>OY743152.1:11849200-21849200 GCA_963555695.1 Dasypolia templi
ACTTATCTTTTACACTCAAATTATATATAAATAATAAATTATTTTATATAATTTTTATACTTAAATTAGCTCAGTAAAAAACTTAGGTTTGAGGGAAAGTTCGAAAAGGACGGACAGTAAAATTTTCTATATTCTATTAACAATAATTCTGTCATCAATCGTTTTGCTATTTGAGTTATTTTTTGCTTAGTTTTCTCGTAACAGTTCATATTTCACCGTGTGTTTTGCCCTATGATCAACAGTGGACGTTTACAGATTTCCAGTTAGAGTGGAAAGGGGTTATTCACAAAGGCTTTCCAATTAGCTAATCGTAAATCACAGCGCATAGACAAAATAGAAAAGAAAACCAAAAAACAAATGACTGCAATCAGGCTGAAGTTGTTCAGGGAACAATTTGGCAATTTGCTTTAGCCTCGTAAATCTATCTACAAGACAAGAACTTTTTGTGAAGTGAACTTACAAGTTACGAAAACTGCAGCCAGAGTACATTATTTTGCGAACAGATAGCTTGTGAATGGAGCCAAGTTTGCAATTTAACTAGGCGATGTATATTATCATTTTGCGTGAACATTTTGCGTAGGTAGGGACTTATCTTTTTAATATTAATGATACTTGAAAAGCTTCTGAAGATTGTACTTGAACTAATTATGAACAAGACATTAAGCCACTCATAATTCGTAACTTGGGTACTACTGAAATTGGTCCCTTTTCTTAAGTTGACGTGGATCACGAACCTCTCATGAAATAAATCATTTTAACCATCTTTGCCTACCATCCAACGCTTGCCTCAAAAAGGGTATAAACGGACACAAATGGTGCTGACATAGACGAGGTTTTGAGAAGAAGGAAATCATTATCAGCACTTTAGCTTGTAACTGTTTTCAATTCATTTCTGAGTACAAATGCAACTAGGAACGTGTGAGAATTCAAAAAAAAATGTGTAATGAATGGTTAGAATATAGTAGTAACACAAAGTTGGCTCTTTCGAAAGAAAATTTTCAGAAAAATGCTATTATACCATTTGTTGAAATACCTATGAAGCGCGATATATTGACAAATTTTGGTCATGTATGAAAATCAACAAACATGGTTATTACGATATAAGGACGAAACTGCGAACTGATAATCAGCATTGACTAGTGTTCCTAATGCACCCATTAAATGGGATTTTAGCGCCATTTCAAGTCTTCATGCAACCAAATTATGGACCACATTCTGTTAAAAAATGTTGTCATATTCAAATGTGAACACAAGCGAAGTATTACTCCGACCGAGATAAACAGGTTCTACCAGAATTATAATAAAATGACAGACAGCCAACTCCTACGTTTGAATGTCAGCCTCGCAGAAAAATAGAATTTCAACGACTAGAGGCAACAGAGCCTGTATATTATTACATTATCCTCAGCGAACCGTAGCGCGTCCATTCTGTTCATAAAGCCGCTAGCGCAGGCTTTGATGCTGCTCTACTATTGTGCAGTTCTGAATAAAATGCAAGTTGCATCCCTCAGAAGCAGTGTAAGTTACGAAACGCCAATTAGCATTATTTTCTGTTTCAGAAAACAGGGGCATGCTAATCGAATTACCAGTGTAACGCGAAAGCTTGGTTCGGACAGGTGGACGGGCGCGCGCAGCCCGACCGCAGTGCGCCGGACGGCCGGCTGCGGTCGCATCTCGCGCCCAGGTTTGCTAATTAATTCCAAACGCATACCGGCTTTAGGCGCTACTTAAATGCTACACACTGGCTCTCTCAGTCACGCGCGACCCCGAACCGGCGCGCTTAATACCCCAATTTGCCTACATGACCTGAACATTACCGTAAATAGGAGAGGGATCCCTTGTACACACGTATCTTTAGTAAATACACTCTTGAAATAATCTCACACACGTGGTTGATTATATTTATGGAAAATGGTACCGTACGTGACAGAAAAACAGGATGCTTAGCTACATTATATTATGCACGAAGTCAAGGATATATATTTTCGTTTGTAAATGGTCACGAGATTGCATGATTTATAAATTCAGCTACAACTATAAAACATTTCATGCACGTTGTCGTTTTTGACTCTATAAAACGCAACAAGGAAATATATGAAGTGATAAAATATAGAAATGGAGCAATCCAAAGACACTTGTTTGTATACCTCCAGATACCTATTAAAACCCCCACGGGTAACAAAATAATTCTATAAAAATAAGTTATGACGACTTAACTTCATGGACGAATATTTCCTAGAATGACGTTTGAGAGTGGCGGTACAAAGGGCATCAACATTCAGTGCGAGCGAGCGTCTGAAGAGACGGGCGGCCAGCACTTATTAAATCTCGCATTATGTAGGCAATAGAGAGGCCTCACGTCTTCGGGCTCGATGACGATTGCCATACACACTCACAGACGCTCTCCTCGACTCACAAAGGGTCCAAATTACAGCCACTCGTTTAGTCCTCAACCGTGGCCTTTGTGTACCCGGCAGTATTGTGCTGATCAACTCTGTTGTCTCCGGTTGCCTATACATTTACGTATCTAAAGTGAAAATCCATGCTGTTTCATTATATTATGTAACACATTGCTGTTCATGAACCCGTTCATCAACAATAAGCATTTATTTTTACAAAAAAAAATATTCTGTTTGGCAACACCTTCGACGTAAAACCGATGTTTCCTCAACCTGTAAATGGATTATGTTACCAGGAAACTTATTTAATTCAATGTTTCTGTCCACCCCAATGTTATTTGAGAGAGCAACAATTGATTACTTACACGGATACTCATCTGAATTATTAGACAAAGCGTATGAATGCTGGAGCTTTCGCGGCCCTAACCGCACAAAATTTTTCTGATAGAAAAACTGAATTATAATTTTCCCGACCACTGCAAAGAGGCAACGCTAAGCTGCAGTAGGCAGGTGCTTAGTGCTATTTCCAACGCAGCCATTTAATATATTATTAATTAGTTTACAAATAGAAAGCAAATTTTACTTTTTCAGTTTCAGTTTTGAAAACAACAACGACGAGCTGGGATGCACTTTGTTGGATTCTCAATGCTAAGTTCAACACCTAGAGTAGAAAATCAAGTGCGCGATAAAATCCAACGGCGATATTTCTACGTCAGAGCGAACGTGGCCTTAGTTAGTCCACAAATGTCCGAACTGTCTTTGGCCACAAGGGACAGCGTGAGCTTCACCTAATGAGCGTTAATACTAACGCTAATTAGCGCCGATGACATACATACATGTGTACCAATAGATCACGTAATAATTAATGAGCATGTCACACAAACTCCTTGATATAGACAGAATAGTAAGAGAGAATTCATCAGTGAAGCATGACGTATATAATGATGCTCGTAATCAGTGAGGTATTATTAAGTATTCGATCGAAGACCCGCAAATAGTATGATTGGTTGAACGAGGGACAAAATTAAGGACATGATTCAAATACGATCATTTATTAAGACTAATTCATTGAGCAAACATAATATAGGTAAGCTCACGTGTAAATAACAAAATTATTTACAAATCGAAAAAAAATTGCATTTGAAGATTGAAAAAAGATTATGGCAGGAAGTTCTGATCCCTTTTTCCTTCTTGGTGTTCAATTTGTTTATTAATCGGGGCAGTATTAAAGTACTATTTTTCAATATGACACTCGTTCAACGAGTCAGTTTTTAAAGACAAAATCAATATAACTGAGATATTCCCAGTCCGACCTGTTTTGAAAAAGAACAAAGAACAAATGAGAATGTACAAACCACTGGCGTGCTGAACAGCAAATTAAAAAACTTTCGTTTGTGGAAATAAATACTTTTGCGGATTATTTCGTCTCTACTGTTCTTAGAGACAAACAAACTCGTTTTGTTTGTGGATAGGTATAGTTTCGAAGTCAGAAATTAAGTATCGATGTAGATTACCTATGAGGTGCAAAAGATTTGTGACGCATACTTTGTTTGAACATAAATTCTAAAACCATCGATCACTAATAAAGAACTAGATAAAGAATCAGCTACAAAACACAACAAATGTCCTCACCAAAAGAGCACCCACTTTAACATTTGGGTCTTTTGGGTGCGCTTTTTTATCTAGTAGCAATCGAACGCTCCGACGGTAAACACGTCTTAGTGCTCGTGTAAGAACTGTAAAACTCACACATCTCAGGACGCTTAAAAAAGGATGGTGTTTTATATTTTCGATAATTATTAATATTATCATTTTATAATTGTTTTCACTGTATTGTTAATATTTTATACTGGATAATTGTTATACTGATATATTGTGAAGAAATAATCGTCGCAACAGTCAGCAGTAGTTATAAACCATCTCAATTGTAAAGACTCTTACTAAAAGAATGAATCATGCGATTGCATGCCCACTTAAATTGTCCGGGTTATGTGCGTTGATTCTATTTATTGGAGACGCTATTGTTAATTAATTGTTTATGTTTTTAAAGAATGTATGGATTATTTTGTTGAATGCGACTGCTTTATTGTCTTTATAAATATAATAATAACATTTTATGGACTTATTTTTGACTAAAAGCATGGTATAAAATTAAAGATGCAATCGAACGAATTCATCGCAACCGCGAGTATATTTTTTTTATAAAAATTATTTCAATAACCATTTATTCTTTGATCCCGACCGACGGTTTAGGCGGAGGGTGTTTATTATGGTGCACCATTGCCCATGGCTATTATGGGAAAATATGGAAATTATATAGGTGGGTATACTTCCGAGAGGTTTCATAAGAGCAATTTTGCCTATTGAGATCTACAAACATGTTGAGAATAAAATATTAAGACGTCATGTAAAAAATAAGAATTATACTATAATGTAAATGCCATACAAATAAATAGCTTCAAATGTGGCTACCACCCAGATACATCAAGACAAGAATTTCTGATTTTTTCCATCTTTTAATGTAAAGATATTTTACCATACAAGTACTACAAAACACTACTAGAAAACTGTGAGTCACGAAGTCACGATCTTCATAATTTACAAAAAGTATACAGGTTTTATTTCAGCAACCACAAACGCAGGCAAGGGACCTTCGTGTGTGCTATAGCAGACAAGGTAATATAAATCTGAGCCATATTACTCGTACTGGTCATCAATAGGCAATAATAAGATGACCTTGTGACCTGTGACGTCACATACCTTGATCTTAACCGGTTTGTGTGACTAATAGAGGGCAATCGAAACCTCAGTCAGATTGGATTGGATTAAATGATGTAAATAATAAAGAGTACCTATTCTATTCTTTTATATTATATTGGCATGGCAGGTCAGATTGGCATGTGTTGCAGATAAGTATAAAGTTGTATTTATTCAAATTGTATTGATTTTCAGCAACAAAACAGTTACAAATTCGCAAGCCTCAAATTACACATACAGTCTAACAATATAATAAGGTAACTGAATTAAGTATTTTATTTTAAACAACTTTTACAAAGGTACGAACTCTGAAGTAGCCGTAAAAGATATTAAAAGCACATACAGCTTATATTTTTTCGTTCTTTCAGAGATAATCCTTTTCTCTTGGCTTCCCATTGGTTTACTTTTAAGGGGTGTACCCTTGAAAGTTAACCAATGAATGAATTAAATACAAAAAAAATAATGTATAGCGTCCACATCATATGGGTCACAGGGTCAGAAAAAACATCTGCTGTTCTGATCCCTACATTTGGATCGCGTTGGTGAACTTTGTAGGAAACAGGAGTTTTTCTTTGTCAGGAATGGTCCCACAGTTAAAGTTGTTAATTTTCATGAGTACCACACTCCCTTCAAGTATGTCCCTCGTTTAAACTAACACTCTGTATATAGTCTTCGTTGGTAGATGGGTACCTACTCAGCAATCAAAAACAACTGACAACCTTTCTAGCTCAGGGGTATTGGATGTTCCAGTAATTGGGGAGCGGAATTCAAATCGCAGACGCTCAGAGTGAATATCGGTACAGACGTAGTTATTAGTCTAGTAACTGACACCAACGTCGTTGAGAAAAGACTAGGTCAGTTAACGTATACTCCAAGATCAGACGCAAAACTCAAATGGTTTTATTACAAAATAAACTGTGTCTTTCGACTTTTACAACCCATTTTAAATCAACGAGCCATTATAAAATTTCGAACTTTATTCCGACCAAGTTAAAGTTTTACTTACAAAACTGACGTTAAATTTGAACCTTAGTTAATTATTTTGTTTTAAGAACTTAGAATAGAGTTCAAGTAAAATACCTGGCTCGAAGATTTGGGCTTGGACTAAACTTGGACCTTGTTCCGAACCTTGTCGGTTTTAGCTACTTAAAAAGCTTGTCTATGAAGGTCCAGGCTTAGGTATGATATCCAGGTCTCGTGCGCGTGGGGATTCCCAGGTCAGGCTGTGATATTGGGTTTTCCATTAGGAATTTCTTAGTATCAGCCCGGAGTTTGAAAGTTGGCGGCGTGATGACTCCGTGAAAAGCACGGAAAGCACGTTACACGTTAACCCCCTCTGGTCGTGTCGGTTTGCGTGCTGTCCCATCGGACTATGGGAGTGAGGGAAGAAGAATGCACCTGTGTCTGCGCACACACGCCTGCACTTATAATATCTCCCGCGCCGAAGGCTAGTTAGTCTCCGTTAAGATGGGCCGAAATACGGTCTGGAGGACTATTATTTATGAAGGAAGATACCATAACAACATCACGCCTGTAATCCCAGAAGGGTTAGGCAGAGGTGTACCTATAGTACACCCGCATTTCACCAGTTATTTTAAAGTCCGGGCAGGGCCGGGCACAAATCCAGACTCTATTGAGAAATTCTAGATAGAAAAACCCAATAACACTGCCCGACCTGGGAATCGAACACAGGACCTCATGCTCAGCAATAGCTCTTGCGACCACTAGACCAACGAGGCAGTCACATGAAGGAAGATGCATATTATAAATAATTTTCAATTGACAAAGCTAACTTTTTCTATGATCTGAACAGTTTACTTCTTCCATAACACAACTGGCGATCTGTGGGTGTACTATAGGTGCACCTCTACCCAACCCTTCGGGGAAACAAGGCGTGATGTTTATGTTATTCCTAGCTTAAACACCTGAGTGGTAAGTATGTACTAGTTTAGGGGTTCAAACTTTTGACATTAAAAAGTGCTGATCTGGAGCTTCATTAGGTCCCTATTAAATGAGAATATATTAATTTAAAATTTCAAATACGCATATAATCATAATCCACTTACATTGTAGGTATACAGGGTGACTTGCAATATGACGTATTCCTTTTAGGACATGATATTGTGACCTATTTGCAACATTTAAGCACCCAATAAAGTCTATGCGAAAAAGGCATAAAGGATACGTTAAAACCCAAAATTTGGTTATTATGAAAATTACCCAGCATTCGTCACTTTTTTCTTAACTCTGAAATTTAATGACCTTTTTGCTATTCCATTGGTATACCTTTAGATGTAAAAAAAAATCTTAAACATCTAACAGTTTAAAGTTAATGGAAGAAGCTTATTAACCATATTCAAAACTCATCTACGTTAGTACATGAACTTTGAAACCAGTTATAAAAAAAAAACTAAGACAATAAGTGTACAAATTACGGGAAAAACATCGTCATTCAATCAGCGAGGTACAAATGTTAAAAAATATTGTGAGGTGCCCATGAAGCAGTCGATAATTCTAGCAAAAGTGGAATTTGCAAATTGTTAAATGTTTAAAAAAATAAAGAACAAAAGTATGATGTGAACCATGGAGTTTCTTGCCGGCTCTTCTCCATAGGAAAGGACCAATTGGAACCGTGCACCTAGAATCTGACGTTTCATAAGTGCCCATGTAGGTTTATGTGAAATAAAATATTTTGATTTTGATTGATTCTGATTTTGAAGTCTACATTGCAAGCTAATGATATGATACATAAAAGATTTTCTGTTAAAAGCCTAAGCAAAAGTCAAAGTATATGTTACAAAATAAAGAGTTTGTACGTCAGCAGTAGTTTAAGAACACGCGAACTAAGCGGCAAGTGATCACTGATTAGCTCATCGACAGCGACTAATATGTACCACTCGAAACTGGTGCCTCAACCTGCGACCTGGTCGCGACGACCTGGCTACATAATGTAGGAACGAGTGCGGGGCGGTGAGAAGGTAAAGGGATAACATAAACCAGTTAATTAATTCCATCATCACACAATTTTGAAATATTTTTACAATTAGCTAATTTGGGTTTTTTCCTGCATTATCGACTGTTTCATCTGCCCTTTTTTAAACTTTTGTGATTAAATTAAGATGTATTCGTAGGCATTTTTTTTAACTTTTGTGATTAAATTAAGATGTCTTCGTAGGCATTTGTAAATTTTTAACATAACTGGTGTCAAAGTTCATGTATGTGGGTGATTTTTAAAATGGTTATTATCTTCATCCCTTGACTTTAAATTGTTTGATGTTTTAGAAAATTTAGTAACAACAAAAGGTCTGTTAAACTGTTAGGTACCCAATGGAATAGCAATAAAGGCCATTTAACGTGAGAATTTAGAGAAAAGTGATATATAGTGAGGATTTTTTTTTTTTTTAATTATTAAAATTTAATTTTCTGTAATCCCATGAATTTTCGACTAGGGTTTATTAGGGTGCTTAATTTTTGTAAATGGGTCATACTATCTCGTCCTGGAAGGAATACGTCAAATTACAAGTCACCCTGTATATACTATTATTTAACATAGCGCAAAAACTTTTATAGTTTTGTTTCCTGAATTCAATATGTAAATGTGAACATTCAGAAAACTATAGCCTGGACTAGTGGCAGTATTCGTGGCTTAATGAAAGCCTCTGTAGTGTTTCGAAAAAGTTTAAAAGCCGTGTTGAGGTGGTGCAGGTCGAGTGCACGTCATAGCCTCTTGACCCGGCGGCCATGACGCCAGACGCGCCCGCGCCGCGTTCCGTCTAAATCTTTCAATTATTTTGTGTTTTGTCTGTTATTGCTGTATGTGTGGAAATTCCATTATTACGGATGCGAAAGTAGCGGATGCGTATGTGTGTCATTTTTGGGAGAAATAAGTTAAATATGTATGTTTGGGAATTTCATTGGAAATTTTAAATGTTGATTTCTCTTTAGTGTATCGAAAAGTGGCCAACTGAGCGTGTTTTCAGTTCCCTAGCGTGTTGCATCGTACATTATTATGGCATTGCGTCGTATATAAAGAGGTGACGACGCCGCATATAGTTTATTGAACTACCTACAAAACAATAGTCGCTGAAAGCTTAAAGCAATCATACTTTATACTAAAAGATCTCAACTATCAAAGGAGACCTTTGCCCTGCAGTGGGACAACACAGGCTGATTATTATTAATATTAATTATCGAAGTAACCGCTCGCCGGCCGCCGACAAACAACAATAAACTCTTCCGCTCCATTAATAGCGTCCCCCTCAATAATAACAGCTTTTACAAAGGAACACAACACTGTTACTAAAAAATTAATAATGCAGAAAATAATAATATCCCTAATTAGATATGGCCCAGTTTCAATTAAAGATAATAAAGTATTTCTGCGCCAACTCGTCCCTTACGGAACGTATGTTTTAAAAATTGGTGAAATCTATTGAGTGAAGTTGAAATTAACATTTTAGAGCAAGATCCCGAAGGCGCTCTTAATTTTGAAAGCTTAGCCGTCATGAGGCCCAGTGGTAGGAGTGGCCTAATAGATTAGGGAGCTGATTGTGATAAACCGGAGATTTATGGATTTGATGAGTTCAAAATCCTCCAGATAGTACCTACTTTTACACGGTTAAGAAAAAAAGCTACGTTAGGAAATTTTGTTCGTCTGCTTAAGCGGACTTGCCTGTGTTTGCCCTAATAAATGAAGGCCTCCAGCCAGGACTTAAACTTAAAAACTAAGCGACTACACGCTAAGGGCACCCCCTGTGGGGTACGAACCTCGGCTTAAGGCGTCGCTGGAAGAGGGTAGCAAATGACTAGCTGGATCAGGATTGATGTTATTTTGGGACGAATTTAAAGCTACAGGCTCAGCGACACGGGCTGGCTCGAGCAAGGGTCGGGAGGGGCGTGGATTTGGGCGTCGCGGCGGGCCTCGTCGGCGAGGTCGGTAGGACGGCGATCGGATTTTGGGCTTATGTAGGGTGCTGGTGGCCTTACTACGGTGGTGTTACTCCTGGAGGAGGGTAGTGGCGTCATCGGGGGCGATTAAGATATGCCTTGGTCGGCGAATACTACTAATGCTGGAGGGAGTATCGCGGGCGGCCGCTTAAATCAGGGGGTTTGAATGTTTGATGCCACAGTCGAAGAAACGCTTAGATAAGCGTTTCATGAACTGGTTTATGGTTGGCATTTTAAGGTCGACGTGAAGATCTATATTTCGGACACAGTAAGGGGCCCCCGTAACCCTTCTGGAGGGTCTGCATCTTATGGAGATGACGTGGGTGAGCGTGCGCAAATACAACGCAGACATATGTCATGATGTGACGGATGTTGCGGTATAAATGCGCAGTTTGCATTTTAACGACAGTTTGCTGCGAGCTGTCAGTATAAACTGGAGTCTACTAAGAGCACGAACACGTTAGGAAATCTGGATTTAAAATATTAAATACGTCCGCTTTGATATACTGTTCCACCTCTGCATGTGATGATACCTTTGCCCTGCGGTGGTACATTCAGCAACCAGTGGCCTTAGTGTGACTTTCTTTTAAAGCACTAGGAAGTGGTGAAGGGCGGGCGTTTTGGGGAACTGTCTTATGTAATTTCGACGTTCGAAAAGTGCTGATTCTCAGCCTAATTTGAATAAATGACTTTTGATTTTTAAACATCTCGACTTTACGCATCGACGACGTTCGGCGCTCCGATTGGCCCTAGGCAACGAATGAACGCGGTCGATGCGTAAAGTCGAGATGGATAAAAGAAACTCACACTAGGGCCTCTGTACGTGATGTCGTCACGTTAAACTCCACCGGTCTAGTATTAGCTTTCAGTGGTGACCCGTAATCCATCAATTGGTAGTCCGAGTGTGACCAACATCCGTAGTCCGTTAACGAGAACCGCAGAAAACGTCATGCATAATCGGCAATCATTTGACTCCCGATCGACGCCGCACCATTTTGTCAATTTAATACAAAAGGTAATAAAACCCACAAATACATCACTTTTATTGCGATCACATTTATCCTTTATACTTTTATTTACTGTCACTGAATAATATCATGAACAATGTTACGGTATACACAATCTCACATTAGATACGTTTGAACTCTTTGGACGCAGTATTAGGTATTTAAAAATAAAATGTTTTGAATGAAACTTTTGTCCATTCACAGTCCAGTGTTAGTTTATCTCTTCTGTATCCCCGACATGTGAAGCTGTCACAACCAACAGCACAGATATTAAATCTTCAGAAGTTAATAATTAACTTTAAAGTTCCTCGAGCGCTTAGTTTGGCACTTCATTCGACGTTGTATGAAGTAAATTTAATGTTGCAATTATGTGTCTAAATTGTCGATGGTGGCCCGCAAATTAATAATAAACCGTAAGTCATATTCTTGTTATTAAACGAAAACACGATTAATAGCCCTTTACACTGTTTGAAACTAACTAAGTATGTAGCTATAAAGAATACAAAAACACACAGAAAACGCAGAAATGTCAACTATTGCGCATTTGTGGATAATGGTGCATAAATAGTTTCAATAGCAATCGTTATCAGTTCTGTAACACTGATTTACGATATTACAACTACTCATTCCAACGTTATAAAGAGCACCTATGGGGAAATTCATTATTTCAGTTAACACACATACTTTGCTTTGTCACACATAGTTTAAGTGACGTCACAAAGCGAGTTGGAATCGAACTAACCCTAGACCAATTAAAGCTACAAGTGTTTCCAACATGCAAAGTCGTAAGTAGTCAATGTTCTGAGCAGAAGTGGGCGTAGCGTAGCGTAGATTGTAAGCATCGCTCGCACCGAAACCGAATGGATTTATCGGGTAAGACGGATTTGAGCACAATTTGTAAATCCCTACAGTACTGCAACGTGTAAATTTATATATACCTACCCATAATCCAATCCTTAGAAGAGTAACGATAAAAAGCACAGAAAAAACAGCGACATAGCTTTTTGTGTCATTGCGGGGCAAAAGTAAACTTGAAAGTACATGAATAAAATAACGTTGGGAGGTTGAAAAATGTGAACAAATGACGTTGGCTGAATAAAACGTTCCACGTCAAACTGTAAGCCACGATATGAGGCGAAACAGTTGTTTTTGTCACCTGGACGGCGACAACAATGGCAGTAGATGCAGGGGAATTAGTCACGCACGCTGGTGGGAACAGCTGCTCAAGTGCCGCGAGCCTACATCCAGTTTAGTCGCAGCGAGAACGAACACCACTATTTATTTAAACTTCATGCGTTAACCTGCATTTCAAAGTAGAATTAATTTCGATTTTAAGGGGCGACACGAGCTTAGTGTTTCTTTTTATGTGATTTGTTTTCAACGTGTTGGTTTTCTCAATTTGTCTCTATTGAAGATAGTTTTTTTTTCAGAATATATAATTATAAACTAATCGTCATGTAACTCAAGTTTACTATTCATATACTTTCCATAGTTTCGCTTCTCAATAGACAATTATTAGTTAGAGAACCCAACAAGCTTAAAGCTCAAACAAATATAAAACATTAGCAGAGTCGGTTAACATAAGCGGAGGCGAGCGTTTTGTGAAGTGTGCGCACCAGACGAACGCATTAGGAAGATTAAAACTTGTAAAAGCAAAGAAGCGAAGCAACTGTCTCTGCACTGTCATCAACTACACACGCTTCGTAAATAGGAACACACTCTACATGCATACTAAACACAATTTATCACGTAATACTAGATGTATATCGAATATGGCAATCAATTTAACGATAACTAAACAAAGGGTATTGGTTTAGCTGCACTAGTTATTAAGTGAAATGTTTGTTCATCCATTTATGACAGTCAAATTATTATTTATATTTTTATGGATTTACACAACTTTGTTCCGGCTTTAATTCCCAAATAACAGTTATTTCTCTCAGCATGATTTAAGCTAGGTATTTGTTAGTTAACTCTAAAGTAAACGTTGCAATGCTTCAACCATGCTTCAACCGAATGAACATTTAAATTGAAAAATAACTTCATTCCTCACTTAATACTCCTTCCTACATGCATAAAAATGAAGACAAAAAGCAATCTTTCCTCCATGTTCATTTCTTTTCACCATGTAAATGTAAAAACAAAAGCGGGTAGGGATGAAACTTCATAATGACCGTTGTATAACGCTTTGTTAGTACAGATGGCAACAGTCACGTACCCAACTATAAGTCGCACAAAAAGAGAGAAAAACAACTATTTTAAATGTTGATACTCTTGTCTCGTTTATTATCACAAATGTGACAAAGACATCGCTGTGGGCAAGATTTATGCTCGTCGGTACCAATTTCCTCTCACATTTTGAGGAAACAAAAGGCATAATACAACCACCTTCGCAGAAAAACGAGTAGGTACATTAGGGGGTACCATTGTTTATTACAACATATGTACTCTATTTGAAATTGATTTATACAGTTTACAGTAGAAGTTTTGACACTATTCAGTTGTTTTTGTGTAATGAGTATTATGCGTGGTGGCGCTATCAATCCCCAACATTCATTCGGATTTATACAAACATGTCACCATTCGTGTTTAATGTTGAATGGAATTTGTGCAGGCTATTGATTAAAACCGCCAAAAAAACAAGTTTGTTTGAACTCTTGCATATTTATATCCTTCATCAATATGCGTCGGCATTCGTTGTTCGCATTATTTCTTAGGGTATGACGTAACGAATATAACCAGATACGTTTTCTTATGTTCCTGCTTAGAAGCCGTGATATATCCTGTAATATCCGCATCTATCGCACATCATCCTCACTTTTGGTAAAATCAAGCGAAAACTCTCATTTCGTGACATCGTGTGCGATGAGGATCTTTACTTCATGGAAATATTTAGATCATGTTCTGATGAAACTTATTCCAAGAAACCCACCATTTTTTCCGGATGCTACGAAACGTTTAGTCCGTGATTTGAATATAGATTTTCTGCTACACCGTACAAAATGTTACATTGCAAAAATAAGTTAGGTATTTAATTGATCAAACTCGGATGATACATTGAAGTAATGAGATCCAAGACAGTTTATTTAACATCAATGAAGATAAAGCACACATATTCGTCTAGAAATAATACCAAGACGAAAATAATGAAAAGACGGGTAGTTTATTTTTCTTTTTTCTTTCTCGGGACTGAGTTGTTTCTCATGTCGTACCTTTTAGGTCTAAGATAAAAAAGATTCTCACATACTTCTACATGACTGCGCAAGACTCGTATTTTGAATTCGAAATTTTGCATTCTCATCTCTAGCCATCTACTTCTTTCTGTAAAAGGACAAAATTATAACAATTGGCGTGAACATAAAAAAACGTGTTTTCCAAAACAGGGTAAGCAAGGGTGTGTGGTACACTCGCGCAATTCGCCGACTATGTTTAAGACCTATATTAAAAGGGACGAGCCCATTGCCTTCAACCAGGCACAAATAGAAACTTTAGGCTGCTACTGAGAATTTCTTTATGTAAAAGCTCAACATCAGTTGCCAGCACTTTATTTTTTGTAATTTATCACACGAGGTGAATTCATTAGTGTTGGCTAGGTAACTACTTAGTACCTACAACTGATATAATATCTCCGGAGACCGACAAGGAAGCATTTCCTACAAATAAGAGGGGCAAGGATGGCATGACATTAGTCAGTGACATCAAATAAGTCTGAGCGGGTACAGGTCCAGAGAGTTAGGCATGGGATGCCAATGGGTCTCTCTTGCACACGCACTACTGACACGAATGAGTGAATGTGACAGGGATGGCATGATGTTCATCAGTGACTTACCTATGATAAGCCGGAGCAGGCTGGCGGCGAACAGGCCCAGGTCCGGAGAGTTAGCCATGGGTCTCTCTGGCACACGCACTACCAACACGAATCCGAGCCATCACATTGGACGCCACCGTCGCACCACACCAAGGAAAATATCACAGTCTATCTAAACATTTGTCCACTCAAGTATCCATATTTCACGTCATAAGTCTTTGGAAAATGTTTCGTTGTTTGTCAATGCTCAATATACTTAATTTCCAATTGATTTGATTCCCCTCCGATGTAATTTTTAAATTCGAGACGCTGCCGCTGTCTCAATTTCCAGAAGGTCGAATGTTAAAATTAGGCTAAACAATCGTCTGAACCCTTCAATGTTGTATGTATGATACCCGTGGCCTAGGGTTTACTGCCATGACAACTAACTACTTTCATTGTGAATAGATAATATCACGTAAGTAGGTACCTACGTCGTAGGTTCGTCTGTAGTTAATTTTAAAATAAACGGAGCTGAAACACTCAACGTTTATTTTTAAATCAAAGCATGTAACCTTATTTAATCTTCAGACTTAACCTAATGAAAGACTAAAGCCTTATTGTCGTGTCATATTTATTTCTACTATAGCGGTATCTATCATTTCTTCTGCTGTGAACAACGTGAAACAAATGGCGACACAAGTTTTGTACACTTGTGTATGGGTTTCTATTGCACAATAACACATTTTCTATGTAAAACATAATTTAACCGTGGTTTATCAGCAACTTTAATTTGTGTTCCCATTGCTATTGCCGTCCGACATTAAACACAGTTTAACATCGGCAAGCGAGCTGACGTACAGTTAGTACATATATACCCACACAAATGTTGTAGATATATTTTAGAGTTGAATAAATATCTATGACACTAGAAAGAAAGAAAGAAAAAAGAAAAATTGTTTATTTTGCACAAACAACAAAACGCACATTATAAAAATAAAAACACAAATTAAATACAAATAAAGTAGCCAAAGGCCTCGTATTAAGAATGTAAAAAATATTAATAAGAAAATAAAACGTTTTTTCATTTTTGTCCTTTGCCTGGGCCGCATTCCGAGCCAGACCACAATCGCCGACAGCTCCGATCCAGATATCATGATTATGACAGCTGAGAGCTGTCAACGATTCGCTCACAGTGATTTTATTTTATATCACTGTGAGCGAATCACACTAACACATTTCGTATGTCACACATAATTTAACTGTGGTTTATCAGCAACTTTATTAACAAACCCGTTCGGCAAATATTTTGTTGTTATGTACATCAGTTGTAATTAACACACACAAACAATTAAGTTTTATATTATTATCTGTATGAACAGAAACCTCAATCACGTACAAATACATTTTTGAGGCCTATTTACTTTTAGAACGGACGAATATACTGAAATGATCTTTTTTGTGGTTGTTTTTGGTTATTATAGTATACGTTTAATAATCTCTTGAAGCCTCCAGAGTTGCGTGTATCAACTCTGGGGGCTTCCGTGCTAGTTTTACTAGAAAACAGTACTGAAAATTGCACAATAACTCATTCAAAATTGGCGTAGGTAACTTTTTTAATTTACGGTTCAGAATAAATTCACGCTTCTCCGTGATTTATTGCGGGACACTGTTTGTAATATTTTAATCGAAAAAGTAAGAGGATGTTATCGTCCTAACGTTATCTTCTACCTAAGTGGAATTACTTTAGGATTACTCCGAAAATATACTACTTTAAGTATACCTACCTACTTTTAAATAAAATACCCTGCTGTATTTTACTTTCATTGAATAGGTGTTGACGTACGTATCTTTTGTCCAAGATATATTTTATTTTACTGATATCAGAATAAAAGGTATTGTTCTCATAAACCCCACAATGCTTTTCATTTCCGTTGAGACGAAAAAAAATATTCGAATGTAAATTAAACAATGAAATATGCAACAACAAAATAACAAAGCAGGCCTTTACATCAGATTATTCAACAAGGCTTGGATCTACGACATTCAAACTAATCCTACAAAATTCCTGAAGCGAGTCCCGCCCCGCCCGGCTCCGGGGACGCTGTAGATACTATCATAAGTCTTACGAGCAGCGAAAGCTAATATTGTCGAAGTCATCAGCACATATTAAAGCGAGATATAGATAGTTTTATTCTACAAACGTAAGTTATTGTAGAGAGCTTAACGTTAACTAAGTTGATTTCAGGCTTACTTAGTTGAACTCAGCCTTTGAATCTAGATCAATCAATATTTAATGACATGGATATTATGTTACGCCCCGTAGTCGTTTGCATTGTATCGCACCTTGTGCTATGTGTTCTCCGCGTGAATGAAGAACGTTCAAAACAATAACCATCGGAACAATAACGAATCTTTTACAGGTATCTGATTTTATTGAAGCGACTATAATGAAACGCGCCTACGGAATTAAGTAAAAAACGGGGGAAAGTTTTATCTCGGTGTCATGGGAAAGGATTATATTATTTCTTTATCTTTAAGTCTGTGCAAAAAAGAAAATTACGTTGTCCAGAGGAAATTAGAGGGCGCGACGCCGAGCTGGTCCAGTTATCAGTTGGTTAAAATGCAAATTTTTCTCTTTTGTTTGGCAAAGCCGATCGACAGCGCGCTCGCCGGCGCCGGCGCTAAACAAAAACATGGCAAAAATGCTAAACACTCATTTATAGGCGACGCAGACATATCTCCTTTCATCGTTTTAACTGAATTTCAAAAGAAACTATTCAGGGACACTGCTTTCACTCGAGTATAAACGAACACTCTACTGCAGATGTACAGTTTCAGTTTCATCTACAAAATCTACGAAAAACAAACCTACCTGAAACTGAATAAACTTGTTACATTACTACATTGTTTTAGTTCGTTTTGCTTCAATACTTTTCTTCTTTGTATATATTTTTGTGCAATAGGTAGAAACCGTGAAAGCTCGTTGGTATATACCGAGCGACCAAGTTCGGTGAAATAAAAATAAAAGTTGCGGAAACACGGAAAAATAAGCCAATGCCAGAAGTTTTCAATTTAAGATAAGTATGCATGAAATAGCTTGGGATTATCAAGACTCTGTGCGGCATGCAAGATTTAAAGATATGTGTGGGACGCTTAACCTAGTGATATTGATTTCATTCATACTACATTTATGTACACTTTACATAACTATGGACATATATAACTAGCAAACTATGATGGCATGTCTTTATTTTCATGAAAGTTGGGTAGGCCTTTAGTGCGGGATCCCATATTCCATCTTCCTGGCTCGGCATGCTGTGCTGGCACTGCTGCTGCGGCTGTGGAAAACTTCAAGCGGCGAAAGTATAATAACCTTATCAGTAATTACATTTTCGAGCCGTTTGGGGTTGAAGCTCTCGGGCCGTGGGGTCCGAGTGCACATGGTTTGTTCAACGAAATCTCTAAACACCTGGTTGACACTTCCCATGACCAAAGGGCTTTTATTTTATTTTATTTTTTTGGGTGGGAAATCATCAAATGACTTCTCGCGCTCAGGGTGGAGCGGGAGGGCGTGTCAGACTTTTACTGACTAAAACCGTGTTCCTTCAGTTGCCTGTGCCAGGGCCACGGTTTTCTCTTTAGAATAACCCGTGACCCTGAGGCGATGACCAAAGGGCTGGCTTTTATCTTGGCCAGAGGCTAAGCATTGCCATACAACGTGGCAATGCCGCCAGTCTCTTGGTACATTGCCAGTCGACACCGTTGCGGAGGAATTCATCGACGCCATAGTTTAGTTTATTAATAGTTTTACTTAGGTTTGGTTATATATTTTAATAGTTTACTAGTTAATTTCGTTAATTAGTGTAGAATTTTTTATCAATAAACTAATAAAATAGAAAAGTATAACCTTTTTCATATTGTTTTTATTACCGAAAACATTAGGGAATATGAAAAAGATGAGGCAAATGTATTTATTGTGATTTCAAAGACAAAATATAAGAACAACAATGCGCAGTGTTCGATAAACAATCGCAAAATAGTAACCGCACTCTTGGACGATTGGAAGGACACGCATGTAGGCCGAGAGAATTTATCCGAACCATTATTGAGCTCTATTGAATGGGGACTCTTAAATCAGTTTCCTTCGTGTCTGTAGTTACCCTACAAAATAATATATTCGAAAAGTTCGTGAACGGAATACAAACAGGCGCGGGTCGGCTGGAGTACCACTGCCACAGCATGAAAGGACCCGAACAAAGAACCAAGGGCACCTCATGCGAACCTTACATTACGAGGACCTCCTTTTGATTTTACTTCAACCATTACACACAACCTCTATTAATTTCGACCTCTATTACATAGAGTGAAAATTGGATTACAAACTCCAAATGAAAATTAATGTAATTTAAAACAATTTCCCCGAAACAATAGCCAGTTCGAGCCATATTCAAATGCTATAAAATAAATTCACGTTATTGTTCGATGAAGCGCTTCCATAACCTTTTAACACCGATCGCTACGGGAAAACTGTAATGTAAATAATCGAGATTAAACTTGATTACAAAGTCTCCCCTAAACGACATAAAAACTAGAAGCTTTTAGATTACTTGAACCGCAGCCACAATAAAGTTTCAGGATAATAATTCACAGGAGGATTAGCAGTGTGGATAATGCTGTCGCAAAATAAATCACGGTTCAAAAAGTGTTTTAAAGGGGTGCGTCGTAGTGATTTGTGTGGTGAGCCGTGACGTGGCTCGGCGGGCAGCACTGTGCAGTGTAGGTACAGTACACAATCGTGGGCAGGACCGCTAGCGGACACCGCCAACCCCTGCGCCACGCCTGCACCGCCAAGATAAAAACATGCTGCCCTGGCCAATTTCTAACGATACGAACCCGTCACGAAGACTTACCACCGACCCACTTATAACGTTTAACAATGCAATATTGCTCGACACTCACATTAAATTGTTCGCACCTAAAAGAGAAAATTACAGCGGTAATGCTTACCAAACGAGGGGACGAAACCATTAAATATATACAGGTCAGGTGTACACTTCACCGCGCAAGCCTACATATTATAGGATTTGGTTGAAAGGGACTCACGTATTTCCAGATTCGTAATGAAATGATTTACAAATATGGTCAATATTTGTAAATCATTTGATTCGTTATCCAAATCCTGAAATCATATTGTCTGTAAGCGCTTTATTGTGATCTATTGAGTTCAGTATAAGCCTTTGATCTAAACCAATCCGTTTTTAGGGTAGATAAAACGAACGAAACGTAATTCTACTCTTAAAAAACCTGAACTATTTTAGGAATATTGTTGTCGAGTATTTAACTGGAAGGTACGCCCAGTTGTTGTAAACAACGCAATAATTCGAAACAAGGAAAGAAATATTAAGTTTAGGTAAAGAATTTGGAACATTTGCAAAAGGGTGAGAAAGCTCAAAGATACCGCGGGGCTCGAGGAAGAAAGCTGTGGCGTACAAAGCAATTAGCTCTTTAGAAACTGCTGGTATTCATACAGTATTTTAACCAACCCAGACACATATTTATCATACAATGTCTGTAATAAAGTTTTCGTGGGGACCGCACACACTAGCTAGAAAATATGGTACGTCGACTTTCTGCCTCTTTTTTATAAAAACAACAAAGCGTTACGCTTTGAATGTGGTCCACGCGGACGTGGAGATTTAACGCTGGGCGAATTTAAAAACGTGACGTCGCGTCGTACTTATATACCTCAAAGTATATTACGGAACTTTAGATACTCCTACTTATAAAATTTTACTGGAAAATGTTCTTTGTCTTTAAGGGTTGTTTTGGGCATGTTTTCGTAATGTACAGCTGTTTTAAATGGTCAGACTATATGCTGCCGGTCGGCCAGGATGTTACAAGCAATTAATGCTAACTACCTAATAGTTTTTCGCGTTGGACGCTACAGTGATTTTTTGCAAAAGCTAACGATATTTTCCGGAAAATCTGTAAGTTAGCTGTAATTTTCGAGAGACTATTGAGTAAGTAACCGTTAATATTCGGGACGGAGAGTGTCGCAACATAATAATCGCATTGAGTGCTCCACAGCCATCGCGGAGACATTTACATTGATATTAGCACATTGTACTCGTACAAGGTGGGCAAAAAGAAATCACCTTATTGGAAGATGCTCTCATTTTTGCAAATGGCTGCCAATGTCAAATCAGTTTTGACATTTGTGGACTAGACAGATGCAGAATACAAGTGAAGAAGCCATGGAGCGATACACTCCCCATGAACGCGGAATAATCGTGTCTATTTGTTTGCGTAACCTGTATAAAAGACCTGCGCATGTTCCCGTACAAAGACCAGTCCGTGCATCAGCTGCTGCCTGCCGACCACCAAACGCGCGTAACCTACGCCCAAGCCATCCTCAATCTCGAGGAAGAAGTGAACGATTTTTCGACCAAAATCATAATGAGCGTTGAGGCTTATTTCCACCTCAGCGGGTACGTGAACAAGCAAACCTATCGCTGCTGGGGCACCGAAAATCCACGAGTGATGCACGAGGAGCCATTACACCAGCTCAAAGTGACTGCATGGTGCGTTGTTCACGCTGGAGGAGTCATCGGGCCATTTTTTTTCGAGAATGCCACTGGCCAAACGGCCATGTTGACCGAGTTTTTTTGCCGCAATTGGACGAATTAGGACTGAGGGGCATGTGGTTCCAACAGAACGGAGCTATGGCACACACTGCGCGAGCCACAACCGATATTCTGAAGGTAGCGTTCCCGGGTCGCCTCGTCTCTCGTTTTGGCGATTTGCACTGGCCCGCAAGATCACCCGATTTAAGCGTTCCAGACTTTTTTTTCTGGGGTTTTTGAAATCCCGTGTTTACGTGAACAAGCTTGAGACTCTGGAAGCCCTCAAGGACAACATTTGACACGAGTGCGAGAATCTGTCGCCCGAAGTTCTCGCCGAAGTGATGAAAAATGCCATAAAACGAGCCCGTATGGCAATCAATTGTGACGGCGCCCATTTGGCCGATATAATCTTCTCCACTTGACCAATAAAATTGTAAAGGTTATAATAAACATAATCAAAAAAACAGAATAGAAGTTTTTAATTTAGAAAAAAAAAATGAGAGTCAAACAACATCGGATGACTTCTTTGGGCCCACCTTGTACTTATAGATCACATGAACCTTATAATTCATGGAACTGACAGGCGATTTCAGGTAAACTTACACTGTGTCGACATTGTTTTGATCTCAACATAATTTGTGGCATAGGAAACTAAAACTGGTTCCTTTATACAGTGAAGTAAAATAAAGTAACGAGTAGTATTACATAATTTATCCAAATTAGCTGGTCTCTAATTGCCTATTCCTATTACTCACAGACATCAATGAAATATTAGGGCCATTTCAATATTCAAGTGCTAAAGAATATTGTCAGAAAGTCGTCCCTAACTTACTAAGCTCTCTTGTACACACTTTCACTTTTTTATGGGTAGGCTCTACCCATAAAAAATATTTCGGCCACTTTAAGATTTTTTTTTTGTATGAACGAGTAACGAATTAATTTTGAGAAAATCCTTTCGTGAAAAGCAAAATACATAGTTGTAAAAGTACCAGCGAGTCAACGTTTGACTTCCACTTGATAGAAACAGTTAGAGGGACACAGATAAAAGAAAAACTCACTTTAGTAATCTTCTCTGCGATCGGTCACAATACTTACATTTTAACTTAACTTAAAAGGGATAATACTTACAGCCAGTGATTCAAAATGGGGCTCGTTTCATTTCCGTACGCACAAAAAGGCGCGTCGACGGAAACGAAATAATTTTGAATTTATATAAATTAGATGTTTCACTAAACTAACAGAATAAACGGGTACTTATATAAATTTCGAGGCCTGTTTATATCGGCAATGAGACGGAACAGTTTAAAGGTTGTCATCTCGGAAAACGTGCGGGTCGGTGAACACGAGGGTGGGTCACGCGTCTTTGCATATTAAAGACGCCAATCAGGCTTCTGAGGCCCAGTCGTCGTTACTTGAGGCGCGAAATGCTAAGGCCGCGGTATTGCCGGCCTCAAGGAGCAGATTAATTACTCCCGGGCTGCCAAAGTCTATCTCGACTCCATCTGAATTATTTTTTCTTTTGGCACTATCCGGCGAGTACTATATTATCTACTTCGGGGTTTCATTAGCTACCCCTCGTTTCTGTATTAATCATACCTGTATGCATACGGTACGATAAATATAATTATGTGTCCATACTTTTATAGAGATCCGAAAAATACCTAAGTAACATAGGTATTTTTTTGCCATAACATAGTAACATACATGTTAAGGCAGGTATATCAAAAGCTTATCAAAACCGCGTAAGATATGAGGGTCAATCGGGGAAACCGTCTGATATGGAGATCGTGTGCGACCAACTAGCAACCTGTCACTACGAATAAACAAGTAGAGCACGACAACTTAACTTGATGTATTTTTGGTCTCTTGATAAAATTTATATCTGTATTTACATATATTTAAGTAAATCCCTTTATTCTCTATACAGACAAAACGTGACAACTTGAGCGTACAATGCGGCTTCAATGAATACCAGATTGCTTCCCCGACCCTTCTTGTTCATTTTAACGGTTTACTATTGCCAGCCTCCGCTTTGTTTTAAGGAAGTGTCGTGGTCTCATTAGCAGCCGTAAGACAAGTTTCTGCAATCTTGATATGCTGAAATTGCGGTTTCTCGCGAAGCGACTATCATCAAAACTTTATATCCCTTAAGGATCTTTTGATTTCTACACTAATATTATAAAGAGGAAAGATCCTGCTCCGAAACTAGTGGGCCGATTTGAAAAATTGTTTTACCATTAGAAGCCGAAATAATGTCTGATGAACAAAGAAATTTTTTTTTCTCTTTATTTTTCAAAATCCATGCGGACGAAGTCGCGGGCGAAGTCCTGGTTACAAATAATTTAAGAAACTAAGAAAAGAAAGACAAATGCGTTTATAGGCTTTACAGCAAAAAATAATGAAAAAATTACCTTAAAATTGTTTAAAAACAGAGAAAAATTATAATAATGCCAAAAAGGCCACAGCACAGCATAATGTCGGATGGCAAGACAAGGTACCATGTACCACGTGACGCTGGTTTTCAGCTGCAACCCACGAGGGCCATACGTTAAACACTACACACATGGAGTAGTAGGTATGTGTCCGTTTTTTACTACATATAGTTTAATCGGCGCTCCACATCCGTTCTGAATTATGCCAGTTAAGGTTCATAGATTATGTTTACGATTCGTATTACGCATAATTCACGAATTGGTCACACAGTGTATGCGGCTTCGGTAATTTACGCACCTAATTACCGAGTCGGGTACCGAGTGGATGCAAATGTATATTTACTTGAGCAATCATCTACTAGTACTGGCGGAAATGTTAATTATATTAAGAACATGCACCTACATGTTATAACAACGTTTGGAAGTGCGAAATAACCCCAGAACGAATAAGGAGAAAATGACCTGGAGAGAATTATATTATACACCAAAAAATGCAATCTAATACTCGTGGTATTTCTGAACGAGGTATTTACAGCCGGAATTCTAATAATGTCTAAAATATCAAAGGCATGCAGCACGCATCTCACTCATAGCAGACGACAGCATACGAGCAGTATTCGTAGAATTTTAGAGAAAATATGCTCTCAGAAATATGCTTATTGAAGCCGTGCTGTTGCTAACACGATATTCCGAATATAAATATCTGTTGGGTGAATCGAACAGAAAAATCTAAATATTACGTAAAGGGACAACTACCACATGTAGATTGAGATCATGAATATTACACGCACGATAGCAATAATCCTGTAAGAGTTTTATAAGGATCGTAAAATTGTCGTTTTACGTCCATTATGCAGCGTGAGGTTGCCTTTGTCTGATTAGTGCCATTCACAGAATACTGATCGCAGTTTAATACCGCTACCTAATCGAGGAAGAGACTTTGTAGGTGAGTGGAGTGATGCGGAGGGGAATCTCCAATTGAAATGAAAGAGCTACTCACGTGTTTATTCATGATTATACCCGTTAAGAGAAAATTATGTAACACGTCTTAACGGTTTCTCTGAAAACTTAACATCGAAAAAAAACTGTACTACACGCACTGCTAATTAATGCAACGTTTATGCCAGAAAACTTTGTGGAGATATTTACATGAAACAGTATTCATGTTAAGATACTACACACATACATAATCAGCCTATTATGTTGCCTCTGCTGGGACACAGGCCTCCTCTCTGTGAGAGGGAGTGCACAACGCGGGCCCAGTGCGGGTTGGTAGATGTCACATGTCTTCGAATATTTGGTTCTAAGACATGCCGGTTTCCTCAGAAACTTTTCCTTCACCGTTTTGAGAGCAGTGGTGATGAATTAATTTACCCAAAGTAAAGCGCCTGTCTGGGTTCGAACCTACGACCTTCAACTGGTAAGTAGCGGCCGTTACCACTGGGCCACCACTGCTCCCTTGCTATGATACTAAAATATATATTTCATGAACGATCATCGAGTTATTGGAGTCATATTTGAGCAATGAATTAGCAAAGCTAGCTAAGCTTAGCTTAATTCAGAGGCAGGCAGCAATAATCTGCGAGCTAGGATGTGTGCACAACCTAATCATGTCCGACGCTATCCGAAACCGCTTACATTTGTAACTAAAAACGTTGAATAATACCGATTTCGATTACCATCGAAATTACACTATTAGGCGATAGATCAAAAGGTTCTGTTAAGACGAAAACTCTGCAAACACGGAGAACTCTGCAACTTGGAATATATTAACTTGAATAAATGGAAGGAGTAGTTAAGATTTAGAACGATAAACAGGAAGTAGGTAATACTTACATGAATTATGTAAATGCATCCATAGGGATGCATTTACATAATTCGTGAAAGTGAGAAAGGTAGAGCCTTTATTCAGCAGTTGACTGCAACAGGCTGATTCCCAATTCGTATCTTACAAGTCGTGATTGGTTAAACGAACACTTTCGTATCTTTGCCAATATCGAAGCGAAGTCTTCCATAATTTTGCCGAGGAGACACTTTCATCCACCGTATCATGACAAAATCTCGTGCCCGTAAATATTCAAATAGAAAAAAGTATTTATTCAACTCAAAGGAACTGGTAAACAGCTTTCGTAATTGCTGATACTTAAATACCAGCTTCAATATTCATCGGTTGGTTTTCGAACAAGGCGCGAACGGATTGAAAATTCTAAACTGTTCAGCCGCTAGGGCTAAATTAAAATCGACTTCAGCTAATTGATATAACACGGATTGTTCGGGTATTTAGTTGAGAGTTTTTGGATTTTAGTAAGTTACGTTAATACCTCCGATTGAATTGGAGAACAGAAGAAAAACACCGATTTATTAAAAACTATGGCACAATTTCAAAAGCATTAGGTACTGTTTGCTGTCCGATACTTTATACGTTTTTAAGGTTCGACGATAAAACATAATCGTTAATAATAATTCAAGTCAATAGGTACTGTATAAAGACACTTAATTTTCATTACGTTTCTTTCTTGTTAATCAGGGGTCAAGGACAAGAGTGGAAAGTAATACAGCATGACAAATTCACATTAACGTTAGCAAGCACTCAATAATTCCTTGTAAGCTCTTCCTCATATGTAAGTTAGTGTATTCCTTTCTACAAGTAACTCTATAAAAAGATAAGGGAGGTCAAATACTTCGACTTGCTAGCAGTGAAGGCTTTTATTGGCTCAGAATACTAACCATATCTGCTTTTCGCAGCTTTATCCACATAAAATAAGCTTTTTGAACATCTCTAGCGAACTTGATCTGTTGAGATCAAAGTGTCCTACGTTCATTTCTATGACACCGGTCATATGTAGGTGTGCAAAGCGAGCCAGTCAACCAGAAAAAGTGGGACAAACTGACTTTCATGTTTCCACTATGTTTACTTATTTATTATTTATAGGTATACCTAAAGATGTGTTTCCCAACGGCTGCACAAAATAGCAATCAGTAATCATTTAATAAGTTAATATTTATTTTGATTACGGAGTGCATTGAAAATAAATGTTCATTTAATTTCACCAAATTCATTATGAATCACTATCTTTTTAAAAGTGGTTATTCTGCAATCTCTTAAGTCACGAGATAATATAAAAAGGTAGCCCAGAGAAGAATTTAATTGTCCAGTTTTATCAGCGAGATAGCTAATGAAACGGCGTCCATTTAACTGCGGAACAGTTAGAATGAAATTAAGGGATTCTGCACAACGGAAAGCTTCGAAATAGCGGATCGATTTAATTGATCAAACGTGTTACGTGATCAAGACAAAATTAAGAGATTTAGCGGACAACGTTGCAAGCTTACTGAAACTAGAATAAAACAGTACATATATTATGAAATATCGGCGTTGGTGTCACTAGAACTGCCATCTTACTTATTCATGTTATTGGATTAATGGAATACATCCGACAGAGAACCAAAGTTATCGACATAACTCAAAGAATTAGCAAGCTGAAGTGGCAGTGGGCAGGCCATATCTTGCGAAGAACCGACAACCGCTGGGGTAAACGAGTTCTTGAGTGGAGACCGCGGCTCGGCAAACGTAGTGTAGGACGCCCTCCGGCCAGGTGGGATGACGATCTGCGAAAGACTGCAGGCAGATGCTGGATGCGACAAGCAGAAGACAGGGCGCTATGGCGCTCATTAGGAGAGGCCTATGTCCAGCAGTGGACTAATAAAGGCTGATGATGATGATGAATGGAACTACTCGTAGCGCGTCGAGGTCTATTAAGTAATACGTAATAAGAATATATCGGCACAAACTCTGCGAACAGTAATGATTAACTGATAACGATTCAGAGCTAACAGCAGACGGTTAATCAAGAGTGCGTAGGGGTGACAAATTATACTCTCCTGAGTTGGGAAGGCCGGCCGGACACCCGCCTCTTATTAAAATAACCATTTATTTTTCGAATCTATTACCATGATGTATTCTCTCGTCCGCTGTCTGACATATTGGAATCAGCAACAGTCTGTCGAACAGTGTTTTGTAATAAAAAATATGAACGGAGACGCTCCACGAGGAAATCTCCCAGACGTCAAGTTAAAGGTCATCGGTGCGAGAGGAAAATGATAGATGGAATCCCGGTTTTCACGAAAGTAACGAGCACCGGAATAGAAGAAATATGTGGTGAGGTCACCCGACTGACGTCGGTCACACGTTGTTGGGATCGAGCACAAAATAGATTACGGTCACCGCTTACAACTTTATTCAACCTGCGCCCGCCCCATTCAGAAGATCAATAAAAAAGCTGCTTTGATTTCAAATGAGCGCCGGACGATTGAGGTCCTGGATCCGCGCGCCATTATGAGAGCACTTCGACGTAACTGAGAAGTTTCTTTAATCTTCACTGTGAAGAGAATACTTTGGTAAATGTTTCAATTAAAAGTTACATCGAATTTTCGGTGTCAAACTACCAAGTATGTAAATATAGACAAACCAAAAAGTTTGTACCGCAAGTTTGTGAATTTCGACACTCTTACAAAGATAATATATAAGAAAATAACCTATCGTAAATCATTATTACAACGCTATTGAGAACAGTAAGAAGCTAACAAGTGCAATTTATTAGAATTAAGAACTCATCCGATCCTAATAAACATTTCTAGAAATGGGAAAACAACGCTAAAGTAACTGAGGTGTTACATTTTATGAAATAAAGCTACAGAACAAAGACATCTCAAAGAACAACTAAGATTATTACTGGAAAAGTAAGTAAACAAAAAATCTTATGCTGCAGTTAATGGCGTAAAATAATTCGCACCTCCAATAAAGGTGAGGAATAAAATGGGTAAATTGCCATCTTCACTTGAGTGCTCACAACATTTTAAGTTCTTTGCTGATATAATCGACCGTATTTAAATGCGGTAGAGGAGGTCATAAATTTCCCATTGACGACGAGACGAAGAATTGAACAAAAACGGGTCTTGTTGAATTCAGAGCCCAACAATGGATTGGTAATTTATCGTGGTCGGCTCAGGCGCGCCGTTCTGCTGAAAAAAATCGTAGGTATCTTCAGGGGGCCATAACTACTCTCATTCAATGAGGATGTGAGCCACATTACAATTCACTCTGAGATGTACAATAACTTGGAACAAATTCTGCCATTATCATCATCTTGTGCTTACCGCTTTAACATAAAGAGGAAAATTATTACAACAACGAGCGGGTTTGTTTCCCGAGAACTTTTTAACAACAGTAACATTTGGGAAAACATTACCATCAATCAAAACATTTAACTGAAATTAATTTTGTGTTGAGCTTTTCAAATAAAACTAGCAATTACACTAAGTGGATTCCGTATCGTAAAGGTTTATGCACGCTAAGCTTAATTCCCAGGCGGATTCATCATTCTCTTTTACAATTCATTTAGCTAAATTAGCACTCACTTTAAAGAAATCTCAAGCTGTTCTTTGGCCCGGAACGTCACATTTTATGTTTATTTCCTCTTTTTTCAGTTGTATACATAAAACGGAACCCTGTTTAGAGATATTAACACGGACTAAATCTGTGGAGACTTAATATCTACAATTTTTCTTCTGTTTCTTTGGAATATTTTGTTTCGACGAAACCTATCTATTTTTTATGACTCGTAAGTAAGTTTATTTTGTTTCATTTATCGTGATGAAAAAGCGTTGGTTAACGAAATAAAATGAAATATTCTTAAGTAAACAAATGAAAAAGTTACTTTAACTGCTGATATAAGGTGTTTTGTATCATTAAACAACCAACAAATATTTAGCTAAATATTCGTGTGGTGTTGGCACTGAAGGAAATGTACATGCAATTCCAACCAATAAGGAAATGATCACGTAATTTACTTAGTCTAAATTAGGGCTGGTCGCTTCTTAGGTATAATTGTCTTTATCTACTGTCTATGCTAATAGACTACTGCTTATGATAATAGAAATTCGGATTGTCAGGAATTAAGACAATGACGGTTTTCGCTCAAACACACCTTTGTCTAGTGGGATAAAGGATGTTACTCATTGCTTTAATGGCGTTGAGATGAATCCTTCGAATTTGTCGCACATTTACTGAAAGGCCACGCTTGCGATTGATGATGAACTAATACTGGCAGTTCGACCCTCATTTATCTTCCTGAAAATGTATTTCATACAAAGTCAACATATTCGTAAAAAAAAAACTCACAACATATTTAAATATTTCCGTGTTAAAACTTAATGTTTTACGCGGGTACACATTCATTTTCCCGATAACACCAACCATGTCGCTTTTCGACCGCGACGTGCAACCGTTGTACGATTGTATACCAACATTAAAGCCTCTTATATAATTCATAGTGTTCAACCAACTTATAATTCGACAGAATGGCAGCATCCGCAACCGTTACACGAACGGAACCGTACAGTTGGGGTTTCTGTAACACAAATATATGCGCCATAAATTCGCACGTCCTTAGTCACGAAGTTTGATCGTTAACTAGTATTAAAGGAGATATAAAGCTGTCATAAACTGTGCTATAACTAATTCGGATGTATATCGGATTGAAACTAACAGGAAGCATGCCACAAGCAATAATTACAGCCTTGGTGGGTCATAGCATACCAATTCGTCTGTCATTTCCGATTGTTGTGCTCTATGCCAGCATTCGAGGGAAGAATCGCAGATAACCTTTGGCTGCAAGTGATTTCCGCTTTTTGTTTAACAGTGTAGTGGTATACTGAATGTATTTCAGTCACGTTCCAACTCCCGGCGACGTTAGCCCATAGCATATGGTAAAAATTTCTTAATAATCACTAATATTGTTTCATTACCGAAAGTATATCTCGACCCACAGATAAATTTGAAAACTTAAATATGTAGAAGAGTTAAAAAAAAAAGTTTCAACTTTTTCCCACTAGGTTTCTGAAGACGAAATTAACTAAATATTAATGTACTTTTTTACTGTACAAAACAATTTTAAAGGAGGTTTATTTCCTGCGGCCCAAATCGAAACGTTTTTTTTGTTCTATTCTTGGGTTTTCTCTGTGCTATTAATGTAATGCTATGTTAAGGCCCGATAGAAATAAATATTATTTGTAAATGGGTATTATACTCAGACTTCGAAGTTTTTTACGTTGACAGGGGTTTCTTTCCAATATTCTGAGCTCATTATAAATCCATTTATAATCTTGTGTCAGATACTCAAGGAACACCCAACGGAGGTATGGGGGCAAAGTTAGTATGGAAGAGTGTTAAAAGTCTATCACTCTCAACATTTCCTTCCATTTATCTACCACACAGAGGTTACACAGACGATTGATGTTTTCAATCCACTCCTGTTAATTGTTTTAACTAAATTTCCGTAATGTAATTATATTTGGCTATCACAAAAAGAGTTTCAGGTCAATGTAGAGAAATTTAATTAACCTAGAGGCACATTAAATCACAGAACTTTTTTCACTGTTAAGTAAGGCTGTTCCTTGTTCAATAAAAGCTGAGAAAAACACTTTTAATAATATAAATTAATGACGCTTTTATAGGACACTTCCTAGTGGCAAGGGCACTTTTTCAAAATAAAGATTAATGAATGATCTAACAGACAGCTCGCCGCGGACAGTACTTCGCTTCATTAACATTAATGAAGCAATTATTCAGTAAAAGTACAACGCAATTATTGTCACGGAAGAGTAATTTATTATTCCAGCATAACAATGAGATTTTAGCAAAAACAAATACATTATCTGCGCCCGTGTCAGTGGATGCCCAAGTGCCGTGGAGATATATTTTTCCGACGCCTCGCATTTTCACCGGAGCTCGCTTTTCAATTTATTTCGTCGTTTTAGCCGACTGACGCCGTAATTGCGACAACGGGCCTCGCGGCTTGCCGCATAATCGGCAAGCTATTTTTTTAATTCGGCCGTTCGGCTACACGCTATACCCATAGTAACTGCGGAAATCAAGCGCATGTATCTGACATCTCGGAAATTTGGTGTCAAAAAGAAAAAATATACCCTTTATATTAGAAACATCCACCTAGCGGATACGGATGCTACCCGCACAAACCTGTGCCCGACATGAAATGATAAACGAGTGATCTGGTACAGGTTTGACTCACTAAAGATTATACGTATACCGACAGGAATATTTTGCGTGTAATCGATCAGGGTGAGACCTTCACGGCTACATTTTCTCGTCATGTTATCAACGCGCCCTCATAGAAAGGGCAATCAACTAGAACTTATAAAAAAAAATGATAGCCATATAAAAAACAAAGAACAAGTTTAACATAATTTTACGGGAGAGTGGGCGCTCGCTATAGGAACTGTTGGGATACGAGGCGGCGTTCCATTCTCCTCGCTATAATGCCGCGATAAAAGAGATTGAACTTACTTGGCCCGTAATAAGCACTCCCCCTGTTCCAGTACGAATTACGAATAAACGGTACGCTGTTTCATTAAAAATAGTGTCAATATATTACAAACGAAATTAGGGTGAAGTTAGTTCTCTATTTACTTTGGTACATCGAGCAAGTTATGTGCGCCGTCTGATCATAATTAATCTTTTTAAGATTGAGGCGAGAGATGGCGGCGCCTCAAGGTTACCGGGCTAGCGCTCTCCACATCAAGGAAATACCCCAGGATATTGGTTTCAACGTGTAAGGAGTTCAATCTCGTCGCTTCCGTTGGGATAAAGTAATCTTTGTCGGCGATGAAAGCCGCTCTGTTTACCGATGAAAGGGAAGTCAAACCAATTTACGAAACTAGACGTTGGAATTCTTGCAACAAAAGTAGCCAATTTATTTGATTTCTGAAGCTAGTATACCATCAAAATTAATGTGAGCCTACAAAAGATTCTACTTTATATTGTGATGTTCCATTTTATATTGTGATTAATCGAGAGTCGAAAATAAAAGGATTTATATCCTCATTGTTTATCAATGTACTTCGGATACAACAAGTATCAAATCAATCAACCAGCTTCTCTTGCAAGCGCTCAAAGGTTCCAACATACAGGAAGGTTGTGTACTATTGTTACATTTATTATTAAATTTCCGTAATGCTACTAATGATTCATAGCAAGAACTAGGGATGATGCATGGTGGATGTCTGCCGGAGCGTACCCTTGATTGTGGACAAAAACAATAGTGTCTCAAGACGTAGCCGGAGTCCATTAGAGGAAATGTGTTTACGACAAGAGTGTGATCAATAGAAGGCCGGAGGGTCGAGAGGTCGACCGGTTCGGAGGATACAGCCACACACGGCCACGTTATTAATAGTCGCTCGTGGCCAACCCTGAATGCCACCGGATTTCGAAGCAGTAAATATTGTATACATTTACTATGTATATCCGACATTCGATGTCTATTCACACGAAATATGAACTATTAATGGACGAAAGATAGCTGCCTTAATTTGATGCATGTATGCTGAACTGTCAAGATTGGCATCTTCGAAGGGTTTATGAGACATGTTGTTCCACTCGAGGTTGTTGACGACGATACTACAGGTACGATACTATAATTTTTGTTTGCACCTTATTATTTTTTGACTACACACATATATAAACTACCGCCTTCTTCCCACGTGGGTAGGCAGAAACTACAGAACGCCACCTGCTACGATCCTAATATGCTCTCGTTTACGTTCATACATCTGGTCATACACGCAAGCCACACGCGCTACGTTTTGAACCAAAGTGTCAGTTCGAAAAGGTGACATATCGCCGGCCATGTGGGAAAGGAATTTGTTTGAAAATTGCTTAAGATTTTCGCTCATTGACCGAACAACATTTATCACAAATTTTTCCAGCAGGAAAATCTTTTTTCCCCAAGAAATTGCACACAAGAAACAACAAACAACTCAACATGGTTCTTCGGTAAAGACACCAATAATGAGAAGAATATTAACTGAAAAAACTTTAAGCATCTGATGACTGCCTCATTGGTCTAGTGGTCGCAAGAGCTACTGCTGAGCATGAGGTCCTGGGTTCGCTTCCCAGGTCGGGCAAAGTGTTATTGAGTTTTTCTATATTGAATTTCTCAGTAGCAGCCCGGAGTCTAGATTTGTGCCCGGTTGATGGCAACAGGCCTCGCCCCTATTGGACTTAAGCATAACTGGCGAAAAGTGGGTGTTCTATAGGTACACTTCTGCCTAAACCTTCTGGGATTACAGGCGTGATCAGGGTTATGTTATGTTAACTTTCAGCAGAAACTAACCGATATTATCAGGGACGGGTAAATGGATAGGTACTGTGATATCTTGAAAATAGAAAATTCATGAAAACATATTATTGATTTATTTGAATGTCTAGTGCGCTCATGAAACGTACCACTTATCTAGTGTAGTTTTGTATCGAGAAAACAAGAATCATTTAGGTTTAGTTTTTCGATGAAACGTTAGCTTCGTACACAATAAAATAGTTGGTGCCGTCACGTCCGCAAACGAATCAAATGCATTTCCATGACACAGTGACTGAGAGTAAACAACGATCCGCCTCGACAGCGAACATCTGTCATGTCGCGTGCAACATTCAATTCAGTTGTACGACATACCAAATATCGACGACACCGTCAATAATGCAATAAAATAAAGACGCAATAAAAGAACTCTACGTTCAATCGAATTGTTCGTCACCTCCTTTTTGAAACATCGTATTCCCTGAAAGTGTGCAGTTGTCCTAAATTGAATTGGAAACGATGTGGAAATCTGCCATTGTGTTCAGCGTTCTGTTCGTCCCCGAGCAAGCATTGGTGAGGAATTTAATTTATCAAGTATGATGCGCATCCAGGTGCCGAAGAGTCGTTAGCGAGACGCGCGACGCGTGCCGGTCAAACGGCGCTTCAAAAGCTAAACGAACGGAAAACTTTAGTTTTCAGTTAATTCGACGAACCTATTTACGCGAAATGTTGCATTTCATCTACTTTCTAGTTCGTTCTACGAAATAAACACTTTAAACAGAAGTTCTAAGCTAAATGAAAACGGGCAGAACGAAAACTAACATTTTTTGCAATAGAGATGCTGACCACAGGTAACAAATTACTGGCTACAAAATTTATGACGGCATTTTAGTGGTCGGTAGTGAACAAAAAAAAGAAGCAGAGTAAGCAAGGAGATGGTAAAACAGCGGATGTTGTACGGCTCGCGTCTGCCCATTAAACTGGGCCGAGGTGGAACGCGCAATTTCTAGCTAAAGGAGATCTGGCGAACTCCTGGTGGGCTGCGTAAATTGCCGCTCGCTACCTACTCGAACAGGATTAATATTGTAAGATTAAACGGTCGACACACACAATTTTTTTAAATTGCAGTTTAAAAATAATTTAAGGCTCAAAAGAGGCAAATACCTACGCGGATTTTATTACTTTTACTACTATCCTAGAGTAGTTACTGCATACATTGTTGAACACAGATCGCGCTAACATCCATACGCGGGGAAATATTGCAAGCGGCTACAAACTTTTCAATTTTGAACAATTCAATGAACTGAATTGTTCGATGCAATCATCGTGTAGTTCGATAAAACAATTTTGTACAATATAGATAAATGAAAATGAGATTCCGACGACGCAAAGGGATAGCAATTTAATATTCAGTAACGCAGATCTAACGAAGTTGTCATAAACGTCAGTGGCAGGCGTCATAACATGGAAAGTCGACATCCGAGTGGGATTCATGAGCTCTTTTATGTAACGTCACTTGAAGTAAGTCGTAGAAAACTTCCGAGTCGGTATATGAGAGTAACAAGTGGGACGGCAATCATAGTTCCGAGTGTGTTCGAGCGCAGACGAGTGCAGAGACGAAATCATTTTATGCATTGTGCTCACTCAATCTGCGAGCGCTTAGCAATGCAATCTCTCGCATAATTCCTGAGCTCAATCTTTCCCGGAGCATCGCATCTCAGCCGTGACATCGACGACTTTCAGAATGAAATATGGCTGTTTCGCTGAACACTGCTTCGAGTACCTCATAGCTTAACAAAGTAGCTGTATTCAAACAACACTTGCCATGAATTAATTCACCGTACGTTAAGCTGTAACAAATAAACAACAAATGACGACTAAGTGCTCATATCCGTAACCTCTGCCTTATTTACTTTCATGTACCAACGTCTGTGCATACGAGTAACTATTCTATATCCACTAAACCAATATTTTTGAACCAGGTTCAGTAAACGCAATATAACGTTCAGCGCCGATAAATATAAATCTAAGTCCGAGCTACAAATCTAAATCGCTTTGATTTTCAATGGCCGAATAGCACAGTAGGTAGGTTTCAACGCCTAGAGCGCAGAAAGATACAAATCGAAAAAGACAGATGAAAACATGGAAACTAAGTTACCTACCGCTCCGCTCGTATAAATCCGACACAGAAAAAGTACGCCTCTATCGGCACTGTCATTTATTTTTAACGTAGTCACGAGAGGTTTGTGAAACCGTGTCGATAGCATTGTTTTTAAAACAGACACGACATAAACAATTCCCTGTCTCTTTGAACGAGTTAGTGGGAAAATGGCAAGTGCGTCAAGAACAGGTCTGATATAATGTCGGAAACATCGGTCGGGGAAAACATCCGGTCGCTCCCGCGCCCGCGCTCGCCCCCACTTCCGCGGCTGCGCCCGCGCCCGCTCCGCCACCGCCCACGCCCCGACGACCTCCAAGAAAGCAAATAAGCTCTAACGAAATGAAAAACAAATACTCAGTAGATACGTTGAACGTTTTAAAGAACAGACTTTGGTTGGAAACAAAATAAACAGCTTCATTCATCCTCATTTTTTAAACTAAAAATAAATAAATAGGTATCAAAGTGTTTGCTTTGTTTACGATACGTTTGGTCAGATACGGATTCTGACACACAGATACTTCGTTTAATGGCTGATAAATCACAATTTGGCCAGTAAAGATTTTATGAGTATTGTGGCGTCGTGTTGCAACATTTTAGGAAAAAGACTTTATATGATTTAGAAACTACATGTACACAACATAGTAGCTATAAAGTAAATTTACATAAATCTATTTACCCAATTAATTGAGAGAAAAAAAACAACTATTACTAGTTGAATCTTAACTTTCCATCTTCCAATATTTTAATGGGAAATTAAGTTTGTTTATTGGTTTGTTACGCTAAAACAGATAGACCAGGACTTGTGCTACTTTTCATACTGGATCGCAGCCGAAGTGGCAGGCAACAGATAGTAATGAAATAATTTAGATAATTGTTTGCTCAAAGCTCAAGCGAGGCAAATGATAACAAGTTCCAATTTTTTATATTTACAGGGGATTATTTTTCTTGTCCAGTGGCTCTGAAAGTAACTCATGCTCTGAAGAATAGGTACTGCTAATTTAACCGATCAAACGTACTTTGTTTGAATTTTCGTTACCGTTAAATTTGAACCCCGGCTTATTAACATTTAAATATTATATGGGATCTCCAAATTAAGGTGTAGAGTAAAGCTTTTTTTTACGTTCACACATGTTTCCTCGGCTTTTATAAAAAATCCATAACTATTAAACTATTAACTAATTCCTGCCCAAACCTTGATTTCATTACCTCGGCTTTTGATTAAACTTTTTCCTGAAATTGCTTTTCAAATTTTGAAACAAAAGAATAGCAAATGCAAACTTTAACAGATAGACGTTGTTTCTGAACGAAAATGTCGAAATAAATTCTGGGTAGGCCTACGAGTGTAGGCTTAAATTGGAATGTATCAATCTAGAGTAGCTCCAGTGAGCAAGGCTTCGTGAACTCATGAAAACAACGTAATAATTCTACGTTTACACAATACACAAGTTCGATTTGTAACTCAAGCTGCGATAAACATGTAGTGGGAGAACAGAGAGCAGCGGAGCGGGGCAGCGGAGCCTTCAAACACCGCCATACTTGCTCTTCGCTCCAGTTGAAAAAAATCGTGTCATTTGTTTTAAGTACACGAGCGAGTAACCACTTAATGCAAACTGTCGCGAGTGTATCCACGGACGCACACAGCATCACAAAGAACCCGATAATAATTGGAGAGAAAGTAAATAACGGGTCAAGTAAACACAATCAGGCTTTATAAAAAAGCCATTTCGGCACCAACAATGTGATGCACACACCTACATAAAAGCAATGTTATTTCTTTTGAAAGAGAACCCGTAATGGTTGGTAGAACTTGGTACATATTTGATGACAACTTTCGGGTTTTTGTTTTCCACATCGGAAAACTCAATCAATCGTGTGTTTCCAAGCGTTTTGTACATTGTTACCACTACACAAAGCTGCACCAAAATCGTATTGCAACGTTCACACTGAGACAGACTATGCTTAAGCGAAGGAAACCGTCACAATAAAACAGAGAAAGCGACGGTTTTCGTAGGAACCTGCGTTATTAAAAGCTATATTTAATGTGAACGTACTTTATTTTCCGACAATATTGGTACTATTCTCATTTGTAATAATCGTTTTACTTTATCGCGTCTACGTGATGGTAACAAGTTTTACAAGCGTTCGACTCGTTCAATAATAATATTAGGTATCTACGTATATGTATGTAATAAGTTGGCGTAGGTACCTACTCTCTACAGTACCAGTCGTATCAGCGAGTTTGCGTTTCAATGGATTTTACACATTTATCTCTAGCGGCCGGACGACGGTAACTGCTGCACGGTACGAAGCTACGGCGGCGCGGCTTTTTTATGATACTGCTAAAGTGTACCAATTGTTGCATCGCTACATCAATTAAAAATTGCTATGAAAACAGCATTTATCGGCCTTTGGTCATATAATTAAATTTATGTACGCGCTTTACCGGACCCCCGCTCCACAGTTTTATAGCACAAATAACTTTTTACGATGAATACTTTTTCAGAATAGTAAATGTACGTTTTGCTCAGCGATCTTAATTTTGATTCAAGACTTTTTAGGAGGATGTTTTGTGATAAGCCATCCACCGAAATTGTAAAGCAATTTCAGTCTTTTGTGCAGTATTCACAACAAAAAGATTTTATCTTGAGGTTTCTTGGTGATTATGTCATGATTTGCGCGGGGTCTTGAATAAGCAGTTTACAAAAATGCTTTGAGAAGTGGCTGCGTCGTTAATGCAGAAGTAAGTAAGGAGCAACCGAGATGAGTGCAGATAGGGAGTTACACAAGGCTCAGTGGATGGGTTCGGTTGTTGCTAAAAGTTTGGTAATCTTGTCAGTCGCGTTGTCCGTCCTCATAAGCCGCAAGTTTCTATCTCCGTAGTTGCAGCCTTATTAGATTGGGCGAGTGCGATCCTGGGGGGAACACTCAAACGCATACGGAAAGTGCACAGCACACAGCTTCCTACCGACACAAAAGGTAATCTTAACTCCGTACAGGAACCTAATTGCAGTACGTGCATAAACTAGGTAAGGCGGAAGAAACCAGATTTTGTTAGAGAAATCCCAGTGGAGAGGAAATACGATTGCGTTTCGCGTGAGAAAATATTTAAATTTAATTCAAGTTAAAATAATGTGTATAAGACTAATCTATAGTAAAGAAGGTCGTATAAGACTTATCTATAGTAAAGAAGGTCGTATCCCTAAATCACTCAAATCCTGATCCAGCTAGTCCCTTGCTGCCCTCTTCCAGCGACGCCCTGAGCCGAGGTCCGTACCCCACAGGGGGTGCCCTTAGCGTTGTCGCTTAGTTTTTAGTTAGCATTTAAGTTTAAGTCCTGGCTGGAGGCCTTAATTTATTAGGGCACCACAGGCAAGTCCGCTTAAGCAGACGACAACCTTACAGGTTGACCTGCGAGATGCCATACAAAAAAAAAAAAAGAAGGTCGTATAAAATGGCAGTATATTAAAGTATCGCGAGCAATCAACACAGGGGGTGCCCTTAGCGTTGTCGCTTAGTTTTTAGTTAGCATTTAAGTTTAAGTCCTGGCTGGAGGCCTTAATTTATTAGGGCACCACAGGCAAGTCCGCTTAAGCAGACGACAACCTTACAGGTTGACCTGCGAGATGCCATACAAAAAAAAAAAAGAAGGTCGTATAAAATGGCAGTATATTAAAGTATCGCGAGCAATCAACAGATTAAAGGGAATTGTAATACATTTTGTGACAATAAAAGAGGCTTCAAGCTGTCTTCGAGTCGGTACAACAAACCATTTACGACTTTTTTTATCAACGAAGTAATGTCTCCCGCACAAGTTGTTTCTTTTATGTTTATTTCTCTCACATTGGTAGAATAAAAAAAAGAATGTTTTTAAATTCTACCAACTTATTTTCATTAGGTAATGTCTACACAAGTATATGAAAGAGAACTTCTCATTTCCGAGAAGTACCAAAGTAAGCACAGATGTGGTCATTACGGTTCCTCGGAGGCTCGCATGCTAATTAACCAGAAGCCTCTTAACGTTCAAGTTCACTGTCAACGACATCCGCTTAACAGCTTATCCTACAGTTAAACAACATCCAAAAGTCGGTCACAGATACAAAGACCTCTGTTCACATATTAACCCTTTCGCTATACCTGCGTACATATCTCACGACCCGTAAAAATGTCACCGGTTCGGATCGGGCTCATGATAAAATAAAATACACAAATACAAAATGTATGACGTGTTCAAACGCGAATTCCACAAATTTGTTCAGTGAATCATGTCCCGCTGCGAGTCTAGCAAACAGAGGCGCCCGGACCGGTGTCGACAAATCTACTGAGTTAAAGTTAAATTCTGACTAGACTTCATATACTATATTTGAATGTCTCATCCCCTAAAGTAACCGTAAACCAGATTAATGAAATTGCAGAAGAAATAAAACAAATCATTGAATGTTTCTACGAATTTGTGTGCGCGCGTACATAAACTGCTGTACACTATGCAATAACTCGCTGTTTATGTGACTATTGACCGCACTGGACTGAAATCTAAAAGTTTCGTGATCCTCGCCAGAAGACCAATAAAACGTTCTGCAGAATGTCTGTACTGTGAATTACGTTATGGCCGTTGTTAGAAGCAACAACTAAACTAAACATAAAGAAGCGGTTATTATGGTTTTAATTTGGAAACTAATGAAAATTCTCTTTTAAACTCTCCAGTTCCAAGTGCCAATAAAATAAAATACAAACAAGTTAAATACAGATAAAATAATCGTAAGCTTGAAGTTTTTTAATTGCGATCCATTTTGGGATTTTTAAGATTAGGTATTACACTTTAAAACGAGAGATTGGCGGTTTGATATAAAACTGGTTGTCCCTATTAAATTGGTTAATAGGTGGTGAATTGGAGCGCCCCTTCCCCTAATGACAGGTACAAGAGGATGCGCACTCGTTCGCCCCAGAGGTCACTCTCACGTCATCTTCATGGCACCTGCCTGTCACACACACCGCCCTCCGGTCCCTCCGGCTCTGTGCCGATTGTTTAACACCGGAGTAATTAAAACGATGAAAAATTTCCACCTATTGTTCCCATGGTAACAAGAAAAACTTTACAGTTGAACAGCAAATATAATATACGTATTATTACGTACTAACATAATGTATTTGCGAGAGAATAGTTCTACACTTAATTAAACCAACGCAAACAACTGGTTCCTCGTTATTTTGAAGTGACTACTGATTATATTACAAAGGACAGTAGATGCTTAATGACGAGTCGTCAAAGCACAAGTCTATTTATTTGAATCTTTTAAGGCTGTTAGCAAACGGGCGTGTTAATTATCACAAAGACTTAATAGTTCCTTTACTGAAAGCACTTAGTTAGTATAACGACACAAAAGGTGATTACAGGATTATAGCGAGGAAGTCGTTTTATTTACTGTGTATTAAATGTTAATAACGCTTTGCCAGGCCACTGTGACCCTTTTGAGGATCCTCGTACTAAGTTCTCGTCCATTCACTCAACGTGGTGCGGGATTATTCTCTATTGTTCCTTCGTATTTTTTTGCATTTTCCGTATCCATGGCCTTTTCAATATCCCATTCGGGAGCGGTTCGAGTGTAAGTATCATTACAACCCATGCAGCTGTTACACTTTACGAGCGAACTTGTATTATTATGTTCCGAGCATCATTGTAAACTTTGCCAACGACCTTCAATTATGGCTGGAAGCACGTACGTCGTTTGGATTTTTTTACTGCCTCAATTTCGAAGACGGCCACATAACTACTATAAATTGTTATTTTTTAAATTCAGCAATAGTACGAGATTTTATATTAAAAGGCACCGGAGAAAAACGTACCCTTATTTTTCCAATTTGCGCTGGATCAAACGTAAACCCCACTTTGACTGCAGTCGCTGTTCTGTATCTACTAAGAATTCCGTACCGCAAACAAATTATATTTCTATTTATTTATCGCACACGGACTATTAAACTACGTATAGTTTTTACTTCAAATAACATTTATTTAAAAATAGGACAGCGGAAATACATCAATGGATTTATGAAACGTGAACAATAACTACATGGCACGTACAAACAGTAAAAAAAGACTAACGGCCGAACCTAATAACATATCTATCACCAATTGTGGCGTACTGGAGATAGAAAAACCTATCAATCTCTAGTTGTAACGTCCCAATAAAGCCAAAGTATGCGTCCCTATAACATTTTGACAGCTATTTATTTGACAGGGACAGATAGAAACTTACCTATTGTCTATCATCAACAGCGATCTGTATTAACCACGATTAATCTACTTTTATCCACCGGTTAAAAAAACAGTAAAAAAAATCGTTTTAATGTCAAGTGTATTTTATTCTGTCTCACTGTACCGATTGTACTCGGTAGGAAGGTATAAATTCTTGATGTATTACCTTATATTCAGTATTAGGTAATACATCAAGAATTTATACGCATTAGAGAGAATTATTTCAGTAGGTAGTAGGTATTTCAAACCAGACAAAAACTACAAAGGAGATGGAAAACGGTGGGCCCAAATGTAATAAGTTGAGATATGAAAATTAGTCATAGTTTTATATTAGAATATGAAAAATCACCTGAATTCTCAATCTGGAAGCGGAGAAATATGAGAAAGATAATTTTCGTGAGATTATCGATTGAGTAATCGATTACACAGTTACGAAAATAAAACCTGTGCTCTAAATAATTAACTCAAAGTAATGTACTATATCATCTTATATGCAATAAAGTGCATTTAATTACAGTCATATTAATAAATAAGATATCAATTAATTTCATATCGATTAAAATCAGTCTTCTATTTTAGTCTATTTATGTTACTGGCTTTAGAGCGGACTGACATTGACACTAGACAGTTGCCGACTGCTCTTGTTTGCTCTTCCCTCGTTTCGTGTTTTCCGATGCGTTTTGAGTGTTTTCCCGATTATTCTTCATTTTTCACAATTACTGCTTTGTATTTTACTGAGTCCGAGCATACCTTCCTTGTACTACCCTTGCTTTCACACTGGACACCAAAGATCACTCACACGTTTGACTTGGAGTTGTTATTTTGGATTTGACCGCCGGCTCGTGGATTGGATATTGTTGAAACAATGGATCGCTCTGTGAATTGTGGGATAACAACTATTCACTGCAATACACTGGGCCGACGACCCTTACACAATGAAACAATTCTGTCAATCTTTCGGCAATGGCTTGCACTTCAGTCTGGAAGTAAATATAACCTCATCTAACCAGCTACCATCCTGGCAGGTTTAAAATACATATAATTAGAAGGAATAGGCTATAGTAATGCATTACTGTATTGTATTGTAGGGAGATGAACTGTAGGCTGCTGCGCTCATTTAATGTGCATTATATGGTACCTTAGCTGGGCCAGGTACCAAGCTCATATAATACCCCCTACACAATTCCTAGACAACATTTTAATTATAATAGAAGACGAATAAAACGCTATTATAAATGTTTTATTTTATTTTGTTTTAGACATCCTTTCCATAACTTCATACGTGTTCTACCTGACTTGAAGTCATTGACGTTCATTCATATGATTTTTCAATCATTTTCTACTAAATATACTTCAGGAATCAGCTGTTAGTTAAAGATTGTAACATAACCTTACTTTTATTTAATCTCTGATATCTCTGTTGTCAGATTGACAAAATCCGCAGAATTTCAAGAAAAAGGTTGATAATATTTAAGCTATTAAATGACACCACTTTCATCGTTTTATACCCAGGCCCAAGATTGTATGTAATCGTTTCAGTCTCCTATACCGTTCACTAACAAAATTATTTCAGAGTAAATCTGCATTCAGGTGTTTTATTTAAATTTTATGTCTTCCTAGTTGGGTGAACGCAATGTCTAAGAGTGATTTAAAGTTTCTGAATCTTCAGTTATGAATGGTTGCTGGTAGTTATAACTTAGTCGCCGAATGTCCTAGATAATATTTAATTGCAATAAATAAAAACTGCACGCCTTTTCTTGAATAAATCTTAAACCATCAGTTACAAACTACATTTGTTAAAAATACACTATTGGTGTTATTTAGAAGACCTACCAATGAAAGTTAAATGAGTAGCTTTTATGTAAATAGAAGCACTTCTAATAATATCAACAGAACCCAGCTTACATAATTACGGTTCCTTCATTTTATTTCGAAGAAAAAACCTAACAAAAAAAGGCACTTTCGTTTTTAAGACAGACTCACAATAATAGATAAAAATTAAAATTGAGATTAGTATGAAATCTGTCAGCTTTATTAGAGATTCTATCTAAACCTACTAAGAAACTTTGTACAAAACCGGTCAGCAAACACAACACAAAAAGAAATCATATTAAAAACGTGAAACTAAAAACTGACAAAAATAAATGGTATGGAGTAACATCGTGGGGCCAGATTCATCCAAGTGGCACACAACACCGTAATTTGGAAGAACCGTAATCCATTTATATCAAACATTCCTTTGGGAGAATATACCTAAATGTAGATCTCCTTTATATAAACGTCATTTTCGGAATTAAGAACATCCATGGTAAAATAAATCGGATAACAGAGACTTAGGCCTTTAGATATGGGTATTTTCGGATTTCATCCTGTGATTAAAAAAAAATACTTGTAATCAAAGACAAAATAATGTTTTTGAAACTAACTGAATATAATGAATAAACAAAATGTTAAATACCCCTCATGTAGAAACAAATAGTGTTACTTTTAGTAACATGTTTTAAAGTTACCGAAACAAAGTAAATACTTTCGCGAGCTTTCTCCTTGTTATTTCATTATTACAGAAAAACTATCGATAGTTTTTCGAAAACTTCATTGAGCGTATTTATTGCCTACTAAAACTTTAGCCAAGAGGTCCCGATTTCCAGTCCATTTGCAATAGGCGAGTAACTGATCGCCTGATTTATTCTGGATGTATTTTAACTGTCATGGCCTCCATGGGTCGGGTAGTGAACGTGTCGCTGTGTTTCCTGGATTTGCAGGTGATTGCATTTAAAGCACGTAAGCTGACCCGCCGCGGACATCTGCATTTTTCGTGATTGACTGGCAGTTCAACGAGCCGCTAATCCAACGTCAGTTTCAACAATAAACCACGGACATGGGAGATATTTTCACAAAATACTTATATTATTTTTATTTGTTGACTCTAAGAATTTAAATATACCTATTCGTCACCCTCCCCGCTAACTGTCGTATCTCACAAACTGACGTATCTGCTCTGACATTACATAAGTGTTCTTATCTTTGTTTCGAAAAGTTCTCTCTAATCGTCATAACTGTGTCGTTAACCATGTTTAAGATAATCACGAATTTTGTTTTGCCTATCTGCAAAAGGAGGGAAAATATTTTCACTACCTGTCGTATGTACATACTGCAATTAGTGAGACTTATTTTCTTTTCGTCACGATTCAAAACGATCGAAGTATGTAATTAGGGCACTTAGCTATAATTTTTGTTTACAATGTTTACACATTCTTAGGGTTCCGTTTTCGAGGATCACTTTTCTTGGTCCGTCCGTCCGTCCGTCTGTCTATCAAGACCCTTTTTCTCAGGAACGCGTGGAATTTATATCAAATACTCAGATCTACTGTCCCTGGAAGCTGTGAAAAAATCAAACTTCTAAGCCAACGCAATCAAAAGATACAGCCGTTTATGCCGCAAATTTTCGACACTCGCAAAGGAATCAAAACCTACAGGGTACTTCCCGTGAACTCAGAATCTTGAATTTTGGTACGAAGCAACGTTTTATAGCACAGATATAGGAAAAATTGCGAAAACCCGTATTTTTTGTTACATCATATAATAAACATATATATTTAATAATTTTAAACTTACTACCCCTTTCCTCATGAACGCGTATGAACTTTTACTTACACACCTACAGGTTTGTACGGAACCCTCGGTGCGCAAGTCCGACTCGCACTTGGCCTTTTTTTTACGAATATGAAGCTTATTGCTATCACTATAGGCGTTATATTCGTAAAAAAATGCTTTGGATGATTATAGTGGGTAGAAGGAAATCTTCAGTCACAGCGTGAGTTTATTGTTAGGCATGTGAAAACTAATCTGTTAAACGTCGCACTACTTGGCCGGAACCTAGGAGGCAAACCACTCTTCAATATTTTTTTCCTCTTCAGAATCAGTCTCTCCAAGTTGGCAAACAAGGAATCAGTTTTCGTCTCTCGTCGAAAAAGAAAGACGAGGAGGGCGTAGAGAATGATTAATTGAAAATTGTGCCACAGTTCGAAGAATTATCGAACAGCATATTGTTAGATTTCCAAGGGTTGAATCTCATGGGAAAATTCCTGTAGAGAATACTTACCACTGTGGCTGACGCTACCCAAGATGTACCACATATTTAAGAAAGGGAATAACAGTAGTTCCGTGAAGCCCAGCGTTTCGTCATCCAGAGGGGTTTTTATATAAAAAAATATCGTTCCACCTTTCAAAAAAAATATCAGTGTAGTTTGTGCATGACTTAAAAGGGTCTAAGTGAAATAAAACATTTGCGAAAAGGCCACGATGGATTTTTCTTCTGTCCACTGCATCCACCATTAAACAGGAGAACAATATTGATGCCTTTTACATACAGTGAACTTAACATTTTTGACGGGTTTTGCCCTTACTGTATGTCATAAACAATGACACAAATATTCTGGAAATCGCATTACACACACAAACACACAGCACCATCGGCGATGATCTGAAAACAAATAGAGACATTTTTGTTTTCCAATCAAAAAGAGATTGAGGGCCGATGCTTGAACTGGACAGAAATGATTCTGTCACGAAGGCTGATCATGAAAAGATTTTTTTTAAGACTAGCCACAGAGAAGTGATTACACGCACTCTTTCTCTTAGGAGGCAAGTTTTGTTTTCCTGAGAGAGGAAATAGGACTTCTCCATCCGACATCGCCCAAACTTGATGACTTTTTGGCACTAACAACAGGGTACACCCGTTGCATGAGGATATACGTCACTTTCTTACTAATTATGACTCATGTCATGATACCTTTTTGAAAAATTAATTTAGAGTTGATTTTATAATTTGGAATTAAGCTCTTATGTTAACATTAAGACGTTGTCTACCTATTACAGAATTATTAACCTGAGTTAGATTTCCTATGTTCAATTAAAAAGTCTGATTGACTGACTGCTTTAACCCTAGGTACTTAAAGCAAGTCCATTTAAACACAAATATTTTTGCGAAGGCTGTGATTGTGGCATTAAAATAACTAAGACCTAGCTGTTATGAACAAACTCAAAATTTATACTAAGCATTAAGTCCGATGGTTAAGTCTCAACTCATCTCATTAGTTACAGTTTAATCCATAAAGTACATAGCTAAAAGTCAGAAAATCTAAAAACATTATTATTTTGTAACTTCTTAAACGTAACTTGTAACTTTTAAGCTTACGAACGAATATTTTTAATAAACAGGGTGGAAGGGACATCGACGCATAACCTGATACCATGGACTCAATACATGATTTTGAACCCCCCTGCGTTGTTTTTGTCGGTTATTAAAAAAAAATTGCTCTGCCATACATTTTGACCGCGTAGGTCCACTTTTCTATGAAACAGCAGTTTTTTTTTTAATAACCGATGAAAATTTCAACTCCAGGGGCTCCAGAATTGGGCACGCCACAATAGCGGCGGTAAGTCCCCTCTTTGAGGAGTGGTTGGAGAGGCGCCACGGCGTCCTCACTTTCCGCCTGACACAGGTCCTCATCGGACACGGTTGTTTCGGGAGGTTCCTGTTTCACATAAGGCGGGAGGAAACGCCCGGGTGTCACCATTGTGTGGATCGCCCGGAGGACACGGTGGACCATACGGTGGAGGTATGCCATGCTTGGCAGCAGCACCGCAGTGTCCTCAGGGAGGCGATCGGCGGCGACGATCTCTCGCGTCCGGCCCTGGTCCAGGCCATGGTACGGAGCGAGAGAGAATGGAAAGCCGTCACCTCCTTCTGCGAAGCAGTATTGCTTGCGAAGGAGGAGGCGGAGCGCGTGAAGGAGAGAGCCTTGCGCCCTCACGCCCCCACTAGTCGCCGCAGGAGACGCCCTGGGCGTCGGGAGTCGCCTGCAGATTCCCGGCCACCGTAGGCGCGGGCTTGCGGACGGCGAGCAATGGGTAGCTTGCCGTCCGGTAAGGACCAGGCCCGGGTCGATGGCGCGTCGTGTTTCACGCGCGCCTCAAAGAGATGTCAGCACAAATTGACGGGGTCCGATAGGGCCGACGCCTCAGGGTCGCGGGTGATTCGAAAAGAGATAACCGTGGCCCTGGCACAGGCAACTGAAGGAACACGGGTGGGTTTTAGTCAGTAAAAGTCATTTGATGATTTCCCACCCAAAAAAAAAAGGGGGCTCCAGAATCATGTAATGAATCCATGGTACCAGGTTTTGCGTCGATTTCCCTTCCACTCTGTATTATACGATGTTGAATCAGTTTTACTTATATTTTTATACCAAATAATCACGTCGTACGTGGCTTCGTAGACCCAAGATGTAAAAAAAAGTTCTCACAGAGTGACGTATCTGCTTCAAGTAAACAGAAATAAATGAATAAGATACCTTGGGGCTCTAGAGCAACTACTAACTTAAACAGTAAGTCAAGAACAATATAAAAAAGTTAATAATTCATAAACAAAGCCCAGCTTACGCAACTACAAGTAACATGACTATAGCGGCCGACTGAAAAAATCTTGCACTGGAAAAATATCAATTGCTGGTTACGACAGTTAGCGGGGAGGGCGACGCTATGACCAATTATTTTAACAAGATACGTACAAGGTGCGTAGAAATCACGTTAAAAAAGTCAAATATTTTTGTGTCTTAATAAGTTTATTTTAGAGAGCAGTGGTGGCCCAGTGGTAACGGCCGCGACTTACGAGTTGTAGGTCGTAGGTTCGAACCCAGGCAGGCACTTTACTTTGTGTAAATTATTTCATCACCACGGCTCTCAAAACGGTGAAGGAAAACATCGTGAGGAAACCGGCACATAAAATATTAAATAAAAAGTGTATGCGAGAGGGTAAGTGAGTGTGTTAATGCGCTCCAAAAGTGCCTCCGTGTTTTCACACGAAAGTGTATTTATCTAATTGGTTATGGTTTTCTTATATTCATAACTTCTTTTTGTGTATAAGTAAATATTTTTGTTTATTTTGTTAAATAGTTGAGCAGACCGTCCATTAAATTGCCCACAGGCAAACATGGTTTTAGTTTGTGGAATTTGTGTAAAAATGCTAGTCCTCCTTTTCCGTAGTAAGCCTGGATCTTATGGCGGGGTTTCATGACCGTTTGGATAATGTACATTTTTCTTAAAGAAAGTAGATCACTAATCTTGTATAAGGTCTCAAAAATATGGAAATGTTTCTGAAATCATAGCTACTTATATTGGGAAATGTTTTGTAGGTAATGGGAGAGTGTGGTATTTTTAGTTATCAAAATGATAAATAACATAAACCTACTATTCATCCTTTGATTCGATCTAACGAAATCTCGTACAAAAACATGAAAGATAAAAGAAATGTCACAGAGGACAGAAACTCAGGCCATGTTAAAAAAAACCGGCCAAGGGCGCGTCGAAACACGAACAATGAAGGGTTCTGTAGTTCGGATAAAATTATGCCAAAAAATAACTTGACATTGTAGTTGAAAAACATGTTCTCCCTTACATCGATACACGTCACGGTCAATTCTCCAACTGCAAATGTAAAATTCGAATGTCAATAAAAGACTTTTTGAAATTAGAAACACTTATTTGCAGATTTTCGTTTTCAAATTAACGATTTTCGGACTTTTCCCTTACTTGTGCTTTGAAACCTTGTTTCTTACCAAATTTCATGATTCTAGGTCAACGGGAAGTTAATTAAAACCATTAGGGTGGTTTGCTTTATTTGCGAGTGTCCTATAGTATCAAAATATGTCGAATAAATCACCGTATTTTTTACTGCGTAGCCCTTGCAGCTACGCAGTAAAAAATACGGTGATTTACATTTTGGTGACCGTAGACTTACGTATTTAATATTAATTTCAACTTGATACCTCCCTGTCAACCCCGATAAGAGTCAGGCGGTTCTCTTCTCGAGACGTCGTCGACTCCCTCCCCCACTTCCCAGCCCGATCACTATGTACGGCAAGCCAATCCCTTGGGAGAAGCAAGCCAAATACCTAGGCGTGATCCTCGATGAGAACCTTACCTTTAAGGCTCATATTAAGGCGGTTCGCGCGCGCGCCTCCTTCGCTCTTAGCAGGCTGCAATTCGTACTGACAGCCCGTAGTAAACTGTCCCTCAAATGCAAGCTCCGCATCTATACCGCAGTCATCCGTCCCATCATGACCTATGCCTGCGTTGTATTTGCGCACGCTCACCCACGTCATCTCCATAAGATGCAGACCCTCCAAAACCGTTTCCTCAGAAGGGTCACGGGTGCCCCCTTCTATGTCCGTAATATCGATCTTCACGTCGACCTCAAAATGCCAACCATAAAACAGTTCATGAAACGCTTATCAAAGCGTTTCTTCGACTGCGGCATCAAACATTCTAACCCCCTGATTACAGCGGCCGCCCGTTACACTCCCTCTCGCATTAGCAGTATTCGCCGACCAAGGCATACTTTAATCGACCCCGACGACGCCACTACCCTCCTCCAGGAGAGTAGTAAGGCCACTAGCACGCTACAAAAGCCCAAAACCCGATCGCCGTCCTACCGCCCTCGCCGCCGAGGCCCGCCGCGACGCCCAAATCGACGCCCCTCCCGACCCTTGCTCGAGCCAGCCCGCGCCGCTGAGCCTGTAGCTTTAAATTCGTCCATAATTAATACCAATCCTGATCCAGCTAGTCATTTGCTGCCCTCTTCCAGCGACGCCCTAAGCCGAGGTTCGTACCCCACAGGGGGTGCCCTTAGCGTTGTCGCTTAGTTTTAGTTAGTATATAAGTTTATGTCCTGGCTGGAGGCCTTAATTTATTAGGGAATCCACAGGCAAGTCCGCTTAAGCAGACGACAACCGCATAGGTTGACCTGCGAGATGCCAAACAAACAAACAAACAAACAAAAATGATACCTCCCTGCATTCCTGAGAAACAGGGTCTTGACAGACCGACTGACAGACGGAAAAAGAAGTGAGTCCTATAAGGGTTCCGTTTTATCCTTTCGAGGTACGGAACCTTAAAAATGAGGATAAAGATCTTTATCCTAATTTTTTGGGTTCTTACCTAAATTAATAAATACAGTATTTTTTACTAAATACCCTCTGTAAAGTGTTATAGCGTGGTTATTTTGTAAAAATACTGTAGTTATTAACTTACATACAAACTGCTTCTACGTTGAAACAGTATTTATACCAAAAACGTTATAACATAGGATCCTAAAATGAGCGTTGTTTTAACTGGCGAGCTCACTGAGCGAACCTTCGCTTCGACGCTCTTTGCAGCTATCTGCTGCTCAGCGACAGGCAGATCGTGATTTCATAAAGGCAGATACCGTCGACAAATACCTAAAAATATCACGTACCGAATAATTCCAGTATTCCCAAAGCAAAATTCCCGCTTCCTGTTACGGGTGACCAACTTTTATTATATAAAACTTGTGTCAATCGATATCGGATCAGTATCGAGTATGTTATGAATAAATACGCAATTAGTAATCACGTCTGTGGCTCGTATGACGGATGACAAATTCCCATTAATGTCGCCAGCGAATCCTATTAGCTGGTGCGCTGGGTACGAGTGCGCCGCATAAATGTACTCTCAATAGCTTTATTAGCGAACCAATCAATCAGTTACCGAGTCAAACAAACTACCAATCGACTGAATACTGATCCTTGTCGAAACTTGTAATTAAACGACAGGAAAAGAGCTTTCTTAGTGAATGTTTGTACGTGTTTCTTGTGAATTATAAACGAGTTATGAGGGTTCGTGCCCCACAACTATGCCGTGTTTATTCTCGTATTAGAGACATATTTCCAACGTAAGCTTTTAAACCTGAATAGGCAGTCACGCTGTTTCTTTTGTTAATAGTTCACATAAACTCGTTTTTGCTCTTACAACATTTAATTATAAATGACCCAATTTCACAGACTTCAGAACTATTAAAACTTTGTTATTTACAAAAGCGTAGTTTAATAGAAATTATTGTGTGTATTATGGGCAACTGTCAAATTACTCGAAACTAGGAACGGTTTGGTGGGTTTTATTATGAAATAATATTTGAATTCGAATCTCGTCCGTTTTCGTCGAACAAATTCATTTTACGGCGTTATTAATTTCAAGTTTGCTTTGAACTGTTAAGCACTTGAATGTGATGTATAAGTGGTACATGAATTGGAATATACAAATGCTAGCTGTATTATTTATAAAATTAAATCACACATTGTAATACAAAACAATGTACGTACTGTATTTCTATATGTTTAGGTAAGCGGCTTTTTACTTGTATGATGTTTACACGTCCGTTTTATTTACATCATTAACTCAGAGAGGAATGAAGGAAAATTGTATAATGTAATTACTTACCAGGAGGCTGATTCCATAAAACGATAGAACATTATATTTTTGGTGCTTGAATTTATTACCATTTGTGTTAATTGTTTGAATTGTAATTGAATCCGTTTTCGTAATAATATAGGTACTAGGGATTCCATGTTTGCTTATTGAGGTAGCTCATGTTATGTATATATCTGTTGTTGCTGTGTTATGTGTTAGGTATATTTCTAAGGCTTCATCAGTTAAATTTAGAACTAGGTACATAAAACACAACTTTTTAATAAGTGACATTGAAATTGAGAAGCACGCAATTGTAATCCGTACTAATATTATAAATTCTCGAATTCGAAAGTAACTCTGCCTGTATGTTAATTTTCCCGCAATCAACGCGAGCGAAGCCGCGGGCAGCAGCTAGTCTAAAATTATTTCTGAACTAAAGTAACTAACTACTACATACGTCAGTTTGACATAATTCCATTTAAGACATGCTTAGTTGCACAGCATGTACTAAATATATACGTACATAAACTTTAACTAATCTAGTTGGCTACATTAGTATTTCAGGCACGACATACCGAAACAATATGTGTCCACTGCCCCGTACAGTCCAAACTAAAAAATGTATGCTGACAGCAGAAAACTTGAACGGGGTCAGGTAAACTGTCTTTGATAGTACGTAATTCCTCTAAAATTGTGTTTTACCTCCATACTTGACGTTTAGGGACACGGAGTACGGAGAAAGAATACTAATTACCATTTACCGGACAGTATAGGCACGATAAACGGCTACAGACAGCAGGGTCTTGAATACGAGTTAGGTGTCCCCAATTGGAGTCAGGTCAAAAATGTTATTTCACGAGCTCGGTAGCTCCGACTGGAGATGCTGGTAGAATAAGTCAACAGCTATTGCTTTTGTGAGTCGTGTTTGTTGAATTGAACACGATTGTTAAACTATGTACCGCAGTGTGTGCTCCCCAGACTTCGAAATACAAATGCTACAACATCGAAGCTAAAATCAAATTCTGAGTTAAATCAATTAAACAGCCAGGTTGTACAGCGATACAATCCAACGTCACAAGATGTGGCATTGTTTCGCTGCGCTGAAGAATTTATGCCGAGACACCTAAACGAAGCTGATTTGGTTTTTTCCACGGGCACGTTTCGCAAGAAACCGAGAGACTGTTAAAATTCTTCCAATACCTATTAATTCACGCGGAATATTTTTTTATACCTATGGAATGTTTAGAAGCGAAAGAATTTTACGGCGACGACATTCGCATGAAAATACTTTTCTACACTTTATAAATTAGTTACTTTTGGAAAGCATTTTTCATCAGAAAAAGAAAATGCAAGTTTACTATTTGGAAGCTATAACAAAGAACGCAGAACTTGTATAACTTCGGACAGTCATTTGCAGGCGTTTCGTGGCGTTTCCTCTAAGAATTAAAGTTGAAATGGTAATTTCTTGTTCTTTGGCACTTTATTCAAATTCGTAACTTATTTTGGGATTACTTTATTAAATAACACTTTCAGAATTCGTAATTGTAGTCAGAACATCTTCTCTCAGTAGAACAATAGATTTACAAATGTTTTAAAAGTACCTAACAATATTAATTGCTTACCTACTACATAACCTTAATGAGATATAATTTTACAGAGAACTGAAGATAATACGTAAACCCGTGATTATGATTATTGGACGGCGTAGTGTTCAATGCATAATGGGATTTAGTTTGAAATGTGAATTCAATATCTAGAACTATATACAGCCAGTTGACTAAACAGCAAAGCAGTTAACAATATTATCAAGCACATAAATCTTCTTTGAATTTCTTTATTTTATGGCCGACGTTCTTTTCTCAAGTATTACTTTAACCTGTAAGCTCATTGCTAAATTTTTCTTCCAGTTCTCCGATAGGCTCTCTCTGTTTTGGCAACTATTAAGTGGCCACAAGCCGTCTTTTACGAGAATCATATATTTCGTGTGATACATACATTTGTATGTTGCCCGACCCAGTTTCTTAACAAAATTATGGTTTCGGCAAGTTCTTAATCAGAGTGTTTAGTATGTAGGTCGAGAACAATAAACAAGACGGATCGTGGTAAGTGAGGCGGGCGTGCCAATCACATGTCTTGGCAGCGAATATCTTAAGCTCAGGTTTAGCTAACAGATATGCATGGCTAGGACACCATCCAAATTGCCACAACGCATGTATCACTGGCTGATATTATAGGTAGGTACATGACACACGGAGCGAAGCCCCGCCGCACTGGAGCACGGGTTTTTGCAGGCCTAATGACTTAATGCCCCGCTAAGCTTTAAACTATGTGACAGAGGATTTTTTGGGTTTTCACTTCCGTGGTTTTCTGCCGCCGATAATATATATATAGATATTAGCGGCGGCAGAAAACACATTTACAATAATAGTTCGGAAATGTCTTTGTTCATGCTTTGTGTATGCTTTCATGAAATCTTATACTTAACAACAATAATACTTATCCATACTTACGTAGAAAACAAAACAAGTTATGTACGATAGAGCTAATAATGACGTATATCCATTTATTTTGTAATAATAACGCATAAATATAACTGATTCTTTTTTCTTTACCTACTTTGTTAAAAAAAAAGTCACACAAAAATCACAAGTGTCACTACGATATTTCACTGAACGATCCTCATTAATCCAGTTTTCATGTGTTTTAGAATTGAAACTCGCGGTATTAGGCGGGCGGCGGAAAGTTGGGGGGAAAGCGGCGCGGACAGACGAGACGCGTGGTCGCGGCGCGGGCTGGCGTGCCACTGGTCGCATCTAGCGGTGGGTAACTCCGGAGGTACTGAATCAAAGGAGCCGGTACCGAACGCGGATACGTAAACCTTATTTATTCCTCACAATCCTTAACGGCACCGCGGTACCAAATGATTCCGGAGCGCGCGTTCATTATTCACTCTCGTTCACTCGCTCAAGTCACTCGGAAGTACTCGGAACACTTCGTATCGCTCTAACTAACCAACTGTTCAATTCAAAATGTGCCAAATGATCCAGTGAACCAAATGAATAAAATGTTCTGCGAAACCGGGGAACCAAAATGAGCGAGTGAGTGCCGGTGCCAAACGGTGCCAAAGGAATAAATAAGGTGAACCGGTACCGGACCCGGAGTCGGAATAAGTGAATCAATTCACTTGCCGGAATAAAGATTACCCACCGCTAGTCGCATCCGCCGCCACTCCGCGCGCACGCCCGCCACGCCGCCGACACGCGCATAAAACGCCACACGCGCTGCCCTACGCAGTAAACTCTCACGTTTTTAATTAAAAAATTAAAGCTCATACTTAATATTTAATTTACGCTTACAACAAATGATCAAGCCAGCACACGCAGCGGTAAACTTGCTTCCACATTTTATTATTGTCTTTATTTTGTGACACTTAGTTACAAACCTAATTTCATTCCTACCCTTAACTTTGCTCATTTCCATGAAAGCTCACGTAAAAATTATGCGCCTCAAAATTAACGAACTTTGATTAACCTGAAATTGTAGGTGTGTCTATAATCCAGTCATATTTTTTCATGAAAATTCGAGAAGAGCAACGAGACGCAGTATTTCACTTTTTAAATACCATTGAATGCGTTACGGCAATAAAATGTAAAATTAATGGCGGCCAGCCCAAAGCGTTAGGTTTACTGAAAGGTCACTATTATTGAGGGTTTAATTATACCTAACGTCAGCAGCCGTGATTGAAACGTATTTACTACATACGTCACGTGTCGCCTATACCAAGGATGGATTGACCGCAACCCGGATTAAGTCAGCTGCAGCCACCGGGTTGCGTCCCATCCCTATGAAACCCCGTAGGTACTAAGTTTTCTAAAGAAGTCGTCCTCACGTTCGGGACTATGTAAGCCAATTACCAGTACATATATGAATAAAACAAAAACCACAACTTTCCTTTTTATATGTAAAGTTCGGGGGTAAGTGAGTTCCAGGTGCTACTAAGATGTATGGATGGTTTCGGTAGTTATTTGGCCATAGATAGTAGTTTATGTTGAGTAGGTAAGTATGTTTGTGACTTTATCCGTGTTTGGGCTTAGAAGCGACCTTCATCAAATGTGTGGGCGGCCGTAAGATGCTTCATATGATAATAATAATAATCCCTACTTCTAAACAGGATAATTATTCAAAGTTGCCACCAGAAATTACTATTGCATATGTAAAACTCACTCTACATATAAAGAAAACTAAGTATTTTATAATAACTGTAGAACTTACAGGGGTGTTACTTTGCATAAAATTAGAAACTATGAATATCATGAAAGAAATAACCGATAGCGCTCGACCACTAGATCTTGGCAAAAGACTATGAAAACGCTAAAATGATTAAATTTCGTTAAAAACTTTACGCTTAGCAACTTCACACGAGTGTTAAACGTTATACACTCGATAAACCTAGACATGTTACTTTAAGGAATTACGTAGAAAATACAAAGGTAATCTTTATTAACCATCAGGATAAGAGATATTAAGTGGCAATTTTCTTCGATTCTCTGCAAAGAAAGCATAAGTCCTGCCAAGGAAAACCTAGGCAGTATTAGGTATCAAATTTTTCCGCCAGCTTCCTGGCACATATCCTATGCATCTTGACGGGACTAAGTTCTGAATAAGCAAAATGCGAGCGCGTTGTTCCGTGCAATATTATGATTTAAATCCACACTATTGTACACAGAATGTTACGTTAACAAAACTAACTACATCGCTACTTGGAAACCGTATATTAAATGCAAAACGGTAAATACTTCTCCAGGCTTTATATATCTACAAAAAAAGCACCGTTAAACGTTCGCATATGAAATAATAATATGCTTCTTCCATTCCGTAATTTTATTTTGTGAGGCTTTGTTGGGTACTCTCGATGTCAGTAATTTGATTACAAACGTTGCAAAGGAAAGTCTAAAGCCAATTTTCTGATAGATACGACGAAAACAACGGAAACGGATAAGTCACGGTAATGCTAGTAAGTACGTCATAATAATCTCATGCAGTGAATACAACAATAGGACACCGAAATAATATAATTATGACGTTAATCATTGTTTGGGTGAAAAAAACGTATATTCCCAAACAACACTAAATTAAAGATAAATTCGTAAGGAAATACTCGCTGCTTCAGTTAGTATTTCTTGCAGCAAAAAATAGGAATCGCTATAAAGCGTGTGTACTCCTAATGCTGTTTAATGTTTTCATCGTAAAAACCTTCAATCAAAGTAAATAGCGGTCCATTAGACCCGGTCTTCGCTTGACAGCGCTGGACGTTTCCTCTACCAAAGAAAACAATGCGCTTCACGGTTTTTGCTGCGCCGGATGCTCCTTGCAATGTTTTGAAACGTTGAATGATACGCTCCGATATGATCCATCCGTTGCCTCAGGTGTCTTGTTTGTATAGGGCACACAATGCGATATCCAATCCGAAGCCTACACAAACTCGAAAAAAAAACAATGGTTCCTACCATTCCTAACTATACTGCCCTCTGATAAATAAACGTTGAACGGAACGAGTAAAGCTTTATGCCTCAACTTTCAGAAAAAAGTACAAACATTTCATCACATTTCACAGAGTTTTTAATTAGATTATTTCTTGAAGCTAAAATCCTCGCACGTATTGGAGAGTAGAATTTCCCCAACTTTGGAACATTTATAACGTTTCATGGGAAATTCTTATGAACTGAGATAGGTAGATATGTAATAGGTATTTATCGGTTAATACATAAAGTTTTCGAAGAATGGAGTTCTCCTACTATTGTATTACCTACTGACAAATTAATTTTAGCTAGAGTGTGTAATCTCATTTGACAAGTTTCGGGCCTCATCTTGTTTGGTGACACGCGGTCATGTTGGGGATGAATCTCCTACCTATATGTACATAATGTACAACAGATTCGTAACAGAGAGGCAAAGCAGAAAGCAATAGATATAATTGAAATACAACTAAATTCTTTTAAATGATTCTATTTGTTTTTAAGGACAAGAAAGAACTTGACTGAAGAACCATTTCAGTGGGTTAATTCTCGTTTTTGCATTGTTTGTTGAACGTTTGCATTCTAATCTTAGTCTCAATCTGTTAAAAATACCTAATGAGACCAGTACCCTAATTGCGTAATACCCAATCAATCGGAATCTAAATCGTTTTGAAACAGATTGCTAATCCATTGCTTCATAAGTTCGATAAAAAATCTGCTAAACAATGTAAATAACGCAATGAATGTTGTTGAACTGTCAAAATCAAACAGATTAGTCGTAATCGTTTACGAAAATGTGTTACCCAATTAGGCTGCAGTTTTTGACATTTGATTGTAGCCAAGGCTAGACGTAACTGTGGCTAGATTTTGTACTTTTATAATTACAGGAATTGGCCTGAAGGGATACCGGGATATCTGAAGAAATCAACCACTACTAACCACACCAGACTGCCTCGTTGGTCTAGTGGTCGCAATCGCTACTGCTGAGCATGAGGTCCTGGGTTCGATTCCTAGGTCGGGCAATGTGCTATTGGGTTTTTCTATCTGGAATTTCTCAGTATCAGCCCGAAGTCTGGATTTGTGCCCGGTAGATGGCAATAGGCTCGCCCCCTATTACATGGGACTTAAACATAACTGGCGAAATGTGGGTTTACTATAGGTACACCTCTGCCCAACCCTTCGGGGAAACAAGGCGTGATGTTATGTTACTCGTATGTTTTTTCAACCACTAATAACGAAAGCAACAGTGTTTAATGTAGTATGGAAAAACCAAATAATTGAAGATGAGGCTAAGTCATAGACGAAGTCAAGAAAAAGAGCTAATTAACCTAAACAATATAACATAACATCAAAACAAACAAAAAAAACATTTACATGCACTTTTGAATTGCCGAGGAATCGGTCAGGCGGACATATGAAAATGTAATGTAGAAAATGCCTCAGGCATTAAGTCCGCCTTTGTACAGTATTTTTTTACTTGTGCATAAAGTGTTAATAAATAAATATGAAGCTAGTTGCATTACAAAGCGTAATAAGTACCTACGGAGAAGAAATGGCAAGAAAATCCATGGACACTCTATAAATAATATTGTTCTTACAAATATATCAGTTACATCCATATGTTGATCCGTTATGTGAAAACGATGTACAAAAACCATACACGTTAAAAGCGTCCATAGTGCAGCAAAAAAATAAAAATAAATATAAGCCGTGGCAGCTAAGAGATGACCAGTCTCAACTGACGGCAGCCGTTCACGAAGATGACGCATGGATCAGCACCATTTAGCTCAACCATTTTGAAGGGAGCTAAATGATCCAACACACGTGCCACCGTCAGCGAGAGTTGAGTGAGCATGACATATTATCAGCCGCCAGGGCACATTCAAGACCCCCGGTAAATGGTAGTATAGTACAAAGTACTCACACCTGTGCTATACATTTATATAATATATAGGAGATTAAGTATATCATCGTCATCACGCCTTTAATGCCTGAAGGGTTAGGCAGAGGCGCACCCACACATCGCCTGTTATGTAATATAATATGGAAATATGTGCAGTGAGCCAGACAGTAAACAACAAGTAATGTTATTCAGTCAGTCGTCTCGTTCACCGGTGAAGGGTTTGTGGAAAATCTAACTCTATCCGTCTATTGTGAGAAATAAATTGGCAGCAATCTTCAGGTCGTGTCGCACCCAATTTTTACACGTTTATTGATTTTTTATGGTTATTTTGATCCATTCATCATTTTTTACGACTTGCTACTATAACAAGACTGTTCTAACGAAGAGGACTCGGTGTCATGAAAAAACATTACTATGCTATCCAATGCTACATACTTTGACAAAAACGACATTATTCTAACAAAATATGAAATAGATTTAAAGGAGAATAAGTTAATTTGTGTCAGTGACAATAATGCTTAAACGTGTTATTTGAAATGAATTTTAAAGGCTCTTCAGTTGACAACTTTCCCTTTAATTATTTCTAAGGGATCCTAATTTATTTAGCTAAATGAAGCCCATTTTCTTTTACTTATTTATCCAAACACACCGAAATTATGTATTTTAGGGGCCAGATTTAAGTGTTACTACTCTAATAATATCTTATACCACTTACCTTACAAGATGGCGAAAATATATTCGAAGTTCAGTTCTGAAAATATTCAGCTTACCTGTAACAAACAAAAGGAAATTAATATTTCGTCAATAAATTTGTGTTTAAGTTAGAAAGCATGAGTAAATCTAACAATGGCAGCGAAGCACACAGCGGCTCGGATATAGCATGGACAAATCGACGGTTAGGAAACCGTGACGTCACGACCTGATGCCGACGGCCCGACGGAAAATATGATTGCCGCACAATAGCCTGCAGTGGTGGAGACGTCCAAATCATTATTTATTGTTTCGTTAACGAGCTCGAAAGAAACGCTGCCGGATCCGTGGCTCGATGCCCGCTCGACGCGCGCCGGAACCACTGACTCATCCCATCCATCCTTTATATTTCAGCTGATACATCTTTACCCCTTTTTAAATTAACGTACACGGTTTGCGAAGTAGCTAGGTTACTTCTAGCAGTGCTATTCAATCAGCAAGCCACTGAGATACTAATTTTGTCAACCGTGAATAAGGTTTGTGGAACTAAAGCAAGCATATTGTGTAGCTACAGTAGCTAGACGGTTTGTAAGATGAATGAACAAGATTTCTCTTGCATACATATGCAAATCGAGTAGGTGCTATTTTTGTCTTCTATGTCCGAATAAACGTTGAAAAAGGTATCAAAGAAGAGAAAGAAGATTTAAATAGAAGCTGCTCCTATCTTAAATTAATTCATGCGGTGCTAACAACAAACATAATAAATTGCTTTGTTTAGAATGTCCCTACTGTTCTGAAAGAATTATTTACGTAAAAAAGGTTTTACTTTCGGAGATTCCCGTCAAAGAAAAATAAATTAGAGCAAATTTGATCTAGCACGAACACGAAAAAGGAAATAAAATAATAAACAACATTTCGTTTGTATCCGCTGATGTAAATGCGTCGCCTAATTATCATCACGCCAGCTCTCTCACGGTGATGGCAAAGAATACTTAACGTCAACGCTTACAGTCTTGGCACACTTTTCTTGCTAGACCCACTTTTTCGTCTCATGGAAAATATAAAATAGGAGTCTTAAAAAGTTTTTGCACTAAATATAAGGACGTCTCCAAGTAGAACATGAAACTCTCAATTATATTATTTATTCTCGCACTAATGGTGAACCTCTTTTTGTGGAAAAGAACACATAAAATCTAATTAAGTTTTCAGATTTGTTTCCACATTATCTTGCAGATGAAACAGTTCCCAAGTTTTTGTGTCAACTTACTAGCGGTATCACTAACTAAAACTTTAATTAGTGTTTATTAGCAGAGTTGCCTGCCGCATTTTTAGTAGCAGGCAGGCAGTGAAAGTCGCTTGAACTCGCTTGATAACGTTATTACTTATGACTTTGATAGAATTGCAAGATGATAACCTTGTTATGCCGACGACGGCCGTTTCCTGTTGCCAGTCACTGGCAGCCTAATGTCTAATGGAGTAAAGACTCTGCAGGGAATACCTACTCGTCGCGCTTATGTACAAGTTTGAAAAATCTTTAAGTAATTTGTTTTGCCTGCGCTAGTTCCTGGTAAGTTTAGATAGGATATGTAAACACAAACAACTGTTAATTGAATTAGTAAATAGGGGTACCTACACGTATAGAATATAATATAATATAGATATTGATTTACTTGAAAACATGGCGTCTTATAAATATAAATTGTGTCTTGTCTCTTCGCCATGGACTGGCATACAAATATTTTAAAAATTAAAAACGACACATTCAATTTGTTAAAATAAATATATGAGACTCGTAAAACACACAAAGTTTCATGTCTAGCTTTTATACCTTGGATTTTATTATAACCTCAAACACGTTGATTTATTCACTCGCTCACTCTGGTAACATTAAATATTGTGTAAGTTATAAAAGGCGCTACTTAAAATTTGCATCATGTACATTAAAAGTGCAGTTCGAAGGAACTAGGAAACTAAATAGCTAAACGATTGAGTAAATGTAAATGTTTATTATTCGCTGTGTTTGATGATTTATAAGTAATGTATCACCCATTAATTGTATTAGCCATAGCACTAGCCGTTTAGTTTTTAAATAAATATACTTTATATAAAGATGGACTTCTTCAATTGACGCTGATACCCGAAATACAGACTTTTGCCTAGTTCCGCTACAGATGTTTAATAATTTTGTAAAATGTAAAACCATTGTACCAGATTATTGAAATACACTTATTATCATTATATCCATTACCACTGCCATCACACCTAATAGAGATGATGACTAATATTGAAAATGTTCGAAAAAAATTTCAAAGAAGGACATAGTAACAATAATAATCTGAAAAATTAGTTAAATCGATGCAAATATGAAGCTACAAGCTTTAAAAGATTTTGATATTATAATTTGGTATTTTTTTTAGATTTTTCTCTTTTTCTAACATTGTTTTCAATATTTGGAAGCAAGTTTTTTTTTTTCAAAAAATTGTCATCAACCCTATTGCAGGTGTGTCTGAGTGTGCCCTAAATGAATATTTATGAATGCTTTCAGTTGTAGCGATTGAGTCATGTCTTACCGCGCACTCGGAATATCGCAAAAGCATAATTGTTAAACAATTTTAAGTAGATATTTTTACAGCACAAAACCATCAAAGAGATTAAAATATACCTGCAAATATCACAATTTAAACAGGTGCAGGTGCACACCAAATTATGTTGGACCGGACTTGGTGTATTTGTAAAAATATTTCACATAAGTAAAACTACATTTTTATAAGTAAGCAAACAAACTTCCTAAAATATTTCAGGTGACATTTTTAACGCCAATATGTGGACATTTTTATTTTATTTAATCCTTGCTATTGGGAAATTGACGAGCAAAACCGGGATTATTTCGTATATTTTTAAGTTCGCCTAGAAACGGACTATGACTAACAAAAAAATGCATCCAATAGCCGGACTCATGGTAGGAATGTAGCATTCAACTTCAGCATTTTTGTTTCGTTTCTTCTATTCTGTTGCACAATTGAAATCCAAGCAAAAAAGCATTTTGATTAACTTATACACGAAACGGGGACAGAGTAACCGATTCTTACAGAGGAAATAACATAGTTTCAGGTACCTATTCGTTTAAATACACGTGTATTTATCTAATACTCGTTATCATATTTTCTGCACGTTTACAGACTTCCGTTTGCAATAAAGGGAATATTAAATGTCTTGAAACCTAGTTCAGTTTATACTAAAATTGAGTCTGATAACATCGCTTCAACTTATACCTTTTTCGTAACGACTTTTTAGTGGAGTAACTGAAGAAGTCAAGCAGTTTGACTGGGTTGAAGCAGGGAAGATTCTGAGCTCTCAAAAGTTTTTCGATTAACAACTAATTGATTAAATAAATGGTGAGAGTGAGTATGCGATACGGCCGGTGACACACACATCACGTGATTTACCGAAGTCGTAAAGACATTTTACACGCATCGGCGGCTGAGTGCCGAGTTCGTAATTCGTTGAAGCACCCACCGAGACAGGAATGAGCTAACTTTTGGGAAGACTGCGGGCGAATGAGAAAACATTGCAGAAGTTCCTGCCAAGTGATAGACAAAAACGACGAAATATATGTCGGGGCTTAGTGAAACACATATCACTGCAGAGTTTCAAGATACGCCGTGAATAACAATAAGTATGCCTCAACTTGTGCAAGGCCCGGCGGTAGATATCATCACAACTTGACATGTTATTTATGTATATAGGATAAACTTTGGTATAATACAAATGAATCCAAGTTGTAGGAGTTAAAGTAATTAGTCGACCCGCCTCGCAACAGTAGATATGAGTTAGAAATTAAAAATTGTTACTACACACGAGATAAAGATACCCAGCATCAGGAATTTGTAACCAATAAGGAACAGGAGGATTGCAAGCGAACGGCTCAATAAGCGTCAAGGAGGAAGTTAACGCAGAAACAAGGCTGGCATATGAAATATGTCAAGCACCCGCAGTCGTAATAAGCACCGCTCAACCCGATCATAAATAAAAGGCGAGCGGCATAATAGAAGCTTGAGCCACGTCATCGGCAGCTGGCGCGCGCCCGGCTCCTGACACGAGCGCACGACTCCTCACATTCGATTCAACGGCCCCGTCTATCCACCGAAACACCTCCGGAAGCATGTTCTTACTGCTCACCTATGCAAAACAACATTAGAGTTGAAACTATATACAATTTGTTCTCCTCGCTACCTCGAACTTTCCTACGTAAACTTTAACGTGAAACATAACAATACGTAGACGTACATAAAACAATAGTCTCTAGATTTTATTTTTGAATTTCACCTCGTTTAGAGATTTATCGCAATTTATCAAAATGATATGTCTGTGCGAGGAAGCTGCGACAATGACGTCGCACGCGACCTCCCGCTGCCGGCTCTGATTAATCATCGAACAGCTTCAAATGAATTTATCTCGCGTCGAACGTAGTATTTCTTTGTTATCATTGAAATTGTTGTCCCATACTGTGGGTACATGCTTGATTTTATTAAAGATTCTCAATATAATTTTATATTGCAATAAAAACCCTCACTTTACTCAAGAAACAGATGCTCAGAGAAAATATTTATCTGGAAAAGCTTATGACACGATAATAATTTCAAAGTATTAAAACACGATGGACGTTCGGGGCCTTCATAAATATTTAGAGAAAACCATAGGGATTTAACTTTCAGGGCCACGGAAACGTGCTGCAAAATTAAATATGTATGCAATGCTAATTCTTGTCTCTTGTACGAGTATGTAAAACTAGCAATATCTAAAACAAAATATCGAAAATAGATTCGATATTTTGTCTATACATATAATCCTGTTATATTTACGGAAGAGACCTTTAACTAATACTACACTCCAACAATTCCTGAAGAAAGTATAAATTATGAACGGAGAGAGACATCTTAAGAAAAAGTTCCAAGCAAAAACTATTACAGCGTATAAAACAATCATACACGACCTCGTTGAGAAACAGTTCAATAAAAAATGAATGAAAAAATCCTGGTAAAACAAAGTAGCAAAATAGTATAAAACTAATAAAGTAAAACGGTGCCGCACTATTCGAGATACGAAAGTATAACAGACATGAAATAAAAACAATTTAAAACGGCTAGATTTATGCGACTCCACTCTCAATGTAGACTATTATTCAATTTGAGTGTTTAATCTCTTTCCACTATAGTTGAGTTACTAAATACACGCAAATAGCTGTACTAGGGGTACAGCTATTTGCGTGTATTTAGGAACTCAACTCGCCCCTAAACTCACGTGACGAGTTTAAAAAGGAACTAAGTTTTGGCCGGTGCTCCGCCCGCCTGGATATCGGATAATATCCCACGGGAACGTACTGCTGGGATTAAAAGTACCTAAGTGTTAATCCATGTTATAAACTAGGTAAATGTGTGCCAAAGTAGATTGGCAGATCTGCACGTCGATTCTGTGAAAATCTCAACGTGGATACTAGCGTGGAGTGAGCTGTCAGTGTCATCCCGTCTTGGTGAATCCCTAGCATCAGTGGCCCTGACACCTCACTTCACTTAAGTGTTCACGGTGAGATGGTTACAGAATATAACAAAATAATAATACAACAAAATTCTTTATTCAAATATCAAAGAAATGCTTAATTTTTGCTTAACCAATATAGTAATCAGACAAGCATTATAATAAAACAACATGATAGGATGCGCGGCATCACCAGCCCGAATGCTTCACAGGTTATACATTCTACAATCGCCTTAGTACCTTACTTACATAATAAAGTTAGATGTGTTTGTAATATTGCAAATATTTGTTAGTACTGTCAGTGCTCTCATTTATTTATTTATATATACTTTATTGTACACCACAAAAATACATAACAACAAATAAAAACAAACACTACAAAATATACAATGGGCGGCCTTATCGCTTTCTGCGATCTCTTCCAGCCAACCTTGGAATCTCATTTAGCCCAGAGACAAAGGTTGTCAGTGATAAAGCCTCGTATTCACTGGGAGCAAAGGTTCCGTGACACGTCTCTAGAGAGAGATGCCGAGCGAAGTTGGACAACGTCGGGCGTTTTCGATTAACGTCGCCAAGTATCTTGCCTCACGACTTTTTTCAACGTTTTCAATGTTGCCACACATGTCTTGCAACGTCGCCCGACGTCGCTCGAATTCACCATACATCTCTAGGAACAAGTGTCGCGGGATGCTTTATAGCCAGTCCGATAGTGCACGGTGCACGCCACAGCACGTTGGTTTGCGGTTGCAGGGCAACAAACCATCGTGCATAGTTCATGTTAGACGGATCCCTTGGTCGTACTCTTGCTTTTATCCATTTCGTTTTCCTTGATGTGCCTTGCTTTACACTGTGTAGGATCATTATCATACAAGACATTTTGTCAATAATTAAGAAACACCTCGTAATAACAGCTGTTTTACAAAGATGCAGCACGATGGGACATGACGACCAATGCGTACAGGGCTTGCTATACAAAGAGAGAGATAGCTGCTGTAGAGTGCCAGTTTTCCCTTCAATAGTAAATAACGAGAGCAGTGGTGGCCCAGTGGTAACGGCCGTGACTTACGAGTTGTAGGTCGTGAGTTCGAACTCAGGCAGGCACTTTACTTTGGGTAAATAATTTCATGACCACTGCTCTCAAAACGGTGAAGGAAAACATCGTGAGGAAACCGGCATGTCCTAGAACCAAAAAAAAAAATCGAAGACATGTGACATCTACCAATCCGCACTGAGCCAGCGTGGTGGATTACGGCTCACTCCCTCTCATAGAGAGGAGGCCTGTGTCCCAGCAGTGGGAACGTTATAGGCTGATTATGCTATGCTTATGCTAGTAAATAATGGAACTATTAATTTCCGCCATCTTTTAATACCGTACCAAATGACTACAGTTTATAAAACTCTTTGGTTAATTGTCAAAGGATCTGTATAAAAGGAGCCGAGATAGATCTCGGCCAATGTTAAAAAAATATCCTATAATTACATTTTATCTTAATTTGGCCGAGATCTATCTTTTGAGAGTATTTGTGCGAATGTACGCGAATTGTAAATGCGACAAACGTCCAGATTACACGGAGTCCTGCCATTCCTCTTTCATCCAATATTTACACGGCGCATGTCAGTAAATATCCCAGTCTTCATAATATTTTCCGACATCTTCAACAACCATCGTCATATTTCAGCCAATTTACACAAAACCTTAATGAATTATACCACCAACACCTTCCTCATGAAAAGTGATTCATGAGGAAGATTTCATACGGTTTTCAATCCAATGGACGGAGTGCCGTCAATTGGTGAAAACCGTATGAAAATCCTTTTGTTCTGTGTTGAGCTGCATGACAACTGACAAATGCGTGCACTGACTGGACAGGTCCACTCATTCTGTGTGGTTCTTTCTTCAAAAGACCTTTTCAGATATCAATCCACATGGTCTTCACATGACCCGACCAAGATTATGTCTGGACTTTAAAAGAGACTGTGACCTCTGAGTTTGTTTCGGCGTTTCTTCTCAGAGTAGTCAGATAGGAAATGCCGATTTCACCTAGTTATTAAAATATGATTAACGTGTAAAAGTGTTTGTACAAACCTATTTACAGAAATAAAATCATTTATCATTTATAAATAAATGAATAGAACGATCCTTATCCGGAACGTTGTATATTTTTTTTTTTTTTTTTTTTTTTTTAGTATGGCATCTCGTAGTTGACCTTGAGAGGTCGTGACTACTTAACCGGACTATCCTGTGGCTGCCTTAAGCGGACTCAAAGCCTCCAGCCAGGGGCGTAAAACTACTTATATTATTAAGCGAACGCTCGCTAAGGGCACCCCCTGTGGGGTACGGACCTCGGCTTAGGGCGTCGCTGACGGGAGGACAGCAAGATGGGACAGGCTGGATCAGGTTTAGTTGATTATTATTAATCGGGGAATTTAAAGCTACAGGCTCAGCTACGGCGCGGGCTGGCACTTCGTCGAGCAAGGGTCGGGGGGGACAATTACGTCGGGATCTTCGCGAGGAACCTCGGCGGCGAGGTCGGAATGTCGGTCTGTGTTTGTGCACTGTACTGGTGGCCCTACTGCTCTCCTGAATGAGAGTTATGTGGTCATCGGGATCGGTGAGGACATGCTTGGGACGGCGGACCTGACTAATGGAGGAGGGTATATAACTAGCGGCTTTCACAACCAGAGGGTTGCGGTGATTCGCGGCGGTCTCGAAGAAACGCTTTGAAATACGTTTCATGAACTGGCGGATAGTGGGAATCTTTAGGTCAACGTGAAGGATCTCGTTGCGAACGTACCAGGGGGAGCCTGTTATCCTACGGAGGAACTTGTTCTGGAGGGTCTGCATTCTATTGAAGCGAACGGGCTTGGCGTGTGCAAAGACTGCACTGGCATATGTCATGATCGGGCGGAAACGTTGTATTTAAAAATATATGGTTTTTATAAAGGAAACTTTTAGACACCAATGTGTGTTATGTTAATGTTTTCTTTGAATACATTTGCTATTATTATTTATCAAGTGTTTTTATATTATTCACGTGTATCAAGAAGCATCTAATAAAAATAAGCAACACCTACTCTAATCGAGGATTAGTCAAAGTCCAACTACTTTGACAGCAGCAGCGTATTGAGGTCTGTTAATAAAATGATGCGATCACCAATCAAAAATCAACGATTGCATTAACGATAACAGTATTCTCTAGAACCGTTATGTGTAAGTGTCAACGTCCCTTGTTCAGTAGAGGACCTTTAAAGGCTGATATCCTCGTAGTGATGAATAAAATAGAACCTCAATAAAAATAACACTTACTTTAAATCCCAAGCCCGAAGATTGTGGACTAAGGCATCCTACTACCTAACCATTTTTGTATCTCATTATAATCCCTTCTTTACTCGGATGACATTGAAGATTTTAACAGAATCGTTTATCTTTCAAAGAACTGTCTGGACTGTTAGTCAAAACTTAATATTGGAAATAAAATTAGTTAAATTGGGTGTGGCAAAAGAAGCATGAAAGCAGAATAAATGCTGTGGAAATGCGTTCCTTGCGGAGCATGTGTAGTGTGACTTTGAATGATAGGCTGAGGATTGATGTGATAAGGCAACGGTGTGGTTTAAAAGAAGATGTAGTGACAAAAATTGAAAAGAGTATGCTTAGATGGTTTGGTCATGTTGAGCGGATGAATGAAAGGAGACTAACAAAAGGTATTTACATGGCAGATGTGAGTGGAAACGCCGGGAGGGGACGCCCTAGGAGGACATATAGTGACCTTATTGGTAATGTTCTTCAGAAAGGTCAGGTGCGAAGTACTCTCACCCGGCGCTCGTGTATGACCAGATGTATGAACTTAAACGAGGCAAAAGGAGTATGTAAGGAACGTAGCAGGTGGCGTTCTGTGGTTTCTGCCTACCCCCATGGGAAGAAGGCGTGAGTTTATGTAGGTATGTATGTATTTAAAATTAGATTTCGCCCTTCTGGAGTTTTCGTCCATTAGTCAAGTTTCAAAACGGTTGCAGGAACATGCGCTCCTGTCAGTTAAGAGTTTACAACAACCAGCCCTTGCTTAGATTAATTAAAGTCTTTAATTGGTCCTCAGGGTAGCCAGGTAGTTGGTAGATTGTCGGGACACGTCCTGCGAGACGCTTTTGTTATCTTGATATAATTTTCTAAAATTACAGTTCAAACAATTCTGAAGCCTTGAAAGTTACCTGACTTGTATTACAGAATATTAAGTAGCAAAAAAGGTTCATTTATAATTTTGTTATAATTAGGGTTATTGTTTCGAAGTTGGATTTTGTGTTTTTGTAACATTTTAGTTCAACTGCGGTGGCTTGAATTTTTTGTTATGTGTTGCCTGGACAAATAGCATACTCTTGGACCAATGACCAATAAAACTTACGAAACAACATTATTTTATTTCATTTAGAATGAAAATCGTGATGTCAAAAATGCACGTGAGCACAAGAATTCTTTAAAAAATCTTTTAATATTTTAAATTACAAAGACTAATAGAAGAAGACTATAAGAAGAGCCTTACTACAATTTAATTAAAGTCGTGACGTATTTACGGTCAAAAACATTCAAATTTAGTCCCTCATTTCATATCGACGGCCTTATTAAAAACATTATGGGAACAAACGGCGAAGTTACGCAACGTGCATTACATGAAAGTATTTGTTCCAATAGAGCAACGTCACGGTTACCAAGTTATTATTTCTGCCACAAATACAATGTGCAAAACATAGGGACTGAAAGGGGTCTCGCTGGGTACATTTCTAATGGCACCCACCTACCTAATCTTAATTAATAAATAAGTAAACAACAGGTCGAGTTACAGAGTGGGACTTAGTTTCAGTAAGTGGCTGTTTAAGCAATATCACGTTTCGAATTTTGAATGTGAAGTTAGTATTCATGTTCGTAGCTTGTAGCAACGCGTAGCACTACGTAGCGGCTATGCTACGTAGCACTTATGCTACGTAGTGGTAGGCGGAGCTAAGAGCTTCTACGATGCGTTACGAGGGGCTACGCGCTCCGACGCGTAGGTCGGTGGGGCTACGCTGGCCGCCTGGCGCACGCTCGGTCACGCTCCCGCCGTCTATCGCTGACACGGAGCCGCCCTTAATTGATATTTGCTCTAACGAAGACGTCCTCATCGTTTCAAATTCTATATTCCAGCTGAGAACGACGTCAAACAAAAGAAGAATAGCCGGTGAAAGCTAACAGCTGCGGATTGAGGCTACAGAGTATTACTTTGTTTCACTTAGTTCTACTTTGTGTACCTACGAGTATCTAAGCTTGCAATGTATGAGCGCGGTACAAACTTGTACAGAAACAAAACCATAAAGAATCCTTTCAGATAAAAATTGATTAAAAGCATTTGATTAAATCCTTACGTGGGAATGTTACGCGAAAAGATTACACAGCAAGTGTTTTATATCCGTTTTAATCATTTTACCAGAGACATTCCAGTCCTGTGATCAAAGTCGTTTTAATTAAAAATCTTGCAATAGACGGTTGTCTAAATTCCAAGCAACGAGAGATTTTTGAGATTTTTCGTTCTTTTAAAAGAAGGTTTTAATGAAATCCTATTGAATTTAGGTGGCCTACGCCGATACATTTTTCGCGCATATTTTCTGAGTTTACCAACTCAATTCGTTGTTATTGTATGAGAAATTTATTTGAAAGTAGCAGTCGTCAGAAACGTGGAGCACACGCTCTGACAACATAAACTCGATATTGAAACACAAATAACACATAAACTCGGTACGTGATTTAAATACGCATGTGGAGCGAAACCTTTCTCTACCTGTCACATACATTTTGCCGGTAAAAATCTGATTTTATTCAACGCGGAGTTAACAAATGCAAAAATATATCCTCGCAATTTCTTCTATGAGGCCGCATATTAAATTAAGACTGAAAGGAGTAAAATAAAAATGTAAAACGGCTCCGAGTGGAGCGAATGCGTAAAAACCGGCTTCGATTCAGTAGCCGCTCACGATTAGCGTTCCGTATTACAATTTCTTATAAAAATTACGTCTTTTGCGGTATCTTGAGCAGCAGAATTTCGCTTTTTATCCTATCGTTATTCCGACACTGCACCCCTATCTGTTATCGGGTTTTATTTCGTGTTGAATATAAAAATATTGGCTATAATACAGTTAATTTACCTACTTGATTTTTTTTTCTAACAAGGTCAGGGTGTAATTGGGAGCACTAGAAAACAGATGAGGTTTGTAGAGAAGAGAGAATTTCCGTAAAGTGAAGCGATGCTTTTGAAGATCGGTCGCTCCGCAAAATGAAAATTAGTATCGAGTGTTCCGCTGACGTCTCTGGGAAACTCACCGCTTTACTGCTGCGTTGGCTAGTATACCTCTAGTTTAACTACTTAGATACGGGAATATTTCTTTAAGTATTACAACAAAGTTAAAAATAAATGTACTCAGCATCCTCCAACTGAATTTGATTATTATCGAGGGCAATTCCTTTCACAACGCAGCTCTGATTTATCAACACTGCAAATAATAAAATTTACAGTCGTACCGAACAATATACTTTGTGCAATTCACTGATTACCTCGATTATCACACATCCGAGGTAACTGACAAAGGCACAACAATACATTCAATTAACTCTCGGGTATCTACAATATATCAGTATATAACCAAAGACTTTATTCAGTCTCATTGTCTCAAGTTCACTTGAAATATGCAAACATTTTTAAGCGCGAATAAAATTGCTCATTTACAACTAAATGAGAAGACATTTATTTTTATTTATAAAACGTTTTAAAACAATAAACTGGAGAGGCAAGCGCCATATTTCTGTCGTAGTCAGAGCTACTGGCAATTCATATTCTTGTCACTTTGCAGGGATAGATAAGTAGGTGCAAGAGCGCATGTGCACTTGTGCAAGCCATGGGTATGCAAGCGTACGTGGGTGACCGGGGCGGGCCGCAGGACCTTATTTATGAGGTTACCCCCGCCGTCAACTGCTTTACGAGTTGGCGACGCTTGTGGGCGTGAACCGCCGACGTAAATTTATCTCGTGCGCCCAGACACGGAACTCGAGACGACGCGGACGACCCGTTACGATTGTGTCCGCGTCATAAAATGCCTCTTCGATGAATAGAACAATAGCTACTAGCTCTCGAGTGCTATGGGGCGAAACTCGTAAAATGGCCACTCTTATTCGAAGGACAACTTAAGGCGCTGCACTGCATACGTACGCTATATTGAAAGAATCCCCAGGGAGATTGTCACCACACCCACCTGCCGGCTGCCTGCCCGATAAATTCGGATAAAAATTAATATATTTCAAAGTGACATAAAAAGTAACTTCTTAATTAATGCTTTTCTAAGAGTTAAAGATAATGACGTTCAAGTGGCGCCAGATGTTGACGAGTGTAATAGCTAAGTTATGAATTTTAATGTCTGCTCGACGAAAATCGGAATGAATATTGAACACAGTAAAAAAAGGAAACAATTAAGCTCGAAAAGGATGTTACCGCCACGGAATGGCTCAGCAACTCTCAACTCTCGGGAGGGAAATTTACGACGAACACTGAAAAATAATTAAGATGGAAACTCATTAGGGAGGTACACAGTGTGCGGACAGTCAGTTGACTACACACTAAACTAGCGACGTCTGGCGATCGTCAGAGTTTGATAGGTCGCACGTTCTGCAGACTCTGTTATTGATCATTTGAAGCAGAACGTACCGAACAAACTTTATTAATGATCAAAACATCAAATGCTTCATTTGATATTTGAAGAGAGCTTCTTAATCATCCAGCTAGTTCAAACGAGATAAACTATTTTCTGACTTTGTCAGCAGAACTGGTTTTAACTAGACTATTCTCCTTTTTTTATATGCAATAAAATCCATTCATAGGAACGAGGTTAAGCATACAAATGCACGTCGAACGCATTAAAGATAATAAAAGTGCCGCTGATAGATATATATTTGGACCAGTTCCAAACAAAAAGCGAACTGTCGTAGATCTAAGCATTAAAAGGCAAATGGGTAATACAATTAATTGAAATTCTTGGGCCTTGAAATTAAGAGAGAGCCCTATCTAATTTAAATATATATTTTCACAGAGGGACTTCGGAACTAAAGGCTGTGTCTTATCTAAATACATCACATAAAATAAAAGTAGTAAGGTATTTTTATCTACATCACAAACTTCATTGTTTAATCGGATTTGTACAAAAGCAGGCATTGCCTATCTGTGCGTTACCTAAATACCAAACTGCGAGAATGAAGGTAAAGGTCTCGTTAATTCTGATCGCGATCTCCCTCGGGAACAAAAACAGAGCTCTTCCGAAGTGTAGTGTCGCCGGGGGAGCGACTTTATAAATGCCATACGCTTACACACCTCAGAGAAATGACTGGAGCTATCAGCTGAACGACTGCCATGTACTACGTACCGAACTGCAGGTACGTCGATCAAGTGCATATATGTACTATTGAAAATGGCAGCAACGTCTAACGTGCTAACACAATGGATGTGGTGTTTATGGAAGTACTAATGCGTTCTGCGAGCCGTTACGTGTTCTGTTCAGGAATGTGAGCGGACAAACAACGGGACAATTGCGGATCTGCAGGAGCTCCTGACTCTGTTTATGTGACGGTAGCTCAGAGCAATACCGCAAATTGAGCGAGCAACTAGACCTTACGCCTCGTTACGTGCATTAATGGTGCTATAGAATTCTCTGCGAACGCAATAAACACGATGCCGTGGTGCTTCTGCTTATGCGCCAATGATTATTATTACACACCATATCTTGACTGGCTGCTATTGACCTTAATTTCATTACGATACCGGGAGTTTAGTGGTCATTGGTCAGATACAACTTAGATGAGGAAAGTTTAATTGTATAGCTTACATGCACGTGCGCTGGTTAAGTAATATTTAGGTTGCTGCTGCATCATCTACTATAACGACTGAAGTTCTTTCATTAGAACTTGTAAGCAGGTGATAGACCCATTGGAGTGTTCAATCACAAGATACTGTTGCTGATTCTAAAGTATGAAATCTCCTCAGCCTAAGACTACATTAGCAATCTACAGTTTAGCGTTGCATAAAGCATAATCGGATTACAATGTAAATTATGTCTGCAACTGAGAATCGCTAAACTTAGCCATTTCAGCGCAATTACTTCAACTATTGCATTCAGCTCACAGCTATTCCACGGCGGGGCTTTCTGCCAAATTCGAAATGTGCAACGAAAATTTGACAGTAACTTGATCATGCGTAGGTACGCAGGTAGCTAACAAAACGGTGTCCCTGGAGAGTTGCGCTGCAATCATGTGCCTGGCTGCATTACTGATGGGCAGCATGGCGCCGAACCCCTTTGTGTACTCATTCGAATGCCGCTCATATCGCCACGCTGCCACACGCCACTATGGCCCAATAGCGCGAACAACACTCCATATTAAAGGCCCCAAATTGCAGTTTAATTTATTCCGGACGTGTCTCGGCAACGGAATCGCAATAACCGGCAAAACAGTACCGCCGTTTATTGAGGGCTGTTTGATTACACTTATTGCTAACTACAACTACAGGGAACTATGTTTCACCCATAAACGGATTATCTCGATTTCATTTCAAGCTTGTTAAATCGCGTACATTCTAGAACCATTTCCACTTTGCCCTGCTTGTTTATCTACTTACATTATTTATTATTAGAAAAGTACACTTTGCTCGCTCACTATTGAAGGAATCTCAGTAAAGACCAAGTACTATTTCGAGTTTCGAAAGTTTAAAGTTCTCACATATCAAAAAATTGATATCGGAAGTTGGAACTCGTGAAGTATTCAAAAGAATGACAATATCTTGATACTTTTGCTCGCGGTTTCCTTGTGATATCATTTAGAAAAAGTTAACTTGAGTGAATAACTGTTCGCTGTCTGATAGTTGTTCGAAATTTCGAGCTTGGCTGGTTTAGGTTTATCTTAATACACCGAAAAGGAACTGGAGAAGAAATTCAAGTCCCCATTCCGAAACTATCAAATGAAAATAGCTCGCGAAACGTGAATTCACACAACATAGTGGATTGGATATGTTTTGAGCTTCTCACACACACAAACACACAGCTACCACACAAAGCTTCCGTAATATAAATATTTAAAATACTTCATCCCATTCCAAGCAAAATATCCCGAAGTCATACTAGTTGTAGTTTAAAATCCATTTCAGAAAGGCTTCCAATCCAACTGGGACTGAGTGTTATTAAGCTCCTGTCGAGTTAACTCCCTAATTACAAAGCTTTTTGCCGTTCTCCCCTTTTGCAGATTGGCGACTTAAAATACAAAACTAAAAAACAGAGCAAAAATCAAAAAGAGTGAAAGAAAATATTTTACTGCTTAATGTTCACCACTAATTATGGCTTTTAACAGCAGCCAGTTGCGAAATTAATGACGACGCCGTTGATGAGCCAAATGTAGCTACGAAGTGTCCCATTTTAGGGCTTGGGACCTAAGTTGGAATCGAGGCAAACAATTAAAACAAAATTTAGTGTTAATTTATCCTCGGAAATGTTCTTATTTATGGGGTTAAAGATAAGTAGTAGGTATGTGCTATGCAGAGACCTATTACATAAAGATAATATATTTTATGGCAGGTATTTACGTGGCGTAAAAGAGGAAATAATCATGACAATCGAATTGCATTTCAACAAAGTCTCCGTTCGGATAGTCCGCACTCGAAAGGTGACTTGAAACATTTCGGATCCCTTCCCTACAGAGAGGGAGGTGTTCTATTTTCTGCTATTGCGCTTAACGTCTGTTTTGGGTACGCCACATGGAATAAAAAAGCGCTGTCTCTGAATAGTAAGCTCCTTCAAAATAAAACATCTGAAATATTAGGGAAGTCATATATTTTGGTTACAAAAGTATGCGAAGATTACATAGAAATTATAAAATTATATAAAAATGTCTACGTTACAACTAAACCTACACAAAAAAAACGCAAATATATAAAAGAAAAACACACTTCCAGTTGAATATCAAAGCAGAATTTCTATGAAATAAATCGGACGTACGTTTGTTCATTATTTGATGAAATGCTTAAATAAAAACAGATTTTATTGTGCCGGCCCGACCCACAAATACATACTGACAAATGTTTCGGAGAGACGTCATTAATTGGAGTAAAATTGTTTGTTTGATAGTTTGTTAGCGCAGCCAGCATTGAAAGGAACGACGCTGCCGGTTGGTTCTGACATGAGAAACGAAGCGCTGCTACAGAACCGGTCGATTCATGTTTGCTATGGTGTTCAATGCTTACTACATTTCCACTAACCTAAATAAACATGTACAAAGATAATACAGCAAGTATTTCACTTTTATTCAGACTTTTATAAATGATAAATGATTTTATTTTCTGTAAATAGGTTTGTACAAACACTTTTACACGTCAATCATATTTTAAAAACTAGGTGAGATCGGCATTTCCTATCTGACTACTCTGAGCAGAAACGCCGAAACAAACTCAGAGGTCAGTCTCTTTTAAAGTCCAGACATAATCTTGGTCAGGTCATGTGAAGACCATGTGGATTGATATCTGAAATGGTCTTTTGAAGAAAGAACCACACAGAACAGTGGACCTGTCCAGTCAGTGCACGCATTTGTCAGTTGTCATACAGCTCAACACAGAACTAAAGGAGCTAAACGATTCGACGAACATTACCAAAGAAAGGACAATTGGGTAGGCCGCATAAATTACTCAAACTGTCAGACCATGATTAAAACTAATAATTAAAATTATTAGTTTTAATATCAACGAGTTATGTAAGCAATATCAACGAGGGCAAACTATTGATGAGCAAGTGTTTTTTTTTCAAGTTTACCACTTTCGCTATAACAATATAAAAATCTAAGAGAATGTAAACAGAAAGCATAACATCATAACATCACGCCTTGTTTCCCCGAAGGGTTGGGCAGAGGTGTGCCTATAGTACACCCACATTTCGCCAGTTATGTTTAAGTCCCATGTAATAGGGGGCGAGCCTATTGCCATCTACCGGGCACAAATCCAGACTTCGGGCTGCTACTGAGAAATTCCAGATAGAAAAACCCAATAACACGTTGCCCGACCTGGGAATCGAACCCAGGACCATGAGGTCCTGGGTTCGTCTTGTGGTCGGAATCGCTACTGCTGAGCATGAGCTCAGCAGTAGCGATTCCGACCACAAGACCAACGAGGCAGCTCAACTGAAATAGTAACCGAAAGCAATAAACTAGTGAAGAAAGTGCCCATAAAATAAATTTTCGCTTTTTAAGACCGCAACGTTATTTTATCTTCTTAATTCGAAGCGATATGTTATCGTGGCGGAAATTAAAGCCAACCTATCCTCGATCCTGATGGATATTATTTTAGAAAAAAAACGTGGTGCAGTTTTTGCGAAAATTGAACGGGTTAACGTACCATGGCGCCGTGCTCGGGCCGTGTTAATGAACTAGGACGGGTACGGAACCGGAGCGAGCGGCAAGTAAAACTTCTCCGCTATTGTTTTGGCAACTATTAAAACTGGTACCCATACCTCTAAGTTCGCTCTTGGATGCACTTTGCGAATGTCTCACACTTTGAAAATTTTGTTTGGTGGAAACTTGTATCGAAACTCTCAGATTTTCCGCGATGGAATGAAAATTTAGGCATAAACATTTACTTTGAAAAATACAACACTCGTTTAAACTACGGCTACGAACAAGAACACGCAAAAGTTAATCTTATAAAAGTGGAATAGTGGCGGAAATATTCAGCATTTCCTATAAACCGAATAGTGAAAAAAAGGTTTCACTTAGATATATTATTTTAAAAGGATTATGGGGTCTTGTGTGGTTCGCGATTTATCTTCTTAACGACTTTCGTATTGGGACGCGTTTGGTGGCGTGCGCGACGGCTGGCAGCGTGGGGCACACAGCGTGCCCGCCGCATGACCGCCGCGTGCCCGTCACGCCGCCGCCGCTCGATCCTCACACACTTACCACTCGCACGTTCGTCGTCATTTTTTATCTCGACATGCATATTCAACGCAACAATAAATCATTGGGAGCCACTCCCTCACAGCCAAACGAAATGACCTTACTGTTATGTCGCTCACTGCGAAAAATATCGCACAAAATGTATGCAAGTAAACAAACGAAACCGAAATATGACGATAATAATTACCACCCTTTGATAAATAGCGTCATTATTATCACCAACGCTTTGAAAAATGGTTCCCTCTCTTGATATTTTATTCGAATAGCCCACGAATATTCTTTTTATGAAGCTCACGATTTTTGCTTTTCCCTTTTACATTCTGCAATCGCTACTTTACTTACGGTCTTTCATCGGGTGCTTTCATCTAAATAATAGTTAACAAATATAAAATGTGTTGCTCAGAAAGAACACAGAACTCTTTCAATAATTAACGTCCCATCCAAATTATTACTTTTCAGCTACTTACACAAAAACTGAGTTAAATAAATTCGCTCTACCTAAATGTCAGAATGATTGTCACAATTTTGACTAACCGTTAAAAAATATCTGGGGACAGCTGCGGTCAAATTAATTTGGAGTTTGATAATATTTCGCGTATGCGAATGTGAACAACACAAACATGTGGAAGTTTATGACCATTAGAAACTTTTGTCGAGTGTTCCGCATAATTACATCGTAGAGCTGTAAAAGTAGATTTTGTTACATATCACGTTCGTTTATCATGTTTTGTGCTTCATTTAGTTAAACATGTGTTGTCTATTACGCTTTATTTTAATGTGCGTTAACTTGCTTCGTGCTAAAACTGTCGGATCGATTTGGCCTATTAAATTAGACGACATATTCTATTGGCCTAGCCCCGTTATCCGGGCATCCATTTACATAATTATTGTCGCTGATGCACGTGGCGCGTCCAACATGGGTCATTTTACTAATCATTGTTTTAGTACACATAAGCGATTATATGAAGTAGGTTTAATTTTAATACAATGATGCATGATGATTAGTTATTGCAACGTGTCCCCTATAAATAGAAGATTTAAATAAGGATTTCGTTTTTATTTTGAAACCGGCTGTGCTATCTTAACACATAGTAGTGTTAAGATGCTCAGCCTGAGAAAATGAGAAGAAAACAATGCTTTTAATTTATAAATTCTACTGTTTTTATTTGCATGCTTATTATTTTAATTTTTTGAAGACACCGGGAATAGAAGCCGAGAACTGCAAAGAATTTTAAAACAAAAAGTGAAAGATCTCTTGTGTTATGAACTTTAACTGCAGAGAATATATTAATCTAGTTCTGTTCCTTTTAGGGTTCTGGGCCTCAAAAGGAAAACAATAACCTTTCTAACGCGAAAATTTTAATAGGGGGCTGAGTTCCTTCTCTTCAAAGAAAAGTTACTTACATACATTTTATGCATAGTGCGATGTAAAAAATATACATTCTTTGACAGGCCTATTTTCTTTTGCATGGAATCCTGATATTGTTTCGCAGAGAACAAACACTGCTTAATCCGTGAACTCATTGTGGCAAACCAACAAACACTTAAATCGATTATTTAGTAAGTAATAAAAGCACCTAGGTAAGTACTGTATAATGCTAGTTACTTAACATTTACGAGTATGCTGTGCCAGTTCTACTACGCAACGCTAAAATACCAACGGAATTCATTTTAGGTTCCGGCTTTTATCATAGATCAACATAAACGAGTCTGTCACTCGAATCAATACCATTTCAAAAATAATCATAGACACCTAAAGCAAACTGAAATGAATAGTGTAAGGGTGCTGTTGAAGGTCATAAGCCTGAATCTTGTTTATTCATGACGTTAGAGTGATTTGGCATACATAAAGTTGGAGTAATGAGGCGTGACACTACCTGTGCGTGGTGCGGCGAGCGATTTGTTAGCAGAACGAGGCCAACCCTTCGGGATCCGTCACCCCTCCCCGGCCCACCCGTCTCACCCGCTCCCGACGTTTCTTAGAAGCTCAAACATTAAGTACGCGATGGACGATTAAACGGCTTACTTGAGAATTACATAAATATCACAGACATCCCGCTGACTACCTAACCATATTTGGATTATAACTAATTCTTAAAGGGATTTTGTTTGGTACGCTTTTTCCAATTGCAAATCCTCTCGCAAAGTAAGAAATAAATATTCAAAGGGTTTTAATTCTACAACCAGTAGACTTAATTTGAGTAGGTCCTATCGGAGCGATCTTCACGGGGCGACAAGATTTCTTAGTTCATCTCGACCCAAATGTTTTTATAGAAGGAAAATTTTTCCGATTTAAAGGAAATATAATAGCGAATAGTTATAATGAAATGGACGGGCACAGCTAATTAGTTTGACAACAAAGTCAGGCTGGTTGGCATCAAGGGTTAATCCGATTTGAGTTCTAGCCCGAATGAAACGGCAAAGTCAGCTCAACTCAGAGCTCCCAACTTTACCCGACTCAAGCAAGGTAAAATCTAAATCACTCCGCAACCACAACCTAATTGTATTAAAGTATCGACAATCACGTTATTCAGCGTATTCGATGACGTGAATCCCTCTATCGAAAATAAACTCTCATCCAGTTCAAAGTTTACCGTCACATGTTTACACGGATACGTTTTGAACGATCCGTGTTCATGTTCCTTGCAATATAACTTTTTGTTGAAACAAACTAAATAGGTTTAGGTTTACCTTAAAACCCCAAGAATGGAGAAAGTATTTGGTTGTTAATTTACAGTGAAATCTGTAGCGTTGTAACTCTTAGTCGGCGATGGGCTGACACAAACATTTAAACAAACTTGAGTAGTTTTAATTGAAGCGCCCTCGCCGTGGACCGGGCCGGCCGACATGCCAGCCTTTCTGCTCTATGTGAGCGGTTACGAGAACAACACTATACCCTATAGCTACGCTTACTACCTTCTATCCTCTAAAATAAACTTGTTTTCGTATGTATAAGGCGTCTTGTGTTTTCCATTACCTAAATTAAATTCAGTTCTCTAATGCGTTTATATTTTATAAAGAGACTTCATCTTGAACCTTTTGTAGACAAGGTTAGTTAAAAGCAAATAGTATTATTTGCTTTTACGAGTAGCTAACCTTGTGTTTAAAACAAATGTATATATTATATCTCGATTGTATTGTTAACCTTTAAAATGTTTTCATATATCTATGTAATTTTTCGCTATAGCCGGAAAGTTACACGAATATAATGATTGAATTTTTATTGAAAATAACCTTGTGGACTTTCTGTAGATACGAGTATATTTGGTTTTGCAATTTCACTTAAACCTATTTAATATATATTTTTATGAAATTTAAATAAAATGGTGTGTTGACAAACGCTTACTGTGATATCGTTATTTAATGGAGGCCCGAGGACGCGGCCGACACGCTCGTCGGACGCAGATTAATTATGTAAATGAAGTTTGGGCTGCAGATAGAGAAAGGTTCTCTTACGAACGTACCGCCCGCCGCCACATCGCGAATTAGTACCACTTTCAAAACTTCGTTTCGCCTTCAATAGGTCCACGATCAATCCGAGGCCCATTATCAGCCGGCATGATTCACACAATTTGCGCAATGGATCAACTTGGCTCAAGGAGCCGCAAATCCGGATCAAGATGAAACGTAACCGAGGAGTGGTTGAAATTACACCCGACGAATGTTACGCCAAGCTTCTGTACTTATAATTTCGAATTAAACATTGATTTAGGTACCCCATAACATCAGTATATTTGATGCATGAAATTCCGAATTTACTAACACAGTGCAAGTGACGAGAAACAGAAAAATAATACGCATGACATAAAAAGAAAAATGTTACCTATTTCTTTAACGTCTACAAAAGGGATCTTGAAAATATCACATCTCTGGTGCCTGGTGCGAGTTATATCACAGTTTTAAGGCACACTTTTTGCTTTTCGTCTTACAAAAATATGTTTCGCTTTCTTACCTAAGTAGTAAGTAGTACACTTTACTAGGGCATTTTCTTGTTCTATTTAGATTTAGAATAAACTGGAACTTAATCGTCAAAAAAACTAAGCCAACTTTACTATTTGAATACGTGAAGTAACTATGAATTTCTAGGTCTGAAAAACCGGTTACGACGTTAAGTAAGCTGCCGCAATTTTTTATCCATTGACAAAATCCAGCTAGACTGCCCGAGCATTCATTAAAATTTCAAATAGAACGCCAGCTTAGTAAACTCCGAAAACTCTTAGGAAGTTTGTAAATTTCGACCAAACCGTCGATGTTATTTTCATAACTCCAATAAAGAATGACTTCGTCACAATTTTAGTAAAACAACGTTGTTTTGTTGGTCGAATTTGTTTTAGATTGCACTATACTAAGTTGGCAGGAAACAGGGATCACTATATAAATTGCGCTTGATGCTCAGATCCTCTTTGCTCTTCTACTCGACTTTTTCTACAGAAGTTTAAGTAAAAGTCACTCCGATAGTTTTAAGATGAAGTTCACTCAAAACTAACTCAATACTCAAACTCTGCATATGACTTATCGGGATAGATCAAGAGGGATGAACAACGCAAATACGCAATTAATTTCACCGTAAATACGAAAAAGAAATACACAAAAATTTTAAGGACATTTTTCTGTTTCACAAAACTAAACAGAGTATATAACACGAAAAAGTAACTTACTTAGATTAATGATTGGTCTCGCTGCGCTCGACTAGAATGCGACGATAAATACCACGCCGAAGTCGGCGTACCCGAGCCAGTCACACTGCAAGCTGTCTGTCACGTGCACGTGCCGAATGTTTTATTAAATTTTGGGCATAATCCGAAGTAAAATGCCAGTTTGCGTAGTGAAACTGTGTAACAATTATACTACAAGAAATAAGAAGGACACTGGGATCACATACCATCAGTAAGTATCGTTTAATTTCGAAATTTCAACATAAAATAATATGAACCCTAAACGCCATTCAGTGTTGCCGCGTAAACAAAAGTAAAGTTCCCCGTGGTTGAGATTATTATAATGTGAATTTATTGTTTTTGTATTTTAATATATACTATTTCATTTATCTAACCTAGTTTTTGTTTAATTAGCATAGTTCTATACATTATTTAATGTTTATCTTTGTAATCTATACACATAAGGTGTAAAAATGTTAGCTGACACTATTTCAAGGGGTGATTTTACCCATGAAACTGAAAAACTTTCCCCAAGGAACTTGATCGAAAAATGAAAAAAAATACGACCTATGTAAAAAAAATAAGTATTGAAAATGAGGCCTAATCACTGATATACTTACATACCTTCCGTTTCCTTGACCAATAATTTATCTATGGTTACTTATTTTATTTTAAATTCAAATGTATTTGTACCAGGTCATTCAGAAGGTATTGCAAAAAAGAGTTTTTTGTTTGGAAGACTGGACAGTTAGAATATGAGAAATTGGTAAAAATAAGTACGTTCCAATTTCAAAATTTCCCTCCACATTGTTTGCGAGCTAATTTAAATTATCGTGTCTCAAAAATGGATTTGCGCCGGGAACATTTTCGCGCAATGATTTTTTACGATTTCAAGTGTCGCCTGAAACCGGACAAAACGTACGATAGAATTCAAATAGCATTCATGGACGGAGGCCCTTCTAAGGCAACCGTGAATCGTTGGTATAACGAATTCATGCGCGGTCGACTAACTTTGGGGGATGAAGAAAGAAGTGGCCGCCCTTTGACGGCTGTTAAGGAAGAAAACGAGTTAGCAGTGAAATTTTTAATCCAAGACAATAGGCGAATTACGTATCAAGAGATTCAGCACATATTGCAGGTTGGATCGGGAAGCCTTCACTAAATTCTACACGTGCATCTTTGCGTGAGGATATTTTCACGCTGGGTGCCGCACAACCTCACCGATGTTCAGAAGCGGGCCCAGGTGGAATGGTGCACCGTGATGTGATAAACAAATTTGAAGCAGGGGGTCTACTCTCTAACTCCGTCAACGACGATACGGGTCCATCCGAAGGTAGTTCGAAACTAAGCACTAAACCCTACTCCCGATTGATTTCGGATACATGAGTTTCAAACGGAATCATAGACAATATTTGTGAACGAATGACGCATGACGATAGAGCTGCGCTATTTTACCGGTCGATTACCGGTTTACTTACTTTGAAGTTTTCTAGCTTATTAAACAAAAAGTAATATTGGTATTCTTAGAAAAAGACCACATTTCTAACAATATAGTTTTTATTATGTCTTTAATTAAATAATTGAATAATTTTTGCCATTTTAATCCGTATCGTGGCCTTACCCTGTTAATATCTTTGCCCTTTTTCTTTCTGACGGCAACTTTCAAATGAAATGTCAGTTTTTTTTTTCAAAATATTAATTTACATTATTGTGTACTTTCTTAATATTATTTATATGACACGGGAAGTATTCGCTAGTTTAGTAAAATGGCCCCAACCGCTCCAGCAGCAATTCATGCACAAATTCAGGCCCTCCTCGATTTTATGTGTGAGCATAATGAGTTGGCTCGTGGACTATTGAGGGGTGTCGACGGGAGAATCCGAACAAAACGGCTGTGGGAAAGCCTGTGCAACTCCCTTAATTCAATGGGGAGTTGCACAAAGTCCGTGGAGCAGTGGCAAAGGGTAAGTTTAATACATTACTCGTATTTATTAGAGTGCATACAATGATAAAAAAACATTTGGCCGAAAAAGCTACTGGATCTGCCAGACGTTCAGCATGTGCTACAGGTGGAGGCCCATCGGTAGCACCAACCCTCTCGCAAGTTGAATTGAGGATACTGTCAATTATGCGAGAGGGTTTTAGAGAGCCGGGCAAACTGAGACAAGAGTGCCAGCTTTCCATCGGTAATAATTAAATTTATAATTGAACATAGGTAGTCAATTTGTTTTGTAGCATTAATGTATTTATAATTATTTTGCATGGAGTCTTTCCTGTGACTTTTAAATGTAATAATTATACTTAATAGATAGGTACATAATTATACATTTCTTGTATCCATCAATGATATTCAGTTTTGTTGTGCAGGGTCCACCTGTAAGACAAGACCCAGCAGTCATCACACCCACACAAATATCTGCTGCTACACCTGCCAACCCACTTTCCCAGGAACAACCCGCAGTGATCACTGACGCACTGGTAAAAGGAGCTGCCAATTCATAATCAGCGATGTAAGTATTATTGATAACTAGTAAATAGATCACATAAATCATGTTTTATAAAATACTAAGCTAATACTGAGTTTTTTTTTCATTTGTTTACAGCATTACATTCTCGTCGTGCACGTCCACGAGTTCGGCGACACCTGCCTGCCGATTCAGCAAGAAGCCGAGTTGTGTTGATTGATGCTAAAAAAATATTTGTTACCAAAACAATACTTTTATTGTGTAAAATTTGTTTTCTAACAGTATCTGCCGCCTGTCCTAACACCCATTATGCCTGTAAGCAAAATATCAAGTTTGAAAATTATATAACCTAATCAATAATATAAATACAAATACCCTATTTATTGACATGTTTTAATAAGAGGCAATCGGCGACGTTTCCGTTCTACCTGTAAAGCTTCTTCGAGCATAAAAAGCAGCCATATTTTCAATTATTAACTTTCGTGAGCAACACGATAACTATTTTTATGTCGTATCAAATGACATAACGTTCCGTCTAAACAAGTGTCAAATCCAACTTTTCGGACGGGCAAAACGCATCGGGAGTAGGGACAACTGTCAAATCGTGTTGTCATTCATTCTTAGTTCGAGTTTGTGACTAATCGTGAGTCCGTAGGTGATACGGAGTAGGAAACGTCCGTAACGAAGGCCGAAACTACGGGCTTCGGGCTAAGAGAGTAGACCCCCAGGCTCGTATCGGATGTTTACGACATCATAACAGGTGATGAGTCTTGGATTTATCAAAACGATCCAGAAACGAAGCGCTATTCGACGGTTCGGGTGTTTCAAAACTAATTAACGCCTACCAAAGTGAAGCGATCTAGAAGCGGAGGAAAGATTTTGATCGAGAGTTTTTTCGATTTGACTGACTACTTGGTGTCAATTCCTTTACGGAACCAAAGAAGCATCAACGCTTAATGGTATGTAGTATACCAAATGCTTGGCAGAAGTTTTCTCTGTTGTAAGCAACAAGCGCCCGGTTACAAAACACAGGGCTCCGCGGGCTACTGCTCCACCACGACAACGCGCCTTCGCACACCGCGCTCGCACGCATGAAACTTTGTATAGAGGCTAGTTTATAGTACCTATAGAACATTTATTTTTACTTTTGCAAAACTTTGTGAGTCCACGTATATAACTTGGTAATAATTTCATTGTTACAATCCCAATTCTCTGTAGTACATTCTACAAGCTTTGGCATTGCTCACAAGATTCTCGGGAATAGTTAGTCCAAACATCCTTGTGTGCATAGATAACAAAGGATGTATGTCGGCTAGAATAATAGACCGAAAATAAACACGACGGCAACGTTGCACTCACTTTTGGCTGAAAATAGCATTATTGGTAGGGTTCCTTATCCAAGGGTGGTAATGGGACCCTTTTACTAAACCTACGCCGTCTGTTTGCCACAGGGTTGTAGCTATCTGAACAATAATGACTTACCAGTTGAAAACACAGAATACGTATAACTATAGCTGCTATTAGGCCAGATAATAACAAAAAATAAAAAGTTTCGGAAAGAATTCTGAAGAATTCTGATTCAAGAAGTTTTCTTTCGCATTTCATTTGTGGTACAGAACCCTAGTCAACCAGTCCGACTCGCATTTCACCGGTATTCTTTCTAACTAGGTACCTGTTTTTCATGATAAGTCTTACATGTGTCATACCGTAAAGCCGTTAAAAGAACGTCATGTGGGATATAAGATACGTTTGTTTTTGTACGGTTGACAATCATAAAAGAATTTATGTTTCCGCGCGTCTTTCTTGCGATTCAGTGAAATGAGCTCTAAGCTCTTACACGAGATTCTTCAGCATTATGAGAAATTATTAAAATTATTTTTGGAGTAGATATATCTGATATACCGACGTACTTATAGGTAACATAGCATCACGCCTGTAATCCTAGAAGGGTTAGGCAGAGCCTCAGAGGTGTTCACGATACCGTCATTCCAGTTACAAATATATTTCATGATTATTTGAATCACATTGAATGAATTTTTGTTAATTTGTCCTACAATAACGTGAACCCAACTAACAAAATAATCGCTATAACTACTACACTAAAGTGACTAATTGAAGAAATCCCTAGCATTTCTGTTACGTGATTTTTATCGTATAACCTATACAAAGAAATGTTATTAATGTCAACATTTCCCTGTAACCAATCTGAATTGTACAAGAGCTTATCTAAGATAATTAAGTTGCTTGATCAGGTCTTACGCATGGATTAGTATAATACCAAACAGTACGTGTAGGTACACAGACAGTAGGTATATATAGTTCACATATATACATAAATACCACAAACATTAGCACAGCCCTACCTCTGCTACGACTGCTAGGTAGGTACGTACATATCAATGCCTAAGGGTCTACTCAATATAGAGGTAGCCACACAGGGTCAGGAATGGAAGCTATTCCGATATTCCCGAGGTTAACACCGGAATGTGGAATTCTAAATAGAGGTGACCAATCAGCTGGCGCTTAGATGTGCTATATATAGCATGCTTTGTGGCCACGAGATACGTTATAACTACCGGCAAAGTGGCCGCCCGTGGCTCTGCGAACGTCTTTGACGACCCCGTATCAATGTTCGATAGAATTAAACTAACTTATATAACGTATTACTATATCCCTCAGCTTTAGGTGAGTAGTTAGTATATCTACATGTTCATGTGTCGAGTGTCGTACGATACAAGGCTAAAATTGTCTCATGTTGGCGACTAACCTTGACTATTGTCTTTTATTCTCTGAACCAATCTTCTCCTCTTAGCACGATGGCATATCTAATTAAGAATTCCGAAAATAGTTCACGTGTCACCTGATAAATACCTGTCAATACAAAAGATTTTATTAAATGATGTTCGAGGTCGGAAAACCTTTATTCCTCGAAAAAATATCGTAGTGTTCTGTAATACGATATCGTAGTGTTCTGTAGTTTTTATCAGAGAATGGTATTGAGTGACAGTAAATGGTCGGTAGCGAGTAGCAACAAAAGTTAATAGTCGTGAGGGTGAGCCAAACACTCAACACGTTCGCACTGCAAACATCACGGACTTGGGTAATTTCGCTCAACGGGAAAGTCACAAGAGGGTCCACTCCTCTCACACTTACATTTCGAAAATAAATGAGTTAATCAAAATAATACGAGGCCTATGCGAAGAAAATAAAGTAAGACAGATAGGTGCGATTCAACGCATCGAGTCCATTTCACGCATCGTTTGTTTGTTTGCTTGCTCAAGTACCGCCGTCGAAGCAAGTGAGCCACGCACACTAAAAGAACTAGCTACAACTACTGTTTACTAACTCGTTGATATATTTCCGTAAGTGCATATGAGCTAATAAACTTATTTTCTCACGTGGATGACAAAGGTCTTGTGTTATCGCCTGGGAATAAAGTACCTACTAACGAAACTCAAGTTGACTTTTATCAGACAATCGAGTTATACACTGAAGTCAGGTCAAGTACGAGACAAGTTAGGGCGGCGGGCGTTTAGTCTTCCAAGGTACATTTTTTGCCAGAAAATGTAAGGCGATTAAATAAGTTTAAATTGAAGCTGAACCTTTTGAATTTGATTCAATCTCATCTCAATATCGTTAGATCTAGGTTAGGTATATTAGGGTTTTAGAATCTAATATCAATATATAGAATATGGTTGAAGTAATTTGATGTAACATAAAGCTCTATCAATCATATTGTGAGCGGCGGCGCGCGCAGTGTTCCACACCGCTGCCACTGCTGCCGACGCCCGGAGACGATCATTCATCACACTTCGAGCTCTCTTAAGTGCTTTAGTGCACTATAATCAACTCCTTATATGGGCATTTTGTTAAGCACACTCATCATAATTAGCTAGATGAGTGCTACTGCATATTGTGTTGATTGATTATCCCAATTTCTTTAGTTAGACCACGTTTCAGGTTCGATATTATGTAAACTTCTTATAGGAGAATGGCGAGCTTGCATATAATTTGGGATCCATTGATAGGGGTTGCGTTTTATGGAAACTTATGAATAGTTAAAGAACGTATTAAGACTAACAAAAACGCAAATGGTAAGTAGGTTAGAGAAGTTGGGAGAGAAAAATATATGAAAGGTAGAAGATTAGAACCTGAAATAATTTAAAAGTAATTTGGGCATTGACTTACTGTTTATTATTTAATGTGGTGGTGTATTTATAAGTATTTACTTAAACTCACACATATATCCCGTAGGGGAAGGTAGCACCTGTTACGATTATTACATACCTACTCCTTTTGCTTCGTCCACGTTTATACATCCGACGCGTGTTGCAGTAATTTTTACCTGACTTTTTAAGGACATCAGGTTGTTTTAAAAGTAGTAAACCGACCATGCGCCCTTCGAATTTTGCATGCCTATCAGTATTTTAATGACCACTCTTGTGACATACTCACCATTCTTGGCTCATATATTGGTGACTGATATTGGTATGCAGTCCTTCTAAACTAATGTTTGCACTGCATAAATTGAATCTCTTAGTATTGTATAATTGCAAAGCACATGTTGTGTGAGCACTATGTATCTACTTTAAATACTACAATTAAATGGGTACGTCCTTATTGACTTGAATGTGCCCCTGGCGGCGGAGAGTATTTCATGCTCACTCAAATGACTCGCTTCATTCTCGAGTCATTTGAGTGAGCATTACTTGGATCAATATGTCCCTTCAAAATGGTTGAGCTGAATGGTGCTGATTCATACGTCATGTTCGTGAACGGGCGCCATCAGTAGGGACTGGTCATCTCATAGAGGCGTAGTATAAGTACGTGTTGCTACCTATTTGCGTAGATTGAATTCAGCAGTCGGTTCGCGTTGATGAGAGCTCGTCGAGTTGGCGTGACCTGAATGCTGGTGTTCCACAAGGCGGTATTATTTCTACTTTGCTATTTTCCATCTTCATTAATTTTATAACTCACTGTCTTCGGTGTTCGTATCATCTCTATGCTGATGACCTTCAATTGTATTCAGCTGAGCGGGTAGAAAGTTTGTCGGACGCTATAGTAGATGTAAATCGACACTTAGATGCTATCAAAGAGTGGTCTGATCGTTTTGAGGTGTTAGTAAACCCCTCAAAGTGTCAGGCCATTCTCATTGGAAGCTCACGCATGATGGGTAGGGTGGCGCGCAGTTCTCTTCCTCCTCTTATTTTCAATGGTATCGCCATTCCCATTACCCCTACTGTGAAAGATCTCGGTTTTCATCTTGACTCGACACTAAGCTGGCAACGCCAGGTCTCTAGTGTTAGCCAAAGGGTCAACGGTACTCTGCGATCCCTGTATCGTCTGAGAAACGTTTTACCCGGTAAGACGAAAACCATGCTTGTGCAGACTTTGATTTTCCCTGTCATCGAATATGGTGACGTGTGCTACTTTGAGTTGAATGCGGTTTTTTTGGATAAGCTCGACAGATTGCTCAACAATTGTATCCGGTTCATATTCAACCTCAGAAAATATGACCATGTGTTTAGCTATAGGTCTGAGCTCAAATGGATGTCCATTCGCCAAAGAAGAAGTTCGTGCGCTTTGACTACACTTTTCTCTCTTCTCAACTCTCCCACTCGTCTTTCTTATCTTATGTCTCACTTCCAATATCTCTGTTCATCTCACGCTAAGAAACTGCGTTCTTCCAACAATCTTCCCCTGCTTTGTCCTTCTCATACTTCTAACTTTGTTCATTCTTCCTTTCATATTCAGTCCATTCTTCTTTGGAATGCGCTTCCTCTTGATATCAGGACGGCCTCCAGTCGGTATGCATTTAAGCGGAAATTGCAGAGTTATTTTCTTAACATATAGCGTAGAGTCGGCTCAACACCTTTCACCATTAAATATATATATATGTATTGTAAGTACATACTTTTTTAATATGTATGTATGTGTATTATAAGTTACACAATATCTATTTTATATCACACATCACACTTATATGTTTTTTTTAGTTATTTTTCTTCCGTCACTGTTCCCTTCAATTAAAGCACCTGCCATCTAATCTCTTCACCACCCTTAGTTGACTGGTAAAGAATGCCTAAGGCATTAAGTCCGCCTTTGTACCTCTTTGGGTTCGAAAAGTTTAAATAAATAAATAAATAGATGGGTGGTTGCCAAAAAATATCCCTTCTAGAGGAGTCTCATCCTGGCAAACTTCTATTACATACATTCCGTAGGGTCATAAGTGCTCCCCTACATATGTACATTATCACTTGCCAATCGTTATGTCAATGCCGTAGTCTAGATTGGTGTGTCAGAATAGTCAAGCAATCAAGGTAGGCCAAGTCATCAAGAATCCACAAAATCGCAAAAATAGCTTAAAAATTCCATGTTAGCCGTTGAACATAAACACCGGAATGAGAAATGACAAATATGATATTTAACATGACAATTTGACACTGAAGTTCCATTTATCGTTTCATGTTTTCAATACCGTTTTAACACAAAATAATTTATACATTTTTATGTACAGTATTTTTACATTGTAGGTACTTGTCATGTTTCATTTTACTACAATATATTTGTAGTTTATTTATCAAAAAATAAGTATTAAAGAAGGAAAACCGCCAAGCAAAAACGTACTTAGGTGTAAGGAGGTAAATCATGAGTATAGATTGGAATGTATCAAATCAATTCGCGAAAAACGTACCGTTCGGAAACTGCACGATAACTTATTAATAAATAAATTAAAATCATTAATAACTTTTAATTCCCATCACCTCGTAACTCAACATTTTTATACATATAGAACTCTTATAAACTTCTATTCATAATTAATATAAACTTGCCCGTGAACGGTGCTCCTTTAATTTTTAAATTACACGGGTCCAACCTCGCCATACTTCTTTCCATTTCGATAAATTCTCTCTTTTTTTTTCACCGTTCTAAAGCCTTCTATCCGAATTCATATTAAAGATCTGAATATAACTTTCGCCTATAACAAAATAGGTTTTAATATAACTGAAACATTAAAGGAGTAACTTTTTCAGACCGTGTTTATTTTAATCGAAGTCTATAGTACCAGATAAATATTAATAAGAGAACTTAATTTATATTAAAACGAAAATCTGAAATTATATCACAATAATAAAGCTGCGGTGTGGATAATATCCGCTGCCAAAGTCAAACACATGAATTTGTATGAACACAAATATTTTTCGTTACGACCCGAACTGACGGTCGTTAAAACTCTTATCCATAATTATGCGAGATAGAACAAGGAAAATGTCATTCGTCATGCTTATAAAGATTTGATAAGGAGTTCGACTCACGAGGTCGTTAGTAAGTGTGAGCCGAAGAGCCCGGGAATGGAAGTGATCACACTCCGTTTGACAAAGCATATGAGAGTGACATACATTTACACGACGCTGACACACCTGAAACCTAACGACCTCCGATCACTTTTTACTGTTTCTTTTTTCACCAAGTAGGTAGCTCATAAAAGTACGTAATCATATTATGTTATTAAAACATAGACATCTCATTGAAACTTAGCTAAGAACTAATTACTTTCAAATTAAAACATATTATTTTGACAGCTTCATAGAGCTCAGCTTTTCGTTAATTTTCAGCTAGTCTCAAATGAACGTCTGACGCAATGTAAATATTTACACGACATAAATAAACAGCCATCTAATAACTCCTTCGTAGCATGGTGTAGGTAAAGGAGAAACTATTAAACGCGACCACGAACGTTTAACGTGTGAGCGAAGCATTATTAAAATTAATGGCTTTATTAAAGCGGCCGCGCATCAAAATATGTAAACTATGCCGCACTATCCATATGAATGGGCGTGAGCTGCGGCAACGAATATGACGGTGGAACCCATATTTGGAGCCGACAGCGGTCGACGTCGGCACGACGAAGGCGAAGCATATTAGGGCCTCACATTCATCCAACCCGTTCCGAATTCACGTGTTTATCAAAGACGTTATTAAACGTGTCGCTTTCACAAAATTACCTCAGGAACTTATAGAGTCGCACACACTACATCTGTCCACTTACTTCATAGATTCTTAGCCAGAAAGATGACGATAATATTTCTTTAAGAACTGGCGAATAGGTCAGAAGGACGTTTTCCAACACTTTATCGTGCGAGCCATTTCAAAAGATTGAGCGGCGAAAGTGTCCATGAAAACATAATATCTCTCAAGCTGCTGACAGAGCGTCGAGGTTTTATAGATTTCACGATGTGGAAAAATTCGTTTGCTTTGCTTCAACATTATTTTCTCACGACCCCAAGCTACAAACAGTAAGAACAATAGTGTAGCGGCGGGCAAAAGCGCAAGTTCGTTAAATAGCAATTTAGACTAAGCCCAGCGATTGCCACATAAGCTGGCAAACAGAGAGGTCGAGGGTCTGAGGGAAAACTCAGATATAGCCGCCGAACCGAGTGCACTCACTGGTATCTAGTTTCGTATAACAAATGGCGGAGCAAACCACTCAACTAAGCTAGTGCTCGCTGCACAAGAACAGTTCGACGTTGTCGACCACCAGTACCGACACTTTAAACGTACTTGACATACAACACTTTGATTGCATTATTCCATCGAAGCAATTATATTAAGTCAAGCAAAAATTTTAGTCGAAAATTGAAATACGAAATTGTCACAACAATTACGATTTGTATTAGCAATTCAATCAAATCAGACGCAGCTGCGAAATCATTTCATTAGTTAATGCTGAATACTGAAATTACAAATTGTATTAATGTAATCTGTACACGAAATATAATACAAGTTAGCGTATTGGCATGTATTTACTAGAATAATGAAATACGAAATATGAAAACAATAACGGGTTAAGCTAAAACGGATTCTATATGGTAGAGGTGACAGGTAATGGAGAAACGCATTAAGCCACCTACGAAGTTGAGCGGCGCTGCGCGGCTCGTGAAATAAAATGCACTAATGATTGCCGGAGCCACGCTTCCCCGCCCCGTAACGACCCCTCGCGATTAATGCTATTATACGATTCCTTCGTGCATTAAACCAACTTTAACATAATCAGACACTATAATTCGAGTAAACAGCTTATCTTGTGGGACAACGAAATTGTGAGCTGAATTATGGTTTAATATTTTCAGATTACATCTCTTCTTCATTATTCCATATCCGCGGTATACGCAATTACTGACAATCGTACAGATCTCCGGAAATTGCATTTTTAATGACGATGTTTGTAAATAGAATTACAATAATTACTTATAATAATTCGTGCAGTTATACTGTTACAAAACTCAAAAGCACGACATGTGTAAAACGTGGCGTACGTCGTCGCTACTGCCTGTGCCGCGAGAAGCGATGCAGTGTCTGGTTTATTTTCTTATATTTTTCTCTTTAATTATAAAAGGGTTTGGCCAAACGGACCCCAAGAACTATGTAAGTACCTATGTGTAGAACACCTACCCAGTATATCTGTATTAGACCCGCCAGATTTGCTTAGGTAGAATTTCCACCGACATTTACTTCAGCCTGGGGAACGGTTTACCATGAGCACATCGGCACGTATACTTGTAGGCGCTGTATCGTGGCGCCCCGGCCTGAAGTCCCTGAGCTAACCGCGCTGTTCCTATACCTATATTTTATTTTCCTTGACAGCAAGTGAGCGCGTTAGGCCGACGGTGCATAGACTGCGTGTAAAGCAATTGAGATGAGATTATATACCAATGAACAAGAGTATTTTGATCGAGAACAATATTGTAGGAGAATTTCGTTACTGCTAGCTACTACAGAAGAACAAACCTATCGAGATTTTATTACTTTGAGCTACAGTAGCGTTTGTCGAATGTGCCAAATACTTTTTGGGTGGTTGGACTTACGGCCTCAAATGGTCGTTTGAGCTTTATTAATTTTAAATCAGAGCTTTACCAACAAGTATAACCCTAACAATCACCTTACTGTGGTGATTGTATGTTGCCCTAATAGTTCCTTTAATTAATACGTTATCAAGTTGTTCTTAAGCATTAAAATACGAGTAGGTACCCCATCGATTAAGTCATGCTTGAAGTCTATAGATTTGGACAAAGGAATATCCGTTTTCCCAGACATTTGCTCACCTCAATGATCCGTCACTCACGGAAATCTATTCACACCTGATTACATCGTCAAATCCGATCTTCTGTCGGATATTTGTTTAGGCAGAGGTTTGATGCTCGAATAACATGCAATTTTCAATATAAACCTAAAGCTTGGAGGGCAAGGGCGAACATAAATCGACCTCTATTTGGAATACCTTCAGAATTCCCTATTTACTTTAGTAATCTTCAATAGTCACCAAGTTTGGTGCCTGAAGCTGTGTCACCTGACTTATATCTGTCGTTCCATTCGTCAAGCTTTTCTGAGCGGATTCTTCTCTTCACTGTACCTTTCTGTTATTATTCTAGGGTCCATACCTAATGGAGTTGGAAAAGTTTGAAGAATGTAAAGGTCCCAAGCAGGCGGACTGCGGCAAGTTTGAAATCAAAAATTCACAAAATATGGCGGACGTAGTATTTCTGCTGGACTTTCCCAGGGATTGCCCGGTTACCTCGGTAGGTGTTTTAATTAAAAAATTCCAAAAAAATAAAAATAACTAAGTATACCATACACTAACTATACTACATAACTACATATTTTAGAAATTAATTTCTGTTTTAAACAGGCTAAAGTTGTGGCTAGTACCAGAAGCAACAATGTAACAAAAAAGTTGTGGAACTATGCTCTGAACAAACCCTGCGAACATTTTGTTTTGGGTCCCGTTCTTGTTGATTCGTTCAATTTGACGAAGAATTGCAAAGTTAACAAGGTAAGATTTACAGATAAGTATCAACTAATTTCAGAGAACCATCATATCGTAAACATACATTATTTAACGTGATTTTATACACAGGGTCGCTACGAAATACATCTCGACTTTGTAGCGAAGGCTAAGATGTTTTTGGGGACGAGTTTTTTTTACGGCGACTACACATTCAAGACCATGTCTTTTAACAAGGTAAACAACTTCTTTTGTGTGTACACCATAATAAATATTAAAAAAACTGCTTAAAAATTAAATGCCTACTTTTAACAGTAAAGGTTTTATTATTTCAAAATCACACGTACACAAACGTACCTAAATGTTAAAGAAAAAAAAAATATCCTTGCACCAGTGCCACTATGACGAGACCTACTTGCATACGCTGGGGACGTCTAGAATATTTGATAGAAAATTCGGCGCCATTTTTCCGCATTATTGCTTTCAGGAAAATAACACTGCAGTTCAGTTTTATCGCCAAGGAATAAACGTATATTCAGGTATGAATTTATTAATTGGAAAGCCCGCTTCAGAAGTTGAGCGTCGTTTTTATCAAAGTGGCATAATTATCGTGGTTCATTTAGGGTGCACCCTTAGGCGCGTGATTTGCGTCTGAATTAATAACCATATAATGTAGTCGGCGGGCCGGATATACGCGTAATATAACTAATTTCCGTTTAAAACTCGTTATAAATGGTCGCCGGGGAGAACTCGGGGAGAACTCGCTGTCACCATTACCGCTAAAAGAGGAAAAAGAGATCCGCATTAAAACGCGCTGAAATTTTGCAAAACGGCATCACGACGAAAACAACCGACGGACGTATTATTTTATGAAGGTTTTATACCTCGTTTGCGAATCGCAAGTCTATGTAACAGCAATGTGACCTTTCAGACTTACAAACATTGTCTACCTTAAATATGTGCGTAGTTGTTCCATATCTGGGGATGGCATTTAATAATCTGGCGAATTAAATTGTGAAAATCAAAAGTACCGGAGACTAATTTTCCCTCCCAGCTTTCAATAGCACCTAATTATATTGAATGACGCTCCATGATTTCTCCGTGATTTACTGAAATTGCGCAAATAATTACATGCCCATACCATTCACAGCGAACACAATACGCTAAAGTGAATTCTGTTCCGTTCAACAATGAACCGTTCGCAAATAGTTTTTAATCGGTTAATTGATATCAACATTGAGCAGGTAATAACAGAGAGGCTGACCACGCCATAGTTAACTAATTAATGAGTAATTATTCATCAGACGAAATAAATTGGTTTATCTTTTTCATTCACTAATATAACTTCTTCGAGCGGTCAAATAACAAAAGGCCTCCAAATCTACGCTATAAAACAAAACTCGACAAATACATCTGTTCGTGAAATTAAATAAAGGGAGCGTAGTTAATACATTTTTAATGACCTGTAATAATTACTTAACAAATTACTCGTCTTAGCAGAGCGAGATCTGCGAGTAAATCTGGTCGGTAATGGCGCGCGGTGGCACCTGAGCCTGCGGCGGCCGCCTCGCTAATTTCCTAAAACACAATATAAATTACCGCCTGAAAACAATGACGACCGCGCTAAACTCGCGCTGCCCGCTTGCACCTCCCAAATTATAATGTACACGCTAAAAGGATTGTTAGCTTTATATAAATTATCTTAAAGTGACTACAACAAATCATGTAAAGTACTCGCTTCTTTTTAAATTAAAATTATATCTCGAAACCAAACCTCTTCCACAGCTCTAAATGTTAATTTACTCTTAAAATTTTCTTTTACATAAAGGTGTACTCAACAGGAGGATTATAACTTTGCATAATCTTTGGACTTTAAGTCTGGGATGCTTCGATTTGTGTCGAGTCAGCCAGTTAATTATTTTCCACGGACAATGAATTGCTGAGCTCCATTCATTATCTTGAAATGAATCGACATTTTTTTTTATAAATTTTGATTTTCAGCTGATCTTGAAAAGATACAATCCTTGTTATTTAGTCGTTTGTATAGCGACATTGTTGGAATGAGGAAGTTAATCTATATTTTATTATGAGCTCTTTTATTAGGAAAAAAATGCAATAACCGAATGGAACCAGAACATTTTCCGACTAAACAAAACAGAATAAAGTACGTGCACTTATTTACAGTTAGTAGTTACAAGTTGTGCGTCTGCATGGTTCGGATAAGTTTCCTATTCTGTTAACATTTTGGCAACACGCCTAAGTTATTTGCAAAACATATTAAAGATCTCTATTCGACATTAACAAATGGCTTCTCATAACATGGCGTTGGTGGGTTGGTACAATAAAACACTATGTATCAAATTGCTGAATTTATGGCCGCAAATGTAAGCAACACACTTACTTATTCACATCACCTAGCTGGATACGATTGGAAACGGGAATAGGTAAGGCGTACCGACACAAAATACTATGTAGCTACGTATAGCTACATTATAGCCACGAATGGAGTAGCTACTCTACGATAATGTAGCGCGTTAGCATGAATAAGCTGTGCACACACGATGAGGTACCGGCGCGGCGGCGGCGCGGCGGCCTGCATGCGCGCTAGCTCCTGCAGGCGCAAACATCGCTCCTCAAATGAATGAATTCCGTATGAGCGTACCTATTGTTTTGGAATAAGCGATTGGTTGGGAACAGACCGCCTATTTAAATGCGTGACCCGTCATTAGGCACGCGGCCGGAGTGGTCCGGGATCGCTCAAGTACCTACGCACTCGATGGCCTCGTATAATCGACCTGTTAACGTTTCGTCGTACATACTACCTAGTTCGTATCCAACCCAGTTTACCGTCATTTATTTTTACTGCTTACTAGGCGGAATTCTGCTCGGTGAAGGCGACAGACACCAGGCAATCGATTGTCGCAATCTCGAAGCTATACTAAATATACGACCTGTGATGTCATGTCAAAGGCAGAATAACTTATTCATTTTATATAGCTTGCCAGCTACCACGTTTAATTGCGTTAGTAGCTCCCGTCGTCGCGTAGGACAAACAAGATCAGTATTCTGCCATGATATTTAGTGCGAAAATGTAATAAAGACCTCACTTCCTAAGCGAGGTACCATGTCGGATGTCAAAGCTATTTTTTGTCGGCGATAGCGTCGTTCCGATAAGACCATTTCAGTGATTTGTTGCGGTAGTAGGAGTGAAGATTAAATTAGTCCTGAGCTGCGCGATACACATTGATGTTCTTTATAAATATATCTTCAAGCCAAAAAAAATACTTCTCGGTAAAGAGAGCCAGACGAACGATTCCTAGACTAATGTAGTTTATCTCCAACGTAACAAAGTAAAAGAAACTAAGCTTTTGTTTAAAACACGAACACATATACCTACCTTAGTTAACACTATTCCATTTTCTGCAAATAATGTTCGTACTCACACAGGAGGCACGATTGAATCCAAGCTTACCTGAAAAGAGAGAAAGCACAATGAAAAACCATTTGCTAAAACGTGAACCTAACTCGTAAAAAAAACAATATCTATCAATAACTTTTTAAGCAAAAAACAATGAAAGAGATTTAAAGAGATTAGCAACATTTTACTTTAAACTCTGTAGGTAAATAAATCAACCCTTATTTTTCTAAACTTATGGGTGGTTTTTCTTTTTAAATATTAAACGGAACCAACTTCGAAGTATTCCCTTTCCAATTAAAAAAACGATTATCAAAATCAGATTTCACAGTAAAAAGTTATGCATGGCCATACATTTAAAAAAAACGCGTCGAGTTGTTAAACTGATTTTTCTCGTTGGTTAAAAATGCTGTTTGTGTTTTAATCACGCCCTTACTTACGGTTTTGGCTACAATTTTGTAGTAATGGATTCTGAATTAGAACCGGACGTTTTGCGTTCCGAAAAACTAAGGAATTCACAAGCGGATCGAGTCGTAGACACAGCCGTAATAAAGTAAGTATTTCTAATACCCAGGCCTACGCACAAATTCGCCTAAATGTAGTTAGAGATCTAGAGAGTAAGTGTATTAGTAAAAGCCTTCAAACTCCAGGCCCGCCTTATATGTGTTGACAGCCCGCATCTCCTTTAGGAGCAGCCTCATTGACTAGGTTCTATCTACGGCTTAGTTAGAAGTTCTAACTCAAAGATGTTCTCTTCTCCAAAACACTAACAATTTTGTTCATATAATAGGCGTTTTTCAATGTAAATAAGTTTCGGATCAGACCACCACATAAGTGCTCCGGGCTTAAGGAGGGTTTTAGAGATACGAGTCTCTTAGGGTGCATAGTATATGCTGATATTGTACAAAAAATTTCAACCAACGAAAGGATTTGGTTGTTGAATCCTGAGGCCTCTCGAGAACAGCTATAAACCCTAACATAACCCTTCCTACTTATACATAGTTATAGAGGAGTATACGAATACGATCACACACGGCTACATATCAAGCAAATTTCCAGTATAAGCTGACCTCTCATTGTACGGAAATCCTATATAATTCGAGATTAGGTTATACTGGAAATTTTTTGCTTGATATGCAGCCGTGCGTTCTATGCAAGTGCAATATTATCCGGAAACTTGGGAACTGTATGGAGGAGTACATCCCATAGTAAGGAGTGTTAATTTACGAATACCTTAGTAGACTGGCCGGCGGCGGTGGCTGCTAATATCTACAAAGACCCGTCTTTGATAATACACTTTTATGGACAAAAGATCTTTAGAAAGGCTCTGTTCATAACTTCTCGAATGAAAATAAGGGACATATTGGGAGTAATAGACTTTCTTGTCCAGAATACACAATCAAGCGTCGGGATTTCAAGTACTGTTTCGGTTTCGACGTAATAAGATATCACAAAAGTTATGAATGTTAAATAAGGTAAGATATTATCCATATAAGTATAGATAATCATGAAAGACTTATTACTTACGTAGAAAAATCTGATAGAACTGAAACAAAATCTCTCAAACCAAAAAAAAAAACGAGAAAAATGTGAGAAAGCATTCAAATTCACAACTAAAACTTATAATTGGAACGTCGATTTTCAAATTAAATTCGTGTTACTATAATAATTATTAGAGGCTCTCAAAGTAAAAGATTGTTTTAATACCTACTTACTTCTCTTTCGTAATAGTATTATTCAAACCCTCTACGTAGCTTTTAAGTGCTTGGTCTTTATTTATAGAGCTGGTAGCCGAGCAAAACATGATAATAAATTATAAGAGTTGAAAGCTTCTAAATCACCGTCACCAAATAACTAGCTTCAAATAAATGTATTTTACGCACAATATAATTTCCATTGTTACTAGTTTAAAACACTCGATATATTTGAAAACATTTCGTACTTCAATAGCTTTTATTCTGTCAGTCGTAATTTGTCGGTTGTAAATGAGATTAATATATTCTGTGAAAACACGGACGCTATTACTGGGAAACCGTTAAATTACACAATTAAATGCAAGTAGCATTAGGTAACAGTTTCATTTTAAAAAAACGGTTCTGCGTTAAAAATATGACAGATTTTATGCCCATAACTGAAAAAACAGCAAGAAAAACATACTATTAGGTACTACAGCTGTACCAGTTTTTTATCTATATAATGGTAGCGTTAGGGGCGTCCAGCTTCCTCGTAAAATCACATAAAATAAATTCTCGATAGAATTGCGCCTATATAACCAAAACAGAGACCAGGAATAAAAAGGAAAATGGAAACAAGTACGAAAACCTTCATTCCATTACAAATAGATCCGAGTTCAATGCCAAAACATATCTCAGCGGGGCAGTCATACCACGCCGCCTCGCAGCACTTACCTACATTATTGCTGACAGTTTGGAAATAATAAAACTTAGCCAAGGAACAACACGGACCTAATAAAGGAGATAATCTACAGAGAGACGGAGCTAAAAACTATCTTCTTGTGCTAGATGGAAGCATAATCCGCAATGTCTCGCTAAGCTCCGGATGGCCCCTAATGATTCGCTGCGCAAAGATAATCGGAATTGCCTAAGAAAATAACCGTTGCGACGCCATTGCAACGAACTCTATATATAAAAATGCAATCCCGCAATCGATTTTTTTATCCGTTCAAATAATCGTTTTCCAGCGTTGCTTTGATGTAACTTAGGTTCAGCGATGCGACAAAAGCTTCTAAGCGTTTTATTCCGTCGGTAAAGGCTACGCACATCTAAAGGGAAAGTGTGTAATCATTCATGATCGTGAATAAAATTTTAGTACCCCCGGGCTTAACTGTAAATCCCTGCGTAATACCGAGTAAGTAAGCCACCTGGAATTCTGGTAAAAACTTGCGTGTAAATCACTCCTATACAAACCATAAGGAAATAAAATCTAAACCTCGACTGTTATATACGCATGTGGTTACGCAAAAGAACCAAATGAGATTTAACGAAATACAGCGACAATACTGAACAAAAACAGAAGTAAGCTTGTCCACAAAAAGTGAAATATAAGTTGAAAGATGGAACGGAACACGATTGTTTTTATATCCATGTCATGTTGAAAATGAAACAAAAGATAGTTCCATCCGCTGAGCATCGCACAATGTCCGAAAAAGCAACGTATAAAAAGGTTACGATTTTGTTCAAAGATGGCCTGGCAACTAATCAATAGCACAGATAATATAATACTACGTACAGATACCCAATCCCATACAAAGATGACACCTCCCTAAGTCTGGCTATTGAGCTGGCAATTTTACTTCGCCCAATGTTTTTACAGATGGCAGCATCAGCGACTCACTTATTGCCAGAGACTGTAGTTACTACCTACTTTTAAAACGTTTCGTGCAATCCTTTTTATGTAAAGTTTTATAGTTCCGGGTTCAGAAAAACATGTTAATAGCTTTCTTTTACATTACTATGTCAAGTATTATATAAAAAAACTAAGTTGTTTGATTTAAACTAGTCACATTAGGGGCTACTCTGATGTGTTTCAATTGAGTAAAGCGCCATCTATTGCAAAGAGCTCTAACTGAAATGATTAATAATAAGGGTTCGAATTGAAGTTTTTCTTCATTCATGTTTTTCTTGAAAATACGTGCATTATGATTGTAAATAGATAAATCAGCATGGAACTAGAAAGTTTTAATTTTTACCAATCTTACTTCAGCCAGAATTCTGCCGTTTAACGCTTTTTATTCATTGTTAATTTCATAATGGTTACCTATGCTAATTTGTTCGAGTTGAGACCCCATGCATGTAACGCAACATTTCGGATATTCACTTCGCTATTGCCACAGCAAGTACGAAATTGTATAAAAATAGAATGTTGCTAAAATTTGCAAAGCGCGGTTGTGTACAAAAGTTGGTTCGTTTATATGGAACAACGCTTCTTTGTAATTAGTCCACCCTGGCAACAGAGCAGAATAACGCCGCACAAAACAAGAACAAATAAAACATTAATAACTTACATGTGGTACAATAACGATAAATATCACTCTACTTACCCAAAGCTTTTACTATCCGACATTACGAAAAGAAAAATCTTTAATAAACGAAACATCGCCACATAACCACACGTCACACAAACGCTTCCAATATTGAATTTAGACACATATGAAGGTATTTTAGTATGTGAACAAAAAGCATTGACGCAAGAACAATGTCAATAAAACAGGAAGCGATTTGTGGCAATCACATGGTACAACACTTTACGTCAGGCGCCGTCAGTCACTCCGCCTGTTTCCCTGCAAAGTTCAGTAATACCAGTTCCCCCTTTGTTGATATTCACGAGAAATGTATTTAAGAAACATCAAGTTGTACGGTGTTGCTACTACATTTGTGTTTGACCTATTCATAAATTACAGAAAGGGTCGTAAATGCAAACGATGCAGCGTTTGCATTTATGTCCCTTTCTGTCATTTATCCTGATGGATACCAATGTTTTTTCACCTAAGGAAAATGAAGCGAGTGTTTGCTCACGGTGGTCATGTTACGACAATAAGGAAGCCGTTTCCTAATGTTAACTATGCCCAAAATATCGACCGAAAACAGAGTAACAAAATACTACCCAAAAGAGTTATTAGTGCTAGAACGAATTGCATTAATTCAACTAGATTCGTTTAAGTAGATTACTCAAGTCTGTAAGAGCTAACCACATTCTTCTCGTCATTGTGACACCAAATAAGCAACTCGTCTCCTATAAACGTGTACGTGTTTTGATCGCGTGAGTTTTCATTTTGTTCGGAAAGCAGCACACCTGGAATTGATCCCACCGTGAGCTCCCTTCGAGGTGCACCGACAAAGTAACCAGATTAAAGAGTGCATCTGTGTATAAACTGCCACATATTGCGAGACATTTTCTGTGAAAGTCGATTTAACTCACTGAATAACCCGTTTGCTATTGAAATATACAGTCAGGGAACAGATTGTTGTAACAGATTGACACACTACGTAAACCTGCTGTGTTATAGAAATTTCAGTCGCCAGTCAGATATTGACAGATTGTGATTTGAATCTATGGACAAGCAATTTGCTCAGAAATCATTTCCCCTGAATAGTAAGCAGATAAGAGTAGTACTTAACCACGTTTGTTCACTTTTAAAACAAAAGAAAAATCATTTTATAAACATAATTAAAGTTCAGAAAAACAGCATGGAATAAAGTTAAATAATTTCCCCTAAGTCATTGTTAGGTAGTCACGAGCACATTAGCCGTGCTCCACACCTGTCGGCGGCATTTGCCGCGGGGGACTTCACTACTATTTCTTTGTATTTCTCCCCACAACAACTTTATTTTATTTTTCTCCGGGCACCAATAGAGCAAAACGAATCTCGTCTGTCTGAAACCGCTTACTTATAAGAATTTCTATTTCAGCTGTAAAAACTAAGCTGCGAACTACACTGCTACTTTTATGGACCTACATTTGGGTCATGCTTCATAAAAAGTGACATTGATTTTTGCTAAACATCAAAGATATTTTTGTTAGAGACAATTTTTTTTGCAATTTTATGTCCAAATGACGAATTCGTCCCCGTATGAACGTTCGTCGCCAGCACACGGCAAAATTTATTACGATTGATTCGTTCACCTTCGTGTGCTTGTGCCCCAGAGACTCTCGCTTTGATTTATCACATATCTATAAATTACCACATACATTGTGCACCTATTTATCATCTGGACGCCTACATATAAATAACCTTTTACCTTCCTTTGGGTACGAAAACAACTATTTTCATATGTTTTAATAAGTACCTATTCTTCACAGTTGTTTATGATGTGTTCTCGCGCAACGCTAAACTTGGACGGAAGAGTTTCAAACATGTACACGTTCTAAGATAGGAGTGGAGGACAAAACATGTTACCGGGTGCTTTTACGGTGGAATGTGTATGTACATTGCTCAGTTGAAATGAGCATTTTTTAAAGTAGTATTTCTTTATATAGAATGCAGTCTGAAGAAGCAGAAAACCGTAAATACCTACTTTACGGATATGAAACCATACTGCAGTATTTTAACGCTTGGAAGCTCCGGGTCGAACCTATTTTATAAAAAAAAAAACGATATTCACTACGTGCAAAACAGTGGGGACCTACCTAAATAAGTTAATCAAATTTTATATGAGCGATAAGAGGTATCTGTGTTTGCACATAAATTCTGTAAAATTTAGGGCCCTCTGAACAGATAGGTACGTTTTATGGTTGGTGCATAAAATTATTATAGGGGATACTTTAGGAAACAAATGCACCAGCCACAAACATAAATACAGTAACTACCAGATAGGATTAAACAGATTTAAGAATCATACCACAACAAAGTTTACTCGCATAGACAATTGTAAAGGCAAAGCAGAAAATTCCGCAATTTAGTTGCACAATTCATACACAAACCGCTCATATTTTACATGTTGAAGCGCTTTAAGCGCTTTGAGTCGGCTGTCGATGTGGAGCTTAGAGTTATATCAGCCGATCTGTAAAGTCACGCCCGACGTATGAAGTCTTTACACACATACTACTCATTACTAATTACGTATTCTGAAAACGAACTTCCACTTATTTTCTAAACAAAAAGCACGTTTTAAAGACTTCAATTAATCTAACGTATCCCCGATCCACCCGCTCCTAACAACCACATTACAGTGACCCGTCCATTTTCGTTACCGACTTTACTCCCTAATTCTATATTATCTACAGTGGACAAGAAAAGAGTACGTGATCCCAGTTAAGGAGATACGTTTCAATTGAAAATCGACCTTCATGTACACATCAAAGAACCTGATCGAATTACAAAAAGCCTCTTTACAAACAGAAATTGAAATCACTATTAAAAGTAGCGAATATAATAAGATGACCACGAACCCAATGCTATTACATATTTACTACATGCGACATAACATGCGTAGTTACAATGTATTTTAGGGTTACAGCACGATAAAACCCGTCTTGGCAACAGAAAAACGTAGAAAAAAATATATAAATGTTCAGTATGGCGATCATATACGTAGCAATAAGTAACCATAAAGGCGGTATTTCATATATGCGAAGTGCCTTGGTGTTACGACTTGCCGGGAACGTGAGCTGAAAGGCTTGCGAAGACAACGTTTATTGGTACACCTGCTTACGCCAACATTTGGCCAAGTGTTTTAAAAAGGTTGTCAAGAGCGAGAAGCGAGTAGTTCCGTTACCCGGCCGAGTGCTAGACTAGTCAAACTCAACGCAGAATAAAAATAAAATGCCAGTACATAGACGTTGTACTGTCGAGACAGTCGACTTTTCATCTCTGTTTGTTAGTATTTCAGCGAATAAAACATTAATCGGAAAAACGTTATGTGAGTTCTTCATAGATTTTTTGCTTCGCACCGGTCAAACATATGTCACAAACAGACGGAATGGTTGGCGATAGCAATCCGATTTTATTTTCCAGTCAAGTGAACATTGGAAAATCTAATAAAAGCCGACCATTTTATATTCACGTAGGCGTATATTTCATACCTAAAATATTGTTTTAACCGTGTTTAAGTTCTTATTTTACAATACTTTGCATTCTAGAAACAGTTGTATAAAGTTCAACACAAAGAGAACAGTTCTTGTGCAAAAATATTACACCTTCGAAATTAAATTCAAAAAGCATTTTCTCTTTAAAAAAAAGAGATACCTATTTATTCACGTTGTTTGTATGTACCTATATGATATGATATACAGCATTAAAGTAAAATAATGTCCGGCATTCGTATATAACGTATGACTTACGGTTTTTCATTTGCACCACGACCCGTCGCAGCGGTGTACGATGTATTACAACTGTATTTAAAATTGCAACACAGTATCCCATTACAGCAATATTAAATCATAACCTACAATCACCACAATAACTCTTTCCCCTCATTCAATGTTTTGTGCGACAATAAACAACGTATGTTTTTCTTTCATTCCAAGAGCCATTCTATTGGGAATTACAATAATAATTGTCTATTGCTATTTGTGGCCAGTTGGATAGCCGAAAGTATCTTTATATAAAATTGTTTACGATGCGAGTCAGGGCGACTAAACAAAGTATTTTTATCGTATCAAAAATATTCCACTTATTTTACTTCCGTCTGGTATTACAATATACAGCGCGGAATCTGTTGGGGAACCGATTAACTTACGTCGTATCAGTTACGTTGTACATTACAATTGCACGTGAGCTGAAAATGCTAGTGGGGAAGTGGGGAAATTGAAGACACCTCAGTTGTGTTCTATATTTTAACACCTGCTGCAGTGGCGTGGAAACTGCGAATTTCAAGAAAATTTACTGAATTCTTCGAGAAATTGTGAGGAAAAATTTTACGTTAACGATAAATTAATGAACAATTTCACCGGCACAAACATTACTTTTAAATTTATTTTCAACTGGTTTTGAAGATTCTTTGGATAGCCACACTTATTCAGCAGCCGCTCTGCTCTTTTTCATTCACAGGTTTTAATAATGAATCTACGAGATGTCCTTTTCAATGGTCTGCCGTTTGCGTAGTGTGCCGCTTTAATAAATGAGTTGAAAAACTCGGACCCGGGCTTTTATATTAATTTTGTCTTAATGGCTATTTTCACTTTGGCTTTGAAAACAAAAGATGCAACGTTTATATTATTATATTTTCACCTTTGGTCTTGAGGTTCACGCCATAGACTGCTGTGTAAATTCTCATACACACTGGCGCGACGCCACAGCGCGACTCAAAGGCACCGCGTGTCGCGCGTCGAACGGTGCCTTTGTGTCGCACTGTGGCGTCGCTCCTGTTTGTGGAAGCCTTAATGGTCGCGGTTGAACAGTAATATCCTCGTTATTAGTATGCATATCGCCGCGCCGCCCGCGCCGCGGACGCAGCGCTGCGGTGCTCCTTCATTAATTAGCGAAGCTTCAACCACTTCAGCTTTGCGTTTACGTTGAAGAATTTAAACATTCCCCTAATTTCACTTCTGTAAATCTCACAAACCAACTCGCGAACAAGTTGGGACGTCAATTTATAAATATATTACTAAGGAAAATGTATTTGCTAAAACGGACAGCATCCGACAGACAATATGAATAATTTAAAATAATAAAGAAGGAAATGCTACTTGGGACTGGTCGTAAAACTTTATTAAAAATATATTTTTATCACATCCTTAAATGTAGGTAGCCTCCTTACCTTTAAATGAAACCAGATATTTTGACGGTACGCACTGCTCATAGCGCACGCGGTAATTCCACGGAGATTATATTTGTTTATGGTAAAATTTGAATAATAAATACATATGTTTGGAAGGGGAAGCCACCTTTACCTACAGTATAAGTGTACCTACATACCTATTATCCTTTATTTATCTTGTTTTGTGAATAAACGAAAAGGTGGTAAATTATAATTTTATCTAAGTGTAAATTGATGATTTTTGGTAATTTTGTTTTGGTAAGTACTGTAAAGGTTGTCTGCAAAAGTCGACTTATGTTGTACAGGATAAGCATTGCATAATCAACCTATTATCTGGCAGTAAAATAACTATGGTTGCATTCGAACAGTCAAGCGAATTTAGAATGAGCTTTCAAATTATTTCGAATAGGCATTTTATTTGGAAAAACGAGTGATATAATAGGCGCGTTGATGTAAGCACGAACGCTAGGAATAAACGTTATAATTTGGATGTTGTATCTTCCATCGCCTTCATAAGCTGTTCAGTCTAGACCCTAGGCCTCAGTCTAGTCAGTCTAGGCCTTTGCAAAATGTGTTTAAGTGATACAATTGTTTTAGCTTAGGATTGAGGACCCACAGTTCGATTAGCATAGACTGATATATAATGGAGATTGAGATTAGTGAGAATGGAGTAGATTTTGGAGATTTTTCCTATGGAGTGGCAATAAAATTACTATGGTTGCATTGAACAGTCGAGCGAATTCAGAACGAGCTTTCAAATTATTCCGAATAAGTTTTTTATTTGGAAAAATGAGTGAAATAATAAAGGCGCGTTGATGTAAACACGAACGCTTGGAATATACGTAATAATGTTGGATTATTTCATCGCTCATATAATTCATTTTAGTAGGAACCTATCAAAATTATTTTCAGAACACAATCTAGTTTCTTATTTTTTTTCTAATGAGACTAACTTCTTCAACTTCTGATCCTCTCTTCCTTATCCTTCTTATATCCAAGTCTCTACCTAAAATTTGAACATAGGTAAAACTATTAAATCTAAGTTAGACTTCAAATTACGGGTGAATTCAACGCAATAAACTCCAAGAATTTACAGCGCGGTCGTTTTGACAAACTCAATTTTGAAACAATTAAAGTACTTCCGCCGAGTTTATTTTCGCGACGAACACAACACGGAAAAGTTCGCCTCAAACCGTACAACAATAACTTTCGCCTTTCAACTTGACGAAATGCTGCATTTGTTCAAAAGTCGTATTTACTGCTGGCAACTTGTGTGTAACGGCATCTTACAACCTCCTTCACAAGCCATTACGTCGCCGCCCACTCATCGGCGCGCACTGCTGGCCCCTTACAACCTCTCTCATTAACTAAGCCTTGAAAACTTTCAACATTAGCTAATTTACCCGGCGGGACCACAGCCCTCCTTATTGGTTTCACACATACAATCTACACCCACATTAAAAACGAATACCTCGTTTCGGTACAATATATCGGAAAATTACAATCCCGTTCTCAATTATTCGAATATATTTCGATATTACTATTTATTATTTCCCGGCCAAATACGTCACGCAGAGATGGAAGCGGGGCTCGTTACTCTACAAATATTTAACTACAAAATATATGAATGGCATCGTTACGCTACAAAAGAGCTGTGTTTTTACTGAAGGTAGTATTATCAATCATAGCATTTCTCGTGACATAAGTGGACCCTCCTCATGCGAGCTCAAAGTTCCATTACTCATTGCGCCACGCCCAATACTGATACGCTCTCCTACAGACCCCAACCAGTCTGACACTAACCAGTGAAACCGTTACTTAATGCGGGCTCAGACAAAGAAACATCGGGCGGTTCGATGTGATAGCTTAGCGAACGAATATCTGAATTCAATCACTCAGCTGAATCAAGTTACGAGCGAGTTACAATGTACATATTTTTATTTCACTGAGTAAAAGGTGATTTATACTCCTAAAGTGACTTTCAGAATGTTTAATTTATCACCAGTCTGCCTCGTCTTGAATAGGCATTTAAAACACCAATTAAAATAACTAATGGAGCCTAGAGAGCGCAAACTTTAACGCTTCTAATTTTCAACCCCGTAGCGCGTCTGTACTCCACAACCATCTTTTTGTAGATCTTTTGCTCAGTCAAGTTTTAAACTCACTGTATAAAACGATGCGATCAGTTCGCACAAGTTCCTTGAACAAGTGCCCGATAACTGTGAAAAAGTTAAACCTTTTAACTTTTAAAGGACTTGCACTAAATTCGAAACAACTATTACAGTTTGTTCGTTTGGCAGTGGTTCAAGATATTATTCATTCCACTCAAAGACAAAATATCGTTGCGTTAGATATCTTCAACAACTTCCAAACGTTAGCAGTGGAAGGTGACGACATAACATTTAACAAGGCAGTTTCAACGTAAATGCAAATGTTTCGAATTAATTATTATAGTGTTTTTAATTAGAGTCGCTTAGAGCTTGTCTCGGTAGGCAGTATTGGAGCGCTCTGCTCGTCCGCTCCGAGCGCTCGGCCGACGAACGTTGTTCTGTTTTAATTAAACTTACGCCCGGACGGAGATAGCTTTCTGTATCTCCCTTTTATAGCCTACAAATTCAACGCGAATATTTCTGAACAATCAAAAAATCGTTAGAATGTAATCAGGCGAGTAATGAACGTCACCACACGAGTTACGTTAAGAGCAGACGAGCTTAATATACATAAACGAGATGGGGTGAAGTGATTTTTATGACGGCCAAGGCGAGTGATTCCTGGAACTTATGGCGCTCATAAACCCGCTCGTATCGACTTGACGATTTAGCAAAAATTTCGCTTCTCGCCCCGCGTCGCCGCATCGTCTGTAGAAATCTTTCAAATTACCCGAATTCGTCTCGTGAATGGCTGTAAACGACAAGGAAAATTGTAGAAACGTTGTAATATTACAAATACAATGATATAACGAGGCTGCGATAACTGGAATTACACACAATTTACCATCAGTTCAATTTATAGTAACAAAATATATAACAGTGGATTCAATTGAAATTTTAAATCGTTTCCTGCAATAGCGATTTAGTGAATTAATCGTGATAGAGCCATTATTCCAAATAATTTCTCAAACAAGGGTACACCTTACCTATAAAAAGCGAAAAAAAACTCGGAAGTAACGATGTCAACAACGATTGTTTCCTTAACAACTACTTTGCAGCATATTGTCTGCTAATTACAACTCAAATGCAATCAGAGCGTGGCAGTCTGCACAGATTGTTTAGTAAAGGGCAATATTTAATAGAAGCTGACAGTAATCCTCGGCAGGCAGTGCACTCGGGCGCGTCCTCATCACGAATTCCCGAGGGCGCAACGTTAAATGTAGGCCACCAAGTTCCCGCCGCCCGCCAAGCGGAATATTGCTTTGTCACTTGGCGACATCGCACAGCTTCTCTAAGCCCAAGTAATTGGAAATAGTTGAAATAGACGACTCATAGCAACTAAGCTTCGCCCAGCGACGGCACTGCCTCGACCATCTCGTATTGTCGCACTAAGTAAACTCCGCGGAGGCAATTTTTGTCTCCGTAACGGTACGCCCAAACTAACGAGCGTCCTATTCCACGAAAAAACTTTCCAAATAAAACACCGGCTTTATTTAATTAAAACTCTTAATTTCAAATATAGCTAACAGTAAACAAACAATCAGGAAGTCTAATTAAAACAGTCGCAAATAAATAAACGATAACAGTCATCTAGGGAACTAGGGGTCGAATGAAAACACCGCAAAACACGGACCCAACCAAACCCGACCGGGTTAAAAAATAAAATTTGATGGTGGTTGGTTTGTTTGCAGCTATATACATATCAATCAGCTTTTCTCAATAAGGTGAAGATTTAAAAATGTGAATCGAATTTTTAAATCATAAAATACTTTCATAAAACTTTCATAGAAATAAAATTGAATGTACCGGTCACTGGAAGACGGCCTTGGGCAAGTTATCTATTGTTTACAGTGCCCTAGGAACTAACTAAGCTTTAGTGAAGTCACTCACAAAACAAGGTGACCTTAAGTGCATCTAGTTTTGTTTAGTTCTAAGAAAGAAAATGACAAAATGTTAGCCGGGTCGTTCATATATGTTAAGATAATTACAGAAAAAAAAATAAAGAGTTACAGAACATTACTAACGAGAGTAGACTAGAACAAGCGTGCATGTAAAGATGCATAATACAATAAAATATGATATACCATACCTTCCAAGCTCTACCATCAAAGTTAGCTATCAAGGTGTTCAAAGCACGTCTATTCCATAAAACGAAACGTAGCACTCCCATAGTAACGTGGTTTTTATTTCCTTATCTACTCACTGAAATATGCTTAAAAGCATTAAAATCCTACTAATATTAGACACGCGAAAGTTTGTGAGTATGGATGGATGTTTGTTACTCTTTCACGCAAAAAGTACTGAACGGATTTAGATGAAATTTGCATTGTCCGCATCGCTGTCCGTGTAGGAAAAAAACCCAAAAGGCTGGCAGCATTACCAGGGCCGATGAAAGTGCTGATTTCAATAAAGGAACTATTAAAAAAAATAAAAAACATGAAATAAAAATATGACTAAAATACTTTTAAAATAGGTATGCAAAGGTGCGTATTATATCAGCTTTGAGATGCGGTTTATCCATAGAGATATATTCTGTAAATAACATTAACCGATGATTATCATGTATTGCATAATAATGAGATTAGGATCATAACATCAAGTGTCTGGTGTTGATTGAATCCCGGCTTACGCCGCAGCCAATCAATTAACCATGAGCCAAAACCGGGTACCCGAGTACCTAATTACATTTAAACGTACTTACGTTATATTTCAGTATCTATGAACACAGGCGTCGACTAATTGATTTGTTGGGAAAAGCTAGATATTTTCTGTTAGGCTAGACTTCGCCTGTTTCCAGAGTACACATGCGGTATCGTCTAATCTAACCCATAGGTTCTTCAACTTGGTCGATAACGCTACCTCGCGGGTGTTTGCTACTCAGGGGGGATTTTTAATCAAACCTAGATGAAAAATACTTTAAATACTGGAGATTGCAAATTCTACTAAAAAAAAACGGATATGTGCAAGTTGAACTCGTATGGAGTGGGTTCCTTAAGATAACGAAAAAAAAATACGTTTTCCACCAAAAACATTTCATGTAAAGTAGGTTCCCAATACTTACATACTTAAAGCTTTCTCTGTTAAAAAGTTATCAGATATAATGAAGAGCCAAGCCCCTAATTTTATAAGGTTTAACTCTACAAACCTTACACCTTGGTCAAAATGTACAGCTGGGCCGTCGCACAGACACTCCTAAGGGTTCATGGGAAGGAAAAAAGTCACTATCTATAGGTATCTTGTGTCATGCGATAGTTCAATAGAACGGCCAAGCCATACATTTGACTAAGATGTAAGGATAGTAAAGTTAGGCCTTGTACTCGTGAGTTAGGGACTTGGCTGTACTTTAGATCTGATAACTTTTTAACAGTGAGAGCGTTATGCAAGTCTTGGCGACCTATTTTACATGAAAGGCTTTGAGTAGGATTTGTTTTCTTTTTGTATGGTGATATATTTATTTTTATTTTTGCGAGTAATTTTAATAAACATTTTTTATTTCTATAAATCAAAATATGCACCGATGCTATCGATGCATCTCTGCCAGCGCAGAGGTAATTTTACAATACCCTTCTTGAAGAAGTCAGGTGTACGGGAGCCAACAAACTCTTCAAAGGCATTTTGTACAGCCTCTCGGGTATTGAATTTTTTCACTGCCAAGAGGTTGTAAAATTTTGCAAAAAATATACGTGTCGGCGCAAGGTGGGTGCGCTGGTGAGTACCGTGGATGATGTAAAACTTACAACCCTAACTCTTGTAACTTAGAGACCGTCTGTTATGTCGAATGAGGTCGAGCGTTGTCATGTAGGAGCAGCAGGGACGAGCGATTAACTAATAACGAATCGTGCGTTCGTTTATGGTCTTCACTCCGTACACGTAATTAATGTTGCGAGCCGTTTGTTTGCGGCATTGCTACCGCGACGGAACCCGTATTCCATAATTACTCTTATTTTTATTGTGTCCATATTGATGAAAAAGATACAAATGTAGTGAAAACAAAAACTAATCAATAAACAAATGACTGAAATTGAAATAGAATTCAGTTCATTCAGTTCATTCAAAATATTATTCAGTTGAATTTAGAATTACGGTTATGTTTCAAATGGCCAGTATTGTAAAACGTAACTATTTTTTTTACTTTTCGTCTACCTTATCAGGCCACTCAGAAAATACTGCGAAAAAATGTTTTTTTATGTATGAGAGACTGCCCAGTTATAGTTTATTTAACAAATATGATTATTTATAAGTAAATATAGGTACTTTCCAATTTCTAAGTTTTCCTCCACATTGTTTGCGAGCTAGCTAATTTAAATAATCGTGTGTGATATTAAATTGGATCTGAGCGAGGAAAACTTTCATGCTATGTTTTTTTACGATTTCAAGTGTCGCCTGAAACCGGACGAATCGTACGATAGGATTCAAGTGGCATTCATGGATGAAGGCCCTTCTAAGGCAAGCGTGTATCGTCTGTGTAACGAACTTAAGCGCGGTCGACTAACTTTGGGGGATGAAGAAAGAAGTGGTCGCCCTTTGACGGCTGTTACGGAAGAAAACGTGATAATGGCGAGTTACGTATCAAGAGATTCAGCACATAATGCAGGTTGGGTCGGGAAGCCTTCACAAAATTCTACACGTGCATCTTCGCGTGAGGACAATAGTTTCACGCTGGGTGTCGCACAGCCTTACCAATGCTCAGAAGCAGGCCTGGGTAGAATGGTGCCGTGATATGATAAACAAATTTGTAGCAGGCTCGTCTCGGCGTGTTTATGACATTATTACAGGTACAGTCTTGGATTTATCAATACGATCCAGAAACGAGGCGCCAGTCGACAGTTTGGGTGTTTCAAAACGAATCAACGCCTACCAAAGTGAAGCTAGATCTAGATGCGGGGGGAAGATTTTGATCGCGCGCGGTTTCAATGTGACTGGCTACTTGGTGTCAATTCCTTTACGACCATAGAAGTATAAACGCTGAATGGTATACTACCAAATACTTGGCAGAAGTTTTCTCTGTTGTGAGCAACAAGCGACGAACACAGGGCTTCGCGGGCTACTGCTCCACCGCGCTCAAAACGTGGGACTTCCTGGACAGCACCCCAGTCAAAATTCCTTCTACCAGCCTTGACCTAGCATCGTGTGACTTCCTTTTATTCCCGAAAATAAAAAAATCTGCTCAACTTTCGTCGCCGGAAGATGCGCTGCCAGCGTTCGAGCAGGCTGTAAACTAGGTGTCTACGGCGGACTGGAAAAAGTGTTTCGAAAACTGGTTCAGAGTTTCAGACGCATGAAACTTTGTATAGAGGCTAGTGGAGAGTACTTTGAAAAGATTTAGTAATACAATATTTATCTATAGAACGTATTACGTAGTGTCCTACGTATTCTTCATTTAGTAAATAAGTCTGAAGTCTACGAAGTTATGACTTGAGCGAGTATATGGGCAGTGCCCTGGAGGTTTTGATGAGCGAGTGACTGACTGTCAGTGACGAAATCGTTGTGTTTTAGGTATTAATAAAATCCAAAGTGTGAAAGCTAGACACATGAAACTTACGTGTGTTTTACAAGCCTTCTAAATTCATTTTATCTTGAGAAAAGCTAGGTAGTGGTTTTTGTTTTTGGCTCGTCTTGGAGGGGTACTACCGTGTCCCAAAAACAAACTTGACATTGTAGTCGAAAAAAATGTTATCTTGTACATTTCAACTGCAACTGTAAGTTTGTACGGAGATATGTTAAAATTACCAAAAATCCTATGCAACTGGTAACGAGTTAAGAACACTACTGAGGTTCACACTACGATTTTCAATATTCATCACAACTGGAAATGAAGAATAAATTTGTGTGTCCAACAAAATGGAACCAGACACCATCGACAGATTAAATAGGGACTTGGTAGCCATAAAACCTAGGCTGACAGATTTGGTGTAGCAGTAAACCCTACGAAGTGTCAGGCGATCATCATTGGCAGTTCTCGTAGCATTAGTAAGGTGGATGGTACAATATTGCCACCTTCAATGATACGATTGTTCCTTTTAGCACTGACGTGAAGGACCTAGGCTTGCACATTGATAGTACCCTGAACTGGCGTACTCAAGTTGCCCGGGTAAGCCAGAAGGTTACCGGAACGTTGCGGGCTCTGTACCGATTGAAAAATCTATTATTTCATTCCATCGAGTACGACGACAATGCATGTGCAGTCCTTAATTTTCCCCATCATCGATTATGGTGATGCGTGCTACTATGACCTGAATGCAGATCTCCTCGACAAACTTGACCGTCTTCTCAATAATTGCATTCGATTCGTTTTCAATCTGCGTAAATAGGACCATGTCTCTGCGCATCGGTCACTTCTAAAATGGTTGCCCATACGTCAGCGCAGAGAGCAAAGAGCGCTGACCACCTTGTTTTCATTTCTTGACTCTACCTCTTCCCCTGGTTATCTAGCCCCCTACTTTCAGTATATTTGCGCCAACCACAATAGAAATCTTCGTTCATCACACAATCGTCTTCTTCAATGTCCCACTCACCGCACAGACTTCATTCACTCTTCCTTCTTCGTTCAGTCTATCTATCTGTGGAATACACTCCCCCAAGAAATCAGGATGGCAACCAACCGATTAGCCTTTAAAGTTAAAGTTCGTGAGCACATTCGCAAGAAGCTGGCAGTATCATCATAACGGTATGGTTTTCTAATTGTTTGTCTTATTTGTTTTTAGTATATTAATTTCTTTATGTACATTTATTTGTGTTTATATTTATATATAATTGGGTATATGTATATTTGTATTATATTTACAGTTTAGGTATCTTTATATATTTAAATATTTATTCCCAAATGTGTTTTTATAAATTGCACATACCAATGTTTGACTCTGCATCACCCAAAGGTTGAATGGAAGAACATGCCTATGGCATTAACTCCGCCTCTGTATATCCTTGTGCGTAAGTATTAAATAAATAAAATGAAGTTCATTTTGAGCATCTTATTAGTTGGTTTATTCTTTTCGCTGAATTAAAATAAGTTAAGTTTCTATGGTTTTCCTTTTATTAAATTTATTATGTCTGTTAGAGATTTGATAAAAGTTGATAAGATTTTATCCGGTTTAATTCCCGAGCGTGACAAGCGAATTTACGAAAATCAATTTGAAAACAGATTCTTTTTAAAAATAAAGGAGTGTTTCCTTTGAGTAAAAATTGCTATCTCCAGTATTTAGAGTACTTCCCTCCAGATGAGGTTAAAAAACTCCACACTGTATTAACACACGTTTAAATATTGTGGCAATAGCTGTTTCAGATTCGCGACGGGATGATAAAAAAATGGAGGGCTCTAGAAAACTGCATGAAGTAGGTAACAAAAGGCCAAAGTTCTTGCCATTATTTGCCTGGTAATACTGAATATCTCCACAATATCCATATCTCCGGCCTGACAAACGAACCTAGGATCTCACGCTCGGCTGCCAATAGACCAAAGACGCAGTTCATAATAGACTATTCTAGATTAACTCCAGGCTTGCGAGCGGTAGAGCTCGGAAATCAATATTAATGCAGTAGTAGTAGCGACGGTAATATGTTTAACGCTCAGCTCTCGTTTGATATAGCGTAGCAGCTGCATATTACGTACTCAGTACAGTGCTTAAGACCTAAGCACCTGAAGCCATTACCGGATATACAGGATTACAGCTAAGGCGCACCAAAATCGCTTTCAAAACGCTTATAAGCCTCTGCATCACTCATAAGTTTAATCAAGATTTTCTTCCTTTTAAGATTTTACATACTTTTGCTAATAAACGACAAAGTGCCGCCCTTTTAGTACGACATCGTTATTCCAAACATCGAACACGTTTTAGCTAAATGCACCCCAAAAGACCCGCTGAAAATGGCTATTCTGTCTACCCGCAATGGAGGATAATATGGAAACACAAGTTTACAGCAGTATCGACGTTTTCGACTACGACAAAGCCCATTATGCGTGACAAAATTGATCATGACTTTTGACCAAGGGTGCGTCGTTCAACAAAATTAGAATGGTCTCCACTCAGATTTGCATACTTATATCGTGTTATACTTATACAGGATTTGTAAATTCAATTTCAGCAAAAAAACACGCAAATGCTTTTTGTATTTTATATTTCAGAACTTTCTGAGTTTCAGATTTTAATTCTGTCTGACTATGGACAATTCTATTAATGACGTAGAAGTTTCTATTTTTTTTTAGCTTAATGTCCCAAAATATACACAAAATAATCATATATGCGATATCAAGTAAATACTTGCGTACCAGTGTTGGCATTAATCAATTAATTTTTTAATCAATTAATTAATTTGATTAATTATAATCAGATTACATTAATCATGATTAAAATAATCATGATTAGAATAATCATGATTAAAAAAGTAATCTTAATCATGATTATTGACGTTAATCATTAATCACTAATCATTAATTGATTAACTTGATTATAAACTAGTACATCCATCAAAACACCACTACTATTAGAGTCATCATCACAATTCATGTTTGTTTTTAAGTTAATCACTGTGTGAAACAATATCACAAAAAGTTGCAAAATCTGAAAAAAATATCGCCAACCGAGTGCGAGCGAGCGTCTTTCAGCCAGATAGTGTTAAACATATACTTAATAGTAGTTTAGTGCTATAAAATACGAGAAAGTGGGAGAGTGAGAAGCTAACGCGAAGTACCTCTGTCCCACCCCCTCCCCGGTGTTTACGCAGTAAAAGTCTGTGAAATTGGAATAAGGAATGTTTACATTTTGAAATAATTGTTTTTTATACAGAATTCCATTTTAGTTTATTTATTACTGCTTTTGAAGTAGCATATTTATGTTTTGCATAAGCTGTTGGTGTTGCTCTTCCAATAAATAAAATAAATAAATAAGTAGTTATTAGTTAATCAAATAATCAAATTAAAGATTATGAAAAAGATTATGATTAATAATCATAATCATTTTAAATTTGATTATGATTAATTAATCTTAATCAAATTTTTTGATTATGATTTTTAATCATTAATTTTTAATCGTTAATCAGATTAACTTTGGGTCAACACTGGTGCGTACCTACTAAGTTATTACAGAACCTTTTAGCTGTAATAAAGTAGACAGACAGAGCTACAACAAAAATGAATTGAACTTTGAATAAAAAACAAACTTGCCGAGTTTACCATTGTATATTTTATGAACGGATTTATTTACGTACTTCAACTTTCTGAGGAATAAAGTATGAAGGTACTAAACCGTAATAAATATTTTGTTCGGCGCCAGATAAACCTAAATGAAAAAAATACGAACTGTGTTTCAAACATTCAGGTTTCACGCAAACGCATCAATCGTTATTCTAACATCAAAGTGATTTAGAGAAATGAAAGAGCGCCATTTTTTTATGTTTACTGCGTAGAATATAAAAACTGACAAGAATTGATTCGACAGAAAAAAAATGCAGGCCAAAAGTCGATTTTCCAAGTTGCTCATGACTAATTGGTTGTACCTATTATAGTGAGATAAGAAAATCCTTATTTTAACACCACGTGGTCGCACGCTGATCTGTATACTTGTCACGCGTGTAAGTACCGCGCCACGTCTCACACCACCACCAGCTGCAATATGCTGAAATTGGTACGTGGCCCGGAGACACAATATTATAGCTCGTACCTAAATATCGACCTCACGTTTTATCATTACTGATAATATAATCCATCTCACATTTCAGCAGTTACAACACGCACTATTTCATCGAACATTAATACCGATAATTAGTATTCAGAGCGCAATGCCGCGATTGGAAGTCGGTTACTTTAACATTTATTGCATCGCATGAATTCTATTACGGATTATAGAGGTAATACTAGAACCTAAAGCGGGCTATTGTCTCCGAGAGACGCCAATAGGGATGAGTAGCTTAAACGGATTATGGCCCCAGGCGACGCCTGATTATTCTACCGCTTGATTTACGATGACGCGATAAGGGAACACGACGCCGACGACCTCCTTACCTAATAGACGGAGTACACTCAAAATGGACAATTTATAGACGACACGTGTCTATACAATCAATTTTCAACGAATCCCGGTGACAAGAACAGGGAAACATTGTGAAATATGAGACCCACGTGTCAGCACCGAGAAGGGTTTGTCCTCCACTACGAACACAACAATGCGCAAGGACGCACGTCGGCGGGCAGTCAGCGAAGTTTCCACATTACGTATATTTACAAGAGAGAAAAAGACATTTAAATGCGGGTCGCGGCTGTGATTAGCCCAAGGACCGGATCGCCTGCCACCCAACGACCCTACATCTGCGCACGTGAATTGAACGATTCCTTCAGCTGGCGACGTATTCCACAGTATGTGCCTTGCCTTTTTCTAAGTCGTTCAGGATAATAAAATAACTTCCGAGGGCCCTTCCGAGGAACCTCGATATAGGCTAGGGATCCATTTCAAATCTACATAATGCTTTATGCTACATGGTCGGCTGACAGATAGATTCATGATACGTTTCAAACCATAAACGCTTACGCATTTATTGCATATGCGTTGTTAAGTCAACGCCATTAATATCTGCCATGCCCGAATAAAGTTAAAAGAGCCTATATTTTTATGGCGTCGACCCGCGTTCACATATATTTTTATACTGTAATATCATGTCAACTTTTCGGCTCAAGTTCATAAAAGGTAGAATAGGTATATGTGCTTAATTTGTAAATCATGTCTGTGTAACGTTTGGGGTTCAGGACAAAGAGACAATCTCCACATTCAATGTAGTTTAAGGACAGTATCAACCACTCTGACTTTGCGAGTGCGGTTAATTACAGACATATGAAACATTTACACACGAGTAACTTACATAGGCAACTAAAGACGACATCTTGAATTGTAACTCCTTATTCGGAAACGTACCCAATAAAATTGAGGAGTATAAACTATTTTCTTTCGGCAAATTAAACGCTTTATATTATAGTTAACCGTTGATTCGGAATAACAAATTATTTTCCTTTTTCGGAACCTTTAATAATATTTTTCTCTTTTCTTAAAATGAATCGAGACAGCTTCCTCCGTCTCATTACGATCCTTAAACTTTTTCCCCTCGGTTGGCCAGAATAAATAAAAATCGTTTTAGGTAAATCTGGAGAAAGACCGGAGGCTTTATTTGTGCGTGTTTTTAGAGCTCTTTAACTTTCGTCTTGATGTTTGTCTTATGATGGCTATGCTGTAAAATATGACTGGGGTTTCTGGAATTTCAAAAATAGTAATTGGTCTCAATGTGAGTAGGTACATACTCGAAAGTCAACCGCTTCAAAACAAAGCGTAAGTAAGCCGAAATGTCGATTCGCTGCAGCCAATAGCCGTTCGTTTTTCGGACATCCGCTTTAGAATTCATTTAAATGCAACATTTTCAGTATATCTATCGTGCCCCGAGTGATCATCTCTCAATCTCTTACGATTGAAAACATCGTGCCACTTATAAATCATGGTTTTAACAGGGCTCTTTTGACATAAATGGGCCCATTTCATTTATTAAAATGGAAAAAGCTTTCTGTAGGCTTGGCTTGTATTAAATTTGCTTAATTATAGCAATTCCGGCAATTTAATTTGTAACTGCCTCGTTGGTCTAGTGGTCGCAATCGCTACTGCTGAGCATGAGGTCCTGGGTTCGATTCCCAGGTCGGGCAACGTGTAATTGGGTTTTTCTATCTGGAATTTCTCAGTGGCAGCCCGAAGTCTGGATTTGTGCCCGGTAGATGGCAATAGGCTCGCCCCTATTACATGGGACTTAAACGTAACTGGCGAAATGTGGGTGTGCTATAGGTACACCTCTGCCCAACCCTTCGGGGAAACAAGGCGTGATGTTATGTTATGTTAATTTTCAGATTTTTCGGATATTATCTACAAAAAGCAATCGCTGTCCGCTAGAGACCTAAAATAATGTATCTTTACGTAACTAAACTCTCAGTATTATGTAAATGTACTGATATTACTCTTCTCTATAATTTCACAAACCTCATTTGGGTTTCTTTTCTTAAGTTGCCTTATTGTATACAATTCCGCTCTTATTAACTGCAATACATATAGGGCTAAGATATTGCGTACGCTCGAAGTAATGAGTCGTTATTAAATAATGACAAAACATACCTGAGTTGGGTTGGTTGTCGGAGTTGGGCCGCGCCGATGGTGCTCCGTCGCGGGCCTCTACCTCTAGGGCGTAGGCCCCCTGTTTCTCTCTGTCAAACACCACCTTCGTGAAGATCTCCCCCGTCTGCATACTGATCTCGAAGAAATCCTTCCCCTCGTTCCGCGGCGAGTCAACTATGTAGTAGTACACCTAAAAAGAAAAAGTGATTTATTCATAAAGGCCGATACATGTTCCGAATATGTTACGACTTCCGGGTCCTTTGTTTACTCCTTCAAACAGAAGTAGCTAACCCTTCATAAAACACATTCGGACAAGCAAAGTCGAAAATTCTTTCTACATGCGTCCGTAATAAAACGTACCGCGCTGGCATGTCACAAACTCCTACTTAATGTAATAATATTACACAGACGTAGTTATGACGAAACCAATTCACGAAACTCTGTGTAATGTGATGTTTCAATATCCGCAAATGTTATTATCTGGCCTCAAGTCATTTTCCAGAAATCGCTGTCTGTATATGACAGCGAGATCTGGAAAATTGTACATTCAAGAAAGAAAACATACCTTGAAAAAAAAAACAGAGACATATTTCCGGATTCTCCGAGTATTATAAACCTTGGTATACTAATTACATTCTGTCAAAAAAGTATCGCGAATGGGATGATATTTTGTTTATGGTTCCAAATTTATTTTTCGTTGTTTTTTTTTGTTGTTATATTGGCGCAACTGTTTTCCATTTTGGCGCGGAATTTGAGTTGCATCTGCTAAATAAATTTAATACAGTGCTGTTTTTATTTAGGTAATTTCTAGTGTGTATTGCAATTTCATAATGGACAAAAACATTGAACAAAGAGTTTGTCTTAAATTTTGCAACGGCAATGGAATTTCGTGTTCGGAGTCACTGAAAATATTACAGAAGGCCTAAGGTGAATAGACTTTATCAAAACACGTACTTATGAGCAGTACAAAGCGTTCAAAAGCGGTCGAGAAATGATGGAAGATTTGGCTAGCTCTGGTAAGCCACCAACGTCTCCAACTGAAGTTAACTTCGCAAAAGTGAAGGCAATATTCTCACGGGTCGATCCGTACCATTTTAAATAATCACTTGGTTATGAAACATGTTGCCGCCGAGAAAATTCTGGTGTTTTGAGACTAGCCGAGTCTCAAAAGACCAGAATTTTCTCCAAAAACTCAATCGCATAGGTACTCGTTCTAGCATGTCCTCTGACATGCTAGAACGAGTCAATTCCGACCCAACATTCATGAAACGCATTCGAGGTGGCATTTTCCAACTGAACCAAAACCGAAAAAACCACGCCAAAGTTGGTCAAAATCAAAGTCATGTTGACTGTTTTCTTTGATTATCGCGGTGTTGTACACTCGGATTTCTTGCCGGAAAGTCAAACGGTAAATACAGAACATTATTTGAGCGTTATGCGGCGTTTAAGACAGCAAATTCGACGAAAATGGCCAGCTTTGTGGAAAGAAAATTCTTGGATTTTGCATCACGATATGCGCCTTCGCACAAGGCTAACATTGTGAACGAATTTTTGACCAAAAACTCAACAAATGCCATCGAGCAAGCACCTTATTCACCAGATATGTCTCCAGCCGACTTCATTCTTTTTCTTAAATTCAAATTACCACTTCGTGGCACTCGTTTTCGTTCGAGAATTCGCGGCGAGAACTGAACTCAATTCCGGAAAAAGCGTTTAAAATGTTTTGATGATTGGATTATTAGTTGGCGTAAGTGTATCGTTTCTGAAGGAGCTTACTTTGAAGGCGATAAAATAAATTTGGGTGAATAACTAAAATTTTCTATTTTATTGAGCTTTTCCCGGTACTTTCTTGACAGAGTATCACTCATCATCATAAAGATTTTGTTGGTTGTTAGCGAAGCCTGCCACCGTTATAATTGACACGCGTCCAATTAGTTCTCAAACTTTTTATTCACGGAAAAATACAGGTGAAAATGATGTCAAACGAAGAAAAATATGGCGGAAACGAGTGTTGATTTCAAAATGATTTGAACAGAAAAAAATGTTTGAGCTACTCTAACAGGTGAATATTTTGTTATTATGTTTTGATCATTTTTACTTGCTTAGCGTATTTGTTTCATTAGTTTTAGGTGCTTTACACTGTGATCAAAACCGACTATAACAAACAGAATATATCAATAAAGATGTCTTAACTAACCGAGCAGAGCTTCACTAAACGCATCAGTTTAAATCATAGATAGGTTTCAGTTCAGCTTGGAGAAGTGAACTTACTGCCGAACAAGCCATTATGTAAACATACCACCCAGCTACATTGTGCACTGGAGTAGATGTTAAACGCAGACTTTTGGTTGGTGCCCTAATGACGTCTGTAACACATGCATGCAACTCCGCACTATAACGAAACAGGTTATTAGACTTTGAATGCCGTATTTCTAGCTAAATGTGTGTTCCTAACACGGTTAATAATAAGTGAGATTAATTTTTCAACTAGACAGATGAAATACCGCTTATGAGTCAAGAACGTCTAAGAACGAGCACGACGATTTCTCAGTAGCAGCCCTGAGTCTGGATTTGTCCCGGTTGATGGCAATAGGCTCGCCCCCTATTATATAGGACTTAAGCATAACTGGCGAAATGTGGATGTACTATAAGTACACCTCTGCCTAACCCTTCAGGGATTACAGGCGTGATGTTTTGTTAGGTTACTTTATTTTCTCTCTTTCTTTCTTGTCTTTCTACAATCCAAGTTATATTACTCACATTTGAATTTGAAACATTTAATTTTCTATAGAACTTGACGGTACTGACGGCATTCTAGCGTCTGAACCAAACATGGTAAAGTTGGAGGTTAAGTATATCTTGCTAACCCTCCGATCCAGATAGGTGTTCTACATCTGAAAGATGGAACGTCTACGAAATGTACCTCAAACTTAGGAATAACAACTCCAACCCAATTAGTAAATCAAATAACAGAATACTTGGCAAGTATCAAACGTACCTCATTGTAGGTTAAAAAAAAAACGAAGGGCGAGCGTTTTAAACCAAACGTATATAAACCTTCTTTTGTTTACGTAATGTTTACACGGCCACGTGTAAAAAAAATGATGACCATGAAAGTATTGACAATCAGTATCTAAGACAGGGGCAGTGAATATTTAAAGCAGTTCTGACAGCGGTGATGGGCGTGGGCAGGCCAGTGTTGGTACTTCTAATAACGTTTGACTTTCAATTAAACTGAACGGACAGAATATCGCCGCGAGACTACAGAAAACGAAGAAAATAAGTCGCCTCAAGTCTATTACCGCCCACAGACAAGCAAGACTTTTTTCTGACGACAACTCTAAGGTCTTCAGCAAAAGTTTAGTTAGGAACAAGAATTATTCTGTAAGTAACTAAAGTATTTAGGAGGGCCCGTAAGAACACCCAGATTTATGGAGGAACAAACAGGTTAACCGTTAACACCCATTAAGAAAGTAATTACTATTAACAACAGCGCGGATATTATGACAATAACAAGCAATTTTCATTTTCTTGCCATTACTGCCACTTCCCCTAAAATTCATTTAATATTCACGAAATTTGTAATTATTAGCGGAGGTATTTCAAATGGCATTTAATAATAATCAGTGGAATTTAATGCCAGATTCCAGTAGAAAATATTTATAGCGGCAGGTAGGTAGGTAGGTACTTTGTGCCTTGACTTTTACAATCGGACAAACATCATATTATCTATAATAAAGTGACTCTTTTGCGTGGTTTTACAGATGTTTTCGTATTAAAACTTTAATACGAAAACATTAAAAAAGGCAAAGACTATCCAATTTCATTTTGCCTTTGTGCCTAGTTTCGTACCTCAATGGCTACGACACGCAATTCACATATTTTTATATGACAGCGCTCACATATACTAAACGAAGGCAATGTATTTAATTATTCACGATTGCGCGCCAATCCAAAGCGCAATCACAACGGGTGAAAATTGCATTTTTATTCCCTGGCGCTACCGAAAAATATAGGCACAATAAATTGTAGCAGTTGCATATTTGTACAAAAATATATAACGCGCTGAGCGGGCGCGTCGTGTCTCTGCATGTTATAGTGGATTAATTATAATTGTAGGTTTAAATATACAGAAATATTTTAAGCCACGAATGTACGCCAATAGAGCACGTATAACGATGAATAAATAACAACAAATATTAATACATATAAAGGTGAGTGCGCATCGATCCTGAGCATGGTGAGAGACTGGTCTGTTTACCTATAGCAGAGAGCGGCACCCAACAATAAGACTATTTACTATCGCATATTTGTCTAACGTAAGAGGATTTAAAGTATTTATGTAGGAGACGAAACACAAAAGGCCATAAAATATAAAACGTATGAAAGTAAGTATCATGGAGCTTGAATGCTGATATCAAACTCGCTTTCGTTTACATAGTACATTTGACATTAAAGTTACAAGTACCGGCCCGGCCTTATCGGCACTGTTAGGACGAAAGGTCAACACGGATTTTATGATACATAACAACGAATCACGCATCAGTAAGTGTGTATGTATGTAGAACATAAATAGCCCTTTCGTGTATTCTGTAGCGAGTCGATTCCACACGTGTCGAAATTTACCTTTCGTGTTCGTATTGGCAACGCGTTGTATAGGTATTGAGAGTTTCTCTGACAACTCCTTTTATTTCACCTCGGCTTTACAAAATAATGCGGTAAGCCAACTAATAGCAAACTAAGTAAGTTAATTTGAAAGTACATTATTTTTAAGCAGAAAACTTTCTAGCTCGAATATTATATCAACATCAAAATCGAAACTTCGTACAAAACAACAAAATTACTTGTTAGAAGTTGAAAACTTGTAGGTGTAAACAACGCCAACAGTCGAAGTATGTATATTAAAAGTTATTTTCGTTTAGGATTAAAGCGTGGTAAGACCGTAAGAAGCAAATTTTATAACAGCACAATTCATTAAATTAATAAATAATGCAAGGCTCAGTGGAACATTACATATTATATGAAAAGTTTACGCTCAATTTTGTTAGTAATATGCGAAGTTTTTTTTTCTCTGTTTTCCGATTGTTTTATCATGATACTATTTTATTTGGAACTTGTCTTTTTTTTGAACATTTGACAATATACTGTATTTTTTCTGGCTTATAATATATATGCACCAATGTGCCTAAAAATGCGACAAAAAACTAAGCATTTTACAGTGTTCTACGTTTCTGCAGCACCTTAATTCCAGGTAGCTTCTATGAATGCTAAACTACCCTATAAATAATATATTAGGTGCTTCCGGTTACTGCTAATGCAATATGAGAAGCTCTTCGTAAACCGATTAAGGGGCCGTGCACGAAATCGACCGTTTTTCATCAATTTTGTGCAATTTTTGCGAGAAAGGTAAAAATAATTTAAACAAAGTTATTTGTGTTTTGAAAAGTCGAGTTTTTTGTTTTGAATGTGGCTGAAAGGGATTTTTCAAATAAATGAAGTATTCATGGAAAATCACAAATATTCGCAATAAGTTTTCAAAAAAATTACGCGAGACTAACGTTAGATCATTTTGTTACCGTTGACCACTTTCGATGTTGAACATAAAAAAATGTCATCAACATCATTACATGTTCTACTTGCACGTGGCTGAACCACTTTTTCAACGTTGATGCAAAGTATATTTAAAAAAAAAAAAAAAAACCTGTGCTTCGAAAAAAACTAAACAGTCAGTAATGTATTTTTTCTAACATTAATAAAACCGTTTTAAGAAATTTGAAAATCACACATTAATCTTCACCTATTCTTTAAAAGAAATTAAAATTTTATTTTATGATAATACATTATCTGCATTAAGTAAATCAAAGGCAAAGTAAACTATTTTCCGAGAGCGCTAACGTGATGAAACTTAAAACAGGTACTGTGACTGACACGAATGGCTTAGCGACATGAAAACTGTACATTTATAGTCACACAGACATACTGTTTCAATTATTTCAAGCTGTCTCACGATTAGGTAAGAAATTGACCAAAACGGTTTTTTTTTCTTGAACGGAGCCTTAAACAAACAAATTGATCACACTTTAGTCATGCTAATACGTATTACAGTATTAGCCTTAATTCAGTGCAATGCTGAGTAGGATCGGAAGCTTTTTGCTCTAATTCACAGACAGCTCAAAGGCTATAAACCGAATACGAGTAATTTAGACATCATATAATCTCATTTCTCATTAATATTTTAAACTAGCTGTGAATTTCATACAAAAATAGCGTAGCTAGCACACCAAAAAAAGAATTTGCCAAATAGTTAGAATATAAATACTTCTAAGTTACAGCTTATGACCACGTGAAGTCTCGAATGTATAGGCAGTGTTTCGTATTTCTTTTCTACTAGTTTCGTTATTTATAACTTTCAAAACTGTTTTTATTTTATTTCTGCTGATTTGATCTTGTTGCTAATGTACAGGGCTTTATTTATCTTGCAGGTTTTTTTTTTTTTGTTTTGTGAACATGCATCAACATACTTATTGTAAGTTTCAGTGTTAATGTAAGGCTTAATGCCATACAGCTCGAACATTCTTTCCCTACTCATCCTAATACTTCTAGTTCCCAGTCACTAAATATAAAATTATAACAAATATTTTTTGTTTTCTTTTCAAAAGTGTTATTGAATTCAGTGTGCAATAATGAAAATAAATTCTCACAAAATTTATTTGCATCGTCCATATTATGGCCCATAATATTAGAAGTGATGCGCGGACAAACATTTTTGGCACTTGTTTTTTATTTTTATAGATAGATAGATAGATCGATTTTATAGATTTGAGAGTAACTTTATGATTAAATTTATCTGTAAAAACTAATCTAGGCTTATGATTCTAAGCCTACATTAGTTTTAAGAAGACATTTATAATTCAGCCTTCAAGACTTAAGATAATGAATCTCGAAGGGAGGCGCGGGCACTGATGTAATTATATAGAAGTGGGTGGGTACCATACATTGTTTACTTATCATTTACATGGGTCTGTTCTGTCCTGTACCCACACACAACATATATGTTATGTATAAGTACACATAGAGAATGGATTAAGGGAGACGGATTCGGTGAACACAGTCAATATTATTATTAGCAGACAGAACACACGGCTGCCAAAGCTCTCGACGTAATCCCTTTAGACGATACCTTTTACGACTCTCACAGACGGGGTAAAGATGATCTATCGCTAACAGGAGTATGTTCTACATATAGTTTCATATGTATTCCTAAACCTAGGTTATGCTATTATATGTTTGGGGGGTGTGGCTAAACAATACCAGCTGCACGGGTCGATCGATCAGATTAAGCTACTTTAGAGATATGAGGAACAGGGTGTAAAGTTCACTCATACTCTTTAGAAAATGGAGGATCCTCCGACCAAATGGATGTCGTATCTGGTGGGCAACTGCCCGATGATTGTTGTCGGGAAGTTGTATATATGCTATCTGCGCGGTAAACTCTGCTTGCGCGATGCAGGATTGATGCGTTCGTTCGTATGCGGCGGTGTAGATGCCGCCACAACACTCCCCTCCGGAGACCGGAGGTCGATAGTGAGCTAAGTCTTGTATCTTGCGATGCTTTTTGCCAGTGCCAGCTGAGGTTCCAGTGGGTCGGAACCAGGTGTCGCGTAGTTCGCGGTGAGTCGGAACTGTCTGCGAAGATGCCCCCAGTGAGTCGGGGTGGCGCTGCTTGTACTCCAGTGGGTCGGATGTGGTACAGCGCCGGGTTGTGGCTGGCTGCTGCTGTTCGACCAGGAGAGTGATTAAGGGCTCTGCTTGTGGACCGGCCGAATGTGCAGTGTGCTGTGCCAAGTTTGCTAATGAGGCTGAGGGTGATGACCAGGTATGCGCTCGCGCTGCATGCTGATGGTCAGGGTACCCGTTGAAGCCGTGGTTGCTGGCTGGCTGGCTGTGACTCGGCGCTCTAAAGCTTGCGGGAGTGATGATGATGACGTCACGCTGAAGTAGTTGCACGAGGGCTGCGCTGACGTTCATACTCGGGGTCACCAGTTTAGAGATATGAGGAACAGGGTGTAAAGTTCACTCATACTCTTTAGAAAAAGGAGGATCCTCCGATCAGATGGATGTCGTATCTGGTAGGCAACTGCCCGATGATTGTTGTAGGGAAGTTGTATATATGCTTTCTGCGCGGTAAACTCTGCTTGCGCGATGCAGGATTGATGCGTTCGTTCGTATGTGGCGGTGTAGATGCCGCCACACTACAATTGCCGCGGTTGGTCCTTGGATGGGTGACCATCTTTACATAGCAAGAAAGATACATGCTTAGGAAAGCACGTGAAGCCGGTGGTCCCGGCTGACATTCGGGGATCTTTGACAGTCGTTACGGGTTGTTAGAAGCCCGAAAGTCTGACAACCAGTCTTACCGAGGGGTATCGTATTACCCAGTAACTGGGTGGTAGATGTCAGATAGACTGGAACCCTGGGACAAGATATCGAACTGTTATGGTCCTTTTGTGGGGAGAAGATCTCTTCATAAAAACAGAAGAATCGAACATTCATCACCAAGCTTGCTCAAATGCTTAGTGAGTGTTTGTGGAACTCGAATGCTAATAAAACGCCTATACGTACCATAATCTTAAGGTCAAAGCTTAATAATTATATTTTATCGAGTAATTATTTTATAACCTCCAATTTAAATAGAACCAAAGCGTACCTTTGTGTACAAGAGTAACCTTAAGTATAAGGTTAATAGGGTAATAAAAAGGATTTTAATTAATTATAAACAAACAGCCAAATGTTTTTAATTTATTTTAACCTCGGGATAAGAGATAAACGCGATATTCCTTACTTTCTACTCTTTTTTTAAGCACTTGCGTATAGTATTCGAGAACCTGTATTTTTAAGTAATCGAGTACATATATAGTATCCGATCTGTATAAATATAGCATAGCATAATATGCCTATAACGTCCCACGGCTGGGACACAGGGCTTCTCTCTTCGGGAAAGAGTGGGAATAACATCCACTCGTTCGCGTGACCTCTGAGTTTGTTTCGGCCTTTCTTCTCAGAGTAGTCAGATAGGAAACGCCGATCTCATCTAGTTTTTAAAATATGATTGACGTGTAAAAGTGTTTGTACAAACCTACTTACAGAAATAAATCATTTATCATTGTCTTCAAAATGAGGAAAGGCACATTATATCAGTATGTAAAAAGTTTGCTTACTGCCTTCCTTTCTTCCTTGTATTTACGTAGGTTTGTAGAAATACATTTACACGTCAATCATATTTTTAAATACTATATGAGATCGGCGTTTCCAATCTGACTACTCTGAGAAGAAAGGCCGAAACAAACTCAGAGGTCGTAGTCTCTTTTAAAGTTCAGACATAATCTTGGTCAGGTCATGTGAAGACCATGTAGATTGGTGTCTGAAACGGTCTTTTGAGGATAGAACCACACAGAATGAGTGGACCTGTCCAGTCAGTGCATGCATTTGTCAGTAGTCATTCAGCTCAACACAGAACTTAAGGAGCTCAACGATTCAACGAACATTACCAAAGAAAGGACATTTGGGTAGGCCGCATAAATTACTCAAACTACCAGACCATGATTAAAACTAACTTTCAAAAAGTGTTTTGGAAAAAAAAACACATTGTCTTCACATTCACAATAATTAACTATATAATACTTTACAAAGTAAATTTTGTGGTACATACACACAGGTGCAATTGTGGTTTAAATGCATCAATTGAACAGAATGAAATAGCTTCTCATAATGCAATAGGGTAGTTTGCAAAACATGTAAGAACTACGGCCAATCATAATGCAGGAGGGTAGTTTGTAAAACTTGCAAGAACTCGTGCCAACAATTATGCAAGAGGGTAGTTTGTAAACCTTGCAAGAACTGCGGTCAATCATCTGCCTACCCTTTTCAACTTTGAGGTCGGCTTCCATTATGACCGGATGCAGCTGAATACCAGTAGTGCATTGAGCGACAGCCTATCTGACCTATGGGTCGTAGACAACCCAGTCACTGGGTATATCGATACCGCTTGGTAAGAATGTTTTGCGATAATTTAACTGAACAAATTGGACTAAAAGTCCCCTATAATTTACCCAGATATCCCACTGCCCATTTATTCCACACTAAAGCATTCAACACAAATATAGGGGTAAACTCACCTCTCAATAGGCTCATCCGAGAGATGAATTCATATATAAAATCCACTCCAGATGTAGTATAGACATATATCATGACTCAGTAAGTAACTTTAAAACCCAAATTTTGAGGTGTCACAGCACGCATCTCGCACAATTTAAAAATTAATTTTATTGTATTTGTATGTAGGTATTTCTTGTAACCTCTGTAATCTTATAACTTATTTAATTTTGTATTTCTATTTGTATCGTTATCTAGTGCTATTTGATATTTTGTTTATAGAAGCTGTTGGTGTACATTTGTAAATAAATAAATATAAATAAAGACTGGTTCTACGACTTTCGAGCTCCTAACGGCTCGTAGCGGCTGTCAAAGATCCACGAAAGACAGCCGGGACCAACGGCTTGACGTGCTTTCCGAGGCACGGAGGGTTCTTACTATGTATATGGTCACCCATCCTAGAACCAACCGCGGCCAGCGTAGCTTAACCTGATCGATCGACCAGAGCGGTTTTTGTTATTTAGCCATAAAGCTCCTAGATTTTCAAGACCAATTTTGGTTTTGCTAGTCACCAGAGAGCTCACGAATGGAAAGAGAAGTAGTCCGGACTACTTCTCCCTAAACCTATAGTGTCAAAACCTAGGTTTAGGAATACATATGAAATTATATGAAGAACATACTCCGTGTAGCGATAGATCATCTTTACCCCGTCTGTGAGGGACGAAAGTCACAGAAAATGTGTGCGTGGGTACCTTAAATGAATGTGTTACACGTTACACGCATTTCGCACTTATTAAAATGGCAATTAACTTATAACGTAATAATTAATTGGACATGACCTTTACTCATATTTTATCACATATCTCGCTTTCAGCATATCTAAAACGAGGTTCAAGATATGTCAGTGTCAAAATTGTAATGAAATATTTATACTAACAGTTCTTGAACTGGGTTTAAAAATGCTGATCGCGTTCAGTTTCAGTGGTGAAGTTGGCAGGAAATGGGTAAAAAATTTCACCCCTGACGGAAAAAGAGGGATGTTATAAGTCCAACGTGTCTATCTGCGTATCTGCGTGTCTGTCTGCGGCATCGAAGCTCCCAAACGGCTGAAACGATTTTGTTTGAAAAATGACTAGATCGTGTGTTTTTGATTAAGAAAAAGAAAGAAGAAAATCTGTTCAGCCGTTTTTTGAGGTTTTTGTTTGGTTCACGTGTGCCTCAAGAACGAAGTTGCGGTTTTAACTCTTGGCAAGTATCAATGTGATTTTTTTTGTTTTATCATAAGCCACAGCACATGTCTAGTTGTCTTGTTGCATTTGCATGTTGCATAGTATAAATCAGGACAGCCCATTTGTGTTACACTTCACGTTGCATTGTATAAGTTAGGACAGCCCATTTGTGTTTCCCTTCACGTTACATTGTATAAATTAGGACAGTCCATTTGTGTTACACTTCATGTTGCGTTTCACCAATCGGTACCCGACATTAGCCGGGACCCCAACATGGAAAACTGCGTTGCGGAAACCTTGACTTTAGACAGAATTTAATTGTGAACACGAATTCTGCAACCCCGGTGCTTAATACTTGTTCTGTTTGCGTTCGAAGAGGCCTTTACACAGGGATAGTTTCCAGTTGATATTGTTAATTTAAACCAAATTATATCTTACTTGATTATTCGGGAAGGTTCCATCTTTATCGATGGCGTTGACCTGCGTCACCTTGGTCCCGATGGGCTCTCCCTCCAGCACCGTCTCCTGCTCCCTCTCCGTGAAGAGAGGGATCTCATCGTTCACGTCTTCAAGCATAATGAACACCGTCGCTTCTGAAGCCAGTTGCTGGGCGCCGTTGTTCTGGACATAGAATTTGAAGTTGTAAAATGGTTCCCAAGGAGATTTTCTGCAGAAGGGACGCTGAACTGCCAAATTTACTTTATCTTGAAACGAACCCTTATAACCTTTCGCTGCGTAGATTTGCGAGTTTTTCATGAATAAAGAGTGAAATTGAAAAAAAAAACATAATTAAACTCCAATTTCACAGAATCATTCCCAATTTAATTTTACTTGCAAAAAAATAATACAAATATCCGAACGTCAAATAAAACAAATGTTTGAAAAATAACTCTCGGAATGTAGACGCGCAACTAAAACCATGAATACAGCACATAATTCTAGAGCCCCTAAGCGTAAAAATATATCGACGGTTATCAAAAAGTCTATATAAGCATCATCAGCCTATTATATTCGCCTATTATATTCCTACTGCTGGGACACTGGCCTCCCCTCTGTGAGAAGGAGAGGGTCGTAATCCACCACGCGGGTCCGGTGCAACCCGCACTGGACCCTGGTAGATGTCACATGTCTTCAAATTTTTGGTTCTAAGATATGCCGGTTTCCTCACGTTGTTTTTCTTCACCGTTTTGAGAGCAGTGGTGATGAAATATTTTACACAAAGTGAAGCGCCTGTCTGGGTTCGAACCTACGACCTACAACTCGTAAGTCGCGGCAGTTACCACTGGCCAACCACTGCTTTCCGTCCGAAACAAAAACAAAAATAAATTGCTGTTCCAAAATGATTGGAAAAACAATTTTTTGTTTTTATCCGACGAAATACTTCAACGCAGGAGGGTTCAGAATCATGCACAAAATCCATGGTAACAGGTTACTCCTCGATTTCCCTGCCACCCTGTTTAGTTTACAGATACATTGTTCTCAAATACTACGAAAATGAAAATTTAATTAAATCTGATGAAATATCAAAAACGAAAACTTAAATCGCAACGGTCGGTCCTGAAATTGGGTCAAGGGACCCGTTATGATTTAAGTTGGCTTGTTTCAATATTCACACAAAGGTGAATAGGAGGTTTTTAATAACATAACGTAAATATAAACGTTAAAAGCTCACCTCAACTCGGATCGTAAGATTGTATTCCTTAATACTCTCATAGTCGAGTGGATGATTAACTTTTATATCGGCCCAAGTAAAACCGTTGTCGGCCCTTTGTTGTAAATAGAATGTGTGGAATTTGTTAGTCTGTGCCGTGGAGCCGGGCATCAGCCGGTAAAACACGGTCGGGTTGTTCTCAATACCCGAACTGAAAATACAAAACACGTTATAATAACCATTTTCTATATCTAACACAATAACGGAACACAACAACTACTTTATGCACATTACGACAGCAAATATTGGAAAAGTTTTTAAATGAGATATTGATTTGAAAGAAAAACTAAACAATTAATACTTTAAAGGGACAAACAATTAAAGACTATTTCTTTTACTGAACTAGAGAACACAAAAAAAAAATAACAGCTGATAATTTCTGGAAACTCCTTTACAGTTTGGTAAATCAGAATTTTCTTGAGCAAACCTCAAAGGAATACTAAAATAACAGTAGAATAGATAAACCCCTGAAACTTTCACTCGATGAGTTGGTAAATAGATGAAAAGTCGGGTTTGATTCCAAGTTGTTGGGTTATGTACCTTAAAAGATTGCTGAAATATTTCGGTGCAATATTTGCGGAGGATATATTTCTTTGCCCTACATTGCCATTTGTTTGATTTGATGTTTGATTGTGAGAATAAATAAAAATTGCCCGATTTACCCTTTGTAGTGCTACGGGAAATATAGACCATGTGCATATATAGATGGATACAAATATCCTAGCTACTAAAAGTAAACATTCAATACTTCGTATAATTTTATCAGTTTCCCGTCAAACCTTTAACAAATAGTATTACCTAATTGAAACACAAATTGATCAAAAGCGTGAACAATATAGCTGTACAGTGTTCGAACTACACTGTTCATAAAGGAGCAACCACACATATTGTTTCCGACCAAAATCAAACCGGTTTAACGAAGCGAGCTAAACTAAGTTCCGTGCTCATATTATTAGGTATCTTATTTATTAAATCGAGGCACATTGGGCTCCGTTGAAATCACTATCGAATGAATGAGATTATAGTTAACTTGAATAACTTGTAATGAACATAACCAAACTGTAAATGAATTTCCTACACAAAAGCACGGGTTGAGACTGTAACAGGGAAGGTGACAGTCTCCAAGGCAAATTTTATTTTTATTTTAGAATGGCTCCCATTCATGCCTCAATGCGAGGTGCAATTTGATGTTTCGCGCACTCAATTCAAGGCGCCTGGTCGAGGCAGCCTCGACTTAAGGCGACTTTTAAAATTAGTAAGGTGAGTTAGTAATGGTTTCGTCTTTGTGTATTATAATATTGTGAGTTTGAAATGTGTGTTGTTTAGGACGAACAGATAGACCATAGAGATGTGAACCAAACTTGCCATCGACCAGCACTCAGTGATTGATGCACTGTGAAATTGAACTAATATTGCATAACAGTTACATTATATCATTAATAGCCCGTGGCATTTATGTGATGCACATACATTTATTTATTTTAAACATAAAGTTTTCTACCTGAAATACTTAAGTAATTACTTGAAACGCAATTAGGGTTCAATGTTGCTTTTATTAAGACGTAATGTTACCTAACACGATTATTATTTCGTTTGAGAACTACAGATGGAAACAATATAGATATAGATAGATAGAGTATAATTATGATGATTGCAACGAATTTCAGAAATTGAAAAATAATCATTACGTTATTTGCCTATGCCAATCAGTAGCTATTAAGTTTTAGTCTCTCTAAAGATTTCTAATTTATAAGTTACCAATCCAAAGACTTTTGCATAGCTTATTTATTTAATTAATTGATCCCCTGAGTACCTGATATGTTTTTTGGTTATGTAGGTAAATGGATCAAAAACTAAAAATCAAGTTATTTCAACAATAGATTATATTCCATTGACATGTATCATTGCTAACAATTGAAAAAGAGGATAAATATTTAAATAAACTGGTAACTAGTTAAGTCAAATCCTAAGTCAACAACAACAAAAAATTAAAATCGTCAAGCACTATTTAAATCTATTGAAAAAAACTTTTAGTCAAATTAAAGGGAATGAATGAACTGCCTACAGTCAATCTACGAACAAAAACATTTTAAAAGTATTTTTGAACATGCTACTTCGACCCGTACATTAAAATCTCGTAGTTTTGTTAAAACTTTGATATACTCATAATGCACTGATGCCTCAGCCTACATGCAATACGATACACAGACTTCAATAATTAGATAAGTACCCATTCGATACCTCGCACAATATTGTCCAATAACATCTATTTAAATAAACCGTCTTAAATAGCGCGTCTTACGTCGAAGCTTTGAGGCACAAACGAACTATAGGTACGTAACGTTAAGCTACCCAACTGCGGCGAAGCAGAAAAAGAAGACTGTGTTCTTAAGAGAAATAAAGCTTTCTTTAATCGATGTGCTGCTAATAGATGTTCTTGAACAATACAACACAGTGTTCCCCGTTCCACGTAAGCAGTGAGCCCTTCTAAATGCACGCTGGTGATTCACGACAGTCCGCGTGTGCCATAACGATGCATTGGATGTTCACGGACATTGTCAGTAACATCGTAGTCAGATCACCAAGTGAGAGGCAAACGATACTGAGACGCGCGCGGCGCACCTGCTCACTGCACCAAGAGAACCCTCTGGCATTTTCGTATCAGAATAAACCTCCTTGTCCGTACAAACCATCATAACGAACAACAGTAAACAAGGTTTAAACTTATGCGGCAAGTCAGAAGGTTCACCGTAAGAAAATAACGTTCATTAACACGTTCTCTTCTGCTTCAAACATAAAAGCTCAGTCAGCATGTTCGTTTCGATGTTTGGAGTCAAAAGCGTCGGCGCCAACGGACATCACCTTCTACGATTAAAACAGTGTAGCACCCTACAGATCACCCGACGACTTAGCTTGTCACTGCCGATACCGGAGCCTGAATGTTTTATCGGGTTCTAGTACCAGCATTAATAAGCAAAGCGTGGCAAGCAGAGGGCACAACAGCATAGTCGTGCGCGGGTGTGCGCGCGGCGTCGCACACTGCGTGCAGGTGACGGGGCTGCGTGCGGTGCCCGTGCCGAACAGTTACCCACGCACCTTGCTTTCACGGACAACACTTTGGCTCCCACGGGCAAATTCTCTCGAATGTAGATCGGGCCGTACACCGTGTGGTCCCACACGGGGGGATTGTTCGCGCGATCCACTACGTCTATCTGGACCTCCACGGATCTGGACAAGGGCGGGAAACCCTTGTCTTGAGCCATAGCCTCCAACTTGTACGTTTCTCGCTATCGGGGAAAGAGTCGATGGAAACAGACAAAACCACGTCGTTAGTAGTGTTAAGTAGTGGAGGTGCGGCGGGCCCTTGGGCCCGCTGCGCCTTATACCAACCTGGCTTTCACACTGGTCACTACGGTACCCACTGTGACATTCTCTTTGATGTGAACGGGGCCATACGTGGTCATGTCCCAGATGGGGGGCTTATTGTTCCTGTCTACCACGTCTAATTCAACGTCCACGTCTGCGGAGGAGGGCGGGTCGCCTCTGTCGGAGGCGCGCACGCGCAGTCGGTACCTGTCCCGCTACAGATACACGGGTCAGAGGTCAGCGGGGAGAAACAAAACATAACACAACTAAAATATAAACACATAAGTACTCATCGCTAATAAACAATTAAAATAATTAAAAAATTAACTGAAGTACGGTTTACTTCCACATTATTGGCTGTTTGCAAATGTTTTATTTCACAGTATAATGTGCTATAAAAGTAAAAGCTTACACTCATCTTCTCACATTCAGTAAGCCAAAATAAAACAGAGGAATAAGATTCTAGAGAATAAACTTGTAACATTACGTTCGCTCACGTCGTCTGCTCCCACTCACAGCACAGGCACTGTCGTACTTACAGTAGAGAACATTCCTTACTGTTGTAGCCAATATTAGATGGTGCAAGAAATAAATTGGAAATAAAAATGTTTCATATTTTACAAGTTTCGTCTGTACATTAAGGAGAAAGACAAACTGTACATTATAGATATTAGGTACTTTTTACAGTAATCAAACTAAACTAATCTTAAAAATTAAAAAAAACGTAACGAAAAGCAGGCAAATGCATGCAGCTCTGCATACAAGACATGGCGGAAAGGTCAGGTTGTCATATGAATGGTTTGGTGACCTCTTAGTTCTACAACGATACGACACTCATTGAAATGAATATATTACAAACGATGGACGTTACGTTAAACTGTACAATTTGGAATCGCGAACGTTGCCCCTTTCACAGAAGGAATATGTCACAACTGGCCAGATGGCCAAACTGCCTTGTGGGCAATCTGACCATCTCAAATATTAAACTAATATTATACAAATTATATTAATAGCACTGCTGCCCTGGAAAAAATCACAATTATCACGATAACACTATTGCATACGATGTTATATTGCATGAGTAGTCGTTTACAGCACAGCGATGAACACGGCCGGGGTCGAACCGCCCGCGGCGGGAACTATCGCTCCGCAAAATAAAATCAGATTAGTAACAAAACATGTACATAATACATATAATACTGATAGGTATGTTAAAAGCGTAAGCTTCTCAAATCAATTAATCGATTAATTACAATAAAAAAAACTTTGAAACTAGTTTGTGCGAAATATACAGAAGTGCTGTTACAGAAACTGTACATGTTTTAGAACTAAACATAGGTTCAACGGTGAAATATTTACAGCAGTTTAATTTCTGGTTCAAGGTAAGTATTATACACAAGTTGTATTCATCTGTAAGATAGTTAATGCAAGACGGTGCTGCGGAAATAAATCTTAACGAAGATTTAGTGCGGAGCCGACGTTGGCGGCAACTCAAACTAATTGTGCTGCAAGAAGAACAAGCCCCCGACGGCTGCGAGGCCCGCAGGCGCCCGCACTGCCGTTCAATGGACAACTACTCCTCACAGCCAGGATTAACCCCTCCACAGCAATTTACAGCAGCGGTTAATAATTTAGAACTATTTACAGTTAAATGAACTTAAAGTATGTGCCAATTGAATCCTAAGGCCTGTAGGTAGCACTCATCCACCAAACTTTGTAGTAAAGTTGATCCCTTTCATTCATCAATCTTATCAAATGCTCTCACCACGTGATCAGTGCGAAGTTATAAATGTAAAAGCATACTTACGTCGAGTGGCTTCTTTAGAATGATCCAGCCCGATTCGGGCTGGATCTCGAAATACTCAATATCAGCAGGATTATAGGGTGCGCTCAAAGTATAAACAATGGCCCCGTTATTATCGGCATCCTCGTCGGATGCGGATACTCTCAATATGTTCGTGCCTATACTGGCGTCTTGTTTTACGTTCTCCACATATTTCTGCAAGACACATTATAATGACAGTCAACAATAGCGATGGATCGCTGAAATTCATGCAAACAAAAATCTAGTTGTGGTATCATGCAATTTTGTGCCTAATTCTATTGTTATGTACACTATTGAGCTTACTTGTCTGTCGAATAGTGGGGGGTTGTCGTTTACATCGGTGATCTCAACAGTAAATGAGCAGACACCTTCAAGAGAAGGTTCTCCTTGATCTGTTGCCTTTACCGTCACTGATACGAATTTTCCGTCGTCACCTTCTCTGTCGAACACTTTGTTAGTCGATACTTCACCAGTTTCTTCGTCGACAGTGAATTTTGTGCCTTTCTGATTTGGTTGTTGTACTATTGAGTATTTCACTTGACCATTGACGCCTTTATCTTCATCCGTAGCGTGAACTTTTATAACGGGACTACCGTTTGGAGCGCCTTCTTCAACTTTTGGGAAATAAGTAGAACAGTCTTTGAATATGGGTTTATTGTCGTTTACGTCTGTGATAAACACGACGACGACGGCTGTAGACGTATGGATTGTTGCATCTCCATTGACACAGCAAGCGCCGTCGTCCATAGCCGTGACATTGAGTTCGTATTTGTCCCTGTCGAGTGATATGGCCTTGTTGTGTAGTCGGATGACACCAGTTATTTCTTCAATTACGAATTGGCCGGAGCTGGTGCCGCCACCAACGAAACCGAAGCGTACGTTGTCGCCGTCTTTGTCAGAAGCGACAACCGTCGTCACGAGAGTGTTAGGCCCAGCATTTTCATCAACGTTAGGAGTATACACTTGTTGTGAGAACTTAGGTTCCTCGTCATTTTTATTCTTAGTATAAATTCTGACGGTAGCTGTTCCAGTTTTCGCTGGTTCTCCCTTATCTTTGGCTGTGACTACAAACTCATAATAGGCGTTGTTATTGTCAGCGTCCAGTTGCTTGTTGTTTGTGATGATACCGTTCGAATCCACGCTGAAGTGGTCATCTGAAACGAGGTGCAAATCAATTCGTTACTGTATAACAAACAAAATATGGCAGATGTTTTCAATTACCTGTTTATGCAAATGTGTTTGTATCTGTTAATATTATAATCTTAACGTAAACTGTTAACTCCCGTAATGAAACACTGACGAAAACAAAGGTAATTTAAACCGGGATAAAAGAATATGTAAACAATAATGTTACAAAACACGAATGTTCATGTTCTAGGAATATTGGGAAACATGTAGGTTGCGTAATGCGTTACTGGAGAATTGGAGTGTTAATCAGTGAAAACTTTCTGCGACGTGTTCAAATTAAAAGTATTCGCATTTCAACTTATCCTTATGCCTAAAAGTTTCTATGTACTTATCATTAATTTCACACCTGTGCGAAACGTACAAAGGTTAACGAGATCTAGTTCATCTGTGCTAACAGCGCCATCTATCGACTGGTCTACGTTTCATGCTGTTTTACTAAAACACACTAGATGGCGCTAATAGTCGCATCGCATGAACTTTCGAGGGGGAAATTTTTGGACCTAAATATTTACCTGAAACTAAGTATTCAATTTCGGCGTTCTTCCCGGAGTCCGCATCCATGGCTTTGACCTTGAGTATGCTAGTCCCTAGTGGAATGTCTTCGTCAACGTTGTGCGCCTGGTAGTCGGGCAGCTCAAATTTTGGCGCGTTGTCGTTTACGTCCGACACGCGAATTGTTAGCTGTGGAAATTGAAAAAATAAAATGACTACACTGTGTTTTCGTGAACCTATAGCAAGTCTTTCATGTGGAATTTTCAAAAGGAATTAATAGCTTGGTACACTCGTCAATTTCAAAAAATGCTCAAGATGTTAATACTTAGGAAAGTTTTTAAGATTTTCATTCAACTCTCATTCAATAGCGTTGGTGATCATTGAGACTCCAAATTTGAAAAGCCTCAAATAGTACCAGGTGTAAATGGTGGAGAAAGCAGAAAGACTCTGCACATACCTCAACAGAAGTAGAGAATCCTCCTGAATCTTCAGTAGCCGTCACCACGAGGGAGTACACGTGGGGTTGCCTCAGGTCTTCGAAATCCAGTTCCTTGGCCAGCTTCACGATGCCTGACGTCGGCCCAATGTTAAAGGTGCCTGCTCCTTGACCCTGAGCCTTTAGGGTGTAGCGGATCTCGCGGTCAGCGAAAGACTTGGCTTTCACAGATATTATGCTGCAATAGGAGGAATGCGGTATTTAAGTAAGATAAGACCCATACTAAAGACGTCCACGCGGGCGCGGGCTATAACTATTGATTATCTTATGTGTGGGATATTAATTTTCACCACACCTAACTTTCAATAAAAACGGATACAAGAGTTATCTTATTGGTCCATTATTCAGGGTACTCATAAAGTACCTAGGGTCCCTAATCAATCTGTAAAATGACTTGAAAAAGCCTCCGCATAAAAAATCTAAACACCTAATTTTTTTAAACCCATAGACCATATTGTTGTTAATAACAGACAGGTTACACACTGAAATAAATCTATCTATAGTAATATTATAAAGAGGTTAAGTTTGTTTTGAAATAAATCTATCTATAGTAATATTATAAAGTGGCAAAATTTTGTTTGTTTGTAAGTTTGCATGTAGGGGGTAATCTCTATCAAATAAATATCAGTGGTGCTATTCTGTAACCATCTCAGCGTGAAAACATAGGTGAAGTGAGCGTGGAGTGAGCTGTCAGTGGCACTGATGTTAGGGAATGACCAACCCGGGTTGACACTGACAGCTCACGCCATGCAAGTTTTTATGGTGAGATATTTACAGAATCGACATGCAAGTCAGATTTGACATCACGCTATGACTCTGACTGAGGAGCCGATAAAAAAAGAAAAAACGTCAGAAAGAACGCTGAACGAAAACGAAGAGGTAACGCGGGCACGTGATGTGATACGAAAAGGTGGGTCGGAGGACCAAGAAATTTCACGCGAACGAAGTCGCGGGCAGAAGCTAGTAATAAACAAGGGTGTTTATTTATTAACTTCACTACTGGATAGCCTGTTATCGAATTCAATAGCTCAACCTGAGCCTCATAACTATAACATAACAGTAGCACAGATAATATAATACTGCGTACAGATACCCAATCCCATACAAAGAAATAAAATCTCCCTAAGTCTGGCTATTGAGCTGGCAATTTTTGCTGTGCCATCTATATTTTTTTTTTTCAAAACAATTTATAATTTGGTCAAGTTGAGACCCCATGACAGCAGTAGTTAAACGTGCTATTAACATAAAATTACCGAACAATTAAGTAACTATTGATTATTCCAATCATATCGCGGGATGAACATCAGACTGACCTAGTTTCTGTTTTTAAACGGACATGTGGCTGTTATTGAAATTTCAACAATTGAATGTGTCAACACATTCACTGCATTAATTTGGGACGAATCAAAGATCAACATGTTGTGTCCAGAGATAGTCGTGAGCCTTCGCGTGATTGTTCTGAGACTTCCATTAATTAATTGAAGGCAAGAACGAAAGTTTATAGACGAAGGCAAGAAAGAATGGGCATGAATGAAAATGCGTCTCCTCAAATCTCAAAAATACATTTTCCATGGATAGGATATTATTACGATGTGATTCTGGTAGATATAAGGATAAAAGCTAAAACAAACTCGGATAAAAGCTAAATCTTCCCAAAAAACAGAGTTGTTGTCTGTTTATTGAAACTAACAAATAAGGAGGGACGAAAAAACTGTAACCCATACACTACAAGGCCGAGTAATATATTACACTCAATTCACAACTTGCCGGAAAAATAAACAAATACAATTGATTTGTTTACGCTCGCAAAAAAGGCACTAGTGGAATCTACTACCTATAAATCTGTTCTTAATACTCTTATTTCATTTTTTGTCTTCTTTCGTCAGCAAAACTGATAATCTTTATAAAAAACCAGGAGAAAACTAGTATTTTCTGTTTTACTTTTTTGATCAAGTACAAAATTTCTATAATAAATAATATTTTCTGCCCTCTTTCTCATTTTTCTTTTGGTTTCTATGAACTAAAGAGTATATCTATCATTCTCTCTTTTTCTCGCTAAGATAATGTTAAACAGAATTGGGCGTAATCAATTACTTTTGTAATCAGAATAATAATCTGATTAAAAGTGATCATGGTTACATTAATCATGATTACTTGTAATCATTGATTACATTCAATCAAGACTACAAGTAATCGTCAGTTTTGATATCAGTAATCAAAATTACAAAACTGCGTATGATAGATTTTCACATAATACATACAGTTGATAGAGTGGATTTGTGGATTTCATTAATAATGTCCTCTGTTTTGAATTTGAATTTGTTATAACGGCTTTTAGGTTATAGCGACGTTACACATAAGTCCCTTGAATTTAAAGTACACTTTCAGAGAATAATAATGTGGCTGTAGCATAGCGACTTCGGATGTAACAACGAATTCCGGTTATGCGACTAGTTTTAATGAGCCATTTGTCTCAAGTTCCTACAAACCTCATGCAGTTATTGCGACCTAGTCTATAGACAAAGACCGTTTCTTCCGAAAAACGCACGTAAATTCATTCATAGTATCATAGGGCTTTATTTTTTGTTTACATGCACAGATGGGTCATTATGCAAAGTTAAATCTATGAATCAACTTGTCAGTTCTTTTTATTTTAAGAAAACCCTGTAGTATTATTTAATAAGCAATAAGCGATATATTGTCTGGCAATAAATATTGTTGTTATCAAAAGTAACTTGTTTCTAATAGCTCTTATGTCGTAAAATAATGACTCCAAAAGTTGCAATTAATGAGACTGATAAAAATTAAAGATAATTTACAACATAAGTATGTCATACGAACCGTTGATATCAATTAGAAAAAGTAATCATGATTACGATTACAAGCACAACAAGTAGTAGTAGTAGTAGTAGTAATAGTACTAATGTTGAGGTGGTTAGCTCAGATAATTTAAACTAGTTTGTAAGACAACAGAAGGTACCAATAATACTACAGTTCCACTTAAAAACAAAAAGGTATTTTCTAGCACTACAATAGTTAACTGTAGAAAAGGGGCTAAGCAGAAATCCTTGAAATTATTTCATCAAAATATTCAAGGATTTAACTCCAAACAATTGGAAATTGAATTGTTTTTAGAAAAAACAATGTTTGACATTATTTGCATAACTGAGCATTGGTTAAAAGATTCTGAAATGTTAATTAATTACGAGAATTATAATGTGGCCAGTTGTTTTAACCGAAAATCAATGCTGCGTGGTGGTTCACTAATCCTAATTAAACGTTGTATAAAATCAAAAGCTCGTAAAGACATAGTTGAACTATCGGTTGAACATAGCGTTGAACTGTCTTGTGTTGAGCTAGATAAGCATGTTATAGTGTGCGTTTACAGACCCCCAAATTATCAAAACTTCTCTATATTTGAGTCAGTAATGGAAGATGTTTTGGCTAAACTTGCAACTGGTAATAAATCAGTTATTATCTGTGGAGACTTTAACATTAATATTTTAGAAAATAATTCAAATACCAGTAGATTATTGAATTTGTTTAAATCATTCAATTTGTCAAATGTGTTTTTGGAACCAACCCGAACAACTACAACTTCTGTTTCATGTATTGATAATGTATTTTGTTGCTGCGACTATTTAGATAAAGCTATCGTTAATTATCTCCCTTCAGATCACAGCGGTCAAACCGTAACTTTTGAGTCCAACATAGCGATACAAAAAGTGCAGATACAATCCAGACCAATAACATTTGTCAATTTAAATAAATTTAAAAGCACTTTAATTTGTAAGTTAAGTAATCAGGACCTTACAATGAATAATGTTAATAGTTTGTATAAAGAATTCTTTTCGGTAGTTCAAACCGAGTTTAATAATATTTTTAAGAAGAAGTCTAAAAGTATCAGCCCTAAGTTTTTATTTAGTGACTGGGCAACTAAAGGACTTAGGAAAAGTAGGGAAAAACTTTTCGAGCTGTATGGCCTTAAGCCTTATATTAACACGGAAGCTTTTAATAAGTATGTTGCTTCTTACTCAAAAATTTTTAAGAACACTTGTAAGGCTGCCAAAGCCTTATACATTAGCAACAAGGTAAAATCAGCAGACAATAAAATAAAGACGGTTTGGAAAATTATCAATAATGAAACGAACAGGATCAAAAAGCAAAATTCTGATTACACACTGGAGACGTCACGTGGTCTCATTTGCGATAACAAAAAAGTTGCTCAGGAATTTGTGAATTTCTTTACCAGTGTCCCACTAAAAACCACTGAAATCTTAAATTCTTCGCCCTCGCGTGCTTTTGATTTAATGAGGGCGAATATTTCTGCCTGCCCGATTGAATTTAACTTTAAGCATATTAACCCCTTAACAGTAATAAAATCTTTTAAGCAAATCAAGATCAAATTGACCGAAGATCTTTGGGGAATGTCTATTAAAGTCTGTACCTCCATAATTGAAACTATAGCACCTTACTTAGCCTTAATATTTAATTTGTGTGTGGATCAAGGAGTCTTCCCGGATCTAATGAAATACAGTAAGGTAATACCACTTTTCAAATCCGGGGACAGTAAAGACACTAATAATTATAGACCTGTGTCCGTGTTGCCGGTTTTCAGCAAGGTTTTTGAAAAGATAATGCTTAGTCAGATGCTCAATCATTTTAATACTAATAAAATCCTTCACGAGCAACAGTATGGTTTCACCAAAGGGCGTTGTACGACCGACGCTGGTGTTACCTTATTAAAACATATTTTTAACGCGTGGGAAGATGCTCAAGACGCCATAGGAATCTTTTGTGACCTCTCCAAGGCATTTGATTGCGTCGATCACGAAACCCTGCTTTTGAAACTTGAGCATTACGGACTTGGAAAACTTGCGCTTAGTTTAATAAAATCTTATTTAAATGATAGACAACAGCAAGTTCAAATAAATGGTGTCAATTCACTTGGTTTAAAGGTAAAAATGGGTGTTCCACAAGGCTCGATATTGGGTCCTTTCCTCTTTTTAGTATATATTAATGACCTACTCCATTTATTAATAAATCAACCACAAATGGTGTTATTTGCTGACGATACTTCCTTAATTTTTAAGGTAGATAGACGTGCTTCAAATTTTGACGACGTAAATAACGCCCTACTGCTGGTCCAAAATTGGTTCACGGCTAATAATTTAGTACTAAATGGAAATAAAACTAAGTGTATAAGATTTTCTTTACCAAACGTCAAGAGTAGTGATTGTGAGATAGTATTGAATCAAGAGAAGCTAGAATTCGTCGATAAAACGGTTTTCTTGGGGATCACGCTCGACTCAAGGCTACAATGGGGTCCTCATTTAACATCTCTAGCAGGACGGCTAAGTTCAGCAGCTTACGCTGTCAGAAAAATCCGTCAATTTACTGATGTAGATACCGCGAGGCTGGTCTATTTTAGTTACTTTCATAGTATCATGTCTTACGGTATTTTGCTTTGGGGACGGGCTGCAGACATCGAGTCTATTTTTATTCTGCAGAAAAGAGCCATCAGAGCCATATATAATCTCCGCAGGCGCGATTCTCTAAGGGAATTGTTTAAGGATATTAACATCATGACTGTACCTTGTCAATACATCTATGAAAACATCATGTACGTAAGAAAAAATTTACATCTTTACAGTAAAAGAGGTGAAAGACATAATTATAGTACTAGAAATCGGGACCTATTAGTTCAACCAGGTTTCAGACTGGCTAAAGTAGACTCATCTTTCATGGGGTACTGTCTAAAATGTTATAATAAAATACCTCCCCACATACTTCAACTGAATGAGACAAAATTCAAATCCTTTGTCAAACGCACACTATTCAGGCAGGCATATTATAGGTTGGAGGACTACATAACTGATAAAAATGCCTGGCTTAATGCCGGTCCTGCTCCACACCACAACTAATTAATTGACATTCGAATCACTGTTGAAGCTGCTGAAGATAGTAAGAATTTATTTGCATTATATAAACTCAATCTCCTTTTTATTATATAGATGCATTGCACAGATGTGAGTACTTTGTACTATAGAGCTACCATTTACCGGGTAATGTCATAGATTGACTTGAATGTGCCTTGGCGGCTGATAGTATGTCATGCTCACTCAAATGTCTCGCTGACGGTGGCGCGTGTGTCGGATCATTTAGCTCCCTTCAAAATGGTTGAGCTGAATGGTGCTGATCCATGCGTCATGTTCGTGAACGGGCGCCGTCAGTTGGGACTGGTCATCTCTTAGCTGCCAGGGCTTATTTTAATAAATTATTAGCTGGATTGTTTTTAATTATGTTTTGATGCACTCTGGACGCTTTTAACGTGTACGGTTTTTTGTACATCGTTCTCACTTATAGTGAACAACATTAATCGATGTAACTAAGATATATGTAAAAACATTATTATTTAAAAGAGTGTCCATGGAGTTTCTTGCCCGTTCTTCTCCATAGGTACCTACTACGCTTTGGAATGGGCAACTAGCTTCATATTTCTGACTGACCGACTCCTTGACAATTCAAAAGTGCCTGTAAATGGTTTAATTGAAATAAATGATTTGAGTTTTGAGTTTTGAAGCTTTAAATCATTAATCACCGAATATGATTAGGTACTTTCTTGATTAATTTCTTTAATCTATAATCATGATTGAACCTTACAAACTGTAATCGTAATCGTTAATAATGAACCTGATTACATTTTACCCAAGTCTGTGTTTAAATGACACATTTAAGTTTTTTTAGTTTAGTTTAGCCACATTCAGACAGACACCATTTTTCAGAACTACAACATCGGGTGCTGTTGTCCCGGTTTATTTAGCAAAACACTTGGAGACGGCGGGAAAAACACTATGGTAAAACGGTAATAGTAAAACTAATACTGCCTCGACTGCCTCGATGGTCTAGTGGTCGCAAGAGCTACTGCTGAGCATAAGGTCCTGAGTTCGATTCCCATGGCGGGCAGTGTTATTGAGTTTTATATCTAGAATTTCTCAGTAGTCGCCCTGAGTCTGGATTTGTGCCCGGTTGATGGCAATAGGCTCGCCCCCTATTAAATGGGTCTAAAGCATACTGAACTGGCGAAATGTGGATGTACTATAGGTACACTTCTGCCTAACCCTTCTGGAATTACAGGCGTGATGTCGTGTGTGTAAAACTAATAGTTATAATTATTATGATCTTACTCTGAATCTTTCTTCTGGTTCTCAGCTATTTCAGCTTCGTAGCTAGGCAGATAGAATTGGGGAGCTCGCTTGCCGCCGACAATGCTGAGCCGTTCCTCAGGCGTAGACTGAAACCTTCTCTCATCAACACGGCCGTTCTGGAAATCGAAGGAAATAGAAAAGTATTAGTGTCAAATGTCAAACAAAGATAAACCTTTAAAAATTGTAGGTTAGTCCGGTAAAAGAGACAGGGGTACGTATAAGATAAGTAATTTAGGAAAAAAAAACCCGGATTTTCCTTTACTTGTCAGTGAAAAGAGGGGGAACGATTTAAAACACAATTTTAGCTACAAGGCGCACTGAATGGATAAGGTTGGGTTGGTTACTACCCACTAGACATTGGCCCTAAAGTAAAGTGTCTTTGTTGCTCTTCCATCTATTCAGAATTGTTCCGCCTTTAAACCTAATTAAAAATTCGTTGCGAAGTTAAAAAGTCGAGAGATGTCACCTACTCATACTCATGGACAAATTAAGTGATTTAATTACTTTCCAATGATTATAAAAGGATTAAAAATAAAAACCTACACGACATTTGCCAGTATTTATTTGATATCCACTGAAACTCACTCACACAGAGTCTTCGCAGCGCGATACCTCGAGGGATTTCTACATGACCGATTTGACCGAGAAAGCGAAATGTAGCTATAATTACAATTCTATCCCCAATACAAATCCCCAAGATTTGAACTGCGAGCTAACTTGTAATCAAGTACCAATATTCCAAACAACTAAACAGTTACGGGCATAAATACCTTAGGTACAGTTACGCAACCCTCAAAAGCGTTTCCACATCGTGTTACGAAGCCTGCAATGAAAGCCAAGTTGCTACGCCCCTCAAGAACCTCTCAACATTATTGATAGATATAATGTTTTGCAATTTTAAATTCACTTTGTCTTTCAGTGACGATGATAACTAGTTTCAGGTAGATATTCAAAAAACGGATAACACCGTTACTTTTTCAATAATGCTTTTTCACGGTAGAAAACTGTACAAGTAGAAACATCTATTTTATCGATAAAGAAAAGTCGGATAAATCGTTTGGTTCACTTAAACTTAAGATACTGTAACTACTTCAAAGGATAGCCCCGCTTGTTAGTGAAGCTTAACCATGACGTAGTATTGTGAGAGCATGACTCATAAATGTTGTGCCATGTGCATAAAATATTAAATTACTTAATTAAGTCAAAGTGTGGTTTCTTTCTGCGAAGAAACGGCAGTACCTGCCTGTACTTCGCTTAATTTTATTTAGATAGGTACGTGGAAAACTACGGTATAGAACATTAGGAACCTTATTTAAACGTCTACTACGTTTAAATACGAGTTGAAACTGTTAAATGTAATGGCCTTATTAAAATTATGTGCGGTTAACAGAACTAGGTGTCGGAAGTAGGTACCTACTGACATAGTTCGACTACAGCTGTATTTACATACAATTCGAAGTAATTTCCAAGTAATAAACAATGAAATCATCACACCATTTCAATTTAAATGAGCCCGGAGTATCACTGCGAATATTAATTGGATTTAATATAATCATCACCGATGTTTCGCCAATATGTTTTAATTAATGGATTGTTCGCAATCCTTAATTAACTATATGGAATGTGTGAGCACTGACCTGATCCTCAGCCTTCACGTACAGCACGTATTCCATATCGAGCTGGAAGGGGTCGGTTCCTCTCGTTCGCACCACGCCTGACCGCTCATCGACCTCGAATCTTCCCCCGGTTCTGTCTCTGACGATGAAGTAATGGATGTTGTGGTCTGTGTCAGGGTCCCTAGCTTGAAGAGTGAAGACTGGCGTGTTCGGAGCTGCGTTGAGCTGTACCACCGTCTGCATCGGCAGCGGCCGGTTGATGAAGTAAGGAGGCTCATCATTAACATCCTTTACGTGAATTATCACTCGCTGATTGTCCGTATCTGAAAAACCACAAGGTCAATGTCAACGAGACTCCAATTATACGCATTACCAAAGCCAAGTAATGTTTGTTTGAAGGCCTCTTGGCAAAACTAACAAATTATTAATCTATCCGCAGTGTACTTGAGGGTTATAAACCGCAGGAATTAATTAAGCACACAAATGTGAAATGGGTGTTAGTTTCTAGTCGAATTTTGAACTCGCTGTCGGGAGAATCATCATAAATTTTCATGTAAAGTACAGTCATATCTTCGTTAATCCTGTTAAAACATATTAAATATGAAATGCATGAATCAACACGAGGGTTTTCATTTAGAGAAAAAAGTTGCGTGGGAGTATTGTTGAGTTTCCCGCAAAACCGCTTGATAAACGGTAACGGGGGGATAGTATAACGGCTGTGTATGTTAAGGATAGAGCAGACTTTTTCTCTTTTGTTCGGGACAATTCACTAGTTTACACGGTCTACACGAGAATACGCTTATCACGTCGTAGGAACAGTTTCGTGCGGTTTGGAACGAGTTTTACGTTGAGATTTTATAGCAGCGTAGACTGGGGTAGCTGATACATATTTTATAGTATACACAAGCATGTTTAAATTCCACAGTGGAGCGTCTGGTCTAGTAAATATGGAAATATATATAGGGGAGATCTAGAAACGAGAAAATGCATTTCTAAATGCGCATGTAAATATTTACCATACTTAAATTAAATATTAAATAAGTACACTTATCACAAAGTAAACTAGACATAATAAATTATTGTAGGTTGTACTTACATTTGAGCGCAACTGTTTGGTTAGCATGAAAAATAAATAACAAATTACATTAGTTACCTTCACCGTTCAGTTAGTAGGAACTCTAGGAACACAAATATTATATTAATCGATTAATAGGTAAGCACTGAGAATCGCCACTTCACACTTAAAAATTCATCCAAATTGAAAAGTTCTAGAGAAGTTCACAAAACCATGACGCCACCTCTCTGCCCAAAGCTGCCAAGGACTAACTTCTATTCTTTTATTTTCTTTTTAAGGAGTCCAGCTCATACCGCCACTTCCGCCATGGCCTGCCGCGATGTCAACCATGTCGTAAATTTGGCCCTTTGATCGTCTGACATGCGGCAGATGTGTCCAGACCACGAAGTTTTGGAACGAAGTTCTTTTAACGCAGCTTGCAGTAAGGAGTAAATTTGTAGTTTTTTTTTAGAAATCGTCATGTGACGAAAAACGTTATGTACAATAATATAAAGAGAGAGAGAGAGAGAGAGAGAGAGAGAGAGAGAGATAGTTTTCATGGTTTTCAATGGTGCTGAAGCCAATAGTGAGGCTAAACTTAAAATTCAAGATGGCGGCTGCGGAAATTTTCAAATTTTTCATCATGTTCGTGGTTTTTATGGCTTTTTCAGGTTGCTGAAGCCGATAGTGAGGTCAAACTAATAATCCTAAAAGGCGGCTCCGAGAATTTTCGAATTTTTCGAGTTGAAGAAATAGCTCAAGGAATGCCAAACGTTTTTTTATTGTGTTTGCTATTCAACATAAAATAACTTCTGCATTCTGTATTCTTATAGTTAAAAGCATTCACTTTAACCCTAAAGAATAATAGAATAATTCACAGAAGGCGCCACTTGTCAGTTGACTCATAAAACATGACTAGGGTCATAACGAAAAGCTACCAACATCAGAATACAAACAGCGCGTATTATCAAACATTGCCTCTAATGCTACTGTAGCTATGCGGTATCCTTTTTGTCCGATGGGATTCTCATAAAGCCTCGGTATAAATCCGCAGTTAGCTGTAATCCATGCGGTCTATTTAGGGTATAGTTTCACACACAACTGAACATTACAATGCATTGACCTTATGCGTAGTCTTATTAAGATTGTATCCTTACGATAACAACCTTATTTATACCTACCCATGTAACCTACTCAGAGATAATAAAGGAATTAATGTGACGGCGCCTCTAAAGGTTTAACGATGCCAACCTTACAAAGTTGATTTTAGAACGAATTTGACAGCTGTCAACTTGACGTAACTGAGAAAGCGGCAATAAGAAACGAAGTCGAAGCCGGCTTTGATGTAAGGCGACTCGACTATGATATTGTGGTTGTCACTTAAATCAGTAATAAGATTTTTTTCATTGTGACTACCTTGCAAAGCAATGATCGATTGATTTGCGATCGCACCACACGTACTCGGTGGATCGTCGTTTACATTATTGTTCATTACCTAATGTGATCAGAGACTTGTATATTATTTACTTTCATTTACTTACATCTCCTCGCCCGCATACCCACGAATAATAAACATTAATTGCCGATTTCACCAATGTTACTGAACGCGTTCAAGAGCTGTCAGTGTCAATATTCCATAGAAAATAATGACACTGACAGCTCTTACTCTTAGTTTATGTGCTGATCGCGTGTTTTACTAAAGTAGTTGTATTTATTTTGTTATTTTAATATCAAGCTACCTTCCACCATTTAATTTTTCATTTTATTATCAAGCTACCCACCGACCTTTCAATTTTGAGCAGCTGACTGTATATTTTATGAGAGATTGGGGAAACGAACTCAATACCTACCGAACTCGTTAAAATAATCACATCAGGTGCTATCATACATCTTAAATATATTTATTCTAATGTTACTTTAATGTATTTTAAGTAGGTTCTTTGATATAATATTTATTTAGGCGTAAAAGAACTTTTGGAGAATGATACATTTAATACTCCACACCATTTATACTATAAGGGCCGGCTAGTCGTCATATCTCAATTTCTCAAATGTAGGACCTGTCAACGGCAAAATCACGATTTCTTAAGTACAATGTAATTTGACTATAGTTTGCGACATATTTCTTTCACCTGTGTCAAAAACAAAAGGTCAATTCAATCCAAGTCAGGTGACATCTAGCACTACACTTTGTTTCGTTAATTCCAAATATGGCGAATCGTTGAGCTGCATGATTGCTGACAAATCACGCACGGCAATAGAGTGGAACTCACTATCTGCGTCTGTGTTCCCGAACGCATTCAACCCGAATCTCTTCAAAGTTAGAGTGAACAGGCTTCTTCTGGGTAAGCTCACTCCATCGTAGACTTTGTCTCTGTCACTTCTGACCTAGACTAGAGTCAAGAGCAAACCCATCTCAAATAAAAAATACGTGCACTGCCAGGACAGGTCCACTCAATCGGTGTGGTTCTTTCCTCAAAAGACCATTTCAGACACCACGGTCTGACCAAGATAATGTCTTGACTTCAAAAGAGACTGTGACCTCTGATTTCGTTTCGGTATTTCTTCTCAGAGAATTTTCAGATAGGAAACGCCAATGTCGTCTAGTTTTTAAAATATGATTGACGTGTAAAAGTGTTTGTACAAACCTACGTGCAGAGATAAAATGATTTATCATTTATAACTAATAGAGCGTGAAGGAGCACCCTTGAAAAACAACCAGGCTATTCTGAATCTAGGAAATGAAAATCAACATAGCCCTTTGCAGCTTGCAGCGGGATCAGATTAATCAAAGGCATTTATTATAATGCCATTCCACAGCATACAAAACAAAACACTATCACATAATTTAAGTACCTCTTGACAACAGGAGGGAATATCTAAGGAACGTTTGTGGAGCTCCCCACAAACCCTGGAGCAATGCCAAATATCTCAAGCACATGTATTATACGAGAATATTGATATACATATAGCTAGCCAAGGTGGTATTTGTTTTAAATGTGTGCCACCTCAAATCTATTCGCTTTTTATTTACTCTCCAAACGTGCGCTCCGAACAGACAGAGCAATACTGCGGTTTGTCCCTTTTGTTCACCCGCTACGTTTACGTCCACTGAATAAACAAAACTATATGTTAATTTACTAACTGGAACAATATATTTTGGCTATTGCTTGATAGTATTTCCTACAAGTATTCAGAAATTACAATCCTAAGTTATTGAACACGACTTGACAGCAAGTGCCTGAAACTCGGAATCAAACTCCATTGACCCAACCCCCACCCTTAGACTTGGCATCTTGCCAGCGCTGATAACAATCCATGCCAAGATAAAAACCGTTTTTCAAAAGACAGTTTTGTCAACTTGGTAGCAATTTGCTTAAACTGCGAAAACGTTACAATTCAGAGCTTGAAGACAACCAACAGACACACTCAATAAAGCTTTCAATTGCACGGCTGACATAATAACGAACATTCAATTTTCATTCCTTGATTGTTGGGAGAACAGAGGCATAAATGACACTCGTCGGAAACCGTGAAATATAGCAAGTTTTAACACGGCGGAGTGCAGGTGTGAGGCAGGCGCAGGCGAGCAGGTGGAAGACGGGGAGGCGGCCCGGGCCCCCCAACCCGGGGTGGGGGACCTTCAGCCACGGCGCATGCGTACACTACGCCAGCGTGTTTTCCTCGTGACCATGCACAACTCGGCTACAACTCAACTCTCAGTCTACACTACTTTTCAGCGGCGAACTTCTTTCATAACAAAAGCCCGCAACTACTTCTACTTAGAACGTAAATTAAGCATCAGAACTGAGTCCGACCTCATTAACTAATACGTTATACGTTTCCATAGCGACCAAACAAGCAAATATTTTTATTAACATTACAAGTTACGGCAATCCATAACGGTAACAGATTTTTATGGAAATGAAAGGTTCATAACGAAAGTGCGGATCGATTTAATATACTAAGTACACTTTTATCAAACCAATCGAATCAGTGTGCAATACAAACCAAATTTATTCAGTCTGGGCATAAATGCGCATGCAAAGTGGGTATCACTTGTATAGCGCTCAATATGAGTGGAATACTGCACGACTCCACGAGTAGACATTGAACCGCTAAAACTTTAATAAGTTGAACGAGGTGTGTGAGCTACGTAGATGACAGCCTTGATCAACGTGCATTACTATTTCATTAACTCGCTAGCCCGCCGTTCATCTCGAAATCAAACTTTTTTCACCGCTGTTTACACAGGTCGACCCTTTATTAAATTGAAATGCTAAATGCTTAGGACATGATGTTTAAAACAGTTTTACGTATTTTGCTCTACCAACAAAACGTATCAGCGAAGCTATTTACTGAGCTTTACTACTGGATTTATGTATTGGGATTAAATATTGTAATGTGTGTTATAATTGAAATACAATACACACACATTTTGTTCCATCGTTTATGAAAACATGTCTCTATTCCGTAATAGCCTGGAATTAATTGTTCAAAGAAACATGTTCGTAGTTTCGCATTAGAACTCGCGAAAGGTTTGACAACACAACGCTAGACACATTCATACCACTTAGAGCCACGCCTCTATTAAGTTTAAGCTTCAATACTAAATCGAGACAGTACTTGAATCAATTGAGAGTACGATACTCACTCAATTGAGATAAACAAGCCACAAATATTATTTGGTGGTTAAAGCAACATAAATCTTATCATTGGCTAACTATGCATTGTCGTCTTTTGGCAGTAAATATGGTCATAAAAATATTTATTTGAAGAACATTTTCTATTTAAACGGACTCTTCTAACTATCTGATAAAGAATAATCGGCAGGAAAACACATTATAACAGATAGAATGACGCTAATAGAAAACACGGATGGCACAAAAATTTACAAGAGTAATATTGACAGAATATAAATAAGACATTATCATTACGACAAAACTTTCTTTTACGCGGGACAATATTTTAAAATATGAAAGAAAATAACATTTTCATTGTAGAAGATGGAAAAGCAAAGACTCAGACAGCTTTTGTTAAATGTTTTCGAAGCACTGAAGCTGAAAAGAGGCGTGCTATCGACAAATTGTGATGACAATAATTATTTAATCTTTTCATGAAAATTAAGATCAAAAAGTCAAAATTAAGCTAATTTATGTCTGACAGTTTAGCGAAGGTTCAATGAAAACAGAACATTTCTTAAAACCACGATTAGAATAATAAATGTAAATGATTTGTTTATGTAAGTAGGTTTGTGTAAACACTTTTACACGTCAATCATATTTTAAAAACTAGATGAGATCGGCGTTTCTTATCTGACTACTCTGAAACAGACTCAGAGGTTACAGTCTCTTTTAAAGTCCAGACATAATCTTGGTCAGGTCATGTGAAGACCATGTAGATTGGTGTCTGAAATGGTGTTTTGAGGAAATAACCACACAGGATGAGTGGACCTGTCCAGTCAGTGCACGCATTTGTCAGTTGGCATGCAGCTCAACACAGAACTAAAGGAGCTAAACGATTCGACGAACATTACCAAAGAAAGGACATTTGAGTAGGCCGCATAAATTACTAACTAATTGTCGAAAGAGACTGGATCCTGCGACACAGGGTATCCTAGTGCGGGATCCAGTGTCATACCTCAATATTATAAAACTATATAAGAATCAATAAACTTTTAACCTTTATTTTTTAGTATGATGGGCAACTCAACTTCAACCTTATTCCGGTTGACATTTTAGATGATATTAGCTAGATCCAACCCACGTTTTAAATTCCTTCCCACGTTTGTTTTATCTCCCAGATTATACTAAAATAGCCTGGAAGTTGAAAGCCGTCATCATTTCTATTTTGCAAGGAACCTCGTATAATTTAGGGTCGCTTGTGTCAACCTTAGCTCAAAACCACAAAATGAAGTTGAAAGAGCTTTGTTCAGCGGGGGTACGTGTCAAGCTAACAACAACTAAACAACCCTCCAACTGTTGAACATTTAAGATTATAAGTGTAGAAATTATATTAAGTATATTATGTTTTCCAACAATATTTATGGGGCGATTTATAACTGGTGATAAGGAGGACATTACAATAATTTAGGCACGTAATGACTTAATGGGCACCCATGGTTTTATATTTCCACAATTTCACATCGACGTAAATTAACTCGAATTTCGTTACAAACTACAAACACCCCGATCGCTCCACGAGACATAATATTGTTTCCAAAATGTGAAGTCCTTTATTCAATTTTTCCTGAATTTCTGTTGAACATTTTCAGAAACTAGTTCAACGTCGCATGTCTTTATACTTTGTCGTGTATTTTTATACAATTCACATTCAATGGAAGTTATAAATATTAAATCCTGAATGCAGGTGTGTATTGTAATGTAACCTACATGTCACATCCATGTTTCACGTTAAAAAGCAATGCATTTGAAATCAGTTTGATAAAATACTTTCGATGTGGAAGTGGCGATTTCTCTACCTGTAAAGCCGGCAATACATGTTGGTCAAGCGTCAGCCAACGCGAGCGTAGGCAAACTGATACAAGGCGAAGCCTTTGATTTGTGCAGAAAAACCGACTCTGATCCGAAGTGAGACGAATCGTAGCGATGCGATCCCGAATGGTGGCGAGGCACGCCAAACGAGCTGTATACACGTTGGCGCTCGCGTGCACTCAGCCAGCTAGGCGAACGTTGACGAGCACTGGCGAGTCTCGACAAATGGGCTGTCTATACGTGGGTACTCGTCTTCGCTCGGCCAACTATGACCAACATGTATTGCCGGCTTAATATAATCCCCATCCATTACCAATAGATGAAACCGATTCGATGTTTACCTGAAAGAAGAAAAATAAAGCATCAGTAATCAGTTAAGTAACGTTCTGTTGGGTATTTTCCTGTTTTCAAAGGGACTGTATTAACATTTTCTGTACATTTGCATAATAAGTCGCTACGTCAGCATAATTCAAATCAGCGTCTTCGTGTTATCCTGGCTACGTGTGGCTCGCTACATGCGTGGAAAGAGAAAAATTAAGGGAAACTTTTAACTAGATATAAAAACGTGCTCATGAACAATCTCTACACAATCTAATGTTCAATTATTATATCGTTCTAAAATCTTCATGGATTTGTCGGTTTTCCACACTTTGAAAGCGATAAAATTATTTATAACTATGTCCGGCCAACACGCATAGTTGTGCCATATGTCATAATTGCGCTACACATCTCATTTAACTAACAAAGAGGTGACACGGTTTTGTTGAGTTTCACGTGAATGTAAAATCCCTCCGTCAATTTGTCGACCCTACAGTGTTCATTAATCATTAATAGACAGAGAAAATAATGCCACTGTTTTAAATTCCGCTGTCCCTTCTATCGTCCTAAGTTCTCGAAAATTCATACGTCAAAGAGAAGCAAGACAGCATATTGCGTTCAGCGTCCTTCCCGGGTGATGAATATTCAAGGATATTCACCTTTTATTGTGTGTGCCAGCAGCCGGGCCTCATAACCGGCTCTCCCTTGTAATATCCTTATAAAGGGGAACCCTTACACAACCTATAACGTTACTGCTTGAAAAAATGCAAAGTGTGAAAGGTATGTTTCTGAGAGTATGGAACCTACCTCTCGAACATGAATGTCAGTAATCAGTAAACAGACACAATATTCGCAAATGTAGTGTAGATATTTATAACCGATGCTACGACTCAGCAATTGTGCTAATAGGTAAAAAATTATGGTGTGTGTCGCAACCGCTGTTAAATTGCACATTGCACGGTCACTGAACTAAAACATTGTACGACCGAGTGGTCGTTCCATCCACAATTATGAATGCGGCACATGCCATGCTGGAGCGATAGAACGGAATCCTCGCTAAAATTGGCACCGTCGACAGTGCTGCTAATTAATGTTTAGCCTATTGCAAACGTGTGAGTGAATGATAGGGAAGACTACGTAATTGCGATGTCTCGCGTAATTCTAGACTTGCTTGTTTAGATAGACAGTTTTAATCAATGACTGCTGCGAATTATGCATCTTTTAAAACAAACGTAGGTTACCTACCGATTTAGAATATATCTTTTGGCTTGAATAAATTGTAGAAAATACTTTCTTATGTTCTGTCACTATTGAGCTTCGTTATCTATTCAAAATCAGGATACGAAAAAAGCGAATCGATAGCAAACTAAATAATGCACAGTATAACCATAAACAATCACTCTTTTTGTATCCTACAAAAAAAAACAGCGCTGAAACAATATTTGTGTAACTTTTCTATTGATTTACGAATTAAATTCCTAATTTGTACAGTCATTATTGGAAATGCCTTTAATATAAGTTAAGTATTGCGTGAGGCGGTCAATTTGTTGGGTCATTTGAGGGCGCCACTGTGGAATACGGGCTAGCTATAAGGGCAATTAAAACTGCTTTGTAGGGCTTAATTAAGCCACGTTACGAACCTCCATAGCTTTCATAATTGACGATTATTATTTTCGTACTTACGACAAAAATTCGTGCGCTTAGTTTCCTAATTATCGGTTTGTACCAAGAGTCCTCTAAATTTATATTGTAAATAAATATCGGCTGAGTGCTTTGCAGCGGCTTTAATTCGAGTACATAAACAACAAAATAGTAATCAATCTTCGTAATCAATTAAGGTCATAAATATTTACGAATCGCTCCGAACTTCTCAACGGACAATAACTACGAGTCGGTACAAGAATCGATTTTGACCTTGAACGTCGACCACGCTCAATGTCAATGTGCACCTATATTTTATTTGTTATTATTATTTAGACAAATAAAATTAATTATCAACTTTGTTTATTGACCGCATAAGTCGTTGCACTTAATTAAGTCTTTGAAAAAATTACGCTTTATTTTAATTTGATTTTGACTCATTGTTTTCTGTCTAGACTTATTTACAATTTCATCTGACGTTATTCAGAATATCCCATTCTAATATCCACATCAACCTGAATTCACGATACTTTACAGAAAATATTTGCTATTCGATTAACAATATCAAGCAATCTGTGAGGGAGGCCTAACTTTAGGAGTCAGTAACCGCTGAATGTAGGGGCTGAATACAAACATTAATGCGCTGGTGTGGAATTAACATATCTACTTACTTAATTTGATTATTTTGCCTGGACTACATTACCGTTTGAGCCTCTTTCATGTTGTTAAGTATCCCAAATAAACTAATATTGATATCAGTCTACGGTATTCGAAATAAAATAAGCAATCACTGGTCCGAAAATTGAAAGCTTTCAATTCAAAGATTTAACTAACATGGGCGACACTGTGTCGTTTCAATTTTCAGGTGCTATTCAAGGTCCGGGAGGGAATTCACATCGCATTAAAGCAATAAAGCTTAGCTCACTGTGTTCACTGCTCTGAATGCTCAAAACCTCAACATGAACGCGCGAATCCCTCATTTTGTTTGTAAGGCTGCCGAGTCTGCCGACCAACGAGGCTTAGTTATAATTTGTGAAGTAAAAAATAATTTGATAAAACCGAACTTATAATACCAGCTGAATAAATATTCATAGAATCTCCGTTCAAACGTTCGCTGAAGTTAAAGCCTTATTGAGAATAAACGAGAAAATGGCCGAGATTGTTGCCAAAGCTAAGAGCGAGTCGAGAGGACCGCACCACCCCATTTTGTGAAAATGAAGCGGAGTTAGGAGAGGGAGCAAGTGAGTACACATCCCCTAAATGAAAGATCGAGCAGCGTAATCTTATTTATTCGCTAAACGACACGTAATTGACAAGTCGAACCAAACCAAAGACGGGCTCTGAATACAATCATATCGCGGAGTCACGAGGGAGCAGTCATGCTTAGAAACTTTAATGTGCTGGTAAAACTTTGTTTCTATATTCCTAAATGTAACTAAAATCGAACCAACCTGACTCACTTTCAGCGGGGCGAACGAACTTGACAACTAATACAAGCCACAAAAAGTAATGTTTTCCAGTAGGTACAGCGTAGCATTGTGAGAGCGCGCAGAGGTTATCGTGCATGCAGATCTTATTATATTGATTTACAAGAGATGTCTTCGGATCGTAGAGAGCTTTGTAATAACGAGCGCGGACGAAAAGCTTACTTTTTAGACAAGGACCCGCGCTAAGTACATTTCGTTTGATACCTTTGTTATGTAAACACTACATCATCGTCACCGTATCTTCTCAAGCATTGTGACAGGCAGGCTTAACAAATAAACAAACGGTGTGATAGTGGAAAAATTTAGATCAGAAACGTCAGTTACGACTGAAGTACACGCCATTATGTGAAAGGGCACAAAACAGCGATTCCGGACAATGGGCAGGCCCACGCCCGTCACATCAAACAAAAAGGTTCCCGTAGAAAATATTTACAGAAGAGTTACACATTGTGTGTGTCGATGTAACAAAGAACACATTAGTTCGAGATGAGCTATCGTAAAAACCTATGTAGCTGAGGAATGAGTACACTAAGTATTAATACACGGACACCGTCTGGACCATTCATCGTAACTGGTGCGTCACTTTAAAGTGGTCTAGCGTCCCGGACCGCGCGGTGGAAAAACAAAACGACTAATGATGTAAGTATTAATAATATAATAATAAAAGTGCACACATGGATAATATTCGGTTGGTGCCTCAATGCTTAAAATTGTCTAAAGGACCTCTGCTAGTTGTCTTCGGCCCCTCGTACACGAAGGGTTTTTTTTTCAGGCGACGGCGAAGCAGGCCCATAGATCCTAAACATACATCATCTACAAATATATAAAATTCTCGTGTCGCAATGTTTGTTACCAAACTCTTCCGAAACGGCTGGACCGATGTGTATGTAATTTTGTGTGCACATCGGGTAGGTCTGAGACTCGGCCAACATCTATTTTTCAATAAAAAGAGGCATAACAACGTTTGCGGGTCGGGTTTTATTATAATAACATAAAATTATTATACGCGAAGTGATGACTGTGTCGGCGAAGTGTTGCGCTGCGTGGTGTATCCTTCCACGAAAACGTCGGTACCCTACACCTTTCGGCAGAAAATCTTCTTTCAGGAATGTTTCTAGGTCCTGAGTTGGAACCCGCACCACAAACGACATAAAGTTTATGTTATGGCGCGACTCCAACTTCTCTACTGTCAAGGTCTACTTGTTCTTGATCCTGATGTACTCCACGATGTCTTCAGTCATCGTGGAGTGATGCAGACGGGGTCCGTACAGCTGCGTAGACGATTTTGCAGGACGCAGCGCCATACATACAGGGTGTCCTGTAAGTCGACGTCAAGTCATAACAGTTAACAGAAAATATTTAAAAAAACTTTGCTACATGTATTTTAAAAATCGAGAAAACCTACTGCCTGCGGTTTTTAACTCCTGTTGCTACAAATTTTAACTTTTGTTTTTTTCTGCTATTATGACAGGACCTATCACTCGCCTCCGGCTTGACGTCTACTTTCGGGACACCCTGTATGTATTTGGTCCTGCCCGACCAGAGCCACATCGATTACGGCAAGTGGGCTTCGTTCGCTTTGACTTCACTGTCCTTTCTTGGAGGCTGGGAACATGATGCTGGGAGCTGGTGCATTGCGGCTCTTAGATGCCCCCTCGGTTTATGTCACACTATTGGTCTGGGTATAGCCTATCAATACTATATTTGAACTACGCGAACGCCTAATCTAGCACAAAGCCTTCCAAAATGTTTCTCCAACATCGCCAAACTTATTTTCGCCAATTTACCACTTAGGGTAGCTAAGTTAAATTTATGCTAAAATATACCCTGAAATACTAGGTAAAACCGCAGGAGCGAAACCACTAACACTGTCTAGGTAATATAACGTAATAAGGGTAAAATTACGCCAGTATGCGGCAGAGCAAACTAACGCTTCCCATTTGCCACCACTTAGTGTTGACAAACTTTGTGGCGATGAGCACACACGATAGGGCTTCAAGAACACTATTACGTGGCCATCGATATGTCCTCAAGAGAAAATAACAATGGAGATCGACACTATCGATAGCGTATGGATAGGTTCCGATTCAATTCAATATTTCAGTTACAATTGGGTCGGAGCAAGAATGTATCGAGAGAGCGATATCAGCGGTACAGTGTGAATTTAGACTTACAAAGTAATGAAGTGTACACGCTGCACATATTTCTAATGGTGGGTAGTTAAGAAAGTTATCATGGTTGTGTGACATAATCGTGAAGACAAACGAATTGAAAATAAAACCAGTAAAGCTGACCTCGACCGTCACCATAGTACGGATTTCACGAAGGTCAAGGCTTTAAGTAGCAAGTTCTCACTTTCTCAATATAAAAGAGTATTTTCTACCGATATATAGGGTCGTAGGGAGCACACTGCACTGAGCCGTACGACCGACGACGCGGCTGCTGCATGACGGCACGTGCCGCCGGCGCGCGACTAATGATACACACCGGTCTGCTAATACCAGCACCCGTTTATTATCCCCTAGTACCTTTACCTACGATATGCCTGTAATAACGAGCTTCTGGGAACTTCCTCCGCTACTTCAAACTAATTAATACCATTAAATAATTGTGCCATGAATACGGTACGAAAAGTTTACTACATTGCGTTTTGTTGACATTGTGGCTAGCGTGTACTTACCAGGGTTGGAAAAAATCATGATTTTTGGAAAAAATCGAATAAAGCACGATTTTTTGGATTTTTTAATTTTATTATTTAATCCTCCCTTTTCAAAAGAGTATGAGAGAACTTTACACCCTGTTCCTCATATCCCTTCATGAGGTTTCATTTCAAGGCTATCTAGGTTAATGGTATAGCACAATAAAAATGTTTGTAAAAAAAAAAATATCTATGTTTTGTAAATTAATTACCGTAATACCGTATAGTATAGGTAAATTATAGAATATTGCCATTGCTATGAACCGGGCACAAATCCAGACTCCGATACACTGAGAAATTCCAGATGGAAACACCCAATACTACATTGCCCGACCCTGGAATCGAACCCAGGACCTCGTGCTTAGCAGAATAAAATGCGACCACTAGATCAACGAGGCAGGCTCCAAAATATCTGTTTCTCAAAGCTTGGTAGAACCCCATGTTTCTACTAGGCATACTTGCACCAATCCCTTTCTGATGTAGGTGGACAACGAACTCGTGGAAGTTAGTCATACTTTTTATCAGTAATTCCTGCTACATTTCCACTCGTTTACTTAGAATTATGTTTCTCCTAGGCAATTATCACATTCATTGAATTAATGTGATAATCGCCTAGCGAATGCGCAAAACGGAAAGCGCCCTCAAAGGAATTAATCCCCGGACACACCGCGAGGATTTCCTTTTGTCTGACATGTGAATGCAAACATAATTCACACAGACAGATGAAGAAGAAGAAAATGCGTTGGAGGAAGCACGAAATAACTATGATGATTAAGTTTTGCTACCATTGATAGTAGAGCTTAAGTTAAAATCAAAACCATTCAGAAGTGTGATGTTAGCAGAAGAAATAGTAAAAAATGTGACTAAAATATTTTTACGAAGATTCAGTCATTTTTTTTTCCAGTGGTGGAGCAAATGTTTGGGGCGATAGCTTCTTCAGCTGCTGTGGAAAGAGTGTTTTCCACCTTTGGAATTGTTCAGAGCAAATTAAGAAACCGAATTGAAAAACTAGTTTAGACGACCCTAATTTAGGTATAATTTCTGAATCTGTTTTTTTTTGTTGATTTTTTTGAAAGAAAATGAAATTAATTTTTTTTGATTAAATCATTGATTTTTATTGAAAAAATCATTTGATTTAAATCATTATTTAAATCAAATGATTCAAAATCAAAATCAAATTTAAATCCAACCCTGGTACTTACCGATCTAGTTTATTTATGAGCGTACCGTCTTAAAAATACAATTTAAGAGTTTGCTCTGTTATAAAATATTGGGCAAGAGATAGAGAACTCCGACAAAATTTTATTCAATTGTGTCTAGTCTAGAATTTGTAACTTTATCCTAATCATACCTAAATATCGAATAGAACCGTTATGTAGGTTATAGATAATACAGGCTGGTGTCTGCAACTCCACCCACGTCAAAGCGCGTGTTTTGCGTAGAACCTTTATTTAAAAAACAAAACACGCGAACCGTAACACGAAAATTCGAAACCCATTCAGTATTGGTAAATAACTAGGATAGCAGAACGTGAATTATTTCGTGCTGCGGGAAATTGGTTCACTCGCGAAAACTCGCGCTGTACACTATGGGACACTTTCATTACTGCGATGTCCGGGGCCACCGGTTCAATGTCCGGTCCGCTCTATTTTTAACACACCCCACCCTAGCCGGACGGTACACTACACTGCACATGTGTATGTACGAACAATGCGCTTATTCCAAACTAAACTTTGACATTTAGCGAGAAGAAAATCTCGCTAACATAAACGTCACGCCAATATTCGCCGAAGGGTGAGGCAGAGGTGTACCTAGTAGTACCTACACCCGCACTTTGTCAACTATATTTTAGTGGCATTTAATAGGGGTCGAGCCTATTGCTATCAACCGGGCACAAATCTAGACTCTGAGCTGCTACTGAGATATTCCAGATGTAAAAACTCAATATCACTTTACCCGAACTGGGGATCGAACCCAGGAAAATTCGTAAGAGTATATTCGTTACAATCCGAATAAACATTTACGCGAAAAAACAAGGTTCACACGATCCCCTCCACGGACTAAACTAATTAGCATTTGCAGTCACGTATCGGAGTAACTCTGTTAATGAAGCCATTCAAGTCATTAGCAAGAAGCTCGCTACACCATGTAGCCTGCAGTGTCCACTTAAGCTTAAGTTACTCATGAAAAATGTACCTAATGCGTCTTTAAAGTCTCTTCTACATAAAAGTTACGGCAGCGTTGCAGGAGTAAAGCACACCAAGTGGAACGTTTAACTTAAATTCATCTCAAGTCATTATGGGATTAAAGCTGGGTTACAGTACTTAAACATTATAAAAACTCTAAAAAAACGGAAAATTGAACGTGCGGTCAAGCGCTATGTGGCGACAGAAACGTGAAATCGTGAATTATAATAATTGGGTCGGTAAATAAAAGATGACACTAAATCGCCATTTAAAACGTGTACCTTAATCCATCATATCCATCTTCTTCCATCATGAAACCATGTAAAAGGTGTATAAAAAATTAAGGCTAATTGTTCTTTAGGGTACGTGAGAATACATTTTATAATTTCGATATCGTTATTATCTTTGAAATAAATACAAAATCTAGCAGTTCAAGCGCTCTCATCGGCAGGCCAATGCCCGCCGAGACGCACTGCAAGAGAAAAAGAAAATTAAAAAATTAATATTTAGAAGACAACTTTTCAGTAGGCAACCTAGCAACTGAATTGACCACCAATTTAAATTATGTTCATACGTAACGTACAGGGGATGAACTAACGATCCATTGTGTATTTCCAGGATCCCATAATCCTGATACATTTCAGTATAATTATAAGGTGTAAATATTTGAGTCATTTGCCTCGTATCATAAGAGGCGACCCAGGGATTATGAGAGAAGGACAGCGTTTACCTGTGGGATAAAATCACACCGTGATCACCAATCTGCTTACCTAACGAGGCGATTACGGTATTATCCATCAACATTTATAAGAATAAAAAATTGCCGGTAAATTGAATTAAAGCTACTACACTATTCATACAGAACAGTCAAACAATCACGCATTTCACAGGACAGTTATTATTCATGTATTCCACATTTTCACGATTTAATTTATCTATGTATCACAATGTATATATATTTTTAAAGTTTTTTTTAAGTGAAAACTTCTTTACCGGCGTTGTACACTTTTTTTGTAATGGGTAAAAAAAAAAAAACTCACGTCAGGACACGTGACCTGCACCCTAATTGCGTAATACACAATCAATCGGAATCTGAATCGTTTTGAAACAGATTGCTAATACATTGCTTCTTAAGTTCGATAAAAATTCTGCTTAACAATATATAGAACGCAATGAATGTTCTTGAACCGTCAAAATCAAACAGATTAGTCGTAATCGTTTACGAAAATGTGTTACGCAATTAGGGTGCTGATCGAAAATTCGTAAGACGGATGATTGTTGATTTTTGATTTTTATTGATTGATTTTTCTGAGAGATAAACTTTTTAAATGTAATATAAATTGTCATGTTTGTGTACGATAGCGCAATAAATAAATATTGTATTCTACCACATAAATGATAGTACTTTTACACAGATAATTAAAGCAATTCGTGTAAAATTATTCCCTAACCATTCCAAAATACAAAAAATGCACAACGTTAATATTCAAGTTTTCACTTCTGCCGGCACTCCCGGAGTGCAACCCGTCGTTTTTTTTTTGCATCATTTTTCCCTTCAACTAATGCACCTGCCATCTATTCTCTTCACTACCCTTGGTTGACTGGTAGAGAATGCCTAAATCATTCAGTCCGCCTTTGTACCTCTTTGGGTTCGATAAGTTTAATTAAATAAATAAATAAGAAGAAATTATAAGAGCGTAAATAATAGTGGAAGATAAGCAATTTGTCTAGTAAGGGAAGCGAATGCAAAAGTTCGCCCCGCTCGCGCCCCGCTCGCGCCCCGCTTGCGCCCCGCTCGCGCTTCGCTGAAATCAATAATTTCGTCTCCGCGCCCTCGGCTTCGCTCTTACCGAGAATTCTTCAGTTTTTTCTTAGAAATCGAATTTAATTAATAAGTAAACGGTTTTATAGTAACGATAGTAACTGATGAATTTATTTAATTCTTAATTTGTTTTGAGAGTGCGACTTTTTATTATTTAATCATATTTTGTATGTATAGGTATACTAAAGACAGACAAATAAAATTGAAGTGTCTATTTCTAAAATAATGTCAAAATAACGGCTTTTTAATAAATGCATAAATTACAAGGAAAGTATTTACGAAGTACCGATAATAAATATGTTTTTTTTTTATAATTATGTTTAAATTAACGAAAAAAAATATGTCTGTCTGTTTGTTCCGCTTAGCTCCGTAACGGCTTAACCGAATTTGTTGGGACTTTTACGGGCAGAAAGCTGATGTAATAGGGAGTAACATAGGTTACTACTTTCTGTCTCGGTAAGACGATTCGGTGGGATTTCCAACATACACGCGGGCGAAACCGCAGGCAGCAGCTTGAAATAAAATAATATACTTCCATCCAGAAAATCTACGTATTTTTTTTTGTACTAAGTTATTAAAAGAACTAATTCACAGAAATGCTTTTATCGATCTTTTCGATGCTTCTATTTATACCTTGTTATTATGCAATGTCCACAGAGAATAAATAGCTGGACATTTTTTGTTCAATTTTGATAGGCGACAATCGACAGTTGTGTCAAAAAACTACAACCGTTACTTATTTACGCTCAGATCAATTTCCCATTGCCGCGTTCAAGCAAGCGACATTTCAATACATTACGTTGCTTTTACCTCGAAAGAAATTGACAACAGATATGCTATAATATTATTACCTTTAAAGAAAAGCTATTGTCCCTTGAATGACAAAATGACTGAATGAGTATTATTCTAAGCTTTGGACCCATAATTGTATTTGCAACACGTTTTATGTTTATAATTTATGTATTAGCTTATTTTTATTCACAATAAATGAATGACTGCCTCGTTGGTCTAGTGGTCGCAAGAGCTAGTGCTGAGTATGAGGTCCTGGGTTCGATTCCCAGGTCGGGCAAACTGTGGGTTTTCTATCTAGAATTTCTCAGTAGCAGCGGGAGTCTGGATTTGTGCCTGGTTGAAGGCAATAGACTTCCCCTTATTACATGGGACTTAAAACATAACTGGCGAAATATGGGTGTACTATTGGTACACCTCTGCCTAACCCTTCTGGGATTTCAGGCGTGATGTTATATATGTAATGAATCCACTATGTACTACCACAAACGTACGTGTACGTGTGTATGTTGTACTTAACTTTCATGGCAACATTAAAATCTATGGACGTCAACTTCAAATCATAGTGATCTCATTTCAATTCTCAGATCAATTTCGTAGTGATCTCATATTTTAATGTCACTCCTCCTTTAGGGGTACGTAAGTTCTGAGATGTCAATAATCTACCTTGTCTTGATGTGTCGTTGTAAATAAGTTTGTTTACTTATTAGCAATGAGTACTATAATTATACGGGTCTACTAGTTTTCTGTGTATTGTTGTGAAGGCTAGAACACGAGGATTTTACGTAACCCAGGTGTGCATAGATGATCGAGTCTACAGTAATGCACTTTGTTACAGTTTCTGCTATTATGAGCACAACACATGGAGCAGTGGTGGCCCAGTGGTAACGGTCCCGACTTACGAGTTGTAGGTCGTGAGTTCGAACCTAAGCAGGCGCTTTACTTTGTGTAAATAATTTAATCACCACTGCTCTCAAAATGGTGAAGGAAAACATCGTGAGGAAACCGGCATGTCCTAGAACCAAAAATTCGAAGACATGCGACATCTACCAACCCGCACTGAGCCCGCGTGGTGGATTACGGCTCACTACCTCTCATAGAGAGGAGGCCTGTGTCCCAGCAGTGGGAACGTTATAGGCTGATTATGCTATATATACATATATACTCAGGGTGAGTATCTGTGATGAGCATCGTATGGTGATGCCGACGACATGCATGTCGCCTGCGCCGGCCCCACAGGTTATTTTACGAAGTTCTAAGATTAAAATGTAATAAATCCATACTAATATTACAAATTCGCAAGTAACTCTGTCTGTGTTGTATGTAACCTTTTCACGCAAGGGCGGATCCAGGATTTGTTTCTGGGGGGGGGGGCACATTGGACAGACGGATGTGATACTTAAATTTTCTTTTCACGATGAAAAATTCGTTACGTTGTCACGGTACGTAGAACAATTGCTCGCAGGTAAAGGTTAGGATTTCTTTTGACTGTTCCATTCTGATATAGGAGCTACTTTGTCGACGTATGTAGAGAAAAGTTCGAAAATTAAGAGACTGTTGACAGGAGCGAGCGAAGCGAGCTCGAAAATTAAGACCCCGCCTTCAAAGTGCAGGTTAGGTTTTTTCGAGTACTTTCGACCATACATACCGAAATAGGAGTTTCGTGATCAACTCATTATGCTGAAAATTTGGAGGTTTATGAGAATGTAAGAGCGAACTAGAATTTTTTTGCACCCTACATTTATATTTTGCATACGTACGGGCCCACATCTCCAAATTACTGATGGCTGCTTGCTTGGCATAGAAGTGCATGGAGCACAAATAGGACATGAAGCTCATCTAGATGTCTAATGTGCCACTTGCCACTTCAGTAGCCATTATTGAAACCATTCACTTTTGTCTTCTTTGAATGTCATAATTATAGGTAAGTACTGTTTACTGCATATTATGCTCTTTGATTTACTGTCATGGAGTCTATACTCGTATAAACGGAGCGACCACTGGTCTTTTAACGACGTTTTTCTGGCGAACACCCAAAATTAAAAAAATTGAGGTTTTAACCATTCTGAGATCTATCTTTTGAGAGAACGTACGTATTTGTACGAATGTACGCGAAGTCTAAGTGCGACACCCAGGTTACATGGATACTTCTTTTGTTAAGTAATAAGATAGAGAAACTTAGTTCAAAATAATTTTCCATTGTAGAGAAACCCGCAATGTCTTTTTCAGACATTTTTATATTCTCTTACGGTCTTCTTTATGCAATGTCTTCGACATTACCTAAATATTTTCATTTGTAGACGGTATCTTTATAGTAACTGTTTGTGGATGGAACACTATCTCTCTTTCATAACACATAATTTACACAAAGTTATAATTAACGTTGGTCCTACTAATAACAATACGTAATTCATCAAAACTTTAGTTACGTGTTTGTGTTTACACTAATTACAATTAGCATACAAAAGCACGAACCGCCAGTGAAATATTTACTGCTCAAAACACAAATAAACACTGCTTGAAACAGCTATTTTCTTCTTTCAGTTTTCTAAGTTTTCACCGCCCGTGAAGCGTTTTCTCCTATATTTTTCAAATCGATGGAGTTCCAGATTATGTTGGCAAAAGGTATGGTACTAACCTACTGGCGTCATAAATCGGTGGCCGTCTCTGCGCCGTCACACGTACCATTTAGCGTTCGGAACACGCCCGCAACGGGTAACACACGACCCACGAGAAACTTAGTAAACTCATCAGATGGGCCCCCGAGCACGCGCGCTAGCTTTACTTGTGAGTAAAGTTTCTTATATTGCACCAACTTGCCGGTATCTATCTTAGCTAGAGTTTGGTGTATCTTGCTTACATGTATTTGTACTAGGAACAGCTTTTTGCTCATTCCAAAACCGCTAATGCTTAAATTATTCCGCTCCAAAAGTTAAACGCTTTATGCTAAACCAAAACGGTAACACGTCAAAACTCGACAAATACGTAAAATATAAAACGCAAACAGACGTTTCTAAATAAATGTGTATCTTGCACAAGCCCCATACATCTTGGCACTTGTGTGGAGTTCCCGTCCCCTATAGACGAGACATCTCAAAAGGGTGTTTTAAAAGAATGCGTGCACTGACGCCGAGGGATACGGTTCCAACCTCTCTTACACTACAAAATCACTCCCCATTTTCATATAATGTACCCTTTCAGGTACCAACTCAAACCACTTCAAAATATTAACATGAATACGGTACGAAACCACCTAAGAAATAGGTAAAAGCAACATTTCACATTTTCGGTCTTTAGAACCTCGTGGCCTTAATATTATAAGACATTATCAACATAATTTGTTTAATAACAGCGAAAAATGAGGACGGCAAAATAAAGGTGCATTTTCACCCACTTTGCCGTTGAGATGGAGGCAATTTAGTGCAAAAGGATTTTACATGGTCGGAAAGCACAGCCGAGGACAAAGCGGAGGTAATAAACTTTGTTTCAACGGAACGAAAATATAAACAAAGGTTTCTAATCTAAGTCTTTCAGTTTCAACAGACACACCTTCATAAATGTTACAGAGTTATAAGAGCTACATTTTAAATTGATAACAGAATCTAATATGTAACACTTTGTGTTCTTCAATGGTTTAACCCTAAAAACTTACAAAATAAAAGTGGTAACATTGTTAAGTTGCCATAATAGCCGCAAACTCGACTGGATTGAGGCTATTTTGGCAGGCGCGCTGTTGAGATACCGTGTATTTTATCCCTAAAACTGCTTATTTCTGTTACATATCAACACGTAAAAAAGGTTACGCTTTGATTCTGTAACATTATTGTATCTGCCCGGGTGTCACCATTGCGTGGATCGCCCGGAGGACACGGTGGAGCATACGGTGGAGGTATGCCCAGCTTGGGCGGATCACCGCAGTGTCCTCGCGAGGGCGATTGGCGGCGGCGATCTCTCGCGTCCGGCCCTGGTCCAGGCCATGGTACGGAGCGAGAGGGAATGGAAAGCCGTCACCTCCTTCTGCGAAGCAGTAATGCTCGCGAAGGAGGAGGCGGAGCGGGTGAGGGAGAGAGCATTGCGCCCTCACGCCCCCACTAGCCGCCGCAGGAGACGCCCTGGGCGTCGGGAGTCGCCTGCAGATTCCCGGCCACCGTAGGCGCGGGCTTGCGGATGGCGAGCAATGGGTAGCTCGCCGTCCGGTAAGGACCAGGCCCGGGTCGACGGCGCGTTGTGTTCCACGCGCGCCTCAAAGAGATGTCAGCACAAAATGACGGGGTCCGATAGGGCCGACGCCTCAGGGTCGCGGGTTATTCCACAGAGAAAACCGTGGCCCTGGCACAGGCAACTGAAGGAACACGGGTGGGTTTTAGTCAGTAAAAGTCTGACACGCCCTCCCGCTCCACCCAGAGCGGGAGAAGTCATTTGATGATTTCCAACCCAAAAAAAAAAAAAAAAAAACATTATTGTATCTGTTACTATATATACAGGGTGGAAGGGACATCGACGCACAACCTTGGACTCAGTACATGATTCTGAACCCCCCTGTGTTTAATTTAAAAAAAAATGCTCTGCCATACATTTTGACCGCGTAGGTATTGCACTTTTCTATGAAAAGGCAGTTTTTTTATAGCCGTAAAAAAAATTCAACGCAGGTGGGTTCAGAATCATGTACTGAGTCCATGCCGGTTGTGCGTCGATGTCCCTTCCACCCTGTATAGAGTAGTGAACAGCATGTCGATTCCGTAAAACCTCACTGTGAAGACTTGCGTGGAGTGGGCTGTCAGTGTCATCCCGTCTTGGTCAATCCCTAACATCAGTGGCACTGACAGACTCACTCCACGCTCACTTCACCTATAGTTTCCACGTTGAGATGGTTACAGAATAGCACTACTTAGGTTATAAATGTATTAAAAAGCGGCTGAAACATCGATAATCGACAATTAAAAATTAATGTTCCTGAAGAGTGAACCGAAACGATGAAAAATAGGACGATGCTTTCAACTTAATATCTGCTATTACAATCTAAAACTAAAAACATTGACATGAAAGAACCGTAAAAGGCAGTTATAAACAATGAGATAGAATTTTCACTTCAGCGCAGGGCTTGTTAACGTTACCAAATAACAAAATATTAACCGTTACATAACGTTAATTTCAATGTGATATCTTAATAACGTTACAAAAATGTAACGTTACTTGATATCATTACCAGAAAATTAACGTTAATTAACGTTATCACAAAATACTACAACTAACGTTAATTTTACCGTTAATTTAGCAACGTTGCCGTTCCGTACGTAGGTTTACATTTTTTTGCTTTCGCGCTCGGTTAGCATTCGATCACGATGCACTGTTGCCGCTTCGCCTCGCGCCAACCGCACCGTCACCCGCCGTCGCGCTACAGTCGTGTGTAATACAGTGAGTTTGTTCGTTCGAGCGAGACATTTACAAGACGGGATGTTAAAAACAAAGTAAGGGTGACAGATATTTTCAACTGAACGAAAATAAAACATCAAATTCACAAACAAGACTAAATTCAGATTATGAGTAAGATTTTAATTTTACACAGTTATCTTTTTAAAGTAAGCAATCACTTTACAATTGTTGATCCGAAACTGTATTAAATTGATCTCTAAATTGAAAGGATGTCTAAAATGTGAATTTTCTTAACAGCCAGTTTTGGCTTTTATGTATCATTTTTATTTAAACTGACATTGAAACTAAAATAAATAAAAAATTACTTTAAGCTACAGATATTGTTATATTGTTGTAAATTTGAAATAATTACTAATGAGTAAATTGTAAGTATGGCTTAAATTATGACATTTTATTATTACATTATTTTGGTAGTGATTTGCTCGTTGTTGAGTTTACGTAGGTACCAATATTGAAATCAAAACTGATTTTACTTATTATAAGTTTTATATATTATTGTTAATTTAATTGATTATTAATTCTATTTTTAAATAGTATGGTGCGGTGTAATAAACAAAGGTTAACAAAAATTAAATGACCTGCAGAGTCGAACGAAAAATATCATGTACCCTTTGTAATTGAAAATCATGATAAGATTTGTGTTTTCTTGGGTTACTTGAATATTATAAAATAATAAATGCTTATTTGATTCTTGAATTAAATAAATAGGTACACACGGCTACATATCAAGCTGTACATTTCCAGTGTAAAAAATTTATAGGATTTCCGTACAATGAGAGGTCAGCTTATGCTGGAATGGTATTGCTAGATAAGTGGCCGTGTGTACATTAAATGACAATAGGTAGTTCACATAACATTTTTTTATTATGACCAAAATCTGTAACAGGTATGTTCTCAAGCAACTGTTAGAAAGGCAATAAATGATTGGATAAAATATAAACTTATTTGTTCTCTTTAGGGCACGCAAGAGCCGCAATGCACATAGGCATGTACATGATTTGCCTTACTTGTTTTTGGGCAGGCCCATTTTTGTATATGTTTATGGGATCTCATACATGAAGGTAAGTACTGCAGTTCTCCTATGAGCGAATTACCAAACTAGAAATTTCTTATATCAAATTCTTTGTCGAAAACACAATGGATACAAAGATTTTCATATACTTCGTCATCAGCATGTTCAATATTTTTTTTTCTTATTGTTGCTATAATCCATGTTATTGTAATGAGTATTTTTATCTTCCTTTATTTCGTTTTCTGTTGTATACTATTGTTTATTATGACGTTGAGGTTGTAATAAAGAATGTGAAATATCAGTATCACGTTGGCTATTTTTGATAAGTTCTGAAAAAAATTTTTAAATTACGTTTCAACTTTAGTTTTAACTATTGCATCTACCTAAAATAAAACAACCTAATGTAATGAAACTAAAGATATTAATTATATGCTAGTTTAATAGAAACGGTTACAACCAAGGAAGATGATTCTAGAGAAGTTTATTTAGAAGTTGACAGAACAGTGCGCGTCAAGAAACACGCTATTATATAGGGGCGCTCGAATCGTTCAGAAACAATGAAGTTCGGTTTATGTTCATATTCCAATATCCTCCCTTGGACATAAACCCATTTTTGCCGAGCAGTAGTCCAGCTTCAATTGCGGAGTCCCTTTAGTCAGCGACTCCGCCACCATCTCACTTGACTGAATGTACTTGATGACAATCTTCTTCAATTGCACCTTATCGCGCACAAAGTGGTGTCGTATGTCTATGTGCTTGGATCTGGAATGATAGTTTTCAGTACCTGCAAGTTTAATCGCACTTTGATTATCACATGAAATAGTAACAGGTGTGGTGTCCAAGTTGGGCCAAAACTCTTCTTGCATTTGTCCAAGCCACATAGCCTCTTGAGTGCAGCTGGATAATGACATGTATTCAGCTTCGGTAGTGGATATCGCAACAGTTTGTTGTCGGTGTGAGTTCCACGTGATTGCACCACCCTGAAATATAAATACATAGCCAGTACATGATCTTCGGTCATCTTCATCACCAGCCCAATCTGCATCACAATATCCATGCATTGATTTTTCTTCAATATTCTGTTTAAAAGCTAAAGTATAATTTTCAGTATGCTTCAAGTATCTTAAGACTCGTTTCAGCGCCACCATATGCTGCATTTCTGGTCTCGAATTAAATTTACTTAAAGCATTCACAGCATAGGATATATCTGGGCCCATAACCTAATGTAATGAAACTAAAGATATTAATTATATGCTAGTTTAATAGAAACGGTTACAACCAAGGAAGATGATTCTAGAGAAGTTTATTTAGAAGTTGACAGAACAGTGCGCGTCAAGAAACACGCTATTATATAGGGGCGCTCGAATCGTTCAGAAACAATGAAGTTCGGTTTATGTTCATATTCCAATACAACCTATAATTACCAACCATCAATGTCATCGGCGCTATTTGTTGGACTCGCAACGTTTTGCAAGTCTGTCAAAAAGTAGTCAACCACTATAACTATAATCTCCACTTACAGTAAAATCATCTGAAAAATAAAACAAAAATATAATGGGTGACAAGACAATCCTTAGAAGCGGAATGGAACGGAGTGGCACGTTTATTGCTTTATACTCACTTGTGATAATCGCAGTTTCTCGTAGAAATAAGCGCCTACCCGCTTCAACGTATTAAGCCTACCTACTTAACTTCAGAGGCCTTTCAAGTAATACAAGCGGCATGCAGTCGATGACAGCCGTCAATACACGGCGGCGACAGCAGTCGACTCGAAATGTCGTGGCTTCGCGTTAAGCTATTAAATCCTGCTTAAATTAATATTGTAATAACTTTAAATAAGAACCCGTTTTTACCTTGATTATTGTCTTCACTCATCTTGATATTGGATAAATTATCAGTTAAAAATCACACTTAGCACTGATTACATCAGCTCATTATACCGGATGAAAAATTTTACCGTCTCGAGAATAATATGGTGTGTTGTGTAAGTGGAACAGACGCCATACACAAGAATATTTGCTTGAATTATTGCTTGCATTGAGATTGTAAAGTCCCAAATATCCGTAAAAAGTCATGAAAACTGTCTATCCTACGGCCCGTGCGTAAAACTAATAATAGCCAAATTTGGCTGCGATCGCGCATGTATGAAAATTTTACGTGCGAGCGATAACGTCGACAGGTTGTTCTATTTTAGCGTTCGAGTTCACCTACGGGATCACGTCGTGTACGAAATGACGAATGCCGATTATGCCGAGCAGCTGGGGGTTAGAGGTCGCGGGCGACGAGGTGCGAACGTTATCTAAACAATGATGATCCGTGAGTGGCGACTAGGTACTATAAGGTCTGTTGGCCGTCACAAGCTAAACCATCTAAGGTCGAGGTGACCCGTTTTTTTACATTATTATTTTGTGATTTCGATCATTCCTTCATACTTTTGTCGGCTACTAAGGCTAAGCCTTAGGACCGTTTAATAAGATGTAGTTTATTAGAGTTACGTACAATTTTAACTTTTTTCGTGGTGTGACGGCATCTACACCGCCACATGCGAACCAGAAATCCTGCATCACGCTATCACATTTTACCGCGCAGCTAGCATATATACAACTTCCCGACAACAATAATCGGGCAGTTGTCCACCAGATACGACATCCATCTGGTCGGAGGATCCTCCCTTTTCTAAAGAGTATGAGTGAACTTTACACCCTGTTCCTCATATCTCTAAAGTGGTGTTAGGTCTGGTGACCTTGGCGGCCAGTTCACAGGTCCACCGCGACCTATCCACTTATTACCGAATTCAATATCGAGATATGCACGTACAGATCGTTTATAGTGAGCTGGACATCCGTCGTGCTGGAAGTAGATATCTCGCAGATGGAGCACAGGAACGTCATCCAACATGGTGTCAATGACGGAACGTATCATTTGTAGATACGTTATTCCCATCAAACGACTTTCTATCCAAACTGGACCAATTATGCGATCGTGAATTATCGCTGCCCAAACGTTGGCACTGAAGCGAACTTGATGTGCATGTTCTTTAACTTTGTGTGGGTTTTGGAAGCTCCACCAGTGCTCGTTGTGCACGTTGTAAATGCCAACACGGGTAAATATGGACTCGTCGCTCCACAAGATGTTAGCCTCCGCATGGTTCTGTAGCCAGTGACAAAACTCCATGCGGGGTCCGGTGCATGCAAAGCTTGCACTCGTGAAAAATGGTGTGGATGCATTTCCATTGAATGGAGTAGCTTCCACACCACATACTGGCTTACGCCAAATCGACGAGCGGCTTGCCGAGTGCTCCTTCTCGGATGTCTTTGGAAATAATGCAGTATGGCGTCTTTGACGTGTCTGGCCAAGGGTGGCGGCCCCTGCTTCTGGCATGACTGGGTAGCTGGAACTGCCCATGATAAAGTAATCGCTGATACGTCCGTAATATTAGGGCAGTGATGGGAATTTTAGGAAGAAGAACACCTACAGTCGTTGCGAAGAAAAGGTATTCCTGATACCGTTTCTTCGCAACGACTGTAGGTGTTCTTCTTCTGCGTACATTCGCCTAGCACCGTATAAGTTTTCACCAGACTGGATATAAAATCCCACCATTGCTACTCGTAGGTACTCTACATTAGAATATTCGTACGTCATGTTCTATCACTCAGCTGATTCACACGCGGAAACGTAAACAAAACAATGCGCCATCACACCGTGACTAATAGCAGATGACTGGAGAGAAAGAAAATAATAATAATTAAGCTGAGAGAGCGCGGGGTGCGGGCGGGCACTCGTGCGCTTGCGAAAGGATATTATTATCAAAGCGGCCGACAGCACGTGCGGTACCAGTATTATGATGATGCTCTGTGACGTGCGGCGAGTATACCTACCTACCGGCCGGTTTCAAGAAATAGGATCGCGCTACGATTTCATTGATAAATTCCACGCATTTAGTAGGGTGCGTATGATTTGAATTTCGATACTTTTCCCTAGTTTTTTTTTTAGTTCCTCTTTTTATTGTTCAAGTATGAAAAGTTTAGTTCAAATGAGTAGCATTTATTGATAGATCAATTTCTTTTTATGTTATTGAAAAAAAAAACATGCCATTGGCTTCTACTCCGTTCACCTAATATACCCTATTTTTTTCGAGACGGTAAAGAAAGTCATACGGTATATACTACCAGTTCTTCCCACGCGTAAGAATCAGGCAACGATTTCATCGGCATGGGCGCACGGCATCACAGCGCGGCGCGACGGGCGGCCCCCCGCTACCTCCAGTTTCACCTCAATAGTTTAACCGTTTAAAAATAACGATATAGTTAACGGTATTAAACAATTAACGTTATATTAGACTAACGATAAAAATGGCATAAATAACGTTAAATCGATTACCGTTATTTTAATATTAACGGTAAGTCTGTCAAACAGAGGTAACGTTATGAAAATTTTACCGGTATTTAAAGCCCTGCTTCAGCGTCTAACATACAAAGACGTCGTGCATTCACTTTTACGATCACCTAAAACGGAAGGTGCCTTTCGCTTTAGGTATATTAAATTATATTTAAGCTAGGTGAGTATGGCAGGAGAACTGTATGAGATACAAATTGCAGCTAGATTCGCCAAGGACTGTACCACAAAGTATCGTATTTAGTTTACTGTAGTTCTTATCACGACTACCAAACTTTATTGCGAAAACCTAGTTTCTAAGTATTAAAGCTGAACTTTTATTACGCGGTCATTTTGAATGTTATACGTACAATTTCTGCAAAATGAACTCAATTATGCAACAAAAGAATAACATGTTATTTCATATTATAGTACTTTGTTTTAGTAACGATGGTTATTAAAGGTAATGAAAAACAAGCAAACCGCATAAAGTTTTAATGAAATAATTAATCATGTTTCATGATTATTAAAATTTAAATTTTTAGACCAGTAGGTCCATGCAAAACATTTAGTTTGAGATCGACTTAAGTGACAATATGCCCTTCGTGATTACCATAATCAGCCTATATGTTCCCACCGCCGTAATGTTGGGCCGTAATCCACCACGCGGGGCCAGTGCGGGTTGGTAGATGTCATGTCTTCGAGATTTTTGTTCTAGGACATTCCGTTTTTAATGCAGTGGTGATGAAATAATTTACACAAAGTAATGCGACTGTCTCGGTTCTCTCATAAGAGTCGGCCATTACCACTGGGCCACAATTGCTCTCTCCATGATTAATATGATCATGAACAGTTCTAGTATTGTTTTGCTTTTTCAGGACAAAAGTAAGCAACCGAATGTCTTCAATGCTCTAGTTGTGATACAAACTTCACAGTACGTAACAGAGCAAGACATAAGTACTTAGTCAAACTTCATCAAAGGTTTAAAACTGGTAAAAGCTCGCGAAATGGTCACCGAGCTAGGCGAGTCCCAAATAAACGAATTTACCAAGATAACAATAGTCGCCAATCAAAACTCTGCTACTTGTGAACCGCTAACGAAATTTTAACTCACCGCCGCCCGCCGCTAACTAGTTCCACAAATGAGCAAAATAACAAGTGGCTGTTACGACCGCTAACAATGTAACAAGAAAATAAACCTTCAGACTCGACTGTTTAAAGGCTTTCTTTAAGCACTTGCTTAAATATTATATTACTGAAAACATAATCCTGGAATACTTAACATAATCCATTGAAAAGCCGCCTTTGACCTGAGAAAGTGACAAAAATGTCCTTTCAAAAAACTGTTTGGGTACATTATAATAATCCACATTGTATCTGTTTTTGTTGTTTTTTATCTACCTCTGACAAGAGTATACCATCTCTACGGATTTAATCACAAGAGGCCACCCATAGCAGAGTAACCACACAATGCTATGGCTATTATTTCATTGCTTCTAGCAAAGTTGCAACCGCGAGGGTTCGACTATGTCATACTTACCAAAATTAAGTTTTTCTACAGCGTACTTGTCGACGTAAAAGGCTCACAATGAGTGTTCTCGCGTTCTGTTTCATTGCGATATTTTTGACGTGTCACGACACTACCATTTGGTGACCCTTTTCCCTACACAATACAACCTGCCCCGAGCGCAAGCTTCCTACAACAAAACGAGGGTCGCGACCGCCAATATTACATTTTATTATTGATTTTACTGTCGAGAACAATCAATTCGTGGACCGTGCCGCTGTCACGACTAAATCGATGGTATCCGGCCGGCTCCCGGGACTATCTGTTCTAATAAAGACACAAGCCTGTACAGTAACGCTAATCCCCAAAACTCCTGAGCCAACTTTAATTAAAAGCTACACTGGCTCTGGTTCCTTTTATTCTTTGTCTACGTGTGATTGCATACAAATTAGAACATGGGAGTATAATAACAGACAGGCTAATATGTATACCTACTTACAGCAAAGTGAAACAGATCTTTGCAAAGATATGTATTCTAAAAGGGAACAAGCACGCTCTCCTATCTAGTAGAACTATTTCCATGTGTCGCCTCCCCACCGTGGCAGCAACCAGGACTGCTACCCCATGCAAGGACTGCAATGCGGAACCAGAACTATATTTCATTTTTAGAACGCGAAACGGTCGCATTAAATCGTTCCTATTGTTAAAATAGTATTTTATGACGAGCTTAACGAAGCGTGATGTCGTATAAACCAATTTTGCTAAAGTAAATGACGGATTGTAAAGTTGGTTTGCTAACAAAACCGGTAAGATTATTAAAAGTCATCGCATTTTAAATGCTGAAGGGAGGTAAATATTTTCCATAAGAGATTAAATATAGGGTGCTTCGGAAACCAAAACACATCAAAATGTTTATATTGCCATTCTATTGTGTGTAGTCTGTAGTGTGTACTGTATTGTACACCCAGACAATAAAATAGTCTGGTTTCTCCAAATTGCTTTACTACAAACATTACCACATGCGGGGATAAAAGTAATCGCGATACGTATTATTACTGTTCTTTTATGGTATTATTTCACATACGGATGAGTATCCGCAAAGGCTTTTAGAATATAAAAGTCCGTCCTTCACGGCCTCACCACTACTCGCATACGAGATACGCTACTTACATCGCGTGCGTTCGACAATATTTCTTGAGGAATGCGTCGATATATCACCACGAGCCGCCCCTCGATAACGTGCTTCCTAGTTTCCGCTGAATTGACGAAACAGGGGTTAACTTCTAAGAACATTCGTTTATAAAAAACTTCGTTTTGGCAATACGCCTGACGGACTTACAACTACCAAATGATACATATTTTGCACATAACTATGGTGTAACTGTGTACCAGTGTACCATATGGTGTTGCAATTTTATCAAGGTATATTCATTTACACTGAGTTCAATTAACCAAATGACAAAATATTTTAATTGCAACAAAATAACGAACAATTTATCTTAATCTTTTTGTCAACGCTAAAATAGGTAAACAAATGTTTATAGCGTCTATGTTATGATGCGCTTGCAGCCTCTGTGCGTGAACAGAAAGCTCTCCCTGTCGGTAAATCACACCCCAAACTCACGAGTACGAGATGATACGAGTCACGAATTCACGATGGAGTCACACCCCACCCGTGCACATTGTATGTCATAATCTTTTAGTTGTTTGTAAAATGTTGGTCACATTTTAAATGTGTTACCATATTTGATTATTTAATTGTTACGTCTTTTATAAAACCAACCTGTATAATAGCCTCCCCCTCGTTCTTCAATCGTAAACATTTGGTGGAAAGAGCATAGCAATTTTTTTTACGTCAAAACTTGGGCAATTGCAAAACCAGTAGGTATAATTATAACAGTTTGAAAATTTATTTATATTCAAACTTATTTCATTAATGTTTAAAAATAATTTCAATCTAAGTTGAAAGTAAGTAGCTTACAAAAAGCTTTTGGTAATATATCTGGGGAACCCGTCTAGATCTTTCGATAGGCCATCCTAAGCTATCCTGACCAAATCAAGTACCATTTAAAGGGATAGGAGTTCCGTGCAATGGGAACATTCAGCAAATCCTTGTGCAAGATTAACTACCTATGTGCGTGAGATTTGGCACTATCTAGCCTGACCATTCGAACATAAGTTATTGAATGTGCACATCCTATTTCGGCTCTATCTCGTCTCTTAGTAGAGCATTTTGCATGCTAGAGAAATAATGAAAAAAAATACAGATGCTCAGAAACCTTATTTTTTTCACGATATAGCAGTCTGACACATAACAAGTACATGTGATTAATCCCATGAATATGTCACTTATCCCATATAAGAGATGAACATAATCAATAATAACAAAAGTAATTTTCCGATACACAGTTTAGCCCCCTTCCAAAGGGGATGTTTGCGATCAGATCCATCTAAGAGGGATGAATGGGCAGGGAGTCTGAAAATAGCACCATTAATCCTTCGAGGATTAAGAGAATCTAGAACGTACGACAATATTCTTAAAATTGAAATTAGTTGAAGAGAGAATTTGTGAAAGAGCACAGAAATGTAACAATACACGGTTTTCTTTACGAATATAAGGCGTATAAATAGAAGGACAAGGATGTAAGGAACTAACATAAACAAACAATAAGTTAAAAGACTTGTTATCGCAACTGCAAAATCGATCGGCTCAAGTCCTCAAGTCCGACTGTGCTGAGGGCGCCTCTTCACTTGCAGACGCTCAAAGCAAAACGATATCAATCAACCAATAAGCCGCTAATCTTATAAAGATGTAAACATAAAGTTGTTTCATTGGTGGAGAGCGCCTCTCAATTCTTCCCCGCTTTGATGTGAACCTGAATTTTATATCTTATTCGATTCGCGTCACCAGCGCGCAGCGGTGCGCTACATTCGCGATTCAAGATAAAACTTATATTAGGAGTTACTATCTTCCCAGGTTACGGTAAGTTACGTTTTGATGGCTCCATTTAAGTCCAAATTAAGGTTCGGAAGGTTGTTTTCAATGGCCGAATGTGCTTTAGTTTTCTTCGGTAGAAGATAAAACTGAGTCCCAAAAATGGAAATTGAGAAACATCAAACATATGAAACAAACATCTTTTGTAAAAAAAAATAACATTAGTGATTATTGGTAATTCTAGTTAGTTAGGTATACCTACTTGCTTTATGTAAAAGTTCGGAACACTGGACTCTTGACTTTGCTTTAGCGATATTTTTCATTAAACAAATCATAACTAATTTAAATTCTACAACAAAACATTTCAACGGGTCCCCACTCCATTCAAGGCCATTATTAATTAGGGCGTCCATAAATTTTGCATTAAAAAACGAACAAAAGCATTCAACTTAATAAAGCCGTCGCGTAAGATCTTAATGAAAACGGGACGTGATAAAAGATAAAGATACTGGAGTTGATGTGTCTCAGAGGTCTTCGATAATCTATCGATAGACGGGAGGAAATATTGTAGCTAGCCAAGCCACCCTTGAAATCGCTTCCCTGTCGCGTGGACGGTTAAGGGGAGGCACGGGCGCGGGGCCGGGGCACAATGGCGCGGCCGTTGACACGAATCTCCTCACTATGTTTATGTATCCTATTGGATTTTTTCCCTACGCGTTTACCATGAACGGCTGCTCACGTATGGACCGTTTTGTTTTTGAATTTAAACACAAACAAACCTATCAAATTGGTTGCAGCTTTGAATTTGTTTAGTTACTTTTTTATGCGGGTTAGGAAAATGATTGGGTGTATCATATTAAAATTATTATTATTATTATAAATAGCCCATCTGAAGAGCAGAGGTTATAAAACGCTCATTAATTTTAAAGTTAAATAAACTTATATCATTAAGTAAAGACCACAGAACAGATAAAAGAGGTCAATCATTAAGTATTTTTATACGTATTCATTTCTATACGTGAGGATTTGTAATTGGCTTCCTGGTGGCTATGGTCCCCTTTTTCGTTTGTTTTTATTAGCTGTAAATCCTCCATGTACTATAAATATAAAAATAAAATAAAAAAGTACTGTTAAACCAAAGTACGTACTACTCTCTTATAAATTTCTCATCTCTTTTGCGTTTCGATCGGAAAGGCGATACCTACCTAAGATCAGATGTTCATACTTTCCAAAAGAAAACAGAAAATGCGAGCACGTCGGTTATGGGTAATGATTGATGCATTAATATGCTAAGAGCAAACGAGCGACACTTGGAGATGGCAAATATAAATTTTTCAAAGGTGAAATTAAATGATGCAGGCACATTTAGCTCTTCTTTTCGGGGCATCGCCAAGCGGTTGGTCGACCCTTCACGTGACCAGAGGACAGCCCTATTTTTGGGTCAAAGAATCAGCATTTCCATCTAACATGGCAACGCTGCCAGCCTTTAAGGCACTTTTCAAACTGACATTGCTGATTAATGTTTTGATTCCAGTGAGCTTTCCCTTTTTTTTTGTTCCTATCTACTATAAACATATATAAATATATTAGTGTTATATTGCAGAGGTGTACTGTAGGTACACCTCTGCCCAACCCTTCGGGGAAACAAGGCGTGATGTTATGTTATGTTATGTTATTGTGTAGGTACTGTATTAAAGTTTTTTTTAATAATAAATATGACAAAGTTTCAACAATGTTGTCGACTCATAACTATTCACTGGAAGTCATTATTATGATAAGTTAATAACATCAAACGCGTTGAGTGGCGGACGCTATCCGACGTCTCTCGACAGCGACGGCCGACGTCATTCAGCAAAGCGTCGTCATCAGACGTTGTTTATTTTTAATCTCGCAATATAAGCACACGCAATAAATGCTGCTCTCGCTATTCAATAAATATACGGATACGCTACTAAGAATTGAGATCTATCGTTCATTTTTAACCAACTTCTGTCATTAAAATATCCAAACATGTCCAAGTGTCATGAATACTGTGATTAATTATTGTAGTAATAATAAGCCATGGTCACTCTACAATCAGTATAAACCAGTACAATAATGAAATTGAAATATAAAAAACCCAAAATTAAAAATATTATGTTTATGTTTTACCTGTAAGTTCATGAGTAATTATGATACAGCACCCTAATTGCGTAATACACAATCAATCGGAATCTGAATCGTTTTGAAACAGATTGCTAATCCATTGCTTCTTAAGTTCGATAAAAATTCTGCTCAACAATATATAGAACGCAATGAATGTTCTTGAACCGTCAAAATCAAACAGATTAGTCGTAATCGTTTACGAAAATGTGTTACGCAATTAGGGTTGCAGGTCATGAACCTAACTTTTGTTTGCCTTTGTTCACACCTCAGTAATTCTTATGCAATGATTTATTAGGTATTCCAAAAACGCTTAACAGTGTTATGAAACTCAGGTAAACATACGTTGATTCTATCAGTGTTTGGACGGATAAACCGTGACAATCCAATCTCGCTGGAATAATAGGGCAACTAAAAATTACTAGCCTAATTCTTTTCGGTCAACGTGGGTGTCGAGTTGAGTCCGACTCATGTACAAAAATCTCATGTGACTCTCAAATTGATATGGTTCAATTCTTTCATTACACATTTAGGTTCACGTCTTGTTTTCAGTTATTTCTTATAGGTTGTAGATTAAGGAACCAGAAATGACAGAATATTGACTTCAACAATATCTAGCGATTTTTCAAACAAGGAATAAGAGAAGTGTAATGTCAAATGTTGGTATGATTCGACATAGAATAAAAAAATAATTGCAGAGATTCCAGCAATAACAGTTCTCATCGTAAAAAAAATAAAAATTAAATAAACACCATTGAATAGAAGGGTTCGTGATCCCCATCATTAATTAGTAAGAATTAAACAATTGAACTCGGTGTATTTGCAGTATGCGGCGCGGCGCCCGACCTATTAAAATGTAACATCAGTTCATCATTGCGTTTACTCTATTTATAGGCACAATTACTATGTCCCAACTAAATGAACCGTAACTGTTCATTTGTTAATTCGTCATGAAAGCCTCTGAATAGGGTGGGTTAGGTACCCACGTTACCTAGTATACTTAGCCCACGCATCTTGTGCTATTGTTACAAACTTGATACAGAACTTCTAAGTTTCCAACGCGGGTGGCGTTGGAAACCTCCTTGAGTGTCATTCATGTTTAATTTTCAATTATCTATAATGTAATTGTACATCGTACACGTATATCCTTTCTGCACAGTTTCAACGTCGAACGAGTATAAACTTGGAAGAGAAAATTATATTTGAACTAAAACTTTGCCTGTACACGAGAGTATGGATTCCTTTTCATTGGACGTACTCAGTTAATTAATAAGACGTGGAAGGGAAGCCGTTGATTTCGTTTTTTTTTTTTAAGTTCAAACTCTTTTGTAAAGTTCTCTAGTCGACGACTTGCTTTGTTTACATTTGTAAAATTGTAATCCATTGTTTCGTGTTTTTTACGTCTTACTGTACTTTAGTACCAAACTATATATTTTTACGGCACATATTTACAACTAAGGATGACATTCCTTTCATTACGTATTTGTTAATTGCGTGTACGTATCAGAAAGAAAAGTAATTAACAGAAACTATTTCCCATATCACCCCCATCAAAAGGCATTGCATGGATAATTCATCCCATTCATGAATATAAATAGCCAGTTGACACAGGTGCAATACAACTTCTTCATAGTAGTTATGTCCATAGACCGTACATTACTCGAGGTGTTATATCCAACTTATACTTACGAAGCACATCTATAAGGTACAGATAATCTCAAAAGTTATACACTGTGCTACATCTTTCAATATCTAAATTATACGAGCGGAGATTGAAAGATACTAAGATATATAATGTAAGTATGTACTCGAATGTGTGTCATATAAAATAGGAGCAACGTTTTAAGATTCACAGATTGATCATCTCGTCTACAATTTACAATTAAATGCCCTCACGATGTAAGACTTAATTCTGAACAAAGCGGAGTGGCGAGTTATCACGGCTCCTGATCGCCTAGGCGGTCACGAACTTACAATTGTGGGAACTAAACAACGTCGGGCCTAATACGTCACGAAAATACGTTTCTTTGAAAAAAACCGTGAAAGACCTGCAATGAATTGAGAGATTTACGATGTTAAAGGGATTCTTTACCTTTTCTAAATCTGACGTTGTTTCTCTGTCAAACAAATGTTGTCAAAGCCTTTTTATGAACACGACATACTGCTAGGCTAGTGCTTCAATTCCAGACTATCGTTAACTTCTAACGTCGGTTTAATAGAAACTGACGTAATCTAGAACCGCACTCACCAGAATTGTCCCTTCCCTTTCCGATTGTGCGTTTAACATTGAATTCGCGCGTCCTGTAAATCACCACAACAGTCAATATCGATCGCTGTGAGTTTCCATGTGACCACACCGTTACACACGCCCGGCCGCGCATGGTAATTGAGCCGCTCACTTCCTTCCGGAGACCTGCCCGCTCTGATGACCATTGATACGCACAAAACGGGAATTTATAAACAAACCTTTTTTGTACTTTGCAATTTATGGTTCAGTTATGGTACTTTCGTGTTTCGTCATAGTTTTATTATTGCCTTTGCACATTCTAAGTAACAAACGTTGAAGTTGATCTACAGCTAGACTTGATGCTGAATTGAATATAAACGTTTCACAAGAATTATCTTACCATCCTGTCTCCACGTCTCATTTACCAGGAGATAAAGGGTACCCACAGGAACTAACGCCCCGTGATGTGTCATGGGTTCGCAATCGCAACATGTGCGACCTCCTAGAAGTCACAAAAGCCTAAATTCCAGTATACATCAAAGAAAGAAAGAAAGAAAGAAAGAAAAATTGTTTATTCTTCACAAACACAACGCACATAATAAAAATAAAATAAAAAACACAAATTACATCCAAATAAAGTAGCCAAAGTCCTCGTATTCAGAATGTCACATAAAAATGACGTTTTTAATTTTTGGTCATTGCCTGATGTCACTCAGCACCAAAGACAATACACATTGCTCTGTGTGTGTGTGTTGCGACACTGGCAAGGCAAATGACAATAACATAACACCAACAATACAAACAAAAACAAGATTGCGAAGTGAAAAATGACTACTTTTCTTAACAACTATACAAGAACTATAATTAAAGTTGTGCGTCACATCTGTGCAGGTCGTTGCTCAGCAAAATGCTGTGACTTCGGACCAACCTATCGTCAACAGCGCTGATTTTCAGCAACTACCTCTCGAATGACGTAATGACTTCGTGTGGTGTGACATAATATATCGGGTAAGTATAATCATATCATAATCAGAAACGGCCTACATTCGATTTTATTACTGCTACCTCGAAAGTCGCAGTTCGATCGATTTGGTAGTAAATTAGCCAGGGTGTAATTGTATACAGAGTATTGCCAACAGAATTAATCACAATATAGGGCGTTGAGCATGTTTGAGGACCGAATTCGTACAAGATTTTGAATACATTTCAGGCGTAGGTAAGGTAGATAGGTATATTCAGTACAGACTTGTTCATTCTATCGGAATCTGAGCGGTATTAACCGAGATCGTTTGAACACTGCTGCAACAGCTCAGTCGAGACGATCAAAATAGTAACAGTTAGATTGTGTCGCAGTCTCGCTTAGCTTATACAATTTACTTAAAGGTGTTTCTGCGTGTCTCAGTCTGCGTCTCAATCGATTCATGCCTCAGTTTAGTCTGCTGAGACTATTTCTACATTTATCATCAGCTTAAACACTGTTAGTGTGTTTGCATTTGCATGAAAGGCGCTAAATTTACTGAAAGTATTTTGATTGATAATTACAGTAAATCCGCTAAATCGTGGTTAATAGCTACAATCAAGTTCTACAACCTTAGTAGCCCATAAATTCATAATAACCAAGTCCAATTACTCTATTCGCGTTCCTCTACGCCGTTTTGCATACCATCAACAATATTAATTTGTTATGGAACGAACGTGTCTTTCTATTATTATACATATAGCACATCTTATCGCTTGTAGAAAAGTGTTGTCGGGTTGTAGCAATTGTTTGTTCTCTCGTGTCTACATGTGCCGCCCGCCTCGATCGATATCTGACCCCGTGCTATGTCGCCCTCGCCTTTAACACCACCTCTTTTGACGGGTCACAGATTCTTCACTCATTCCCTACTAGCACTCGTAAATCAAAGAAATTGCTTTTCGTTTGCAAACAGTCCACGAAAATTTTACCAACTATGGAACTTTACAATTCAGTAAACGAAAGCAATTTGGATGAACATGTTTTCAATTCAAAAGTTTTATAATCTGATTTGTTACCCAACTTGGATGTTACAGAATCGATTGGATTAAAACATCTTAGCACTGTGTATATTGAAGCAATCATAGTCACACAATTCAATTTATTCAAGTTCCATTTCCGCTTCTCGCCCACTAACACAGCCGCTCATCAATCTACACCAAGTCTTTAAAAAAAAACGAAAGCTCTTTCCCAATGAATACGTAATAGGCTTGTGCTCTCACGGTATTGTTCGAGGCAATAATGGTCAAGGGATAAAGACAATATGGGAGTATCTGTCCCATGCATGGGTAATAAATTATTTTGAAGTTTTGTTTAAAAATCCTTCAGAGCAACGCAACACTACTTGCAAGTCATTTACGGATCGTTATTGTGTGCTCCATAATTAATAAAATGTCAAAAGGCAATTCATTGTAGAACAGCTTTTATTAAAAAGCTACTGTTTAACTTTGGATAAAGTAAAATATTTTAAACATATTTTCTGGTTGACAGTTATTGCTGTCTAATAATATGCGTAAAATACGGTCGCAGTTCTCGCAGTAAATACGGATAATTTATAACATTACCTAGTAAGATAATACAAACTGATCAAATATTCTTCTAACCGTGTACAAAAAACAGCGTCTAATACTACCTACGTGTCAGTTCTGTTTATTCAACGGGCTGACTAATCTATGAGCGTAAGCGCGCACGTGTGCTCCGAGAGTACGCGGCGCGCGGCCGATCGCATTGTTTGAAATTTCATACAATGTGGGGCGTAAATATTTCGACAAATCTCTAAAAAGGGAGCGCCTATTAAAGACCAAGAACGATATCCGTTGTGAACGATACAAGAGCAAATTGATGCTGTTGTGTCAACAATTCCACTTCAACGCGTAAGTAGCGTCATTAATGAGTTAAATTAATTCAAATGGAAAGAGAAAGAAGAAAAAAAATATATAATAAAATTTTACCATACTAAGAAAATAAATGAAACAATAAGTACTTATACTTAGATATAATTAGCAAACAGTAAAAGAAACACTACACATCACAGACCCACCAAAGTCGTGTCTGTTCATTATAGAAATCTGCGGGTGCAATGACGCAGCAGGGGCGGCCCCGCTGCGCTGCTGCGCTTGTGCGACAAAACGCAACGCAATAAAAAGTCGTCGAGGGCGTCTCACACGTGCATCCGCTCGCCACTGTGCGAAGTTATTTATGCACCGAACTACGACCTTCGGCATACCATGTCTTGGGGATTTAGCTTCAACTTAGAATGCTTTAGGGTGTGATTTCAAGCTTCTGTATTTTTAGGGCAACTTCGAATTTAGTTACTTGAAAGGTAAACAAACGGTAAGTAGGTATACCGTTTATTTACATTTCAAGTAAATATTCATAACTAAGACAATCAAGTCAATAAATTCGACTTTAGTTTCACTTAATTACATTTTGCCATATGTACCTACTTACGATAATGACTTCCTAAGTGCGGCTTCAACATCGAAGGAAATTAAAAACGTGATAAAGAACACTAAATCATACTTCGCTGTATTATCTATTAATTAATTTATCTTATGCTAAGCTTTGCAGCCACTTGGCATTCAATAATGATTTTTTAAGTTTTCTATACCCATCGAGCCTGTAAAGTTTCGCCGCCAACTTATCCAAAAATACTATTGTTTAAAACATAATTTTCCAATTCTCATAATTATACATTTCGATCAACTTATCTGTGCAAAGGCCGTTTTTCGAACTAACATTTAGAATGGGACATACTTACACTAGGTTTTTGTTTAACTTTTTGATTTTCATTTACAACCAGCGCCACCAATAATTGCACAGTTAACTGTAAATACTCCACTGTAAAGACTCCCAGAAACAGGCGAGACGCGACAGCGCAAGACAGACACAGCTCGTAGCGCGATCGCGGTGTCTTTGTGTCGATTTGTCGCGTCGCGCCAGTGTGTTCGAGCCTTAAGTAGTTAATCAACAGCTCGAAGGCTCCGACTCGCGTGTGACAGAAGCATGTCTAAACAACCTTAACGTTGCGTCGCCGGCGAGCTTTGATTTAATGAACAAACGTGTCGAGTTATTAAAAATCATCTTCATTTAAGCTGATTAATAAGATTAAAAAAATATTTACCCGCGTCCGCTCGTCCCGGCTTAATTAAGATATCAAAAGTTGCATCATCAGCTTTGTCTATCGCGTGCAAAGGACATATCTCCCTCTCGCTCCAAACGCAGGATGAGCCCGGCCCACATTGCATCGCCAGCATTGACGATTAAACACGTTTCTATGCGCGGTCTCGTATTTTTATGTAACGGCCATAGAATGCCAGATCCTCAGAGAACAACAGAGCACTAAACGAGCCCGCCTGCATTACAACTCGACGCCATCATAAGCCGTGAGAGATGAACAGGATGATGCAGCAAAACATCTTTCGATATCAATCTGAAAGATATATGTAATTAAACTTGTATAAGTCAGATTTCTAAATGATATACACGAGTGTGTCAGCGCTCTATTAGCACGGTAACGTTCGGAATGCACGTGATGATGCGTCTACAGTATCTTCAAAGGTTCGGTTCAGTCACAGGTTCAGAGAAGGGCGTGAGAACGTCGCTCGGGATCGTAAGCCGCGTGCACGCAAATGAAGTGCAATTTTGCCGGAGGGATTGCGGCTGAGTTGCTCGCCAGCGCCGTGGCTCGGCTGGCGATGACTGTGCGGAGCTCCGGTCACGAATTGCATTGTTGCAGATAATTTCATTAGGCTCTATTGCGCCCTCAGATACACTCCAAAGTAATGCCGACTAGAAGTTGAACTGATAGGCCGCGGGAAAGCTGCTTAATTCCCTCCAAGACACTGAACAATGTACTACAATTGCCAGTAGTACAAATGAACAATTGCCAGTAGTTTTCTCTTGTTAAACTTAATGCTGCTTCAATTTAACGCAATTAATCAACGCTGCAGCTGCAATAAAAGGAAATAGGAGGAAGTTTTTCACTGCTTGCAATTCAATGTTTTACAGTAAACTCGGATTAGAAAGCGTTTCGTTACAATTAAAGATTGAAACCATTGCTTGCATTATCTTCGATAGCACCATCGGTCGAGAATATCTCGGTTACGTGGCGGGTTAAAGGTCGCCAAAGCTACATTTATTATCCCTTTCCTATCATTGGACTGCTAACAATTTCCTGTCGGTATAAAAACGAAATAATGATTATGAATTTGGGGTACTATATGTTGCAAAAATAATGTCGATAGATGACAGTTACATCCAAAATAAGCAAAACTATAACCCATATTTGTCATGTGCTGCGCTGTGCACTAGTTCGGATTGCTGTGGGTGTGGGAACCAATTCTCTTGACCAGTAACATTTATTTTATGCCAGTGTCTTTTCTAGTGATGCCACTTAGCGCGTTTCTCGAATGTTTCCTGCGAAGCCTCGAGAAAAAAGAATGTAAGTACCTATGGAATGATGGTATGAAGGGTCTTATTTAATCATTTCTAATAGTTTGAGCTATTAATGGAAAGTATGCTTACGCTGAGAGTATTTAGTATTTTTTTTTTTTTAATTTGCCATCGACACGCTAAGAAAAAGGTTTCTAATAGTTCCACCTTCCGCTTTGCGAAATGGTAAACAATAAACATAATCTTTCTGTGTACCTAATAGGTTTCGTAAGCCGAGGATATAGCTGTTGGTTATATCGAAAGCGATGAAATGGGCTATTAAGCTGTCACAGCTTATTCACAATCGCGATCCAAAGCTAACTCATCCAGAAACTATGAGAGCATGAAGATAAGGATGTAATAAGCAATAAACATTTACCGATTCAAATAGTCGATATCATGAACCAATACTAAAAATATAACGAACCATCTAACCGTGCCCGTAACAGTAGGTGTCAGGACCCCTGCGGATTCTGAATTTCGATCGCGTGTTAGAGTAATGTTTCGGAATGCATTTTAAAAGATAAAATAGTGAAGCTTAACAAAATATTAATAAATAAAATGTCTTCAGATCGATAACTTGCATTTGAATTTGGTTGGAAAGACTTGTGCGGCGTATCCACATAACCAAAACTAATTTTAGAATGTTCGTAATGTTTCGTGACGACCACAGGCACCACAGCCCGTGTCGAAACTAGAACCTCACACCAAATTTGCAATTGAGGTTTATTATAATCGGGTAGGAATCAGTCAAATTATATGTGCACGACAGCAGTGGAAACCCGTTAATTTTCAGCATCATCTGCGAGTCGAACAGAAAAAACATCGCGCGAAATAACGAACTGTTGAAAAGTCGACATTTGGTGAAACTATGATTGCGCCAATGAAGCGGCCAGTAATCCCAAAAATAGCGCGAGTAGACATGTCGCACTACTCGCACTCCACACAATTAATCACGAGGTTTATGTCGTACAACATGCAAATTAAAAGGGGAAACGTGTTCCATAATCATTCAAGATGATGAATGGACCGTTTCTACCATATGGCCGTTCGTGGAATTGATAAGATTGAAATCATGGTTCTTGTTGTTTCCGCTTCTAACTTAAAAGGAATTTTCAAGCGAACACACGATTAAAATCAAAACTAGATTTTTGTTCTCAAATTAACTTATTCTCCTTAAACTGTAATTATTTTTGCTCCTTAGCTTTGGTATCAAATGTATTAGGTATATACAATACAGGGTGTCCCGTAATTCGACGAAAAGCCGGAGTCGGGTAATAAGGTCGCGTCATAATAGATAACAGAAAAAAAAAAAAAATATGACAATGCCAGATCCTGCCCCATCTATTTATACAGGAAATGTCAATTAATGAAAATAATTGTAATAATTAAAGGCCCTTTTCAAAATACATTGTTTTTCAGTAGAACTTGCCGTTTATAAATCAATAATAAAAGTAATTCAACCCCTGAATTTTACTTTGCGTTACATATTGCGCATCATACACAACAACAAAAAAGTTTTAAATACGTGTAAAACAAAAACTCATATTACGATTATAACAACTATGATAATGCGTAACGTTAATGTTGTTTACGCGTCGTGTACGCTTTTTAGCAATTATAAACTGCACCTAACATATAATGAATGTCATCATTGTTTTAAGATTTTAACAGATACCGCAAGTTCTACAGACATTAGGACAAATATTTAGTTAACAGTAATAAATAAGCTTTAAGATGCTGCATATTGCAGGCTTGTAAATGACTTTTTGATTTGAGTGGGGCAAAGTTCTATAGAGTTTCTGGCATTGTCCTTTGTCGCAACAGGAGTTAAACGACCGTCATAGGCAACAGATTTTCTCGTTTTTTACACATAAATGCCCGTAATTTTTAAAACCCAGCAAAGATTTATTTTTCTATTAACTATTATGACATGACCTATCACCCTACTCTGGCTTGTCATCGACTTACGGGACACCCCGTATATAAAGTTTATAAAATAAAGTTAATAAATTCAGAGTAGGTACCTAAACCACTCAGAAAATTATTTTAAATCTCTAACTGAAATGTGGTAAGAACAATTAAAAAGCGTGTAGCGGCGTTACTAACGTCTAAAGATTAAATTGTTAGTAATTATACGTGGACATTTATAAGAACGGATAGCAGTTATTATTTTTTACCCGGAATTGTGCAAGAAACGAGTAGCCGGTAGAGGAACTTTCTCACGACTATTTCCGCCAGAAATTTTATCACATTCTTGTTTTTAAACCGGGTAGACAAACCGGCGTAATTTAATCCAATCCATTTGGTAGCTGTATTCTATGGATCGATGGTGATGTCGACGAGGGTCAGAACGTTGTTATGTCCCTTACGATATTTCCCATGGGTGTCAAGGAGTCTGCTGATAATTGCACCCAGATCCCAGAGGTGCTGTAAATCTTAATAAAGCCACCGAACGTAGACCCCAATCTGCCGTTCACTCTTAATAAATTAAACGCTGGCTCGGATATCTTCTCGTACTGTGGGATAACACAACGTTCATCTTTAAACCATAGAATCTATGAATTACTTTAACCCACTTTGTTTATGTACTCGAATCTACAAATCGCCGGCTAATGTGTGTAGGTATGAAGAAGGAAGGATATTTGGGTAAAGTTTCAAATTTTTAGCTCTTTATTATTGTTATTGGAACGTAAACATTTCAAAAGTATTTTTTATGTGAAATCAAGAAAGCGGCCTAATTATGTGGCAGAAACAAAGCGCCTGGCGTGTTTTAATAAAGATCCCCATATGGCCAGCGATGGCTATAATTAGAAGCAACTGCACTGTGTATCGGTCGTTCTGTTTCGAGTCAAACGCTGAACTCAGTGTGTGAACCTGCCACACCTCTACACTAGAGGTGTCTCACTTGACGCACACTTGATACCACACCACACCACACATGCTGATGTGACATTACGGATAAGTTTTATGTCAAGCGTATTAAAAACCACAGCCGCCTTGGCGTGTGCTTGACAAACATTCATGTAAGTACCCACTCGAGCGACTAACTGTATGTTTTGGTAAATGACTGTCTATTGGACACGTCACATTAGTTTAGAATTTGTTGATATGTTCTGAATTTTGATACGGTTTGATATTTGTTCTAAAAACACTTTCACCGTTTGAGTAAAAACTTCTCTAGGGATAATGTGCTGTCTCGAGTACCCTGTCGATTGTTCTGATAAACAACTAAATGTACTTATAAAACCAAGTGTTATATTGCAAGACTAGCAGTTATACAACCCCATGCATTTTCGCACATAAACTTGCTCGTATGTAACAACGTCGTGTGTGTGGATTGAACGTTCAACTTGAGAGCGTCTTGCAGGGCCTCCCCATTCTTGGTAGGGGGTGAACTTTAAGCCGTCTGGTACAAACTGTGAATGTCAATCGTTGATGTGTTTGGAGAGGTCTCGAGAGCGGCCATTGCGAAACCGAACAATGCGGAATGACGTGCATGCACGACCGCTTTGCACGCGGCTCGCAGTGCGATACTCGCCTCGCACCTCCTGCCACACCCCGATAGCACACAGCTTCAAAGTTATATATTTCCGAAGCGTGTTTTATAAGCACAAAATAAAACTTTCTAACAAGCTCTTTTAGCTGCAGGCGTAGCGCAATGTGCTCTAAACTAACTTTGCACGGTAGGTAATTTTTTTTTAACAAAATATTTATTTCTGCAAAACTCGCTGTGAAATGTGCGAACAAAAATATTTTATACCGGCTGTGAAAACGAGATGGAAAATTTAGAACCCTGTCCAGATTGGGGCGCAGGTACTGAACTGGCTGATGAAATAACGCATTAAATTGAAAAAACAAAGAAAAATTACAACACATACTATCGAAGCTCAAACTAAATAAAGTAACGACGTATAACTGAGTCCAATCAAATCTTTCATCAAATAAACAAAAGATACGCATCAAGAAATTCATCGCTGCCAAATAAGCAGAATAAACATAAGTACATTCCTAGTGTGGCATTTGAAGGTGCCGAGGTCATGTGAACACTCATAGAAATAAGCACAACCATCGTACAAAGTTGTAAAATGACACGCCTGTTAATGCCTTCATGCTTGCGTGTTGGTCATCCAATGTACCACGAAGTATTCCTACAAATTAGGCTACATTTGATAGCCGAACATCACACACCGCGATCCGATTGACGGAGATCTATTGCGACATTAATCAACTATAATCGTTGGTTGAGAGAGCATCGAACACCAAAATTCTACGTGTTAGTAACCTCTGATTTACGAGCACATTTACGTTAAATCGATATCACGCGACTTTCACGGCGCTTAAGCCGAAGGACAAATTAGGGGTCGCTTAGTGATAAGATTAGACAAGACTAGAGGTCGTACTGTTTCATTCTCACAGACAGATGGATATCCTTTGAGATCAGCCTGCCTATCTTTATGTAAAATAGACGTTACGCAAACGTGATTGTTATCGTTTTAAACTCAATTGCGGACAAGCTATTTATTACTCGGCTAACAAATTGTGATAATCTAACGTTGGTTGAGCGTGTAAACGCATCGCGGTCGCTCGCAGTTTAGGTAGACGAGCAAATGACCGCAATCAAATCACAATCAGAGTGAAAGCCTATAAATGGGCAGGTCGAGATCGTAGCACTCCCGCGCTGACGACGCCTCTGCTGTTTACCAATGCGTTAGCTGTAATTATAGGAGAGATGTGTGCGCATCACTCACGATCACGACTCTCTGTACACGCTGTACCAATAAGTACACATAACTACATCTAACACCATTGATATGTTAAAACAGTCGTACAATGCGCCTCGACCGCTGCTGTTTCGGCCCAAGTTGCCCTTTCAATATAAATCAAAGTAAGTAAATTTTTAGTAATGTTACCAAAAGAAAGCAATTAAACAAATATATGCAAAAAATATTCTTTAGAAAAATTGCGGCCCACGTTTGTTAAAATATACCCCTCTCAAGCGAATGGCTCTCGTTCTAACAAAAAGAACCCCAGAAATAATCAGGGTCGACCACAGCGTCCACAATACACAACCGAGTCGTATTTTGATTAAAATAAATGAGGGGGGTGAGCAAATTTTATTAACAGCTCACAGCCTTGCCCTAGACCCTTAAGAAGAAAAGCAAATTACGTATGGAACACACCAACATTATTTGATTGACATATTGTATGTTAGCACAGACGAACATTTGTCAAACAAGTACTGAAAACACTTACAAAATAAATTCCCCGAAACAAACGAGACTATGATTGAAAACAAATAAAAGAAATAACTTTCACATGACCTCAACCAACGTTTGCATTGTTCTAATTAAAGCTATTAGCGCTTATTAACAGTCAAGATGCATCCTCATAAAGGGCCACGAAAAGCAAAAAAGATATAAGAGCAGATGTAGTGTGGCGATCATGGCTTTGGGGTCGACCATAGGAAGTGCGCATACGTAATTGCGGCGAGTGGTCACAATGAGGGGAATTGGCGAGTAATGGCCAGTGCGATTGTTGTGCGAGTGACGCCCGCACCCATTCCCATTTATTGAATGACGACTGAATTTAACAAACAAACAAAGTACCACAAACGGCCCGTAACCGGTCCGCGACGTTAAACTATATTGCCATTCATTCATTACAGTGCATCAAAATATTCGCGATACCACAGTGCGCGCTTGCTCTATATAAAGATTGTATATCGTAGTTTGCGCACGAGAAATTCCTTTGTCTAATCTTCTCCTCTGACGGAACATATGGGACATCTAATCTAAAACACACTAGGCCGGTTTCTCTAAATCGTCTCCCGACGCCCAGACCCCTGTCCGGATGTGCCAATTCCTAACCGACCACGACGGACGGCGCGCCTGACGTACGTCACACTAGCTATCGTATTCAATTATCGATTCGACTTGACACACTATTGCAGCGCAAACCACCAGCTTGAACTCGATATCCGATACAACCGATACTACACCTATTCTCGGAAACCTTATTCTGAAAGCGGTCCCTGAAAATGACTTTCCTTTTCGAATCGAACCTGAAAAAAAAAAAGGTTCTATCACTAGCACTGATTTCATTTGCGTAGGCATTGTAGTGTCATTCATTATTGAAGGTCTCTGAATTATATTGAATACCTATATTATTCCTAAAGAACTTCTTGAAATAAAAAGACTGATTCGATACACTGGATTACATAAATAGATTTCTGTAAACAACAGAAAAAGTTAAATTTTAATTTGGAAATAACGCTAGAAATATCGTCGATTCGAAATGAACTACGAAATCTACAAATAATAAAGGTAAAGCCCAGACCGCACAAAACATTGAAACATGCGAGAAAAAGTTCGCGTAATGCTTTTTAGGACGACGTTGTGCAAATGTGAAAAATGCATTCAGACTATATGCACATATTCCGAACTACACAGTTAGAAAATATTACGTAACTCATAAAATAAATATGTATATGAAATGCGACTGAGTTGTCTCGCTGCATCCTGATAATTGATAACTCTTGGGACTGAACGTTCCTTCTTCGTTGCATTGTGCCATTTCTCTTACAGGATTAAAATGCCACCTCGGCTCACGGCGCAACTGTGCGGAGCAGCCGCTTTATTGCATGAAAAATATACCACCGATTTACAACACCCATAAAAAAAAACTACTCTTATACCTATTGGAAAAAAATCTTCGAAAAACAGGACATCAACCATTTTTCACTTCAATGATTTTAGCAAAATCAATAGTCCTCTCCAAGGTAAAAGTGAATGAGGGTTCTGAAAACACTTCAAAGTGTTTGTCGATTAGTTCAAAGAGAAGCGTTGCAGGAGGAGAGAATTAATTTGCCAATAGAGCACGCTTTTCAGTAGACAAAGGTGCTTTGACGAGGCTCGAGTACTTCGTCACGAACCGACATGTGGTGCGGGCCGCTGCACGAAATTGTTTCATCAACGCCTTTACTTAGTTTAGTGCTTGAATTATTATGGATCCATCAACTAAAACCACACACGTTACAAAGGGTACCATAGTTCTAAAATATTTTTACAAAATTCAAGGGGTATTCTCACAGGTAAGTAAAGAAATCCTGCATGTTCACTATTATATAATTGAAACAACTATCCAAGCAATAATTATAATGATTAGATTCCTGGCGAGGTCCGGGACACGGGGTGCTTCGGCGCCCGCGGCTTGGATCGCCCACCCACCTCGGATGCGCCCCGATGATGTAATTAAGCAAAACCCTTTCCGATTTATTTTGATAATATCCTATTACACTCGACTAGACCACGGCGTATAAACGAATGCTCTTCTTTGATTTTTATCTTTATCAGATTCGATTGTAAGTTTTAATTATATTTGTTTTTAGCCAGTTCTTCGAACAGTAATCAACTGTGAGAATGATTCGTTACAAAATAGCTTAAAATTTGATCAATTTTTTATTATTAATCTGCTTTTATTAAATGGTTAAGAGACAAGTGTGCTCCAGATTAAATAAAAACAAAACACACTAGTGAATTCCACATCCACGGTAATTGTCACGAATTACGATGCGTAGAATCGGAAGCGAAGCGGAGCAGAGCAGCCGGGCCGTGCGACAGGTCCCCGATTATCCACGCATTCAGCACGGTGGTAGCCGTGGTCACAATGCAACCTGCTACCATTCCACCTGACAGCCGTTGTACCTAATGGGCATTCCACACGCGCCGGACACTCGTGCCATCGCTAATTTACAACAGATGAGGTACTTTATTAGAATCGAATCTGTCTAGAATACCTAAGGCCCTAGTTTTATTCGAGAGTAACGGACTCCACTACTCCTGATGCGTTCCTTCTGTTTGACGCGAATACAGGAATATCTTTAGCTAAATATCATTATACCAAGCGCATCTAATGTTTTTCGCAAAAACACAATAGGTGTGAATCTAAAACTTTAAATTGGACATAAATATAATTTTATAGCTTTGTATACAGCATACTAAGATATATATATATATATACATATATATATATATACTATATATATATACTATATCTATAAGTCGTAGTCAAAGTAGGATCGTAGTAAAGGGGGGCACATTGTTCAGTTTAGGGAAAATTCCCACCTCGCCCACCGAAAACCTAGATCCGCGCCTGCTCAACATACCAATTTGATGTTGGATGTTGACAAGACTTTTATTTCAGTTCCCACATGTGCACGTCAATAATGTGTTTAATACAAAATCACTGCTACGTATTTGTTTCAAAACAAACAATGAGAGAACGAAATGATCATTGTTCCGTGTAATTCGGCAAAATTTTGACACCTAAAAATCGGTAACAATGTAGAGTGTTCCTCAATTCAATAAAACTGCACAAAGTAAAAAAAGAGCATTTTAACTGAATACAAATGACGTTATTAGGTACAATAATTAGGCAAAAGGACGTTTTCTAAGGTTAGACACGTTTCGACATAGTAAACATCTTGTCGTGATGAGAGCGTCGGAGGCTGTCGGTGGCTCATGAATGCTCGTGACCGGGTTGAACCGCGGACCTGACCACGGCGTCATGCTCCACTGCGCCATTCGATCCGACAGGTGCATGCGGCAAGTATACCATATTTACTACATTAACGCTATATTTAATATACAAAAATCGATCGCATCTATCTGGTCTTGTAATGCTGTCATGAAAGCAAAAATGCAGTGTGTCATCATGACTTACTGCTCAATATCTTAGCTTATGTTCAAGCTTTTGAGATGGTTCAATGTTGTCAAATAAGTTTACTTCAGACAGTCATAAAGTGCTCCTATGCTAACTTATTCTGCGCCATGATAAGTTTACTACAATTAATCAGAGAGGCAACGTGAAACGAAACAAAAGCTTTGTCACAGTAACAAGATAAGTAACAGGTAATTAAACACCGTCATTAGTAAATGAAAGCGAACATTAACAGAATTTTAAACCCGTCGCTGTGTAGACCGTATAATTCACATCCCGTTCCCTTCCCACCCCATTATTTCCCTATCATTATCTCAATTTGCCCTTGATAAAGACATTCAAGAGATGGATGGGTAGATAAAAATGGAACGACTCTGAAGAAAAAATATTAAATTGCGTTACACCTTTTTTTTTGGAGACGATTGGATTGCGTTGAGAGTTGTTCAATATTTAAGCTTTTTGTTTGACTCACGAAGTCATCTTTTCTTCTTTTATAGTTTATTGTATTTTGCAGTATGTATGTTCAAAGACTCAATCAAGGTTCCATCACATATGATAGCTTAATATTAATGCAGCAATTTGTCATCTCCTTCTAAAAGATTTATGGTGTTCTAGAAAATAACACCTTTCTTGTAAAGTATTAAACAAGAAGTGGAGTTCGTAATACATTAGCTAACATAGCGACATTAAAAATCAATTTAGCGTAAGACTAAATTCAGAAGAACGTATTTTTTTTATTAATTGTTGTTTAATACGAAAGACTTACCTCCATTTCCCGCGTTGGTGATTGTCACCCAAAAGTCGATAGTCTTCTCAGGTCCCAATTCCTCATAGTCCCACTTCTTTTTAACTTTCACTACACCACTTGGTTCAACGGTAACCCACGGATTTTCGTCCCGAATTTTAAATGTCTCGCGATCAGTCTCTTTTTCTAACGTAAAAACAGCACGTCCCTCTACTTCACCGTCTGCCTCAGTAAACTCAATTCTTTTCGTTGGTCTAACAGCCCGTGTTACGCGACGCTTCTCACGATGAAGAACTGGTAAATCTCTTTGGTCACGAATTACAAAATCAAGAAAGACTCGTGCTGGTCGACTTTTACGTTGTGGAAAGCCAGTATCATGAGCAACCACTCTTAATTCAGCTTCATGGCCATCAGGTTCACCAGCTAATATAAGTTCCCCAGTCTGTGGTACTATCACCACCAAATTACTGGGTGATTCTAGAGAATAGTACACCCGATCTCCATCAGCATCCTCAGCTTGAACTTGTCCAATGTTAGAGAATCTCTGCCAGTGTGCGGTACCATTTGGACCATTTTGATCAGTAGTTCCATTTACAGCAAAGTAATAGCTGTTCTGGTCGAAACGTGGCTCATGATCATTTTCGTTAGCCACCTCTACTCGAACTGCGAGGTTAGCTTTATTCGTTCCATGGATGTCCGTTGCTTGGATTAGTATTTCATATAAATTCTTCTCCTCGGCGTCTAAAGGTTTAGTAGCGATCATTTCAACATCACCATCTGTTACAACTGATTTTACTTCCGAATTAGTTTCGGTTTTCCCTTTCTGTCGTAGAGAAAATATGGAGTCTTCATTTCCTTTAATGATTTTATAAGCAAGTGGACCCACATCGACTAGGGCCGTAGCTCTAATCGGTAGAAGATCTACGACAGTGCCCGGTGGAGCATTTTCTGAAATTGCTCCTATCAATCCATTGGTCGAGGTGAAATGTAGCATCTGCCGTCGATCCATTACTAGGAGATGAATGGCATGAGCTGCACTGCTGTAAGGAGTTTGCTCTAGTATAGCTAGATTGACGGGTTGATTGAGTAAGGGTGTTAGATCAGCGGTGGTCATGAGTAGGCCGTCATCGAGGAGAGTGAAGTAGGGCGCGAACTCTGGATCTAGGAGCGTGTATCTTGAATGGTTGCCTATGAAGTGTCTGACGGCATGCCCGGGGCGCACGTCGTGTGGCAGCAGGGTGAGCGCGCGCGTTTGCAGTACGACGCTGAGCGCGCAGAGCAGCGCGCCGACCGCCAGCACTGGGCGCGCCATAGCTCTCACAGGGATATCGTCCAACTATCCCGACATTTCACACCTATAACAAACATTATTCATTTATTTACTTCATCTTAAAAATATAGGTTACACAAAATCTAGGCCTATGTTCACCAGTAGATGATTTTAGGCTGAATGGTGATGACACTAATTCTAACGCTATCATGCTTTGATCGATAAAAAAATATCGACGACTGTCACTTTGAAATTAGGACCCTACAGGAAACCAAGAATCCATTTGTTGGATCGAGATCCATAATTATGCAATTAATCGAAATTGGTAGAATCATAATAAGAGTGCACGTTTCTCTATCATAAATGACTCTGATCGTGAGGTGGACATAGGTTGATTTTAATCTAAGGACTTACAAAGTTACAATAGTAATCTAACATTCCGTGCAATTCAAATGCAGTCCGTCGTAGTAGTTAACACATGGTCAGCCCGTGCTACAAATCAGAAGCTTTGCAGAATTTGATCCTTATCAGCAGCATTATCGATCGTTACATGCTGTGGGTGGAATTTTTATATTAAACATCGAGTTCGGTGACCTGATCTCATCTAAACCAGCTGTTAAAAATAAATTGCACTTTTATTGTTCTCTGAAAAGTAGTGAAGCCATTTACGTAGGTAGGTGTTTCTCACAGCGGCAGCGTCGTCGCTTCGGTTTCTTGGGGGTAAGAGTTTATATCTTAAAAACAGATTGAAGACCGGACCGGGTACTTTATGGATAGCAAGTTATAGGTATAAAATTAAATGTTAAGTTTGGATGATACTTAAAATAATTTACCAATTTTATCATGTGTAGGTACCCTTTTTACTTTATGGGTGCATTTTATACTCGCCATGAAAGATCAGACTGAATCACCGAACCCTGAAAGTTAACTAGACCTAGTTTTGTTTTGTCTTTTTCTAGGTAATTTCATTAATATGTTTGATCGATATCAAGCAAGATGCTTTAGGGTTCAATGAGATTCTCAAGAATACTTTACTAACGCGTGCAGTATTAATCATGAATGCGATTGCTTTTTTTTGTAGGCACTGGCTGCACAAATTGTGACGTTTTTGTTGATCTTAAGTGACATGAATGCCTGAATCATGTGAGTGTGTTGTTGGTTAGTCTAGCTAGCGCATGTTGTACGCGACGGTACAAGACGTCGACGGCGACGGGCGGCATCGACGTAGGGCGGTGAGGCGGGGCGCACACATGCGGAGCTTTATTTAGGCGGCGGGCAAACGCCGGCGTCTCGCGACCCGCCGCCGCCGCCGATCAATACCCTCGCTGCGCCGTCGCGCGACGCTCACCGAGCGAATCTCAACTCTACACGCGCTCCCGTTCACGACACCATCAAAAATTCACACACTCATTTTACTGAATAAAAGCCCCCGCTATTTCCACGAAGCTTCACATAACTCCAAACGATTTATGAAAAGAACCGCTGAAAACACCACATCAATGCACTATTCAGATTTCAGACGAATTATGAGCCACTGTAGGTGGCATTATATTTATTTCAACCGCATTTTCTTTGATAACAGGAGACACTGCACTTTAATAAATTGGCTATTATCAATGCATTGTGAATATTCTTATCAGAAACAAACCTGACGTAATGCGTAAACATGTGGTCTGAATGTAAACAATTTAATAAAATACCAACAAATTTAATTATATCACTTCCGATGCACAATAAAGCTAATATTAATTAATTATTCTAAACAATTTCAATAGGCAATATACGTACTTTGTGAAAAACGCAAAAAAATTATATCGATATCGTAGCGTTTGACAGATGCGCGCCGATGTAAGAGACACAAACCGGGCGCGACGACGTCGAAATGCGACTGGCTTATAGCGGAGCGCGGCGCGCGCGCGTATCGAGCGCCCTCCGCCCGACCCCCGCCACCCTCGCTTCTACAACCCTTGATTGTCCCGCCCGGCTACTGAAGCTTTTTGGTTCTTAGCTTTTACCCCTCCGTAGCTCTGCGTGCCTCGCTATTACAGCATTACTGCATGCACTAACGCGGTTAATCTCTTTTTTTCTTTTATAAGTTTAACAGTTTCAATTATTAACTCAAACGTTACCGATTTGAAATTTTATCTAATGAATAAAGCCACGGAACAGAGAAAACAGAATGAAATAAATTGAATTGTTACTGATAGGATTCCGTTTATGATGATCCCAATGTTATTAGGCTAGATGCATTATTATTATCAATAAATTATTCTATTGCTGGTGATTTGAGCTATGCAATTTTCATGTAAGTTAAGTTTAATGAAAACAATTTAATAAAACATCGCGCTTTGAGGCTACCTTTATTCCTGCAAAAACAAGTTCATACGCTACAGTAACAAAAATAACATCACGCCATGCGCCATCCCAAACGGGATAGGCAGAAGTGTATCTAGCTAGTACGACCACATTTCGTCCAAGTAAAGTGCCATAGGACATAAGAGGCCAAATCTATTGCCAGTATCAGGGCACAAGCCCAAACTTCGTTCTGCCAGTTACCGATAAAATCCTTATGGAAAAATACAAGGCCCTTGCCTTATTTGGGAATCGAACCCAAGACCGTTCAGCAGCCGCGCTAGCGACTACTAGATGTCTTTAAAGAGTAGACCTAGGTCTAGTGGTTGGGATTAAGGTATGATGGGGTAAGCTCGGCACAGGGATAAGACGCCGTACGTATCAAATTCCCGGCTAATTTGGCAATATGTTTTTGAAGCTGTAACTGGAAGTCGGGGCAGAATAAAATGGCGAAGAACACTATGTTGTCAACTTCAACATATTCTACAGTTTGAATCACATTTACGTTATACTGTATTGCTTTTCAGATGTTAACATGACTTTGGGACTTCCAGAAGTGGGAAAAAATACGTTCACTGCTGTTTGTGGGAGATACGAGTATAAGCATCATTAGGCCCGCGGATCTTGCGCTACCCGCATCCGGTGGAAGTCGTCGGTCCAGCTTGTGTAGGGCCTAAGCGGTGTTGTGTAGCTCACGAATAAAGATTGTTGGGTATAAACCCGACCTCGCGTTTGCGTAGCATCGGCAATCCCTTAATTAAAAGAATAGTGAGTTGTAATATTTTGTATAATACAGACTGCGCATGTGGCCAATCAGAAAGTTAAGTCTTGTAATTACAAAAACAGGCCTCCTCTCTGTGTGAGAGCGAGTGGGCCGTAATCCACCACGCGGGCCCAGTGTGGGTTGGTAGGTGTCACATGTCTTCGAATTTTTGGTTTTAAGTCATTACGGTTTCCTCACGATGTTTCCTTCACCGCTTTGAGGGAAGTGATGATGAAATAATTTACACAAAGTAAAGCGCCTGTCTGGGTTCGAACCTAAGACCTACAACTCGCAAGTCGAGACGGTTACCACTTGACCACAACTGCTCTCTCGAATTTATACTTTATTGATACAGAATGAAACAAATAAAACTAAAAATAATGGGAAACAATTATTATATTAAAACAGTAATTTTACAGACTAGTATAAAAATAGCCAAAGCTAGCACTGAGCAATATCATTTGTGACTTTTAATAAAAATAGTAAATAAAAGTATATTTTCATATCAACATAAGTAATAATAATAGCTGATAAACATAAAATCTATAATATAAGACAGTTCTAGGCATTTGCACTGTGTGCTTAAAATATGGTAACTTAGTTACCAGGAAGCTTAAACTAAATGTGATGGGTAAACTGCTTGGGAGCAACACTATCATTTGTATTCTTGTATCTGATCTCTTTGATAGTCAGTTGCTTCCCTTGGTGTATCCTTTGCAGATGACTCCGCATATCATAGGACCGGGAGAAAGACCGATGACACACAGGACATTGTGTCTTTCCAGCATGTGAATCCTTGTGCAATGTCAATGAAGTGGGATGCTTAAAACCTTTTGGACAGAGTTGGCAGCGGAACTTAGCTAGTTCTGATTCTGTAACAAACATTCATTATGGGTAAACAAGAAAGCCAAGTAAGGTCATTCAAAATAAAATGAAAGAATAGCACTTTAACAAAATCCTCATTTTGCCAATCTATTAGAGTATTCCATTTGTTTTTTTAGCTATGTGCGCTCACATAAGTACATCCTAGAGCATGGTGAAAAAATGGCATGCATGCCATTTGTGGCATGTAACAAAATAATTTGGGCACTGCATCATTTCAGGAGTTCTGGTACCTAAGTCCTCAAGTTTGCAACAGCATAAGATGCACTAATTTGTTTTATAATTTAAATAACTTAAAAACTGTAAACTGTAACAATATTTACACTCACAATGGTCCACTTGAAGGACTAAATGCTAAATAATAAAGGTAAATATATTATTGTAAAAGTATATAGTTGAAAATTAAGAGTATTATTGTGAAAGTATATAGTCTTTTCCAGTATTCAAGATTGTTTGTTGACACATCATGGCCACATTCAATTTTCATTTGGAAAAAATGGCATGTAGATATGTTTGCCTTGCCATCCCTGTCCTAGAGGAAGACTCATAATTGTTAAACAGGATAAGATATTTACTTGCAGTTGTAAAAACCACAAACGGTCTTATTACAAAACAAAGTTTTTCTTTAGACATGGTTTCCAACGAGCCAGTTTTTATATAAGAATAACTAAACTCCAAAATTTGCCAGTTTCTAAGTTGTAATTTTTTTGTTAAGAAATATGATCAGAATAAAAACTGGAACAAAAAAATAGCTCAAAGTTATAAGCTCAGGCTAACATCATAGGACAGAAACCATTTAATCACATTACATCATTTAATGCGTATTTAATGCATAGTTTACAAATAATGGAAATTTTCCTTTTATGAGACGTACCAGAATTGCTTTTTTCTGACAAATCTTCAACTGAAGTTGTCTGTGTATCAACTTGCATTTCTTCACTGCTAGCAGATGGTGCTGTTCTCAATTTTTCATTATCATCAGACTTTGAAGCTTCTGGCTGAATTTCAACAATACCATTTTCTTGTTCTGGAAAACTTTTGTTTGGGTTGTTGGCCATTGTGATTGGTTGTGGAATGTACTCTTCTCTAGAACTTTGCATTGTGGCTAAGTTAATTGGTTCATCAGACAACACGGGCACAATATCCTCAGTCATTCTACTTGATTTAGAACTTAAATCTAAAGAGGTGTTGTCTGTGATTCTCAACTGGTTTTTAGATGATTCATCCTCCATGTTATCAGTCAAACCCTTAACCTCTAGGAGCTCAGCAGTTATAAGGAATGATTCCAATTGCTCTTGGAATATGTTCACCTCACCATGGTACATAAAGTTGATGATCGCATTGAGGTCCTCAAACTTGAAGTTTCTGAATATAATCACAGGATGTTGACATGGGTTCTCTTTGAATATTTGCTTGAAGTAACTGCTACAAGCAGATAACAACATTTTGTGTGCCTTGATTTTGCCTCCATCGCAGCACAGCGTGACATCCACTAGATCGTTTTCAAAACGGAGAACATTGAACGCTTCTGTTACGTGAGATACGTAATTATTCCAGCGTAAAGAGAACTGCGGTGCATTATTCATTCTACGTCTGGTATTCCACAAAACTACTGCTGAAATATCGAAAACACTTAATCTACTAATGAGTTTATCACTATGTTTTAAGATAATCGACCAGATTTGATGTTAAAGGTCCGGTTATTTATTCGATGTTCCGAGTTTCTCTTTCAATAAAACAAAAATTGGTTGTCAATACAAATGTCAATAAGTTTACAATCTGTCATTCGTTATTTCGTTTCGTGGTTTCGTGAGGAAAACCTGCATTGCCAACGATAAAATTCAAAATATCTACGAAACTCTAAACCAGATGGAAAAAAATCTGTAGTTTCGAATTCGGGAAGATGAAATTGCAATAAATTAATTAAACATAATTAATAAGTAGAATTTCAGGAGGGCAGTTCCTACAAAACAGCAACAAAAAAACCGATACAGCGTGCGGCAGAATGTAAACTTTACGCGGCAGGCCCAGAGTGATTACCCAGCCGCCCGTAAGAGGGCGTCCGAGCAAGCTCCATTATAGCGATAGCACTGATACATCCCAGCTTCCACCACAGAGTACACAATACTGACTTCCGCTCAAGGCCGCGGTGTTGGACGTCGCGTACACACTATCGTGGGTGCCATTGACGAAGCTTTACAGTAATAAAGTTTAAACATCACAATAACACATAGGCTTATAAAGCTTTTTCTTGATTTGTCCATAATTTAACGATAAGTTGAAAAAAATCCTGCCCTTTGAGAGCTGTCTTGGCGTGCGCTGCCTAAACCGTTAGACTATTGATGGAACCTTTTGGCAAATGTAACAAAATTTCTGTTGATGTAGGAAAGTAGTCATAATTTTCATTTAGTTCTCTCGTCTTGCTGCACCTACTCAGCTGTAAACTTTTCGCCATGAATACAATTACAATGCACATACTATGCTTGCTCAAAACCCTCTGGGCTCCGAAAAATCACCGTCAACTTTTCACTTTTTCAGTACTCAGGACCGGAACCAGTACCCTAATTGCGTAATACACAATCAATTGGATTCTGAATCGTTTTGGAACAGATTGCTAATCCATTGCTTCATCATAAGTTCGATTAAATTCTGCTCAACAATGTAAATAACGCAATGAATGTTGTTGAATGGTCAAAATCAAACCGATTAGTCGTAATCGTTTACGAAAATGTGTTAAGCAATTAGGCTGCAGGTAGGTAAATTAAGAGGCAACCAAAACGGATGGGTAGTATGGCTTGCAGCTACACTCGGTCGTCGAGAGACGAAGAGTTTTATTGTATCGATACTTAGGCTGCATTCCGAATTTGGATGTAATCGATTTGAGCGGGCTTACGTCCGTACCGAATTAGCGTGAGCGCGATAACGATGTCAAGTGAATCGTCATAGATGACGTCATGACATGCGCCATCGTGCGACAACGCCGACCATGCCCTTTAGAAATATCACTGTGAGCTAAATGTTGACAGCTCTCACCTGTCATAATCGTGATTTCTAAATCGGAACGCAAATAAACGATGTGAGCGCTCAACACTCGACACTGGCAACAATGGTTATGGCCGCTTGCCACAATCATAAAGAAGAAGATGTGAGCGCTGTCAGCGATTATGGTCTAACTCGGAATGCGGCCTTAGAAAAAGCGAGTCGAGTTTTCAAGTAACTGGCACCTCTATATTTTTGACAACAGTTTGACATTGACAATGAAAATGACACATCATTGACAATTTGATTTGAAATCTTCAAAATTTTTACTCGGGGCTTCTTCGAGGTCTAGCTTGTAGCGGTGGGTAATCTTTATTCCGGCAAGTGAATTGATTCACTTATTCCGACTCCGGGTCCGGTACCGGTTCACCTTATTTATTCCTTTGGCACCGTTTGGCACCGGCACTCACTCGCTCATTTTGGTTCCCCGGTTTCGCAGAACATTTTATTCATTTGGTTCACTGGATCATTTGGCACATTTTGAATTGAACAGTTTGTTAGTTAGAGCGATACGACGAGTTCCGAGTACTTCCGAGTGACTTGAGCGAGTGAACAGTGAACGCGCGCTCCGGAATCATTTGGTACCGCGGTGCCGGTAAGGATTGTGAGGAATAAATAAGGTTTACGTATCCGCGTTCGGTACCGGCTCCTTTGGATCAGTACCTCCGGAGTTACCCACCGCTACTAGCTTGAATTCGATTTTTCGAGTTAGATTTTACGAAACACATCGACTATTAAGTGCTCCTTATATATTGTGATAAATAGGTTCTCAGTAAGTCTAATTAAATAAAACTAAAACTAGCTAAAATAAAATGGTAAGTTAATTATTTATTACTATATTTATCAGTGTTGAGGTTACAATGGTATCAGCATCAGCAGCACAAAGAAATGATTTAACTGTAATTTATAGCACGGCCGGCTAAAGGTTCGTACTACGGAAGAAGAACGGGCTAGAAAAGAGAAAGAACGTCAAGAGGAGCTTAAGGTTTACAGACATGTTATGCAGAGTATTTTTCAAAAGGTTTGTACTAGAAAATATAATGGTCCTAGGACTATAACATAGAAATGGTTGGTAATTACTAAAGTTTACTCTTCTACAACGGGCAATCGGATTAGTAACTGCTAATCCTACAAAAACGAAGAAAACCTTAAGGTATGTGTTAGAAATTAAATAAGTACAACTAAGTTCAGCACAAGATTTACCAACTTCACGTCTATAATAATATAAACAGAGCAATAAACAATTACCCCTTAACAAAACACAATGAAAGTAAAAGGTAGCAGATTACTTACAAAAACTAACATAGGAAGAGACTGAATTGATACTTTAGATAACACAGTGACTAGGTACTTACCACAAACACACACCCTCTCACATTCACGCACACACATAATCATATCACACAAAGTGGATAATTACACTATTCATTTTTGTTTTGATTTATTATTTACTTAATATTATATTATTAAATAAAACTTATTATATTATATTATAATTAATAGTAAATCAAAATTTAAAATTATTTTTGGCAAACTCTGTAATTATTAGTGCCATTAATGATAATTTTATTATATTGTATCAAATTATATGGTATTAATCAGTTATCTAGCTTTTTTTCAAAAGTACAAATGTAACATCTCTACTTGTTGGTAATTTTTAAGTGTTTGTTTTTTGAGGATTTGGCACTAGTTCTGCTACATAATATGTCTTATTCCTTTGAAACAAGAAAATATAGCCAATATATGTGTAAACAATTATTGAAATGAACTTATACATTTTCTCAGAGGAAAGAAGGTGAACTAGACAAAGATCTATTGGATCTGACAGGAAAAGTGTTGTCATCCAACCCTGATATTTATACATTATGGAACATCAGAAGAGAAACACTCATCATTTTCAAGTAAATTAATTGATTAATCATTTCTTTATAAAGTAAATGCTTATTGATCATAACTAGTTTAATAAACCTATAATGTTCCCACTGCTGGGACACAGCCACAGAGAGTGACAAGACCTTTCAGGGGTTGTAACAATATTTTGTCGTTAATTTAATTCAATAAATACATATAGTGCTATCATAATCTTAGAGAAAATTATTCATAGACAAAGAAAGGCTGAGCAGAAAATTCTGTAACATTGATCACTGCACAAAACAAGCTTTGTAAGAACCAATTTATAGGAAGCATAAGCATAAAATATGTTATCACAATAATTTCCAGGAAAAATGAGATTGTCAATGAAGAGGACCTATTGCAGTTGTATGATGCTGAACTGCGTTTAACTGAGTATTGTTTGAAAAAAAACTCAAAATCCTACTGTGCCTGGCACCAGAGGGAATGGGTGCTTACTACCAGGGCAGACCCCAACTGGGAAAAGGAGCTAGCTCTATGCAATATGTACCTGAAGTTGGATGAAAGAAATTGTAAGTATTCATGGCAAATTATCTAATGTGTTGTTCTATAATCAATCAACCAAAAATTCGTTAGCTTATTTCATAACAATTCCAAAAGCATAAGTTGAATTACCTATGTAGCTTAGAAAGTCAAGTGAGTAAATCATAAGAGTAGGGTAGGAACAATAATATACTGGAGGGTAGATTTAAAACCTAACAGACACAAACTTATAAGCTACGATGTATGTAGTTAACTATATACAACAATAAGTCTAGAGATATTGTCATTTTTATCACGCGGAATTACCGCAGCAGATTCGTCGAATCGAGCAGAATGGCGGCGCCCGTTGAGAGTAGTTTCAACTCAAAAAATTGTTGATGGTATTAAAATATTATTATTTGCACAACATTTCTCTACTGTCTTTTCCTAACTACATAAGTAACTATGTTTTCTTAACTATGTACAATAGCAGATACAAATACTGATATAACTTTTACTATATGTTTCAGTTCACACCTGGGATTACAGAAGATTTGTTGTCAGTCAATCCAAGCCATCATTGAAAGATGAATTTGACTACACTACTCAAAAACTAATGGAAAATTTCTCCAATTATTCTGCATGGCACTTCAGGAGTAAATTGCTTGTGGAGCTCTATCCTGACTTAGAAGGTTGGTATAAAACCGAAAAGCGATTTCTTGAAATATCCATATTTTAAATATAATACTGTTGTAAACTATGCTAGGGTACAGCATGTCAATTCTGTAAAAATCTGATGGTCTGACCATTAAGACATGCATGGTGTGAGCTGTCAGTGTCATCCCGTTTTGGTCAATCCCTAGCATCAGTGGCACTGACAGCTCACTCCACGCTCACTTCACTTGAGTTTTCACAGTGAGATGGTTACAAAATAGCACTACAGGTTCAAAAAGTTTGACTTTTAGTAGTAACATAATGTATTTTCATGAACTCCTTATTTTCTATCAGGTGGGCGCCCAATAGAGGATAGTCATCATAAACATGAGTTGAAAATGGTACAGAGTGCAGCTTTCACTGACCCAGATGACACCAGTGCTTGGTTTTATCAAAGATGGCTGCTAGGTAAAACCGTATCAGAATTTCATTATTTTATTATAATTATATAGCTTGTAAGTGTTGTGGCACTGTTGCTAAGTCTTATTCTTGTAGAAGAGTAACATTGATTTAACGTCACTGTGATGACCAAGATTAACTAACAGTATAATTAAACCCTTTGTATGTACTCGTATAGCGAGGAGTCGCTTAATATTTGGGCATCGACATATTTATGCTTATGTTTTTGAACTTATAAATAAATCAAAAGAATATGTAGCAAAAATTCTAAATAAAAAAAAACATTACAGGAGCTGTAAAAACAAGTGTAGAAGTTGCAGTTTACGTAGTGTCGCCATTGAAAACAACAGTAGCTTTTAGTAAGCCTGTCAACCAGCCCTTTGTAGCTTCAAGGATGCGCCTGTTCTTCGACAATGAATTAGTAAATGGAGAGTGGCAGTCTTATTCAGGAAACCAATACGAAGTTCTATGGATTTTTAAACATAATGCAGATATCACTGAGAGTTTGGATGTTAAGGTAATAAGTGCAAGATTAATTTATACTCTTCATGGTATGTTTTGCTTACCAACATTTGAAACTCACTATTGGGATTAGGATGACCTGCCCCCTAATTCAGTAACATTCTTACTAATACGAAAGAATTTAAAGGGAATTGAGAATTAATTGCTTCAATTGTTTGAAGAATTCGTCTGCTTTATAACTTAAATAACGCAATGAATGTGGTTGAATGTCAAAATGAATGTCTATTGTAAGTGTGTTACACAATTAGCCCACTGTCCCAATAGAACATAAATTATAAAAAACGAATAAATAAAAATGAATAAATTTATTGTTATTTTGAATATTCCAGATGGAGTATGACAATGAAGATGGAAATGTACAAAAAATTTCTAGTGTTAAACATAATTTAAATACTTATATTGGTAAAGGTGAAATCAGTTTCAAGAAAATATACTCAAAACCAGTTGTTGAAGAACTGAATAATCAGCTGGATTCCTGTCGTCAGTTGCTGGCTATGGAGCCTGACAATAAGTGTAATTATTAATATCTAGAAATATTATTTAAAACTTGTCTTGGTTGGGTCACATTTGAGTCTGCTTACATATTGAAAATAATTTAAGTCGAAAAAGTGTATTCAAGTTTCAAGTCTCTTTTAAAGCCTTAACTATACAAGAAAGGTTTAGGTAGTTATATAAAGGTAAAGGGTGACTTTTTACATTGGATTTTAAGAGCATTTTATTTTTAAACCTAGTGAATGATTAAAAAGACATCAGGATTGTTTACCTTTATTTAACTACCTAAACCTTTATAGTATAGTACTTTTCCAGCCTAGTAAATATTTTTTTAATTACAGTTATTGTCACATCTTTCGAGCTATCTATAACTTTTTGTACTACATGCCTTTCAGTTATTTTAACTCTGACAGCAACCTTATTGCAACGAGAATAAAGATCACTGTTATGCACAGAGTGAATCAGAGGTAAACAGACTACGCAAACATACAGACTTGTCAAATGATTTGAACATTTATTTCAGGGACTCTTCTTACCACCACAATTTTTCTACATTGCATTGATGCGAAACAGTATCACAAGGAGACAATAGAAAATTTACATACATTGAAAAGTATAGATTATTTACGGGCTGGTTACTATGACGATTTAATTACTAAATGGAATATAGAAGATCAACTTATACAGGATTATAAAAACAATTGTCTAGACTTCAAAATCGTGTTTGATAATAAAGTTATCAATTTACCACATTTGCAATACTACAGTTATTGCGAAAACGTTGATCTATCCAATCAGAATTTATCATCAAACGTTTTGCCTTCCTTAGATTTGCTTCAAAACTGTAAGGTAAGCTTTATTCAGTTTTCCTAAAAGTATTGACTCCATATTTTACCAGTTTGAAGGCTTTTATCCAACAAGTTTTTTTTTTCTTTACAGAAATTATCTTTAGAGAACAATCAACTGACGACATTAAGAAATTTTCCTAATTTAAATCTGGAGGTGTTAAATTTAACAGGGAACAATGGTTTAGTTGCAGAAGAAGTGGAATTATTTAAGAAAAGATGCAAATATTCAGTGATTTTCTGAAGAATATATTGACACCTTTTGGTGGTAAAGATATTTTAAATTTACATGAATAATTAAAACCTTAAACTAAATTAGTACAATGGTAAAATAATCAGATTACTAAGCCTTCGCCACACTGAACGCAGGTAGAAAGCAGAAGCTTCGAACGCTATTAAGTAATGACTGACAGCGCTTGATTGCTGTATTTTAACGCGCTTTGTACTAGGGCTTATATTTAACTGTATCTCGTCATGCCGTTTTGCGCCCACTCATTATGAAGTGACTGGCTGAACCTACTACTTCTACCGTTCTCTATCTGCGTTAGTGAAGGTATACTAAGTGCATCACTATAGTTAACACATAATGGTCCAAATTATATTCATAGTTAATTGTAACTTAAAAAGAAAAAAAGTGCCTACCATTTTATTTCTTCCAGCAATGTAAACAAGATTCCAATATATATTTAGTAAGACAACAGATTTAAAGTCAATAGCATAGCCTATCATATCAATTTGTCAAATATATATGGTAAAAACCGGACGGACACGTGCGAGTAGGACTCGCGTCCTGAGGGTTTCGACTCAAAGCTGTGCCAGGCTGCCCGCGTCTTCACTCATCTGACACGGCCTATGGATTTACAATTCCTAATCGAAGGATAAACATAAGTTTGTAGTAATCTATAAGTTAAAAACAAAAGTATTTCCTGGATTTTTCTCAAACTTTTAGGCTCGTAGATATGGGAGGGGGAGGGATGGTTAATTTTCATCTATTTTTTTAAATAATGTTAAAATCAGTTTTCAAATAATAATAAAAATTGAGACTCCCAACAATCCCTTACATTTGATATGTCACAAGGTACAGTTTGCATATTTTATTATGAAGTTTTCTAATTTGTCCCCAAAAATGACCCTCATGTTCAAAATTAGTCCGTGTTTGGGTCACAGAAATGTACCAAATTTTATCTTAATCGGTCCAGTAGTTTCGGAGCAAATTTAATGTGACAGGCGGACAGACATACACAAATGAGTGATAATCTAAGGGTTCCGTTTTTTCATTTGGACGTACGAAACCCTCAACACTTACATTATTGGAAAAAAATAAAATGTGTTTACAAACAACAAAACAAATAAGTAATACATTTTTAACTATCTTTATATATCAGTTTAACAAACTTATTTCTAAGCACCTCATGCTTGCAGCTTCATTCACGACGTCCATTTATTATGTTAGGTAATGGTTATTGCTTGAAGCTGTATGTACTAAAATTATTAAGAGCTATCACTTTCTTACTATTTTTTTTGTTTTTTTATAAGTACATACATGATATTTCGCGACTGTGTTGTGTAAACTGGGGCAGGTATCAGATCTCCGCCGCGAAACCGCAGTACCTAGTTCCGCCATGACTTGTCCGTGTTACGACAAGTGAAACTTTGAACAGATTTGATTATGATTCTATCTCTTTCCCGCGTGTCTTCGCCGATCTGATCAGAAGCCAGTTAACGCTCAGCCCGCTATTTTGTTGCGGTGCCGCGGTTGTTTCGCACGTATCTGTGGCAGTCAACAAGTTTATAAAGCGAATTATTTTTTTAAATTGTAAAATGGATGTTGATTTTACGGAACAACTAATCTAAAGAGGTCCGAAATAGACCTATACTTTATTTAGTCAGTCGAAAGCGACGACAGTCTGCTCCGATTGCTAAAATTCAACAGCGTCTCATGATGTTCCGCTACTGATGAATCGCGACATTATTTAGTAATGTTTCTTAGGGAAATTGGTTAAGCGGTTTCCCGTAGTTATTTTCGCGGTGGAGGTGTGCCCTGGCCCAGATTGTAATTAAAAATAACAATATATTTGTTTTCAATTACTTACAAACGAATGGTGAAAGTAATGTCTTAATTCTATTAATAATTATTTTAAAACTTTACTGCAATAATATTTGTCTTCAATATCACTCCTTAACTTTAAGCTGCATTCCACCAGTCTAGCCTGTCTTAATAAGCTTTTGTCAAGTGTGTTTAGAACTTCTATTTGTATGTTATAGGCCTTCTTCTTCTCTCTTTTTGTTTTTTTTATTTTTTTTTATTTAACATTACTCTCTTCACTATCTAGACATTTTATTATTTTCAGAAAAATATATCTATTATGGTTTAGTAACAAATATTTTGTATTGTTGCACACGTCTTTAACAAAGTTTAAACACTCTTGTCCTACACATCATAAGAAGTAAATGTAAGGGCCTTTTGTAACATGCAAAGGGCGCGCGTACAAGCTGGTCTGTTGTGATCGCTGGAGTTTGCCCGCGTCACATTGTTCGCTACACAGTCAATTACGTTATGATAAACTTGCGCAAAGCCAATATCAATTATTGATATTCGATTTGTCACGGAAGCATATCGATTGGTTGTGAATAGCTATGCTGATCGCGCGATGCTTCTGTTGGGGGAAGGTATGTTTCAGCTGGTATCATCTAAGAACTGAATTACATCATGCAGTTTACGCAAGCTCTAGTCGCGCGCCTGTTTACAATATTACAAATAGTCCCAAAGAATTTAAGTGTATGAACAAATTGGAAGGGATACATTCAAATGCTGTGACACTTCCAAATAACGATTAATTTCAGTAATATTAACATTTTTTATTTATTTATATTACATAGATTTATCATGTTGAAATATATATACTTATTGAAAATAAATTATTATGAAATAATAAGTGCCTTCATAATTTGTACTCCCAAGAAAACTTACCAGATTTTAAGCTTTTTAAAGTTGTACACAACTTCAGCAACAGGTTTTAACAATATGTCTTCATCCCAAAATAATTTGCCACATGTTTCACATAAAGTTGCAGATTTACTTTGTGCAGATAGTTTACAAGCATTATGTATGTCAATGGTGACTCCCTTATTTGTTGTTAATTTACTTTTCGTGTAAACATCTGGTTGATATAAATCTTCATCACAATCTGAATCACTCAGAAAATTGTCATAATATGTAGTTTCATCATCGTCATACTCAACATATTTGTTTGCTTGATTAACATTGTCAGGTTTCAGCATTCTTTGGTATTCAATACACATTTTCATAACTTCATCTGAATTTAGTTTTCTGAAATCTTTACTATTACAATTAATACAAAAGTTAAAAAGATTGTCTTGTTCCACTTTTATGTTAAAATTATTAAATATTTTTCGTAACTGCTGTATGACAGTGTCTTTACCAACTTCTAATATAGAACTTTGTGGAAAGTTTGTTGTTGGTGTATGTTTAAGTTTACACAATAGGATGAGGCGATCTTGGGATATTGCTAGATTTATCACATCATGCCATAACATCGTAGATGGTATCACAATTGTGTCTATTCCACAGTATCTTAAATAAGGCATCAAATTAGATAACACAGACTCCACAATAAATTTCACCTCATGGACTGATCTTGATTGCACCAAAGGTAGACAAGTCTGAAACCTGTCTACAACTTTAGGTTTCTTTGTGCATTTCTTCTTGCTTTCTAACATAACATCATTGCATATTTCCTCAAAATTAATTTGCTGCTCTAAGCATAGTTTCTGAAGATATTCATATAGTTGTATAAGCACATGAGCATCTAAAGCAGCATACAGTATTTGTGTTTTTCTCAATGGCCTCAATTCCCAATTAGAACATTGTTCCGATTTTTCAAGAGGAAACCCAAAACATGATTGTACTAGACAGCTGAGGCTGTTTCCCACATTGTCACTGTTACCAGGCAAGGTAAGTCCATTGTTGATGAGACTCTTCCACAGGGTGCCAAGATCTAGTAACCCTTCACCTTGTACTTTAATGTTCCCCAATCCTACCACACATGATTTCATTTCTTTTAAGTCTTGCTCAAGTCCAAAACCTACTTTTATAATCTCTGCATTATCCAGAAAAGATTTATGGAAAGTGTACCAAAAGCTTGAGTAATCTGGTTTGTTTAATATTAGAGTGTCTATCAGATATACTCTACTGTTAGTGGCTAATTGTATTAATGCTACTTGAGACTGTGTAGCTCCAAATGAAGGCTTCCATTCACAATCAATGCTTACAACACTATTTTTAACCACTTCTGATATCATTAGATCATAGAATTTTTCTCCTGTGTCAATAAGTTTTATCTGATCTTCAAGTAAACAAAACTTGTAATACTTATGAGGACTTTGTGGAGAAGTATCACTTGTATCCCAGTTCTCTTCTACAGGGTCATCATTTATAGAGATGTCTTTGAGTGCTTTAGGTAAGTCATTCTCAGCCATGTTTAAGTATGAAGCCCACTTGAGAGCTTCATTGCGGTCATATTCAACTAACATATCAATAAATTCTCGACCAGAGCCTGCATTTTGCTTTAGTGAATCTTTCACCAAGTCTTCCCATACAGATGAACTAACATTATGTTCTTGATACTTTTGATGTATTAAATATCTCAATCCACCAGTTGTGCGATTTTTACTGAGATTCTTACATGTCTCAATAGGAATGTTAAACTTATTGCATAAACGAGCCACTAGTTTACCTAGTGGCTTATAGTGTAGTTTATCATATCTGACATGAGAAATCTTATTATCATGGATGTATTGCTGTACATATTCTCGAATACTAATTGTTTTGTCTAGTAATTTATCCAGAAAAATTAACAGTGGCTTTACCTGGCTAGGGCATTCAATTAAATACTCGTCTATTAAATTTGACTTGTCTTGCAGAATCAATGGAAACACTAGGTCTTCAACTGGTATTTCATCAAACAATTCCATTGATATTACAATTTGAGATGCTTGCTTACAATTGTCCTTACTGATCATATCTTTCACTATAGGTAGAATTTTGTCTTTAATTGTACATATTCTGTATGTTTTGACAATCAGACACATAAAATGTTGATTCCTTTGTTGTGTAGCTATATGGAATGCTGGTAGTTTCAAACCATCATCTGGTAGAATCTCACTTGTCTCAGACCACTTCAATAAAGTTTCCACAATGAAATAGGGTAATGTTTTTGGCTTGCAATCTTTGTAATCATCACATTTTATAACAAAAACTAAAGCTAATCTGTATCGTTCTTCTGCACTCTGAAGAAACGATTCAATGTGAGTCCCTATTGCAGGACTTCTCTTCCATGTTTTCCAAGTTACTTTTAGTTGCTCTAACCACATTTTGGAATTATCATCAAGATCAACATTTAGACCTATAGTCCGCAATGATTCTTCGATCGATGGTACTATTTTAATGGATTGGTTCTCACTGACTAGTTTATTAATATCCATTGTAATAAATGTCTTGAAGTTTTCCTTTTCTTAAAACAGTTTAATAACTTGAATCAGCAGTCCGTGTGACATAATTGTAATTTGAAACGTTGATGAATATCAATTGTTTGTATCTTAAACTATTGAACACAACTATTGGTAGCACAATAACCTAACTATTTATTATTGCAGTTTACTGAAACGTATTATAATCATTGATATTTTCTCTATTTTGTATTTTTTATTAATGTCCTGTCAATTTGACAATTAATTATGTATGTGTCATTTCACGTTCCGTTTTACTCACTAATTAAATGTCAAATTTAGGGTTGCTAAGTTTGGAATAGGCTTGGAATATTACGAAGTATCCACGTTGAGGCTCACCCACAAATACGTGACTTGACGTGAGTCCCCCGTGTGTCTCCTGATCCGTCGGACTTCTCGCCATTTTATGTATTTGTTTTTTGGGTCAACCACACATAATTATTTTGTGATCAAATCAGTTCCAGTTCTTCAATCGGTTGTCAGTCATGATAAGGGCATGTTTTACAGAAACGTACCAATGAGGAACATGTCGTAAATAAATACTCCTTGTATTTATGGATACGCCTAAAAGAGTGTTGATGATGTTAAGGGGTATCTAATAATCTAATCATGAAATCCTTTTCATCATAGTTATAAAAAAGCGCATTACTTTTTTTTAAACCATGGACGTCTCTAAATAAAAAGCCTAAGATAAATGATTTCGTAATTATACGATACTTACTGTTTGATCTCAGTGTTCTTATTCCTTTATAGTATTATTTTTACACAGTTTTACTACGCAAACTTGCATTTTACTTCGGGTTATGCCCAAAAAAACACAGAATTTCTAATATAATTTACTTTGAATTGCCATTCAATGGAGATGTACACACTCAATGGTCGTTTAGCCGGCTCAGCTGACATAAAAAAAATATGCCATTTTGATTTTATCTGATCTAAAATCCTGTGGGCCCTATTATTCCTGCAAAATCGGTGATAGAAGAGTTACTCTCGTATAACTTATTTATTCTCAGGATATTGGTGAAATGAAAACATGTTTATCTGAGAGTAAGTAATAGCTTTATCCTTGGAATAAAACTTATTCTACTTTGTTGAAATCGGACCTTAATGGTAAAAGTTTGGACAACATCATTAGTACAGTCCTTTCACAGTTATTTTCTTCAGATTTTACATCACTTAGAAAATAAAAGTGATCTTTATTGACTTAGCAATAAGGGTTGCTGTCAGAGGTAAAATAACTGTAAAAGCCCTGTCACTTGTCAGTTTTCTCTTTATCACTGCGCTCATAATTGTTTAGTCAACCAACAACCTACCAACCAATCAACATTTCTATCAAGCAGATCCTGGGTGGAGCGGGAGGGCGTGTCAGACTTTTACTGACTAAAGCCCACCCGTGTTCCTTCAGTTGCCTGTGCCAGGGCCACGGTTATCTCTTTCGAATTACCCGCGAACCTGAGGCGATACCCGCGACCACACCCGCGACCCTGATAAGTAGCAATCCATAGTCTGTGGCTGTGGTGTACTAGTGTAGATCCATCTTAATTTGTTTGTCAATTTTTGACAGCAATTACAGAACAAATTTGTTATCTGTTCCGTGCGTTCCAAACCTTCTTTATTCAGTCTGTGCATCTATTTTTATGATTGAATTAAAAGTAGAGATGTCATGCAGCGATTTCGTTTAAGTAAAACAAGGATAGAGAACACATAAAATGCTGAAGAATAAACGTTCACCAATACTCGAATGGCGTACAGTGACTTTTGTTTTTGCAAGTTGTAGAAGTTGGTTGATACAAGAAATTATTGTGTGAATCGTGTTGAATAACTCATCATAAACACTAATTAATTAGTTGATTCATTTCTTTCAATCTACTATAGAAAATGGAGCTTTCTGCAGAAGGTAAAACTCCTGAGTACATGGAATTGGCTGGAATCAAGTTCAAGCTTAGTTTGCCCCAGCTAAAAGATGACCCGCAGCTGAAAGTACAGCTCTTTCAAGGAATCAAGGCTGGAAACATGGCTCCTTATTACAAAGAGGTTTGTACCGACCTTGGATGGAAATTCGATCAGAAGTTATTTGATGATATGGCAAAAGAAAACCAAGACAGGTTATCTAAATTCAAAGAAGACGATTCAGAAACACCTGTATGGCAAGATCGGTAAGCTTTATTACATTTCCTTTAACTTTAAAGTTGCAGAGATTTCATTTGGAGACACATATTTCATTCTAGTTTGAACCACCATGAAAAATAACTCATTGATCTCAATCTACTATCAAGATCCTACCTAGTAGTTAGCTTGGCTCCACTGTACTTTAGCGCCTACTCGTGCGAAGCTTCACAATTTTATAGCGTATACATGTCTTTAAGTTAAACACTTTCGTAAAATATTACACCTAGGAGACGCCTAGTTTTTGAGAAAAAAATTCCTAAAGTTTCAGAAAATTCAACTTATTTACATAGTAAAATCGACATTTTAACACAGTTAATCTAAGAATTTCACTTTCAAGTTGTTCCGTTTTACGTTGAGACATGGTAACAGCGGATTTTAATGGTTTTGTGTAAAATAATTGTTACTTTTTAACATTAATTCAATTTTAAATGTCTGCTACTGCCATGAACTCAATTATGAAGCAAAAAATATAATTAATTATTAACATAATTAAAGTTTTATTTGTACTCTCAAAAGATCGTTGGTAACGAAAAATAATCGAATGTAAGTGACTTTAACGTTTGACAGTTGTCACTCGTCGTACTCACACTTCACAGTCGAGCGATTGATTGACACAATAGCATGTCGTCCCCGAAGCACCGGCTTCGTGTTTTGCTGCTTCATCTCCCGATCCCAAACTCATTAGTGTTAAGTGTCGTACAAGTGTTGGACTCTAGAGAGCCGCTTGTGCCTGTTGCACCACGGATCGAGGCTTCGAGTGTTGTGCAGGTGTCGGGACAACTTAGGATGCAAGAGCGAGCGAAGCGAGCTCGGGATTCGGGGCACCCCGACTCGGACAGGTTAGGTTAGAAGAGGATGGCGGGGTCTAGTGAGCGAGCGAAGCGAGCGAACAAAGACCCCGCCATCCTCTTCGTGGTTATTTTTTTTTAAACCACCCAGAAGAAGGAGCCCCGCGTAGCGGGGCTCCGTCGACTACGCCTACATAAATTGAAAACTTGAAAAAAAAAAATTTTTTTTATCTCGGTACCTATGGTTTTCCTAGGTTTGGGGTTTTCAAATTAATACTAAAAAGGGTATATTCTACCCAAAAAAAAATACCTACTATAAAAAAGCGATCGGCGCTAAAGTACAGTGGTTCCGTTAGCTTGCTAAGTCCAGTTTAAATTTAAGAAAAACCAAAATTTTACAGATTGGACTACCTCTGTTCTGTTGGGGACAAGGAAGCCGCCACAGTGCTGGCCACCACAAAATATGAAGATTCCACATTGACTACAAATAGACGTCTGGATGCTGTGTTTGCTTTGTTTAGGATTGCCTATTTCCATGGCTGCAATGTTAAAGAAATGGGGAAGAATATAAATAAGGTATGTATTATTTATCTGATGATTTAGCAGATATTCTCATAATTATAACCTGGAAAAGCGCCAAATACCCAGATAGATATCCTTTTTTTGAGGCTGAATGCTAAAAGCTCTAGTAAATGTAGCCTTTCAATCAATTTGTTTCTTCAAGCTGTTAGAACAGAAGTTGTGATTGAATTTTTTTCTTTGCTTTTTCCTTTTTTGATGTTTTAAGATAAAGAAGAAAATATCTAAAAAAAGAACTTTAGAAGACACAAACATTGAATTGTACTATGAATTTGATTGGTTTTGTTTGAGTTCAGCTGAAAATGTATATTTCATGTTCTTATTTTTGTATAATCTAGAAGGTTCTATTCTCTTTTAATAACTCAATCTGATCTGGTTTTTCAATGCTTATCCATGTTATTTCTCTGTTAGGCGCATGAGCTGGTCGACAAGGGTGGAGACTGGCGTTCCAGGAACAAGCTGAAGGCATATGAAGCAATTTACTGTCTGGCTGTCAGAGATTACAGCAAGGCGGCAGATTTGTTCATTGACTGTGTCTCCACATTTGAATCCTATGAGCTGGTTGATTTCGGTGAGTCGTCTTAATAAAACATTTTATTTAAAAAATAATGTTGTTCCTATCTTTCTTATACTCTCAAGTAGCTCCATGTTATAGTCTTATCAGGTTCATAATTTCTTCAGTCATTATATACATTTTCGGCAATCTTCGTAAGTAACAGTTATTGTGCATTTAGTTGTTCAAAATACTTTACCTTTCAAAGTATTTTGAACAACTAAATGCACAATAACTGTGAAACGGCAGAAAATATGCTTTTTCTCTCATATAAATAACATCAGATTGATTGTTAATCTTTGAGAAAAGTATTAAGTTTGTGAGAGGTTATATTGATTAAAAGATTGCCACTGCATTTGTTTTACAAGACAAAACAAAAACCCAGTCTCATTGTTTTCAGTTTTCCGCCGACAATGCAAATCAGGCTGAATTTCAGTGCAAAACCAAAATTATTTTCAGTCTGATTCCACTGTTAATAGACTCAATAATACAAGTATTTGAATTTCACACATTTACTGTAACCTAACTCTATTTTCCATGTAACAGGTACCATCATCCAGTACTGCGTGCTAGCGTGCGCCCTGGCCCTGGAGCGGCACGCTCTGCAGTCAGCCCTAAGGCGTCAGGGGGCAGCAGTACAGGCGCTCCGTTCGCGCTTCCCAGAGCTCAGGGAACTCGTTGAGTCACTACATGAGTGTCGCTACGCCGATTTCTTGAAAAGTCTGGCTTGGGTACAGTATTATATGACTGCTTCAAAATCCTTTTGGGTGAAAATATACTACATTCTATGAAAATATATGAATTAATGATTAATAAGTTTCTGCTGATATTGCAATGCTTGCAAAAAGCTGCTATGTCAGAAGGACATACCAACATAAAATAAGACCAATATTTGTACACTATGTTTTCTTACTAATAGATATTGTGAGTTGTTTTATATTGACATTTTAAGACATAATATAACGTTTTTAAAGGCGACTAACATGGATTGGACGCCTTTGATCGACTGCAATCTTGTTAGACCTCTACCACTCAATCAAAGCATAAATACAAAAACGCTTTGGCACAACCTATGTATCATTAAACATTTTATAGATTTTGCGATGATGACTTGAGCATATTTCTCACGTTTTCGTAATCTCTCTCTCTCTAGGTGGAGACTCAGATCTGCGTAGACCCAGTATTTAGGCCCCACTACCAGCATTACGTGCGCGAGGCGCGTATAAAGGCGTATGTTCAGCTTCTACGCGCGTACCGCTCGCTCAGCCTCGACAACATCGCTGACACCTTCGGCGTCTCCCGGGAATTTGTTGAGGAGGAGATCGCCAAGTAAGTACTAGTTCTAATGTAATCTTGGTTGATCCTGTTGAACATTCGTATCAAGGCGTATGTTCAGCTTAAACGCGAATACCGCTTGACAGTATAGTTGACACCTTCGGCATCTCCGTTTGTTGAGGATGAGATCTCCAAGGTCGATTGTTGAGTGGCTATATACCTATAAATAAAAATGAAATGATGTTAGTTGATATGGGCATCACTTGAAAACGGTTGGACCTATTTGGTTATTTTTTGTTTAAAATGTTCGTAATATTCCTATTTAGGTTTTTAAAGAAAGAAAAATTTGAAAAGTTACCTGGAATTTTGGACATTTAGGGAAATACTTAACACAAGACCGTATTGTTCGTAGAGTCGTTGAGCTCCTTAAGTTCTGAGCTATACAATTAATGACAAATGCGTGCACTGACTGGACACAGGTCTGAACAATGACATGAATATTTACTAACATATGTATTATTTGTTATTATTTTGAATTTTAAGACTGTATGGGTAAGTGTGTTTTTTGTTGTTTTTTTCTCAGTTAGTTTTAATCTTAATCTTGATCTGGCGGTTTGAGTAATTCTTGCGACCTGCCGAATGTCCTTTCTTTGTTCGTCGAATCGCTGAGCTTCTTTTGTTTTGACTTGAGCTGCACGATTACTGACAAATGCGTGTACTGACAGGACAGGTCTTCAAAAGACCATTTAGGACATCAATCCACATGGTCTTCACATGATCTGACCAAGATTATGTCTGGACTTTAAAGTAGACTGTAACCTCTGAATTTGTTTTGGCCTTCCTTCTTAGAAAGGATTATTTCATTCACATAAGAAACGCCGACCTAATCTATTTTTTAAAATATGATTGACGTGTAAAATTGTTTGTACAAACCTACTTACAAAAATGAATCATATAACATTTAATGCAATTAGAACTTTATGACTGAAACAAAGTTGAAAATGAATATATCAATATCAATCTGTATCTGTATGGAGAGAGGCTTGCTGACTATAGAACAAGTCTCTCCTACCCCAGCTACGCTACACTGTTGCTGGGCTTATATTGTAACGTCCCGTACCTCATTTCTAGCTTCACCGCTGCGGGTCGTCTGCAATGCCGTATCGACGCGGTCGCTGGCTGCGTAGTCACAGGCGCGGGCCGCGGCGCCGACGCCGACCGCTCCCAGTTGTACCAGGCTACCATACGTGAAGGAGACTTGCTCCTCAACCGCGTCAAGAAACTAGCCAGTGTCATCAACTTCTAACTCTCATGTATGCTTGGTAACATTATTATAATATAACCTTCTAAGTAATTTTATTGTAGTTTGTTTTTTAGACTGTTGTTACCTTTATATTACTTAGTTTTCAACTCAGAGAAGAGCTTTATTTTTAAACTTTTAATAATTCCGCCTGGGTTTAGACAGCCTCCACGAATGGAGATTCTTAAATGTATGGTCACAGATAATTTATAATACTACGTACAGATACCCAATCACATACAAATAAATTACACCTCCCTAAGTCTGGCTATTGAGCTGGCTATTTTTCTTTTTAGAATTTTGAACAGATGGCAGCATCAATGACTCACTAATTGCCAGAGACTGTATCTTTACAGCGCCATCTAGGAGTCGATCTGCTTTTAAAACGTTTCTTGCAATCCTTTCTAAATAAAGTTTTATAGTTCCGGGTTCAGAAAAACGCGTTAATAGATTTCGTATTTTTTAGGTAAAGTTATAGATAAAGAAAAAGGTGTTTGATTTAAATAAGTAGCGATAGTAGTTACTGTGATGACATGAAAAATTGGGTAAAACGCCATCTATTGAAAAAAGCTCCAAACTAAATTATTAACAGATGGCTACTTTTATCATTTAATGGGTTCGAATTGAAGTTAAAGGTTTAATTTATGGTTTTGTGTTGAAAATACGTGCATTATGAGTGTAAATAGACAAATCAGCATTAAACAAGAAAGTTTTGATTTTTACTAATCTTTCTTTCATAGTGCTTAAAGTTTAGATTTGTTTAAACGACGACTTCAACGAGTCGCTTAAAACGTTGAAATATTAACGAACGAACAAAGATTTGTATAATGCGACTATGTTGAGTCGTCAACGCGTTGCGCGTTGCTATGAACAAGAAATGTCTCTTTTTTAGCCGTCTTCGAATTCAACTAGTCCATCAAAGTATGGTGAACCGTAAACCGTCAACGGTACTTCGACGGTTGATTTAACTAGTCCTTTCATTGTAAGCCCATCTTTGCAGTCGGGGTTGCGGAAGAATCGTATCTTCCCGCGACCCCGGTAGGTGTGAGATGGAACTGCCTGATAGAATTTGCTAGTGAAAGAGTCGGCTTCTTACGGTTTTTTTTTAAATGTATGTAATAAATTATTAATATGTAATGTTGAGGAGCTCATGGCTAAGTGAACAGCCGCACGGGTCGATCGAAGGTTCAGCTACGCTTGCTGAAGTCTGACCTTAGATGGTGATCCATTACATACCGAGACTCCTCCGTGCCTCGGAAAGCACGTTTGCCTGTTGTTTCCGGCAGTCATTCATAGATCTTTGATAGTGTCGTTACGGGTGGTCAGCACGAGAACCAAAGTTATCGACAAAGAATTAGCAAGCTGAAGTGGCAGTGGGCCGGTCATATCTCGCGAAGAACCGTCAACCGCTGGGGTAAACGAGTTCTTGAGTGGAGACCGCGACTCGGAAAACGTAGTGTAGGACGCCCACCGGCCAGGTGGGATGACGATCTGCGAAAGACTGCAGGCAGATGCTGGATGCGTCAAGCTGAAGACAGGGCGCTATGGCGCTCATTAGGGGAGGCCTATGTCCAGCAGTGGACTAAGATAGGCTGATGATGATGATGATGGGTGGTCAGAAGCCCGAAAGTCTGACAACCAGTCTTACCAATGGGTATCCTGTCACCCAGTAACTGGGTGGTGGATGTCATATAGGCAGTCGCTCCATGAAAAATACTGGTATTCAAACAATAATGTTTACGGCAAAACAACAACAAATCGATCATTTGGAGGCCATCTTTGTAATACATTCAATTGAAATATTTTGTATGTGGCGAGCGAATCAGTAATGAACGTGAAGAGATCCTGCTAAGCGGTGCCGTGGTAAAGAAAGTGCATATCTAAACTATATATCATAAAAGAAAAGATTAGTTTTTTTGTATGTCTGTTTGTTACGCTTTCACGCGTTAAAACGGCTGAACGAATTTGGATGAATTTTGGTACTTGGGTAGACCTGGATAAGAACATAAAATACTTTTTATCCCGATAAATCTCGACTCCCTCACGGAGTCGAGATTTATGCGGGTGAAACCGCTAGGCGCAGTTAGTTCTTTAACAAAGATGGCGCTAATTACAATTACGTGATAGGGACCGATGCTTGAAATAGTTTGCACTGCTCTCCGTATCTTAAAGGTTTTATAATCAGTAGGTATGATACAAATGGTGTTATAAACCAGACATTTTAATAGGTAAACATCAATTACCGTACGACTAACAATCATGAATAAACGTGTTGCGCCGCCTCAAGCAACGTGGGATAAGGGCTGCATGAAAAATAATTAAAAAAAAAAACAGCCCTCAGTTAGCTGTTTTTTTTGTACTAAATCGTAAAAAAACGGTCGATCGTGGCGCAATTTTGGCCACAAGCCACTTAAAGCAGATACTATGTTTTCACTTATGAAAACATTTTGACCAAACTTTACGTACAAATCAGCCTTGTTTGTTGTTCTAGACTTTTTAGCGTAGTAAATCGTTGTTATCTTCATTAACAAAACCAGTAATTAACTTAATTGAAAATAAGTGAAAACTAAAAAGGTAGGTAGGTAGGCAAAAAGGAATAACAAAAAAGAAAATAATTATTAGTATAATAATTGTTTTTTTAAATAATTTGAATACTTTTTGGACATTTACATAAACATTTAATAATTTACAATGATTATTTATACTGACATGACATGACACCATCATATTCATGACTAATACTACTCTCTAAGATCTATTTGCAACTTGATATAATAATTAGCTCGTAGGTGCTATGAGAATTTATTCTAGACAACTAAACTGGCGCGCGAGACCTATCGCCTCACAAGCATTCATTTAATACTAAGAGTGTATGCATGATTTATAATATATAAATAATTTAGTAGGACATTTATACACAGATACCTAGTCTCCAAAGTATAAATACATATATATAATTCTTTAAAAAATAATTAAATTGATTGCAACTGGACTACGGCGTCTACTAAGAAGCATTGAGAAAATGCGTATTTGGAAAGAAATGTAATATAAATGTGTGTACATAGTCGTGGTCAGTCTGCGTACAGTGCCGGTGATACTACATAGTATATAACCGTTAAGTACCTAGTCAACGTCTCGTCAAAACACCAGTCGCTCACATTTTTACAAAGATATGTTGAAGTATTCTAAAGCAATATAATAGCTATGACTCTAAATACTTATAACTATAGACCTCAAATGCAAATACTTTTAATTTACATGATATGAATATGTCATTAACCTCTGTTACAATTAAACGTATTGTAATACAATATTGAATACCTAAAGACAATAGATGGCATAGGTAATAGAATTTCCACGAATTAATTTTTCGGTATTTTCAAACAATGTGCAATATGTATAATCGTACGGAATAAGTTTTAATTTACATTTATAAAATTTCCACTGACATACAGATTATGGCTAGTGTTATCAAAAGAAACTATTATTCGTTACAAATCTGTTTTCTCAGTAACATCAATCATTTGGAATGTGGCAAAAGACAAAATCATGCATATTGCACTCCAGTTGTAGTCATACAATATAATATAATAAAATGCATATATTTATTAAATTCAAGTTTATAACTACTCGTTCATTACAATACTATTTTACAAATTATGTACATACAATTAATTTATAAAGATATAGTTTTATGAAAATTATTTAATTTTTGGGATAATTTATATTAAATTTTTTGATGTCATAGCACATTCGGCTGCATTAATGAGACGAAAGCGCTTCCGCCGATCGCTCGCGGTGCGTCGTACACAGCCTCCAAATGTGCACTATCACAGAGTAATGACATAAACGTGGAGCTCGCGAGGAGCCCCCGATTGCCCCAGGCCCGTACTCGTGCATAATAAGTTACTTACAAGTAATACTAGGCGTAATAACACGTGGAATAACAACGGTACATAGCGCTACACCTCGCACACAATTACGCTACATCAGCTCGCCTCGTCGAACGGTCCGCACTCTCTCACTAGACTCTAACTCTTTGTACAATATAGACACGACGCCGACGTCACGCGGACGGTCAAGCCGCCGGCCGGACCTCTGGAATGTACTGGCTGGCTTCCCGGCCCCCTACACGGTGAGCCCCTCGGTGCGCGCGGGCGGCGGCAGCGGGTGCGCGTGGTGCGGCGCGGGCGGCGACGCCTGCGCCGGCGGCGGCGCGTGCACGCCGTGCGGTGGCTGCGACCGGTACTCGTGGTCCTCGCGCATCTGCCGGCTGCGCTCGGCCAGCTCTCTCCCGCGCTCGGCCAGCTCGCGCATGGCGGCTTGCCTCTCGTCACCTCCCTCAAGTGAAGGCGGTCGCTCCAGTGGTGATGCAGCGCCTGGTCTCACGCCTCCGAATGCTCCAAAGCCGAGAAGTCCTGGGAATTTTCCGGCTACACCATTCTGGCCCGCGCTCTGCTGTATCACTGATATTTCATTCAGCTGTTGACAAACAAAAATATTTTTTGTAGAAATTCGAAAATTACAAATATTTGACAAAATGACTGGCTCTTTTTTTTATCGAGTTTTGGTCTGGTTTACCTTCTGCTGCATGCCGTTAAGGAAGGGCGCGGGCAGGTACGGGTAGAAGAGGTCGGGGCGGCGCAGCAGGTCGTGCGGCTCGTGCAGCGGCCGGGGGGGCAGCTCCAGCGACATGCGCCGCCCGCGCCGGGACGCGCCGCCGCTCCACATGTGAGTGCCCATGTGCACCTGGGGACAACGCGAATTCAATTAGATATAATTTGCGAAACGATGTTGCAGGACCAAATACCAGTGTAGACTGGAGAGGACGCTACTCGCCAAGTTAGTACCTAGTATATCAGAATGGGACATTCCAAAAGCTTTCATACCAAAGCCGTTAAAATTTGTTGCCTTTTAAGAATCAGGAGGCATCCTAACTAAGTAGGTAGTGTACGCTTTTATCGAACAGCTTGAATTAAACTGGCACACCTTAGGAACCAAAACTAGTTAAACAGAATTCTTACTAATTTTACCTTGAGGTTACCCTTCGTAGTGAAGGCCTTCTGGCACACAGCGCATCGGAAGGGTTTGTCCCCGGTGTGCGTGCGCATGTGAATCTGAAGCGCAGACGACGAGGAGAAGTTCTTGCGGCATACTCCGCACAGGTGCTTGGAGGAGGTCGGCGGTGGGGGGTGTGTCGGCCCACTGGGTACTGGGGAACAAATTAACAGTGTTATTGGGACGTAACACAAGTTGTAGAAAAAAATATTGCTGATGTCTAAAATATGAAAACTCATGGCTTCCAAGTTTTGCAACTTACCACTGGGCCGTTTGGGCATTGGCGGCATATCGATAGGTGGGGGGTGCGTCATTTGTGGAGGGGGATGCGTAGGCGGCGAGCGCTTGAGGTCGATTTTGTCGGGCGACGAGCGACGGTCGGGGCTCGTGTCTCGTCCATCATCGGCTCCACTCGAGCTCTTGTCGAACCCGGGTGGCACGTCACGGATCTTGTGCGTTAGCATGTGCTGCTTCATGTTGCCCTGAGGACGATACAAACAGGTTATTGTAATTAACTGCCACAGGTACTAAAAAACTAAAGTGTGTAAGCATAGTAGGTTTCTAAAACAAATCAGATTTTTTATAGGTCTAGTATTATTAGCAATAAGTGTACCTAACAACGTTAAGCGCAACAGAAAATTAATTAAATGGGTTAATTATGTAATTATTCTGGTATAAGCGTTGCGTAACTGATATATTTTTAAAGCTGTTTTTATATTATGAATTAAGTGGAAACAAATCTCAATGCCAAATGCTTCACAAAAATAGGAAGGTAGGTACACGCGTTAAAAGTTAATATTAACATAATGAGAACTGAACAAAAGAACGGACTGTATATCAGGAGCGCTTAAACTTTGACTTGGGAGGGGGTAAATTAACTTTATTACGAATTAAAAAAGGTCATGCAAAACTATGTAAGCAAAATAAAAAAACGCTCGTGATATGGTCGCTCCTCGGCCAGGCGTCACTCTCGCATACCGGGTAAACGAAGGCGTTCCACAGGTCCAAAGCAGTGGCGTGCGGGGGGCGGGGTGCGCGCGCGCGTCTACCGCACCGGCAACCGCCGCCACTGCTCTGGAACCACAAATACACAGGCGTTACACACGCACCACACGCACACAGCACCGTGGGACAAATACACACAGTTATAGGTACACACAATGTTTTTTTTTCACAGTTTCCAATCATGTAAACAAACTTTGAAACGCTTTGAATTGACCATCGATTCGTCATCTTCTTAACAACAGTTCATGCTGGGTAAAGCATATCATTTTCTAATAGTTCGTTTCAGACTTTTGTTTACATAATTGGAAATTGTGAAAAAAATATGTGTAGGGCATTAACATCACACAAAGATACCAACAGTCATAATTAAAAAATTAAACTACAACACGAAGCTACTCTAAAGGGGGACTACATACTAGGTCAAGAATGAAAGGATTTGGATCATAAACTCCAACAAGAGGTGTTTTGTGAACGCTACTTTTAGATGAAAAACATTACAAAATCTGCCTACAAACGGTAGTGAAATCGATTGAAAACAATTAACGAGCCGTTATTGATAGAGATCGTACGGGTCTCAAACCTCTCGAAATGTCGAAGTAACCTACCTAAGTCTCATAAACAATGTTTGGAAGTTAATAAAATAACAACTCGTTCAATTTTAGTAATACCGGTTATTGTTTCATCTAAAATGATAATGGGCTTCCATGTTTCCGACTTCCACCTTTTTCGACTTTTCCACGTTATCATTAAATAGTTAAAAAAGTAATGATTGTTAATAATCCTAGGTAGTCATTGTTGTGAACATCTCCTTACGATAATTTGAAAGACCTACTTTTAAAACAGTTAAAATAATATATACATCATAAAATTATTAGTAAATATCGACATAAATTCATTAGGAACGGTTGTATTATCACAAAATGTGGTGATTTTTATTAAAACATGAGGCCACTTAATTCATTAAATATTTTTAAGTAGATAATTCTTAGTCACCGATGATATTTTATTTACTTCTGAAACGGGCATTAAATAGAATGACATTTGACTAAATGTTTTTTTATGATGTAGGTATTTTTCATATTTTTCCGTGTTTTTAAGGCATTTTTAATCGACTTTAGTCTCGTACATACAAAATTATTATGTTTTATTGTTTTATGATTCAGGTGTAGATAACCGATGATTGATTGAATTACCTATTTGAACGGTAATTAGGTGGCATGCATTACGGTCACCTTACGGGTCAGAACCTTAAATAACATTATGAATTGAGAAGAAACGATACGAAACCTACTCCATGTTTATCTAAATTACGTACGAGTTTTTGATTAATAAGTGTTAAGGTACGGTTCCACAAGAGTGAATATAAAACCCTTTCCAACATAATTTTAAAAGCTTCAATTTAACTTTGCTTGTCAGTTATTTATCCAGTCACGTAGTTAATCAGTGTAACTTAGTCTATCGAAATTTAGTAATATTTTTTAACGATTTTACAGAACGGTAGTAGAAGTTAATTATTTTTACAATGCCGCAAAACATCCCGCGCTCTCCATGAAAAAAGCGCGCCATTTCATTTCGTATTGATCATCACGCTATTCTTGATGACTGATATTTTTAGCTTTACAACCTGAACGAGAAATTGTGAACAATGAAAACCTAACTCATCGATAAACCGGTATTTCAGTATTTAGGTACCTATCTTTATTACTATAACTTCCTTTAAGTTTGGCGTAATCGGGTATGTAAATGCAATAACTCTACAATATGACTTTAGTATCTGGGTCATTATTTCTACGCAGTGGCGGTTAATAACTTTCCCTGTAGCCACATTAGTTTAGCGGTTATAAATCGCTAAATGGCTACTGAATTTATTAAGCTGTTCGACTGCATATAAGCTTGGGTATATGGATTTATTTAATTGCTGATCTGAGTTCCAATGAGCATATAGTCGCTACTGGTTGCTTTTATCTAGCAATAGATGCTGTCTTTGGATAAAGAATAAAGAAACATTACATTGTTATTTCAATATCCATCGACATACCTATTTTTCTACAATAAAAACGATCTCGAGCGTTTCTTATCCTTCATATAGCTGATATAAACGGTTTTTAAAGCAAACTTGACGACGGGATTTCAATTGCCGCATTTATAAGACATCATTTTAAATATTGTCAAAAACATGAGGTCTACAGTGGGCATCGGTTATAAATTCAGTTTTATATGCATAAATACAATGGGGTATGAAATATGGGTGTTTTTATTTATAGTAAACAAGCATTAGCTGTTTTAGTGACGTTATCCGAGTCAATAAACTGAGTACGACTGTACTTACATGTAGTACAAGAAGGTTGGAATAATCGATAAATAGTTTGGCGCGTGAACTTTCGTCGGTGCAGTCCCCGACACTTATTGTAATTTTAAATGTGTTCGTAAGCAGTTGGTTCAGGCACTAGCGGTTTACGCCTAGGGCCGCCATCTTTAAAATATCACTAACCCGGGACTATGAGATCTGCACCCTGCGTTTAAATTGAAAACTTAACATTTAATTCAGATGAACTTTTAATGTTTTCATGATTCTCACATGACGGAAAATGATTATCATAATTATCTCTATGAAAGCTCGCTGTAACGAAAAAGGCAATTTGGTATTTTTTTAATTAAATCTATCGTCTCTGTTTTCGATTTTTGCGTGTTTTTCTGGGTATTGTTTGGATGATTGACACGTTTTTTATTACCAAGCAGTATTCATAATAAAAAGCTTCGCCCCCCGTATCCGTACCGGTCATTGAGTGCAACCCCAGAATAACTCGCCCACGGTCGATATAAGGTCTGAATATACTTAAAAGTCGGTCAAGGTTTGGACAGAATTGGGATCTATCGTTTTAAAATAAAAGTGCAACCACCTCTTTTTGTGGCTTTCAGACATTTTAGGGAAATGGCTTTATGGGAAACGGATTTGTTAAGAGGGTAGGCATAGATAGGTACACCTAAACCAAAAAGGTTGATGTTTCTTTTGTAGCTTTTATAGGTTACCAAGTGTCAGTGAATGGTACACCAACTACAAACGCATGCTTAGATTTGTTGGCATTTTGTCAGTTGTTTAACTTGGTGTAGGAGCAAGTGCGTCGGTCCACTCGGGCCTCTGAGGAGAGCGACATAGGTACTGCACTAACCAACACCTTCGCAACTATGCGTAGGACGTGACAGGTTGCTGGCTTGTCTCTCACTGCCATCACTAACCAGTTCCCTACACCTCAACGTTACGGCATACCAACATACGAACTCCCGTTTAAACGCATTTCTTTCTCGTACATTCCTAAACATTCTAATGATAAAAAATCGATTTGGAAGCCTAATTTTCTTATAAAGTATATATAAATGTCAAGTAGACCGTCCCGGTCCTCATCGTCATTTAGCTTGCTGACAACTACTGATGGTTTACGGTTAATATTTAAATATTTAAAGTGTTGTTTGTTTTTAAACACCAGTAATTTGCAAGACACGCGGCGCCAAAATGTGGATCACTTGTTTTTGTTTTCTTACCAAAGTGGAGTAAGCAGTTGGATTTTAATAAGATGAACAGAAAGCTTTAGTTAATAGGAATGTTGGCAATCTTGTATACTGAGTAAGTATTGTTTCATTGCGAAGAGTAGCGGGAATTGAGAAACATGAGGTGCGTTACGGAGAAGAAAATAGATAGTTAAATTATTTATTCTTCACAATCGGTGTTTCAGGATTTTATACTAGGTAAAAAACTCTTAAACGCCGATTGTTTTTTTTTGCAAAGCTACCTTAAGTAGGCTTAAGGTAGGTTTTCAAATAAAACCTAGTCCCGAAAACGATGAAATTCAGTGCTCTATCTAGACTATCGAATAGTAAGGATTACTATTGAATCAATTGGAAATCTCGTTTTAGAAACTGATTCCCTAATACTTAGACCGAAATTATGCAATACCTATCCAACATGTCGGTAAAACAAAATTAAACTAACATCTTTTATTTGAAGACAATCATTGATCAGAACTATCAAAATGTAATTCAATTGGAATCTAGTTTTGTTAAATTGTCAATTAAGTATAATGATAATTTATCGTATTGCACACTAATACCTAATGTCAACCTGTCATCGATAACTATAAAGTTTTATGAGTCACAGTAAGGAGTGGTCATATTGGGAGTAACATCAGTAATTTCGTGACCAATAGGAATTGTTAGATATTTAATGGTTCAAATTGTCATGTTGTTTCATTATACTCGGAAAATTGTGTAAACTTTAAAAGCCTTAACTGGAAATTCAACTCTGAGTAGAACAAAAAACGCGCGTGTAGAAGATTTCAGTTTTCATTTCTTTATTGTTGCTTCTTGGCTTCTTGCATAGTTAAAAAAAAGAAAAGATAAGTTTCTTGTTTAATGTAGGTAATTAACAGCAATTTTAGTTAAACCGGAGCTTTCCTCTGATCCATTCGAGAACGTTCGTAAAAAAAAAGAAAAAAAAAGAGAATTTACCTATGTGAAAAGTAACTTACGTGTATCATGTCGTTATATTTATCACGTTTCGTTGGAAGTTATCTGGGCTTCAGGTTTACTACAAATATAAATGATACGTTGATACTTAAGCACTGCTATTTTTATCAGATGAACTTAATTAAGCCAACCGAGGTACGCAAGGTGCCTTTGTGGAGTTTTCAACTTTTAACCTCGGCGCCATCGTAAATAACCTATATTTTATTGATGAGACCCTGGTCACTTTCTGTAACATACGAAAAATGTTACTTTGTCAAGCATAAATAATCTTTTTATGACGAGAAGCGTAGGTAAAGGCTCAAGGATTTATAAGCAATAAATATTTTACGACATGAATTAATATTCCGATCGTTTTCCGTGACGTTCTTTTTATGACTTATCATTTTTGTGGCGCGACGCGATGTAGCGTCGCAAGCGCAGCTTTAAACTACACGCTTGAAATATTGGCCGAACCGAGTATAAAACTTGTATCATCATAAAAATGCTTTTAACAACCTTTATTTATTGTCTAAAATATTGAATTAATTCATTTTGTCCTTATCTACCTGCTAGTAAATGTGTCACATTATTATTTCGTTGTTTGTGTAAGTATAATATCGATAAAACAGTTTTTCTCAGATGTTCATTAGTAAGTTTTAAGTGCGAACGTTCAGATTAGTGAAGTGCAATTAAACAGTTACAATAATACGTTAAAATGATAAGATGGCGTGTTATAATAAAAACGAGGAGCTGAACGTTTGCATATTATTTGGGAATATCCATTATTTATGTAGCAAGTTAGTGTTTATGGAGATAAAAGAAATAACATTCATATAACGGATGTAAAAACTAAAAAGACACTTAACGAAGCCGAGAGTCACGAGAGTAATTTTTTTTTTACTGGACCAGACCTGGGAACCTTCTGGTTACGCAGATATTGAAGGTCAAAATTACAACGTTTACTGACGTTTTTTTTTACGGAATCATGTTTTAATGTTAGCATACAACTCTTAATACACCCACGACCTTTGTACCGTGCATGTTCCCACTGCTGGGACACAGGCCTCCGCTCTATGAGAGGGAGTGGGCCGTAATCCACCACGCGGGCCCAGGGCGGGTTGGTATATGTCACATGTCTTCGAATTTTTGGTTCTTAGATATACCGGTTTCCTCACGATGTTTTTCTTCACCGTATTGAGAGCAGTGGTGATGAAATAATTTACACAAAGTAAATCGCCTGTCTGGGTTCGAACCTACAACCTACACTTCGTAAGTTGCGGCCGTTACCACTGGGCCACCACTGCTCTCTCGAATTTATACTTTATTGATACAGAATGAAACAAATAAAACAAAAAAAGAATGGGAAACAATAATTATAATAAAACAGTTATTCACAGACTAGTATAAAAATAGCCAAAGTTAGCACTGAGCAATATCAATTGTGACTTTTAGTAAAAATAGTAAATAAAAATATTTTATTCATATCAACATAAGTAATAATAATAGCTGTTATACATAAACTCTATAACATAAGACAGTTCTAGACATTTGCACTGTGTACTTAAAATATGGTAACTTAGTTACCATGAAGCTAAAACTAAATGCGATGGGTAAACTGCTTGGGAGCAACACTATCATTTGTATTCTTGTATCTGATCTCTTTGATGGTGGCATGCAACCATAAGCACAATGTTTTGCGTGTGTTATATTGTGCACTACCGCAGACAGCAAATTTTCACACCAAATATAAAAGTTTACTGTATTGTTGTGCAATCTTACTTAGTTTGAAGTACAGAATGCGTAGTTGACGACTATATTTTTATGTAATTGAATTATATTTCATTTACTCCAGTTTTGGGCTACCTATTGATATTGGAAACTGGTTAAAAATACGGAAGACATCTTATATCTCAGTGATAGCAAAAAGTAGGTACACCTTAAGGAGGGAGAAACCATCGATTTTTTTAGACGCGGAAATATGCTATGTAGCCTACCTATATTTTCATTTACCCATGTGCATTTCGACGGAAGTTTATTCAGAAATCTTTGCGGTTTGCGTGCATCTTGCGGTCTGAGCCTCTTTCTTTGATACAAAGTCAGTTACTTGAGCTGTTCTTAGGTTCATCATACTAATTGAGATGTTAACTGTGGTTTAACTGTAAAAAGAAAATAAAACACACAGGAAAAGGCACGTTACTCCAGGAAAAATGTGGGCAGGAATACTTCTTATTTCGATTAATGTACTTGGTGCCCGTATGATATGCAAAATAAGCTTTATCGCAAGGTGATAAATGAATGACATGACGTACAGTTCAATTCGCGATTATCTATAAGGCAGCGAAGTTGGATAATAAACAAAGTTTAATTATCTGTAGATGGAAACGATGTTAAATGTGGCCGGCACACGGCTAACAAGTGGTTGCATTTGTGCTGATATGAGACGCATTACCGTACGGACTCTGACATTAATACAAAGGTAGGGTTTTTAATTATAAACCATTCATAAACGGATAAATGTCATCAATAATGCAGTACATAACTTTGATTAAATCGGAACAAACACGCCTACAAGTTTGTGCAGTTAGTCGTCAATTACTCGGCGAGCCGGCAACGGCTCGGATGCGAGGCGACGGAGGAAGACAACAGCTAAAACTAATGCGAACTAGAGGCGCCGACTAGCGACTTGTAATTACTGCCTGCAAAATTAATGCACTGAAACTTGGATGAAATGAAACCGGCGCATGAAGTTAGTCGCGCACAACGTCGCTTGTCGATGTCTCGCCTTCAACTTGGAATACGATGCTCCGCTTGCAGCGTGTTATTTATCAAACGCGAACTATATACGTCCTGTCGCAGGTATACCCCTCCTACACCTCATCTAACTACCTACTGCTTGTATGCAAATAGAGGTTAGGGAGTGCATACACTTCAACACTAAAACAGCAAAGGAAAAAACATGCGCTATTTTAAGTTATTAACAGAAACGAGTTCAAAGGACTGTGATTTTAAATACCAACTAATTTAAAACTTTATCGCTTATAGTACCTATTTTAAATCGTTTTATTTTAGACGGTTCAAGCAATCTATGCAAATTCAATTGAAGTATGTATTTATGTGTCATTTAGAATCTAGGAAAGAAATTTAGATGTTTCATCTTAATGCGCTGTCGAATTGACGGAAAGCAGACAATTAAAGAAATTGTTAACCTATTTGCACATAGATAGAGCCGCGGACTGGGGTTAGTATTTTATCCTTTTTTTAATTTTATTATCAATGTATTTCTTCAGATGTAGTGAAAATTTGTGGAAATGTCGTAAACACGGACGTCTAGCTATTTGTGTAACAATAAAGTATGAACTGGCCAAAAGCCAAAGTCACTCAATCTGAGCTACGAGTATTACGTGACTATTAAATGATAGTCATATCACGGCATTGTTAGACACAGATACATAAGTAGATATATAGGATCAAATATACTGTTGGTACCTAAGTTTATTCAGTTGGTTTAACTTCAAAACAGAGATATAAATAACAAAGGGATAAATCTAAGGTATAATAAGAAGTGGTTGAGACAAACCTTTGTGGAGAATCCGCGGTCGCAGACGGTGCATTTAAACGGTCGCTCCTTGGTGTGGCTCCGGTAATGTATCTCCAGAGCGGAGTTGCAGGCGAACGTCTTGTAGCAGAGGTTACAGGTCGTGTTGCCGCGCACTGCACACAAATAAACCCATCGTTCAATGCGGTTTCGTTGTCACTAATTGTACAACAGTCGGAACGCACGATTACACTGTATTATTATCAATGAGAGTTACTTCTTCCACATTTAGTTTTGGTCGGTGACTTTGACGTGTATTCGAGCGCCCGGTGGTTTATTTAGTGGAGGCGAGGATAAAACAAGGAAATGGAAATGGGCGACCGGGGCGGACGAAAATATAAGATCCCGCTATCGCATACCTGCGGGAGGGAACGCGAGTCCGAGCGGGCTGAAGGGCGATCCTCCGAGCGCGCCCAGCGCGGCGATAGGCGTGGGCGGCGACGGCAGCGGCGAGTGCAGCGGCAGCCTCGGCGGCGTGGACAGCGACGACATGCTGGGCGACGGAGGCGACGCCCGCGCGCTGCGCCCGCTGTCCGAACCTGTCGCCGATGGGAGGGAAGCCGTTGTGGTGATGGTTTTTATTTCGCTTTCGGACGCCGAGGCGTAGACGGAGAGCGGCGAAGTTCGACGATCCTTCATATCTAAGTCGTCGTCGAACTCCCGAATAGCGGGCGCGCGCTCGTCCCGGCCGCTCTCATCGTCGGTCCCGCGGGAGTCCGCCCGTCGGTCGCCGGGAGTGGTCGGAGTGGGAAACAGCGGGCGCGGGAAGGGGCGCTGAGCTTGATAGTCGCTGACGTCTGACCCGTTACTCAGTGATGGAAAACCCTCAATATCGATACTTCTCATTTGATCGTAAGGGATGTGGGCGCGCTCGCCCGTGTGAAGTCGTATATGTTGGTGTAATATGGTAGGATCCGAAAATTTCTTATGGCAAACTGGACACTGATGTAACATTTGGATTGGAGGTTTAATGCGATGAACGCCCATATGGGTTTTCAAATTGCCTTTAGTCGTAAAAGAGCGGCCACACAATTTACATCGGAAAGGTCTCTCGCCCGTGTGCGTACGATAGTGCATTTGTAACGCACTCTTGCAAGAGAGAACACGGTGGCATACTATACATTCGTTGGGATCGGACACTTTATTGTCAATATTGTCAACTAACTGTTGAAGCTTTGATGTTTCAGAAGTTTTGGTAATTTCTATTAAACTTTCCCAAGAGTTATCATTGCTGCCTGGGCGGGGGAGAAGTGAATTATAAAACATTGGATCACGTGCCAGATCTGTATCAGCGACGTGTTGAACAGAGTTTGGAAAAGGAGTTATACTACCAGAGGACATACTGCTGGGAGACTGAGGGAACAGAGGAAACGAAGGAAAAGTACGTAGTCCCGTTGCTATTGAAATTGGCCCGGATATCGGTGAATTCTTACTTGAGAGATTTTCCGGTTGGTCTGGATCGGGCTTCACATGAGGACTCTCTCTGCCAATTTGTTCTTCATTGCTATATTTTGAGTCCATGCTGCAGTCATCGTAGGGTGAAGTTGAAGGATATCTGTCTTGTTCTGGATCCTGCGTGGCATCATTTTCATCAGGTTCCCGCTTAGGAGATACGCGGTCAACGTCTTCGAAACTGGAATCTCGATGACAATCATCGTCTTGTGGTTCAGACTTAACCTCGGGTGCTGATCGAGAAGGGCTCGGCGCGGATGGTTTACTGAGATCAGCCGGAGCGTCTTGTTCCTCTCGCATTGCAAACAGTGGGTGAGGCGGTAGAGGTTTATCTCCGAGAGGACGAGGCGGCAGTAAGTCGTGGTGTGGGGGTCTGTACAACGGCAAGCTTGGCGGAAAAGGAGCTGGTGCACCCGGAGGGAATTGAAGTGGGTGTGGTGGCATGCCAGGAATTGGCCCCGGCGACAACTGCGCTAACAGCGGGGGGTGGTATTTATCCAAATGCTCTGGTATTGGATTGGGATTCATCTTGACATGCGGAAACTTTGCTGTGTGTCTTTGGAAATGTACTTTGAGATTCCCTTTGGTTGTAAATCGTGATCCACATACATTACATTTAAAAGGTCTTTCACCTGTGTGCGATCGAATGTGGATTTGCAGCGCAGAATCACTTCCAAACACTTTTCCGCAGTAACGGCAGCGATGCTTGAAAAATGGTTCGTTTCTTCCTCCTGATTTTCCATCATAGGGTGACATTTTTCCCGATTTACGGAAAGCAAGTTCATCGGCAAGATTATTGGCTAGTAGGCCTTGTGACGCATTGTCTAGCACTTCTTGGGCTCTCCTTTGTAGCATTTCAAGCGTGTTAGGTTCGTTGAGAGACGGTGGCGGGTCGTTGTTTGTGATTATTGTAGACGCTAGCGATGAGGAAATGGAGCTGTACGGTGGATGGGACATCACCGGTGGAGATGGGGTCGGGAGTTTAGGGACGGAGATAGGTTCCGTCTTAGGTGTGAGATGCGAATGGGTTGACGGTAAGCTTTGACTAGTGGGAGGAGGGGGTGCGACAGGAGTAGGCTCCCGTGGCGGACGAGGCGGCGACGGCGATCGAGCGGGAGGTACCGGCACCGGCTCTGGTTCACTTGGCGGCGGGCTCGGGAGCTGGTCATCTTTCCGTCGCGTTAATGACAACTGGTTTTGTAATTGGCGTATTAGTTGTAGCTGAAACACTTGTTGGTGTTGTAGCGTAAATAAAGTGCTTTGTAGCACGGCTAGTTCGTGTAACGCCGCTTCATTATCTGCGTTGTTCGCCATGGTAGTCGCGGCGAATTGCGCTACAGCAACTTTAGTATTTTGTAAAGCTTCGAGCGTGACGTGGCCGGCCACCGGGAAGGGCAGACCGACCGGTGGCGCGTCGGCTTCAGGCACTTCTGCCTCGCCATCTTCAAGGCTGTTATTATTCTCCGCATCTTGTCGATGCCGTCGGACTTGTTCTAATCGTTTGTTAGGTCCATCCATTTCTTCGTCGCCTGAAACGACCATTTCCTCTGGATCGGAGTGCATTCTCTCCTCGCCCATTTGCAACGCTTTTTCATCGCACAGTCGCTTGTGGTACAGGAACTCGTGCAGATTCTCGAACTGCTCCTGACAGCGCGGACACATGTGCGCTTCAGGCCGGTCTCTCGTATCGTCAGACACATGGTTGATATCTTCATCTGAACACGATCCCGAACTTTCGCCTAGAACAAAAGAATAATTCGTTAATGCCATATCCTTGAAGCACACAATCAATTAATGTTTAATGAGTGGCTAGGCTTTGTGAGTGTAGGAAAATCCACGAAATCATTCTAAGTGGAAGGTTTAAGTAACAGTTGTAAAAGATCATTTCAATTGTAAGCAAATTGTTGCTGTTTGGGTATTATTGAATAAAATACTTACCTTTCTACTTACACTTATTAATATTTCCCATAATAATAAGTGTAAGTAGAATGTTAAGTATTTTGTGTAAACTATACCGTCATAGACATTGTGTATTAATGCATATGAGTTGATGATGATCAAATAATCTCTAATTTGACAGAGCGAAACGCTCAAGCCCTTTAGAGAATTTTTTATCTAGGTATTTATTAAACAAACGATTTATCTCGCCGATGATTGAGTTGTTGTTAATCTATGTAGGTTTTAGTTTAGGCCTAGGTCATCTGGCCGTACATTTATATATAAACTATGTGTTTTATAAAAGTATTTAGAATTTGTTCAAATATTGACTTAACTAACAATCCGGCAAGTCATTTAAAATGAAGTTTAAAGTGAAGGAATACAAATGTATTTGTAGCATTCTAGTAAAATGAGGCTTATTTTATAAATATAAAAGGAAAGATGACTGATATACTATCAGGGGGATTCCCAAACGGTGGTTTTGTTTGATGTGCACGTCCCTTTTCGAGGTAGAAAACTGCTGTCACAAGATTTTACTGAATTCCCACGAGAGTATAAAATTCGGGATAGTCAAGTTGGGACGCGGAAGTAGCGGAGTATCTTTATACACGAGATGACATGATATGGGTATATTATTTCATACGGACGAAATATTTCAAACAAAGTTATAGTAAAAAGCATTCACATGTAACTAGGATAAAGTCACATGTCTACTATTCGAGGCGTCAAACATGAAAATGACTAATTTTCTTTTTTAAATAATACTTTTATAAAATTCAACAGCAATCAGTGCGATAAAACACCTAATTTTCAGTTTACTAATGCGCGTACATATCTAGTTGCCGGCTACTCAACAATAGATGTCGCTAGTTGTAGATTGTTACGGTACTCCGAAAGCCGTGTTTAGTACGAACTTTGTGACAATAGACACGAGAAGGGTAGAAAGCTAAAAATATCACGATAGAACATTCGCGTCGACATGAAACTTTTATTTAGAAGTTTCGCTTTGTGAATATTGTGTGTGTGATAATTTATTTGAATTGAATGTTTAGTCATTATTATTTTGTTAATATTAGATGAATACAGTTATTAGCTGTTTAAACTATCGTCTGTGGTTACCTCATGTTTCATAGTTAACTCAATGTGGTTTATTCTGTTGCAAAATAAATAAATATGTTATGTTACTTAGGTCCTACGATGAACGAAAAATATTTTTAACCAAACTCGGTAAGATATTAGATTTTCTATCTTTTTCTTCAATCCGATGGAGCTAAGATAGCATTATTTTATAACAAGCTCTTTTTACTGAGAAATGGTCTGGAAGTTAGGACCAAAAAGTATTCGTGTGACCGAAGACTATAAGCAAAAAGAGTTGTCTCTTTTAGTTTTGATCCATACGAAAGGTTGATGATGTGATGGTTATGAGAAAACAATGATTATAATTCTTCTACTTATTTATTTTGTACCTACTAATATGATGGTAATCATTCTTTTAAAGACCAGCTGCGCTTGCGCTTGTCCTTAGACATAGGCTAGTTTTTGTCCTGGATCACAGGTCATGGTCTATCTGAGTGACAAATTTCATACAAATCCGTTCAGCCCCTATGGCATGAAAGCGTAAGAAAGCGTTACAAACTCTCTTTCGCATTTATAATATTAGTTAGGATTATTAATGCTTTAGTTCATAATAAACAGGGGTTTAGTGTTTGAAACCTCCTTTTAATAAAATAATGTGTCGTGTGTCAGGAGACTCCCCCCTTCCATAGTTACAGTCAACGAAAAGGTACTTTTAAAAAGCATGAATTAATGCTATGAACATAACTTTGGTCTATAACAGAGCCAACCCGTACCGTCTTATTTTTAATTATTACCTGATTATTTTATTAAAAGATACTTTTTTAAAATTAAATACATCTTATTGTTATTCTTAGATTTATTTTATTGGAACCGTATTTTCAGTGTTTTTGTACTTTAGTCCCGGAAACAGACGGTGAGAGTTACACTTTCATAGTTATATTAATACATTCTAATATATATGTCCCACACTTTACATATTAAAATGTAAATAGCACTGAATACAATAGAATATGTATATGAATGGATTAAGCATATTCATAGGAATTTTGAAGTATTTTTAATGTCTCTAGGTACCTTAAAACGTTCATTTAAAGCTCTCACAGACAGACGCGACGCGACGCGACGACGGTGCGACGCGATACTGGTAGAACAATTTCCATGAAGTATTCATAGAAATTGTTCTACTAGAGTCGAGTCGCGTCGCGCTCTAGTTTCGCTCCTTTCTGCGGGAGCCTTGAAGTTAAAAAGATATTTGTTTTGGCTTGAATGGTTTTTAATTATCTTTCTTTGTCATAGCATAGTTTTAGCTTTTTTAACCTGAAGAAAATAGCTACAGATTTACCAAGAAGATAGAGTTGGGTACTTAGTTGATATAAAGTCCGAAGGATAAGGTTTAGGTCTGTATCCTACAAGATGCTTATTTAATGATCTATCTTTTGAAACTTTCAAAGAATTTCCACTTACGTTTATGTAGTTACATAGAGGTGAATTTAACAATGACGGCGATATTCTGATTTAATTGATTATGTAAAAATGGCTGTTCGCTGATTAATTATTTAGAATATATACATCATTACGCTGATTTTAAGCGATGGGACAGTCGATTCGTGTAACATTTTTATTTTACTATTAGTTAGAAACTTGTGATAATTAAAAAGTTATAAATTAGATTTAATATTTGTCAGTTGATATATCGGTCAGTTGTATCGGCAAACTTGCCTACGTCATATATTTCTCGCAAATATCTACTATGACACTTAGGTACTTATTATTTGAGTTTTTTAGAATTTCCTAATCTTCGTAAACCTGCGTTCTTAAAAAAAAAGGTAATACATGATTACACGTAAGTGGTGAAGTAAAACTTTGGTAAAATAACTTCTGGACAAGTGGTGAGAGAAGGTAAGAGAATATTCCAATCGTAAGTCATGAACTGTTTTTGGTTTAGAAAAGATGAAGTCTACATAAAAAATACCTGAAATCCATTGTATTTGGTTCCAATTGACCCTTCCGAGTTACACAGTGAAGTCAACAGAACAGATTACTACATCTTTGAAGTAATACGTTTATGCCACAACGGGTCAAGGATACCACAAGGAACTTAAAGGTGCATTCGGCATTAACAGCGCTTATCGCACATTTACGGTTTGCGTATGCGTTAACGCACCTAATAATAATTAGCAGCATATTAACAACACGCCGACTCGTAACTATATCACGACATTCACGACTCATCGATACTTTATACGGAAGCACAATCCAGTTCAATTTAAGACTTTCTTAATTAGCCACACAGGTGTGTACGTGCGTTTTTACAAAATATACCAATTAACAAATTAATAAAGTTTGGAAATACGTACCTACCTCCTTGCATATTAATTTATCGAAATTCCAAAACTCGACCCGATCCACCACTTACCGGCCCTACTAGTACATTGTTAAATTAAAGATTTCCAAATGCCTATATTTTGTGCATAAATTTGCTTATCAGCAATACTTTCTCCGTTTTAATATTTTATATGTATCTTTTTTATAGATATTACCTGCCCATGCCACTCGTCTAGTGGCTGGTGTCTGGTGCACAGTTTTGAATATTCGTTTCATAATACGCATTTTTTTGGTGGAAGTTTGTGGTGTTTTGAAAAGCGGACGGATAAGTGAGCACCGACACAAAACATGATATAATCCGGGATAATGTTGCGGCGGGGATTAAATAACTCATTTGTAGCGAGATGCGGTGCTTTTAAATACTTAGTTGTAAGGAGAAGGATTAGTGGTATCTGTTTGTTGGTATTTGACAGTACTCCGGTGAACGGATCTCGCGACGACTCAAAGAGGCTGTGAGTCGCGCGCCGCCGTCGCGTTACGCACAAATATAAAAATGCTTTAGTGTGCCATTGCGGATATTCATTGCCCGACATTGTCCAACTATTCCACAAGGCAAGCTTATCAATATTGAGCTTCCCTTTTCATGTTGAAGAAACTTGTTTACAATGGTTGTGAGAGCGTCAGACTTCCAAACATCCCGCCGCATCATCAGATTCACTGTAACGTGTTTATGAAGAAGTATGTGTTGTTAATGTTATTACAATCGCCATTCAATATGTCGATGCTCATAATTAATCAACTGACAGAAAGTCTATAATTTATACATCAATAGTAATTATTATTCATCATTCAAGGTAAATGTACGGCGATATGCATAGTGATCATTCATTTTAGTCCAAATTAGAACCGGCTTAGGTATTTAACGAGTTTTGTTTTTAATTTATTAGTCGATCAAACAAATAGTGAATTTAAGTATTTCATAAGAATATGAATAGGTTATTTCAATCGTTAGTAGATAGAATGTCTGTAATAAAAATTTAATAGAGCACTCGTAAAACCAGCAATGAGATAAACCAACCATAGCGACTTGCGGTCGCTGCTATCATAAAATTTGACAACGTGTCATTCTGTTCTATGAAGACATTTTCTTTTTAATCGGTAATGGGCGGTTTAAGTTATATCAGACCATTAATAGGTAATGCTTTTAAGAAAAACCGGTAAAGTACCCATGTTAAATCAGAGCATGGGCATAATAGTTTTATTAAGTAAGTTATTGATACTTATCAAATCAAAAAGAAGAAACAATTAAAAAGAAGTACCTACCTGTAGTCAGCTTAAGAATAGCATTGATTTAGGTACATATCTCTTCAAATTCCAAAAGCACAATAAAAGCTTTTAATGAGCAATTCCCTAAACTTAAGCAAATGAACTTTAAGTATTGATACTTAATTGATTAAGTTTCAATTTGAAAATAATTGCTTTCCTAACATAACATAACATCACGCCTGTAATCCCAGAAGGGTTAGGCAGAGGTGTACCTATAGTACACCCACATTTCGCCAGTTATGATTAAGTCCCGTGCAATAGGGGGCGAGCCTATTGCCATCAACTGGGCACAAATCCAGACTCAGGAATGCTAGCGAGAAATTCCAGATAGGAAAAGCCAATAACACCACCCGACCTGGGAATCGAACCCGACAACGAGGCAGAGCTAGTAAGAGGAGTTGCATTTCTAATATAAAAAAATAAACCTAATATTTTGTACCATCACGCAATGCCCTTTCATTGATTGACAGAAATCCCAAACATCTAATTAACTAGAATTTTACTTTAAAACCAAAATGCTCCATTTACAAAAGTTCAGCTAAATCAGGAAGTCGGACCGGAAGTAAGAGAGGAAGGGGCAAGGAAAACGATTGTTTGATATTAAAAATTCAAATTCTCACGATTTAAAAAAAAGACTATTAAGAAATTGATTGAGATGATATACTTTATCATTGATATTCACCCGCTTTGTAAGGACGTAATATTATTTTGAAGATATATTCCCAGAATACATTGACTGAAAACACACCAAATAAAAATTTCAAATGATTGTTGTATTGACCCTTCGCTACGTTCGGTATTATAAATAGTTATAAATGACAATGTGGTCTATAAATAGAGTTTACAAGGTTATCATTTTAAGAACGTCACGGTAAAGTGAATGATGAAGTGTGAAATCATTAGAACTACGGACAGAGCCGCGGGGCGCCACGGTAATGCGCTATAAAAATTATATTAGACATGCAAATATATGTTGTGTTTTTTATTAGACAAATATTAGACATTATTAAGTTATATCAATAAAGTATTTGTAAACTAGGGTAAGTAAACTTTAAATGTAACAACACAACAAAAAAAATGTTTCCTTGTTCAAGTTACTTTTCTATCAAAGTCGGCTTAGGCTTACGGCTTAGATAGGATTCCCCCAAATTCTGTCATCAATATAATCATAAAATAAAATCTTGCTAGATCGACAAATATTAATTTATTGAGCTTTGGAGAAAATAAATGGGTCCTAAGAATGCAACCATATTTTTTTTTCTCTAATATTATAATATTCTACTGGTAGCCGTTGGATATAAATATTTTCCAAAACTTAAAAATTGTTGTGTTTTAAGGTATTCATCCGTGTCAATGGATTTTATATGGCTCATTTTTAAATATCATTAAAATTCCTTAAAAATGATCTGTTATTATTTTATTCTATACTGTTTAAATATGTAAGAAAAAATGTTAGGCGTTAAACTTATGAAATGTGTAAACAGAAAAGTTCTTGATGCAGGTGCCGTCCGGGCCGTCGCAAAAGCACACACACATGATGAATCCTGGTGTTTGAGATAAATAACCGTGTTCCTCTAAAGACCCCTACTATCGGAAATCTTTGATAACTAATCTACCTAATCCTTCAAACTCTTAAGTCACTCAGTAACATTTCCATAATTGTCACAAACAGTTGTAATATAAAACTACAATTTAACTGCAATAAAATGGTCCTACAATAAACATCACTAAAATATTGTTTATAGATATAGTAAAAATGACATCATAAATTAGATTATATATAGTGTTTCAATGATATCTGTCCAGATTATTAATAGTTTTAGTCATAAAACTGGACACAGTGGCTAATAGTTTTAATGCAACAGAATAGCCTACAAATAAATGCTGAGCCACAATAAGCTTTCTATTTATAACAGTCGTAATAAACATTTTGAAATTCGACCTATTGGTTGGTCGTAACCGTTTTTTAATTGGACCATTTAAGATATTTAGCGCGCGGCAGTGCGATAGCCAAGTTCGCTACAATGTAACCGGTACAACCGACCTTATGATCTCAAACTATTTAGTAGGTACATCTTTCTCTTCCTAGTAAATGTTAACTGTTCCGGTCTGTATATTTTTTCCAGCAATTAAACATTTATTTCTGGAAAAATTCTGAACTCAAAAGAAAATACAATTTCAGCTCAGTACGTTATTTGTTATTATAAATTAGTTTTGAAATACGCCGCTTAAGACGTTTTTTTTTACTGTATCTGATCTGATTTGACTGCACTTTTACTAATGAACTGTAACACTTAAATGTAAGCTTTCAAAGTTTTTACAAAGCATTTCTGTTGTACTAAATAGTAAAGCTCTACATACCTCCCTAATAACTTATGTTTCCGTTCAACTATCTACAATATAATTGTCAAGTGTGAAAATTCACTGCACTGTTTACTCACCCCGCTGGTGACGAATTTTAGTGCTCACTTTCTCATGTATGCCAAATTTTATCGTCGCTAACTGAATCATTTTATCGGTACGAATATCCAATCGTGGATTCAACAATAACGTATCGACAAAAACACATGTAATTCCTCCTCAGAGTTAGGGTCACAGGTCGGCAGGGTGAGATGTGGCGGAGACGTCGTGTGTGATGTGGTGAGATGTCGTAGTGGAGGGTTAAGTACCGATGGAGACGCGGCGGACGCAGGAGGGCTTGACTCGCGGCATGTTGTCGCGCTGGCGGCTCAGGGCCGGCGCATGGCAGGCGGCCTACTCGCACTGGGGCTGCACACCACGGGACACTCGCGCGGCGCCGGCTACTCGGCTCGGACGAAGTACACTGTGCGGAGCGGACGCGGCGTGTGACCGAGCGCACCACTCGCCATCTGAAGCGGGACTGAGCGCGAGGCAGCGGCGGGCGGCGGGCGGCGGCGCGCGCGCGCACCAGGTACACGGTTATGACAGGGAGGCGGGGCCGCGCCCGGCTCATAAATCAAACTTCGCCCATTCGCACGCGCTACACGGGCCCCCCTCCTCCATATTCCATATTCGGGGCGGGGCATATTTTCATAATCATAACGCCTCATATTCATAAGCGACATGTGGTCGCGAGGCCGTTGGCGGCGCGCGAGGCGGCGGTGGGCGGCGCTGACGCCCGCTAGATGGCGGCCGCCGTCGCCCCGCGAAGCCTCCCACACCACACACACTAATTGAACTTGCACGTCATAACTTTTTGTTTGTATTCAATGATTATTAAATGGCTTTTTTAATTGCTCAGAGATAAGTTCTTGGCAATAGAGCACGAATGTTGTGTAACTTTGTTAATAACTCACTAATCGATTTGCATTTATAAAATATTTATTTTGATATTGTTGTTTAATTAATTTTGCATTTTTTGCTTTACATTTCCACAAGCAACATACCTACTCGTTATAGGTTTTCAGAATTAAATCAGAATAGTTTACAGTGTAAGTGTACATGAATAATAAAATAAATAAACTTTGACTGGTAAGGTTACACGTGTTAGGAAAGTATCTACTCACTTACAATTAATAACTCATTTATAAAACGGGCTTCTGTTTTTCACTTTATTTTTGTTCATAAATAATCTGTATAGGTAGGTGTTTACTTAGTTTTGGGATATTTTGAGATGACTACGTACAACATAAATATGTGTGTTGCCTATTTCATTTCAATAACTACTGTGGAATCATCAACCACAACTCATTGTTATGTCAGCGTCTCATTATCAAGTTCTTGCATCCAATAAAAAAATATCATAAAAAATGATGAATAATAATTAAAACACATCACAGCAGGCCCTCAGAGCTACAAACTCATTCTCTCTCACAATATTGTGGGTAAGCGTATAAAATCCTTGCTACCGGCATCCGTAACTAGATCCATTCAATGACCGATTTTAATTTCTGAAACAAATTTACGAGGAGTCGTTATGAAAAAGCGAATGCCGGGAGCCATGTCAATCGCTTTGTGTGCTTTAAATTAAATATAACGAATACGTGTGACTGGTGTAACTCGGCCGTCCGATATTAATGTGATAGAAGCAATTTAGTCGATTCTGCCAGTCATCGGATCGGCATCGACTAAGCCCGATACTCGATACATTTCCTTCATGTCATTTGCCTTGGATGCTAGGGTGGATATTTTTTTTTAATTAACGAAACTATGTAGCGGGGCTGGGATTATTTTGTTGTCGGTATGCTACCAGTTTTTCTGCTGGCAACGTTGATTCGATTTGTTCTTTGAATGTGCTGAATTAATAGTTACCATGTAAGTGAATAAAAAGGTGTTCTGGTTTTAAAAGATTTTCTATCTACAAATAAAAAGTTTTCAGAGTTGAACCGCTTTAGGGCTTTGCAAAATGGAACAGGTAGTTATGGCATATTATGGTATTAAGAAACCTAACACAGGTTTCTTTATTTCTTCTCTAATGTAAAGATAAATGTTATTTTTATGCGGAAGGGCTAACGATATTCAACTTTATTTTTATCATCAAACAAAACAAGATAATGCAACATTTTCAGCATAGGTAACGTTATAAAGTGCCCGAAGAAGATAAATATTTATCCACACAACTATTTCCCTGCGTTAAAATACGTTTGTTCTAAACCCCATTAAATTAGCGACATGGTATCTCCCCTTTTGACTTACAAAATCCCAACTTATAATAAAAGGAACGTATTCGATATTTCAAGAGCACATTAACCGCACTATGATTGCCATTAAAATAATTAGCCGGGAGCTATGTTGTTGTTTTTAACCTCAGTCGACTAAATAATTCCTGTTTATGATGACACCTAATCCCTTATGAATTTAATGTGAGTTCCCTGAACGGCACTATGGAGGTGTTATTCCAGATCCATCAGTGCGGCAGTTAAACGAAAATAGCACCAGTAACACAAGTCACATACGATTTAAATACACAAATTTTTGAAAACGTCTGTTTATTTAAGCTAAAGCACGCGTCGCTCGACGGCCCGCCTCCCAAACGCTCTTGTCTTACGTTTATTTTATTTGTTAGTGTTACAACATGTTACACATTACTATAAATTCATAAAAATAACCTTTTTAATTACACACTACCTGTTCATTATCATTGAGCTACTTTTTACCGCTAACAGGTGTCGAGTTTGCGGAAAAAGTGGAGTTAGTTAGAGCGGTATAATGTAGGTTTATGTTAGGTAAAACAGGGGTGAAATTTTTAAATTGACCGTCAAAATGATGGCGGTTTAAATGAGCGGTGGGTGTGAGTGGCGGTTTATGGAAGTGACGTAGCGGTTGCGTAGCAATTGTGTAGCGAGGCGTAGCGGTGCCGTAGCAGTGGCGTAGCACTGGTGTAGTGTGGCGTAGCACTGGTGTATGTGGCGTAGCAGTGGCGTAGCACTGGTGTAGTGTGGCGTAGCACTGGTATAGCGGTGACGTAGCGCAGTTGTAGCGGAAACGTAGCGGTAGTATGGCGGTGGACGAGCCACGCCAGCGAGGGACGCGGCTCGGACGCGTTCATAAATTTGAATATGGAAGTGAGTTCTAATGGTGTCGCTGTTTATTTTTACTGCACCCCCCGAGCCGTACGCCCGAATGCGACGCCGAATTTATTTCCATGCATTTTAATATCTCCCTCTGAATAGCTATTGCCATTTTCACGCGGTTTTATTGCAAACTCTATACCTAGTCGTGTTATGTTCTTTGTTTTGTTAGGCCCGCTTTACGATCGAGTCCAATGGACAATATCGGTCGATGAAGCCTCGTAAGGTTTCGAGGGAGCATCGAGTGTAATTAGCGCCGGCCGGAACGCTCATTGAGGCGATAATAAGAGTGTACTGTAATCATGTAAATTTCCTCGTTTATGAAGCGAATTTCTGAAGGAATACCGAGTGGAGTATGTCAGTATTAAGTCATTAAAGGTGGACATTGATTGATTGGAGCTTGTGCAAAGGGCACGCATCGCGGAAACGCACGCAACTCTTGTGTCGAAACACTTGAGTTTGTTCATTCGCTTGTTTACACTCCAGTGAAGCGTAACTCATATTTCCTTTTGTACAGACAACCATCTAAACGCATGAATGGGATAGCCGCCCATGGTGGACTGGGGATGAACTTTGAGAGCTTTTAAGTGCCCCATTGCTTTTGATTCAGTACTTGAACGTACTGCTGATTTGGTTAATTGCGTTATGTTTTAATGTCACGATTACGAATCAGATTAAGTTGTTCAGCTTTTTCTTCGCTTTTTATTTTATTTTAGGCTTTGTTATTATGAGATTTTTCAGTGGTTGAAGTTAGCTTTTTTTATAAAAAAAAATAATGTAGGTATGTACTTACACCCGACTTAAATAAGTAATGTAAACTTTAAATAGCGTTAACATGTAATGTTTCTAAAGTATATGAGATCATGTTCCTTACTAAGTTGCCTCCACAATTATGAGAAGTAGAAAGATGTGCGTGTCAAGTCATTATTATGTCCTACCTCAGACATTGAGATGAAATTTTAATACCGTAAATTATACAGAAAAATATTGTCGACGCAGCTCGTTTACAAACAACACTTAACTTGTCAAAATGATGGCTGTATGAGAACAGTTCGCTGGCTCAAATGCGCTTTGGCATATTTTACTGAACACCATAATTATGGTTTGTTAACTAAATGTGAGTTGCATCTTAATCAGTTTTTTTTAATACACTTGTTGGCCTTCAAATATGCGAATATTCAAGAATTACTTTGTAGTTACGAGTTTAGTTATAGTTAGTAGGGTCTTAAAATATATAATAAATATATTACCTAATTATAGTTAGTAGGTAGGGACTTAAAAATAACTAGCGAAATGTGGGTATACGATGGGTACACACCTCTGCCTAATCCTTCTAGGAAACAAGGCGTGATGTTATATTTTAATTCTAGTACCTAGTTTATGTTTTACATAAACATATACCTTTTAATATGTAGGTAAGTACGGTGAGTTAATAATATGTATTCAGAGAACCGGTTCTGAACGATTACCCGAGCGTTTGAAATGTTTGAATAGGGATTATGAGAAAATCGAAAAATCTGTTAAATCGATGTAAATATGAAGAAGCTACCATGCTTTAAAAGTTTTTATAGGGGATTATTCACGCCTTTGTCGCTCGGTACGGGACAATATATGGCAGTAGCTAACTTCATAACATAGTCGTGACGTCACTTCTACGATAGTGCTGTCCTTGTCAATTTTTTTTTTAAATATTTTTATCTAGGCAATTTTTTAAGCTTTTACGTATTTTTAATATATTGTTTGCACTACTTGGAACAAAAAAATGAGTAAATAAAAAGTAATCAATCATCCTTATTATGATCTCACTGCTAGCACACTTTGTTCTCTTTGTATGAAGTTGTAACCAAACATGCCACACATTAATGATTTTATAGTGGGAAGTAGCATTCGTACTGATATTGATCTCGAATTAGTACCATTAATCTTTATTGTTTAGTTATGTAAATATGTACACACGGTACATACATAATGTCATGTTTATGATCTTTGCTGATTGACGGTAGCGCCACTTAAGTAGGTAGGTGTACTTGATTAGCAACTAGATCATGGATTGTGTTATCCTTCTTCTTTTTATTTTACTTCTTCACTATTTCAATTAAAAACTATTATAATTCCCATGTTTTGATTGATTTCAACAAAAGACTTGTATTAACACGTTCTAATTTAAACTTCCGGATCAGCGTGTAACACGTTCGTAACAGAAGATAAGTCATTTGAAGTCACAACGTCGGATGTGTCCGAGCTTTAAAGGGATAAGTAGTGTACAAGTCAAAATATAAATCTTGCGTGTGGGGTGTGTGGCGCGGGTGGTGTCTCAGCTGAAATATAAAAGTGTTCGGGGGCACTCAACGGCCGGACGCTCATATTTTGTTATTTTATTTATATTAAAAGTAATGGTTCGCCGCGAGCCATAATGCTCTAGATGGTTTTTGCGCATTTTTCTCTTTTCTGTGTGTGTCGTATATTTTCACTTAAATGACGTAGGTACGTGACCGTCGCCGCTGTTCTTTTGTATCGTGCTTTATGTAACGACCTTAATGTATGGGGAGCTTAATAAAATTACATTATTTAGTAGCAATTGCTCATTAGGAATGGATTCTTATTTCAGTTAATGGGGGCAGGAAACTGATATATTAATGGTATTTCAGGAATGGCGAGCAGATCCTTAATTACTTCTATTAATACTTTAGATTCGATGAACATGTTACCCCTTGGAATTAACACTGCTATTGCTTCCCCATCACGTAAGGATCATGAGCGATAATCACTTAAGTACAAAGGTAACACCTTGGGAAATCCTACCTACATAGGTACAAGCTTCATTGTATAAATAATTCTATTTAATTTTCACTTCACTTACATATCGTTCTTAGGTAAGGTAATGTCTCAAAAATACAATGTTAAAGTACAAAGCACGGCCTGATTTATTAGTGTATAAGCACACATTAATGTTAACAAAGTGTATCGAGCGGCAGTTTGGTAGTGTGCCGCTGCAGTGCCGTAGTGTGCCGCTGCTGTGCCATGGACGTGCCACACCGACATAGCGCTATCAATTTACTTACCATAGTTTTATGCTATCATAAACAAGAAATACAGACATCTTCACTATAATGTAATGTAGAAAACGGTGGGCGCCGTGTGAACTGAAAGCGGGCAAACGTCCTCAAGAGGTGACCGTATAGCGTTTGTCGTAGAGGTGATATTCGTGGGTCGTGCGGCGTGCTAGCAAGTGCGGGTTGGCAGCAATCTGCACAAGCAGAAGCGAGGTGTAAGCGAGGTGCTGTGGTGGCGCGAGTGGCCGCGGCATAGTGCACCCTGCGCCGCAGTCGCAAGGGCGCGTTCGGTGCGGCACGGCGCGGCGGCGGCGTCGCTCTTCCGGGGAAGGCACTATCTCGGGTGCAGCGGGGAGGCTACCCCCTCGTAAATAACGCGCGCTGGCGAGCCGGCGAAGCACCCGTGCCAGATTCTACAGCTAGAAACAGTTAAACGCTCATAATTTCGTGCTGGTTAAGCTTATCTTTGTCTCGTGTACGAAATTTCGCTGTGCCGTCCCCCTCGCGCGTTTTCGTGGACATATTTTATTTGTTGCAACACAACGTTCTGTCGCGTCCGGGGCCAAAGTTATAATTGTAGTTCGACATACCAGTGCAGCTTCTGCATAGAGTTGCCCAGCGACGTTTACACTGTTGAAATAACTTTATCTGGTTAATGTTTTAAGTTTACTCACTTTGATTTATTCGGAACTCTCAGCTAGATTAACGATGCTTATTGGAGCGTTATTAGTTTATTGGTGTAGCATTCTGATTTCACTTTCATGTTTCTGAAATCTAAGCATGTGTACGTAATAGTTATAAACACAGAAAAAGTTTTTAAATGATAGTCGAATTATAAATTCAACAAGGGTTACCTACATAGTTGCGCGGTGTCAAGTAGGTGTTGGCTGGTTAACTTCGCATAAACATTTATGCATAAGTAGAGTGTCGTATAAGTTTTCGCATAGATGTACGGTGAAAAGGCATTCGAGCATGGTGCGATAGTGCGCCGAGGGTGCTGGGGGTGAGAGGGCCGGGAGTGGGGGGCACGGAGTGGGGGGGGGGTGTTAAGCCGGTATCATCCCGCCTTATCGCGGAGCGGAGGTTTCATAATAATTTTAATACTCCGCGCGGCAACCCGCGGATTTCCGGCGCATACTTTTATAAGCGGTTTTGGTTCCCCGAAGAGGCCGGGTGTCACCCTCGCGTGCATGCCTTCAATCTCACTCGGTGAGTTGCCGCTGAATACACTCGCGGGAATCTTTTTACTTTTCTTTTGACGTTTATTGCCACGTTTTTGGCTTGTTTACGTTGTTTGTATAGACAGATTTAATTTGTTAAATAGGTGCTCTTTATTAGATTTCTCTTGTAGCAGTTAGGTAGTGTAATTTGTATTTCTTTTGGAGGATGCTTGTAAAGATTGTTTATTTATTTATTAATTTAAACTTTTCGAACCCAAAGAGGTACAAAGGCGGACTTAATGCCTTAGGCATTCTTTACCAGTCAACCAAGGGTGGTGAAGAGATTAGATGGCAGGTGCTTTAATTGAAGGGAACGATGATGGAAGAAAAATAACTTAAAAAATAATAATATAACTTGTGAAGTGTGATGTAAAATAGATATTGTGTAACTTATAATACACATACATACATATTAAAAAAGTATATACTAACAATACATATAGAAATATATATATATAAATTTAATGGCATTTTACCGATAAAAGACACTGACAGGGCTGCACATTAAAAAAAAAACTTTGTAACATGTTTGTCTGTATAAGTTGCTGAAATAATAAATAATAACATAACATAACATCACGCCTTGTTTCCCCGAAGGGTTGGGCAGAGGTGTACCTATAGTACACCCACATTTCGCCAGTTATGTTTAAGTCCCATGTAATAGGGGGCGAGCCTATTGCCATCTACCGGGCACAAATCCAGACTTCGGGCTGCTACTGAGAAATTCCAGACAGAAAAACCCAATAACACGTTGCCTGACCTGGGAATCGAACCCAGGACCTCATGCTCAGCAGTAGCGATTGCGACCACTAGACCAACGAGGCAGGCAGATAAATAATCAGCTGCTTATTCCAACTATCATTTGTCGTATTAGCGATATTAGGTCTGGAAAAAGCCCCTTAATTACGTCTAGTGGATAGCGTTATGCGAGATCAGCCAATTTGCCAAAATGGATATAACAAATGACAGGAGTAATAGAGGCGCTTGAGTGTAACATTAATAGAGAGGCAGGTAGGGCCGGGGGGCGGCACTAACGACCGTTTTTATCCAGGGCGGGCGGATGATGGATGGACCTACTTCCGGCCGCGACGTCCGCACTTCCGCCGTTCCTTTTGTATATTTCTCAACATTAATTTCAATGTGCTACAGGATATATTTGCCTGTTTTATTAAGGGTTTTTCAGCGACGAGTACGTCGTGGAATTCAAATGGAGTATTTCTTAAACACTAAGTAGGTAGGATAAGAAAGTCTGATTGAAATATTTTTATCTGTTTAACTGACTGGAGTGTATGGCTAGATATTTTAAGCAAAAACTATCGAATAAAGTGTAATTCATTAGTGTTGCGAGTTATTTTGGTCCGCCTACACACGAGTGTGCAAAAATAGCCGGATAGCACGGCTAATGATGACGGACACGGCTAACGGTTGCTTTATTATGGACTCTCCCTATTTAACATGACAACATTATATCGCGAATGAAAGCGGATAAAAGTCTGACAGATTTACGAAAAGGGAGATTTGGCCACCGAATTGGTATTATTCTTGACACCTTTTCATCATAGGGTCTATAGTTCGATGTTCAGGCAGGGAAGGACCTTTAAATGCCAAATATGAGTTTTTTTAATCTATTAATTTTTATTCTGGGGCCTATTGAATAAAACCGACAGGCGACAGGTGACAGGCTGTACATTTTTTTTTTCTTCACTTAAGAAGGTAGTTCGGCCGAAACTGTAGGTCAGTTTCTGCCAACCTTCATGAGAAAAAAGTATACATAACTTTTTGGATACCTAAATTATCTAGGACTTAGTTAAATAGTTCGTTATGGATTCGAATTATGTATATATATTCGCGAACCAAAATTTGATCTATAAATAATCAATTTTTGCGATCTGCTTTTCTTAATGAACGATACTCGTTTTCACGAACAGGATTTTTTTAAAGATTCAAATTTATTAATATGTAGTACCTACCCACCTGTGTATACTTACGTATAGCAATATCAAAGACTGTTAACAAATTGTAACACAAACATAAAGATAGGTGGCGTGCCCGTCGTTTACCACCAAACAAACCAGTTTGACTCAAATAACATTTCACATTTCAAGATAGATTTTATCGAGTGATTGCTACAAACTCCGAGCAAAATAGGCCTCCTAAGTAAAATCTATGACATTTTTTCTATGATTTATTAAATTATGTATGTAATAGTAAAACTTAAACAGTATTTTAAGTTAAACGAGTGTAGTTCTCATGAAAATGGAAAACTTACGAGGTACCTATGTTTTTTTTTGACATAATTACCTAAAACTAATAATTACTTATAACATGGGTATCTCGTCGACATTACAGTCATTTAGTCCGATGTCCACTTTTTGCTTAAAATCAGTTTTTGACTTGACCGTATGTAGGTAGACTTTTTTCTACTTTGGCGGTATCGGGAAAGCCAAATCTTATCACAAATTTTCACATAATTATTTATGTCAGCCTAGGATAATTTAGGAACAGTTACATGTGGATTTTATGCTGTTATACATTTAGATACAGTACAACTGTTTTTTTTTTCCGGGTTGGTCCCATTATAAAAGTTGTTCACGTCACTCTTAAAGTTTGGCCCCCGTTTAACCTAACACACTGTATAACAGGTAGGTATGAGATAGGTAGCAAGATAAAAGTAGAGAATTATGTAGCTCCTATCTCTATTTTAGTTATAGGTAGTTTTGAATGCCTTGCATTAGTCTTTTTCTAATGAAAAGATTGTATACCTACCTAGCTACTGTGTGCTAATGTGCCTACGCGGTCTCACCATCATAGTCGACATCTATATAAATTCGTAGGTACCTAATAACGGTACCTAACCTAATGACGATATTTTATGCCCACAAAGGTCCTATCACATTATACTTTTTGTCTGTCTATGATACCTTGTTCAAAGGTTGTATTATTATGTTACCAGCCCACGCTAACTCCAATGTGTGACTTTCATAACTCATGTAGGTACGAAACAAACAAACTATAAAACAGTTTAAATCGCAATTTATGCAAATAAACAAATGAATTTATATTCGCGTTCATAACACGGTTTACATCGTGCGCCCTACGTACGTATATCTACATACGACTTAATTGAATTTATAGGCACGTCGTCAAATGAATATGAGTAGTACACTCGCAATGTTTTCAATACTTAATGATGGCTTATTAAGTATTCGCTGCGCTTCTGTAGAACGGTGAGAACCTCGTAACATAAATTTTGCGTATTATTTACGTTGACAAACGTGCATTATGAAATTATAATGTCGTGATTGATATGCGGGTGCGCACCCGGCCGCGACAGTGGGACGTGTGAGCCGCTGTCCGCACGTACCTTTTTGTACTAAATACTTGAGCGATGGACACTAGCGCCGGGGCTCAGATCACTGCCAACTTTATTGCTTCTTTGCTCTAAATACCACTGCTCTATGTTCATATTTACACGTATAAATAGGCACTAAATTTATATTCCTGTGAATAGAAACAACGTCATACATCAAACATAACAAGTGCATCCGCGTACAGACAGATGACTAAACACCCGCATATTTTTACACCTGCACTCACACTGATCGATAGAAAAACATGTAATCTAATATATTAACCTACTTACGAGTAATGAAAAAAAGAATAGCAGTTGAAATACTCACGAATTGTATCACCCTGTCGAAAAATGAGGTCGAAAAGTCACAACAAATGTGAGAAAAGTTTCGATTATAAAGTATATATTTAGATCATTGCGAAGAAGTGTATGATCTACTTACACATACATTGACGTACTTTCGTGGATAGATTCGCGCGAGTCGAAATAAAGCGAGCCAATCAATATTAACACGCCGCAAACAGCGTAAATTGTTGCCTAATGCCATACACGCACACAGCCGCCGCCGTCCGTGAACTAGCGCCGACACTAGCCAGGGTGCTCACTTCGCAGCTCGGGAAATACTTTTCCTATTTCAGCGTAAGGTTCAGTGCGTTTCTGTATTTAGAACTATGACGTCAGATTTTATGTCAACAGTTCAACTAGGATGCAATTTAACAAGACTTTTATGTGCAATAACTGTTAAGAGAATGACTTATTTCATCTCGACTTCATATGGATTGGACACCTAGATTTATTTGTTAAACTACTACGATATGAAGCAGCAAGCACAGGTGTATGGTATCACCCTGTATGCATTGCGTATTACATTTACACAAGAAGCGGCCGCACACAGGCGCGCCGCGTGTCGGTACTAACGCATGCACGCACACTACCCGCGCCGGCCGGCCTGTAATAACTCGGAACCACAATAAATCAATGTGATTAATGTCATTAAGCACTGTGTGCCGGCCTCTCTATATTCCGTCAATATGCACTGTTTTACGACATGCCGCGCCACGATAATTAGTCAGCTTTGTTAGGACCGTTGACGAATGTTATGTCCGATCCCAACGCTACGTAGAGAAATTAGAGCAATAAAAATATGTATACGAGCGCCATCTGCAGTTCCAATGTACGAGGAACACTACGTCGAGACACCGATGTGACATGGTAGATGAGATCAAAGAGAATTTATAACGGAGCGTTCATAAACACGTCACTCGCGCAAAAAATGATCTCTGCTATTTCTCAAACTGTGAACACAGTCGGCACGCGGAGATTGATAACTATTACCATTTCTTGGTCAGATTCCGGAGACGCATGTTTATCATACGTCCGTTTGATGGATAGGCCGTAATTATTACGATTAGAACGGCATCGCAAATCATGGGAACGGCGAGGACAGGCTGCACTAGTTGACATCGTTATCGCCGCTTCAGATCTCGATTGTTGGCTCTGGGACCATACAGTTGTGTTCGTTGCGTTCGGAACGCGCGACCAGCTTCATACTTTATTTCATCTGTTGTTCACGGCGCATGATCAGTGCACGATGCGTGGCTGCACTGTTACGAATGTATCCAGCATCGACTCAGTGGCCCATTTAGATCTACGATACTGCAATTTGCTGACGGACAGGAGTCGCGCGTTGGCCGCTCTGACTTGAAGGCAGGAATGTCTTGAGCACTGAACGTGATCGCTCAGTTGATTGTCCTAAATTGATTGTGTTCCGACATTATTCAATTCTATCACGCGCGCCCAACTTTGGAAACTGTGTTTTTTGACTGACGGCTGTAGCCTACCTTCTTTTTGCTTTGATGTGCTTTTATTTAACAAAATTGGACACCGGGAAAACTGAAAGCCTAATGTCCGAGTGGAAAGAAATGAAAACATTAAACATCTACTTTGTACGAGCAAAGAAATTATTCCAATTTCACTGAACAAATTGCTTCATTATTCATTTGTTCATTGATTTTAAATCCATACATTAGCGAGAAGAGATATAAATAATGACTAACACCGACATCGTGCTGGTAGTAACACGTCCTCACACTTTTGGTTTCGATATTTTGGTTCCAAATGAACGCTCGGCTCTGGGCTGGTAAACCTGGCAAAAATAGATTTGAATTGGTAACATAGTCTTAATGTGGCGAGGTGAGGTGGCGGTGCTATTGTGGCGGCGGTCAGGATGCCGATGACCATTTCGGTTGCACGCTTGTGCTGCAAAGTTAGCAATCAAATAAATATTTCGGCACAATTAAGAAAACGCCGACGAGGGTAGCACTCGTGACAATCGGCTAACAGCGTGCCATGGAGCTTCCATTGCGTCTCGATTTCTTTGATCGTGACACTTAGTTGGAAAAATATTAGAATTTCTAATATTATTGGCTTGGTTTTTAAGATGATGAGTGCTACTTAATGACTTACAAAAAAAACAGTGTTTAATTTGTGACAATTGTTCATTTTTGAACGCAAAACATGTTGTCAGATACTTAATAATTTTTTAGCATATTTATTGGGAGCCATACTTTCACCTAGTTAAGACGTTAGTATCCGCGCAGCATCCACTCTATGCATCTCCGCGTGCGTGCTCTCCGCTCTGCCCACATCCGCTGAAGTATTTTGTTTATTGCTAATGCGATTTTATTTTTTATTGCTTTTTATTTATCTTTATTCAGCGATTGCGGTTTATTGTATTAAAATAAATAAGAATTCTTGACTTTTTAATTTTATTCGAGGCGCAGTACACGACAGTGCCGCGGGGAGAGAAAGAAATAAATTTTAATAAGCGTTTCTTTTTTAAGGCGTGATTCTTCAGTTAAAAGCGATTTATTTTTTATATAAACTTGAAGATAAACCGTATTCATTAGAGATCGACTGGAAAGGGCCTAAAATAAAAATAAACGTGGTCAAGTTGGTGTTGTCGCTGAGTTATTGTCGTTAATCAGCCCCTCTTCTGAAGGCATGTTGATTGGAGGCCAGCTCGCTCGTATGGATGAGCGGCATTGTTCTCTTTATTAACATTTGACTTAATTATACCGATCATAAAGAGACATTCTTTGTATTTACTTGCCGTTTCCCACCTTTTATTTCTTACAGATCACTTCAAGTCTGGATCTTGATACGCAAGTGTTAAGGTTGAAATGAGCCCAACACCTAAGCTTCTTATTTCCTAGACTAAGTTGTCTATAAGTAAAACGCTAAAGCTGGTAATGTGATTCTATTCGTGAATTATTATTTAATTATTTTCCTAGGAATCTGAAACACACAATTAAATAGGAAACGATTGTTGTGCTTTATAAATTATTTAGCAACTTAAATCAGAGGGTGCAGTTGTTTTCCTACAAAATGACTACTAACATATTCGAGGCGTATTTCTACGAATTTGTTCACGTCCACGGCTCCAATCGTGTGTTACCCAACGGAAGTACATAAATAATGTTTATCGATCGATCATCGCCGAGGCAGAGTGACGCACTCGTTAGATTTATGCCTTCATTGTCAGAGCCGTAAACTAGATCTCCATAAAAAGGGACATTTCCTATTTAAAATTTATATTAAAAGACAATGGTTAACAAAAAGTGGGCGCCTCCTCGCGAAGCAGCCCGGCTGCGCGTGCGCTCCACGGCGCCAACTGCCAAATCTCTATCGGACGCGCGTAAATTACGCCTTTTACCTGGATTCCTGTTTTGACATATTTAAGGCATTAGTAATAATTATGAGTGCTCCGGCCGGCCGGTAATGCCTGTGTGCGTGCCAGTCACTTTTGACACTATCTTAATGACGGACGTCGGGTGACAATAAATATTGAATCGTTATCGCTCACCTATCCGAGGTTGCGTCACTTGGGTTTAAATCCTAAAATAGACCCCCCAAATGGTTGGATCCCATAGTTTTATTTGAATCACTACTTCAGGCAGTTTCAGGTTCCAGCACAGTATGTAACAAGCGTAGAAGTATCGACACTGGGTGATGACATTAGGTGGCTAATTGCAAGTATTGGGGTGAGTGCAGAGGTCAGTGAGGGTCGCGCACATCTGCCGTGTTTGTGCGCCCACGCGCTCGCGGCAGTTAACGAGCGCCGTCCAATAGTTTTAATTGCAACCCGATATCTGCACTTTTATGTCATTGCAAACAGTGGAAAGATGTGCTATTAGAGCGAACATTCGCGAGACTAATGAGAAAGTACTGTTCAATGTGAGTCATTCACACTAACTTATGTGAAAAACAACATGACAATAGTTAGATATACCTGACCTAACTAAAAGCTCAGCAGTAAAAAAAGAATAACTGGATATCCGAAAAACCGATCATGTGTTTCGGGGTGGTTTGAATAAATCAGATATAGCGAGACTGGCGTAGGCGCCGCCCGGAGAGGCGCGGTGCGGGGAGTTCTCAGACGAGTTATAAAATCTCTCAAAAGGTGAACTGAAAGATTCGTGCGTAAATATTAAGGGTTTACGATGGCTCATTCAGTCATTAGAGTGCGTCTTTTGTTTATAACCGCGTCGTAGACTTGTCGCTATTTCGAGATAAGATCTGTCTCGTCGGGTCGTCATTATTTATGTGAATTTTGACAGAACAGCACTATAAGGGCAGCAGACTCACACTTAAACACTATTATTTATGGCAAGTGTGTTCTGCCATAAATTACCCTTCATCGAATTAAGACAAAAGCTAGTGCCGATAAGGCACGCGATTAGGGAACGGCTCATTGTTCTGACGAACGCGGCGCTGATATAGCCAATATTTTTCCACTTTTACGACTTCAATACGAGATTGCTTTGTTCGTGGCTCCGAGCAAAGTCGTACTTATGAAAGGATAATGCCAGAAACTCTATAGAACTTTGCCCCACTCAAATCAAAAAGTAATTTACAAGCCTGCAATATGCAGCATCTTAAAGCTGATTTATAACTGTCAACTAAACATTTGTCATAATGCCTATAGAACTTGCGGTTTCTGTTGAAATCTTAAAACAATAATGACGTTGATTATAGGTTAGGTGCAGTTTATAATAGTTAAAAAGCAATTTACACAACATCTAGGTTACGCATTATCATAATTATTATAATCGTAATATGAGTTATTGTTTTACAGGTATTTAATACTTTTTTTTGTTGTGTATCATGCGCTATAAGTACCGCAATAGGAAATTCTGGGGTTGAATTCCTTTTATCATAAATTTGTAATCGGCAAGTCTTACTGTAAAATAATACATTATGAAAAGGTCCTTTAATCATTACAATTATTCTCATTAATTGACATTTCCTGTAAATAGCTGGGGCAGGATCTGGCATGGTCATTTATAATGTGTAATAGAAGTATTCCTTCGTCTCTATCTAACATAAATGTGTACAAATAAAATTACGATAAATAAACAACGGAAAGCTTTGGACATGTCGGACGGATACTAAATTTATAACCCTTAATAGGCTATGGAGGGAAGGGTGGATGAAATACGGTTAATGATAAATCCACAAATGAGATTTGCCGGACGTCTGGCCACTCAAAACTGTCGCGCTATTGTCACTGGACACTTTCACCTTATATTACACAGATCAACTAAATTTGGCGTGTTCATTCAAGTGCACAGGGTGTTGCCTTTAAAAGTACTTTGAATTAACTTAATGCTGCCGAATTTGTCATTTTCCTGTCGTAACAAAACAGGTTGATCTTGAATTATTGATGATCTTAAGTAGGGTCGTAAATATTTCACCGATTTAGATTGTTTTCATAATTTTACAATGCTAATCCGTGAATTTGAATTAGTTTTTTTTTAATGCTTACTTTAACATAAATATATTTTGTTGCATTTTGACGTATTGTTTTTCTGATCTTTGTATTTGATAGAAAAGTTATAGTTTGGAGATTTATTTAAATCGCAAAAAGGATAAAGGACATTACATATAGCTCAGTATCGTTGGATAGGAATAAGTCAACTGGTTCTGTGCCATATCTTGCCTGCTGTACCATATAAATGCTTCTTGGGATAACATGCAGGTATAAATGATCCTAGTTCTCACCTATATTACATTTGCATTGGAATGTCGGTATGCTTGGATCAGCTTATAGATCATTAGGTACTTTACAAATGTACAAAAGCTTTCCATGAAAGCTTTTCATCCCTTTTCATGCAAAGGAACGAAAAACTTTCAGATTTTCTTTTTTTTAAGTTTCATATTGTAGGCTCTAAATTCTTACCATTGCAATTGTTCTATAAGGTACCTTCCTGTTTATCAAGTTCAAAAAAAAAAAACGTTAAAATGTGGTATTTAGTTTTTATTAAATGGTAAATTTAATAACTGATCAGCCTGTAGCCTGTCAGTGGTGTAGGTGGTGATGATCCAGATGGACGCGGGTCAGCAGCTGCGCGGTAATTAAGAGGTGGCTAGAAGTGGCATGCGCCGGCGCACAATGCGGTTCAATTGAATGAGAATAATCTTTGCACCCACGCGTCTTTTGTGAGCGTGGGTGGACCGATGACCGCTGCGTGCACGATCGTAAAGTGACTCTACTTTGCATTTTTCAGTTTTGTTCTAGTTTTGTTTCTCTTTTGTTTCGTGTTGACCTTTAATTCGAGCACGGATTATAAATACACATTGTTTCAATGTATTGACTACTGTCAAATTAGTACGAATAAATGCAGACACTTTGGTTCGCATCTATAATAATTGTATCTGGGTACTTCCGCATTTCTGCTTAGAGCATTATTTATATTATTGTTTTGCGTTAATATGAACGGCATGCTTTTGTCATTTCGAATGATATCTAAACGTCTGACATTTTACAACATTTAAAGGTACTCAGTTATGTTGAATTGCATGCATCTTACGACTACATTCGCATTTAAATTCAAATGTGAATCAATATTAGCGGCGTGGTTGTGCAAATGACATAAATTAAAATCTACAATACGAATTACAAATTACACAAATACTCGCACAAATCATTGACATGAAATTGTCATAGCTAAGTAGAGCATACTCTGAGCCGACGTCGCTTCGGACAAAAGCAAACAATTATTGCAAAAATTGCTTTAATGATAAATTGGTGACCATTTCTAATGGCCGCTAGGCTATGAGTGATTCGACCCGGAATCGAACCCGTGCAGTCATAACGTCCTCGACATACAATGGCGCTCTTTCGATGATTTATCTCTTAATTGTGCTCAATACCGACATTCCGTTGAAGGCGGTTTTTATATTATACTCATAATTCATTGGAATTTCATTCGATAATTCAATTTGGTTGGACATCGATTCACCTGGTATCTTATTGGTATATCGCTAATATATTAGAGGTAATAATATTCTAGATAAGTATTTAGGATTTCCTGTCGTAATGTACCCTATTAGGCACTATAAAAAGTTACATCGAATTAACCTTTATGGGGTTCGTGTCATCATGGGTTTTGGTTTTTTATGATGTTACTCGGGAATGGGTCTTGAGCAGTGGTGGCCCAGTGGTAACGGTCCCGACTTACGAGTTGTAGGTCGTGAGTTCGAACCCAAGCAGGCGCTTTACTTTGTGTAAATAATATAATCACCACTGCTCTCAAAACGGTGAAGGAAAACATCGTGAGGAAACCGGCATGTCCTAGAACCAAAAATTCGAAGACATGTGACATCTACCAACCCGCACTGGCACCTCTCATAGAGAGGAGGCCTGTGTCCCAGCAGTGGGAACGTTATAGGCTGATTATGCTATGGGTCTTTGTTCGGTCCCGATTTTAAGTTATTATCGACTGACGAAATAAACTTCTCTTGATCATCAAACAGAACTAAAGCTTGGGTTTCCTTAGAAAAAGGTGCCGTCATTTGTCGCTGCAAAATATCGGCCGTCCATATGTAGACTGTTTCTTGCCACTATTAAAACAAAACACCCACCGTTATTATCATAAAGACCATTTTCTTCCATTTTTTAAGGAGATTTATACTACTCTTTACAATGAAACATACCTTTCATAACATCGTGCCTGTATTTCCTGTAGAGAAGAGCAGAATTGTATCAGTACACCTACACTTTGGTACAATTCCCTATTTTGTTTAAGCCCCCTTGTAACTACATAATCATTTTATTTTTTTGGCAGTTTGTTCCAACTATGATAAAATATGTTATGCTTAACTACATCCATAATAGTTTATTACGACGCAACGGAAATAAATATCTACAAATCGGCTGCCATGTAGAGAATTCAAATCAGGAAATCGCAACATTTCATGTCATATATGAATAACTGCAAATAGATATTAGTGTTCATTGTCAATAAAAGTTGTAAAGAAAACTAATAGTGGCTCCTTTGCTACGTTACGACAATTTTACCGTTTTTACGTTAAATCAGGGCTCACGAACCGTTGGTTTACTCCGAGTTTTTATTACCTGTAGCTTTACTTCAGTGATTGCTTTCTGAACGCTTTTTTGTTTGCTATTTAACATTTCGAAGTGCACTATTAGAACCATTTGTTTAGTTTTTTTATTTCTTCCATTGATGGTTTTGTTGCTAAACTGTAGTTGCTGTGAAAACAAAGATATCCAATATATTTTTTCAGGATAACTGATAAGTATGTAGAATATTCATGAATTAACAACTCGACCTTTTTTAGCAATAATTTTGTGATAGTTAATCCAAAAATGTTTGCGACTCCTGCGACTGCCGGAGGCGCGTGGGGTCGTCTTACTATCGGTATCAATATGGGGGAGTAACTCTAATATTAAAGTTATTTATTGTAAACCGCTTCCTTTGCCTCCTTGCAAGCAATATCACTGTTTTCGAAGCTCGTACAAACAGCACTGAACCATGCGGTTTGTTTGGGATAACTGTGTGATTAGCAGAAATTAAAATATGTATCTATCGACTTTATTTATACAAAATAATCAGCCTATAATATTCCCACTGCTGGGACACAGGCCTCTGTGAGAGGCCGTAATCCACCACGCGGGCCCAGTGCGGGTTTGTAGATGTCACATGTTTTCGAATTTTCGGTTCTAGGACATGCCGGTTTCCTCACGATGTTTTCCTTCACCGTTTTGAGAGTAGTGGTGATGAAATAATTTCAACAAAGGAAAGCGCCTGTCTACGTTCGAACCTGCGACTATCTATAAATTTCAATAAAATGTTGGAAAACATAAATATTCACAGCAACAGAGACTCGACTGTTATACAAATTTTTGATAAACATTAATAAAGAACGCAGATAATTTTGATTTTCGAACGAATAACTATTAAAAAAAACTGAGATTTGCAATCCCGTTTGATAGTGTGAATATAGTTTATTAGAGTATCAAGGACGCGACAGTAAGCAGACGTTCGGAGCGGTGACAATGCGAACGAGGGGAGCTTGTTTGCCCGCCGCGGTATGAATAAAGATATTCCCGTTATTTGTAGTACAGATGTCATGTAATTTCATTGTGTCGCACAATATTTAGTGTAAACACGCGGGGCGAGCCCCGGATCCCCGGCCGACTAGATAACATCTCATAGTTCCGATGCACAGCGCGTATCACACAATAAAAACACATTTTTATGTCACAAGAAAAAATATTTCTGCCTTGCTAATAAGGGATTTGTACGCGATTATTTGCGATAATATAAAAGAGATTAAGTCCCGTTACCATAAATACGTTAAAATTGGGTCACACGACAATGTGAATGCTTTTATTGGTTTTGACAACATTTTTTTACCAATTCTATCCGATGGAATAGGACAAATTTTTGGTTATTTTTACTTGATTTTATCAAATACTTAAATACGTGAAATATCAAGCTGTGAAGTAATATAACAAATATTCAAAATTACAAGATATTTAAATGTAATTTTGTTCATGTTTTAACAATCAAGATATTCTGCTTTTGCCACGCAACTTCCGAGTTTACGTTGTAAATCAGATGCTTTACTTAATTATTGAATAAGACCCTGGCTCATGCAATTCAATATAACAAAGGCTCTCTACATTAGTACGCCGAAACAAGTTTCAAACAAATATAAATATTTGATTGTCATTTAAATTTTACTCATGTGTCAGCGATAGAAAGCCTCCATATATTGTGAATAATTTATGACTCTGTCTATCTAACTCCTAAATTGAACTAATATCTGAACTCTCCTATTCGAAACATTAATTGGCACAGTACCTTTTGAAATGAAATCGTGTAAATTATTTACGCCACGCTCCTGTCACTGCGAAATTTTCCAGCCCACATTGAAACATCGATATGGTGTTAATAAAATCATGTCAGTCATAGGCAATCGGGACAAGCAAACATGAGCCCTCCATTAAATGATAATCCTGCCAATTTATCGGCAGAGCAAAAAATATACGGCATTGTGTTGCGACTTGTCGAACATGAAAATTATTTTATATAAACACATTGAGTATTCCCGACGCTCCCCGCTCGCCGCTACGCTCGCAGATTACTTCGATCCCCCATCTTCCTCACTCGTCATCTGCTGACATATTTTTTAAAATGGGGTGACGGCTAATGGAATAATAATAAACTGGAATTTACTTTTTGGTCAACGTACTGAATCAAAAGCAGAAAGGGGTGTGAACATATTGCTCGATGTAGATTGTTTTCATTGTCGTCCCACGGACCAATACTGTATAATCAACGGTTGGATAAAATGAAATGGAATTCAGAGTCTGAGCTATTTGTCGCATGTTTGACACCAATAACAGGGTTCGCCGCGCATTAGAGCCACCATATGTCGGTCATATCAAATTTATTTCTATTATTTTATTGGTTTGGTCGCCGATGATTGGCTTCATTACCTTTATTGGAAGTCACTGAGTGAATTTGAATTTATGGTCAGTGATATGGGTTATATCTGAATGGCTATAACAAAGTGAACGAAGTAATAAAGGTAATAAATTGGTTTCACGAGGCTCAACGTATCGTCCACTATTATTTAGCTGCACGTCATTAAGAACCTTTAGGTACTAACGCCCAATAATATGTATTACTTAGCTAATAACTTGGTTACACATTTGGTGTTACAGGTTGGATACACGTTAGGTATTTGCCGCATCGTCAAAAGACATTCGATGCTGTCGCAACAAAGTGTAACTATATTAAGAGGAGTACAATAGCTCCATCAACTGTATGAGCTTAAAATCATCCATTTAAATAACGTTTTTAAATAAATACTGCGTAGATAATAGGAACAATGCAATATTTTGTCAACTGCCGACTTCGGCCCGCGGAGAGTGCACCACTGCGTGAAGCGGAAAATCCTCGGGACATTTGAGGACACTTTTTGTGGGATAATATCCGCACGACATTGTCAACCGGCTATTTAATACATCAAGTAACACAATACTTTAAATACGACTAGATTTGTGCAAAATTTGAAATTGTTACGCACAGTGAGTTTGTATTACACGATTGGATTAATATGTCCGTGTTTCGAAAGACTGTCGGGAATTATTGTCGTAGGCTTTGTTGTATTGAAAGCGGGTACCTATTATTTAATAACGTTAAAGAGATATCTGTTTAACATTATAAAAAGTAAAAACGCACCGCCTTCTACGTCAGAGGTATGTTAATTTTCTTGTTTATTGAACTATCATTAACATTAACGTGGCAAATATAAAAGTAAACGGCGCAAAAAAATGTATAAAAAAGCCAATAAAATTATGTTTTTCTTTTTGTTTTTTGTTTCCACCCTCGTACATTTACGAAATTGAATAGCTCCGGTGAGTCCCGATGGCAGTAATTCTCTATTGAGACGCAATAAAACAAGATATGACAAAAATATCCGATTTCATAAAGCTTTGGTTTCGTGACACGTAATATTATTTAAGGGACATTATTCCGCCTTTTGTTTGTGGTTTCTTTCCATGTTTTATGTCACCAAAGTGAGTCGCCGCACACTACGTGAATTTACTTTCTTACTTAATTTACAAGTTTAATTTTGAGATTAAATCTGGTTTCGAGTTTCATCATAATCAGCCTTTTATGTTCCCACTTCTGGGACACAGGCCACCTCTCTGTGAGAGGGACTGGGCCGTAATCCACCACGCGGGCCCAGTGCGGGTTGGTAGATGTCACAAGTCTTAGATTTTTTGGTTCTAAGACATGCCGCTTTCCTCACGATGTTTTCCTTCACCGTTTTGAGAGCAGTGGTCATTAAATAATTTACACAAAGTAAAGCGCCTGTCTGGGTTAGAACCTACGACCTACAACTCGTAAGTCGCGACCGTTACCACTGGGCCACCACTGCTCAGTTCCATATGGTTCGATAAATCTGTAAGTTGGCTTCGATTTGCGTTTATGAAAAGAAATTCTTGCAAAACATAATTTTTCAATCCTTAAAACTGTATTATATGAATCTAGGGACGTGCTGATTCACATTTTAGAAAGTATTACATAATTTACAATAAAACGTTGATACCTTTAGAACATAAACACAATAGTCGTGCTGTGTGTAAAGCGTTTGTTTGTAAGCAGGTACTTGTACGTAATATGACAAGAGAAATTATTGGTAAAGAGGGCTTGGCTTCAATGAAAAGGAAATATCTTGACAATTATGAAGCATTAGTGCGGTTGACAATAGCGACATATTTTTTGTAAAGCTTTCATGTGAGCCTCGAACAAAACGCACAATACAACCTTCTATATTTGGGACGGTTTAATTAATTATACAAATGTACAAAAGACGTTTAATCTTTTGAAGTCGGATTAATCAAGAACAAGCTTCGGAGATCAAGGAGAGATTTAATTTTTTGAAGCTCTTGTTAACAGATATTTTACTTTTAGCAACTTATTACCTACATAGCCAAATTTGCTTATATGTTAAATTGTAAACTCATTTTTTAACTTACATATTCATTTTATTTCATGATTTACAAAATATGTTCATCTAGTGTATTGGAATTATGTTGCAGCTTAACTATTTTTTGAATGATGTAACGTTGTGTCTCGCGGTATCTCTGCATTTTTTCAGGCTCTTTTGTGCAGACTGATTCTAAAAACTCTTCGTTCTCTCGCGGTAAATATCTCTCTCTATTTGCCTTTTAGGCAGACTTTGATTCTAAGGTTAGCTATAGATTAGTCTACAAGGGTCCCAACTATTCTTAGTGTGAGCTGACGTTATAATAAGCGTGTGCTACATGAAAATTCTCGCATGTGTCGATCGCTAATGGTATAGGGCGAGATATTGCGCTGGCTTGTTAGTTTGGCTCCTTACAACTTGTTATAAGGCTGGTGTAAACACGCGTGACGGCGGTATCACGTCATCAGGCACGCGAACACGCTGCGCGATCACTCCTCATCCCTATAATACAATTATAAATGCGAAACTGGTCGTGTTTGTTTATTTGTCAGTAAATCACGCGAAACCGGAGGATTTGCGAGCCATGGCCGAGGAGAGATGTCGTTATTGCATGTTTTGGAAATCCTCAAATCAAAATTAGTTTTTATGGCTGCAAAGTTAAAACGTCATGTGCAAAGTAAAAAAGAATACTTTAGCTTGGTGACCACCACAGCGAAGGGTATTCGTTGTGCAGGGGTTATAGATAGGTAGGTTTGTTAGTTCCGTGTTGTGAATGAGCAATTACATACTGATCTAAGTAGTTGATATTTTTATCTGACCAACTGGCATAAAAGTTTTGTTTAAGAACATTCTGCCTCAGCCTATTATGATAAACTTCCCTCAGACATAGAATCATTTCATTTCAAACTGCGACCGTTAATAGCTTTGCTACATTTATTCTTGCAGTCCGTTCTTATCTTCAAGTAGAGCCTTTTTGTAAAATACACCTAGATTAATTGATATAATTAGGACATTATGGGTACATACGATGAAACTCGTGCTAACAAGTCGCAGTAAGCGCAATAAAATGGTTGCTTGCATCTGTATTGCAGAATACTAAAAATGACGAAAAAATCGATATTTATGTAGGTGAGGTAGTTAGTTGCGTGCACAGGCTGCGTGCGGCGGGCACATTCGACTTCGTGCATCACATCGCCACCCTAATTAATATAAGATCTCAATTAAATTGCGACACATAACGAGGAGCGGAATTTTTACACACACTTAATATATGGCCAGCGTTTTGTCTCAGAAAAAGGGCAATATCCACTCAGAATCTGAGAACTCGTTTGTCCTTGTCACATGCGACTTTATACAAATAGAACAAAATGCATTTAAAAATTTTATGATCCAGAGATAAAGCTGTGAAAGTGCTATCGTGTTTTAATCAAGATTAATTAATGCGACCTCTTAAACTTTATTACGCAAAGAATGGAAAAATAAAGAGTTTTACACTAGTTAGAAATGCTATCGGATTTGCGGCTGTATTTTTAGATTGGGTGATGTAAAAATCGCTACAACTTATATATCGCGGAGCGGCTACACAGGGTTATCTCGTGATTACCGGGACTTTTCTATGCATCTCTATACACATTACTTTTTTTAATAGACTTATTAATTATATTAAAAGAAACGGCACATTAGTTTTCAACTGAGCTTAATTGACATCGTTTTATTATGACTGAACAAATAAAATATTCAGGGTCTGAGTTATAAATGTTCACTTTTCTCTTTAATGGTGGCCACAGTTAGTTTATTCGGGCTGGTGTCGACTTCGAGGCAAGGTCCTGACCAAGTTTTGAATCGTAATAATTTCGGTTCAGATTACCGATGCTGATAGGGCGTCATCTCACCTCGCGCCAGGGTCAGACTTGGGAGTTGTTCGATTCATTATGGATTTGTGATTTTCCTGCCAATTAATTGTGAGGTCTATTGGTAAATTTCGTCGGCTTTATTGTAGAATGTAAGTGCTTTCTGATTTCTGAAGTCTGTCTTCTCCCAATGTGGTTCTGATAAATATTATAGAAAATTTGCTCGTTATTTTTCTATTAAACCAACCAGCACTGGCCCCGCGTGGTGCCCACTCCCTCTCACAGAGAAGAGGCCTGTGTCCCAGCAGTGGCAACATAATAGGCTGATTATGCATGTATATTCTAAGTATACTAGGTAATCCAATATCATTTCCTAAGTTAGATGCTTGAAGTGCATTCCAAAAGCTCGAAGTTTCTACGCTGACTCTTTTCCTTCCTACCCACCATTGTTTCGGATTATGAAAAAGGGAAGGGGAATTTTCACGACCCCAGAACTTTTCTTTAGTTTAATTCATAAAAGTTTATGTGCAGGTTTATTTCCTTGAGTGACACCTCTAAGTCCACACCTGTAGTGGCCATGGAAGAAGGCCACACGCGGTCGCGCAGTGCCGGGGCGCGGGGGCGCAGGCCGGGGACGCGGGGCGCGGTTCATTCATGTTGTTAGATCCGACCGCTCATAACTTAACTTCTAATTTATTCGTCTCCACTTACAATCCAGTTTTGGTGCAACCTTCTTCGTAGCACCTTGATTTTTACTATGACTTTTATTAAAACTCTATTTTGTTTATAAATTAAGGTGTCTTACTCTTTAGTCCCATGTGGACACGGGTTATAGCTAGTAATAAGCAATGGTTTTTCACTAATTAGATGTTGTTTACTTCCCAAACGCCGATGCACGTTAAAATGTAGAGGCGTAATTCTACCTAGTTTTTTTTTGTTACTATCCTACACTGTCCCACTCCTGTCCAAAGGCTACCTCCACTCCTTCCATCTTTCGCGAGCCCGCGTGTTCTTTTTCCATTTTTCACGGAAACTGTCCAGATCGTACCGCCATCTCCTACGTGGTCTGCCGCGACCCCGCCTCACTGTCTCAGGGCACCACTTCTGTGTTACTTGGGCCCACAGTTTGAGAAAAACATGTCCTGCGCAGTCCTATTGGAGAAGACTTTTGAGCCACGTCAGATAAACAAAGATAGGCCGTAGTGACGTAATATAAATATTCCAGAAAAATGTGCCTTGTATTTTAGAAACTCCTTGCCAAAAAGGGACCTTAATAGACATGTATCCAACAAACAGCTATCTGCTATTCCACGCAGCATGCACTATAACTTTACACCTGTACATAAAATAGTGTAAAGGCCCTTAGCGTAAACAACGCTTGTCCAACTATCCATTCATAAAGTCTTTATAAAAGATAAATATACAGTTTGTAACGTAACAATGAAACAGTATGGGCCGATGGAAAATATCAGATTTCTTTCCAATCGTCAAAATGTTCGACGCTACAAGTTTGAATCAAAGATTTTTTTCTCCGATATTTATGTATGTCTTTAATTTTTACTCCTGCGCCTGCGCCGCTGTCCATTTAGTATTGGACGGGGACAGTGTTAACGATCACTATATAAAATTTTATTTCAACGCATCTCGCCTTGCTTTTTGTGTATTCAACACATCGTTGATTTTACTTTTTATTAATCACTCGTGAGTAACAGCGTAGGTATACTTACGTGTTGTATGGGAATAATGTGTCCGTTTGCTTAATTAAATTAACTGATTATGAGCATAGATATCGGGAATAAAAAGTAATGTTATGATTATTTTGGGAAATTTGTAGATTAGGTAGCCTTTGCTCTGATTTTGTAAGGAAAGTGTTGTTTTTTTTAATGTCGTAATGGATATGTATGTGCTTCTAGTTTTTGATAGCTAGGCCGTGTAGTCGGTGCAAGGAATAGACCACCACATTTCTTCCCAGTGGTGTCAAAGAATGTTGAAGGCTATTGATAATCCGTTGCTTCCTATGTTTGAAAAATTCGCCTAATCGATAATGTAAAACACGCAATGAATGTTTTAGAAGGAATTGTTATGTTTAGTGGTGTTACGCAATTACCCCGCGGGCTAGGACAGATCGGAGAATTAGCATTCTTCTTTGTTTTATAACAAAAAAGTGGGATCACTAACTACCACCCCATTTGCTTAACACACTTTCTGGCACAAACCGACGACGAACCGATGTTGGAGTATATTGCTTCCTATACATTGCTTCCTATGTATGAATAATTCGTTTGCCATTCGTTTGACAACTTAAATCACGCAATTAATGATTTTGAATAGTCAATTAAAGGCATTTTCATTGTTATTGGTGTTACGCAATTAGCCCGCTCTTTGGCTACGTGAGTGGTGATATTACACATATTTCAGCACTCTATGAAAATGAAGCTAGTTTTCAGGAGTGTTTGTTTAAGGTCTGACATGAAATAGTAGCTGCCTCGTTGGTCTAGCGGTCGCAAGCGCGACTTGAGTTTGGGGTATTGGGTTCAATTCCGTTCGAAATATTATTGGGTATTCCCAACAGGAATTTCTCAGTAGCCGGAGTCGTGATTTGTGTCCAGTTCATTGTATAGAAGTTCTAACAGAGAAAGAAAGACAGAAATATTTCATTTCGTTTCATTACTTACCTAAGTAATAACTGAGAAAAAATACGTAGAAGGTTCATATTTAGCTGTACAGTACAAGGTTCAGGTCTCAACAATTACTTAGAAGCCCTATCAAAACCTGGCCGACAAGTCAGTATCAGAAAATTATCGACTAATCCTTTTGATTTTAGTATCAATTTGCTAGAAATTATTTATCAAAATAGATATCTTAAGTATGTACGCAAGCTATGTCCAGATTTATAACAGTATAAATTAATTTGATTTAAAAGCCAAGCACGTTTCTGAAACAGATAAACAATTATTCTACAATCGATCGTATTTAATACGGCGTTCGTTTAAACTGGATCTGCCGCCCACGCCAATAAACAATTTCCATTTTAATTAATGAAATAGTTGCTTGCTTCCATATTCATATAAATTGTCTTAATGCCTTATATTAATATTGGGAGCTGAGTAAACATTCAGTTGCGTGGGACGACGAATGCTTATGAGAATTAGGTGTGTTTAATAAAAAATACGTTGCTTTTTTTTTTTGGAAAGCTGGAAAGGTAACGCTTTATATTAGGTGTGAAATAAAGTTCGTAAATGTTAAAATGATCTGCGTCGTTTATCTTGTGGCTTTTTGGCACTGTTTTCCTGTTATCTACTAGAAGTTTTTGAGGAGTTACAGGCGCTATAGTGGGACTTAGGTTGACAAACATAGAATTGCAAAGTATGCGATAAAAGCGATGATGTGTTCAAAACAACAGAAATCTGCATTAGCGGTCAAATTGTGTGGTCAATAAATCATTCCAATATCGTGTTAAGTGCGTGAGACGCATAAAAGCAGCAGCAACAAAGGTCGCGAAGATTTGTGCGAGCTATCTCCGGCGAGCGCGCATTCGTGTAGGCCGATACGCGGCGCCCGACCGCGCGGCTGCTCAGCCGCTCAGCCGCGCGCCGCGCCGCGAGCCGCGCCGACATCTACACACATTAAATATATCCATTTAATGATTACAATTTCTCGTTATAATTTATTTAGGACGAAGCATAACAAGTTTTCGAATCAAATATGTCGCCCATAAAGATGCTGACTCCGAGGGTTGGACTCCGAAACCTGTTAATTCCACAATGATCTTTTGTCCGATGCGACTCGACGATGAAATGGTCTCTCGTATCATGGGTGTAAGAATTAAAACCGGTCGTTACGTCTCAGACTAGAATGATCGTTTTGAAACAACTCGACCGCGCCTCGCTAGGAGTTAAAGGGTTTCATGAGCGTGTGCCGACGATAAATGAAATATTTCTTCTTCAGAATAAATTAAAGTCCATAATCCAATTCCGCCGAGTCGCCGTAAGACCGTTCTTATCGAGTCCTTAGAGGGGAACGGATAGATCGAGATCGGCCAGAGAGTGTGAATGAGAGCATTACGATCAAAAAGGGAGGCGGCGGGCGAGGAGAGTGAAGAGGCTGTTGGATAATTCTTTATTCTTTATGAATATGTGAGCTCGTTATCTGTGGGCTGACGTGGCCCGAGACATTCGCGGCGGCGGCGGCTGTGTGCGTTGCGGTGTGTGGCGCACACTGGTGCGTGCGGAGCCCTAGTGCTGCCACTAAATAATACATAGGTATCGACAGCGCCGTCTGCGAAGAGCGGCGGGTACACGACCGGATCAACATACGGCATCGACGCCAGATTGAACGATAGTTCCCGAGGAACTGGTTATCGTTATGGGGCGACTGGCGGATGAAATTTATTGGCAGCGCGTTGGAGAAATGTAGCGAGCGGAAGGGGCTTGCGATTTTAATTAGGTAATGAATGTCGATGCAGATCTGCATATCGATTTAACGGCTAGATTTATCCATTCGTTCCATGTCCGTGTTTCAAACTCTAACTAAAACCCGAATTTAACGATTTGTACAAATAGATGGATAAATTTATTGTTTGCTGCAGAGTACGCTGACAGAATGAAATTCTATTATTTATTTTGGTTGGTAATCATGCCGAATAAAATGAACTCATTTTTGTCAGATACCTAGTTTGTATACCTATCACTTATGATCCGTGACACTTGAACTAAATCTGCTAAAATTTCGCAGCTGCCAAATCTTTGGAAGTTAGTTAAGATCCACTTACCATCTGCTAAAGCTATGTAACAATTAGTTCCAAGTCCAAACACTGTGTAGATGTATAAATAATAAATACATCCTAAAGGCTCTTAAACACTGGCGAGCTGCGACAGCACGACACAAAGACACCGTGTGTCGCGCTGTCGCGTCGCTCCTGTTTGTGGGAGCCTTAAGCGATTAAGCGGACTGGTAAGTATGTCCATAAATTCGGTGTGTTCGTGCTATGCTTGTAGTCTCTCTGAGGGATAAAATACGGAATGAGGTGATCCGGCAGAGAACCAAAGCTGTCGACATAATTCACAGAATAAACAAGCTGAAGTGGCAATGGGCCCCCATGATGAAAAAAAAATGGAGTGGAGACCGCGAATCGCAAACGTAGGTAAGGTAGGACGTCCTCAGGCTAGGTGGAGCGACGATCTACGCAGGGTGGCTGGTAGCAGCTGCATGAGAGTCTGTCCAGCGTAAGAGATTGTCCAGCGTGGGGTGCTGTAGGCTGATGATGATGAAGGACGTAGCCTACTACACTCTTACCTAATCCCAGAGATTCTTAATTGCTGTTAGTATTTTCTAATCTCTTTTAAATCTGGTTTTAGTTAAGAAACCATTCAATCAGTCATGCTTTTTGGCAGTTTGTACATTCTAGTACCTAAATGTGCAGGAACTACCATCCCTAAACATACTCGTATCAACTTCGAATAACAAACTAAGCACATCCCAGAGCGACTTTGTGACCTAAGTTAAAAATACCCGCCCAACTTTGTGATGCTACATATATTCTTTGCAATTTGTTTCTTTTAAAAGCTCAAATGATAAAAATAAATGGAACAAAAGTATGAAAGGGGATCTTTTGGACGGCACATTTCTCTTCAAAATTGACGTTTTTCAGAAGCGGTCGGTTTTTAACGTTTTAATTAGGGGCGCACATTACGGCACGCCATCACGGTCGCCCCTCGCTCTTTGCCTCACATTTTTGTATATTTCCGTCTATTTGGGGAAAATTTTATTTTTCGACCACTGTGTGCTATTTCTGTGACGCGTGCAGCCGGCGCGCGGTCTCCATGTTAAATCTTAAATCTCTGTGGGAAACTTGTATAACATTCATTCCTATCTATGCGTATTATAACAACAAATGTCTTTTTTTTTTTACAAAAAATAAATATTTACGTCTTTACGTCTCCACGTATGGCGACGAGTGGAATGTCATATCACAAATCATAGATTGCAAGCCCAGATTTTTTTGAATATTTAATGTTCTCGTAAAATCGTTAAATGATGAACATAGATAAAAAAGCCGGGATCAGCAGAGTTTTAAAACGTTATTAATGTGCATCCAGCAGGAAACGAATGCCGTGACGGATAGTCGTGTCGACAGACATTTTCCTTCTGTTTTGTAAAAAATAAGTTCGATTCTTTCAGAACGTGCCCTTAAGTGACATTCTGTCATCAGTAAAAACATTAAACTTGTTAAAAATTACCATTATTTTGACATCGTTTTAAATGAAGTTGGATATAATTTAAAGGACGCGCAAACTGTAAGCATTTGAACCCTCTGCGTTTTATATATTAAAAATGCTGTTCTATATTTTTTCACCGCGTTCACACTTTTCTATGAAACAGCTAAATTCATGATTAGGGTTTTGCACGTCGATGTGTGCCACCCTGTTTTATCATATAATAAAATAAATAAGCTAAATCAATTCATGGGCCTCATTTTTCGCCAACTTTAAATGTTAACTTGAGTTTTATTTATCAAGCGATTGACCTAATACAAACATAACAATATAACATAACATCACGACTGTAATCCCAGAAGAGTAAGGCAGAGGTGTAGCCATAGTACACCCACTTTTCGCCGGTTATGCTTATCTACCATGTAATAAGGGGCGAGCCTATTGCCATTAACCGGGCACAAATCCAGACTCCGGGCTGCTTCTGAGAAATTCTAGATAGAAAAACCCAATAGCACTTTTCTCGACCTGGGAATCCCAGGACCCAGGACCTCATGCTGAGCAGTAGCTCTTGCGACCAACGAAGCAGTCAATAAAAAGCAGTCGGCAATACAAAGTTGGCAGAATATGTATTTAATTGCAAAAGATTTCACAAAATGGCTTATCCTGTAGTAATGCTACGTCACGCTCTAAAACAGAAGCAGATTCACGCATAAAATCAGCGCAACCGCCATTATGATGCTGACGAGTCTGACGACACATACGTTCTTTATAGTGCTTTAAAGATGTACCTATTCACAGCTTCATTCTAGTCAAAGTCAAGGACTTTTTATTTCTATTAAGACAGAGCTTTGACACTAACTGAAAAGTCCCTCAAACATATGTGTTTAATACAATAATATGCGAGTAAGGACGATATACACAACATTCATGCAAGCGTCCAGGCCTGAGAATTTAGATAAAGTAAGGGAGCGATAGTAGCCGATTTGCACTCTTCTTCCTACACAGCCTGGCGAAGTAAAATGGACTCGAAATAATACTCAAAAACCAGTGATTTAAAAAAACAAACCTAAAACAAACTCTCTACCTTTTCTCTTGATCGATGTTGTTTAACTAAATATTCCTATACAACCTTACCTTACCATACCACACATACTACGTTCGTGTAAAGCTATATCGATATTGTTGAGTCGCGTCACGTCACGTCATTTGTCGTCGTTAGCGATGACGCATGACGGCGCTGACCCTGCCTGTGCCCTGCTCCATCACTCTTCCATCAACGCTGACGTTCTGATGACGACACTGACTCTCTGTTGGTAGCAGCTTTGATGTGTATTTTGAGATTTGAATAGAAATTGGTAATTATTGGGGTGTTTAATGGCTAAGTTTATAATTGGCTGGCTGGTGTGGTTAAGCTTGAATGGGTTTCTACTTCTCACATTGAAATAGCTAGTATCTTTAATTTGTCTGCAAATCTCTACCAGTGTACACTGCTGGAAATCGGCAACACCAACAAGGGGTCCAACCATAATCATTTGTAAAGCAGGTGTTATGCTGGGTAGGTCAAGGTGGCAGTTAATATTTAAAGCGCACAGGGTACAAAATCGCATGACATTTTCCTTTTTGTGTAATATTGACCATCCTCATGAGTTCGATCTAAGTATGTAGGTATATGGAAATCCCAAGTATTCCAGAAATTAAGCCCTCTTCCATCGCTGACGCTGCTTCCCAACAGCAGCTTCGGCTAGAGAAAACTCGAAGTAAGATAGTTGTCCTTTAAGGATATGAGTAACAGGGTGTAAAGTTCACTCATACTCTCAGAAAAGGGAGGATCCTCCGACCAGATGGATGTCGTATCTGGTGGGCAACTGCCCGATGATTGTTGTCGGGAAGTTGTAAATATGCTAGCTGCGCGGTAAACTATGATCGCGCGATGCAGGATTAGTGCGATGCGTTGTTCGCATGTAGATGCCGCCACAGTCCTTTAAGTTGTTTGTTGTCAGGCCCTTGTCAGTCAGTGACAAAGCTCTGTATGCAAGAGACATTTCAGCCATTTGCCTTTAGTTGCAAATGAGTATAGACCACTTATCGCCATCAAACCAACTCACTTCCATAATTTTATAATACATACTTTATTGTGTCTATGTTATGGTGTCGGCAAAGACCACCCTAATGACGTACGAAAAAAATACTGTTGGTACTAGATTGCATGACTCAACTATGTAGATTATACAGAGTTTGAAGACAGAAGTAGTGCCTTCCTACTAATTTTTTCATTCTTCAGTTGCCTCTATTTTAATAACTTTTACTGTCCTGAAACCATCTACGTACATGGATGTATGAGTAATAAAAAATAGATATATTAATTATCTTAGCCGGAGCAGGTGGCAACACAAATATACTCTGTGAACAACAGCTTTCTTTTCGCAGAAACGTTTACACAGTCAACATTTTTGCAAAGCGTGTATACCTCCCACCGCGGAGCGTGCACAAATGCCAAAAATCTATATTTGTATAATGATCTTGTATTGAGTAACGACGACTGCCATTCACTGAATATTTTCTAAAACTGATTTATGGCGATATGCAACCGAACAATCGTCCCGTTTTGACTTATGATGGCACGGACTGAGGTTTTACAGCTACCCTTTCAGTGCGGCTTGAGACAAACCCTTTCAGAAACGGGGTAATAAACTTTTATTATTATATTTGCACTACCCAAGGAAACAATTGTGTCGTGCACCCCGTCGATACTGGCTGTAGCAGCCAACCAATTAGTCATGAGCGAAAAAAACTTGAATTTATTCAAAATTAGACCCAAAAAAATGACACGTTTACAAAATTTATGGCACGACCGATGGTCATAAGCATTTTTTGGCTTTTGTTTAAAATGTTAATAAAATTTTAACACTTTGGAAGGACGTTTTTATTATCTTAAATTCTGCGGAAGGATACCTAAACAATATCAGCTCTACTACCTATTTAAATATTTGAATAAGAGCCAGGTACAAGACTTGGCTTTATGTTTTTACTGGAAGCTTGAACTTCAATCGTTACGAGAGCAACTGTAAAAACTTAACACGTAAAACAAGTGGTCTAGTTTGTGGCCGGGGTGTCGTTTCGGTGACAGTCGGCGATGTGAGTGACACAGCAGTCACGGCACGCGTTCAAAGATATTTGATATGATATTATACTATTCCTGTAGGAGAGGGCCCCCTCGCGGGATGCACAGCGATGCGCCCGGGTGCATGCAAATGGTGCGTGGAGATGTGTGACGTAGACTCAGTGCGCTTTCCACCCTCGTTACCACTTCATGCTTACTACCTCATACAGGCATGTGTAGAGTCGCGCTCAACTTCACACCAATTTGGTATTAACACACAGATCCAAACTTGTAATTAACATTCCTTGTCGTATATTTTTCAATGTATTTTTGTATTCCTAAAAGCACTTACATGTTAACTGTGTTAATATAATGCCGACAAGATATTTTTAATAAAAAAAATGTGTAGCATGTTACAGAATGTGAGTAGTAGCATCTCCATCGACTTGTTTTTCAGTCCTTTAGCAGAACCAAAAATTTATTTAATTTGCCGCATTATGCAAACAGAGACATGCCTTTCATTATTCTTGGCGTTTCGATTCCATATCCGAGTGAAATAAGTTTTTTGTGTCGTCCGACACGCTCCAGCAGTTGTGCTGTCGCCACATTGTTCCCGGGAGCCTGCGGTTTTAAACAATTTCCATATCGATGTACACACCAGCTAAATACTTTATAATAATAGTAGGAAACATTTTTTGTCGTTATATCTCGAAGTAAGTGAAAGTGACGTCGTGTGCGGACCAGAACGCTCTGTCATTCTAAATCACCGTCTTTGTTATGGTAATGTCTGGCGATTTTACAGAATTTCGGCAAAAGGGCTGCAAGTGAAGTCATTGTCACCACTTTTGGCCAGTTTCATATGCTAAACGTTCTGAGAATTTTGAACACTTTTGTTTTCGTTTAAAGGAGAGTAGAAGGATGGTATTTGTATATGCAGATTATATGATTGGGTTTATGAAGCAAACGATGGGCGATGGGGTGGGTGGTGTGCGGCGGGCAGGCGCGGGCGCACTTCGGCGGCGGGCGGTAGCCTCGCCGTGCCTGTCTAATGAGCAAGCGTGTTCGCCTCAATTGCACACAGCACTCTTATTCACCGGCAATTTATTTCATTTTTGCCTCTGATCGCGCCTTATTGAGCGTCTTTTTATCTTATTGCCTTCGTGGGTCTATAATACGCATCCTGTTACTTGCAAATGAGACACACACCGAACATGTTAGTGTTGGCTCGCTCATGATGTAGCAACGAATAATTAAAATTTCTGAATGCAGTTTTTTATTTAATTCAAACCAACTTCATGGGAATCTTTTGAGATATTCTGCTTTGTTTGCGCATAAGCTTTTGCTTTATTTAAGATACCTTTTATTGCGAAAGATATTTCGAAACACCGATGTAGCATCTTATGAATCAAAGAATTCATTTGAAATTCAATTTAGTGTGACTTTAATGTAATGACGAATTATGGCTTATTGAGGATACGAACACATTTTCCGAAGCAGTAGGTAGTGTTATGAGTAGAAAAGTCATTATTATAATAACAATCTCTGAAACTTTGCCAAATGCTTGTCGGATACGAGCCGATGGGAGTGGGCTGTCCGGCGATCATCTGTACCAAAAATACAAACAATAAATTTTTGTTAAGTACGATTGTATGATGCATAAATCATACATTTTTAAAGCACTTCATGGATTTCTACGAGCTGACATATGTGTGGGTACATAAAAAGTTGAGACATATTTTCTTTCATTTCAGTAGCAGTCTGTGTGATTGGTATTCTGAAAAGTTTTTAAGTAGGTATGTACATGTAGTGTGTGTATGTGTGTTTGTATGTAGGTATTAAAATAAAAGGTTTGTTTAACTAGCATCACATTAAGTCAGTACTTTAGTACTTTTCATAACGATACGACCCACTAAAGTTTTATAATAATTTAATGCACCTCTGTCTTCTTGTTTATTTAATAAATAAAAAATCTACAACACCCAATGGGACGCCGTAATTTTTGCTTGTTTTTGTAACATTTTATTACGTTTGGAAGACTGGGGTAGAACCGTAAATTAAATGAAAGATCCGTCAGTTCGGGAAGAAGTAAATCAAGACGGACGGATTGCCCCTAATAAAAATTATAAGAGGCACAATGCCTCGAATGTTAGCCGAGACCGTCAGGAGCTGTAAAATCTTGCTATGTTTGTTTATGGTGCACTAAAATATGTTATAAACTAGATAAGTATAATCTAAATAAACTAACGTATAATTAGTATGACGATATTTGTGTAAAGTTCTCTCGACTTGGCCCTGTGTGGCTGTTTTATTAAGGAGACTTTATGATTTCTTTCCCAAACATACTATAATAGAATGAAATTTCAATAAGAACTTTTCGAGACCAAAATTAACAAAACAAAATACTTTAATAGCAAATATGGCGTGGAAGAGAACAAATAAACGCTCGGTAATATTTCTTTGTTCGCCCGACCAATGGTGCGCCGCTGACGTTGACATGTCTTACTGAGCTTTTTGTGATGGTCTTATTATATTTTTTGGAGGCACTTTTTGGAAGATCTTATTTGTTGGCCCAATACCTGGTCGTAAATCTGTGGGCAAGTATGAGAATGCATATGCAGGTGTGCCAACCCTTTTGCCATACTTACTAATACAATACATTTTTATATGAAGATTTATACAAATCATGGCGTACTCGACGGAATTTGTTCGACAAAAACTAATAAAATCAAGTCAAAACTCATCTATTTATCACACACATATTTTACAAGAACATTATATACATTTTACAGTCTTGCCTATTATAACGTTACATAAATATGTGAGGAACGCGGATTTGCCATATATTTCTTGGTAGACAGTTTCTAATCATAGGCAAAGTTATTTCAAAAATAGACTATTTTCGTCAGTTTACTTTTGTATTTAGAAGAAGATGCCCCATTTATTACATTCACAAATGTAAATGAACGCTTTCGAAGTACTCGTTTACGTGAGAATATTTGTATTTATTTTATTTATGGCGAGCTGCGCGCGAGGGCGATGTGTTTAAATATCTGTAGATTTTAAATACGAGTTCAGTTGGGAGTAACTCAGGAATCCATTAGGTTAATATCTGTTATCTTTTGTATAGATTAGTCTTTGAATTCGTTAGTGAGTGAAATTAATTTGTTGAATTTATATCTTTGTGGAGTAGCTTTAACGAATTGAAATTCTTTGAAAGTGTAATGACTTGCACGAATTCATTTTTTAATGGAAGATATTTTCTTTAATAAGTGGTACCTACTTAATGCATTAAATATAAAGTCCACGTCGCATGATTTAAAGTTTGTTTAATTAGTAAGTAATAACTTTTAAAAAGTAGGGTTTTGGTGAATTAAACTGCGTGGTAGTGAAAATATTTGACGAGGGCATTTATTTGTTCATCTTGTGTGGCAGAACGGAGCGGCCATTAGTCCAGTGATGAAAAGTTATTGTACGTTTCGCCTATTTCTATATGTCTTTTTTTATTTTAACAGGTATTTAGGAAGATTCTGTAGTAAACAAAACTTGTTGACATAAATTAACTGACATTAAATTCATAATTGAAAAGAAAAATGTGAAAATATTATAGCGGGTGGGAGTATTTGAGGGTTATTGACTTTATGTGCTGGAATCCAGATACTAAATAAGTTAAACGAATGGAGTAGGTGAATTACATATTTCACGTAAAAATGTTCCACTCACGAGCAGTCATTCCAAAATCAATTTTATGAAACGCGCTTAGTGGTCTGCAGGTTGTTATATCAGAATACAGCGTCCCCACTGCTGGGATGAAGGCCTGCTATCTGTGTGAAGGACTGGGACATAATCCACAACGCGGGCCCTTTGCAAACAAACAATTTTTTTCATAATGTTCTTGCGTTTTACCCGAATAAAGGCAATTAGGGATGCACTATTCGAAATTCCTGAAACTAATTCACAAATTCGCAGTTCTACGCAAAAACATGCTAGGCGCCTCTAGGCACTTGCTGGAACAAAATAAACATTGAAATATGCACACTATCCGTGGTTTACTCCACGGTGTTGAATAAGAGCATGACTCATTAGAATGTGCTTGAATTATCGCTTTATAAGATGTTCTTTCTGATGTCAACTTTAAAATTTACGAACGTAAATTATTGTCGTATGTTCGTGACGATTACACACGTGCTAACGAATTTATGTCTCATCTTGTCTTTGCGTACTTTGCGCACATTATTATCGTCAGAAATCAGTATTTTCGGTTGTTTATTGAATTTCAAAAGAACTGTGAAAGAGGATTTGGTGATGTTTATAAAGTAGTAATGAGGAAAGAAACAACCTCGAAGAGGGTTATTTTAGCATTTCGTTTTCATGCCGAGCGTCAACGTGTCACGGGATGGGCCGTATACAAGATTTGGGTGACTTCCATTGCAAAATGTAAGCCTTTTAAATTATCCAAGACATGCGGTTATATCAGAATGCGGTAGGGTTCCGCAAGTATTTACTTTGCCTATATTTATGACCAAACATCTGCACGTTCGTATTTAAATTACAATAAATCAGTTTACTGTTTGTTCATACGTTAGAAATGAAAGGCGCCGAACAGTTTATTTATTTACAGCTGCAAGTTGGAGTCGGTATGAATCTAACATTAATACCTGTTATACCTCCCATACATACAGTTCTGACACGCGTACATCAACACGCTTCGGGTCCGTCTGCCACTTCGTAAAACATAAATATTATCTCGGAGAAGGCCATTCCTGATCGAACTTATTTTTCCGTCTGCCGACAGTTATTTCATATAAATTAATGGCGCGAGTCGTCACGGCGCAGACGCCGAGCTCTATTTATAAACTGACGAATGAGACGCGCCGAGCGCACGCGCACGCGTCTCGTCATATTCCAATTACAAATAGCTGTCATCGTCTGTACATGCCCAAGATGTTCTGTTTCTTGTATTCCGAGTAACTATATCTTACAATTTCACATTTCAGATTAAAATTAAACCCTGTTAACATTGTTCTCGTTTCACGTGTGGGCGATTCCCGCGCTGCGAGAGAGTGAAACGGAAAATTCAACTACACGTAGATACGTATGTGTATGTGGAAGACGTCGGTCGTAAAAAATAAAATTATGAATTATGATATTTGGAGCATCGAGCGTCTCTGTTCGTCTTCAGAGGCACGCGTTCGCGTGAACGAGACGCAGGGCGGCGCGGCGCGGCGCTGCGTCGTCGGAAGGGTTATTATGTATGAATTATGATGACGCCGCGGCTCCGACGGCGGTAATATCGTTATGAATATGCTGAGCTCTGCTCGCCCATTGGTTTACAGCATATCCGCCTCGAATGCGAGGGAACGCCTCTGGTGGCCTTTTTTATTCCTGTATTGACATTCAGTTATGCACATTGCGAGTGGCGATGCACAAACTGTAATATTTTGCCTGGTACAGAGATAAGTCGAGCGAACGAGCGGCCCGCCCGAACATTTGGGATGCAAATACGTCGACTGTCGTATGTAAACGAACTTATGCTACTGATGCGGTATAGGCCCCGCTATGAGGTCCACTCAGACGTTTCCTGCATTATATCAATTTGCATTTCAGCTGCAATACCTACACGAATTGAATATGTAGACATGACGTTTGTTATCATATCGGTAGCAAAGTTTTCATTTACTTGTTTTAAAGGAAGGTTTTTTTCTTGACACTGACTTACAATTTACTAATGCTTGATTTTGGGAAACGCATTTTAGGATACAGGATAGGAGAATAATCTATTTCAAAACTAAGTATATTACCCGTACTTAGTTATATTTCTTCTTCAGATAGAAGAAGAAAAAGAATATTAGAATGCATTTGAAGCATGGTGGCAAGCATGGGTTCTGCATTCTGAAATACAAAGACCTTTTGTTAGGGTTCCGTAGCCAAATGGCATAAAACGGAACCACTTTTCTCCACAACTATAAGAACTATACCTACTGTCGAAACTTGGTAAGTATATGTATTCTGTGAACCGCATCAAAATTATCACACAAAAAAAAATGGGGGTTCCCCATACTCAGAACTGAAACTAATTTTTTTTCATCAAACCAATACGTGTGGGATGGGATATCTATGGGTAGGTCTTCGAAAATGATATTGTGGTTTCTGGTATCATTTTTTTCTATACTAAATAGTTTGCGCGAGAGACACTTACCTCACTTAAAATGTGTGTACCCCTGTAACTTCTAAACTAAGAGAATGATAAAACTAAAAAAAAAGTCTGATGTACATTACCATGCAAACTTCCACCTAAAATTGGTTTGATAGATTACGACGACGTCATAAATCGTAAACCGCAATTTACCTTTCATTCAATCAACTCTTGCTGCTACGGAACCGTTCATGGGCGAGTCCGACTCGCACTTGGCCGCTATCAGCTTAGTCGTTTTAGATATTTACAATTAATTTCCAAAAAATATTTTCCTATCCTGATAGGACTTTTGCAGGCATGGAGACAGGGACTATACATTTTCATGCCCTAAACTAAGTTTTGAAATAGATTCTTTAAACTTTTGCGCGCCGATAAATTCTGTCTACTCAGTAACTAACTACAACGAATAAGATACGCTGAGTCATCATTTAACATTTTTCAGGCGACGTACGCTCTATCAATACTACACATAATCAAATATATGTACCTTTTTCGTGAAGGGTTTCTTGTCTTGTATAATGAGTGCCTAAAATAACAATGCAGGTATGTGAACTTTCAGAAAGACATCATTAATTTATCAGTTGCTTGAAAAAGTACAAAAATATCAACGAGATTTTAATAAAATATTGCCGTGTTACAACATAAAAATATATTTGCCCTAGAAAACGTTACGCAGTAGTACAATGAACTCTAAAATTCAGTGCCAACGTGTGATCGCGTTGATCCGGTTACTCAGGAATTGCAGTTGCCGGCAAACTTCCAAAATGAACGGCGTACGCACTGGCTGATGTATTGTGCCAAATTGCAATCTTTGATAGTTATCTCACTTAGTGTTGGCGTTAGCTAATAATCTTTCTATTAGTTCGTCTGTTTCAAAGATATCTAATACTACTTAGATTTTTACAAGAATCCCTATTTGTTTTTACTCTACATATTTTTCAGTAAATTCTAGAATGAACTTGGTGTCCCCAAGGAATGAACTAGTAGGTATCTAAACCAGACAACAGGAACATTATTAGTAAATCTTTGTCACTCTTTACTGTAACATCACTGGAAAATACCTACGTACAATGAGAATTCCCGTACATTTTCCAACAGGATTGCATATAGAGTTTTGCCTAGAATAAGCCAAGCTTTGAAACATGTAGGTATTTCATGAAAAAAAAATGATCTATGTTTTCCCAATGTTTGAACAAAGGTGATCTGTTATCTTTTTTCAGCTCTGACAGGTTATAAACAAATAACATTGTACATGAAAATAGACAAATGACGTGATAATCATTCATTACTAACAATCTGCGAACAGTAAAGCGGACGTGTAAAACTGTGAACACGACGATTGCAAGTTTGTACAAATAAACACCGTCGAAATAAAATCAAACGCTATTTATTTCGTCAATGTCATTGCCAAATAGACGATCGAAACACGTAACAACGCTGTAAGTAGGATGAGCACCATTTCGTAAAGAATGTCGCACTTTCCAAATAGAAATAACCATTACCTTCCAATATTTCTAGCAAGAACTTAATTCTAATCGTATAAGCCATTGCAAGATTGTTTCTGCATTTAAATCAGAAATTGAATTTATGGTAGGCAAACCGAAATAGAATAGACAAGGCAAGCAAATGTTTGAGATAATTTCCACGATATTTAGGTAGAGACATCTAGTTACTCTAGTTGTAAGCCGCGCCATGTTTTCCCATATTTTGTCGGTATCGATATCGTAACGTTATCGTGCTGTGTGAAAATACTCGAACAGCGCTAAAACCTCCTGTAGCAAGTGTTTCTGCGGACAACAGCGCTAAGATGCGAGTGGCGCGGTATGACTAGATAAGCGGACATTATGGTATCGAGAGCAGGATATATTTCCGTGTGTTGAGTAAAGTGGGTTGCTCGACCCGATGCGTGGCTCGTGGCATTCACCTTGTTGGCTTGGGGCCAATCAGCCCCGCGGCTGGTCGCCACCCGTGTCCCCGCCACCGGTGTGCCACACGCTGGAATTAAGAAGCGTGTTTATTGAATTGCTATGTGCTTGTTCGCTTCTAATACATTAGTCAGCGTGTGAGCGTCCTAATTTCGCTACCAATAAATCACTGATTGTTTGTAAAACGGTTGCGGGAACTTTGAAATTTTCTGTTACTTTTGATGATTAAGTCTTATTAGAGCTGGCAGGATTTTTACTGTAACGCTTTCCGTTTGCACTAGTTTGTGGGTTAAGTATCGTTGCCTATGTGTCAATCACTATGATGATGGCTTGGCACCCGATGTATCTACCAACCTTATGTATTGTGCCAATATTTCCATGCGATGTTTTCCTTAACATTATACAGATACCATTACTACAACTACCGACTGTGCATGATTTCATTTGCTGAATATCTAGAAACCAGATCGCACACAAGACACCACAATCATGAGCAAGTCCAATATTAGACACATCAAAGCTATCGCCATTCCTATCCCAACATATAATTTTCATTCTAATTAGATTTCTCGTAACATTCAACATGTAATGAGTATATTAATTGCGCTAGAATAGTTTCTCAGTAAAGTTGGCAAGCTTTAACTAGACTGTATATAGGTGGCTAAGTTACAAGTGAATACGTTCATGAATCTCAGGCCTATGGGCATCCACCGTGACGAACAAATTACATGGCATGTTACAAATTTTGATTGGATAAACACTATCTACGAGCGCAGGTACTTAACTCTGTTATTTACTACTAAGCAAAGCTGTGGTCATCCATTAGGGGCATATAAAACGAAGTAGTTGTGCACACCTATGAAACATAAAAATAATGAAACTTTCTTATTGGATTAAATTTGTCTGTGTATTCTGTGGTTGGTTGGCTAGCTAACTGGCTACTTTCAAGAGAAACCTGTGAATTTGTCAAATTACAATACAAAGGCGTCATTGAGGAGTGTAATTAATAAAAAGCATTGCAGTCAAAATAATTATCCATTGTTGGACCCGCTGAGCCCAGCCCGGGCCGGCGCGGGAGCATGCTCTCAGTTTGGCAAGCTATTAATTAACCGAGTACTTGTAATCTTTCCAAGAATTAATTATGCATATTATTTTTATTGCTCCATACAAATAATCCGGTTTAATGGAGTATTGTTTTATTTATTAAATGTTTTTTTTTGTTGCACGCATGCATGAATTTGATATTTTATTCAGGTTACATAAAACAATAAATAAGAATGAATAAGTGAATAATAACATGATAAAAAGCAGTTACTGCCCTGAACAAGCGAAGGTTGAATTCGACTGACATCAATTTTGAATTAGTCATAATGTTTAGTTACAAAGTTTCCAATGCTACGAGCTCACTCATTAAAATTTTAGAGCCGTTTGCATGTTGAAAGTCCTTTTAAAAGCGAATAATTTTAGCATGCAAAACAAAATAGGGATGATTATACAAAGTAGGCTTAAATAGATGCGATTAGATAATACATGTTGTTGTTGTATCTGTGTTGATCCATTGCCGGGTTTAATGAATGTTTTCATTAGGCCGACTGTCGTTTAATGCAATGTAGTTAATTTTACCGTAATCAACGGGCTCGTTTCTTTACGAGAAATACGCAACCGTTCATAGTAAAGAACAATAGTGGACAAGAATTTCTTTTGATAGGATACAAATTATAATGGCCTGATAAGAGATAAGTTACAAGTATGTCTTTACTTACCTATCATCCTATTAGCCTTATTCATCTGCTTCTTGTGCAGATTAACAGCTGATACTCAACAATTTTCAGATGAAACAGGAATTTAATTCAACGCAGCAAAAATGTCGTTAATTTAATTAATATAATGAAACAGCTGCAAAATTGTTTTTGTTACCCGCGCCGGTCATACGACGCGGTTATGTGGAACAACACCTTATTGTACTAATTTTAAATAAGTCGAGAAATAGATACAAAAACGAAGTAACAAGCCACGCATGTTTTCAATGAGTCTGCTTAATTATGTTACTCGGTTTCGAATTTGTAATTTTATGCGCCAAGTGCTCGGAACGATTCAACTAGGGCGATGTTCTGTCGGAAGTTAGCAAATTATCACTGGCTCGTAAAATTAACGCTTCTTATCGATCGAGAAATGATTTCAAAGTTAAAGCCGCCATACGATATTGTTCACATTGTGTGTGCGTAGAAGGATCAAAGTCGCGCGGCGCAACGGTCGACATCACGAAACTTATTTAAAAGGTAACAAAATGTTTTCAATTTTATTGCTGATTTTATGTTGAATTCTTTAAACATGTAGGGTAGGGTGCGTGCGTACGTGTTCATACTTACACCAGTGTGTGGCGCGTTACGTTAAGCGGTAAGCTGCTTTCAGCTAAATGCAGTAGAGTACAAAACCGGCGACGACTCACCGGGAATCTGAAATTTGCCTGCTGGAAGTGGCAGTTCCGAGATAAGATCTCACGATGCCGCAATAAAAAGCGTTCGTACCTCGTCCGTTGTGTAATGTGCATTCAAATTGCATTGTGCGAGAACTAATTCGCCTTAGGCCGATTCGCATGTTACGATAAACACATGTTTCGATTAAGTGTTACGCTAATGTCTCGTGCTTATTACCTACTCGACTCTTGCGCCCCCAAACCAATTGCGTTATACTTCTGTCGTTCTCGTGTTCTACCCACCTGACAACCCACCCCTTCCCACTTAAAAACGAAAGTAAAACTAAACGGAAATAAAAGGTTGGTTAAATCGTTTTTGTTTTCACTCCGACTAATTTTGAAGCTTTCAGGAACAATACATATAAGTCCAAGAAGTAGAAATATGTAGACAATTTAGATAAGGTTGATGTGAACGTTATTGTGCTTACGAGGGCATTTTGAAGAGACAAACGTGGCGCACGAGATAAGGGTATGACAAAAGCTATTGTTCTCCACACCAATTACTCGCGGCTCGCGAATTACCTAAGCCTCATATATAAATTAACCAGCGGCAAACAGCGGAAAGATTTCTCTAGTTATACGCCAACACAACAATTATTCGTAAATCACTTTACTATATGTTGAAATTTACGAGAGCTCGTTCGCTGAACCGCCGACCCCGACCATACCGCGGGCCTGCCTGCACGCGAAAACTAACTGAAGGTTGAGCCGGTAAGGTTTACTTTGATATTGTTCCGCCCGCGACTCTACGGAACATGAAATTCTGTAGCAAAAGAGAATATGCATGGCGATTTCGTGATGAATATTCATTTCCTACGGGGCATGAAATTTATTGTGTTTTACATTTATATTCAACTCAGCCGTCTTATGTAACGGTAGCGACGCGGGATTAGCGAATTGTGAACGTTCACATTACGATTGTGTCGCACGATTCTCATTCGTGAGCGGTTAATTTTAACCGTCCTTAATAAATTAATGAAAACTCCGCGTGACTTTCTAATGACGTATATTTGCAATTGTTTACCGTTATCGGATAACAGTAGCGAAATCATTATTTACTGACCGCGCCAACATGTTAAATAGTACCGCATAAAGTTGATCCTTTTCACAGGTTTGAGATACCTTTATATTCTTGATAAGACAGACGTGCGCGGTGATTGATGCGCGGTTATAAGTGGTGTGTCGGCGAGAGCGCTAGGCCGGTCTGGGCGCAGGGCAGGTGCTCAAATTATTTGACATTTGAAATAAAATTTAGGGCGTAGTTAGTCATCGGCGATCGAACTCTACGATCGACACACTTGGCACCTGTCGAATATTTAGCGCATAAATCCATAGCAACCGTTGGATCGTACCGTTCGCTTGATGGATTCTGAGCTATATTTAATCAACGCGGGCGCGACACGCCGCCGCATTGTTCTCTCGATTGGATTGCTGAAGCGTCTCTCGATACTTATTTTATGAGGTGTCGACGGAGATTCATTATAGCTAACGCAATAAAATAATTATTGAAACATTTGATTAATGTTAAGCGGCACGAACGCGCGACTTATGCATGATGGTTGCGAGAAGGGAAGGGCTATGTGCGATATTCGTGTTTTACATTATGAGCCTAGCGGTGGCGGCGCGTAACTAGCGGGCTGGGCGGGCGGCGGAGGGCGGGCAGCCGGCGCGTGATTGCAGTGGTCGCGTCAAACAATTGATTAGTCGCATAAACTCGGTTTGGCGCGCGCTAACGATGCATCATCCCGACTGATAATTAAATTGTAAATTAGCTAAGCCGATGCTAGCTCACCGCGCTGCCGGCGCTGCGGTCGCCGCCGCGCGCCTAATCCACACTCGTGGTTTGACGTTTATTGATACTTTTCATGTTATTACCTATTTTAATTTTGATTTTCGACCGGCACCCAAACAAATCAATACATACGGCATACGACTATTCCGCTTCAACAAATGTATTTAACACTATAAATGTAGGTCCAGTATCCATAAACACACAAATTCGTTTGGAGCAAACTTCGCAAGCGTTGATTGCGAAAAATTCAATCTTGTTTCATGGAAATTTAATTTATCGTCCAAAATGAAATGCTCTCGTCGGATATGAATCGATGTCGGCTCACTGACTGCTCGCCTGTGTTTGTGGACGATACTGCTTTGTGTGCATATTGTAATCAATTGTCGAATTGTATCAATTTGAATTCGCAATTTGCAATTTTGACGCGAATTTCATGGATTTGTTAACGGAATATAATTATAGATTGTTCAGGTTATGTTGATATGTATTTATGGTTTAAGTCTACGGAAATGTTTGACATGAAATAAATGTTTACTATCTGTACTAGTAATTACACATCGTGTGAATTATACTGGCTTATGTAACGATATGCAGGTGAACCTACTACTGCGATCATAACAATGTGTTGCCCCATCTCATCAATGTGTTCATCGTTCATTTCTAACCGTCAGTAACCGCTGTTTCATCGATTAAGTTACACAAATAAGCTGGTCGTGCAGATCGCTGGTGTCGTACAACTATCCGTCACATACCTGCATCGGGCGTCGCTGCATCGCACATAAAATATATTTATAGCAGTTCGTCGCACCTAGCATCGGGAGAATTCGCGTGCCGATGCCTTGTCAATAATCGTTAATAGATATTTCAGAAGACAATGCAATCGTCTAAGTATAGCCGCCGTGACTAACGTCCCGTCAGCCGAGCGGTACACGCATGCTCAACTCTCTTAATCTTATTATGGCAACAGAATTTATTTGCTATGCCATGGAATTTGTTTGACACCTAACGTTTCATTTCAGTGTCTATTTGTTTAGGTTTAGGAAAATAGTTTCTGGGGGATAATAATAGGATTCTATGGCTCTTTAGGTGTTGGACGACGTGGCTTAACGATCCAATTCATTTAATAAGCAACATCTACCTTGTACTCTCTGATACAAATTTCTGAAAACGTTTTAAAATGTTCAATGGTACAGTTTGACAAAAGTGTGTGATTCACGTTGATGGATCGTGCGATTAGACTACATTAATGACTTATTAAATCAAAGGTCAGGTAGTCTCAACATTTAATTATCTATTTTTAGATTAAGATAAGTTGCGATACAAAAAATTGCGGACCCATATGCCAGCAGCCGTCGGAAGTCGTAACTCACAGTTATGAAGCGAACGACACCAGTTTCATAAACATTGTTTTTCTTCGTTTCGCCCCTAATATTTATATTTATCAATCCATCTACACATTTATTTATAGTCCAAAATAGCGAGCATCCGAGGGTACCCTGGGGGCGCGCCGTCATTACAATTTATTGTTTTCTTTGGTCATAGTTTGGGGCCTTTCCTACAAGAGTCCTTAGACGGATTTTAAGATTACTTATTGTTGACCAAACACTGGCTAAGGTCCCCCACGAGTGTATTATAGAAGCTTCAAAATATATTGTTTAACTCTGGCGTTATCGTGTTTTTCATAAAAGTTGTTCAAAGCGAGTAAAGTAAACGGCGGTGGTTTAATTGGATCTATATTTACTGTTCTTGTAAATCATGCGCTGTTTGCGTAGGCACGTGTAATAATAAAATAAAAATAGGTATCAGAGACAGATAGTTCTGTTTGAATATTTGTCACCTGTGCGGTTCTATTTTTGGAAGCAATATTTCACAGATATTTTATTTTTATAAGCTTACTGCGTAACTGTCGTCTATTTTTGAAGTTCGCGCATATGGGTTCGGTAGTCAAAATATTCTTGAGATTATAAATCGCTGTAGCAGGAGAGGGTGCGAACAAGTAATTACAATATTATTTATCTATAATGTGTGAAGGTTTATGCTGTAACAGATCGCACGGCATTAGTGCGACATCTGGTGTCGAAAACAAGAAGGCGCGCGTGCTCAGATTCATCGCAGTCGACCTTTGCTTTGTTGAACTTTGCAGGTGTTAGATATGAGAATCCGATCCAGCTCAGTAACTAAATTAGGAGATATAAATGTTGACGGAATATTATTTGAGCTGAGAAATGTTAGTTTTATTATATCCTAGATAAGAATTGGCTTCTCCAAAGCATGGACTCGCTCCTTAGGACAATCTAGAAGCTAGACAAAATCAAACTGGTTGCTTATTTAATTACATATATGGTTTAAAAAATAAGACTTGATTTTGAACTTTGTAATAACTTTAACTCCCATAAAAAAATCTTGTTAAAAATTTAAGGGAAAATTATCGACTTACTTTTACAATATTTGTTAATAATATGTGAGCACCATGTATCCGTCACATATTTAATTTACCAGCCATTGCTTTATGTTTAATTCTTTTTACCTATTGTGGTAAAGTAATTTTATCCTAGACGTGCTTCTTTCATCGTCATAATTAAATAATTAATGTTTGAGTACCAAATATTGTAGAGCATTTGGAAAGAGTAACAATGGACTTTCTTGCCCATTCTTCTACATACGAAACTACCTTTTGGAAGGTGCAACTGAAATCCATTCAAATTTTCTGTTAATGTTGACATTTAAAAGTGCCATTTATCTGCCTATTTGAAATAAATGATTTGACTTTGACTTTGAATTAATGCTTATTCTTATTTAGATGGACCAATGCTTGACAATTCCGCACATAGTTATATAGGACTTGAAGATTGTTGTGTATCTGTTCAAAAAAAGAAAAAAATGCAGGCCAGCTCAATAATCTGGGGTAGACTGAAAGCAGAAGGCGGAAAGCTGGTTTTTGCGGTAGGTGCTCAATGACTAGCCGTGGACTTACTGAGATGATAACTCACTGTTTCTGTCAACTTGTTTCGTTTTATTGCTGGTCAACATCTTGTCGTGTCTGCCATAAGAGACTAATGCCCTTAAATACTTGGGCCCAGTTAGTCTCCTTCCAGTCCAGACAATACAGAATGATAACTTATTTCCAAAAACTACTAACTACCAATATCCATACATATATTTCACGTGCAGTTATGGATGCAGGCAGGGGCCAAATGTCTATTATTTAGTGCACACTATTTTTGTCTCTCCACAAACAAAGCCCCGGAAACGCAAAATTGTTGGTGTCAAAAATTCTATTTGACTCGTGCCACTGTGTCTGCACCTCAGTGCACTGACTTGTACCACTCATGTGTAATCTTGATACTTTTTGATACATTGATTCTAAATCATTTCGTACAGGCAAAGGTTTAGGTAAAACGTACCCGTACACTTGGTTTACATTATTAGTTATTTATTAGATTTTCACAAGAAATATACCTAATGACTCATAGTAATAATAAGAATCAGATGAACACATGTTGGTATTAATTCTAAGAAAAGCTGTGCACGGACTTTAAACCTATATAAGACAGGCCCAAATATAAATATCTAGTATCATGATGATGTTGATGAATGTTAATTAATAGTAACATGGCTTATCAAATATCAAGAACCCCAATCGCGTTATAATACAGCAGCTTCTCAATACTTGACATATTTATGTACACTGTAGGTGCAACGCACGGGACATATGGCGCACCAATTTATGAAGCCGAGGGCCCATTACCATTTTAAATATTATTTTTAGGGAATTTCGTGTCAGATCTCACTCGTCGGCGGCCCGTATATTAAGAGATGTGATCCTCTGATTAAGTCACCCTGATGTTTGTAACCGCCAGTGTGTTAGGATTTTCTGTTAATTAAAGAAACATAGTTATAACATGACTTCATTATGTCATAGATGTTATTTTTATTTTTCATGAATGCTGTAAATACATATTTAAAATCTAGCGGTGTTATTTGCAAATGTTAATGGATTAGTTGTTAGGTGTATTTAATTTATTCTATAAAAAAGGCAATAGACTAATGGTATTCAGTATTTCGTTATAATAGATATGCAGCACGATTATTTAGTAAAAAGTGAGGCCAAACATTTAGTTGTAGGCGCGTAGTGACGGCGCGGTGGCGGCGTAGCAAAGACTGGATACCTCCCTGTCCTTCTCTGTAAATTGTAATACAGCTGTAGAAAATTTCGAAGTATGTTCATTTATTACGTGTAAGGGTTTTGTTTAGCTTCGTATGTTGACGCTTCACAAGCAATTAACAGTTTACCAGAACGGCTATGAATGGTGCAGTTGTGGAGTCGTGTAAAACAAACAAAGCTGGGTCAACCGCGCCATTAAACTTTATGAAACGGAAGCCGTCACCCGGCGCATGTGCGGCCACTCGCTCTCCGAACTGTCAGTACCAGCGCGTGCGCACACCTCCCGTATTACGTAGATCCATCACTAAATAGTTATTTATCTCGCATTAAATTCCAAATTTGGTCCGTTCAGACTAATAGCTTACAACTTTACCTTTCCATGTTTACACTTTTGTGACTGCCTGTACCTGAAATGTAAAGTGTTTGATGTCTAATTAAATGTACATCTACTTATTTATACATATAATGGTATAGCTGCTGTTTGCAAATAACAATCGTTTGCATAATATAACGCTCTAATTCCTATCAATTCATAACATAAATGACGTAATTTCATCATTCGAATTTCATCTTTACAATCGGATATACTAAGAAATGCCGCAGGTATGAGTAATCTGTTCTGTCAGTTGATTTCTTTATTCTAAAATATGATAAAGCACCTGAATCTAATCGTGTATTGTGAGGTGGTGCGCAGTGGCGCGTGACGCTGCGCAGTGCCACCGGACATTGTGGTAGCAGCGACACCTTGTACACTCATTGTACACTTCTGACAAAAACTGACACAATGTTGTTACAAGTTCACATTATGATAAATTGTTTGTGCCCAGCATTTTTTGGATGACTCGCTACATCTTATTGGAACGTTGTTATTTAAGAAGTGGAATTTGTCAACCTGTTTCCTTGTATTATCGTAGCATTAAAAGAATTTTTTTTTTGTCTTATGAGAATTTATAAGCAAGTACTTACAATCACTCGCGTATTGAAGTTCTCACATTTATTATTCGGCCCGGTGTCGTGTCAAATGACTTCATAAGCACGTTGTAATCGATTGTACTTATCGAATAATAAACAAGCACAATATCAAACGGAAATATCGGGTTCGTCGGCGCCATTATATTCGTAATAAAAAGGTCACAATGGCACATCGTTTATTTTAACCAATGAAGTAACGTTAGGTTTTTGTTATTTAGTTGTATAAGTTATGTAAACTAAAATTATATTCAAATATAATCCAATGTTTGTGAATTCCTGAGGGTCAAGCAGAGTTGTTTAACACGCACTGTGGACGATGAGGGTATCAGGTCCCAAGTGATGGAGGGCGAGCCAATTGCCCTTTAGCGTCCGCAATTCCAATCCCTGCTGTATCTGAGATTTTTCTAACAGAAAAAATTCAATTACTTTCGCCTCACCAAATGGTTAAGAATCAAACGTAGAATTTTAATGTCCGCGGCTTTGTCTGCTAAAACAAGATTCGTTAGAAAAACAATTAAGAAAACACTGACTTAAAGATCTATAGATTACTTCTTAGGTAATCACTGTAACTATTTTACGTGTGTTAGTTACAAGTGTAAGAAAGGACCCATACCCATCAGACATTTCGTGACACCAGCTTGTAACACTCGAACGCTCGACACACGATGTAAGAGGCAACATCCAAAGCATTGTCCCACATATAACGCATACAAAAACCTTTTCATAAATAAATGATACCACACACCACTACAAAAATAAATCTCAAATACGAAATTCCCTTTTGACGGAATGCTGAGTATAACCGTAGCCAAAGGAAATATAAATGCTGTCCAAAGACGAATATGGCGCAATCCCTCACACAAGTGGGTAAGGCGACTTGAATTTTTAATGTTACACTCAGACCGTTGCAAACCGTAACAGTTTTCTTGTCATTGGTGGAGTGGAGATGTGAGATAAATTTTGCAGAGTGGCCCCATCTTTTCGTCTGACATCAATCTTTAATGTGAACACTGGGTACACTCTATACGTGGCGTGTCTAATACTATTTGTGTACAAAGTATGAAGCTTTTACTTTGAGAGTCGACATACTGGAGTCCATCAGTCCACGCTAAAATAATATTGGATTTTAATAAGCGTGAACCAAGGGTAGCTCTGCGAATTGATAGAAGGCAAAACAACCGATTGTGAGTGTAACCATCAAACAAGCTGTAGGTAGGAACCGCTCACCTTGAAAGCGTCAATTAAGTTCCTCATAGCAGGCGATAATAATGACAAGACTAAAACAATAGTTGTATTAGTTTTTATTTTTCGCCTGTATCGAAGGCCACGTTCAACAATACACAAAACAAAGTTGGAGCGATTCGTCTCGCCATATAATTTCAGTAATCAAACGCTACGTCACTACGAGGCGCGGTCCGGAATCGATTAAGCGTTCCATTTCCGGTGTTTTTTTTATGGAATAATTATTGGAAAACTGATCAAACAATCAAGGACTGCTAGTTTCCGTCGTTCTACTAAGATATTATAAAGAAAGAAATCAACTCATAGAGCTGTGGATAATCTGTGGATACACTCAGCTGTGACCGTTTCCTCGATAGATTTTTATTTCTTCTTTGATCATTTGTTTTTACATTCAACGTGACGGTATAGTTTTTCCTTATCGCTGAGCGTGGTCGTCGTCTTGTTGCAGCTCGGAGCACGGCGGCCGGCGCTGGCGCACCTGTCCGCTACTCCAATGAAAGCACCGGTGGTTTTTTTATGATCTTGTTTTTGTACGATTTAATATTGCGACTAGGGAAGTAGATCACATCGTTGATTACGAAAATCTTTTGTTATAGTTTTTAAACAATGTCCAGTGGAGCGTTTCGTCAATTTACGATTCGTCATTTATGCAGTCTTCATGGATATGAAAGTATTTCATAAACTTAATTATGAAATCTAGGTTTTATTTTGCTTCACAGGTACAATAGGATTATGTAATCAGGTGTCTAAATTGTTTTGTACTGTGATGAAGTGGTTTATGATGGTTGCTTAATGTATAATTATAATTTATTATTTATGTATTATTATAAAAGTCAGAATGTGAGATGGAAGTTGTAGACGCGAGTGTTAGGGTTGACACTCACATAATTTTTACTTTCCGGAATATTTTTTATCGAATCCGAGAATATTTTGATCATCGTCTTTAAATGTAAGCTTTTCACACCATTACCTCATTATCTTCCACATCCTGTGTTAGAGGAACTCTATAGTTCTCCTGTTGAATCGTTAATAGCCTTGTTAGTCAATTCATTTATTAGATCATGACATAACATAACATCACGCCTGTAATACCAGAAGGGTTGGGCAGAGGTGTACCTATAGTACACCCACATTTCGCCAGTTATGTTTTAAGTCCCATGGAATATAAGGTGAGCCTATTGCCATCAACCGGGCACAAATTCAGACTCCGAGCTGCTACTGAGAAATTCTGGATAGAAAAACCCAATTACAATTTGCCCGACCTGGGAATCGAACCCAGGACCTCATGCTCAGCACTAGCTCTTGCGACCACTAGACCAACGAGTCTGTCAAGTCAGTATTATTAGTTTCCCTAAAATTAAATTGACAGTAAGTCATAACTGCAAGGTTTCTGAACTGAAGACGATGAAACACTGGGTGCCATCATTTGATAGTCCGTTGCGTAAAAGGAATGGCAATATTCAACCTGCATAACTCCATCTCTGTCCTTCATTGAAACGATGATGGATTTAACACTTCAGTATACGGCTCACGATGTAGTTATCGAGTGACGACCACGAACACACTATTAATGGACTATTAACCTCAAGCCGCTAATTATTAATATTTTATTTTTATGGCCGCCTCTGTCCACATTTTAACGACCACTTTCCGGTTCTCTTAAACAGTTGATATTTTGAAATGTTAATATTTGCTTAGCGTTGATTGAAAGGTCAACGGTTTTGTCAACGGTTTATTAGTTCGGGGCGAGATAAAGTTACGAAATCATCTCGTATTATGTTTCGATGGCGGACGATGGAAGTTTTTGTTATTAATATTAATTTTCTTATTATTTTTAAATGTGTATGAAATAATATATCATTTGACATATTAAAATTTTTTAAACAAATATTCATTTTAATGCTGTCAGTCATAACACTATTAACAAATTGGTCTTATTTTTAGAAATAGGAGATGCAACGATCAGTAAACATATTTGTTTGACAATATTAGACACATGTCCTAAATAATTTTCTTGCATGATCCGTCAAACTTATCCCGAATGTCAAGGGTTGACAGCAGTTCGTGGCATCCGCTCCGGACGACGGATAAACCATCACAATATAGGGCAACTATTACGTTACAAGCAAAATAAATTCTCTGACGACCACATAGAGCTCGATTTGTTTCTAACAAACAAACCACACGTATTGCTTTTCTAGTAGCGGATAATTTCACTGACACTTTTCAAAAAGCTTAAAATTATAGTTGGTTACGCTGAATCGCAACTTCGTTCACTATGTTTAGAGTTGCTTTTTGTTTGCATATCGATATCATAACTCCAACAACGGAAGGAATAGCTCAGTGTGTGGCTGTGCATTTGTGTTATTAAATGATTTATGGAGCAGGATTACCGGGAGTTTGGTTAGTTAAACAATTTTAGGGGTTATTAGTATAGGTATTGAGTTTGAAGTTGTTTGTGAAGTAAGCTTGTTAATCATGCACGGTAGCCGTGTGTTGATCTCGGTGTAATTGAGTTAACTGACGCACTGATGACTTATTTGACAGAGTGAGTCGTCTGTTTTAGCGTTGTGTGTTATTATAATCTACAGGGATTAGCTATGTGTTTATTATTTGTGCGCAACGGTTTATAGACTGCGATTTTAATTAGGTGTTCACTATTAACTGTGAAATTGAGTTGATCGATTTTTAACATGCATCAATGACCACTAATGAAACATTTTTGATTTAATTTAATCAGGTTGTTTACAGCTAAGTACCTAGTCAAAGTTAATTAATTGACGTCTCTAGCAATGCTAAGTTTGCAGTTCACGAAGAACAATGTCACAGCGTTAAATGCGGTGTTAATAAGTTATCTGGTATTGGTTTCCATATATCCCGCTATCGATTCATCTGTGGCGCATTATGTTTCCACATCGAGATATCAAATTGATAAGTGAGGCACATTCGCAGCGGGTGCCGGCGGGGGGCGGCGCGGGAGTGCGGGGGCGGTCGAAGCATTATGAAATTGGCCATACGTTAGATGCCGTTACTTCTGATAAAATATAACCTGCCCGCCTGCTCATATCTGTCGGACGAACCTCCTAGCGTTTCCTAGTGTGCTCACGTCCGAAACAACCATAATATTAGCTTATTAGATAATCAATAACACGTCAAATAGGTAAACAAGTTTCGAAGTTATAAGTTATAACACAACAGGTTTTGCCGCGTTTGATTTATTTGAACGGATAAGATAAGGAAAATTTGTTTTCACTGAAATGCGACGTTACGTTACGAAACGAAAGTTGAAGTTATTCAAATTAGACAATTATGTCCACGTGTGTCGTTTAAACCCATTAAACAAAAATGTCATCTTCATGGGAACTGAATATAGGTACTTACTTATTGGTTGCGACACTTTTATCAACGAATGGATTTCATATTAGTGTCAACTTCGAATGCTTGTGAATGTTTCATATTGTTGAATCAGCTGTTTACGTTGTACGACAAGATACACTATGGCGTAGTGGTTTTGGTGGAGAGAAAAGAAACAATTAGTTACCACTAGACACGCATTTATTATAGAGCACAGATTTCAAGGTCGTAGGTTCTTAGAGTCTCTAGGATCTTTCACTGTTCCGTAGGTGAGATGAGGTAGTTACTGCTCTGGGCTTTGTTCGTTAGGGGACAGTGGTGGATGGCGCACGCAGGCGCAGTCACAGGCGCACGGTAGTGGTGCGGTAGCTCAGGGGTAGAGCGAATGATTTGAGTTACCCGGTCGATCCCTTGATCGAACTGCGTGTTGGCCTACTGTGGGTGGACACTCATTTATTTCATTTAATTTGATATGTTTAACTAAACATACCTACGTACAAATAAATAAAAATTTCAGTGTCTATTTGAAATTTCAAAATAAGAACTTTTTACTAAATCTTATAAGAAAAGTTGTTTTTGTCTGTTTGTTCCGGCTAATCTCCGAAACGGCTCTACCGATTTTGAGGGAACTTTCACTGGCAGAATAGTTGATGTTATAAGGAGTAACATAAATAGGCTTTTGGTCCTGGTAGCAGCAATGGTTCCGTGCAGCTCCAGTAGGTACATTATTATTTCAATTTTTTTGTTAAATCTGAACTTTGACCCACTGCTGGGTAAAAATCTATTTGCAAAAATTAATCAATAATTAAAAAAAAACTGCCTCGTTAGTCTAGTGGTCGCAAGAGCTACTGCTGAGCATGAGGACAAAGTGATATTGGGTTTTTCTATCTAGAATTTCTCAATAGCAGCCCGGAGTCTGGATTTGTGCACCCGGTTGATGGCAATTGGGTCGCCCCCTATTACATGGGACTTAAGCATAACTGGCGAAATGTGGCTGTACTATAGGTACAACTCTGCCCAGCCCTTCAGGGATTACTGGCGTGATGTTATGTTTATGTAATTAAAAAAAACTTATTTGAATTCTGATAGATTTGGGGCCAGATTGATTGTTTATTAATCTGTAGAGTTCCAGGTTTCTTATGGTACATAAACAAAAACTCACTCCTTCCCATGGGGGCAAGCAGAAACTACAGAACGCCACCTGCTACGATCCTTACATACTCCTTTTGCCACGTTAACGTTCATACATCTGGTCACACACGCATGCCGGTTGCGAGTACTACGTACCTGTCCTTTCTGAAGAAAATCACCAATACATACATACATACATACCTTCACGCTTTTTCCCACACCCAACACTCACTTCTATATATAAGCGTAGGCACCAGATTCTGTAAAAATCTCATCGTTAAGACTGGCGTGAAGTGAGCTGTCAATGTCATCCCGTCTTGGTCAATACCCAGCATCAGTGGTACTGACAGCTCACTCCACGCTCACTTCACCTAAGTGTTCACGGTGAGATGGTTACAGAATAGCACTACATAACCGCATGTGCAGCATTCACTTTATTTCCCGCATTTTCTCCTTTTCACACCTTCATCAATATTTTCATCCCTTTTAAAGATAATTAGCAAATATACGAACTCATCTTACTTGCTCCTCTCTCTTATCATTTATTTGACACATCCTCTTCTCTTTCAAACACCATGAATTTCGCCTTATTTTACATTTATATACATATATCCCTTTCATCTTATATGCTTCATACATCACGATGTCTTGCGATGTTCTGCTGTCGCTACAAGTAGAACTTAATCAACTGCGTAGAGAAGGCATTTGACAGGCAACTCATTATCATGTACAGGTTGACCGCCACAGTGACGCTACACGACCCTGTCTAACACCCCTCGAGATGCACATTTATCCTAAAACAAGCACTGGCATCCTTGCACAAATATTTCAAAGCCCATACCAATTGCCAATCCACACAGTACAAGAATAGTGTCGACCACAGTTCATCCCTCCAGTAGACTTTCTTGTGCTCGGCTAGATGTTTTTCGGCTATGCACCTTAAGGAGAGATATAGTGTCTCTATTAAATATCATTTCTACTACTGAAGATCTGTTGTTTGTAAAATCTGTTAATTGGTTTAATTAAGTAGGTAAACGTACCTAGTCTTTCATCAAATGTATCATGTAAGAACACCATTTTCCTATTATAACTCCAGTTAACTGATGCAGCTAATTAGTTTGATCTAGTAGATGTGAATAAACAGACTGTATCGTAGAATGCTTACCCTCGCTCGGAGGAAGGCTTGCACAACACTATCTCGTAATGAATAAGACTCAATTCAGTGGGCTGAGTGGTATCTCTCACAACATCAGATGTGCACCACTATATCGTAGGGGTAGTAGGGAGGAGGCGGGGGAAGGGGTAGAGGGGGGGCTCAGATACTCGGCGTAAGGTCAGAGATTTATGTTCTCATAACGCGCCGTTCCTCGCCAACCAAACGTTCAAACGTATTGATTTCATTTCCAACATTCATTTTTAAATAGTTTTGCTCTTTAAACGCCACCAGCACCTCTACAAGTTATGTTTGCTTACCTCAACTACACTCAACCACAGAATTTGCTTTAACAGAGTTACCAATCAACAACGACAGTCGCCTTAAAAATAATTTATTTTACAAGCTCTTTATGTGAATGGAAGAATACGTATTTGATGCTTAATAGGTACTAAAACACAAAATGGATGCGACGCGACATCAAGGCAATAAATAATATTAAATTAATATAAAGTGGGCTATAAAACAAAATTGTATTCGTTCCCATATTCTTCATGGAATGCGGCTGCGAGATGCGAGATGTAGCTCAGATAAAAAATATGAATTATTTAAACAAATATTACGATGGATTTTTAATTAATAGAAGAATTAATTAAGTAGTTATCTGTCACCGTAAAAGGGCATACGTACTATGTGGCTAGTTTACGGGTTTCTGATTTCACAAAATAAAGTTGCTTAATATATATTCTGTTATTAGGCCATTACATTATAATAAAGTCACATCATAACTTTCCATCGAGACGAAAGTTTGTGATATAAAAATAAGCGATATGTGTGCATAGTAGGTATGCAGTCCCTACAGTCAAGTAGACGTAGACGTATTAAAGGATAAGACTGCTTTTCGACCGGAGATGTGGTATGCAGCTGCGAGGATGTGGAAGCTAAGCTACGAAACTATGTGACTCTTTCCTCTAATGCTGAGCTTTGTAGCGGAGCGAGTAAGATGTGCTATGAATGCTAATTGCCTAAAACACTATAAATCACAATCTGAATCATTTAGAAGGAAAATTTGAAAAGTTTTCTGCTCAATAACTTAATGAATGTTGTTGAACTGTCAAAACGAAAGCAATACCTACTTTTAGTTTACACAATTACCCCACTGCTCTGCATATAGCGTGGCAGCCTTATAAGCGTTGCAAGCAGCAAGCGAATACTTGGGTTTCGAGATGAACCTTAACAAAACTAAAGTCATGACCAACGACGAGAAGAATAACATGCCGCTGCAAGCTAAATGAAACGTACTATTAATGTCTTTGTGTGTATTTAGTAGGTTTCCAAAATAAATAAACATATAAAAAACATAGCTTAGTTGAACCCGTTTCCAGCAGCGCCATGCTATGTGGACCAATGCATATGATTGGTCATCACCAATGCATATATTGCCTATCAAACGCATCCATAGCAACGTAGCATAGCACATCTCTGGTTGAAAAGCAGCCTTAGGTTACAAGTTAAGATCAAGGTTAAAATTCAAGTGCACGTTCTTGAAAATAAGTCTGCATCTGCCAGAGTAATAGACTACAATCTAGGGCTTTTCTAATAAAACCGACAGGCGACAGGTGACAGGCGACAATCCCAAGCTAATAGAACCTATCAACCAGGAACTGACTACCTACTCTGTAGATACCGGTAACATCTTAGTATTTCGTCATTTCCATCAATTTTATCATTTTCGGAATAGCCGTCTCTAAACCGACAAGCGACAGGCGACAATCAGACAACTGACAAAGTTCTTTCATAATTTTTCGGCTTTATGAAACATCAGCTGTGGAGACAATGTTTATTAAAAAAAAAAAAACAAATATGCCGCTGTGTCAGGTATATTAAATAGTGCCTTTGGTCTGTCTAGCCTACACTGGGTAGCCAGCCCATCTACCACCTACTGACTGACTAACTGGGTAATTGCGTTACACATGTTCAGTAGGAATGGCTTTCATTTTGACAGTTCAATAACATTCGTTGTGTTATTTACGTTGTTGGACAGCAATTTTTTTGAACATAAGAAGCAATGGATTAGCAATATCCTTCAAAATGATTCACATTGTGATTGAGAGAGTGTTACTTATTGGGGTGCTGGTCTGGCCTTCTTCTCTTGATCCCGTGGGGTATCGGGATAAAAAGTACTCTATGTGTTAATCCAGGTTATAAACCATCTGTGTGCCAAATTTCATCCAAATCCGTTCAGTAGTTTTTGCTTGAAATAGTAACAAACATCCATCCATACTCACAAACTTTCGCGTTTATAATATTAGTAGGATAGGATAGAATGGAATTCACCAATGAAACTGTACGCGATCAGTACATAAAGGAAGTAAAAACTTACGTTTAAGAGCTGTCAGTGTCATTATTTTCTATGGAATATTGACACTGACAGCTTGACCGCTTTTTATATTTCCTGAACGCGTTTGGTAACATAACATAACGTAGCATAACATCATGCCTGCAATCCGAGAAGGGTTAGGCAGATCTGTACCTATAGTACACCCACAATTCGCCAGTTATACTTAAGTCCCATGTAATAGGGGGCGAGCCTATTGCGATCAACCGGACACAAATCCAGACTCTGGGCTGCTACTGACAAATTCTAGATAGAAAAACCTAATAACACTTTGCCCGACCTGGGAATCGGACCCAGGACCTCATGCTCAGCAGTAGCTCTTGCGACCACTAGACCAACGAGGCAGTCGACGCGTTTATAACATTGGTGAAATGGGCACTAAGTGTTGTGGATCTGTACAATTATTTATGTTAAGACCGAAAGTGAACACTTATGGTAAATCAGATTCAGATTTTACACTACAGAATGAGTTACTCTCACATAGTTTATACGAGAGAAAACTGTAATATTGTTTGTGCTAGCTTTTGACCGTGGCTTCTTGGGCGACCGTGGCTTTTTTGGCTCAATAAAAAGTATTTTTTGTCCTAAAGAAGGTCACGGTCTACCTTTGTGCCAACGTGTGAAAATTTCATCTCAATTCGTTCAACCGTTAAGGCGTGGAAAGGTAACAGACAGACAGAGAGATAGAGTTGCTTTCGTATTTATGATAATTTAAGTAAAGTATAGATTTTTTTATTCGTATTAGTTTAATATTAGTATAGATTACATTACTGACATTACTCTAGCCGGTCGTACGTTGGCCGCACAGGTGCCGTTGACACCAAATCGTTTTGTCTTCAAGCCATTGGTGGGCTCCTATCGCAAGTAACTAAAAAGGTGTCGTTAGTAATGGTTTTTGAAACATCATAAAGATGTCATGGTGGCTGTTACCTGATTGTGCTATCGCTGGGCGTAATAGGGCGCGCGTAAAGTTAGCCGCGAGATAAGTACCGTGGACGCGGGTCTTAAGGAATCTTTACATTGGACTCACACTTGTAATATGCAGACAAATAATTCAACAAAATTCTATTTTCTGTAAATAAAATTAATGTTTAGAAAAAAAAACAGATACTACTTTATAAAAAGTTAGGTAAACTCCAATCTGTATTTATTTCATAATCAGTTTTGGTGAATTTTATGTGCGCTTTACCGGTAAACTTCAGCCGTTACGGCCGTCGCTCACGTTAATGCACGCTTGAAATATAATTGATAAATCCAGCTTGTCAGGTATACGTGTACAATATTTCAACAATTTGGTTGCTGGTAATTCCCTGATAATTCTGCATCATCAGCAAAAAATTTAACAAAATATTTTCGCGTGGGGATTGCAAGTAAAACTTTCTTTAAAAAGTTACAGTTTCAATTCTTCTATGTTTCTTAAATAAATTGATATCTTTAAACTGTATTTAAGAACTTAAAAGTTATCGACAAAATCAAATACTATTCTTACGATTAGAGGCCTATTATTTGAAGTGTGACATAATATTTTGCGGATTACTTACTTAAAAACGGGTGACAATGAACGTCTCAATATCTTAATTTTACCCGCAGCGAGGTAAAAAATATAAATTGTTATTTATTTTAACTTTATGCACAAGTAAAAAAATACTGTACAAAGGCGGGCAAACCTTAGGGTGATGCAGAGACAAAACATGGCAGGTGCAACAAAAGGGATAGAGAACTCGAAAAAGAATTAAATACTGATACATATATACTTAAATACATACATATAGGAGAAATAACGATAGGTAGAGGACACAGAATATTCCGTGAGTCACTAGTGTTGCTGACGGTACACAACTTTTTAATCACTTCATAAGTCACCAGCCGAGCATTGTCAACGCTTATCTGGTAATTTTTGATAGCCACCACACACTTAACACTTGGAATTGTTTCGGATAGTTGTTTATTTATTTTAATGGCACCTCGGCCCTTAAAGAGCATTCCACTAATCAAGGGAAGTGCACTCTCAAATGAATATGATGTGCAGTAAAACTAATTGAGAGTTATACACCGGATCGACCCACCGGATCGAGCTGCCGGTTTAGTAGGAGTACCAGAAAAAATACTTAAAAAAAGCCACGTTTGTTACAGGCACAAAACAAGAAAAGTTTACAAAATCAAAAACAAAATTCCATCCCATAATATTCCTAACAATGCTAGCAATAACACAATATCGATCAGTCGAATCCCCCAACAATATTTATGCTTGATTGGCCGTTACTATCGGCAAGCGGAAATTTTAATTTATGCGCTAGTCAAACAAACAGTCTCTTGTTTTTATGTCGTCGCTAGTTTTTGCAGCAAAAACATCACTTCAAACGATCAAGGAAGTTACGAAAAATTTACTTTTGCCTGTATAATAGACAAAGTGTGATCGATGACCGCTGTTACACAGGCACGAGAATCTTTCAACAGTTGGTTTCGTCGGTCGCTGGATGTTACCTCATACTCTATATAAGTGGATCACCAGTGATTTGAAAAACGTCATTCATCTGATACCCGAAACCAATAAATTTCATACTGCAATAATTGGCTACGCTCGGAATTCTAATCTGCGCGGAGTGACTGAGCAGAAACCAAGCACTGTATTGCAGACTTTTTTCTTTCAATTAAAGCCTTTTATCTTCCGGATGATTTACGATGCCTTCGATAACATTCGGTTTAGGGAAATGAAACATGCTTAATTTGTTATCAATGTCGTTATTAAAACCTGAATGCGTAGGTACCCGAATATTCTTTTTTGTAGCATCGTTTCGTATTATTATTTTTGTTTGGTTTATAATGACGAGTCGGCGGTAACAATATCGATTGTTCATGGATCGAACGGAAGTGGAAATTTGAACCTTGTCATGGCGAGGCTCCGACAACCGTGACTGAGTCCACAGCGTTTCACCTCACATTTGCTTTTTATGTTGTTCTCTGGTTCAATAGCTGACCTAGCAGTTGACTTGACTGACTCCTGTTTTTAAGTGATAAATGATTTCATTTCTGTAAGTAGGTCTGTACAAACACTTTTACACGTCAAACATTTTTTTTAATAACTAGATGAGATCGGCGTTTCCTATCTGACTACTCTGAGAAGAAAGGTCGAAAGAAACTCAGAGGTAACAGTCTCTTTTAAAGTCCAGACATAATCTTGGTCAGATCATGTGAAGACCATGTGGATTGATGTCTGAAATGGTTTTTGAGGAAAGTACCACACAGATTGAGTGGACCTGTCCAGTCAGGGCAAGCATTTGTCAGTGATCGTGCAGCTCAACTCAAAACATAAGGAGCTCAACGATACGACGAACAGTACCAAAGAAAGGACATTGGGTAGGCCGCATAATTACTCAAACCGTCAGACCAAGATAAAGATTAAAACTAACTGAGATAATAAAGCAACACAAAAGTAAAAAAAAACAATGGCCCACATAGTCTTAACATTCACAATAATAACAATATAATAATGCTTATGTAAATATTCATGTCATTGTTTATTTTACAGATCATATGAGGACCATGTAGGTAGGTGTCAAAAATGGTCTTTTGAGGAAAGAACCATACAGATTTGAGTGGACCTGTCCAGTCAGTGCACGCATTTGTCATTAATCGTGTAGCTCAGAATTTCTGTTTTATAAGAAAATTAATTGTTCATTATGGTTTTTTGTTCCAACAATATCTTCATGAACTCATAACAACATCGCATCTTCGTGTTCCTCTAACACACACATAGTCCAGCTTGTCAATGCAGTCTTCGTCGCGTTGTAGTAAAATGAGCGGCTCGCAAGCGTGTCGGCGCAACTGTTATCGAGATCTGAGTGTTCCGAGAACAGAGAGTCTGCTACCAAATATCATGTCTGTCGTCTTACAAATGAGAAAATTTCGCTCTAATTATTTATGAATGTGTTATCGTCATATCTCAGGAGCTCACGATCCAGCCTCCGTGCGCACGACACGAGCAAAACCGCAATTAGCAAATGTGGCTTTCTTTGTTCTCGCTCGCACGTTTCGCCTTCGTTTCGCATCTATTCCTATAAGTATGTATTGCGAGAAGAGTAGTCGACGATCGTTAATAAACCTCCATTACTTTCATTAAGGGGTATCTGTGGACAGTCGCCGTATCGAGATGTCGGCTGGCCGTCATGCCATCGACACATAACGAAATTAAACGCGATGACGCTATCGAAGCGCGCGCATCGAGCGTTCGATGCTCGTTCTTCGCCGCTATCCGCGCGCGCACTTAATTGCAAAATGCCAATGAATGTCGATAATATATTTTAATCGCGACACCGAGCACTGAACGCGACGTCATCTTCGTAATCCTAAATCTCGTTATGGACACGACTCGAATACCTAGGCATCTGTTATAAATTACGTTTCAGATTATCGTATGATCCAATCGTAAATTAAGACAAGATACATAATTAAGGCGAATAAATAAAATGGTTGGCATTTCGACGGGAGCACGTTCGATTCTGCCTCGCGATATACTCTCCATTTTGAGCTATCAGCCCTTTTAATAAAGTGTAGTTTGATTCGTTACATTTAATTGCGATTCAATCGCCAACAATATTGAAGGAGTCGAGGAGTGCGGGGGCGAGCCCGGCTCTGAATGTCACGACAAGATTTTTAATTACGTAGAAGATATCATCTAAGAACGGCGTCCCATACTATATGAGAGACATCGTGAAATTACAATTCAATAATTACCTATATCTGCGGCAGAGGTTCAAGAAGTATTTTTAATTAGTGACAGCTTTACTACACGTTAACACGAAAATATCGGACAGTGAGTAAGGTGCGTCGCACGTGCGCAGCGCACGGCGGTACGGCAGCGGCGCAGGCGCAGCCGGTGCGGAGCCGTAGCGAAGACGGAGCGCCGCCGGCCCCGGCTCGGTCGGGCCTGTCCAATATGATGCCCGGTTTATTTTAGTTCTTCTAATGCGTCTTCGCTGTCGTCCGGAGGACAATTAAAAATACAAAAAGTGAAACGTTTGTTTCAGACGTTCATTGTCTCCGTTATTAATAAATTCATTTTACTGAGTTGAAGTCGACGTGTATTTTATTCGCTTTAAGTGGTTTCACATTGTTTATATTTATGTGCGGTTATTTTTGGTACAGACATTATAATGCAGTTTGTGGGGGAAGATGTAAAACGGCTCACTCTTGCTCCATTAGGGATATTTGAAACTTTGAGAGTGCACTCATAAATTCGCTTTTGTTGGTAATAACCCGGGTACTAAGAATAGAATCTATTGTTATTATATTTTACTTTACTTAACGGACTAAATATGTCGCGTAGCATCGTCTCATAGGATAAAAATAGTTTTATGAAACGAATCAGTCGAAGTGCGTTCACTTGAATTACTCGTATATTTATTACAATGTACTTTAAATTTACCGCGTTTATTTTACTATTCGTGTAAGTCTGTGAAACATGCTTACCAGACACTGTACCTGTATGGTTTCAGAGGAAGATTCGATCTTTCTCTGAAACCATACAGGTACAGGTAGGTCAAGATAGTTCTTTATTAAGATCAGTGTAGCCTTGGGCGCCTTTGCATTATGCTTTAGTCCAGCAGGGTCGTTCGTCAAGCGCATACGCAGCGCCACGAAAATGCAATGCAACGCTACGACATCACTGCGTATGCTCACCAAATTATACTATTTATACAAAACATTTATATACTCGCAATTGACCAACAATATAAAAAGAAAACGATCCATAACTTATAAGTCAGCATCGCTGTCAACAGGAATATAGCCCAAAAGCCTGGCAGCATTGCCACGGTGTAGGTATGGCAAAACTGATAATTTGGCCAAAAATCGGTCCTCTCTCCTTTTTATGTACTTGTACATATGCAGCTTGTAAATTATGGAAGTAAATACAACCATGGAAATTGAAAAAAATACTGTTTTGTTATATTTTATTGAGCAAATGGTAACGAGAGAGCGGTAGTGGCCCAGTAGAGCAATTTGGCCCGGTGGTAACAGCCCCGACGAGTTGTAGGTAGTGGGTTCGAACCAAAGCTTTGTGTAAATAATTTAATCACCACTCATAATAATAATGATAATCATTAAATACAAACAATACCGATTGCAAATAAATGATTATGATAATCATAATCATTTATTTGCAATCGGTATTGGTACAGTGTTGGTCTTAAAGTTAGCTAATAAGTTGCCTAATACATAGTCAGACATTTGACATGCAAAATATTATAAGTTAATCAATACATGTTTATAATATTTATGTCCAATGGCATGCTTTAAATGCTAGTTTATAATTGATTAATTTTACCATACATACATTCAATATTAATAATCGTTACATAAATTTAAAACAGTTTTTTTATTGTCATTTATAAATTCATTTAGAGTATAAACGAGGCAACGCAGCCGTGATAAACAGTCATAATCGTTCTCTGCGACGAGGTCTTTCGCGGTGTGTAGAGAACATAAACGAATTTGTTTAATTTGTTGCATATTTTTCTACATTTGGCTTCCAGGAGAAGTAGCCGTCCAATAAAACTCCCAGAAAAGTAGTTTCCTCTGTCTCTAATAGAGGTTGTCCATTATAATTAATGTTAAGTTTTTCTCGCTTTCGACCATATGTCCCAAATTGAATTATTTTGTTTTATTTATGTGCAATATGGGTATGTTCAGGAACATCATAATTTTTTAGTAATTAAAACACTGCAATAAGAATAAAGGGGGACTCAAAACTCTTCCTTGTGGTACACCCGAGTTGTTGCATTTTGAAAGAGACCGAACTCCTTTCAGTTCTTTATTCTCAGTCATACTTGGAATCTCAACACATTGCTTTCTACCCAGTAGGTAGGTTTCAAGCCAACTAAGGGCCGGACCTCTATCCCATATCGTTCCAATTTCGAAAGTAAAATTCTATGAGACACAAAGTCAAAAGCTTTCGACATATCGAAGAAGATAACAGATACCCGTTTTCCAATGTCTACTTTATCAATTATATTTTTCACAAGATTGAAACACGCAAGAGTGGTCGATTTCCTTTTTTGAAAACCGTATTGTTCTTTCTTAAGAATCTGATGTTTTTCAATAAATTCTAAGGGACGGTGTTGCATAGCTTTTTTAAAAACTTTAGAACATAACATAAACATCACGCCTTGTTTCCCCGAAGGATTGGGCAGAGGTGTACCTATAGTACACCCACATTTCGCCAGAAAAATTAAATTATTGGTGAATTTAATTAATTAAAATTATTGGTATGAGGCTAATAGGTCTGTAGTTATCTGCTTTCGAGCTATCGCCTTTTTTATGAAGAGGCTTGACAACAACAAACATTAACAACTGGAAAGCAGCCTTCTGAGAATGACAAATTTATTAAGTGTGTCAACACATGAGTTATTTCAACTGAGCAAGCCTTAAGAATTTTGGTTGAAATCTCATCATACCCGACCGCTCCTGTGTTGTTTAGGGAAAGTATACATTTTTGTATGTCATTGTAACCGAAGAAAAAGACTGTCGCACGTGTTAGTTTCGCACGTATCCCTTACATTATCGTTCTGTTGATTTGTTAAGTCTATCCAGTAGTTATTAAACGAGTCTGCAATTTGTTTTGGGCTGTCTATCATTTTATTATCCATGTTCGTTATTAATGAAAATTTATTAGAACATTCTGATTCGTGCTTTATAGTGTAGTAGTAGTAGTAGTGTCCAAGCCGCTTTACTTTTATTTTTTGAAGACCTCAGTATTTTGTCATTTGATGTTTTAATTCACTAGTTCTCTGATACAACATCTTAGTAATTTACTGTATTTTTTATAAACCATCTTGTTGCAGTCTGACTTATTCCTATAATATATTAAACGCAATGAGCGTTTATGTTTACCGCTGATACTTAGACCTTTAGTTTTCAATTTGGTTTTCTTACATTTGTTTGTCATTTTAATTCTAACTTTAGGAAAGCATAACTTATAAAACAATAGAAACAATTCCTGAAAAGATTCTTATGCCGTGTTAATCTTAAGTTGGCTATAAACTTCTGAGAAGGAAACTTTAGACAAACATTCCTCGAATTTAGGGATATTTTCCAAACTATAAATAAAGTACTGTTTAGGAGTTTATTTATGTTTGACAAAGATACTTAACATTTGTGCCGTATTGTGGTCAGATATATCCCAGTGAATAAGCTCACCTTTGGCAAGTGGGATATAACTTATGATATGATCGATGCAGTTATTCTGCCGAGTTGGAGCAGTAATATGAAAAACTAAATTATAACTGCTCTCAAAACAGTGAAGGAAAACATCGTGATTACTCCGGCATTTCCTAGGACCAAAAATTCGAAGACATGTGACATCTAGTGCGGGTTGCACTGGGCCTATGTGGTAGATGATGCTATGCTTGTGCAAATGGTAACAAAGCTGTCAGTAGTGTCTTCTTGTTGGGTTTGTTATCGATAGTTCGAGCGGCGTCTACGCGATGCTACCGTAGCGGCTGCGCTGCTGCTACGCGTGTATACCAGAGCGACAGTTCCCGTAATTTTAAGAACGTTCACAGTCTGATCTCAGTCTCAATCTGTAAAAAAATCCTTAATACCTTAATATATTACCCTAATTTCAATACATCTTTGTCAACTTTTTTACATTGAATGTCGCTGAGATGAGATTGCGACTAGATTTTGAACGTTTTTTATTACGGGAATTGGTCCCGGTTGGTTGGTTTGGTTGGTTTGCCTGGGGGTTGAACTGTACAGTAGCGGTTCCACCGCTGCTACGCGACTTTACCGTAGCAGCTCCGCTGTTGCTACGAGCGGCAACACGACGCTTGCGTAGCGACTCCGCTACTGCTACGCGCGTCTACGCAACGTTTGAGAATCGGCTGCGCTGCTGCTACGTGACTTTCCCGTAGTGGCTCTTAGTACTTATGCGTAATCAATGAATTTTATTCAATCAAAATACTTTTGAAGTGAAACTTCTTAGGCGGCGATTCGATAATTATACGAGAATTGATAGTGAGAGTTTATGGACGCGACATGTTTAGGCACATTCCGTTACATGAGAGAGAAGAAAAATATAACTCTCTCCGTCTCACCCCCATTTCTTTTATTCTTAACTTTTTAGGAAGCTTCACTTCTAACACTGAACATTTAAAAAATAAAATATGTTACTTTTCCTGAATACAAATATAAATTAACCAGATACAAGTAATGTGTCTGATCTTGATAGATTGACATTAAATATAAAACAGACTTATTCTGCAGTAAAATCCAAATCATAGAAATAAAAGCTGCATATTTCAATCGGACAAAGTTTCAGGAAGTTGAGTAACTAAGGAAAGTATCAAGTTACTAAAATATGTACAAGTGTCGGCATAGCTAGTCAAACGTATAATTGTCGGCATAGCTAATAACAAATACCGTTACATTTTGATGTTCAGTATGTTTTTGAACAATTTAATAATCGTGTCTCATTAAAAAATGGATACGATATTCATGGATGAAGGCCTTTCTTAGGCAACCGTGTATCTTTGGTATAACGAAATCAAGCGCGGTCGATTAACTTTGAGGGATGAAGAAAGAAGTGGTCGCCCTTTGACGGCTGCTACGGAAGAAAACGTGCTAGCAGTGAATTTTTTTATCCACGACAATAGTCGAGTTACGTATCAAGAGATTCAGCACATACTGCAGGTTGGATCGGGAAGCCTTCACGAAATTCTACACGTGATTCTTCGCGTCAAGAGGATAGTTTCACGTTGGGTGCCGCACAACCTCACCGATGCTCAGAAGCAGGCCCGGGTGGAATGGTGCGGTGATATGATAAACTTTGAAGAAGGCACGTCGGCATGTTCACGACATCATTACAGGTGATGAGTTTTGGATTTATAAATACGTTCCAGAAACGAAGCGCCAGTCGACGGTTTGGGTGTTTCAAAACGAATCAACGCCCACCAAAATTAATCTATCTGCAAGCGGGGGGAAGATTTTGATCGCGTTTTCAATTTGACTGGCTACTTGGTGTCAATTCCTTTACGGAACCAAAGAAGCATCAACGCTGAATGGTATACTACCAAATGCTTGGCCGAAGTTTTTTTCTGTTGTGAGCAACAAGCGACCAAACACAGGGGTCCGCGGTCTACTGCTCCACCACGACAAAGCGCCTTCGCACACCGCGCTCAAAACGAGGGACTTCCTGGACAGCACGCCGGTCAAACTCCTGGGTCACCCTCCTTACAGCCCTGACCTAGCACCGTGTGACTTCTTTTTATTCCCGAAAATAAAAAATCTGCTCAGAGAGATAAAACTTTCGTCGCCGGAAGATGCGCTGTTAGTATTTACTTCATGCGTCTGGTTCAGTCGCATAAAATTAATACATGAACTGCATAAAGGCTAGTGGAGAATACTTTGAAAAGATTTAAAAAAAAAAAACTTTCATAACATTTATTTTTAAATTCGCAAAACTTTCTACGTATGTCTTTCGCAACTTTAAAAGCTATTAAATTACTAATTATTTAATTACTGAAATCGCCAGTTAATTTCCCAAAGTTGGTGATTATCAATTTTATTCAATATCAACTAATTTCATGCGTAAAATCGACCGATATTGCAATGATAAAAATGTTTTTTTTTCAATAACGTGCTACATTGTCATTTCTCTATCTCGTCGCGAGATAGAGAAATGACAAAGTGCCTTTGTCGAGTTCACTCGAGCCTAACGGTCATGTTAGGCATTAGAATGACGTCAGAATAGTAGACAAATTTCGACAAATTGAGATAGATATCGTTCTCGCACTTGTCATGTCAGCGTTCGAGCAGGCTGTAAACGAGGTGTCTACTGCGCGGACTGGAAAAAGTGTTTCGAAAACTGGTTCAGACGCATGAAACTTTGTATAGAGGCTAGTGGGGAGTACTTTGAAAAGATTTAATAAAAGCATATTTACCTTTAGAACATTTATTTTTATTTTCGCAAAACTATTAGTGTCTCATGATTAACTAGGTAGTTAATCTAGTACATAGAGTACATAGTTCACCTAGTACACAATTTTTCACATGAAATAAAACTGTTTAGACCATCCAAAGTAATGGCACTTTAGAAAGAATGGCAATTTTGTCTTGGTCCCGCTCTTAGAGCGACAAATTTATTTACTCACATTGATACTTTTCACCTACGAACAGATGGCGATCATACTTATCAGTCTCAAAACCATCAGCTGCTGCCTATTGCTGATGACGAACAGTTATACAGTAGTAATTGCGGTTTCAAGAGTTGTTTCAGTACTGGTCTGCGCAATAGCTTGAGTATGCAGAGAGGCAAGAACTCTGTCATCATACGTATCGATTGTTACCTTACCTTGAGATTGTAGCTCATAAAAAGTACATTTCCTTCACTAAAATAAAATGTTAAAGTATGTCACGATGAAATATGAGGCTATTTTGTCTTAAACAGTCGCTAAGAGTCCGAAGCACGTCCTCGGTCTCTAGCACTGCATTTACTTTACTGCTCTGATATTTTACAGGTAGTGCTCTTAACATACTCGTACGTCCCGGTTTTATAGTGCACACTACGCCTTATGGTCTAATGTCACGTGATTCACTGATTCCGGTCTCCACTACTGAAATGTACCCATTTCTTGACTAAAAGGAATATTATTGAGCAAATGGTATCAAATGGTAATGGTAATTTTACAAGTTTATTGCCACAGACCTATCAAATGGTGCACTACAATTACGAAGCTCAGAAAATGACTCATTTACAGTCAAGGACTTGGGAAATAATTCTAATTGTTTTAGTACAGCCATAATATCAGAACAAACACAGAAAGTTTGAACATGAACGCAGTCTATATTCACACGTAAAACCTATATAAATTCCTCATAAACTTTCCATTAAAAAAGATAGAGAGGCTCCGCAACAAAGTGAAACAAGATCCACTCTACTAATCCGACAAAAGCGAGCCTTGTTACCCTTCAAATTTATTTATAAGAAAACTCTCGGACAAGTCGTTAATACCTATAAAGTAGGGGCGAGAGAGGCGCGAGCGAGTTTATAACTCACGTACCGAACTTTACTCGCCGACACATAAAATAATAGGTGTAAAAACTTACACGGGATTGTACTCAGTGAGCGGACGAGGCGCGAGATGGACGGCGCCGGCAGGAGACTCGCTACACATTCATGTACCCGCCTCCTAATACCGCGAAATATTATCCGACCACCAACCTTTAGCTATGCACTTACCTATTTTATGAAAACGCTTTATCTGTATCAGCGGAATACTACAGCGACCTTGCGATTGTGGGCTATTGATGTCTTTCTAACGATGGCGTATTCGTGTCATGTATCAATTTCTTCAGTACGTTAGGATTATGATTACCAAATCTTTGTCGCATATGTCTAAATGTTCGAATTTCGTTTATGGTTATTCTTCAAATCATATTTGGCGTCTAAACGAGCCTGTTTGTACTACTACCAATAGGTTGTTAAATCTCATGACTTCTATAATTATTATTTCTGTCACTAAATTTTATAAGCCAATTAAATAAATTGTCTGCTGACATCAGACACTTGACCAATCTTTCCCTGGCTTGCCTTTCCAGCCCTTGTGCACCAATGAGTAACTCGTCTATCACGTCGAAGGTCTATTCTCTCTTCTATCTTCTCTTCTTCTGATCTCTTAAAGGTATTAATTTAATTGGTTTTGCTTACGATGCATGCCGATCAAGTAGGGAAATTAATTAATGAAAATAGTAAGTAAGTAACCATTTTGTTACACAGGATATCCAACAAAAAAAAACGAAACTTTGAACACAACAAACTTAAACGAAATCTTAAAAAAATAAATTGTCGTGCTGGAATACTTTGAATATCTAATTTAAATGCAGCGTATGCAAAATAAATTAATATTATCGTTCAAAAAGACATCACTGATCTAAAAAACTTATTAATTTGTTGAGTAGAGCCTTCACCCGGGTTCGTTTCGAAACTTTAATCAGTACAATAGGGCCTGCACAAGAAACATATTATCTTGCATAAATCATGTTAATGAGCACCTTTCGAGCTTTTCGTATCGCCATTAATTCAGATATCACTGCGGAAACAAACGTCGGTTTATCCCGCCATCTGTGGCGCATGCGCGCACCGGTAATCGTTAACCCCGAGGTGATATTATTTTGAATATCCATTTCCTTTTACATTATTATTCAAATCATCCTTAAGCGGGGGTTCTAGAGTTCAGTTTACATAAATTTGTGTTGTTGTTATTGTTACCTAAGCATAAGATGTATGACACGAATTTGAATTCGGAACAGATATTGTAGTGGAGCCGCGGGCGACGGGCACGTGCGTACGCGCACCTTGCACAACATTCGGCCTTTAGACATAAAATTAAGTAGTATTTTATTTATAGTGCATTGTTGTATGCTATTTATAGTGATATCAAGGGCTTGGGCACTTGTTGGCATCTTCTTAATGCCCTATTTACTTAAGTAAACACCTTTTTCGCACCTCTGATCTTGAAACACGTCTTCGCATTTTACACGGTGTACCATTACTAAAGTATTATACTGAACAACTATTTATTTCCCTGTCTTTATGTTGTCGAATCAAAGTTGACAATGTTATTTAAATAAACAATGTCGTCTCAGCACATGTGCGAAGCTGAGGCTGCTTTATTTATGTACATGTGTAAATATTATGTAGAAAAGCTCATTTTTAGCATTCATGCGAACCTGTTACCCTTCCAGTGACCGAGGTCAATCAGCAACTATATCCAAACTATAAATTTCATTTAATAAGACACAAATACAACTTTGTGCTCGTTTTTGAATCGCCAACCAAAGAAATTTAAATAAAACACTTTTATCAGATTCGACAGGTGGAGGCAGCGTGGCTCTTGTTCTTTTTGACTTCGCTGTAGGTTGTGGGTTAGCTAGGAACTAATCGGTTCCCGATACGGAAGGGGAACTTGTATTGGTTACATGGTCTATGACTAGACGATGCAATTCCTTATTCGGCCATTAAAATTTGGAACGCTCACAAACATTTCAATTCTTCCTTTGATCTTCTGAATGTTAACTACATCTATTCGTGTTTATTATGCAACATCAAATAGTTCTTTTTAGAAGCATTTGAAAAGTTTTACTACTTTTGACATTTTAATTTAATGCATGTTGTCAAAATGTTTCAGAACTAACAGATACCTAATCGCCAATATTTTAATATAGTCTGCTACGGACACAGTTGTCGACTGTAAGGTTCTTGGATCGATTTCAAAGGTGGTAAAAGGTTCGTAGAATATAAATTGTTTATTGTGCAACATCTTTGCTCATGCGGGCAATGTAGTAAAGTGTGCTTGATGTACTTAAATCAGTCGATAATTGTCGAACAGTCTGTGAGTTCCAAATAGTTTTACCCATTTAAAGTTTTCCATACTAACGGATCACATAAATAGGTACCATGACACATGCGCGACAACTTTTCAACTAGGTACCATGTCCTCACATTCCCACACTATTACAACTGAACTTTCCTCATAAGCAGCATAACCGAAGGTGACAGAAGTGTTGCAGTTCACATCGGACCTCGCCAACAACCGCTGCGCAGGCGCAGATTAATATTCATCATGTCTTAATCAGGAGCTGGCAGCCCACCCACGTCTGCACAACGCTTACCATTTCCACCACCATCGGTATACCATCGTCATACTAATTTAACAAACCTGGCAATACACTATGTGCAATAAATATTTAAGATTAATCTGATTGGGCCGCGCCACTACATGTTAGAATACTAATGTTGCCAGTATAAAGCAATGTCTAATTGTGTTGGAATTTCTCTTTTAATTCGCTGTGTATAGATTTTAGTTGCGGGTTAATTAGTATAATTAGCATGGGCGTGAAGAGCTTGCTAATGTGACTTGATTAGGAAGATGTGTGAACCAAATTCTATGAGCTAGAATGAGGTTTCAGTAAACGATTGGCGAATATTGTCCTCAAAGCTTATTCAAACTGTTAAAAATCAAAGAGCATTTCGTGCAATTCCGTGTGTCCGCCAATGAATATGCTACAAAAGGATAACAACAAAATGAGGCAGTTGTGTCTCTTTGTAGGCTATTAATGCCGAACTACGATCACCACCACCTGCCGACCGTGGTGATTGAGTGGTGGTAAATGAATGCAGTGCCCAGGTCTGCCAATAACAGTTTTTTTCATCAGTCATTCTCATCACAATCTAAATCTACAAAAGTTGTGATGATTAAACGGTTTTTCAATCATCTGGTTATTGTAAAATTAGCTTACACAACCTTTTATTCTAGAAACATTGTATCGACTTCTCTACCTCTTACCAAATTTCGTGCTACGTAAATACTGAGCGTATTCGACAAGGAGTATTAACTAGAGATTCGATAGACTTATGCATCTATCGAGTTACAAATTGTATATCTAAGATCGATACTGGCGTAATGAAGAGGGCTTAGCATTTAAATACATTTGCATATTAGACTGCGTTCGCTCTATCACAGAGCTAGCTATGCATTGAACCAACGTGCACTGACCATCCAACTGACAACTTTAGTTACCATTCAACGATAAGGTACAAAGTACAAATATAGCATTGTGTTTTTTTTAAAACAGTACACAAATATTTTCTTTTAAATGTACCTACGTGTAAGCGTGACGCACTTGACCTTTGACCTCTTTCGCTATAATGGAGTTTTTTGCAAAAACCCAATTTTAACATAAACTGTTTATTAAATTAAACTAATATGCATTCACTTTTAATCAAATGAGCTGAAATGACGTAGGTTATGACAAAAAACAATTGATAGTAATGATTTATAAGAAATAATTAATCAGCAAGTACGTAATATCTATACATATGTAAGTAAATCTATCTATCTATATACATAAAAATTTATTGCTGTTCGTTAGTCTCGCTAAAACTCAAAAACGGCTTAACAGATTTGAATGTTTTGTTTTGTTCGCTATAAAACAGGGGTGGTTTAAAGAAAATAGAATTGGGAAAACCCAAAAGATCAACTGAAAAAAAAAAATATGGTAATTTTGTATGGGAATGGCGTTCGTTGCAGACCTCGCATGTTTTTTTTTTATAAATGGCATTCGTGTTGGAACTATTTTCTACCTGACGTGCTGAACAATTGTCTGTCACAAATGTCATAATTTTTGTATAGTTGTTAAATCGTGTTTAGTTGTTCCGTAAAATAAAAAAAATGATTTAAGACTTGATGGAAGAAATGTCGAGGAGAAGACAAGCTGACATAGGTCTATTATATCAATGGATTGGAGTTAGAAGCTAGGTAGCTAGGTAAGTTATAATCAAATGAATTGTAGGTGGTACGAAGTTCACCGGGTCATCTAGTAACACATAAATAATTATAAAGTAGTAATCCATACTGTTATAATATAGATTCGAAAGTAACTATGGATGGTTGTAACTATGTAACCTTTTCACGCTTAAACCACTGAACGGATTTGGAGAAGGCCATAGGCTTTTTTCTGTCCCGGTAGCACGTTCCCGTGAAATAATTTCCAACAACCACGCGGGCGATGCCGCTGGAAAAAACTAGTTTAATTATTATTTAAATAATATAAATCGAGCATTTAATGATGTGCCTGTTCGACTGTATCGCATTCTATTAATTACACAGTTGCTAGTTTGAGAGACGTTTGCATACTTACGAGTATATTGCTGACATTTCTCGACCTTTCAGCCAGAAGAAAGTGGAAACTTACGGGTATTAAAACACAGGCAATAAATTAACTTTGTTATGTATGACAATTAAAATGTTTAGTGATGAATGTAATTAATAATAGTGCACACAGGTATAATTGTCGGTTGGTGCCTAAAACGCTTAAAATTGTGTAAGGGGCCTCTGCGAATTGGCTTTGGACCCTCGCACGCCTTCCAAAGGTCCGGGACCCGAGATATGTCAAAGACATTTTAATCTAATTATAACTTACTTGGGTGAGTTGTTGCAAGATTAAATAAGCATGTCGATTCTGTCAAAATCTCACCGTGAAGACTTGCGTGGAGTGAGCTGTCAGTGTCATCCCGTCTTGGTCAATCCCTAGCATCAGTGGCACTGACAGCTTACTCCACGCTCACTTCACCTAAGTTTTCACTAGGAGATGGTTACAGAATAGCACTATTAGTTGTCTAAAACATGTACTTACTTTATGAAACTGTTTCGAACGTCCATTTGTCGGACAGGTATTTTTTTTGCTAACAAATCAGAACAGCGTGTATCAGCCGCATAAATGTTTGTATACAATACGTATCTACACAACGTATGGTAACCGTCCGTACAGATAGTGGAGGTAGCTGGGTCGCAGCCGATGCGCGGCTCGATAGCGACACCAATTAATATGCAATGTCGTAGAACTCGTAAACTAGTCACGAACATATGCCAATACGTTGGTGCAGTTAGGCAAACGCTATTTGTATAATTCGGACGATTTACTTGCCGAGCGCCATCTTGGGCCACGCTCACCGCCATGTGTTCACGTCATTTTCGGATTTCTTCCCTCTAATTGAAAAGGAAATACAGAAAGTTACATCGTATGTGAGTCGGAATAATATTAACATTAGTATGAATAATAAAGCCGTTTAGTGGCCTTGTTTTATTAGATTCTCTTTTAAAAGTGTAGTAGTAGGTGATTTAGAAGATTAATAGACAAAAGATGTTGGAGGTATCAATATATTAACGCGCTACTAAATTTTCAGCATGCACGAAATTCTCAGAACATTCGTTAATCCATCCATTCATACATTATAACTATTTGGTATACCAAGTATTTGGAGAGATTTATGTAAAATTCCTGATTTATTGTGTAGGTTGTACTGATGACGTCCTGCTAAGTAAGCTAGTTTCCACATTACCAAGGTTCTGTACAAGATTCTTACTTACATGTATAATAAATATTAGTGTGTCCTGTTCAGTCACACGGTAAATTCGCAAATCGCAATAAAAATAATGACCTATGCATTACTTACAGTATCGCAATTTTCCTGAACAAATGCATATTACCATGATCTTCACGTATCTTACAAATTATTAGCAAGGACCCAACAATACATTAGCACTTGTAATCACAGATAGAGCAGAGAAGCAGTGTGCGAGGGTTATGGTAATGTCGTATCACACATCGGCGCAGCCGCCGCCGGCGCCCCCTATCGGCGTCATCGCGCAGGCGCCGGCGCCCCTCCACACCACCAAGCTACTGTCATAAGCAACTAAACTTCATTATCGATTACAAATTATTCATGCCCATATCGGTGATCGGAACTTACCATTCGATAGATGCCTCTTATGCGACTAGCCGCCGAGCATAATAATTTTCAATTAAAACCACATTAGCTTTGTTTTAGCGGAAGGAATAGTTGTTCATAGGAAACAATTAATATTAGAATGATATTCATAAAAATAACTTGATAATCGAAGTTATGTATTCGCATATACGTATTTATGTTAAAGAGTAGATTGGGAAACGAACTTAACTGTCAGCAAAACCACGGGAAAACTTGAGAAACGTAAATGAAAAGCGTCAAGTAACGGTACGCTCGTACAGATAAACATAGTCGCGGCGCAAAACGTAGCCAAGTATAGCAGGTAGGCTTCACTCGCTGACGTTAAAGCTCGGAACGCACAGCATAATAATTAGTCATTAGAAAGTACGCAGCTAGGGAGAGGGGTGGGGGCGGGAGGCAGGGGGCGGGGCTCGTCTGTTTCAGCTTATCTGAAATTACATCTTTTATGGGTATCCGCGATTATTCCGCGCTGCAGCGACTTGCGGCGCGTTAGTACCGCCTGGAAAACAATTCGGCATTACCATTGGTGTTCTACATAATCCCTACTATTGCTTTTTATTAGATTGTCTCTACTTTCACTCTTCATTTATCTTTTATTTACCAAGAATTCGATTTAATGACAATGTTCCATTTAAGCCTCCGTTTTGCCGACCGCTTCTTCTCGCGAACAAGCGACTATATGGAGGCTCTTGTTCACTTTTAAAACTTCTCACCATTTCTCCCGCTCGCGTCTACATACAAACCGTAATTTATGCGCGGTACTATAAGACAAGAATCTGGTAAATTCTAATATCCTTGTTTGTTACACAAAAGCGCTGCTTACAACAACAGACAAACAATTCAGTGGAGCTAACTTGAATTCATAATCAAGTAATTTATGTGCACGGCGAATAAATTAGCCGCCCGAGCCCGCGCGCCGCCCATAACTTACCCCAATAAATTGCCCAAAGCGGGCCAACTTCATTTTATCTCCAAATACTAATAAGTACTCGTACTACCTACGTACGCGGTTACACGGCCGACTCGCCTTTATCACGATTTTATTTTTTAGCGTTCAGTTCATTTCCACCCGATATGAACGTTTTATGATGCGCATACGCGATCGACACCCGATAAGCGCCGATGGGTTGTAAGCCGCTGTAAGTGCGCGGAAAACTTAACGAAAATGTGACTTACAAGCGCTTAAAATAGAATTACCATGATTGTATTACATTTTTAGTGCTTTGAATATTCCGAACAGATGGAGCGGCCGAAAGGTTTTGGAAACGAATTTGTTCCTTGTGTTCGGCGAGCATTGAACAAATTTTCGTGAGCCTCCCTGCGAGGCTTACACCGTTTGTAGCCCTGCTCGTGAACTCACGTATCAGGTAGCACCTGCTTTGCATAAGGCGTCATGTCGAGAACCCCACGTTTAAAGTGTAAATTTTGCGATTAAAGTATAAAATTGTGCATAAACACTTTGAACAAAATGCGTCTCGATAAGAATAATAAATATGCGATGGCAATTTATGTTACAGAAGGTCGATCCAAGGTGACCTTAATTTAATGCCGAAACTATTTCAGCAAGGTACTTACCTACATTGTTTTAACTACACACTGGTAGTTATCTACAGCTACTGTAGGTATAGACACAATGACAAATTGGTATTGTGAATATATTTGTACCGAACATCAAGATCGAACGTCCAATGCATAGTTAATGCACTTCTGTTGGGTTAGCAAGCAGCACTGAAGATTCTAAATTCTGAAGAGAACTGCTAGAGCACTGTCTGCTATTTTAGAAATCTTCTAGCTTTTATTTATACACATGATGTATGACAAACAATGAATTAATATAAGTCTTGTACGTCTGAAAGTTAAAAATAAAAAGGGCGATTTATATTTACATTATTCAAGCACTTTCCACCCCAACAAAAGTTGTCACGGTGTCCAAATCGTCCAATAGAGTCGACAATAAAATTTACATACGCTTCGGCGAGGTGTCACGCCGCAGGAAGTATAGTGTAATTTGTAAGCTTTGTGATTAATAAAGTGTACTAAGTGCGGCCCCAATAGGACAGATTAGCGGCCACTTTATCACATCTATTCCGAGTTAACGTCGCGTGACGGATCTCGTTTGAAACTCATAAAGAGTCCAAAGCAAAATATACTCGTAGATAACGCTTACTTTACGTCTCGGGCCCTTTTCCACTTGCCAAGTTTACGTCAAGTTGGCCGGAGGGTAAACTCACAAGTTTATTTAAGTTTAGTACTATTTTATAATTAAATTTCCACTTTATAATCGAGTCAGTGAACGAGTTACGATACCTTTCAGCGTTAGTCAAGAAAATCCGTTCAGTTCATGTTTTCCATGACGACCTCGATTCAGTGCGATACATACTTTTAAATCATTTACCTACCACTAAACTTGTAAATTGGATAAGTTAAGTCTGTTCTCCTAGTAAACTAAATGTTCAGTGTAATTTGACGTGAGGTAAGTAAACTTGTGACAAAAGTTACTTGGGTAAGTCGTGCACAGTGGAAAACACACTTGGCTAGCTCACATTTGGACAGATTGATGGAATTGCGTCCTTCGTATACGTAGAACAAATGTTTATAAAATAGCTTTTATCAGATTTAGCTTGACCTTTCGTTACTAATAACAACCATAAAAAAAACATACGCAGACGTCTGCAAACCGTTAATTGTTCGCTTAATTGTGCCCAGTCGGACATTTTATCAGATATTTAGATCAAAATGCTATGCTTAGATGTTTGCATTTTACATAAAAGATTCAAGTATCTTTTGCGTTTGTATCGTGGCAACATATTTCATTAATAAAAAGCCATAATACTTAGTTTAGACAAAGCATTATTTTATCAGCGGGAATAAGTCACGTTCCCGCCGGTATCTCCCGCAGGCTTACATTATGAAGGTGTTTACCAAGGATTATGGATACTTTGAATTTATATAACATTTTCTGTCATTTGCTTATCGCTCACATGACAATTCTCGTGCATTATACATGAATATATTTGACAAGTTTTAGCAAAAGACGGCGTGGAATAGGAATCCAAGAATGTGTGCGCGAAAGCCGGCTGCGAGAGAACGTAGCGCTCGGCGTGAGGCTCGAGTGCTGCGATGAGCATTTGAATAATCGCGCTGTGTTCAAAGCGGGGTATTATATGATAATAATTTCACGCGCGAGCGCCTCCCGGCGGGTGCCAGCCCAGCACCCCCCACCCCCCGCCACGGCACGTCGCTTCCCTGGAATGTGTGAAAAAGTTACCAGAGCCATAGATAATAACTGAATACAATTTATTGGCAGCCGACTCGAAGCAACAAATTTAACGCCGATACCAACTGCATTTATTAGTAGCCCCGATAGTAGCCCTCTGTTACACTGTAATTAATTGAGTCTACAAACATTAAAAATTGGTGAAGTGTTAAAATATGTTCGGGTCGCGTCCACCGGCCAGACCTACGTTACCCGTAACATAGGCATGACATATTGTGATGTAACCAAATGTTATTTTAATCTTGAACTTTGACATTTCGTTATCATACAATGTTTAATACATTCCTGAATATTAAACCGACGAAAAAATTAAAAATCTTTTCATTCATTCATGTAAAGAATGAATTCAAGAATGAGTAAGTAGGTACCACAAGTACTTACAAGTGTAAAATGTTAAGAAACATGCATAAATTGACTTACGATTACTGTAGCGTTTAAAAGGTGTTAAGTGAAATGTGTTAAGTTGTTAAATTAACGTATCATAAAATTATAACGCATAATTACATTACATAATGGCCGTCGTAAAATTAGTAATTCATAACAGTGTTGTTTTTAGATGGTGTATCGGACGTGGAGTGCTGGCTTGATAATATTAATATGTTTATTAAACGGGGCGAGCATGGTGAGTGAGCACGTTATGAGAACCCTCGCTACGGGAATGCTTTCACGCATAGTTTTCTGAACATATGTTTAGAATTTTTATCTGTGATGCTATCTAGATTTAGTTAATTAGATGAAATAAGATTTATTTCGAAAGACACGGAAAACTTACCTAATAGTAACCAGTTTACACGTGTTGACCGAACATGCGCTGCGGCTGAAATATGAAAAATAGCTATAAACTATGTGAATGCTATAATTATGTAAAAGCACATTCTAACACCGTGTGCACCTTTCTCGAAGAGGCCAAGACATAAATGCAATGAGAACATAAAAAAATTAAATATTTTGCATTTCTTCCTCACCAACCAGTTTCATATCCACGAACTAATGACTAAACCAAACAAAGTAACGCTAATAAAATACGGGTGTCATAATAACACTCAAAGCTCACCTGTACATTACAATTTCACGGTTCAAAGAGAATACTACTTTAGTTGATAAATATTTGTCTGTCCACTGATAAGCCGCTAACTATGGATAATTTATACATTTCCTTTTAAAACGATAATGGTTAACTTTTGTGGTAGTTATACGCATTTAAAAAAAGCGAATGACTATAAACCTATAATTAACTACAAACTTCATGCACCAGTAAATGTAGACATTAATTTCCACACTAGTTTATCTATTTGGGCGCACAACCCGCCTTTATCTGTCATCGTTCTCCACATTTTCAGTATAAGACAAGCATAATTGTTAAATTATCTCCAACAGATATAATATTAAAGCTTACTAGGACAAGGTTTATTTTCCTATGGCAACAATTGACCATGCATAGTCTTTTGGAAACCGTCGAATGCGGGTGGAAGGCGACTTACGTATTGCGTTTACTCGAAATTATTTTAATATGCAAATAAGAAAATGTGAAGGAGAATTGTGTTTCGACGTTGTTGGTAAAGTCGGTTACGCAGACGTATTCTTTAAATTAATGGCAGTGCGAGATTAGAGTACTGCTAACTGCTTTACATGGAGCGGGCTTACACGCCGGGGCGCGCTCGTTTGTTTCGAGAAACAGACAAATGAAAGCACATAATTACTAGGCCGCCCCGTTCTAAATGCAACAAGGATTAGAATTTACATGAGCGCGTTAACAAGCACGCGTATGGCATTTATGACTTTGATATTTAAAATACGTGGATATGCTGCATAGAACAGGATATCGACTGCAAACTGAGGCCTGCATCGCGAACATGTGTCCTATTGCTATTGTTACTCGTTATCTTCAGATCTCGAACGAAGAATTAGATCCGACGATAATGATTTACAACTTTACAGGAACAATAGTTAAAGGCCTCGATCGTCTAGATCCCAACATAACAGATAGCCTTAGAACTTACCTTAGATCTATGTTCATATTCTTAATCACGTACAGTTTTTTTTGTTGAGTTGTTAACCTTTAATATAATCACAACTACTGACCTGTTTACGAGTACAATAAACAGGTATTCACCACCTCCGAGTTGATGACATTTCTGCATGAAAAGCAACACGAATGCCAACGTCGAAGATGACGAAGAACAAAATTCAGTTCCTAATTCGGATTCGTACGATAATTAAACGGAGGTATTCTTTCAATTTTGATCCAATTAGCGTGTGTATGGTCAGTAGGGCGGCACGGAGCACTCCCGCGCCGACAGCAAGCCGCGAATATGAAGTGATGGATGAACTCCCAAGCTGCTTTACATACAATGGAAAAATGGTAAAATAAACCCCACACCCGACACGTTACTATGAACTCTAATTAAAACAGCTATGCCAGTTTATGCCCATTTGTTACGAATACAACTTCCCGTTTCTCGATGTATTGTGAAACATTTTAGTGATATTTATGACAATTTTAATAGTTATTCAGTTTTATCGGCGCTTTTTGTTGTTACTGCGACTAGTATGGGTATCACTGAAGGTAATACGTATGCAAATAGGTTTATTTTCTGGTTTCCACTGATATCTTGTTTTCAAATTTTGACAACTTCGATATTCTTTCCTAACTTGGAACAAATCAACTATACATGTGTATTTATATATATTTTACTTTGAAATATGAACCAACTGAGGAAAAATGTTTAGTTATTCATCACAAACACTTTGTAGGTAATATCAATGATCTCGGGAAATATTAAATTATGACTTTAATATTTAACTGCCTCGTTGGTCTAGTGGTCGCAATAGCTACTGCTGAGCATGAGGTCCTGGGTTCGATTCCCAGGTCGGGCAACGTGTTATTGGGTTTTTCTATCTGGAATTTCTCAGTAGCTGCCCGGAGTCTGGATTTGTGCCTGGTTGATGGCAATAGGCTCGCCCCCTATTACATGGGACTTAAAACATAACTGGAGAAATGTGGGTGTACTATAGGTAGGTACACCTCTGCCCAAACCCTTCGGGAAACAAGGCGTGATGTTATGTTATGACTTTGCTCTCAAAATAGCTCTTATTGTGCGTTGTAACAGGCAAATGACTAACAAGTACCTATAATAACATAGATATAATACACCTTACATCTATATTATAATATACATATATATAGGTATATAAATCTGTATATGATGGAGGTACGCTTCAGCGTTTTTCTCGTCAGGAATCGAAGCGTAATTATAGTCGGCGCACCGATTAACATCTGTCGACTATTAAATAAACTCAGATTATAAGGGTTCAATCAATGTAAGTAATTATTCTTATCCGTCGGATGTTCTCAAAGCGGCTGGCTCGTCTGCAGAATAATTTTCTCATGATTCGCGAGGAAATCAAACTGCCCCGCAGCCTACCCGTTTATTAGGCAGTCACATTGACGAGACTGCCTAATGTACATCACTACGACTCCACCATGTAATTTATTGCTCTTATGTAAGCGTTGCAGAGGTTTTCTTATACATGGTTTTGTATTCCATAACACGTAACAACTGCTATACTGTACGACGCGATTTTTTCAATACTTTTATATATTTTTTATGCTTAGTTTGATTTTATGATAAGTATACAACTTTCCTCATGTTTTAATAGTCATTCTTCGGGGCGAAAGCAAATCAAATATCATAAAATAATGTAATAGTAATGTTCAAAACAGACAATAATATTTATTAGCCAATAGAGATGCAACAATTAATAATCTTAACTATGAAAAAAATTGAAAACAATACAAAAATTAAAGAAGAGAATGAAAAATGGGCGTGTGTGTGTGTATGCGCGTGATTTTGTGTAAGTGTAGGGTAGTGAAATGTGTTGAAAATGGTTGAATAATAGGTACTAAGCTTATCATGAAATGCTTTGTCCAAATTCTTCATTATAGATTACTGTAGCATACGTTGCTGAACATACCGAATGAGTCAGTAATTCCTAGAACATTCCTGATCAATCAGTTTCAATCGTAATAGGGTGTTACGGGGATGAGTGTGCGAACGGCGGTACGCTGTCGGCTCCCGGTGCTCTTGCAAAAACCACTGATGCTAACAGAACGATTATAATATATTAGTTGGTCTTTAATTGCGCCGATATAATTACGGCAGTGAGCGGCGCATACGTGACAATATCCTGACCGCTCAGCCACCGTCGGCGCGATATTAAGAGGAATAACTCGACTGAGCCGATCGAATGTTTCGCGATAATGAGCGGCGGTCGCGATCGAAGTGTCATTAGGAAGTCGTAACCGCCAATGTGCACCCTCAAGTTATGTTAACCTTCGAGCACCGAGCAGATTAATCTTCATAATTACACGCATTCAGTCGCTCAGTATGGAGAGTGTTAGTTATAACTCATTTGTTTTTGCAGAGCGTATTGGGACGGGTAATGGTCAAAATGAGTTTCTTTCGTCGTGGGTTGTGCTTTTAATTGGGGTTTGAAGACTTATGTTTAATTTTGCGAATTGTAATTAACATAATGTGCTCTACAGACATTTGGTTTTTACGGTGCACCTATTCTGGCTACGTAATAGAAGTAATCTAAGATCGATTTTGTCGAGAATACTTAATACTATTTGATACACACTTTCGACTCGCCGATGTGATTCAGAACATGTTTTCAATTGAAAATTATTTTCCTGACATAGTTTACATCTCTAAATAACTATGAAATACTGTAAATTAGCACTATTTAATTAACATCTTTAGACAATGTAGCCTCACAATCTTGTTCTCATGGTTAATAATACTTGTGAAACAATTTTGTGTCCAAGGTTCAAAGGAACGACATTAGACGTGATCAGTCGTTGTCGGCGCGAGGAAACGGGGTAATTTCCTAATGATTCAATGAGGTGATACTTACCCATCGTGGGAATCAAACCTATACTTGTGAGGTTAACTTAAAGGATAGTAGCGGCCGAAGCAGCAGCCCCCCATTATAATAGAGCCCGGAGACATTAGCCTGATGATTGTGTTTGTATGGTAATTAAGATTGACGTATTTAATTGTGTACATTCCGATTCCAAAAACATTGAATACATCAACATACACGGATAAAATTATGAATTAATCCTGATAGGGCGGCACCTCTCAGTCGCGCGACATACTTCGGCCAGATAAGGGAAAAGCGTCGCTGGCTTATAAATGACTCTTTATTAAACGTGAAAGGAGCGACGTCGGCTAATGGGCCGATCATGCGCTCCCATTAAAGATTATTTAATATTCAAAAGCGGCCGACGATAAATCACGATCGCCCGCCATGATTCTTTGACTACACCCTGCACTTTTGCTCAGACGTATCATTTTGTATTCCCTTTTATCTGTACATATGTACTTAATTATTTTTTTAAATTAATGCTTAGATACATAAAAGGGATTTTATGTGGTGTGGCATTTATTGCCGTTGAAATGAAGGTGGATTGAAGTAAAACACGTCTTGAAATGGCCAGAGTGTAACGTAAATGGTATCAGAAGCTGTTATGAGCGTAAAAGTGTCGCAAATTGGCGTCTGGCGTCAGCTAGTTATGCTTGCTGGCTGTTGAGCTGCCGTGTGTGGCCGCCGATAGCATCGGAATATCTCTCCGGGAATGCCTTCAATCGTATAAGGCAGCGGACGATGCCATAACACTTGTCCCATCTGATGTTAACAGCGATAGCGGCCGCTCGGTCGCAGCGCGCTTCAGCGGGCGGTTATTAACTCAACCAATGATCCATTCATGTCTCGTCCTTTATAGTGCAACAGTTTTTCAAGCTGTCCCTGTATTGTTTTTGTATGTAATGAACACTTCGAAACACGAGCTTTTTGTTCTTCGGTCGCATTTTTATAATTAGAATTGCAGAATTGCCTATTTGCCATACGCAATCTTGTTCTGATAAAATCTGCGCGAACGAAGAACACAAGAAAACGAAGACTCGTTTCGAATAAATTGATTGTCATATAAGTTATACCTTCGTGTACGGATAGCCTTTCCTATTTTTGGGGACAAATGGCAAAACAATAATTCGTACCCTTGCGCGACTGAGCTAATAACAATAAAATAGAAAGTCGATCACGAAACGCGGCCCGGCGACTGGTTCAATCAACGCGAGTCAGATTTATTTTTATGAAAATTGGCATAAAATCGGGCGGGTCAGCGGGGGCGCAGTGGCCCCGCGGGACCGCACGCCCGACCGTTTACTGCATATCGTTTCCTACGAGAGTCGCCGGCCGCCTCTCGGAAATATTGCCAGCGGTCATAACTTTTTATATGCACCGATGACATTGCAGAAAGTGGCGGCTGTCTCGACTATAATTCAGAGATGATAATACCCTTAGGATATATTTTAATGATTGGCAGGCATGAGTTTATTAACTTATAGCAGGGCAATCACGAATTGTTTAACAGCTATACCAATTTATTGTTTTAATAAGTACTTACCAAGTCTTCAGAAGTAGGTACCTACTGATGATACTTTTGAAGACAATATATTTTTATTGAATAATTAAGTACTTAAGCATCTATTCAATTAGCTAAAATTAAGAAATAAAACATGTTTGTCACACTGCTGGCTTAACTGTCACACTCGACTACAGCTCTATTCACCCCCGAGCGCACAATGTCTGTGTGGTGTTGATGTGTCAAGCGGGTGTCGAACTCGTAAAGACGTTTCTCTATTATCGTCCACTCAACTTCGCAGCCCTTACCTTGGGGTCCAGATCATTTCAATGCGTCGTCAAACGATATACGATTAGATGCCCATCAAATCTCGAATTGTAAATATCGATGCGTCAGTTCATTCAAGAAGCTTAGACGCTCTTTCTCTATGTAGTCTGTGTTTGTATCTATGATGGGATGGGACGAAAATGTCAGATTTCTAAATTTATTTTATCTAGTTTTAATACGGTCATGCGAATATCTACCTATGTCAGTCAGTAATTTGTTAATTATTGGTAGTGTCCAGTCGAATATTGTTTTTTTATCGGCCGAAAACTAAAATAAAAATAAAAAGAAAGTTTCTCGTTTGTGGTTCGGTTGTTGTTTGGTAAAAGTAAAAAAAATGCACGTGATTTATTTATTTAAACATTTATGTACACACATATTAACAGACAAGAAAAAAAGGAACCGAAGAATACGGACAAACGTGATGCTTATTTGTAAAGAAATCTCTTCCAGCATTCCTGCGATAGGAGAGTATTTAATAGATGTAGACAGCGTGTGTAAGAGTAGAAGAGAAAAAAATATGCATAAAAAACAAAACTATTTTCTAATTTGGGACTTAAGCATAACTGGCGAAATGTGGGTGTACTATAGGTACACCTCTGCATAACCCTTCTGAGATTACGGGCGTGATGTGTGATGTGTTCTCTAATTTAAATAGAGAATTACATAACATACATACTTTTAAAATAAATATCACTATATACAAAGTAATAAAAACAAAAACAAGTGCAACTATGACACAGTGGAAAGGTAATGTTCTTCTACTCCCCTTTTAAACACAGTAACAGTTTGACAGTTCCTAATGTCAGGCGGTAGTGAATTCCACAACCGAATCGCGCGCACAGAGAAAGAGTAGGAGTAGAAGTCGGTGGCAGTGGGGAGGGAATTTGAGGAGATTTCTAAGGTGCGACCTGCAAGGCACATCAGAAGGACGGGCGTAGGAAAAGCATTCCCGCAGATAGGATGGCGTTATAGGGTTGTGACGTATGTTAAATAGCAGACACAATATCCGAGAGTTCCTGGGAAGTCGAATAGGGAACCACTTGAGTATCTTGCGAAAGTTAGAAACGTGGTCAAACTTTTTAAGGTTAAAAGCAAAACGTATACAGATATTTTGCAAACGCTCAAGCTTATTTAAAAGCTCCTCGGTGCTAAATAACAGGTATCAGCGTAGTCTACGCTGGGCTGTATGAGAGTTTGAGCAAGGGAGAATTTGTGTTCAAGGGCAAGAAGCTCTGGAGGCATTTCAACGAATGGAACGTGTAGTGCACCTTACGACTAACTTGAGCAACATGAGCAGTCCACGATAAGTAATAGTCCATGGTCACCCCCAGATTTTTAACCGTTTTTGCGTATTCTATCTGAACGCCATTCAGGCAGAGTGGAGACAGCGACACAACATCGAGCCTATTTAGCATATACCTGCCGCCAATAATTATGGCCTGAGATTTCTTAGGGTTGATCTACGATCCAAAAGACCGCGAACACTCGCTTTTCAAATCCAGGCCTCTGTTCATAACAGACACGGCGGCTTGAGCATCGTGCTAATCGAATTAAACCGATCAAACTTGAATCGCGCGAAACTTTACACTTACTTTTCTCAAAGTTATCAGAGGGGCATATCCCATAATTTTATGAACGTGCGCAATCTAATCTCAGTCTTAATCTGACAAAAGTACAATTAATTTTCATACATTTTTGACAAGTTTCTGACATCGATAGTCGTGAGATGAGATTGCGACTTCAATTTGAACGTTTTTGATGTTCCAAACATGGTCTATATGTAAAAAAAAAAGCGCGCAGTTATGGATATAAAATAAATTGCTAGTAATTGATTTGCCGGAACTGGTTAGTTTTGTTTTTTCGCTCACCGCCGAAAATAACAGTAATTGTTACGCCGAAAACGAAATTCACGGACAGAAACTGCGATGGTTATCAAAATCCAAATATCGCAATAACTAAAAAGGCTTATGTCGTAATGCTGTCAACCTTTAGTGGCTTTGGTCTATAGGCTGGATATAAATTTATCGGGCAGGGCAGTCGTCGGTCGTCAAAGCTCCGCTGAAGATTTTCTCTGACATTGCATTAGAATCTGTACCTTTTTGAACTAATAAAAATAAGTATATTTCGTTTTCTTTTTTAGTTTAGAGAGTTTGGGAGTTTAGAGGCATTAGTGACAATAGAATCGTCACTACTGCTGCCGATTCTCTTGTCATTAATGCCTGTAAACTAGACTAAAAATAACTAACTTATTGCAGCAAAATAAATAGAAGAGGCTTCGCCACTACGTATAATTTCTTAGCTTATTAATTTATGAGCTACTATTTAAAGGGTGGATTGGATTAACCAAGTAAAACTTAGTGGAAACAATTTATTAAGTTATTTTGGTAGATAAACGTGACTACAATAAGAATAAGGTAGATTGTGAGAATACGAGAATCCAGTGTTGTCGCACACTGGATTCGACAACACCGGGTTCTTGTATGTCGGCACTGCGCGAAAATTTGGTCATGGGCTTGCAGGTTGGCACTCGCAACCTTAGCGTAAACCGAGAGAGCACAACGTTGCTAAAACGGCTTCGGAAAGGGTCACGAGGTTCCAGCCCGTCGGATGTGCCGTAATTCGGCTTGTAAACAATTGTCTTTAATCTATAAATAAAATATTACACAAATTAGCGGACTAAAGATACAAGCAGAATCTTTGATAGAGCAAGCAAGAATCAATAAAGGGATCGGACAAAACAAGAATGAGGATATTGACAATTACGTAATCTTCGAAGACAGTATTAAAATATTGACAGCATTAGAGCGATAGAGGAAAGAAGTGATTGAAATATATTATACCTAGCAAATTTTCAATAGTTGTTTTAAATAAAATAAAATAAAAAATATATCCATCATTCATAGAAGGAACTTCTGCAACTTCTTAAACAACAGTGAGAGAAAAAAAAAATACAGCCAATCTACCCAAACAGGTTGCAATAAATAAGGTTTAATTGTAGCGGGCAAGGCTACAATACTTAATAAATAACTTTGGTAGAACCACCTATTTTCAAAAAGTTACAGGTCAGATGCCTGACCGTCACTTTACATTTAAACCATTATGACAATTTTTCCTTTAAATAAATCTTTTCGTGAGGCATGTTACATATAATTTTCAATGGTTGCCTATGACTTTTATATTAGGGCTCTGTGAGAATTTACCTTTTTTTTACCAAAAGTCTTAAAATTACCAAATTTTATGAAAATACTTTATTGTCTCCCTTTTCTCACTCAGTTGTCGAAAATAGTTGATAACAATAAAATGGCATGCACGAAACAAAGCACGACATAAACTTTTACGTGGCCCATAAATCTGAAAGTTATTCTCACGGGATGATAAGGTGGGGACCGCGGGATCGCAGGGATCGCGGGATTGTGACGGGCAGGGGCCCGCGCAGGCCCGCACTAACTTGTAGAGCTCGCTGTTGCAAATGATAAGTAATATTTTATTGATGGTGTCAAATAATGTTTGATATCTTTGTTTGAGGGGTGATCAGTATAGAGTCGGGTGTTGATTTGGCATTTTTTTTTTTTTTTTTTTTAAATGGCATCTCGCAGGTCAACCTATGAGGTTGTCGTCTGCTTAGACGGACTTGCCTGTGGATTCCCTAATAAATTAAGGCCTCCAGCCAGGACTTAAACTTAAATACTAACTAAAAACTAAGCGACTACACGCTAAGGGCACCCCCTGTGGGGTACGAACCTCGGCTTAGGGCGTCGCTGGAAGAGGGCAGCAAATGACTAGCTGGATCAGGAATGATATTATTTAGGGACGAATTTAAAGCTACAGGCTCAGCGGCGCGGGCTGGCTCGAGCAAGGGTCGGGAGGGGCGTAGATTTGGGCGTCGCGGCGGGCCTCGGCGGCGAGGACGGTAGGACGGCGATCGGGTTTTGGGCTTATGAAGCGTGCTGGTTGCCTTACTACTCTCCTGCAGGAGGGTAGTGGCGTCGTCGGGGGCGATTAAGGTATGCCTTGGTCGGCGAATACTACTAATACGGGAAGGAGTGTAGCGGGCGGCCGCTGAGATCAAGGGGTTGGGGTGTTTTATGCCACAGTCAAAGAAACGCTTCGATAAGCGTTTCATGAACTGGTTTATGGTAGGCATTTTAAGATCGATGTGGAGATTTATATTACGGACATAGAAGGGGGCACCCGTGACCTTTCTGAGGAAACGGTTCTGGAGGGTCTGCATCTTATGGAGATGACGTGGGTGAGCGTGCGCGAATACAACGCAGGCATAGGTCATGATGGGACGGATGACTGCGGTGTAGATGCGCAGCTTGCATTTAAGTGACAGTTTGCAACGGGCTGTCAGAATAAAGTGGAGTCTACCAAGAGCGAAAGCGGCGCGCGCGCGAACAGCCTTAATGTGCTCTTTGAACGTTAAGTTTTTATCAAGGATCACGCCTAGGTATTTGGCTTGCTTCTCCCAAGGGATTGGCTTGCCGTACATAGTGATCGGGCTGGGAAGGGGGGGTGGGACTCGACGACGTCTCGAGAAGAGAACCGCCTGACTCTTATCGGGGTTGACCTCGATTCTCCATTTCCGGAACCAAGCGCCTAAGACGTTTGCGGAGGTTTGGAGAGTACGAGCTATAGCATTGGGACAATGACCGGTATAGTAAACGGCAGTGTCGTCGGCGAAGAGAGCCAACTGAGCCTTTTTACTCTGTGGGATATCGCTGGTGAACAGCGTGAAAACTAGAGGAGATATGACGGAACCCTGAGGGACACCGGCGCGAATAGGGTGAGGGGACGAGAGTGCACCCTCGATGCGATAGCGGAAGGTGCGATTCGACAAAAAGTCTCGTAAGATGAGTACGAGACGATCTGGCACTCCTAGTTGGTAAAGCTTGTATAACAAGCCGTTGTGCCAGACTTTGTCGAAGGCTTTCGCTATGTCGAAGAATAGCACACCCGTCGTCGCGTTACGCTGCATACCGGCGCACAAGTGCTCTACGATACGGTGGACCTGGTGGATACTCGAGTGTTGTGGGCGGAAACCAAACTGCTCGTTGGGAATGAGGCTCTTTGCTTCGGCGTAGTCTTTGAGACGCTTATAAATAAGCCTCTCGTAGATTTTGCCGAGGACATTGAGTAAGCTAATAGGGCGGTAGCTGGAGGGCTCAGACTTTGGCTTGCCTGGCTTTGGGATACCGATGACGGTGGCTTCTTTCCATGCTTGTGGGAAGATGTTGTTGCTCAAGGCGCCATTGAAGATGGCGGTCATAAGCATTATTAGCGGGGCAGGAAGGAGTTTGTATACCTTATTGGTAATACCATCCGAACCGGGGGCCTTACGAGCGTGGAGCCCTTTAATGATGTCGTGCACTTCGTCTGGAGTGACGGGAGGCAGAGGATCATCAGGGTCTTCGACGGGAGGGAGGGAGGCTCTTCGTTCGACTTCAGCGTCGACCTTGTTCAGGTGAGCTTGGTCTACTGGTTGGGAGCTGGGAGAACATTGGGACTCTAGGCTGTCGGCAAGACATTCAGCCTTATCGGGACTGTCGAAAGCGACACTATTGTCGGGGCGGATGAGAGGAGGCATAGAGACCTCTTCTGAGGAACGCAATTTCCTCTGTAATTGCCAGAAGGCTTGATGAGTGGGCTCGAGTTCGCTGAGCATCTTGTTCCAGCCCTCAGAGCGAACCTCCCCTATGCGTTTCTTTACAGCACGCTGTAAATGGCGCATGTGGGCTTTGTTCGCGTCACAAGGGAAGGAGTCGTAGGCACGGATGGCCGCGTTCTTCTCGGTTATCAGGTCACGTACGTCAGCAGGTAGTTTCCAGCGATGGTCTTCCATCACCGGAACTTCCCGTGAACAATCCGTCAATACGGATTGTACGTGCTCTGTAAACGAGTCGATTGCGGCCGTCGTGTCGGCGACTGACACTAAGTGATCGGGGATGGTGTCTAAGTGAGGCGACGTGGTGGATTTCAGTCTTTCGCTTACTTTCCTCCAGTCGGTTATCGTCTGGGTCTGAGGGGGGCGGTTGGGGTCGATCGGGCCCGAGTAGGGTGCAAGATGCATGACTACAGGGCGGTGGTCAGAATTTAGCTCGTGGAACGTCTCAATCGATTGCAAACGGAGGTTCACATTCTTGAGCAGCGCTACATCGAGAACATCGGGAAGGTGATTAGGATTACCTGGGAAGTGAGTCGGGCTCATTGGAGCGATGACGTCAAAGTTAAGGGATTCGCCTAACTTGAAAACTAACCTACCTCTGGTTGAGGTTGTGCTACTATTCCACGCCGGGTGCTTGGCATTAAGATCCCCCGCCAAGATGACGGAGTCACTCATACCGAAGAGGGCAGTGAAGTCATTTTGGAGCGAGATGGGATCCTCCGGACCATTGTCGGGTGGGATATAAGCGGAGATGATGGTGATCGGTTGGTGGCCGGTCATGCCGAGCCGACAGATAGAGGTCTCCAGATGGGAGAAGAGAGGAGGTGGGTCTATAGGGATACAATACAAAGATTTCCTAAAGTATATGAGTGTGCCACCCTTGTGACATCGAGACCTGTCATTGCGAACTAGTTTAAAGTTGGCAATATTCGGGTTTCGGTGATGTGGTTTTAAAAAGGTTTCCTGTATGAGGAGGATGTCAAGCTGATGGTCGCGGAGGAAAGTGGCGATCTCATCGCGTTGACCTGAAACGCCATTTGCGTTGAAAAAGCCTAATTTAAGGGATCGGGGTTTGTTACTATTTACTCTCGTATTATCCATTGAGAATTAATATTTGAGTGAGTGTAGAACTTGCGCGATCTCGGGATACGCGCTGAGAATTTCCATGAGGCGGATTGCGTTGCCGTTTGCAGCAACGATTTCTTCCGCCATTTTATCCGCGGCGGTGGTAAAGAGAGCCGCGTATGTACTTAATATGATTTGGGCGCTGTTTCGGCCCTGGATTCCCTGAGGTGCCGCTGGAGCGGCCGTAGGGGCCGCGGGGGCTACCAAAGGCGCTGGGATGGCGGTAGCCATCAGCGCTGGAAGTTGCGCGGATTGCGCTGGTTGCGCGGGTTTTGATGGCACCGAAGCTGCTGGAGCCTTCAGGTGGTTAAGGTTAGCCCAGGGAGACGGCCTCTGCGGACTGAGCCGCTCCGGCATCAGCGCGGAAGGAGGCTTTCCCCAGGGGCTTTCCCTGTGCTGGCGGTCGCTCGCGCGTTTCGCGAGTTTGGGAGAGGAGGACTTCGGGGCCTTAGGACAGCCCCGGTAATTTGCCGGGTGTCCCGATTGGCCGCAGAGTACACAGCTGGGAGGCTCTAAACATAGTTCCCTATCTTTAGGGCGGGTACAGTCGGCGGTGCCATGCTCACCTAGACACTTGACGCATCTAGGGGTGGCATAGCAGTTGGACTGCGAGTGACCATATAATTGGCAGCGATGACACTGTCCAATTAGTTGAGCTCTGTAAGGCTTCTCTATTGAGATGCCTGAGAGCGAACACACCGACTTAACTTTAAAAATCGGGTGGTGCCCTTCAGTGGGGTCACAGATGACCAGGACCATGTCATAGACAAGGCCCTGCCTCGCTTTGTGCAAGCGATGGACGGCGGACACTGGGATTCCTTGAGCGATGAGGTCGCTCTTAATCTCCTCGGTGGAGATTTCTTGAGGGACGCGCCTTATTACGACGCGAGTAGGGGTTTCCTCCGGAAGGGAGTAAGTGTGAAAGGAGTAGTTCCTTTCACGTAGGGCGCGGGAGAGATCCCTAAAGTCCGTAGACGTGGGGACGGTAACTTTGATCCCCTGGAGGGTGGATCGGGCGTTGGTGTAGTTGATCTTGCGATCAACACACATCTTGGAAATTTCAGTCCATTTGGACTTTTCCTGGACGTATATCGGGGGAGGGGGCTTCTGCTTCCTCGCGGTAGGAGCGGGAGGGCAAGCCATAGGGCTGGCGGGGCGACTGGCCCGCGGACTAGGGGCGGAAGTGGAGCTGGACGGTATGTCGTCCTGTTTTTTCTGGGCCTTGGTGACCGGGCCAGCGGGGGCGGAGGATTTAGCCGCCTTCCTCTTGCCTCGTTTGACCACGACTTGGAAGTCGTCATCGCTGGAGGAGGAGGTGCGTGCTTCTTCCTCGGAGAGTGGGACTGACGTGTCCATGCTCTCCGGGCGAGTCGTGTTTATTGCTGCGGCGCGCAGCTGCGTTGTCTCTGAGACAATGGCGGCCGGAACAATGGCGGCCGTGACAATGGCGGCCGGAACAAAGGCGGGCGAGACAATAGGGGCCGGATTAGCGGCCGGAGTATTATCTGCCGGTACAATAGAGGGTGAGACAATGGGGGCAGAGATATTAGCCGGAACATTGTTGTGCGGAACAAAGGGCGGAATGCCTTGTTCGTATGCAGGTGGCGATAGCGGGCTCTCAAGCGCGTCGCTGAAGTTAGCGAGTGCGCCTTGAGACGGAGCGGGACTAGAAACTTGGCTTATTTTGGCGCCATATTTCGCCAAAAACTCGGGGTCCTTTAATAGGACCTCTTTGAGGAACGCCAAGAGGACGGCGTCCTCCATGATCGGAGCGGGAACTATATTAGGGAAGGAATGGTGGAAAGAGAAAATTCCCTACGTAGCCTAAACCCTATACCTAACTCCCCGGGTGGATTGGCCCGGGGATGAGTTCCCTCCCTGTCGGGTGTAGACAGGGAGGTGTGTACCTATTGGTGAGCCCTAAGCTTGTAACCCGTCGCCAGTCTTATTGTGCGAACGGGGCCCTGACCAGTCTAGCGCGAAGGGTGTAGACACACCCTAAAGACACTAGGTGAGTAGCTGGAAAGCAAAACTGTCACCAGAGCCGACTAGGAGATCCCCCAAGGCCGGTTATCTGGGACCCGTCCAACTAACTGCCTCGCCCTGAAGGGGTTCGGCGGGTGTGAATTGGGTCAACACCCCACTCGGCTTCGTTGACACCGTAAGGTTTCAACCGAGGACCACGAAACTGTGGTTTTACCCAGAAGGGGCCTAGTGAAGCTACTCACAAAACGTCTGTTAGAGAAACGAGATTTGCCTTGAAAAAGGCAGTTTTTTGAGTTATTAAAATCAAATCAATTTCTTGATTTGATTTTAAATCGGAGTAGTCGGGGCGACTACGATGACGTCACGTGGTAGCGACGAGTAGAAAACACGAAACACAACACTGGAGCGGGAGAGCGCACAAACACGTCCGTCCGCGGCGAGAGTCGAGCGTCGAGTGTTGATTTGGCAATGAATGGTTGGGTTTTAGTAGTTTTGAGTTTTCATCGGACATTATTAGTGGTTGATTTTTCATCCTACAGGAAAAGAGTGTTCAATGTAAATGATAAATGATTTTGTTTGTGTAAGTAGGTTTGTACAAACACTTTTACCATTCAATCATATTTTAATAATTAGATGACATCGGCGTTTCCTATGTGATTATTCTGAGAAGAAATTCCGAAACAAACTCAGAGGTCAAAGTCTCTTTTAAAGTCCAGACATAATCTTGGTCAGATCATGTGAAGACCATGTTGATTGGTGTCTGAAAATAAATGGTCTTTTGAGGAAACAACCACACAGATTGAGTGGACATGTCCAGTCAGTGTCGCATTTGTCAGTAATCATGCAGCTCAACTCAGAAGTTATGGAGCTCAACGATTCGACGAAAAATACAGAAAAAATGACATTTGGGTAGAACGCATAAAGTATTCAAACTGCCAGACCATCATTAAAACCTGAAAGGAAAAAAAAAGTCTCTGAGGATTTTTTTATTTTTCCTTTCAGTTAGTTTTCACAAAAATTATAAATAGTATAAAACATTTTACAGTAAATATTTATGTCATTGATTATGTAGAAATGGTACAAGAATATATAGAAAAAGGAAAACAAAATAGCATAAACTCACGCCTTCTTCCCATGGGGTAGGCAGAAACTACAGAACGCCACCTACTACGATCCTTACATAAATAAATTATTTATTTCTGTATGTAGGTTTGTACAAACACTTTTACACGTTAATCATATTTTAAGAACTAGATGAGATCGGCGTTTCCTATTTGACTTACTCTGAGAAGAAAGGCCGAAACAATTTCAGAGGTCACACTTTTTTTTTTGTCCAAACATAATCTTGGTCAGGTCATGTGAAGACCATGTGGGTTTATGTCTGAAATGGTCTTTTGAGGAAAGAACCACACAGAATGAGTGGACCTGTCGAGTCAGTGCACGCATTTGTCAGTTGTCATGCAGCTCAACACATAACTAAAGGAGCTAAACGATTCGACGAACATTACCAAAGAAAAGACATTTGGGTAGGCCGCATTAATTACTCAAACTGCCAGACCATGATTAAAACTAATACAAAAAAATGCATTAAAAAAAACGACAAATTCACAATGTCTTCACATTCACAATAATTAAAATAGTATTATACTTTACAAAGTAAATTTACATGTCATTACACATAAAGTCCATCAATGTCAAAGTGTAAATATAAATCCGAAAATAATCTTGGTTATATCATATGAGGACCATGTAGACTGGTGTCTGAAATGGTCTTTTGAGGAAAGAACCACACGGGTTTGAGTGGACCTGTCCAGTCAGTGCACGCATTTGTCAATCATCGTGCAGCTCAACTCAGAACTAAGGAGCTCAACGATTCGACGAACAATACAAAAGAAAGTAAATTTGGGTAGGCCGCGTAAAGTACTCAAACAGCCAGACCATCAATATGAGAAAAAAAACACAATGGCCCACGAAGTCCTCATATTCACAAAAAATAAAACAATATTATACTTTATAAAGTTAAATAGCAAATTAAACATGAACTATATCTGTGTAAACTATAAACTATATATTGGAGCAGCTCAATCCCAAGCCTTCTTGTCCTCAATATATCCTTTGACAGTATAGTAGGCTTTCTGGTATAATTTCCGCTTTATAAATAATTTGAATTTATTAAGGTTTAGTTCTTGAATGTGGCTAGGAAGTTTACTATAAAAACTTACACATTGGCATTTAAACGAGTCTTGAGACTGGTAATCGGAACTACAATTTGTAATTGTCAAAAAACAATGATTTTGACAGGTAGGTAGGTAAAGACGAGTGAGAATGTTGAAGTTTATCTGCATGGGCTTACAGGACTTAATAAGACCTGACTTTTATAAAATTGAGGAGAATACTCTTTTCGTATCAAGAAATATGATATTCATTTATAGATAAAATCGCATATTCCCTAGAGTAGCGGGGGTTTGTCAACGAAACGAAACTTTCATTGAGTCAATCTAGTGTAAAAAGTCAAGATTGGGGTGGTGGATCTGACGACGATGCCGGTGGCGGGTATTTTGACAGGCGGGAAACTGATATGACGTCACCTGGGATATGGATAGGTATTCAGCAGAACATGATGATAGAATCATCATCAAGGAAACTTTTATTATTAGGAACTTATCTAAAGAGCTTTTTGACCAAATAGGTGCCATGAGTTTTCTTTAATTTGAAAATGAGTCAAAAACCTAGCTATCTTTAAAGAATTGACGGAAACAAATAACCTATAAAGGTAGTCGTAGCTAGCCGTGCTTGTCATAAAAGCCACTCGTCTAGGAACGTTTCATATATTCATCATATATTCAATAACAGACTCCCCTGCCGGCGGCTAAACCCAAATTTTCAATCTTGACAGTTATCATTTTACCAAAGCAAACTCCCATAATATTTGCTCTCCGGGTGTGAGGCGAGACTCTTCGAATTTCATATTTATTCGCGGAAGCAAACAGCGCGCCCGCACCCACACCGGCGGAACTGATATTATTGTGCATTCCGTATAATATTGTTTGCTATTTGGCACATTCTCTGTTTGTTTTCGTCTCTCATATGAAAGGGGAGCTATAGACGTGCAAACAGATGGGTGTCACGCTCACTCTTCAAGCTTTTGTACTGGGAAATGCTATTAGTTTGAAAATTTAAATGTAAATTTTATTTTAAGTCCACATTGTCACATTAGTTGTAATTTTCAGTAGTGGGATGGCACAAACATGATTTAGAGGAAGCATAAAGCGTTAAATCACTATACGTGATCATAGGAGCGCAAACATAGTGTACGTTCGGAATATGAAAGAGAGCAATCCATTAAGTCGGCGCGGCATGAATGGCGGCCGGAGTCTCGGAGACGCGACTGCCTCTGATAACCCATAATACGCTGATATTTTTGCTTTGCTCATATGTTGGAAGTAATGGCTCGTGCCTGTTAGATGACTGTGGATACGAGACACAGCTTCCTACTTTCTTGCTCATATTTTTCAAAGAATACATATTTAACAGCGTCACGTGCCAGGTATCAGGTTTCCTAATGCTATTTGCCGAATACACAATTGTAACATTATTTTCTGTCTTTTTTGTTGTTCTATGACAAGAACTGCTTAGAATGCATACCTCGGTACCCAGAATTATTAATTTGAAATGAAACAAAACATTTTTAAAAATTTTTTTGCTAAATGTTATGATATTCTTGCTACCTTGTATTATTTTAAATTATAGGAAGGCCTTATCCACATTAAGATTGAACAAGAATTGTAAACCATAATATATTATATTTGGCATATAAAAGGCTCGCTTATCTAAGGGGTTTGACTGGAAACGAACATAAAGGGTGATCCTCTGTGACAAATACCGTGATATACCGCGCGGCAGTCGTAAGGGAAATATTTTTATAAGATGAAACATTATTATTTTTGGGGGCGCGCAGGGATCAGAAGTCGCTCCGATGGATTTGGCAATGTTCCTATGCTGTGTCAGACAACACTGTTTTGTGGCTCTGATTGCACCCCACACGTTTGTAGTTTGTTTAAAGGTATTGGTACCTAATGTTATCATTAAGTAGGTACAAATCATTGTTTAATTTGCTCTTATATTGTCAGCCTATTTTGCGTCGAATTTGTAACCTAACAAAACCCACAATCGAATGATACGAACCAGAACAGTGACGACAGGAAACGGTTAAACGTTTAAAGCCGTTAATAAAAACAAATTAATGTGCGTTAACCCTAAAATTGGACAAGTTCAATGCAGAGGTCGTTACCACTATAGGAAATTTATCCCTTGCAAGTATTAACACTGAAATCCGTTCGTTGTATTCGGTGTCATTAAAGTTATGTGGCGGGTGGTGTGGAAAAGTGTGTTTTATGCGTTGGCGGGTTAGGGCGGGATTGTGTTGCGGGGCGAGGCGACAGCCAATCAAAACATACAAGGAGCATATTGATTCCGAGAAGTGTCGCTGTTAACGTGGAGGCTGAAGCTGAATACATTAGCCGGCGGCGTAATGAAGTCTCGTTGCTTGTAAACAAACAGCGCAGGGAGCGGCGTGCCCGGGGCGCGCGCGCACCACTCGCTTACAGGAATTCTATTTCCACGACAAGCGTCATGTGTTAATTAACTGCTCGCACCTACGATATTGAGATATCGTCGTCGATCCCGCTGTTGTTATTAGCAAACGGAGGCTTATTGCTTACCCACTGTTCCGGTACATGTCTTTATTGAGGCTCTACCTCCTGATTAATAATGTTCTTGTAACTCACCTAAAGGTTCCGTACATTTCCCATAATATCTTCAGTGAGAAAGTATTTGGACTCGATTCTAGTCATTATTTTTTGTTACAGTTGAGGACCCATTTTTCGTAGACACTTCGTAGCAAAGCGCTACGAAGGAAGTGAAATCACTAAGACGGTGAAATCTTTAGAAATATCAATAAGAACTAAATATCTGGTACGATACCTGGCTTGTTACTTTTGTTAACTTGTAAAAACAGACGGATATGGAATAATTAATAACGAAGACTTCTCGTTTTTCATACATTTATAACAAAAGCTTCGCTGACACCACATGAGTGTGACATGAAACGAAGCGTCCACTCAAGTCAACGACACATGCTCGTAGTCATCCAAGTCACGGGTATTCCACATTCAAAAATAAACAAGATTATTAAAGAGAAGCTCTTCAGAAACCACATAAAGTGAAGCGCCAGCTGCCGCTCACCGCGCTTTTATGATGAAAGAGGTGATCCCGCTACCCTCCACCCGCTGCTCGCTACACCAGCCACTGTATCACGTTTCCTGTTATGACTTCAGTTTTTAATAGGCCTTTGTTAAAACCATTTTATTATAAAGAAGCGCTAACAACTCTAAATGCGTCCCTCAAGTATTTTTGTAAATACGCCGCATAGTAAGTTGACGTTTTATTGTCTATTCTTATTTTCTCTTTATGAATGTTCACACATTGTATAAGCTTGTCGAGATGGCGGAACGGGATGAGATCGGGTGAATAGAAACCAGGCTCGAATTATATATTACCCGCACTGTTACTAGCCGCCTGATAGCCAATACTGTATTTATCACTTGCAACACGATATTTATTTCGATATAAACAAGCATCGTGTAAGTACAGTCGTAAAGAAAATAGACGCAAAATAATCGCAGCATCAGCAACGATTGTACCAGAATGGAATTGAAAATTTGACGATGTCTGACAACTGTCCATAACTTTAACATAAACAAATTTATACGAGACGAATAATTTAGTGCGATGACCTGGGACTTCGCCATAACCCGTTGTCGCGTACGATATACGTATTTCCTATGACATACTCGTCTCATGCAAATGGAAAAGCGCGACGAATGGCTCATAAAGTTTGCTATTTGTTCTGTTTACGATAACCGCGGTTTTATAACATTTTATTACGTGTTGGAGGAATTTCGCGTTTTCTGCATGTCGGCGTCGCTGTCGCGTTGTCGTCACGTAGTCGCGTCGCGTCGCGCGACGCTTGCAACAAATCCGTCTGCGGTCACGATAACAGGTGGGCTGGTGACCGTAATATCGGCTATCATACACTCCAATTTTATTTCGTCGATGCATTTTTCGTGTTAATGACATTTTATGCCGTTCTAAATTACTTTAAGCTGCCGTGTCAAGCTTTTGTCACCAGTAGGTATGTAAAAACTGTAGGAAATTAATCCTGTTAGTGCTCGCAAATTAAGCAGCAAGTCAGATCTTGATGTGGCATACCCACTATAAAAGCTTTTTAATTTAGATTTGTAGGTAATTTTCAGTAGTCAAATTTAAATGATATGAGGTAGGTTATGTGAGAATAACAAATAAAAATAATCCCATGAATGTTCAAAGGTGTAAGGGCAATTCATTGTAATATAAATGGACGAGCCGAGTTTTGTATCGTGAAATTGTGCCACACTGACATTAATGCAAATCCACACTTAATTTTAACTAAAATATGTGTTTTTTAGAAATGTTTAGCTTAGTTAGTTGAGTAACTATTTTGTTCTTTTTGAATTTTAACATCTGAACAGAAAATATTGTAATAATACGAGAGTCACGACATGTTGGCGAGAATTAGTCATTCTGGCAGCCATTCAAAGTGTGGCAAATTAAATTATAGCTTCATTCCAAGATTTCGACTATTGTTTTAAGATGATCGTCAAGATCACTTATGTTCTGTTAATTGTGAATTGTCACATTCACCATTTTGAACGAACGCGATTAAAAATTTTCATTTTAAACAATTTGTTGAGATTAAATACACGCTGAAAAATATTATGTTGTTAACATTCCGTCCGAGATGATGTTGATTTTTGGCACAGAAAAAAATGTTATGTGTGGCAATTTTATAGTCGTCAAGACAAGAGTCATATTATGAGGACACATAATTGATTAGTAGGACAGCTGCTGTGGGTTTTCTTCGTATGCGACCACATTGTTCAACATTGTTTAACATTGTTCTACAATAATAGTAGGTATACCTGTGCTATTATAATCTCAGAACAAAAAAAAAACTTACACACATTGTAAGGGGCGCACGCATAGAGAATGCTCTGAATACGCTTTCAGCAGAAAACTTTTTCCATACACTTCTTCCGATACATAAATTCGAACCCAGATTGCTACTTACATGATAATATACAATTTCCATCGAATTGTTTTATGGGAAAGGAAAATATTTCTGACTACGATGATGAAAAAAACATGCATATTGAATATGTTTGCTCCGCAACTATATTTTGTCGGTCTTATTGATATCCTTTGAGATTAGCATATGAACCAGAAATATTTTTATGTAGTACGTATCATTTCCTTCGTCTAGCCAATTTGTTTAGGACAGAATCATTTCTCATGTCTCTAGAAAAAATACTGTGACAAAAGAAAAAAAGGAAGAGCATCTTTCTACCTTGAATAATATTATAAAACAATCTGTTTGTAATATTATAGATAGCATAGATGTAGCAACTTAATGGGTTTATGTAGTGACTTGATGTGAATACAGATTTATGACACTACGAGCAAAGTAACTCATGAAGGAAGGACTTGTTTGTATTACGAGCGCTCAGCTAATAAACACGTCTTAATTTCTCGTTGAATAGTGGCCTATTAAAATAAAGTTTTAAAATATGGAACGCCAGATTTTATTTACGTCTTACAATTTATGGCCTATGGATGCGTGACGTAGTCGGCGGTGCGGGCACGGGGGGGGGGCACGGTGCGGGCGATGCGCGCGCGCATCTCCGACATGCGTATGACACAGCGCTGACGGTTATATTTTCCAGACGATTTATTACATTATAAGAGTGGCGGTGCGTGCCGTTAATACGCTCTCAGATACATAAATAGTAGTGATTTTATTTTGATGTCTTACAAGACAAGCGACGACGTGTATAATTGTTGAGACGTGTCTCTTAATAGTTGCCTATTCTTAGTCATAACTGTCTGTGAACGATACTTTATAACTTACCGTTCAAAGTTGTGAACGGTTGTAACGTATGTGGCTCGTTTAATGAACGAGTGCGCTTTCATTCGGGTGTTATTCTGTGAAACGGTTTTATGTGGGTTCGCTCACAAATCACACGGTTCATTGCGCATTATTTTCTCGACACAATCGTCGACACCTCATTGTTTTGAGTTTTTCCGGCGAAGCTAAATCAGGCACTTAATTGATATAATATCACGTTAGTGGCCGCATAAAGACATTACAACGTGCCGAGAACAAAAGCGGAATTTTGTGTTGAAATCACAAAATATTGTAATGTGAGATATAAACGGATAATTAATTACATAGTTGAGTCACTCTGTTGAAAGGAGGACGATGTACCAAATGTTATATCTGAGATTACTTTCGTGTTTTGGTAAGAACAGGTATGATCATTATCAACCTCGTAATTCCTTTACCACCATACGGTTGAATGACACTTGCACGTCAAAAAACGACAAGGTCTATTTGTCTTTGTGACAATGAAACCATTTCAAGAAGTTTCAATTTACTAGGAATTGTTCGATCGACTAAATAGGGTGACAGGGAAATTCAACTTATTTCTTGAAAGGGGTTTTACTAGAGGTCGTTATCAACAAAGCAAGTCTAGTTAACAAGGGGTGAAAACTGGATGGTTACCGAGCTGTGTCATTTCTTTGATTTTTTAAAATTTCCTATTAACAAAAATTATTACATACATACACACACTCACGCTTTCTTCCCATGGGGGTAGGTAGAAACCACAGAACGCCACCTGCTACGATCCTTACATACTCCTTTTGCCTCGTTTACGTTCATACATCAGCAGCCTAATTGCGTAACACATTTTCGTAAACGATTACGACTAATCGGTTTGATTTTGACAGTTCAACAACATTCATTGCGTTTTGCACATTGTTGAGCAGAATTTTTTATTGAACTTATGAAGCAATGGATTAGCAATCTGTTTCAATACGATTCAGATTCCGATAGAGTGTGTATTACGCAATTAGGGTACTGGTCATACACGCACGCCGGTTGCGAGTGCCACGCACCTGACCTTTCTGAAAATGCTTGCCCAAAACTTACATATTCTCAGAAATAAAAGTTCTTTCGTAAAAAATCGAAGAACCATCATAGCTCGGTAAGTAACCATCCAGTTTTGACCCCTAGTTAACTGGACTTAATTAGTTGCTAATGACCTCTAGTATAACCCCTTTCAAGGACTAGGTCGAATTTCGCAGTCACCATGTGTTTCCACATTTTACAAAACAAAATTACTCCCGCATAATTTCAATAAGGGTTAAAGTATAAAACCTCCCGTAAATTCTTCTTCTTCACATAACGCAACGATAATAGCGTTCCTTTCAAAAGTAATGTTGCCCCATACAACTGCCAAACCGTCTCGTACCGTTCCAACTCAGCCAACGTAACTCAACCAATCTCGTTATACGTCTGCATTAACTTAAGGTTACTATTGCAATAACAAAAAACCACTCTGCTGAACAAAAACTTCAAACTATTTGATTAGTTCGAAAGCAGTACACTCCCTTAAAACAAATAATGGACGTCTGATGGATAAGAAATCATAGCAGACGCTCGTAAACGGCGTACAGGGTGGCAAAGCATATTTCATATCGCGTAATGGAGAATTTACAGGCTGTCGGAGCGAAATGACTCCCAGCGGCGCGGCCGGCAGAACGCCGCGAAACTATAGCGAACGGGATACATGCGGTAACTGAAATCTTTGTTTTGTAGGTGGGTGGTGTTAGTGTGAGTATAATATTACACTTTGTACTAGTTTTTTTTTGTTGTAATTGTATCGAGATTTCATAGCTTTCGTGTTTTGTCAGCGCGACTTCAGACAGCGTATAGGCTACAACGCGACGACCAGGAAGGTCTACAAGACGTCTACACAGCTTAACATGAAATTCACGAAGCTCTTCGAGACATCTACGCAACTCAACAAATCGTCTACGAAATTCGACGCGACGTCTACGCAGGGCGTACGCACAGACACAATGCAATATTTAAAAATACTGGAACCCCACTATTAAAATCTTTAAGGATTAATTAGTTCCTGCTTAGGTACTTAATTCAACAGGTTTTTTTTGTGTAAGTTAGAGATAGTTCACTAATGCTGGTGTGGAGTGTGAGCGTCGCGCTGACACTTCGCCAGGCGTCCGGCGCGCGTTCTCCATTATTATTTATACCCCCGCAAAAGTACATTTATAACAATATTACGCCGGACCGCGCCCGCCCTCGGAAAATGATTTTCCCATTTTCTGAAGATTGCAGGTGTATTATATTTCATGATCGTTATTTATGGTGAGACTTTTATTACAAATGCGTGCAATGTCTCTATCCGTTTTTTATTGCCGCCGAATTATTTGATGGAATTCTTATTTTGTGACAAATACAGATAGGACTATTTATTGGCTATCTTTCGTGATATGTGTATCGGATAAGAACTCGGTTATTGCTTTTCGCCTTTGCGTTTTATTATTGACAGCGCTTTTTATTCTTGTTGCTCTCGTCGTAATAAAATCTGTTTGATGTGAGACAAGAATGTTCGCGCTGTTTATTTAGAGTTTGTTCTTTGGAAAGGTGTCGAGACAACACCCTTTTGCGATTCATAATTTTGCGAACGGCGGAGTATTCTCAGGAGACGGATATATCCGTCAGACGCGGCACCCTCAGTGAGCGCGGCCGAAGTCCGAGGCGTTACGAGGCTCCCGGGACCTGCCGGCCGCCGATCAACTCTGTCCATAACCAATAATCGTAAATAAACGCAGCTCGATCCACGCCTTCCTATTCCTCCGTGTAACTCACAGAAATTATAACGAAAGTCGCACAAGGATTGCTACAAAAGTTTGTGAACCCCGGGGAACTACGCTCGACGATAGATCCTCAGTATTTTCTTTTTATAAACACAGAAATGCCTTCGGTGGACGGTCAAATGGAATGTTAGTAAAAGCAACTTAGCAAGTAATATTTATATTACAGAAGAATAGGATGACTAAAGCCTTATAATAAAATATCTGCAGCGATTGGTCGAGTTGACTATCGTTTATTTTTACCTGAAGCTCGCGATCCCGCGCATCTCTCCCTATTAAATTTTGTTTGCATTTATTTTAAAGGTGCGACGCTCGAGAAGACGTGGTATGTGAAAAATTACACCTCAGCCCAATATTTATGGGTGATATTCGGCAGCGGTTCCTTTGTGAGATGAGGGTGTATAAATAACACCTCTTATCGCGTGGGAGCCTACCCTTAAATGGGATTTATTTTAATTATATTTATCGGTAATGCTCATTGAAAACATTTTGTGTCCTTTGAAATCTTAGTCGGATCATTATGAGATCATTGCTGAGATAAATGATGAAAACGAATAAGGTTATGACAAAAGTTAATTATGTAAGTAACAGTAGTACCTAAGTTGTTATTAACGGAATAAAAAGTCACTGAAACATGTAGTTTTTGACGTCATCCATCTAGCTAAATCGCGTTTAGTTCCACGACTTTTAAGTACTTTTAGTTATTCTAGTGAGAAACTGTATAAGTTATGGAAACGGGGAGCAACGCCAGTTATTTTTACCGGCACATAATCGCCGAGTATGACCATAAATTAGTTCTATATTTGGTGGCACGTTGTTTTGCATACAGACAAGCCGTCTGCACATGCGTGCGACATCAATCTCAATTCCGAAATATTTTTCCGTCTGCAGCGCAATGAGGCGCGCCCGCGTCGCATTTGTCGTGTGATACTCGTATGCAAATTTTTCCTAATTTTCTTATAAAGTGTTTTAAAAGGTAGTTTTTAATTAAAAATCTTGTTTTGGACTAAAATGTTTTAAATCAGTGTTGTGACTTTTTCGCGTTCTTCTATTTAAGATATGTTAGAAGTATAGGCGGCATATCATTATGATGATGATAGGCGGCATATTGTGTCCATCATATTGTAATGATGTTCACCTGCCAAATAACAAAGTCAAGCAATATATAGTTTTCTAGAACGATAGGTTGTGTGTGATTATTACCCACTTAGGTGCAGGATGGGGCAGGCCGTCATGTGAGTAGTTTCCACGTAACATCTTCGAGACGGATGGTCGGGGCTTACGCACCGGAATAATGTCTCGATTACTCTCCCACTGCGCCGCAAGTCATCAGCGACCAGAGATGATGTCCGCTGGCTAAATGCTTTTGCAGTTCTGCATAAATTTATTCTTTTCGTCGATCTGATACTCATGCTTAGATCTCGCCTTGAGCATAGAATTTAAGCTGTTTAAATGGTTGAATCGAGTTAAAAATTAATCCTGTAATACAGGGCCGTAGTTTCCAACTTTTCGATATTTTAATATTTATAATACTTTTGGGAAGTCAGAAGAGATTGGCAAAAATTGTCCAATGAAAGTGATACTTCAAAAGTTATTAGTATCATTCATTCACTTTTCACTGAACCAACACATGAAGAAGATGAAGAGACCCTGCTTCTAAATAGGTAAGTTCATTAAATAATAATAAAAGTCCTTCAGTAGTGCTATTCTGTAACCATCTCACCGTGAAAACTTGGGTGAAGTGAGCGTGGAGTGAGCTGAGTGCCACTGATGCTGGGGAATTACCAAGACGGGATGACACTGACAGCTCACTCCACGCAAGTCTTCACGGTGTGATTTTTACAGAATCGACATGCTGACAGTACTCGTATTTCGGCCATGGCGGCCAATCTCAACGGAGACTAGCCGTCGGCGCTGGAAATATTATGGTGCACAAATTATCTGCGCACATAAAGGTGCACTGGGGAGAGTGCACCTTTATCTCTTTCACTTCCCTTACTCTCATAGTCCGATAGAACGGCACGAAATCCGACATGACCGGAGAGAGATCAGGCGCAGGACTGTTATTAAGAAATGAATAGTAGTAAGTTGAATAAATAGGTCGGTCATTGCAAGCCATGAAAGCTCCACTACGCTCTTCACTTGTGAATTGCGCCAGAACTTTATCAGCTGACTGGTGGGGCGACCGCAGCGAGGGGAAAATGATTGACGGCGTCGAGAAATTTCATTTTGCGGCTTGTTGAGGGCCTCTCTGAAGATTCGACGTTTCCACTGTCAAACCTGATTGCCTTCTCGAGTATCTTTGTGTTGTTGCTCTTATGTTACACTTCATTTCATCCATTTTGTGCTATTAACCACGAATGGTCGGTCATTCGAGGATTTCATGCGGTGCGACTGTGAATTTTTTATGCGATTTCGACTCAAATGAATATTAAGTGGAGTGCTCACTTCGGATGCATACTTATTCCACTAGGCTTCCAAAACTTGTGAGATAAGTACTCGCTACTTTGTATTTGTTTAAGTTATCCGAATACAATCTTTCAGATACAAATATTCTTTGGGACCAACTTGTAAACAAATCCCGATACGACCTTTTTGTGCTCATTCAAATGTCATATAATTTTGCATACAATATTTTCTTAGGGCGAAATGAGAACAAGCCGGTGACAGGGGAATTTAATAATGACAAAATAATACAAGGTAAATTTAAGGGCAGCCCTTTCTGCTGTCCGTCATACGGAGCGCTATTCATGCACATAATATTTCTGAGATATTTGCCGACCGCCTAACGACTGACTAATTTATTTACGCACAACTATTTTTATCTTTATCCATAAAGATGAGCTGGACGTTTCAGCTACCTACACAATGCAGCGGCGAACACCTGCAAATATACTGGACGCACACTAACCCACGTGGACACACAAAGTTTATTATTTTCCTGAATACTTACTATTGCTTCATAAAACCATTTAAATAATAATCGAATTGAATCAATACAATGGTTGGAGTTTCTCCGAGTTAATCGCAGACACGATGACAAATGCGTATCGTTTCATCTCGGGCCCGGAGATTAATGTGCGAGAGAGGCCGAGCGCTCTAGACAAAACCTGCCGCCTGCGCGTACGCAACCAACAATTCACTAATTCGACCCGCGACTGCAACGTAAGCGCTCATACCACATCCATACTGCGCTTGTAAGCAATGCCGCTTATTATTTATCTGTCAACTAAACACAAATTGACATACGCAAGTTAGGCGGCAAATAAACGGCATATTAGACCTTTTGTTGATCCGTTTAAAGTCTCTATCTCTGTAACTCTATGGGCCAATAAGACCTTATTTAATTTGTCAGCGCGACCCGCAGAGACAATAATGACGTGATCTACATGTAAGAACTATAGTTTGATCTAAAATTAAATGAGATGAAAGAGAATTTATATTTGATACAAAAAATATCACTAAAGTATCAAGCATTGTCTGAGTGCGGTGCTTTGTTGGGGACGGAACTATGTTAACACACGAGCATTCCGCTCGATTAACATCATAAATGAGAGAAATGTCTGATCAAAAGAATAGCAGGTGTGCCCTATTATTATAATTCGTCATTTGTTCTCTTTACGTCCTTTTGTCATTTTGTTCACCATAGCGCGCTTATTAACATTGTACGCTGTTTTTTCTTCCATTTTGATGACTAATTTGAGGTGTCTCGGTATAATTATCACGACCCTTACCATTCTGTAATGAACATTGTGTTGGCAAATGTGTCAATTAAGAGTAGTTCACCTCTGATGAACTTTGTAAAATTGATAATTATAATTGCAAAGCTAAATATGGCGTTTTATTGGCATGAGTAGAGGCATCCGTTCTATCTTATGTATAATCACCTCATTGGTCTGCAGTTTACATGTATGGCTTAGGTCAGAAAACACTTCTGAGGTCTTGATAACAAACTTTGTAGGTTAGGTTAACGAAGGCCATGTTCGGTGAAGTTCATGCAATGGTAATAAACCTGAAACAGTAATTTTCCATTATTTCGGGAAACATTGATAAAGAGGCAATTTTTTTCCGAATGTACCTTTTGCTTGAGAAACAGTTTTTTCTCGAAGATTTGCTCTATCTGCAAATTAAATTAAAACCACTGAGGGCTAATTTTACCAAAGTCCTTTTATCCGTGGAATAGAATTGACGTCGTAATCTCAGGAACCTAGAATATATAAGAGTTTAGTGGAAGTCGCCCTTACTGGAAAATAAGAAAGATTGGTATAAAACTTAAATAAACAAAATTTTACCATCTTCCAATGCGCAACGCAACTTGACATAATAATAAAAGGACTGACCTCACATCCTTTAATAAAGTAATATTATTATGATAAAGGTATCCTTAAGCAATAAAGAAACAACGGCTGATATATTGTTATTAGCTTGGTTCAATTCGTTTTATTATTGTTTCCCAAATGATACAAACTTTTGGGACCGTTAACTGAATAACAATGACCAAAATATAATCCAAATCTAAACGCCACAACTTAGCTGACGGAATATAAATGTGACGCGTTCGGTTGCGCCTTGTGAACCGAGGACGTGAGGCGTCGTTATTAACACAAGCCTGCATTAATGAACACATAAATATAATACTTTCACATACCAACATACGGTACTGTCTAACGTACAAGCAGATCCGGGAACAGTCATCAGCCGAATTATTTCGAAACCATAATTCGTCTACAACTGTTACATTTTTATGTGCCTGGCGTAAAAATTCTCGACAGGCGGAGCCGCACTTATACCATATTAGTGACGTTTTCTTGTTTAAAATTATACAATTTCATTTGTATGGCGTATGTTTTATTGAAATCGAGATAATTAATCGACAATTACGATGCTGGACGTTATAACGCGAGGTATACCGCTGTGCGCGCTGCCCGCCGACGCTGCTTAGGAACAAAATGTTGCTTATAAATCGAGCCCCCGCTCCCAGAGCGCTCACTCGCTACACAAATATTGACATTTATGCACATATTGCTCCAAATACGTTTTTTATTATTGTAAAATATGAAGCTAGAGTGCTACGTTTGTTCGACTCTTTAGGTCGAAACACTCCGTAAATGGTCATAAAAATTAGCATAATTGAATGTTTCTCGTTGTAAATACAAATTATTTGGATGTTTAGTTAAAAGACGTCTTTGTTTATGTTGCTTAATTTATAGTTAAAAGACTAGAGATTCTCGAGTAGGTATTAAATTACACAACATGGAGATACTCGTAGTGCAGTAAAGTAGTCTGCATGCACCTATATTACTGCCAGACAAAGTTATTAGACATTTATAATTTGTTAACGAGCACTATTCAACTTTTTTATGCCAATAACTATACCAGTATCAAACTTGTTCACAAGTTACCGCGTATGTCATTAGCTGTAACATTTCTGATGGCAGATATTTTTCGCAAGTGAGCTTATCTGTGTGGAGATAAGATCGATTGTATTCGTGACTGCGTATCGTCATCTAATCGTCAATACTCGTCATACGGTGTGTTCCTGGAAGCGGCAGAGTTTCCCACGTGGTGGGCGGCGCGGACGGCGTGTGCCGAGCGCACACCGATCTGATAACATCCCTCTAGACAACATCCAGTCCCTTTATCTGCAGACGTGGAATCAATTCAGCTCGCAGAATTATCGCAGCATTGCCTATGCCTAATTGGACATTTCCTTGTATGCCCTGTACCTTCGTAGCATTTTAATTTACTCACCGACATTTTATTGAACATGAATAATATAAAACGCTAAATATAAACACGAAGATATGTTTATGGAAACTATTGTCGCGTTTTTAAAATGACGCGACGGTATAACAACAGAAATATAAAAGTCTTTATATCACAATTAATCACCACTTAGTGGAAGCTGAATACTTTATGTTGTAGTGTTGAAGTGTGGACTATAAGATGAGGGTGACAAGGTATTGTTTTGTGGACAGGCGATGTGTCATATGCGGTAGCAGGAAATACCACAGTGGAGTCGTGTCAACAAAAAATCTAAAAGCTCGCATTATGCTGTTAGCTGCGATTTAACACATTTCATATTTGAGGCGACTGCTGTTGTCTTAGGCACTTAATTTTATCACATAATTTATAGGGCAGCTTAACGTACAGACTTAGAACATGTATTCGAGTGCCAGGATTAATCGACACTATTAAGTACTTTTTAAGCCTATTGTTTTCAATGATATTTCGGGATTTAATGACGTCCCTTCTCTTGCAGGGTTATACTATCTATTAATTTAATTAAATATTAGAAATTGTATCTTACTATTATTCTAGACTAGAGCCTATAGTAATTATTTGTTATTAGATACTTACCGCAGATACAGCTACCAATATGTAGGTATTCATCTATATGTATGACGCACTTGATTCATTGAAATACTGATAGATATGCAGACAGTAATATTTGACGTATTTCTAAATCCATATTAACAAAGAAATTCAATGGATACTCAATAAATATTTATAAAAGTACTTTGTACTTATCAATAACTATGTATTTGAAATAGTGCTTATAACAAACAAGTGACAACATGACATTTACAAACTGAAGCGAAAATATAACAATGTTGACGTGAGCCGCATAAATTTATAAAGACGATCGTCATTAATATTTAAAATCGAACTTACTCGTCATTTGTATGAATATAAAATTCTATTACTATTTGATACTAATTCCTTGACTGGCGTAGATGCTTTCGTATTGATGACTAGCCTATGTCCGCGAGTTCGTCCGCAATGAAGAAACATACCCTCTGACTCTCGTCATTAGTGTAGCTTTCTATCAATGATTCGTACCTATAATTTAGTATTAGATTACTACCTACTCCCAGAGATTACCTCTTACAAACAAAAATACAATTTCAATTCTTTAATAACATTAAAATTTACAACTGTTAGGGATGCTATCCATGCAACACTTTGATAACAATCATGAGATTGTTATCAAAGTGTTGAAGAACTTTTAGTTCTTTCTTCATGGCTAAGGCTCTCTACAACTAGGCCAAACTTTAACATTTTTTTTTGAAGACATTGAAACAATCTTTATGAATTTTAGCCACCTTAAGCAACCTACATATAGCGGCTATAGCTCACCCGCATTTCGTCAGTGACTTAGGTGTGTCCCATGTACCTAGTCATGGGGAAGTGGTCTACAAATCTACAGCCTACAAGGCGTAAAACGTTATTACATTCACAAAATATAAAGGAATCTTCATACAAGATAAATAAAATTAAAATACTATTTAAGCCAAATGACATGATTGCCATTACAACCACTAATAAAGAGTTGAAGCTATCTTACATTGTGGTTAAATATCTTTTTGAAGCACAAAGTAGTGACTGGAACGCCTACAGTTGCAACACGGTCTTTAGATAGGGCCATGAATGATCACATCGCAAGGAGAACTAACCTTAGGGACACAAACGAGCAGACGTGTCAGTCATTGTCATAGAGTGATAAATGTTGCCATATACGTCTACAAAAAAGTCGCAGAAACAACAGCTCGTCATACCTGCAACGCAATTTGTTCAAATATCTGCACTTACTTACACAAGTGTCTTTACATTTTATTTACCGTTTTAACAATGTTGATCATAAGTTGGAGTGTGTATCACGTTCTCACCGCGTAGAACGTAATATATCGAGTAAGCGTTTTTTTTCGCGACACACGACATAAAGGTTACATTATTTCAGTTATTATATAATCCCCGTGACTACAAAACAAACTTTATTTTATCGGCTAATAACAGTTTAAAACTAAAACTGCTCCATTATAACATTAAAGTGTAAGGGTATTTAGTACTTTTCTCATCAATGTTATTTTTCAGTGGGTTTGCCCCAGATTGCCCCCATAACATGGGACTGAAATGTGGTTGTAGTAATCACCTCTACCTACCCTCTTCATTCGGAAATACATGCGTGATATTATGTCCACCTATGTCCTTTTCTGGGAAGAGCTAAGTTAGGACTACAGCTGTATACCTACTTATTTATTATGACATTAAACTTTTTACTGTCTCATTAAAATTTGATGAACACCAAACTATTCGCAATAATTAACATCTCCTAATTACGTTACAAAAGAAAATAATTTAGCGTCACCGGAATTAATGAAGGGTGCATCAAAAACCTACGTGACTGGTTTATCTCTAATGATGATAAATTATAGTTGAAACCATGGCTATTCAAGGTGTCTTAATAAATTAATCTTACTTCTGTCACACTACACTGAAACGGCAATTAAACTGTCGAGCAAAATTACCACACAATGTCTCGTGTATATCATGGGATGACGTCTGTGGGGCATGCTACGAGCTGAGAACTAACCATCCGTCATACACAAGTATTCTGTACTGTTTACAGGATGTTTCATGATATGGAAACTCTTCCAGTTTGACATGAGAGATTTGAACAACCGGTATGGTACCTACAGGTTTATTATTTTCTGTAAGATACTTTTATCCGTAATTAAAATAACATGTACAACGTAAATAACAACGAATACTTAGTTAATTAATTAAATACCATTTAACTAATTAATAATAATAAAAATTATATCCTAACTTTACTAAAACTATTGACAATTTAAAATTCAGATCACCAACGTAATCTGAGATTATAGTGCAATCACTATACCAAGTAATTCTAGTCCAGTAGTAGGCGTGTGATACGGAAATGATGATGGTGTTAGAAATTAAAACAAAACAGTGACGCAGAACTATGTACATTTTCTAACACAAATCAAGCAAAAGGAACCAACCCTTGTTATTTTCAAAACCGCTTGTAATATTTCCATCTACTACAATGCTCCTTCTTAATTACAACAGCTGAAATTTATAACCGTATTCCGCATTTCGCCATTTTCAAACATAGGAATTCGTTTAAAATTGCTTCAGCCACCTACAAGATTCCTGAGGCTGAAATATGTTATTTGGTTCATGCTGCCAACAACTGCTGATGCATCTGATACATTTTAAAACATTAGCATATTTTATTAGTACTCATAGTATTTAAAATCTGCAGAAATTATAATGGGCCACTGATTGAAATGTGTGGCGAGTTATATTTCTACTGCTGCTGGTGACCCCATTATTGTTTTTCTCAGTTATGTGGTGTGCAGCTATACGTTATTTGATAGTTCTACCTGCAAGACGGATATAAGAACGGCACTTATCGTAACTGACGAAACGCATTACAATCCATCACTACGGATGCAATCTTTATTTTTTCTATCACGCTTCTTAATTTACTGTTTTCCGACTATTACTGATAAAAGCTTCAATGATAACTATCGCTTCAGTTAGCATACAATACGTCATAGATCAGCCTGTACCGTGTGCGGGCGCCGCCGAGTGCGCTCGCGCAGCTCTATGACAGCGGTTATGAAGCCGCGACGGAATGCGTTTAATGAGCACTGCACTAACTTATACAAAACACGTTCATTTACGCTTTTTGGAATTTCATTCACTCCCCCTCGTTTGCTATGAAAAAGAAAGCGTTAAATTAATTAGCGGCGCATGCCTGCACAATGATCTACGACCACTGGAAGATTTATATAAACCACTGACTCCATAGCTTTGTAATTAATTATTATTGTATTCGTGTTTCGTGTGTTGTAGGCATGCTAACGTTTTCATATCTGGAAAATAAATAAAATTGGCATAATATGGAAATATGAATGACAAACAAATTGTAGTTTTATCAACCTGTCTGTAAAATGGATTGCGCCGGATGTCTGAATATATTTTCTCATAAAAATAAGGCGTATAGTGCATAACAAGAAACACTTCTCTGAACGAACTATAAATAAAATATATCAATTGGAATAATAATAATCCGTGTATGATGCCTGATGCATATCATGAAAATGAGAAACAAAATACAAATAAAACAGTCACATTGTCTAACCGAACACTAAATTTAATTCAAATAGTTTTGAATTTAGACCAGAACGAAACCTTGCCATGTGAGAAAAATAAAAATCTTTATGGTAATACCTCTACCTGAGTTCGGTTCAGATTCATAATAAAATGATGTTCATGCATTTGTAATGTATCGTAACATGATTTTCAAAATGTCACGTGGACGACAACGAGGAGGCAAGCCGTCAGATATTCAATACTTATTACAATTTCATTAGTCACCATGTCACTAGCCAATTCAAGATGGTTTCTGCAAATATTTGTTTACACTTCGCCGAACCTAGCCCCCGATTATTTATTTCGACATGATTTAAGATAAGAGCTTTTAGTGAAACACGTTACAAAATTATTTTTATAAAACATAAACTGACCTCGTTATGCTTGTAAAAATATTATCATCCGATCGTCCTCAACGAAATTTACAGCCTTTTGGTTGCAAAATGTGATAAAGCTTAATAAAAATATTTTACTTCTTTTCGTGTGACCTATACATGTTTAAACAGACTAGCGGGGTAATTGCGTAGCATGTTATCGGTAGGAATGGCTTTCATTTTGACAGTTCAACAGCATTAATTGCGTTATTTAAGTTGTTGAACAGATTTTTTTTCGATCATATGAAGCAATGAATTAGCAATATCGTTAACAATTATTCAGGTTGTGATGAGTGTGATGTATGCGTGTGTTCTTTATATAAATTAACATTTTCAGTGACCTATAAAATTATATAGGTACAAATGGGATGTTGAAAAACTCGATAAGTCCTATTCTAGCACACCTACAGACTAAATTGGTTAATTTCACTCGCAGCGCTACATGTGAGCTTTAATCAAAATTTCATTTTAAAGTCACAAACCAACGGTTATTTCCATGTATATTTCCAGCGCAGTTAAATATTAAACTCGTTTTAACAATTTGTGAGGTTCTCAATTATGCATTCGCAACATTTATTCAATGTTGTAAAATACTGAATATGGTAGCTGTTGTTTCTAAGCAAATTCGTTATTGGTGGAAAATCTGAATAGTACGCACACGCAATACATAGAAACTGACTTAGGGAAAGTTGTTACGATACGATAGGTACTTGTTAATCCAAAGTCGCGTCTAGTTTGCGGATGAAGCAATTGTTTACAATCATTTGGAGTGAAAACTGCATAAAATTTCAATCTTGAGATTTTCTTGAGACGTTCCTAATTAATTTGTTTGCGGGACAATTTGCACTAATATTCTCAATCAAAAATTCATATCACTAACCCAATGGTGTTATCAAGAAAAGGCTATTAAATTTTCATTCTTGGGCTTGTAGTGCAGTGGATTTCGATGTGGTGAGCAGTCGAGAGAGGTACAGTTAGCAATATTAATTTGGGCAAAGGTAAGCAAATTTAACCCATCACCAAACGATTGTTATTCGTATTACAATACTTGTTCTGAATACAAAACAAGGCGACTTTTACGTAAAGCCTTAGAGATTCTTGAAGATTACCTTTAGCCAATGAGTCGTCATGCTGAAACTGAAATAAATTGTACCATAGTGTACTTTGTGCTTAGATTTCATTGGTGACTGTCCTTGATAATACGGGGACTTAAATCATGTCACAGAGTTTGTTGTAGGCCAAGTTTTACATACTTACTTCACACATACATACATAAACTCATGCCTTTTTCCATAGGAGGTAAGCAGAAAGTACAGAATGACACCTAAAACGATCAACATATTATGTGCTGCAATTCAGAATTATAATAACAGGGGTTTGTCCTTCACTGGAACCTTGGCTTAAGTATCAAAAGTTCATTTTGACCTATTGGACTGCTTCGTTGGTCTAGTGGTCGCAAGAGCTACTGCTGAGCATGAGACCCTGGGTTCGATTCCCAGGTCGGGCAACGTGTTATTGGGTTTTTCTATCTGGAATTTCTCAGTAGCAGCCCGGAGTCTGGATTTGTGCCCGGTTGATGGCAATAGGCTAGCTCCCTTTTACATGGGACTTAAAAAACATAACTGGCGAAATGTGGGTCTATAAGTACACCTCTGCCCAACCCTTCGTGGAGACAAGGCATGAAATATGCATTTGTATTAATTCACGAGATTAATAACGTATACCACGAACAGTTTTAGTTTTATTCTTGCAGTAATGTGACAGATTGAGCTTTCAGGATGCTTTCAGGATATGTTTATTTAACGTAAAAAAAGATAGAAGTTCTTGTCCTTAGTTTTCTGCTTTTCATATATACATTTTAGAATATTCTTTTTGTTTCTTTTCTTGTTAATGTGCCTCTCTTTAAAATTTTGATTAACTTTTTTTGCTAACCAAAAATACCCAATAGGTTCCTTATTTTATTCTATTCTAAATTTCGCATGAAAAATTCCAATCTCTGATATTTCAAGTAGAGGCTCTCGATAACAGTTCGAGACAAAGTATTCACACGCATATGTTCGACATGAATAAATGTTCTCATAGCGTCGATGTAGACAAATTATGTGCAATATCAATACGTTATGACGCAAACAAGGATATTGTTGTAGATGGAGCAGTGCCCGCTGCCCGCAGCGCACGTACCTCCATCTACGTCTAGAATGCTAATCACGTTACCATTCGTCCGAACACATCCACGATCAAATTGACTCCGTGACAATGTAACGAGACCTCCCTCCCCCCTCTCGCACACAACACTGAACCCACCATAGCATACAATCGAGGAACCTCTACGGCTCCTCGCTATATGGATGCTCCGTACGTAGGCCTGCGACCGAGTTTACATGACACGCACTAGTTTTATTACCCTCATGTTTCTAAATGGCCCTCATTTCGTTTCAAACAAATTATTTATATTTTACTACATCGGCAGATCGTTTCCCAATCAACTGTTGACCTAAAAAGCATTTGTGTAACGCAGTCATGCGTTGACAAATTATGTTGACGGCATCGATGCGCCCGCGCCGCGAATTGTCATACAGTGGACGTGCGCACGCACATGCTCAATATTTACAATTATTTCTAAAATATATCTGCAGCTTGTATACCTAACCAGTAAACTTGGTTAGGTATACAAGCTGTGTTCTAAAATAGTGGTGACGAAATCTATGTCGATGATATTGAATACAATACGCAAAACGTCAAATGCCCTATAAAAGTATAATTTAAACTATTAAAATTCATTGAATTAGTAGGTTAGAGTAAATTGTAAACAATGACTTTAAAATTTATTAAATTATTCAATTTTACATTAGAATACCTTAAATAGCACATGCACCAGTTTTTGTGTCATATCCAACTTGTTTTAAAACAATGAGGCTATCCACAAAAGGAGCATTGGATTTATATGCCCACGCGAAGCCCAGTGAACCTCATCGATATCAATTAAATTAATAAAATGGTTATAAAATGTACCAATGACAATAAATATCCACTATTATTGGTCGTACTGTAATTCGAATGTAATTGATTGTTTACTTCAAATAGCTCCAAAACAATGAAGTGAATCATACCATGCACAGGGTGCTCTAAACACTAACCTTCAAAAATAAGAAAAATATCTTGGAATTTATTTCACGCCTGCTGTAATCTATAATGAAGTCATTAGCAAAAGAATAACCTATGAAATGTTCAGCGAATTAAAACACTCGTGAAATAAATGTATTATTAAGAATAAACGAGTCATATATTATGTGGCAGCACAGTAGATTTGTTAAATCACTATGTGGTTGTACTAATTTTTTTAAATAATTTATTACTATGCACATAATGGTCGATTTCAGAGGCGATGACTGAAACCATTAACTTAATATATTCTAGACACTAATGTTGCCAACAGGCATACGACACTGTTTCAGACTGTTCAAGACGACCGCGATAACGGGTGTCACCTCAAACTTCATCAAGAAACAAATAATTATATGTTCGGATCAACGACAACTATGAAAACACATCAACCAAAGGAAATTATCAAGAAGGTATGACAAAGGTCACAAAAAAACAAACTTGTAATATTTGTTGTCACTCGTGTATTTGGACACTCTGTTGTGTCCGGGAGTTGCCTGCGCCGGCGCAGCTGTTAAGATGTTGATTTACGTGGGTATAGAGCGCGGCCAATTATCTTATTAGTGGCCAATTTATCGTTCGTCACATTAACATATGAATGAGATATGTTAGAGGGAACCATGTTACAATTGAAAACTTATTTCATCAATACAACCCCACCTTATTAGAGCTTTCAAAATATATTTTATAAAAGGCTTTATTTAATCATAAATTATTTAAATTTCTTATCACTTAAGTTGATAGAATCTGATAATAATAAAAAGAATACGATGAACTATATCTATACCTGCGTACTTAGCGAGCGCACCTTGTAATTTTCATTTAAATATGGTGACCTAAAAGCATCGAGTGCTCGACCTAATTATTATCAGTCGATCGTCAAATAAAAATAACACATAATGCTGGCAGCGGGTAAGTTGGAGTGGCTGGTTCCGTCCCGTGATAGGTATCACCAATAATTCGCTTATTCCACTATCTGCGGGTCAATATTTTCTCATGAAGCCCGACGTTTTGTCACACAAAATAACGTGTTTTATCGCCCAACGCTGCTCGCTAAATGTTTTACTGCAATAACAATAAAGAAAAACAAAAGCATATTGTCTCCTCTTCCCGTGCATATTTTCTTTCGAAAAAGAATGACATTGGTGCTGTTTTATTAATATTTATTCGTCGTGTCCAAAATACTTCAGCCACTCGAATACCACCGCGAGTATTTAGTGCCAATTTATGAACGGGATTTCCATGGCTGCTCAGGGTGTCTGGCGGCGATAAACTCTGTCAATACGCTGGAGTCTGAACATACCTGACTTATCTGGTAAAGTTTCACTTTGTTAATTCGACCTGAAAGTCTATTTTCCTTCTGTACTTTCGGAAGTATCTAACCGCAGATTATAAACTATAACTACATGTTAGTAGTTTTTTAGCAGAACGTATTTATAAAATATTCTAGTGTTTTTAATGAGCTATAAGGGCAGTCATTCTGCGAAGTCATATGTTCCTAATAATAATTTCATATCGTTGCCGAGCGGGCGCTCAGTGACCGTAATGCGCGGAACAAATGGCCCTCTGTGCACTTCTGTGAACCTTTCCATTTGTGCCGAGCCGACCACTGCCAACACGCCTTATTTACTCATAACACACTAAATAATTCCATATTACTACATTCAGACTCCACAGGGGCCGGATTACGTAATCAGTTTTTATTGTATTAGAATATTTACATACAATACATACTTTATGCGTAATTTATTTATTCATATCTTTCAAAAGGTAATAGACGATTTAATTATCGGTCGATTGGCAAATAAATAATTTAATCATGTTAAACACAAAAGTAACATTCATTATTTCAATCGACAGGCAATGATAGACCGTCGAACAATATGGAAATTTAATAAAACTTTGACCATACGTATCTACATATTTCTGTGAACATTAAACGCACGTACACGAATTGTAAAGGAAGAATATCATAACTATTACAATGAAATATGACCGAAATATGTTTGATATTCAAATAGCCGAGGGAGCTTCCGCTGCGCGCTGGGAACGCAGTGGGCTGACTGCTCGCTCACAGCGACGTCCGCGGACTCTCACAAATACCCGTATTTTACGGCTACAACCGAACTGAATAATAACACGCTACATTAGTTTCCCATTATGCCTCCGAGACAATAAAATTTGCCCAATTTTACGATCACATTAATAATTTTATGAATGGAAGCAAACGGTTTAAATCTTTAAATGCGATGAAATGAATAAAAAGCATTTCCGACGGGGCGATGGAGGTCGTCTCCTTGTAAATTAAAGGTGTTAAAAAGTAATAAGTTGTTCGGGTATATTTCTACTGCGTTGTTATACAGTGAGAGGTTATGGTGTCGGGGGTGATGTAAAGGGGTAACGTACGCCGCGCGACGGAAGGCGGTCGGTTCCCAGGGTATCACTTGCACGAACACCGGACGCTGTCCGCTCGCTAGGACGTACCTCAACACAGTTTCATTCGATACATATCTTACTTATCGATTTTACAATCAAATAATATTTCCTGAAAAAAATTGACAATCGATGAATTTTTACTGATCTACATTGAAACTGGTTGTTAAAAATAAGCATAAGCATAGCATAAGCATAATCAGCCTATGATGTTCCCACTGCTGGGACACAGGCCTCCTCTCTATGAGAGGGAGTGAGCCGTAATCCACCACGCGAGCTCAGTGCGGGTTGGTTGATGTCATCGAATTTTTAGTTCTAGGACATGCCGGTTTCCTCACGCTGTTTTCCTTCACCGTTTTGAGAGCAGTGGTGATGAAATTATTTACAAAAAGTTAACCGCCCGCCTGGGTTCGAACCACGACCTACAATTCGTACGTCAGGGCGATTTCATACACATTTTATAATATTTTTAAACGTGTAACAAAAATAGATAGAGCTACTAGGAACAATTAAGAACCTTTTAGAATTCAATGTTATTATTAATTGAAAATGCGATATTTATCGATATTTTGTATTCGAAAAACATTCAATTACAAAATATCGATATCGCCCTTCACTGGCTCATGCCTGTGAACTATAAGGATGTGCAAGTGAAGTATACGTCTCTATCAAGTTACGCGAAATGTAACCACAAAATCAGCGGCGGCCGCAAAACAACGGAAGCCCTCGCCGAGGGGCCCTACTCTCTCACGTACCTGTGACTTACTAGCATACACTCGGAAATCACTACGTCTACAATCTGACAGGCCATAAACTATTCAAGTTTCTATTAGAAATACTTTATATAAGCATCCATTATTCACCCCTCCTGTCAAACTCACTTACAGATATTTTTATTTTATTGCAGTTTATAAATTAAATCCATTCTTGCATAAAACAAACACTAATTCAGTATCTGAGCCAAATTGCAGTCATAAAAGTGAAGACCGTTTATAGCATTATTCGAAGGCATATCGAAACCGTGCTTTCTGTAACCGAGTTACACTGCAGTGCAGTGTAATTGACCTACGAATGGGGTGTTATAAATTAGTACTAAAGCAATCTTATCTAGCAACTGACAATACTTTGTATTATTATACGTTTCTTAGATTATGTTTAAGGTAAATTGTTTAAACAAATCTACATCACTTTTCCAAATGAAGTTATTTGGATCGGTAATCGGCAAAGTTGAAAACCCTTAAAACACAATGCCGAAAAAAAACAACGTTCATCATATCCATTAGGCGACGTGACATTTTTGCGCTCCCAATCGCAAATTCGCAATGCAATATCCTATCGAAATGTTTACCCACCTTTTTGGCTCCAAGTGTATGTGAGGAGTTATAGGTTTCATTTGCGGGCGATAGACGACAATTTTCAATTTTCTTGCGCGTGCGTCCCATTTGAATATTTTAATTTGGGGGGCGGCGCGACTATTTCAATTTATTTTATGAGTCCCGAACCCAGAAGGGGTTCGCGCGACGCTCTCACCGTTTCAGATTAGTAAATATTTGATAGCTTTATTGCTCGACCTGATATATTTATGTATGCTTTTAAAATAAAGTTGGCTATTACTGTTTATCTGTGAGCCCTGTAAAAGTTTAGGTATCATTTAACGCAAAAAATAATTGTGATGGATGAAATGACTTGTGTTTGATACTGTTTTAGTGTAATTTTATTAGCGCTTAGATGTATGTACCTAGTTTCTTGAATAGTAAGCATATAAAAAAAAAAATCCGTATGTGGTATTTTCACAAGCGACTGTTCAGTGTTGTCTTTACATAGAGTTTCAATTTAGTTTACAGTCATTCGCGTAAAAAATCAAATTATTCGCCTTGTTGATCATTAAAGGATTAATAGATGGCCGTTTGATTGCAGCAGTATACGATAACATGGGTGTGTGCATGTGCGAGTGTGTGCATGTGCGAGTGTGTGCATGTGCGAGTGTGTGCACCGCGGGCCGCCAGTGCAGGGGCTGAGCCTCCGTGTTTAACCTCACATAGCCATGTTCCATCTAATAGAATTGCGAGCTCGTTATCTGCTCAGATTAAAATATTCAGTATTTGAGTGATTTCACGTGCGAGTGAGCGGCAAAGGGTTGACTAGTCGTTTCACCCGCTTTGAACACTGTGGGGAAAGCCGCGCGGGGTTACGAGCCTACCTATCTATTTTGCATACGAGGAGGTGTCGTTCTGAAGTATCTACCTACTAAAAAGATATCAATTTAACAGTTCAACGTTCATAATAACAAATGATTTAATTCACTTGATGAATTCTTTCATTACACAAGTTGAATTATGAACGCACTCAAATGTCACGAGATATCGTTAACCCAATTATCGAAGGTGAAAATAATTGTGAATATTTAATAGGTGGCGCGGGCGTTGCATCAAACGGCTATGAAGCCGCAACACTCGCACAAACAAATGAATTGTCGATTTTCACTGGCTTTTTCCGGCGTCTGGCTCCATGAATAATTCCATTTATATAATGGCATCGACCGCATCAAATATTTCATTCCGAGTTTTGCATATTTAATAGTGACAAAAACAATGTCCGGGGATATTTTACAGGATATACGAACCGCTCGTTTCCTTTGCAAATGTCATTTGTTTTCCATAATAAATCAATTATTTTAATCGGAAAGCTTTTAAGTCAATCGTAACAGTATCATTTGTTACAGTGTTTTCTCTGCAGCAAAAGGTAGAAAGCAAGGCTTGTGTCCACGTTTTTCCATCTGAATGTGAATGGTTGTGTCAACGTAATCCTATACATACAAGCGGATGCTGTCGACAGTTAAATATTGCACTCCACCCATGAAGATCTAATTTTATGAGTGAAATTAGTTGTTCACCTGTTGTTGCCATTTATCATAGAGAGCACAATGCGAGCGGCAGCGAAGCGAGCCGCCCGCTGCCGCACCCACCATTATCTGCGGATAACTACATCAAAATCGGTTCGCGTGGGCCACATCCAGGCAACACCGCCATAGAACTACTACACCGCGCACCGGACACTAGGTACACAAAACATTATGTCTTATTCACTTCCATTAGTTATTGCTCCGTCATGCCATCGAAACTTTACTAACTGCGTAAAGCGTGCTTAATTTGAACATTCAGTGATTGGATAATAGGCAGATAAGTTTGGAAAACAAAAAAACATCTCACCATCGCATCAATTTAGATTTTCGTTTTAGCTTAGATGGGTAAGTTTTTATAATTTTTGATGTGGTCGATTGGTTTCGTCCATATAATTCGTGGGGTACGTGACCATCATTTTTTTTTTAAATTGTATTGATACTGCGATAGCTCAACGATCCCGCTGCGTGATGATATTCCATTCAAACAGGTTCACTATTTGAGATCGATTTTGTTCATCATCGTCACGTACTTAATGGTAGTTAGTGGACACCTCATATAACGCCGTCTACCACATAAACATTTTGGATATCTAATACAATATTAGAATAGATATTTGTCTACCACGAAGTAATATACGATCTAGTTAACTGCACAAATAGTAATGTAATAAAATCAAGAGATGTCGGTGCTATTGTCTCAGACAAGTTTAATCTTTAATTTAACCGTCGACATAATCGAACCGCAGGCGATACTCATCCGTGACTAATCGATTACACCGCGCTACTGGGCAGCCCGCGCTTCACTCATAAACCATTCTTAAAAATCTTCACAAACAATAACTAACTTTAACTTAACACAATAAGAACCTCTTTCACCTATCAAATTTCTGAATTATATTATCCATAGTGAACAAGCAATTATAATTTTGCTCTTAAGCTATCGATACCTGATAATTTACAATTAAGAGTAGGATATAAATCGTGTTGAACAAATCGTTTTATGTTGTTATGACGCCAGATGAGTGCAAATCGAAAAATTATCATGATCTTTCAATTCTTTTATAACAAGTAAGCATTGTAAATGTTCAATATGACTGTACCACATAGCGCATTGTATAATTATGGTGAGTTTAAATGAATAAGACTAGTCGTTCATTGCGATTTTTTATCAGATGTTTAATTCTACATGCCATACTTCACAGCAATAAAGAGGATGCTTTGTTTTTTGTGTATCACAGTTGGCTGCGTTGCCAATATGAATCACACCAGTTTTTTTTTTTTTACTGAAGGTATGGGAACAGAGTTGTGTTTTCCGAGAACAGCTGACGTTCGTCAGGAGCCGCGGTACAGTAGCACGTTCCTCAATGGGCGACAATTTGACGGACGGATCGAATACAGTCAATAACTTGAGCACAATGAGCCTAAATGCCGAACTGTCTCGCATCGCCACTACGCGTGACCATTAGTGCACCTCCTGAACAATCTTGATGCTTTGAGCATTCGAATAGGAAGATTTGGATTAAATTAAGGCTTTGCGATGAAGATGCTTTTTTGTGTTCTGTTCTGCACTTGGTGCACAATATACCTTGTTGTAATAAGGAAAATCAGTACCTGCGGTAAACAGTTTTTTGGAAAATTGTTTTTCTTTGAATCATGTGGGCAAGGTAAAAAATAAAGTTGTAAAACTATTCATCACAAAATTGGTGTAGGTAAGATGTTTTGTGCGATTAAGTAAAATATCCCGCAGCCTCATTGCGTAAGACATTACGGTGTCTTTCATTTTGACAATTCATTATTAATTTCGTTTCTTAAGTACTCGAGCAAACGATTTTTTCAAACATGAATCAATTTGATTATGATTTTCCTTTCAGAGAGCCGATTGCCGTAATTTTAAGAAAGTTCGCATTCTAACATCAGTCTCAAAATGACAAAAATACCTCTAATTTCCTTACAGATTTGACACGTTTTTGACATTGATTGTCGCTGAGATGAGATTGCGCCTAGATTTTGAACGTTTTTAATTACGGGAACTTGCCTTCAGATTATAAAGTGTGTTATGGAATTGGGATGCAGTCTGTACAATGTACCTACTTAGTTAAATGAAAGAGACTGAGAAACTTGTTTTATGACAGATTGTAACGTGTTTAATTTCAATAGCGTTTTAAACTGTATTGTACTGTGTATTTTTTATCTATTTACCTAAAAAAATCCATTCTAAAATTAGGCAAGTATCAATTTCACTAGATCACGGTTAGTGTATTGGTAGCAAAAGAAAAGTTATTATTTTCTGAACTATGGTCATTAAAATTTCTGATTAACAACGTTTGATCCGTGTCGATAAGATGACGCTGCAAGTCTTCCTCATATTGTCCTTTTTCTTCGAGGCGTAGCTAAATGTTTATACATTTTTTTATCCAGTATAGGTAGATATTAAATATTATGCCCTTAAATATCAGGAATGCATCGACACTTCTTTTATTTCACTCACTTTAATAACTTTTTAAATTATACTTTTTGTCTGGTGGACGAATTTTTGGGAAATATTTTTTTTATGATGCAGGTGCAAGATATGGTGGTTGATGTAACCGATTAGGCAATCATATTCAATAAGTTTGGTATATTAGTAGAATGACATATTTACATTTTGAATGCTCTAGAAGATTAGAAATCATCAACAATCAACTGTAGCATACATATATATATATTAAAAGTACAAGAAGGGTGTAAAAGAGAAATTAGCAGTAGTGGTTCCACAAAAATATAAATTTAGTTAGAAAATATTACGTAGGTAACTTTAAACGACGCTTAACCAAAAACCATTTTGTGCATTTAGTATAGATATAATGACATAGGTAGGTACTGTTGTGTCAATTTGTCCATACACGCAATGGACGCTGAAACAATTTTTTTTGTTTGTTTGTAAATAACTATAGATAAGCGCGGTCAGCATGAGCCACAATGAGGTGCTAGTGTTTTGAAACTTTGCTCATAGACACTGAAGTTATGTGATGCGAATGCAAAAGTCGTGATTAAAACTGCAGTGCAAACTTATAGGGTATCGATGGCTGATAGTGGAACTAACAAAACTTCTATGTAAAGTGATAAGGTCTGTAATTTTAGTTCACCGACATCGTTATCATTTTTAGGGTTCCGTACCAAAAGGGTGCCAACTGAACCCAATTACTAACGCTCCTCTGTCCGTCCGTCCGTCTCTCTGTCAGCGGCCTGTATCTCATGGACCGTAATAGGTAGACAGTTGAAATTTTCACAGAGTGTGTATTAGTGTAGTGTGTATATGTAGAGCCGCTATGACAATAAATAATAAAACCAAATAAGTAAACAATTAGGAGGGTTTTCATACAAGAAACGTGTTTACTTCGGAACGTTAATGGAACCCTTCGTGTGAAAAGAGAAAAGGAAGAACACACATTTAGTTGCACAGAGTAAAAGTTTGACTCGCATTTTGCCGGTTTTTTTCTTTGTACGGCACCATACCTGATTAGGGAGATAGGTATTGAAGGTCAAAGTTTATTTATTTATTTAATACTTTCGCACAAGCATGTACAGAGGCGGACTTAATGCCTTAGGCATTTTCTACCAGTCAACCTTTGGGTGATGCAGAGACAAACATTGGTAGGTGCAATTTATAAAAAAACATTTAGGAATAAATATTTAAATATAAAGATACCTAAACTATATATAAAATACATATATATATACCTAATTATAAATAAATATAAACACAAATAACTAAACATAAATAAATGAATATACTAAAACAAATAAGACAAACAATTAGAAAACTATACCGTTATGATGATACTGCCAGCTTCCTGCGAATGTGCTCACGAACTTTAACTTTAAACTTTAAAGTTTCATCTTTATTTTATGTTTTTTTTACGAAAACAAGATCTAAATGTTATAACTTTACTTTAAAAACCCCTACAACTCCTGTGCAGTTGTAGGAATGCACCCATAGGCGCGCTACCATAAAAAAAGCCCTTTATTTGATAATGTTCGTCGAATAGAAAAGAAAAAAGAACGAAAAATTGTTTATTCTGCACAAACAAATATATACATATATCGTCCGTCGAGTCATCGTTGAGTTCCTTAAGTTCTGAGTTGAGCTGCACGATTACTGACAAATGCGTGCTCTGACCGGACAGGTCCACTCAATCTGCGTGGATCTTTCCTCAAAAGACCATTTCAGACATCAATCCACATGGTCTTCACATGATCTGACCTAGATTATGGGTGGACTTTAAAAGAGACCTCTGAGTTTGTTTCGGCCTTTCTTTGCAGAATAGTCAGTACTAGTAACTAGTTTTTAGTGTAAAGTTAGTGTTAGTGTAAGTTCACGTGTAAAAGTGTTTGTGCAAACCTACTTACGGAAATAAAATCATTTATCATCAGTTTCACTCCAAAAAAAGTCATTTCACAGCAATATATTTTCTCAATGTTATTTAGTTTTATGTACAGAATGCGCAGATAACGGCTATGTGATGATCTTTTCAACACCCTGTTTATCATTTTCTTTAACGTATTATTAGGAACTATGTAGGTAGGCCTAGGTAAGTTGCCTTTCATCGCTCCTACAGGCTATAAACATACAAGTTTACACATTCATATTTGTATAATTCCCTACTAAATATAGGTATTCAACCAGAGGAGCATTCGCTGTCGACAACTTGGCCAGTCCTGTTGATTCTTATCAGAAGTTAATATCCATCCAAATTACGGGAATCCAAGTGATGTTGCCATAATATGAATAGGTAGGTACATTAAGAGGTCCACATATCGTGTTTGTGCATTTAATGCAACCTTCACAATAAGAGCCCCACCTCGCGGCGTGCGGCACGAGCCCGGTATAGAAACTAACCATTCGTCATCCATTATTCACGGCCTAAATTGCACAACTTTAGAGCGCCATTTCTAAATGACATCTAAATCTGTTACTGTATTAACATTGTGAATAAAATTCATACAATCAATCTACATAAATGTTCGTGAGCGTCCGTCCATTAGTCAGCTGGAGCACAAAGGGCACACGCTCGTCTCGTAAATCAGTCGCATGTACTCGTATTGAGACTGCTTGCCCAAATCGCTCTCAATAACCGATGTATGCGCCGCCCGCGCCGCCTCGCGACCCCGTCGCCGGCGCTGCCAATGCTGAACTTTCCAGCCATTAACGACCCCTTACGATCAACATTTGTCATTAGACGGAGGTCACGTCATTACTTCAATCTTGAACCGCTTTTAATAAATTTCGATTATGATAATTTACAAACATCGATCTGGATGATTCCAATGCGATACCTACTATCAAACAATAGAATATGAAATGAATTCCGGTCCCAGGTAGGTACTAAAATACTTTATAATTATTCATGTTTAGACTGAAGTGTACAATGCATGATCTCTTCACAGGCATGCAAGTGACGTTGCACAACTTGCAGCAGCTTGTAACGTGGCGTCCTACTGCGAGCGAGCAGCGTCAGATTTAGTTTGTAAATGAAATAATCAGAGATCGATTTGTTAAAATCAAGTGTGTAATTATTCAAAGTGCATATTAAACACACCCTAATCGGTTATTAAGATATTAAATATTAGACGTGTTGTCGTGTCGGGGACCGAGCGGGCCGGCGCGGCGGCGGCGCGTGGCTCGGCGGGGCGCCGCCGGGGCCCAGCGGGGCGCGCCACCGTCCGCGCTCGCTCTCTCGCCACTCGCGCACCGTGTCTCGTCGGTGCCAACTAATTGTTATGCTCGACCCCCGCTACTGCCTGACACCTTGCAGCACTATGATAAATGTTTGCTAATGCCTCCTAACTCACGCTGTCACTCCCTAAAAAAAACCTCAAATCACTAGTAATAAAGCCCCGTTTTAATCTGGAAACTGTATCTGCATGTGCTGAAATATTGGGAAATAATAGTAATGCATTTTCATATTACTTTAATCAAATAAAAATAAGACAAATAAACGTAAATATCCTTTTTACAGACTCATCCTATCCATAAAGCATAAAATAATAGATATAGTAGAGTATCAAGTTACATCAAACCGCTTTAATAAGAGGCTTATCTCGTTATCTATTAAATATTGTCGCCACATCTCGGGCGGCGCGGACGCACGCACAAGAGGTGACGAAGTCAACTTTGAAACTCAACGTATTAAAATAACGATGGGAATAAAATAAAAGAGTACTTATTTATGCATAATAATGTTTTCGGGTGAATAAAAATGAGGGGATCCGTACAAATATATAAATAAAAGAGTGTAACATCATAAAGCGGACGGGCCGGGCCGGTCCGGCTGGCGGGCCGGGCCGGTCCGGCTGGCGAGCCGGCCCGGCCGCTAGATGCCGCCGTCTGATTGTACCGGCGTACCACCGCGCATCATTTATATAATTTCATTGCGGCTGTTTACATTTCATTCATAAGCCCGATTGTCCTATCATAAAACCTAACTTTATCTTGCGTTTTATTATGATTCCTTTGAAGGTTGTTTTGATTCATTTTGACTTCTTTTGTAATAAGAAAAAAAAAAGGAAAAGCTCGATTTTCCGTAAGAGAAGCGTTTATACGGAATATTTCTTTAAGTTACATCTAAGTAAACGCATTTTACAGGAAACAATAAAAAAGAATTAAAGCTTGACAAAGTTGTCGGAGCAGTCTTATCCTTGCACAGGTAGAAATTAAATTATGAATATAAACACACGGTAATATTGTGAACAGCGATCGTCTTGATTATTTTTTATTTTAATAAGCCGTTGGCGTGTTTGTGTCGCCGCTCACCGCCCTGCGCCCGCGCCCGCGCCCGCTCCGCCGAAGCTCGCACGTTGCTTCTTATTTATTGACCTATTAGAGATAACATTAAGATCAAGATGCACGGCCAAGGACCTTTGTTATAAAAATGTCTGCTTCATTATTCTTAAAAAAATTAACGCGAGGATTAAAGTGGAATGGACACAACAAGTACTTATTTTATTTGTGCTATAAATATTTCGAAAATGTATTGTGGTGAGCATATTTTTTTCAATAATACAAACTTATCATAAAATGAAGATCAAAAAGCTAAGTTTACACGAATTACTTTACAACACGGTGGTATTAAAGACAATAAACAAAATGCCATATTTTGTTTATTGTCTTTTGATTTTTGATTGCTTAACGTAATGACAACATCATGTCCAAGGGTGAAGATCCGAACCGAACTGAATTAAGAATACTGTAACATTTACTTAGTTTACAAAAAAGGTCCACGTTATTGTCATCGTAGGCAAACAGATGGCGGCGTCCTCTCGTTATAATTTTTCCCAGATTTTTTAATCCACGTAATTTAAATCAATACTCATTATAGCCTTTCAAAGGACCGTCATCACGAATTTTAACACAGAAACAAAGAACTTGTTTTATAATCTGATTTTTAAAGGCATTTTAAGTTTTATGGCTCTCGTAGCTTGATAAATAATCAGAAATGTCGACATGGTTCCATAACGAAAATCCCTTTTAAATGTGCAGTATATTGAAATAACTTTATCGATAACATCTATACTTTATATCTGGAAAGGAAAAAGGTCGTAGATTCGACACAATACAATCACGAGCAGATGTTTATGTTCAACTGTTCTAAACTTAGCGCAGCAATTTAGATCTGTTTATTATCACGGCTGAAGTGTTGAATAAGTTTTGAAGTTGTAACACAAATCAAGTTTCCGTGGCGGAGTATTCGTGACTGAGGGATAACCGTGCGGCGACGCGGCGGGAACTTATAGGTAGCGGAAGTTGGCAATAAGCTGGAGACGCTCAACACCCGTTTATGACTTGATATCAACGTTATAAAAATGTAGATAAGTCATTTTGGAGAGTTTTAGTCACAGTTATCATCAACACTGTCGAGCGGCGCGGCGGCAAGGTTTCGCGTAGCTCTAGAACATCTTCGTTCTCACTATTCTTACTAACCGATAACTTCTTCGTGGGGGGTCCTCAGGTCTATCGCTATGGTCATGACTATGCAAGTGTCCACGAATTTGGGAAATGCGCTGCATATCTTGACACCTGATTTAGCTTGATTAAAAATATTTAAACTTTACTACCGGACCAACTTGTTTGCGTCGAGCTGTTATCTTGTCGTATTTAACTAATTATTTGTTAAAAGGGAACGATGAGGGGAAGAATTGCCACCTACCGGTATGAGTGTTAAATCCCATAAAACAGCGATCGGCTACAAAATATTACGAGTCATTTACACATAACACATAACATCACGCCTTGGTTCCCCGAAGGGTTGGGCAGAGGTGTACCTATAGTACACCCACATTTCGCCAGTTATGTTTAAGTCCCATGTAATAGGGGGCGAGCCTATTGCCATCAACCGGGCACAAATCCAGACTCCGGGCTGCTACTGAGAAATTCCAGATAGAAAAACCCAATAACACTTTGCCCGACCTGGGAATCGAACCCAGGACCCCATGCTCAGCAGTAGCGATTGCGACCACTAGACCAACGAGGCAGTTCATTACTCGAGAGTCATTTCTATACTTTTATTATTTATCATTTAGCAATTCAGCAACGTATAAGGGATAATAAAAATTGCAATTAATTTACTTTGAATTCACGCAGGCACACGATTTTTAATTCAGTTTCCTACATTCATGATCATTAACAATTTAACGTAAGGCTCGTGATAATAATAATATTAGGTAGTTATAATTATATTAGAGTAACGGTGGCCCAGTGATAGCGGCCCCGACTAGTTGTAGGTCGTGGGTTCGAACCTAGGCAGGCGTTTTACATGGTTTAAATAATTTCATCACCACTGCTTTCAAAACGGTGAAGGTAAACATCGTGTGGAAACCGGCATGTCCTAGAACCAAAAGTTCGAAGACATGTGACATCTACCGACCCGCACTGGGCCCGCGTGATAGAGTATAGCCCACTTCAACTTGAAGAGAGGAGGCATTATTGATCGAGTATGCTATTATGCTAGTAAGGGTACTTACCGATGTACTTTTTTGGGAACCTGGAAATCGTAATAACAGCGCATTATAACATGGACGATTCGTCACTTCTCAATTTATAACGAATCGAATCCTACGACCTATGCATTCGTCCTAAATATGATAACGAATCATCATGACGGATGTAGGCGTAGTATGTCATGCCTGCCTTTACTGTCATATGGAGATCTGTCCATAAGTGGACTGGCATAGGCTGAGGCTAAGTTGATTGATGACGAATGTATGTGTGAACAGACCGCACTGCAAAGCAGGGACGGTATGAAATTTCTAATTATGAATTTCGAAACATTAGTAGGGAAAATGACTGTTGTACTGTTTTAAACTTCGTTCCGGCGAAGTGAAACTAAGGTAATAAAAGTAGCGTAATAAATATCCAAGAAAGTTGTGTTAATTTCTTCTTTACACGGAGTAGATTAGGTACCAGGCGCAATCGGCAAAACTTCCTTGTTTTTAATTTTCTTTAAAACATCCACTTTTTTTACTTTTTCTTTTCAGTGAATAGGTGGAAAGCTTTCTTACTTCCAGCAAGGTTATTTTTCTCGAAGCATGTAAATCGTAATACCATTTTGAACTTTATACTCTTTGTCTGAAGCTTTATTATCTGGAAACAAAACATTCTTCTTTTACTTTTTAATTGCTAAGTAGACGGCTAACTTTATCGACTGCTTCAATTGTTTTTAGGAATTCGTATCCCTAATTCATCTAGACTGTATTTGAAAAGCTTTTATACTTTATACAATGCCTCTCTAATTACTTGCCTCACAGTACAAGGGGTGATGAATTCGGACATGATGCGCATTATAATAATTGCTAAAGTGTTTTGACGTTGAAAATGATACATTGAACGATAGCTTTTCGAGTGTAGACAATGTTGGGGTATCGTTTCGCTACATTCTCGATCATGGGAAAATTACCGATGGCCGCACAATCGTTCGGTCGGGTCGCGCACCGCGGGCAGGCCGCCGCTCGCCTTATCACTCTGCGGCCCATTGTGCGGTGCGGCTTACTCCTGACATTCGCAATATTCCATGCCGTTCGACAAATACTCTCTAGATTACGGTAGGCTGATTAGAATGTTTAGTACTACAGACAATATTCATTCGTCCCGTACCGACGTTGTTCCCTGATTTATACAGAGATCATTTCGTAGAAAGTTCAGCAATAAAGCCGACTCATAACTTTGTCGTTATAAAATGAATAAAACTATCGAGATGATCGGCGCCCATTCCTCATCGCGAGGAATTATGACACAAAAAATAAATACTTAAATATGAATGATTACAGCCGAGATTCTCGGGACGCCTTTGTGGGAGTATCATAAAAACTGATCCGGTTATAGTTTGCGAAAGCAATTAAGTTGTAAAACTTAGTCGTCTCTACTGTCTTAATGAAATATTCCACTTTGATTATTAATGTCGGCCATTTATTGGAGTGCAATATAAATCGGATAAAATAAATATTATGCTAAGGCATCGTTTTATTTCGTAACGACCGATATCAAATTCTTGCTATAGGTAATTAATATCAATGTCGAATTAAAAGAGAATGAAAATCAGACCCTTCTTAAAGCTAAATGAGAAAGTACTGACTGTATGGTTTAAATACTTAGATATAGGAATGATATCATTGTTATAAGGAAACTCATTTACTCTATACAAAGGGGCGAGGGTGAAATGGCAACTGCACTCTAAATTAGGATTAGATATTTAATGTTCATTACAGGGAGAACTGAAAGGAAGTAATCAAGAGAAGATTCATGTCTATGTGCTTGAGCTCCTAACGTTTATTTATTAATAACTTGTTATATATATTATTTTTAGTTGAGCAGTGGTTGCCCAGTGGTAACGGCCGCGACTTACGAGTTGTAGGTCGTAGGTTCGAAGCCAGACAGGCGCTTTACTTTGTGTAAATTATTTCATCACCACTGCCCTCAAAACGGTGAAGGAAAACATCGTGTATCGAAACCGGCATGTCTTAGAACCAACAATTCGACGACATGTGACATCTACTAACCCGGAGTGTGCCCGCGTGGTGGGTTACGGCCCACTCCCTCTCACAGAGAGGAGGCCTGTGTCCCAGCAGTGGGAACATAATAAGCTGATTATGTATGTATGTATATTATTTTATGAACATGTATGTTTATTATGTATGTTAATTGTATTTTGACGTTCGAAAAGTGCTGATTCTCAGCCTATTTTGAATAAATGACTTTTGATTTTGATTTTATTGGCAGGTTTTTACTACCTGTATCTTAGACTCGAATCTCAAATTAAGTATCATAAACATATAATAGAGGACGTGTTAATAAATTTCGTGGACAGTCCAATTTAAACATACACAAAAACACCATAATAAAATAATCATACACATTAATTAAGTAGAAAATTGATTACTTACCGTTAAAATTCAGCAGGGGTGGTCCAATTAGCAATTATATTTAGGAACAAAATGTAGCATGAGTACAATTCAGTTTGAATTATTGAAAGGTAACGTAATATTAATAAATTTTCCAAGAGAACGCGGGCTTGTATGTATAATGTATGTCGAACGAACATGACATGTCTCTTGCTAATTAATGTAAGCACTGCGCAGGAGTTAATTAATTGTCGGCTACCCATGTAGCGCATGAAACATTTATAAAATTCATAACAGAGCTAATTATGAAACATGGCCGCGCCTGCGCTTTGCGCCACCCGCGGGGTTCGCCTGCGCGCGCCGATCTCCACTTTAGTAAAAACTAACAATTCTCCACTGGCTTTTCTTGTTTATTAAATTACTGTTGTACATACTCTATAGATATTCCCACCACGATCATAAATCGACTTTGTACTTGAATTAAATGTTAAAATCTCGTGTAAAAACTGTACTGCGTAGGAGTCTTAAATATCGGCTTTTTTGCTTATTTGCGCTTCACACAATGTTTTATATCTATATATCTAAGTTTTAAGATGTTTTTAGGAATCCATTATTTTCTTATTTGAGACTTAATTAAGTGTCCCCCCTTATCGTGAATGTTAAATGGTAAGTGCGTACATCATGTTCAATATACAGGAAAAAAAATAACCAGTGCATAAACTGTACTGTAACCATAAAATAATTCAGCATATGATTACCGTAGAAATTATTCGTCGGTTATTAAAAAATACTCATCGTTCCATACATTTTACGCGAGGTTTTGCACGGCCGTAAACGATTTCAGTGATCGGATCGACATAAATTTTGTCAGTTTAGACAAATTAAAAGCCAGTTTTTATAAGTATCTTACCAAACATTGAGTTTCTTAGCCCTGCGTTATCTCACTGGGTTGGTGAATTTAGGTTTATATTAGTTATTTTTATATTACCTAGTTTTGTTTAGTTTGCTTTTATTTTGTTTCAAATTAACTTATTAAGTCCAGTGCAACTTTATAATATAGTCTTTTATTTCTATTTAGTTTTGTAAATTACAACAACGTTTTGTGTGCATGCAGAGTTTACTTATAAGTGTAACAATTACACTTTATTCTAATCTGTTGCTTCCGTTTCATTTACTTATATCAGTGTATACAATTGTTGTAGGACCAAATAATAAAATAAAAAACATAAAATTATATTATTATTATTTATTTATTTATTATTATATATTTATTTTATATAAATAATTTTTTTACCGCGTAGGTATTGCATTTTCTATTCCATGAAACGATCGTTTTGTTTCTAACCGTCGAAAAATTTCTACGCTTCTAGACCCCTGTCTGAATTATATGCTGAATTCATACAGTTTGCGAACTGGTTAAAAGTTTACCCTTTATAGGAAGGTAAGAATATGGTATCTGTATCTGTATGGTATGGTTTTTACGATCAATGTAAGTAATTCTTGCCTAGAATAAACTTTCAAGTTACTTACACATTACCTTCACAGGTAGGTCTGTACCTATCCCGGGATGATTTCTCAATCAATTAAATACAAGCCAAATGGGAAGCGAACCAATATGGGAAGCGGAAGTTAGGTGCAAAATTACATAATGCTTTGGTTCGGAATCATATTATTTGTTCTTAAACTCTAGTTAGAACAGTAGAAATCAACAATAATATCCGTTATTTATAAATCACCTGTTTCAAGTACTCTACCTATCTAAAAGTGAAGACATCAGTGTGTGAGTGTGTCGTATATTGAATGTATTGTACTCGTAGTGAAGAGATCAGAGTGTGAGTGTGTCGTATATTGAATGTTTTGTACTCGTAGTGAAGAGATCAGAGTGTGAGTGTGTCGTATATTGAATGTATTGTACTCGTAGTGAAGAGATCAGAGTGTGAGTGTGTCGTATATTGAATGTATTGTACTCGTATTGAAGAGATCAGAGTGTGAGTGTGTCGTATATTGAATGTTTTGTACTCGTAGTGAAGAGATCAGAGTGTGAGTGTGTCGTATATTGAATGTATTGTACTCGTAGTACCTGTCTACCTATTTAGTTGCATAATCAGCCTATTATGTTCCCACTGCTGGGACACAGGCCTCCTCTCTGTGAGAGGGAGTGGGTTGTAATCCACAACGCGGGCTCAGTGCGGGTTGGTAGATGTCACATGTCTTCGAATTTTTAGCTCCAAGACATGCCGGTTTCCTCACGATGTTTTCCTTCACCGTGTTGAGAGCAGTGGTGATGAAATAATTTACACAAAGTAAAGAGTCTGTCTGGGTTCGAACCTACGACCGTAACGTAAGTCGCGGCCGTTACCACTGGGCCACCACTCCTCTCCATTCTCTTATATAGTTAGAAAATATTAAAACAAAACCATTTTGACTTCGTAGTATGGAAAAAATTACACAATAGCAATGGGATAGGCGAATTAATGTCATTTTTTCCATTTTGAAGTCTTGAATTTACAAAATCAAATACTGATAATTTTATTTGTCCATTCAAGACTTTAAAATAATGTATAATATCTACATTTTACAAATCATAAATTAAAGTCACTGATCGTGTCGTGTCTGTCTGTGTGACCGCGTTGTTCTTCTAAACGACGTAAGTACAGTTTTGTTCCGGAAGGTTTATTTGTATATTACACTAGCTTTTGCACGAGATTTCGATTGTGTGTTTCTTAAAGAATTGCGTTGCATCGCCCGCCAGCGACATTAATTCGTTTTCGCTGAGCGTTCCTCTGTCTTTTTGTCTTTTAGTTCGTTTCCTTAGGTTCGTAGCGTGATGTTAGGTAGCCTTTAACCTCCCTCAAGAATTAGGCTATCTAATAAAAACTATTGGTAGTTCCAGAGATTGGCGCGTTTATACAAAAAAACACACATTATAATAATTTTCAGGTTATGTCAACTCGTAAAACACGTGCGAAGTAGGGCAGGCCGCAACATAACATAAACTCATGCCTTTCTTCCCATGGGGGTAGGCAGAAACCACAGAACGCCACCTGCTACGATCCTTACATACTGTTTTTTCCTCGTTTACGTTCATACATCTGAAACGCACGCCGGTTGCGAGTACTACGCAGCTGACCTTGCTGAAGTACATCACCAATAAGGTGATGACTATATGTCCTCCTAGGGACGTGGCGAACCTCTATACATCTACGTGCCATTTTTTCCAAATTAATATTGAATGTGGCCATAGCGTCACATCAAACAATCTTGACTTAGTGACTATTGGAAACAATACAATTGTGTTTTTATGGCGGCAATAGAAATACACACTCTGTGAAAATTTCAACTATCTACCTATTATGGTTCATTAGATACATACCGCTGACAGACAGACGGACGGACGAACAGCGGAGGCTTAGTAAAAGAGTTCGTCCGTTGGCACCCTTTGGGTACGAAACCCATAAATTGTATACCTCCTTTCATAACGATAGGTACTCTTTATTTGCAACTATATTGTACTTCCACAATAATATGCTAGCTATGTTATTGTACGGTAATGTTACAATTAATAAATTTATATTTATTTCAATGAAATAACAAATAAGTCCAACTTTTGCTGTTGCAAAACTAGATGACTTAGGAATCTAAATTCCTGAAACGATGCCGTGCCCAAGTTATTTTGTAACGTGCCACCAATGGCACGCGTGCCATTGGTTCGCCTTCCCTGTCCTAGGGCGTCTCCTCCCGGCGTTTCCACTCACCTCTGCCTTGTAAATATTGTTAGTCTCGTTATAAGGACGGGGCATAAATATCAACGTACCTACAGTACAACGCAAGTTCATCTCGCACCTCCGATTTGCAGATGACATTTCCTCATGGCGGAATCTCTGCAGGAGCTGAAAGTGACGCTGAACAGCCTGAGCGATTCTTCAAGGCGGGTAGGTCTTGGGACGAATCTGGACAAACCAAAGTCATGTCCATTGTACAATGGACATGTCACCCTGAGTCCTGTAATCGTAAATGGCGCTATCCTCGAGATTGTGCAAGAATACATATATCTAGGCCAAATTATACAACTGGGGGGGGGGCACAACTTTGAGAAGGCGCGACCAGAAGAATACGCTTGGGCTGGGCGCCATTCTGGAAGCTGCGCGATATCCTTGAGTCAGCAATCCCACAATCCCTTAAGACCAGGGTCTATAACCAGTGCGTCCTACCCGTAATGACGTACGGAGCCGAAATGTGGACACTCACCATAGGCCTGATCCACAAATTCAAGGTTGGTCAGCTTGCAATGGAGAGAGCAATGCTTGGGTTTTCTCTAGTGGATAGAATTCGCAACGAAGTCATTCGCCAAAGAAGTAAATTCACGGACATTGCGCGTAGAATCAGCACGCTGGAGTGGAAGTACCATTTCTGTAGACGGACAGACGGTCGATGGAGCAGACATGTGCTAAAGTTTTGACCGCGTTTGGGCAAACGTAATGTGGGACGCCCTGCAGCACGATGGATCGATGATTTGAAGAAGGTAACTGGCAACGGATGGATGCGGACAGCTCAGGACTGGTTTCCAAAATTCTGGTATTCAACTGCATCCGGTTGGGCTTCCAGCCCAAGCGGATGCAGTTGAATACCAGAATTTTACATGGAGCGTCTGCCTATCAGATCCCCAGTACCCAGTTACGGGGCAACACGAAACCTCTTTGTAAGACTGGTTGTCAGACTTTTGAACTTCTGTCAAACCGTAACGACTGTCAAGATGGTCCCCATCCAGGAACCCATCGCGGCAAGAGTAGCTTAACCTGCGATCGACCCGTGAATACCTATCGGAAGTTGATTTAAAAACTTTACGTGAGAGAAAAAAATCTTCCCTAGATACTTAGATAATTAACCCTTTTGAGACTTTTGCAATTTCTTCTATGATTATTAGCTGACATTTGACTAAATCATTGACGTCCAGAGCAGTGGTAGCCTAGTGGTAAGGGCCCCGACTTACGACTTGTTCTTGTCTTGTTGGTCGTGAGTTCGAATCCAGGCAGGCGCTTCACTTTATGTAAATAATTTCATCACCACTGCTCTCAAAACGGTGAAGGAAAACATCGTGAGGAAAGCGACATGTCCTAGAACCAAAAATTCGAAGACATGACAAGAAGACATCTACCAATCCGCACTGAGCCCGTGTGGTGGATTACGGCTCACTCTCTTACATAGAGAGGAGGCCTGTGTCCCAGCAGTGGGAACGTTATAGACAGATTATCTATGATATGTATTGACGTCCAGAGGATACTAATAAAACGTTTTAAAGCACAACGCCCAGCATCCTCTCTGAAACAGAAAACCAAATACATAATTAAACACATCAGTGGAAGTAAATGGATGTCATTTCGATACAGTCGTGAACTTAACAAGACGCAGTCAGAACCATAAAATTTCCTCAATGTAAAACAAGTAGTTACGAGCCATCTGCAACATCGGCACGTATATGGCGGTTGTTTAATATTAATCAGCAAATTAGTATGACTAAACTAACGAAATCAATTAACTCATTTTTTGCATCAAAACTCGTTTTGTTCAAAGCCGTTCCAGGATTTCGCGGTGACAATCGAGTTCCGCTGTCAGTGATAAAACAATACAAAGTCGTGTCGTGTAAATATTTAATTCATTCTTTAAATGTCATTACAATACTTAAACATACTTACATGTATATAAGGGACGGGCATAATACGTTTATGGTGTTCTTTGGACGAATTCTTTGCGACATTTTACGGCACTGATTCTTTTGGAGGAAGTAAGGTCTGTTATAAGAGGGATACCTTATAACAGACTTGTTGTTTATTTTTGAAACCATACCTGTATATTGTATTATCATAGAATGACATTTATATTACTTCGTATTTACTAACTACGAGTATGATGACGGAAAATCCACCTACATTTTGTTCGTTTAGAGTCGCCTAAACTGAAATTTTCATGTTAACTGAATCTTTATGAAACATAGATTAATAATAGGTAATTGATTGCACAAAGTGTAAGCCATACGTTTTTCATCACGCACAATGGTCCACTCGAAGGACTCAGTGCGTAATCCTCTAACATAAAAGCCATACGTTTTATTATATTTTGGTTCTGGCAATGATGAAGGTTAGGCAATCTAATAATAATTGACAAGAATGTGAGACTGAAAAAGAATATCTAACAGATCAGTGTCTAGCAGGCAATAGCAGCGGCAGGTCAACAATTTCAGGAAATTCTCCTAAAATACCAATACGTACTTACACACCTAATAATATTGACCTATTCTAACCCTAACACAAGCATAACTACTATATATACGTCTAAAAGAGTTGTCTCACGTTTTCCTTTATCGTTTACAAAATGTTTAAAGTGAGTGTATAGCTGCAAAAAGAAAATAGCGATATTTTTACAAGTCGATCAATAAATAGGCACAAGCGTTACATTTGAATCCGGCTTAGCAGTAGGAACGTAGAATCAAAACAAACGTGACGGAATGGCTCGTTGTTGACCGTATACGCAGATAAACCGATAAATTCAGAAATACAAAGGCAGATCACGTCACCAGTAACGGTTTTCATATTACGGTTATTCTGCTTCTGGATAAAATTTGGAAATTTAGAAACCGTAGCAATAGCAAAAAGGTACACGTGCCGGGTCGCTCCTGACGTCTGAGCAAACAACACGTGCATATCGTCTTTTTCTTTAACCAGCTTCCTGCTAATGTTTGCTGGTACTTGGTCTCATAACTGTTTTATAATTTCTATATAGAAATACAATTTATAGGGAAGCATTGATTCTTGAAGCTAATCTGCTTACTTACATCAGTTGAATTTTTGTCTATTAGGTACGTACTTATATAAATAAATTGGATAAATTATTTAATTTTAGAAGATCAGATCCTCTGTTCGGATCTGCTAATTAGGGTAGTAATAGATTCCCAGGTTTTGTGCCATTCCTAACCATGCAGCAAGAAAAGTACCTGAGTCCATAACATTCCAAACAATAAGATGACAGAATTAAATTTTAAAAATGCAGAAAAAGACTTTTGAGCGAAAATTTATTAGAAAAGGCAAGAATTCAAAATTTTCTAAAATAAGTAAAGATTTTTAAGGAACTAAGAAGGTTCGTTTGTATTAATTTACACATCTTTGAAGTAAAATACCTACATCGAAATTTAACAAATTCATTTTTGTAACGTAGATGGGAAGAATTTGATTTTTGTAGACTCCACAAACCAATTTCTCTCGTCTCTCTTCGAGAGCATAGAAAAAAGTAGAATAGATTATGGAAGACGTAAAAATTCCTTTGGTCATTCCAAGGCATCTAAGTATGAGAAGAGCTTTTTTTATAGATTTGGTATCCGATGGTAGAGGGTTTTTTTGAATTGCAAATTTACTTTGGCAAATTATGCTTGCTACTCAGATTCTCCAAGATTTTGGGCTTACAGTCTAGATCCATCGATAGTAGAAAACCATTACACGATCATTCTAAATCAAAACCAAGGGTAAATAAAATATAACCTACGTAAATTAGCACAACAAGGAAGTAGATAGATACCAACTCAGCCAATTAGTATCATGAAAAAAAATACGGGTAGGTACTTTAACAGCATGTAAACAAGAACTGAAACCTAAGTCTACATCAGATTTAAATACCAATGCAATGATTCACCAGTTGAGCGGTATCAATCTTGTAACAATCACTCCCAAAAACAAAACAACTAACCCAAACTAACGGACTTCGAACTCAATAAAAAGATGCAGTTGAAGCGTGCGAATTCAAAAGTTTATCTCACCTTACTATAACGACAAGGACGGCGAACTTGCCACCTCTCTCGCAAGCCATGAGTTTTGCATAGTGGCCAGTGGACACCTTACATCAAAACAAGTGAGGTCTTGAGCGTGCGGGGGCGCGGAGTCCGCGGAGCCGCGGGGCGAGGGTGGCGGGGGGGCGTGGGGCGGGCCGGGGGCGTGCAGTGCAGCCTGCCGCGCTGACCCCACGCCTTGAACGATGCACTCTGCAACACTGCACTGCTTGCACCTTGTCACAACAGTCAACCGGCAACTATAAGTCAAAAGAAAATTCTAAGACGAAACACGATTATGATAACAATTTTCCACCTAAATAAAATGTCAGTTTGGTAGAAGTTATCAGTCAGTTCAAATTGATCTATTTACAAAACTTACTCTTCCAGATCATTGTAAATATAGTATTTTTTTCCAATGAAACTCTAAACTTCAGTCCTGAAAGAACTGTACCCGAAAGAACGGCAGGCGATTACAGTAAGACACCAGTAGCGCCATCTGTCGGCCGGTAGCAGAACTATAAGTCTTTCAGTTAAGACCTTTGACAAGCTCTGAGTGTTACGTCTACACTGAATGTTTAAATCATGTTAATTTATATAATAAGATATAGTTTTATACGAACCTCATATAACTTTATTTTTAAGGTTATTTAATATTTTGTTTGACATTGTGAAGTCAATAGAATGACTTTTAACTTTTATTTCCATTGGTAATATTATCTTTCATTTTACTGGTTTTATGTTTTAGATTCTAACAACAGGAAGTAAGAAATATTTGTGTTAAAATTTTTGAATGTGCAGGTATGCAGTTTGTTTACAACTATGACGATGCAGCCCATTTACAATTAGTAAATGTAACATCCGCGGATACCGGCGTAATTTACATGCAAATACATCGACATTATTACAAAAATGAACATCCTGTCGCGGCGATCGATTTGCATATTTTTTTAATAATATCAGGAAAAAATAACAAAGGCGGCTATTGTGAAACGGGCGACAGACAATTGTTAGGATTTCCGGAGCAAAAGTAAATTATTCATAAAATTTAATCAGGACGGTCTCATAATCTATCGTGATGATAATTATGTATTATTATGAATACAATGAATTTATGGCGGTGTCACATGATAGCCATCTTTATGGGTAAGTTTCCCAACATCATTGTTAAGCAATTAAAGTACTCTAAAGTACTTGAATTGTGCTGATTAGTGGTACCATTGAAAACAGGATCTGAATATGCGTGAAATGCATGCTGCATGTATGACATGTCTTATCTCTTTCCCATGTAAGGTGTGTAAGCTCTGAGTAATCATGTATTATTCTTATTGGATGCATTGATGTTAAACTGTGTCTGTTGTCCGGGGTTATTGCTATAATCATTGCCCTGACATACCTATGTACCCCAGGAATTACGGTCACTTTTATTTTTACAACCAAACAATATCAGCTAGTCAATAAAGACTCTGAAACAGCAAGTAGGTAGGTGGGGGAAGGTATTTAAAAGAACCGATGGATTTTTCAGATTCTTCAAGAGGTAACAGATTGTCATTCTAAGTGTGTGGGGATGTAGGTACTTACACATTGCACACAATTAAGATGCAGCATGTTCTTCTGAACATTTCTATGAAATGATTTTATCATTAATTTAATATATCAATAGGAACGGATCGTTCCCAGTTAATTCTGCATATATGATAGGTAGATAGGACTTTTAACTAATTCGAAACAACAAACTCCTAATTTACATAAATATATAACATACATAATCGAGCCTATAATGTTCCAACTTCTGGGTAACGTAATCCACCACGCGGGCCCAGTGCGGGTTAGGTAGATGTCACATGTCTTCGAAGTTTTGGTTCTAGGACATGTTGACCACGTTTCCTCACTATGTTTTCTTTACCGCTTTGAGAGCAGTGGGTAGTGATGAAATAATTTACACAAAGAAAAGCATCTGTCTAAACCCGCAATGGGCCCGCTTGGTGCAATACGGCCCACTCCCTCTCACCGAGAGGAGGTCTGTGTCCCAATCCTGGGAACAATATAGGCTGATTATGCTAAAGCATCTGTCTGGGTTCGAACCTACGAACTACAACTCCTTACCACTTGGCCACCACTGCTCTCACCTTTATTTTTTGATAATTACACTCTTTGTCTACGAGTGTTTGTCAGGGTTTTAATGTAGGTAGGTATTAATTACCGAAGCATGACATTGACATTTTCAATACTTACGATAGGTAGGTACTAATCCAAGTTGTAACTTGTATTTGAAGCCGGTCTTAGTGAGCCGGAAAATGAAAAATAGGTTTTATCTTGTGCATAGACGGTATTTATCAAACCTGACTGAAGATATTTCTGAATCTTAGAAACTGTTTTGTATTTAAATATACGTAGGTAAAAGCATATTTTATTATAATAATAAATAACACGTATTCTTTTCATTACCATGATTGCTTACCATTATTTTCGAGACGAAATTTGGATTCTACCAAAATTGATACGCAATGCAGGATACAAACATACAAGATAATTATTAATCTTCATCATTGTGTTTTTACAGATGAAAGAAAGAAATGGCACATGGTCCTCAACTCAACGTGCAGCAGTGAACTGCTAAATATAGCCTCCCGAAGTTCACAGCACCTGGTCCCGCCGTCAGTTCTGCAGTCTGCCCCAGCCACCACTGGAGATGAGGATCTTAAATTGTTTGAACAAATCTAGGTAAGTAGGCAAGGGTACGCCCTTATTGTGACAGGTAGCATCATCGGTCACGGTTGTCACACCTACAAAATATGGAATCTTTATCCGATAATGTCGACTCCTGCTCTGAAACAGGAAAAAAGCAAAGATTAATAGCTGCTATAAAAACTCACTGAGAAAAATTATGAATAGACCAATGCCACTATACAGTTACTTAGGTAGCACAGTCAAGATAATGTATTGTGTAACACATTGACCAACTACGTATGTATATTTCCTTGTTATACCCACTAGGTAGGTACAACCATGCCACTGATTAAGAATTACAGATGTAACTTTAATTTACTGACAATTTATATTGATATACTGCAGTCAATCTGCTAGGTAAACTATCTGTTGCCCTGACTGTACACAAGAGACAATTGTAGCGACACAAGCGTTAAACATAATCTGTGAAGCAAAAAGCTGTTAACTTTAGGGTCTGAGAACGCAACACACTGCCTGTAGATCTATTATAATAAGTAATATATTAAAATATAACATGAACAGAGTAACAAACGGTGTAGGCAGGGTTATGTGCAAGTAGATGTTATCGGCGCCGTCACCTGAACGGAAGCGAGACGGTGTCACTAACACAAAAACCACATTAGTACCCCAATTATAATTACATTGTTATTTATGCACGTTGATCTATCAAAGTTTACAAACAAGGGGACTATCTCTTATTAGATCACATTTTGTTTAGTGAAAACAGAACCATTCGGAGGCGTGAAAGTTCTTATTTAATTATATTCTCGCTATTCAAAATATATAATATTGAAATTCAGTGCGTTATAAGAATTCCCAGAAGACGATATTAAAAAAAATCCCGAACATGTTATTGGGCGGGTAACGAAAGAGCTAGATAAACTCGTCCAGATGTTTCAACGCCAAATTATTTCTTGAACGGTAAATCTTATTTGAAATAAAGTATCCGTGTATTATAAACACCTACGTCTGAATAAACATACATGCAGGTAAATCAGAATGGTAAATGACTAACTGTAATATAAATATCTGAAATAGTAAAACTAGTAACATGTGTCCGAATCAAACAATCTTTCAGCCGCTTCCACAAAGCTTAGCATTTTAAAATGAATCCGGTGAAGATCGTAAAATATTCGATAAACAGGGCGTGTATGTTTGCTTTCGCCGAGTTTAACATTGCTATTAAACAGTCGTGAAATGGACAGAAATAATCGGGTCGATCCGTTATATCGCATCATTCGTATGACGCCGGCGTCGGCAGACGCTGCCCATTGCTATGCTGGACGATGCGCGTGCGACTCCTGCGATCACACGATTACTTTATTCCTCAAAACTTATACGCAGACGGCTAGGAACGTACCTACCAACCATCATTGTAGATTTGAGTTACATACAAAAATACATTCCTCTTTGCAAACACTTAATGCCCAATTGCTCACTGCTTCCTATAATAAACTTATTGATAGATGGACGCAACGATGCAGAAAACGCGTGCGTCATTATCAGGTAGTTTTGGCAGTGACGTGGCGGTGGCGGCGTGACTCCGCGGTGCTCAGTCGCGAACTTTGTGAATGTTTGATGGCGGGAGCTGCGCTGCGGCCCCGCACCAGACGGCTTTGTTTTTGTGAGTCGCGACGCGCGCCTGCCGGCCGGCCTTTCGCCGCCGATTCTTTAAATCGACCGAAACAATACTGGGAACTAGGACATTTCGCATCAAACACATACCTGCCTACTTTGAAGACGACGTATGTTCGTACACGACTACGCCTGCTTTTGTTTGCAACTTGTCGTTAATGTAAGTATCAGTGTTTGTGCATCGCTACAGCTAGACATAGAGGGATGTGAACGGTCGGCTGAGCGTTTCCGCCAATCGGTGTCATATAAAAAGGACTTCTACTAAACATGAATGACTCCTGGCAAGATGGGATGTATCGCATAGTAGTGAACGTTTTAATCGCGTGATTCAGTTGCGCATTAGGAGCGCGGCGGGGCTGGGCGGGGGGACGCGGCGGGGGCGCGCGGCTGCTCGGTGCCTCCCGCGGCGCTGCGCCTGCGCCGCTACTTTTTATCCGCGCATGCTCGGCTCGTGTCTTTTTCGCTCTTCCCAATTGGAATTCGTTGAGGGATCGCCGCTGCCGGTGGCAGACGTCTTGTGACATGTCAGCGGCGGTACGTGCACTGCGTACAAGGCAATTAACCAGTCATCTCACTCGAATCCAGAAGTCGGGCGGAATCTCCTCGCAGCTCGGGAGTTGTTTCTGAGGAGGCTCGTCTTTATTCAAGGAACTACCGTGAAAATACTTCGACACAGAAATCGTTAATTGATCTCGTTAATTGTCCTTTTTTGGAACAACATCTTGTAAGTATTTCAATTGTAGGTTTTTTAATGTTATAAAGTATTGGACGAGCTTCCTCTCAACTTTAACGTGTTTAAATTTGTTTTTGGGTAGTTCATACAGTTAAATTCTACCTACTATGTACCGTACCAACTTAAAGGTGAAGCGGTTGTGTAGTAAATCTAGGTAAACGTACAACATCACATTCATGCAAATATGTACTGTTGAGCACCTACTCATACGAAATTCCAACACCATTGCGTGATCTGAAACGCAATCTGACATTTTCCTTGTGAACCAAAAGACGAGCCTAAAAAGTGTTCTTTCAGTTCCTTTTGCTATTCGGGCGGTAGCATAACAATGACAGTTCTTACAATAGAAACTTATGTTTGACAAAAGGAAAGGGCGAACTTCGACGGAGCGTGTGAATGAAAATAAAAGAGAAAATAATGGAGACAAATCACGTCGACCAACTTAGACACAGCGAACTAAGTATTTCTAATTCATTGATACTAATAAAGTTGAAAAGCTTCTCGAAGACTTGGAACTTTATCGTATCCTAAAAAAAAAACAGAATTCTTCTAAAAATTAACATGATCATTTGGCCTTGGCAGGTGCCAAGGCTCTTAGTTCTATCTAAATATTACTTAAAATTAACCTAAACTATAAACAACTCTATTCTTTTATTCGGAAGGTATGTACTGCTAATTAACAAGATGTGATATAACAATGAAAAACACAATATCAGAAATGGAATGAATACAATGTTAAATCGTATTTATTAGAGTTTATTATTATCGCCTTTTGAACAATAAGTAGGTACCTATGTATAGACAATTATGGTAAAGTCTGGTAAAGGTGTCGCCGAGGTGCGGGCGACTACTACATGTGTTACCGACTTGCATAATGGATGCCACAGGGCTATCCGTAACTTAAATATATTCTAGCTGTACTGTTTACCTATTGAGTTTACCCCAAATAGCCCTTATTGCTACCTAGAACTATTTTAGATAATGAGAAACTATTCACAATAGAGGAACAGCCGAAGTAGAGCAAGACAAAACAGGCCTCTTAAAATAATTTTAGTTTTGTTGTCTGTGACAGTTTGCAGTCACTGCGAGCCTCTGCTGGGAACACAAATTCATAACCTGCCTCAAAAAGTTTTGGTTGCAGACACAGGGGTCCTGTGTCTTCAAAAAATACTTGACAGGACATAGGTTAAAGATTTAAAGTCGGGGAAAATGATCGCTAGCCTCTGGGTCTTGGGAAATTCGAAATAGATAACCGTGGCCCAGGCACAGGCAACTGAAGGAACACGGGTGGATTTTAGTCAATAAAAGTCTGACACGCCCTCTCGCTCCACCCAAAGCAGGAGAAGTCATTTGATGATTTCCCACCCAAAAAAAAAAAGAAAATGATCGCTCAGCAAGTTGACTATCAAATCATAACTGAAATTGTTTACAGTCGTTTGAACTGACTATCTATACTAAGACTACTTGAGTCGACAAAATGACGCAGCTAGTGTCAATCTGCAATTATTTTATCTGACCAAACATATATTTATGGAGTTATTCAAATAAGTAGAAAGTATGAAGTAAATAATCACTGCCTGTGCCAATATGTTCATTTGAATACGTAAATGTACTGAGGTTACCTCCGTTCTACTATCAAGTTGTAATTGTAAGCATAGTCACGACCTGCTTATCATATCATTAATATTAATCTGAAGTTATTTGAGGACAAAAATATGAAAGGATATTTTTGGTGAAGTCGCGAATATGCGGCCATATATTAAAAATAAATAAAAATCCGTCCGTCGAATGCCCCGGTGCACGGTGGTAGCCCTTGAAATAACAGAAAGAAGCCGCTTGCCTTTGCATTGAATCAAATTCATATATTTTGAGATTCAGTCGCCAATTTCATTTGTACCGATAGGAAAAAAGTGTTCAATAAAACACAGGTACGTAGGGCGTTAAAAAAAATAGGTACCAGTTATTTACTAAAAACCTCAAGACACACAGATCTGATTGTTAAAGTTGAGGGAAAATCGGAAAACTGAAGATCAAAACTGGATAATTAAAATGATATAAAATGTTTATTTCTTTGACTATACCATTTTTTTTACTGCATTACGCAAGTACAAATTATAAACAACTTATAAGTGCATTAAGTTTGATGTCCAGCTGAAAGCTCGCTGGACATTGTAATAGGCGATGACACATATTGTTCTGACGGTACATTCCGCGGATTGTTTTATTGGATTATGCGGCGAGGCCGCGAAGCAGCTATAACTATTCAGTGTCGTCTTTTGTGTTATGGAAAAACTTGTTCTTGAACCCATGTAGTGTGAAAGTCTCGTTTATTTGTGCAGTTTAATGTTACATATGTACACATATTATCGGGTGCGCGGCGCGGCTGTCAACAGGCCCGATGCGCCCGCGCACCGCTCGTCGACACTGCGCACACGCCGAGCGTTGTTAGCGCGGACAATGCCAAGCTCACAGATCCTTCATCATTACCAACTGTTTTGATTTTTCAGCTTCGTTAGGAATCTGTTTCCTTTTTGGGTGCGTATCATCGGTATCATGTAGGTTTGAATTACCTATAGACCTGCAACGTATCTAGATACTTACATTATGTGACAGGTATGACTGATTTATCAACACAGAACCTAAACTACTAGACCTGGAAACATCTGTCACTGTCTGGACAGTTGTTTATTGTTGTGTGTGAGAGGGTTTTTGAAAATATTACCCTAAGAAATTAAATTGGGGATGAAGGGTGTACGAAAGAAATCAGTATTTCTTAAAGTTTCATCTTTGGAAAATGGTATTAAACTTTCGGTTGGATAACTTTATACATATTTTAAAGTATGGGTTAAACTATGGGACTAAAGTTTTTTTATTAAAGTCCGGGGAATGTCAAAGTATTTAGGGATTTGGTAAAAAAATATCAAACATGTATGTCAGGGATTTTCGAAAATTCTTCCCCTAAAGTGGTAAAATAGGAGATGGAAGTTAACATGGGAAAGTCCGATGTCTCCAAGTGCTAGTTAACAAAACAACAGCTCAGCAGTAATAGATAAATAATATTCATTTAAATGTAGTTGTCCGTGTGAGGATAGGTGCAGATATATTATTGCCGGTTTAGTTTTGAGATTTAAAATTATTTAACTACAAAATAAGTACCTACTTATAAATTTTACCTTCTATTTAATTGCAAAACAAACGGAACCCTGAGAAACCTTAGTCAGTCGGTCGTCGACTAATGTTTATTTGGACATATTTATGGCTATAGTTCCGCTTTTTGTGCAGATGGAAATATGTGTGGCGGATCGCACGTCTGCGTGAGATTTCGGACACCTCTCCGCTTACTAAATTTAATATCGTCGGCTTTTACGCCGACGACGAACCAAAAAAACCTATGAAATCGCCATTGTGTCGGCGACACGAACGGCAGTTCGCGCCTACCGGCCACTCATGAAAATTATTTTGTTTTTATCGCAAAATGTATGTTTATGATAACACCTGTTTCGCTGATGCCTCCGCGATCGGTGTCAGTCGAAGTTTGTCTCGATTTTTTGCCAATTTAAGGACTATAAAGACGCCCGCATCGCCAGCTAATTTTAACCACTGTTCACCGAATTACGCATTCGTTTGCTCTTGTTCGAGGGACGGAAGTCTCCCTGCTTTACTCGTGTTACGATTGATCAAATGAAGCTGCAGTTATTCGCTGCTATACATTAGCATTTTTTTGATGAAGCTAGTCACTTTTCGTGCTATTATGTAGCGAACAAATATTTCGATAAAGATAATAAATTCATATTTATTAACAAATCAATCGCATAAATCTTAGTTTATGTCAACTATAATGATGCCATCGTCAAAGGACAGCCGCCGCGACCACGGTCCAGCTTTTTGCATAATTACGTCGATGGAATTCCGTCCCTTTAATATGATAACAAAGAAAGATGACCGACTATATGATTGTTGAAATTTATAGCCATCCTCAGCAAGAGATGTTAGCCGCTGATTGTGCGAACTACGGAGTCTTGGGAGCCATTGCTCCATTCTTGATATTCCAGCCGCCACGTACGTTTCATTCATATTTGTATGAGTTGATATTCACAAACGACGTTCTACTAAGTTCATGAAATATAAACTTTACAATGTCCCTCTTAGACTAAACATAGGTTTTATATTAACTTCACGGTAATCGTGGATCTTGTAAAGAGCGCAGACATAGATTAGGTGCGCAAGAGTGAATATGTCTATTGGCCTGTTCGAATTGATAAACAACATGAAATCAAAGATAGCGAAACCCTCCTTAGCGTGGAGCACGAGTTATATATTTTCGTAACGCAATCCATAAGAAACACTACAATAATCGTACATTTCTCTTGACAATGTTCCTTTGAATAAGGAGAGTTAAGGCGAACAGATACAATGTCGAAGATTTGTTTACTCAGCGCTAAGAGGCCAGCATTGCGTGATTACCTCTTCGGCGCGACTGCTTGAAAAATAGACTTTGCTGCGTAGAAATATAAGTAGAAATTTGCTGTATTGCAAAACACGACTTTATCTATGTGCAGATAGCGCACCGCCTCGCAGCCGCTTTTGTGGGCTTAAATTAGTACGTACTCAAATGTCATCGTTCACTATGATATCGCAATCAAAATTGACATGGGAAATATGCTCGTTTGTGACTGAGGGCACACAGCTAATGTCTATAAATTGTACAATAAATTATACCAATCGCTCTGTTAGATACCGACGTTGCATAATTCAATCATAATGCTGTCAAAGTATGCGCCGCTGCCCTTACTGCGCCGGTATGAACAGATTATGAGCGAATGTATTTAAACATTGAATATGGTGAGCAGCGATAATACATTATGGCTCGATACTAGTAAATGAATATGTGAAGTAAAAAGTGGTTTGTACATGTCATAATAACTGGAAAAGCTGAAGCAATCAAACAGGTAGCTCACAGTATGCAGTGTCCGGGTGCGCATGCGGGATGCGAGCGCTCGATCACCACCACCTTCCTGTTTCAATACCCACTTTTTATACTCTACACTCACCTGCATTAATTTAGCTGAGTAGATCAAATATCTGCACAAAACTTGTCAATAACAGTACCGAGGTAACTCTCAGTGAATGATCTCGAGCTGATACTCCAAGCTGACTTGGTATAAACACACGATTGAAACAAAATTACACGGCAATATTTTCATTCTAAGAAAAGGTTTGACTATGAAGTTGACAGATTACCATAACATCAAATCTAGGAACATTTGCATTTCATTAAACGATTGCATCAGTAGAAAATAAAAAGCAAATGAAAAGCGTGCATAAACGACAAGACGTATGTTTACTTTGCTGATACAATATATTTGTTATGTATCGCGATCTGAATACTCTCAGAGGCCTCATGATTGTATTCTCTTATAAAGAGCCAGTACTTGCCTTACAAAATTGACATCCAAATCAGATTAATCCAATCAATGGAAATTTATGACGCACCGGGGAGCGAGCTCCGTGCCATTGAGAGATCGGCGCACGCTTTGCTAATCAGCTCTCGACCAACAAACTATAACCTACCTGTTGCTTGCGCCGCATCTTTATCCTGCTCCAAATGGTCTCGAACGAAGACATCTTTAAACTAATTAGGCAGGTTCACGTATAAACCCATGCGTATTTTGAATTTTGGAATAATGTATGTAAATTTTTGAAGTCATAGCCACCCATAATTCTTCATGGAGTATTGGCATGGACGACAAAGTCACACTATGCCTTTCGGTTAAAAAATTATTCGGAAATTTGCCAACGTCTTCGAAAATCACACAACGTGTGTTTTTGCGGCAATTACAGAGACGTGCGGAGCGGTCGCCTTCTTTGCAAACATGCCTTTGATTTATATGTCTGCTTTCGGCTCTCGAGATGAGAGTAAAATATGAGCCGACCCATCAAATATTCAGCCTTTTTGGGACGCGGGAGCGACTCTTAATGCTCATTATAATAAAAATACGATAGTTCATACTGAAATATATAACGTACATGTTGCCTACGTTGGTATGTCAGTCCCATTTTGGAAGTTAGCAAATCCTTATTTGTGGACAGAACCGTTTTGATACTGCTCTTAAATAACTTCATGCTGTGTTACTTATGGATGCATAAATACCAAATTGAGAATAAAAGAAGGCAATGAATAAACTTGTACGGAGTTTAAAATAATTAAGTTTACAAAAGTAGATCAGTTAAAAAATGTTAAATGATTTTCTATTCGATTTTGTACGACAGAAGAAAATAAAATTTGCCAAAACAAATTTAATAATTTTACCCTAACATAATTTGTGAATCCGTAATATTATTATTTCAAGTATCTAGACACTTCGGTCTGTTGGAGACAAGTTGGTTATATTTCATCAGGACTTGTTGTCACATGATCCGCGGGGAGATTCATCTTTAATTGGGTGAACCGGGCCATTCTGCTCCTTTACATTGTGGACCTTTATTAGAAGCCTGCCTGGGACAATGTCATACCTACCTGTACGAACCTTCGTGAATCAGGTTATTCTTTAAGATCGAAACATATTAGTATGTATTTTAAGCGCGAAATGCGTTTGTAATGTGATGAATTTATAATTTTAACACATTGTAACAATCAAAGTGTTGTTGATAATGATAGAGGCCACCAGCTGCATCATTATTAAGATAAAATTGTTAAGTTTAAGGCTGTAGTTATGTCACTTTAACAAGTATTGGCGGTAGCGATAGCTAAGTGGACTTTTTATTACGTCTCTAACTTAAGAGCCATTTGTGAATTCGGGGTTAATGTATCTGTTTTTAGACAGGAGTCGAATCATTTATCACATTTAAAGATGATAAATACATATATATTTACATATATATACATATCTTTTCAGAAAAGGTCAAGAAGAATGTGTATGTGATGAAACGATGGCATTATAACTTACGTGTAGGTAATTTATATCTACAATGTCAACTTTAACAAAGGTGGACTTCCAGATTTCATACAGGACTTTCTGAAAATTTCAACTGCAAAATCTCACCCTCCCCTACCTCTGTGAGAATAAACCCGGACGATTTACATAAATGATTAAATTAAATTTCAATTTAGTTCAAAAACAAAAGCCGTGAAAGTTAAAACACTATTAATCTCACCTCAGCTGCCTATTAAGATCGTAAATAATTACCCATATTCACACAAGGCATGGTCACATGCATGGTCACGTCAACCGATGTCCATTACGGCACTGTCATCGCAACTCGTGACGCGCAATTAAAATCAATATTTATGGCCATATTAGAACACATAAATAAGAAGCTGACATTTTTCAACATGATGGTCGCTGCCACTCTTCAAATAAATCATGGCAAGTTATGTGATGGCTAATGTCAATATACTCGACGTACCTTGAATGGAGACCACGATACTGTTTTTTTTTTAATTTATTTAGTTAAGTGTCTACTATGACTGACCGCGACTCTGTGTTTATACTGTCAGTTTTGATGTTGTTTCTACCTAAGTAGGCTTATAATAAAATTGAAATAGTTATGCCAAAAAGCCATTATTATATCAGTGGTTAGGTACAATTAGAGATTCACGAATTTAGCCTTATGGCTGTTATAACTAAGTAATGTAAATACCCAATCATTAATTTTAAGACTGGTTTATTACTTAAAATGTTCCAATCATGGGCCCACATGTCCATGGACACACCTTCCATCAGTATTCCATCAGTATGGAATACTAAATTATAATAAATCATTTTATTTATAAAAGTAATGTACAAAGTAGGTATGCGTAGCATTTACAGCATAGGACTTACAAGTGCACAGAGATTTGATCAATGGAGGTCATTGATCAAATCTCTGTGCACTTGTAAGTCATGCTAGGTGAAACCTATGTTACAGGGGTCATCCATCCGTCCATTATACATGATTACAGGTAAGTAAGTAGTAAGTATAACTTGCTACTACTACTTACTTATTACTGCATACTTTGGAACTTATAGTTCCAAACCTCTATGGTTACGACAGGTATGCAGTAGTCCCAGTATTCTAACAAGTTTGGCTTTGTATGTTACTATTAAAGCATCAAGTTATTCGTCGATACATGGAAAATATTCCTTGAAAAGTTAATTGATACCAAATCTAGTAACGACCGGTGATCAAGCTGAGAAGCTAAAAGAGTATGCAATGGGCCATAGATCACTTGTACTAGTTTTTATCTCAACGATATTACTATCTTGGTGCTGTTACGTATTATAAGTAGGTAAAAAGTTGCTTTGAAGATGAGATCAAAATGTATAAAACTTGTTAAGGCTCCATATTAAACATACTTAGGTATGTTACGGAAAGTCACGATTACGAACATAACTTTCTCAGAAGTGAAACTTTAAGTAAGATGCGTAAAATGAACCCCGAAGTTAATGGCACAGAGAGGAGAGTGCGCAAAACGTCAAAGATTCTTAACTAGGACGAGTTAAACGTATGACGGTTGTAAATTTCATGTCGCTTATTCAATTAAGAGTCGTGGATTGAATGACATAAAACTTCTGAGATAGTGCAATAAAATACTTGGCAATTACGGGTCAGCAAGCAGAGGCTCAGTGCTTGCCGCGGCCTGCCGCACACGCCAACCGACACCGGGTTTACTCGCCGCACCACTCCGCCAGAACCGCCATTGTGATTTTGAATGTTCACTTACAAAAATATACGACAAGTAGCCGCAGATACTTGCATGCTCATCTTGGGATAAAGAGGAGAGTTGTATTACGTGCTTTACACCTAATAAAATACATTTGTGTGAGCTTTGTCACAGAATAACATTTCTCTAGTGCCACCTTAAGATACGCCAATACTTATGTACAATGAGTGCTTTTTGTTTTTAGGAAACTTGTACATAAATCACTTATTTATAGCTAAGAAAAAATGTAAAAACTTATCTTTTATGACGGAAATTCAGTGTATTACAATTATAATTGTGCCAGCCAATTCTTACCGCATAAAATCAAGTACAAATCGACACGTTTCAAAAATCCCTGTCAACTATTTCCTTGTGGCGAATATTCTCAATAAGTCCATTGTATGGAAATCTCAACATAATGATAATCATTAAATTTCAGTCATGATGGTGCTCATCAAACTGACGTTAAGTTATGATGATTCTCGGTATCGACAAAAACATATCGATGGAGCCTCATTATTAAGTTTAATTATGACAGTTCGCCTTATATGAATGGTTTACTTGATCGCGTCTGCGGCCAACGGACTCAAAAAACAGGCATTCGTCCCATAACAGTTCTCCTATATAGAGCAGCTTGACAGCTTATAAAAAGGCTTTAAAGTACCTACCTACATTATCTTAGACACAGCGATGTCAACGACTTTTGATATCAATGTAAGATAATGCTGTAATTTTTGCATAGATGCTTCTTCGTAGAAATCGGGCTGCATAAGGACAATCATGTCGTTTAAGCGATAAGTTTGCACATTAGTCGGTGCGTCGCGATGTCGCAAGGCGTTGCATACATTAGGTACATTTCGTCTTCTAGTTTTTATCGATTCTTATGTCCAAATGTGTAGTAAAGACCTGGGCGGCTCCGGCGACCATGTTTAATTGCAGCTATTAGAACAGATGGCTTATTCATTTGTAGAGCAGTCGGTCGTTGCGCTCATGTCGTAAACTGGCGATTCGTTCCCGTTCTGATGTTATTGTAGCGTTTTGTCTATGCTCTGCCATTTTATTAGGCCATTTTGTTGTTTCTCTGCTGAAGTTCTAAACGTGCATGCATCACTGTTTATGTTTTAGTCATAGTGGCCGTTTCATCTCTTTTATATGTTAAGAACTACAATACGATGATTCTAAGAACGTAAATAGGTTCTAGGATATGTGAGATTTCAAAATAAGTCGTGACAAAAATAAATCTCTTATTTTGTGGATGTTTTTTGAGTAGCAGTCCCAAAGGTATGGTCCATCCTCAAATTAGTTTGAAATCTAGTTAGATAGGGGGGTTTCCTAACTATGTTTGAGAATCTTCAGCCACTCAGGCCATTAAAGAACAATCCGCTCATTAAACACAGCGTTATCACTCCACTTCGCGGTCTCCAAGTACATTAGAATCGGGTTATTTATATATAATTTGACAGCAATGAGTTTATTTCATTATAAATGTGAATTTGGTGTGGATGTATTGCATTTAAACTGTATAAGTAGAGTAGAAATCTTTATGAAAACTAACCAAGAAGCAACACTAATATCTCTCTTCCTCTTGAGAATGATTACATGTTATTCTTATTTTCGACCCTAGGTCGGGGAATCGGTTAGGTATGTAGGTAAACATTAATTAGTCAAATACCTAGTTGGCATAGGTAATGTAGATTATTTGAAGTTTATTAATTCAATTAACAGTTTCCGACGAGTAGGACGGTTTCTGATGATAACAATAATCGACTGTTTTAGGAATTGTTTCAGACATTTTAATTATGGAAAGGTTTTTTTTTTAGGTGTACTGTCCAGGGATGTCCTACAAATGCATATTGTATAAAAAAAATATTGAGCATCTAAAGATTCTATAAAATCAATTCCGCAGCTGTTCTTCCTATCTCTACAAATACCAAATTTCGATCGCAGGTAATTCGAATGCCCCAGAGGGATAACATTTCAGCTGGAAGACTGCTGACGACATGGTATGTTTCGTCGTTCAAAACAACTCAATTAGCATTTTCATTGTGGCTAATTGTATAGTGATAAGGACATGTAACCACTGTCACACCTCGTCAATGTGGACACCGACGGGGGGACAGCGTTCAACAGTAAGCGACCAGTTTTAGTATCCGTTGTACTCATTCGTTTTTTTTTATGTTTTATAAAACGGTAGGTTCACCATAATGTGAATAGATGACCTGGTTAAGGTCCTCGGTACCCGATGGTTGCGAGAAGCATAGAGCTGGTCAATGCGGCGTTGCTTGAGGAGACCTGTCTAGCAGAGGACGGTGTCAATTAGCTCGTAGGTTTCTTAAAACTGTAAATCCATAAATATTTATCTTCTCAGTTCTACTCATAAACATGTCGAGACGTTCACCCGCTCTGAATAAATGAACAACAACTCAGGAGTGTAGGTTGTCATCATTATACTACATTTAAATGTCAAAACGTACATAATAAGTGTTGCACTTTGCATGAACATGTCCACGACCTATTCGAATTCAATTTTGCTTACGTGAGTGGTAAAAATAAATAAAGGCGAGTGAAGCTATGATACGAGCCGGGTTGCGAGTTATTGGTCCCCGTGCGCCGCGGCGGTCGTTCAATTTCTCTAATTAATTAACGATCCCTTAGATAACACACGCTGACAACCTTATTTGTGGCGAACAAATCTTTCAAACATAAATTTTAGTGTACACGCTCTAAACTTGTAAACTCTATGCATATCTAGGTATCTACATGTACGAGGTCCGTAAAAGATAAATTTATTATCCGAACAGCAGGTAACCGCACTCCACTGTTACTGATAATTCACACAAATTATATCTCACGATCACGGAACCTATTGTCGCGAATCACATATTTAGGTATTCCCTAAATGTAGACTTTACTAATCCACATTACATGATAGGTTTATAGCGTATTCGCAACAATCCGCGTTTAGAAAAGTGCGTAATTGAATATTCAAACGGCGTGTATCCGACCGTTCTCGCACTAAATATTCGTGAAAGATTCACCTAACAATTTACATTTGTCACATAAATAAAAGAAGCATGCGGCCTCATTAGGCGACAGCACGCCGCTCCGCACCGCGTCGCACCACGTCGCACCGTGCCGCTGCCGTGCCGCTGCCGTGCACGCCGCAGCTACCGTGTCCCACTCCTCACCAATAACGTGTATTTGTCAGGATATTTCCACATAATTGCTCAGAGCTCCGGCGACTCTGATTATTTTATTCATTCTTTTCCTCAGGGTTAGAAGGGTTAGCACGATTCGATACTTAGCAAGATGCACTGAGAAATCAGATGCAAGACGAAATGAATTCGTTAAACCATTTTCCTTATTTTTCTGTGACTTTCTTTATCTGCTTATTACTTTGTGGTTTAAGATTTTAGTTCAAGTTAAGTGGTGAAGGACGATGCTCAAAGATTCTATTAAAGTGTATAATTTATTTTGGGCTCGCACTATCACGAGCAGAGTGTCTGTGAGCCCGTGCAGAGGGTCCGTGGGCAGCATGGCGCCGCTATCAGGGCTGGTATATTCAGCATCGGTCAATTTGTTCACCGCCCGTCCTTATCTTTTATAAAGATTTTTTGTCATCCTATTTTTCACTACAGACAAAGTTATGAGGTTTTAAGAGAGGTATTCTTTTATTGTAGTAATTAAGATATGGAGTTATATTAGAGCTTTTAACGTGAGCGAGATTTATCCGAGCCGTATATTTTTTTATGTTCATAACTTTTCTGTCCTGGCCATTTGACTTCTATCAACGAATTTAATGACTCGCTTAATGAATTTATTGCTTGAGTTAAATTAATATTATGTGCATATTCTAGTAAAGTGCGCGACTACGCGTAGCCAAAGAGCTTAAAAAGAAAGCAGTCTCGATTGTAGGTGCTTATAATAAACGAACGTGACAAATATAAAGCACTGGAATTGCGAAAGTTATTCCAATTTCCACATAGTTGGGCGAGCTGAGTACAACTCATTGCGACGGTCAACGGATCCCTTCTCAGTGTCGCAAACATGTCACAACCGAATTCGTGACAGTACACAGCCGACCAGTCTTATCAGCATGCAAAGGATGATATTATCGACAGTAGGCATTATAAATCTGAAACGCGGTTAGCTACCATATTGACACGGTTCAGTTTACGACCTTGGGAACGGCTAGTCGCGAACCTGACCGCGAGAACCCAGTGATAGCTACATAGAAATGAGATAACGGTATTCACTCATAAATTATGTGTCTCCTAAGCAGGACGGGCAACAAACAGTAATAAGTACATTATTTGTCAACAGAACGAGAAGACAGGTCAGAAAATAACTGACAGTCAGCAAAGCTGAAATATAAATAAGACAAACATTAAATATGAATAAAGATTCTCTAAATACAGTCAGCAAGAAACGTTGGTAAACTCAAACACTGTTGCTTTTACATACTTGACACTACTAACTTACTTTTAATATCTAAATTGACATGAAACTCGAGAACATACACTGATTTTCAGCATGAAGTATTTTTTGTCAATAGTCTGTGTGCTTCGGGGTAATTGCGTAACACACAAACAGTAGCAATGGCTTTCATTTTGACAGTTCAAAAACATTCATTGCGTTGTTATCGTTGTTGGGCAGACAAATTTTTCGAACATATGAAGCAATGGATTATTAATATCCTTCAAAATGATCCAAATTGTAATTGAAAGTGTGTTCCTTGTGTGGCGCTGGTCCATTTCTATTGTTTTTATCGAGTTTGTGTTACGAGTTATTATGACGTAACAAAGTTGAAGCCATAACCAAGTTAACCTTAAGGTCGTAATCGTAAGGTCCAAAAGACTCACGTAGTTGGAATTCCGAACTCGAATAATTAAGAGCTCAAATTTTCTCATAATAAAAACACTCCCATGACAATAAAATATGCTTCGAGACAATGATTGAAAATACGCATCACGAATAAAAATATTGTCGTTAATAATTCTCATAGCGGTTGACTTATCATTGCTTAAATAACTTGACAATAGGTACGAACTAATAAAATATTCTATAAACATTGTGACGGCCGCGCAATACAGACGCCGAACGACGATTCTGTGAAGTCGTTTGGAAAGCAGGCTGTGATTTGCAAGGTCACGCGTATAACACGGATGTTCCCGATATTGAAATGTACAGACGTGCTTTATTCACCTACATATGAACACATGCAACTTGAAACGATCCAAGCCAAGCACTCATCTCTCTATTAAAATAAACCTTATACGCGGCGAGGAAGTCATCGTTTCGATCGGTGAAAACTCGCCGCTTGAACGTAGCCCAATGCGACAGTAGTATGAGAATCAAATACTCATATTGAATACGAAGTAGACAAACGGTACGACACTTCGTATGGTAAATTCCGTATTGCGAATTATTAAATTATTTATGCCGCATATCGCGGTGCGCCGACTACCGATCGCTGAACCACAATATCGGGAATCCCTGTTCGCTACTAATGCAATAATTTGGCGTATTTTGCATTCGCGTATTGAATATTGATTAGTTGGTAAATAGTTTATGTTCTGAACGTGGATTTCAGAGTACGTGATCCGGCGCGGCGGCTCGTTGTGAAATTGCACGACACACGGATAACATACGTTAACAAGTGGTCGTTTCGAATAAAATTTTATGTTCTCGTTGTGTTTAGATTTATAACAGATACGCGATGGATCTCTCGATATGTGGTGCATAACGGCACTGCGGCACAAGCGCCGCTGCGACGTAGGTGTTCAAACAACAACCCGCTGAACTCAACGACTGCCAATACGTCTGACATTATTATTTTAGTGCTGAAATACCTATTATAACTTTATTGCGAATGAGCACGACATGCTGTTACAACCCACGAATTAGTCGAAACGTGGTTATAATGTAGGATGCTTGCGTGGATCATATCAACGTTTAAATTCAAGTAAAGGTGTTCATAGACACGAGAATGCCATTTAATCCGTGGGCTTAGATATGGCACAAGATTTCTATGCGATCTTACTTCAGTCAGGTGCAATTATAGCATGGATAACTTGGACGTTTATCTTTTGCCGTAACTTTAAGCCGCCGCAGTCAAGATGGTTGCTACGGGAATCTTTGAAATACTTATTACAGATTAAAAAATCTAAAGTGAAACTGACGCCAGATCTAACCGAAAAGGTGTTTTATAGTAGACTCCCAAAGCTTCCTCTCTCTTTTCTCTCTTCAAGCAAGCTTCCAAGTACTCAGTACTACACTCCAGATGCACGATAGGAGGACCATGTCAGGCTGCGCGCAGAGTTTCTAAAAGGTCGTGGGAATGTTTAGGGCAGTTTTGGCAATGCTTAGGGCAGGCTTATGAAGCTCATTCGGCTGATATGATTCGTAATTAATCTATGTATTTGAACTCTTAGTGCCGATTTCCCCAATGAAACTGAACGTGTTCAACACATCAAAAACGCGTTCAAGAGCTGTCAATTACAATATTCCATAACAAGTTTGACACTGACAGCTCTTGAACGCGTGTCTGATGTGTTGAACGCGTTCAGCTTCATTGGTGAAATCAGCACTAAAACAGCTCCGATTTAACCTTTTCTTGTAAATAGCCATAAACAGCTATCTATGCTTAGGTTGGGTACTACATATTCTAGTTAGGTGAACTTATTATTCACTTGTTGTTGGTGAACAATAAGTTCGCATTGTCAACGTGATATGTCCTCACAATGATAACGGAGGATATCGCGTGCGTACAATCGCAGACGAAGTAGAAATGATTTAATTTGTTCGTGGAGTGGCTCCGAGGGAGTCGAGTAGTCGCGGTTATACACCCGTGCCAGCTATCATTTGTAGCTATTTTGATGACAAAATACAGGCAATAAACAGAATATTGAGTTCGAACGAAGTCGTGGTTCGTATGAAGAAACATTGACAATGAAAACAAATGAATTAATATTTCATTTTATTTGCAGAACTAGGTACATCAAGATTTGATAATGACATAGTAAGTGCGAGCTGATAGCTAATTTTTTTAAGGTGTGTACTCAAGTAACTGAAATTCGAAAAAAACTGTTACCATCACTAGTTACCGTTACAACTGTCACTTCGGGCGCGAGATAGCAGCAAAGGAATGCGCGAGCTAGCTGCACATAGTGGCAGAGGATTCTCTGAGCTACCCACAGATAGTAGTCGCGGGATGCGCGAGCTAGCTGCATATCGTGGCAGAGGATCCTCTGAGCTAGCCGCAGATAGTAGCAGCGGATCTTCCGAGCTAGCCGTAGATAGTAGTCGAAGGATGCGCGAGCTAGCCACAGATAGTAGACGAGGGATGCGCGAGCTGGCTGCAGATAGTGGCAGAGGATCCTCTGAGCTAGCCGCAGATAGTAGCAGCGGATCTTCTGAGCTAGTCACAGATAGTAGTCTAGGAATGCGCGAGCTAGCCGCAGATAGTAGTCGAGAGATGCGCGAGCAAGCTGCAGATAGTGGCAGAGGATTCTCTGAGCTACCCACAGATAGTAGTCGCGGGATGCGCGAGCTAGCTGCATATCGTGGCAGAGGATCCTCTGTGCTAGCCGCAGATAGTAGCAGCGGATCTTCCGAGCTAGCCGTAGATAGCAGTCGAAGGATGCGCGAGCTAGCCACAGATAGTAGACGAGGGATGCGCGAGCTGGCTGCAGATAGTGGCAGAGGATCCTCTGAGCTAGCCGCAGATAGTAGCAGCGGATCTTCTGAGCTAGCCGCAGATAGTAGTCGAGAGATGCGCGAGCAAGCTGCAGATAGTGGCAGAGGATTCTCTGAGCTACCCACAGATAGTAGTCGCGGGATGCGCGAGCTAGCTGCATATCGTGGCAGAGGATCCTCTGTGCTAGCCGCAGATAGTAGCAGCGGATCTTCCGAGCTAGCCGTAGATAGCAGTCGAAGGATGCGCGAGCTAGCCACAGATAGTAGTCCAAGGATGCACGAGCTAGCTGCAGATCGTGGCAGAGGATCCTCTGAGCTAGCCGCAGATAGTAGCAGCGGATCTTCCGAGCTAGCCGTAGATAGCAGTCGAAGGATGCGCGAGTTAGCCACAGATAGTAGTCGAGGGGTGCGCGAGCTAGCTGCAGATAGAAGCAGCTAGCTGCAGGAATGCCGAAGCTAGCAGCAGTTAGTAAAAAAGGTAACTGGAATGTAGCAGCATATAGTAGCATACTCGTATTCGGTGCGAGGGGAAGTGACCCAAGCTTGTGACGGGCAACAGCATTAACTACTTCCTATGTCACCGTACAATTACTAAGGGCGCGATGACGATACCACCGCTGCACCGCTTAGAACTTATGACAAATATTCTCTAAATTAAGAGTAAAATTAGTTCAGAACTATTGTGTAATATCTACACGTTGGCGGTGCATTGCGTGACCCGACTCCCCAGTGTTGACTTAATGGAGTGCTCGTGAACAAATTTAAAACACGCCTTGTTATGACTTACATGATTTATAATTACGCTCCTGTGATTGTTAGACAAACACGAAACACTTTAATATTATGAGGGTCATTTGCATGCATAACTTCAAATTGTTTCACATTTATTATCCACATAATTATATTGTTTTCCTTGGGTTGTTAATGTTATGACTTCAGTTGGTTACGTTGATGTTGAAAATATTTTACTGGCAATCCAAGTAAAACGCATAAACATTTGTAAACTACCCCAACCTGCAGCCTAATTGCGTAACACATTTTCGTAACGATTACGACTAATCTGTTTGATTTTGACAGTTCAATAACATTCATTGAATTATTTACATTGTTGAGCAGATTTTTTTATCGAACTTATGAAGCAATGGATTAGCAATCTGTTTCAAAACGATTCAGATTCCGACTGATTGTGTATTACGCAATTAGGGTACTGGTAAGGAAATGGGTTGCAGATAATGATGATGTTTGACAAATATAAACCGCTTCATCAGCTTGATGTTTTTAAAAGAAAAATTAAGTTCGTGATCAAATTCAAAATACATATAAAACTTATTCAAATATCAAAAAAGCTAAATGATCTTAAAAATAAACAAACGTTGACTAAGTAATAAAAGAATAAAATATCTTAGGGTCTCGCAGAGTTAACCCCGAGGCCAAAGCGCGGGCGGCTCGGGGGTTCGTAATTGAAAAATAAAAGGCCGTAATAATAGAATTTACATTACGTTCTTTCCAATGACATGCCGTCTGTCTTTGTCAGGAGCAGCATTGACTTCAAATACATAAGTATTATTATATCCACAATAATAGACACCCACCCCATTGTTTATGCCCTCTTTTTTTATAACAAATCAAATCGAATTTTATAAGGTACCTCTTCAATGCATTAAAGAACGTGTTTGAACATTTCCTATTTTCATTTAATTCAAACACGTTTTTGTACCTGCAACAAGGCTTAAGAAAATAGGTGATATTGAATATTTACTTTGTGAATTATTATATTATTATTATTTTAATTATTGTGAATGTAAGGATTACATGGGTTATTTTTTTCTCTTTTTAGTTTTTGTGATAATATAGCAGTTTGAGTACTTTATGCGGCCTACCCAAATCTTTGGTATTATTCGTCGAGTCGTTGAGTTCTTAAAGTTCTGAGCTACACGATAAATGACAAATGCGTGCACTGACTGGACTCCACTCAAATCTTTATGGTTCCTCAAAAAACCATTTCTGACACCTACCTACATGGTTCTCAAATGATTTAATCAATATAAGTTCCATATTTTTTAATATAAACAATGACATCAACATTTACTTTGTAAAGTATTATAATATTTGAATTACTTATTGTGAATGTAAAGACTATGTGGATCATCTTTTTTTTTTTTTGTTTTCTTTTTATTCTATTTTCTCTGTAAGTTTTAGCCTAAATCTTGGCCTGGCAGTTTGTCGAATCGTTGATTGCTGACTGGACAGGTCCACTCAATCTGTGTGGTGCTTTTGTCGAATCGTTGATTGCTGACTGGACAGGTCCACTCAATCTGTGTGGTGCTTTTCTCAAAAGACCATTTCAGACATAAATCTACATGATCTTCACACGATTATGTCTGGACTTAAAATAGACTGTGACCTCTAAGTTTGTTTCAATCTTTCTTCTCAGAGTAGTCAGATAGGGAACACCTCATACAGTTTTTAAAATAATATGATTGACGTGTAAAAGTGTTTGTACAAACATACTTACAGAAATAAAATTATTTATCATTTTTCATACTTCTTCAATTGTTATGGCAACATGATACATGAACGGATTGAACGGTGAATCTAAGCATGCTGTCTCAAATCTCCGAAGATTTATTTTTTATTATACCCTTACATATTTTATTACATTTTTTATGTCGATACACGGTACGATATAGATAGATGCCCTGAGCAAAATCGAAGCCAGCTGGTATTTTCGATCACATACTGAAACGGAGTTCCCAAACATTTGTATGCAGATATTACGGTAAAGCTGGATTGTTTCGTGCATCGCTCGACATTTCCGTACAATAGATTGGCCGAGGCGTTGTACAGCTAGTTAGCCGTAAAGTGAGATGTAAATATGCGCAAGCGCAAGGGTCACACATTGACTATCCTGCATTATGGTGGAAAACGTGCCCGCAAGCAACTAGCAACATTTCTACGATTTGAAATTCTTAGGTTGTTTAATCACAAAGTAGGTTATATCAATAACAGAACAGGTAACCAAACAAATCAAACCTTCCATTGCGGTTTCATGATTAATCTTCACGACGAGTGATAGGACGCTAATCAATACGGACTAGTCGACATAATAAAGTGATTACAACGTCAGTGATCTGAAACAAGTATTATCTTAGATGTTTCACTGTCAATTAGTTATATGTACGGCAACATTTTTGTCGTAGATAGACTCATTAAGTCTTCTACTCACTGGTTTAGTACTCAAATATAATCGTTTACAGGCACATGGCACGGGAGGCGGTCTTATCCGATTGGGAAAATTGATAAACTTGAATGAAAATCTAAATCGAGAATCTAAGTTTATATTCTGTACGCTGCTTTACGAGATTCATGAGTACACAGACATAGATTAGCCTAACGACATATAAATAGAAACCACTGTGGCTAGCACCACTATAATAATTGCCTACTCGCATTTTATCCGTGCTATCATCTGCGAATCAATCAAGTCTGATCCGTAGTGTCTTACCGAGAAAATTTATAGCATCTTCTCTTTCAGATATTTGCATATTATCTTAATGATGAAGAACCACCTCTTCGCCACTTATCGCCTTATATTCCAATTAATGTTGGAAATATGCGGCAGGTCCTCGCGAGCTGTGTTTTATTAACCTTTCATAATGTACGCCCTTTATCGCTTATATTAAATCGCTTGCATATGTTACACTTTTGTAAAGTATTTTTTATAAGTTTGCATTAATCTCTCAACTTAGTTCGCGTGTCCTTAAACTACTGTGCACGTACAAACTGTTAATTATTTAATAAACTTCAAATTTGGAAGCTTTTGTAACAACTTTTTATTAAAACGCGTACTGGCTACCAGATGAACTACGAGTATGTGCCAAGTAATCAGTGATATGTCATCATTCCGACGACCTGGCTACATAACGTAGGAAGGTTTCCCGGGTGAAGTGAAGATAAACACAAATCATTCTCCTAATTAATTCGATTATCACTTTTCCAACAATTTGCAAATTAGACCTTTTCCAGCATTATAGATTGATTTTGAGGTAACTGGTGTCAAAGTTCATGTACGTTGTGATATTAAAAAACCACTTATCACTGTTTGATGTTTTAGAAAATTTGGTAACATCAAAAGGTGTGTTAATGTAATATGTTCGTAATGGTGTAGCAATGAAGGTACTTAAATTTGAGAGTTTAGAGAAAAGTGATACTTAGTAAGAAAATCATTGAAATTTTCTTAAATAAATGAAAGTTACCCATGAATTTTCGCCTAGGCTATAGGGGGTGCTCAATTAGGATGATGACAATTTTTTGATTTCTGCCTCAAAAGACTGTTTGTTTCCAAATAGCGCAAACTGTATTACAAAATGTGTAAAAGCTTAAAAAATTGCCAAGTTGTAAACGTTTTAAGATAATTGTTAGACAAGGACAGCACTATCGTGGAGGTGACGTCACGACTATGCAACTTTATACTAGCGCCGTACATTGTCAGTACCGCGCGACAAAGACGGCAATAACCCCCTCCAAAAACTTTTAAAGCGTGTTTCTTCTTAAAATTTACACCGATTTAACTGTTTTTTTCGCTTATCTCATTTTTACTATGCCTTCTTTAAAATTATAATATTTTTATTCACATTTTTAATATTAGACATCATCCCAATTGTTGCAAAATGGTTCACACTATCACGTTCGGGAAGGAATAAGTCAAAATAAAAGTCACCCTGTATAATAGGTCTAAACTTCTGTTATAATATACTAATAATACTATAATATACTAATAATAATACCTCTGTTACTGTGTGTCGATTAAAAATAAATTGTTATGGGAAACATTTATATATATCTCAATCCCCGAACCTCAATAACGTTTACGAATCAGCCAACAACTTTTTAGCTAATTAAATATTTTGTAGATTGTACTATTTCAGCGGCTTATTCGTAGCATTACAAACATTTCAATAAAATATACTTTTATCTGGCAAGTAAGTACGCAAAATGTGTGTAAAGGTGGCGAAGAGGTACATAATTATTCTGAGCGGCATACGTGTGCAATGGGTTATATAATAGGCGCGGGCGCATCGTTCGCCACTGGAGCACACACCTAATTAACCCGGGACGAGACATGCCCGAGATATAAATTTTAAATCTGCTCGAATCCTCCAACAAAAATAAATACACTTCTGTGGAGCTCAATACAAATAAATCAGGTAGACGTAGGGAGCTTATACTCTTTATAGAATGTGACCTTTGTGGATACATTATGGGCAGTTAATTAATGTAGGATTTTTTAACTACGTATTATAAGATTGGAAGTGATTTTTTTCGCATGAAGTTATTCATTGGGACTCGCACAGGAAAATAATTACACGAACTAAATATTACCAAAAGGACCTACACTACCGAAAATACTAACTGGTATCGGTTTAATAGAGCAATTAGTTCTAATCTAATGAACACGTACGTTTAAGTTTTCAGCTTCTCTAAACAACTAAAAAACGTTGTTGTTGTTTCATCGTCTTCTATTGTGCTGTTTTCTCAATAAGTATCATTGTAGATCATCTAGTCTAAGTCTGCAAAAATATCGCGGCAGGATATTTCGCGCACCGGATCTTCCACGCACTGCTTAGTGTGTTTTTGAACGTGGTCTAAGGCCCACTTGCACCACAAATCACTCAATGCATTTAACGCTACTAAAAACGCATTAAAAACATCACTCTGTCTCTGTTATCTTCAAACAATTGACAGAAAAAGAACGATGTTTTAAATTCGTTTAGCGCTAAATGTATGAAGTGATTTGTGGTGCAGTTGGGCCCAAGTCTTGTTTACATTTTATAATGTCATATTAGGTACTAGCTTCTGCAGCGCGGGTGTCGGAAATTATCTCACAGAAACGTGCCACCGGGACGAAAAGTATCCTTCACCAGAATGCCATCTATCGCCTTGCCAAATTTTATCGAACTCCATTCAGTGCTTTAAGCGTGAAACGGTAACATCCAGACAGAGATACTTTCGAATTTATAATATAATTATCGATACACCAAAGTTCCAAGTTCCTAATGTATACGATTCAATTATTAGATGCTAATCTATCAAATATCTGCCCTTTAAAATGTGACAACGGACGCATTTCGTTTCTGTCATCGATCTCTCATCCTTAAGCGGGGAATCGACTTTATGGCGAATAGTAGATTTTGCATGCAATTTCAAGTTTTGGGCTACAGGTTGTTGCTTTATATTCATGTTTTTCTCACATACTTTAATAAGTTAGTACCTATACTGCGACCGTGCAGTGTCAGGAATACCTACCTGTACGCCCCAAAACAAAAAGTAAATTTGCTTTAATTAAAAGTAGATTTACATTCTCTACGCTTGAATCTCTTTATTAGATCGAATATCAATTAGAAGAGATTACCTAAACTATAATATTTTATCATTGTCTTAATCTGAATCAGGGTATAATTAGGATAATTGATTCATTATCCTTTCTTCCTCTCCTATGTTTTTCCTTCGGTATTTCTATTTTCCCAGTCTACTGCGACTTTGTTACATATTATCTGAGTGAACCAGATGACATCCTGTATACACGAATACGATCCGTTCTGGCAGTTGTATGGTGAACATAGTAGCAGCTACCGATCATCGAGTGAAATATATAAATCGAAGCGTTATCATCTTCGGCGATCACCGCAGACGGCTGCGGCGGGCAGCCGAGACGTGAAATAAATTTCCATTTCCATACTCAAATGTAGGCAGAGTGCAGAGAGGGCGCGGGCGCCGCGGCCGCGACCACCGCACCCGACTGATCTATAACTCCTTATTATTATTTGAATGAGATCTATTGATCCGCGAGGTGTGGAACCCGCAATCCGCTCCGACGACGATCATTTTGTTCGACTGGAACGACCGCTTTTGAACTAACTTGACGTTACAATGGCGGCTACTGACGGCAATGATTTAAAATCTGTTAACAGGACGGTTCTCTTTTTAACGATTGGTATACAATTTCCATAAAAGGTTTTCCAGATTATCTCTGTGTTCGAAATACATTTCACATAATAAGGCATAACACGTCACTATGTTAAAATAACTGTGTTTCGCTTAGCTAGTTCTGATATAATTGAAACGTGTCCCGAGTGTGAACAATGATAACAGATAACCGCTGTGCCCGCGAGTGCCCGCGAATCTATCTACGTAAAAATCATACAGGATTCACATCTCTTCAGAATCAGGACCCTAGGAACGGGTTCTGATCAATGAAGTGGCAGTATTTCATAGATTCATAACCATTCTACCGAAACATCACCACGACGAACCTGGTCCCATTCTGTGCCTCCCTAAATCCAGCCGAAACGTGCGAATATGACTGACAGAAATGCTACAATGTTACTTTTAGTAAGAGGAAATCCAAAACACAGTACAGTATAGGTATCTTTAGAAAAAACCTAAATGCAAGTATGTTTAGAAGCCTCGAGAATCCCCATATTCCTCATAATAGACCTTATTTTTTGCTAAGGATACTTTGTTTCGTAGAATTAATCGCTACTGCTGAGCATGAGGTCCTGGGTTCGATTCCTAGGTCGGGCAACGTGTTATTGGGTTTTTCTATCTGGAATTTCTCAGTAGCAGTCCGAAGTCTGGATTTGTGCCCGGTAGATGGCAATAGGCTCGCCCCCTATTACATGGGACTTAAACATAACTGGCGAAATGTGGGTGTACTATAGGTACACCTCTGTCCAACCCTTCAGGGAAACAAGGCGTGATGTTATGTTTAATTAATATTGTCGCAGGCGTACAAAATAACATTTATCATTATGTTATCATCTTATCATTATTAACTATCAATCAATCATCGAATACGCCGCCGAGTGTGGTCATAAATTTTAATTTTACTCCATGAAAATTATTACTAAATTTTACCTGTTACTCAATTCAAAACGAGTAGGTAATAAGTATTTAAGCAGATTTTATGATCACTAAAAATTTTTCATTAAAATACCGCATATGCAATAAATCTGCTATTTCATTGAAATAATGTTATTTCTTTTGGTTTTAATGCCTACCTACATCCCAAACTAAATATTAAAGACTCATTTGTAATACAGTATCAACTAGTGGGGGTATTGTAACTGTTTCTGGCTGCCTTATATATTGTAATGTCAATAGTATACTTAAGGTAATAGACCCAAAGCCCGATGCCCGATGGGATTTATCATTGGCATAAAAACGAACATCCAAAAAAAAATCATCATTCAAAAATCAACTTCAAAAATCATTCCTTAGTGTTCACTATCTGAAGAAATCTTGTGCAAAGGACAATGCCAGAAACTCTATAGAACTTTGCCCCACTTAAATCAAAAAGTCATTTACAAGCCTGCAAAATGCAGCATCTTAAAGCTTATTTATTACTGTTAACTAAGCATTTGTTCTGGCTGTAGAAATTGAGGTTTCCGTTAAAATCTTAAAACAATATTGACATTGATTATAGGTTAGGTGTAGTTTAGTTTTTTGTTCAAAGTTAGAAAGCGATTTAAACAACGTATACGTTACGCATTATCATAATTATTATAATCGTAATATGAGTTTTGGTTTTACAGGTATTTAAAACATTGTTTGCTGTTTATCATGCGCAATAAGTAACGCAATAGGAAATTTAGGGGTTGAACTCCTTTTATCATTGATTTGTAATCGGCAAGTTCTACTGAAAAACAATGTATTATGAAAAGGTCCTTTAATCAGTACAATTATTTTCATGAATTGACATTTCCTGTAAAAAGCTGGGGCAGGATTTGGCATTGTCATTTAAATCTCATAGACCCCACCACGGTTTATGTTAGGCGTATTTGTGCGTTGTCTATATTTTTTGCCTCATTTCTAAACGCATTTCTTATTTCGACCAAGTACCTGTATATCAGTCAAAACTGACGCATAGTTTTGACCTTCGGTATAGTTTGTTGAAGGAGTGCTCACACTCGAGCCGAGTGTCGGGACAGCCCGTGCCAATCATCGGTGATAATATAATGGGTCCGGTGCAGGAAGCGCAGTTATTCGCAACAAGCCCCGCGCATGGGGGCTTTTAATCAACACTTTATTGTTTAATGACCCCTCGTTCCAGTCTAAATTAAAAGGGTGACGGCTCAAACCCTATTGACGGATGCGTTATACTCGTATGTGCGCGGAGTTAGTTGAATATTTGATGACAGATAATAGCTATGCGTCAAGTTACTACCTACCTTTAAGCATTGGTAGCTAGGGTTTTTGTCTAGGGGGGCAGCCGTCCAGCTGAACTAACCACAGTCATTTAATGAGAGATCTTTGCCATACGCCTAGTAATATATAAACCCACCAAAAACATTTCATGTAAAGTAAGTTGCCAAGACTTAGATAACGCTCACACTGTTAAAAGTTATAGGGCGTATTGTGAGCCAAGCTCCTAATTTCAACTTGACACCTTCAAGCGTTCCTGAGAAAAAGGGTATTGACAGAGAGGCAAGTGATCGATAGTAAACAGCGATTAAACAGTACTTACGTAATTTTTTAATACTCTCGATTTTTCTAGGGTGGGCAAAGAAGTTTCTAGGGTGCCTGCATTGCCCAAACTTGTCCCTTCTGGCTATGCCCATGCCTATAAGTCGCGGATTTCGCCCTTAGCGTGCGATTGGACTGCTGTAGGCCGAAAATTATGACGATGATCAGTAGCCGTAGGTAGGTATCGAATAGGTATTAGGTAGGTAGGTAACATTATAATCAGGCAGAAACAGCTTTCGGTGATAGGTGCCTGTAGAGTGCATCTTCTTATTCTAGTTTGTGTTTTTCTTTTACTTCATTCGGTGAGAAATAAAGAGTATTCTTTGTTAAAGAATACTCTTTATTCTACTCAGAAATTTGTTCAGCAATAAACCAAAATAAATATAATAAATGCTAACTAGAACTTTATTCGTAAGCCTATATCTAGGCACTACGGTAAGCACAGGCATATCTTAGACATTGAGAGTTTCTTAAAAAAAATACCATTTCTTCTCCCCTTGTGGTACTACAACCATTCAGAATGGCTGTTTGCTTTTCATTATTTTTGGCCGTTTTTGATTTACTTAGTAAAATCTGGTAAATTCATTATATAACAAATTGATTACCTTCAACAGTACCAACTGAAATTGTCCGTTATATTTAGGTAAATCACAAATTTCATTCTTTGAAGTGGCTACAACTCGCTCGTTAATCGTAAGCTTGAAGTAGGCAGTGTGCCAATTTGATAAACAATGAATTTTCCTGACCGTACCGTCGTCATGATCATTGTCGAATTGTGCATCATGTGATCCCTGTGGCCCACATGTATCTTTTTTATTAAGTTAAGATTTCCTATCACCCACATGTCGAGATTTATCATGTGCGTTTTAGATTTGACGTCATCAATGTTGCTAAAAATACCTTCAGCTAATTTTGCTTTGCCATTCGTACCGTTTTGTGTTCGATAAGTAAACCATGTAGATATGTAATTAGTAAATATGAGTGAAGATTAAAGTAAGTAGCACATTGTAATGCGAGCGCCGACGCGTCGCGTGCCTCCCTCTTAGCCTACGAAAACTTTGGAGATTATCACATTTTTCCTGAACCCTCAATCTTTCTTACTAAAAAAGTTTAAATAGAAGGCGAGAGACACTTTGCATTCCTTTAGAAAACTAGGTACGGTAGGCCGCACGTCAGGTAACAAAACCAATATAAGCTGGCCTCTCATTCTATTGAAACTCCGTATTACACTAGGCCAGCTCATGGTCAAAGTGTAAGGAAACACTGACGTGTTCCTAATGAACTGCCTAAATCAGAAGTACCAGCCAATGTTCTTAAGTTCAGTGCTCCATCAGCACCAACCCACTATGACTTTGTTTTGGTTGGTGGATGGTTTTTAATTTCGTTCCACTTTATCACATAGGTAGGACAAGAAGCAATCAAATGAACTTTAGGCAATCTTTGACAAACCAACTACAAACTCTACTGTACTACTCTACGGTATAATTTAGAGTACCTAGTGCATGCTATTTGGAGTACTAGAAAAATGACGCAAAACATAGCCATCACCGCTAGGTGCTACCAGTGCCATTGGTTATTGTCGGAAACCTACCAATTTCGTATAATTATTTTAATGATTTTTTTTTAATAAAAACTACTCCATAGTTTTCCCGTGTAGTATTAAAGGCATTTGATCCCTGACTTTTAATGCTTCACCCCCGGCATTAAAATTATGTGTATATTTGTATCACGCTCGCGATTGTAGGGCCTCGACGAGTCGTACACACAGGGAAACGTACACCGCTCGTCAAGGTCTTCGCCATCCACTTAATGTATTATGATGTATCAAGTTTACAATATTATGTACTACAATGTTCTGTCACTTCAGTACTGCGATTCAATAAAACATCAGATATTCAACGATCACCGTAACTAAACATTTATATTTGATAACAAAAATAGCAATCCGCCCTTGGCGTTAATTACGCGAAACCTGATATCACTCTTATTTTAATGACGAGCCCTAAATTATTGCGCTCTGCAAAATTCTTAATTATATCTCTTAAATTTCTAAGTAAAATTTAGCCTAGAGCGTCGGTAGGACAGCAAAATGATATGTTTGTAAACAACGAAAATTTTACCGTTAGGCGCTAATTAATACTTTGTGATAACAGTCTGCCAGCGTGTCTGTATGGCCGCTATAAAGACTAGCGATTCCACCGTTTATTTTAAAAAATACGAATATTGTAGAGTTTTATTTAATGAATTATTGAACAACATATTTCACGACTTGATCAGATTAGGTAACAGTTGTTAAAGAACTTGTTTGTTGTTTTACCAACCTTGCTTTAAATTGGTTTAGTTTCATTAAAATTTAGATTTAAATCATGCAACCCGGCTCAGATTTAGCTAATCGATAAATTAACAAAAACTACTAATTGCTCTTGTCACCGTCGGCGTTCCAGCTGTACTAGAACCCAATGGCTTGGCACGCGACGATGGCAAGAGACCGGACGGCATGTCTTTATTTCGATGGAAGGTGGGTAGGCCTCTAGTGTGGGATGCAACGTGTGTCGACACTCTTGCGCCATCCCACCTTTCTGGTTCGGCGAGCTGTGCTGGCTCTGCTGCTGCGGCTGCGGAAAACCTCAAGCGGCGTAAATATAATAACCTTATCGGTAATTATATTTTCGAGCCGTTTGGGGTTGAAACCCTCGGGCCGTGGGGTCCGTCCGCTCATGGTCTCTTTAAGGAAATTTGTAAACGGCTGGTTGACACTTCCCGTGACCCAAGGGCTGGCTTTTACCTTGGCCAGAGGCTAAGCATTGCCATACAACGTGGCAACGCTGCCAGTCTCTTGGGTACATTACCAGGCGACAGCGATGCGGATGAATTTTTTGACGCTATTTTTTAAATTGTGAATGGTTTTTTTTTATTTTGTAAATTTGCTTAAATTACTGTGTATAATATCTTACAGAAATAAACATGTCACAAAAACTACTTCTACAACCTACTGTCCTAAACTCACACGTCATGTTCTGAACGCAGGGAATATTAATTACACAGTTCATAAAAGTAATGTTAAACGCTTAGGTAATGTGTTAAAAGGAGTCCATCACCCCTCCAATTAGTCGGATAATTACGGTGTTCAAGTTATTAAATTAATAAGGGGAGGTCGGGTGACGGTGACTCGGTGTCGGCCGTGTCAGGTGGCCGCCTGATCTGCTGTCTCACACGCACGCACAAAATTACGAAACAGATTATTTACCATCGAAAACCCCACGCATCCTCATGCTCGTAGATGTAAGAAAACAACTCAGAGTTCCATCACAAAATTCTTATTCACTGAAGGTGCTCTTACAGAGCGAGTAATTACCGTAAAAGGTCTTAAGCATGAATGTTATGACGGCGCTTATGAAAAGTATTTCACTCCTAGCATAACGAACCACCTGCCTTTTGAGCATTTGAATGCTCACCACACAATAAATTTTAGGGTGAAAAGGTCTGGATTTCTTTGCATTTCGCAATCACTTTTTGTTTTGTATTCCTGTCGAAATTATGAAACTCGTATTTACTTACTCAGATCCTTTTTGAGATGATAATAATTCAGAGGGAAGAAGTCGAATTTAATAGCAAGTTAAATGATACGTGTCCTGATTGGAAAATGTATGCTTATTCAGGTCGAGCGCGGCCTGCGCCCTCCCCAACCCTCCGCACGCCTGATTTGAAATGAATGGTAATAATGGCCGAGCATCCCGTTCGCATCGTTTTGTATGATTATTCCAGATTAATTATTTGTTGGAATTTTGCTGGCTAATTTTTTGGAACGAGATTTTCCCGCTTTGCCTGACGTTTTAATTCTAACTCGTCATGGGGAGAAGATTAAAAATACTATAGGTATGTAGGTAGGTACCCCCACAAACAGAAATGTTAAGAAGTGGACATACACGAGCTGATTACTACATATGACGTATTGTGTCTTGGACGCGTCGATTTGTTCTTACAATTTGGGGAGGAAAAAGGGCCGTTTGACGGTTGGAGCCTCTGTAGGTATATAGAGCTATTTAGCATTTAGCTAGCTAAAGAGAGACACTACTATACAAACTTAAGATTAACTTCATATATAGCATAGTCCTATCCCAGATATTTTATCTCCGATTTTGCATCACAGTGATCTTTATTCTAGTCGGTACAAGGTTGCTACGAGTATCAGAGTTAATAACTGTGACAGGACAACAAAAATTGTAATGTTCTCAATTTATCGTATTTTAGTCTGACAGCGTTCTAATGAAGAAGTAAAGTTAATGATTGATAATTTTTATGTGACGTCTCTGAATGGGGAAGAAACTTTTTTTATTCAAATACTATTTCTTAACAATACTACTGAAAATAAAATTAACGACCCGAGCATTCCGACCGATGGCACCAGCTTTTCAGCAATGATAAAATAAAAATTTGAAATGTTATTACATTCAATGCATTGTGAAGTATTTCATACCTACCTATGTGTATAATAATTATGTCGATCGATAGTGACTCTACATCACTATTGAATCACGTCGCAGCTCGGCAGCGGTCCCAGAGGCCCCCTGACTGATGCGAATATCAAATCGTTGGCACCCCTTGATTCCATCATTTTCATCCATTAGACGACAAAGAATAGCGACACTACGAGTATGTCCTGAGTCGATCGGAAAATTCTGTTCAAGAACCAAACTTCAAAGATGATGTTCGAAAATGACGCAAATAAATCACGTATTTTGGACAACAGAAAACTAAAAATACCTCATTAACTGAGCCATTTTCTTTATTTGTCGTTTATTCTGCTTTGTTTCGCATTTGCAAATGAAACTCGTTCCTATCAAAGTACACAAGATGCTATTTTTGTTCAGCAAGCAAGCGATGTTTGTGCTCTCGGCTGGACTCTCCCAAGGGGCCTGAGCTGGCACATTCTGACGACTGAACTAAGTAGAAAGATAGAAGAGAATTAAGTCGGCCAATTATCCCGTATTGGATTTATTGGTAATCTCTGCACGAATGGGCGCGAGGGTGCGAAGCGAACCAACTTCTGATGATGCCTTTATCGGCATTATGGATAAAGTTGTTGCAATTTTTATGTAGGTGGATTATTGTTTGCCTTCCTCTCTTGCTTCGCCCTCGGTTGTGCACAGGCAGATAAAAGAGAGTCCAGAAGCGTTTTACTACAAATAAATCAATCTCCAATCAAAGTATTCTCGTCCGGCTTAGCTGACTTATCTCCGTTAATAAGCTTCTCTTTGTTTACTTCATGCAATTATTTTAGTCTACCAACTGATTTGACAGCGGCGTAAGTTGGTGCACGAAGTTTGTTGGTTTGCAAGTATCTGTGTTTCTTTCCAGTTCTAGAGGTTTGTCAATAAACAAGCCGCATAGGTATATTCGTGTTCTATAGTAAGCAAATTATTACAATAGGTACTTATTAGAGGAATGTTGGACAAAATAATTTTAATTCACCTTCACGGGTTTAATGGGCTTTTATCTACAATTTCCACACCCTTTGTTGGAAAAAAACCTGTAACTTTCTGTCGTAGCTCGCTCAGTCCTGTCAGTACCGGGAGTTGGAATAACACAAGTATGTAGAGCTTTTTAGTAGGGTTCAGTAAATATTGAAGAAGAAATAACTACTGGATAACTACTGGATGCGAGAAGCACAGTCCCGGTCGTAGCGGCAACGCTTGGGGTAGGCCTGTGTCCAGCAGTATAAGATGTCTTTATGATTATGATGATGATGGAGCTGTTCCCTATATTAAATAGAATTCAAGCATTTTTCAATATAAGTTTAAAGTTGTTTTCAATTAAAAAATAAATGATGGATACAACAATGCATTTTAACTAAGGATCAACTATGAAACATAAGATCGTGTCACTTTGCATTAGTGACACGATCTTTTGAATTAAAGATTGAAGTTCAACAGACTTGAGGGTGTAAGCCGAATCTGTGATACCTACTTAAAGATCAGAGACTTAAGGTAACCAGATATCGATTTTAGAGAAAGTTAAAACGGCCAGGTAGGAAACCACATAGGAGAACTTCAGTTATTCCCAACAACCGTGTTGCCGATAAGAACCATATTCTGAATATCATGTTGGAATAAAATGTTGTACCAATCGAACTATAGTTCTATTCCTCATAATAGTTTGGTTTTCACCTTGAAGTCATGTCTCGAAAAACTCACCTTGTATAAAAGTGAATTCATTTCTTTTTGGCACTTTTACCCTTGTCCCAAAAGTGCCCGTGAATATTTTATTGAAAGTGTCAATCCGTATAAAAGAAATTGATATATCGATATAAAAGCAAAAATATGTATGTTCTCAATGTATTAGTAAAAAGTCTTAGTGATACGTCATAGCCGTCACACACAACCATTGCCTCTCGGGTATTCCATAAAAAGTTTGCTACACACCCTTGTTATTGTAGTGATACCAGAGTAAAATATGTTTTTAAACATTACCAAACAAGGAATAAAAACGTACGGTAAATCTTATTATTTATTATTGACTTCCCTACCTAGACAGTGTAGGTAATAACTATGAAAGACTAACAACTGGTTTCCGGAAGGTTCCCCTTAACTTTATTTTTATTTTTTTATTTGATGACAGATTGTAGGTATAGGTACAGTAGCGCTCACAAGTCCATAAGCAATCTCACAAAGCAATAGATTGACGCTTCGGTTTCACTTACGACCTTCTTTTATAAGTTGTTTCTAAACTATAGACACGCACACACGCTCACTCTGTCTGCAATTGATAGTAGTTCATAATTTCAACAAACTTAACATATGGCGTGCTAGATTAGTCGTTACCGTGCTTGGGTAGTTTATGGCGAGCCCTGAGTTCGAATCTCGTCTGCGCCTGCGGATTAAGCTCGATGTTTTTTCAAATAATATATATTTAAAGTTTTTGAATATTACATAAAATGATTTTTTTTTTGTTTGTTTTTAAAATTACTTGAAGTGGGTAATCATTCGATACTTGTCTCATTCAACTTATTTACTTAGATAATAAAAGTTTGTGCGTAGACCACAGAAAACTGAGTAAATTATTTCGATTTATGTGAGGTAGATGCAATTCGTTACGACTATTCACCTAATTGAACGTTGTTGGTTAGTGACCTTAGCGGTGTTGTGGTTATAATCTTCAAAATGCAGTGGAATAAAACATTGAAGCGTTGGCAAATATTATTGCGTTGCGTAAACGTAGACGTAAATGATGGGTTAATACAAATTGACTAAGTGTGAGTGTTATCATTTAAATACTTATTTCATATTTTACTAAATTTTATTAATATTTGTTTAAATTAGTGAATGATGAGTAAAGTGTTATAAACATAATGTTATCTAAAATATTTTTCTTTATTATAGTTTATAGTATTTTGTCTGTGAATTAAGAGATGTGAGGAAGAGGGAATCATTGCTAGTCGGAGCGCTTGTTTATGAAGTGGTAGGCTTATTTAAATAAGACTTCACATGCTGAATGAATATTAAACTAATGGTTTCATACCAACCGGAGATTTTGCTGAATTATTGAACAAGTCTTTAAAAACTGTTCGCAGTGTACTCCACGTTATAAAGGTTGCATCACCGAAGCCTAGCGGAAACAAACGTTTAAGTTTCGAAATAGTTTTTCCCGTATAATGCGCTATAACCGAGATTATTTAATAATACTTATTTGAGGTTTAGTTTCAATCTTCTTTTCTTAAAGAAAATGAATACTTAAGCTATCTTCAATATTTGTAATCTATATTCACTACAGCCAAATAAATGTGAAATCCTTATTGTACACAAACTGCCCTACATAACCACTTATTAAAATCACTTATTTTGGAAGCTTAATGATTATGGTGAAATAAAGCAATTTGTTCTATTTTGGTATGTGAAATGTTCAAAAAAATTGATAAGTAGATTATCAAATTTTTTGAACATTTCACATATGAAAATAGAACAAATTGCTTCTAAGTTCCTTGACATAGTATTGCACATCCTATTTGGCTCAAGAAGTTATTATAAATAATCCTATCGGTTTGTTATCAGTTAGTGAAATATTATAACAATTAAATTTTTGTTATTACATGTATCGCTTTTTTTTAAATATTCTAAAGCCTTTATTGCAATAACAAAAATAATAAAAAGCAGACATTTTTTTAAAAATTGTAATGATTGCAAACCAAACAAAAAGTTGGCAATAAAACTGCGCTGCATCATATGAGATCAGAACAGTACGAATGCGAATGCGCGACTTTGCGTCAGTGTGTGCCGTGCAAAACTGCGATCTTTGTGGTGTGTGTCGTTTAAACACATACAGTCGTACCGCGAGTTCACAGCAATACGACTCTTAACGTGCCTATGCACGTTTGAACGCTTACTGTACCTAAATAACATTTTTTTTAAACATAACATTTAATGTTTAATGCAACTATGAACCTCTGCACTTGGTATCACCACTGATACATAGCTGCCCTTAATTCATAAGGGTTACACAGGTTCGGACAGATCTATTGTAAACATAATTTGATTTAAAAGAGTGTCCGTGGAGTTTCTTGCCCGTTCTTCTCCATAGGTACCTACTACGCTTTGGAATGGGCAACTAGCTTCATTTTTCCGACCGACCGACCTTGACAATTCAAAAGTGCCTGTAATTGGTTTATTTGAAATAAATGCTTTGAGTTTGAGTTCGGGTGTTGGTCGTTCCCTGTCGGGCGGCGAAATCTAATGCTTATGTTTGGGAAAAAAACCGGCCGTCTTAGCTAGCTACGCTCAACCCAGTCCGAGCCGACCCGAATATTATTAAGCGAGGGTAGATGCCGAACGCAGTTTGCCGATCTGCTGGAGCCAAATGAAAGCTGAATATAACGTGTAATAATAGGGATGGTGTTTTTTCTAATGAAAAAATATTTGTTTCCAAATAGTGCAAACAATATCATTAGAGTAACTAGATTAATATATTGTAACTTGTTATTTTTTTTTTTATTATCATAAAATACGTGATTTAAACAAAAACGTAACTTACAAATAAATATTTAAGTGTGTTTCTGATCGTTACGTCAGAGAATTACAAGCCAGCCATAGACAAACTACCCAGCGTGAAGTCGCTCAGAACTAGGAAGTTCATAATACGAAATTTAACCAGCCCGTGAAATGAATTGCCTGGAACTTGCCGGGTTTTTTTAATGTTCGTAATAGGCCCGACTTAATGAAATAGAAAGTGGTCCACAGATCTACAGTCTACAAGGCCTACAACGTTCTCACATGTTATGAATTAACGATCTTATGTTAAAATAACTTTTCTTACTTTGTTAAACATGAGATTTATTACATGTATTTATAATACAAGTTATACAAAAATATAATCAAAAATGGTCAAAACGAGATCGCGATTCGCCAATGCCGTGTTTACAAACAACGCGTACGCGGGCTGACTTCCGCCCGACGCGCTGTGTTGCTATCCCGTTCTAGTCCTGCTGCGCGAGTTTAGACGTTTAGTTTGTTGAGGCGTAAATTATAGCGCAAAGTCAGACCCAACATAACAAATGTTCTACGCTTTGTACAAATATCGTGTTATGTGTTGGCGCTATGCGTTTTATTAACCACTACTATTGCTACATACGTGATTGGCTCGGCACTTTGGATTCGGTGGTATTTTTTAAACACCAAAGCCGACCCGGAGCAATAGGGATGATGACTAATATTAAAAAAAAAATACAAAAAAAAATGTAATGTCAAAGAAGGCATAGTAAAAATTAGATAATCGAAAAAATCTGTTAAATCGCTGTAAATATGAAGAAGCTGCACGCTTTAAATGTTTTGGAGGGGATTATTCCCGTCCTTGTCCCGCGGTACAGACAATGTATGGCGCTACTGTGAAGTTACATCCTCGTGACGTCTCTTCTACAATAGTGCTGTCCTTGTAACTAACACTTTGTTTTAAAACTTATAACTTGGCAATTTTTTAAGTTTTTCCACTTTTTGTATAAAAGTAGGTGAAAATATGAACGCAATTTATATTATGCTAATTAATTTATATTATATTTTCTGTTTGTAAATTGTAACGCGAGGTTTCCGAAAGTATTCCAGTTGAAGGTCATCGGGGAATTCGTCAACTTCAATGAAAGTATTGTTTTACAAACATTAGTTAATAACAATAACATTATGAAAGAACACTATCGTACTGTTTGTTTAATCCTTCCATTCTAAGATTTACGGAGTACGAGTATAAACAAAAATATGGCGAAAGTGTTATTGAGTATTTTAATAGTATTCAGTTTTACAGTTTCAAAATGTAAGTTTAATCGTGGATGAGCGTTCTCGCCCTCGTCGGCGCGTTACTTAACTTATTTTCAGCTGGAAACATTGCTGGAGTTTTTATATTCCTACCAAGAAGTAATTACCTAAGCAAATCTGTGATTTGCTTAGGTAATTACTGTTGAAAATGTTGGCTGGGACATTGAATGAGAGCCTATATTACTAGTGGGGCGTTGGTAGGAGCCAGTAGCATACTATGATAATGCTACCAAAACATAAAATGAGAATAATGTTTAGTTAAAACTTTACGTAAAGTTCATACCTAATAAAAACAACTACCCTAGTCTTCACTGATAAATCCGTGGCTTTTGTAGGCCCGTTATGGGTTAAAGGTGAACACCAAAAGGAAAGGCTGTTCTTAGGATTTCAATAATACGTTTATTTTCCTTTTATTTGTATATTGGAAAGTTTATTAGCCTTTAGCCTTGCTTGCGATCACACGTCTCATGACATGTGGGGCCTCAGCTCCTCGCAAAGATTCAGTACCAAGTCTTGAACTGCACATCATCCATGTCGAACGCATTAGATTGGTCACGAAGTCGTCTCCTTTTGTTACTTGATTCACAAGTTTGCCGAGAAGAATCACTTTTCAGGATCTCAAACAGTTCATATTCGTCACACATGATTATATTTTCTCATTTTGTGTAGAAAACACTCCAATAATTTCCAAATAAACCCAAAACAATTCAATAAAAGCTCCTCTGAAGCAGCGTAAACTGAATGGATTGTGAGGTTACTTTTTGACAGTTCTAATACGGAAAGAAATGTCAAAAGAACGTTCGTAATACGGTATTGAGAGGTTCAGAAATCGGCCCGGGTGTCACGTGACCGCTGACTGGCTTGTTTGACGAGTTCATAATACGAAATTGCAAGGCAGTTCTGTTAACGCCGTAAACTGCCTGGAAATAAGAGTTCATAATAGGACCCCTGGTGCTTGTTGACAGGCCTACACTGTCCTGCCACAACTAATTTGAAAACATTTATAAAACCTAAGAGTTTACTAAAGAGTAACCGTGGAGTTTCTTGCTGGCTCCATAGGAAACGACCAATTGGAACCGTGCACCCAGCTTCTGACATTTCATAAGTGCCCATGTAGGTTTATTGGAAATAAAATATTATGATTTTTACTGCTAAGAGCCAGTTTCGCCATAATCCTGTTAGTTAATCAATCCTGAACATGGGCCTGAAGATGAACATGTCTATCTGATTACCAATATTAACAGTCGCGTGCTACCAACTGTTACAATTGGTGGTGAATCGTTGGAGGTGGTGGATCATACGACAAAAAGAATTCTGGAACATTTTTTTTCTTTTTGATTCAACTGTGAAACAATGGTTATCTCGAGATGCAAAGAACCGTGTTGGGTGGAAGTTGACAAGCTAGATGATGTTTTTAGGGATCGCAAGATAACACAATGTCTGAAACTAAACTATATGAACAGTAAATTTGGCCTACTTCGACATATGGGGCCTAAACATGAAACCTCACTAAATAGTCTGTGTACAAAGAGTTATGAAGCGCTATCGTTGAAAGAACAAGTCTGTTACTCATGGTAGCAGCTGTGAAAATGAGGTGGGCAAGACACATGGCTAGACGAGGTGATCGTAGGTGGGACAGAGCCCTTACTGAATGTTCGCCGAGATTCCGTAGGATGAGCGTCGCTATACCAACAGCCACATGGGAGGACGACCTACAAAAGATTGCGGGAGAGACCTGGCTGAAACGCAAACAAACCAAAGAAGCATTCCACAAAAGGAAAGAGGTTTATACACAGCAGGTGGTGAGGCGAACAATGATGATGATGATGGTTAATATCAAATAACTAACAGCGTTTGGTGAAATGAGGAAATTTAGGATTTGAAAAAAATGGTCAGGTTTGGCAGCAAAACATATTTTGCCGACCCTTTTAAAATGTAAAAAAAAAGTTTTGACATTTTGAAATGTAATTAATACATCGGGCATTGGAAAAAATAATTGTAATTACCAACTTTCACCATCTTTGCGTATGATCTCCATTGTAGTCTTATTTTCCATGCTTATCTTAGACTTATTATTCTTCTCGTTCCCGTTCTCTTTCCATCCCGATCTCCTTCTATCAGCATTTCTGTCCTTGGCATCATAATTCTTATCCCCTTCTCCTCCAGTGTTTTTTCCCCCAGAATCTCCTTTCCCATTCTCTCCACCTCCAGTATTTTTGTCCCCAGCCGCTCCACCTGCAATGCTTTTTTCCCCAGAATCTCCACTCCCAGTCTTTCCACCTCCAGTGTTTTGGTCCCCAGACTCTCCATCTCCAGTGTTTGCTTCCCCAGCCACTTCACCTCCAATGCTTTTTTCCCCAGAATCTCCACTCCCAGTCTTTCCACCTCCAGTGTGTTCGTCCCCAGTCTCTCCACCTCCAGTGTTTTGGTCCCCAGACTCTCCATCTCCAGTGTTTGCTTCCCCAGCCACTTCACCTCCAATGCTTTTTTCCCCAGAATCTCCACTCCCAGTCTTTCCACCTCCAGTGTGTTCGTCCCCAGTCTCTCCACCTCCAGTGTTTTGGTCCCCAGACTCTCCATCTCCAGTGTTTGCTTCCCCAGCCACTTCACCTCCAATGCTTTTTTCCCCAGAATCTCCACTCCAAGTCTTTCCACCTCCAGTGTGTTCGTCCCCAGTCTCTCCACCTCCAGTGTTTTCGTCCCCAGTCACTCCACCTCCACTATCTTCGCCTCCAGTGACTTTATCCTTATTTTCTTTAAAGGTATTTGTTTCATTATAATGCTCTTCTGTACCTTCGTCCCCGGCATCTACGTCCTGGTTTTCTCCATCAGAGTGTGTTTTATTGTGTTGCTCTTCACTGGAATGGTTTGCATTAAGAGCTGTTTCGTTATTTGCCAAAAGAGACTTGTTTTTTTCATGTTGAAGGTTTTCATATTGCTTATCGGGTGAATGCACGACGACAAATTCTAGTTTAGACACATTAAGGTAACGCGCAGCCCAGGCTGGTATTGTGGTAGTCGGTATTTTCCACTTGGAGTTTACACCGATATACTTCGATTTTATTTCATCAGTAAAACAAGTACACTGACAATCTTTATCAGCAGAAGCTATAGCATAACCACGTGTCAGGCATGTATTTATACATACGTAAGTTTTTAAGAAGTCCAAGCACTTATGGGTCCTGTGAAAGCCATAACGTAGAATAGACGTTTTGTTGAAGTCTGTAATGTTCGAATAACAATCAATTCACCAAAATAATTTTGTACTAAAATTAATGAAAAGGAGAGCTACACACTTATCTGGGTCGTCAAATTCGATTCGGCAGTGTTAGTTAAACAACAAATTAATTAGTAGACACATATTCGATCGACACAACGGCAACGGTACATCGCTCGCTGAATTATGTTCAGGTCAGCTCGGCTCAATTTAAGCTAGTATGAGTTGTATTTTCCTGAACATATATGAACATAAATTCAATTGCCTTGGCTGTGCCAAGTCATGTCAACCCATACAATTGTGTAGCAAGCCTCACATTACAAACAAATCATTAAATAGAGTAGGTACATTACTTCTCTGGATGCTAAAGAAACTACAAACATCGAAAGTAGCTAGGGTTCAAGGTGATTTTGATTTTTTTTTAATAAAAAAAAAGTACCTACGAAAAGTATCTATGAAAATTGATTAAGTGGAACGTTTTCCTATGTCTGACTTCCAAAAAACAAAGTGAAATTAAACAGTGATAAAAGGAGAAAAACAAGTTACTAAAGGTTTTGAATGCATTACTTCAACAATCATAAGTCTTCATTTCTACTTTTAATTCTTATCACACAATCACACCTATTTGCTATGCTCAACATGAATTCAACCAAATCAGTTTACGAAATGGCCGCCCACGCCGTTGTAGGTTTCAGGTGAAAAATATTTTCTAATTTACGTATGGTATCCATACTTGACGTTGGCAGAGCTCGTTTTTAAAGTATATCCTATGCTCACTAAATTGGATTTCAAACAGCCCGCGAATTGCGTAACACGCCATCAACCACAATTTGAATCATTTTTAAAGATAATGCTTTCTCATTGCTTCATAAGATTGAAAAGTTTGTCTCAACAACGTAAATAAAGCAGTGAATGTTGTTGAACTGTCAAAATGAAAGCCATTACTACTGTTAGTGTGGTAGGACGTTGATGTTAGCTTTGACAAGTGTGTTTGTAACGACTTTGGCGGTGTGTGTCATGCGTAAGCTGAAGTAAAGCAACCAATTGCGGGTACATATCATTATTGTTATACCACTTTATGCATGGCATTACAATAGAGTTTTAAGATATTGATCCATATATTGTAGAAAAATTATAGCCGTTTGCGGCACTGTAATAGTTTGACCAATTTAGTAGTCATCTATAGCAAATAAAAATGGTTGGGTAGCTGAATCAGTGCAACTAATTTTTCTTTTACACTATGTCATATTTATTTATGAGCGGTTTATTATGCTCAATACAGTAATTACAGCAGGCCAGCGACGGTTCTAGACTGCTCAGTGTAGTTTGGTGTGAGCCCGACTCGCTCTCTGCCGGTTTTATATAACGAAATTAAATACGTTTTTCTTGTTTAATTAATTTATGAAATTTAGACGTAAAAAATAGAATTTGCTAGGTCGTGTTTGATCCCTAGATACTTTTGATGTGTGTAGTTTCAGGTCTTGAGATATTATAGTAACAAATTGTAGGCATAAACCTTCCTGTTAATTCTATGGGAAAAATATGATGGTGATGTCGATTATAGGTAAAACGTATAATGCTCTTAGACATGATAAAAAATATCATACTTACTTTTAATATCAGTCTCATTTAAAGTAATTGGAAACGTTACTGAAAAATTAAAAGGTACCATGAGACGCACACCAAATATAAGTACCTACTGACTATTTTGGCTACAAAGCCTACTTTAAAATTCTAAATACTTCAGTCATGATGCTAGAAGAAAAACCCAAATGAATGTAAGTTAATAAGATAACTTTTTAGTTACCTATCTATTGATTTTTTTCATCCGTAAATACTTACTCTTCGTATCTAAGAATACAAAACCCTATTAAATCAACTTTCTGGTTACTTACTGTTGGCCTCCTGTGCTTTTATTATTATTACGAACCATTTTAATAATACAAAATATAGCAAAAGTAGAACTCCCCCCATACTTTTGTAACTGAATAATATTTGTGGGCTTTAAATCGTATTTTTCTATTAATGTTTAGTATAATAAGAAATTAATTACGGAATTAATGTACTGTAAAATTAATTGCATTTTATAATTAATCCTTTAGTGCAAGTGGCTGATACCTTATCAGCATAAGTAGGTAGGTAAGAGGTGTTCCTACGACTCGGTCACTTGGCGAAGGAACCAGACAATATGCCTACGGTAGCACTGTTGTCTAATACAACACTGTATTAACCCTTAAATTTACAAATAATAAAGAAAACAACATAACATCACAGCTATCACCAATCCACAAAGTGGTAGGCAGAAGCGTTCTTATAGTATCTACACATTTCCCCAGTCTCAGCATAATAGACCCCCTATTCACTATAATAATGTTACCACCCTGGAAAACCCTGAATTCGAACCCAGCACCACTGAAGGAACTACACATTCAAAATTAAAATTACAAACGACTACATAAATGGTTTTAGTCAAAAGTCAAAGTCAAATCATAATTCCAAATAGGCACATGCGTAAAACGTCCTTTGAACATCAACATTTACGAGTACAAAAAATGTAATTGATTCTAGTCGCTCCTTCTAAAAGGTATATTCGCATGTAGAAGAATGGGCAAGAAACTAAACCATTACTCTTTTTAAAATTTTAACAAAATTTTGTAGCAAGAAAGTTTTTGTAGACCTAGTAAAAATTGCTAACACACAATATGATGAGGCGAAGAAGCTTAATTGTAGCCAAATTCATCTTTCATTTTATAACATATAAAAATTACTCAATTAGTCTAAGTACCTTTCTACCTAAAATTTACAGAATCATATACATATTTAATGGTTCCCAAGAAACAGGCTGTGCCTAGTTTAGGACCAACAATATCTCCATGTTGTAACTTTCGAATGTTCAAATAAACGATATTTACTTTTTACTTACTTTAGGTAAAAATAATTAAATATAATTTAGAAAATAAAGATATTCCTTCTTACCATTATTACCCCTACTTTCTACGTTTCTATTTTTATTTTAATCTTAAACCTCAATCAGATGCGGGGACATAGCCAAAAACTGTGGCGCCGCAGATCAATTCGTTCCAAGTAATAAACAAAGCAAATACGTTCGTTATGAAAAGAATTCGGCTGCCGCCAAATTTCTTATGTCACATCAATCAAAATCATACTGGTAATTAAATCATCATTTGGGTGGCCATAGAGAAGTTAGTTCTCAGAAATTCGTCTCAGTCCAAAGCCGTCCCTCTCCGATGTCATTATCACATTCCTGATTTATTAATTAGACCCTGAATGCCAAGTGAAGTGATACTAATTCGTTTATGTGTCTATATATTTTTGCTGCCAAACTATTCATAGCAAAAAAACACGGAGATCAAGGGATGAATATTGCCTGTAGGATGAAGTGGTTTAGCTGTAGGAAATAAATAAGCTACTGTGTGTATTGTATTAAATTCATAAAACATTATTCACCACAAGCCTTAAAATTTTAAGATATTTTACGAAGGCTATTACATAAGATGTCTCATTAAAAAAACTTAATTTTCTACGATTAAATACCTACAGGAAATTAGTGATAACCAAGTAAACTCAATTTCATGTCAATTTAACTAATTTAGTACCTGCCTGGTTATTGTTTTATTCGTTCATATTTAATACCTAAACACACGCTTTGTCGTCATTCGTGAGCTGGTGGAAAAATATATAATTTTATTGATCTTAATGGGTTGAGTATTAAAATGAATGTCCAGATCTCATTGGCTTTGTTACTGGCTACTTCCGTGATGTCATCCCAAGATTACGACGGTTAGTATTCAAATACCTATTATTTGAGAGTACGAACCAAGAATCACAGTTTGCTTTCAAGTGTTCCACAGCAAACAGTACACGTGCATCACTCCGGGTAAAGTCAATCTAAGTACTAACTTGACGTAGGTACTAATTTGAAAACTAATTAAGGAATACTTTTTCGGAGTGAGATGTTAGTAAGATGAGTATACAGAAAGAGCATTCTTCAACATTTCCCAAAAATCAATTGTTGTAGAAAGATTGGTGATCAAAGATTTCATGAAAACATACTCTGCCTAACAGTTCGGTCGATTCGACAAGGTCAATGTGATTTTTTATGTGGAAGTGAAATTACATAGTGAAGGCCTGAGCTAGGTAAAAACACCTATGTTACCGGAGCCAGTTTCTCCATCATCATTCCTGAATCAGTAGGTTCTGGATTCATGCTTCAAAGTCAGGCAGCTAGGTTCCGCTGAAAGTAAAAGCTTAAACTGAAACGCCATGTTGATACATAGAAAATCTGGGTATGTAAATTATTCAATGCTTCCAACCAGATATTCATTTATCCCAGTTGGTACAGGTTTGAGGCCTGCTAAACACTTGTTCGGGTCGAAATATTCGATTCGGCAGCAATCGATCGATATCGATCGGCATAATGCCGTTCGGCATCTGTCTTTGCTGAATTGGCACGTTGAAGTTGGATTTTACCTCCCATCTGTGCCGATTAAAGGCTCTCACAAACAAGCGCGACGCGACAGCGCGACTCAAAGGTGCCGCACGTCGCGCGGCACGCGGTGCCTTTGTGTCGTTCTGTCGCGTCGCCCCAGTGTACACGAGTCTTAATGCCGAGCAAGTATACTTAGAGGACGCCTTAGACACTATATCATAATATTTTTTTATCATACCATCTCAGTGCCCCAATTCAACCTCACCTGCTCGTGGTCCACCCTGCTAAACAGCAAACGAGGCTCAGACAACCGACAAATGACGGCATAACCATTTAACTTCGCAGTTAAGTGGCGCAGACTAGTGACGGGCAGCAGCGTGCATGACCAGCGTGACGATTATGGGATAACCCTCCAATGCCAATCCAAAATTAACCACGGCCCCCATTTCCCAGCCGCCTTGCTATTTCTGATTTTAGCGGTGGTGACGGTAACGGCAAATTTATAAGGGTTGCTTAAAATCCCCGGGTTACGATTGGCCGCCAAACCCAACTGACCTTGGCGATGTTTAATGGATGCTCGTTACGGCTCCACGATCACCTAATGTAGCTAGAAGAAGAACTCGGAAAAATAAGGTGGCACTTTCTTGGGTTGTGTGAAGTCCGAAGTGAGGGGGAGGACACAATAACCCTTGGAACGGGCCACTTTCTGTATTTTTGAGAGTTAGACCAGCTATCCCAAGGCTTAATCCGGTTCCTGGTAAACAAATCTCTTTGGGACAACGTTGTGGAAGTCTCCAGTGTTTCGAACAGGGTAGCGCACCTCCTAGTGAAGCTAACCGCGAGTTTGTACAGGTTTCTCAAACTCAAACTCAAATCATTTATTTCAAATCAACCAATTTCAGGCACTTTTGAATTGTCAAGGTAGTTTGGTCGGAAAAGTGAGGCTAGTTGCCCATTCCAAAGCGTAGTAGGTACCTCTGGAGAAGAACGGGCAAGAAACTCTGACAAAACACGGACGCTGTTTTAAACCAAACTATGTATACATTATAACGGTTACATCATTCATGTTGAAATTATGCATGTGAGAACGATGCATAACGTTAAAAGCGTCCGAAATATAAAGTTGAAAACAATTAAAAAACAAAAATTTCTGGCAGCTAAGAGATGACCAGACCGTACTGACCGCGCCCGTTCACGAACATGACGCAAGGATTAGCACCATTCAACTCAACCATTTTGAAGGGAGCTAAATGATCCAACACACGCGCCACCATCAGCAAAACATTAGAGTGAGCGTGACATGCTCTCAGCCGCCAGGGCACATTCAAGTCAATGAAAGACGTACCCAGTAAATGGTAGCTTTATAGTATGTAGTACACAGTCAGTAGTCACATGTGGCTTAAAGCAGCCGATTTACGCACCGACCTCGGCATACTAAGAGGACGACGTGAAGGAAATGTTCAATGACATCTCTAAGGCCTACTACAACGTTCTCATGGAGGATTTTAACTCAAAAGTGGGAGTCCAGATTTGAAACGAATCGGTAGTAGGATCCTACGGGTTTAGCAATAAAAAAAAATGGGAGCAAATGCCAAAGGACGCTTTTCTTGATGAATTCTTTCTTTAAAAACAGCCACAAAAGAAGCGGACGTGGCGAATTCGCGACACTATGACAAAAAATGAGATAGATTTAATCGTATTGGTTATAAATCATATTTTCGGAGATGTCTATCACAGACTAGATCGAGGCTCTCTAAATCGGCTGCTTCAAGATCGAGCTTGTCCTTTAATTCATTAAAGGAGTACGCTAGCATAGTTTGAAGCATATTTGGACGGAGCATAGACTGAAGTCTATGCTCCGTTCAAACTATGCTAAGATCTGAAGCGTTCCAGTCAGACAAGGAGAACCGATTCGCTGACGTGGCAGCCACAAATGACGTTGACCAGGCGGTGGAAATCCTCAGGATTTTCTGATTGGACAATAGATTTGCCAAATGCGGCGTATGGGCAGGAACTCCAGACTTTCGGAAGAGACTCTGGAGCTTATGACGGAATAACGTGACAACCCACCTCTCACTTCGTCAGAACGACGGGCTCGTAACTCAACATGAATATTAGAAAATTGATACGACGCGATCTCCAACGATCGCTTACACGCTGTAAATTGAAAACGATTGAGCACACTTGGGACTCGAAAGTGTACGTCCAATCTCTTGGGAGCAGCCACCTGACGAGGTTGACCAAATCTAGTGGGGATTTCATCGTTTTAAATTCCAAAAATGTCTACGGTCAATTTTACGCATCGCATGCATCTCGATCTGTGAGCCTAGTGTGAGTTTATTTTAACCGTCTCGATTTTACGCATCGACCGCGTTCGGCGCTCCGATTGGCCCTTGGTAGTCGGAGCGCAACTTTCGATTGGTGAAGGGCCAATCGGAGCGCCGAACGCGGTCGATGCGTAAATTCGAAATGGTTTAAAGAAACTCACACTAGGGCCTCAGATCCCGAAAATGAGGACTCTAAAGTCACCTTAACCCGCCATTCCACTGAAGACCGGTAGACCTAAGTCAGCCGAGACAAAATCGTCGAATCCTTTTTAGTTGGTAATAGATGGAGTACCCATCTATTACCAACATTGTTACTTTGTGTTAGATTTCAGATTTCCCAAAATAACAACAGCTTCCTTCGGCCTTGGCTTTTTACAGTTCGATTGAACGGGGCAATAAATTGATACCGATCTACTGGTTAAACCCTTAATGAGACTCGGTTAGGAGTGTATTTGTTCATAGTGATATTGGATCTACAAACAGATCAGCGACCTCATACCTGACAGAATCTGCTTACCACTGCCTGTAAACTAGAACGAGTGAGTGTACCGAGTAAGAGACCACTCCTTGTGTCGATTCCCAAGTCGGTGAAATTGTTGTTGGGTTTTTCTATCTAGAATTTCTCAGTAGCAGCCCGGAGTCTGGATTTGTGCCCGGTTGATGGCAATAGGCTCGCCCCCTATTACATAGGACTTAAGCATAACTGGCGAAATGCGGGTGTACTATAGGTACACCTCTGCCTAACCCTTCTGGGATTACAGGCGTGATATTATGTTATGATGTTACCAGTGAAACTTGTATATAGTACATGAGTTTCACTGGGACAAATACAATGACCATACACTAACGAAATTAACAAATCTAATTGTAAAAACCTTAAAAAGTATAGGAATATTCAGAAGTTGTACGCGTTTAGAAGTTCTTGATAGTTTATAGTCCTTTCTTACCTTATCATACCTACTGCTTAGTTAGCATGTGCTAAGGTAACGTCTAATTGTTTATGTCTAAGATCTTTATTGTTCTTACAGGTCACAGTAAACAAGCTCGGAAACATTATGGTTTAAGTTACCATTCAAAATGCACAGATTACGTTAAAAGTTTTAATTGTATGACTACATGCAGGAGCATTGGTTTTCAAATATTTAGAACTGATTTTCGTTGTAAATGTAGTTGTCATGAGTTAAAGACCACAACTATTTTACCATTCTTTAAGTGGCGGACTAATGGTACTACAATGGCATTACATAGTACTCAAAGTCCACAACTATATCACATCGCTGGCACCATGTCACCTTCAAGGTCCATCAATTATACTGACAACATAGAAATAATAAAAACCACAACCACTGCTACAACAAAAACATTTGGTTATGGACCAGCAACTGATAATTCGACTGCATCTAATAGTACAACGTCTGAAGATGGTACAACAGCAATACCACCTGATGATGGAACAACAACACCACCACCTGATGATGGAACAACAACACCACCACCTGATGATGGAACAACAACACCTCCAGATGGTCCACCTCCAGGTGTTTCACCTCCAGATGCTCCACCTCCAGGTGTTTCACCTCCAGATGCTCCACCCCCAGGTGTTTCACCTCCAGGTGCTCCACCTCCAGGTGTTTCACCTCCAGATGCTCCACCTCCAGGTGTTTCACCTCCAGATGCTCCACCTCCAGGCGTTTCACCTCCAGATGCTCCACCTCCAGGCGTTTCACCTCCAGATGCTCCACCTCCAGGTGTTTCACCTCCAGATGCTACAGCTCCAGGTGTTTCACCTCCAGGTGCTCCACCTCCAGGTGTTTCACCTCCAGGTGCTCCACCTCCAGGTGTTTCACCTCCAGATGCTCCACCTCCAGGCGTTTCACCTCCAGATGCTCCACCTCCAGGTGTTTCACCTCCAGATGCTCCACCCCCAGGTGTTTCACCTCCAGGTGCTCCACCTCCAGGTGTTTCACCTCCAGATGCTCCACCTCCAGGTGTTTCACCTCCAGATGCTCCACCTCCAGGCGTTTCACCTCCAGATGCTCCACCTCCAGGTGTTTCACCTCCAGATGCTACAGCTCCAGGTGTTTCACCTCCAGGTGCTCCACCTCCAGGTGTTTCACCTCCAGGTTCTCCACCTCCAGGTGTTTCACCTCCAGATGCTCCACCTCCAGGTGTTTCACCTCCAGATGCTCCACCTCCAGGCGTTTCACCTCCAGATGCTCCACCTCCAGGCGTTTCACCTCCAGATGCTCCACCTCCAGGTGTTTCACCTCCAGATGCTACAGCTCCAGGTGATTCACCTCCAGGTGCTCCACCTCCAGGTGTTTCACCTCCAGGTGCTCCACCTCCAGGTGTTTCACCTCCAGGTGCTCCACCTCCAGGTGTTTCACCTCCAGATGCTCCACCTCCAGGCGTTTCACCTCCAGATGCTCCACCTCCAGGTGTTTCACCTCCAGATGCTCCACCCCCAGGTGTTTCACCTCCAGGTGCTCCACCTCCAGGTGTTTCACCTCCAGATGCTCCACCTCCAGGCGTTTCACCTCCAGATGCTCCACCTCCAGGTGTTTCACCTCCAGATGCTACAGCTCCAGGTGTTTCACCTCCAGGTGCTCCACCTCCAGGTGTTTCACCTCCAGGTGCTCCACCTCCAGGTGTTTCACCTCCAGGTGCTCCACCTCCAGGTGTTTCACCTCCAGATGCTCCACCTCCAGGCGTTTCACCTCCAGGTGCTCCACCTCCAGGTGTTTCACCTCCAGATGCTCCACCTCGGTGAGGAAACCACAGCCTGTTGCAATCACCTTAATATATATTTATGGGATTAGGATTCAGTGTTATTTGTATGTAACCAATATGTACTCGTTTAGTTAACTTTTTATTGAGATTTAGTAAATATTATTATTTCAAGGTATGGTTTTATTTTATTTCTTTGTCTGGTTTAGTTAATTATATTATTTATTACCAGCTGCAGCGCACGGTTTTTTTTTCAGACTTGACAGAGTATCGAGAATTCTACTGCTAATATAATCTTCTGCTAATATGCTAATATATTATGCTATTTCCAAATGTCCGTGTCGCAGGTCCACATGTAGGTATTATTATAATAAAGTAGTATTTGTTCTATTTTCCGACTTCCATGCGGCTTAGTCGCAGGCAAAAGCTAGCCACAAATAAAGAAAGAACCCGAAGCTATCGTGGCCATGCCCTTCAACTAGCTACGCAGATGGCTACAGGAGTTTACCCACACATTAGCCGAGAGCTGACGGAGCTGGACACTTGGCTGCAGGCAGCCCAAGGAAGCTATGCCATCCTTGGATAGCAGGCTAACCAGGCGCTTATTACGCCTGGACAGGGGCGGCCTGCGCCTGGTGGCGAAGACCATCACAGGACCTGCTTGCTAAACAAATATTTCATCACAATAAGCATAACGGTCAATTCTCTGTGCAGATCATGAATGAAGGCTGAGCAAAACGAGCGCATGAGCTCTTTGAATGCACAGGCGTCACCCAAAATAGAACAGAAACCCTCGGGTCACCTATGTCTTTTGCTAAATGTTTTGAACAGTCTAGGAGACCTAATCTCTTCTATGGTCCACATGGAGGACTTAGTGCGGAAACCAGTCCCAGTAATATAAAACATAGATAAAAAAAGATATTTACAACCTGTTTTTTTATATCCCATAACTCTAGGGTTTTATTCTGTAGATAAAAAAAAACAAAAACTCCTAAATAAAATGCATAGTTATGAAAAATTAGGTCAAAAATTGTCACCGGTATGACGAATGTTTACTATTGCGAGGTTGCCAATTTTGTTTGCTTACCGTACAAAATAGACCCTCGATGTGTCTAGGTATCTAAGTTTAATTGATAAATACGAGTACATACATACATACATGAACTCACGCCTTCTTCCCATGGGGGTAGGCAATAACCACAGAACGCCACCTGCTACGATCCTTACATATTCCTTTTGCCTCGTTTACGTTCATACAAATACCAGTAATTCATTTATATTCAAAAGAAAATGTGATGTTGTCATATTTCACGTAAGGGTCTTTTACATCAATAATCGTGATTCATTTTGTATGAAATATGCAAGTTGATTCTTTGAGATGGCCTCAATCATACCATAGAGCTATGGAATATCAAAAGGAACAATGTATATAGTAATGGAGATGTATAACGATGCCTTTTTTTTTTGTTGCGAAATGGGGTGTAATTTTTATACGAATGAATCGAATGATTTCACCAATGAAACTGAACGCGATCAGCACATAAACTACGTTTAAGAGTGTCAGTGTTATTATTTCCTATGGAATATTGACACTGACAGCTCTTGAACGCGTTTTAGATGTGTTGAATGCGTTTAGTAACATTGGTGAAATCGGCCCTAAGTCGCGGGTGAAGTGCTAACCATCGTCAACATCTTAGCCTGTTCCCAACTATGCTGACGTCGGTTTCCAGTCTAACCGGATACAGCTGAATACCAGTGTTACACGGAGTAACTGCCATTTTCATCTTAGCAACCCTGGGGAATCAGATACCCCTTGGTTGTCAGCCTTTTGGACTCATGACCCATAACACCTGACAAAGATCTACAATAGGAATGATGACTGATATTAGAAAAGTTCATAAAAATAATGTAATTTCAATGTAGGCATAGTAAAAATGAGAAAATCGAAAAAATCTGTTAAATCGGTGTAAATATAAAGAAGATACACGCTTTTAAAGTTTTTGTAGAGGATTATTCCCGTCCTTGTCGCACGGTACGGACAATGTACGGCGCTAGTATGAAGTTACATAGTCGTGACGTCACTTCTACGATAGTGCTGTGCTTGTCTAACACCTATCTTAAAACGTTTATAACTTGGCAATTTTTTAAGCTTTTTCACTTTTTGTAATTTTGTTGGCACTATTTGGAAACAAACAATTTATTGAGAAAAAAAAAATGTCATCATCCCTATTGTTAGCCGGGACCGGTACCAATAATAATAATAGGTATTATTTATTTTAAGTAAGAAATAACAGTCCGTCATTCATTTAATAATAATTACTTATTGGTTTATTTCTTCCCTTGGCCGATTTCTTAATGTAAAAACGATCGTAAACTTTAGTTGTTTATGTGTAAGCGAGCAATAAAATAGGCATTGAACAGAGAAAGACCGGCATCGGAGAGTAAAGGTGACAGGTCCCCTCGGCTTACGCCAACTACGATACAAATTGCGATATTAAGCACAAGGCGTGATGAAAAAACACTAGCTGAATATAAATTAGGCAGGAGGAGCTCTATAATCAATATAAACGATGCTAAAGAAGATTAGAAAAATCCTGTAAGAAAACAAATTTCACGGGATCGTAAAGACACGTGGAACTGCGACAGTTAAGATTTTTTATATCTGCTCGTCTGTAACATCCTTTTGATGCCTTACCTTGTGGATCAACACACGTACCCATTTTCATTATTTTTGTATCAATAAATTCCACTATAACTCTACCAACAATGTACGATTCTTAGAACCTACCTTCAAGCCGAACGCTTGTCTTGATAGTTCGTTTGTATCGTATTCGCTACTTTTTATCATATGTTACATATGTTTACATTTTATCTATAAACATTTAGGTAAGTATGTGAGCATGAGACATTGAGCATGAGCATGATTATTTTAAACCCATCAAATGTTTTAGGTATTATTGCAACGTCTCATTACTCTAAAAGTTATATAGAACTTGAATTTCCTTCTATAGATAGATAGATAGCAAGGGTAAAAAAGTTACGTTCCTATTTATACCCGCCCTATAAAATTATATCTACTACATCGGTACGCTAAAATGTCAAACCTGCATTCTCATTTTATGAAACACTTAGCTTGCAAAAGGTCAATTATCAAAACCACAGAGAACGGAGATGGCTCGGCAGGTGCTGCTAGGTTGCTAGAGACGGTATTGTCAACACTTTCTATAATTATAAACCTTGCATGTAAGTGAACGGCAAAAACACTAACGGCCAGTGACAACTCTGAGAATTCCTGTGACGGACGAAATTGAGTCCAGCGCATAATGCTCGTTCACGAATATAATTGCATATTACACATTTTTAAGACATAAGTAACACTTTTTTTTTACAAATGTGGGTACAACTCATCTAAGATTTTAAACAAAAACACAATGTACAATATTTTGAGAGTTTTAAAGATAGAGTAAACGCCGATGTCTGACAGGACACCTGCCTACCTCCTGTAACAATCTAAACCGTGACGTCATAATAATTTGCTATAATAATAATATAACACCTGACAAAGAGCTGATACTAAATAAGTTATGCTTTTAAGTTTAGTTAAGAGTTTTTTATTATTATTTTTATTAAATATAATTAAATTGTATTTTTTATTAACATAAATTCAAAAAGAAAAACATGACTACTGGCACCTCTAGCCGCTGCCTAGGTCTGTCGGGGCTCAGAGATTCCGTGCTCTGATGTCAAAACGAGTCATTCTGCGACTATCAGCAATTACCAATCTTAGATGTTCTACAGCTTGTGAATTATTTCAGCTTATGAAGAATATCGTAAGAATATCACAGGCTGACATAGTTTGATAAATAAAAAGTAACACTACTTATTATTTATCAAACTTTTACGTTTCAACTGATTTTATTTCGGATATTTGAAATTGAAGACAATTCTAAATTGTTTTTTAATTTGTGAAATACGAGTACGTTTTTGATGTATCTACTTACCTATCAAATGGTCAACAACAAACGTGACAAACAAACGTGTGAATAGTGTAGCTGCAGATTCTTACAGTTGCGTTGTAGTAACTACAAAGTTGACGTTGTGGTGTGGTTTTGGTAAGTGTGATCGGGCCTTAAGGCATACATTGAAATGATTTTGTGTGAGGTGGTCTTTCTGTTGTGTCCACAGATGCAAAATAGGAGTCGTATCCTCTTTAAACTTTCACTTCGCACGGTAAAGTAAGGCAGTTCCAAAAAAAAGTGTACAAAATGTAAAGACGAAATTGAATTTGATTCCGATACATAAATTTTACTTAGCGTTTGTCTCCCTCGGATCAAGCGGGAAAATAAACGAATGTTAATTAAATTTGTTTGTGCGAAACTAAGTCGCCAACAGCCTTTTAATTATTGGTTTTCTTGTTTCGCTGCCCCGCGTAGCATAAACAATATAACTTATATTTTTTGTTGTATGTGAATACAGGGTACCTAATTTAATATTATACAATCACATTTTTATAGCAACAGAAAACGCCCGGACGTAAACCCTACAGATAGACGCTGAAACGGTCTGTAGCTGTCGCCGTATCTCGGTAAATAAATCCATAGAGTTTACATACATTGTGTTCCATCACATATTTTTCATCGTCAAAGTTATTCTTTTGGGAAAAAATCCATATCTACGATAGGCCCAAGGATCTGCAGTTCATAAGTATTAGGACATAGAATATTGAGAAGCACTGGATGCGAAAGGGTTCCTAGAGACAGAGCGTAATAAAATCTTTTAATAGTAACAATACTATCGGACCAATACAATGCACGTAATGAATGACTTTCGAAATGAGTTAAAACAACAGATATAACGTTTTTTATGTTTATTATGTTTACACAAAAATGCTTTGTGTGGGGTGTTTTATGGTTTTTTGTTCAACCGATTTGTATACAAATCAAAATAGATTATAGCCAGTTTTTCCCGTTATTAGTAGCTACAAATCATGGTACATCCGTAGCGACTGATCCTTTAAATAAGATCTAAAGTGAAGAATACTACAAATGCTGATTGTTTTGAAAAAGCTGAGGTATATGACCCATCCTTTTCATGTGGTTGTGAGCTTCAAGACTCGCCTGGAAGTTGGCTGGGCATCGTTCTACACTTTTGACGTATGTTTGGAATTCAAATTATAATAATGGGGATTGTTTTTTAAATGGCATTTTTTCATTCACTGCCGACAAACTGTTATGCATTAACGTAACGAGATGTTTATACAGATTTTGAATAAATAAATAAATAAATCCTTTTTTTATTATTATTTATTTGACATTTCTCACTGGATAATTGTCATTTTTTATTGCCAATAGCTTGACTTGGGTTTGCACGGCATGGCTTGGTCTTACCAAGTGGAATCGTATTACTGGGTTTAGTGGTCAGATAGACAGTCGGTTAGACTGGAAGCCAACCCCAATATAGTTGGACAAATCCTGGGCAGCATGTCGATTCTGTAAAAATGTCAACGTGAAGACTTGCGTGGAGTGAGCTGTCAGTGTCATCCCGTCTCAGTCAATCCCTAGCATCAGTGGCACTGACAGCTCACTCCACGCTCACTTCACCGAGTTTTCACGGTGAGATAGTTACAGAATAGCACTACAGATAATGATGATGAGCTTGACCTGATTTTAATTTATGTAAACTTTTATTTTGACATTTTTATATAATTATTCAATTATTACGAGAATTTATGGCATTCAATGTAATTATGACTATTAGTATGTTTATGAAACCTGCAATTTTGTAAACATTATCTAGTATTTCTGCTTTATTTTAAACCTCCATACAATAAAGTCATAAAATTAATTTTACAACATAAAGACAGGCAATTTTACTTAGCAGCTGTGATAGACAGAGAGGTACCCGTTTTAACATTTTGCTACGGAACCCTAAGAACCTGAACACACCAATCTAAGTGAATGCTCCTCGTTCAAATCTTCCGTATCGCATTAATCCGAGCGAGGGTCGGGGCCATAATAAATTCCGTATTATACACATGACACGCGTATTAAAATAAACATATTAACGACACCCTCACAATGTGTGCTCACCAGCAAATGACAAAAGGTTGCTAAGCTACTTCAATATCATCACTTGAAAAAAATATTAAGACACTTTTAATATTTCATAATCATACTATTATTAGTAAATACCAAATTTTTCGATATCATTTTAAAATCACTACTACATCATTACTAACTTTGAACTTCTTAATAACGTCGATGTCACGTCGGCTAACAGATATTGGGAACAATTTAATTCATGCAACAGGACCAGAACGCCTGTAGGTACACTCAACAGCACATCATCGGTAACAACTGACATTATCTGCACCTATGTCGATGCAGTAAAAACTGTTTAGCATTTTCTGTTTACACAAATAGTTTTAAAATGCCAAATTCGTATCAAAAGTACATAGGCCTTAATTCATATGTCTAATGGGACTCCTGTACTGTTACACAGTGAGATGGCATTTTATAGTAACAATAGACCCGACAGCTCCCGAACAGTTCCGAGGTCCCTACGGAACGGACCACCCCATTCTAGGATGCAAGTGTATAATTTAGATGACACATTGTCGCCAAATACACTCACTTTCATTCGCTACATCAATTATCTCGCAACTCTGCTTATTCAAATATCTACTATGCGTCTATGACATCATTAATTAAGGGGTATATCTAGTATCCGTTTTTTTATAAACAGTTGAGAAACCGGAAAATGTAACGTTTCCTTATCTTCAATGTAACGTTTTCTTTTCTTATCTTCTTTTTTTCTTACCAAATTGACCTTTTTATTTGCTTTGTCCCTTAGATCATTTATCAAAAATAACCGGCCAAGTGCCAGCCGGACTCTCGCTCTGAGAGTTCCGTACCTTTAAACGAAATATATTTTTCCATTTAATATTTATGTATATTTATTTGTGCTTATGTTTATATATAATTAGGTTCCTATTTAAACAACCTGTTTTTTTTATCCCATAACTAACTCTAGGGTATGATTGAGGCCGTATCAAAGAATCAACTGGCATATGCTTCTATCGATAAGACCGCCCATTGTGTCACCCAATGTAAAATTTCTACATCAATGTCTGTAATTTTTAAGGTTTACATAATAAAGAGTATTCTATTCTATTCTATTCTATGACTTATGTTTAAATCATCCTATTTTTTCAATTTTCATACAATATAATTCGACAAAGTCACGATTATTAATGTAAAACACCCTTACGTGAAATATGACAACGTCTCATTTTCTAAGCTTCAAATACGAATGATTGGTCATAATAAATAAAAAATACTCGTATTTATCAATGACACTTAGATACCTAGACACATCGAGGGTCTATTTTGTACGGTAAGCAAACAAAATTGGCAACCTCGCAAAAGTAAAGATTCGTCATACTGGTGACTATTTTTGACCTGATTTATTTATGATTGATGATATCTCCGAAACTATGCATTTTTAGACCACCTATTCTCGGAGTATTAGTATTATTATTACCTACAGAATATAACCCTAGAGTTATGGGATATAAAAAACAGGTAGTATATATAAAAATATATGTATTATATTTATAGTTTAGTTTTATGCGTATCTTTATATTTAAAATATTTATTCCCAAATGTTCTTTTACAAATTGCACTGTTTGCTCTGCATCTCCCAAAGATTGACTGATATAAAATGTCTATGGCATTCAGTTCGCCTCTGTACATTCGTGTGCGTAAAGTATAAAATAAATAATTAACCAAAGTATATGTAGATATTCTATTTTGCCTCTGTACCTACTCGTTACCTTAATCGAGCCAATTAAGCCGTTCTTCCTTAGTTTGGGCCATCGTGACTTCATCTTCTCATCATCTTTTCAAAATCGCTAATGCAGGCTATTAGTTTAATGAGTTGCTCAACATAAACGTGCATTTAATTCTTAAAATTTGTTGATTTTTACAAACTACCTTCATGAAATATGATCATTACGTAAAAACTGACTATGAAAATTAATAATAACATAATTAACCTATTAATAGGCATTAAACAACAAATGTCCTGAATCACCCCGCCTACTTTTCCGAGAACCGTTTAATTCCGGAGAATTCCCAAATCGCGCTTATAATTTATAATAACAGGGAGGCCCCTTAACGAAGAGACCGTTTTGTAGATAGGTATCTATCAAATTACGGCACCTTCCCCCTTGCAGGCGCCCATTGTTGTCTAACACGGAAAATATTCATTTGAATATTTACTTAACATGGATAATATTTTAATCTTCCCCTTTGAATTATACGCTTTCCAACGGAGACAATTTCACGCCCCTTACGGCGAAACGGTGTAACTGTTAGACTTCGTGCAGTCTATTCTACATCCTTCGTCGGTACAAAAACAACGATTTAAGGTTTAATTTCAATTGGCAAAACATGCAATATCAATTTAACAAGATATTCCTTTTGTTAATATTCGCACACGCTTTATCAAATTCTCTAGCGGGGGTGACAATAAGCCGCTGTAAGTACTCTTCTGACATATGGATAAAAGCTTTCATTTCAGTCTCAGTGCTTTGGACTGTGATATAAGAAGATAAGTGTGTTTTATACATTATGTATATAGATAGAGGTACGAGAGTTCCTATTCGTTGTAGGTATTTATTATCGAAATTGATTATAAACGGAAAATATGTTTCTTTTTACAATTTGAGTATACAATTAGTGTAATGGAAATAACTCAAAACCTGTTGTCATTGAAGGTACTATTGGCGTGAGATAATCCCCTGACCGCCACGGACCCTGATCCCTAGCCAACGAAATCTTGTTTTGTCCACCAAATGATCGTTTGCAAAAATAAACATAAACAGAAATATGTATATTGGTTTTATTTACTAACTAAATAGACGTATCTCTGGATGACTTAATAATCTGCATACCACTGCGTAATCAGTAGCGGCGTCAGGAGTTGGCGACCGCCGATGGCCAGTATAGTATTCATTCACGAATCATTACGAACAACTTTTACTGCGTGACAAATCCTAAAATCGCGGAATTATGACTTTTCCCTACATTTTGTGGATTTATGTGAATAATGTATGAAACAGCAGATTCTGAAGAAAATCACCCTATTTTTTACATTTCTAATAACGCCATAATTCTTATTGTTAAAAGCCATAGCCGATCACGCCGTCATAAAAACACCGTATTCTATATCAATGATCGACATTAAAGAATATGATTGATTGATTGCTTCTCCCGTCCAGCTGTTACCAGATACCAGCCACACTGCAAAGATCATCACTCCATTTGTCCTGAGGGCCTCTAACCCTACGCTCTCCGATTCACGGTCTCCACGGTCTCAGAGGTTGTCTGTAAAAGGTCGCTTTTAGCGATAAAACCGCTCATTGTGTCACCCTTTGTTAAATTTCTATATTTATAAGTAGCTGTAATATCTAAGGTGCAGATAATAAAGAGTCTTCCATTCTGTTCTATTTGCCAGCCATGAACACAACTACCCCAACGGTCATGGGTTTACGGCTGATACGGCCGGCCCATTGCCACTTCAGCTGGCGTATTCTGTGGGCTATGTCAACTACTCTGGTTTAGTACTTCAATCTTCTCCAAGTAATGCTCTTCCATAGCTCGAGTGTCCACATTTTGCTTACCGATAGAAGAACGCAGTCTTTAGGCTCTGTGAAAACCAAAAATTCTTCTTCATAAGAACCTACTACGCTTTGGAATAGGCCTTCATCTTACTGACTGGCCGACTGGTTTGACCGTTCAAAAGTGCCTGTAAATGGATTAAATTAAACTGAGTGTGAGTATGAAAGACTCACGTATCCCAAACAGCGCCCAGCCTTGCTGAATTATTATTTTTACCAAACTGTAAAATTTGACAAGGTAGGTACGGACCAATTTACCTATAGGTAATCTGTTGTAGCAAATATACAAGCTAACACTTAAATATACATATTATGTACAAGTGTATCATAAAAAAGGGGGAGAGAGCTCATAGGGCATCAAAAATTCGTCAGCATCGCTGTCAATGGGAATAGTGCCCAAAAGGACGGCAGCATTGCCACGTTAGATCGCAATGCTGATTCTTAAGGCAAAAAATAGGCCAGCCCTCACGTTGAGCCCCATGATCACGATAAGAGTCGACCAACCGCTTGGCGATGCCCTGAAATAGCCGATGAGCACTCTGACCCCAAGGTCCTAGTGTTTAAACCCCAAACGGCTCAAACATATAGCTCCCAATAAGGTTGTTATACTTGCGACATTTGAGGTTTTCTGCTCCTGCAGCAGCCGCCCCGGCACAGCCCGCCGCGCTAGGAAGATGCGATGGCGCGAGGGTGTCGACACAAGTTGCATCCCACACCAAAGGCTTACCGAACTTCCAGGCAATAAGGTCATGCCATCTGGCCTCTTCCCATCGTCGCGTGCCAAGCCATTGGGTTCTAAAACAGCTGGCACCCCGGCGGTGACAAAAGCCCGACGGAGGATGTCATTAATGCTGGCGTGCCGTGATATCCGGCCGGCGCTCTTGCTGTTGGATAGGCCATGGTGTCTGAGGCAGTTGACTGCTTCAACGCATTGACGGCGATGTGCAGCCCCGCAAGGAGCGCACAGACGCAAAGATGCCAGCCAGAATGTGGTGTCACCCAGCATAGTGCCTATGTTGGGTGACGGAAGCGCCTGAACCCAGGGGCATTCACCCACAGCCAGCAGGCGGGCACGCAAATTGGATTAAAACTGACGTCACACAAATCCTGCATCGCGCAATCAGAGTTTACCGCTCAGCTAGCATTTATCGACAACTTCCCGACATCAATCGTCGGGAAGTTGCCCACCAGATCCTACATCCATCTGGTCGGAGGATCCTCCCTTTTCTAAAGAGTATGAATGAACTTTACACCCTGTTCCTCACATCTCTTCATGTGTATAGGTACTTGATTTAAATCATACACTATCAACATTTATTATGAATAATACAATTAAAAAAACTGATTAAAGTGCAGTAATTTTTAAACCAGTTTCTACTTAAAAAAATGCAATACATTACAAAATGTATTTGCACTTCAGACTTCATTGCACGGGTGTCGGCACCAGTGTTGTCAAATTATATCATAACTCTATTGTGAAAACTGTTTCGAGACAACTGGCTTTGAGACGCCCTCCTCGCAAAAAATATCGGGCTCGGGGTCCTGCCCTCGTCTGTTTAATAACATAATAGCACAATTCCCTCGCCGCATGATTCAATTTGGATTTCCTCCAGCCTCCCCCGTGTCGTCTAAAAAATGACAACTTCATTATATTGTTCGCGCTCCCGAGGGCGACTTGTTTGCCAGAAGGATTATAATGATTAATTCCGTAAAATATTAATACACATCACACCCGCGCTGCACACTGTAGCACTTTATAAACGGCTTATTGAAATTAAGTAAAACACAAGTGCGCTTTTGTTCACGGCTTGCCTTGCATGATATTGACAAAGTAACAAAGTATTTTGAGGAAATTCACACCTAAAAAAATACGATTTTGTTATATTAGATAATGGGTGAATCTTAAACCTGATCTCAGCAACTATTGACTTTTTAATTTTTACCTTTATCGTGAATTATCATCTAATGACATGAATACCTAGTATTCAATAAAACAAATGGCAAATATTCCTTATATCATGGCCAGTTGTCTTCCGGGCCTTAGTCTGCGCTGAATAAAAACTTCATCTCCCTCCCCGAGGAATTTAATTTGGAGTAATGGAAGTGTTATATTGACTTAACAGGCCAGAAGTTCCCCTCGCACACAGTTACAGTTATTAAAATGGAGAAATTTATTATTAGCATTTCTACGTCACACTATTTACATTTTAATTTTATTTGTTCTGTGATTTCATTAGTCACGACTTAATGTGTTGATTCAATAAAACTTCCTCTAATATAACGATTGTGCGGATTTGAAGCAACGTGCAATATTATCTGCAATTAATCAAATGGACTTGTGCTTAAAGGGCTTTGCAAATTAAATGTCTTGACTTTCTATATTGATAACGTGAATTAATATTGATAGTGTCTAGTTTTTAGTGAATAGGTAAGTAGAAGTCGGTAAATCGTAAGAATGCTGTTAGATATGGTTTTTGTTGGTTATTTCGACGTGTTCAATATTCTATTACAGTTCGTATCTCACCTAAAGTAGTTATTACGTCTGCATATAAACAAAGTTAGATATATATATATATGTAGGTAGGTACTTGTCGGTTCCTTATAGACTTATCACCCCAAATAACAGAGGGGGGAAATATTTTTAAAATCGTGTAACGAGATGCGCGACACACTTGCACTGTGACCCTGAGTATATCATTTATAGACCTTTTGTCGCCGAAATTATATTTACAAAAGTGAGCAGACAATTTCACGGTCTCTTCCCCGCACCCCATAAATGTGGACTCTAATCAACGACGCATTGATCCTAATGTAGATATGACTAAGAATTGGAAGCATTATAAAATATTACTTTTAATTTTTTTGAATATGATTAAAACCTATTAAACTGACATGTAACGACGACGACGACGTCTGCCTAAAATATGACAACATGCTCTAACAATCAACAACAAAAAATCTGAAGAGATAGACTTTTCCAACAAAAAAAAATCTTTCTTCAACTGGAAAAAACTGTATCAAAGTAGCTAAAACGAAGAAAATTCAATGTATATGTCCACACGTTTCTCACAATTTACCCCTCGCCAAAAAAGGGTGTGCACACATGAGCGTGAAGGATTGTCCACATGTTCGGCGAGACCCCACGGCGAGATGAGGCCAGCATCGCTCCCGATCAGCTTATCTGTAGCTCATCAAATTATTTAATCTTCGCGCCTGTCATTTCACTAACACGCTCAATGTATCACTCTGATTTTCCATCGTTATCGCACTGTCCATCGCCAATTCCGGATCTTCTCTCTGAAGAAAATCGCGGAGAAAAGATCTTTGTTTCTATGTAAACATGACGAAGTAATGTTTCCACTCCAGATAATCATCAGATATCCAGCAAAATGATAACATTAACTTCATTCGCATGAAACCAATCGAGCCTACAGCCATAAGAGTCACGTGACCTTTTCCTGGTATTGACAAGCAGATAAATTGTGTGATCAAAGCTCGCTACTTAGAAAATGTTGGAAGGGCGGGCTGTAGTTCCTCCATGAGGAGAAGACATGATGGAGCGGAAGCGGAAGCAGTGACAGTCGGCGAGAGGAAACGATGCATGGTGCCGGACGTACCCACTTCCGGTGCGTGTTGCCTTCACTTATCCCAGCGGGGCGCGATAATATTGCCCCCGGTTATGTCATAATAAAACTTACAATATGTTTTCATATTCAGGGTGGACTTTAGAGAAGTATTTTTAGAATGAATATTCCAGATATTTACCTCACTGCGCCTTGACAGACAGCACAGAGACCGGTCCTGTACCTTTACTGCATGTTCCAATAATTGTTGTAAGACGTAGTATTTAAAAACATGATGATAAAGTCATTTTCTTTTCGGAATCAATCCTTAATTCTTACCTACTTATGAGACATGCCAAAGCAAAATGAGATGAGTAATTTTCAAAGGACATAGACGTAACACTTCGTAGATGTTCCATAAATATTTATGCATTGCAAGCATAAATGATATAATAATACCATTATAGACAAGTTACGAGTACACCGTCCGTCTTTATAATGACTTGAAATTCGCGCCTTCCCCCACTTTGTAACGTGGACACAGATATGTCTAGGAAATCGGATACCGTTTTCTGGGTCATTATATTTTTGACTGTCGAGCTGTACAGGACTTACTAAGTGTAAAAGTGCGAATATTGTAAAGTGTTAATAATTTCAAGAATTTAACACAATATGAGTGACTTTCCCTTCATAATCAATGTATAATAAAACTAGTCTTTAAGAAATAAATATTTACTTAATATCCAGAACTGATTATGAGAAGACTTTGAGAGGTTTTTTTCCTAGGTAAAAAAACCTCTCAAAGTCTAGGAGTCTAGGTTGGCGTTAGATTAGGTAGGTACTGTAGAGACTTTTACTTCCTAAGTTACTTTTAAGTTACAATTCTATAAATTTATGTAGTATTTATGAGCGCATCAGTACCAAATTCTTCCACTTATTTTGGATTGATCCAATTTAACGATAACCATCGGAACAATGACTGATAACAGATCTAATAATTGTAACTGACATAAAAACCGCAGAAACGTTCTCGTCGGAAATTATCAAGAAAGCAATTTCAAAACCAAATTGTTTGTTTCATCGCGTGTTACCAAAATTAATTTATTTTCGTGTAGATTTATTTTGAAGGGTCTTAACTGCTATTTTGTAAAACGAGACACTTTAAGCGATTACATATTGATACAATATTCAATTTATAGATGAGATTAAGTAACACATATCCACTTTGCTACAAACGCACAGCAGGAAGAAAGAAAGTAACAAGGTACCTCTAGCGAGTTTGACCAGTCGTTCATGGATAGAATGTACAAAATAAATCACTTAAAGAAATTGAATAGTTAATGTTCCAATTTTCCAAATAGTTTGAAACAGGTACAGGAACACAATTATGCAATGCAATGAGCAGAACTGACGCGACGGACTGACGGACACGGCACTCGGACAGCGCGTCCGACTGACGGCGCTCGAGGGCCCGACGCAAAATAACAGCAATTTTTAACTGAACTTACAACTGTATAGAACCTACACAACCTTTGCCATGATATGAGATTGAAAACACAAACGTTCTCCTATTGCAGTTGTTCCACGATTTATATAAAATTGGTGAATCCTGACCGCATGGTAGCATAGTTCTGACTGTTTTACTGCCTCTCAAAAACCAAGCCCGTAAGTAGAAAACTCATATGTATGTGGTGCGAATTTGTGTATGGTGCGAATTTTCCACTTTTAGATTACATCAGACGATAAAAATACCCGCAAATGCAGCGGGTGGGTCACGACGCAGATAAAATTAGAGGAAACATCATTGCAGGCACTATCATTATTGTTTTATTTGCAAAATTGCTTGCTCCACTTAATGCCAGGGTTCGCTATTCACACGGCTCCGCAGCCATTGGCGTGTACCTACTTAACGACGACTCTTTGACGTGACAAGCCCCACTTCTAATGTACGTTGGTTCGTAATTGTTCAGTCAATCGTGAATTATATAATCGTATGTTTTCTATGCGCAACTGTACTTAATAGGAAACATTAATATCGGGTGTGAAGATTAAATTTATCATGTGACTGGAGCTCTGAAACTAAATTTCTCGGTTCAAATTCTTTGTTGGTCTTGTGGTCGCAAGGGCGGTAGCTATGTTCGAGAGATCCCGTGGTTTGCTTCCCATATTAAGACAACTGATATTCAGTGTTCCTGTCAGGAAAATCTTAGTTATTTAGCTATTACTGTGACATTTAGGTAGATAGCACCTGTTTTTCATAATAAAGGTGGTCATAAATGAGGGTCCGGGTGCCAGACAGGCGCTGGAGGGTGGCAGGGTGCAGGTCCCACAACACGGCGAGGATAGATAACGTGGTGGACGCGCCACGCAAACCAATGAGATCTGAAACGGGTGAAACATTCAAATTGCAAACCGCCCGCGCCCGCCCGTATCAAATGTTGTTTTATAGCTAATTCCCAAATTCGGTTATGGCCTATAAACGATCCGCTGGAATAATTTAAATGCGAGCCCGCCTGTATAATGTGCGTACTTTACCCCGAAATTAGGCATTTGTATGGGAAATGCGTTTTGTAATAGGATTCTCGGACGACTTTTATTTCTTGTTCGCGGTGAATCCACGAGTAGGTGATATTTGTTCCAATATTCTATTATGATTAAACATACCATAGAAAAACAATAATGTTTAATTGTAGGTCGATTAATCAGGTAATCAGGCATGCCTTTAATAATGCTCATTAGGTAAGTATTTAAACTTTATTCAATGAATCATTATATAGAATAAATTTAGTCTAATTATTTCCTTTTACACAAAATTTAACGCCTGGCCCACATTAGCAATAACTTCATAAAAATGCGAAAGCTCTTATGTAAAGCTATGTCGAACAAGAGAAACACATTAGTGTTGGTCCAGTACCTTTCTTCAATTTAAAACGTTTTAAATTTAATAAAAGAGTTGCTTCTAAAGGTTTTCTCTTGTTTCCACGCTAATTTCAAGGCGGACATTTCCGGCCATTCAATATGAACGATTGTTAGTGGAAGGACTCCATTTTGCAACAATAGAACATACTCTTTAGAGCATTTGTTTAGTTTGTTGCACAATTTATGTGTTAAACTTTCTTTAGTAAACCAAATACTACATATTATGAAGAACATGTGTCATGTGATGATTTTATGAAAATGGTACGGTAATTGATATACCTAATAAGTAAGTAATCGTTACTTCAACAGAAGTCGTATTTTAAGGTGACAAAAACACTTTTCGATTTTTTCCCAAATTTAGAAAGAACATCGAACAATTCATGTGAATAGCAATCGGAAATGCCGAGTTTTGCAAACACATTTTTAGGGACATTCATGAAATTAGTCGGTCTACATACTCGTAACAACAACCTTCAACCGAACAACATTAATTTATTACCAGATAACAGTGCGGACGAATGATGTCACTATCCAAATTCTATTTGTCGGATTATTAGACACATTATCCGAATACATTCTCCGATCGATATAACGGTGTCCTAATGGACGAAATTTAATCACGACAAATCGAATGCCACCTATTTATGAAGTCGAATGACTAAACAGCTTTTTAATACGATTCACACGTTAGCAGTTATAGTTAGTTAAGTTTTTGTATCGACACATTTCACGGTGAGATGTATTGAACTCTTATTATATTAAATGTGATGCCACATACCAACCACTGATGGGCTCTATTATTGTTGATCCACGGATGAATATTCAATCATCACGCTACTTCACTTCCACTTGATGGATTCTGTGTGGTTATAAAAAACACAGCGTTAGTTACACTATTTAGCGCTTTTAACATTTTTGAAATTGAATCCTACAAACATCGGTAAAATAGCAGATTTTCTTTGTGCCTGTTAATCGGCAGTAACGATGTTAACCATTGCCTGTACCTCTCTTTAAACAAAAGAATACTATGTGATTGTAGGTACTCATTGAAACAAAAGAAAAGAAACTTAAAGAATAATCACAGAACGAAAGCACCTTAATTACAAGGCGCCTTTGACTAATATAAACAAAACACAGAAAATCAATGTATCGGTAGAGTAGCCGGTACTTTCCTCACAGGATAGAATGAGTGCAAAGTGCATACAAAATCGTGATGTAGCCTTTTAATCGGTTTCACGTTCCTTCCCGCGTTAGTTTTTGTATTCGAGTTTCACTTCGCCAATCTGCGGGTTTACTGCCAGACCGGGACTCCTCGCCTTTCACATATATGAAAATATGCCATCGGTGAATAGCATAGAACTCATTTCCGAAGATAGTTAGGAGGCTCGGTCACGGCAAATGCTGCAGTAATAAGATAAAGAGGCGGACCCATTTTGTTTTGCAGCAAACTCACTCCAATTTACGCGGTCCGTTGGCCATTAGCATAAGTCCGGAGCAAAGCGTGATGTGCGCGATTCGCCGTCGGTCGGCGTGACGCGGCGCAGGCGCAGCGCCCGCGCAGCGCCGCCGCCGGTGTAATTGCGACCGCGCGACACATTTGTTTACTATTGTAAGCCGTGAAGATGCCATCGCTTGCGACACTCCCTCCGACTCCTTCAAATTAGCTCGCTAAACGCTTCCACTTACTTTATTTTGTTATATTCAGTTTTTTTCAACATCAGCTAAGTAATTCTATTTTATATGTAGGTACCTAAATGCAAAATGTTTTATGCAAATCTTTTGCCCGTGTAATTATAGTGATCTATGTGTAATATTTAGAAACCAGCTATCTATCTACATAGAGTTGATTTACATAGGAATTCCTCAAGTTGGTTGCCAATATGGCAAGAGACGCATATCAAAATCCAACCACGATTATAAATAATTACATTTATGCGAACATGGCCGATTCATGTCCTAATAAAATACATTGACAAGTCACAGCTGCCATATAGATTAATCTAATAAACTCAGTTAGTGACACAAATCATAAACTGTGAATAGTGGTCGATCTAGTTATTTTCTTAAATATGGTAGAAGCAGGTCGTGATGTGTGGATGTTGACAGCCTCGAAGTGCGTTTCAATTTTTTTATCATTTCACATCTCGATATATTCTTGACGCAAATGTGCTAGTTGTACTTACCAGGCTACTGGCGTAGCTACTTCCCCACAACATTAACTAAGTATTCTACTAAGTTTCACCGGATGGGCATCTGGTCAGACTTGCACGGTTCTTAGCATAGAACTTGAAACACCAAATATGTACAACTGTCATAACATCTCCCAAGTAATGTAATAAATTCTGTTTCATTGTGCCGTTTTAAATATACTGTTTCTTGCTTTTTACTCAAATGTGTTCTGGTTGTTACATTAACTTAACATTTAGTTGTACTTATGGTAATCTGGAGTCTGAATGATCTATTATATTCATACTCAGCTACTTTAGTTTCTTATTATCTGTCATCATCGTCCGAAAAGAGTAAAAAATAATAATTTACTGGGCTCTATTGTGAATACTTGGTTTAACAATCGACTTAGAGGTTCATCTTCTTCTGGTGCCTTTCCTTTAACTGAAGGTTGGCACTCACCTCTAAATCCTGTTTGTGTCTGCGAGTGCACCACACAGGGTAGCAGCACTCATGACTCTGGCCCACTCGCGAATGGTCCTCATTCAGGACTTTTTTCTTCGGCAGACACCGCGTTCTCCACTACTTTACCCATCATTATAGGTTGCAGGAAGTCATATCATTCGTGCTGAAAAACATGTGCCAGGTGGGCAACGTTTTTTGTTCGACGGTCAGTATGAGCTGAAAATACACTATAAACAAGTAAGCAAACAATTTAGTAGATTTGAGTAGTTTGAGAATTGCGGGCACATGTAATAAATAATAAATAGGTATCTAGGTAAAACCCTCCCTAACACAGATTACCTTTTAACCTAGCTAGGAATACGCACCTCACCCACCCTTTTATTGTAGTCTCTGTACACTAAAAACGATTCTGTAAATTGTCATCATGTACTACAATGTTTTTAGATGAATAAATTATTACTAATTATTACATTATTTTCTGCAAATTTTCAGTGGAGTAACTACTACGTAGTTGCATTAATATTGATTTATACCTCTCCATTCTCGATACCTAGAGTCATTTGTAGTATGTGTTATATCTGTAAGGTGTGGCGAGTTGCCTAGGGTTACCGTGAATCATTAGTGTAAGGCACTAATGATTTATGGTAACCCTTTGCAGCTATATTTAACCTCTTTATTCGGGGTTGATTTGCATGTTTGGAATTTCAAACGCCTTTTATAGACAGTCATCCGTAATTCAGAGGTAACAATTGAACTGCGAATACCTCTCTTACTACTACGTCATGTCTATGTTTTCATAGGCGTGTGGTTGACTGTGCCTACTTCATTCAATATTATCAACAGACGCAAATAAAATCAAGCGGTTTACTGGGAGATTGTGTCTTAATTTATTCGAAAATCTTAAGTCGGTAATCGAGGCCCATTGACTTTAGAAGTGTTCTATAACTTTTCTAATTATGTCAAATAAAAAAACAAAATTTTTGCATCAGCTTTAACAGTTGACAGTAAAAAAAAAATCTTTTATGATAGTATTTTTTTTCAAGTAAATACAAATCACATTGGACAACCCTGTGACGACGTGGAGAGTATCGGCGCACGCGCTCACTTGCGAGCCATCATTAGAATGTAGCATCTCGAGCGATTTTCCTACTTTAGATACGGTAATGGTCGTAAAAACAACCACTAAGGAAAAACGCACTGCATAAAAATATTGTATCCTTACTGCCTATAAGCTGTGGCCATTTCTGAAAATCATACGGAGCGAATAGCAAGAGCGAGTCGGTGCACATATTTTGCCATACTCAGCCGCGATTAACGAATGCAAGGTGGATTTTAATGCTTCTAATGTGATTCTCGCAATATACACTTATGTACCGCTTATAATGCTTGCATAACCAACTCGTTTATTTGAATACTTACTTTTCTGCTGGACTATGATTAAGTTAAAATTTTACTATGAAATGGTATTTATTAATTATGACATACACATAACATATATAACATGACGCCTTAAAAAAATAGATAAATAGCATGTACTTTCTAGCTCCTTTATTCATTGTTCCAGCAGAGATAACCTTATTAAAATAGTTTTTGTTTAAAAAAGACTTAAAAAAGATTTAAAAAAGACTTCTGAAGTTATTAAAAAGGCATACTTATTGTAAGACCTTTAATGTGTGTTATTATCTATACAAAAGCAATGTAGTTGCGTTTTAATAGGTCGGTGTATAATGGCAGACCTTAACTAAATAGCTAAAGATCATTATAACTGCTAGCGTCTCTGTAAGACTTACCTACAAACATCATCCTAAAAAAATAGAAAATGAATATGATTTTAACATTGAATACCTGTTATTGCCGTTATATGACGTCCCGTTCGCGGACAGCCACATCGGATGCAAGAAAAACGACAAAAAGTAGTATTTCGAAGTACCGCCAAAACGGGATAGGATCATTAGATCGATACCATAACCGACACATCCTGAATAGGTAGGTGGTGAAGCGTGCGCGCTGTGGCACGTCTCTCACCCGCTATGCGCAAGTTTTGTTCATTCATCTTCTGACTTAACTCACTTTATGTATTTTTGGTCGCTATCAAAAGGTAGCCGCTCTTGTTTCAACGCCAGGACCAAGCACAGATGAGGCACAAAATACACTGAACGTGAAAACTTCCCTAGAATAGATGATAATGGGCTGTAATGGCTTCACCTTATACGTCTAACCCAACCACTTTGCTTTTTAATACGGCTTCGATAAACAACCGCCTTCAGTTAAAGAACTTCTTAAAAAAAGTTGAACAAATTGCAGTTATTATGGCAGCGTTACAAGAAAGTGTCGAACCTGTTACATTCATTTTAACACATTAATGAAATATCAATTACCTACATGCTCACATGATTAAATCTCTTTGTATTAAAGTCACGGCGGACGATTTACAATAAATTGTTAGCGGCGGAACATGTGTCAGTTGTTAAAAACTAAAATAATAATTAGTTTAAATGAAGAAGTGGCGTGAGAACGTGCGGGGTGGGCGACTCGGGCCTGGTGGTGGTCGGCATACAAATTGAAACTGTCGGATCGGCCGATCGGTGGCCGCCGCAGCACCGCCGCCCGCGCCGTCCTTACTCTCACGGAAGCGATCACCCTAGCTAAGACAATGACCGACAAGACATGCATCCATTACCGCTTTTAAACCGTTTTGTGACATGCTCTTTGAAACAAGCTCGATATCAGTGGATTAAAATTCATGGCATAAGATTCAACGTCAACCACTTTTTATTTTAAATAATAGTTGTTTCATTGCTTAATCCCAAAATTGCACTCCGTTAAAACTCGTACTCAAACATATTGGTACCTATTACAATAAACAAATTAAATAAAAATTTAATTTAATTGAATTAGTTAAATTATTCGACCAATAATTATATTTTAATCAAGAACGATTGACATTTGGTAGTATACCACTTTTTAACAAGAAAATGAACTTAGATGATGTAAAAAAAGAGTTTCCCAACGTTGAATGTACGAATATTTTCAAACAGCACACTGTATTGTACAATATCAAAAAGTAATTTGATATTCTGTCAACAATAAGTGCAATATTTGGGTGCAAGGGCTGCGGTGAGGGCGACGCTGGCGCGACAAACAAACGACATACATCGAAATGTACTCGCGCGCCGCACCCCTGCGACTCTGCGCTAAACCCTATGCAAAATAAAACACTCGTTTGACATCTCTTTGAAATTTGTAAAATATTCAGACGGCTTAAACTTTAAATGGGGGGTTAAACGATCAACTGAAAGGATTACATTACGTTATAAATGTCGTTGACTTTGGCTGGCTTAAGAGAATATTTCTGTTTTTCTTAGCGTAAACAACAAAACACATTAAGTATTATTATTTAAGATGTTTGTTATAATTTTCATATTCGTCACACTGCCATAATTTGAGACGAAAATATAGTTTTTAGACCAAAGATGCGCTCTATAAGCTCCAAACTGATTTCGTTCAGCAATTAAGTATTACTTTATTACATTAAATCTTGTAAAACTCAGAAATTTTTCATTCAGTGTTATATTTTCAGCAAGACAATTATTATAAAATATACTCAACAAAGAAACAAAAAAAAACATTCATAGAAACATTAAAATTATCTACTTACGTCTTTAGTTTCAAGCATGATTACTTTTCAGAACAAAGATCATCTCAGACTCAAAATCATATGGTTGAGCTTTATCAAAGATGGCAGGTTTATCTATTTATGATGATTAGGCGGCGGGTGGTTGCCTAGCAACGGGGTGGCAGTGGTCAGCCAGGGAGGGCTCGGTTCCTCATTCTCGAATCATTGGTGCGAGCACCCCCGGCCGGCAATTATTCTCCTCACACTAGACCGCGTTAACTTTAATGTTACTTTACATGTTTCAGCTGCTTCACAACGCTTTACATACATCTGTCCACTTCAATTATGTTCAGTTTCGCAGAACTTGATAAGCACTAAAGTTTTATTGTACCTGCTTAATTAGTAACTTTTACTTTCTCACCGTGAGCTTAGAGTATTTCATATTAAATGTAATTGGAAATGACATAAATCTTCATTCTCATTAAACATATTATACAGAGTGACTTGTAATTTAATTTATTTCTTCCAGGACTTGATAGTGTGACCCATTTGCAACAATTAAGCACCCATAAAGCCTAGGAAAAAAAGTAAAAGAATTCGAGAAAGCCCAATTTTCATGTTTTTTTGAAAATTTCACTTTAACTTATCTCTAAATATCAGTTTTCTCTAAACTTTCAAATTGAATGGCCTTCATTGCTATTCCATTGAGTTAATAATACTTTAATACACCTTTCGATGTAACCAAATTATAGTTTAGTTTAGCTTAGAAGAAGTTTATTAAGAATTTACAAAAATCATCTACGTACATGAACTTTGATACCAGTTATCACAAAATTTTGTAATGGCATTAAGCGTACAAATTACGGGAAAGACATCTTCATTTAATCCGTTAAATAGGCAGCTACAAAACATATTTTTATGGGTGGCTCATGTAACAGTCGATAACACTGGCAAAGGTAGAATGGCAAAATGTTACAGTATTAAAAAATGGCGTTATTTTCTAATTAAAATAAATGGTTTACGTCATTTCTCTACCTTTTTACAACTCAGCAATCTTTCCTGCGTTAGGTTGCTAGGTCGATGCGATCAGATCACCAGTTGAGACGCCGCTTTTGAGTGTTCAGTATGAGTCGCAGTAGCCGCTGTAGATCACTGATCCTTGTCGATAAGTTCGCGTGTCTTTAAACTACAGCGCACGTACAAACTCTTAAATCTTTAATACACTTTAAATTTTGAAGCTTTTAATGATGAAATACCTTTTTATTAAAACGTGCACTGGCTGTACCAGACGAGTTAAGTAACCAACAGCAACCTTCTTATAGAGCTTGTGCAGCACTTAATTTTATGTCCTGCACCTGAAACTTAAAATAATGATGCACATCGAAATAATTAGGTTTGTTGGTCAAACTGTAACATGTATTTACTTATAGCAACAGGAGACTTACAAAGAACAGACCAAAAAAAGTGAAAAAAGAAAAATTCCATAAGGGTGATGTAAAAACAGAAAATTACCAATTTTGGACTTATCGTGTATATGTTTGTAAAAGACAGTTTACAACCATCGGAAATAGATTATAAACTAACCATGTTCATAATAATACGGTGACATATATACCAAATACCACGGATCTAAAGGGACTGCTTTTGTTAAAGCTGTAAAGTAGTAGCTTATTTGCTGGTGCTAAAACTTTGTCATATAAACACTAAAGCATAATTTTAAATCATAGTTTAATTGAAGTTTAGATGAATCTGGGAACCAGAAAAGATAAATTCTTACTTTAAATTGCGCGATAATACAAAACAGCTGACAATGTTCGTTGAAGTTTTTTACAAACTGTAAACACGAATCAGAATTACATGAATGTCGTATATTTTTTTACATAAGCATAAGCATATGCATAATCAGCCCATTATGTTCCCACTGCTGGGACACAGGCCTCCTCTCTGTGAGGGAGTGGGCCGTAATCCACCACGCGGGCTCAGTGCGGGTTGGTAGATGTCACATGTCTTCGACTTTTTGGTTCTAAGACATGCCGGTTTCCTCACGACGTTTTCCTTCACCGTTTTTAGAGCAGTAATTAACGTTTAAGGGAAAAACTTCAGGGCCCGAAAATGACAATGCAGTCAAGGATACATATTCTTTCAAACTGACGTACGTTCCATATTGTACTACAAATTTTCAAAAATTAAACTGATGTTCTCAACAACTGCCAACTTTAAATGTTCCGTACGTTAAATCTGGAAAATCATACGTCAATGATCGTATATTAACTTTAAATCTAAAATAAATTACCTATTGTAGGTAATCAAATGCATATTCAGTTTCACTCGAACTCTATTTGTACCACGTCAGTACATGCGACTTACCCCGCTTTCTCAACGAGATTTTTTACCAATTCCGACTCATTTATGCTTTAAATGAACGAATTCACTGAGCAGATCCTTATCGGACTCCACGGTCAAGGGGACTCATCCGATTCTATTCCGACACTAAATAGCCCATGGTTTATTTTGAGGTGGCGAGCTTTTGAAAAATGGCATCCGATTCTCTGCGACATTTTCTCCTTTTAAATATTTGAATGAGTCCCGTTTTAAGTTTTCTTATTGTAACACTCTATCGGGTACTGCTTACTGAATAATCAATACTTCCCTACTTACATACTTATGTATAATTATTTATTTAGTAATCCTAACTTAATAATATGAATGCGAAAGTAAGTATGTTTGTTAGTTACGCTTTTACGCCAAAACGGCTGATCGGATTTGTATGAAATTTTGCAGACAGTTAACCATGACCTGGGTAAGGACATAAGCTACTTTTAATCCAGGATCGCAGACGAAGTCCTGGGCAACAGCTAGTCTTATTAAAAAAGTGAAAGTAACTCTATTCCTCCGTCCGTCTGTATGTCTGCCACCTTTTCACTCCTAAACCCACTGAACGAATAGTTATGAAATTAGACAAATAGGTAGCCTGGGACCTGCCTCAGGGTCGCGGGTAGTTCGAAAGAGTAACCGTGGCCCTGGCACAGGCAACTGAAGGAACACGGTTGGGTTGTAGTCAGTAAAATGCTGACACGCCGTCCCCCTCCACCCAGAGCGGGAGATTTGATAATTTCCCACCCAAAAAAAAAGGTAGCCTGGGACCTGGAGAAAGTTAACACATCATGACACAGACAGATTACTATTCATACAGGATCACAGATTAAGTCACGGGCAACAGCTTCTACGTCCACTACCTCAACAACTTCTACCTTCACAATATTATATATCTCTCTGTCTGTCTGGTAAGCGTGCTTATTACTCCAGAACATCTTAACATCTATCCTTAATACCTAGATAGTAGTTTTTTTTTTCAATTCATTAATAAGTAACTTGACCTCTCTCTAAAATATTATTTAAGTCTCGTCAGAGTAGGTACAGAGCAAAAGAAACAAAAAACTGTTTTAGGTTGTTTTTTGGTCTAACTTCCCTGGTTCAGTGTCCAACAACCAAATAAAAAAGGCAAGCATAAAAATCAGCCTATAATGTTCTCACTGATAGGACACAGGCATTCTCTACTCTCCTCACTCGTCGCTCTCACTGTTAGGACACAGGCCTTCTCTCCCCACTCGTCTCAGCGAGAGGGAGTGGGCTGTTATTATTTTATTCAAATGTAGCTTTGACCTGATTTGATTGAACAACATCAACTTACACGCTTTTTCCCCTTAAATTGGTTTACTTCATTTTTCTCAAAGTGAAAAGTCAGCTCATTGAAAACGGCAAAGTTAAAAAAAATGTTTGTCTTCAAACTTCGTACTTATGAAATATTGGTACCAACCTACCTATAAAACCACATTTATATCGGTTAATAGACCATTTTAGCCCAGTCTCGCATAACCATAAAATTGTTGATTTGATGTTCAAAAAAATCTAATATCACAACGTTTAAAATACAATAAACTATCGCACTATCAAGAGTGCATTCAACTCTAACGCAGTACTATTATTAAACGGAGTTCGATTTAAAGCCGAACCCTCCTCGTCGTTTGTGAAATTGACATTTATTCTTCGTTTTTCATTGTTGCTGCAGTCGGTTTCGATCTATTGTTAATTAGCTTAAACGGCCCATGCGCTGTGCCATGCCAAACAAAACCTGTGTCGAGTGCTTGTACAGCGCCAGATCGTGATACCCACCACTACACTATACTAATTTCTCAGTTTAACTCGTGTAATTCATCCTAAAGTTACTTAAATAAATATTTTTAACCAAAACTTTATTTCACAGAAACAGTACCGAACTTTAACAATAATCATTTATATTCTCTCGCAGCGAAGGAGTTAGAGAGTGGCGCCACCGAGGTACGGCACATCGTCGAACGAAAACTTCGTAGCAATCCGCCGTAGAATATACTGCTAGCGCCACCTGTTGTCGAATAGATGAATGAAAATTGCTGAAGAGGAATGTAGTTGCGTTTTTCATAAGTTTTCTTATTTTTCATTATAGTTTAAGATTGAAATATTATTGTATAATGATTTAGGTATGCGTTTACTAGTATGTGTGCATGCGAAGCTATAAGAGATCTATTAATAATTAATCATCTCTTTATTTTATTTTTATAAAAAGCGCATTTGCTTTTTTCGACTTTCGTAGCAAACTACTTACCCCCCGGGCGTTGATTAAAACAAATAATATGTACATAGGTCCATAATATTACTGTAGCTGATTATTTATGTTAATCCTCGGATGGTTTTCGTCTATTGAGAGTAAGTAGGTGTTATAAGTTAGTCTACAATTCTAGGGACAACAACACTGAGAAAAAAACACAATAATTACATAACAACTTAAAACACTACGAAATATACATAATGTAATATTGTAGATAGACATATCGACATAGGAGGCAACGTTATTACATACGCGAGTTATTCGCTCCCCATCAGGCGCGAGTGCCTCGATTAAAGCAGTAAATACTTTGAGATTAATTATCTCGTAAACAGTCGCAGGCGCGTCGCGACTCAAATCGCTCACCTACGCCGTGAGCGCGATACAAATTCAACTTTTCCAATTAAATTTCGTGAGGCATTAATAATTATTTAGGTACATCAATTTGTTTCGTCGCGCGAGGCGCCGCTCCACTGCTGCCTCACGGAAGTCGCTACACACGGCTGACACTGTTAAGATGGGTCTTGAGATATTTTGTGATCAGTTTAGAAAGAATTAGTTTTTTTTTAAATAAAAAAACTGATTTATGACACAAAGTACACTATAAGTTAGTTCATCTAATGGAGGGAGACTTGTTGATATTAGTTAGAAGTATGTACTTACATTCTGTGAAGAATAGAATGTAAGTTAAGTTATCCCAAGATTAAAGATCTTATGGTAAATGATAAATGATTTTATTTCTGTAAGTAGGTTTGTACAAACACTTTTACACGTCAATCATATTTTAAAAACTAGATGAGATCGGCGTTTCCTATCTGACCATTCTGAGAAGAAAGGCCGAAACAAACTCAGAGGTCTCTTTTAAAGTCCAGATATAATCTTGGTCAGGTTACGTGGAGACCATGTAGATTGGTGTCTGAAATGGTCTTTTGAGGAAAGAACCACACAGAATGAGTGGAGCTGTCCATTCAGTGCACGCATTTGTCAGTAATCATGCAGCTCAACACAGAACTTAAGGAGCTCAACGATTCGACGAACATTACCAAAGAAAGGACATTTGGGTAGGCCGCATAAATTACTCAAACTGCCAGACCCTGATTAAAACTAATAAACAAAAAAATATTGGAAAAAAAAACAAAAAAACCACATTGTCTTCACATTCACAACAATTATTATTATTATAATAAATGATTGTTTTAAATAATGCCCATCAAAGTCAAAATGTATATAAAAATCCAAAAATGATCTTGGCAGATCATTTTATATAGGTAGGGTTATATTTTATGTCCTTGAAAGAATAAATTTAGTATATCCTCACTATGTGAACTTGAATACTTAAATCTAAATGACCTAAGAACGAACTAAGCGAACATTCCTCATAGAATGATTTAGCCAATGACTTCATCTGCATAAATAAGTCATTAGTATCTTCAGAAAAATCACCGAAAGCCATCCGCGCTGCCGCCATTCCACCGAATCCTAACTTTGGAATTAATTCAATTAAACTTGAAAATGAAATATTAACACTTTAACGTATAAAATTTAATACCGTTAAGTTATAACGTGATTATTCAACTCCGCGGCAATTTCCAAAAACATCTAGAAAATTAAATTCGCGAGCGGAGGCAGCCAGGCTCCTTTGAGCCCAGCTTCCGCTTTTGTGCGAGCGAGGCGCGGCGCGCTCGCCACTTCGCACTGTGAAATTAATTTTCTTCGTCTTTATGTAATTTAATTATAAACATTTCAATATGGCGCTCGGGGAATTTCCGCCCGGGAGAGAAGTTAAATAGAAACGTTTGATACTTATCTCCTAATACACTTCTGGGATGATTGCGCGATTTGAACGAAATTAATTATTTTATTTGCTAAAGAGAATGATTACAGCTATCACTATAGGTATCTGTTAAATGTCTTGCTGAACACGTAATTCAATAAAATGCCTGTTTTTCTTCTCTAGCTTCAGCAGTTCAGCGAGTGTTAATTTAGATGTAATAGTAACAATAAAAGCACAGACAAGCTGACTTGTCATAGTACAGTCAAAAAATTATAAAATGAATAGAAAAAATATAACTTAATTTGTTGTTACACAAGTACCTAAGTAGTCGATAGCATGTAGGTACACGAAATGAACGTTAACAGTTCAGAATAACTATTCTTAGACAACAGTAGTTGAAGGCGGAACTAAGTTTTCATAAACTACTATCAATAGAATTATCAAACTAACCTAATACGATCAATGGATAAAATAGTGGGTGTATGATAACGCTTCTGCCCACCACTTCGCGAATTATATTCAATATAAGTACCAAGTAAAATTATCTGAACTAGTTTATCTGGTATAGTGCTGTTATCATTGGCTCTCTCTCCCTACCTACTCGTACTTTCAGGCAAATTATGCTCAGGTACCGAAAACGTTGCACAAAAGGTAGAGGACACCTAATAACTGCTAACTGCTGATTGCAGTAAGCAAAACAAAGCTGTCAATGATTATAAAGATCATTTTTTTACCAAAATATTGTCTGTCCATTAAAAGTATTATAATATTTTAAAAAAAAAAAGTTTTTTTTCTTTTTTTTTGATTGCATAAGAAATTAAAATATTCCCATCTAGATCAGTGAGTACTCTTTGAATACATTTTTTTATTCAATAGCAGTCGTTCAATGACATTCCATCTGCAAAATTAAAAGTATCTATTTGTGCGGAGTGCTCAGTTAACAGATGCCACTAGCGTTCGTGCAATTTTGCTCTTAAACCGTTCACGCTCCGGCGACGAGAGGCGACATCAAACATACGCGGTGCCTGCAAACCTTTAGCCAGCTTATCTCCCATTCACTATCTTCACAAAATATCTACAACCGGTCCCATTGTCCGATGTTTATTAAATTTCATTTTACGTTTATACAACAACACTTTTGTCGGCCGCTTTTTGTACCGATTTGGGACATTTTACGGGTGGATTAGCTCGTGACGTCTACTTTAGTCGAGGCCGGCGGCGATGTCTTTTTGTGCGCCTCCCGTATTATGGTTTGGTATTGCGCGTATTATGTCATAACAGTGAGGTACTCGAAGCACTCGCTCATACTTTTTGTCGCTCTATTTTATTTTAAATTGAATCTCAGTTGACAATAACACTGCAAACATCCTGTCTTTTTGTACAATATTAATAATACGGACGATTTCGGATTAAAACCTATGTAGTATACGCACTCGAAGCTAGAGGTGGGACGGTAAAATCAGGTACCGGTGACATCTTTGTAGTTTATGTCAATGAAAGATGTTTTTTTTTAAATTCCTACTTTCCTCATCTAGATTTAGATACGCCCGAAGTTCATCCTTAAAAAACACACTAACCCATCCAAGATCCAACCCCAAAACAACACCTTAGATTAAACAATCGGGCCCTACTCTAGCACTAAAAGCAATAAGACTTACAACTCCGCCCCTACCAAAACAATCCTGTATCTCGGTGTCTTCACTAATGGCGCAAGTTCGACAGTCGAAGTTAGTTGGAGTGTTCTACGGCTGCAATAAAGATAAATCCAGCAATAATATGTTCGGTTGGCCTTACGTGTAGGTTGGCTTGGGCACGAAATTGAATTTGCATGGAGTCTTAAGTCGACACCGATTGAGGCGCTGCCTCATCCGGTGGACAATTACGAGTTCTCCAACTGCGAGAACAGCGCGATTACGCACCGAAGCCTGTTGAGCCCCACTCTCTAATTGCTTAGTAGACCTAACAGCACTTCGATACGAACGTGATTTCAGAGTTCAGAGGGCATTCAGGCACCTTGCCTTCGTTCACGAAACACTCTGTGTAACTAAAGCAGAATAGTTTCAACTTTATGGTGAACATATGAAATCTGTACACAGAGTATACAGAGATATACAGAGTCACATTCGCGTAGAATGTAATACGTGAGCGGCAATCTTCGTCAGTGGAAGGCGCACTAATCCAGACGCCAGAGGGCCAGTACCGTATGAAAGGACGTTCCTTATCCCTTGATCCCGTTGTTTACCAGACATTAAACAGATAACAAGTCCGCGCCCTGATACCGTCTGAGCAGATTAAAGCCCCGGTGGCCGTAATCCGAACTTCGATTAATTTCATCCAATACTTAGTCAGGGAATGCTTAATTGTTCGTACTGTAAATTGTTATTTATGTAGGTATAATGTACTTACAACCTAAAAAAAAAGATTCAAGTTTATGCTTCATTTGGGATGGCACGCTTGAACGTGTTGCTGATCTTGAGGCATGTCGCACCTTTTGATCTCGTTCTAAAAGACTATTTTATGTAGTTTCAACAATTGATAGGTACTTCGTGGAATGGAGTAAATCATGGAAAATAAGGTATACATTTTGTTTAGGTTCTCATGTAAAGTAGACGGATGAATTTTAAACTTCTAACGTACAGTTTCATTCATAATTTTCCATTCTCATCTCATACTTCGATCATTATTTTGTGTACAGATAGTGATCAATCGGAAACGTATTAAACATACCTATGTACTACAAAACCTGAGGGGCACTTCCCGAACTGTGAAGAGCGATCGCATTCGAATCTGTCTCAATCTTTCAAAAATACGTTTATTTACTTATAGTTTTGACAAGTTTTTGACATTGATTACGCACCGAACTACTACTTTATTACTTATAAATAACTCTGACATAATATTTTTATTATTTGACATTATATACCTACAATTTTTAATTAGTTTTGATTTTATTCTATTAGATTATTTCTATATTTTGTAAATGTGAGAATGTCGTAGGCCTTGTGGATTCTAAATTTATATACCATTGTCTATTTGTTTAACATATGGTACTTTTTGACAGGCCTACACTGTCCTCCCATACTTATTAATACTGTAACTAAAAAATATTGTAAAAGACAAATATTTTTAAAAGAGTAACCATGGAGTTTCTTGCCGGCTCTTCTCCATAGGAAACGACCAATTGGAACCGTGCACCTAGAATCTGACGTTTCATAAGTGCCCATGTAGGTTTATGTGAAATAAAAGATTTTGATTTTGATTGATATCGCTGACATGAGATTGTGAGATTTTGAACGTTTTGAAATACCTCCGGGAATTCCGGGAAAACAAATTTGCGAGGAAGAGAGTTTGCTGCAAGTAAATGACCAGGCGCTGGCGATCCGTGATACGCTCTTGATCGATATAGCTAAGATCATTGATAAAAATCAGATCTCCGTTATAGACAATTTCAAGAAATGCGTAGCATCCAATTCTCGTTCGGAGAAGATCTCTGAAACGGAATTCATAATCAGAAGTCGTTCAAAATCACATACAAGTTAGGTGTATATTTCCATAGAAAAAATGTGGTTTTACCCAAAAGTAGTTTTACGTATCCATATGTAACCTTAACAATAGTAGTTTGATATATAATTAGTCAAGTTCCAATCTGTACATAAATGTCACCAGCATCATCACATTTAAATGAATATATTGTATATAGCAAAGGGTAGTTCATACAGAGAAATCTGTGTAGCAGTAGAGTGCGTTATGCGTTCTACAAACACTGGCAGCCGTGCATGAAATGACGCCGCAATGATACCCCTGCACCCTTCTTGAGTTAAACAAATCATGGACATCTGCTTGGCGTTCGGAATATTTAGTACCAACATTGGTTCAAATATTTGGAGAAGGTATCAATGTGACGTTTTAAATTTCACATGAAAGTAATGTTTCGGTTAACCATAGATCAAATTTACAATGATTAATGGACCCGAAAAGTGTCTGCAATTATGCGCAAGCGGCGGCGGTAAGCTGCCCACAGCACGCCGCTAAAGACAGAGCAGTATGAGCATAATAAGAGACTTATTTTCCAACAACATTATACCAATAAGATTTGGAAAAACCTTAACTCATAAATCTCATTACGGAGCTTATCAGAGCTATTGGAGATACCGAACTGGGTGTGGGTGTACTATAGGTATCTACACCTCTGCCTAACTCTTCGGGAAACAAGGATTGATGTTATGTTATGAGTTGAAATACCGAATTATTGTTATTATTTTGAAGTTCCCCACTGCTATGCAAAAACCTTTACTACTCCCAACCTCCCGCCCCACTCCCACTACTTTCCTAATACTTGTATCTAAAACCAAAGATTTTTCAAAAATTCAATTTTCCTTTATGAAATAATATCAGTAAGTAATAGATAATTTAGCTTCTACTTGTCTCCATTTATAACGAAAAATGCAATAAACATTGTGAGTCACTTATAAATAACAAAATAACGTGTATTTTTAATTAGTAAGTCAAACACGTATTGCTACGAAAGTTACCGTCAAAACTCGCCCTACGCAGAGCAAACATTGAATTAGGTTAGTACATACATGTGATACTGATATGCAATCCACTCGTCAACTGGGGTTGTATTTAGTTTTTGGGTTATCAAATCGCATCACATAATTCTTTGTAAATGTGAGCTACTAGATACCTGCTGAACATTATTGGTGATACTACATCGTTCCGGTTAGAAATAATTTTCTAATTTGCTCGTTCTGCGACACTTCCTGCAATGAACATATAATAAATAATCGCTGGGCAACTGAACAGGAAATGGTTCAATAAATGATTTTAAAAAAATATTCTCATTAACAAGCCGTGTGCCCGATGGTTTTTCCTATCGTAAAAGACGAAAATTACGAACTTCCATTCAAACTTCCATCAATTTTGAATATGAAAAAACCCGTTATCAGTGCTCCCTTTTGTTTTACAAGTAAACCTGATTCTAGGCCTAGCGATTTAAGCTTTGAAGTTTCTGTCAGTGAACGAATTTAAGATTAAAACTTAAACCCTAGACAAATATTCCATTGATTAATGCATTCAGGTGTCTCTACAGAATATTTGAGTTCACCAACAACGTCTAACTGGTGTTGCTTCATTAATATTCAGTTTGAATATAGTCCAGGCCTATCTAATTAGTACGCTGCAAACCCACAAGACGTATTCCAATATTTGTGTTGAACGTCTTAAATCACATTTACGGCAAGTAACGAGACAAGAGGCCAGGTATGTTTGTTGAAGGATAAAATGTAGTTTGGTCTCATCGAATTCAAGTCATGCACTCGCCGACAACGGTAACCACACACGATACTCAGCTGATCCACATACAAATGTAACACATCCTTATGCATATTACGTCAGAACACTGAGCGCACTGAGTTTTTTTCCACGGTCCTCAATTAAATGATACGTAATCAAAATATAATGTCCTGGCTAGAAAAATAAACATAATTCATGCAATGATGGCAGATAGCTGTTTATTATCTACAGAAAAGATTAAATTACAAGTTTAAAAAGTGTGAAGTTTATTTATCTTCCTACGTTAAATATACCTACATAACATAACATAAACAAAATCGCGCCTGTAATCCCAGAAGGTTTAGGCAGAGGTGTACCTACATTACACCCACCTTTCGCAAGTTATGCTTAAGTCCCATGTAGTATGGGATGAGCATATTGCCATCAACCGGGCACAAATCCAGACTCCACGCTCCGGTCTGCTACTGAGAAATTCTAGATAGAAAAACCCTTTGACACTTTGCCCGACCTGGGTGTCGAACCCAGGACCTCACGCTCAGCAGTAGCTCTTGCGACCACTAGACCAACGAGGCAGCATATACCTACTTTTTACATGGCAATCAATGTCCCTCAAACTTGGTAAGTAGAAATAGAGATTGCAAAAAAAAAAACAATAATCGGTAATTTTCTTTTATATTTCACAGAACTGATCAGCTTATTTGACGCTAAACGCTCTGCTAGAATTCCTAAATAAGGTGAATTAAGGAGATCCAGCTTTTTTTTCAGCATTGTCTAGTTAACTTAGTCAACTACTCGTAGTACTATATTTAAAAGTTGCTGTATTTGTTAATGCTTTTCTGCTGAAGAAAGTTGGCAAGCAACCATTTGATCGTAAAGTTAAAACATTAAAGAAAATCGTGATTACAGAACCTTACATGAAGTAAATACATCTTTGACAGTATTATTAATAACGTAACTTCTAAACCGCAGTCACCCGAATGACTAACTGAGAGACGAAGTCTCAATCTGCAAACACAAATATAAAGCTAATTAAAAAGTTTCAAACTAAATTATGAGAGGGGTTGCGCCGTTGGACTCCGTACCAAGATTGTCCACGAGATTTAATCAAAGGGGTGTTATCGTCTGGAATGTGAACTGGTTGGGCGAAAACCTGTCGCGCACCCGCGAGGGTACGAGGGTACAGTGTCGTGGTACCGGAACGAGTGTTTGCTCGACGGCTGTGGCAACAAACATCGGTGTCACACTCAGAGAATTACAAATTTATATTACATATTCATAACAGGCGCCAAGATTTGTTCATTTCGTAAATCCCAGCACAATAACAGTTACTTAATACTGGCACGCGAAACAGTTATAAGTAACTAGTAGGCTGGCTACATTGTCCGATGTCGACCTTACTGAGGTCAGTGGTGGTACATTTTTATTGATCGATCATATATTATGAGTTGAATTGAAGCGGAGCTATAAAAACAAAGACCATACGGTCCCTTCAGACTATTAATTCAAGTCAAAGCTAAAATGCGACAAAGGCGAGTCAGCTCATAAAATTTATAGGCGATCGAATGAGATAATATGGTCGACGTTAAGAGCAGCTTAGACAGTTTGAAAATTTAAATGTGAAGTAAGTTTTGCGAGATTGCGCGGTATAAATCAGCGCGAGAGCGGGCGGAACGACGCGGCGCGGCGAGGCGCGGGCGCTCGTCAGCCCGCTGCGGCGATAAATCCGACACTCCCTCGGGCTTCTTAACCGTTCTCCATCTTCATGTACACACCAACACCGACGCCCCGTATGCCCCGAGTGAAGACCTAGTAATACCTGGGTACTATTTTTTATGCAACGTCCATAGTGCGATTTTTATCACGTGATTTCGGTTATAACTTTTATTAATGAACGATTACCTAAAGTACCTAATTGTTGATACAACTCAATTATTTAGGTACATTAGTAAAATACCTGTACATAGCGTCAAGTAGACAAGGATATTCTTGTTTTAAAAGGCCCTGCGAGGCTGCGACATTCATTTAAATAGCAAACAAGTTTTTAACATTTCTCACTTATCCCATCTGTCAGCTTGTAGCGTCCAAAGTATTTTCCGCGAACTTCGCCCTAATTCTTTTTCACGCTACATTTCAAGAATCTTATTTTTGTAATTACAAAAATGTCTAGTTCGCCGACGTTATCCTTAATTGCTGGACATAAAAATTCCATTTAAATTTCCCTTTTAACGATCGGGGAGAAGTGTCTAATTGTATAATACACTCGTTTGCGTATTTTTATTGTTGGTACAATAATTAGAACATAACGCGAGTTCGCCCTTTTTAAGCAGGTTTGTAATTAAACTTTTCTTAGAAGTTGTAAAAGAATATTGCGAGATGCGAGCGTATCTTTAAGCAGGGTGCTGGTGCCGGCGAGCCAGAGGCGAGGGGGTGGGCCGGTTATTTAAGAAATGGAAAGAAAAGCAATTTACTGCTTATCAGCGGGAGTAGCGACCCGCGGGTCACTCGGATAAAAAAGAACCTACCTAATGTCGCGATTGAAACAGGTCAACTACTTACGCGCGCCTGCAACCAACTTCTTGTCTCACCGACACACAATAAAGATAAAAGTACTTAATAAGTAGGTACTTAGTCATTAGTATATTATGTATTTACGAAAACAAGCCGAGTCACGTGATGCCCGATGTGATTTCCCATCGATTAAATGTCGAACTTCAACAAACTTATTCAACCACTTTTGAGCATGAATTTTCAAAATGTGTTGTTTAATGTGCCTGCGCTCACTTTCAGAATAAAAGGAACTCTAGAACATTTCATGTTCGTTATCTGCCAGTGATTTTTATTTACTAAATATAACTTGCAGACCTTACTACCCCGTACCTACCCAAATTGTTGTACTGTTATTCAGATGAAAAATAGATTAATCTAAAAGTTACTCTATTATAAGTTGTTGGACGAGTTAAATTAAAATTAGCTTAAGTCGACAAATTCCACTCGCAGCTTAACGACGCGACTCTCAAGTAACTTCTCCTTGGGTCCGAGACTTACTATGTGTGTGTGATGTTTGTGAGATAGATCAACGAAACTAGGTCATTTATAAGTTTATAGTTCCAAACTTATAAGTACAAATGTTTTCTTTATCCAAATAATTTAGGTAGAAAAGAACAGAATATAGTATATTGTTGCTGCATGTGGTTAACAAATAAAGTTAACCACCCTAGAGTCTGGGGTGTACTGAAGGAAATAAATATTCTAACATGGATCTAACTGCATACCCCTGAACTTAATACTTCTAGTCGGTAACTACTTTAATTAACGCTCAGTAACTCAAAAAGAAAAAAAACGGAACCCTTATAGGATCACTTTGTTGTCTGTCCGTTCGTCCTTCTGTCTGTCAAGACCCTTTTTCTCAGGAACGCCCACGCGTTCCTGATGCTACACTTGATACCACCACAAGTATCAAGTTAAAATTAATATCAAATACGTGGGTCTACGGACTCTTGGAGTTCGAACACATACGACCATTTATACGACATATTTCGTGAAATTTTGCAAGAAGCTTGGTCTCACAGCACAAGGAAAGGAAAAAAACCGAAAATCATTAATAATCGTTCGTTTAAAAGTCTTCTCACTATATTTGTTTGGTGTAACAGCTGAATTGCCTCGATGCTCACATGTCGGTAGAGTCGGAGTTCACGGGCCTCAGTATTTTTTTGGATTATGTTGGTGACAAGTGCCATTTTTAAGTCACGATGGAGGTTGTCATTTCTTATGAACCAGGGCGCATTTACAATACTCCTGAATACCTTATTCTGGAATGTTTGTATAATTTTGATGTTGGTCGGCTTAGTACAGCCCCACAGTTGGATGGCATATGTCCATATTGGCATAAGAATATGCTTATATACTAAAATGTTGTTATGTATCATAGGCAGGAACCCCGTTCAATCAACCAATCCATGTAAAACGCATGTTTAGTTCCTGTCTTTTCTTTTTGACTTGCGCTTTCCAGCAAGTTTCGCGTTAAACGTTATGCCAAGTACCGTAACGTATTTGGCTGTATTTGCGTATGGCATTTGTTGGCCATTTATTGGGTTGTAATCACAATTCCTGTTGCGGAAATCAATGTGAAGTGACTTCGACTCAGTCATTCTAATTTTTCATTTTTGTGCCCAGTCATGAACAAAATGTCCAGCGATTTGTACGATTTTGATTGCTTCCGTATGGCATGACCCTGTAGCCATTATGGCAGTGTCGTCCGCGAAGGCTGCAATAGTATTATTTTCCAGCTTTGGTAGATTATACGTATACAACAGGTAGAGGACTGGACCCCCCACACTACCTTGTGGCCAGCTATAAAAAAAAAACTCGCAAAAGGCATCCTCGTGCCTAACTTGAAACATTATATATGTAATGTATGATTCCAAGATATCGGCAAAACTTGGCAACATTATCAATATCTTTTGCCAAAATCTATCAAAATCTTGTGCCACATCTAAACATACGGTGGACCAGACTTTTTTTTATCTTCAAGCGTTCTCTAAATGATGTTGGTAATATGAACTTGGTCTATTGTTGAGTGCTTCTCTCTGAAACCAAACTGATGGTTAGGAATTAGACTTAAAAATCATTTTTCAAACCGGTACATCGTGCTCAAGTGTTTGTATGAAAACGCTTCATGTCAGTCCGACTCCAGGACCAGACCTCGAAACCTATCCTTCTGCAGTGAGGGGTGAAGCAGGGAGATGTTATCTCTTCAAAACTGTTCACCGCTGCACTGGAGGATGTCTTCAGGGTTCTGCAGCCTAATTGCGTAACACATTTTCGTAAACGACTAATCTGTTGTATTTTGACAGTTTAACAACATTCTTTGCGTTATTTACATAGTTGAGCAGATTTTTGTATCGTACTTAAGAAGCAATGTATTAGCAATCTGTTTCAAAACGATTCAGATTCCGACTGATTGTGTATTACGCAATCAGGGTACTGGACTGGAAAGGGGTTTGCATCAACATCAATGGCGAGTACATCACTCACCTTCGGTTTGCCGACGATATAGTAGTCATGGCTGAGACTATGGAGGACCTCAGTACAATGCTCGATGACCTCAGTGGAGCTTCCGAATGTGGGAGTCTCTACATGAACATCGACAAAACAAAGGTCATGTCAAATGCTTATGTAACACCCACCATCACGAAGATCGGAGACATCTACACTCGAAGTTGTGGGAGAGTGTGTTAACCTTAGACAAACTGTCCCGATACGTATGTTCAACTTCGAGAAAGAGGTCAATCGTCATCAATCCGACTCGGCTGGGCAGCGTTCGGGAAGCTACGTTATATCTTCTCGTCTCATATACCACAGTGTCACAAGACGAAAGTCTTTGATCAGTGCGTGTTTCAGTGATTACCATGACCTTTGCACTGAAATGTAGTCGTTCACAATGGGTCTTATTAGAAGGCTGAAACCTTCGCTGCTGAACCATCCATTGCCACCCAAATGATGGGGCTATGCTAAGATTTTCCCTACCGTACCAGTTTTGGAGTGGCGATCGCGTACCGGAAGATGTAGCATTGGAAGGCCTCCCACAAGGTGGACCGGTGGACCTGATGAAAGCTACAGGAATCCGCTTGATGCAAGAAGCACAGAACCGGTCGAAGTGGTGGTGCTTGGGGAAGGTTTATGTCCAGCAGTGGACGTCTTTCGCCCGCAATGATGATGCTTAGATTTCAATTCAAAAACTGCACAGCACTTAAAAATACTGCCAGTTGTCGATTAGACATCACAAAACTAATAAATAAAAACTTTTGTTTCAATTAAATCCGCACATTAACGTTAATGTCTGTTCGACAATAGTTCAAACTGTCCCTTTTCTATGGAATACAATGGTGTATTGTAACGGTGCGTCAAAAATTTGCAATGATTAGTTGGGGCGAATCTATTTTTACTTTAAGGGTGGGGTGGCAGGGCGGCGGGTCGTGACCCGGACAAATATTTGGCTATCAATGGGACAGTCATCCTGTTATTATAATCGATGGACTATGTTTGCACACATCATATTCATGGGAGTTTATCAGATTTTCATTTGCCTGCTACTTACCCGCTGCTTTTAATACTGTATTTTTTTTTTTTTTTCTTCAACTATTGGTAGGTACTGAGTAAAGTATGTAATTTTTTTTTTTTAAATGTTGTATATAATTTAGTAAGAACGGAAAAAATTAAACATCTTAGGAGTTTTCTCAAAGTTAAGTTTCCACTTATGTGCGAATTTATTCAATAGTTTTAATCCGAATCTGCATATGAATACTTTGTAATGTTTTCTTATTCTGCAAATAAGAAAACATTATTTATATATAAGGTGTTTTTTTTTTAATAAGCTAATTTATTTGCGTGATGTAGAAACATGATGTAGCATTAACTGCTACATTCAAATCTTATTTATTTATATTGCAACCTGTTTGGACAGATTGGCTATCAGTATTTTTTCGGTATTTTAATATTTGATTTCAAAAATATATGTATATTTTTTTCTCTCTGTGAGGATTTTATTGCAGAATTTATTTCAACGATGGAAGTATTTAATTTTGAATTTGATCCAATACGACTAAATTTCTCTAAATATATATCACCTCTGACCTCCTAAGCCTATGTGGTGTTGTATAATAATATCAAAGCTGTAAATTGTTATTATTCTTATGAAGAACGTACGTATTTCGACAATTTCCTCATTATTGATTTGTCTGATTCCACTATTGACCCTCACTCGCTCTATCAAAGATTCTGCTTGTATCTTCGTTCTGATTCTATATTTATTTATATGTATATGACGACTGTTTAACGCAAACCAAATTTAAACATCGTAAACAGCAGCCATTCTGAAGCCGTTTTATCAGCGTTGTTTCCTCACGGCTTGCGCTTGGACTGCGTGTGCCAACCTACAAGACAACACCGGATTTTCGTATTCACATGTACCTTATTTATCATGTTCATCTACCTTATTCTTATTATTATTGTAGTTTCTAGATATTCATAGTTTTAAAATTAATTCAGTTCTTAGATTTTACTGTGTATGGAGCCACGGTTTTATCTAAAAAAAATGCTTCAGTCAGAAATCAATTATTGTACAATTAAGGAATGAAGTCAAATAAGAATTATTTATCTGTCAAAAATATGAGACACTATAATAACATTTTTGACTATATCAAAAATGTTGTGTGTAATATCATATTTAGTTTTTAAGTGTTGCTTAAACAAATTAACACGTTTTTTTTTCAGCTCCTTGGGCAATTTAATATAAACGACAGGTGCCATAAAAAAAAAAACTCTTATACATTAAAGCAGTATTCGTTTTGCGAACACAGAGACGATTTTTATTTAGTACGATTGAAAGCTGGCAGATGCTAACACAAAAAGTTCACGATTTTGGTTTACGAAGACAACTGTGAGTGTTCATAACTGCATATGCAGTTGTGAGCTTCAGGTTTACAATTCTTCGTCCTTTATCACCACATTAGTGTTCACCTGCCTAACGTGAGGTAGAGTAAACTTAATGCATTGGGTATTTTTTTATTAAGAAGTAGATTATTAACATTGAACCAGTAAACTACTTTTGAGATCACCCTATTTACATCGTCAGTAGTAACCAACTGCTGACGTCCAAGTTTAAACAAAAGTTAAGTATCATCCGCAAACAACACTATATCATGAGTCTCCTTTATGGGGTAAGGCAAGTCATTATTATAAATAAGAAACAAGAAAGGACCAAGAATTGAGCCCTGTGAAACTCCAATTGTTACAATAGATCCGGGAGATTTTTACAATTAATGTCAAGGGTCTGAATCCTATTACTCACGTATGAAGTGAGAAGATCCACAGCGGTGTTCCTGATTAACGTTTCATGAAGAACGCAATCGAATGCCTTGTACTAATCGCAAAAGATGCCCAAGGCATCGCATTTATCTTCCCATGCATTATAAAAGTTAGATACTGACAATATTATTATTACTTAGTATTCATCAGTTGATGAACGACCCCTTGTGAATCCGAACTGTTCGCCATGTAATAATTTACATTTATTTAAAAACATGCAGTTGGTCTAAAATAATTTATATTTTTTTACTAAATTTAGGTAGTATTATATAAAAGGTTTTTGAACAAATGTATTTATTTTACTATTTTTCGTAAGGTCAAGAAACTCCCCGCGGTCGATACAATTTTTAAAGATAAGAGCTAGAGTAGTTAAGACCCGAAGAGCGTTTAATGGAATTAGAAAATGCTCTAAATTATATTAACTGGGATAACATAGGTTGTCTGAAGTACGAAGAGAAGGTGAAGACACCTTAGAACGAAATCAAAACATTTTCTATTATAATGGCAATCGTGGTGGTCGGTCAGGCGTTGGTTTCTTGGTAGCAAAACGATGGAAACCTATCATCATCGAGTTTGTGGCATATTCTTATAGAATTGCCTTGTTAAAATTTCAGATCACAAAAATGAGAACTTTGACCACCATTCAAGTCTATGCTCCTACGTCAGCACACCCAGATGAAGAAGTTGAGGAGTTTTATGATCTGGTAAATAAAGCATGTGATGAACATAGAATAGCATGGATCATAGTACTTGGAGACTGTAATGCCAAACTTGGCAGGGGAGAAAAGCACGATAATTAACAAATCATAGGACCTCACGGCTTGGGAACCAGATACAAACGTGGCAACCGCCTATTACAATTTGTTTTCGGGTCTTCCGATTTGCCATAAACGCAAATTAATGGGCATTCTTCCCATACTTACATACGGCGCTCAAACCTGTACCCTAATTGTGTAATACACAATCAAACGTAATCTGAATCGTTTTGAAACAGATTACTAATCCATTGCTTCATAAGTTCGATAAAAAAATCTGCTCAACAATGTAAGTAAAGCAACGAATGTTGTTGAACTGTCAAATTACAACGGATTAGTCGTAATCGTTTACGAAAATGTGTTACGCAATTAAGCTGCTGGTCTTCGACAGTTCAGCAGAGGACCAGGCTCGAGGTTTGCCAGCGAGCGATGGATCGCAGTACGTATCCTTGGAGTTCGACTTACCGACATGGAACGGAACACGATACTGCGCTCTAAAACACAAATCGCAGACGTCACCCAAAAAGCAGCCGAGCTCAAATAAACTGGGCCGGACACGTTTATCGCATGTCGGATGCATTGTAGGCTAAGACCACCACAGCATGGGTCCCTGAAAACGTTCAACGGCATCGCGGAAGACCTAGGCGTAGATGGCGGGATGAAGTTGACATAGGATGGGCTGGCCCAAATTGGCTCAGGATCGAGTTGAGTGGAAAAAGGAAAGGGAAGCCTTTGCCCTGCAGTGGGACAACAAAGGCTGATTATTATTATTACAAAAAAAACGCATACCGTAACATTGTCCTTTAGCAAAGACTCAGCAACAGAAGGTTAGTTGAAACGGGAATATCTGAAAAGAAGTTCTCAAAGGCCGCGCTGACTTGTGAGTCTGATTTTATTATGTTGTCATTAATAGACAGGCTGTAGTCAGTATTTCGGTTACTTGACCTTCCCGTTTCACTATTATAATACTTCAAGTCGTTTTAATTACATTTCTTCTACTTTTAATATTCGAACCCAAATAACGCGACTTGGCCATACTAATCTGTCAAGAAAGTACCGCGAAAATATCAATAATACTCGTACGCAAAATGTTAGTTAGTCATCCAAATTTATTTTATCGCCTTCAAAGTATGCTTTAGAAACGATACTTTTACGCCAACGAGTAATCGAATTATCAAAATATTTTTTAAACGCTTTTTGCGGAATTGAGTTCAGTTCTCGCCGTGAAATCTCCCTTGTGTCTTCTACGGAATAAAACTTGTGCCACGAAGTGGTAATTTGAGTTTAGGAAAAAGAAAGAAGTCGGCTGGAGACATATCTAGTGAATAAGGTGCTTGCTCGATGGTTTTTGTTGAATTTTTGGTCGAAGGCGCATTATCGTGAAGCAAATTACAAGAATTTTGGATCCACAAATCTGCCCTATTTCGTCGAATTTGCTCTCCGAAACGCCACATAACGCTAACCTTTTGACCTTCCCGCATGAGTTCCGAGTGCACAACACCGTCATAATCAAAGAAAATAGTCAACATGACTTTGACTTTTGATCGACTTTTGCGTGGGTTTTTCGGTTTCGGTTCAGTTGGAAGACGCCACTCCGAAGCTTGTTGACTAAGCTAGTCAACAAGCATGTCAAACTCGTAAACCCACGTCTCGTCACCAGTAACAATGCGTTTCATGAATGTTGGGTCGGAATTGACTCGTTCTAGCATGTCCTCAGCGACTCTTATGCGGTTGAATTTTTGGACAAACTCCTTGTTCGATGTTTTTTTCTATTAATAAATTCGCAATAGACACTAGATATGGTCTAACAAAAAACAGCACTTTATGTTATCTAAATAATAGATGCAACTCAAACTCAGCGCCAAAATGGAAAACAGTTGTGCCAATCTAACAACAACAAAAAACTAATTTGGAACATAAACAAATCATCCATTCTCATGCGATACTTTTTTGACAGAATGTACAACAAACGTTTTTTTAATAGTTTTGAGTAAATCCTAACATACAGTTTAAATTCAGCAGTGTTAACATAACTCCTTTCATTGTACTGCTCATAAAGCCGTGTTCTACTTTTATGTATACCAATGGTACTCGTAGCCCAATCACTGAAAGTTTTAGAGAATAAAGGTAGAATTAAATTAGTTACAGTATAAAATTGAAAAACGAATTTATGAATAAGTGTAAATTTAAAAGCCTATAGGCGGCTTGCAGTTTTTGGATTAACAGTGATATCCTTTTTTTGTGGGGTCCAAATATAGGATTCTAAGAGTGTAGGACTGAAACAAAATTATTATTTTACTACAAGAACTTGAGAGTTTTTTAATAAACTTACATAAAACTAAACCGCAAATGATAATGAGTCCGCTCAACAGATATCCTCACAATACATAAATTCTTAAATACTTATTATTTATTATGCACCAGGTTGATACTATCTGATTTTAAAATTGTATTTTATTAATTTTGCAACTCTGTACATCATTGCCAAAGGTTGCCTCTATTATCTTAATTTCTAATTTAAATTAATATCATTGTGAAAATTTGATACCAAATTAATGCCTGAATTATTTGGAATGTCATAGCATCGCTCAATAGAAACAATTTGTTTAGCCCAATTCTTGGCTGTAATAGAAAAATTATGTGCTAGCACCACAACTATCTATCTTTTACAATACTTAAAAAGAAAGTACCTATCCATAAAAATCTATCTTTTGTCAAATATATTTGATTACCAACATAATTGATATTGTCAGATATACAGAATGAATTACTATTAAATGTCAAATTATGCCATGTCATATTCATTTCAGATCTATAGTTGTTTTCTTCCTGTGGCAAACATTGGCTGTATGGGAATGTTAACATGACAATTTTTCTTATATGTAAATATGGTTTCCAAATCTTTTTATTATCAATGCACAAGCCGAGATTTTTCATAAATGACAATTACAAATGCTTCTGGAACTCGAATATATTCTTATGTGCTGATGACCTCAAAGCCATAAAGATCATAAGAAATCCCGAGGACTGACCGGCTGACTTAGTGGTGTGCGCGCAACAAAATGTCTTTAAATGTAAAAAATGCCATCAATAAAATTGAATGGTGAGCAGCTTAAGTAAGTCGAAACTATACGAGACCTATGCGTTCAGTTCGATAAAAAGCTAAGTTTTGTAAAACATATATCAAGGATGCTTGGCTTCGTTGTGAGAGAGTGTAAAAACTTCAAAAAACCCAAACCCAGTTAGAAACCATCTCGAGTATTGCAGTGTGGTCTGGTCACCTGAGTATAAGGTCCACATCAAGCGCATCGAAAGACTGCAAAAACGGTTCTTATGGCATCTTACCTATTATAGTAATATGGGCAAAATGCTCAACTCGTACCAAGAATGATTTAAGTATTTTAAGATGCTGTCGCTGGAGAAACGCAGGAATTTGCTAGATTTGGTTTTCTTTAAGAAGTATGTAACGCGCTCTCTTAACTGTCCCGATTTGCTCAGTAGGGTGTTAGTCCATGTGCCATGTTATCTGCCAAGAAGTTCTAATAGGAGGATTTTCTGCATGCCAAGATGTCATACCAACCTAAGGCAAAACTGTCCACTGTCAAGGATGTATGCTACATACCAAGAGCACGAAGTGGACATCGACTTCTTTCACTCATCAGTACTAAAAAAAGCCGCACTTTCCATTTAATGGTTGTCTCTAGTCTAAAATCATATCAATTAAACAATATAATACTAACATATTCTTATGTAAAATGATTTAAAAAAAACAAAATCTAATTTAATTTAATTAAATTTCATCTGTATGTAATTTTATTTTATTCAAACTTATTGCAATCAATTTAGCTTTTTTTTTTTTAAACTACATATGTATTACTTGTTGTAATTCATTAATTTGGTTAATATCTGCGCACAACGTAGTGTATGGCTGTGCTTTTCTTTAAGCGCTTTGCCTAAAGTTTGCAATGTACAAGTTTTATGTAATAGTGTAATCATTGTTGAAAAGCGTTAAACAAATAGGTTGTTTGTTAATATTTTTGGTTGTTTTGTATTGATATACACTGATACAAATATTTGGAACCGTGCCCCTAGCCTCTGACGTTTCATAAGTGCCCAACTAGGTTGATGTGATATAATATATTTTAATTTAGATTTTGAACGAAATTGGCAGATTGCGCTTCTAGATCGTATTTCTTCCGTAACAGCCGTCAAAGGGCGACCACTTCTTTCTTCATACCTCAAAGTAAGCCGGCCGCACGTGAATTCGTTATACCAACGATACACGTTTGCCTTAGAAGGGCCTGTATCCATTAATGCCATTTGAAGTCTTTCGTACGATTCGTCCGGTTTCAGGCGACACTTGAAATCGTAAAAAATTTCATAGCGCGAAGATGCTACCGGCTCAGACCCTTTTTGTTTTTTGAGATTCGATCATTTAAATTAGCTCGCAAAAAATGTGGAGGGAAATTTTGAAATTGGAACGTACCTATTAATTCTTACAAATAATCATATTTCCAAAATAGAAACTGGCCAGCCTCTAATCCATAAAAACTTTTTTTCGCAATACTTTCTGAGTGGCCTGGTTTATGGAAGTTAAAAGAAAAACTATCACAGTTACATAGGATTTACAAGTAAACGAGTATTAGTCGAACGAATCAATATGGCTTTAGACGGGGAATCTCAACTGAGGACGCGGTTTTGGATCTCACGGGTCTTGTAGTAACCAATTTGGATGAGGGGATCAAGTGCTTCGGCGTCTTTCTTGACTTGACCAAGGCGTTTGACTCTGTCTCTGTACCAACACTGATATCGAAGATGGAAACCATTGGAATCCGCGGTATGTCACTTAAAATCTTGTCAGCCTATTCGTCAAATCGATCACAATGTGTGAAAATCGACTCATGGTATAGTGATGATGAAGACATCTGTTTTGGTGTGCCTCAGGGAAGTATTTTGGGACCCACACTCTTCCTATTATACGTAAACGGTTTGTGCCGCTTATACATACCTAACTGCGATATATTCACCTATGCTGATGATACGGAACTGGTTATATATGACGATAACTGGGATAATGCTAAACTTAGGGCGGAGCTATCACTTCAACGAGTGATGACATGGCTTTAGGCGAATTTGTTGACTCTCAATATTGACAAAACCAAGATTGTCCGCTTCTCTCTACCTCATACGAGCGCCCCTCCCATAGAGTTTAGTATAATAGGAGGAACCTGCAAGACTCACCTGATTCAGGTTGAATGAGCCCAGAGGGCCATTCTTAAAGTTATGCAGTTCAAGCGCAGAGATTACCCAACTGCCCTGCTCTAATCGGAATCAGAAGTCCTCAACGTTCGCCAACTCTTCATTCTACGTGCGGTTTTACGGCGTCATTCTTTGCTTCCTCTTGACGATTACCTTTTAAAAAAACGTAAAGGTTACCCAGTTTGTAGTATTTCTCGGTGTCGTACTTCTTTTGCAAGCAGACACTTCAACGTACTCAGTGCCCGAATCTGTAATTAGATCCATCGTCTTCTTGACATATACACTTTGCCTAGCAACAAATTGAAAAACAAGCTTACTAGTTGGCTGCTGAAGCTGTCATACGATAATACTGAACGTGTCCTTGTAGTTAACTCATAACTGCACACACACACAAAAACACACATACCCACATTTCGTATATAATCACACACTCACTCTCGTACGCAATCGCTCAACTCTCCACAACGCTGTACTCGCCGCATGATTGTATATGGTGTAATGCTATAGTACGCCCAGACATTGTTACTCGGGGTGGAGACCTGGTGTCCTGAAACACAGGTTTTTGGCCTAGCTTAGGCACCAGTCTCCCACAATATTGTAATGTGTATTAATAGCCTAATACTAAACAATGTCTACTTGTAAACTTTACAATATTGTGGTGAGAAAATACTCGTAAATAAATTTTATTATTATTTTATTATATTTTAATTTACATTTGCAGTTGGAATGTATTGGAGAACATGTGTTTCAACTACAATAATAAGTTTGATCTTGCCCGAGGCCCTTCATTGTGCGTGGTCTGACACGCACTTGGCCGGTTTTTTCACTTTGATTCTGTTTTTCTACATTTAGTTTCTTAATAACCTTTTCACAACATAGTTCAACGAGACCTCGTTTTGAAAAATACTGAATTCGTGTATCGTCCAAACAGGTGTTTTATGATATATTACTAAGCATAGCACCTAAATAAACTATCCCCTTTTTTTAATAAATGTTAAATTGAAGCGATATCCTGATTGATTCGATCGGAGGAGGTCTCAGCTAATGTTTATTAACTGTATAAATTATACAAAAGACAAATTTACGCTCAATCACTTATACCCAAAATAAATTCCGGCAATGTTCCTTGAAACGCTGTGTCAACTTATCCATCAGTGTAAAAATTCCCTGTTGATCCCCTTAATTTAATCAAAAGATCGCTTTAGCTGGTCATGGACAAGAAAAAACGGGATGACGTAACGTAACGACGACACGGTGATATAAAATTTTCATCGAACGGAAGACGGGAGGGATGAGGCAGGTGGGGGGGAGGGCGGACCTCCTGGTGTAATATCCAAGTCGATCCGGGTAACCAATAAATTACAATTTGACACAAACAAAACCCCACTGCTGCACGTTGCCGCGAATTATTTATTAGATATACACGACGATCAACCGCTCTGGCCGATTAATATAAACAAGAAGTACCTAGGTAACTATGTTGTAATCGGCGATGGCCGACTTATATGAAGGTTATAGTTGTAGTCATGAATTATCTCGATCTTACATGAAATCAGGAATAACACGTCATCTTTTTACACATTGAATTTATCATTAATGAATCTAAGTACTTATCAAATTGATATTGAAGCTTCCTCAAGACATGTAAAATGATTGTCATGCGAGTGATCGCTCCCCGGCGCGTAGAAGTGACCCTCCCCACTCCGTGTAATAAAATTTGCATACTTTTAATCAAGGCTCGTGTTGTGGAGAAGTTTCCCAATAACGGAACGTTGTGATCGATTCGATGCCCAGTCTAGGCATCGTTTTTGAATTTATAATGTCCTTCATTATGTAAAGCGGACGTTGAGACAAATGCGTGTTTAGAAATGGGATACGAACGTCTTATGCAATAAAATTTATATTAAAATTGTATTGGGTATGGTTCTAATAATATTGTTATTTTGAGCATCGTACTCAATATTTGTGAATGATTACAAATTCATAACTTAGTTTTCTCTCCATGTAAAAATAGAATATCTAACGAGTTTGGTCGAGTTCAAGGGTGCGCGGCACAAAAGAATTTAATGTACTTATTCTTCGGCGTGCACACTCAATTGGAGCAGTGTAAATAATGTTACTAATACCGACTCGCCTTCAATGTTGTAAGAGGATTCCCGTAGCGCAGTTTGCAATAAATTAGCTGGCTTCTAATATAAAACGACAAAACCCCGACAGAGCGTCACGGTCCCGCCGCTGCCCCGCTGCCGCCCCGCTGTCGCCCCGCCGCTGCGCCGCTGCCTCCGCCTGTCCATCTCCGCTCCGCATTAATCGTGTTTAGTTAGCGGATATTGGCGGCGGAAATTCAAATGCAATCAAATGAAAATAGAATTCGTAAAAAAGCAAAGAAAACAAACCGACAGGCGTCAGTCTAGCGGGAGCGCGCCGCCCGCCCTCGCCGCCCTCGCCGCACCGCACGCTGACCGTACTTACACGATTTTAAATTGTACATATCTGAAATTCCGATCTGTCGCACACCCACCCTGCGCTATGAAATGAAACAAAATAAAAGTGGAACGACACGGCACGCTCGGAAAAAATCAAAATCGAAATTAAAAATAAAAGGTTTTTTCGACGCGGCGAGGGAGGCGGATGCAATGTTTGCGGCCGTCACTCGATGCAGTGCGCAATAAAAACACGCGCTCGACTTCTACATATAAATATGTGTGGCAGGATTGATTGGAATTGAATATGTGTGGGTGGGGGCCCGGGGCCCGGGGCCCGAGTGGTGCAGGAATCGAAGGTGAGCGCCGCTAAGACTGTAATCGGTTTTGCCCGGGGCCGCCAGCGCTCCACCACCGCTCACAATTAAACTTTGTTTGTACATGTGTCGCTCGAGATTAGCCGCAATGCTCTTTTTAAGTGGACCAGCTGCAGTCCCGCATGCAATTTAAGAATCTAGAACACAATTTCGGCAATAAGACTCCTAAACTGTACGGTTGTTTTCGCAGTTACGTTCGTGTTATAGTCATTGAGTGAAGTATACTGATTGCTATTAATAATTGTCTTCTCAGCCACCGCAACAGAGTACATGTAGCAATCGCGGGAAATGTTCGAAAGATGTAAATGCGCGGGGCTGCGCGCCGCGGCGGCACATAAATCATCGGGAGGGGCGCTGATTGCCTTCAATTATGGCATTAACTTTCATGCCTAATTCTATATTGCTACTTTGCTAGTTATTACCTCGCTCCCCTGATGCGGTCAAGTATTATGCTATTTATTGAGTCGGCACTCATTTTGAACAGGCAATATCGTTGAACTAATTAGGTTTATGGTAGTTTGACTTATAGAAGTGCAAATTCTACTAATGAGCACAAAATATTTATTGTCTATTCTAACAACTGTCAATTTTGGTGAATTTTAATCAAAGTTTTTTTTATGGGGTTAGTTATACTTAGGTTTATACTATTCCAATCATTGGCCTATTGTCTGAAGCCTTTATGCAAAATAACAAAGTTATTTATCGCTTTTCATCTTATTTAACATAATCAAGGTTGCAATGCCAACCGATCACAAATTATCCTTTTCTATCATGCTGCACGGCATCCTTACAAATTCATATTATAAGTATTGATATTCATGGAACAACCTCAACAACTAACCACACAATAACAACCGCTACTTATCACATGCGGTATTACACAACTTCATTTTTTCACCCCCAAACTGTTGTACTAAGTAGGCCCAAGTACCTACCTCCTACCCGACGCAAGGACTCTCAATCGATCAATCACTCCCAGCATAACAGTTACAACCGTGAAATCTTCAGGGGCAAGACAAAGATAATTCCCGTTTAACTTCCGTTTCCAACTTATCGAATAATTTAACTGAACATTTATTTTTGCGCGCTCATCAATCAAGCCAGCTCGCGCTTCGCCGATAAGCCTCGCCTCGACGCCGAGAAATGACTAGGCATTACATAAATCCCCTCGGATGATGAAAAGTGAAGTGTAACAGATAAGAACCTACAAAAAGTTACGATGAGAAATGAATCGCGATTTATATCCGCCTCTCGCGACGCTCGCAGTCGCGCCCGCGCGCGAGCTCGCATCGTTTTCAGTGGTTTTACAGTTTTGAGTTTCTACGTCCCAATTCCTCTATTCTTTACGTTACCTGTGACGCTCTCATAATGTACACTGATGGCACTTTTATAAATCTCATTATTATCAGCCTACAAATTTTCGCTGTCAAACATCTGTTTCGAGTGATAGTTTACAAAGTTTTTATAAGATTATCTTGCAATTGTGTTAATGACATAGGTATACTATATTTCCTTTGACCGTGTCTGAGATGAAAGGAAACATTAAACGTTTATTTTATGTACCTATAACTGCTAAATTGTCTACGTTAAAAACCCAGGCAAAAAAGCTTTGCAAAAAGCCAAAGTTTAATCTAAACTTTTCTCCGGGCAGCCATTATTAAGATAAACAGTACAATACATAAGCCTATCTCGACATTTATTTTATCACGGGTTCACATCACGCGCCGCTATTCGCTGTTATGATACGGCCCGTACCTGAAGGAGCTGAAAGAAAAGCTATAAACCTGTTCGAAGCGTTTCTTCCGACGCGCCGGAGCGTCGCGTACGCGCGCCGACTGGCAAGCAGCGCCCCCGCCACCCCCGCCTCGCCCGCGAGCACCCCCCACATCTGCCGACCATATTTTCCACTTTATGTGTGACAGTTGAGGTAATATCGAGACTCTCGCCGCTCTCTGATTGGACGAAAAATACACATTAAAGGAACCTGCCGGTTGCGAGCGAGCGATTCGAAGCTGTATTCCCGTGGAAAATGTCGGAAAATATTGTATTATGGGGGTGGAAAATTGCCACCCTCCCGCCCGCTTGCTCGACTCCGACAAAAACTGTCGAGTATTTGTTTTTGATGAAAACGATTTATTATTCTACGTGGGTTGGAGGCAATAAAGATAAGCCGGCGAGGTGCCGGAGCCTTATTACGGCTAACCCTCGCCTTTGTTTCCTTATAAAGAATAATAAATGAGGCCGCACGCTTATTTACCAACTTCCTTAATTATTTATTTATGCGGAAACGTTGTTGATATTTGTTAAATGCAGCAATAAGTTCATGAAACTCGTAATGGCTTGCTGAAATTAAATATTTTGAATGTTCGCTATCGTGTTTGAATGAATTTGATTTGTTCATATTAGTATAGTTTAGTCTACGACATCGATGGTAATAAATCATGAACAGTAAATCCCGGTTGCGATGCGCCGGCAGATAGCAATCGCCATAACGCTAAATCCGCAATTTGCATTAACACCCCAATACGCACACTCTCACTATGTGTGGACAATAGTGGCGATTTTGCGATACAAGATTAATATGGCGAATAGACGCCTACGCGATCTTAAACGCCTAGAAGAATAAAAAGTAGATAACGAAAACATACCTACAATATTAAAAGAAAAAAGAAAGTGGGATACATTCAGAATTGATCTTTCGAAAAAAAACTAAAGCAAACAAAAATAAAATAATTCATTTGTTTGAACTAAACATTTTATTAATAAACTAGCAGAAACAAAATTGTCACGCATAAAATGTATTTATTCAGTATAATATAATCAAACATCCGTGTTCAGTGCGAGGCCCCCTGCTGTGCGCACGCGCCGCTAAACAAGCCATTTAGTCAGATTTATTAATTTCATCGTGGACATGTGGCTACCGTGTCAGACATTTTGCTTGTTTATATCATCTGTCGTGTTTATTAACCAAGCTTTTTAGGGTTATAAAGCAGTTTTTTATGAGACGTTTTTATGGTTAGTTTCACGCTGTTCCTAAAAGACATTTATTTTTATAGGACTATTACCAAATAGGTTTCTATAAATGACTAGCATTCTAAATTAATATTTTATAATTGCTTAAATATATTTTAGCAAAAGCGTGAAACTAACCATAAGAACAGATTGAAATGAAACCTTAAGAAAGTATGACAGAAGTAGGCAAATAAATTATATCTACATCAAAACGATCATTACAACAGAAATACATCACTGAGCTGACAAATTTGTATACACAAATTGGTAGTACAGCGTCTCCCGTGTCTGGGCGACGTTTAAAAATTTAAATATCGACAGCGGACCCCTCCTAAATTAAATGAACGCACATCTGAAAAATGCTCCACTGGGCTCGGCTCTAAAACGCACTTTTTCCGTTGTTTTTTCTTGCATTTAGGACGTTTTGGTTGTGAGACGGTATCTATGAGGATGTTTTATGCAATAAGTAACAAAAAAAAAAAGGATTTTCAGACTATTTAAAAAAAAAATAGTTTACTGTCGAATACAAAATACGACGAAAAAAAAACAGTTATGTCATTGGCCTAGCGAGTAGATATTATATTTACAAGTACTAATAGCTGACTATTTAATCATGTCAACACATTTTTTTTTATTCTGGGTCTATCAAGGTATAACTGACATTCAATAAGTTTCATGCGTTGCATTAAACCACACAGTATGAATTAGCTCAAAAAGGTTACATAAATTGTTGTGTAAGCGTAGGTCGTAGCACTCGTAGCAGATATCGTAGTACGTTTTAGGATTTCCAATAGTTTGTGCACTGTACAAAGACTCCGTTCAAAAATAGTAATAACACACAGAGAATATAAACACAACTATATCGCTAAAATATATTAATACTATTTAGCCATTAGCATTCGCACATAAAGCGGTCCACAGCACCCCTAAATGACGCGTAGCGGATGCGGTGTAAGTTAACTCGTACTATTTAACCATCCGTTCATACAGCCGCGATGAAACAACACCCTCGCAGCTCTACGACTCGAAAGAGACAAAAATATAGAAAACTTAAAGAAAGAAAGAGATCATCGTATACTCATCGGGGCATAACTCATAAATAAAATACAATATGGTGAGCAAAACATTGAATTATGCCGGTATTATGTCGCATTTGGCCTTTGTGAATTAGTCACTGCATATCGTAGGGGAGTCGATTGGATGTTTGTCACCGATGTTAACCGACCGTGCCAATGTATGGATTTATTACTTTTGTATCGAAATCACTATATTTATAGACAGCAAGTGACAAAACTAATAAAAAGTCTCGTTAAAAAGTATTAATTTTTTAATCAAACTTGGTACATGTGCCCATCTGCATAGATAGATAAATTAATATTCTTATTCCCTAACAATAATTAGTTCGCAGCAATCAAATCAAGTATTTACATCAAATGAAACTTATTCGATGTCGCAACCAAAATACAATAGCAAAACTCCCCAAGTCGATATTTTGAAGAGAGTTGATAGTGATATTGGAAACACTTCAATTTATAAACAAAATGCTCGGCTGCTGAGCTATAAAGGGGAAAACGACGCGCCCGATTCAGCGAAATCATAGAAAAGCACATAAATTGGTGCGCATTAACATTTCCTTTATCCTACGTGTCGGCGTATGACGGGGGCACCGCGCCGCGCCGTGCCGCGCCGCGTCGGGGCCGCCCAAGACAATAAATTTACATATTTCACCCCTCAAACAGACCTTTTTTGCCATTCCGCAGAATTACGCACATATGGGAATATTCTGTTGAATACATCAGCAGTAAGGAGAGATACTTTCAGAATAAAATTATCTTCCACGACGCCACATTTGGAGATAAAGAGCCGCTACGTTTTGACGCTTTTAATACAGAGGACTGTATTTTCGAGCTACGCGAAAAAGTACCTACGCCCAAACGCGTCACTGTCAGCATTGACGCGTCTCAATTAAATGAGATCATAATTTGCAAACCCGTATAAAGTTTTGGAAAGTCGTCGTAAAACGCGTAGCTCTGAACCAATAGACTTCCTATTGAATTTTATGTAATTAAGCTCTTAATTCAATACGGCTACATAGTACTATGGGGTGTCAGGTACATACTCAAATTCACATATGGAAATGTAATTTTGCGGTGGAAGCACCCTTCAAAGGGTCAAATCAAAATCATTTTCACAGTCCAGTGAAGCAACGTACGGTCGGCAACGTACCGCTACACGCGTGTAGGACTTTACGTTCACACAGTTTGATTCTGCTGCACACTTGTACCAACATTTGAGTTTTAATAATACGACGATACACTATGGAATTTAATCAACTTTCTTATCTCTTTGGAAGAGAAATGTTGCTTAATTTTTTTTCTGTAACTTTTCCAGAAACTTCTCATAATTACTTTTCCAATGTTAAAATATAAGATAAAGTTATTTTCACCGTACTCTTTGTAACCTATAGAAAGTTACGGAGAAGACCAGAAACAAGTTGTGTTAAATCAAGTAACAACCAACCAACTGGCCGTGTAGGAAAACCCTTAAAAATTTGTATGCCCAGTATTTAAAATAACTTCACATTGTCATAACATAGCCACGTTAGTTATAAAGGGATCCGCATTGCTACACCCTTTACGTAAATGGGTACTTGAATACGACTACAGTTTGACCCGCACTTAGGTATTATGCACAATCGTATTACCTACCATCGCCGAAATAGGAGGTTGCTTTGTAGAATGTAGCCGGAGAGTGGACGGTAGGACGAGGCAGACGAACGACAATAATACTCATTAGAATTACATGGCGGAACGGTCCGGCGATCCGGTCCGGCCGGCCGGTGGCCGTGCCGTGCGCTCGCCGCGTCCGTACCGTGCACCCACACCGACGCACCATCATTCACATTTGTCTCACCAACTGCTTCACGTGTGGATACTCAAAGTGTAGCTGTAATAGTAAATTGTATTGTAACTACAAAGAGTTTCAGAGAAGGATTTTTTTATAAGTAAGTTTACTTTCGGAGATAATAAAGTCGGTACCATACTGACGCATTTATACCAGAAAACTGCCAGCCTATGAGCCTATAGAGCATTTTTCTAAAATTTAAAAAATATGAGTATTTTATATAAAAGTTTGTATTTAAACTAATAAGAGTTACAATGAAAATGTACCAAGAATAATAATTTTATTGGTCCATTGTTACTAAATAAAATTTTGAAAGCTAATACTAAAATCTAACTATAGTCATTTTAACATTCTTCTCATCTAAGGGGGCCTAAGGAAACTTTTTTTCCGTGCTGATCTTGTTTCAGTGTTGTATCGGGAGCACCTGGTGCATAAAAAATAATATAGCTTAAAATTGTACATAAGGTTATTTGATTCAGATGTTTTTCCATAATTTTATTAAATGGGATAAGTATGTAAGAACTCCTAACAAGAAACTTCTGACATCGGCACATTACTTGCAGTTTACAACAATGTGAATATTTGTGTAGGTGCAATGTGCGTGAAACAAAGTTGAGTTTAGCGCCGTAACAGCTTTCTTGACTTGATTCGACAACTTCAGACGAAAAGGAACATATTTCCTGTTGTGTATTGTGTTACTGTATGTATAGATTGTTGGGAAATATCACATTCTGTGCACGAATTCCACCACAATCGATAAGAGAGATGACCGCTGGGTGCGAGGAGGCGCGGGGGCGAGCGCCGATGGGGAGACTGTTATTTGATTAGTCTTACCGAGAATGAGCTTGCCTCTTCTTAATGGGGTGAGGGCTTGTAACCGGAACACGTATAATTTTCACTACTAACGTTTAAAACACTGCGATGAAGACAAAAGCTTAAAATCGTTTATCTATAAACAATAAAACGATTCACGGTGGAACGTAAGAGCGAACCCGAAAGTCTTTCATCCCATCATCGCTTAATAGACACGCATTTCGACATAAATGAGTTTCGCTTTAAATTAATTAGTAGCACATTTTCCATTATAAGGACAAATGTAAAAGCGACCGCTTAATAGCGCGGTGGAAAACTCGCTAGTTTTCGCTCGCGAGAATAGGGCTGGAGAGAAATTGCGGATAGACATAATCAGTCTTCTGGCTTTGAGGCCGCCCCGGCCCCCTAATGTGGCACACACCTCTCCTACTGATGAATACGCTTTACACATTCGCCTCACGACTGATTGAATTCAATATCAACATTGTAATTAAAGCTCCCCACTAAGTATTTTGTTTATGAAAACGACTACGACGGATTTATAATAATCTGCTTCTAAAATTTATTCTGAACGTTAAGTTTATTTAAACCTCAACCTGTCTCAAGTTAGCAACCAAATGTCTATAGTTAACTACTACAAGAAAAGTTTTGAAGCAAACGGGAGGTCGGTTTGTGAGGACGGTCCGTAATGACCCTGTCCGATCTTACAAAAGGCAATTACAATAAAGTTCCATTCGCACATGGTCGTTAACTGGACGATATATCTTGGATTCCCTCAGTCAAGTCGGCTTTCGCACTCGTTTCATCTTACCGCCTTGACACACGACCTCAAATGACAATTTTAATTTTTAATTGTTCTTTAAATGTTGTAACTTGAACAAATCTTTAAGCTTTGACAACAAAAAGATACAAGTGTTAATTAAAATAAAAGCTTGATATTCAACGCAATTAGTGCCAGAGAATTAAATGTGTTATTAAAACAAAAATTGAGGATTATGAATGGTGTGACCATTAATCAGTACGAGGTAAGCACGTGTGCAGGTAGTGCGAGGAGCCCCGGGAGGTGCCGCCCGCGCGAGGCGCATGTTACTGCCTCGGAGCGCACACTTTACGAGCGGGGGATTAACCCGTGTAACGAGATTCATTAATTCTTGTCGTTAAAATTTGTCGTTCTCGATTAATAAGGAAGTCCCGGGCGGCGGTACGTTATTATCAGCGGACCGCAGCCGGGTGTCGCCGGCGTCGGCGTCGCCAGGGGCTCGCCGCGAAACTTCCCACTCCGCCCGCTTTATTTACACTATCGAGTAAATTAAACTCGCACTCGAGTGTCGGAGAAAACTTTAACAGAACTTTGTGTGTAATAAGTGGTGCAACAACACGAGTGGAAGAGCAAACGTCGGACGCGGTCTCCGCTCCGCACTTCTCTCCCACTTAACTCTTTGGGACATATTTATTCGACCCTCCGGCGACCACTGCGGAGCTTACCCTCCCGGGCCCCTCTGAAATTAACCTAACGAATCAAAGCGGCCATTAAATAGTACCTGAACCATTCTTACGTACAATCTGCGCCAATTACGATATGAATGCTCGCCGCAACCTCGATCGATCGGGTACGTGAGCTTATAAATTTTTGATCGGTCTCGGAAACGAATCGAAACAAAGAAAGTACACAGGTCCGTTATTAGCGTCCTCTATCTGTTTGTATGTATTTTTTAATGCGGGGTCAATCACGGAGCTATATCGTAGATCTCCGTCGGGCCGAGACTGTAACGATAATGAATCGGCACTATAAGAGCGCCGGACCGCACTCACGAATTATTAATAGCTGTGTACGCGCACTACAATGTTACTCTTATTATTAAATACCACCTTATGCCGCCATGCTCTTCAGTGTAGACCAGTCAGAACTGAATATTCAGTGAGTACTTCTCATTATTAAGTGAATGCACAAATAGATTTAATCCTTGGACAGGGTTTAAATTTAAGATTAAGGCATGGTCAACGTTGTAAGCGGTTTCAATTACCTGGCATTATTAATGCATAAAGAACATGCCCTGTGTTCACACCAGCCGCATTTCCTTGTCCTTTAAGATGACCCTCCCCTTGTGGAGGCAGCGGGCTTGTCCACTATTTGTTTTACCTACCTGCGACCCTCGTACAACTGTCCACTAAGTGTTGATTGCTTGTAAACAGCGTTTGTAAGCATTTATCTATTTACTTTTAAGAAAATCTTATAGTAATGTCATTATATTCTTGATGATATCATGAACCTCATGATATTTTAAATAACAGGAGTCAAAAGCTTGCGTCATAAGTTTATTGTGCGATTCGAATCCCATGCGTGGAAGGAATTGATAAGGCGCGCTCGAACCTTTGCGTCTATTGCTTGAAATTTATTGCTGTTTTGGGTTTTTATTGTTCCGTTTTACGGCCTCCTCGTGTATAAATCGTACAGATAGAAGATGAATTCCGCGCTAAAGCGACCGCTGCCGACGTAACATACCATGTTATATATTTGGGCGATACCTTACGTCCTCGTATAAATACAAACATTTAGATGTAAAGTAACTTTCCAGGTTAGTTTATTTATGCGACACTGCCCATATTGAAGGCGAGCTGTTTGAACAGAGCCTTAATTTTCGTCTAAATGCCCAGTAGTTTCCACGGATGGAGGACGATTTTCATAGAGGTCCATCACGACGACCCAAGCGTGTGCGATATATCACACGAAATTATGCTAGGGCTGCGTTCCTACGGCGAGCGCGACAGAGATGGCGCACGAGACTCGCTGACCCTCAGCTCATAATGTACGGTCCGGTTAGGTACACGACTTACGGGAAGTAGGTATGTATGTATACCCGAGCCCGCGCCCGCTCCCTGTGCATGAAATGCTTATTATACGCGGCACGTAGGCCGCCACCCCCGCCTGGCTTGCTCGCTCGCGCCACCTGCCGCCAGCAACAGACAGGGACGCACGACCGATATTATAGCAAATCGAGGATTGTTATGTCCGGTCCGCCAGAGGTCGGCGTAATATATGGCCACGGTATTCCGGGCACATATATTAACACAGAACTCGCCTCATACGAAAAGATCTTACACGATGGAAACAAATGGTAAGGAAAGTTTTAGCGGTGAAATTCATTGAGATGGAAGCAGCAAAAACCAGGAGGAAAAATTACTGTAATTTTTCTGACTGATCTGACTACTGTTTGTTCGTCGCAATTTGGAGATGAAAGCAGGCAAATCATTAAGTGTATCCAATAACACTGGAAAATGTACAAGAAAAGTTGGTACCTATTGGTAGAAAAGCAGCCAACCCTCACGAAAGTTTCTTAGGTGGAGTCGTAAGATAATCTATTAAGTAATAATGGGGATGTGTGGTCAAGAGGATGATGGTGCCGGGAGGCTGGGCAAATGAAGAATGATGAGCAGTTGCACCGAGGGGCGGTGCAGCCGCTATGACACGTCGCGCTAAGTGACTGATCACCTTATCGCAACGTATACCTACATACATTTTACTTTTAAACTAATAGATCAAAACATAACAGATATTTTTTATTATTGATTGGAACAACGTTTTCTTTCGGCGGAGTTTAGATTTAGTCAAAAATATGTTGTATAATTTATGTTTTTCTATGTTCTACTATTATTTATAAATATATAAAACTTTAGTTCTGTTACATTGTTTGTTCCTGAATACTGTCTGCTTATAAGTACAATCACGCCCTTGCGATAAATGTCTAGGGGCGCAGTCACCCGCACCGCCTAAACGAATTTAAATAAAATCGGGTATTAAAATCTCCAGGCGATCTCACAAAAATATACCTATGTCAGGAGAGATTTGAGCGGAATAAAAATTCCTCAAGCTCGTCGCATTATCGAGGGGCGGGTCTCCTGTTTTCTTTTATGGCTGTCGTAAGGTATAATCTTCAAGAAAAATGCGATATTTAAATGAAGTGAATTCCTCGAAGGGGATTTCCTTAATACCCGAATTTTTCAGTTGCAATTTCATTTGTTAATTCAGTGAGGTTGGGTGTAATCGCGTTGGGGTGACAGAAAAACATCTGTCATGTTATTTTATAATTTATGTTTTAACAATTTTGAAACGGTTCGGATTACACAATGCGTGGAGGATTTAAGAAAAGAATTACTATTCGGTGTTATCTTTGGATACGACACCCCGGTGTCACCTCTTGTCGCGTACAGTATAAACATTGGGTCGTAATGAGGCGGTGCGGTGTGGCGGAGTGTGCGCAGGATCCAGCGCGCGCGCAGAAGCCGGCGCCACGTGCGCGGCACGCGTCACACGTCTCTAATTGCCCTACTATAGAGATTGTGACAATATTGGACAATCCAGTGAAAATAACACCCAAATATTGTATAGCGTATCGCGTGAGCCGACAATAATCTCTCATTTTAATAGATAAGTGGAGGCGGAGTCATGTGATTTGTTGCTGAATACTCTCATAATACCTCCGGCTTTACTTGCATTTATTTAACCCTCCCTCAAATATTCAAAGCATAATGGATGTAACATAAAATTGTTTTTATTTTACACGCAAAAGATGTTTTCAGTAGATTCTTAAAGTAAAATAACATGAAAAAATAAATTCAAGGCGGTCCTCGGTCGGTGGCCATTTCATTAAAATTAAAAGAAGTTAAGTCGCGACACAAGACAAACTGCCGCCTAGAGAAATAAAGAGACCAAAGCAAATGAGAAGAACTCATTTGGGCGGCCACTGAATTGTGTTCGAGAGGATAATAAAAAGGGAAGCCATCAGTGACACGCACAATAAGCATCAACCTCAAGAATATCATAGATAACTGCGCGGAGCCGCCGCAGGGACCTCATTAGGAGGCCGCAGGGAAATTAAAAAGAAAGCAAGATCTCGGACTCGATTGCGACCCGAGAAAAAAGAGCGGCCTTCCTCTCATAACATTACATACAGCCTCCGACGATTTTCCGGACGATTATTATTTTGTGGTGCGTAAGACTTGGCCGGAAAAGTAGTTAATGACAGAACAGAGGGCGAAGGCGCACAGGCGCAGCATAAATCAGTCTGGAGCAGAGATGAATGTAATTACCGTGCCGGACGGGACAAATCGGATCTGCGAGCGAGCCTCGTTTGCCGCCTAGCGCCGCCGACACACGCGTGCCGCGACTAGGCGGCTCATACTCAAGCCGCTCGTAGCAATTTATGAAAATGTAACACGTTACTGACTGCGTTATTTGTGAAAATTTTCTTGCTCGTTGAATTACAAGGATCTTCAAACAATTAAAACGCATTGAAAAGAATTTAAAATGTAACACGTTACTGACTGCGTTATTTGTGAAAATATCCTTGCTCGTTGAATTACAAGGATCTTCAAACAATTAAAACGCATTGAAAAGAATTTAAAATGTAACACGTTACTGACTGCGTTATTTGTGAAAATATCCTTGCTCGTTGAATTACAAGGATCTTCAAACAATTAAAACGCATAGAAAAGAAGTTAAATTGTAACACGTTACTGACTGCGTTATTTGTGAAAATTTCGTTGCTCGTTGAATTACAAGGATCTTCAAACAATTAAAACGCATAGAAAAGAAGTTAAATTGTAACACGTTACTGACTGCGTTATTTGTGATAATTTCGTTGCTCGTTGAATTACAAGGATCTTCAAACAATTAAAACGCATAGAAAAGAAGTTAAATTGTAACACGTTACTGACTGCGTTATTTGTGATAATTTCGTTGCTCGTTGAATTACAAGGATCTTCAAACAATTAAAACGCATTGAAAAGAATTTAAAATGTAACACGTTACTGACTGCGTTATTTGTGAAAATATCCTTGCTCGTTGAATTACAAGGATCTTCAAACAATTAAAACGCATAGAAAAGAAGTTAAATTGTAACACGTTACTGACTGCGTTATTTGTGAAAATTTCGTTGCTCGTTGAATTACAAGGATCTTCAAACAATTAAAACGCATAGAAAACAAGTTAAAATAACAATTAATTGCCCCTTTTCAAGAACGAATTCCAAGTCTTTCGAACTGACTCGATTTGCTGGGAAGAAATCTATAGAAATCTTACATTTATGCAAAACAAAGGCAATCAAGGCTCGGGCGAACAGAAGAAATGAGCTTCATTAAACGACGGAATGAAAACTTTAATAATGTAAGATGCAAAAAACTCGACAAAAAAATACTTAAGAAAATCTGACGTCATAAAGGCTGGTGTAACCGGGGACTCGCTGTAAAATCATTAAGATGCTAATAAAAACTTCCTTTTGTAACACAGAGACGAACTCAGGGAGCGACGAGAAAAAATATTCAAATAAAAACTCAATCGAGAGAGTGGAATGGGAAGAGCGGTACCATGATTATTCTTCAAAACATAATGAAGAGAATTAATGTAAATATTCTTTTTGCTTGGAACTTTCCGCCCTCCGGAAAGTTTTATTTTACGGCGCGTCGTCTAACAGCCGTCCCTTATTGACATTCAATTCGGGGGAAATTGATTTATGAAGATTGTCGCCTTAATTGTAGAAAGATTTTTTTGAATCGATTGTAATCTGTGAAACATTTGGGGAGACGAATAAATCAGTGAATGTGAAGTGCAACGATATAGATTCATGTTGGTTTTAGCATGTTTATGTGTAGCCGAATGTTTTAGTAGAACAGTGGGTGTGCATTGTTGCATTATTGAGTAGCTCGTGACAGTTCGCAGCAGGGCCGAGGACTGCCGAGGTGGAGGGCTGCAGCTGCACTGTCATTACAATGTCATGCTAGTGGCACTCGACAAGCGGAACAAATGGACACCATTTTGTTCATTACCTTTATTAAATTTCAATGACTTTATGCTTCATTTTTTATTCCGTATCATGAATATTTTATTACGATTTTTTTAATTTTTGTGTTGAGCTCTTCGCATAAAGTTTGTATGCTTTGTTTGTGCTCAATTTAACTTCAAGTAGATCAACGAACGGGTCTCAAAACATATAGGCCCTAATTAAGCATGAAGTAAGCAGATCCCTTTCACTGGACAGTATTTTTCGGGATTTGGAACAAAATATCCGTAAATAATTGGAATCTCTCCAGAGGAGTCGTCGTGGAAGGGTCCACACAAGGTCCGGCACCTTTTTACGGTCGATAAAAATAATAAGTCGGTGCTCCCGCTACCCCTCCCCCCCCTACCTACCCGCGCCCCCTTCGGACACAGACGTACGAACCCGCTCCGCCCACATTCGGACACCGCTCATTTTTTGTTTGTAGCACTTTTCATTTGTCTCCAAGAACCGAAGTGAACACATATACAAACAATCGTTTTGTTTCTGGGACCACAACAATACACATCTATTTATCCGAGTTGTCGAAGCCGCGTCGTAGACACAAGTACCAACAGACATTAGCCAAGTTACACACATTAAAAGTTCCCGAATCGACACCTAATATGCAATCACATACTTTATACAAAATTTATCGTACCTATTACAAGATTCGCATTAAACTACCCAGAAAATCTTTAACCTAAGCTTTAAGCTTATAAAAGCTCGGCGCTAATGGCCGGATACCGGAAATTGCGCTCTCATATATCTCCCAACAGATTTATGAAAGTACCCACACATGAGCCGATGTCTCTTGGGCGCACACACGTCACACCACCAAGAAGTAACGTAACTCCACACACACACTCACACCGTCACTGTTAAACTTTGACACTTATTAATTTAAAGGATCGTTAATTCGGGGGGTACTAAGCACAGTGATATGAAGCAAAACTAAACCAAAGTAACGATCGAAAAACTATTTAGTTTACACGGTAGTTTTATATTAATGGCCTATAGGGTTTAATTTAAAGTCAACTTCTGAAATAATCCGGCTTCAAAAAATCATAATAGCAATCTTCGGTGGGCGACGAATGCTACGCTCGTAGCAGTACGCGCTACGTCGTAGCAGCGTAGCAGATAATCCGCGTCCAGCGGCGTACTCTCACGCCTCTCGTAGCCGCTGATATGACTCCAGTGGTATTTCCCCTCTAGACATATTGATGTGTATTCTGTGCTTTCCCTGTCATGCTTAATGCATCTGTCAGATCTGCATACATATTTAACAATAATCAGCTTTACACCCTACCCTTTTTTGACGCAATACATTTCATTTTTAAGCTAGAAGTGGGTTACTTTTTAGCAATACCATAGAAATGCAATTAATAACAAAAAAAGGGAACGTGATTATAAGTTCAAACAATGAGAGCAAGAAACACTAAACAGCTATCCCGACACCCTAAGTCAATTGTGAAAAGAATATTAGGTATATTCGCAAGTGGGGGCTGTTTTTTTAGGATCGTAATCTTTTCCGCGTATCCCGTCTCAGCCCTTGCCGACACGTACCGGCCATTGTGACGCGGAATACGTCTTCCGCGGCGCTTCTTATATGAGCGTTACAAGTGCTTTCTAAATAATCTAAGTCCAGTCGAAGAGAGCGTATTGTATTGACACAGTGGAGTGGTGGCCGGCCGTATAATGCCTGGTGTGTGTGTGCGTCGTGTGTGTGCAGGGTCTGTGTGTGTGCGTCCACGCTTGATAGAATAAGCAAGTCGTCCGGCGCCGAGGGGGGGAGGGTCCGACGCCCCCTTAAGTATCTTGAAGACTGGACCTCCACCACCCCCAGCCCACTACACGTCTTCTGTAGCACTTCCCGTAGCCACATCGGACTCTAATGGGCATTTATGTTATGTTATAAACTTGCTTTTGTTATAATAAATTGATCGTCACTATTTCTAACCATCACTTTGTCATAAAGATTTTTAAATCAAATCAAATCAAAAATATTTATTTGTTAGAACATGGTACAATAGATGTAATAGTCATTTGAGTTTCAGCATAACCTGCCTTGAACAGGCGTGCTAATACATTTCGTATTAGTGACAACGTCATCACGATTATTATTATTATATGATTATTACATATTTACATTAGGCATAGGCTCTTTCGACTTATCTTCAGAATATTCATAAATGGTATAATATTTTTATGTAATAAAAGTTATCACGATTTTTTTAAACAATTGCTTAATCTTGCATTTGCTTACCTAAAAAAAAAGCAATTTAATGATAATCAAGGGCTCATAATATGAATTTCTCTGCTGCCTCTCCGCCTTCACAAGCCTCGGTCATTGCTTGAGAGACATACAGTTGAGGAAAGGATGTCAGTTTCTCCAAACAACAAAATAGTTTGTATTTTTATCATGAAAGAAATAAATCGTTTTTGTTCATCAATATTCTAAGTATTCATCCTAAACAGATAATGTTATGTAAACAGAAACCATCTGCATTAAGTTCAATCTTATAATTAGCCTATAATGTTCCCACTGCTGGGACACAGGCCTCCTCTATCTCCTCTCTGTGGGAGTAGGCCGTAATCCACCACGCGGGCCCAGTGCGGGTTGGTAGATGACACATGTTTTAGATTTTTTCGGTTCTAGGACATGCCGGTTTCTTCACGATGTTTTCTTTCATTGTTTTGAGAGCACGATAAAATAATTTACACAAAGTAAAACGCCGGTCTGAGTTCAAACCTACGACCTACAACTCGTCGGCCATTACCACTTCGCCACCACAGCTCTATCTTGAATGTAATGAATGTTAAACAAGGGATTCTAAACAGCCATAGAAATTGCTGAATTTATTTTTTAATACAATGTATCCTATAAGTACGTTACTACATACAAAAATTAAATCCCACCTCACTGTTACTAAATGCAGTAAACTGACTTTAAAATTCGTAGACGAGAGAAAATGAGCAGTATGCACGAGTACGAGCTCTAGTTTATTAAGTTGCTTAAAATGTCAGCAAGAGTGTGCGAGCGCCGGAGAGCGGCGTACGAGCAAATCATATTAGCTGGCACTGGCTGCGCTGCGGCGCTTGCTTGCTCCTCACTATTCCGACGCTAATCCTCTACAACCTGGACGCACATGGAACATTTCCATTTTGATTAGGAACACATTGCTTAACTGTTTTAGACTTTTTTGGACGACCAAAAGAATGATGGATCTGGTCATGTCATCGTGTACCGAAATGAGGACTGCTTCAAACTCAAACTCAAACTCAAAGCATTTATTTCAAATAAAACAATTACAGGCACTTTTGAATTGTCAAGGGGTCGGTCAGTAAGAAATATTAAGGTAGTTGCCCATTCCAAAGCGAAGTATGTACCTATGGAGAAGAACGGGCAAGAAACTTCATATATAACGCTATAAAGATGTCAAGTCATACTTCTCAGTCTAACATCTATAGACCGTATTTCACTACCCAAAACCACCAAAATATCACAAAAAGTTGACTCTGTAACACGTAAACCGTGTACTGAAAACGGAAAAATAAAAACATTAAAACCGAACGTTACCAACAGTAGGTACATAAGGTGCTCGAGCCAAAAGTTATGTCGGAATACTTCTAACGGGCGGGCTGCTATGAGTAGATTTACAATAAATACGCCAAACAAAGAAAAAGGAATCTCGCTGCGGGGAAAACTTCGGCTTTGTACTCCACTACACTGTTACGGTGAAGTGCTCGCTTTATAGGTAAAATATGTGTGTATATATGTGGCCATCTATTGTCGGAATGCCATTATAAACGTATGTTTACAGTACAAGTAAATAATGCTCTAACTGTGCGGAAGAATTTTCAGCTTCACCCTTGCCGCTTGCTACTTAATGGGCATACAATTTATTAATGACTTAAATAAGTTATGCAAAAGGCAAGCAAACAACAAAAACTTTAAAATTTTGTGATGTGTGAACTCTATGCCTTATAGTGTGTTGAAGTTACTTTAACTAAGTATACTTTATATTTCTTTCTGTCAATTGGTGCACCAAAGGGAAAAATTATTTACTCATCAATGAAACCCAAAGATTTTCCCTCTCTCTCACACCAACCGATTACTAAGAGCAGAAGCAGTGCAGAAGCTGTCGAATCCAGGTGACTATTGACTAATTGTACGCGTTCAAAGAGCATCGCGTCTGCAGTGATTCTTCAGCAAGGGTTGAGTGCCGTCGACAGAACATGCCTGAGGCTGCCACCTGCCTCCGATATAATTGAACTTCAAAACTCGGCGTGGCAGATCCCCAATACTTCCGCCTGGCTGGATCCCTACCCTCCTATTTATTTTGTCTGCGTTGTCTTTGGCGCTGTCACGGCTCTGCCTTTTGAACGGTTTTCAATCCGACGCATTATATTGACGGTATCAATTCCCTTCACATAATGTACTGATCAGTCACCGACGTATCGCTGCTTTGTAAGAGGTTTCGTTTATTTTTATTGGGTTTGGTGCTCGGTAATGATCTTAGTGGTTCACGTAGTTTTTTATTGTATCGTTTTCAGGTCTAGTGACAGAATTTCGCTTCTTCGATATTGAAATCCTAACTTTAATAAGTAAGTTAGCGAAAGTAAGTTTGTTTGTTAGGCTTTTACGCCAAAACGGCTGAACGTATATTTGACACACGAATAGACCATAACCTGACTCTGGATCGCAACAGCTAGTTTGTCATAATTATGAAATGAGAAACTTTCCGCAATCATCAGTTTAGTTATAAAATTACCTGTCTGCACAAGGGATAGAATAGTTGGATGACTAAACCTCTGGATCTCAGTTCAGTGACCTGCGACCGCACGCCAATATTGTTTAGTGTCAAACGTAAATAGTTCTCTTTATTAAGCCGAGGAACGACGAAAGACCATACATTTTATAAACACTCAAACTCTCTACGCACATTTTGGTACTTACAATCATAAAGGTACAGTTATGCTTCGACTGCTATAACTACTTATTCGAGAGATTTATTTTTAATGAAATAGTACAACATTAACACTGAACCTAAAAACATCTTTCCCGTAGCTGTCCGTACCGCAGAAAATTCTTGAACTACAAATAAGTTTATATTTTCCAAACAACAAGACCCAATACAAATACACCTGAAAGACGTCGCATTACGTATTCCCGGTCTTAGCGTCATCTCCTTGATTTAAAACGAAATACCCAAAATCAGCTCATGCAAATAGAAGTGTCGTTTCGGCCACTCGAGTAGCAAATCAAGAAAGAAACCCCGACCGGCGGTCGAGCGTCGTTCACGCCTCAATCAACTGCCAGTTACGAGCCTTTGTACAACGAGTGCCCCTCAACCTTACCACACAAACTTCAGCGTCTCGAAAACATTCAATGTGATAAGACGATTTAACACAATGTTTCATTTTAATTGACGTAAGTTTCATTAAGTCGTCAGTCAACTCAATAAAATTAATTAATAGAGAGTTGCCTCGTCATTAAAGAGAACAATACCTTCATGTATCTGTGTAAATATGAAACATGTATAACACATGTATGAGTCAACATAATATAAATCATCAAGTGGTGGGGTATACCCACTCCAAGAGGCCAGAGAAGAAACGTCAGACGTGCACGATGGACTGCAAGCGACTTGAGACCGACATTCCAAATATGATAATAAAAAGAAAATAAGCTCTCCCTGACCGTTCCTCCAATCGCGCACCTCGCTTTTATTACATCCATAAATTCATCATATCGCAGCGGCGGCGGCGCTCGCCATTGGCCGCGTGAGAGGGACAGAGTGTGCCTCTCGCTCGCACCTCCTTCATATTAATATTGAATTTTTCTCGACCCCCGCCCGCCACCCTCGCGGGAGGCTCTACACTCGCTCGCCCCCGTATTGTTGTTATCTTTAATGTTGTGGAAAACGCGTTTTCTTGTGTCGTTAACTTTTATATTGCACGAGTGATACTTTTACGGGTTTGATACATAACTTATACCGGAGCTTTTAGCAGTACCTATACATTACATATCCATTTGGACATATTGACATAACATTTAAAAAATGTACTTTGATTTAGTCGTTTCATTACAATATGCTAATTTTTACGAGTAACTCGCAGCTAGACAATTTAACTTTAAGTTAAACGTATCAAATTATAAATATATAAATTTAATTTACATAAGTATACATTTACAATTTACATAATTACGTAATCAAAACGTATCAAATTGGCTTCATGACCACTTAAGCGTTGTCTTATTGTTTCATGTTACCAAAATCAAAACAGAAACAAAGAACATAATAAATTAATCACTTCGTAAAGGGGTTGGAGTTCTCCCCTTGACTGTTTTCCTTCGGTGCATTGTCTGCCTGCCAAAATTAAAAAAAGAGGAAACAACCGTCGCTGTATTTAAACGACGACGGTGACCTTTCTCTATTAGTCTGACTTTTTGAACTCATTATTCTCTTGACATCTGTACCTATAGAAATACAACAATTATTACGAATGTCCTTATTATGCATTAAAGACGGGTAAATACCTTTCACAAACATAATGACAGGGTAAAGCTGTGAAATATGGAGCACTAAGATAACAACATAACAACAATATTATTTAAAAGAGTGTCCGTGGAGTTTCTTGCCCGTTCTTCTCTATAGTGACCTACTGCGCTTTGGAATGGGCAACTAGCTTCATATTTCTGACTGACCGATTCCTTGACAATTCAAAAGTGCCTGTAAATGGTTTAATTGAAATAAATGATTTGAGTTTGAGTTTGAACAAGTACGGATAATTATTGCAAACTAAAGGAATATAAATAATTATGGACTACACAGACTAGAAGCTAACATGTCTCATATGAACTGTTAACAAAACGTAGGTATTGATACACACACAAGACCAAAAACAAAGTTTCCACATCCACTGAAAACTAAAACTACTACCCATAGGTAAAACAAACTCAAGTCTATAAGTTTTTATTTCTATATAGAAAAGAAAATACATGGAATCTTTTTAAAGTCCCTCCCTTATATTTCAAAGCTCAAAAGAAATCGCTAGCAATATCTGTCTGAAAAATATATCGGATTGCTTTGTCGCAGCTTTGGAAATCGAAATCTATTTTCCTTCAAATCTAAGTGAATCCCGTGCGGATTGGAAATGTACCCTTTACCTACCGCCGGGCGAGGCAATTGATATTCCAACAATACAATGTTTGAATAAAATATAAACTGAGTTCCTATCAGGCGTGTTCGTAGAGATCGCTGTATGGATTTTGAAGAAATCTCTACAACATTTGCCGTAAACCACAGAGGAGATTTAAATAGCATAGTGTTTCTTAATAATTAATACATTTTTACAGGTTCAGGTTGTATTTTGTCCAGACAAATAATATTACTAGACAGAATGTCTATCGGTGTTGTTGGATATATTTTGCTAGAAGGCTTTGAGGCGAATTTTCGGTTCGTGTACTAAACAATGACATTGTATGCCCACCGAGATTGAAGACGATCTGTAGATATGTTGAATTGGTTTTGTATCTTCCCTTCGTTACGTAAAAGTCAAAGTCAAAGCATTTATTTCAAATAGGCCCATAAAAAGGCACTTTTGAACGTAAAAATTTACATTAAAAATAGAACTGATTCTAGGCGCCACTTCCAAAAAGTAGTTTCGTATGGAGAAGAAGTGGCAAGAAACTCCACCGTTACTCTTTTAAAATGTTTTACAATATTTTGTATACATTAATTATATTTCTATATGTGAAGACGATGCACCAAGAATAAAAATACTATACCACAATTGGTAAAAAGAATTAAAAACAAAGCAAAGGCATATAAAATAATCACGTGATAGGTACATTGCGCTCACATATTTACAAACAATTGTAAAAAAATATGATGCGTACGACCTGAATTCTGGATTACAGAGATTGACATAACACTGTAAGGGCTGGAATACAATTATTTATCTCAAAAGAAATAGATTATTAATAATGAGTGCTACATGATAATTTGGTCTACAAATACCTACTTGGAAATAATAGAAACTGTAGTTTTCAAAATACTTTACTGGCACTTTTTTGCGACATGTGATGAGTACAGACGCGGAGTTAAATAATCTTGTTGTGGTTGAAACATTATTTTGATGAACCCTCCACGAGAACGTGTCTATGTTTCCGGAAAAGCTCCACAGATGGCGCTATACTTTTCGTCAGCAACAAAAGACAAATAACACTGTTTCTTTTAACAAACTTATTGACGCAAAACAATAAAAAAAAATAAAATTATCCATTTTAATTACAAAAAAGAAAGATGAGTATTTTATTATATTAAAAACTGTAGTGTATCAATTAAGAGGAAGATGATAATTACGTTGAATTAATAGTGTGTATAGTAACTTATTGATTGTGTACATTTAAAAGCCGGACTAAGTATATTTTCTACATTAAACACAACCTAATAAACAGAAATATGTAAATAATATCGTTTTCGTAAACTACAGAAGTACTTACACTAAAACTACCTTTAATAAAAATACGACATACTAATAAAGGTGGTGTAGGTAGGTCGGTATCGTAATTTTCTTTATTGTTCTTTACCACGACGGGTAGGAACAAATCGAGAGGGTTATTCTGAGTTCCGAAACTATTCTTGTGCCACTTCACTTAATGACGAGTGCGATAATGTCGAAAAACATGCTTTAATGTAGGTATGTTTAATCATTTCAGGTAGGTTTATACCAGCCATGCCCGGTAATCGGTTTGCGTGATATAAGGTAAGTCCTCTTTTTTGGAGAAGAAAAAATATTCTCACGAATGCGTGCTAGTGCTAATCAAGATTCTAAATGGTGGCAAAAACATGATTATGAATTCCAGAATGTATTCTACCTCAGATTCCTCTGTTTGCCGCTACAACGTATACTTAAGTAACAAGCATCAAGGCAGTATACCCTCTGCCCAGTGATTAATTTTCCGGTTTAAAAAGTAATCTCCCTGTTTTTATTTAATATCCCATATCAATTTTGTTCACGTTTAGAATCGAAGACTTGATACTTAGCAGATGCTGACATCATTAAACTTTCAGAATCATGAATACATGAAATTAAACAAATTAACAACCCACACTTAAACTGTAGTGCAAAAAAAATATCGAAAACGTTCAGAATAATCCTGCGTGGAGGTTATTCGCGTCCCCTACTCATTTAGCTGTCGGAGAGTTATTTAATACCGCTAGTGACCCCCGCCCGGTCTCGCCTCGACTCTAAATGTATTGAACACATCTGCCGGACAGAAGACGCACTGCCGCCAAGATAAATTAAATAATTTCAATTTATTTCCTTCCCATTACGTTTTCATGGTGTTATGTTCTGTTATTCGTTACATTCAGTCTTTAAATTTAACATTAAATTACGTATTTCAACAGGCAAAATCCGTAAAATCTGGGCGGTATAGATACTTTTCTTTTTAACGTAAGGAATCTTTTATTAATACTTATAAAGTGAGTAAAAAAAGTGAGAAATCAAAGGTCGAGTAGGTATTTCCATAACATATTGAATACAACGCCAAACTTCGACCGTTGCATGATTGATCGAGTCAGAAGTTGGTCGAGGGTACTGCTTAGAATAAGCACACATCCGTTTCCGTAATCTTTCAACATCTTAAATAAAATAGTCCGGAGTACTGTTGTATGGCCGGTATCTTATGAATTAAATATGAGCGCTTTATTCGATTCCCGAGTCCCTCGATATCTGATAATAAAAAAGAAATTTATCGCACACATACGAGAAGAAGAGGCCGCTATTTTTTACGGCGCCGGCGTCCTTCCATCGACAATCACTTCATAGCGACCCCTGTCCGAACGTTCGATGACAGAATTATTTATCAGTTTGAAAAATGACGGGAAATTGAATGTAGTCGCAATGTTTACAACGCATTTTCTGTCCAGTGTCCTCGGGGGCTCCTTCCCTCGCGTTCCGATGTCCACTTTTCAAAGAGACCGCTCGGACGAGGGTCGAAAAAGTGTCCCCAGAGTAAAAAATAAAAAAATATATATTGTATCTTCGTTCAACAAATGTTACATTACCCGTATACAGCAAATTACAAAGACAACGTTGAGATGAAACGAGAGCAAGCTGTGGAGGTAGACGCGATTCTTTATTCATTTCGTGTCTATAATTGTTTTGCGCTCGGGGACAACATTACGCTATGACGCAATCTATTTGAGTGAGTCGCGCCATGTGTCCACCGGCGACCCGTGGCCCGTGCCCCGTGCATGCCCCCGTGCAGTGTGCACCCATCCCAAGCTTCCGACTTCTATTATAATTTGAATAGTTTATTATAGGGCTTAGTAACAGAGTGCTATTCCCTCACGTCTATTCACGGAATCGGTCGATGGAAAGATCCTTGGCGTGGTTAGCAATGGACGTCTTGACCCTGTGCTGCGGTGGTTACTGTTTTTTTTTATTTATTAAAGTTGGTTTTGAATTTTAGTAACTGAGAGTGGTAGGTACTAAATTAAATAATAAGTGATAAATGTATTTTTTTCTGTTAGTAGGTTTGTACAAACAACACGAAAATCATAAATTAAAAACCAGGTGAGATCGGCGTTCCCTATCTGACTACTCTGAGAAGAAAGGTCGAAACAAATACAGAGGTCACAGTCTATTTTAAGTCCAGACATAATCTTGGTCAGATCGTGTGAAGACCATGTAGATTGTTGTCTGAAATAAATAAAACATAAAAAAACACATTGTTTTCACATTCACAATTATTAAATAACTAGCTGACACCGCAAACGTTGTTTTGCATTATTTTTTTATTAAATCTTGGCCGATTCTCAGACCTACCCGATATGCACACAAAATTTCATACAAATCGGTCCAGCCATTTCGGAGGAGTTTGGTAACAAACATTGCGACACGAGAATTTTATATATTAGTAGATAAAATAATTTTACAAAGTAAATTTCTGGTCATTGTAATTAATCAAAGGATTCCTTAAGGGCCTCTTTCATCACACTCAAGTAATGTGTATAGTAGGCTAACCGCCAGCTAAAGTGCCCCGTAACATCATGTGCTAATTTCACGACGACGTTTGAAAAATTATGCTTTCCAATTAGAATGACTTTTTTAAACTAATTACGTACCTAATAACTTACAGTCCTTACAGAGAGTTGCATTAGCTAGTTAGTACCTAAGCACCTACCACAAGATTCCAACGCCACAATTAACTAAACCGCAATTAATATTTTATACCACTCACCAATGTCTAGATTCCTTAGTAGGAAACTAGGAGTAACCATAAATTGTAGATAATCTATAAATATAATAAAATCGCCAGATGTGGTCGCCTTTTGATGGCTTTTACTTTTATTTTATTTTATATTAAATTTAATCCAAGACAATAGGCGAGTTACGTGTCATGAGATTCAGCACATACTGCAGGTGGGATGGCTTCCCGATCCCACCTGCAGTATATTCACGAAATTCACTTGCATTTTTGCGTGCGGAGGAGAGTTTCACGCTGGGTGCTGCACAAGCTTACCGATGCTTAGAAGCAGGCCTGTAGTGCTCGGGCACGCCACAATAGCGGCGGTAAGTCCCCTCTTTGAGGAGTGTTTGGAGAGGTGCCACGGCGTCCTCGCCTTCCGCCTGACGCAGGTCCTCACCGGACACGGTTGTTTCGGGAGGTTCCTGTTTCGAATAAGGCGGGAGGAAACGCCCGGGTGTCACCATTGTGTGGATCGCCCGGAGGACATGGTAGAGCATACGGTGGAGGTCTGCCCAGCTTGGGCGGAGCACCGCAGTGTCCTCGCGGAGGCGATCGGCGGCAGCGATCTCTCGCGTCCGGCCCTGGTCCAGGCCATGGTACGGAGCGAGAGGGAATGGAAAGCTGTCACCTCCTTCTGCGAAGCAGTAATGCTAGCGAAGGAGGAGGCGGAGCGCGTGAGGGAGAGAGCCTTGCGCCCTCACGCCCCTAGTCGCCGCAGGAGACACTCTGGGCGTCGGGAGTCGCCTGCAGATTCCCGGCCACCATAGGCGTGAGCTTGCGGACGGCGAGCAATGGGTAGCTCACCGTCCGGTAGGGACCAGGCCCGGGTCGACGGCGCGTCGTGTTCCACGCACGCCTCAAAGAGATGTCAGCAGGAAATGACGGGGTCCGATAGGGCCGACGCCTCCGGGTCGCGGGTAATTCGATGGAGTAACCGTGGCCCTGGCACAGGCAATTGAAGGAACACGGGTGGGTTTTTTAGTCAGTAAAAGTCTGACACGCCCTCCCGCTCCACCCAGAGCGGGAAAAGTCATTTGATGATTTCCCACCCAAAAAAAAAAAAAAGGCCTGTGGAGCTATTCTGTAACCAACTCACCGTCAAAACTTAGGTGAAGTGGAGCGTGGAGTGAGCCGTCAGTCCCACTGATTCTAGGGATTGACCAAGACGGGATGACACTGACAGCTCACTGACAGTTTACGACATCATTATAGGTGCTTCGTTTTTGGATAGTATTTATAAATCCAAGAGATTTATAAATACTATCCAGAAACGAAGCGCCAGTCGATAGTTTGGGTGTTTCAAAACGAATCAACGCCTACCAAAGTGAAGCGATCTAGAAGCGGGGGAAAGATTTTGATCGAGAGTTTTTTCAATTTGACTGGCTACTTGATGTCATTTCCTTTACGGAACCAAAGAAGCATCAACGCTGAATGGTACACTACCAAATGCTTGGCAGAAGTTTTCTCTGTTGTGAGTAACATCAGAGGGCTCCGTGGGCTACTGCTCCACCACGACAACGCACCGTCGCACACCGCGCTCAAAACGAGGGACTTCCTGGACTGCTCGCCGGTCAAACTCCTGGGTCACCCTCCATACAGCCCTGACCTAAAAATAAAAAATCTTCGCCGCCGGAAGATGCGCTGTCAGCGTTCGAGCAGGCTGTTAGCGAGGTGTCTACGGTGGACTGGAAAAAGTGTTTTGAAAACTGGTTCAGACGCACAAAACTTTGTAAAAACGCTAGTGGAGAGTACTTTGAAAAGACTTTTTTTTTTTTTAAACCTATAGAACATTTATTTTTATTTTCGCAAAACTTTCTGAGTGTCCCACGTATGCTTCTTGTTTTACAATTTGGCTTTATGAACTACTAAAAGGATAGTTTGTAAAACTTACACGGATAAACATAAAGTTTAGGCCTCTTCTGTCATCTTTGGTTATAAAAACCAAGGAGATGTTTCAAAAATGGGCCAGGTCTATTCACTACCCCAAAAAAAGAGACAAATCAATAGAGTTCGGAAAAAATAGAGATGCTTTAATTAAATGTGTTTACTGTTTTGGTAGTATTTTGATATTTATCAATTATTTTTATTGACTTCATAATGTAATGGCGGATTTAGTTACTCTGTGCGAATGGTCGATCTAAGGTTTTCTGGCATCATTTATCATACAAAGAGAACTGGTCGCTGTCACTTCAGTCACTTTCGTCATGTCAAACGTCAATAATCAATCAAAATGACAGCTTACCGCCATGACGGGTTTGTGTTGCAATTTCAAGAGTAGGTTATTGTGTTTTACCAAAAAATAGGGAAACACCCTATTTTTTAGTATTGTGTACAAGGACCTGGCTCAGTATGCACACATTTTGGAACATCTCTTACATGTGACAACGCGACATTCAGCGCCTTTGTGTCGCGCTGTGGCGTCGCGTCATTTTGGGGGACCCTTAAGTATAGACTTCGATTGGAAATATTAATATAGGAGACATATATCGATATTTACTAGAAATCCCGTGTGTTCACAGTCTACTGTTATATTATTTTAGTGATGGCTGTTCGTCAGGAAAAATCTGGAAGAAGCCAACAGTCACTGTATCAATGTTGTGCCATTAGGTTGTATAAACAGGAACGCAGGCTTTCTTTAATTCACTGAAACTAAAAACTTCGCAAACACTGTGAAATTACTGAAGGCTGTGGGTGTCGACCTCAGGACGAGCTGTTTCTCACACGGACAAATGAAATTGCAGTCTATTTTCGATATTTAAATTAGCACTTTTTGCATACATTACACCAACCATTTATAATAGTGTACCTAAAATCTACATATTAAATTATATTCTATTCTTAAAATTAGTTTTTCCAAATTTTTCAATACCTACTCATTTTTTTTATGGAACTCTGGCACATAAAATCAAACACACAAGAGATGAATGAGCCCACCACACGTAAGAAGATACTTTCAAGTACTAGCCACTGTCTTATTATAATGAAGTTTTACATCGGGGTTACGATCTCGACATCTATGGGACAGGTACATATTGAGTTTATACTTTATTACCTGTATATACCTAGCCATGTGTGTGTGTGTATGTATTATAGCAGCCATGGCCGCTCGTAAAAATGTTTTATTCACCCCATACGGCGTCGTAAAAGGCGTAATAACGCGAGGAGGTATCGTGGAAGCAATTACCGATCTGTTATAGTTTGTTACAAAGGCGCTTGTTTATTATCGTTTTATTATCGACTCATTTGCTGAACAAGGACGCTGTTTAATTCAATACGCTTTTATTACAACGAACTCTAAACAATTAGGAAGTAAGGCTCAGTTTATTATAAACAATATGATTTTATAGATAACTAGATTTGTGATCTGTTCTGAGACTGTTCGGTAATTCGGGAGAAAACAATAAAATAAAAATTCTAAGGATGGATTTCAGTAATGAAACTGAACGCGATCAGCACATAAACTAGGCTTAAGGGCTGTCAGTTTCATAATTTTCTGTGCAATATGACACTGACAGCTCTTGAACGCGTTTCAGATGTGCTGAACGAGTTTTTTTTCTAAGTCAGACTCCTTGACTGCGTTTGTAGTAAGAAGGTTGAACGGTATTAAATCAGAATTATCGCTAGGCTCGACAAAGTCGCAGATGAAAGTTGCGCAACAAATCCTTATCTACGTTTCAGGTCACGATTCTGCAAAATCGACGAAAATAAAATCAAACGTTCCTCCGCTCACAGTCGAAATGGAGAATGTGATATTGGATAGAGAGCGTCGCTGAAATGTCATCATAAGACTGAGGCTGACGACCGGTGCTGTGGGGCTCGTCTCGTTGTGTAAACTCAGCTTTATTTTTTATTATGAAACTCGAACTATTATTATTAGTAAACTTACGAGAAATACAATCAGTGCAAGTAAAGGACTTTGAAGTCGGAAGTAGACGTTGACTGGGTAACCTTAAAAGAGGTCACCTTGATTAACTTATTGTGAGTTACACAAAACATTAGTAATTTGGCTTCTTTCAACATTGGAAACACACGCTTGTCCTGTCTATTTCAGGAAAACGTGTAAAATTGATCTCTAGTCAAAACAAAATTCCAAGCTGAACTTTGATCCCTTGGGACTAATCCTTACCTACCCTCTGACTCTGTTATAGAGGTTACTTTTCAATCATACAAACTTATTTGTGTACGGAAATATTGTATTATAAAACATTTTCCTGTTAACACAAACTGGTTTGATAAATATAAACAAGGGTTATTGGTTACGATTACTATTGACCCCTCGTGACTTTATTCAAAATTAAGAAAATCTCAATGTTCATCGTTCTAAGTAGTATTTTTTTTTATTTATCTAATAATAGTATTAGAAATAAAAGGTCCTAGATGCCTACTTAGCAAAAACACTATTAAAACTACATTCGTTTAGACAATAGCTAATTGCAAACTGTTAAATCTTTGTAAGTAACTGTTTTTAAGTTGGTACCTTAGGTACTGCACCTTCTTAATTATCATCATCGAAGAAAAATCTCTCAAATATATCTCTCGAAAATTGTATAAAGTTATGATCTTCCCCACAAATAAGTACCTATATAAAAAGCGCCTCGTACCTGATACGTACAAACCAGCAGCGCACCCCATTATATTCATAACTGTACATCATAAAACCGCCCGCCCTACCCGGAAAACTGTCGGCTGCACTTCCCTGCCCGCCTACAATATCATAACGAGCAGGGATTGGCCGATATGAGTTGATATAATATCATAACGCGTTAGGATTGGGTGAGGAGCCGCGGCGCTCGCCCCTCCGCCCTCGCGGCGCCCTACGCCTCTCATTAAAGGTTAGTGCACCGGAGTAGATGGTCTGCGTCGTCATAATAAGTTTTACGTCGTGTGCCGTCCCGCACGCCTCAATAAATATGCCGGGCGGCGGACTCCCCCGCCCGCCGAGTATGAGCGGTAGGAAATGCCGACCGCCGACCGCCCGAGCCGGATCAATAATAATACTCGCCCATATCTGCAGTGGACTGGATCTGCTTGAGAAAGCGTCCCTCCGCGCCCCCCGCGCCGCCGCTACACAAACAATATAAATCATTTTCTGAGCTGAAGCCGCGGCCACACGCAACCCGCATCCGGCCCGTTCCAGCCGCCGCTCTGGCCGCACGCCCGCCGAACATTTCCACTACAGTACATACATTTGTTTTTCCTTTTCTGCCAACTGTACAGTCTTCGTTATACAGAGTAATAACAACAAAATGTATTAATTTATAGGATCTTAAAAGTCTATATGGTCTTTCGTCTTAGTCCCAAAAACTATATTTATTTTCGGTATAAAAACAAATAAGTAATAAATCTTAAGTAATCAATTTGTCGTTCCATCAAGGAAAACGGACTCTACGTTATTGTTATAGGCATAGCTAAGATAGACGATCTTAAAACTCTTGTTAAGAAAAATACGTTGATCGATAAAAAATTAGGCGACAAGAATAGTACATGAATCAATTCAAAGTTTGATCTGTTTTACATGCACAAGTGTATGCCTTGCAATACAAAAACTTCTTTATGGTGGCACTTTTTAACATAGAGCAGCAGCGGGTTAAAGTTTGTAGCTGTTCGTGAATGGTAACAGGTGGTTAAGCCATCACTTTCCAACACCATTAAGTAGCTTCGAGTGATTTTCTTTGAACTACTGACGTGCAGTAATCTAGGTATCTAGTTCAGAAACATTATGTGCTCGAAATAGCTGAGTGCGTTTGTAAGTCTATAGTTTGTCCCTTTACAAGTCTTTTAAGAAAAAAAACAAGTAAACGTTACTATCTAGGGGCCGTTCAAGTATTACGTAAGCACTATGGGGGGGGGGGGGTCTTTGTTTTGCTTATTTTGGATGACATGGGGGGTAGGGGAGTCTAGATGATGATTACGTCATCGGTAGTTATTTACTTTTTTACACAAATGGCAACCCTCACATTGTCTATGCTTGAAAACGAAACGCATTTTCAAAAATCTAATCTTTATCCTAAATCTATTTTCTTATTTTTAAAATTATAATTATAACATTATAATTACGATGTAAAAAAATACATTTAAAATTAAAAAATGTTTACGTAAGCATGGGAGGAGGGGGTAAGAGCTTTGCTTACTTTTGCTGACAAGGGGGATGGGGGGTAAATGATTGTAATAAATCTGCTTACGTAATATTTGAACGGCCCCCTATAGGTAGAGAACGATACTGTTAGCTTAATAGGTGCTGTAGGTACATTTTTAGACTCTCTCAGTTTCCTTTAAAAAATACTTTCAATCTTTCTAGTAACCAAACACTTGACAGCTAAGTATCACATTCACAGCATCCGCAAAAAGTATTTCATCTTCAATAAAAGAGATTACAAATTCACTTCTAATCGATAACAATTTTCTGTGCACGCCGCCGGGATCAAAAAAATGACCAGATGAAACAAAAACATAAAAGCTTGTTGTAGTGCCGCGTGCTCGTAAAGACACAATTTTGTGGTGGACGCTACACACATAACTTGCGCCCCGTGTCGCCCGGCCCGATATTGTCGGCCTCCTGTATACTGTTGGTTTATTTTTTATATACAAAAATTACAGGCAGGAACTTCAATGCAAAGTATGTACATAATATTCTATGTAGAGAATGATCGTACGTTGTACCGTTTAGAACTTCAACGAATTATAAGTAACAATATTTCAGCTGAATGCCTTAACATACAATTCAATAAGAGTTTACGAGCCTACGTCTCTAACGTTTCTAAACAGGCAATATGTCGATCTAGTTGATGGCAATACAGAGCAAGCGAACTTTGTACAATTTATCAAATTGAGTTACCGAGGGGCAATATCGCAGAGCGAACGCAATATTGCAGCGCGTGACCGCGTCTGCAATACGCGCTCAATACATCGGCCGGCGCCGGGCCGGCACGTCCGCCACCCGCTGCCCCCCCCCTCCCCCCCGCCCTCGTCTTCAGGCACCCGAGCCCCCGCCCGCCCAACTGACCACCTAGATATTTAGCTAACAATGCCTCGCCGCGAGCGACGGCCACCTCCGGCGCGCGCCGTCCCGCTCCGGCGCCGGCAGCGCGCGCCCGCACGACAGGGACCTCGCCTCCGGTCATCGCTATATTTATTGGCGACGCTCATAAGTACGCGGGTCAGGTTATAAGTTTCTACAAAATGAATGGCCGAGGCACGTAGGAGGCGAGCGCCCGCCGCCGCGCTTAACAAGAAAGCACCTCCACCAGAAACTTGGCAGGGGGGCATCACCCCACGGACGCTGGCGTTATAATTAAAAAACAAAAGAATACAGAGCCACTCAGCCTCTTGCCCGCCGACGCTGCTCGTTCGACTTTCATGCAAAAAATGCAACGACTGACAATTAAAGACTAAAGAAGAATGGAGAATTCTATAAAATTAGGAACTTTCTTTGTCGGAGACGCTTCAACTGTAATTGGGTTTTATGAATTCCTGGAGACTTCGTTTTAAATGGCACACAAACAGAATGCACTAGTTAGCATATTTCAAATAAAGACGGCACTTACGATCCACGGCTATAAAATCTTAATGTAAAAGTTGGAGTGAAGTATCTAATTAGTAGGTTACATAATCTGGTGTTGATGAAAATGTTTTCAGGTACTCTTGGTGTGGGATGCTTCACCTACCTATTTATTTACTTTAAACATGACCTTTACGTATTTCATTCGAGAATATGTCACGGCCCGAAAAATTCAATTACAATCATCTTCTCGAGTGGTTAACATATTCATTCACCTAAGTGCGGGACCGTACCGCAAGCATCGGACTCGCAGCACATTAATCTTATAAATAAAGCATCAGACCCATGTGTTGTGAGGCGGTCATCACAGCTCATGCGGACCGCTCCTATTACAAATACCATTACGGAGTTCGCAGATGACCGCACGGTTTTATAATGCGAAGGCACCGTCGTCCTGCCCCCCGCACCGCGCCCTCCACCCCGCGCCCCTCACTCGCTCCCTTGACCATCGACCGACAATTGTAAATGGCACATAAAATAAATGAATGTGCAGCGGGACTCGCCTCTGCAGCAGACAATATAAATTACGACCGGACGATTATATTCCGGCGGGAATGAAACGTTTTCCTTCAGATATACACTTTACATTGCGCGCCGGGAAGCCTCTCCGAATAAATTCACGGCTGCCCACCGCCCGCTCTCGTTAGCCGTGCGTGTAATTACCTACTGTTTTTAGGAACTACTTTGATTAGACTTATTACTGTACACAAATGGGTTCTGTCTCGCTTTCCGTATTTATCTTGAGACCGAAGTTACTTCCGCAAGATTCAGAAAAGAGAATAGAAAAGTTTGGAAAATTTATCAGGCAGCCAATCAGACACACAACCGATGAACATTATGAAAATAATTACCTAAAGCATAACGAGATGTCTTATCTCTTCCTAGAGTGTATGAGTATTTCCAATTAGTTCCCCTGTGGTTTTGAAATCAAATAACACGAGAAAGCAGTTAATGGGAAACATCGATCTGTTGTTGCTATTGCTACTAATTTTAATTTATGGTATTAGGGCGTCTGATCGCGAGGCGATCTCAGCAAGCGCTGTCGTTAATTACAATTTATCTTATCAGAAATATATAAAATAATTCAGCACTCGCTGATCCTGCACAACATACACTGGCAGTAATCATGGGATGAATTAATTTGTAATCTTGACCATCATGTAATAGAGAAAAATTATCGGGAAAGTAACTTCTGCGGTACAAAAACCGAATAGAAACTTTTGCTTACCAGTTTTATGAGAGGGCCAAAGGTTAAAGCTGTTATAGTGTAACTATAACAGCTTAAACCGAACACAACAGGTAAACCGTAACTAGAACTGGAAATAACCTTTCTACAGACATTGATAAAACTAAATAGACTAATCACGAACGGAATGAGTCATCCGATATCGCAGACCAGTCATTTGGTCAGTGTCGCAAAACTAATGACACATAATGACGGCGGCCGTGGGACGGGGGTGGCGGGCCGGCAACCCGACGCTGCCACCATGTCGGACCATTGTAGCCCGTAATGCAGGAGATAGAAAGCCTCGACGACTGTCCCCGACACAGTCAAGGTCTGTTAGTTGTCTCCCCGGGAGGTCTTGTCGTCCCTGCACTCGCTACCGTCGATGACCACCTGACCACCCAAGCCGCAGCAAATTGGGGTCGTCTACCAACCGTGCAGCCATCATTTTGATATTTTAAACTAGGTACACAGAAACAAATGTCCACTGCTACGCTACTGGTTACGGTTTTAGGACTAATCAACTCAACGCGTTAAATCTTTCAGTCTGTGAGGGTCTGTAGTAAGGGTAAGACTTTAAACGTCTTTCATTCACAAACAATTCATTATATCATCATTATCAGCCTATTATGTTCCCACTGCTGGGACACAGGCCTCCTCTCTGTGAGAGGGAGTGGGCCGTAATCCACCACGCGGGTCCAGTGCGGGTTGGTAGATGTCACATGTCTTCGAAATTTTGGTTCTAAGACATACCGGTTTCCTCACGATGTTTTCCTTCACCGTTTTGGGAGCAGTGGTGGTGAAATAATTTACACAAAGTAAAGCCTGTCTTGGTTGGAACCTACCACCTACAACTCGTAAGTCGCGGCTGTTACCACTGGGCCAACACTGCTGACACAATTAAAACAAATTAAAAAACATTCACGTTACAATGGATCTTTAATGAATCTACGAACTGAACATTTAGGCCAAGATGCACTAGACATTAGTGACATGCATTCTTATCCGTGTTTGTGGAAGCACAAATCCAGTTTACTGCATGGTGGACCCCTCTGCACTGATTACATTCAGAATTATACATGTGCAGGCGCACGTACGCAGAAAATAACACTTAATAGCACCTTATTGTGCGACCCGTAACGGCTACCACTTAGATCCACGTGAAATAGAACTAGACTTACTTACTAGCATCCGATCACTGCATCACTCATGTATGACAATGGTTGTAACTTGGACTTAAGTAACTACCTGACCCAATTACTTGTACTTGCTTTAATCTTCTTAGAATATTCCTTCATTATGCACTAGGACTTAGGCTGTAAAATAATAATTATTTGGCATTACGAGTAAGTACTATCTAAACATCATACCAAGTTTTAATGTCACCAGCTGTGGGATGATAACTACTATTAAAAATTTTCGTTAAAGTAATGTAATTTCAAAGAAGGCATGATAAAAATGAGATAATCGAAAAAGTCTGTTAAATCTATGTAAATATGAAGAAATAACAAGCTTTAAAAGTCTTTGGAGGGGATTATTCCTGTCCTTGTCGCGCGGTACGGACAATGTACGGCGCTAGTATGAAGTTACGTAGTCGTGACGTCACTTCTACGATAGTGCTGTCGTAGTCTAACACTTATTTTGAAACTTTTATAACTTGCCAGTTATTAAGCATTTGCACTATTTGTAATTAAACATTTCTTTGAGAAAAAAATTGGTATCATCCCCCTTATTGGCACGAATTATGTATGTAATATAATTAATTAGTACACTAATACGTTAACAATCAAATTACTATAACAATCGGCACATCAATATACTCATATTTGCTGGAAAATTAGAAAGTTACAGTTTACTGAGCAATTTCAAATGCACTTGGATTTCAATAATTCCATTAACAATTGGATGCGTGCGCGAACACTTACTTTCACTTCAGTAGATTTTCCACACAACACATAAATTTCGCTCTCCTATCGTGCACAACCAAAATAATTAATGTTCTAAGTCGGTGGTCAATTAATATTTTTCAACATGTCATGATTTTTCAATAGATTTTTCTTTCAGTTCGGAAAAGTACTTACTACGATATTTTTTTAAGTTTCAGTTAATCGTTATAGTAAGAACGAGCTACAGCTAAGGTCCACCTATATTGTTAAAATACAAGTAACTTGCAGTTAAGAACATAAAACTAAGTAAATACATGATGTGGCTAATAAATAAGAACATCGATAATAGTCAGGTATGAGGTACGGGCTCGGATCGCGCTCTGTACGTGTATGGGGCCAGAAATGAAATTGATGAACTTTTCTAGCAGCAATAATGGCTTTGGCACGTACCAACATAATTCCCGGCAAAACTTCCGCACATAACCCCCACCCACCGCCAGGGCTGTTCAACACACATCTACTCAAAACCACCTGCAATTGAAATTCAATCAGAATTTCTGGACAAACCAATCGTAGGAAAATTTCATTTCTATGGCGATATAAGATAGAAAACTAACGAAAGTACGCTGTACGAGTGGAAATTCGATATCAGCACATAGTATCAGGAGTAACACGAGTTGAGCAAACCGTAACAGAGTGAAAGTGTCTTCTGTAATGTGCTCGGATTAGACCAGCTCGTTAACGGGAACATGTGCTGCATCCCTGCCACGCGTCACAACCACACAGTTTTTCTGGCAATAGTAACTTATACTGTTATTCCAAACGTACAGATTTCGAGATCCTCGTTGTTAAAAAATGCGTTTGCGTTAAACGAGGTTTTCCATTCTGTGAAAAATAATAGAAGCAGAATATAAAGAGGTGGGTGGGTGCCGTGTCAGTAATATTGTAATTATTGGAATAACCAAATTAATTTTTGAGATTAGATACTAATTAATACTTGTTCTTGTTTGATTTCAACTCTTGTAAGAAATAGAAATATGAGTGCGATGTCAAGCTAAGACCACACTTCTTTTGCAATTCACAAGGAATAAATTAGGAACAATCCACTATCTTCTACTGGACGTTGTACTAAAGTAGAAGATACTGGATTGTAATAAAAGTCGTGAATTCAACATTTTCCATTGCAGGACAACCCTAGAGCAGTGGACAGCGGCAGCGGGTAAAGGCGAAGAAGGGAGCGCACATCCAATATAAGAAGAGAACAAAATAGGTTTATGTCGGATACTTTGACCATTCGCCCGTAAAGTAACTTCGCTGTACGAGTGACGCCCGGCGCCCGCAGCCTCGCGTCCTGTGTTTACTTACACAAATCTATGAACATTGACAAAATGCAGTACTCACGTAGATTGTTATATGCTCCGAAATGTTACAACTTTAGCTACGACATTCAATTTTTAATTTTGTTTATACATAACATAGAGGTCAGCGAGTTTGTATGTATATGTGTGCTGGAGCTAGCTTAAATTTAGCACACAATTTGCATTAGCACCTAAATCAGTAATCTATGGAGACATCGCTTGAATTGTTAGCCTAATTTAAGATGTAGACACTAGACAGCCATCAAGTATTGAGGGGTGGTGGACAGCGACACCTGAACCGGGTGCTAAGGTAAGTAAGGCGATAATATTAGCTCAGGCGGCGACTGCTGGCGGAGTGACGTCCCCGGAGGATCTCGACCTGACAACTGTTACATTAATCATGCATGTGCAGATACAATTATCTTATCTCCACTGTGTTGATGAAGCAAGTAGAAAATCAAAGCTACTTAAGTAGCTTTAAGCCTTAAGGACCATCGGCATTTTTGTATGTCCCCTTATACAAAAATACCCATGTCATAATATGTATGAAAACGGTTCATGTATTAATTCATTTTCTACTAAGTGCCGATTTCACCAATGAAACTGAACGCGTTCATAACATCTAAACTGCGTTCAAGAGCTGTCAATGTCAATATTCCACAGAAAGTAATGACATTGACAGCTCTTTAACGTAGTTTAGGTGCTGATCGCGTTTAATTTCATTGGTGAAATCAACTCTATATGACAGCTCAAACCAAAGTTATCCCACGACCAGATCAATTTGTCAAATAAACATACAAGCTAAAAACTAATCAAGTAAGGCTCACAATTCCTGATACAGAAATGAAGCCAGCGCTACCGCCGCTGCACCGCTTAATCAGCGTTGGTCCGCCCGCCCTATATTTGCGTATGCAAAGAGACGCCAGCCGCATTAACGATGCCATATAGCCAGCGTAGCGTGCAGCGATTGGGCAAACACATATCTGCATTATAAACAGCGTCCGGGCTCACAAACGTGCTCTGTGGTCGGCCTTTACCGGCGCACGGCTAATCAACGAGCTGACCTTCCGCAGCCGAACAAACGCTACACCACACTCCGCTGTTCCTCTGCCTGCAAATGTTCCACTATCTAGCTAGTTAGATCCATGCACACACGGCTTCGTCATTCATTAACACATTATTTATTCGGCTCTAATGAACTAATCGATCGTGTAAGTAGCCCTCGCAAGCCCGATAAATACATGCTACGATAAAGAGATGATAATTAAATAACTATGCACTGTAACAGTATTCGTGCATGTGCAGTGAATCGACTAAAAACTTTCTACTTTCCACGTTCATAGCCGTAGCGCCCACATTAACGGAAAATCACAAGACACATTTCTCGGACTCCTCTCCACTAGAGCGTGTAAAGAAAGCGGTCTTTAGAAATAATTAAAACACCACACATAAATGAAAAAAATGATTTATTTGCGTGTTAATTTAGTGCACACCATATCAACATCGTTCATTAGATCAAACAGGCAGCTTGAACATTGCATACAAACATGCATTCTATTACAAAGTCTACGGTGTTGTAGCACACAGTTGACTTTATACTATAATGCATTTGTAAAATAAGTCTCATCTGACCTAAATATCATGTAAATATATTCGTAATTGGTAATTGAGATGATGACAACTTTTTTATCTCAAAAAACTGTTTGTTTTCAAATAGCGCAAACTACATAAATTACAAAAAGTGTAAAAGCTTTTTCTTGTGTATGGCATCTCGTAGTTGACCTTGAGAGGTCGTGACTACTTAACCGGACTATAGTAAAAGCTTTAAAAAAATGCCAAGTTGTAAACGTTTTAAGATAATTGTTAGACAAGGACAGCACTATCGTAGAAGTGACGTCAACTTCATACTAGCGCCGTACATTGTCAGTACCGAGTGAAAGGACGGCAATAATCCCCTCCAAAAATTTTTAAACGGGTATATTCTTCAATTATACACCGATTTAACAGATTTTTTCGATTTTCTCATTTTTACTAAGCCTTCTTTGAAATTACACAATTTTTATGAACATTTTTAATATTAGTCAGTATCCCAATGGTACCATTGGGATACTGACTAATATTAAGTACATCTTTCAGATCAATTGAATTTTTACATACTGTGATTTCTGGTTACTAATGATGATGATTCTCTTGACGTTAGATCAAGTTCAACTTTGAATATGAAATTATAAATTATTGGTATGTAAAATTAAACCAAACTCAGTGTTATATTTTTATTATTACCTCTTACATCACTTTAATAAATTATTTTACATTAAACATAGAACTGTAGTCACAAATAAATAAATTACATTAAATAATTTACTGACATAGATTTGAAATCGAGATGGATGACCGTTTGGTCTCAGAAGGATTTCCGCAAAGGACGGTACTTTGGTTTGAGGTTATTTTGTGTGTTGGCGCGGTGGAGTCGCCGGCGTGGTAAGCTGGAGCCGACGGGCTGGTGGGGCCAGCGGGGCTGGTGCGGCCAGCAGAGCCCGCGGCGCCGGTCTCCCGACGTGGAGACGAAGGCTATACGCTCGCCGTCGTCTGCTCGCCGTAGGAGTACGGATCCACCGCGCCTGCTTTTGCTGGCCTCACCACATACAGGTTCCGCCTTCGAATTAAATACTAGAATTAAAATATTTTGAATTAAAATATGTAGCAAAAGCCTTCGTTAACATAAACATCTCATAATTTTGGATTTTCAACTGTTTCACAAGTCCATGAAATCTTCAATGAAACCAAATGCTATTCCGTATCTAATAAATGAGGCAAAGCTAGAAAAGCTAATTAATTATCTTCTTATGGTTTACATAAAAACATTTTCCACATCAACAACTGCATTATATTCCTCACCTATGGTGTCCATCTGCATGCACTTGGAAGGTAGTTTCAGCGGGAGCTCCGTCGTGACTGAACAATTTCTTCAGGGCGATAATACCAGCAATTGTCAGGGCAACCTTACTGGCGATGAGTGCTTTGCCGGCAATCGCTGCTAGAGTCTTTAGGGCCATGCCTCCCACAATCGTTACGGTAGTAAAAATACCGAGTAAAAGGTAAGGTAAAACCTTCTTGCCTAAAATTATAATATTTGAAACATGTTAGAAGGCACTCAGATGAACTTACATTATACAACTAATGCTTAGGAACAAAATATTTACCTTTACCCCTGCCTTCCGTGACCAAATCCATTGAAATTGTATGTGTACTCATCAATTGCTCGAACCTTGTACGCAACAGGGTATCCAGCTTGTCTTCTGTGGACATACCAGGGAAGAAGCGCGGCTCCGCAACCGCTGAGGGTGTGTCAGCTTGCTTCACCAACGTCAGCCCATCGGCGAGCTGAACGCTCTCCTGTACAGCACAAACAAAAACATAATTACACTATTGAAATCACTCAAAACATTTGGTAGAACGAACACTAAACACACGACTGCATCACCTGTTCCACTGCTCTTGTGAGTGCCATTAAGGCCTTGCCCTTCAAACACATTGACATGTGCTTTTGCGCACTGCAGTCGTCGTAAAGTTTCTGTAAAACAGTGAGCTCGCCTGTCCACCACCACGAGCTGTCTTCAGCTCGTCCACTGTCAATTTCGTTCTGTGCCGAATCGTCGACCTCCATCCTTCGGGATCTTCGAGGCCCGTGGACATTGCCCGCGGCGACGATCACACAGATAGCTGATACAACGTATATCCGGAAAGCGGTACACATTTTCGTTTTTGTCACACACAGCACTAAAACTATAACTGAACGTGTATGAGGGTGGTCCAGCAGCGACTGCCTGGCGGTGGCGCGGGTGAGAGCTTATAACCGTGCGCCACTTGGCCGTCGAGCACCACCAAACATCCGCTATTCCGCACTAATTCTCCGCACGCGCACTTATGTAACTGAACTTGAAAATGATCGAGAACCATTTTCCAAGCCAATTTCTCCGATAAAATGCACGGTAAAAAGCAAGACACATATCTGTTACCAATTGCAACGAGTGCTGTACCCACTTCACGTTCACGTGTGTGAAAAAGCGTAATTACGAGCCCCTTGCGTGCTGCGTGAACACCATTCAGCCCCGCATTTCATTCGCAACAGACCGATTTCAGTTGATTAGTTGCCGTCGAATCTGAACCGACGGAAAATATTTCAGTCTTTATGAACGCGTGCGCAGGGTGCTAGGTGGCACTGTGCTTGCGTCAGGTGAACTGTATCGGCCTTGCACTCTGGCGCTGAGGTATTGTAAACTAACGTTGAAGTCACTACAGTTATAAGAAACCGCGACTATGTGGGATTTAAAGGAAAGTAAAAGCGGTGCCAAGCCGTGTCGGTGAAGGTGTGATTTACAGTTTTCATAGTATAAGTATTATATTATATTAAAGCCACATAATATAAAATTTACATTTATTAAATCTGAAAGTGAGTGAATGCACTGATATGCAAAGACATATTGATGAAGGATGTAGCATATCCAAGGGATGATGGCAGACTTATCATATAGTATCTACTTAAGAACCATAAAAGTTTGTCCGCAATGTTTTGCGATCAGCTCGCTATGCTAATAGTGCTCTTAAACCGTATATCTTCTCTATCTTACGCTTTCTTGAGCAGAAATGAAGAACACGGTTATGTTTCTTACTGTTTGTACACTGTAGGCACGGCTGTCACTTATCTGCTGCGAATCGTGCTATTTATCCCGAGCCCCATCATCGTCAATATTAACGAATGTTGATGATTTAATGGACATTTTATCTCTAGGTAGGTGGTAATAGGTACATATGCAGGGTATTCTTTAAACATAGAAACCATAACTTAGGTTTTCCATTGGAAAAGACTGCTGATCTCATTAGTCCAGCCAGCCCACCCCACCCGCATAGGGGCCCCAAAGCTACCCCGAGCTGGCCTACGATACGGCATACGGCTGGATCGCAATGCTGCAGCCCCCGCGCTTTGAGGGGGGTCGTGGATATATCATGGTGGCTCAAAGAAAAACAAAACTGACGTCTCCGAGGCGTGATGCTAAAAGCTTCATTAAGTCTTCTAATCTTTGAGCTCGCATCGCTAGCTATAGCAATTTAGTTTATTCTTAATTCTTAAACTTTCTAGCATAAGTGGACAAAATTTAATTACTGTCTGAATAAGTCAAAACTAACGTAACCTATAAGAGGTGCTAATATTTTCGAGCTCCCTTCCAAAGTTCCCTTAGAAAGATCGCCGTTCAATCACACAAAGCAAAAAAACTTGATTATTACAAAAAGTACTATAAGTAAATAAGTTGTTTGAAGAAAGTAAGTAAGTTGGTTCGTGTAGGTAACTCAATTGAGGGTTGAGGGACCATCTCCGAGGAAATAATAATCAAAGACGTTCGGTCTTTGTTTATTATAAACGTTAATTATGACGACCGTAGAAGTAAATTACTTGATATACATAGCATAGACTGCATCATTTCTGATGTTTATTTATGGAAAGCTATTAAGACTTAGTGTAGTTTTAAGCGACTTTGTAAAGTGGATTTTAATTTTACTAAATTTCCAAGTGCTTAGGGGCCCTGGGTCTTTAAGTCCGGGCCAGGATGTATGTAGACATGTTTCCCATTTCTGAACCCGGTTTCCGTTTGGATAACCTAGTCGGATGCGGCTGATATTCTGTAGGTACCTTGGTATTTTACGAGTCGAAAACTGGCTGCTACTGGAACCCTCAGGTATACACAGGCCTTCAAAACTTAGTACCACAGTTTTAAAATTGCAAAAACTTTTCTTAATAGGTATATCTTGTGTAGGTAGGTAGGCCTCATTTATGATCTCTTGCAAGACGGCTTAGTTTAGTAGCTGCAGCTATCAGAAAAATTCGTCAATAAGATGTGGAAAACGCGAGGCTGGTCTATTTTAGTTACTTTCATAGTATCATGCCTTTTTTTTAAGTAGATTAATCTTTGATGGGGTACCTACTGTTTAAAATGTTACAATAAAAACCTCCCCACATACTTTAGCTGAATAAGACGAAATTCAAATCTTTTATAAAACGCACACTATGCAGGCAAGCATATAATAAGTTAGGGATTACATCGCTGATAAAAATGCCTGGCTCAATGCTGATCCTGCTCCACACCACAACTAATTAATTTACATTTGAAACTACTGGAGCTGCAGAAGATTGTAATAATATATATGCATTGTTTAAGTTCAATCTCCTTTGTATTAAATCAATGCATAGCACAGGTTTGAGTACTATGTACATACTATAAAGCTACCATGTACTGGGTACGTCTTTCATTGACGTTAATGTGCCCTGGCGGCGGAGAGTATGTCATGCTCACTCTAATGTTTCGCTGATGGTGGCGCGTGTGTTGGTTTATTTAGCTCCCTTCAAAATGGTTGAGCTGAATGGTGCTGATCCATGCGTCATGTTCGTGAACGGGCACCGTCAGTTGGGACTGGTTATGTCTTAGCCACGGCTTTTTGTAAAAAAAAAACTGCACCTGGACGCTTTTAACGTGTACGTCTTTTTATTTCACATCGTTCTCACATATAAGATCAACATTAATGATTTTTGTAACAATATTATTTAAAAGAGTGTCCATGGAGTTTCTTGCCAGTTTATCTTCACGCTTTGGAATGGGCAACTAGCTTCATATTTCAGACTTTCCGACTCTTTGACAATTGAAGTGCCTGTAAATGGTTTAATTGAAATAAATGCTTGAGTTTGAGTTTTATAAAATCTTTAAAGTCAATAACTTTCCTAAAAGAAATTGCTGAGTTTTATTTTTACTTTTTGTTTCTGTTTTTGTTTTCACATTTATTTCTTGATCGAAGAATTTTGCTTCAAAAGCCAATGTGTCTACAGCACGTAAACTTTACTTATCATGCATGTTTCCCATGAAGAATGTGCAAGAATTATAACTTTTCTGGAACTAGTCCTATTCGTCGTACTGCAAGAATGGTGGTAACAATAAAAACGGCAGTCCGGCAGGTAAGTAAAGCGAAGGTACGAGGGAACTGGAAACCATCTAAGGAGACCTTGTAATAGCAGTCCTAGGTCACTAGTACCTGAGAAGACCGCTATATTGTCTCCACTGTGTTGAGAAATCGCAACCTCAACGGAGTTGAAGTCCACCAACAGCTCCATCAGACCTGAAAAGACTACCTACATTAGTGACAGTGCAATAGGAAGAACACTTGCTGAAGCCCCAAAGGCCAGGAAGTGGCCCCAAACTCGAGAGAGGGCATCGAGTAGCAAGACTGCGCTACGCTCGTGAACACATCCAGTGCAGCAGTAGTGTGAAGAACAATAGGCAAGAGTTTTGCTCACTGATGAGTCTCGATTCTCACTATTAACTTCCGATGGAAGGTGAAGAGTGTACAGGTAACCTGGTGAGTGATACATTCAAACATGCTTCTCAGAAAAGTATATATAATAAGGTGGAGGCTGTACACTTATGGTCTGGCAAATCTTCAGAAGGTCGCACAGAGCTAGTGGCCATAGAAAATATCTCTTTTGAAGTTAAAAAGTTACAAACTTACTATAATCATAACGTAATGTAACTATAATTTAAAAACGTTATTTATTTCAAAACTGATTTCTATAGTTTAGGAATATTTTCAATTTCAAAAGTGTGGAACTAAGTTTTGAAGGCCCTTGTAGATAGAAATACAGAATCGGTATACTTATACTTACGAATAGGTTAGAATTATGGAACTGCACTTGGATTCACATCGTCATTACATGATTTCCGTACCCTGTAGCACCTATTTGTCTCTTTTTGGTAACAAATGTACATCGCCGGCACGCCTCAACGGCCCAATTGTTTAACCTCATTATACTAGTTGCTTATTGTTGTTTCAGCACGGTCTACAACCAATTACCTTGGAAGGAAAAATACTATTAGTGCTCTGACAAATCGTCTTGTATGTACCTAAGCTGGAAAAAAATAATTTGAAAAATACAAATCCAATCAATCAATCAATCATTAATAATTGAATACGAAATACGTAAAATACAGAACGGTAGGTAATAACTACCTATATTGTGCTGGACTGTTGCCTAAAAAACTATTTATAATTTCCTCAAAGTTACGATACTCAATTGATATAAATTTCGAAGGACCAGTACTTCCGTTGTTACACCGACTCGACGCTCGACTCTCGCCGCGGACGGACGTGTCTGTGCGCTCTCCCGCTCCCGGCCCAGTGTTGTGTTTCCTGATTATTTTCGTCGCTACCTCGTGACGTCATCGTAGTCGCCCCGACTACACCGATATAAAATCATACTCAAGAAATTGATTTTGATTTTTAATCAATTAAAAAGTGCCTTTTTCAAGGCAAATCTTATTTCCTAATCAGACGTTCGTGAGTAGCTTCACTAGGCCCCTTCTGGGTAAAACCACAGTTTCGTGGTCCTCGGTGGGAACCCTACGGTGCCAACGAAGCCGAGTGGGGTGTTGACCCAATCACACCCGCCGAACCCCTTCAGGGCGAGGCAGTCAATTGGACGGGTCCCAGAGTTAAACGGCCTTGGGGGATCTCCTAGTCGGCTCTGGTGTACAGTCTTCCTTCCTCAGCTACTCACCTAGTGTCTTTAGGGTGTGTCTACACCCTTCGCACTAGACTGATCAGGGCCCCGTTCGCACAATAAGACTGGCGACGGGTTTACTAGCTTAGGGCTCACCAATAGGTACACACCTCCCTGTCTACACCCGACAGGGAGGGAATTCATCCCCGGGGAGTTAGGCATAGGATTAGGCTAGTGAAAACTCAATTCCACCATTCCCTCCCTTAAGTTTTCCCCCCACTCCGACCATGGAGGACGCCCTAATAGTGGCGTTCTTCAAGGAGGTCCTCTTTAAGGACCCCGACTTCCACGCCAGATATGGCGCGAAATTCGCTGCTCTGCAGCAGTCCGTCCCCGGTCCCTCTGACCAAGTAGGCACCGCCAGCTCAGACATCGCTTCATTTAGCGATGCCCTCGAGCCCTCTTCCTCTCCGTCGTAACTTCCAAGTTGCTCGCCGCCGGCTATCCACATGGACACCAGCGAGCCTTTCCCTCGCCCGACCTCTCCTTATCTGGAGAGTGACCCTGCAAGCTCTTCCCCATCTTCCGACGAAGGCGTCTTTAAGACGGTCGGATCGAAGAAGAGGAGTCTGAAAGAGAAAGGGGGTCCTGACACAAGGACCAAAAAACCTTCAATCGAAATAACTACCTCGTTCCCGTGGCTCCACCCGCCATCTCATCACCCGTGCCTGCCTTTTTGCCCTCTCCCAGGCCGCCTCGGCCTCAACCTCATCTTCCCTCAGCCGCAGTGCTGCCAAGCCCTCTGCCCAGCTCTCTGCGGCAAAAAAGATCACCCCCCCTCCCCCGGTGTATATCCGGGACAAGGGGAAATGGACCGATATCTCGAAATGGTGCACCGACCTAAAAATCGGCTACATCGGTGCAAGATCAACCCAGCAGGGTATCAAGGTGACAGTCCCTACGTCGAATGACTACAGGGAGCTCACAAAGACTCTCACACTGAAAGGTGTGTCCTTCCACACCTACGCTCTCCCCGAAGACCGTCTAGTTAGGGTAGTGATCCGTAGGATCATTAAGGAAATCCCCGCGGATTAAGTTATAGCCGACCTTCAGTCGCAAAATATCCCTGTTGCTGAGGTCCACCGCAGGCACCGCGCCCGAGGCAGAGAACCTTTTGACATGGTTCTTGTCGTGTGTCACCCCACCGAGGGGCACCAACCCATTTTCAATGTCCGCTCTATCTGCAACCTCACCGGGTTACAGATAGAAAATCCGTTCAAGACCGGTGTCATAGGGTAATGTCACCGCTACCAGTTGTACGGGCATTCGCAGATGCACTGCCATGCAAAACCCAGGTGCGTCAAGTGCCTGGGCGAACACGGCACTGCAGAATGCTCCCGTCCAAAAGACCGCACCTTGTGCACAGAGCCACCAAGCTGTGTGCTGTGCGGCGAGTCAGGTCATCCGGCCAACTATCGTGGGTTAAGGCTCCCAAAACCTCTTCTCCCAAACTGACGAAGCGCGCAGTCGCCCGTCAACAAAGGGAAAGCCCCCGCTACGCCCACGCGTGGCCAACGACACAATACCAGGAGCGACTCAGTCCTCAGAGGCCCTCGCCCTGGAATTACCTTCACCACCAGCAGGCTTATCCAGCCTTAGCTCCCAGACCCGTTCCTGCGGCCATCCCCCCTCTAATGGACCCCCGCATCCGCGTCAACGCGCCCCCAGGCATTCCTGTGCCTGTCAACAAAGCCGCTCTCGCCGCTTCAACTCCACCCGCAGCCACCCGTGTGGTCGGCCAGAACCCGATGGACGCCTTCAACGTGATCTCGAGCACGTTCACGGCCTTCCTTACCCCTCGCGCAAGGAAAATGGCCAGCGAAATTGTTGCCGCCAGAAATGCCGGCAACCTTTTCATGATACAGAGTATATATAATGCGTACCCGGACATTACGCAAGCTCTGATATCCTTTACCAACCAACTGAACCCTAAAAATGGATAAAGGAATCCTTGCGAGAACCAAACCCCGATCCCTAAAGCTAGATTATTTCAATGCCAATTTCATCCTGCGACAACGCGCTGAAATCAGCGAGTTTTTCCGCGACCACCACATCGACATCCTGCTTGTTCAGGAAACGTTCCTTAAGCCCAGTTACCGAAATCCGTCAATTGCAAACTATCGTACAGTTCGCAATGACAGGACGCGTTGCCATAAGGGCGGTACCCTTATCTACAACAAAAAGGAGCTTAATGCATTCCCATTGACCCTCCCACACTTTCACAATTGGAAGTGTCTTGCTGTCGGCTTGGCATGACAGGTCATCAACCGATCACCATAGTATCGGCCTACCTCCCCCCCATTAATACTTCGGAGAATTTCCAACTCCTTACTGAAGATCTCTCTGTCCTATTTAGCCTGAGTGACTCCGTTATCATAGCGGGTGATCTCAACGCAAAAAATCCCTCCTGGAATAGCACCAGGACCTCTTCCAGAGGGAGACACTTGTTCAACCTCTCCTCCTCTCAGAATTTCGATGTCATCGCGCCGATGACTCCCACTCACTTTCCTCCCGATCCCAATCACACCGCCGATGTACTCGACGTGGCGCTCCTACAAAACGTCAACCTACGGTTGGACTCTATAGAAGTGGTACAAGAGCTCGCTTCTGATCACCGTCCTGTAGTAATAAAACTAGTCCCCCGCATAGGTCTGCCCGACTCCACCCAACCCCCTCCCACCAAAGTGGTAACGGACTGGAGCAAAGTAAGCGATCGCTTAAAATCCACCACGTCCCCCCACTTGGACCCAATCCCCGATCATTTGGACTCTATCGCTGACACGACTGCCGCGATCGACTCATTTACAGCTCACGTACAATCAGTCCTGAACGATTGTTCAAGGGAAATTCCAGCGACGGAGGACCGTCGCTGGAAGTTGCCGGACGATGTACGTGAACTGTTGAATGAGAAGAACGCGGCTGTCCGTGCCTACAGCAACTTCCAGAACAAAGCCCATATGCGTTACTTACAGCGTACTGTAAGAACACGCATAGAGGAGCTGCTTACCGCCGGCTGGGACAAGATGCTGAGCGAACTAGAGCCCACCCACCTAGCCTTCTGGCAACTCCAGAGGAAACTAAGATCCGGAGAAATAGTGTCCAGGCCCCCCCTGATCCGCCCCGACAAGGCTGAGCTGCTAGCCGACAGTCTAGAAGCCTAATGCTCGCCTAGCTCTCAACCAGTAGACCAAGCTCACCTCTCTGAGTTCGACGCCGAAATCGAACATAGAGCCTCCCTCCCTCCCGTCGAAGACCCGGAGTATCCACTACCCCCCGTCACGCCAGATGAAGTGCACGACCTCATCAAAGGTCTTAAGGCTCGTAAAGCCCCCGGCTCAGATGGAATCACCAATAGGGTATTCCAACTTTTCCATGCCCACCTGATAATGCTACTGACCACCATCTTCAATGGTGCTCTGAGCAATAACATCTTCCCACAGGCATTCAAAGAAGCCACCGTCATCGGTATCCCGAAGATCGGCAAGCCAAAGTCGGAGCCTACGAGTTACCGCCCCATCAGTTTGCTCAATGTCCTCGGCAAAATCTATGAGAGGCTTATTTATAAGTGTCTCAGAGACTACGCCGAGACAAAAGGAATCATCCCCAACGAACAATTTGGTTTTAGAACCCAACACTCGTGCGTAAAACAGGTCCACCGTATCGTCGAACACATCAACTTCGGTTTCCAACGAGGTTTGATGACGGGTGTCTGTTTTCTTCGACATAGCGAAAGCGTTCGACAAAGTCTGGCACAAAGGCTTATTATATAAGCTGTACCAACTCGGTGTGCCAGATCGTCTCGTGCTCATCTTACGGGACTTTTTGTCGAACCGCACCTTCCGTTATCGCATCGAAGGAGCGCTATCCTCCCCCCACCCTATTCGCGCAGGAGTCCCTCAGGGCTCTGTGATCTCTCCTCTAGCATTCACGCTATTCACCAGCGATATGCCCAAGTGCAGTAAGGCGCAGTTGGCCCTGTTCGCAGACGACACGGCCATCTACTACACCGGCCGCGATCCAGACTCGATATCTCGCATTCTCCAAACCCAAGTCAACAAGCTTGGCGCTTGGTTTAGAAAGTGGAGAATTTAAGTAAATCCCGACAAAAGTCAAGCGGTTCTATTCTCGAAACCGCGTCATACCCCCTGCCCCCCTCGACCGATCACCATGTTCGGCAAGCCGATCCCTTGGGAGAAGCGAGCCAAATATCTAGGTGTGGTTCTCGACGAACACCTCTCTTTTTCAGAGCACATTAAGGCGGCTCGTTCGCGCGCCGCCTTCCCTCTAGGTAGACTCCACTTCGTCCTAAATGCACGTAGCCAATTGTCACTAAAGTGCAAATTGCGTATCTACACAGCGTGCATCCGCCCGATCATGACGTATGCCAGTGCAGTCTTTGCACACGCCAAGCCCCATCGCTTCAATAGAATGCAGACCCTCCAGAACAAGTTCCTCCGTACGATTACAGGCATTCCTGGTACGTTCGCAACGAAATCCTCCACGTTGACCTCAGGATTCCCACTATCCGCCAGTTTATGATACGCATTTCAAAGCGTTTCTTCGAAACCGCCGCAACCCTCTGGTTGTGAAGGCCGCTAGCTATATTCCCTCTTCCATCAGTCATTTCCGCCGTCCCAAGCATGTCTTCACCGATCCCGATGACAACATAACTCTCATCCAGGAGAGCAGTAGGGCCACCAGTACAATGCACAAACACAGACCGACTTTCCGACCTCGCGAAGACCCCGTCGTAACTGTCCTCCCCGACCCTTGCTCGACGAAGTGCCAGCCCGCGCCGTAGCTGAGCCTGTAGCTTTAAATTCCCCAGATAATAATAATATATTCCAGATCCAGCCTGTCCCATCTTGCTGTCCTCCCGTCAGCGACGCCCTAAGCCGAGGTCCGTACCCACCGTCCAAACAGGGGGTGCCCTTAGCGAGCGTTCGCTTAGTAATGTAAGTAGTTTTACGCCCCTGGCGTGTGTGTGAGTCCGCTTAAGGCAGCCAGAGGATAGTCCGGTTAAGTAGTCACGACCTCTCAAGGTCAACTACGAGATGCTATACATAAAAAAATAAAATTAAATAAAACTTCCGTTGTTACATTAATAGGCAAAAGAAAGCTCGAGTGTGTGCACGCAGTTTGTATTTGAGACGAATAGGCAGAACACACTGTTTCATCGGTACTTCCGTTCCGTTACGTTCTTGATTGATGATTGCGATTAGCACCCTACGGTGCTGATGATGTTTTTTGTCGTTTTGTTTTTGTTACGTAGGTGACAACTATTATGACTTTTAAAACGCTTACAGCAATTAAAGTAGCTGTGACTATAAGTACTAATGTGTTTTATTAGAGGCGGAGAAGTTTATAATGAAATAAAATACATAATCCATGAAATTTATTATCCAAAAAGTTTATTACCCATGAAATTGGCTTGATTGGACAGATCATTTTATGGCATTAATGTTTACAATTGATAAATGATTTTATTTCTGTAAGTAGGTTTGTACAAACAATTTTACTCGTCAATCATATTTTTAAAACTAGATGAGATCGGCGTTCCTATCTGACTACTCTGAGAAGAAAGCCCGAAACAAACTCAGAGGTCACAGTCTATTTTAACGATCATACATAATCCTGTACCCTAATTGCGTAATACACAATCAATTTGAATCTGAATGGTTTTGAAACAGATTGCTAATCCATTACATCATAAATTCTATAAAATTCTGTTAAACAATGCAAATAACACAATGAATGTTGTTGAACTGTCAAAATCAAACAGATTAGTCGTAATCGTTTACGAAAATGTGTTACGCAATTAGGCTGCTGGTCAGATCATGTGAAGACCATGTAGATTGGTATCTGAATATCTTTTCAGGAAAGAACCACACAGAATGAGTGGCAGGTCCAGTCAGTGCACACATTTGTCAGTAATCATGCAGCTCAATATAGAACTTAAGGAGCTCAACGATTCGACGAACATTACCAAAGAAAGGACATTTGGGTAGGCCGCATAAATTACTCAAACTGCCAGACAATGATTAAAAGTAACTTTAAAAAAAAACAACAAACCCTCATTGTCTTCACATTCACAATAATTAAAATATTATAATACTGTACAAAGTAAATTTTCATGTCATTGTCTATATGAAGTCATGCATGTGGCCGTCGCGACTGACGCGAAGGGCTAATTTACTGAAAGCCTATTTTTTTATTACTAAAAAAACATTTGACGAACGACTAATTTTAAAAAAAAACTGGCCACCTCGTTTGTGCGAAACAACCTATAGAAGAAGGTCGTAAGTGAAACTGAAGTGACAATCTATTGCTTTGTGAGATTGCATAGGGACTTATGAGCACTACTGTACCTAGTTTATTGCGTGACATCAGTGGACCACTCGTGTAAGAAAATGAAAACAAGAAAGAATAGTGATGAACGAGATTTGAAAAAAAAAAATTGACAGTTTTTCCGACAATAAAAACTTGTTTCTAGAAATACGTGGGGGATCTATCACAGATCACAACATGGCTCACATCCCTCTCAAACATAGTTATACTAGACTTAATAAAAATCGCTAGGTGCTTAAATTAAACGAGGACGATTTAGCCACAGCCTTAGCTAAAATTGATCCAACAATGTGTAACAACTGCCGCTGCCTCTTTCACCGGAACCCTTGCCGAGTTAATAGAAACACACACTCAAAGTTAAAATTCTGCGAAGCAAACGTAACATTCAGCCTTTGATCACACTCGGACTCAAGAGAAGTATATGTCACCGCGGCAATCTACATCTAACATTAAGATCTGACGCCGAAAACGTGACAAAAAGAAAAACTATCACCGTTATAAAACTTCAATCTCTTACGGAAACTTAGAATTGAATGTGTCGACAAATCCAAGAGAATAACAAAAACTTTCAAAAGCTACGGAAACTTCTCAAATCAAAGTACGACCCTAGTCAAACATGCAACTTAGTGACCAGCTCTCCCGACCCTGTCAACAAACATCATAAATCAGTTAAAAGACTATAGTTTCCCAGGTCCCGACAAAATCAGTGTACAACTCATAAAAGAAAATACTAAACTTAACTTAAACACCTAGAGGTGTTTCAGTTAAGTTTAGTATTTTCTCCATCCAGGCGGGTTAGAGGTGTTAAGTTTAATCAGAAGATTAATCAGGTGATTAATCTCAGCCTGGAAACAGGAGTATTTCCCGAACAGTGGAAGGTTGCAGCAGTAAGCTCATTACATAAAAGTGGTCCTAAGGATAAATCTAAAATCGCGACAATTTGGTTTAAACAGGGAAATCAACTGAAGACGTGGCTTCGTTGCTAACAAACTCCATATCTTCAACTATAGAAAAAGGTGAACGCTGCATGGCGGTCTTCTTAGAGCTAGCTAGAAAGCGTTCGACACCATTTCAACAAAGCTACTCTTTAAAAAACTAGATACAGCAAGGATAAAGGGAAAACCACTTGAGAGGTTTTACAGCTACCTCAACAATCGCCGACAGTATGTGAATTATAAACAAGTGTTCAACTCCCTATAAATTTTGGAGTTCCGCAGGAAAGCTTACTAAGCCCAACAATCTTTATAATCTACATGACCGATTATCTACAGTGAACCTCACTCTTCCAAACGCGGAAATAATTTCTTACGCAGACGACACGGTTATCACATTTCACGCACCTAGCTGGGAACAGGTCTACTGCCTTGCAATGTTGTCTTTCGTACGATGAATCGGAAAGCATTCTGACAACACTTAACTCACACTTGGAATCCTGCTCCCACCACAGACATTAAAATCTACACACCACACGTGCACACACTAACACACTCACGCCTTGTTTTGATTCTATCATTTTATTTTTTATTGTATAGAATTGTATTCTTGATTGAAATGTGGGTGTACACCTCTGCCCAACCCTTCGGGGAAACAAGGCGTGATGTTGTGTTATGTTATGTTTATTTTTATTGTTTTTAACATGTTTAGTCTTGTACTTTGTTTAGTGCAAATTAAGCTTTATTTTTGTTTTAGTATTATAATTTACGATTCAAATTTTCACTTTCATAATGATCTCAATATTAATTTGGCTTTATATAAACGCTTGCAATTACCTACTCTTACCTACACTCACATAAACTCCAGTGGTAAATTAGCGTTATGCATCTGTATCTTGATACAGGAGCCGCCTAGTTTGGGGTCCGCCGCGCCGTAAAGATCTAAATGAAGATCGCTAACAGTTACAGAACGACATTAAGTTAATTTAAGATAAGGTAATAATTGTACTTAACATTGATTCAATAAATATTATTATAATTATGTCCAGATTTTCGCTTAGTTAGTACATTGTGATTGTTTCTTTTTTTTACAGAGTGGTGAGACTTTCTGTGTGGTCCGATGTGCCGTGTTGTATTAATTTTCAGATTTCTTAATTTGTGAATAGCGTTTAGAGGACTCCTTTGACATAGTGTTTACAAAGCCAATTTATTATAAAAGAGAAACGCATTTACATAACAGTACCCTAATTGCGTAATATACAATCAAACGGAATCTGAATCGTTTTGAAACAGATTGCTAATCCTAAGCTTTATAAGTTCGATATTAATATCTGCTCAACAATGTAAATAACGCAATCATCGATCGTTGTTGAACTGTCAAAATGAAACAGATTAGTCGTAATCGTTTACGAAAATGTGTTACGCAATTAGGCTGCAGGTCTATAAGTTTTATTTTTCTGTCAATCAAAATATTCATCCATGCTATCGAAGCATCTCTGACAGCGCAGTGGTTTTCAATGCCCTTCTTGAAGAAGTCAGATGTACGGGAGCCAACAAACTCTTCAAAGGCATTTTGTACTGCCTCTCGGGTTTTGAATTATTAGTAAAAGTCTGTCGGCGCAAGGTCTGATTAGTACGGTGGATGACTCAAAACTTCCAACCCTAGTGGCTCTTGTAGCTTAGAGATCGTCTGTTGTGCCGTATGAGGTCGAGTTTTGTGGTGTAGGAGCAGCCGGGACAAGCGATGAACCAAGGCTGGCCGGAGATTTGCGAGCTTCTGCATCAATGTGTCCAGTTCCTCACAGTACACGTCTGCTGTAATGCTGGTGACCAATAAGTGACCATGACTTGTTACTGGTAAGTTTTCGTTTGGGGCATTGCCTACGCGCTGAATTAGGGTCTAACCAACATGATGACCGCTAACAATTTTCAAAAAAAAAAAAAAACTCAAAAATGACAATGCGGATCAAAATTCCTTCGTTTCTGTGCCTGTTAACCCTTAAATGCATGAAATTATATATTTTATCAAAAAAATTATATTATATTCAGGCGAATGGGTAGATTCATGGAAAAATAGTAAAAAAAATCAGTATGCATATTTTCATATATTTTTAATTAAAAAAAGTCCTGTATCAAAAATGAAACAGTACATTACGCACTTAAAATATGGTTACAAATTAAAAGTTAGTTTTTTTACTTTAAACATGTATTTATTTATTATGAAGGTATTATATGTTAAAAATATATAAAAAAAGTTTTTTTTTTAAGTTTACCATTTGGAGCATTTTATAATACTCAAAAAACATACAATCAGGAAATTGACAAAGCCTTCTTGAATCTGTTCTAATGAGTTCATAGCCAACTTTATCAAGACCAGCGTTTTTAGTACGCATAGCGGGTAAGCTGGTATTTATTTTCTTCTTACAGATTTCTTCTTCAAGACTTGTGCTTGGTCTTCCTCTCTTGCTTTCTCTATGTGTTCCGTATTTAGTCATTGTTTCAGCCAAGTCAGCGCGAAGTGCTGCTACCATAAGGCTTTTAGGATTCACTCCCTTTTATTTATGGACTTTTTGTTATAGGACCCAAGCATTTTTCATGGTAAATATCCAAGAGGTGATAAAAAAATCTTATTTACCACTATCTTGTCTTGTCTTCATTTGGATGCGGTATCGACCTAAAAAGCTGTCCAGTAGGTCGACCGCACCCCTATGAGCATTGTATTCTTTTGTAACTTTAGTACAGGAAATAGACAACCTTGTGTTCTCTTTCTTATCGTATCTCTCAATAGTTTTAGAAGGTTCAGTTCCAAGATACGTCGACTGAAGTATTACCTGTTTATTATCTTTCCCGCTGATGCAGTTACTTCTATTCCCTCGTAATATGATACATTTTCATCATAGTGCCCTGCAGGTCATCATATGCTCAGGTATCATTTTTATATATATTATGAGGATTTTAGTTATTTACGTTAGTACTAATATTGGCATCGGGCAGGTCATCTCCTTCTAGCACCTGAAGTAGTTCTTCTCTTGAAGGGTAGAAGTCTAACTCGTCTCATTAGTTATCATCCTCCGATAACTCACCGTCTTCCAATCTTCGAAGAATATCCTCTATAACATTGTCCTTGCAACATATTGCAGCCATCGCTGTAAAAAGCAACTAAAATACATGCACAAATACCCAACCACCAAAAAATTACCACTTAGAATAAACATATTTTTTCTGTCGTTACTGCATACTGTATCATTTTTGATACACATGAATTATTAGACGAAAACAGCCAAATTCAAGCATAATAATAAAATGAACAATTATAAACACGAAATGTTACTACTCACCAATACAATATATTTTTTATAAAGAGAAAACTTGACTCAAACTTATTTTTATCGTCACTCAAAAATGTAAACAATCACCGTTCGCGCCAAAATCGTCGGTTGGTAAAAAACTGTCAGTTTTGTTCGTGCGTATTTTGAAAGGTGTTATTTTTTTTTAATTCACCCGTAAGTACAGGTTATGGAAACTTCAAAACATACGGCCAAGTTTGACGTAAGTAAAATTTGTAGCTGGCAGTAGGGTTTGAAATTAGTGTTTCATTTTTGATACGCTATGCATTTAAGGGTTAAGCAACGCAAGGCATACCTCAACACGTTCGTCGCGCTGGCGACCGTTTAGTTCGTGCGGCACCCATTTATCAAGTTTTTTTACCTTGCCAATTTGACGCAAATGGACCAATATTGTTTTCATGCTAACGATGAAAGCTGCTGCTAACTCTACCGTAGATTGGGTATCGTCGTAGCTTCCAATATCGCCTTTAATTCGTCGTTATTGACTTTAGTTTTCGGGCAACCACGTGGTTCATTTTTGAGATCAAATCGTGTAAACCAATAACGAGTCGTGCATTCGATTGTAGTGTTCACTCCGTACACGAACTCGTATTTCATAATTACTCATATTTTTTGTGTCCATGTTGATGAAAATGATACAAATGTAATGAAAACAAAACACTAATCAATAAACAAATGACTGAATTTGAAAATACAATTCCATATTTTTTTTATAATATTAATTTGAATTTAGAATTTATTGCCAGCCATACATAAATTACGTTTCAAATGGCCGGTATTGTAAAACGGCAATTTCGCCTTCCATTGGAAGTGAATAGTGAGAATCGAGACTCATCAGTGAACAAAACTCTTGCCTATTCTTTTTCACTTCACTGTATGTGTTAACGGGCGTAGCGCAGTCTTGCTACTCAATGCGCTCTCTCGAGTTTGGAGTCACTTGCTGGCGTTTGGAGCGTTTTGGACGATTGAACTACGTTACTGCACTTTCCCCCAACGTGTCATCTTTTTTCCACCTTGCTTGCGTCCACCTACAGAAACCACTACCACCACTCGTTTAAACTTCGCCGTATTAGGTTAACAAAAAAACAATACAAAAACACATGAAACCCTATCCAAATCAAGGAATATATTTACTCTAGGGAGATCCAAATTCGACGAAACAAAACGTACCTACTGTCACATTCATTGATATGATTATGACGTTTTATTGTGACAGCCGTGGCGTCGACCGTCAAAGCGTCAAACGAAACGAATAACGATAGTACAGCCAGCTGTGCAACCAAAACACCGTGAAAAGTGAGCACGTTGTAAATGTTTTAAAACTTCGGAACACCTTCATTCGTTTCGTGCATAATATAAAATGAAAGGTGAAAGTGAAATAGACCCTAACGATCTTAAATTTTACGGCAGTGACCCAGGTGCTGTAAAATTTGGAAACTTTATAAACTATTACTCATTCCACGATGTAAGCGAAAGGATTAACAATCTTCATCCACAAATGTTTCCAGCACCAGACAACAACAAGCTTGTGTGCCTAGACGTCGGTTGCAACACAGGAGAACTATCCAAGGCTATATATGTGTACTTAAAAACTGTTTACCCAAACTGTGATATCCATATGTTAGCCGTGGACATTGATTGTAAATTAATAGAAAGAGCCAACGAATCCAATGAATACCCTAATATTAAATTTATTACTTGTAATATTATGGACCAAAATGACCGTCTTCATATCCAAAACTATTTAGACTCTTGTAAACATACAGCTTTTGATTTAACATTTTGTTTTTCAGTAACTATGTGGATTCATCTGAACAATGGAGATGAAGGTTTACTAGAATTTTTAAAGCTCATTAAATCTGTCTCTAGGACAATCATAATTGAGCCACAACCATGGAAATGCTACAGAAATGCCCAAAGAAGGGTCAAGAAATCTGGCAATTCTTTCGATCTATATGAATCTTTGAAAATAAAAAGTAATGTAGACTCTATTATTGAAAAAACCTTGTCAGAAGGCTCGCACTTCAAAACTTATGAATCTCAAAGTTCTTCTTGGAACAGGAGGGTTCAAAGCTTCCATTGTTTGAACCCACAGTTTGTACATAAGTTTTAACAATCTTATAGAGAATTACAGCTATTAAAATAACATTATTTAAAAGAACAATAATAATTTTAACACAACACGCCTTGTCTCCCCAAAGGTTTGGGCAGAGGTGTATCTATAGTCCACCCACATTTCGCCAGTTATGTTTAGGTCCCATGTAATAGGGGGCGAGCCTATTTCCATCAACCGGGCACAAATCCAGACTGCAGGCTGCTACTGGGAAATTCCAGATAGAAAAACCCAATAACACATTGTCCGACCTGGGAATCATACCCAGAACCTCATGCTCAGCAGTAGCAATAGGGCCCACTAGACCAACAAGGCAATAACTTTAACTTAAAATCATTTTATTTTGATAAATGGCGCAGTATCCATAGAACATAAAACAGTATTTTTCTAATACTAAGTAATAGTACTCTATACTATTTTTAGGATTAGAAAAATACTGTAATCATTATTATATAAACTATTAAATAGTTATTTGCTAGAATTTGGTACAATAAATATTCTATTAATTTTGTTTTGCCTTGTCATGGCATATTCTGCCATGATATGGCGTGCAAATACATTTCATGTCAGTTACAAAGTCATAGATTATCCTTTATTTCATTTAGAAAGTTATCAATTAACATTTTTTTATTATTTTTAATTATAAATGTTTTTTAAATAGTTTTATGTATATATGTTATGTATATTCTTAGAAACCTATGCTGTAATATCTTTACTGTATTGTATAAAACTGAATGAGAAATATGTACTCATACAATATTATTATCTTTCACTACAGAAAGTGTGATATGCCTCGATCATTACTAAAACATTTACAAAATAGGTAAATCTTTTATAAATAAAAGTATTTAACATTTGTAATGTTTTATTCTAAGTTGTGACTTCCTCTGTGCTTGATTCAAATTCCAGCTTTACATCTCCGTCTAGTCCATCTGTGTCCATCTCTGTTTCTTGAGCATTTAACATATTGAGTGTCACCTGGAAATAAAAACAAAAGGGCTGTATTTACTTAGGACATAAAAGTATAAAATCCAGATTTGTTTTAACACACTCTATGATAATAAGCAGTACCTTATTACATTTCCCCATATCCTTTCATACAAAACTTAGATAAGCCTGTTTTTGGGGTTCTAAAGGGTAGTAAATGGTTAGAGTGTACAAGGAAACGTACTATTAAGTAAAAAATTACATACACACCTGTTTTCCTGCATGCGTAGCATGACCAAATTTTGTCAACGGAAGAGTCAAAATTATAGATAGAATAGACAAAGGCTGCATTTCGAATTGCGCTGTAATCGATTTGAGCGGGCTTACACCTATTCCGAGTGAGCGTGAGCGCGATAACGATGTCTCCTGTATCGTCATAGATGATGTCTTTACATGCGCCATCTTGCCCTATCGCTGACCATGACCTAAAATAATATCACCGTGAGGGCTGTCAAGAATGACAGTTGTGCTTGTGCTGTTTTGTAACGCGGCATTATCGAAATTTTGCTTCTGGGTACAGTCACCACATAACTAAAGAAGAAGAAGAAAGAGTTCATGTCATTTTGTCCATTCTTCTTCCGTCAACAAAATTCGTTTAAATGCTGGTCATGCTACCATTGCTGGAGGGAAAGGTGTGTAGTATACCTACATTTCTTCAGTTAAAAATGTTTAAGTCCTATGTAATGAGGGTGGACTATTGAATAATATAGATAGTGTACTAAAGTTAAACCAGACCTGTTGAGATAAAGGTGCCGTGTGGATATTATGCTGGGTGTGGGCTGGTATACTGCTTGCTAAGGTCCTTTCTTCTGTCAATTTCTTCTTTACAGGAGTTTTGGGCTGCTGGCTGAAATAGTGTAAGATTAACCATATTAATTCATTTTAATAAAACAATTCTTACTATGAAAAAGCAATGTTACTAGGTTTAGTTCAATAGCAGCCCAGTATGGATTTGTGCAGGGACGCCAATAGGCTTGCTGACAGGCGTATGGGCATGATGTTATGTAAAATTCACAAACAGAAAACATAAACTGAGTATGGATTATCCTATTATGAGATTTTTAATTATAATTACAGGTTTATAAATGTATACAAATTCATTTTCATATGACATTCACGGCCGAACAATCTCCTGCCAGTCTCGGGTCGATCGAAAGAGGTACCGTGTCTCCTTGGCACAGGCAACTGAAGGAACACGGATGGGTTTTAGTCAGCAAACGTCTGACACACCCTACTGCCCCACCCAGAGCGGGAGAAGTCATTTGATGGTTTCCCAGACAAAAAAAAGAGCTGAATAATCTGTACTGCATATAACAGTTACAGGACGCTGAACCAAACACAATAGAAGTTTTATTGTTATTACGTCAGGGGGTAAAAACTGTGGTTTTTACCATACATTATCATAAATGCTTTTAACTTACCCAAGAGCTGGCTCTCCCATGGGATGTAATGTCATAGCTAAGTCTGCTAGCTTATTAAATGCAGCTCCGGCTTCAGTAAATATTTCTCCGACCTAAAATCATTTATAACCGTATGCGAATAAAAGAAGAATCGTAATTTAATGGAAATTAAATATTTTATAAATTTCACTGATGTTAAAATCTTTATAATCGCAGTTACCTTCGCTGCTGAATTTGCTGCAGAATTATTCATAGTTTTATGTTAATCTAAGCTTACTGTGACTAAAGCAAGATCTGATATTTTTGTAAACAGACAATCCATGCTGTAAACATGGGGATCAAAACCACAGATTACTTATATGTAGCAAGCTATCAAAACGCTACTTGATGACAGATGTCACATTCACAATGTCAAAAAAGACATGACCGCTATAGTCATCAATGTTACCAGATTTCAATTGAACATTTTGCCCGACTGCCTCGTTGGTCTAGTGGTCGCAAGAGCTACCGCTGAGCATTAGGTCCTGCGTTCGATTCCCAGGTCGGGCAAAGTGTAATTGAGTTTATCTACCAAGAATCTCTCAGTAGCAGCCCGGAGTCTGGATTTGTGACCGGTTGACGGCAATAAGCTCGCCCCCTATTTATTTATTTACTTACTTAGGGTCAACAAACCGCACTGTTTTTAATAGAAAATATAGGTTAGAAGTTAAAATGGAAACTGAACATAAATAAGTTTGATGCAAAAGCAAAATACCTGGAGTCTTCATTGGATACTCTGAAATATCCAAGGCTTTCCGGATTTGGGTACCATCAACGCAAAAAGTGATTGTTACCAAAAATGTAATATAATGCAGAAATTCTAATAGGACATAAACGAAGGAGAGAATCTTAGTAACAAAGATGAGACAATAAAACAAAAAGAATATGTCGAGATTGAATTTCTAGAAGAAAACATAAATAGAGAAATGCAAGAAAGTTCAGAAAGAGAAGAAGACATTTGGATTGAAGCAGAAATGCAAACAAAAACTAATAATAATTCAATTTCTGAAGAAAATGAAATTCATTCCGCAGAAGAAGAAGAACTACCAATGTCACCTCAGAATGAAATCACCGAAGAGCAAACAGAAACCAGAGTTTTGCGTGATCAATCATACCGTACGCAAAATACGCGCATTGTCGTGAAGTTGCAGACACCAGCCCGTATTACCTATTGTGATCATTAATACGCAAGCCCTTACGTTTTGATGGTTTTGTTATGGACGCTATGGCAGAGTTAGAAGACAATTGTACTGAACCAGAAACATATAATGAAGCAATGTCATCGGAAAATAGAGAAAAATGGGAAGAAGCTATGCAAAGCGAGATGAATGCCCTTCAGAAAAATAATACCTGGGAACTTGCCGCATTACCAAAAGTTATAAAAGCTTTACCAAGCAAATGGATATACAAAATTAAGAAAAACCCTGATGGAACCATAGAACGTTACAAGGCTTCAAAGTTCAGTTGCTCTGTTAACGACAGAGGCCGAACTTGTAGCAGCAAGCGAAGCCACACCAGAAATAGTGTGGTTGAAGAAGCTTTTAGCAGACCTATCTAACACAGACTGTTTAAAAAGTTACACTATGTATTAATAATGAGTCTGCTGTGAAATTATCATATAATCCGCCTTAAGAGTTTCACCGTCGATCAAAGCATATTAGTTTGAGATACTTCTTCATCAGAGAAGAAGTATCAAAAGGAGAACTAGTTGTTAGGCAAGTTGCAGCACAAGTCTTAGTGCAACTAGGGTGATGTTTACATGTTCCTTCTGTGAGCATTAGTCCTACATAATAAGACAGAAAGTCCTAATCACAGACTACTTACAGTAGGGATGTCGGAAGTGAAAAAATATATCAATATATCGATGTATCGATATTTAATTTAATATCAATTTCGACCTATCGATATTTTGGGCAACTTTTCAGAAATTTTAGGTTTCAAAATAATAATCTATGTAGTTCAGTCTGGATCAATAAGAGGTAGGTTTAAATATAATGCACAATATATTAATGTATGAGAATCTTAATAAAACGAAGGTATTTCAATCATTATTCTTTATGATTATTGAAATTAGAAAATATCAAATAACAATATTTTAATATTTTTAAGACACATTTATTATTTGTCCGGTAGCTAAAGTAGAAAAAATTTTGGTTTTGTATTTCTGTTAAAATATTCTGTTGTTATTAACAGAATATAATTCATACATACATACATAATCAGCCTATTATGTTCCCACTGCTGGGACACAGGCCTCCTCTCTGTGAGAGGGAATGGGCCGTAATCCAACATAATATAATACACAAAATACAATCTCCACTACCATTTTTAACATCTACCCCACAGAGTTCATTATACTATACTAAAAATCTACCCGACTAAAAACGCTAATCCGTTATTTTTGTTTACTTATTGTTGTATTTTCTCTGTATGTGATTATTGTAATCGTTTGAGAAAATAAATGTCTTGAACGGTAATAAAAAGTTTGAAAAAATTTCGTTGTCGATACGATTTTCTAAATTGAAAATTTTGTATCGAAATATCGATGTATCGGTCAGAATATTTCGATATTTCAAATAATAAATATCGAATTATCGATACATCTTACAGAGGACTTTAATTTAGGACTACGTAGGACCTACGTAGCTTGCTACATATAAGTAATCTGTGGACCTACGTAGTCCTTAAGTCTTAACACAGAGTACTTTTATTATAGGTCCTAATTTAGTCATCTGTGCAATATTCTGTGGATTGATTTGATCTTCTGTGATTTATTATTTTGGCATAAAGGCCTCGTAGCCATGCCGTATACATAAAAAAAAAAACTGTGATTTATTGGTTTTTGACATATTTTTGGTAAAGACTGTTTTTCATTTTAGTTACTATACTCTATGGACTGTTTTGAGTGTTTTGTTTGAGGTTAGCACATATCAAGAATTAATCACAAACTCTGAAACTCATGTGTGCACTAAATGTTGTTTTCAAATAAAAATCAGCATACCACACCAAACAATATACAGACAGTACTATATCGCACTAATATCTATCGGTTTTAATACAAAGTAAAAAGTTCTCCAAGTTTTTACCAAATATTTTTAAAGCTAAGCCGTACCTACTGAACTCAAAAATGAATAGACCTCCAAGGCCACGTATGATGAACAATTTGCATCGCAGCCCAATGCCCCACAACCGTCAATGGCCACCAAACCAAGGTCCACCGCCTGGATTTTTATGGAACAATCCACATTTTGGAGCACCTGTTATGAGACATGAAAATAGTGAAGAGCACTGGTGTGAGACCTGTGATAGAGGATTCCCTACAGCAGATCTTCTTCATAAACATAAGCAACAGCACCAGGTAAAGTAATATTAATGAGATAAAATAACTATATTACTTATTTTTGTAGTAAGCATTGGTTACATGTGTAAGTACGTTTTTGCTACAAGACTGTAATTTTATTTTTCCAATACTTGTGTTTATTGAAACATCAAGCAAGGTCTTAAACATGTTTGGAAACTATCCATAGTATTTCTATAAAAATAAAGTGAGCACATTTTGTACATGAATTGGTCAGGTCAATCACTATAGTATGTAACAACTATTACAGTACCTAAGTATGAAAAAAGTGTGACAATATTTTGTTATTATTTCAGAAATGTAACATAGATGGCTGTCAGTTTATTGCGCATCCAAAAGTAATTACAAAGCACATACAAATGCAACACTCGACAGGCTTGTACAAAAAAATTGCAAACATAAACAATCCTGAAGATATACAGAAATGGCGGGATGAAAGGAAAAAGAAATACCCCACCAAATCTAACATAGAGAAAAAAGTTGCTGAAAGTAAGGAAAAAATTGAAAGGGGTGAAAAAATGGCCTTGAAGCGTGATTATAGGAATGACAAACATGGATCAACAGGTAGTGTTTTCAATTAAAACATAAATGTATAATTTTATTTTCTATCTTACCTACAATTCTAATTATGGCAATCATGTCATTTGGTTTCAATAGGTTTTTATTTTTTCATTTATCTTATATTTACATTATTTATTATTTTGTGAATGTGAGAATGTTGTAGGCCTGGTAGACCGTACATTTGTAGTCCATTTTCTATTGAATTACCTGATACTTGTTGTGAGGCCTACACTGTCATCCCATAACTATACACTAACACTGTAATTTGAATAAATTGGGAAAGCCAATTATTTTTAAAAGAGTAACAATGGAATTCCTTGCCGGCTCTTCTCCATGGGAAACAACCAACTGAAACCTAGCGTCTGATGTTTCATTAGTGCCCATGTAACCTTTAAATATATCTGAAATAAAATATATTGAAATTCAATAGAATTTAAAATTTCTCATTCACAGCTCAAGGACCTAATTTAAAGAGAAACCATAGTTTTGATAAAAAGAATCAGAGGATGACCAGACAGAACTTCAAAAACAATTCTTCAGTTTCGATAAATAGCCAACCAGCAAAGAAAATACCAAGAATTATACCTAATGCACCTACTACTGCTGAAAAGAATAAGCTAAAACCATTTACTGGTATAGTCAATATAGAGATGGATCAAATTGCAGAAGACACTGCTGAACCTTTACAATGTAGTAATGGATTATTTGAGGATGATGAAGAATCACTAGTAAATCCTAAAGAAATAACAGATGCTCAAAAGCCAGTGCTTTGTGGAGCCTTAACATCACTTAAGTGTGATTATGGGACATCAGATGAAGAAATTGATGAAAAAGAAAATGAAGTGCTCCATAAATTATCAGGAACACAAAATCAAAAATCTGTTCAACCTCCAAGAAGTGATAACAATAAGATAGACACTCTAGTTGAGGATAAACCTAAAATAAAAGAAAACATTGCTAGTGAGGATGAAGGTCCAGAAGAAGTGAAAATTGTAAAAACTAATGTAGAACATGAAACTGTTCCTGTTGCAGTTACAAAAACTAAAGAAAAGCCTGCAAAAAAAGCAATGCCGCCAAGAATTCCAGAAAGACTGAATAATAAATTTAAACGGAAAATACCATCAACACTACTCCAAAAACTATTACATCAAGAAATAAGAAAAGAACGTAATATAGTACTACAATGTATAAGGTATATTAAGAAAAGCAATTATTTTGAGAAGCCCAACCTATAAAATGATGTTCCTTACACCTTTTTTTCTTGTGCTGACTATTTGGACTGTTTGTCAGGCTAGGTATAGCCACGAATGTAAACCCCTTAACCCAGCTAGGTTAAACATGTAAATTATTGGCTAATATTTTTTTAGTTAAGTTAGCCATTGCTGGTCAAGTTGAAGCCAAATTAAACCAAGAAATTGAAGAAAACCATAAAATTAAAGCAACTATGACTGGCAACCGCCGTTCAGAGTATTGGTTTAAACAGCTGGTACAATACTTGCAGTAGCGATTTTATTGTCTTGCGTGAATTCTTATTTTGTGTTTTTATAAAATTACTAATTGACCCCGCAAATATTGTTTTGCTTGTTTTAAGTCATATTAAACATATTAGACGCTGTGATCGCACAAATCAGGCTGTGATTTTATATATGCGGAGTTTAGTGCTCTGCGATCGAATCTTAAAGTAAAAACATAGGACGCGTACAGATTGTATTGTAGTATGATAGAAAATAATAAAAGCAAAAATCCGCGAAAGTCCTGGCAGCAGGTTCCTAGCCTGCGATCAAATGGCGGCTTCGAGCCAAACGTGGTGTACAATGGTGAGACTTGTTCGGGTGTCAACGCAGCCGAGGATTTGCTCAGCATTTTGCTAACGTGTTTGCCGATACACCTGAGTTGGACCCTATTAAATTGAATGTGAGTATTGAGGGAGATGACATTCCTCTTCCCTTTTTAACCCCACTGGATGCAGTTAAGGCGATTGCAAAACTGTAGCTTGGTTGGCCCTGACAACATTCCAGCCTTTACCTTAAGGGTGCCATGATATATTGGCAGCCCCTCTATGCCATGCCTGTAGCCTTGCCCTTCAGTCCGCCGCATACCCTGAACAATTAAAAACTTCGCGAGTCACTCCCAACCCTAAAACCAGTGACAAAAGAATCAGTAGAGGAACGCAGACCCATCGCTATTCTGCCAATCATTGCCAAGGTTTTCGAACATCCTCGCTTTCATTTACAAACTCGTGTATGTCTATAATTGCCCAACACGGTTTTCGGCCGGGTCGCTCCCTACTCGTGCCTAGCATAGGTGGACTACGAGAAAGCCTTCGACACCGGCTGTCCTGGAGTCCATGCAGCGAAGTCTTATTGACTGGCGCTACGTCGCGGTGATTAGATGTCTGTATAAGGCCGTAACAATGACCATCGCAAGTACAAGAACGAGCACAAAACCAATCCAACTCCGCCGAGGTGTAAGACAGGGAGACGTCACCTCTCCGAAACTGTTTACGAACGCGTTGAAGGACGTTTTCAAAACGCTTGATTGGAAAGGACGGGGAATAAATATCTACTGTCAGTACATCTAGCACCTCCGATTTGCAGATGACATTGTCATCATGGCGGAATCTGCAGGAGCTAAATGTACAATAGTCATGTCACACCGAGACCTGTAATCGTAAATGGCGCTTCTCTTGAGGTTGTGCAAGAATACATATATCTAGGCCAAATTATACAAATGGGGCGGCACAACTTTGAGAAGGAGGCGACCAGAAGAATACGCTTGGGCTGGGCGGCATTCGGGAAGCTGCGCGATATCTTCCGAGTCATCGATCCCACAATCCCTTAATTAAGACCAGGGTCTATAAACAGTGCGTCCTTCCCGTTATGACGTACGGAGCCGAAACGTGGACACTCACCATAGGCCTCATCCACAAATTAAAGGTTGCTCAGCGTGCAATGGAGAGAGCAATGCGAGGTATTTCTCGGGTGGATAGAATTCGCAACGAAGTCATTCGGCCAGAGAACTAAAGTCAACATTGCACGAAGAATCAGCATGCTGAAGTGGAAATGGGCCGGCCATGTCTGTAAACGGACAGACGGTCGATGGAGCAGACATGTGCTAGAGTGGACCTTCATCCTCACTTGCATTGTTTTCTTTTATTTTTGCCCAAACGCGGTCTGCGTTTGGGCAAACGTAGTGTGATTTGAAGAAGCTAGCAGCGGATGGATGCAGTTTGCTCAGGACCGGGATGGTTGGCGCTCTTTGGGCGAGGCTAACGTTTAGCAGTGGACGGCAATTGGCTGATGATGATGACATATCCCGTGGCTTCGGCCCGGAAATCGGTGTCGACAAAGCTGGGCCCATCGGTGTCTGGTCCGGTCTTTTTTGTAAGAGATGGCTACTTCGAGTCCAAGCCATATAATAATTCACGCTCGGTCGTACGTCAGGGATCCGTGTTGGGGCCGCCTCTGTTCCTTGACCTCATAACTAAGGTTAAGTTTGTCTACGACGAGCTTACAACCGTCTATATCCACTCCTACTGAAAGATCAGAGCTGCAGTCCTGGGGTGGCAATTTGTTAATGCCTCGCATAAGTGTGCAAGTGCATGCACACATGCAAACGACGTTTGAACATTTCAGAAGTCTGCGCAACCTCGGTTGCGCCCTCTTTAATTTTTCACCTATAACTACGATTTGACAAGAATTTCACAAACTCATTAATATATATATCACATTTACATGAATTACGTTTGAATTAATTTAATATATATTTAATTGGGGAACCTTTATAATAATATTCATTTCCACTCATCGCCCCATAGCGAGCAGGGTAGGCAGTTATGTAGGTTTCTCACCATAAATATCTAATTAGAGGCCTACGTGTAATTTGCTAATTTGTTGCAGCGAGAAAGAAGATACTAGAAAAAAGGTTCAGCACCTACCTACCTAACTTGTTACTAGACTGCCTATATGGTCTAGTTGGACTTTGTTTTTAGTACCTAACATTTATTTACGTTTTATTTTTGTGTTATTAATTTTATGTTTTTACACAACGTACCTACTGCATGTGTATTTCTGTGCGAGTCCTAATCAATACCTAGCTTTTCTTTTGTTCTTTCTAATCACAGGCGATAAATAAGGCAAGTAGCAGTTCTAGCGGCCGTATTGGTCATAGCGTATTTTTTTGCAACATATTCAGGACACTACTTTCCGTCAAACTTTAAAATTAGTTGGCCGCGCGGTTGAAATTGACATTCAGATGAAGCAGCAACTTTAAATTTATTTTAGGAGATACCTACATTCCTGCTGGCGTAATGCACACTTACGTGTTACTGGATTTTCCTATCAGGAACTTTTTAGGTACCGTAAAATGGGGTGATTAGAGACAAAACCGAGAAAGTTTTTTTGCCCCAACCTCCAGTCTTTTGAAATAAAAATGTTACTTCTTATAATTTTTTTAATAAACCGCAATATTTTTTTAATAAGATGGCAATTCTAGTTCACTGTTAATTTAGGGGAAGTAAAAAAAAAACTCATTCGAATATCAACCGCCCTACGGTGACAATGGGGATGATGACAATTTTTTTTTTTATCTAAAAAAAAACCATTTTCCATTCCATTCCATTTCAATCTCCAAATAGCGCAAATAGTATTACAAAAAGTGTAAAAGCTTAAAAAACTGCCAAGTTATTAACGTTTTAAAGTAAGTGTTAGACTAGGACAGCACTATCGTAGAAGTGACTTCACGATAGAGGTGGGTAACTCCGGAGGTACTGATCCAAAGGAGCCGGTTCCAAACGCGGATACGTAAACCTTATTTATTCCTCACTATCCTTACCGGCACCGCGGTACCAAATGATTCCGGGTCGCGCGTTCACTGTTCAAGTCACTCGGAAGTATTCGGAACACGTCGTATCGCTATAGTACCTTGGCACTATGACATTAGTAGGGACACAATAACAGTAAGGTGCGCTCTTATTTCAATTGACTTAGAGTTAAATATGGATTGACTGGCACGCATAAAACGTGATTTTTGTGTGATTGTAGAGTCGCTCAAAAGACAGACCACGCTTATTAACAAAATTATGTATGTATTTTATTTATTTTTAGAGAATGTTTGTAATCTTCTGCAAACTTTAACATACCATACTATCGCATTAAGTATGCACTTGTAATGATAGTTGTAAGGGAGATTTTATTAAATAAATAAATAACAATCAACATTAAGGTTAGATGGCAAATCAAAATGTCTGGCTATTTTACTTGATCTTGCCAAAGCATTTGACACCGTTTCTGTTCCTAAGCTTATTGCTAAACTGGAACTCGTCGGTGTGCGAGGCATACCACTTGAGATATTCAAAAATTACCTCAAAAATCGTACACAAGTGGTCAAAATTGACTCACACTACAGTGACGAGGAACCAGTAACCTATGGCATCCCTCAGGGAAGCATACTTGGACCTACACTTTTCCAAATCTATGTAAACGACCTGTGCAGGATGTGCCTTACCAACTGTAACATCTATGCGTATGCTGATGATACCGCGATACTCGTTTACGGACCTACATGGGATATGGTCAAAGCTACCGCAGAAGATGCCTTGAGCAAAATAATGAAATGGCTTAGTTTAAACCTCCTGACACTCAACTTAGACAAAACTACATACGTACCTTTCGCAATCCGACGTAACACTGCACCTTCTCATACTTTCTCTGTAATTGCTCACTCATGCCCCAATTTAAATGAACCCTGTGTCTGTCCAGCACTCACCAGAGCTGACAGTGCAAGGTACCTTGGAGTGCAGATTGATAGCGGCCTAAGATGGGACAAACAAATTGAGGCCGTTATTACGAGAACAATGCGCCTTATCCACATCTTTAAGTCCCTTAGAGATTCGGCTAATCTTGACACACTGAAGATGGTTTATTATGCTCTGGGTCAGTCAGTTCTTGGTTACTGCATATCTGCGTGGGGTGGTGCAACCAAAACTAGTGTTTTGAGAGTGGAAAGAGCACAAAGAGCCATTCTCAAAGTCATGACTAAAAAACCTTACAGGTACCCGACCACAGAATTGTACTCTGACTGTAAAGTTCTGACTGTACGACAACTCTATGTGCTCAGATCACTTCTTAGAATACATGTCGATCTGCCTCCGCCAAATCCAAATAAGCGAGTAAATCTCCTTCCAAGAACCCAGCACAATACGACCTTCGCAACACATCAATTCTACACACTAAGTACACACATATACCAAAAAATTAACTCACAAATAAATATAATAAATTTAAACGTACACAAACTTAAACCCACACTAACAGAGTGGCTATTGCAAAAGGACTATGCCTACACAGAGTCTTTACTCACATACATCACGTAATAACACAAGTATTCACTGTCTAACACACATTTACAATAAAAGGACACACACACCTATATTCCCCAACCATAAACTCGTACCCACACTACACTTCACCTATCAGACACACACACGCACACATACACCCCCACACACACACACTGTACGCACCCCTTATCACATGCACACCTACATACTTCACACCCACACTCCACACAACAGATCTATGTAAGTTTAAGAAAATCTTGATTACCTCAGTACCATTCACCTATTGTTTTAAATTATGTTTAAGGAACTGCTCGGCCGAACACTGCATCATAAAATACAGGTGATCCTACACTTGGGAGCAAATAAATCGAGCCACTACCTTTTTTCACGTAAAATGGTAAATATTTTTGGGAATATGGAACGTATCAATTCGAACTATATATCGCCTAAAAGTTAAGTTAATAACCTTAACAATGAGGGTAAATTATTGAATAATAACCTTATTGAATGATAAATTATTGGCTCTGCAAGAAAAATGGTAATTTTGATAGAAAATTTAGTAGGGCTAAAACAGTCCATAAAAACAATAAAAAACAAAATTATTGCAAAAAAAATATTCTTAATAACTGGTATTACCCCCCCGTGCCCTGATGCATTCTTGTAGCCTATTAGTCATCGATCTGATCAGAGTTACGATGACATATTGTGGTATGTTCTCCCACTCTTCAAGCACAGCGACTTTAAGCTCGGGAATGGATGAAACAGCGGGAACCCTGGCTCGGACTCTCCGTTTTAGCTCGTCCCATAGGTGTTCGATCGGGTTCAAATCGGGACTTCGTGCTGGCCATACCATTTGTTGAATCCCGATCGCAGACAAGTATTCCGTAACGATCTGCACGGTATGAGGTCTCGCATTGTCATGCATACACAAGAAATTTTCTCCGACAAAACCAGCATACGGCATTACGTGGTCTTCAAGAATGTCAGTTATGTATCGGTCAGCTGTTAATCCACGTCTACCAATGCCATCGTTGGCGGGGTCGACGAAGACTAGTTCCGTTTTTCCTTCTAGAGAAATTCCTCCCCACACCATACAAGAACCACCACCAAAACTCACAGTTTCTCGAATGCAACATTGGGCAAATCTTTCACCAGGACGTCTATACACTCGGTTTCTCCCGTCATTGCTAAAAAGACAGATTCTTGACTCGTCAGAAAACAAAACTGACCTCCAGTCTTCTAACGTCCAATTAATGTGTTCTCGAGCAAACTCCAAGCGAGATCGGCGATGAGCTACAGTCAATTTTGGGCCAGTTGCTGGTTTGTGTGATGTTAAATTTCGTTCCTTTAGTCTTCGTCTCACTGTCCACCTACTGATTGCGACACCTCGAACGTCACGTAACGCTTGCTGTAGCTGAACAGCATTAAGGGCACGGTCGCGCAACGAATTGGTTGCAATAAAGCGGTCGTCACGTTCTGTTGTTGCCCGTGGTCGGCCAGTTCCAGGTCGCCGAACAAAAGCACCAGTCTCCAGATACCTGCGGTATACCCGCTGTACCTTTGAACGACTCAAATGAAGTCTGCGTGCCACTTCACGTTGTCCGTGTCCAACCTCAAGTAAAGCTACAACTTGGGCAGCTTCCGTCGGTGTAGTATCCATTTTATCAGGTTATTTTGATTACACAGACACATATAAAGACAACAATAACAAGTAATATGGGTATGATTAACAAAAACCTCAAATTTAATCTTTTCTTAACAGAGTACAATAAAAATGTCATAAGCAAATTTAATGCGATAATTTTATTCTACCCTTTAAACTTTAATTAAAATGAAATTTTGACAACTAACTACCCTCATTGTAAAGGTTATTAAATACCCTTTTAGGCGATATATGTTTCGAATCGATGCGTTCCATAATACCAAAAATAATAACCATAATGCGTGAAAAAGGAAGTGGCTCGATTTATTTGCTCCCAAGTGTAGTTTAAGAGGCAGGGTTATTTAAAGTATTGTACAGTTTATGCAACATTTGTATTGTATTATCTATATCTGTAACTTTTGTTGGTGATTATACAATTTATTATTATTATTATTTAAATAAAATACTTCGGGGAAGGAAGTAAAATAAAAATAATACGCTGTACGAAAAAATTATAATATCAATAAAATAACCAACTGTTCGATTATTCGAAATGTGCCAAATGATCCAGTGAAGCAAATGAATAAAATGTTCTGCGAAACCGGGGAACCAAAATGAGCGAGTGAGTGCCGGTGCCAAATGGTGCCAAAGGAATAAATAAGGTGAACCGGTACCGGACCCGGAAGCGGAATAAGTGAATCAATTCACTTGCCGGAATAAAGATTACCCACCGCAACTTCACGACTACGTAACTTCATACTAGCGCCGTACATTGTCCGTACCGCGCGACAAGGAAAGCAATAATCCCCTCCAAAAACTTTTAAAGCGTGTATCTTCTTCATTTTTACATCGATAGTAGTCATCATCCCAATTTGGCCTTTTAAGTTGGTGATTTTATATAATAAATACAAAACATTGTGTGCTAGACGTTGTATAAAGTGTTCCTTAGATTATTAGGATCAAGTTTTATATACAAGTACAACTTTGATTTTAATTCATTGTTATTGATCATTGATGTAAATTTTACTGCTGTGTGATTTTACTTAGGTAGAAACGGTAAAAGGGCGAATAGATACGTAGTACGGGTTCAATAGATACGTCGTATGGGGTTAATAGAAACGGGAAAGGGTTTAATGAAAACAAGGGGTGATTAGAAAAGGTCTGACTAGGGTTGCCACCTATCTTAGTTCCTTTTAAAAATGAAGGTACTAACAATGTAAATAACAATGTAATGGTACTACTTCTTCTCAGAGGTCAAGTGGGTTGAAAATGAAGACGAAGTCGCGGAGACTTCTCTTATTACAAAAATGATTCTGAAATTCTAAAGAATCTGATGAGTGAGTCTGACTGATACGAAAAATATAATTACTTGATTTAAATATAAAATATGATTACTATGATACTAACATTCTCATGTGCAATTAAAGGCTGATTATAAAGTTAAATTTGTTTTTATTTTTTGTCTTGAAATAATACATTTTAAACGCTTTGAAAAAAAAAGATTTTTCTACATAAAATAGCATATTTTGCAAGTACTTTATGAAATGTTTAAAGTGAGACAACCCTACCGATTTTTCCTGTTATCCCCTTATGTTGTATCTATTGACTCCGACTCATGGGTAAATAGAGATGGCTAATATTTTTGAGTTTTTCGTTCTAAATAAACTATATAAATAGGTTATGAACATTGAGAAAGTTTAAAACCAACCTTGACTCATTATAATTGCATTAAATACAAAGAAACGAATCGAAAACAATATGAATGTCAATTTCAAAGTTCCAAACTGTCTATTCACCCCGTTTTACGGTACCGGGGTGAATAGAAACGAAACTTTTAAAAGGATTTTAACATTGAAATAATAGTTTGTTGCCAACAAGGGCATTCAATCGTTATTAATAGTCAATAAATTTTTAGACATTTTAGACAACAAACAATTATTTCAATTTTAATAAAGTTCGTTCCGAGTCACCCCTGCATCCCTATTCACCCCGTTTTACGGTACCCGGTTGATGGCTATAGACTCGCCCCCTATCATGGAACTTAACTGGGTTTAAAAGAACATCTCTGCCTAACCCTTCTGGGATTACAAGCGTGGGTAGGGTGTCAGGCGCCACCTTCCTGTTGCACTTGGGTAAATAAAAATACATTGTAAGATTCATCTTATTTTTATTTGTCCATAACGACTTAGGACTGGGCAGGAGCCGCAGGTACCGTAGTAGCCGCAGCCTCTTCACGGATGCGATCCTTCTTGAGCACTCCCATGAACGACGCCTTGTCAGCCGGCGTCTGGAAGCGACCATGACCAAACTTGGAGGATGTATCAATGAACTTAAGGTTAATCTTCTCAAGAGCTGCTCTCTTGGTGTGCGTACGCAGGGACTGAAATAATGCAAAGAAAATCATTAAAATTAACTTGAAAGAATAGAGTAATTGAGTTTAGTTTTAATTTATAAGTTTATTGCTTTACGTACCTTTCTCAGAGTAATGACACGCTTTTTGGGTCCCATGCAACATCCCTTGATCATAACAAAGTCATTGTTGACTTCTCCATAGTGGGGGAAACCACCCATGGGGGTGATAGACTTCTCAGACAAGTCATATTCTGTACAAGCATTGTTCTTGATGACCTTGCCATCCTTGGTGTGGATTCCTGTAAGCAAAAACAAAATAACAGTTACCAAAAATTACAAAAAAACACTTCATATCAAAAGAAATACGAGTAAAAATATCAGTGACTGACCTTGTCCAAGACGGTAGATCTTCTTGTTCATCTCTGTACGATGGTGGTAGCCCTTTTGACCAGCACGGGCAACAGTGAATGAAACTCTTGAAGGATGCCAAGCTCCAATACAAGCAACTTTACGCAGACCCTTGTGAGTCTTGCGAGGAAGCTTCTTTGTGTGCCAACGTGAGGTCACACCTGAAAATTATAAATACAGTTAAATAAGATGTAGTGGAAGTGCTTAAGTTTTATGTCAAATAATCTAAATAGAATATAGCTACATACCCTTGTATCCTTTACCCTTGGTGACTCCAATGCAGTCAATCATCTCATCTTTAGCAAACACTGAGTCAATAGGAATTGGCTTCTCCAGATGTTCCCTTGCCCATTTGACTTTGTCTTCAATGGTTCCACCATTGACTTGAATTTCCATAATGTGAGCTTTCTTTTGACGCTGTTTTAGCAGTTTCATCTGAGTGTGGGCAATAACCCTTACTACACTACAGTAACGGATCATTTTCTTGAAGTCCTTCTCAATAGACTTGCGTCCAAGCTCATCCTGCCATTTCTTGCTGGACTTAGTGAATGCCTTCTTCTTGCATTTATACCTGATTGATTAAACCATAAGTACCCGCTGTAAGAAAAACCAAATGGCCTCATCGTTGAGCGGAAACCAATTGGTACCAATATGCACCAGGCATATATGACTTCAAACTCTCATTATTAAGAGGAGAGCTATTGGAAATGATTAGTAAAAGGAATAATTCATTTACTTTAACAAACTGGTGAATTACTAAGAATCAAAACTAGGAAATCGTGTCATTTTAAAATGCAAATGGACTTTGAAAGAACACAATGTTTACCAGTTCTTGTAGAATCGACGCCGGCAGTCCTCGGACATGTGCTCGGCCCAGATGGTGAGCAGAGCGCGGAGACCATGCGGGGTTTCAATGTAACCAACCACGCCGACGGCCACCATGGGAGGAGTCTCTATGATGGTCACAGCCTCCACGATCTCCTTCTTGTTGATCTCTGGAGTTAAAACACAAATGAGTTACACATTAAATTATAAATTACGAAGAATCCAATTTGGACCATGAGGTAATAAAATATGACGACTTACTTGATCCGGGACGGTCGGGTTCACGAACCACGTGGGTCATACCCGCCTTGTAACCAATAAAAGCGGTAAGGTGGACAGGCTTGCTGGGGTCATCTCTGGGGAATGCCTTCACCTTTCCACGATGACGGCGGGACCTCTTCTTGGGGTAGAATCCCATCGACCCATGGCGGGGCGCCGAAAACTTTCTATGCGACTGAAAACAAACTCAAGTTCACTTACTCTGCTAATTGAGGAGCATTTCCAAGATATTTAGATATATACATCAGTCCGCCCTAGAAAAATCTTCACATAGAACTCAGGTTCTAACCGTATAATTTAAAGATAGGAGATCATCATTTGTATGTTAACTCTAACCAACGACAAGCTACCACAAGGAGATTAGTTAATTTAATAGAATATTCACAAAATTATTAAACCAACATCACCATCGATAATAATCAGTGTATCCAAAATGACAAGAAAAAGAGATTCAAGAAATATTCTCGGATTAGAAATAATACTAACCATGTTCGAAGACAGTCGCGACAAAAATGGCCGATTGAAAAGGAGTCCCTTGATGAGCTGTCATCAATTAGGGGTGCCAACAGCAAATTTAAAACACCCACAAAAACTTTATTTTTCGATCCTTTGAGCAGCGACAAGAAAATTCGTGACGCCGAATGTGCGCTGACCGGCTGATCCGATCAGTCATTTTCGCCAATCAAAGTGTCAATGATTTAACGTCATTTGTGTTGCGAATAAACGGTATCACGCTTGGTTTGTATGGGAAGTGTTGACAGTGCCGCTTCTGGCAACGGCCGCAGACGCGTCTCCCTGTAGCTTGATCAGATTCTACTTTGATTAACTTTATTATTTAGGGTTACGGGAACAAAGGTATTGACCAACAAACAAAAAAAAAGCACGATAACGAGCCAATGCTAAAAGGAACTTAACGACATTTCACCGTAGACGAACAATTGCTTCCCAAGGCCTTCACCCGTGCCTTACCATTTTCTTCATTAGTGGTTCGTTCAACGGAATAAAAGCGACGGACTTCTCGAGCATTTTCGGTGCAAACAATACATAATCGGCGAGCAAATTCTCATTTAATTTTAGTACAGCGGCTTAGGTGGAATGATCTCCGATCATTTCCCGAAAACTTATGCTGGTGTCCGCAAGTCCATGTCGAATCGACCAGGTATTTTGCTTATTATACCCAAAAAGTGAGAGCGCACTGTTAGGATACTTAATTAAGTGAAAGCAAGCTTGGAACAAACGAGCATCTGTGCCCATCAGCGATTGCCGCTCGCTAATTTTTGCTTGATTTCGTTTGCTCGCTCGACGACATTGTGTGTGGCATAGTTTGAGAATTTGTAACATCATTACACTAAATATTGTTACGGTTGCCATCAATCGACATTCATCGTTGCACTCATTTATGAGATGAAGTACTGAATTTTTAGAACCAGAAAAAATTAAAATCAAAACAGAAAACAAAAATAGATAAAAAGTCTCTTCTCGGACATAAGATAAAACGAAACAGCTAATATAATTTTACATTTCGTCAAATGAATAATGTTTCAATTTTTTTTAAAATAAATAATATATCCTTAACTTGGCATTGCCTTTTCCTGCAAACTAGGGATTAAGCAATTGGTAACACTGGTAACTACAGAGTAAAAATGTTGACTTTATTATCTGTGAAAATAAAAAAACGTCTTCAAGAAATGTTGAGCATTGCAAAACTATTCATTTATTTATGCGAATTTTATCATCGAGCCGCAACCTATGGCAATAGCCATGCACTTTCAACCACGTTTATATTACCAAACTAGTGCATAGGAGTTGTAACTGTAAAACACATTATAAGTCGCAAGCATACATGGGATAAAACTGCCACTTGCTCACTTCAGATGTCAATACGCGCCACCGACCGCTTTTTTTTTTGTAAACAAGCGACTTCTTGCCTAATTACTTAATTAATATGCCCCGCAGCGCAGCTGTTGACTGAAAAAACAAACCAGGTACCCAAGCATTTGCCAAAGATGTTAAAAGACGAAAATTGTGGCAGAAAGCTCTCTGAAAAAAAGTTGGGACCCAATATTTCGTCGAAACTATGCGCTATTCTTTTAAAACTACAAACACAAGATAACCTTTAAACGGTAAAAGTTCTTTTTTTTTCACTTAAGCTGCTTTTGGGCGTCTACCGCTTCCCTTTTTCGTAGCTCGTTTTTTAAAAAACCGCAGATCTATGGGGTAACTCTGTGGATGTTGCTAAGTCTATTATAAATATTGTAGCACCTACCTTAGCTGTTATTTTTATTAATTGTATTGACCGTGGTGAGTTTCCTGATCTTATGAAAAACAGTAAAATAATACCATTGTTTAAATATGGTAGCACATCAGACCCTACTAATTATAGACCTATTTCAGTGCTGCCTACCTTTAGTAAAATTTTTGAAAAACTTATTTTAGATCAAATGCAAAGATTTTTTAATAAACACAAATTACTGCATAACAAACAGTTCGGTTTTACAAGGGGTCGTTCAACTACTGATGCCGGAGTTGAACTTTTAGGACATGTTTACAAGGCATGGGAGGACAAATGCGATGCTTTGGGAATCTTTTGCGATTTGTCCAAGGCATTCGATTGTGTTCTTCATGAAACATTGATCAGGAAACTGCACCACTACGGAATCCGGAATGCCTCTCTGGATCTTCTTACTTCTTACTTAAGTGATAGGATTCAGACAGTTGATGTTAATCAAAAAAGATCACCTGGATCTGTAGTAAGAATGGGGGTCCCCCAGGGTTCAATTCTTGGCCCATTTTTGTTTCTTATTTATATTAATGACTTGCCTTACCTCATAAAGGATAATCATGATATAGTGTTGTTTGCAGATGACACTTCACTTTTATTTAAACTCAAACGTCAGCAGCTGGTTACTGACAATGTAAATAGCGCCCTTGCTAAAGTAGTTAACTGGTTTAATGTTAATTACTTACTTCTAAACGAGAGAAAAACTAAATGCATTAAGTTTACGATACCTCATGTTAGACAAGTAGAAACTAGTGTTCTTATAAAGGGTGAAGAGTTGAAACCCGAAAACACCACAGTATTCTTAGGCATAACTCTGGATGCCAAGCTTCAATGGGAGCCCCATATAGATAAATTGTCAAAAAAACTAAGCTCTGCAGCATACGCCGTTAGAAAAAATCGTAATTTAACTGATTTAGAGACAGCCCGTTTGGTATACTTTAGTTATTTTCATAGTTTGATGTCGTACGGTATTATTTTGTGGGGAAATGCCGCCGATATTCAGACAATTTTTGTTTTACAAAAAAGGGCAATTCGTTCAATTTATAAACTAAGTCCCAGACACTCCCTCAGAGACAAATTTAAAGAGATTAATATAATGACTGTGCCTTCTCAGTATATTTATGAAAATCTTTTGTATGCACATAAAAATATTAATCTGTTTAAAAAATACAGTGATATCCTTAACATAAATACTAGGAACAAACACAAATTTGTTGTTCCCACTACCAGACTCAAGAAAATAGGTAGCTCGTTTAAATGTCAAAGTATTCGTTTTTATAATAAACTTCCTAGCCACATACAAGAACTAAGCTTGAATAAATTCAAATCTTTTATAAAGCGGAAATTATGCTAGAATGCCTATTATACTGTCAAAGGCTATATTGAGGACAAGAAGGCTTGGGATTGAGCTGCTCCAATAAGTTTACACAGATATTGTTGATGTTTAATTTGCTGTTAAACTTTTATTTTTGATTATTTAGATAAACAATGACATCTTTATATTTACTGTTTAAAGTATAAAATTGTTTTAATTTTTGAGAATGTGAGGACTATGTGAGTCATTGTTTTTTTGTTCTTTCAGTTGTTTTAATCATGGTCTGGCTGTTTGAGTACTTAACGCGGCCTACCCAAATGTCCTTTCTTTTGTATTGTTCGTGGAATCGTTGAGCTCCTTAGTTCTGAGTTGAGCTGCACCATGATTGACAAATGCATGCACTGACTGGACAGATCCACTCAAATCAGTGTGGTCTGTGGTTCTTTCCTCAAAAGACCATTTCAGACACCAGTCTACAGAGTCCTCATATGATCTGATCTGACCAAGTTTATTCTCGGACCTTTATACACTTTAACATACTATACAATGACATGAAAATTTACTTTGTGAAGTATTATAATATTGTAATTATTGTGAATGTGAAGGCAGTGTGGATTTGTTGTTTTTTTATATCTCAGTCTATAATTAGTTTTTAAAGTTAGTTTTAATCACGGTCTGGCAGTTTGAGTAATTAATGCGGCCTAACCAAATGTCCTTTCTTTTGTAATGTTCGTCGAATCGTTGAGCTCCTTAAGTTCTGTGTTGAGCTGCATGATTACTGACAAATGCGTGCACTGTCTGGACAGGTCCACTCATTCTGTGTGGTTCTTTCCTCAAAAGACCATTTCAGACATCAATCCACATGGTCTTCACATGACCTGACCAAGATTATGTCTGGACTTTAAAAGAGACTGTGACCTCTGAGTTTGTTTTGGCGTTTCTTCTCAGAGTAGTCAGATAGGAAACGCCGATCTCATCTACTTTTAAAACAGTATTGACGTGTAAAAGTGTTTGTAAATACCTCCTTACAGAAATAAAATCATTTATCATTTATAGTGCTATGTTCCAAGTCTTATTAATATTACGACTCGCAATACCTAATTTTTATAATAATATTTGCAGGAATAAGTCAGTACCTCCAATTAATCAGTTGTTATGTACTCTGAGGTTTTTCGCAACTGGAAAATTACCTACTCGCAGTGGCTGATATGGGAGGAATTAACGTAGCTACTTGTACTAAATTCTCACAACTTTTTTTCAATGGCAACAGCAAGCAATTTATTATGAAAATTTGATGATATTTTATTTAGTTTAAATGCTATCATGTTTATTTTATGTTTTCTTTGTATTTTTTCGTATTATTTTACATTAATCTTCATGAATAAATCATGAAGATTAATGTAAAATAATACAAAATTGGTACAATGGAATGCAAAATTGGTAATTTCATCGTAAAAGTACGATTTTCGGACTCTCGGATTTGAAAAAAAACTGTCACTTAGGTAAGTGGCCCTTACCTAAATATCCCTTAAAATGGTGAAAACAAAATTAGGTAAGAGGCTGATTTAAGGAGTCTCGTTGGTTAAGAGACCCTTAGTTAGGAAGTGTTTGAGGGAACGATGGTGAAAACGGGCATTATACCTACATATATATCTAGTTTTCGTTTAATTTGTGATCGACACAAAAGTGGCGATTCGCAGACTTCGAACTGTCCTGCCACCTATAACGAGCTTTCAGTTTTTAACCCCATTACACACCTCGGAGCGCGGATGCTGGATTTCTACCAATGTTTTATCCCGCTGTTCTAAACAGAAAAGTGTCAACTTGAAGCGAACTGGGATGTAATAGTCTAACTCGGAATGCGGCCCGAGTTAGACAATATTCGCTGACAGCGCTCACAACGATAATTAGCGTTCCGATTTATCCTGCATTCCGAATTGGGATGTAATCGATTTGACCGGGCTGACGCCCGTACCGAATTAGCGTGAGCCCGATAACGATGTCATGTGAATCGTCATAGACTACGTCATGACATGCGCCATCTTGCGATAACGCCGACCATGCCCTATAGAAAATAGAAATATCACTGTGAGCGAATTGTCAGCTGTCATAATCGTGATATCTAAATCGGAACGCTAATTATCGCTGTGAGCGATTATGGTCTAATTCGGAATGCGGTGTTGGAGTGCTGTCAATTGCTGTCAAACCCCTGTCATCGAATTTGAAAATTTGTAATAATCAATAGAGAATCATCTCGGTCGGACACATAAAACTACAACTTTTATTGAAAATGACTGCTCCTATGGAGAGAATACAGATTCTTGATGATATTGAAAAAGATATTATAACGTGTCTCCAATGTGCAGGTAAGAACTGTAGAAATATTTATCTTCATCTTTCATCAGAGTTTTCTTCTCAGAGTTTTTCTCTTCAAGACTAAGAAACTGAGAAGGCCTACAAGCAAAAATCATTCTCATCATAATTGTACCAACATCTTGTGTGAATGGATTTTAATCAGAAACAGTTCAACTTAGATTCAGAGATTTTAATTATACAATACAGTATAAAAATACTTCTTTTCAGCTCAAGCACTCCTGGAATTAAGTAAAGAAAAGTCTGGTCAGAAACAAGCAGAGACAAACACATCACAATTTCTGAGAACACTAAGTCAAGTGGAATCAAAACTCAGTGATCAGATTAACTATCTGACTCAAGTGTCTACTGGCCAACCCCATGAAGGATCTGGTTATGCGTCACAGAAAGTATTGCAGATGGCATGGCACCGCTTAGAGCATGTCCGTTCCTGGGTGAATGAATTGGACCGTCTGAAAGCTTCTCATCTGTCTGCTACAAGACCAGTAGCAGGAGCAAATGTTCAGAATGGCAGCATGACATCTTCAGGCACCAGCACTTGATACTAACTCTAATGCAGTTCATGTGTTACTGGAAAGACTTTAATGTTATAGTAAACATATTGCAATCTTATTAAAAAGTATTTGTAAAGTAGTCATGTGAAGTTATCCTGTTAAATTGTAGCTGCAAGATGTGTTAGATTAATCATGTCAATACTGGCCACATAATGGTAGTGGACCATCATTTTTTCAATTTGATATAGTGTCAAATGTAAGGTAACATTATTCTTATAAAACTATTCATACAGTTTTTTGTTTGGGTATAAATAACAGTTTAAAATATTTTAAATAACTCCTTATTGATGTCACCTACTTAGGGTGGATTTCACCAATGAAACTGAACATGATCAGCACTTGAGTCTTGTGTAGTTCGTAAACGATGAACGATTAGGAACAGTATCTTCGTACTGTAGTAGAAGCAACGTTTCCGAATGAGATGAGATGCTGACGAATTGACCGAGCAGGCACAAGACTACAGCACTTATATTAAGTGAGCTTTCAGTAACATTTCTTTGGAATATTGACACTGACAGCTCTTGAACGGATTTTAGATGTGCTGAATGCATTCAGTAACATTTGTGAAATCTGCACGAAGGTTAATGGAATTTATTTGATAGTATAGGTATCACCTGACTTGTGTCAAGGAAAAAAAAATTTGTTTAGAGGAGGCTCCCTAAAATATGTAATAATTTGCAATAATCTTCTGTAACAATCAAAATGGAACTTTAGTATATGATTTATTGGACCTTTTTCTTTCCATGTATAAGACAGTTACGTAATTGTAAAATTTTTGCTCAATTTGTTCTTTATTTGAAAAACAGGTCTTTTTAAAGATTTAAAAAAAAACAAGATTGCTCGACTTGTATGTGTTTAGCATGTAGGGAAGCTTGCTTGGAAATTATTTGAGAGTGGTCTTAATAACTACTTGATCTGATGACTCAACTAGGCTCTCTTCAGTTGGCATGTAAATAGTTATGTTAAGCTAGTATTTCTGTACAAATTTGTTAAGATTGTACACCTTTTTTTTTTTTTTTTTTGGGTGGGAAATCATCAAATGACTGCTCCCGCTCTGGGTGGAGCGGGAGGGCGTGTCAGACTTTTACTGACTAAAACCCACCGTGTTCCTTCAGTTGCCTGTGCCAGGGCCACGGTTTTCTCTGTGGAATAACCCGCGACCCTGAGGCGTCGGCCCTATCGGACCCCGTCATTTTGTGCTGACATCTCTTTGAGGCGCGCGTGGAACACAACGCGCCGTCGACCCGGGCCTGGTCCTTACCGGACTGCGAGCTACCCATGGCTCGCCGTCCGCAAGCCCGCGCCTACGGTGGCCGGGAATCTGCTTGCGATTCCCGACGCCCAGGGCGTCTCCTGCGGCGACTAGGGGCGTGAGGGCGCAAGGCTCTCTCCCTCACGCGCTCCGCCTCCTCCTTTGCGAGCATTACTGCTTCGCAGAAGGAGGTGACGGCTTTCCATTCCCTCTCGCTCCGTACCATGGCCTGGACCAGGGCCGGACGCGAGAGGTCGCCGCCACCAATCGCCTCCGCGAGGACACTGCGGTGCTCCGCCCAAGCTGGGCATACCTCCACCGTATGCTCCACCGTGTCCTCCGGGCGATCCACACAATGGTGACACCCGGGCGTTTCCTCCCGCCTTATGCGAAACAGGAACCTCCCGAAACAACCGTGTCCGGTGAGGACCTGTGTAAGGCGGAAGGTGAGGACGCCGTGGCGCCTCTCCAACCACTCCTCAAAGAGGGGACTTACCGCCGCTATTGTGGCGTGCCCAAAGATTGTACACCTGGATTGGCTCTAAAGTTAGTTTTTTAATAAACCCAGATACTTTTGTGATTTTTTTAGACTTGCATGGTGTGAGCTGTTAGTGTCATCCCATCTTGGTCAATCCCTACCGGTCCTGACAGCTCACTTCACCTAAGTTTTTGCAGTGAGATGGTTACAGAATAGCATACAGGTGTCACACATTCTCATCTGCTTTTGAACATAAGTTACAATTTGCCTCCAAATCCTTAGCCTTAATTTTATGATTAGAAGATCAATTTATACGATTTTAATAGGTATAATCAAGAAAAAACTCGTCGGTCTAGTGGTCGCAAGAGCTACGGCTGAGCATGAGATCCTGGGTTCGATTTCCAGGTTGAGTAAAGTGTTATTGGGTTTTTCTATCTAAAATTTATCAGTAGCAAGCAGCCCAGAGTCTAGATTTGTGCCGTGTTGATGGCAATAGGCTCACCCCCTATTACATGGGACTCAAACATAACTGGCGAAATGTGGGTGTACTATAGGTACACCTCTGCCTAACCTTTCTGGGATTACAGGCGTGATGTTGTTATATTTAAGAAATATCAATCTTTTTAATGTGTAAATTAAGTTAATTAGATTCCATTTAAGTGTTAATAAGTACTTAAAGATAGAGAATTTTAGAGAGTAAACATTTTACATAATATAAAAAATACAAGACCTTTACCATTGTTATTTTTGTCGTTATAAGGCAATGCCAAGGGAGGGTCATGATTTTAACAGGCTATGTATGTACTACTCTGTCAAGTACGTACCGGGAAAAAATCAATAATACACAAAATGTTAGTTTTTCATTATTATATATTGTAACGCCTGCGAAAGATGTCGCTACTAAAGTGCCAGCCAGCCAACCGCCATGACGTGACCTCCTACCACGACAGCTAAGTGAGGAGGTTGACCGTCGCCGCCTAGCAAGCCAGCCAGCCAGCCAGCCAGTCATTATAATAAAAACAGAGTGCGCCTATATACGAGTGACATTAATATTCTAGAATTCAAGGAAATATACGTGATTGCGTTTCTGTTTATTTTTATTATTTCCAAGCCTACCAGAGTGTTATAATTCAGAAGTGTGATCCACGCAATGTGAAAAATCAAAATCTTTCTATTTGCAAGACAAACTGCGGGGTCAGGCATGAAAATGGTATAACCGTCTCGAAGAATACGGTTTTTCATGGGAACAGTGGAAGCAAATGCTGCTACGCGCCTTCCCGAAGCACCGGGATTATGCAGGTATTTTAGAAGAGATGCTCAATCGAAGAAAGTTGAATTCTGAAAGCATGACTAAGTATTATCAAGAAAAGGTTGCAATGTGCTTTAGATGCAAGCTTTCGGACAGTGCAACCATCTCCTGTATAATACGCGGTTTACCTGTCGGACTGCAGTCGAATGCAAGAGCCTTTCAGTGCGAACGTCCTGATGAACTCTACGAAGGATTTCTCTGCGCTCTTGATGACTACCACCCGCATTCATATGATCAACGTGCAGCTCAAAAGGATATGGGGCGACCAACTGAGAAGAAGTCAGGATCTGTGAACCCAGACATTGTTCCGTGTCCTCGTTGTAAGAAAACGGGACACTTAGTACGTGACTGTCCCCAACCAGACCAGCGCAACTGCTTCAAATGCGGTATACAAGGTCATATCGCCACGAGATGTCCTTTCAATTCAAAAACCAGTGAAGCTAGTACTGTCAGAGATATTAATAAAATGCTGCTAAACTATAGTGATATTTATAAAAAACTGCAAAAGTAAATGATGCTTTCGTGAAGTCTTACATTGACACCGGCAGCCAGGTGAATGTACTGACTCAAAGGATTCTGACCATCGCGTTCAAAGGATTCTCCGGTGCGCTGGTAACTAGCCATGGTGAAGTGAACTTCCGCCTTGAAATCGACGGGTTGGCCGTACGCTGCAAAGCTCACTTGACTGATATTGACATGAACGGCATAAACCTCCTTATTGGGCAGCCAGTGATAAATAATGACGGAGTCTCTCTAGTTGTACAAAATGGAACAGCTGTGTTACAGAAAGCTTCAGGTTTTTTAGGTGAAGTGGACGTGTCAGAAGAATCCAGTCGTTTCGCAATCAAGACCATTTCAGATGAATGTATGCATCCGGGAATATCGATTATCAAGGTTGTCATAACCGGAAACCCAGAAGGAAATAACGTGGTGACTCCAGTACGCCACTATGAGTTCCAAGACGTCTCATACTCGATCCCTGCAACTGTGCTTAGCGGAAGCACTGGCTACCCGAAGATCACCAACACTGGAGGAAAGGATGTTACCTGGAATGAAGGGATCATTCTGCTACGTGCTGAAAGCTGCATTCAGGTCAGTGCCACTGCCATTAATTGCCTATTGCCTGACGAAAATTGCCATTTATCTGCCAAAAATATACTCTGTGCCAATATAGCTTCATATAGTAATAGTGCCATAGGGGGGGACGGATTTAGATAAAATCAACATAGGACCCATAGGAACAGTAGAGCACAAATGGTGTCGGGGCGTAACGCTACGCCGCCGTAGTATTAAACATACCCACAGTCGCCGATTCGAACCCCAGTTAATGTTACTACAAAAACAAAACGATGACAGTTTGCGCCCTGTTACTGTTATTTGTGTACCATAGTTATGAACTCGAATCTTTGGCATTAGTAGAATCTTTACGTAGGTTTCGGGTTTACATATTAGGTAAACCGGTACGGGTAGTGACAGACTGTACCGCCGTTCGCGACACATTAACAAAACGCGAGCTCATTCCGCGTATTGTTCGGTGGTGGTTACTAATTCAGGACTACGTCATATCTATAGATTATAGGCCCGGTGAGCGTATGCAGCACATAGATGTATTAAGTAGAAATCCTGTAAAAACGTTTGATGTAGACCGTTTAGATGTAATGGATTGGTTTGCTACCGTACAAAACGGGGATGAAAAATTAAAACACATCATAGATTTGCTAAAGGGCGGTTGCAAGGATAGTGAAATAGTAAATACTTACGCGTGGATTAATGAGAGACTTTATCGTAAAACCCTGATCGGCAACCGCTTAGTTGTTCCGGGATTAGCTAGGTGGAAAATATTACAAAAACACCACGACGACATAGGCCATGTAGGTATAAAGAGATGTACTGAGGCTATTAAGAATATTTTCTGGTTTCCCAAAATGTCGCGCTTCATAAAAGAGTATGTAACATCATGTCTGCATTGTGCTTACGGAAAAGGTGAATATGGTAAGAGGGAAGGTAAACTTCACCCCATACCAAAGCCTAATGAGCCGATGCGAATGGTCCATATTGACCACCTAGGACCGTTCACTCGTACAAAAAAGGGGTATCAATACATGTTCGTGATGACTGACTCCTCCTCTAAATTTGTTGTAGCTGAACCAGCTCGTACTGTTAACTCTGTGGAAACCATTCGACTTTTAAAAAAGATATTTAGTGTATTTGGGTATCCTGAACGAGTGGTTTCTGATCATGGCAAAGCCTTCACGAGCAGGTATTTTAAGAGATTTGCCACTGAAAAACAATTTAGACATATATTAAACGCTATAGCATGTCCTAGAGCAAACGGTCAGGTCGAACGCACCAACCGTACCATATTGGATGCTTTACGGACCTCAGAACCCAGTGACGCTTCTCACAATTGGGATAACAGCTTACCTGACATCATTTGGGGTATTAATAATATGGTTAGTGCAACCACAGGATATAAGCCGTACGATCTCTTGTTTGCTCAAACTGGTAGGCCCGTATGTGATGTTTCCATACCCAATCAGGTATCAGAACCTGTACAATCTAGGCGTTCTAAAGCTAGTAAACGTATTCAGGTAGCTAGTACCAGAATGAAGCGAAATTACGATAAGAAACGTAAAGATAGCACTATTTATAAAAGAGGTGACTATGTATTGTGGCGACAAGCACCTACCAACAGCGTTGGCAAAGTAAACTCTAAGTTAGATGACGTATATTCAGGCCCCTATGTAGTGATTAAAGTTTTAGGTAAAGATCGGTATAGGATTAGAAGTATTAAGGGACTTAGAGGATATAAACAGTTTACCGGTCTAGTATCGGCCGACGCTATTCGCCCTTACAAAAGTGTAGCACCCATGTCCGATAGTGCAAGTAGTACTGACGAGCAGCTAGAAACAGAAGATCTAATAGATCTGCTTGAGAGTTAATCTGCGCCCAGCGGTTCCTTTGTCCCATATTATTGTTGATAGTATGACTAATTGCGCTTTGTGTTCCCATTGCGGGAGCAATGATTACAGGATGGCCGAATGTAACGCCTGCGAAAGATGTCGCTACTAAAGTGCCAGCCAGCCAACCGCCATGACGTGACCTCCTACCACGACAGCTAAGTGAGGAGGTTGACCGTCGCCGCCTAGCAAGCCAGCCAGCCAGCCAGCCAGTCATTATAATAAAAACAGAGTGCGCCTATATACGAGTGACATTAATATTCTAGAATTCAAGGAAATATAAGTGATTGCGTTTCTGTTTATTTTTATTATTTCCAAGCCTACCAGAGTGTTATAATATATTTTATCGCCCTAAAGCTCCTTTAGAAACGATACACTTATTACGCCAACGAAAGATCCACTCATCAAAACATTATTTAAACGCCTTTTCCGGAATTGAGTTCAGTTCTCGCCGCGAATGCCTTCTTCGTGGCACCCGTATCCCATATATTCAATGTACTCTGTGCCGTATGCTACAAAGTGGTAATTTGAGTTTAGGAAAAAGAAAGAAGTCGGCTGGAAACATATCTGGTGAATAAGGTGCTTGCTCGATGGTATTTGTTGAGTTTTTGGTCAAAAATTCGTTCTGAAAAATCCAAGAATTTTCTTCAACAAATCTGGGCTTTTTCGTCGTATTTGCTCTCCACGCCGCATAACGCTCAAATAATATTCTTTATTTACGGTTAGCGGCAAGAATTCCGTGTGCACAACACCGTGATAGTCAAAGAAAACAGTCAACATGTCTTTGACTTTTGATCGACTTTGGCGTGGTTTTTTCGGTTTCGGTTCAGTTGGAAGGCGCCACTCCGAAGCTTGTTGACTAGTTTGCATGTCAAACTCGTAAACTCACGTCTCGTCACCAGTAAGCAGTAACGATGCGTTTCATGAATGTTGGGTCAGAATTTACTCGTTCTAGCATGTCCTCAGCGACTCAGCGTGAGTATTTAAAATGGCACCGATCGACTCGTGAGACGCAGGAAGTTCAGCGGCTATCTCTCTCAAACTTGAATGACGATGTTCAGTCACTATTTTCTTTACTTTTGCGATGTTAACTTCAGTTGAAGACGTCGATGGCCTACCAGAGCGAGGCAAATCTTCCATCACATCTAGACCGCTTTTGAACGCTTTGTACCACTCTTATGTACGTGTTTTTGATTAAATCGATTCACCGTAAGCCTTCTGCAACATTTTCAATGTCTCCAAACACGAAATTCCATTGGCGATGAAAAATTTCAGATATAAATGATAAATGATTTTATTTCTGTAAGTAGGTTTTTACAAACACTTTTACACGTCAATACTATTTTAAAAGTAGATGAGATCGGCGTTTCCTATCTGACTACTCTGAGAAGAAACGCCAAAACAAACTCAGAGGTCACAGTCTCTTTTAAAGTCCAGACATAATCTTGGTCAGGTCATGTGAAGACCATGTGGATTGATGTCTGAAATGGTCTTTTGAGGAAAGAACCACACAGAATGAGTGGACCTGTCCAGTCAGTGCACGCATTTGTCAGTAATCATGCAGCTCAACACAACACATATGGAGCTCAACGATTCGACGAACATTACCAAAGAAAGGACATTTGGGTAGGCCGCATAAATTGCTCAAACTGCCAGACCATACTAAAAATAATTTTAAAAATTAAAAATAGGTGTAGATAAAAAAAAAAAACAACAAATCCACACTGCCTTCACATTCACAATAATTAAAATATTATAATACTTTACAAAGTAAATTTTCACGTCATGTCAAAGTGTAAAAATCCGAGAATAAACATGGTCAGATCATAAGAGGACTCTGTAGACTGGTGTCTGAAATGGTCTTTTGAGGAAAGAATCACACTGATTTGAGTGGACCTGTCCAGTCAGTGCATGCATTTGTCAATCATGGTGCAGCTCAACTCAGAACTAAGGAGCTCAACGATTCCACGAACAATACAAAAGAAAGGACATTTGGGTAGGCCGCGTTAAGTACTCAAACAGCCAGACCGTGATTAAAACAACTGAAAGAACAAAAAAACAATGACTCACATAGTCCTCACATTCTCAAAAATTAAAACAATTTTATACTTCAAACAGTAAATATAAAGATGTCATTGTTTATCTAAAAAAATCAAAAATAAAAGTCTAACAGCAAATTAAACATCGACAATATCTGTGTGAACTTATTGGAGCAGCTCAATCCCAAGCCTTCTTGTCCTCAATATAGCCTTTGACAGTATAATAGGCATTCTGGCATAATTTCCGCTTTATAAAAGATTTGAATTTATTAAGGCTTAGTTCTTGAATGTGGCTAGGAAGTTTATTATAAAAACGAATACTTTGACATTTAAACGAGCTACCTATTTTCTTGAGTCTGGTAGTGGGAACAACAAATTTGTGTTTGTTCCTAGTATTTATGTTAAGGATATCACTGTATTTTTTAAACAGATTAATATTTTTATGTGCATACAAAAGATTTTCATAAATATACTGAGAAGGCACAGTCATTATATTAATCTCTTTAAATTTGTCTCTGAGGGAGTGTCTGGGACTAAGTTTATAAATTGAACGAATTGCCCTTTTTTGTAAAACAAAAATTGTCTGAATATCGGCGGCATTTCCCCACAAAAGAATACCGTACGACATCACACTATATATGAAAATAACTAAAGTATACCAAACGGGCTGTCTCTAAATCAGTTAAATTACGAACTTTTCTAACGGCGTATGCTGCAGAGCTTAGTTTTTTTGACAATTTATCTATATGGGGGCCCCATTGAAGCTTGGCATCCAAAGTTATGCCTAAGAATACTGTGGTGTTTTCGGGTTTCAACTCTTCACCCTTAATAAGAACACTAGTTTCTACTTGTCTAACATGAGGTATCGTAAACTTAATGCATTTAGTTTTTCTCTCGTACGTATACTCTTTGCTATATGTTTTTGTCCATTATGAAATTCGCAATACACACTAGTTCAGATCTAGATAAAAACAGCATTTTATTTAACTAAATAAAATAACAGATGCAACTCAAACTCAGCGCCAAAATGGAATACCTACATACATGTCTGTCAGAATCAGATTCTGAAATTGCTATAAATGTAGGTACAGGCATAAGATGTTGTATATGAATTAATGAGATCGGCTACAGTCTACCTTACGGCGTTAATTCCCGATACTTTTTGAGAGAATGTATGTATGTTCATCTGTTCCCTCGTTACTCCAAAACTTATCATCGTATTTTTTACAAATGAGGTAAGCTTTCGAAGCGTCAGGTTCTACGCTCTGGTTACAGGCTACTTAAGACTAGGGCTGCTATATTGTGCTAGGATATCATTGGACGCTCTGGCTGACTGGAATGGCGAGTAAAATTAAGAAACAAATTTTAAGGTTAGGCACATATTTATTCGCTTACTAAATAATGTTACATACGCATTTTACATAGTTGTAGTGGAACTAGCGGTAGAAGTACCTTCTTTTCATATTATAATTTACTTTACAAACTCAAAGCATTTACTTCAATTAAACCATTTACAGGCACTTTTGAAGTGTCAAAGAGTCTGTCAGTCGGAAATATAAAGCTCTGATCTCTAACATGCAATAGTTAAATAGAACGGTCAAGGCTTCAAGCCATCATTTTGACCAAAATGTACCTAAGGTCAATAGAGTTATGCCTTGTAGAGTTACGGGCTTAGCTGTAGGTACATTAAACCTGATGACTTTTCAACAGTGAAAAGTCTTGACGACTTTACATGAAATGGTTTTGGTAGGATTTCATTTCTCTAGGTAGGGTCACGTAGGGTGCTCTATTGCTTTTTGTTTTAGCGGTGATATTGTTGATACTGATATTAGACAGACATGGTAAACGAGAGATAATACAATAAATAAAATAAGAATGTTAAACCATTACTCATATCATGGTCGTAAAGGTATTTCTTGCACAAAAAAATAGGTTACAAACAAAAGTGAACTAGTTGCGTGATGTTATGTTTTTTTAAGCTAGTCTAGTTTATACTTCATTAAGTTGATAAGTCTGAATTCGGCAAAGTTATGACGAGTTCCACTATCACGTCTTGGCATCATCATCAGACCCTCGTTACCAAGCCAAATAAATTAACTCGACAAAAAAAAAAAAGAGGACAAACTCGAGGAGTTTACTAGTAGCACGACTAGTAGCCACTGAAGAGTTCTACTATCCACCTCATGACTCCATCATCAGACCCTCGACACCAAGTGCAATATATTGGATTCATTCAAACGAATCACGTAAGCCCAAACTCGAGCGTTTTACTAGTAGCCACTGAAGAGTTCCACTGTATCCTCTTTTAATTTTTTCTGGGTTGGAAATCTCCAACTCCAACCAATCGCTGTCCGCAAGCCCGCGCCTACGGTGGCCGGGAATCTGCAAGCGACTCCCGACGCCCTGGGCGTCTCCTGTGGGGACTAGGGGCGTGAGGGCGCAAGGTTCTCTTCCCCACGCTCTGCCTCCGCTTAGCAAAGCTCAGCTTAGGCCTCGTGGACTATAAATAATAATAAAATTGCTGATACTTCATGAAAAATTTATTGCAAATAATATGAAATTCAAAATACACTGAATGCTGAAAAACTTGTTTTAATTAATTCAATACCAAGAGTTCCTGGAGTCATGTTTGGAATACAAGGTAACTAAGTGATTTATTAATAACTTAAAGCTAATTTTAAATGGGATTTCTTTACAATTTATCCCATTGAGAAGAACTAGTTCAAATTCCTTGGAATTGAGCAGGTCTTTGCAATGTTCTTAAAAGATGGAAATATAAAAAGTTGGATTTGAGGAAAAAAATTGTATTATAAAACACAATAATAAATTCAGCTTTTATTCCTTGTGGTCTACAGTGCGGGCATGCATCAACTCATCACAGAAAACGACATTAACTTGAAATTCTTTTGTCATTAACATAATGACAGCCAATAGGGAATGGTTGTTCGTGGCTGAGTTTTGCATTATACACTGTGTAGTTACATCAATGTCTGTAAGAATATAAATGAAGTTGCCCGGCTGTGTATTCGGATAAAGCTCTGATTCTACTTGATGTGCTTTTTGGTATGATTTTTACCATCAATCATATAATTTTTCGAGAATGCTCTAGAACTATTGTTAAATTGATATTCATCTCTCGAGTGAAGCCATGGCGGTTGGCCAGTAAACTTATAAAGTGATCAGTCTTCACTGCACTGGTAAATCTTAGCATTGATTTGAAATCGAAAGTAAAATAGCTAACCTTGGCAAATTAACTTGATTTTTGCATAAATTACCTTTTATCACAGTGTTTTCATATTTACTTTAAGAATCTTTTATACAATTATAATAATGAAAAATAATTTTGCACCTACATAAAACATCAAATAAAGATACATTTATACATTTCTACAATACTTCAAATCATTGCAAGTTTATCTACATTTACCCTAATCTCATCAAGTTTGAACTTGAATTACACAACAATACATCATTTGATGATGATGATACATTTGTCATATGAGGTAATTTATTCCTTTACAAAAACAAGATTTCCTACTCGAAAATCAAATACTCAATGCAGATCAATTATCACTTAAATAAAGTAAGTTTTAGCAAATTTCACCATTTTCTGTTATGTTATCAATGTCAATACAGCTGATAACATAATCAGTTTTCTTTTACATGCAAAAACTGACTTTAGATAACTGTACTTTATCTGAATTCACTTTAGTATGCATGTAACCAAAGCAAAGTTTTGCTAATAAGTTTGCTATTAAGACTATTAGAAAATAAATAATTTTCAATATTACAACAATACATAAATTAACTAATACACAGTTACAATTAGACATTAAGTGCAGGTCATGAGTTGTGTGGCACAACAATTCCATCACTCCTCTTTTCAGCTCCTTTGATTAGCATTAGCTTTTGTGAATTTCTCTATATCATCTAATGACCTCTTAGCTTTTGTTGATATATCATCCATTGATCTTCGAGCTGTGGAAGTTATGTCATCAAGAGATTTCTTTGTCTGTGATAATAGCTCATCTGTACTTTTACATGCAGTGCTTGCAAGTTCTTTTATTTCTGAGTCTATTTTTCCAATGACCCATTCAATAGCTTGACGACCTTTACCAGCATTCAAGGATATTCTGTTGGCTAATAAATCCTCCATGTAGCTACTTAGTGGAACGCCCTGAAAATATTAAATGAACATTAATGCTAATCATATTTCATATAAAATACAAGCTGCTCTAGTGCCAGCTTGGCAGAGTAGAGATTGGCAAAAACAAAGAGCCTATGTTAAACCCCCAGCCCTAACAATGGATATGCCAGGGTCGCGGGTTGGTTGAAAGAGATAACATGGCCTTGGCACAGGCAACTGAAGGAATATGGGTGGGTTTTACTCAGTAAAAAGTCTGACACACCCTTCTGCCTCACCCAGAGCGGCAGGAGTCATTTGATGATTTCCCACCCAAAAATGAAAAAAAACCTTGACAATGGGTGAGTTAAGTTGTAGGTGATGATAATGCTGCAGTTCAATGGTAAGTACAGGTTTTTCTTGTTTTGTAATTAGATTTTCAAATTTTGAATCCTTGACAGACAAATGTGATTTTAATATGCCCTTTGCAACAACATATCAACAACTGGGATGGTTGGCGCTCTTTGGGGCAGGCTTACATTCAGCAGTGGACGGCAATTGGCTGATGATGATGATTAACAACAAACTACCAATATCTTCTATTTTATTTTAAGAACATTTCAACACAATGAAATAGTAGTTATTTAGACTTAAAGTTAGGAGGTATTCACAGCAAAATTAGCATCTGATAATTTAGTTACCTACTACATACTTCTATTCATGGTTAATGGGATAAATAGTCAAATATTGTTGTGTTTTGCCAGTATACGTGAAATAGTATTTTTAAGGCGATTGCCATTAAAAAAAAAAAAAAAAAAAATGTGCTGATCAAAGTTTACTGCAATACCTTCACGGAAATTACAAAACAGTGACAACATAATAATAATACAGGCAATAGTTCTACTTACTTGTACTGTGACTACGGCTTCTTGTGTCAGCAGAGTTTTAGAAGGGTCAGAGGGATGTGGATTATATCGAACAGTCTCATCAACAGCTATGTAACGGCAAAATGTCAGGTTTGAGGTTTTTAAAGTCATCTCTCGGTCATTCGGGTTTACCTGTGACTTTTCACTTGCATAGCAAATTTTTGCTGTTCCTATAAGCTGTTAGTAAATAAATACTTGATTATTGTAGGAAGGTACTTTACACTTATGTGAAAATCGTTTGAAGGACTGAATTGGTCAAGTAATCAAATTACGAAACTTACTGCTTGCGCCCATCTCGGAAAAAACCACTTGGAACTGACCAGTCTGTGTGTGATTAAAACTCCATCGACTACCTGCCTTTCGATGACATCTGTCCCGATAACTGCTGGATTCATAGGATTGGGATATTTTCGCCATGCTGCTTGAGCAACCGTCTCCCACGGATGGCTGTAAATTAACGAACAAAGACAATGAATAATTGACTGATAATGTTTTGTGTTGAAATTCAAGGTTGCGTCATAATATCAATCGTCATTACTTACTTGAAAGTGTGTTCCGAGGTCCAAATCTTCATTTTATATTAAATATATCTACGAGATAAATCAATTATTTTGAGATAATACTAAAATTATCTCATTAGAAGCCTGGTTTTTTCCTTGAAATTCCGTTACATATCAGTCACATTCACACACAGACGACCTTTATCCTCTCATTTTAGGTTTGAAGTGAGTGGAGTGACCATTTTCTTATCAGCGATTCTACTAAACGACTAAATGCAAAGCAAAAATCTACTGAAAGCGATTCTACTAAACGACTAAATGCGAAGCTAAAAATCGACTGTAAACTGAAAGAATATCAAGTTACATTTTTACAATCATTTCTGTTTTCCATCCCTTAATTTGGGTTCCGTAAATTTTTTAAGTGTGAACTGTGAATGGGTCCCTACACTTATTATTACACGGTCCTACTCTTAGCTTATACCGCGGCCCTGCTCGCACCGTCTTTCTGTCATAATAATGCTGTAACTTTTTATCCGTACTTACTACGTAGCCTGTTGAAATTTTCAAAATAGACATGACCGCTCCTCCGTGGCAAATAATATTAGGAATGTTGGCTATAAATAGTACGGAACCCTTAGTGCGCGAGTCCAACCTTCACTTGGCCGGCTTTTATATTAATTGTGACCTCGACCTCACCTCATGAACTCAGCGCCACTTTACTCCTTGGTGTCACTTCTACAATGGAGAAATGGAGATTAAAACTGCCACTTGCTCACTTCAGATGTCGCTACTATCACGTGTCTAAGAAATTGACAGTTAAGCCAGTCACAGACGTAGCTATAATATGTATTAAATATGAATAAACGCAACATGTCGGAATACATATCTCGGTATATTTTGGCCTATTGCTATATGTTTTGGTATTTTAATAAATATTTTGAGGATACGGGGTGTTCCATTTGTTTACCGAACGCCTCCCCGACGACGTCCGTGCTCGATGCGCACGATCATTTCTCCCCCGCCCGCATTATTTGTTCGTGGAAGAAGCGTGCGTTTTTATTAGGAACATTACAAATTAAACTCGTAACGAGTTCTCTTTTTTGAGTGACTCTACCCAGATGGTTCTATTTTTCGTTCCTGACAAGGCAACATGCTCAAATTCAGCATCGGAATCATCCTCTGAGGAACTTTCAATTAGATCTAAAAATAGTGCTTGTCGAATTCATTTATGTACCTAGATTGATTGCAGTTTTATTCGAATATTTGAACATTCTGTATAGAAAATAAGCATTAAAACCGCACGCTTGCAAGTACGACCCCAGACAGAGTGAGGGCAAAATATATATTATAGTATAGCTCCCGTGTTTGGTAGCTTGCTATACTATAATATATATCTCGAAATATTAATATATATTATAGCTACGTCTGTGACGTGCTCTGGCTGTCCCGCTGTCCCTACATTTTTGTATACAAGCGAAGTTATTTACGCATAATTAATTAATATGCCCCGTTGCGTAGCTGTTCTCTGCTAAAATACGGGGACCCATGTATTTGTCAGAGACTAAAGTTGTGGCTGAAAACTCTATTATCATATCAGATCAGTGCTTGATAACATCTCTGTAGTTTTCATTATGGAAGATTCATTCTCTAGTTGGTTTTCAACTCCGATAAGGTTAATATAAGGTTTTTAAATCATAAACATAACATCACGCCTGTAAACCCAGAAGGGTTAGTTAGTATTGTACACCCACCTTTCGCCAGTTATGCTTTAAGTCCCATGTAATAGGGGGCGAGCCTATTGCCATCAACCGGCCACAAATCCAGACTCCGGGCTGCTACTGAGAAATTCTAGAACGTAACGAGAACGGAAAGTTAACAAACACAAAATAACCTATTAATTATAAAACGTTTATAAAAACATTTCCACTATAAAAAGTGTTGGCTTCCTAGCTGTTTTCAAGAGTCATCACGAACCGTCTGGCGCGCAGTTTTGAAGACTTCCAGGCTCCAGAAAAAGCCGGATTCCGTAAAGGCTTTAGCATCGTAGACCACAAGTCAAATGCCCATGTAACACTCACTCTCATGAAGATCGGAGACGCCACACTCAAAGTTGTGGACGAGTTTGTTTACCTAGGACAAGCTGTCCAGTTAGGTCCAACTTTGAGAAAGAGGCCAATCGTCGAATCTGACACGGCAGCGTTCAGGAAGCTACGAAATATCTTCTCGTCTCACATACCGCAGTGTCTCAAGACGAAAGTCTTTGACGAGTGCGTGTTGCCAGTTGCCATGATCTATGGCACTGAAACTTGGCGCTCACAATTCCCATTGTGATCGACCAATGGGCCTTATTAGAAATCTGAAAGTCCCCCAATGGGCAATGGGAGGGCTGAGCTTGAAGTTTCCTGACGTGGTCGAATCAGAAATGATGAGATCCGTAGAAGAACCAAGGTAACCGACATAGCCCGAAAAATTTCCAAACTTAAAATTGTGATGGCAGTGGGCAGGGCAGATTGCTCGCAGAACAGATGGAGGATGGGGGCGAAAGGTTCTGGAGAGGCGACCGCGTACCGGAAGACATTGCGTTGTGAAGGCCGCAGGCACAGAACATATATACCCTGAGCCGCAGGAATCCGTTGGATGCGAGAAGCGCAGAATCGGTCGAAGTGGCGGTGTCAAAAACTACTGAATCATTATTATAGTTTTCGAGTATGGCAAGTTTTGATACCTGCGTTTACTTATTGAGCTGAGAACAGAAAGGCGAGTTCGTAGAGAATTTCTACATAAGATTTTCCGAGATTCACACACGGGTATTATTAAACTAGACAAGGTTCTTAAAAAAAATATTAATGAATATTTAATTTTATGTTGAAATTTTTCAGCAGAGAAAAAATCATGATTTGAAAGGAAAGTAAAGGTAGACCCGACTTTCATTTGAAGGTTGACCTGTTGACGTTTTATAGCTGACAGCTGACAGCTCATTTGGATGATATGAATTTGACAGATAAGAGTTAATTAATAATTGAACTTGAAAGTGTTTAATTTGGTGGGTTGGAGATTGATTTTACGTCAGTTTAAGTCAAATAACTGTTGTCCTCTTTTCGAGACGCTGATATGCCGCTGGAGTGCTGACTTTGAAACCTTATGGGTAATTCTGTATTGTTGTTTTTATTTTAGAATACATATCAGATGACATAGCGCTGCTGATAAAATAAACGTAGAAACCACTAATCTTTACCATTTTATGTAATTAAAACCTGTATTCCTACTAGTAATTGCTCTTATTGTTTCAAACGTATAAAACTTTGCTTATTTATTTAGTTTTCATTATTTATGACATTTAATAACTACCCACACTTTAACTTAATATTCTTTTATTTGAAATTTGTCCAATCACAGACTACAGAACTAGAAATCAGCACAATGACTACAGAATCTGAAGAAAGAGCACTTCGCTACAGGCGGGCACAAAGTGTTTCAAAAGCTGAAGAAATAACAGAACAGGAGAAGAAAGTTAGAAAATTGCAATTGGATAAGCCGTAAGTGTCATAGTACCTGTCATACCATTGTGGACTTCTTTAAAAGATTTGAATAGGATTACTTAGTGCATAACATGAATTTGTTATTAAATTATTATTACGGAATAAAATATAAAACTTGGTCCACTTTGATTCTTTAATTCTATTATCCTATAAAAATGTGGTTTCAGTGTTCACACACCAAGAGATTCTCTGTTCTCATGGAGCTCCGAGTTCAACAACTTTACAGGTCTGGTGAACTGGGGCTTCCTGATGCTGTCTGTTGGAGGCATCCGCTTAGGTCTTGAGAATTTCTTGAAGTGAGTATTTTTGTAACAAATACCTATATATTGAATTAGACAACTTTTTGTACCATTACTAGTTTTTAACATATGATTTTTTTCTGTTGCTTAGAATAATGAACCAGGTATGTATAGCAACAGCATTTCGTTTTACGTTTTTGTGTTATTTTCTAACTTGCTTCCTGTTTTACATTTTACGTTTAAATACCCTCCAAGAAATGGACTTTGTATCTATTCCGTTTATGTTAGCATTGACAAATGTCCAATGGTAATTATTGTATATAAGACAAGGCTAGCAAGATGTGACTAAGCTTTCTGACGAAATGAGGAAAAAGAAGAATGTGTTGTCACAGATTCTTATATCAAGGCCTTTGTAGAATAGATGTGTACATTTAGCTAAGGACTGTTTTTATATTCAAACACTGAATAGGTAATAAAATGGATAATCTTTAAAATGTAAATTTTATTGCAGTCATGTAAGTAAGTATTTTTTGCTTTAGCTTTGTTGGTAGGTCACAATCAATTAATTCCCTGTGTGAAAACTGCATTTTATCAAAAAACTTCTCATTGATATTGTAAATCACATGCAACAGACTGCCACAACAGCCACTACTTATCAAGAAGTGAACTCTGTCTATCCCTTATTTTACCAGAACAATGTGATTACACTTCTATCAGATTGGCACAGTTGGCGCAGTGGTTGAGCGATCGGCTGCTGCGCTGTGTGTCGCGGGTTCGATTCCTGCACGGAACAAATATTTGTATGACCCACAAATAGTTGTTCCGAGTCTGGGTGTCTTGTGTATGTGAGTAATTCCTAATGTGGGGCAGCGTTTAAAAAAATAAAATAGAAAAGATAGTTTATATGGGTATGGGTGCCCTGACTGTGGCCATAGTAATGCCAATATTTGTGATTTTACTCTAATAATCTTAATTTACAGATATGGGTTACGCGTTAACCCCTTTGAATGGATCATTGTGTTGACAGGTTACAATGAAGGTGACAGAAGTCAATATCCATCAGTTATTCTGATAATTTGTGAGTATTTCATTATTTGGACAGCTGTTCTACACTCTTTAAATTATTTAAACCTAATTTTTTTTTAATGTCTTATGTTTTTTCAGTCAGCATTGTTCCTATTGTTGTCAGCCTATTAGTGGAAAAGGGAATAGCCATTGTAAGTTGGAACAACTCAATCATTAATTCCCAGTTTCTAAGAAACTCTCAATAATGATAATAATTATGTCTGGTTTTTGTTTTTAGGATTTAATACCAGAGAAGTTTGGCATCATATTACAGCTTTCAAACATGTTTCTTACGGTCTTATTGCCTATTGCAGTTCTACATGTTAAGGGCAACGATTTTAGTTTCGGTAATTATGTAAATGTTTTAAACTATAATATATCCAATGAAGAAACAGCAAAAATTAGATTTTCTAAACGCATAATTTCAAGTAACTACACTACCAGCGGTCGGTGATCCCGTAAGTAGCAGTCATCATTCAGCTGCCATTATCGTAATTTATTTGGGGTCATAGTTCTCTATTATTTGTTATTTCGGGAGATACCCTCCTTCCAGCCAGCCATATCATTTTCACGCAGTCCATCCATCGTTTCTTTGGCCTTCCCCAAGTCTAATAGCCATCTACATTCATACTCAAAACTTTCCTCACGATATTTTTAGCATCCGAATTCCACACAACTTTTCAGTTACCAGTGCCACTTTCAGACTTCTTATGTAAGTACTAATTTCTTATTCTATCCATTCGCGTAACACCACCCATCCCTCTAATCAGCATTCAAACTCAAACTCAAACCATTTATTTCAAATAAACCAATTACAGGCACTTTTGAATTGTCAAGGTCGGTCGGTCAGAAAAATGAAGCTAGTTGCCCATTCCAAAGCGTAGTAGGTACCTATGGAGAAGAACGGGCAAGAAACTCCACGGACACTCTTTATCATCTCAGCTGCCTGCAATTGCCTTTTGTTCCATCTCTTCTGAGGCCCAACATTCCGATCCATACAACACATCAAGTCTTACCATTTATTTATAAATCTTCCTTAACCTGCAGTTGCAGATTGTTCCCGTGACCTGCCGCTATTACATCCATCGAGTATTAAGCATCCATCCAGCTGTAGTTACTTGAAATTATGAGTCGAGAATCACGAAGTCTGTGAAGTTTCGCCAGTTAATTTAATTCCACCTTGTGTACATAATAGCAGGCAAGTTTGCTATAAACAATCTTTTTTTTGCAGTTGGAATAACAACAGTCTGTATGCTTTATTTAATTATTTTCTTAAAACTTTGGAGTTATGTACAAACCAACCATTGGTGTCGTCTTGGTTTGAAGAAAAAGTTTTTGGATAATAAACTTAGGAGACAGAGTTTATCAGCACCTAATTGGAGTAAGTGTTACATTCATTTTGATGATAAGTAAATATTAGTATAAGGCCGGTATCACACCATGTATACAAAATACATAATTTATGTTTATATGTCATAAATAAATGCTTGCTTTTGATTACAACCGCCATAGGCAGCGGTGCGTGCACCATTGTGTTAGTATGCGCAGCAAGCATTTACTTTTGCAGTCGATATTTGTAGAATAATGCACTTTATGACACTGATCATAAAGTGTATTATTCAATGTCATCATAATATGCTTTGTGCTCATGTTAGATGACCGCGGAGGCAGACAGGTGTGCAGGCATTGATACCGTCAGAGATTTAAAACATCTGTACTTACCGGTATCTCGGGATACCTGTAATCAATTCCTTATTAAGCTCACGCCATTTATACAAAGTCAGAAATAACCAGTAACTGTCATAGCGGCCTTATAGATATTAGACCTAATTGAAAAAAAGAATGAGAGATATTTGAGGAAACACAGAGTTTAAAGGTTACTGTTAAATTATTACAGATAAACTAATAACGGCCGAACATGAGCGTAAGTTTAATACAAGTTACTGCGTGTCTTCCATTACATCAGTATTTTTTTTGTTGCTTTTAGATTGATATTTATGTTATGGTGTGTGTTGATAACCTTTTTTTAGCTTTTGCAATATAAGCATACCTATATAATATTGGTATGCCTACTTTAGAAATGCTTTGGTTGCAGTATTGTAGCAATGTCTGTTGGATCTTGAGTAAAATCTTGCCATCTATTAGCCAAATATCTGTAAAGAGTTTATACTTCTTGTAATGTTGCAATCTATTTTTCATAACTTTGGTGGCGTCTCGTAACGTTATCGATTTGGACGCTTATGTTTATCCTTGTTTTATCTATATTCGTTTATCTGCTAATCTGAGTGTTGCGTGAAAGGCTTGCGGTAACTAATCGCGTTGTAAATAACTGTAGCTGTTAAACCAACCAATTACTAACGATCCTTCTTCAACAGAGAGTAAAGAAGACCTTATAAATGATACTCCGGCTGCAGCGAGGCTGACGAAGTATCCCGGGAATCTGAATCTAAAAGATTTGTCCTACTTTATGTTGGCTCCTACCCTTTGTTATGAGTTGAATTACCCCCGCACTGCACGGTTAGTTTTTTGATTGCATCTTTTTATTTGTGTGTGTATTGTTTTCTATCTTTATCTTTTTGTAAATAAGCGTGATATGATGAGTAGGTAAGTACAATCGGCAACGAAAGTCAGTTAATACGTAACTTTTTTCATCATCACTGAACACCATTATATATTTTTTTAAATCGATAAGATTTGCTTTAAAAATTACCAAGCCGGCAAAAAATATAAAAATACCATTTTTATTAAATAATTTTGTAAAAATACCAGTGTCAATCGACTGTTGTTCTGACCGTATATAAAATATAAAGTGAATGTGTGAAACAAGGGCAATCAACGCACGTTTTCTACGAAGCAAACGTGAACGAGTTCACGTGTACTCTAATCGTAACATCTCGACGAATATCAGTGTTTATATCTCGATATTTTATAAATCACGTGTGCGTTTTGGTTTGCGCATGTTAAAGTTCGGATCGCTGCAAATAATGTGGAATTTTATATCTCTTTTTAGTCGAAGTCAAAGTCATTTCTCCGGTATAGGATAAGCTTTAATTCGCTCGTGATGGTGTAGGACACATCATAAATTAAATGGATGGCCAAGACCAAGACCACGCGCAATTACACTTTCTAGAAAAGGTTAACGGACGAAAATTTACAATCCAGTACTCAATATGTTGTATGTTGTGCGCATGCAAGTACCTAGTTAATAAGCTATGTTCGAATTGTAATTTTATTTTCCATCATAACATATATCAGGGAACTCAGAAAGTATTGACAAAAAACTTTTTATGTATGAGAAACTGGCCAGTTATAGTCTATTTTGAAAATATGACTATTTAAAATATAGAACGTACCTATTTTTACATATCCATTATGTAAAAATAGGTACCTACGTTCCAATTTCAGAAATTCCCTCCACATTGTTTGCTGGCTAATTTAAATTATAGTGTCTCATTAAAAAATGGATCTGCGCCGGGAACATTTTCGCGCTATGATTTTTTACGATTTCAAGTGTCGCCTGAAACAGGAAGAACCGTGCGATAGACCTCAAATGGTATTAATGGATGAAGGCCCTTCTAAGGCAACCGTGTATCGTTGGTATAACGAATTCAAGCACGGTCGACTAACTTGGGGGATGAAGAAAGAAGTAGACTTCGCCATTTGACGGCTGTTACGGAAGAAAACGTGCTTATACGTATTAAGAGATTCAGCACATACTGCAGGTTGGATCGGGAAGCCTTCACGAAATTCTACACGTGAATCTTCGCGTGAGGAGGATAGTTTCACGCTGGGTGCTGCACAACCTCACCGATGCTCAGAAACAGGCCCGGGTGGATTGGTGCCTTGATATAGAAAGAAAGAAAAATAGATTTATTTGTCACAGAAACACGTGCATACAAAATAAATCGATTACAAAACTAAAAAAAAAACAAAGCTGACTTATTATTACGAACACAGAACATAAATACTCGGCTGCCACATGCCGTGATTGTGACAAGAAGGCTTCCACTCAGCATGATGCTGTGCTATAGTGGACCCACAGCACAGCGCTGATGATGATATAAACAAATTTGAAGCAGGCTCATCTCGGCGTGTTTACGACATCATTACAGGTGACGAGTCTTAGATTTATCAATACAATCCAGAAACGAAGCGCCATTCAACGGTTTGGGTGTTTCAAAACGAATCAACGCCTAACAAAGTGAAGCGATCTAGAAGCGGGGGAAGATTTTAATCGTGTGCTTTCTCAGTTTGACTGGCTACTTGGTGTCAATTCCGTTACGGAACCAAACAAGCATCAAAACGCTGAATGGTATACTACCAAATGCTTGGCAGAAGTTTACTCTGTTGTGAGCTACAAGCGACCAAACACAGGGCTCCGCGGGCTACTGCTCCACCACGAGAACTCGCCATCGCACACCGCGCTCAAAACGAGGGACTTCCTGGACAGCACGCCGGTCAAACTCCTGGGTCACCCTCCCTACAGCCCTGATCTAGCACCGCGTGACTTCTTTCGTTTTATCCCTGAAAATAAAAAATCTGCTCAAAGGGATACAATTTTCGTCGCTGGAATATGCGCTGTCAGCGTTCGAGTAGGCTGTGAACGAGGTATCTACAGCGGACTGGAAAAAGTGTTTCGAAAACTGGTTCAGACGCATAAAACTTTGTTTATGAGCTAGTGGAGAGTACATTGAAAAAAAAAAAATATTACCTATCCCTTATATTTTTATTTTCGCAAAACTTTCTGAGTGTCCCACGTAAACTAAATAAGTATTACTAACTAAACTTTTATATGGTATGCGTTTCAGAATCCGGAAGAGGTTTGTTATCAAAAGGGTGTTGGAGCTGTTCTTCGGTATAAACCTTGCCCTCGCACTGTTCCAGCAATGGATGATACCCACCATCACCAATTCCGTGGAAACTTTCACAACGATGGACCCCATAAGGATTACAGAAAGATTACTCAAGTTAGCTGTGAGTGCAGCATAATTTAATAAATATTTTTCCGTCAAAGAAAGAAAGAAAAGAATACTAAACACACTCTTATAAACATAAAACATAAATTTAAAAAAAAACAAAGTCCTGTACGAGGCCAAAAGGCCCCTATCTCAGCATAATGCTGCGAAACTTAAAAACTGGCAGGTATTCAGCTGCATCCGGTTAGACCGGAAGCAAACTCCAGCATGGTTGGAAACAGGCTAGGCAGATGATAATAATGATTATTTCAGCTTTGCGGGGGTTTTTTATGGCGCCTTAGGTATTATTTTTAGCCCTTTGCGGGGGTTTCTGTGAAGACTTATTTTTTCCCTTTGCGGAGGTTTCTGTGAAGACTTAGGTTGTTTTTGTTGGCCTTTGCCGGGGTTTCTGTGAAGACTTAGGTTGTTTTTTTCCCCTTTGCGGGGGTTTCTATGAAGACTTAGGTATTTATTTTTTCCCCTTTGCGGGGGTTTCTATGAAGACTTAGGTATTCTTTTTTGCCTTTTACGGGGTTTTCTATGGCGACTTAGGTTTTTTGTCCCTGTGCGGAGGTTTCTGTGAAGACTTAGGTTTTTTTTGTTGCCCTTTGCCGGGGTTTCTGTGAAGACTTAGGTTGTTTTTTTCCCCTTTGCCGGGGTTTCTATGAAGACTTAGGTTGTTTTTTTCCCCTTTGCCGGGGTTTCTATGAAGACTTAGGTTGTCTTTTTCCCCATTGCCGGGGTTTCTATGAAGACTTAGGTATTTATTTTTCCCCTTTGCGGGGGTTTCTATGAAGACTTAGGTATTCTTTTTTGCCTTATGCGGGGGTTTCTATGGCGACTTAGGTTTTTTGTCCCTTTGCGGAGGTTTCTGTGAAGACTTAGGTATTATTTCCCTCCTTCATGCCATCCATCTTAATGCCCTCAATCTGAAATGGCTTCTGGATTTCAGTCATCCTACTTTGTACTTACACAGCTGTGTAATGTAGAAATGCAAAGAGGAATGTTACAAAGGTCCATACACTAGTGAATGTACTAAACATTTGTTCGGTCCTTTATGCTGCTGACTGGCTCTTGAATTTCGTATTCTGATGATGTTTGATCCATCTGGCAACCGCTCACTTCTGGATATAGACCAGTCCGAAAGTGCCGCATAACCTTGGTCGCACACACCGCACGAGTTTCACTGATAGACGTTCTGGCAAGTCGACAAAAGAATATAATGATGGATATTAGTTAGAATTTATATTATTACAAGTTTAACTTCAAACATCATGATCACTAAACGAATAAATCGCTCACCGTCATAAAATCATGGCTCGTGACCACCTCGGTCAGGAACTCAGTCGGCACATATGAGCTCCCTTAAGAGCAGGGCGACGCATGAATTGTCCTTACAAACGTAATATCTAAACCATTTGCAATTTAAGCATATTTCCACCATATTATGCTTATATTCGGATTAAGACAGTGTTTATCTAGGTTCCTATATCTTTTTTCCCCGTAATACTTACCTAAAATGAAGTTTAAGCTAATTGCATTTCACACTTTTTTACAGCGTGACAAAATTACGTTTTCTTATCGTTTTTTCTGTACTATAAACAATAATATCTATAATGTTGTTGTATTAGAAACATAGCTTATATTATCTAGTTGCAAATAGTCGAAAAAAAAAGAGTAAAAAAAAGTTTTCATTCATGTTTTTTGGTATTACGGAACGCATCAAAATGTATCACAAATTTTCAATAGCTAGTAGTGTTATCGCGTCAAGCAAATGTTAATGTGGGCGTGGTCGTACTGCTCAGCTTAGTAGGTGTGTATCGCTCGGACAAGCACACACATTACCGCAACGGTACGGGTGTTCCGTGTTTACTGTCAGTGTTAGACGACTACTTTATTGTCCTGGGCGTGCGTATTTATTTGCTTTCTAAATTGTATTGTATAATATTTCTGACACTATTAACGTATAAATGCTGTGAACTTGGATTTAGATTTGCCTTGTTATTTGGTTTAGAGTAACCTAACCATTCTTACGCACTTTAGCTTTGCTTGCGGACATATTATAAGTCCGTAAGACTTATTATTTACGATATTTTATTTACGATTTGGCTTGGTTGCCGACATGGACTCCGAACGTTGGGATGTATTTAACAGTTAGTATTACCCAATGACATATTATAAGTTAACCTTCTGAGTTACTAAGTGTTTTCCATTGACACCGCCAAGCTATAAGTCGGTAATCATAAAACTCAAATTTTACAGGAAAAACGTATTTTTGTTTTTATTGAATATGTATCTTTTCAAGGAGTCGAAAGTAGTGCGTGAATTTATACATCAACTGAAAGCATTTTCTTTGTGCAATTCAATTACGATGTCAACATTAATTTATGTGTGAGAAATACTTTGCAATTTAAGAAAATAAATACTACAAAAATAAAACAAGTAAATTCTTTCAGTAATATACACAAAATGCAGTAAATTTGATAAAAATGTTGATACGTAACATTATAATACGGACTTTTCTAACGTTATTTCATACTAGTTTCCGCCCGCGGTTTCGCTACCTTGTGGAGTGTTGATGAAAAGTAGCCTATGTACTTACCCTGGTTTCAAACACAGTTCAGCGGATTAGCCGTGAAACATCACAGCCCTGCTCTACGCGCGGTTTCCGCCGTTCTTATACTTAGTGATAACTTTTGAACCATCCGTCCAAATTAATAAGTGGAAAAAACAAAGTTTATCTACATCAAACACTAAAAGCGATAAAGGTATTAATTTTGATGAGAATTAACTAAATACTCTAAAATGTATATTGTAAAAACAAAATAGCAATTCATTTATGGCTCACTATTTTGGCTATAATAGCTTCCACATTAAATGTAGATGTATGCTGTCGCGGACTTTTATTTAGAATTGTTTATGACAAACAATCGCACGATTTATTATCTTCGTGTACTATATCTACATGAACACGATACGGCTTAGACAGCACACGACAGGATAGCTCTCAATGGGCTGGATTTTTTCCGACTTACTTTAGATTATCATTATGTTATGGACAAATCACACAAAATCTGTCAACGACATTGCTCCTCTTTATTAGTACTGTAACGTTTGTCCAACTTTATTCCGTTTCCTTTTTTTTTTAATAGATGAATCAATAATAACAATGGTAATAGCAATATTTATGAAGTAAGAACGTAACAAAATAAAATCCCTTATTTTGATTTTTGTTATTCTTAACTCAAAACGATGTTATTTATACACTCATATCGCGTAAATAGCTATAAATTATTGTTTTTTTTTTTTAAAAACACTTATTATTTGACTTGTATTAATTATTTATAAGTACATTTAGTAACAAGTTTTAAGTTTACTTAAAGTAATAAGTACATAATAAAGGCAGAAGAAGCCTTAGTTTTTTTACAGAGGAGACCAAGTAGTACCATAAATAATTTATTCAAGAACACCAACAGCATATAGGTACATTTAACATTTTTACAAAAGTAATTTGGCAAGGTATGAATACTTATCTGCTACATTTTCTCTATATTAATAATATTCTTGTGTTGAGATACCGGCATTGTAAAGAAATGTCAAAAAAAGGCATTACTAGACTGTAGATTTACAAATGATTCCCCCAAGTCGTCAACAAAAACAAAGCAAATCATGAACATACCTAATTACTAATAGATAGATATATGTCACTGCTTGCGGTAGCGTCGGGGATCGGGTTGCCTCCTTCCCTCAAATATGGCGAGGGGGGCAATGGCTGATCTTTGCGTTATGCTCGTGAACGGGTGCTGCTTGTGGTGACTGGTCGTCTTGCTGTCTATGGTTTTGTTATTGTTAAAGTAGTTGTTCTGTTAATTTATTTTACTTCGATGGTCCTTGTTTATCATTTGTGTGTACTTAAAAATAATCCAATAATGCATATGTAAGGTGTCACGCCCCTTATGCCTGGAGGCTTTTATTTGGGTAGTTGTTTTTTTCATTGATTTTTATTGGTTTATGTTTTGGGTATATTGGCGTGGCTAGCTTACATATGGCATGACATGATTTTTTGTGTTTCGGTTTTTCTTCTTTGATTACCTTATAATTGTATAGTTCAATGGTTTTTTTTCTAACTAAACAGACAGCTGTGCTGCTGGGGAGTTTGTTGCGCCACTTCTTCTTCCCAGCTAAAGCACTAGGAAGTGGTGATGGTGGGCTCTCAGCATAGTTTGAATAAATGACTTTTGATTTTGATTTTATCTTCCGAGTCGTTATGAATGAATGGTAGGTACAGTAAGTATAGTACAGCAAATAATAGCTATCTACTCACACAGATACACACACACGGCTAAACACCGCGTCCCTCGCTCCCTTCTTTTGCCAAACAGAGATAGCAATATTCCGAACGAATTTTATACTGGCCTCGAATTGCTATTACGTGCTTTGTACGTCGGACCCTTAACACTTCGATATTCTCTCAATTTCGTTATCAACAACCAAGCCTTACATTTCAGGTGCCGAACCATCTCATATGGCTGTGCTTCTTCTACTTAACCTTCCACTCGTTCCTGAACCTGATGGGTGAGCTGCTGCACTTCGCAGACCGCAAGTTCTACGCTGATTGGTGGAACGCGAACAATATATCCGTATTCTGGAGCACTTGGAACATGCCAGTGCACATGTGGGCCGTCAGACACGTGTACAAACCCATCACCGAAAGGGGATTTAGCAAATTTTACGCCGGAATCGTTGTGTTCGCCATATCTGCACTGTTTCATGAGTACTTGGTGAGTGTTTTTTTAGTTGATCTGCTACTACTTATTAGACAAAGGCCATAGAAAGATTGCCTAGATGTGTGATTGCAGAGCCAAACAGCCTTTTGCATCAGTAACGCTGAGCTGGCATGCTCCTCAATAGAGCACGTAGAGCGGAGAGACCATAGAAAGGCAAACGATGCCTGAGTTTTTTTGTGCAATTTTTACGCCTTTTTCCACTGTTGGTAAAAACCATAGAATAATTGAAACCACACCACCACCACCATTTGAAACTTGTAATGCCCATCACATGCGCCAGCTGCTTCTACTCACACACTGTGTTTGTCCATTGGGTACATCCCAGTCTTTTTTTTTTGTAGCCACATTAACTAATGGCAACTCAAAACTGTTACAGGTGAGTGTGCCGCTGCAGATGTTCAGAATTTGGGCGTTCTTGGGTATGATGGCCCAACCTCCGCTCGCGATCATCTCTCGTCACGCCGAGATCAGGCTTGGGCCACGCTGGGGCAACATTATAGTGTGGAGCTCCCTGATCCTCGGCCAACCACTTGCCATCATGATGTACTATCATGACTACGCCATGCAGCATTTTAATCCGATACAGGCAGTGCCATAATTTTTTTTTAATTTATAGGAAATACACTCACGGACAAAAGAATTGCTCCATTTTTAAATAATGTGAAACATGTAACGAATGAGACTATTATAGTGTCTAATGTTGCAGTTAAACTACATTCAAATCAGACTACAAAAAATATTTCAACTTGCTATTCTATTATTTAAATGGAGCCATATTTGAAGTGCCACAATACTTTTATCGTAACATGTGCGTTTGTGTTGTATAGAATTTTAGAAAATAGTGTGATAAGAATAAATAATTATTTGGTTTAATTACTGAGAATTTACCAAATTATGAAAATACAAACTTCGCAATTAAGAATAATTTCTTAATTTTTTTTTAAGCATGAAAAGTTTTTATTTAAAGTCATGTGGTATGTTTATGTATAATTAAGTTTAAAATGTATTTTTTTCTTATTTGTGGTGTAGGTGGTCAGCGCATCATTGTGTAGGAAATGGGGCTATTTTTAGACATATTTTGTAGGATGACCATGTCAATGAATTTATAGCATTTTAATGAAGACTGAATGCGCCTCGTCTGTGTGTTACGTTACATTGTGATATGAAAACCCTGTCTCGATAGAATAATACCAATAGAATTTCTTGTATTTTGATTCCTACGTTACGGTTATATATAGTTTTCAATATTTATATAATATTTTGGGTGTTGATGTGGAGTTTTACACAGTACAATTTAAAAATAAGAACCTGTTTTTTGGTACAAGAATTCGTGCCGGTAGTTTTAAAATAATGATGAAAGAATATTTTACAAATAATTTATTTCTGTTATTGTACAGGGCGTTAACGCGCTGTGCGTAGTTATAAAAATCACATTTATGAAAGAATAAGCATGCATTTGTTATGATGGGATTTACATTATGCGATATTTAGTATTACTATACTTATATATTTTTATATTTTATATGTTTTCTATTTTTATAAAAATAAAGTAATTTTGAATGTTACAAGACTTTATTTTGAACGATTGGCCGGGTTGCAGAGACTTGTAAGCGCCGAAACATTTGTGGAAACAAAATTTGGCACATTATTCTCGTCTAGACACCAGTAGTAACAGTTACAAAAATAAAGCTGCGAAAAACGTGATGATTCTAAAATAGCGAGCATGTGCTGATGTGCATCATATGCACGTGACACGCTCCCCAAGAAACATAAATATTTCTGATTTGACCTTGATTTTGTCCCGACATAGAAAATGTTCGGGCAGCGGTATCGTGATTATTATTTATTGTAGATAACGAATTTGCTCCGACTGCGACGTGCGTTCACACTTCAACCTTTGACGCGGCGTGGGCATGTGCAGAGGCCGATGAACCGTTATCAGATTGCCTTAAACAGTAATACAACAAACAGAATATGTGTCTTGTTTAGATCATTGTACGTGACGGCGCTACTTTGTCTAGCATAGGTAGGAAATACAGAGAATCTTACGCCAACTTAACTTACTAGTAAATATAAAGTCGAATAGAATCTACCTAATCTAATCTACTATTAACACTCCTTTTGTTAAGTAACTCTGGATTTTCGTTTTATATCCAAATCGTCAATAGAAAGATAACACAAATATGACACGTTCAGAGCCACCTGTCGTGTTATGCTGGAACTAGAATCAAGCGCCTTTGCTACTACACGTATTATGGCGAAGCAACCGCCCTCGTTTCGGTCGCTACCTACCTACTTGTTCTTGATGCGATTTTTCGGGTGTACAATGATTTTTTATTTCGTGGATAGGTGTCACTGTAGTCGCAAGTTTAGGTTGTAATAATTCCGTTTGGATAAAAATGTTTGTGATTTTTCACGACTACGATATCAAACTCGGGTATCCAAGAAAGGATGAACGGTGTTCCGTTGGATTATGAGTGCAGGCGTTTCTGTCTGGGGTCTGCTTTTCTATGTTATCACACTTAAGTTAACATTACGCCTGCTTTCTCCGAAGGGTTATACAGAGGTGTCAGGAGTGAGGTAGCCGAGTTGGTGGTGGTATGTACCTACACACTTTCTATGAAAATTACTGTGAATCAAACTATCTAGGCAGATAGGTAATGACTGACTTTAACAATGAGATAGATGATGACCAACAATGCAACGCACGCCACACAACAATAAACACATAACCCTCGTATTTGGGTTTGGCTGCAGTTGTGTAAAAAGTCTGATGACGATTACCTATGATGGTAGTTTTCTGTTTACGAATTTGTGAGCGCAGAAACGAGACTAAAACACTGCAGCGCAACGGGTTGATAGTTTGATATCTATAAATAAGTAGGTATTTGTTATCCGTCGTGGTTTTTCCCGAAAAAATAAGTGTAAAGAAAAAAGTATAGTAAAGTATCTGTTCTGTAACTGTAACAGCAAAATGATAAGATTCTCTAAATGTATCCGCAATTTTTGATAAAATTTTACCTACTAGGTAAAAGCTAAGTCATGCAGAAGATCTATATGGTTTAGGTACTCGCAAGACGAAGTGCCAATTTCACCAAAGAAATTGAACGCGATCAGCACATTTAAACCGCGTTCTAGAGCTGTCAGTGCCAATATTTCACAGAAAATAATGACACTGACAGTTCTTAAACGCAGTTTAGGTGCTGATCTCGTTCAGTTTCATTGGTGTTATTCGCCCTAAGTGTTTTAATGTTGTTAAAACTGAATTTAAAACTCAGAATTCAGCTAGCTGTTCCACATATCTTTTTAGGACGTTTGTAGTTTATTGGGAAGCGGATCGTCGTCCTATTGAGCCGGCGAGGGCGCGGAATCAATTGATGAAGAGGCTGTGATAGCGGCCACGAACGTGTCCCGCCTCTGGGAGCTATCCTCTTACGGCCGAACTCGCCTCGCGGCAGCCATTCTTATCACAGTTCCTGTTGCACGATGATAACAATGCCAGGTGGTGCTTACAATTTTAAAGCGTTAGGGTAGGGAGGGGGAATGGCGTTCACTTAAGGAAAACATGTTGCATTTTTTAATTATTTATTATAATTCAAAATTAAGAAAAATAACAGTCTTTAGATACTTAAAGACTGTTATTTTAAAGCCACTTTGCGATTTGGTTATGGTAAATTTTATGAAAAAGATATGTCCTGTAAGCGTGGTCGTGGTGGTCATTAACCTGATGTTATTTTCCACTATTGACTGCATACCTTCCTGTTTATAATTAAATAACCATCCGATCATTTATAAAAAAAAATTGCATTTTTCTTTGAATACCAAAATGACACCTCTTATTGGAAAACCCTGTATAATATAAAAAAATATATTACTAGAGGTAAGACAAATTAGAAATAGTAATATTTTATTTGTGAACACATAAATCACTGATGTATCCATCTGGCGAATCCCATCCTGAACATATAGCATGAGCCCACAGTCCGCAGATAGTGCAGCGATATCACAACTCGTTAATTTTTCCAAATTCTTTGCAAATAATAAACTTGTTATAATTTTCATCATCTACATTCATTTCGTCATCACTGTCATCGTCGCAAAGGTGCTCTTCATCTTCACTCTCCGAAGAACTTTCTTGTAAAATCACTAAGAGGTAATGGCGCTCCGATGAGCGGTATAACCCCAAACGGCCGTTTTGTAATTAATTTGAAATTCAAAAAAAAAACATACATAATTGTTGAAAATTGATTGCATTATCACAAACTATTATAGTTTTATTGTCAGCACTGTAAAATTCATATTTAAATGAGCATTAAAGTTTTGAACTTACCGATAGACAACAACGTATCATTATCAATAAAATTACTAAAAATAAAGATATGACACCCTACTCGTCGGAATATAAACCAAACAATTATGGCGTTCCACAAGGAAGCGTACTGGGTCCAATATTATTTATTTTATACATAAACGACATCATAAAAATAACTAAGCATAAATGCATATTATTTGCCGACGACATTTCTATTATAGTGACATCTGATAAGCAGAAAAGTACCATCAAAGATCATGAGTTTGACATAAATAATACAATAAACATATAACTGAATTGGCTTGACTTGAACCATTTAAAAATAAATTTAGATAAATCTGTTTACATTCAATTTAATCAATCGTATAATAACAAATACAATATCAAAATTAATATAACTAAAATCAAGGAGTTAACACATACCAGGTTTTTAGGCGTAATAATAGATAAAGATATTAACTGGAAAGAACATGTAGATAATGTTAGCACTAGAATTAATAAGTTCGTATATGCACTAAAACAGTTTAAAAATGTAACGAACGAAAAGACTGCTATTATATCATACCACGCGTATGTAGAATCATTACTACGCTATGGTCTTGTAATATATGGAAATAGTACCGATCTAAATAGAGCATTTATCGCAAAAAAAAATGCATAAGAGCAGTATGTGGCCTTCAGCCTGATGACTCATGTCGACCTGTATTTGGAAAGCTTGGTTTGTTACCGTTGCCATCTCCATACATTTACGAAATATGTGTTTTTGTAGTTAAGAATAAAAAACTGTTTAAGACAGTTAATTATGTAATTCCTCGGAACAGACGAGATCCTTATAAATTAGTACTGAATGATTTGCCAAGACTTGCCAAATACAACAAAAACTGCCTAGCAATGTGCGTGCGTATTTATAACAAGATACGAGTACCAAGCCAATTCAAAACATTAAATTCAAAATTATTTAAGTTAAAGTTGTACAAGTGGTTGAATGAGTGTAGCTACTACAGTTTAAGAGAATTTATGGATAAAAAATGTTGACGCCCTGTAAGTTCTAACATTTTGAAGTACTCTCGAGATTTTGCATGCTATGTTTTATCCTAGCTGAACATGTTTGTGCTATAACAATTATATTTAACAACATTACTACCTTTACATACCATGTTTTATGCAAATAAATGATTGACATAAAACACTTAACCAAAAATTTGATGAGCGCGGCCGTAAATGAAGAAACGCACTACATGGTCACATGACGCGAGCTGACTGACCGTTTGCATTAGACTTGTGTAAGTAATGCGATTGTTGCATTGCGCGTCATATATCCCGACCGCGTAATGTAGCATTACACATGACTCGACCAAATTAAGCATGGCACATGACATTCAAACATGACGCATGACGCGCGGGCCGCGGCGCGCTGTTCGGTGTTCGTAAACTTCGTATTATCTCGGTAATTTTCGCTGTGTGAGCAAGTGAGAAGGAGCATGCGCCGGTCGGCTGGCTGCGAAATAAGTGAACTATTATATAGAACCGTATTGTTGTTGCATTAAGGTTTACGTTTAATTGACACCGCTGACTGCCTAGGCCTACGTGATGTTTTAAATCATGACATGACTCGCACTGTACTACTGTAGGACACTGATATGATTGTGTAGTTATTAATTAATAAGGTGTTAAATGATATTTTAAGAAACTCTAAATAAATAGATTTATATTACCCAATATTCATAGCCATGGTCAATAATCAATATCGCAATCCATGTTTATTGCCAGTCAGCCTGGAATGCCCTTTTGATTTAATTATTCCGTAGAAGGGGTTAAGTGTGAAGGAAAATCGACTTTATGAATATGATAACAAAAGCAAGGGTGCAATTCGGCGAAGCGAGGGCGCATTGCGCTTGACGATTGTCACATCACATCATAATTTAATGCGGTATCTCATGAAATGATGTATATCTTCTACAACGCGAGCATTTCATTACAATAGCCATCGCGTGTGGCGCGTCATTTCGCGTCATGTTTGGAGTCATGGTGTAATGCAACATTCCTCGGTACGAAATGTAATGTCATATGACATCACTTTAAAACGCACTGTTTTGCGCATGTCTAGTTTGCATCGCTGTCTGTTAGAGGCCCCCTGCCCCCGCGCTTCACGCGACGTGGCGTGTTGCTACGTTCCATTTTGACAGAATTACAGAGGTGAGCGCCATTACCCAGTGAGCGCTATTCCCCCTCCCTACCCTACCTACTGGTATATACTTGAATATTTATTTGATTATTTGGTGCGTTTCCATATATGTATAATAATTAAAGTATGTAGGTACTTAGGTAGGTGGGTATTCTTATTCTACTGGTTCAGAAAATAAGTCCAACGTTGGAAATTATTACCAAATAATAACTAGGTAGGTAGGTAGTTTGACACACTTTTCTTTGATCGGTCATTGTGTTTAGTAATTTAGGTATTTTTCTTATCTACGTGTTGATAAAAATGACTACGAACTGTGCCTACTGAAAACTCGAAGTACCTAAGGCTAAACGGCCGAACCCAATAACGTATCTATCTCTAATGTTGGCGTACTGGAGATAGAAAAACCTATCTCTAATCTCTGGTTTTAACTTCCCAATAAAACAAAAGTATGCGACCCTATAACGTGTTGACAACTATTCGTTTTTCCAGGACAGGGGCCCTATTATGAACTCTTATTTCCAGGCAGTTTACGGCGTAAACAGAACTGCCTTGCAATTTCGTATTATGAACTCGTCAAACAAGCCAGTCAGCGGTCCCGTGACACCCTGGCCGAATATTGCCTGGCAATACCGTATTACGAACGTTCGTTTGACATTTCGTTCCGTATTAGAACTGTCAATAAGTAACCTCACAATCCATTCAGTTTACGCTGCTTCAGAGGAGCTTTTATTGAATTGTTTAGGGTTTCTTTGGAAATTATTGGAGTGTTTTCTATCTAAAATAAGAAAATATAATCATGTGTGACGAAAATGAACTGTTTGAGTTCCTGGAAAGTGATTCTTCTCGGCAAACTTGTGAATCAAGTAATAAAAGGAGACGACTTCGTGACCAATCTAATGCGTTCGACATGGATGATGTGCAGTTCACGACTTGGGACTGAATCTTTGTGAGCAGCTGAGGCCTCACATGTCATGAGACGTGTGATCGCACGCAAGGCTAAGAATAGTAAATACACTTTCCACTAAATCTATAAAAGGATAATAAACGTTTTATTGAAATCCTAACAACGGCCTTTCCTTTTGGTGTTCACCTTTAACCCATAGCGGGCTTACAAAATCCACGGATTTTTCCGTGAAGACTAAGGTAGTTGTTTTTATTAAGTATGAACTTTACATAAAGTTTTAACTAAACATTATTCTCATTTTAGGTTTTGGTTGCATTATCATAGTATGCTACTGGCTCCTACCAACGCCCCACTGGTGATATAGGCTCTCATTCAATGTCCCAGCCAACATTTTCTAAAGTAGATGCAAATCACTGAGATTTCTTCAGACTTCTTGGAAGTAGTATAAAAACTCCAACAATCTTTCCAGCTGAACATAAGTTAGGTAACGCGCCGACGAGGCGAGGGCGAGAACGCTCATCCACTACTAAAATAAAACTTACATTGTATTAATATTTTATCATGTTAAAAACATGAACATTAATTGAAATACTCAATAACACTTTCGCCATCTTTTTGTTTATACTAGTACTCCGTAAATCTTAGAATGGATCCTTCCATTATACAAACAATACGATAGTGGTCTTTCATAGTATTATTGTTATTAGCTAATGTTTGACAAACAATACTTTCATTGAAGTTGTCGAATTCCCCGCTGACCTTCAAGTAGAATACGTTCGGAAACCTCGCGTTACAATTTGCAAACAGGAAATATTATATAAATCATTTAAATCTAGAATAGCACAATATAAATTGCGTTCATATTTTCACCTACTATACTAGACTAACTAGTTTAATATAAGGTTTTTATTATTTTTATCATAAAATACGTGATTTAAACAAAACCATAACTTCCCTATAAATATATAATTGGGTTACTGAACGTTACGTCAGAGAATTACAAGCCAGCCATAGACAAACTACCCAGCGTGAAGTCGCTCAGAACTAGGAATGTCATAATACGAAATTTAACCAGCCCGTGAAATGAATTGCCTGGAACTTGCCTGGTTTTTTAGATAGAATTGTTCTGTATATCATAAGTAGCGATCTGTCTTAGGTTATTGGGTTTGGCCGTAAGTCAGACGCTACCGATAGCGTGCGGTGACGTCACGACGGACGACCGACACGCCGCCGGTTGCCAAAACGTTCGTTCAAAGAGTAATATAAGTTAAAAAGGATCGTTCGTTGCAGCTGCCGCCATCGCAGCTATCGGTCGCCGTGCGAGCTAGAGATGGGTAACTAGCCGAAATTTCAATAGCTTAGCTACCCGGCTATTTGTGGTGGAATAGCCAGCTAGCTAGCCGGCTATTTTGGTTACTTGGCTATTGAATAGCGCTTGCGGCGACCGGTTAGCCCAGTAGCTAGGAATAAAGGAATAAAGCTCAACTGCTTTGCGATCCGAGTTCGATCCTCGCCAAGGAAACAAGTTTTGATGATGAAATAATAAGTTGATGTCAAATTTTGTTTTTTTTTACTTTCTATTTTATTCTAAAGGATATACCTTTTGAAAATAAATGACTTTCCTTCATAGGTTACCATAAAAACCCAAAAAAAAGTACTCTTTGAATTAAAAGCATAATTTGTTTTTTTGGTTAAGCATGTAATTATTTATCAAATAATTATTTATTTGGTTTACCTTTACATCTGCCGGTAACTAAATAACTAAGTATCGTATTTCGGCTATTTCGTAAATTCGCGAACTAAACCAAATGACTAAGAATAATGCCCTCTCTTTAATTTATTATGTGAATATTGTGAGAAAGAGATGTGCGATGCATAAGAGTTTCATATTGGCGTCTCGCACTACTCACTCAGTAGTTCCTGCAGTGATCACGCACACAGCTATTGCCGCTATCGGCTACTGGCTAGTCCTACCAGCCGCGCAACCGGCTACCGGGACGGCTAGCCGCTGCAAAACGTCGTGGTTATATTTTAGTCTGTGGAGGCTACCCGCTGTGCCATAAACTTGTCAGATAGTCTAGCTAGCTATAGAGTATACTATATAGAGTACTAGCACTTCGCCCGCGACTTTGTCCGAGTGGAATTCGAAAAAAAAGTCGCCTAAGTTCATCAGACATAATTGCGGCTTATAATGGTAAAACAATGTTTCAAATCAGTCCAGTAGTTTCGGAGCCTATTCAATACAAACAAACAATCAAATCTTTCCTCTTTATAATATTAGTACCTATAGATTCGAAAATTTACATAGAAAACCAAGCAGTCACGTTTAAGAGATTTAAATAGAAAAAAAAGTTCTATTTTAATTAAAAAACCCCCGACACAAACAAAAACCTTTTCTTCTTTTTCTTTCTCTTAGCTAAGAACACTCGATCAAATCACCTTCCAAACGAAACAAGGAAAACAGAATCGGTTCAGCCGTTTGGGAGCTACGATGCCGCAGACACAGATACACACGTTAAACTAACTTATAACAACTCTTTTTCCATCGGTTAAAAACACAAAATTACAATTAAAAAGATAACCAATTACATGATTATAAATATAATGCAAGGTGTCAATACGCGAAAAGAGAACCTTAAAAACCTTAAAACATAGGTTCGATGGTATTATTTAACGTTATGAAGTAAGCTATACACCTAATTGCTATGCCAGCTCTATTAAAGTAAGGTAGGTATTGTCAAAGCACCTATCATCATCATTATCATCAGCTAATTGCCGCCCACTGCTGAACGTAAGCCTTCTCCGAAGAGCGCCAACCATCCCGGTCCTGAGCAGTCCGCATCCATCCGCTGCCAGCCACCTCCTTCAAATCATCGATCCATCGTGCCGCAGGGTGTCCAAGCGAAGCACCTATAAACTATCCTATTACCTACATGTATGTAGTATTAGAAAAAAAAGTAGGTACCGGGACTTCTGCCCGGGGCTGAGCCCGGACAGTGAACGTGATAGTTTCCAAAATACCATTGTACAAAATTCAGCATAGCCATGTAGCTGCTGTCTCTACATTGTTTGATTTGATGAAATAATTGATGTACGCAGTTTCAAAGTGGGCAATTAACAAAGCTACGCCAAACAGAAGCGGGAATACGTGTTAGCTTCGGGTTAATCATGTAATAACATTTGCGGGAGAGCCGGGCGGGTGCGGGTTGCGGGAGCGTCTAACAATGTTGACCGTGCCGAGCAAACAGCGGCGGCAACGTCAGCTCACGGGCCGCCGCACCCGCTCCGCACTGCCGGCTGCGCCGACTGCCGGTACTGCAACCCTATCGCTCTAAGTAATTTAATACTGGCGACTCGCCCCTTCTTCGCATGACTTTTACTACTTGACATAACATCGAGATTTATTTAGTAAGTGCCAGATTGGTATTGATGTATACAGCAAGTCGATTCTGTTTAAATTTCACCGTGAGACTTGCGTGGACTGAGCTGTCAGTGTCATCCCGTCTTGGACAATCCTTAGCATCAATGGCACTGACAGCTTACTCCACGCTCACTTCATCTAAGTTTCACGGTGAGATGGTTACAGAGTAGCACTAGATAGGTTAGAGATGCACAAACAGAGAAACATCCTTTAGAAAAATTATTTCGGAAGGTTTAAGTTCCGTTTTTTTTTTTCTAATGGATGGTGAAAACCTACATGCAGACAGTCACGAAAAGCGGCTTTAATTTTTTTATTATGTTGGTACTATCCGCCCTGGGTTTGCACAGTTTTTGCGACTTGGAGACATACCGAGATTTGATTTTTTTTATTTTAAGTAAGTTTAATATATTAATGTCTCTCTTAAATATGGTGAAAACGTCATCAAAATCCGTTGCGTAGCCTAGAAGAAAACATCACGGTCACACGGTTGTATATAAAAGTATGAATTACTTCTTCTTCTGCTTATAAGCAGGTATTTAATTTTCATTCAAATTCACTGTCTTCTTATTAATTTGTTAAGGACTTGCATCACATAATTCAACACATATTACAACTAAGTTAGCAATTCCAAAGAATCGCAACAAAATCCCCGTAAGCATTTAACCTTGTAATTTGAATACAAATCATAACCCATTGTCTTGTAATAACAAGTCGTTTCAATTATTAAGGGATAATAAGGAAGGGTTGAATGTTTAGAGTGGTAGGTCACGCTTACTCGGTGATTACACGTATTTCGCGATTATGCTCGATTCGACCTCACCCCTAGTCTCGCGGTCTGCCACGCGTGAAATCACTTTGTTCTACAGTTAGCCTCCTCGCTGCCCTGCTTGCCTGCTTCGTATTTAATAATTGGATATGATAATTCAGATAAAATAAGAATACATCTTAATTAGTTTTCGTTTTAAATGTGATTCTTGATATTTGAAAAGTAAGTTTGAAAAGTTACTTATTGCAAAATATTGAAGAAATTGCTAAGTATGTATATTTTATTTAACTAATGCTTAATTTAAAAAATACGTGCATATGGAATCAATATCAAGATAGTACGATAGGAGGAAGTGCGGTATAAGCCTTGGCTTGTGCTGCGTAGCACAATCGCCGTAGCACTGCTACGTAAAAATGTACGTTGTAGCACAGGTGCTACGAAATGTTCGTATCGATGCGAAGGACCAATATAACATGGCCTGTAACCTGTTTTGTAGAAATTATAGTAACTAGATATAAATATATACTTATGAAGTCCCTATTTATGTATATTACAGCATCATTTTTAATCAAAATTATTAAAAGCATAAATAAACAGTACGCCAATATACCTAAATAATACGTACGTGATATCCATCCAATTCGCTACTATGCCGAACCTCCTCAAGTACACGTATATTTCGTAATGTATGTCATGTTATTATTATATTTATTATGTTATGATATTATCCTAGTATTAGCGAACTTATGTCAGTGAAAATAAAGCCCGTATGTATATGCGCGCGTCGCGCAACGTCATTGGGTCGGAGGGCGGAGTTTCGCGCCGCCCTGTGCCGCGGCGGCAGTCCGCTCCAGGCCGGCGTGCGCCCCGCACGGTCCCATGGTGGAACACGCGCTCGTCGACTGCTCCCAGGCGAGCGCCATGCAGACCCTGCCCCCGCAGCCGCACCGCGATGGTGACGAGGACCACCTCGCCGACGAGTACGTGCAGAACTTTGAACTCGACCATCTTGAGGACCACAATATTGTGAAACGCGAACCCTTGCGTACCGGTTGGCAAGATATGGTAGAACCTCCGCCTGCGTGTGCCCGTGCGTGCCGTCCGTGGCCTGACGCAGGTCCGTACCCTCAGCCTCACGTAGCCATCGCTGTAGACCCCAGTACGCCCCCGGAGACTCCGCCAGCACCCGTCGGACGAAGTCCTTGTCGTGCGGCGTTGGTCGACGACGTTCTTTGGTTACCACACATGCGAGAGCCGCTCGACATGCGTACAGTTCCTTGCGGAAGTTTTGAAGAATGGGATCGACGCGAGTGGCGCGAGCAGGATCACCACATGCAACAGGTCGGGATGCGCCCTGCCAGCTCCTGCTCAGCGATGTCCCCTAGAACCGGACCACATCCATCCTATCAGCCTTCCTCCTGTGGGGATGATCTTATCGGTGATGATATGCTTATGACCTTAAGCGTACGAGAACTCAACAAACGGCTCCATGGTTTCCCACGAGAAGACGTCACACGACTCAAGCAGAAACGACGCACACTGAAAAACCGCGGCTACGCGCAAAACTGTCGCAGTAAACGATTGCAACAAAGGCAAGAGCTGGAGCTGACGAACCGGTCGCTGCAGGATGAGCTGCATGTGCTGCAGCTGCAGGTGGCGCGTGTGACGCACGAGCGTGACGTGCTGAAGCAGCGGCTGGCGATGGCGGCGCGCGAGCACGCCGTGCCTCACGCACCGCCCACGCCGCACTCTTCCCCCGAGTTCTTCTCGGAGCTGTGACGGCAGGGCGCGGCGCCGCGGCCCGGCGCCTCCGCCGCCGCCTCGTCCTGCGCCTGGCAGCGCTACTGAGCCGCCGCCGCCGGTCCCTGGACCGCGGGTGGTGCACTCACAGGGCCGACACTCGTGTTTTTGTTAAGTTTGAAATGTAATTATCATCAGTTCCAGTTCTATAGTTTCTTTTTATTAAGGTGGAACAATGTAGCCGACGATCCCTCGCCGGGAGCGGCTCACAAGCACCGTGTTAAATATATGGTTGTGTCGTAAGATATGCATAGCTTCGTTAATCTATATGTATTATTAATATTAAAATTTATGCATAAGTTAAATGAGTCATGAAAACTGATTAATCGAATAATTGTAAATAGATACATAAATGACGAATATTAACTATAGGAGGATTTGTGCTTTCCTAATAAAATATTTCGGAAAATATTCTTTTACTTATCTATTAACATAATTAAACTAATGAGATTGAAACATTGTACAGAACCGTAAATATTGTCCAGTCAAAGGAGCATACAATGTTGCGCTTGCTCAATCATATATCGTATATTATTAATTGCATTAGTAATATAAATGACTTCATACACATAAAAGTGACAATTTTTCTCAATAAAACTAGATCATATAAAGTACACACCAAATACTGTCTAAATAACTGTTAATGGTGTTGACACATGTACTTAATACCAAACAAATCACAGGATTGCAAGTGCTATGAATGAGCGTACCAAATTTTCTTGTTATCTGTCTCTAAAGGAAATTAAAGTTCTGAAGTCCCAAGAGTCACTGTTAAAAAATGTGAACAAAACATTTTAATTATTTTGTAAAATATTTCTGAAACTGACTCCCACTTGAGTTTCAGTGACTTTGCTTTGGTGGAAGCAAGCACCAAAGCAAGCAGGTTAAAGGTACTTCAAGATACCTAATAAATTAATGGATTGAGAACCTTATAAATATTATTAAATGGGGACAGGTGTATACTCAATCTATTGAATTAAAGTAAGAAGGAATATTGGTTACGAATATACGATATTAATATTACTATATATTTATGAAGTTTTATTTTCCATAGACGACCTAAAACAGCTGTTTGTTGAATACCCACTATCATTCAAGAAAAGACTTAGCGAGGCAAAATCTATGGATGACTTTTGGTTGTATTTTCTGTTGGTTTATAAAACAACGTTCGTGTCTTCGTGTGAACTTATGGAACAATAGAACTACCTAATAAGATAGGCAGTGAAAGTTTAGCACAAGTTTGTGACCATATTTATTTGGTAAGTAGAAGTTTGAGAAACTGATTTTCCAATTTTGTTTTGCATAAAATTTTGAATTAGGTTGGTTACCTACAGTCAGCAGTGAATTTGGGTTGACCACAGATTCATAGGACACTCAGATGATATCTTGGTGTCTATAATAAAACAAAAGGTCGTAATAAAAACGAAAACGATTGTGAGCACTTTGATAAAATCGTCTCAATGTTACCTAATTGGAAGCAAATGGATATTTTGTGTTGATTCAACTTAAATCGTGAGTCCAATGACTCTTGTAGGTGTCAGTTGTGCAACATAAGGTAAAGTTTGCGACGGCATCCATCGCGAACATCGATTGCTCAAGAGTTGCAGGAAATTGAGGTCGACACCGGTAGGTAAGTAATTAAGTACTTATGTATTGTTTTAGGTACCGATACAAAATTATTCAAGCATTCTGTTTCTTAGGAAGTTTGACATGCGCTTAGAATAATTTCAATAGGAAACTATTAGATCAATAATAATGAATGATATTGAACATGCAAAACCTTAGTTTTCCTTTTAAAGCTTGGTGGTCAGTCATTCGATAGCAGATTACTTGGACGGATGTATGATTATGATGGATAAATATATATAGGATCTTCGAACCTTTTTTTCGGGGCTGGCTAAAGGCTGTCTAAATCCGGATTTTAATCAGAAATGTTTATGTACACATAACCTCACGCCGCTTTTGGGTGGCACCTGCTACGGCCCTTCAATGCATTTTATAATTATAATAAAAAATCGTTTTATTCGGGACAACATAGACACCATTTTCTTTCCATTTTGCTTCGTTTATGTTAATTAAAACGGTTCGGAAATGTTGGTTAGACCAATTCAATAAAATCCTAGTTTTCCAACAAAATAATGGTAATCATTAAATTGATTTTCCGTAGTTATCTTAATCGTGGGTCTAATTTTCCACGTGCCGTATGAAAGTAAACAACGATGTTATGCAAAGTTTAGGATAGATATATCTGTTATCAATACATTTTAACCTTTTAAAATTACTGTTATCGTTATATTATCGATGAAAATGTATCATACTCTTACGCAAATTAATGTTGATCATACTACTTGTAAACAAGAGACATTGTTGCAGGTTGCTATCTAACTCGTGCATTATCGATTCTGTTCTGATTTCGTCTTCCTCGATGGTCGATTGATGAGTGGTCCTAGGTTCAAATTCAAATTCAAAATGTTTTATTTCATTTCAACCTACATGGGCACTTGTGAAACGTCAGAAGCTAGGTGCACGGTTCCAATTAGTCGTTTCCTATGGAGGGTCTTCAAGAAACGCAAAGGTGTCTTTTTAAATACAGGTTATTTTTTCATATACCTACAGTGTTAACATGTAGATAATGAAGGACAATGTATATGTATAGGCCTGTCAATAAGTAACAGGTACTTCATAAAAACGTGTAACAAGATAAAAAATATACCGTTCCGATACTCGTACCAAAGAACGTATAAATGCATGCAACCAATGTTTCTTATTTATGTGAATTATTGTATTCTGTTTTGAGAAATAAATGTCTTAAACCATAAAATGAACAAAAAATCTATGCGTAATACAAAGGTATATAGTAATTCTGAAAAATGTAGACTGCCTTGTTAATCGACTACTGATCACCTACTACTAAACTACGTCCTAGGTTCGATTTCCAGGGTGGGTAAAGTGTTAACCAGTTGCTCATCGGGAATTTCTCCGTAGCAGCTCGGAGAGCTAGTTTGCTGAGTGAAAGCCCCTGCATGTAAGTAAATCCGTCGATCTAGCTATACTTTTTAAAGGATTCTCATATGGGTAAGGGGTTTTTTTCTTTCTCAAAAGGTTATTTCGCTATTATGGGTTTTGCTAGATATTGATATGAACATAACTAAAACACCGGTCTCTTTGATTATCATCATATAGATCAAAAACATACAAACACTAAACAATGTACTTTTTACTTTTATTTAGTTGGTAACAATTTGACCTTGAGCTGGCTTAGCCTACTCATCATCACCATCATTTCAGCCGAAAGACGTAGACTGCTGGACCTAGGCCTCCCACCAAGCACCACCATTTCGACCGGTACCCTAATTGCGTAATAAACAATCAATCGGAATCTGAATCGTTTTGAAACAGATTGGTAATCCATTGCTTCATAAGTTCGATAAAAAATTCTGCTCAACAATGTAAACAACGCAATGAATGTTGTTGAACTGGCAAAATACAACAGATTAGTCGTAATCGTTTACGAAAATGTGTTACGCAATTAGGCTGCTGGTCTGTGCTTCCCGCATCCAGCGCCTTGTGAGAGGCCTTCTAACGCTCCGTCTCGGAAACATCGGCCATCTGTTCTGCGAGAAATGTGCTAGCCTAGTATGGAGTTTAATTGATTGGGAGGCCCTTATTTATACTGGTTTTGTTAGGTACCACTGAAGTGCGGCCTAATGTTGAAAAATACTGAATTGAACTTTTCAGACACCCTTACATACATCTATTGCCAACTGATAACAACCACGCTTGACAGACGGATGTGTGGCCGCAGCTTTTAGTTACTAGCAGACAGGAGCAAAATGCAGCATGCCCATCTTGTCATCATTGCATAGTTGCCATTTTTTGGTGAACACATTACGTACATTAACGGATGGCTTGGACAGAGCTAATATAATGTTCAACCGTAAATCTTCATCACCTACTTTGAATTACGTACACTTGAATGTGTGGCCTTTTTGTTCTTTTATTATCCGCATAATGTTCCAACTGCGGGGACACCATGTTTGGCTAGAGAAGCTAAATCTAGATGGTCTTCGACAACATCATACAAATGCATACCTACTGGGTGGTCTAATGTTTGCCTATACACCGTTTGAGAAAACAGAGTAGGTACCTACCTACGATGTTGTTATGCGCATAAATACTTTACATTGTCTTTACATTATTGGGACTTAATTCTACAAAATAATCCGATATTAAGGAAAGTTTGTCGAAAAGCAATGATTGCGATTTTCAGCGACTAGTAATTTAGCATCATGTTTAGATCAGAGACCTGCACCCTAACTGTGTAACACACTACACTGTCTTTCACAAACTGAATCATTTTGAAGGATTGCCGATTCTCTTGTACTTACACCGAACGAAACTAACTAAACTATCACTAAAATTCCTTACTTTTTACTATGAGAATCTTGAAGCTATTCTGCGAAAAAAATCTCTAAATTTAAAAATAATTTTGACACAATTATAATCGAATTTGACAATTGCGAGTCCACGTATTTTTTTTTCTTTTGGTTTCACAACGACTTTGTTAGAGCAGCCGGAGGCAGTCTGGGGCAGCCTCGACGATTTTAAGGAAGTTTTATATTTTTTGTATGGAAAATATAAAACTAAAATATCTATATGTAGAGTTTTGGAGGATTCCGTGTTTCAATGGGGGTCGACATTTTCATTATTTTTGTCATAGGATACACCGTTTTCGAGATATAAGCAAAATAAGAAAAAAAAATAGATAAAGTACTGTTTTTGCACGTATGACGTGTGTCGAGGTGTTGTTGTGAATTTTATTTAGTTCACGCCAACTCATTTTATTCCACACTTTTTAATCGCGATTAAAAATAGTCAGATTCATGTTCAGATTGAGTTAGACAATCAAATTTTTGGTTGAAAAACGTAAAATTCAGAATCGCAAAATTTTCTATTTCCACTAACCAAATAACTCAGTGCCATCTTAGTGCTGTCAAACTAAAATATAGTTAGGTTGTGTCACTTTAGTCAATTTCATAATGGCAAATCGTCATTTGACAGGATTAAACCAAATTTTTGTGATTTTTAGTCTAGTTTAGAGGCATTTGTGACAAGAGAATCGGCACCATTGTTAATCGTATTTAAATAAGAAATGTAAATAACGCAATGAATGTTGTTGAACTGTCAAAATGATAGCGATTAGTACTGTTAGTGTGTTACGCAATTACCCCGCAAGTTTATAAAGGTTGAGCCAAATTTTTCCCAAAACTTCATGAGTTATCAGATAGTACCTAAAAGTGAGGTCGAAAAGGCAGGAGAACCCGACGACTAATTTCAGAATCCAGTTTAAATTAGTTACGAGAATTAGATAAAGATAAAAACGGATGGAGTCCTGGCGCTTGTTTTATACGATAACAACTTAGTTGCAAGTACTTAGGCACTTATTGTACAATACCGTCACACGGCGACGTTAGTAACTTGACGCTATGAAGTGTTATTAGAATTGAAGGCGTCGTATTCATTGATAACGAAGCGAAATACCAATAAGTGAGACGGATATAAAGTCCGTTTATTTGTACGAATGAATAAATATTATTGTTAAATTAAAAAGAGTTGAATTTAAGTCGCGGAGCCGTTTGAAATGAAAGACTTCACTAGGCCTTTTTATTCGTTGTCAAGATGATTTGTGACATTTGCCGATATAAGACGGAAAAACCTATTTTTAATGGTAGTATAATCTGGCATTTCCAAACTAAAGATGCGAGAAGTGTAAGCAATAACTATGACCTATCCACGGCCTATCCGTATGTATGTAGCGTACCCTAAAACTCGTAAGCTGCGCTAGCAAATTATCGCTCTTATTAATTAATAGACACAAGAATTGGTAACTCGCTATACCGGGTGTAAAAATACCCGTAACCTCGCCAAAAGTCACATGTTCTTCCTGCTATAATGTCTTTTTAGGGTTCCGTACCTCGAAAGGAAAAACGGAACCCTTATAGGATCAGTTTGTTGTCCGTCCGTCCGTCTGTCTGTCCGTCAAAACCCTTTTTCTCAGGAACGCGTAGAGGTATCAAGCTGGAATTTATATCAAATACTCATGTCTACTCTCCCTTGGAGCTGAGAAAAACACAACTTCTACACAAACGCAATCAAAAGATACAGCCGTTTATGCCGCAAATTTTCGACACTCGCAAGGAAATCAAATCCCACAGGGTAATTCCCGTGAACATTCTGAGTTCACATTCTTTAAATTTGGTACGAAGCAACGTCATAAAGCACAGATAAAGGAAAAATTGCGAAAACCGTTAATTTTAGTTACATAAAATAATATAAATAATTTTAATAATTTTAAACTTACTACCCCTTTCCTCATGAACGCGTGTGAACTTTTACTTATATACCTACAGTTTTGTACGGAATCCTCGGTGCGCGTGTCCGACTCACACTTGGCCGGTTTTTTTGTACTGTACCATACCGGAACCTTCTGGTTACGGAGATATTTAAGGTTCCTACTTTAAGACAAGTTTCAAATGTTATAAATTAACTTTAAATACTCCAACGATCATTAAACAGTTGCATACATTTAAAAGCACAATGTTACGCATGCATTTACCATTATCAGCGAATTTTCACTCCAAAAATAAAAGTCGTTTCGCAGAAATTATTTTTGCACAAAGTTACTTAATGTACAACATGCGTAGATGACTGCTTCGTGAAGGATCTTTTTACACGCAGTATACTCGGACACAGAAATCAAGCATTAGATAAACAAGTTCAAGTCATAACAAATGCACTGACAGAAAGTCTAGTTCATTCATGTTCATTCATGTGTGCTTTTGCTCGCTCAGATGCATGTTATAATGTTATAGGGTGTACAAATAAGTAATTATTTGAAGGAAAACATATAAAATCATCAGTAATATAAGTTTCCCAGATATACATGGCAGCAGATTTGGGCAGGGACTCAAAACTGTAATAAGGGTTTTAACAGTGATTTTTAAAACGGTTTTAAACGAAACACATTTCTAAATGTAACAAATACAATAATGTTACAGAATCAAAGTGTAAACTTTTATAAATGTGTTCTTCTTCTTAGTGTGTCGACGGCGAACTAAATGGACTCTACCCAGAATACGGCTACGTGTTTGGCATCATCACTAGCGTTCAATAGTTCCTGTAACGTGCAGCTGATAATGTGTTAATATGTGTACCAGAATTAAGCAGTTTTAGGTATAACTGCACGGTCTTTCTTTAGTACACCTACACATACGATTCTGTTTCACCTATTAACACTGTTAACATTTTCATATCTGTTACAGATATATTACTGTTACACTTTTGTAAGTGGTATGAGTTAACATATTGATTATCACATTTATATGTGTAACATATTTGATTCTCTTGTCAATTCAAAATGTAACACAATTCTGTTACATTTATGAAGGTGTTTTTAAGTCCCCGAATTAAGGTAACCTAACTCCTAAGAAGCTTTTATTTGTTGCTATGATGACAGGTGTAAAACTAAAAAAAATCTTTGCATCTTTTGACGATAAGTTAATATTGTTATCTTTACTAGATCTTAAGCTACGTCTTAGAATATGGGCCTCAGTGGTCGTAAGGTTCTTTTCATACACCGAGGGTGCTGGCTAGCCGCAGGGCCGCGGCGATGTGGTTATACTTAGTAGCTAGATGGATAGAGAGATGGCCTTGTACATACTTATACTGACATCTATATCCCAAGACGGTAGAAAAAAAGTACAGCACGCCATATGCTAAGATTCAAACATTCCTACACCTTTTTCTTCGTTCACGTTAAAATACACTCGCCGATTGCAAATACTACGGACGACTTTTATGAAGGACAACACCAACGAAATCAGTGTATGTCCTTTTTAAACGATCCCTCCAAACGATTTCACTAACATCCGTCTTATAGGTATCTTGTGATGAGCCTTTCATTCATTCTCATTCCTCCTCTAACCGAACCATAATATTAATTGTTGGTACTAATCACTGTACTTACTCAATAAACTTAATTTATACTCCAATATAAAATACGCCATTATGTTATGTACCTACATACTTAGCTCAGACAGGAATTATTTTAGTTGTACATTTATCAAGCGACGTCTGAAGTCAATATAGTCTGTCCAAAACTCGTAGCAGAGCTACGGGGCCTACGGGCTACGAGACGCGGCGTAGAGGGACGCGTGGGGCGTGCCTCGTAGCGCCACGCCCCGCCAGAGCGAGACAGCCTGCGCACCGCCTACCAACCACGGACTCAACCCCGATGCAATTTCATCTGTTCAAGATCCTAGATTTTCATATTTCTTAGGAATAAGGCTCAGATTTGAATGGAAAGTTTTTGTGTGAGCGAAAACGTTGGTGTCCTATGAAGTTGTAGTGGTATGTTCTGAGGGTACAGCCACCTCCACTCTCGTACCATCGGCCGCTTATTACGGACTATAGCGGTACGTAAGTAGAGGCTGTCATGCAAATGGAGGCCTGTTAATGAAGTCGAGGAGAATTATGGGCATTGTTACTGCGGCCCCGGCCATTGTAATGGCCCATTTGGTAGGCGTACATCATAATAAAATATGGGACAATTATTTCTACGATGCCATTGGACTGCATTTCTGACCAAGGCTTTTTGGTGAATGCTATTTATTTGGTCTGTCGTTCATAAATACCATAAACTTATAGTTATAACATGGCAGTTCGTAATACGTAAAATATTAGGTATCTAGCAAATTCACTTACTTATATTTTAGGGAATAAAGGAGAAACTAATATGTACCTACCCAAAAAATAACCAAACGTACTTTGCCCATTGTAAAAATTATTATAAATAGTACTTTTAGTTCTTGAAACGCGTATGCAGTATTCAGTTCCACGATTCGGTGTTGAACATGGTAACCTATTATTTTTAAACCAATGTTAATTCCATAGTACTCCAAATCTACACCTTTTTGATTCAGCGTGATAATTTTCTTAATTAACTTTCAGATTCCGCGTTCTTAATATTTTCAGTTATAATCTCCTACTTACTCACTATACATTATTATTTTTTCAAAACATAAGGAGAAACTTTTGTACATATTGCTTTGCCTGAAGCAATTACTAGTTAGTTACAGTTGTTATGAATCTTCCCAAAAGAAATGAAATGCAGAATCGATGCATCAGCGTTTTTTTAAGTCAAATTTGTCAGCACAAGTAAGTAAAAATAAATGAGACTGGCCCGGTAGTAATGTCTAAAGCTGTTGGAACTCTATTTTCAGTAGAACACGTGGGACACGTGAATTGTGAAAATATAATTTAAAGGAAGCTTCTAGCAGCGTAGCTCGCAGAGTATCGTTCGTTTGATGAAATGACGATACTTTATTTATTTAAACTTACACTCACTATCTTAACAGGATGGCCCCAATACAATAGGACAGATCCGTGATGGATGAAGTTTGTTGAATCCTATTTTATTATTTATACGTAGGTAGTTAATAAGTACCAGCACAAAAATAAACAGTAATTCCAAGACCAAGGTATCAATTTTTTTTTTGTTAAACGTTGCCCCTCACTAGGAATTAGTCCTGTATCGTGGGTGCGTTCACAAACATGAAAACTCACATACACAAGACACCCAGACCCGGAACTACTATTTGTAGGTCATACAAATATTTGTTCCGTGCGGGAATCGAACCTGCAACACGCAGCGCAGCAGCCGATCTCAACCACTGCGCGACCGTGCCGTATGCCTATGCCTGATGATGACGATAAATGGTGATATTTATTTCTGTAAGTAGTTTTGTACAAATAAAAAACAAAACAAACTTTGATGATGTTTGTTCCCTCTGTTTTGTCTCTGGAGCGGGTGCGATGTCCGGACGCCGAGCGCTCGTAGTGATGAGCCAGCATCCTCGGCGACCGACGCGGCACATTTTTCCAGTGGCAAGGTCGGCTGCTAGCGGTGACGTCACCATTCCATTCCATACTTTCCGTTTTCAAACTTAAATAAAATATCATAATTTTGGGGTTTAATGTGAAGTTTTGGAATCATCATAGTTGTATGAGATGCTTACAATTTTTAAAAATGTAGGTACCTACAGTTCCATAATCATCGATTTAACTCTTTCGAGTTTTTTCAAAAAAATACATCATCTCTGACCAGAGATGATGACCATTATGACCTTTACCTTGTCTTAGTCGCCGTGAGTGTGACGGGTGGAAACTCTTCCTTCTTACATCTTTCACACAAGACATCTAACATTACACTATGTTTTTTATAACATAACCAGTATTGTTTTTAATTATTGTAATAAAATCGTAATTAGGTGATCTTTTCGAAGACTGTTTAATTTTCATTGTCTAAAATTAGTATTCTGTGTCTGGCCAAAATTCAACCTTTGATATTAAGACAGCCTGGTGAAGTTAAAGGAGGATAATAGTGTATTAGGCGTAGCTTCCATATCTAGTGGACATTTTTCGGACGAAATAAAGATAATTTAAAAATTTATAAAAATGAATAGAATGATTCATAGATTTTTCAAAGTTTACAAGTTTGTGTGTATATGTTCAAGAAGACACCTGTAGGAGAATACTACGGGGAATATATATGAAAGCGCTGATGGAGTGTACGAGTAAGCGATAGTATTGGGGAAAGAGGAACGCTTACGCGGAGCTGAGGCAGCACTCTGGGCAGGGTCGCCCGCGGTCGATACTCCCGCACTAGGTCGGTCGGCTCTTACTGGTGCCTGCTTTTCAGTAACGAAGATATTCTGTGAATTCGTAGGATAATATTATCAGGTTAAGATAGTAAATTATACCATTTATACATAATTAATAAATCGTTGAGCAAGGCAATCTACAAGGCAAGTATACTTACAAATATGCTAACTCTAACTGTTATAAAAATGGTAAATACTTTTTAGTAGCCTATACTTCCTAATTCCATGACTTTTCCTTAGCACTGTCATCATAACCATTTTACAGTTCAATAATGAAAACAAAAACGAGCAAGAGAGATTCCCAATGCGGAAAATCTCAATTTAACTTTTTGTGTTTTTAAATTATTACACCGCTTTCTGTAAGTTGGGTCGGAATTTGCAATGTCTATATATGAAATATGAATACATAGTTTCTAAATTAATCTCTGGCCGATTTCACTGAAACAGAAGTAACAAAAACCAATTGTCAAAAGAAAAAGTAAAAAAAAAACAATATCTAAAGGCTTTATCTCTTCTTCTTTTTGATTGTGGCAAGCGGCCTTAGCCATTGTTGCCAGTGTCGAGTGTTGCGGAAATTAAACGTGGGAAGAGGGAGGTTGGCATAATGTGACGGGAAAGGCTTTATTTAATTATTTTCACCACTGGCCAGTTTAGTTTTTATAACATTAGAAATATTCCTACAATGTTAAAACCTATTTTGGGTGTAATAAACAATAAAATAAAATAAAACACCTTATTGATGATGTTCGTCAGAAAGGTCAGGTGCGCAGTATTCGCAACCGGCGCTCGTGTATGACCAATGTATGAACGTAAACGAGGCAAAAGGAGTACGTAAGGATCGTAGCAGGTGGCATTCTGTGGTTTCTTTTCTGCCTATCCCCATGGGAAGAAGGCGTGAGTTTATGTATGTTATGTGAAACCATGACCTCTGGAGTTTGTTTCAGGCGTCATCTAGTTTTTAAAATATTGACCAACAAAATATTGACGTACGTAAGTGCCCTTACAAAACTACTTACAAAAATAAACATTTCATTTCATTTCAATTACTGGTATTTTGCTACATAAAAATTAAATTATGTAACTGTTCTTTTTCAATTGGTATATGTATAATTAATTAATTTCACACTGACTTATTCCTAGTTAATATTTTAGAAAAATCATATATTTTTACAATTGTTTGTAAATATGTGAGCACAATGTACCTATCACGTGATTAATTTATATGCCTTTGCTTTATTTTTAATTCTTTTTACCAATTGTGGTAAAGTATTTTTATTCTTGGTGCATCGTCTTCACATATAGAAATATAATTAATGTTTACAAAATATTGTAAAACATTTTAAAAGAGTAACGGTGGAGTTTCTTGCCACTTCTTCACCATACGAAACTACTTTTTGGAAGTGGCGCCTAGAATCAGTTCTATTTTTAATGCAAATTTTGACGTTCAAAAGTGCCTTTTTATGGGCCTATTTGAAATAAATGCTTTGACTTGACTTGACTTGAAATGAGATCTCTTCATGAACTTCGGTTTTCAGGAGTTGGAGGCAAATGAAGAAGGTGGCTGTGAACACAGGTTGTATGGAGCTGAACGTTAACTGTGCGCTTGGGGAGCGAGAGCCATTCTTCACGGGCACAGCTGGTGTGACAAAAAAAAAATAGGGCACCAAGTCCTACTATAAAATAGTTAAAATAAAATATTTAAAGTAAAAAAGTCAAATAAAAATATAACAATGTGAATTGCGATGTGAATTTTAAACTTTCAACAAATGTTAAACGAAAGGTCAAGGATTCACAAGATCCCATTTGTTTTGCTGTGTCTTACGGGAGTGCTAGGAGCTTAGATTCAGAATTTTTAAATGACACCCGAAGTTGCTGTTCAATCCCCTATCTGCATATACACCCTTACACATATAAAAAGCCTAAAAATACAGTACTTAAATGCTGAAGTAAAATTTTCTTTAAAGAGGCTAACTGCCTTTGTCATATGACACAGTAGAACAGCTGTTTGGGTGAACATACGCAGTTGCTGAACAGAGCTGGAGCTGACGCGTGCTGACGACGGCGGACTGCGCGGAGCGTTCGAAGCAGCGTCGATACGTCGGAGACACACGACCTACTACGTCCTACACAATGTTTTACCACAATATCTGATGTCTTAAGTATAAGTACCATATGTTTTGAATATACTTTTAAAATGGATACGATGAAATTCTCATTGATTTTCAGTAGGTACCAACGTCTAGAAATTGGCGAGTCCTTTGTAAAAAGACAAAGGTCTTTTTGTAACTGTCTATCGAACGCATTCATTTCTATTCTTATAGTCTCAAATAAAGACGGTTCTTCATGAATAAATTAGAAAAGCCGTTGTATTGAACATAGAGAGATCTAGATGAAGTGTGTGGGGAGGGGCGCGCGGGTCGGGACGCGGATTGCTAACTAGGCACTATTGCCAATCGATAGGTCGTTACTTGAGCTGGCAGCCGCGCCGCCGCCGCCCGCCGGCCACGCGCGACTCATCACTTTAGATGCTGCTACGTCAGGTCACTCTCCTTTTCTCGATGTCCTTCAAATTAGCTTTGTAGGTCAGGTTTTCGTTGGTTGAACTCCACGTGGTGGTGTTGACATGACCACAGTTATTGGCACGTGAGGTGTAATTAATTTACAATTAATGCTAAATACCTTTAATTGCTCCAGTCGCAGTAATACCACGTATGTAGTAGGTATATCTGTATATGCTTAATTGGTGTAAAAAAGCTAGCTAAACTTTTAAATGCGCATATGCTGTCTTCATTTATGCGCTTGTGTCATTTAAAAGTTTCTTCAGGATATTGGTACCCATGTTGTTATCAGCCATGCCATGTCCATTCAGCAAAATTCTATAGTTGGTTACCAACAGAGGTACTTATGCACTAACTCTATAATCTTATCAACTCAATGGGTTCATGGAAATGACCTGCTAGACGTAAATAAGTAGGAGACTGCAAACTCTGCAGACTTTCACTTGTCTAAGCTCGAGCGTGCAAGTAATTGAGTCAATATGATGATAGGAGCCAATGAACCGGATGTTTGAAAGTAATTTGATAGCACCAGGTTCTTTTCATTTGTATTTCTATTCTGATAAAATTATGTAGTTCCTTGAAAAGGAGCCAGGTGGCTTTTGCACAGCAGCTGGCTGTGGGATTTTATTTTGAGATTTTTAGGAACGCGTTTTTTTTTAAATACATAGCTAGTGTTTCAGAAATCACTCAAGGCTCCTCTGTTAACGAATGCAATGGATGTTCCTTTAAAACAAAATACCCAATTATTCGACATTATTTTAATAGGTAGTAGGTACATAGACATACATATTTCTGTGCAGCAGAAAACAAATATTTGTCAAGAGTCGGCCCGAACCGGCGATACCGCGAAAAGGGTGATGCTTATGTTTACTTATGCAAAATCTTGACAAGTACATTTTGCATTCGTCTTCCCGCATGTGTTTTATATTCGTTTACTTCGGTCGGTCGAGCTCGTAATCGCCGCCGTGTTTGCGAGGGGAGATCTGCTGACTGAGCCCCACAAATATATGTCGTAAGATTTAATAGACATGTAATGGATATCTGGATGACGTTTTAAGGATTTGTGCAAACCGAATATGTCATTTCATTCCTGCGTAATTGGAATTTTATTTGCGGGATTTTTGGATCATGCCCTCGTCCTTTCAATTTCTTTAATAATAAAGTCGCCAGCACAATGTGAGTGTAAATATCAGTATTGTTATGGCACTTACGTTTGTACCTACCTGAAAGATTGACTTTTTACTACGAAGGATAGCATTTTGAGGAGTTTGACAAGCAATTGGACGTTGAAGTATATTTTTTATTAAGAGCTGAAATAATTGTCAGCTAACCATTTTGTGGTTTTAAAGGAAAATAAGTTAACAAAAAACACAATGTAAAGTTAAAAAAATACAGGAAATAACACCTGACACATTATGTTAAAGCGTCAAGAGAAGGTATTAAATGTGCGAGGTGTGGCGTCAAAGCCGCGAGTGAAGCTCTTTTGAGTCCGCACGTGATTTAAGCATGATTTAAGTGAATTATGCCGCCCTTCAGTCGCAGCGGAGCCCTGCACTCTTTCGAGTCTTGTTTAACGCGTCGCGGGAGCCGCATCAAAGACACTGCCTTCCATAATGTCAAATAGTGTGGAAAGAACTTTGATGAATTAAACGATTTTCTTTCTATTCCATTTTTGTGTAAATCAAATAGGAACATATAAAGATGATGAGAATGAATTTTAGTTTTGACTAGGCGTTCTTGATTTATCGGTGACCAAATAAAAGGTAGCGTAAGGTGGTTCGATAGAAATAATAGGTGAGAAATTGCTATTTACCGTCGTTATTATGGTTAATAAAACTGTAATTCCATTTCGGGCTTGGTTTTTGTGTCCATATTATTTCAAATACCCACCACAATTTTACTAAAAGTTCTGTTTCCACATTCGGTGCGGAGTACTGTCGGGCGCGTGATGGGCTCACGCCGTCGGCGCCGCAGGGATCCGCTGCAAACACGATTGTTGTCAAACGAACCGGCAGACCGCGCCTGCCGCACACCTGCCGACTATTTTCATACATTACATGCTGTACTGTAATTTGACTGACTAAATCACTCGCTTTTAACACGCACACACTCACAAATCCCCATTTACATGCATGTCTGTGCGAAAATCGTGGGATTCCCCGATATATCTCTCTCAAGTTCGTGTAAACATTCCTTGTGCATGAGTGTGTGCTTCGGTTGACGACGACGTATTTGAAGTTTTATGTTAACAGACTTTCTACGTCAAGAGTAGACGCCTGAAGCTCTTGATCTATGCAAATATGTTCACAAATGTTGATAACAATTCAAGTACAATCACTGACATCTCTTCGGGAGATACGAATGAAGTGTTTTAGATTTCGGAGTGATTTTAAGGAGTTATTCAAAATTTCAAATAGGTAGACTTAGTACGAGTACTTGATTTTACTACTATTGTTGTGGAATTATGTTAAATCAGAATTCATTTGAATTTTTCAAAATTTTACGACAACAACATACCATAACACCACGCCTTGTAATGCCAGAAGGGTTAGGCAGAGGTTTACCTATAGTACACCCACATTTCGCCGGTTATGCTTAAGACCTATATTTCTTACGGATATAGAAATAGATAATATGTACAATAAAGAAGTACATAACATAACATCACTCTTTGTTTACCCGAAGGGTTGGGCAGACACAGAGACATTTCGCCAGTTATGTTTAAGTCCCATGTAATAGGGCGCGAGCATATTGTTATCAACCGGGCACAAATGCAGAGTCCGGGCTGCAACTGAGAAATTCTAGATAGAAAAACCCAATAACACTTTGCCTGACCTGGGAATCGAACCCAGGAGCTCATGCTGAGCAGTAGCTCTTGCGACCACTAGACCAACGAGGCAGTCAAAAGTTAAGTAGTAGTTTAAAGAAAATGGTCAGCCTGTATCTCTCTTACCTCCACAACGCACAACGTAATTTCCCTTGATTTTAAAATAGGTTATACAAAAAAATAAGGTTAGTTATTAGGATACCTACTGTATTTCAAAAGTTGTACTTATTGTATCTTACGGGTATGTGCCCACGGAACCGAAAATAACGATATCGCCGGCTTAATGCAAGAACTCATTAAGTGACGTCCACACAACTTTGAGAAATCATTTAATTAGTTTTGATTCCATTTAATACCCTGTATCATCATAAGTATTCTATAAAAATTAAATAAAAACAATGAAAACACTTTTACAGAGTTTAATATATAAATTAATTATATCAACCAAAATTTTTTAAAAATAACGCTAGCTATTTTTTTTAAAGCTTAATAACAAAGTTAATGAGTTCTTGTCATTGAAAAATCTAAGGGTGAATTAGACATTTCATAAATTAGCGTACTAGACTAGTTTCTCAATGGAAGGAAGATACATTAATCAGGCTTAAATATTAACAAAACCACGGTTTTTTCTTTACCTTTCAAACATCATCCTTAAAAAAACAATCCTTAATTGCAAAAAAGTCACATTGCCACATATTATAAATCAGTCATTTTTATGACTGATTCCACTTTGGAACTAAATAAATGAACTAGTCGTAAACATGCCTAATTATTCTACCTAATCATCTTCTGTGTCCGAATTTTCTTGTTCCGGTAAAAAACTCGACCATCTTTATCTGGTAAGTTTTGGTATCAATGATGCAGTTCAGTAGGCATTCTTTGTCAGTGCACAATTTTAATAAATCTTTTTTCTTTGCTTTAGTGATAGGAAGCTTCTGTTATAAGCTGTTTTTATAACGTAAGTGTTATAATATGTCAGTGAGTTTTTACGTTAGTTTTTCGTTTTCGCAGATTAATCGTTTGGGTGGCGGTTTCAGTTGTCCCCTTTTTTTGACATATCCATTTTTTTTATAGTGTGAATAGCCTATAGTCGTATCTACATATATTGAACGATTTTAGGGTATTATTTTTCAAACCTGTAACATTTGACTTTTAGCTACTACACTTTTTCTCCATCAAGTGCAAGAGATCTATTCAACATCATTTATTTCGTAAATCCTTTAGGTTTAAATCTCTCTGTAATCTATTATTACTACAGGTTCATACGGTTTTTTGATGATGATGCTTTTCTTTGATTTTCTGTTAGACCTGGCTAATCTAACAATATTGCAAAGATCAATCATCGATAAAACTGGCATAAAGCACATCTGATAATCAATTGCGTTCTGCATATTGTTCACCTCCATATGAGTCCAGATTCGAGGTACTTATGTTCAGTGTTGTCTGAACCAAATTCAGCTGCAAACATAACAGAAACTGGTTCCTATTTTGGCCTGCGCAGGTGTCAGTAAATATCGATATTTCTTTACTGAAGATGGAACTGGAATCGATTGGATGAAAATCCAACGATACAAGGCCGTTCCCATCTCATCACTTCCTTTCTTTCTATCAACTTCAGACCACAAGTAACAGAGGCCATCATTTGGCGAACGAGCTTCGTAAATGGTTTCATTATATACGTTCAGTTTCCTTAAGTAGTACAGAAGTGGCATGTTACGAGATGGTATATGATGTACCTTTTGTAAGTCCAGCGTAATAGACATAAATTTTTCGCCCGAATTGTATCTACCTCCTTGGCTTCTCGGCTTTGTTCTTTTAAAGATATGTGTTCTTCATAATTTAATTGCCATGCGGCTAGGTCGGGTGAGCCTTGTTATTTGGCGCAGTTATATTTGTGACACAATAAGCATTGTCCTTCTTTGGTTTGTCCTTCTTTGGTTTATGAAAATCTAAATTATATTGTGTACAAAAAATATTTCGGTACACATTTATAGAAACGGGAGATTTGGATGATTTTTTATATTTTTCCTCGTACAGTTCGTACATTTTGGAAATAGATAGGTTGCTATCCAAATAGTTTTTAGATGAGGTTTTTCGACAATAGTGTGACTCCATCGTCGGAAATGACTCGATGTGTCCTTTGATAAAATCTACATCTTCCTGCTTTGTTTTATTAATGAGCCGCGTGCTTGCCACGTCTATCTACCCCTTCAAAACTACCCGAACCTCCAACATCAGAACATGCTTTGTTAATAGGACCATTAGATATGTAAAGAGTGTTCTTAAAGAATTTTTCACAAACCTTAATATTTCGGTTATCTATTAAAAAAAAAAAATGTTACGGTTTTTTTCCTGGTAGCATTTACTAAACGTCTTTCAGGTGTATTAACTGTAACATTGATGAGTATAAAAACATCTGACGACTGATTCACCTAAACCCCAATAAGATTTGCAAATTCGGATACGATCTTCTTCTGTGAAATTCAACAAACAATTCATTTTACACTTACAATTTACGGCAGTGATTTTTTGTAGTTAATGAGTTCTTGCACTAAGTACCGATTTCACCAATGTTACTGAACACGTTCAGCACATCTAAAACGCGTTCAAGAGCTGTCAGTGAAAATATTCCATAGAAAATAATGACACTTACAGCTCTTAAACGGAGTAAGTATATGTAATGATCACGTTCAATTTCATTGGTGAAATCAGACCTATAAGCCGAATTGTAGGCATTTTAAAAACTATGCGTAGTAATTTTTTAAAGCGTAGTTTGGCGTAGCACTTCGCGTAGCAAGGATAATTAAATATCATATTTATTATTTTTACAAAAAATTGGTGCGGTATATACATATATTATTTACTTATCTTTATAAATAAAAGTTTAAATATTATACAAAGAAACTCAATATCTATGTGAAACAATGTAACGTGTTTACACATTGGCCGGCACGACCAGATCAAATTGCGAGCGACATCCTGTTCGAGGTACTGCTGAAAATCTATACCAAGAAACGTGACTAAGTTTCGAAATAACACAACACTTTTTATGATATTTAAGTGTATGTTTAAGTGAGCTTTAAATTGTTAGATAACTATCTAAGAAGACTAAAGAATAAGTGAGATGAGGGCTGTCTTCTTTGCCAAGACAGAGACACTGACTAACAGCGAAGAGTTACTATTTATAATCAATCGACTTCAAAAAAATGAGGAGGTTCTCAATTCGGTGGCATGTTTTTAATGTTTGTTTGTTTGTGAATAATTCTTATTTTGTTTTGAAAGTGTCCCATAAAAATTTCGTCAAGTTCTGATGCACCTTTTTGAGTTACCTTCAATAATACGTATTTTATCCACTTAGTGTATGGTGCTTAGATGATGTCATAATAACTTCCTTTCACTATTATTTACTTAGCAAGTGAGGTATATGAAAATATGGGGGAGGGTAGGTAAAAGTGAAAAATTAAAACTTTATTAGTAAAGTTAAAAGTTATTAGTAAAAGTGGCAAAAACCTAAAAAACAAAACCAAAAACACAAACTCCCCCGAAGTTAGACTTATTTTTCAATTTGTAGTGTATTGTTTTCAAGTCCAGTTTAAATAGATTTATGAAAGCCACAATTTACATGACCTGGGAATTCCATAGGCTTAAAAATACTTGCGACCAGTAGACAAACGAGGCGGTCATACTGAAGATTGCGTTGCACTTGTAATTGTAATACATCATGGCCAACGTACGTGAGCCTCCTTGTAAGTGTGTCTTCCGACATGTGCCCAGTGCTCATTGTGATTTCGCCTGACGTGACAATTTCTTCGGCCCGTACTCCGGAAGCGCGGCCTCGGAGCATTGCGTAAGTGTGGCAACACTCGCAGCCACCAGCATTGACGTTCGAATTTATTTATTTATTTGTTTTAACCACGTATTGTTATTACTTTTGACACAGCGTAACATCACGCCTGTGTTGTCCGAAGGGGTTGCAGTGTTAAGTACACCCGCAGTCGGCAGTTATGTTAAGGTCACATATTTATGTTTTAGAGGGATTTCTGTAACCATTGGGAGAGCAGTGGTGGCCCAGTGGCAACAGCCGCGACTTTCGAGTTGTAGGTCGTTGGTTCGAACTTTATGTAAATTATGTAAATTATTTCATCACCATTGCTCTCGAAACGGTGAAGGAAAACGTCGTGAGGAAACCGTCATGTCCAAGAACCAAAAATTCAAAGATATAGTGACATCTACCAATCCGTACTGGGCCCGCGTGGTGGATTACGGCCCGTTCCCTCTCACCGGGAGGAGGCCTGTTGCCCAGCAGTAGTAACATTATAGGCTGATTATGCTGTTACCATTAATTGAGCACAAATTATTATTCTGGAAGGCTTAATGACAAAATTTCTGATGGAAAACCCAATGTCACTTTTTCCAACCTGGAAATCGAATAGCAACATCATTCAGCAATAAAAAGCTCTGCGAGCTCTAGACTAAGGAGGCAGTCACGTTTTGAACAGTCTGACTATCGTTTAAACTATATTGGGGCTTTATCTAGTGGACTTTTACCCGTTTCTTGAATTCCTAATCAAAATCCTAATCAAGTTGCTTGTTAATTTATACTATTGCGTTCTTATTTTGGTCATCAATATTGAGTAGGACATTTTCAGGCTTTCAAAAACTTCGGTAATGCCTATACATATTATGCGTAGAATAGTGGCTTTTGCTATTAAAATACATAGTTTAAAGGGCGGTTATAGAAACAAAAACAGTTTCAATACGAAACTTAATAACTAACTAGCTTCTGCCCGCATTTTTGCTCACGTGTATCTGTGTAATGTAATGCCAAATCCGTTCAGACGTTTCTGTGTGATTGAGTACTTCCATAGATACAAACTTTCACATTTATAACACATACATAAATACGAGTAGGATTAGTTATTCTTTGTTTTGTAATAACGTGTAACATAACAAAGTGAATCAAGGATCGTCACACGGTGTCGATAAGGCCGCCGGCCGGCCCGGGCGGTGTCAGGTTCGCGAAAACATAGTGTCGGCGTGATTGAGTTGCACAGGCTCAAGGTGATGGTTTCATAACATAATGTACAAAACATCGATACAGTGACACCACTGGAATCCCTGCACCTATGTTCTGTTCCAAAAATAACTCATGGAAGTGTAAACAAACCCTGTTGAGGTTAAAAATTCCAACGCAATCACTCACTAAAGAGTATTCTTCAGTCACACTCATCGGTATTTAGAAAGTTTAAACTTTATATCTCGCCGCTTTTTCCAACAATTATGGTTTGAAAAACATTAAGAAACGGTTGTTGAAAATCTTTCACTAAAATTTAGGTTATAATATTAACCTCAATTGTAAAATAAAAAAAAATATGGTGAACTAAAATTAGAATTTGAAATAATCAAATCAAAGCACTCAATTTTTAAGCTACACCATCGATTACTAGTCAAGAACTTATTAGTGATCGATGAGTGGCACTAGTTAATTGGCTCCCACAGCACAGGTATACGTTTCTGATCCATTTGTTTACATTCTCAACAGATACTTTTGGACCAGACTCTTCAGTAGGTCTTACAATGTAACGTGTAATACTAATCGCGCTTTATCACAATGTATCCGGTCTGCTTCGCCGCAAGTGTAAATATTTTTAGTTTGTACTTCGTGAGTACACTGTTCCTGTTAAGGAAAGAAAGAGGAACTTTTAAGTTTTACAGTAGGTACTGTATGTAGGTAGATAGGTACCTGTGAGTAAAGTAAGAATGCTCAGTTGCGTTGTATAGGCAAAGTCAAAGTCAAAGTCAAAGCATTTATTTCAAATAGGCCCTTCAAAGGCACTTTTGTACGTCAAAATTTACATAAAAATAGAACTGATTCTAGGCGCCACTTCCAAAAAGTAGTTTCGTATGGAGAAGAAGTGGCAAGAAACTCCACCGTTACTCTTTTAAAATGTTTTACAATATTTTGTATACATTAATTATATTTCTATATGTGAAGACGATGCACCAAGAATAAAAATACTATACCACTATTGGTACAAAAAAAAAAAAAAAGCAAAGGCATATAAATTAATCCCGTGATAGGTACATTGTGCTCACATATTTACAAAGCATTGTAAAAATATATGATTTTCCTAAAATATTAACTAGGAATAAGTCAGTGTGTGAGTAAAGTAAAAATAACCAAATATACAATACAATAAGCAAATAGTATGATTTTGTCTAGCCTCTAGATTGTCCTATGGAGCAGGACCAGCATGCATATAATGTATAAATGTTCCGTTGGGTATGTATTTCCCAACTGCTCCAATATTTTGTAAAACGGCTCAAGGAAAACAAACCGAAATTGGGAAATGTATGTGGACTTCTTGCTCTTTTGATTTCTGCAAAACATTTGTGAGCAATGAAACTTACTGTAATTACATAGTCTCGTCCGGCTTTTATACTTCGGATTACACAAGTACCTACCTAAAATAAAATACGTCGATTTCGTCACTGGTTCACTCACTCACTTATCAAAACCTCTAGGGCACTTCCCGAAGTCCTAGAAAGCTGAAATTTAGTATGGAGGCTAGGATTTACACACAGTCAATAAAAAAATAAGAAACATTCACCCTCCAACTCTTTTAAAAGGAGGTGCAACTCTGTATTTCTTACGGATAATAGGTACAATAAAGAAGGACATAACATAACATCACGCCTTGTTTCCCCGAAGGGTTGGGCAGAGGTGTACCTGTACACCCACATTTCGCCAGTTATGTATAAGTCCCATGTAATAGGGGCGAGCCTATTGCCATCAACCGGGCACAAATCCAGACTCCGGGCTGCTACTGAGAAATTCCAGATAGAAAACCCCAATAACACTTTGCCCTACCTGGGAATCGAACCCAGGACCTCATGCTCAGCGGTAGCGATTGCGACCACTAGACCAACGGGCCAAGCCCCTAACTCTACATTAAATAACTTTTGAAAGCGTTTTATGAGGCTTCGCAACCAACTTTACATGAAATGTGTGTCTTAAAAAACCACTGTAAGAATACCAAGATTTTAAGAAGATAAGGATTTTAAGGCCTATTTACATCTACACAAACTAAGAGGGTTATCCGTGTAAATAGCCTAGATAGCCCAATAAGTTAGCGCATATAACTACTTCTTTATTTTACTGCATAAAATCCATAGGTATTACTATATTACAATAGAACCAACCCTTTATCCTTCCAATATGCAAATAGTAGTTACGGCCATATCAATTATCTGCACAATACCTGTATTACAGGAAACAGCATACTCAGTGAAATGGTTAAACAAATCGGAATGGCTGAGTGATAAATGATCGCGAAACAAGTGTTCAATCAGCGTGCGGTCAGGCGGCAGGGCTAGGGCGGAGGGCACACCTACCGCGCGGTAATAGCGCCCGGGCTCATTGGGCCATTGGGCCCATACGGTGGCACAAAACAATTGGGCCCTAATGACCCTCCGTGAAACAGCGTTGACAAAACTATGCGTAACGATCAAATTATCGTTACCGGCTAAAAGGTAATTTGATTGTCTGTTAAAGCTCAGATAATGTGCGTGCTGTTACTGAATCTGGGTCCTTTTACTCATGCCGACTGAATGTAAGTCATAGTTGTAGCAAAAAACCAATCACAGTCGTTCTGAAAACGGTTTATGTAACGGGATTCATTGTTACAGCCCGAAAAGAGGCAATGTGACAAGTGGACAAATCAACAAATCTTTTAGCCCAAAAAGCATGCTTTTGAAGCATCTTTATTCATTGGCTAAAGGAATTGCGTGGGATAACTAGGTAAATGAAGATACACATTCGCAACAAAAATAGTAAAAGAAAACTAAACATGAGACCTTAAAAAAATTATACGTAGACAATTTCGATATTTTAATAATTAATAATGCAAAAATAAAGACATTAGCCTACAGTTGAAGTGAAATGTTAACATCGACAATTTTTATTGCAAGCGATGTTTCTGTCCGTATTTGCAAAATATTAATTTCTTAATTAGGTAAGTGTGCCTCAAGGGCGTTCACCTCAGTTAATAAGTTACATTATTGAATTTAAAGTAAATACTGTAATAATATTAAAAAGTTTGTTTCATCCAGGCATAATGCGTAACGCTATTTGCTTTTTGACCATAAATCCTGAATGAGAGTATGTTATACATAGTACAGCATGAGAGTATGTTATACATAGTACAGCATGAGAGTATGTTATACATAGTACAGCATGAGAGTATGTTATGAGTCTTACAGGCCCTTAACAGAACGAATAGAAAGCTATTCGATAAAAGTTATTGCATAAAGAATTAAGATTTCAGTTTAATTGCTTTTTTACCGAAACAAGCCGTGCGCCCGATGGGTTTTCCCATCGGCAAACTTGAAGAACTCCTATACATTTCATCCCTATTTACCTTCGTAAGAGATGAATGTTCATAAATCGTTCCTTAGCGGTCATTTTAGCCTTCGTTGTAGAGCCGAACTAAACACTAATTTCAACATAATTAGGATAAACTAAAGTAGGTAGGAAAATAAACAAATATTTTGCAAAATTTCATGCTTCTAGGACCCAACTGTTAAGGCCGTGCGTTGTCTGTCCGTGAATGTTTTTAAAATGCCAGTATTACTGTATGGCCATGATGACGACTGCGTCTGCAAAAAAAAAAAACGAAAATTTAGTAATATAAGCATACCAATAAACAATACCCAATCAAGTGCAAATAGCTACCAATAAAGCTGTATTAAAACCTTATTGTTATTCTAGTTCTCCTAGCCTAGGCTGTCACAAAACAATAGCTAGATAATTGATTGTTACGTGCGCTATCTAAGTACTTGAGTTAGGTGACAGGCGTTGAGCCGCGACCGGTGGCTAATCCAATCACGTAATTGGACTTAGCTTTATTCAATGACCGGGTAATGAGTACTACGACTGGCTTCTATGGGATAGTAACATTACCCTACTGCTTTATTTAGAAATGTGATCGATTACAGAAGTCTCGTGGACATCGGTCTTCCGTCGGACAGCGCTTTTATGATGAAATACTCGCCCAAGATATCCCGGGCCGGCCATTTTGGGCGGCATTCTCAAACATGAGATTCCGGTTCAAAATCAAGTTATAGGTGACTGTTTCTATGTTAATCTTGGAAAAAACTTTAGAAAATCAGGACTTAAAAAAGCTAGTTCGGACTTCTTTATTTGAATAGAGATTTTTGCGCAGCTGTTGTTCGTACGTTATCCCTCAAAACGACTTGATGATAATTAACTCAAGCTCGTCTTGATGTGAAGTTTAACGTATGTTTAAAGGGTTCTTATTTCGTTCAATGTAAATTACATTGTAATAGAAATAGAATTGCTATTGAACTTCCACATTTGATTTTCAAGATTTTCCACTCAACCGAAAAATGACAATTAAAATGCAAAAAGGGCGATAACAAACGAAATTAGATAAATTAAAGGAATTAAGGTTGTTCCGTCAGTCAGTGGCAGGAGGCGCGTTGATCACCGCTCTTGGGGCGGGTCCTAGTGACACTGACGACTCATTAACACTGGATCGTGTGCCGGGGGCACATCACTCATGAGTCCAGTTTGACAACCGTGCCGACTTATCGAACTCTTTGCCGATCACAGTTAAATAGAGTAATTATTGGAGTACTACGAATAGAAAAGACTTCTGGTCCTTGGTGTACCTACTGTGAGCTTTATTATTTGCTGTAGTAATGTTGATTTTGTGCCTAATAAAGTTAAATCTCCATGGCTGATCTAACTACCGAGTACGCTGCCCTTTTCATTGTAATTAATTCAGAATTTCGAAAAGTAGCACAAAGTATCACACTGACGTCACACAAATCCGGCATTGCGCAATCAGAGTTTACCGCGTACCTAGCATATACAACTTCCCGACAACAGTCATTGGGCGGTTGTCCACCAGATACGACATCCATCTGGTCGGAGGATCCTCCCTTTTCGAAGAGTAAACTTTGAGTGAACTTGACACCCTGTTCCTCATAGCCCTTCAAACCTTATAACTTTTTATGAAGGTATTTTTTTTAACTCTTGCTTTACGTACGTTTTTATTCGTTACGGTTGGTAGAATAGAAAACATTAGACTAATGCTTAATGATGTCCCCTCGAACTTATCACCACAATTCAGCATATTAAACATTTAATAAGTTACATGACAATGAATCGGAATCAGAATAGTTAGTGAAGGGTGATCCATTCGCCCATCACAGTGAGCTCTGCCTCAGCAGAGTGCAGTGACAGACCAATAGGGCTGATGACTAATATTAGAAATGTTGGAACAAATAATGTAATTTCAAAGAAGGCATCGTAAAAATAAGATAATGTAAAAATTCTGTTAAATCGATGTAAATATGAAGTAGCTACACGTTTTCAAAGTTTTTGGAGGGGATAAGCCGCGACAAGGACGAGAATATTGTCCTTGTCGCGGTACGGACAATGTACTCGTATGGCGCTAGTTTGAAGTTATATAGTCGTGAAGTCACTTCTACGATAGTACTGTCCTTTTCTAACACTTATTTTCAAACTTTTATAACTTGGCAATTTATTAAGCTTTACACTTTTTATTATATTGTTTGCACTATTTACAAAACAAATATTTTTTTAGATAAAATTACATTGTCATCATCCCTACTGGCTTCGTTTCGACTCGCTGTCACATTGACACACAGTTATGGTGTGCATGTCCCTGATCTAAACTTGCAACAACTTATAAACTCAGTTTACAGCTAAAAGCTAAAATGAACTACAGATTACAGTTCAGCTATGTTTAAGAATAAACCAGTCGTGTATCAAAAATACTACACGGCTAGAGAATCAATTAATTTAACGAAATATGCATAAAACTAAACCGCACTAAACTGCTTACACTCACAATAAATCTCCTTGTTAGCTCAAACATATTTACAAAATAAAAATGTAATGATCCCAATCCATTACTAAATTATCTTACAAAGTAGCGTAATAAATATAGATATCTGTCTGTATTGATGCAGTGAGCAGAGACAATATTTACTGGGCTACTCCCCTGGTCCTGCCGAACGGAAACTTATAGTTTTCTTGAGGCGCCCGCCGAATAAAATACTGCTGGTCGGGACATAAATCACATCGTGTCGTGGTCGCAGCCGGCGCGGAGACGCCGCCGCCCCGTGCTGTCGGACGGCAGACCTGACGCCCCGAGCCCCGCTACATTTTAATAACAGGACTCCGCCATAAATGGTCACTGACAGATTTTATTTCAACTCGTATATTACCTCTCCAGTCGTGCAGAATTCTTTTATTAATATTTGTTCTGTAAGGTCCTCTCAACCTTAACCTGCTGAGTTATTGAAATCTTAGCTACCTCACTTAAATAACTAGTCAGGCATTTATGTAATGGTTTTATTTGAGTATGAAACTAATATTTTGATGAAAAGCTTGTTCAATCTTCACAATCTTTCGTAATACTAATCGGTAATAGGTACAATCTGCGGCAAACTGAATTTACTAAACGGTTATCCACTTAGTGTTATCTGTACTATGACTCCGCGCAAAACTATCAGAACATAAAATAACTAAACTTTGGAAGCGCATCATAAGTCACGAAGTAAAGTCTAAAATTATTAATATCGGAAATGGAAAGTTTCAATAGGTCTAGATATGTATCGGGGGCGGTGGCGGTGGCGGTGGTGTTTTATGGGCAGTTTTAGTGCGCTGGCCGTCGCCAACAATAACGGTGACCGCAAGGGTGTCGGGGGACACAGCTGTTTTTTACACGTTCTTATACAACGTTAACCAACCTTCTTTACCTCACAATGCAGGAACTGCGAAAATCATTGGAGACTTTTTGTTTATAATTTTTCTTGAGTTGGTAGTCGATATGTGTTAATTATAGTTGATTGGTACTCTACAAAGTGACAATTTAGCGTTGCATGGAGATTTTAACCTCCTCTCCTCTCCTCCTTTTAATTAGTGGGTGCTGGAATATTTTTGCTAATGCGCTTTATAGCTTTGTGTGACTATCAGAGCGGAAATGCTGTATTCTGCTTTTTTGTTGGAAAACTCATTTTGGATTAAGTTAATATACGAGTAGGCGATACTTTTAGACACAAGAAGTCGGATCCATTGCCTTTCTTGTTCCGAATTGACCGTAGCCATTACAATAAAAATATTAAAAACCGCATAAGTAAGAGGCGGAGGTCGTCGGCAGTTCGGTGCAAATGTCGCCCCGGACACTTACATTATTCCTTAGTGGCCCTGGCGGTCGGCAGCCGGCGGCCGGCGTACGGCGGCCGGTCCGGCGCTGCGACCGCCGGCGGGTGGCCGCTCAGCCCCTGCACCTATTATCTCGATACTTTAGATAGTCACCGGGACATTCACGGTCTCCGATCGTTCGCACAAATGACCGGCCATTTGTCCAGATCCGATTGATCATGATTGTGTTTGTGTTGTACCAGTACTATAAAAATATAATCCCTTCTGGACTTCAATATGCGCAACTCAAGCAGAAATTGATGAGATTCGAAGATGTTGAAAAGGATTGAATTTCATCAAAGGAAGTCATCATAAACCTCTTATAGATTTTGATTTATTTTCCATGAATTAAATCGGACTGTTTGGTAGTTCTTGAAAATTAATCTAAGGGATTATTTTACTTCGATAGCTATGAATCACATGGAAGAGAAACTCGGAATATTGGATATCTGCAAAAACCTATGAAGGCAGTCTCGATGGTCGTCCGTCAGGTATTATGAGCTATGGGGGAGGAAATCAAATTGGAATTCTTAAACTAACTGAGTGTAATCTGTACGTATGTGTAAATGCTTTGAGATTAAGCGAGTTACCTACATTTATTTCGGTAATGCTTTTAGATAATGCCGTTTTAGAAAAATACTTGCTGTACTTAAGTAGGTAGCTACTAGGTAGATATGTCGACATAACGTAGGTGGTGTCATACACAAAGTGTTGATTTAGCTGATGTGGGTAATGCTATATGACACTACTGAGTACTTGGACGGTAATAAACAATGCAATTCACAGTATTGTTTTGTTGCAAATGTTACTTCTCTACCTACTTATACACATTTTAATATTGCAATAAGTTTTTTTTTAATTACAACATATCACTATGTTAGATACGAGTACACGCAAATTAATAACATTGACCGACCTGGCGATCGAACCCAGTCTAGATGGCAGCTAGGCTGTCGTGGGGACCACATGACCAAGAAGGCAAAGCATTTAATCATATTAAGGTCGTAATGAAATCTTTGTTTGTGTACCGAAGTACCTAAGTACGGGTAAATCAATATATAATGCTTTTTGTGTGTAACAAAATTCTAGCTCAGACTACGCTGATACTCAACAATATCCCCTTCCAGCCATGGCCCTTCCAGACATGGCTTTGCATTGTCTGACTCACAGATCTTAATAACTATTATGTTTGAACTTTAAGAGACCATGACCTCTGAGTTTGTTTCGGCATTTCTTCTCTCTTCTTAGGGTTCAGTCAACTAAGAAATGCAGGCGCCACCTAGTTTTAATATTTTGATCAAATTGACTTGTAAAAGTGTCTTAGAAGATCTACTTACAGAAATAAACATTTAATTTCATCAACATTTCGAGAACAAGAAAATGGACGATAAAATTACAAAAAAATACGTATTCCTGATTGAAATGCGCACTATAAGTTTTCAGTGACAATCAATAGTGCGATAGTGCGATTGATGCGTGCAGGGGACTCCGTTCCGGTCGGCTGTGTAAATCGGATGAGCCGATTGGGGAGATGCCGTTCTGCTCCATTATACCTCGGAATAATCCTCAGAGCAATGCACATTGGCTTGTAGACTTGTACCACCGGCTTTGCTTGAACTCAGATATAAAGAATATATGAAATTATGCTTGAGTGCAATGATTTTGATTGTAAAAGTTCTTTTAAAAGTTTTGTTTTGTTTTGTAGCTGGCTTCGTTTATAGGCTGACATAAAAGGCTCATTATTAATAAGGCACTACATCAACTCGCATATTGGAAAACAATATCTAAGTAACATTATATCTAACATTAATTTAGCAGGAGTCCGCAGCAGGTCAAACGCTCTATATCATGTAGAGAAGGATTAAACGATGCTTGCTAAGCACGGGTGGGTCACGGCACCTATTAATTAGGTACTTAGGAGCTATAATGTATTTTGGCACACTTCTAATGGCCCATCGCACGATTTGAATCACTTTCTTGAAGATATAAAAGAGAACATTGAGTCTTCCACATTTAAAATTACATTAACATCATACAGTAACGTGTTCTGGGAGTCGCTCGGAGCGCCTCGCACACGGGCCGTGCTCCGCTGAACCCTGATCCTATCATAACGCAATCGCATATCGCCCACCTTCCTAATACGACAAAGTTCCATCTCTACACCACACATGAAATCTCAACCTTACGCAGTACGCATTAGATTGATACTCCGCAAATAGAAGAACGTAGTACCTTGTCTAAGAGGCAGTAAAAATGTGCAGATATTTACGTTGATAGCCTTCCAGCAAAGAAGTGGAGTAGATACGTGAACTCGATCAGGGACCATAATAACCTAAAGCTCACGTTATTCCTTCGATAAATGTAACGTATGTATCTGCAGATTGAAAACAATCTTTTCATGAGTTATTAGATTTTTGGATATGCATGGAACTGTTAGGATTTTTGTCAGCAGAAATAAGGTGCGTTATTCGATGGGTAGATGTTTATATTTATTTTAGTTGATACATTTTTATTTTTCAGTTAATTCCTCTAATTTAGTACAATTTTCAGCCCTTTAAAGCAGTAATTAAGTATTTTCAGTTCTTTTAAGAGTGGGCTGAAAATTGTACTAAATTAGACAACAAGCCCCTTGTTGTCTTTGGACAACAAGGGGCTCAAAGGACTTCAAATGGCATTCATAGATGAAGACCCTTCTAAGGCAACCTTGTATCGTTGATATAACGCGCGGTCGACTAACTTTGGGGGATAAAGAAAGAAGTGGTCGCCCTTTGGCGGCTGTTACGGAAGAAAACGTGCCAGCAGTGAAATTTTTAATCCAAGGCAATAGGCGAGTTACGTATCACGAAATTTTACACGTGCTTCTTCTCATGAGGAACATAGTTTCACGCTGGGTGCCGCATAACCTCACCGATGCTCAGAAGCAGGTCCGGATGGAATGATGCCGTCATAAATAAACAAATTTTGAAGCAGGCAACGAGGTGTCTACCGGACTGGAAAAAGTGTTTCGAAAACTGGTTCAGACGCATAAAACGTTGAATAGAGGCTAGTGGACAGTACCTACTTTGAAAAGATTTAATAAAAAAATATTTTTCCTATAGAACATTTATTTTCGCAAATTATTACAACAAATTATTAGAACATTTATTAGCAAAACTTTCTCAGTGTCCCACGTAAATTGTTTTGTTAATGGTTCCAAATTGATGTTTTTTTGTTGTTGAATTGACACAACCGTTTTCCATTTTGGCGCAGAGTTTGAGTTGCATAGATGATAGTTAAATTTAAAACTGTGTTGTTTTTAGTTAAATCATATCTAGTGTGTATTGCGAATTTCTTAATGGACAAAAACATCGAACAAAGAGTTTGACTTAAATTTTGCATCGCCAATTGAATTTCGTGTTACAGAAAGTTGACGGTGAATCGACTTTATCAGAAACACGTGCTTACTTAAGAGTGGTACAAAGCGTTCAAAAGCGGTCGAGATGTGATGGAAGATTTGCCTCGCTCTGGTAGGCCATCAACGTCTTCAACTGAGTTAACGTCGCAAAAGTGAAGGAAGTTGTGACTGAAAATCCTCATTCAAGTTTGAGAGAGATATTCGCGGAACTTTCTGTGTCTCACGAGTCGATCCGTACCATTTTAAATAATCACTTTGGTATGAAACATGTAGCCGCTCGGCTAATCACAAAAGACCGGAATTTCCTCCAAATATCAATCGCATAAGAGTCGCTGAGGGCATGCTAGAACGAGTCAATTCCAACCCAACATTCATGTAACGCATTGTTACTGGTGACGAGACGTGGGTTTACGAGTTTGACACGCAAACTAGTCTACAAGCTTCGGAGTGGTGCCTTCCAACTGAACCGAAACCGAAAAAAACACGCCAAAGTCGATCAAAAGTCAATGTTATGTTGACTGTTTTCATTGACTATCGCGATGATGTGCACTCGAATTCTTGCCGAAAGGTCAAACGGCAAATAAAGAATATTATTTGAGTGTTATGCGGCGTTTAAGAGAGCAAAATCGACTAAAAAGGCCAGGTGGAAAGAAGTGGTTGTGGAAAGAAAATTCTTGGATTTTGCATCACGATAATGATCCTTCGCACAAGGCCATTATTGTAAACGAATTTTTGACAAATAGCTCAACATATACCATCGAGCAAGCACCTTATCACGAGTTATGTCTCCAGCCGCCTTCTTTCTTTTTCCGAAATTCAAATTACCACTTCGTCGCGTAGAAGACATATAGGAGAATTCGCGGCGAGAACGAAACTAAATTCCGAAAAGAGCGTTTAAAAAATGACTTGATGATTCGTGTATTTATTATTTTATTTTATTTAATTATTATTTTATTCGTGTATCGTTTCTGAAGGAGCATTCTTTCAAGGCGATTAACTAAATTTGGATAAATAACTAACATTTTGTGTATTATTGATCTTTTCCCGGGACTTTCTTGACAACGAGTAGTACCTACAACTAAAGAAAAAAACAATGTCATATAACATGAGAAATATATATAAATAAACAAACTTGAAGACATCAGCGTACGCACTAATTATGGTAAAAAGACCATATGATTTGCAGGATAATGGATTGTCAGACGATATAAAAGAGTGCGATAACATGAATACATTAAAAATAAGCTTAAGAAACATGTATGTACATTATAATTAATTTCTAATACTCTGTCGGAAATTGTATTGTACTGTATTATCATACTTACTACTTTGTATTTCATTATAAGCGGACTGTTAGTTCTTATGAGAAATAAATTTCTTAATACCGAAGCAGACCCCAAATGGTTGGAAAAAGTCTAGGCAGATTGATTGAACTTAAAGAACAGAAAAAAAAAATTACAGAAACATGTTTAACATTGGATTACCAACTGTTTATACATCTCTGCAATACGATAACATGGACATCAAAAAACTAAAAGTTTACAAAAAGTGCTTTAAAAGTGTAACATTATCATAATAATTTAATAGTTTCAGTTTTCGGCCCTTATACTATTTAAAACCGTGTGCTAACAACATTCTCAGCACAAGTGCCCGGATTAAGGAAAAAATCTAAGGAAGTCCACAAAAACCATAAAATATCCCCCTAAGCTTCCGCTCACCGATAATCCCTTTAGCGAGGGAAAAAACTTCAAAAGTTTGTGCGGGCTGGTGGGGTCCTGAATTTTTGATCTCTATTAAATTGTTTCAAATCGTTTAACTTGTCGCGGCTCAATCAGTGCGCGCCGCGTGCCGCGCCGTGCGACACCGTGCCGCGTCGCGCCTCTGTTTCACGCTTGCTGCGTCGCATAGTAATGCTGAGATTGCGTTCAGCTCACGCCTCACGCGTACGCGGCGTAACGCCTCCGTGTGTGCGGTGACCGTGACCAACTATGATTTCGCCATTTCTGAAAACACAAGGAGTTTAGTGAACTGTTTGTTAGTAACGAGTTTTGGATATTTTTCCCACACTAATTGGACACTGTTCTATAACATAATCTTGATCGCGATGTCTTATTAATGATTCATTTTACCAAGTATTGACCTAGGTACTAAGTATAATTTTCTAAGGGTTGAGTTTATAAAGCACATACTGATACGTTATCAGGAATGTAGGAACGTATAGGTACGATGGATACGGATAAACTGGCATTAGGAGGATAATACCATAATACCGTTGTGTATTGATTTTATTTTCCGATCATCTAAATTCTAGAAGGATAAAACATAAAAAGAACACCACGGTAGTCATTTAGGTGAAACAAGTTAAAACAACTGCAGTAAATAATTAAAGTTGTCTAAAACCAAAAATTATTGCAAATCAATCAATTACTCCAGAAGCCAGGCTTCGTTTTTAGATCCGGACAATTATTATTTTATCTGTTATACAATATCGTATGACCATAAATCGTTGATAGTAACGGTAGGTGGAGGGTCCTGGGTCGGCGCATCACGGCAAAACTGATTTATGCACTGGTGATATTTTATAGCGCAGTTTGTTCCGGCCGTTATTGTATTAGGGCGGCTGTTTGTTACATCGCCTTTGCCCTCGCCCCCTGACATATACTGCGACGTTTTCTTTTAAACTCTTTAATTGTTTTCTTTGAAAAGATTGGCGGTGAGGGCAGGTTAAGCAGACTATAAAGTGGTTATAAGATTTTGATTGGTGGGAACAGTTCTACGTTCATAACCGAGCTGACCAAAGAAAATAGGTACCGCATACGAATCAGTTTTCTTCAGATATTTAAATTGAAACTTGAGTTAATGAGCACAGCCAATTATTGGTGATCGATGGACCAACACATAATTTCTCCATGATACCTAAACATACTATCATATACTCTTCTTTAGTTTCATACAAGTTAGTAACGTAAGCACCTACCGTATTAATCAAATAAATACACATCCCTTTTGATTTGTTCTGGAATCCCCTTTAACCAGTTGACTCCCTTAAAATCGTTTTAAACTTAATAACTGGCGCTCAATAAAAAATAACGTTTCTGACTGTCCCCCAATTTTTTAAATTGCGTGAAATTAAATTTAGAATATACTCTTTATCCCTCCGGAGTCTGACAAATAGGCGAGAGCACCGACGCCGCGATTTAGCCATGCTGTAATTGGTTTTTTAATGCGGCTCTCGCGAAGTACCACCTTCCGCTTTATCAAGTGAATACATTATCAAATTGTTAGGCGGTCGACGCGTCCCCCGCGCCATGAATAAGAATCAAATGCGTTCGCGGTTCACACACCGCACCGACCGCGCTGAGGGGTTGCAAATTAGTGATTCGGCTTTGCCAATGCGCATTTTAACGGTTGATAAATACAAATTAAACCATAATACTTATTGTTATAGTTTTAAAGAGTCAATCATAAGTTTTATAACCATTTCTTACTGCACAATTTTGATTGATGTAATGTAAACTGAATCGATTTTTTCTTGCTTGATAAAATGCTTTACAATGTTGCCAATTTTTCTTATTTTCTTTTTAACATGTAAAGAACAACACTACCTTGAGTGATAGCGACAGGGGTTCGACTGATAGGGCAGATGGAGGGCGCATTAAATTTGACAAGCGAAGATATTCAAAAGGTATCACTATGGGCGTGCGTTTTCACTGTTAAGCTACAAGCTGAAGACATTTCTTTTGAAAATACATATTCGATTAAATCAAAAAAGTGATTTAGCGTTTTTAAAATTGGTTGCTTATGGCAACTCTACGTATATTTTTATTTAATGGAGTTGAATACAGCATTATTTGCCGTGACGTCCCTCGATTGATAATGGAGCTGTGTTCTTGTTTCGCGCGAGGAACATCTCGTGAATCCGGTCACGTCTGACATTACGTCCGATCCACCGACGGACACTACGCCTATTGCAGAGAGCTCTGTTATCAAGCTTATTGCCTACCGACTATCATTCGCCCTCGTAAAATTACGTTTGTTTTACTACAAAGCAGTATTGTCGCAAGTTCCTAACCTATGAAGGCTTTATTGTTGCGCATTTGTTTGTTTACTGTTAACCGTCGGGTCGAATTTTACTATCATTCTGAAAAAAAAAACATGTAAAAAGCGTGGCGAGACAGTTATCCCTCGCATAAAGATGGCTAATGCAGTTAGTATAGGAAATCTACGCTCACAAGCGGGAGCCTGTCTCCGTGGTTAAGTGGCCCATTCGCGTGCAAACGAGCGCGCACTTTAAAAATAATAAAACCCCTTCAATATCTATGGCGATACTAGAGTTCTTTCAGAGTGCATGTACCTTCACTACCTACGTTTTGGGGTCAGAATCACATAAAGGTACTTTGATGGATATTTCCGGTTTTAAAGATTTTTAAACCAAACAGTTAGTCAGCAAAATGTCATGCACATTGCCCGTACCCAATGTTTTCTGGCATCTGTGATTGTATTACAGTGGTTACACACGGTCGCGAGATGTTTGCACAAGCGATCAACTGACCAAGGAGGTCGCGAGTGTAAACACTGCCTAACTAACCGTAGCTTCACACCTCCGTATTAATTTTAACGTGCTTTCGAATGTTCTATAGGATTTGTTTAATATTTGATGTGATCCAAAGATTGTCTGTAAAAGATCGCTTTTAGCGATAAGACCGCACATTGTTTCACCCTAAGTATTTCTACATTTATATCTGTAATTTTTAAGGTGTAATAAAGAGTATTTTATTCTATTCTATTGATTTGGGTGGAGTTATTTAATATTTATTTGTCTTTTACTTGTGGCGGCATCTACACCGCCACATGCGAACAAACGCATCAATCCTGAATAGCGCAAGCAGAGTTTACCGCGCAGATAGCATATATACAACTTCCCGACAACAATTATCGGGCAGTTGCCCACCAGATACGACATCCATCTGGTCGGAGGATCCTCCCTTTTCTAAAAGAGTATGAGTGAACTTTACACCCTGTTCATCATATCTCTAAATACTTTTTTAAACTTGGTTAATGCTTGTTACCGACGGTGCATAAATGACTGAGATAAAGTACAAAATACTTTTTACATTTGCTCACACATTTCTTTATCTAGAGCAAACCCTTTTGCAATATCAAGTAAAGCCACCTGATTTAAACGGCACGAACAGGAAATAGAAATGTACAAACCTTGTTACAGAAGACACAGACCCGCATTTCCCGTATTCGTTCATGTGACGAGGCACCTCTATCTAGTTAGAGCGGTGCACACGGGGAAAAATGAAATATAGAGGCAATCCAAATAGATTGTTATCTACCCGCGTGTTTACCGGCGACGCGAGCACGTTCGCGCTAACAAGCGACCCTCGCGCCTTGAAACACGGTGACAGACACCCTTAGCACCATCCCTAAACTGCTCGACGCAATTTGACAGCCAGTGCTCGTGACAGGTGGACACTCACGCTTTTATTCTATCCTGGTAACACAATAAAACTGTTTGTTGACCACACAAAATAAGTGTTCGTAAAAAATACTGTCGACAATGAAGCTCACACAAGAGAAGCAAGCATGAGCATGTAAGCTATCAATTAAAACACCTATAAAATATATTGATTCGTATCAACTACCATAAAAATTAATGTGGCAGCTAGCACGCACCTCCACGGTATTAATTCGTCGACCGTAGCTAAAACTATAAACGTCGGTTAATTCCATGTATCATAGCAGGGTGGTCATTGATTTGCTGCTATCGGATGGCCCCGGTGACTTATTGTGGGTCCCCTCGCGTCTCGCGCCCATTACCTCCGAGACCGGCCTCCGTGGACGAATCAAGTCTTCTAATAACTGCACCTCTAATACACCTCATCTTTTCTTAACGTCCCGCTATTCGTTTTGTGACTAATTGAGCGTAGGCGTTGTAGATTTCAGTTTATTGCCGGTACTTTATCAACTTGCTACGGAAACGTGCGCTCACTTTAATAGACTTGGTGTAAAATTAAATTATTATATTGTAGCAAACCTGTAGGTAGACAAAGCGCGATAAGAGAATTACAAATCATCATTAGCATAATCCGGCGCGGGCGCAAAACAGATAGCGGTAAGGTGCTTAGGTAAATTAACTAAGCGCGTCTACGACTCCGCTACCGCGCGGCGGGCGGCGTAGCTTGTAGTCCGCGCTTGTAGTCTCGAGCTTTATCAGCTTTATTGACGTGCCAGTTAATATAATTTTCACTCAATTTAGGTGCATAATTTGAGGAATAATTTTTTATTTGTTTGATATTTAAAGTGGTGGTAACATTCAAGCTTTAATTTGTATGATTTAGTTTGAAGTTGTTCGAGTTTCGGTTGTAATGTTGATCGTACATATCCGAACTTGTCATCAATATTCTACAGAGTTATCAGTGCTGAACATGTGAAAGTGGACGTGGGCGTGTGCAGTTGTGATTGGATTAGGTCCGTGGTGTGTTGACGAGCCCCGCGGGACCGGCGCTCACGACCCACGGCCGACGGCGATGTACTGACACCTCCGTCACGCTCCTAATACCAATGTCCAGCTCAATACAAATAGAACCCACTAGTGAAGGTCATTCACTCGTGCCTCATAAAACTTAACGAAATTGACGTTTTTTTATTATTCTTTACGGATGATATCCGTCATAAAGCATGCGCACATACTACCGGTTTTAGTACCGTATCAAAGAAAGAAAAACATGAAGCGCTGCCGGGGTTAGGATGTCCAGCAGTATTGTAGCTATTTAAGAAAATTATTAGGTGCAATTACGCAGCTTGTTGTGCGTGATTGGAATGCTTGCGGAGGAGGGCGAGGGTCCGACGACAAATTCTTACAAATTAATACATCTATCTGGGAGCCGCCTCGCGACCGACCGCGATACGTGTGGAATACTTTATTATCCCATCTGAGCACTATTCTCTAGAGACAGAGTATTAAAGATAAGTAAGTGTTGGTGGACACTGGACAGATAATTGACAGATTCGAACGCAAAAAATGCTGTGTTTACTTAATCAGATGTAGACCAACTAATTTCAGTGTATGTTCATTAAAGATAGAAACGTGCAACTTGTTTGCCAGAAGAAAGATTAAGATAAAATTGAACAAGGCGTAAGACACAAGTGACAGATGGGTCTCAGAATAAAAAATCGAATAGGACGATGGAACAATTGAGGATAAGAGTGTTGTAGCAGACAATGCCGCAACATCGCGGGGAATTCTATTTCTAATCTGTGAGTATAATCTGCAGCGTCAGCGCGACACTGCAATATGCGCCGCCCTTGCACCCGCGCCCCGCGGCCGCTTCACACTCGTTGTTTCGAGAGCAATCGAGGCGCCAATAAAAAAGGCGATCGTCGCCCCGAGCCCGGGCACCGACTTATTTACAGAACACCCTGCCGACGCTATTTATTTTATTGACTGCCATTTGCCCTGACTTTTATCGCTGCCCACTTCCCGGATAAAACAACAGCAGCAGGTAAAGATTGTCCAGCAGTAACTGCCTCCGTGATACGGGGTCGCCGCTGTAATCATGATAACTTTACTCGGGCCAATTCTAATAAAAACTGTTCGCATTTGCTCGGCTCGATTGCGTAGCCATTATAGTGCTAACGCCAAATGCCTTTTATTTTTAACAAAGGGGAATAATGGGGTTATTATAAGCTTTATTATTTTTCGCGACTTCATTTTAAAATAATTGTAACTGTAAATAAGTTGCTGCTTGTTATTTTTTTAATGGTATTATTATTTTTATAGCAACCCATTATAGTTGCAACAAAACAACTAAACTTAAATACGGGTCAAATATTACAGATTTGTTTAAATATTTCAGGAAACGCATATGCGCTTAAGAGTAGTAAAATATATCATGACAATAAAAATCACTTACAAATGTTAGGTAATTTGTTTTATTACGATGGGTGACTGGTAGCTCGGTACAAGGCCGCGAGCAGGTCGCCCGGGCAGGCCGCGGCAAGGGGTGACTGCCATTTTCCACACATCATTGCATCGGGCCGCAGATTTATTTGCATGCGGGCCGCTGACCAGGATCCATTACAGCCATTATCATGCTATCTGATCAACCGGCACGAGAGTTATGGCGCTCTTGTTTTTCTTAACTACATGAAAAAATGCCAACAAAAGACAAAACTGAATATTTAGGATACAGGACAGAGGGAATTGGTAATAGGACGGGTTATAGCTTCCGGTATATTTCTTTTATTTGGGGTAGTTTCCTTGTAGCGGTGGTCGAGTTAGCTAAAAGATTGTCGTTCTTGTTTATGGTAAATCAAATTAGAATAATAGAGGTCGTTACTAAAAACGTATCCAACTTATCACAATCGAAGTAATGAGTGCACTTATCTAATACAGATTAGTTAACGTATCAGAGGCTCGTAAGAAAAGTTAGCGCGACAAACTTCTCAAAGTTGACAGAAGTCGGAAAGTTGGTAGGGCGGGAGGCTTACTGCGTTTCATTCAGATTTATGCCACGCGTCGTCCATTGCTAGTTGTTCAATACAGATAATGAACGGGGCGGAAACTATAAATCTGCTAAACTTGCGTAATAGAGAAGAATCGGAAAAGTAAAGTAAACATAATAAAGTGTTTAAGCTGGTTAGTTTAGTCGTTCATGTTCAGAGTTCACCCGAGACGAGCCGGAGCCGCGTGCCATTTGAACCTGCTTAGTGAGGTTTCCGCTTAAGCGTATTAATCTGAAATTAGGTCGCAGTTAACACCGTCGCTTTAAGTATTTAAGGGTCAGTGTTCCCTCATACTGTAATATTCTGTTGAACGAAATGGTATGAGTAAATTGTTTAGCTCTAAAAGATTTTTTTATAAGGCAGTTTCGTGGAGTAAGTTATTATTTTTTTCGTCTTTCGATATAAAATAAAGAGATATAAAGTTACGAAGAAAATATTGAAACAAGCAGTTAAAGAGCCTTTTGTGATGTTTTTAACAATTAAATTGACGATTTAATAATGAATGTGAGCGATAAAATAAGTACGTATGTTATGTAATTCCTATATCGTTGTATTTGTATCGCACAATAGTGATTATGCAAGCGGGTCACAATAGTTGTGGAGATATGTTTGACCGCGGTTGGGGGCGATTTTATTTTACTGAGCGCTTTATTGGTTCCATATCAATGGCCTAGTGCTGATTTGTCAGTATTGGTATTCTATTGTAAACTTGTCGATGAAATTTGAATGACATTGTTCCTGCGTTTTTGTTTCATTATTAACGAAAGTATGTATGTCTAACGTCTTCTGCCTCCGAGGTCGTGAGGGGTATACTAAAACTGTCTGACAACGACTAGATCTATTTTCATGTTATAGATTATTTAAAAAATTTAAAAGTTTTACTTACTTCTTCGCAAAAGTTAATTTGCGTATGTCATGGTAAAATAAGACACTAGTTTATGTTGATCAACTGGTAAATGGGTGGAATTAGGTTTGATTAAATCAAATGTGTACTTACTTTTATCGATAGACTCAAACTACAACACTATGGTCATAGATTCGCGTGGGATGGACGCGACAAATCAAGCCGCGAGCTGCAATGGGGCGGCTCCGCATCGACAGCGCTGATTTATAGCGGAGCCGCGTTATCGCACCCGCTCGCGTCTCTGTCCTACTGGCAAGCCTCGCCACGCTACACCGCGCTACAGTGTGCTACGCCGCGCTATAGGGCGCTACGCTGCTCTACGGCGTGCTACGCCATGCAACACTGCACTACGTCACGCTACACCATGCTACGCCAAGCTACGCGATTGATAAGCTGCTTACGCATCAAGGTGTGTTCATTTTATTAACTCAATTTTGAATTAAGAGAATATTATCAAAACCACGAAGCACTTAATGCTACTAGTTATTTTGTAGTCTTTGATGCCATTTCCATATCATTCGTATAGTGTATGAGAAGCAAGCCCGAAGCTAGGTTTAGTACTAACTTACTTAAAGGAAAACAAACTAATATGTTTCTAATTTATTATAATGAGAATTTAAATAGGAGCTGTACGTTATCGCAACAAAACCCAAAAACATTTACGAAACTTTTCACAAATGTTTTAAAATTCAAGCGGTCAAGCGTGATATTAAATTTTACATGTATTTGTAGAGGACGTTTAATCGCTTGTTAACGGTCGGTGACCGTGGTAAATCTCTGGTAATCCGGTGTAGAACAAATATAGTTGAGAGGCAGATAAGGTGCGTCCGGCGTGAGGCCGGTCCGGACACGGGCCGCTAATGTGCCATTTGTATGATGATGCCGGCCGCGGCCGAGAGGCCTTGCCTACAATATCCTCGATATTTCGTAGCGTGAAAGTGACGTTGCTTGCCGCAATAGCTGCTCGTAAGTAATGGTGTTACAGTGGGGCAGCTTTACGACTACCGTAAGTACCTGCTATTAGCCTACCAGACTGCAGTGCATAACATTGTTACATTTAGGAACGTACGTACCTACTGGCATGGGGTCTCAACTAGAACAAATTATAATTTGTCTTGAAAAAAAATCATAGATGGCAGCATAGGTAACTATTATAAAATTAACAATCATTAAAAAGCATTATCCGGCAGAATTTTTGCTGTTTTATGATTGGTTAAAGTCAAAACTTCCTTGTTTAGTGCTGATTTATCTATTTCAAGTCATAATGAACGTATTTTAAAAATAAAATAAAAATGAAGCCTTTGACTTCAATTCGAACCCTTTAATGATAAAAGTAGCCATCTGTTAATCAGTTTGTTAAGAGCTTTTTGCAACAGATGGCGTTTTATTTATTTCAATCAAACAACTTTTTTTACATAACTTTTTACATAGAAATATTAAAGAAATCTAATAACATGTTTTTCTGAACCCGGAACTATAAAACTTTATATTAAAAGGATTGCACGAATCGTTTTAAAAGTAGGTCGACTCCTAGATGGCGTTGTAAAACTACAGTCTCTGGCAATTAGTGAGTCGCTGCCGCTGCCATCTGTTGAAAAATTGGACGAAGAAAAATTGCCAGCTCAATTGCCAGGCTTAGGGAGTTTCATTTCTTTGTATGGGATTGGGTATCTGGACGTAGTATTATATTATCTGTGCTACTGGGTAAAATGATGTCAGTGATCGAATTCTGCACCCTAATTGCGTAACACACGACCAATCACAATCTGGATGATTTTAAAGGAGATTGCTAATCCATTGCTTCATATGTTCGAAAATTTATCTGCTAAAACACGTTATGAATGTTGTTAAACTGTCAAAATGAAACCCATTTCTACTGTTAGAGTTTCACGCAACTAGGGCGCTGGTCGAAGCTTATGTAAAATTAATAAAATGTCTGGGTTCGAACCTACGACCTACAACTCGTAAGTAGCGGCCGTTACCACTGAGCCACCACTGATCTCTGGTAAAGTCATATCACGTTCGTAAAATACCTCAATAATGTCCATTGCATTATGGCTGCTCGTTTAATAATGAGTATTAAGTATGTTAATTACGCAACAAACACATTAACGGAAAAGGCAATATAATATAAAAAATCACGATCTATTTTAATATGCAAACCTGTACCAAGAAGTGCTTGTCACTTACAACTTAAATAATCCAAATGTTCATTATGTCTACTGGAATACATGCAATTTGTCGGAGAACAAAACTCAAGGAAAAGGGTAACCTATAAAACGCTCGTACTAAGCCAGTGTGTATGTATGTGGAGCTAAAACCGGGCACCAGAATAAACACCAGAGCCAATATTTGCTTTTTCTGCTAAAAAAATAACCGGCATTAATTTACATGGTAAACGTGCGCTTAGAATGGACCGTCACGCGCGGTCAGTCGCTCACAACCACAGACCAAACCAAAGCTAGGACGGTAAAGCGCGCTCAAATAATTTACAACCATAACATTTTGGATTTTACAGAAACACTTTTAATAAAATCTTGTCGTTTACGTGAAAGGGGATGGCACTCGCTTTTTTCATGTAAACAAAACACGTATTTGATAATCTTCGCGTTATTATGAGGCCTTTAGTTAGCGCCGGAAAATCAAAGTAGTATTTTTAATCAAAGGGTTGTCCCGGATGTTTTTGTGCAAGGCATGTGGGACTAAGCTAAATTATATGTGTAATCGAAGCGGGTGAAATTTGTCATTTCACTTTTTATGCGAAACTCCTGTCGGTTTCGCATTCGGTTCTCAAATAGGAATAACCGTCTGCTTTAAGTAATGAAACATCAATGACATTACCGCACTTATGACTTACGTAACTTAGGTAAACTAACATCGAAGTAGGTCATTTTAGTTCATGACATCATGTTCGTGTTTTTTATTTTATACGCAGGTATTTAACATAACTAGGACTAGAATTAATTTCGTTTGTTTATAATTTAATGCTCATAACTGATCATCAGTCTATTCGGCTCATAATGATGTCGGAGATAATTTAATTTAGCCTTGATGGTGTTGCGAATGAGTCGGCGGTAAGAGTGCGTCATTAGCGGTTATCACTTCATTCCGGATGAAAAAACTTCAACAGCCCTCGGCTCCTCTCACGTGCGCTTATGATTTATTAATTTTCACCTTCATAAATATGGTGCACGCCTGTATAATGAGTCGACAGTATACAAGTTATTTTCAACCATGGAAGCAAGTATTGGCACCCAGTTCATATGCGTTGTTTGGGAGGGATTTCAGGGTACCTACAGGGGGCCTTATCATTTGCAGGGCAGGTGTGTTTGGTAAGCTCAAGGGTGGGCTGTGAAATGCAGGCATACAGGGTAGGTAGCAACGAGGATCCTAGGAATAGTTCAAAAGTGCTAATAGACTCTTGACTTTCACTTTTTTTGTGTTAGCCGACCACGAGGAAAATAATATTTTTAAATTTAAATATAATTCACCTGTCTATATGATATTCCAAAAGCATCAAGAACCGTTTTTCTAAATAAGTATTACTCATTCATTCTTTCGAAAAAGTATTATTGTTTCATTTTTGAAGACTTAGTAAAGCGTTACCAAATCTACTTTCAAGAGGTAGGCTACCTAGCTACTACACCTAGAGTCAAATCGGTCTATCTCAAATATTTGACAAAATATATACCTAATTATTTCAACAGGCAGGCAGCCGGAAGTATGCACAGAGTATAATAATGTAGCTACAGTACGCTGGCAGGAGAGGATTGCGGAGTCAGCAGCTCGCGCGATCGATAGGCACGCATCTCCGCCTGCTTATAGAATTGCTTTTTGTTCTAGCAGCTTTTCATTGATGATAGTTATGATGGAAGTTATTGTTTGGGTTTGTATCAGGGTACCCATTAACTTTGACTTACTTTAGATCAATATTTCTCTTATGAGGCTTTTAGATAGGCTGGAAGAAACCACAGAAAGCGATAAGGCCGCTCATTTTTTTTATATATGTATTTTGTGGTGTATAATAAAGTTATAAACTTTACTTTTTTTTACTATAGAATTCTGTTCCATTTTGGTTTCCATTTAGGGTAGGAACCTACGCACTCAGTCGGCTTTAATATGTTAGGTAACATTTTAGCTTCTTTCTGCTTTTTTTTTTTATTTGACTGCATCAAAAGCATGTAAGTACCTAAGTTAGCTGAGTAGTCTAGACATTAAAAAAAAATATCTCTCCTGATGGAAAGCGATGGATGAGGTCTACGATAGCACGAGAGTGCCGAGAAGATGTCTTCACTCTGTCTTTGAAGGCAGACGTGATATATAAGGAAGGCAACACAAACGGGTCCAGACAGCTCCACACTTTGTCTGTGCGCATAATAAATATGGAGGAGAAGCGTTGAGTACGACTGGTCAGGATATCAAGTGCGGAGTACGTCTGGTAGTACGGTGGTAAAAAGGCGATTGTAGGATCAGAGAGCCCAGACAAATGGCATTCGCTTCGGGCGATTCTTTTTCTACAATCGGTATCCGGTATCGCTTCACTATGATATTACGCTATGATCTATGATCACGTGACATTTAGATAGCTTATGTCAACCCCATATTTTTTTTGGCCAACAGGCAAGCAATTTAGGTCTCGACGCCTATAAGCTTCTTTGCTCTGCGTTCCACTGAGTCAAAAGCAGCAGACTAATATTGTACTGAGTCATTCCATAAGTGGCTCAGTCACGATAGCTCCAGGTTCCATCATCCTTGTTCTAGGTCGGTGTGTTGATAGGCATTACTAAAACTTGCTTTAATACTACCTATAATAATTTGCAGGTTAAGTGATGAAGGAAGGAAAATAGGTGTAGGTACTATCCAGTTGGTGCGAGGATCCGCAACTCAAAACATACACACTTACAGTAGGAATACAGTTCATAGTTCAAAATCGAGTGTCTCTTCACTTTTGTTTAAGCCTGCACTACTCTACTCGAGAAGTTGATCGAAATTAACCGAATACAAGAGTGTAGAAAGGCACTTCGGTTCGCCTCGTGCAACCTCGGCTCGCCTCGGGCGACTTCAGATCGCTGTAGATTTTTGCGCCCGAGTCAAAGGACTCGAAGCGTCCCGTAGTTCTTAGCATGAGTGTGTAGTCACGTACTTCGGACTTCGGTCAATTTCGACCAGCATAGCTATTTAAAACCATTGGACTGGTTATCGTGTCGAAAATGACAAATTGCGGTTACCTGCTTTGCATTGCAGCCGCTGTCGGAAGAATTGCGGTAGTATAATTGATTAAAACTGACTACATTTTCAGGTTTTTGATTTGTGAACAGTGTTTAGAGGACTCTTTCGATACCATTAGTTGTTGTTCGATGCTCGGAAGAATATCATATGGTTGTGAATAGCGATGCTGTACTTCGTCGAAGCAACTATGCGAGTAGTGTAAAGCCCATTAGGCATAGGTACCTACCTAATATTGAGCGTGTAGGTATTGGTATTTTATCATGTAGGTATATGGTAAGTCCCCGGGTCATAAAATACAAGGGCCCATTAAAATTTGGGCAGCATTCCGCCGCGAAGGCTCGCAGAGACTGGCGCTAGCCGCTACACGCGAGGCAATCGTGTCGCGCCAGATTTCAGAAGCCTTGATACGTACGTTAACAAACTAGTAGAAATGTTTTCTAAACTAAGGTTAGCGTTAGATAAAGTACCTTGACGGGAATAATATTATTTTGAAAGCTAATGGGTAATTGGAGCCTGTTCATGTTTATTCTTCTGTCTTTCAGATGCACCCATCGCAGTTTACGTTGATAGGATAGAACTTACACGTACCTACCTACAAGCCTAACATACTTGCCATACTTCCACCCGTGTGGAAGTTAGATAAACATACCCGACCTACCTAGTTAACTATGCCCATGACTGGCATTTCTTGGTGATTGAATGTTTTAAATTTACCTAAGCACGCCATCTGTGACGTAGAAATTTCGCGGTAAGTTCTATCTTGTCCTGAACGGAAAGTCTTAAAATGAACTTGAATGGAAAGACACATATCATAAATCCATAAGATGGGTACCTACTTACTATGCTGACTGCTCGCACTACAACCCCTACTGACCGAAAGCAGGTATGTGTTTAGAGAAGGTACCTACTTAATTAGATTACAAAACAAACTCGAAACTTAACTATAATTCCAAAAATTTGCGTCATAGTCGGGGAATCACCAGCCAGCGACCACAAGATTTGGATCATATTCATACATGGCCTCTATGCTTCTAGAAAAAAAAAAAAGTTGAATATCTTAGTTCCTTTGCATATGCGTAAAACATTGCTGCGACATTAATTTCAGAACTAACATGTCAAACCTTTAAAAACAAATAATGTTTTAGCCATTACTAAAAAAATATTATATATAATATTTTTTTAGTAATCGATTCTTAGTTTTTATATTTACTATTGGTCCATGGAAATATATTACATATTACTCTTTGATTGGTATGATTGGTCACTCCTCTCTCTTTGACACGGTGTCGCCAGTTTAATCAATAGATTAACTCGGACATTCTATTAATATACTGTGTTGACGAAACTCGCGAGATACAGGTTTTGTTTATTTTTCAATAATAAATATTATAGTATGAGAATGTTAAATGACTGGGAATAATAATTGACAAAAACCTTAGGTTTCAAGATCACATAACCACTCTTAGTAATAGATTAAGGAAACTAATATATGTGTTCAAAACGCTGAGACCTGTAGTCGATAAAAATATTTTGAAATCAGTGTACTATACCCTTGCTCAATCTTTAATATGCTACTGCATCACCTCTTGGGGCGGAGCTCCGAAAACTACCCTAGTAGAAATTGAAAGAACTCAAAGAGCTATACTGAAAGTGTCGTCTTTTCGTTCGTATCGCTACCCCACTGAACTGATAAACAAAGAAACTGAAGTCCTGACAGTGCGTCAACTGTTTATATTGCACATTCTGTTGAAACAGCATACTCTTTTGGTTTATAACCCAGCGCTGTCTAGAGGGAAAAGACGATTTGACCCAGTGGGGCGCCATCATTTACGTCACAAAACTATTTTTGCAAGGCGTTTCTTTTGCTATCTAGGTGGCTACTTATACAATAAAACTCATAAGGAGTTACACATTTATAATCTCACAAAATGTAAATGCAAAAACAGGCTAACAGACTGGCTCCAAAAATTAAACTATAATGATACTGAAATCATCCTAAAAACCTAAACCCTCACTCAATCACACACTCACACTCACACACACACACCCACACACTCACACTTTCACCAGTACTACACATCTACTAACATTCGTCTCGCATACTTAATCTAGATAATAATCAAATTAAACTTTATGCCGTGTGATAAATTTTGTCAGCGCGCTTAGTACTAATTTATAAAAAGAAAATGTAGAGGGGTGGGATCCTGGTGTCCTGAAACACAGGCCACGAGCCTAGCTTAGGCACCAGTCTCCTACAATATATATACTTACCTGAATTATGTATCTTTCTCGAATCTCGAAGTATTTTGTACACAGTGACTTCTTGAACTTGAAGGTTTATATATTCGAAATTCGAAAGTAAATAAAATCAGATTTTTGGGTTTTTTAAGTTACAAGTCTAACAACCTTAAACAAAACGTTAAAGATAGACTTATAAAACTAGTGTCGACAGCTTCACGTGCTACTTATGGTAAATTACGGGTTTATCTAACGTATTTTAAATAGTCACTTATCGTCAACAAGCGCATCTAATGCCTCACGAACTCATCAATCAGTAGTTATGAGTAGTTAATAGTTATTACGCTGCACGGTTCTGGTTGCGGTATAATTCTTTTTTTTAAAGTTGATGTCTTTGGTTTTGTATCTTCATGTTTTGCCTCTGACTTCCGAAACTAAAACTATTTTTCACTTTGAAGTGGTTTTTTGGAAAACAGTTGTTTTTTTTCTTTTGAAAAAGGTTTTTTTTCACTTATTATTTTAGTTGTAGTACCTACCTATTCTACAACTTGCTATGTAAATAAACGTGACAGGAAGCTATTATACTATCATCAACATAAACTAAGTGGCAAAAATACGTGTATTTAACTAAAAAACTATACAGTTAATACAATAGGGAATTTTCCAAAACCTACTATTTTGTTTTCACCTTTTTTAAGATTGGACTTGGCAACTCTGCTTCTACGTCAATCAAAATATCAAATGTCAAAATACTGTGATGGAGCTGTGAATTGTTTGTTTCCATGAAAAACTCGTTAGAAAGTATATCCCAGCCAATAAAAACCTGGATTAAATGCAAATATCACTCTAGAGCGATATCTTTATTAATCCATATCAATAGTTTTACATGCCTTTGTGGCATTATTCATTTAAGTGGTTAGCCTTGAAGTAGATGTCACCTATTAACTTAAATGAGTGTTGTTTATTCTACATTTTAGCTTTAATAGTCGACAATTCACGATTATATGGCTTTGATATTTGACTTATGTCTTACGACGATCCGGAAGAGGCATGTTTTATCTAAGTGTACGGGAGAAAGGTGCTGGTTTAGTTGTAATCAGCTGGATTTGCCTGGCTGTTCTGTGCGCCGCATCCACAGCGCCTTGTGACAAGACTCGCAGGGTGTTCACGGACCAGAGCGGTATCATCACCGATGGACCAACTAACTCTAACTACACACAAGTCAGTTACATGCTCTACAGATGTTAGACATAGTTGTGAGTAAAGTGCTAATGAAAAATATTGTTTTAGGACTCCCATTGTGAGTGGCTCATCAAAGCAGCGAATAAAAGCCAGTACATTACATTAAGTTTTATTCGAATGGGCACAGAATGTTCCTATGACTATGTTTTCGTGTATGACGGTGACTCCTTTGATGCACCTTTGCTTGGAAGCTTTAGTGGAAAAACTGAACCCCAGAATGTTACTGCTTCTAGTGGATTTGTAAGTATGATGTCAATAAAGTCTCAACTGCAATAAATCTCAAATACGTTGTAAGATATAGTTAGCTGCTTTCTTTTTAGTATGGAGATTCTAGATCACTTATAAAATGTTCCATTTAAATTACCAAAGAATTAACCAATCACTAATGATTACTTTGTTGTTGTAGATGCTAATATTACTGTACAGTGATACAAATTATGTTTTGGACGGATTCCGAGCTAAATATGCCATTCACAACTGTCCTAACAACTGCACAGGGCGGGGGCTCTGTGTGTCCAACAAATGCTTCTGTGTTGGCAACTGGGGCGGCCCGGACTGCAGTATAGAACTGTGTCCAAATGGCTGCTCTAATAATGGACACTGCAAAGGAGATCGATGTGCATGCAAAAAAGGGTATGAATAATTAAAACCTAGATTATGAAGAATACAGTACAAATGTTGTTTGTTTGAATGTATTATCATATTTCTAGTGCAATTAAACAAGTGCATATTATTATGATCTGGAAATTAAAATCAATATTGACCTTTATACATACTAATAAACATTGTCTTATTTGTGCAAATGTCTTTGTCAGGCTGCATAAAAGTCAGTACTCAAAACAGTGTAGTCTATAGTCCCATTAGCTTGAATAAAAGTTTGCAACAATGATATGATAATTTTTTCAAATAATTTCTTACTTTTGTTTTATATTTGTTGCTCAAAAACAATGTAATACACAGATAAATCTGTTTTATCTGCCACTTTAGCATAGAAATTGCAAATTGTTTCTTATAACATATTTTCTTCATGATATTTCCTTCCTTCTATATTTGAATGTATCAAATTAGATTTATTTTAAATAAGACAATCGTTCAATATGTGTTTTAATGCAACTTGAGATGGACTTGCGTCTATTGCTGTAGACGGATAGCCAATATGACCGACCCTACCAATTGATGCAGTTTTATCTCATTAACACAGGTATTCTGGTGAATCATGTTCTTTAAAGAAAAATGACAAGGAAGGCAATAGCTGGCACTGGCTGTCTCATACAGAGAGTGGGATGACTAAGAGAGCAGCTCATACAGCTGTCTACGTAAACCATACAGATTCGCTTTACATATTTGGAGGATATGATTTGAACAAAGTATTGGGCTTATTGGAGGTATACAAGTAAGTTGAAATGTCCTTTGACGAACTACATAAATGTCAAGGTTGAATATACCATATAATAAATAAATAATGTTGATGGGTTTGCCCGCACCTTGCAAAGCAACACAAAACTGTTGATAATTTCGACAGTGAAAACTGCCATTTATGCATACAAATACTTGGCATATTTTTCAAAAAGCTTTCGATAATTCGCTGATACAAAATAAACTTTATACAATTGCAATAAGGTGTATTTTGTATTGTTTAAAATACGCGAAAATTTGGTCTTATTTTGGTATTAGTGGTGATATATGAGTTCTATAATGCGAACCTGTACACTCATTATCTTTGCTTTTAGCAACATTGTATTGTGAATGTATTATTATTTGTTTTACTGATTGACAATTTAATGGTTCAAGATTAACTTTTATTACAAAAGATTTGTGCCATATAAAATGATTTTTTAATTACACATCATTATTGCATTTAATCTGTTAATATTATTATTGCATGATACACTGAACATAATATAATATGACTTTATAGGTTCTCAACTAGTCAGTGGTATGATGAAAATGGAAAAGTTTTACGTAGGTACCCTACCAATGAAGAGATTGACAAATCTCTGTTAACTTTATTTACTAAGGTAAGCAAACCTCGAAAAATCCAACGAATAACATCCATACAGTCTTGAATTATCGTCTAAATGTACTAAACATTCAAATGTTTTAGGGAAATGTTGATGGCAGCTGGCAAATAGGCAACAGGAGTTCATTATTTAATTTACTATTATCATCATTTACAAATCAAGACAAGACCACACTACCTCTCATGTACTCTCATGCACCTACTCCATATTCAGAAAGTTACTTGCATTTCACTGAGCAACCAGAGGTAGTAAGCAATGTTATGAAACCAAACACGACAAAGCCAGAGCCGAGGTATGGTCACTCAGCATGTGCATTTGGTAGTGGGTTCGTGTTGTATGGCGGAAAACTCTCTGATGGCACCTTATCGTCTGAACTATGGATGTATGACGCTGTATTAGATATTTGGACTCTGAGGGCTATGAACTCCACTTTCATCCCTCCTGGCCTAACTCGGCATACATTGACCGCTGTCAGAGATGAAATGTATCTGTTTGGCGGAAGTACAGTGGACGGGGAGTTTTCCTCAAGGTAAATAATCATGCAATTGACTGTATTCTGAGTACATTCGAATGAATAAGTAACAATTTGTTTCTTTACTTCTATTGTTTGCAGTATGTACAAAATAAAGCTGGGTGATGTAAACACAGAGGTTTGGGAAAGAGTGCAAGTGAGAGGCGGTAAAGAACTGGATGTGCGGGTGGTTGCACACACCGCGGTGTATCATACGCATTCGAATTCTATTTTGGTGTATGGAGGCGTAGTCGCCAGTGTAGCAAGGTAATCCAAATTCATTGCATAAATTTTTTGATGATTTGATGCTCCGATTTTGTTTTATCAGCTCAATTTATTGACAACAATAGAGGATAGAGTAGTATCGACATTATAGCACGTATTCACGCGAAATTCGAAGTAACCGAATCTCTTAAATTTTCTTCTCAGATTTTCCAAGCTCTCGGATAGAATGTTCGCCTTCGACATAGACTTCAAGCACTGGAGCGAAATACTCTATCCTAGAGCACATTTACGTGACACATACGTACCGCGGGAGAGGGCGTTTCACACATCAACTGTTATTGGTATGATAATATCTTGTGATTTAATTAAAGCTGAAATGGAAGTAGTCCATTAACCAGACCAGCACCTGCACCTTTCTTTACTATAGAGTATTCCAAAACATACTTTAAGTTACGTAGCATCCAGTATACTTATTTATTTTAAATAACTGTCAAAAACTTTTCAAATATTGCCATTTGTTCTTTTTTTAATACTTATTGCAACCTATGTTAACGATTAGTTTTTCATTAGTACTATTCAGAGACGAAGCATTGCTAGTATGTTAAATGTACAGTAAATTCTAAGTCTGTTGCACCATTGGAATTACTGATCTCCAAACCATTTCAGGAAACTATCTGGTCGTATTTGGCGGATATTCTCATCGCCATAACAGAGAGGAAATCTGTTACGATGGCCAAATGTACATCTATCACCTGGGCTGCCATTCTTGGATCCCTCTCGACGTGTTGGGGAAAGTGCGGCGGTTCTATCCGAAGAAGCAAGGAGTGTTTGCGCATGCGGCGGCCTTGCGACCTCCGTCTACTTTGTTAATTGCTGGAGGGTATCATGGAAATGTCAATGGTGAGTTTTCGGCTCGGCTCCTAAGGGTCCTTATAAATAGCCTTCCTCAAGAATCGGACTCTCAAATTCAAAAGTATTTTTTCAAATGTGACCGGATGTTCCAGAGGTTATCCCCCACAGGCAACGGGCAAAAAAACAAATTTTTCCGCTCTTTAATATTAGTATAGACATACTTCAAGCACAAAAATGTACAAAGGCGGACTTAATGCCTTAAGCTTCCAGTCGTCAACATTTTGCGAGTTACGTCATAAATCGTGCCGATCCAGGCTCCGAGCTGGCGAATTTCCTAGAGTAACACTTTGCCCCACCCAGAAATTATAACCAGGACCCCATGCGCTGCAGCCACTACCAACAGGGCATTCTTCTTTAAATTAATCTTTCATTTACAGGTGATCTTTTAGCATTTATGGTACCTAGTTGGCAGGCTGGTATCACTAACGACGACCCGGAGTCGGCGTGTCGGCTACATCGCTCTCAACCGGAGTGCCTTGCCGACCCCGAGTGCGGCTGGTGCTCTGCTGATGATGTAAGTTATTATTATTAATAACTAGCTTCTGCCCGAGACTTCGTCCTTTTAAAATTTGTTACCTGCTTTCTTCACTAACTTTTTATATAGTTTTTTATAGAGTTTACACTGATATTTTTCACTTTTCTGTAAGATTTTTCTAATATTTTCTTTCATACAATCCTTTTCCTGACAATTACAAAAACAACAAAAAAAGAATTAGCCACATAGTAGGGCCGCTTTGAAGTGATGCGCAGAAAAACGTTTGGATTTAGGGATAATGACAATTTTATATTATAATCTCAAAAAAAAGTTCGTTTCTAAATAGTGCAAACAATGGTATGAAAAGTGTAAAAGCTTAAAAAAGAGACATGTTATAAACTTTTTAAAATATATGTTACACAAGGCCAGCACTATCGTGGAAGTGACGTCACGACTATGTAACTTCATACTATACATTGTCCGTAGAGCGCGACAGGGACGGGAATAATCTCCTCCAGAAACTTTTAAAGCTTATAGCTTCTTCTTATTTACATCGATTTAACACAGTTTTTCGATTATCTCATTTTTATTATGCCTTATTTGAAATTACATAATTTTTTCGATATTTTAAATATTGGTCCCATATTGAATTTTTTTTCAGTAGATTTTTGCCATATTTTCAAATCGTTGTAACTTTAAAAGCCATGATTGTTTAATTACGAAAAAGGGGGGTATAATTTGTCCTGTATCTCTTTCTCACCGGTCCAATACTCAAACACCAGGATCTAACACTTTGTAATACGGTCCCGCTGTAAAACAACATACTACATAATTTTGGATGACGAATATTAGTTTTTATTTTGATTGTGTAAGATATTCTAAATATAGTTATACATTTTGCAGACTTGCTACGGTAGAAGGATAGGAGCCAACTGCACAACGAACCTCCAATCAATTCGATGTGGGGGTATATGCCCAGCGCTAGGCGACTGCCACTCCTGCCTCATACACGGTCCGCCGCCCGGGAGACGAAACAGTAGCCGCACGCCATTGCCATCTGTCAGTACGAAGCTCGGCTTAGATCAGTGTAACTGGTGCGTGCAGAATGCACGGTGTCATCATAAAGATGGTAAGTTGGTCTGTAGCTAAAGATACGTCTACAAAAATGTTTCCTTAGTGACGACTTATGACTTATGCTCATTGATCCCAATGAGGAGTCATGCTCATTGGAATCAAAGTCAAAGCATTTATTTCAAATAGGCCCATAAAAAGGCACTTTTGAACGTCAAAATTTACATTAAAAATAGAACTGATTCTAGGCGCCACTTCCAAAAAGTAGTTTCGTATGGAGAAGAAGTGGCAAGAAACTCCACCGTTACTCTTTTAAAATGTTTTACAATATTTTGTATACATTAATTATATTTATATATGTGAAGACGATGCACCAATAATAAAAATACTATACCACTATTGGTACAAAAAAAATAAAAATAAAGCAAAGGTATAAATTAATCACGTGATAGGTACATTGTGCTCACATATTTACAAACAATTGTAAAAATATATGATTTTCCTAAAATATTAACTTGGAATAAGTGTGTGAGTAAAGTAAAAATAACCAAATATACAATACAATAAGCAAATAGTATGATTTTGTCTAGCCTCAAGATTGTCCTATGGAGCAGGACCAGCATGTTTCCAAGCATTCTTATCAAGGATATAATCTTCTAATTTGTAATATGAGCATAACCGTTTCGAATCTCTATAATTTGCTTGTTGACAAATTATTGACTAGTAATGAAATTGTCTCTACCACGTGAATGTTCCCTCCGTGAATGCTCGTTGTAAAACGCATCTTAACATTTAAAAAAGACACGTAAAACTTTTTCTTTTAGATAATTATGGCGTTTGCGGAGAAGACACACCCTCAGAAAACCCCGGCTGGTGGGGCAGCACCGGTACAGAAGTAACAACTCCTGACGAATGTAAAATACTAGACAAACGACCCGGTCTCACATTTCTTCGATATCAGCAACCAGCAGATTGGAACCACCCAGATGGGGTTTCTGTGGTTAATGCCACGACTGTTGATTGGGTTACAGGAGGGGGGAGTAACCATATTTTTAGTGGGCCGAGTGAGGCGCGGTTAAGGGGTTGGTTGCATATACCACAGTACTGGAACGGGACGGGTGAAACGTTGCACATTTGCGCAGGATACTCAAACATTTCTCTGGCTTTGGGGGACGCTGGTGGCCCAGTAGCCAACCTGACCGCGCAGCCATCTGCCTGCTCCCTCGTGGATTGGTCGGCATTGTTTCCCGGACGTCTGGCAGTCGACATGCACGCTAATGACTCATTACATACGGGGTTATATCCATCACATCATCACGCCAAAATGGAACTGCTTCACAACAAGTCTCAGGAAAGCGCAAAGGTAATGCTTGTTAACTGCTATTTCCATTTAACTTTTTGTTTTTACCCGACTACGACTACTAAGTCAAAAGGAAGGGTTGCGTTTTAGACTCTGTTCCGTGTGTGTGTATGTTCTCTCTCTGTGTTTTATTCGGTATTAAATGCCGTGGTCGACAAACAATGGACATGCTGTCAATCAAATAATAAATACTCCCGACTACTGTACTACTTCTTTTTCGCACATTGCAAGATATAAAATGACTTTTTGCTTCCACGATGGCATGTCTACTTTCGATGACAAACGCGCGCCTACTGTAGGTACTCTGCTCTGCACATAGCTACATCACTCAAGCATCCATAGCTCTCCATAGCACGCATCTATGGCACGCATCTTTCCATATAAAATCGGGTTTTTGAATCGAATTACAACGTTATTTATGTGAAACTGCCCAAAGACTTCAATAGAACAAAATAAACAGGAATATCTAACGTATCAAAAGACTTGTCTTACTCAATAATACGATGATACTAATCAGTATCTAACTTGTTTCTTACTTTTCCTAGTCGGGTTATAGGTTTCTGAACTTTTTACTTTTTATAGTTTTTTTTCCTTAGTTGGGGGAGTTGGTCTCAACTCGAACAAATTATAAATAGTCTTGAAAAATAACATAGAAAGCAGCATTTGTAACCATTAAGAAGTTAACAATCACTAAAAAGCGTTAAACGGCAGAATTTTGGCTGAAGTAAGATTGCAAAAAAAAAAACTTTCTTGTTTAATGCAGAGTTATCTATTTATCCTCATAATGCACGTATTTTCAAGAAAAACATGAAAGAAGCCTTAAACTTCAATTCGAACCCATAAAACGATGATCTGTTAATCTTTTCGTTTAGAGCTCTTTGCAATAGATGGCGCTTTACTCAATTTACGAGTAGGCACTATCGTTACTCATTTAAATCAAACAACTTTTTATCTATTCCTTTACGTATAAATGTAAAAGAAATCTATTAACCTGTTTTTCTGCAAACTATTTAACCTTATAAAAAAGGATTGCACGAAACGTTTTAAAAGAAGGTGGACTCCTAGATGGCGTGGTAAAACTACAGTCTCTGGCAATTAGCGAGTCGCTGATGCTGCCATCTGTTGGAAAATTGGACGAAGTAAAATTGCCAGCTCAATAGCCAGACTTAGGAAGGTGTCATTTCTTTGTATGGGATATGGTATCTGTACGTAGTATTATTTTATCTGTGTTTGGGTTACAGTTTTTAATCTTTTCTTTGTTATTGTAAATTCATTTAATTAATTAATTAATTGACATTCCCTTTTTGTAGAGATATACACACATCAACAGAATCTAGGGATACCATAATCCTAAATTATTAACGAATTTATAGTTTAAAATCTTTTTAGTTGCCATATAATTTTGTATATACAGATTGAAACCTCTTTTATTCTATTAAAAAAAAAATATGAAAAAAAAAACAAAAGAAACAACAAAATACGGCGGCAAAATTGTAAGTAATTCGTTACGCAAAATTAAAATTGTTTTATTAATATTAGACTGCCTCGTTGGTCTAGGGGTCGCAATCGCTACTGCTGAGCATGAGGTCCTGGGTTCGATTCCTAGGTCGGGCAACGTGTTATTGGGTTTTTCTATCTGGAGTTTCTCAATAGCAGCCCGAAGTCTGGATTTGTGCCCGGTAGATGGCAATAGGCTCGCCCCCTATTACATGGGACTTAAACTTAACTGGCGAAATGTGGGTGTACTATAGGTACACCTCTGCCCAACCCTTCGGGGACACAAGGCGTGATGTTATGTTATGTGTAATATTAATAATTGAAAAGGGATAAGATTGTTTTTCTTTTTTAATTTAACGTGCCGTGTGACCTTAAAGAGTCATGTCACGTCGTCATTTGAGTCGAGATGAAATGTAACGAGCCGTGGGCATGTTAGAAAATGGTGCTATTTAACGCGCCGTTGCTGAGGCCCTATACACCAGCCAAAACGTAATATCAAGGTTGTGGTCACGTTATCGCAGTACTGGGGATGTGGCTGAACGGCACATTGGTAGATATCGTGTTACTACGCAGAGACAGGGTCGATTTCTCCAAATGAACGCCAGAAGACAACCCAACATCACAGCGATGCAACTAGTACAAAGGCTCCAGAAGGATCACAAGCCACCAGCTGCTGGTAAGCGACCAAACCGTGCGAAAGAGGTAGTATGAAGTTGGTCTTTATGCTTTGCGACGTGGCAATCGCGGTCGGCGGCTTTCGTGGCTCGGGTGACGAAAAATGGTCTTTGGTGCTGTTCACCGATGAGTCCCTGTTTGGGTTTCATCTGGAATCACGAAGAACACGCGTTGGGAGAATTAGCCGTCTACGGCAACCTCAGGAGGTCCACTCATACCAAGGCGGGACAATCATGGTGTGGGCAGTAACTCGTCTTGGTGGACGAACCCAGCTCGTTTGGATCCAAGGCAACTTGACTGCACAAAAATACCACGAGGAGGTAGTAGAGCCTGTTATTGTCCCACACAGAATCCAAATGGGCAAAGAATTTCTACTCATGCACGATAATGCTCCTTCCCATACGGCGCGGCTGATGTCGGCCGCTCTCCGAGACCACGATATTTAAGTTTTGGTTTAGCCTGCACAGTCTTAAATGCTATCGAGCATGCCTGGGACTGTTACAACGAAAAGCTTCGAGAGATTTCCCGCCAAATTTGACGACGGAACAACAATTTTACGAACACTTGCAAAGAACATAGGACCTCGTACCGCAGCAAGACATTGACAATTTAATTTTAAGTACACAACATTAATTACAACATAATTACACATCAACATAGATTGTTCAAATCTATGTGGATGTGTAATTAATGTAAGAGGTGGCAACACTGATTATTAACAATTAGATTTTATAAGATTTTTCAATTTTAATTCAAGTTTATAGTTTAATAAGTTTATTTTTTATTTTTTTATCATACTAATTTTCTAAGCGATTAAAATTTACATTTTTATATAAAACAAAAAAACTAGGATTTTTATTTTTATTAAAGACCTTTAAATAACCTATCATTCTTCCAATTTACTATATATATCAGAAAATTCTTCCTAGATTATCCCTAGATTCTGTTGATGTGTGTAAGTATTATATATCTACTTTGGTTACCGAAAACGTCGTATTATTTGTGCTGCCGATACTACTGAATAAAAAAAAATTGTTTTAGGTGTTCACATTCGAATTTCTGGAGCCATACTCTGACGGCCAGTGTAAATACGACAACTGTCTGCTATGTCTCTCGGACGCCGCGTGCGGCTGGTGCGAGCTGACGAACAAGTGTGAGCCTCGTCACATCGACGAGACCATCTCGTGCGTGGCGTACGGTGAGTGGCGCTACCTGACGCTGCAGCCGGCTTCGTGTCCCAACTGCTCCAACTACATCAGCTGCGAGCGCTGCGTAGGCGGCAACTACTGCGAGTGGTGGGCGGACGAGGCGCGGTGTGCGCGGCGCGGGCGAGCGGGCGGCGCGGTCACGACGCCTGCGCACTGCCCCGCGCCCTGCCGCTTGCGCGCCGACTGCGAGCACTGCCTGGACGAGCGCGGCCGCTGCGTGTGGTGCGAGGCCACGCGCCAGTGCTTCAGCTTCAGCGTCTACACCAGCGAGTACCAGTTCGGTCTCTGCCGCGAGTGGCTGGACCGCGCCTCCTCGCCGCCTGACGACACGGCGCGCAAGTCCGGCCAGTGCAAGTCGTGCCGCCGCCACGTGCAGTGCTCCGCGTGCCTGCGCAGCATGGGCTGCGGCTGGTGCTACTCGCACGAGAACCCCATCAACGGCGCGTGCACGGAGGGCGACTTCACGCGCTCGCACGCCGACTGTGCCGCCGTGCTCAACGTGACGTCAGCGGACGCGGGCTGGGCGTACGCGCAGTGCCCCGACGTCGACGAGTGTGGCCTTGGCCTGCACGACTGTCATGAGCACGCTATCTGCAACAACACTCACGGCTCATACACGTGCAAATGTAAACAGGGATATATCGGAGATGGCAAGAAAAGCTGCATGCGAACCTGCTACAATAACTGCATTCATGGTTATTGTCTAGGCGCTCCTCAATACAAGTGCCACTGTGATCTGGGGTGGACGGGTGCGGATTGTTCCATAAACTGCGGTTGTCACAATCACTCGACATGTAGGACCGGCGTGGGTCGGTGTGATGAGTGTCAGGACTGGACGGAGGGAGAGTTCTGCGAGTCGTGCAAGCCCGGCAGCCACGGCAACGCGACTACCGGGCAAGGGTGCCGCCGGTGTGACTGTAACGATCACGGCGACGAGGCGCGCGGCGTGTGTGATGTCGCCACCGGAGAATGTATTTGCAAAGATAACACCGAAAGCTTGAACTGTGAACGATGTAAACCGAAGTTTTACGGAGACCCTAGACATGGCGGACGATGTTACTACCAGTGTGAACCCAGAGGAATGTTGAATGCGACACAAACCGAAGGAATTGGTTCTTATAAAACTGACCCCGATATCAAAATGATTGGACCTTATAAAGAATGCTTATGGATTATTTCTGCAGAAGATGTAAAGGATGCTACCATTCAGTTTACCATTAAATCCACCGCCTTCGACGTTCCTTGTGATGAAAATGCAGTTTACGTTTATGACGGTCTCGGTGGAGTGCCAGATCTGAGTAACAATCAGCAGAGTCAGTTATTGGGTGTGTTCTGTAACGGCGCCTCTTCGGGTGTCATTGAGGCTCGCAGTGGTAACCTGACAGTCCATTACAAGCAGGGGCTGCCGGAGCAGGGGTTCGAGGGAAGCTACAAGGTGCTAGCGTGTGACGGCTACTGTACGTGGCCGAGAGTGTGCAACAAAAGGCGCTGTGTGTGCCGCGAAGGTTACAGCGGCGCGAACTGTGAAATTGAGATCTGCCGCAATAACTGCAGCATGGCGGCCGGTGCCGGTTTATGTGACGTTAGCTACGGAAGATGCTTATGTAACGAGGGATTTGGTGGAGATGACTGCTCGATCAGACTAGACAATACACAACTTGTATTTACTGAGTTTTTCAACTCCGAATATTTGTCTGATGGCTTAGATCACTTGAGGAAAACTCTCCCCAGATTCGGCCACAGCTTGGTGGCCGATAGACGCGGGCTGTGGATGTTCGGCGGATATTCTCTTTCTCACGGTCCATTAAATGACATAAGATTTTTTGACACAAAGAACAACACGTGGATGCAAGTAACTTTAGAAGCGACGCCAGACGCTAAGATGCCAGAAGGTCGATATTTCCATGCTGCTGAGATCTATCACTCGAAACAAAATATTTACATTTATGGAGGTTTAAGTTTACAAGAGAAGAGTGCACAAAACAAAACGCTTGGAGATTTTTGGCAGTTCAGCTTGAAAGACCAGAGATGGAGTAACATCCGTAGCAAAGATAAAGATGGTCAGCCACCGTCGCTCGCCGGACACACATTAACTTTACAAAAATATATGGACTACGAAAGTTTGGTTTTGATTGGAGGATTTTCATTAGAAGAAGGTTTCATGTTTGACGTATGGCAGTTCGATCTTGACAGTGAGAAATGGATGAAATTGAAAGATGTAGGCGCAAAGCCGTCTGGAATAATTGGCCACAGCACAGTGTACCACGCGCCTTCGCAGAGTCTTTATGTATATGGAGGGATTCTATATGCATACAATGGCACTGTACTTTCTAACAAACTGTTTTCATTCCATTATCCAACAAAGCAATGGAGTGAATTGCCTAGATTCCCTGTTTTAAACAAATATTACGACAATTTACCACAAGCCACTTACTTACATTCAGCAGTGACGACGAATGATTACATGATCGTATTCGGTGGAAGAACCGAACCTGAACATAGATCTGATTCTCTTCTAGCATACATCTATAGCTGCAACCAATGGGTCCGATTAGCCAAAGGTTTGTATAACTATTATTTTGGAAGATGAGTAACGTCTCAAATATTATTATTGTATTTTTTATGTAACACATGTTTTCAGGTGTTAGTATCGTGGGTCATCCACCACCTCCTACAATAGCTCACGCAATGGCAATCGACATTGACACAGAAAACGAAGGATACATCTACATAATAGGTGGTTGGACAGGCAGCGCCCACTGTCAAGTGACCCGGATATCACTTCCCGAAGACCTGTGCTCACTATGGAGTTCGAATAAGTTTGAATGTCGAAGCCACATGGGGTGTAGTTTCTGCAATACTGGCAACTATACGAAGTGTTTTTCTGTGGATAAGCCGGGGTGCGAGGGCAGTGACAGTGTGTCAGTGAATCCTGGGGCTGCTTGTGACGCTGACCTGGTGTCGACGCGTGCTTGTGAGAACTTCACGACGTGCACGTCTTGCCTGGCGGCTTGGCCCTTGTACCCCGAGGACAAGCCCGCCTGTCGCTGGTGCGAATCCTGCGCTGCGGCGGTCGGTATGTACCTTTATCCGTTGTTTGCTCTAAATTATATTGTGTTGTCTGTATTTGTGATGCCTCATTGCAGAACAAATATAAAACAACATGCTCCTTTTCATAGAATGTTTTCCAGCTACAATAATAATCAAACGTTTAATTCAGAATAACTTCCATATTTGTTAGTAACAATGTAAGCTTATAAACTAGTGTTAGTTGCCTTCATTCTTAGCTGCGTGAGGCACGCCGATCCTGGGGATGGCTTACTTAACTGCATGCAGTCGTAGCCACCGACGCAAGGTCGGAGAATCCCATCTATCAGCCAACGTTCTATGAATGGTATTGGGGCTGTCACGAACACGGCAAAGCAGAGATGCGCATCTCTTACGCATGATGGCCGAAAAACTATCAACGTCCGCGTTGGCAAACATGCCGGACGCGCTACAAAAACGCGGCAGCCCCATCAACACCCGGAACGTGTTATTATATTGTGTGCGCAGGCCACTATAAGCCGTCTGCGTAAGGTCCACCCATAAGCTGCACGTGTAAAAGGATTGGCAGTAGGCTTTGAAAAGCGTCACCTTAATCTGAGCCGTACAACGTGCAAACCTATGGGCCACCATCCCACATCGAACAGTCAGCGACCTGCGCTCCCGCTCCATATCAACATTATCATTCAAAACGTCTGTGACCCAATGACCCAGATATTTAAAATTCGCAACTCTTTTTAGAGGTCTGCCACACAGCATAACTGGTGGAGTTGTGTTATCGCATTCGCTGCCTGCTTTAAATATCATGAATTCGCTCTTTGTTGCATTATATTTGAGCCCATGGGTCTCAGCGTACGATTCACACACGTTAATCAGTTTCCTTAATGCCCTGATCGATGGGCTCAACAGAACCATATCGTCTGCATAACTTATATTATTAATGCTTACGCCATCAATATGACAGCCGATTCCGGTTCTTCTAAGCTCTTCGATCAGATTATTCACGTACAGATTAAACAACGCAGGTGAGGACAGTCCCCCCTGCCTCACCCCACACTCAAGTCTATACTCGGCAGAAAAGGAGCTTGCCCATCTTACCCGGTTCTGTTGATTAGCGTACCAAAATTTAAACAAATTTATTACTTCCCGGGGCACATCAGTATCATGCTGCAGTTTACTCCATAGCACATTATATGATACAAGGTCAAATGCTTTTGACAAATCGAGGTACCACGCAAATACTGGTGTCTTCCTTGCTGTATAGTACTGCACAGTCTGCTTAAGGCTCAGGATAGCACTCTCTGTAGATAAACCGGGCCGAAACCCGAATTGAGCATCGTTTATTTTTAAATGATCATCAAGCTGGCTAACAAGCAGACTGTCCAGCACCTTAGCAATTATCGTCGCTAAGGAAATCGGTCTATAATTTGATAGCACAGACGAATCACCCGTTTTGTTTTTGACGATCGTTATAACAGTAATACGCATTAATCTTTCTGGTAAATAAGAATGTGCTAAACATTAATTTAAAAACATACATAAGACTCTTGGCAGGTGGATCCCAGCATGCTGCAAGTGCTCGACACTGAGACCGTCATGCCCGGGCGATTTTCCTCTAACCATATTCTTAATTATGGCAGCAATCTGTTTCGCAGTAAACGTGACACTTCGCGCGGAGCAGAGGGTCCCGGAATCGGGCACATGCAACTGCGGGTCATTGTTGAGGGGCGATTGTACTCTAAAATGCCGCCGAAACAGATCCGCAATACTACCCTGGTCATTTACACCCTCGACGCCCACGGGAAGGCTCGGCTTTTGATTTAATTTATTTCTTGATTTCCAGAATTTACTAAAATCTTTGTTTAAGTTGTGTTTAGCAATTATATCCATTTTAATTTGGTTTTCATTTGCTTGACACCACTTCAACTTACGTCTGATTTTTTTCCTGGATTCGCACATATCATTAAAAACCGGATCTGCACTGGGCTTACCAAGCATTAACCAAAGCTTAAAATGTAGTCGAGCCCTCTCATGAGCGTAGCGAACATACTTATTCCAGCCAGTTACAGCCTTACGCTTAATTTTTTTTAATGATAATAACTGTATTCAGCAGCGTTCACAAGTATATGTTCAAGGTTATCATACATTTCATCCAACAAAGGCAAGTGGCAGGAATCGTTACACATCCTGTCTGCACACTGACTAAATTGACTTGGAAAATCAATTTGTTTTAATTCTGAATGACAACAATCGTGATATTTAGCTATTTGCTCCGCATCACGTTCACCCCAGACAACTTTGTTTACATGTGCATACGGCAACGTCACCATAATGTGCATTTTGATGTTATTAAACTTACATTCCAACATAACAGGTAAGTGGTCCGACCAGTATGAGTCATACAATACCGACACATTAAGAACAGCGGGCAGTGCGGCACCTGTCACTACGCATTGATCGAGCAAGCGCAAGCACCCGTTTGCGTCGCTTACATAAGTATAGGTGTCCGACGGAAGTGTATTCATATCAACGCACGACCATAACTGTTCCGCACAGAACGAAAGTAGCTCGTCAGTAAACCGTTCACCAGTCTGTTCGTTAAAGTCCCCAAGAATGAAAGCTGACTCGACACCGCTATTTTCAATCACCGCGTTAATCTCACTTAAGCACTCTGTGAATTCTACGAAATTCTCACAGCAATCAGTAGGCATGTACACTGAGAAAACGACGAAAGATCGATCACTGAGCGATACCTTCACAGCTGCAAGACGCACACTACTGCAACTGATCACCGACACCGCAGGGAACGCACTTTTTCGCCAGAGGAGGGCAACTCCTCCGTATGGTCGCCCCCGCAGCACACCGACCGAAGTATCCACTGCCGTAGTGCCCGTGTATGCAAAGTTGTCATCTATAGTACCCAGAAAAGACAGGTCATGTGGCAGCAGCCATGTCTCCTGCAGCGCTATCACATCGACTTCTCGACAGAGTTGTCGTATACAGTCCGCTGACCTGACTACGTTTTTACAATTAAATGTTATTAATTTGGTTGTCGTCATGTTGAATTGTTAGTATTTATTTCAAGAACCCGTAAGTCGCTTTTGTTTCTAAATTCAACACAACTCCAGTAGGCCAAAAGTCGGCATCCATGAATAAATGTATCTTTTCTTTGGGCACAAAAATTTTGAAAGAATTGTATTCTTTTTCCAATCTCATAGTCCTAAATCACACGTGAATTGTTAACGCAGATTAGTCAAACAGAAAAAAAAAATCTTACTAATTTTAGGTGAATGCGTACCTACGGATGAGTCCTGTACCAGCATGAAATGTAACGCCGGCACGACCTACATCAGTAATGTGGACCACTGTCCCGAACTCAGATGCGCGTCATCGGACTGCGAGAAATGTGTTGGGGCTAAAGAATGCACATGGACGAGACACGCTATCAGAGAAGGTAATTTAGTGCCTTAACATGAGTGTAAAACCTGCTTATTTTAAACTTGAATACCCAATTCTAGAAAATTTCCATATATTATCGCTTAATCAACTATCTACTTTAGAAATATGTAGTGTAAGTTGATTTTTGATTGACGTTTGTAATAAAGACATCCTAAATACATTTTGGTTGCAATGGAATTTGAACTTTGTGACGTGTGACATTGAGTTTTTTTATTCCAAAACTTGATAATTCGCCGAGATTATTAATTTAAGAAAGTAGAAAAAAATACTCAAATTATTTACAGGTCAACTAACACGTATAGCGGAAGAATCCGTGGAGCTTTTCAATTGGACTTGCGCGTTGATAGAAGAGCCGGGCCGAACAAGCCTCCGCTCGACGAAGAGCGAAGAGTGTCCGAATAGATGTACAATGTTGGATGACTGTCAGTCGTGTCTTAGTACTGACGGTGGGGAAGGAGGGTTTGCGGAGTGCCGCTGGGCTACTTACCTGGGAAAGTGTATCTCGCCCGCGTACCAACCGGTGTATTGCGCAGGCGGCGTTTGCGGGCTCGTGCTTACTAAAGCAGATAAGACCAAGTGTCCAGCTCCCTGCGATACGTTTGAGCAGGTACGCTGAAATTATTATTAAATGGTTCGTTCAATATCGAAAATCGATTCACACTCGTTTACGATTTGCGCGTTATTGGCTTAATGCGCCTGTAAGTGTGTTAACCTACTTTTTTTTTGCTGAAATACTTTCCTCAACGGGCCAGCCCAAGCGCTGCCTATGTTTCACAACATTTTGATAATTTGTTTTATAACTGGATTTAGAAAAAATAAACTTATACTAAACTGACTGTTTTCTAATAGCTTGCAAAAAAGACACGTAAATGTGATTTTAATATCATGCCTAGTAAATAAATAATTTAATTTCAGTGCTCGGAATGCTTACACCACTCTCATTGCGGCTGGTGCGCGTTGTCGGGTGCCAACGGTCAGGGCGTGTGTTCCGAGGGCTCCATCGACGCGCCCCTCGACTACTCCACCCGCACCACCTGCGCCGCGGTATACGCGGCCGCGAACCACGACGACTATTCTAACGAAACTTTCTCTTGGCACTACACACGCTGTCCGCCTGAAAACGAGTGTGAGAATAACCATCATCAGTGTAAAGCTGAGTCTGAGGTGAGTTTTGTATCATTTTGAAACATTCTGTATCTTATTGTTTCTAACTCATATAGTTGCTGTTCAAACTGATATCAATTTTATGTTTTGGTCAATAAAGTTGATTTTAGAATAACTAGTAATATGTTATATAATTTTTTTTTAAAATATTGCAGAAACTAAACTTTATTTGTTCTTCCGAAATAACCTTAATATAATAGAATAAACCAACAGTGGGAACCTAATTGGCTTGTTATACTAATACTTTTAGTCATGTATTTGTTTGCCAGGTATGCCGCGACTTACCAGAAGGCTATGAATGCGCCTGCGGGCCGGGCCACAAGCGCTCGGACGACATATACGGCTCGGGCGGCTGCGTGGCAGTGTGCGCGCAGGGCTGCGTGCGCGGCGTGTGCGTGCAGCCCGACGTGTGCCGCTGCGAGTTCGGCTACGTCGGGGCCAACTGTACCATCCAGTGCCAGTGTAACGGACACTCCGACTGCGAAGGACCTGATAAGCTTGATAAGTGTATCGAGTGCCATAACAATACTATGGTAAGAGGTGCTTCTCTAAAATTGTGCTCTTTGTTTCGACCTGTCTTGAGCCCCGTATAATAATCAAAAATAAAAAATAAATGTTGCTAAACATTTTCGCACAACATTAAAAAATTTGCTTCACGCAATGTTTCGCAACTTTTTTTATCACGATGCTAAACCTAATCATGGTGCCAGCAACACTAACACTGCATGTTGCCATTAACGTGTTTTCCGCAACACAAAAACATGTTGCCAAAAGAATGTTGCGCTAATTTTGTTTGTCATTAATACAAGACTTTAATGAGTTATGCGTTCCGTATAAACAGGGTGACCAGTGCGAAAAGTGTAAACCAAACTTCGTGGGCGATCCTGTGAACAACGTGCAGTGCGTGCCATGCTCGACGTACTGCCACGGCCACACGTCCATCTGTACCAGCGAGGTGGACGCGGCCCCTACGACGCGCGACGTTGGGGGCCCCGCAGACCCTGACGACTACCGGGACGGGGCCGCTAAGGCCCGCTGTGTACGATGTGCGAATAATACGGACGGACCCCGTTGCGAGCGTTGCATTGAAGGATACTTCAGAGGATCGGATGATTTTAGAGATCCATGTAGACCGTAAGTTTAACCATGGGGTCTCAACTCGAACAAATTATATTTAGTCTTGAAAATAAATCAGAAATGGCAGCATAGGTAACCATTATGAAATTAACAATCATAAGAAAGCTATAAGCGGCAGAATTTTGTCTGAAATAAGATTAGTATAAATCAAAACTTCCTTGTTTAATGCTCATTTATTTATTTTATTTTCAACAAAAACCATAAATGGAGCCTTTACCTTCAATTCGAACCCCTACAATGATAAAAGTAGCCAGCCGTTAATCATTTTGTTTAGAGCTCTTTGCAATAGATGGCGTTTTACTCAATTTGTCCTGTCATCAAAGTAACCACTTTATCGGTACTTTTTTTTAAATCAAATCATGTTTTTCTGAACCCGGAACCATAAAACTTTATTTAAAAATGATTGCACGAAACGTTTTAGAAGTAGGTCGATTCCTAGATGGCGTTGTAAAACTAGTCTTCGGCAATAAGTGAGTCGCTGATGCTGCCATCTGTTGAAAATTTGGACGAATTGAAATAGCCAGCTCAATAGCCAGACTTAAGGAGGTGTCATTTCGTTGTATGGGATTGGGTATCTGTCCGTAGTATTATTATATGTGGTTTAACCAAAAAGTAATAGCTTTTTAAAAGCTTACCAGAAATGTACAGTCCTGCCTATTCTACAACCTACCGCGCGTCCATGGTAGTAATCTGACATTTACAGCGCCTCTAATTCATTGCAGAAAGTCTGCTTTTGTAGGCCATTGTTTTACTGACGTGCAATTGACCATGCAAACAAAACAAAAAACATAAAGAAACATAAACTAACCTAATTTATCGTATGTCAATTCATTTATTTTTTCATTTAAATTGTAGCCCTAAATATTTATGGACACAGCAATGTGCAAAGCAACACTCTAAAGAAAACATATACTAATTTACATCGTTGATTGTTTCAGATGCGAATGCCACGGACACGGTGACACTTGTGACCCAGTAACAGGAGAGAAGTGTAACTGTGGCAACAACACAGAGAGTGACATCTCGTGTCAGACGACCTCGTCCAGTAAGAACTCTGCGCAGGAGTGTTGGCGCTACCAATGCGTCAAGTGCAGGGACCTCTACATGGGCGACCCGAGGAACGGACACCAGTGTTACAAGACCATTAATATTGAAAACAAACTGTGCTTTGATGGGAAATCTATAGGTATGCTTTTTTATACGATCTCTTTTACATACCAGCTTTTGCCCGGTGCTGAACTTACGTGGTTATTTTGTTTTTCATCTCAAAAGTGATTTGAGACTCTCTAAAAGGAAAAACTGTAACGTATATCACTCTCATATATCATTCTCGTATAATAGAGATGATGACTAATATTAGAAATTATCTAATAAATAATGTTATTTCAAAGAAGGCATAGTATAAAATGAGGTAATCGAAAAATTCGGTAAAATATGTAGAAACATACTGCTTTAAATGTTTTTGGAGGGGATTATTCACGTCCTTGTCGAGCGGTACTGACAATATATGGCGCCAATATGAAGTAACTTAGTCGTGACGTCACCTCTTTTAAAACGTTTATAACTTGGCAATGTTTTAAGCTTTTACACTTTTTATAATATTGTTTGCACTATTTGGAAACAAAAATGTCTATGACTTAAAAATTAAAAAATTGTCATCATCCTCATTATCGCCCATAAACTATCTCCATGCAAAAAATAACGAAGATCCGGTGCTCCGTTGCTGCATGAAAGAAGAGCAAACCAACAAACACCCTTATTAATATAAAAAATGCTTTAAATTCTCAGATGAGTGCAAAATCAAGCCACGACCACTGTACCCTGGACAAACAGTATTTGTAGCAGTAAACCCAAGATACATGAACGTTGACATAAGAGTGATAGTGGACGTGACTCAGGGGGCTGTCGACTTATACCTCAGTCCGAACGACAGTTCATTCGTAGTGTCAGTGAACTCCAGTAATGGCGACCACGCCGTGGAACTCGACCCTACGTACCATAAGCATGAGCCGAGTAGAAGAATGCCGTCATTTGATGTGCATGTACCGGAGGAACCACGAGTCAAGTGGTACTACGATAAGATAGAGTACACACTTACTGATTATGCAGCAAAGGATTTGGCTACTTACGTGACTGTTGATCGGAGGAATGTACTGCTTCGTGTGAGGAATTTCCGTAACAGATTGGTCCTCACTCTGCCTCAGAATGTTCACGATCTGACCCACACTAAGTTCTACATCGTAATTCGCGCGCGTCATACAGAAGATGGCGCCGCAAGCTTCGGTGTAATCTTCTTCAGACAAGATCAGCTACATATTGACCTGTTTGTGTTCTTCTCCGTGTTTTTCTCGTGCTTTTTCCTGTTCCTGGCGGCGTGTGTGGTCGCGTGGAAGGCGAAACAAGCCGCAGACGTGCGCCGCGCCAGAAGGAGACATGTTGTTGAGGTAACGAGTTGACACTTAGTGGTATTCTTCATAAAAGGCGCTTTGAAGCACAGTCTAATTTATATGTTCTACGTTAGAACTATAAATTTAAAAATAAAAACTAAATTAACGTAAAATCACTAAGTAGGTAATTTGGCCCGCTTGCACCGCAAATCACTCTTTGCGGTTAACTCTAAACATAATTATAACCTCATTTTGTTTCTGTAAATCGTTTGAAGATGACAGAGACAGAATTATGTTTTCAAATGTTTGGCGTTAAATGCATTTCGTGTTTTGGTGCAAGTGGCTAATTATGCTTTTGTGTGTTGTGGTTCTTCTTGTGTGTTGACTAAATGAGTTATGTATTTATCTATGTACATTTTTGTGTATAAAGATATTCTAAAAGCTAATATTGTGCGCCCCTCGATTTTGTGTGTGTAATCATTTAAGGATTTATAAAGACGCAAAAAAAACACAAATGGGTCGCCAAACATTTGTCGTTCAGTAAAATTTCGCGCAATTTTGTTTAGACGGATTCTACCAATTATTACTTAAAAATATTGACGCGTTATATATTAGGAAGAATATATAAAATAAACTGTATCACAGATGCTGCACATGGCGAAGCGGCCGTTCGCGGCGGTGACGGTGATGCTGTCGGGCGGGCCGCCGGCGGCCGTGACGTCATGCGGCCCGCGCCGCCGCCGCGCGCCCGACATGCGGCCCGACATGCGGCCCGACATGCGACCCGACATGCGGCCCGTCGCCATGGAGCCCACAGCCGACGCGCGCGCCGCCGTCGCCACTGTGTTCGTCAAGTAAGTCTAACAATGCGTTACTGTTTAATCTATAATGATAGGAGATCGTATGCGAAATGGGTTCTCTATTGTGTTCCCTAACGTTTTTTATCCATCATCTAAAGTGCCATATTACTATTTGTCCGAACGATAACTTGCCCGAACTCAACGTCTCATCATATCACATGCCATAAAATTGAAATCCCTAAATACAATATGCCCTAAATCAGTTTGTCATAAATATTACAATCAATAAAATACAAAAGACTAAAAACTGTTTTCAATCAAAAATTTAATGTATAATTATATAAACATTAAATAATTTGAATTTAGGACTTATAATACTTAAAAAAAAAAATGTATTACAAAGCTTTTGTCAGCAAGCATGCAGCATGTAAGCGAGCATGCAGCAGGCATGGTTTCCGGCTCTCCGGGGCTCTGGCAGTCCCACGCGAGCTTATCGTCGCAGATGGTTTAACGCTCACCACCGCAGCTTCGTCATGCTGGGCGGCTTCACCGTTCCTCCACAAAAACCTGCTCCTCAACTCGCGGGCCGCCTCGCCCCTCCGCGTCTACGCGATTCTAAATTACACACTAAGGGTAGGGCAGACAAGACTGCGTGGAGTCGGATTTACAGCTATTCGTTTCTGTTACTACAAACTTATTTTTTGCAAATGTTGTAGGACCAACAATTTTATTATAAATGGACATTCGGAATAATACACATTATTTAATACAATACTTAGTACATTTGACTTTATTTCATGCAAAATTATGAGATTCAATAATACTCGATATTATGACAGATTAGTTTTAGAGGTAAAGATAATTTTAAAACAAAATTTCGAATTTTTGATCATTATGGTTACTGAAGTTTATAGCAAACGTGTTATGGATAATGATTTTCGGACAAACAATTTTAGGAGAAGCGAGTACCCGCGAAATGATGTGCATATAAGTGCAAATTAACGTAGCATTCTTCAGTTTACCAGGTGAACTAATAATAACAGCGCTACAAGGTAATTTTGGTGCGTAGCCAAAATCGTAACAACGCTATCTTGTTTTTTCAATACATTTCACAAATGTTTACCATCGTTATTGGAGCGCCGAAAGATCCGTGTAGAAGTGTACAAAATGTAATATGACAATGGTGTTTTTTTTTTTTTGGAATGGCATCTCGCAGTTCAACCTGTTAGGTTGTCGCCTGCTTAAGCGGACTTGCCTGTGGTGCCCTAATAAATTAAGGCCTCCAGCCAGGACTTAAACTTAAATACTTACTAAAAACTAAGCGACTACGCTAAGGGCACCCCCTGTGGGGTACGGACCTCGGCTTAGGGCGTCGCTGGAAGAGGGCAGCAAGGGACTAGCTGGATCAGGATTTATAGGATTTTGGGACGAATTTAAAGCTACAGGCTCAGCGGCGCGGGCTGGCTCGAGCAAGGGTCGGGAGGGGCGTGGATTTTGGCGTCGCGGCGGGCCTCGGCGGCGAGGGCGGTAGGGCGGCGATCGGATTTTGGGCTTACGTAGAGTGCTGGTGGCCTTACTACTCTCCTGGAGGAGGGTAGTGGCGTCGTCGGGGGCGATTAAGGTATGCCTTGTTCGGCGAATACTGCTAATGCGGGAGGGAGTGTAGCGGGCGGCCGCTGAGATCAAGGGGTTTGGGTGTTTGATGCCACAGTCGAAGAAACGCTTATAAGCGTTTCATGAACTGTTTTATGGTGGGCATTTTAAGGTCTACGTGGAGATCTATATTACGGACATAGAAGGGGGCACCCATGACCTTTCTGAGGAAACGGTTTTGGAGGGTCTGCATCTTATGGAGATGACGTGGGTGAGCGTGCGCAAATACAACGCAGGCATAGGTCCTGATGGGACGGATGACTGCGGTATAGATACGCAGCTTGCATTTAGCTCGCCTTAATGTGCTGTTTAAACGTTAGGTTTTGATAAAGGATCACGCATAGGTATTTGGCTTGCTTCTCCCAAGGGATTGGCTTGCCGTACATAGTGATCGGGCTGGGAAAGGGGGGGTGGGACTAGACGACGTCTAGAGAAGAGAACCGCCTGACTCTTATCGGGGTTGACCTCGATTCTCCATTTCCGGAACCAAGCGCCCAAGACGTTTGCGGAGGTTTGGAGAGTACGAGCTATAGCATTGGGACAGTGACCGGTATAGTAAACGGCAGTGTCGTCGGCGAAGAGAGCCAACTGAGCCTTTTTACTTTTTGGGATATCGCTGGTGAACAGCGTGAAGACGAGAGGAGATAGTACGGAATCCTGAGGGACACCGGCGCGAATAGGATGAGGGGACGAGAGTGCTCCCTCGATGCGATAGCGAAAGGTGCGATTCGACAGAAAGTCTCGTAAGATGAGCACGAGACGATCTGGCACTCCTAGTTGGTAAAGCTTGTATATCAAGCCGTTGTGCCAGACTTTGTCGAAGGCTTTCGCTATGTCGAAGAATAGCACACCCGTCGTCGCGTTACGCTGCAGACCAGCGCATAAGTGCTCTACGATACGGTGGACCTGTTGGGTGCCCGAGTGTTGGCTTCGGAAACCAAACTGCTCGTTGAGTATGAGGCTCTTTGCTTCGGCATAGTCTTTGAGACGCTTATAAATAAGCCTCTCGTAGATTTTGCCGAGAACATTGAGTAAGCTAATAGGGCGGTAGCTGGAGGGCTCAGACTTTGGCTTGCCTGGCTTTGGGATACCGATGACGGTGGCTTCTTTCCATGCTTGTGGGAAGATGTTGTTGCTCAAGGCGCCATTGAAGATGGCGGTCATAAGCATTATTAGCGGGGCAGGAAGGAGTTTGTATACCTTATTGGTTATACCATCCGAACCCGGAGCCTTACGAGCGTGGAGCCCTTTAATGATGTCGTGCACTTCGTCTGGAGTGACGGGAGGCAGAGGATCATCAGGGTCTTCGACGGGAGGGAGGGAGGCTCTCCGTTCGACTTCAGTGTCGACCTTGTTCAGGTGAGCTTGGTCTACTGGAGAGCTGGGAGAACATTGGGACTCCAGGCTGTCAGCAAGACATTCAGCCTTATCGGGACTGTCGAAAGCGACACTTTTGTCGGGGCGGATGAGTGACAATGGTGTGAAAGAAACAATGTTTATTTATTTACTGTTTGTGCTACTACCGCCACTAGTGGTGAAACTTTACAGTTTTCTCCCATTTCTTTCTCGCTTTTATTATGCGTCTCCTTGCCGGTGGTTCTCCATGGTAAGGAACTATTGGAACCGGGTACCTAGCACCAGATATTTCATAAGTGCCCATGTAGATTTATAAGAAGTACTTTTTTTAAACTCTAGAATGCAATGTAAACACAAGAAAGCATCCCATGCTCGACATAGTTTAACTTGTAAGGCATTTTGAATAAGATTGTAAATTCGTGCAGGTTGCCGGGCGGGTCCCGCGTGCCCGTGCGCCTGGCGCTGGCGTCGTCGCTCGTGCTACTGGCGCGCGCGCCGCCGGCCCGCCCGCGCCGCGCGCCGCCCCTCGCGCGCCTGGCCGCGCACACCTAGCCGCCCGCACCGCCCTCTGCGACTGCTGGGACCCGGGTTCACACGCGAGCTTCTCTAGCTGGCGCAAGAACGCGAGGTACAGGTGAAAACAGACGCTCTAACATTGTTTTCGTGTAAAATTTACACGGCTGCGACTGATGTATGCCATCGACGGCCGCATCGATGTAAGTTAATTTTCAACATTTTTAGGGCAGGTGTTATAGATTTCTACAATATGTATATATCGATCGGTGAGTGGTAAGATTGGTCTCCACTTACACAATTGTGTCGAGGATCTGCTAGATATCTTCGCTAATCATTGAATCTCGTGACTGTGCCGTCTCGATGCGAGCGAGGAGCCAAAGGTATCAAAATTGAGCGCATGTCATGCGCGGGTTGTGAATAGCCGATATTCGATGATCTGTTGTGTTGTTTATCTCGAAATTTTATTATGTAATGTTGACGCCACATTTTGTTAATGGAATGTTATTGAATGTCTATTTTATGAGTTAGCTTCAGATCTTTATTTACAAGTTTTAGTAGATGAGTAAAATATTGCAGCTGAGTATTTCTAAGGTACATTAGAAAACTATGTTCCTACAGATAGATGAATCTCTTATGATAAAAGATATTATTAGTTATTTAAATTACATAATTATCTACGGCAGTTATTTTCTAAATTGATTATATGTTAATGTAAAAAGTAGCTTGATTTCTTTATTGAAGCTGAAATTGTACAATATACTTCATAAGTACTTGTTATGTTGGGTTGCACTTGCTATTTCTTGTGTTACTGAATTTTAACTTGCCAAATAGTGCTACCGTTAATATAAATAATTGAGATTATTTAAAGTGCGTAAGTAGGTACCTCACAATTAAAAAGCCATTAGGTGTTGTATACATGTTACAATCACGATAAATTACGTAACCGCTGGTCATATCTAATATAATTGCGATTCTATTAGTATGCTCAGACCACCCGAATTGAGAAGATACAATAACGGGTGTCAAAATACCCTAACGAAGCCGAGAGTCCCTTGTTCCTCCCGTTAGTAAGATTTTTTGCACTGTACCAAACTTAGGTATGGTCAGTAATCATCTGTTTCCGAAGATATTAAGGTCAAAATTACTTTAGCAACTCTTACGATCCATGTACCGTTGCGTGTGCATCCATAAGCACAATGTTTTGTGTGCCTTACGTTGCGCACTACCATAAACGTCAAATTTTCTCAACAAAAATATAAGTCGATCAGAATATTTTTACACTCTGTATAGTATCACTTTAAGAATGACCGGCTGACAAAAGAGAGGCGTCAAAAAAGATAAAGATACGTATGTGAATATAAGTATTCTTAAATAAGTAACGTAATCGTTAAATTAAATCAGTAGGTAGCTACAGTACCAGCAAACTTACGCTGATGGCAGATAGACTATTGTTTGTTACGGCACAGCGTCGGTCGCCATCGCCATTTATGTTATCAAGTTCAAACATAACTTTTTGCAACTATTAAAAAAAAATAGATCATACGCCTCGTTTTTGATATTTCATTTATTACCACACGGTGTGTGCTGTAATAATTTTGTGTATAGCTCCAATTTTAAAATGCTTGTACATACATACATTGAAGCAGTTAATTTGGATTATAAAATTGCTCATTAGTAATCAGCAGTATTGTGTAAATGGATTGATCAATTATTTGATGTGTAAGTAGAATTATAAAAAAATAATTAGTTTTAACTTTAAAATAGTAAGAGAGTACTGAATATTGTTATGGCTACATTATTAAGTTATACATAATCAAATGAACCTGTACTTGATCAAAGGTATAAACGAGTCCAAAATACATTCCATTTGTATAACTTTGTACATAAAATAATGTGTAATAATTGTGTATTACCAAATTTTAGATCAGGTGTCAAAGAGCTTTAAGTATTTATATACTAAGAAAATTTATTGCTCACAATCTTCGATTAGATCTTTCTCGATATACATTTAAATGCATTTATATATATTTCCTTCTCATGTGTATACATTTTATTTAGAGCTGAAGAGGGATTTCTTGTCTGTAGTTTAAACCTAAGTTGTGGTTGAATGATGTTTGTGTATTTTGAATGCATTTGTGGCATACTGAAATGGTGATGGAAATAATGCAGTAAAATTATAATGATTGTCTATGCTATTAGATTCGTAGTATTAATTCGAATGTTATACAATGTTAGCAAGGCTAGCTAAACACGTGCGTCTATTTCAATAGATGAATACATTATGTATTACCTAATTTCGTCCTATTTTATGCTCAACTGTGTAAACCCTATTGAAATTATATCCTAATATTATATGGATTGTCGAGATGACAAAAGGCATTTTAGTTACAAATGCTTTAAGTAAATTTAGCACTTTCTTCTTACTAATATAATTGCTCTCAAAAGTAACAGTTTTGTCCATTTCTATTTATAAAGTTTGTAGTTTTTCTTTATTCAATTTTATTATAGGTATTGGGTTTACCTTAGAAAAATAAGCATAATTTTATTTGCTCAAAAATATTTTGATATTGTACTATGACAGCTCTGTAATGCATTTTTATATTTGTATATCCTTTGTTCATACATTGATATTGTATCAATATTTTCTTGGTCTCCCCTATTGATGAACATATTTAACTAAGTTAAAGCCATCCTTGCTTTTCTTCAGGTGTGATATTATTTTAAGAGTTTACTATAAACAAGCTGTTTTATTAAAAGATGCCCATTTATAAAATTATGTACTGTGTTATATGTATATCTAAGCCATTTGTGGAAAACTTTTCTAAAATAATTTTATTTATTGGATGGTACAGATTAAATATAGCATTTCGTATCTGCAAACAAAAATATCTGGGCAGCTTAATAATTAATTTAGTTTAGGGTGTGTATGGTCAATTTTACTAAATTACAAGATCTTGTACCCACACCACTGTTGTAATAAAAATATGTCCATGACAACATCACAAGGCAATATTTTCTTTATTAAATGGAATTATATAGCAGTATTATGTATAAGCAATATATATATATTTGTTTAACCTGAATGTATAATAAATGTTTATAAAATAAAATATACTGTTGGTTGTAAATCAAAGTTTTTTTTTATTTCTATTTGAAACACAAAATGCAGGTATTACAAAGTAGCAACATTGTCAATGTATTTTATTATAAGTCTACAATGATACAAAATTTGATGAAATAAATTATAGAACCACATGATTCAACTATGAAACTAATAATACAAGCTTAATGTTGATAATATTGAGAAGAGCAACATAAAATTACATAATATTCTAAGATTTATTCTATTGATCTTTTTGAGTAAGTAGATGTGTTTTGATTTTTTGAAGCAGTTCTTTCTTCACTGTGTCTGGGACCAGTGCCCGGGCACGAGGTGTAACCTTTGTAGCTAACATATCAAATGTGATGTTATTGCTTTCATTTTCTTTGACAACATCTCTGCAAAGCATTCTGACTTGATCTCTCCAACCGCATTCTATTAACCGCCGCCTTAAAAGTTCTTTAAACCTGCAACAAAAACACTTGTATAGAAATCTCAAATAGTTGCTTCATATTATTGATTTGCATCACTGGTATAGAAATCACAAATAGTTGCTTCACATTATTGAACATTGTTGGTATGATAGCCCATTAGTATTGGGTCAAGTACTTAAATAGTAAGAGAGGATTAGCATTTAAAACCAAGATGTACACGTATTACGCTTAGGGTGACCTGAACATGCAAAACCACCAGTAAGTAGGTAAATAGAATATGTTCTGAGTAAATGCAAGGTATGGTCAACCATGTCGGTACCTTTCCCGGTCTCCAGTTAAAACCAAACGCTGATGTGCTATGGTGTTGTTTACAGTCATCTTAAACTGAAATAGAAAATAACTCAGAGATAATTACTAATCTACATAGCGAAGTTATGGCATCGTAGGAAAATGGAAGGTGTAAAGTTATAATAAAAAGTATTAAGAATAAGTACACACCTATTGCGTTTCACTGTGTATCGTAATAATTTAAGAAATATTAACAAGACTAATTCGCAAATTCAACAATCAAACAGAATTAACAACAATCACAGAGTCAAAAACTCAAGAGAATTATCTTTCTGTGGTTTTCAAACTTGAGAAAAATGACAGTGACAGACTGACAGGACGGAGGACCAAGGACACTAACCATAGACAGTATGTATATTTTATAATAAAGTACGATAAACTTATCTGTGCAATTATTGGTGACGCTGCTGGTTGAATACGAAAATTATAAAGTAAAACAAAAACCGATCTTATGTCCCACTCATTTTTTTTTTTTTTTGAATGTATATGGCATGGCTACGAGGCCTTTATGCCAAATGTGTCCCATTCAAAATGTTAGTTAGCACAGGATAGAAAAACCACACGCTACCACAGGATATTAATGTGTATTTTTTTTTTACAAAGAAGAGTCACCTTACTGTCTGATTGCATGGATGCCAATGAATCGTTTAGCTTTCCATAATCGCTTGGCGATTTAGAGAGTACCTACACAAGCACAATGTTAGATTTTCTCTTTTCGAGGTTTTATGCCACTGCTGAGCTGCAGGCTGAGTTGCAGCAGTCGTTCCAGCCTAGACTTCGTGCTAAGAAGCTGGGATGGCAGGCACAAGTCAAGTAGATAAGCCTATTTGTAATCACCGTATCGGGCTTGAGTCTAGTATCGTTTGGCAGGAGTTTTGGGGTAAAAAGGGTTGAAGATGGTAGGGATGGGTTCCCTTATTATAATGCTACCACTCTTATTACAAGGTAATGCGTATTTTTCGAGAAATTAATAATAAATGTTTCTAACCTCAAATTAGATTACAGCGTAACGAAACGTTAAAATCGGCGATTGACAACCAAATCTGTACTAGTGTATTGTCTGTGGTGTAAACTGTCGTGCAAAATTGATGAAACGGAACGTAAAAAAAAAAAAAACGCTATTTGCGTCATGTGTCAGTGTCATTTGTTTACGTTCATTCCGTTCCTCCCAGAGTTGTGAGAAGTTAGTGCACCCCCACTTCATGGTTAAAATAGGTCGACATTGCTCCAAAACCGAATCGCGGCACCCCGACTCCACGTAGTCTTTTGGCTCCTACCCCTAGAGTGTTTATAAAAATCCGGAGGCGCGAAGGGAGGGCAACGGGTGCCTATCCTTTGTTACGCAAGGGCGAAGGGGTTGCACTTCCCGCAGCGCCGGAGACGTTAGAAAAGCGACATTTAAGTGTTTTGAGGTTAGGTTGCAATAATTAGTTTTTCTCAAGAACGGTGCGTTACCTTTTCACGGGAGTGGTACCAGGGGGGACGGAGCACCCCCCTCCTTCCCCCCACCACCTCCCCACCCCTTCCTCCTGCCAAACGATACTAAACTTTTACCCCGTATCGTATCTACCTCAAGTTAGCACTGTCTGTAAGTGTAAGCACCCTCGAATGACTAGACACTGTTCAATAGTGCTTAATAATTCCATCTTCTTTGCCTTTCCATTATGATCGGTTTTTAGTTGCTCTCTTATTGTCAGATGTCTTTCTCAATCGTATAATTAATGATAATATAGTCCTTTCCACTACACTTGACCAAGGCCGTATTCCGATTTGGGCTGTAATCGATTTGAGCGCGCTTACACTGGCGATGGGTAGCTATTCTAATAACTAGCCAACTAGCGGCTATTAAAAAAATAGCCACGGCTACGATATCCGTCAACACGATAGCTAGCTATTGGCTACTGGCTAGCTAGAATATCTGACAAGTTATAACCACAACGTTTTGCAGCCGCTAGCCGTCCCGGTAGCCGGTTGCGCGGCTAGTAGGACTAGCCAGAGTAGCCAGTAGCCGATAGCTGAAATAGCTGTGTGCGCGATCACTGCGTGAACTACTGAGTGAGTAGTGCGAGACGCCAAAATATGAACTTCATATTGTACATCTCTTTCTCACAATATTCCCAAAATAATTTAAAGAAAGTGAGGGCTTTATTCTTAGTAATTTGGTTTAGTTTGCGAATTTACGAAATAGTCGAAATACGATACTTAGTTATTTAGTTACCCGCAGATGTAGTTAAACCAAATAAATAAATATTTGTTATTTAATTACTTAACAAAAAAAACACACTTTTAATTAAAGTGTATTTTTTTTTTGTTGTCGTTTTATGTTAAACTATGAGGGAAACTCATTTCTTTTCAAAAGAGTATAAAATAAAATAAAAAAGAAATAAAAAACGAAATTCGACATCAAATTATTATTTTAATCATCAAAACTTGTTGCTTTGGCGAGGATCGAACTCGGGTCGCAAGGCAGTTGAGCATTATTCCAATCCTACCTAGCTACCGGGCTAAACGGCCGCCGCAAGCGCTGTTCGCTATTCGCGTTATTCAATAGCCAAGTAGCCAAAATAGCCGGCTAGCTAGCTGGCTATTCCATCACAAATAGCCGGCTAGCTAAGCTATTGAAATTTCGGCTAGTTACCCATCTCTAGCTTACACCCGTTCCGAGTTAGCTTGGCGCGATAACGATGTCCCGTAAATCAATCATGACCATGCCTTAGAATAATATCACTGTGAGCGAATCGTTGACAGCTCTCAGCTGTCATAATCATGATATCTAAATCGGAACGCAGATTATCGACTTGAGCGCTGTCAGCGATTATTGTCTAACTCAGAATGCGGCCCAATATTATCAGACGTCACTTGATTACAAGAATACTTCTCTTGCGAACGCTAAAGTTTTAGTTTTGCGCACGCACAAAGTTAACGCGGAGGAATGTATTCCTCCACACACACGACACACAAGTTGAGTACATGTAGACTTTAGACACTGTAGTGTACGTCGTATACTCAACTCGACGTATTTAAAATGGGGAAAACACTCGGCATACAGAAAAGATAAATACTTAAAATAATAAACCCCAGTTTCACGTGCAGACACAACTCAATTACAATTATCAAGACCCGACAAACAAGTGGTTTATTGTTAAGTTAATTTTTGCTATAAAACCTGCAAAATTGAAATTAAATTAAACTTAGCTAATTTCTATTGTTTTGTATAGAATAATAAACACAGGCATAGAAACGACTATATGTACAAATTAAAGTGTCAAAAATCGAATCGATTTTCTAAGGTTGCTTTTCGAATTGGGATGTAATCGATTTGAGCGCTCTAACACTCGTTCCGAGTTAGCGTGAGCGCGGTAACGATGTACCGTGAATCGTCATAGATGACGTCATGGCATGCGCCATCTTGCGATAACGCCGAACATGCCGTATAAAAATATCACTGTGAGCCAATTGTCAGCCCTCGCCCGACCTCGCCTTATCTAGACGAGAGCGACTCCCAGAGCTCCCCCTCTTCCGACGAAGGCGTCTTCAAGACGGTCGGTTCGAAAAAGAGGAGCCTCAAAGTTAAAGAGAGTCCAGACACAAGGACCAAGAAACCTGCTATCGTAGCTTCTACCTCCGCTCCCGTGGCTCCATCCACCACTGCCCCCTCTCAGGCCGCCTCGGCCTCAACCTCATCTTCACTCAGCCACAGTGCTGCCAAGCCCTCTGCCCAGCCGTCTGCAGCAAAAAAAATCGCCCCCCCCCTCCCCCTGTGTTCATCCAGGACAAGGGGAAATGGACAGATGTGTCCAAATGGTGTACCGAGTTAAGAATCGGCTACACCAACGCTAAGTCTACCCAACAGGGTATAAAGGTTCAAGTCTCTACGTCTAACGACTACAGGGAATTAACCAAAACATTACGATTAAGAGGTGTTGCCTTCCACACATACACCCTCCACGAAACCGTCAAGTTAGGGTTGTGATCCGTAGGATCCCCAAGGAAATCCCCGCGGAAGAAATCAAAGCCGACCTTCAGTCGCAGAACGTCCCCGTCACCGAAGTGCACCGGATGCACCGCGCCAGAGGCAGAGTGCCATTCGACATGGTCCTCGTGGTCTGTCCTCCTACCGAGGGTCACCACCCCATTTTCAACGCCCGATCCATCTGCAACCTCACCGGCCTGCAGATTGAAAAACCGTTCAAGACCGGTGTCATAGGGCAGTCTCACCGCTGCCAGCTTTACGGGCATTCGCAGATTCACTGCCATGCCAAACCCAGACGCGTCAAGTGCCTGGGGGAACACGGCACTGCAGACTGCTCCCGTCCGAAAGACCGCACCTTGTGCACAGAGCCGCCAAGCTGTGTGCTGTGCGGCGAATCAGGCCATCCGGCCAACTATCGTGGGTGCCCCAACGCTCCCAAAACCTCATCTCCCAAGCTGACGAAGCGTGCAGACGCCCGTCAACAAAGGGAAAGCCCCCCCTACGCCCACGCGTGGCCAATGACACACTACCAGGAGCGACTCAGTCCTCAGAGGCCCTCGCCCTGGAAATACCTTCACCACCAGTAGGCTTTTCCAGTCTTAGCTCCCAGACCCGTTCCTGCGGCCATCCCTCCACTAATGGACCCCCGCATCCGCGTCAACGCGCCGCCAGGCATTCCGGTGCCCGTCAACAAAGCCGCTCCCGCCGCTTCAGCTCCACCCGCAGCCACCCGTGTGGTCGGACAGAACCCGATGGACGCCTTCAACGTGATCTCGAGCACGTTCACGGCATTCCTTACCCCTCGCGCCAGGAAAATGGCCAGCGAAATTGTTGCCGCCAGAAATGCCGGCAACATTTTCATGATACAGAGCATATAAAATGCGTACCCGGATATTACGCAAGCCCTGATGTCCTTTTCCAACCAACCCAACCCTAATAATGGATAAAGGAATTATCGCGAGAACTAAACCCCGATCCCTAAAGCTAGGTTATTTCAATGCCAATGGCATCCTGCGACAACGCGCTGAAATCAGCGAGTTCCTCCGCGACCACCACATCGACATCCTCCTTGTTCAGGAAACGTTCCTTAAGCCCATTTACTGAAATCCGTCAATTGCAAACTATCGTACAGTTCGCAATGACAGGACGTGTTGCCATAAGGGCGGTACCCTTATCTACAACAAAAAAGAGCTTTACTGCATTCCCATTGACCCTCCCACACTTTCACGATTGAAAGTATCTTGCTGTCGGCTTGGCATGTCAGGTCATCAACCGATCACCATAGTATCGGCCTACCTCCCCCCCATTAATACTTCGGAGAATTTCCAACTCCTTACTGAAGATCTTTCTGTCCTATTTAGCCTGAGTGACTCCGTTATCATAGCGGATGATCTCAATGCAAAACATCCCTCCTGGAATAACACCAGGACCTCTTCCAGAGGGAGACACTTGTTCAACCTCTCCTCCTCTCAGAATTTCGATGTCATCGCGCCGATGACTCCCACTCACTTCCCCCCCGATCCCAATCACACCGCCGGCGCCGACGTGCTCGACGTGGCGCTCCTACAGAACGTCAACCTACGGTTGGACTCTATAGAAGTGGTACAAGAGCTCGCTTCTAATCACCGTCCAGTAGTCATGAAACTAGTCCCCCGTATAGGTCTACCCGATTCCACCCAACCCCATCCCACCAAAGTGGTAACGGACTGGAGGAAAATAAGCGATCGCTTAAAATCCACCACGTCCCCACTTGGACCCAATCCCCGATCATTTTGACTCTATCGCTGACACGACGGCCGCGAAAGACTCATTTACAGCTCACGTACAATCAGTCCTGAACGATTGTTCAAGGGAAATTCGACGGTCTTCCGTCGCTGGCAGTTGCCGGACGATGTACGCGAACTGTTGAATGAGAAGAACGCGGCTGTCCGTGCCTACAGCAAATTCCCCTGCGACGCGAACAAAGCCCATATGCGTTACTTACAGCGTACTGTTAGAACACGCATAGAGGAGCTGCGTATCGCTGGCTGGGACAAGATGCTGAGCGAACTAGAGCCCACCCACCTAGCCTTCTGGCAACTCCAGAGGAAACTTAGATACGGAGAAATAGTCTCCATGCCCCCCTGATCCGTCCCGAAAAGACCATCGCCTTCGATGATGTCGACAAGGCTGAGCTTCTAGCCGACAGTCTAGAAGCCCAATGCTCGCCTAGCTCTCAACCAGTAGACCAAGCTCACCTCTCTGAGGTCGACGCTGAAATCGAACATAGAGCCTCCCTCCCTCCCGTCGAAGACCCAGAGTATCCACTGCCCCCCGTCACGCCAGACGAAGTGCACGACCTCATCAAAGGTCTTAAGGCTCGTAAAGCCCCCGGCTCAGATGGAATCACCACTAGGGTATTCCAACTTTTCCCTGCCCACCTGATAATGCTACTGACCACCATCTTCAATGGTGCTCTGAGCAATAACATCTTCCCACAGGCATTCAAAGAAGCCACCGTCATCGGTATCCCGAAGCTCGGCAAGCCAAAGTCGGAGCCTACCAGTTACCGCCCCATCAGTCTGCTCAATGTCCTCGGCAAAATCTATGAGAGGCTTATTTATAAGCGTCTCAGAGACTACGCCGAGACAAAGGGCCTCATCCCCAACGAACAGTTTGGTCTTAGAACCCAACACTCGTACGTACAACAGGTCCACCGTATAGTCGAACACATCAACTTCGGTTTCCAACGAGGTTTGATGACGGGTGCTGTCTTCTTCGACATAGCGAAAGCGTTCGACAAAGTCTGGCACAACGGCTTATTATATTAGCTGTATCAACTCGGTGTGCCAGATCGTCTCGTGCTCATCTTACGGGACTTTTTGTCGAACCGCACCTTCCGTTATCGCATCGAAGGAGCGCTATCCTCCCCCCACCCTATTCGCGCAGGAGTCCCTCAGGGTTCTGTGATCTCTCCTCTAGCATTCACGCTATTCACCACCGATATGCCCAAGTGCAGTTAGGCGCAGTTGGCCCTGTTCGCAGACGACACGGCCATCTACTACACTGGCCGCGAACCAGACTCGATATCTCGTATTCTCCAAACCCAAGTCAACAAGCTTGGCGCATGGTTTAGAAAGTGGAGAATTGAAGTAAACCCCGACAAAAGCCAAGCGGTTCTATTCTCGAAACCGCGTCATACCCCTGCCCCCCTCGACCGATCACCATGTTCGGCAAGCCGATCCCTTGGGAGAAGCGAGCCAAATATCTAGGTGTGATTCTAGACGAACACCTCTCTTTTTCAGAGCACATTAAGGCGGCTCGTTTGCGCGCACCTTCGCTCTAGGTAGACTCCACTTCGTCCTAAATGCACGTAGCAAATTGTCACTAAAGTGCAAAATGCGTATCTACACAGCGTGCATCCGCCCGATCATGACATATGCCAGTGCAGTCTTTGCACACGCCAAGCCCCGCTTCAATAGAATGCAGACTCCAGAACAAGTTCCTCCGTAGGATTACAGGCTCCCCCTGGTACGTTCGCAACGAAATCCTCCACTTCGACCTCAAGATTCCCACTATCCGCCAGTTCATGAAACGCATTTCAAAGCGTTTCTTCGGGACCGCCGCGAATCACCGCAACCATCCGATTGTCAAGGCCGCTAGCTATATTCCCTCCTCCATTAGTCATGTTCGCCGTCCCAAGCATGTCCTCACCGACCCGATGACCACATAACTCTGATTCAAGAGAGCGGTAGGGCCACCAGTACAGTGCACAAACACAGACCGACATTCCGACCTCGCTGCCGAGGTTCCTCGCGAAGATCCCGACGTAACTGTCCCCCCCGACCCTTGCTCGACGAAGTGCCAGCCCGCGCCGTAGCTGAGCCTGTAGCTTTAAATTCCCTTGATAATAATAATATAATCCAGATCCAGCCTGTCGCATCTTGCTGTCCTCCCGTCAGCGACGCCCTAAGCCGACGTTCGTACCCCACAGGGGGTGCCTTTAGCGAGCGTTCGCTTAGTAATGTAAGAGGGTTTGAGTCCACTTAAGGCAGCCACAGGATAGTCCGATTAAATAGTCACGACCTCTCACGGTCAACTACGAGATGCCATACATAAATAAAATAAAAAAAAAGGATTGTCGGCTTTTATAATCGTGATATCTAAATCGGAACGATGATCGATGTGAATGTGAGTGCTGTCAGCGATTATGGGCTGCATTCCGAATTGGGATGTAATCGATTTGAGCGGGCTAACGTCCGTACCGAATTAGACGGAGCACGATAACGATGTCATGTGAATCGTCGTAGACGACGTCATGACATGCGCCATCTTGCGATAACGCCGACCATGCCCTTTAGAAATATCACTGAGCGAAATGTTGACAGCTCTCAGCTTAGCGGTGGATTATCTTTATTCCGGCAAGTGAATTGATTCACTTATTCCGACTCCGGGTCCGGTACCGGTTCACCTTATTTATTCCTTTGGCACCGTTTGGCACCGGCACTCACTCGCTCATTTTGGTTCCCCGGTTTCGCAGAACATTTTATTCATTTGGTTCACTGGATCATTTGGCACATTTTGAATTGAACAGTTGGTTAGTTGGAGCGATACGACGTGTTCCGAGTACTTCCGAGTGACTTGAGCGAGTGAACGAGAGTGAACAGTGAACGCGCGCTCCGGAATCATTTGGTACCGCGGTGCCGGTAAGGATTGTGAGGAATAAATAAGGTTTACGTATCCGCGTTCGGTACCAGCTCCTTTGGATCAGTACCTCCGGAGTTACCCACCGCTATCTCAGCTGTCATAATCGTAATATCTAAATCTGAAGGCAAATTTTCGATGTGAGCGCCAGGGCTGCCATTTGTACGATTTAAATCGTATTTGTACGACTTTTTGCAGATTTCATACGAGTATGATCGAAGCATCGAAATCGTACGGAAAACATACGATTTTTTACATTCGATCCATTTATTTTATTCAATTAGGTCTGGCAACAAAGTAACAAACTTTTGTCTCAAAAGATTAAGTATCCAGAGCAGTGACAGAATAATATAAATAATGAAACGAACGTGCTCAGCCTGCCCAGAGTGTTGAGGGAATTCCCTTTTATTCTAATTTCCTTAAATTAAAAACCAAACTTAGAAATAGTTTGGCCAACGAAACTGTCAATGGCACCTTGCTGGCAAAGCAAATGATAAGAGTCACCGGAAACTGCACCGATTTTAAACCGACAGATGACATGATTAAACTAATGAATACGGAAAATTTATACAAAAAAAAATGATTTCATTACTAAAATTTAAATTTTCATACTATTTTTTATTACATATCATTACTTATTTCGTAGTATTTTGATTGTTAATTTTGTAATAAAAGTCAATAATCCAATAAACGGATGAATAATAATGTACGATTTTTTGTTTCGAATTTTCCTTGGGTATACGACTTTTTTAATGCTGTGGTACGATTACAGAATTTTTTCACCTGGCAGCCCTGGTGAGCGCTGTCAGCGAATATGATCTAACTCGGAATGCGTGCGGCCATAGTCTAACTCGGAATCTCGTGCTCGGAAAGGCCGCACAGTGGGTCGAAACTATGATTTTAGTGACTTAGGGCTCAACTTTGCTTTTTTACTTTTTTCCTCATGTGGATGGATAGAGCTCATTAACCTCAACAATAATTGTTCTGATGTATTTTTTCCTAAACTTTATACTTTGGGTAGAAAAATGTGTTTTGTTATTTTTTTGTATGGAGCGGATCAAATAACCTTAAATTCCTGCTAAGTAGCGTGTGATCCCGCGTTGAAACTTTATTTTTCATATACCTTGTCTAGTCTATTATCATTTGATGCTATTAACGTGTGCATAAAGTTGCAACTCTGCCAAATAAATGGATCGAAAAAAATGAAAAAATATATAGAATAAAAAGCTACATTTTTTACTTTCGTAAGTTCTTTTAAGTTAAATTTGATATGGAATAGTAAGTAAAAGCACGTAATAATACACATAGTTACTTAACAACTAACAACAATACATTTAAAAGGTCCCTAATTAGCTTAAATTTACTAATATATGTAGTATTAGTAAATTTAAAGCTAATCACACTAATCATAATACATTTAAAAGGTCCCTAATTAGCTTAAATTTACTAATATATGTAGTATTAGTAAATTTAAAGCTAATCACACTAATCATAATACATTTAAAAGGTCCCTAATTAGCTTAAATTTACTAATATATGTAGTAGTAGTAAATTTAAGCTAATTAGGGATCTATGAATTTCAATTTCTTTGTTTTAATGACTTTAACATGTTTATGAAATGTTATTTTAAGTTAGATTTAATACTGAATAGTGAGTAAAGATAGGTACATAATAATACAAATTAGTAAAGGTAAACTAACATTACTACAACTAACACAAGCAAACTAAAAACTAACTATAAACAACATCAAACATTACTATTTCCTTTCAATTATGAGTTTGACATTTATAAACTAATAAAAAAAACAAGAAACTTACAAACTACCAAAAAATCTTATTCACTATCGCTATGACTATCTTGTAAATTATCTACATCAATAAAATCTATATCGGATTCTGTGGGAAAAATCAGCAGAAGCTCTTTGACTTTTGGAGAGAGAACCATTATATTTTGTTTCACCATTCGAGGTCTTAGACTTGTGATCTTTGGATCAGAAGACAAAAGAAGATTGTGTATAATATCCTCATTTGTCGCCGTTCTACTTACCTTTCTAGAATGACTCTCTCTATATTTCCGGAAATCTTTATTACGAGCTTCCGCTGCCTCTTCCGACAGTTTACCTATAGGTATGGCACCAAAGTGCTTAATTATATCACTCCCATGTACTAACAATTTATGTATACTGGAAGGCATATAATACCAGGGATATAAGTGAACGTACAATTGTGCAGTATCTCTACAAAATTCGGAAAACTTAGAAAGATCCACGCTCTCTCCAGATGCAACCGTCTGAAGAATCACATGAAACCTTTCTATTAAATCTTTATCTATTCCTGTTATGCGAGCTGTTGTTTCTGCATCCCTAAAAAATCTTCTGGCAGTATTGCCATCATTGGTTGTGCCTACTCCTTGCTTGACTACGTCAATAAGTAAACCGCATTCTTTCTTAAACGCTTGCTGTATAGCGCTCTTTCTGAGTGACATTTTTTCTTTGTCATCGCCCCTGCAACTCCATTTTTTGAAGTCCAAACGATAAGCTGCAAACAAAAAGAAATATCACTTAAATAAAAATCTCACAAGTAACTATATAACGTGAAAAAAATTATGAACTAATAAAATTATATTTACCGATATGAAGTAAGCACTCCATGCTTCTTATCCAGGCATGTAAAGATGACATTCCATACTGGAACACTTCTTCGTTGTTCTCTTTTTGAGCAAGTGACTCTAAATTGTTCATCTCTGACGGTTTTGCTTTGCAGATATCACAGACAGCTGAAGATGTGTCTGACAAATATGACGATATTTTGCCGTCTATCATCGTCAAGTGCAATTGATGCTTAACTTCAACTTGATTGAACTTGATTGGCTGAAGTGTTTCTATTTCTTCGGTTATGCTAGCTTTTATAGTTACCACTGTTGACTGCGTTTCTTTGGTAAATTTGAACATTATCGGACGGCAATAGAAAGTTGATGAGGGTCGATCGTTTTCCCAAACAATTGTTCCATCACATTGTTGAAGCCTTATAGGAACTAGACTGGCCATGAAGATAGTTGAGTCATCAAACTCTGCTTCAGTCTTTTGTTTATAATTACTTTGACCTGAGGCTCCATCAAAACCCCATTTGCTTATTAGCAGTAACTCAGTTGGCGAATCCAAATCTAAAGTAATCACTTCTAAAAGCCTAGATACCGTCAAGTTGAGTAAAGCTTGCAGTTTAATAGCAGCTCCTTCTTCAGTTATAATTATGTCTTCTTTCCCTGGATAACATTTTGCCTTCGCTTGTTTTATTTTATAATAAGAAGGGTATAAATCAGACCTATTTTCACTTGCTGCTTCTCTTAGGCTTATATACTGCCACTTACTTAATTTAAGTGAAACTAATAAAGACAGTGCCTTATCGGGTGAATATGTACTACTTTTCGGTTTACTTGTACTTAAACACTCTTTTACTTTTTCTAGATCTTCGGGGTGATTTAGTAAATGGTTCATAATTTTTCCTACATCCTCATTTCCGGTGTTTCTTAAACTAGCAATTGTAGTAGCTTTAAGTTCATCCGGGGATAACGAAAGCGATTGGTTAATTTGATCAACGCGTCGTCGTTTTTGCCTGGAGCCCAATTCCTCGAAAGGTTTTCGAGGTGTAAATGTAGATGTCGAAGCTTCTGTAGTAGATGGTGGTAGATTTTCGACATCTTCAGTATTACAAATCTCGAGCCTTTCCTGTTCAGTGTTCACAGCTTCAGGTATCATTCCTTCGGGCCAGTTTATTGCACGTTCCAACCAATCACCATTTTTTCTTACAAACTGTGCTAACGTGCGACTACTTCGTTCCCATCTTGCACTTATATTTGAACAAAAGCGCGTACAGAATTTTTGGAGCTCAACACTGTTCTCTTCGGTCACGTTTATTTTATGTTGTAGGAATTGAAAGAATTTTTGACTATCCGACAGTGACTTGACCTGCTCTCTTAAAATCATAAATAAATCTAAATTGTTAACTAAATTATCCATTATAACGAAAAAGGGACGATCAGAATCACGAGATGTTAGTAGTAGTACGAATAAACGAACACTAGTTAGTATATAATAAATTATGGTCATTTTATACTTCCAGAATCCAGTGACAAACAATGTTTACTAATTTTTCTACTACCCTCATTAACTAATTATCCTAATTAATATTACAGTAATGACTAAAAGTGAAAAACATTGTTATTTTATAAGGTAAAAGGTTAAGCTAATTACAGTAATTAAACACACAAATAGAAATTAATTGATTTCATATCCACATTTTTAAATAAAGGTCCCTAATTAGCTTAAATTTACTAATATATGTAGTATTAGTAAATTTAAGATAATTAGGGACCTTTTAAATGTATTGTTGTTAGTTGCTAAGTAATTATGTGTATTATTACGTGCTTTTACTTACTATTCCATATCAAATTTAACTTAAAATAACTTACGAAAGTAAAAAATGAAGCTTTTTATTCTATGTATTTTTTCATTTTTTTCGATCCATTTATTTGGCAGAGTTGCAACTTTATGCATTTGTTTATAGCATCAAATGATAATAGACCAGACAAGGTATATGAAAAATAAAGTTTCAACGCGGGATCACACGCTACTTAGCAGGAATTTAAGTTTATTTGAGCCGCTCCATACAAAAAAATAACAAAACACATTTTTCTACCCAAAGTATAAAGTTTAGGAAATAATACATCAGAACAATTATTATTGAGGTTAATGAGCTCTACCCATCCGCATAAAAAAAAAAGTGAAAAAGCAAAGTTGAGCCCTAAGTCACTAAAATCATAGTTTCGACCCACTGTGGGCCGCTTGCCACAATCAAAAAGAAGAAGAGTGGTTTTATTGATATAAAAGTACTCTGTGGCCTCTGTGGGTTTTATTTTTGACACTTACAAACAAAATAACAAGATCAGTATCACTGATTTGGTATTTTTGCTGAGTATTTTGGTTAATTTATTGTTCGACCTATTAATATTCAATGAAGTTCAAAATATCCCGATGCCCACTGTAAATAGTTTCAGTGGCTTCTATCAAATAATTCCCAAAAATGGCTCACGTTATGGTATTGGATTCAATTGATGCAGATATTTTTGTTTGCGGAACATGTAAAGCTGTGTTTAACTCCTTACAAGTATTCCTGGATCATAAAAAGTCTAAATGTAACAATATAGTTGCGGAAGGAAGGTTTACGAATGCTAATTCGGCGAAGACAACAGTTAATATAGAACCCTTTTCTGAAAGCATTGCAACATTACATCAAGGCGGCGAGCTCCCAGATTCTGTGACGGAACAGATATGGCCTAAAGATCTAATTTGTTCTACATGCAAGAAAAAGTTCAAAAAGATAAAAACCTTGCTAGCCCATTTGAAAACCCACAGTGACAAACCTTATCAGTGTCCTATATGCGGTCGCTGTTTTGTTCAAAATTCCCACCTGCAGAGACATATAACATCTCATCGAATGTGGCCAGATGGTCTCAAGGAAACTACAGCAAGAACTCCTGAAGAAGAACTTTTAAGCTACACATGTCCATATTGCAACTTGATTTTAGTTAATTACAGTCAATACAGAGCTCATCAGAAGAACCATTTGTCTCTAAAAAAATACAAGTGTATTCAAGGGAACTGTATGGAGTATTTTGATACAGTTGATAGTTTACTTCAGCATGTGTCTGTTTTGCATGACTGTCCCCTTTATACATGTCATGTGTGTAGCTCCTCATTTACCAGCTTGGAAGACATTGCAACACACCTGCAAATACATATTGATGTGTGTAAAGACAAACAAACAAATTCAAAAGTATATAAATGTTCACAATGTGATGCTAGATTTCGTAAATCAGAAAAACTATCTCTTCACATGCAAACAGAGAGTCACAATAAAACATGTATCCATTGTGATAAGACATTTGCTAGTGATAAGAGATTACGTCTGCACTTACAGATACATAGGACTTCGAAACCATTTCAGTGTAATATTTGTAGCAATAGTTTCCACATGAAGAAATATTTGGCAACACATATGCTAAAACATGGAAATAGGCAGTTCAAATGCTCTGTTTGCAAATATACATTCAAAAGACCAGATTTGCTTCAAAGGCACATGAAGTTACATCAGGCTAAGAAAATGTTAAAGTGTCCTTTTAATGAAGCTTTAGACTGTAAGAAGGAGTTTAGTCGCACTGACAAACTAAAATCCCATATAAAGTCTCACACAAAACGAATGGCTCAACAAACAAGCACTATTGCTAAAGTTTCACAGAAAAAAGGTGTTGTAGAGAATTGCACAGCCCCAGTAAATACAAAATCCATCAATGAGTGATGTAGTGAAGGTTTTATTTGTCAGAAGATTGATTTCTGTTAAAATATATCTTCAGTTACTTGGAATTAAGATTAACAATTTATTATCAATCTGATATATTGTGTTTTAAAAAGTCTTAAGAAAATGACTAAGCTGTTATATGAATGTACTAGAATATCTTTTTGTCACTACAAGAAATCAATACTACTGTTCCAAATGTGATGAAATAAAAGAGTATTAAGTCATGCTATGCACATGAAGGGCTTCTTTCATAGAAGCTAGCTAAATCTAATTAAACAGTAAGTCAGTGAAGCAGGCGGGCTGCTATGAACTGGACACAAAAGTAAAAGTGACAAGAATAACAAATTGTGAAATGAATTTCCACAATTCATTGGTGTTTCTTGCTGTTGTATCAACTCATCTGGTTTTCTCTCATGTAAGTGATTGTATTTTGTGAAAAAAAAAAATACATCTCTAAACTACTCACAAGAGTAGGTATACATTTCTTGACAGATAACTTAATTAATTGTATTTTAATTTTAACGTCCTTTTTTTCAGGCTCGGCAGTTCCGTGTTACTGATCAGGTGTATTTTGATATTAATAGTGAAGACAAACTTCTCGGCCGTGTAGTTATAGGTTTGTTTGGCGACTTAGCTCCGAATGCTGTTAAAAACTTTAAAGTTTTAGCCACAAAAGGCATCAAGGGGAAGTCTTATAAGGGCACCTCATTTAACCGCATAATTAAAAGGTTTATGGTCCAAGGTGAGCTTAATATTTAAATAATTATTTGACACATAGCACATTTTATTTTTATTCCTCTTGGTATTATATTATATGGCGTCTTATTGTGTAGTGATATTCATTAACAAAAAAACAACTGAAACCTTTAATTGTGGGCACTAACATGTAAATCAATATGTTAAAATTAAAATGATTTTTAGGTGGCGATGTTGTAGCTGACGATGGTACAGGCTCCACCAGCATTTACGGAGATACATTTAGTGACGAGAACTTGGAGACACAGCATAGTGGCGCCGGCTTTGTGTCCATGGCTAATAAAGGTATCTGTCTTTTTTGATAAGCTATCATTTGTGATTAATTTAAGCAATGTCTTTGTAATGCTTACATTACTTTCCAGGTCCCAACACAAATGGATGTCAATTTATTATAACAACTACTGGCACACCCTGGTTGGATAATTTACATACTGTAGTTGGAAAGGTAATTTTATTAATGTTTTTATTATTATCTCCTTTATTACATTTAACAAACTTATAAATTACATTTTTAAATATTTTTAAAAATCTGAAAAAACATTTAAAAATATAAAAAATAGTATCCCACCGGTATCGGGAACAGGGTCCAAGCTACCGGCGGTCAGGGCTCCAGAGAGAGGAACCTCCTGACAATGCGAGCCGTGTCCAGAAGTACCGCTTTCTGAATCAAGCCCTTGATCCAGCTACCCAACGAGAGCCTCCTCAGGTGTTTGTCAAGGCTCTTGGCTATCAAGCCATTGGCTGTCACGACTATCGGCACAATGATTGCTGAGTCCACATCCCACATGTCGACAACCTCGCGAGCTAAATCAAGATACTTGATTTCTTTATCTTTCTCGGCTTTCACGAGGTTACCGTTATGTCAACAATCATTGTGCGCCGCTCTACTCGATCCACCACCACTATATCAGGCTTATTGGCAACAATAGTCCTGTCAGTGATGATCGATCGATCCCAGTACAATGTGATATTTCCATTTTCGAGAACTGGGTCGGGCACGTACCTGCAGTACGGCACTTCCGATTCCACAAGGCTGTATTTCAGAGCAAGTTGCTGATGGATAATCCTAGCTACAAGGTTGTGTCTATGCAAGTACTCTTCGTTAGCTAGACGAGAACACCCGGAGATAATGTGTCTTATTGATTCCCCTGGACGGTGACATGCCCGACAGATGTCAACCGTGCCGTCTTTCACAATAAATCTCCGGTAATTGTTCGTCATCATAACTTCGTCCATAATTGCACAAATAAAACCTTCGGTTTCTCCAAAGAGGTCACCGAAACGTAGCCAGGTCACGGACGCTAGAAGATCTACATCGGGTCCATGTAGGGTCCGGAAAAAGCGTCCGTGAAGCTCCTTACTCTGCCATACTTCCATGCGATCATTAGTGTCAAGCACTACAGGTTTGCGCCAGTTCTCTTTGGCCAAGGAGAGCGGGGTGAGGCCCTTGTCCACCGCGACCACATCACGATCCCCATGTCGGCTTCTAGGTAATATTCTCTGAGACTGCATATCTCGCGATTGTGTAGGGTCTTAGCGTTTAAAAAGCCTCGACCTCCACACTTTCGCGGGATATACAGTCTCATTACCGATGATCGTGGGTGATGCATTCGGTTTGCAGTCAGCAGTGTACGGACCCTCCTATCCAGGGCGTCGAGTTCGGTCTGAGTCCATTTGAGTATGCCGAAAGAGTACATCAAAACTGGCATGACCCAACCGTTAAAGGCGCGCACCTTGTTTCCGCCTGACAGAAGACTATTTAACACTTTCTTCAGGCGGCCAAAGAAGCGCTCCTTCAACGATTGCTTCATGTCAGTACCATTGATGCCCAACGCTTCCGACATACCCAAATACTTATAGGTTTCGGATGCGGAGAGGGCTTTAAGGTTTATGGAATCCGAGAGTTGGGTTCCCACGGATTCCACAATCTCCCCTCGCTTTACATGCATGACCACACATTTGTCCACACCAAAGTCCATCCTGATAGCGCTACTGAAAGTTTCAGTTACTTTCAGTAGCTCCATTAGTTGCAAATTGTTGGGGGCAAAGAGTTTTAGATCATCCATCTACAGAAGGTGAGATATAACCTGACCACCTCTCCTCAGCCGATAGCCTAGACCTGAATCCTCCAGCAGTGTGCTTAGAGGATTCTAGGCTAAGCAGAACCAAAGCGGGCTCAAACTATTATTATTATTATATTTTGTTATTGCATTGCCACACGTATAGATCACGGTGTCTTCGAGGATAAAGCTGGTGCCTCGCTTTTTTTGCCGTCATTGCACTTGTATTGCATTGTTAGTAACACCACATCTCACCATACAACGGCGCCGCTACCGCTTTCCTACCGATCTGATTTAAGTGAGCCGAGGGCTTAAAATTGAAGCCTTAAATCATATTTGTTGCGGCTGTAATCCCCGAAAAGTAGACAGGTGTGTGACGATGCTCTTAAGTCGCTTCTGACTGACGTCTTTACTATGTATCAGTGTCGTCAACACTCCTAAGCGTTTTTACCTTCATAATAATTATTTTGCTAATAACAATGCACTGTCGAAGGTTGTGGAAGGCCAGAACGTTGTGCATATGTTGGAGCACACTGCGACGGATGTGGATGACAGGCCGCTACTGCATGTGTACATCGCCGACTGCGGACTGCTGCCTACCCCGCAAGCCTTCTATATTTCCGATGACCCTTATGAGTAAGTGTACTTTAAGGTTAAATTATCGACATTTAGTTTTGAGTCTACAGGTTTAAAAATTATGGAGAACATTAAAATCGATAAATGTTATGGCTCGATTAAAACATTTTCCAATTCAGTTTTGCGAGCTTGCATTCTTAATGTACACAGTAGATACATAGTCATATCAGAGGCCGTCCAAGCGTTCAGGGGTCTAAACCATGCTCTGACGTTTACAAACAATCCTGACGTTGATGGTCCAAGGCCCTGACCCGGAACTGTGCGAGTTGTGTTTGTACATTGTGGTATTTTATTAAAATAACTATTAATACTATTATCTTTTTTTCAGTCTGTGGGCATGGATCAAAGCGTCGGCTGTTCCACTGACCATGTCCTTCTCAATACTCGGTTTCTTTCAATGGATGATGAGGAAAATGGAAATATAAGCAACGTTACACGACATAAAAAGTATATAAAAGTTACTTATATAAGCCAAATAAAATCTTCAATAATGTGTTTTGTTTTCTATTTTGTCTGTACAATTATACACACGACACTTAATAATGTTCTGTATTGTTATCTATGAGCGCACGTTTGGAATAAAATGATCAATGGCACCTTTGTTTTTTTATTATTACATTATATTTAAAAAAAAACACTTCACAAATGCATTGAATTATCCCACGTTGTTCTTTTCGATGATATCACCTAGATCAACAAGGTGGGAATAACAAGATTCTTGTTTTACCCTGTAATTCAATCTTTTATGAAATAAAGCAAATCGTCCGTCATAAAAAAAAAAACCGGCCAAGTGAGTGTCGGACCACGCACAATGAAGGGTTCCGTAGTTGGGATGGATTTATCCCAAGAATAAAACTTGACATTGTAGTTGTAAAGCATACATTCACCAACTGGAAATGTAAGTTAGTAATCGCAAAAAAAGGTTTTTTTGTGATAAAACTACAAATTTACGATTACGGTCTTTTTCCTGTACTTGTGCTGTGAGACCTTGCTTCTTGCCAAATTTCATGATTCTGGGTCAACGGGAAGTACCTTAAAGGTTTTGAATCATTTGTGAGTATCAAAATATGTCGCATAAATCGTATTCTTAATTTATTATGTTGACTTAGAAGGTTGATTTTTTTAGAGCTTCAAGGGACCGTAGACTTACGTATTTGATATTAATTTCAACTTGATACCTCCACGCGTTCTTAAGAAAAAGGTCTTGACAGACAGACAGACATTCAGACGGACAACGATCTTATAAGGGTTCCGTTTTTTCCTTTTGAGGTACGGAACCCAAATTTTTTTTCTTTCTTAAATTTTTGGTGAGAATGAAAAACCAGTATCACTGACATCATGATTAATATAGTAAAATAGTACACTGCATAAGAACTATAGACCGTGCATGCACAACGACATATCAAGCTATACATTTTAGAAATGTATAGCTTGATAAGTCATCGTGTGTACTATTTTGCTATTCACTATTCATTCGAGTTTGCGATGACAATGACATTCTGGGACTTTGTTAACGACTTTAAAAAAAATCGTCAATGGATGGTAGGTCTGGCGTTGAGGACACAAGTGGCACGACCGACAGCCCATGCTCTGATCTGTTGTTGGTAGTCGCTATCATTATTTGATCGATCGTCAGCAACATTCTTAAGTAGAACGTCCGTGTAACCAATACCAGCGGTATGAATGTTATTTTATTTTTTGTACGTAAGTACCTATGCAAGGTCGATTGATCTGTTTGCTTTAAACTCATAGAGCTGTAGTGCCATTCTGCAACCATCACACCGTGAAAACCAAGGTGAAGTGAGGGAATTGCCAGGGATTGACCAAGACGGAATGACACTGACAGCTTACTCCACGCAAGTCTTTACGGTGAGATTTTTACAGAATCGACATGCAGAGCTTGTACTATGAGTGCTAGACATTGGATATAATATTTATACATGTTTTTATAAATACAGAAGAAATCCCAGACCAACAAACACTTATATTAATCACATATATTTGCGTCCTGTGGTCGTCAAACCCACGATCTCGTGATACGCAGTCTGGCATTTGGATCACTAGACCATGTTAATGATAATTTAGTAATTTGTATGTAAAAAGAATTTTATAAATACACAACTTGCAAAAACATTAAAACTACTCATGCATTAATTGCTTTCTTTTTTGGCTTTTATTAAATCTATTCAAATGTTTTTTTTTTTTTATCAAAATTATCTACTTATATCTTGATATCTACATGGTAAGTATGGTAACATCTCTACCACCGGATATTTTAATAGAGGAGATCATTCACTGTCCATAAATTTTTGGGCTACATGTGAAAAAGCCGGCAAAATAAAAAAGAAGCAATATTCTATATTATATTATTTTTTTCCTATGGGACCACACCAAACCTGTCATTCTCCGTCAAGTTACATGAGTCCGAAAAGTTCACTATTTCAGACTTATTTGATACGGGCTAAGGAGTGATTTAATGTGAGCACTAATTGACGGGGACTGGATGCCTGCCAGGGTTGCAGGTTGTTCGAAAAAAATACCGTGGCCCCTGGCACAGGCAACTGAAAGAACACGGGTGGGTTTTAGTCAGTAAAAGAGTCCCGCCCGCCTTTTTAAAACGCCCTCCCGCTCCGCCCAGAGCGGGAGAAGTCATTTAATGATGACCGACCCAAAATATAAAGGAGTTAATTAATTAATTTAATTGATTTTTATTTAAAAAGCTATTGCTATCTTAAACACTTCTTCTTTTTCGTCGTCCTTTTTCTTCCGCACCGGCTGGAAACACATGACAATAGCTTGGAGCAGTGTTTCTTTTCATCTTTGTAGTATTTTTCAATACAGGGAAATATAAAATTTTAAAAGACCCATCACATATTCGTTAGTTATTTACGCACTCTATACATCAAACTTGCTGAAATTATTGCTGGGAATCGACTTACTCTTGGTGTGAGAAATCGCTGTTTAAGACTATTGAAAGCGCAATGTAAGGCATCCAAAACATTGTTACTTATACAATACCAAATTTACTAAACCAAATACCTGTAGACAATAGAGACTCAATGAATAATACAAACACAAAGCGTAAGCTTAAAGAACATTCCATCAACTCGATTCTAATTTAACTGTTATTAATAGCGCGTTGAGCAAATCTCAGGCCATGGCATGCTAAGATAGACCCCAGATGTCTGATTGTGTGCCTTGTTAAACTTATTGGAAATTGTAATTTATAAAATAAATAAGTAAAAATAAAAAATTAAATTAATTTTGTACTAGCTAGCTGTGAATAAACCTAGAGTTCCACTGTTAAAAATGGTATCTGATGTTTATTGGCATAAAAAGCTATTATTATAATTAGTCTTTTAACAAAAAAATACCAACTGAAGACAGTATTTTTTTCAACTCGTATAACAGCGTAGGGTATGACCCTACTCTTCGTGGAGGCGATCGGCGGTGGCGATCTCTCGCGTCCGGCCCTGGTCCTTGCCATGGTACGGAGCGAGAGGGAATGGAAAGGCGTCACCTCCTGCGAAGCAGTAATGCTCGCGAAGGAGGAGGCGGAGCGCGTGAGGGAGAGAGCCTTGCGCCCTCACGCGCAAGGCTTTAGTCACCGCAGGAGCCGCCCTGGGTGTCGGGAGTCGCATGCAGATTCCCGGCCACCGAAGGCGCGGGCTTGCGGACGGCGAGCAATGGGTAGCTCGCCGTCCGGCAAGGACCAGGCCCGGGTCGACGGCGCGTCGTGTTCCACGCGCGCTTCAAAGAGATGTCTGCACATAATTACGGGGTCCGATACCTAGGGCCGATGCCTCACGGTCGCGGGAAATTCGAAACAGAAAATCGTGGCCCTGGCACAGGCAACTGAAGGAACAGGGGTGGGTTTTAGTCAGTAAAAGTCTGACACGCCCTCCCGCTCCACCCAGCGGGCCGAGCCGCCAACTGAGCGGGAGAAGTCATTTGAAAGGGTGTGACCCTACAGATTTGATCCTGTAGTGAAAACTGAAGAGAATTACATTATCTAACGAAATATAACTTTTTTCTGGTTTGCCCAAAATTAATGATCTTCTTTAGTTCGTATGTTTGCTTTTCAACGCTAGAGTAGTAGAAGTATGAAGATGTGCCGCTCTAATTTTGGGATCACAGTTTTTCTATGACATTTCTTCGCATAGCCTTTGATAAACGGCAACAGGGAAGGGTAGGAAAACATGTAAATTGTTTTTAACATAATTAATTATTTCTTTTGATTTATTTTTTGAATACATATATAATATTGGGTAATACCCATATATACTATATATGTACAAACAATCACTCCATGTTCTACAGTTGAGAAGTATTCAAAAATTAATTCATTGTTTTTAAAAACCTTATTTTAACTTTTTATCGTGTACCTGACTGACTGCAAAAAAGATTTTTAATGGATTCTAAATCTGATCTGCTAAAATGTATAATATAAAATAAAATAATTGCTAATATACAATATAAGGTAGGTAAGTAAATAATATATATCTTCTGGCTGCTATTGTATGTTATTTTAAACAATATTCTTAATATTATCTCTTTAAACGTATTAGGATGATTTATAGGGACGTTAATATTTTAATATTCTTTTACTGCAATCATATTACAAACAAATCTCCCGGCTTTTCATTAGGTACGAAAAATATTTACTTATTACATAATTTTATGGTTTTAGCTTAGATCGGGAAATTAGACCAAAAATGATCGTGCAGCCACATAGCATTGACGGCCCCTTGCTCAGAATGCAAGATAGAATACGGCCGATGAGATAAATTATGGCCGGTCTGAACATAGGCTCTCCGAAATTTCGAGCTTGTTCTCTCACTCACTCGCATCATGTCACCATTTGGTTTAAAAAAATGTAATTGCGCAGCCTCCTGCGTAATGATTAGACTGGTCATGATTCATCGGCCGTATTGTACCTACATTGCGACATTGCTGTAACGTCCTCAATCTACTAAACAATTCAATATTCTAGTCGGCGGAGATGAGCAGCCTAGAGGAGGCGTCTTTGTCGCCCATATTAAACAGTTCGTAAAATGCACTGCACTCAAAATTAACAGCACACTATCTAAATGTTAGTCCTAGAAACAAAGTGTTGCCGTGGATACTCAGTAACGCTATAGCAGGAGTAGTGTAGTGGCGAGTAGTATGACGACAGGAGCGAGCACGTGCGAGTGCGCGGCGTCGGGCGTGACGCGCGCGTCGGGGCCGGCGTCCGACACTTGCTGCGCGCTGGAGCCGCACGCGCGCGCGCACGACGACCACGCGCGGCACACGTCGCACGCGCTCGCGGCCAGCGGGGAGTAGAACACGCGCGCGCGGTGGCCTGCGGGATGAAGGGAATTGTTATTAGGAAAATAATTATGTTAGTTCACAAGATTTGAGATCCACCAGTCCCATGAGGTAGAGGATGAGTTTAACGCTATTATCGAAACTTCGGGTTTAACTTCGAACGGCTACTGATAAACTCCTGTCGGTAAAACCCAATAGCGTGCTGTATACTGACTGGAGTCATAGAGGTCCTGCATGGTGGCCCAGGCAGGTCGCTGCCGCGCCACGGGCAGCGCGCGCGGCGCGGCCAGCGTGGCGCAGCGCTCGGTGCGCGCGGCGCGCACTAGGTAGGTCGGTCGTAGAGAAGTAAGACTAACAAAGTGCTGTATACTGACTGGAGTCATACAGGTCCTGCATGGTGGCCCAGGCAGGTCGCTGCCGCGCCACGGGCAGCGCGCGCGGCGCGGCCAGCGTGGCGCAGCGCTCGGTGCGCGCGGCGCGCACTAGGTAGGTCGGTCGTAGAGAAGTAAGACTAACAAAGTGCTGTATACTGACTGGAGTCATAGAGGTCCTGCATGGTGGCCCAGGCAGGTCGCTGCCGCGCCACGGGCAGCGCGCGCGGCGCGGCCAGCGTGGCGCAGCGCTCGGTGCGCGCGGCGCGCACTAGGTAGGTCGGTCGTAGAGAAGTAAGACTAACAAAGTGCTGTATACTGACTGGAGTCATAGAGGTCCTGCATGGTGGCCCAGGCAGGTCGCTGCCGCGCCACGGGCAGCGCGCGCGGCGCGGCCAGCGTGGCGCAGCGCTCGGTGCGCGCGGCGCGCACTAGGTAGGTCGGTCGTAGAGAAGTAAGACTAACAAAGTGCTGTATACTGACTGGAGTCATAGAGGTCCTGCATGGTGGCCCAGGCAGGTCGCTGCCGCGCCACGGGCAGCGCGCGCGGCGCGGCCAGCGTGGCGCAGCGCTCGGTGCGCGCGGCGCGCACTAGGTAGGTCGGTCGTAGAGAAGTAAGACTAACAAAGTGCTGTATACTGACTGGAGTCATAGAGGTCCTGCATGGTGGCCCAGGCAGGTCGCTGCCGCGCCACGGGCAGCGCGCGCGGCGCGGCCAGCGTGGCGCAGCGCTCGGTGCGCGCGGCGCGCACTAGGTAGGTCGGTCGTAGAGAAGTAAGACTAACAAAGTGCTGTATACTGACTGGAGTCATACAGGTCCTGCATGGTGGCCCAGGCAGGTCGCTGCCGCGCCACGGGCAGCGCGCGCGGCGCGGCCAGCGTGGCGCAGCGCTCGGTGCGCGCGGCGCGCACTAGGTAGGTCGGTCGTAGAGAAGTAAGACTAACAAAGTGCTGTATACTGACTGGAGTCATAGAGGTCCTGCATGGTGGCCCAGGCAGGTCGCTGCCGCGCCACGGGCAGCGCGCGCGGCGCGGCCAGCGTGGCGCAGCGCTCGGTGCGCGCGGCGCGCACTAGGTAGGTCGGTCGTAGAGAAGTAAGACTAACAAAGTGCTGTATACTGACTGGAGTCATAGAGGTCCTGCATGGTGGCCCAGGCAGGTCGCTGCCGCGCCACGGGCAGCGCGCGCGGCGCGGCCAGCGTGGCGCAGCGCTCGGTGCGCGCGGCGCGCACTAGGTAGGTCGGTCGTAGAGAAGTAAGACTAACAAAGTGCTGTATACTGACTGGAGTCATAGAGGTCCTGCATGGTGGCCCAGGCAGGTCGCTGCCGCGCCACGGGCAGCGCGCGCGGCGCGGCCAGCGTGGCGCAGCGCTCGGTGCGCGCGGCGCGCACTAGGTAGGTCGGTCGTAGAGAAGTAAGACTAACAAAGTGCTGTATACTGACTGGAGTCATAGAGGTCCTGCATGGTGGCCCAGGCAGGTCGCTGCCGCGCCACGGGCAGCGCGCGCGGCGCGGCCAGCGTGGCGCAGCGCTCGGTGCGCGCGGCGCGCACTAGGTAGGTCGGTCGTAGAGAAGTAAGACTAACAAAGTGCTGTATACTGACTGGAGTCATACAGGTCCTGCATGGTGGCCCAGGCAGGTCGCTGCCGCGCCACGGGCAGCGCGCGCGGCGCGGCCAGCGTGGCGCAGCGCTCGGTGCGCGCGGCGCGCACTAGGTAGGTCGGTCGTAGAGAAGTAAGACTAACAAAGTGCTGTATACTGACTGGAGTCATAGAGGTCCTGCATGGTGGCCCAGGCAGGTCGCTGCCGCGCCACGGGCAGCGCGCGCGGCGCGGCCAGCGTGGCGCAGCGCTCGGTGCGCGCGGCGCGCACTAGGTAGGTCGGTCGTAGAGAAGTAAGACTAACAAAGTGCTGTATACTGACTGGAGTCATAGAGGTCCTGCATGGTGGCCCAGGCAGGTCGCTGCCGCGCCACGGGCAGCGCGCGCGGCGCGGCCAGCGTGGCGCAGCGCTCGGTGCGCGCGGCGCGCACTAGGTAGGTCGGTCGTAGAGAAGTAAGACTAACAAAGTGCTGTATACTGACTGGAGTCATAGAGGTCCTGCATGGTGGCCCAGGCAGGTCGCTGCCGCGCCACGGGCAGCGCGCGCGGCGCGGCCAGCGTGGCGCAGCGCTCGGTGCGCGCGGCGCGCACTAGGTAGGTCGGTCGTAGAGAAGTAAGACTAACAAAGTGCTGTATACTGACTGGAGTCATAGAGGTCCTGCATGGTGGCCCAGGCAGGTCGCTGCCGCGCCACGGGCAGCGCGCGCGGCGCGGCCAGCGTGGCGCAGCGCTCGGTGCGCGCGGCGCGCACTAGGTAGGTCGGTCGTAGAGAAGTAAGACTAACAAAGTGCTGTATACTGACTGGAGTCATACAGGTCCTGCATGGTGGCCCAGGCAGGTCGCTGCCGCGCCACGGGCAGCGCGCGCGGCGCGGCCAGCGTGGCGCAGCGCTCGGTGCGCGCGGCGCGCACTAGGTAGGTCGGTCGTAGAGAAGTAAGACTAACAAAGTGCTGTATACTGACTGGAGTCATAGAGGTCCTGCATGGTGGCCCAGGCAGGTCGCTGCCGCGCCACGGGCAGCGCGCGCGGCGCGGCCAGCGTGGCGCAGCGCTCGGTGCGCGCGGCGCGCACTAGGTAGGTCGGTCGTAGAGAAGTAAGACTAACAAAGTGCTGTATACTGACTGGAGTCATAGAGGTCCTGCATGGTGGCCCAGGCAGGTCGCTGCCGCGCCACGGGCAGCGCGCGCGGCGCGGCCAGCGTGGCGCAGCGCTCGGTGCGCGCGGCGCGCACTAGGTAGGTCGGTCGTAGAGAAGTAAGACTAACAAAGTGCTGTATACTGACTGGAGTCATACAGGTCCTGCATGGTGGCCCAGGCAGGTCGCTGCCGCGCCACGGGCAGCGCGCGCGGCGCGGCCAGCGTGGCGCAGCGCTCGGTGCGCGCGGCGCGCACTAGGTAGGTCGGTCGTAGAGAAGTAAGACTAACAAAGTGCTGTATACTGACTGGAGTCATACAGGTCCTGCATGGTGGCCCAGGCAGGTCGCTGCCGCGCCACGGGCAGCGCGCGCGGCGCGGCCAGCGTGGCGCAGCGCTCGGTGCGCGCGGCGCGCACTAGGTAGGTCGGTCGTAGAGAAGTAAGACTAACAAAGTGCTGTATACTGACTGGAGTCATAGAGGTCCTGCATGGTGGCCCAGGCAGGTCGCTGCCGCGCCACGGGCAGCGCGCGCGGCGCGGCCAGCGTGGCGCAGCGCTCGGTGCGCGCGGCGCGCACTAGGTAGGTCGGTCGTAGAGAAGTAAGACTAACAAAGTGCTGTATACTGACTGGAGTCATAGAGGTCCTGCATGGTGGCCCAGGCAGGTCGCTGCCGCGCCACGGGCAGCGCGCGCGGCGCGGCCAGCGTGGCGCAGCGCTCGGTGCGCGCGGCGCGCACTAGGTAGGTCGGTCGTAGAGAAGTAAGACTAACAAAGTGCTGTATACTGACTGGAGTCATAGAGGTCCTGCATGGTGGCCCAGGCAGGTCGCTGCCGCGCCACGGGCAGCGCGCGCGGCGCGGCCAGCGTGGCGCAGCGCTCGGTGCGCGCGGCGCGCACTAGGTAGGTCGGTCGTAGAGAAGTAAGACTAACAAAGTGCTGTATACTGACTGGAGTCATAGAGGTCCTGCATGGTGGCCCAGGCAGGTCGCTGCCGCGCCACGGGCAGCGCGCGCGGCGCGGCCAGCGTGGCGCAGCGCTCGGTGCGCGCGGCGCGCACTAGGTAGGTCGGTCGTAGAGAAGTAAGACTAACAAAGTGCTGTATACTGACTGGAGTCATAGAGGTCCTGCATGGTGGCCCAGGCAGGTCGCTGCCGCGCCACGGGCAGCGCGCGCGGCGCGGCCAGCGTGGCGCAGCGCTCGGTGCGCGCGGCGCGCACTAGGTAGGTCGGTCGTAGAGAAGTAAGACTAACAAAGTGCTGTATACTGACTGGAGTCATAGAGGTCCTGCATGGTGGCCCAGGCAGGTCGCTGCCGCGCCACGGGCAGCGCGCGCGGCGCGGCCAGCGTGGCGCAGCGCTCGGTGCGCGCGGCGCGCACTAGGTAGGTCGGTCGTAGAGAAGTAAGACTAACAAAGTGCTGTATACTGACTGGAGTCATAGAGGTCCTGCATGGTGGCCCAGGCAGGTCGCTGCCGCGCCACGGGCAGCGCGCGCGGCGCGGCCAGCGTGGCGCAGCGCTCGGTGCGCGCGGCGCGCACTAGGTAGGTCGGTCGTAGAGAAGTAAGACTAACAAAGTGCTGTATACTGACTGGAGTCATAGAGGTCCTGCATGGTGGCCCAGGCAGGTCGCTGCCGCGCCACGGGCAGCGCGCGCGGCGCGGCCAGCGTGGCGCAGCGCTCGGTGCGCGCGGCGCGCACTAGGTAGGTCGGTCGTAGAGAAGTAAGACTAACAAAGTGCTGTATACTGACTGGAGTCATAGAGGTCCTGCATGGTGGCCCAGGCAGGTCGCTGCCGCGCCACGGGCAGCGCGCGCGGCGCGGCCAGCGTGGCGCAGCGCTCGGTGCGCGCGGCGCGCACGGCGGCCTGCACGCGCGCGCCTCCTTGAGACACGCGCGCCCACGCCACGTGGCGCACCGCCTAATAACATACACGATGAGCTATATATCACTAGCGAATAGGAAAGATATAAGAAAATCACTAAGAACCGACTAGGGAAAATATGACTTCGGAGCTTGCTAGTTTTTTACCAAAGCTGTGCGAAGCAGCGGAGCAGAGAGCCAGAGCAAGTAAAAAAAAAACACAAATCTTCGACACAAAAATCTTTAACTATTTAATACACTGGCAGCCAACGCACAGCCTAAACCGCTAGGTCTAGAGAAGTATGAAACTATGAACAAGAGTGCCTTTTGTAAAGGTGAGCAGAAAGGAAGGAATTTTGAAAACGAATTCCCTGGGAAATTCCATAGGGCGCACGGCTTGTCACTGATTTTAGGCTGGTAGGCTGGAAGCGCTCTGCTCCGCTTTTTCAAACTTTTCTGGTTAAATGCTTTTTTGATCCTGATATTGTGAATGATATAACTTCGTACTTACCGTCAATTCTGTGAGTGTGTTTATATCAGCTAAATATCCTGACGGGAGCTGAACTGTAAGTAACGTCAGCCCACTTTCCGTCTCATTTCCTTGCGCCACGAACCTATTAATGATATTGGATTTTAATTTCTTACATCAGCTCATAAACTGATCTAACGCTAAGTTTATTCGCGAGTCTTCTTTGTTTCACCAATAACAGCCTTATGCTGTATTGACTATAGTTAGATTCAAAGGTTTTGAAATAGTCGGTTCGCCACCAGTACAATAGTTTATGCTGACAGTCTTTATCAGTTACTTTCTGAATAGTAGATATCTGCTATGGTCTGTGTCTTGATGGAGAGCCCCGTTCACTGACACTTTTACTTGCTCCTCCACCTGGCTTGATTAATATTTTAGGCCCAATCCTCTTGGTCTATTGACTTAATAAAAAAAATCACGCTCTATAAAGAACTTTTATTACTCACCCAAAACAGACAGACAATTGCAGTCTATCCTTGGTGGAGACCTGGTCTACTCTAGGGTCGAGGGTATATCTCGGCCAGGGCGCTGTGACGTTGGTGGCGCCGCGGGCCGACAAACCCAGGAGCCCTAGGCCTCGGCCCTCTGTGACTGCGCTTACTGACCGGCTGCTGCGGATCTGGTAGGCGAAATAATGAAGTAGTTTAGTTCATTACGTACAGAGTTAATCAAAAATCCTTTTTTCTCTGTCTGAAGTAATAAAATATTTGTTCAACCGTGAACATACAAAACCAATTACAGCGTCAGCATCAAGAGCGACATACATTCGTACCACGTGCCGGCAACACCGGCACACAGTCAGCGCTAAGAAGTGACCTACTGAGATCTTCGCTTCATCGGCTCAATACACACACAACACACATGGATATACGTATATATGTGTATTAACCAACAAATTTGTATATAATTAAGTTAATTATCATAATAAACTAGTCATCAAGCTGGAGTCGAGTTTGATTCACCTTCCGGAACTCCCCTCACTGTGGCCAAGACACCTTTAGCCATCATCGATCCTATGAGTCTGTGGGATCGGCAGTGAGATAACCATTTCCTGTGTACATTGCACGACGTACACAAACCCCTATTCCTACCCAACTTCCGTCTGTTACCGTAGGTCTCATTGTAACAGATTTCCCTCAAGTGAAACCAACGTAACCTGCGTTTGGTATGGTTTGTATGGTAGGTAGGGCATTAGGAGAATTAGGGTTCTACCTTATTGCTAGAGGGCTAGGTTGTAGTCAGTAGGGTCGTAGGTAAATCCATAGGTACCGGGCTCAATTGATTAGACATAGCCAACTGTACGCATTTGGAATAACGGCCGTACTAAGCTGTGAATACCGGTGCGTACAATATTCTTTATTTTAGATGATTATGAATCCTAGGCACAGGAGAAATTAATAATAAACAACATAAAAAATAATGTCCGCTACGGTCATCAAGATTTGATTGCCCTTGCCAGGCATTCTGCGGATCAGGGATGCCTTTTTTTAGCGTATGACGGCATGAAAGCTATCAGTGTGATATAGCGCAAACATTTAGAAAAGTAACGAGGCAACCCCAACATCATCCTGAAGATATTATTATACTAGATACGCAGGTTATCCAGCGACCTTTTGGCGTGACTGGTCCACTGATTCCCAGTGTAGATGCTCCGACATTATGCCTTAAAAAGCGTAATCTTAACTTCTTCAGAACATCGGTAGAAACTGCGGACCAGCATGTTACCACTAACCGCTAGACACCTGCGCTCCTTCTCTATGTCAACATCGTCCTCATGGCCGTCGGTAAGGAAACGCCCTAGGTATTTAAATTTCGCGACACGATTGTCGTATAAGCCATTCGACGTTATACAACGTGAGTGCTCAGGATATCAGCGGCCCTAAAGACCATTTATTCACTTTTTTGTACATTATACAAAAGGCCGTGTGTATGAGCATAGACCTAACACACCACTAAGCCAATGTTGTTGATACTGACGCCATGTATTGGGCAATCGACGCGCCTGCCACTGAGCTCGACGATGAGGTCATTTACATTTAGGTTGAAGACCTTGAGTGATGTCAACTCTCCCTGTCTCACCCCGCTTTCCAGTCTATATGCTTCAGAGAGTGAATTGGCCGACCTCACAAAGTTGATCTGGTTACCATCCCAATAATTAAATACATTGTGCACGGCTGCCAGCACACCCCTGTCCTTCAACTTTCCCCAGAGCACATCGTACGACACAAGATCAAATGCCTTGGAGAGGTCAAGGAAACAGGTATAAACCGGCGTCCTACGGTCAGTTTAGTATTGGACAGTATGCTTGAGACTCAAGATTGCGCTTTCAGCGTATAGCCCAGGCCGAAACCAGAACTGAGCGCCATGCAATGTTATATACCTATCTAAGCAAGTTACAAGCATACCTTCCAGCACCTTAGCAATCGCAGTTGCTAAAGATATGGGATGGGAGTTCCCCTTGTCCGAGATGTCACCGATCCTCTTCTTCAAAATAGGCACCACGATGGTTTTCATTAAGTCATGCGGCATACAGATAGGAGTAACTCATGCACATTGCGAAAAACATGGCCAGGACCCTCGGCAGGAGAACACCCATGCGGGGTTCCCCACCTCAAGTGCTCAACACTAAGATGTTACCGTCATGACCGAGACATGGAGACTTACCGCCTGTCATTTTCTTTAAGTCGAGTCTTACTTGACTAGCAGTAAAATGTACAATCGAGTCGCCTACTCCGTGTCCAGCCTCAGAGCTAATAGACGACGCTGAAGGGCCCGAAGAACAGCGCATCTTAAAATGTTCACTGAACATATTCGCAATATGGGCTGGTTCACTTTTCCCTCCAACACTCACTGGAAGTCCAGGCCTAATAACGAGCTTCCTAGTAGCTCTTCAAAATTTGCTGAAATCTTTTGCCGATCTATGTTTGGCCAGCATATCCAAATTAAGTTGTGCTTGGTTATTTTGGCACCACTTTGAAGTGGTGCCCAAATAACCAGGCACAACTTAATTTGAACGTTTGAACGAGTTTTGAAAATTTTACGAGCCTCACACATTTCATGAAAAATTATGATAGCCGAGGGCCGATTACATGCTACCCAGAGCTGGAATTAAAGCCTAGCCGCCCAATGAGCTTCACGAACATGTTTGTTCCAGCCGCATAAGTGCCTGCTCTTGCCCCATTCAATGCCTCGCTTCCAACTAGACCCCACAGCGGCATCGCTCAAGATGCGCACAATATTGTCATACAATTTGTCCAACACACATTTGTGGAATACACTGCCCAGAAAACCAGTTCAGTTTTCACGAGTTCTCCCGAAAATGGCATTTCTAAAACATAATACTATAGCAGGTGGAACCTGGAATAAGACAAGTAACCAGGATCTATAAACTAGAGGCAAAAAAAACCTTTACATACCTACTTTAGTCACAAGAAGTGATCTGCCGATTTTAACATATTTAGATTTATAGAATTAGTAGAATTAAAAAGACAGTGTGGAGTGAAAAGTGGCTTTGTACCGATTTGGTTTGTATGATGAGGGCATTGTTCTCTCCGATCTGGAATTGTCTCGCTTCATCAGATCCGGTGACGTTCACTGAAACGCGGAGCTTCGACGATGTTTTCACTGATTCCGCGTATTGTGCCAAGGAGTCCATCTGAAAAAATACCGATAATGGTATTCATTTCGTCTTGAATTATGTTTGGTGTCTTTGCACTGGGTATACGCCTAGATACTCCGTAATTTTTAATATACTGACGACAAAAGGAAATCAGAAAACATAACAGTTTTGAAAACAGATTTGGATATTCGCAAACCCATAATGTGCCCACTATCTCGTATTAAGTAGGTACCTACTGTTGGATATACCACCAGTACCTACTTACCACTTAACAGTACTCCACATTAGCCCTGCACTGAAATAGCTGAAAGCAGTTGGTCCAGCAGTGGCATGATGCAGGCTGGCCGTAAGCAGTACTCACGACTTCTGGGTCCGGGTCGTGCGGCAGGTAGGCCTGCAGCAGGTAGCGCACGACGGGCGCGGCGTCGTCCAGCCGGCGCGCCGCCAGCTGGGCGCGCAGGCCCCACGCGGCTGTGGTGGCCTCCAAACTGTTACCCTGGAGCCACGGGTTGCGCCACTCGTTACCTGATAGAGTTCGGGACCAGAAGAGAGTGGAATCTGTGGAAAAACTTACCTACTATTAGAAAAGGCCATGGCCACATGCTAGGTATATTGTATCTGTTTTCGTGCACCGCGGGCTTAACCCAAATTTACAGCAAAATATCTACGGACTATACATTGGTGAAACAAACTATTAGAAAAAGTATAAATTTCACGTTTTCCTAAGCTGACCAATTTTCAGTGATGTAACGAATTTTCGTAAAAAAATATTTTGAGTTGTTTCAAAGTCTCGGGAACACGAGACAGCTGCTTTTTTAACGTTACTCATGCGTAACATAGAAAAATAATTCCAGTTGTTTGAAGTAACCGGAAACCAAACTAAAAGTTCAGAACTACTTTGTTGAGAACGAAAGAGTTCTCCTTGTCCGGTGGCATTTTTGCAAAAACCACAAACTTGTTGTTAATATGTATCATCTAGATCTCATTTAAGTACCACTGTGCTCAACCTGTGTCTATCATCTCATATCATCATTATTTAATATTATTATTTGGCCCAAAATTAACTCGATACCAATTTTATTCTGAGAAGTCTTGGGACCTCACGGGAGTCTCGGGACCCGAGACAACTAAATTTACAAAAAGTCCCGGAACTTCGACACCACTCCTCAGCCCTTGTATAAAGGTTAGCTTGCCTGTAGTGTTAGCGTATTTGTCCATCATTTCCAAGGTCTGCGTGAGTTGAGGATGTCTCGTGACCGCTAATGCTCCTCCGACGAGGGCTAGCGAGTACGCGTCCAGTTCCGGAGACAACCCTCGCACTATGTAGTCCACTGCTTTGTTGATGTTGTTCTTGTACAAAACATCGCTACCCTGAAAGTAAATTGAAATTAGGCTAAGAATCACAATTTCTTTTATGTCAAAAGATACAAAACATAGCCCATAAAACGCATGTCCTTCACCACTTCACAAACGTGTTACTAGGGAATTTGTTGCACCTCTTCATCTTCATAGCTAGAACTAATGTTCTAGCTGTAACACGTTTGTCTGTCTGTTACAATGTCATCCGCTTTGCTGAACTATGATGGGGTCGGCTTCCAGACTAGCCGGATGTTGCTGCTTTGACGGCCTATCAGAACTCCTCAAACCACTTATTGGGTAACACGATGATAAGACTCTCTGTCACAGTGTAAAGTTCATACGTCCGGGCGCTGCGCCTGCGCCAGCCAGCCCGCCGCCACGGGCTCCACGGACACGTACCTACCTTAGTCTGATGCAGTGCCACAAGCGCATAGGCCGCCAGCGGCAGCGCAGCCTGCGCGTGCGGGTTGTCACGAGGGGCGCGCGCGGCGGGCGCGGGCCAGGCGCCGTCCGGGCGCTGCGCCTGCGCCAGCCAGCCCGCCGCACGCCGCGCCGCCACAGGCTCCACGGACACGTAACGCGAGCAGCGAGACAGCCAGCGAGTCGCTACAGCTGTCATCCTGTCGGCAGACAACTACGCTATGAATTTGCTCGTCATGCAATCAAAGAATATTAAACTTACTACCTAGGGCGAGTAATAAAATTCAAGTGGAATAAAATGTCAGCACCTCATCTCCAGTTACTTCATTCGTTTGTACCTACCCGTGAAAACGTAAATCCGAAAGTTCACCCCCGTTTTAGAATTGTTTGAAAAGGACATAATAGCTGAAATTTTCCACTACGCTATTAACACTTACGAAGAATAGTCTCTACTAAGCTAACCTACCCATTATTGACGCCACCCTCTTCCTCATTTAGGCATGCAAATCGTCAACACGGGCTTTTGCGAACATCTACGAAGCGCTGCTGAAGCGCGGAAGCCCCATTAACATCCTAAACAGTGGCGCTGTGACGTTGAGCAGAGCGCACGCGTTTTTGCCTCTCGTTGCGAGTGCATAAACTTTTTACGCGTATTTACGAAATATTCTTTGTGAAATGCAAGGTGACTCAAGTGGTGAAGATCTGAGTGATTCAGAGATTTTAGATAAATGCGAACAACAATTAAATGAGATTAATAAGATGGATGAGGACATTTTGGCAAAAGGGAGAAATGTTGATGACGTAACTGTACGAATGGCAGAGAAGAGAAAGGATCGAGAAGATGACAATATTGAAGATGACTTTATTACTGTAACTAGAAATAAACCTAAACGTTTGATAAGAAGTAACTCGGTGAACAAAAGCAACAATCAAGGAAAAAATAAGGAAGATAGTGGCACATCTGAAACCGTGGCTAATCATGAGGTTTGTGTAACTTCGTTGGAGAATTTACCGAAACCAATAGCTTTTGCTAAATTACTTCGTTCCGAGAACATTAAGGATATTCTTAAAATAAAATATAAAAGCTCCAATAAGGTACTTATTCAATTTCTAAGAAAGGAAGATGCTTTAAAACTAATTGAGTGTCAAAAAATCAAAGAAATGGGTTTACGTTGTCAATTAATACAAGAAATGACGGTGTCATATGGATTAGTGAAAGGAATCGACCTTGAACTAAATGAACAAGAACTTATGAACATTTTAAAAGCGAGCGTTGATGTTTTATCGGTAAGGAGATTAAAACGTTTGATGCCAGAAGGGAACTGGATTGATTGTGAGTCTGTTAGAGTGAGCTTCAAAAGTAATGTGTTACCTCAATATATTTATGCCTATGACTGCCGATTTAAAGTTGAAGCGTATGTATTCCCAGTAACGCAATGTTCTGGTTGTTGGCAATTTGGACATCTCATAAAATTTTGCCCTACTAAAAAAGTCATATGTCCAAAATGTGGAGGAAGGCATGAAAACTGTACCATCACAGACTTCAAATGTCTAAACTGTAAGGGGAGTCACTTTGTCCTGGATAAAAAGTGTCCCGTCTTTCTGAAAGAAAGAACTATCCGTAACATCATGAGTGAAGAACATGTTACATACAGAAGAGCCTTACAACTTTTCAAGGAAAAGAAAGTAAAACAAATCACAAATGAGTTCGCGCAGGAGAAGAATAACAATGAATCTGCAACCACAATTAACAATGAAAAAAAAACCTATAGTAGTGTATTGACCAATGCCGTAATACACCAAGAACCGATGTCTAATACTGAAGAAGAAGAAGAAAATGATGGAATTGTAAATACACAGCAATATATAAAAAGAACAATACATAAATCAAACAAGCAGAAAACGGGTCGAAAGCAAATTTATGAACCCTTGGAACAGACCATATTTGCAGAAATAAATCATTCACAGGAAGATCAATTAAGTAGCAAACAAAGTACACATCTGTTGTATAAATTTGAATGGGCGAAGATATGGAAAAAGATAAAAGAAATTTTTAAATCGAAATTCAATTTGAAAGAAAAATTATTATCAGTATTGAAAATTGTTGGTGAGGAATTAAAGAAATTTTTGGTTAATATTATGTTCGGAGAAGACATTTTAGGGTATATAAACCGTTTAATTAATGGCTAATTTGCAAAAAGTTATTAAGGTTAACATATTCCAATGGAACTCACAAAGTTTACGACCTAAACTTGTATCCTTTTCTGAACTTTTAATACAAGAAAACATACACATCGCAATAATATGCGAATCATGGCTCAATTGTGATATTAATATTAACATAAGCGGATACAATGTATATAGGAACGATAGATACGATAGTTATGGTGGTGTAGCTTTACTGATTCACCGGTCGATTCAATCTCATCTAGTACCATTTAATATTAATAATGGGGGTATCGAAGTAATATGCGTGAAGTTATTAAATTGCAAAGACTTAGAACATGTCGTGTCGGTTTATTGTCCTTCATCTGTTCGAACTCAGCTATCCGATTGGAATGAGGTTTTTTCCCACTTTACAGGTAAATCAATAATAGCTGGCGACTTTAATGGCCATCATACTAACTGGTCGGTTAAATCTGACGTGAGAGGTATTCAAATATTAGACTCATCCCTAGAAAACGACTTTATCTCTCTTAATAACGGTATGGCAACACGGATTAAGTTGGTGAATGACAACTTACAGCAAACCTCCCCGGATGTGTCTTTTGTCTCCTCTGACGTAGCAATAAAATTTGACTGGCAGGTGATTAATGAAAATCTCGGCAGTGATCACCTGATAATTAAAATGACGGCAAACTTATCTAGTTTAGTATATATTGGCAGAAAACGAAACTGGAAAACTGCGAACTGGAGTAAATATAGTCAATCAGTTTCAGATAAAATCAATTGTACGAATGAATTCTCTAATAGTGTAGGTGTTCAGCAAATGTATGATTTATTCGTAAATATCATAGAATACGCAGCTGATAATCATATTCCGTATTTTAAAATCAGTCTAGAGACAGAAGAAAAGTTTAAACCAAAAAATTATTGGAATCCTAAATTGTCTGAAATAGTCGCACAACGAAGATTAGCCTTGTCAAACTTTCGTAAAAATCCCACCCCTGAAAATCTAAACAAATTGGAATCCAAAACGTTAGAATCGCAAACGTTAATTAAAAAAGCTAGGAACTGTGGATGGCAAAAATTCTGTGATTCTATTGATGAAGTTACATCCGTTCCCGAGATGTGGCGGCGTATGAGATGGATGAAAGGTTTTAAACAGCAAGCATCGTGTCCTCCCAGCGAAAAACAATCTGCGCTGTTACGCTCACTTACTCCAGATTATGCCCCTAATCTAGCCCCCACTTTCAAGTCAAGAAGTGATTGTTTAGAAACTGAATTTACTAGTCAAGAACTCGATAACTGTCTCAAAAAGAAGGACTCGGCCCCGGGGCAAGATGGCATATCCTACTCAATGTTATACAATTTACCGGAATCTGGAAAACTTTTGTTGCTCAAAATATATAATAACATTTTTAAATCTGGTACCGTACCTCATCAATGGCGAGACATACAAATTATTCCTATTACCAAACCCGCAATTAACCATAATAGCGAGTCTAAGTTAAGGCCTATTTCGCTTATCTCATGTGTTTGTAAAATTTTTCACGTAATGATATGCAAACGGTTAGAATGGCACGTAGAAAAAAACAGACTTCTATCCCCAAACACTGTAGGATTTAGAAAATCACAATCCTGTTTGGATTCCCTATCTCGACTAGTCACTTACATACAAATTGGCTTCACTAAAAATGTTTCTACAGTGGCATGTTTTGTAGACATAGAAAATGCGTATAACAATGTTACAATTGAGTCAGTTATAAAAGTATTGGATGATGTTCAGGTCGGGTATAGAATTTGTGTCTATCTTTGGTCTTTTATGAATGAAAGACACTTAAAAATTAAGTCATTTAATAGTGAAGAACTTGGTGCTAGATGGACTAATAGAGGATTAGCACAAGGGGACCCTCTGTCCCCTTTATTATTTAACTTAGTTACGTACCAAATCTGTCGTAAAATTCAAAATGTCATGATATCGCAGTATGCCGACGATTTTGTTATCTATTTAAGCGACAAACATATAACAATATCTGAACGTTATATACAGGATGCGTTAAACTGTTTAGAAACTTTACTGGGGGAGATCGGATTGACATTATCACCAACCAAATCTAATTACTGTGTTTTCAGTAGGGGTCGAAGAAGAATATTGCCTTCCTTCAAAGTTTATGAGCAACCTTTATTATTGGTAGAATGTGTGAAATACTTGGGTGTATGGTTGGATAAAAGTTTACACTGGCGCAAACATATTAATGAAATAGTCAGTAAATGTACAATTTTTTTAAATTTATTAAAAGTCCTAGCAGGTTCCTCCTGGGGTGTTCATACTAAACACATACGTAGATTATATGTCTCGCTAGTAAGAAGTCGACTTGATTATGCTTGTTACTTGTATGATTCTAGTGCAAAAACACATGTATCAAAATTGGATAAGCTACAAAATCAAGCACTTAGGGTAGTAGGAGGTTTCATAAAAAGTACTCCGATCCATGTGATGGAAAGTGAGTTGCACATACCACCACTATTTGTAAGACGACAATATTTAGCATTTAAGTATATCCTAAAATCACTTTCATGGTCTAGTAGTATGTGTTTAAGCACAATTTCAGAATTGGGCACACTGAGCCATTATAGTTACTGGTCCAACAAAAAAAAACCATTACTTGCTACTACCTTCAATGAAGTGGGGCAATTACAAATTAATTCCTCGGATATTCTTAAAATGTTTACTCTAGATACATGGGTATCCGCTATACCAATTAAAATGCCTATCAAAACGGATTTGGAATGTATAAAGTACTCAAAAAAATTGTATAATCCCACTATATTGATTCATGAGGTGGTGTCAGAATTAGTTTCCAAATATAGTGATTGGAATAAAATTTTCACGGACGCTTCAAAAAGTGTAAATGGGTGTGGAGCTGCATTCTTTTTCCAAAACACAGATTATAAAGCTAGTTTTAAAATCAATGCTACTGTATGTATAATGTCTCTGGAACTTATTGCAATATATGAGGCAGTGGCTTATGTAGTTAGTGAAAATCTCAATAAAGTAGTTATTTTTACTGATAGCAGGAGTGCTATACAACATGTGGCTCGATGCGTCTCTGGTTGCAGAGGTGCATCGATAGCCTATGATATTCTCAATTTGATTAGTAATATTAACAAAGACGAGACTAGGGTAATATTGCAATGGGTTCCAGCACACATAGGCTTACGGGGCAACGAGGAGGCTGACCGTCTGTCAAAGCTTGCAGTGGAGACGGGTTGTGAGAAGCCGTATATCCCAGATTATTGGGAATATTGCCCAAAGTTTAAACTGTTGTGTTTTGACGGATGGAGGAATTAATTCGATGAAATATCAAAAAAGAAAGGGATCTGGTATAAAGTAATTCAAAATGAGCCTCCTCGCGTGCCCTGGTTTGAGGATACAAGTTTGGGTAGAAGTTATGTTAAGTTAGCACTAAGACTCCGATCGGGGCACTATCCATCGGCAAAATTTGCTTTCCTAATGCGAAAGGTCGCTTCTCCTAATTGTGAAATATGTAAACAAATTGAAGATGTACAACATTTGTTGATGGAGTGTGTTAAGAGCAAGAATGAAAGGGAATCATTGATTAGAGACTTTAAATTGAACATGTTGGACGTTGGGCTCATTCAAAGTATTTTATCAAACCCTAAATCAGCGATTGCAAAGAGGTTGTGTGGCCTGGTGAAGATGCCTAATCAATGATTCCTTTTATGTTACATAGTATTTAGGTACACCTAAATTAAAGTTACATTGTTAAAAGGTACGATGGGGTTGGCATATCCGTATGGATAAAAACCCTTTTAATAATAAAGAATTAAAAAAAAAAAAAAAAACATCCTAAATTCCTTTTCATACTGAACTCGTAGCACGTTGTAGGCCTTCTGCGTATACTTCACCCACAAGCTGCACGTGTAGAAGGTTTGGCAGTAAGCTTTAAAAAGACACACCTTTACATCCCCACTACAGCGTGCAAAACTGCGGGCTAGCATATTGCACCGAACCACCAACGCCCTACGCTCCCTTTCCAAATCTGCATAATCACTCCTCCGTGACTTACATGACCTCATGTCCTAGGTACTTCACCTGAGCAACACGCTGCAATCGTGTTCCGCTTATATTAACTGGAAGAACGTTACCTAACGATGCATGTTTGCTATGGAAAACCACCATTTGTGATTTCTTATGATTGTATGTAACCCCGTGCGTCGCCTCTTAGGGCTCACATACAACAAGCAATTTGTAGAGTGCACTGATTGATGGGCACAGCAGCACCATATCGTCTGCATTGCTCAAATTATTTACCATGACGCCATCTATTGAAAAGCTGACATTGGGTCTGCTGAGCCTATCAATCAGATCATGCACGTACAGGTTAACCAGAGCAGGCGATGTCTCACTCCACACCCCAACAAATACGGTTTGGAATACAAATTATCCAACCAGACACGATTGGTTTGCGGCGATCTGTACCAGAACTTCAACAAATTAACTAGCTCTGTAGGCAAGTTCAAATTATGGAGCTTAGACCAGCTTCTCATAGGATAAGAGGTCAAAAGCCTTGGAAAGGTTAAGAAAGGCAGTATAAAGTGGCGTCTTTCTGCCGTATAATACGAGTACCTTACAGTCTGCTTGAGCGCCAGTATAGCACTCTTGGTCGACAGTTTGCTTCTGAAGCCATACTGCGCATCATTCAATTCTAAGTGGCTAGGAAGCTGACGCTCAAGCAGACCATCAAGTACCTTCCCTACTACCGTAGCTAAGGCGATAGTCCTGTAATTGTTTTTGTCGGAGACATCACCGGTCTTATTTTTAATTACAAGTTGGTACTACAACACTTACTACTAAATCCGCTGGAAGATAAGTATGACGGTCGCAAAATGTAAAAAGCATCGCAAGTATGCGGTATCCTCGCGCGCGTATGGGAGTGGCGCGAGGAGGCAAAACGCCGCGCCGGGGTGTAACTCCGCTGCCCCGAGAAATCACGGTACAGCGGACAGAGCTCCGGCGGGATGTCATGGCGACATGGAGGGTGCGATTGTCGCGCCAAAATAGCGGCGGTAAGTCCCCTCTTTGAGGAGTGGTTGGAGAGGCGCCACGGCGTCCTCACCTTCCGCCTGACACAGGTCCTCACCGGACACGGTTGTTACGGGAGGTTCCTGTTTCGCATAAGGCGGGAGGAAACGCCTGGGTGTTACCAGTGTGTGGATCGCCCAGAGGACACGGTGGAGCATACGGTGGAGGTCTGCCCAGCTTGGGCGGAGCACCGCAGTGTCCTCACGAACGCGATCGGCGGCGGCGATCTCTCGCGTCCGGCCCTGGTACAGGCCATGGTACGGAGCGAGAGAGAATGGAAAGGCGTCACCTCCTTCTGCGAAGCAGTAATGCTTGCGAAAGATGAGGCAGAGCGCGTGAGGAAGAGAACCTTGCGCCCTCACGCCCCCACTAGTCGCCGCAGGAGACGTCCTGGGCGTCGGGAGTCGCCTGCAGATTCCCGGCCACCATAGGCGCGGGCTTGCGGACGGCAAACAACGGGTAGCTCGCCGTCCGGCAAGGACCAGGCCCGGGTCGACGGCACGTCGTGTTTCACGCGCGCCTCAAAGAGATGTCAGCATAAAATGACGGGGTCCGATAGGGCCTAGGCCTCAGGGTCGCGGGTAATTCGAAAGAGATAACCGTGGCCCTGGCACAGGCAACTAAAGGAACACGGGTGGGTTTTAGTCAGTAAAAGTCTGACACGCCCTCCCCCTACACCCAGAGCGGGAGAAGTCATTTGATGAATTCCTACCCATAAAAAAAAAGTATGATTAGGTCCAGCGTACAGCAATGTGCTTTACACCCAATCCGTCATACCCCGGAGACTTCCCCTTTGATAAATTAGTCACTACTTGCTTAATTTCCTTAGCATTGAATCCCCGGGGATCCTCCGAGTAAGACAGACCTAACTCTGTCGCACCTTGCTCCTCATTCAGCGCGGACTGCACTCTAAAATATTCGCTAGACACTTTGCGTCCGCCGCCCCATCCACACTCACAGGAAGGCCCGGTTTTGGATTCAGCTTATTAATGTTTACAAAACTTTACAAAAAAAATATACTGAGAAGAGATTTTGAACTCTATTGGTGCCGATTCTTTTGTCACAACTGCCTTTAAACTAGAGTATTTAAATCGCAAAAATTTTGTTTAATCCTGTCAAACGACACCCATTCTGAATTTGACTAAAGTGAGACAACTTAACAAAATTTTAGTTTGACTGCACTAAGACTCACTTGAGGCACTCAGTTATTAATTTAGTGAAAATGTCAATTTTGCTATTCTGAATTTAACGTTTTTCACCAAAATAAAATATTGTTTAACTATATCTGAAAATGAATCGGACTATTTTTAATCACGATTGAAATTTTTGTGTCGCGAACACCAACACCTCGACTTCAGGTGCTAAAACAGTAGTAACAGTAATTTTTCATATTTTCATACAAAAGTCGAAAAGTTCCATAAAAAACACGTCGAGGCTGCCCCTTCTGCGCGCCTTCCGATCTAATATAATTCACGGGGTAGAGTCAACGGGTACCACGTTGCGAAGACAAACGAAAAAGAAAACACGTGGTCAGTTGTGTCAAAATTATTTTAAATTTAGAGATTTAGAGATTTTAGTGACAGTTTATTTAGTTTAGTTCGGTGTACATTATCCATCTTTATCTGATCTGAGTGATTTTGATGTTTTATCCTACTATAGTCTGTTCTTACTACATTTCAGATTTAAGTAACTAACTCCTGACCTTGGCTTATCATTTAATTAACATTGATGAAATTTATCCCGGGCATATTTATTATGTGATAGTCAAGACTGCAACTCACCAAACGTCTCCCTCGGCGTCTGCGTCCATTTCAGTAGCAAACGATCCATCAGGACGTCGGTACGCCATCAGTCTTTGATAACCGATCGCTGCCAGTTCTCTTGCTTCCTTTGTTGTCGCTACCTCTTCTTGGCCAGAAGCCTAGAAAAAATATTGTATTTAAAAAAAAACTTCGCATGTGATCAAACTACTTTTTTCATTTTGAACTGCTACGTACTTACGTTCCTGGGTTTGACCCCAAGGTCGAGCAATATTATTCGGTTTTTACATTAGACATGAAAGAGCGAACGCAGACGATCATGTCAGTAATGTATGGAGTTCTGAGAGAAGTTTATGAACTTGTCTTATTTTCTTTAACTATTGTAGTTGGCCGATAGGCGTTTTATGTTAAAGTTAAAAAAAAAACCTCAGCCCGTAGTCTGGATTTGGGCCCGGTAACATTATTACATGGGACTTTATCATAACTGGAAGAATGTGGGTTTTCTGCACCTCTGCCTTGCACCTCAAGGGTATTTGATGTAATTCTATAATATAAAACAAGACTGAAATAATAACTCCAACACAAACCTGCAAATAGTCAAGCAGCACACAAGCCAATGCAAGTGGGCGCACGGCAAGCGCGGGGTCCGCGGCGGGGCCCGGGGGCTCCCTAGCGGCCTGCAGGGCTCCGGCCAGCAGGTCCCCGGCCGCCTGCAGCGACGTGGCGCCTGCCTTCACACCCGCAGGCACGACCAGCGTTACGTTGGCTCGAGCGACGCCGCGGCGAGCGTCTAGGAGACTCCATGAGAATAGATCTTCTTCGTATCCGTCCTGTGGGTAAGATTGAATGCTTATAACGTTGATACAGCCAGGTCATTCTTCGCAGGAGTTAACAAAAGGTGAGTAGAGTACAAGGATCTTAACAAACGCTAACTCAACAACTTCGTCAATCAGACTTGCAGGCCTTTATGAAAAAAAAACAGTAGTGTAGGGGTTTATGGCATGGGCATTAAATTGTAAGCGTAGATTAGACATAGACGCAGAGGTGTTAAGATGAGCAAGGGTTGTAAGTTTTATTTGTAATTTTGTGTTGTTTGAATGTTATTTTGTTACTAACACTGTGGACCTCATTGTAGTCTGATTATTCTGACGGCGGTTTTTGCGTATAATGGGTATATTTGTGTGAGTTTGTGAAAGTTTTCTGTGTTTTCAGTTACCTTGACTTGAATGGTTCTGAAGAGCGAGTCGGAGACGCCATTCCCGCTGGCCTCCACGATGACGGGCGCGTCTCCACTACGCACCGCGCTCACTAAGAACGCGGTACTGACGGAGCCACGAGCTGGGACTGTCACACGAACGCGACGGAATAACTCGATCTCTGTGGAAGGTAGATTCATAGATGAGACTTTATAACACACCGCACACAAAAAGCGTTAGTATTGATCAGACTTATCAATAAGTTACTTCTGCTGGAACATCGTGGGACCTTTTTGGAAGGAAAGAACGGACCATCCTTTGTTCTTTCTGCGAAAGTCATAAAGTGCGGATTTTAATGTCGTCACCAAAATAAGTTGTCGGAAACCAATCGTAGTTTTTCGTATGAAAGTAGAAAGGTATATCTACTTATAAACAGCAAAACATGTCGAAATGCTGTAGGTAAGTAGGTACTCACTTTTCGCAGAATCGAGTTCGTTATCGAGAGGTTCGAATTCGAAATATTGATCGCTGTTATAGAAAGTGACCTCGACGGACGTGTCGACTGCTAGCGTAGTCTTCAAGATAATCACTGCAGCCACGGTTTCTCCCCTTTGTAACGTGGCGGGTAGTTCGGCAGCCATAGACAATGGTACGGAGGTAGTAAACTTTTGAGGTGAAGATAATCCAAGGCCAAGGGTTGGGTGCACGGAAAACGCGCCGATAGAGAACTCGCCAGGAGTAACTGATGTCCAACGATCCTTTGATCCTTTTCCGTCGTTGCTGTAACGAGAACAAGTTTAAGAGATCTATTTATTTTACAACCAACTGCGGATGTGCAGATGATTTCTTTCTGCAATCTCAATGGATTATTCTCTCATCAATAGCCAGTAAGCTATTTATCTGAAGAAACACTGTAAGTGGTCAGATAGCAGCTGCATGTGCATGCAGTGATCATGATAAAAGTACTTTTAAAGACCTTACGAAGTTACAATCATAAGCAGTGGCCACATAACCTTTTATAATAAAATCCTAACTGAAATCAATCAAAAAGTCACAAGAGCTTACCCTATAGTAAGATTGGCGAGAATCCAAGTAGGCTGTGGTGATACGGTGAGGTAGTATCTCGGAGACGGCGGCGGCGGCAGGCGGCTGAAGGCGTAGGGCCCCGCCTGCGGCCCGCGCGGGCCCTGCGGCGGGGGGGCCAAGGGCGGGACGGGGCCTAGAATGATCACTTACTTATTATTTCTTCGTTTATTTCTAACTAGTCCGCCCCTGCACGGTTTTTATGAAGCGACAAAACTTTGACATTTCTTTATTATATGTAAGTTTACTTATACCTTTCGGAACAAATTCTATAAAATTATGGTGAAAATCGCATCAAAATCCGATGCGTAGCTTAGAACAGACACGAGAAGCAACCCATTTATTTTCAAACGAATTATAGATTGGTTATTATATATCGCATGAGCTAAATGTGAAAGAAAGAGGTCAACAAAAACAACACGATAAAAAACTTACCATCTGGGCTGCTCTTTAAGACTACGCCGTCTGTTAGAATAACAACCCCGGCGTTCTGAAAATAAGGTTTTCGTTAATACGTAACGTAATCATACATTTGTACTTCAAAGATAACTACGAAAATGTAAAATGTATACCTTAAAAACATCTGAAGCAGTGTATCCTCCCAAATCCAAGCCCATTCCGGGAAGATGGTCCTCGTTCTTGAAAACTGAATGCGATAAACCGTTAAAGCTTTCTACTTCGCGCTCAACCTAAAACAAAAAAAAAACACAGTAAAGTACACTTTGTGGCTTTTCTTCGCCATCATGATCATCATCATAATTTAATCGAAAGAACATTGCATTCAAGTCCATTTCTGGACATGGGCCTCTCCTACAAAGCATCGCTACAGCAACTTGTTCTGTGCTTCTCTCATCCAAACGACTCCTGCAACCTTTTTCTCTTCGCTGTAGTGCCTATCCGTGATAGGTTTGGAAACTTCAATCAAGTCAGCCTATCTCAATCTTCTGATCAATATTATATATCTAAAGCTAGGATCCCTTTTCCAAGTTGCTTCACAACATCGGGCGGGTTAACCCCTCTGTCGCTCTGGTGATAGGTAAACTAAACATCAATACATGAACCATTCTATGAAAAACTCACAGTGTGCATATCAAGTCCATTTCCGAGCCCGTTGTGGCTGGCAAGTCCAGCTTGTATGGCGTTCATGTCTGCTGCTAACAACGCGACGTAAGCGCCCGCGTCGCCCGATACCCGCAGCTCCACCATTGTGTTGGGCTTAGTGCCCGCGCCGCCGCTGGGGACAGGGGACACGGAGATCTGCGAAGTGGGTACGGTGTTGAGGGATAGTTCACCATAATGGGTCTGTTCTACCCGAAACCAAAGACGTCTAAGAATCAGGTAGATTAATTATGGTCCCCATATAAATGCCTAAAAATATTCAATTTTCTTAAATGTTCTTACACCTTGGGAGATATTTAAACGATGACGTAGATATAAATTGGAAAGGTTCACTCAATCTGTGTGGTTCTTTCCTCAAAAAACCATTTCAGAAACGAATCCACATGGTCTTCACATGATCACCAAGATTATGTCTGGACTATAAAAGAGACTGTGATTCTGAGTTTGTTTCGGCATTTATTGTCAGAGTAGTCCAATTGGAAACGACGATCTCATCTGGTTTTTAAAATATGATTGACATGTAAAAGTGTTTGTACAAACCTACAAGCTTACAGAAATTAAATCATTTATTATTTATTGATCATTTAAAGTTCGTTTTCCAAAATACGCCTTTACGCTGAATTTTCTCCAGTGCAGCTGTACAGGGAAAGCGAAGCAGGAAGTCAGGAAAAAATCAAGCCCAATGGAATTGCTTCATATTGAAAAGAGACCAATTCCGTTGGTGGATTTTTATCGCTCACCGCTCCGGTTCCGCTGGTGGAAAGGTACTGTCTTGAAGGATAGTCTACATAAGTACATACATCATTCTGCAGCAGGTTGCCTTGGGGAGCATATACAGCGGCAGAGAGCAGGTTGTTGACGTCGAGGCGCGGGTACCACGCTATCAACACGCAGCCTGGAGACATGCGTGACGTCACTGATACTGTAACGTCTACGCTGCGGCGAGCTGGGCTCAACTGTGAATGGTGAAGGGAATATTCCAAGATGAAAAGATGTAGACATCACTTAATTATTTTGTAAGATTCGATAATAATGAAGAATTTGCTTTATCCGTAATGGTATAGTTTATTTTCAAAACCAACGGAGTGGAATCCTAATTTCCTAACTAATATTAGCGAAAGTAAGTTTGTATGTTTGTTATGCTTTTACGCTAAAACGGCTGAACGGATTTGGAAAAAAATTGGCACACAGAAAGACCATGACGTAGGTGCGGACATATGCTACTTTTCATACTGGATCGCAGGCGAAGTCACGGGCAACAGCTAGTAATAAATAAACAAAATATGTGAGGTGTGAAATGTGAGTTCAAATCTCATCCACTGCTATCCCGTCGACAAGCATGGTCATTGATCATTAAACTTTATTGTTATCCTTAACTAAATAAAACACCGACCTCCACGGTTTTAGCGACAATAATATCTCCTCGTCCAATGACAGCGTAGTGCACCATGTCCATGGGCTCAGTAGCTGTGATGCGCGCACGCATCTCGCCGCCCACACCAGTGCCGCGCGTCAGAATCTCCGCCGTCAGGAACTGTCCGAACGAATACTCGCTCCTTTGTACGTTTACCACGCGTTCTGACACTTCTTTGTATTTTACCTGGTGGTGGAAATTTAACAATCTTTGACTAAATCATTACTTGAGATTCGATGTACAGCAAATTCCACAAATTAAGTGGTATCAGTCTGTAGGAAGTAAGTAAACGTTTGTGAGCTTGAATTGATTTTCATATTGCTGTTCTCGGGCTCATTCCAGTACATAATTAAACGATCACCCTCAAGTTTGCTGATAAATAGTACAGGATCCGACGATCTGAGTTATCTGAGCTATAGAGAGATAGTCCCATAAATACTAGATATTGTTAATAAATACGAGAGAGCCAAATAAAATAGAGGAATTTCTAAGATATAGACACAATACAAAGTTCCTTAAAAAGATAACACCTTACCACTAAGTTAAGCGTCGAGTTGACGTGTGCGTCGTCGGGCACCAGCGTGTAAGCGGCGATGCCTTTGTCCAGCGCCACGCTGGTGACGTTGGCCGGAGCTCCGTCGTCCCACAGCCGCTCCACTGTCACGTCCCCATCCGTAGGCATCACTTGCCCAGACGGATCCACCACTTCAATCTGCCAACAAAGAAGTAAAAAATTTTTTTACAGAGTATTAAAGACGTCATCAGTGAATAGGATTTCCTGGCCCAAAGTCCGTCATTTGTTTGTTTTTACATAATCAAACACTCGACTCGGAACAAACATTTGGAAGATTATCGCATTTAAATCAATATTGGTTCCAATGCAACATGGCTTAAGTAAACCAGGAACCTTTAACAAGATAGTCTTATTGATCAAGAGAGGAGGATAGACAACATCGTCAACTAGGGGCTGATTTTATTAATTGCAGGATAGGATTTAGTTTTCTATATTATATTTATTACACGGATAAAATATATTTGACTTTGGTAAAATAAGCCTACAGTAGAAAATAATAGAGACGAATAATCTAATACAATATGCCTACGTAGAGAGTTAGTATTTACCTGTACGATATAAGGCAGAGTCGGCTTAAAGTAATCAGGCGCTGACACTTTCAGCCTGTAAGGCGTTCTCAACAGCAGTATTTTAGATGTAACATTCTGTTTTATCAGCGTATCCTTCTCCTCAATCACAGCTTCCACAACCAGCGGCCTCGCAGCATCCTCAGCCAGATCTAGGTCAGTTTTGAGGTCGAACGTAACTTGCGCTTGACCGTTAATGTCGATTACTTTCCTAGTCGGTGATGCAAATACCGGTTGCAACACATTCGAGAAGAACACAGGGTAGGAAGATATTGTTAGTTCACCACGAACTGGTAGACCGTTGAAGTGCCTGAAAGTTGGGCAAAATTACTTTATTATTCTAACCTTATGATAATTATTACATTTCTAAATGCAAAGGTTGCGGATGCTAATTAGATTCGACGAAGCTTATAACGGAGGTAATATTCTGATTCACTACGGACAAGTACGGTCAGTAAATAAATAGCCAAGTAAATGTTATTTTATTAGTCCGTGCAAATTGTATAAAATACGCTAATATACTTCAATAAGATCTAAAACTAGCTAAACATTCGATGCTTATTCAATAATGTTGTTCAATAAGGTTTTTATGAAGTTATTGGTGGTTGATCGAATTGTACTGATAAAAACTGACAATGTTGCGTCTACAAACGGTTCTTGCTTATTTACGTAATGATTAGTCTATTGAATTCGAGTGATGAGTTTATCTGTACTGTAATGAGAAAAGACAGCTTTCGCTGTGGAAATTCCTTTGTTTAGAGGAGTGATGAGAAAAGTTCATTCTAGTTGATTAATGAATATCTACTGTGTTGTTTTCCGCAGCAAATCCAATTATTATTTCAAAGAATTCTTGAATATCCAGTTTGTATAATATTAAAAATTACATAAAATTCGTATTTTAGAACACATTACGTGACTTTGGTAAACAACTCGGCCGATACCGGATTCTTTAAAGGCAACTTGTTTTCGTAAAAGTTCGTTCTGGGACAACTCTCGACGACTCGATTTTTTTAATTAATTAAAACATTCAGTTGATGTTAAATGTCTTAAATATCCCAAAATTACTAAGGATTAGTGAATGGTTTCACCGCTCTTTACAGGTCCTGGTTAAGAATGTCAAAGACATATTTACTTAGCGGTAACGTTGATGTCGAATCTGCCGTCGGTGAAGAGCACTTCCTTGGGCATATGCGTCTCCATGTTGAACCTTGGCTGCACATAGTCTGCGACCAGCACTCGGCGCGAGTACTTCTGCCCTCGAGCCTCCACCTGCACAAGTTATGCAAACGTAACACCTATCTGTAAGGTCATCTTCGAGTGGGCGGTCAGTTTTTAGAGTTATGATTTCGAGGCTAATCGCAATTTCCGGAGTTAATTTAGCAAAACCTATTTAAGTCAGTTTAAGGGAATGTGTCTATTCCACGAAGTGAATAGGTACTTATTAAGTACTTCTTTCCCAATGAATAGTCCAAACTCAATTTCCCGTCATTACCTACCTACGTCATGTTTTCAACGGACGCTATTGTGGAATTCAAGAAAAACTGACAAGTGTCAAGACTCAGGATTGAGCTAATGAGTTACCGATTATAGAGATAAACTCGACTAAACAGTATCAAACTTATTTAAAAAAAAAAAGATCACACTGAGACAATAAAAGGAAGTGACAACCAGATACTGCGTAATTGTTCTTTTCCTTCTCAGCTAGAGTATTTACATATTCATTTATGTTAAAATTGCATTACTCATGTCTTCGCGTCGGTGAAAAACCAAAATGTTTATTTAATCTACAGTCTTTGCTCAGCTTCAACATAATTATTATGCAGCCGACCGCACTTAAATAAAAAATAAAAAATGAAAGTTTCAGTTGCGTGTCCTCAATTTTTTAAACTGGAGGCATTTTAATAAGTATTTATTTTTGTATTTTTATACCTAAATATAATAAAATAACTTTAGGAACGTATGTCTTTTTTTGAAGTGAAAAGGCATTTGAAGTCACCTCGTCCTTCCATCATATTTCTATATGGCATTAGTTAAAGTATCGTTACAATAAGTAATCCTATGTGTTTACTCCATCCTTGCGTCTCTCTCCACTGCTGTTAGTTAGTAGGTAGTTACTTAGTCATTACCTGTATAGTCCATTCTCCAAGTGCAGGTTCGTCAGCGAGTAGCAACTCCTCAGTAAGCACTCCCCGGTCGAGTTCGGCGCCTGCCCACTGCCTGATAGGCGAGCCTCCGGTGTCCAGCACACTGACATCCACAGTTGTCGACAGCGGCAGCAAGTACCTGCGCAAGCGCACAGGTCAACGAACGCCTCGTAATCATACGTAATCTAACGCGCGAGCTCTCGTACGGTGGCACAGAAAACGAAAGCGTCTTGCACTTATGAGTACTACTAAATTCTTCGTGAATGCTCTTCGAATCGCATTTTCCTTGTAAAATGGAACAAGGACACAGGTGTTCTGCGATAGGAAGGTAGTCAAACAATCGATTGATGTGTCACGCATAAACAATTGCGTTAATGTTATGTTTATCTAAGTATGAAGATAATAAAACTCGTGACCTTAACTTATGTTATAAAGAGTCAATCAGGCCTGAAGAGTCTATTTGATATGACTATCAATTTCTAATGGCTAGTTTCTACTTACTTGTCAGTAACTTGGCGTTATGAAATAATGACTCTTGTTTATTAGTCAGAAGCACTTTCAATTTGTCATTACATTTTAACGTATGTCAGACATCGTACGTCATACATGTTATCACACTAAACATAGCATATCATAGGTTTATGTGAAAATAAATTAAACAGTGGTTTGTTTTTAATAGAGTGGGTCGAGAAGGCAGAACTACATTCACTTTAGGACGTCGGTTTTGTGAATTGCTGTTGTGCAACTTTGAAATAGCTTCACAAGTAACAGTAAACTCGCTGATAACATCGATCGACCATTAGAAATCGGTTCAGTGTTTCTTGGTGTTAGTAAAATTAATCGTAAAGATGCGTAGAAAAAGATACAGCTATAGAGACTCAATTTTCTTACTTGTCTAAAGCGATGACCCTAAAGTTAATAGTGTCTCCGGGCTGGTAGACACGTTTGTCGGTCTGCACGAAGACGGCGAAACTGCGCGGTTGGTAGAGCAACGGTGCCGACGAGGAAAATAGCGGGCCTGAGGTTGACCGTGCAACCAGCGAGTACTGCCCCGGTCCAGGGTCACCGATCTACATCAGATGCAACAGGTTTGGTCACGTTTTCTTGTGGGAGAATCAATCAATTCTTCGATATCAAAACATCGGACAGGACAGTAATAGTTAATGTAGTCAGATAATAGTTTGGTAAAATTGATGTTATACATAAAATATTGCGAATGACCTACTGCACTACAGAGTTCTGAAATGATTGTGACTAATGTATGTTCAAATCTATAATGTAGGTAGGCAAAATATTTTTTACATTCGGTACTGCAATAATATCCAATTCCAATAATGGCGGATGGCGCAATCTATTTGACAACATAGTTGACATACTCACTTCGAGTTCTACGAGTCTGGTTGCAGCAGCTGGGACTTGAACCTCCCGTCCCTTGGTGAACTGTTCTCCATTGGCACGGCGGCCCTCTACGGCGACATACAGGGTGTATGCCCGGGAGCCGCCTGCTATGGCCACCGTGTATGAATTGTACGGTCGCAGCAGTTGCGGTCCAAGCACTGATATACTGCAGATTAAATTAAACGTATGATGTCGTATTAATAAAGATGAATATGTATATTATATGTATATATTTATCACAGCATCATTTCATAATTATGTTCTATCCCATAAGTCTACATTTCAAGAACTAAGAGCTTGTGTGCATACTGCATTTTACTATATGTTTCAGTAGATACGATTAACGGAACCTCTCGCCATACATACTGCTAAACTGTTTAGTCCCTTTAGGGGTCGTAGAAATTACAGACAGTTGCTCGACATTCCTGCCTACATACTTAATCTGAATCGCAAGATCGTCGGTATTTCAGCGTCGGAAGTTCTTTTCCAACAAATCAAAATGATAAAACAATGTTTCAGACGTTACAGCTTTCGGATTATTGAGAAAATCCAATCCTTGCCAGATTTACTCGAAGGACAGCTTCAAGCAAAATGATCAGTACTTAGGAATTTCATTTTTGATCGCATGGGCACCACGTAGGACAAAGTAAGTACACTTACAGGGTGGCCAGTTCGAAGGAATTACAATTTTAGATTTTAAATATATTTTTTATTACAAACGAAAATTACCAGATCTTTTCTCATAATTATATAATACAATGCGGAAGGCAACTTTCAAAATGGCGCTGTCGTGACTAGTTCAAGTCAAGTTAATAATGCAAGGCGTGAGGCGGTTTTTATTAATTTTAGCGAAAATGATTCTTTGGTACGTTCCTAATGCTCGAGCTAGTTCCTAAAAGCTTAGTAGATTGTGGCATAAAGCTATTGGAAGGGAATTATTTCAATTACAACAGAGTTCGAGGTTACGTCGGGAACATTTGAAAGAAAGACTTGGACTAGGAATTAAGCAATATTTAAGGTTTTCAATTCTGACATTTTCCAAATCGAATAGATATTTATATAAAATATTGAAATCAATGAAAATAACGAACCAGTGGAATAAAACCAAACTCATGAATGAACACGAAACTGAATGAATGAACGAAATGTCAAATTCATTGTAGGCTGTAGGGACCTAGCTATGGTCACGCCATCTACAATTAGCTTTGACTGACCTTCCCCATTGGCAATTTTGTATGAAAAATAGCTTGACTTGAACTTTAATGAAAAATCTCCACCTTATTGCTGGTTTAAAATGCGATCGCTTTTCATCGTGCTTTCAACAAATCGCATACTTTGTTAGGTATTCCACTATAATAGTCACAAATATTCTGCTTTCATTATTCAAAATTGACTAGGACGCGCCTTTAGAACCCTTAATAACCCGACCAAAAAAGTCAGGACCTGTTGAACTTGGGGGTCAATTAATGTCAACATTCCTTGGAATTTATTTATTCGGAAACATTCCTCCTTTGAGAGGAATATCATGATTGAACTTTGGTTTGGATTATATTTCGTGCTGTATGGTTCCTGGCACCATCTTATTGGATCAAGGTGTTTTCTAGGTCTTACTGATTGATTTGATGTTTTTTTTTTACTTAACACTTTTACGATTGTCAGTCACAGTAACAGCAGGACCTCTGTCCTGTAGCCCCTTCAAGGTACCACTTTTTCCAGTCAGACAAAAAGAATTTAGGTGTCCTGTCTGGGTCAACTAAGGTTGCTCTTCTCCACAGTAGTAGAGATATGGTTTATTTACAAATCCTCAATCATCTCTTCCAATCCTCTGTGATCAAAATGGAGTGACTCGTAGTAATTTGATGAAAAGAAAATGGGTCTTTTTCAATCCGTTAGGAACTTTAGGATAGAATAACTAAAATTATTGCAGCACTCATGGTCTTTTTTTATGGTGCATAACAAATTTGACACTTTTTAACTTAATAATGGAATAAAAGAATCGTAAAAAAAGATGGGCAAAAAAAGCTGTACTGGTTATCTTATAGATAGATGACGTACCACGTAACGATTTTAGTTACGTCTTTTATATACAAGATGTAGGTAGAAAATTTCAATGTAAAACTTACCATTGTACAAGAAGCGGCGTTGTCAATGCTACAACGAAGTAGTATACAATTAATTTATGAGTCATCTTTCTGAAATAAAAATAATAACACAATAAATGAAGAGGGTGATGATTACAAAGTATTATATAGTTTCTGTTGAAACTTGCTGTTGTTTTTCGGTGTGTTTTAACTTGCACCAATAAAAAAGGTTCGTACATATCAAAAACTGGAGGTACATAACGATGTGAACTAAAGTAAAAAAAAATGTAACGACTTGTTATGTGTCTTCTCTTAAGCAAATCTCTTCTTCTAGGTACCTACATAGAGTCTTACATTAATTCAGCTTTCCTTCCTTTTTGAGTATTTTCTTCATTATAATCTTATTCTTGATTATCACTTTGGATTCGAGCCTTTAATAAAGGTGTGTTTGTACCTACACGGTTGCCAAAGAGGATATATATTGCTAATAACGCGTATTACCCACCACTCAAAAACTATTCTGTATTAAGTGTATTTACTTCAATAAAATCGTATCCTTGCATTTAATTTGGGGTTCGAGTCTTAAGCATAGGTTATTACATATACGGTTCCCATAGAGAAACTAAATTGCCTATAACGTGTCGTACCTACCCACATTCTCGTATGTGTCATAACTTTTATGTTTTCAATAAACAAACATCATTACGTATGGATTTGCTAATTATTTAAGTTTTCAATTAACTTCCTATACTTGTTTACGTTTCCATGAAGGGAATCTCGACAGCCGCAGCCTTCTTAATGGTCACGCTCTATATGTTCAATTGTTCAGTATTAAATTGGACTCCATTCATGTAACATTTAAACATAACTTTTATCTTCGTATATTCGTTAACGATGTTCTTTTATTATGTAATGTAGTTGATGATTTGTTTGTCTTTATAGCTATTGGTTTAATAATTATAGATTAGTATGTCTCGTTTAGTCCTTATTGATGCTGTGCATAATAATATTGATTATGTCACACAGGTATATTAGTACCTTGCAACTAATTAACACAAGTGACAAGTGTACGAGTCGTAGGTGAGCTGTTTGTTCTGAATCATGAATGTATAGAATTCACATATTTGTCATACATACAACTGTGTCCTTGCGTTGTTTCTGACTCACTATGTCAACATGCGCGTGGGCGGAACAGCCTTTTCATCCTATATGGCAAAACAGCTTATTTCTTAGAAGAATTCACCGCCAAAACAATCGGAGATAAATCTTATTTCGTCATGTTAAAAATCATAAACTGTCGCTTTACGTTTTAGATACGGTACTCAATTTCTACAAATACACAACAAGACAAATGAGTGTACAGTGGTGAGAAACTTTCTCTGGGCCCACGACATCGCTCAAGTTGTGCAGTGTTTACCTCCTCGGGCAACAAAACAATCGCTGCAATAGCGCTATTAGAGTACCTAGTGCGTGACTCTACATCGTGTCCACCTACTTCCTAAAGCTATATCTTACCATAAACGTTATTTCATGACACTATATTTTTAGTTACCATTCATATTAGTAAACACAAAAATGTTTCAACGTGATGCCATTTAAAATCTCGACATTCAACCTGTATATAAATAGAGATTACGTACACACCAAATTAAATGCAATTGTCTGAACGAACTTGATGCTCACCTTTTCAGTTCTAAAGTTACTGTTCTTGTATCATTTAATTAAATATAACTTATCACTATATCACAGATCGTTTGATTCGGGTGCACATAGTTTGTGTTGCGTGACAGCGCGACACAGTCGGCGCGGGGTGCACTGTACAACTAACAATAAGTGTTGCGGAGTGAGGCAGCGGCGCCTGCGCCTACGCACTAGGGTGGGGCGCCGCGAAGCCTTGCGAAAATCCACCGCCGCAGTACCTGTGCACTGCACCTACTCGCACTGTGCAGCAAAGATGGAGGTTTCTTTATTGATGCCAAAACGTTGGGGCAACGACATCGTTCTATGCCTAGACGAAGATGATACCTACTGCGAGGTATTATAATTTTTGTTGACTGGTCAGAAATGGGTATGAATGAACTTCATTTGAAGTTGAAGCCAAAAAGTATTACAAATGCCAATGCGAAAGGTCCTTTTATTAACAAATTCGAAGCAGTAACCGTAGTTGCTGTTTCGAATTTGAAACCATTAGGCGTATTTCTTGAAGGCGAACATTGCATAAACTTCTACGGTTAGTTGCGTTCAGTAAATTAATTTTTTAGACATAACAACAGGTTGTTTATCACGTACAGGACGCGTACATCTCAGATGGTAGATGATATGTTAGAGAAGCCCGATGCGAGTTAAGGCAGCGCATTCCTAGGAACCAGTTTTAGTGCAACACTCCATAATAATCGCTTAGACAGACAGAGTTAGAAACAGTATTCAGGCATATTTATGCTTTTATTGTTTGCGACTGCACACAATCCCATGAATTGCCAATGAATGAACGGATAATGGAAATGCGCAATTTTTGCATCGGAACAAGTATCTTTCTACTTCTGCTTTGATGTTACAATTACATTTATCCAGAAAATACCAATTAGAAAATGTAATTAGGTACTGTAGTTCATCCTTAATCGAATTGTGACCTTGACGTAACAATTTCCCGACTTTAGCGAATGTTCTTCTAACTACAGACATCAACGCCTTTTTATTATTTTAGGACCTAACCTAGGCAGAGAGGTGCCTTTTATAAAGAATCATTCAAATTACATGACAAGAAAAAAATTGTGTCTAACCACAGACAGCATATTGCGTTACACATGTTTAAAAATATTGCTAGATATAATACCAAACAGGTCGGACCGAAAGCTTAACATTCGTGGAAAGGACGACATGACCTCTAAGTTTTGGACATGCGAGTCGCGATTATAAAACCTGTTAGTAATATAAATGGTGCTCCAGTAGCTTCTCCCACATCATTGTTTTCTAATGAATTCTGACCGATACCTGTAACTATTTATATTGTAATATCATATTCAGGTATACTTGCAAGTTTTTGTACCTCTCTGACTAATAAATTGATCATCCTTGCGTATCGGAGCAATGATGATGACATATTCTTATTACGTAGGTAACCTACTACCTACTGCTGGGCAGTTCAACTAGGCTTGACAGACTTACATAAATCATTGAATTCTTATTTGTAAAGTACGAATTATTTATTAAGATATGTTAATTTACACACATAAAAGGTAAAATTATTCTGCTAGAAATGAATCAATGGGACAAATGTTAGTAGAAGAAGATTCTGGCGGTGTTGAAGTTTTGATTATTACGTCATTGTTGTCTGCTGTGTTTAATCGTGCAGCTAGAGTAGCATTGTCTGCCAAAGCCGCTGCTAAGGCTCGTTCAAGCTTCGCTGCTCCAGCTCTTTCAGCTTCTAAAGCAGCTCGCGTTTCAATGAGAGCCTCAACATCAGGATCAACGGTTTTCTTAGACGTTGAACTATTGTTTAGTTCAGATAAATAGAGTTGAAGTTCAGTGACTGTTGCTCTAAGTTTGCTTATTTCCGCTACGACAAAAAAGAGAAATGTAAGTAAATCTGCGTAAGAGTTACTTAGTAGGTACTTACCTACTAAGTTGCCTGTTGTTTCTGCTTACCATTAGCAGCTAGTAATTCCTTGTTCGTGTGTTGCAGTTCAGCAGATGCAAGGCGTCTCTCTCTTGTATGCGCCGCAGCAGCTAAACGCGCGCGCTCACGAATTTCTGAACCAGCGGATGCGCACTTTTCTACTCTTCGAAGCTCACTCTCAAGACGAGTAGATTCTCTGATTTATTGACAACAAATTGATTTACTTTTAAAATGCCTTTAGATACCGAGGCGCTTAGATTCACCTAAATAATTTATGGGTTTGCAAAACATTATTTTTACTGTGTACGTTGCTCTTTAACCCTCATCGAAGATATTACTTATAACAACAAAAAAAAAAACCTATTCACCTACCTACGTGCTTCGTCAGTAGCTCTACAGATGCGTTCTTGCAGATCTGTGTATTGTCGTTGCAGCGTGCAGTGGGCTGACTGCATTGGCTTCAGTTGCTGCACTTGCCTCTCCAAAGAACCGATCTGTGCTGTCATTTCGCTGCATCGTTCTTCTAAAAGCTTTCGCTGCCTCTCCTATAAGACATTGCGTAGGCTGATTTGAGTCGATAAACATGAGTATGACGTAATATCACACTTTTTTATCTTATTGCATCATCGTTGACATCTTCAGCCTCAACGTATCGACTCGTGAGACTTATGGACGGATAATATCTCTGGTTGTACTTATTTGTCTTTAGGTAATCGCTAACACGTAACGACCTGGGTAATATAAAATTTTACTTAGTGACAACTAACCGAACTAACGTTACTTAATTAAAAAGAACCTAGTAAAAATCGCCAATTTATGGCCACGACACGGAAAATGGATTATGACGACAGAAATATAGCATTCGTCAAGATCATAGCTTGGCTTTGTTGTTGTTAGTTTTCTATAAAAGTAAACGTTAGGCTCATATTTCATAGTTCAGAGTGTTAACCCTAAGGCCCTTTGCAAACACACGTTTTTCTTGAAGTGAAAAACTACAGTTTATTCGCCGTGTGTAGACACTGTCGATGTCGTCAGTGTTGTATGGATCACTATGGAAGCTTGTTGGCAGACACGTTCTACGGCCGTTTATACACCGTAGCGTAAAGAAACCGTGCTGTGTACAAGAGTTTATTGATCAACATAGTACCTATAGTACGTATGAGCGTATCATAACTAGTAAGTACTTCGTTACGAGTGGGAATTATCCCACGCCAAAAAAGAAAAAAGTGTTAATTGCCGTCCTGTCACTGAACTGGCATACAGTATATCGATTCTGTAAAAATCTCACCGTGAAGACTTGTGTAGAGTGAGCTGTCAGTGTCATTTCTTCTTGGTCAATCACTAGCATCGGTGACACTGGCAGCTCACTCCACGCTCAATTCACCTAAGTTTTCACGGTGAGATGGTTACAGAATAGCACTACTGACCTGTTGAACTGAATGATTATAATGACCCACAAAATATGGTAGTAGTAGTAGTTTTAACAACCAACAGACACTGAACTTAACTTAATAACCTCTGAACTAAAATCTGAATGAAACCTACCTACCTAAGTTAAAAAACTTAGGTAAGTTAAAGTTCTGATTTTAGTTTTGCAAAGAATTAAAAAAATATTTAAAAGCTTGCTTTTGCTTGTTAGCATACAGTCAGATCCAGATGTATCTTCAGTCCGGTGAGGTGTTCCTGTGTAGTAGCGAGCGCTGTAGTGGCCTTGGTGACGGCGGCGGTGGCGGCGGCGGCACCGCTGCGGGCCTCCGCCGCCGCCCGCTCGGCCGCCGCCCGCGCCGCCTCCGCAGCCTCAGCGCGTGTCGACTCGGTGCGCAGCGACCCACGCAGACGACTCTCGGAAATCTAAATAAGAATTCGAGGGACATTGCCAGTATAAAAAAGTTTCATGGTCAACATCATCATTCCTGCGAAAAATATCTAGGCTTAAGCAAAGGCATACTTCTAATCGATTTCTGCGACTTTATCCAGGTGTAAAAACCTAACGGACTAACGTCCACTAGTTTCGTGATGGTGTAAGAAAACAAAAACTCACAGGAAGCCTCTGGTCAGCCTAACCAAGTTGAAAGATATTTTACTCTTTCAGATCTTTCCGGAGGCTAAGTCAAGCCACGTCTTCCGATTTGTATGAACGTAATATTATCATAATGTACTTATATTCTCAACAACCATAAAGACAGATATGTAACGTAAAATCAAACAATTTTGAAACGAAAATACAACTAACCTAACAGCATTTTGTTACTTAAAGCAATTTTTCGACAAGCCCAAGATATTATGTGCCAAACGAGTATTTTGAATTTGAATAAAATCGTTCGAATTGTCATCATAAAATGTTATCACCCCACATTCGTCCGCTGCTAAACACGGTCCTTGTAATTCTTCCTCTCTCTAACAAGTATTTACCAGTGCCTAATTATCCAAGGAATAAACTTTCTGCTTCCTTTTCATTGTAAGCGGGCGCATGAGTTAGTATAGTAATTAGGTACCTACTTACGGTGAGAGTCCGAAATTCGCCAATGAGTTCCAAAAATTGTTGCTCCAGCGTTTCAAATTCAGTCGTGGCGCCCATCGTGGATTTTATTAACATCAAATGCAGCAACCAGCAATGCAGGTTGCAGTTTTAGTTTGACGTTCAAATTCAAACTTTAAAAGCGCGGGAAAACTGTTATGATGTTTTCTTCAGACGCCAATGGAATTAGTAAGTACTTACTAAGCGCATCGATACGCGCCATGGATTCAGTACATGATTCAGGACAATTAGGGTAAAAAATTTCGTCGGATAAAAAAAAAAGCTGTTCCATATTTTGCATTGCACTTTTGTAGGTAACATGTGTGGCAATTGATATTTATTTACATTAAATTTCCATCGCAGGGGAGTACAGAATCGTGAACTGAATGGTAACAGGATGTGCATCGATGTCCCTGCCACCCTGAATATAGGTGTAGTACCAGACAATATACACACATCAAAAAAGTCTAAGCAACACATACTATTTCAAATTATTAATCAATTATTATATCATTTCTTACCAAGTAGGTAATACCTATGTCAACTTTTTTGATCTAGCGGACATACTGGCTGGTTTAAAAAAAAATCGAGTATCATTTGTTTTTTTTTTCACAAATTCAAAAGCGAATGCATTATAAAATTTAGTATTCTTTATCAATTTGAATTAAGCAATAGTTTGAAAAAAGTTTTGAACAAATTTGGATTTTGACACATTTTTACGTCATGGAGCGACGTCATTTGAACGCAGATGAAATGCAAAGAGCTGTACTCGTAGGGATGTTACAAGCGGGAAGAAGTCAAATCTCAGGTACCTATCTCGGTAATTTGGTGTCAACAGAAGCGTTATTTGCCATCTTCATCAGCGTTACACTAACACGGGAGATCCTGCTGAGCAACACCCGGGTCGAGGAAGGTGTACAAGCACACGGCAAGATCGATACATACAACTGACTGCAAGACGCCAGCCAATGTTAACCGCCCGAGAGATAGGTAGCCTTAAGGCTACAAAATTCAAGTGGTGTTGTTGTTAGCGGCCAAACTGTGCGAAATCGACTGCATGAGTATGGCCTACGAGCACGACAGCCAATTAGGTGCCCACCGATACGTCACGGTAATCGCGCTCGTCGAAATGAATGGTGTAGGGAACACATCACATGGACCCGAGAACAATGGGATAAAATTTTATTTTGCGATGAGTCTCGATTTGGGTTCAAGCCTGATACTAGAAGGGTAAGAGTGTACCGTCGTCCTGGAAATACTGAAAGACTGAGGTGCGTTCAGGAGGTGCATCCATACAACGGCTCAACAGTTATGGTATGGGCGGGTATTATGAAGAACAGACGAACTGAGCTCGTTTTTGTAAATGGTAACATGAACGCTGTAAATTACGTTGAGGATGTTTTAAGGCCTTATGTCCGTCCATTCGCACAAACGCTTGGCTCCGATTTCACGTTGATGCATGACAATGCGCGTTCGCATACAGCTTTGTACACACGGGAGTACTTGGCAAGGGAAAACATCCTGGTATTACCTTGGCCTGCACAATCGCCAGACCTCAACCCCATCGAGCATACATGGGACATGCTCCAGAGACGTGTTTTAAAGGACTTGGATGGAGTGACAACAACCCAACAACTGATGGACTTACTAAAATTTCATTGGGAGCAATTGCCGCAGGATAACATTAACAGTCTCATCGATTCTATGAATAATCGGTGCCAGCAAGTTCTCAATAACAGAGGAGGCCACACTTTGTATTAATTTATGCAATTTTTGTACAACCATTTAATTTTAGTTTAACTTTAGTTGATTAGGCACCTTACTTTGTACTACGTACTTAAAGTAATTACTTGTAATTATTGTTAATTAAGATTATTAAAATAAAATAAAAAAAACAACTGTTGTTTGATTTCAATAAAGCATTAATAGTAGATTATTGCATCGAGCACAAAGTAATTTATTATTGCACCGAGTGCCTGATTTAGAGCCCGAGCGTCATCGAGGGCTCTAATCTAACAGGCACGAGGGCAATATAAATGACTTAAGGCGAGGTGCATAATCTGCTTTTCTTTCAACTATTACCTATAGGAATAGTAGATAAAAGAAACTCATATCAAACAGTTAAAATAGAAGTTTACTTATTGAAATTAAAAGTTATACTTGAGCAATTATTAAACGTAAGGTTAAGAGTTTTGTTGGGCAAATTTATATTTAAATTTGGAACAAGTAGGATAGAAACGAATAATACGTACGTAAAAAAAAGTATTGATATCGGCTGGCTGAATAGAGCTAATCCATTGAGATTGGCACCTTTTGTTGCGGTAAAAAAAAAACTGTGCAATAACGAAATTTCATACATTTTTATTGCTCTAGCTAGAGCATTAAAGATTCGCTTTGTACTGAGTTTTTAGTGTGATTGTGATGAAATTAAAGCATAGTTGGAAGAAAAATAATATAAATAAGAAATACTAAGGATTTAATGCGAAAACACATTGTAAAATTGAAATTTGTATGTGTTGCTTAGACTTTCTTGATGTGTGTATATATAGGTATAGAGCAGATTTAAAAAAAAAACTTATTTTATAGTAATTTATCTACGTATTTAGGCTGGTTTATTAATGGCAACTCCTACCGAAAATAACTTGTTTTTTATTTATCTATTTTTTGTTTTCCTTGTAATGAAAACTGGTTTGTATGGCAATATATCCTATATTTTCTATGTCGACGAACAAACGTTTTTTACTAGTTGTTGCCCGCGACTTCGTCTGCGATCCATGATGAAAGCCGATAGCCGATGTCCTTATCCAGGTCATGGTCTATCGGTCTGCCAAATTTCATCCAAATCCGTTAAGCCGTTTTGGCGTGTAAGCGAAACAAACAAACAAATTTTCTTGCGCATTTTTTATTATATGTTATAATTATGTATTTTAACTTATCATATTATATTATAATATAATATTAAATATATAGCCAGGATAGTTAGGATCACATCTATTCAAAAATTTCTCTCCAGGGACTAAAAGTGATTTGAATTTGGAATGTGTTTAATGTTACGAAAAGTTCCAACCACCAGAGAGATCAATCACGAACATTGTATGAACAAGTAACAGGCTGTATGTTAACCCCTCGACCGTATAAACCGCGCGCGAGCCAAACAAAAAAATAAAAAACGCGCGAAATGCCTTCCGCCTTCATTCGTAATTGTTTACTCAAATTCGTTTCTGACGAAGTTTTATGAAAAAAATGTGTCTTCAATTAGTGAGAAGGAAAATATTTTATTAACTACAGAGAACATTGTATCGGACGCTAAAAATGTGATACCTAGGTACAAAATGCCTTAACAATATATGAAACACATTTCACCCCAGATTTCAAGTTTTCAAGTCCGTAGCGCTTTGCACAGCCTAAAATATTGTAGAATAAGCCCTGGAGAAGATAGTATTTTCACGGAGACCACAATAATACTGCTATACAAAAAAGGATATAATCTGAAATTGATAACTATCGTTCCATCAGTTTGGTGTCTCATTCGTATAAAACGTTTATAAAAGTAATCGAAAACCGTATATCAACTCAACTTGACTCCCAGCAGCCATCTGAACAAACAGGATTCCGACGGGGTCTCTTTACTACTGACCACCAACAATCCCTCAACCAAATGATAGAGAACTGCACTGAATTTTAAATCCTGTATTTAGCATTCGTTGACTACGCCAAAGCGATTGACAGCAATACCACAGGACTATTCTTCTCTATTGAAAGAAAGCTAAGCTGTTCACTGCCACCCCTGAAGAGGTTTTTAAAAGCGTTTCTGACACGTATAAGTATAGTCGGCGGCAGAAAAAGGTCGACCAACCCACGTTTCGCTGACGATATCGTGCTATTTTAATTTTTTGCAACTGACTTAAGCGAAATGCCTAGCTCTGATCTAAAAAAGGCAAGCCTCGAGATTGGACTTCAAATGAACATGTCAAAGACCAAACTCATGACAACAGCGTCCAAAGCAAATTGTATGAGCGAAGAAATGGTTAAATTTTCGAAGAAGTCATGGGCCAAATCTACCACCATGTGGGTCCCCGATACGTCCGGCGACATCGAGGCAGACCCAGGAGAAGATGGCGGAACGAGCTTGACGCCTACAGACAGGATTGGTCCACACTAGCTCAAGCCAGTAAAGAGTGGAAAGGAGAAAGGAAGGCCTTTTCCCTGCAGTGGGAGAACATAAGCTAAATAATAAAATAATGTTAAGCTGTATACAGGCCACTGTTTCCGACCCTCTTAGCAGATTCGGAAGTGAACATGTCTGATCAAGGAAGGAAATCGTTACGGTTGCTGAAGGATATATAGAACAATAAAAAGCAAAGCCAAAATATGCCACAAAATTGTCGAAAATATAAATTTAAAAGAGTCCTGTGTGCGCCCAGTTACGTCTAAAGAGCATCGTGAACTTTATTGTTTACAATTGTCATACTAAAAAACACACAATGGGCGGCCGCTTTTATCGCTTTCTGCGATCTCTTCCAGGCAACCTTAGTCAATGATCAAGTTTCTCAAAAACTACACCGGTTTCTGAGACTATTTCTAATTTTCAAGCTGTAAATAAATCTACTACTTAACGGATTGTAGTAATTCGATAGTAGCATTCTATTTAAATTACCTAATGTTAGAAGTTGCGAACGTAACACCATATTGAATGGAGAAAAATTAGAATTTATTAATCAGCATGTCGATTCTGTAAAACTCTCACCGTGATGACTTGCGTGGAGTGAGCTGTCAGTGTCATCCTGTCTTGGACAATCCCTAGCATCAGTGGCACTGACAGCTCACTCCACGCTCACTTCACCCAAGTTTTCACGGTGAGATGGTTACAGAATAGCACTACAGATAGTTATCTTAGGAATCACGCTAAACGAGAACTTACAATGGGGACCTCATTTAACATCTTTTGCGGGGGGTTACTAAGCTCGGCCGCGTATGATGTTAGAAAGGTATGACAGTTAACAGATGTATAAACCGCGCGTTTGGTTTATTTTAGCTACTTGCACAGCATTATGTCTTAGGGCATTTTACTGTGGGGTCGGGCTGCTGGCATTGAATTCAATTTTATTTTGCAAAAAAGATCTGTCAGAGCCGTTTACAATCTACGTCGCCGCAATCTCATATGAACTACTTTTTTAAGAAGATTAATATTATGACGGTACCTTACCAGTTCGTTTATGAAAATATTATGTATGTAAGAAAAAATCTATATAACATATCATGACATCACGCCTTGTTTCCCCGAGGGTTGGGCAGAGGTGTACTTTAGTACACCCACATTTCGCCAGTTATGCTTAAGTCCCATGTAATAGGGGGCGAGCCTATTGCCATCTATATTTTTCTATATATTTTTAATAAAATAAGTGATACACATAATTTTAACTCTAGAAATAAATATATTATGTTTATTTTTTAAACTGTTGACTAAAGTACATACATCTTTTATGGGGTACTGTGTTAAATGTTACAACAATATACCTTGTGATATATTGCGATTAACCCTTTGAACAAATTTTTATATTTTCGGAAATAAAAAAAGTCACACGGTGCTAGGTCAGGGCTGTAAGGAGGGTGATCCAGGAGTTTTACCGGCGTGTTGTCCAGGAAGTCCCTCGTATTGAGCGCGTTGTGCGAAGGCGTTTTGTCGTGGTGGAACAGTAGCCCGCGGAGCCCTGTGTTTGGTCGCTTGTTGCTCACAACAGAGAAAACTTCTGCCAATAATTTGGTAGTATACCATTCAGCGTTGATGCTTCTTTGGTTCCGTAAAGGAATCGACACCAAGTAGCTAGTCAAATAGAAAAAGCTCGCGATCAAAATCTTCCCCGCGCTTCTAGATCGCTTCACTTTGGTAGGCGTTGATTTGTTTTGAAGCACCCAAACCGTCGACTGGCGCTTCGTTTCTGGACCGTATTGATAAATCCAAGACTCATCACCTGTAATGATGTCGTAAACATGCCGAGACGAGCCTGCTTCAAATTTGTTTATCATATCACGGCACCGTTCCACCCGGCCCTGCTTCAGAGCATCGGTGAGGTTGTGTGGCCACCCAGCGTGAAACTATCCTGCTCACGCGAATGTGCACGTGTAGAATTTCTTGGAGGCTTCCCGATCCAACCTGCATTATGTGCTGAATCTCTTGATACTACGTATCAAGAGATGGACTACGTATCAAGAGACGAGTGGCGATTGGCGAGTTACACTCGCCAATCGCCACTCGTAAAGGACATGGATTAGCTTTGGCAAAATTACGTTTAATATTTGAATTTCCATCATGGCTTTCATTTCTCCGCAAAACTCGGTGGAAAAATATCAATTTTAAAGAGTATTATTTTGTTTGTTTTATTTGATTTCCATCCGTGAGTTACTAATGTTGAAATTGTTTGATATAAAATGGTAATTAGTACATATTTGTTAAAATGAAACGAAATTTATTCGCATGTTGTTCAAAACGACATGTAATTTAGATCCCACCAAAAACATTCCGTAAAAAACTAGCCAAGTCTTGATGGAGCTGCTTGTTTATCTCTAAAAAGTAATGAAATCTAGACAAAGTCGTGCCAAGTCTAAGGTTCCTTACTGCGATTTATTTATTATTATAGTTAATGTTGTGTGATTTGGACGTTGAACATTCTTTATACGTTAGTTGGTACAAGTCAATTTTGTTTACACGTAATGTTAAATCTGTTGTAACTACCTATGTTTGTTAAGCGAGATAATAGCCCATACTGGTATTGGTAATTGGACGCTAGTGTCTCATTTTAGGCTATTGTTGATTGTGCAACATATACATTCAGCATTGACAACGCTGACTTCTGCTCTCTTCTTTTTGGAGCGTCAAATCGACCACCGATCTACATAAAATAGACGTACAGACGGACTTCTATCAATGATTAGAAGTATACAAAACAAATATTTCCAGAACAGACAGTCTGGAAATAATTTTTATACTGTTTGTTTCAGGCTCGCCTATACATAAGTAGTAGTGAAATACGCAGCTTTATCAAGCCTACAATTGACTGGTTATTGAATCAACGTTTTCCAAGTGGCAATTTTCCATCGTCAATGGGTAGCGGTTCTGGCGAGAGATTGGTGCAATGGTGTCATGGAGCACCTGGTTTTGTACCCTTGTGTACCCTTCAACGGCCAAGTCACACAACATTAACTATAATAATAAAGAAATCGCAGTAAGGAACCTTAGACTTTAGAGATAAACAAGCAGCTCCATCGAGACTTGGCTAGTTTCTACAGAATGTTTTTGGTGGGATTTCACATCTTTTTGTAGAAACGTGGGCAAAGCAGAAGGGGAGGCATTCGCCCAGCAGTGGGACGCTATAGGCTAGATTAAATTAGAGGATGTGTCCCACCGCGCTGGGTTTTTGCAATGACAGTCGATTTTTTTATGTACCAATAGTAGAAGGGGGCATTACCATATCTCTAATACAGCTGAGACCAGCTGAGGGTTCTTCATCAGATACTTCAGACCTTCGATTTTTGATATCAAATGAAGTGGCTCACCAAGTTGAATATTGTTTGTAAAGGCGGTATGTCGATGTCTAATAGTTTGGTTGGGCTCTTGTGTTTTCTAATCAGGTTCACCAGGTACTCCAGATCTTCGATTATCCTAGTTTTTATAGTTTTCCCTTTATGTGGCCATTAAACCCTAACTCTGTACCAAATTTCAGCTGTCTGAGTTTATGGGAAGTACTACTTCTATTCTGATGATTATGATTGAGTGAGTGAGTGTTATAAATGCGAAACATTGCTTTCGCTTAACTTCGGACCTAAATGACCTACAGACTTGAAATTTTGGATTTTAAGTATGTGATTATAGCTTACTGGATGACGAAAATTTCTGCGTTCTGGTCTTATCCAGAGGTTCTCAAATAGAGGGCCTGGCAATGCGTGCTCGACTTGGCGGGGGCACTGCCTTGCCCCCCGATATCAGAGTAAGAAAAAAATTTTTTTTTGCGTGTTTAGTGCTCCGATAACGGAACTAAAAGTAAGAAATACACATTTTATTTATCTCTTTTATTTAAAAAAAACTGATTTATTGGTTCTTCAAAGTAATGGAAACACTACATTCTTCTTTTAAGATACACGAAGTAATAAATAAATGTTTTAAAAAAACGCACATTTCGTTATAGTGATTGGTCCAATATACACAAATCCATCCGATACATACATCAGGCCTGTCATGCCTGAAGGGTAAGGCAGAGGTATACCTACAGTACACCAGCATTTCGCCAGTAATGTGTAAGCCCCATGTAATATATTGCCATCAACGGGGCACAAATCCAGACTCCGGGAAGCTACTGAGAAATTCAATAAAACATAACATAATTAATTAGCAAGTAAGTATCTTTACAAGCAGATATTCGGTGCAGGACACATTATTGTATTATTATAGTAAGGTAATTTAAAATATATTTTGACAAATTTTTGTGACATTTACGATATACTTTCTAATAAATTAAACACACGCACAGCTATACCAAATAATTACATACGAGTATTAGACACCTTTTGTGTACAACACAATATATCAGTTCTATTAATACGACGCGCCTGCACGACTATATGTATGAAAGCGGACAAAGCAAAAAGCGTACGTAACTTATGTAAGTACCCTTCGTAGAAGTGGGCGTTTTGTAGTTTCTGCCTACCTCATGGTAAAAGCAGTCAGTTTATGTATGTTTGAATACATATTATAGCTAGGTACATGTGTTACGGGTTTTTATTATTATTATTTATTAATTTCAGACAACAATGTGGTCTATTTTGTTAGTAAAACTCCTTAAAAAAACTAGTGTTAGTAATATAAGATAACATAAAACAAAAACAAAAAAAAAACACAATCACAATTTTGAGTCCGAAGCAGGTTGTGCAGAGAACGATCAATACACGATGCTAATCCCTGATTTACCATCATCCCCACAAAATGCCTCAGAATCGGGGAGTAAGGACTCTCCGCCACTGATTTCAGGATGCTATTGTTACTGACCCGTGTTCGAAACATCAGTGATGCAACTTTTTTGCGCTTGACTGCGTGAAAGCCGTCAGTTCGGTTCTGCGAGAACATCTCTGATCCACTACAGAACCGGGGCAGTCCCAACAGCATCCTAAACACATTATTATAACGATCTTTTGGCATAGCAGACCCATAGACCCCCCGCATACAAACCTAGACAATACGCCTTGAATAGGGTGATTTTGACTTTGTCGGTACAACGGGAGAATCTACGGGCCAACATATTACCTCTGACCGCTAGTACCCTACGTTCCCTTTCGATGTCTACATTATCCTTAAGGTCGTCGGTAAGTATGTAGCCCCAAGTACTTAAATTGGTTCACTTTATTTATGCTCATGCCATTTAGGGTGAAATTAGGTGTATGATCAGGGCCGTAACCGGCGGCCTTAAAGACCATGTACTCACACTTCTTGACAGACCCCTCAGTCAGGCCCAGCAGTACCATGTCGTCCGCATAGCTGATGTTGTTATTAATACCACCACCAACCCGGCAGGCGACACGCATACCGCTGAGCTCCTCTAGGAGATCATTGACATATGTCGATTGTCTTGACAAAGTCAAGACATGACATGTATTGACATGACAGTTTATGTCATTTGTGTGTAGCCAATTTATTGGGGTATAGGCATCTTGAATGATTTCTTGTGGAGTAACGACGACTTTTGGTTTTGTATCTGGATATCTGTTGTTACTGCTCTCCCGACCAACCCCGGCGCTCATGGACTTTTCATCTTTTTATTTCAATTTACCTTGGGTACTCGATTATGAACAACAGGTTTTTACCCTATTTCGCTTCGCTTAAGGAGCCATTTGACTCCGCGATTGGAGACTTTAAACATTTTAAGTACCGTCTTCAACATGTCTTAGAAGGGTGTAGGGTGTATTTGTTTATATTTATGGAGGTCTTTTATTTTAGGTCACTGGCTGCGTCTTATCATGATTGTGTGAATTATGAACTTTTTCTATTTGCCACCCATGTAAGCCACGACCTTACAGATAGCGCAATCTCCAGTACCTAGGTGGCCAAACAACGTCAAAGACGACATTCAACAACAATAAGAAAATATAATTGTTCCAAGATCATGTTTAATTAAATAGTAATATCAGCCTACGCTTGTCCCACTGCAGGGCAAAGGCCTCTTCTCATACAGAGAAGGCACGAGCATTGATCACCACCCTTATTCATATTTTACGTTCTAACAAAAGAATTCAAATAAAAGTCATCATCATCATTCTGCCAAAGAAATCCACTGCTAGACATAGGTAGGCCCCTCGCGGGAATTTGCTGTATGCGAGAGGCACAGGACCGGTCTGTGTGATACCTATAGATTATTGTACAAACGTAGTTAAAAAATATTAAAAGTTAATTATAAATAATAATAATACCAGCCTATTATTATCTTTTGCTCAAGACAGATTGGCGATTTCAGAAATTTATTAACTGTAAGTCCAGGTTTCCTCGGAATGGTTTTCATGCACCGATGCCAATAAACTTAGAAAGTACATACGAATTGGAAAAAGTCACTTAGCCAAGAATTAAAACCACAACCTCGTGCTTGCGAAATGAGGCCTTAACCTTTAGACTATCACGACAATGTAAAAGGTTAACCTAAAATGTCTTAAATCTCAACACCACCGAGTTCTGGAGTAATAAAATATTAACAGAACTATTAAATACAAACATGCCTTCATTTCATATATTGTTTTATTTATGTCCGTGCTGGGCCAAACTTGTATGGGAGCAACATCCATCTCCTTTAATCCAAGACGATAGTCTTGGATTAAATTATTCACTACTAGCACGTTTTCTTCCGTAACAACCGTCAAAGGGCGACCACAAGGGCCTTCATCCATGAATGCCATTTGTAGTCTATCGTACGATTCGTCCGGTTTCAGGCGACACTTGAAATCGTACAAAATCATAGCGCGTAAATGTTTGCGGCGCAGATCCATTGTTTATGAGGCACGATAATTTAAATTAGCTCGCAAACAATGTGGAGGGAAATTTTGAAATTGGAACGTACGTTTTCAAAATAGGCCAGTCTCTCATACATAAAAAAAAATCGCAATACTTTCTGGGTGCCCTGGTACATGTTAATTTTTTATGGAAATCATCTACTTTTACAATATTTGTAAATATTTTTTATTTATTTTATTTATTTAAATTACATTTATAACACCTTTACAGACGTATCCAAGGCGATGTTATAAGTCACAATGTCTTAGGGCGAATTTCAACCAGTGAAACCGAATGCGATCATCGATCATAACAAAAACTATACTACGTGTAAGAACAGTGCCGATCGCGCCCTTTTCCACTGGCGAAATCAGCCCTAAGTAGATACATATATAAGAGCACCATGTATCTATAACATAATTGATTTACCAGGAATTGTTTAATATTTAATTTTATTGTCTAATGTGGTACGTATAGTCATTTTATTCTACGTGCATCGTCTCAATTTTTTTTTTAATTTGAGGTCGGTTTACTCCCGACTCTAGTCTTGGTCAGAGGTGACAGAGAAAAATTCTACGATGGAGTAAGCTTACCCAAAAGAAGCCTGTTCACTCTAACTTTGAAGAGATTCGGGTGAATCGTTCGGGCGTTCGGGAACACAGACGCAGGTAATGAGTTCCACTCTTTTGCCGTGCGCAATATGAAGGATGTATGGAAGCGCTTAGTGCGAATTGGTGGAATGGCAACTAGGTATGTATAGTTATTATTAGTACGTCTGGATGTCCGATGGTAGAAGGGGGCAGGTGGAATGAGGTCGTGGAGTTCTTGCGCACACTCACCGAATTACAATCTATAGAAGACCGACAAGCAGGCAACCTTGCGACGATGAGCCAAGCTGTGAATGCTTGGCATCCACCAGTTTGACGTCGCCAATGAGCATCTTAGCTCTGCGTTCCACTGAGTCTGGCGCGGCTTAAGTTGGTATTTAGCTGAGCCATCCAAAAGGTAAGTAAGTGATAATTTATTTACCAGAAGACTTAGCCTAGGTAACATAACTGTTTTTTCAATAAAGGATGAGGAGGAGAGGACTTATGGCTATTACAGATGAGTAAGAACCCTGCCCTTCAAACTAGGAAAATCCTGTATCTTGAAGGACAGCAAAGGTGGCTGTAATACTCCATGCAGGATTGGACTTGAGCTTTATAAAGAGTTAAAAGCTGTCCAGGCATGAAGTATCGCTTCACTGTTAGGATGCCCAGTGTTTTGGCCGTAGTTTGGGCTTTGCGCTCAATGGTGGCGCCAAAGTTGAGACTGGACGTCAACTCCATGCCTAGTAGCTATAGCCGATCAGTTACAGGAATAGATCTACCCCAAAAGTAGGAGTTTGGTCAAAACGACTCCTTTTTGCGGTGAAAAGACAAGCCTGTGTTTTGGTTGTGTTAAAAGAGACCTGTAGTGCTATTCTGTAACCATCGCATTGTGAAAGCTTAGGTGAAGTGAGCGTGGAGTGAGCTGTCAGTGCCACTAATGCTAAGGATTGACCAAGACGGGATGACACTAACAGCTCACTCTACGCAAGTCTTCACGGTGAGATTTTAACAGAATCGACATGCAGATGACAGACACCCTACTAGGAGACATGGCTTATGGTCAAACGAGTCCGCTCTACTATGGCCTCTCTTAAGGAACGAACTTCACCCCGGCTGGTTTTCGGGCTGGACAAGTATCTCTCTGAAACAGTACTGTCATCTGCGTACCCAACAATACCAGGTTGAAGTAGGTTATTGACGTGTAGCAGGAAAAGAAATGCAGAGAGAACAGACCCCTGAGGAACTCCGGCATCAATAGTCATACGCTCAGAGTAGCAGCCGTCAACGACTACTAAATCGATCGTTCACTAAGGAAGTCTGATATCCAGCTACGAAAATCAGCAGGGATGCCATTAGCAAGATGCTTGCTGAGTAGACTTGCGTGCCAGGCACTGTCAAAAGGCCTTCGAGATATCTAGCGATACAGCAAGTGCTTCGCCGTGTGTCTCGATGGCTTCGCCCCAGCAGTGCGTGATATAAGCAAGAAGATCGCCAGTTGACCGTCCCCGGCGAAAGCCATATTGACGGTCACTGAGGAGATCATTGTCTTCAAGGTAGGTCAGCAACTTACTGTTCAGCACCTTTTCCATAACCTTGCACAGAATGGGGGTATGGCGACCGGACGGTAATGGGCAGGGTCTGCGCGGTCGCCCTTTTTGGGCACTGGTTGTAGATAAGCAAGCTTCCAGGATTTTGGCACCGTTCTTTTTTCAAGAGAGGCGGATCTAGACTGCACAATACTTTTCGAACCTCTATATTATGAATTGCGATCTCCGGCATCAAAGAGTCACAACGAAGTACAGTAGGTGGTTGCTTGGAGCCAGCGTCCAAGCGTGAATTACTTACAAAGAGAGATGCAAATAAATTTACCTTCTCATTTGCAGAGTGAGCCAGCGACCCATCTTTTCATCATTGGAGGTAAGGTGGGACGACAAAAATTCGTTTCAACTGCTTTAGACAGGGACCAGAACTGTTTGCTTCTCGGAGGGCGCAATGCCAGCATGGCCCCGATACGTCCAACATGGTCAAAACGCGCCCCTCGTAGAATCCGCTTGCAGAACTTGGCGGCAGAAGGCGTTCTTCCTCGCGCGAATCCTACGTGCTCTAACTTTTCGGTCGAGGGCCTTGACCCAAGCTTGGTAGACAGACTCTTTACGGGCCTCAACATGGGCAAATTTTGCATTATACTGAAGAGGCATTATGACGAACAGGGTGTAAAGTTCACTCATACTCTTGGAAAAGGGAGGATCCTCCGACCAGATGGACGTCGTATCTGGTGGGCAACTGCCCAACGTATGATGTCGGGAAGTTGTATAAATCTCAATTTCAATTCAATTCAATTTATTTATTTCATAATCAACAGGTTTTAGCAAATACATTTTAGAGGCCTTCTTTTAAGCATGGAGATACCTGTGCCAGAAGACCTCCCTCTTCCATACGTCTATGTGAATACATACAAAGCCTGTTAATGACAGAATCAATACCAAAGTAGTAACATTACGAAAAATAAGAATATAGAATCTACAGATAATTAATTACATAGGTTAGATAGTTGAACTCGTAATCCCAGATAATTTGCATTTCATTCCAACTGACAAACAACACTGACAAAAGCAGAGAAAAAGTTAATTGGTTGCAATAGCATTAGAATCCTATGGCGTATGTCATTGAATTTGTTGTATCACATTTGATAATTATCTCAGATTCCGAATCCAAGCATAGTTATTTGTGGAGTGTAAGTGTGTGTGTGTGTGTATATGTGTGTGTATGAGCGAGGAAGAGAGAAAGGGAAACCAAAAGCATATTAGTCGTATTCGTGTGAAGGATGTAATTAGTCCGCATTTCCATTATCTCTTAGTGTACACTCGTAAGTTAAATAAATGATTATTATGTTACTGGATTTAGGAGTGCCTCAGTTTCTTCATATGTAAGGGTCTTTAGCCAAGCAGTCAGGGATTTTTTGCATTCGTACTGAGTTTTTTGGTAAATAGGAAGTTTTTTGCAAATGGTGTTATAAATACGAGTAGTTTGGGCAGCATATTGCCGCCTTGCGAACGCAGTACGAGCCCTAACTCAAGCCAAACGACCGTACTTCTTTCATTTCCTCAGAAAACCAGGATCAAATACCGTTGTTTTATGCATTTTTAAGGCAGACATTAGAATATATAACTTTCTCACAGTTAAAAGGTCACATAGTTTGTAAAGTTCTTGTGTTGAAAAACGATACGGTTTAAAATAAATAGTTTTGAGAAGGGCACGCTGTGATCTTTCTACATCTAGGAATTTGATTTTGGAAGCACCCCCCCAGATAGGAATGCAATAGGTTAGAATGGATTGGGCTAGACCAGTGTACATTTGTTTTATAAGATTCACTGAAGCAACATGCCTGAGTAATTTAAAAATCCAAATGAGTTTTCTGATACGGTCACTGACCAATGCTACGTGATAATGCCAAGAGAGTCGCTGGTCAAGTAAAATACCCAGGTATTTAGTTTTATCTACCTTTTCGATAGTCGGACATGCACAATGAATATTGGTACATTGGTGTATCTTTACACTGAAATTAGTACCAGTCTGAGTTCTATTACTTAGGGAGAAACACATGTAGATAGTCTTCTGGCTATTGAGCGTAAGTAGGTTAGTTCTTAACCAGCAAGCAACCCTAGATAATCCTACTTCCGTGTCCTTCCGCACAGAATCCCAATTATCGCCGATAAAGACCAGGGCTGTGTCGTCGGCATACGAGAAGACCCGAGCACCACCTGCCTTCAACTCACATAGGTCATTGATGTAGATTAGAAACAAGGTGGGCCCAAGGACGCTCCCCTGTGGCACACCGAATGTGATATCAGAGTCACTGCTTGTATACTGGCCAATTCTAACCTTTTGTGTTCTATGTGTTAGATAGCTTTTGAATAATGATGCGTTTGTTCGCATGTGGCGGTGTAGATGCCGCCACATCACTCCCCTCCGGAGACCGGAGGTCGATAGTGGGCTAAGTCTTGTAACTTGCGATGCTTTTTTGCCGGTGCCAGCTGAGGTCCCAGTGGGTCAGAACCGGGTGTTGCGTAGTTCGCGGTGAGTCGGAACTGTCTGCTAAGATGCCCCCAGTGAGTCGGGGTGGCGCTGCTTGTGCTCCAGTGGGTCGGATGTGGTACTGCGCCGGGTTGTGAATACTTTTAGTGTGTTATATTTTTGGAGTCGTCTCTTCAAGCCCTCTAATTGATACCCCACATAGTCATGGTACAATTATGTTTTACAAAGACCTTTCTTATTGACGTCTAAAGTCCGCCATTTAGATTTACGAGTCGATAGACACCTCATGTATTCAAGTCCATCCGGCCGTTAGGATGCTTCGTGGATCTAAAGACTTCCAAATACAAAAATAGATAGATACTTACGCATAAAAAATATAACCCTGTCTTTGCTATCACATAGTCGTATATATATAGTGTATGAAACTGCACATAATTTGCTATTCCCCGGTTATTACAGTTATATATAGTAACAGTTCCATAAAGACTAATTCGATAGTCGAATTGGTTTTTATTACCTCGCAGTAGGTGCGAAAAGTAGAGTATCTTCCTCGGGGATAAACGTTCATTCGTGTGGGGGCGAACTTGAATCCATGATTGAATTCGGCGCGCGGCGCCCGCGACTTGAGGCACTGCTTCATCCCCTTGGTGCATAATCTACTATTTTTGTACAGAACCTTCAATAAACAATAGAAACGAAAGTGTATACAAATATTGCAATTTTATTTTCTCTTCTATTTTAAGTTCCTACTGTGTTTAGATTGTCTGAAGGAAAATTGAGAAAATATTACCATGGCAGTAATAGGATCAATTTATGCGGTTATAATAATTGAAATCTGTCAATTACTATCCTTAGTATTTTATAAGGGCAGACAGGCTCTGAGGGGAATATTAAAGAAGGGGGCGTGATGTTTTTCAACGGGAGCATTTGGTATATATAAGACGGTTATTGTTTCACCCATTCATTCTGCTACTTGGCGAGCTCCATCTGGTAAGTGATAAAGAGTTCTTTTACTTTTATTTTTTCATTGATTTATGTCGATATTCTACACATTGATCTGAACGTTAAAAACATTACGCTTCTCTTTAGAGCAATTGGGTAAAAAGGGCAAAATCTTTTAATTTCCGTTGGGTAGTTTGTTAGTAGCCTTGAAAGTGTTAACTTGTCAATTTCTAGCCCGATTTTTAGTTCTTCTGACTAGACTTTAGACAGGTAGAAGGAACGATAATGATTACTTTGATAATCATGACAGCCACATTGAGAGGATGAAGTAACCTAAGAAGTTCAGTTTTATCTAAAACTGAACTTCTTAATGAATACCTAGGTTGTTCTTTTTTCCTTCTTTTTTTTGTCGTAACTGTTATAGTTAAGTTCGGATTTGAATTATCGCTAAGCTAGAATTTTTGTTATTTTACAGAGTGAGACATCCTTCAGAATGCGACTAGAAACGATTGTGGCGATGGCGATCACGATGGCGTTGGCGATGCTGGTGCGTTGTTGCGAGGGAGCCAACGTTCGTCACTTTGCGCTGCCCGAGGAAGATGAGGAGTTCAGGCACCGGCCCTTATACAGGGATTATAGTTTGATTCGGAGGGCCGGCCGCGCCGACGACTCCTTCGACGACTACGGACACCTGCGGTTCGGTCGGTCTGATGACTGACGCAAGCGCACCCTTCATAAAAGACACCTGCCCACTTTCAAGCATGAAGAACGACATCCAGACAAATCGTGTGCTTAACTCCTTACTACTACTACTTACTTACTTACGTTAGCGGAAACTACTTCCTAATAAAAAATAATAACTTGGAACTACTATCTACATAGATAGTAGTTCCATTTTCAGAAGTTATCTTCCATATCTGTAAAATGATGTATCACTAAAATATAGTTATTACGTAAAATGTTTAATTTCGATTTCAGATGTTTACTGAATGTCATTTATTGGCTACCTATTCTTTTTTCAATTCTGACAGGTAAAGTTAGTTTTAGTCTTGTGAAATATGAAAGGCTGGTTAAATATTTCACACTGAATTACTTGTAATAAATATTTAATTATGTTTATTTTTTGTAAAACATAACTCGTTTCTGTTGATTTTGTGATCTAAAATATAATGTAATTGTACCTATTTATGATAAGTTAGTACATATATCTAAGTAAAAATAAAACACTTAAGATTATTTCCATGAGTATATTATTACCCAATAAATACATTTTACAACAGTTATTATTAAAATAAAATGTGTTACTATGTTTAATAGCGTCGCGAACTGCGCACGATGACAAACATTAAAGTACCCCTGGTATGCTTTACTTGAAGTTAACTGCTAAGGCATTTCTTCAGTTTCATCTTAAAGTAGATGTTGTCACATCTAATTAATGGAAATGGTTTCAATTCTAACCGAAAAGCCAACAATTTTAACATCTCAGCGTTAAATATTAAGGCAATGATTTATTTTCCTTAGTAATAAAACCTAGTTTGCATGAATGATAAAACTCATCAAGATGTATTAAAGCTGCATTCGATTTTCTTTGTACACATGGTAGTAGCTCGCTGGTGAAAAATTATGTATTTTGAATTCAAACAAGCCTTGATTTCATTTCGTTGTACTGGTTACAATGCATTCGATCGTAAGTATAACATTGCTGTTTACTTGTCCTTATTAATTGACTTTGTTATTAACTCATGGTGGGCCCTCATCATAGCATGCACTGGATTTAGTTTTAATAATCTAATATTCATTAGGCACACGTAATATCACTACTCTATATTAAAAATATGAGACTAGTTAGTTCCTTCCTTAAGCTAAGTTATAATTTATATTTATATTGTGTATGTTGTTCATCCAAACACACATTTTATGGTTAATTGTACTTGGTGAAAATGAAGCGTATCGTGGAGAACCACCATCTTCGGAAATAATGTTTATTATAAATAAAAAGATCACGTTAACCATGTTCCATATCCAATTGTACAATGTATTGAATGCGATAGATAAATAAAAACATGTTTATTTTTAATATAATCGTATGTTACAATAATGACGACACCATTTCAATTCATTCTTAGTTTTTGTGTTTTACACTTATCAGTTTGTGAGTATTTCATTAACGCAAATATTCTTTAAAACTGCCGTCATTTCACCTATATGATATCCTTTTTCTGCGAGCTGCCTAGCAGAGCCTGCAAAAAATGAAAATAATTAGTCACCGCGTCATCTACGCTACAAGAAAATACGGAAATATCGAAAATAGGCAAACAGAATGTATTAAAAATCGTCATTTACCTTGTTGACGAAATTAACGATAGCAGTTGCTGGTTGTTCAGGCTCCAGCTCCGCGAACACGTGACATTGGTTGTCGGCACCCGAAGACGCACGAGCCACGAACGCGAATATTCGTCTGCAAAAGAACGAAAGTCGATTTAATTTCATTGTATGGTTTACTTTGAATCTCTTATGACACGAAAATTGATCGAAGCCTGTCGAAGGTTTGACTGGTATAACAAGAAAAAAAACAAGATTTTTTAAGGCCAAAAGTCATGAAACTGACCATAAAAGGAGTTACTACGAGTTCCTTGTTTACAGGAAATCGGTCCGACTCGAAGGCGAAGATAAGACTGATTTATAATGACTTATCGTGCAGAAAGTTGGGCTCGGAAACCTCTTTATTATGCAAGAGCCTATGATTCCGGGGTTCGATTTCGAGGTCGGGCTGAGTGCTATTGAGCTTTTCCATTGGGTATTTCGCAGTACCTCTCCGGACTGTTACCGGAGTCTGTTTGTGACCAGTTGATGGCAAAAGGCTCGCCCCTACATGGAAATGAGGGTTTTCATGAAATTTCACACCGGCAGTTGGCGCCACTTTGACAAGAAATCATCCATTTGGCAATTCGTTAATTTTTCAGTCACGATCTAAGAAAATATAGGCGTTTTAACACTTTTTACAGGAGCCTGGATCTGAATTCGCATTGTTGGCCACCTAGGGAACGTCATTCACCCGCATATATAAAGTACTCTTTGACGTCATTTCAGAAAACCCTCATTAAGGCTCCTACAAACAGGCGCGACACAAAGGCACCGCGTGTCGTGCCAGTGTGCGGGAGCCTTTAAACATGACTCGAATTATGCCGTGCATTTGTGCTACCCCTTAGAAGAATACAAGTTTGAACAAGTTTGATACTAACTTTTCCAGCTTTGTATTGTTGTCGGTGTGCGTGTATCTCCTCTCGTCCGGGTCGAGCCCCGCGTACGACACGCCGGCGGCGGGGTAGTGGCGCCGGAAGAACAGTTTGCGAGCCGCGTCCGTCAGCGTGATGCCGCCGCCGAACACCTTGAAGTGGACTACGTGTGCCGCGCCCTGGATAACAGATTATACATTATAGGAAAGAAAATAAAATTTTGAACCCTAACAAGACATAATACTTTACTTTACACGTAATTTTATCCGAGGTGACGATCATTTGAGATAAGTCAGAAAATCGGAAACAGAGGTAACGCTGGTTTCAGAGAAGCAGAGCAAAGCCTAGCTGTAGCCCGCTGAATGCGTTACATTTTCAATGGTCATCGTGAAGTACCGAACCTTTTCCCACAGTTCGTTAACACTTCGAGGAGTGTAAAACAGCGTCAGAAAAAAACAAAAGTTGTCAGGCATAAAGAATCCAGTAAAACTGGTCTAAAAACTTCTCTTATTAAGTAGCATATACCTGGCGCAGTTCCTTTATCCATCTAAGTCGTTATCTCTTACCTTCTTAGTAAGTATGTTAGAGACGGCCCTCTTGACGGCCGCTGGTCCGGTCAACGCTTCAGTGTTTTCAGATCCGAGCAGTAGCACGTGACACGCTGCTCCCGTTGCTAGAAGTGCTCGCGCTGCCGCGTTCGCACTTCCACCCGTCCATGGATCTCTGTGGGGTACGCAAAATTGTTTTTGCATTTTATAATAGGTTTTAAGAAGGTTCACTCTGGTGAGCATAAGCTGGATGGAAATGCGCAAAAACTAGAAGTTGAGTAGAATTGGGCTTAAACTATGCTCTTGGCTCTTGTGCACTTTTTTACTATTTTACTTTAGATTTATATTTGTTAAAATGTTAGGAGTAGGAATCATAGTTAATTTATCTTTCATTGCGAATTTTAATATGTTATACCTATATTCTATCCCAGGTACATTGGTCTTCACATAATTATGAAATATATGTATACAAACGTATCGGAGTCTGGATTTGTGCCCAGTTGATGGCAGTCAGTTCGCTCGCTATTACATGGGACTTAAACATAACTGGTGAAATGTGGGTGTACCTTCTATAGGTGCACCTCTTATGTTGTTATGTTGCTAATGTATTAAAAATACTGAAAAACATTTTAAAATAGTTGGTATCTATGGAGTTTGTTGCCCATTCTTCTCCATAAAAATAAATGAATACGAGAGCACTCACCTGTCAGGTAATTTGAGCGGCACAGGCAGCGCTAAAGGCGTCACAGTATGCTGGTAGACGAGCGCAGAGAGCGAGCTGAAGACAGGCTCGTCGGGGCAGCCGCGCAGGCGCACGCCGCGCGCCGTGGGCTCCACCAGGAAGTGGCGCACGCCGCCCGCGCCGCCCGCGCGCACCGCCAGCCCGAAGGCGCCCGGGAACGAGTTGGAGTCGCGCACGATGAACGCGCCTTCTTCTAGTTGCAGGAGTGCTGATACGGCTGTTGGAAATACCTTTGTGTCATGTTATGTGACATCCGCAGAGTAGAATCTATTTGTTCGACAGTTCCGTTTCACCCTAAGACTAAATTACCGTCTGATTGTAACTGATTTTAAACCGACATGTCATTGATTCTTAGTGTGAACTCCAGGGATTGACAATGATGACGCTGTATGCAACTCCAACAGTTTATCTGGCTACGGCTGGTGGTACTTACCATCGTCTCTGGAGATGTTGGGCTTGTACCAGTAATGGCTGGTATCTCTTGCAAATCGCACGCGGTCCGGAGCCACGTGTTGAGGCTCAGCAGTACCACTGACGCTTGAACGACGAGACCCGCTACTTCCATTATACGTCCGGTATTCTGACTCTGGACTCACTTCACGTTCTTTTCTATAGTTGGAGAAACATAACGTTAATTAAAGAAGAGTAGATTGAAAGAATAAATGAATGGGAAAATGTTCTGTGTGGTCAGGGTCAATAACGTCTGACCGATTTATATGTACTTAGTTGAGGCGAGGTTTGTAACGGTGATCTAATTTGTTTGAAGAAGGTATCGATCTATCTAAGGTCCAGGTCCATATCAATGTTATATAGATCTCAATATCAATAATGTTGTGTTATTGCAGTCATGGCCAAAACATATATTTTATTAATGAAAATTTCTTCCTTATTTCGTATTCGAAGCATGGTCTATATTGGCCATGCCTGCAGTAGTTGTGTTACCTCGTGTCCTCCAGGTCAAACATATTGTATCTGGTGACGGAAGGCGAGCGCGGCGGGCGCGCACTCAGCGAGGGAGTGGGCGTGGGGGGGTAGGGCGTGCGCGGGTGCGTCGGGAAGGCCGGCGTGCCGGCGCGGGACTCCGTGCGGGACTCCGCGCGGGACCAGCTGTCTGCACGATCCTAGAATAACAAACTATATCAGAACTTTTTCTTTACTCCAGTTAAATAGGGAATTTAATTTTTCATTAAAAGTTTGCAAAAGCTGGTAACGTTACCCAATAAGCCTAGTCGTGGCTTATTTGGTGAAGTTATCAGCTCTTCCGATACTTGAGTGAACCCTTGAAGGCCTCCTTCCTGTGGGAGGACTGCAATTCATCATTCATCAGTTGTAAGACATCACTTGGTTTTGAAATTTTGTTCTAGGAAATGTCTGCTCAGATGTAGATGAAGATTAAGAGCTGATGCTAGACGAAAATGAAGACTTACGATGGTATCAGTGTTGGGGGGATCCGCTAGCGACAGTAATCCAGGCGCGGGAGTACTGTTCGGTGTACTGGTCGTACTCCACTCGCGCATCGTCATCTTTTCGTACATGAACTTTCTAGATGAGGTTCTGTAAATATAACAATAACCATTCTTCAAAAATATAATTATTGCATAGCTGCCAACATCCAGAAATCGGAAAAGCACATCTTTGGGCTTCTGGAAACTGCTGCCCTACTACAATACAAAAATATTGTATCTAAAGCAATTTCAAGAAGCTCAGGTCCGTGGGATCCCTGAAAGACTCCGAAGAAAAGTGACCTACTTTATAAAATTCCCCACGGAATATTTATCATAGGTCAAGTTTTTTAGTCAAAGTAAAGCGTCAAATATAATGTTTATATGGGCTACTATTATACCTGTCTGGAGCCTGCGGACTGGTGTGTTCTGTCCTGAGAGGTGTGCGCGTGTTCACGTGGAGGGGGACGCTGAAGTCTTCGTCGTCGTCAGCGAAAGCCGTCGTGTCACTTGTGTAGCCATCCACTCTGCATCAATTGAAAATGATAATATGTATGGAAATAAAAGTTACTGGGGGTTCTAGGGAGTTTGTTGCGCCACTTCTTCCTCCCAGCTAAAGCACTAGGAAGTGGTGAAAGGCGGGCGTTTCTGGGGAACTGGCTTATGTAATTTTGACGTTCAAAAAGTGCTGATTCTTCGCTTAGTTTGAATAAATGAGTTTTTATTTTGACTGCTGCATGATCATTTATAAAAAGCGTTTTGTGTTCCATTATGAGACAACAGGTCCGTCGCTAAACGTACCGACCAGTTGGTTAGTGGTGTCCGAATAGAGTAATCAATTCCTACGCAATGATGTCAATTAAAACAAATTGCATGTCGGAAATGGCACGTCTAGATTACCACGGAAGATAATAAATAAATAATATAAGTACCACTGATTTTGGTTCTATATAAGGATTAAAAATGGTAAGGATAAGGTTTAAAAATGGTAGGATCATCTCACCGATGGCTGGCGGAGCGGCGCACATGTCGGGAGGAAGCAGTATCCCACTCGAGCGGTAGTCGAGCGACTCTTTCCCTGGCCTCTTTTCTCTCGCGCAGTTTCTGCTGTTGTCTCTGTAGCCACGTGAGCCCCGAGCTTCCTTCCACACTGCTCTCGGAACGACGTGGTTCTCGGGCTCGCGAACTCTCGTGCCAGCCGAGGGTACTCGCTGATCGCCAGGTTCCATTCTCGGGTGGCGTTTTCCGTGTTGTAGCGCTTGCACTTGCAGGTCGTTCCGCCCATTCAACTTCGCCGTTCAACCATCTGCTGACAAGGTTATTTAGGTTAGTAAAAATTATTGGATTATAGTCTGGTTAGTAAACAAGGGTCAGAAAACTCTATGTACTTCATAATTTTTTAACCAGTACGCAAATGTATCCGTGAGTTTAGCACATGATTTTTTGTTGATAGAACATCTATTGAGATGTCAAGACGGTAAGTTAGAACAAAGATATGACCTTCTTTTCAGTTGAATATGAATAATTTGGGACAGATAGAACTTCATTCTATAGAAATCTATATAACTAGGTAAGTTAGCATCAAACAACGGATGCGGATGTGACTGTTTTTAAACTTTATAATAGTCTTGAAATAAGTAAACCAACAACAAAATATTTTTCATGGCCGTGGCCCGGCTGTTATCTTTGGAAGTATTTTTTATATTTTCGTGTAGGACTTGAAGGTCCAAGTGATCTTATTATGGCAATGGGAAACCTTGTATCCGTGTGCTAAGAATCTTTAACTAGTGGGTGTCTGTTGAGTAGGTATAGATAACTCATAATATACTAATTGAATTTTATTTGAATATTAATTATCTTCCGTTCAGAATGGAATGTTTTCAATCAGCATGTTTTTTCATCAAAGTAGTAATTAAATTGTGGTGATCCCGGATTGAGATAAGTACACAGACGGAGCAGATTAACAGTAAAACCACATGTTTTAACAGAAAGTTAACTATTCTAATGAACAGGGAAGCAAAAAGGCCTAACAAAGCGGTCTTTAATAGAAAGTAAATAGTGAATGGGGCTGCGTGAGGCGGCATGGCAGTGTGGCGGTGAGGCGTCGCAGTGTCGTGGCCCGGTCGACACCCGCCCGTTTATGGCCACGTTTATCTCGAAATAGTAACTTGTTTGGGTCATGGCGCGACGCAATCACACACCATCGCTCCAAATCAAATCGAGAATTGCGACTCGACATCGCCTTCCGACGTGCGTCTATCTACGGCGACGTGTTGAACTACTCGATTACATTTGTTGATCATTACATAAAGCTGACGTGCGAGCAATTACAAGTTGACGAGATGTTATTATAAATAATGCGGGTAATCGAATACCAAGTATGGTAAGGTTAGAAAGGACTTTTTGATTGCGGTTTATAAACTATTGGTTTGTTAGCTCAAGTCGTTTCCAAGAATGGTTATGCCGTGTCAGTGATTTGACTGGGAACTTAAGAAGCCATTCATTGAGCGGGCGCCGCATAAATAATTCGCACTTCGCAGTAGGTAGCCGGGCGACTGAGGCTGAGCTCGTTTGCTCGTGCTCAGGCGCAGGCAATGTTGCGGAACGAGTGGATAGATACTCGGCTCGGTTTCAGCCCACGCCTATCGCCGACTCAATTAATGTGACGAACGCTTCCGTTTCATAATGGTTCTAGGACTACTGTTAAATGCTATTCGGCACTAATTGAAAAATAAATGAGTAAACATTGTTTACTTCGAGGGGAAAGTGAAGCATTTGTGTATGCACAATGCACATAATAGACTCGAGGTCTTAATAATCCGCAAAAGCTTCACTTTAAACTCATGTTTCAAAGTTACTTAGAAAAAACATTTGTTTTTTGAACATCCGTTGAATAGAGCTGTCGCGTTAGAAATCAGTTCGGTTTTTTAAGATTTTTTACTCTCAATTCTATTAAATAATTAATGTTCAAAATACTTTTTAATGTATTGGTCTGGAACAACCTACAATCTCACGAGCAGTCGGGTGTGGGTGGCTGCGTCCCAGTTTTTACTTTTACAGCTGTTTTCGTATAACCTTAGAACAATAACATATTACCTACATTGTTTTATTACAAATATGTAAACAATTACATCACAGTTCGTTTAAATTGGTTGTGAAATGTTGCAGGGTTAATCAAAAATCACCTAGTAGGAATATCTTCTATATATAATAGCTACCTTTATAATAATGCATGGCATTATATTTCCAGGGTACCTACACTACCTACCTACCTGCCACAGTGGCGATAGGAGCCTTCACCAGTATGTTAAACGACGTAATATGTAATTGAACACGAACACTATCTCAAAGTGTGAGCATGCAGAGCTTTATTCGCTTACCATAACAAAAGCATTCATTCACGTTAGGTAAGTGCTGAGATTACAATGCTTAGTGACGATGACGATATGATTGACAACACAGATATCGGTATCGTGTCACTTAACAAAATGTCGATCATTTTGATGTCAGCTTTAACACTGACGTGTGCTATTGTTCGCCAGAAACAGGTATGATTTACATACGGAAATACGTTTCAGTCATAAAATTAAACCGGTCTCCCTTCAAAACTCGTACAATCCAATTAAGAACCTATGTGGAGATGGAAAGCACATGCCTGTGTTTTTGTAGGGTTTGGGTTTAAGTGACCTCTGCGATGCCACCGCTTACGCCGTGATAGTGGCGAAGTTTTGAGCCAACATGATTTGAAGTACTGTTGCAGCAACCCGAAGAAGAAGCCTTAATAACACTCAGAAAACGAAACATTACATTGGTCGGTAGTATTCCAGCAAACATTAAAATAATGTCTGTGTGGATTCAATGAAAATTGCATAACTTCAGACGGAGAATCCATACTGTTAAGTAAGACAAAGATACCAAACATAGCTAGCGAGAATATCTGTAGTATGAAGAAGGGCATTATGCTATAATGCGGCGCACGCGCACTGTTTATGATAATAACCTTAATTTACTCCTTGTTTCTGTTGTCACGGCGCATCATTATTTATTGTTAACGCGTGTCATGGCTGGAATATTGTTATTACAACATTTTATGAAGATTTTAACAATTTTGAGTTTATATTTATTACTTTATTATGCCTGTAGTCTAGATTACTTAATTGAGATTGAAGAATGTGCTTGGAACCTGCTCTACTGTGAGCCATAATTGTCCTCTCTGTAACTATTTATTATCATGCTCACCATCAAACAATTTCGATCGTATAAAATAAAAAATTATAATAGTGCACACAAAAATACATTAGATCAGTGTTTGCAAGTTTTTGTTGTAATCATTGTATATTTACATCACGCCCACCCAGCCGGCTCCTACGCTTCAATCTATAATTTAATGCTCAACTACTTCTTTTGTTTGAACTAAAGCGTTTTTCAAATGTTATTTTGTGTCATATCTGACTTTTCAATTTAAGAGTTTGGAGACTTTTCAAATTCAAATTTAACATAGGGTAAAATTGCAGGTAACATGTGTTAAAATTATACGCTAAGGTATGACTTTGTTCTTTTAATAAGTTCTAAGCAATATAATATTACCTAATTTACATATTTATCTAAACCTTAGTCAGGTGATCTCGTGGCTAAGACACAGAAATTGAATTCACGAGCGTGTGTAGTCTTACATAACATCGACAATGTCAATGTTTTCCACGAGTTAATTGAAAGATGTGTAATATTTATAAAACAGTTTGCTATCCATAAAAATACAGAACACTTTTCCTATGTTATTAAATAGCAGGAAACTTGTAGAACAAAGTTATGAATAGGTCTTTGTTACGAACTTGTCAAGTTGAGTGCTTTATAAGGTATTGCTTGCTAAGAAACATGTGAAGCTCGAAAGTAGGTACCTTTATAGAGTTAAATGTTAATTACACACTATTAAATAGTAGGTCTCTATTTAGCGCAAGTAGGTATTTTATAATTCAAGAGCTTTCTCATAGTCGAGTTTAACGGCTGGCGCGGAATAGACATTAGGCAAATTATTTTTTTTTTGTTTGTTTGTTTGGCATCTCGCAGGTCAACCTATGCGGTTGTCGTCTGCTTAAGCGGACTTGCCTGTGGATTCCCTAATAAATTAAGGCCTCCAGCCAGGACTTAAACTTATATACTAACTAAAACTAAGCGACAACGCTAAGGGCACCCCCTGTGGGGTACGAACCTCGGCTTAGGGCGTCGCTGGAAGAGGGCAGCAAATGACTAGCTGGATCAGGATTGATATTATTTATGGACGAATTTAAAGCTACAGGCTCAGCGGCGCGGGCTGGCTCGAGCAAGGGTCGGGAGGGGCGTCGATTTGGGCGTCGCGGCGGGCCTCGGCGGCGAGGGCGGTAGGACGGCGATCGGGTTTTGGGCTTATGTAGCGTGCTAGTGGCCTTACTACTCTCCTGGAGGAGGGTAGTGGCGTCGTCGGGGTCGATTAAAGTATGCCTTGGTCGGCGAATACTGCTAATGCGAGAGGGAGTGTAGCGGGCGGCCGCTGTAATCAGGGGGTTAGAATGTTTGATGCCGCAGTCGAAGAAACGCTTTGATAAGCGTTTCATGAACTGTTTTATGGTTGGCATTTTGAGGTCGACGTGAAGATCGATATTACGGACATAGAAGGGGGCACCCGTGACCCTTCTGAGGAAACGGTTTTGGAGGGTCTGCATCTTATGGAGATGACGTGGGTGAGCGTGCGCAAATACAACGCAGGCATAGGTCATGATGGGACGGATGACTGCGGTATAGATGCGGAGCTTGCATTTAAGGGACAGTTTACTACGGGCTGTCAGTACGAATTGCAGCCTGCTAAGAGCGAAGGAGGCGCGCGCGCGAACCGCCTTAATATGAGCCTTAAAGGTAAGGTTCTCATCGAGGATCACGCCTAGGTATTTGGCTTGCTTCTCCCAAGGGATTGGCTTGCCGTACATAGTGATCGGGCTGGGAAGTGGGGGAGGGAGTCGACGACGTCTCGAGAAGAGAACCGCCTGACTCTTATCGGGGTTGACCTCGATTCTCCATTTCCGGAACCAAGCGCCTAAGACGTTTGCGGAGGTTTGGAGAGTACGAGCTATAGCGTTGGGACAGTGACCGGTATAGTAAACGGCAGTGTCGTCGGCGAAGAGAGCCAACTGAGCCTTTTTACTTTTTGGGATATCGCTAGTGAACAGCGTGAAGGCGAGAGGAGATAGTACGGAACCCTGAGGGACACCGGCGCGAATAGGATGAGGGGACGAGAGTGCTCCCTCGACGCGATAGCGAAAGGTCCGGTTCGACAAAAAGTCTCGTAAGATGAGCACGAGACGATCTGGCACTCCTAGTTGGTAGAGCTTGTATATCAAGCCGTTGTGCCAGACTTTGTCGAAGGCTTTCGCTATGTCGAAGAATAGCACACCCGTCGTCGCGTTACGCTGCAGACCAGCGCATAAGTGCTCTACGATACGGTGGACCTGTTGGGTGCCCGAGTGTTGGCTACGGAATCCAAACTGCTCGTTGGGTATGAGGCTCTTTGCTTCGGCGTAGTCTTTGAGACGCTTATAAATAAGCCTCTCGTAGATTTTGCCGAGGACATTGAGTAAGCTAATAGGGCGGTAGCTGGAGGGCTCAGACTTTGGCTTGCCTGGCTTTGGGATACCGATGACGGTGGCTTCTTTCCATGCTTGTGGGAAGATGTTGTTGCTCAAGGCGCCATTGAAGATGGCGGTCATAAGCATTATAAGCGGGGCAGGAAGGAGTTTGTATACCTTATTGGTGATACCATCCGAACCGGGGGCCTTACGAGCGTGGAGCCCTTTAATGATGTCGTGCACTTCGTCTGGAGTGACGGGAGGCAGAGGATCATCAGGGTCTTCGACGGGAGGGAGGGAGGCTCTTCGTTCGACTTCAGCGTCGACCTTGTTCAGGTGAGCTTGGTCTACTGGTTGGGAGCTGGGAGAACATTGGGACTCTAGGCTGTCGGCAAGACATTCAGCCTTATCGGGACTGTCGAAAGCGACACTATTGTCGGGGCGGATGAGAGGAGGCATAGAGACCTCTTCTGAGGAACGCAATTTCCTCTGTAATTGCCAGAAGGCTTGATGAGTGGGCTCGAGTTCGCTGAGCATCTTGTTCCAGCCCTCAGAGCGAACCTCCCCTATGCGTTTCTTTACAGCACGCTGTAAATGGCGCATGTGGGCTTTGTTCGCGTCACAAGGGAAGGAGTCGTAGGCACGGATGGCCGCGTTCTTCTCGGTTATCAGGTCACGTACGTCAGCAGGTAGTTTCCAGCGATGGTCTTCCATCACCGGAACTTCCCGTGAACAATCCGTCAATACGGATTGTACGTGCTCTGTAAACGAGTCGATTGCGGCCGTCGTGTCAGCGACTGACACTAAGTGATCGGGGATGGTGTCTAAGTGAGGCGACGTGGTGGATTTCAGTCTTTCGCTTACTTTCCTCCAGTCGGTTATCGTCTGGGTCTGAGGGGGGCGGTTGGGGTCGAACGGGCCCGAGTAGGGTGCAAGATGCATGACTACAGGGCGGTGGTCAGAATTTAGCTCGTGGAACGTCTCAATCGATTGCAAACGGAGGTTCACATTCTTGAGCAGCGCTACATCGAGAACATCGGGAAGGTGATTAGGATTACCTGGAAAGTGAGTCGGGCTCATTGGAGCGATGACGTCAAAGTTAAGGGATTCGCCTAACTTGAAAACTAACCTACCTCTGGTTGAGGTTGTGCTACTATTCCACGCCGGGTGCTTGGCATTAAGATCCCCCGCCAAGATGACGGAGTCACTCATACCGAAGAGGGCAGTGAAGTCCTTTTGGAGCGAGATGGGATCCTCCGGACCATTGTCGGGTGGGATATAAGCGGAGATGATGGTGATCGGTTGGTGGCCGGTCATGCCGAGCCGACAGATAGAGGTCTCCAGATGGGAGAAGAGAGGAGGTGGGTCTATAGGGATACAATACAAAGATTTCCTAAAGTATATGAGTGTGCCACCCTTGTGACATCGAGACCTGTCATTGCGAACTAGTTTGTAGTTGGCAATGTTCGGGTTGCGGTGATGCGGCTTTAAGAAGGTTTCCTGTATGAGGAGGATGTCGAGCTGGTGGTCGCGGAGGAAAGCGGCGATCTCATCGCGTTGACCGGAAACGCCATTAGCGTTGAAAAATCCTAGTTTGAGGGATCGGGGTTTGGTGGAATTTAACCTTGTGTTATCCATTGGAAATTAGAATTTTAAGGTTTTCAGGACTAACGCGATCTCGGGATACGCGTTAAGGATTTCTAAAAGACGACGAGGGTTGCCGTTTGCAGCAACGATTTCGTCGGCCATTTTTTCCGCGGCGGAGGAATAGAGGGCCGCGTATGTACTGATTATGATTTGGGCGCTGTCGCGGCCCGGGGCTCTTTGCGGTACAACCGGTGGAGCCGTAGGGGCCGCGGTGGTTGCCGCAGGCGCTGGGATGGCGGTAGCCATCAGCGCTGGAACTTCAGCGGGTTGAGCGGGTTTGGAGGGCACCGAAGCTGCGGGAGCTTTAAGGTGCGTAAGGTTTGCCCAGGGAGAGGGCCTTTGAGGGCTAAGCCGCTCCGGCATTTGCGCGGAGGGAAGCTTCCCCCAGGGGCTTTCCCTGTGCTGGCGGTCACTCGCGCGTTTCGCGAGTTTCGGAGAGGATGACTTTGGCGCTTTCGGGCAGCCCCGGTAATTTGCCGGGTGACCGGATTGGCCGCAGAGGACGCAGCTCGGCGGCTCTGCACATAACTCCCTATCTTTAGGGCGGGTACAGTCGACGGTACCATGCTCTCCTAGGCACTTGACGCATCTAGGGGTCGCGTAGCAGTTTGACTGCGAGTGTCCGTACAATTGGCAGCGATGGCACTGACCAATCAAGTTGGCTCGGTAGGGCTTCTCAATAGAGATGCCCGAGAGCGAGCACACCGACTTCACCTTGAAGATCGGGTGGTGACCTTCCGTGGGGTCACAGATGACAAGGACCATGTCGTAGACTAGGCCCTGTCTCGCTTTGTGTAAGCGATGGACGGCGGAAACTGGAATGCCTTGTGCGACAAGGTCGGACTTAATCTCCTCGGTGGAGATTTCTTGGGGTACGCGCCTAATAATGACGCGAGTGGGGGTTTCCTCCGGAAGGGAGTACGTATGAAAGGAATAGTTCCTTTCACGCAGGGCGCGGGAGAGATCCCTAAAGTCCGTAGACGTAGGGACGGTCACTTTGATCCCCTGGAGGGTGGATCGGGCGTTGGTGTAGTTGATCTTGCGATCAACACACATTCTGGATATTTCAGTCCATTTGGACTTTTCCTGGACGTAAATGGGGGGTGGAGGCTTTTGCTTCCTCGCTGTAGGAGCGGGTGGGCCAGCCTTAGGGCTGGCGGTGCGACTGGCCCGCGGACTAGGGGCGGAGGTGGAGCTGGACGATAAGTCGTCCTGTTTTTTCTGGGCCTTGGTGACCGGGCCAGCGGGGGCGGAGGATTTAGCCGCCTTCCTCTTGCCTCCTTTGACCACGACTTGGAAGTCGTCATCGCTGGAGGAGGAGGTGCGGGCTTCCTCCTCGGAGAGTGGTACTGACGTGTCCATGCTCTCCGTCGTATTTGTATCGGCGGCGCGCAGCTGCGTTGTCTCTGAGACAATGGCGGCCGGAACAATGGAGGCCGTGACAATGGCGGCAGGGACAAAGGCGGGCGAGACAATAGGGGCCGGATTAGCGGCCGGAGTATTGTCTACCGGAACAAAAGCGGGTGTAACAATGGGGGCCGGATTAGCGGCCGGAACATTGTCTGCCGGAACAAAAGGCGGAATGCCTTGTTCGCATGCAGGTGGCGATAGCGGGCTTTCGAGGGCGTCGCTGAAGTTCGCGAGTGCGCCCTGGGACGGAGTGGGGGTGGAGCGATGACATAGCTTGTCGCCATATCTCGCTAGGAAATCGGGGTCCTTGAAAAGGACCTCTCTGAAGAACGCCAAAATATAGGCGTCCTCCATGGTCGGAGGGAAAGCTAGATTAGGGAGGGAATGGTGGAAAATTATTTCCACGTAGACTAAACCCTATACCTATCTCCCCGGGTGGATGGGCCCGGGGATGTGTGACCCTCTCTGTCGGGTGTAGACAGAGAGGTGAGTACCTATTTGTGAGCCCTAAGCTTGTAACCCGTCGCCAGTCTTATTGTGCGAACGGGGCCCTGACCAGTCTAGCGCGAAGGGTGTAGACACACCCTAAAGACACTAGGTGAGTAGCTGAAAAGCAAAACTGTCACCAGAGCCGACTAGGAGATCCCCCAAGGCCGGTTATCTGGGACCCGTCCAACTAACTGCCTCGCCCTGAAGGGGTTCGGCGGGTGCGAATTGGGTCAACACCCCACTCGGCTTCGTTGGCACCGTAAGGTTTCCACCGAGGACCACGAAACTGTGGTTTTACCCAGAAGGGGCCTAGTGAAGCTACTCACAAAACGTCTGATAGAGAAATAAGATTTGCCTTGAAAAAGGCACTTTTTAATTGATTAAAAACAATATCAATTTCTTGATACTGATTTTATATCGGAGTAGTCGGGGCGACTACGATGACGTCACGTGGTAGCGACGAGTAGGTTCACGAAACACAACACTGGGGCGGGAGAGCGCACAAACACGTCCGTCCGCGGCGAGAGTCGAGCGTCGAGTCCATTAGGCAAATTAGTACTTACTTACATATATATATAAGTCGGGAAAATATACTGTAGGTTAGTATACTAACCTACAGTATATTTTCCCGACTTATTTGCTAAATAAAGGTATGAAAATCATAACTAAATTGATTACTTTTACTGTAAGAAACACCTGCGTTCTCATAACTTTCTCAAATTTAAAACCTCCGTTTGCCATATATTTGTTTTCGAACGCTGAGAAGTAAAGGAAAATACACAAAGATTTTCTTATCTGGCAATTTTTATAAGGTATCTTTGACATAATACAATTGCCAGTTAGACTCTATTAAGACACCGCACCGCCTCACGAAGTTCTTTTGGTATTTATGTATATTTAATTTATATCCGCAGGGATAGATGTCTTTGATGCAGACACCCTCGTTTACTGAATTAATCAGAGCACCATAAATATAATTATCAGCCTATGCTCGTGTGGTGTAATGGTCGTGATTGGTTATGCTGTATTTTATTGCTCTTCTTCATTGACAGTGAAGTGGGTCGACCGGAACGCGGCTAAATAAATTAAGAGGCGACGCACTCTGCTACAGTTCGGTTACAAACAATTTGTTACTGATTGAGTTGACAGATACACGGTGTTCCCACGGATGTTACTGATGTCCGACATTTGGACCTAGTGCATGTTTACCCTTTAATGTATCTGGGTTTTGAATATTAAAATATTTGGTTTTGCTATAAATAATCAGATCGATGTGGTCGTGAATGTAAACAGTGTCCACGCTGTGCGGTGTAGGCGGCGGCGACCTCCACGCCTACAGCACAGGAACACATGTTTACATCTGCCACCAGATCTCCCTTCTTTTAATTACACTAATATAAAATTTAATGTTTTGCCTTTGACCCCAGTAAGAAATACAAACAATACCTACATACAAAATACGGATGTTTGGTTTAGATCATACAACCCGCTTTTTTAAATCTTTTAGTACATCAACGATTTAAACTTATAATTTATATTTGAAAGCAGAGGATTTCCTTATGACCTACAGTTAAAGCGAAGGGATAACTGGTTTGGAAGGTTGTCTTTATTTATGTAGTATTTATACCTACAAATATTTATACATTTAATTAAGCCGTCTTGACATTTGTTTTCATACATTTAAATACATATTTATTTGGATATCATATTTTTGGAATTAAGGGACTAACCTGCCATTCCTTACGGGAGAAGCGGGCGGCGGTGCTGCAGCGGTGGTGGTGGTGGTGGTGACATCTTCGTGCGTCAGTTTCTTGAGCGTGCGCGGCGACAGCGGCGTGCGCGGAGAGGCAGGCTCAGGGGTGGCGGTGCGCTCGTCATCGTCGTCCTCTATGGGGCGGTAGTTGCGGTCGCCGCCGAGGGCGCGCCGCACCAGCTCGGGGCTGGCGAGGCGGTTGGGCGCGCGCAGCATGCCGGGGCGCAGGCCGGGCGCTCCGTAGGTGAAAGGCGCGGAATCTGCGCGCGCGTGGTACGGTATGTCAGGCGGTCGGTCGGCGTGCGACTGCGGCGGGTCGGGCAGCGCGCTCACGGTTCGCAGCATGTCGCCCAGCAGCGCGTCGAGTTCGTCGGGCGGGCTGGGAGCCGCGCGCCGCCCCGCGGACGAGATGCCCGAGTCCATGGACGCGCTGAGCGGCGAGGAGGGCCCGCCGCCCGCGCGCACCACCGTCGCGTAGATGGAGCCGTCCAGAGGCCCAAACGTGTGCGCCGCCTCGGCCCCGTCACCTGCCTCGCCTCCAGAGCCAGATCCTTCTGCGCTGCCGTTGTTCTCACCTGCACGGAATTCAACACCTCAGAACGAACACTAACATTAGCTTGTTGAGCTACGAAATCTTGAATGGTCTCACATAGTAATAGTAATTTATTTCCAAATCTTCAGTACACGTTACATCAGTGAAGACTCGACCCCTGAACTAGGACATCCTGTATGACAGGGGTCGAAACACATAACTTCGATGTGATTAGCTCTGCCGCGGGGCGATGTGTTTAGCGACGGTTTAATTACGAATAGCTTTTAAATTGGATTCGATTCGCTCCAATAAACCGGCGGGGCCTCTTCGCAACGATGTACCTATAGTATCTATTTGGCTGGCACGTGTATAATTTTCTACTGCACTTTGCTCGAGGACAGAATTAATTTATATGTAGGTAAGTTACACGACTAGTTCTGTACTATTATCATATTGACACGTAATAATATCGCTAGAGAGCAAGTCCGAGTATTTAATTAAGCTAGTGCCACCTGGTACAGTATCGGGTGCAGTTACTGTCGCCTTGACAGAGCCAGCACATCCTAAAAAGGACTAAGTTTGCTTCCCGTTAGTGCAGCAGCGGGATGACACCGTTAAGTGTTGTTTGATGAGTGCCTATACCACGTCCTACTTATAGATAAGTGTAGATACTCATTTACGGAAATCTTATAAAATGTTGCCCTCCAGAGAACGGTATACATAGAAGTAATAAGGTACTGACTTCGCGGGTCATTTATGTTGCTAAAAATAAACGTCAGAAGCTGCTGTCTTGTCATTAATCTGATCTCTACATTTGGAAAATATGTAGCCTGGATATTACAAAAAAGATATGGTTTGTAGAGACAGAAAAAAAAACTAATAATGACCCTCCGCTATACGTATGTCTTATCAAAATGTCTTAAAATATTCTAAGATGGTCCTACTCTACTAGCTTGTTGATGGTTCAAGGCGGTATTGCCAAACGAGGAAACGACCTCTACAACATCTACTAACACCTGTTCAATTTACATCGATAGGTAGATTTAAGACGGTTGATACCATATAGGTAAATGATACATTGTAGACACATAATAAAAAACGGATAGTAGGAAAAAACTGACCAGTGTCTGCCACGCCGAACTTGATTACAAATAAGAAGATCAAACCAACCCACACAATATTTTGACCAACAACCATTTACGAGATGGTTCGTTAACGCCTCAGTTAAAGTGTCAAAGCGTGTAATACTTACTGAATGCAAATAAGGAGGACTGACACTATTACTCGCTTAATTTACATAACGAGCGTGTCTTGTGTGCGTGACTAACGTTTTGTGTCAGATTTGTGATTTTTCCTCTACTGAACTGTAAACTGCGAAATGTCCGGAGCGCCACCCGGCGCCGTGACTATGTTCGATTTCGAAACTGAACTAAATGTGTGGTTGTCAATAACGCAATTAGTGTAAAGATATCAACGTCAGCGTCTGGTGACCGTCGCCGTCGGCCGCTGTTAAGGAAGATGCGGTTATTTCTGTGTTGTCAACGAAAATAACGCGTCGGGCTCGGGAGCGAGGGCTAGTATTACGAAATGCGCAGGAAGAGGATGTGCGCCCTAGCGTCGCCTGCGCCGGCGTGTGTCCCACGATATATCTCGCACACGTGGAGATAAAGAAATCAGTTTTCATAAATTATACAGGCACACACATGGCACTGATCGTAATCGCTGTTGGTTTGAAGAAAGATTACACCGCGATGCGAGTTTATCTCACACCGGTATCTATTTACAGGAATAGCATACTAAGACAGCTCATAACGAGATTTGCGGGAATAAAAATTATAATGTTTAATGATTTTGACCGAACCCCTATAAAATCGAAAAGTGTGTTTCGAGAATTGAAATGGTTCTCAGTTTACGATACAAAAGTTTTGATACAATAAATCCACACGATACAAAGTTTACGACAGCTCTACTTCTTTTGAAGTCATCGCAACATCAAACTAACATCGTCTCCAACAAGATTTTAGTTCGTTAACAATTGAAAATGAGCGTGACCGCGATGTGGTGGAGCTTCGGATATGTGCAAGTCACACCCAGCGCTCGTATATCAGAAATGTGCTGGCAGGGAGAAATAAAATGTTTGCGTAGTGGTGTTTTAACAATGTTGCGATAACCGTCGTCGTTACCTATGAAGGTGAGCGTGTGTTGGTGAGCGCGCAGACGCAGTGATGTCATCAGGTACAGGCATCACCTTGTTTCTGAGAAACTCTAAGCTCCACCGCATAATAATGCGCTCGACACTGACCGTTGGGCTATCTATGTTCGTTATCCGACGTTAGCTCCGAATTCTAACCAGTTTCGCTCTTTTACCTTTTTTCTAATTGAGAAATGGTTGGTAAGGTTTATTTCGAACAACATTTGCATATTAATGCCCTTATTTTGATCTTAGAATGGCATAATGAATAGCATCGCGAAAGGAGCACAGAAGTATCGCACACATAGTAACACTTCTTCTGTGCTGTAGCTAGCTTCGTAAAACACTATCCACAAACACGACCGTCGTACATACGCGGGTAGTATTGACTGTTCATCAAAACTAAAAGCTCTGGCGATAAAATAATACTGATAGCTATCGCGGCAGGACATGTGTGCGTAATGTCAGGGTAAGCAAGTGCGGATAAACTCCCATCCGATCGATACACGCTACTGTTATATGTACTTAGTACGTACCATCTTTAGAGTACACAATGATCTGACGGCCGCAGAGTGAATCGGCTAATGGATGGACAATTTAAACAAACAAATGCTCAATGAACCATGCAGAACAAATCTGTTGTTAAAAATATATACAAGTGCCGAGTTATACCATGTATCAACATTGCAGATTGATTAATTCGACATGCGTTCGACAGGATCGCAACCTATATTTTTTGCACGGATGGAGGTGACGTCAGAGTAAACATAGCCTTGCTTGTGAACATAAAATTCATTAGGTATGTTCTGACATGGCTGACACAAGTACCAGTAGGTACGAATCTTTGACCTCACTACGTGTTGTACTGGACGTAACTTTTTGTTAAATTTATGAACATAGAACATAGTATACAGGTTGGATTTTTGAGACGGGGCAGTAAGGGTAGGTACTTTAATCGTTGCAGCTACAGGAAAAGTCTTAAGAGACTATGTATAACTTTTTGATAAATCTAGATCGGCATTCAATGATTTTGTATAATAAAAAAAATTGTTACAGTCAGCAAGATAATTGACAATTTTCGCAAAAACTTTTTTGATGCCATTCGATCCTGTTTCATGAAGGAATAAAAATACTCTATGCAACCAAAGTCAATTTCTCGAAAAACTTTTCCTTACTTTTTATTTTGGATATCGGTACTACAATATCAGACATCACAAAAATGCTTCCCACTGCCCCGTCTCAAAAATCCATCCTGTATTCCTCGTAAAAAAACTATTTTTTGTATCTCCGATTGATTATAAAGACTTCAACGTTTATTGAGAAACAAAATCAAGATAAGACAAACACGCTGCTTAGGTACCGACACAGACAGCTATCATGGTTATTTATTGCTCGTAGACCCGTATGGGCGATCTCGATTCTCGTATCGAATTAAATTGATGTGTGTCGAATGCCGGCCCTAAGGGCAGGCTGTCGTACCCGAGAGGTGGACATACATCAGCGATTCTCTACGCCGGTCAATTAGCGGGCAGGCGCTGGACGAAGCGACTCCAATCTCATTTGTCGTTAGCACTAACACCGCTTATTGTTATCTTTGCTCGAGACCTGCTATTGTTAAATGAGAAAGGCCGGCTTTGCAGGCACTTTCAATTTATTCCAACACACTCTTTGTAAAGATTTTGACACGCACAATCAATCAATGCCACCATATATGAATCGGAACACCGATTCAGTGTAATTACGTTCACTAATTTTGAAGTCATAGAATGGCTTCACTAGCATCGAAATATAATGTCACACTCACCTCGATTGTGATTTTGTTAGCGAGCCTCGAAATATCCGAAAGAAATTGTTTAGAAGTTTTCGTCAAAGTTTTATTGAAAACATTAATGTTTGTAAAACTTGTAACAAATTTATGGCGTCTCTTTATTTTTGAGTTGAGATTACGAATTTTTTTATTGATGTTAAAACATTGTATCGGTAGTGAACGCTAGGGACGTGCGCGTGCGTGGCGGCCCGCTAGGCGGGCGCGGACGGACTGGGCGGGCGGCGCCGGCGGACACACATCACTAAAATAGCCGACTGGCCGACACCTGCGCCGCGCCGCGACCTCTCGCTAACCGGTGTAGTTAGGTCGCTTTGTCAACACACATGACACATTTCAGACTTTCAGTTTCACTACAAAAGTAACCTAGTTTTCTAATTGGTAACTTGAGATTTAACTAACTGCTTTTAGCGAGGTTTGCTATAATTTATTTGTGACTAGAAGTTATAGAACTATGCTCTTTGATAAACCGCAAGCTTTAATACACCTTGACGAAATCTTACTCAATGAATGTACAGGATGCCCGGAATGGCCCCCATTTCGGCCAGTTCCTGTCAAAAGGGCTATTACGCAAGTTAGTTGAAGTAAGTCAGTCACATTGTTGCCTGTAATGGCAGACGGATGTGCTGCTTCACTTGGGTTGGCCACATGTGGGAACCTCTCATACAAATCGTTAGACAAGCTTTTAATGCTTACGAGAATATACATATTAGAACTTGCGGATGTTGAACTAATAAAACGTATTTAGGCGAATCTTGTAGATTTCCTTGTTTCTATTAATTAAGCTATAATTTCTGTTTTGTTCTGTTGACATTATTTTTGTTTGTATAATATTTTAATGAAAGTAATAATTTGCACGCCGTAAGGTAGACTGTAGCCGATCTCATTAATTTAAATACAACAACTTATGTCTGTACTTACATTCATTGCAGATAAAATTCTGATTCTGATTCTGAAACTAAGTTGCAGTGTTGCATACTGCCGTCGTTAAAATAACCAACATTAACCTTCGTGGGTCTCACCTAGGGAAATCCGTAGATCTCGTATCGGAGAAATTCAGCTTGAGAAAAATTGAGAACTCGAGAAATCATTTTGCTGTCTGAAGTGCCTAGTTTGCGGCATTTTAAAGGATACCGCCTCCGACGGAGTCGTTTGTCGACATTACGGACTGAAACTTATACATTTGAAATGATGAACCAGAGGCTGTGGCGTTATAAAAATCTATCTTCAAAAAGAAAACTTACTACTTGAAAAACTGGCCAAAAGTCTCCAAATTTGGAAAAAAATTACAGAGCACTAATTTCAGTGAAGCCTATTTCAACTGAACACGAACGAGTGTTTTCCATTTCGGGAAATGTTGTCAGCAAAACAAGGAGCCGGCTGTCTGACAATGCATTAAATGCTTTGGTTTATCTTATGGAATATTTTATCAAAATTAATTTCACATTTTAATTGATTACTAGTCCAGCACAGGTTAAATTAAAAACAATAACCAAAACTAGTGCTATGATTATTCACTTATAATTAATGGAGTTGAGTTCATTTTTAAATATTTTTCTTTTTATTCATTATTTTTGTATTAAATCAGAGTTCAAAGAGAAGAAAGTAATTTAAGTTTAAAAAATTTTTATGAAAAAAAAAAATTGCTGCATTTTGTCGTAATTGACATGAGATTTTGTAATATTTTGTCCAATTTAAATAAACAATAATGTGTTAAACTAACGTTCTAAGCATAAACAACAAAATTAATCATTTAAAATAAATAAAACGGTTTCCCAGGTGGTCCCGAGTAATCGTGTTCGAGAGTTCTCGAGTGAAAAACCTCGAGAAAACATAAACCCTAGTCTCACCTCCTATGGTCTGCCCAATAAATTAAACTGTTGGGGACTTTAAAAGAGACCTTGACCACTGATTATTTCAGTGTTTATTATTCTCAGTGGTCGACGGTCAGACAGCTTATAACTTTAAAAAAATATAGGTTCATATTAAATTAGCTGGCAAAACTTCGCAGACGTGATGTACGACGTAAACATGATAGAACAAAAGATAAAATAATTTGGTGATTCGTTTGTGGGGCCATCGACCGCAATAAGTAAGTATATTCGTTTGAAATATCAGTTTAATGAACTGTTTATGTGTAAACTTCACAAACGTGACTAGTACATAACGATACACGATAAAACATATTTTCTCAACTCAAACTAACAACTATACTAGCGGTCCGATTGACCCCTAAAAATACATCATATCTTTTTTATTTCTATTTCATGTTTCGATATCGATACCCATATTCACGTCTGTTGCGTTTCCCTAGCTATATTTATATTATAAACTGAGCATAAGTACCTACTTATAGCACCAATTCCCTAAGAAATATCACATATCTTTAACTGTTTTTTTCATTCAGAACTAAACAATAAAACACCTACCTACTCGTTAACTTTGACCGACAAACTGGTTGAGTCACTCAGTCAAGGTTGATCGCATTTTGCTGGATTAGCACTCGAGTTATAAATTTATGCTTGCCATCCGCGAAATTGCTTCGAGACTGCCCGCCCCTGGCTCGAGCACGAGCGCAACTTTATAGCTATACTAGCGAACTGCCCCTGCTTCGCATGGTTTTTGACGACTTGACAAAATGACGAGATTTATTTATGATTATTGTATTTTAGGTATTTATATACGTTCAACTGTGGCATCTTTACTTTACATATATATGCAACTTTCCCCATGAGTATTGTACTCATTTATCTCTCGATTACTAAAAATCTGTTACCGTAGTTATACAATAGAAAAAAAAAAACTACTTTTTGGAACAGTTTTTTTTTATTATAACTGATTTCTTTAGATAAATTTAAGTACAGCACTCACAGGTTAAGTTGCTCATAGAAAGTAAAGATGCCACATTTAATATAAGCCTTAGAGAATAAATTCTCGAAACGATGCTGAAAACCGCACCGAAATCGGTTGCGTAATTTAGTTTTGAAGAACAAAGCGGAACACACAATGGTACTCGTATGTACCTATAGATATACCCATTGCAATACCTCTTCATACAGGATAGATTTTTGATACGTTATAGCTACGGGAAAATGGTCTTAGAAGTCTATCCATAACTTTTTGAGAAATCAGATCGGCATTCGAAGATTATGAAAAAAATATACAGTCAGCAAGAAAAGTGGAGATTTTCATAATGGCTTTTTTTATGCCATTCGATCCTGTTTCTTATAAGAACAAAAAAACTTTATGAAACCAACGGAGGTTTGAGTACTAACACAGTCAGAAGTAGTTCCCGTTCCTATCGTAGGGTATTAGACTCCCAACTCACTCACGTCTCAAAAATCCACCATACTATTCATAGATAAAGAGACAAGCTGAACAATTCACGTATAAGCTGACTTCTCATTGTACGAAATACCTATACAATGCGAGGTCAGCTAAAACTGGAAATGTATAGCTTGATAATATACATAATTATAGTGTTGAACTGCCTAAATTTTAGGTCAAAATAAATTTTAACGATTATTGTCTATCCTGGGCTTAAGTAATTAAGTTAGTCTGTATGGTTTTCTCATATTCATGAATATATATGTCGTCGTGTGCACCTTACAGCTATAGTTATAAGGTTAAAGTTTGATAGGTACTCGTATTATCTTTTTCTGAATTTTAACAGGTCAACGAAATTTAGGAATAACAAAAGAACAAAGTCAAAAAATTATGCAGCATGGCAGCATATTACAAGCTTTACTGAAATCTTCGAACGCAGAAACACGAGTAGCAAAAATACAATTATGAGATCTCTTGTTTTCAAAATAGGTTGGACACTATCTACAAGGTTATAATACGATTTAATCACAGCTACCCTTTTTATAAACGCAAGACCATTTTAATCATTTATTATATATAATATATATAACTATCGTTTACAGTACTACTACTAGTCTACGGGGTGTACGAGGGGTCTACAGGGGTCTACGACGGAACATGTGCAATTTTAAGTTAAATAAAATCGTATAATATCGATCTATGATATCAATAATATCATAAAATAATTCTACTTAGGTGGCACTGTTTTGTGGCCACATACTTGCATTTTCACTAAAGACTAGTGCTAGACGGGGTTTACTAAACAAAAAGTATTGCCTGTACCTAAGTATCAATTCGTACTACCGCGAACAGCAAATTTCTAACGATTACACTACTATTTGCCATATCAGATGAGTAACCAATGTTCAGAACTACCGGATCGTGTAGGTACAGTTGTAAACTATTTATTCGTAACCAACTTTTAAAGTGTCTTAAATTGAATAAAAGGTTGAGCTAGACACGATAGAAGAAAGAGATAATGAACAATTCAGAATTCACAAGTACATGTTGGTTATGATAACATCTTTTAAGAAAGTGTGGCGGCATCTACACCGCCACATGCGAACAACGTATCACACTGACATCACACAAATCCTGCATCACGTAATCAGAGTTTACCGCGCAGCTAGCATATATACAACTCCCCGACAACAATCATCGGGCAGTTGCCCACCAGATACGACATCCATCTGGTCGGAGGATCCTCCCTGGACAGGGTGTAAAGTTCACTCCTTTTTCCATGAGTATTCTTGGAAAAGGGAGTGAACTTTACACCCTGTTCCTCATATCTCTTCACAGGGCGGCTAGATTGCACAGTTTTGTTCAGTCACTCCCATATTTGTGTACTTCTTGAGCGTTTATATAATTTCTAACTTGACGCGATATTATCTGGGACGTCCACGTCCATAAAATGTATAGATAGACGTGCACGTTATAACGTTATTGTAGAGAAATTTAAAAGCGTCTTTATATACAGGGTGGATTTTAGAGATGGGGCAGTATGGGTACCTTAATCGTTGTAGCTACGGGAAAACTGTATTTAGGAGACTAACCATAACTTTTTAAGAAATTTAGATGGGCAATTTTTGAAAATATTGTACAGTCACCAAGAAAATGGGCACTTATCCTCCTGTCCTCCTTATGATCCTGTTTCATATAAGGAATAAAAAGCTCTATGTGACCACTGAGGTTTGAGTGCTAGAAAAGTCAGCAATCGCGAAAATCTTTTCCCATTGTAAGAAATGAGACTCCGCGTCTTACGCGTATTCGTTCGAAATTCGAAGTTAATTTCTTTTTCTTAGTTTTCGCCCAATCTTATTTATGTGGCCAGTCTATCCATCATCCAAGTACGTTGGAGTCTCATTTCCTGTTTTTTCAAAATCTTTGGCTGCCGATCTAAATTTCTCAAATAGTTATTGTTGACTAAGGCCCTAGTGTGAGTTTCTTTTAATCATTTCGACTTTACCCATCGACCGCGTTCGGCGCTCCGACTGGCCCTTCACCATTCGATTGGCCCTTGGCAAATCGTGACGGTTAAAATAAACTCACACTATGCCCACTGTTTTCTCGTAGCCACAACGATTCTGGTGCCAACAAACCCTTGCTGCCCCGTATCAAAAATCCTCCCTGTAAATTTACCATACATTTTACTTTCCTGTGTTATCGTAATGCCGTGACGTGGAAGTCCACGATAATATCATCACGTTGGGAATTTTATATGCGTATTCACCTGGTAATAAATATAATCTAGAACCGTAAGACATAAAAAATAAGGTACAATATGTATGCGGCCGTTAATTTCGCACATCGATTTTAGAAAATGGTTAGCTTAGTAGAGCTCCGTCTCTGACACTCAAACCTGTGTGACAGTCTCTTTCTTTCTTTGTCTTTCTTGATTTTAGTCTGTGACAAATAAACATATTTTTCTTTCTTTCTAAAACTGGTGCCATATTAACGCCCCTGTACTATGACGATGATTATATCTATGCTTACCAGGATCATCATCGGTGAGCGTGGACAGCGGTCGCAGATTCTCGAGCGAGTCGGCGCGAGCGAGCGCGTCGGGGGCGGCGCGCAGGGGGGCGGCGGGCGTGGGCGCCGGCGCAGCGCCTCCGCCCCCCTCGCCGCGCAGGAACACCAGCTCTACGGCACCGTCGCTCGGGAATGACGGATCTGGACAAACAAACAAAGGTCAGCATATAACATAACATCACGCCAGTATTCCGCGAGGGAATATGCATACTAAACGGTGGCTAAAATCCATCAAGTTGTTTTTTTTATTCTTACGAGTATGGCCAGTATCACTTGTGGGGACGGGACAGGACAAATCTAATGCCCATTTGTTGAAATCAATCAAGTAGTTTAGGCATTTTTAAACATAACTTTTCACTGAAAGACTATTTTATAGGTGTATTAGTAAAAAATACTCCTTATTTAACTACACACACATGACATAGGTCTCGTTAGTGGTGGACATTTGGAGTGATTTGGACCACTTTTGCCCATTGTATTTTGTCAGTTATCCTGTGTAATAGGGGGCGATTATATTGTCGTCAACCGGCCACATAACCCCAGACTCAGGCTGCTTCTAAAAAAATACTAATGGAAAAAGACCCGACCATGGGATCCAACCCAGGACCCCATGCTTAGCAGTCGCGACCACTAGACCTACAAGTCAGACAATTCGTTTATATGTTTTATTTTCTTGGATGACCAGCTTTATACAACCATAGGTACCCTATGGTAGGTGCTCCAATTATTTTTTTAAACATTAACACTAAAGTGGGAAGCGCCAGTTTGCCCGCGAAATTCTAATTTCGTATAAATTATATGAACTTAGAGGGTTGTGTTGATGATTTTAATGATTATAATTCAGTAAATCCGTACTTGTTACGGTCACTGTTTTAATTTGTTTAACATACAACCTGACACTGCAAACTGCAAAAATCCTATGATAATTTTAATTCCTTTAAAACTTTGTTTAAAAGCTAATTTACAAAGAACGTTTAAAACTTCCCACGAATCTGACTGAAATTACTGTATATTCCATACAATAATAGTAGCCTGGTTGTTACCAACTAAATTATTCGTATTCGAGAACAAATAATGAAATTTTGGCTCTTATTTTTTCTTTCATATCACTCAATTAGCGTTTTACTTAGTGCTGAATTTGTTACTCACAATTTATGGTCCAAGCAATTTTCCTGATAGCAAAATTACGTCGGCGTAATTGCACTCAATTGTAGACAAGACTTATTGAAATAAATATCTTTGTCTGGTATGTAGGTAGGCACTTATGTTCTCGCACTTACCGACATGTTTTGTATATATAATAATATAAATGTATTTGTGGCACAGGCAGATTCAGAAGCGACATACGCATTAGTGTTTTAAGGTGTGAAATAAAAAAAAAAAGTTTCATTCTGAGATCTTTTGGATGATGGCATTTTTATATGATAGGTAAGTATGCAGTAAAGAAAAACATTAAATGCTAGCAAAACCATAGGAAAAGAAATAATACTTCATAGATAAGCATCATTACGCAACCCAAATTCATGCTAATATTTCGCAGTATTGGGCGTATGATGGCGTTAAGTTTCGTTATTATACGAAATAAGTTTTATTTCATTTTCTATGACAGAAGGTAGTGTAGAGTTGAGAGAAACATCGTAGGAGAAAAAGAATATGTGTTCAGACAAATGTAACGAGTAACTTTGTTACTAAATTATACGTTACATGAAGGTTACACCAACAATCCAAGACTCTGGATCATCTATTTACCAAGCTGCGCTTTAAACAATCAGTCAATGATCTATCTGACCAAATGAATGGTCTTGTCACACAAGGAATACACTTGTCCTACTTGTACCTTCATCTTACACTTGTCTGGAAGCCAGAAGGGTGATGGTTACCGTGCACGGCATGATCGAGCTGCTGCTTGGTGAAGGAGAGCGTGTGGTCGGCGACCGCGCAAGTGTGGAACTGACACGCGAACACCAGGCGGCGCTGGCCGGGGCCCGCGGGGCCGCTGGGGCCGTTGGGGCCGGTGGGGCCGCTGGGGCCGTTGGGGCCGGCGGATACCGCGCCGGGCCGCGCCTGTGCCGCTCGGCGGTACGCGCGCACAACGACGTCGCCACGCAACGCTAGCCGCCCCACGCCAACAGTCCAGCCGCCGCCGTTCACCATATAAAGACCTGCACAACATAACAATAATTTCGTTACAAATGTAAAACTTGCAAAAAGTTCTTAGGGGAAGAATAATTTCAATGTTAAAATGACCAACTTTTTTCATATTTGGGCTACCCAACTATCCTCAATTCACTATTGAAACAGTTGATAGTCAGCGCTTGCAAAACGGAAGACTCTATTTATATACAAACCGATTCGCTTAACTGCTTACTGTCTAGTAAGCAGTAAGCGAAGAATAGTGCTAATGTGCACCCTGAGACATAAGCAACCGGTTACCCGATGCAGGTTTTGTCATTATGGTTTATTTCAATATTTTAAGATCATTGTTTGATTATCATCGTTTCTCCCAATATTTGCAATGTGTGCTAAAAGCGACGGGTTTGGTGACCGCGTTCAAATTTGTTTTTTGTATAGGGGAAAGTGCATGACATGTTTGTGAATCTAATCGAGCGCATCTTTTTAAAGTCCTTAAGTGTTTATCCCCGCTCCCCGCTCCTGCTTGGCCGGTTTTAAGAGTTGCAAAAAAGTCGAGATTTATTTATTATTATTAATTTACAGGTAAATCAATTATCTAAATAATGGTGAACACCGAATCACATTCTGTTGCGTAGTTTAAATAATAGTACGGGACTGTAAAAGTGTAAATATGGCACATCGAGACTTAGAAAGAGAATCTTGCACAGGTATGAGGGACAGCTGATGCTCTAAAAAGCCGAAAACTTTTCACACGATGTGCCATTTTTACGGCCGGGTACTGTCCTCATGTTAATTTTACTTGCCTGACGTGTAAACGCAGACGAAGTTCTCATATATCTTGAGGAAGGCGATGGTCGGTGTGGCTGGAGATGCGAGCGAGCCCGCTACGCTGACGTGTGTCAGGTGCAGAGGCGCTGCGTTCACTCGTATCTGACCAGCCAGCAGGCCAGCGAATGTGTCGATGTAGCTGTTCACAAGAAAATGTAATGTTAGACTTTACTATATATATTTTTGCAATTTCACAGTATGCAACAGAATCACAGAAAAACTTCGCCATTATGAAATCGTTTTTCTCGTGAACGGTTTTTAACATTTTTTTATGTATTTCATTTCACGTTTGACTTCACAAAAAGAGGAAAATGAAATGGCATATTAATTGTCCATGAACATTATTCAAGTCGAATACTATTCCAGTAGACGAAATACTTCACTTAAAAGAAATATAGAGACGGAACTCAGTAATTATCGTGTTCTATTTACCGTTTATTGCTTGGTAGTTGGAAGACGGGCACTCTGTCATCCAGGTACCTCCTCATAGCGTACCGGTCGAGGGCATGCTCCGGCGCACCGCATATCGCCGAGTAGTGCATGTACGCTGCCACCAACACGCCCAGGCGCTCGCGGTTGCCCCTGGAAACAATTTAAAAGGTAAAATTATATATTCTAGAACAATAGTGAATTGATATACCTACAGTTGACCAATTATTGTAGAGGTAAATGTGAAAGTCATAAGATTAAGAATGTGATAGTCCGGATAGGAATATGTTCGCCTGACTGTATTAAACTGTAATAAAATGTATATAGCCTTTTTTGTAACCAAAACTAAGCTGGAAGACACCTTGCATTGTAGGCATCAGGTATGTACCGACTCTTGCTTAATGTGTCTTATCATTCAAACCATATGCCTCTTATCCTTATGTTCTCTAGGGGTGAGACGGCATCGTTTTTTCATCGAATAATTTATATAAATAATAACATTTACCATGCAAGAAGTATGGCGACGTTCCTTGGATGTGCTGCGAGCCAGCTCTCGATGTGCTTGCAAGCGGCGCAGAGGCGCTCGAGCGGCGGGGCCAGGTCGCCGGCCCAGCCGAGCGAGCGTGCGCGGCCGAACACGCCCCGAGCTGCCCCGACACCGCCCGCGCTGTCGCCGCCGCTCACCTCGAATACCTGGAAAAGATGGAAACAAATATTGAGAATACGTTTACCTTTGTAACTACTTCTTCGAAGATCAGTGAAACTTGTCAGGTCCATTCAAAATTTTCCCCGAGTGCTTTTGCTTTCTCTTCCGTCCGTCGGTCGTCTACTTATTATTTTGCACCAATGACAACCCCAGTTTTAAGTCCACGCAATCACAGTACATGCGAAGGTTGTCTGGAAGAGATCGCAAAAAGCCTATTGTATTGTTAAAGGTATGTATTTCCTAGTGTAGGTACCTTAAAGTACTTAAAATAAATAAATACTGTCTCTTGTTCTAGTCTAATAATGTCTTATCAGTGAAAACTTTTAATTAGTCTTAGAACACAAATGTTAAACTAAGTATCTGTAATATGAACTGTCTTGCTGTTTTTAGCAAGAAAAGCCTAAGTGGTAGTAGCCTCAAGTGGAGACGGCGGCAGCTTAATAAATGAACCCGGGACACGTGGTGTCTTTGTGTAGCGCTGTAGCGTCGCACCTCTTTGTGGGGAGTCTTAAATAAGTTCCTAAAACTTTTTACAAGGAAGATGCAGTAGTTTAAACTTACGAGGAGATACAGAGAATTTACGAGAAGCCGACAAACACCTTGGTAGTTTTTTGTTAGGACTCAGCGACATGATACATCATGTGGACGTATGGAGAAGTAACAATCTATGTTAGGTACTTTGCAAACTACTACTAACTTAATACTACCTACTTAACGCTTTAGAGCTACTGCTGAGCATGAGGTCTTGGGTTCGATTCCCAGGTCGGGCGAAGTGTTATTGGGTTTTTCTATGTAGAATTTCTTAGTAGCAGCTCGGAATCTGGGTTTTGTGCCGAGTTGATGACAATAGGCTCGCCCCCTATTACAGGGGACTTAAGCGTAACTGGCGAAATGTGGGTGTACTATAGGTACGCCTCTGCCTAACCCTTCTGGGATAACAGGCGTGATGTTATGTTATGTTATTTTACGCCCCTTTTTGAAGTAAGAGAAAATGGATGGGTACCTAAACGTCTCGCAATTAATATTACCTGTCTGTGTCTTATTTGTGGATTTAGAGTTTCTAAACGCGGTCCTTATAAGGGTGCAGGTCTTTACATCAGACTTTGTAGCTCCAATTTTGTACCAGTGGACTTCGATAGTTGTTACAACCAGAGACTGTTATAATAGTAACTATTTGTATCTGTAATTGTGATAACAGAAAGGACTCTTTGGTTTATTAATGTATATTCAAACGCCTAAACGGCAGTTATTTTGTAGATAAATGTGAAAGATGTTTCAAAACACATTTTACCATAGCCCACTGCAGGCTATCAATTAATAATTGTTCTTACAAAATTGGTACCAATTAAAAGCCCGTCTTATGAAATTAAATTTAAAATAAAATAATTATTCAAAGCGCCGCTCTTAGGAGACGGCGACGCGCCCACCATGTGGAAGGCACTTCCTCTAATTAAAATATTTAACATAATTATGTACAGTCATAGAAATTATTTCAACAGGGAAAACAGGGTGGAACTGCAGGACATACACTCACGCCTTCTTCCCATGGGGGTAGGCAGAAACCACAGAACGCCACCTGCTACGATCCTTACATACTCTTTTTGCTTCGTTTACGTTCAAACATCTGGTCATACACGCACGCCGGTTGCGAGTGCTACGCACCTGACCTTTCTGAAGAACATTACCAATAAGATCACTATATGTCCTCCTAGAGCGTCCCCTCCCTGCAGGACATTTATTTTAATGCTACATAAAGCAGTATACGCAATTCACTTTCTGGCTTTATTTAAAAAAAATATACATCAGGTTGTCAGACTGGTACACAGTATAGAAATCGTTTACCCTCCACCAAAGTCACGTCACGCTTTTTGGTAAAGATTTATCCAAAATTATATACCCTATCAACATAGGTCATTTATTAGATTCTACCTACGCACCTATTTGGTTTATGTATTATGTGCTTGAAGTTTGGAACAGAAGAATGCATGACTGTGTTGTGTTATCTGTGTCAATTTTGGAAATAGTTTTAGCAATTCTATTTCTCTTTAAATTTAACGTAACTTAATTTATTTTGACTAAAGCTAAATAATAAGAAAGCTCACCATGAAATGTTCACCATGTTTATTGGTGAGCATATGCGCGGCCTGAGCCTCCGCATGCGCATCTCGCTCTGGAAGGTGCAGTGCCAGCATGCGCTCCGCTACGTAGCATAGGTCCAGCCTGCTGCCAGGGCCACTCGGGTAACTCGCTGATCGGGAACCACCCTGGATAATAGAAAATACAAGAGGTATTGCAAGTACAAAAATACTTATGATGATGAGCTCCTCTAATTCCACACGATGTAATCATGTTGCATTGCATAAGTTAGGGCGGCTAATTTGTGTTAAATCTCATTTAACGTTTGAGCAATATGTGCCCGGCATAATTCGCCAGTTTTGTATTTGTTATCAACTGGAATAGATCCAGGACCCTGTTTCTTCACCTCGTCAACTATGAATATGACAGCAAGAAAAGATGGATATACCTATTGTCTAGTTCACGTCCTCTCGTAGTGCGGAGTATCATGTAGTGCATCTCGATGGGCACTTACCGGCCGGCCGGTGCTAGATTGCTACTGCTAAATTTTGTATATTAAAAAAATATAACGAAATTATAAAGTGTGTTCTCAACATGACCTAAAAACATCCAGCCTTATCTCTTGATATAACTTTTACATGGTTTCATGATGGAATCTGTTTATGGCACACGTTTTAAATAGGTAGCGATTTAGTGTTATCTTTGTATTTTTTTATCGAACCAATTATTATCATTCACATTAATGTCTTCGCTCAGCGGTTGCCCGCATGTTCAATGTTCCGAAAATAATTTTTTTTTTTGGCGCAACATTACATTTTGGCTAGAAAGTACCGCAACCTCCCCTTAAAGATCGTTTTGTGCACGATCTCAATTGTGAAATTTGTCATATTATCGTATATTGTTCGTTGCATAATTTATAGGTGTGAGCAAGGAAGGGTTGGCACAAATTTTCCGAAGGCGTAATATATGAAGATCTTGAAGATACACATGTAAATGGACATAAATTGAGTTCTTCCTACCTTTAGTTCAAGTACGAAGGGAAGTAAACAAGGACAGTTGAATTACAGACGTCAGGTGATGGAAGGTCAAGGAATGCTGTTATTAACGTGCATCGGGGCAGATCAACGTTAAGGCACAGTACAGTAATGATGGATAAAGCAAAAAAATCGTCATCGCTTAGTCATATATAATAATAATTTTGACTGAACAAATTCTTGATTTTAATAAATAATGCCATATTGGTATGGGGTCGGATTACTGCTACATTGTTCATTACTAAAGTTTATGACCCTTATACCTGGTCGGTCAGAATATCGAATTTCCCCACGATGCGCATTGAAAACAGAAATGCAACGCATCAATGATCACATTGTTATGAGATAATGAAAACAAAAAAAAAAAGAATCATTATGAAAAATAAAAACTAGAATACCACAAGCTTCTATTTAACATCAGCTTACAACAGTTACAAAAAAAGCGTTAACTCGAAAATTATCGCCGATTCCATTCGGTAAACTACCGGTTTGTGCAGTAACATTAACCTCAAGTGTAGGTGTATTCCATTACCATTATCAATTCAAAAAATCACAAGGTCAACACGCAGGAAATAAACAACACAGCAAACACTAGCGTTGACAAGGAGTTATTTTAGGTCCCCTCTTGTATCGGCTATAACACGTGTTACTCGGGTGTGCAGTGTGAAGGACTCGTAAACATTTGTCGAATCTTCGAAACAAATTCCAGACAACTAATCCCGTCATAATTTCTGCTTTATGAAATCAAAGCCGACGTGTGGAAAGCTATGTAAAGCATACTGTTGTTACGAATTTACGATAAAGTAGAATAGAAAGGTGACAGCGAAGAGAAAAGCCCTGATTTGTCTTGCTTTTAAGTGTTTATGTCAGCCAACATAAGGTCGTAGGCGCGCCATAATTCTGTGAAAGTGTCTCAAGCGCTGCGTAGGCGCAGCCACGCGGGCGACGAGAAGCTGCGTACTCTGTGAGCTTCGCCTTCAATGCATTAAATCCGATTAGAGTAGTCGATGCGTAAGCCCCGCTTCTATGTGATGCAAATTAAGGCTATTTGAGCACAAGACGGTTATTTGTATCGCTGGCCCATTAAAATATTATATTTTTACCATTATAATTGCGAAAATGGCTAACAATTAAGCTTAATTTCCTTTTGTTATGAAACGATGCCTACGGCAGGTCTTAACTATTGTGGGCGACAGTTTCATGAAGATACATGTATGGGAATTAAATCGTACATACACAGGTACACTGTATATTTTACAAGTTCTCACAATCAAACCTGATAAATAAACTAGCATGGACTAGCAAAGAGTCGAATCTCCATTTCCGAAGAATGTTAGACATTAAAAGAAACCTTACAAACTATAAAGAAGCAACTCAAATCTGTGTATATAATAAATAATTTGAAAACATATAGTGCGTTGAAATGGTTTGGTATCGTGCCAAAAACAGACATGATATGAAAATAAAGATCGCATTATGTAAAATAATATCCTCATTTCATATTTTTGCTGAGATGGAAAAAAAAATAATTAAATGGTTAAAATTATATTTCTACGATATACATTTACCCAATCAATTAGTTTCCTATTTGTACACAAACATGCTTGCTATCAATCACTTAATGTTGTTTAATGGAATGGTTAATCATTTTGCGGATCAGAAACAGCTGATGATTCGTTACACCGATTGCAAATCATAATATAATTCTACAAGTATTGTAAAACAAACAGTCTTGTCTCTTTTGAAAACAAAACAAAATTCGGTTTGAATACATAATCGGTTGTAGGTAGACTTACTTTTGGTAAAAAAGATTGGTGTTTGTTTTATACCTGTTCTCTTGAAAACGTGGTTGAAGCCGGGGTGGCAGGCGCACTCACGGCTCGATTCTAAAACAAAAGAACAACAAACTGTTATTAAAAATCACTACAGATTACTGCCAAGCTGATATTACTGTGCCTATTGCAAAATAAATCTTTGAAAAGCCCCGCGAGGTCGAGCTGTCATTAAAATGAAATCAAAAGTAGTAATTTAATCCTTGTCATTTTTTCTCAATGTCGGCCTCGAGTTGATGGGATTTCGTCTCGAAAAATTAATATATTATTATTGTATAGTTTGCCGAGGTGGCATTGAGGAATGCATTTCATTTCACTATCTAATGTCGTTGAATAAGGCGAGCTTTGTACGGTACATGAATTCATTTCATACGTAGGCATAGTGTATGGTGTAGTTTGTGGTTCAGTTGTCGTGACAGTTCAATTGACAACAGTTGATGAACGTTTCTTTGTCAGCAGAAATCTTGTTTAGATTAAGTTGTATTAAATGTGTCGTTGAGTTGTACAAGTCAATAAAATAAATTACCCAACATCGACTTTTTCTTTAAAAGTCTTTCGCTTGAAAGCCGTACAGGGCAATCAGGTTTTAGTTTATTAATCTATGGCACCTAATTATAATTCCCTCAATGGCGAAAATCGTAACAGTTTTCGCGCAATTTCCAGAAAACTTTTAATCTTTATCTTCGATTAAAAATTTGTAATGATTATTTTTAATAAAGAAATACCTAGGATAGGAAGATACCTTGCTGAATTAATCAAATATTTGCACCAGACCCATCGAGGAAATGTAGCAAGTATAACCTACGCACAACTTACTACGTTCCTTGGGACAATGCTAAAGTTTTATTGTTAACGTAAGACGTAAAAACGAGTGTTGGTCAAAGTTTAACATCCGTCGGTCCCAGGCGGGAGTATCGCGATCGGATGGACGGATCCCGTCAATAAAGCTGACAAATGAGCCCGTCTGGGCGCGGCTTAAGTGATTACTGCAGCTTAAATCGCTTCATATTACAGCTCCTTAATAGAGGACTACATTGTTATTATTTAACGTGACAAGGTACAAAAAAAAAGCTTTAACCCAAATTGTTATAGGTAGGTACTATCTGACTATCAGTATTTTAAAAGTTATCTACCCTATCTAATTTTAGATTTTAGCAAAAAACTCAAATGACAAGCAGGACACCATGGTACTATGTAGAAAAATTGTTGCAAAAAATATTAGAGTAAATTATTTTTTTGCATCTGTCTACTATAAAAACCTCGTTACAGTGGTTCAACAGATTTTTCTGAAGTCACTTAGTAGACTGACAAATGAGCCCCTCTGGGCGCGGCTTAAGTGATTACTGCAGCTTAAATCGCTTCATATTACAGCTCCTTAATAGAGGACTACATTGTTATTATTTAACGTGACAAGGTACAAAAAAAAACTTTAACCCAAATTGTTATAGGTAGGTACTATCTGACTATCAGTATTTTAAAAGTTATCTACCATAACTAATTTTAGATTTTAGCAAAAAACTCAAATGACAAGCAGGACACCTTGGTACTATGTAGAAAAATTGTTGCAAAAAATATTAGAGTAAATTATTTTTTTGCATCTGTCTACTATAAAAACCTCGTTACAGTGGTTCAACAGATTTTTCTGAAGACTTCAGAAAAATCTGTTGAATCAAAAACGGAGCACATTTTTAGAAACTTTTTCCCATCCTAAGATGCTGTTTTTCACAAAACTGCAGTTTTTATGTCATGACATGATCTGCGTGAATATCTGGTGTTAGGAAGAGTAGACGTTGCGTCGGTACTGTTGGTGTTTTATGCGCGTGCGTGTTATACTATACGCATATTTTATCCGGCTTTAAGAACAGTGAAAAATAGAACACGTCGTTTTACGAGTGCTCGTGGTATCAGTAGGAGTTAGGACAGACCGCAGAGGGAGCGCGCGTGTGCGCTGCGACGCTGCGCGAGCGTCGCGCATTCCGCGCAGGCGCACGCTGCAGGTAGAACACTGCTCGCCACAACGCGAATGCCAGCCGGTGCAGCGTGCGCGCAGCATCCGCGCCCCTGCTGCAGCGACCACGCATCTTCGCCCACTTGCACACACTTCGCCCAGTCCATCAATTCGTCAAAGTTTTTCGATGACATTTAATTTGTTCCACTATGTCTTCACTTTGTTGAAATTCTCTCACATTTTTATAACACCTTCCTCACCTTCTTGAATATATCATATTGCGATGCCTGTATTCTTCTGCTGACTTCTTTGTTCATAAAGTTTCTCCTGAAAAATCTCTGCCTACCTCAGTATGGCATTTGAAGCTAAAATAAAAAAGAATGCTTGAAAAGAGAATTCTAAATTAATGGTATGTGTGTGGACAAAAACAAAGGATTTCGTGAAAGGAGCGTGTGGTTTGTAGCACACATGGAGTGGCGGCGCCCGGGGGCATGCGCCCAGAACCCTGCACTGCGACAACCGCGTACACACCGTGCTACGTCACTATACTCTATGTTTTGATAATTTGAGATGACACATGCTGATCTGAATACTATGCTGTTACAATCACAATCTCGTCTCATTAAAACATCGCATTATGCCCCTTCGTTAGTTTGAAATAGAGTTATATTGTTAAAGCCGTCCTTGTAGTTGAGGCAATACATGTAACGGCAGGGAGTCGGGAGTGGTTGCATCGTCACGTCACCGCAATAACCCTGACCTTCCTCATAAAGCGCGTGCTACCGCGGGGGTGAACGACCTCGGGGGTGTGCCTCGTCTAAATAAAAGACCGTCATATGACGGGAATCAGCGGTCACCGAGACGCCGGGCCGCCGACGACTCTTTTCATTGCGCTAGCTTTTTTACTTTCTATAGGCGTGATTGCAAACGGTAAAGCCGGGCCGATTGAAACATTTCTTTGAATATTCTGCAAGAATTTTCTTTCTAATGCGCACATAAAATATAACTTTTTCTTGAAGTTTCTCTACAGAGCAGTCTGGTATTTTGTATAATTAATTATCCAGCGCTCTTGTCTGCTTTATCATTAAATTTGCAAAGCGGTTATCAAGACCTCCTTTATCTTATCAGGGAATGATTTAACATCTGAATTAACGGGTTACGAAAACTATTTAGTGAAATCCTTTACAATGAAGTGTTTATTAGTTTTAAACTCGGTAACTTTTCTACTCTTTTTACCATCAACCTGAAGTTATTGTTTAAAATTTCTTAAAATTATTCACTCTAATTAATTAAACTTTTACACTGATCAACTTTTCACTGCACTTTTGTCATGACGTAAACTTAAAATTTCAAGAATGAACCCCGGCAGGCGTTTTTTTTATTTTGGCACTGGTTTAAAATCTTCGAGCCAAGTTGCACAAGAAGTCCATACTACATGCTAGAAAGATTTATTTAGTGTATCGTGTCGGGTCGGACACGCGTGAGGCGACGTCGGGAGCGGACTGGCGGCGCTCTGCAGCGTCCCGGCGCTCCTCTGGCGGCACTCTGGCGTCAGAGCGTTGCTAGGCAACCGACCCGAGACAACTGTACACTACACACTTCGCTGTTAACGAGAACTCTAGGTGCAGACAGTACACACGCGTTACATGACATTCGGACGTAGAGATTTTAGTACTAAGAAAGGTATTTCTTAGTATTAACTTCCAGCCATTTCTAGAGTATTATAATAGTGAGCTGGCACAGGTGTCAGATCAAATGCAACTGAATTACATTGATAACGTCAACTCTGTGTAAACGAGGACGATTCATTATTGTTTCGTTCAAAAAGCTAAACAAACGAAGCGTTTTAGATGCAAAGGAAATCTCGTAGACTATGCCTACTCATTTAATTAGTATGATAATAATTTAGAAAATCATAAGTCGATACAAAAACTGCAGCTAGTCCATAACACGACGCATCGCTGCTCTTTTGTTATAAACCTAACAGCTCACAAATAAGTGAACGTGTCATTAAAGCCGCAAGCGCATATTCCAATGTTTCAATTAAAATCACGCCATAAAGTTCAAATGAAAACCTGTAAAGTAATTTTCTCGCCATACAGTTAAATGAACTGCCTAGTTTAATGGGATATCATAACGGTGTATTGATCGTCATTAAACTAGCGTGAAGATAATTGGCTTGCGAACTTTAGAGTCAATACTTTAATTAATTGAATGCTTAATGCCTGTAAATAATTAACTATCAAACATTAAAGTAAAAGTTACATCTTTTCATGTAGGTAAGTATACAGTAAATGTCTGTGAGTCGTGTATTTTTGAGTAGTTTTATTTTATAAAAGTAGTAGTAATGCGGCGTATGACGCAATGGCTGCTGGTTCATTCATGTTTGTGCGCTGGGCGGGCGGGCCGGGAGGGCGGATCGCTTCCGTAAACAAACGCGCGTGCATCGCACCGAGCTCGCACGCTTGATAACTTTATAACTAACCCCGATTGAAAGATATCTTCCTATTTATTATGTTTACGTGTTTGCAGTAAATTTTCGGGGTTCCATAGTAGGTACCTTTATAGTGTGTGTCTTGATGCTGTAGTTACGATATTATTTCAATCTAATCTATTTAACTAATTAAAACGAGTACTTATGTAAGAATCGTAGCACGTGACGTTCTATAGTTTCTGCCGACCCCCCTGGGAAGGAGTGAGTTTATGTATGTTTATGTGTAATAGATCTAGTATTTTGTTTTGTCAACAGGCATTAATTACCTCTAAGTGTTTAATTTAAACGTTTAGGAGTATGAGGATCACGTCGGGTCACCAGTTTTAGGGATATCACGTCGGTATCACGTCGGGGTCACCAGTTTAGAGATATGAGGAACAGGGTGTTTGGTTCACTCATACTCTTTAGAAAAGGGAGGATCCTCCGACCAGATGGATGTCGTATCTGGTGGGCAACTGCCCGATGATTGTTGACGGGAAGTTGTATATATGCTATCTGCGCGGTAAACTCTGCTTGCGCGATGCAGGATTGATGCGTTTGTTCGCATGTGGCGGTGTAGATGCCGCCACATCACTCCCCTCCGAAGACCGGAGGTCGATAGTGGACTAAGTCTTGTATCTTGCGATGCTTGCCAATGCCAGTTGGGTTCCAGTGGGTTGGAACCGGGTGTCGCATAGTTCGCGGTGAGTCGGAACTGTCTGCAAAGATGCCCCAGTGAGTCGGGGTGGCTGACTGCTGGTGTCGACCAGGAGAGGGATTAAGCGCTCTGCTTGTGGACCGGCCGAATGTGCAGTATGCTGTGCCAAGGTTGCTGATGAGGCTGAAGGTGATGACCAGGTATGTCGCTTGCGCTGCATGCTGATGGTCAGGACAACCGTTCAAGCCGTGGTTGTTGGCTGGCTGTGTGACTTGCGGGAGTGATGATGATGACGTCACGCTGGAGTAGTTGCACGAAGGCTGCGCTGACGTTCATACTCGGGGTCACCAGTTTAGGAGTATGAGGATCACGTCGGGTCACCAGTTTTGGAGTATGAGGATCACGTCGGGTCACCAGTTTTAGGGATACCACGTCGGTATCACGTCGGGTCACCAGTTTAGAGATATGAGGAACAGGGTGTTTGGTTCACTCATACTCTTTAGAAAAGGGAGGATCCTCCGACCAGATGGATGTCGTATCTGGTGGGCAACTGCCCGATGATTGTTGACGGGAAGTTGTATATATGCTATCTGCGCGGTAAACTCTGCTTGCGCGATGCAGGATTGATGCGTTTGTTCGCATGTGGCGGTGTAGATGCCGCCACAAACGTTACGATTGCAGTTTTCTTTTATTGATTCTTGATTTAATAAATTTTTAATAGGTCATGAAAATGAAAACTTACACAAATTACGATTCTGTAGTGAAACATTTATCAACTAGTTAATCAATTTTTATTTAAACATTTACTGACTAGAATCAAGGTACTTAGGATGACGTCACCGGATGTACCCAAGGCCTATAGTGTGTCTGAAACCCCATGATCGACAATACGACATTCTCACGGGCATGGCTTGCACCAAGTTTGGGGGCAACTCGTGAATGCCAAACACGTACTATCATTTCGACGCTGATATTAAATTTACCGACGACAGAAGTCCGTTCACATTAGTATTTCAGGACGCATTGACAATCGTTCCGGCAACAGTAAAGCGGATTTATAAGAACTCCCGCCGTGCTTTTCCCATACCTAAACCAATATCAATAATGGTAAAACTCATACGTCACACTTATTCAAACTTTGCATAAATTTTTTGAGATTATCACTCAAATAATTCAGTACCGCGATGTCGACAACTCGAGGTAGGTACATCATCATACACAATGTTATTCATAACAGACAATAATTGTTGACATAAAAGAAAACTGGTAACATATAAACTCGTTAAATGTCCGATGGTTAATAAATACATAAATCCCAGGTTTTCCATATATCTCAGCAAAGAGGTAAGTAAAATTAATTCGATTTTTATCAGATTACCGATCACATCCAATAGCTTTAAAACGTTGATTGAAAATGACAAGCAAGTTGTTTACACGGCTTCGTAAATAGGTAGTATGGACGACTGTGTTATTTTTTTTCACGTTAAACATTCTCGTCTAACCGGTTTTCAACTCTAAACGCTTAATTATTCAATTTAAACACTTCTGAATTTACCCGTTTATTTTGATATCTATATGAAGGCGGAATGTTCGTTCAAAGTTAAGGTGACGACGCGCCTGCTAGTTAACCCAATTCCTCCCTCGATGCGTCGCTGCACGGGCTGCACCTTCCTTAGAAGATAAATATAAATAGTGACTCCATTTAAATTGAGTTTCTGCTGCGTGAAAATACAAGTGCAGTGATCACTAACAAGCCTTTGAAAGTGGTCCACGAAAGTAAATATTACTTTAAAAAGCAACTAATGTAAGCGTAACGTCCACCAACGACTCGGAGCCCAAATATTTACACAGGGTCTTAATATTTACATAACATTTCATTTCTATGGAATAAACTTTCTATTTCTACCGTTTGCTTCTTTTAGTCGCTGCTGGCAATTACGGAGGCTTGTAACTATGAACAGAGTAATTATACTATTTACGAGGAAAAATTAACTTCGTACCGTTTTCTTAATGGCTTGGTATTACGCAAAAGCCGGCTGGTAGCTTTTCGCTCTAACAATTTACATAGTCCCATAAAAAAAAAACTTTACTCACTTCGGGCGAATTGCTGATGGCAATAAACCAGAACTACTAAATAAGCAGAGTAAACAACATTATCTCTCACTGTAAAAGGAACTACAATATTTTGTAGGTATTCCCGTAAGCCAGGGAGATATGAGGCCGCAGGCGCGCTGCTATCGCAATGGCTATCGTGAGAAAGTTTCGCGATCCGCCGCCCAATCACTTATCTAACATTAATCCCGCGGCCTCTTTGACAGCCACTTACGGCCGAAAGCAATTTGTATTAATTACACCACGCCGACCTATATGGCTATTTATTTAAGTTTTGCTTAATTTCATAAATTGAAATAAATGTTGTTATGTCTACAATATTAGACGCAGCGTGAGCCACGATGGAGATAATAGTGATGTATGTATTGTTGAGTGGAGAGGTGTGACTGTGACGGTACTTGACGGTAGATCTGACCGTACGGCAGCCAGAACAAGTTAATGCGTAGTGTTGTGATTGCGGCGGAGAGCGGAGGAGCGGGTGGTACCGTGGTATCGCTCGATCTCCGGGTCTGCGGGTCGGGTCGGGCCGGTCTATTGTTTAAGTGTCGAATTTTATTTATGGCGTCGTCGGGGAGGCGCGACGGCCTGTGCGCCGACACCTGATGCCGTGATCAGTATCTCCCTGGTCGCCGGGTGGTCCCTGCTCAACTATCTAAGCTCATACATAGTAGTTTTACAACAAGCATAATTTGTATTACTATTTTATTCGTTTCGCACCAAACATTCAATAGGTAACTGTTTACACACACTAGATTTTTTTCTTTCGTTCGTTCGCTATTTTGCACGGGCAAACATTGGAAGAATGATTGTGAAATAATGAAGGTTGTCATAGAAAGTCATAAATTAGTAGGTATATAAATAAATATTAACCACATTCCGAACGTCTTATAAAAATCATTCCGAGAAATAAGTGGTTTTGCAGAACCTTAATCATTACGTTGCGTCCATAATTCACCCATGTTATGCGTTCAGCACATCTAAAACGCATTCAAGAGCTTGCAGTGTTAATATTCCATAGAAAATAATGACACTAATAGCTGTTAAACGTAGTTTATGTGCTGATCGCGTTCAATTTCATTGGTGAAATCCACCCTGAGTACTAATTCAGCACATCTAAAACGCATTCAAGAGCTTGCAGTGTTAATATTCCATAGAAAATAATGACACTAATAGCTGTTAAACGTAGTTTATGTGCTCATCGCGTTCAATTTCATTGGTGAAATCCACCCTGAGTACTAATTTATCCGCACAATGCAAATAACAGTACGCGTCAGGCCCACGCCAAAACACATTATGTAACAGTTTTCTCGCTGTCCTACGCCTAGAAAACTGTTTAGCATTGTATTGTCAGTCAGAACTGAGATTAGATCACTGTATTTGCAATGCTAAATGTTCGACACTCAACTTTAGAGGCACAATAGGCATTAGAATTCCATAAAATCTTCCCGCCGCTACTGCTGTCCTCTCGCTGAATAAATAAATATATCTCGCTGAATAATATAATAATGTAACCAGCATTTCAACACTATTGTAAAATAAAATACTTTAAACCTTAGAAAGCTTTGTTTATTTAGATACGCTTACTCGTTTACCAGAATATCTATTAAGCATAGATAATTCTTACTTGTTGTTCAACGATAATTCTAACTTGGTAAAAACTAATTTCCTCCACTGGAGATTATTAACTTCAAAGGTCAAAATGAGAAAATGAATCAACTGATTGCTTTTGTGGATGGAAAAAAGCCATGTATTTTAAGTTGCTAATATTCTACCAAAGCACAGTTTAAAATAGAATGTTTAATTCACTAAAATTATACGAAATGTAGCGGAGAGACTACAAAGTAATACGCAATTCTGCAAACCTTTAAAATTAATATTATGACCTACTTCTTGGTAAGTCTTGCAGATATATTCTTTACAAAGGCCCTGAGAATTCTGTAATATCTGTCTACACAATCTAAGACAGTTTCTCAGCAGGCTCAATTATTCATTCCTGGCTTCAGCAGCTAAAATACGGCCTCATCTGCGTATCCCTTTCTTTGAACGTATACATTATTCATGGGGACAGCGATGTGATTTTCTTCGCAAGTTAATTCTTCGCAATAAACTTATTCCGACCGAGAATTTCACTGTTTAATACTTATTCTATAGAAGTGTATTGTTCAAGACAGATACTTTACATGCGCTTACTTTTAGAGTTAATTGTGCAAAAGTTAAAATGTATCATAGGTGCACCAGTCTGCGAAGTCTGGCCTGGATAGGAAAAAGATTTTAGTACTTATGCTAGTCTAAAATGTTTTAATTCATGACGTTCAAACATCTTTGTAAACTTTATGTACGGATAAGTTTTTTTATTTACTACAAAAATGCTAAATGGTAGACTGGCATTCACCTATATTATTAAAAAATATATAAAACAAGCTGCTCCCCCGTTTTCACCCGCATAAATCTTGATCCCATGGGAGTATCGGGATAAAAAGTACTCTTTGTGTTAATCCAGGTTATAAACTATGTGTGTGCCAAATTTCATGCAAATCCGTTAAGTAGTTTTTGCGTGAAAGAGTAACAAATATCCATCCATACTCACAAACTTTCGCGTTTATAATATTAGTAGGATATTGCACTAAAACTTGCTCGTTAAAGCTATAGCTCGTTTATTCTATAGTCGGTAGACTTAGTGACTCTTATCTCATTTATATTAAAAAGTGATATCTATAAATGTCAAAGCAGCACCCTAATTGCGTAACACATTTTCGTAAACGATTACGACTAATCTGTTTGATTTTGACAGTTCAACAACATTCATTGCGTTATTTACATTGTTGAGCATAATATTTTTTCGTACTTTAGAAGCAATGCATTAGCAATCTGTTTCAAAACGATTCAGATTACGATTGAATGTGTATTACGCAATTAAGGTACAGGTCCAATAAACTTACGAAAAAAAACGAAATAAAACGTAATTTCAAAACAAAAAAAAACAACCAGCATATTTTATATGAATACAAAAACACACCTGCTAAATAGGCTAGACAATGAACCAGATCCTCCACCTTGTATACTGTGAAATGTTCCTAGGATGTAACATGTTTTCAGAAAAAAACGAACTTCACTCCTCCGGAATATTAGGTACGTAGCTTTGGAACAAACTTGCAGAATTTCTTAGTAAACGACCGTAAAAAGGTGTGCTTATTGAAATAGTGTGTCGGCCTTTTGTACGCCTGTGGCGGCAACTACACCGCCACATGCGAACAAACGCATCAATCCTGCATCGCGCAAGCAGAGTTTACCGCGCAGATAGCATACATACAACTTCCCGATAACAATCATCGGGCAGTTGCCCACCAGATACGACATCCATCTGGTCGGAGGATCCTCCCTTTTCCAAGAGTATGAGTGAACTTTATACCCTGTTCCTCATATCTCTAAACGCCTATGCATATAAAGAGAATACTTTGTTCTTAAATGGAACCTCCTTTACATATATTTGAGAAGGGTAGGTAATGACACCCGGATTTTTCGATACCTACATCAAAGTGTTTTACACAAAGTTCTTTCGGACGTTACCTTTTGTTGTCTTAACCTATCTTCGAGAGATAAGATAATCTGATTCTGCAATTATTTTAGTTTTCTTATCATATTAGTATCGGTGACAGTCTGAGGATAATCCTAAAAGCCAGGAACTATCTTTGCGAGGTTAATATCTCTACTGCATATTTAAAGAGAGCAATAGGAGATTAATGTACCAATGTTAGCATTATCAAGTTACTGGTAAAGGAACAGACCATTAACGAGTCGGAAGGTGGCAGCACTGACAGCGATTGGTTCATCAATTATTGGGAGCACAATTACCCCATTAGTGGGGACTACCCCGAGGCCAGCACTTACCGAGCAGGAAATTGTCATAAACGACCCTAGGGGACTATTTCTATAGACTGCTCGCGTCAGCTCAACCCTTGAACTTTTACTATGACAAATGTGGCTTAAAACATTTTAGTATGAAAGACGACCAAACTATCTGTTATATTTACATAAAGGGTTATTTATGTAGTTTATTTTTAATGATTGTATGATATTTTATTGCCTTTGTCATAATATAAGCTCGTTATAATAACTGTGTCAGCCATTATATGCAGCGATGTAGCAATCACAAAACTGCATCGATTTACAGCTTAATTAAAATATCTAGCACTTGTGTTATATAGCACTCACAATAATAACTAGTTCTCACAATAATTGCAAGGTTAGTACATGATTTATAGGATTACTTCAATATAATAGGATACAATGATTGATTGAGATCTAGCTGCAGCTAGGGCTCCAAACACACTCGCGAGATATCCCTGAAATGTGACTCACTGATTGTTGCTAAACATTATTGTTGTACATATAATATAGCCCTTATTGACGTAAGGCTTCAGTTATAATTAATTGCAACATGGATTCATTCAAAAAGAGCGTTATCCTACTGAGTCATTGCAATTTAGTCAAAGACAAACGTCTATAACAGTAAAATACAATTTGTGTCAACTCTAATTTTCGCCAAACACATAACAATAACAACTACTTACTTGACCAAGTAAGTGGAAATAGTTTAGTGCGGAACTGGAGCCGCGTGGGCGCAGGCCGCCGAGAGGAAACAAATAGCCCTGCTCCATGGTGTCCCTAAGCACTCGTAATATTAATGGTGTCTACATCCGGCCCAGTTCTGCCGCCAATGTCGACCCTTTCGTTCACAACATTTGTTACTTCACTATAACAATTACCATTTCTATAACTTCTAACGATGATGACGAGTTTGTAAAACACTGATGCTTTTCATTGACAAGCTATTCGGCATGCGATCGTTACTTCCTTATAGCTTTTAGCTTGAAGTTTGTTATTACTTGCTTTGTGTGGTCATAGGCATGACATTCCAGTAATAGACACATGAGTATTGGGTGTTAAAGGTTTACTGAATGCCCGTCTAACTGAAAATAAAATGTTGGTAAGTTATAACAGTGGAGTTTAGTGACAGCAGGCGGCGGTCTCCGGCCACTAACCCTTATTTTATGAGCGTGCAAGCACAAAGGTACATTAGCGAAACAACAGGAACTCGCGGCTCGTGAGTACGCCTCTAAGCCGGAGCCCTGGGCCGGCAGATTATGATTTATGACCAGTTAATGCAAATCTATAGTTCGAAAGCCGAGGTTCAGTTTCTATGTCGCGTCGTGTACGGGGGTGCGCGCGCGCTGTGGTGTTGTGTTGCTGTTTGACGGGTTAATACCACGTCCGCATACCCGCTTATTTGATTCATTTTTTTACCTTAATAAAATTACCCGCACATTAATTTGTCACGGCCGACTAATGACTAGTTAATTACTAGAATATGATGTTAAAATATGTATAATAAAAAAACGTTAACCCGCGAACTTATGATATATTGTTAGAAGTTTCCTTAATTACTAACCTCTCGAGATAATTGCAGATAAATATGTAGTACATGACACGCGGCTCTCTACTCGAGACAGATAAGCATTAAATAAACAAACATTAGATAGATAATAAGCATGAATATAATAAGCACGACTACATAGAGTTTTATTACGCGGCTATCAGTATAGCCACGTAATACTCTATGTAGTTCCGACACCAAATGAATAGATATAATTATGTTCGGAACATATAAGTTAAAGTCTGATCTCTTATCGCTGTGATTATCATTATAAACTATCTTTGATAATAATTTGACACTGACTGAACTTTATTACATAACATTTGTTTCGTTTGAACCAAATGTAGTATTCGCATGAACAAAAATTTTAAAAAATTAATTCAGGGGGTTACTGGACTTGAACGTCCAGTAACCCCCTGAATTAATTTTATAAAATTTTGTGATGGCTGTTACTGCAGAATATTAAGTCTTCAGAATAATTACAGGTTTTAGATTACTCACTTCACGTAAATCATCTTTCCAGTCTTGATAGAGTTTATAACAATTTTATCATACTTAGTGAAAATACAATTTCAATAATTAATTTTACCAAGCATTATTAAAATATTTCTTCCTAAACATATTAAAATAAATTAGAATCGTGCATTTCACGCCCCATAATCTTACAGTTCCATCGTCTATATCTAATTGCGCTCGCACTTTAAATATTGATGAGCATTTACTAATATCTTCACTTACCGAAATGGTGTCATAGATTCCGTTCTGTTCGGATCGTAAGGTGACGGTCGCGGCGGCGGAGGGAGCGGGCGGCGGGCCCACAAGCGGAGCGGGCATTGAGCGCGAAGGCGTCGGTGACAGCGGCAGGGGGTCGCCATTGCGCATCCACGTGTGATGGATCTGCCAGCTTGTGTCCGAGAAACGTGCTCTGTCCTGTTAGAAAAATTTATGGAATCAGTCAGGCGGTTCATAAAAGTGTCATGAAAATGGAAAATGACATTAGGCGTATTCGAGCAAACTGTTGAGTGCTTCTTCAGTTTTCAGCGAAATTGCTTTTCAGTGAACTTAACAAAGAGTGCAAAACGACATGTTTTAGCATTTCAATGTTTGCCTAACCGTCCAACGTGAAAAGGAAATGATTCGTTTTCTGGATTTTTCATTGGTGTGATAACAAACCCGCAGTTGAACATCACAAGTATTAATTAAGTCATGGAAACGCGAAAAAAGTATTGAATGTGATCGGTCTCTCGAGTGAGAGTGCCTTCGCATTACGATTTTGTCCAGCACAGGCGTTTGACGATCGTAAGTACCAGCGTTGCGCTGCGTAGCTGATAACAAGGCGCGTAGCAGCGTAGACGCCAGGTAGCAGATAATACGACGAGTGGCAGCGTAGACGCCGCATAGCAAATAAGCCTCAGCGTACCAGCGTAGACGCCGCGTGCCGTGTCCGATAACAATAGCTTTCGAATCCGGATTGAAGACCAAACCATAGCAGCTGCTGTTTTCAATTCAATTCAATTGCTACTGTTGCAATTCTGTACAACCTTTAGATATGCTTTATTTTATTAAGACGCTACATATTCAGTTTGAAAAGCCAATTATAAAAGTAGTACCTTTATGAAACTGTTGTACGACTATAGAATCTATTTCTGTTATTACGCAGAATATGAGACCATTTAAGTGTTTTACATTGGTCACTGTTTAAGTTGGTGGAGGCACTCAGAGGTCAAATAGGCAATAAATTAATGTAAAAATGAAAAAAAAACAGTGTATGAAAATACCACAAAATTATAAGCCAAGAAGCTAATCACACAGAGACATTGCGTCAGCCACCGTGATTAAGTCGTAACTTCGTAAGCAAAGGCCGGTGCTTATTAGGATTGGTGTATTTTATTTACTGATTGGTTCCGGAGCTACTATAAGCACTACGTATTCCAGTCACGTCCGAGGTTTCTCAGCTGGACATCTTTGTAATACAAGCCGCAGTAGAACAGGATATTGGTTATAACAAACTAAAAAGGCGCTAGACACGTCCCTAGGTAACCTCATGACACACTACTGAAACTCACAAACGAAACTGCCCGGTTAATTTTGTCTTCGACAGTTTTCCTGGTACAGTCTACCGCACATCAGTGCACATCGCCTTTATGTCATTACAGTAAGGGTGGTTTTCGTAGTACACCACTGATGTGCGGAAGAATTTACATTCTTCCGTAAAGTATTTTAGACCTAAATCATTGGCAACAGAATCAGATTAGTTTAAGTCAAACGTACATTGTTAATCACTACACGCGTGTTGATTAATGCTACGGTTTCAGAGCGATTGATTTATTTACCAAGCGTTCCGAGACCACATCCAGCTAATTGGGGTGAAATTGAATAATTATTGGTTGATAACTTCCAACGCGCCTTTCATTCCCGAAGCGAAATTACCCGGAATATTGATAAATTGCTTCTTGGTAGTATTTAAAATCCCTTTCAAAAACTTGAAAATTACATTTATCAAGAAACAATATTTTAGTAAGGCGACGACGTTAAAATTTATGTTTGAGTAATTTTATGCCACGTAAACAAAGCGTTAAATAATATGTCTAACAAGTCATGCATCGCGCGTTTATGTGCATTTGTATACTCAATCCGTCGAGAGCTGTGTTCGACATGCGCGATATAAAAATAACCAGTGACTAGATACGCAAATGGCGCTGTTTTGTAAGAGCCACAAACAATGTGTAATTTATAAGAAGCTATAAATTGCTAGAATTTCAAAATCTCTGCTCTACATTGTGTGAAAATAGCACATCGGATTAACTAGCAGAGCGATAAGATAGGAAGCATCCCACGTGAGATGATGCGAGTGATGTCAGCATGCAGCGCCACGATGCTGGCCCATCGGCCTCGATACTGGCCCATGTTCCCGGGCCGGCGTGGGCGTATGCACTTAACATTTCGTTACTACTTTCAACACGTATCGACTAGATAACCCAACTAGAGGAATTAATAAAGTTATGCACGCCAGTTAACCTCTCATTCGATCCTTAATACAATTAGCTATATTTTTCATGTAACTCAGTTGTTCTCATTCTTTAGGTTAATCTTTACTTTATGTTTAGGTAAAGTGGATTTGGCTATCTTTTCTTAATCCACTTATCAAACGTAACTATCCATATTCGTTATCCTTCACACATTATACCCTTATCATTATAACATTCTGTAAATATAATTTCATTAATTCATTGATATTAGCGTAAACTTTACATGGCGTTAGGAAGTCCAAAGGCGTGAAATATGATTGGCTGTAACTGTAAGCCAAATTACAAATGTAACAATAGATTAAATAATTTTGTTTTGTTCTTTTGTTATTAATAGGTATCAGCAGCTGTTTTGGAAAAAGTATTTCTACTGCATTTGCATAACCAAGTATTTGCACACAACTACACATAAATGTACAAATGTTGACTCGACTTCTTTCTTCGGAGAAATCGTCAGTAGGTACGTGATTCGTGGGTATTAGAAATGGTTGGTGGTTAAAAATTCTAATTGTCGCTGCGCCCACGCCTTTGTAAATAAGAGGTAGGTTGCATTGATTGATTGTGGTAAACAACTAACATTGTTTCTTTGTAAACACGCTGATATTTGTAAATAATAACATTCTTTTCAAATTAAAATGAATTCAGAAAAGAACAATGTCGAGTACTTTTCAGAATTAATTATTGCGTAAAAATTTCAAAATATTAAACCATCCCATCCATCCACCACCATCATTACATTCTTTTTGTGAAAATTCCACATTACGAAAGCACTTACACTTATTCATTGCGTTCGACGTATATTAAATTCTCAAAGAGATTGATTTCCCAAAAATTTGTACACCAAAGGATATTATTGAATTGTTATTAAAATAAAAGTGAACATTATTTATAGACAAACCAAAAGCCTTCAGTAGAGGCAACTGAGACAGTTTGTCTAATTCACATTTTACCTATGGCGGTTCACTATCCATTGTCACAAATTCTAACCGCAGGAATTTCAAACTGGAAGAAACAAGAGTCAGATCAATCAGCGCGAATGATTAATTAGTCAACTTCATGTGACTGGACTAAAATGGACTATAATGTTTTGTAAGTCTTCAGTCCACAAGAGGACAAGAATGTATTATAATACGAGTAAGTGTATATTAGACAGAATTGTGATAATAACGACCACATTTATTTACAGTAATGGTCACTCTTGAAACTTGGTAATAAATTGTAGTACGTGTTAATTACCTTCTTACAGACCCAGTGGTAGGTACTAAACATTTTGACTCGTTGGAGTAGCTTATATCTTAAGTCAATTATTTCATGATAAACCAAGCCAACCATAAACTAAAAGTTACCTTATGAATTCGTGTTTTTCAAATTTGTAATTTTAATTAGGCTAAATGAGAATAAATTAAAATAACCAAGCCATGTTTGCGGAAAAACAGTACCGAACCAAGCAAAATTATTTTAAAAACATAGATTGGATCGATGGCCATCTTTATTGCAAAATGTATCATGCCCTCTTTCAACAAGCCTGAAAACAACATTTGTTCGTCTTTAAAAGAGTTAAAGTGACATTAAACTGTATAATTTCCTGGGATAGATCCCGGAAATTATACAGTTTAATGTCACTAGATAATAATAGATTTCAGCTCCGCTTTTCCGGTCCCTCGCAAAACCATTACATTTAAATAGTTACGTAAGCATACAAACTACAAACTCGTTATTAGTGCGATACCAATGCAAGTTGATCACGTAACACACAGAGGCCAAGGACAAATGGCCGCAGCACATTAGCGGCGCGATTGCGCGCGCTGATTGTGACTTACAAACCCACCACCTCGCCGCATTTCTCCACTACACGCTTCCTTTATCCCGTCATGCCATCCACGGCCTTTAAGTTTAACTACTTCAGGTCAGACAAAACCTCATTAGGGTCTTACAGCTCGTTGCCCGTGTCAATCGTGCACAAAAGCTAGTATTCAATCCAAAGTATAATATTTCTAAGTGCTCATGACTTGTATTTTATTAACGTTTGGCATTGACGAGCAGATTTAAACATCTGTATAAATAACTTCCAGTGTACGTAGGTATGTATGGTCGTTGTGAGATCATAAATGCCTATTAAGTTCAACATTAGCATTTCAAAGATCTGAGATAACGCAAAACGAAAAACATTGGTCTGTTTTTGGTATAAACTCGAGGAAGGTTGCGAAAATATTTTGTTAATTTTGTTTACCAGTCGTTGACTGAGCTTAGCAGTTCGCAAAAAATTCGCAGTATTTGGTAACTATATAATTAACAAAGATGTAGGTATCATTGTGGAATTCTCAACCGTGACTTAATAGTCTGCTTCTGATGATGATTGATGTTGTTTTTACGACTTGATCGAAGATAGCTAACGTAAATATTATTAGATAAAAGAGGCCTCTACCTTAAGCTAGGTTCGATAAAATATGTATTAGATTTCTATTATTTCGTTTTCGGATCACGTACCGGCCAGTTTAAAGTGGGGAGCGGAGGCTAGAAGCCAATATTTTCGATTCGCAGAATTGAATCGCGCAAGTGGCTAAACTCGGAGCACTACGTCGCGGCCTCAGTCTGATAAGATAACCTTGCCTTCCAATTTGTTTAGCTAAAGCGTACCTACTTCTAGCACAGAAAAACACACCAATACACGCTTATCAGTTACACTTATGTTATTTGACTCCATCTTAATTTAAACAATACGAGAAACACGATGTGTTCTCAACATAACTTCCGGCCCACTATCGTTTTCAACAAAGAACGACGCTATTAAAATGAAAGTAAAATATTTACAATTAGTATTATGGAGTTTTGTGCCGTCTATTAAATTACTGTACAAGGATGGTGCTAGTTAGTAGTGATGTCAGCTGATGGAGTCGTACTATAATCTATGTATATGTGCGCAAATACTTAGTGATATCTACAAGATGTAGAGTCATGAGACATGGGTCTATTAAGTACCTCGTGTTCAAAGGGATCGTCTGTACGGGGAACCTGTTTTTGTTTATCTGCGCTGAACGACAGCCTCCTCTTGAACAACTTCATCTTAGCGCAGTGGACGCTGTCGTGCTGCTAGTCACTGTGCGTGTCCGACGCGTTAGTACTAGTTCATTAAGTCAGCTACGTGACCGTAGCTGAAGACTTTGTTATTTTTTACCAAACACCAAAAGATATTCTAACAAATTCTCTTTGAGTATCGAATAACAATAGTCATCACTGCAACACTTGGGCAAGTTAGCCGCGATTTTTGTACAAAACCGCGTAAACTGCCTATTTTCGCGCCATCTAGCCGCGCGTGGATGGGTGAAGTGGTCGTGGTCGCGTCAGCGGCGCATGTCCGTGGTATGCGGTGCTGCCAGGTCGCGGGCGCGTGGCGCACTGTCCGCGCTCCGCCGCACCGCCGCTGCCGCGCGGGCGCGCCCGCCGCCGTCACCTTCACACCGTGACACACGTGTGAACCCGCCCCCAAATGTTTACACAGTTATCTCCATCACCGACCTTTCATAAATCAAAGATCATAATTCCACCTTGCATATTCAAATGTCCCAAAAACACCACTAAATCTTATGCAAAGATAGCCACTGGGCAAATAGCACTGTAGATAATGTGTTATCGTAAACTGACCTACAAACTCGTAAGATAATGTAGTGATGATACCTCCAGACTATGTACTACTAGACTATGTACTACTTATATCAAGTTTCAATTTCAACACTGTGGAAATGTCTTGCGTATGAAATGGAGGAGCAGCATCCGTTGTTGCCATAAACAATACTAAAATAGGAACGGCTAAGCTTGCTCTGTTTGACAGATGTCAATTACATTAAACGTACTGGTTCCCCGGTTACTATAGTAAATTATATTTTTGAGAAGGGTGACTGAATAAATAAAAGTTATTACGTCTAAAAGTTATTACTAACAACAACTATAAATAATATACTTGTGGTTTAGTTTGAAGTCGAATGTTTCTGAGAACCGTCGTTATGTTGGACGCTAATGCTCTTAAATTTGTAACTTGTGTTTATCAATAAATGGTAGACAATTAATGCCTAATTAAGGGGTGGCCTAGTGGTAACGGCCGCGACTTACGAGTTGTAGGTCGTAGGTTAGAAGGCGGGCGCTTTACTTTGTGTAAATTATTTCATCACCACTGCTCTCAAAACGGTGAAGTAAAACATCGTGAGGAAACCGGCATGTCTTAGAGCCAAAAATTCGAAAACATGTGACATCTATCAACCCGCACAGGGCCCGCGTAGTTGATTACGGCTTCTCCCTCTCACAGAGGGGAGGTCAGTGTCCCAGCAGTGGGAACATAATAGGCTGATTATTACTTAGCATGTAATAAGTAGATAATACATGCTAAATATGACAAATCATTAAAATAGTTCCAATGAAAATACGTAACGTTTTACTTCTGTAAAAGTAGCGAGGCAAACCTTTCTGTGCCTACCTACTACGTTATAAGAAGAGTTAAGGGATGTAAAGGTTGTAGAGGTCAAAAACACCATATTACAGATCTGCAGGCTTAGCATGGCGTTTTCTGTTTCTACTCTACTGTAGAATAGAAATCGCTTTCTACGCTCCTCGAAATCTCTTTTTCGCGAGCACGAGGACACACTTAGACTCAGGTTGCTTTATAGACAGTGATTTTCCATAGCAACGGGTTAGTTGCTAGTGATGTGTATAACTACCCATTTTTACCGTACAATTGCGTTTCGTTTCTGTGTAGACAGTAGAAAACTTTCTACTGTCTACACAGAAACGCCATTTTTGTCTACTCTTCCGTCGACAATACGCTTCTCTAGGGCGCTCGTGCTAAGCCTGCTGATTATACAAGAAACTGAACTTTTGATTTTAAAGACAGGTTGACCTTACAGAAAACTGCTATTCAGATGCTTTCTAAGCGCATTATAATATATTTAGCATTTGTAATTTCGTCGTTCGTAAAATCTCTGTTCAATGTCCCGTTCGCATTTAGAAACGATTTAGGTATTCCAAGTTGAATAGATGTATACAAGCTATAATTTAGGAACACTCGTCTAATTGACATTTAGCGATGCTGGAGATATTTCATTATGAACGGCAAATAATACTTAATTGATTTCAAGAGTTGAGGCTCGGAGCGAGTCGGCAATTTATTTCACTTTATACTTAACTACAGCAATAACAGCTAAAACGATTTCAAATTGGGTTCCTCGATGTAGAATTTGTTTAACTTTGAAATATCGAAAGCACTTTGCCCTTGCTCCTTTAAAATGATGAAAAAATCCTCTGAACGTCGTTTATTTTGTTAAATGTTTGTTGTCAGAGGACATCGATATTAAAACTAAGGGCGAATTTCACCAATGCAACTGAAAACGTTCAGCACATCAAAAACCCGTTCAAGAGCTGACAGCGTCCAAATTGTTGAAGAATATTGGCACTGACAGCTCTTGAACTGGGTTTTAAAGTGCTGATCGCGTTCAGTTTTGTTGGTGAAATCGGTACTTAAAGCACAGAACCGTTTGAAGTGGCGGTGCTTAGGGGAGGCCTATGTCCAGCAGTGGGCGTCTTTCGGCTAAATGATGATGATAATGAAACTAAAATACCTATAGCAAATTATTTTCCTGCTTTGTTGTAGTTATAGATTAAATCAAAGTTTCTTCCTTCCTTCTGGTTATCATACTAATCTTCACTTGTATAATTATATTATAGGTACGGATGTATACTTAGCACCACATATTGCGTCATTTATTCTTTTATCTGCACATTAGTATGCAAGGTTGTTGTCTCATACATATAAATTAGCATAGATCTTGCAAATAAAGTTGTTCGCTCTATGGATTTCTTATCGCTCTACTGCGATATACAGACGACGAAGTAAGAGTCTACGTTTTTCAACCAGAAATTGTATTTATGTAATATAACTCCAACTTGAAATATAACAGTTCTCATGACCTCGTGTATGCTTAATCCTAAAATATGTAGCTTTACTGTCTGTTAGTGTTTGTACAAAAATCAAACAGGAAGAGGCATGTGGAGCCCGGAATGTAGCGTTAACGTGAACCTGCCAATGTTTGATCTGTGGTTAGAACTTTCTAAATCCTTGCTGGACATAGCTGGAGCCATGAGAAACTATTTCGTGTTCCATTCATAACCACAGCTACAGTCGGCAAGAGCATTGGATAGCACATTAATAATTATTGTCGTTTTTGCTGACCTTCGTAAACGGAACTATTACTATTCCTAGTACTCAATAAATATTAATTTTATTAGCTGCTATTCTTGTTCGTGTAGTAATGACTCAATATTCAAGTAACAAAGCAACATACAATAATAATACAAGCAGCTCCACACACCCTCAATACCGAAAATTTGCCAAATGGCGTGAAAATGAAGTCGATGTCGGCGTGCGCCACGTTCTGACCCGTCGTCGGTCGAGCCACTTTCTTGTTCACGTCCCATAATCATAATGGGAAGTAATATCAGCAATTTCTTCTCCAAAGAGGCCCTTATATCAACCATATCTCGCAGCTAATATCCATTCAGAGCTGAATATGCGAAAGTTAATGATCGAACTCTTTGAAGACGCCTCCCGAAATAATTATAGCGAATTCATTTATACTTCATGTTTCCAGCAATTATCTCTTAAACGTACCATACACGGCTCCAATAATTGTCACAAGCGATATGATTTTTATATTACAGTTATAAAATTTCAATAGGGGCTGATAAGATATTTTTATGTTAATGGGCGCTGTTAAAAATATGGAATCTGTTTACAGATAAGGAGATGCGCAGTTCATTAAGGAGGTGCGGTAAATCAAAAAGTTTCTTGTTCCAGGGCACTTACAGAGTTTTGTACTTGCGCCAATATCTGAGCGGTATTGGCGGACTCGCTGAGCTCCACCGCTCCGGAGACCTAAAACAAACAAACATTTCTCAGCTACATTAAGTGGGTCAATTGTTCCCGAGGTACAGCCTCCGCGCGGACCATCACGAATGTTCGTACTTCATTTGTTTGTATTGTGCCTAGGAATTGGGAGAGAACAATTATGAAAAATTTGGCCGATTTTAGAACATTAACTGCCTGTACTTCCGTGAACGTGATTTGGGATTGCAAAAAATATCCTGTAATTGTACCCGAAAGTTAGTCACGGAAATAAAAACCATGTCATTGTAGCAAGGTTGAAACTGAGCTTAGAAACAAAATCTGCATTCCATCTGAAGCACGTAGTTTTAGTTATAGAAAGAGCTGCCTACGCCTGAGGCAGGCAGGGCAGAGCGCATCGACCTTGTGCCACTCCACGACGTATTCGCGACTTGGACTCCGATTCACCTTGCCAAAACGTTACGTGCCACTGCAGTGATAAATTATAACTCGCGAGTTCAATTCCCGCGCCCAGCTTTTAATGCTCTTATTAGTTTCTTCGTTCTTTTCTTAAGAAAGTATGGGTTTCTTTTCTTACGGTTTTATAAGAATAAAGCTTTTGAGTTCTAAGGTTTGCCTATAAGCAGGGCCTCCAAAAACCGCCTGTAAATTGCATTCATCATCACAGCATCGTTTTTTACGAAACAAAAAGGTTGTCGCCAAGATCCCTTAAAGTGAGAAAAACAAACAACCTTTTTACAATTGGTTCCGGTCCATTTACAATGTTTCCCTTTTTCGAATCGAACTCAATTTTACAACTTAATTTAAGCGATAACTTAAAATACGGTTGAGCAACAAAAACAACTCGGGTGCGAAAAGTCGGGACGGCAAATAAAATACCGTTAAACGGAACGAGATAAGAAAACTTCCCTTCGGAGAACAATAGGTACAAGCTAGTGAAAATGTTGCCTATTTACCAATTACTCAAACGTAGTAAAATCAAGTGAAAGTGGTAAAATAGTTCATAAATGGACGTAAAAGTAGGTTAACGTGTATTCGTGTGAAGGTGCATGCAAATCAAGCTGCCCCGAGGGGGTAATTTGGGAGTATTGTCTGGTGTGCCGATATCTCTGCAATGAAGTGCATTGGTCACGGGTCTGTGCCGTATGCATTGTGGAGATCCCTACAGCGTAACGTTTCTCGATTGACATCACGAAGGTACGAAGGAATGTACATACTAAATTGATTCGCCGTGCAGTCTGTTCTAGAATTAACTATTGACCCATAATGTATGTTTTCATGCTTGCCTATCAAATATTTCAATAGATAATCACAATCATTTTGACCGCATTAAAGCTTTAATAATATCGCCTATGGCCAAGCATGCCCGGGCCCTGCCTATCGGCAGGAACATTACGAACACATTACATTATTCGGAGCTTTTGAAAACTGGCGAGTGAGGGTTTGAGAGAGGTATTACTAAATATCTGCAAATGGCCAATTTCGTGCTTGGGAATGGGAGTAAGCTTGCTACCGTCGTTATTTTCAACACAATTTCAGCTGTTAAACTTAAAGCAACGATCAGGGGTTAAATCTGCCACAGTTTAGAAATGATTAGGTACTTATCAGCGAACTACTTCGACTCTAAGACGCTACCAAACCCAGCTGGGTAACACGAATATCATAGTGTTTTAGGAAGATTGAGCTGTTCATGAAACAGCAAAAACAATAAAAGACAACAGAATAATGTAATTCTATAACTTAAGAAAACCCTAACAGCGAAGAAAACGACATAATAATAGAGCCGAGGTTTTAACTACTCTGCGTCTACAGTGTAGGAAGAGAGTTAATAATAATATCTTAAATGGTTTCCGTGAAAACCCATCCACGTTTTAAGACTCCCGAGGCTAATGATATAATGATAGATGGCACGGTGAAAACTTCATGTAACACTTAATAATTCATAAAGTAGGCAGAGAAATCCACGCGACCACGCGAAATTACAGGGGTGCCAACTTGACAACACAATCTCCTCGGCTGCATGCCGCCGACGCAATTATAAAACTCATCTTCGAAAGTGTTGACGCATTCTTTGTCCAAAGAGTGAAAAAGTGATAAGTGTGAAGACCTTAAAAGAAGCCGACATCGTCATATCTCCATTAATAACTTCAATATTTTACGTTGTTTTTCATAAGTGCTCCCATGTACTATGTCCGATAAGATATGTCGTTTGTTTCATTATTATTAATGTAATTTGCATGAAATAAATGAATTTGACCCTAATACTTGAACAATTATCAGCATTGTTGAGTTAAACGCTCTGTTGTTTTATGTTTTTCAGTATTTTTTTTTCTTAGTAAGTTACATATTTTCGGGTGTGATCCATTTAATGTTCGATTAATAAGTCCTACCCATACAGGTTAATGGTTTTATCTTCAGAAAACAAGAGCACGATAACTGATCATAGTCAGCGATAACTAGACTTTTATTACATTTTCATAGGAGTTAACATTTAATCGATTCTAAGAATTTACAGTTATTTCACATGTTGAAAACCGTTACATAACTAGACATTTATTATTTACCATTACAACAACACATAATTGAATTTAATCTCAGCATTTAAGGTAAACGGCCCACTCTGTTCTGAATATGAACGCTTCCGGACTTTAAAATAGCTTTTGACCCTTTCTCCAGTTGCGATAAGGTTCATTTCCTCCAGCCAGCGCCGGCCGCCGAGCCCATCGCCATTACTTTCCATTAGCTTAGGAAATTCATCACATATGCGGTAAATAACGAAGAAGGAGGACACAGGTCTGCGTTGTTTATTACCGGCCATCGGTCACCTCGTTCGGTAATTTTTTACTCGGACAACTAATGAGTTTCTCTTACAATGGACGTCTGTATTCGTTACCTGGCATTGTTCTACGTTGTTACGTGTGAAATTGTCAAACCCATGTTGAACCGTAAGATAAGTAAAGTACTTAACTATATGAAGAGATTCGTTAAGAAAGTTGGTGTGAACGAAAAGTTATAGCAAAGGTGTTCTATATCGATTTAATTAGGGCAAGATTGTTATTAAAGTGTTTATACTAACTAGGCGTGTAAGTCAATAGAGGTGAAATTTATATGACTGAACATCTTTGTTCTGACGCATAGAACATAATGAACCGCCAACGTGTAAGATGCAGTCTTATGCCGTATGTTATCCACTTCACATGCCGCGTTGCTGTAAAAATAAATCCTAGAAGCACTCCCCGTCCCGGAGGAGTCGTTTGACCCGGTTTGTGTTGCTTGATTGACTCCAGAACCTCACTTACCTATGTTTATTAGGTCGATCAGGAAATGGCGAAGCTATAAATGCTGTAATACAGTTTATTTTCATTCGAAGTACTCAGATGTTCTGTGGTTACGCATTTGCCATTCAAAATCAGACGCCTATCGACGAATGACTAATCAAAGACTTGCTATCAATAAGACTGCGGTCTCTAAAGGGAAAAGGATCGGAGTTAGCTTTGATGTGACTTTACGTAACGTATACCTTCGAAGATCTGTCAGTTCAGCAAATATTACTGCGAATTTTCAAAACATAACATAACTTTTGTATGCAAAAACATTCAGACATCAAGAAAATAAAGTGAAAAAGATTTTTAATAATGTCTTACCAAAAACAAAATAACATCAGTCACGCAATCGGTATTAATGGCAGGCTATAGTTTGGAGTGTTCACCGGTGGGCAACGTGCGAGGGTGTCCTATTACCGGCCTGTGTCAGTAAAGCCGCAATTTGTAAGCATGCTGTTATTAATTACGAGCCTCGGTGGTCCTGTCTCAGGGGTACGGCCGGCCACTCGCGCGCTCTTCTGACAAACCAATTTCGAAACATGTTTACGGACTCTCATGTGAATTTACCTGAACACATTGTTTTTTAGCTGTAGAAATGTTGGACCTCCATCAACAGGTTTGGCATGAGAAATAAATAAATTAACATTTTTGGTTGTGGCAATCTAATTCAAATTAAGTTCTTTCTTAGTATTATTATACTTGCTGAAATTTAGTTTCCATATAAACAAAACTCGTATTCCCGTTTCATAATCGCGCAGTTTTACATAATTTTTAATTTTTATGACATGTTTTCAATTACACATCAACATTACACATCTATCCAATAACCAAGAGCAAATGCAAAACGAAACTTAGCTCCTGCACCCTAATTGTGTAACACATTTTCGTAAACGATTACGACTAATCTGTTTGATTTTGACAGTTCAACAACATTGATTGCGTTATTTACATTGTTGAGCAGAGTTTTTATCGAACTTATGAAGCAATGGATTAGCAATCTGTTTCAAAACGATTCAGATTCCGATCTATTGTGTGTTGCGCAATTAGGGTGCTGGTTAAGATCACAAAGTTATGATGAAACTGAGAAACTCGTGGAAGTGTAACATACTCATCACTCCCTCAACCGCCTCATCAAAACCACACACTACACACATGCCACGAACACCGCAAACACCACTCGCACACCCCATTAACACTCACCCACACACCCGTTCACCCTACACTCACCATATTAACTCAACGTCTAATTTTTATCTTTGTTTTATTTTTATTTTTTACTCTTATTTCATTTTAATTAACTAAAACTAATTTACTATCAAGCACTCTTTGCATGGAACATCATTCCATTCCGTATCTGGAGAACGGCGTTGTTAGCTGCGCTACAGTTTATACTTTTGCGGCTTTCATCGTTTTCGTTTTTTTTGTTTGTACTGTGTGTGTTATTGTTCCGAAATAAACTTTTATTTTTATTATTATTATTCCTTTGCATTTCTGTTGCGACACTCCAAATTACGTTTTAAAGTCCTCCAGTTTTAAGGTGAGCAGCGACGTTAAGTATAATTTAATGCACAATTTAAAGGGAAATGCATGAGATTAAATAAGTGTTTAAGTTGTTTGCATGCAGTGACCGACGTGAACGTCTCAATTCGAAGAGATGACATCGGCTGCCTCAGCAAATTAAGGTGTCACTCGTAACGTAATACATACAGAGCCCAACTTTCTTAAGTTCACTTGATACGCGATAAAATGTGAAGGGACCGGCCAAAATATTTGGGTGGAAATAAAATACGTAAATTCTCGCTCTGAATGCCACTTTGTCATTCGAGATTCATGAGTCTCTGGACCATAAAGAATATCTGACGTGAACCATCGTTGTATTCGAATTGAACTGATCTCTTTCTTCGGCTCATTACGCCCACAATCTATGCAATTTTTCTTACATTAAGAAAGCCGTAAACTACAGTCATGGGAATTGTTATACATTTACGAAATAGTTTGTAATTCCATTGTCATTTACGTTGTTACACTATTTACTCGAATTTGTGCCGCTCCGGTGCATCGCCTAATGTTTCATGAACCTCATCAAACTAAGTGTGTAGATTACACATAATAATCTACATAGTCTAGTTTCCCATCTTTGAGTGATTACATAACTGTGTTGGAATTATTCTCGCATTAGCATGACCCTAATATTAAAATAAATTATCATTTCATGAATATTTTTCCGGATAAATTTATCTACTAATGATTAGAGCCTGAATCCGTTGAGATTTAGATTCTCGTGAAAGTGATAAGGAAATTGAAATAACTAGGACCTTACTGAGTGTAACTCGTAAAATCTAAGATATCTTTAGTTAGTAGTCATCTAAGAACGCAAGCGATTTGAACAGGAAAAGCTCACGGAATGTTTTACGGCAATAAAAATAAAAACATAACCCGTTAATAAAAGAGAACGAGTCGGTACAATGACTGCTAACAAGAAATCGATTATATTTTATTTTAGTCAAATCATGTTTTTTATACCTAATAGCGAGCAAAAAATGTGCTCGTCATAAGACGATTAGCAAACGGACACAAACGGCTTGCTATGGTTAATTCAACTATTCGAATTTCGAACGTATACCACAATTCGGCCAGTATTACTTCGTACGCGGAGCAAAAACTAACTGTACATTTGAATATTATGAATTTGACACATTATATTGACGTTTGTGATAGAAAGTGGCGCCATCACGAACGGTCAAGCTATATTTGTCACTGGTCACTAATGTACATACATAATTGTTCATTTCGCACGGGTTTTGTCGGAATTTATACGGTCAGTGCAGTGTGACTGGTAGTTCCGGGCCATTCGGCGCGATCGATTACCTACTTTGTACCTCTTGCACTGTTATAATTACGATACGAGCTCTAGAATATAAAGCGAAGTGAACACTTCAGAGATAAAAGTGATAAGTATCGACAGTAAAATTGATTGAATAGATTTTACTTTCGTTATCTTTATAAACAATTCAAATCTAGAGAATGAAATATTCTATCAGATTTACTCATAAATGGGTAGGTACAGCTGTTAATTTATAAACGTTGAAATAATTTATGTCAGCTTAAATCAAGAATTAAACTTCATGAGTAAGAAGAAATACACTTAGGTACGTACCACGAGTAACAACAAGAACACAAAGATTTAACAAGTATCTAAAAATAGGATCTTATTAGAAAATTTACAATCAAAAGTCAGTAACTTAGAGTGCTTAACTAGTATTTAATTAAAGATCTCTTGTTTTCTCAACATTTATCTGTACACTCACAAACGATTTACGAGTGTTAACCATTTATTCGAGTAGAATCGCGTAACAACTGTTTGTAAAGTTAATGAGCACTGAGAAAGCAATGCCTTACTTAAACTTAACTTAATCTAATTAAACTGCCTACTGTTATTACAGATAATACAGGCTGTATACTAAACACATGACCGACATTGTTACTTTATAATTTCTAAAACGACTTTTTAGTCTTGGTTTTGTTTCGTCGAAGAACTTGAAGAAGTAAGTTCCAACTTAAGTATGTATACTTGCTATAAAAAACAGGAACAGGAAAACGATCTTATTATACAATGACTCGACACTTTTGGTAGCCGAAGTAATGGTTCAATGGCTGTAACACAATTTGAGGAAATACCAAGTTAAATTTGATCTAGATGTAATATCAGATAAGTATTCTATATTACTAAACGCGATATATAGTAATATAGAATAGTTATTTTGGTAACGTGTATTCGTAAAGGCGCATCTTCTTCCGAAGTTTCAATGATGATGTCTTCTGGTCTTGATGATCTATACCTTAGTTTACTGTTTTAAAACTGACTTGCTCAATAAATTCAAGTTGGAATGTACATAAACACGGCCGCAATCATGCAAACAGACTAACACAATCAACGAATACCACAGACGGCCGTAAACTATAGCGGCAGATATAAATAAGTACGCCTGTCTCACCGATCTCACCAACTTATCTCGGAAATATGTCCCGTATCTCTTTCTCCAGACTTTCATCTTTGCTAAAGGAGCTTTTGAGTTAAATATGTATCTTGCAAGGTATTACTTTTTCAAAAATGCACCTCTGTATAAAATTCTCATCTCACGACGCGGATCGCAAAATTCCGCAAACAACCGAAACGACCTTGCATTGTTAGTGTTCCAGACCCTTTTGGCATGATTACATGGACTCGATAAAAGATTGTCCATATGTATTACACGAGTTACCGGCGAGATTGAACGGAGATGCGACCTGAGAACGGCCCGGAACGGTTTTAATAGCAAATGTTTGTTGCACGGCGGTTGGTTATCGGAGCTAAACAAAGTTACTTTGCATAAACTGAACAAACAAAGCAGATTAGTTTAACAGCTCACACAGTAAGAACTTTCTAGAGATTAATGCCAAAAGGAAATGGCTAACAATCTTGCATTTCACCGATCAAAATTGAATAAAAGCACTTGTAAGAAACTAAGAAGTGAATTACTTAAGACTAGATACCTATTAATTCGTTATACATGTATATAAATTATAATTGTGTTCATTTTAAATAAATATGTATGTATGAGTCTATTAATATTAAAATAAGTACTTAAATATCGAATGCTTAGTTCTGAAGATAGACCTCCCGCAGTTCCGGACACGACGGCACTTCCATTCGCATCAAGTTTGACATTACCAAATTGGGGGATGATCGTAGAAAAATGTTGGTATTATAACATGTTGTTCAAAGCTATTGAGTGTATTTTAAACGGAGCTTAACATTATCTGCTTGATCTTTGTAGCAAACTTTTAGATAAAAAGTTGAGGAAATGAGAGAAAATTTATCGTAACTGTATTGTAACGAATTCCCACACTTTCTTCACAATATTAATGTATATAAATATTTCTAGTCGCAAGCTGCAAACTGGAGCTAACAACATTAGCATTGCTGTGTGTCGCTCAGACCGGTCCTCATCGTATTTAATCTTCTCCGGGTAGAAGGCAATGTACCCGGAAACTAGGTGACATTTAAAGTATCGACCGACCTACCGGAAGAGGTATTAGATCCACCACACCCCAATCCAGCCGCGTGCCGAACTGACGACGACCTAATAACTGTGCCGTAAGTAGGCTGACGAGGTTCTCACTCGGATTTAAGGGGGATGATTTCGTCGCCAAAAGAAAATTTTAAATCTTCTCATCGGATAAAAGCTTTGTAAATTCACGTTTTATGAATGAATCGGAATACTTGGATGTTCTGAAGTAAGTACAGATAAACCAAACAGTGATATTATATTGATAATATAACGTGCAATTATTTAAACTTTGGACCGAAATGTCTGTATGTTACCTTTTTATGCCTAAGCCACTGAACGGATTTTGACCAAAAAAATATTCAAAATCCAAGGAAAAATATATAAATGGCAAATAAATGACATGGGCTGGGGCATAAGACATAGGTTACTTTTTGTTTCAAAAATTATCCTGAAAGGGGTGATATAGGGGAAAAAAGTTTGTATGGAAAACTTAGCATTTCTTTTAGTGAAAATATGAATGAAATGAGATGACGAGATTCCAAGGAATTGCAAATGCATATAGTTAGAAGAACCCGTATCAAGGTATTATTTATTTAATTTTAAAAATCGGTCCACCTTCAATACCCTGCCCTGGAGTTGCATCAGGGAGGCATTTCGGTATCACCGGATGCCGACCTACCTCTGTCGCGTGGTTGAGGCCTATTTTTCGGACAGGGCCGTCATCTATCCCGGTCACCAGGGAGAGTGGAACCGGCGAGAGATGTCGTGCGGTGTCCCACAGGGATCGGTCCTGGGGCCGCTTCTGTGGGATATCGGTTACGATTGGGTGCTGCGCGCCCACCTCCCTAGTGGCACCAGTGTGGTTGGCTAACTGGCCCTGGCACAGGGGACGTCGCACAAAGCTACACGCGGGGTTGCGACAATCGTCGAGAGGGTCCGGCAATTGGGACTTGAAGTGGCCCTGCACAAGTCCGAGGCCATGTGTTTTCATGGTCCTCGGAATGCGCCACCGTCGGGTTCCCAGATAACGGCAGGAGGGGTTCACATCGGCGTCGAGTCGATGATTAAGTACCTGGGACTCGTCCTCGACAGCCGGTGGAACTTTGTGGAGCATTTCCGATATTTGGCTCCCAGACTGGAGCAGGCTGGGGCTGCCTTAAAGCGTCTCCTGCCCAATCTAGGGGGTCCAAACGCCTCCTGCCCGAGACTCTACGCGGGGGTCGTGCGGTCCATGGCCCTTTACAGGGCACCGGTGTGGGAGCGTTCTTTGAGGCGCCGACCAGCCCGCTGGTTGAACGCGTCCCAAAAGATAATAGCCAGACGATTGGTCCGGGGATACCGCACGATCTCCTGCGAGGCGGCGAGCCTACTTGCCGGATTGCTGCCTTAAGATCTTTCGCCTCCAGCCAAGGTCCATGCCATGGTACAGAGCGAGAGGGAATGGGAAGCCGTCACCTCCTTCTGCGAAGCAGTAATACTCGCGAAGGAGGAGCGTGTGAGGGAGAGAGAATTGCGCCCTCACGACCCCAATCGCCGAAGGAGACGCCCTGGGCGTTGGGCCGTGGCCCTGGCACAGGCAACTGAAGGAACACGGCTGGGTTTTAGTCAGTAAAAGTCGGACACGCCCTTCCGGTCCACCCAAAGCGGGAGAAGTCATTTGATGATTTCCCACAAAAAAAGAAAGAAGGGTACTATTTATCCCGGTAGCACGTTCCCGTGTGATAATTTCCATCATCTACGCGGGTGAAGCCGCGGGCAGAAGCTAGTTAATAATAAATCTTCATTGCAAAAAGGAGTTTTCAAAGATATTTTTTGTTTGTTTGAAAGACGCCAATTTCCCCCTCATAGCCTTAAACCGTTAAACAAGTTCATTCCTAAAAAATATCCGATATTAGGAAGCGGATGGTTCGAGACGCTACAATTGTCAAGTGCTCCAGGTCGGGCCGGGGTCAGCCGTCAAGATGACAATATTGAACAAGGACCTTTTAAAATTAACCTACTTGGGTACCACTTATGTCTTTTCACGGATTTTTCCTTAACAGAGTAAAGAACAGTTAAAAGAGGTATTAACTTTAAGAGCGTGGGTAGTGCTTAAAGCTTAGCTGTCAAGAAAAAGGTGTTGAATTTAGATGGGATTATTATAATATTAATGACGGAATCATGACAGGCATTTTCGTATTTCATAAAATACGAAAATGCCAAGATTTCTAATGGCTTGCTCACACTAGATACAGTATAGGGATACAACAGACAACTGATCGTCATGCCATTGTTATGCTGCAGCAAAAGTAGATCCTACAAGCTGTTGTTTTGGTTCCTTGGTCTTGTTTGATCTACTAGCTACTTCCACAGCATTATGTCATATGGCATTTTACTGTGACATAATGCTGAGGCTGCTGACATTGATTCCAGTTTTATTTTGCAAAAGAGATCTAGCTGTCAGAGCCATAAACAATCTACGTCGTCGCCGCGAATTTCATACGGAGCTATTAAAAAGATTAATATAATGACGGTATCTAGCCAGTTCATTTATGAAAATATTATGTATGTAAGAAAAAATCGTCATCTTTTCAATAAAATAAGTGATATACAATATTTGAACACTAGAAAAACAGATAAAATATATCAACCATTTTCCAGACAAGTTAAAGTGCATACATCTTGTAGGGGGTAATGTGTTAAATGTTACAACAAAATACCTTGTGATGTATTGGAATCACTCAAATGGACGAAAATTTAAAACTCATATCAAAATACAATCTAGAGTCTAGACAAAATCAAACTGGTTGATTACTTAATTGTTTATTTTATAATTGTTAAAATGACATTGATTTTACATTCTGTAATTACTTTAACATACACACAATTAATGAATTAATTAAATATATTAATTAATTACTTTTAGGAAAACCGTCTACGTTTACAATATTTGTGAATATGTGAGCACCATGTATCTATCATATAATAATTCATTTACCTGCTGCTTTATACTTAATTATTTTTACCTAGGTCCTGGGTTCGATTCCCAGGTCGGGCAACGTGTTATTGGGTTTTTCTATCTGGAATATCTCAGTAGCAGCCCGGAGTCTGGATTTGTGCCCGGTTGATGGCAATAGGCTCGCCCCCTATTACATGGGACTTAAACATAACTGGCGAAATGTGGGTGTACTATAGGTACACCTCTGCCCAACCCTTCGGGGAAACAAGGCGTGATGTTATATGTATTTTTACCTATTGTGGTATAGTCATTTTATTATACATCGTCTTCACGTGTAATTAAATAATTAATGTATATGTACAAAATATCGTAGAACATTATATTCCGATACAGAGGAACTCATAGGTTCTACGTATTAACGACTTTTCTAACTTTTCATTTCCTTGACAGATGTTTTTCTAAGTCTAACTCACCCCCACTCACACACACACAAACCCCAACGGACCGGCTTAACTCCACAGTAACACACACGCGCAAACACTCCTCACAATTAACATTTTAGCTCATTTAATAAATATGTAGGTTAACTTTTGTTTGTTAAAATTTTGGTTGAAATTTTGTAAAACGTGTCAATCCCAATAAAGTACGCTGTCCTTCAAGATACAGGATTTCCTAGTTTGAAGGGCAGGGGACTTACTCATCTGTATGATTTGATTTGATTTTGAACATTTTACAAAGGTTAACGTTGGAGTTTCTTGCCCATACTTCTCCATACGAAGCTACCTATTGGAAGGGGCAACTAGAATCAATTCTATTCTTTTGTAAATGTTAACGTTCAAAAGTGCCTTTTATGTGCCTATTTGAAATTAATGATTTGGCTTTGACTTTGGATCACTTGTTAAATTTTGCCCGACTTCATCCACTACTGCATTAATAGGCCACTCTACTAATAAACAATAACGTAATAATTGTATTATGATTGCGCCAGGAAGCTCACAGCTACGTCCGCACCACTGACGTAGACCTACTGACTTCGACACGACGAAGATTTCTGGTCAATCCTTTACTGAGAACTACAGAGCTAAAAGTCAATTTATTTGTTAAAATTAGTTCCTACTTTTCGTAGTTGTTCGTTATCGATCACAGCTGAAGTCGAGCTTAAACCGAAGAAAAGTCGTCGACGAGTCGAAACGCGCGCTGATTTTCCCGGGATCGATTATGTAAACCCGTCGTAACGACATTCCTACGCGGTGTCAGTTCTAGGCAAAGGGGAAAAGGTGTTATATGAAACACTCACTACGACTCAGCAAGTAACTACTAACTAGTAAGTACTTGAACATTACATTACATGTGCACTGCAGGTCTTTACCTACTGCACTTTCTTGTATAATTAATTGAATACTTACGTGTACGTGTGTATGTATTTCAAGGTGTACACTCACATTTGATAAATGATTTTATTTCTGTAAGTAGGTTTGTACACACACTTTTACATCTTAAACATTTTTTTATGTAGAGATGAGGTCGGCGTTTCCTATCTCACTACTCTGAGAAGAAAGGCCGAAACAAACTCAGAGGTCACAGTCTCTTTTAAAACCCAGACATAATCTTGGTCAGATCATGTTAAGACCATGTGGATTGATGTCTGAAATGGTCTTTTGAGGAAAGAACCACACAGATTTAGTGGACCTGTCCAGTCAGTGCACGTCAGTAATCGTGCAGCTCAACTCTAAACATAAGGAGCTCAACGATACGACGAACAATACCAAAGAAAGGACATTGGGTAGGCCGCATAATTACTCAAACCGCCAGACCAAGATTAAGATTAAAACTAACTGAGATAATAATAAATACAAAAGAAAAAAGCAATGACCCACATAGTCTTAAAATTCACAATAATAACAATATTTCACGGAGGTCATTATTACAGGGCAATATTTTTGCAATTTTTCTAAGTCTCTGGAAGCTACTGATAACTTCCCCACACAGGAAAACGACGGGAAACTTAATAATCACATTGCCCATCCTGGATATAAACCCAATATCAGGCCTGTGACCTGTAAACTAAAGAGGTAGAAGGAAATGGCAGTTTAATCAAACAAGTCGATTACTTGCCAATTGATGTGCACTGATTTGGCAAGCAAGAATTAATCGTTTGAAACTGATGTACATCCGGTGGGGTCAGGAGATTTATATTCACGTCAAAATATATTATGACTATTAAGTAGTTAAGTAGACATTGCAAACACAGGTCTCATAAATACAACGCTACCTTCCAAATGAGGAAATAACAACAAAATCTGTTATGGTTATGGGCATGGCAAATAGGCCGTTTATCGAACTCTACCATACCATACAAGCCAGTTATTATTCAACCTCTGCGGTAAGTAGACACCAGTACAACTTTATCTGCGTGCCTGATCTTTTGAAAGCTATTAATTAATTATTTTGAAATTATTACTTGAGCCCCATTATGAGTGCAACGGTAAATAGAGAGATAATGTGCGTTTAGGTGGTATTGCACCGTGGAGTCGCCGCCACCGCCGCGGGCACGCACCTCGGCTGCGCCGGCGCATTCCCGCTGTGTGCAATGTTTATCACAAGCATAATTTTCCATTTTGTGCATAATTGTACCGTTTAATACATAGTTGAGATTGAGGTGAGTAGCTCTGAAGTGGGTGAGACGTAGCGATAGAAGGATGAAACTTTGATGGACTTTGGCAGCGAGGACCAGCCTTGAGAAGTAACAAACCTTACCTAACAGGAAAAGGTAGATGAAGAAAGATCAGCTGGGAAAGACTCCCTGGCTCCAGACCAGAGTAGAGCTAGCGAGAAGGTCTTAAGTCCAATCCACGTTGCATCGCTTGTCAACACACATGATAAATCGCATTCTTAAGGTCGTCACTCGTTATCATCGGTTGGTGATAAAATTACTAATCTGACAGATTAATTTAAATTTTATCAGACATGTAACGACTGGTTTAAAGAACGAAACTGGTCATTAGTTGTTAAATGGGTTGTAAGATTCTGAATTCTCAGGAAGGCGATTGTTCTTTCATATAAAATGGGCCTACCGTAATTTTTAGGATTGCGTTTGTTCCTTCGAGCTAGTAATTCAATGGGTTGGTTAGTGCATTGAGCTGAGGTCGTCATGTTGCGCAGGCGGGGCGGGCGACATGACGGCGAGCCGGTAACGTAAGTACGCCTGCCCGGTGCCCGCAAATTTATCATTGTATGCAATCTTTGACCCGCAGACCGGGGCTACAACGAACAATCAATGCTCCTGCTATTACATTGCATTGAAATCTCCGTACGTCAAGGAAATTGTAAAAATGACAACAAAAGTATGAAGACATCCGGAAAGAAGAGAATAATGATGCATATTTATTTATACTTACTCGTAGATCAGAACTACCCGACGACGTAGACGTACTACTGGAGTCCAATCTTCCGTTGTAATTATACATTTTGAATTTTCAACTTAACTAATCACATAAAAGTTCGTTAAATTCACTGACTTAACTCTTTGCAGTGCACACACGGAGTCGAATAGTTACAGTTGACAATCATCTATTTACAACACAGTTAGTTACAATTAATACGATACACACATTGTTCCAAGTGACCGATTAAATCGCCGACTTCATCTTAATAAACACTTGACACCATTTAAACCGGCTCTTGCGACGAAGTAGAGCACTTCACGACTACTCCGCGAACACATGCACTTCTGAGAAATTAGAATATAATATTTAATCAGCCGGATTACATAAGTTGGTATATTTACTAACAGGGAATCAATCGACTGACGGAGCTACAGTCGGCCACAACACTTGTGTGTTGAGCAATGGAGCAATGGCTACGTGACTCAAGGAGTTAGTTTATCTATAAAACTGAAACACAACAGTGTTATCACATACGATCGTCATTCGCAGTAATATCCAATATTTTCGAGTGATAACAAAAAAGCGCTTTCACCTTGAACGACTGAATTTAGCGATTACATATTTAATGCTCATATGTTTCTGGTTTCAGTATTCAATTGTCCACAAGACCCAACGAAACTCTTCAGTCAGACTGACTTTGAACAGATAACGGTAAATAAAGCACCCTCGTGTTCTTTGAATGTCTTCGTGAATCTAGAAGATAACATTTATTTCGCTACGGTAACTGTTCATAAAGATAACACTAAACAAATACGTAAATTTTGGTAGATAATTATAATTATCTACGGTACAAGGATATGTCAGTTACCAATCTCAGTACCACAAGCTATTGCAAGGTTACTTCATGAGAAAGCTTTATTTTCATTGCTTTGTTAACATGAATTATAAGCTTTTCCACTAAAAGTACATTTTCATTATGAAAGCTACGTAAATATAAATCTTCATGATAAAGTGTTTACTCTTCTGCTTACGCACACTTTACAAAGTATACTGTTATACAATATTGATTCAATATTTATGGAAATATAATCACCCGAGACGCACGCCTAGCGTTCAGCTCTCCTTATTCGGTTGAGAGTTGTTAAAATAGTCCAAAGTCTCAAATTTATAACATAGGAACATTTGCACAGATTTCGCGAACACGCTAAAGCACATCGGCCCACCGGTTGGCGTTATTTATAGAGCGACCGAGCTTTGCGACTATAAAAGGATTTTGTTTGAAAATGGGAAGCTGTTTGCATTTGTGCGAATGTGTATCGCGAAACGCAGATTCGGCGTGCGCGTGGGCCAGTCGACGCGCGCGGTGGCACTGGTGGCGTCGCCTTCGCGCGAGCCGCGTGCGTTGCACCTGACTCGCCCGCGCCCGCGGCCGCCGCAGCCACCAGCTTCCACGCCACCTCTACCTACCTATTACGGGAGATAATATCCTGTATGTCGCACCAACACACCGTCATTCATACTGCTTTCTTTACTATTATCCATAGCTATCGATCTTAACATGCAATTCGATATACACGAGCGCTCAGGCGCTTAAAACTCCAGTCTCAATCCAAAGTTAAATTGATAACGAAAATGACAGGACCCGTATTATATGTTTATGTATGAATTACTTAGGATTTTAAAATATGAAATTTACACACTTTATAAAGTATAAAGAGCTAGAACATTTGGGTAAATCTTTATTTAGCCATCTTTACAGTTACTGAAAGCCTATTTTCACGTCATGTATCAAACATGACCAATACAAAAAAGGATAAGTGTAAAAGATACTCGTATGAGAGTAGTTATGTAGGTAACGATAACAACACTTACTAAAGCGTCCGACCTCAAGTTTTCCCAGTAATGTTAGTAAGCAGTGAACATTGTTCATTTGCATGCTGCGCCCGCTCACCCTCGCAATTCACTCACGCCTCTCAACACGTCGCAAGTCGCAACGCAAAAGCTCCTGCCAGACGTGTCCATACTTCATTATCTATATTTCAAGCATTCAACGTGGTCTACTTATTAAAAAATATGATAACTAATTTTAATCAATTATTTGTGTCAAATCAGAAACGTGTTTATTACCGGAAGGACTCAATCAATCCAAGTGACCATATCTTTCATCGCATGTCGTTCCAAAAACCCGTAGTCGATGGACTGCTGGTGATTGTGGAGCATGAAATATTAGCTATAATGCCAAAACAAGTTTGCACAAGTGTCTCAATGAGCGCTGCCGTGGTGACGTCACGTCACGCGTGCGCAGAACGTTGACACCGAGTTAACGGAACCGGACACAATGACACCCTTGTTGTACCCCAACGTCTTTCTGAAATACGAACACCTTGTAGTTTGTGTCACAAACATCAATATTATAAATAATTATTTTGTTTCTAAGAACTTGGCGTACTAAATAATCACATATTATGCATAAATAAGGGTACTGTCTTGAAAGAACAATGTAAGCGCTTTTTGCTTGAAAATAAAGAAACCTATTACACAACAGAAAGAAAGAAACACTCATCCTTATTTAAATGAAGAACACTCTGTTTTGAGAGAGGTCATTTTAATTTAGCAATCCGCTGAAGATTTCGTTTGTTGATCAAAGTAGGTTCTTTTAAATAAATCTTTCATCGAATGCCCATTGATCAAGGCCGGATTCGCAGCAGCTGCAGCTACTTTACACACAGTGGTGTTAAAAATACACTTAATTAACAAACATTATTTAAAAATACATTTCTGCCGCTTTCGCGATCGTGCTGTAAAGTTGTATTATCTCTAAGAAAACCGAGGCAGGCTCACTGTTAATTAAAATGTTAAAACATTTTAAATAGGGGTGACTGATAAATTACGATATCACGAATCGGTATTTACCTAGTCCGTTATAAATTATGTGTTTTGAATATTAAATTAAAGGATTCAAAATGGCCCGATTCAATATCAACGTTTCGCTAAGGACAGATACCGTTAAATAAAAGCACTGAAACATAAATATAAAGGTCTTGTTTAGGTTTTTAAATAAAAGACAACGAGCTAAAAACCTGATGTTTTCAAAAATCCAATTCCCTTACAAACACCACAGCTGTACTTTGATAATTCGAGTGTCATGCCCATTAAAATGTATCGCACATGGAATCAGTGTTACTGTGAGTGTGGAACCCTCAAACAACAGTCGATACTCGACATCGACACGGGTGTAAAATGAAACGGTTATTGCTGATCGTGCCTGATACGGATGCACAGTCGCGCCGCACCAACGAATCAGCGTGTCTTTGTCACTTATTTCAATCATTTCCCAAGCTTTTCAGTTTATATTTATACCCAGAATCGACGCCCATGGGCATTTTATTATGTTTTTATTTACCTACAACAAAACGTAACATTAAATCTTACTTTAGTGGTGCCTATTGTCACAATACAATTTACTCGGACGTGTGTATCTTGTGTTGTGTCTTGTCTGTCTGAAATTCCGCTCGCGTGTACACTCCTACGTTGTGCAGTAAAATTTACGAGCATTTTACGATTCAATTTAAAAAGCACAAGTAACGGGTTTTCAAGTGATCTCTGTTTCGGTAATAGCAGTACAGAATGTTCGACAATTTCTTTACGTATTGATATTGTTAATGGCATGTTACGTTGGATGTTATGTGAATACAGATTTTATTGCTACAGAGTTTTATTTTTATAGGTGGGTAATTTCATATGTTATGGCAACGTAGAAATGCTTAAACGAGAAACTATAAAAAACTAGGGTAAGCACAATTCCGGCTACCGAAGAATTTGTATGCGCATTCCTGCCTTTCTAGCTAGCCTCTAACTCTTCATAACAAGTTCTCACAATACGCCATGCCAGATGACCAATTCCAAACTAAACAAAAGATATGGAGAAGAGCCAGCACATCAAGACGTGGCAACAAGGGCGGATCCAGGATTTTTTTCTGGGGGGGGGGGGGCACAAGGGGCGGACGGGCAAAAAATTAACACTAACTGTTGGAAATAAATTTGAAGTAGTATAGTAGAAGGTTTATGAAAGTGTCAAAACAATAGAAAAATTAAATGTTTAGTAAAGACAGTTTTCTTTTATGTTTCCTGCTAAAGATGTTCAGCACTTCATAGATAGCGCCCATTTTTGCCGCAACGTCTTGATGGATCTCCACAGTACACAAAAATACCGTCTGGGGGGGGGGGGGTGCACGTGCCCCCGTGACCCCCCTTAAATCCACCCCTGCGTGGCAAGAATAATCTCGGATTCTTTGTTAAATAAGGTCTTATTTAATCTTACTCAATAATCCACATTAAACTTGATATCAATTTTGTCTAACATCTTAACCTTCACACAACAACATCTCATATGGATCTACGAAACAAGTTTTAAATAAAACCTTAAAGTGTATGGAAACTTCATTCAATTTCAAGGTTTAACTCAAGATTGTGCCGGTACGTATATAAAATAATCATTGATACCGGTACACGGGCACGATTCATTAGCATTGCAGATTTGCGATACCTCGAGAAAACGCTCTACTTCACAAAAACTCCGAAAATACATATTGTTCTGTTTTCACAAAGTACTCACGTTCAGAAATGAGAATTCTGTAAAATACTGGATACTTTATTGTGTTTCGTGATATTGGACAGACGTTTTTAATAAACTTTTGATTATAATGGACCCACGCAGTCGGAGATAGAATTTGTAGAGAATAAAAGGTCTACAAGAAAATAACATTCGGATTGAGGCTTCACAATAAAACTTACTGAACATGTTTGCATATTGTACTGTTTTCACAAAGTAGATAGGGTCATTTCGCCTGTTCGCATCCATCGCCCAATTCGCGTCCATTTTACGGATCTCCTTTTAAAAATCTTCGAAAATAAGTAAATTAACAAACCAATCAAAAGAAAAGTCATTACCGCTAATACCTCAATATATAAGAGTCACGGACACATGGACAAAAGGTCCGTACGCCAAACCAATCCCGTTCAAAAAAATAGTTAATCTCGGCTACGTTGAAAATTCGCTGAAATAATCGGTTAGTCACCTATTTTGGGTTTTATACATTTAAAAAAAAACGGCCAAGTGCGTTACGGACCACGCACAATGAAGGGTACCGTAATTGAATGACATTATCAAGATCAAACTTTATATTGCAGTTGAAAAACATGTTCTCCCATACATTCCAACTGCAAATGTAAGTTGGTTGACTATTACTCGTTTACTTGTAAAGCCTACTTTGCTGTGAGTTCCCTTTTACCTTCGTTAAAAATATACTAATGCCGTGATTTTTTTCACATATCCAAAAACAACCATTTAGCTGGCAGGTGGAAGGACACCTGACTCTAACAAAAAAAAAACACTTTAAAGCTAAATACTTCGCAAACGGATTCCTGAACCTATAAATGCTTTTCACTCACCAATATTTTTGAATTTAAATCATGCAATGTTTATGAACGACCTTTCCAACGAGACCCCATACCATGGGATAGACGAGAAAATAATAATTCATCCCCGCGCTTTACCGGTACATAAGGTATCCAAAAAAATAACATTTTTTTGCGTTTTATCGGCTAGACTAATACGTATACACATGACTAATTACAGTGCTCTCATATCTGAGATATGTTGACTACAAACTCTAAAAAACTTTAATTGAGTTTAAGAGGCATTTAATATCAGGCCCACTATTTTCCTACGTTCGTAAATGACCGGTAAATCTCACTGATAAACGTATGCCATAATCTACCTATGGTCAGAAATGAGTGGTCACGATCACGAAACTCTTAATGTGCCTTTTATCTATTTTATTAAGTATTTTAAGATAATTATTATAGGCATTTTTTCAAAATCAAAATCAAAAGTCATTTTTTCAAACTAGGCTGAGAGTCATCACTTTTCGAACGTCAAAATTACATAAGACAGACCCCCAAAACGCCCGCCCTTCACCACTTCCTAGTGCTTTAGCAAGGAAGAAGAAGTGGCGCAACAAACTCCCCAGCAGCACAGCTGTCTGTTTAGTTAGAAAAACCATTGAACTATACAATTATAAGGTAATCAAAGAAGAAAAACCGAAAAACAAAAAATCATATTAAATTATCTGCCATACGTAAGCTAGCCACGCCAATATACCCAAAACATAAACCAATAAAAATCAATGAAAAAAACAACTACACAAAAAAAGCCTCCAGGCATAAGGGGAGTGACACCTTACTTAAGCATTGTTGGATTATTTTAAGTACACACAAATGCTATACAAGGAAGTCGACTGTTCGAGTTGCTATCGAAGTAAAATAAATTAAAAGAAAAATTAATTTAACAATAACAAAATCATAGACAGCAAGACGACACCACAAGCAGCACCCGTTCACGAGCATAACGCAAAGATCAGCCATTGCCCCCTAGCCATATTTGAGGGAAGGAGGCAACCCGATCCCCGACGCTACCGCAAGCAGTGACATCTACGGGAGCATGACGAACTCGCTGCCGGTTGCTCAGGCAAAAATAATTTATGATCAATTGTCGAGGTCGCTAGCTAACCACTTATTGCAATACAACTCGTTAAAAAAAACATTGTACGAGTAATGAGTAGATCATGTTAATAATAAATGAAGATAATTAAATATAATTGACTTATACAGTCAAATAAAATTAAAATAAATATACGAACTCGTATACCCTGTCAGTAGGTAAGCTGATTCTGGAGAAAGAACATAAACATTGTCTTGAGTTAATTACAGCGACCAACTATTCTTATCGTTTAAGTAGTCGTTAATTGAATAACAATAACAAAGGTTGGATTTTACTTGAGCTTTAAATGCATTAAAAGGCAAATCTAGCAAAGAAGAGGGTAGCTTGTTATAAAAGGTTATACCAAGCCCAACAAACGAGTTATGAACCTTATGAAGCCGGTGAAAGGGAGCATGTAGTTTGTTCTTATTTCTAGTATTAACATTGTGAAAATCACTGTTTTTTGTGTATAAGTGTATATTTTGCATAATGTATAAGATGTTGGCGAAGATGAATTGTGATGCTACCGTAAGAATACCAATATCTTAAAAAAAATCTCTAAGAGAAACTGGCTCCTAGCTGATAAATTGCTCGGACAGCTCGTTTTTGAAGGACGGTTATATTTTGAATATCAGCAGCTTTGCCCCACAGCAGAATACCTTAGGACATAACGCTGTGGAAATAACTAAAATAGACTAACCGTGCTGTGTCAACGTCAGTGTATTGTCTTACTTTCCTGACGGCGTAGGCGGCTGAACTGAGCCTCCCCGCTAGGCTTGATATATGTGGGCTCCACTGAAGTTTGGCATCTACTGTTATGCCCAGAAAAACTGCCGAGTCTACTGTTTCAAGCAGCTCTTTATCTAAGACGATGTTGGGTCCTAGATTTCTAACATTCGGTTAGACGAACTTTACACATTTAGTTTTCTTAGCATTGAGAACTAGGTTATTTGACGTAAACCAATCCGTAACCATTGACAGTGCACTGTTTACGTCGTCAAAATCTTGTCTATTCCTATCTACTTTAAAAATAAGAGAGGTATCATCTGCAAACAGTACAACGTCACAGATATCATTTAAAAAGAATGGTAAGTCATTGATATACGAACAAGAATGGACCTAGTATTGAGGAACACCTAACTGAACTGGAAGCCCGGATGATTTCACACCATCGACATCTACACATTGTAACCTACTGTGTAAATAAGAATTTATTACGTTGAGAGCTTCGTTTTGGACACCGTAATGACTTAGTTTACGCAAAAGCGTGTCATGGTGCACGCAATCAAAGGCTTTAGAGAGATCACAGAAAACTCCAATAGCATTTTGCGATTTCTCCCATGCATTAAATGTGTTTCAGCAGAGCAACACCCGCATCTGTAGTGGAACGTCCTTTTGTAAAGCCATATTGTTCATTATGAAGGAGGCTATTTAAATTAAAATGTCTTAGCAACTGCTTAAGTATTAACTTTTCAAATATTTTGCTAAATGGTGTAAGATAGAAATAGGCCTGAAATTGACAATGTTATTTTTATTACCAGATTTAAATAATGGTATGACTTTACTACTCTTCATGAGGTCAGGAAAAGTTCCTATATCAACACATTTATTAAAAGTAACAGCTAGATAGGGGGCTACGATGTCTATTATATTACTTAAAAGTTTAATTGAGACGCCCCAGTAATCACCAGTGTTTTTAGATGTAAGTGTGTTAAAGACGTTAATTACATCACTAGGCGTTACATGTTCGAAACTAAATATGCTTGTACATTTTGGCACACTACTATTCAAAAGATTCTCAGCTTTAGACGGGGACGAATTTAAGGAGCAAGTCGTAGTTATAGGTATATTGGCAAATAACTCATTAAATGCCTCAGCTACGTCAGCTGCTTTATTAACTAATTTGTTTTCGACCATAATTTCACGTTGATTTTCTTGTTTAACCGACTTACCCGTTTCATTTTTAATAATTTTCCAAGTGATTTTTACTTTATTATTTGTATTTTTATTTGAATCGCTTAAATTTTTTGATACGCAAATCTTTTTAAATAATTTTGAATATTTTTTTACATACTCTAGGAAAGGAGTATCAAACTTGTATTTTTTCAAACCATATAACTCGTATAGACTCGCTCTACTTTTATAAATACCTGGAGTAGCCCATTGGTTGAAGCCAATGGAGGTTAATTTAATGTTAATGGTTTTTGTCTTGAAAATAGATTGGTATTCTTTTTGCACAACATCAAAAAGGGCTCCGTACATTTCATTAGGATTTTCATGTTCTATTATCGATGGTGTAATTCTATGAGCTATATTATTTTTAAACTTGTTACAACGACTAGATGTATATGGCCTGCATTCAAGTTTATGCGGCTTTTTAGGTAATGACATCGGGAACCTAGCTAATAAACCACAGTGGTCGGACGTTAAGTCACTTAACACTCATTTCTTTTTGGCATCACAATTACTAAATATATTATCAAGACAAGTTGATGAAGATGCCGTGATCCTAGTTGGTTCAAAAAACAAGTTAATTAAATTATAAGACCTAAACAGATTGAGAAGTCTAATACTTAAAATGGAGTAACATCTAAAATATTAATATAAAAATCTCCACATAAAATTATACTCTTATTACTTGTTTTTAACCTATTGAGAGAATCCTCCATTACCGATTCAAAACTTATAAAATCACGAGAAGGGGGTCGATAAACGCAAATTATAACGTATCGCTCGAGTTCAACACAAGACAACTCAATAGTGCGCTCAATCGAAAGATTAACTAAATATAAACGTTGTTTACATTTCAATTTGTTTGAGACAAGAACTAAAGAGCCACCGCGAATGGCACTTTTCCTTACAAATGCGCTTTGTACAGTAAAATTATCATCATTGATAAACACTACTTCATGTTCCTTCAACCAGTGTTCAGTCAAACATAACACCTGAACATCATAGTGCTCCATAAATAAACTAACTCTAGCTCTTTGCCGGACAGACCGCGGCTCACCCGTTGTCGCACCTAATAGTTTAAACTACAAGGCGTATCAAAAGTAGTATTAGTACCACTACTAACTGTAATTTGATGGTACACTACATGTACCCTTGTCACTGTGTAAATTGTATGCTAAAAGATTAGCAAGTTGTCTCCTACATCTAGGTGGCAAATACATTGTATAATTTGTCAGTTTGTAATCAGTAATAAATTGATTACAATCAAAATATAAAATAGTGTCACTATAACGGCAAGTCCTATTATAAATTAACATATTTAAATTATACATTTGCCTATTTTGCTCATCAGACAAATACTGAGAATAAGGCAAGGCACAGAAAATAAATTTACAATTATTTGTCTCATTGAGATGTAACATCAAATGGACACATTCAGTTATGTCCTTTTTTCTTACAGATAAGCTATCCCCATATAATTATATAACAGTTGAACCGGGGTTTATTTTTGTCAATCTAATATTACAAACTAATTGGCTAATACTGGCACCGGGTAAACAATTATTAATAACATAATGTTGTGAACACTGATTAAATATACTACCAAAACCTCGACCAAATTTGTCAGAGAATACATATGTAGTGTTATCCAAAATTTATCTATTTTTGTTAAATTTATCTAATTTATGTTATCTATAATTTATTATCCAGTATTAAAGTAAAAACTAGATTATATTTAACAGCTTGCCAAATGAAAATGTCTCTACACATATTCTCTGCGACCAAATTGTCGTTTTGGTTCAGAATTTCGTTACCGAGATGTTTTATTCATTTTTGTTATGTTCGTGACACGTGTGTGACATAAACTCTTCTACCTATGGTTATTCTCAAAAATGAGTGGTCACGATCTCGAACGTCTCAAGGCTCCCTCAAACAGGCGCAACGCGATATCGCGACACAAAGGCACCGCTCGGCGCTCGACACACGGTGTCTTTGTGTCGCGTTTTGTTGCGTCGCGCCCATGTGCACGAGCCTTTATTAAGTGCCTTTTATCTATTTTATTAACAATTGTAATAGAGATAGATAATTAGAGGCACTAAAGAAAATACATACTAGATTTCATTGAACAGCTTGCCAATAGAAAATGTCTCTTTATGTACATTTTCTCTTTGACCGTAATGTCGTTTTGGTTCAAGATTTTATTCCGAGATGTTTTATTCATTTTTTATATGTTCAGGACACGTGTGTGACTTAAACTCGTCAAGTTTGAGGAAAAAATACAAGAAGAATCTGCTTTTGCCCTTTTAGAGTATACGGGGCCACCCATTGAAAAGGTTCTGTCAGTCAAAACATGACATATTATTTGACTGATGATGACTGTGGTGGTAGATGGAACAAAGCCTTAACTGAATGGTTTCCGATATAAGAGATGTGTTGGCAGACCACCAGCCCGGCTGGATCACTCACAAAAGACCTGGATAAGGTAAAGTCATATTCATATTCATTTATTAATTGCATTCCATATTTTAAAAGATGTTACAAATGGATTAAATGGACCCTGTAAGGGCACAGAAAAAGGATTAAATTCAATAATCAGTAGGAGAGAGGAAGAGGGCTTTAATTTGATTAATTAGTTGATAGATAAAAGTAATAATATTTTTTAAAAACTGTTTTGTGAAACATGGCATTTAAAATTTGTCATTTAGATGTTCTTTGAAAATAGAATAGCATCTATATTAATTGTTTTAATTTATTTGTGAATAAATTAAAGATTGTTCAGATACTTTCATTGACGTGACTAGGGTACTTGTTGAGTGCATTTTTATCTCAGACGAACTTGGTAGGTTGAATCTGTTTTTGTGTATCTTGACTGTATTTTTTCTGTTGTGGTGTAAAAGTGTTGGTACTTTCGAACAAATTTGCAATTTTCTAGAAAAGGCAGGGGAGGGTGAGGGAATATTATTTTTAGCCCAGGGAAGCATGGCACAAATAGACGGAGTATTATACCCAGCAGTGGGTGGAATAAGGTTCTCGATGATGATGAAGACCATACCGGTGTATAGTTACTATAATTCTTAAATATTCCCGACCAACAGTACCTACCAAGTATTTTCTTAGTAAGTACAGTCCTTACAAACTTTTATTTTTATCTAAGTAACAATTAAAACTGAAACAATTAACAGTAGTATCTCATGGCGAGCGTGTCAACAAAGTTACAGTTAAAAATCTTACAGTTGCTACCTACTGCTTGTACTTGAGTGTGTGCGCAGAGTGTTTAAGCCTTAAGGGGGTAGCGCCAGTTGCCGCGAAATTCAAATTCTGTGTCAGGTTGTATGATGATCAAAATATGATTCGCGACCGTAATAAGTTTTTAATTTACAGGATTATAATGATTAATACAACTCTCTATGTTGGAATACGACAAAATATATCCGTCCCACTTGAGTAGTTTGAGAGTCTTTCTCTTTCATACATATTTACATTGTGCATAACTTTAATATAGTTAAGACGCTAAAGTTCCGTCTGGACTAACCGAGAACGTACACACACCTCTCCTGCCGAATAAAGTGAATAAATTAATAAGAGGAAATTATAACTATGTCTTTCATTGGTTCTCAAAACCCCAACAGGTTATGGGCCCAGTGATTTAGACTAAACAACATTCTAAGTAACTTTTAAAAATTATCTATTTAAAAAAGAAGTTGCATGAAATGAGCAAGCAATAGGAACATTAGTTTATATGTTCTATTGAACACGATCTTTTTTTGAATAAAATGAGTTTTTATTGATATTGTATTCACAAGAGTGTTGAAAAACGTCGTATGATACACGTGTGAATTGATAATTACCGTCCTCGGCTCTCTTAAAACTCAATGGCGCCTCGGCGGTAATCACCAATGTTACACACTAGTACCATAATGTACTATTAAATAGACATTGATATTGATGGACTTTTCATATGCAATAACATGAAAATTGACTTTGTAAAGTGTTATATTATTTAAAAATTGTGAATGTGAAGACAACGTGTTTTAAAAAATAGTGTTTTTTTCAGTTATTTTTAATCATGGTTTGGCACTGTGAGTAATTTATGCGGCCTACCGAAAGATCCTTTATTTAGTAATGTTCGTCGAATTCCTTAAGTTCTGAGTTGAGCGTCGAGCTCCTAAAGTTCCGAGTTGAGCTGCATGAGTACTGACAAATGCGTGCACTGACTGGACAGGTCCACTCAATCTGTGTGGTTCTTTCATCAAAAGACCATTTACATGACACCAATCTACATGGTCTCCACATGATCTGACCAAGATTATGTCTGGACTTTAAAAGAAACTGTGAACTCTGAGTTTGTTTCGTCCTTTCTTCTCAGAATAGTCACATAGGAAACGCCGATCTCATCTAGTTTTTAAAATATGATTGACGTATAAAAGTGTTTGTACAAACTTAAAGAAATAAAATCATTTATCAGTTAAGTGCTTGAAAATATTATATTTTTGAGTAACACTTAACTGCACACCTGTATTTGCCGAAGCAGTAGGCAGAGTTGTGACGTTTCGCCAGAATATTTTAATATGGGGCGAGTCTACATATTCAGACTCCTAGCTGGTACTTAAAATTTTCTAATTTAAACACCGAAAACCACATTACCCGGCCCGGGATCGAACCCCACGTAGTATTCGCAACCTTAGAGTTCACTAGACCAATGAGGTAGTATATTTAAATCACGAAGAGTTGAATTTCTCAGCCTGACGTTGTAGCCAAAGTAAAGATATAATCACAGGTCTCCTATTCACAGAGCAATAATGCCGCGGGGCCTCAGCTTCATCCAGTGTCGTGGCATACCTTCCCAGGTACCTGTACCTTGTTTATACACTATTGTACTTTATTAGAGCCCTTACTAACACACGCTGTATAAAGTTATGACCTGAAAAGATTTAACATACCATTTTATATATCATTAGTAGGTAAGATAACAGTTTTGCTGATCTGAATCACGCTATTTTAGTTTTCAGCAGTCGAAACCGTTTAGCTGTAAATGTTTGAAGTGAGTTTTCAGCATGTTCGTGTTCGTAGTTTGCCGCTGCACCAAACAATTGTAAATTAGCTCATTTCCATTCTGTTTAACTGTACTCGTAGTAAAACACAAAACAAGTTAAATTGTAGGTAGTTTCCGATTTATCTTGAAATTAGGATGATTTTGTTGGTCTAGTGGTCGCAGCGCTACTGCTGAGCATGAGGTCCTGGGTTCGATTCCCACGTCGTCGTGCAGTGTTTTTGGGGTCTCCCATCAGAAATTTCTCAGTAATAGCCCCGAGTCTGGATTTTTGTCCGGTTGGTGGCAATAGGCTGGCCCCCTGTTACATGGGACATGCGAAATGTGCGTGTACTATAAATAAATAAACCTGTGCCTCACCCTTTGAGGACAACACAACAGGCGTGATATTTTGTTATGTCAGAGCCCCGAATTCACGGTAAACTTTTGTTGAGCAACAATTGATCAACATTGTTCCTAAGCAACGATAAAGATGCTGGAAACAAACTTTTAAGAGTATGTCTTGTCCACACGCCGCCAGTGTGCTCCAAATTGCTGCCCGAGGAAGTATTATTGTTGTGTTCTCTGTATGTAATGTTTAAAAAACTAATAAAAAATAAGGTGGCGCAAAGGCTGCAAAGTGAAAATTTGATGAAATCTCTTCAAATGCACCGTTTTTGTTTTTATCTTTGTATTCTTTTCTTGAAGTATCCCATAACAATGCTTTTGATCGAAAGAGCTCTAATTACTGCATTATTATCATTGCTCCACATTACTGCCATGTTTATAAACTGGTTGCAAACACGTCCACACACGTAAACAATTGTTGATAAACAGGTGTACTTAGGAGTACCTAGTCGCTCGTCGAGCGAGAACTTATCAAATCAACATGCCGTGAATCCGTGATGAACTCTGCAAGCAACATGTTGACAGCAACTCAGCAACATCTCGATTAAACTTTGTTTATAAACAAATGCTTACCATGAATACGGGGTGTAATAAAACAACGTCGGCCTTTTAATTTAGATAGTGGACTTTGTTATTAACAGACTATCTACGTAATAACGTGACAAAGAGCAAACAACAAATTCAATACAGAATATAAATATCCCAGATAATTACATTTCATTGTTTTATTTTCAGCATTCAGCGAGAGTCGAAACCAACCGAAAACGTCTTGAAAATGTTTAGTTAAAAACAAAAAAACTATAAATCTGCACAATAGATTGTAATTAATGTTTAATTTTAACTTTAACAGAGACGCCGCGGGTAGGCATCTAATTACAACTTTCGGAACGCCGAAAACGCCAAACGCCGCTTCAACGGCTATGAAGGCTGATTAAACGGAAAATTGTATCTTCACATTGAAGTAAAAAGGAAGCAAAATGTAAGAAAATACGAGGAATAGTTTCTTAGTATCTGTTTGTTATTCCTTAGGCGTCTCAATGCAGTCTTGTTCAATGGCGCACCAGTTTCTGACAAGAACAAACAACAAGGGAGTTTTGAAACAAAAACAACAATACTTTAAATGTTGTTTTGCGGTGCACTTCTGCCAAAAGCAATTTATGCATTCACGAAAGTTAGGAAGTTAACAGTTGACCAAGTGGCAAGCCACACTGTAAACTTCAAGAACTTATTTCTTGTGACTGAAAGGAAAAAAAATTGTTTGATTGAGTTACCAAGAATAAAAGTGTTGATCGTTTTATGTCCCATAATCTTTTTTTATAAGCATTTGAAAGCACTAAAAGGAATGAAGGGAAAAGAGTTTTGTTGGATTATTTAACTCCCAGCCAGTAAGATCTGTAAATATTACCAAGTAGAATCTCTCATACTATACTGAGGTACAGGACAACTTCGATAAATTGATAGGTTCCAATCAGCGATAGTAAGAAGCATGGTAAAATATTTACTTAACCAATTACCTCTAGTTCCGCGTTACATATTGACAGTTTCCAACATCACGTTATTATAACGGTGTTGGTACATTGTTTGCTGAGCGGCCAATTTCGGCGAGACATGGAACAATGGAAGCGTGACCGGCGTCGACCAGCTGATTGCCATCAAATGCTCATTGCTCGCTAAACATGGACAGGCAGAGAAACAACCGGGCTATTATCTAGCATATGAATAAGTAAGTACGCTCGGATAAACCCACGGAATGCCCAGCAACCGACGGGTCACGAACGTCAATGATATCACCTAGATAATAGCTGTGCTTGCACATAGGGAGATTGCTGTATTTTTTTAAAGTTATTATATTTATAATTTTCATTATATTTCAAATTAGGCTAAACATCATTCGAAAATAGACAAATATCACGCGCAATATTCAACCCGAGCGCCACCTTTCGGAAGCACTACAAAATTTAATCTTAGAATGAACACTATCGCTCAGCGCATGCGACTATGCGAGAGCTCATATTAATGTTCCATCTCAATGTTACTAGAGGGCGCCACGATACATTTTAAACAATATAACTTTGAAATGTTTGCGGGACAAATAAAAGACAGCGTATTAAAATGCTCTTATGTGGAAATGTGTATCAAATAAATACTGTGTTTTTCAGAACGTTACCCCAGAAGGGTATAATTCTGAAAAAAAAAAAAAAACACTTTCTTCTACATGTGTGTGGTATACATGATATGACGGAAATCTACTTAGTATGTAAAGTCCCTTCGCCTGCATTCATACGTGGATTATTATATTCCGTAGAGCCTTGGCACAGATCACACTTATTCCAGAGATAATTCTAATTGCATGCACGTTACATCCACCGTTTTCAGCTAAGCAAGCGCATGTCATGTCCATGTCGCTATAAGTATCGTTAGGTACTTAGGTAGACACATACCTTGGTCTCGCACGCCGTGTGGCAGACATATTTGCACACTGAAACAAACAGGGAGCAATTAACATAATGTTTTGTATTACTTTTTGTATGAATAATATACTTACACCATTTTATATATACCATTGATATTAAATTCAAGGTTAAAACTAAGAAACTATTTTGCATTGTCTTGTCTCAATATAGTCTACTCGCAGACTTTTGACTAAAACTTTTTAACGGAATAATTTACCAAAAAATACATTTATTTATATAATTTATTCTTCATCTACGTTCTTGAAAACAATGGTAATTTTTCCAGCAACAGCTGTAGCGGCTAAGTTTTCAGTCGGATACGTTTCGTACCTAAATTGGATATGGAAATTGGGGTAAACTCTACTTTCCGTGGTATGAATTTAGGTGATTATGGTGCTGTACACCTGATTCACCTAAAGTGCATTAAGCGCACCAAGAACATAATTATGTGTAACGGTCATTGATTAAATCATTTATTTGAAAAGGAAATCAAACCAGATACCCACTTTCCTTTCTTACGAAATATTCAAAAATATAAAAATAATCTGAAAGCCAAAATGCCTACTCGTGCATGAAACGTTATGCCTAAAGAGATGTACAGTAATTACCGATTGTGCTTTAAGCGTGAATAGGTCAAACATTCCGTATGCAAAATCGTTTCGCAAAAATGCTACGCTGGGAACTCTTTTTTATTATTTCGCGGCTGGGAACGTTTCCCGTGATATTTGCAGCTGTGTCAACCTAACATTTCACAAATCCTGTATGTAGTTCGACAAGCAATTGAATTTTTGGCGTGACATTTTGAAGCACCGATTCTGTCGTCAACACACAGATCGTCAATGACTTTTGAATGTCAAGACTGTCGATTATTAGAATTGCAAGTCAAGTTTCTGCGAAAAGACAAATCGGTCAAGTTGAAAACTTTCAAATATTTTCAAGTGCAACTCATGAATCATGTCACGTGGGACTTGTACTAGGATTTATGTGTTGGATCAATATTTCACTTCAATATGGTTAAGCTGAATTGTGCTGATCGTCCGAATAGATTTTTGATTTTGTTTTGTATGTTTTTCGTCTTTCCACAGCGTCCTCACATAAATAATTTCAACATGACTGATGTAACAAATTTTATGTCACAATACATGTTTTTGAAAAGAGTGTTCATGGAGTTTCTTGCCCTTTCTTCTCCATATTTACATAATACGCTTTGGAATGGGCAACTAGCTTCATCTTTCTGACTGACCGACCCCTTGACAATTCACAAAAGTGCTTAATTGGGTTATTTGAAATAAATGCTTTGAGTTTGAGTTTGATAATAGTTAAGTATTATAGATAGATACCTCTGCAGCAGGATCCTGTGTTGTGCACCGGCTGATGGCACCAATGACATGGTCGTGGCTTCTTGAACGACTTGCTACGAAATGCGTGGGCCTGACCCACACCTTCCTTCTGTGAACAAAGTATTTTAATATTAAAATCGCTACTAGTACAGTAATAAGTATATTATGTATTATGAACGGATTCTCAACGTGCCGTTACTAAGATGTCTTTGTCCTACCATGTCGTTGTTTAGACACGACGTTTTTCCCATAGACTAACAAGAACAAATAGCTTCAGGCGAACAACGAGACTAGAAAACGTTTAACACTAGCGCGTAAAATGACGAGCCATTGTTGATAGTGCGAGCTCCCAGGACGCATGCCGGCGGATATTTACGATGGCACCGGGTTGCCGGCCATCCTTTACCTGCCCGGTGCTCAGTGGGGATCGCCCTTCGTTAGCCCATGGACAATGGATGAGAGGAACACGAGCCCATTCAACAAACGGATACTCGACGTATATTTTTGTTCCTTGTTATCATGAACCCTTAATAGTCTCTTCAAGTTAACTAACCTCAACTCTTAATATACACGTAGATTGTACTCGATTGTGGATCCCGTTTTCATAGCTTTCCTACAGTTTTATTTATGATTCTAGGCAAGTCAGTTCAAACCAAAGTCATGGAATTTTCTCTATTTACCAAACCAACATGGACCGTTGTCGCTGACAGGACAATGCGTTAGTAAATAATTAGTTTCTATTCCATCTATCTCCAATACGATACCTACTTGTAGTTTGTGTTTGCAATTTAAATTCATTATTACGACTGGACCGTGATCTTTATCTAAAGCCCTGACATGTTTAACACTCGTTAGCAAATTGTAACTGACAGTTGTAAATTTGATCTTGTTCTGTCTAGGTATTGGTGCTTGCTACGAGGAAAGGAAATAAGTTAAGGTTGAGTCATGAACTCATAATCGTTGTAAAAAAATCCACAAAACAAGTTATTACTCATTGGCGAGCAGTTCATGAGGACTCTTAACTTCCTACAAACGTTTTATGGGATTTATCTCAGGATTTATTGGTAAGATCAAGCAAAATTCCTTTCAATCAATATGCCAGATTATGTTCACACGCAATTCACTTCAACAACGTTCTTTGTATGGGGTCAGAGTGTTCTAAAGTCGGTGACGTCATGTCTCTGCGCGGACGCCGACCGACGCCGACGCCGACGCTCCAGGCGCCACATTTGCAGCGCACATGATACATGGACGATGTACTTGAAATCTGTGTTTGAAATAAATCATTCCTTTGTGATATCGGCCTGAGCTGCGAGCACGCCACTCTCGAGAGCTTTTAATGCTCGCTACTATACCGGTAGTGTTTGTAAGCTAGTTTGATTAAGTTTGTTGATTGTAATAACTGCATGCAGTTCAATAATAACCGTGTTAAGAACATTACTCTGGATGCTATTGTATGACGCACAAAAGTTCAGTTTCGAAATCCACAAAAGCTTGCCAGCTTGCTTTTACAAATCTGTTACATGATCCTAATTCCGACACCGACACGCACACACGTTCAAGTAAAGATACTTCCACGCATTCAAAACTGTATCGGCAGACGCGTGCGACTAAAGCACCTGCTTTAAATCGCAGCAACTGCGTCCCAGCCGTCCCGGGCCACGCACGGTGTTCGGCGCCCACGCCACCCGTGTTACCCGCGCCAAACGAAACGCATTAAAAAAAACATTTCTCACAAAAGGTGCAGGCAGTAGCTGAACAGATTGACTGACACGAACCTCACAATGCACCTATTACACGCGCCCCATTAACTAACTGAATCGAATTTCATTGAACAGCTGGACATGACATTGTACATTCAAAGAGCGACCCAACTATCGAGACAAATGATATGTCTATTTTACGATAGCTTTCGAACAGAAACGTATCTCGAATGTAACTTGCTCCAGTAATAAATAAGATAGAGGTAAGCTCTGCATGGTCTGCAGTAAATAACAAGCAAGTATCGGCAGTCCAGTCTATACGGTGCGGTGTTACATTTCGACTAGATTATGCTAGTAAATGTTGAGTTACGACGTCGCGTCGGTGTGGTAAAGAGGATCCCGATTCACGGAAATGTCTCCATCAAAGAGTAATTCGCTATATCCCCGAGGTAATTGTTGGGGCCCGGTGGCGTGCCGGGGGCCACGCTCGGCCCTCGCACGCGGAAGCAAGCACCCTCTATGCCAAACAAAACAACATTAATATTACACTGCTATTTGTTTTAACAACCAGAGAATCTCCAAAATGCCGCAATGCTGATACATTGAAGTAACGCCATCATGACACTTTTTGTTTCCTGTTCCAAACTTGTAACAACATACGTTTTTTTACCTCTCTCTGGGGTTTGAGTTATTTCTTCCGACGAATTTGTAGCAATCTAAGCCTACGCCTTTTGTATTAAAAAGGTAAATAAAAAATGTGGTTGGGGTAGATCTTTTATAATCCTCGCAGCGATGCCGATGTGGACATCCGATGCTGCTTTTACTTTTCGGAGTATTCACGCTTCTCTTGAAATAGGTACTTACCGTACAATTTTGGCACGTTTTGAAGTGTGCCAGTTCAGTCACAAATTAACACTAAGGAAATCTTTTGTACAAAAATATACTTTCTCAATAACTACTAGTAGAAAGTAGTAAGTAAGTAGGTCCTTTTCACTGAACAATGACACACAGTCATGATTATGAATGATGTAGGTTTATGTCTATGAAACAAAAATGAATATTCTTTTGGATGCCGGCGAACTTTTGACCGCGCGACATGTGATTGAAGCCGCCGAGCTCCGTGGAAGAAAACAAAGGGCTCGGTGTCGGAATGATAAATCAACTGAACGCCCTGCCCTTTGATACTAACCTCCATTGTTTTGTAATGAATTACTACTGCGTGTACACCGATAACGCCAAAGTTAACTAAATGACTGCATTCTTTTATTAAGATTCGAATTCACATATAGATATGAATGTTACTTGATTATAGACAGGTTAAACCAGCTTATTTTGTTACTGTTATCTTTGATACAAATGCGGCATACCTCATTAAGCATTAACTGTTCATTGAAGATTACGAACAAGAATTATTGCATCGATGGAATAATAGATTCGGTGCTACGAGAGGAACCGTGAGTATTTGTTTATTTTACCTACAATGAGCTTTATTCAATGTATGGTAAACATGTACATTTTAGATAAGTAGGAGAATTAAAAGCATGGATAAAAGGAGACTGTTCTTTTATATCAGATATAAGGTAAGTTAGTGCTGATAACAAAGTTATTGCCGTATAAAGTACAACGATGTTCCAATTTCATGGTTATCTGTTTGCTCCGGCGAAACTTTCGTAAGCTGCGCACGTGCTAACACTCTTGTCAAATTAAACCAGTAAACTGGACTATTTATGTGGACGTACTTTGGAGGCAAATGAATTAAGCGGAAACATCGCAACTTTCCTGTAAATATTCGTCGAATATCAATCATATTTGGGCAAGCAGCCATCTGCCATCTGTTACAACGAGCGGTGCTTTCTCAAGGCCTTTGTACGTGACATCCGTTTGATATCAAGGCGTTATAATATAAACCATACAAAATTGTCTCACGCGCTCTACAACTCGCGGCGACCCGGCAGTGGCTCGTGGCTCGCCAGTGCCTGACAGTGCCCGATTCACGGCACTTGGCATCGGCTCCACTGTCACTCACATTAACATACTGTTTCTGGTTGTACTTACTTATGTACATTAATTCCAAGTTCGTGCACAAAATACTGTATGCGCTTATAATCGATTAGAAACTCATTAAATTGTTAAACCGGAAAATGACGTCATTGAGTGTCAATACGTATCGAACGCAAGTCGAATCGAATGGCTTTGGGAAGTGATAAACTATCGATAAAAATATTGCGAATTTCATTTATGGTTTTATATAAAATTTTGCTCTAAAATGCAAATTAGCATTTTGGAGCAAAATATCTAAAATAAACGACTGACACTCTGAATTCACATTCACTCTGAAAACAGGAGCAACATCTAGATTAACCAAAGTCTTCTAGACTAACCAACAAACAAAGAGGTATCTAAAAGGACTTTATTCAGCAACCAAAAATCTAGTTCAAATCAGTTCTTCTTGGCCAATAAACCTGTTGTTTTAAATAGTTTTTTTATCTGGGTTAAATTAACGATAAAAAATCTTATTGATGCGGAAAAATATGGATTAAAATAATTAGTTATTTTTGAGCCCGACGGGCGATAAGGAAACAGACACTAACTACTTTTAATTACAGAATCTAGAATATGCATCTTTGAAACGAATTGCAATTAACCAAAATAATCTCTTTGACTCTACTGTAGCTACTACTACGTAACTGTAGCTACTTGGCTATTAATGTGCAGTGCAACCTTTATTTCATAACCTAGTGTATGCCTTATCTTTACTGTATACCTATAGTTATTGGTGTTCGTGTTCTGCGATGCTGATAAAAAAGTAATAAATACCAACACTACATGTTTCCATATAGCCGACGTAATTTCATAGTCAGTACGAGTATACCTATGTTTCGAGGAGACAGATCGTCGTACAATCGGTTTAAACTATAACTTTAAACATTTAAACAACAGTCGACCGCAGCTCGGTCACTGTTTTTAATTAATTACGAGTAGGTACACCAATTAATGTAGGACGTTACGGACCCTTTTGATACATTTGTACGGCACGGCGTTACGGTAAAATTCCTTTCTTTTGTTACAATGTAGTCGTACAAATACATACTTAAGTTTATTAATTTAGGTATTCACCTAAATAATGGTTGTTTAATTTCAGATTTGGCTCTATACTAAATCACCATTACACATTAAAATGGGTTTGTAGATATGTAGGTTTTTTAGCATTCTAAGTTCATATTAAATCGCATTGTTAATAAAATCAAGGAAAACAATCACTAATTAAATGGCATTTAAAAAAAAAAACACTGTCAGCAGGACTACTAAATAGTAGTACATGCTAAAATCAGACTTAATTATTGTTTACCGTCGTATGCATTATAATGTTATCTATATTTTACTACGTAACACCTAATAACATGGAGTCGGTAATTTCACGATAGCTACCAAGAGCAGAGTGGCGCAGTGGAAGCGTGCTGGGCCCATAACCCAGAGGTCCGTGGATCGAAACCACGCTCTGCTAAAAAATACTTCTTGTATTTTTTGCTATTTTGTTTGACAAAATAACGTCAACAGGTACTACTTTTATAGTGTTTTTTCGACTTTATTGTCTTTTGGAAGCAAATAATTAACTAAATCAAAAGCTCGCGTGACTGTATAGATAGCGACACGCTATTTTAAATTATCGCATGAGGCAGCATACCGGTTATAGGTAAACTAATATTGTCTTCTTCACCCCAGTGAGTGATGATGATGACCGGCCACTCCCTTATGTTACGGTTAATATAAGGGACGGACCCTCACCTATCACAGGGGTGGCTAAGTAATGGCTCACGGCAGAGGTAAACTTTGTTACGTAACTTTTCAACATTCTCGAATGACTTGAAATTAAACAATAGTTGTAATCATATTATTGATAAACTATTGAACCCCTTTTATCGATGCTCGCGTTCCGTAGCCAATAATATAGTTGTCGATAGCTGCAATATCATAAGTATGCAATGATTCTGGGTGGCTGAAACAGTATCTTTGTAGATGTTTATTTTGTCATAAATATTAAACGGCCAATTCCGAATACACTTATTCTTTTAAATAGTTGTAGGGAAACCAGGTCATCATTAGGCATCTACACCATTCATCTCGACAATAAATTATATTCTGTATTTTATACTTCATTCATATTTTTAATGCAGCGAGTTGGGGCATAACGTTATGTCGACCTTTTTATAGCTTCATTAATTCTTTTCGCTTTATGATTCTACTGGTTAAATGACTTTTTAATGTAAAAAGTTTCTAAATATTAATCGACTCCACATTATAGAATAGTACCACAAACCTAAATGATTTACAATAAATAAGTAGATCGTCATGAATGGTTTCTTCTAGTTTCTACTTGGATAAAAATCTTTTACGTAGGCGACTTAGTTTGAGATATTGCTTTTTCTCATGATTGACTTACGATATAGACATATATATAGACACACTCGACCACTTCTATATAAAGTGCGATAGAGAAAGTCTAGATCACGCTAATGAAAGGAAGTTAAACGTTGCTACAATTCTACTTATAAATCGTCCCGTCTTATTGACTCGATGTGAGTTGCGTGGGACTGGGTTCGACTTGGACCTAAGAGGGGTCCACAAACGGGCCATTAATGTAATTTGATTATGCAGTAGGAACCAATACGGGTCTGCGGTTACGCCGCACGATTTCAGATGGAATGTGCGCTGGACTACAATCGTATATCAGGCAAGTAGGAACATTTCGTAAGGCTCATAATTTCTTTATTAATAGCCACGGATAACTCTGCTGTTCACTAATGTATAACAGATACAGATATAAAAAACGAAACGGTTTCATTCGCTACAAAATTTGGATCGTAACATGGATGCGAGCAGAAAATTACAATAAAATCGAGTATGACAACTTTGTCGTAAATCTAAAAAAAAACTAAAAGGTCCGAATTTCGTGAGATTACTGACCAACAGTTCATTACCCAAAAGGTTATTGATATTTTCTCAGTACTAGACGTATTCCAGGAGACCACCCGAGTCGTGGATTATTGCGGTAAGAACTACGAGTGATATTTGTGTCTGTGAGATTTATATAGTCATTGGATATTATACTCGTCGTAGCTCTGTGTGACGCGGAAATTGCCGCACAGTACCTACGTAGACCACACGCCTCTGACGTCTGAACCTACATTAAAGTGGTTAGCAACCCTTCACTACCATTTATCTTTGATAAATAAACTGACAATTTGTGACTGTTCGTTAAGACTTTTGCCTTCAATCAAAGTAAACATGTTTTTTTTTAAATGAAAGATATGTTTTTTATTATTTAAAACTTTAATTTGACTAACCCGTTGGACACTAATTCAATCATTTGTTGAACCACATATTATCGGTCGAGTCCCAAAAATGTTAATCAAAATTCTATTTATCTTCGTTGAAAAGTACTTATCACAAGGGGCTTCAATTAAATTAAATCTTCAGTTATACGGGTTAGGCAAAGTTAACTGAAGATGACCATTTCATCATCTGTGAGTCTGTGCTGTGACGATTGAGAGATTACTTCACAAGATTAAAAGCATAAACAAAATCTGTATTGAAGACCTCCCGCTCAGTTAGTTGTATGTAAATATATTTCCCAAATAATTTATTGTTTGTCCTGGAAATGAGCACACAATGTGTTACAGAGGCTTGCGGCTTTGTTTGTACAGTGTTGAAATTCCGATATGACGTCATATATGTACAGTAATACAGTTCACACTCAGACGAAATTGCTCAACGCCATGATTACAGGAAACTTGCATTTCATGCGACTTTACAGCCTCACATGTCTGCCTGAAGTACTCTAGCACCCGCAAACACAAAAGGAAGGCTGATAACATGCATGTTATTAAGCTAACACGGTGCTAACTACATTAGGCGAAAACCTTGCCAGGATGACGCAACGCAACCCAATTAGTTTTCTGTACGAACTTATTATTGTCTCAACAATCTGTCCATTTTAAGAAATGACACTAACATGGGTCTCTTTATTTGGATTTGAAACAACGCGATTTACCAAAACCAAAATTACACCTATCATCATTAAGGAATGCCTTGTAAGTGTTAACCGTATCGAAGACCACGGTCGACTTGAGACATCTAATAAAATATTTACTTCAACGATAATGCTGCGCAGTGACATGTTAATTGCTGGAGGTGTCAGCACCAGCACGACATCAGTGAAAGGAGTGACGTGACGAGGGCATGACGTCTGACACGACGAACTAAACAACGCAACCATTACAATACTGAGACAAACTATTCATGAAATTGTGCGGTGAAACTATAATTGTGGTTTAATAATCTATTATTTTTTATTAAAAACCACACGCAATAAACGGTGTTGGTTACAAGTTACAACTTAATCAACTTGTATTCATTTCTATTTAATTAGGTTTTGAAACCTAATTCATTGGTTACGGCATTGATCATGACAATGGTTGCAGTGTGGCCGGATCTAAGCTTCGTTTTCTTTTTACAATTGCCTTTAATCATTTATTGAGCTTAAAATTTTTGGGCTCGAGAATAAAAGTTAGAGAAACGTGAAAGTATTTGAGGTGCAGCGATTATTATTTTGGGATCTTTTGTGTAAGAGCATCAAGGCATTTACAGCATTTTATTATTTTCCATAATCGACGGATACCAAAATAACTTTGTTCATATTTTTGTAAAATCTGTTTTGGTCAATTTGAATTCCGGGGAAATTATCGGACCTCCCACGTCGTACACGGAACGATCTCACCGTCCACAACATCTACTCCTCAGTACCAAATGCACCGATGCGGTCATTTGGGATAACTGGCCACCGTTCAGCCGTGAATAACTTACAAATGAACAATAATTAAACTTAGTATCAGAATGTAGACCGGAATTCGTGTTTAAAACAAATAACAATACTAGGATCTATCAAAAGCATCAAGCGACCAGTCAACACAATAGCAAATAATTTGTTGAGACAGTTGTTTAAACGCATTAATGATATTACCCCTCGATATTGTCATGGGGGTAATATCGATAAGCGTAAAATAAGTCTTTGAACCGGTTAGAGTAACAGTCAACCCACTTGAAATATCTACCCAAGGACAATTTGTTCTCTAGAAAAATAGTCAAGGGTTATATTTGCGGTTGCATTGTGTGGCTTAAAGACCCATAAATCACGTTCCCTGCACTCGAAGTTGGGAGCAGAGTGCACCAGGTGGTCCCACTATTTTTAAACTCTGTTTATGTACCAATAAGGGAATAAAATTTATTTTATGAGTTCCTTTCATATGATTTTTGATTCATGGGTAAGAATTTACAATTGCTTTTAGCATCGGGTTCGTTAGGAGCATGTGCCGATGTGTGGGACTTCTGTAGTAATGTAAGCACTGAATGGTTTCTCCCGAGCGGAGCGCGACACGTGAGCACTGAACACGTCTGCCTGACAGCTGGCGAACATGCTTCGCGAACCGTGATGTTTTTTGCAGAGACCTTGTTTTGAACGAGTATTTGAATTTCAGCAACGACATTTGATACAACTACGAAACTCTACACCAACTCAAAATTACGCATGCGTTTGTTATCCTTTCACAATGTATTACGTATACATATTATCCTATGTTAACATTCGTAGCGCGTAAAATAATTGTCTAAGGTGTCCAAAGTGTTTTATGTAATACGAAGGAAATTCCTAGCGTTCTCGAGTGTCGCGTAACGCGGAGACCTTAGACATTTAAGATAATTTATTATTAATGGGTGCGTAATAAATCGAGGCCCGCACTTTAAATTCCAATTTTAATAGAAATACCTACATCAAAGCTACGATTTCCTAAGTAAGAGTTGATACTAGAGGTAGGTACTACGTGCTTTACGAAACACGCCCGAAGCATGCGGCAATTACTGCCGACTGCCGCACTAATTGTGGCTAATGTATTGCGCATTAACAATAATAAGGTTCGGAGCCGTGTGCCGCTCCTGTGCCGTTCATTAGAGGCATCATTTAGTACCTGTGAACGAGAGCAGCGTCCCGCGCGCCCCGCCGAGCGCACTTCCGGTCAAGCGCTTAGTTGGGCAGTCCCAACGCACTTACGTAACATCCGCTCGGAATTACGAATATAAACATAAAACATTTTAAAGCTCGTTCCGTATCGCGTATGAATCTGTGCTCTCATTTCAACAATTCAAAACCAGGAATAACTTTCATGGAATATTTCAGACGCTCCAAAACGTAACACCTACTTACATCCTAATAAGTAAGCTTCTATTGTGTGTTTAATTTCTACTGGCCGAATCCGGGAAGTTCTATATAAGTGCATGCACGTAAAATAACGTAAGCCAAGTATCATGAGCACACAATAATACCTACTTATTGTAAAATATAGGAGACCTCGCTTAGGTTTGCACAGATGTAAAACGAATAGGTACGGTACCCTGGTAAGTGGTAACAAACTGTTACTAACAATGAAAGGAGAGACCGTAATTAAATATCGAAGTCTTTACTTATACTTGTTTATTTATAGGCTGTGAGCTTAAAGATAAATTAGTTAGTTTGATACGATACGGGCGATGACTAACCCGCGGTTTAAACTCGCGCAGCTAAGCCAGACGACTCCTGAGTGCTTCGAATAATGATGGCACAAAGAGCTTTGTCTGTCACCAGACGAATCTGTGAGAAGTAATCTTGTTCCCATCGGTCTGCGCAGGAGCACTGACGGATCCTCGTCGCGCTCTGCGCAGGAATGTGTCGTAAATCATAGTCATAGGCACTTATACCCATAGCGGTGGACTCGCCTTCTGACACCGCTTGCCGCCTGTCAGTAGCGTTAATTTATAAGCTGATATGTACGGGCTACCATTTAAACAAAGCAATTATTGCTTCTAGCTACAAATGACAACTACATTACATGCTTTACAAATAATTTCTCTTTCTGATGTTTAAAGTAAGTGGGGAAGATAAATTGTTTTGATTGTAATTTTCCAATAAGTAGTAGCAGCAGTAGCAGTAGTAGTTGCAGTTTTCATGTTATTATGGCGCAAGACTGTTTCTGTTAATCGGTCAACTATCCCCCGGAAAGCGTTACAATTGAGCTATACTACGGAAAAACGTTGCGTCACTTTGATAAAAAAAAGATCGCAAAATATACCGTGACAGCATCGAAGTCAAACAGCTTACGGAAGCGTGAACGAGCAATGACCGAGCTCGAACAACAAGGCAACAGTACGACACCGACAAAAATGCCCGCCACGCTTTTTTAACTAAATGCGTAACAACACTAACAACTTTTTCATTCTCCAGACAGACAGGGGGCGGCTATTTTTGCGTAAGTACTTGGTTCGTATACTAAAGATACCAATAATTTATATGTCGGTGGAATTTGTTACCAATTTAGTCGATGTTTAAAAGGGAAAAGAGTTTTTACTTTTGCCCGTAATCTTTTAGATATTAATTAAATGGACAAGTGTAAAAGTAAAGTTATTAGAAAGAAGCCTATCATAAAAAATAAACTTATAAAATACGATGTCATAATAAAAAGATGAATAAAAAATGTTATCAAACTCTCCCAGGAATTGTAGACGTCCGCTACGAGCGCTACGCCTTGTAGCGTAGTAACGTCGTAGAATTTGTAGTAAATAATTACAACAGTTTTGCGAAAATATATTGCGCAGAGTTTTCGTAGACGCGCCTACGAGGCTACGACATTAACCTAGACTCTTATTTTCTGGTCTTAGTATTGTATTTAGGGAATATGCTAGGTGACAGTAAGACCTTATAAAACCTGCAGGAGTAAAAAAAAGATTGGTTCATCTTCATCTTAGAAGAATATGAACCCTTATTACCCTTCACACATAGTACTCTTCGTGGACATATCATTTACTTTGTTATGACTCTAGAACTAGTTTCATTAGCTAACAGAACTTGAGGGAACTTTTCCTTCTCATATTCCGTGGTACAGCTATACACACACCATACAATAGGAACTGATAAGTACATAATCGGACTAATAACGTATAGAGTTCAAAGGCACCGCCCGCTGAAAGGCTTTATTGTCCAACGGGATGCGTGAGCGCAGCCCCACATGCTCCTAATTAACTTATAAACGTTAGATCGACGATTGAATATATTCGAGACAAGCGGTTCGTTTTAGACCCATGCATCCGTCTATCCGTTGCACTGCAGCTGCCTACAAAATTACAATTACATAAACGAAATAAGCACGCAATGTGTAATCTAATTGACTAAGCTTCTCTATATCAATCAGTACAACCGTTAAACTACTATCTACATCGCACTCGCACTTGTTTTTATATAAATATTTTCGTTAAAATTGGTTACAGAGATATATATTATAAGTAACATTATTATCATACCTCGGTTAACTTTCTCGAGTGTCTTTGCTCAGTGTAGTAAAATATTTTAAGCGTAATTTATTCGAATTGGTCGACAATGAACTTGTCTGGAGATATTTGCTTAGAGACCGGGCGACTGGAGGTGACGGCGCTGTCGCCGGCGCCGGCCCGTGGGCGGTGTACCCACGGTTGCGCAACCTTTGGAAGCTAGGCCCAACGCGCGAGTTCATGCGACAATGCTACGAACTCGCATCAACACATTAGCATTCTACCGTTACCTCTACTACCTGCCAAGGTAACCTAATGAAACGATGTCACAACAATAAAATTATTATAGTATCTATATCGATTCTTTGTAACCTGCGCCGTATGTTAATCACGAAGGATAATAAATCGCGCTAGTGTAGACACGTCGCATGGACTGACAACAATCATATTAATTTACATTAATTCGAAATGAGTTCATGTTTGATAGATGATTAATAACAGGTTTACCGTTAATAGTTTCTGGCTTAATATTCTTATCGTTAGATACTTTAAATTTAATTTGAAAAAAAATGAAATCTATCTATATATCAACAAATGTTTTGTACGGCTGTAATATCGATTGAAAATAAAATTGTTGCGAAACGTAATGGAACTATTGTATATTGTAGGGCTCCAATTAGGTATACAAAACGTTGAAAGTAACATAGTGGGTCAGACTAACAAACGATTCCTATTGTATTCGGAAAGTAGAAGAAAATAAAAACTCATTGAACTCTGTCTTTACAAACACAGAGTTCAATGAGTTTTTAACAAAGGTTTTCTAACGTATTGGAACGTTCAGTTACGTTACAAAATAAATAAAGGGACTTTTCTATTTATCTAGCTAATTTTACGTAGACTGCACACTATGTGATAATTAGTATTTTCTACGTTTTTCTTCAAAAGTATTTAGCAAAATGTCTAGGCATCTAGCATCGCTACATAGGCAATTAGGGAGTTAGAACACATCACGCATCCTACATGGGTTGCATAGGATGCCAGTAATTATCACATTTGAGGATTGATTAACTTATGATACAATAGCATTTTTTGCAAAATTATTATCTTTGTTACCAACTGGCAATTAGTAATTGAGATGTTAATCAGATCTCAAAACGAATTGATGACATGTAAAAGCAGAAGAAAATTAAATGAAGTTTCAGGTTTTATTTACTTACGTCTATATATAAAATACTTAGCTTAAGCTTTGGTACACAGTTAACAACATCACTGAAACGAACATTTCCCTTTCTCCTTTTAAAAGAAAATCTCATGCTAATGTTAGAAAAAGAAAAAATCGCTTAAACAAATGAAGCTGAAATTAGTTCTAAACTACAATCGACAGCTATTGTAGAAAATACAAACAAAACCACTTTTCGTAAGAACCTACCGAAGTTTAATCAAAAGTTATATCAGGACAATATTTTTCAGCATTACGTTGTTTTTCTGGCATTTTTGTTGAATCAAGCTTATTTAATAAGCCGGTATACGTACGTAACTCCCATAGTAATTACCTACCTATTTATTACGTGTTCTATTATACCTACATGTCTACCTACTGAACCAATACATAATTATACGCAATTACGAAGATACCGTAGATTACAACTTATGTACGTATGGGTAAATCATAATAATACGTTGATACCGTAGTATGTAAATAAAACAGAAAACCGGTTTTCTTCAACTACTTAACATAAAAAAATCAACAATAAATAAGTATTAAACTTCTACCTGCAACAGTAAATGCAGCGGTCCACTAACTCTGCAGGCCGGTGCAGGTGGCTGGTATCCCCACAAACAGTTCCAAGGCATTTTATATAGTCATTTTAAAAACAAAAAATGGTCAGTGTCATCATTTCAAAATTATCCTATCATCACATTTCACATTGCACAATTTTTGAAGAAAGTATAGAATAATTACTCTTTTATAGTTTTTTTTTATTATAAGTCACAAAGGTTTATAAAGTCAAGGTACAAAATCCACGTTGGTGTGAGATAATCCGGTGGCTGCACATACGAGCAGCCGCGGGCACAACCAACTTGTGACTGCGGCCGGAGGCGCGAACCCAGCTGATTGCACTCCTGAACCTCATCACTAGTTCAGTGGCAATTACCGATACCTCTCACATCTGAGGATAATCTACATATCTTTGTGAAAGTTGTGTATACACATTTCAGGCATCTTAAGTTGGTACTTATCTATAAAAATCCGCTAATACTATTTACTTAGTACCTATGATAAAAAGTTGGGATTTCAAATATAATATTTTAATCACGTCGATATACACAGGTAAGCCAGGTAAGCAATACTGAATACATTACTGTTCTTGGGTAAAGTTAACCATTTTGGCACTTCCGTCATTCTGACTTCTTTTAGTAACGCTTCTATTATTGTATTCACGTAGGTAGATATATACATTTGTAAAGAAACTATCTTTGTATTGAATTTACATTGACCAACGTTGCTTTTAAATATTTCTTAACATAAACTTTAATAGCGATTACCCTCAGAATTAGGAAGAGACAAGAACAACATAAAACGAAGATTAAAATATGCTTTTATCATGACAGAAAAGTTAAGTAAGGCCGTCTTGCTCGGACTCCATCTCTTCATTTTATGGACATGATATTAACACGCATACAGCACTTTAAATCCATTAAATCATTCCCGGGATAACGTCTCCCTGGCTCCTACCATTAGCATGCTAGGATTGTCCTACTATAACTTTCCAATCGGTTAAGCAGGCATCAAGCTGTCACTTATGAATTTCGTAATGAGTTCATTGACTACACTATCTTCAATTTCTTCTAATAAAAATATAGAGCGTGCGACACTACATGCTATTGCTAAGTAACTCGATATAGAGGTTTTAATTCCACTTCTATGGGAAAGCGCCTCTTTGAATGTTAGATAATAGTGAGACACACAAAGTTAGGCTCATCAAATAGTTGAATACTTTAATGTAAGACAAACAAACCTGCAACAACAAATGCAGTGGTGGACTGACCGCGAGTGGTTGCGGGCGGTCTCGCGACCACGGACAACTCCAGGGCATGCTTCTGATCTTGCAAATCGTTTTTGCACTGCTGACCTTACCACATCCTTTTAAATAGGTACGTATTAATTCACCGCCACAATTGTTTTATAAAGGACATACACAGTTGGTCCATTCATGTTTACTTTAGTTACTTAAATTTATTGTAGTACAATGACGTCGATGAATAAGCTTTCATAATCTAACATAACGTAAACATATTCGCGGTTGTGAAGGTGCTAGGACTACGTAATGCGTGCAACGGGATACGGGTGCGTACGCATGCGTGCGAACGAGCGGGCGCGCGCCTCCTGACTACGGCTCAGCAGGGCTCAGTCAGCTCGCCTCTCCAGGATACTATCCCAAACACTCCCGACATTCGGGCACACGCCCCCCGCCGGGACTGCGGGAATGAAATACGAAAGGGCGAGCCGCTGCGGTGCGGCACTTAAATACCGCGAAGAATTTCGTGCGTTCCACAGATATTTTGGACTTCGATTGAAGTGGGTACAAATTATACATATAGGCAAGTTTATATAAAAGCGTTGGGCATACTTGAATATAAATAGATACAGTTGCTAAGCTTTTGTTCTCAAAACTGCCTTTGCGTGTGTCGCTAAATCCAAGTTTTAAATAAAAGTAGAAAATTGTGGAAAACTAGTCACAACAGGACCACAATATATCATAAATATGATCCCGCTCATCCTCCAAATTCAGAGCAATTTACGTTTTGTGCCATTTCGAGTGACCTCATCATTTAATTTACTTTATCGACGGTGAATGCGTTAAATACACTAAATTAGCATTTACGTAAGCCTTTGAGGCCATCATTGCTATAGATAGACGAATCTTTAATTATAACTACTTGTAAATACACTGATAAGGTGCTAGAGATTCGTATGAACTGAACCATTATTATTTTGTTGTTAAATTGTGATGCTGCTATCTAGGTAATCGAAGCATATAGTTAACTGCATTTCTTAATGCCCAGGGAAAGAATCGTTGTTAATTGCTCATAAGGTTTCTAGTAGGTACTCAAAATTATAATCTTTCAACTTCGGATGAGTTTTATTTTTATATTTTTTTTATTGCGTAATGGGCCTGCTGTCGAAGTGTCGACCTCGATCTCGCCTGATCAGAAGAGATGGATGAAGTCTATGATGGAACGAGCGACCCAAGAAGACGCCTGTTCACCCCGGCTTTACAGGGTCAGCCTTTAAAGTAAGGGTTCTACCAATCATTTTTGCTGCTCGCGATTATTAAAAATAAAAAACTCTCGATAAACTTAACCTTGGACTGGCAGTGTACCTAATAAAATATAATAGGTAATAACGTACCTAATAATTTAATTATGATGACACATACACTCCTAACTCGAAAACAAAAACGCAAATAACTATTAACAAATAACCTACAGTTATTTGCGTTTTTACTCGTAAAGAACAAAATCCCGAATAACTTCAGCCGGAAATAACGCTAACACAAATCACCCCAATGAACGCCTTCCTTGAAAACTTCAGCCCGAAACCACAAATTCAGGACACCCTGACAAGGCTACACACAAGCACTATACTCACGGAGGATATAATAGGTAAAGATACCTAACTACATTTTGAAAAATTTCTGTTCTAAAAAAAATCCGTATGTCCTGCTATACTTCATGTGTCAGAGTCATCAGAAGTCTACCTAAGTATTTACTTAATAAGTAAATACTTAGGTAGGTACTATAAATAACTAAAAACAGATGTACTTACCTTATAAAAATATATAAAAAAACTTACCCCTGTAAAAGTTAATAGAGACTTATCTCTATTTCGAAACCATTGCACCCATTTCATGATTGCTGTAACACTGAAAATATTTGATAGAGATGCTAAACCAACTGTTAATAAACCAACAATTAACCAAGTTGAAGTATCTAAAAACAGCTCTATCATATTAGGGCTTTAATTCCATTTGAATTCGATAATAGGGAAAACCGGCCGGCGGCGGGTGTGGAAAACTCGTTACTCGTGTTCGTTGTGAATCTCTTAGGAACAATGACTGCTTGCCACCACGCACACTCTGCGCGGAACAACGCGTTCAGTAGTTGTTAATTGCCTGCCACAATTACTACGGGTGAATTTTCTTCCTGAATTAAATTAAATTAGTAGGCGGTGGCCATGGAATGGGTCAGGATGTTTTCCATGGACCAGGCAACTCAATAAAAAACTATTAAAACGTCATCAGCACGCCTGTAGGTTCACCTTCATTTCTAGAGTGATACATTCATGGTCATGATTTCTCAGATCACGTGTATGTTTAAAAAAACTACGCAACTTGTAAAATCACAACACACAGCTTTCTCACAAGCCAGATCGCGCCCACACCCACATTTCACCAGTATGTACAGTGAACCCCCACATCGGTGGTAAGACTTGCACTACAAAAATCATTCAACTGCTACGACATACGGGCGCACTCAATGCCAAATTGTTCCCACTGAAGCACAAATTCAGACACCGAACTGCTACTGAGAAATTCCTAATGGAAACACTAAATATCACTAACATGGGATCATCAAATATCACTAACCAACCTGGGAATCGACCCTAAGATCCCGCGCTTGCGACTACTAGACCAACGAAGGGATAACAGCATTGTTAAAACAAAGGTAATAAAACATAGCATCTGCCTGCGACTTCGGTCGCGTGGAAGTCGTAAGATACACAAAATACTAAAATAACAGCCACATTTTTACAAACTTCCCTCGCCCCCCCCCCCCACCGTGTCGCATCGCGTCGCCCGCGGCGCGCTTTTCGTTTCCTTCTGATTGTTTTATCCTTTTCTCGGCTTCTATGCGTTGTAGCCTGATATGAATAGCCTAAGTATAACCTTCCGCAAGAATGAGGCTATCAAACGGATTTTTTTTTAAATTCGACTGTATGTTCCAGAGATTAGCGTGTTCAAACAAAAAAACAAACTATTCCACTTTATTTCATCGAGTCATGTCTGTTTCCAATAACTAGCTAGTATTTTTTTCATTAATTTTTATCAGGGTGGTTCATCCACCCTGTATTCTTTACAGGGTGGATTTTTGAGAGGAGCTACAGGTTAACGTTCTTGAGATTTTCCTTAACTTTTGAGTAATTACTCAATTAGTAATTACTTTATTAATTACCTTATTAAAACAGTTTTTTTGCTAGTTAAGGATTTTCTAGTACTAACTACAGTTGGTCGAAATTAATATTTTAATCCATAGACGAAACTGCATCGAATGACATAGTAAAAATAAAACGAGAGAAAAGATTTTTCCAAAATGTGTGAATGCACACAAAAAATGGAAAGTCTCTTATATAAGTAGTTCCTGTGGCCACAACGGTTAAGGCTGCGCTAGCAGACAACTCGAACTCGGCCGTGGGCATGGTTTGAATGCATGTTGTCTCGCCCTAAGACATAGGTGAAAGCGCGAAGCACGATGATTTATACTGAAAACCGTAATGAACCGATGCTTGACTGTAGGGTTTCAATTGTACAGAATTAATAATAGAACTACAGAATTAATGAATCTAAAATGAAATTATTTGAACTCGAGATTAATTTAAAAAGTTATGAGAATTAGTCCGATTTAAGAAATAAAAAACTATGTTTGTACGAAGTTGGTTTTCGAGATTTCATACTACCTACTTCTGTTAAAAAAATACGTCCAATGTTGCGTTATTTATAAAAGTGTTGAAATACGGATTTTTCGAGCTTCATAACTTTCAAATTGTTGTATATTTACATACGGCATAGTCGCATAGATAACAGTGAGACAAATCGATATGTTGCTTAACTTTGGAGGTACAATGTAAAACAGTGTAGTAATCACCCCACGTTTGTGTAGAAAAAATGCCAACTAGCGCAGCCTTAATTAAGACTACCCTTACTGCCACCTCTCAAATCCTGTATATGTATGGGTAGTGTCATCGTCATCTAATAAGCTTGGGGTATGAAAGTTTGATAAATAAAAACACCACTTATTTAGATATTAATATATTTTCGAATCTAAAATGTACAAAAAAATACAACTTAAATGTTATGTACTCATAACGCCTGATTTCATCAATGAATAAAATAATACAATTCAAACATTTTGAAGGTATTAGTACATGTGTGTTTTATTAATTGACAGTTACTAAATGGTAAGTGACCCGGACAAAGCAACTAGGAACAAAAGGAGCCTTAAACATTCCTGACTCCTTTTCATTGTTGATTTCTTCTGTTATAATTTTAAATTTTTGTCAATATTTTTGTGCCAAAAATAACAATTTCATTATTATTCCTAATACCAGGGCGGTTGTTTAAAATGCTAAGACAAGACATTGTATGTACTGACATTGCAACTGTACAGATTTCTTTGTATCTAAAATAAACATAACGACCTACAGTTAAATTTCTTATTTAATCAAACATCACTTCATAACAACTTTGGTTGTGTATGCTAATCGTAAAAATATATGTATTTTAGCTATTTACAATATATAGACATACATACATACAATGCGTAGAAATGCACAGCAACACAAAAGGCCTTAACTAACATCTGAAGAACTAAATAACACAGGCTTAACGGCCACTCACAAAACCGATCATTGTAGAAACAAGTACTAGGTTTCTTACTCGTGTTTATTTTCAAATCTGTTTGACATAAGTATTAAATTTTTCAAATATTAAAATGTGAATTCATGACTGAGGGAAACCTGCCGTTGAGCTCATCCCTACAATATTAATAGAAACACACAGCTCTACCATACAACAAATAAAGCACACATCCCCAAAAATCAATTATGTGAGCGACCAGATCTAAAATCACTATGCAATGTTTTAGAAAAACATAATTAGTTTAGTTATAACTCTTTAACAGAACATTAAACCTAAGCAATATTCACAATATAAAAATACCCTTGTACGCAGACGACAGGCCAAGACAAAAGGCATGATTTTATACAAAAAATAAAATCAGCAGCGTACGGGAATGCCTTGTTGTGTTAGCGACTGTCATCCTACTATAATAAATATTTCATCACACAATCTCCTTTAGTAGAGGAATTTTTTGGAAACCCTTTGTTTATTATTAATCAGGAAAAATAACAATAACTATAAAATAAATTGAATATCGTGTAACATAAGATTGAAAACAAATTATTTTAAACTATTTATGTTTTCCTGCAGAATCAAAGACTCCCGTACCCGTCTATGTTTCTCGTTTTACAATAATGCACAGTGATAGTGATTATTATGCCCTTGCCGCAGAGTAATTTTATGAATGATAAAAAAATATTTCTATTACACATCGATATATCACATTTGTTAATGCAGTCCAATTGTATTTTTTCTGCAAGATTGGATGGAATTTTGGACCCAATTAATTATATTTTAGTTTATTAAATTTACTCTGAGACAACGGGTCGTATTTTCTTAAATATAAAATGAAATCGTTATTTCAATCTTCTTAAATAGAATTCCAAATTATATGTAACATTTCAATATATACCAATTTCTCCAGAATTTTAATTATAGAATGTAAATCTATCATGCTCTTACAATTTATGTTCGATATAATCATTTATTCCGAAAAATTCATAGATTTTAAAACAATATCTGAATCGGGTATCCCAATTCGGAAATCAATTATTTTATTCTAAAAGTAATTATAAAAAAGACTTACAGGTATATCAGCACACACTAGCGATTTTTTAAAGGATCATTCGTCAACCTATGTTTTAAACAGTGTTGTAGCAGTTTGTACAATTTTGTTATGAACTAGAAGTTCGAATTGATTCTTGCATTGAGGTATTCTTTCATTACACCAAGACAAATATCTTCCTAACACTTTATTATATCTAGACGATTTCCATTAATGTAATATCCATTTATAAAGCCATTTTAAAATTTAAATGTTCGGTTATCAAAATATTTGTTTATTTTATAGGAATACTAATATTCGTTGATGATTAGACGTGTTGCAAATTTGTCGAAACATACAGCACATTTTTATAGGTTAATGTTCAATTGAATGACTTTCCTTTTTCAGCTAGAGAACTTAATTACGTATTCAAAATTTAGGAAAGGAAAAAGTAATTTCGTAGCTTATTGAGCGTTTATAATACATATAATTGGAACGTGAGTTTCATTTCATAGTCGTTGTGCAAAACGTAATATCGATTTCCTTCCATACCTTCTGTTGGTAGCAATTAATAACCAAGATAAGATATTCTTAAATGTTATTGACTAAAAGAGCGTAATGAAAACATGACGAATAAAATAAGATTAGGAGCTGGAGTCGCGACTAAAATATAATATTAAGATATACATAATTATATATTTTGATTCGGCTTGTACCGAGGTCTAAATTATGTAATAGTGTTTGGTTTTGTACTACACTAAAAACATGAACAATTCGACTAAACCGGTATTAAGACAATTTAAAAAAGGTGAGTAATGTCATTAATAAGCGACTACAAAATGTAATGGCACACATTTTACACAAATATAGTTTAATGTTGCATAGACGAAGGCATATTGTCGTTAGGGGTCGAAAAGTTAGGTGTTTATTCATTTCGAGGCTGCCTTAAAACAAATAAATGACCATATTAATAAACCACGTTGTCAGAAAAGCTCCACATTTTTTTTGCATCAATTTAAGATTTTAGTTTACCTATTATCTTCACTGCCTACTAATTATATCTGAAATGGAAAGCGGTTTCTTAATGTGGATAGTTAATGCAACAGCCCTAGGCCAAGTTCAAGATACGATGCAGACCAGACTACTTTTAATTTTGGAAGACTACAATCCACCAATAATAATTCCACTGTAACTACTTAATATTATTATGTAGACGTGAGTATGAAGGTAATTTTATGTCAAAGGCATATTGTGTAGGCTAATTCATCATCTCATGATAAGGTATCACTACATGTTATGTGGTATACAACTACACACATCATACACGAATGCATCAGCTCTAAATTCGATGTAGTTTATTTACAATGATTTTTGATCTAGTTTTATGTAAGCTATAGTCATATTTTTAATGGAATCTATATGTGGTTGCAGACTTATTAATTTATTCCATTGGAATCTATGTGATTGCAGACTTATAAATTTATTCCATATTTAAGATAATTACTAAATTCTATTTCAATTTCAATATTATTCATAATCGTATTATTTTATTTTTAACGGTGGTTTTGAAAAAATATTATTTATCTATAATTTTCAGGCACCGATGCTTTATTACGGCATGACATTATTATAATATACATTTAACTGAAAGTAAACGGTTTAATCATGCAATGGACGTGTTTCAAACGTTATAATAAAGTCTTGATTACATAAACTAGTTACGTTACCGTAAATCTGCAAAAAATATAACATTTGTGTACATTTATCCTCGTCGAGATGTTGTAAACTAAGTGACGGCATTATATGCTGTTTCATCTAGCGAGCAGTTACGAGTAAATAAATTTTGTTACCATATATTTATGTATTATGAATGTATTAGACACGACTACTCCCTTGCCTATTTGCTTATATTTCCATGTAACAAGGCCATCACTTGTACTTTGTTGGTTTGAATATTACTTATTAACACTGACAGGAGTCGCCTCTCTGAAACCATCCGTGTGGAATGAATTACGTTGCTATGGTCATCAGATTGCGTAAAGCTTATCTCACTATCTATAGACTGACTGAGCCGAACTTCTCCAATTAATCAACAACAATGACAATTAAATTGGTCAGTGGCCTGAACTTCATTCTATTTATTTTTATGGTATAAAAATATGTTTTTATATAATATTTCGTACTCAGATTACTAGTTTTATTTTGATTTCTGGATTATCTATACATATTTTGTACGTTCATTATTCAGTTATAGCACATCACAATTTACTTTTTTTAATGTATCTATGTCCTAAATGTTATGGTTGGTATTCAATTGTTAGAAAGGAATTTATACATATTATAAGGAATCTTACTTATATTATGATCTAAATCGAGTGAACCCCCTGAACTCTTTTAAGTACTTCAAATCGATTAACTTGTTGTCACTCGCCAATAAATTATAAGGACTACGTGTAAAGTGCAGACAGGTATCAATCGGTAAGGTACATATCAATTCCTGATCAGAAAACAAAGTCAGCGGTAGCATGTACCCTAAATCGATGTGAACACAGTTAACGTTTCTTAATATCCGGAATTGCACTGATAATAACGTTCATGCTAGGTCATGGTCCCGTATATGAAATAAGGGAACAACAATACTGTCACACAACTTTGCTAAACTTTCGACCAGTGAATTATTTTAAAATTTAAGTTACACATTAGATCGCTATTAGGATACACACCACACCCAAAGGTCTTAGTCATTTTTTATTATTATTACACTTTAAAGATAACGTAGTTAATTATTATTAGATAATAATATAGTGCAAATCTAGTACGCTTAATTGTTAACGTCAAAAATACATGCCACTTCAAGCAGTATTCACTTTTAAAGTCTAAATACGTTTCGAAATATCAGATCCAAAAGAAAATACTAGCACAGAAGTATGCTGGTGACGACATGCAATATCTTACGTCATTATGTCATGTTTTATAGTTCCTTGAGAGGTCATTTCGCCTTTTTAATTTTGTACTGCCTGAAATGGCGAAGTAAGTAAATACTGCTAATTTTCGTGCCTAATATTTAATTTACAGTTACTAATAATGACATCCAACATTGATGTTATGCGACATTGACCTTTCACCGTAGAACTTAGAATTATACACAAACAGTTTTTATCATTTTATGCACTTAACTATAAACATCATTTTTACGAAATTACTTACTTTAATATCGTAAGTGACCGAAACCACTCAAAGGAAAATGGTTTGAAATGTAAACAACGTTTATAATTAAGACATTATTGTGTAATGTACGATCGTCCTTACCATAATTATGTCGATTTCTTTATCAGCAGCGAATAACGTCGTGTTTATTACACTTTTCTACGTTTATCAATGTACGAAAGTATTGTAAATATTCTAAGCGCCCAGACGTTTCTGGTTATGTCCAATCGATTGCCCTTAACAACTCATAGTTAGCACTACTTGCAACGGCTAAAGTAAAGCTTATTTTGTATATTTATAGTTTAAATTGATTTAAAAAATGTCCTGGTCTTCGTAACAGTTATATTCCAAAAGTAAATTCAATTTAAATCCATGACGAAAGCAGAAAACACAAAATGACATGCAAAAAGGCCGGGTGGGCTTTCCGTATACAGGCGGATTTCGTATGTCAGACCGTCGCAAATAGTCTCTAACATTAATGATTGCTAGACATGTTTTTCGTCAGCATCGTGACTTGTACAAAGTACATATACCGTAAAACGGAGTGAATAGGGATGCAGGGGTGAATCGAAACGAAACTTTAAAAGGGATTTGAACATTGAAATAATAATGTTTGTTGCCAAAAATGTCTCTTATGTTTAAGTGCCACTTTTGGCAACAAACTATATTATTTCAATGTTAAAATCCTTTTTAAGTTTCGTTTCGATTCACCCCTGCATCCCTATTCATCCCGTTTTACCCGGTATACCACTTTTGACGTATTTTTGTTTCATCATCAAATATTTTGCTATGCATCGAATCCAATATAATATGCACAGTGTGCAAATAATAATAGATAAGTACATTAAATTGATAAAAACAACAATATATTTTATCAATTCACAATAACTCTTTCTTATTTTCTATTTATAACAAATCCGCGCCTTTGTATTAGGGTAATTTCATCGACTAAAAAAGGGGGGTTTTACTCAGGTATTATCAGGAAGGACTTGAGAAATGTTTGTTATAATCACAGATCTTCAAATCAAAATAAAAAATTTCATTATTCGTTCATCAAGAGTTTTTTTTTTTGTATAATATTTAATTTACCGTATGCGTAGTTGCGATACTAATGCGAGTATTAAGAACTGTTGTCTTACAGTTCATGTATATACATTTTGTACGATCACATGACCCAAGAAAAAATTAACTGTGATTATAACATTAAACTTAGTCATTTGTTAAAATAACAGAAAACAGGTTTTGGAAAAACATAAAAATAATAATTTGTAATTATTTAATCAATTTCATAAATGGATTGAAATTAAAAGAATATTGTACCATACACGAAACACAAAGAAATATTTTAACAAAATATTTACAATAAAGCAACAGCTATTATTTAACAACATATTATTTACACGTAAAAATATTTTTCTCCATATGAGAAACCATTTCACTCGACGTCTCGTCATCATATAATATAATACAAATTACTTTGTCATAACAGGTAACATCTGACTTTCATACTAATACATAACGTTCACAACGCCAAAATATGTATTTTATATTTCTATACAATATTGCACGCGTTATATTTCTATTGTACATTGTGTATGTGTACTGGGCGTACGAGTCAATAAGATATTTTTAAATCACTATTTTTTTTCCATCACAGGAAGCTACAAATTTCGCATCGATTCGTTAATCGTTAAAAATTAGAGCACAATTAAAGATACATACATACATATTTATAAAAGACCATACCTCGTTTCTCAAAGAACTTAGAAGTAAATATATCATTAACGAAACGATTTTATACAACTCGAAAACATCACTAGCACTACTAGACTATATTAAAAGATGTCTATAAATACGCGTATGTACTATATTATTCTCACGAGTGTGAGATTGACAGCCGCAGAGGTACCACGTAGACCGTAACTGGAAACGATGACGTTCGTTACGCTGGAATCTAAGGATCGTCGGTTAACGTCCATCCGATGAAGCGAGAAATTAATAAATGCAAACTTCAGCGAGACCCGTAGCGCGATGTGTGCGCGCGGCCATCACTGCGACAGCAGCTTCTGCAGCAGCGACGCCTTACTCGCGCCCGCGCCCGCCGACGACGCCTCATCACCGCCCGGCGCCGGGCCCGCCGAGCCCGCCTCCGTAGTACTCTGAGCGAAATCAAACGAAACCATTCAATAAACTGTCCTCACTTAAAAACACCTAAGTGCTCCTAACTACTTAACGTAGTTTGCGAGTTCTATATGCTTTACTATACTGCGAGGAGACTATAGGTTGATACTTGATATATTTTATCTTTTACTGAATTTCTAACTTCGGTGTATTCGTTGGGAATTGGTTGGGTTTTATACCACACCACCATAATTTAATGATGGTTTTATTCAGTATCTGAAGCACACTTAGTTAGTTGAAGGCAATTTTAAGTTTTTAACACAAAATAATTAATGTAAGTGTTATATTTTATCGTGTCTTTTAACATTTACTAGCAGAAGGTAGAATATTAATTTTTAAATCAATATTCAGTGCATTATTCATTTATATTATTTAAATCTAATTGACCGCAATGTTGATCTTTAGCAAAAGTACCTTTTTGAATTAATGCCCATTTTATTATAACGAATTTAACGAACTAATGAAATTATGATTGCGAAATACTGGGCGATTTGAATTGAATACGTAACATCGATACAATAGAAGAAAATTGATTATTAGTTAAGTATAGCATTTCGTAAGTAATTTGATAGCGTTTTTATATCTTCGAAAGCAGAAGAGAAATTTACGTATTAACTCTATACACGAGGAACGATCAAAATGTTTTTTTGTTAATAAATTTGGCTTTTTATTTGTCTTTCTTAAAAAGTCCAAGGAGCCACATCACAAAACTACATTTAAACGTAATCTTGTGCACCATAACACTGCAGCTCATTTAAAACAATTTACAAGATTCTTTTTGCATGTGATTCTTTGCTGGGTAAAATTGAATACCAGCATTAGGTAGAATATAGCACCATTCAATACTAGTAACTTCTTATTTTTTTCAAGATTTATCGAAATCCACAAAGCAACTATGTTTCGAAAGATTTTGATCGCTACTCGTACATACTCAATTTCTAATAGTATAAACCGATTCAAGTCTCAAAACCGCCATGCAATCGTCTCCTGAATATCTACGAAATAGTAATCAACGAAAAATGTTCTAAAACATTTTTATAAGCTGACAATAAGCAAACTATTGCAAAAATATAATGCTGTTGTTTTATTACTACAACGTCACAAAACCTTCACCACACTTTATAGTCTGCGCATGCGATTTCCTCCCCGATTTTATCATAAGCTTAACCTTTAATTAGTTAAATCCTATAAGACGGTGAATTATAATAAGGTATACGTTTAAAACAAGATTTCTAAGAAAAAATATTTGAGATGATTTTTTTAGAAATTAAAGTTGTTTTAACTAGTTAAGAAACATTATTTTACATCACATCACAAAAGCTTATTCAAAATTCAGGAATGTACCAAATTACAGCTACCTCAAAGTTCACAAAATGGGTATAGCCTATTTTGTGAACTTTGGAATATTAATTTTAAGCAGTTTTTAGTTTTTTGCATAAAAAAAAGTAAAATACATAATTCAATACGCTGCCAGTGTGGAAAGCGAAAGTTGGTACATTTCTCTAAGCTTCTAGTATCAAGATGATCGAATTGACAACACACGCAGCAGAGCAGACGTAATAATTATAGGTAGGTCTACGGAAAAATGAAAACCTATAAAGTAGTGAAGTGACTAGATGATATTTTGTACTCGCTGAACGCGTCCCAAGCTTACCGGGGTGCTCTGCGATTCCCACGAATTAGTCGACGTCGAGGCCGCTCGGCCCCCCACCACACTGCCGCCACCTATGTACGTACACACGTATACATTGGCAGTGGATATCCCCTACACTGACAATGTTTCATGAAAACGCGCTATCAAGAGCAACGTTCCTTTATTGTCCCCAAATATTCTGGACATGATGGGGACATGAAGGGGACATGATGACCACTTGTGGAGAACATTGTCATATACAGCCACAATCAAGTCCAATGTTTTCCCGAATTGATTATGTAAGTACTTAATTTTTTTTACAAACATAAAATTTGAATATTTCCACATTAAAAAAAAAACATTACCGTTTATGAATAAGTCAAACTAAAGATAAAACAAAGGGCTTAGTGCAGGCAATGGTTATCCCAAGCATGTTAGATTCATCAAATTAGGTGGATTCATAAAGGAAATTAATTATAAAAATATAAACACCACAAATTATGACACCTGTGTATCCCCGGTTAGGTCAAGGTGTAAATTGGTTGAGAGTCAGTGTTCAGTTTAAAAAAACTTGATAATATTCCTACTACAGATAATTATGTATTCACCTCGGGTATTAGTAGTGCTATTTTGCTATTACTTATTTTTGAACACAATATTTGATGTTCATCATAACAAATATTTTTGGTTCCAAACGCCCGGCGCGGCGTGATAGTAAAGGTTATTTTTAGTAACACATCCCAGTTTACAACATTAAAAATAAATTAAAGTATAATAATATTCAGTTAGAATAACCTCTTAAGGTATACCTACCTGAACATGTTGCAAACATAAAAAATACCATTAATTAAGTAGCAACCACTTACATCTGGGAGGAAGGATTTTCCAAGAGGGAAAATAATAAACTGCATAATTACCTAGATTACCTAGATAATAAGTGTGTACGAACCGGGCGGGGTCATATCGAAGCTCATGAGCGAGTCCATGTCGGGTGGCTGCAGCGGGTGCAGGTCGGGTCGCGCCGAGCGCGCGCCCACCACGGCGCGCAGCTCGTTGCGCACGTACTCAGACGTGCCGCCCGCGCCCTGGCCGCCCGGCCCCACGGGGCCCACAGGGCCCCCGGGGCCGCCGGGGCCACCCGCGCCGCTTACGCCACCACCGTTTCCCGCACCTACAAAATCACTTTTATTCGACTATGACCTCTCATCACCTTGCTACATCTATTACAGGCGACAAAAGGTGGAACATTTTACCGGAATTCCTACCTTTATGTGGCCCTACCGCGATGCATTCAGAGATATTCGAAGGCTGGGATTGAAGGATTTCCCGCAGCGAGGCCGTGACTATCTTGTTCCATGGTTATATCAGGTAAGCGTAAGGTTTTTGAAGCGCAGAATGCAAGAGATTATTATTAACCATGCAGAGCGATAGGTATCGGAAGAAAGAACTGCCGCTACGTCCGAGCAGATTAGACTACTACTCAAAGCCTTACCTCGATCGACGTCAGAATAATCGCGAAACGCAAACCCCGCACGAATGTCGGCGCTCCCTGGAGTATTCTATAAGAATCTCTTTTTTAACGGCCAAATAGGTTGGTCTGTTGCGCTTTGACACGAGCGCCACGTTCGTTCAGCGGCGACGTGTGAGATACTCACATGCGTGCTGGTGGTCGTGGCCCGGCAGGTGCGCGTGCGGCGTGCAGCGCGCGTACTCGCCGCAGTAGCCGGCCGCGCCCACGCCGCTGTCCTCGTAGTAGCCTCCCACTGCCACACACGCCGCGTTAAGTACTACGGGCGACGAGCACGGTTCCGTGAACGACGCCCGACCTACCTAATTCGTTGCGCCTGCCCGCCACTTCGGCGGTATCGGGGAGTCAAGGGACTCGACGATGTCAAGTCGGAAGCGCGAATACCGTGTCTAACGAACACGCCACGAACGCTGCGCATGAGCGTCGCCGACGGCACGATGACCGTACCCGACGGGCGTATGTCACCCACGCGCATTCAACGGGTAACTAACTCGATATGAGTTTCGAGAGCGCGAAAGATTGTCTCGTCGTAGCTCTAGCTAATAACTTGCATTCATAAGATTTTAAAAGATACCGGATAGTGAAGCCTTAAAGACATGCAATTAGGTTTTTTTTGTCTAAGATTTCTGGAAAAATTGACTAGTTCTGGCGGGACACGCTATTACTAAAGTTCTACGGGACATGCGTTTCTTTTTTGAAATATCATGCTCGGAAGTCAAATAAAATCGATTGGCAAATTTCTAATCTATAATTTCTACCTTACAAAATGTAATTTATCATCATTAATTTTATTGAAAAGCCGTACAAAAAAACCTTGGTTCTCTCAATTCATTAAAATTTATTTAATTATATAAATATCTGATCACCTCATTAAGTAAGACAAGCAAACTACTTTCAAAACATAAGTAAAAAATAACCACAAGACCACCCTCTTAAACTTAAAGTTTTGGAAATGTTACCGTTTCAAAAAATGTATACGTATGTTAGTATTGCAATTTATTGTTAAAAAGTATTTTGAGGTAATTTTAACTTTCTCTTCATAACAATAAAAATAAATAAATCAAGACTCGTGTGTATTTCAAATTTCAATGCTTTATTTAACATGTGGATGTATTGATATTAGAAGCAAAATTTTAATTTAACGTAATCATAAAAAGAAAGGCAAATAGAAATATACAAATAATAATCGAAATACACAGTTATCATGGAAATTATCATTTCAAATGTGTTTATATCTCAATTTCTACAGTCATAAGCACAATAACAAGTACGGATCTGTCATTTAAGCCACATTTTTATCAAAGGTCACGTGTCTTTTAGAGCAAACGATTGTAGAAAAGAGAGCATGAAAGTAACTATCGGACGTCGGACCGCTAAGTCATGCCCATGACTTATTAATATTACTGATAGCTTTTACGTGTAGCCGTAGCTTTACTGACCAGATACTACGTTACTTCCGTTTTGAATGTATCAATAATCAAGCCGCAAAAATAACAACCTTTCCAGGAAGGTTTGTGCAAAATTTCTTGCTTCTAGACCCGGTTTAGGTAGTGCGTTGTCAGTCAGCGAATGAATGAGTTAAAGATTTGTATCAAGTAGATGGGCCTGGGTTGACCGTATCCGGTCGGCCGATAGTTGATTCAGGCTGTAGTGTGGGTGGGTGTGGATGCGGTGTGTGGGTGTAGTCACCTAGATGCGGGCGCGGCGGGCGGTGGTAGGTCTGCGGCGGCGGCGTCATGGGCGTGTGCAGCGCGGCCGGCGACGCGCCGCCGCCGTGCGGGTACGCGGCCGAGCCCGCCACCTGCAACACCAACGTTACGGGTGGAAAACACGCGCAGACGAAGACGCTCACATAAACTCCCCGTCATTTTGATATTTTCTGTACTGGACTATGCCTGAATATTGAAGGTTCAATTTCAATATTTTTTCAACCTATTTTAAATGTTATAACTAAACTTTAAATACCCCCACGACTCCTGTAACGTTACATGCACCCGCAAGCACAATTTTTTGTGTGTTATGCTGCGCACTACCGTAAACTCCGTTTCTTTACACTAAAAATAAAAGTCGTTTACCAGCAATAACTTTTACTTAATTTGATGTACAGAATGATGTGATATAAATGTTATGGTTAGCTAGCAGTGGTAGGGTGGTATTCTACTGTAAAAACCTTTCAGCTCAATCACGATTGAAAAGTAAAAAAAAAAAACTATAAACTCACACTTAATTGTCGACTTAGCATCGGATTCTGCTGCGACGTAGTTATTTTATTTGTACCGTAATTGGGACCCATTTGATCTGTAAACACATAAATAGAACATAAATCGCGGCCTTGACATTACGTACGTTTTACAAAGTACATTACTACAGTTTTAGGCATTAATGGACGAACTTGAAAATGTTGACCGAGGCGAAGCCGAGGCACACATACGTGAGTCCATCAATGCCTGCTTGGCGCCAAGGCTTGTATTGTTTTCATATTAACAGTGCCGGCCGCTAAACACGACAGATATGGATTTTCATATTAACATTGCCGGCCGCTAAACACGACAGATATGGATTTTCATATTAACATTGCCGGCCGCTAAACACGACAGATATGGATTTTCATATTAACATTGCCGGCCGCTAAACACGAAAGATATGGATTTTCATATTAACATTGCCGGCCGCTAAACACGACAGATATGGATTTTCATATTAACAGTGCCGGCCGCTGAACACGACAGATATGGATTTTCAAAAGATTATATTTAAATTCCGAACTGGCTTGCAAATAGGCCTGTTTAAAGTAAAAAAGACACTTAATTATGAACATTGGCGCGTGAAAAAACATTATTTTATTAACTAGCTGAACCGGTGGACTTCGTACCGCCTAAGAATATTATCTTCAGTTTTTTTCGTTTTGTTGTTCTTTGTTTTAATAGTTATTCTGCTATTTGGGGCGGTGAAATCCAACAAATCAAAGATCATAAAAATTGGTCCAGCTGTAATTAATATTAATATATAATAAAATAAGTACTGTACAAGCCTTGGCCGCAACTAGACATTGATGGACGAACGTGAAAAGGACAATGCCAAGATTAGGCTCGAAACATGGGTAGCGTCCGACAGACTTTCTATATTAATGATAATTGATAATAAAAAACAGTAAGAATTATTCAATATAAATAAAATCTGTAGAAGCCCACCGTTGAAAACTCATTTTAAATAGTTATTCAATATATCAACACATTTCATAATCTACCATTTCAATTAGAAATGTTGCCTATACCAAAATATTTATATCGATACGAAACTGCTCTTGCAAATCGATTGCGAAAATATCAATATAGGACTATGTAAGTGAATTAATTACTTACTTATGTCAATAAACAGATTATTATATCAATAAATAGCATTTAGTTACATTTTGAAATATATATTTTACAATAAAGTAATAATTAAAAAAGATTCAATTCGATTATCGATACCGTTTCGCATAGTTTATTCCTATAATGCTGGCAACACCAGATGTCAAACTTTAACTTGAATCTGTCACTGTCAAAAAGTTGTATTTACTTCTCCCGCGTGATATCACCAGCGACGAAGTGTTTCCGTGTTTTTTTGAGTTTTGTATTGTTTATTGCTGTGTTTCAGGACTCCGATTTCCTACTAAATACGTAGTCGTATTTGGCTTTTAAAACGGTACCCGAACCTGTATTATTCATTGCTAAAATCAGAAGTATTAAGTGGTCAACTTTACAGATCATTTACTTTGTTTGGTGTTCTTCTAATAGAAAACTAATTATACCATGTAATTCTATAATTATTTTCCTTTTTTTGACATATAGTTCACCTTTGTCGGTTCTGGCCGAGTCTTGTGGGAAACTTTGGCATTCTCCTTTGGGGCGATGCGAAACCGAGGCACACATACTATTGCAGGCTGCTGCAGTATGTAATACACTACGAATTAGCACTTACTGTTTTGGTGATATATGGGATGGTGATAGTCCGTTCTTGATAAAGCTACATTTGGGGGTGTGGCCGAAACAAGGGCGTTGATAGTGGAGCCTAGATCAGCTTGAGGTTGCTCAGCAGCCTGTGGACAAAAATACTCAACTATAAGTTGGATGCGATTTAATAAATACTAGCTCTTCATTTAAGCCTGAGGTACAAGTTCGTAAAAACTCCGGAGCTCCGTGAAAATGCCTAACTGAGCTGTTAGATCCCGTAAAACGCGTTCAAATACGTCTTACATAAAGACGGAATTTTCTATGACAAAATTCCTTATGTGAATATTTTATTATAGTAAGAATGAGTCATGTTTTCATTAAAATTCTAAATCCTAACCTCATAATGTCATAATACATTTTGATTTTTCATTCGATTCAACCATTATTGAACATAAAACATGGCATGATTCGAGTTTTTTGACGAATTGCTTCTATATTTCTATTAATAGAATAGTTATTTTTTAAACTCTTTTTTTAAATTAATTATTATAAATTTTGTTACATTTATTTAAAAACAAAGACTCTACATTGGTTATAATAGAACATATGAAGTGGGGCCGGAATTGTTTATTTAGGGCCTTTGCTCGCCAAATAAACAGAGTATTGGGTCTGGCCTTTTACCAATAAAAAAAATGCTATCTAGTATCGACCAACGCAAGAACATCACAACATATCGAAAATTCAAGTAACCAGTGCAACAGGGGAAAAGAGCGAAAACGGTTCGCAATGCCTCGGTTCCAAAAGAATAACTCCCGATCACTTAATCCATTAACAACGCGTAAACAATTAGCGACCTCAAGACTGCTTTGATACTCGATGCTAACACGTGGGATGAGGTTAAGAAGTATGTTCAGCAAGGTTTTGATACCGTGTGTAAATGTAATTTGGAATATACCATTCTAATTTGCTTACTGTCAATGTCGATAAGATAAAATACATGACATATTCCCTTAGACCCCAGGATCAACCTAACTTCACCTTTAAAGCCCTCTCATGTAAATTCATTAACCTTGTCCTGTTTTAGTTAAAATTAATTCTAATATCTTGGCATAACCATACTCGTAGATTAACGTCTCAGCGTCCAACAACAAATTGAAACACTAGTCAAACCTAACCATAACCAGAAAGTTAATTTACATATTAAAAAATCTTAGACATAACATGTGAATTGCAGATAAAATTTCCAAAATGATTTACTTAATAAAAATGCAATCTCTGCTTCTACTGTCTGCTACCACCACTGGCTCAGCGTAAACAATGCCACAATACAAAAATGATTACCTTATAACACAAGTAATAATATGTAAATTACCACCAACACATAGGTTATTGTTAAAAAATGGGGACAAGTATATAAGGCATAATTTTAAAACTATGAAATCTTACGCATATTAGTAAGTTGCTAAAATGCTGAGGTTAGATTTCATACAGGTGCGTTTTTTAACGATTTTTCAACATTTTCGTTAGCCATAGCGATGATGAGTTACGATTATGAATGACTAGGTGCGAATTAAGGAACAGCTGCTGCGAAGACAGCCGAGTTATCAGCTATTATAGTGAAGTGAAGGAATTGCGTAAACAGGTGGATTATCTAACCGATTATACGATAGCTTTATAAGAATAGAAGTGATTTTAGAAAAACATAAGACTATTGATAAGAAGGATTGCCACTAAAATACTTGAAGATAAATGAAAACATTCACTTAAATGTTGTTAATTAAACATATGAAATAAGACTAATAAACGAATAAATAAGGATTAACTTGGAACAAACTCACAAAATGTCTAAACCATCCTCTGGATAAACAATGATCTGCAGTTTTCGTACTTCTTTGCCCGTGACGACGACTCGACCATTCGACTGGTCCGAAATCCGACGCCGACCGACGTCTGGATGACTTCGTATTCTGGACGTGTACAGTGCTACGCAAAGTCTCTTCAACAAGGTATTGATGATTCCTGCTGATACTGTCCCCGCTGAAGACCGCAACTGAAGAGCCTCGAGTTCGAAGTTTATTGTTTGTTCGAGACCGTTACTTTTGAAATTTAGACGACGAGACCCTTGAAGGACCAATGCTAGCGCGGGGAGCATCAGTGGACTCCTGTATTTTAGGCAAGGGTTTAATGCCGTACTTATAACAATAATAAAACTGTTCCTGACAAACAGCTAAAAATGAAACTAAAGTAAGAGGAGTATCGTCCGCCGCGGTGAAGCCAGAGGAAGTTAGTAGGCATCATGTGTGCCCGACATGAAATTTTAAACGGAAAAACCGTAACCAAACGCATCAAGAATCATAGAATGTGTTATCTCGCACATGTCTCCACATACGACGAAAACCATGCATGCAGCAATGCAGTACAAGGCAAAATCCAAAAAAGTCGGCTGATCTATTTACACCTGGAATGACAACCTCAAACAGGACAGGACTTACTTCGAAAAGGAAATCAACTTGGACACGGCTGAAGAACGAGATAAGATCTAAAAGGCTGCTGGCGAGATATACAGCAAACCGGAAACGGATAGTAGCGAGACCTCAGATGAAGATATTGGAACAACACAGCATAGCAGCGACCGGCTGCGACGTCCTTAAAAGATGCCCTCCCATAGACAAATATTACCCCCCCCCTCCACTAGTCCAATGTTAATTTTAGGGTGCATTACTCGATTGGCTCTCACACTCCTATCCTTTCCTAAGGGCACGTCGTCCCTACCATTACAGTGCCCCCCGGTCTATTCCTTGATATGCAATGGTCTTTGTAGCACCATGAAGCATGAGGCTTCAGGGGCTAGTGCAAATCTTGGGGTTCATTCGATTAATCGAGTCTGGTCAAACCACGCTGGGGTCGGTGCATTTCATTCATTCATTCATTCATAAATTTTGTTACATTTATTTAACTACTTAGTTTAATTGATTCAGTCAATATTCCGTATGAACATCGACATCGATAAAACAAAACGACAGTACGGTACTTCTCTTTCCGGGTGAGCAGTTTTTTTTTGTAATAGTAGCAACCGCGTTTCCCGCTAAAAGTGACAGACTTTTTTGTTAAAAACGTTGCGCTTATGCCTTCTCCAGTGTTATATACTCTAACGGCCGAACCCTATAACGTATCTATATCCAATTTTGGCGTACTGGAGATAGAAAAGCCTATAAATCTCCGGTTTTAACGTCAAAATAAAGCCAAAGTATGCGGCCCTATAATGCGTTGACAGCTGTTGGTTTGACAGGGATAGATAGAATTGTACTGTCTATCATCATTAGCGATCTGTCTTAGGTTATTGGGTTTGGCCATTAGAGGGAATGGAAAGCCGTCACCTCCTTCTGCGAAGCAGTATTGCTCGCGAAGGAGGAGGCGGAGCGGGTGAGGGAGAGAGCATTGCGCCCTCACGCCCCCACTAGCCGCCGCAGGAGCCGCCCTGGGCGTCGGGAGTCGCCTGCAGATTCCCGGCCACCGTAGGCGCGGGCTTGCGGATGGCGAGCAATGGGTAGCTCGCCGTCCGGTAAGGACCAGGCCCGGGTCGACGGCGCGTTGTGTTCCACGCCCGCCTCAAAGAGATGTCAGCACAAAGTGACGGGGTCCGATAGGGCCGATGCCTCAGAGTCGCGGGTTATTCCACAGAGAAAACCGTGGCCCTGGCACAGGCAACTGAAGGAACACGGGTGGGTTTTAGTCAGTAAAAGTCTGACACGCCCTCCCGCTCCACCCAGAGCAGTCATTTGATGATTTCCCACACAAAAACCCAAAAAAAAAAAAAAAAAAAGGTGTCATCGTTCAAAATAAATTTCGAACTACCACTACAAGCTATCGATGCTGCTACAAGGACATACGGCCAACCGCTCGTCAGAAGTAACACTTGAACTACAAAAATCGCTCTTACTGCTACGAAAAATGCGCTAGCAGAGTTTAATTGTTACCATGGACGAATCTTCAATGCCTTGTCTATTTTTCATTACCTAACCAGTGTTTCTCGGCTTAAGAATCTGTTGGTAAAAAGCTCCTTCACGAAAAAGGAACTGTTTGCGCCTAGTAAAAAGTAAACTTTTATCTTGTAAATGGCTTTAACTTTGTTTTTTTCAAAAATCATAAATAAGTTAGCTGCAAGTTTCTCGAATGAAAGAAAATAATGATCGACATGTCGGTACCTCAGGAGACACCAGCATATGCTGCGAGCGCTGCATCTGCAGCAGGCGCGCGCGCTGCTGCTCCACGAGCGCACGCGCGCGCGCCGGGTCGGCGTACAGCGCGCCGGCCGCGCCCAGGCCGCACGTCTGCAGCGCGCGCCAGCGGTCGCGCGGCTCGGGCGAGCTCGGCGACACGGGCGACTGCACGGAGTACGCGCTGCCGGGGCCCGTGCTGCCGGGGCCCGCGCTGCCGGGGCCCGCGCTGCCGGGGCCCGCGCTGCCGGGGCCCGCGCTGACTGGGCCCCCGCTGCCGCCCGCGCTGCCAGGACTGGGACTTGAACCACCCGGACTTTTGCCCACCACCTCGTATTGCATCAAGCTTTGCCTGATTGCGTTTATCATCGCATTCTTCTCGTTCTTTCCCTGTAACAAAACACATTTTAAATAATTTTTGCTTAAGGCAGTGTTAAACTGGATTCGAAGAAGTCTCGGTCAAGATTTTGCGAGTGTGGGTTGGCTAAGAATTTTTATTTATATATATTTATATATGACGAGTCGTAACTTCAGTGCGCGTGTCTGAATGAACAAAGGTACATTTTACATAATCATCAAAATATAGGTCCAATCCTTCAAAGAAGTAGCATTAAATCGAAAATCAAAAGCAAAGATTTGGTACCTGTCGCTGTCGCACATTGACGTCGGGCTGCGGCCGGTCGCCGTCGGGCATGTTGTCGATGACTTCGTCCAGAATGTCCGAGAGCGTCTGGTCACTCGGCACCTCACTGTCGCCGGCGCCTCCACCTTGTACTCGATTGCTGCCAGTTCTATAAAGAGACCAGTAAGTACATGTAAAAAATAATCCATAACTTTACATTATTAGAAAGTAGCTTGGTCTTGAGTTTGTTTAGGTCTTTCTTCTCAAAGTAGTTGGATAGGAAACACCGAACTTATCTAGTTTTAAAAATAATTTATTTTATGGTAACCCCTTTTACCTTTACCTTTTACAGTAGTAACATTAATGATCATTTTACTTTTGATGTACGTTATTTGTAGGGCCGATTCTTATGGGTCCTATGTGTAGAAGTATTGAATGTATAATTATTATTATCTACGTTGTTTACGGACCGATCTTTTGCGGTCTTTAGCGTTCTCCCTAAACATTGTAGGGCTAGTAAAATTCAAAAGTTTTCCTGTTGTAACATTCTATGGGATTAAAATATAACAGACCCTTGGAAGGCAAGTATCGAGCAGTACGAGGGCCGAAGCCAACTCGCCCCCCTCGAGGCCCCTTACACAAATTTAAGAATTGAGGCACCAACCGACGATTATCTCTGTATGAACCATGCAAGTGCACCCAAGGACAACCCCTGGTTGGTGCAGGACTATTGCAGAACATGGGAACAAAACATACTGGGCTACGGGTTTGGTTGGCTATAGAGGATTGGTTATCTAGAACTAAGTCCCCTGCCTGATCAATGTTGTGTAATACACGGATAAAATGGCATGGGGTGACTTGCACACTCAATAATGCCCCCCCGAAAACGATCAGTAGCGACAAGGGGGCAACACTCCCTGAGGTGCTTGAGGAGTGGAGAGGTATTCCACGGCTATCAGGACAATCCCGGAATTACGGTCAAGATCGGCGAATACCCTTGGCTCTTGCGAATCTACACTCAAGCCGGCATATAAAGGCAAGAAAGAGGTGGAAGCTCTGTTCCTCGTCAATGTTCACTCTGCTGAATTTTGCCATTGATACGCTAAGAATAAGAAGCCATTAAAGGCAAGCCAGAGGTTAGGAACAGGACTTCTCCCAGGAGATAGGGTCCGTGGAGTCACTACAGCCCAAAAGCTCGCCACATGCTGCCCTGCGGGTTTATGTATCTCTCTTGGTATGGCTCCTCACCCTAGACCTGTTTCGGAAAAGTAAACTCTGGCGGCACAGACCCAGAGTTCAAGAGCGCGCAAGCCCTACCACGACGTCACCGTAGCGATACGGCGGTGCTATTTAATATTTATTATTATGGTTAAAGTGAGTTTGTGGTACTGACGGCGGCTGCGTGCTGTAGGCGTGCGGCGCGGGCGCCGGGTAGTGCAGCGCGTGCGGCGACGGCGCCGGGTAGCGCGCGCCGCCCGCCAGGCCGCCGCTCTGCAGGACCATCTGCAGGTGGCTGGAGCTCATGGGGCCCATGCTGCCCATACTGCCCATGCCCTGGCCCTCGCCCGATACTCCGCCGCCGTTCATGCTGTTGGCGCGGCTGTGGAACGCGAACACTCATTAATGAATTTAATGTGAATTTAATGTTTTTAAACTGTAAATTTTTTACTGACAGTGTTCAAAGTCATAACTGTCGATGAACGTGAATGATTACTTTACAAGTAACGACTCTGATTACCGCCACAAGTGATTCAGAGGACAACATGTTTAGTGTCACCCTCCGATATTATTCTGCCAATGAGTAAAGATGTCCAATAGCAGAGAGACGACTACGAATTTAGACTCTTAGACTCTAGTCAGTCTATGAACAGACATACAACTTCGACATACTATCTCTACTGAAAAATTAATAATAATAGTTAATCGAAGCAGTCACTTATTTAATCTCAGACGGTATCTTCGCACCATATGGATGAGGTTTACTCACTGATTGACGCCGGTGAGTATGTTAGACAGCGTTGAGTGCAGATGTCGCTGCGGCGGCAGCTGAGGCGGGGGCGGAGGGCGGGGCCTTGCGGTGGGCCCGTAGGCTCGCAAGTTGGGATTGGGTAGCGGTAGCGGCGTGGTGGGCGTGGTCTGCTGCCGCGCCAATAGCGACACTAGAATCTGGTTCTTCTGACACAACGGGCTCATGCCAGGACTGCTGCTACTCGCCGGACTCGTGGCCGTAGACGAAGCCGTCGACGACGTGGGGAGAGCGCTTGACGTGACCTGACATATTGACATGGTATGTAAAACAATTCTGAAGATTTTAACCAACCAGAAACACTACAGACATTCAATGGGCGGCCAATACAGTTTTAAAATCTGAGTGAGTAATTCGACTTCCGAATCGAACTCAGGGCTTTGGGTATACAAATAGTCTAGTTTGGTGAACATTAAACAGTGAAATAAAGAAAAAATCTTGAGTACATACCTGCTGGTTTTCAGGCGTAGCTCTTTTAGAGTTACTCGCCCCTCCCTTGTTCCCTTCTTCGAACTTGCGTTTCACTCCGGCGATTCTTTCAAGGTAATTTTCGCTGTTGTCCTGATGGCGGCCGTTGCCGGACGGTCCGTTACTACTGGAGAGTAATTGGGAAAGCAGCGCACTAGGTTGGGACACACCTCTATTTCCGTCTGCGGAATTTCTTCTGTTTTCCTCCGCATCCTCGTCGGACTTGTCGTTTAATATCTGAGACATTTAAGAGGGATCATATGTGTAGTCAGAGAAAACATTAAGAGTGACCTGAAAGGAGTCAGTTCGATACCAAACTTACCCTCAACAAGACGTCGGAGTTGTTGTGATGCGCCTGCTGCATAGTGTGCGTCGCGTTGGAGGCGTGCGAGGCGTGCGACGCGTGAGGCGCGTGCTGCGTGTGCGGCGCGTGCTGCGTGTGCGGCGCGTGCTGCGTGTGCGGCGCGTGCTGCGTGTGCGGCGCGTGCTGCGTGTGCGGCGCGTGCTGCGTGTGCGGCGGCGCGCGCGCATGCGCCGAGTGCAGCGGCGACAGCGCCGCGCTCGGCGTGTGTGGCCGGTGCGGCGTCATTGGAGTGTGAGGTGTATGTGGCGCTGACGTTTCACTGCCTGTTGCCTCTTCGTCTTCTTGCTTTAGCAAATCTTTTAGGATTCGGTTATTCGAGTTTACCGCACCGTCGTTCCCCGGCATTGGCTTTTTACTGAGAAGCAAACGAAGTCTGTTGGGCTCCTCTGCGGGCTGATTCGAGGGTGGTCCTTCGCCCGGTGTTGAAGGCGCTCGCGGCGTTAAGGGCTGCGAGGGTCCCTCGGCGGCACTCTCTTTGCGCTCTTTTGTATCTTCACTGGGCATTTCGCCGAGCAAGGAAGATGCCCAAGGTTCGAGGTCAAAATCGTTTAAGAAAGGACCATCATTGGGACTTATGGGGGGCCGATATCGAGGTTCACAATTGGACGACTCCCCGTTTGCGACGGATGCCATAAGTGGTCCGCCGACAGGAGGTCGAGGGCCGTCGTTTTCTAGGAGATCCATGTCTTCGTCGTCAAGTACGGTGTGCGTGGACATTATAAAATCCGGCTCGCCCGACGACGGTTTCGCTCGAAAAAGACGTGACCGAGCGACCACCCTGAAGCAAGGTCTATCAGGAGCGATGCGCAGTCGAAAGGGTTCACTGATCACTGGCGGCGCGGGAAGACACACCGCCTCTTGTAGATGCGCAGCTATGCGTATACGATCACTATTCTCAACAAGTTCCAAATAATGAGTACCCACTAGGGGTATAGAAGTGTTTATTAAGTTTTCCACTCCACTTAAATCACAAACTGTAATAAGAAAAAGTTTCATGATAGGTAAAATGGCCGTATGCAAATTTGTATTTTCATTCCAAAGTAATCTTATAGGTTTTATCTATTAGATATGAGATAAAAAAACTGTGTTTTAATGGTGACTTACATAAAATAATGAAGTTGCAATCCAATCTGAAGACGATGTGATCGGAGTGTTTGGCGGTGATGGCGGGCGGGCCGCCGTCGCCGGGGAGTAGTGCGGCCGACGCGTCCTCGCAGCGCCGGATGACGCACATGACGGAGCCGGCCTCCTCCGAAGACGAGCCGCGCACGGGCGCTGCGTGGATCACGCACTCCACGAACCTGCCAGCCAAATACATTCATGTTAGTAGCCAGCTCTAAGTAGTCTTCACATTAAATATGCCTTTGGAAAAGGCCCTTGACTATCCAGACGAAACGGCAAGCCAAAATACCAGCCTATTATTATTGTCTCACTGCAGGAAAGGCCACTTCTCGTACGCAGAACGCACGAGCATTGATCACCACGCTTACTCAAGACGGGTTGGCGGTCCCGTCTTGAGTAAGCGTACAACTAGTTCAAATTTACTCATCGATGTCAGTAACGTCCAAGCAAACTCAGAAAGTACTGAGAATTGAAAAAATCACGATTACATAAAGAAAAATATCGATGTGATTTCGAAAACGAACTTTCGCTAATGCGTAATAAGTGAACTCTAGTGGTACCTATACGATACCTATTTTGGATATCTGACTGTCATCAGTAGGTATGAAAAGAGTGTTCGCCCTGCAGAAAACAAGATTAATATAAAATATAAATTTGGTAGTCTATTCTTAACCCGAACTCAAAATGCTAGCGGTGTTAACTATAACACATACAAATTATATACGACTGTTACGCAGCGGCAGTACAAACAGCGTGAGAGTTAAACATAAAAACAAATGAAGAAAATAACAAAATTAAAATACATTACACAACAAAGTTACACATCAAAGAAAAAGATACTGGACACTATTTGTGAATAAATCTAGCTCAACATCTCGGCACACCATATTAAACATTCGATATGCTCTTAAAATATAAGAATTTTGCCTATATATTGTTTTCACAATAGGTACAAGAAGGAGATGAGATCTCCGAAGAAACACAGACGGTACTCAGTATCAGTATTGTGTAGAGTTACTCTCAAACGACGATAAACAGCTTTGTTTAATATTATAAGCGGTTAAAATGAAAATATTTAAAATGGTACCTCACATACTGCGTAATATTCTAGATTGTTACGCCCTTATTTGTGAAATAGTTTTCTACAGTAGTTTTGCATTACTCGACTTTGATACGTATTAGTCACAAGTAATCGGCCTCTTATCGTTCGACCGTCACCATCTACTATCACAATGAAATAGCAAAACCCGTCCTGATATCAATAGTGTAACTCGATGAGATGTCTTTAGCACCTTGGGTTTTTTATATCCATACACTTATATTATAAATAAACTTTTAATATAAATTCGAAAGTAATTCTGTCTGTATGTTACCTTTTCATGCCTAAACCATTAAGGAGATGATGGCATCATAGAAAAGGACATAAGTCACTTTTAGTCCCGGTAGCACGTTCCCGTGCGATCATTTCCGACGGACCTATATGCGGGATATATATATACATACGTACATATATACCCCAGTAGCATCTGGATGAGAGTTGCCGAGAGTCAAGCTAAATGGCGTGCAATTAGAGGCCTCTGTCCAGCAGTGGACTGCTGATGATGATGATGATGTGATATATGCGGGCGAAGTGTTATTATATTTTGATTGCGCACGCATAAAAGAACACGGTATTTTAAACTTACCCAGCACTGTCAGTCCCATTGGCGTTTTTGACAAGCAGGCGAGCTTGTATAGCTTGAAATTTGTCGATTTCTCCTGAACCCCAGTTAAAGGTTTGTATATTTCTTAACAGTGGCCTTAATTTTGCGTGATCTTTGACATGCAAAAGTGAGAATATCGATTTCTTGTACAACTCAGTTCTGTCCTGCAGAGTGAGCTCCTTAATATTTTCGGTTATACACTCTATTTCGGCCTTTGAGTTTATTTCCAATAAAACCCATCCGAGGGTGCCGGTGTAATGCTTGAGAGCCTAGAACATAATTGAATAATTATGATTAAAATCAAAATACTTGAAACAGTTATCTGAATATGATTAATTTTGAAAATTGCAGGTCATTTATAAGATCACTGCTATCTTAGAGGCAACATACCATTTATGAAAAAAGGAACATATTATTTATGGACCTGTGCTATCTCTACTAAACACATATAAAACAACATCCCATTTTGCTTCATCGATTCCTTTGTAAACTTTTACTTTTTTTTTTTACTTGTTTTTGCCAACAAATAAATGCCGTGTCACAAACAGGATATATCTTATTAAAATTAATTAAATGAAATACCTCGATAAGTGAGGTGAGCTCCGAGTAATGTAATACAGCGCAGGATGGCTGGGTGGAGCTGACCTCGCCACCTTGCACGGGCGAGAGGCACTGCGCGGCGCGAAGAGGACACTCGTCGGGGCACTCCCGCCTGCGCCGAAGCACCTCTTGGATCTGATGGGCAGCCTCCTGGACGATGCCGTTTTTGTCTGGCTGTTTTAACTCGGCAAGACAGGTACCTAAAAGTTCTTCAAGTTGATTTATGGTTTCGTTTTCGAGTTCACGTCGCTTCTTCTCGTTGTGACACTTATTTCTGAAATTCCAAAAAAAATAACAAAATTATTGACTAGTTCAAAAAAGTTTTTTTTTTTTACACAAATCAAAACATACTAAAGTACTTGTTGACAAACACAACATTACTATGAAGCAAGTGTTTGACAATTAAATTGTATTTTGAAAGCTTTTGAGTAACATACTACTACACGGAGTGCTTGTGCGATTCTTCAGGATGATTTATGATTGTGCAAATGAGAAATTCATTTATATTCATCCAATTAGAATACGTTTTGGCTTTTCTTTGACAAAAAGCTAAAAAGAAAACGAAAAAAAAAAGAATATAACAAAGAAGTTTATTGGATCAAGTAGTAAACATTTAGTTACCTAAAATTGTTACAAGATTACAAGAAAAATACAAACATAAAAAAAGAAAGTAAGAATGCAAAATGCGTTTATTGGCATAACAACACAAAAAAAAATATACACCATAAAACTATTAAAACAGAAAACTAATATAGTAATGCCAAAGGGTCTCAGCCCAGCACAATGTCTGATGATAATTGTGTTATCACATGGTGTACCATCTGACGCTGGTTTTCAACTGCAACCCACCACCACCTACATAGAACTAAACAACCACGGTACCTTACTTATACAATTGGCAATTTAAGACCAAGAACCAGTAAACACCCCTATAAAATGTCAATTCATTTTTGCTAGATAAACCCCATGGAATAAAGCAATACAATTATTCTTCACCGGTCATGTTAAAATGTTAATCAGAATGGTTCTAATATACGAAAATACTAGCATGTTTGAATTTAGGCTTTATATACCCTTTTTTAAGTGACCACTAATAGAAATTTAATTACCCTGAAACAAGTCCATTTTAACAATTCAATCCATGGTCTCAGTGCCCTAAAGGCTCCTTAAAAGCAAGCGCGACACGCGACGCGAATCGCACGCGATACAGAGGCACCTCTCGTCGCGCGGCACGCGGTGCCTTTGTGTTGTCGCGCCAGTCTGTACTAGCCTTAATCGTAAAGAGATAAAAAACCTGAAGATTTAAATTATCCAACCACACTCAAGGAAAACGCATTATTTTGAAGAACATCGCTTCTGTCTGATAATGTAATTGTATGGATTAATTTTGTCTGTCATGTTTGACACTTCATCACGTGATAACGAATGAACGAATTTCTATGAAACTTTTGTTGTAGTTAAAATATCTAGGTGCATTTTTTTTCTATGTTATAGCTTTATTGTTTGATGTCCCATGCAAAGCAGGGCTTTTGATTGATTTGAAGATGCAAAACTGTGTATTTTACCTAACTCCGGTAGGCAACAGGGTTGATAAACTGATTAGTAGATAGTTACTTAATAATAGGTCTTAAGTGACTGAGTGAGTGAGGTGTGAGTGATTGGTGATATTGATAATATCAGATAGATGCGCGATGCGCGTGCCAAGGCGAATTGTGTTTTCCGAATATAATGGCGTGGGCACAGTTAGTCCCTGATCCGTATTAGAATTGTATTTATTATGTTTGTGTGAATATCCGTCTGTCTTTTAATAAATCAATAGCTACTAGCCTAGTTTAAAAACGAAGGTACATTTTATCTTGATTAGTCATGTAGATTCTGAGATATTATAACTTGCCCTCCCTAATCTTTATTGTATTACGAGGGTAACACTGAATATTCTTAGAAAATCAAAAACTGAACAAACTAGCAAGTTAGTAGTTTTATTATATCTTTTCAAAACAGTGTCCATTTACATCAATACATCGCTGCATCCGATGGAACCACTGAGAAAAGCACTTTGCCCAGTCGTCCTTAGGGGTCTCTTCGAAGGCATTTTGAAACGCAGTGCTTAATCGGCGTCCATAATATGTTTTCCACGTAGTTTTTCTTTTATTTTCGGAAATAAATAAAATTCGCAAGGTGCTAGGTCGGGGCTATAGAGCGGGTGACCCAGTCATTCCACGTCTGACGTCGCCAAGTAGTCGATTGGTTGCTTGGCGGTGTGCGACGAGGCGTTGTTGTGGTGAAGGAGAATCCTACTGCGAGGTCGTTTCTCCCGAACTTTTTCCAAGACAAGTGGCAAACAATTGTTAGTGTACCACTCAGCAGTAACTCTTTTTCGATCCTCTAAATTTCTAAAACAATGGTTGCGTTATGACCTGTCCTTCCGAAGAACGACGCCACCAACTTTTTTCCCACGCTTCGACCTCTCTTCACTTTAGTTGGCAACTCCTCGGAAGGAAACACCCTGACAGCAGACTGTCTCTTAGTTTCAGGATCATCATAACAATAAATCCAGCTTTCGTCACCCGTGAGTATATCGAACACAGCATTTGAGTCACCTCCACTAAATCTTTGAACCATTTCACGTTTGAGCCTCTGTCAAATTATGAGGTATCCACCGAGCTTCCTGACCGTTAAATGTTCATCGAGGATTTTGTGCACTTGACTCATACCGATGCCAAAGCTTGTCCGAATCTGCCGAATAAGTCACTCTTTTGTCAGTCTATAACATACGCCGCACAACACTGATGTTATCATTAGTCGTCGCCGAAGAAGGCCGTCCCTCACCCAGATGATCGGTGAGATTAGTGCGACCACGTTTAAACTCATTAAACCAGCTGTACAGTGGCACGAGATGGGGTTTCATCGTGAAAGGCCAATTGAAGTTTATCATAACTTTCTTGTTGACTTAAATGACATCGAAAGTCATAAAAATCATTGTACGAAATTTTTCTTGCGATAGATTCATGCTGACGTGACACAGACAATTTTCGATTTGCCGCCAAATCGTAAACAAATGACAAAATATATTATATTATAATATTATATTGGGAAAATGTCCCATTTTTTTAAATTACACTTATTTTTTATTATATCGTTTACAAGTGGTCAGTTCCATAAACTTTGCGTGTTGCCCTCGTATTGTGTGTAGTCATGATGATTGATTTCTTACCGCAATACAATAATGTTTCCATTGCGCTCCGTTGCGGGCGACTTAGTTGATTTATTAATTGGTAAATAGGATAGGCAGACTTAGTGTGTTACTGCTTGATGAATTAGAGATAAATGGCGTCAGATCATATTGCAAGGCGGTTGGTGAATAGTTACGGGTTTTTGAGAATAATTATTTATTTTCTTTTATTGTGTTTGGGTGGCTTACAGCTAACAATACAAAAGTAACTTTAATGTTATTGACGACAAGCCATTTACAAGCCTCCACAGTTAGCAATAAAGTATTGTTGTACAATTTTAGTAATTATTTACTATTAGCTTAACAATAACTGAATACCTATCTATTGCACTAAATAAAAATAAAATAATAAATGAAGTACCTGCATATGCAGAAATGCATGCGCAGCTACGACGCGTTACTAGGACGCATTAGAGATAATAAAATTCTTGGACAAAACAGTACTAATGGACGCCAAGCTGCTAGCAAACAAATCTATACAGGGGTGCTTGTTCTTACAATTTGGTTAAATGCTTTGACTGAACGAATTAAAAAGGAATTACTGCGGTAAATTGTGCGAGTATAAGGAGCACGGAGGATATTTCTCAAACCGACAGAGACAGCTTAGAAAGAAGTTCAGGACATTCAATCTTTGATTGTGCTATTTTAAGTAGGAACCGTATGTCCGATATATTTATCCGTGGTACAAGAGGAAGTAAGTGGAATCGAGCACATCGTTCATTATGTGCAGTTGTGTTTTTGTTTTCAGACTTTTAGAGCCGCAGGCGCAGCTATAAGTTTATAAAACTGTTCGATTTTAAGTAACCGTTTTTGTTTTTTCAATTACGTCTGGTATTTATGAGAATACTATATTTTGGGATTCTTATTCTACTGTTAGTTCATTGTTGTAACGGTAGCTAGTTCTTCTAACTACCTGAATCTATCTTATTCTCAGCTATCAGCTTATCAGCTTCTGTCTTTCGTACAATGACAAGGTTTGTTTTAAGTAACTTAGTCTGAATTAATTCACTGTATTAACCCATAACATTTCATAGGCCAAAGGCGTAAACATAAAATTCAAGCGTGGCCGAAATTAAATCTCCCAAAAAAATATGTTTTCTTTTAAAAGTTGGTAAATAAGATTGACTCCAATAGCAAAATAGTTATCAGAGATCAACCTGAATGCATGTGATTCTTGGGCATCGATTATTCTCTGAAATCATAAACAATGGACCTATTATTATGGAGGGTAAATATAAACGCAAGGAATGTTAGGTATGATGTCAGCTGTCAGTCTTTTGTAGTGCAATCTTTTTACAATGCGATATTCAAGAAAGTACCGACGCAATGTGCTTTATGTTTGTTTATACACGTGAAGGTATCTAATTCGATTATTATATCCCGCTACTGCAGTAAGATCTATCTTAAATTGGGCCAAAAAACCCGCACCTCGCTCAATCCGTTCCCTCTACCTTATAGGTTGCTTGTCCATCTGGCAGAAGGGAGGTTCCGCACTAAGTTTGTTGATTTGAGGTGTGCACGCAAGACTTATCTGCTCCAACGGCCATCGGTCCACCAACAGAAATGGCCAGCCCACAAGCACTTCAGCCTGCTGCTGCCGAGCTACGTGACCCCAGTCTTTTCCGGATAATCTGGTTGCGGATAAAATGTTTTTTAAAGGAATGCTCTAAGTATATGAAACCAATAATTATGAAACGATTTTTTTATGTACTGTCCTTAAATAAATTCAAACATTTAGGTTAGGCAAAAGCTCTAAGTAACAGAATTCTCATAAAACAGTTAAGCCTTCGAGACTTGAAGGTAGGACTACCAAAACACCTTTCTTACAGAACCAACTGCTATATTCTAATTATAAAAAATTTACTTCTGTTTGCATTATCATCATAAAAAACGACGAAGACTACAATTTTAATAACATCCAATCAGCAAAAATTTAAATAAGTACATAAAAAACAATAATGTTTGAAGTGCACATTTACAAAAAAAAAAAAAAAATGATATTCCTTTATGATCTGTCTAGACATGACGACTGACGTCTGGCATGCAACATAATTAGGTTACTTCCTCTATAACAAATGTGTTCATATAAAGAGTTTTCAAAATTCAGCCTAAACCTTCTGCCCACAAAAATATAATTGATAAAATTAACCTAATTAGCAATCCTGATAAACTATTGCATCAAAAATGCAATAAGTCTAGCAAGATGGGTAATAGATTATTTTAATCAATAGATAAAAAAGTCAATATTACCTATGTACCTAATATTGACTTTTTTATTATATTTTATTAGGTAATTCAGGAATGCTATGATTGTACCCTTACTAACTTATGAATAATATTGTACAACATCTTTTGCATTTTTGATGTAATATTACATGACATAAAACCGATTGTTAAATGATTATGGGATACAAATTACTTACCAATAAAATAATAATAGTCATTTGATTTCAATCTTTCAACTTTTCTGATACACCTACACAACATATCACGGTAACTTGGGTTGGTTCTTAGCAGACACTTTGATAATTATAACAAAACTTCTAAGCACTTCGTAAAACCAAAATAGAAATAATTCATGCATGATGGAGTTACAAGATCGAAAGTATTACTAGCATATAAATATATGTTCAATAAGTAATAGCAGATTAACATAATTACAACAATAACTAGTAATAATATAGATTGTAGAGTAAAACGAATAAGCTCAAAGTTTATGTTTTTTTTTACTTATTGATTCAACTTTATCTTGAATACCAAAAATAATCTTTAGCTTATTGAAAATAGAGGTAATAAAAACTGTTGACAGAAGGCATTTAAATATTTTATTTTTAAACCAATTACTCATAGCCTGGACTAGGCACTTTGCATAATGGCCTAACATTTTATACATGCATTCATTTGATTCATTTAATCAATGTGAGTTCATTATGCATAATATAGATATTACCTATTGCTTATTTTTTTTAAATAATTGTTCATTTGTAAACATTCCAAAAGTACTACAAGTTTTTTTTTTTTTTAATTGACCAGGCCCGAAATAACTACAATTTATTTATTTATAGTATGCATCATTCCAAACGTTTGTTTGACAACGATAATATCCTATCGTGAGATAGGACTTAATAAAAAACATTGCACATTCTAGTAGCATTTTTTTATTAAATAATAATTTAATACTTAGATAAATCGAAGAAGCTCATTATCATATTATTTTATCGAGGATAACTTAAAATATTGGGATTTACATTGTACGAAACAAAAAGTTGTCGGGGACCATAAACCCCGCCTAAGAGTTAAGTCATTCAAATGGTTATCCATTAATTTGGTTACCCTTGTCACACCCATATAGAGCATGAAAGGTCTATGGCTTAACTCTTTCTAATCTTATGAAGCGCAAACTCACTTATAAGAATAAGACTTTGAATAGGTAAGCTTTATTATTACGGTAACCGATTAAACGGCTAACCCTTTAACTTTTGAGGGGCTTAAATAACCCGATCATGGAATAAGGGTTACCCATTACAATAGGTATGTTTGGTTTAACGGTTTACACGGATAAAGGTGCCGCAAGGGGTTTTTAAAAACCCTATCGAAAACTTTTTACTGCTTACCTAAACGGTCCCTAATTCGGTCCCTAATTCTAGTCTAGCAGACAAAAAGTAAACATAATTCATCCTCTGATATGCTGACCTACAGGTTGCATCTAGTAGAAACTTAGTGCATCGAATACACACAGCAGTTAGTGATACTAAGTGTTAGGTAGGGTACGTATTTTAAAATTTAAGTTTTATCATGGGGTCTCAACTAGAACATTTTATAATTAGTCTTCAAAAACAATCATAGATGGCAGCGTAGGTAACCATTATGAAATTAACAATCATTAGACAGCGATAAACGGCAAAATTTTGGCTGAAGTAAGATTAGTAAAAATCAAGACTTCCTTTTTAAATGCTGATTTATCTATTCACACTCATTTTTCAACAAAAAAAAACATAAATGAAGCTTTTAACTTCAATTCGAACCCTTTTAATGATTAAAGCAGCCATCTGTTAATCATTTATAGCTCTTTGCAATAGATGGCGTTTTACTCAATTTGTCCTGTCTACAAAATAACTATTATAGTCACAAATTTAAATAAAACAATTTATTTTAAATCTATTTCTTTACATAAAAATATAAAAGAAATCTATTAACACGTTTTTCTGAAAACAGAAGTATAAAACATTAATTAAAAAGGATGGCACGAAACGTTTTAAAAGTAGGTCGACTATTAGATGGCGTTGTAAAACTACAGTCTCTGGCAATTAGTGAATCGCTGATGCTGCCATCTGTTGAACATTTTGATGACGAAAAATTGCCAGCTCAATTGCCAGACTTAGGGACGTGTCATTTCTTTCTATGGGATTGGGTATCTGTGGTTTTATTGTTTGTTGTTTAAGTACCATTCATAAAATGATTACTAAATTTATTATAATTTGAGTAGTATTTAGACCATGCACATAGTGGCCCATGGAGTAGTCTCTTTTAGCCATAGAATTGCATTTGCAACGAAACTATGCATTTTGACAAAAAGATAAAAAGATTTTGTTACTACTGTACTTTGAGCCTAAAGATTTTCTTTGAACACGAAAAAAATGCAAGCACATTACATTAAGCAAAAAAAAGGTTTTCACTTTTCAAAAACCCAGACATTTCCACCAATGTATACACATTTCAAGCGTATTATACGTACATTTGAGATTGTGGCTTATTGTCTGACTTTTTTCTTATCTTCTTAACCGGCGCTGTCACGCTCATCTTGCCTTGCATCCCCCTCCATGTGTCTCCCAGTTGGAGGTCACAGGATTCAATTCTACAGAAGCAGCAAACAAAATAAACTATTATTATAGTATGATGATTTGAAACAATTACAAAACAAATGTGTTACGAAAATGATTGATGGAATGGTGGTGATTTTGTAAAGACATTCATTTTCGTGAAAAATATGTTCTATTTTACAAACCTATGTATGTAATCTAAAATATTGTAACAGTGGTGGTGGAAATCTACATAAACTCTACTTCTAAAACCAATAATAACAAAGGAAGCATTCTTTACTATGACGATTCCCCAATCATTTTATAATTACAATAGTGCAAGAGTATGAGTCATATTTGCTAATAAGCCAGTATTGTATTTATTCAGGTTTTTAAATGGGTATTTATTATGATCAAAACTTTAACCAGGTGAGGATGTCACTATCGTAATGGATTGACTATCAAGGAATAGTTATGTTCACATTGACGCGGTTCATATCAAATGCCAAGTACAGAGTAAGCTGAACCTTAATGCAAAAGAGGGACAGAGATACCAGTTGAACGACGCCTACCGAGGAGCCCCACTACGCAACCTCACTGCGACGGCCGCGCAACCTTGAAATAATAATGTTCGGAATAACAACAACGCGCCACAAGCGTGACCAGAAATAGTATAATAATTCTCGAAAATGTTTGAAGCCTCTATCTAGTTCCTAGTACATACTCATATCCTGTCTGTATTTGAGATTGGTAAATAATTTAGACGATATTCAGCAATGATACAGACCCAGGTGTTTACCTTACCTGTACTATTTACACTAAAATTTGAAAATATTCATTGTTATAATTGGATTTTATTGTCCTAATGGCATTAGCATAACTTGATATTTATTTAATGTTTTAGTTAAGTTGACACTTAAATTCGAATAGGTGAAAGTTGGTAAAGTATTGTCAGCGCTCCGCAGTCGAAGGTTTCGCTTTTTCAATCGTTCGTTACTCAACAGGTATTCGTCATCGAGACAACTACTTGACTACCAACATAAGCAACTTTATTATAAGCTCTGTCTGATTTTATTACATCAAGTAAGGTCGTGTTGCTTAGGCTACACTAGTTCTGACATAATGTGAGTATATAGTAGGCAGGTACTATGGAAATAAATTGCAATTGTTTTTTACGCTCTTGAATTAGTAAGTTGTCGGATATAAAATTATGTAAGTAATTATTAGTCTGAAAACCTAGTCAGCTCTATGGATATAATTAACAGAGAGCTTTATTTGCTGGTTTAATACTGTTCGGTTCATCATTTCGATTTCTGAGGGTCCGGAGTTGAGTAATTATCGTACCTAATTGTGTTAAATTTAGCCCATTTCCTGAATGAAAATGAAACTACAAAAGCAAGAGTTACATCTAATGCTATCAAAAGATGTTTTTACTCCGAGTGAAGCCATGAGTAGAAAAACATTCGAGTTATAAGATCGCAAGAATGCTTGGTAGTGATATAATCGACCAGTCAAGCGTTATTCTGTACCAACTTGATGAAGAATTTTAATTTGCTACACGTATGATACAAATATGAAATCTGCGCTAATTGTATTCTATCGCAGATTTCTTAAATAACTGCAAGTGTTCTTAAATATCAGCAATATTTATTTTCAGGGGGCCTGCCACAAGAAACAGGCAATCTCATCTAATTAGGAAACAAAATATGCATTACTGTGACCCGGAAATTAGATTGAAAAATTCATTCATCCATTCAAACCAGACACTGAAATAAATAAACCTTGCCGGTCCTTAAGTATAGCTCATAACAATTTTTACTTTTCTGTAAAGCACGAATACTACCAGCCTTCGTGTTAGTGACGTGTAAAGCGACGAAAGCAATAAAGCCGAAGCAAAATTAAGTGCTAAAACTATTGCTAGTAAACTAACATCAGGATATTTCAGCAATGTTGTGATGATTAACAAAAGAGTATTAAGTGTTTACTACATCATCTAAAGAAATAAAGCATAAATAAAATAATATTAATAGTTATAGTAGTACCTCTTTCTCTTTCATTTAACGTCATTCGTAGGTACGCACTTCATAAAAATGTTATGTAATGTACTCGACGCATAAAGAAACTAATCATACATCACAACGCGTCTGTGTATTATTTCAGTAATTCCGTAAATAGGTGTTACTATAACTTACCGACAATTCGAAATACTATGTGTAGGTAAAGCGCTACACAAAGCATTATTAGGCCGAGGACAACTATTTACCCCTTGGATCGGGGTTCAAATTAGGGACAAGTTGCCCCAATGAATGTGTAAATCTATGGTAAAAGTAAAATTATTTACATTCAAGTATTGAAACACTGCTATGTTGGATGTTTCACCTATTTGTCTATCACTTAGAGCGTCACGCAAAAAATACTAGGCCGATTTTGAAGACTTTCACTTTTTGAAAGTTGAGGGTGCAGTACCTACCAACGATGAATACATAGTTACGTCAAGCGGGGTTTCGTCTGTAAAATACACACGTAAATTTGTAAGCGTAATGTGACCAGGATTTGAATAAACAATACATATACAAAGTTAGTGTTTTGTAGTGACCAGTATGCAAGTATTACTGTACATTATAGATTTCGGATTTTAAACAGAAATGCTACAACTACTTCTAAGGATCGGGCAAGTCTGTTTCCTGTCTAAATAGATGCAGACGATACAGCTGAATATCAGTGCCTTAGTAATGTGCTGACAGTTATTATGTTAGTTTTATGGACTTAATTGAAACTATTGATTCTTGCGGTAAGGAAATTACTTTGGTCTTTCAAGGAGGTCTGCATTTTCAAAACCTTGAATACAAAACAAGTTTTACAAGCACTAAACACGTGTTAACAGTTTCACGGATAATAGCAAATCTGAATAGTTAATCGTTAGTTGAATTATTGCTAACCACCTACCTTACTGACTGGGCTATATTTTCCATGATGGTGCGAATCATAGATACTTTTAGGTTAGAATGAATTTGGGCAATTCTGTTTACAGCAACGCGGGAGCCAAAAAAACTGCATGCACAGCGGCTGCGTCGCGAAAATAAATACCGAAAACAGATGCAGTTGTGGATTTTTGTTAAATAGATATATATTACTCCAAAGCATATTATGGCATAATAAGAATTGGTAACAGGCTTTACCTGTTACCAATTCTTACGACGTTACCGACATTTCAAGGTGAACCCACTCTTAGCACGAGCGTATAGCTTAGTTTGTGGGGTTAATCGGAATACTAGTAAAGGGTTACCCGTATTGCTATTATTCGAAATTTAACTACTAGAGCTGGGGAATCAGAACATTAGAACATCCTTCTTGTGGAGCAAGTTTTTTAACATTAACATTTCTTAATTTCCGTTCGTCAAAATTGGGGTGCATTGGTTAATTAGTGCAGTAAGAAAAATCACGTTGTTATAGTCAGTGACTGTGCTCAGGCGTGTTGTTGCATAGATACTACCATGTGGAGATAAGCTTTCCATGAGGAACCACCCATACCAAACTATATTTCTGAACTCTTTCTTTGAAAAGTTTATTTACTTAATCGGCTTCCGTGGCCGAGTTCCTGGTGGATTGGTATGTAGGAGGCTCTTTGTGTTTTTTATCATAGACAGATATTATCCCCCTTTTTAATTATGTAACGTATTTATAGAAATGAAGCAGAAAATGTACATTGTCAAGTTTCGTTTTCCTAACATGATAGAATTGCTGTCTATACATAAATGAGTCATATATTCCTCTCTTGTATTGATGGATTATTATGCTATTATATAATATTTAAAGCTTGTAAACTCTACACTGCACAAAAATGTTAATTCGTGATCACGGTTTCAAACATTCTTTCATTAATTTTCCTAAAAGCCTTACAAGATAACGACATTGCAGTTGGTTTGACAGAAATGTTATGATTTAATATTAATTTTACCTATTTTTACCGGCCCCTTTAATTAATTCTCAACGTAAGATCAAGCTTAAGTGGATTAGCATTATATTGTTGGTTTAATATTTTCTTATCATTCGTAATTACTAATATTATCGTCACTTTGTGACCCGCAATCATTCTGGGTCTCGGTATTGTATGTCATTGGTCCGGTGTTTGTGACTTGACTGATATACCTATCGTGTTGAATCATAGGGTAAAACTTCGTGAAACAAACATTTCACCATGAAATCAACAAAATTGAAACTAAAGTTCTTGTGTGTTGTGTACGTCTCCAATATTGTTACGCCGTCTTTAATATATACTTAGATAGTGTTCCGATATGGTATGTTGTAAATGTACGAATAGATCTGTTTACACAACAGTGCAACAACATGAATTCATGATTCAATATTGATAATGTCTAGATCCATGTTATTATAATCTTATTTATTTATTTGAGTATTAATGTCTGCAAAAGTTATTGTTTTACAAATTACCTCGGCAAGGTGTTAACAGCAACATCAACGTCGAAGAAGATGTCGACTAGCTCATCCACATCCGAATCCGGTGTAAGCGAGGGTGGCAATGTGGCCGGAGGAGATGCGGCCACATTGATTGAGTGGACTCCGCAGTTGAAAAGCACAGGTTCTGTTTGTACCATAGGCAGCATGGCTAAGGGACACTTAAGCGTTCACTGCCACTGTTTGAGAAACGTATGTATCCCAGGATCAATTTTAAACAGCACAATACGTATCCGCATCCAAACATACACTGCATTGCGCCACGACCACAGCGACGCTATTTTTTAATACTGTGAAGGTTTCTAAATCCACTCTTAATTCCACTGTAAAACCAATGAACCGAAAACTGCTAAAGTTTGTATTACGTCTCATAAATTTTAATATTAGCCGTGTTTAATATGAAATAACTTTATTACGTAGTGATAGTGCAATTTCCTATCGATATCCGTGCGAAACGTTCGCTACAAAACGACGATGAAAGTCAACTGAAAGGTGAGACGTAGATATACACACATCCTTTTCGTTCGCTGTTTTATAAATTATCAACACGACGGGCGGAGCGGCGCGACACGACGCAGAACGTCGACGGCGACGACGGTGACGACGCTGGGTAAGATCAAGAGCGTGAGAAGGTGGACTGACGGACTGAACGAACAGTATCGCTAGTCGCTAGTCACACTAACGTCACTCCTAACTAAACGAAGTCTCCTGCGATCTCGCTCACCGACACGACTAGGTTGAACTTGCCGAATAAAGCCGAGTGTGTACGAGGTATAAATACATAACAAAAAATTGTTTGCTTTTTCATTAGCCATCTATTTGTTGCGAAACACGACCGAAACATAATAAACAATCAACGTCAAGGTATAGGCAAATGTTTTAATAACTTCAATTATGTGGCCTATGGGGCAAAGTGGTACTTAGCATAAAAATTCATTGTTAAAATTACTATTATCTGCCACTACGATTAACTATTCTTGAGTAATATTATTCTTAAACATTTTATAAAAACGAATTATGAAATTATTTTTCTCACGAAAGTGATAGCGTTAAGTATAATAATAAAGGGTTTACCTGTTGTTTCGAATATAATTAAAGGGGAAATGAGCCTTTGAAGTATTCAAAGTAAAACATCGTCCATCACACATTTTTCTGGTTCTTTATTTAAATTGAACTAATTCTATGTGTAGCTGGCAATTTAATTTAAACTATTTTCAAAAGCTGAACATGAAATAAATAACTAAATCGCGCGACTTATAGAGATACGTTGTAAGCCGTGACGTAGGCACTCGTACCAACATGAAAGTGAAATGGAACAGTATTTGTGTCAAGTTCACAATTTAGATAACAAGGTCATCCATTGCATAACTCAATCGCAAGATTTTTATTTCACTCTACGATAGGCCAACTAAAACTGGAAACATTTTAAAAACTTTATGAAGCTGTGACCCGTAATATTAACTTTAAATATTAAAAAGATCAGTAATCATTATACTTTTAATAGTAGTCTCAAGCAAGAGTAAAGTCCCTTTAGCAATCCTAAAACAAATAAAGTATTAAACCAAGATAACTAACTAGTTAATAAAGATTGAGGATATTAATTAAAGAGCATGTTTGCCATTTAACGAATGTAATTAAATCACAATTTTTGCCTAACAATGAATATATTATGATTCAAATTCATTGAAATACAAATTATAGGTAAAAGAGTAAAGGGGCAGTAGAGGAAGAGCGCGGCGCGTGCAGATATCGGTGCAGGCGGCCCCGCGGATCTATGTCAGTGGGTCACGGCAATGACGTGGCACACGGCCGCCGCGACTCGCGCCGCGCACTTCATTCTAATTCCGCTTCACCGGTATCTTCGTGTTAACTAGAGGGCTATTTATTTATTTACATGTGTTAGTGCGTTAATCTGACGTATTCATTCAATTCATACTTAAGATCTATATTCGAGATACCGTCGGAATCCTGCACTTCCAATCACAAATTGTGTACCAAATACCAGGAGGTCTACTTACTGTTGACATTGACCGACTGAAATGATTCACGTGAGAATGAGAAATACGAGTTGATTAATTCGCAATTCGGGCTATAGGTGGGATTTTCCTATTTACAAACTGCTACAAGCCACACAATACATAATACATAATTATTTTTTAAGCCTGTAATTTATTAATTAACCAATTTTACCTACTAAGGTCTTGTAAAATCTTGATTGGGTTTAATTTTCCCAAATTCCCCATTTTGACTTAACCCTGTTTAACCAATTTAAGATGAATTAATTTATATTTAACCTATGTAACCAATTTCTACCACTGTAAAATAATGTAGGCAGAAAATGCAAGGGGTAATCGGAAACGGTAACTATCCAGGGACTGGTATTACAGCGACTGTTTCCAATTACCCTGGTTAAGTGTACATAATTAATACTTATTATTTGAATTATTTTAAATCATAAGTAAACTGTATTTTTTTCATGTAAGTACAGAGTATTTAACAGAAAAAAAAAGTTCATATATTATTTTTTATTATAATCTTCGTCTTCTTTTGATCTTCTATAATGAAGAAGTATGGATGTTAATCAAATTAGTGATTATTTTAAATATTTTTTTTCTGATTTAGATGCGATTTTTAAACAGTGATCTTTATTTTTTAACTCATTAATCTGATTCATAGATATTTGCCGAAATATTATTTTCTGCTTTAGATAATCTGTTCACTCATACTAATGTTTTTTTAACTAGAATATTTATGGTAGCTTCCACAAACCAATAATGCAGATTGGCTAATGTAGATTTATTTTTAGACTTAAAATTGAAATTTCAACAGCAGATCATCTATATCATTGCATTTTTATTTTTTAGCTTATCATTTCTGTCCAAACAACACCTTTTCAGCGTTTAGTGCATTATGAAAATCTAGATGACACAAATTTACAGGACGCAGACTTAATGCCTTATTTATTATACTTAAATTTATGGGCATTTTTACCCATCAAACTTTGGGTGTACAGAGATAAATAATGATTTGATCATGGTTAGTAGCTATAATACTGCTGTAAAGACTTGGAAGCGTTTACGACAGAATAGTTAGAAAAGACAACACAATACACACGAGGAAGGGTGAAGGCTATGGGCAATGGGACAGTTTAGGGTGGCAAGAGGCTTCCAACCTGTGTGCTGACATGCATACATGTCAGATATTTCTCTAAATCTATGAAGGTATTTAAAAGGAAACCATGACTGATTCAATCTTTCAATTAATCTTTAGCACCTGTATGTGTACATTATAAATTGCAATCTATAATGTACACATACAGGTGGTTAGTATTTATGAAATGGAAACAATTACGGACCCTGTCGGGCACAGAGCGAGAGAGGAAGAGCGCTATTATGATTGATTGATTGGGTGATCTATCAACGCATAGGAAAGGGTTGGGCTGAAATTTGGCACCGAGATAGTTATTACGTGGCATCCACTTAGAAAGGTTTTTTTTAATTCGACCGTTAAGGGGGTAAAAAGGTATTTTTTTTGTATGAAAAATCTTATTCCTTCGAGTTATCAAATTTGAAACTTGGCACGAATACTTATTTAAGTAAATTATAAAAAAATATTTTTTTTAGGGAGATTAGGGGGTGCCAAGTTTGTATGAAATAATTTTAACACGCGCTCCGATTAACTCGAAAGTCAGTACTTAAAACTTATGACCATTACAATACAATAATGAATAACGTTTCTCAGGGTTTTTCGAAAATCGTACACTGGAATCATAAAATTTTTAAGGGGAAGACTTTACTGCGTGGCTTGATTAACTCAAAAGGGGGTTTGTTTTTTTTTTTTTTTTAATCTTTAGGAATAAACACAAAAGATTTTTCAAAATTCCGACCCTTTGGTTAATAAACTTGGCAATATTTTCCTCAGTAATAAGAATATTAGTACTACACAGAGGATTTAGAGTTTAGAGGGTGTCAAAGTAAGTAAGTAAAGGCGCTATATATCTATCGGGTTAACTCGGAACTAGGTACTAATTTTTATATAAAAAAAGGGTTTTTCAAAAAACGACTCCTAACGGGGTGTACAAGGGTAATAAAGTTTTGATTTTACTGCTTGCTTCAATTAACTCGAAAATAAGTATTTATAATGTTAAATCATACAATGGAAACGTACCTAACGATTTTTTTTAAACAGGCCCTGTATGTCGTGGTAAAAAGGAAGGACACTGTTTATTTGAAAAATCTTGTTCCACTTGTAAAAAATCTTGTCCCGAATACTTATTTTTCTAAATCTATACTACAAGTATATCGCTAATCTCTGGAACTACCAGTAAAAAACTCTTTTTTCGTTTGATAGCCCAATTTGACTACCTCGTTGGTCTAGTGGTCGCAAGCGCTACTGCTATGAGGTCATGGGTTCGATTCCCAGGTCGGGCAAAGTGTTATTGGGTTTTTTATCTAGAACTTCTCAGTAGCAGCCTGGAGTCTGGATTTGTGCCCGGTTGATGGCAATAGGCTCGCCCCACATACATGGGACTTAAGCAAAACTGGCGAAATGTGGGTGTACTGTAGGTACACCTCTGCCTAACCAATCTGGGATTACAGGCGTGATGATATGTTATGTTAGCCCAATATTTGTGGAAGGTAGGCAGGCTTTTTAACATTATTTAAGTAATGGCGCGGACGGGCGATGCTATGCGACGGAGTGGGTCGAGGGAACAAGAAATTTCACGCTGACGAAGTCGCGGGCAATAGCTAGTCTGCTATAAAACAAATTATTTTAATTAAATTTTATATTCTGTATTTTTTTAAATATATTTTTAGGAACTAAATAGATTGAGTATAGAAAATTTAGGAGTCCAAACATTTTTAAGGGGTTTTTAGTGTTGGTAGTATTTATTTCAGTTTGATCAAGAGACATAACTTTCTTCATCACACTCAGATATCTTTACAGTCGGTTAACTTTAAATGAAACTCAAGCAATATTATGTTTACTAGAAATGATGAGCTTCATCCTCGGGGGAGCGAAGATAATCTCATCAAATGAAACAACTAATGAGAATATAAATGGCGTAATATATTGGTTGGGGACCGAGTGGACTGTAATCTCGCGTCTCACATACTCCATCATATAAATCTATCTAAACCTTACTATTTATTATTTACCTACTATTTAGTCATCAATCGAATTTTATTTCAAAATCATAGACCTAAAAGTAATAATGGAAGCATTTTCTGTAGCTTTAATATCCTGGGGACAGACCCAGGGAGCCAATCCGAGGGAGGCAAGTTTGGTAAGGTTAGGAAACCGACCAAGTAATACTCAGCTGTCTAGTGCGTAACCTTTTATTCCACCATAAAACAAATTTCTTAATGTTGAGTAATAAAAATGCGAAGACGGATGACGTTTTTATCGTCATCTAGCTTCGTTTTATGCAAAGTATTTCGTAATTGCTGGATCAAATTATGACTTGACTAATGGGAAAAAATCTCGGCAATAGATAAAAAATTCTAAATTAAATTGGCCGTATATTTATCTCAGCTTTTTTTCGTATGGTTGTTTATTACAAGTTTTTAAAAATGTACGGATTATATATTTAAGTTCATTATAAATCAATTGCTTATTTACGAAGCAACAAGCAGCAAGCGTTTTCGTTCATTGTTCGTTACAGGCTCCAAGTGTAAAGTTGTAGTATAAAGACTAAAGTGTCCGCAAAGAATCCCCGCAAATGCGTTGCGTCACGTGGGCGGGCAGATCGATTGGGTGAGCGGGAATGTTGGCGCTTGCGCGAAACCCATCTTATTTATCGACCGCCAACTTTTAACTGAACGCTTTTGGGGCAGGTTAGGCCTATGCTCTGGGGTCAAGGTCACGTGCCTCACCACTGAAATATGACTAGTATCCAAAACTAGGTACAACTATTTCCATTATATTAGATATATTAAATGCGCACAACTAACGTTACATAACTGTAACGCGAAAGCGGGTTGATCAATGCCTGTTTCTTATCCTTATGGAGACAGGCATGTCCAGCAGTGGACCACATTCCTTAAAAACATAAACGCTTTCAGTGAGATAGAGTAGCAGACCACTTAACTTGTTTTACAGGTCTTACATTATCCACAGCGAAGCTGTTTACAAGGTGACTGAGATCGAGGGCTCTGATGAAGATGATGGATGATCCCTCACTTTGAGGTTAATTTCGTTTACCCGAAGTGTTTAGTTCTAGTTAGATGGTCCAGACTAGTGTCAGAAGTTGAAATGCATTCACCATATTTATGCGGACACGTAGTATGCTTTTGAAGTTCAACGTAACGTCAGTATATTTTAAATCAGCTTACGCAGTACGTCAGCGCGCTGAGGTAAATCTGATTCTGAAGATTCTGACCTGGTTTGTAAACCCCTTGAAACCAAACAGTTGTTGTATAAGGGTAAACTTTAACTCATGAACAAGTGAAGCCCTTTAAAATCCGCACGATTAACGGCCTTACTAAACCCTTTCCCTCAGGCTCTTAAACTTTTTAATTGGTTAGCCGTTCAATTGATTACTAGAATTATAAGGCTCGTTCAAAGTGTTGGATTTTAGCCCTCTCCCTCTTACAGAAAGAAGGCCTATGTCCCAGCAGTGGGAACGTATATAGGCTGATTATGCTTATTCAAAGTGTTATAGTTCTAATTGAGTTTCGGTTTTATGGTATTTGATTAAAAGGGTTAAGCCATACTATTGATACATTCTCCAGAAGGATAGACGATGGAACGCGTAACCTTTTGAACGACTTAATGATAAATTGGGTTTACTGAAAAATCTGAAGGTGTTTGTGTCAGTTCCGAGCTTTTAGAGTAACATAAAAAATACGTTTAATAAATATAAAGTTTTCTATTTTTTCTCATGTTTGATTTGTATTTTAAACTTGTTACAAACAAAGCAGGACCAATGCCAAGATCAGGAAAAACCCAGTATATTGCCAGTATCTACATGTTGCGTTGCGTTTATTGTGTAAGTTACGAAGACTATGCGATACGATGTTATCGTAAAGCTCAACAATGAAAAAAAAATTGTTGGTACAATGCATGAAATGACTCATGTGGTTCAAAAAATAAAAATACATACAATATTTAAAACGAAAAAAAATTGCGAGACGATTAAATCTTAAGTAACAACGAGAAAAATCCCAAGATCTAAGAATTAATCTACGAATAAGAACTAGTTCTACGGCATTGTCCAACGAAGTCAGAACAGCGACCCGGTTTTTAAAAGCTGATGATGAATGTTATTGAAAATGATGAAAATTAATACACGGGATCATTTGTCTAAAACAACCAACGATCCCGTGTATTAATTTTCTTAAAGACACTAATTTTAATGAAACAGGTGAAACTAAGATAAATGACCTGAATAACAAGAAATTGCTGTATGGCTGGGAGTTGTTCGACTGGACTCCCCAATATAACCAACTTATGTAAAAATATGCATCTTTGCTATGGAACACTCTTCTTAGACAAGAAGAAATCTAATGGAAGAAGAGTGCGCGTTGACCGCAGCAACGAAGGCGACGCGCATTGGCGACGATGGCGGCGGCGGTGGCGGTGGGGTGGGCGGAGGCTTCCTTCGCCCGGGATTGATCGTACCCGTACCTACTCCGCGTGTGAAGTCTCCGGTGTCGTCATGGAGACCGTCTGCCTCTATCGCCGTCGTAGCGTCGCCATGAGAACCGTGCCGATTCAATAGCTATTTTTTATGTTAGAATCGACTTCGAAACTACTGAAAATACAGTATCATCTCGTCAGTGCTATCAATTTATGTAATTTCAGATCTTCATCGTTAACAACTGAAAAACTGGTTTATACCCGGGGGCCCCGCCCGGGTCGTACGGGCTCGCAGCGGTTGATTGGGAGGATCTCTGACGTAAATAACACAGATCCGGTGTCCGGAAAGCCTTAAATATAAAAAATACAACACTGCCTTCTCCTTCCAAAATCAGGCGCCCATAATACCACGATGACCAACAAATGCAAATTCAACACAATGATTTGTTATCCAATTAAAAATATCACTTCAATTGTGTTTTTTTCGCTTACCACATACCTAGCCTACCATCACAACTTCAGCAGTATGGACTTCAGTAATATTGGCTGCAAAACATTCTTCGTATTCACCAAATACATATCTAGTGATTATTTAATATGTACACAACGACGTGTCAATGTTAAGAATTTATATTATAATTACAATGGGAAAATGATAAACAATCAGAAGAATTCTTTTTTTTTTTGCAAGAAATTGATTGAATAGAAAACTAGAAGCGACTAGATGGAAGAATGTGTTGCTAGTCAATACAAGTATATTTACTGATCAAAAGATTAAAAGTACCAGGCCACCCAGAAAGTATTGCGAAAAAAGTGTACGTTCCAATTTCAAAATTTCTCCACATTGTTTGCGAGCTAATTTGAAATATCGTGTCTCATTAAAAAATGGATCTGCGCCGGGAACCTTTTCGCGCTGTGATCTTTTACGTTTTCAAGTGGTGCCTGAAACCGGACGAATCTTACGATAGACTTCAAATAGCATTCATGGATGAAGGCCCTTCTAAGGCAACCGTGTATTAATGCTATAACTAATTCAAGCGCGGGCGACTAACTTTAGGGGATGAACAAAGAAGTGGTCGCCCTTTGACGGCTGTTACGGAAGAAAACGTGCTAGCAGTGAAAAATTTAATCCAGTTCAATAGGCTAGTTACATATTCCTCACGGCGTGAGGAGGATAGTTTCACGCTGGGTGCCGCACAACCTCACCGATGCTCAGAAGCAGGCCCGGGTGGAAGGGTGCCGTGATTTGTTATGCAAATTAGAAGCAGGCTCGTCTCGGCGTGTTTACGACATCATTACAGGTGATAAGTCTTGGATTTATCAATTCGAATGAAAACACTGAATGGTATACCACCAAATGTTTGGCAGAAGATTTCTCTGTTGTGAGCAACAAGCGACCAAACACAGGGCTCCGAGGGCTACTGCTCCACCACGGCAACTCGCCGTCGCACACCGCGCTCAAAACGAGGGACTTCCTGCACAGCACGCCGGTCAAACTCCTGTGTCACCCTCCTTACAGCCCTGACCTAGCACCGTGACTTTTTTATTCCCGAAAATAAAAATTCAGCTCATTTTCGTCGCCGGAAGATGCGTCAGCGTTCGAGCGGGCTGTAATCGAGTGTCTACGGCGGACTCTTTTTTTTTTTTTCGAAAACAGACGCATGAAACTTTGTATAGTGGCTAGTGAAGAGTACTTTATAAGGATTTAATAAAAAAATATTTACCAATGGAACATTTATTTTTATTTTCGCAAAAATTTCTGAGTGTCCCACGTACGAGGGCTGCACTAAAAGTATCGGGAATGGAATATTTCCACTGTTCCTGTCATATTCATATATTTTTAATTGAAAACTCCTTGGTTTTAAAAATCGAATATCATTAATTTATTTAAAAAAAGATTCTCGGTCTTGTCACAAGGTTTTGTCAAACTTGTTTAGTCGTTGAGAAAATGGAATTGACTCGAGAAAATACAAGAACGATGATTTATTATGACTTTCGAAGTGGTTTAACACAAAAGCAGTGTGTTGACCGGATGATTTCTGCATTTGGTGTTGAAGCCCCATCCAAAACCACAATTTATCGCTGGTTTGCTGAATTTCAACGTGGACGTGTCAAGCTCAGTGATGATCCCCGTCAAGGTAGTCCAAAAACTGCAGTCACCCAAGAAAACGTTGATGCTGTGCGTAAGCTGATTGAGGAAGATCGACATGTGACATACCGCGAAATTCAGGCAACTTTAGACATTGGCATGAGTCAAATACAAATAATCTTGCATGAACAATTACGTGTAAAAAAGTTTTTTTTTCCGATGGATACCGCATTCGCTCTGTGAAGAGCAAAAAGCGGCTCGCGTTACTTGGTGCATCAGAACTTTCGAAAGAGTCCACGCAGGATCCTCAAATGCTGTATACAACATCGTATCAGGTGACGAATCCTGGATATACGCGTACGAACCCGAAACAAAAAACCAGTCACGAGTTTGGGTGTTCGAAAATGAGTTAAAGCCTAAAAATTGTTCGTTCACAAAGTGTTGCAAAAAAAATGGTGGCCACGTTTGTCTCCAAAACCGGCCATGTTACGACTATTCCTCTTGAGGGACAAAGAACGGTTAATGCAGAATGGTATGCTAGCATTTTTTTGCCACAGGTCGCTTCTGAACTCCGTAAAGAGACCTGCAACCGCCGCATCATCCTCCATCACGATAATGCGAGTTCTCACACCGCACACAGAACAAAAGAGGTTTTAGAGCAAGAAAACATATAATTATTAGACCATCCGCCGTACAGCCCCGACCTAAGCCCTTATGATTTCTATACTTTCCCTAAAATAAAGAATAAATTGCGTGGACAGAGATTTTCATCACCTGAAGAAGCTGTGGACGCCTACAAAACGGCCATTTTGGAGACCCTAACTTCCGAATGGAATGGTTGCTTCAATGATTGTATCCATCGTATGGAAAAATGTGTCAAATTTCGCGGAGAATACTTCGAAAAGCAATAAATACATTTTTAAATAGTAATGTTGTGTCACTTCCTTGATTCCCGAAATTTTCAGTGCCGCCCTCGTATAAAGCTAGATGCGAACAGTGCAGCTGCAGGCTTAGCACGAGCGCCCTAGAGAAGCGTATTGTCGACGGAAGAGTAGACAAAAATGGCGTTTCTGTGTAGACAGTAGAAAGTTTTCTACTGTCTACACAGAGACGAAACGCAATTGTACGGTAAAAATGGGTAGTTATACACATCACTAGCAACTAACCCGTTGCTATGGAAAATCACTGTCTATAAAGCGACCTGAGTCTAAGTGTGTCCTCGTGCTCGCGAAAAAGAGATTTCGAGGAGCGTAGAAATCGATTTCTATTCTACAGTAGAGTAGAAACAGAAAACGCCATGCTAAGCCTGCTGGTCGTTGTGGTCACTCTTGTGGGAGGCCTATATCTAGCAATGGAAGTCTTGTGGTCGAAATGCTTACGAAGATGGGCGAAATTTTAACATAATACCATGTTTAAATTTCGGCTATTGTCGTTAGCATCTCGGCCACCAGACATCCATTGCTTTTAACTTCTACTAGCCCGATTAGGTATAACAAGTTGGTAAACTAATAAGTCATGCTCAAAGTTTGTGTAAATAGTGCATCAGTGTTTTTCAATTTCGAATGAGTAGCGGTTAAAGTTGGAAACAGTAGCAGTACAAGAAAATACTACACAAATATAACAGTCAATGAAAAACTACCTACTTTCAAAGGTTTTTTTTTGCAAGTGCCTTAATATGTATATTGTGCATTAGTCAAATACATTGGCAAGTGATTAATATTCCTTTTGTTTTACATCACACGTAAAAAACGGTTTGTTTGTACTAATTAAAGGACTAAAGTATTATGTATGTTTTCAGGCTTAAATTGGCAAGAAGAAACACATACGAAATCATTCGGGTTCAATCGATTTGGAAAGAAAGGTTATCGTGCGATAAAAAGCTTTCGAAGCTGTTTCAAATATGTGTAAGTCCCTACGTAACATTTTTACATTTTCATTAAAACGCGGAGTCGTACCTAAGCGTAAAATGGTGGAGAAACACTCCAGTTGTACAAAAAAAAATGAATAAAGTTAAACTCACTGTCAAAAGGTGCAGTGTGTGTTATGTTGATCTGTTTAAGATACGTTAATTTTTAAGGGGAACCACCACTGTTCGACGAAATACCTAATAATATTAAAAATTTTAAAAAAAAGTTTCAGTCGAGATAGTTAATCGATAGCCTATTAGTTAACTACGCCAGATACGAGTCTGCACTTCTTTACAACATTTTTTATGGCATAATTATTATTATGTGATGTAATTGTGATTGAAGATGAGCATTAAGTAATTCATAATTTTCTTGCTGATAGGTAGAATGAAACTAGTGCGCACAGAAAAAAAAAAAGTGTATTATGATGAACAAAGGCTGGAGATAAATAATATACCTTGCATCTTCAATAGCCAGCACTGGCATATATGGTTCATTGAAGTGTTTGGCGCCGGTCAGCGCCGAGTTCTGACGCTCCGTGGCGATGTTAAGTTGATGCTTGCTCAAGAAAATTAATCACCTGTAACAAAAAACACACTGTGTCAATGCTTTAAAAGAAAAAAAATAACTGTTTTTATAATTAAGGTTCACTAGCTCTAATGAAAGAAGTGTTAAAAGCTTGTTCAGTAAGCTTATCACTACGATACGATTTGCACAATGGTATCGAAGTACTTATGTGGAGTTAGTGGAGATTCTCCGCATGTTTCTAGTAAAACCCAAAGCTTCTGCACTGGAGGAATCCTGTTTTTCTTTATGAAAGTGGTGTTTAACGTCATACACATATTCATGTCATTTGTCAATTACGAGTAGCCAGAAGTTCGAAAGTCTGACAACCTTAGAAATTATTGCCTAGTAATTGGGCTGTGGAGGTCGAATGGCAGTCGCTATGTAAAATACTCTTAATCAGCTTCATCTGTTTAGACTGAAACCCGACCCTAACCTAGTTGGGAATAGGCTAGGCGGCTGATAAAATATCATTGAATATTTTTGCATTAAAATCAGAATGAACGCATGTAAATTGTTAAAATGGGCTAAAGTTTCTAAAACGTTGTCTCCAAATTATCTTATGCTGTATGTACACTCGTAAATAGGTTAATTACAAAATTTTAATAAGCATTACTAACAATTATCAGAGTAATATATTATACTATGAAGCAGGAATCGAACTGGATGCGCCTATTCGCTACCCGAAATTTTCGGTTGATTTGAATACGGGCCATACCTTACAGAGTAGCCATGGCGGCGAGGTCAGGTCGTCGTGACAACATAATGTACGGTTGGCCCAGCATAGAGCTGTTCCAAGTGGGTTCCCGCATTGACGAGGCGGGGGGGCTCAGTAACCGTGGCTTGGGCACCATGGTGAAGCTAAGAGAAACCCGAGGAGAGGCAGCTCGTCAGGGCTTCTGCCGAAAAGCCGACGACGGAGCGGCCATGGTTGCGGCGCCGTTGAGCGACATCGCAACTGAGGTGAGGCCGCAGCGGGAGAGGAGTGCCGGTATTGCGGTGAGCCGCTCTCCCTACCTTCTGCGGCCTTAACGGGGTCGCCCCGTTTGATGGCGGACGCGGTGGGGCCGCAGGGGAAGAGGAGTGTCAGTATGTCTTTGGCCGCTCTCCCTATCCTCTGCGGCCGAAAAATGGTAGGCGTCGGGGCCATTCATCAGACTCGTCGAAAGGGGCAAGGGGTTGGTCGTACGTGGAGGGCGGACAACGCCCTCTTCCCGCCCCTCTAAATGGGTCCAGGGACGGCGGACTCGGGGACGGCCATCGCCCCGCATACATCAGGACCCGAGGTGGCGGCGCGTAGTGTTCCACGCGCGCCCCTCTTAGACGTTGCGGGGGGAGTCAAACACCTCACTCCCCCCCGCAACAAGAGGAGGCCCGCCGAGGCGGGCCGGCATCAGTCGGGGTTGCGGAAGAATCGTATGTTTCCGCAACCCCGACGTAGGTGTGAGATGGAACACCGGGGTGGTTTTTAGTTACTGAGTCTGACACCCCTCCGCCCGCCCCAGGGCGGAGGACATCCATGAAGATTTTCCACCACGGAAAAAAAAAAGCATAGAGCTGTTCCCGCCAAGCTTATAGTATTCCGCCCTGGTTTTCAAGTGAGGTTCGGCCCTTACTGATTTATTTCTAGGCGTCGGACGATAGACTCACAAAAGTGAAATCTCACCTTCACAACTTAAAAACATTTCTACTGCATTGAATAGACGATAAAGACTAGAGACCAACTGAAAGTGCCTTGTCGTAACCTAATCTTGATAAAATTGTGAATGTTTGTCAGAAAAATAGATGGTTTAATGAAGAGCTTAAAATTTCATTAAGTACATGCTGGCGACTGACTGACCAGTTCATAACTGATCAGTCGCCAGCATGTTATGTAACATATTACAATGCGAGCATTCGTATAATTCGTTAGCGTTTTTTGGCGAATTCTTTACTTGAAGTTTTACGTTACCAGGGACCCTTTATTTTGCTTACCGAAATCGGTTTGCCCTATAAAAGGTTTACGACTTGGTTTCTGCAAAGGGTTTTTAAAAATCCGTATGATATGTGTTACAGTGGAAACGGCTTAATTAATAATATGGTCCTGTTATTCTTTAACCTAATAATAGGTACATTGTGATCGGGATATTCTCTTTCTAACCAAACAGTAATTGCATAAAACCCTTATTCCACAAAACCCGTAAATGGAATAAGGGTTTCCCTATGCAATTACTCTTTGGTAAACCCATTCAAATACCTTTATACCATGAACAGCCTGGTGCGAGCTTTTGTATATATTCTATAGCGTAAACGTACACTTCAATTTGTACTGACACTGAAGCAGCGCCGTCTAGTGACAATAGTGGGAAACACAATTACTCCATACAAATTGACGTTACACTAGGACCGCAGTTCGCAGCATCATCACGAATGTTGTGGGATAGGAACTGCTCTGCCTTTATAAGGACCAGGAATGAGGCCAACATAAATTTCAACTCCGACATGAACCTGAATAACATCCTTGCTTTTCAACATATTTTGGCAAAGTCCAAGAACTTACCAAAAATAAGACGAGAGAAGGTTGTCGTAGTAGTTTTTTTCTAAGCTCACTCCCGTCCATGTTCCTGATAAGGATGAGTGTGTCGCTTCGTGCTCTCACCTGATATCAGATGACCCTCTGGCTAGGACATTTACTCTGGAGGAACTTAAATCAGTCCTCGCCCATGTAAAAGATACTGCTCCTGGAGTGGGATTCCCTTTCTCCTTCATTACTAAAGCTGGTAATAAGACCCATCAATATTATCTGAACTTGTCAATAAGGTATTGTTTTACTTCCGGTTACACTCCTATTTGTTTTTGATTGGTTTGTTTCAAGTCTAAATCCCCATTTTAATAACCTGGTAAAGAAAAAAATCCTAGTGATCATTGTTCATACGGGCCAATTGCTATATCCATACTAAAGTAACTCTCTATCTCTAAAGTAAGTCTGTATGTTGTTACCTTTTCTCGCCTAAACCACTGAAAGAATTTCGATAAAATTTGGTAAGGAGACAGATGGCAGCTTGGGGATGGACATACTACTACTACTACTTTTTTCCGGAAGCACGTTCCCGTGGGATAATTTCGAAGCCAGTCGCGTCAGTTCGTAGCAGAATCTAGTCGTCCATAATTATTAAACTTTTAGAACATTCAATTAAAAACCGACTTGAATGGTTTTAAGAAAACAGAAAACTGCTCCCAACGACTCAATTTGGCTTTAGGAAAGGTGTGGGTCCTCATATCAGAGATACGGCTGTCCTTAGTAGGAATAAGTCTATAATAGCCGTTTTCTTAGACATCTCTGCTGCCTATGATTCTGCCCTCTTGCCAGTTCTCAGGTAGAAAAGGCAAAAGCTGAGAATCCCGGCTAGGATTCGTCAAATCATTTTCATAACGCAAAATCATTTTTGATTTTCTAAATCTATTGTTCACTTGCTCGAACAACGGTGTAAGCATTGAGATAGCTTGGGCTCCCACAGTCTCTCGGGTATAGGTAGCAACGAATGCGCTGACTTACTGGCAAAATTTACATCATCTAACCCGGTGGATCGGAAGCAATACATGATGCAAAGTTCTTACGAAATGATCACCAAAAAGAAGCTGCACAACTCGTGGTCAGCAATGTGGAAGGTAAGTTCGAAACTTAAGAAGGCGCACTAAGCCAGTATTAAACCCGACATCCAGCGGAAACCTTGATTTTATGTCCCAAAGTTTCCATAAGAACTTTTACATCCTTGTGTAGACTGAGACTTTGTCACTGATGCATTCCTGAACAGTTCCTTGTTCGAATGCGGTCTTGATGCTGGTACTCGGTCCGGACTATATTTTTTTCTCTTGTCTTTTAAATTCCCAACCCTTTGACTTCTATCATAAGCTTTCCATAATTAAAATCCCTCTTCCTAATAACTTCCATTCCCTCTTGACTAACTTTTCTCCTAAACTTATCCAAATCTCCTTTTTTTATGCAAATGAAATCAAAATGTAGTATATTGTGTAGTAATAATAACTAATTTGTGGTGTTTTAAATGTATATTAAAAAAAAATGTTAATTAACAAAAATTGTTTTGTTCTTTCAGCTACTAACGTAGTGTAAAACATAGTAGTAACCACGAAGTGCAAAGTTCGACGGCTCACCACATGACGCTGGCTTACATCAGTTCAGTTACCCAGTTGCCAAAGAAGAGAAAAACAAAAACCGCGAGCGCATGTATCAACTACGAGCGGCGTCGAAGCTTGTTTAGCACACGTGATTTTTGTGGCTTGTTGTTTAAAAGTGCTAGTCGGACCCGTGCACCGAGGATTTAATACCTTGGAAGGAAAAATAAATTACCATTTTCAAAAACTATGCTAGCTAGAGACATTGTTTTACGTTCCGTGTAAAAGGTATATTTTCATCAAGCTCCATTAATATAAATTATTCCACAAACTCACACTCGAATTAAGAGCCCGCCCCTTAATTCCGAAGTTAGCTTTTAATTCAAAATTATGATAAATCTCTGTACAAAACCTTTCCCTTCATCATAAAGTCAAAAACTAAGTAAAATAAAAAATTATGAAACAAACACCATTTCGTTTTTGTTATACATCACCAATTTTAGATAGATTAAATATCAACCTTGATATTAATACTTTCCAACTAAAACACACAGAATTACTAGAACATAAGTAGTATTTCTGAATGTTTCGAAAATTCAACTATGCTAGTGTAAAAAATGTAACAAAGTTTAAAAAGGGTCAAATAATTCTTTGTCAATGGTAAAAATGCCCAAAAGTATGGCAACATTGCCATTCAATGTTGTATGCTACCAGTCTTTAGGGCATCTTAAATTCGTTATCAGACGGCGTATTAATTGAAGGCAAAATGCTCTATTTATAACTTTCAAGGGTGCCAGTTCTCCTAGGTTCATCATTCATCATCATTTTTTCAGCCGAAGACGTCACTCACGTCAATTCAACCGGTTTTGTGGTTCCCGCACCCAACAGATGCCTGCAGCTTTCATTAGGTCATTGGTCTACCTTGTGGTATTCACTGCTACTTAAGTCTGGCAATTCCTGAGGCTATGGTGGTTACCTTCATTTCTGATTTAATTGCGTAAGGAATTTCCAAGCATAGCCCTCTCCATTGCCCTTTGGGTCACTTTCAGCTTTCAGCTACCTTCATTTCTGATTTAATTGCGTAAGGAATTTCCAAGCATAGCCCTCTCCATTGCCCTTTGGGTCACTTTCAGTTTTCAGCCTTCATATGAGGCCCATTGTAAGCAACCATGTTTCAGTTCCATAAGTCATCACTCTTCATGAGAATGGAATTTGTCTTGGTCATGTTCATTTTCAGACCCACTATTTCAGAAGCTCTACTGAGATTCTAGAAGCTCTAGGGAGCATTGTACTGAGGTCCTCCATACTCTCAGCCATGACTACTACATCGTCGGCAAACCGAAGGTTAGTGGTGATACTGTGATACTCGCCATTTATGTTGATTCCTAGCCCTTTCCAGTCCAGAACCTTGAAGACGTGTCATCCTCCAGTTCAGTGGTGAACAATTTCAGAGAGATAAAATCACCCTGCCTCACACCTTGCTGCAGAAAAATACGTTTCGAGGTCTGATCCAGGAGTCGGATTGACATGTAGCATTTTCGTACAGAGACTTCAGCACCTAGATGTACCAATAGTCGATCTGGCACTGGTGAAGTCTGCAGTACAGCCTATATCTCAATTGAATTGAAGTCTTTCTCATAGTCTACAAATGCTAAGCAGAGACCAGCGCAAGTATGTGGTATATGATGCATGCGATGGTTTGTGATGACTCTTGAAACAGCTTCTAGACATGGCTTAGAAGTGAGATGGGCCTATAATTCTTAAAAAGAATGTTGTTGACCTTTTTAAAGATCACCACACCTCTATTCTCTGCCTGTGGCATTTTAACCACAAGTATGATGAAATCAATCAGTTTATGGGGGGCCTTAAGAACAGCCTCGGGCCTAGGGTTAAGCCATACTTATCATAGTATTGTGAAATGCAAATAAATGATATGTCATATGAATACAAATGGATGTTCATTTCTTCCATCTTCATCTGTGTATGTGAACAAGAAAAGAAAGGAAATTTAACCTTACCTTACTAGATCTGCTACCTTATACCATGAACAGGTACTCTATGCAAAACATGGGCTTTGACATGGGGTTGCGGACATCACCATATTGTGGTTGTCTCTTTCTATGATGAAAGTTCAATTGCAGCACTAATTTGGTCAGAGGGTCATCTTAGGGGCTTGTTTTTATTATATTGGTATTTCGGTACAATCTACAAGTATACAGTGAAGGAAAACAATGTGTGGCAACCTGGACCTTTATAAATTAATAGAATGAATGAAGTTTTAATTCTTGCAGAACATTTACAAATGCAGCAATATAATTAAAACCATAAAAAATATGAAGATTTTCTTCCTATTTATATTATTATGTAAGGGAAAGAAACAATAGAAGAAAGACAAATCAAGTACAACCAACCTTCATTAACTAGATTTCTCAGTGCTAGGCTGGCTATCACGGCAAATATCTAGTTTTTTGTACATTTATTTTATTTTCTAACATTAAATGATTATGGCAATGACATGTGAGCTAGCAAAATAATAAAATAGAGACACAAAAGACTCGTGAATTGTCAATAGCACAAACTGTAAATATACTTTATCAATTTCAATCAAGAAATTAATGTGATAAATATCATATATCAATTTTAAAAAAAACTGCACTCTACAAGAACTGGGCTAAACATTGCTTCTGTCATTGAATAACCTGGTGAATGTTATGAGAACAAAAAATAACCTAGCAAATTTTGTGATCGAGGCTAAAAGGAGACCTTGCACAAGCTGATTTTAAGAAACAATGCTTACAAAAACTGTTTTGGAAATCGAAATCGTCAAAAATGTGTCTACAGGGTCCACTTTTTGCAATTAAACAATCAGTAAGTACTTACAATGACGTCATTACATTGACAGTCAATACACCACAGTAAACAATATAAACTTACACCATCGTAACTAATCATAAAGGAATGATGTGAAAAGTAATGAAAGCGTTGCACTGTTTATGTTTACTTACAGATATTTGAGAATAAAAATAAATCCTCCAACTGTATCAGGGCTAACCGCGATACGTAGTTGACAGCAAAACTGCGAATCCTAAATAACATGGCGGCATCTCGTCGCAGCCGGTATAAGTACGTTTTCACTCATTTCAGACGTATTACACTTGTTAATATTACTCACAGCATCAAACACTTTTTGAGTTAAAAACACGTCTCAGTACAGAAACAAAATATGTAAGTTTGTATCACACAGTAAAAGCAAAATGACGTAACATTCTCAACCTTCACGGTCGCACAGTAGGTACCTATAAATCGTGGTAAAAGAAATTAAGGTATTCTAAACATTAATAATTCGCATGGTTATTTTAACACTGCTACTGTAAAAGTCACTATTTACAAACGACTCATTCCAATGCAGAGTTCTTGTGTGTATGAAAAATAAAAACCAAACGCGACAGATTATTTTGCCTAGGAACAAACGTGACACGCAGTCAAGCAAGTTCGCTGTTAACTCTTTATTTTTTTATGTCAGTGATACCCACTAACAAATATTAAGATTCTACCAGGAAGTTAAAAAACACGATATTTTATAGTTTTTATTTGTTTATTATTGTTTGATTGAAAAGCCAAATTTTATATGTCATTATTTTTTTCAATACTTTTTATGCCCTAGAATAATGCGTTATTGCGTTGTTCAGGTTCATACAGTCAGAGTCGGAGTCGGTGGCAGCTGGCAGCACAGATTATTAAGGTGGCAGTGGCAGGCAGTTTGATAGTAATTTGTACCACAGAGTAGCACTTGGCTGAAAACTGGACCTAAACTGAAGGCGTAATTAATTAAATAAATAGACCTCGGGACAAACAAATGTCTAAAACTTTTTAAAAATGTGTGAAGATTAAAGATATTGACAGATTGAGACAGATTAGAACGCAAACATTGCTATAAATACGAGAATTGCCCCTCAGAAGGATAATGGGGACTGGGGAGGGCAACTGTCAAAATGGCGGTGTCGCCGTCGTAGTGTTTAGCTAGTTCCCAACACAAGATTATAAACAAGGCGAGAGGTGGTTTTATTATATACTCCGACATTGGAGTCCACCATTTCCCGAATTACCCTAAAATTAGAAGATTGCAGCATGCAGCTATTCGTACAGAGTTCGAGGTTATGTCGGAAACATTGAAAAAGTGATTACAAGAAAATATAAGTTTAAAATTCTGACACTTTAAAAGTCAAATAATTGATTTAAAATATTGAAATCCCCGGAAATAGTGAAATAACCTAGCTCACGAATTAAAACGAAATGACAATTGTAGGCCAATAGGCCGTAGAGACGAAGCTATGATCACGGCATCTACTCTACAATTAGCTTTGCCCGACCCCGGGCCCGCCCTTCCCCATTGACAGCAACGAAACCACAGAGTACATTATACTATTGGAAACGACTATTCAAGTATTTAGCGTTTGTAACGTCAAAATAATAAATTATCTTTAAAAAGTTAAACAAGCTTTTTCACAACATTGTATTCTTATTCTAGGTTTGAGGTAAGCTGTTGTGAGGAACCACTTAAAATTTTGTGGATTCGATGAGGTAGGTAGTGAAGTCGTTGGTTTAAAAAAAGATAATCTGATGATAATACTTTTTTACTATTTCTATATTTTTGTATAACTCCATAACATTAGAAAAAAGAGGCTCGCAGAAGCAGGAGTACGAAACCTTTTATTTTCAAGTTAAGTTTTAACAATTTCAATAAATAAGATATGTGTTTTTTTTTGCAAGTATCTATGTATGGCATACAATAAAGCATTTTCTATCTATCTACTCGTCATGATGCTTGGATAGGTACATGGAATTAAACAATTTTTAGCAACAATCAGTTTATTAAAAACAACATTATCACAATGAAATGTCCATATTTTGTTTACCACTTAACAATTTAGTCACTGCTACTATCAGTCATCACAAATGATAATAATTAATTGACATTTGTGGTAACAAAAGTCATTATTTTAACTATAATAATTTAGAATGCCAGAGGATTAACAAAAATTCACATTCTCAAGCTGGAGATGATAGAGTTTCATTACTAATTATTCATCATCCTCTGATAATGATGAAGAAGTTTCCAACGTTAATAATAGGTAAATCTTTCTACATCATCCTACCATCGAGTTGGAAAAACCTTTCCTGTTCTTTAACTGTATGAGCAATGCTAGATTGCCATTTCTCTGCAGTTTTGTTCGAGTGCTTGAGGGAGCAACCGCTTCACTTCTTGTAATATCTAACTTTAATTGTTTTGGGCTACATACCCCTTAATTTGAGTCCATACTAATTCTAATGGGTTTAGCTCGCAGTGGTAAGGAGGGAGGCGCAATTTCTTTTTTTTTTTCTTTAGCCATTTTATCTACAGCAAACTTTTGTTACAAATGTTTTATTTGTTTCATTTTTTGTAATAAAGTGGCCCCAAGGTATTTTTAAGGAATATTTTTGTTTTTTAACCACTTCTGAATATCTGCCTTTCGTGTGGCTGTAGTTGGATTTAACCAGTTTTTGGTGACAATGGAGTGATCATTTTACTAATGATTTGGTAATGTGACAATTGTAAAGTAAATTCAAAAGAATTACATCTAAATCAAGTTTTACCAATTCGTCAATGATAAGCCGTCTTCTTTGTCCGGTTGGGTTCTTTAAACCAGTTGATGAACCTGCCCGGTGTGCTTCCTTTGAAGTCTTAATAGTGTTGTCTTGCCATACCTTGCTTTTCGTGTGTAATAAAAGTTATAGATGTAAGTACAATAATAAACTGACTTAAGTTGAACTAATAATACTTCACTATATTGTTTTCAATAAAGGAAGTTTTACATAGCTTACCAAGTTCTGTAAATCCTCCTTCATGCAAAAAAGATTTTATAAATGTTAGTAGCACTGTACCTTCATAAACCAAGTCTCATCTAAATAATTTAATATAGTTTTCCTTCGTTCCTTAATCTCTTAATTTCATGGAGATATTTCACCCTCCATAATACAATCTCTTGTTTGTCAATTAGGGCACTTTTCTATTTTTTATAGGTAAATTTTAATTTGTATAAAGTGCTTCTTGTGAAATCGGGTAGAGACTCTTCGCTTTTAACGGCTTCCAGAATCTTGTCCAACTCATTTGAAAAGAAAAAATAATGAATTTTTCTTCGTATTCCACTTAACGTAATAACATCATAATCGTCAGATTTTGAGTAATTCCGTTGACGAGGAGATTGCAGGCGACCTTTTGTATTGTACTCATTGAGTTCATTATAGACTGTTGTACGAGATTTACTTTTTTAATTAAAATAAGATTAGTAATGGATGTTACTACCTCACAATGCATGTTACTTTCAAAAATGTTATGGTAATTTTTTTATGGTAATAATAATTTACCTGCAATTTCAGGAGTACATACGGGCCAGGACCCCTTAACTCTTATAAATATTTATAACTGTTCTTTTTTCTATACAACGAAGCGGTGTTGGCTTTATTCTCTTTTTTGGGAGACAATATTTTAACATCGTGTGTACTCTGTGATCGTGACCAATTTTGGGGCTAAGTTTTTTTCGCTGTTGACACAGATGAGTGTTACCAGCAGTTTCAGTGCGTACATTTTCTTTTTAGTTACTATACTCTATGTTGCAAGCCACTCGGGCGTGCACCGGGATCAACCCTGTCCATAGTTTAACAAAACGTACCGCTTTGCCCGAACAACACAAAACTAACACTATGGATAACAAAACAATGACAACAGAAAAAGAGTACCAATTAACAAATAAACCACGAAAATTCAGCAACAACAACGAGAAAAGGCGCTGCATTCACAAGTATCCACAAGTGAATGACAAATTGACAATTGACAACTACAGATTATTTACGGAATTTGACGAATGGATGACATTATAAACCGACAAAATTTAAAAAAAACAGGTGCTGCTAAAACTTAAGAAGGGAATAGGTGACGTTTTAGATTTGGTAGAGTTATAGTGACATGAAAAACGTTCCCGCTACTGTCCGCCCCTGCTTCTTTTAGATTTTAGACATTGACACGACAATATTTTATGTAAAAACTACTCAATATTAAATTAAAGCCTTGTAGTTTCGGAAGGTAGAGTGGTTAAATAAGTACGATTCAGTGTGACAGCTGTTATAAATTTATTTTAATTAACTCCACATCAATCTTGACTGCAATAATGTTTGTTGTACTTTTAGCACAGTGTGCCCCTAAAAGAGCCTTTTTTACTTCTGTTGCTCTAATAAATGGAGAGGACAACACTCGACACTGGCAACAATGGCTAAGGCCGCTTGCTACAATCAAAAAGAAGAAGAAGAAATGGAGGGGAAAACAGCTGGGATGACAGACGAGTACGAAATATTTGAATATTTGAAAGAGTCGGTGACGAAACCCTAGGTACGCTCAGGAGTAAGTAGTGCGAGGGAAAGAGTACTATAACTAGGTGCGAGGTCTCTACTCTACGCTAGAGTCATGAGGTCGTGAGTTGTAAAAGTTTGTCAATAATGAAGATTCAGAGAGATTTTGCATAATTTAACTGTTTCATTTTAGCTTACTTTTGTAGTGACACAGTACCCGTCACACAGTCACCAGAAACCAGTTACCACGTACCACCGAACCAGCTACCACATATCACCGAAACAGTTACCACATACCACCGAACCAATTACCTTACCACGTTTGTGACAGTCTGCAAGAAACAGTGAAGCAATCATCTTGAAAAAGACGAGCACGTATTGACAAACATGAAGAAAGAAGCGGTTTGTAAGCGGGAGCAAGCAAGCAGAAGCACCAGCACCCCCGTATCTTCATTGTTCGCTTCGGGACCACGCAGATGGACACACGCGTCCCGCGGACCGGCAGGCAGTCTTCACTCGACGACGGCGAGCGGCGAAAAGGATCGCGCCTTTTTTTTTTTTTGAATGGCATCTCGCAGGTCAACCTATGAGGTTGTCGTCTGCTTAGACGGACTTGCCTGTGGTTGCCCTAATAAATTAAGGCCTCCAGCCAGGACTTAAACTTATGTACTAACTTAAAAACTAAACGACAACGCTAAGGGCACCCCCTTCGGGGTACGAACCTCGGCTTAGGGCGTCGCTGGGAGAGGGCAGCAAGGGACTAGCTGGATCAGGATTTGAGTGATTTAGGGACGAATTTAAATCTACAGGCTCAGCGGCGCGGGCTGGCTCGAGCAAGGGTCGGGAGGGGCGTGGATTTGGGCGTCGCGGCGGGCCTCGGCGGCGAGGACGGTAGGACGGCGATCGGGTTTTGGGCTTGTGTAGTGTGCTGGTGGCCTTACTACTCTCCTGGAGGAGGGTAGTGGCGTCGTCGGGGGCGATTAAAGTATGCCTTGGTCGGCGAATACTGCTAATGCGGGAGGGAGTGTAGCGGGCGGCCGCTGAGATCAAGGGGTTGGAGTGTTTTATGCCACAGTCAAAGAAGCGCTTCGATAAGCGTTTCATGAACTGGTTTATGGTAGGCATTTTAAGATCGATGTGGAGATTTATATTACGGACATAGAAGGGGGCACCCGTGACCTTTCTGAGGAAACGGTTCTGGAGGGTCTGCATCTTATGGAGATGACGTGGGTGAGCGTGCGCAAATACAACGCAAGCATAGGTCATGATGGGACGGATGACTGCGGTGTAGATGCGCAGTTTGCATTTAAGTGACAGTTTACTACGGGCTGTCAGTACAAAGTGGAGCCTGCTAAGAGCGAAGGAGGCGCGCGCGCGAACCGCCTTAATATGAGACTTAAAGGTAAGGTTTTCATCGAGGATCACGCCTAGGTATTTGGCTTGCTTCTCCCAGGGGATCGGCTTACCGTACATAGTGATCGGGCTGGGAAGTGGGGGAGGGAGTCGACGACGTCTCGAGAAGAGAACCGCCTGACTCTTATCGGGGTTGACCTCGATTCTCCATTTCCGGAACCAAGCGCCTAAGACGTTTGCGGAGGTTTGGAGAGTATGAGCTATAGCATTGGGACAATGACCGGTATAGTAAACGGCAGTGTCGTCGGCGAAGAGAGCCAACTGAGCCTTTTTACTCTGTGGGACATCGCTGGTGAACAGCGTGAAAACTAGAGGAGATATGACGGAACCCTGAGGGACACCGGCGCGAATAGGGTGAGGGGACGAGAGTGCACCCTCGATGCGATAGCGGAAGGTGCGATTCGACAAAAAGTCTCGTAAGATGAGCACGAGACGATCTGGCACTCCTATTTGGTAAAGCTTGTATAACAAGCCGTTGTGCCAGACTTTGTCGAAGGCTTTCGCTATGTCGAAGAATAACACACCCGTCGTCGCGTTACGCTGCATACCGGCGCACAAGTGCTCTACGATACGGTGGACCTGGTGGATACTCGAGTGTTGTGGACGGAAACCAAACTGCTCGTTGGGAATGAGGCTCTTTGCTTCGGCGTAGTCTTTGAGACGCTTATAAATAAGCCTCTCGTAGATTTTGCCGAGAACGTTGAGTAAGCTAATGGGACGATAGCTGGAGGGCTCAGACTTTGGCTTGCCTGGCTTTGGGATACCGATGACTGTTGCTTCTTTCCACGCTTGTGGGAAGATGTTGTTGCTCAAGGCGCCATTGAAGATGGCGGTCATGAGCATTATTAGAGGGGCAGGTAGGAGTTTGTATACCTTGTTGGTAATACCGTCCGAACCGGGGGCTTTACGAGCTTGGAGCCCTTTTATGATGTCGTGCACTTCATCTGGAGTGACGGGAGGCAGAGGATCATCAGGGTCTTCAACGGGTGGAAGGGAGGCTCTCCGTTCGACTTCAGCGTCGACCTTGTTCAGGTGAGCTTGGTCTACTGGTTGAGAGCTGGGAGAACACTGAGACTCTAGGCTGTCAGCAAGGCATTCGGCCTTGTCGGTGCTGTCGAACGCGACGCTCTTGTCGGGGCGAATGAGGGGAGGCATAGAGACCTCCTCGGAGGAGCGTAATTTCCTCTGAAGGTGCCAGAAGGCTTGGTGAGTGGGCTCGAGTTCACTGAGCATCTTGTTCCAACCCTCTGAGCGAACCTCCCCTATGCGTTTCTTTACAGCACGCTGTAAATGGCGCATGTGGGCTTTGTTCGCGTCACAAGGGAAGGAGTCGTAGGCACGAATAGCCGCATTCTTCTCGGTTATCAAGTCACGTACGTCAGAAGGTAGTTTCCAGCGATGGTCTTCCATCACCGGAACTTCCCGTGAACAATCCGTCAAAACGGATTGAACGTGCTCAGTAAACGAGTCGATTGCGGCCGTCGTGTCGGCGACTGACACTATGTGATCGGGGATGGTGTCCAATTGAGGCGACGTGGTGGATTTCAGTGTTTCACTTACTTTCCTCCAGTCGGTTATCATCTGGGTCTGAGGGGGGCGGTTGGGATCGCTTGGGCCAGAGTAGGGGGCAAGATGCATAACTACTGGGCGGTGGTCAGAGTTAAGCTCGGGGAACGTCTCTATCGATTGCAAACGGAGGTTCACATTCTTGAGCAGCGCTACATCGAGTATATCTGGAAGATGGTTGGGATTTCCTGGGAAATGAGTCGGACTCATTGGAGCGATGACGTCAAAGTTAAGGGATTCGCCTAACTTGGAAATGATCCGACCTCTGGTAGAAGTCGTGCTACTATTCCACGCCGGGTGTTTGGCATTAAGATCCCCCGCCAATATGACGGAGTCACTCATACCGAAGAGGGCGGTGAAGTCCTTTTGGAGAGAGATGGGATCCTCCGGACCATTGTCTGGTGGAATATAAGCAGAGATGATGGTGATCGGTTGATGACCAGTCATGCCGAGCCGACAGATAGAGGTCTCCAGATGGGAGAAGAGAGAAGGTGGGTCGATAGGGATGCAATACAAAGATTTCCTAAAGTATATTAGTGTGCCACCCTTGTGGCATCGAGACCTGTCATTGCGAACTAGTTTATAGTTGGCAATATTCGGGTTTCGGTGATGCGGTTTTAAAAAGGTTTCCTGAATGAGGAGGATGTCAAGCTGATGGTCGCGGAGGAAAGCGGCGATCTCATCGCGTTGACCTGAAACGCCATTTGCGTTGAAGAAGCCTAATTTAAGGGATCGGGGTTTGTTACTACTACTACTACTACTACACTCGTATTATCCATTGAAAATTAATATTTGAGTGAGTGTAGAACTTGCGCGATCTCGGGATACGCGCTGAGGATTTCCATAAGGCGGAGTGCATTGCCGTTTGCAGCAACGATTTCTTCCGCCATTTTGTCCGCGGCGGTGGTGAAGAGAGCCGCGTATGTACTTAGTATAATTTGGGCGCTGTTTCGGCCCTGGGTTCCCTGAGGTTTCGCTGGAGAGGCCGTAGGGGCCGCGGGGGCTACCAAAGGCGCTGGGATGGCGGAAGCCATCAGCGCTGGAAGTTGAGCGGGTTGCGCTGGTTGCGCGGGGATAGAGGGCACCGAAGCTGCGGGAGCCTTCAGGTGATTTAGGTTAGCCCAGGGAGACGGCCTCCCCCCCCAATGGGTTCCCGCATTGACGAGGCGGGGGGGCTCAGTAGCCGTGGTTTGGACCCCCACGGTGAAGCTAAGAGGAACCCGAGGAGGGGCCGCTCGTCAGGGCTTTTGCAGACAAGCCGACGACGTAGCGGCCAAGGTTGCGGTGTTGTTGGGCGACATCGCAACTGTGGTGGGGCCGCGGCGGGAGAGGAGTGCCGGTATTGCGGTGCGCCGCTCTCCCTACCTTCCGCGGCCTTAACGGGGTCGCCACCGTACGATGGCTGACGCGGTGGGGCCGCAGGGGAAGAGGAGTGCCGGTATGTCGTTGGCCGCTCTCCCTATCCTCTGCGGCCGAAAAATGGTAGGCGACGGGGCCATTCATCAGACCCGTCGCAAGGGGCAAGGGGTTGGTCGTAGGCTGAGGGCGAACAACGCCCTCTTCCAGCCCCTCTAAATGGGTCCAGGGACGGCGGACTCGGGGACGTCCACCGCCCCCCATACATCAGGACCCGAGGTGGCGGCGCGTAGTGTTCCACGCGCGCCCCTCTTAGACGTTGCGGGGGGAGTCTAACACTTCACTCCCCCCGCCCGAGACGGGGCCCGCGTTAGCGGGCCGGCACCAGCCGGGGTTGCGGAAGAATTATGTGTTCCCACGACCCCGGCGTAGGTGTTAGATGGAACACCGGGGTGGTTTTTAGTCAGTAAGAGTCTGACAGACCCCTCCGCCCACCCCAGGGCGGAGGACATCCATGAGGATTTTCCACCCCGGGAACAAAAAAAAAAAAAAAAAAAAGGGAGACGGCCTCACACGGCCTGGCTTTGGCCCTCTCTCTGAAGGAGTTGGAGCCCCAACTGAGAGGACTCTACACAGCGTGCCTTGAGCGGGGCCAGTTTCCCAGTCTGTGGAAGATTGGACGTCTGGTCCTACTCAGGAAGGCGCCCTGCCGACTCGCCGTCTGCGTACCGGCCCATAGTGCTGCTCGACGAGGTGGGCAAGCTGTTCGAGCGCATACTCGCAGCCCGCCTCGTCGGCCACTTGTGCAGAGAGGGGCCGGACCTGGACGAGAGCCAGTTCGGCTTTCGGCATGGGCGCTCTACCATCCACGCTGTGTCGAGGGTGAGAGTCCTGGCGGAGGAAACAGTGTCCCGGGGCGGGGTGGTGGTGGCGGTGTCCTTGGACATCTCCAACGCCTTCAACACCCTGCCCTGGAGCTGCATTCGGTAGGCACTACGTTATCATCGGGTGCCTCTCTACCTCCGCCGCATCGTTGGGGCTTATCTGGCGGGGAGGTGTGTCACCTACATGGAACGTGATGGCATAAACCAGCGCCAAGTGTCGTGCGGTGTTCCACAGGGATCGGTCGTGGGACCGCTCCTGTGGAACATCGGGTACGACTGGGTGCTGAGGGGCGAGCTCCCGCCGGGCGCGGACCTGACGTGTTACGCGGACGACACGCTGGTCACGGCGCGGGGGAGTTCGCACAGGGAGGCAGCGTTGCTCGCGACGGCGGCGGTCTCACTGACGGTGAGCCGCATACGGCGCCTCGGCCTGGAGGTGGCCCTCAGCAAGTCGGAGGCCATGGTGTTTCATGGCCCCCGGCGGGCGCCGCCGGCCGGATCACACATTGTGGTCGGGGGGGTCCGGATCGCTGTCGAGCCCACCATGAAATATCTGGGATTGGTGCTCGACTGCCGGTGGGACTTCGGACCCCACTTCCGGCGGCTGGCGCCCAAGTTGTTGGGCGCGGCCAGGGCGCTGGCAACGCTGCTTCCCAATCTGGGGGGCCCGAGCGCCGCCTGTAGGCGGCTCTATATGGGGATCGTGCGATCCATGGCGCTCTACGGAGCGCCGATCTGGGCGTCTGACCTGACGGCCGGCAGCATAGCTGTCCTGCGCAAGCCGCAGCGGGCGATGGCCGTCAGAGTCATTTGGGGGTATCGCACGATCTCCTTCGAGGCGGGTTGTGTACTGGCCGGATCACCGCCCTGGGACCTGGAGGCGAAGGTGCTCGCGTCACTGTACCGGTGGCGCGAGGCAGCGCGGGAGCGGGGCGAGCGACCGATGCAGCAACAAATCGAGCAGCATCGGTTGCAGCTCCGCGAGGTCCTGGTGGCGGAATGGCGGGTGAGGCTGTCACGCCCTACCGCCGGCCTCAGCACCATCGAGGCGATCCGGCCAGTGCTCGACCGCTGGCTCGGGAAAAGGCACGGCTCCCTGACGTTTCGGGCGACGCAGGTGCTCTCGGGGCATGGTTGCTTCGGGAAGTACCTGTGTCGCATTAACAGGGAGCCGGACGCCCGGTGTCACCACTGCGTCGACTGCCGGGAGGACACGGCGCGGCACACGCTGGCAGAGTGTGCCGCTTGGGAGGAGCCGCGCCGTGCCCTCATCACCGAAGTAGGCAACGACCTGTCGCTGCCGGCCGTCGTGAACGCGATGGTCGGCGGCGCAGAGTCCTGGGACGCAGTGGTCTCCTTTTGCGAAACGGTCATCTCGCAGAAGGAGGCTGCGGAAAGGGAGAGAGAGAGATCTCGACTCTCGACCCGGCCCGCAGCAGACGCACCGGGCGTCGGAGGAGGGCGGACAACGCCCTTTTCCGGCCCCCCTGAATGGGTCCAGGGGCGACGGATTCGGGGACATCCGTCGCCCCCCAACATCAGGACCCGAGAAGGCGGCGCGCGTAGTGTTCCGCGTGCGCCGCTCACAGACGTTGCGGGGGGAGTACACCTCACTCCCCCCGCCCGAGACGGGGCCCGCGCAAGCGGGCCGGCACCAGCCGGGGTTGTGGAAGAATAATGTGTTCCCGCGACCCCGGCGTAGGTGTGAGATGGAACACCGGGATGGTTTTTAGTCAGTAAGAGTCTGACAGACCCCTCCGCCCGCCCCAGGGCGGAGGACATCCATGAGGATTTTCCACCCCGGGAACAAAAAAAAAAAAAAAAAAGGGAGACGGCCTCTGCGGACTGAGCCGCTCCGGCATCAGCACGGAAGGAGGCTTTCCCCAGGGGCTTTCCCTGTGCTGGCGGTCGCTCGCGCGTTTCGCGAGTTTGGGAGAGGAGGACTTCGGGGCCTTAGGACAGCCCCGGTAATTTGCCGGGTGTCCCGATTGGCCGCAGAGTACACAGCTGGGAGGCTCTAAACATAGTTCCCTATCTTTAGGGCGGGTACAGTCGGCGGTGCCATGCTCTCCTAGACACTTGACGCATCTAGGGGTGGCATAGCAGTTGGACTGCGAGTGACCATATAATTGGCAGCGATGACACTGTCCAATTAATTGAGCTCTGTAAGGCTTCTCTATTGAGATGCCTGAGAGCGAACACACCGACTTAACTTTAAAAATCGGGTGGTGACCGTCTGTGGGGTCACAGATGACCAGGACCATGTCGTAGACTAGGCCCTGTCTCGCTTTATGTAAGCGATGGCGGAAACTGGTATGCCTTGTGAGACAAGGTCGCTCTTAATCTCCTCGGTGGAGATTTCCTGTGGAACGCGCCTAATAACGACGCGTATAGGGGTTTCCTCCGGAAGGGAGTAAGTGTGAAAGGAGTAGTTCCTTTCACGTAGGGCGCGGGAGAGGTCCCTAAAGTCCGCAGACGTGGGGACCGTCACTTTGATCCCCTGGAGGGTGGATCGGGCGTTAGTATAGTTGATCTTGCGATCAACACACATTTTAGAGATTTCATTCCATTTGGACTTTTCCTGGACGTATATCGGGGGAGGGGGCTTCTGTTTCCTCGCGGTAGGAGCGGGTGGGCAAGCCATAGGGCTGGCGGGGCGACTGGCCCGCGGACTAGGGGCGGAAGTAGTGCTGGACGATGTATTCGTGACCTGTTTCTTTGAGGCCTTGCCAGCGGGGGCGGAGGATTTAGCCTTCCTCTTGCCTCCTTTGACGACGACTTGGAAGTCGTCGTCGCTGGAGGAGGAGGTGCGGGCTTCGTCCGCGGCGAGTGTGACTGACGTGTCCATACTCTCTGGGCGAGTCGAGTCAGTTTCGGTGCGCAGCTGCGTCGGGTTTATTGTCTCCGAGACAATGGCGGGCGCGACAAAGGGAGCCGGATTAGCGGCCGACTTAATTACTGCCGGGGCAGTAGCGGGCGAGACAATAGGGCCCGGATTAGCGGCCGGAGTATTATCTGCCGAGACAAAGGCGGGTGAAACAATGGGGGCCGAATTTTCGGCCGGAACATTGTCTGCCGGAACAAAAGGCGGAATGCCTTGTTCGCATGCAGGTGGCGATAGCGGGCTTTCAAGCGCGTCGCTGAAATCGCCGAGTGCGCCTTGAGACGGAGTAGCGTGTTGGCGTAGACCAACAATTTCCTTGCCATATTTGGCGAGGATGTCGGGGTCCTTTAGGAGGACATTCCTGACGAATGCTAGCAGGATGCTAGCGTCCGTCATGGTAACGGGAAATCTATTCAAATGAGATATTGACTCATTTGTGCCTAATTTCCTACACCTAACAACCTATCTCCCCGGTTGGATGGGCCCGGGGATGTGTGACCCTCTCTGTCGGGTGTAGACAGAGAGGTGAGTACCTATTGGTGAGCCCTAAGCTTGTAACCCGTCGCCAGTCTTAATATGCGAACGGGGCCCTGACCAGTCTAGCGCGAAGGGTGTGGACACACCCTAAAGACACTAGGTGAGTAGCTGGAAAGCAAAACTGTCACCAGAGCCGACTAGGAGATCCCCCAAGGCCGGTTATCTGGGACCCGTCCAACTAACCACCCACCTAGCCTTCTGGCAACTCCAGAGGAAGCTCAGATCCGGAGAAATAGTCTCCATACCCCCCCTGATCCGTCCCGACAAGACCATCGCCTTCGATGATGTCGACAAGGCTGAGCTTCTAGCCGACAGTCTAGAAGTCCAATGCTCGCCTAGCTCTCAACCAGTAGACCAAGCTCACCTCACTGAGGTCGACGCTGAAGTCGAACATAGAGCCTCCCTCCCTCCCGTCGAAGACCCAGAGTATCCACTGCCCCCAGTCACGCCCGACGAAGTGCACGACCTCATCAAAGGTCTTAAGGCTCGTAAAGCCCCCGGCTCAGATGGAATCACCAATAGGGTATTCCAACTTTTCCCTGCCCACCTGATAATGCTACTGACCACCATCTTCAATGGTGCTCTGAGCAACAACATCTTCCCACAGGCATTCAAAGAAGCCACCGTCATCGGTATCCCGAAGCTCGGCAAGCCAAAGTCAGAGCCTAGTAGTTACCGCCCCATCAGTCTGCTCAATGTCCTTGGCAAAATCTATGAGAGGCTTATTTATAAGCGCCTCAGAGACTACGCCGAGACAAAGGGCCTCATCCCCAACGAACAGTTTGGTTTTAGAACCCAACACTCGTGCGTACAACAGGTCCACCGTATAGTCGAACACATCAACTTCGGTTTCCAACGAGGTTTGGTGACCGGTGCTGTTTTCTTCGACATAGCGAAAGCGTTCGACAAAGTCTGGCACAACGGCTTATTATATAAGCTGTACCAACTCGGTGTGCCAGATCGTCTCGTGCTCATCTTACGGGACTTTTTGTCGAATCGCACCTTCCGTTATCGCATCGAAGGAGCGCTATCCTCCCCCCACCCTATTCGCGCAGGAGTCCCTCAGGGCTCTGTGATCTCTCCCCTAGCATTCACGCTATTCACCAGCGATATGCCCAAGTGCAGCAAGGCACAGCTGGCTCTGTTCGCAGACGACACGGCCATTTACTACACCGGCCGCGATCCAGACTCGATATCTCGCATTCTCCAAACCCAAGTCAACAAGCTTGGCGCCTGGTTTAGGAAATGGAGAATTGAAGTAAATCCCGACAAAAGTCAAGCGGTTCTATTCTCGAAGCCGCGTCATACCCCCTGCCCCCCTCGACCGATCACCATGTTCGGCAAGCCGATCCCTTGGGAGAAGCGAGCCAAATATCTTGGTGTAGTTCTCGACGAACACCTTTCGTTTTCAGAGCACATTAAGGCGGCTCGTTCGCGCGCCGCCTTCGCTCTAGGTAGACTCCACTTCGTCCTCAATGCACGTAGCAAATTGTCACTTAAGTGCAAATTGCGTATCTACACAGCGTGCATCCGCCCGATCATGACCTATGCCAGTGCAGTCTTCGCACACGCCAAGCCCGTTCGCTTCCATAGAATGCAGACCCTCCAGAACAAGTTCCTCCGTAGGATAACAGGCTCCCCCTGGTACGTTCGCAACGAAATCCTCCACGTAGACCTCAGGATTCCCACTCTCCGTCAGTTCATGAAACGCATTTCAAAGCGTTTCTTCGAGACCGCCGCGAATCACCGCAACCATCTGGTGGTGAAAGCCGCTAGCTATATTCCCTCCTCCATTAGTCAAGTCCGCCGTCCCAAGCATGTCCTCACCGATCCCGATGACCACATAACTCTCATTCAGGAGAGCAGTAGGGCCACCAGTACAGTGCACAAACACAGACCGACATTCCGACCTCGCCGCCGAGGTCCCTCGCGAAGATCCCGACGTAATTGTCCCCCCCGACCCTTGCTCGACGAAGTGCCAGCCCGCGCCGTAGCTGAGCCTGTAGCTTTAAATTCCCCGATTAATAATAATCAACAAAACTTGATCCAGCCTGTCCCATCTTGCTGTCCTCCCGTCAGCGACGCCCTAAGCCGAGGTCCGTACCCCACAGGGGGTGCCCTTAGCGAGCGTTCGCTTAATAATATAAGTAGTTTTACGCCCCTGGCTGGAGGCTTTGAGTCCGCTTAAGGCAGCCACAGGATAGTCCGGTTAAGTAGTCACGACCTCTCAAGGTCAACTACGAGATGCCATACCCAAAAAAAAAAAAAAAATGTTAGTCGACAATCAAGTCAAGTTCGGTTCACTGTTCAGCCCAGTCTGTTTTATTTTCGACATAGTACCTACCTACCTGTATACTCTACATAAGTAAGCCACAAGCGCTTAAAGTGGTGACCCCGTGAAGCTGAACACGACCCTGTAGCCGAAGTCTGCGTTCCTGATACATCGAAATCTTGCAAGATCCTCAGAGAATCATCACCATGACGAAAGATACCGACGATTTTAGCGATGCTCAGGGCACCGCAACGGTGAAGAGTGACGTGGCATCAATCTCATTGCCTGCACGGCTACCACCATTTTGGCGCCAAAATCCACGCCTGTGGTTCGCACAATTTGAAGCCGCCGTTGCTGCCAGCAAGATAGGTGAGGAGCAGAAATTCAACCTCGTCGTCCCGCTACTCGGCAACAGCGACCTAGAACAAATCGGAGACATCATCTTACACCCACCGATCACTGGCAAGTACAGCGCGCTCAAAGACAGACTTATATCAACGTACCAAGAGTCAGACCACCGGCAGTTACAGAAGCTACTCAGCGGCCTCGAACTCGGCGATCACAAGCCAAGCCAGCTGCTGCGTAAAATGCGAGACCTCAGTGGCAAGCTACTATCGGATGAAGCGCTGAAGGTTATGTGGCTCAACCAGCTGCCCGCACAAGTTCGCGCCGTGCTCTCCGTCAACACCGAGTCATCGCTCGAAGTACTAGCTGCAATGGCAGACAAAATGATGGAGCATTTTGAACCCGCTACAGTCGCCGCAATCTCCACAGCAAACCCTGCGTCAACAAGTTCAGCAGTCAATGAGGTACAGCTCAACGCAATAACAACTCTACAGATCAATATGCTTACGAAACAAATTGAAAAATTGTCACTCGAAGTCGCCGAACTCCGCAACCAACAATATTCGTCGTACCGCCATTCCCGCCAAAACACCGCACATCGTAGCCGCTCACGCTCACATTCTAGACAACGTACGGATAACGCTCGCAAGCCCGGCGATCCCGACTGGATGTGCCGTTACCACTACCGATTCGGGAACAGTGCACGTAAATGTGAATCGCCGTGTTCCCTAGCAAAGCGGGAAAACTAGAACGTACATCGATAGTGGCGGGTGTCGATGTAAACCAAACAAGCCGCCGCCTATGTGTGATCGACACCAACAATATAGAAAAATTTCTTGTCGACACGGGAGCCGACATATCGGTATTAGCCGCTCGCAACCAGAAATATTCAAGGCCGGCGGAGAATGCAGGCTACAAACTTTTCGCGGCAAACGGAACAGAGATTCGTACCTACGGAGAGCGCACACTCGAGCTCAACCTAGGCTTACGAAGAAGTATTAAGTGGACTTTCATCGTCGCCAATGTTAAGACTTCATTACTGGGTGCCGACTTCCTAGTACATCATAAACTTTTAGTCGACTTGCACCAAAGAAAACTCATCGACCATCGACTCAGTAAACAAGAAAATCAACTTGAAATTATGGTGGATAACAAATTGGTTAATAAGGCAGCTGACGTAGCTGAGGCTTTTAATGAGTTTTTTGCTAATATACCTATAACTACGACTTGCTCCTTAAATTCGTCCCCGTCTAAAGCTGAGAATCTTTTGAATAGTAGTGTGCCAAAATGTACTCGCATATTTAGCTTCGAACATGTAACGCCTAATGATGTAATTAACGTCTATAACACACTTAAATCTAAAAAAAATGGTGATTACTGGGGCATCTCAATTAAACTTTTAAGTAATATAATAGACATCGTAGCCCCCTATCTAGCTGTTACTTTTAATAAATGTGTTGATATAGGAACTTTTCCTGACCTCATGAAGAGTAGTAAAGTCATACCATTATTTAAATCTGGTAATAAAAATAACATTGGCAGTTTCAGGCCTATTTCTATCTTACCAGCATTTAGCAAAATATTTGAAAAGTTAATACTTAAGCAGTTGCTAAGACATTTTAATTTAAATAGCCTCCTTCATAATGAACAATATGGCTTTACAAAAAGACGTTCAACTACAGATGCGGGTGTTGCTCTGCTGAAACACATATTTAATGCATGGGAGAAATCGCAAAATGCTATTGGAGTTTTCTGTGATCTCTCTAAAGCCTTTGATTGCGTGCACCATGACACGCTTTTGCGTAAACTACGTCATTACGGTGTCCAAAACGAAGCTCTCAACGTAATAAAATCTTATTTACACAATAGGTTCCAATGTGTAGATGTCGATGGTGTGAAATCATCCGGGCTTCCAGTTCAGTTAGGTGTTCCTCAAGGCTCAATACTAGGTCCATTCTTGTTCTTAGTGTATATCAATGACTTACCATTCTATTTAAATGATATCTGTGACGTTGTACTGTTTGCAGATGATACCTCTCTTATTTTTAAAGTAGACAGGAATAGACAAGAGTTTGACGACGTAAACAGTGCACTCTCAATGGTTACGGATTGGTTTACGTCAAATAACCTAGTTCTCAATGCTAAGAAAACTAAATGTGTAAAGTTCGTCTTACCGAATGTTAGAAATCTAGGACCCAACATAGTCTTAGATAAAGAGCTGCTTGATACAGTAGACTCGGCAGTTTTTTTGGGCATAACAGTAGATGCCAAACTTCAGTGGGGCCCACATATATCAAGCCTAGCGGGGAGGCTCAGTTCAGCCGCCTACGCTGTCAGGAAAGTAAGACAATACACTGACGTTGATACAGCACGGTTAGTCTATTTTAGTTATTTCCACAGCGTTATGTCCTACGGTATTCTGCTGTGGGGCAAAGCTGCTGATATTCAAAATATATTCGTCCTTCAAAAACGAGCTGTCCGAGCAATTTATCAACTAGGAGCCAGAGTTTCTCTTAGAGATTTTTTTAAAGATATTGGTATTCTTACGGTAGCATCACAATTCATCTTCGCCAACATCTTATACATTAGGCAAAATATACACTTATACACTAAAAACAGTGATTTTCACAATGTTAATACTAGAAATAAGAACAAACTACGTGCTCCCTTTCACCGGCTTCATAAGGTTCATAACTCATTTGTTGGGCTAGGCATAACCTTTTATAACAAGCTACCCTCTTCTTTGCTAGATTTGCCTTTTAATGCGTTTAAAGCTCAAGTAAAATCCAACCTTTGCTCAAAGGCATATTATTCAATTAACGACTACTTAAACGATAGGAATAGCTGGTCGCTGTAATTAACTCAAGACAATGTTTATGTTCTTTCTCCAGAATTAGGTTACATACTGACAGGGTATACGAGTTCGTATATTTATTTTAATTTTATTTGACTGTATAAGTCAATTAGTTTAAGTTACCTTCATTTATTATTGACATGATCCGCTCATTACAATGTTTTTCAATGAGTTGTATTGCAATAAGTGGTTAGCTAGCGACCTCGACAATTGATCTTAAATTATTCTTGCCTGAGCAACCGGCAGCGAGTTCGTCATGCTCCCGTAGATGTCGCTGCTTGCGGTAGCGTCGGGGATCGGGTTGCCTCCTTCCCTCAAATATGGCGAGGGGGGCAATGGCTGATCTTTGCGTTATGCTCGTGAACGGGTGCTGCTTGTGGTGACTGGTCGTCTTGCTGTATATGGTTTTGATATTGTTAAAGTAATTGTTCTGTTAACTTATTTTACTTCGATGGTCCTAGTTTATCATTTGTGTTTACTTAAAAATAATCCAATAATGCATATGTAAGATGTCACGCCCCTTATGCCTGGAGGCTTTTATTTCTGTATTAATTATGTTGTTTTTTTCATTGTTTTTTTTATTGGTTTCTGTTTTGGGTATATTGGCGTGGCTAGCTTAAATATGGCAGATAATTTAATATGTTTTTTTTTGTGATTCGGTTTTTATTCTTTGATTACCTTATAATTATATAATTCTATGGTTTTCTAACTAAACAGACAGCTGTGCTGCTGGGGAGTTTGTTGCGCCACTTCTTCTTCCCAGCTAAAGCACTAGGAAGTGGTGAAGGGCGGGCGTTTTGGGGGACTGTCTTATGTAATTTTGACGTTCGAAAAGTGCTGACTCTCAGCCTAGTTTGAATAAATGACTTTTGATTTTGATTTTGATTTTGACCGTGTAACCGAGCTCAGTGTAAACGCCGTCAAAATACACAGCAAAGAAGAATCTATCTACATTATCAACCGCGACCACACTTATCACGACCTGCTGAAGAAATATCCAGATGTACTTCGACCATTGACACTCAAAACGCCAGCCAAGCATGACGTCACACATCACATCGAGACAGCTGGGCCGCCGATCTACTCACGGCCGCGCCCTCTACCGCCCGACAAATATAAAGCGGCTAAACTCGAATTCGAGCGCATGATCGAGATGGGAATATGCAAGCCGTCAAACAGTCCGTGGGCGAGTCCACTTCACATCGTGAAAAAGAAAGACGGATCACTTCGAGTATGTGGCGATTACAGGAGACTCAACGCCGTCACCATTCCCGACCGATACCCCATTCCACGAATCCAAGATTTTACATACCGACTCCACGGCAAGAAAATATTTTCTAAACTCGATTTGAAAATGGCATATTTCTGGATACCTATCGCAAAACAAGATGCTCAAAAAACAGCGATAATAACACCATTCGGTCTCTTCGAGTTCACCTGCATGACGTTCGGTTTAAGGAACTCTGGTCAAACTTTTCAACGTTTCATGCACGAGGTTCTGCGAGGACTAGATGACAATGTATTCTGTTTCGTCGACGATCTGCTCGTACACTCGCGAAATAAGGAAGAACACCGCCGCCACTTAGAACTAGTACTCGAACGCCTAAATACCTATGGCGTCAGTCTTAACATCGACAAGTGTGAGTTTGACAAGACAAACATCGAATTCCTCGGATACGAAGTGTCATCAGAAGGCATCAAACCTACTCAAGAACGAATACAAGCCATAGTCAGCTATCCGAAACCACAAACAGTTCAAGAACTAAGAAGATTTTTAGGAATGATAAACTTCTACCGTAGTTGTTTACCACAGCAAGCCGAGTACCAACACGAATTGAACGAGTACCAACACGAATTGAACAAATACCTACACAACAGCAAGAAGAATGATAAAACTCCGATACAATGGTCTCAAGTAGCAGAACAAGCCTTTTAGAAGTGCCGACAAACCATACTCGCAACAACACTGACTCACCGATACCTAACGCGCCGCTATGTTTATTTACCGACGCATCGAATACTAGCATCGGCGCCGTTCTACAACAAAAGCTGGACAACACGTGAAGACCACTGGCGTTTTTCTCAAAATCTATGAGTGAGACGCAACGACGCTACAGCGTGTACGATCGCGAATTATTAGCAATGTACACCGCAGTTCGACACCTACGTAGACTGATAGAGGGCACGTGACCTTACAATAATTACCGATCACAAACCGCTAACTTACGCTCTGACAAGAACGCCGAGTAGCAGCGATACACCACGAAGAGAACGCCAGCTACACTACATTAGTCAGTTCTGTGCAAAAATCGAATACATTCACGGAAATAAGAACGAAGCAGCGGACGCCTTATCACGCATCGAAGATATCAACTTTTCGCACTCCACAATCGACTACAACCAACTCGCTCAAGACCAAGAAAATGATGAAGAACTGAAGATGTGCATGTCCAACCCAAGTCTAAAGTTTGCGCCTATCACATTGCCCGGAGGTCAGCGACCTATCATATGTGAAACATCAACCGGCAACGTTCGTCCATACCTACCAGCGACTTATCGTATAGTAGCATTCAAAGCGCAACACGATCTAAGTCACCCTGGTGTGTTCGTACACCAAGAAGTACAAGAAGAATAATGTCTACCAAGTTTTTTTGGCCAAGTATGAACAGAGAAGTTGGTTTGTGGGTGAAATCATGCATCGGTTGCCAGCGCGGGAAAATTCAACGACATGTTATCAGTCCACTCGGCGAGTTTCAAAAATCATCGCGATTCGAACACATTCACGTTGACATCGTGGGACCATTGCCGCCATCTAACGACTACAGATATCTTGTGACAATGATCGACCGCTGCACTAAATGGCCGGAGGCAATACCTATTCGTGACGTCACCGCCGACACTGTTGCTAAGGCAATTTACGAGGGATGGTTATCGCGATTTGGCTGCCCGTTACGTGTAACGACGGATCAAGGAAGACAATTCGAATCGTCGTTATTCAACGCACTGATGAAGAAATTTGGCATCACCAGGATTCGTAATACTGCATACCACCCGCAAGCAAATGGTCAAGTCGAACGCTGGCATCGAACGTTGAAGGCCGCGCTCATGGCGCGAGGCGCCGGCATACACTGGAGCGAAGAATTACCGACCGTGCTGCTTGGACTACGTACAGCGCTTCGTGAAGACACACAAGTCAGCCCGGCCCTGATGACCTATGGATCAACACTGAGAATACCGTCAGATTTTTTTGCGCGTACACAGCCGAAAAATGAAGACGCAGAATTCGTCCGTCAGCTGACCGAAACAATGGCATCACTCGCACCAAGCAGTAAGTCACGTGTCAACAACAGGAGCACGTTTGTACACAAGGACCTAGCGACGTGTAATCATGTTTTCGTGCGTAACGATACCGTGCGAAGTCCATTGACCCCTCCTTACGACGGCCCGTTCAAGGTGATTCATCGGGATAGCAAGCATTACACCATACAAACGCCACTTCGAACTACAGTTGTCTCAATAGACAGACTTAAGCCAGCGCACCTACTCAACGAAGAAGAGTTTACCACTTCCACACCAGCATGTGCGCAACATCAGACATCATGCACTGAGAACACAACTACGAGCGACGAGCCGCGGTCATCGACCCGCAACGCACCGCGCGACATAATCGTCACTCGATCCGGCCGCGCAGTGAAACCCAACGTACGCTTCGCTTAGGGGGGAGTGATGTAGTGACACAGTACCCGTCACACAGTCACCAGAAACCAGTTACCACGTACCACCGAACCAGCTACCACATACCACCGAACCAATTACCTTACCACGTTTTTGACAGTCTGCAAGAAACAGTGAAGCAATCATCTTGAAAAAGACGAGCACGTATTGACAAACATGAAGAAACAAGTTCGCTTCGAAAGAAGCGGTTTGTAAGCGGGAGCAAGCAAGCAGAAGCACCAGCACCCCCGTATCTTCATTGTTCGCTTCGGGACCACGCAGATGGACACACGCGTCCCGCGGACCGGCAGGCAGTCTTCACTCGACGACGGCGAGCGGCGATTCGCCGCTCGCCGTCGTCGAGTCGCGAGCTAGGCGCGATCCTTTTCAAAAAGGATCGCGCCTAGCTCGCGACTCCTATTTATGCTTTCGTGGCAAATCGTGCCGTGTGCAAAACAGCGCCCCGCGCCCCGCGCGCGGCTCGCCCTATGGCGCATCGTTATTGGTCGATTAATTGGAAACCATCAGGCCAGTGTTTAGAGGTAGCTAGATAATAAATGTATTTATGTAGGATGTTTGATAAATAAAAGTTAGTCCGGTTAAGTAGTCACGACCTCTCAAGGTCAACTACGAGATGCCATACCCAAAAAAAAAAAAAAAGTTAGTCGACAATCAAGTCAAGTTCGGTTCACTGTTCAGCCCAGTCTGTTTTATTTTCGACATAGTACCTACCTACCTGTATACTCTACATAAGTAAGCCACAAGCGCTTAAACTTTCTTTAATTAAATCTAATATGACTGAAAAAGTAAGGTTTTTAGGGCATTTCATAGAATAAGAAGTTATTTTTTTTTTTACTAATTACGTACCTTGAAAACGTGTTTTTTTGTCTAAGTACTTATTTGGATATTTTTTGTTTCAAAAGATAGAATTAGGTGTAAAACGAATATTTCAAATGCATTCATGTAAACCGGACCACACAATTTGTAAGTATGGTAAAATGTATGAACTAAATTTTTAAGATTAAATGTTATTATTTAATATGGAACGATAACGATAAAAGTTAAAAAAATATTAAAATAAATGCTTCTAAGATTTCGGGGTTACCTTCTGAAACTCGCAAGTAAAATGGGCTCGAATTACGTGATTTTTTTGTAAGGTAAAGTAGGCCGGTAAGGAGTGCCATTTGCCGTTACTTGATACATACTTGGTCAGTCGCAGCATAGTCGTCGAAGAAGCATCAACTAGGAAGAAGCTGAAATCTGCGGACAAGACACAAGACAGAAAATCTGATTGTATGCCTCCTCTAAGCTACCCGTCTCTCCTCGAGGTCCTTGTGGGTTGTGCCCCAAAATTTGTGGGCCTCGAGGAAAGGCGCCATCATACATGCGCATTGCATTCAGGGGTGCGCGGAAAAGTGTGCCGCTAGCGGAGTCACTCGACTCAGATAGTAGGGAGCGCTCGTTAAAAAAAGTGAGAAATTGTCATAGGACGACTGCGGTTGCTGGATGCGCCCCTGCCGTTCGTTACAGAGAGTGAATAAGTATAGTACCGTAAAAGAAACCGACGGCGTCGCATTATGGAAATAAATAACCCTTTTGAAATTACTGAAAGAGAATTTATGGGTTGGGTTCAGTCATACTAACACGACTAGTTCGTGTTTCAATAAAAATTAAATCACCATATTTATTCCAAAAAATCTGGATATGCGAGACTCCAATAAAAAAACCGTAAAGTAAGTAAGATATAACTAAAGGTACAAAATTACTACAGGACGAATGTTCTTGGCCTACCTTACCAATAAACACGAGTTTGATTTTCCTGAAATGAAGACAAACAATTGTTGCTAAGATAGATAATTCTTCAGCCATTCCATTTCATAAATATAATAAGCATAAAACAAGATTACGCGTATGCATTAAGATATGTTTATAATTTGCGCAATCCAAATTCTCGGCGTTTTGATGCCCTTATTAAAGAAGAATTACAAAATTCATTTCGTCTTTTAACAAAAAACAACAGGAATCTTTTCATGTGGAGAACGATTTGTTAACTAAAGAAAAATCTATTAGTACAAAATCACCCATCATAGCGCTCACTCCTTTCGTGGACGCAAATGGGTTGATACGAGTAGGAGGCCGCCGGCCGGCTGGATGCTTCAGCTTTTCCATTTAGCAGAAAGCACCCTATCCTACTAAATTCCTCACACCATCACACAAAAGATCTTTGAGCGGGAACACTTACACAAACTACATGCTGGCCCACAGCTTCTCCTCGCTAGTGTCAGGCAATACTTGTGGCCTTATCAATGGGCGACACCTCGCTAGGAGGACTGTCCGCAACTGTATCTCATGCAGAAAGGTACAGGGCAAGACTAACACCCTTAACTTGCCCTCTCAGCGCGGTAACGGTGGATTTCCGTTTCGTAGCGTAGGTGTAGATTAATTTTTTTCTCCCCCGCCTTCTGCGGTGCCGGATGCGGACCACACCGGCGACGATGATGCTTCGGAGGTGACCGAGGTAGAGCTGAGAGTGGAGGTACATAGGCTTAGTGCCAAAAATACCGCCCCAGGACCCGACAAATTACCTGGAAAAGCCTGGGTTCTGGCCTTGGAGGCTCTCGGGCCTCGACTTATGGGGCTCCTAAGCGCATGCTTGGAGGAGGGCCAGTTACCACTTCGTTGAAAGACGAGGAAACTGGTCCTCGTTAAGAAGCCTGGGCGCCCTGCGGACTCTCCGTCCGCTTACCGACCCATTGTGCTGCTTGACGAGGTGGGCAAGCTCTTTGAAAGAGTCATTGCAAACCGCCTCATCGGGCGGCTGGTGCGGTTGGGGGCCTGATTTGGCGGAGAGCCAGTTTGGTTTCCGCAGGGGGCGCTCTACGGTGGACGCCATCATACGCGTGCGAGCCCTCACGACGGGGGTTGCTGTGGCCCGGGGTGGGTCGTCTTGGCGGTGTCTCTTGACATCGCCAATGCCTTCAATACCCTGCCCTGGGTTTGCATCAGGGTGGCATTGCGGTATCACCAGATGCCGACCTACCTCTGTCGTGTGGTCGAGGCCTACTTGACGGACAGGGCCGTCATCTACCCCGGTCATCGAGGAGAGTGGAACCGGCGAGAGATGTCGTGCGGTGTCCCACAGGGATCGGTCCTGGGGCCGCTTCTGTGGGATATCGGTTACGACTGGGTGCTGCGCGCCGACCTCCCTAGTGGGGTCAGCGTGGTTTGCTACGCTGACGACAAGCTGGTCCTGGCACAGGGGAGGTCGCACCAGGCGGCGGCCGAGCTAGCGACACTCGGGGTTGCTACAATCGTCGAGAGGATCAGGCAGTTGGGACTCGAAGTGGACAAGTCCGAGGCAATGTGTTTTCATGGTCCTCGGAACGCGCCACAGTCGGGTTCCCAGATAACGACGGGAGGGGTTCACATCGGCGTCGAGACGACGATGAAGTACTTGGGACTCGTCCTCGACAGCCGGTGGAACTTAGTGGAGCATTTCCGACGTTTGGCTCCCAGATTGTAGCGGGCTGGGGCTGCCTAGAAGCGGCTCCTGCCCACTCTGGGGGGCCCAAACGCCTCCTGCCGGAGGCTCTACGCGGGAGTCGTGCGGTCCATGGCCCTTTACGGGGCACCGGTGTGGGCGCGTTCTTTGAGGCTACGACCAGCCCGCCGGTTGAACGCGTCTCAAAGGGTCATGGCCGTCCGGCTGGTCCGAGGATACCGCACGGTCTCCTGCGAGGCGGCGAGGCTCCTTGCCGGATTGCCGCCATGGGATCTGGAGGCCAAATCCCTCCCGCACGTATGGAAGTGGCGCGAGGAGGCAAAACGCCGGGGTGTAACTCCGCTGCCGCGAGAAATCACGGTACAGCGGACAGAGCTCCGGCGGGATCTCAGGCATCTCAGACATGGAGGGTGCGATTGTCGCAACCCAGTGCTGGGCACGCCACAAAAGCGGCGGTAATTCCCCTCTTTGAGGAGTGGTTGGAGAGGCGCCACGGCGTCCTCGCCTTCCGCCTGATACCGGTCTTCACCGGACACAGTTGTTTCGGGAGGTTCCTGTTTCGAATAAGGCGGGAGGAAACGCCCGGGTGTCACCATTGTGTGGATCGCCCGAAGGTCACGGTGGAGCATACGGTGGAGGTCTGCCCAGCTTGGACGGAGCACCGCAGTGGCCTCGCAGAGGCGATCGGCGGCGGCGATCTCTCGCGTCCGGCCCTGGTCCAGGCCATGGTACGGAGCGAGAGGGAATGGAAAGCCGTCACCTCCTTCTGCGAAGAAGTAATGCTTGCGAAGGAGGAGGCGGAGCGCGTGAGGGAGAGAGCCTTGCGCCCTTACGCCCCTAGTCGCTGTAGGAGACGCCCTGGGCGTCGCGAATCGCAAGCTGATTCCCGGCCACTGTAGGCGCGGGTTTGCGGACGGCGAGCAATGGGTAGGGACCAGGCACGGGTCGACGGCGCGTCGTGTTCCACGCACGCCTCAAAATGATGTCAGCACGAAATGACGGGGTCCGATAGGGCCGACGCCTCAGGGTCGCGGGTAATTCGATAGAGTAACCGTGGCACTGGCACAGGCAATTGAAGGAACACGGGTGGGTTATAGTCAGTAAAAGTCTGACACGCCCTCCCGCTCCACCCACAGCGGGAGAAGTCATTTGATGATTCCCCACCCAAAAAAAAGGGCACTTCCTGCTTGGACGCCGCTAACTTCGTTGCCATCTCCGAGCCTAGAAAACTGAAAGTCTACTCAACTGAAGCGCTACCAACGACTTGGAACAAATCCGGCAACACTTTTGGAGGAGATAGCAGAGGGTGTACCTGGCTGAGCTATTTTGACTTTGCTGCAGCAAAGATCAAAATGGCGCACCAATTGTACTCTACTGAACGTTGGCGACCTAGTACTGCTTCAGGCAGACAACTTACCACCATTGTGATGGCGTACGGACCGAATCAGCAAACTCTTTCCGGGTCCTGATGGAGTATGTTGAATCGCAGATGTTCAAACAACACGGAAGTTACCGGAGGCCTTTCAAGCGACTCTGCCCTGTGCCTGCGACGCGGAGCATTTTATCGAGTGAGAGCCTTTTTCGGCGGGGAAGATGTTCGCGCCTGATACTTTAGTGACTTTCATGTCCATGTAAAGTTGTTGCCAATTTTAACGGATCGGGCGCTCATAAGCGACGGTAGTTCACGCACAAAATAAATCGCCTAAGGAAAAAAATCGTTTGTTGTCCGTATAAAAAATGTTGGAAATATGTTGCCAGAAAATCAGATTGGCGCTCACATTACCTTATTTATTTATTTATTTGGTACACCAACAGCAGTACATGCAAACAAATTATAACAATAACATAATAAAAGGACTGGTATTATAGGTATACTCAGCATTCACCGCAAAACAACAAAGTAATGTACTATTACAAAAATAAAATAAAACTTATGAAGACATAAAATACAGAAAACTAAATTCAAAATAAGTCGTTAATTGATTTGTGCTTAATTTAAAAAGGCCTAAAATGATACCACGAGAGGTGGAATGTGAAAGGGTATGAGTGAGAGTGATATCTATTATTTAATATAAACATGGATTCACAGAACGTGATTATTTGTTGACTAGTTTATGCACTCCCATACCTCAGAGACTGATCTTCTAAATTTGATAAGTGATACACCATTTAAGTCGGTTTCTGACGATTAACAGAAAATGTTGTATTTTCTGCACATTCGAAGCAAGGGAGAGTTGAGACCAAGATTGGATTTACGGAAAGGGATGTGAAACAACCTTGTGACGGGATGTCTGGGAGGTTTTGAAGGGACTGAATATTGGATACGCCCAACAAGATCGCTACTATCCCTTTAGGAAATATATTATGTTCTGTGCTCACATTATTCTCGACCATTTTGGTATACGATGCATAAGCAAGTGCCACCCATGTTTTTAAGGCTAGCTCTCAAATCTGAAAACGTATTATGGGTTACTGAACATTTAGTGCGCTTACAAGCAGTATGCCTCTTACGGCCAAACCCAATAACCTAAGACAGATCGTTACTGATGATAGACTACAATTTTCTGTGCCTTTTTAAATATTTTTTTCACTATAGGTATAATAGCAGCAATATACAATGCCCCACGTGTGTTTATATTTTTATTAAACAAGGAATTATAAGTCTGACATTATAGGCCAAAACAAATCACTACTAATAATAAGGGTTGGATATTATATGGTTAGTCAACGTCCACAGTGTTACGGGCACTTGCATACAAAAGTCTTACACTATCGCAATATCCAACACCTCGTCTCGATCCCGTTACTAAGACGTAGGCATCGCCAGCTCGCAAAACACGCTTTATTTTGCAATAATCAAGTGCAGCACGAACACGTGATTCTACTTCTGCCGTCCAATTACCTTTTGCAACTTCAAAATAATGTATAGATCGAACTCCTCTCCAGAAGCGTAACTGACGTGCTGTATGGCATGCTCTAGTCACCGCCACTATAGGACAACACGGTTTTGCGTGAGCAATTAGTTTAGCAGTTCGGCCAGTTTTAGTTATGCAAATTATTACGACAGCAAAAGCTCGCATGGCAAGTTCAACTGCATTTATACTAATGGCTTTAGTTGGTTCTTCGAGAGGACTTTGCATTAATTCAGTATTTCCATAAATATATGGCTGCCATATTATTCGTTCAGCTTGTCTACAAATAACAGCTGCTGCGCCGAGACAATGTTCAGCCATTTTTAATGAGTCAAAAGTAGGTGAAAATTTCTTTAACGGAGAATCATAATGTAGTTCTAAAGATATAACATCTGCACCATCAATTATTAGATTTGCAATATCTGTTACGCAAAGTGTGGGAATTTGTTCATTTATTACTGCTTTAAATATGCATGGCTTCCCAGCTTCATTGCACTTCGCTAATAACATTTTCTGGGCAATGAATATTTTCTCTACAGGCAAATCAGTACTTAAAACGCACCGATCAACGTAGACACCATCTGCTGCGGCTAATAATTCATCAACATTATCGAGACCTAATACTGTATGAATACAAGCAAATATCAAAATTTGTTTCCCCTTTTCTGATAAAAGGTTTTTTACGTTATTAATATCTTGTACATATTGAGCATTTGCAACCAGTACAGCATCGACGTCAGATCCGATAGCCCAAGCTATTTGATCTTCCATATTTTCGAACGGATCCTGCGATCTTTCACTACAAGGTACCGATAATTCACTTCCGTGTTTTGTCGTGCGGTTGATTTTATTGTGATCCTGAGGTATTTGAGTGATATGGACGGTCATTTTGGGACCAATAGTACCGCCAATAACGATGGAGCAATCTACACAGTCATCACCGACGTCAGTTATTACAAGTTTAATCTTACCAGGACTCAGGCTATCGATATAGATTATATCCTTAGGATGCAGATCCGTCAAATGATCATAGCCAACAAATAAACAATCAGGGGTTCCACACTCACGCCAACTTGGATCAGTTGTTAAACGGATTGTGTTGTATTGGATAATATCCACGATTGACTTGGGGCCGCCTTTCAGGTCTCCCGTTACAAACGCAGGGCTTCTTACGTCTACTATTATGGCCAGTGGGTATACATATTCTAATTCAGCGCTATAATTATAAACAGCTTGTCTTATACTTTGAATCAATTGTGCGCAAGCATCAGGTTCCAAGTCTCGCATGTCAAGCCGGGCCACCGTCATTCCCGACGCGATTAATCTTTGAATGGTAGCTGGCTCTCGATTTTTTATACCAATATCACACATGAGTCCCATTTGTAATTCTTCGCATGGAGATTGGTGAATGTCTATATTGCAATAATGTTTCATTAGAGATGGTTGTGGTGCACCCATTTTTTTTTTACCGTTTCGGCTGTGTGTTGATTCCAAAGGAATATGCCATGGTAATGCCATTTTTTAAGTTTGTTATAATTAATCAAATATTATGTTTATTCACTGGAAAGATTTAAATCGTGTATATAATACTGATTAAAGCTATAAAAATAAAAATGATTCTCTGACATATAAAATTGCAAAATATTTGACAAGAAGTAATGACAACCGTATTGTAACAGTACTCAAAGTGACCGGATACGATATTGAAAATTGTAAGGTTGTATAGTTTTCTATTTAATTAATTTAAAGGGCCGATTTAATGTCGTGTTGGCCCTGTGATTAAGTCCTCGGCTCTCATGCACAAGGTTGTGGGTTCAAATCTGGGCAAGTACTCTCTATATTTTTCTTGGACTTTATACTAAATGTGAAAGAAAAGATCGTGAGGAAACCTGGACTATAGTCTTTACAGACTACAACCCAACCCGTCTTGAACAAGCGTGGTGATCAACGATCTTGCCTTATGTGTGTGAGAAGAGGCCTTTGTTCTGGACAATAATAGGCTGGTATTTATTCCTAAAGAGAGTGTATATTTTCTAATGAGTAGTCAAAACATTGTGTTATGAAGTTGTACTCTTTATAGGTGCATACTCCGGGACATCTACCATTAGAGGGAAGTGGAGTGTGAGAGTGTAATGCTATAGCTGGAGACTGCAGTGCAGGATCTGGAGAAGATTTATTCTGCTCAGGAGCGAAGGTACGGCAGATAACCGCCTCCCGGGGTCGTGCTTAGCCCAGTTAGTGTCATAATTGGCGATTCATACACTTATTTCTGCACAGCAAGGGATTTTAATTCCCAGTGCGTTAGCCTTGCTAAGCACTAGTGACGACCTCTCCTAAGGCGTTCAACTGCGTAAACCATGAGACAATTTTGCTGAAACTAGAGCACAATGAGGTTAGGAATACAGCTCTTGATTTACTCAAATCATTCCTGAAAGATAGAAAGTTTAAAGATCATGTAAACGGCATAAACTCATTAGGGTCTGAAATGGCAATGGGCGTTCCTCAAGATTCGATATTGTGTTCATTCCTCTTTTTAGTTTACATTAATGATTTACCCCAATTACTTGAAAATCAACCGAAGACGGTGTTATTAACAGATTCTTGATGACATGACACATAATGACATCACACACATGATCTTACCGACTGTCACAAAATCTTTGTGGAATGCACTGCCTGTCGAAATAAAACGCGCGCAGTCGTTATTTGTGTTTAAAAGACTCGTGAAGGATCATTACTTGTCGTTGTGATCTTGCTTTCGTAAACTGTAATTATCATTTATTTACGTTTCTTATATATTTCGTATGTATGTAATTATGTATCTATTCCTTAGGATATGTTAATATGTATATATCTGTGTATCTATTTTAGTTTAATGTATATTTATTTCTTGCACTACTGACAGCCCCATTTTATGTCCAGACAAATCACTGTCCATTCTAAGGTTGCCTGAAAGAGATCGCAGAAAGCGATAAGGCCGCCCATTGTATGTTTTTTAGTATGATACTTATTTTTGTTATGTCATTTTCTGGTGTACAATAAAGTATATATAAATAAATATAAATAAATAAATAACTATGCTTCAGGTCCAAGATTGGTTTACGGTAAATAATTATGGTGTACATAAAAAATACATTAGATTTCAATAACCTAATGTTAGAAGTAGCGAATTCGACATCATATTGAACGGGGAAAAACTTGAACTTTTAATCGGTCGGTTTTCCTTAGAATTCCGCTAGACGAGAAATTGCAATGGGGACCTCAGATAACATCTCTTGCGAGGCGGCTAAGCTCAGCCGCTTATGCTTTCAGAAAGATAAGACCGTTAACAGAAAAATGTAGAAACCCCCGCGTTTGGTCTATTTTAGCTACATCCACAGCATTATGTCGTATGGCATTTTACTGTGTGGTGGGGCTGATGACATTGAATCCATCATTATTTTACAAAAGAGAGCTGTCAGAGCCATTTATAATTTAGGTCGCCACGAACCTCTCAGGGAACAATTTAAAAATATTTATACTGTGCCAGTACCTTGCCAATTCATCGAAAATATTAAGTATGTACATAACTAAATCTCCATCTAAAAAAAAAGATTGTTGTTTTAAAATTATGTATACCACACATAATTTTACTACTTACTAGAAATAAAGATAAACCCATACAACCATTTTTCAGATTGGCTAAAGAAAATACATATTTTATAGGGTATCTTCTTTTACTGCATTAAATGTTACAACAAAATAACTTGTGAAATAATGCAATTAAATGAAAGAAAATTTAAAACTCGTATAAAAAGTACACTTTGTAAACAAGCGTGTTACAATTAAATACAAGACAAAAAACATGCTTGGAAACATGCTGGTCCATCTTCATATGACTATCTAGAGTAGATATGGTTGATTATAATTGTATAATTTACGGGCTAATGTATCTTCGACTCCTGCACGGTATCTCTGTAAAAGCTAATTCTAGCCGTGGAGAGGGCCTGGTGACTTAAAACACAGGTTTCTCTCCAAAAACCTATATTAGGTACCAGTCTCTCACAAAGGTGGAATACAGCTGAGACATTGTTTTACGCATTAACTTTGTGAAGAGAAAATAAATAATAGATTATTATAAATAATGTAATTGGGATGATGACAGTTTATTTTTATTTTTGTCTCAGATGACTGTTTGTTTCCAAATAGCGCAAACTATACTACAAAAAGTGTAAAAGCTTTAAAAATGCCTAGATATAAACGTTTTAAGATAACTGTTAGACAAGGACAGCACTATCGTAGAAGTGACGTCACGAGTATGCAACTTCATACTAGCGCCGTATATTGTCAGTACCGCGCGACAAGGACGGCAATAATCCCCTCCAAAAACTTTTAAAGCGTGTATCTTCTTCAAATTCACACCGATTTACCCAAAGAGAATATAACCAGTCATTGGATTTACCTGATGTTTTCGATTATCTAATTATCTAATAGATATCGATTAAAATTACTAAGCCTTCTTTGAAATTAAATTATTTTTATGAACATTTTTTTATATTAGTCATCATCCCAATTCCTTTTTTTTCAAACCTTCCCTTTATTATTAGAGCGAACAAAACAAAACAAAAAAAAATCGGTTAAGCCGTTTTTGAGTTTTAGCGAGACTTACGAACACCAATTGTTAAACAATATTTTTGTGACATAGGTTTACATTCTGTGATTAAATTCACACACTAACTTATTACTTGTTTAAATTTTTGGGAAATCGTTGCCTTTTAAAAGTTTGTAAATACGAGTATATGAGCATCATCTATCTCGTAATTAATTTATCTGTCATTGCTTCATTTTTATCTAGCTGCTCCCCGCGGTTTCACCCTCATAAATCTTGATCCCGTAGGAGTATCGGGATAAAAAGTACTCTATGTGTTAATCCAGGATATGGAGGAGGCGTAATGGGGCCATGACTGACATTCCATTTCAGCCCTCTCCCGAGCCGGCTTTAGCTGGTGGAGTGCAGGCCTTGTTACCAACCCGGTGATCGGCCGGCTTGCCAGCTGCCTTACATATGAAGCAGTGCGGCGCGGCATTGCACGAGCCGGCCTTGTGACCGGGCTGACCACAACGGAAGCAGTGACCGTTGCGGTCCACCTTCGAGGTGCATTGCACCCCCACGTGGTTGCGCACCTGGCAGCGGAAGGACCTCAGAGGGCTGGGCTCCAGCAGTTTAACCAGGGGGTCTACTCACTAAGCACGAAGTCCGTAGTTTCGGCCTTCATTATGGACGTTTCCTACTCCGTATTCCCTACGGACTTACGATTAGTCCCGAACTCGAACTAAGAATGAATGGCAACACGATTTGACAGTTGTCCCTACTCCCGATGCGTTTTTGCCCGTCCGAAAAGTTGGATTTGACACTTGTTTTGACAGAACGTTATGTCATTTGAAACGACATGAAAATAGTTATCGTGCTGCTGACGAAAGTTAATAAATTGAAAATAGGGCTGCTTTTTTAATGCTCGAAGAAGCTTTACAGGTAGAACGGAGGCGTCGCCGATCGCCTCTTATTAAAACATATCAATAAATAGGGTATTTGTATTTAGATTATTGACTAGGTTATATAATTTTCTTATTTATTAAATTTGTTTTGAATGGGTGTTAGGACAGGCGGAAGCTACTGTTAAAAAACAAATTTTACACAATAAAAGTATTGTTTTTGGTAACAAATCTTTATTTAGCATCAATCAACACAACTCGGCTTCTTGCTGAATCGGCAGGTAGGTGTCGCCGAACTCGTGGACGTGGACGTGCACGACGAGAATGTAATGCAGAAAACAAATGAAAAATAAAATACTCAGTATTAGCATAGTTTTTTATAAACATGATTTCTGTGATCTATTTACCAGTGATCAATAATACTTACTTCGCTGATTATGAATTGGCAGTTCCTTTTACCAGTGCCTCAGTGACCACTGCGAGTTGTTCCTGGGAAAGTGGGTTGGCAGGTGTAGCAGCAGATATTTGTGTGGGTATGATGACTGCTGGGTCTTATCTTACAGGCGGACCCTGTACAACAAAAACTGAATATCATTGACGGATCCAAGAAATGTATAATTATGTATCTGTTAAGTATAATTATTTAATTTAAAAGTCACCGGAAAGACTCCATGCAAAATAATTATAAATACATTAATGCTCTCCCATAATTGACAGTATCTTCAATTCAACTTGCGAGAGGGTTGTTGCTACCGATGGGCCTCCACCTGTAGCACATGCTGAACGTCTGGCAGATTCAGCAGCTTTTTCGGCCAAATGTTTTTTTAAATCATTGTATGCACTTTAATAATGGCAAGACCTTAAAATCATATGAATACGAGTTAACTTACCCTTTGCCACTGCTCCACGGACTTTGTGCAACTCCTCATTGAATTAAGGGAGTTGCACAAGCTTTCCCACAGCCGTTTTGATCGGATTCTCCCGTCGGCACCCCTCAAATAGTCCGCGAGCCAACTCATTATGCTCACTCATAAAATCGAGGAGGGCCTCAATTTGTGCATGAATTGCTGCTGGAGCGGTTGGGGCCATTTTACTAAACTAGCGAAAACTTCCCGCGTCGTATAAATAATATAATGAAAATACACCTAATGTAAAAACACTTTTTGAAAAAAACTGACATTTCATTTGAAAGTTGCCGTCAGAAAGAAAAAGGGCAAAGTTATTAACAGGATAAGGCCATGATACGGATTAAAATGGCAAAAATGGTTCAATTATTTAATTAAAGACATAATAAAAACTACATGTTAGGAATATGGTCTTTTTCTAAGAATACCAATATTATTTTTTGTCCAATAAGCTAGAAAACTTCATAGTAAGTAAACCGGTAATCGACCGGTAAAATAGCGCAGCTCTGTCGTCATGCGTCATTCGTTCACAAATATTGTCTATGATTCCGTTAGAAACGCAACTAACCGAAATCAATCGGGAGTAGGGTTTAGTGCTTAGTTTCGAAGTACCTTCGGACGGACCGTTATCGTCGTTGACGGAGTAAGAGAGTAGACCCCCTGACGCTGGCGAAAGCCAATGTCGCGTTCCCCGACCTTGGCACACCGTCCGGCTTCAGAATGAGGTGTCCAAGCCGATGAAGACCGCTGAGCTGCGCGTCGATGGTCTGGACGATTCGACGACCCCGGCTGAAGTCGTGGTGGCCGTCGCCCGGGTCGGTGTATGTCTGCCAGGAGACGTACGGACGGGTGACATACGCGCCGAGGCTTCTGGGCTCGGCAAGATTTGGATGCGGTGCCCGGTGGCGGCGGCGAATAAGGTCGCTGACGGTAAGCGTCTGTTGGTGGGGTGGGTTGCGGCGAGGGTGAAGCTGCTGCAGCCAGGGCCTTGCGGTGCTACCGATACCTGGACTTGGGCATGTTAGGCTTGGGCATGTTAGGGCACGGTGCACCGCCGCTGCGGATCTCCGGCGACCGATGCTAGGGGTGAGGCACTGGAGGAGTGGTTGGTCACGACTGGCCTGGCCGTCTTGAACCGGGGATCGGTTCAAACGTGCGTGCGGCAGCGGGGTGGTTCTATAGTGGACGTGTCGTTCGCTAGCCCTGCTATCGCGGGCCGTGTTCGCGACTGGCGTGTCGCCGTGGAGGTGGAGACGTTGTCGGATCATCGTTACATCCGTTTCGACGTCTCCGCCCAGACCACTGCCGGCCGCAGTTCACCGGTCCCGCGAACGGACGGTCCGCGCTGGGCGCGCAAGCTCATCGACAGGGAGCTCTTCGAGGAGGCCGCTATTGTCCAGGCCTGGATCCGGGAGTCGGCAACGAACGGACCCGTCGACGTCGACGTCGAACAAGAGGCGCTGTGGTTCCGCGGGGCGATGACGCAAATTTGCGACGCGTCCATGCCCCGGGTCCACACACAGTCGGCAAGGCGCCAGGTGTACTGGTGGTCCGCCGAGATCGCGCAGTTACGCGTCGCGTGCGTGGCAGTTATACGCCAGTACACCCATTACCGGAGGAGACGTCGTCGGGTCCCTGACGAAGAAGCCGCGCTGTATGAGGTGTACCGCGCGGCAAAGGAGACTCTGTGGCTGGCCATCGGCGAGGCGAGGACGCGAGCCAGGGAGGAGATGTTGGAGACTCTTGACGGGGATCCGTGGGGGCGCCCCTATCGAGCGGTTCGAGGGAAACTTCGAGCCGTGGCGCCTCCACTTACGGAGAGTCTCCAACCCGAGCTGCTGGAGGAGGTAGTCGCAGCCCTCTTCCCGGCAAGAGCGGAGCATACTCCGCCGCCGATGGCTTTGCCCACAGCCTCAGAGTCTACAGAGGAGAACGACATCAGCGTCCCAGAGGTGACACAGGCAGAGATGGGGGCGGCCGTGATGCGGCTCCGGGCCAAGAACGTGGCTCCGGGGCCCGACGGGATTCACGGCCTAGCGCTAGCCCTCGCTCTGAAGGAGCTTGAGCCCCAGCTAAGAGGACTCTTCACAGCGTTCCTTGAGTGGGGCCAGTTTCCCACTTTGTGGAAAACAGGTCGCTTGGTCCTGCTCAGGAAGGCGGGGCACCCTGCGGACTCGCCGTCCGCGTACCGGCCCATAGTGCTGCTAGACGAGGTGGGTAAGCTGTTTGAGCGGGTGATCGCAGCCCGCCTCGTCGGCCACTTGTGCAGAAAGGGGCCGGACCTGGACGAGAGCCAATTTGGCTTTCGGCATGGGCGCTCCACCATCCACGCTATATCGCGGGTGAGATTCCTGGCGGAAGAAACGGTGTCCCGGGGTGGGGTGGTGGTGGTGGTGTCCTTGGACATCTCCAAAGCCTTCAACACCCTGCCCTGGAGTTGTATTCGGGAGGCACTGCGTTGTCATCGGGTGCCTCTCAACCTCCGCCGCATCGTTTGGGCCTATCTGGAGGGGAGGTGTGTCACCTACATGAAACGTGATGGCGGAAACCAGCGCCAAGTGTCGTGCGGTGTTCCACAGGGATCGGTCGTGGGACCACTCCTGTGGAACATCGGGTACGACTGGGTGCTGAGAGGTGAGCTCCCGCCGGGCGCAGACCTGACGTGTTACGCGGACGACACCCTGGTCACGACCCGGGGGGATACGTACAGGGAGGCAGCGTTGCTGGCGACGGATGCGGTTTCACAGGTAGTGAGCCCCATACGGCGCCTAGGCCTGGAGGTGACCCTCAACAAGTCGGAGGCCATAGTGTTTCATGGTGGTGAATCGCTGTCGAGTCAACCATTAAGTACCTGGGATTGGTGCTCGGCAGCCGGTGGGATTTCGGACCCCACTTTCGGTTGCGGAAGAATCGTTTGTTCCCGCGACCCCGACGTAGGTGTGAGATGGAACACCGGGGTGGTTTTTAGTCAGTAAGAGTTTGACAGTCCCCTCCGCCCGCTCCAGCGCGGAGGACATCCATAAGGATTTTACACCCCGGAAAAAAAAGGTCTGATTCAGAAGGCATTACTTCTCGATACGGGTCGCATCGTGAGGAGGTTCCTGTCTCTGGAGCTCTAACATGCTCCCGATACCGGCGGACCACTTTTTTATATATGACGGCGGGAGCGTGAGCGTAGTGATAACAGGACTATCGTCATCGTTTCTTGGTACGGGTTCCATGATAAAAGTGGGTACTCGGGCAAACCAGTAAAACGTAGATTCAAGTACAAATCACAGTCACGTTTTATTCGGTAATTTAAAAGGAATTCAAGGTTTGTACGGTGAACTTGACAGTTTCGATGGCGTCCGTCACCGCAATGCGAATCTTTATCTAGCCTTCTTCATCGACTCTGTCCACGTGTAGGTATGGCTGGAAATCAAAAGCGCCACCTCACGGCGTTCACTGTACTAAACGATCAACCAATGAGAATTAAGTTACAGTTTGACCAATATTATGAAATCGACGGGAAGTAATTTGATAATGTTGTCGTCTTGAAATGTCGTCTTGAAATTGCTTGCGACGACATATATTTAAAATGTATTTAATGAAAAAAATAACTAAATTACAAAAATTATCTGCCTGTGTTGTCCCACTGCGGGGCAAAGGCCTCCTTTTCCTTTTTCCACTCAACTCTATCCTGAGTCAATTTTAACGCGTTTGTAAATTCATCATCATGGTTTCCTCGACTCGACTCAACCTCACTAAGGTGGTTTGATATTCATAGTTGCAATTTTACTCCTCATTTTAATCAGTTTCCTCAGTCGAGGTGAGTTTGAAATGAGGAACCAAACCGTCAAATATAGGGTACGTCGGCATCTACCTTGAGGCTTCTTTTAGGTAGTCACAAAAGGAAGTTTTGATGTAAACCAAAACACGATCACTTTATCCAATTTTCATATTCTAAGTATATTGACGTATTCGCGAATCACTTCGACTCACACTCCTTCGAGGGACCTCATAATAACCTAAGTCTGACGACTATGAATACCGTTTTTGAGAGTCTTCCGAAGCACGTCTTGAGGTCTCGACGGAGTTAAAAGTCGAGTAACTTTCGAAGTTTGGACTTACAATGTGGGTGTATGAAGCCCAAAAGGCTTTTAACCAGTCTTATTATTTAAGGGTATCATTTTACCCAGTAATTGGGTTGTGTGCACGGAGTTGTGTGGGTCTGGATAGGCCGTCAGTTCATTTAAAATACTTGTCTCAGCTGCATCCGGTTACATTGGAAGCCGACCCCAGCAGTTGTTAGGGAAAGGCTAGACAGATTGACAACTATTCATACAACACAGAAAATTCAGACCTGCACGCGTAGCATGACCGGTACCCGTATAATTATAGTACTCTTTGATGACCGGTACCTTAATTGCGTAATACACAATGAATCGGAATCTGAATCGTTTTGAAACAGATGCGCAATGAACAATTTAAATAACGCAATGAGTGTTGTGTCGTGCCGGCCTAGAATTGCACCACCCCAACTCTTCTCGTGGGTGTCGTAAGAGGCGACTAAGGGACAATCACAGGGGGGCGGGCAGCAGCGCCCCCTGCAGAGCAATTCCATCACCAAACTGCGATCCCCAACCCGCATGCCCAGCTTGGGGATTATGGGCATTACCCCCAAAATGAATTTACAAGCCAAAAAATGGCCCCCAGTTCCCGGCCGCCTCGCTATTCCTGGCCATGGTAGCCGCCATGGTAACGGCGGGGCAGGGGGTGCTAGGAATCCCCGGGCTACGGTAGGCTACCATTCATTACTAAAAAAATTGACCCTGGCGACGTATAACGGACGAACTCTGAGGCTCGACCATCATCTAGCGCAGTTGGAAGCGGAGTTAGAGAACATTAAATGCCATGTTCTAGGGTTATGTGAAGTCCGTAGAGAGGGGGAGGACACCGTAACCCTAGACTCGGGTCATCTTCTCTACTTTCGCGAGGGCGATAAAACATCCCAGGGTGGCGTAGGTTTTCTCGTCAATAAGGCCCTCACTAACAACGTTCAAGAAATCTCCAGTGTGTCGAACAGGGTAGCGTACCTGATCCTTCGGCTATCCAAGCAGTATAGCATGAAGGTAATTCAGGTCTACGCACCGACCTCGGCACACTCGGATGATGAAGTGGAGGATATGTATGAAGACATATCCAAAGCCTTACACAACACCACTAAGGCTCACTTCAACGTTATTATGGGGGACTTTAACGGCAAGGTGGGAACCCGGACTGGCAACGAATCCCGAATAGGCCCACATGGTTATGGAGTTAGGAATCACAGGGGACAAACGCTTGTCAACTTCCTTGAGAAGGAGGGGCTGTTCTTAATGAACTCCTTCTTTAAGAAACGGCCCCAAAGGAAGTGGACGTGGCGAAGTCCCGACACTGTGACAAAAAATGAGATCGACTTCATCATGACGGATAGCAAGCACATATTCAGAGATGTCTCAGTGATCAACAGGTTCAATACCGGGTCTGATCACCGACTGCTCCGAGGCTCTCTGAATATCAACTTAAAGCTTGAAAGAAACCGTCTGTTGAAGTCCACGCTCCGACCTAACCCAATCCAAATCATGGCGGGCACCGAGAAGTTCCAGCAGGCTCTCGGGAATAGATTCGTTGCCTTGGATCCCACTGATGACGCCGACGAGACCCTACACAATCTGGTCGAAACGTTGAGAGACGAGGGCATCAAGTTCTGCCAAAAGCAGCGTACTGGCAGGAAATCCAAACTCTCGGATGAGACTCTCAGGCTGTTGGCAAAAAGACGGGAAACCACCCAAGCGACTTTGTCAGATAGGTCAGACCTGAACAAGCGAATTGCGAAGATGGTACGGCACGACCTTCGGAGCTCCAACACACGCCTCATTGAAGAGGCAATAGAGCGAAACCGAGGGTCCAAAGTATTCACTCAGCAGCTTGGCAGGAGCCACCTGACGAAGCTTAAAACGCACGACGGGAGGACTGTATTGTCGAAGCCGGAGATATTCGCCGAGATAGAGGATTTCTATGGCCGATTATACGCTGCACATGCCCCTCGTTCCCAACGAGACGACCACGATTCCAGAGCCACCCTGACACGCCACTATACCGACGAACTGCCAGACATCAGTCAAGACGAGATCGTGTTAGCTCTGAGGCAGCTTAAAAATGGAATAGTCCCCGGTGAGGACGGCATAACGTCAGAGCTTTTGAAAGCCGGAGGAGCTCCTGTTATACAGGAACTACAGAACCTCTTCAACGATGTCCTTCACAGTGGGAGAACTCCAAAGGCGTGGAGCAGGAGTTTGGTGGTGCTCTTTTTTAAGAAGGGTGATAAAGCCCTCCTTAAAAACTACAGACCCATCTCACTCCTGAGCCACGTCTATAAGCTGTTCTCACGAGTGGTCACGAACCGTCTCGCCAGGAGACTCGACGAGTTCCAGCCACCGGAACAGGCCGTGTTTCGCGGAGGATATGGCACCATAGACCACATACACACAGTGAGGCAGATTATACAGAAGTCCGAAGAGTATAATCAGCCCCTGTGTCTGGCCTTTGTGGACTATGAGAAGGCCTTTGATTCTGTCGAAACCTGGGCTGTTCTGGAATCCTTACAGCGATGCCAAGTAGACTGTCGCTATATCGAGGTACTGAGATGTCTTTACGACGCCGCCATCATGAGTGTCCAAGTACAGGACCAGCAGTCCAAACCCATCCAACTGCGCAGAGGAGTGAGACAGGGGGATGTTATATCCCCGAAACTGTTCACGAGCGCGTTGGAAGATATGTTTAAGACGCTGGACTGGAAAGGTAAGGGTATTAACATAAACGGCGATTACATCTCACACCTGCGATTTGCTGATGACATAGTCTTAATGGCGGAGTCGTTGTAGGAGCTGAACCAGATGCTGGGCGGCCTAGCTTCAGCCTCGCGACGCATCGGTCTCGGCATGAATTTGGATAAAACCAAAGTCATGGTCAATGGTCTCATTGATCCGGGACCGGTCGTCGTACATGGCCACCCTCTTGAAATTGTTTCCGAGTACACTTACCTTGGGAAAATTCTGCAGTTAGGTAAAAACAATTTTGAGAGGGAGGCCAAGAGGAGGATCCAGCTGGGTTGGGCAGCGTTTGGGAAACTACGCCGAGTCTTCTCGTCATCCATACCGCAATGCTTGAAAACTAAAGTTTTCAATCAGTGCGTCCTACCCGTCATGACCTACGGAGCTGAGACGTGGACACTCACGATAGGGCTGGTCCACCAGTTTAAAGTCGCTCAGCGAGCTATGGAAAGAGCTATGCTCGGAGTCTCTCTGAAGGATAGAATTCGCAACGAATACATCCGACAGAGAACCAAAGTTATCGACATAGCTCAAAGAATTAGCAAGCTGAAGTGGCAGTGGGCCGGCCATATCTCGCGAAGAACCGACAACCGCTGGGGTAAACGAGTTCTTGAGTGGAGACCGCGACTCGGCAAACGTAGTGTAGGACGTCCTCCGGCCAGGTGGGATGACGATCTGCGAAAGACTGCAGGCAGATGCTGGATGCGTCGAGCTGAAGACAGGGCGCTATGGCGCTCATTAGGGGAGGCCTATGTCCAGCAGTGGACTACTATAGGATGATGATGGTGTTGTTGAACTGTCAAAATCAAACAGATTAGTCGTAATTTACGAAAATGTGTTACGCAACTAGCCTGCGGGTTTGGTAGACGGAAGAATCACAGATTACTATATTTTAAGTAGCAAGCTAGGAAGAGTAGACAAAATTACAGACAGAATAAACACAATGACAGATTTATTTTATTCATCTGTCATTTCATATATTCTTCAAAACTTTTTGACAAATCTTTTTGTTTATCATGCGCAATAAGTAACTCAATAGGAAATTCAGGGGTTGAGGTCCTTCTTAGTCGAACAAGTACGGAGGAGACGGCGAAGCTTTGGGAGGAGAATGGCCGTCTCCGATCCGAGTTGGAGGACCTCAAGCGGCAGTTCGCCGCCCAGAGGGCAATACCCCAGCCACTGGCTCCTCTTCGGTTGCGGCTCCGTCGTCGGCTTCATCACCGGTCCCGTCGTTGACACCTGCTCTTGCGGATGCGGAAATCGAGAAGATCGCGCGCATCTGCATGATGCAGTGTGGGCAGATGGTGGGTGCCCGCATGAAGGCCATCGAGGAGAGGCTCCTCCCAGCTATAAATTTCCGGCCACCGCTCGCTGCTGGCAAGCGCAAGGAGGGGCCCTCAAAGCAGGGGCCAATAACCGCGGCGGTTCAGACGAGTGGGTCCGGGAAGGGGACTAAAAAGCCCGCAGAGGGCACGTTCGTGCCCACTTCCCGGGCGACCGCACTACCGGCGGCCTCGCTTGCTCCTCTCACAGATACCTGGGCAACGGTCGTCAAGAAGGGCCGGCGTCGCGGTAAGAAGACGTCGCCACCGGCACCCGCTGGAGCACCGGCACCGAAGAAGGACCGCCTAAGGTCAGAGCCCCACGCTCCGCGGCTGTAGTGATTACGCTGCAGCCCGGAGCCATTGAAAGGGGTATCACCTACAAGGCGGTCCTGACACAGGCGAAGGCCAATGTCGCGTTCCCCCACCTTGGCACACCGCCCAGCTTCAGAATGAGGCCGGCGATTACGGGGGCGCGGCTGCTCGAGGTGTCGGGTGCCTCTAGCGGGTAAAAGGTGGACATCTTGGCCACCAAGCTGAGGGAGGTCCTCAACCCTGAGGACGTCCGGGTATCCAGGCCGATGAAGACCGCTGAGCTGCGCGTCGATGGCCTGGACGACTCGACGACCCCGGCTGAAGTCGTGGTGGCCGTCGCCCGAGTCGGCGGATGTCCGCCAGGAGATATGCGGACGGGCGACATACGCGCCGACGCTTCCGGGCTCGACACGATTGGGTTGCGGTGCCCGGTGGCGGCGGCGAATAAGGTCGCTGACGGTGGGCGTTTGTTGGTGGGGTGGGTTGCGGCGAGGGTGAAGCTGCTGCAGCCCAGGGCCTTGCGGTGCTTCCGATGCCTGGACATTGGGCATGTTAGGGCACGGTGCACCGCCGCAATTGACCGCAGCGAGCAGTGCTATCGCTGCGGCCAGCCCGGCTCTCACGCCCTACCGCCGGCCTCGTCACCATCGAGGCGGTCCGGCCAGTGCTCGACCTCTGGCTCGGGAAGAGGCACGGCTCCCTGTCGTTTCGGGCGACGCAGGTGCTCTCGGGGCATGGTTGCTTCGGGAAGTACCTGTGTCGCATAAACAGGGTGCCGGACGCCCGGTGTCACCACTGCGTCGACTGCCGGGTGGACACGGCGTGGCATACGCTGGCAGAGTGTGCCGCTTGGGAGGAGCCGCGCCGTGCCCTCATCTCAGAAGTAGGCATTGACCTGTCGCTGCTGACCGTAGTGAGTTCGATGGTCGGCAGCGCCGAGTCCTGGGACGCGGTGGTTTCCTTCTGCGAAACAGTCATCTCGCAGAAGGAGGCTGCGGAAAGGGAGAGAGAGATCTCGTCCACTCACCCGATCCGCAGCAGGCGCACTGGGCGCAGGCGGAGGGCGGACAACGCCCTCATCCAGCCCCCTTAAATGGGTCCAGGGACGGCGGACTCGGGGACGTCCGCCGCTCCCCACACATCAGGACCCGAGGTGGCGGCACGATGTGTTCCTCGCGCGCCCCTCTTAGACGCTGCGGGGGGAGTCAAGCACCTCACTGCCCCCCCCCCCCCCAACCCGAGGAGGGTCGCAGAGGCGGATCGGCACCAGTCGGGGTCGCGGAAGAATCATGTTACCGCGACCCCAACGTGGGTGTGAGATGGAACACCGAGGTGGTTTTTAGTCAGTAAGAGTCTGACAGACCCCTCCGCCCGTCCCAGGGCGGAGGACATCCATGAGGATTTTCCACCCCGGGAACAAAAAAAAAAAAAAAAGGGGATGGCTCGCTGGTGTCCATGTGGACAGCCGGCGAGGGGGAAAAACTTGGAAGTTGCTACGGAGAGGAAGAGGGCTCGAGGGCATCGCTGATTGTAGCGATGTCTGAGCTGGCGGTGCTTACATGGTCAGAGGGACCGGGGACGGACTGATGCAGAGCAGCGAATTTCGCGCCATATCTGGCGAGGAAGTCGGGGTCCTTAAACAGGACCTCCTTGAAGAACGCCACTATTAGGGCGTCCTCCATGGTCGGAGTGGGGGCCGCATGTCATGACATCCATGACGATTTAAGGGACATCGTTAGCGCGCTCACGCTAATTCGGTACGGACGGAAGTCCATGAAATCGATTGCAGCTCAATTCGGAATGCAGCCAAAAAACTTCCCAAGTTTCAAGTGGTGTCAAATAAAGAAGTCCTCCAACACTCGACACTGGCAACAATGGCTAAGGCCGCTTGCCACAACCAAAAACAAAAAAAAAAAAAAAAAGTCCTCTGTGGTGTCAAGTTAGGAGTATTAATTTTCTGTGGTCAAGTGTCAAATAGGGATGCCGGAAGTAAAAAAAACATCTTAATATCGATGTATCGATTTTTAATAAATGATTAAAATCGACCTCGATTTTACATCGAGGTCGATATTGATTTATCACAATGATATAATATCACGATTGAAAAAAAAAACGATATATCGGTATTTTCAGAAATTTTTGGTTATATTTGGTTATATATAATAATAAAGTATTTAGCGGTCTGGTTCCATATGATTTAATAATATTATTTCTATACAAAATGCACATTATATATTTATGTATGAGATTCTTACTAAAACGAATGGACTTTAATAATTATTATTACGCAAAATTAGAAAATATTAAAAGCTAAATTCAATATTCTAATATTTGTAGTATAGCAACATTTTTAATCCCTTTTTATTATTTCAGGTAAACCAGCAACCTAATTTCGTGACACGTTTTTGTAAACGATTCCGACTAATCTGTTGTATTTTGACAGTTCAACAACATTCATTGCGTTATTTACATTGATGAGCAGATTTTTTTATCGAACTTATGAAGCAATGAATTAGCAATCTGTTTCAAAACGATTCAGATTCCGATTGATTGTGTATTACGACATTAGTGTACACCATTTGTCCCTTATTGAAAGTAGAAAAATTCTGCTCTTCACATGCTCTGCTGTCATGTGGCTTTGAATTTCTGATAAAGTATTCAGTTAAAAAATTAACATTAAAAATAATTGTTTTTGATACGATTTTCGAAATTGAATATTTTGTATCATTATTTCGATGCATCGGTTCAAAATAAATTGGCTTAAAAATATCGATACATCGATATTTTTTCAACAAGCCTAGCGTCAATTCAATTCGTCAAAAGTTTTGAAATAATCCTGGTCGACTGGTCGTGTTCTCTAACTTCTCTTCTGTTTCTCGCTTCCCTGCCGAGAGATCGGCCAAAACAATATCGTATCAACAAACTGAGTGAGAGACTGAAGAATCAAAATTAGACGAACAGTTTTTCTACAAGAAAAGCAAAGTTGAAGGATTTTGAGCTCACCAACCTGAGCTTGAAAGCAGGCAAAATAACCGGCAGAAATTGGTATTACTGATTATTAATTTATCAGACAAACAATACTACTATTTAAATAAAGTTTCAAACAAATAATGACTTTCTAGGCAAAGTTTGTGAATCTTCAGATTTAGCAGTCATCTACTTATCAACAGTATTTTAAAAAGTTTTTGTGTCATGGAATTAGAAATTTCAATTAAAGAAGCCAGTAATGGTATTAAAGACAGACGAGTCGCAGAACGGAAGAAAAATGCAGAAAATTTAAAAGAATTCCTTACAAGAAATGCAGTGCCTTCTCTTTTATCTGAAAATACCTTAAAGAAAAGGGGATACACCTGGAATAACCTATTTGACGACATAAATGAATATATTCTGAAGGTAACGTAACAGCAGGAACACTTTATTATTCATTGTTCATGGTCATCATGCTCTACTTAAAGGCAACCACTAATAAACATCTGTTGACTCGTCTTTGCATATGATTGGTTTACTAAGGAAGTTGTTGTTAGCCGGATTTGGCATCATAATATTAAAGTTTACATTAAAATATACCCAAGTCGGACTCAGCAAAGACAGTCATTTCCACAGATGGGGGTTAAATTTTTTCAATAGTAAAGTTCCAAATTGTCAACTACTTTATAAATTAATTCTAATAAAGACTGTTAATTCATTTCACAGGAAATAGAAAAGTTTGATACTTCTAAAACTTATGAAAAGAACACTAGGCCACTTTGTAGTAGTTTATTACACCTATGTATGGCTGGCTCCAATAAAGGTAATTTAATTTGTATTATACTTCATTATTATTCTAGCTCCATAAAAACTTCCACTTCTGGACCCTGGTCATAGTCCCCCCCGCACTAGAGAATTGGCGCAAATACCAGTTATATAAAATACATCTTAAAGTTTTTATATACATTTTTCTGTTATCTAATACGACTTGAACTATCACCTCATTCCGGCTTGACATCGACATCTGGGACACCCTGTATATTATGTAAAGCCACATTTCTATAGCATTTGTCTAAAGATAGATTTAAATGTTTATGATTTCAGGCAAAGCTTATATTAAATCTGACAAAATAACAGAGATGTGTTTATATGTGCTAAAAGATGATCGCATGGTGAAAGCTATTGGTGAAAGTTATTTGAATTTACTGTTGAAACATTTCCTGCCTTATGAGCACTACTTGGGTCTCATAAAACCATGCACATGGAAAGGTGAGTGGATAGTTCTATTTGATGTACATGGTTCATTGTTTTTTTTTTTTAAATTTTATGTGATTTTTTGTCGGTAATGTTCCAGAGTTGCTGGATGTCAGTATTGCTGCATGTTTTTCTAGTGATTACAAAATAGACAACTACACAAAACTTAGGCTTGTGCTGCTTGTAATGAAAACTGGAAAGGACAATTGTCAGTTTGTGGGCCCACTTATGGACTCACTGTCCTCATTAGAACAATTTTTTTCCAACATATCAAATGACAAGAAACTACATGATGTAGTTTTAGAAATAATTATTTTGCTTCTCGAAACGGTATGTGAATGATTTATATTGAATTGTATTTATTGTAATTCAGTACGAAACTAATCACAGAAATATTTTTAGCTATCTTGCGAGTATCGGTTAACAATGTGTCATTTTACCGAAAATGTTATGCCCACATTATTAAAATTTTATGACCAAAATAAAGATCAAAAGAAGAAGGTTAGTATTAACACATTATATCAATAATAGTTAGGTACACATGTAGGTATAAACATAATTATCACTTCATAATACATTTGTTTTTTTTTTGCCATACATATCTGTATTTTTATACTGTTTGTCATGCACGCTGCCAAAATCTGACTTCTGGGCCCTGTTTCGGTTTCGTTTTTTTTTTTAGGTAGGTAGGTACAGTCAACCAAAGGGATAAGGTAACTACAAAACCTTTTATAAACCAAGCTGTGCATGCTGTGCTCCATGGTAAAATTATAGGAATTGTTGGTCTGAGAGTGTCTTTATGTTTAAAAACTTATTAGGTACCTACTTATAGTTTTTATGAATGCAATTATAGTGAACTAGCGACCCGCCCCTGCTTCAACTGATATGGAGACATGAACACATCAAGATTCCTAGGATTCCTAAAGGCCAGCACAGGCCAGAGACTGATGTCCAGGAGGACAAAAATCCCCGAACATTTTCCAACCATAACCATTTCCAAACATGTGAGGGGTACTTTTAAGCCCTCGTGTGCGTTATTTGATGCAACTGCATCAAATAACGCACAAGCAATCTACATATTTTGACTGACAAAAATTACCCTGAGGACTGTACCTCTTCTGCGCAGGACTTTAGTTATACCTACACATAAATCTTCTGGAATAAACTCTCTAAATGACAGTGATAACCGCATCTAAGCGTCTCATAGTCAGACACGAAAAGCGACTTGTTTCATACTTTTTCCAGATACCTATAGCCCAACATAGTTAGAAAATGTAATATCATGGCTGGTACCTTTAGCTAATTTATGAACACTTGTAGAATCTTTCAGAAATGCCACCCTGCATAATTTGATACCTATTAACTTGTTATGTTTCTTTTTCTTAAGGTATACAAATCTTTAAAAAAGTTCCCTTTTCATTTACAGAATTCATTGTTTTACTTTTTAAATCTGACTGTGGCACTTCATCATCCACTTGGTAGACTCAGAAATGAAGAAGGGAGTCTCGCAAACAACTGGGAGCTTTGGAACAAATACCTGAACAGCATTACCGAAATAATATGTACAGAAGTGAGCTATTTACAAAAGAATCGAAAGCAAAATGAGAAACTTTTTCAGCAATGCTCACATTTTCATAATTTAGCTGCGTCAGTGCATTACCAGGTAAGGAAATATACATTCTTTCTTACATAATGACACTGTATAAAGTTTAAAACGTATCAAAAGCTACAAATACAGTCGCCATTTCATCATACCTAAACCTTGGCATCATCTTTCCCACATTGAAATCACATCATACTTAAACCTTCAGTCATATTGTTAAAGTTATTTCAAAACATTGCCATAATACTCGCCCATTTCTACATATAACAAAGTTTGATTCGGATTACAGCACAATCAACACCTAAAATTGCTGGGCATGCATAAACCAAATAAAGAATGTAATTAATAGCACAAGCCAAGATTGCATACAGAAGCTGGTTCTGAAATATGTAATTGCAATAAGCTTTAATTTACTAATATAAAGCTTAAAGTACTTGAATGCAAAGAAACAACATGTGAGCTTTTTGTTCATCTAGGACCCTACTTGGTGTAAAAGTTTGTATCTGAATTTAATTAATAATATAACTTGTGTTTTATTATTAAATAGTAGAAGGTACACTTAGGCTATATATTAATTAAGCCAGTATTGAATTATTATTTCCCTCTCACCGAGAGGAGGCCTTTCCCAGCAGTAGGGACATTATAGGCTGATTATGATTATGACGCCAATATTAAAATTGAATAAACATATATGGTTTTTAAAACTGTATAATCATAATTACGTGTTTTTTTACATTAAAATAAATGTATTAATTACTCACAACTTTAAAGAAAAACCGGCCAAGTGCGACTTGGACTCGCACACGAAGGGTGCAAAACCACCGTACACTATTGAACACTTCATATTTAGAAAACCGGCCAAGTGCGACTCGGACTCGCACACGAAGGGTGCCGTACCACCGTACACTATTGAACACTACATATTTAAAAACCGGCCAAGTGCAACTCGGACTCGCACACGAAGGGTGCCGTACCACCGTACACTATTGAACACTACATGTTTAAATAACTGGCCAAGTGCTTGTCGGACCACGCACAATGAATGGTTCCTTAGTTGGATGAATTTATCCCAAGAACGAACTTAATTTCACCACTGCAACTAGGTATTGCAAGGCGATTATTGCATGCAAGTTTTGCCTCGTCTAAACACATTTTGCACGTCCTTGTGCAATTGATTTAAGTATTGCCCGTATTAGAACATTTCCATGCCAGAATTAAATGCGATTTTATTGTACGTGCGATTTTATTATTGCTGTTGACACTTATAACGATTTTGAACGGCAATTATCTGCCCGTATCATCCACGGATGCATTAATTTTATGGTATGCCACAGGCAATAAATATGCACAGTGTAAATGGGGCTTTAGGAACGACGCGACGCGCTCGTTGTAATTAAAGTTGAAAATAAATAAACTTCCACTAGTTCGTTAGTGCGTTCGTTAACGCGGAAAGAGGGATGCCGTTAACATTACTTAATTATTTTCGACTTTATTTTAATTAACGCAATGTTGATATTTGTTTGGCAAGGAATGCCGGGCTTTACTGCACTTCGCCAGGTTTGGGCCGGTCCTCTTAATGTAACTAATAGAACACAGGCGTGATGTTATATTATTTTACTGACATTTTTTTCTATTTTATTACAGATATTTAAATTGTCCGAAAGAAGCGAGGCTGGCTCAGAGAATGTATCAAAAAGATTAAGATTGAGCATCAACAAGAACATCACATTTGGTGACCTTATCAACGACTTGCAGCAAAATCATATACCATGGTAGGTAATAAGACTATCATATTTTTGTTATTTTTTACTAAACATATTAATGTAGTCTGTAATGTTTGGTTTCAAATATTATTGCAGTTTTCCACATCATGGTTAACTTTCTAAGTTTGACATACTGCCATAATGAAACATCTATGTACACCATTCCATTCACTTACAGAATGTTTTTCCTGATATTAATCCAACAAAATGCGATTTTAGGTTGGGAATTGTACACATTTATGTAGGAAAGTATGCCACCAGCATATCCCCCGACGATTACCTATCATTGCTGAACAGTCTTCAAAATCTACTTACAAATAACAACACCAATATAGAATGGAACGTTTTTGAGCAGCTGGTTTGTTTGGTGCTGGAAAACTCACGGATTTTAATGAGCAAAAATAAGGAATTTATAAACACATCAGTGTCATTGTGGAATTCATGTCTTAGGTAAGATTATGGTGAAACTATTATAATTTGAATAATAAGAAATGGCTATGGAGGAAATCGAAAATAATAATTTAACTATTGGTTTCAGAAATTGCACATCTTTAAATGCGTCACACAAAGCCGTACATACAATCCTACAAATGTTATTAAAATCCGATGTATTGGACTACCCACATGCACTGCAGCTCATAAAACTGTACCTCGAGAATGTTATGCCAGTCACCAACAATAGCGTTCAAACTTTAAGCGATATCTTTCATACATTTTACAGCAAATGTACTTTGGATGACTTCAGAATTAAATGCATATCATGGCTTACGTCTAATGATACTGGATCTTTATATGTAACTGAAGTATCCGAATTATTATTTAGAATAATCGCTAATGAAAATATTGCTTTCAAGCCTGTTAGTGCTCCTGAATCAGAATTAGAAAAGTTACGTGATATATTATACAACTCGACAGAAAAGTGTATTTTATTCAGTGAATTTGAAATACACAATTCAATTAAGTCACTAGAACAAGAAACTGTTTACGAACATGTTGGAGCTGTTTCTGACGTTGAAGGTCGAGTGCAAGAACACTTCAGAACTAATTTAGTAACTAGTCATTCAAAAGGATTCCAAAATGATGCAGATTTATTAGAGTGTATTAAGTTGATTAACGTTATTATATCATACCTTGAAAAACTTCTAAAATATCATACAAAATCCCAAGAAGAAATTGAGAACATGCAGATATGTATTTTACTGACGACGACTTTGGCACGCATGTATACAGCATTGACTCGTTTGTTAGCGAGCAACACTGAAATACCAGTTAAAATTCATGCTCTTCAACTAGTTAGAGCACTTTTGGTTGCTGAATTTCATCCATTCTTATCGCACATGTCACGGGCGAGTATGGACGCAGATTTTTTTTATGCTATTAATAGTATATTGAACACTGAAGTTCAATCTGAAGATTTCGAAGTAATCATTGAAGGAGACGAGGACGACACGAGTATTGATACTTTAAAACACAATTGTTTCTTGGTACTGGCCGCATACTGTAGAAAACCAGCAGAGTACCGGGAAGAAATACTGAAATTAATATTAGATGATGGTGTCTACAGCTTTACAGCTGATACTCAGTGCGTTTTTCAGTGCATAGAGCTGCTGATAGATTCAAATGTCCAGGATCCTCCTCTAGGTAATAATAATTACTTATTTTAATTAAAATGACGTGTTTACCAATATATCTATCTAAATGAAACAATTATTTGCAGGTTTAATTTTCACACTGTTGCAGTCTATATGCCAGAAACTGTATAGAAATTCCAAAGTGTCTTTTGAAATTCTAAAAATACTTTTAAAAATAATGGACCCTCTATGTATGGATGATGGTGATATGAAACAGAATTGTTGTATAATGATCAAGAGTTATTTGCAACTCTGTGAGGACATGTATTACCCACCTAAAGTAACATCTCTGATTTATGAATGTGTCACTAAGATTATCTTAATGAATCGAAACAAAAACATGAATAATGAAGAAGCCTTTGAAGATGCATTTATGAAGAAAGTGAAGGGCAATGTCCATAGCATTCGTCTTCATTGCTGTTATTTGATGAAGTTGATTAACGATTTCTCTGAAGACGACATTGAAACATTTTCGATGAAGTTGCTTGACGTCTTTTTGATTGACGTAAGTTCTATATTTTGGTAGTTTTATTTTTATGATTTTGGCAGCTTTCTGGATCATGAACGATACGGTGATTGGGCTTATAATATCAATATATCCCATTTTTTTATTCACAGGGGTCATTTAGGTGTTAAATTGTAACACTCAGCTGATGCAGACATTTCTATCAACGGGCTCAGTTGAGGGGATCACATCAAATGCAACTTATACTGTATTGTTGTTTTAGGTGTCAAATACTAACGAATTGATACGAAAGGACGAATCTGCCAACAGGACGTTCACAGTCCTACATGCCTTCGTTGCACTGGCGCAAACTAAAAAATCTTCTATACTTAGCGTCATACTACAAGTAATTCATTTGCAGAAACTGAAATCATTAAATAACCGCATAGTTGTGAAAGTATTGAACCTGATTATCAATTCTGTTGGCGTAAAAGATCTCGAGACATATATGAACAACAACATTTTATCAATATTAAATTTTTGGTTCACTAAAAATAACGAACTGGTAGATTTACCACTCAACTTACTTGGTTTTGACACCATGGACAGTTTTGTAGAAAAACACATGAAGTGGTTAATTGCGGGGGAAATATTGTGGCGACGGGAAGGAAATGTGCGTAAGAGCGACCTCTTGAAGCAAGTCGCGAAGAAACAAAAGAAATCAATCGAAAATATAATTGAGGTATGTTGTCAATGTTGACTACGTAATAATCATTTGGATTATTCAATCAATTTCTTTTTAGCTTATGTATTCCTAGTTTTAGTAAGTAGCTTACTTACATTTTAATTCTTATTGTTGTATTCCAGGCTTGCTTTCCTAATATCATGGCCTTATGTTTGCCTTATGTTGTCAGCACCAAGTACAATATTGTCTATTATGAACTTTTTAAACGAGACGTATTTAAGAAGTCAATGAAAAATGCTACTAAGTTGTTTGAACTGACCACTGAGATGTTAGCAAATGAAAGTTGGAGTAATCTGTTTGTGGATAATGTTGGGGAGTTGCTGTTACTGACGGCTACTCACATGAGCGACCGGAAAGACGCCGAGCAGCTGTTTCAAGTTAAATTGCCGCAACGGAATCAAGACTTTTATTATCCAAAGGAGATTTTATGCGCCATCCTTGATTATTTTAAAGTGAGTTTATTATACTTTACCTTATTTTGTAATGTATTTTTTTTGCAAGTTGCTATGATGGAGGCACAGTAACACGCATTCGAAGAAGCGGAGTCTTAATACTTACATAATATTGTGGTGATCTAAAAATTGCCTTATTTTAGTTGCTATGTATTGTAACCTAAACGTTCTTCTACTCTTTTTCTCAGGACCTCACGGATGGAAACGTCCTTCAGTACCTATGTATAAACCAAACAGTCACGGTTTTCAAAATTTTGTTTCAATTGTGGAAAGCTGTTACTCAAGAAAATATATTTGAACTGAAATTATTGGCTCTTCATGCATATGTTACCTTTATAAGGAATATACCTTTAGGCCATCCTTCTGACGCATTCATGTGTAATTTTGCTTGCAACAGTTTTACTCAAGTGATAAAAAACTGTTGCGACAAAATGGAATTGAGAGCGTACCTTGCGGGTTTGAAACTAGTCCTGGATCATTTATTACCAGAAACTGCGACGCTTATGCGAAAGTCACTGCTAGAATTATTACCTGTCCTAATTATCAAGAAAGAATCGAGGTTCGAACAAGTGTGTACTGGGTTTTTCAATGATTTAGTTGAGAGTATGAAGGATTGCTTGAGGGAAAGCGAAGATGTTGTAGACTTTCTTAGTTCTATGACGCAAAGTGGTGATAACGTGCACTGCTGCAACTTGACTGTGTTTCAAGAAAAATTAAAAACTCATAAAATAAGTTTGAATCGTCCTAGGTATGTACCGCCTCTCTCATACTGTATTACAAAAAAGTGCTAAATAACGTATGGTTGTTTGTGTTGAAAATAAAACGGAGTTTGGTTAGTAACACTATTTATAACGCAAGAACGGCCGGATTTTTATGATCTTTGATTCGTTGGAATTGTCTCCGCCCCGAATAGCAGAAAAACTATTAAAACATGAAAACGAAACACAAAAAAAATAATATAATATTCTAAAGTTATTTGTATAAAATTATTATTTTCTAGCCACGAGACGTTGTTAAACATTCGTCAATTTTTAAATAGTAATAAAGATCACATTCGCAATTTGTACTGCGATTTGGATTCTAAAACATTTTCTGAGGACTGCGAGACAAGCATCATACATCAGACCGTGCAGGCGCTTTGTATTATTCTAAAATCAACGTATGATGATAAGGTAGGTAACTGTACTTTGAAATATTTTGGTACAACAGACTGTTACTGTATAAGAAATCATCATTACAGTGAATTATTTTTATTTTTAGACCATTGTTGAAGCATGCAACTGTTTGTCGGAGATCAGCTCGTACGATTTAAAGACTTTGGTAACAGTGCCCCCTTCTGACACAAAAAATGTAAGGACCGTCAACCCGACACGCTACTTCATGCAAGTTGTTGGGAAATCTCTACTGAATGAGTTCTTTGATGTAAACCCCAATGTCACAGACAAAATCGCTGAAACTATGAACGATCTGCTAAAGTTCCTTGATGTTAATGATATTCCAGGTATGCGGCACTACTATTACGATGATTTAAATAACATATTTTATCAAATTTCGTATACCTAATAAAGTTACTTACATGAAAAAATAATTTCAGATTTGGAGGTAGTTGATAAAGAAATATTAAAACCTTTTTCTTGTTCAACGTCGATTAATACTGATACCCTTACTAATAGTATGACAGTTGAAGAGTATTGCACAAGGTGCCCTGAAGGAGTATTCCTGAATGCTTTTCTCACAAAGGATAATGCAGATTGGCTGAAAGAAGTCACATGTACTCTTCTGACCTTTGTTCATTCGTCAACTAATTATGTGACTAACTTGAGGAAAGTTTGCTCTTTGAAGGTAAGCTGACTTGTGTAGTTTTTATCATTAAAACATCAAGCTTTCAGCAGATTGAATAAGCCTGTTTCCTAAATCGGTTTTAAGAATACCGTCATAAGTTTCAAATTGGAATGATTCATGCTTTTGTGTCAAAACAATACTTTACCAAAAGTCGCTGTTCTATATGCGGCAAGCAGTGGCTTATTGGGTGAGGTATTCTATCTTAATTGAGCTTTTGACGTTTCTAGTCTCGAGTTTGCCGCAAAATATTACCAGCTCTTGTTGGACTCTTACTGCAAAGTCTAACAGAAAGGCACACCAGAGCCGTCAGTCAACATATAAACAATTTTTTTAATAACATTTGGGAACAAAGTTTCGACGACAAATTGGAGAACAGTGGAGACAGTAACTTTAATACAAGAGCAGGTGGAACTGTTACTCATGGCTATAAGACAATAATTCAATATATGCTTAATATTGTAGATTTTATTCGCATACAAAGAAACTATTATAAGATGAGGCAAGTATTAAACATAATTATTTTCGCTTTTTATGTCAAACACAACGCCGCCTGCTACGATCCTTACTCACTTATTTGCTTCGTTTACGTTCATAAATCTGTCCATACACGCACTACGGTTAAAAAGAAAAAAAAAAAGAAGCTGGCCAATTAAGTTAATCTTAATAAATAGCAAACGGTTAAGTTAACCTTTATAAATAGCAAACTAATACACTTAAAATTATTTACACAAAGTACCGAAATTTCTGCAACCGTCTTCTAAAGAAAGTTAAAACATCGTACGAAAAGGACCTATTGAAAACTGCGGGCACAAATAACTAAAAAACGTATGGGATGCTATAAAAACTATAACGAATACTAAAAAGACTAAAAATACCGCGATGGAATTAATTAATACATGAACAGCCAACGCGAGGGAATCGGTGGGGAAAGTCAATGATTTCTTTGTCAGTGTAGGCAAAGCCTTGGCTGATAGTACAACAAACTGTGCAAATCCGGAGAACCTTCATTTCGCATCTAAAAACACAAAGCATTGTCTAAAATCTCTCGCCATATTGGCAATAGATGAGACGGAGGTGGAGAGTCTGATCATGGGTCTGAAAAATAACTGTTCCGTTGGTTGGGACTCTATAACAAATAGTCTTCTTAAAGAAAATAAACACATACCTGTGCCCCTCTTGTTTATCACAAGGTGTTTTCCCAACAGTCCTAAAGAAGTCAACGGTAAAAACCGCATCACCAACTATAGGCGCATTTTGATTCTGCCCTCTGTATCCAAGCTTCTGGAACGCAATCTCAAAAAAAAAAACTCATAAACTACCTAGAAACAATTAACCATTTTTCTCGTAATCAATTTGGTTTGCTCCGAGCTGGCAAGTCGACAAGTGATGCAGCTCATGAGCTTGTTGATTATGTAGTAGGAAATTTGGATGCAGGCAAAAAGGCTAAGGGCATATATCTAGATTTGGCCAAAGCCTTTGACACGCTCTCTGAGCCGTTGCTTTTGCAAAAACTGGAACGAATAGGTGTTAGAGGAGACCAACTCCAAATGTTCAAAGACTATCTTTCAGATCGCACCCACTATGTATAAATAGGTGATAGCACAAGCAATGACTTACCTGTCTCCTTCGGTGTCCCCCTCAGGGTAGTATTTTAGGTCCAAGTCTATTTCTTGTGTATTTAAATGACCTTTGTGAGGAGCTAAATCTCGATGGAGGTAAAATTATAACGTATGCGGACGATACGGTGCTTCTGTTTTCTGCTGATTCTTGGGAAAATGTCTATAGGATTGCGCCGCATGGATTTATTGCAGTTACCCACTGGCTCCAAAAAATACACTAACTTTTAATGCAGATCAAGAGCAATATCTCACCTTTTCTATGCAGAACTGTAATCCACCACCCTCAACTCTCTCCATAATAGCACACAATTGCTGTAACAACTGTTCTTGCCCAGCACTAATAAAAACGAAAAAAGGTTATATATTTGGAAATAATTATTGATAATAATCTATCTTTTCGACCTCATAAACATGGTTACTTCTCGGGTATGAAAACTTTTATTTATATTTAAAAATCTAAGACATGCAGCTGACCCCAAATTGATTAAGCAAGTGTACCTAGCGCTTGGTCAATCAGTGTTGCCGTATTGTATCTCTGTATGGAGAGGCACGTCAAAAACTATACTCAAACCTCTGGAAGTTGCCCTACCTATTCCTAACTTATCTTTTGTACCAGTCCTGTGAAATACTCACGGTCCGTCAGCTGTTTGTCCTGAACTCAGTCATGAGACACCATGCTAGCACAAAGTATAACGAGACCTCTTATTTTTCTAAGCGTAGACGAATGGTCATAACATACAAAGATCTACCGACCTTTAAACATCCATACGCTCGCAAGTTCTATGTTACCTAGGCTCTTTTCTGTATGAAAGAATAAATAAACTGGAAGAGATATACCCCATAAATAGGAACAAGTGTAAATCTACTGTAGTAGATTACATTCGTAAGATAAACTACACAACTTATTTTAAGATTATTTTCCTATATTTTTCCACTTTATTATTATTATTTCATTGTTATTATTTGATCAAATGTTGTGTTTATAGATGTGTAGAGAGGTCAAACAAAGTTATTGGCTATATGTCGCCTACAACAGGGGAAGAGCGCTGATGTCTGAAATACAGATATTTTAAATCTAGTTCAGGCACAGATGTTCAAATCAACTCATAGAAACAAGTGTCTTAAAGTGTATCACCTTAATATTAAATTGTTGTATGTTTTTTGAACAAATAAATTTTACTTATTAATCAAACTGTATTTAATTTTAGGCCTGGCAATGCGATGAAAACATTGAATTATCTAGAGCTTGACTACGACAAGGTGGCGTGGGCGGCGGCTGCCGTCGATCAGAACTGGGCAGCTGTGTACTACGGGGAGCTATGGGCAATGTTCCAGAATGGCGGCGTCTCGCCAAATTCACCCGAAGCCACCTCGAGCTTACCTGGCGGAAAGAACCTACAACGAATTTTTAGAACGGTAAGTTTTTCAAACAAATGCAGAGAGGGTTTTTTAATACTGCGAATCCCAGAAAACCCTACATAAAATTGCCCCCCTCTTGCCTACATAAAATTGTTCCAGTAGTGCTATTCTGTAACCATCTCACCATGAAACTTAGGTGAAGTGAGCGTGGAGTGAGCTGTCAGTGTCACTGATGCTAGGGATTAATCTAGACGGAATGACACTGACAGCCATGCAAGTCTTCGTGGTGAGATTGTTACAGAATCGAATGCCTGGTCTGTTTGAGCGCGTGAGATTAAACGTTCCCAGGTTATCGGAAAAACCCGTAGAGCGTTTTTCATACAGATAGTGGTCTCGTGACTTGCTCCCCTGAGGTATCTAATAAACTTTCGCCTTATATTATTTCGCATGCATTTACATAGGTGCCAATTATTTTATCGCTAAAGCCGACTATCCTGTATTGTTTGTTCAGAACTTGATATGCACAATACAGTGCAAAATCCACTACACCAGTATTATTTTTTATTTGGTAACATGGATTTTGCACGATCCTGCTAGAATCCACGATAAACCATTATATTTTTTACTTGGATGACACCGTTTTATAAGGTCCTAAATAAAATTTGGATACATTGGAATTTGAACTTTGTCACGTCAATATTAAGTTTCTAGTTCCAAAAGATGACTATAATCTAAAATTCTGAATTCAAGCTTAGAGTATGGGCATAGTAAACAGATGTTTTAACCGACTGAAGAATTTCATTGAAAATAAAGATGATGGACAATGCTCATAGTTCGTTTAAATATTGTAATTGAAAAACCATTCGAGGAATAGCGTTGCTGATCACTGCGGTCCAACAAATATTCTTAGATTTCTGTTTTTTTTTTCAATTAATTATATTCTCTCAAATTAAAAAAGCGGAAGGTAAGTGATATTTATCGTCAAAGAAATCAAGTTTATGGAGTTTGTTTTCAGCATCATTTACTACCTACATGATGATGAGTATGTAATAACTTTATGGAAGTGTTTTGCTTTTTAGGGTTCCATACCTCAAAAGGAAAAATGTAAACCCTTATATCTTCTGAAAGGATCACTTTGTTATCCATCTGTCTGGCCGTTTTTCTCAGGAATGCTTGGGGGTATTAAATTGAAATTGATAGCAAATACGTAGATATACGGTCCCTTGGAGCTGAAAAAAATCGAGCTTCCAAGATGTTCACTTAGAATCTTGGCATAAATTGCCATTGACCTAGAATCATGAAATTTGTTAAGAAGCAAGGTCTCACAGCAGAAATATGTACGGGAAAATGTCCGGAAATCGTTTTGTATGGTACAATATTGTCTCAACTACAAATTATACAATTAAATTAGCAAACATAATGATTTTGTCTAGACTGGATTGTCCTATGGAGCTGGCCTATCATGTTTCCAAGCATTCCTATCTTGTAAATAATCCTCCAATTTGTAATATTAATATTGTTTAATATTGTTTACAGGTGCACTTTTATATGAATTTAAAATTTTCTTTCATTTAATTGCAATATATCACAAGGTATTTTGTTAAAACATTTAACACAGTACCCCATAAATGATGTATGTACTTTAGCTGTCCAAATCCACTTTAGAGATCTAGACGCTAGCGCTGCGTGTGACTACTCGCTGTGGAAAGCGACAAATAAAATGAAGCGTCCGATTGTAACTCAACGCAAACGCAAAACAGATAATAGCTGGGCAACCAAATACTCTGACAAGGACTTTTAATAGAAACTCATCAATTAGATCTCACAATACATGGATTCTCCAAACATGAAGTCAAACAAGCAAATAAAAAATGCGACCAAAAAAAAACGACAATCTTATGATTTGATAACTGTAAAAATTCTGAGAGCTGCCCAATGAATGAGTACTTTTCTTAATCTATCTATACAATTCAATCTTGAGAAGATCAGAAATACAGTGGATAGTGGCACTTATCTTAATGGTGGCATAAACCAGGTAAAAGTCCTGAAAACGTTAAATCTTACAGACCTATCAGCCTCCTGCCAAAACTGTCTAAAGTGATGGAAATTCTATTCTTAAGCAGATAATGCCTATCATTGAAAAAAAAAACAGTTTGTCTGCAGGCAACATCATAGTTCTATTGAGCAAGTCCATAGTCTCGATAATAACATAAATACAGCGTTTGAATGCAAATAATACTACACAGCTGCATTTCTCAAGCTCTCGACCGCTTATGGTACGATAGACTCCGATATAAAATAAAAAAAAACCTCCCAATAGAGTGATAATCGTGATTAGAAAACAGACACTTCTTTGTGAAACAAGGTGAAGATATAGCACCACTACTAAAAATTCTTGCAGGTGTGCCGCAGGGCATCGTTATGGGTCCCATCACGTATCTGATTATTTTCCCTGCCTGTTGCTCCATTTATGTTTAATCCTCTTGATCTAATCTATCCATTTTATTATTAATTTCTGGATCTTTCGGGAAACAAATAAAATGTATTAATTCTTGTAAAGCAGGTTCTTAATATAATTTCTTATTAAGAACAACTAACAATTATCCATATCTCAGCGCTGCGCACCACTAATGCATCGTTTTGACATGCGTCAGTCATTAGGCAATTCGACGAAAATATTTCACAACTAGGTATTTGTTTTTTTTTACTACTGGAGGTAGGACACTCCACTTGTCCTAAGGTTTGTTGAACGATTCGGCATTTTGATTAAAATACGAAATGACACTACACGTTCCGATGCATACATCTGACTAAACGGTACTTACCGCCGTCGAGCGGATTTAGGGTCAGTTTGGCCGCATGGAGACGCTTTTACCAATGATATAGTTTGAATCTTTCCGATACTAGAGAAGAATAATAATAATCCTTTTCTTTATTAGTCCTACGTGTCGATCGGAGAAATAGACGCTATCGAAGGCTGTGGCACGGAGCACTTAACGATGGAAAATGAAAAGCGTAAACACTTGATAAACACTGGCCAGTTCACGGACGCGCTACTCTTGCACGACATAGCGCTCTCCTGCGGGGGGCAGACTGACCAGGATCTCCACTACGGCGTGGTCAGGTCTCTGCACAAGTCTGGCATGCATCACCTCGCACTCCGGTATATTAAGTCACTGCCAGAGGACGACCAACTGAATGACTACAAATATGAGTGTTTGGCGTTCTTGGGTGAGTGATAAGATATAATTATTTAGTTTTAGTAATTTTTGTGTTGTCCTTATATGATCCACAAGAACTATGGTATTTCAGGTGACTGGGGCGATTTCGTGGACACACGGCAACTTGAAGAAAAGCAAAAACTAACAAATTGCAACCAACATTCAGTAGTCAAAGCATTCCAATATTCTTGCCTAAAAAATTGTTTAATCAACCAAACTACGCCAGAGTATGAAAATAAACTTTTGGTACCTCTGCATAAGGCAAAGCTAGCAGTATCAAGATTATGTCAGAATCTGAATATGGAAAACTGTCAGAATATATACAAAGTTTTAGAGAAACTTCATATATTTAATGACATAGAAGATTATTTCTCAGTGAGAACAAATCGTTCTCAAGTATCGGAGCTGCTTCAGAAATGGGACATAGAAAAGTTGCCACAGTTTATTGATTTCAAGCATATTGAGGCGTTGTCTTCTCAGCGGGTGTTGATACTTGAGCATGCTGCGAAATCTCATAACAATATGTTAAACGAAATTGTGTCTTTGCAGATACAGTATGCTAGTGAGTTTCTATTGAGTTTATATTAGTTTGGCAGACAATCGATCTATTCAATGTTGGATTTATGTGTCTCTACCAGTTCTCTGGTAACCAGTCTAGCCCCGCAGTTTTAAAGGTTTTCTGGCCATCTGGTTGGTCCCACGCTACGTTTGCTGATTCGCGGTCTTCACTCAAGCACCTCTGCTCCGACTGCTAATGGTCTTTCCACAGAAATGTCCACAAACAGATTATTTTCATAACATTTTCTAAGAGCCGTACAAATTTTAATGTATTTTTCTTTTAGAAATGGCCCTTAATAACCGCCGAGTCCAGATGGCGCAGCGTTTGTTAGCTGTAGCGAAGAAATCTCAGTTGTCGGAAGATATTACCCTGGTGGAGAGCGAGATATCATGGGCTAAAGGTCATAAAGAAATAGCGCTGTCTCTTCTACGAAACATTGTTACCAATCACACGTTGGACGCGAAACTTGCAGCGATATCTTTACGGTAAAAATAATTATTTGTTAACAACGTGAATAAAGTACGAATATTTATAACAATAGAGATAATAGGTGACTTTATGCAGCGATACGTTAAATTCTTACGTCTAGACGTATTACCTTTACATAAACCTTAAACTTGCTTGCCAAAATGTCGCTCTAACCAAAGACATGTAAAGCGTAGCAGACCAAACATTAATCCCTAGTTATATTTATATAGATGGACATTATTCTTTATCCTTTTCTTGCTAAGGGAGAAGTCGTAAATAGTATCTCGTTCTGTCATATTTTCTTACACTGACTCATACATAGACAAAATTTGACGCGTAGCTTGTTTATCCCGCGCCGCCATATTGATAAGCAACATCATTGGAAATTATGAATGAACGAATGCACAGAGACGAATTGGTATAAATATTTATTAAATTCATTTTAAACTAGCTTTCAGGCGAAACCTTAACTCTAGGTCCCACCAAGCTGGGCACGCGGGTTAAAGATTGCAGTGCCTGTTCTTCTATCCGATACTGATGTCAACGGTATGTGTATAAATACCGTCAAGCCGATCGTCAAAAGGAGTAGAGTGGACTGCTGCCAATTGTCTTCTTAAAATACTCCCTAAGTCGCCTTTTACAATAACCACCGTAATAGATGGGTGGTTCTATTCGATAAAACTTTATTGATAAGTAGGTACTCTACACTTCTTATACCCAGAGAATATGGATTTTCGCGGATTTTCTGTAAGTATATCGGCGCCAACCGGCCTCGGTCCGGTCCTGAAAAGATAACATTGCCTGTGTTTGCGTAATGGCTACGCAATTTTTAGCGAATAATGGTCTGCTACTCTTTATATATCTGTGGCTCTAACATTAGGTTTATGGTCTTATTATCGTTTGAAAATCCATTCATGTTTAATTGTCTTTAGCCGATATGCACTTTGGATGGCAGACTCGAAACGCGACAATCCTCGTGAAATAATACACAAATATTTACAAAAAAGTCTTGATGTACTGGGACCTGAGAATATGGATGTTAGACTAAAAGTCTACCACGACATCGCGAAGTTTGCCGATGCAGAGTATAAGCAGGTAAGACGACAAAATTTATATACAAAATCTTGTTTAAAAAGAGTTAGGTCTTATTCTGACACAATATTGTATTATAGGTGGTGACGTACATGAATTCATCAGTATACGAAAACCGAGTAAAATGCTTAGAAAATATGAAAGGCACAGCCTCATCACTAGGCAACAAATCTACCAAGTTACTGACAAAGTTAGTTCAAATGCAACTTACTGGTAAGTACTACTTGTTCATTTTCTTTCATCTGTGTTAATAAAATATTAAATCCATTTCAGAGAGGAGAGGAGGGCCTTGTCAACAAATAGAAAATTCAAAGAGCTTGATGAAGCTGAAATAGCGTACTCACAAGTGGAGAAAAACAACTTTTTACACTTAGCTATGAGGTAAGAGCAAAATAATAGTTACGATGAGCACCGAAATTACCGATTAGTTGATTCTGTTTTGTATAGATATTGCATTTCACGAACGCCAGTCAATCATTCCAATTTATACCTTATTACAATGATATAAGAGTCACATGACGCGCATTCAAAAATTGAATTATCTATACCTAGAATTATTCAATAGCTCATTAATTAATTGATGTGGTTTTTTTCGCAGATATTATTTACTTTCATTAAAACAGTGCGACGAGAACAACTTATCAGTATTCCGAGTGATATCACTGTGGCTAGCAAACCAAGACTTTGAGTTCCAAGATGGCGACGAATCGTTTGAAGAACTGCTCAATATGATACCTTCTTGGAAGTTCGTGACAGTGTTGCCGCAGCTTGCGCCGCGACTGACCAATGAAGATACGACGTTCATCAAAAACTTGAAGAAAATAATAAGTTAATATTTGATATATTTGTTTGCGCCGTATTTACGTTTATTTTTGCAGCTTAACCTGAAAACTTGCTCTATAGTTGTACAGCGATATGAGTAGCAAATGGCAGCTTTGCTAGAAACAACTATTAAGTTAACATAGTTGTAATATTTATTAATCTCCCATAAAGAACGCTGTGCGATCGACCATCCCCATCACACGCTGCCGATCCTGTTTGGGCTGATGAACTCGGACAAAGACAACGTGATCCTGAACGCAAGCGGTCGAAGCGGAGCGAACGCTCGCGGGCGTGACCAACAGCCGCGCGTCGTGGCTGCGCAAGTGCTCGTGAACGAACTGCGCGGACACAACGACGAACTCACTGCTATTATTACGCAAATGGAGAAGATGTGTGATGGTAGGTTCAGTTTAGGATAATTATACACGGTGTCTACAAGGTGTACTAAAACTGAAACTAGTTTGTACAGAATCGACTGCAGGATCAATTTCCGTAATATTTTTATTTACCGTTTTTTGTTTAAATTTATTTGAAATTCCAGCCACTGCTCTCATAGCCAGTTTATTCCATTAGTTTTCATAAAGAAAAGCTATTTCATTAAACGCTTAATTCGTAGGTTGGACTTGTTGCTTCCTGCAATGAGACTGTAAAAATGCGTTACTTTCTTCTTCTCATATATAACAATCAACTGCTGTTCGTTAGTCTCGCTAAAACTCAAAAACAGCTTAACCAATTTGAGTTTTTTTTTTCTTTTGTTCATTCTAATACACGGGAGGTTTAGAAAAAAAGAGGGCATTAGCTAGTCTTAAATAAAAATAACTCACAGAATATGAAATGAGAAAATATTTTTTCAGCCATCATAAGTTTCGCTAACTACGAGCCGCCAGTTGCGACAAGAAATATTAAGAAGCAGAAGATACCCGATGCAGAGAATATCCACAAGATTCGCAATCTAAGGGCCGTCCCTGTGCCCACAGTTACCTTGCCGATCAAGAAAGACTGCAAATATGAGTACATACACAGTAAGGAATCATTTTAATACTTACCTGAACTAAAACAAAATACATTTGAAGAACGCGTGTCAATCATTGCAATTTATACCTTATAGCAATGAAATAAGGGTCACAAATGTTGCGCGCTCTTAAATTACCTACACGGACTATTCTTCTAATTATTAATTAAATTGAATGTCTATTTAATTTTTAGCTTTACAGTCTTTTGACTCTCACTTCGAACTAGTTGGAGGAGTGAACTGTCCAAAGAAAATAAATTGCAGGGATTCTTCTGGAAAACTCAAAGTGTTGTTAATAAAGGTAAATATTACTAACATCAAACTGTTTTTTAGTATATTTTAATAAGAATGCTTAAGGCTGCTATGCTGCTTATTAAAATCTTGTTTTTCTTTTAGGGTGGGGATGATTTGAAACAAGATGCTGTAATGCAACAAGTATTCAATATAGTGAATACGTTGTTGGAGAATAATCCTGTGACCAATAAAAATAAACTACTCATTAGAACCTACAAGGTATGTTACGTAAATTTAATACGTATATATTTCTAGTCTTATTGTATTTATTTATTTAAGCATTTATGTACACACATAAACTACAAGAAGAAAAGAACAGAAAAAATGGTACAAAGGTGATGCTTTAGGAAAGTAGTTAAAGAGATGTAGTTTTTGACTTAGTTCGTTTCGCCGGTTAGCATAATTGTATTAGAAAATGAAGGGTTAACTTAAAGAGTTTATTTTAAAGCAGGATAAAAAAAAATCATACAGAGTGGCAGGGACAAAAAAAACTGATGATTTTTTTATGCAGGCGGATCCGAAATCATAGAAAAAGGTTGCGCGTCGATGTTCCCTATATACTCATTAAATGAATTTATCGTAACAGGTCGTCCCAATGTCTCGGCTGTCGGGAGTGCTGGAATGGTGTGAGGGCACTATTCCCATGGGCTTGTATCTCGTCGGACAAGACAACACCGGTGCCCATGGCCGCTATCGTCCTCAGGTAAAATACAGGGTACAAAAGACTTGTAACGAAGCTTTCAACTAAGCATTATGTACATTAAACTCAGTCACATTGTACAAAAAAAAGTGCTGTAAAACGACTTTTATTTATGGACTGAAAAAAGCTCTGTTTACGGTAAAGATACAGCGTTCGAAAGGGTCGGTGCGATACGTCAAAAACGTTGGAACTTTGACCTTCAATATCTTCGTAACCAGAATGTTCTCAAGTATGGCCACGAGACTCACTGCTTAATTAAGCTTCTTTTACACCCCTTCTCGTACATCTTACAGTTTCCTGAAAATATACTAGACGATAGTTTAAAAAAAATAGTCATGGAGCGATCATGGGCTATTTTCATGCATATTTTTGCAATAATTGCATGTTTGAATTATAAGATACATTGAATTAAAACTATTTATGTTTTACAGGACATTTCATGTATTGCCGCTCGTAAGAAAATGATTGAATGCAGCAATGATGGCCATGAGGCAAAGTTGAATGTCTTCAACAAAATAATCAAAGATTTCAAACCTGTGTTCCACTATTTCTTCACTGAACATTACCTTGATCCAGTTACGTGGTATGAGAGAAGACTTGCGTACACAAAGAGGTAAGTAGATACAGTGTGGCGATGAAATTATCACAACAAATTGTACAGCGATTAATAAAGTTTAAAATAAACAATTATATTTTTCTTGTCAAATATAGCGTTTTGGGAACAAAATTGTCGCAAAATAAAACAGCCTTGATAATATTTGTGAACATGCCTTTAAAAGCGGCTGTGATAAATTAAATTGTAGGCTGCGGCAGGCACGCGTGAGCGATGGTATCAACAATTTAACACAATCTGTATGGTATTGTTTTAAACCAAATTATCACCACTTTTTTTACTTAAAAATAAGATTTAAAAACTGAATAAACTATAATGACGTCCAATTTCGCACGAACTGTCACAGCGCGCCACTAATACTAATAATAAAGGAATAATGTGTCCTACCACAAAGAATACAATAAACATCAGCATTTCAACAAAAACTTAAACAGACGTCGGACTGTGAGTGACTCATACCTACCGTCGTCGCACGCGCTGGAGAAATACGAATCTCGAAAACCCTCACAACCGTCACCCTGTCCCATTTCACGCATAAAGAATATTTTTTGTAACATGTTGCAAGGACATTATCCTCTTGTTTTTTTATGTTATTTGTATTCGAAATGTTTGAACTATCTTCGCTGACCACGGGTATTTGACCTACCAGTGTTCGTCAGGTGATATCTCTATGCATCAACATGCTGTTAAATGTTAAAAAAAGGTACCACCCACGACTTAGTTTTATTTTCTTATTGTTAATATGTTCAAAGATCGTTGTGTATGCATACGCGGTTTCATTTGATGTAATTATCTCATCGCCACTCTGGAGCAATATCCGTATGTATGTAGAAATATCTTGTTCATTGATTAACAACTTCCGTGCTATATCTCAAAACACGTGCTGTATCTAAGTATCTTTCGTGTATATATTATAAACTTAAACCTTCCGGAATAAATTATCTAAATGATGGTGAAAACTGCAAAACAAATTCAATTCCGTAGTTTGTAAAAACTAACACGAAAGAGCAGATCGAAAAGCAACATTGTTTTATACTATTTTCTCTGCCAAAAAAATCAACGTTGCGGCTCTTAAAATAAAGAACCACAGCACGCGTAGCATGACCACCATAGAAACAAGTTTTGTCGACGGAAGAAAAGACGAGATGATAGAAAAACAAAATAAACCTGTCATTTTATCTATTCGCCCGTCGAAAAACCCCGGTCTAGCTACGTGTGATAGTCGCGTTGATGCTCTCTCAGACTAATGGAAGTTTATTTATTTTAAAACTATCGCAAGGTCGATTTGTTTTCTAGTGAAAACCACGCTGCGATGCACTTCGGCAGGTCATGGGCCCTAATGTCTGAAATACCGAGGAGCAAAGTATTATAAAATTAAATACAACTTGGGCGAATTAACATGGCACCTGGCTCGAATGACGTTTGGTTAAAAAATATTTTTATTATTATAATTATAACTTTATTTTGTTTAATATCTTGATTTTACATCATACTTTGATATAACAAGTTCCTAAACATTGGCTGTTCATATTATTAAAATTTAAAAACTATGTAAATTATTTCTAAAAGTTCCGAGCGAGGTGCCATGTTAATTCGCCCGAGTTGTATTTAGGTAAATGTTCTACATTAATCCTGTATTTTATCTTCCTATTCAGTGTTGCTACCTCGTCTATGGTTGGCTACATACTGGGACTGGGCGATAGACACGTATACAACATTTTAATCGACAAGAGAACGGCTGAAGTAGTTCACATAGATTTAGGTAAAAAAGCACACCACCTTTAAAAATAAACTGCGTAATCATCTTACTTTTTCAGTAAATATTATAATAATTATCCTGCAGGTATTGCTTTTGAGCAAGGCAAGACATTGCCCACTCCAGAAACAGTACCGTTCCGTTTGACGCGAGACATTATTGCTGGCTTTGGGTCCAGTGGCACCGAAGGTATATTCAGAGGGTAAGATTTAACACTCCATAAAAATAGTCCAAGCTAATTAGACAAATGTCAGGCGTTACGACATCCGCAAGTATGGCGGATTTGAACGACAAACGAGAATGTGACGCGGTATGCGGTCGAAATAACGCTAACTCACAGGCATATAAAGAGTAGCAGACCAAACATTAATCCTTAGTTATATTTATATAGATGGATATCAATCTTGATCCTTTTCATGTTAAGAGACAAGTCGTAAATAGCATCATAGACAAAATTTGACTCGTAGCTTGTCGATCCCGCGCCGCCATATTGATAAGCAACATCATCTGCAAATAATGAATTAATGAATTCACAGGGACGAATTGGTCTCAAAGGAATCATCTTTTTCCAAAACAAGTAAAATATAAATATGTAAATATTAGTTAAATTCATTCTTTTATTTTAAAATTTCTGATATATTCCAACACCGTAACACTCTAAGTCCCACAAACCTAGGCATGCGGATTAAAGACTGCAGGGCCATTTCTTCTTCTATCCGATAATGATGTCAACGGTATGTGTATATATACCGTCAATCCGGTCGTCAAAAGGAGTAGAGTGGACTGCTGCCAATCGTCCTCTTAAAATACTCTTAAAATAGATGGATGGTTCTATTCGTTAAGACTATATCGATAAGAACTCTACACTTCTTAGACCCAGAGAATATCGATTTTTTCAGTAAGTACATCGGTGGCAACCGGCCTCAGTCCGGTCCTGTAAAGACAACATTCCATCCCCTTGACCGTAAAAAGTCTTCTAAAGAGTGTTCGTAATGATTACGCAATTTTTTGCGAATTTTTGGTCTACTACTCTTTTTATATAATTTCTATTCGCTAACTACACTTCGCGGGCTCTCCCGCACACTGCTCTACGTCTCGCTATACAACAAAGAGTTCGCGTTACCGCGACAATGTAGCCGTAGCATAATAGTTACTAAAAATAATGCTGTTTATTTATTGAATTTATATTATGAGTATCCCAGATTACCTAAAAGTGTACCTGTTATAAATTGCAGATGCTGCGAAAAGACAATGCAGCTTCTCCGTGACAATCAAGAGACATTGTTGACGATATTAGAAGTTTTACTGTGTGATCCTCTATACTCATGGTCAGTGAAAACTGCGCAACAGAATGCTGCTACTTCAAACAGGAACACCAGTGCAGTCTGTAAGTAATCGTGTGACCAAAATATTATGTAATGTTTCATCATCTTCTGACTTGTTGTTCGACTGAAGACTTGTTGTTCGACCACTTCGAAAGCACGACTTCTGGGTTCGATGCGCAGGTCGAGCAGTAATATTAGGGTTTCCCTATAGAATTTCTCGGTAGTTGCTTGGATTTCGGCCTATCTCTTCAGAGGCCCTAGTGTGAGTTTCTTTTAATAACTCGACTGTCTCAGACCGCTGCCGGCCTGCTACTGAAGACGAATACTTACAACTACATGCAAACTCCTTCGTAAGGATGTCACTACACACATTGAAACAGTAATTTGGAGGGGCGCGCCATGTTATCGTAGTTTATCTTTACCCCTGACCACGTACTCGTAGATGCAAAATTTCATGATGATCGTTTCAGTGGTTTAGCCACGGAATAATAATATAAGAGTGGAAGTGCCCTTAAATTTCCTTAGTACGGGAACCGGTGTCGCCAAACTCACAAATTTACAACTTAAAATTTACATTGCAATACACAGATAACGATGATTTAAATGGCTAGAAATTATAAATGCAAGTTTGGCGGAAAGCTTATTTATTGTTGTCCAAAATTAAGTCTTATTACAACTTCTGAATTTTGTTACAAGCGATGATATTCAAGACAGCAAGCAAGTTGATTTAGACTTTAAAAATTGACACAAGATAATTTTTAGTTCGCATCAAAGTAATAAATACGGTTTTGTCAACAAAAAAACAATTACACATATTGAATTATATCAAAGTTTTATAAATACCGGTGATAGGATACACCTCCGTCTGATACATTCTTTGCCGTGCTATCATTTGCACATAAAAATTGCACAATTTATAATATTTTTCCTTATGTTCGAGACGTCGTGACACAGCGAGTAGTAAATCGCGGCTGAGCCGGTGTTGCGAACTAGCGCATAGTTATGATATAGCACGCGCACGATAGCTGCGGCCACTACCACTCTTTTTTATTACCCTTTGCATGGTGATGGAAATTTCAATCATCATCTCCACACGCATCGACGACGCTTAAAGTCGAAATTGTTAAAAAAACACACCCAAGGGCCTCTGATTATTACGGCGTCGATCATTTTGTACCTAAGTATTAAAATACTGTTTTTTTACGAGTTTATTTTTTCTTTATTTTCCGCCAGAATCCATTATATTTCCTACTGTTAAATTTAATGTACGATATGATAGATGTCCTTCGTTACTCCAGGTGATACCGGTACTCCCAGTGGCCTTGCCAAGCGTGCGCTGCTGGTAGTAACGAGCAAGCTAAGCGGCACTGAAGACGGCGTTGCGGGCGGCGTTGCAGTGGCCGGCCAAGTCGCGCGACTGTTGCACATTGCCACCGACCCCTTATATTTGTGCCGCCTCTTCAACGGCTGGCAACCCTATTTGTAATTTATGTTGATAATAACTCATTTAACTCAAAAGTGATTCATTTTAATGTGTTTTTTTTTACTGTGATTCGATTTTAATGTGACCATTTGTTTTTACTGTGTTTCGATTTTAATTTGCATGTTACTTTACTTACCATAATCAACAAATGAATACCAAATAAATCATTTTTTTAATTTTTGTTTTGCAAGTTTCATTTTGGTTCTCTGGCCAGGGCGAGCTCCCAGTTTTATCCGAATGAATGAAATGCACCGACTCCAGCGTGGTTGGACCAGACTCGATTAATCGAATGAACCCCAAGATTTGCACTAGCCCCTGAATCCTCATGCTTCATGGTGCTACAAGACCATTACATATTAAGGAATAGACCGGAGGGCACTGTAATGGTAGGAAAGACCTTAAGATAGGAAGGATTAAGAGCCTACGGAGCATGCACTCTAGCGTAAGCATTGGAAGCATTAGACAAATATCACCCACATCTCCACTTTGTCTATGGGAGGGCATTTTTTAACGACGTCGCAGCTGGGTTGATTCAGGTCGAGCTTGATCGGTGAATCTTCTAGCGGGGTTCAACTGGTTTCTCGGCTGTTTACTATGTCACTGTTCTGCTGTGCTAAATGTTGCTTTTTCACACTTTTCAATGTCTTCGTCTGAGGTCTCGCTACTAACCGTTTCCGGTTTTTGTATATCTCATTAGCAGCATTCTTGATCTGCCACCGTGTCCATCTAATAATTGAATAACTGTTTTAAAATGTTTTACATCATTCCAAATAATATAGGTATGGATTAATCTCCTGAAAAAGAATAACGGCCAATTGTGCGAGAGCGGAGATCAGATCCAAGTAACATTGATTTTGTTGAAACTGATCCCTGTTCCATACATGATACTAGCCTTAATTTAAACCTAGATTGCGAGTCTTCTGATCCAGGGGGTCTACTCTCTTACCACGAATTCCGTAGTTTCGGCCTTCGTTACGGACTTTTCCTACTCCGTATCACCTACGGACTTACGATTAGTCCCGAACTCAAACTAAGAATGAACGACAACACGATTTGACAGTTGTCCCTACTCCCGATGTGTTTTAGCCCGTCCGAAAAGTTGCATTTGACACTTGTTTTGACGGGACGTTATGTCATTTCATACGATATCAAAATAGTTGTCGTGCTACTGACGAACAGTGTGACCAGATTAAATTTTAGAAAAATACCGAAGCACCTCAAAAAAATACTGAAATATACCGATTTACAAAGGGCAGATATACCAATAAAAATACCGATTTTCTTAACACGTTTTATTCAATCATCATCATCACAATAAATGTTAGAGTTGTATTTTAACATTCTTTGCGGAGGGTTAAAGTTGATACAACCTCCTTCATCTTTAACACCCTGCTTTGTTTTTAAAATTGCTGACACATTTTGATTTACGAATCTGTTTCTTTGATCTGTTTTTATTAAATTTATCTGTGAAAATATGCGCTCGCATGCAGCATTAGATACTGGTAAACATAACAGAGATTTACAAACACTGGATACATTTTTATATTTTATCATGCCACCACTAGAAGAAATTTTTCCAACTTCCACCCAAAATTGTTCGCAAGAAATAGGTGAGCCAGTACTCGAAGATTGTAACAGTTCACTTACTTCGCGATCAAGTTTTAGGGTTCTATATTCTTCGTCAATTAACTGCATTTGTTCTAGACTAAATTCGTATGGAAAAGTTTCTATCACATTTCTTAAACTACGAAATTCTTTATGCACAGCAGTGTGAGGGTCAAGAAATTTCAATTCATTGAAAATTTGATTTTCAAAAGGCAAACGTGATTTCAATTGCGCGCTCAACTCAATTAAAAATGATTGGCACCTTCTGAAAAACTCAGCAATTGGTTCTTTCATGTTTATATTACCCCTGTGTTTGATTAATTCTTGGCCTACTTGGATACCCAAGTACATATCTTGAAATGACAAATAATTCACATTAGACTTTGGGTCTAAAGCAAATACGTTATCCGTGCTTTTGATATAATTAGTTTTCATGAAGCAACTCAAAATCGACAAGTACATAGTAGATGCATCATCGTACAATCTTTCAACGCACGGATAGTCACCTTGAAAAATTTTGTTAAATTTGTTTACAATTGGCAAAAGGTAATCTAAAAAGTAAAAATACAATTTGTTTGTGTCACTGCTAAAAGAATGATATAAAAATTCTGAGGATGCAATGCGATCACTCAAGTGTTGGTCTTGAAAAAACAATTGCAATGCCCTCCATTGCTCAATTATTCTACTAACACAGGCATGAAGCGATAGCCACCTTATATCATAATGACGTAATAGTCTATGATTTTCTGAGTCAGTGAAATTTTGGAACTCAGCAAATTCTCTTTGACGCTTGCTGCTTTGAGAAAAATACCCATACACTTCTTTTACTATTTGTTCTAAATTTCTAGGCAGTATTTTGCAAGCATGGCTAACACTTAATGCTGCAGAGTGACAAACACATTTTATGAAAAAGCACTTTGGGTTCACTTGTTTAATTTTTGCAACAATGCCAGAGTGTTGACCAAACATCACATTCGTAGTATCAGCAGCGAATCCCATAACGTCTTTTATATCTAGACCTAATTCGGATAACTTTGATGACAAAGCATTAAATAAGTGATCTGCGGTTTCACCACTTAAATCAACTAAATCAAGGAATTTAGTTTGTACATTACATTTAGTTTCAGAGAAGTATTTGATCACTATCGCTAATACTTTAACTGTGGCAACATCTGTACTTTCATCGATTACAATTGAATATACTGGTTTACCTGAAGGAGATGCAGTACGAAGAATGTCTTCAATCATATCTTTTTCAAATTCAGGCCCTAATACGTTATAAGTTATAGCCGCTGCTTTGGTTCTCTTGCAGGAAAATTCTTTCGCAATATCGGAATCGGGAAAACATTTCACTAGAACTTCACTAAGATGGTCCATAGCTCTAAAAGGGATGTTGTGTTCTGAAAGAAAACCGCATATCCGCAGCTCAGCTTTCTTGACTTCGTCTTTCAGTGGAGCCTTTTTCAAAAACATATCAACCTGGAAATAAATTAATTTGTTAGCAAAATCAAACCTGGTATAATTCTTCCGGTTAAATTAAAACATCTCCGAATTTTTTGACTTACCTACCATAATGCTAATTATAAACTACTTATCTAGAATTCTAGAAAGTTATGCTTACCTTCGATTGTCCTTTATATTTTTTCAAGTTTGCTTTATGCTTTTCAGTTTTTGCATGTTGTTTTATAGATGCCAATCTACTCTGGAGTTTCGCATTGCATGCTTTGCAAAAGGCGGCGTACTCGTCATCTTTATACCGTGAAAGCCACGAAGAAAATTCATTAATTTGTTCCCACTTTGCCAAATAACTTTGTTGAAAACTAGACATGCTTTATGCTTTCCCGATGGAAGTCAAATAAAAACGGAACAATAAAACGAACGAACGCGTTCTATTTATGTATCGACAAAAATGTATTACTTACTATGGACGGGGACTTCCCGATTATCGAAAGAACAATCTCCTCAAAGATTAAGTTGTCTGTTGGGTGCAGATCAGAAAATCATTTCACTTCAACAAACCAACTGTTTTAGACGAGTCGATACTGTACTATTTGTGATTCATACACAGACGTATTTATGTATACTTATACTTAACTATCCCTTTAACTGAAAATTAAGACTTTGTTTTTTAAATATTTGTTTTATAATTACTGATTATTTATTTCTTTACTACAACAATAGGAATAAAAAAAGAAGTCCAACATAACTTAAAAATCTTCATTTTTATATTTTTTGTGTACCTAGTATAATAGTCCAACAGCGGCGGCAGACACTTGACATGTTCTATCTGTGACTTCTTTGATCTTTGCTTCTAAATAAAATGTACGCTAAACGGGGAAACGCCCTACCACAAACTAATAAGAGAAGAGATAGATCGCTACGGTGTTACCATAACTTCTTATCCAAATAATACCCAAAAATACTGACTTCCCGCAATATACCCAAAAAAATACTGACGTTCGGAAAAATAGGTAGAATATACTGAAAAAGTATTAAAATACTGAATCTGGTCACACTGCTGACGAAAGTTAGGCCGCATTCCGAATTGAGCTGTAATCGGTTTGAGAGCGTTCCGACTTAGCGTGAGCGCGATAACGATCTCCCGTGAATGGGGCTGATGACAATTTTTTAATTTTTATCTAAATAATTTCAAAAATTAATATCAAAAATATGTTCATTTCCAAATAGTGCAAATAGTATTCCAAAAATTGTACAAGCTTAAAAATTGCCAAGTTATAAACGTTTTAAAGTGTTAGACTAGGACAGCACTATCGTAGAAGTGACGTCACGACTACGGAACTTCATACTAGCGCCGTACATTGTCTGTACCGCTAGACAAGGACAGGAATAATCCCCTCCAAAAACTTTTAAAGCGTGTTTCTTCTTAATTTTTACATCGATTTAACAGATTTTTTCGATTATCTCATTTTTACTATGCCTTCTTTGAAATTGCATTAATTATAAGAACATTTTTAATAGTAGTCATCATCCCAATTGTCATAGATGACGTCATGATAAGCGGCATCTTGCGATAACTCCGACCATGCCCTATATTATCACTGTGAGCGGCTCTCATCTGTCATAATCGTGATAACTAAATCGGAACGCAAATTATCGATGTGAGCGCTGTCAGCGATTATGGTCTAACTCGGAATGCGGCCTTATTAAATTGAAAATATGACTGCTTTTTTATGCTCGAAGAAGCTTTACAGGTAGAACGGAGGCGTCGGCGATTGCCTCTTATTTAAAACATGTCAATAAATAGGGTATTTGTATTTATATTATTGATTAGGTTATATAATTTTCAAACTTGATATATACCTCAATTACCTCCTTTTTTTTTTTGGACATAATGGGTGTTAGGACAGGCGGAAGATACTGTTAAAAAACAAATTTTACACAATAAAAGGTTTGTTCTTGGTAACAAATTTTTATTTAGCTTCAATCAACACAACTCGGCTTCTTGCTGAATCGGCAGGTAGGTGTCGGCGAACTCGTGGACGTGCACGACGAGAATGTAATGCTGTGAACAAATGAAAAAAAAAACTCAGTATTAGCTTAGTATTTTATAAACATGATTTATGTCATCTATTTACTAGTGATCACTTACTTCGCTGATTATGAATTAGCAGTTCCTTTTACCAGTGCCTCAGTGATCACTGCAGGTTGCTCCTGGGAAAGTGGGTTGGCAGGTGTAGCAGTAGATATTTGTGTAGGTGTGATGAACTGATGACTGCTTATTCTTGTCTTACAGGTGGACCCTGTACAACAAAAACTGAATATCATTGACGGATACAAGAAATGTATAGTTATGTATCTGTTAAGTATAACTATTTAATTTAAAAGTCACGGGTAAGACTCCATGCAAAATAATTATAAGTACATTAATGCTGTTGTTTCTTGTTTTTTTTACCATCAGAACAAATTTACTACCTATGTTCAATCATAAATTTAATTATTACCGATGGAAAAGCTGGCAGTCTTGCCTCCGTTTGCGGCTCTCTAAAACCCTCCCATAATTGACAGCATCCTCAATTCGTATCGATGGGCCTCCACCTGTAGCACATGCTGAACGTCTGGCAGATCCAGCAGGTTTTTCGGCCCAAATGTTTTTTTAAATCATTGTATGCACTTTAAAAATGGCAAGACCTTAAAATCATACTAATACGAGTAATGTATTAAACTTACCCTTTGCCACTGCTCCACGGACTTTGTGCAACTCCCCATTGAATTAAGGGAGTTGCACAGGCTTTCCTACAGCCGTTTTGATCGGATTCTCCCGTCGGCACCCCTCAATAGTCCGCGAGCCAACTCATTAAGCTCACTCATAAAATCGAGGAAGGCCACAATTTTTGCATGAATTGCTGCTGGAGCAGTTGGGGCCATTTTACTAAACTAGCGAAAACATCCCGCGTCGTATAAATAATATTATGAAAGTACACCTAATTAATGTAAATAAATATTTTGAAAAACACTGACATTTCATTTGAAAGTTGCCGTCAGAAAGAAAAAGGGCAAAGGTATTAATAGGATAAGGCCACGATACGGATAAAAATGGCAAAAATAGTATAATTATTTAACTAAAGACATAATAAAACCGACAACATTGACAGAAAGACATATATTGTTAGAAATGTGGTATTTTTCTAAGAATACCAATATTATTTTTTGTTTAATAAGCTAGACAACTTCAAAGTAAGTAAACCGGTAATCGACCGGTGAAATAGCGCAGCTCTATCATCATGCGTCATTCGTTCACAAATATAGTCTATGATTCCGTTAGAAACTCATGAATCCGAAATCAATCGGGAGTAGGGTTTAGTGCTTTGTTTCGAACTACCTTCGGACCGACCCGTATCGTCGTTGACGGAGTAAGAGAGTAGACCCCCTGAATCTAGGTTCGTCATTAGTGATGATTCTCAATCATGTGGTCCATTCTATAAAGACCTCAGTAAGAGACAACAACTAAGAACTCGCAAACGACTATCAATGTTCTTAGAAAAGGAACCAGCTGAAAAGAATTATAAAGTTTTCGGAGACACAGTAGTAGTTAGAGGGCAAAAATTAGACAAAAGTTCAGCAAAAGACTTAGAGTACGTAATCAGTTCATCCCTGTTAAGCCCAACAAGACCAACCAAAATAGCAACAAAACTTAAAACAGATCCAAAGCCTTATACTCCGGAAGAAGCTTTAGCAATCTATATAGATAGGAAATTCTGTCGAAACATACCAGTTTTTACAACAAGACCTCAAGGATAAAGGTTTCAACGCATTTCCACCATACTACCGTATTCGAAACGCAAAAAAACAATGCTACCCTGTTAATCCAGTTGAAGTATCTGAAATAGAAGCTTTTGTTTCGTTATCGAGCTTACTTTCACACACTTTTAATAGAATTATTCAGTCGTGTGACGAAGCCATTTCATTTTACTGTTTTCAAAATAATATTACCACACTGAACTGCATATTTGAAGGATCTTGGGACTTTGATGGTAGCACAGGTCAATCATTATAAAAAGCTTCTCTCAAGGTCACGAAGATGAAAGTTGCCTTTTTGCTACTACATTATATTCCTCTGCGAATTAAAACACATTGTGGCCAGGTGTGTTCTGTGGTTCAATCCAGCTCCGCAATCTTACAGGTATTGCCGACCAATCCATGTTCAGTATCGTAGAGAAACCAAAGAAAAAAAAGGGTTGAAGACCAGATTAAAGACTCGGGACTATGCTTTACAGAAACGTATAAAGGCCATAAAGTAGTAGCAAAAAGTCAACTTTATCTGACAATCTTTGATGGAAAAGTTCTAAATATTATTACTGATACTTCATAACAGCTAAGGTGCCCGTTCTGTAAGGCCACTTCAAAAGAATGTTATAAGTTAGATTTAGTTTATTCCCGACCAACAAATGAATTGCTCATGAAACATGGATTGAGCCCCTTACACGCGTGGATTCGTGTACTGGAATTTTTGCAACATCTTGCCTACAAAAATCCAGTGAAAAAGTGGAGGGTATCTCAGAATTCTCTGGAGGCTTAAATCGTAAAGAGTACTAAAAACAAAATTCAACAAGAAGGGACTTTTGGTGGATATGGTTCGGCTTTATTCTGGCACTACAAATAACGGAAACACCGCTAGGACCGCTCTGTCTGACAAAAACCGTAATATATTTGCCGAAATATTAGGTCTCCCACAGTTGTTGTTAGATGATCTAAATACTATATTAGTAGTTTTATCCTGTGGATTACCAGTAGATGGTGACAAATTTGGTAATTTCTCCAAAAGTGTTGCGAGTAAATATGTTACGGAATATGAATGGTACCCAATGACAGTAACATTACACAAAATATTGGTCCACGGCAAGGAAATAATCACGCATTCAGCGTTACCTGTGGGTGTTCTATCGGAGCAAGCTGGTGAATCACGAAATAAATTTTGGAGACACGACAGCGAACATCATAGTAGAAAATCTGATCGCGAAAAGACTATGTTGGATTCATTTCACAGAGCACTAGAATCTTCAGACCCGTATATCTCCGATATCAAGCTTCAACAAAGATTTAAGAAGTTAAAGCGCCAACCTGTGTCAATCAAAGTTTTGAATTTGTTAAAATCTATTGATGTCCATATCAAAATCAAACCCCAAGCAGAGGAATCTAGTTTCAGCCGAACCACAAGCCTCGTAGAGTTTGAACACATTGACACACAAACTCTTGTGACGGAAAACGAGGACTGGATTATTTAATTTACTACTAGCGTCTGCTCGCGACTTAGTCCACGTGAAAGTCACATACTTATACCAAAAAACATCCTATGGCACTCAGCAATAATGTAGCTTTTTATTAGTGAAAGAATTTTTGAAATCGGTAGAGGAGTTTCGGAGATTACCCGTTATAGACAAATTCACATACACACCCACCATACTCACCCGCGTAACAATAGAAAATTAAGTCTCTACAGAAATTATGAATTGCATTTTTTGTGTTCTGTGAGTGATAACCCTATTATCAGAGAAAATTTTGAAAACCATAGAACTATCATATCTTCGATTTCCTGATAGATTTGCATCAGATTTTTTTTTTCAATAATAGTACAGTTTTGAAGAATATTTTAAGATAAATTTTAGGTGCTACTGTCAAAAGATGCCCCAGGGAAAAAATAAAAAGGAAAAAAGATAAAATCAGGCATATCTATTTTTCTTTTATCGCGAAATCTTTTCTGTTTCACATTTTTATTAGCTTGTATACAATGTCAATATTTTTATCACATCGGTTTTTTTGCGTTTTTCAGAAAATCCATAAATATCTAATAAAAATTATAACTCAGTGTTAAAGTATATTTAAGATCCGGGAGTTCTACTCTCGCATTCTAAATAGTTCATATTTTCGATTAATAGAATAAAAAAGTGATGTCCGTTTTTTGGGGCATTTATCATACTCGTGTCGGTCAAACCCCTGCGTCACCTTTCTTACAGCCCTGAAATAGCACCGTGTGACTTCTTTTCATTCCCGAAAAAAAAAATCTGTTCAAAGGGATACAGTTTTCGTCGCCGGAAGGTGCGCTGTCAGCAGGCTGTAAACGAGGTGTGTACGGCGGCCTGGAGAGTTTCGAAAACTTGTTGAGATGCATGAAACTTACATAGTGGAGAGTGAAAAGATTTAAAAACAAAAACACACATTAACATTTATTTTTATTTTCGCAAAACTTTCTGAGTGTCCCACTTATACAGGAAATAGTTTTACTTGCAATATCACTAGATGGCCTTTTTTCATGACCTTGGTTGTAAAATATGTCTAGATGGCGTAAACTAAAAAAGTGGGAATATAACCCAGGACCTGATGCTCAGCAGCAGTGCTTGCGACCACTAGACCAACCCAGGAAATGTAACCTCCCTAAAAATATTTCTCGGCACCCATGGTGACCCTCATACCCTCACCCTCACCTATATCTCGCGAAGAACCGACAACCGCTGGGGTAAACGAGTTCTTGAGTGGAGACCGCGACTCGGCAAACGTAGTGTAGGACGCCCTGCGGCCAGGTGGGATGACGATCTGAGAAAGACTGCAGGCAGATGCTGGATGCGTCATGCTGAAACCAGGGCGCTATGGCGCTCATTAGGGGAGGCCTATGTCCAGCAGTGGACTAATATAGACTGATGATGATGATGGTGAACCTCCCCCCAAAATCTTGGGCTGCTACCGCGCCTGCAGCTCTCGTCAAGAGCTATCGATTGAGTTTAGAAACCGTAGTGTAAAATAGTTGAAGTAAACAAAAAATCTTAATAATATAATGTCAGCTGAATAAAACTTCAAACGTCAAAAGGCAAATCAAAATGCATGGGATCGTATTCGCTTGGAAAGGGCTTCTTAAGGGCCGAACGCTCCGGCGTAATGAAGGCGTCCGAACGCTAGCCTGCTAGGGCGGCCGAGCCTATGCAATAGGAAGATTTATTCGCTTTTCTAGCCGGACTGCATGGACGCCGATTATGAAGACACTTTGGGCAGCAGCTCGTGCACATTTCACTACAACTACTACGTTTGTTGTTGAAAAGTGAACAATAATCCATTCGGGAATTAGTGCGATGTGTGAGATGTGTGTGAACGTCTATGGTTTCGCGCTTTTTGATACCACCAAAGGATAAAGGATTAACAGTTAAAACTAGCGGTAGTAGCACGACCTCTACCCATCTCAGAAAATATTACTCGTTACGTTAACGTATTCACGTATTAAACACGGCCGTGTCCACGACACAGCCACACCCCTTTTTCTGTTACCGTTATTTATCCCCCAGGTTTCATAACATAATACGATAGTACGGTCTCCAAGTAGACTTTACTTTTCTTTTTAAGAAATATAGGTACACCTCTGCCCAACCCTTTGGGGAAACAAGGCGTGAGGTTATGTTATGTTACTTAGCTAGTAGTTCGCTGCAGTCTATGACTCCATTGAATACTCTGTCTGCAAGTTAGACAATTTTTTAATGCCCCAATTTGACGAGTTCATAATACGAAATTGCAAGGCAGTTCTGTTTACGCCGTAAACTGCCTGGAAATTAAAAAAAGTTCATTAAAAAGAGTTCATAATAGGGCCCCTGTTGTGTCTTTGTAGCTGTTTTTTTTTATAGCAAAACGATCTTTGTAACATAGATGATAAAGGAAACGTCTTTGGACAATTTCCAGGTGCTCCATAAGTTCTGTGTTGAGCTGCATGACTACTGACAAATGCGTGCACTGACTGGACAGGTCCACGCATTCTGTGTGGTTCTTTCCTCAAAGGACCATTTCAGACACAAATCTACATGATCTGAGATTATGTCTGGACTTAGAGACTGTGACCTCTGAGTTTGTTTCACCCTTTCTTCTCACAGTAGTCTGATAGGTCGACCTCGCCTCGTCTAGTTTAGAAAATATGAGGTGTACAAGTGTTTGTTTAAACCTACGTATAAAAATAAATCATTAGCATTTACCAAAACAGACAAAAATAACGCGATATTCAGAGCCCATTTTTTTGTGATCATGTGTGACCTGACGCATATTGGCTTAAATATCCAAATCGAAGATAAGCCCTAATTGAACGATCGTGTTGTTTCGAACTGAAGCCAAATTGATCGTCTATTGTCCTCCTAAGCTTGCTTAATTTTCTACAATGGCAGCATCGGTTTGTGTACTTGTAATTTGGTCAAATCCAGTTTCCATGGTAACGACGCTTCTCAACAAATTGTGATAATTCTTTATTTTTGTTGATTATGCTTTTATTTGTTGGCATGATTAATGTTATCTCATGGCAGAATTGCACATATTAGGGCAATTGCAGTGTGCTTCAAACTTTCAAGATAAATCATCCCTATTTTGTCGATATTCATTGCAAGCCGGTATGTTGTTGTATTACGTAATTTTTATTAATTACTTTTACGTTTGTATTTTGATTGGAGATGTCTAACAGTGGACTACTATCGGCTAATGATGACGTTTTTAGTTTTATGAAGCAACTGAAATATTTCAAGTATCATTTCATTTTCAGGCCCAAACTGGACAGTTGTCTCAGGTTGCCCTGAGGGGCAGACAGTCTCAGGGAAATTAGATTACGAAAGGACTGTTGTCTGGGCACACCCTCTCGATATTCACTACGCAACTAAAGGTGTCCAAGGTATGTATTTTTTTGAAAATGTTTACTTATATTTTAATATTACTTATTTTTAATTTTTACTCAAACAATTCAGGTTGGCCGAAAATATTAATACAAGTGAGCTGCCTCGATTCTATAGGGCGCTCTTGGATAGTAGGATATGGTTGCTGTATCTTGCCTGCAGTGCCAGGTCCTCACATCATCCATGTGAACTGCTGGGTACCATCCACAACTTCAATAACTGATAGAATCCGACAATATTTTCTTGGTGGATCTCATCAACTCATTCAAAGTGAAATAGTTAATTTAGGATTAAACCGGTAAGTCTTTTTTGTTATCTGCTTTTGCATCAAAGATCAATCAGACTTACCATTCAAATGCAAATAAATTTTATTTACAGATCTAAGCTAAGGACCCAATCAAAAGGGACAATTCAGCTGCAAGTGAATTTATTGCTTAGGAATTTTAGTCAGTTTGGTGTAGAATATAAGTGAAAACATGAAAGTCATTACTTATTTAGCTTTTACTGTTTTGTCAATACTCATTCAATTTTGTGTAATGGATTACATTCAAGAGAAAATTCAGACTGATGATACCATGAATCTCGATGTTACTACAAAGAAAGAAATCCTAGGTGATTTGCTGAAGAATATAAGTAGTAAACCTCATGCTCTTTACTACAGGACAAATGTTATGAGTAGATCAGTGAAAGACACGTCTGCATCAAAGATTTATAATAACTCTTCCATGTCAGAAGTTACATTAGGAACAACAGTTGGAACCACCACTATATTTGATGTTCTGTATGATGAAAATACTTCTGACACAGAAGCAACTCCCTCATCCACCGAAATGTATTTCACAAGCACAGAATTTGATAATCTCACAGAAATAACATTCTTTGAAACAAAAAACAAATCATCTAGTGTTCCTAGTACTACACCAAAAATTAATTTTAATAAGCATTGTGATTGCAACTTAATGGTAAGCACCTAGAATATTAGGATACCTTTACAATTTGAGTGGGTTTTTTTTTCGGGTGGGGTATCATCCAGAGTTCTCCCGCTCTTCGTGTCAGACTTTTACTGAATAAAACAACACACCCTTGTTCCTTCCGTTTCCTGTGCCAGGGCCACGGTATCTTTTCGAACAACCCGCGACCCTGGCAGGCTTCGGCCCTAACGGACCCCATCAATCTCAGTCAAAAATCTATTTACTGTTTTATCAAAACTGAATTTGATTTTATCAGTGTGACTTCTTTTCCAGTACAAAGTATGTGATATAAATTGCTGTTGTGACCAAGATTGTTCAGAATATGAACACAAAATATTCCAATGCCAAGAAACTAGTGAGGCAGAGAACAAAGCAATTGACGGGTGTATTAGCCACTTACTTGATGAGCAGAGATATGGGGGCAGTTTGCTTGATAATCTGTTTTGTGTTGTTAAAACTAATTTACCCAGTAAGCGCAGTATTAAAAAGGTATGAATATAAAATCATGATTATTTAAAAAAACAAAAACATGTATAGTAAGTAAGTAGATAATAATCTTCAGCTAAATACACTGCATTTTTTTATTTTTCAGTATGATCCGACACTAGTAGGTACATATTACAAATGGAGATGTGTTTATCAGAAGCAAAGCACATATGAATTTAAAAAGACCATGTATAAACAAGCTGATCCTATTTGGCTATTAAAAAATGGAATAATTTATTATTTAGGTTAGTTTTTTTTTTTTGGTACAAAGTATTTTATGCTGTTTCAACCAAGAAAAATGTCTTGTTGATGAACAAGCTGTTCATTTAATGGTTTGAAGTTCTATTTACTAAATTATTATAGTACTTTTTATGGCTGCCTTTCAACAAAGATTGTGCAGAAAACTTAATTGCCTTGATCAACTGTGTTAATAACGTTGATTAAAACATTTCAGATTTTCCAGCTCCCATGATAAACAATTACTGTACCGATCGAGTACCAATAGCATTTCTTAAAGAAGAGAAAACCACATGTAATGTGAAATTCAAGGATCTGGAAATGTTTAATATTTTAAAAACTTCTGAAGAGGCTATGGTTATAAGTGCTACGACTATTACATTTAACAGTACAGCTTTGGTACCCATTTATTTTGATTGCATTGATTACTTTATTGTTAACCCTTCATGATTTCTAAATTGAATGTCATTATTTACAGAATTGCTCAAATCTCCACTGTATCAACTGGACTATACTAGCATGTGAAAATGGGTTTTGTTTCAATTACAACAAGACTTATTATGAAGCGTCATGCACAAATGATGTTTGTACTAACATTGCATTGAAAATTGATTACGGCTTCTATTTTTACGATATGAAAATTATAAACGCAACTATAAAATTACACCTACAAAATATATCGCATATTTTGCCTTTTATGATGCAAGAAGTCAGTGTACATTTTTATCTGGCAAACAAATCTATAGACCATGTTATAGAATTAAGTGGCAATCCAGGATATATTAACGGCCTGCCGGTTATAGTCTCTTATGCTAAGAGCAATCACACAGACAACTTTTTCAATAACTCTTCAGAAACAAGTAGACGCATGTTATTTCCCGAAAACAGAAATGGAATGTGTGTTTCATCAAATACATCAAATAATATTGTAAAATTTGGATTGAACAAAAGAACTAAATGCCGTTATATTTACCCACACACAACATTATCGAAGAAAAACATGTGCAACAATATTCAAAATGATATTAATGAACTATTAAAGCTAGACAATAATATATCCATTTCTCCATTTGGGAATCCACATGATATTGCCGAGGATAATTGGATAACCTTGCTTAGGGACATCACTGAACAAGAACCAATTTATGGAGAATATAATGAAAACACTTTGAAACTTTACTGTTATAATTTAATAAACAGACTTTCTGTTACTTTCATGTTCGCTAAAGTCGACGAAAAGTCATCTAAAGGGCAGAACAAAATTCTGTCAGCCAAGTATGAAGTAACTACTAAAAATTTTAGTTTTAACATTGAAGACATTTCAGTAGTCATCACTATTGATGTTAATTTCGTGGATTTGTCAAAGCCAAGTACAATTCAATATGCTGGAAGTCCACATATTAATATTAATTTACCCAAAGATTTCTTCTTCCCCTTCCCCCAGAATGGCTGTCTCAGCATGTCTAACATGTGTATTGTAACAATATATTGCTTTGTCATATTATTTCTTTGCAAATAAAATAACTCTTGAATAATAACTAATAATTTTTATTTTGAAATAATTTAAATACTTTTGTTACTTCTATCACTTCTAACTTGGCATCCCCTGCAAGGACTTAACGATCTTGAGTTTGTGGTGGCCTGAAAATAAAACCCATTTTAGGTTCAATTAGACAAACCCAATGAGCTCGTAAGAAATAGCGGAATTCAAGAGGCAAGAGAATTTAATAAAACATTGTGTTATAAAGGAAGTTTTTAATATAGCCGCATCAAGGAAACGAGGTAAACTATCATAGTACATGACGTTTAAGGTACTAGAGCTAAGCTATATTGGTATTTACAATATTTTTACATATTTAATCTTCAAAGAATCTTTTTAGTCTAATAAAAAATATTTTGAAAAGCAAAGAAGACAGTAAATATAAATTGAAGCTGCTTTTACACAAATCGACTGGAGCAAGGCTGGGATGTCGCTACAAACCTATGCGACGTAAGTGTAGACTTTGCGGTCGTCAGGCGTGCGAGCGAGATACTCTCGTTCAATAAGCCCTTCGATGCGTTTCTTGATAACCACTGGCGACGGTAGGAAACGTGCGCGCAGTTGCTCCGTCACTTCGGCGACCAAAAGCGTATGCTGCGGAGAAATACGTTACATTAATAATATACCTGGCATACTCTGTTGCGAAACCATGTCATGCATGAGTAATTCTGAATGATGCAGCAATATTTTGACATACCGCCATCTTCTTCCTGGCTTTCATGATACGCACGATGGCCGCTTCGATTTCATGTTTACGGTCTTCATCAACTTTGTTACGTGTTTCGCGTCGCTCCGGTTCAGACTCGCCTTTAGCTGCAACAGTCTGGATCTTAACTCTGAAATACAAGGTAACAAAGTTAAAAAAATCTGTAAGTATCATAAAATGGTGCTACTCTTACCTTCTTACTTATTTAGGGTATCGGTACATACCTATGTAACTTAGATGTAAAGGCGTCGTTGACGTAAAATTGATGTGACGGCTCTATCTCTTTTGTCTTCGGCTGTTTGATAAGCACCCTCTGGGTGGGCTTTCCCATCGCTAACGACTGTAGGGCCCGGACAAGATCCTTCTCCGGAATATCAGTCTCGTTGAGTATTTCCTGCAAGAATTAGAGTGGTGAATAAAAGTTCACTACGAATGCGAAATAAACGTGGACGCTTAAGCGCAACGGATTTTTTGTTTGTGAAGTTGATGCGGTAGTGAGTGTTAATTTCTTTGGAAGTTGAAGATTTCTTAGTGGTAATGATGTCGAAAGCCACAATAAAGATGATGACTAATATTAAAAATGTTCGTAGAAATAATGTAATTTCAAAGAAGGCGTAGTAAAAATGAGATAATCGAAAAAAAAACTTAAATCGATGTAAATATGAAGAACAAAAACACTTTAAAAGTTTTTGGAGGGAATTATTCCTTTCCCTGTCGCGCGGTAACGGTCAATGTACGGCGTTATAGTGCGTTCATTTGATAGATTGGTAGCACTGATTTTTTCAGTATTATTAGTTTTAATGCCAGTAGAGTTCCCCAAATTCGAGGACTGTTTTCTAGTACCTATTTGTGCAAAAATAATATGGATTAGGTATATTCTGGATGGTATGGTATAGTAACGATATTAAGAATTTACGAAATAATATATTATCATACATAAATAAATAAATACGTACGCAAAATACTCGCTTTGACACCAGCCCGTATTACCTACGTGATGCCATGATACCATAATGAAAATTTAGAAAATTCGCGGACTGTTGAAATAGTTTGCGCAGAATTGGAGCAGTTTATTGTATTAGGTGTGTACAGGCCCCCTTCAGGATTGTATGACTGCTTTGAAAAGGTAATGGATGAAGATTTCACCAGATTTGTAACTCAAACAAATCCATTATCATTTGCGGTGATTTTCATGTTAATTCATTGGAAAGCTCAGGTTCTTGTAGTAAAATAGTAAGTTTCTTTCAGTCCTACAATCTTATAAATCAATTTTTGAAGCCAACAAGAATAACCCCTACTAGACTACAAGTGCCACATGCCTAGATAATATTTATACAGATATTGATTATATCTTGATAATTATAAGATTCTGATCATTGTGGACAAAGGATTACTATTCAAAATCTAAACAACAAAATGGCTAAAAAGGATATCACTGTTAACCCCAAAACTACAAGCCGCTTAGAGGCTTTTAAATTTAAACTGATTTAATAAACTACCAGTTTTGTATTCTCCTGTTCATGCTGATCCTAATCATCTATAGATGAGTTCTTTAATATTTACTGTAAACAGTTTAATTCTATCTATATTCCCAAGACTATTTCGGTTAATAGTAACGCATCTTTCAGTGATTGGGCTACCATTGGTATTCATAAAAGTAGAACACGGCTTTATGAGCTGTATAATGAAAGGACTAATGTTAACACTGCTGAGTTTAATTTATATGTTAGAAATTATTCAAAACTGTTTAAAAAGTTTGTTTTATTGCCAAATCGCGTTATTTGGGCTCGAAGATTAAAAGCAGTAGTAACGTAATTAAAACGACTTGGAATACTAAGTATAGTGAAACGAGAAGGTCTGGTAACCGAAGTACTGACTACAGCCTGTCTATTAATGGAGTTGCTTAGTCTATTATTGACATTGTAGCACCTACTCTAGCTCTTATCTGTAATAATTGTATCAACTGTGGGGAGTTTCCTGACCTTATGAAATATAGTAAAATAATACGAGGGCGGGTCAATAAGTCCGTGACTTTTTGAATTTTTGACCTCTTTACTGGAAAAGTTGACAGGAGTAGTGTTTACTCCTGTCAACAGGCATCTGTCAGTTGACTCCTGTCAAAATTTGAACTTGCTGCGTCAGTTAGTTTGTTTGACAGCTATCTTTATCAGACTACCCAGTAATTTGAGAAAAAATGTAAAAAAGTGAATTTCGTGTGCTTATTACGCATTATTTTTTTCGAAAAAAAAACCATTACCGAGACCAAGGCTAAGCTTGATAAATACTATGAGGACTCTGCACCATCGATTTCAATGGTAAAAAAGTGGTTTACTGAATTTCGTTGTGGCCGTACAAGCACTGAAGATGCCGAACGTCCTGGACGCCCAGTTGCGGTCTCTTCACCCGAAACAATCGAAAAAATTCACGATATGGTGTTGGCCGACCGAAGATTGAAAGTGCAAGAGATTGTGGAAGCCGTAGGAATCTCGCATGGCTCAGTGGTTTCAATTTTGAATGATCACTTGGGCATGAGAAAGCTTTCCGCAAGATGGGTGCCGCGTTTGCTCACAGTCGACCACAAACGCAATCGTGTAACAACTTCACAGGAAGGTTTGGCGTTGTTTAATCGCAATATGGAGGAGTTTTTGCGCCGTTTTGTAACCGTGGACGAAACATGGATCCATCACAACACACCAGAGACCAAACAACAGTCAAAACAGTGGGTTTTTAAGGGTGAATCGGCGCCAAAGAAGGCCAAGGTGGGTTTGTCAGCCAATAAAGTTATGGCGACTGTTTTTTGGGATGCACGCGGGATAATCCACATTGACTACCTTAAAAAGGGAAGAACAATCAATGGGGAATATTATGCCAACTTATTGGACCGATTCAATGACGATTTGAGAAAAAAAACCGACCTCATTTGGCCATAAAAAACGTTCTTTTCCACCAAGACAATGCAAGGGTGCATACATGTGCAGTTGCCATGGCAAAAATCTATGAATTGCTCCCTCATCCGCCCTATTCTCCAGATTGGGCTCCGAGTGACTACTTCTTGTTCCCAAACCTGAAGAAATGGCTTGGTGGATAAAGATTTGACTCCAATGATGAAGTCATCTCGCAAACAAAGGCCTATTTTGAGGACCTCGACAAATCATATTTTTTGGAAGGGATAAAAAAAATTGGAGAAGCGTTGGACAAAGTGTATAGTGCTCAAGGGAGACTACGTTGAAAAATAAAACATTTATTTATCAAAAGTCACGGACTTATTGACCCGTCCTCGTACCTTTGTTTAAATCAGGTAATACATCAGACTGCACAAATTATATACCTATTTCAGTACTACCTACATTCGTAAAATTTTTGAGAAATTAATTCTAGACCAACTGCAAAAATTTTTTGGCAGACATAAATTGTAACATAGCAAACAGTTCGGTTTTACAAGGGGTCGTTCAACTACTGATGGGTGTTGAACTTTTAGGACATATTTATAGTGCTTGGGAAGATAAATGCGATGTCTTGGGCATCTTTTGTGATTTGTCCGAGGCATTCGATTGCGTTGTTCATGAAACGTTAATCAGGAAACTCCGCCACTACGGGATCCGAAACACCTCTTACTTCATACTTAAGTATGAAGTAAGAAGATCCAGAGCGTATAGGATTCAGAGCGTTGACGTTAATGGGATAATCATGATATAGTGTTGTTTGCGGATGATACTTCACTTTTGTTTAAACTTAAACGTCAGCAGCTGGTTACTGACGATGTAAATAACGCGATCTCAAAAAAAGTTCACTGGTTCAATGTTAACAATTGTCTTCTATTAAGAAGTAAACATCGTCGTTCATTAAAAAACAAGACCAAATGCAATAAGTTTAACCTCACGCTAAGCAGGTGAAAACGAATGTGTTCATAAAGGGCGAAGAATTGAAACCTAAATACAGCACAGTATTCTTGGGCTTTACTCTCGATGCTAAGCTTGAGTGGGGCCCAGATATTGAAAATTGTCAAAAAAGCTAAGCTCTGCAGCATACGCTTTTAGGAATATGAGGAACAGGGTGTAAAGTTCACTCATACTCTCAGAAATTGGGAGGATCCTCCGACCAGATGGATGTCGTATCTGGTGGGCAACTGCCCGATGATTGTTGTCGGGAAGTTGTATATATGCTATCTGCGCGGTAAACTCTGCTTGCGCGATGCACGATTGATGCGTTTGTTCACATGTGGCGGTGTAGATGCCGCCACATCACTCCCCTCCGAAGACCGGAGGTCGATAGTGGACTAAGTCTTGTATCTTGCGATGCTTGCCAATGCCAGTTGGGTTCCAGTGGGTTGGAACCGGGTGTCGCATAGTTCGCGGTGAGTCGGAACTGTCTGCGAAGATGCCCCAGTGAGTCGGGGTGGCTGACTGCTGATGTCGACCAGGAGAGGGATTAAGCACTCTGCTTAGGACCGGCCAAATATGCAGTGTGCTGTGTCAAGGTTGCTGATGAGGCTGAAGGTGATGACCAGGTACGCGCTTGCGCTGCATGCTGATGGTCAGGACAACCGTTCAAGCCGTGATTGCTGGCTGGCTGTATGACTTGCGGGAGTGATGATGATGACGTCACGCTGAAGTAGTTGCACGAAGGCTGCGCTGACGTTCATACTCGGGGTCACCAGTGAAGAGATATGAGGAACAGGGTGTAAAGTTCACTCATACTCTCAGAAAAGGGAGGATCTTCCGACCAGATGGATGTCGTATCTGGTGGGCAACTGCCCGATGATTGTTCTCGGGAAGGACTCTGCTTGCGCGATGCAGGATTGATGCGTTTGTTCACATGTGGCGGTGTAGATGCCGCCACACGCTGTTAGAAAAAATCGTAATTTAACTGACATAGACAAAGCCGTTTAGTGTACTTTAGCTATTTTCATAGTGTAATGTCTTTCGGTATTCTGTTGTGGGGAAATGCCGCCGACATTCAGACTATCTTTGTTTTGCAGAAAAGAGCTGTTAGATCAATTTATAAATTAAGTCAGAGACACTCTCTCAGAGATAAATTTAAGGATATTAATGTAATGACTGTGCCTTCTCAGTATATTTTTGAAAAGCTTTTATATGCCCTTAAAAAACATTAAATTGTTTAAAATACAGTGATATCTATAATATAAATAATAGGAACAAACATTTTTTTTGGACCTACAAGGCTCAAGAAAATGGCTCATTCAGATGTCAATGTATACGCTTTTACTTATAATAAACTTCCAAGCCACGTTCAAGATTTAAGCCTTAATAAATTCAAATCATTTATTAAAGTTAGTATATAAGTTGTGCCAGAAAGCTTTTTATACCGTTAAAGATTATATTGAGGAAGGCTTGGGGCTGACTTGCTCCAATAAAATACGCATGTGGTTTTTTGTTTGCTAACTTTTGTTTTATAGTATAAAGTATAAATAATAAGTATTTCATGATTATATATACACAATGACATGAATATTTACTTTGTGAAGTATAATATGATTAGTATTTTAATTATTGTATGAAGTGGGTTATAAATTAAAAAAAATTCTGGCAGTTTGAGTACTTAATGCGGCCTATCCTACCCAATGTACTTTCTTTGGTATTGTTCGTCGTATCGTTGAGCTCCTTATGTTTTGAGTTGAGCTACACGATTACTGACAAATGCGTGCACTGACTGGACAGGTCCATCTGTGTGGCTCTTTCCTCAAAAGACCATTTCAGACATCAATCCACATGGTCTTCATATGATCTGACCAAGATAATGTCTGGACTTTAAAAGAGACTGTGAACTATTAGTTCGTTTCAGCCTTTCTTCTCAGGGTAGTCAGATAGGAAACGCCGACCTCATTGTAGTTTAAACTATTAGGTGCGACAACGGGTCAGCCGCATAGGTTGAACGTTGTTTATCAAAATATGCAGGGTCTGTCCGGCAAAGAGCTGGAGTTAAGTTTATTTATGGAGAACTATGATGTCCAGGTGTTATGTTTGACTGAACACTGGTTGAAGGAACATGAAGTAGTGTTTATCAATGATGATAATTTTACGGTACAAAGCGCATTTGTAAGGAAAAGTGCCATTCGCAGTCGCTCTTTAGTTCTTGTCTCAAACAAGTTGAAATGTAAACAACGTTTGGATTTAGTTAATCTTTCCATTGAGCGCACTATTGAGTTGTCTTGTGTTGAACTCGAGCGATACGTTATAATTTGCGTTTATCGACCCCCTTCTGGCGATTTTATTAGTTTTGAATCGGTAATGTAGGATTTTCTCAATAGGTTAAAAACCAGTAATAAGAGTATAATTTTATGTGGAGATTTTAATATTAATATTTTAGATGTAACACCATTAAGTATTAGACTTCTCAATCTGTTTAGGCTTATAATTTAATTAACTTGTTTTTTGAACCAACTAGGATCACGGCATCTTCATCAACTTGTCTTGATAATATATTTAGTAATTGTGATGCCAAAAAGAAATTAGTGTTAAGTGACTTAACGTCCGACCACTGTGGTTTATTAGCTAGCTTCCCGATAACATTACCTAAAAGCCGCATAAACTTGAATGCATGCCTTATACAGCTAGTCGTTGTAACAAGTTTTAAAATAATATAGCTCATAGAATTACACCATCGTTAGTAGAACACGAAAATTCTAATGAAATTTACGGAGCCCTTTTTGATGTTGTGCAAAAAGAATACCAGTCTATTTTCAAGACAAAACCATTAACATTAATGGCACATCTGTTGGCTTCAACCAATGGGCTACCCCAGGTATTTATAGTAGAGCGAGACTATACGAGTTATATGGTTTGAAAAAATACAGGTCTGATACTCCTTTCCTAGAGTATGTAAAAAAATATTAAAAGTTATTTAAAAAGATTTGCGCTTTTGCAAAATCTAAATTTTTAAGCGATTCTGGACTTTTCTGTGATCTCTCTAAAGCCTTTGATTGCGTGCACCATGACACGCTTTTGCGTCAACTACGACATTACGATGTCCAAAACGAAACACAACGTAATAAATTCTTATTTACACAATAGGTTCCAATGTGTAGATGTCGATGGTGTGAAATCTTCCGGGCTTCCAGTTCAGTTAGGTGTTCCTCAAGGCTCAATACTAGGTCCATGCTTGTTCTTAGTGTGTATCAATGACTTACCATTGTATTTAAATGATATCTGTGACGTTGTACTGTTTGCAGATGATAGCTCTCTTATTTTTAAAGTAGACAGGAATAGACAAGATTTTGACGACGTAAACAGTGCACTCTCAATTGTTACGGATTGGTTTACGTCAAATAACCTAGTTATCAATGCTAAGAAAACTAAATTTGTAAAGTTCGTCTTACCGAATGTTAGAAATCTAGGACCCAACATCGTCTTAGATAAAGAGCTGCTTGAAACAGTAGACTCGGCAGTTTTTCTGGGCATAACAGTAGATGCCAAACTTCAGTTGGGCCCACATATATCAAACCTAGCGGGGAGGCTCAGTTCAGCCGCCTATGCCGTCAGGAAAGTAAGACAATACACTGACGTTGATACAGCTTGGTTAGTCTTTTTTTGTTATTTCCACAGCGTTATGTCCTACGGTATTCTGCTGTGGGGCAAAGCTGCTGATATTCAAAATATATTCGTTCTCCAAAAACGCGCTGTCCGAGCAATTTATCAGCTAGGAGCCAGAGTTTCTCTGAGATATTTTTTTAAAGATATTGGTATTCTCACGGTAGCATCACAATTCATCTTCGCCAATATCTTATACATAAGGCAAAATATACACTAAAAACAGTGATTTTCACAATGTTAACACTAGAAATAAGAACAAACTACGTGTTCCCTTTCACCGGCTTCATATGGTTCATAACTCATTTGTTGGGCTTGGTATAACCTTTTATAACAAGCTACCCTCTTCTTTGCTAGATTTGCCTTTTAATGCATTTAAAGCTCAAGTAAAATCCAACCTATTAAAGGCATATTATTCAATTAACGACTACTTAAACGATAAGAATAGTTGGTCGCTGTAATTAACTCAAGACAATGTTTATGTTCTTTCTCCAGAATCAGATTACCTACGAGTTCGTATATTTATTTTAATTTTATTTGACTAGATAAGTCAATTATTTTTTAGTTATATTAATTTATTATTGACATGATCTACTCATTACAATGTTTTTTTTTACGAGTTGTATTGCAATATGTGGTTGGCTAGCTTACCTACGAGTTCGTATATTTCTTTTAATTTTATTTGACTAGATAAGTCAATTATTTTTTAGTTTTATTAATTTATTATTGACATGATCTACTCATTACAATGTTTTTTTTTACGAGTTGGATTGCAATATGTGGTTAGCTAGTGACCTCGACAGTTGATCATAAATTATTCTTGCCTGAGCAACCGGCAGCGAGTTCGTCATGCTCCCGTAGATGTCACTGCTTGCGGTAGCGTCGGGGATCGGGTTGCCTCCTTCCCTCAAATATGGCGAGGAGGACAATGGCTGATCTTTGCGTTGTGCTCGTGAACGGGTGCTGCTTGTGGTGACTGGTCGTCTTGCTGTCTATTGTTTTGTTATTGTTAAAGTAATTGTTCTGTTGATTTATTTGACTTCGATGGTCCTTGTTTATCATTTGTGTGTACTTTGAATTAATCCTATTATGCATATGTAAGGTGTCACGCCCTTTATGCCTGGAGGCTTTTATTTGTGTATTAAGTTATGTTGTTTTTTCATTGATTTTTATTGGTTTCTGTTTTGGGTATATTGGCGTGGCTAGCTTACATAGGGCAGATAATTTAATATGATTTTCTTTGTTTCGTTTTTTTATATTTTAACTTTGATTACCATATAATTGTATAATTCAATGATACTCCAATCTTCTTATCCATAATTGTTTTCGGCCGATGTGGCCTACCGTTGATGAATGAATGTTGAATTTTCACCCATATTAATTAAATATGAGCCAAAATGTTCATTAAGATTTTTTCCAGATATCTTGCACTGAACAGACAGCTGTGCTGCTGGGGAGTTTGTTGCGCCACTTCTTCTTCCCAGCTAAAGCACTAGGAAGTGGTGAAGGGTGGGCGTTTTGGGAGACTTTCTTATGTAATTTTGACGTTCGAAAAGTGCTGACTCTCAGCCTAATTTGAATAGATGACTTTTGATTTTGATTTCATCTAGTTAAAAAAAATGTGTGACGTTTAAAAGTGTTTGTACAAACCTACTTACAGAAATAAAATCATTTATCTCGCAGCCGCCATCTTGGATTTTCATTTTGATCTCACTATTGGCTTTATACATGCTCAAAAACCATGAAAACGACACCCATAGCAAAAAAAAAAAAATTACGCATCCGCCATCTTGGATTTACATTTTGACCGCTCTATCGGCTTTAGCATGCTTATAAACTACAAAAACGACACCCATGACAAAAAAAAAATGCAGCCGCCATCTTGGATTTTCGTTTTGACTTCATATCGGCTTTAGCACCCTACGAAAAAAAAACGACTCCCAAGATGAAAAATTTAAAATTTTCGCGACCACTCGTTTCGACTCTGCAGCCGCTACTGACACGTTCGCTTTGGAGTCTCAGCGGGGCGCGCCTCTGTGTGAGTGTGCCGTTTCGAACGTTTGTTCGTAGTTTCCGTACTGTCCATATTTATATTGTGAAATTACTCAAGCGTCAAGTTATGGTGAACGCACAATAGTATGAAGTAACATAGTCGTGACGTCACTTCTACGATAGTGTTCTCCTTGTCTAACCCTTATTTTCAAACGTTTATAACTTAAAAAACGAAACATTTTTTTGAGATGAAAAACATCATCCCTAATAAACGTTTCGAATACAAATCCTCTTATAAATGAAACAAAGACCCGCGTTTACGCGTTTTTTATTTATTTTCTTTTGGCTTCGCACGGTTTGTGCATTCAGCCAATGTCACGTTTAGTTTCTTACGAACGATCTACGCGTGTTGTCAATAAAGAAAGAAAAATGGGTTTATTTGTCTAAGAAACACGAGCATTCAAAAATATAAGTAAACTCGAATAAAAATTAGTTATATACTACATAGAAGCATCATACCTCGTAGGTGAGTCGCTCCCGTTTGTTGAAGAGCAGCAGCACGCACATCTGGAAGGTGGACACCTGTATGATGTGTCGACGCGGCGCGGCGGGTGCGGCGGGTGTGGCGGGTGTGGCGGGCGTGGCGGGCGTGGCGGGCGCGCCGGCCGCGGGCGGGCTGCGCGGGGGCGACGTGGCGGCGGCGCGGAACGTGGCCGTGAGGTCCGCGCTGCCCAGCTGCGGCTGCAGCGACAGCTGCCGGCCCGAGTGCTTCGCTAGGTAGAAGCTGACAAAAACAAACCCCATGTTCACATTTACTCAGACAGTATTCGCCAAGATTGCAGTCGCGGTCGCAAAATGTGGAGTAGGACAGTGAATATTTAGTACAGCATTTATATCATCTAACCGAGACTATAGTGTCTCTTTCGCACGCTTTATGACCATGACTGCCAAAAAGAAAGTTTTATTATTCTTGCTCAAAATAATTTAGCTTACCTTCTGAAGACTTCGAACGCACTTCGCGGCGCTGTAGGTATGTTGCATTTGGGCGTTGCGCTTTGTGTGGGCCAGAAGCCAGTGGTTAGCACACGCACTGATAGATCTACGCCGTGAAGGTTGGTCTGAAATTACAATACTTCTGTTTAGAAAAGTATTGAAATAAAGCAATCTACTAGTTAATAAAATTCTCGTGTCGCAATGTTTGAACTCCTCCGAAACGGCTGGATCGATTTGTTTGAAAACAACGTTTGCGGGGTCAGCTAGTTTCTATTATAAAGAACTTTCGAGTGACGCTGCGACACAGTTATATGTCAGTTCGATACAATCTATTAAATAGAGCCAATTATAGGTAACAAATAACAAAGATTCACCCCGGATGATATCACATGTTCCTTGAATTCTTCTATTATGGTGTTCGAGACAGTCATGTCTTTGAACATTCCTTCCAGCTTTGATGTGAACTGACAACCGCATTCAGTCTGAAATTATTTACATTTGTTAAGATTGAATAAGAATTTTCTGAGTATGTTCAATTAAATATCCAGCAAAAAAAAAAGTAAGTAAACAGGCAACTAAAAGTGTTTGTTGTACAGGAGAATGTTATGGTGTACACTCAAATGCGCGAGGTGAAAGAACCGGCACGAGCTCGTTTTATCGTTGACCACATTAATGTTCAAGAGGGTTACGGAAAGGTAACCCGCGAAATTCCATTTTTAATACGTTTTTTGCAATTTGCAGTGTTAGGTTGTATGTTTATTGATTAAAATATGATTTGCGGCCGCAACGCAAAATAACTCGTAAGTTATAATTGGTCTCAAATGTCGTGATTTCATGAAAAGTCATTCGAAAGGGTAATTTGAACTGAGAGAGATATGTTGATGATTTTAACCAATGTAATTATGTAATAATACATCATTTGTTACGGTCGCAAATCACGTTTCGATTAACGTTGACATATTTTTTTGTTGAAATATTTGAAGACAACGTCAAATCATTTATTTCAAACAGAAAGCACTTTTGATCGTCAAACTTTACAAAAAAAAAAAGAATTGATTTTAGTTGCCCCTTCCAAAAGGTAGTTTCGTATGGAGAAGAATGGGCAACACCATTACTCTTTTAAAATATTTTGTTTATATTAATTATACGGGATAAGATATCTTTTTTGTTTATAACTACTGCTTACACAAAACTACTGACAATACAGTGTTACTAAAAATAAGACTACCGAACGTAATCCTGCTTAAAGTCTTAATTCTCTGCAAAATTCTTTACCTAAACCGGTTTTAGAAATCTTAACTTAATTTTGACACAATAGATTTTTATGAAATCTCAAATCTCTGAAATCCCAAGACTTTAAGCAGACTTTTCACAATAGAAAAAGAACTACACATAGGACACTTACGAAAGATGTCCATCTATAATTGGTAAAGAATTTTGCAGAAATATGTGGACAGGATGGGGAAGGTCGGATGGATTGTTCATTTAGTCACTTAATGAATTCTCTATTTGCGAGACATCTCCGATTATACAATGAAAGTCTCGCGGTTCAACATCCTTAAGTAAACCTTCTTTCTGGGAAAGGTTAGAAACCAAAATATTTATGAACAAAGCGTTAAATTTTCGACAGTAAATAAAAAATAAATAATTTTATAGTGCGATTTTGTATGATGGGAAAACTAACCTTCAGTTTGGAGATCATATTCTTCTCACTGTCGTCTGAGACAGATTTATTGAGCAACAATCGTTTAGCTAAGTGCTGCTTGTAGTAACGCTCAAACACATCCTTCTCTTGTAAAAATCTGAATAGTACCATAGTTTTATCCAATACCGCTTCAATTTCTTGTTCACTCATCTGAGAAAAGTAAAGTTTTATAGGACCAAAACAGCTAATAACTAAATAGGTGTGGTGAAGGAATACTTACGCCTTTTTCACCCTTCTTCAGTTTTCCGTCAATGAACAGCGATAAAAACTCTGGAGATTTGCTGTTCAAGTTGAGGAAATATTCGAAATCTGATGCAATCATGTGTTTGAAAATCTTGTCGTTGTTGAAAGAGTTTTGAAGGAAATGGTCAAATCTGTCTTTCAGATCGAGCAGATTCTGTAACAAGGATTTAAAACCTGATCAAATCAATCTAGCTTCGGGGAGTATGATACGCCTAGTTTCACTTCTATACTAAATATTCTTTTTCTATGGTTTTATTTAGCTAAATCATAAATATGCAGATTTTTGTTAAGAGAATTTGTTTAGGTATTGCGCACACACAAGAAAAGTCTAGTAAATAGACAGAGAGAATAGACAGTTCCAATGAAGGCGTAATAGTCAGCCATTATAGTACTCAATGCTTGTGACCTAGAGCCTTCTCTTTGTGAGAGGCATAAAACGTAGTGTACCACATGGACTCAAAGACGGTTTGGTTTATTGACAGTTGTCACATGTCATGATTAAGAATTTTTGATTGTAGAAATGTAGAACATTTATTTATGTACACACAAAACACTTAATAGAGAAAAAACCCTAAAGATAGAAGAGCACAAAAGTAATGTTTATCTCATTCGAAATTTCATCCGGCTGACCTGCAACAGGAGAGTTGGATAAGAAACATACCAACACAGTATGTTTATACAACAGGAACTTAATAACTTAAATTATATTTATCAAAAAAAAAAAAACTCTATTGCGGTGGGAGTCGGTCTGATCCTCCGACCTGTAATCCTCTGAGTTTGATTTGTGATCAAGAAAATTTTAAGCATGTTTTAAACAGGTTGGCAAAACATAGTTGATAAAATTATAAGATGCAAGTAAAAATTTACCTAATTTACCTTGATGCAGGGCATAATGTAATTATGGTCAAACTTCATTTAGGTAACTTTGTTTAACCTTTAATTGAGAGTATAGTACCTAAACATTTATTAACAGAAGAAAGGATGACAATAAAGATGTAACATACCTGCACAAATGTGATAGCATTAGTGTTGTGATGCGTGTCGGTGACGAGCGCGCGGCCCTGCTCGCGCAGGTGCGCGGACACGGCGTCGGCCACGGTGCGCAGCCCCTCGCCCACGCGCGACAGCAGCTTGTACACGCACGCCAGCTCCAGCGTGCGCGTGTGCATCAGCATGTGCACCACGCCCGAGTTCTCCATCTGGATATTTAAACGAGGTCAGCATTAAGCTTTGAAATTGCCTGGCTTGGCAGTTAATGAGTTAGGATAAGAACTTAGCGCATCAGTTGCTTCATAATATGACTAATAAATGTTTATTCGAAAATTAAAATGGTTAAAATGCTGTACTGTGTGTATGGGCACAGATAATATAATACTATGTACCCAATTCCATACAAAGAAATGAAACCTCCCTAAGTCTGGCTATTGAGCTGGCAATTTTTCAAGAGATGGCAGCATCAGCGACTCACTAATTGGCAGAGACTAGTTTTACAACACCATCTAGGAGTCGACCTACTTTTAAAACATTTCGTGCCTTTTATATAATTTTTATAGTTCCGGGTTCAGAAAAACATGTTATAAGATTTCCGTTCAGTTAGAGGACCAATTGAGTAAAACGCCACCTATTGCAAAAAGGTCTAAAACAAAATGATTAACGGATGGCTTCTTTTATTATTAAAACGGTTCGAATTGAAGTTCAAGGCTTTATTTTTATTTTACTTTTAAAATACGTGCATTATGAGTGGAAATAGATAAACAGCACTAAACAAGGAAGTTTTGACTTTTACCAATCGCACACAAAATTCTGCCATATATAGCTTTTTAATAATTGTTAATTTCATAATGGTTACCTATTTATTTATTAGATTTACCAACGTTCGCAAACCGTACGCATACGCATACGTTTACCTATGCTGCCATCTATGATTTTTTTTCAAGACAAAATAGAAATTGTTCCGAGTTGAGACCCCATGGTATGGGTAATAATTATAATGTAGATTAGCAGGTACTGCCTATTTTCTTTTTGCCAGTAGACAAAGCTATTGACAATGACAATTGACAATTGGTTTTAATACACAGGCCCGGCAAACTTGCTAAAATTCGTTTCGAATTTCTCATTAGCAGTCCACAGTCTGGACTTGTGCTTGGTTTGCAATAAGATCGCCCCCTCATACATGGGGACTTGTAACATATATGGTGAAATGCGGGTGTACAACTATGACTATCCCTGATAAATAATAGGGAATGCCATGTGGTACCTCAACAATAGTCTTCATATGTCGCTCTATGAGCTCGTGTTCGAGCACGCTCACGACGCGCGGCTCGGTGCTCTCGTCGAGGTAGTGTCGCGCTCGCTCCGCTTCCTCGGCGATGCGCGCTTCCACGCGGTTGATGTATACTGCCGCGCTATTTTCCGCCAGGAACTTCTGAGATTCCATCTAAACAAACATACCATGGGGTTAGTACAAAGATGGGTCTTTGTAGCTGTAAAACAGTATGCTATGGGTATTTGATCAAAGGCATTATCATTGTCAAGGTACTAGATCAATAGATTATACTATCATGTCAAACAGCTGTGGAACCCTACTGTCTACTAAAAACAATCATTAATAATTATGGCAGTATGCCCACAAACATTATTCCGCTGATTGCCAATTTAATTTGGCTGGTGACTGTGTTTGTAACATACCCTATAAAACTCTGAAGATTGGTGCAGGAATGGCTTCTCAAAGTCTTCCTCGTAGACAGCGCGTGAGTTGATGCCGAGCACCATGAGCATCTGGCAAGCGTTGCGTATCGCCAGCCGGTCCACCACCTCACCACGACGCTCACGGGCCACTAGTTCCAGTAGTGTTTGACGAAGGTGGTCACGGATGCACCCATAGCGAACAACCTTAGAATACAAATATGGTACTATTGTATCATAATTTTATTTTTATGGTAAATCTTTTTGAAGGACCTATACTTTATGGCAATAATTTATTAAATCAATTATTTTGCATATATTAGGAATTCATAGCTGAAGGCATACAAAATATGAAGGCCATACAAGACGCTTGTGCATTATAAATCGGTATTCCATATTAATTTGTCTTAAAAGTGAATTAGTTATCTTGATTTGCTAACCTGGTTAGCAAATCAAGATAACTAATTCACTTTCACAGCAGCCTTAAGCACTACACCACGAAAAAACAATCAAGAGGTGAGGAAAAAAAACAAAATGGAATGTTTTGTTGCATCAACCGTGCAAACCAAAATATTGTTTGTAGATAATTTAGTATTTATAGCTTGTGTTCTATTTTTGCTGATTTATACTTTTGCTTTTGTAAGATAAGATAAAAAATTATTTACTAACCTGATCTCTAAAAATAATAAGTCCCAGATTGTAGACATTGTCCACTTCATTTTGTTGTACATATACCCTGTCCATGTACATAAGTATGTCTCGGATCATAACCATACTAGTTTGATGGTCTGTCCAAGCATTGTTCAGGGTCTGGAGGAATCCATTGTGTAATGAGTGCAGAACATCTTCCCTCACCTAGTAAAATAGTCAAAACTACTGTAAATATGCACTGATTAGAACATCTACATTCATAAATACTTGTAAATGTTTGTACCTTTGTTTCAAGATGCTGAGTGACCACTTCCTTCAATCCAGTGTAAAGTCTTTCACCATGTTTGTGGAGCACCATGGTGTAAGCATTGCGATAAAGCTCTTCGAAGGAAAGTCCTGAGTTGTTCTTCTTTTGAATCTCTTGTATCGCATTCTTAAGTAAACTCCATATGCTCTCCACATACTTCTCATCCATAGTCATCTGTAATATTTCACAGTGCATTGGCTATTACCCATTCAAAACAAGACAAATACACTCAAAACGTTTCCCAAATCATATTGTTATTCATTTCAAACAATACAGACCCAAGTGTCTGGATACATTTGGTAATATGGTTCAGAATAGTTCCACACTTGAAATTTTCTCGTCATCTTGAAAATTAATAGCTTCAGGTGTTAAACAAACATTGTTCAAAATTAAAATAGAAGTTCAGAAACATTAACTATGTAAAAAGGGAAAAAAATATGAATGTTTATCTTTTGATTGATTTTCACTCCTGTCATAAAAATATAAATTATGACATATTGAATACAAAAAATTTGTTCTACAGGAAAATAAATTGGTTTCTATTTTTAAATCATTGTGACAGTTATGTTATATCATCAAGTGTTACCATTCTACCACTTTCTTAAATGAACCTCTTTTCTATTACAACAAAAAGTATGTGATGCAGTTGTTGATAAGAGAAACTTCTCAACAAAATTGTGGACGCAAATCACATAACGTGTTGCAATTGCTTCCCCAGTTTAAATGGAGATAGTATTTTAATTATTGAATAATGAATTGAATGTTATCTAGTTAATTCCACATATTTTACACTCACAAAGTTAGTAGTCTATGCAGTGTTAATGTTCCATGGACCAAACTAAAATCAACCTAAAATGCAAAAATACTATTTTGATGGTAAGTATTTAATTACAGTACATTCATAGTAAAACAATAATATGCAACAATCAATAAGAGGCATAGCCATCTTCATTACTCTTAGTGTGATAAGTTTATTTTTATTTATAGGACTTAAACCATTGATAATAAGGACTAGGTTGAATGAGAATTTTTACTAATTACCAATACTGATAAGAGGAAACAACTTGCAGGAAGCATAGCTCAAAGACAAAAGTTCTTGATGTATATCAATATCATTCACAAAAATACATTTTACGAAAACAAATTACAGTTATTCTGGACACCAGCAAAATGCTTTGTATGCTTTGGTTTTGAGTCACTAAACAACAAATATTACGCTTCGAGCCAAGAGCTTATATCCCGTTAATCAAAATTATTGACGGATTGATACTTACTGGGAAAGCTCGGATCCTCATCTTGCCAGGTTTATCCTTAGGTAACGTACTCTTCATCATTGCGGCTACGATATTTTGTACCAACGAAACAATACACAATTAAAGAAGGTTTGATCTCTGTTCATTTGTTGTCGCGATAACACATCGTTACTCTCATTTACACCTGCAAAGAGAGTTTTAGTAAACAACGAATAAAAAGCAATTTGGCCTCAAACAAATCCGCTATTCACTGTTTCGCCACCATGTTTTTGTTGAGTTATAACAATAATTTGTTATCAATGCAGTAACTAATATTTACAATGTACAATAAAATTTAGGATTTTGTTCTAGTAGGTGTCAATTAAAAATAATAAATTCGGAGACTCGAGTCATATTTGTGAATAGTGTAATGACATTGACAGGTAAAATAACTTTTGGTCTCTTTCGCTCTCGTGCAAAACCTCATATACAATAGCGCCACCTCACGTTTTGTGTGTGACGTTCTTTTTTGATTTTCTTTTCTCTGCAATGGCTATTTTAGCAGCTTTAAACAAACACAATACGCAAGGATGTAATAACTTACAAGTAATGAGATTATCCACTGCTAGTTTGGTCACAAGTATTTCAATATCGCAATATTTATAGTACATGTATTTTTCCGCTTCAACATGCCTATTATTTCTTCAATTGTTTCAGCTTTCTGGCGAGACCATAAACAAATCGGTTTTTATTTTTAAATACTTTTTGATTTGATTGTTTGAACACTTATCTTTTTGCTCTAGGTGAGTCAAGATTTGTCTATGCTTTTTGCGTGAAATAGTGAAAAGCGTACATTGGCGTATATTTAAAAAGATGATAATATTCTTATTCATTGTAGATAAAAAGCTTGAATGGCTGAAAAACATTTTCCATGGAAAAGGCGAAACTTAGTTTATTTTAGATTATGTTGATGTTGAGGGATAAACAAAACAACAGATACAATGCTAGTTGGGTTTTGGTATTTTTTTTTAATTGCTCAACTTTAAAAGCCTCTTGTCGGTATCCCCGTAACAGTAGTCTGCGCTCAAGCTAAGTCTAAATTAATAAGTAACAAAATTTGTATTTCCCGTAAATAAAAGCTGTGTGGCAGGTTAATCAACAAAGAAACTGGAAACACAAAACAGCGAGATCAGAATGACTTGTCGCAAAAAATTGATAATGAAACCATTTCAAATTAGTTGAAAGTTGCTTCACTAGAAAATTTCTTCATCAACATCCCAATTGAATTTACGAAATCTCTTCCCTCATCATCTGTATTAGCTGAAACCTTCAGTAAGGACATTCCTAGTTTTGAATTCGAGCCTATTTCTATTGTCACAATTATAAAAGCCTTCAAAATTCTTAACATAAAAAACACTGAATACTTATGGGGATTTCCGTTAAGGTTCTTGGAGATATTGTTGACACAATTTCCCCTGTCCTAACAGGCATATTTAATCAATGTTTAGACAGCAGTATGTTTCCTGATTTAATGAAAGTAGTACCAATTTTCAAATCGGGTACTAAGAGTGATCCTTCTAATTATTGACCTATATCTGTGCTACCAGCATTGAGTAAAATCTATGAAAAAATCATGCTAGACCAGATGTTGTCACATTTTAATTCAAATGGAATTTTACATAGTCGCCAGTTTGGTTTCACGAAAGGTAGGTCGACGACTGATGCGGGAGTAAAACTCATCAGTCACATTTTGGAATCCTGGGAAGAATCCCAGGATGCAATTGGCATTTTCTGTGACATCTCAAAAGCGTTTGACTGCGTTGACCACAATACACTGATCTGTAAATTAGACCACTACGGAATTCGTGGACAAGCCCCTAATCTTGTTCTTTCCTATCTATCATACAGGCAACAAAAAGAAAACGTTAACGGGTCGACATCCTCGGGGTCCTCAAGGTTCAATACTCGGCCCTTTCTTATTTCTAGTTTATATTAATGACCTGCCTTACATGATGACTAACTTTTCAGATATAATTTTATTCGCTGATGACACTTCTCTTATTTTTAAAATAGATAGAAAAGATACGGATGTCTTACATGTGAATGATAGTCTGGCTGTGCTTTCGAAATGGTTTGCAGCTAATAATCTTTTATTCAATGCTTACAAAACTAAATGTCTTAAGTTCTCATTACCAAATGTACCAAGTGGGTTTTTATTTCCACAGTATTAACCCATAAGGCGTTCTGCTGTGGGGATCAGCAGCTGACGTAGATTCAATTTTAATTTTACAAAAGAGGGCAATCCGCGCGATCTATGAAATGGGTCCTCGCGAGTCTCTTATAAACAAATTCAAAGAAATTGAAATACTAACTCTGCTTTTTCTTTATATCTTAGAGAGTATTTTGTATGTTCGCAAAAACTTAGGACTTTTTAAAATAAAAAGCGATTTCCATAATATAAATACACGTAGTAAAAATGAAATTGTTATACCAACCCAAATTTAGATTAACTAAAACAAGCAAATCATTTCTGATAAACAGTATCCGCTTTTATAATAAGTTGCCAAAGTCGGTTACAGAACTTAGCGATGGAAAGTTCAAAACCCACATCAAACGTGTCCTTATCAAAAAAGCATATAATATGTAATAAGATTAAAGACTACGTCGAAGACAAGAAAGTTTTGCAATAATCCCTTCTGCCCATGAGGCTTCCCTGGTAACTCATAAACGGTTTCATTGTATAATTTCTAATAACTGCTCCCAAATAATGGAGTTTAATTTTTATTTTGTATTAATAGATAATGGTGCCGATTCTCTTGTACACCGAACTAAACTAACTAAACTATCACTAAAATTCCTTACTTTTTACTATGAAAATCTTGAAGCTATTCTGCGAAAAATAATCTCTAAATTTAAAAATAATTTTGACACAACTATAATCGAATTTGACAATCGCGAGTCCACGTGCTTTTCATAGAGTATAGTAACTAAGTGCTTTTTTCTTCTTTTGGTTTCGCAATCGCAACGTCTTTGTTGGAGCCGGAGGCAGCCTGGGCAGCCTTGACGTGTTTTATAAGGAAGTTTTGACTTTTTGTGTGGAAAATATAAACTAAAAATATCTAAATGTAGAGATTTGGTGGTTTACAGGGTCGCAAAGGGGGTCGAAATTTTCATTATTTTTGTGATAGGACACACCGTTTTCGAGATATGAGCAAAAAAAGAGAAAAAAAGTTAAAGTACCGTTTTTGCACGTCTGAAGTCGAGGTGTTGGTGTGAATTTTAGTCCACGCCACCTAATTTTATTCCACACCTTTTTAATCGCGATTAAAAATAGTCAGATTCATGTTCAGATTTAGTTAGACAATCAAATTTTTAGTTGAAAAACGTAAAATTCAGAATAGTAAAATTGCCATTTTCGCTAAATTAATAACTCAGTGCAATCTTAGTGCTGTCAAACTAAAATACAGTTAATAAGTTGTGTCACTATAGTCAATTTCAGAATGGAAAATCGTCATTTGACAGAGTTAAACCAAATTTTAGTGATTTTAGTCTAGTTTAGAGGCATTTGTGACAAGAGAATCGGCACCATTGACTTTTTACATACCTCCGACATAATATTTTCATTATTTGACTTATATACCTACAATTTTTAATTAGTTTTTGATTTTACTTTATTAGATTATTTTATATTTTGTAAATGTGAGTACGAGAGTGTGAGTGTGGTTTTCTAGGGTCATGGTAGTTCCGATGTTGTTGCTAACTTGCTAGGCTGAGCCATACCGGCGCGCCCCCCCTTTCTCCGCCGCCCGTGCACCTCGTCGCAAGTTCGGGTGAAGTGACGTAGACGACCAGGAGCAGGAGAGCGAGCCCCGATCGCCGACGGAAACGGACGTAATACAGCAATCCTCCTCCGAGACTCTCAGTCGCGACGCAACCTTTATTGTAAATTGTGTTTTTTTTGTTGTTCAGTGTGTTCTGTTCAATTTTACATTTGTTGTTATGACCAATAAATTATAGTAGATTTAAAGTAGTGACTTTAAAACTGTAATTCAAAAACATTGTAAAAGACAAATATTTTTAAAAGAGTAACCATGGAGTTTCTTACCGGCTCTTCTCCTCCATAGGCAACGACTAATTGGAACCGTGCACCTAGAATCTGACGTTTCATATGTGCCCATGTAGGTTTATGTGAAATAAAATATTTTGATTATTGAGTATCACAGCCCAATTGGTGCTTACAGACCTATGATCGCTTTATTAGTATTAATTACTAGCTTCTGCCCGCGTCTCTTTCATGTTCTCCCGACCCACAGCGTCTCTGCACATCGCCCGACAGCGCGGTACTTCGTTTTCGGATAGCGTTCTTTCTGTATTTTTTTTGCTCGGCTCCTAAGGGTGGCGTGATGTTAGATAGCATATACATATATACATACACACAAAAATAATTTTTCAAATCCACCTGATATTTTCAGAGATTAGCGCGTTCAAACAAATTAACAAAAAAAAGTTTCTTTAGTTTGTGTAGTACATTCCGAATCAGACCATAATAGCTCACAGCGCTTTCACGGGGCATCGTTATCACCACAGACTAAGTAGTACTGTTATCACGCTCACGCTAATTCGGAACGAGTGTAAGCCCGCTGAAATCGAATACAGATCAATTTGGAATGCAGCAAGAGTGTTATTTCTCGTCAAAAAAATTTGCTTCTATTTAATAAAAAAATATTTATGTAAATAAGACGTGTAAATTATATATAAATAAATAGTGTAAAGAAATACTTCCATAGAGTTATGTTTTACTGGTTTACCTTTAGAGGTAGCAACTCATATAAAAGTTAGCATCAAATATGATAGATGGCACTGCCTGGTGGAAACAATTAAATTTTACGTAGCGACCTTGCGCACTAGCGGTTTACCGCGAGGGCGGCTAACAGCGCGGCTAGTCGCTTTTCCAGTTGCAACCGCTTGTGATTGTTCGCCCTTAACGCCTAGGCCGCAATACGGTTAAACCACTGTGGTTTTTATTCGCGTGAATTTGTGCCCCTAGAAAACTCATAAAAGCGGCCGCAGCTGCGGTTTTTTCCTGTGACTGATATTAAAACCGTGATTTGCTACAAAATGCTCGCGGGTAAAAACCGCAGCAAAATTTGTAATCTATAGAACTTAGTTTACGCGCAAGCCCTGGCGTTAACCGCGGGCGATTTTTTGGTCAGTATTTGGTAGACCGTCTCGCAGAGCAGAGCGTTGGCGCGCAATTTCAACCATGTCTTCCACCGAGTCCGAGTCTGTTTTCAACGAACCTGAATATGAAAATTTATCTCAAGAAATCATCGTGGAAGTACAGAAAAGACCAGCTATAAACGACACTACTTTGCGTCAATATAGCGATAGAAATATAAAAAAAAAACTTTGGGAGGAAGTGTTTCAACACGTCGTAAATAACTGGATAACTAATCACAGACTAAGAAAGATAATCTAAATCATCATCTAATCTCTGTCTACTTCTCTTTTATAATAACTGTCGGAGGCTGAGATAAAAAAAGGGAAGTTTATTTTATTGGTGTTTATTTATTTTAAGATTATAAATGTATAAAAATAAGAACTCAAATTGTTGTCGAACTCTTAAGATCGAAAGCTACTTAGAAGGTACGAAATATGAGTAGGTATTTCCAACTAACAATGCAAGTCGTGTTTTTGCAAAAATCAAATTTTACTTTAGTTCTTAGGGTGGGATATTTTTAAATACTTTCATATTGCCAACTCAATGCGCCCGCAGGAGATGTAAAATAATCAGCATATAAGTTTCCTAGATCCATAGCGTTATTGCTAGAACGCGCACGGATTGGGGGAATGCGCTGCAACACTGAATCTTGAGAAGAGTCATTATGCTGTTTGCCATCATGTTGTCTTACAAAGTTGAACAATATGCAACAAGCTTTAGTAATGTGGTCGCAAAAATCTAATTTTACGTCTAATGGTCTGTACAGAATACGCCAGTTATTTGCCATAATTCCAAATGCACATTCGACAGTCCATCTGGCATAGGATAATCTATAGTTATAAACTCTTTCTTAAATGGATAATTTTTTATTTGGATATGGCCTCATTAAGTGTTCTGAAAGTGGGAAAGCTTGATCGCCTACGATAACAAACGAAAGTAGGCCGGCTTCCTCATAATTAGGTAATGTTGCAGATAATGGTGAATGCACTTGATTGTTCAAAAATCTTTTGCCAAAATTCGAGTTTTTGAATACGTTTGAGTCACTATTCGATCCATATGCTCCAACATCTATAGCAGAAAAGCAATAGTCCGCATCAGAAATAGCTAATAGTATTAAAAAATAGTTATATACAATATGTAACAAAAACCCTGTCCGATCCAAAAAAGGCGTATTCCTGGTTTAACATACGTACTAGAAAATATAGTAAAAAAAATGTAACTCATTAAAACCAAAAGTTATTGATTTTTTTATTTTTAGTTACCATGCGAAATGTAACACTAAATATGGTAAATTTTCATAAGTTGACAACACTCCACCGGCCGGCGAAATCTTTTATTATTTGCCTATTTTTATTTCAAAGGACACCGCCGTGCACTAGCCGCACTGTGGGTACTCATAACGAGTCCTAGACTCTTTGATGTAGCCGACTGGTTGCCTACTGGCTCTACTTGTTTGAGTTGTTTGTCGCCAGTCTCACGTGGAGATAGCTTGCGATCGGATGTCCGTACGTATCACGTGCCGCTATCATATCGCGAACAATGTCGTATACCAATCAGGAATATTTGAATATGTTAATTTTTATTTGTGTTGAGTGAGATTCGGAAATCGAAGTAAGAGCTCGGATTGTGGAAGCTTTCGACTCACTCAAATCGTACACAAGTGCGCTGCGAAGAGTACATGCAGATTTAATAAAAAGGTGTCGAAAATAAGATGTGTACTAATGCTCGAGATAGACATATGGAACACAATCTCAGAGGTATGCAACAAGTAAATGTTTTAATAAACTGATACCTACAGTCGGTACATTGCCAAAAGCACATCACATTAACTCAATAATAATTGTTTCTTGATAAACAGAAGGTCAGAAATCGGGGTCATTATGCGTCTATGCCTACAATAAAATATCAGCTGATACCTACGCGTAGGCAAAACGTAGGTTTCTTTAGTCCTAAGTTTGTTTGGCGGCATGCAACAAAGCACCGCCGCGCTCAGGCGGCTTCTTTGACACGAAACTGTAGATGAACCGTCTTGAACCCTGTCGAGCGATCAGTGTTGCCTTTGGTATGATTATTTTTAATCTTTTAAATTAATTATTTTCATTGGGGAAAAATAATTATCTCGTCTCCATTAAATGATTACGTATAAAATAATACCCTTCAGGATCGGACAGGGTTTTCGTTACATGCTGTATAATTGAAAGCTTCTGATCCAGTATTTTCTGGCCTTTCTATTCGTACATGTTTTCCATCTATGGAACCAAGGCAATTAGGAAAATATGTTCTTCCAAAAACAAGTAGGCCTATATGTAGGTTGCAAACATATCCACAAACACTTGCATGTGTGTTCAATTATTTCACTTAGTGTTGTTGCACCAATCAAATATTCAAAATACAGCGACTTCATACTGTGACCACTGGCAAGATACCTGAAAAAAAAATCTATTAATTTATGTTGCATTTTTATTACAGGCAATACAAAAGAAATGGAAGAATATGCGCGACTGCTTTGCTAAAGAATTAGCTATGCGACGTGGGAAATCTGGTCAAGGTGCTATAAAAAAGAAGAAATATGTTAATTTTGAATCTCTGTTATTTTTGTAACCATCTTTACAAAAAAGGGGAACTAGCGGCAATATTCCATTTCCTTCACAAGATGATCCTAATGTTAACGAAGTCGAAAATCTTCAGCCTACGAATAATAATCGGACCATGTCCTCTAAGAGGGCTTCCAAAAGCCAAAATAACAATGATGATTATAAACAATTTTTTTTTAAATTCACATCAAAAACATGCGAATAAGACGAAGACAAACTTTTCATAAATGATTTTACCAATGTTACGCAAACTTAATTATGATCAAAAACATTTTGCTAAGATAGAAATTATGAGTATTTTGCAGAAAGCCAAATCTTTCTGCCCATCCGAAACACGAATTTATTATTCTGGATCAAGGTCACACATGTCATTTACGCCTACGCCGTCTCCGCAAACATATCACACATATTCCCCTTCTCCATCTCCAACCATGCCGATACAATCGCCAGCTTCAACAACAGTGCCGTCCGCACATTCAGTAACAAAGAGATCAAGATCACATGTGTCATCAACGCCAACGCCATCTCCGCAATCATATTAAACATATTCCCTTTCTCCATCTCCAACCTTACCGATACAGACAGTCACCAATTTCAAAACCGGTGCCGGCTAGGTACTTCTTCAGCAAGAAAAAAGCCACAGATCATCCAACAAGAGATAATATCGACTGGGCAACAGACATGTGCACAGATTGTTGAAGGACCTACAACACAAACTATCTATTTGCCGCTTACTTCTGCCCCATCAACATCACAAGCACCCGTGAATTCCTTTCAAGAACTCAGCCAACCACAACATGTACAAATTAATGAACAAGAACTTACAGTTGCCAATTATCTGTCGCAATTTCAGGAACAATAATTTTGTTATCTTTTTTTAATAATAAAAATACCTAAAGTACATTAGAAATGTCTGTCGGCGTGATCTATGTAAACGACAAGTGCAGCGGACCGAGTTACGCTGTGCAAAGTGGCACATTCACATCCCCACTCTCCCCACTACTTAGGCCACTTTATGTGAGCGAGTGCGCAGCGTTGGAAGAGAAGGGATCATTCTTGTGGCAGGCTCGGCCCGGTGCGCCTGCTGTAGCGCCTAGAGCTATTATAGCGATCTATTTAATTAATTAACAAGCGGTTGGAATAAATAAGTTAGTTACTGCTATATTTCATACTTTCATTTAATATGTCGGACCACTGCCTTCAGGTTATTTCATGGTGATTATTTTATAAGAAGTTGTGAGTGAAATAAAGTGATTGTGCTGTAACTAGTTTCTCTATTTTCTTCGCCCGACAATCCACGCCTACTTACAAAGTGCAAGTGTAATATCGCTGATGAGGGCCTATCCCGATATGTCTATTTTCCTTACTTACTTCAAAGTAACAGACAGGCACTCCTCTGGTGAAATACATTTGCGAAATTTTGTATCCATGAAGGTGATGTTATTACTTATCGAAGCTGGCTACTAACATCCTTTAGTAATTAAAAAATGTATCAAGAAGGTCTCTTAAGCGTTGATACTTCTTATGAAAGAAGCCTTTCTCAAATCGACGCCCAGTAAGTGGATGGATCCAATATTTTCGAAATTTGCGTTGAAGTCTTCTTTTTCTATTTCTTATTATCAGAGCAACAATACATACTGCCACATTGAAATACATCTTCAAACTGCGGGTCCTTTCGCGATTTTTAATCGTGGTTTGTGCGTCTCTATCGGTTTCGCGGTTGTAGCGATTAAGTAATCGCTTGCTGAAAAAAATCGTAGTGCGGCCTCAGCCTAACTGCAACAAAAATTTTAACCGCGGCGGTTGAATGGAGAGCTGCCGCCCGGTTCGCGGCTGGCCGCCATCTTGTTTATACGCACTAGCGAGTGGCGATTAAGTTTGCTAATTTGCTTGCGGACTTTGCGGCGAGTCACTGATGAGTTTGTACGTTTGAGTTGCGCTACCATGAACTTCGACACAGAGAAATTCATTGTTGAAATTCAACAACGAGAAGCTATTTGGAATTGTGAAGGGCCAGTACCTATATAAGAATAGAGATTAAAAACTTAAACAATAGTCTTCCCATTGTTTCCGTTTTAAACCTCCCTTTTATAGTAGATATTTTTGGAAAAGAGGAGATGACAACAGAGGAAAAGGTGTCTTGGTAGCTATTTATTATTATTACTTATTAAATTTAAACGAAACTACACTTATGTTATAAACATCTCACAACATAATAAAACGTCTATTTACAGTAAAATCTTTTTCTTTGCCATTCTATTTTCCCATCGGTCATAAAATATTAGGCTAACAATTCTCTGTACCTCAGCGCAGTTTTATCGTTCCTTCTTAACCCTACCTGTTACTTGTGATCATTTTCTGGCAATGGGCAACTAAGAGAGTCGTCGAAATAATAACCATCTCGGTCTCTTACAAAATTATGCAGGACACAAGTAGCTTTGATGATGTCTAACCCTTCCTGTTACCTGTGATCATTTTCTGGCAATGGGCAACTAAGAGAGTCGTCGAAATAATAACCATCTCGGTCTCTTGCAAAATTATGCAGGACACAAGTAGCTTTGATGATATCTTTTGCTAGAGCAAAGTAAACATTTAGAGGTCTAGGAAATATACGCCACTTATTCTGCTTACATACAAAAACTGCATTCTACATATCTTCTTGCTCTAGGAAGCCTGTTTTTGAACGTTCTTTTGGTATCATTTAAATCTTTTTTTTTGCGTAGGGGCGCATCAAATTCTTAAATAACGCAAATGCCTCGTCGTCTACAAAAACGTATGGGATACATGTCTCGCTCAGTTTGCCAGGTCCTGTTTTTGTTTTACCCCAAGTCTGATCTCATTTTACCCTAGATTTTAAGTTAAATGTAAAAATTACCCTACATTTTTAAAATTGCTGTTCTGCACGATATTAACATGTTTAATTTCTTTATTTGATATATTTCATGCAAGTTCATAACAAGACGAGACAATTCAATCTACTCATAATATACATTAATAATAGACAAATTTTACTGTACGGATATTTGAAACCATGAACAAATCTGGTGTTTTCAAGCTACAAGGCGTGATGTGTTTTTATTTTATTTTAGCGAAAATTGACGCGTTGTTGTGTTCCTAGATACTCCGTATTTGGAGTGCACCAGTTCCCGAAAGACTCTAAAATTAGAAGATTGTGGTTTAGAGCTTTTTGTAGAGATTTTTTTGAGTTCGAGTTAATGTCATAAACATTTTGAAGAAAGTGATTAAGAGGAAATATGCAAGGTTTAAAATTCTGACAATTTCCGAAAATAAAGAAATAGTGAAATAAAATCCAACTCGTGAATGAACACAAAATGGAATGCATGAACGAAATGTCAAATTTATTGAAGGCCGTAGGGACCTTGCTATGGTCACGCCATCTACAATTAGCTTTGCCCGGCCTTCCCCATTGGTTGTTATGCATTTTGTCATAGAAAACTGATTTTTTAAATATTGACGATTCACAGAATTTACCAAAAGCTACAATAGCAACGATAACAAAGGACATGGCCAAAAATGTATTGGGCTTGTGCCCCAGAATGGGCAGATATCAAATCTTTGTTATTCAATAGTACTGATCTAGTAATCTTCTATAAACTAAATTAAATTATATTAATAAATAATATAAAAAAAAAATTCAAGCTCAGCAGTAGTGGACTAAAGTTTAAAAGGTTTGATAAAGTTGATGTTTGCACTACGGCTAAGATATTTATGTAGACTAATGTGTATATATTAGTGTCAGGCGTTAAATATAACAAGTATTTTAGTTTGAAAAAATAGGTGAGCAGTTTTTTTTACAATCTGAGAAAATCAATAGATTGTAACTATTTTTTATAGCACAAAGTAGAATATCCACAGAAGCAAATTCTGTAAAATGCAAATAACAAAATAAAGATTTTTTTTAAATCATTTGATGTTATCAAAACATTGTCTAAAAATGCAGCTGGTGGAACAATGCTTTCTTGATATCTCGCACATCCCAAGTACAGAAGAATTGTCACAACATCCAACAGTCCAGTTTCCTGATATTCAACTACACCAATAACCTAAGATGGCATTTCTAGGTGTCATATAAAATATATGAGCACAGCAGCAATAACCTAAGATGGCATTTCTAGGTGTCGTATAAAATATATGAGCGCAGCAGCAATCTTAAAATCTTCCATCATTTAAGAAGATGAAAACTTTAAAAACACATGTGTAAACAATTTGTAGTCACGCTTAAACCTGTCATTCACTATTTCCACAAACCATCTGCTTTTATTAGATTGTCTATAATCTCTTTATACTACTTTACTCTTTGTCTATAATATAAACATAAACGAGAAAACAATTAAACATAAACACACTTCGAAAGGGAAAACCGGCGCAAAAGTCAAAGAGGGAATACGGTTTTTACAATTGACATTTGTCAGCGGTGTTGCCAGTAGTAACGTGAAATTAATCAATCCGTAACTGCACGAAAAGATAATTCGAATTAAAAATAACTTTAATGCACTTTAATGTCTAACGAAATAAATAAGTGCAACGGAAACAGACACGTGCGTGGGTACCGAGCGTTTGACTAGACTGCCCAAACTCGACCGTATTCTGTTGACTGTCGCAACACTCGGGTCTCTCCGCCAGTCCTCACTGCATCCCCTCTACCGACGATCGTGTCCAAGCTTTCGAGTCAAGATTCGTTTCTGAATCAAATTGTTAGATGGCGCTGTTCGCTGTACTGTGGTGCCATCCATCCACGACATATATATATATTCAATCAAATATGGTTCAATTTATAAACAAGAAAACATACAAAAATCATTTTTTGTTTTATTATGGTTACGAATAATTTACGAGTATATTTTAGGCTCGCTAAACGTTTTATTATTTTTCCCTGCTCTGATTGTTAATATAATATGGCAACATTAAAAGGCATTTTAAAGCAAATCAAACAGAAAAAACTTTTAGTTTTGATTATTTCTCCACTTATGATAAGGGATATAAAAAGTTATTCAAAATTATTTACATTTTTATTAAGATTATCTGCAATAAATGTATGTTTGTACTCCGTGGGGCACATTTTGTCCATTTCCTTTGTAATTACTGTCACATATTGCTCTAACGAAAGAGAAAATACTTTTATAATTAAAGCACAATACAACTAGCCACTGTTAGGTGCAATCCATCGTATTTGCTTGCTGACAACAACACCTAAGCAGTGAGGAAAATTAGCATTTTTTTTCAAGCTTCTTTGTTTGGTTCAGGCAAACAAATAGATATCTTTCAGACATAAGCTAATTGCAAAATAAACTTCTCGTACGATTTCTGCTAGTCTTTACTCCGATTTTGAATGGATAATGTAGTTCCATAAATGATTTATATTATTAGTTTTATTATTTATCTCGGACAGAATCCAAACAGGAATGCGTTAGTAACAATTTTCATAGATCTTAAGAAAATTGTTACTAATGCATATATGGATTCTGTCCGAAATAAATGAACAATAATAATAATAACAAATGTATATCGGGATAGGCCCTCATCAGCGATATTACACTTGCACTTTGTAAGTAGGCGTGGATTGTCGGGCGAAGAAAATAGAGATACTAGTTACAGCACAATCACTTTATTTCACTCACAATGTCTTATAAAATAATCACCATGAAATAACCTGAAGGCAGAGGTCCGAAATATTAAATGAAAGTATGACATATAGCAGTAACCAACTCTTTTATTCCGACAGCTTGTTAATTAATTAAATAGATCGCGATAATAGCTCTAGGCGCTACGGCAGGCGCACCGGGCCGAGCCTGCCACAAGAATGCTCCCCCTCTTCGCTGCGCACTAGCTTACATTAAGTTGCTCGAGAACTGGGGAGAGTGGGGAGGCGAACGTCCGCTTTGCACAGCGTAACTCGGCCCGCTGAACCTACCGCTAACGGTGACGCCGACATGTACAACCTGTTGCAAAATATCTGAAACAAACATTTTGCTAAATGCTTTATTAATTTATTTAATTAAAGGGTAACCCGCGAATTTCAAATTTTCATACGTTTTTTGCAATTTGCAGATCAGTGTCAGGTTGTATAATAAGTTAACAGAGTTAACAATAAGTTATTTTAACAATAAGTTATAATCATTAAAATCTTCAATACAACCCTCTAAGTTCACATAATTTCATAGAATGTTTTTTTTTAAACATAATAGCTACAAAAACTTTTTTATTTAACTTACCTTAGTGTTATTACCAATTTCTGTTCGGGTTGGATACAGTCACGAAAATTATAATCTTGTACTTTGATGGTGTCATAAAAAACATTGAGTAAATCTTCAAATGACGAAACACTCATTTTAACATAGCCGAAAAAATTATCTTCGTGCTTCTTCAGTTCTTGAAAACAACTTGCGAACTGGCCAAATTCGTAACGTAAAGTACAGTATCTTTTAAAAAAAAATCTTTCGTTGTTTTCGATGGTAAAAATAGATAACATAAGCTACCTCGACGGCGTAGTCGGCGGCGGCGCGGCGTCCATATCGTAAATAGACCCACACGCCTTCAAGCGGTTCAACCGCTAAACACGGTTGGCCGCCATAGCGGTCAGACGTTATGGCAACCGCACCAGGCGGCCGCGGCTGGCCGCTCAAACGAACCGCCTAGGCAGCCAGCCGCTAACAGGAAAGGGAAAATTCCTTTCTATTTCGGTCAGAGGAACTTAAAACCACAAGAAACCTAAAATGCATTAAATTCCACCGATAAGGCAGAAAAAGGAACTATTCCGTATTATTTTCCTGTAACAAAATAGAACGTTACGTTTTTTCGGGTCCAAAACCCTGCCTTCTAGAACAAAATGCTTCATCAAAATATTGCTAGTCTCTTATAAAAAAAAAGAGTTACTCGAAATAACCCTACAAGAACTACGTAAAGTACAGAATAACCCAGATGTAATATGCCTCTCCGAAACTTTTATAAAAAAGGGTATGAGTCTTATATTAAAATTCATGACTATGAGATAGCTGCCAACTTTTGCAGGGAAAAACAAAGAGGCGGGACCTGCTTCTTAGTAAAAAAAACCTTCTCTTCAAAGAACTACCATTTATAAATCACGCTATACAAAATACCCACGCTATACAAAATACGTTCGAAGCATGTGGTACAGAACAAACTTATCATAAGTTGGTAATTATTTGTGTTTATAGAACTCCGCAATCCGACCCCATCCAATTCCTATTTAAGTTCTTTTGAAACATGTAATTCATAAATATAATTCAAAAATAAAGGTCGTTTTAGTAGGTGACTTTAACATTAATACTCTCAAAAAAGGCAACATAACTAATCAATTACTAGATGTATCATATAATTATAATCTAAAATTACATATGAGCCAACTCGCAAGTCATCATGTATTGATCAAAATTCCGGATGCTATTGCTCCAGTAATGCCACTCCATCTATCCGATCATGACACAGCCCAAATGTTGAGTATTCCCTTAAGACATAAGGTACAAATAAAACAGGTAACATACTATATCTACAAAAGAGACTACAACTTGAATAATATTCAGAAGTTTAAGGAATGTTTACAAAATGTGTCCTGTACCCTAATTGCGTAATACACAATCAATCGGAATCTGAAACGTTTTGAAACAGATTGCTAATCCATTGCTTCATAAGTTCGATAAAAGTTCTGCTCAACAATGTAAATAACGCAATGAATGTTGTTGAACTGTCAAAATAAAACAGATTAGTCGTAATCGTTTACGAAAATGTGTTACGCAATTAGGGTGCTGTACCCTAATTGCGTTATACACAATCAATCGGAATCTGAATCGTCTTGAAACAGATTACTAATACATTGCTTCATAAGTGCGATAAAAAAATCTGCTTATCAATGTAAATAACGCAATTAATGTTGTTGAATTGTCAAAACAAAACAGATTAGTCGTAATCGTTTACGTAAATGTGTTACGCAATTAGGCTGCTGGTCAGAATCTTACGAAGAAAAGGATATAGATGTACCATTCAGTTCTTTTCATGAATTATCCGTTTGGTGGTGTCGGCCATTTTGGGCCATTTGCGCGCATTGGTGACGTTGCCTTTTCTATAACTTATGCTTCCCAAAAATAAAAGTTAAGGTCAATACTTATCAAAAGAAACAAAGTGGATAAGTAAAGGACTGAAACAAAGTTGTAAAACCAAACGGTCTCTACGCAATCAATATTATAGAAATAAAAATATAGGAAGCAAAAGTAAATAGGATATTCAAAACTCTTACAGAAATGGCGATATCCATATCAAGAAAGAATGCAAATATTAAGTTTATTCACGAAAACGAAAATAAATCCAAAGCCGTATGGAAAGTAATTAGGGACGAAATCACGAATAATAACATCAAGGACAACATAGAAAATATTAAAATCGACAACACAATAGTCACTGATCCTAAAGAAATTGCAACTGCATTCAATGATCACTATATTAATACGGCGAATACTTCTAGTACTGTTATATAAACCAGTCCTACGATACGTACTCATTCGATGTTCCTCAAACCTGTGTCTGAAAATGAAGTTAGAACGGAGATAATAGCATTAAAGAAACTCAAGTTCTGAAGGATACGATGAAATTAATACAATAATTATAAAAGCATGCACTATTGAGCTAAGTGGAATTATAACACATTTAATTAATTTATCTTTCTCACTTGGTACTTTTCCTGAAGCATTAAAAGTATCAATTGTGAAGCCAATTTTTAAAAAAGGAGAAAAATCTGATGTTAATAATTATCGCCCAATAACTTTAGTACCTGTTTTGTCAAAGATATTTGAAAATTGCATGTACAAACGATTGATTGAATTCTGTAATAAATTTAACATAATTAAGAAAGAACAGTTTGGCTTCCAAAAAAACAATTCCGCAACACTAGCTATCTTCACTCTTATAAAAAATATATTGACGCATATTGATCAAAATCGTCTTACTACAGGTTTGTTCTTCGACTTATCTAAAGCCTTTGACCTAGTGTCTCATGACCTGTTACTTCAGAAACTGGAGGCAATTGGAATTAGTGGCATAGTGCTTCAGTGGATATCGACATACCTAAATAACAGACGACAGCGGGTTACCATTACAAAAGTGGATATAAATAATGACATGATATCACACTCATCCGAACTCAAGTTCCACTCAAGGCGTCCCACAAGGAAGTGTGTTAGGCCCAATTTTATTCCACTTATACATAAATTCTATAATTAATAAAACCCACTATAAATGTATATTATTTCTATTATTGTAACTACTGATAGGAAAAATTATACAATTGATGATCATGAGACTGATATTAATAACGCTATTGAAATACTAGTTGAATATCTAAATATAAATAATTTATCCATAAATCTTAAAAAATCGGTTTATATTCAATTTAATCAATCTAATAATGCTAAATACAATGTTAAAATGAATATACATAAAATTGATGAAGTGATACAAACTAAATTTCTAGGCATAACTTTAGATCAAGACATAAACTGGAAAGCACATATTGATATCGTCTCCAAACGAATAAATAAATTCGTATATGCTCTTAAAAAAGTTAGAAATATAACAAACGTTAAAACGGCAATAACGTTCTACCATGCATACGTCGAATCGGTGCTCCGCTATGGCTTGATAATGTGGGGTAATAGCACAGAACAAAATAGAGCATTTATTGCACAAAAAAATGCATTATAGCAATACACGGTCTTCGACCTGATGAATCCTGTAGGCCGATATTTAAAAAGCTTGGGTTGTTGCCGCTACCGTCTTACAAACATATATGAAACATGTATGTTTGTAAGGACTTGTTTAATAATGCAGAAGATTTATATCCTCGTTACCGACGAGACCCCCACAGGCTCGTACTGGATATCCTTTCGAGACTAGCTAAATATAATAAAAGTTGTTAAGCTATGTGTGTACGTATATATAATAAGATACCAAGTAGTCTCAAGACATTAAATATTAGATTATTCAAAAATAAATTGCATGAATGGTTGTGTAGTCATAGTTTTAATAGTGTCAAAGACTTCTTTGACAATAAATGTTAAATATGCTTGTGAAAAGTTGTACGCTTATAACTGTTAAGCAGAAACATGTACGCTCTTGTTATTTTGTATTTTACCATCTTTTTATACCATGTTTTTAAGCAAATAAATATTATTCTTATTCTTATTGAAACAGTATATCTGTGTTACTATAAAACTACAGTTTTCGTGGCGCTAAGCTATTCGTGTCAGTCACAGTACCTGCTTTAAGTTTCATCACTTTAGCGCTCTCGAAAATATAGGTTACTTTGCCTTTGATTTACTTAATGTAGACAATGTATTATCATAAAATACAATTTTAATTTCGTTTAAAGAACAGATGAAGATTAATGTGTGATTTTCAGGTTTCTTAAAACGGTGTTATTTATATTAGAAAAAATACATTACTGACTGTTTTTTTTTTTTCGAAAAATAGGTTTCTTCAAAATTATTTTTCTTCAATGCTTTGTATAAGTTGAAAAAAGTGGTTCAGCCACGTGCAAGTAGACCATGTAATGATGTTCATGATATTTTTTTATGTTCAACATCAAAAGTAGTCTACGGCACTGATAATATAATGCTACGTCTACGGTAACAAAATGATCAAACGATAGTCTCGCGTATTTTTTTGGAAAACTTGTTGCGAATATTTGTGATTTTCCATGAAAACATCATTTATTTGAGAAATCCCTTTCAGCCACATTCAAAACGAAGAACTCGACTTTTCAAATCACAAATAACTTTTCCCTTAAATTCAATATAAAAGTTTAAATTCTTTTTCCCTTTCTCAGAAAAATTGCACAAAATTGATACAAATTGGTCGATTCCGTGCACGGCCCCTTAAGGTTAAAAATAGAGTTTTAATCAACTTTCTTTGCTGACCGTACCTACCTGAGGAAAACGGAATACAAATTCATTATAACCATCGTTAGTCCCATTTAATAAAACTTCTAATACATGCATATCCCTTTTCTTTTTAAGAGGGGTTTATTATGTGAAATCAAATTATTAATTAAGTATTTTTGGAAGTATAGATATATCGGGCAACAAGTACAGTTGGCCGCACCTCTTCGGTGGCAACACTTTGACCTTAAGCTGGCCTAGCGTACTACGGAGTTTCAATAGATTACGAGGCCAATACTCTCTTAGGCTTATATTTCCGGTTGTCGTCTTTTGAACGGCACAACACAATCAAGTACCTACCACAGGTACCCGCATGACGTCATATCACGCCTGTGTGCCCAGAAGGAAAAAGCAGAGTTGTTGAGTAGGTACGTACGTAGTGTTGTTAATGTGATATTTCAGCTAGCATGACCTAATGGGGAAGGTCGGGCAAAGCTAATTGTAGATGGCGTGACCATAGCTAGTTCCCCAAGGTCTTCAATAAATTTGACATTTCGTTCATTCATTCCATTTTGTGTTCATTCATGAGTTTGATTTTATTTCACTATTTCGTTATTTTCGGTGATTTCAGTATTATAAATCAAGTACTTGACATGGAAAGTGTCAGAATTTTAAACCTTGAATACTTCCTCGTAATCACTTTCTTTAAAAATGTTTCCAACTCAAACTCGAACTCAAAAAAATCTCTATGAATAGCTTTAAACCACAATCTTCTAATTTTAGGTTCTTCGGGAAATGGTGCACTCCAATTTCAGAGTATCTAGGAACACAATAACGCGTCAATTTTCGCAAAAATAAAATAAAACCACTTCACGCCTTGTATTATTAGCTTGTGTTGGGAACTAGCTACGACAGCGCCATTTTGACAGTTGCCTTCCCCATTGCGTAACACATTTTCGTTAACGATGACAACTAATCTGTTGTATTTTGACAGTTCAACAACATTCATTGCCTTATTTACATTGTTGAGCAGATTTTTTTGACTAACTCATGAAGCAATGGATTAGCAATCTGTTTTAAAACGATTCAGATTCCGATTGATTATGTATTACGCAATTAGGGACGGGTTTTGTCGACGTAAGAATAGACAATAACGACAGATAGACTCGTTTCTAAGGTGGTCTTACAAGTAACACTGTCCGAACTGGATATCGAACTCGACTAGAGCGCCAGTGAAATTAGCCTCACGCTCAGTAATCGTGGAAGTGTTTATTAGTTTGGCAGATTAGGTAATAATACACAGTTGAAAATTCAAAGTAATCATTTTATTTTTCCAGCTACTAACATTAATTATAAATAAATTATATTCATTTGCTGCGATTAAAGGTAGGCAATAAATAATTTAGACAGTAGATAAGGCTGTACACGTCTAATAATTTATATATTCGCATCTTTGGACTGTTATAAATCTTACATTAATTATTTTTGCGGCACAGTTATGACACCGACTTTAACTAATGTGGTTAATTACAACGGAATTAGGTTTTAAGAATAGGTAATGTGACAATTGTACATAATTACATAATATGGTATGAATTTTCACTAACGATGGACTTACGAAGTAACAATAAATATGAGACCTTCGGAAAATTTGAACAGTAGATAACATACCTATCTATCTATAAAACATTACAAAATTTGATCGAAGGTATGATCAAAACTAATTACAAACACTTTCTACCAACTAGGTACCTATTTAAATGATCTTCATTGATTTAATTAAAATATTGTGCAATGTGCATCACTAATAAAAGCAGCCGCAGTTACAGGAACGCTGGTCTATTTTTCAATATTAAATCGGTCAATGAAAAGAAAGACGAAAATTCAATAACCATAAAGCCTCATTTACACGGTGCGATTTACCTGTGATATTTTAAATTGAAGTTACAATAATAGTCGTAGACTTTTCTTTGTCTAAGATAACAGTTGCACCGTCTAAACAGTGAGACGATGCAAGTCATTTGTTGCTTAATTTTTATGGTATGCCATCACAGGCAAGAAATTGAGTCGTGTTAATTAATAAGACTTTAGGAACCACCAATTCCTGATTTTCATACTACTGGCCGTTTTTACATATTTTGTACACCTTTAGCCTCTATCTAAAAAGCAATATATTTTCTAAACCTAAAATAAAACTAATCACCTGCCAACATTACGTCACAACTTGCTACTAAAACTAGGGAGGTCTACTCGTTGTATGCAGGATGTGCGTGGAGGACCCATCGGAACAGCAACAAGGTCAGACACGCTAATGCAAAGAAGGTCACCATTACTCGAAGATTCTTTTCTGATCTCTGGTCTCTTTCGCTGGCCCGTAGACGCTCCACTAAACCGTTCTGAAAGCAAAAAGTTTCAAGATTAGTGTCTGTGTCTATGGGAGATATTTGTGAAGGTTTTGTGGTCGTTTGTACTTCACGTGGACAAGGACAAGCAAGACCAATGACAATATAGGGCAAGACGAAGAAGAACTTAATATTTTCCTTATTTATATTTAGAGGGGCTGGAAGAGGGCGTTGTCCGCCCTCCGCCTACGGCCAACCCCTTGCCCCTTGCGACGGGTCTGATGAATGGCCCCGTCGCCTACCATTTTCGGCCGCAGAGGATAGGGAGAACGGCGAACGACATACTGACGCTCGTCTTCCCCTGCGGCCCCATCGCGGCCGCCATCAAATCGCCCCGTTAAGGCCGCAGAAGGTAGGGAGAGCGGCGCACAGCAATACCGGCAGTCCTCTCCCGCTGCGGCCTCACCTCAGTTGCGATGTCGCCCAACGGCACCGCAACCTTGGTCGCTACGTCGTCGGCTTATCGGCAAAAGACCTGACGAGCGGCCCCTCCTCGGGTTCCTCTTAGCTTCACCGTGGGGCTCCAAACCACGGCTACTGAGCCCCCCCGCCTATCTTGACCTTACCCAAGACCAATTCGATAAACTTGAGCGGCTTCAAATTTTTTGTTTATATTCGGTTTGCGCAAATATGACCATGTTTCCGAGTTTCGTGTGAAACTCAAGTGGTTACCAATTCGCCTTCACCGGAATGCTCACATTCTTTTCCTGTTGTATTGCTCTTTGCTCTGCGTGCTGTTTTCCCCTTCCATTCCTCTCTATCTCAAGAAACGTTTCCAGTTTCTTTGCGACTCTCACTCGAAATTTTTAAGGTCATCGGATAACTTAAAGCTTAAAATACCTAAGCACTCTACAACTTTCCTCGACAAATCTTTTACTGTCCAGGCCGTTCGTTTGTGGAATGCACTGCCTGTCGAAATAAAACGCGCGCAGTCGTTATTTGTGTTTAAAAGACTCGTGAAGGATCATTACTTGTCGTTGTGATCTTGCTCACGTAAACTGTTATTATCTATAGTATTCATTTATTTTCGTTTCTTATATATTTCGTATGTATGTATTTATTCGTTAGGATATGTTAATATGTAAATATCTGTTTATCTATTTTAGTGTATTATATAAGTCATTTCTTGCACCACTGACAGCCCCATTTTATGTCCAGACAAATCACTGTCCATTCTAAGGTTGCCTGGAAGAGATCGCAGAAAGCGATTAGGGGCCGCCGTTTTTTAGTTTGATTAATTTTTTGGTATATTATTTTGTGGTTTACAATAAAGTATATATAAATTATAAATAAATATCTGACGGCATTGATGTTCACGCCTATCAAACAGAGTGTTATACCTACTTTTATCAAACCTCAGGGAGACAGCTACCTAAGTAGGAAGCCTAGGAACCTTACTGTACGGTAAGTACAACGCAACTAGGAATATTTAAGATAACGAACTGCAAGCTGAAGGAAGAGTGAGGAAAGAGTGGCAGATGATTCTTAACCCAATAAAGTTGTGTTTTTTGTCTGATATAGTAATAAAAATCGGCTGTTATAGTTCCAATACCTACCTATATATATATATATGGATAGATTTACGCCATTTTGATTTTATATAGATAGTACCTAAATAGTGTATAAAACTACACATACTTAGCTATACCGGTGAACTACCGAGGAATACCTATTTCCGGTTATTAAACAGTTTCATAAACTACTATTTCGATTATCGAATTGGTTTTTATTACCTCGCAGTTGATGTAAAAAAAACGTGTCTTCGTCTTGGGCGAGCTTGAATCCTTCGCTGCACTCAGGATTTGCTGCACTCAGGATTCTTGTCTTAACTCCTCGCTTTGCTCGGGAGTAAGGCGCCCGCGACATAAGACACTGCTTTATCCCCTTGGCGCATAATCTATTTATATAGATACTAATTTATGGCATCAAAATGCGCTTACAAATGTTAGCTCATTATCGTCGCAAGTAGCCCGTAAAATAGATACAATCAGTGCCTTACTCGTATAGGGCTTATTAGGACTCCCGATATCTACAGCAAATAATCCGTAAAGCTGTTTTATTTCAGTCACAATAGTTATTTTGTATTTTTAAATAGAAAGCGAATCCTCATGCAACGTTGAAAATTGCTGAATAGCTTTTGTAAAAAAATATAACTTTAGTACCTAAGTACCTCTCTACCTAGATAGGCAGAGAATAGAGGGTAATATAAAAAGTAATCCGTAATTTCCTATTCAATACCTTCCTAGGTGTTCAAAAAGTGCCAAATTGGCAATGCTGTCAAGGGTAAGTACTTACCGCTGCTCACCAGGCGACGGAAGTTAGCAACAGTTCGGCTACATGTGGCCATCAAAGGCCCAAGTTTTGCGTTCTTACAGCCACTTCCAAAAGAAGTTTTTATTTTTAAAGAAGTTAATTAAGTTAAACATACTAACTAAGGTGTCATTTGCTACGCTCATTCAAGCCTATGTACCTACGTCGGTAGTCGTGTCGTCGGCGTCGTGTTAAGTTGACGCCTCTTTTATATAATGTACTCTGTGCCTCTAGACGCGGCTAAGTGCCTTTATCTGCGGCGGCACTTTTATATTCCAATTATCTAAGTAGAACGCTCTAGAATTATCGATCAGCCATTTTTTGGGAACAAAAGTATTTTTTGTCTCTAAGTAAATGAGAAATATAGCTGAACTTACTATACAAGGATCTTTTGCCGCGTGACTAAAATTTGTAAAATTGGTTGGACTAAAACTAAACAATTTTACGAAAGATAACCAACAGTGCCTCCCTTATTGTCAACGTTATTAGAGCGCCATAGGATCACTGAAGCACTGTAAGTCAAGATGTAAGCGTACCCATCCACCGTGTGACGCGATCCAGGATCCGGAGTCTTCGTGTAACAGGTCGGCGATGGCAGCGGCAGGTGCGGACACCAGCTCGAGTGCTGGCTCGCCATCCGCCGCCTCTGCTGCTTCTCTCGCCAGCGCCCCACACACGCAATAAACAGCTGCAATCTAGAACCAATGTTTTTTAAACATGTTTATTAAGAAAAGAAAAACCTTTGTAGACTAGAAAAGTCTTTGAATGAGGGTTTGAATCACGATGGCGGTCCGTTATTTTTGAGACCTGCCAACCGTTAACGGTATCTACGTCAGTAAATCAACTCAGCTGCATCAGCTTTTGTATATTTGGATATTCAAAAGATAAGATTTTAAATAACTACCGGTACTTAATATATATGGTACCGACATAGATTTTGATAAAATGATCCCCTTTTTGACTACATAACCAGAGCAGTGGTGGCTCAGTGAGCAGTGGTGGCTCAGGGAGCAGTGGTGGCTCAGTGAGCAGTGGTGGCTCAGGGAGCAGTGGTGGCTCAGGGAGCAGTGGTGGCTCAGTGAGCAGTGGTGGCTCAGGGAGCAGTGGTGGCTCAGGGAGCAGTGGTGGCTCAGTGAGCAGTGGTGGCTCAGTGGTAACGCCCGCCACTTACGAGTGTAGGTCGTAGGTTCGAACCCAGACAGGCGCTTTACTTTGTGTAAATTATTTCATCACCACTGTTCTCAAAACGGTGAAGGAAAACATCGTGAGGAAACCGGCATGTCTTAGAACCAAAAGTTCGAAGATATGTGACATATACCAACCCGCACTGGGCCTGCGTGGTGGATTACTGCCCACTCCCTCTCACAGAGAGGAGGCCTGTGTCCCAGCAGTGGGAACATATTAGGTTGATTATGCTAACCAGCGTAAGAAGAAATGTCTGTTCCTAGGCGAGGCCACACCATCATATTTATCTGGAATAGGTACATCTAATTTTATATCTAATTTTGTTTATTTAGCTGGATTGCAATAGTAGCGAACGCCTTGGAAAATTATTGCTTGACTGGAATGCCCCGTTTTATTTTGCATCTCGGGCTTCAGTTTCAAGGAATTAAAAACAGCCGAGTTACAGAAGATTTTAGTTTAAAACTTGGTACGTGCGTTTTCTGTCGACGTTTTCAATAAGCTCCAAGTATTGATGTTGTACACTTTTCCATTATTATTCCGAGCGCCCTTGACACCCTTTTAAAGCGATTTTCTTCTATGAACATATTTTGCATTAACATTAAGCTGACCGATAGGCACTTGGTGGGCAACACTTTAGCTTGGCCAACCGGTAGGAAAATATGGGCAATAATAAATATGCTAAGTTATCCTACCTATATGCTTCAAAATATCACCTCTATTCTCTATCTTAAATGATTAGGGTTACGAATATTATTTGGTACTTTGGATACGTCAATGTGTTAAAATAACTTTAGAACTAACGAGAGTCCTAAAGAGTTATTTGAAGGTTGAGCAAAGGTTTTAGATACTGTTTGAACCTTGGCTTGATTTCAGGAATCGGGCTAGGTTTCAATTGTAAGGTCTCCTAAAACTTTACTTATAATATGTAGATATCTCATAGTAGCCGCCATCTATAGCAAGTAACAACAAAATAAACTACGCAGGACCTATTGAAGTAGCGGTTCTACAGAGGCGTTAATTACACTTTCAAAGTTAATGACCGACAGCTACGACGGGGTCACAAAGTCATATTATGCTTAGTAATATTCTGTTACCTTAGACCATGTAATATTTTCTCTAGTGATGCGCCTCGCTAGTGCCAGTGCCAGCTCCGCTAGTGCTGTGTCTGAGCGCAGCATGGCAGAGGGCGCGCGCGTCGCCTGCCGCGCCACCTGGCGGAAGGCGTCAGGCCGCTTCCTCTCCAGCGCTGCGCATAGCGCACGCAGCCCCGCCAGCACTCCTGACTCTGAGTTACTAACAGCCTCCTCTCCACATTCAGTCTCCACCATTCGTTGCAAACGTTTCATTACTATTTGCTGCAAACAACAACAACTTTTAAGAGATGAGCATGAAAAGTAATAAAAAATATTTAGTTACACCACAATTTGATAACTCGGATTACCTTTTTCGCACATAACGTGGATCTCCTAATCTGAGTCTTTATGTATTGTAGGCATAAGGCGCGGCCCTGTCGGACAATTTGTGGCTTGACTTGTGTGGGGCTGGCGAGGCACCACCCGATGGTTGCTGAGAGCCGCCGAGACACTGCTGCGGCGGCCGCGCTTGACACCATTGTGCTGAAGCGTCGCTTCGTCCTGTCCAACGTCGACAGTGACCGCGTTGGAGAAGCGCGCAGATCTGCAGAAATCATTAGTTAGATTCTAGTTTAAGAATACTGAGCTTTTTCGCACACTGGACAAACATTAAGACAGTTTTAGGTTTCCAGAGCTAGTATAGGCCATTATTTAGCCGTATCCTCCGTGCGTCACATGCTCTCTGTTTCTTCGGTTTACCACAGATTTTAATTAAACTTGTTACTCTTTCACGCAAAAATTACTGAACGGATTTGGATGAAATTTGGCACACAGATAGTTTATAATCTTGAAGAGCTATGAGGAACAGGGTGTAAAGTTCACTCATACTCTTGGAAAAGGGAGGATCCTCCGACCAGATAGATGTCGTATCTGGTGGGCAACTGCCCGATGATTGTTGTCGGGAAGTTGTATTTATGCTAGCTGCGCGGCAAACTTTGATTGCGCGATGCAGGATTTGTGTGATGCGTTGTTCGCATGTGGCGGTGTAGATGCCGCCACATCACTCCCCTCCGGAGACCGGAGGTCGATAGTGGACTAAGTCTTGTATCTTGCGATGCTTGCCAATGCCAGTTGGGTTCCAGTGGGTTGGAACTGGGTGTCGCATAGTTCGCGGTGAGTCGGAACTGTCTGCGAAGATGCCCCAGTGAGTCGGGGTGGCTGACTGCTGGTGTCGACCAGGAGAGGGATTAAGCACTCTGCTTGTGGACCGGCCGAATGTGCAGTGTGCTGTGCTAAGGTTGCTGATGGGGCTGAAGGTGATGACCAGGTATGCGCTTGCGCTGCATGCTGATGGTCGGGACAACCGTTCAAGCCGTGATTGCTGGCTGGCTGTATGACTTGCGGGAGTTATGATGATGACGTCACGCTGAAGTAGTTGCACGAAGGCTGCGCTGACGTTCATACTCGGGGTCACCAGTGAAGAGATATGATGTCCATACTCGGGATCACGTCGGGGTCACCAGTGAAGAGATATGAGGAACAGGGTGTATAGTTCACTCATACTCGTGGAAAAGGGAGGATCCTCCGACCAGATGGATGTCGTATCTGGTGGGCAACTGCCCGATGATTGTTGTCGGGAAGTTGTATATATGCTAGCTGCGCGGCAAACTTTGATTGCGCGATGCAGGATTTGTGTGATGCGTTGTTCGCATGTGGCGGTGTAGATGCCGCCACAATCTGGATTAACACATAGAGATACTTTTTATCCCGATACTCCCACGGGATCAAGATTAATGCGGGGGAAACCGCGGGTTCAGCTAGTATTTTATACTTCCTTTCTACTTCTCCTCGTGTCGATTACTTAAATTTTGTCCGACCAGCAAGTATAGACCTGGGCAGCTCTGACGTTTGCCTAATTTACCTCCATTAAACCTTCATTAATTATCATCATCTATTAACCAAAAATCATACTTGGTAAGCTAATCAGTCCATCAGTAACTCCGGGCATCGCGCTGAGCGGCGTGCTCAGCTTCCGCCGCATGCGCAGCGCCGGCACGAACTCGTCATCTTCTTCGCCATCGGGTGGAGTGACTTGTATAGCGATGTTGCTTGCCTCTTGACCTCTTGCCCCACCCAGTTGCCATCTCGACTCGGTTAGTGGCCCTATCTGGAAAAAGAAAAGTCAAAGTTTGGTTTATCTTAAGTTAAAATTTAAAGTTAGAGAATGGGAAACTACCTCACAGAGGAGAATAGACGAAAAACACATTTAGCAGCGAACCAACATGAGACAACAGGGCCTAGACAAAGTAACATTCTATCAGCGATAACGATGATGGAAAAGTCAAATCACAAATGTATGGAACTGACATAAGCTACCACAGTCAGCTACAGAAGTCTTATGTCAATCCTGTTCAAAGCCGTTGCAGAAATACGAAGCGCTTTTTAAGCGATTACGAGTTTAGGTCACCGGGACGTCACCGAGATGATTCTAACTGAACGTGACGTCCCGATGACGGCGATCGTTTGTGCACCGCGACCGAAACCGGCGGTATACAGTTATGATGGACAAAACAAAAGCCGCTACTACGCGGTAGTATCGCTTCTTGATGACGTCTCGGTGACGGCTGCGGTGCACAAACGCACTAAGGGCAGGCGGCAAATAAACCTTTTTTTTCTATTAATAACTACATACGGTTTATTGTTCCGGATTTGTTTATATGCGTTGTTTTCATCCAGTAAACATAAGAAGATATATTCCCAATTGGAAAGATTCATGACATATACAAATACAAACTGATAAAAAACAGATACAATGCGAGCATTTAGTATAAAGTAAATCACAAGCACAATTTTAAAGCTTTATAATAGTAAAACTCTTTTCACCACACTACCTATTATTAGCAATTTTTACGATCGATTACCGAGGGTAAAAGCCTTTTTTGTTATCTAGAGTGTAAAAGTATTTTAAAATTCGAAGGCTTCCGATTCAACATTTACTCGAAGTTTTAAATAAAACCAAAGAGTTAGGAACAAAAACGTTTTTAAGACAAAAGTTAGGAACGTTCAAAACCTGTGAACCGAAAATACCTGGTTATTCAGAACTGAAAATATCCGCTTTTTAATTTATTTTAATAAACAGATTCTATACGTATTTTACTGATTTTCTTTCTTTTTTGCAAGTTCCTCGTAGTGTGGTGAAAATTGTTGTGTTTCACTTATGGGTAAAAGTTTTTAGCGTTTCGTGATTTGAAACCTTCGCGACGCTCAGGGTTCTTCTTTTAAACCACTCGCTCCGCTCGTGTTTTAATTCTAGAACCCTTCGCTAGCTCAGGTTTCAATCCAAGCACTCACGGCAAAAAACACTTTTACCCATATGTAAAACAAATAACTATTGTACATAAGACGTCGGGAAAGGAAAGCAAAGTCTAGGAAAGTGCTGGCAAAGTCAAAGGTCAAAGAAAGTCTCTACGGTTTACTGGTGTTCCGCTTTGTTGTGTTCGAATATTTAATATTGTCCTAGCTTCTGTCCGCGGTTTCACGGTAGCCCACAGGATGGTGCTACCGAGACAAAAAAAAGCTTTTCCATCTTTCTGCCATTAATCTCCTTGCCTTCCAATGAAGTCTGTGCAGGAGTTTAGGCGTGAAAGGGGTTTAACATACAGACTCATTATATAAGTATGGATTTTTCACAAAAATATTTGATTGGTCATAAAGAGATCCTGCCATCTGCAGATACCAGACATTTTCCCACGAGAGCCTACGTTTTTATATACACTACTACGAGTATAACGTAGACATTTTCAATCATGCTGTCCTTGTTTTTAGAAATTTCTATTAAGTTTTTGTTCAGGCCAGTGTTTATAAACAAAAAATATGTTGTAATAGCTTAAGGATGGGGAAAAATAAATAATTGAGTTATTTAATCACTGACCGAAACAATTAACGGAGTTGCGAGTGGTATATCTAAAACATTATATTGGATACGTGACTTTTTAAACTAGATCATTATTATATTTGTTAGCGGTTGCTAATAAGTCAGAAGATTTTCTTCGTAACTACAGACAATAAAGTAAATCCGTGTTTTTTTTTTATTATGACAGTGTCCATCAACACCAAAATGAACACGGTGCTAGATGGACTTTTTATGTGTCTTCGAAATTACTAATAAAGCTGCATTCATAATAGGGTTTTTTTCCGGCTTTAATATTAAACCTCATTTTTTATTAAACAGCGGTTTGCTCGTTCTCAATTTTCTTTAAGATCCTTTCATTATTTGAACTTGTTGGGTCGGTTAATAGTTTTTTGCTGACCAAGTGCGTGGCGAGTGGCTCTTCGCTCGCAATGTTATTAATCCTGGTTTAAGCAGAGCTTATTTTTAGCCCCGCGTTTACTGTTTTACTGTGTGTTACGTTTATTGAACAGTTTGTGTGAAGGGTGAAAACAACAAAGCTAAAAGATGTAGATACTAGACAGGTTTAACTGAAATCCTTCTCCGAGATTTTCGGTGTCGGTTATTCTACGAAACAATTGAGTTCCGACCTCTAATATAGGTCGAACTGAACCTTAATTTCACCTGACTTAGTTCTGTCCTTCGTATTTCTGACTTTAAAAGTTGTTTGTTGTAAATAAGTTTTTGTATAATAATGTTTAATCTTAACACCCAGTTATGATGACACGAAACTGTCTCTCTCTTTTTTACTGATGAGGTTTTTATGAAGATTCCAATTGCAGGGATATAGACGCAAACCTGTTACCATAGATTCAGTACACGATTCTGAACCCTGCGTTGAAATTCCTCGTCGGTTATTAAAAAAAAAGCTCTTACAAACACTTTGACCATTGTACTTTTCAATGAAACATTTCAACCCACGAATTCTGTACATAAATGATAAATGTTTTTTTTTCAGTAGGAAAAAAAAGTGACTGACGTATAAAAGTGTTCGTACAAACCACAAACACTTTTACACGTCAGTTATGTTTTTTATCACATGATCCCCTAAGGGTCTAGGTGTTCAGAATTCATGTTTTCAGTTTTCGCGTCGATGTCCTGCCACCCTTTATTACATTGATCAATAAAGACTTCATTTCAACACTTAACTATTGACACTCATCAACAGTTCTATTGAACTATATTTTAATCGATAGCGCGTCGATACGTCTTCATTGATTAAAAACAATCAAAGAACTGATTGAAATCGTTCATGCCAATATGGAATGGCGCAGATAGAAACAAAACATTAATTTCACGTGGGCATAATATAGTATTCTATATTTAAGGCGCTTTGATCTGGCCTCGAGACGAAGCCTACTGAAGTAGGCTCGCGAGTGGTTGCACACGTGCATTTTGGTATGTATTTAAACATAGTAATTATTTTAATCATTTTATCAAGACATACTCAGCAATTTTACTACTACTATAAAAATTGGAAAAAACTTTTGTTTTGCACATTAAGAAAAGAGTTTTTTTTTCTTTCTATCCAGCATTGTTAATCTAAACGTGTTATTGAAAGCGACTGTGTCTGCCGCATCCTTAAACAAGATTTTTTTTTTAAATTACTTAAAACACTGTTTTTCGTATTTCCCATGGATTCAAAAAACTAGTAAGCGCGGTCTCTGTTGGGTCATAGCGCCTTAAGTAGAATAGCCCTAGACAAGCAAGTTGAAATGAAAACCTTTCATCATCATCAGCAGCCTTGTTCCACTGTGTTTCCCTGGTCCATGCGAGTCTCATCTTCATCATCTCATTGAGTCTCGTATCAGATATTTATTACGATATTTTTATTGTTATTTTTGAACGAATCCTACGAGTATTATGATTCCATCTAAGTGAACCTTATTAAAAAGGATACCATAAAATGGTTTGAATTTGGCACTATTAAAATAACTCTCTATAATTTAGTAGTCCCAACATTGTTATAAATAGAGATCTAGGTTCAAAGAGTTTAACGCCTGTTTTGAACCGACTTAAAAAAAAAGGGTAAGTTCTCACACCGACATCGACTTCCAAAATTAAAGTTATTTTTCACTTTGTCTTGTTTTTTTTGGAAGTCAGTTATTATACAACGTGTTCCTTTTAATATCCCATTACTTTAGGGAATCAATGAGACCATGTCAAAGAATCAACTGACATAATATGAATTATTCTTCAAAATTTTGTTTTCATTCTTCAAACAAAGAAGGATGGCGAGGTTGGACCCGCGTAATTAAAAAATTAACGGAGCACCGTTCACGGGCAAGTTTATTATAATGACAAGTTTATAGGAGTTCTATATAAAAATATTGAATTACTAGGTGATGGAAATTAAAAGTAATCAATGATTTTAGTTAATAAATAAGTTATCTTGCTGTTTCCGAACGGAACGTTTTCGCGAATAACATTGATACATTCCAATCTACATTCTCCTTACATTCCTTATTTGATGTTATGAAAGAAATTATTAAATGTAACTTTAACCAAGACACTACATTAATAATTTTCTTGGGTAATAGGGGAAATGTTAACAAAGGAGAATTTCTCCAATATTATAAAACATTGTGTAATCTCAAGTTAAGAAAAATTGTGTTGTTTACATTCCCATATAGTAACAGTTTGCCACAGGAAGAAAATAACATTAGATTTAAAATAAATATGACATTGCATAATCTGACATTAAATAATAATCAATTTCATTTAGTAGATACTAACAATTATGTTGGTAGAAATTTGTATTTGACGAAAGATAGGTATAATATTTTTATGTACTATCTTTCTAACTATCACAAAAGACAGATAGCTGTGTCGCTATCATATTTTTTTTCAATTACAGCCAAGAATTTGGCTAAACAACTTGCTTCTTTTGAGCAATGCAATGACATCTTAAAATATTCTGCCAATAATTTGGATCCAATTGATGACATTGATTTTAATTTAAATTAGAAATTAGGACAATAGAGGTAGCCTCTTGCAAAAATGTAAAGAAAGCAAATAAGAAATCAAATGTGTGTGTAAAAAATTTAAATAGCATCAACCTGGTGCATCAAAACATTCAAGGGTTTTTAAACAAAGATTTAGAAGTAGAATTATTCCTGAATTGTAACAATATAGATATTCTTTGTATAACAGAACATTGGCTTAAAAGCCACCAGTTCATGTTCAATTTTAGTAATCACCAGGTTGGTAGTTCATTCAGCAGAGTTAATGCTATACATGGTGGCTCATTAATTTTAGTAAATAACCAGATTAAATTTAAAGACCGTAAGGATATTGTGAGCCTCTCTGTTGAACGGACAGTTGAAATAGCCTGTGTAGAATTGGAGCAGTTCATTATATTAAGTGTGTACAGACCTCCTTCAGGATTGTATGATTGTTTTGAAAAAGTTATGGATGAAGTGTTAAACAAAATCTGTACTTCAAACAAGTCTATCGTCACTTGTGGTGATTTTAATGTTAATTTGTTGGAAAACTCTGGGATTAGTACTAAAATTATAAGTTTGTTTCAGTCATACAATCTTGCTAACCAATTTTTGGAGCCCACTAGAATAACTCCCACTAGTGCCACATGCCTAGATAACATTTATACAGATGTTAAACCAACTTACAAAGAAATTATTAATTTAATAGACTCGGATCATTGCGGACAGTTGATCACTATTTCAAATATAAACAAAAAAGTTATTAAAAAAGATATCACTGTTAATCCAAAAACAACTAAACGTTTGGAAACATTTAAAACTAAACTTTTGAGTAATTTACTACTTTTGTCAACTAATGAGGACTCTAATCATCAATATAATGCTTTTTTTAATATGTATTGCACACAATTTGATAAAAACTTTCATTCCAAAGACATTCTCGGTTAATGGTAACGCTTCCTTCAGCGATTGGGCCACTGTTGGTATACATAAAAGTAGAAAACGTCTTTATGAGTTGTATGATGAACGGACTTGTATAAACACTGCTGAATTTAATTTATATGTTAGAAATTATTCGAAATTATTTAAAAAAGTTTGTTGCATAGCCAAGTCACGTTACTTGAGTTCAAAGATTAAAAATAGCAGTAATGTAATTAAAATGACATGGAATATCATTAATAGCGAAACGGGAAGATCATGCAACCGAAGTAGTGACTACAGCCTTGCAATTGATGGCAATTTAATTCAATCGGATTCTCAAGTCGCCGCGACCTTCGAAAATTTCTTTGCGGAGATTCCCGTTTCGACTACTAAATCTCTAAACTCATCGCCCACTGCTGCAGAGTCTTTACTTAAAGAAAACGTTCCAGTTTGTGATTCTGAATTTAATTTCCAATATGTCACTTGTAGAGATATAATTAAAACCTTTCACACATTAAATGTTAAAAAAACCGCAGATCTATGGGGTAACTCTGTGGATGTTGCTAAGTCCATTATAAATATTGTAGCACCTACTTTAGCTGTTATTTTTATAATTGTATTGACCGTGGTGAGTTTCCTGATCTTATGAAAAACAGTAAAATAATACCATTGTTTAAATCTGGTAGCACATCAGACCCTACTAATTATAGACCTATTTCAGTGCTGCCTACCTTTAGTAAAATTTTTGAAAAACTTATTTTAGATCAAATGCAAAGATTTTTTAATAAACACAAATTACTGCATAACAAACAGTTCGGTTTTACAAGGGGTCGTTCAACTACTGATGCCGGAGTTGAACTTTTAGGACATGTTTACAAGGCATGGGAGGACAAATGCGATGCTTTGGAGATCTTTTGCGATTTGTCCAAGGCATTCGATTGTGTTCTTCATGAAACATTGATCAGGAAACTGCACCACTACGGAATCCGGAATGCCTCTCTGGATCTTCTTACTTCTTACTTAAGTGATAGGATTCAGACAGTTGATGTTAACGGAAAAAGATCACCTGGATCTGTAATAAGAATGGGGGTCCCCCAGGGTTCAATTCTTGGCCCATTTTTGTTTCTTATTTATATTAATGACTTGCCTTACCTCATAAAGGATAATCATGATATAGTGTTGTTTGCAGACGACACTTCACTTTTATTTAAACTCAAACGTCAGCAGCTGGTTACTGACAATGTAAATAGCGCCCTTGCTAAAGTAGTTAACTGGTTTAATGTTAATAACTTACTTCTAAACGAGAGAAAAACTAAATGCATTAAGTTTACGATACCTCATGTTAGACAAGTAGAAACTAGTGTTCTTATTAAGGGTGAAGAGTTGAAACCCGAAAACACCACAGTATTCTTAGGCATAACTTTGGATGCCAAGCTTCAATGGGGCCCCCATATAGATAAATTGTCAAAAAAACTAAGCTCTGCAGCATACGCCGTTAGAAAAATTCGTAATTTAACTGATTTAGAGACAGCCCGTTTAGTATACTTTAGTTATTTTCATAGTGTGATGTCGTACGGTATTCTTTTGTGGGGAAATGCCGCCGATATTCAGACAATTTTTGTTTTACAAAAAAGGGCAATTCGTTCAATTTATAAACTAAGTCCCAGACACTCCCTCAGAGACAAATTTAAAGAGATTAATATAATGATTGTGCCTTCTCAATATATTTATGAAAATCTTTTGTATGCACATAAAAATATTAATCTGTTTAAAAAATACAGTGATATCCATAACATAAATACTAGGAACAAACACAAATTTGTTGTTCCTACTACCAGACTCAAGAAAATAGGTAGCTCGTTTAAATGTCAAAGTATTCGTTTTTATAATAAACTTCCTGGCCACATTCAAGAATTAAGCCTTAATAAATTCAAATCATTTATAAAGCGGAAATTATGCCAGAATGCCTATTATACTGTCAAAGGCTATATTGAGGACAAGAAGGCTTGGGATTGAGCTGCTCCAATAAGTTTACACAGATATTGTCTATGTTTAATTTGCTGTTAAACTTTTATTTTTGATTTCTTTTAGATAAACAATGACATCTTTATATTTACTGTTTAAAGTATAACATTGTTTTAATTTTTGAGAATGTGAGGACTATGTGAGTCATTGTTTTTTTTGTTCTTTCAGTTGTTTTAATCACGGTCTGGCTGTTTGAGTACTTAACGCGGCCTACCCAAATGTCCTTTCTTTTGTATTGTTCGTGGAATCGTTGAGCTCCTTAGTTCTGAGTTGAGCTGCACCATGATTGACAAATGCATGCACTGACTGGACAGGTCCACTCAAATCAGTGTGGTTCTTTCCTCAAAAGACCATTTCAGACACCAGTCTACAGAGTCCTCATATGATCTGACCATGTTTATTCTCGGATTTTTACACTTTGACATGACGTGAAAATTTACTTTGTAAAGTATTATAATATTTTAATTATTGTGAATGTGAAGGCAGTGTGGATTTGTTGTTTTTTTTTTATCTCAATCTATTTTTAATTTTTAAAATTAGTTTTAATCATGGTCTGGCAGTTTGAGCAATTTATGCGGCCTACCCAAATGTCCTTTCTTTGGTAATGTTCGTCGAATCGTTGAGCTCCATATGTGTTGTGTTGAGCTGCATGATTACTGACAAATGCGTGCACTGACTGGACAGGTCCACTCATTCTGTTTGGTTCTTTCCTCAAAAGACCATTTCAGACATCAATCCACATGGTCTTCACATGACCTGACCAAGATTATGTCTGGACTTTAAAAGAGACTGTGACCTCTGAGTTTGTTTTGGCGTTTCTTCTCAGAGTAGTCAGATAGGAAACGCCGATCTCATCTACTTTTAAAATAGTATTGACGTGTAAAAGTGTTTGTAAAAACCTACTTACAGAAATAAAATCATTTATCATTTATCATTTACACTAATGATTTACCTGCTTACTCCTAATTATGTTTTTGCTTGGCGGTTTTCCTTCTTTTATAATTATTTCTTGATTAATAAACTATATATATATATATATAAAGAAACATGAAAAGTAATTATAATGGAAACATACCGTACATTAAATATGTAAATTATTTTGTGTTATAACGGTATTGAAAACATGAAACGGAAAATGGAACGTCAGTGTCAAATTGTCATGTCAAATATCATATTTGTCATTTGTCATTCCATTGTTTGTATTCAACGGCTAACTTGGGATTTAGAATTTTTTGCGATTTTGTGTATTCTTGACGACTTGGCTTACCTTTGTACGGACTATTCTGCCAACCAACCTAGACTACGGCATTTACTTCTAGATAACGATTTGCTAGTGATAATATACATATGTAAGGGAGTCCTTAAGAGCCTACTCTTTTAAATGCCCCGTGGGAACACGGACAGTGGGCTTTTGCTCTCACATTATGAGCATATTGTAATAAATAGGTGATGATGCAAGAAACCAGTGCTTTGTCTCTGCACCAGCTTCTTTCATTTAATTAGGTAAATAAATTATTTACAAAAAATTATGTACAATGATTGTATGTCTTGAATATTTTATAATAAATAAAAAAGAGACTTTTTTATAATTTTTATTTAACAAACCCCTAGTTCATATGAAATGATGGACTGGAGGATGATGCTGTTAAAACTATCTATAACCTGTTTTTTTCAGCTTGGTTTAATCCAACCACCGTACTTGGAGTACATAGAATTCCCTAATCCCTACAGACGTATGTTGGCCAATCAAATCAAATCAAAACATTTTATTTCACATAAACCTACAGGGGCACTTATGAAACGTCAGAATCTAGGTGCCCGGTTCCAATTGGTCGTTTCCTATGGAGAAAAGCCGGCAAGATACTCTTTTAAAAATATTTGTCTTTTTACCTTTTTTTTAAATTACAGTGTTAATAGGTATGGGACGACAGTGTAGGCCTGTCGACAAGTACCATGTTCAACAAATAGACGATGGTCTATAAACTTAAAATCTACAAGGCCTACAACGTTCTCACATTAACAAAATATAAAATAATCTAATGAAGTAAAAAAAAAAGAATTTAAACCAAAAGCCAATAACGGAGAGTTGAAATTAAAATTGTAGGTTTATAATGTCAAATAATGGTAATGGCAGTTTTATGAATCATCAAATAGACGGCAACGTATATGTATACGAGTTTGAATAAAGACAAAAATCAGCATTAAATATACCTAGTTATCGCCGAAAATACCAGCGATACAACTCTTCCATTACATTATGCAAAAGGAACCTTAGTACTTCATATACACCAAGCTTATCTGGCTAAACAGATGTAGAAGGAACTTATTGATAGAGATTTTTATTCAGATTCAGCATTATTTTTATAGGCCAGAAGTCCTTAAAAAGTCATGTAAGTAGTACTGCAACGCGCAAGTAGTAATGACTCGGATGCATACACGTGGACGAAGCAAAAGGAGTAGGTATGTGAATCGTAGCAGGTGCTACCTTCCTCCACGGGATATATGTGTGAGTTTAAGTAAATATGTATAAATACGTCATTCTGCTACTAAATAATAAACAATAAGTCCATGCCCAAACTACTTTTACATTATTTAAGTTAGAATCTTCTACCTTTCATACCTTTTCTCTCCCAACTTCTCTAACTTACTTACCATTTGCTTTTTTGTTAGCCTCATGTCATTCTTTAACTATTCATAGGTTTCCATAATATACGCAACCCCTATCAGTGGGACCCAAATGACATGCAAGCTCGCCATTCTCCTTTTCACGATTAAGATTAGCTTTAATAATGAATGATTAGTTTGAACGTACATGATTTACTCGTACTTATCAATGAAACTTAGATACAACCCATCGTGAGTCTCTAGTGTTAATATTTTGTGATTGTACGGTATAAAAAACCTTTGAAATGGTAATGTATGCTAATAACACTTGACCTAACGGTAGGCTTGAATTGGTAATACAAGGGTCTCAAGATTTATGACTATGTGCCGTAATAGCATCACAACTATACATCTCTTATTCAGAGCCGACCTACCTACGTCAAACTCGGTTAATTTTGAGGAAAGAAGATATATCTTCTTAATCAGTGAAACTTTTGAATGACGTCAAAAGAATAATTTCGTTTCGTCCAAAGTTATTCAGTGCGGACATTCTGTTAATGGCAGTGATGAAATGCAAATAAGAGTAACATAAAACCCGGCTGTAGCAATCCAAGATACTGCGGCATGTTTGGGTGCTGTATATTTTTACTTTTGCCTAAAAATAAAAACTTTATTGTTTAAAGTGAACCCTCAGCTGTAGCCCGTCAAAATCAAATAGTCTTTGTTTTTTTTTCGCAGCTCTGTTTTAGAATTTTCTTAAGAAATATTCTGAATAATTCTTAGGTGGAACAAATTTCCAGAGTTTGACGGTTGTTATGAAATTGATGATTATTATTCAGCAAATATATCATTCCTACAGTAGCGAATCGCATTTGATCAACATACGACGTAAAACAGAACTGCGGTTTGCAAAAAACTAAGATAATTTGATTTGGCGGACTACAGCGAAATAAAGAAAGAAAGTAAATTTATTTGACCCAGGTTAAGGCACACAATATTCACATAAAGCAAAACAAAACGAAAATAGTATTGTGTGCCTCACGGCTGCGCCCAGAAGCGAGAGAGCAATTATAAATTCAAATGACACTAGCCTCAACATTCCCAGTCCTGGCTGGAGGCCTTAATTTATTAGGGCAACCACAGGCAAGTCCGTCTAAGCAGACGACAACCTCATAGGTTGACCTGCGAGATGCCATTTATAAAAAAAAAAAAAAACTCAACATTCCATAGCCTATGATTCCCTATGTCGTGAACTAAACTCCTTTGTTTTACATCGTTATAAGAAAGTAGGTAGGCACATACATAGCATAGATCGGTAAGAAAATCGAATGATTCAGAGCAAATTTTTAAACATAATATGAAATTAAACGTGATAATTAGGCATTTGTCAGAGCATACCAACAAATATTCAGTAACTCCATGATACAACAGTGAAGGACAATAGGAAGAATCATCCCGTGACACTTAAATAAGTCCCTTGCTTTTAACATTAATAAAACCTTCACTAACTGCCAACATTATGTCATGTTGTCAGAAATGTCATCGACCTTATCAAGTTCAGTTTTGTGAACTTGATAAGGTACTACATATTAAAATGGTCATTCGAAAATGTATTTTAGGTGCTACTGAATTCTAAAATTATTTACATTATGTACAATAAGGACTAGTAATCTACAAAACGTCTGACTAATTAAAACAAAATGAAAGCCTTGGCTCCGAGACGAGTGACGCGTCGAATTGACGAACATTACTTGACATTTTAGTACTTCTGTAGTCAACAATCTTGGTCTTTACGTTACTTTGATCATCTTTTGAGCAAGTCGTCTCGAGGAATTTGAATAGTAGCACCATGTAATTGGTAACAACACTAGTGAATTTAGCACTGTCAGAGAACATTCTTATTGTGAGCGAGTTTCTTGTATAATTTAATTTTAGTAAGGCCGTCAAATGTCTATAATTAACGCCAGATGACTCAAGCAGACTTTGGGAATGCTGAAAATGTTATGTTGTTTTAAGTACCTGCCTATTTTAACATATCTCCGAGCTTGAAAGTTAATTTTATAACAATTTGAGGGCTGAAACTTTTGTTGAGATCTGAAGTAAGGCCTAAGCATTTTACTCAAGAAATTACGTGATTAAATTAATTTAAGGTATTAATTATCATTTACATTGTACTGTGGACTTTAATTATTTTAACCCCGGCTGGTAGGAGAGTACTAATGTAAAAACAACAAGTGGTTTCTGAGAGGTTACCTTGAGCCTGACCTCAACTTAGGTACCTGTGTTACGGATGCCTGTCAAAAGGAACATTTTTTTTGTAACAAGTACAGTCAGCCGGCACGTAACTTGGCAAGAGTCGTTAGATGCGTTTTTCCTTTCTTTACCTTTCCTCCATACAGAAATGTTATTAAAATATTATAACAATGACTAGCAGTAAAAGTGACCATTTTTTGTTGCACTAAGTGTACATCTATGCGCAAACTTACTCCCACTACGCCATAACGTTGGCAAGTTACCGTAATACTTAACATTTTTTTATTGTTCTATTTTATGTCTCTCAGAGAGACACTGTGGTATTATACCCACCTGAAATTGTGGTACGTATTTGGAGTGAACAAAAAATTGAAAAGTGAGTTAATAAAACCTATACGGAATGAACTCTTAGTATCTAGATGGGTAGGTAAGTAAATACCCACCTACATGCGATGTAACGATATGTGAAACGCCAATAAAGCGGGTTCATATCGATTTCAATGTCAATTATGTGTGCGATCGGTCACTTGTTTGGCTTATCTGATGCTGATAATATAACATTACCATGTAGAGCCTTTCATTAAATAACATAAGAGAGACCGCTTTATACACCTATATTTCCTCTAATGTCACAATGTTGTAAAAAATGCAGATTATAAATGATCAATATTATTCTCAATATTTCGAAAGTATAATAAAGTGTTGGTATTTAACTCAATCACGCATTGTTTTGATCGAGGGAGGTACACGATGCTGTTCTTCTGATAACGTCAATTAGTTCCTCAACAAAAAACTAGGTTTTAAAACTTGAGACCAAAAGTATCGATTAACGATGCCAGCCAGGAACTGATGGTGTAAGTACAGCCGGGGACGACCGTGACTGCAGCGCCGTTTGCCATGCTAATACAACCACTCAATGCTACGCAGATATATCTGATGGCAACGGAATACCAAATTAGGTCACTTGAGGAAAAACTGACAGATATTCAAATTAACTGTGAAAAAGAAATGGTAGGTTAAACGAATTTCTAGAACTTACGAACGCTAGTTTTTGTTGTGGAACTTTGACTTATGGGAATTATGGGAAAAAGTTGAGCGTAAACACGGCAGTTAGAATTAACGTGACACTATCCTTTGCGAAAAGCCAAATGGGTGAAATAAAACACACCTAAACCCATCAAAATAAAGATATACTATGACCTTGACTTGTTAGTTTATTGGATTATTTACGACTGAGTGTCGAATAAGTGGTCTCTTTATTAACGATGGAACCCCCCCTGCGCCGGTTCCTAACAGCCTTTAAGTGGTGACGTTACCGAAATTGACTTGGACATGCTCAAAAAATTACCGAATAGGCTTTCCACAACCGTTTCGTGGAAAAAAAGCTGTCCAAAATGACGTGTGCCGAAAACAGCTCAAAATTCAAAATGTTAATAATTGAATTGCGAGTAGATGATGTCGAAAATGTTCACGTTCACATTCTTTTCAAATTCCATGTTTGACGAACATCGTTATCCGAAACTATAGGAATGTAGATAATGTGGACTTTCGAATTATATTGAATTCCCTACAAAACGTAACAGGGCCAATTAATTTTTTAAATGAGCATGACTAAGGCCCAGAGTTTTATTGCATTCGTAATTAATTTCACTGGTAATGAGATATTCTGAGCAGGTCTCCTCTAATGTCAAGTATTGTTTCAAGAGAAAAGAGAAACAAAATCTAGGTGTCGTTTTAATATATTTTCTTTATATTATTCCGGCATGTCACTAATTGTTTCGTGAAACCATCCAATGCATCATCTTGGAGCAGCTTTTATTATCCTGTGTAAGTAATTTTAGGGCAAAAGGCCCATCAATCATTAGGTACTGTGTACACGTGCCGCCGGATTTTTTTAATGGCAACTGAAGTATGTGGTGTTAAGTGAAGAGTTGTGTTTTTATCTGTGGATAAATCTGATTAAATCTATTCCTAGTTTTTATAAATTTATGAAGCTGTGAATTTATTCATTAATTTTTTGCTAATTAGTTATATTAAGAAATACATACAGGATGTCCCGTAAGTCGAAGTCAATCCGGAATCGGGTGATAATAGTTCAAGTCATAATAAAGGGTTTTTCAATACGGACGGGTCGATGTTAATATGAAATAAAAGAAGCTGTGTTCGTTCTTTTCTGAATTGAAAGTCTCATGTATACCATTATGTATGCAATACCACATCATTTAAATTTCCGCTGCGGTTTCTCACGGCTGCCCGGAACAGAGTGGTCCAATTTTCAACAACTCTGCCGCATAGATCTGATCTTAAGGTCATTGGTCGTTTGCGGCCTATTGGCATAGACCTGCGACTTCAGAAAACCCCACAAGATTGTTAACCGAACCGGTGGGTGGTTTCAAATTTGGTCACCAAACGTTAGCGAGTAGACTTTGAAGGGCCACCGCGTCTGCCGTAAAATGGATGCAAAGCGCGCAACGTTTGCACTAAAGCACATTAATTTTGAAAATTTTATCATTTGCACGTACTGCTCAATCATGTAACTGGTGGTGATTTGGCTTGAGTTAATAAATCATAAAAATTGGTAAGAATAAAATTGCCAAAACAACATGGCTGCCACATGCTGCCAACATCGACCCGTCCCATTTGAAAAACCCGTTACATAACAGAAAAATATACTTGAAAAATTCTTTGCTATGAATATAAAAATTTACAAGCATTTCATTATATATATTAAAAAACTAGAACATCTTCTGCCTCTGTCGGTCTAACTCCTGCGGCAACTTTGTTTTTAAAATACTTTCTGTGACCTAATATGACCCAACCTATCACCCGACTCCAGCTTGACGTCATATACACACGCCTTCTTCCCATGGGGGTGGACAGAAACTACAGAACGCCACTTGCTACAATCCTTACATACTCCCTTTGCTTCGTTTACGTGCATAGCATTACGAACACTAACATTACGAATGGCTTTAATTTTGGCAGTTCAACAACATGCATTGCGATTATTACGTTGTCGAGCAAACGAATTTTTCGAATATATGAAGCAATATCCTTCAAAATCATTCAGATTGTGATGGATAGTGTGACCTTTCTGAAGAACATCAGTAGCCTAGTAACTTAAAATTGTAACGTATCTTCAAACTGTTAATAATAATAAAAACAGTTCACTAACTCGATCAGGTGGTCCGTTCAAATTTAATTAACTTTATTTCGGATATCATTAAAATTACCTGCAGTAGCACGATAGTGTACCGAACGTTGCGGTTACTTTAATTATATATAACCTTGTGTATACACAGGGAAGTGCTTCCACAGACCTTTCATGGAGCCAATGTTGTTTTCTTTACATAAATGTGCCCGTTTCAGCCATTAGTTTGTTTCATGTTATTGGTTAAACACTTAAAGTTTGCGGCACCCGACAGCCAGAATATCTCCGCATAGAAATTAGTAATTTGAATGTTCAAACCTAAGTAATAAACTGAAAACAAATATTTACGTTCAGTATAAAATTATGTTAATAGTATGAGATTGTAGCTGTAATGAAAATAACGAGTTCGACGAATGAACAGCCCTGTAAGTGGGAACGTTTGGGAAACTGTATAATTTGTGATACGGTTCTACTATCTACATATATAAAATGCTTTTAATAATGTTGCTATTAATTGAAAGAGCCTAGATCATACGAGTGAACATAACCTAACATGGTAACTGCAAGAAGAGCACTGATTGATAGGGATGCCCAATACGAAAATTATTGATTTATTGGAACGAAGTTTCTTATCGCGCGTTATACTCTGCACACTTGGTTCAATGATAGCTGGACTGAAAAAAAAGTGGTGTGTCTGTGTCGTGGACACGGCCGTGTGCTTTACGTGAATACGTGAAGGCAACGAGGAATATTTACTGATCTGGGTAGCCAGGGTAGCGGTCGTGTCGTCACAGTCCTAACTCGACGGAACAAATTCTTTGTTTCTTTAGCTATCAAGTGGTGTAATTGTATTTTGGATGTAGATGCTAGATATGTAGCTGCAACACCAAACTGTATCCCCCGATTTTGTTATCATCCGTTTTTCTGAATAGCTACTATGACAGCAAATTTAACGACGTCATCACGTCAAAAGTGTGAACAAAATTGTCGTCAGTCACGGTCAAAGTCTTTCGGCAAGTGTAAAAAAGTGAAAGGAACTTCGTCTCAACCAGGTGTCCACCACCTCTTGTTTGGAGGAAGGCTGCAAGTTTTTCCTAATTTTTTCCCTATTAAATAATAGGGAAAAATGAATGGGGTTAATTCAAATGAACTAAGTGGAACTTTCCTCTGTTACGCAATTTTTAAACCCTTTAAACCAGTGATACCCAATGCCGGTATGAAGTTAATCCAGCAGATACACGGTAATCTCTCCATACACCAGAATTTGGGTGAGTGTCGAAACTTTCCAGCGTCCTGTTTGTACTAAAGGCTACTTATCGTTTGCGTTGGTAAGCGTTTATCAACGATAGCCGCTGATAGCACGCTTTGATATGTTATGAATATGTTGTAAAAACTAATAGCCCGTGAAATAGCTCTCCAATTTACGTCCCGACCTTTGTAAGCGTATTTCGTGAACGGAAAACTATGCTAGGTATATGTGATAGTACCTTTAAATATAAGTAGAAATATGAGTCTGTATTCGCCAACCCGTCTTGAGCAAGCGTGGTGATTAATGTTCGTGCCTTCTCTGTATGAGCAGAGGCCTTAACCCTGCAGTGGGACTATAATAGGCAGGTTATTAAATGAGCTTGATCAAGTAAGGTTCTTACAAGTTTAAGTTGTTCAGAATGTAACAGTTACGGTTTTAGTAACCGTCGAAGAATTTAGATGATTACCTACTAGACGAATTTTAGGTGTATATTGTTTCTGAAGAAACCGTCTCCTAATCCGTGCAACTGCAGCAGTATCTATGGTTGTTGAGCAGCCAGTACTGCAGGATGAACATTAGGCTGTATGATTGCCTAGAGTAGGAGGAGTGTTGCAAACCAACAGTCAGATGGCTGACCTACAAAAGACCGCGGGTAAGACCTGGATGCGACTCGCACGTACCAGGGAACCATGGCACAGAAAGTAAAGTAAGTGGAACAAAGCTGTCGATTATGATGATGTCTATGATAACTTAACCGACCACTCAAGAGAAGCACTAACTGCACGCGTACCATGACCAGCATTTCTTTTATTCATCTATAATTTTTTCAAAACAAAACTCTTGTTTTATGGTGGTCAGGGTACGCGTTTTGCATGAAAACCGGATAAAAATGCTCTTAAATATTTATTTATTCATAGGGTCGTTACACGATGGCTCGATATAGCTCGTATGTCACGGCTGATTTACTCTCATACCTATATATTTTATCGGATATTGCCGGCCTATCTTATCAGCTGCTTTAATGTGCTGCGGTAGAATTGGTGCATAATTTTCGAAATTCTTACCATAACACAATATAACAACGCGTATGTTTTCTCCGAAGGGTAAGACAGAGGTGTACACCGACATTTCGTCAGTCATTTTTACCCTACCTATTTATTCAAGTACACAAAAAAAATTGGAAATATAGAAAAATAAAGATAGAAATGCACAAAGTAATTTTGACGTTTTAGTAAACGCAAATGTGCCGTTAATAGTACTTAGTCTTTTAACTCTGTATTTTTTGTGATACTATGGCGGCATCTACATCGCCACATGAGAACTACGCATCGCACTGTCGTCACGCAAAATCCTGCATAGCACAAGCACAGTTCACTGCGCAACTATCATATACTTTAAGCATTAAACGTCCCGACATCAATCCTCGGGCAGTTGCCCACCAGACACAACACCCGTCCTGTCGGAGGATCCTCACTTTTCTAAGGATTATGAGTGAACTTTAGCTTGTTCCTCATACCTCCATAATACTAAACGAAAACACTAAACCCGACAGGGTCCATATTGATCATTTATTTAGTTATGCCATCAATATAATACATACGGAATGCAATAAAGTATTGAGTATTGAGTATACGGAAAACCCAGTAACACTTTGCCCGGACCGTGAATCGAACCCAGGACCTACAAAAAAACTTCTGCATCCTGAAAATAACGTATCATCCTATAATTTAGCTTCATGGCAGAGCGATTTCTATCCGTTAGCCAGCCAGTCATGAAACTACTCTAATTGATTACATTCCGAAAAAAAAAACACTTTCCCTTTTCCAAATAGTCACAATGTTATGTGTAAGGCGTAGTCGGGGTTGCGGAAGAATCGTCTGTTCCCGCGACCCCGACGTAGGTGTGAGATGAAACAACGGGGTGGTTTTAAGTCAGTAACACTCTGAAATACCCCTCCGCCCGCCCCAGGGCTGAGGACATCCATGAGGATTTTCCACCCCGGAACAAAAAAAAAAAAAGTTTAGAACTGAGTCCAACCGCGCGCAAACCGAGCTAGCGGTATACCCAAAATGGTCGCAGTTGGATGTATATTTTTAGGTCTCCAAATGAGGAATTATTTGAAAAGAATTAGAAGAAAAGAGCAAGAGACACAGAGACCAATCATTATATTTGAGTGGTCAATAATATTTTTAGGGGCGTAAAGTAAGAGGATGTAATAACAAGGGGATCGATTAAATACATGCCAATACTTTACCTGCAACAAACATTTTCGACGTAGCAGTTAATTAAATCCCAGTAGCGAACAGTTCAGCTAGGATTACACACTTAGGAACTACACGATCTAATTTTATATTAAGTCTGCCTTTCGGAGCACATGTAGTAAAAGTTGGCAACTGCTCCGGGTAGAAATTTAATACAGCAAAGAGCTGACATGGCGCTGTAGGTAGGTACCGAGGTATCTACTAGTACGAGCAGGTAATCGAGCGAGCACCCGAAGAGTACGATATAACTACGGGTGCAGAAGAAATTGGTACAGAAGGTCCACTTATACCGTTGAAAACGTTTTGTTGGGAAACACGAGTACTTTACGTAGATTTTCGTAATAGATTTTCAGAAAATTAAGTGTTTTGCTGAAAAAGCTTGAAGTTTATAGTTTTATTTTCTACAAGCCGTGCGCCCAACGGGAATTACCATCGGCAAAAATGACGAACTTCCATACAAACTTCCAAACTTTCACTTTTCCGTACGACTTTGAAATATTTTCTTGTAAACAAACCTTATCCTAACAATAACAAATAACGTTTGTGGCAATTTAATTTTGCCCGGCCGCCGTTGCATTGCTTCTTGTTTTAAAACCACCCTTGTAATATAAAAAAAAAAAACTCAAATCAATTAAGTCGTTTTCGAGTTGTAGAGTAATAAACGGCAACGGATTTTTATATATAAGAAGATTGATATATATCACACGGTGATTTTGACATTTTTGGTTACCTAGTAGCTACTACTATTTATATAACCCAAAAATATACACACGTAAAACAAATCGTAGAACTCCTGCAAGAACCATAACCTCACTTACCTTTTATTTTAGTTGGCAATCGCTACCTCAAAGTATGTAATTTTAATGTCTTATATTGTATTGTACCTACTGTTTATGTTTACTACGTTATCTATATGTTTTTAAAAGTTGGATTAATATCAGCGGGGTAATTGTTATAGGAATGGATTTTATTTTGACAGTTTAACAACACTCATTGCGTTACTAACGTTGTTGAGATAACAATGGATTAACCATATCCTTCAAAGTTATTCAGACTGTGTTCGATAATGAGTTACGCAGCACCCGCTGGACAATAAACTATTCCATTTACTATTTCATTTCATTTAACGCGTCAATTGAAAACATGTGGGTCATTCCTGTGCGCCTTCTGTACATTCTTATGCCGTGACAGCCCGCAGCACCGGGCTTAGAGACCCACACTGGCCATCGAAGTTAATTTGACAGAGCAAACTTTGAAATCGAAACTAGTTGGATTGCGATGGGCGTTACAATTTCTTTATTTTATCTCTCCCTTGTCTGGCAGAAAGGAAATGTATATGCTAGAAAACGGGTCAAGCAATTTGTAGTCAATTGGAGGAAATGGGTTATTAACTTATTATTGTGGACGTTCTAGAAACATATTTCTGTCCAACTGCGGCGTTTGAGCCCTACGTTACAAATCGGTGTCAATATTGGTTGCTTTGAGTTATCTTACGCCTAGGGCCTATTGATTCGTATCTCAAAAATGTATTTCCGCTAATAAGAGAAGGTCGTGGTTTTGTTGTGTGTTTGTAATTTGTAACACACCAACGTTAACACAAATGTAATTAAAAACACCTGTTTATTGATGGTCGTTATTGAGCAACAAATCGTTTTCCGATACGGAAATCGGATTTCCTCTTTGGAACTTGTTGTTTTGTTTGTTACGCTCCCACGGCAAAACGGCAAAACGGCTTTGGATGAAATTTGACACAAATATATGGCTTGGGTAAGGACATAGCATACTTTGCATCCAGGATCGCAGACGAAGTCGCGGGCAACATAAGGCATCCATACATACTAATATTATGAATGCGAAAGTAATTTTTAGGCCTTAAATACTGCACGGATTTGGCACAACGAAAGAAAAACCCGGGCCTGGCTTAGGACATACGATATTTTTTCTCCCGGTAGTACGTACCTGGAGTAATTTCAGACCACCAAGCGGGAGAAGTCGCGGGCTAAAGCTAGTAACTAAAAAGTTATGGAATGCGGCGGTAATAAAACAGTTAATGGGCCAAGGGCTTTGCCCCGTTATAATGCCAGTCAGGTATTTATGCGTTTCTGATAAGAGAACCACTCACTAACTAATGAAGGAGACATGAGTTTTATCAGTTCATGACTAACATCGGTACTTCTATCAGGAAAATAATATGAACTAATGAGCCATGACTAGATGACGCGTCCAGTTCATTTGTTATTTGGTTTAGTGGCGATTCCACCAATGAAACTAAACGCGTTCAGCACATATAATACGCGTTCAACTGCTATCAGTGTAAAAATTGTTATGTAATATTGACACTGACAGCTCTTGAACAAGGTTTAAAAGTGCTGATCGCGTTCAGTTTCATTGAAAATTGGGATTTAGGGCTGATTTCACCAATGAAACTGAATGCGATCAGCAGTTCACCTACGTTTAAAAGCTGTCAGTGTCATGAATTCTATGGAATATTGACACTGACAGATGTTCACGTGTCCACGTTCAACGTGTTTTAGATCTCGAATTGGGTTGTATAGCCCTCATATGATATACCTACTTAGGTACATAGTTGTGAGTTTTGTATGACTAGCCGAGAATGGTGCACTGCGGTATGGACCAGATGTTGTAAACTTGAGACGAAATCTGAATATTTTCATTGTTTGTCGACTCGCTTCATTGTACGTAATATGTACTTATGTATATAATAGGTGCTTATTTGAACAGTTCCATTATTCCTGCTTACGTTTATGTTTAAAGTAGCTACAAAATATTGAAATAAGTTTCTTATTGATTTATAGCAAAAAGTAAACTACAAAAACATGTACCATTATTCTTTAGCACGACGACAGGCTTTCAAAGGCACCATGAATTCATTTCCTGTACGTGAAAAGCGAAACTTCAAAGAGTAAATAGAAAAGAATAAAGTGAGCCATTGTCAATGGGAATAAGAAAGAGTGCGCACACACATGTAATAGGGCAGTCACGTCTTCTTTGTAGTTCTTGCATAAATCATTTGCTTACTGCGGAACAATGAGCGCTAATAATGTCACCATCTACATAACAAAACAGGGGTTGTAAACTATGTTACACAAATGGAAATGTTGCGAACTCCTGCCCATTTATGCACGACGACATATCAAGCTATACATTTCCAGTATAAGCTGACTTCTCATTGTACGAAAAGCCTATACAATACGAGGTCAGCTAAAACAGGAAATGTATAGCTTGATTATATGTTGTCGACCATAGATGTTATCTAAACATACATGTTTTCTTAACAATGCCTCTTAAAACTACTATATATGCAATTTACTTATTATGTTTCTATACTATTTTAAAGGCAAAGTTTGGATTGAGGTCGGGCGGTCGAGTTAATGTTCCCAAGGCAGCGACTCTTAACACAATTAGGTTGATGTAAAACCCTTTTGATGCTAAATTTAATTACAATCGTCCAATTGTTTCAAAATACCAAAATGTTGTTTTCATTTCGCCTCCCATAGCAAATTGTAACAAACAAACTGATTGGATCGCGACAGGTATTTCGTTTGAATTTAATATAAACTTGTGAATTTGCTAATTTTGATATTAGGTCAATTGTGAGGATGTTTATCTTTTTGGTTGGACTGATTTACCTTTGCATATAAGTCTATCAGTAATGACAAGGTAGGAATAATGTATTGTATCAATTCGAACATGTTGGCACAATTAAATTTGTGAAGATTATTTTACTACTTAAGCACAAAAAAAAACTGGCTTTTCAAACCTAGATATGTTTTGTTTCAAATTAACCCAACGGAGAGCAGTGGTAGCCCAGTGGTTACGGCCGCTACTTGCGAGGTGTAGGTCGTAGGTTCGAACCCAGACAGGCGCTTTAATTTGTGTAAATTATTTCATCACCACTGCTCTCAAAACGGTAAAGGAAAACTGCCGGTTTCCTCACGATGTTTTCCTTCGAATTTTTGGTTCTTAGAACCAAACATTCGAAGACATGTGACATCTACCAACCCGCACTGGGCCCGCGTGGTGGATTACGGCCCACTCCCACTCACAGAGAGGAGGCCTGCGTCCCAGCAATAGGAACATAATAGGCTGATTATATGTATGTTACGTAACCCAACTTAGGGTCAATAAAAAAAAAATCTGAAGATTATTATTTAAGGTCTACCTAAGTTACGGGTGAACCTATAATTGTATATTAAGTAATAATATTATATTATTTAACCAGATAGCTACAATTAAAACTCATTACCAAACAGATAGGGTATCAAACTAAAGGCAGACGAACAAATTTCCCAAAACACGTTTCAATTGACCCCAGTCAACCCTACACTATAGAGATTTCTCAAGAGTCAGAAGGTATTCAAAAGATAGCAAATAGCTGTTTTTCAAACGGGCTTAAATTAAAAGTTTAACGTGGAATAAATGGAAAAGTTCTTAGAAATAACTTTTAATTTAATTATGGAATCAATGTTACAATAATTTCATTTACCAGTTTTATCTTGCTGTATTTTCTTTTTCATGGCTCAAAGATATTAAAGGGCTCTCGACAATAACATTTGTCGTAAGAGCACGGAGCACCTTTTTCTTTAGGTCGGGCTGCCAGTTTTTTTGTGGTCCTTGTACCTTGTTTACAAAGTCACCTCACGTGATTCCACAAATCATGTCGGGGTATTTTAGGGGTCATATATATTTTTTCTTGTGTTGTGTTATAAAAATCTTTTTCTGTTTTTTGTTGGCAAACCAGCTGTCGGCTCATCTCGTGGTAAGAAGTCACGAGCCATCTATAATACCAAATCATTATTGTTCCACTGCACCGCTAAGGCATATTATCATTCTTTTTAGAAAAAGGTTTTAATGTAGATGTATTGTGCGGAAAGTTATGGCAGGATATAAATCTTACTTATCTAAGTATATCAAATTATCAACTAGCGGTGTCGTACTGTAGAAAAAAGCAAGAGAGGACGAGCACGCATCATGTTAAGGAACGGACACCATTTCATGGTATTAAAGAAGATAGACAGCATATCAGAACCCGGAGTAATTTAATGTTGCGCAAAAATTATCTAACTTTAACACTGACCGACCTGGCTTTGGTGTATAGAGTTCCCAGGTTAATTAACCTGAACGTATTTATGGATAAATTACAAATTCTCCTAAAAGAGTTGACTAAGAATTGCTATCATTTTAAAAAGGAACCTTCAGACTATTGAATTTGAGTGCTTTTAACTCAACTAAAGTTAAAAATTAGCTGTGAATGAAGAACACGCTTTAAAAGAAAAACTTGCATAATTTTCGCAAAGCATTTAAGGTCGAAGTCTTAGACCAACAGCACAGTTTATATTATATTTCTTAATAGAAAAATAAATAAAAACAGTAAATACTGGTAGGTAAAAAGCCGTGACAACATTAACGAAAATATGCCAAATGTTTTAAACTAGCTAATATTAATAATCTTAGTGTAGCCAAATATTTTCTTGACATATTTTCATTATTTTACAAATTATGCTTTCCGAAAAAACGTGTTAGAAAAAAAACTAAAATAGATGTCACGTGGTATGGCAATACAGACTTAAACCAAACCAGATTTATGAAATCTTACTAATTACTAAGGCCAAGAAGGAGAAGATAAGAAGAAGAGAAGAAACTATTTAAAAGAATTGTAAAACTCACTCAAAGAGCACAAAATAATTACGTCATTGATACAAAAAAGGTAAGATTCTTTTTCCCTGGCCCTATCGAGAAAATGGTGTAGGATACGATAATTCTAGATGTTTAGGTACACTATAGTGGTAACAACATGGACAAAGTCACACAACCAAATTTCTTAAATATATGGCAGTAAATTAGATTGGACGGCACATACGGAAACCTTAAGCAACGCAAATGTAAGGGTCCGTGGCTTAGGCCCCCAGTGGTCGACGCACCTGTGGCAAGACCTGTGGCCGACGCCCCTGATTCGTATAATTTAATATCTTTTATTTGTTTGTGCTTTTTCACTTAGTAGTAAATGAGAAAAGTGTTTCACCATAATAACAAAATATTTTTCCTTTCTAAACAAAAGTTATCTATCAAATAGCAGAGCACCTTTTTCCCCATTAAAAGCATATTTATTATGTACAAACATCCAATAAATCAAATAAATTACAGTAAAAAGTTAGTTGCTCTGCAGTAATTTTTAAGACTGGTTATTTAAAATCACTCTCTTATTTTATTTACATTTGAGACTGATTATTATAATTAAATTAAATGGTTCTCTTTGATTATAGGTGATTTATAACTTTGAATTATTTTCAATTTTTAAGTAGATTTCTTATTGAGATAAATAACGAAAAAAAAAACTACTAGTCTTTAATTTTTCAAAACATACATACTTTTTTATAAACATTTCTATGTTATAAATATAATCATTATTTAATATTGTACACAATCAACATACATTTATTATTTTTGTAAAAAAAATTGTGCCTGCCAGTGCATTGATAAAAAATTGCTTTGAATTAAATTAATCGAATCGGGGGTATCGGCCACAGGTGCTACGACCACTGGGGGCCTAAGACATGGACCCAATTGTAATTCCACATTATTATGCACTGTAAAAATTATCCCCGATATACCTGCTTATCATGGCTTAGTGTCCTCTTACATAAGATACGGAGTAATTTTTTGGGTCAATTCTACAACTAAGAACGTCATTATTAAAACCCTAAAAAGGTGCCTTATGTTTGGACTTCATGTTTCTGAGAGCTGCAAACCATTAAAAAAAACCTTCCATCGATGTAGGTACATTTTAGAGACCGTTATGTTTGTCCACTTGTACCCATAATGTCAGATTGAGTAATTCGAAATAGAAGCGACAATAAGAAACTTTGCATTCCTAGATCCAGGACCGATTAACTGTGTAAAAGTATATGCTGCTTGGTGCCAATTCTTTATAATACGTAGCCAAAATATTGGAGATAATATACAAAAGTAAAAATAAGAAGTAGGTTAAAAAGCCCTATTCTTTCGATAGAGAAAGTATATTACAGAACTGATTAATTAACGACTGAATATTCTGACTTGTGTGAAATACCTAGATATATAATAGGCTCGCCCCTTTTAATGGGACTTAAGCATAACTAGCGAAATGTGGGTGTACTATAGGTACACCTCTGCCTAACCGTTCTGGGATTACAGGCGTGATGTTATGTTGGTCCTTTAAACATACTTTGGCATTTAATTGGCTATTTTTAAAATACATTTTCTATAATGAGTTTATGACACTATAGTGTGGTATATTTTAGTTTTTAAGTTGTAATTTGTGTTAACTGCTTTGATTAATGGATTTTATATCTATTTGATGTTGACCTATTACTATTTGTACGTCGTTGAGGCAAAACAGGACTGTGATTTAATTAATTGTAACATCATGCATGCCACCACGTATGTATACTCATGTTTTGGACAAAATCCTTTCTTATCTTATCTTATACATACAGATAAAGCGCGAGCATTGATCACCACGCTTGCTCAAGAGACGTATTAGCTAGTTTCTTGCCCGTTCTTCTCCTGCTCCGTGCTTCTGCTGCATTTTGCTTTCCCAAAGACAAATACAGAAACATCTGATGGCAGTCATGTAATGATTCTGCATTTTCTCAAACCGCAACCATATCCTTCAAACCGAAACACAGCTACCTGCGCTGCTCTGAGGCGAAAATGAGTTCGGTTGTAATTACTTCCCCAGACTCACATACAGCTACACCCATGGACTGCCCCGTTGGTCAAGGGGTCTGAAGTACACGTCCGCAGCCCCCCATACATCAGGACCCGAGGTGGCGGCACGTATCGTTCCACGCGCGCCCCTCTTAGAGGTTGCGGGGGGAGTCAAACACCTCACTCCCCCGCGAGGAGGCCTGCCGAGGCGGGCCGGCCCAGTCGGGGTTACGGAAGAATCATATGTTCCCGCGACCCCGACGTAGGTGTGAGATGGAACACCGGGGTGGTTTTTAGTTAGTAAGAGTCTGACAGACCCCTCCGCCCGCCCCAGGGTGGAGGACATCCATGAGAATTTTCCACCCCGGAACAAAAAAAAAAGGGGTTTCAAGCGCGACTGCTGATCGTGGGGCCCTAGGTTCGACTCTCAGGTCAGGCAAAGTGTTATTGGATTTTTCCGTTTTCTCAGTAACAGCCAGGAAATTTGGATGTGATACTCCCGTCGTCCCCGCGCCTGATCTCTCTCTGGTCGTGTCCGATTGCCATCCCATCGGGCTATGAGAGTGAGGGAAGATTGAATGCACCTGTGTCTGCGCACACTCTTGTGCAGAATAATATCTCCCGCTTATATGGCTAGTCTCCGCTGATTGGCTGCCATGGTTAAAATTCGGTCTGGAGGACTAAAACGTTATCACAGTTCATTTGTTTTCTAACGAAAGTTCAAAAAGAAAGCGGCTAAGTAAAATGAATTGTTAAGGGAATCAATTTCGGTTTCATTCATTAATAATGGAACAGCTTACATTGAGAGTAAAGTTCTGCTCTTGTCAGTTTCAGTTGGATAAGTTAAGCTTTTCTTTTATTTTTCTAGATTCAAACTTGTTTCGGTGTTGTCAAACAGACTAATGGACGTTATAAATCTCTGATTACTTTTCCCCATAGAAGCAATTCGAAGTAGGTACCTAAGTATAAAAGTTTGTTTTTTTTCCCTCACATTTTTGTATCTTCGTTGCAGTAGAAGAGCTCGGTATGCGTTCCAGTTTCAAGGGAAAGTGTGAGGGGCAATTCCCGGATTTTTAAAAACGTTCGCTTTCTAATCTCAGTCTCAATATGTCAAAAATACTATTAATTTACATAGATTTTTGACATTGATTTTCGCTGAGATAGGTGATTTATTTGAACGTGTGTTAAGTATGAGAATTGGTCTTCAGGCTCATGGGACATTTCATCAGTAGTAATCGTTATTTTCTTCAGCATTGTCACTATGGGATTATTATGCATCTAGTATTGCAGATACCTATCTACCCAAAGAGAGCGGTGACCACATAGGTACTTATCGGGTGGGCCTAATGGCCTATGTACACGTAATGTAACGTATGTAATGTATGGTCCTTTATTACTGATTTGTCATTCAATAACATGAAAACCTTTTTGATCAATGAGATGCTTCCAAAACTACATTTTACATAGAACATACACTTGCGTGAAAAAAAATTGACCCACCCCGCGCTCTACGATTTGAAACAAAATAATTCACCAAGATTTATTATTGTAGTACTAAAACTTAAAACATACAAGAAGAACCTTTATTTTTATTATGTCGTTTGAAACTTCAAGTTAAATCTATAATTCTATACTAATACTAGCTGACCCTGCAAACCTTGTTATGCTTCTTTTTTTTTTTTTTTTTTTTAAATAGATGTTGGCCGATTCTCAGACCTACCCGATATGCACACAAAATTTCATCAAAATCGGTCAAGCCGTTTCGGAGGAGTATGGCAACGAAAACTGTGACACGAGAATTTTGTATATTAGATTATAAAGAGGAAAGATTGGATTGTTTGTTTGTATTGAATAGGCTCCGAAACAACTGGACCGATTCGAAAAATTGTTTTACCATTAGAAGCCGAAATGATGTCTGATGAACATGGGCTACTTTTTTTTTTCGAAATCCACGCGGTCGAAGTCGCAGGCGAAGTGCTAGTGATAAACAAAACAAACAAAAAAAATGAAGTTTTTGTCAACCTCACTGACATAAAAAGTCACGCAGGTTTTCATTTTTCCGAATACAAGGGAAGATAAGGACAGGTCAAGAATTGATTCGATCTTTTCAAGAAGACCTATTTCTTTTATCAATGTATGGGACTATGTGTAAATAAACTTTATCTTACCTACTTCACAAAATATCAAATACTTATAAAATTCACTAACATTTTTTAGAAATTGTATCTCAAACACTTCTTTTTAAATCAGCATAAAATATGAACAGCATGTGTGTAAAATTTTAAGATTCGATCAAATATTCATAGCCACTACACATTTTCGAGAAAACACTTTATCGCTCACTAATCTTAGCTTAGTTACTAATATTTTTCCTTGTATCTATGTATCGATGTTTATTGCTATGCGATTCTGTTAGTACAATTTCCATGAACTTGTCATAGGAAATTTTCTACTAAGGTCGCGTCGCATTTACATGTCGCGCCTGTCTGCGGGAGCCTTTCATATTTTATGTTCACAACAAGCCGTGTGCCCGATGGGATTTTTAATCGGCAAAATTACTTTAATCCTTATTTAACACCTTTAGGACGTGATTATCAAAACTCCTTCATACCTAAACCTCAATTTCGTTATTTAAAGAAGTCTCGAGCAAAATACCATGTTTCTAAACTAAGCGCTTTAGGCTGTCGGTGTCTCTCAGTAAAGGAGGATGGCCAAATCGTACCTGACGATGAGTCTGTGGCGTCCCGTTATGCCATATATATAAAAAAAAACATTATTTTTCAAATACTCATAAAACATAAGAAATATCTCATTATGAAGCCAGAAAAAAAAGATATACATTTTTTCTTGTTTAAGTAATTTCGTTGAATTTTTTAGAATAGCATGTTCAAAACGCACCCTATTGAGGATTCGTTTGGCTTATGAAATGACCTAGTACTCAAAGATTATTACTATTCACGTTTTTATTAAAAGTTATTCATGTAATTAAATTCTAAAAATAAAAATGAATCAAAACAACAAGTTTTCATTATGAATTGGATTCTTGTCATAAAAAATAAAAGTTCATAGAAACCATGTTTTGTTCAATTGCGTACAACGGAGCACATACATTAAATGTCATCGACGCGCGATAATGATTAATTGTTTGACACCCGGCGATCGAAGAGAGGATGATGAATAAAAATAATTTTATCAAAACCCTTTTTTCATTCGTTTACCCTTTTTTTTTCTCTGTAGGTATTAGTGCGTTTTGATTGATCTGAACGAAATCGAAATAAATAAACAAGTACGAAATGAGATCCCTAATTACACTCTCCGCTTATCGCTAAAATACTGAAACTGTATGTCGTCTGCCTAGCATTAAATCGACTTATTTAGTGATTCTAACCTCAAATATATTTTTTCCATTATTAAAATATCTTGGCCATTTAGATTATATTTTCGAACAGTATGGTGATAACTACATAAAAACAATCCAATCTCACTATAATTGGTTTCTGGACACTCAAAATAAAAGTCAGGTCCAGCGTCTATACAAATTTGGCCGATGTTCTTTAAGGTAGATTATTCAATGTGACATCTCCAGTACTTGTAAGTGGATCGTTATTCATGAATTCAATGTGTTACCATTGAATTTAAGATGATTAAAAGCACCATTTATACAGCGTGTCCAGTAAATAGCACGACACACTGCAGCGCGTGATAGCTTGGGTCAATACCTACCAAAACAACACAGGATATGTTCAGCAAAATATTACGGATTTACAGTTTTACAAAAAATTCCGAATAATCGAAAATCTCCCACCGTGTTAAACATTTTTAAGCATCTCGTAATGAAAAAGTCCTTTTCAATTATTTTTACATCAAATTATTCGTGAATAGTTACTTTACTCATTGATGTCTTTTTTTAAATATAAATAACAAGAATGTTTTCAAGAAATAGTATTTTTTGCTTAAATTTTCACAGACCGAAACACGAACGGCACCCTAATTGCGTAATACACAATCAATCGGAATCTGAATCGTTTTGAAACAGATTGCTAATCCATTGCTTCTTAAGTTCGATAAAAATTCTGCTCAACAATATATAGAACGCAATGAATGTTCTTGAACCGTCAAAATCAAACAGATTAGTCGTAATCGTTTACGAAAATGTATTACGCAATTAGGGTGCAGATTTTTTGTAAAACTGTAAATCCGTAAGCCGTTTGCCGAACATATTTCGTGTTCTTTTGGTAGGTATTGACCATAGCTATCAACCCCTGCAGTTTGACGTGCCATCTTCACTACACCCTAACATTGCATTTTCAATACTTTACGGCACCTTATTATAAGATTTTAAAATTTTAATAAAAACATTTGTTTTATGTTAAAGACGTTTCTTGCCTTGTGGCGTTGCTTGTTTACAGAATGTTATTTCCTCTCTTCCGTATATTTACTTGTATACTTTTCATTAAGATAATATCCAACTATAATAGTTCTGCACAACAACCAACGTACTCACGAGAAAATCGCCCGTTTATGCTTGATCATACAGGGAGTATTTAAAGTTAAGTTATAAACTTGTTTTAGTAAAAAACATTTGAAAAAAATTGGAACGATGGCCATGCCCATGGTCTGGTTATATCTACGTAACCAGAAGATTCATGGCATGTCAAGGGATGATCCATTATAAAAATAAAAAATAAACGGGAAGAACAAGTGACCATACCCCCGTTATAATTACCTGATTTTTATTTCTGTACTCTCGAATGATCCGAAGTTCGTCATCACTGTCACTAGATTCGTCAAACTCGTGGTACTTATGTTGGTACATGATGATAAGAGATAAAAAGCACTTATACGATACCACGATAACTTTGATTCCGAATATCCGACACTAATTTTAATGATGATCAACACTCGACAATTATTGACACACTGTGGTCTCAAATGAACCGATATACCACCGTTGCACATTGTGGTAAATACATTGTTAACTAATTAGATATTAATGATCATTAATCAAATGGCTAGTAATAGATTTTTAATGCTTCATTAGTGTTTTAACAGCTAAATTCACATTCATGTAGTTTGCACGCACGTATGACGTTGAATATGTAGTTATAGGCTGTAACTTAAACCATGCAATCTAATGTAATGGTATGAAATGAATTGAAATCGTTTATTCTTTGGATAGGAGATCGGCATCAGTTTTACTCAAAAATAAGATAGATGGAATCGACATTTTCTGACTACCCCTGAACCGAAATGCCGAATCAATCTCAGGGGTCAAAGTATCTTTTAAAGCCCAGACATAATCTTGGTCAGATCATGTAAAGACCATGTAGATTCGTGTCTGATGTGGTCTTTTGAGGAAAGTAATAACGCTTGCAAACCAGATGCAACCCAATATTCCAATAAAGCAAGTCTCTTGCGTAACTTGCAGTTTGTCTGCATGCACCTTTCTTGCGCTAAGTTTCTACAAGTAATCCTTAATTAATGAACCAAATAAATTAATGTTTACCTTCGAGACGGTGAATAGTCAAAAAAAAAAAAACTTGTTGGATCGTGAATGTTAATAGTTATTTGTTAAACAAGAGTGCAAAGTTGCTTTTTAACCGCGTGCTCAATTTTGATGACCGAGCAAGCGAAGGATTCTGATTCAAAAATTAGGATCCTGAGCGTTAGCGACGGAATCAAAAGAGCACAAGGTGAAAAATCTTTGCACTCGAGTGCAACACGTAACTTTTCATCCCACCTCAGCGAGGAAATGACTGCAATGCGAAAATGCAAAAAAAAACACATTTACAAGATACTTTTATTTCAGTTTAGTCAATAACTAATCCATTATGATAGGTTAATACGTATTACAGAATAATCATTAAATTAGGTATGTATAACAAATAATACTTAGGTATAATTAAGAAAAATTGAAAGTAACGTTGCTACAGTTACCTAAGTATAGTGTAATATTTTTGTTAGGTACTGCAATGTTGGTGTTAGTGACGTACTATTTTTATGTAAACTATCTGTCATACTTAATAGTTGTACTGATTCATTGGATTCCCTTGGCGTAAATGTTGACGAAAGAGGGCGATCGCTAGGTGTTTCGTAACGGATCATTTTTGATGTAGAAGGGCCAGTCCAAGGATCTGACTTAGGCTCTTTCAGTGTAATGGCTCCTACGATGCCTTCACATATTTTAGACTTATTTTGGATGGAATTCTCTATGTATCCCTCTACAACCGCATTGGACTTCCAGCCTCCATGGCGCTTAAGGGACAGGAGATCAGCTCCTGAATCGGCCAAAAGTGTGGCTGAAGTTTGTCGGAAACAATGACCCGTGTAAAACATGTGTTCTGGAAGTTCAAGAAATGTTGCTATATCTCGTGGGATACTGCCAATTTTATTGGCACCCATAGGCTGTCTTAAACACTTTCCGTTGCGGTATTGTCTCGAAAAAATCGATTGATTGGAGTGTTAGGCGGGCGTAAGGCTTGATGTTTCTCAACAATTGTTACATATTCCTTGCGAATGACGAAGTTGCGGTCTCTTTTTGTCTTTGTGTTAGGTAAATTAATTAATAGTAAGTTATCTGAATGTTTCTCAATATTGTTGATATTAAGTTGTGTTAATTCATTAGTTCGACATGCTCCGTTTATCCCAATAATAAGAACAACCTTCAAATTAAAAAGTATTGTATTAGATAAATAAAAAAAATTAATATGCGTAGACGTATTAGATTATGTTACTTACTTTTGCCGCCAAATATACGGAATTAGGTGCTTCGTTTAGAAACTTTTCAATTTCAGATGCAGTGAAAACCTTCGATTTTTTGGGTTGATGACCAGATGACGCTCTTTTTAAAAATGCCACTAATTTATGATAGGTGTTGATATGTTTGCCTTTTTTCCATTTTTATTGTTGCTTTAAGCATTGAATATGTACTCCATAGAGTGCTTGACTTCTTGGTCTCGGATATTTCAATAAAATATGCCAACAAAACGTTTTCCGAGAAAGATTTGGCTCCTTTAGCTAGTCGCCACGTGTTAAACATATCGTACTGTTTTAAATACTTCTCACGTGATTGTTGTGGGAGAAAACTCGTTTGCGCATTGTTAACATTTTCAATTAATTCTGTAGGCGTCAAATAAACTTCCTCGTCGCTTGAACCACTCATTTTTGGTTTTACACTCGTTTTCAAGTTTATTTTTAACTTGGTTTGTTTTAACAATAAATATGATCAACGTGAAAAGAAAACCGCGCGAAGCAATTTTTTTAAAAATTCCGAATCAAATTCCGAACAATAGAGTACCATAGAGGTAGAAGTAAAAAGGTTTGATAATGTTTCTAATTCACAAACTTCGTGCACACGATGTTCTAAATTCAATTTACTTTATCCACTAGAGGATAAAAACGGCTTTTACGCTAAGATATAGAAGAGAAAAATTAGTCTTTCCGAGATGGGGGTTAGAAAAATATAAAACTTATTCAATAAAATAAAAAAAAACATCATTAGGTAGTAAACAGGATGTCCCAGAAGTCGATGTGGTCGTGGACGGTGATATTAGGTATGGTTAACAGAAATATATATCACCCGATTCCGGTTTGACGTCGACTTCTGGGACACACAGTATACGTTCGGGCGTTCATTATATCACTAAAAACTAAAAACTTCCCAAGCAATGGGAAATGACTACTGAAGACTGCGGGTGTTGTGTTTGCGGGTGTTGGGACTGGGACGAGCTGCTTCTCACACGCACAATTGTACCGTCGCTTGCTTCCGTGTCACCCTTCCACCAGTCCTGACTCTCTTCATATTTAGTTTACAGGAAAGTTTTAAAAAAATGGGGCTGTTATTTTAGCGTTTAAATTGCGGTGTCTTACGACTTCCACGCAAAATAAGTCGCAGGTAAAAGATAATATTTTAATAAAGCAATACTAGCTTTTCTTGTCCTATTGCAGAGCAAAGCCCTTTTAACGTTGTCTTAGAAGATTGTATTCAAAATGATTAAAAGACTGCAGACTGCTTTCAGTCTGCCTGTCATCCATTCATCGCTGAGTTTTATAGGCAGCTCTTATACACCACCGTCTGAATAATTATATCGGTCGGGCTTGCTTATTCCCTTTCTTAACCGTTTCAAATTTTCGTTTAACCAGTAGGTTGATGGTGTACCATCAATAGATTTATTTTAAGTTCCCAAAACTATCGTAGAATCTCTCGAAATTATTTTGTAGAATTTTCTTGCATTATTTTGGAAAAATGTGTTATATTCTTTCGGAATTATTTGCCTTAAAGAGCCTTACTTACTAGTTAAACAGCTGTATGTTTTAAGGCTAGTCAATGTGATCCTCTGTATCTCAATTATAAATTCCGGTGCACTAAAACATAAATGAAAAGCTTTGTAAATACCGGCCTTCGGAGTACGAGTAGATGACCGCCAGTTCTTTGCTAGCAATTAAGTTTGTACTTAAAGGCTCTTCGTCAGCACACTTTAATGGTTTTTTATTACAAATACTTAAACCCCGTTACGTTTTATAACCGTTGGCGACATGTCCCGACTGGATGTTCTGTCTTAGACCAGCCTATTTATTTTGTTAAGGGTAGTTTGTTGCCAGGTCAATTTTAGGCTATGATGAGGTTATAAAAACGGATTATATGCGTCACTATGTGGTCGCTATACTACGGACAATAACTACCAAAGAAAACCGCGTCTGCGCTATGACATAAGTCGCGATAGAAAACCTCTATCGTGACTAATGCATACGTTGTCAATTTGTTACATGACATTCAAAATTTATTTATTTATAACAACTTAACTATCCTTACAGGGTTGCCCTAATGCGACAGTTAAGAACTTAAAACTATTAATCAAAACTATGTACTTAAAACATGAAAATTATAAATATTAAAAGTAACACCATCATTATCTTATCTTTATCTTTATCTTTATCTGTTATCTTTATTTTTCTTGTCTTTATATATGTGTACATAAATGGTTAAATAAATAAATAAATAAATAAATAAACTATTACACAAATACAAAAAACACAAAACAGCATAACATACATACAGCATAATATACTAGCCTAATTATTTTGCTTGTAGCATAGTATAAATAGTAATACCTTTGCGAATTCACTCAAACAACAAGTAAACACATAAATCTGGGTTTGAAGGTCGTTGATGGTACGGATAGCTCTGGTAAGGAGTGCCTTGGCAAGCAGGTTAGTTCTGGCTGTAGGCACCCATAGCAGTGGCGGGCTACGCCGCCTCCACACGTAGCGGTCCGGTACACACAGGTTCAAGCGCTGCAATGCTCCCGGGTTACTTTGCACTCCACGAAGCACCCTCACCAAGTAGGCGACCAGCGTAAACTCCCGTCGGACCTGCAGTTGATTATAGCCAACCATGCCCAGGACAGACAGAGTGGGATACATCAGTGGGTAAAACGGATATACTCCGTATAATTTCATGTACAAATGGCGCGTGAATTTGTTCTGAATGCGCTCCAGCATGACAGAGTACTTAGCTTCATGTGGAGCCCATATTACCGCACTATGTTTCAGATGACTCCTGACTAGTGCATCATACAGGACCCTATCTGCTGTGATGTTTGTGAAGCTTTGTGTCTGTCTCAGAACAAATCCTAAGTTTCTGTACGCCTTCTTACAGATCTTGGTTACATGCTCACGGAATGACAGATCGGGAGTCATGAAAACACCCAAGTCTCGTACCTTCACGACTCATTGCACTGGTGCCGCATCCACCACGTACTCATAGAGCAGAGGTGCACGAGCACGGGTGAAACTCATCAACGAGCACTTGGATACGTTGAAGTACAGTTTGTTTTCATCACTCCATTGTACTACTCGATCGATGTCTTCCTGAAGGCGCCTGCAATCAGATTCGGACCTAATCTCAAGCAGCAACTTAAGGTCATCTGCAAATAACAAGCAAAAGCCATGTCTTACGACTTCCGGCAAATTGTTTATCATTATAACGAATTCTAGTGGCCCCAAGTTGGTGCCCTGACTTACCCCAGACCAAGTGTAATATAAGTCAGATTCACATCCGTTGTAGTCCACATACTGCTGTCTGCCTTGCATGTAACTAGTAAAAAACTGCAATAGATGCTGGGTACATCCGACCTCTGCTAGCTTTCGCAGTAAGACGTTATTGTCGACGGTGTCAAAAGCTTTTCTGAAGTCGAAATAAGCTACGTCCACCTGCACCCCACCATCTACCGCCGGCACCACACATCCCATGAAATCAAGGAGATTGGTGGCAGTGCTGCGCCCCGGCCGGAATCCGTGCTGCGCATCCGATAACTGTCCGCGCACTTGCTCTTGCATACAGCGTTGAATGGCAGCCTCAAACACCTTTGCCGGCGTCGACAACACCGCCACCGGCCTATAGCCATCGATGTCAGTTTCCGCCCTGCCTTTGGGAACTGGGATGACTCGCGTAATCTTCCACCGAGCTGGGAACTTTGCAGAATGAAGGCAGGCGTTAAATATATAAAGTAAAGGTTCCCCGAGTACCCTACCGCAATCTTTAAAAAGAAACGCTGGTATACCATCCGGGCCCGCAGGCTTCGCTTCGCTTAGGCTTGAGGCGGTCGAGTGCACTTCTAACGTCCCTCAGATTTAGATTATTAATTTGCACGCATGCACTACCAGTGTTCCGCGCCTCCGCTGCCGCCGCTGAGTCTAGTCGTGGCGGCGCACTACTATATACCGACTCAAAAAAAATCTCGAACTGCTCAGCACACTCCTCGTCTGACAGATACTGTCCGTCCTTTATAATGTCCTGTCTACTTGTTGTACTTTTTTGCGACCGTATGTATTGCCAAAACGACTTAGGGTCTTTTGCGAACTGGCATTGAATCTTATTTTGATGCTGTTTGCGTGCAATTTCTATTGATCTTTTAATATAAGCTCTGTATTTCGAATATTCGTCGTAATCGCTGTTTAATTTAGTTGTTTTATATTTTTTATGTAGTCTTGCTTTAATGTTTAAGTTTTTTATTATTTCGCTCGTGTACCATTTGGGGTAAATAAATCGCTGTTTGACATTAAATGTTTTCCTAGGAGCACTTGCATCTAAAATATTATTAATTTTATCATAAAACAAATTCAGGATATCTTCTACACCGGTCAGCCCATACATATCGGTCCAATCAGTAGATGCTAACATAGAATATAGCAATTCATAATCCGCTTTATAAAAATTCCAACGCGGTGTAGTAGCCCTGCGCGTGCGGACGGCGCCAGCGAGCGCGGGGCGCGGGGCGCTCGCACCCGCGAGCCGCATGCTCGCCGCGAGCGGCGGGTGATGTGCGTCCACGGGCACAAGCGACCCATCCGCCATCACCACTGACACCTCGCGAAGACCCGAACTTAATATCAAATCTAGTTGTCTATTTAAACAGTTAGGTACATTATTGTTTTGAGTGAATCCGCAATAGGACAAAAAATATTCATAATAATTCCTCACATTTATGGGACACGAAAAAAGATTAAAATCACATAACACAATTATTTCTTTATATTTGGTACACAATTTCTCTATTATGCCAAAGAGAACCATATAGTCATTCTCAGAACTACCAGGCGGAATATAAATCACTGAGCACAAAAATAAAAATCTTTTATTTAAGTAAACCGTTGCATTGACTAATTCAAACACGCAGGTATCTATACATGCGTCACGCACACTTGGCGCAGCTCCAACCGGTGTGTGGCCACTAAAAGCGCTCCTCCCTGTTTCCGACCGTCCGCTCGATCGCATCGAAGTATGCGATATCCCGGCGCGATTAATTCCGATTCATGTATGGAAGGGTTGCAACCCGATTCCGTGACTGCGTATAAATCTGCATCCATGTTTTCTAAGCCATTTCTGAAGTCGTTCAACTTTGTTCGAAGACCTCTAACATTTTGGTAATATAAATCAATGGTATTAATTTGATCTGTTTTTGGTGGAGTTTCGAAACCAAATCCACTCGTTAAATTCAGCATTTATGGGCCAGATTTCTGGCTGATACAATTTCTGGAACCAGTTTTCAGGCACTCCTATTATAAACGACGAGTAGTCTCGTTTAGTTTTATGATTGATTTTATCAACTTTTATTTGCACATCTGGGCCACATACACTTTTTACATGATCTGTAATAGCTACAACGGTAGTTTCAGGATGCAGTCGCCAAACATGCAAGTGTTTTTTTCGTTCCGTTGCTTGAATAGCCTTCAGTTCCTTATTTGTTCCTACTGCTACATTTTTAAGTGGTCTGTTAATCTTTTTTCTACTGAATGTTGTCCAGCCCATTCCAGTATCGCCTTCTTCTACATCCGTTCGTTCATAAGGTGCGCTCGGTGGTGAGGTAGTGGTAAAAGCCGTTTCCGTTACCGGTAATACAGCGGTCTTCGTGGCCCCACTTTTATTTACTTTTTGTGTTTTGGGGAGTCCAACAACAATTCCATCTAAAATATGCCTATTCTTAAAAATATCTACTTTTTGACACATTTATAAAAGTTGTGTGCCTAAATCTGGGGCTGGTACTGCTCGGTTAAAGCTTATGTGAAGCTCCGTGTTTTTACAATAGAGCGAGATAGAAGACTTGAACTTAGGCGTGCCACAAGTTTGTGTGTAAATACCCAAACTTTTTTATAAACCAAATGTCACTTAGATACTAGAACGCAAACTTGGGGTCATAATAAACCCAACGGTCTCTCTCGATTTGCTTGAAGTTTATTGCCTAAAATTAAAGTAAATAATCTCCGGACAGTTTCTTGACACTTTTAAAAACAAATACTTTTGTGATTGGTAAAATCAAATTGCGAACGATATGTAAATATTGAGCAGTTCTTATGCTGCAGAGAGAAAGTTTAATTATATAGTCTGATTCCTGCTTTAACTTGGTATGCTCAATCTATTCTTCATTATTTAACGAATACGATAACGATAGATTGAGTCAATTCAATTGACTAAAATAAGGCATTGACTTTCATTCTTTGAGGCCCTTTTGTGAGACGTAAGGGCTTTGGTACTGCTCTCATTGCCATTCATATAATGTAACATACCCAATTATCTGATGAGTTATTCGCGAACGAACGTGCAGCAGTTTTAAAGAAAAGTTTTTTTATGTGAGCTGAGCAATCAAAATTCTATCCCAATAAGATGTGGGTCGTAAAGAGCCAAAAAGCGTTTTATTCAAATGGTTCCTTCAAAAGTGTAACAGTTAGTATGAGAGTCTTCAAGTTCAGACGTTGTCCTTTCGCAGTTTTTGTTTGTGGACCTTCCTATTGATATTGATACAATATAAACACGATTTAGATAAACTTGAAATGGCTGACTATTCTGCTATTTGTCAGAATGTTATGGTGTTATAATTTTTTTTAGGTTCTATACATTAAACCACAACTGTGGTGTACAAATATTCAAATGTCTTTCTTATGTGGGTTACTAAGTACAATAAATTTTAAGTTGTGATTTACAATAGTCCAATATATATGAATTAACATTATTATAGCTATGTTTATCTTTACTGTCAAAATTAAGTAACTATCAGCTTGGATTTTTACAATCTTATTCCTAACAAATGTTATAAATGCGAAAGTAAGTTCGTTTGTTTGTTACCTTATCACGCCTCAGTGGTTTGCTGAGGTTTTATTTCATTAAATTTTGCATATACGTGGTCAGAGGTACAGAAAAGGACAAAGGGTACCTTTCATCCACAAAAAAGTGCTGTTTCCGAAGGAAGTAACAATAACTTTCGGCGGTCACAATTGCTTTAGGACGCTAGATGGCGCTACGTGTCTTTAGAATCATGATCGAATGATATTATTAGAAACTTTATTAGTGAGTTATGAGTTATTTTTTAATCTAAGTACGTGAGTTTATAACCCGGATTACGATACGTTTCCGTGAAAAAAGTGGTTCCGCCACGTGCAAGTAGACCATAAAATGATGTTGATGATATTTTTTTATGTTCAAAATCAAAAGTGGTATATGGTAAAAAAATGATCAAACGTTAGTCTCGCGTCATTTTTTTAGAAAACCTGTTGCGAATATCTGTGATTTTCCATGAATACTTCATTTATTTGGAAAATCCCTTTCAGCAACATTCAAAACGAAGAACTCGACTTTTCAAATCACAAATAACGTTGTTTGAATTATTTTTCCCTATTCGTAAAAATTGCACAAAATTGATCAAAATCTGTCGATTTCGTGCACGGCCCCTTAATCTGACCGTGGCGGCATACAATATATGAGATAGTTTTTGTCAATTACTGTGCCTTTATACAGGATGTCCGGTAAATAGCACGACACACTGCAGGGGTTGATAGCTTGGATCAATACCTACCAAGACAACACAATATATGTACTGTAAATCAGTAGGATTTTGCTGAACGTATACTGTGTTGTTTTGGTGCAGTATGTCGTGCTATCTACTGGACACCCTGTATGGATACATTTGTATAAAAGCTCGAGTTTTCAAAACAATTCCAATTTATTTGGCATCACGTAACTTAAAAAAGATGAATAAACTTATGTTGATGTAAAATTATTATGTTTTTCGCCTCCGAGGACCGGTTTTCTCATCTTAAACTATAATTTGTCAAGACTCAAGATAGCTAGCTGGCTTCACTGGCATATTTCATCTTGAATTTGTGTGAACGTTTCACTCGTAGTAATTCACAATCTATAGATATTCATTATTTTGCCTGCATTGGTCTAAAAGAGTAGTTAGTACCTGCGCTCTTTTTACACAACTATAGAAGAGTAGAATGAATATTATGGATCTCTCTGACTATGTATTTCCCTATGACGTGAGTTTTGAAATTATAACTCTGCCCGAGAACATCTACTGTATTTGCATAATGACTTATTATTATTTCTTGATATTCAGGTACGTACCTCATCTTTACTATTAGTACTTACGTAACGTCTTGGAGAATGATTGTGTTAATAATGTGGGTTTGCTGTGTACCCTCGTAATGGATGACCTGTGTCTATGTAATGGATTGTCAAGTATGATTACATGTAATTTTCTAAGTTAACAATAACATTGCTGTTCTAGAGTTATCTAGTGGACATCGTTCATATTTTGTAAATGGCATTTTGCAAATTATTTTAAGATGTATCTTTAAATAAACGTAAATTTTATTGTATGACGTAAAACGTTTAAAACGTTACATGTAAAGCAGGCAGGTAAATGAAGACGATGAGGCTAGTCTTTTGCTTATTTTTACTTACTTTTGCTTATTTTAAGTACTAATTACAAAAAAAGAAATAGTTCTTATTATGGGAGATATTAAAACGGGAATGTTAATGATTACGAATAAGTATACGAGCTAAATTACAGCCCTATTGAGTGTTAACTTTGTAATTACCTAGAAACTTATTATATACCGACAGGGCCTGTTACGAAGTAAGTTTGCAAGAATATTCAAGTCTAAACTAAAATGGTTCTATTCCAAAAATCTTTGTAAAAACATTAAAACAATAATATAAAAACATGACAGTCCGAACTTCAAGTCACTAACTTTTATTCTGTTTGTGAATACAAAACTCTTATTAATTAAATAAGCAGCTGCACCAGACAAACGAAAGTTTCATAATTATGAATTTCAGTATGTCACCCAGGCCCAGGGTTCACGTTCACACTTCTAGGGTTCCGTGGTCAACAAGGAACCCTTACCTATAGTTTCGCCATGTCCGTCCGTCCGTCTGTCCGCAGCTTAGTTCAGAAACTATTAGTACTAGAAAGCTGTAATTTGGCATTGATATATGGTACACATTAGACACGCTGACAAAACGGTAAAATAATAGTTGTTTTTTTTTTAGGTTAAGTAAGTTTTTTTTCGTCTGTTCCAGGGTGTAGGGTGTCGTTGGAAAGGTCGTTCAAAAATATTGCGGTTGAGTCAATGGCATTTTTCGATTCAGGGATCCGTTTGCGAAGTATTAAGCATAATGCAAATTTTTGTTTGAGTCACGTGTCATCCCCGCCTGCCAGCTAAATGGTTGTTCTTGATATGCGAAAAAATTCACGGTAGTAGTTTATATAACGAAATTAACTACATTTACCAATTATTATTGTGTTATTGTTTCTACTTTATTGTTACCTTTATTGCATAAAATTCAAAATGTGCCAATTGCCTAATACAAATTTCTGGAGTTGTTGATTCGCCCACAAATAAATTAACTTCGTGCGTGTTCGCCTACAGAAAAAAAAGTGTTGATTCGCCCGTTTCGGGTCAGTCTATTCGTGCGAATATACTAGTAAGCCCAATAAAAAAAAAAACGACGGTTTGCACTCCGGGAGTGCCGGCAGTGATTCGCCCGTTTCGGGTCAGTCTATTCGTGCGAATATACTAGTAAGCCCAATAAAAAAAAAAACGACGGTTTGCACTCCGGGAGTGCCGGCAGAAGTGAAAACTTGAATATTAACGTTGTGCATTTTTGATATTTTGGAATAACCATTCCAAAATATCAAAAATGCACAATAATTTTGCACGAATTGCTTTAATTATCAGTATAAAAGTATTATCATTTATGTGGTAGAATACAATATTTATTTATTGCGCTATCGTACACAAACATGACAATTTATATTACATTAAAAAGTTTATCTCTGAAAAATCAATCAATAAAAATAAAAAATCAACAGTCATCCGTCTTACGAATTTTCGATCAGGTCACGTGTCCTGACGCGAGTTTAACATTTTTTACCCATTACAAAAAAAGTGTACAACGCCGCTAAATAAGTTTTCACTTCAAAAAACAGGACACACCAGTAACTATCTACCTACGTATTAAAACGATTAGGTAGGCTCTGAAAATAACGAGTGCCCAATCATAAAACCCAGCTTTGAATCTAAGCTAAACAAACGCAATCATAATTAAATTCTGTATGAACATACAAATGAAATGTGAATCACATTTTTGTCTTTGAAAGAGGTAATTTTACGCGCATTACTTTTCTACAGACCATGTTTGCCCTTGTCCCATGTTACTTTAAATCGGCGTTACACATATTTTGGTACAGAATTTTTATTACAGAAAGCCTGGTAGAAAATACACGTGCCTAGCAAAGAATTAAATCGCTCGATTTGCCCTCACCGTACTTAGTCATGCAAAAACTAGTCATGCCTACTGAGAAGAGTGTGCTCACCTGTTTTTCCATTTCTATGGAGCACACACATTATTAAATAGCGTTTCCATGACAATCAAGTCAAGTTACTACGTCATTGTGTGCCAGAGATGTCGAAACGAAACAGGAATGCGACTATATTTTCTCGCGGTAGGGCGAATCTAACAATTTAAATCTTTGGTGTCGAGTACCTACATTCGCGTTCAATAAGTATAATACAATAAATTCAGAAGGATAATATTTTTTCTCAATCGAAGCATGATCTCTTCAACAGCGCACTTAGTAAACATTACAATATTATCTATACTTAATTAGTTACAACAGATATCCTTCTATGTCTGGGGTTTGTAAATATGATATAGATTTGATTTTTTTCATTAGGAACAGACTATTTATAAGTTTATAACAGAAAAGCCAATACTTTCAGACGTTTGGGAAAAGTTAGATTTGTAATTTAACTTTTATTGAAGCTAACAGTGTAATCTCAATCGTTACTACGATTCGTTTTGATACTTACAAAGTTGATACTTAAAAATATCTATTGTTTGGTTTGCTGCTCAACGCGAAATGGGTAAATAATTTTAATGGCAGTCTGCAACTTTTTGCTAAATTCCTTGACCTTTCAAACAAAATAGCAGACAAAAACGTTTATGTACACTTTTATTTTACTACATTGTAACTATGTTTAAATTGTAGTTAAGATAAAGAAATCTAGATAGGTGCAGTAGTAAAGTTTATTCAAAGATAAATAATTTATGTAGAACTCACAATAAGTTATGTAAAATTTCGTGATTTTTCAAAGAAATATAAGCATTGTTTTTCACATAAAGCAATGTTTTTTGTAAGTTATCTGGATTTTGACTAAAGAACACGTTTCTGTTATGTAAGTATCTAAGATCATTAAGGCGAAACTGCCAGGGTAGTCCGTTTTTTTTTTTTTTTTGGGAATGGCATCTCGCCGGTCAACCTATGAGGTTGTCGTCTGCTTAGACGGACTTGCCTGTGGTTGCCCTAATAAATTAAGGCCTCCAGCCAGGACTTAATCTTATGTACTAACTTAAAAACTAAGCGACAACGCTAAGGGCACCGCCTGTGGGGTACGAACCTCGGCTTAGGGCGTCGCTGGAAGAGGGCAGCAAGGGACTAGCTGGATCAGGATTTGAGTGATTTAGGGACGAATTTAAAGCTACAGGCTCAGCGGCGCGGGCTGGCTCGAGCAAGGGTCGGGAGGGGCGTGGATTTGGGCGTCGCGGCGGGCCTCGGCGGCGAGGACGGTAGGACGGCGATCGGGTTTTGGGCTTATGTAGTGTGCTGTGTGCGTCGTCGGGGGCGATTAAAGTATGCCTTGGTCGGCGAATACTGCTAATGCGGGAGGGAGTGTAGCGGGCGGCCGCTGAGATCAAGGGGTTGGAGTGTTTAATGCCACAGTCAAAGAAGCGCTTCGATAAGCGTTTCATGAACTCGTTTATGGTAGGTTTTTAAGGTCGATGTGGAGATTTATATTACGGACATAGAAGGGGGCACCCGTGACCTTTCTGAGGAATTCTGGAGGGTCTGCATCTTATGGAGATGACGTGGGTGAGCGTGCGCAAATACAACGCAGGCATAGGTCATGATGGGACGGATGACTGCGGTGTAGATGCGCAGCTTGCATTTAAGTGACAGTTTACTACGGGCTGTCAGTACAAAGTGGAGCCTGCTAAGAGCGAAGTAGGCGCGCGCGCGAACCGCCTTAATATGAGCCTTAAAGGTAAGGTTTTCATCGAGGATCACGCCTAGGTATTTGGCTTGCTTCTCCCAGGGGATCGGCTTACCGTACATAGTGATCGGGCTGGGAAGTGGGGGAGGGAGACGACGACGTCTCGAGAAGAGAACCGCCTGACTCTTATCGGGGTTGACCTCGATTCTCCATTTCCGGAACCAAGCGCCTAAGACGTTTGCGGAGGTTTGGAGAGTACGAGCTATAGCATTGGGACAATGACCGGTATAGTAAACGGCAGTGTCGTCGGCGAAGAGAGCCAACTGAGCCTTTTTACTCTGTGGGATATCGCTGGTGAACAGCGTGAAAACTAGAGGAGATATGACGGAACCCTGAGGGACACCGGCGTGAATAGGGTGAGGGGACGAGAGTGCACCCTCGATGCGATAGCGGAAGGTGCGATTCGACAAAAAGTCTCGTAAGATGAGCACGAGACGATCTGGCACTCCTAGTTGGTAAAGCTTGTATAACAAGCCGTTGTGCCAGACTTTGTCGAAGGCTTTCGCTATGTCGAAGAATAGCACACCCGTCGTCGCGTTACGCTGCATACCGGCGCACAAGTGCTCTACGATACGGTGGACCTGGTGGATACTCGAGTGTTGGGGACGGAAACCAAACTGCTCGTTGGGAATGAGGCTCTTTGCTACGGCGCAGTCTTTGAGACGCTTATAAATAAGCCTCTCGTAGATTTTGCCGAGAACGTTGAGTAAGCTAATGGGACGGTAGCTGGAGGGCTCAGACTTTGGCTTGCCTGGCTTTGGGATACCGATGACTGTTGCTTCTTTCCACGCTTGTGGGAAGATGTTGTTGCTCAAGGCGCCATTGAAGATGGCGATCATGAGCATTATTAGAGGAGCAGGTAGGAGTTTGTATACCTTGTTGGTAATACCGTCCGAACCGGGGGCTTTACGAGCTTGGAGCCCTTTTATGATGTCGTGAACTTCGTCTGGAGTGACGGGAGGCAGAGGATCATCAGGGTCTTCGACGGGTGGAAGGGAGGCTCTCCGTTCGACTTCAGCGTTGACCTTCTTCAGGTGAGTTTGGTCTACTGGTTGAGAGCTGGGAGAACACTGGGACTCTAGGCTGTCAGCAAGGCATTCGGCCTTGTCGGTGCTGTCGAACGCGACGCTCTTGTCGGGGAGGATGAGGGGAGGCATAGAGACCTCCTCGGAGGAGCGCAATTTCCTCTGAAGGTGCCAGAAGGATTGGTGAGTGGGCTCGAGTTCACTGAGCATCTTGTTCCAACCCTCCGAGCGAACCTCCCCTATGCGTTTCTTTACAGCACGCTGTAAATGGCGCATGTGGGCTTTGTTCGCGTTACAAGGGAAGGAGTCGTAGGCACGAATAGCCGCATTCTTCTCGGTTATCAAGTCACGTACGTCAGTAGGTAGTTTCCAGCGATGGTCTTCCATCACCGGAACTTCCCGTGAACAATCCGTCAAAACGGATTGAACGTGCTCAGTAAACGAGTCGATTGCGGCCGTCGTGTCGGCGACTGACACTATGTGATCGGGGATGGTATCCAATTGAGGCGACGTGGTGGATTTCAGTCTTTCACTTACTTTCCTCCAGTCGGTTATCATCTGGGTCTGAGGGGGGCGGTTGGGATCGCTTGGGTCAGAGTAGGGGGCAAGATGCATGACTACTGGGCGGTGGTCAGAGTTAAGCTCGTGGAACGTCTCTATCGAATGCAAACGAAGGTTCACATTCTTGAGCAGCGCTACATCGAGAACATCGGGAAGGTGATTAGGATTTCCTGGGAAATGAGTCGGGCTCATTGGAGCGATGACGTCAAAGTTAAGGGATTCGCCTAACTTGAAAACTATCCTACCTCTGGTTGAAGTTGTGCTACTATTCCACGCCGGGTGCTTGGCATTAAGATCCCCCGTCAAGATGGCGGAGTCACTCATACCGAAGAGGGCAGTGAAGTCCTTTTGGAGCGAGATGGGATCCTCCGGACCATTGTCGGGTGGGATATAAGCGGAGATGATGGTGATCGTTTGGTGGCCGGTCATGCCGAGCCGACAGATAGAGCTCTCCAGATGAGAGAGGAGAGGAGGTGGATCAATAGGGATGCAGTATAAGGATTTTCTATAGTAGATTAGGGTGCCACCCTTATGGCATCGAGACCTGTCATTGCGAACTAGTTTATAGTTTGCAATGTTCGGGTTTCGATGGTGAGGTTTTAAAAGGTTTCCTGTATGAGGAGTATGTCAAGCTGATGGTTGCGGAGGAAAGCGGCGATCTCATCGCGTTGACCTGAAACGCCATTTGCGTTGAAAAAGCCTAGTTTGAGGGATCGGGGTTTGGTGGAATTTAACCTTGTGTTATCCATTGAGAATTAGAATTTTAAGGATTTCAGGATTAACGCGATCTCGGGATACGCGTTGAGGATTTCTAGAAGACGACGAGGGTTGCCGTTTGCAGCAACGATTTCGTCAGTCATTTTGTCCGCGGCGGAGGAATAGAGGGCCGCGTATGTACTGATTATGATTTGGGCGCTGTCGCGGCCCGGGGCTCTTTGCGGTGCAACCGGTGGAGCCGTAGGGGCCGCGGTGGTTGCCGCAAGCGCTGGGATGGCGGTAGCCATCAGCGCTGGAACTTCAGCGGGTTGAGCGGGTTTGGAGGGCACCGGAGCTGCGGGAGCTTTAAGGTGCGTAAGGTTTGCCCAAGGAGAGGGCCTTTGAGGGCTTAGCCGCTCCGGCATTTGCGCGGAGGGAAGCTTCCCCCAGGGGCTTTCCCTGTGCTGGCGGTCACTCGCACGTTTCGCGAGTTTTGGAGAGGAGGACTTTGGCGCTTTCGGACAGCCCCGGTAGTTTGCCGGGTGACCGGATTGGCCGCAGAGGACGCAGCTCGGCGGCTCTGCACATAGCTCCCTATCTTTAGGGCGAGAGCAGTCGGTGGTGCCATGCTCACCTAGACACTTGACGCATCTAGGGGTCGCATAGCAGTTGGACTGCGAGTGTCCGTACAATTGGCAGCGATGAGACTGGCCAATCAAGTTGGCTCGGTAGGGCTTCTCAATAGAAATGCCCGAGAGCGAACATACCGTTTTCACTTTTAAAATCGGGTGGTGACCTTCAGTGGGGTCACAGATGACTAGGACCATGTCGTAGACAAGGTCCTGCCTCGCTTTATGCAAGCGATGGACGGCGGACACAGGAATTCCTTGAGCGATGAGGTCGCTCTTAATCTCCTCGGTGGAGATTTCTAAAGGTACGCGCCTTATTACGACGCGAGTAGGGGTTTCCTCCGGAAGGGAGTATGTGTGAAAGGAGTAGTTGCTTTCACGCAGGGCGCGGGAGAGATCCCTAAAGTCCGCAGACGTGGGGACCGTAACTTTGATCCCCTGGAGGGTGGATCGGGCGTTAGTATAGTTGATCTTGCAATCAACGCACATTTTAGATATTTCAGTCCATTTGGACTTTTCCTGGTCGTATATCGGGGGAGGGGGCTTCTGCTTCCTCGCGGTAGGAGCGGGTGGGAAAGCCATAGGGCTGGCGGGGCGACTGGCCCGCGGACTTGGGGCGGAAGTGGTGCTGGACGATGTAGCCGTGACCTGTTTCTTTGTGGCCGGGCCAGCGGGGGCGGAGGATTTAGCCTTCCTCTTACCTCCTTTAAGGACGACTTGGAAGTCGTCGTCGCTGGAGGAGGAGGTGCGGGCGTCGTCGAATTACTGCCGGGGCAGTAGCGGGCGAGACAATAGGGGCCGGATTAGCGGCCGGGGTGTTATCTGCCGGGACAAAAGCGGATGGAACAATGGGGGCCGAATTTACGGCCGGAACATTGTCTGCCGGAACACAAGGCGGAATGCCTTGTTCGCATGCAGGTGGCGATAACGGGCTCTCCAGTGCGTCACTAAATTCCACAAGTGAGCCCTGAGACGGAGTGGGGGTGGAGCGTTGGCGTATTTTGGCGCCATATTTCGCCAAGAACTCGGGGTCCTTAAAAAGGACCTCTCTGAAGAACGCCAAAATAAAAGCGTCCTCCATGGTCGGAGGAGGAGTTCAACAAAGAGACGAGTGGCGGCGCTACCGGCGCCAAAACAGCCACCAAAAAGACTGAGTTCACAACCTGTGCAATAAAATTGCTGATGGACCTAATAAAGGCCATCAGGCAGGGCCAGGATGTTGAGACGGTCATCCTGGATGGCCTGGCCACATTATTAACCCTGTACCATGGCTAGGCCACTCAGGGTGATCCACTGGAACGCCCGCGGCTTTCGGAACAAGGTCGCCCCCCTCCGCCACCTCCTTCGGGAACAGGACATCGACGTGGCGCTAATAAGCGAGACTTTCCTGGGACCTGAGGACAAGATAAGGTTCCCGGGATACATCGCTTATAGGAAGGACGAAAGGTCGGCTCACATGCGATACCGTGGTCTGGCAGTATTGGTGAGACGTAGAGTCGTCCATCAGGAAATCCCCTCGTCGACACTCAACACGCTATACGCGCTGGGTGTACAGCTACACGTAGCCGGCGAGGACCTAAGCATATATGCGTGCTACAAGCCGCCCGCGGCCCACCTGGACCTTACCGAGCTGCGGGCGCTTGTAAACGGTACAACACACGCCACCATCCTCGCTGGTGATCTAAATTGTAAACACTCAGCGTGGAACTCATACAGCACGAATACCGAGGGGAGACGGCTCTTCGCGGACGCGGAAGCCTTCGGCTATACGGTGTCCGGCCCAGAGACGCCCACACACTACCCAGACATCCTACGGCACATGCCGGACGTGCTGGACATCGTAGTCCACCGAGGGCTAAAATGTCAGATCACGCAACAAGTCATAGACGACGAGCTGCAATCGGACCATCAACCCGTGCTCGTCGTCCTATCGGGAATGCCGGCCCGACTGAAGCCCATAGCGCCACGTCGCAAAACGGACTGGACTGAGTTCACAGAGAAGGTAGAGGCCACCACGCCGACTCGGCCTACTGTTACCTCCGCGGACGTGGACCAGATGGCCAATGACGTCACTGCCTGCATCCAAAGCGCCTACGATTCGGCGACAAGCACGCAGCCGCAGGGGAGAGGGCTATTGCCGCCCCTGCCGGCGCACATAAACGCAATGATCGCCGCGAAGAGGCGCATCCGCAAGCAGTGGCAACAACTAAGATGCCCAACTTTAAAGACGCAGCTTAACCGTCTCGCGGAAAAGGTAAAGGCCGAGTTACAGGCTCACACCGCCGCGGGCTGGGAGGAACGAATCGACGCCACGACAGACAGTTGGCCGTCGGTACATCAACTATGCCGCCAACTCACAAATACCCCAGCCCCGGTGCGTCCGCTACTCAACAGCGATGGGGCGCTCAAGTACGTAGCGGAGGACCGGGCGGAGGTCTTCGCCGAACACCTGGAGCGTCAGTTCCGCCCAAACCCGACCAACGACACCGTCCATGTCGCAGCAGTCGAGAAACACCTGGGAGACTACTTCGCAACGCCGATAGCTCCCGATGAAGACCTGATCTTCTTCTCGCCTGGCGAGGTTAGACGCGCCATCCGCAAGACGAAGCCGAGGAAGGCCCCCGGTGTTGACGGTATCACCAACACAGCGCTGCGCCACCTGCCGTACCGAATGGTAGCGGCGCTGGCGCGCCTGTTCACGGCGATACTGCGCACCGGAACCTTTCCCGGCTCGTGGAAGGAGGGGCGCGTCATCATGCTCCCCAAGGCGGGGAAGAACATCCTGAAGCCGGAGAGCTATCGGCCAATCACTCTGTTGCCGACGGTCTCCAAGGTGTTCGAAGCACTCCTGCTGCGACACCTGCTGCCGCACATCACACCGCGACCCGAACAATTTGGGTTCCGGGCGGAGCACAGCACGACGCTTCAGCTGTCGAGGGTACTGCACCTACTCACAGCTGCGCATAACAGAAAGGAATATTCGGTGGCAGTATTCCTCGACATGGAGAAGGCCTTCGACCGTGTATGGCATGAAGGCCTCGTACACAAGATGGCCACATCCGACGCGCCCCGTCGCGTTGTAAAGGTGGTCTCTACTTTTCTCACCCACAGGACTTTCAGGGTGGTGGTCGACGGCGCGCTGTCAAGCGCCCGGCCGGTGCTGGCCGGTGTGCCGCAAGGCAGCTGCGTGTCGCCGGCGTGTTACTCACGATACACGGACGACATCCCCACTACCACAGACTCGACGCTCGCGCTGTACGCAGATGACGCCGCGTACATCACTACATCGCTCAATGCGAAGTACGCGGCGGTCAAGATGCAGCGCGCCCTCGATCTTCTTCCCGAGTGGCTGTCTAAGTGGCGGCTGTCGGTGAACGTGGGTAAGACGCAGGCGATGGTCTCCGGATCAGCGCGCCTCCCACCAAACCTGAAGCTACAGGGAGCCGACATCGAATGGTCGCCCCAGGTGAAGTACCTAGGGGTAACCTTAGATCGTCGGCTCACAATGGGGCCGCACGTCCGCAAGGTCGCCGCACGGCGGAGGGTCGCCCGCAACCTCCTCAGACCGGTGCTCTCGTCCCGCATCCCGGTGCGCGTCAAGCTGGGCGTGTACAAGCTGTACGTACGCCCAATCTTGACGTACGCCGCACCCGCATGGTTCGTCCTCACTAGTGAGCCGAGCCGAAGGCTGCTCCGCACGCAACAAAACCTGGCGTTGCGGACCATTGTTGACGCCCCTCGCTACGTGAGGAACGACGTCATCCAGAGGGACCTCGGGATTGAGAGCCTGGATGAGTTTGTGGAGCGCCTCGCGAAAGGAATGTTTGCGCGTGCCGACGCATCGGATTTGACCCACGTCAAAGACATTGCGCCCTGGCATGCGCGCCCCCCTGACGCGAGACCCCTCCCCCGCGACCTGGTAGCGGATGACGACCCCACAACACCGGACTGACTCCCAGATAAGCCGCAACCAGGTTACACGCGGCTTATCTGTGACAATAAGACTCCACATCCACAACACACATACCCGTTTGCGTAGCGTGTCCTAGGTTAATATAGGCGCGTTACGTAATCACAAACAGACATCCACCTCTACACATGCATTCTTACTCACACGCAAACGCGCGGTGCGGGCCGCGGTTTTCGCGTAGACACTGAACGGTGTCACACAGACACAATACCGTTCACACACGCATGACGGTTCCTTAGCCCGGACAGTGAACGGCTAGCTCTGTGAGCTGGACGGGCGGGGACCACTCACCTACTCTGTAGGCGCGTCGAGTCGGCATCTTCGTCGCTGGTCGTTGTCGCCGGGCCTCCCCTAGGTAACTAGGGGTCTCACCTGGCGGCGACAGACCGCCGAGATGTCGTGAAGAAAGCGACGCTTTACTATAAGCGTCGCGGCGCTCCTACAGAAACAAACAAGAATCCACACACATAGGCGCGCGCATCACGCGTGCGCCTAATACCACCCGCCAAGTAGCGACCCCTATGAGAGGCCCGTATTTACGGGTCGCCGTATGGCTTCTGCGGTCGGGGGGTGAAGCCCCGGCACAGCACGCAACGCCCCCTCACGGGGGCGCCGCGATATAGCTCCGAGCCGGAGGAGGAGCTAATTTGGGGAGGGAATGGTGGAAAAAAAAAATCCCACGTAGCCTGAACCCTATACCTATCTCCCCGGGTGGATGGGCCCGGGGATGTGTGACCCTCTCTGTCGGGTGTAGACAGAGAGGTGAGTACCTATTGGTGAGCCCTAAGCTTGTAACCCGTCGCCAGTCTTATTGTGCGAACGGGGCCCTGACCAGTCTAGCGCGAAGGGTGTAGACACACCCTAAAGACACTAAGTGAGTAGCTGGAAAGCAAAACTGTCACCAGAGCCGACTAGGAGATCCCCCAAGGCCGGTTATCTGGGACCCGTCCAACTAACTGCCTCGCCCTGAAGGGGTTCGGCGGGTGTGATTGGGTCAACACCCCACTCGGCTTCGTTGGCACCGTAAGGTTTCAACCGAGGACCACGAAACTGTGGTTTTACCCAGAAGGGGCCTAGTGAAGCTACTCACAAACGTCTGTTAATGAAACGAGATTTGCCTTGAAAAAGGCACTTTTTAATTGATTAAAATCAAAATCAATTTCTTGATAATGATTTTATATCGGTGTAGTCGGGGCGACTACGATGACGTCACGTGGTCGCAACGAGTAGAACAGGAATCACAACACTGGGCCGGGAGCGGGAGAGCGCACAGACACGTCCGTCCGCGGCGAGAGTCGAGCGTCGAGTCCAGGGTAGTCCGTTTTATTTTTATTTTTTTTTATTAGCATCTCGCAGGTCAACCTATGAGGTTGTCGTCTGCTTAGACGGACTTGCCTGTGGTTGCCCTTATAAATTAAGGCCTCCAGCCAGGACCCAGGGTAGTCCGCGAAATTCTATTATTTTTATACAACCCGACACTGGTCTGCAGTTTGAAAAAAATCGTCCCTCATAAATGCCTCATAAAAGCCTGTTACAATATAGCACTTCATGGTCATTGACCTATAGTAGTCAACTTCAGTAGTTGACTATATGTATACTAAAGACTTCATCCATCTATCCAGATACTCTAATGCAGCTGCTACCAACCACTCTGCAAAGATAATCGATACAGAGCTTTCCCAGGGCTTAAAAAATCAGTCAATACCAATGTTTTTAAGTATTGAACGACAGTCTTACAAATGTTATCAAAGAAAAGTTATTCTTCTTGTCGTTGGAGTTGTATCCCGTTCACCAAAGTTATTATTGTGATGTAAGGGCGTGTCGGACCTCGCACAAAGAACTGTTCCTTAGTTGAATTAATTTATCCCAAGAACAAACTTAATGTTGGAGTTGAAAGACATGTTCTCCCATACATTCCAACTGAAAATGTAAGTTGCTTATTACTCGTTTACTTGTAAAGCCTACGTAACGCCGATAAATATACTACTGGTGTGATTTTTTTTCACTTAAACAAAATCAATCATTTAGCTGGTAGGGTTGGGGGACAATTGACTCTATTTTGTTTATATCTTTGTCCTTCTCATACTTCTGACTTTGTTCATTCTTCCTTTCATATTCAGTCCATTCTTCTTTGGAATGCGCTTCCTCTTGATATCAGGACGGCCACCAGTCGGTATGCATTTAAGCGGAAATTGCAGAGTTATTTTCGTAACAAATAGCGTAGAGTCGGCTCAACACCTTTCACCATAAAATTTATATATATATATGTATATATGTATTGTAAGTATATACTTTTTTAATATGTATGCATGTGTATTATAAGTTACACAATATCTATTTTACATCACACCTCACAAGTTATATTATTTTTTTTAAGTTATTTTTCTTCCATTATCGTCCCCTTCAACTTAAGCACCTGCCATCTTATCTCTTCACCACCCCTGGTTGACTGGTAGAGAATGCCTAAGGCATTAAGTCCGCCTTTGTACCTCTTTGGGTTCGAAAAGTTTAAATAAATAAATAAATAAATATTTTATTTTATTCTTTATTTTTAGCCTATGCTGTCCCACTGCAGGACAAAGGCCTCCCTTTCTCTTTTCCACTCTTCTCTGTCTTGGGCTAGTGGTAATAAATAATCTAATAATCTAATCCTGTCTGTAGGTGTCAAGCTCGTCCCGCCATCACCTATTGGGACTGCCTCTATGTCGCTGGACGTTTTCGGGGACCCACATGATAGTACATTTGGCCCAAGATTCGTTAGACATGCGGCAAACGTGGTCGGCCCAGGCCCACTTAAGCTTGGCTGCTTTTTAAGTAACGTCGGCGATTTTGTGTTTTGGATGAATTGAGTTTAATGAGTTGTAAAATGGTTTTCACACACCCGCAATATTCAGCGACCTATCCACTATAATACGATAGACGAGAAAAAAATCATCTCCACTTTATGTGTACCCAAACAAAACAATATTTTATTTTAATGTATACCTACCCATTCCAAATTAAAGTTTTCTAGTACTAAGATTCTCTGAGCTAAGCTGCAGACAGACGGACAGACAGGCGGACGGACATGGCAGAACTGTAAGGTTTCCTCTCCTATAAGGGAAGCCGGAAGCCTTCAAATTGAAAGCTGACTTGCTTACACATTTTAAATACCTATTAAAATCGTAAGGACCCGTAATCACACAATAAATACCTCCTCCACGAAGGCGATACTAATTGACTTACAATTAGTTTAGTAGGTCTCTAAATGACTACTTGATGAAGAAACAATATAGCTCCTTGTGTATATTTTAGGTAACTTCGCTACCAACTTTGATGTGCTAAATAGTGTTTAGTTTGTTTCCCTAATAGCAGTAGACGCATTTTTAAAATTATCGACATTCAAAATACACTGTGTTCTTTGTTCTTCGTTTAATGTGATAATTGTTTACGTGTGCGCAGGAGTTTGTGATCGTTAACGGAAGCTGATGCGTTGTATCTGTGCGCATACAGCGATAACTCTGTGTTAATGGAATTGCTATCTAACGTTCACATGACATCAATTATTAAATTTTACTTTACTCTCATTATGTGTATACCAAGCCACTCAGAAAGTTTTGTGTTTTTTTATATATGAGAGACTGGCCAGTTATAGTCTATTTTGAAAATATGAGTATTTGGAAGTAAAAATAGGTACGTTCCTATTTCAAAATATCCCTCCACATATTTTGTGAGCTAATTTAAATTATCGTGTATCATTAAAAATGGATCATTGGATTGGATGGAACATTTTCGCTCTATGATTTTTACAATTTCAAGTGTCGTCTGAAACCGGACAAACCGTACGATAGACTTCAAATGGCATTCATGGAAGAAGGGCCTTCTAAGGCAACCGTGTATCGTTAGTATAACGAATTCAAGCGCGGTCGACTAACTTTGGGAGATGAAGAAAAAAATTGTTGCCCTTTGACGGCTGTTACAGAAGAAAACGTGCTAGCAGTGAAAAATTTAATCCAAGGCAATAGCTTAGATACTTGACAGTTTGCTTAATCAGAGTCTCAGTGGGTACTTACATTTACATGACGCACAATTCGGTTTCAGGGCGGGACTGTCTACTGAGAGTGCTGTTTTATGCCTTAAGTATACTGTCAGGTATTATACGGAGAGAAAGACACCGATATATGCCTGTTTCCTCGATTTGTCAACAGTTTTTGACACAGTTGCCTATGACATACTTTGGCGAAAACTAGAGGGTACAGGTATGCGAACGGAATATACCAGTATTCTTAAATTCTGATATAAAACCAAACCAACCAGGTGAGATGGATGGATACACTATCTGACGAATATAAGTTGTAATGCGGTGTAAGGCAGGGTGGCCTCACATCTACCGGCCTCTTTAGCCTATATGTAAACCAGTTGATCGAGGAGCACAGCAGGACTCATGTCGGATGCTACATTGACGGAACATGTGTCAACAACATAAGCTATGCTGATGATATGGTTCTGCTGGCCCCCTCGGTCAACGCCCTGAGGACATTGGTTCAAATTTGTGAACGCTATGCGTTCGCGCATGGTCTCAGGTACAACTCACAGAAAAGTGAGGTACTGATTTTTATGGCTGGAAACCAGATACCTAGTACAGTGCCGATGGGACTGCGTTGGAAGTGGTGCAGAAATTTAAATATCTGGGTCATCTGGTCACTGAGGACTTAAAAGATGACACAGATATCGAGAGGGAACGCAGGGCGTTGGCGGTAAGGAGCAATATGCTGGCCCGTAGGTTCGCTCGATGTACAAAAGAAGTGAAAATGGCACTTTTTAGGGCATATTGGCAAACTTTTTTACTCGAGCAGCCTTTGGGTTCGGTATACGCAACGAGCTTACAACGTCCTGCGTATCCAGTATAATAATGCTTTCAGAATGCTGTTGGGGTTGCCACGGCATTGTAGTGCGTCGCAAATGTTCACAAATGCGCTAGTTGATGGTTTCCACGCTATAGTGCGTAAGAAAGTGGAGTCGTTATTCCTGAGACTGCGCGGTAGCACCAACAGCATTTTGAAAATGATTGCATCCTGACATGACTGTGCCCTATGGGTGGGAATACTTACAGGGAAATTGTAAATATAATTGTTTTCTTTCTTTTTTATATTAGGTACCTACTAAAATAGATCTTAAGAAAATTGTTACTAACGCTATGGATTCTGTCCGAAATAAATGAATATTAATAATAATAATAATAGGCGAGTTACGTATCAAGAGATTCAGTAGATACTGCAGGTGGAATCGCGAAGCTTTCACGAAATGCTACACGTGCATGGAGGACAGTTTCACTGACTGTTTTCCTGAAACCGGACGAATCGTACGATAGACATCAAATGGCATTCATGGATGAAGGCCCTTCTAAGGCAACCGTGTATCGTTGATATAAAGAATTTAAGCGCGTTCGACTAACTTTGGGAGAAGAAGAAAGTGTGCTAGCAGTGATAATTTTTAATCCAAGACAATAGGCGAGTAACGTATCAAGAGATTCAAGCACGTACTGCGGGTTGGATCAAGAAGCCTTCACGAAATTCTATATAGAGCATAGTTTCACGCTGGGTGCCGCAAAACCTCACCGATGCTCAGAAGCAGGCCCGGGTGGAATGGTGCCGTAATATGATAAATAAATTTGAAGTAGGTTCGCCTCGGCGTGTTTACGACATCATTACAGGTGATGAGTCTTGGATTTATCAATACGATCCAGAAATGAAGCGCCAGTCGACAGTTTGGGTGTTTCGAAACGAATCAACACCTACCAAAATGAAGCGATCTAGAAGCGGGAGGAAGATTCTGATCGCGAGCTTTTTCAATTTGACGGGCTACAAGGTGTCAATTCCTTTACGGAATCAAAGAAGCATCAACGATGAATGATATACTACCAAATGCTTGGTAGAAGTTTTCTCTGCTGTAAGCAACAAGCGACCAAACACGGGTCCGCGGGCTACTGCTATACCACGACCGCGCTTAATACGGGGGACTAATTGGATAGCACGTCGGTCAAACTCCTGGGTCACCCTCCTTACAGCCCTGACCTAGAACCGTGTAACTTCTTTTTATTCCCGAAAAAAAAAAATCCGCTCAAAGGGATACAATTTTCGTCGCCGGAAGATGCGCTGTCAGCGTTCAAGCAGGCTGTAAATGAGGTGTATACCGCGGACTGGAAAAAGTTTTTCGAAAACTGGTTCAGACGCATGAAACTTTGTATAGAGGCTAGTGGAGAGTACTTTAAAAAGACATTACTTTAAAATATTTACTGTTTATAGTATGATATTGTTTTAATTTTTGTGAATATTTTGTGACTATGTGGGATATAGTATTTTTCCTTTTTTTCTTTTAATGATGGTTTGGCTGTTTGAGTACTTTACGCAGCCTACCCAAATGTCCTTTCTTTTGTATTATTCGTCGAATCGTTGAGCTCCTTAGTTCTGAGTTGAGCTGCACGATGATCGACAAATGCGTGCACTGACTGGACAGGTCCACTCAAATCCGTGTGGTTCTTTCCTCAAAAGACCATTTCAGACATCGGTCTAGATGATATGACCAAGATTATTTTCGGATTTTTATTTACGCTTTGACATTTATGGACTTTATGTATACAATGACAAGTTAATTTACTTTGTAAAGTATTATATTATTTTTTATTATTGTGAATGTGAAGACATCGTGGATTTGTCTTTTTCATTTTTTTTAAATTAGTCTTAATCATCGTCTGGCAGTTTGAGTAATTTATACAGCCTACCCAAATGTCCTTTCTTTGGTAATGTTCGTCGAATCGTTTAGCTCTTTTAGTTCTGTGTTGAGCTGCATGACAACTGACAAATGCGTGCACTGACAGGACAGGTCCACTCATTCTGTGTGGTTCTTTTCTCAATAGACCATTTCAGACATCAATCCACATGGTCTTCACATGACCTGACCAAGATTATGTCTGGACTTTATAAGAGACTGTGACCTCTGAGTTTGTTTCCGCCTTTCTTCTCAGAGTAGTCAGATAGGAAACGCCGATCTCATCTAGTTTTTAAAATATGATTGACGTGTAAGTGTTTGTACAAATCTACTTACAGAAATACATCATTTATCCTTTATATCATTTAAGATTGAATTATATTTATTTTCCCAAAACTTTCTGAGTGTCCCACGAATTAACATTTCTTTAAAAAAAAAAACCAGCACTGCCTTCGATGTCAAACTGTTTTCATTTATGAGAGAATTTAATTTTCAAAAACGACGGGTACAATTTTATTTAACGACGGGTAAAAAGTTTTGTAGACGATCGAACCTGGAACTTGCTCAAGGAACAATTAAATTACATAGAATTTCTTAAGGCGTCGGGAATCGCTCAAGGTTCTGCCCGCGTGGTTCGTGGCTACGGTTTGTACTGTTTTAATTATTCTCAGAGTTATAAATCTTTTATAATTCCGTTGTGGATTAGTTGAAATCAGATTTAAATGTACTGCGTATAACTTGAAAATTCCTAGAGTTAAAACAATACTGTGCTCTCCACACCTATCACAAACAACATATTGCCAATAAATCGATTTGTAGTTAGAATAAACAATCTACTTATACGTCACATGTTGTTTAAAATAATCGAAACGTAGAAGCACAATTTCGAAAGTCCAGAGTGCCTAGACAAAGTAATATTCGTAACATTCGATCAGCGATGACCCTAGTAGAAAATCCAAAAGAACAAGTGGGGTTGACATAAGCTATCGAAATGCCACGTGATTATAGGTCATATCGTAATATCATAGTGAAGCGATAGTGATTGTAGAAATATAATCACTCTGAAGGTAATGCCATTTATCTAGCTAGGCCCTCTGAACTTCTGAAGCACTGTGGTGCGACGGACGGTGCGTGCGTACGAGTACCTATTTAAAGTTAAACCTTACTTTGAAGATGATGGTGGTTTACTTTTTGACCATACATTTAAAAGCACAGGATGTTCTTTAATATTTGAGGTATAGGTAAAAGTTACAGAATAGGTATTAAATATTAGCAAATCTTTTGTCACTTTATAGATTAGCGAGTAAGAATAGTTTTAAAACATGTTATAATACTGTGACACTTAATGAATATTTTTAATAGGCATATCATTTACCGAATTAACGTACAATTGATTACGTTCCTCCAACAGTCCTTAATTAACTTTATTAGTTTTAATTAACGACCCGGCAATAACGTGACACTAAAATATATTCTACCAATATTTTCCTATCGTCTCTCAACTTACATAAATTTCTAAGAAAAGAGCATAATAATTTTTCATTGTTCTATTACAAAAAGGGATCTAATTAGATGTGAATTATTATTTAATATCGTCCCATTTGTAATGAGCCTTTGTGTTATATATACTTAGCTAAATTGTGACAGTACCTATGTACTTGCCGTAAATTCGAAATTGAAGACGAATATAAGACATAAGAAAATGATTATGAAACTAAATTAAAACATTCAATTATACAGATACAAAACGGATTTAATAGTTTATGAACGGAATTAAATAAGGCTAACGATATTCGGTGTAGTAAACTTAATTTTACGTGTATTTATGTCATTCAAACCTTAGATTGAACTTCATTATACTAACCCACTTCGTAAGTAGTAACCAGGCCACTCAAAAAGTATCGCGAAAAAAGTTTTTATGTACGCGAGACGGTCTAGTTAGTTATAGTTATAATCTATTTTGAAATATGATTATTTGTGAGTAAAAATAGGTACGTTCCAATTTCAAAATTGCTCTCCCCATCGTTTGCGAGCTAATTTAAATGATCGTGTCTCATTTAATAATGGATCTGCCCGGGAACATTTTCGCGCTATGATTTTTTACGATTTCAAGTGTCGCCTGAAACCGGACGAATAGTACGTTAGACATCAAATGGCATTCATGGATGAAGGCCCTTCTAAGGCAACCGTGTATCGTTGATATAAAGAATTTAAGCGCGTTCGACTAACTTTGGGGGAAGAAGAAAGTGTGCTAGCAGTGATAATTTTTAATCCAAGACAAGTAACGTATCAAGAGATTCAAGCACGTACTGCGGGTTGGATCAAGAAGCCTTCACGAAATTCTATGTAGAGCATAGTTTTACGCTGGGTGCCGCACAAACTCACCGATGTTCAGAAGCAGGCCCGGATGGAATGGTGCCGTGATATGATAAACAAATTTGAAGCAGGCTCGTCATTCGTCATTACAGGTGATGAGTCTTGGATTTATCAATCGGATCCAGAAACGAAGCGTCAGTCAACGGTTTGGGTGTTTCAAAACGAATCAACGCCTTCCAATGAAAACGATCTAGAAGCGGGGGACAACTTTGATCGCGAGAATTTTTAATTTGACTGGCTACTTGGTGTCATTTCCTTTACGGAACCAAAGAAGCATCAACGCTGAATGGTATACTACCAAATGCTTGTCAGAAGTTTCTGGTGTGAGCAACAAGCGACCAAACACAGGGCTCCGCGGGCTACTGCTCCACCACGACAACGCGCCTTCGCACACGAGCTAAAAACGAGACACCCTCCTTACAGCCCTGACCTAGCATCGTGTGATTTCTTTTTATTCCCGAAAATAATAAACCACATAAAATAACGTACATAACATCACGCCTGTAATCCCAGAAGGGTTAGGCAGAGGTGTACCTATAGTACACCCACATTTCGCCAGTTATGTTTAAGACCCATGTAATAGAGGGCGAGCCAATTGCCATCAGCCGGGCTCCAGGCTGCTAATGAGAAATTCTAGATAGAAAAAACAAATAACGCTTAGCCCGACCTGGGAATCGAACCCAGGACCTCATGTTCAGCAGTAGCTCTTGCGACCACTAGACCATCGAGGCAGAATAAAAAATCAGCTCAAAGGAATCCAATTTTCGTCGCCGGAAGACGCACTGTCAGCTTCGAGCAGGCTGTAAATGAGGTGTCTACGGCGGTCTGGAAAAAGTGTTTCGAAAACTGGTTCAGACGTATGAAACTTTGTACAGAGGGTAGTGGAGAATACTTTGAAAAGAATTAACAGTAAAATTATTACCTATAGAATGTTTATTTTCGCAAAACTTGCTAAGTGTCCCACGTGTATTAAAAGGAAGATGAATCGTATGTCTGTAGACTAACTTCAAGAGGTTGGAGCTTATTATTAGTTTATGTAGACAAACTTTTGTGAAATTCAGGATCTTTCATAGTTTATGTTTCCATAAGCCGCGTTTTCACTACCCAGCCGAACGAACATATCGGCCATGTGTTTTAAAGCATGGTTTTTATTGAGTCATTTTTGTGATCTTTTATGGGCAGGGACTTATAAACACCTTCATAAATGTTACAGAATTAAAGTGTAACTTTATGAATTGATAAAATAATCAATTATGTAACACTGACAAACGTGTTACAGTAATATATCTGTAACCGATATAAAAGTATTAACCGTGTTAATACATGTAATAGGTAAACGAGCCGTTGCTAAAATATCCGCAATATCGACTGGATTGAGGCTATTTTGGCAACGCAACTGTCTGTCCCGCGCTGTTGCGGTACCGTGCTGGCAATTATACCTAAAACTGCTTATTTTTATACACATATTAACACCTATTGACACATATAAAAGTATACACTTTGATACTGTAACATTATTGCATGTGTTACATTTATAAATCTGTTTATTTTAAAATAGTGTTAATAGTATATTATGGTACTAGTGTGTCAATACACACGTGTATCGTACGACGTTTTTCAACACTCTTGTGAATAAAATATCAATAAAAACTCATTTTATTCAAAAAAATATCGTGTTCAATAGAACAAATAAATTAATGCTCCTATTGCTTGCTCATTTCATGCAACTTCTTATTTAAATAGATAATTTTAACTCGTACGTGTTTAATAAATAAAACTTTCACTCAAATATAACTTTTGTTTCCTCTGTAATAGAAGAAAACTTTTAATTCTCCATTTTGTACGTGGCAGAATAGGCGCAAACACTATGCGCGAAAAAAAAAAAAAACCTCATCCCTTTAGTCTGTGGCCGATCGCAATGCGCGCTCATAGGAAAACTGGTTAATTTTTCCCGCCATAGAGAAACATTTTTCACAACTCGTTTTCACTATTGAATTTATAGTTATTTATTAATTAAAATGTCTACAAGTACTAGTTACGAAGAAAATGATTTAAGAACAACGCCACTCCACCAATAAATTTAAAAAAAAAAAAAAACTATAACTCACTAGTGAGTTATAGCAATGAAAAAGTCACAGTTTGATTATGGGTGTCATTCTGTGCCTAATTGCGGTGACCATAGAGCCACTTTATGAGCAAGTGTGTTGAAAAAACACTTATTACGGTTACAGTTTGTCTATATAATTTTCAATTAGATGAAAATGTTTTTTCCTTGATTTCACTCCATGTTCGCGTGGAATAAAAAAAAACGGACTCCAACCGAGCACTTTCAACGTCGAGCGAATGCACATAGCAACTGCTCGCCCGCTAGTGACGTCGTTTTCACTGAATGAGCGAGCGAGCAATCATTCGCCGAGTCCAACCGATCATCACTGAACAAACATGTTCGCTCGCTCAAGTACTTTCATTTACCGCGTGAACCAACGCTTGCTCGCTCAGAACTGGTGAAAACGCAGCTTTATTGAACGAGTGTCGTTGCGCAGTCGGTGCTCATTTTCCCGGGCAGAGGAAATCTTCCCTCACCCTTAATTTAAAAGATAAATTAAATGAGCGCCACCCTCAATGAACCGATTAATTTATTTTTATAACCTACTGTTCTCTTGACTTCATTAATTTAAACTTTACATAGCTTAACTTTTTCGTTGTTTAAAAGCCCGAAGGCTATTTTAGGTCAATTGTCACCATTGAAAACATGTCTTGAATGGCAAATAAATAAGATGAAAACGTGGAAAGCCGTCCCTACTTCCCGGAAGGACCCCTCGCAACTCTGCCAAACCCAACCAATTATTGGGTTTCCTACTTCAGTGACCCATTGTCCGGCCTGAAAGAAAATAATTTAAAAGCTTGGCAATTACACTTAGAGATTGTGCAAATAAATTTTCATATAATTGGATTGCAGGACAGTCCATTACTGAGTCTTAGAGTTACACACTAATGTAATAATAATAAAATAATAATACAAAACATTTATTTTGACCACCACATAATGAAATATTATTAGGTCCAAGACATAACTTAGGTACAAATTTGCATTAAGTACGTGTCATCTTGTGAATAATATCTTAATTTTTTTTTTTACGATTTAAATATAATTGGGGCTATTTAAACTTACAAGTATACAAATAAAGAAAACAGCCCATCATTTCATAATTTAGAAGCTCATTGAGTACCTGCAGACATTTTGATTTATGAACATTCGCGAAAGAGGATTTGCTGTAAGGCACCTCATTTGTTGTGTAGGAAAGGCGCCCAAACCGCGAAGTTGTCAGCGATGGCATTTGAGATTTCACCAATTTGGGTTGTCAGCTTGCGGTACGGAATCAATTGAAACTGTTTATAGTCCACACAGAGTTTCACTGTTTCAGTAACTTTGTTAAACGTCAGATGGTAGGTATAAATTGAATTAACTTGATAAATACTCATCGAAATGGAAACCAGTTTAAATTTAGATTTCAGAATGAGTGTTATTTTAATAATAATACATATTTTGCGCTCCTTAAAATGTTATTGAACACTAAATTATAATGATTGCACCTGTTTCTGCAAAGGCTCGAAATACTTCCGGACCATCTAATGATGAACAACAAAATAGGATTATTTTTAAGGTTCAAGGGTCCTGAAAGCAGGAGCATCACGCGCCGCGAATCACTCGCGAACAAAAGGCACCCCTCGTCACGCAAGACGCGGTCTTTGACCCAGCAATCTTAATAGATTTAATAATAACTTAATTAGTAATTTAAGTAAACCGGGCCATATCAGTAACAATGTAAATGATTTATATGCGGAATTCTTTTCGGTAGTGCACACCGAGTTCAATAACACTTTTAAGAAGACAACTTGTGCAAATAGTTTTCTATTTGCCAAATTTGTTTATTTAGTGACTTGGCCACTAAGAGTATTAGGAAAAGTAGGGAAAAATTGTTTGAGCTGTACGGCCTGCCTTACATTCCCTCTGAAACTTTTAATAAATATGTTGCTATTTACTCTAAAACTTTTAAAAGCACCTGCAAGGTAGCTAAAGCCTTGTAAATTAGCAACACGACAGCCGATAATAAAGACGCAGTAACAAATAATTTGCTCAAGAATTTGTAAATTTCTTTACTAGTATCCCACCTAAAACGACCTGTCCTGTCCTATTGAATTTATATTCATGCATTTAAACCCTTAATAGCAATAACAGCTTTCAAGAAAATCAAGAACATAACTAACTTCTTTCTATAATATCTAACAGAAGATCTATCTTTATTTTACGTAAAATTTTATACCTAACGAATATTTATTTTTGTTATCACATTATTATCCAGATTTTGTTCTCAACCTCAAATTCTCAGTTTAGAAACCGTGTATAAACTTAACAGAGATGTAATTCTTTAGATTTGCCCTAACCGTACACGCGTAAAGTGTTCATAATGAGAAGAGTGAGCTCACACAATTTTAAATACCGTCTCTATGACAATCAAGTCCAGTCACTGCTCACTGCGTCATTGTGTGCCAGAGGTGCCAAAACGAAACAGAAACGCGACTATCTTTAACGCGGAAGGGCGAATCTAACGATTTAAATCTTTTCACTGGTAACTATGTATACATACATGTTATAAATATTAAAGCCGCATTTCGTGTCTGTGTATGTGACCAAGTTGTTCTTTTAAACTACGTAAAGGATTTTAATGTGGTTTTCACTTTCATTTAGAGAATTTATTTCGGAAGGTTAAGTTTTTATTACCTACATTAATATTTGTTTTGTTATTTGTTAAGTCGCAAAATCCGTGCGAAGCAGGTACGGGTCGCTAGTTTATTTCTAAACATAAAACACAATACCTACATGTTTATTGTTTTCCGTTGTTTACCCTTTTGAGAAAAGGTAAACGGTTTTTTATGTTGAACAAAGTGGTAGTGTTTCATTTATATTTTTATTTTATTTCATTGTAATATTGTAATCGGATAATGTGTTACTGTCTTTGTTCAGAAATAGCTGGCCAGGAGACGTTGTCCAGTCAACATGTCAATATGGTTGAGTTCATATAAAAAATCTTTCAGTTTTTTCGGAATTGTCAAAATTTCCGGGCTATTTCCCAATTTTTCTTTCCATAAAAACCTGATTGGTACTGTTACGAATATTTTAAAACCGTTCTCAAATAATGCGCTTGCCAACGAACAACATTTAATTTTTATTGACATCAAATTTTAAATAAGCGTTTATAGTAATGATACAAGTTTTACTTGTTCCAAGTGGGAGTAATTTTTTCACTGCTTAGACACGACTGTTAATTACATAAGTACTTAATGCTTTACTTATGTTTTTCTGACTTATCGTTAATTACCTGCCCAACTTAAATGATAAAGTTGGTCCTAATATTTATCTTAAAATAATTAATTTCTAGGACAAAATCTCAGAGGTCTCAGTGTTACTTCTTAGTTCAAATACATTTGATTACAGTTGCCAAGGAATCTTTAGTGTGATTTAGTCTTCCTTTCAACTGAAATACAGTGACACAGTAGGAAGTTTGTAGGTACCTACCTAACTTTTAATTTTAGTCAAGATAGGTATATAAACTTCGGGTCAAGGATTACATATTAATATGGATAAAAAAGGATAGGTTTATAACAAAAAAAGACGGTAACACAGGAAATCAAAATAAAACTGAAATATTTATTCAAAATAAATATCGGTAAAATAATTAACACTAAAATCTTAGAAATAATTTTCGAAGGTATTATAATTATTATTTCTATGTCTGCACTAGAATAAACCTGTATTACTCGTACAGGCGGCACGCATACATTATGGTTATTGTAGAACTATAAAATTCCTAACAACATTTAACATTAAACGTCTACGTCATTAAAGTCTTTGACGATTAAAAAAAAACGCTTTTGTATAACCGGTCATTTACATAGTATGCCTTGATAAGGGAATGCCAACGACCATATAGCCCATGCAATCTCGTCGATCTCGTGAGATCTCGTCCAAATTTTACGAGACTGAGATCTCCCTAGATTGCAAGATTGAGCGGGGCTGCGTTTTCCATTTAAAATACAGGATGATAAAAGTTTCATCTCACTGACAAATTAAAACTTCCTATTTATTTGATTACTAAAGCAATTCTTATTACTTTGAATTACTTCATTTAAATTTTTTATGTGTTTTTGAGAACTTGAGAAGTTTAATTTAATTTTATTAGTACCTATTACATTTTAATAATCGTCATCATCATCAGCCTATATTCGTCCACTGCTGATCGTAGGCCTCTCCCAGTAAACGCCACTGAGCCCGATCTGCTCGGCTCTCCTCATCCAGTCTCTACCAGCCGCCTTTCGTAAGACGTCGCTGCAACTGGCCGGCGGGCGTCCCACACTACGTTTGCCTAAACGCGGTCTCCACTCTAGAACTCGTTTTTCCCAACGATTGTCGGTTCTGCGAGAAATGTGACCAGTCCATTGCCACTTCAGCTTGCTTAGTCTTTGGACTATGTTACCTTGGTTCTCTGGCGGATCACCTCGTTTCGGATTTTATCCTTCAGAGAGACTCCAAGCATAGCTCTCTCCATAGCTCGCTCAGCGACTTTAAACGTGTGGACCAGTCTCAACTCAGTCTAGTCATAACTGGTAGGACACACGCGTTGAAGACTTTTGTCTTTAGGTACTGTGGTATAGACGACGAAAAGACCTTACGAAGTTTACCAAAAACTGCCCAACCCAGCTGAATCCTCTTATCGGCTTCCCTCTCAAAATGATTCCTACCCAACTGCATATTCTACCCAAGGTAAAGATATTCCTGAACAACTTCAAAGGGACCGTCAATGACAATTGGTCTCGGGGTAATAAGGTCGTTAAACATAACCTTGGTTTTGTCCGATACGTCGAGAGGCGTCAGCTAGGTCAGTCAGCATTCGGTCAGTGACTCCGCCCGCCATAAGGACAATATTTAATCAGAGCGAGTCATACGTATAATGCGGTCTGCCGGGGCGTCGACATCGATGTTTTCAGTACTATCATTTCGAAATTAAAAAGGACTCATTGTAATTTCTTTTTTGATCACGTGAACAAATTTATGACAATTTACACTGTTTGACATTTTTACTTTTAGAACTGTTTTTCCTTAACACTGTCTACTTTCTCAAATATTTCTGTTTTTTGTTTATATGCTCTTTTCTATCTGTGAAAACTTTTAATTGGCTTCATTTTTGTTATCAATCATCTCAATCTTATGAATTTGTTTAGCTGTTTGTTTTCCTAAAACTGTAAAATAAAATATGTGTGAGGTGTACTCGCTATTTATGTTTATACCCGTTCCTTTCCAGTCCAGCGTCTTAAACATATCTTCTAGGGCGCCAGTGAACAGTTTCGGGGACATATTATACCCCTGTCTCAAACTCCTGCGCAGCTGTGCAAGTTTAGTCTGGCGGTTCTGAACTTGAATGGTCACATTCGCAGCGTCATAAAAGCATCTCATCACATCGCTTTGTCGCCAGTCCACTTAGCATCGCTGCAGGAAATCGATCAAAGCCCAAGTCTCGACAGTGTCAAAAGCTTTCTTATAGTTCACTATAGCGAGACACAGGGGCTTGTTATACTATTCGGTCTTCTGTATAACCTGCCTCACAGTGTGGATGTGGTCTATGTGCCCGTAACCCGATCGAAACCTGGCCTGCTCTGGAGGTTGAAACTCATCAAGTCTTCTCGATAGACGATTCGAAATAACCATCGAAAACAGCTTGTAGACCTAGCTCAGAAACGATATGGGCTTGTAGTTTTTAAGGATTATTTTATCTTCGTTTTTGTAGAATTATACTACAATGCTTCTGTTCCATGCCTTTGGAGTTCTCCCATCGTTCAGAACGGAGCTAAACAGCTTCTGGAGCTCTCGAAGTACAGGTTTTCCTGCTGCTTTCAAGAGCTCTGAGGTTACTCCGTCATCCCCCATGGCTTTTTCATTTTTAAGCTGTTTGAGGGCTATCTCAATCTCGTCAAGGCTGACTTCCAGCAGATCATCGGTGTAGTGGCGGATCAATGTGGCTCGGGAATCTTCACTGCTAGGTTCGAGTCGTATAGCATGCGATTCGTATAGTCGGCTATACAAGTCCTCTATCCCGGCGAGAATATCCGGCCCTGAGGTGACGGTATTGCCAGAAGATGTATTAAGCTTCGTCATACGGGGCCTCCTCAATAGCAGCTCAAAGATTTTGGACCCCGATTTTGCTCTATCCGGCCCGTGTTAGAGCATGGGAGGTCCCGTCACATCAGCTTGCTGTAATTTCGATTGAGAGCTCACTTCTCTGCCAAAGTGGCATTAACGTCATTCCGCTTCTCATCTATAAGCCGAAGAGTCTCTGCCGAAAGTTTGATCTTCGTACGAGTAGCTTGCAGCTGATAGGACTTCGACCCTTCTTCCCTTAGGATTCCCACAATCTGTTGTAGGGACTCGTCTGACGTCGTCCCGTCGACTAGTAGTGGTTTCCAGAGCAGAAAATCGGTTTTCCAGATTAAGTTAAAACTGTTCTGAAACCACAACGGTTTGGAGCTGGTTAGGTAGGAGCGAAGACTTCATAAAACGGGATCTATCTAGCTTAAAGTTGATATTCAGAGCACATATTCAGATACATCTTTGAATATGTGCTTTTTATCCGTCATGATGAAGTCTATCTCGTTATTTATCACGGTATCAAGGCTTTGCCACGTCTGCTTTCTCTGGAGCTGTTTCTTATAGAACGTATTCATTAAGAAGAGCCCCTCTTTCTCCAAAATTTGACGAGCCTGTGGTTATTGCTACCATAACCGAGTGGACCAAATTTCGATTCTCTTCTATTCCGTACTCCCGTTTTAGCGATGAAAACCCCCATGATAACGTTGTAGTGCGTCTTCGTGGACTTGGGAAGAGCTAAATAAAATATGTCCTCATACATCTCGTCCACTGCGTAATCCGAGTGCGCCGACGCAACCTGTATGACCTTTTAAGGCTATACGTTCGCACGGACTATAAAATATCGCGGTGCAATTTTATCGCGCTCTGGATTTTGATCTGTCGGAGTGTTGAGATTCTAACAGAGTGTATCCCAGCGCGTCGAAAACACACTGTTGGATTTTCAACTCTCGGCGCTAAGCAGAGTGTTGAAAATCCAGTGTGCGATATTATCCTGTCGCGATATTTTTGTATACGTGGTGCTTATTGCTGAACCACAGCCCATGGCTACACATCACTTTTCATTAGGAACGCCATGTTCAGCAGTGAGAGTTAGAGCGTGCTCATGAGAGACAGGTTCCAGTAAAACATGTTGCAACGTGAGTTTAGGCACCAGTCCCAAAAAACAAACGGCAGTTATTTAAAAGAAAAAAAAAACGTTAAAAGCTTAATAAAGGATTAGCTTTAACAGGGACTTGGAGGTATTTTGCTGCAAAATATAGGTTTCTTGGACTAAACGCTACGAAACGTATTGTTTGGCTTCTTATAAGCGCTGTTAATCTTCATGAATAAAGGCACTAGTAGAGCGGAAAAGGGTACTTCCTCTAATCCCATTAAATAAACTCGATTCCAAAGACGAATTAGTCTCTCAGACATCCAATATTTTACGAAGAGATATTTCAAAGAGAAAGAATGTAATTGAATAGTGAACAGTATCTAGGTATTTTGTGTGAAGGAAAATTGCATTGTAAGCAAAATGAGTTTGTGGCACATAAAAAAGATTCCTGAAATAACAGCAAGGAAGGTAATATGCTGTAGCTATGTACTTCTGGCCACATTGAAACATCCGCAAACATAAAAAAAAAATTGTAAACAATGATAACATCGTTTATTCGGATGCGGGTATTATGATAACCTAATTAAGTTAAGAATATAATTTAAAAAAAGAACGTTATTTGGTTACTTTCTGCGTTTGTGAGAGATACATAGGAAACACGTCCAAACTTACACCTTCTATGTGTATGTATACTAATATCATATAGAGGTAACATATGTTTGTTTGTTTCTTTGTACGTAAGTTTGTATGTGAGGGGTGGTAATCTCTGGAAATCCGGTCGGATATGTTTTTTTTTTTTTTTTGCGAAAGGAATGCTATTTAACATCATGATGTGCTATTTGGGACCCGAGCAAAACAATCAGTCGCGAATGATGTTTTGATCAATATACTACCTGACACTGCAAAAAACTTTACAAAATTTGAATTTCGCGTTCTAACCTGGCGATTTTGTAAGTCTATGACAAGATAATTTAACAAAATGACAAAGCAATCCCCGACTTACGGTTGGACATCTCAAATCGTTGTTGGACAACATTGACACTTTAGTTGTTTCTAAACGACTAAACAAAAAAATAAGTTCTAAGAACCTACCTATTGTTAACATCTTCAAAGATGGAAAATCTGCTAATGTGTAGAATATGTTTAGTAGTGAAGAATGTACGTATGAAGTGTGTATGTATGTATACTGGTCAATAGGAATTTGCACGAACAATATGAAAAGGTCTAGAAAATAAGTCGACAAAACATGAAGAATTCGAAATCGTAAAATGTTAAAGAACTTTGCATTTCCGTAACTTTATGCTTAACGTTAAAGACCATTAAATTTATGACGGGAAATATCTGTATCCGCCCCCCGAAAATCCTTCTTGATTCCTTTGGAAAAGCGAAGGGTTAAGGCCGCATTTTCACTAGGCGACATGTCGCATATACTTATCGCTCGACATTCACGTAGTTGTTTCTGCAAAAGTTGTGGGACAATGTCCCGCGACGACGTATGACTTGTTCACATTGGCCAGTCGTGATCAGTATGTCGCCCGAGGAGGTAGTGTTGTTCAGTGCAGCTTACACACTACTGCCATTTTTGACAAGTGAATTTCGTGTCGAGCGACAGAGTCGCGGAACAAATGTCGCCTAGTGAAAATTCGGTTTAACCATTGTTATAACTGACTAGCTGACTGACTTAGGTGTAACATTTAAAAGATGACACATTTCGGTAAAAAACGTTATCTCCCATCAGGGTAGCAAATGAGCACTAGGTACAAGATAATTAAAGTTTAAGGAGTTTGAGTCACCCGGGCGAGGGCTTGCTAGGGGGACTCAAACTCCTTAAACTTTAAATTTAGTCTTTATTACGAGTGCTTGATACAATTTACCAAACAAATGAAGTACAATGTAACAACTAATGAAGGTTGTAATTCAACAACTTAATATTAATACCCATTTTCGGTGAAAACAATAACCAAGTTGTTGGTAAATCAAAATTCGATTTAATTAATTACACGACTTTCTATTGTATCTAATGGTTCTGGGTTGACTTTGTAGGATATTGTAATGACTCCGTCGGCAGTTGATTTATTATTTGGCCTAGGTACTCATTTTACATCTACCTTCATTAATAACAGAAAATATTTTCATACTAAAGTTATGTCTCACGTATTTATATTCATAATATCATTGTCATTAATTAGCATTACGTTCTATTTAGATTTTTATTATATTCTTAATTTTACGAATATTTTTAGGTGTTTCATTAGTAGTAACATGCCTCAGAAATTAACAAAACAGGTAGAGATAGAGATCTTTGTCCGGAAAATGTATGAACTATTTTACTTTGGCTCTATCTGTCAGAAGCTTATTGAGATTCTTTTATAAAGAAAATTAAACATCAGCCATTAACATAATATATGTAGGCACAATAATGACCTTTCCTTTCCAAAATTTTAGAACTTTAGCGTAAGTAACACAATAGTGAGAACACGAAAGTTCCCTACAACTTTCGTGTTTTCACTATTGTGTTACGTTTATTGTTATTCTTTTAGATCGTACGTCCGTAAGAATAAAAGTATAAAATTTAGGAGGTTACTCCTAAGTTATTGAAACAAACTCAAAAACGACAAAAGTTAACAATTATATGGGGCTACCTCGGAAAAACTCTGCTTTGAACAAAAATGGATAATCAAATCAGGTTAACAATCGGCTAAGATGTTGGTGTAAATTCAAATAAAAAAAAAACATTCGAATTAAGGACCTTCTCTGCTTTGTATTATTGTAATCTTCGTGACTAACAAAACGCGATTTTTCTTTTCTGTCCACCTTATATGTCTTAAAGCCAAACATATATTTATGTAATTTCCAACGTCGTTGATAATATCAGATTAAGTATTAATTAAACTACCACTCCGGGAAAATAATGATTGTTGGCGAGACAATAAACAAAATATTGTACAACGAGTTGATGAACCGAAAAAAATATTACTCTTGTAGCTTTCCGATATCTGGGTGGTTGGCTTTGGACAGATATTTCCGAAATAGGGCTACTATTTCGGGAAACAACGTCCAAAACCAAGCAATGTACATAAAAAAAGGATTAACATAAAGGGTCTAGACGGTTGTAAATAAAACTCATATGAGTAATAGTGACACACCAGAACCCTTGATTTTTTTGCGTAAATTCAAACTAAAGAGATCCATACCATTCGATGTTCAGATAGATTACTACATAAAAGACGGCTGTTACCATAAATGTGTAAGAATACAAGATCGAAACCTATGAGGAATTTTACTGTCAAAAGAACTTCGAGACACCCGCATTACAGTCATGACTATTAAGTAAATATATTTATCGTATCAATAGATTTATACTAATTGGGCTTAAATGGGCCCGTCAGAAGTCAGTCCAAATTTTGGTGTCAGATTTTAATGCGTTTATCACGGTTTGTCATATTTCTTCTAGTTGTTTTTAATAGGTTAGTGCAGCAAGTACTTAAGAAAACAAATCTTATAAGTAGTGAAAAACTTACTGGTCTGGTATTCATGTGGTTGAAAACAACTTGACGTGTATATAATAACACAAATTGCAGTTTTAAATGATGTGATGCATGGAACGACTTTGTTTGTATTACAAAAAGGCAGAAGCCATAAGTTAAGATTTACTGCTTTGAAACACATTGTTCTAATTCTTTGCTGTGGTTACAATTAAACCTAAGCCGACCAAACATAGGCTAGTCATAAGTAAACACGAGGTTTCAAATCACACACAACATGTGGGTACGCTCAAGGACGAATATAGGAGGAAAAGTGTGGTGCGACAATTTTTTTTTTCAAAACCCTTTTTTCTCGCACCATGGATAAAAATAGCGTTGAACTTTTTACCAGTGTACAAAGTAATCTTTGAGCTTATGAGGTTTGAGCCCGCTTTTTGTGAAATTTTGTTGGAACCTTTTGTGTGGACAATTTAAGTTACCGGCGCGGCAAAGGGAAAGGAGTCTTCTGATTTTTTTAACTCTGTATGGCCGTAGCATTGTTCGTAGTGCAGATATACATTATAGCTTTAGAGAAATTTTATTAAGAACCGAAGTATTGTTTGTACTTTATGCTGTATTTTATTTTTAACTCAGGAATAATGATTCTAAACTTGTTTCTTTTCACACGAGAGTTGGACGCAATTTCTGTGTTGGCGTTTCTATATAAATTAGGGTTCATAAATAAGCGTTTACATTATCGCTAGTAATAGTGTTTAATTTTGTTGGCGAAAGTAAGGAATATGCCATCCAAATGAATCAACCTATTGTTGTTGTTAAAATGTTCATCTGATAACATTGCAAGATGAAGATGAAATAAAATTGCATTGCCAACAAAAACCATACGAGTGAGATCATGATTCATGGTACGACTACATTATCTCAACCATACCTTTATTTGTCATAATCTAGATGAAACTAATACAACGTACTAAAGTTGACGAAGCTGCAATTGTTTTTTATAAAAGGTCTTAATGTGTTTCGTGCAGTACCTAGTGCGACCACTTATGTACCTTTACATATTTTTTTGTATTCATGACGTCTTTGCTAAACTCGACGCAAAATGATGTCTAAAGAAATATAAACTTCGTACTCACATACGTTAACTCACTTAGTGAGCTCCTGTTTGTCGTTGTATGAATATTTGTGGAGATGGAGACTTTGAAATAAATTGGGACTGTTGTTATTGTTACTGTATACTCATTCTATAGTCGCATAAATACATACTAAAAAGTTAGTCGCATTCATATTCCAGTGATGCACTCGTCCCTTGTCTCCAATACATAATGCATTTATGCACATAATAGAGAATAGATGGTTATTTCATATACCTTGAGTCAATTGTAACCGCAGTTTCTTGTGATATATGGACCGACTTCCTTCGGGTCGTACGCTGTCAGTTGATTGTTGCCTCGTTATGATACGAGTGTGATAATGCTACACTTTGTAACTGTTGGTCAGTGGACCCACTTTTTTGGGGAAAGGCACAGTAAAAACACGTAAAAAACTGGTATGTGATAAGAGGTGCTGCGCGTGGAGGTGGAAGTGCGGGATGCGCGTAGGCACAAGCGTCGCGCGCGGCCCGCGGTTATCAACTAAACACATTAAAAATGCCGGTTGGTACACAACCCGCGAACACTTTTCTCATCGTGTATCTTTCTGCTATAATGTAGATTCGACAGGCTCCGGCCATCTCGGCAATGTTTCCTATTCGATTATATTTAACTAAAATCGAATTGAAGACGTGTTTAACATTATCTCAAGGTTAGGTCGTTTTCGATCGATGTTTGATTGTAGTGATATTACCTCTACTACGTACGTTCACTGTGACGAATCGCTTTACGTTTGCTACGCTAACGCACGCGCAGGTAGTAGGTACCTGTTTTGGAATTTCGCGTTCATTTTCAATTTTTGTTGTAACAAATTCTGCGTCTGCGTAACCAGGCGGTAATGTTTAAAATAAATGAATAAACCTATTTTTGCACTTGGTGTATCGCCGCATTCGCTGCCAATAAATCCCTCTCAGTCTGAACTACTCTAAAGTGGGTCTAATAAACTAAATATTTTCATAATAAATATTGCAGTTAATAGGTAATCATCAGTAGGTAGGGCTGCTTTGTTGTAGGTTTCTTAGTACCACAATGTGAGTAAAAATAACAATATTACACTTGTATTCCTGTAGTCAAAGGTGTACAAATAAACACCAACGTTTCGCCAGTTACGGCTTAAATTCCACGTTAGCGACATATACATGTAACAAAATCGTAGCGAAGTCAAAACAGCCATGAATATTTTTGGAAAAAAAAAGTTATTGCTACTGGGTCTGGGAAAAATGTTAATGCGGAAAAGAAAGCATATTACTCACCATCCACTGGGTTCAAATCCAGACTCCGGACGGCTAAAGAGTAATTCCTAATGAAAAACCCAATCACCTTCTGGAGGGGTGTTGGCTGTTTGGAATAACCACCGACAGCCGTCAAGGCCCACGCACAATGGGCCATCTGAAGAACTAATAGCCAACCAAACCAAACCCTCTAACACAGAACCATATAACACTATCCTGGTCATAAGGATACACTGGACAGACGTAACGACAATAAAAAACGTCTTAAACAATAAAAATAAACCGGTCCCGTGCGAGTTGAACTCGCGTGGAGAGGGTTCCGTACGACGATGTTACCCACCAAAATATTTAATGTAAAGAAGGTTGTCAAGACTTACATAACGCTTTCATTGATAAAAGGAAATCGGATCTAATGACGAGCCAATCCCCTAAATCTACAAGGCTTAACTCTAGAACTTTACATCTTAGTCAAAATGTACGGCTTGGCCGTTTCGCGGCCGTCGCACAGACACTGTTATGGGCTTATGCTAGGAAATGAAGTAACTGGTATTAAATGATGTGTTACGCAATCGTAAAATGGAACGGCTAAGACGTACATTTTGACCAAAATGTAAGGTTATTAGAGTTACGGGCGTGGCTGTACATTAAATCTGAAAACTTTTTAACAGTGAGTGTTGGCTACCTACTTTACATAAATGTTTGTGATAGGATAACATTCCGTTTTGTACAAAAGCGCTGCACGCTTTTATTTAAATCATTAGATATAAACGAAGAAGTAATACAAGTAAATTTAATTATTTTATAATTTTTTGTGCGTGATAAAAGTGTGTTTAAAAAAAATAACTACGTACATATTTTTATTATTCACTTTTTAGCCTTGCATATTCTTCATTTAGTTATATATAAGACTAAAGTTAACGAAGTTATGATTTGAGCAGTTTATTAGTTGCCGCTGAAGAGTGCCCCTATCCACCTCCTGGCTCCATCATCAGACCCTAGTTGCCTAAGCCCAATGTATTGGACTCGTTAAAGCGAATTATATAAGACCAAACTCTAGAAGTTTACTATTAGGCACATAAGAGTTCTACTATCCACCTTCTGGCTTCATCATCAGATCAACTCCGAAATACCGAATTATAGTTTTGTCATCCAAACTGCGTAAACATTCAAAGTTTCATTTCGATACGATAATTAGAAGTAGGTTAAAATTGACTTCAAAGATTTTGTTACATTGCCCCTCCCGACCATTGCTCGAGCCAGCCCGCGCCGCTGAGCCTGTAGCTTTAAATTCGTCCCAAAATCAAATAAATCCTGATCCAGCTAGTCCCTTGCTGCCCTCTTCCAGCGACGCCCTGAGCCGAGGTCCGTACCCCATAGGGGGTGCCCTTAGCGTTGTCGCTTAGTTTTAGTTAGTATTTAAGTTTAAGTCCTGGCTGGAGGCCTTAATTTATTAGGGCACCACAGGCAAGTCCGCTTAAGCAGACGACAACATTACAGGTTGACCTGCGAGATGACATACACAAAAAAAAATGTTACAAGTAAAGCTAATAATAAAAATAAAAAATCTTGTGTTTCGTCTTTGTGATTTATGTACATACATGCTAATCTAGTTTTTTTTTTATGTACATACATATTAAAAAATGGAAGTAGGTATACCGATTCTCCGTAAGAAATACAGACAAAATGCACCTTTGAAGGGGGCTGGAGGGTGAATGTTACAAATTACCTTTTTTATTGTTGTTTGTGTGCAAATCCTAGCCTGCATACCAAATTTTAGATTTTTAGGACTTCGCGAAGTACCCCAGAGGTATTGATAAACGAGTCAGTGAGTCAGTCAGTGTAATAGCTAGACACATAAAACTTCGTGTGTTTTACAAGTCTGCTAACCACATTCATCTTTAGAATTTGAGCTTAGCTATATCATTATCCAGACCGAAGCTATGAGGGTATGAAAATACGCCAAAACGCTTCGAGAAAAGGTAGTGCCTATTGTTGGCGGGGGTACTACCGTGTATATCACAAGAACAACCTTGATATTGTAATTGAAAAACATGTTCTTTCATTCATTCCAACTACAAGTGTAAGTTTGTACGCACAGTATTGAAGATTATATAAGAAGATTTACCATGTTTTTTTAAGACCAGAGTCATCTTTAGGTTTTCCTGTAAACAGTTAGTAATGAACTAATTGTTAGTAATGAATTAATGTCTGTTTTTTTTTCAAAATTTCAAGCTCAGTAATTTCAGAGATAATTTCAGAGATTCTTAAATTACTTTTATTTTAAAATTATACAAAAAAATTATTTGTAACCCTCACAACAAGCCTTGTTTTTAATTTTCTAACTCGTTTATTTACGTTATAAGACCGTGTTTGGGTCACATAAATTCATATGTGTACCAAATTTCAACTTAATCAGTCAAGTAGATTCGGAGCAAATCGTCTGTGACAGACGGACGGACAGACAGACACACGAGTGATCCTATAAGGGTTCCGTTCTTCATTAGGACGTGCGGAACCCTAAAAATTGAACAAATCAGGGAAGTGGTGACGAAGTATCCTTAGTCGAAAAAAAAAAGGATTGAATTGGAATTCGATTCAAGTGAATTGAATAAACATTTGATTGAGGTAGAGGAAAAATAGAAGGATTGGCAATAACACAGATTATTTTCCCTGTTATGATCCCGATATAGATTTTGAAGGATATTTTAAGAGGTCAGTACGATATAGGGTACCTGCTACTTCGGAATGCCAATCATACAACACAGGGGGCTCACTAATTAATATGCCTTTGTAATATTAAGGATAAACTAGCTTGTACTCCATTGAACAATGTGGGTGAAGAAGCGAGTCTGCAAGTAATTACAATTACCAGTAGGATTGCCAATTACATATTGCGCATCCTCATTACTGATTCCTAAGTCTTTTTTCACAATTCCCAATGGAATCGGATCATCATTGTTTAAATCTGCAGATTGATGAATATAATACAAACATTTAAAAAGCAAAGTCTTCTTTATTAGCAGACGCAACAAACACATGAGCTTCATGCCTTACCACTGGCAATCTGAACATTGAGTTCAAGTTACCTTAACAATCAATATGTTGTGGTTATGTTGTTGTGGTTTTGGGTGTTGTGTTGTGGTGTTGTTGTTGTTGTATGTTGTTGTTGTAGTTGTTATGTTGTTTTGTTATCCTTATCAATGGTTATTTGAAAAAGTCACATTCTTTCTAAACATATTGTCATAAGGTTTCATTGACCCTGTTTTGTGATGCGTATAAGTATCAAAGGTGCCACTAGTTAAAGCTTCATGTCAATTAGGTTTATCACTGTCCTAGAACATTCTACCTCGAGAATAATGATAGTCACAGTTTTGTCTCTAAATGTAGACTTCCCAGAAATCCGGGAAATGTAGAGTCGGACGTTCATTAGGCATGGGCTAATTAATTGTCTCTAGTAGATAATTGGAACGGCTTAAGTCAATATTGTCCCGTAAAGATTGTTAGTGAACTTCACCCCTACAGAAATACTAAAACAGGTACAGTACAACTATTTTCTTAATGTCCCTTGGCAATCTGTCGTACGTGCGACTTTAGCAGCTTTCCTCCCATTTTTAAAATAAACTACATTAAGTTAAAAGAGTATTAACAACTACTTCCAAGTCGATTGAGAGCGTCCGGTCTGCACCTAGTGCAAAGAGCAACTGATAGAAATCCGACGACTGACGAAACATGAAGTTTGAAGTAACACAAGTTTCATCGTACCTATTTCTTGGTGAATGGCTGACCCCATAGACGTACCATAATGTACGATCCTTGCGGAATATTGCCTCCTTAATGACTTATACGGTATTGTATACTGCTGCCCATTATCCTAATTTAATTTCAGTCACTTTTCATGAAATCATATTTGCTGGCATCTGGCTGTGGGTCGATTATGCTAACTAATTTCATAAATGTGAAAGTAAGTTTGTTCGTTTGTTTGTAAGTTATGCTTTCACGTCAAAACGGCTAAACGGATTTTAATAAAATTTGGCACACAGATAGATCTCGACTTCGGTAAGGATATAGGTTACTTTTCATCCTGGATCGCAGGCGAAATCGCGGGCAACAGCGAGTTACCTAAGAATGAGCAGAAGCGACGCAGATGTATTAAAACATTGCCGTTTATGTTAAGGATCGTAATTAGTGTTACGTAACGTAAACATGCTTCCAAACATTTGTTCTTTGCACAAAGAATTTTAAAGATCATTTCAGAATTTGTTAGAAAAGTTTTATTGCTACCACTGAAAATCTTAACAAAGTTATTAAGTGTAGTTAAAGGCAAACATTGTACGGTATTGCGTCTTTTTATTTACAATTGTTCTTTTTAAAATCAATAACAAACAAGAGTAAGGTTTTGTCATAACAGAACATGCAGTTAATTATGTAAACAAAGTTATTTTAAAACTAATTTATTTTAAAGGAAATTACTACAATTAAATTGGTGAAACCTATTCGATGCTAGAATATGGAATGACAAAAATATGTATCTAAAATAACTAATTGCTAATGTCGAATTTCGCTACGTCGGTGCCTCGTGGCTGGACAGACGTCATCGATGCAGTTTTATGCACCCGGCGTAAATTGAAGGAATTGCAGCGTCGGCGGTATGCATTAGGGATCCGTATTTAACACCTCCACCCGCAGATCAGCAACTATTTGCTCATGTTGAGAGAAAATATTGCTGGGACTCCATCTCGCTTCCTGGTATCGCTGGTCACATCTTCATAGTTATGCTGCTTCTTGTCGTCTGTTCTGAGGTTCCAATGTTTATATTTGCGGCTTATTACCGTAATGATGAGTATGGCTGCGCATAGAACAATGATGTAAAATGGTATGGCTGTATGGAATAAGACAACTGGCTGAGTCTTGTCGATCTGAATAGGGCTTTCCATTAATACTTTGTTCTGGATGCTGTGAAGTTCTTCCAGGTTTACTGAATTGAAGCCAATGATGGGGGTGGAATCAACCGTTTGGTTCATCTGGTTATAAGGAATCTTTGATAACTTTAGTGGCTGTCCTTTTATCTCGTTGCTGTCATTAATGATTGTGAATTCCGTTGTTTGCAAGTAGCAATCCATGGGGATTGTGACGAGGTAACTTCCTTGTAAAATATTAAAGTCTTTTCTGCCGCAGGCTAATTGTACTTTGGTCGGTTGGGGCAATTAAAGAAAGTAGTGTTGGTCATCCAGTTGTTCTACTGCTTCTTTGGAGAGTGAAACCTTGGTAAATTGGCAGGTGTCTTCTAGACCTTGGTTGATGATGAGTTCTTGGATACAATCAGGCTTTGTCCGGATCTGATGACTTGTCTTCTTTTCACAGAGATGGATGCTGCTGTACTTCGGGCATTCAGCCTCCGTGTACACGAATAATTTCTCGTTTGTTGCTATGTAGGGAGTGGGAGGAATTAGGGCGAGTTGTTTCTTTAGAGACTTTAGTAGGTGTCTTTAGAGACTATGGGGAAACTCTATACTATAACTATTATTTTCTCAATAAAATAGGAACCTGGTTTTGTTAGATTATAATACTCTCGTAACTCTAAGTTTAAGATTTGATCTTGATTGTATATCGATTTTAACCTATCTATCATAGACTAGACGCGCGTATAAAAGCCATTATATTTTCTAACCTGATAATTTCAAACATTAAGTCTTCTACATTATTAGTTATGATTCCTAAAATTTGGCAAACTTTGCAAATTTATTAAACTATAATCGGTATAAGCATTTTTCTCTAGAAGTAGTTCTAATGTTGCATTAATTTTTTTTCAGATTTTTTGTTATTTGGTCTAAGATAGTGCTGTGCTGGGACATCCATTCTTTACTGAGACTGATATGGTTATTGAATTCTGAGACTATTTTATTTTCATTATTTTGTAAAGTTTTAATGGCCTCGTCATATTTTAGGGCATCTAGACAATCTAAATTGCCAGTAACACTTTTTACTACTGACCCAAGGCCATCTACAAGACCTCTTTTGGCTCTAACAGGTTCCAAAGATTTTACTTGTTGTAGTACCTTACCAAGTTTGTCAGTAAGATATTCAATCTGATATTCGTAAAGCATGTAAGTCTCATTATTAAGTCTAGTTCTAAAAGTCTTTAGTTGCATCTGTACGGAGTTTATTTTATCTTCAATGTCAGTTAGTTGTATATACTGTATGAATGAGTGGTAGTGTGTGGTTAGTCTAGTCAGTCCTAATCTGTACGGTAATAGTCCTGGTCCATCGGCTAAAGTCTCAAGTCTTATCTCTTGAGGGTGTGTCGCATGGATTGTCAGTAGCAGCAGGATCCTGTAACAATTGGCTCGCTTTAGGAACTCGTTTCAGCCGCGATTTGGCTATAGGGCCACGTTTTTTTGAAATGTATATGTGTATGGCAAATAGGCGAGTACTGTATCCTGCGTGTAGCGCGGTGCCGCTTTCTGGCGACTGGCAAAAGGGTTTTTAATAAAAACTTGTTGCTGTGGGGCATATTCTATCTCGGGCTCGCGGGTTTTGTTCCTATTATTTATTAAGGCTGTACGATTTGCAAGAGATGATTCATTAATGATGTTATAAACTTGTTTCATCTGTTGTCTGTGATTCTGTGCATATTGTTGCAAGATGTGCTCTGTCAGGTCTATATCGATTGGATCCCTGGGGTCAAAATGTCCAGTCAATAGGTCAAAGGGTCTACACTTAGTGAAGCTATGGATATAACTATTATATGCTATGATGGCGTATTGCATGAGATTGATTATTGGTTCGTCTTTATTTTGCAGTCTAAGAATTCTAATGTGCTCCAATAACGTTGAGTGAAACCGTTCGATGTTACCATTGTCATTTGGACTATGAGGTAGAATTCTGTGGTGAATTATCTTATGAAGACGTATAAATTCGGAGAAAAGCTAATTTGTAAATTCGATGCCATTATCAGTGATAATAGTAATAGGCAGTCCATGATGAGTACAAAAACGTAGCAATGCTTGTATAATACTGATAGCTGTACCGTCGCGCAAATGATACGCTTGCCCATATTTCGTGAATACGTTAATTAAAGTCACGTATTTTTCGTTCTGAACTGTAAAAAGGTCCATTTGAATGATTTCAAGTGGTTTTGCAGCTGGGGGCACTATGTTAAATTGATGTCTAATTGGATTCCTGTCGTATTTAGCTTGTCCGAAAATTGTACACTCATTAATAAATTTGGTGATTTGATCTTTCATCTTTGGCCAGTAATATTTTCGTGAGAGGGCTAGATTACATTCATTTATCCCACGGTGGTTCGTCTTACCGTCATGATAGTGTCGGATAATGTCTTGTTGTCGGAGGTATTCTTTAACATTCTTGAGTTCCGTCTTAGCTAATACTAGGTTAAATGAAGAACTTCTAAATTTGTCTTGTATAATTGGTACTATTGAATACATGGCTAACGGTGGATTTATTAATATGGCCGTTTAACCTTAGGGTTGACATACTCTTTGACAGCATTGATAATGTCGCACTCTAGGTTAGATTCTGAGATTTGGACTTCAATTCGTGTATGGTTTTCAAAAGGTTTAGTTACTGTCGGACGGCGTTTTATGTCGCCAACTATGGTAAAACGGATCTGTCGATGAAATTTATTGAGAGGTTCATCTGTAATGGGGACTTCTAATATAGGATGTTCATTACTGGTATGTACGGTGTCCGTAGAGGAGTTTGTCGGTGGCGGTGGTGCCTCAGATGGGTTGTTAATTATTGATCTGAGGTCCTTAATACTTTCGATCAGTGAGTTGATCTCATCTGTCTCCTCATTATAAATTTCTACACGGGAGAAAGCATCAGCATTGGTGTTAAATTTGCCTTTCTTGTACACTACGGTAAAGTCATATTCGCTTAGTCTTAGTCGCCATCTGGTCAGTCGTGAGTTGAGTTCTCTCAAGTTCACCATCCATTGTAATGTTTTGTGGTCAGTCAGTACCTTAAACTTCCTACCAAAAAGATAAGGTCTAAAGTACTTTGTTGCCCAGACTATGGCAAGCAACTCTTTCTCGATGGTACTATAATTTAGCTCACTTTCATTAAGTGTGCGAGATGCGTAACAGACGGGTTTGTTAGAACCTATTGGTCCCTGAGACAACACTGCTCCAATAGCGACATTTGAAGCGTCCGTCGTGAGATTAAATTCCTTTTTGAAGTCTGGGTATTGCAGGATAGGGTCATTAGTTAATAAGGTCTTACAAGTTTCAAAGGCGTTGACATATTCAGGGCTAAGAGTGATTTTAATACCTTTCTTTAGGCATAGGGTAAGAGGTTTGGTGATGCGAGCAAAATCGGGGATAAATTTCCGGTAATAACCTAGAAGGCCTAAAAATTGTTTGATTTCCTTCGGGGTCTTTGGGATTGGATATTTTTGGACTGCGGATATTTTGTCAGGGTTCGGCTTTATGCCGTCTCTACTAAAAATGTGACCCAGATAGGCAGTTTCGAGCTTAAAAAAATCGGACTTGTCCATCTAAATTTTGAAGTTGGACTCCCTAAGTCTTTGGTTTTTTTTTTTCCAAATTATCCATGTGTTCTTGAAGAGAGGTAGTACTGCATACGATGATATCGTCGAGATATACGAGGCATATGCTATTTTGAAGGCCTCTTAAAACATTGTCCATAACTCGTTGAAAGGTGGACGGTGAATTTTTTAGTCCCATGGGCATTCGAAGGAATTCAAATTGCCCGTGTTCCACATTAAATGCGGTTTTTGATATGTCCTGAGGGTCCATCTTGACTTGGTAGAAGCCACTTGCCAAATCTAAAGTCGTAAAGTATTGGCACTTTCCTAATTTGTCAAGGACGTCACTGATATTAGGTATGGGGTATTTGTCGTCAATCGTTTTTTCGTTCAATTTGCGAAAATCAACTACGAGACGCAATTTCTGTTTTCCGGAAGCGTCAATTTTTTTTGGCACGACCCAAATGGGCGAGCTCCATGCAGAATCGGAAGGTCTTATTATACCTTGCTGTAGCATTTTTGAAATTTGGTCCCTAACCTCATCCCGATGAACGAAAGGGTATCGATAGCTTTTAGTTTAAGCGGGAATTTCATCTGTTGTTCTTATGCGATGTTTTATTTTGTTAGTGAAAGTCAATGGTTCCCCGTCAATGTAAAATACATCCGCATAGCGAGAGCAAAGTGTTAAAAGATTAGCTTTTTCCTCTTCATTAAGGTGGTCCGTGCGCAAACGCGATAATACGTTATCTACGCGATTCGATTGTTTTACCTGCATGCACTCAGCATTGAACAGTTCTGCACAAGTGGGCTGGTCTAATGAAAAAATGACGTCATTGGGAGTTGGATTTTCTAACTCCACATATCCACGACTATTAGCAACAGCGGTAAGGCACTCATGGATAATACAATTACAAAAAACTTGTTCGCTTACTAAAACATCGCCATCCGGGGCATTAATAGGTAGTGTTACTAATTTAGTACTTTTGGCAGGGATAATATCCTCATACAAGTTGATGTTGCGTGAATTATATACTTTAATTGGATTTGTAGCAGTTCGCGTTACTAATTGAAAATCTTTTAAATCTATTATAGCCTCCCATTTGGATAATAAGTCTAATCCTATAAGGCCATCAAAGTAATTGTGAAAACGGTATACGAATAATTTTATACTATCGGCCTCGTTGAATTCATTAAAACACGGTAGAGTTATGGAGTTATCATTTTTACTGACACCGTGAATATTTGTAACTTCGAAAGGGTCATAGTTGAGGGGATAATCATAAAAAAACTTTTGTACAGCCTCGGGGCTAATAAAGGATTGGTTAGCGCCAGTGTCAATTAAATATTTTAAAGGAGGGCTAGAAATTTCTATGTAAGGTCTTTGAGTCTGTAAATTGAGGTCTATTTTTGCTCTATGGATGTCTGGTCCGACTGAAAATCCTGATTCTGATTGGCACGGCTCGGGCCTGGTTGTGGCTCTGTTTCTCCTGTTACCTGATTATCACAAGTCGCATTACAGTCAGTCGTATTAGTGTTATAATCATAGTAATAGAAATTGTAAAAGCCATTCCAGTCTGTGTAGTAGTCATATCCTGGTTCATAGTAGTAATCAGCAGAATAATAGGAACTATCAAGCAAGCGAGTTCATTAAGATTTAACTCGCGCGTCTTAAAATAATTATTCGGTGATGGGTTCCCGTTTCTTTGCCAATCGTGCCCTGGCGTCATGGGTAATGGTTTCGGACTGAAATCTTGAACGCCGCTCATGGGTTTCGGACCCAATACAGTGTCGACGGACCGATGGCCGGTGGAGCAGACTAGTCCTGGAGCGCGGACCGCGTAACGTGAGACGCCCAACGGCTAGATGGAACAACGACCTTAAGAATGTGGCTGGGAAAGACTGGATGCGGAAGGCGGAGGACAGGTTGTTGTGGCGCAACCTAGGAGAGGCTTTGCATGAGTTGATTGATTGACTCCCCTAGGCCAGATCAAGGTCAAAGTGTTATCACTCACGTGCGGTGTACTACCATTGCAGGCGTGGCCCCTATAAAAGAAAGTAGGTACACATTAATGAAACGAGACTATCCAGCAGTAAAAGTTTAGTTCGAAGTTTTATATCGATCGCATTCGAGCTGGCTCTCAGTTCAAAAAAGTTTCACAGTGTGCAAAGAGTTTTGAGACTAGGACCCTAAAGTTGTTTCATAATTAGCATGTTTTGATTCCACTTTTGACTACATGGTGTGTATATGTTTTACGGACCGAAAAAACTTGCAAGCGCAAAACATGTCTACAACGTGAACGTGATGTCATCTTTTCAAATTCTCCACTACGGAAAAGTCCGGTCACGGCACTCATTAAAATTCACTGAGCGAGTTTGCCATGGACTTTCATGATATTTAACCACAAGGCACTTTGGTAATTAGCAAAAGTTACGATGATGCGTTCTGGACGTTTTCTACCCATGTAATTCAGCCTAACATATCAACACACTCAAAAGGAAAATGTATGACAATATCGGAGGGCAGATACGTGTGGCTATTCTAATTTCATTGATGACTGAGCAAGAGTAGATGTCACTAAGCATCCTATAGTTATGGCCGTAAATTGTGTTTTCCGATGGTTGCCCAGCTAAAGGGTCCATGGTTAGTTACGCGTTCAGCCGTCATCCCTATTGGGATACAGCTGAACGCGTTACGGACCAAATTAATATGTAGGTACTAATACTGCCTCGTTAGTCTTGTGGTCGCAATCGTTACTGCTGAGCAGGAGGTCCTGGGTTCGATTCCCAGGTCGGGCATCGTGTTATTGGGTTTTTCTATCTGGAATTTCTCAATAGCAGCCCGGAGCCTGGAATTGTGCCCGGTTGATGGCAATAGGCTCGCCCCCTATTACATGGGACTTAAAACATAACTGGCAAAATGTGGGTGTACTATAGGTACATCTCTGTTCAACCCCTCGGGGAAACAAGGCGTGATGTTATGTTATGTTTATGTACTAATAACAGCCGCTCCAGACCAGAAAAAAAGTTGTTAGAATTCAGAGAATGGATGTTGAGGGTAACATTTTTAGTACCGATTTTGCCAATGCAACTGAACGCGTTTAGCACATCTAAAATGCTTTCAAGAGCTGTCAGTGTCAGTATTCCATGGAATAAAATGACACTGACAGCTCTTAAACGTAGTTTGTGTGCTGATCGCGTTCAGTTTTATCGGTGAAATCGGCACTTGTGAAACAGCATTGTTGAACTTCTTTAAATGACTGGATGTTTTGGAGTAGTTAAAAAAACTTACGCTAACAAAACACTCTACCAACTCCGGGATGGGTAGAACGATCCCTAGATCAAACTTTGACAAATGATAAATGTTTTATTTCTGTAAGTAGGTTTGTACAAACACTTTTACACGTCCATCATATTTTGAAAAGTATATGAGGTTTTTTTGTTTTTGATTGTGGCAAGCGGCCTTAGCCATTGTTGCCAGTGTCGAGTGTTGGTATATGAGGTTGGCGTTTCTTAACAGACTATTCTGAGAAGAAAGGTCGCAACAAACTCAGAGGTCACAGCCTCTTTTAAAGTTCGTACATAATCTTCGTCAGATCATGTGAAGACGAGTCGACGAACAATACCAAAGATAGGAGATTTGGGTAGGCCGCATAAATTAAAACTGCAGACCAAGACTAAGATTAAAATTAACTGAGAAAGTAAAAAGAATCTTAAACAATAATTACATTCACAATACTTACAATAGAATATTTAAAAAAAAACGGAAATAATATCAGAAATACAGATCATTTGAGGACCATGTGTCTGAAATGGTCTCTTCAGGAAAGAACCATACAGATCTTTAGACCAATTATCTGAAGTAGCGCTAGAGACAATTTGATAGACTGCTGAAAAACTTAAAACGAATAAGAGTAAAAGCCTGCTTTTAAAACTTATACTTAAGTAGTTCGTTTTCGGACAGATTAGTCAGGGTTCTCATTCAGATGAACAACTCCACTCTTATTAACTTTCAGTTGTTTAGTACGTTACGAATATATTAAATAGTCTGTTTTCAGGATGCCAGTGATAATAATGTCCTTTTTCCTTTTTTTCACCTCTTTTAAGTCGTGTCACCTGTTTAATTTTTATAATCCCGAGACAAACCCCAAATGGATTTTAACCTGATTATTTATACGGCAACGGTGGTCGGCAACCTGTGTCATTATGGTGAGTTATTTAATTGTGATTCACACACAAATGAGTAAACAATTAATTGTTCGCTTAGTAACAGGATATTTTGTTGCAACTAACAGATTGTATTCAGCATGTAGGTCATTGTAGGTATATGTTTAAAGTTAAATTACAAAGTTTCAAATGTAAAGTGTCATTACGGGGATAGTCATCAATTGCATATCTAAAATGATATTTGCGTTTATATTCGTAGAAATATAGGTTGCAACCCTTTTTTTATAACGAAGTTTAGGATTAAAAAGTACTCAAATACTATTTAAATCACCATTAAAAGACGATAAAATAGAACTTACAAAGTGAACAAGTTCTTCTCAAGGCTTTCTCAAGGACGAGACAAAGAATGTCTGTTGAACGCATTTGACTTGAATGAATGTCTTTGAGATTACTCTTGAATTTCACTTTGTAATGGTGACTTTTGTTGCAATAATTCAAAAATATTGTAAAATACACACAGTCTACTCTAACCTTACAAAAAGTTCACCCACACACACACAATGAAATTGGTTCATTTTCCTGTTGAACCTACTAACTTTCCTCCCTTCATTCACAAAGTGACGCGGTTTTGTAGTTTTCGAGTTCACCTCGTATCTTATATTATATCCAAACAAAACAACGTAAACATCAGTTATATTGGTCATCCAAAGGAATTGAGGATATTGAAAACATTTTCCTCAACTTGTGTGGAGTGGGGCATACCATACAAGTACCTACTTGTACAAATTACGAATAATTTAACATTAAGTAGTACTAACTTAATCTATTCTGTGTCCCTTAAGTTTTAACTGGAATAATGTATTTAAACAAACCCCAAAAATTCCCAATATAATAAATTTGCCTCTTCCGATGGTCCTAACCTAACGGCTCTAGCATATTTACTGCTACCAACTTTGAGAAAAGTTCACAAAGTTAAAAAGAGGTTCATTTATTTAAATGAAAAGATCTTTAGAAGAGCAAAATATTTTTAGAGGCTCAGTTAAAAATTTCCTTAAAACGTCTTCATCTCGCAACGTCTTATTCCTGACACGAACAAAACTAAATTTGGTGGCCGACAAAATATATTTTGTCTCATGATCACTGAGCAAGTTCGCATGGGAAACGATACACGTGTCATGCTATGTTTTTAACTTGTAAATCTGGTATGGCATGGATATTAACATAAATTGTAAATTAACTACACTACCGAATTATGACACTTTAATGGTAGCGTTATGTATTGATCAATGTGTGATCGTCAATTTTTTGTTGTTGTAAATGTTGAAGTTCAAAAGTGCAATTTATGTGCCTATTTGAAATAAATGATTAGACTTTGACATTGACTTTTAGGGTAATTAAAAATATAGCTCAAGCTGTAGTGAAAGGATTAGCTACGTAGGAATGTTTATAGCTGGGCGGACTGTCCCTTGCCTAGGTACGTAGGCAGATACTTCAGAAGGCCACCTGCTACGATCCTCACTTACTCAATTTCCTTCGGTTACGTTCATGCTCAATGTTCATAGTTTCGCCATGTCCGTTCGTCCGTCTGTCCGCGACTTAGATCAGAGATTCTTAGTAGTAGAAAGTTATTGTTTGGCATACATTCAGAACGACGACAAAATCGTAAATAAATAATAAAAAAAAAATTAAGGTTACCTTCCCTGCACATGAAGTGTGAGGTGTCGTTGGGAAGGTATTTCATAAGTATTGCAATTGCGTGAAAACAATTTTTTATAATTCAGAAATCCGTTTGCGTAACATTAACCTTAAAATAACTAATTTTTGGTTAGTTGGTAAGTTCATGTGGGAATATAAACACGTGTAACAATGCACTCCGGTTTATGCTGGGATTATTAAAAGAACGTTCCTAACGACAAAGGAATATAAAAAAATAAAAAACCAAAACAGGTTGTTAGTTATTTTTGAATTTCAAAACCGGCCAAGTGCGTGTCGGACCACGCAAAATGAAGGGTTCCATAGTTGGGATGAATTTACCCAAAGAACAGACTTTTGTATTGTAGTTGAAAAACATGTCTGCCATACATTACAACTGCAAATGTCATTTGGTCGACTAATACTCGTTATCTTGTAAAGCCCACCTAACTGTGATAGTTTTCCTTCTTCTAGATAACTTCGTTATACATATATACTACTGCCATGAATTATTTCACATATCCAAAAACAACCAACGGATTGAGCTGCTCCAATAAGTTTACACAGACATAATTGATGTGTAATTTGCTATTTTTACTTTTTTTCTTTTTCTTTTACCTTTTATCTAAACAATGACATGTATATATTTACTGTATAAAGTATAATATTGTTTTGATTTTTGTGAATGTGCGGACTGTGTGGGTCTTTGCGTTTTTTTTTTCTCTTCTTTTAGTGATGATGGTCTGGCTGTTTGAGTACTTTACGCGGCCTCCCCAAGTGTCCTTTCTTTTGTATTGTTCGTCGAGTCGTTGAGCTCCTTAGTTCTGAGTTGAGCTGCACGATGATTGACAAATGCGTGCACTGACTGGACAGGTCCACTCAAATCCGTGTGGTTCTTTCCTCAAAAGACCATTTTCAGACACCAGTCTACATAGTCCTCATATGATATGACCAAGATTATTTTAATATTTTATTTACACTTTGACATTGATGCACTTTATATATGCAATGCCATTTACTTTGTAAAGGATTATACTATTTTAATTATTGTGAATGTGAAGACATTGTGGATTTGTTGTTTTTTTTAATGCATTTTTTTTTAATTATTAGTTTTAATCATGGTCTGGCAGTTTGAGTAATTTATGCGGCCTACCCAAATGTCCTTTCTTTGGTAATGTTCGTCGAATCGTTTAGCTCCTTTAGTTCTGTGTTGAGCTGCATGACAACTGACAAATGCGTGCACTGACTGGACAGGTCCACTCATTCTGTGTGGTTCTTTCCTCGAAAGACCATTTCAGATATCAATCCACATGGTCTTCACATGACCTGACCAAGATTATGTCTGGACTTTAAAAGAGACTGTGACCTCTGAGTTTGTTTCGGCGTTTCTTCTCAGAGTAGTCAGATAGGAAATGCCGATCTCACCTAGTTTTTAAAATATGATTGACGTGTAAAAGTGTTTGTACAAACCTATTTACAGAAATAAAATCATTTATCATTTATTTATTTAACCATTTAGCTGGCAGGGGACACACTTGACTAACCAAAAATTTGTTCTTTTAAGCTATTAAGAGCAGGGCGACGTCTGAATTGTCCATACAAACGTAATTCCACTACATTATGCTTATATTCGGATTAAAACAGTATTTATCTAGGTTCCTACATCTTTTTTTTGCAAAATACTTATCTAAAATGAAGTTTAAGCTAATTGGATTTCACACTTTTTTACAGCGTAAATGACATGTTTTCTTATCGTTTTTTCTGTACTATATACAACTATATCTGTAATGTTGTTGTATTAGAAACATAGCTTATATTATCTTGTTGCAAAAAGTCGAAAAAAATAAAAAAACATTAAGTTTTCATTAATTATTTTTGGTATTACGGAACACATCAAAATTTATCACAATTTTTATAATAGCTAGTAGTGCTATCGTGTCAAGCAAATGTCAATGTGTGCGTGGTCGTACTGCTCAGGGTAGTAGATGTGTATCGCTCGCACAAGCACACACATAACCGATTTACCGCAACGTTTAGCCCGCCGCGCGCCGGGGTTTTCCGCGTTTGTTGTCAGTGTTAGACAGACGATTACTTTATTGTCCTGGGCGTGCGTATTTATTTGCATAATTGTATTGTAATATTTTTGATACTATTGACTTATAAATGCTGTGAACTTGGATTCAGATTGGCCTTATAGTTGGTATCGAGTAACCTAACCATTGATACATCAACTGAAATTTCCTTTGTGTAATTCAATTACGAAGTCAACATTAATTTATGTGTGAAATTTAAGAAAATAAATATTACAAAAATAAAACAAGTACATTGTTTTAGTACACAATAATGCAGTACCTAAATATGATAAAAATGTTTATACGTAACATTACAATACGGACTTTTCTAACGTTATTTCTTACTAGCTTCCGCCCGCGGCTTCGCCCATGTGGAGTGTTGATGAAAAGTAGCCTATAAGTACATAGGCTACTTTCCTTAGGCTTGATACAGAGTTCAGCGGATTAGCCGTGAAACTTCACAGCCCCGCTCTGCGCGCGGTATTCTCCGTTCGGATAGTGGTAACTTTTGAACAATCCGTCCAAATTAATAAGTGTAAAAGACAAAGTTTATCTACCTCAAACACCAAAAGCGATAAAGGTATTCATTTTGATGAGAATTAACTAAATATTCTATAATGTGGATTGTAAAAACAAAAAAGCAATTCATGTATGGAATATTATGAACATATGTCTATGTTCATAACACAATTTCGGCTTCTACTGGTAAAACTATTTTTCTAATTGATTCAGTAGTTTCGTAGCCTATTCAATACGAACAAACAATCAAATCTTTCCTCTTTATAATATTAGTAAAGACAAATCACACAATCTTTATAAATGATAGTCTATGTGTTATTCTGATGTATAAGCTATATTACTGTAAAGTTTCTTGGTTTGAGTTGCACACTACTAGGTACCTAAGTATATCTAATATATAAAATTCTCGTGTTACAGTTTTCGTTGCCATACTCCTCCGAAACGGCTTGACCGATTTTGATGACATTTTGTGTGCATATCGGGTAGATCTGAGAATCGGGCAACATCTATTTAAAAAAAAAAAAAAAAAAGAAGCAAAACAACGTTTGCGGGTTCAGCTAGTTTAGTATAAATTAGTATTTACCTACCTATCTACCTACGTATGGAGCTTTGTTTGTTGCGTTTCTTTAGACCATGTTCGCACTGACGTAAATATCTCGAGGCGGGATTTCATCACGTACTGCATTTTCAACTCTCAGTGTTGAACCGAGCATTGAGAATTACAACAGAGTGCTGCACACTGTTGGATTTTCAACTCTAGGTGCTAAGCAGTGCGTTGAAGATCCAGTGCGCGAAAAAATTATCTCAAGGAAACTTCCGTCCGACTTTATTACGTTTCGTTTTTTTTAATAGATGAATCAACAATAACAATGGTAATAGCAATATTTATGAAGAACATAACAATATAAATATTTATTCAAAATCCTTTATTTTTATGGTTCTTAGCTCAGGACGGTGTTATTGATGTACTCGTAATACGTACATAGGTATAAATTAGTGGAATATTTTTTATTTGACACTTTTATTATTTGACTTGTATTCATTATTTATACATTAAGTAACACTATTTAGTTTGGTAAAAATAATAAGTACATAAATAAGACAAAAGAAGCCTTAGTTTTTTTAAAGAGGACACCAAGGGAATAAATTATATATATCCCTATAATTTGTATTTACTCGACGTACAACGTCAGCCGGTTCCCCCTAAGGCATCGTCCTAATAGAACGCGAATGCGCGATCATCGCAGGTTCGCGCGAATTTTACTAGTACGAACGAGCGATCAAACATATTTAACTCGAATAGGTGTCCTAACTGACTATCGCACGACGCTGATCGCGCGAATCGCGTCGGCACAGCGGGACACCGCGCCCGCGCCCCTCTCGCCTTACCGGCCCGGCCGGCTGGCCGCCATTTTATTTCGTCGCGCCGTCAATCCGCGCGATGATCAATTAGGACACCAGTTTTTGCCATCGCGCGTACACGCGATGGTCGCATCGCTTACTCGCGCGATGATCGCGCAACCGTGTTCTATTAGGACGCTGCCTAAGACCACGCGCGATGACGATGTATAAGTACCCTTATATAATTTATTCAAGAACACCAACAGCATATAGGTACTTTTCTTGATTTTTTCTGCAAGGCCTAGATGTCGAAATATTCTTATAATTATGTTGAAATACCGGCATTATAAAGAAATTTCCAAAAAACGCATTACTAGTCTGTAGATTTACAAACGATTCCCCAAAGTCGTCAACAAAAAGAACGCAAATCATGAACAAACCTAATTACTAATAGATAGAAATATCTTCAGAGTCGTTAAGAATGAATGGAAGGTACAGTTAGTACAGTACAGCTCATAATAGCTATCTATCTACTCACACAGTTAAACACACATGGCTGCGCACCGCGTCCCTCACTCTCTTCTTTTGTCAAACAGAGATAGCAATATTCCGAATCCGGGCTCAAATTTCTATAACGTGCGTTGTTCGTCGGCCCCTCAAGCTTAAAAGAACAATTTTTTGGTTTGAATAGTATTAATAATGCGAACGGATTTCTGAATAAAAAATGGTTAACACGCAATCGCAATATTTATGAACGACCTTCCAAACGACACCTCACACAACAGGATAGACGGAAAAAAACATCCCACTTTTTGTGCAGGGAAGGTAACCTGAAAACATTAATATATATTTTATTTATCATTTTGTCGTCGTCATGAATTTATGCCAAACAACAGCTTTCTACAACTAAGAGTATCTGATCTAAGCCGCGGTCAGACGGACGAACGGACATGGCGAAACTATGAACATTGAGCATGAACGTAACCGAAGGAAATTGAGTAAGTGAGGATCGTAGCAGGTGGCCTTCTGAAGTATCTGCCTACGTACCTAGGCAAGGGACAGTCCGCCCAGCTATAAACATTCCTACGTAGCTAATCCTTTTACTACAGCTGGAGCTATATTTTTAATTACCCTAAAAGTCAATGTCAAAGTCTAATCGTTTATTTCAAATAGGCACATAAATTGCACTTTTGAACTTCAACATTTACAACAACAAAAAATTGACGATCACACATTGATCAATTCATAACGCTACCAATAAAGTGTCATAATTCGATAGTGTAGTTAATTTACAAATTATGTTAATATCCATGCCATACTAGATTTACAAGTTAAAAACATAGCATGACACGTGTTTCGTTTCCCTTGCGAACTTGCTCAGTGATCTTGAGAAAAAAGAATTTTTTGTCGGCCATCGAATTTAGTGTGTGCATTTTTCGTGTCAGGAATAAGACGTTGCGAGATGAAGACGTTTTATGGAAATTTTTAACTGAGCCTCTAAAAACTTTTTGCTCTTTTAACAAAGATATTTTCATTTAAATAAATGAACCTCTTTTTTACTTTGTGAACTTTTGTCGAACAAAGTTGGTCGCAGTAAATAAGCTAGAGCCGTTAGGTTAGGACCATCGGAAGAGGCACATTTATTATAGTGGGAATTTTTGAGGTTTGTTTAAATACATTACTCCAGTTAAAACTTAAGGGACACAGCATAGAATGAATTTAGGATGAAAATGAGGAGAAGTTGAGGAAAATGTTTTCAATATCCTCAATTCCTTTGGATGACCAATATAACTGATGTTTACGTTGTTTTGTTTGGATATAATATAAGATACGAGGTGAACTCGAAAACTACAAAACCGCGTCATTTTGTGAATGAAGGGAGGAAAGTTAGTAGGTTCAACAGGAAAATAAACCATTTTTATTATGTGTCTGTGCGTGTGTGAAGTTTTTGTAAGGTTATTTTTGAACGATTGCAACAAAAGTCACCATTACAAAGTGAAATTCAAGAGTAATCTCAAAGACATTCAATTCTGTTTATCCATAAAAATGCGCTCAACAGACTTCCCTTGTCTTTTCCTTGAGAAGAACTTGTTCACTTTGGTAAGTTAAATTTTATTGTCTTTTAATGGTGATTTAAATAGTTTTAGAGATTAAACTTCGTCCTTTAATTAAAGGGTAGCAACCTGTACTTCTAGGAATATAAAAGCAAATATTATTTTTAAATGTAATTGATGAAGTCTATCCCCATAATGACACTTTACATTACATTAAAACAAATACCTACAATGAAATACATGGTGAATACAATCTATTAGTTGCAACAAAATATACTGTTAGTAGGCGAACAATTAATTGCTCACTCATTTGTGTGTGAATCACAATTAAATAACTCACCATAATGACACAGGTTGCCGACCACCGTTGCCGTATAAATAATCAGGTTAAAATCCGTTTGAGGGTTTTGTCTCGGGATTATTTAAATTAAACAGGTGACACGAGTAAAAAAGCTGAAAAAAAAGGAAAAAGGACATTTTCATCACTAGCGTCCTGAAAACAGACTATTTAATATATTCGTGACGTACTAAACAACTGAAAGTTAATAAGAGTGGAGTCGTTCATCTGAATGAGAACCCTGACTAATCTGTCCGAAAACGAACTACTTAAGTATAAGTTTTAAAAGCAAACTCTTATTCGATTTAAGTTTTTCAGCAGTCTATCAAACTGTCTCTAGCATGACTTCAGAGCATTGATCTAAAGATCTGTATGGTTCTTTCCTCAGGAGACCATTTCTGACAGATGGTCCTCCAATGATCTGATTATATCTGATATTATTTCCGTTTTTTTAAAATATTCTGTTGTAATTATTGTGAACGTAAAAACTTTGTGGGTCACTGTTTTTTTAAGTTTTAAAGAAATTAAAAAAAAATAGTCTTGTCTTTTATTTTCTCAGTTAATTTTAATCTTAGTCTTGGTCTGCAGTTTGAGTAATTTATGCGGCCTACCCAAATCTCCTATCTTTGGTACTGTTCGTCGACTCGTTGTCATCACATGATCCCTTATTTTAACTTTAAAAGAGACTGTAACCTCTGAGTTTGTTGCGACCTTTCTTCTCAGAGTACTATGTTAAGAAACGCAGACCTCATATGCTTATTAAAATATGATGGACGTGTAAAAGTGTTTGTACAAACATACTGACAGAAATAAAATCAATTATCATTTGTCAAAGTTTGATCTAGGAATCGTTCTACCCATCCTGGAGTTGGTAGAGTGTTCTGTTAGAGTGCTCTGCCTACCATTTCGGTGAATTCTGGCGTAATATTATGTAAGTTTATTTAACTGTTTACAAACAACTTTGTTGTGAACAAATTACGTTCGGCTGAAGTCGAGGATACAAATAAAGCGATATAATTTACTAACAACTATTTAATAATTTTAATTATTACAATTAGATCGGTAAAACTAAGGTGCGTGACAATTGTTCGATGTCAGAAACAAGAGTGATACACCAATACACTCACACTGATTCAAAATTCACAATTTTCGATCTCACGCTATCGGATTGCTGAGAAGGCGAATCTCACGGTGCAGAGCGCAATGCGGTGTTAGTCATCGTCTTAGGAATTCAGGGTTCCGCAAGTAGCGACATAACATCTCCCTCCAAGAGATCGGCAATTATTTGAAAACTTTAGTCGAAATTTGTGTCGACGGCGAAGCTTGATCAATCTCGGTGTTGCTGGTCTCCTTTGTCCTTAGCCTTAATATCGATTCCATCAGTGGTTTTCTGTAGTTGTTTCAATCGACGACGACGAAGTATAATAATGGTACCGGATAGTAGAATATATACCGGTATAATTGTGTGGTATATAGCTTCAGTGTTCGACGACTGTGGCGTTACAGGTTCTTGTAGAGTGATTTCAGAGTTACTTCAGTGCAAACTGCCAAGGTCAATGGTATCTAGTTTATAGTCTTCATTAGTATGAAGACTCTGGAGCAGAAGATCCTGAGCTTTGGCAGAGTGATGGATATTAGCCTGGAGGGAACCGAATTGTGCCATCAGTGGCATTCCATTTCCTAGGCACCTCCTTCCATGGGCTGGGAGTCTTCTGCTTGGTTGCTGGTCTGTGTGAGGGGCGCAGGTCTACCGACAGCCATAGTCATATTTTTCTGGCTTTGGGTGCCCTGCCGGCTTTTCCTCCAAGCCTGTGCTCCGCAGGCTTTCCTGCATCTGCGCAAAGGCTGCAGTTCGGTGCCGCGGAGGACTGAGCCGCCTTTTGCCGGGTTGACCGCAGCGGTAACAAACATCACTGTGGTCGATTGGTGTAGTGTATTGTGCCTGGACATGCCCCTTCTCCAGGCTCCTGAAGCATTTCAAATACCTTGTTGGCAGGAGTCTAACCCTGGCAGACACCCAGCCTACCTGCAACCATCTGCCGTCTGCAACCTTCTTTGCAGCCACTACCGTGTACCGCACCCAAACCGTGCCCAGCCCGGCCACACTGCAACAAATTTCGCCCGCGTGCACGTATTCGGGTGGACACCCGCCGTTTCTGACAATGACCGCTACTACTTCCTCCGGGGTAACGGAATCGTCTAGCCCATCGATGCGCAATTCAGCCGTTTTAGTGGGCTTGGACAGCCGGACATCCTCTGGCTTGAGGACTTCCCGGAGCTCGGCAGCCAGAATGTCCGCCCTCTCCTGCCTTGTAGCACCCGACACAAAACGAAGCTGGCTGCCGTTCTAAAAAACGAAACCAGTCGGGGCGCCAAAATCGCCGAAGTTGAGGTTTTGCCGCTCCTCCACCAGGAGCGACTTATAAGGTCACTCCCTTGTTTGATGCTTCAGGTTGCAGCGCAATTACTACAGCCTCGGAGCGTGGAGGGGTAACCTGTCGTGGCCTTGTGCCCTCTGGAGCCGGTCCTTTGGGGGGTGCCTGCTGTGCCGCTTTCTTCTTGCGGCCCCTCTTCACCACCGTCCTCCAGGCCTATTGGGTGGAAGGCGCGGTCGCCAGAAGCGCGTTTGACTGGACAGGGGGCACGGACGCAACTGCCGCGGGCTTCTTAGTTCCCTCCCCCGGTTTCTTGGCCATCTGCACAGCGGCGGGCGGAGGATTTCGGCCGGGGGCAGTCGCGTCTCCATGGCCTCCAGTCGGGAATTCACCATGCCCCCACACTGCACCATGCATATTCTGGCCTCCCTCTCGATGTCGTGGTCCGACAGGCCAAGTACAGACGGTGGAGCAGGAGCAGGGTCATTCCTCTGGGCAGCAAACTCCCGCTCGAGGTCTTCCAGCTCAGATCGGAGACAGCTGTTCTTCTTCCACAACTCCGCCGTCTTATCCGAGGTAATGCGGTCATGGAGAATCTCCACCTCATCCCTGATCACTTCGACCGTCTCTTTCAGGATGCACATGAACGAGCCCTTCAGGTTGCCGGACTTTGTAGCAACCTTCAGGACAATATCCACGCAGTCCAACACCTGGCGGTTGAGAGCCTCGGCCGTTAAGCTTTTCTCAGTAGCCGCCTGGGCAGACCACCGCTCCCGGGACTGACGGGCCAATCGGCGACACTGAGCACGCTTCGCGGCGTTGGCCTCCGCCTTCGTGCCCACAAGGGAAATGGAAATGGTCTCTTGCTCTTTTTGTAAACCTCAAATAATTCCTATTTTGGAGACCTAAAAAATACATCCAAGTAACTGCGACCAACTTGGATATACCGCTTGCTCGGTTTGCGCGCGGTTGGACTCAGTTCTAACCTTTTTTTTTGTTCTGGGGTGGAAAATCCTCATGCATGTCCTCCGCCCTGGGGCGGGCGGAAGGGTCTGTCAGACTCTTACCGACTAAAACAACCTCGGTGTTCCATCTCACACCTACGTCGGGGTCGCGGGAACATCGGGTTGGGGGGAGGGGGGGAAGTGAGATGGTTGCCCACCTCCACTCGCACCTCGGGTCCTGATGTATGGGGGGCGGCGGACGTCTGGAAGAGGACGTTGTCTGCCCTCCGCCTGCGCCCATTGCGCCTGGTGCGGATCGGGAAAGTGGACGAGATCTCTCTCTCCCTTTACGCAGCCGAAGGAAACCACCGCGTCCTAGGACTCAACGCTGCTGACCATCTAATTCCCTACGGTCGGCAGCGACAGGTCACTTCCTACTTCTGTGATGAGGGCACGGCGCGGCTCCTCCCAAGCGGCACACTCTGCCAGCGTATGTCACGCCGTGTTCTACCGGCAGTCGACGCAGTGGTGACACCGGGCATCCGGCTCCCTGTTAATGCGACACAGGTACTTCCCAAAACTACCATGCCCCGACAGCACCTGCGTCGCGCGAAACGACAGGGTGCCGTGCCTCCTCCCGAGCCAGAGGTCGAGCACTGGCCGGACCGTCTCGATGGTGACGAGGCCGGCGATAGGGCGTGAGAGCCTGTCCCGCCATTCCGCCACCAGGATCTCGCGAAGCTGCCGCCCCGCGACCTCGCTTCCTCGCGCCAGCGATGAAGTGACGCGAGCACCTACTTCTCTAGGTCCCATAGCGGGGATCCGGCCAGTACACAAGCCACCTCGTAGGAGATCGTGCGATACCCCTTTATGACTCTGACGGCCTTTGCTCTCTGCGGCTTTCACAGAACAGAGATGCGAGCGGCCGTCAGGTCAGCGACCCAGATCGGGGCCCCATAAAGGCCATCGATCACACGATCCCCACGTGGAGCCGCCTACAAGCGGCGCTCGGGCCCCCCAGATTGGGAAGCAGCGTTGACAGCACCCCAGCCGCGCCCAACAACTTGGGTGCCAGCCGCCTAAAGTGGGGGCTGAAATCCCACCGGCTGTCGAGCACCAATCCCAGGTATTTCATGGTGGGCTCGACAGTGATTCGAACCCGCCCGACCACTATATGTGATCAGGGCGGCGGCGCCCACCTGGGGACCATAAAACACCATCGCTTCCGACTTTTTGAGGGCCACCTCCAGGCCTAGCGCCGTATGCGGCTCACCACCTGTGAGACGTCGCCAGCAACGTTGCCTCCCTGTACTAATTCCCCCGGGCTGTGAACAGCGTGTCGTCTGCGTAACACGTCAGGTCTACGCCCGATAGGAATTCGCCCCTCAGCACCCAGTTGTACCCAATGTTCCACAGGAGCGGCCCTACGACCGAGCCCTGCTGAACACCGCACGACACGAGGTGCTGGTTTCCGCCATCACGTCCCATGTAGGTGACACACCTCTGCACCAGATAAGCCCCAACGATGCGGCGGAGGTAGACAGGCACCCGATGAAACCGCAGTGCCTCCCGAATACAACTCCAGGGCAGGGTGTGGAAGGCATTAGAGATGTCCAAGGACACCGCCACTACCACCCCACCCCGGAACACAGTTGCCTCCGCCAGGACTCTCACCCGCCATATAGCGTGGATGGTGGAGCGCCCATGCCGATAGCCAAACTGGCTCTCGTCCAGATCCGGCCCCTCTCTGCACAAGTGGCCGACGAGGCGGGCTGCGATTATCAGCTCGAACAGTACGCGGACGGGGAGTCCGCAGGGCGCCCCACCTTCCTAAGCAGGACCAGGCGACCTGTTTTCCACAAAGTGGGAAACTGGCCTGTGTCACCTCTGGGACGCTGATGGCGTTCTCTTCTGAAGACTCTGCGGCTGTGGGTAAAGCCATCGGCGGCGGGGTATGTTCTTTTCTTGCCGGCAAGAGGGCTGCGACTACCTCCTCCAGCAGCTCGGGGTGGAGACTCTCAGTAAGTGGAGGAGCCGCGGCTCTAGGTTTCCCTCGAACCGCTGGATAGGGGGCGCCCACGGATCCCGTCTAGACTCTCCAACATCTCCACCCTGGCTCGCATCCTCGCCTCGCCGATGGCCAGCCACAGAGTCTCCTTTGCCGCGCGGTACACCTCATACGGCTTCTTCGTCAGGGACCCGACGACGTCTCCTCCGGTAATGGGTGTACTGGCGTCTAATCGCCACGCACGCGACGCTAACTGCGCGATTTCCGCGGACCACCAGTACACCTGGCGCCTTGCTGACTGTGTGTGGACCCGGGGCATTGATGCGTCGCAAATTTGCGTCATCGCCCCGCGGAACCACAGCGCCTCCTGTTCGACGTCGACGTCGACGGGTCCGGTTGTTGCCGACTCCCGGATCCAAGCCTGGGCACAGTTCTAACGTAACCTATCCTATTTGGTCGGTGTGTCCTGGCTAAGTAACTCCGATAAATTCGGCGCCCGCCAAGACCGGCAAATCAGGGCATTGAAGATTAAATCGTTAGTTCACAATTTGACGGTTTCACATGGATAATTTATAAACTATCGGAAATGAATACGTCAATTGTAAGCTGTAGGTATACAGTTCAGAATTTATCGACAGTTTACAATCTCGCAAGATGATTTATTAACAATGCTAACGATGTTCACACTCATATATATAAACAGGGTGTCCGGTAATTTTATAATTGCTTTGAGTTTGATAATTAATTGATAACCTTTAATTGGAAATGGGTCATGGTAGAACTAATGATCATTCGAAAAAAAAGGAGTATCAAAGCTATGTTTTATTTTACCTAAAAATCGATGCTTTTTGCTACCCATATTTTACATTATTGTACACCAAGACCACAAATTAATGAATTCATTTAAAACCGACGATAATCTATCGGTTGTTTTATTGTTATAGTAATTAACATTAACGGAGCTGAAAGATATGCAATAAATAGTATGACTGCTATTACATAGTTTGTTTTTAAAACAACGTATTATAAGAAACTATTGAGATAAGTTAAAAGCTGCTGAGACACTAGAAAATCGATTTCGGTTACAAATTTTCTCCTCTTAACATCTCTATTACCTGAATCCCTTCTTAAAGAAAACTTCAGTAAGGGCATTCCAAGTTTTGAGTTTTAGCCCATTTCTATTGTCACAATTAAAAAAGTATTCAAAAGTCTTACATGAAAAAAAAAGCACTGAAGAATTATGGGGGATTTCCGTTTAAGGTTCTTGGAGATTTCACTGACGCAATTGACCCTGTCCTAACGCCTGTACCACTGTCTAAATCCATGTTTAGACAGTGGTACGTTTCCTCATTTAATTAAACATAGTAAAGAAGTACGAATTTTCAAATCTGGTGGTAAAAGCATGCTCGACTTGATGTTGTCACATTTTAACTCAAATGGTATTTACATGTCGCGGGTTTTGTTTCACGAAACGCAGGTCGACGACTGACGCAAGAGTAAAACTCATCACTCACATTTTGGAATCCTGGAAGAAGTCTCAGGATGCAATTGATATTATCTGTGACCTCTCAAAATCGTTTGACTGCTTTGGTAGTAGTAGTTTATATCAATGACCTTCCTTACATGATGCCTTTCGGACATAATTTTATTCGCTGTCATTTTTTCCACTTCTCTTATTTTTTGAATAGATAGAAAAGATACAACAAAGTGAGATACACATATTATTTTTAAATAGTTAGTCACTTATTTTAGACACGTTTTTTAACGGTACATGTGCTTAAACTTTTTAAAAATGAAATTTTTTCAGTAGAACAATAATTCAAGTGTTTTTTATATAAGCTGCGTAATTACTGTCATACTATTTAGTGCTTATCTTTCAGCTCAGTTAACGTTAATTACTATAACAAAAAAATCTTTAAAAATGAAAACATGTCTTTGGTACTACATGTATTTTTATCTAAATGGCCATTAGTTCTATCATGGCCCATGAATAAGGTTGAAGGTGACCAAGGTTACCCAAGGTTATCCATTAATTACCGGACATCCTGTTTATAAGAGCTACGGCTTACCATTTCGTCGAGCTTCTACTGTATTGTGGTTGCGTATCAATTTTTTTGGACAAACAAAACAACAAAACTAAGAACTATATTCTCATTATTATTTAATTCGTTAAACGTTTTGGTTTACTAAACGGCACCCTAATTGCGTAACACATTTTCGTAAACGATTACGACTAATCTGTTTGATTTTGACGGTTCAAGAATATTCATTGCGTTCTATATATTGTTGAGCAAAATTTTTATCGAACTTAAGAATCAATGGATTAGCAATCTGTTTCAAAACGATTCAGATTCCGATTGATTGTGTATTACGCAATTAGGGTGCTGGTCGTTTTTTAAACCCCTATCCGACAAATCTAAGGTAAAGGGAGAGATAAAGCACATTAAAAGGTGCTCTGTATATCATCACGTAACGTATGGCCAACTTAAAGGATAGCAATCAGACAACCCTCGACATGTGGAGGTACATCCAAAAGCTTTTAACTGTACCTGCTCTACTTATGAAATACACAAGTCGCGCATATAGATATAAACAAGTACGAAAAAATCAAAGAAGAATGAAATGAATTAGATAAACTAACTGTCGCTTAGTTGTAAATCTTGTCAAAAATGTAGGAATGGATTTTTTGTGTAGGCTTTCGCAACTAACGTAAAACCTCTTGCTAAGTAGTCATCTATGACAAACCTAGGCCCAAGGGAATTATCGTTATGATGCTTACTGTGTGCAAATCTCTTATTTATCTGGAGAAAAACCTTGCACTTCAGATAGTTCTGCACGGTTTTTCTCTTGCCTTCGCTTTGCTGGGACCTAAAAAGCGTTTGTTAGGCATTATGTGAATATCGCATTTCTGTTCGCAATATATCCGCATTGTGTATCCCTCTAATTACCATAAAGATATAAGTCACTAGTGTGAGTTGCCTCCGGACGCTCAGTTCATTATATCCTACCATACTCAAGACAATAGGGATGATGGCCAAATGGGGAATGGGTTTCATGGGCTGCTGAATCCCGCTTGACATGCCTGTAAGGATTTTTGGCATCTTGTTAACAGTAGAAAATATTATTTAACTAATTGAATTTCCGCAGCGAAATATTTTATATGTTAACAGAATAGAAGAGAATAGAATACACTTTGTTGTACACCAAAATTGGATGGATGCGCAATTGATATTTTGAGCGTGCCTCTGTCGCAACACAATAGCGGCGATAAGTCCCCTCTTTGAGGAGTGGTTGGAGAGGCGCCACGGCGTCCTCATCTTTCGCCTGTCACAGGTTCTCACCGGACATGGTGGTTTTGGGAGGTTCCTGTTTCGTATAAGGCGGGAGGATATGCCCGGTTGTCACCATTTTGTTCATCGCCTGGAGGACACCGTGGAGTATACAGTGGAGGTCTGCCTGGCTTGGGCGGAACACCACCGTGTCCTCGCGGAGGCAATCGGCGGCGGCGATCTCTCGCGACCGGCCCTGGTCCAGGCCATGGTACGGAGCGTGAGTGAATGAGACGATGTCACCTCCTTCTGCGAAGCAGTAATGCTTACGGAGGACGTGAAGAAGAGAAACTTCGCCGCAGGAGATGCCCAGGGCGGTGGGAATCAACCACTAGGCTGATGAGGCAAGAAGATGTAGTAATTAATTAAAAGCACACCGTGCCTTCGATTTTGAATGGTGTGATTCACACACTGAATCCATTGATGCGAGTATACGAATGACAGTCGATTTATAGTACCTGGCAACCTATTGTTTTGGTGTAAATATACGCCCTTTCATCGATCATTGGAAACCCGAATAGCATCGATGCGACTCATTTAGCAAACATGTACTCGCAAGCAACAAAGGACTCAAATAGAACGACGGATTGTAGCTCGTATCAACGTAGCTCTGATAGATACGCTATTTAATACCTATAGCACTGCATATGTGCCCTGTGAATTCACCCAGCGGTGTCACACAGTGTAGCTTTTTACCACTTAAAGAATTTCGAGAGGAGGCCTGTGTCCTAGCATTGGGAACATTATAGGCTGAGTATGCTTCTGTAATCTAAGTAATCTAAGTCAGGGTCTTTTTTAAGTTTTGAAATTTTTTTAAGGCTCCTGGGCATTTTTGACGTTTCTCACACTGGATATGGATTTGGAATACGATTCTTAACACGTGTTAACCTTATAATCTCTTTATATTTCTCTTTTCATAAAAAAGATCAACCGTTGATATTTTTTTCACAATAAACTTTTTTCATATCCGAACTTCAATCTAACAAGGTTGTATTAAAATCATGTATGGCTCCTGTCCTATAGTTTCGAACAATTTCATTGGATCCGCCGCTCAAATAATTTGTGGTAGCCTGTTCGAAATATCTGAGCAAAATATTATTTGTCGGTTCGGTGCTGTTATTCAATGCAACAGAGCTTCTCTATGTTTTGGTGGATAACTGCTCAAAATTATCTATTCTTATACTATATGGCCAGCTGTTGCCTGCGACTTCGTCTGCGATCCCGGATGGAGAATACCCTATGACTCAGGTCATGGTCAGTCTGTGTGCCAAACTCCATCTAAATCCGTTCAGCTGCTTTGGCGTGAAATCGTAACAAACAAACAAACATAATATTGTTTGTTTGTTTCGCAATTATAATATTAGTTAGGATAATTCGTAATGATCTGATCCAGACAACCTAATTGTGGAATTGTAACATATGCCACATACCTACTGTTGAAGGACGTACAAAGCCGAATACCTACCTTTGTATAATTCTAACCAATTAATCCACTTATCAAACGCGATGTTGATAGACAATCTCTCTGGAGAGGGCATTGAAGCGTTCGTCAGAGGAAGCCATCTTATATCGAATAGCAAACTGCTTATTTCCCGCAGAGAACGAGAGTGAATCTTTCCTAGAAAATATTTTCATCTCAACAGTAATATTTTGTGCTTTGAAGTTATTTCAATGCTATAGAAAAGTAAAGAAAATGTAGGAATTTTAATGTTACGTTAAGTTTCGAAGGAATTGACAGATACATTTGAGCTGTTGCGATGTACAAAGTAATATCTACGAAACTATGGTCATAATGAGCATAATCTCATACTCTGAGGTACCTGAAAATTATAATATGGAGAAATACATCTACAAATACATCGACGAGAAACTGCGTTCCTGACACCTGCCCGTGCGTCTATTCTAGTAACTAATAAAGACCGAATTCGTAAAACACGTTTTCGTTTGTATGAAACTGACGGTTGTCAAGAACGCATTATCTCAGCGGCCGAACTGTAGTGCTCTATACATAGGTGAAGTGGGCGTGGAGTGAGCTGTCAGTGCCACTGATGCTAGGGATTGACCAAGATGGGATGCCACTGACAGCTCACTCCACGCAAGTCTTCACGGTGAGATTTTTACAGAAACGACATGCTGTAGTGGGAGACCCCCACTGTTCCGACGCATGACACAAGTTGATAATTAAGTTCAATGTTAAATGTAAAACTCTTTTACTTACGAAATAGAAATGATAAACTGCGTCTCAAAAGGCTTGCAGATCTCGTAACCCGGAAATTTAGAAAATCTGGCTCCCAAAATCTGATTTTGGTAAGTTTTCCTCTTCGATTTCACTTCGTTAGGAGAAATACTCTTCCTGGCCTGAATTCGGACGTGGGCTGCGAACGGTTCATTACATCTTGATTCTTAACGTGTTTAAAAAGATAAGCTACGGTAGAATTTTCAAGATGCTGTACTGAAATAATACATTCAACAAACATTCATTCCCAACTGCGAGTCAAGGCTCGTCCACATTGGCGCGACATAAAGGCAACGCGTGTCGCGCGACGAGCAGTGCCTTTGTGTCGCACTGTAGCGTCGCGCCTCTGGAGGGAGCTTTTATTCCGCATTAAGGCTCCCGCTGATGTCACTGTATTTTTTACGTTTTTATGGCCATATTTTTTTTTTTCAAAAATATACTGAGAAGGCGCAGTCATTACATTAATTTACTTAAATTTATCTCTGAGAGACTGTCACGGACTAAATTTATAAATGGATCTAACAGCTCTTCTGTGCAAAACAAAGATAGTCTGAATGTCGCCGGCATTTCCCCACAACAGAATACCGTACGACATTACACTATGAAAATAGCTAAAGTACAATAAACGGGCTGTGTCTATGTCAGTTAAATGAAGAATTTTTCTAACACCGTATGCTGCGGAGCTTAGCTTTTTTGACAATTTATCAATATGTGGGCCCCACTGAAGCTTAGCATCCAAAGTTAAGCCCAAGAATACTGTGCTTTCTTCAGGTTTCAAATTGAGTCGCGAGTACGTCCTTTCCCAGCTTAGATGAAATGTCGCGTGAACGTCGGTATGGTAAATTATTTCAGTTCAAAACAAGTCGAGTGTGCGTAGTTCTTGCGCTACTTTGAACGCACGTTAAGTCAGTGTGGCGGTAACCGTAATTAACGTTAAGACTTATTTAATATTCTGAATCCGTCGATGCGTGTGAGTTACTCGAGGAAACTGTTAGAACCATGTAATTTACCTACTCCCACTGCTCTCAGTTAGCTAGTTCAAATATAAATTAGAAATGCAATATTAGCTTAGGTTCTGACTAAGATAGACCTGACCTTTTCCGTGGTTGTGTTTCCATGTTTCCTCTGCTGGGACTCGGGCAGCGTCCCGTCTGTGAGAGGGAATGGGCCGGGTCCAGTGCGGGTCATAGGTGCATTACTTAAATCTTTTACCTAGGTTTTTTTGTTTAGACAATTCCAATAATTTGCTTGGACCACATGTTAACACTTACTGTTTAGAAGCGACAACCAAACTTTCAATCCGGGAGTGTTTACTTTTCCTTCAAAGTCGGTGAAACAGTTTTGTGTCGGACTTGGTTACCATCCTCAGTTAATAACTGCGTGTCTGCCCCACGGCTTTAATTTTTTTGTTACCTTTAATTGCTCACTGCATCCACGAACCGCATTTGATGGACAATTATAATCCCGAGGCTTGACGTGTTCAGGGGCGGTTATAAAGGGTGGCGATGAGGTTATACCATTTATCCTACAAGACATTCACTCCTACGGTAGACTTTCAATGTGTCTGACAAGATATAAGAACTATCAAAGCTGTCTGTCTACTAAAGAGATATCTTTGATAGTTTTCCAAATAAATATATATAATACAGCTTTAATACTTTAGTGTACACATAATAACAATTTATTATAGTTAAAGGGTGTTTGACAATGAACGACGTGATTTCCAATATTATTCCTAAAAAAAAAAAAAATTGAGCTTCACACCAAAGCGGATTTGAGGTGCAATTTAATACACATTTGTTACCTGTTACCTGTCAAAGCCACCAGGATCCAAACTTCATAATCGGGGATCGTTCTCGCCTGTATTGGGGACATAAACAGAGAAACTTTCAACTTTTATAAAATAACGAACGTCTGCTCGTCGCGGGCTCTTGCTCTATTAAATCTCTAACTGAATCGATAATCTCATTTTATACAAATATATACGTACCGGTAAATAATTAGCACTCGACAAAACAACTGAAGAAGAAACGCTTTCTCACCTTTTTATATTTCTGTTTCTGCCAGTAGTTTTATCATCGATGATGGGTAAATATTTTGCTAAGATCTATGTAAATTAAATACCTCAATTAGTGAAAAGTAAATTGGGATGATGACTAATATTAAAAACGTTCATAAAAAAAATGTAAGTAATTTCAACGAAGGCTTAGTAAAAATGAGAAAATCTAAAAAATCTGTTAAATCGGTGTACATTTGAAGAAGATACACGCTTTAAAAGTTTTTGGAGGGGATTATTGCCGTCCTTGTCAAGCGGTACTGACAATGTACGGCGCTGGTATGTATTTACATAGTCGTGACGTCACTTCTACGTTAGTGCTGTGCTTGTCTAACAATTATCTTAAAACGTTTATAAGTTGGCAATTTTTTAAGCTTTTACTTTTTTATAATATAGTTTGCGCTATTTGGAAACTGAGAGTCAGTCAGTTTGATCCCAATTATAAGTCATGTTACAAAATAGTTGATAATATTTTTTAAATTACAATTTTACTCTTCGATTTAACAGAGTTAATGTGTAAAAATTTGGCATGCCTTGCATAGTTTTTTTTATTTTATGACAGCGCGGAAAATCGTTTCCCAGGGACGAAAAGTACTGATTTCAACCCTCTGATCAGGTAACTTCAAACGTGCTTTCCAAGTATGAGAAATGCAAAATAATATCATGATATTATAGACGGCTCCACATCAGCAGCCGATCAGCAGTTGAGATGACGTGCCGTTATTTTACGCTACAGATAGATTAATATAGAGACAGCAGTTGGGCGAGTCTATAGAAAACTTAACAATTATATTGTCGATATTATTTACTTGTATTATTATGCTTTTCATGAAAGTGCATGAATTTATATAAAATATCGAATTAAACTGCACATAACTATTTATTTCCCGGTTATTTAACAGTTTCATAATAGTAAGAACTAGTTAATGAAATGATAAAGACTTTATTAACTCAGAGTTAATAAAGTAAAACACTGTTTTATCCCCGTAGCAAATAGTCTACTATTATTAGAGATGCATGTGGATAAAGTCAGTAATTAAGTTATTGATATCATAATTATAAATTGAAGACATGAGAGTAGATAAATACCTTAATGTGTTTTATAATCACCACTTACATATCTATTCAAGATAGGTAAGTGGTGATTATAAATCTTGAGTGATTATTTGGATAAAAACAATATAGATCGCGCCAAACTTCTAGACGCCTCTGAAGTTGCTTCGCGCAGGGGTACAGTCACAAGAACACTGAACGCACACTAACGCACACTAACGGGCACGCACGTGTCAGATGGGTGCGGGGGCGGGGAAGTGAGCGGGCCCTGCCGCCGCCACCTCCCGTCGCACCCCGCTGACACCTATTTTTTGCTACTGCGACGCGGCTCGCGCCAACTTCAGAGGCATCTAGAATTTTGGCGCGATCTATACGTTGTTTAGTTGTCTGTGTGAGTGTAATTGTTGACACCATCGCCCGCCTACATGCAAGGAGGCGCTGAAGTAATTAAAAACCATAGTCAGTGAAGTAATTTTGTCAAGGACTAGCTTCTGAACGCGACTTCGTCCGCGTAGAATTTCTTGTTCCCCGACCCTCCCCATCGCATCGCATCGCATCGTCTTTCCGCGCTATTGCTTAGTTTTCGCTTAGCTTTCTTTCTTACTTTTATTTATTTATGCTCGGCCCCTACGACTCCTAGAGTGATGTTTTATAGCCTTCCTCAAGAATTGAAACCGATTAACTATTTGCTTTGTTGAAAGTTGACTGAAATTTCCGTTGTTGTAATACTCGTATATTGTGTCATGATGATTAACTGCATAGCTCATTACCAACGAACCCAATATCTGGAGATTGAAAAACCTATCAATCACTGGTTTTAAAGTCCCAATAAAGCCAAAGTATGCGACCCTATAACGTGTTGACAGCTATTTGTTTCAACACGTTTTTTGTGTCTATCATCAGTAGCGATCTGTCTTAGGTTATTGGGTTTGGCCGTTAAGGTATAGCGGGATGATAATCAATTAAACGGTTACATCTGTAACTATCTGCTTTATTCGTTCCCTATTCTGCCCAGTGAAGTAATGGAATAATTCGACTGCTGTTATACACTGGTATATTGCGTTCTCTCTCATCCCCGTTTGTTGTCGTCTCTCATTTCCTTCAAAAAGTATAAGAAGTTTTATTGTGTTTTCCGAGTTTTCTAGTGCTCAAACCTCAGTTGGTCCGAAAGAGTTTTTTTAAATCCTTATAAGAAACAGTATGGACTGGCATATTTTTTGTTTGTGATTGTTGTCCTAATCTTGTTGACTGTGCATTTTTTTCAAAATCTGTGAATGCAGATCAATATGTTTCAAAAAGATAAGAACAGCCTCCTAAGATCGTTTTCTTGTAGCGACAATGATTAAAGCACCTGCCCTTATTGCTCCATCTCAAAAATCCACCCTGTACCTATACACGCATCATGATTAGCTGCCGCTCCATAAAGGTATGGCGTGGTGCTAATTATTTTAAAAGTTTAATCTGTTGCTATCTGCAATATTTTGGCTTGTCTTTTTACAATTTGCGGCAAAGTATAGAAAAATACTAACAAATTGCAATATTGCTCCCACTATAAATAGCGTGATGATTTATAGCCTACAGACTGATCAGACATAGAGGGAATTTCAATGCAAAATTTGAACAACATTTATCCACATGTTTAAGCGTGATGCTGGAAAAAGACATTCAGACAAAAATTCAAAACATTCGACCTTAGAATGGGGATGATGACAATTTTTTTTTCATCTCAATAAAATGTTTATTTCCAAATAGAGCAAATAGTATTACAAAAAGTGTAAAAACTTAAAAAACTGCCAAGTTATAAACGTTTTAAAGTAAGTGTTATACTAGGAACACCACTATCGTAGAAGTGACGTCACGACTACGTAACTTGATACTAGCGCCGTACATTGTCCGTACCGCGCGACAAGGACAGGAATAATCCCCACCAAAAACTTTAAAAGCGTGTATCTTCTTCATTTTTACATCGATTTAACCGATTTTTTCGTTATCTTATTTTTACCATGGGGTCTTTGAAATTACATTATTTTTAAGAACATTTTTAATAGTAGTCATCCCAGACCTCGCAGAATATTACAAAAAAAAAAATACAAAGTACAGTTTTGACTTCGCTATGATTTTATTTTAAGTTGGTATAAAGGAGATGGCTCTCATACAAGTTTGGCTCCGCATGGACATACATAAAACAATAAATGAAATGAAGGAATATTTGTATTTCATAGTCCTGTAAATATTGTATTACTCCAGAACTCGGTGGTGACGAGATATAAGACATTTTAGGTTAATACTTTGTAATTACATTTTGACGTTTAATACAGTAAGCTTGTACATTGTCGTCATAGTCTAGCGGATAAGGCCTCACTTCCCATGCACGAGGTTTACTGACATCGGTACATGAAAAACATTGGAGGAGGCCTATGTCCAGCAGCGGACGTCTTTCGGCTGAAATGATGATGATGATGATATGAATAGCGTCGTGATCAATGTTCGTGCCTTCTCTGTATGAGAAGGGGCCTTTGCCCAGCATTGGGACAAGCATAGGCTGGTATTATTATTTACTTAAAAATTATCTTGGAACAATGATATTTTCTTATTGTTATTGACTTTTGTCGTTGGCGTTGTTTGGCCGCCTAGGTACTGGAGATTGCGCTCTGAAAGCTCGATGCCAAAATGTGTGGCAAATAGAAAAACTTAATAAAGTATCATTTCATAACATAACAAATTTAAGCAGTCATGGTACATAATAAAATGAAACATACACACATCAACAGAATCTAGGGATACCTTAATCCTAAATTATTTACGAATCCATCGTTTAAAATCTATTTAGTTTCTATAAAAAGTTTATATACAGATTGAAACCTCATTTATTATATTCTCTAAATTTAAAAATGGAAATAAAAAAACAAAAGAAACAACAAATTACGGCGGCATAATTGTTAGTAATTCGTTACGCTAAGAAAAGTTAAAATTGTTTTATTAATATTAATTTATGAAAAGGGATTAGATTGATTTACTTTTTTAATTTAACGTGTCGTGTGAGCTTTAAGAGTCATGTCACGACGTCATTTGAGTCGAGATGAAATGTTACGAGCCGTGGGCATGTTAGAAAATGGTGCTATTCAACGCATCGTTGCTAAGGCCCTATACACCAGCCAAAACGTGATATCAAGGTTGTGGTCACGTTATCGCTGTTCTGGAGATGTGACTGAACGGCACACTGGTAGATATCGTGTTACTACGCAGAGACAGGATCGATATCTCCAAATGAACGCCAGAAGACAACCCAATATCACAGCGATGCAACTAGTACAAAGGCTCCAGGAGGACCATCAGCTGCTGGTAAGCGACCAAACCGTGCGAAGGAGGTTGCATGAAGTTGGTCTTCATCCTCGAAGACCGCTCCGTGTTCCAGCATTGCCACGTGGCAATCGCGGTCGGCGGCTTTCGTGGGCTGTGGGAGCATTTACCATGGAGTGACGAACAATGGTCTTTGGTGCTGTTCACCGATGAGTCCCGGTTTGGGTTTCATCCTGATTCACGAAGAACACACGTTTGGAGATCTCCAGGGAGAGTTAGCCGTCTACGGCACCCTCAGGAGGTCCACTCATACCAAGGCGGGGCAATCATGGTGTGGGCAGGAATTCGTTTTGGCGGACAAACCCAGCTCGTTTGGATCGAAGGCAACTTGACTGCACAAAAATACCATGAGGAGGTAGTAGAGCCTGTTATTGTTCCACACATAATCCAAATGGGCCAGGAATTTCTACTCATGCACGATAATGCTCCTTCACACAATATTCAAGTTTTGGATTGGCCTGCACAGTCGCCCGACTTAAATCCTATCGAGCATGCCTGGGACATGTTACAACGAAAAGCTTTGAGAGATTTCCCGCCATATTTGACGACGGAACAACAACTTTACGAACACTTGCAAAGAACATGGGACCTCATAACGCAGCAAGACATTGACAATTTAATTTTGATTATGAAAATTTTATTTTTATTTTTATGGATAGCTGACTGGTTTATTCATATTTGCGCATACCCACATATCTTAATAACAAAAGTAGACACAATACCTTACACTTTTCCCCCTTAAGATTATATATACTAATCAAAACTAGTAACTAACATGGTATATTAAAAACAAAAACAAAAATTATAACTATTTAGACATATTGTCTTTATTAACTGCGCGCACGTGCGCACGTATCGCTCGAGCCGAAGCCCCCGGCGGCGGCGGCGGCGGGCGAGGCGTCGCTGGCGAGGCCGGGCTCTCCAGGCCTGCGCTACCTGCCACCGTCTCCAGCTCACTGGATGCCTCTGATGCATCCTCGTAAGCATCATCGTCATAACCATTACGCTCCCCCTTGTGAGTACCGATGCTCGCTCCCGAAAGTGATAACCGCGACTTGTTCCCAACTGGAACTATTTGGTCGCGATGTCTGCGCTACTCGACACCGTTTCCCATGTCAATGCGGTACGACACCTGTCCCGTACTTTTAGACACTGTTCCCGTGGACCATTTATTAGAGTTCGAGGTGTAATCGCGTGCGCGTACCGGTTCTCCTACACGGATAGGAGGCTGGGGCGTACCTCCTGCATGAGCTACCTGACGTTGCTGCGCCGCGCGCGCCACTTGTGCGACGTCTGGCCGTAACGCATCCAGTCGCGTCCGCATACGACGCCCGGTGAGCAATACTGCCGGTGGCACGCCCGTAGTTGCATGCTCACAATTGCGGTAATTAAATAAGAATGTATTTAATGCTTGTAACACATTTACGCTACTGAGAACTATAACAATAATAATAAATTTATTGAATCAAAGTTACAATTATTACCTTATAATTAACTTAACTTAATTTCGGTCTGTAACTGTTAGCGATCTTCCTTTTTATCTTTACGGCGGACCCCAAACTAGACGGCGCCTGTATCTTGGGGACCAGAGTTGTGATGCATGATTCTATTTACCACTATAATTTTGTGAGAATATGTAAGAGTAGGTAATTGTAAACTTTTATATAAAACTAAATCAATATTGAGATCATCATGAAAGTGAAAACTTAAATCATAAATTATAATATAAACAAAAATCAAAGCTTAATTTGCATTGAACAAAGCACAAGACTAAAAATGTTAAACAATAAAATAAAATGTTAAATAATCATGAGTAAATATAAAAAAATAAAATTAAAAAATTAAATAAAATGCTAAGGAGCTAAAGTAAGGTGTGAGTGTGTGTGTTAGTGGGTGGGTGTGTGTGTTAGTGGGTGGGTGTGTGTTAGTGTGTGCGTGTGTGGTGTGTAGATGTTAATGTCTGTGGTGGTAGTAGGATTCCGAGAGTGAGTTGAGTGTTGTGAGAATGCTTTCCGATTCATCATACGAAAGACTTAATAGCCATTGTTTGACAACATTTTTGCATGTAGAGAGGGAGAGTTCTTTTGGGTCACAAGGCAAACTACTGGTGATCTTGTTATATACAAAAGTGTGTAGATAGGCGGGACACCATCTTGTTAGGAGAGATGTGGTCCGTTGAAGCGGGATGTGAAAGACACGTGTGGAAGTCAATGAGTGATAGTCAGGTCGGATTTTTAGGGTTTTGTGTATGCGTAGGTATGCATTGAGAATAAATAGTTGCCAGATACGTAGAATTTGAAACTCTTTGTATAGGGAGTCAGTAGGGTAGAAAAATGGATTTCTTAAGATAACTTTAATAACAGCTCTCTGGGCCCTTTCAAGCTCAATCATTATCGTTTTTCCAGCTCCACCCCAAATAGTTACGCCATATTGTATAATGGACTGGCATATTGCGAAAAAAACCATTCGCATTATGTCTTTTGGAGTGCGGTCTCTTAGTTTCTTTATGATGTGGATAAGTTTCCTTACCCGGCCAGAAAGAAATTGAATGTGGGCTTTAAATGATAGATTTTCGTCAATAAGTAGACCTAAATAACGAATAGATTGTGTCCGATTAATACAATCGCATGAGCAGACTTCACGTGACGTGTTCAGGTGGTTTTTACATGTGTGGAATTTTTAAAGTCAGGTTGGGAGGAGGGCTAGATAACTGTGTTTTGGAAAATGAAATAAATTTGGTTTTCTTTAAATTTAGTGTAAGTAAGTTATGGTCGAGTGTTTGCGCTACTGTTTCTAAGCCTTGTTCTGCAAGGCAGTAGACCTGTTCCCAGCTAGGTGCGTGGAATGTGATAACCGTGTCGTCTGCGTAAGATATTATTTGCGCGTTTGGAAGAGTGAGGTTCAGTATATCGTTCATATAGATTATAAAGAGTGTTGGGCCTAGTAAGCTGCCCTGCGGAACTCCAAAATTGATAGAGAGTTGTCCACTTGAGTGTTCACCAGATTTCACATACTGTCGGCGATTGGTGAAGTAGCTGTGAAACCACTTGAGTGGTTTTCCCCTTATCCCTGCTGCATCTAATTTTTTAAGGAGTAGCTCTGTTGAAATTGTGTCGAACGCTTTAGCTAGGTCTAAGAAGACCGCCATGCAGCGTTCACCCTTTTCTATGGTTGAAGATATGGAGTTTGTTAGCAGCGAATCCGCGTCTTCAGTTGATTTCCCTTTTCTAAAACCAAATTGTCGCTCTGAGATTAGATGATGTTTTTCTAGAAAATTTACAACGCGGCCACCTCTTCCGGGATTTTAGATAATGTACTAAGAAGTGCAATTGGTCTACAATTTTCAGGTTTATCCTTAGGACCACATTTATGTATCGGGCTTACTGCTGCAACTTTCCACTGTTCGGGAAATACTCCTGTTTCCAGGCTGAGATTAATCAGGTGGGTTAGAGGTGTTATAATTAAGTTTTGTATTTTCTTTATGAGTTTTACATTGATTTTGTCGGGACCTGGGGAACTATTGTCTTTTAACTGATTAATGAAGTTTGTAATTTCTGTTTCGTCAGTGGGATGCAGAAAGAAGGAGAAAGGTGAGGTATTTGGTGATAAGTGCTTGCTAGTGAGGGATGTCTGGGTTTCTGATAGTCTTGTCAGTATGGTAGCAGCCAAGTTTTTGCCTACGGATGTGAAGTAAGAGTTGCATTTAATGAGGGACTCGACAGGATCGGGAGAGCTGGTCACTAAATTGCATGTATTATTCCTTTGACTGCTAGGGTCGTACATTGATTTTAGAACTTTCCATAGCTTTTGAGAGTTTTTGTTATTATCCTGGATTTGTCGACTGTCGTATTCAATTCTAAGTTTCCGTAAGAGATTGTTGCAGAAGTTTTTATAACGGTGGTAGATTAGATTTTTATCTCGTTTTCAGGGTCAGATCTTAATTTTAGATGTAGTTTGTCGCGGTGACATATACATTTTATGAGCCCGGGTGTGATCCAAGGCTGAATGTTACGTTTGCTTCGCGGAATGTTAACTTTGTTTGTGTGTTTTTCTATTAACTCGGCAAGGATTCCGGTGAAAGAGGCAGCGGCAGAGGCTACACATTGTTGGTTAAGGGTTCAGTAAATTTTAGCTAAGTCTGTGGCTAAATCATCCTCGTTTAATTTAAGTGATTTTTATTAAGTGTAGTGATACTATGTTTAAGAGGGATGTGAGCCATTACTATGTCGTGATCTGTTATAGAGCTTTTGCATACTACGCCTTGGCGTCAAGATGTTTGTCTAGTGGATGTCGATGTGTAATTAATGTAAGAGGTGGCAACACTGATTATTAATAATTAGATTTTATAAGATTTTTTCAATTTTTATTAAAATTAATAGTTTTTTTAGAAGAAAAGAAGTTTTTTATCATACTAATTTTCTACGGCGATTTTAAAAATATATATTTAGTATTTAAAACAGAATCACGAAATAGTTTTTTTTATTATTAAAGACCTTAAAATAATCTATCATTCTTCCAATTACTATATCAGATAATTTTTCATAGATTAATAGATATTTGATTAAATATAAAATATCCCTAGATTTTGTTGATGTTTGTATTACATTCGAGTACTAACTTGTTGAGGAAATATCCATTCGAATATTACATCATGAATGTGCTATTGCTTTCAGGGTTACGTGTCAGTGTGTGAAAACGAACACACATCAGGGATCTTTCACACTTTACACACACATGACGATAACCAAAACTAGGGATTAGTGTTCCACTTGTACCCGAGTTTTATGTCTGCCTTGCCAGTACCTAACCAACAGGAAGGGCACACGATCATGATCAGACGCAGTGACCTAAAATAAAATAAAACCTCGATAAGTATAAACAAATTCACCCTACACCCTCTTATATAAGACGTGTTGAAGACGTTACTGAAAATGTTAAAAGTCTCCAATCGCGGAGTCATCCACTGCATTATAACAGATTTAATGTCATGTGAATCCAACAAATGGCTCCTTAAGCGAAGCGTTGCTATACTACAGTTTGTGCAGCGTCAGTTCTCCATTAGAAACAGGGTAAACATCTGTTGTAGTCAAGGTAAATCGAAATAAGAAGATGCAAAGTCCGTGAGCGCCGAGTTCGGTCGGGAGAGCAGTAACAACAGATACCCAGGAACAAAGCCAAAGGTCGTCGTAACACCACAAGAAATCACAAGAAAACATTCAAGATGCGAGCCACAAAAACCTATACACCACTAAATTGGCTACACACTACCTATATAATAAAAGTACTCTGTGCTACACACGAATAACATAAACTGTCATGTCATTACATGTCTTGACTTTGTCAAGACAATCGACATAAAACCCGTAACACACGTACATAGCTATAATATGTATACAAACATACATAAACGCACTGTTTTTTCCGTGTGGGTAGGCAAAAACTACAAAACCCTGCACTGCGCTGCTGCGGGCATTACTTACGTACTCCTTTTTCCGCTTTGTCCGCTTTCATAAATCAAGTCTTAAAGGCGCGTCGTATTATTAGATAAACTGTGTTGTACACATAAGGTGTCAAATATTTAATAGTTAGGTATAGTTGTGCGTGTGTTTATTTTATCAGAAATTATGTCGTAAATGTCACAAAATGTTTTAAATTACCTTATTAAAATACTACAATAATGTGTCCTGCACTTAATTTCGTATAATAAAGATACTTACTTGCTTATTTATTATGTTTTATTAAATTGACTTTCTCAGTAGCAGCCCGGAGTCTGGATTTGTGCCAGGTTGATGGCAATATGTTACATGGGGCTCACACATAACTGGTGAAATGCGGGTGTACTGTAGGTATACCTCTGCCTAATCCTTCAGCGATTACAGGCGTGATGTATTAATTGGATGGATGTATATATAGGATGTATTTATTGGACCTACCACTATTTTATCGCTTCGTGTATACCTATCTTAACAGAAGAAGATAGTGTTTCCATTACTTTGAAGAACCAATTAATCTATTGGTTTTTAATTAGAGAGATAAATAAAATGTGTCCTATTTACTTTTAGTTCCGTTATCACTAAACACCTATTAAAATATTTATTTTTCTTACTCTGATAACTAAATTACAAGTAAATACATGTCGTTTCGAACAATAAATATGTACTATTTACCATTTTATTTCAAAGAATTGCAACATTAGTAACTCACGGATGGAAATCAAAATAAAACAAACAAAACAATAGTCTCTATAACCATTGTTTTGTTTGGAACGCGGCACGCTCAATGACGTCATGATATTGTTATGAAAAAAATGTATAGGGAGGTGTGTTCTTTTGATTGATTAATGTGAAATAATGTGTATTTATGTTAATAAAAAAAAAACTCCCATACAAAGCTTAGGACATATCGTCGTTTTAATCAGACGCGACATTTTCACGCCGGACCACCCAGAAGTAGCTTGACGGATGCGAATTATTCGCCAAAATGGCCGCCACAGTTGAAAGGATAAATATCAGGGGTATCGTATCAAACCTGGTTACGTCCAGCAAAATTGTAATAACAATAATGTCTTCCTGATCCTTACTTATTTCTTTCACAATATAGTAAAGCGCACAAGTGTGTGCGCAGACATAGGTGCACTCCCTATACCCTCACTCTCAAAGTCATGTTATGAGTAAACAAACTTGCAAAAAAACGTCCAGTTATTTATGATATTGACTTATTTTAAAGCAAAAAAGCATAACTATTGTGATACTGTTGTAATCACAAAACGATTGTCCATTTATTTTATCCGCTATCACTTCAATAAGATACTACGCTATGACCTTTGATTATTTGTATAATGAATGAATGAATGAAATGCACCGACCCCAGCGTGGTTTGACCAGACTCGATTAATCGAATGAACCCCCAGATTTGCACTAGCCCCTGAAGCCTCATGCTTCATGGTGCTAAAAGGACCATTGATTATCAAGGAATAGACCGGGGGGTGCTTTAATGGTAGGGAAGACGTGCCCTTAGGATAGGAAGGAGTGGAGCCAATCGAGTGTAATGCACCCTAAAATTAGCATTGGAACAAGAGTAGAGACAATAGTGGAGAGACGGGTGGTATTTATCTATGGGAGGGCATCTTTTATTGACGTCGAAGCCGAGTTGATTCAGGTCGCGCTTCATCGGTGAATCTTTTCTCGGCTTTTTTTAATGTCCTTGCTCTGCTGAGATACATGTTGCTGTTTGTACTTTTCAATGTCTTCGTCTGAGGTCTCGCTACTATCCGCTTCCGGTTTTTGTAAATCTCATTATCATTGTTCATGGTCTTCCACCGTGTCTTTCCAGCACTTTTGAACTTAACAATAGTTTTGGGACACTGAGAAGGACCTTTTTTTTCGCCTGGCCGACTACCTGGCTCGGATCTTGTAAGCTTGTTGCTACAGAATGCGAACTTTTAGAGACACTTATTTCATTTTATAACTCTCGTCAAGGCAATAAGTTAACACTTTTTGTACGAATTCTATATATATGAATACTTTGTCTAGGCCCTCGAGTGTCCTTGAGATAATGACCTACGACATAAAATATCGCGGCGGCATTGATTCGCGCACTGGATCTTCAACGCGCTGCTTAGCACCGAGATTTCAAAATCCAACAGTGTTTAGTCGACGCGCTGGGTAGCACTCTGTTGAATTCTCAATGTTCGGTTCAACACAAAGAGTTAATAATGCAGTGCGCGATAAAATCCCGCCGCGAGATGTTTTCGTCCATGCGAACATGCTCTAAAGAAACTGAACAAACGACGCTTCATAGGTAGGTAGGTAAATACTAATTTATACAAAAAATACTTACCTACTGGCGATGCCCTCAAACAATAAGTCAGTAAATTTGGACATTTTATTGTTTTATCAAATTCGTCATTCGCGTTGGAATACGTATTAGTAATTTATTTTTCATTTGTCGTAGTGTGATTTACAAAGATATCATGAATAACACTTTTATACTAGGGAAATTAAAACAAAAATTATGACAAGAAAAGTATCTTTACGTATCAATTCAAAACTTTTTGCGTAAAGTATTGAATTTTCGTAAGTTGCTATTACCGATATAATGGCGTAAATGAGTCGTGCAGTTCTTAGTAAATGTTAGAACGTGGTTATTGTCGAATTATTTTGAGTCAGCTGAAACCGTTATGGGAACTTACAAGCTTTTAAAAGTAAATAATTGTTTAATAAATTATAATGTGTCCCCCGGTCTCGTTTTCGACTATAACGATTTATAATACGAATACGTATCGTCTTTGAAATCCTACTATCCTACCTACTATCCTACTTCAAACATGAAAGTTTGTGAGGATGGATGGTTTCATGCAAAAACTACTGTACGGATTTTGATGAAACTTAACAGTAATATAGCTCATACATCAGAATAACCCATAGACTATAATTTATAAAGATTTAGTGTGATTTGTTGATACTATAATGATAAGTATAAAGTAAGTCGAAAAAAATCCAGCCCAGCTTAGCTCTCTGAGAGCTATCTTGTCGCGCGCTGCCTAAGCCGTATCGTGTTCGTGTGGACGTAGTACACGAAGATAATGTATCGTGGGATTATTTATCATAAACACTTCTAAATAAAAGTCCGCGACAGCATACATCTACCTTTTATGTGGAAGCTATTATAGCCAAATAGTGAGCCATAAATTAATTGCTTTTTTGTTTTTACAATACACATTTTAGAGTTTTTAGTTAACATAAACATAACATAACAACACGCCTTGTTTCCCTGAAGGGTTGGGCAGAGGTGTAGCTATAGTACACCCACATTTCGCCACTTTGTCAGTTTATTTAGTTAAACTAAACTAAAGATAAACTTTGTCTTTTACACTTGTTCAAAAGTTACCAAAGTCAAAGTCAAAAGTTTATTGCGAACTAAGTTCGTAAACACCTCGGACACCGCGGGTGGTGCGCAGAGCGGGGCGGCTAATCCGCTCAACAGTATTTGAAACCTGAGGAAGAACATAGGCTACTTTTCATCAACACTCCACATGGGCGAAGCCGCGGGCGGAAGCTAGTAAGAAATAACGTTAGAAAAGTCCGTATTGCAATGTTACATCAACATTTTCATCAACCTTACTGCAATATGTTTATATTACTGAAACAATTTACTTGTCTTATTTTTGTAATATTTATTTTCTTATATTGCATAGTATTTCCCACACATAAATTAATGTTGACATCGTAATTGAATTACACAAACAAAATGCTTTCAGTTGATATATCAATGAACGCAATACTTCGACTCCTTGAAAAGATACATATTCAATAAAAACAAAAATACATTTTTCCTGAAAAACTTGAGTTTAACGATAACGGACTTATTGCTTGGGGGTATTTAAAGTCACTACAAAGCTACTAATATTTGGAAATCATGACAATCCTCTACTTTCCTTATATCAGTAGACAAAACTTAACATTGACGATGGGTAGGTCCTTATCGGAACCCGATTCGTATCACATTGCATTATTGACTGAACAAGCCCGTGCGTGTTACCGCTGGCGGGCCCCTTGCGGGTGTCCGCGACGGAGCACTTTTGGCGAGAGACAAAATGGCGGATTTTATTTGAAGCAGCTGAGGGTCAATCCTAATAATTAACGTGCCAAGTAAAAAAAGTTAGACCGGAATGCGATGACATTGTCAATAGACCAAAAAATTGTATGGTGTTCATCTTAAAATTCGGTTTGTTCACAATATCATCGCAGTCTAGTCATATGGCCGTCAACGTTGTTTTCGATTACGAAAATGAACATTATTTTCATGTTGGTTCAATGTATGCAGACGACATTGTGATATTTAGTGATACTTTAATGTATATCAACCTTATTTAATGATTTTTTTCATGGATTATTAGTTTGTTTGGTTATGTGCATACATAAAGTATTTTCATTTCCCGTTTGTTAATTTAAATCTTTGAGAATATAAAATCATTATGTTCGAATCATTGAAACACGGCATGCATGTGTGTACTGATCCTTTAAATATCTGTATGTACAAGTAGCTAGTTTGTATTGAAATAAACCTACAAGAAGCAATACCTTTTTATTTATATCTACGTCCTTACAAACAAAACTAAACAATTTCAACAAGTTACATGGTCGAATTTCGAACCGGATAGATAAATCTATTTGGGTCTAGTGATCAGTGCGAATACAAAGCGCCGCATTCCTTAAATAAGGAATTCCTTTGCTATGAGTGATTTGTGCAAATAGTAAGAAAAAGTAATTATCGTGTGTTTTACGGAATATTAAGACTGGATTTTCTCTTCAAATACGTGACCTATATTCCACATTTTGGAATAATGACTACTACAGCGGAACTATTGCTTACGGAGTTAGAAGATACTGCGTTATTGCTGCTGAAGGCACAAACTAACCTTAAGACATGACCAAAACAAAGACTTACAAAAGGATACATTTAAACACGATTGCAATCCATTGAAGAATATTGAAAGAAGTTTAATACGGCACACCATATCTTACTAAAGGTGGTACCAAAAGAAAAGAAGCATGATATTCCACATTTTGCAAATGAAGACTACTTTGTTCTTGAAGATTTATATTTATGTATGCAGGGTGATTTGAAGGATCTTATAACGGTTTACTATATCCCGAGATTAAGTGACATTGCTTACAATACCGGCACAACTTATGAAGGAAATCTCGAGCTGCCGCAAATACAGTTCCCTGCCTTTTCGGGAATTTCTGAAGATTGGATTACATTTTAAGATCTCTTCACATCGTTAGTTCACAACAATTCCACGTTGCCGCGAGTTTAAAAGCTTCACTACTTGAAGAGTAGCAGTACCGGGGAAGCAGAATCATTATTAAAACACAAATAACAGAAAGTAATTACGATCAAGCTTGGGATTTGTTACGAGATCGGTTTGGTAACCGGCAGATCATATTGAATTCTCTCATTCGAAAACTAATGATGCAGAACAAGATTACAAACTGCTTATAATATAAAGCCATTGTTAGACACAACAAGTGAGTGCATCAATAGTTTTAAGAAATCTTAAAGTGTCGACTGAGTCTTCGTATCCAATCGTCATATGACAGCAGCTGTGCAGAAACTAGATCCAGATTATGATAATGACGAATTACCTAAAGGGGAAGAACTTGTGAGTTTCGTACAAATGAAATTTCGCACACTAGAACTGATCGCTCCGCCTTCCAGAGAGAAACCATCAAAAGGTTAAGAATACACAGTCCTCGCTTCTACAGCACCTGCTGCTACTCAACCAAAAAGTTGTTTGATTTGTAAGATATTTTACTAAAAATGGAACCAACAGAGAGGTTTCAATATGTGAAGAAACACCAGCTAATTGTCTGGCACCAGGACACTCGGCTAGGAAGTGTCGGTATAAAAATTGCCTGCCGCATTTATCACAAGCGCCATCAACATACAAAACCAATTCCCACCAATAAATCGGATAACAAGGAACACCAAAGTGAAGAACAAACCAAACCAAAGGAAGCAAATGAACCAGTTGAGCTTGCCTCGCATTTTACCGCTAGCACATGCACAGCATTATTGGCCACAGCACTTGTGCCAGTTTGTAACGAATCAGGACGAGTGACAGTACTGCGTGCGCTCAATGATCAGGGCTTGCAAGCCACGTTCATTAGTGAAAGAGCTGCCCAGATATTAAGACTCAAGAGAATGCCTGCTCAAGCAACAGTCAATGGGGTTGGCTTGACCACAACTGCCGTAAATGCCGAAATTCGAAAGAGTAACCGTGGCCCTGGTAAGCAACTGAAGGAACACGGTTGGGTTTTAGTCAGTAAATGTCTGACATGCCCTCCCGCTCCAGCTAGAGCGGGAGAAGTCATTTGATGGTTTCCCACCCAAAAAGAAAGGCTTCAATAAACAAGGAAGAGTTGATCTGCTACTAGGTGTCGAAGTATTTGCCCAAATATTGAGAAGCGATATTGTCAAAAGTTCTCTTTGGTTCAAAATACCAGCCAAGGGTGGATCCTGTTTGGAAACATAAATGAAAAAGCTAATAACATTGATTATAATGTGATCCACCACAGCCTTGATAAGTGTTTTGGGATTATTAAGTTATTGGGATCAAAACAAATAAACAAATTTGGATTAGCAATAAGGAGCCGGAAGTTCTCGTTTCCTGATGCATCTATAACAGAACAATCAAATAGTAACCCATAACTCTCACTTAACTACGAGTATCAGCGACGCATGGTTAAACAGTTAAGTTAGAAGAAATCGAGATTTCATTCAGTGTTTAATTTAGTTTGATCGAAAAAATATAGTAGCACTGAGGAGCCGGAACGCCTCGTTTTCTGATCTATACCAGAACTATGCGAAAACATGCAGTAACCCAGAAGTCTCACTCAAGCATCAGCAAAGCATGGATAACGATTTGGGTAAGTTGAAATCAAGATTTAATTCCGTTTTCAGATAACTGGGTCAAAAAACAAATGAGCCCTGAGGACCAAGTACTCGTCGTTTTCTGACACAGGTGTTCCTGATATACCAGATGATAACAGAACTTTTACGAAAACATCAAATAGTTACCCAGAATTGACTTTTTTACGCAAAAACGCCGGAACTATTTCTGTAAAATATCAGGAACTCTAGAACTTAGCCGCACGAGAATAGAACTCCCATTTTTTTATGCTCCGCATATGATCCAAGTGCACCCACATCCTTTCATGAGGCAACTTAAAACCAAATTTTCATGGCAACTACACCTACCTAACATAATATTATAAATGCGAAAGTAAATTTGTTTGTTTGTTACGCTTTCACGCTATATCGGATAAACGGATTTGGAAAAAAATTGGCTCATTACCTAGTTAAGGACATAAGCTGTTTTTCATCCTCGTTTGGAGACGAAGTCGCGGGCAACAGCTGGAATTCTATATCTCTATGGCAAGTACTTAAAACAAGAATGTCAGTACGTAATAACAAAAATGAGAAATGTTTCAACACTGTATCTTTCTAATTTATTTAATTTACTGTAAGTTTTTTTGTAAATAGCTCTGTACTTATTTATCAGAAAAAAAATGTAAACAGGAAATTGTCTTGAAGTAAGATGCGAACTGCCTAAATCATTTCGTTGAAACGTAATTGGAAATCCCATTTCCAATCTTCAATAAAATAAATAAAAAGAAAAGCGGCGAATCCTATTTAATTCCGTCATCCGCACCCGGCACTCGACAATTCTATTTTAGTGATAATACACTACAGACGTTAAAATAAACAATATTTCAATACAATTGCATACAGAAAAGTCACTGAGAAATAATGTTTTGAAATTTAATACGTCTGAGATTTATTTACTACAAGAAATAAAAGGACATTTAAAAATATGATGGAAAAAAATCTCTCTCTACCACAAGCTGTAACATTGGGCACCTCTTGTGTGGCCTGCAGCTAAGAGATTTCGCATCCATGCACATTATTGTTGTGGCAACGAACTTTACGACTTGTGCTGAACATTGAAACAAGAGAACATTTTACATCAGCACTACAAATATTTTTTATAATGTTACAATTAATCACCAGCCTATATTCCTCCACTGCTGCACGTAGGCCTCTCCTAGTGAACGCCACTGACCTCGATCTTCGGCTCTCCTCATCCAGCCTCTGCCGGTCGCCTTCGCAAGTCGTCACTCCACCAAGCCGGCGGCGTCCCTCACTGCGATTACCTAAACGCGGTCTCCTGTCTAGAACTGATCAGCCTATTGCCACTTCAGCTTGCATAGTCTTTACCGATCGGTTACCTTGGTTCTCTGACGGATCACCTCGTTTCGGATTTGTTATTCAGAGAGACTCCAAGCATAGCTCTCTCCATAGGTCGCTGAGCGACTTTAAACTTATGGACCAGTCTCACCGTAAGTGCCCAAGTTTCTGCTCCGTAAGTCATAAATGGTAGGACGCACGCCTTTGTCTTTAGGCACTGTGATAAAGACGACGAGAAAACCTTACGACATTTACCAAATGCTGCCCATCACAGCTGAATACTCCTATCTGCTTCCCTCATAAAATTATTCCTACCCACCTGCATATTCGAGGTAAACATATTCCTGAACAATTTCAAGATACCTCGTCAAACTATAGCTAGGTCGGTCAACATTCGGTCGAGATCCCGCAGTGACTCCGCCCTATGGACAATACCATCGGCGAATCGTAGGTGTGAGATGTTCTCGCCATTTATGTTTATGCCCGTTCCTTTCCAGTCCAGCGTCTTAAACATATCTTCTAGGGCGCCAGTGAACAGTTTCGGGGATATGAGGTCCCCTTTTCTCACTCCCCTGCGCAGCTGGATATGTTAAGTCTGCCGGTTCTGTACTTGCACGGACATATTCGCGGCGTCATAGAAGTATCTCATCGTATCAATGCATCGCCAGTCCACTTGTCATCGCTGCAGGGACTCTAGTACAGCCCAGGTCTCGACAGAGTCAAAGGCTTTTTCATAATCCACAAAACCGAGACACAGTGGCTGGTTGTACTTTATGGTCTTCTGTATAACTTGCCGCACTGTGTGAATGTGGTCTATGGTCACGTAACCCGATCGAAACCCGACCTGCAGCCTAATTGCAAGGCAATTTTTAAGGACGCCTTCCATGACTTTGGAGTTCTCCCATCGTCCATGAGTTTTCATTGCAGGATTTAATAACGATATTACAAGCTCGCTAACAATGTACTACCGAATCACCTACGCCTCGAACTTCGTTTGTGTTCCATTATCCAGCAGCGCCCGCGTCTTATGGTATATATCGTGTACATCTGCTACTTGAACGATAGCTGTTGACAATAACACGGACTACACACCTATAGACTTGTTCGATTGCATTTGCATGTATGCCTTGTTTACTTGAATAGGGACTGTGGAGTTCGAGGCGGCTGGTGCGGCCGCGGGTAGGTGCGCAGGCGCTTCCTTCGCATTTGCAAGCGACGCCTCAGTGTTCATTGTGGAATGCAAAGCAACAGAATTATTAGCATCATCGTGCAATAATGAGTTATGTTTTTCATTGCAGTGTCTACAAGGCCCAAACCTACAACTACTTACGGAATGTCTCGAATTCAAACAATTCTCACATAAGTTTTGCTGGCGTACATGTTTAAGCTTTGTGTCTAAGTCGCATTCGATAAACTTTTTACACGTATACAATGGATGATTCGGGTTGCATTTTGCACATGTTAACTAACCGCTTTGTTTATTTAATTTACTCGGCTCTAGTAAGTTACCAACAGTGCAGTGTGACATATACATTTTGAGTGTTGTTTTTTGTTGTCAGTGATTCTTTGATAAGTGAAGTTTTTTGATTTTAAGTTTGTTGCGCAAAAAGTTTAGTGCATAATTTTTTTTTTTTGAAATTGTTCTCGTTTGGGTTCGAGATTAATGTGCACGTATGAGATCCCCATTCTCTTTAAGTTATGTTATCTAACTTCGACACCATGATATTAATAATTAAACTATCCCAGTAGGCACACCTAGAACCTTAATTAAGAGCGTTTTTTTTTTAAATAGTGTCTATTAATTCCGCCTTCTTCGATTTTCTAATCGAAGAAGGCGGAATCTTTCGTTAAAGACTATTTAACACAGCTTTGATATGGTTATCAACTAAAAGTGCGCAGTTATTATATCGGCTGAGCAACAAATCATAGGCAACTTTGTAATTTTCAGAGGAAAGATCTGTGGAATGTATAACTAGTTTTGCGCTGTCTTTTAGGGACGATTTGAGGTAGTGAAAGTTTTGGATATTGGAAATATCTTTAGAGTTATGAACTAGTGAGGCAAATGTGTCTCTGAATTCTAGCCAGTGCTCATAGGAACCGTCAAATGTAGGCATGGAGATAGTGGCTAACTTCACAGAATGTATTTGATTATTAGTATGACTATAACATGACTTGGAGCAGTTAGCAACCTCATCAGTGTTAATCATAAATTCAACAAGTGATATTGAATTTTAGTAACTATCTTCAAAATGTTCTCTTTGATTTAACTGTTCGCCTCATTCACTATCAGAAACTCTTTCTTCTGTTTTAGTTTGAATGTCGTTAAATTGTCAACTTTAAATCAAAGCGTTTTTGATTAGGAAAGTCATGATCACAATCTTTTAAAGACTTGTATGAGACTTGCGAGATTGCCTGTAATTTGGTACCCATTGTAAGGGGTTGCGTATATTATGGAAACTTATAAATAGTTAAAGAACGACATAAGACTAACAAAAAAGCAAAAATAGAATGGGAGAAAAAAGATATAAAAGGCAGCTGACTATAACCTAAAATAATCTAAAAGTACTTTGGGCATGGACTTATTGGTTATTATTTAGTAGTAGAATGGCTTAAACATAAACATATTTACTTAAACTCACACACATATCCTGTGAGGGTAGGTAGAAACGCCACCAGCTACGATTCTTACATACCTACTTCTTTTGCTTCGTCCACGTTCATAGTTTCATACCAACATTTCAGTCATAAACGCGCGTTGCACTATTACGTCCCTGACTTTTTTAAGGGCATCAAGGATAAAGCATGTATCAGATAAAGTAGTTTTAACAGCATCATCCTCCTGCCCATCCTTTCATTAAAACTAGAGGTTGGTTAAATAAAAATAATATTAAAACACTCTTTTTTTTTAAATACTTATAAAATATTCAAGACATACAATCGTTGTTCATAATATTTTTTAATCCTAGAAAGATTATCAAATTAAAAGAAAGAAGCTGGTGCAGAGACATAGATAGCTATGGTATATTATAGTATATCTTGGTATACTTATTATTTGCACCAAGGACAACCCTGTCTAGGTAAATCACTGTCCATTCCAAGGTTGCCTGGAAGAGATCGCAGAAAGCGATAAGCCCACCGATTGTATATTTTGTAGTGTTTTTTTTGTTATGTATTTTTGTGGTGTACAACAGAGTATGTATAAATAAATAAATATGGAAGAAATTGTGTTTATTTTTAAATCAGATAATACAAAACTGTAATAAGGCAAGCAATTTCATAAATGTAGGGGAGCACCCCTACATTTATGAAATTGCTTGCATTTGAATCCTACGGAATGTATGCTATAGAAGTTTGCCGGGATGAGACTACTCCAGAAGGGATATTTGTTGGCAACCACCCATCTATTATAAGTGCCCGATTTAAGCAAAATTTAAGACAAACTCTTTGTTCAATGTTTTTATCCTAATGAAATCAGCAATACACACTAGATGTGATAAAACTAAAAACAGCACTTTAAATAATGTAAATAAGAGATGCAACTCACCGCACCAAAATGGAAAACAGTTGTGCCACTCGAAAAAAAAAAAAAAAAAAGGTTTTGGAACCATAAACAAATACTTACTTCCTGATACTTTTTTGACAGAGTGTATGTGAAATTTTTATTTAGACGTACATATTAGTGTGTGTGGTGAGGTAACGTGTCGTCGTCACCCAATGGTATTTGTACATCGGGCTTAAAAAAAAATACGGAACGCGAGAGAGAACGTGACCAATTAAGTAAGCTGGATGGACTAATGCACCGGCTACATTGTAGCGATAACGCGAACTACACTTCGTGCACTCTCTCTCGCACATCGCTCGACGTCTCGTTGTACAACAGAGAGCGCGCGAAGTGTTGCTAGCGTTATCGCGACAATATAGCCGTAACATATCCGAATTTTTTTTAACCAAAAAAAAATATAAGACTGTTGACCGATTTTCGAACTTTAACGTGTTGTAGATATGGTAATTATAATGAACATTGATGTTTTTCAAATGTGTGTCAGGGACGGACGTAAAAGCGTGAGATTTATGAAAGGTACTTAAACGCAAAAAAATGAAGGTATCAACTAAAATACACCTTACCTTTCCAATAATGATAATTATTGATGACGGTTCATTGAGAGTAATTAATAAATTGAAGAGCGTGCCTCCGTTCTTTGCCGGGTTAAAACTTTTCCACTTGGGAGCGGTGGGATAAAACATGAATATATTTTCGGTCGTAAAATGTAAATAAAGAATTCAGAGTTATTACAGGGACAATAATTGGTAAATTGAGCTGTGTGTTGCTGCTGGCAGATAAATCTGAGGAATCATTAAGAACGGATTTTATGTGGCCCAGCACGGACAAAGACTTAATAATTTTCCAAAAAAAAAAAAACCTATAATATTTGAATTTCCATCATGGATTTCATTTCTCCGCATTACTCGGTGTGAAAATATCATTTATGATGGTAATATCTAAGATGGCAAATTGTATTGATGCCTCAATAATCAGTTTGTCTAAATTGAGTAGATAGTACCTATATAATAACGGCTGAACAGTATAAATGATATTCATTTTCATTAAATTGGCTGTAGCACATACATAACCATTCTGTATCAAGCTCAGTACTAAAACGTTTCGTATTGTGTCGCAAATACTTTGCTTGCAAGGATTGTAATGTTATTTTTACTGTATAATAAAACTTCTTGCCGCTAGAAAACGCTACGTTGATTTTGCGGTTGTAGTATATCGCTCTTGGTGCTGTATATAATTGGTCTTGCCTGTTCACGGTTGAACACTGTGATCTGAGATTGTGATGAATCTGGACTCGATTTTTTATGAGCGGGCTGCATATCACAAACAAATATTAGATATATTACTATACCATTAGCGTTCTCAATAATAATTTTCCGAATTCCTTCAAATGTATATTTCACTGAATCTTGCATTGTTGCTAATATTATAATGTATTTAATTTATTTGTAAATTGTTTAATTCAGTTTATGATTCAACCTTTTAACTACAATTGTAGGAATCGAATGTCGCATAAAAATGACTGTTTGTAATTTATAATTACTTGGGCTCCATTGCTAATAGCATTTAGTAGCTTATACAGCGGACAATCAAGCTATCTTCATCCACTGTAGAATAAAAGTATTGTAGAATTTAGTGCCTACTTGGTTTAGCACTAAACTCTGGGTGGGTTGATATTTGGTTGATATGGTTAATTTGGTACTAAATCAGACTGGTTATGGTTTGGTAGTTAATTTACGATCCCTGATTTAATGATACGAAATAATATGGTTTAAAACCTGTATTGAATACAACTAAATTAGCACTAAGATGGTTTGATATGGTTTTGATTTGAGTAACGCGAATGGTAGTCGAATACGTACTAACTGGTAATTACCGCAATACATGCATTTATGGAAATGCACGCAGGCAGAAGTTCTGAGCTGTTCCGTTGCAAATATTGCACCGAACATTTATATTTTAATTTCTTAAAAAAATGGACGATGTGATTTGTCAACATCATCTGTTCCTTTTACAGCATTTAAATAAAAGCAATCAGGAAAAAATATAGCATGTTGCATCCAAGGATCATCGTAATATTCCCAATCTTCGATACCACCCCCACACGAAAAACACATCACTTTATCGTTTAAACCACTTCCACAGTAAAAAACCTGCATCTGCCATTTCCATCACCAATCTTCGTTTTTAACTCTACTGTAGCCCAATAATGTATGAATGAACATAATCGAATTTTATTTTCATTGTATATTTAATAACGCGGGCTGGAATAATTTTGTAACATTTTATGAGTCTTGATATCGGTATGTATGAAAGCATAATGAAGACTTGTATCTGGTGTTGTAAATTAATCAAGGTGTGCTGCGAGACTACCTTAAGGGCCAGGTCTTACCTTTTGAAGTTTTTTTGGTATCTTTAGATTATCATAGCACTGTTCGTTGTGGTATTCTATATCCTATGTATTTGTTATGAAATCAAACAAGAGAAATTTTACTCAAAAACCTTTATTCTCATTTTAATGTTATGATATAACAGTTATACAAATTACTTTCTAACTTATATTTTTTCAAGGCATCTTCTAAATTGCTGTTAAGAATACTTTTATCATCAATCCACTTTTTTAAATAAGTAACATTTTTTAAAGCACATACATTCGAATGATACACACAGCTAAATATATCACTTGATATTCCATAATAATCAAATAATTTCTGTAAACTAGGACAGTTTTTATCTTTTAAATTATTTATATTTGATCATGTTTTACAATGTTTATGAGACATAAATGGTCAGCCATAAATGGTCATTCCCAGTGCTCAGTGTTAAGTTCGAAAGTGCTGCAAAAACATTTAGTGATCGAATCAAAACCTAAACGGGAGCTTTTTGTTCGGTCGCGGCAGAATCCGAGGAAGCGAGTGGTCATCGGGCCGAGACGTGTCGCAATCGCTCAGCGCGTCCTCGGTGCGGCACGGCCTCTGCGTGCAGACGGCGCACAATGTGTTCGGTTCGATTCCCAACATGCTGCTCGGATTGAAGCGTAGACTTCAAAAATCTGGAAGGGGGCTTATATAAGTCCATGCCCTCTGAATGACGATCCTTGGTTTCACCTTAGTGACTCTCGTCATTGCCTGGGAACCACTCAGGACTCCTTCGAAAATGGATCATCAGCCTATAGTAGTCCACTGCTGGACATAGGCCTCCCCTAATGAGCGCCATAGCGCCCTGTCTTCAGCTCGACGCATCCAGCATCTGCCTGCAGTCTTTCGCAGATCGTCATCCCACCTGGCCGGAGGACGTCCTACACTACGTTTGCCGAGTCGCGGTCTCCACTCAAGAACTCGTTTACCCCAGCGGTTGTCGGTTCTTCGCGAGATATGGCCGGCCCACTGCCACTTCAGCTTGCTAATTCTTTGAGCTATGTCGATAACTTTGGTTCTCTGTCGGATGTATTCGTTGCGAATTCTATCCTTCAGAGAGACTCCGAGCATAGCTCTTTCCATAGCTCGCTGAGCGACTTTAAACTGGTGGACCAGCCCTATCGTGAGTGTCCACGTCTCAGCTCCGTAGGTCATGACGGGTAGGACGCACTGATTGAAAACTTTAGTTTTCAAGCATTGCGGTATGGATGACGAGAAGACTCGGCGTAGTTTCCCAAACACTGCCCAACCTAGCTGGATCCTCCTCTTGGCCTCCCTCTCAAAATTGTTTTTACCTAACTGCAGAATTTGCCCAAGGTAAGTGTACTCGGAAACAATTTCGAGAGGGTGGCCATGTACGACGACCGGTCCCGGATCAATGAGACCATTGACCATGACTTTGGTTTTATCCAAATTCATGCCGAGACCGATGCGTCGCGAGGCTGAAGCTAGGCCGCCCAGCATCTGGTTCAGCTCCTCCAACGACTCCGCTATTAAGACTATGTCATCAGCAAATCGCAGGTGTGAGATGTAATCGCCGTTTATGTTAATTCCCTTACCTTTCCAGTCCAGCGTCTTAAACATATCTTCCAACGCGCTCGTGAACAGTTTCGGGGATATAACATCCCCCTGTCTCACTCCTCTGCGCAGTTGGATGGGTTTGGACTGCTGGTCCTGTACTTGGACACTCATGATGGCGGCGTCGTAAAGACATCTCAGTACCTCGATATAGCGACAGTCTACTTGGCATCGCTGTAAGGATTCCAGAACAGCCCAGGTTTCGACAGAATCAAAGGCCTTCTCATAGTCCACAAAGGCCAGACACAGGGGCTGATTATACTCTTCGGACTTCTGTATAATCTGCCTCACTGTGTATGTGGTCTATGGTGCCATATCCTCCGCGAAACCCGGCCTGTTCCGGTGGCTGGAACTCGTCGAGTCTCCTGGCGAGACGGTTCGTGACCACTCGTGAGAACAGCTTATAGACGTGGCTCAGGAGTGAGATGGGTCTGTAGTTTTTAAGGAGGGCTTTATCACCCTTCTTAAAAAAGAGCACCACCAAACTCCTGCTCCACGCCTTTGGAGTTCTCCCACTGTGAAGGACATCGTTGAAGAGGTTCTGTAGTTCCTGTATAACAGGAGCTCCTCCGGCTTTCAAAAGCTCTGACGTTATGCCGTCCTCACCGGGGGCTTTTCCATTTTTAAGCTGCCTCAGAGCTAACACGATCTCGTCTTGACTGATGTCTGGCAGTTCGTCGGTATAGTGGCGTGTCAGGGTGGCTCTGGAATTGTGGTCGTCTCGTTGGGAACGAGGGGCATGTGCAGCGTATAATCGGCCATAGAAATCCTCTATCTCGGCGAATATCTCCAGCTTCGACAATACAGTCCTCCCGTCGTGCGTTTTAAGCTTCGTCAGGTGGCTCCTGCCAAGCTGCTGAGTGAATACTTTGGACCCTCGGTTTCGCTCTATTGCCTCTTCAATGAGGCGTGTGTTGGAGCTCCGAAGGTCGTGCCGTACCATCTCCGCAATTCGCTTGTTCAGGTCTGACCTATCTGACAAAGTCGCTTGGGTGGTTTCCCGTCTTTTTGCCAACAGCCTGAGAGTCTCATCCGAGAGTTTGGATTTCCTGCCAGTACGCTGCTTTTGGCAGAACTTGATGCCCTCGTCTCTCAACGTTTCGACCAGATTGTGTAGGGTCTCGTCGGCGTCATCAGTGGGATCCAAGGCAACGAATCTATTCCCGAGAGCCTGCTGGAACTTCTCGGTGCCCGCCATGATTTGGATTGGGTTAGGTCGGAGCGTGGACTTCAACAGACGGTTTCTTTCAAGCTTTAAGTTGATATTCAGAGAGCCTCGGAGCAGTCGGTGATCAGACCCGGTATTGAACCTGTTGATCACTGAGACATCTCTGAATATGTGCTTGCTATCCGTCATGATGAAGTCGATCTCATTTTTTGTCACAGTGTCGGGACTTCGCCACGTCCACTTCCTTTGGGGCCGTTTCTTAAAGAAGGAGTTCATTAAGAACAGCCCCTCCTTCTCAAGGAAGTTGACAAACGTTTTTCCCCTGTGATTCCTAACTCCATAACCATGTGGGCCTATTCGGCATTCGTTGCCAGTCCGGGTTCCCACCTTGCCGTTAAAGTCCCCCATAACAACGTTGAAGTGAGCCTTAGTGGTGTTGTGTAAGGCTTTGGATATGTCTTCATACATATCCTCCACTTCATCATCCGAGTGTGCCGAGGTCGGTGCGTAGACCTGAATTACCTTCATGCTATACCGCTTGGATAGCCGAAGGATCAGGTACGCTACCCTGTTCGACACACTGGAGATTTCTTGAACGTTGTTAGTGAGGGCCTTATTGACGAGAAAACCTACGCCACCCTGGGATGTTTTATCGCCCTCGCGAAAGTAGAGAAGATGACCCGAGTCTAGGGTTACGGTGTCCTCCCCCTCTCTACGGACTTCACATAACCCCAGAACATGCCATTTAATGTTCTCTAACTCCGCTTCCAACTGCGCTAGATGATGGTCGAGCCTCAGAGTTCGTCCGTTATACGTCGCCAGGGTCAATTTTTTTAGTAATGAATGGTAGCCTACCGTAGCCCGGGGATTCCTAGCACCCCCTGCCCCGCCGTTACCATGGCCGCTACCATGGCCAGGAATAGCGAGGCGGCCGGGAACTGGGGGCCATTTTTTCGCTTGAAAATTCATTTTGGGGGTAATGCCCATAATCCCCACGCTGGGCATGCGGGTTGGGGATCGCAGTTTGGTGATGGAATTGCTCTGCAGGGGGCGCTGCTGCCCGCCACCCTGTGATTGTCCCTTAGTCGCCTCTTACGACACCCACGAGAAGAATTGGGGTGGTGCAATTCTAGGCCGGCACCACACGGCACAAGGATTAGTTATAAGATAGATATAAAGTAGGATTAATTATATACGCGCAAAAAGAATTAGTGAAAATGGTAGAGTTGATAAGTTCGAAAGTAAGACGAAAAGGAGGATGGAAGTTTAAACCAGCTTTTATTTGAGTGAGGCAGGTAGCCATTTCTCGTAACTGGCAAGCTGTGATAAAGTAAGAATAGGAGAATTGTGATAAAAAGTTAAGAAGAGTATAGTGAACTCCGGAACATTATTGCAGAGCGGATACGTAATCTTCACTAGGTAGCGCAGCAGTGAGTTCAAGGAAATAAGGTCTAATTTTAAAACTATGAATTGTTACGCATAAGTTGCAAAAAAATGTGAGCTTAGATTTCATACAGCTGCGTTTTTTAACGAACTTTCAACTTTTACGTTAGCCGTAGCGATCTATAGCAGCACCAGTAGCAAACTCGCAATAATAATTGTATTAGAGAAGAAATAACAAACCAGTTTATAAAAGCAATACGAAATGTAACTAGCTAATGAGTTATGATTATGAATGACTAGGTGCGAATTAAGGAACAGCTGATGTGAAGATAGCAAAGAAGCACGTCGCCGAGTTATCAGCTGTTATAGTCAATAGATTATCTAACCGTTATATTTTAGCTTTATATGCATAGATGTAGTTTTACAGAAATATAATGCTATGAATATGAATGATTGCCACTAAAAGAATTGAAGATAAATGAAAACACTCGCTTAAATGTTGTGATTTAAATATATAAAATGAGACTAAGTAAATGAATAAGTAAGGAATAAACTAGAACACACTCACAATATGTCTAAACCATCCACTGGATAAACGATGATCTATAAAAACCGGAAACAGTTAGTAGCGAGACTTCAGACGAAGACATTGAAAAGTGAAAACAGCAACGTTTATCATAGCAGAGCATTGACATAGAAAACCGATAAAACTCGACCTGAATCAACCCAACTGCGACGTCGTTAAAAGATGCCCTCCCATAGACAAATATCACCCGCCTCTAAACTAGTACAACGCTTACGCTAGAATGCATACTCCGTTGGCTCTTAATTCTTCCTATCCTAAGGGCACGTCTTCCCTACCATTACAGTGCCCCCCGGTTTATTCCTTGATATGCAATGGTCTTTGTAGCACTAGATTTCAGGTAGATTTCAGGGGCTAGTGCAAATCTTGGGGTTCATTCGATTAATCGAGTCTGGCCAAACCACGCTGGGGTCGGTGCATTTCATTCATTCATTCATTCAATTGTTTGGCAATTGATTATAATTTTAAGAGAGGTTTACAAATGAGACTGTAAATGTTTCTAAAATCAAGGTTATTGAATAAAAATGCTATAGCTTTACGACATCAAAATGAGGTCACAGTAACCCACTTGTAATTAATTGCTATGCATCACTTATACATTTTAAAATACATTAGATAGTAAAAACGAAAAAAGTAAACATTGCCTGAGGTATAAAATTAGTACCACCGAGAATTATGTAAAAGTAGCATATGAGTATAATATACCCATGGTTGCTATACATAACGCATTCAGTCTTGATGTAAAAGGTACAAAGAATATGGACGAGAAACAAATGAGATACAATGAAACAAATCGCAGAGTTAAACCATTTAAATGACGAAGAACATGTCTTTCTAAGAATTTATTGGATCATAATTCTTTAATTTTATTTGTATTAAAGCAGGTAGGTATTATTTGTTTTGTATTGTATTAACGAAGACATTGAAATAAAATGCGAATCCTTGCAAAATGTTGGCGTCTATGTTTTCAAAATATTTAAGTTTCAGTCATAAACGAGGCTACGGATTAAACAAAAAAAAACGCATTCACAATGGGGATGGCAAGTTAAAGCTAATCTCAGATGGCGCTGCGTACAGTTGTTCCCAATGGCGTCAGTATGACATTTCTTGAATCGTGTAAACAAACGGAAAAAACGAACATTGTGGGCGGTTAGTGTAGTTTATTTGATAACATGGACGCGAAAATGTATTCTACTTGGAGCTTGCTTGAACTTAAAGCCGAGTTAAAGAGAAGAGGGGCGTCTGTTAAACGTAGAAAAGCTGATTAAGTGGAAAGGTAGGGCTCTTGAAAAAAACTTTTTAGGAGCTGTTTGCCTAGACCTAGTTCAACGTAGACCTTTGAAATCAATACGCTTTCAATGTTTGAACGAATAATTTTATAATTAAATAACTTGTTAGTCGTTAGTATGCATATTTATCATAAATTTTTAAATTTTATATTGTTGGTGAATACTGTCATGTTTTGTGTGTATGTAAGTTAAAATCATTGAATCAAAATTCAGGATTATATTTACAGCAGCTTAACTAATGCATAACTTTACTTAAGTAATAGTTCTTTTTACTTTTGGAGTTAAAGAGTGATAAATAATTGGTTATATTTTCCAGGTAAGAGCTGTATGACAAAAACTTTAACTTTAGTACACCACTACTCTCTCCAAATCCAACAGAACCCTCTATCATACTTCTACCATTGGAGATGTACCATGACATAAATATTAACTCTATTTTACCTCCGCTTGAAAGACAATGTATTAGAATATTTTGAAAGGTGAATATTTCTTATCGGTTTTATTTTATGTGATGGCATTTTGAAGATTCAACAAAAAACAGATGCATCAGAAAAATTATATGAAGACAGATTCCTCATATTGATAAGATCCGCATATAACAATGATTACTTTTATATAAAAGGATTCGTCAAGAAGACAATGAAAAAACTCAACTATCAAGTTGACATCAAGATAGATGACCCATGGCATGGCGTAGCATGGCATGGCATGGCATGTAAGCAGAAACGGACTTATTAGCCCTGAATCTGTACCTTATATACAGAGACAAAATGGGGAATTGGTATTAAAAAAAACCTGCCTATATGATTTTCAAGTACAAGGACAAATGTACTGCAGTGGCAGAAAATTCTGTAATTTATTTATAATGAAAAAGATGAGTTGTTCATAGAAAACATATTATAAAGTTAGATTATTTTACATACAACAATATAAAGGCTGAAATTATGAATAAATATCTGTATAAAGATTATTATAATATAATAAAGACACCTAAAAGTTATTTATGAGTTTTATTTGTGATACACTCTCGAGAAATAGAACGATGTGGGTTTTGATTGCTTGAAAGATGTTGGAAAAGATTCTTTTGAATGTTTCTCTTAGCATGTCGTTCGTGTCTCACACTAGCACTGGCTGATATCCTTTTCTGGTTCCATGAAAAGAGACTTGGTACTGTTTCTTTCTTTAAAAGTTTGTGTACACAGGGCAAACCTTAAAACAAGATGAACAATGATAAGAATATGAAGATATTATGTAATGTTGACAATTTAGGTATATAGATACTAGCTTAAATAGAAGAACTATCGTTTAAAACACCCACCTGTACTCACACTTAATGTTTGGTAATAATTTTCATGAAAATGATCTCGACATAACCTCGTAGTCATAGTAGGCTCAGTTTTTAATCCTTACGGCTGCTGTCCACTTTCTTCTTTTAATACGATTTATTGGAAATTTGTGTTGGCCTACGTTTTAACACCCAATTACACAACACTTTGTAATTTCTATGTTATTTGTGAACATACACTTGGGAGCAAATAAATCGAGCCACTACCTTTTTTCACGTAAAATGGTAAATATTTTTGGGAATATGGAACGTATCAATTCGAACTATATATCACCTAAAAGTTAAGTTAATAACCTTAACAATGAGGGTAAATTATTGAATAATAACCTTATTGAATGATAAATTATTGGCTCTGCAAGAAAAATGGTAATTTTGATAGAAAATTTAGTAGGGCTAACAGTCCATAAAAACAATAAAAAACAAAATTATTGCAAAAAAAATATTCTTAATAACTGGTATTACCCCCCCGTGCCCTGATGCATTCTTGTAGCCTATTAGTCATCGATCTGATCAGAGTTACGATGACATATTGTGGTATGTTCTCCCACTCTTCAAGCAAAGCGACTTTAAGCTCGGGAATGGATGAAACAGCGGGAACCCTGGCTCGGACTCTCCGTTTTAGCTCGTCCCATAGGTGTTCGATCGGGTTCAAATCGGAACTTCGTGCTGGCCATACCATTTGTTGAATCCCGATCGCAGACAAGTATTCCGTAACGATCTGCGCGGTATGAGGTCTCGCATTGTCATGCATAAACAAGAAATTTTCTCCGACAAAACCAGCATACGGCATTACGTGGTCTTCAAGAATGTCAGTTATGTATCGGTCAGCTGTTAATCCACGTCTACCACTGCCATCGTTGGCGGGGTCGACGAAGACAAGTTCCGTTTTTCCGTCTAGAGAAATTCCTCCCCACACCATACAAGAACCACCACCAAAACTCACAGTTTCTCGAATGCAACATTGGGCAAATCTTTCACCAGGACGTCTATACACTCGGTTTCTCCCGTCATTGCTAAAAAGACAGATTCTTGACTCGTCAGAAAACAAAACTGACCTCCAGTCTTCTAACGTCCATTTAATGTGTTCTCGAGCAAACTCCAAGCGAGATCGGCGATGAGCTACAGTCAATTTTAGGCCAGTTGCTGGTTTGTGTGATGTTAAATTTCGTTCCTTTAGTCTTCGTCTCACTGTCCACCCACTGATTGCGACACCTCGAACGTCACGTAACGCTTGCTGTAGCTGAACAGCATTAAGTCCACGGTCGCGCAACGAATTGGTTGCAATAAAGCGGTCGTCACGTTCTGTTGTTGCCCGTGGTCGGCCAGTTCCAGGTCGCCGAACAAAAGCACCAGTCTCCAGATACCTGCGGTATACCCGCTGTACCTTTGAACGACTCAAATGAAGTCTGCGTGCCACTTCACGTTGTCCGTGTCCAACCTCAAGTAAAGCTACAACTTGGGCAGCTTCCGTCGGTGTAGTATCCATTTTATCAGGTTATTTTGATTACCCAGACACAGATAAAGACAACAATAACAAGTAATATGGGTATGATTAACAAAAACCTCAAATTTAATCTTTTCTTAACAGAGTACAATAAAAATGTCATAAGCAAATTAAATGCGATAATTTTATTCTACCCTTTAAACTTTAATTAAAATGAAATTTTGACAACTAACTACCCTCATTGTAAAGGTTATTAAATACCCTTTTAGGCGATATATGTTTCGAATCGATGCGTACTTGGGACCAAAAATAATAACCATAATGCGTGAAAAAGGAAGTGGCTCGATTTATTTGCTCCCAAGTGTATTATAAAAGATGCTATACAATTTGACAGATACTTTGGAACAATCGTATACAGCGCCACTTTGACAGTTGCCTTCCCCATTCGAATATAATGTGCAAGTTCAGGTTTTATTCGGTTATACTAACGAAATGCAGTAACATAAAAAAACTTTAATTAAATTCAAAAAACCTGTTCCAACTTACCTAAATCTAAAATATAAGTAGGTACCGTTTTCTCTGACATAAAAGAGCAGATTCGACTTATTTGCTCAACGCGGGTATAATAGAACATGGTTTTGAGTGAGACTGCAGTCTCAAGAGGCCCAAGTTGCTCGACGAAGTCAAAGTGCACACTCTCGACTCGGCCTAGCTTGGTTGTATGCAAACACTCGCGCGCACTGAGCAGTTCTCGCAAACTTTTTTCATTTCATTTAATATGTAGTTGAATCTGCCATACTTTCTAACTTGGAACCTCTTTTGTCGTGTCTGAAATAGAAAATATGGATAAAAGTATTCTAGTGGGTACTTCAAGAGTTAAGCCAAAACTACGTAAGTGAAATTGACTCCACTTTCTCAGTTGTACTCAATGCAAACACCTACGAGATAAGCCAAAGTCTGTTATTAAATTAATGAAATAGTTAGAAGTAATTACTAAGAGATTCTCAGTTTGATGTGGTGTCGGGATGTTGAGACCTTGGGGCTGTCTGTTAAAGGTGTCGAAACAATAGCACAGTTTGGTAAGGTTTTAGAGTACCAATGTAGTTAACTATACAGGGTCTAATTAAGTTATATAGCGAAACTGCGCAGATGTGATGGAAACATCAAAAAAGTTTTTTTTGGGCTCAACGACAGCATTTAGACCACGTCTGCACGGACGTAAAAACATTGCGGCGGGGTTTTTTCGAGCACTGAATTTTCATATCTCCTTGTGCAGTGCATCGTTTCACGTCAACAGTGCGTCGAAAAGTCACATTGTTGAATTTTTTACTCTCGAGGCTAAGCAGAGCGCTGAAGATCTAGTGCGCGAAAAAGTCCCGCCGCGATGTTTTTAAGTCCGTGCGAACGTGGTCTAAATGCTTGTTGACCCTACAAAAAATCATCTTTTATATCAAGTTGAAATCCATCACATCTGCGAAGTTTCGCTAACGTAATTTAATTTGAGTCTGATGAAAGTGGATGACCAACCCGCACTGGGCCCGCGTGCTGGTGGATGGCCCAGTCCCTCTCTCAGAGAGGGGGCCTGTGTCCCATGGGAACGATAAAGGCTGATTATGCAATGCTATGCTGATGAAAGTTCTGAAATAAGAATTATTGTAATTTTAAGGTTTTTTTAAATTCATAATCCGATTGACTAAAACAAATAATATGACAACCGATTCGATCAGAGCCTGAGAACACATTCATAATATTTTTTGCCAATGTTTTTATTTTGGTTTGCAATAATAATAATTTTCAAAATTAGTTTATAAACTGTTCTCATGCAAACTTAAACGTTATTTTTTATTACGTAACGGTTCTATAGCTGGTCTTCGGTTATGCGACTCTTTAGCGAACGTTTAATAAAATGACGTGTTGAATAATTCAGCAAAATGTCTCGTTGGTATATAACGATTTGTTTCATATTCATTTGCCATGTGAAGTCAAAAACAAACAAAAATGTTTTCGTTATTTTATTAGGGTTTAACAATTTCCCAGTGATACCGAGCAGTGTGTTTCATTTACCCATCCCGGTACAGTGAAGCCGTACAGTAAGGCTCTCACAGTACATTCTACAGGTACAGAAGCTTTCATAAGTCCATTAGCAATCTTACAAAGCAATAGATTGACGCTACGGTTTCACTTACGACCTTCTAATATAAGTTGTTTCTATACTATTTATTATATTATATTATAGACACGCATACACACTCACTTTGTCTGTAACGGATAGTAGTTCACGTTACTTAGCATAAGGCATCGTCCTAATAGAACGCGAATGCGCGATCATCGTAATTCGCGCGAATTTTATTCGTACGAAAGCGCGATCAAACATATTAAATTCTAACAAATTCGCACAAATTCGCGTGAATTGCGTCGGCGCAGCGGGGCACCGCGCCCTAATCCACGGTCGCTTGCTCGCGTCGTCAATTCGCGCGATGATCAATAGGACACCAGTTTTTGCCATCGCGCGTACACGCAATGGTCGCATCGCTTACTCGCGCGATGATCGCGCATTCGCGTTCTATTAGGACGATGCCTCAGGCATGCTAGCTTAGTCATTAACGTGCTCGGATAGAAGCGATTATGGTGTGCCGTGTTATAGTTATATTATAGTTTTTGTTATTTAAAAAAAATACATAAATTGAATAACATTTAAGAGAATTGTGATGGGCTACTCCCGTCCCTCAAGACTCCTTGTTGCTGTGAGGTGTCTCACCTCACACGCAATCTAATCAAATGACTTCTCCCGCTCTGGGCTAAGCGGGAGGAGTGTCACACTTTTACTGACTAAAACCCACACGTATAAGTTTGCCAGGGGCCACGGTATCTCTTTCGAACAACCCGCGATCCTGGCAGGCATCGGTCCTAACGGACCCCGATTAATTATTGCTGACATCTCTTTGAGGAACGCGTGGAACACAACACACCGTCAACCCGGGCCTGATCTTTACCGGACGGTGAGTTACTCATTGCTCGCTGTCCGCAAGCCCGCGCCTACGGTGGCCGGGAATCTGCTGGCGGTTCTTGACGCCCAGGGCGTCTCCTGCGGTGACTAGGGTGCGTGAGGTCGCAAGGATTTGTCCGATGAGGACTTGTGTCAGGTGGAAGGTAAAAAACTAAAGCATACAGCTCCGCTATAATTTTATGAAATTTATCTGTAATTGTATTGTATTTATCCAAATTTTGATGTAAATCGACAAAGATTAGTTCTATAACGAAGTTTGAGTGTTATCTTTAAAAATAAGTAAAGATCCATAAAAACCCAAAACTAAACTCAAACAGTGGAAAGTGTCAACCAAACATGGTATTGAGTGAGATGTTATAAATTAAAGTTACAATTAGTGACATGACTAATTCGGGGCGGGTTTAAAATTCATAATTATTATTTTAAGAGGTACATACCGGGGTGCAAAGAGAGCCCAAATTTTTGTTGTTTTTGCGGTTGGACTTACCGTTTTCGAGATATTTATGATATTTATTTAAAAAAAGGGCAGATAGGTACATAGTTGTTTTAATTTCGAGTTCCAGAGGAGCATGACCATGAGGCTCAGGGCGACGGCGTTTAAGGACGCTTTCACATGGAATTTCACTGCGTCCTGATGAAGCACCTGAATGCTGTCGCAGCCGTAGTCGACGAAGCATCAGTGCCCGAGATGTCCGTGGTCGTAGCCTGCAGAATGGTCGAACTCAGCAGCGCCGTCAAGGTCCGGAGCGAAGTCCGCAGTGCAGTCCGCGGCGCAGTCGAAGATCGCAACGCAGTCGTAGCCCGCAGTTCAGCCGAACCGGGCGATGCAGCAGTCCGAGCGTCCGAAATCGTACGAGACGAACACCGAGCTGAACAACTTGAACGAGAACGTAAGGTGGCACAAAAGCGCCTGCAGTCCCTATAAAAACAGTTGCGACAGGAACGGAGCAAACGACGCGATGCTACCGTAACACAAGTTGAGACAAAGGTTAGAGATCATAGTCCTACGTTTTCCTCAAAAGATGTCATGAATGTTTTAAATTCAACCAAGGCACCAACCGTTGGCAGCTGGCTCACTCGATCACTCTTGTAACGTTGTTAAAGACCATAAAAATATGTTGCCTGATTTTGACCCATCTCCGAAAAATCTACGTGTAGATGTGTTATTAAGAAAAGTGAACGAGTGTGCCATCGTTTATGGTTGGGATGATAGGACAACCATCCATTTCTCAATGCAGAAATTGCAAGGACTGGCCAATACGTGGTATGAATGCCTAGATTCAATTTTATTTTCCTGGGCCGAGTGGCAAGTAAAATTCTCATGGTTTTCCCTTTGAGCAAATATATGGCCAGTCCTTGGAAGATATGCTCAGGAGTAAAAGTAAATTGACTCTAAAGTTGGCTCTACTGAACCAGTGCGATATAGTTGGCAAGCGTGCGGTCGATTGTATTATTCATGGTCTAAGTGACACAACAATGAAATCAAGTGCTCTAACGTTAAGATTCTCTCAACCTGACCAATTGTTACAATTCGTGTTGAGCAACAAGAGATTGTCAAATTCTTTTGATCGATTTAATACCAATGCTAAATGTATTGTTACCGGAACTGTTACAACGGATAAATCTACTATTAGTAGAAAGTTATCAAGTGATTACGTAGCATTCTGTTTTAACTGTAAGGAGCGAGGTCATATATTCCGGGAATGTACAAAGCCGCTGATTCGATGCAATCAATGTCATAGCGTAGGCCACAAAGTCGACAAATGCTACACAAAACTGGAGGACAGCAACAGTAAGATAACGAGTACACTTTGACCATCTTGGACCCTTTGTTCGTTCAAAAGAGGGTTTTCGTATATTTTAGTGATGGTAGATGCGTTTACCAAATTCGTTTTCATAAAGCCTGTAAGAAATACATAATCATAGTAAGAATAATCATTTATTTGCTCAAACATGAGTGCAATACATACAACCCAGTCAGCATGCAAGAGATGTTAAAAGTACAGATAAAAACAGATCATAACGTTTGCCTTAAACAATGGCATGCAAATATTAATACAATAATTTATAATGATAGCCAAATAAAAAAAAAAATGTCATGACTCTATATAAAAAATAAACATAAATTATGAGTACAAAAAATAATCAAAATCTCTCATCTAAAAGCTCATTCAAATTATAATAGGCTTTATCTACTAGAATTTTTGAACTTTCTTTTTAAACGCTACAACACTTAACTGCTTCCAGCTTTTTGGTAGTTTATTATAGATTTTTGCAGCCATGCAAAAGATACTTTTTCGTATGAGTATCGTCCTATATTGCAGTAGACAAATTTGACCGTGGGACGTCTATTACGTTGAAATAGATCTGACATTCGGGAAAAGAGGGGAGGATTAGATCTTAAGAACATTGCATTTTCCAATATATGTAGTGAAGTTAATGTTAAGATTTTATATTTTTGAAAGTAAGGTTTGCAACTCTTGAGTGTTTGCAAGCGAGTTGAGTGTTGGCAAGCGGGTTTCGTAGTAGGTTAGGAAATGAACGGCAGGACGTGTTTCCCAAGACTGGAACCCTGGAATCAGCGCGAGGCGGGTGCTCCCGTAAGCATTGTGCCAGACCACTGTAAGCCTCCGTCGATGTGTGCGTCTCCCAGCCGTAAGCCCAAAGCAAGGTGGATGGAGGAAGACTCACCCATCGTGGCGGCTTACAATAAGAGGTTATGCTGTGCACATGCCGCGGGCGTTCTCAGAGGTCCATCGCCGCGTGGCCAGGCGATTTAAGCGAACAGCTAGGCGCAGCGCGGCGGGACAAGCATAGCGTAGGATGCGAGAAGCATGCGCACGCATTCACAGAGAGGTGCTGTAATGGTGACAGGTGATGTGGCAGAAGCCACTATAGGTACGTAGCTTTCTCGACAGTCATAGTGAGGCTGCCGAGAACAATTACAAAAGCTGCCAGACCGCGCAGACAGAGATACATAAAGAATGCGATCTGACAGGACACTAATGGTATCAAGTTTGAACATCGACCTAATGCAACGCTTTTGAGTTTTGAATATAAGTTCCCGGTCAGTCGAGTTACCCCAAAAAATAAAGGCCGTATCTTAAAATACGGAGTGTATTTTAAGATACGACCAGACCGTAGTATACGAGCGTAGTATGCTGAAGTCATGTTTTAGAGATGTTTGTTTGAGTTAGACCCGAGATGAAACGTAGTTAGGCAAGAAACGCGAGTAAATAATAACATAACAATTAGAGAGGAAGTTAAAGATAAAATAGACGAAGAACAAGAAAAACAAAAGGAACGGTATGATAAAAGCAGACGTCCTGCCAGTCTCTATTCGGAATGTGAACTTGTTAAAATTACCAGTATGAATTTTAAAAATGATGGTAAAAGTAAGAAGCTTTTTCCTCGGTATACAGGAGTCATATCGGTACTAGGAAATTATAGATACAGAATTGTAGAAATACCAGGATTGAGGAATAGTAGACATAAACGTAAAACGACCGTCGCCATCGACCGCATGCAGCCCTGGGTACACGTGGCTGCCTTGAATTTAAATGACAAGGATTCAGAAAGTGAAAATCATGATATTGACAGCAATTAGATAGTAGAGAACAGATGTATTATTTACAATGGTAAAATAAAATATACCATTATTATGAAGTGATAAGTTAAGCTTGAGTTTAAATGTTTGCATCTATGATACAATTTACAGTTGTATAAAATATTATAACATTATTTTGAAGTTATACAAATATGTTAAGCAAATTGTGTTAAGATCAATTGTGTTTCTTAGAAACCAGAAATGTTTAATTTTCTGATGTATGTGTAGGTATGGTAAATAAGATGGCCAACGATGCGATTGGTTTGCAGGTTTAGCAACCATGTGATTGGTTTGCCAGTTTAGCAACCATGTGATTGGTTTGCCAGTTTAGCAACCAAGTGATTAGTTTGCCTGTTTAGGAACCATGTGATTGGTTTGTCAGTTTAGCAAACTAGTGATCAGTATGCCAATTTAGCAACCAAATGATTGGTTTGCTAGTTTTACGACCAAGTGTTTGCTTCGCGACCGAATTATGTTAAATGTACATTAGATATGGCACAGCATGCTAATTGAAATAATCGGATTATTAAAAATTTGTTATAGTTGTTAAAACATAAAAGTATCATTGTTATCATCACCATCATTGCTGATGAGCTAGTTAAGATTGTAAAGTTGTCACTAAATGCATTAGTGTTTTTTTTTTGTTTATTAGTTTGTTACATTTGATTTACCTGATGTGTTAAGGTAAACTAATTGAGTGTTAATGTGGATCAATATTAGAAGTTAACACGGTTTTAGTACGATTGTATTGTTTCTAAAATTAATATGCATAACGAGGGTAATTCACCCATTTGGGGTATCTCGTTATCGGAATCCGAGTTTGACATGGTGCAGGTACGAAATAACAATCTCAACACTGATTACAACTGTCTAGTAATTTACTTTCGATAACAAATTAACAAAATCTCAACTAATCAAGCCGATGGAAATGGATTAAAATACGGTAACGCGGTAAGTTCGATACAGGCTGGCAGCACGACCTCTCGCCTTGCCGTCTAACCAAAAAGTGCCGCTTGTCCTCCGTCGCCTGTCAAGTCAAATGCGACTAATGTCAAACAATGCCAACTGACAGCTGCCACGCCCTGTATCGACCTCACCCAAGCATACTGCTTGACGTTTCCGACAAACGATAATAGATGGCGTTATTCTAAATTAATAAAAATAATAGCTATTCTAATAATTGTGTCTGTGTTGGTTCTGCGACACGGCCATCTTGACAATTTCACACGTCCTCGTGTGAGTCATCTGAAACAAAAAATTATGGAAAGTAAAACGTTCCTTGCTCGGCCTTCCTGACCAAGATATGATAGAATAATCAAATTTTATAAAAACGACATTCTTATCAAGTCATTTAAAGAAAATCTTAGCAAAGAAATCACCACTCATCAAGAATCTTGAATTTTCGAACCAATTCATGAAAACCCCTTCGACAAATCTAGTATGCAATACTCTTTTCGGTAGACCCAACCTCGTCACGGACAACACATTGCCTCCATCCGGGACACTAGAGGGACCTCCATCCGGTACCCACATCAACACACATAACACATCACATTGCCTCCATCCGGCAACTATGGGACCTCCATCCGGTACCCACTTCAACACACATAACACATCACATTGCCTCCATCCGGCAACTATGGGACCTCCATCCGGTACCCACATCAACACACATAACACATCACATTGCCTCCATCCGGCAACTATGGGACCTCCATCCGGTACCCACTTCAACACACATAACACATCACATTGCCTCCATCCGGCAACTATGGGACCTCCATCCGGTACCCACATCAACACACATAACACATCACATTGCCTCCATCCGGCAACTATGGGACCTCCATCCGGTACCCAATCATAAGACTATACATTGCCTTTATTTATCATCTTTGACGATTACCTACATCGCCATGCTGGACTTGCATCCACGAACAGAATCGGGATGCAAGCAATCTGAGTCACTTGCATACTACATTCGCATCTTTTATCCCTCACTTAAGGTCTAACATCTTCATCATCAGACGGTCTCGTCACGACAGTCTTTCAGAGTCAGGGTCAGAGTCAGCGTCAGAATCTTTGTCGTGTTAAAATTGTCACTGTCGGTATTTTTCGAAGACGGTCGTTCGTATACTTGTATGTCCGATTTGAATTGAGAGCTTTAGGTACGTACCGGTCTCCTTCTAGTACCTCTTTAACTTTGAAAGGCCCTTTGCATTTAGGATCGAGCTTTGTTTGGTTTCTTTCTTCGTTCTACAGCAGTACGAAGTCTCCGATAGTTACGGTTTTAGTTAGCTTTGGTAAAGTCAAAACAAATTTACAGTCAACAATCACATCACATGTCTGAACTATCCGTATTTTCTCAAATCGTATCTTAACTGATGACTTAAGAACTACTAAACCAATTGATTAAACTTCGCGTCCAATCATGATTTCATGTCGCAATAAATGGTCGAGTAAAACGTCAAAAATAATTTAAAAAATAAGTCCATCTCTCTCAACAGTAGTAAAAATGTGTACAGTTGACCTTACAGAAGTCTGTCCTATACCAGTCAATGTGACATTCTCACAAACTTGTTTACCACTGAATTTACAGGATAGATTCTTTAATCCTGCGAACATTCAGCACCGAAGTCATAATAAAAATTAAATTGCTCACCAGAATGCCGAAAGGATCCAGCAGGTGCGTCCACAAGACACACATCAACTCGCTTTTCCCTGACAGGATCAACCGCCGCGCTGCTGCTTGCTTCTCTGGCGTTCCTTTTAGGGCAGTTGGATGCGTAGTGTCCTTGTTCACGACAATTGAAGCAAGTGATCAAGTGGGTTTTCCCCGTTGCCTGGTCACTCTTGCCACTGCTAGACGCTATCGATCTCAATTGTTCTTCGTGTGTCGTCGAGTCTCTTTTAAGACGACATTGCATCGATCTGTGTCCTATTTTTCCACAGTTGAAACATTTGGGTCCGGTGTATGGCCAATTAAGGCGGTTCTTCTTAGCGTCAGGACCTTCACGTTCGTCACCACCAGAGGTTGCGCTCCTCTTCAGAAACGAAACAGCCTTCAGTTCCCGTTGTAGATCGTTGCGGGTTTTGATGTCCGTTGTGAAGGACAATCTCTGGACTCGCGTATCGTTCTTCGCGACATGAGCTAGCACCGTCGCGATGGCAATCTGCTCTGTTGTGAGGCCGTTCCATTTCGACATAATGGTTGTCATGAGGGTAGCTGCATATGCCGCCAAACACTCATTTTCTTTAGGTTTATTTCCATGCAGATTAATCAGAAAAGATGCGGGAGTCTCTGGACAATCATACCTGGCTATAAACAGCTCCTTAAAATCGCTCCATCGCATCCCAGGGTAAGATATGGATGACAGCCATGACGAAGCTTCTCCCTTGAGTGCGCGGCTCAAGGCAATCATCAACGTTGCACCTTGACTATTTGGATCGATAACACACATGTCCGCTGTTGCAAGACAAGCACGCGGGTCGACATTCCGCTTTTCAGGGTCAAAATCCGGTAGGCGAACATCCACACTCGCAAAAGGTGTTTTCATTGCTTGCACGATAGCCATAAAGTTTTTGTTTTGCTGGTCGAAGAGAAAACGCCATTTTTCCATTTCTGAATCACCTTCAAACGCACGCGCATTGTCTTTACACTTTTCCTGGCTAACACTGTCACTTACACCATGTGGGGCGTTTGGGTTGCATCCCACTTCTGATAACGAGGGTAATTCACCCATTTGGGGTATCTCGTTATCGGAATCCGAGTTTGACATGGTGCAGGTACGAAATAACAATCTCAACACTGATTACAACTGTCTAGTAATTTACTTTCGATAACAAATTAACAAAATCTCAACTAATCAAGCCGATGGAAATGGATTAAAATACGGTAACGCGGTAAGTTCGATACAGGCTGGCAGCACGACCTCTCGCCTTGCCGTCTAACCAAAAAGTGCCGCTTGTCCTCCGTCGCCTGTCAAGTCAAATGCGACTAATGTCAAACAATGCCAACTGACAGCTGCCACGCCCTGTATCGACCTCACCCAAGCATACTGCTTGACGTTTCCGACAAACGATAATAGATGGCGTTATTCTAAATTAATAAAAATAATAGCTATTCTAATAATTGTGTCTGTGTTGGTTCTGCGACATGCATATTACCGTCTTATTTTTATGTAAAATTAATGGTTTCAGGTGTGATTACTAATAACTATTATTTTGTTCTGAGGCCCTAGTGTGACTAATCTTGGTTTGTGAATAGGAAGGTTCACAACCACCGTGCTCTATGAATAATTTAGATATTAGATTTGTCGTGGACGGATGGCACCACGGTACAGCTAACAGCGCCATCTAACAATTTGATTCAGAAACGAATGATCATGTGATCGGAAACGCAAGCGAGCCCTACCGCTTGGACACGATCGTCGGTAGAGGGGATGCAGTGAGGACTGGCGGAGAGACCCGAGTGTTGCGAAAGTCAACAGAATACGGGCGAGTTTGGACCATAGACTAATATATATAAAATGAGATAGACTGGCAACTGACGTTCTCGGTTTTAGTTAGCGACCAGCGCCGTCTGAACGACAAGCAATGAACTAAATGAATATATATAATTTGTATAGGTAGGTGTGTATAGGCCGTTACGCATAGGTACTTACGTATGAATTCATGAATTGTTGTCTTAATTATATTTCTATGGATGTTTTTAGACAGACAAGTTTAAATGATAAATGATAAATGATCATCATTTATCATTTAAACTTGTGTGTTTAAGTACCTATCTTGGGTTATATGGGGTACAGGGAATGAGTTAATAATACACAAATATATTATTGAATTAATTTATTTATCATACATTAATTTCGACACCAGTTTGCCTCTGTCGTTTCACACCCTTTGTTTTCATAAAATATTCTCGAGCCCGTAGAAAGATGGGGTCGGTTTCATCACTTGCATTACACAAATAAAACAAAACAAGTAAAACTCAACGAAATAAAACACAAAAACACCAAAAATTACAAGAAAAATGCGTACGAGCATGTAAACACACCAGTGGAAAATTTCCTGTGACGTTCGGACTTGTGTTGCTAACGTATGATACCAGAAAACTACTGATAAAATTCTATCATCGTGAAAATATCATTTATAATACAGAATGTTATATTAAAAAATTACGAATAAATTACACTTGGTTGTTATATCATAAATTTTGGTGCGACTGGACTTATTAAATAAATATAGTAAAATTAAAAATTTGTGCAAATTAAGCAAAAAAAAAGTGGCAACACTGCTATGAAAAAGTTCCATGTGTACAGGACAGATGGCACTTTTCACAATAAAAAAAATTTGTTCTAAGTTACCAGGGCATGGTTTGGACAGTCTTGGCAAACGCTCGGTACCAACGCACGTGTCTGTTTCCGTTGCACTTGTTTATTTCCTTAGCCAGTTTATCAAGTTATTTTTGAATTCGAATTATCTCTTCGTTCGAGTACCCACTACAGTGCCCACACTAAAAATGTGTCGGATCGTGAAGAAGACCCGATGGTTGGCATCTCGGCCACCCCTCATTCGACATCAGAATTGGGATGCACTCGAGCTGAAGAAAATATGGAGAATGCAGCGATGACGTTAAGGTGTGACTAGAATTTACTTCGTAGAACCGGGTTCCGGATTGGGTTTTTAAAAAAGAAACCACTTTTGGCTAAAATAAACTGTATATTAAATTAAGTCACGAATGCAAGGTACAAGTGCACTGTAGGATGGTTGGGAGACGACTGGCGTGCTGGACTGTGTGGAAGGGGAGCGAGGACTGAGAGGATGCTGCGTCAGCAGCAAGATTGCAGAATAAGCCAGAAGGGGTACAGACTAGGGATGTAACAGCCCCCCGATTAGGAGGAAACTTACGGGTGGAAGGTAAGTTGACGGTGGAAGTAAAGGTAAGTTTTTCCAGGTTTGGTTTAGGTTACTCGGAGTCTAGGAGCGGGAATATCTTCATCATCTATGGATGTCATTTCTATGGGAGAATCTGGTATAGGTTTACATCTTAAAGTCTTAACTAACTTACAATTATAATACAATTTATAGGAAATAGCTAAGATTATAATTAGGCTTATAATAACAGTAGTGTAGGAATAGTAGTTACTGTAAAGGACAATATGAGGTTTTCAAAGACTGGTTTAAGGTTTGTTTTAATTTGTTCAGTTCCTTTATTATAATTTGAGAAAAGAGAATCTAAATTATTTATGTTTATTAAGTTAACGTAAGTAACTTTAAAAGTGTCTTTTAAGTATGTAGTAGAACTACAACAAGTATCGTTAATTAATTCGAAATGCAATAGGCAATACAGTTGCAATAGGCAATACAATTGTCTGGTATAATTAATATACCAGTACCGGAAATAGGAGATTCTGATATATCTTGATTATTACATTCTATTGTAATTTTAGAATTTTGACTTATCATCTAAATCCACTGGTTACTATGTAATTTATGAAAGGTTTCGAAATTACCATTAACGAATTCAGTTTTGCAAAGATGCGGAACACAAGTCAGTGCTTTTGAAATAACCTTAGTTTCACATATTGGTACGGCTGACGTGGAGTATACATTGGAAATTTCACAAATATAATATTGCGTATTGATGACTTGCGTATTTACAAGTATTGAGTGAATTTAATTTACAATAAGATGATTTATCTTTAGTAATGCCCAAGTACTTAGTATACAGTTTTAAGGGCAATGGGATAAGGTATGATACAAATCAAATTCATTTGTATTTACTAAAGGCATTCGTAACACATATTATTTTGTTACTTGCATAATAACTGGATACATCGGATACGTTTGCTAAAATATGGATATTATCTAAGGCTAAGGGTACAGGTAATTGTATAGAACTAGGGAGAAATCTATAGTTATCCACAAGATCTGAAAACAGTTTTTTAGGGTTTATATATATTAGATTTACTAAACATAATAGCATTAATAATAGCTTATTGGAAACTAATGTTAAATCCGCCATTTCCTGGTTCAAGGAACCAATAACATAACTTAAGCTAACTTCATTTGCATTGATTTTATCAATGACTTCCTTTAGAGACAATAGTGTGGATGTGGTAACCATCATGTTTTCTTTCATGAGGGTTGCCAGTTTGGTTTGATAATTTTCTAGAGTTAGGATGGCATTACTATATTTTTAGGCGGTTTGACGTGACGTCTATTTATTAAGAGTAACGCAGTGTTATTTCCATGGATTTTCACGATTTAAAACGGGCCTTTCCATATAGGTGAAAGAGCTTTTCTAAGGCGTAAATGGTTTTTTTAGATATCGACAGTATCGTAATGAATTTTGGAGTTAATCTTTGATTGTTGGATATAATCTTTTGCCTTTGCTCACATATTCAAGGTAAGTAACTTCATATATGGAATTCGGTATATATGGTTTATTTCCAAAAATAAGTTCATATGGAGAGAAATCAGTGGTAGAATGGATTGCAGTGTTGTACGCAAGCATAGCTGTTTATACAAAGCGGGACCAGTTATTTTGTTGCTCATTTACATAGGATTTCAGGTATTCATTTAGTGTAGAATGACGTCTCTCGAGAGCGCCCTCAGTCTCAGGGTGATACGGAGTGGACCATAACTGTTTGATTTTTAATAAATTGCATGTTTGTTTAAACAGCTCTGCCGTGAAGTTTGTGCCTCGGTCTATTAGAATTGTTTTGGGTATTCCAAATAACGTAATAAAATGGACCAAGCATTTACATGTTTCTTCAGCATTAGTGTGAATCACTAAATTGGATTAGCTGCTGAGAATTTGGTAAGGTCATCTAGGAGAGTCAAGACATACTTATATCTGTCGTTACCAGCTTCTGATAGTGGTCATACGATTTCAAAAGCCAGGCGTTCAAATGGACGCGTGGAAAGAGATGTTATTTGCATAGGGGCACGATTAGTTATTCTAAGGGCTTTGTTAATTTGGCATTGCGGGCATTTCTTTACATCATTTTCCGTTATTCACATTTATTTCGCATGTTTTTCCAGTAATATTTTTCCTGTATGCGTTTCAGCATTCTACCAGAACCTAAGTGACCGGTTATAGGGAGATCATGATTTTCCTTCATGATTTTAGGGATATCACTCAGTTCTGGATAGATAACAGTATTTTGTTAAATGTATATAGTCATTTCTGATTTGTGGAACAAATATAGGATTATGTTGTATAGTTTGATATACTGATGAGTATCGAAAGGATTATTACAGTCAGATATAGCTATTTCGGGGTTATTTTGACCTATGAGACTGACAACCAACTAATGTTTTACGGATTCAAGACACTTGTAGATGTCTTCATATGTACAGGTTTCAAAGTGGTTGACTTTGGTAAAAATGAAATAATAAATTTTATTTTCAGATTCATATTTAAGGAAAGAATGTAATGTTCTTTCTAGTAAGGAAAATTCGTTCAAATTAGGAATATTAGATATGATCTCCTGAGTGTATGGGATGGATTCGTCCATGTCTATAGATGTACGGATGATAACATATCTTTTATCACTTTTAGATAAGCTTTCATTATGTTCTATTATAGTTACGTTAGGATTAAAATCTTTAGAAGTGGTTTTAAGGAATTCTGAGTAGTTACCATCTGGGGTACTGGAGCTGTTAGGGCTCGAGACATCAGGAGGTGATATTGGATTTGGACGATTAGTGGGAGATGAAGTTAAGTTTTCATTTATTATATCATCTAGGTCATCAAGGTTTCCTAGCTCTGGTAAGCTTGTAGGTTGGATAATGGGATTTGTGAGATCTTCAAGTTGGATTAGAACGTCTGGAGAAACATCTGGATTCGATATTTGATCGTGATCAGGTGAGTTTAATTTTTTATTAGAAGTACTAGGTATAGGATTTATAGGATTGACAGATTTATTCATTATTTAGTTTCCCTTTTTGGTATATTATTTCATACTCGTATTCCTCCAGTTTTAATCTCCATCTCTGGAGTTTACTACTGGGGTCAGAATGATTGAATAGCCAACGTAAGGGACGATGATCAGTAATTATCGTGAACTTTCTACCATAGAGGTATGGACGGAAGGTTTTACAGCCGTAAAGAATTGCAAGTAATTCTTTCTCAGTTGTACTATAATTGCACTCATTTTTGTTGAGTGTACGGGAAGCATAGGAGATAGGCTTATCTTTTCCTATTTCGCCTTGGGAAAGAATAGCGCTGATCGCATAATTGGTTGCATCAGAGCTGAGAAGGAATGGCTTGGAAAAGTCTGGATAAGATAATAATGGAGCTGTAGTTAATTTATTTTTTAGGGTTTCAAAGGATAACTGATGTTCGTTTTTTTTTTTTTTTTTAAAACGTTGCCCCACACTAGGAATTACTATTGTATCGTGGGTGCGTTCACAAACATGAAAACTCACATACACAACACACCCAGACCCGGAACAACTATTTGTAGGTCATACAAATATTTGTTCCGTGCGGGAATCGAACCCGCGACACGCAGCTCAGCAGCCGATCGCTCAACCACTGCCACACGAACTCAACGTTCTTTTTCAGCAGATTTGTTAAAGGTTTAGCAATGCTTGAAAAGTCAGAGATAAACCTACGATAATAAGAAACGAAACCAAAAAATGATTTGACGTCTTTAGGAGTTTTTGGTACAGGGAATTCATGAACTGCTCTTATCTTTTCATGGTTTGGTTTTACGCCTTTGTCGGTAATGACATGGCCTAGATATTAAACTTCCTTTCGCAAAAATTCACACTTATCCGGTTGTAGTTTTAATCTGAAATGACGGAGTCTAGAAAAAACGTTAGTAAGGTTATTTATATATGTGAAGGGATATCAAATGAGTAAATGGCGATGTCATCTAAATACACGAAACATTGGATGCCTTGGAGACCAGATAAGGCTGAGTTCATTAATCTCTGAAAAGTGGACGGTGCATTCTTTAGACCAAATGGCATTCGTGTAAATTCGTAATGCCCGGTTGGGATTGAAAATGCCGTTTTAGGAGAATCATCAGGAGACATATTAACTTGGTGGAAACCGGAAGCTAGATCTAATGTGCTGAAGTATTTGCACTTGCCTAATTTCTTTGATTTCGGTTATGTTTGGAATAGGATAGGAATCGCCAATGGTCACGTCGTTAAGCTTACGGTAATCGATTACAACGCGCCATTTTCTTTGATCGGAAGCGTCAAGCTTCTTGGGTACTACCCAAATTGGTGGTTGGTAGAATCTGACGTTTCATAAGTGCCCATGTGGGTCTATGTGAAATAAAATATTTTGATTTGATTTGGAGTTGACATTTTTCTAAAGTATGCCCTGAATTTTTGCAATATCTGCTAAACGGGTCATTTGAAGAGGGTTGGTAAGATGCAGATTTTTGAGATTGATTATTAAAGTTACCGGGTTTATTTGGTTTAATACTTGGATCGTTGTTACGAAATCATTTAGCGGCTAAGTTTTGTTTATATGAGTATTGTTGCAGTTTCTCTTCTGAAATTGCGTAATTTATTGCGTCATTAAGGCTCTTCGGGTCCCTAAGCCTAACAATGTTAGCAAAGCGCGGGGTAAGGCCCATTATGAAAGTATGGAGACCTAGGTCCTCCATTGCATATACTCTGCCAGCCATTTCACTCTTTTTGTGACTGGATATGGAGATTTCTGTAAGTAGTTGGGACAGACAAGTTTCTATTCTAAGTAAGAATTGGTTAACATTCTCCTGGGCACCTTGCCTGCAATCCTGGAACTCGGCAAGAAGATGAGCGTAATGTTTACGCTCTCCAAATTGTTTCTGAAGGAACTCTTTAAGGGATGGCCAAGAATCAAATACCTTAATTGAACATGCAATCTCGGCTTTACCGTCCAATTGGCTGATGACATACTTGAAGACGATGTCAACTTGATAAGAGGAGGCTTAGGAAATGGCATTATCGCAATTGTTTAAACAGGCATTCAATTTTTCTCGCCTGCCATCAAAGGGCTTGATGAATTTTAGAATTACGTTTATAGGTATTCCTTCTTTAGGCTCCTCTTTTAGGTTCTTTGAATCTTTGGGCATGGTTCACATTAGTTCACTATTACAAGTCTGGAAATAAGATTGTTATAGTCGACAATGTATGTATCGGAAGTCTTATCGCTTATGCTCTGTGTTGAGACTGGAACTCCGACGGGCGATGAGACATATCACCCGTTGATATGACGAATGGATTGGAATGTTCAAGATAAGCCGTTGTAAGTTAGTTTTATGTTGAACTTGGATCACTTTAATATTATGGAAAAGATGTTCACAACTCACAGTATTATAACGCACATTTTCTTCGTGTTTTACGCAGGAACTAGATCTGGATCTGGAACTGGAACTGTATTGACCTTGAACTAGGTCAGTACCGGGTTTACCGGTGAGATGAGTCGTCTCTGGAGCTTTTGAGGCAGTTAAGCACTTTCAGTTTTAGCACTTATTACTTTTTGGAAAACAGCACTTTTTCAAAAATAGCACTTTGGGAAATAGCACTCTTTGGAAGGATTCCAAGGATTTTTCTATCCCACCGCTGCCACCAATGGTATAACCGGGTTCCGGATTGGGTTTTAAAAAGAAACCACTTTTGGCCAAAATAAACTGTATATTAAATAAAGTCACGAATGCAAGGTACAAGTGCACTGTAGGATGGTTGGGAGACGACTGGCGTGCGGGACTGTGTGGAAGGGGAGCGAGAACTGAGAGGATGCTACGTCAGCAGCAAGATTGTAGCGTAGACCGCTGAGTAAGCCAGAAGGGGTACAGAATAGGGATGTAACAGTACGCTGCTAACGGTTGAAAATCAGAATATGATGTCCCTTATAGAAGCCATCAAGGGTCCGGCAGGTACCAAGCGTATCTCCTGGCCCGAATTCGACCCGAATAAGCCGGATGTACACGCACGTGCCTGGTGTACTACAGCGGACATTTTTCTTCGAGATGTCCACGAAGCAGTGGGGGAGGCGCCAGCACGACAGGGGAACCAGGCGGTTCCGGGCCAACGCCTGCAGCAACGGCGATAAGCGATGCTATGTAAGCAATCATAATATAAAAAAAAAAAAAAAAACAAACAACTCTATATAAAACCAAATAGCCCGTCACTGATAAATACTGGTGAGTCATATCCATTTTATTCCGATTCTGGTGCCGAATGCTCTCTCATCAAGGATGGTGTTGCGTCAAAGTTCAGTGGTAAGCGTGTAAATAATATTGTAAATTTAATGGGCATTGGTCACGGTAGTGTGCAAACTACCTAACAAGTTTTATCTGAGGCTCTAATTAACAATCTGCGCTTAGAGATACTATTTCATAATGTACCGGAGCTTGTAAGAGGTGCAAAAGTTACGAAAATCCTTTTTTGTATGATGTGATTTGTAAATCAAGGATATTCATTTTTATCTGGTGCTGATGGTTTTGGCACCATTTATGCCTGGACTTAAATATCCTACTACTCTAACACATCTGATCATAAACAGGGCCGGCAGATGCCCCCCGCATCGTTGCCAATCATGAAACTTCAACCAGGCCACCCCGTATTCCTCAATTACGTGCCTATTCCACCTAACAATGCATCACGATTTTCCTCGACCTACAGCCGCAGGGTCGCTAAGAGCGGACAACAACTGTGATTAGGCTTGTAACAATATTTGTCTGCGTAATCAATAAATACTGATGGAAAATCAATTAATTATAATTTACTCTTGCAAATATCTCAGTAGAATTTGATCTGTTCATCAGAAATTCAAATTTTCTTTTTGTTTTTGCAAATTGCAGCTCTGTTTTACGTCGTATGTTAATTTAAATCTGATTCGCGACTGAAGGAATGATATATTTACTGAATAATAAATAATCATCAAATTCATATATATGGTCATTTGGAAATTTGTTCACCTAAGAGTTTTCACTCTCCTGCATAAGTCGCACATTTACCAATTACCTTTGGCGTTAATAAATTAAGTCTATAGACTAATATGAGAGGGGGTAATGGTCATGCCACGAAATATTATAATTAACATAAACATTGAATATGGAACACAGAGCGGATCGTGTCACAACACAATAGTCTCCAGCCACTTTTTTGAGCCAAGAGCCTCACTAACAAAAGTATGATTCGCAAATTGCAAACCCTTGCGCATGAAGGGCACGTAGCATAAATAAGTTAAGCAACAACTGAACTTTTAGTTAAATTTAAGAAGGCTCACTGTGTAGAACAGGCTGAATTCTGCCTTTCCAGTATTTACAAGGTGTGGTAAAGCCGTCACAAACAACACCTTTTTCGGTTGATAATGTAAACGTTACAAGGGATTGTTTCCAACGCTCGTTTGGGGAAAGTTTTCCCACTTCGCCCTATTATAAATTCCTAATTCAAAATAATATTTTCCAACCCTGCCCGGATCTGATTGGACCATCAGCCACTCGCTGAGTGAAGCAGCTCTTCAGTGTGGCAGCACGGATCAGCGGTCGAGACGTTTCATCCTGAAATACATAAGATAGCTAGTTTTAATTAAAAATAATAAAGCGCGAGGGAAATTCAATCATCTTTAGTTGTTTAGTGTTATTAAAATATAAAATAAAAATAGATACGTTCAAGACTTCCACGCTGTTTAATCTGCCATTACCATAAATTATTATAGATAATCTATTAAAAACGTAAATTTAAACTCTAATGTCCGCAAATTTTGATGGAGAAAATCACGGAAACACTGATAGGTTACGAATGCTTTTAAATGAAAAGGCGATTTAACATATTTGAACAATATCTTACCTCAGAGTCTGAAACAATGGTATTCCGACTGGTAACAGACTGCCTCGTTGGTCTAGACTGCCTCGTTGGTCTAGTGGTCGCAAACGCTACTGCTGAGCATGAGCTCCTGGGTTCGATTCCGAGGTCGGGCAAAGTGTTATTTGGTTTTTCTATCTAGAATTTCTCAGTAGCAGCCCGGAGTCCGGATTTGTGCCCGGTTGATGACAATAGGCTCTCCCCTTATTACATGGGACCTAAGCATAAATGGCGAAATGTGGGTACACCTCTGCCTAACCCATGCCCTGGTAACTTAGAACAAATTTTTTTTATTGTTAAAAGTGCCATCTGTCCTGTACACATGGAACTTTTTCATAGCAGTGTTGCCACTTTTTTTTTTGCTTAATTTGCACAAATTTTGAATTTTACTATATTTATTTAATAAGTCCAGTCGCACCAAAATTTATGATATAACAACCAAGTGTAATTTATTCGTAATTTTTTAATATAACATTCTGTATTATAAATGATATTTTCACGATGATAGAATTTTATCAGTAGTTTTCTGGTATCATACGTTAGCAACACAAGTCCGAACGTCACAGGAAATTTTCCACTGGTGTGTTTACATGCTCGTACGCATTTTTCTTGTAATTTTTGGTGTTTTTGTGTTTTATTTCGTTGAGTTTTACTTGTTTTGTTTTATTTGTGTAATGCAAGTGATGAAACCGACCCCATCTTTCTACGGGTTCGAGAATATTTTATGAAAACAAAGGGTGTGAAACGACAGAGGCAAACTGGTGTCGAAATTAATGTATGATAAATAAATTAATTCAATAATATATTTGTGTATTATTAACTCATTCCCTGTACCCCATATAACCCAAGATAGGTACTTAAACACACAAGTTTAAATGATAAATGATGATCATTTATCATTTATCATTTAAACTTGTCTGTCTAAAAACATCCATAGAAATATAATTAAGACAACAATTCATGAATTCATACGTAAGTACCTATGCGTAACGGCCTATACGCACCTACCTATACAAATTATATATATTCATTTAGTTCATTGCTTGTCGTTCAGACGGCGCTGGTCGCTAACTAAAACCGAGAACGTCAGTTGCCAGTCTATCTCATTTTATATATATTAGTCTATGGCCTAACCCTTCTGTGATTACAGGCGTGATGTTATGTTTATGTGTATTTCTTTACTAACATTCCTAGCAACATGAAACAAAAGCACCAGTGTTCTTGTAAGAGCTAGGAAGACGTGTGCATTTAACCCTCTTTTTTTCACAAGAACGTTTTGAAATCTCATCGAATAGGGAATAATATATTAACAGTCTCAGAAAAAAAAAACTTTAAATGACTTAGGAATCGAACCCAGGCCTTATGTGTATTGCATGTCAACGAAGATGAAAAAATATATTAAGACTAATATGAAACAAAATCTAAAGTACAAGTACAATAGTTTTGAAATATTAAACTACTCGTAATATATTATCCAAACTTAAATAAGTTATTGCTGTCGTAAAACAATTAACTATTACAGTCGTATATATCGGAGAATAAAAATGGTTAAGTAAGATATATTACTCACTTAATTTGTTTCTGCAACACTTGTGAACCACCATGAACAAATTTTAACTCACTGTTCAGTGAAATCACATCAAAGTGCATTTGCATTTCAGCACAACAATGATAAAATGTATGGAATGATTTCTCAGCTGCTTATTATTATTATTATTTCGTTTATTTATTCTTATCCTTATTTAGATACATTTTTAAATATTTTTATAAAACAACTTAAAAAAAACATTTAAAAATATAAAAAAATTGTGGTCCGTCGTTAGCGGGAGCAGGGTCCAAGCCTGACAGGAACCTTCTCACAATGCGAGCCGTATCGAGGAGTACTGCCTTCTGAATCAGGCCCTTGATCCAACCACCTAACGAAAGCCTCGAGAGATGTTCATCGAGGCTTTTTGCCATCAGGCCATTGGCCGATACGACAATCGGCACAATAACAGCCGAGCTCACATTCCACATGTCAACAACCTCGTGTGCTAAAGTCGAGATATTTAATTTGTTTCTCTTTCTCAGCTTTCACGAGGTTCTCGTCATGTGGAATGGTAACATCGATAATCATTGTGCGACGCACTAATCGCTCTATTACTACCATGTCAGGCTTATTAGCGATAATAGTCCTGTCAGTAATGATAGACCGATCCCAGTACAACGTGACAAGGTCATTTTCGAGAACTGGGTCGGGCACATACTTGTAATACGGTACCTCAGAATCCACAAGTTTATATTTCAAAGCAAGTTGGTGGTGAACAATCCTGGCTACTTGGTTATGCCTGTGCAAGTACTCGCCATTAGCCAGACGAGAACAACCAGAGATAATATGTCTGATGGACTCACCTGGACGGTGGCATGCCCGACACAGGTCAACCGTCCCGTCCTTCATAATATGTCTCCGGTAGTTATTCGTCAAGATAACTTTGTCCATAATTGCACAGAAGAAACCTTCAGTTTCCCCGAAAAGGTCACCAAAACGTAGCCAGGATACGGACGCTAGGAAATCTACACCAGGCTCATGAAGAGCCCGATAGAAGCGCCCGTGAAGCTCCTTGCTTTGCCATATCGCCTTCCGGTCATCGGTAGTAAGTACTACAGGTTTGTGCCAGTTCTCTTTAGCCATGGAGAGCGGGGTAAGCCCCTTGTCCACTGCGACCACATCACGGTGCATACCCATTTCGGCTTTTAAAAAATATTCCCTGAGACTGCACACCTCGCGGTTGTGGAGGGTCTTCGCATGTAAAAAGCCTCGACCCCCGCACTTTCGCGGGATGTACAGTCTCATCACCGATGATCGTGGGTGATGCATCCGATTTGCGGTCAGAAGTGTACGGACCCGTCTATTCAGGGCGTCGAGTTCGGTTTGGGTCCATTTGAGTATGCCGAAAGAGTACATCAAAATCGGCATGACCCAACCGTTGAAGGCGCGCACCTTGTTTCCGTCCGAAAGAAGACTAATTAATACCTTCTTCAGGCGGCCAAAGAAGCGTTCCTTCAACGATTGCTTCATGTTAATAACGTTGATGCCTAACGCTTCCGACATACCCAAATACTTATAGCTTTCGGATGAAGAGAGGGATCTAAGGTGTATGGAATCCGAAAGTTGAATACCTTCGGATTCCATAATCTCACCTCGCTTAAGATGCATGAAAGCACATTTTTCCACACCAAAGTCCATCCTGATGGCGCTACTGAATGTTTCAGTTACCTTTAGTAACTCCATCAGTTGCAATTTGTTGGGGGCAGAGATTGTCAAGTCATCCATGAAAAGGTGAGATATGACCTGACCACCACTCTTCAACCGATAGCCTAGACCTGAATCCTCCAGCAGTGTGCTTAGAGGATTCAGAGCTAAGCAGAACCAAAGTGGACTCAAACTGTCGCCCTGAAATATTCCCCGTTTAATCCAGACAGGCTCGTCATTCCCCTGGATCTGTTGACACCCCGGATAGCGAAGGACCGTCCTCCATTGCCCCATACAGGACTTAAGGAAGGTGCGTAGACTTGCATCTATCTTGTACAACTCCAGCACCCTCACAAGCCATGTATGTGGCACCGAGTCGTAGGCCTTCTTATAATCTATCCAGCATGTCGACAGATCCTTGCGGGAGCGACGAACCTGTTGGCTAATGGCCATGTCGATGAGGAGTAGCTCCTTAGTACCTAGGGACCCGTTCCTACATCCATTTTGAGAGGCAGACATAATCGAGTTACTGTCAATGTGTGTATTAATTTTCGCTCTCAAAATGGATGTAAGAAGTTTATAGAGCGTCGACAAACACGTGATCGGTCTATAATTCTTGGGTTCCGTGGGACTACCTGACTTATGGAGCAGGTGGGTAACGCCTGTTGATAGAAACTGAGGTAGCGACCCAGACTCTAAGGCTGACTGGAACTGAGATGCCAGGCTAATGTGCGAACTAATTAGCCATTTCAACCAAAAGTTGTGCAATCCATCCGGCCCTGGCGATTTCCAGTTCGGTAACGGACGGACTGCTCTGGCAACGTCTGATGGCGTAATTAGGACTGTTTTCATTTCTGGTATAGTTTCACACACTCGCTCGACATCCTGCATCCATTCAGCCTCAATGTGACAGACGGGTACTGACCAGATGCTGCGCCAGAATGCACTTGTGGCGGCATCATCTGGGCCGCACACGTCCGTCAAATTTTATTCAGGTCGTCCCCAAGCTCTATATACCCACCTTTAATCGCTCTGGAACATGCGATTCTGCGTGTATCGATCAACCCGCCGCTTATACCGCCGAATACGGCTCGCCCATGCACAAACTTTCTGCTTCAGGAAGTCGATGCGCTCTGTGACACGTGACATGTATTCTCGAGGGCTTATTTCAGTCCCCGAAAATGCCCGCCTCACAAAGCGCATCACTCGTGGTCTTGTATTGCCCTCCCTGAAACAGTATAGTTTGCCTATGAGGACCCTGGCTTCATCGATACGACGCTCGATCCTGCATTGCCAGGCTGGTACGGATGGTTTTGGTCGAGCAGCTCTGTCACAGTTTGGAAACTTGACGTTAGCTAAACGACATGCCGCAACAGCCGCGCAATACAGGATCGAGTGTGTATCAACGAGATCCTCGCTGCTCTCAAACACATTCTTAAGTTGCGAGTCCAGGGCACACACCAGCGCCCTATTTTTTTGTGCATAGGTAGGCGTGGTAATCGCTGGTAATCGATGACCCGCACCTGATCCGACAGTCGTTGGGCCGAGACGCTGACGGTTGGTTCTAGTTCCTGAAAAAGAGACAGCATCCTATCACGGTACGCAGTGAGGTGAGTTCCCCCCTCTGTAGACCCATAATATGCGCGCATGACGTTCTCGTTCATAGACTGAGTCCATCTCATGCGCTGCACACAACCACCGGCAACGGGGACCCGGCTCGGGGCCGGATGGCCCCTAAGTCCCAAGCTCCTCGGTGGCCGGCCTCTCCCCTGCCGACGAACAGGTGTTGGCGACGTCGGCGGGGAAAAATACTCGTCGCTCGAGCTCGAGCTCGACGCAATTACCGCGGCCGATGTCGAGCTGGATACCGGCGGCGGCGAGGCGCGGCGAGGCACTTAAACATGATTTTATTTTATTCATTTCTGGCGCTGAAATCGCAATGTAAATGCTACCGAATACTCTTGTTGAGGAAAGTGTTTTCACACCACTTTATCCTTATTAGAGTTTTTGGAGACGACCTGAGACGACAATCGTAAAAAGAGTGAGGTGTCAATTAACTCTGGCGGAATACATAGAAAAATGGAAGAAATAATTAAAATGAGATCTCTGGTAGTTATTTTTCATATGGAGAATTGTTGCCTTATTCTTTAAACTCTCAAGTCGTAAAGGCTGTGTTAGTTAAAGCTATCCTGCTCATTTTAATGTTATTGGAAAGAGGTGGCAATGGATTTCAAAGTGATTTTTTGTTAGGTATAGAACTCTTAATCATTTGTTACAGAATTAGGGTGAATATTAAACGTTGGGAAATGAAACAAACAGAATGTTAATGTTTAAATATATTAATAAAAGAGTTATTAATCTTCTAAGAAATAACAGATTCCTTACCTAATCTAACATCAATGTGTATTAAAAATAAGTACAATTTATTTTAAGACAAAGAGATACAATCATCAATCAAGAATCTTAGTTGTACTATTTAAGAAGGTATATTATGAGAAGCTAATTTTATTATGCTACTTATTAAAAAAAAACGTTTGCACTAACATATTGATTATCTTGAAAATCTATAACGCTTTCGAACGCTAATTAATTAGTTGTAATGTAATGCTTCAGTTAGCGTTTTTATTACCGAATCTAATAAAACGAGGTTTTCATCAATCCCGTCCGTTAAAATCAAGACGTCGTCGACGTAGACCATGACCTTTCCAGCATCCATGAAGGATTTAAGCGTTTTAGAGATAGTTTTCTGGTAGAAAATCGGCGCGTTCGCTAAACCGTACGGAACCTTGCAATATTCATACTGGCCCTCTGGGGTATCGAATGCGGTCTTATGAATAGACTCTTCAGCAACCCTAAGTTGATGGAAGCCGGAAACCATGTCCAGGGAGCTGAACCAGCGAGCATTACCTAACCTATCTATATAGTCGTTGATCAAGGGGAGCGGATATCTAGTTTTGACAGTTATTTGATTCAGTACACGGTAGTCCACAACCATTCTATCAGAACCATCCTTCTTTTTTACTAGTAGGATCGGACTAGCGTATTCTGAATCGGACTCGCGAATAATTTGTTTATCAAGCAAATCCTTAACTATAGCACGTACTTTTAATTTTTCATCATGCGATAACTTGTAGGGTCTATACTCGTAGTATATGGGCACTTCGGTTGTTAACTTGATGTGCATCTCACTATCTTTTACTGTTGTGGTTGCGGTACCGCTTAAAAAGAATTCGGAATACTTGTTTGGATCTCTAGTAACCGTTCCCTATTATTTCCGGATACCGACGTTCTAGTTTGATCGGACGAGAAAATCGAATTTACTTGCATAACATCGTTCGCGGTCACCTCACTATGGATTAAACGTTGGCAGTTGCCGGACCTAACATAAGTAATACCTTTCCTGTTAAGTACGTCTGTACCGATTATGACGGGAACATTCAAATTATTACTACCTGTGTTGTAACACAAAAACCAATTTTTATTGTTACATAAATATCGCTAAACTCAACGGGTAGCGTTACAAATGATTCCGATCTAACTTCCGTACCACCCAAGCCGCGCAATAGCTGATTAGTAGTCTTTAATTGACACGGGAAATGTTTATCAACAGTTTTTGACATTAAGGAAAAACATGTTTTTGAAGTTTTTGAAGACTGCATTAGCCTACGAATACAAAGTTGAGGATGCGCCGATGCAGCGAGTGTCTCAGGTACGAGATCTAGGAGTACTGCTTACCCCGGATTTAACTTTCCGGGATCATATAGTTAAGATTTGCAAGAAGGCGTACAGAAAACTGGGTTTTGTGCTGAGTCGCATGGATTCACAAACGTTACCGCGCTGAGGGTGTTGTATGACGTTTTGGTAAGGAGTCACTTGGAACACAGTGCGGTGATTTGGGCTCCTCATGAAGCGAAATACAATGTAATGCTGGAGCGAGTACAGAATAAATTTACAAGACACTTGTATTTTAAACTTTATGGGGTATACCCATTTTTTTAACTTTTTGTACTGGGGTATGGTGGGGTACAACGAACTCAGAGTGCGCCGGGAGTTTACACTTGCGGCGTATGCGCTTAAGCTCCTGCGTGGAGTAGCTCATAACCCGGGTGTGCTTCGTCACCTGAAGCTGTGCGTGCCAGACCGGTACGTGTGGAGGCGGCGGCGACCGCCACTGCTGGCAGTGCCTACTGCCAAAACTAACTTGCTGTCAAAAACACCCCTAACCCGCACAATATGTGTACTAAACGATGTGCATGAAAGAATTGACATATTTTCGTGCAATCTGAGTGAATTCGCAAGTGTTGTTGAATTTTGTAAGCTATATTTAAATATTAATATTCTGGGTTAAGTCTGATTTTATATATTTTTTTGTTTCGATAATTATTACATAGGTAGGTTCACATAACTGTAAACTTCTTTAGTCTTACTTCAGTTGTAAATAGTGTGTTGTGTTTGTATTGTTAAAGTTTAGACGTTTAAGTATTAGCTGTAAATTGATTTTTCAATTTATTTGGCGATGGTTACAAACCACTATTGTATTGGGGTCATCCTGTAAAGATAGTGTGTGTAAGTTTTTAAATAAATAAATGTTAGTTTGCTTACTCTACCCTCGATGTACATATATGAAATGGGAGTGTTTGTTCGCTGTAAACTGCATTTATATGAAAAACTGCGCTGTCGCCGTTATCAGAATACCATTCATGTTACCTCTCATAAAACCGCATTTTTCAGCAAAAGTGTGCTAGGTATGGCCCCAAAAATATATAATAGTATACCAGCAGCTACTAGAAATAAAGAGGGTCTGGGGCCTGACCTTTAAGAGGTCTGTGTTTAAATTCCTAACAGACAGATGTTACTACTCCATCACTGAGTTTACCACTGATACACGGAGGTATGAAGATTCCGACTTGCTAATAAGTCACTTATGATTTAATTTTATTGATTAGTTTGAATGTGTTTATTTATATATATTATATTTGTAGTGACCTGTTCGCCTAACTGACATATTTCATATTGAATTATTTTTTTAATGTAATGTGTATATTGACATGCCACCTTAATTGTAAATGATTGTTTATGTTATTTTTGTACGCCATACATTGGCAAAACATAGTGCACATATTTTAAACGTCCTATCATCTGTAACCACACCTATGTTTAACAAAATAAATGCTTGATTGATTGATTGATGAACCACTATCGATTAGTACGTCTAACGGTATCCCTAATATGACGGCAGTCGTCACATCACGATTTTTATAAGTACCCGCGATTTCGCGACAAAAATTGACACCATTATTATTCCGTGAGTTTGCGCGTTCCTTGGCAAAACAAGTTATCTCGGAATGACCTACTTTTTTGCAAAACTTACACTTCGGCGGATCGCCACGAGATGTCACCGGTAACGCTATTGCTTTTTCGTCGCTATTACTCAAAGTTGCTCTTAGACCGAATTGGTTACACTGATAACACTTTATTGATTTTAAATCTTTGGAATCATATTGACGCTCTAACGGTTTGCGATTTGAGTAACTACTATTCGAAGACTTATCAGATCGATAGGGACCATTATGAGACACTTCTTTAGTATAGCTGCTAGAAGGTTTAACAAAGCTCGATAAAAACTCCACTATAGAATCAGGCTATAATTTAGCATTAGTAGCCATAGCTCGAATTTGCGGATCTGCAATTCCACGAATAATATTAGCGGTAAGCAGCTCGTTACTTAGGCCTGTAACTATGCGTAACCTTAAAAGCGATTTACGAGCATACTCAGCATATGTGGAGTATTTATCGGACTCTGTCCGCATTACATCATAAAGAATTAAAAACTGCGCTGAATTAATTCGCAACATCGACAGAACGTGGGCATAGCGCTTTCAGTTGAAATTTGAAACTGGACCATGTGCGAATATTGCTTGTCCATTGGCTAAGCCAGGTGCGAGATTCAATCTTTAGACAATGCCCGATGCGAGCAAGGCATTCTCTGTCGTCCCAATAGTTCGAAATACGAGCCCTTTCGCATCACGTGTCGAAGTCATGCGAAGTCATGAACACTCGGATCAAAATCAGAGACAAAATACCGGTTGGATCTGACCTGAGCACAGCTGATAGCGGTTAAAAGACGCTCTGCGGCGTTCGTCACCACGTCTTCGGACTGCGTTGATTCCGTGTTGCTAGCGTGTGGAGTCAGCAGTGGCGTTCCCGCTTGCGCGGATACAAGATCGCGCGACGGTGTAGGCGCCCCAAGCACCGATGCCGATGGTGTCGTGTTTGGCAGCTCCACGGCGCGACTGGAGCCAGAGCTGGTCGTCGCAACGTCTTGCGTCTCCACTGAAACGCGGGACTGGTCCTCCAACGCGCGTAGCCTCCCCAGGACTTCCTCCATTGGATTAGGCGAAGGAGTTCACCCACGGCGTTTTCGTTTGTTGCGTTGATCGTTGGCAGACATCGTACAGACAAAAACTCTGTCCAAATGTTAAATAACCTACCCAAGTGAAGGATTACTAAGTTTTCCTTTATAAAACCAGAAATGCGTTCCAACGGCTTTTCAGCCTTCGAATCCCACTTCTGAAGTTACAAATAGAAACACAGATTGATCTTTTTAAAAGATTTTAATGGCCTTCGGCCAAACAACTAACAATGTTTTAAAAGTAACGACAATCGCCAGATATTTAGACAGAGCTTCCGTCCTCTGTGATGACCGATAGAGAAATGGACGAGTGCCTTTTTTTTTTTGGGAATGGCATCTCGCAGGTCAACCTATAAGGTTGTCGTCTGCTTAAACGGATTTGCCTGTGGTTGCCCTAATAAATTAAGGCCTCCAGCCAGGACTTAAACTTAAATACTAACTAAAAACTAAGCGACTACACGCTAAGGGCACCCCCTGTAGGGTACGGACCTCGGCTTAGGGCGTCGCTGGAAGAGGGCAGCAAGGGACTAGCTGGATCAGGATTTGAGTGATTTTGGGACGAATTTAAAGCTCGGGAGGGGTGTGGATTTGGGCGTCGCGGCGGGCCTCGGCGGCGAGGGCGGTAGGGCGGCGATCGGGTTTTGGGCTTACGTAGCGTGCTGGTGGCCTTACTACTCTCCTGGAGGAGGGTAGTGGCGTCGTCGGGGGCGATTAAGGTATGCCTTGGTCGGCGAAACCTACTAATGCGGGAGGGAGTGTAGCGGGCGGCCGCTGAGATCAAGGGGTTTGGGTGTTTGATGCCACAGTCAAAGAAACGCTTCAAAGTCAAAGTCAAAGCATTTATTTCAAATAGGCCCATAAAATGGCACTTTTGAACGTCAAAAATTACAATAAAAATATAACTGATTCTAGGCGCCACTTCCAAAAAGTAGTTTCGTATGGAGAAGAAGTGGCAAGAAACTCCACCGTTACTCTTTTAAAATATTTTACAATATTTGTATACATTAATTATATTTTTATATGTGCAGACGATGCGCCAAGAATAAAAATACTAGGCTTATTCCACTATTCCCCCCTGAGAGAATCCCCCTCAGGGGGGAAAACTAAACCCTAATTTAAAAACAATCCAGAAATCCCCCTTTTCATTTCGACTTATTCCATTATTCCCCTCTGAGAGAATCTCACTCAGGGGGGAAAACTGAACCCTAACGTATAAAAAATCCAGAAATTCCCCTTTTCATTTTAGATTATTCCATTTTTCCCCCCTATTTTTAATTTTCATTTCTATGGTCTTTCGTGTGAATAAAAAAGTTATGAATAGACAAAGATAGAGAGAAAAAATAATTAAAACAATTGCTTGTGGACAACGATTGACTGGTTATTGGACAACTTACTAATACTTAAAAAAAACACATATTATTATACGGGTTGTTCAGTGATTGTGTTAAACTAGCACTGAGAGTATAACAATAACGAACGCACAACAATAAAAAAAAACTATGTAAGTAACGCTAATAACAACCAAAAAAACTAACAATTCAAAGTAAAAAAAAAACTTAGAGGGAATAGAACCGGGAGTAGAACAAACAATCGTACTTGCAAAAATAAAAAACGAAGTAAATAATGCTAACAACAATTAAAATAATAACAAAGTATCTAGAAAATATAAATCACCTAAATCAACGAGGATTATCATGGGCTTAAAGTAATATAATGCAAATTATTTTAACTTTTCTAGGAAATGTCCAATAGTTATGCTCCCGCTTATTAATTCCCTTTGTGTCTCGTGAATAAAGTCATTCGTCTCGATACTTGCTTCTGTTCTATTCTTCACGTGAATATTTTTCGACACTTTGTCGGCACGAACTTCATTAACTGATGCATCTTCAAAGAGAGCATTCAAAAGCTGCGTGAGGTTGGGCTTTTTTTTCGATACAACCCCATTAACTTTTTTATGCCACGCTTCTAATAGGTTGGTAGTCTTGTGACGTTCGCCAAAGACGAAACAGATTTTGATGAAGTTCTCATCATTTAGCCATTGTTGTAACATATATTTGCGAAATTTTTTGCTGTTATCGTCGTCTGAGCTCTGGCTGGCTACATAAAACCACCCATTTGCAATTTGATCTTCTGGTAAGAGAGGTAGAACAGCGGATAGTGCCACTTGTCTTCTCTGGACCTTAGATTTTGTCAAATGTAATGCACTTCCTTTCTTCCAAATTGCTCGTAAGTAGTGAAAATAGCAACCTTTTACTGTAACCTTTGGAAATCCAGTTCGAATGGCGTTCATTGTTGCGATTTCAAAATCACATTTATATAGTTGTGGTTGCCATTCTGGAATTTGAGCCCTAATAACTGAAAATAGGATTAAATATGATTTCTCGGTTTTCCCACTCATTAATACGTATATTAATGGCATAATATTCGTACTGTCTTCTGTGCTACCTAGATCGCCATGTATTGTATACACTTGATAGAATGGAAAAGGGCAGATTTTAAATGTCCCATCACCGAAAAATATTTTCAATTCTGCCATACGGTGGCGAGCATCTTTTGAACAAAAAACCAGTAGGCGAATATCGCCATATATATATATATATTCATATCACCATTGCCGGGCGCTACACACGACAAATATGGATTTTCATGCTAACATTGTCGGCCGCTGCTCGCATATTCGCGATTTGACCAGTACAGCATTTTTGATTTATCTCGAAGAAGCTTGTCAAAATAATTCTCGAATTTCCCAGCATGTTTGAGAAAAAATCTTTTATCGAAGTGACCAACTAGGAACAGGTTAAGGTTTTGTGAGCGCACGTGTTTTAAGTTCATGTTAACGTAAAGTTCCTGTGGCGTTTCCAGAAACAGGTCCACGAGGAATAATACCAATAGTGCATTATGTACCCAGTGTTTGTAATTTTAATAACGTGGTATTTACTATTTTCTTAAAGTAATTAATGTTTTTGCTTGCCACTTCGGTTATATCGTGTTCCCTAGGGAATAGGTATTCCAAAATGTCGAAACAAGACGTAGCCTAAGTATGTGTTAGTTTTCTATCTCCGAACCAAGTTTCATCACAATCGATTGCGCCGTTGTTGCGGCAGCGCGAAGAGATATCAAATCAAATAAATAAACAAATGCACTTCCGCATTTGTATTATTATAGTTAGCATAACATACACTACATATACATTATTTAAAGTATAAATCTCGAATAGCATAAAACCATTCAGTGGTAATTTTACATTAACCTTATTGACTAAGTCGGTTTCTTAATAGTTTTGAAATGGTCTAGATGATTCCCAAACTCGCTTCGCCGGCTCCTGCATTCTCGGTTAACTTAGTAAAATATTTGCCGGCGCCCGCGGTAAATATTTTGCAACCAGGACGGTGACCTATCAGGGCCAAGCGCCTGTAGCAGAGGCACTCCCTAAATTTTAATGAACTTAATGGGGATTTCTGGACATTGCCTTCTTTAGATTCCAGTTTTCCCCCCTAAGGGGGATTGTCAGGGGGGAATTTCAGATTACTTCTTTTTTATATCCTCTTTTCCCCCCTCAGAGGAACTTTCAAGGGGGAAATGTGGAAAAAAATTTTTTTCGATTCCAGTTTTCCCCCATATGGAGGATTATCAGGGGGGAATTCCGGACTTTTTTTATATACTCCACTTTTCCCCCCTAAGGGGGACTTTCAAGGGGGATTTGTGGAATAAGCCAAATACTATACCACAAGTGGTAAGAAGAACTAAAAATATAGCAAAGGCAGATAAATGAATGACGCGATAGGTACATTGTGCTCACATATTTACAAAGACTGTAAAAATATATGACTTTCCTAAAATTCGATAAGCGTTTCATGAACTTGTTTATGGTAGGCATTTTAAGGAGATTTATATTACGGACATAGAAGGGGGCACCCGTGACCTTTCTGAGGAAACGGTTCTGGAGGGTCTGCATCTTATGGAGATGATGTGGGTGAGCGTGCGCAAATACAACGCAGGCATAGGTCATGATGGGACGGATGACTGCGGTATAGATGCGCAGCTTGCATTTAAGTGACGGTTTACTACGGGCTCTCAGTAAAAGTGGAGCCTACTAAGAGCGAAGGAGGCGCGCGCGCGAACCGCCTTAATATGAGCCTTAAAGGTAAGGTTTTGATCGAGGATCACGCCTAGGTATTTGGCTTGCTTCTCCCAAGGGATCGGCTTACCGTACATAGTGATCGGGCTGGGAAGAGGGGGAGGGAATCGACGACGTGTCGAGAAGAGAACCGCCTGAATCTTATCGGGGTTGACCTCGATTCTCCATTTCCGGAACCAAGCGCCTAAGACGTTTGCGGGACAATGACCGGTATAGTAAACGGCAGTGTCGTCAGCGAAGAGAGGCAACTGAGCCTTTTTAATCTTTGGGATATCGCTGGTAAACAGCGTGAAGACTAGAGGAGATATAGCGGAACCCTGAGGGACCCCGGCGCGAATAGGGTGAGGGGACGAGAGTGCACCCTCGATGCGATAGCGGAAGGTGCGATTCGACAAAAAGTCTCGTAAGATGAGCACGAGACGATCTGGCACTCCTAGTTGGTAAAACTTGTATAACAAGCCGTTGTGCCAGACTTTGTCGTAGGCTTTCGCTATGTCGAAGAATAGCACACCCGTCGTCGCGTTACGCTGCAGACCAGCGCACAAGTGCTCTACGATACGGTGGACCTGGTGGATACTCGAGTGTTGGAGACGGAAACCAAACTGCTCGTTTGGAATGAGGCTCTTTGCTTCATCATAGTCTTTGAGACGCTTACAAATAAGCTTCTCGTAGATTTTGCCGAGAACATTGAGTAAGCTGATGCGATGAGTGCCGCCAGCCACTTTCCTTATATAGCCCGTCGTGGTGTTGCTATTCTTGTTGTTGATTTTCTTCTAATAATATATTTATAGTTTTTGGTATGTTATTAATAATTTCTAAAATGATCAATTTTTGTTTACATAATCATTTTATGTTCCCACTTTTGGGACACAGGCCACCTCTCTGTGAGAGGGAGTGGGCCGTAATTCACCACGCGGGCCCAGTGCGGGTTGGTAGATGTCACATGTCTTCGATTTTTTGGTTCTAAGACATGCCGGTTTCCTCACGATGTTTTCCTTCACCGTTTTGAGAGCAGTGGTGATGAAATAATTTACACAAAGTAAAGCGCCTGTCTGGGTTCGAACCTACTACTTACAACTCGTAAGTCGCGGCCGTTACCACTGGGCCACCACCGCTCAATATTTTTTTTTTTTTTTTTTAGAATATAAAATTTTTGTTTACTTTAATAAAATTACTTGAAGTGGTTCGATAATCATTCGATACTTGTCTCGTTCGTCTTGTTTACTCAGATAATAAAAGTTTGTAGGTAGACCACAGAAAACTGAGTAAATTGTTTCGATTTCTGTGAGGTAGATGCAATTCGTTACGACTATTCACATAATTGAACGTTGTTGGTTGGTAAGGAATGTTTAAATATGTTAATTAGCAGTATTGTGGTTAAAAATTTCAAAATGCAATGAAATATAAATATTGAAGCGTTAGCAATAATATTGCGCTGCGTAAAAGTAGACGTAAATTATGTGATAACACAAATGGACTAAGCGTGAGTGTTCTCATTTCAATATTTTATATTTTACTAAATATAAATTATTAATTGTTTAAAGTAGTGAATTATGCGTAAAGTGTTATAAAATTAATGTTATTTATAATTTTTTTTCATAATTATAGTATTTTATAGTATTTTGCTTAGAGATGTCTAATAGTATTTTAATCTTTGTTCTAGAGAAATACTGTGAGTCTGTGGGTAAAGAGATGTGAGAAAGAGGGAATCCTTGCTAGTCGGAGCGCTTGTTTATGAAGTGGAAAGCTTATTTAAACAAGACCTTACATGGTGAATGAATATGAAACAAATGGTTTCATATCAACCGGACATTTTGCTGAATTATTCAACACGCCTACTGCTACCAGCTCATACAAGATTAACTCGAATTTTAGCAATGCCATAAACCGACCTGGTCACGATCCTAATGCGTGTCTAACGAAAGCGACGGAAATATATTTTCGTTTCGGGCAGTGCGATGCGAGTGCGCGACTTCGCGTCAGTGTGTGCCGTGCTAAACTGCGATCTTTGTGGTGTGTATCGTTTAATACAGTCGTACCGCGAGTTCACAGCAATACGACTCTTAACGTGCCTATGCACTTTTGACCGCTAACTGTACATGACGTTTTCATATATATATTGGGAAGGTACGGTCCATAAGTTACTATCTTTAAACAGTTCCCTTAAAGAATCGCGCCTGCGGAGGCCATATATTTCTCTGATGGCTCTTTTTTTGCAGAATAAAACTAGACGCGATGTCTGCAGCGCCTCCCCATATTAAAATACCGTAAGACATGATACTATGAAAGTAACTAAAATAGACTAGTGTCGCGGTATTTATATCTATTAGAAAAATGACGGATTATTCTTACAGCATATGCTGCTGAAGTTAGCCGTCCTGCAAGAGATGTTAAATTGATCCACAAGAAAACAGATTTATCAACAAATTCTAGTTTCTCTTTATTAAATACTATGTGACAATCACTACTTTTAACATACGGCAAAGCAAACCTTATGCATTTAGTTTTTATTCCATTTAATACTAAATTATTAGCAGTAAACCAATTTTGGGTTGATGGGTTTATTATAAGTTATTCAAAAGTTCCATTATCCAGCGTGCTAGCTCGATGCTACCATTATTGTTATCATTAAAATGCATACATTTGCGAATATTCAAAATAAGACCACTAGATGATATCAGCTGTACTAGTGTTGTAGTACACAGCGATGAACCGATAAAATAGTTTTTGCTCTATATTAAAACGCCTATCTAATGACATTTGCTTGGCTGTTATTGTTCGTAGGGACAATTTTGTCCGGTCCTCCATATGGAATCTGGACTAAACTCTCAACAGTGATGAAACATATGCCACGTAAGCTTTTGGGCTGGTATTTAATTTATACTATGGCAGCTAAGTCGAAATCGAGCGCGAACATGGTGTTTTGGAATATCCAAAAATATATTATTGGCAGTAGTACTAATATTGTGTTCTATATTTTAAATAAAAAAAAGTCAGAGTTCCGAGCAATAATTTTTTTCATTGTTAGTTTGTTTAAATAAAAATGCGTGAATAACGGCTATGGGATGGGTGTTCTTACACCCTGCGTGATACTGACTTCTCATATTTTATTAGCGACGTAGTATGTTAATTATTAAGTAATTAAATCGTTAATATCTGATGTACCAAACCTTATTTTAACATGAAGTAAGTATTGGTGTTGTTGTATCTCAAATAAACGCCTAAATTAATTAATTAGTATTATTATTATTCCAGATCTCACAGGTGTAATAAATAATTTGTTATGAATTTATTGTGAGTTACTGCCGGTAATAATTTGTTGTGAGTAGTAGCCGGTGCGCGCATTGGTTAACATCACTTTTGTTTCGCTCTATGTTTAAATTAGATAAATTGTAGAAAATACCATAAGTCGGTCAGTAAAGTTACACAGAAGAAAAAAGAACTAGTAAGGTTTCAAACTACATAAATAAAAACTGAATTTACCAAATAAAATTCTAACAACGAAGTAAAGAGGGAAAAAAACCAGTGTATATTTAAAAAACGCTCTGCAAAGACACCGTGTTTCGTGAGTTATCGTTGGTGGCGGTCATTGACCGCGTCTCTACGCCTTCGGCACACACGAACAGCTCATTGCAGCTTATTGGTCTCAAAACTGGACATCTACATCGCTTGCTAACAGGTTTTTTTTTTCAAAAAGTAACAAACAAAACTGTCAATAAAAATGAGTTGCCCAGCTTGCAGTCATCAAATACACTACACTTTGGTGAGACTCTGAAATGCACTGGATGCTCAGCTAAGTATCACTATGCATGCCTTAACATGACATCTGCCTATTATTTAGAGAATAATCACGAACTCATGAAATGTTAGCGCTGCCCAGACTGTGCTTATATCACTCGTCGCTATAGGAATGATAATACCCCTGTCCGAAAACGAAACTTATCACCACTAAACGACACTACAATGTCAATTGACGATCCACAAGATGAAGAACCTAACAAACACCTTACTACAGACATCGAGTGTAAAACCCGCAACCAAAATAACCAAACAACCACCACAACAGAAGATCTTTCAATTACCTTAGACGGTCTCAGTAAGTTACTAGTTTCTAAACTAGAAAAGAACAATCAATCCCTTCTCCCTGTACTAAAGAACACAACCCAAAACGAAATACAAAAAACTATCACAGGAATAAAGGAAGATATTTTAAAAGAGACCCACAATTTAACACACGAACATGAAATAGTAAAAAGCGATATTAACACACTAAACGAGAAAATGGAAAATCTACAAAAAGAAAACAAAGAACTTAAACAACAATTGAAAGAAATAAAACTTAATACGACCAAAATAGAAAATCAACACCAGGACACAACTTAAAAAAAAAAAAACTATTTGGACTTACGGAATATGACCAAGAATCTGAGAATCAATTACACTATCGTATAGTTGAAGCATTCAAAGATATCCTAAATGTTGACCTGACCGGATATATTGAGGGACTTTCACGTATAGGAAGACACAACAACTCTCGGAGACTATTATTATTGAACTGATAAGCAAACGAATGACAAAATATTTACTAGACAACGCAACGTACTTCAAACATACAGGGCTTTTTATTGCCGAATACCTAAATGAGACTGCACTTCGACAAAAAACACTTTACAAGATAACCTACGCTCAGCAAGACAACAGGGACATCACGCAATCAATAAAAATAATAAATTAATAACAGACGGACGACAACAAGAATTCACTACAATGACCAAACAACACTACACAATAAAAAAAGGCTGACTCCAACGGACCTATTAATTCGCAAAATAACGACGTGTGTCATGAAAGCATAAATAACACATACGAACGCGACACAGACTTCTCACGGGCTAACACTGATAAAATAAGCACCTTTCGTCACTCAAGATATTAACATCACAGTAACATGCAAAGTGTCAACAATAAACTATACATATTAGAAGCATCTATGAAAAAGGAATGTTCCAAGCACTTTGTTTATCGGAAACATGGTTATCACCGGGAAAGAAAGAATGAATTAACTGCAGCGGATACATCCTCGCTACGTCATACTGTCGACTTAACTACGAAGGCGGCGGTCTATTACGAGAAGACTTAGAATTTGTAGAAATTGAACATTGGGATCATGAAACTGGGAAATTCAGCTTAATACGTTCGAACTTTGCATTTTTTATTCGATTCCGCAAGGTAGTGTTGTCGGGTGTTTGCTATTTTTAATTTATATTAGCGACCTCCCTAAAATACTGACAGAGTCGTGCGTACTGTTTGCCGATGATATTTCATTGATAACTTCCTGTAATGACTCTCAACACTGTAATGTCAAATTACAAAATTGAACAATTACAAAATTGGATGAAAGACCACAATTTAGAAATTAAGTTCTTGAAAACCAAAATTATGCAACTCAGACCTTACCAAAAAAATCCCTGAAATATTAATTTTGCGTTTGACGTTATCAAATTGGAATGCGTAGACGCTTTTACTTTGTTGGGACTAGACTTAGATATCCACATGACCTGGAAAGCGCACATACAAAAACTTAAATCAAATCTATCTAGTTTTATATATGCACTACGGGAACTTAAAAACGGTAGATTTGAACTGCCTTATCCACTTACTATGCATATGCATGACTCAAGTATGGTATAATTCTTTGGGGAAATAGTGTTGACAGCAACGACTTGTTTATCCTACAGAAAAAAAATATTAGGATAATGGTTTATATTGACAATTACGTTAGTTGTAGACCGCGTTTTAGGAAACTAGACATTCTAACTTTGACATCAATATATATTCTAGAAATCTGTAAATTCGTAAGACAATATCCACACTTCTATCTTAAAATTACAGACAAACCTCGCAAACCTGTAATATTTTTTGTTAATTTTTTAAATTTGTGTTAAGGCTTTTTTAATTTTTACTGATATTATTTTTAATCTGTGACATTATTTATTTTAAATGAATTGATTATTTCTAATGCGTTCTAGTTATAATTTGTAAAGACGGATATCATATATTTAAATGTGATATTATTTACTGTGGTTTAATTCGATTTTTTTTGTGAAAACAATACTTCATTCTTATTACTTTATTTATTATGAATGCTACTACTCATATTTTATTAAATTGTTGTGCCCGACAGGGTCCATGTGAACTGTATAACTATAATAAGACCTTATAAACACATGTGATAAGCAATAAAGATTTGAATTTGATAATACTTTATCAACCAATATTGAAAATACTAAATTAAAATCTAATTTAATCATTGATTGTATCCAATAATTTCGGAGCAATATGATATCTTCAATTGAAACCACCGATATTTTACCTATTTGTATCAAAGTCTCGAGGGGCTCCCCAAGTAACACATCAAAGCATTATATCGGCCGACTTACAGCATTTCTGTATCGTTTTCGCATTTTGAGTCAGTTCTATAGTAGCATTACAAACGTTTATACTTCTACAGTAATGCTTATTTGGGCACAAATTATACGGCTTTAGATCCTGAATAGGTTCACCAAAGTTGTTTAATTGCTTTATAGGCGCATTATGTTAGCATTATTGTGGTCAAAGAAAGTATCAATCGCATTATAGAAGCATTCATACGGTGAATAAAGTTGCCAATCGCATTACAGAAGCATTATACTAGCAATATTATTGATAATGAAGATGTTCATTGCAATACAAAAGCATTAGACTAGCATTAGACTGTAGTAAAAGAATGATTGGAGCTGTTTAAATGTTCACAGTTGGAACTTAAATAAACCCTACATCATTGCAAAAACATCTCTAATGCCACGGTACAAATGTTATAGTACAATTAACGTTGTAATTTAACTATTTTCTCGCAATATATTGTGGATGAAGACGGTCAAAACTGAGTGAGTGGCACCATATTTAATTGCATCTAAACAAAATGTATAATACTGGGTAAGTTTTTGACTCTTTTGTTATTTCATGGCTTCAAATATTACTGCGCAATGTAGTTTACTGTTAATGTCTGTACAAGTTTTATTGAAAATTTTCACGCGCTTTCGATATTTTGTGGTTTTGATATAAAATGTTATATAAAGATATGTGTGAAATAATCAAAACAATTGTGTATTCCTAGTACAGAACGAATTTTGCATAATTAACATTAAAGTATTGGTTGGGTTGTATTAAATTAAGTTATATAATTATTCTAAATGTCTATTTATTTTGTAAATGGGTGCGAATGTTAATACTTTTTGGTTATCAAATATTTACAAAATGGTGTCGGTCTATAGCTGCCGGTGAGCTTTTAAAAAGGTTAATTAATGCCTCCAGCAGTATAAACACTCACACTTGAACAATTATTAAGCCAGAGGCCATAGAGAAGACTTTTGATGAACTACTATAGTGGCATGGTCTATAAAGTAGTTCTATATAGGTTCACCAGTATACCAATAGACTTGATGTAGACTGAAATAGTGCCACCACTTGAACGCAATTTTGGGAATCCTTGAGCAAAGCAATAAAACACATTTCAGATTTTTTGTACAACTTGAATCCGTTTGCCAAGACATGATAAAAGGGCTTTCTGAATGCATTATCTACACAACTATTCCTGCGCATGGCTTATTTTAATGATTATGGTGCTATCAACAAAAAATAAATGAAGTCGATAGTTCCATTCGAGTACTTGAATATACAGACACTTTAGGATGGTCAAAAACTTCAGAAAATGCACTTTTTTATGGTCGATGCTTTTTAATATGTGTTTCTTATTTTCAGAATTTTTTGTACCAACCTTATAATGCCGTACAAAATAGTACAGACGATAGAGAGAAGCAAAACAATACTAGTTATTGTACCTTCTTTGTGGGAGGAAAATGGTAACTTGTGGTGGCCGCCTAAAAAGACACTAAATTAATTAAAGATGAGCAATCCAAGCCCGATAAAAAAAATGGTGATTAAGGGACTGCATTTTAAAAAGGAACAGTATTCGAAAATATCAGTTTGCCGAAGCTAAATTATCAATAATGGAAGACAATTCAGACCCAGGCGTGAACGACACAGGCATGGTTGCACCCCGGACGACCGCTGTTCAAAATTAAGAAGTAATGAATTTTGAACTTATGGCCATAAAAAATTATAACACGCAAGAGTAATTGTTACCCTTAATCTACATAAATAAAAACTTCAGTACTTAAAATAACGTTTTTTATTGGTACGTATGCAATAGTGGTATGATATATGAGTATTCATGATGATGCAAACATAATAATTTACATTGTAGGACTCTAGGATCATTAAAATGGTCATTGGAAACATAGATAATATTTGCGGAATCCATCCATTCATAATTTTCGCGAGTTCTTTTAACGCTATTTGATTAATATTGCTTTCAATAGCCCATCTTCTTAAATTTCACGAAATGAAGAACTTTTTACATATTTATTAATATCACTGTCAGCTTCATTTTCGTCGGAGCTCTCAGGTCTTACATTTTCAGCATAAAGCGGACAGGAATAAACACGATTTTGTTGAATATTCTTAAAAAGATTTTTAGGAGTATGAGGAACAGGGTGTAAAGTTCACTCATACTCTTTGGAAAAGGGAGGATCCTCCGACCAGATGGATGTCGTATCTGGTGGGCAACTGCCCCATGTTTGTTGTCGGGAAGTTGTATATATGCTATCTGCGCGGTAAACTCTGCTTGCGCGATGCAGGATTGATGCGTTTGTTCGCATGTGGCGGTGTAGATGCCGCCACATCACTCCCCTCCGAAGACCGGAGGTCGATAGTGGACTAAGTCTTGTATCTTGCGATGCTTGCCATTGCCAGTTGGGTTCCAGTGGGTTGGAACCGGGTGTCGCATAGTTCGCGGTGAGTCGGAACTGTCTGCGAAGATGCCCCAGTGAGTCGGGGTGGCTGACTGCTGATGTCGACCAGGAGAGGGATTAAGCACTCTGCTTGTGGACCGGCCGAATGTGCAGTGTGCTGTGCCAAGGTTGCTGATGAGGCTGAAGGTGATGACCAGGTATGCGCTTGCGCTGCATGCTGATGGTCAGGACAACCGTTCAAGCCGTGGTTGCTGGCTGGCTGTGTGACTTGCGGGAGTGATGATGATGACGTCACGCTGAAGTAGTTGCACGAAGGCTGCGCTGACGTTCATACTCGGGGTCACCAGTTTAGAGATATGAGGCTGCGATGACGTTGATCACGTCGGGGTCACCAGTTTTAGGAGTATGAGGAACAGGGTGTAAAGTTCACTCATACTCTTTGGAAAAGGGAGGATCCTCTGACCAGATGGATGTCGTATCTGGTGGGCAACTGCCCCATGTTTGTTGTCGGGAAGTTGTATATATGCTATCTGCGCGGTAAACTCTGCTTGCGCGATGCAGGATTGATGCGTTTGTTCGCATGTGGCGGTGTAGATGCCGCCACAGATTTTTCAAAACACGAGGATTGCGTATTACCTATGTGTATTGCCAATGTTGGCAGGTCCTTCTTGAGTTTGGTGACCTACGGAACCTTCTTTAATATCGCTACAATTCACTTCGTACGAATTGTTCTGCTGTGCATTGATCGATTTCGAAGTCATGTTCCTTTGATATTTCTCGCCTGATTCCTCCGGTTCTTACCCTTACTTTAAACGGCTTTTTCTTTTTTAGCTATATTAAGTTACACGTACGATGAGATCACAACTTAATTTATTATTAGCATATTATCTATAATCGTAACCCACACACGGATAGGCACACAGTTAAATTAATAATATAAAATATCTAAATATCCACAATAAAAATTGCTGTTTTGTGGATCATATAATATGAGCTTTTCCCCAATATGACCGACCAATGTTTTACGAATACAGTAAAATGATTGTACTACATACAGCTTTACGCATTACAATAACTCACGTGTATTTGACTTAAGAGCTGTGAGCTGTACAACAGAACTCAGTTGATATTTAAAAATACAAGCATTACATTGATTCACGTTTATGCTGTTCAGCAGTACTAGGCTTTTACTTACTACTTAAAAGAGTTATAACACAACAAAGGGCACTAAAAACAGCCCAAAGCTGTATCACGGATTTACAGTGCAATATAACGGTACAAGTTTATGCTATTAAACTGCATTAGGCATTATCTTACTACTTAAAACGCTATTGTAGACCCAAAGGCTCAAAAGAGTGCTGAAAGCTGTACAGCGGATTTACGTGGCATTATAATGGTTGATTTTTATGCTTTTAAACAGCAGTAACAATTTATTTACTACTTAAAAATGCTATTGTAGATCCAAATGCACTAAAAACAGCTGATAGCTGGACAATTGCGTTGTGGTTTGCTGCACTAACACTAAAGGCTTTATAAAATCATTTTGATATGCCAACATCCAACCGTTATACAGTGTTAAGCATCATAATAGTTTTGAAATGCCAATATAGAGCGTCATGATGCTCAGTGAACTTATATAAGAGCTTATATGGACCTTAAGTTCTACATAGGTTTACTATTCGTTTGTTAAAATGCTACCTGTGTTACTTGGGTCGTGGCTATTTAATAACAGCCGCACAGGTCGATTGAAGGTGAAGCCACGCTTGTCGAGGTCGACCCATCCATTACATATCGTGAAGAAACCTAAATAAATAGCCCTTTAGCACCCACAACTTAGGGTGTATGTTGTTAGTCCATTCCAGCGAGTCCCTACTTTGTTTTATAACCCGTAACTCCGTTAGCATTCCATTTTGGACCGGCACAGATTATTAGTAGTAGTTAGGTAGTTTTTAATGAAACGCCTTGCTAGGGGCTTGCTATTTTATTTTTCGTAAAAGCCTTTGTGCCAAAAATCGTTATAATCGGCTTATCGGACAAACTTTTTAAAGTGTTAAAACGGTATTTTTGCTGCAGTCTCGTTAACTTTTCCACGTAACTTGTTGTTACGTTTATTACGTGGACGTAGAGGACGTCTATAGGAATGTTATACGAACTATTGTTGAGTATGGGATCCACAGATAGTGAAGATTGATGAGATATTTGGGGACTCTGCTTTCACTTTGATTGAAATTGAAATTCAATTGACACTAACGATTGAAATTGAAATTCAATTTCAATCGTTTTACAAGAAACGGGCAGTGGTAAACGCAAAGACAGACAAACACCAACAAGTTTCCAAAAAAAAAACCGATAAAAAAAAAAAAACTTTAAAAATCCTGCAACTGCACCTGTGTGAAACTGTGTGTTTTTTTTTTTTGTTCCCGGGGTGGAAAATCCTCATGGATGGGTCTGTCAGACTCTTACTGACTAAAAACCACCCCGGTGTTCCATCTCACACCTACGCCTACGGGGTCGCGGGAACACATAATTCTTCCGCAACCCCGGCTGGAAGTCCAAGCTTGCGTAGTGCAAGCTTACCCAGTTCATCGGTTATAGCACTGTGCAGTTACTTCATTTCCATGTCTTTATACTGCACGTGATGCCGTATTAATTATAATAATAATAATTCATATAATTCAGGTAACAAGACCCATAACATAAATACCTTATAGCCTAACATACAAAATTAAAAAAAAACACAAAATAGTCTATTTATTACGTAGGGTCGGCGACGTATTGCGCTGAGTCGTGGTTTCGTGTAGCCTTCCGCGAAAACGCCGATATACGACACCCGTCGGCCAAAATTCCGCCTTCATGAAACTTTCCAGGAGATGAGGCGGAACCCGCACCACAAGAGATTTGAAGTTAATCTTATGGCGTGACTCCAACTTCTCGACTCTCAAGGTGAACTTGGTCTTCGTCCTTATGTACTCCACCACCTCTTCTACCTTCGTGGTGTGATGTAAACGTGACACGTACAGCTGCGTCGATGGAATAACGGGACGCAGCAACATGTCGGGACCAGTCAATGCCGTACCGCACTGATTGCGACAAGCAGGCTTCTTCTTCTTTTTCTTCTTCTCGACGCGAATGAAGCCTTCTATATCGGCCTGTCCTTGGCTTGTTACCGGTCGTAGCGAGCTTCGAACTGCTCGGGAGGGCCTTTAGGCACCCATCGTATTATTAGGTTGCCGCTGATGATTTGAGGGAGCTTTAATAACGGCAGCCGAGTAAGCACGTCCCGGTGTTGACGTGCTAACATTGATCGGCGTTCCAACGATTGTGCATCGCTTTCAATGACGGCGGCCGGCGACAATGAGCGGCGGCGGCGATGAGGAGTTGTGCAGACGTAAGACAACTAACGGTAGATCGGTATGTTTTTTTTACAAAGATTATGATATACTCATGTTCGTGATGAATTCGAAAACATCTCTTACTATCATCGAACAATATTAGATAAATAATTATTGCTCTATTCACTGAACACGTTTAATTATATCCATACCACGAATCATAAAACATTTTTAGCGTTTTAGATCATTTGGTCTTTGTTATCTTCATACGGTTAACAGAAACAGAACGATGTTCTAAAACGCTAAACGTGTTCAATGTACTGAAAAAAAGGGGGAAGGGTTGCTTGCAGCCTTTTACAGCCTCTAGAAATTGGACCACATCATTAGCCGAAATAAATCTCACCATCAATATGAGTCTTAAATTGAATCGTAAGCTATGTAACATCGACGATAGTCCCCCCAGGCGCTGTCAATCAACGCCACAATAGCCTGCAACATCGATTTACCGCTCAATTGATACCTCTATTCGTAAGCCATAGATATAATTTGAATCACTGTGAACCTGAGCTTACTTTGACAACCCTTACGCTACCCTACCCCTTCCCCACCCGTAAAGTTAGTACTCGGAATGCAGCACAAACCAGCACCCTAATTGCGTCACAATTAATCACAATCTGACTCTTTTTGAAGGACATTGCTAATCCATTGCTTCGTATGAAATACCGCAATGAATTTTGTTGAAGTGTCTAATTGAAAGCGATTACTACTGATAGTGTGTTACACAATTACACCGCTGGAGACGCGTATGATCATAATTTCATACCGCTCACTGTGGCACAATACAGAAATCCACACCTGCCTGTCTACATACCCCGTTGTACAGCTGGCTTGCGAATATTTTACCATTTTGAGGGAAAATATTTTCTTCGTTTTGTTAAACACAGAAATTAATATTAAAAAACCGGCCATAAACGTGTCGGACCACGCACAGTGAAGGGTTCCGTAGTCGGGATAAACATATATGAGTGCACAGTAATGTTTATATCGAACTCAAAAATTTGTTTGTATTTCTGAGAACATATGTTCTAGTAAACATATTTTTTTTAATTTTTTCAAAGTACTCTCCACTTGCTTCTATACAAAGTTTAATGCGTCTGAACCAGTTTTCGAAACTCTTTTTCCAGTCTGCCGTAGACACCTCGCTTACAGCCTGCTCGAACGCTGACAGCGCATTTTCCGGCGACGAAATTTGTATCTCTTTGACCAGATTTTTTTAATTTTCGGGAATAAAAAGAAGTCACACGGTGCTAGGCCAGGGCTGTAAGGAGAGTGACCCAGGAGTTTGACTGGAGTGCTGTCCAGGAAGTCCCTCGTTTTGAGCGCGGTATTTGAAGGCGAGTTGTCGTGGTGGAGCAGTAGCCCACGGAGCCCTGTTTTGGTCGCTTGTTGCTCACAACATAGAAAACTTCTGCCAAATATTTGGTAGTATACTATTCATCGTTGATGCTTCTTTGGTTCCGTAAAGTAATTCACACCAAGTAGCCAGTCTATCGGAACAATCTCGCGATAAAAATCTTCCCCCCTCTTCTAGATCGCTTCACTTTGGTAGGCGTTGATTCGTTTTGATACACCCAAACTGTCGACTGGCACTTCGTTTCTGGATCATATTAAATAATAATAATAAATAAAAAGTTTATTTCATAAAACAGTACTTGGATTAAATTACAGTTAAATTAAACAAAAGTACACAAAATTTTTAGCTTCTGGAGCCGAACTAGGAAGAACCTGTATTTTGGCTAACAGCGCCAAACCCATCGAGTAACAGTAAATTGCAGTTCTTTAAAACATAGGAAAAAATTGAGTCTAAGATTATGTTATGGTCTGCACCTCTCTTTGTGTTATGTGGTATGGTGAATGAATGAGTGTGAGAGGGTGTCTGTTTGTGAGTATGCTTTTGATTTATATCGATAAATCCAAGACTAATCACTTGTAATGATGTCGTAAACACGCCGAGACGAGCCTGCTTCAAATGTGTTTATCATATCACGGTATAATTCCACCCGGGCCTGCTTCTGAGCATCGGTGAGGTTGTGCGGCACCCAGCGGGAAACTATCCTCGTCACGCGAAGATGCACGTGTAGAATTTCGAGAAGGCTTCCCGATCCAACCTGCAGTATGTGTTGATCTCTTGATACGTAACTCGCCTATAGTCTTGGATTAATATATTCACTGCTAGGACGTTTTCTTCCGGTACAGCCGTCAAAGGGAGACCAGTTCTTTCTTCATCCCCCAAATAGTCGACCGCACTTGAATTCGTTATATCAACGATACGCGGTTGCCTTAGGAGGCCCTTCATTCTGCGAAACAGTTATCTCGCAGAAGGAGGCTGCGAAAAGGGAGAGAAAGATCTCGTCCACTGTCCCGATCCTTTCCCTAGGGAATGAAATGAAGATAGTCTAATATGGATTGTAAATAGAAAACAAAGCCACTGTCTAAAGACTACTGTCTAAACAACTCTTTGACCCTGAGCGGTGAATTGGCGGTTTTGTCGATTGTAATAAACTTAATGTGTTCAAAATAAATGGGAGAGGCGCCACGGCGTCCTCACCTTCCGCCTGACACAGGTCCTCACCGGACACGGTTGTTTCGGGAGGTTCCTGTTTCGCATAAGGCGGGAGGAAACGCCCGGGTGTCACCATTGTGTGGATCGCCCGTAGGACACGGTGGAGCATACGGTGGAGGTCTGCCCAGCTTGGGCGGAGGACCGCAGTGTCCTCGCGGAGGCGATCGGCGGCGGCGATCTTTTGTGTCCGGCCCTGGTCCAGGCCATGGTACCGAGCTAGAGAGAATGAAAAGCCGTCACTTCCTTCTGCGAAGCAGTAAAGCTTGCGAAGGAGGAGGCGGCACGCGTGAGTGAGAGAGCCTTGCGCCCTCACGCCCCTAGTCGCCGCAGGAGACGCCCTGGGCAAGCAGATTCCCAGCCACCGCAGGCGCGGGGTTGCGGACGGCAAGCAATGGGTAGCTCGCCGTCCGGTAGGGACCAGGTCCGGTTCGATGGCGCGTCGTGTTCCACGCGCGCCTCAAAGAGATGTCAGCACAAAATGACGGGGTCCGATAGGGCCGACGCCTCAGGGTCGCGGGTAATTCGAAAGTGTCACCTACACGGTGCATTGCCTGGCACAGACAATTGAAGGAACACCCACCCGGGTTTTAGTCAGTAAAAGTCTGACACGCCCTCCCTCTCCACCCATTGCGGGAGAAGTCATCTGACGATTTCCCACCCAAAAAAAAAAAAAATGGCCTTCCTTGTCTATCTTACAGGGGCGTCCATTGAGTGCAGCGGCCATATTGGATTGTGTCGGAAATATCTGTCTCACAATCTGCACTGTCAGCGAGCGCGCCATCGAAGAGATTGCTATGGCTGGATAAACCATCACTTCGAAACTTTGAAAAATTTTGCAACCATCTGGTGAGATTTGAACACGGCCGCGGCGAACGTCGCATCGAGTTCGTCGCCACTGCGCCGAGTCAAAGTCGAGTTTGCATCACCGAGCGAAATAAGTCTCCTGCTTATGAATCATTGAACTACGTCACGCACACTGCTACAGTTTCATATTGAGTGCTCCGCTGCTGCGACGGCTGATGCTTATCTGCTACGCGATAACTTACACGGGGGCCTGGAGGGGATAGGCTTCGCCGCTTAGATTAAATCTCTCAAATTGATTTATAAATAGGTTATTTTGGTATGAATAAACAGGAATAAGAGAAAGACTGAGGGTGCAGTGTCTTTCCTTTCTAGAAGCCTGAAATCGCCTTCCAGCTGCAAGGGCCTTGCATGTCCTTGATGTGTAAGGTTAGCCACGCGGCAAGCCAGCGTGGTTTCACTGATAAACGGTTCCTATTTCTTTCATAGCACTTCAAATCAGTGTCACTTGATATGTAGGTAGGTCTAGTTTGATATATAGACCCGAAAACCCGGATTTATCCGTATCCGTATCCGTATCCGTAATCCAGATGTATTAATTAAAGTAACGGATTCGACAAACATTGATTGTTTTTAAAAACCGGCCAAGTGCGAGTCGGACTCACGCACCGAGGGTTTCGTACAAACCTGTAGGTATATAAGACCTGAGTATTTGATATCAATTTCAATTTAATACCTCTACGCGTTCATGAGAAAAGGGGTAGTAAGTTTAAAATTATTAAAATTATTTTAATTATATCATGTAACTAAAAATTTTGAGTTTTTCTCAACTATCTAAAATAACGAATAAAGAATAAAAATTAATAAAATAGATTTTAGAAAAACCCTGATCAAGTGTCCAAATCTGGGTTTTACTAAAATCTGCCCCTAACGGAGTGAAAAAGGTTAATACATTTTACAGGGGAGGATTTTACTGCGAAGCTTTATTATCTAGAAATTTGGTACAAATTATCTTCAAGTTATGAACATTGCAAACGATTTTCCTAAACTCCTGGGGTTGAAAAGTAGGTTTATATAAAAAAAACTTATTCATTGGGTTAAATATAAACTTGGTCAGAATACTTGTAGTTATCTCTATTTCGTTGTCATTTTATAACTCAAGAATGGGCTCACCTATCCAAACCAAATGTTTAGGATTTGTTCGGACTATTTAGAAGATAGTTTATTTCAAGTTTGCACAAAATCAGTCGAGCGGTTCATCATTTATCACATTTTTTGTAAAAAATGAATTCCATAAATGGCGGATAATTTTGCTAATGAGGATTTTGCTGTCAAATTGAAACTTTGTTGCATTTTTGACATTAAAAAAATGTTGTTATGTCATTCATGCAGTCATTTCATTTTGGACGTGCTTCGATTAATGCAAATTGTCAGAGATAATAAATGCTTTGTGTTTATGTTTTTAAAAATATTGTTGGCCAACAATATTCTCAGTTTTTTAGCGAGCCGTCGGTGTTTCATATCGTTTACAGTTTTTATTTGAATTAAATTGTCAAACGCATTTACACAAAAGGCAAGTTTTGAACTGTTGAACTGAACTACATGTATGTATGTGTGTTTCCTTATTTGAAAAAACATATTGTGTGCATACGGGTGTTTTATTCTATTGTTACAGATGGAAGCACGTCGATTTAAAAATGAATTAATTAATGTCATTTTTATATACATTGACGTATGCAGTCATATAAATGTCCAAACACACATATACGCACATGTATAAATACTAATACACCACTATTAATGTAGCAATTTGTTTTAATTTGATTTATTCTTTTTTATATGAGGGAAAAATGCCACGAGCCAGACGAGATGAGACGAGTGATGTGGCATCACTAAGACGATCACAGACTGCAGATGAACGCGCACAAGCTAATGCATCGCAGCGTGAACGTAATGCACAAAATAGATCTGTTGACCCTGCACCTGTATTGAATCTTGCACGGCGATCAAGAATACGTCTTGCTGTTTTGGCTGAAATGATGAGTGCTTCTTTTAACTTTTAACAGTCAGATTGATTATAGTATGAACGGATACATTGGAATGATGGCCGCAATATGTCCATATTCTGATGCGGCTAACTTTCCAGGTGAAACGCCCGGCATGTGTTGTGCTAATGGCGAAGTGAGATTGCCAACATTAGAAACTCCACCCGAACCATTGTATTCATTTATTTTTGGGACATCTCAAACGTCGAAGCATTTTTGAGTCATATTCAACAACACAATTCGTCATTTCAAATGACTTCTTTTGGTGCTACTAAAATTATTAGAGATAATTTAATGCCGACGTTTAAGGTAAATACTTCAACAGGATTGTCCCATGTTTATATCATTCTGAATCACATTCGATAGTTTTAAAAAAATTGATCCAGCATCTACCTAAAACTGCATGCATGTTACAGATTCAGGGCCAGATTTATCATCAAGCATTTGCAAATTTATTTTATTGGTGATGAAAATGGTGAACTGGATCAACGTTGTGCAATTGTTTCGAATACAAGACGAGAAATTATTCGTGAGCTACAAAGGTTTTTCCATCAGCATAACGCATTAGTTGAATTGCTCTCGATCGTATGCCATCTGATAATCACAAAATCGTAATAAGGGCGGATAGCTCTAAGGGACTTTTGGAGCATGCGATTCAATGCACCGACAATTGATGAGGTTGCAATTGTAATTCTTGGTGATCAGTTTCAATCACGTGATATTCTACTTCATCGCAGAAATTAGCAATTGCTACGTGTTTCGGAACTTCATCGTAGTTACGATGCATTAAAATACCCAATATTGCATTCGAAAGGTGACGATGGCTACCATATCAATATACAAATGATTGATCCACGAACTGGTATATAATTGAACTATTTTCAGTGTGTTGACATTTTATTTGTATAATTTGCTAAAGTCACATTTTGCACTTTTTTTCAGGTCTACATGTACAGAAAAATAGCTAGCAATTAATAAAATATTTTTTTGTTTGATTATATGAATTTGATGTTCGACTTTTTTATTATTATTTCACTTTACACGTAGCAAAGCACGTACCGGGCCGCTAGTGTATTAATAAATACTAAAGATCTTAATCATCATTACTATCATTTAAAAGGGGGCGGGGGGTTGGGATTTTTTATGGGGAAAATTCACGCGAACGAAGTCGTGGGCAAAGTGCTGAATGACTGATACATTATTTTTAATAACCGAAAAGTCAGCTCAAACTACAGAGTTTGAGCTGACTTTCCCTAAATGATGAAGCGCAAATCCAGACGAGTATTTCTTCATCGAGGTGTTATCTTACGTCGAAAACAAAGTGTCGGTTGCACTTTGTTTTGGATTTAAGATAAAATCTCGTCAATAACTGTTACTTTCTAAAAGTCGCAACCGGAACGGTTAAATGGACTAAAACTAAGACTCATTAACATTAACAGGAAGTTTTATAACATCATCGCTAAAACAAAGGGGAATTAAATAGGTACTATTGAAGCTTACTTAAAAGCTACCAAAGAAAAGTAAATACAATTTTTATGGGACCACCGCGTGAGCTTCCTCAAACGAATTGAAAAGAATCACTTAAATCGGCCCAGTTATCACGGAGAAATCGATGAACATTCATTAAGAAAAGGAATCTGGGACACAGCGACAATGTTGCGGAAATGAGATTTCTTCATAACATCATGCCTGTATTCTTTCAAAGGGTCGGGCAGGGGTTGGCCAGTTATGTTCATGTTACAGTTGTGGCATTCTGTTTACGTACAAAAACCAAGATGGCGGCTGCGAAATTTTCAAGTTTCCCATCATGTGTGTCGTTTTCATGGTTTTCGAGGGTGCTAAAGAGGGAGGTAAAAATAAAAATCCAAGATGGTGTCTGCGAAAATTCTTAAAATTTTTCATCAAAACCTATCAATCTCTGGTTTTAACGTCCGAATAAAGCCAAAGTATGCGTCCCTTTAACATGATGACAAATATTTGTTTGAGAGGGACAGATAGAATTATACTGTGTTTCATCAATAGTGGTCTGTCTTTCACTGAAAATAGGTTACTGGGCTCGGCTGTTATATCATTCTTGTCAGGAGGGGGCCGCCAATATGTTGTTTTGTTGCGAGACATCTGCTACCATAACCATTGTACTGATTGTTCATAATACGCACGTCTGTTTTAAGCTACAAGATCAGATCAAGGAAAAACTGGACATCAGGAATCGCTTGGGGAGGCCTATACGCTGCAAGGGGTTATTCCGGGATGCTTTGACGCATAAGCATAACTAGCCTATAACGTTGCCACAGCTCGGACACACAGGCCTCTTCTCTGTGAGAGGAAGTGGGCTGTAATCCACCACGTGGGTCTGAAGCGAGTAGATAGATGTCACATAATATGTCTGCAAATTTTTGGATTCTAGAACACGCCGGTTTCCTCACGATGTTTTCCTTCACCGTTTTGAACGCAGTGGTGATAAAAGTACCCTAAATAGTAACCTAAGTTAGTGACGTCTAAGTATTTTTGGCCAAATATTAACGCAGACGTAGGACAATGGGCCCAAACCTGCGTTCAATGCCAAAAGTCGAAGGTTATACGTCATACTGTATCGGGACTAGGACAATAAGTGGACGCTTCGAGCATATGTAATACATGTTGATCTAGCAGGACCATTGCCTACGTCACCTGATGCTTATAGGTATTTATTGCCTGACGGTGGTTGATAGGGCAACAGGCTGGCCAGAAGCTTTTGCAATCAGGGACATTTATGCTAGTACTGTAGCCAAAACGCTGTATGAAGGTTCGATCTCGAGGTACGGTTGTCCGGTTAGAGACAGACATACCTACAGATCAGGGCAGACAATTCGAAAGCAGCTTGTTCAGGGAATTAATGAAACGTTTAGGAATAAATAAATTAAGGACTACAGCGTATCACCCGCAAGCGAATGGCACTGTAGAAAGGATTCATCGCGTGCTAAAAGCAGCACTGATGAACAGAGAGACGCGAGGACTATATTTGTTCATTCGGATTTAAAGACTTGCTCACATGTTTTTGTGAGAGTAGATCAGGTTAAAAGATCCTTACAACCTCCGTATGACGGTCCATTTCAGGTTTTAGAGAGAAAAGAAAAGTATTTCTTGTTACAAATAGCAGATAAGCGGGTGAAGATATCAATCGATAGGTAAAAACCGGCGTACGTAGTTAATGAAGGGACCCTTCAACTAAAACAGCAGGAAAAAGACTGTGTCGTAACCAATTGGAATAATAAATTGTTTAATGATAAGACTAGTAGTACTAAGCGGGTAACTTATACCCTTATACCACACGCAGTGGTGAACAGTCAGGCAGCCGATAAGGTTTGCTTAAAAAAAAACAATGTATGTTGTAACTCATGGTACAGTAAGACATAGTGTTACGAATGAGTGGGTTCGATACCTAATTAAAAAAAAAAAAATCCCCATTATTATTTAATTAATGCAATCTTGGCATACTAGAGGAATGTTTATTTAGGCCAGCCAAGTGCAAAGTTTAAAGAAGTGCTGATTAAGATTAATTATAGTATGGCAGAATGTTTTGTAATAGTATTGTAACACTGAACGTAATTAATCCATTGATGGAATAAGACCTCCGAGACAACAACTGTTAGTCAGAATAAAAAATCTCTGTAATTTAAAATGGGTTGGGGCCAAAGTAAATCACAACACAACAATGTCGCTATAGCACAAACAGTGTCCAACGAGGTGATCGGACAAAGAGTTGGTACGTTGGAAATTATTGTGATTGTCAGCGCTGTTCTCATGGCAATCTTGGTTATGATATTGATAAAATTTTATGGTGTAAAAGTATAATGGCGTTCTAGTAAAAAAAAAAAAACATGTAATTTGTTTATTTTAATTTTAAATAATATATTTGTTCTTAATGTAAGTACTTCTTTTAAGAAGGGGGCTACTGTAGGGACACAATTTACGCACTCAGCGAATTCCTTCTTGGTGACGCACGGCTGCGCCCGTGATACAGAGAGGTGCGAACTTCAGTCGCAAATAAACTACTTACGTCTGTAGTTTATTTGCGACTGAAGTCCTGCACCCTCAACATAAAACAAGTAATTTAAAGTATAATAGCTAAAATGGCTAAATGGCCATCGTAGAGAAGGAAATGGAATCACATAACATCTCCACACTAGGCGTCAGTGAAACACACATGTGTGATAATGGCTGGCCACTTCACCACTGCGACAGGAAACACTGTGTACTTCTCGGGCTGTGAATAGTCGAGCAGGAATGGGGTCGGAATCATATTGCCGCCACATATGACCAAATATGTCCTCGCCTATAACCCGGTGTCTGACTGAATCCTGACAATGAAGCTGAACACCAAACCCTGCGTACTGAATATCATACAAATATACGCACCGACAGCACAAGCCCAGGAAGAGGTAATCGAAGACTTTTATGGGAAACTGGATGAAACTTTAAATTCAATTCCTGGTCGGGAAGTTTAAATAATTCTTGGTGACTGGAATGCCAAAGTCGGTAGTACACTTGCTGACGACCATATCAGAAGCACAGTTGGAAAATTTAAACTTGGCACTAGGAATGAACGGGGTGAAAAACTGATCGAGTTCTGTATAGACAGAAAGCTCAGTATAATGAACACGTACTTCCAACATCACCGTAGACGTTTATACACATGGAGATATCCAGGCGACAGGCACAGAAATCAAATCGACTACATCATTCTAGAAGCCCGCTGGAGATCCTCAGTTTCCAATGTGACGAAGACTTTTACTTATGTGATGAAGACTTTTCCCGGCGCAGACTGCGGCTCTGACCACAACCTCCTCGTGGCCATTTTTTCCCTATGATTGAAGGCGCCTAGACGTAGTCCACCAAAGCTCAGATGCTTAGACCCCGCTGAACAACCAATCTTCCGAGAGACGTTAGAGGCGAAACTGAAGGATAGTACAACGTATGAACACGCTACGCTGACACACAGTGGAAACACTTGAAAGGTCATATCACCGACGCACTGGATCAGGTTTCTAACAAGATGAACCCAGAATTAAAGAAAAAAATGCTGGATATCCAATTTTTCGTGACAACTCATCCAACGCAGGAAAGACTTAAAAACTAGAGGGCTGCATCGTCTTCGTCGTTCGTCGTGCATCGCTGGATCGTGCAAGAGTGGCTGAATACTCCAAGCTTAGCAGAACTATCCAAGCCAGTTGTCGCCAAGACAGGAACAATTTCATTGAGGGCATCTGCAATGACATTGAGAGACATTCAAACAAGCTACAAACTGCAGACCTTTTCAAGAAAGTCAGAGTCCTTTCCAAGCAGTTCAAAGCTAAACCATGGGTCATAGAAGATGCTGATGGCACTGTACTGCACGAGCTCGACCACATTGCCGAGAGATGGCACTCTTACTGTGAGCAGTTGTACGCAGCTCCCTATTCAACCCCCGTAGCTAGCCCGGATTGGAAGGATCTAGAACTGAAACCTATGATTCTTCGCTCCAAAATATCTTCTGCTAGAAGCGTCTCTCAAGAAGAAGAAGGCGCCAGGAAGTGACCAAATAACAGCAGAGAAACTTAATGCTATGGGTGATTTGGGCGAAGAGAAACTTTCCGGGATCTGCTCATATTTCTGGGAAAACAGTTATTGGCTACGGGACTGGTCAGAATCCGTAATTCTTCCACTGCACAAGAAGGACTCAACCAAGAACTGTGGCAATTATTGAACCTTGTCCCTCATCTCACATGCCAGTAAAATCTTGCTCCATATTCTGAACACTACTACCTGGACTGGCAAATTCCTCAGGTGCAAGCAGGCTTCATGAACGGCAAGGGGACTCGAGAGCAAATTCTCAATGTCATTGAGAAGGCATACGAATTAGACACGTCAGTGATAATGTGTTTCGTCGACTACAGCAAAGCTTTCGACAGTGTCAATTGGGGTTGCTTATGGAGAGTCCTGTTAGAATTTGGAGTACCAATTCATCTCATCGCCCTACTTCGCACCCTATATATCAACGTCTAAAGCCTTTAGATTTAACCAAGGAGTACGCCAGTAACGCATTATGAGACGCACCTGCGAGAACTGGGAAGGAGGCATCACTTTTGGTGGCGTGAAAATCACCAACCTGCGCTACGCTGCTGAGACTCTTCTTCTTGCAGCTAGACCGGATGGTGCGGATAAGCGAGGAGATGGGACTCTCTATAAACAGGTTGAAGACCAAGGTCATGATGGTGGATAGATCTGGGAAACTGGAACTCACTGGCGCTTTGGACCTAGAAATAGTGGACAACTTTGTTTACCTGGGTTCCAACATCACCAACAATGGTTCTTGCGAGAAGGAAGTGCGCAGGCGAATTGGCATGGCTAAAGGCGCCATGTATCAGCTTGATATAATCTGGAGAGATCGTAATATTTCCGTAAAAACCACAACCAAACTGGTACGGACCCTGGTCTTCTCGGTCTTCTCGTATGGCGCTGAGTCTTGGACGCTGAAAGCTGCTGACCGAAAACGCGTTGACGCTTTTATGATGTGGCGCTGGAGAAAGATGCTTCGTATCCCCTGACAGCATATAGGACAAACGTCTCCATACTGCGAGAACTCCAAATCTCCTCACGGCTGTCATCCGTGTGCCTGTGCAGAATCTTGGAATACTTCCGTCACATTGCTAGGAAAGTCGATGGCAACCTAGAAAAGCCATTCGTGACCGGTAAGGTGGATGGGAAAAGACTTCGTGGACGTAGCTCAATACGATGGTCTGACCAGATCCGTACCGCCCTTGACACCACAGTCCACAGCGCCCTTCACACAGCCAGAGACAGAAATAGATGGAGAAAGATCATCCGAGAGAAGGTGATACTGAAGGGAGGTCACGACCCACAGTATTGAGGCATACGACGCAAGTAGGAGGAGGAAAGTCACTTGACAATAAAGTACGAAAATTGTTCCTTCATATGTAGCTGTCAATACTTACGGATCTTTATGAGCGGTGACAAACAAAAGAATATGGTTACATTTTAAGTGAAACAGTAAGACCATTTAAGACAATTCTTAATAAAAATATTAAATTCGGAATTTTGAAAATTCTGCAACTAAAGGAGTTAATACTGATACAAGTTTGTATAGAAATTCGCCATTTTTTTTAATGGGTAAAACAAATAAAATTCTTAAATTCACTGACAGACAACGCTCAGCCCAAACCGCCTGAGTCAAGAAGCAAATGAAATAATTCACAAAAGGAACTTTTTCGTTGTAAAAGGTACAACGAAACCTTTTGAGTGTAAATGCGGGACTCTTTCGTCGAAACTTATCCTATTGACTCTCAAATTAAATTTACAATGGTGGCGTGGCTGATGGACATGCAGGTCTTTTAGGCCAATTTTAATTGGAATCTGTGACAAGCAAGTCAAGTAACAACAAACAGCGTGTTATTATAAATAAGAGAGTTTTCAGTTCTAAAAGTGGCACATATTTTAAGAATAACATATTGAGACATAACTGGAGTAAGGGATTCATGGATTTATAAACAAGTTCTCAAAGATAGGGGAGAGAGAGGTTTTAAAAATAGTTACAAAAAAAGAAGCGTATTATGAACCTCATAATAATTAGACCAGACTATTAGTGTCCCACTGCAGGGAAAAGGCCTCTTGTCATACAAAAAGGCATGAGCATTGATCACCAGCTTGCTCAAGACGGGTTGGCGATTTCAGACTTTTAAAGTCCAGGTTTTCTCACGATGTTTTTCCTTCACCGATGTCAGTAATGTCCAAGATAAACTCAGAAAGTACGTATGAATTGAAAAAGTCACATTGGTACTTGGTCGGATTTGAACCCACAACCTCGTGCATGAGAGGCGAGGTCTTAACCACTGAACCATAACGACATAAACCTTATAAAGAGTACTAAAATTTAATGAGTCACCAAAGGTGTAAAATTCTCTAATAAAATGCATTTTATGCGCCCGTAATGGTAATAATCTTGAAACTAGCGTTCTAATTTTCATAAAAAAACATTTTTCGAAGAGTTACGAGTATAACGAAAGCCAAAAATAAAACAGTAAGGGAAATAATTCTAATTCAACAAACTAGCAAACAAATCTGGCAAATAGTTAACAATTGCACAAACCGATCTAAAGTTATGCATACGGAAAATCTATCACTTAAAATTTACGGCAAAATTGTTGATGATCCCGAAGAAGTGGCTAACACCCTTTTTTTTTGGCCGGGAAATCATCAAATGACTTCTACTGCTCTGGGTGGAGCGGGAGGGCGTGTCAGACTTTTACTGACTAAAACCCACCCGTGTTCCTTCAGTTGCCTGTGCCGGGGCCACGGTTATCTCTTTCGAATTACCCGCGACCCTGAGGCGTCGGCCCTATCGGACCCCGTCGTTTTATGCTGACATCTCTATGAGGCGCACGTGGGACACGACGCGCCGTCGACCCGGGCCTGGTCCTTACCGGACGACGAGCGAGCTACCCATTGCTCGCCGTCCGTAAGCCCGCGCCTGCGGTGGCCGGGAATCTGCAGGAGACTCCCGACGCCCAGGGCGTCTCCTGCGGTGACTAGTGGGGGCGTGAGGGCGCAAGGCTCTCTCCCTCACACGCTTCGCCTCCCCCTTTGCAAGCATCACTGCTTCGCAGAAGGAGGTGACGGCTTTCCATTCTCTCTCGCTCCATACCATGGCCTGGACCAGGGCCTGACGCGTGAGATCGCCGCCGCCGATTGCCTCCATGAGGACACTGCGGTGCTGCGCCCAAGCTGGGCAGATCTCCACCGTATGCTCCACCATGTCCTCTGGGCGATCCACACAATGGTGACACCCGGGCGTTTCATCCCGCCTTATGCGTAACAGGAACCTCCTAAAACAAACTTGTCTGGTGAGGACCTGTGTCACCTTCCGGGTGAGGACGCCGTGGCGCCTCTCCAACTACTCCTCAAAGTGGGGACTTACCGCCGCTATTGTGTGCAATTGTGACAATTGCACTCTCCATGTCGCCACGGGGATCTCGTGGCGACATGGAGAGTGTCCGCTGTTGCCGGAGCTCTGTCCGCTGTACCGTGATTTCTCGCGGCAGCGGAGTTACACCCGGCGTTTTCGCGCCAATCCCATACGTGCGCGAGGGCTTTTCCCTCCAGATCCCATGGTGGCAATCCGGCAAAGAGGCTCGCCGCCTCGCAGGAGACGCCTCAAGGCAGCCCCAGCCCGCTCCAGTCTGGAAGCCAAACGTCGGAAATGCTCCACGAAGTTCCACCGGCTGTCGAAGACGAGTCCCAGGTACTTCATCGTCGACTCGAAGCCGATGTGATGCCCAAATGCCGTTATCTGGGAACCCGACTGTGGCGCGATCGAGGACCATGACAACACATGGCCTCGGACTTGTGCAGGGCCACTTCGGGTCCCAACTGCTGTATCCTTTCGAGATTGTCGCAACCCCGAGTGTCGCTAGTTCGGCAAGCCGTCGGTAGTGCGACCTCCCCTGTGCCAGAACAGCGTGTCGTCAGCGTAGTAAAACACGCTGACGCCACTAGGGAGGTCGGCGCTGCACACTGGGTGCCGTAACCGATATCCCACAGAAACGGCCCCAGGACCGATCCCGCACGACATCTCTCGCCGGTTCCACTCTCCTCGGTGACCGGGGTAGATGACGGCCCTGTCCGTCAAATAGGCCTCGACCACGCGAAAGAGGTAGGTCGGCATCCGGTGATACCGCAATGCCTCCCTGATGCAACTCCAGGGCAGGGTATTGAAGGCATTGGCGATGTCTAGAGACACCGCCAAGACGACCCCACCCCGGGCCACAGCATCCCCCGTCGTGAGGGCTCGCACGCGCATGATGGCGTCCACTGTAGAGCGCCCCCTGTGGAAACCGAACTGGCTCTCCGCCAAATCCGGCCCCACCCGCACCAGCCGCCCGACGAGGCAGTTTGCAATTACTCTTTGGGTAACAGCTATCATTATAACTGCCAAAGAGCTTTTGTCTTTCAGAAAAGAGCTATAAAAACTATTATCGGTATTTCACAAAGAGAGAGCTGTCGTCCACATTTCTTGGATTTATACATCCTTGTAGTGTTTAGGAAGCTTGTGATAGGCAGAAATAGGTTTAAAGGAATAAGTTCCAAGTACACAAGGAGAAGAATGAAAGTTTATTAGATCACAGTCACAGGTTCAGTTTACACACACAAAAGTTACACTTAGTTAAGAAGGAGTGTTAGAAATGTATATAGCAGAGAAAGGCACGTATTGATAGTGAAAGGTAAAAAACAGAAAGCTTTCAATGTTTACTAGCTAATGCCGTGAAGCCAGGATCGCGAGATCAGTTGATGTTTGGCAACGCGCGCGGTGAGCGTACTAACCCGCAAGTCATGCCGCGCGCGCGCCGCACGTGTATGAGTGCAACGCACAATGATACCGTCCCGCTCGCTCACACGGTTCGCATGACGAGCCGCTAGAACAATAGACGCGTCATAGCTCCGCCGGCCAGCTGATAAGGAATTATCTATTAATACAATATTTGTACTTGTCTGTTTGTTCATGGAATGTTGAATAGTTTTATAATGAATGTTGATTATAGATAAGTCCAGTTTTAAGTTCTTTTGTAAATATGTGTATTTAAATTATAATTAATTTTATAGAAATATATAATTTACATTTTATTTTATTTTACTTTTAATTTAATATTTGAACTTGAGTGTGTCGGTCACTACATCCTTACAATACCCAGTCTTTTCGTTCTTAGAGAAGTACCTACTTCGTAAGAAGTACATACATGAACACGAGACAGATGAGGAATGACTGGTTAGGAAGAGCACACGTAGGAAGGATTTGAGAAATAAGATAAGTCCTCACTTCAACATTGTGAAGTACAGTTCACAACCACTACACTTAAAAAGCTTGATTTATAAATCTGCATTTAAAACAAAGCTGCAAGCATTCCTACTAGATAAGTGTTTTTCTATTCCATTGACGACATGTAATTTATGAGAATGCGTTTTTCTCCTGGCAACGTAGCAATGTATTGTACGATCAATTTTGTTTTTATTTTGAAATGACAATATATTATTATACCTTTTATTAATTTGTTTGAGTCATGGAACTATTTAATTTGGATTTAACGTTTTAATTATTCTCTTTGAATAATTTTAGTGAGTTTACATTGAATAGTATTTTTGTTTATGATGATATCAGTTATGTTGTTAATTTTTAAATGACTAATGCAATGTGATTAAGTGTAATAAGACATGTTTTATTATTATTTTTATGATGAAGAATCATTGCAAGCATAATATTAATTTGTAAAAAATAAATAGAATTGAATTAAATAAAATATTTACAGAAAATTTAATTTTAAAGAAAATAAATCAATAATCACACCCAAGAAGAAAGACAAACTAGTAGAACATCGTCAGCGAAATACGGTAAAAATTGGTAGAATGATTATAATTGGCTGTTTATTGCGGAGTCGAATAAACCTTATTGCAGACTGTGTAAAATAAAGTTTAGTTTTTTTCATGGTTGCTTTTTCCAGGCACCCAGATATTTCAACGTCTGATCGTGATATCGGCGATATTATGTATAAACACGTCAGCCGCAGAAATGGCTTCAATAAATCATCATTGGCTGTTAAACTACAATAGTATGAATTATTTTCCTAAGTTGTTGCACCTCATGTACGCCGATTCCAAGATAGCTAAGATTCTTAACTCCGTCGCGCTACGCCGCATCGTCATCACCGAAAAGCGGGATTGAGCCTGTCCCGTGCGGGACTTTTTATTTTGGGCAAAACATCAGGACGTCCGCAAAAAAGCGAGACGTCTGGCATCTGTGGTCGTTTGGTGCGTCGCAATGGTCATCTATATTTACCAATAGCATCGGGCCGATAATAATTATATCGGTATCGAAGGTGTGGGTTGTTGTCGTTATCTGATAATGTGAAAACGCCCAAAAGGTACACAGGACATTTTATGTTATAATTTTAGTTCACTACATCGTAGGTTGGTACCATAAAAACTACCAAGGAAAAAAAAAAAAAAACCCAAGCAAGCTAATTCAGATGATCAACTGCTTATATTTATAAAAAAAATCCCGTAACAGCTGCATTGGGAAATTGTGGGTATTAATTGAAGTAACTAGGTATTCAATTTTGAAGAGCAATTGCGTACTAAATTAAATTATTTTAGTTTAATGCGATAGTGATTGTGTATTTACTGTGTTTTTTGTGTGTTATTCTTCGGTAAGTGGATGTATATTCATTTATAAGTGTACAATACAACTTTTTAGATAATCGTTTGCATGAAACAATATAATAAAACATGTTTTTTGAGCCAATGTTTTTTACGTAAACAGAATTCGTTGTCATGAATTTTGTTGTACGAATTTGACGATTTTGCAATGAATAAGTACCTTTGTGATGTTAGTTATGACGCAAAACATACTGATAATACATAATTTCATGTTTTCTAGCCGTATTACAACAATTTTATTCGATATTTCGAGAAATATTTGACATAGTTTCCAAGGTTGTCAATGACGTCATTGTTTACATTTTGAATTCATAAGATTTTTATTGAATTAGTGTCTTTGTAAGGTAAAACTACTGATAATTCATCATTTACTTTGTTCTTGTTCATTTTCAAACAAGATTCCAATTGAAAACATAACTAACTATTTTATCCCAAATAAAAACCTCATTGGAGGTTTTTATTTGGGATAAAATAATAATAATAGAATAGAATAGAAAACTTTTATTTCATTCAGGAGTCTATAGGGTTAGTAACAATTTAACTTAACTTCTAGTGTTAGTAGGTTACAGACACAACTTAACGAAATACAATTAAAATTCAGCGTGAAGCTGCATCCATCTACGCAACATGTGCACAATATGTGTTGGCCTTTTTAAGTTTAATATCAGTAGTAGGAAATATTTTAATCAAACATCGTCGCGTCTCGGAGGCGGGCTAATGTAAATAGGTACTTGACAGTTATCCTTTCTACAATAGTATACATTCATTATTGCTGGGCCTCATCTGTTTGGCGTTTTCATCAGCCGTCCCCCGACGCACAGTATTTCGCCTAGAACATGCTAGGTGGACAAAATTCAAGTTTTCATTTCCAGGAAATCTTAATTGCATAACACAAACAACACCCCCAAACTCCAAATTCCGAGAAAAAGTTGTTTTTCAAATGCTTTACTGATGAGTCATAGAGTTCAGAAGTCAGGTAATGAGTTTAATGCAAGCGTTCCGGTCAATCAGTTGCAATTTAGCGACACTTTTGTGCACATCTCATAGTGGTTTATAGTGATATTGTGAAAGTTTTTTGTGATGGATATTAATACTGAGGGTATGTACTATTACTTAATATATAATTTTTATCAGAATCTATTAAAATGAATTTTTAGCATTTTTTTAACTTAATGCATACATTTTTGCGTAATTTTTTTCATAAACAAAACTTTGAACGTTCAGGAAATACATTGATTCGCCTCTATTCGGTCTAGTTTTTAGATATATTGTAGGTATAACTGTGTAGTTTGTAAAAATACACATATTGTTCAGCACACTTCAGTACAACATATTTTTTTATATTTTTTTCAGAACACGTTTACTCTATTTCAAGGGTAGCATTTTTTGAAGAGTGGTTGAAACACACGAAGAATGATAAAAGATCGCGTATTTATGACTATCTTTCTTCAAAATTTCACTTTGGTGACATTACTGAAAGCAGCCAAAGAGAAATAAAGTTGAAAATATCCAATTTTTCTACTAAGATTGAAGCCAAATGGTTGGCTTCGGGAAAATCGAAGGAGCGTTTTTTAATTAGAAATAAGACTTGGCTGGATGAAGCAGACATACAGTTTACTGTGAGTTCTTTAGCCCCACAACCTTCAACATCGAGTGAGGTTGTGACATCTGCAGGAAGACCTCGCAAAGATTTCGAGGAATCGTCGTTTATGACGAAGAAACGTCGAGTCGTGGATCTCGTAGAATCTCGAAGTGCCAGTGAATTAGTGACTGCTGCCGAAATTGCTATGCGTTCAGCAGGGCAAAGAAAAGTTGCCCATGTGATAAGAGACATTAGTGAAAGGCCAGATAATATAATTAAGTCAAAAGAAAATACCAGTTCCGTTAATCCTAGGCAGTTAATTAGTGACGAAACCTTAGCATACTATATAGATTCTAAGTCAACAACACATGCTTACAAACAAACTAGGAAGTGGTCCATAATGGCAGGACATAATGTGTTTCCGTCATATTTTAGTGTAGTAAAATCTAAAAAGGCCTGTTACCCTGCAGAGGATCACATTTCTATAACAGAAACTCGTGCTGAAATAAATTTGCAAGCCTTATTAAATAAAACAGCGGAACGTCTAGTAATAGCACAGAATGAAGTTATCAGTAGTGTCCTCCCAACAAGTCCAACGTTTACACTTGTTAGTAAATGGGGATGTGATGGAACTAGTAAGTGAAGAACTAGTAAATGGGGATGTACAACACCCGCAAGTGCTCACGTGTTGCCACGAATAGAGACTTGGTGTCCATGTTAATAATAACATCTGACCCTTTGATCAATGGCCTTCGTGAGATTCCCCGAAAAAAGTCGGAAAAAATATGTGCAGAAGTATTAAAGTTAATCGTAAGCCCGACCATAGTAGCATCAAGACCGGAAACGTCATCATATTGTCGCACATTACCACAAAATGATGACGATTCACCAGAAGATTTTGATGATTAGGTTTAGGTTAAGTTAGTTTGTACAGTAGGTATTTATTTATTTAATGCATTTTTGTTGTTTGTTTATTATTTTTAAAAATCTTTTTTTCTGTTTTTAAATATTTTTTTTTGTTTTTTATTACAAAATCATACCAAAAACTATTAATAATGCCTCAACATGACTACTTATATATATAAGCATCGTTAAATATCATAAAATAATTTTGTCCACCTAGCATGTTCTACGCGGTACACTGTGGGACGCGACGATGTTTTGATCAAAATATTACCTACAACTTCAAGGGCCAACCTATAATATTTTTAGTTTTGAAAGATTTTTATTTGTTGGGGTTTTTTTTTAAATTTTACTTTCCTTTTATTTTTGTATTTTAAACTTACAAAACTAATAGTTGACACGCTACGATTGACACGTGCCTCGCTTAAATACGCTTTATCAGAAGGTACGTATATTTCCCAAAGTTAAGCTAGTGACTTAACCTCATTTTCTGTTTTCTACTCCATAATCAGGCCCTGATTACCATCTATCTATAATCTATTTAAAGAGATGATTCCAATGAGGAATGAGGGTTGGGCATGTCATTTGGTTTAAATTGTTATTTTTTTCTTTTATTCGATCTTTTACGTTATAGGCCTTGTAGACTGTAGGTTTGTAGAATATTGTCAATTTGTTAAGCATATGGTACTTGTTGACAGGCCTACACTGTCCTCCCATACCTGTTAACACGAACACGTTATTTGAAAACATTGTAAAACACAATTATTTTTAAAAGACTTACCGTGGAGTTTCTTGCCGGCTCTTCTTTATAGGAAAATACCCATTGGAACCGTGCACCTAGCTTCTGACGTTTGTTAAGTGCCCATGTAGGTTTATGTGAAATAAAAAACATGTTTTGATTTTGGTATCCTGCAAATTCCAGGTGATGTAACAGCATACCAAATTTCGACTCGATCAGACCTGTGAAAGATGCTCACAACCCTAAAGAAAGAAAGAAACAAAAATTGTTTATACTGTATACAAACAAAACTATAAATTAGACATATACAAAGTAGCCAAATGCCTCGTATTTAATAAAAACAAAAGTTATACAAATTTGCCCATTGCTTGATGTCACTCTCACTGAGCACCAAAGACAATACCCAACATCAACTAGAAAAGAGCTGATAATCTTCAAACGCCTGAACAGCTTTTTTTAAATCGGCACTTGGTGCCGATTTCTTTCTTTTTTAAAAATTGAATATGGGTTTACTCTTGACTCTAGTATAGGTCAGAGGTGACAGAGACAAAGTCTACGATGGAGCGAGCTTACCCAAAAGAAGTCCGTTCACTCTAACTTTGAAGAGATTCGGGTTGAATGCGTGCGGGAACACAGACGCAGGTAGTGAGTTCCACTCTTTTGCTGTGCTTTTGTGCTTTTCCACTCTATGAAGGATGTTTTCCAGGCAACTAGGTATGGATGGTTAGCAGTACGTTTGGATGTCTGATGGTAGAAGGGGGCAGGTGGGATGAGGTCGTGGAGTTCTTGCACACACTCACCGAAGTACAATCTATAGAAGACCGACAAGCAACCTACCTTTAGAACAAAACAAAATCGGTCCATTCTACTACGATGCCACAGACAGACACACAGATGAAGCGGTACAGGGTTGCAGTAAATAAGCAAACACAACAGCTTACGGAAAAGAAGAAATATATTGTCCAAAAGTTTACATTAAACACAGGACACAGATAAGACGACAGAAGGCGAAATGAAGAGCATAGAAAGAAAGCGATAGGCACAGTTAAAAGTTAAGCACTACCTAGCACGTCTAGGTACAAGTCTTTCACAAGCACGGGATAAAAGTTAATATGCGACTATTAACGACTGTCGAATGTTTACCGGGTACGAGCGAGAGCGACATGCGCTTACGACCAGTGAGAATTCTCGACTAATGCCTGCGACTACGAGCGCCGCGAGTTTGAAAGGGATAGATAGACAAGGCGCGGGCGCTCGCTCAGGTAACCGGTCCGCATTCCACATAACTACATAAAAAATATCTACTAACAAAATTATTTGTTTGGACTGATGTTTGGTTCTTAAATTTGTACTATAATGAAAGTTATATAATATTATTTTCAAATTAAGTTTAAAGCTATATATATTAGATTTAAGTGCATAAGGCGTATATAATAAATTCTATAAATTAAGTGTAAATACTGCTACTATAATAAACATAAATATTAAATAGAAGCAGTAGCTACGCTACACAGATTCCAAGACAGACGCGTCAAACTTATAACACACCTCTTTTTGCATCGGGGGTTAGTAAATATTATCAAAATCAAATGAAACAACGTGTTCTACTCATACTCGTACTCATTACCGTGCCTATTTAGTCTGCATTAAAAAATTGAATAGACCACACGTCTTTTATTCAAACTATTTAAGAAAATTAGAGCCAAGAGTGGGACATACTGAAACATCGATATAGTAACAAGCGTCTTATAGTTACGTCATTGCTCAAGCGCATGATGAATTAAAAGATACTGGCCATCACATCAAGTCCTTGCACGATACCACCACAGAGTGCCTTCATAGTCTAAAGAACCAAGGTCTTAAAATTGAAAAGTGGGACCCAATGATTGTGTTTATCGTCGTGCAAAAGATGGATATGGAGTTACATAAGGAGTGGCTAGAACATGTCAGTACAAATGACGGTAATAGCGTATTACCGTCATATGTACTGACATGTTATCGTCATTAATGAAGTTTTTGGAATCAAGATTTCGTACGCTTGAGCTAATTTCACCTCCTTCGTCAAAGGAAAAGGTTCGAGAACGCTCGCTGCATATTTCTACTGCTGAAAAGATTGAATGTTCAAAATGTAAGGGTGATCACCCTTACATTTTGAACATTCAATTTTTTTTACTCAGTCATTGCAAAGATTTCGGAAAATTTGAACCAACGCAAAGATATGAAGTAGTGAAAAGCAAGTTTATCTGTTTTAATTGCTTGGTTCCTGGCTACTCCGTAATAAATTGAAGCCTATCCACATCATGCAGACTCTGTCGAAAACGTTATCACACACTTCTTCACCGAAAGGGACCAATCACAGTTACCCAAGGTTCACCAAGTAATGAAACTCAACCGAAGGAAACAACGCGAAGCAATGAAGGTGGAGAAGAAGTCTAAACGAGCGTTAATACAGTGATGACGTCACAATCACAAATTTACACCGGGAAAAGAAATTGAATTGCACTATTAGCAAGGGCACTTGTTTTAGTACGAAGTGAAGATGGACACACTACTGTGTTGAAGGAGCGAATAGACCCGGATCAGAGAGTTGTTTTATTACCGCTCAAATACTAAAGCATTGAAGACAACCAGTAACAGAAAGCATATTAGGAATGGGATCTATGAAGTCAACAATCAAGCAAGTAGTTCAGGTCGAGGTAATATCAAGGTGTTCGAAGTTCAACCTCAATACTGATGCTTACGTCATAAGCAAGCAATTGACTGCTGAGATTCCCAAAACAAAAATTAGGGTACAAGACTCGCCTCACCTCACAGGGCTTAGTCGAGCTGACCCAAACTACTACACCTCAACTTCAATAGATTGGCTTTTGGGTCATGAAGAGTATGCACAAATACCACTGAATGTCAAAAAAGTCAAAGTAAAAGTCAAAGCATTTATTTCAAATAGGCCCATAAAAAGGCACTTTTGAACGTCAAAATTTACATTAAAAATAGAACTGATTCTAGGTGCCACTTCCATAAAGTAGTTTCGTATGGAGAAGAAGTGGCAAGAAACTCCACCGTTACTCTTTTAAAATGTTTTACAATATTTTGTATACATTAATTATATTTCTATATGTGAAGAGGATGCACCAAGAATAAAAATACTATACCACAATTGGTAAAAAGAATTAAAAATAAAGCAAAGGCATATATATTAATCACGTGATAGGTACATTGTGCTCACATATTTACAAACAATTGTACAAATATATGATTATCCTAAATGTCATGAAGGGTCCTCCAGGTTCACCATGCGCGCAAAACACCAGCCTTGGATAGATTTTCTTGGGAAAAATAGATGACAATACACAACCAGAGCAATCTATGATCGTGATGCATCATCAGGTAGAAATTGACGATATGTTAAAAGTTTTATGGGAAATAGATACAAACTCAACAAGAAAGATAACAAAAGATGAAGAGGTCTGTGAGAAGATAAATGACACAACATACAAAAGAAATTAAGAAGGATGATATATCGTGAAGCTACCATTCAAACCAACAATCCTAAATCAGTAGAAGGAAGCATTGCGTTAGAGTACCTAGCACGTTTTGTTTTAAATATTAACCAAGAATTAAAAAAAGGCATATACTGAAGTGTTATAAGAATATATTAAAATGGGACATATGGAAGAAGTATCAGTAGCAGAAATTCATAATAATTTAGTGCATCCACCACACCACGCAGTTGTACGAACCGAAACAGAGACGACCAAGACACGAGTAGTATTCGACGCTTCTTGCAAGGGTGTCAACGGAATATCACTCAGTGATTAATTTTTGATCGAACCAGTCCTTCAATATGATTGAATAAAATAATAATAAAATTGCTACGAGTATCAAAATGAGATGCCGTTTACACAAAATATGTTTTGCAAGTGACATTGAGAAGATGTATATAGGATGGTTTTGGTCACCAAAGACTGTTCTGACTTCCAAAGAGTATTATGGCGACAGACACAGAATACTTCTACATTTGATGAGATCAAGGACTATAGACTTCTAACAGTGACTTTTGATACTGCTTCGGCACCATACCTAGCCATAAAAAGTCTAATGCAGTTGGCGCATGACGAAGGTAGAAGTTACCCAGTCGCATGACATGAGTTCTCAAAAAAGGCAACTTTATACTAAGAAAGTGGACATCTAATGTTGGCAACTTCGTGGACCGAGCGCCATCTGTATTGTCGACCGGAACTACAAGCGTCGCCTAGCTAACCGTGAAGTCAACATGGGACGCCCGCGGTTGGTGGTGGGGAGGAGACCGGCTCGCACGGCGCGCCGCCGCGCCCTGTCTCTTTTGGCTGGGACCGTACGAGGGACCACTCATCCGCATTAGTTGGAACAGTTTCTTATTATTTATTTGTTAAATCTCACGATTGATTCAACTAATTAGATTGTTTCCTCAGTTCACTTTCCTAAAAGGTTTTGGTTCTACTTTAAATGTTTGCCGAAAGTTAACCTAATTTCTAGTTTGATTTATTTGATCAATAATAGTTAAAGTGCATAACTTTTAAACATATCCATCTCTGCTCACTAATAACTTAGTAATTGTGAATTAATATTGTTTTATTGTTTACATCAGAAGTGTAAAGTTGACCGATTATCTTTAAACTTCACTGAGCAAGATATTATATCTATAATTGTCGGGAGCATAGGCGATAGCCATATAGGGGCATCTATTGAGGCGAGTTATTTTAAATCATGCCATGATTTAGCTAGTTACCTTCATGGTCGTACATACAAAGGCAAAAAAAAAACTCAAAAGAAATAAGTTCAGGTAGTACACGTGAAAACCAACATAAAACAGTGGATCAAACGCATAATTTTAGCCAGCCTTCCACGAACGTTACCTCTTCAAATAATAACGCCAATTCTAGTAATGCGCATGAAAATAAACAACACATACTCGTATTCGGAAATCTATTAAATGTTACACTTGCGGTGGAAATCATAAAAGGAATCAGTGTGATCTAGTTAAATGTAACTTTTGTAAAAAAAAAGCCATGTGGAAGCTGTGTGCCGTAGTAAGCAAAGTACAGGATTAATTAAACCAGAAACTGAGGAAACGAAATTGATCCTTACCCCTGATCCGCGAAATAAGTTTGTTAAAACGGTTAACCTTAGTCACTTTGTCCACGAGGCATTTATTGATACGGGAAGCAGTTGTTCCCTGATTTCCGAACCGGTGGTAGAAAAATATTCGCTTCAAACTAGCGTACTACCCTCGCCAGTTTTATTACAAGGATTTTCTAGGCATAATTCTAAACCGGTCATTCGAAAAGTCACATTATTTAAAAATTGACTGTGTGTCTTTAACTGGTGTAAACTTTTACGTTATTGATGACTTGGTAGGTTGTGATATACTTATTGGCCGTAACATAACGGAGCGAAAAGATTTGAGATATTCACGTGTAGGTAATTCATTCAAGTTTGACTATGCGCAATCACTTAGTGAGTTCTGTGACGCTATACATGAGACTGAGATGGATACTGACACTCACTTAAATGAATTAATTAATTAATTTAGACAATATAAACAGTGTGTCGCGTCAGACATAAAAGAGCTAGGAAAAGTGGATAATCATCAGATGGTTATTACCCTGACAGACCCACGACCGGTGCAGTGCAGACCGGTTCGGCTTCTCATTCAGATAGAAAGATTACTCGAGATATGGTGCAGGAATTAATGGATAATAAAATAATTCGAGAAAGTCACTCTCCTTACGCGAGTCCTGCTCTGCTTGTGAACAAAAAGAATGGCGAGAAAAGGCTCTGCATTGACTACTGCGCATTGAATAAAATAACAGTAAAAGACAAGTACCCAATGCCCCGAATCGAGGATCTTATAGATAGACTACAGGGTTATAAATATTTTACAAGTCTTGATTTACAAAGTGGTTACTACCAAATTATTATGAGCTCACAGTCCATAGAGAAAACGGCATTCATTACCGAAGATGGCCATTATGAATTTCTGAGGCTCCCATTTGGTTTGGCTAATGCATCATCTTGTTTTCAACAGATGATGAATAAAGTGTTAGGTAATTTAAGGTTTGAGAACGTCATTGTATATTTAGATGACGTTTATCTAGTAACACAAACTATTGAGGAAAATTTAAAACTCTTGGAAAACATTTTACAAATATTAAAAAATAACGGGTTAACTCTAAATTTAAAAAAATGTCATTTTATGAAAACCGAAATAGAGTTTCTCGGATACAAAATAAAACAAAATTGTGTAATGCCAAATGAAACCAAAGTGGAAGCCGTTAAGAAATTTCCCGTACCGAAAACTGTGCATCAGTTACGACAGTATTTGGGGCTAATTAATTATTTTCGCAAATTTATTTAAAACTGCGCTATAATTTCTGCCCCTCTTACTAAATTATTAAAAAAAATGCTTCTTGGTCTTGGGATTCCGTGCATGATCAATCGTTTCAAATTTTAAAAGCTAAACTGACATCAGATAGTGTACTATCTATTTTTGATCCAAATAAAGATACCGTTTTGTATACGGACGCTAGTCGTGATGGCGTTGCGGGTATTCTTGTTCAAGTTGTTGATGAGGGTGAAAAACCTGTGTATTACTATAGCCGTCAGACATCTGAGGACTGGTTGGAACACCTAGCAATCGTTAGTTCATTCCAAAAATTTCGGCTTTATTTAATTGGTTCACCTTTCACCGTTATCACAGATTGTAACGCGGTCAGGTATGCATTGACTAAAAAGGGTATTATCCCCCGGATCGCACGATGGGTTATTTTGACTCAAGAGTTCACGTATGACATAAAGCATAGAGAAGGTGCACGTATGCAACATGTAGACGCCTTCAGTCGAAATCCCGTTCCCTCGGGTGAGAGGTCGGAAAGGGAAATAATATTGTCAATAACCGAAGGAGACTGGTTGCTTTCTGTGCAAATGCAAGACCCTGACAGAGTGAAAATTAAAACTGTTTTAGAATCTGGTGAAATAGATGATAATAAAAGCATTTTTGACGCGTATGAACTGTTAGGTGGAAAAGTGTACAGAAGGACAGCTCAAGGGCGACGATGGGTCGTACCAAAGAGGTGTATATGGCAAATAATACGATACAACCATGATGACGTGGGCCATTTTTCTCTCGATAAAACGGTTGAGAGAATAGGACACAAATATTGGTTTTCTCGTATGCGTCACATAATAAAAAAATACATAAAAAACTGTCTGAATTGTATTTATTATAAAAATAAGGGTGGTGCTAAGGAAGGAGAGATATACCCGTTGCCAAAATACGCGCAGCCTTTTCACATTTTGCACGCGGACCACTTAGGTCCGTTCGTTGAAACACGAAACGGAAATAGATACTTACTAGTTTTAGTAGATGCATTCACTAAGTTTGTGTTTATCTGCGCAGTAAAGTCTACAAAAACACCCGATCTTATAAACGAATTGGATAATGTGACTAAAACTTTCGGTAATCCAAAACGAATTATTTCCGATTCAGGTTCATGCTTTACTTCCAACATTTACAAAGAATATTGTAAAAGCAAAAACATCCGCACGCGTATTGTGGCAACGGGTATGCCTCGCGCAAATGGACAGGTAGAGAGATTTAATAAAACGATACTGGAATCATTAAAAACTATTGGGGCAGACACTACTGACGATAGGTGGGATCAATATGTTAAAATAGTACAGCATGGTTTAAACAGTACAATCCATAGAACTATTAATGCCGTTCCTAGTGAGGTTTTATTAGGATATCGTTTGCGCGTTGATAAAGACAATGTAGAGCCAGAGCTTAATGATGAATCGCTAGTGGACTATCCAGCCACTAGCGATTCATCATTAAGCCAGCATTAGGCATTAGCCAGTGCAATATGTAATTAAGAAACTTAGTGCTAGTAGTAAGTCAATAATAATCTGCGGGGACTTTAATATTAATTTATTAGAAAATAACTCTGGTACAGTCAGATTATTAAGTCTTTTTATGTCATTTGATCTGTCTAATGTTTTTATTGAACCTACCCGAGTGACAGCTTCTTCTGCTACTTGTATAGATAATGTTTTTTGCAATTGTGATTACTTACAAAAACAAATAGTAAATAAGTTGCCATCTGATCACAGTGGACAAACAATAATGTTTTGTTCATATACGCCTTTACAAAAAACTCAAATAATGTTTAGGCAAATTACATGTAAAGATTTAGAGAAATTAAATGATTCTTTGGCCAGTCAATTATGTAAACAAAGTTTTAATAATATACGTGACCCAAATGAGTTCTACGCCGAGTTCTTTTCACTATTAAACACGCAATTTAATAAAACTTTTCCACTAAAGACTAAAAGTATTAATACAAAGTTTTTATTTAGTGATTGGGCCACTCCTGGCATTCGTAAAAGTAGAGAAAATCTATTTGAACTTTACGGCCTAAAGCAACATGTGACTCATACAAGTTTTCATCAGTATGTTGCAAGATATTCAAAATTATTTAAAAATGTGTGCAAAATAGCTAAAGCTCTATATATTAGTAAGAAAATAAAATCAGCTGATGATAAAATAAAAACTACCTGGCAAATAATAAATAATGAAACAGGTAGGAAAAAACAGCGTAATATTGAATTTAATTTAGTGACTGCACGTGGCCCCATCAACTCAAATGTTTTAAAGTCCTCACCCGCGCTTTCTGCTGCTTTACTTAAAAATAATGTAAAACCATGCCCTTTGGCGTTTAGGTTTCAGCATACAAACCCCCAAGCTGTTATAAAAGCTTTTAAAGATCTTAAAATTAAATCAACAGAAGATCTCTGGGGAATGTCTGTAAAAGTCTGTAGATCTTTCATCGAAACCCTTGCGCCCTATTTAGCTTTCATATTTAACACCAGTGTAGACCAAGGAGTCTTTCCGGATCTTATGAAACATAGTAAAGTGATCCCATTGTTCAAATCCGGTGATAGTAAAGAGCTCAATAATTATAGGCCCGTGTCAATTCTGCCAGTTCTCAGTAAGGTGTTTGAAAAGTTGATGCTCAATCAAATGTTACGTCACTTTAATAAAAACTCCATCTTGCATGAACATCAGTACGGTTTCACTAAAGGACGTTGTACCACTGACGCCGGTGTCACCCTAATAAAGAACATTTTTTGCGCCTGGGAGAAATCACAAGATGCCATTGGAATCTTTTGCGATCTCTCTAAGGCGTTCGATTGCGTAAACAATGAGACACTTCTGCTGAAACTGGAGCACTATGGGATTAGGAATGAAGCTCTTGATTTGCTAAGATCATACTTGAAAGACAGAAAGGTTAAAGTACAAATAAACGGCACAAACTCATTAGGGTCTGAAATATCAATGGGCGTTCCTCAAGGTTCGATATTGGGTCCATTCCTCTTTTTAGTCTACATTAATGATTTACCCCAGTTACTTCAAAATCAACCGAAGATGGTGTTGTTTGCAGATGACACTTCATTGATCTTTAAAATAGATCGAAGGTCACAAAATCTTGACGACGTGAACAAGTCTATTCTTCAGGTCCAAGATTGGTTTACGGTAAATAATTTGGTACTAAATGAGAAAAAAACCAAATGCATTCGATTTAAATTACCTAATGTTAGAAGTAGCGAATGTGACATCATATTGAACGGAGAAAAACTGGAATTTAGTAATCAGACGGTTTTCCTAGGAATCACGCTAGACGAGAAGTTACAATGGGGACCCCATATAACATCTCTCGCGGGGCGACTAAGCTCGGCAGCGTATGCTGTTAGAAAGATAAGACAGTTAACAGACGTTGAAACCGCGCGTTTGGTTTATTTCAGCTACTTCCACAGCATTATGTCATACGGCATTTTACTGTGGGGTCGGGCTGCTGACATTGAATCCAATTTTTATTTTGCAAAAGAGAGCTGTCAGAGCCATTTACAATCTACGTCGCCGCGAATCTCTTAGGGAACTATTTAGGAAGATTAATATAATGACTGTACCTTGCCAGTTCATTTATGAAAATATTATGTATGTTAGAAAAAATCTGCATCTATTTAATAAAATAAGTGATAGACATAATATTAACACTAGAAATAAAAATAAAATAGATCAACCATTTTTCAGACTATCTAAAGTACATAGATCTTTTATGGGGTACTGTGTTAAATGTTACAACAAAATACCTGGTGAAATATTGCAATTAAATGAAAGAAAGTTTAAAACTCATGTTAAAAAAAACACTTTGTAATCAAGCATATTACAAATTAGAAGATTATATCCTTGATAAGAATGCTTGGAAACATGCTGGTCCTGCTCCATAGGACAATCTAGAGGCTAGACAAAATCATACTATTTGCTTATTGTATTGTATATTTGGTTATTTTTACTTTACTCACACACTGTATTATTCCAAGTTAATATTGTAGGAAAATCATATATTTTTACAATTGTTTGTAAATATGTGAGCACAATGTACCTATCACGTGATTAATTTATATACCTTTGCTTTATTTTTAATTTTTTTGTACCAATAGTGGTATAGTATTTTTATTCTTGGTGCATCGTCTTCACATATAGAAATATAATTAATGTATACAACATATTGTAAAACATTTTAAAAGAGTAACGGTGGAGTTTCTTGCCACTTCTTCTCCATACGAAACTACTTTTTGGAAGTGGCGCCTAGAATCAGTTCTATTTTTAATGTAAATGTTGACGTTCAAAAGTGCCTTTTTATGGGCCTATTTGAAATAAATGCTTTGACTTTGACTTTGACAATATCACAAAAACAAAGATTTGATAAAACTCGGTCAAAAGCTAATATTTACGAAGCAGGAGATTTGGTATTGATCAGAATACAGAGTCAGAGCAACGATGGTCGAAGCAGAAAACTCCTGCCCATCTTCAAAGGTAATGACAGATATGAGGTAACAGACCTAAGAGGTTCTGAATGGAGCAGTAAACCATACAATGGCGTGGCAGCGGCTGAAAATATGAAGTATTGGATACAAATCGATGACTGGAAATTGGAGTAGGCTATTAACAATAAGGTCCGTGTTGGCAATTCGCAGTTTTAAAGGCATTTATTGCACTTTCCTGGCTGCAGTTAATAATGAATAAATACACTGCCTTATAATTTTATTGTACATAAAATGAAGTGGTTAGTCTCACATGGTATTGCTTACATTTTATTCGCGAGACTAGATAAAACACTTGTACCGTAATCCTCGCCAGGATAGAAACACCAGCAAATGTGAATAAAGCTTGGAAAACCTAATTTCTAGTTTGATTTATTTGATCAATAATAGTTAAAGTGCATAACTTTTAAACATACCCATCTCTGCTCACTAATAAATTAGTAATTGTGTATTAATATTGTTTTATTGTTTACACTAACAATGCTGAATTCCTTCAATCCATAGAACCCAACGACAGATCGGCAAAAGTAAGTTTACGAGGATATCAAGATGGAAGGAACTGTCAAAGCCTTAGGAATAGCCTGAAATTTAAGTGATCATGAATTACAGTATTATTTGACACTACCACCTATTTCAAAAGTCACAATAAAGGGATCAGTTTTAGCTGATTTACAACGACTGTTTGACCCCCTGGGCTGGATTGCACCAGTATTTACTAGAGCCATAATATTTGTACAAAAGCTGGCTACAAGGCATTGGATGGGACGAATAAGATGTGGTAGGTGATGACCTAGAAAGGCACTGGTTTTTGTAATGTATTCGGTTACCCACATTTATTAAAGTATCCTCCAGTGGTATATTTATAAGGTGACACACTTCTACTCAGTCAATTTGCATTATACGCTTGCTAGCAGCTCACGCCTTTCATTAACCTAAGTACCAACTTCTCAGTGGCGACAAGGATGGGATAATATCTTCCTTCCATATTCAGTGTATCGTATGTACAGTGGAACAAAAATGTCGAGTGGACAGATCGGTAGAATTTGAAACTTTGATGTGACGACAGGTAATTGGACTTTGTACGTAAACGAAAGATTGGAGATGTATTTTAAAGTCAATAACGTGGATAAGAACATGTGGTTGGCGATCTTGATCACCGGCGTTGGTTATCAAACTTATGAGTTGCTGAGCACGCTGTTCAGCCCAAGCAAACTGGCGGAGTTAACCTACGGAAAAGCCGTTACGATGCTGAAAAATCAACTTCAACCGAGACCGGCTGTCATGGCGGAGCGTTTCCGGTTTCGATAAAGAAGGCAGAAGGAAGACGAAAATATAACGCAATACCTAACCGAGATTAAAAAACCCGGGGGCCGCGAGCGCGCTGTGCCGAACACGGGCAACAGCGCCGATATCTGCACGGCGCACAGTGGGCTGAAACGGACCGGTAAAGGAATTAGCGTTAAAAAAAAAGTATCTTTTTCTTACATTTTAAATGGATAATAATGAGGGTCGTTCAGATAACTTAGTATTTTCGGAGTTATTAATATCCAAAGTAATTTTTGGATCAAGCAAAACAAAAAAAAGTGAAAATCTCGAAATTCTCAAATTTTCTCAAAGAATTTACATTTGTTGTCTATTCCACACCACCATAGAGGTTAAGAACTAGACGCGTTTTTTTTAATGTAGTGGTCTCCCCTTTAGGCCTAATCCACTAAGGACTAATAAAATAAGTAAAAATCACAATCACTACTGGCCACTGCACTGTTTTAATTTAATCACTGTCAAGGGTATCCACATTAACGAATGCAAAATTTTCGTATTCGTCATCATCAAATGTTTCCGCTTGTTCAATTATTAATAAATTTTGTGCTTCTCCTGACAAAGTTTTATGTTTTAAAATTATGTTTAAATCACAGGTTTTGTTTCTTTAACAGATATGCACTTTTTAACTTTTTTTACATCTTGGGGATTCTTAAGTAAATGTTCTAGTATTTTAGCAACCTCCTCATTCCCATCCGCTTTCAACTGCTCAAAATATGCATATTTTATTTCGTCCAAAGATTAATGAAAGATTTCTGCACGTCGTTTTTTTTTCTGTGGAGACACCGACATAAACTTTTGCTGGTGATACAATATACTGATTTGATGTACTCTTATGTTTTCTTGTAACCATTAACTATTTTTAGTTCTGAATTTATTTTCTTTACGATGAGCGTTTTCCCATCTTCTAACAAAATAACAAAAATTTTGCACAAAACAACTTTAAGGTATTTTCGTGTTCATCACTTAACTCGACAAAAAATTTAAACTTTATCTCACTACACAAACTGACATTATTTTTAACACTGCCACTGTTTTTTAAAATAACGAAAAGATCAAGGTTTGTCACTAAATCTTCAAACATTTTCACAAATACAAAATAACAAATAAGTAAGTAATGAATGTGTAGTGTGGGGGTAGTGCAACAACTAACACTGAAGTACGTTTGAATGCAACCGTACATTCCGTACCCTATCGTTGCACCAATCACGTTACGACACGTCATAACTTGTTGTTGCGCTCGCGCACTCTTATCCCTTGATTCCCGGAAATAAATGTCAATACAAATTACGTCATACCTATGGTGGTGGAAAATGTCGAACATTGTTTTTTTTATTTTAAAGAACTAAGTAGGAATTGAGGTGTTTCAGGCCGTTTAGTAGACATTATTATCAATTTAAATTTAATTGGAATAAATTGCTTAACTAAAATAACATGACTCTTCATACAAATTTGATGTAGCTATATTTTCGAAAGTACTAGTTAAATTTATAAAAGTCAAAGAATAAAAACGTTTTAAATTTATGCCTAGATACCAAAAAAATACATTTTATCTCTAAAAACCCAACCTTGTAATCCCAGCCCACTGTGCGGTGTGCGGCTGGCGCGGGCATATCACCGACGAGTGCCGCTATAAACATTTTGTATGCAGCAAATGCAAGCAGACTGGGCATTTGAGACGCGTGTGCTTTCGGTCAAGGTCGAGCACAGGCAGAGGAAAGAGGCACGGGGTGAACCACGTCGAAGCTACCGGGAACTAGGAGACGATTCCAGTTTGGACGAGCTAGTGGAAGAATTATAGTAATAGTAATATTTATTGAATCAATGTTACAATTATTACCTTATAATTAACTTAACTTAATGTCGGTCTGTAACTGTTAGCGATCTTCCTTTTTATCTTTACGGCGGACCCCAAACTAGGCGGCGGTTGTAATACATGATGCTATTTACCACTAGAGTGTTGTGAGAGTAGGTAAGAGTAGGTAATTGCTAACTTTTTTAAGAAACTAAATTAATTTTGAGATCATTGTGAAAGTGAAAACTTAAATCATAAATTTTCACTTTCATTATAATAGCAAAAATAAAGCTTAATTTGCACTGAACAAAGCAAAAGACAAAAAATGTTAAACAATAAAATGAAATGTTAAATAATCAAGAACAAAATTTAAAAAAATCAAAAATAAAATGCTAAAGAGCCAAAGTAAGGTGTGTGTGTGCGTGTGTTGTGTGTAGATGTTGATGTTAATGTCTGTGGTGGTAGTAGGATTCCGAGAGAGTTGAGAATGCTTTCTGATTCATCATACGAAAGACTTAATAGCCATTGTTTGACAACAAATGATAAATGATTTATTTTTTCTGTAAATAAAACCTATTTACAGAAAAAATAAATAATTTATCATTTTAAATAAAAACACTTTTACACGTCCATCATGTTTTAAAAACTAGATGAGATCGGCGTTTCCTATCTGACTACTCTGAGAAGAAAGGTCGAAACAAACTCAGAGGTCACAGTCTCATTTAAAGTCCAGACATAATCTTGGTCAGGTCATGTGAAGACCATGTGGATTGATGTCTGAAATGGTCTTGTGAGGAAAGAACCACACAGAATGAGTGGACCTGTCCAGTCAGTGCACGCATTTGTCAGTTGTCATGCAGCTCAACATAGAACTAAAGGAGCTAAACGATTCGACGAACATTTCCAAAGAAAGGACATTTGGGTAGGCCGCATAAATTACTCAAAGTGCCAGACCATAATTAAAACTAATTAACAATGTCTTCACATTCACATAAATTAAAATAGTATAATACTTTACAAAGTAAATTTACATGTCACTGTATGTATATATAAAGTTCATCAAAGTCAAAGTATAAATAAAAATCCGAAAATAATCTTGGTCATATCAAATGAGGACCATGTAGACTGACGTCTGAAATGGTCTTTTAAAGAAAAAACAACACGGATTTGAGTGGACCTGTCCAGTCAGTGCACGCATTTGTCAATCATCGTGCAGCTCAACTCAGAACTAAGGAGCTTATCGATTCAACGAACAATACAAAGGAAAGGACATTTGGGTAGGCTGCGTAAAGAACTCAAACAGCCAGACCATCGTTAAAAGAAAAAAAGAAAACTATAATGACCCACATAGTCCTCACATTCACAAAAATTAAAAAAAATATTATACTTTAAACAGTAAATGTATACATTTTATTGTTTATCTAATAAGGTACGAATATAGAAAAAAACAAAAATAAAAGTTAAATAGCAAATTAAACATCAACAATATCTGTGTAAACTATTGGAGCAGCTCAATGCCAAACCTTCTAGTCCTCAATATAGCCTTTATTTTTGCATAGAGAGAGGGAGGGTTCTTTTGGGTCACAAAGCAAACTACTGGTGACCTTTGTACTCGTAAATACAAAAGTGTGTAGCAGCGGCAGAGGCTACACATTGTTGGGTAAGGGTGTCAGTCCAGTCAATTTTTGCTAAGTCTGTGGCTAAATCGTCCTTGTTTAATTTAAGTACCCAGCGATTTTTATTAAGTGTAGTGTTACTACGTTTGAGAGGGATGTGAGCTATTACTATGTCGTGATCTGTGATAGAATTTTTGTGTACTACGCCTTGGGGTCTGGTATTGCTTTTGACAAATATGTGATCAAGACAAGATTTTTCTCTAGTGGGTTTGGTTATAACAGGTAAAAGACCATGCTAGGCCATAAGGCACATGTAATCGTGTTGTTTGTTATTTTATATGTCTCCGGTGATAATTACAGTTGGATACAAAATGGTCGTTTTAAGGAAGTTGTCTAATGCAGCGATAAAGTTTGTCGGAGTGGTAAAAGATGGCCCCAGTATGACTACTTTATTGTTCAAAATTAAGAGAAGGCTATCTGTATCCTGTATTGTGAGTTCGATTATAGTAACGTCATGGTTAATTTTGGTGTAAATGACTATACCTCCATTTTTGTTGTTTTTCGAGTTTTTTTTTTTTTTTGTATGGCATCTCGCAGGTCAACCTATAAGGTTATCGTCTGCTTAAGCGGACTTGCCTGTGGTGCCCTAATAAATTAAGGCGTCCAGCCAGGACTTAAACTTAAATACTAACTAAAAACTAAGCGACAACGCTAAGGGCACCCCCTGTGAGGTACGGACCTCGGCTTAGGGCGTCGCTGGAAGAGGGCAGCAAGGGACTAGCTGGATCAGGATTTGAGTGATTTAGGGACGAATTTAAAGCAACAGGCTCAGCGGCGCGGGCTGGCTCGAGCATGGGTCGGGAGGGGCGTGGATTTGGGCGTAGCGGCGGGCCTCGGCGGCGAGGACGGTAGGACGGCGATCGGGTTTTGCGCTTGTGTAAGGTGCTGGTGGCCTTACTGCTCTCCTGGAGGAGGGTAGAGGCGTCGTCGAGGGCGATTAAAGTATGCCTTGGTCGGCGAATACTGTTAATGCGGGAGGGAGTGTAGCGGGCGGCCGCTGAGATCAAGGGAATTGGGTGTTTGATGCCACAGTCGAAGAAACGCTTAGATAAGCGTTTCATGAACTGGTTTATGGTAGGCATTTTAAATTTTTAATTATCTTAAAACGTTTAAAACTTGGTAATTTTTTAAGATTTTACACTTTTTGTAATATTGTTTGCACTATTTGGAAACAAATCTGAACTACACAAATAGCAAGAGACTTCTCAAGGAGGCTCTCCAAAGAATGTCATATGAAGATACAGAGTATTTATTAACTGTGTTAAAATAAATATTTACGTGTAACGTAACAAAGGATAGGCACCCATGCTCACCTCCGCAGCTTCGGCTGTGCCTATGCGTACTCACCTACAACAAGTATTTGTCAAATTTCGAAACTAGTATTAAAGCTACTCTACATTTATTTTTTTGTCTAGTGTCAATTTTTGATTGTTTATAAATTTTATCGGACTATTGCAGTTGACTTTGTGCAGTAGGCAAGAGCATACTAATGGGTTGGGTCTAGTATCGTTTGGCAGGAGTTCGGGGGTAAAAAGGGTTAAATATGGTGTCAGTGTCATTTGTTTACGTTCATTCCGTTTCTCCCAGAGTTGTAAGAAGTTAGTGTACCCACACTTCATGGTTAAAATAGTTCGACACTGTTTCAAAACCGAATCGGGGCACCCCGACTCCACGTAGTCTTTTGGCTCCTACCCCTAGAGTGTTTATAAAAATCCGGAGGCGCGAAGGGAGGGCAACCCCCGCCCGCTGTAACAAAGCATAGGCACAGCCGAAGCTGCGGAGGTGAGCATGGGTGCCTATCCTTTGTTACGTAAGGGCGAAGGGGTTGCACTTACCGCAGCACCGGAGACGTTGGAAAAGCGACATTAAAGTGTTTTGAGGTTACAATAATTAGTTTTTCTCAAGAAAAAGCGTTAGCTTTTCATGGGAGTGGTACTAGATGGGACGGTGATTTTTAAAGTACGTTACGCGATATTCGCGTTAGCATTAAAAACACTGTACCAATTAATTAACTCTTTAAACGCATTTAAAGCCGATATTATGTCCGCCGCGCACCGTAGTAACATTTTTTTTCATGTTAAAATAAACCTGAAAACGCTGCTGAACACGTATTTTTTGCCGTAACACTTTATTTTATTTGATTATTCCGGTTAGATTTGTATTTAATTTTTGGTCTGTTAATTATAATTCCAAAAAAAAAGTCTCCTTTATTTTACTGAAAATCGTCAATACGATTTGTTTGTTTTCCGATTTTCATACGTTCGAAGAATCAAATGCTCGATGGGTTCTTGGTCCGAAAAACGACATTCCGATTTGCAATACTTCGAATAAACTGCTAAAATTAGGATTGTGATTCTACTAGTATAATATTCAGTTACGCATATTTGTGTGTTTTTTTTGTGTGTTGTTCTTCTCCTTATATTATTATATACTTGCGTCGGGAACCATCTACTGGTATTGAATCCGTTGGGTTAGGTTAGGTTAGAACTGTAACCGTTAAAGAGCGAAGGCAAGCGTGCCGCGGTAGCGGCCGCCGAGCACGAGATACCCTCTATTGTTGGCGAATCATTTGGGTTAGGTTAGGTTACAACTGTGATTGGGCGCTCTACCATCCACGCTGTGTCGAGGGCGAGAGTCCTGGCGGAGGAAACAGTGTCCCGGGGCGGGGTGGTGGTGGCGGTGTCCTTGGACATCTCCAACGCCTTCAACACCCTGCCCTGGAGCTGCATACGGGAGGCACTGCGTAATCATCGGGTGCCTCTCTACCTCCGCCGCATCGTTGGGGCTTATCTGGCGGGGAGGTGTGTCACCTACATGGGACGTGATGGCGGAAACCAGCGCCAAGTGTCGTGCAGTGTTTCACAGGGATCGGTCGTGGGACCGCTCCTGTGGAACATCGGGTACGACTGGGTGCTGAGGGGCGAGCTCCCGCCGGGCGCGGACCTGACGTGTTACGCGGACGACACGCTGGTCACGGCCCGGGGGAGTTCGCACAGGGAGGCAGCGTTGCCCGCGACGGCGGCGGTCTCACTCACGGTGAGCCGCATACGGCGCCTCGGCCTGGAGGTGGCCCTCAACAAGTCGGAGGCCATGGTGTTTCATGGCCCCCGGCGGGCGCCGCCGGCCGGATCACGCATTGTGGTGGGGGGGTCCGGATCGCTGTCGAGCCCACCATGAAATATCTGGGATTGGTGCTCGACAGCCGGTGGGACTTCGGACCCCACTTCCGGCGGCTGGCGCCCAAGTTGTTGGGCGCGGCCGGGGCGCTGGCAACGCTGCTTCCCAATCTGGGGGGCCCGAGCGCCGCCTGTAGGCGGCTCTATATGGGGATCGTGCGATCCATGGCGCTCTACGGAGCGCCGATCTGGGCGTCTGACCTGACGGCCGGCAGCATAGCTGTCCTGCGCAAGCCGCAGCGGGCGATGGCCGTCAGAGTCATTCGGGGGTATCGCACGATCTCCTTCGAGGCGGGTTGTGCACTGGCCGGATCACCGCCCTGGGACCTGGAGGCGAAGGTACTCGCGTCACTGTACCGGTGGCGCGAGGCAGCGCGGGAGCGGGGCGAGCGACCGATGCAGCAACATATCGGGCAGCATCGGTTGCAGCTCCGCGAGGTCCTGGTGGCGGAATGGCGGGTGAGGCTTTCACGCCCTACCGCCGGCCTCAGCACCATCGAGGCGATCCGGCCAGTGCTCGACCGCTGGCTCGGGAGAAGGCACGGCTCCCTGACGTTTCGGGCGACGCAGGTGCTCTCGGGGCATGGTTGCTTCGGGAAGTACCTGTGTCGCATAAACAGGGAGCCGGACGCCCGGTGTCACCACTGCGTCGACTGCCGGGAGGACACGGCGTTGCACACGCTGGCAGAGTGTGCCGCTTGGGAGGAGCCGCGCCGTGCCCTCATCTCAGAAGTAGGCAGTGACCTGTCGCTGCCGACCGTAGTGAGTTCGATGGTCGGCAGCGTCGAGTCCTGGGACGCGGTGGTTTCCTTCTGCGAGACGGTCATCTCGCGGAAGGAGACTGCGGAAAGGGAGAGAGAGATCTCGACTCTCGACCCGGCCCGCAGCAGACGCACCGGGCGTCGGAGGAGGGCGGACAACGCCCTCTTCCGGCCCCCCTTAATGGGTCCAGGGGCGACGGATTCGGGGACGTCCGTCGCCCCCAACATCAGGACACGAGAAGGCGACGCGCGTAGTGTTCCGCGTGCGCCGCTCACAGACTTTGCGGGGGGAGTACACCTCACTCCCTCCGCCAGAGACGGGGCCCGCGCAGGCGGGCCGGCACCAGCCGGGGATGCGGATGAATTATGTGTTCCCGCGACCCCGGCGTAGGTGTGAGATGGAACACCGGGGTGGTTTTTAGTCAGTAAGAGTCTGACAGACCCCTCCGCCCGCCCCAGGGCGGAGGACATCCATGAGGATTTTCACCCCGGGAACAAAAAAAAAAAAGGTTACAACTGTGACCATTAAAGTACGAAGGCAAGCGAGCGAAGAGAGCGTACCGCGGCAGTGTCCACCGAGCGCCAGATGCCCTCTTAATTAATTCTACCTCTTCAAACTAAACATAATATTATACTTCTCTCTATCGAGCAAAAGTGTTAATTTGTCTTGCTATTCAGTTAAACAAGACGTTTTTATTTTTGAATTCTAATTATTCGATAGGTACTGTTGTATTGTTGTTTATAAAAGAAAGGCTTGTATGATGAGTGTCCTTTGTAATTGTATTTAAGTTCAAAGTTTTTGTAACCTTTTGGACCTAGTTGTCCCATAATAAATAATTTTGAATTTGAATTTAATAATCAGTATTTTTTATGTTTCGAATTATACTTAAGTCGGCCTTTTTGTTATTCGATCTATTGAAACTCGGTATTTTGAGAATACTAGTTATAAACGTTAGGAATATTGAAATTTAGGAATTATAAAATAGGATGATGAATGATAAATCGAAGTTTTTATCTAATAATCGAAGTTGATAATAGAAATTTTGATTCATTCGGAATTATGAAAGTCGGTAATTTTAAATTCGTAGTTGTGAGTATTTTTTTTCGCTGCCAGAGTATTTTTTTTCGTATGTATGTAGGGTAGGTACCCCGATTAAAGAAGAATATATATCTCATCCAAATATCTCGAAAGAAAAACAAGAACCAATTCCTTTAGCTTCAAATTATTTTTTTAAACATTCAACTTACTTTCGTATCTACCTGAAACAAACTTAAGTTGTTTAATGGTCCTTGAGCATAATAAACGAGCTCAATATGCTTCGAAACCACTCCTAACTCCTAATTGGGTTTTGTTCCAGATTTTTAGTTTAAATGGGCGTTCCACAAGGTACGAAATTGGGTTTATTCCTTTATTTAGTTTACATTAATCACTTACCCCAGTTATTTCAAAATCAACCGAAGATGGTGTTATTTGCAGATGACACTTCGTTGATCTTTAAAATAGACCGAAGGTCACAAAATCGTGATGACGTGAATAACTCTATTCTTCAGGTCCAAGATTGGTTTACGGTAAATAATTTGGTACTAAATGAGCAAAAAACCAAATGCATTTGATTTAAATGACCTAATATTAGAAGTAGCGAATGTGACATCATTTTGAATGGAGAAAAACAGGAATTTATTAATCGGACGGTTTTCCGAGGAATCACGCTAGACGAGAAGTTACAATGGGGACCCCACATCTCTCGCGGGACCACTAAGCTCGGCCGCGTAAGCTGTTAGAAATATAAGACAGTTAACAGACGTAGAAACTGCGCGTTTGGTTTATTTAGCTACTTCCACAGCATTATGTCATACGGCGTTTTACTGTGGGGTCGGGGTGCTGACATTGAATTATTATTTTGCAAAAGAGAGCTGTCAGAGCCATTTACAACCTACGAATCTCTTAGGGAACTATTTAAGAAGATTGATATAATGACGGTACCTTGCCAGTTCATTTATGAAAAAATCCGCATCGTTTTTAATAAAATAAGCTATAGACATAATATTAACACTAGAAATAAAAATAAAACAGATCAACCATTTTTCAGACCTTTCTAAAGTATGTACATACATCTTTTATGGGGTGTTAAATGGTACAACAAAATACCTTGTGATATATTAAATGGAAGAAAGTTTAAAACCCATGTTAAAAGTACACTTTGTAAACAAGCATATTACAATTAATTAGAAGCTTATATCCTAGATAAGAATGTTTGGAAACATGCTGGTCCTGCTCCATAGGACAATCTAGAGGTTTGTATATTTTTATAATTTTTACTTCACTCACACACTGACTTAATCCTAGTTAATATTTTAGGAAAATCATATGCTTTTCAATGTTTGTAAAATTGTAAGCACCATATACAGTAAGCGTTCAAAAGAGCATAGGCACGTTAAGAGTCGTATTGCTGTGAACTCGCGGTACGACTGTACGTATTTAAACGACACACACCACAGAGATCGCACTTTTGCACGGCACATATTGACGTAAAGTCGCGCACTCGCATCGCACTACACGAAGCAAATATATATTTCCATCGCTTTCGTTAGACACGCATCGTGCTCGTTATCTGGCGAGAAGGGTGTTTAAAAGTTATCGTCATCTTGTGTTGCCATAGAAATTACAACCACGTGTAACAAGAAACATTATTATTAAATTTCAGAAATGCTCAACCTTCAGGTGGAAAATTTTACCTTGAGCAAATCTGGGCACCCTCGTCCCATCATAGATCTCATCCATCGCTTTCTATCGGGCGTGATCGAGGTCAAGAGCAATCAATAAAAAAAACTTAATTAAAGTTAACTAAGTGATTCAAGTCAAATCATTTTAATCCGCACAAATTGAAGACGGATCGAGCCTAAATTGCTAGTAGGAAAATTCTAGTAAATACGATGTCTTCAATTTGATCGTAAAGAAGAATTTCTTCAACGCGCTACAAAACATCCTTCACAATGCGCACGGCAAAAGAGTGAAACTCACTACCTGCGTCTGTGTTCCCGAAAGCATTCAACCCGAATCTCTTCAAAGTTAGAGTGAACAGGCTTCTTCTGGGTAAGCTTTTAGGGATATGAGGAACAGGGTGTAAAGTTCACTCATACTCTTGGAAAAGGGAGGATCCTCCGACCAGATGGATGTCGTATCTGGTGGGCAACTGCCCGATGATTGTTGTCGGGAAGTTGTATATATGCTATCTGCGCGGTAAACTCTGCTTGCGCGATGCAGGATTGATTCGTTTGTTCGTATGTGGCGGTGTAGATGTCGCCACATTACTCCCCTCCGAAGACCGGAGGTCGATAGTGGACTAAGTCTTGTATCTTGCGATGCTTGCCAATGCCAGTTGGGTTCCAGTGGGTAGGAACCGGGTGTCGCATAGTTCGCGGTGAGTCGGAACTGTCTGCGAAGATGCCCCAGTGAATCGGGGTGGCTGACTGCTGATGTCGTCCAGGAGAGGGATTAAGCACTCTGCTTGTGGACCGGCCGAATGTGCAGTGTGTTGTGCCAAGGTTGCTGATGAGGCTGAAGGTGATGACCAGGTATGCGCTTGCGCTGCATGCTGATGATCAGGACAACTGTTCAAGCCGTGGTTGCTGGCTGGCTGTGTGACTTGCGGGAGTGATGATGATGACGTCACGCTGAAGTAGTTGCACGAAGGCTGCGCTGACGTTCATACACGGGGTCACCAGTGAAGAGATGATGTTCATCACGTCGGGGACAACAGTTTAGGGATATGATGAACAGGGTGTAAAGTTCACTCATACTCTTTGAAAAGGGAAGTAAATCGTTGAGTGCCCATGTCATCGTAGCCTTAGTCTCTGTCACTTCTGACCTAGACTAGAGTCAAGAGCAAACCCATCTCAAATAATAAAAATGAAAAAATGGAAATTATAAATATAAAATTATCTATATTCAGCGTGGCAATGCTGCCAGTCTTCTGGGCACGTTTCCAGATGACAGCGATGCGGACGAGTACTTAATTTGTACAGGTAGTTAGTTATTTAGTCATTTAATTTAGTTATATATATGTTGTCATGTTTTAATTTATAGTCTATGAAGAAAAATGTTAAAACTAGCTAATAAAAATTAAAAAGTTACCATTATGTGCTGTTATTCAATATCACCCTAGATTGCATAGTTTATTTTATTCCATCAATTACATAGATACGACAGTTTAAATAAATATTTTTTTTAGACTAGACATTTTTTTTAAAGAGTACCAACCGCTCCTGCTTTTAAAGTTATTAGTATATTTTACAATGCCATTAGATAATAACACAGTGAATCGATTATTTAAACTAGCAACAGATCAGATATCATTAAGTAGTTACAGTTGTAGTTTCAACCTACGTCCCAATAGTATAATGCACACATGTGACTAGAACTTAGTGTCCAGTACACAGTAACCAGTATGTAGTTATTCAAAATACATTACCCTAGATTGCTTAGTTTATTCCAACTATTCCTATAGACAATTTACATAACTAGATAAGTTTGGTTTAGGCTTATTTAGAGAGTACCAACTGCTCTTTAGAACATGAAATACCAGCTCGTGCGTGGGCTTATTTTAAGAGTTGCAACCCGCTCTGTAGGGTATAATAGATAGTACATATATGTATAGGTTTGATTGCTTAGTTACCAATGGTTTAGGGCCTATTGATAAAGCATATCTAGTGATCAATGGAGTAGACCATCATGATCATTGCAACTAGGGCTGTTAGGCCGATAGTTTATAGAAGGGTGGTGATGAATGGGTTAGAGCCATCATCAGTTTTATAACTATGGCTGTAGAGCCAATAGTCATGGTAGAAGTAAAAGACGGATGGGGTAGGACCATCATCTTTTAGTAAGTTTAGATAAGTATGTATGGTAATTGTTGGTTGTATACAAACACAATAGTTAGGTGTAGTGGGTGAATGTAGTTAGATTGGGTAGTTAGTGAGGTCCCCCCCAGTAGGTTGCCGCATTGACGAGGCGGGGGGGCTCAGTAACGGTGGCTTGGGCACCACGGTGAAGCTAAGAGGAACCCTAGGAGGGGCCGCTCGTCGGGGCTTTTGCCGATAAACCGACGACGTAGCGGCCAAGGTTGCGGTGCCGTTGGGCGACATCGCAACTGAGGTGAGGCCGCAGCGGGAGTGGAGTGCCGGTATTGCGGTGCACTGCTCTCCCTACCTTCTGCGGCCTTAACGGGGTCGCCCCGTTTGATGGCGGACGCTGTGGGGCCGCAGGGTAAGAGGAGTGTCGGTATGTCGTTGTCCGCTCTTCCTTTTCTCTGCGGCCGAAAAATGGTTGGCGACGGGGCCATTCACCAGACTCGTCGCAAGGGGCAAGGGGTTGGTCGTAGGCGGAGGGCGGACAACGCCCTCTCTGGGTTCAAGGATGGCGGACTCGGGGACATCCACCGCCCCCATACATCAGGACCACGCGCGCCCCTGTTAGACGTTGCGGGGGGAGTCAAACACCTCACTCCCCCAAGGCAGGCCGGCACCAGTCGGGGTTGCGGAAGAATCGTATGTTCCCGCGACCCCGACGTAGGTGTGAGGTGGAACACCGGGGTGGTTTTTAGTCAGTAAGAGTCTGACAAACCCCCTCCATTGTTTGTCCCAGAGGACAAAAAAAAGGGTAGTTAGTGAGGTAGGTTGTGTATTCAGTTTTATTTGATCTGTTTTTAGTGGTTATGAAGTGGTAGTTTGTGGTTTATTTGTTAAAATAGGTTTAATTGTCTATTGTAGATAGAATAAAATCGATTTTTTTTGTAATTGTTGTTTATGGTTCTGATGGGGTCAGTTATGTTTTATCTAAACTTAAAACATAACGTTCTACGATGAACGGGCACCCATCTCACTCTAGCATGCACGCAACGTATAGTGCCGTCTGTACGCACATTATAAATATTACCGACGCTCGCGCGACTCCTCAGTACGCATTTGCTTACAAGGACAGTTCAGGTGTTGTCAGTTCCTGCAGCGAATGTTTACATAGGGCGCTGACGTAAGTATGTGGATATACGTGAGTCCCACATCACTCCCCTATAAGTGAAGCGTACCACAGGCTTCACGACTCTGCCGGATCTGGTGGTGTAGGGCTGAGTGGGTCTGTTATCTTGTTGGTGATATTTATCTTCACTCGGCTCGTTGTACATTAAGGCCGGTTTGAGTCTGTCCAAAGATATCACTGATGTGCGTAGCGGTAACTTGATTTTGTAGAACTTGTCGTAGCGCTTGATGAACTTCATACGGCCTATCGTATGGCGGTGTTGGGGAGGAGCCTGTTTTTATGCTTTCACGGTTGCACAACGACATGCTTTGCTTGGTAGTTTAGATGCAGGCCTACCCTGCCGCCTCCTTCAGAGGCGATAAGGTGGCGGGGTCTTGAGGGAGAGCGCTACAGTCGTGTAGATTCTCAAGGCAAGTCTGGAGATTGCACCTTCCCGTGGTTGCCACCCCGTTCTTGGTCTAATTCCTCAAGAAATAGACGTAACAGAAACCTCCAGGCGCCATCACAGCACATCCCTTCCCATAAGTCCCTTAACCCCTAATTTTCCCTTCATATGCCCCCCCCCCCCACCCCCAAATCTCACAATCCTTCACCTGTAACTGGGTGGTGGCGGGCACGTCCATCACAAAAAACGGCTGATGGCGAGTAGGAGTAAGCAGTTACCTGCGCTAGGACCTGCACAGTTGAGCGCCGTGAGCGGGGATGAAGGAGTCCTGGGGGGTTGAGCCGAGCGGCTCTGGCTTGTAATGTGCCCGTAAGGCAACACGCCCCCTTTGGTCTGGATTTCAAGCGAAACGGTGGCCATACCCATTAGCCAGGGGTAGGGAAATGGTCATAGTGTCCCGTCAGAGGGCCACAGGCGAGGTGCGTGAGGTCCGCTGAGGTCGTCCTCGGACGGCCGAAGCGGTAGCTAAAGGTCATGCTGACGGTGTAAGTGAGGGTTGATCAGTTCATCAGTTCGTGGGGGGTGGCTCTTAGGACCCCCTATGCCAGGCCGATCGAGCGCCCGATGTCGCACTGTAAGCCAACCTTGCGCCCCTATATCTCTCTGGTAATCCTAATGTTCGAGCTTTTTTTACAGTGAGACGTTCCCAGTTGCGGGCTCCATGGATGATTTCGAATTTGAAGACGAATTTCAAAATCATTTTTTAACATGGACAAAAGAGGGCAAATAAAAAACCAACACAGCGGAGTGGAGGCGAAAGCCAATGAGACTCCCAAGGGAGGTGCTTGCACTTCCTTCGCCCTTGGTGGCCCTGCGGCTAACACCGCTGGTACCAGCGCGGGCGTCGGTCCGGCTGTGGCGTAAATTGCAGCTAAGACTAAAAAACAAAAGTACCAACTAAAACAAAGGACGTCGGCGCTGATTGGGACCAGTACCGACCCTTATTACACTGAGGCGAAGACGGCAACGACTCATACCACTGCCGGTCCGACCCTCTCCACACAGACCCCGGCGCTGGGTAATACTGGCACCGGGTATCCTACCAAACCACCTCCTCCTCCTGTGGCTCTTCTAGCCTACCCTCACCAGAAGGCCGTCACCGGCCAAACGGCGACGGCCAAGTGTACCGACGACGCGTTTTCACGCGCCTGGCAAGTACAGAAACGCAAGGGCAAGGGTAAATCCACTTAACAAGCCCGTTGCCCTTGCACTGATCCTTCCGGTCCACCGGCTGCCTCAGTACAAGGCAAGCAAAGGGCTAAAATCACGAGGAAGGAGCGTCGGCAAACACGCTGGAACCAGGGAAAAGGCTCCCGTAACAAACAGGCTTTTGCCGCTGGGTCAGTCAAATCGACTAGCGGCCTGCTAAACTTCTCCACCGGTAAGCGGTCGCAGGCAGAGGCCGGCACTAGCCGACCAGCGCCCACTCAACCGCCAGCCAGTGTCCCGGAGAGAGCTCAAGGTGCCACTAAAACACAGCGACCCGGTCGGATGGATCAGGCCGCAGCCAAGCGAGCCCTCAACGAGATTTTGACACCTCGGGGAGAGAATAAGCGGCCGCGCCTTAACCAATCCAAACGGGTCGTCCAAAGAAGCTACGCCCAAGCTGCCAGCACTAACCTCGACGTCGCGATCACTTGCGACCGCACGGGGATCCTCAGCAAGGACGTATCGGACCAGGTAGTCGCTGCTATCCAGAAGCAGATCATTCTCGAGGCCTGCTCGCCCAAGCAAGACACTCCAGGGTCGACATTCAACGCCAAGCCGCTGTTCGCCGGGGGTGTACTGAAACTGTGGTGCGGTAACGACCACACCTTAGCCTGGCTAAGGAAGACTGTCTCCGACCGTTCTCTCCCAACTAGCATCTCGCTGGTTGTCAAGAGTCAGTCGGAGATTCTAAAGCGAGCACGATGTGGTGTCATGATCCCAGACGAGCAGGGGGTCTTCGGAGAGCCGACCAATATTGAGCGCGCTCTCAGCTACCAGAACCCCTGGGTCGACATGAAGAGGTGCTCTTGCATGCCGACAAACTGGCTGCGGCATGGTTCGTGTTGGTCGGTGTCCCTGAAGACCAAATTCCGACCCTGATGGAGGTTGGACGCCGTCTCTCAATTGGATTGGGGTGTACGTGAAGTTTCAGGGTCGGAACGGGAGGTTCACTGACGTCCCCCAGGGTTGGGACCCCGCCACGGGTACCATCGGCGAGACGCCAGCACCAGCAGGGGAGTCCACTCCCCCACCAAACAACCGCCGCGCAACGCTGCAATAGCAGAGTTGGCCGCTCCTGCAGCAGTCATCCTGTCCCCGGCTTCGGGCCAGGGGGGGGGCGCTTTGACGAGGGCGAGCTGTTTGCCGGGCTGAGACTGGAGGGGGACAAAGAGGGTTCGGCCAACGATGGCGTCCCTTTTGTCGACCTGTAGAGTCCACCAGGCCAACCTCCACCACAGTCAGACCGCGACGGCTCAGCTTCGCAAGTGGCTGCAGGTTCAACACACAGCCATTGCCCTGATCCAGGAGCCATGGGACAGGGCGGACCGCATACAAGGACTCTCCAATCTTGGCGGTAAGCTCCTGGTGACCACAGATCATGTTCATCCTAGATCATGCATCTATGTCACAGGTAACCTTAAAACACAGCTTTTAAATGACTTCTGTTGCAGAGATGTCTCTGCAGTAAAGCTGCAAATACAGCGTGGCGAAGCCGAGGAGATGGTGATCGTTTTCGCCTCGGCCTCCATGCCCGAGGCGGAGGCACCGCCTCCACACGACCTCGCCCGCCTCGTGAGCCATTGCGAGAGAAGCGGGTTTGAGGCCGGCGTCGGGGCCGACGCCAATGCTCACCACCAACTTTGGGGTATGGACACGCAAAACGAGAGGGGTAAGGCCTTGTGACTACTTATTCTCGACTAACCTAGCCCTACTAAACACTGGCTCCGAACCAACATTTGTAACCAGGCGAAGCCGCACAATCATAGATCTCACTCTGGCAACAGAGGGCGCGGCAGAAATTGCCACGGGGTGGCAGGTCTCTAAGGAGGCCTCCTGCTCCGATCACAGGTGGATCCGCTTCGACATCCAGGTCTGTGTCACCCCAAAACCACCACGGCGCAATCCGCGTAGCACGGACCGTGCCACCTACACACGCAGCCTTGAATCCAAGCTGGCGTTATCAAGCGTTCCGACGACTTTTGCGGATACTAAATCAATGATAGACAGCTACCAAACTGCCTGCCCAGAGACCACCCCACGTAATACACCAGGCAAACAACCCTGGTGGGGCGCTGATCTGGAGCGCAAGCGCGGCAAGGTAAGGAAAGCACTTAATAGAGCCATGAACACATGTGCGGATGAGGACTGGGATAAATATTACGCAGCCAAATCCAGCTACAAAAAATGCATCAGATTCAGAAGTACTACGGGATGGCGCAAATTCTGTGGTAGCATTGAATCCTGTCTGCAAGCAAACAGGGTAAGGAAAGTACTGGCACAACAGCACACACCTGGGCCCAATACCCTCCGGAAACTCGACAACACACTCTCTTCCTCGCCAGAAGAGAAGAGAAGCGAGAAGCATCCTTATTGAAAATCACTTCCCTGGATGTATCTTCGCGCAGGGTATCGACTGGCAAGAGGTAATTCAAACACCATCAGACAATGATCGACTTTACGCCAGCAGGGTGATCACGTTGGAGAAACTCCAATGGGCCATCCAGAGCTTCCATCCTTTTAAGGCAGCTGGTCCTGACGGTGTGTTCCCCGCCTTACTACAGTGGGGTGACACTGGTGTCGCAATAAGACTGGTGCCTTTGATGCGGGCGTGCCTGGCCTTTAGATACGTTCCCAAAGGATGGAGGGAAGTGAAAGTAATATTCATCCCTAAGCCAGGTAAGGGTGACTACACAAACGCCAAATCCTACCGACCAATCAGCCTGACCTCCTTTCTATTAAAGACGCTGGAAAGGTTGTGTGATAGGGAGCTAAGGGACGGCGCTCTGAAAACCATACCGCTTCAAGGTAACCAACATGCATACAGCTCGGGTAAGTCGACCGAATCTGCTCTCCACCTGGTAGTCAGCCAGATAGAGGAAGCGATTCATCAAAAAGGCACCTGCCTGGGCACTTTCATAGACATCGAAGGAGCTTTCGATAAAACTAACTTCTACAGCATCAGCAGCGCCCTCTCCATGGAGTAGAACAGGTACTAACGGACTGGATTACAAACATGCTAAACAAACGAGCGGTTCGCCTTGAGGATGAGCAGCAACTGGCCAAGATAGCCAGAGGGTGCCCCCAGGGAGGGGTGTTGTCCCACCTTCTATGGAATCTGGTGATTAATGACCTCATCACCAAACTCAATGCCAGCCGCTATTACACAATAGGGTATGCTGACGACCTCGCAATCCTTGTTTCGGGGAAGGTGACGGGTACGATCTGCAACCACACTCAGCAAGCGCTACGTATCGTAGAAAATTGGTGCAAGGAATATGACCTATCAGTGAACCCCACTAAAACTGAACTTGTCATGTTTACCCAAAAACGAGCATTAGACCCTTTTCGCCTACCAAAACTGTTCAATACAGAACTTCAGTTGGCCAACGAGGTCAAATACTTGGGGGTCATTCTAGACAGTAAGTTAAACTGGAACAAACAAACAGCCTCAAACAAACTACAACGCATGCAACGACTAGCCTGCATGGCGGCTACGGGCTGCATGAGGACCACTCTGACTGCAGCAGTTGAAGCCATGCTGGAACTGCCTACGCTTCACCTGTTCATACAGCAGGAAGCGACACTGGCGGCGGTACGTCTTAAGGCGATGACAGTGTGGCTCTCTTACCCCAGAGATCTAGATCTCTGGGGTAAGAGAGCCACACCCCACACCGCGCTACTTGAGGGACTCAACAAGGAGTTCCCCATTACGAAAGCTATTAATGATCGGGTACCCAAACAATTTATCTTTGATAAAAAAACAAGATCCAGCTTCACGAGGATCGTAGGTGCGAGGGTTTGTGCCCTGCAGAGCTGCGTATCTTCACAGACGGCCTTCTCGGAGGACCTCAACATTCGCATAGCCACACCATTGGGGGCCTATAACACAGTGTTCCAGGCCGAATGCATGGGTATTTCTCTGGCTGCTTCGGCCATCATGGCCAGGGAAGTTAGGGACCACTCGATCCGGATACTCTCAGACAGCAGGGCTGTTTTGCAAGCGCTGAACAGCCACACAGTTGAATTTGGGCTAATATACGAGTGTCACCTGCGCCTTAATCAGGTGGGTAGCTTCAATAACATAACCATTCAATGGATCAAAGGACACAGCGGTTCGCTGGGCAACGATGCAGCCGACGAACTTGCCAGAAGGGGGTCGAGTGAGGCACCAGTGGGACCTGAACCCAACTTGCCACTCCCCTTGGGTACTTACGCATTCTGGTAAGGAAACGCACCAGTGAACATTATCACAAACTATGGTCGGAACAAGGTGAGTGCAGGCAGGCTAGGGAAGCACTCCCTGCTATAGACGGCCACATCACGAAACAGGTTCTCCGACTAACCAAACAACCGCTGCGTATAGTTACGGCAGCTTTAACTGGCCACGGGTCTTTTAATAAACACCTCTTTGTCATAGGAGTCACAGATAGTCCGCTGTGCAGGGCCTGCATGGAGGTGGACGAGACAGCAGCTCATGTGCTTCTACAGTGCCCGGTGGTCGCCACATACAGGGCAAAGTACTTCGGTAACCCATGTACCCTACGCGAGGTTGTCAGTAACACCAAGGCATTGCTGGCCTTCCTCGAGGAGCTGGGGTGGATCGAATGATCGATTTTCCCACAGTACGCAAAATACGCGCATTGTCGTGGAGTTGCGGACACCAGCCCGTATTACCTATTACCTATGGCGGTGTTAGCGGCGATCGTACTGTGTCGTTCCGCACGAAAACATGTGTGCTCGTCGCGAGGTCCTTGTGTATAAATGGCTCAGAATTACTACTGTTCGAGCGCGGTGCACTTTTGACTGATGCCATTGTTTCCAATAAGCGACGTACGTGGTCGCTTTCATTGATGTTGGTTTTTGTTTTCACAATGAAGTCTGATGGCAGGCTCAGTGTCGTTCCGCATGTCATGCCGGGCTGAAGTTATTGTTGCGTAATGCTGTTCGCAGTCCTAATAGCACAGTGGGTAGCTCTTCTGTCCACTAGTTGGTAGTGCCGCGAGCCATTAATGCTGCCTTCAACGTCCGATGCCATTTTTCAATCTGGCCATTCGACTGAGCATGATATGCCGTAGTGCGAATACGTCTTATGCCAATTTTTTTTCATAAGTGACTGGAAGAGTAGGGATTCAAATTGGCGACCTTGATCCGTTGATATTCGCAGTGGGCATCCAAATCTTGCGATCCAATTCTCGTATAGGGCCTTTGCGATCTTTTCCGCGGTTATATCGAGCAACGGAATTGCTTCAGGCCACTTGGTGCAACGATGTGGTTACGCAGTAACGGCAATCATTTGATATTTTTAGTGGGCCGACGACGTACATATGTATATGTTCAAAGCGATGATGGGAACTCGCTCAGTGGAGTCACGACGTGGCGATGTACCTTAGCTCGCTGGCAATCGATGCACGCTCTGGTCCAATTGCTGACATCTTTATTAATGTTCGGCCAAAATAATTTTGAAGTTGCCTGCTTCCGTGTCGTTTTGACACCGGGATGACATAGATCATGTTGTGCTTTGAATGCAACAAAACGATATGTACTCGGTAGGTATGGTCGGGGCGTTCCAGTCGAAGTTTCGCACGTGATGGGTCGGTTGATCCCAGGCATTGTGACGTCAGTAAACTTTAAGTAGATTTGGCTCTTGAGTTGCTTTAATACGAGATCGTCTGCTTGATCGTTCGATAACTTATTGTAGTCGATAATGGTTGGGCATTGTATATCTTCTATGCGTGACAGAGCATCGGCTACTGTGTTGTTTTCCCCTTGTACGTACTTAATGCCGGTACAGAACTGACTGATAAAATGCAACTGTCGCTCTCGACGAGGTGTGTCACTGCTACTAGCTGGGCGTGTCAGTGCGTGGGCAAGTGGCTTATGGTCCGTATACACTGTTACGTCGCCTCCTTCAATAAGCGTTCGAAAATGCTTCACAGCTGTATAGATCGCTAATAGCTCGCGATCGTATACACTGTAGCGTCGCTGTGTCATACTCATAGTTTTTCAGAAATAAGCGAGAGGTCTCCACGCGTTATTGAGTCTCTGTTGTAGTACTGCGCCAAGGCTGTAGTCTGAAGCGTCTGTAATTATGACTATGGCACAGCCGGGTACTAGATGCGTTAGTTCGGTAGCTTCTAAAATGCTTTTACGGCAGTTTTCAAATGCTATTTCTGCTGCTGGGTTCCACTCGATAGGTGTCTTGTGATTGCGCTTTTGGTTGCGTAGAAACTTGTTGAGTTCAGATTGTAATTCGGCTTGACGGGGTAAGCAGCTACGATAAAAATTGAGCATGCCCAGGATGCGTCGTAACTCGGCGCCAGTGATCGGTTTCGGGTACTTTGATATTACTTCGGTTCGCTCTTCCGTAGGCTTGATGCCGTTATTTGAGACCTCGTAGCCAAGAAAATTTATATTTTCTTTGCCAAACTCGCACTTTTCTACTTTCAACATGACGCCGTATTCCTTGAGACGTTCCAGTACTTGACGTACTCGTAAGAGAAGCTTGTGATCCTCTTCACTCTGCGAGTAGATCAAGATATCGTCGAAATAGCAAAAACAGTTGTCTGCCCCGTAGTACTTGGTGCATGAATCTTTGGAACGTTTGGCTGGCGTTCCGTAAACCAAACGTCATGCATTTGTATTCAAACAGCCCAAATGGTGTAGTAATTGCCGTTTTTTGCGCGTCTTCTTGATTTATTGGTATCCAGTAATATGTCATTTTGAGATCAAGTTTTGAAAATATGTTCATGTTTTGCAGCTGGTAGGTGAAGTCTTGTATTGGAGGTATCGGGTATCGGTCGGGTTGAGTGACTGCGTTTAACCTACGATAGTCACCACAAACCCGTAGTCCTCCATCTTTCTGTTTGACTACATGTAATGGGCTCGCCCATGGGCTTTTAGAAGGACTGCAGATGCCTCTATGCCACTATGTCTATGTGGTAAACGACGGCGTGTCTTGTTGGTTCTTTCAAGGACATTGGTCGTAGAACCTCTGAAAATTGCTTCAAGATTTCGTGGTAATCTTGATCAGAGCTAATGACGTGTACCGTTTCTTCGCCGGTCGTTATTTCAAGCGCATCGATCGATAAGTCCGTCACATTGTCGATGAGCTTTTTCCTGTGAAGATCTACCAGTAATTTGAAATGACGTAGGAAATCGGCTCCCAGGATAGAAGTTTTGAGATCAGCCACGATAAACTACCATAGAAAGCTACGACGAAGACCACGATTCAGTCTAAGCGTCTTTTCACCGTAGGTATTTATGGGCGTATTGTTTGCTGCATATAATCTGTATGCATTTATGCTGTATGTATGTATTTTCCTTTTGCTTGTAGTGGCTAACACCGAAATATAGGCGCCTGTGTCTACAAGAAAACATTCTCTGGTATCGCGATCGAAAACACAAAGGGGGTTGGTAGTACACGGAACACCGACGTCCGCCACCGTCGATGTCAGAGCTAGTTTAACGACGGATTCAAATTGAATAAACCAGGCTCGTGGAATCTCTCGCCAAAACGGCAACAGTCTTGACTGGATGGAGACTGCGGCCAAGTCATTTTCGGGCTTCAGGTTTTCTTGCGACATTTTCTGTGTTCGGGGTCACCAGTGTTTGGGGTCAGAAGGATGAGTAAAATGATCACGAATATTCAGAGAATTATTGCTTGTTTATTGACTAAAGATACTGCATTATATTGTTATCTTGGGTTATACAATTAGTTACTATGCTACGACATTTAAAATATTCAACCAACCAATAGGAGATCACTAATATTCCATATTAACTAAACTTCAAACATAACGTTCTACGATGAACGGGCACCCATCTTACTCTAGTACGCACGCAACGAATAGTGCCGTCTGTATGCACACTATAAATATTACCGACGCTTCGCGCGACTCCTCCCCAGTAGTCATGCTTCTTGCACCCTACTCGGGCCCTACCGATCCCAACCGCCCCCCTCAGACCCAGATGATAACCGACTGGAGGAAAGTAAGCGAAAGACTGAAATCAACCACGTCGCCTCACTCGGACACCATTCCCGATCACTTAGTGTCAGTCGCCGACACGACGGCCGCAATCGACTCGTTTACAGAGCACGTACAATCCGTATTGACGGATTGTTCACGGGAAGTTCAGGTGATGGAAGACCATCGCTGGAAACTACCTACTGACGTACGTGACCTGATAACCGAGAAGAACGCGGCCATTCGTGCCTACGACTCCTTCCCTTGTGACGCGAACAAAGCCCACATGCCATTTACAGCGTGCTGTAAAGAAACGCATAGGGGAGGTTCGCTCTGAGGGCTGGAACAAGATGCTCAGTGAACTCGAGCCCAATCATCAAGCCTTCTGGCAATTACAGAGGAAATTGCGCTCCTCAGAAGAGGTATCTATGCCTCCTCTCATCCGCCCCGACAATAGTGTCGCTTTCGACAGTCCCGATAAGGCTGAATGTCTTGCTGACAGCCTAGAGTCCCAATGTTCTCCCAGCTCTCAACCAGTAGACCAAGCTCACCTGAACAAGGTCGACGCTGAAGTCGAACGGAGAGCCTCCCTCCCTCCCGTCGAAGACCCTGATGATCCTCTACCTCCCGTCACTCCAGACGAAGTGCATGACATCATTAAAGGGCTCCACGCTCGTAAGGCCCCCGGTTCGGATGGTATTACCAATAAGGTATACAAACTCCTTCCTGCCCCGCTAATAATGCTTATGACCGCCGTCTTCAATGGCGCCTTGAGCAACAACATCTTCCCACAAGCATGGAAAGAAGCCACCGTCATCGGTATCCCAAAGCCAGGCAAGCCAAAGTCTGAGCCCTCCAGCTACCGCCCTATTAGCTTACTCAATGTTCTCGGCAAAATCTACGAGAGGCTTATTTATAAGCATCTCAAAGACTACGCCGAACCAAAGAGCCTCATACCCAACGAGCAGTTTGGTTTCCGAAGCCAACACTCGGGCACCCAACAGGTCCACCGTATCGTAGAACACTTATGCGCTGGTCTGCAGCGTAACGCGACGACGGGTGTGCTATTCTTCGACATAGCGAAAGCCTTCGACAAAGTCTGGCACAACGGCTTGATATACAAGCTTTACCAACTAGGAGTGCCAGATCGTCTCGTGCTCATCTTACGAGACTTTTTGTCGAATCGCACCTTTCGCTACCGCATCAAGGGAGAACTCTCGTCCCCTCATCCTATTCGCGCCGGTGTCCCTCAGGGTTCCGTACTATCTCCTCTCGTCTTCACGCTGTTCACCAGCGATATCCCAAAAAGTAAAAAGGCTCAGTTGGCTCTCTTCGCCGACGACACTGCCGTTTACTATACCGGTCACTGTCCCAATGCTATAGCTCGTACTCTCCAAACCTCCGCAAACGTCTTAGGCGCTTGGTTCCGGAAATGGAGAATCGAGGTCAACACCGATAAGAGTCAGGCGGTTCTCTTCTCGAGACGTCGTCGATTCCCTCCCCCTCTTCCCAGCCCGATCACTATGTACGGTAAGCCGATCCCGTGGGAGAAGCAAGCCAAATACCTAGGCGTGATCCTCGATCAAAACCTAACATTTAAACAGCACATTAAGGCGGTTCGCGCGCGCGCCGCTTTCGCTCTTGGTAGACTCCACTTCATTCTGACAGCCCGTTGCAAACTGTCACTTAAATGCTAGCTGCGTATCTATACCGCAGTGATCCGTCCCATCATGACCTATGCCTGCGTTGTATTTGCGCACGCTCACCCACGTCATCTCCATAAGATGCAGACGCTCCAAAACCGTTTCCTTAGAAAGGTCACGGGTGCCCCCTTCTATGTCCGTAATATAGATCTCCACGTAGACCTTAAAATGCCAACCATAAAACAGTTCATGAAACGCTTATCTAAGCGTTTCTTCGACTGTGGCATCAAACACCCAAACCTTTTGATCTCAGCGGCCGCCCGCTATACTCCCTCCCGCATTAGCAGTATTCGCCGACCAAGGCATACTTTAATCGACCCCGATGACGCCACTACCCTCCTCCAGGAGAGCAGTAAGGCCACCAGCACTTTACACAAGCGCAAAACCCGATCGCCGTCATACCGTCCTCGCCGCCGAGGCCCGCCGCGACGCCCAAATCCACGCCCCTCCCGACCCTTGCTCGAGCCAGCCCGCGTCGCTGAGCCTGTAGCTTTAAATTCGTCCCTAAACCACTCAAATCCTGATCCAGCTACTCCCTTGCTGCCCTCTTCCAGCGACGCCCTAAGCCGAGGTTCGTACCCCACAGGGGGTGCCCTTAGATTGTTAGATTTAATGATTTGAATATATAGTAAATAGTGTTTAAAGATAAATACTGTTTATAATTAATTTGTTTTATGCATCATTGTAATATTAGGTCATAAGCTTAATATTTTATTAATTATTGACTGTCATTAACGATAATAGTCAATTTGTATCAAGTAGTAGATTGACATGATACATTAACTAGTGTTTATTTAAGTTTATATCTTATTTTGGTTAGTCAACAATATTGGTAATTATAGTTTATTGTTGTAAGTAATTTTATTAAATTGAGATTTTATGTTAATTTAATATTTTTAGATTTATCAGTAATTGTGATTATTAAAACAATAGTAGTGTGTTATTTAGTCCATACAATATGTAACAAAAACCCTGTCCGATCCAAAAAAGGCGTATTCCTGGTTTAACATACGTACTAGAAAAAATAGTAAAAAAAATCTAACTCATAAAAACCAAAAGCTATTGTTTTTTTTATTTTTAGTTACCATGCGAAATGTAACACTAAATATGGTAAATTTTCATAAGTTGACAACACTCCACCGGCCGGCGAAATCTTCTACTAAGCTACTTGTTTGAAGTTGTTTGGACACTTCGCCAGTCTCACGTGGAGATAGCTTGCGATCGGATGTCCGTACGTATCACGTGCCGCTATCGTATCGCGAACAATGTCGTATACCAATCAGGAATATTTGAATATGTTAATTTTTATTTGTGAGTGAATGTGTGATTCGGAAATCGAAGTAACAGCTCGGATTTTGGAAGCTTTCGAGTCACTCAAATCGTACACATGTGCGCTGCGAAGAGTACGTGCAAATTTAATAAAAAGGTGTCGAATGTGTACTAATGTTTTAGATAGATAGAGGTATGTAACAAGTTAATGTTTTAATAAACTGATACCTACAGTGGGTACATTGCCAAAAGCACATCACATTAACTCAATAATAATTGTTTCTTGATAAACAGAAGGTCAGAAATCGGGGTCATTCTGCGTAAGCCTACAATAAAATATCAGCTGATACCTACGCGTAGGCAAAACGTAGATTTCTTTAGTCCTACGTTTCTTTGGCGGCATGCGACAAAAGACCGCCGCGCTCAGGCGGCTTCTTTGACACGAAACTGTAGGTGAACTCTGGTGAACCCTGTCGAGCGATCAGTGTTGCCTTTGGTATGATTATTTTTAATTTTTTAAATTAATTGTTTTCATTGGGGAAAAATAATTATCTCGTATCCATTAAATGATTACGTATTTGTGTACGCACTACGATACCAAATAATACCCTTCAGGATCGGACAGGGTTTTCGTTACATGCTGTATATTAGGTTAGTTTGTTTATAGTGAGTGCCGTCTTTTGTGTTTAATTTTTGGCCACAGTATGTTGTGTATGTATTTACGTAGTTTCATTACCATGTCAGCCAGTAGAGAAGTCATAATAATATGTTTGTAGTGTGAGTTTTTGTTGATTTTTGATTATGTGTTGTTAATAGTTTAAAGTTTGTTTTTAGCAATTTTTCGTTTGGTTTAAAGGTCATTTTATTATCACAGTTTTAGGTTTAGTTTGACGGATATAAACTCGGGGACGTCCGCCGCCCCCCATACATCAGGACCCTAGGTGGTGGTGCGTAGTGTTCCACGCGCACCCCTCTTAGACGTTGCGGGGGGAGTTAAACACCTCACTCCTCCCCCCCAACCCGAAGAGGCTGTAGTTGCGGATGAATAGTATGTTCCCGTGACCCCGACGTAGGTGTGAGATGGAACACCGGGTTGGTTTTTAGTCTGTAAGAGTCTCAGACCCCTCATCCATGAGGATTTTCCATCCGGAACAAAAAAAAAATTTTGGCTAGTTTAAACGTTGGGCGCCACTGTAACGGCTAGGGCTTTGCAGTTAGGCTGCGCAGACCGTTAACTATCAGGTAGGTAGGGAGGTAGATAGATAGATATAAATAAACACTTTATAAATGCTTACAAATATATGGATTACAGTTTTGAAAGACACTGTTTGTTCTGAGCACTGACACACCTTAGTTAATAGGAAGGGTACCGTCCTTAGATCACTTGGGAGGCGGAGACAGCCAGCAGTGGTAGTAAATGCACAGCACGTGGAAGGTAAGGCCTACGACGGGGCCACAGTTAGGGTGCTTTGAGGTCGAGGCCGTAGGACGCCGGTAGCGCACAGAACAGCCACGCCTTCAGCGTGCGGAGCAGCGTGCCGATTTAGTAGCAAGCCCGCAGCCGGGACGTAGGATCCCTAGGTTGGGGTACTAATAATCCTGAGGTCAGGAATAGCTCGTTCGCTAAGCCAGCGGAAGTAGAAATGCCCGAGTGTCAGTGTATGGATGGACAACACTAATTGTACCAAGATTTTAGTGACTAATTATAAAATAGTTAGCATCACTCGACTACTTAATGTTGAGACTTCTCACAACGCTACAGTTGTTTTTATCAGACTGATGGTTTAGTGTAGGTGTGGAACGCCATGCTGCCACTTATATGAGGTTAGTTATATAGAAAGTTGCCTCATCTATGCCTTCGTTTGTTTTTAGTTTGAATTTTAACTCAACTTCGTCCTCCAGGTACTCAGCAAATGCCGTCCAGTCTGTTTTGTAATTGTAAAGCGTTTGTTTTTGTTCTCTTTTCGTTGAAGTAACACTAAATGTGGCTATAACAGGAGTTTGATCCGATACAGAGTCTAATGATGACCTAACATCGAAATATATAAGGACAGCCCCTTTACAACGAAAAAGTCAACAGGGCCGGGCACTTTGTTGGTATCGGTTGGCCAGTAGGTTCGTTCCCCTGTTGCCAGGGTGGTAAGTTTGTTTTGGTCAACACTTTTCTTTAGTTCACGACCTTTCGTGGTCGTTAGTCACGATCCCCAATGGGTGTGTTTACAGTTCCAGTCCCCGCCGCAAATAAATCCTTTTCCAAGTGTTTGGAAGTAGTTGTTGAAAATGTCTTGTTTTCGGTTGTGTTTAGGCGGGCAGTAGATCGCGCTAACATTAATGGGCCGATATATCCTTATACGGTTATGGTAGTGGCTTTCATCCAGTCTTTTTGATACTCGCTATGGAGGTGGTGTTTAATATTTTTCTTTATTATAACTGCAGATCCTCCGTGTGAGCTGCTGTCAGGGTAACTTGTATTATATACAGAATAGTTGTCTATAGTAAAAAAAATGCATTAAGATGGGTTTCTGATATCAAGGCTATGTCCACTTTATTTGTTTTTAACAATGTTTCTAATTCTTGTTTGTTCGGCGCTAGTCCATTCATGTTCCAGGTGGCAATCTGTAATGAGGTCATTTTGGCGTTCTACTGATGAGCGTCATGATGAGATTCACCATTGAGCTTATCTGAGTTATGAGTTGATCAATTCTTTCAGTCTGTTTCATTATAAGCGCTTCTAGGTTTAGCCTCTGTTCTTGGGATTCGTGGTCCTCGTTTTATATTTTATTTCTTAAATGTGTTTTCTGTGAAAACACATTCTTGGATTTGTTCTTTCTGTGGGGTTATAACCAGCTTTTGGATATTGTCTTTGCAACTCCGTGTAGTCTTTTGCTTGTACAGTAAGCGCTCAAAATCTCGGGGCGAGCTGGTTTGCTCCAACACGAATGTATGCGTACATCCGCGGTGGGGCGATCCGGATCGCCAGGCACTTCTTCTCTTGCAACCGAGCGGGTGGGCAGGTTGCGGATAGCCCAACTCCGGCTGCGGGACCATCTAGAATGTTCGATCCCGGCCGGAGCATCTTGTAAGAGATCCCGGACAAGAGAAGTTCCCGAAGGCCCAATCCCAGGCTCAGGGTAACCTAGTTACCCTACCTCCCATGAACCCGAACGCCTAACAAAACCATCCCTCCCTATCCACTAATTTCCTGCCGCTTCCCAAATCCTTAGGCCTAATCCCAGACCTAAGGTGAACCCAAATTACCCACACCTTCTCACCAAATGCCTTCCTTCCTATCCCTATGTCCCGTCGGTCCCAGAGGAGGGGTAACCTCGATTCCAAAAAAGCCCACCCCCAAATAAAGATATAATGCAGAACGTCAAAAAAACTACCCAGGTGGGTCCCGGCCAGGCCGGGGAATCCCACACCGCCACGGCGGTCAGCCCCCAACGTATTCTGGGGGGGGGCAACAGACTGCAAAGTATCACAGCGCTCTTCAGCGCCTACAAACCAGGCAGCGACTAACGCGCCTAACCCCTCAACACCGGCCGTGACTAACGCGCCTACACACGCAAACTCGGCCGCGATCAACGCGCCAGTACCCGCAACCCAACGCATAACGCCCCCCACGAGCCTTTTTTTTTTTTTTTTTGTTCCCGGGGTGGAAAATCCTCATGGATGTCCTCCGCCCTGGGGCGGGCGGAGGGGTCTGTCAGACTCTTACTGACTAAAAACCACCCCGGTGTTCCTTCTCACACCTACGCCGGGGTCGCGGGAACACATTATTCTTCAACAACCCCGGCTGGTGCCGGCCCGCTTGCGCGGGCCCCGTCTCGGGCGGGGGGAGTGAGGTGTACTCCCCCCGCAACGTCTGTGGTCGGCGCGCGAGGAACACTAAGCGCGCCGCCTTCTCGGGTCCTGATGTTGGGGGGCGACGGATGTCCCCGAATCCGTCGCCCCTGGACCCATTTAGGGGGGCTGGAAGAGGGCGTTGTCCGCCCTCCGCCTGCGCCCGGTGCGCCTGCTGCGGATCGGGAGAGTGGACGAGATCTCTCTCTCCCTTTCCGCAGCCTCCTTCTGCGAGATCACTGTTTCGCAGAAGGATACCACTGCGTCCCAGGACTCGGCGCTGCCGACCATCGAACTCACTACGGTCGGCAGCGACAAGTCACTTCTGAGATGAGGGCACGGCGCGGCTCCTCCCAAGCGGCACACTCTGCCAGCGTATGCCACGCCGTGTCCTCCCGGCAGGCGCCCCCCACGAGCCTCTGGCAACAGAGCATTGTGCGGAACAGCGTCACTAACCCCGACTATGACCAAGACAAACACAGACAGAGGGCGACAGGGAAGGATGACGGAGCTGGCAGCTCTACCACCCTCCCGGCTGACGAAGTACGACTGCTGAAGAAGCGCGGAAAAATCACTGCCCGGGACGGGAAAGTATGCGACCGAAAGCAGGACTGTGAAGGCACTAGCCAGCGCGAAATGCGATCGGACGCCGAAATAACAGTACGCGACCAGCCACGAGTACGCGAAGGGGCAACCCGGCGCGCAAAGTGGCCGGACGCGGAACCAAGCGGGCAGGGGCAAGTACGCGAAGGGGAAACCCGGCGCGAAAAGCTCCCGAACGCAACAGAGTCTGGCAGGGCCGCCAGTCGACCCCATAGACGCGTTCCACTACTACCAACACAAGTAATCCAGACCACGTTAGAACTCGACCAAGACAGCACAGGGGTAGGCGCCTTAGAGCCTCACACGCACAGGCGCAGCTGGCAGACAACTTGCCAGGCACCTCCAAACCGCAGCCTGGACCAAGCGGTACAGGGCCGGCGAAGAGAGTGTGCCCTGACGACACTGCCTCACCGAGTGCACTTCAGGGGGACGCCAAACGTGTGAGGGGCCACTCCGCCCAGGGGGAGCAGAAAACCTACGCGCGAGCCACGAAGGATATACCTGCGCGGCTGGCCGTGGCGATCTGCTTCCCTACCCCATCCAGAGACCTGACTAGGGATGAGGCTGAACTAATAAAGTCAGGCCTAGAAGACCTGATGATGAACACGTACTCGACGACACCACTCCTCTCCTTCCGCGGCTACCCACGGGTAGCGGAAGGCACCGTGCAGATTTGGTGCGAGGACGACTATGCCCTGACTTGGTTGACGCAAAATGCGCCCAAAATCCGACTACCAGACACCGATCTGACGTGCCCACCCGTGTCCGAGCCTCGCTTTTCGTCCCTCGTTACGGAGGTGACGTGGCCCGGCTCCAAAGTGTTCTGATTCGTCAGAACACTTGGTATGACATCGCCAGGTGGTCGCTGTACAGGGCAACTACCGTCGGTGGCAACAACTGTGGGACTTTTTTGACCCTGGGTGTGACACCGGAGGAAGTGGAAAAGGTCTTGGCCCGGGAGCGACGGATATCGTACCTTCTTGGGTCGATATACGTACGCTTCTGGCCCACGACCCAGCCTGCCGACACAAAGACTGACGGTACAGTAGTGAAAGAGACAGCACTGACATCGACACAGACGACTGAACCGGACATCGCCCACCTCGAGGAGGTCATGGCCCGTGCGGCAATGGCCGATATTGTCACCATATCGCCCGGATCACCTAGTTGGAACGAGCAACTCCTCGCCTCGTCGCCATGTGATCAACAGGCATACCAAACCAGAGTGGAGGAAGCGGAGATACCGTCCGATGGATCTATCTCCGACTAACTCCACCCTACTGCCTTCGAAGCCCCTAAACGTCATACAGACCAACCTCCAGCATAGCCAAACTGCCACGGCTAGCTTGCGCAGGGCACTGGAGGTAAAACCCCGAACCATCGCACTGATCCAGGAACCATGGATCAGGAACAATAGGATATGCGGCCTCGGCAACATCGGAGGTAAGCTAATCCTCAACACACATAATTCAGACAACCCAAGAACCTGCGCCTACATACCCAATGGAATTCCTACCACACCACTCACTCAGTTCTGTTCCAGAGACCTGACAGCTGTCAGGCTTCAGACCGAAGGCGACGTTCTCGATGTTGTATTGGCCTCGGTATACATGCCAGGCGAGGACGCAAACTGCCCGCCAAAAGAGATGACCGACCTGGTACAACACTGCGAGCGTGCCAATCTGGACCTGATCATCTGCACCGACTCAAACGCTCACCACCCACTCTGGGGCAGCGACGCACCGAACCTTAGAGGAGAGGTACTATCCACCTATTTATTCTCTACTAACCTTAACATTGTTAACCGTGGTGCTGAACCCACTTGGGTCACAGTCCGAGGGCAAACGATCATAGACCTAACCCTTGCAACAGAAAATGCAACAAACTTTATCACAAACTGGCACGTATCCGACGAGCCTTCTTGCTCAGACCATAGAAGGATTCGCTTTACATTAACTACCAACACAAGTAAACCAGTGCCTAGGCGGAACCCGCGGCGCACCAATGTACCCGGGTATAAGCGCCTCCTAGCCTCCCTACTAGGCAGACACCTATCACTAGTAACCATAACAGACCACGCACAACTAGAATACACCGTAAACAAACTATCAGAATATATTACCGAGGCATACCATGCATGCTGCAAATTAAGGGCGCCAAAAACTAACAGCGAGAGGAACCCCTGGTGGAACGCTGAACTTAGTAAACTCAGAGATGCATTACGTAAGCAATTCAACAGAGCCAAAAACACCAGACACCCGGACGACTGGGAGTCATACAAAGAGACCCAACATACATACAAAAAGCAAATCAGAACTGCCAGAAGAACAGCATGGCGGAAGTTCTGTGAATCCATCGAAACCAATAATGAAGCCGCAGGGGTAAGGAAAATCCTATCAACTGATCAGGACCGAACCCTCGGCGCGCTGAAAAAACCCGACAACTCATACACACTAAATGACCATGAAACCAGTAAGATCCTCCTCGAGACTCACTTCCCAGACTGCAAACTCCTAGAGGATAAGGTGTGGGAAGCTGAACCAGAATGCACCCCAACGGATCAAGACTGGTCTAGAGCCCGCAATATAGTAACAGAAGACCGGATAAAGTGGGCCATCAACACCTTTCAGCCCTATAAGTCCGCTGGGCTGGATGGCATCTTTCCAGCCCTCCTACAATGGGGGGTTGATATAATGACACCATGCCTGGTAGAGACCTTCCGAGCCTGTATAGCACTCAGACACATACCCCTAGCTTGGCGCGAAGTGAAGGTCATATTCATACCCAAACCAGGCAAATCCGACTACACACAACCCAAGGCCTATAGGCCCATAAGCCTCACATCCTTCCTACTGAAAACCCTGGAGAGAATTTGTGATAGATACATTCGAGACGGACCTCTTCAGGCAAAACCGCTTCATAAACAACAACATGCGTACTCCACAGGCAGATCAACGGAATCTGCGTTACATAGCGTGGTTTCCAAGATTGAATGCGCGATGGACCACAAATGCTCAGCACTAGCTGTCTTCATTGATATCGAGGGTGCTTTTGACAAAACCACGTTCGGTAGCATCAACATGGCCCTCGACAGACACAATATAGACCCGACCCTGAGCGGGTGGATCACTAATCTGCTCAAATTGAGAGCTGTACAGGTAACAGTGAACGACACCACAAGGGCCATTGTGGCGAAGGGCTGCCCGCAGGGGGGCGTTCTCTCGCCACTTCTGTGGAACTTCGTTGTAGACAGCCTCATCAGAACACTCAATGACAAAGGCTACTTTGCTGTAGGCTATGCCGATGATATAACCATAATAATAAATGGCACCCACGAAAATTCCCAATGCAACCTTATGCGCCAAGCCTTGAAAATAGTAGAGGACTGGTGCAACAGACACCAGCTAACCGCCAACCCCACAAAGACCGAACTGATCCTCTTTACGAAAAAGAGGAAACTGACGACACTACAACTACCACGATTCTTCGGAACTACCCTAAGCCTATCAACCGAAACCAAGTACCTAGGCATCTATTTGGATAAACAGCTCAATTGGGCAAAACACACCAACTCATCACTACAAAAGCCAGCATATCTCTGTGGCAGTGCAAGCGAATGCTTGGCAGAAACTGGGGGATTAACCCCAAGGTAACCTACTGGCTATACACTACTGTCATTAGACCAATTATCACGTACGGCTCGTTAGTCTGGTGGCCTAGGACAGACCTATGCACAGCCCAAAAAGATCTCGAAAAACTGCAGCGGTTTGCTTGTGTAGCAATAACTAGCTGCATGAGAACCACACCCACTGCTGCCCTACAGGCAATGCTTGGGCTGCCACCCCTACACCTCATCGTGCGGGAGGAGGCGACCCTGGCTGCCTTTAGGCTTCATATATCGGGAACCCTAAGCAAAGATTCTAGGGTCAGGCACACACGCATAAAGGAGGATGCAGTCAAACGACAGCCAATGTTAGCATCACTCTGCGACAAAACCCCGAAGCAACACTACTTCCAAAAGCACTACAACATCGTTCTCTCGGAAGAACGGTGTGACTACTCACGCCCGAACGAGATGAGAGTATACACCAACGGCTCGAAGACCGGATCTGGTACCGGAGTTGGAGTCTTTTCACACGACCTCAACATAAACATATCAAAACCGCTGGGAAAGTTCAACACCGTCTATCAGGCGGAGTGTGTGGGCATTATACAAGCGGTGTACGCCATAGAAACCAGGAAAGTTACGGACACACATATACGTATACTCTCCGACAGCACCTCAGTCCTCCAATCATTGAGGAAAAAATATATTACCTCAAGTATAGTACTAGAATGTCACAAGGCTCTAGAACGAGTAACGGTATTATACCGCAACACAGTGACACTGCAATGGATAAAAGGACACAGTGGATCGCTGGGCAATGACGCAGCTGACGAATTAGCCAGGAGAGCATCCAGCACGTTGGCATGCGGGCCTGAACCCATCATACCCATCCCCTTCAACCAGATACGCAGGTGGCTGCAGGAGTCCACCCATACACAAGCCGAGAGGTGGTGGACCTCGACACCAGGCTGCAGGCAGTCCAAGGAAGCTTTGCCATCCTTAGATGGCAGGCTAACCAGACGTTTATTACGTCTGAATAGAAATGGCCTGCGCCTGATGACGGGGACCATCACAGGAAACTGCTCGCTAAATAAACACTTCTACACAATAGGTATAACGGACAGCCCTCTGTGCAGAGCTTGCATGGAGTCGGACGAGACCGTTGCGCACGTGCTCTTTGAGTGCACAGGCGTTACCCAGATTAGAACAAAAAGCCTCGGGACACTCGGATCTTATACAGAGGTTCTCAACAGGCCAGAAGCTTTGATCGGCTTCTGGAGGGAGGTGGGCTGGTTGGAATAAAAACCACCGACGGCCGCCATGGCCCACGTACAATGGTCCACATGTAGGACTAAGTGCGGAAACCATACCCTCTAACATAGAACATAGAAGCGCTCAAAATTCATAGGCACGTTAAGAGTCATATTGCTGTGAACTCGCGGTCGTCTGTATGTGGTTAAACGACATACACATTTGCATGGCACACACTGACGTAAAGTAGCGCAATCGCTTAGCACTACACGAAACAAAAATATATTTCCGTCGCTTTCGTTAGACACGCATCATGCTCGTGACCTGGCATTGCTAAGATTCGAATTAATATAATATGAGCTGGTAGCAGTAGGCGTAAAGCGTCTACTGAGAAGCAGTCGGCATAGGTTCCGATCTCATGAGATGCAGCGCAGTTTTATTGCAACTCTTTTATTTTGGATTGCAATAATAAAAAAGCAGCAGTTATTTTTTTGCATTGTTTCATCAAAAACGTGTTATTAGATTAAATGGAATATGTAACACTGAATTATTATTCGATGTACTAGACACGATTCTTTGTTTACGCTCATTATCCTGTTCTTTCAATTTATCTAAGTGAACACTAATTGCGTATTAATAATCATTGAAATTGTTGCGAATCTGTATATGTTCCTTTTTGTCGAAAGTTTGGGACTTGATCTGGTGGATCAAGTCCCAAACTTTCGACAAAGGCACCACACCATTTTCCACTTTGACTTTGTTTGACTTTTTCAATTTTTGCCTGAAGTTTGAAGAACTTTCTTTGATGCAAAATTAACTCTTTTGAGCGTGACCTAAACTGTTGTTCGTCTGAATAAATGAACTGTAATGTACGTTGAAGATCATCAATAATGATCTCGCATTCGAAAATCGAAATCGAAAATCTTGTCAAATTAGCTCCGCCATTTTGGAAGCGCAGCGACGCAAAATGAACTACGAAGTTAAGAACTTAGAAACTAGGAAAAACAACTCCAATACAAGTACTTAGAGAGTAGAAATATATCTCCGGATCGTACGATTAAAAATATATGTGTAGTAGAAAGGGTGAGGATTCGAAAAAGCTTACCGCAGACTCCTGCGCACTGCTTATCGCTGGTGATGGCTTCGCGGTGCGTCCAGATATCTTGAGCCCTGATTACTTCACTACACATGTATTCCATAGGCGCTTTTTTCGTATAATTGTTCGTATCTTGAGGGGGTGGTAATCACGAATACACCGAAGGACCTTTTTATTTTAGAAAATGTTTATAGTGCGCTGTGCACGTTAATTTTTCGAGTTAAGAACAGTTAGAGTCGCGAAAAACGACACAAGGAAGCATGGCGCTACTGTGCTCATGCGTAGACCAATTGATTTCTCAGCAAATGAACAATGAGAATGCAGATATACTTAATCTAATCAAACCCTTACTCATTCCACATAAGAGCTTAATTACTTAAAGTGGGGTGAAAATAAACTATCCTAAAAATCAAAAGGAACAGGTGGTGCCTCAGTTTTCTCTTGACTCGTGCAATGTTTGCGAGGTCGGAATCCCAACACGAGCGCGGTATTACAGTGTTGATTTCTACAACTCGATTCTCTACATATGTTTTCCATCGTGATGGGTCACCGTGTATCCAACCCAGGACCACCATAGAATCAGTCCAGCCATAGACTCGAATGTCATGTTGATGTAAGGATTTCTTAACCTTTTGCATTAATTTGCATAATAGGTGCACTCCATTTAATTCTAGTTTAGACAATGTTGCTGTTTTTCTGTGTGGTACAATTTTAGATTGAGCAGCGACAAGTGTAACATCTGTTGATGGGCGAACTCGTGCGTAAATAACTCACGCATAGGCATCCAGGGAGGCGTCACTGAAGCCATGTAGTTCTATAGTTTGTCTTCCGTCACATCTGAGCCATCTTGGTACTTCACACAAGTTTATCGCCCTTATGTCCGCTTGTATTTTGCACCATTTGTGTATGTTGTCGGGAACTCTGTCGTCTCATTGTAATTTAACCTCCCACATTTTTTGGAATAGTTACTTTAATTTTATTGATAAGGGAGCCAGCCAGCCAAGTGGGTCAACAATTTTGATATTTCAGCTAATAAGCAGCGTTTTGTATGTTTCTTGTTGACGCTTGAAATCGAACATTGGAATGTAAATTGTCCTCTGTCGAATTCCAGCATAGGCCCAATGTTTTTGATGTTTGGTCCGTTTTGAAGTTGAAGACAGTGTTTTCATTGTTATGTTGGGTTGTTGCATTTTCCAAGACTGCCGGTTCGTTTGATGACCATTTTCTAAAATTGAACCCTCCACTCATGAGTAATTGTTTTAGGTTCGAAATTAGCTTCTGTCCTTGTTCAATGGTATGCGATCCGTGAACGAGATCATCAACGTAAAATGACTCTTCCACTACCTTTGAAGCTTCCGGGAAATGTTGACCATCGTCCTCCGCCAGTCTTCGTAGTGTCATTATGGCCAGAACCGGCGCTGCTTTGGTGCCATAAGTAACTGTGGCGAGCTGATATGAAAGTAAGCCAATCTGTTGTAGGCTTTGGTCACAGTGGGCCACAAAAATTTGCCTGTACATCTTTTCAATATCACCTGTGTAAGCATACTTTTACTGCCTCCACTGTATTAATATTGCTTGTAAATCTTGCTGTAGGTTTGGGCCCTTGTACATGAGATCGTTTAAGCTCCAACCGGTAGTTGTTTTTGCGGAGGCATTAAACACAACCCTGTACTTGGTAGTTGTTGACTCGGCGCGTTCAACGCCGTGGTGCGGCAAGTAGCAGTCGAGTGTCTTGTTACATGTTGATTGTTGCATGATTGTTGTTGTTACTCTGCTTTATAGGCTTTTGCTAAGTGTTGTTGTTTTCCGAATCTTCGTTCTAAAGTTTTGGATTGGGCTATAGCCATCTGTTTGAACGAGACCAGCTTGCATTCCCAGCCGTTTATCATTGGAAGTCGAACTTCGTATCGTCCATTTTCCAAACGTTGTATGGAGTTGTTGTAGTACTCAACGCATTTCTGACCTTTCACTGAGAAGTCGCCTTGGTCTTTATCAAAGAACAAGGCGACTTCTCAGTCTTCGGAATCCCAAAACTGTCTCATATCCTCCAGATTGTTCAATACCACGTTGCATTGTAATTTTGTAGAATACTGGCAGCCGGTTGTCAAAAAATTTCATGTTATATTTAAATTGTAAAATTAATGTTTTTCGCGTTTAATAATCTAAAAACGTACTTAATATCGATAGATTTAGTTATAAATATTAAGGATCTGTGTTTGTGAGTTATTTCGCTGCAAAATCAATGAATAAATCAAATAACTAGTACCAGCTGTCATCTCAACGGACGGATTTGAAATCATCACCAAACCCGGGGAGTATTTATTTTAATAAGCTTACATACAAAAAATATTAATATTTATTGCTACTTTTTCCCTTTAACGTTTTTACTGCTCGTCCCAGTGTGCTTCGTCGTAAACAACCCCTTAATTGTCATTACTGTGGTGGACTTAAAGTTCTTGTAAAATATGTTAAAAACCTGTAAAAATCACATAAAATACGTTATTGAAAATATAGATATCACTGTAATTTAATTGTAGACATACCTCTGTTATGTTTAATTGTTGAATTAGAATCATTTAATTAAATTATTGTTAGAAACTGAATTTACAATAGTAGTACCCTCAACCATTTTTCAAACTTACTTTTGTTGTTTTTCCCTTTTTATTGTTGAATATTACTATCTCAATTAAGACATATCTGTGAATAATTAAATTATTATCACACAATTGAGATTTTACACTTTTCTTAACTTAAATTCTTTTGTTTTTGTTCACTTTTATTTTGAACTTCCAGTAGGCCCTTATCCTAGTATTAACTATCTCTCTCTTATTTCTTTCACAAACTTAGCTTTTTCTTCTCTAATTCCAGGGTGCCTCTAGGGTTGGCCTGTCAATATGTTAACCCGTAGAGCTGCATCCTTAGAGGAAAAACTGAGGGCTACATTGAAAGAATTGGAGTCTAGCAAAAACCAGTGCAATCAGCTGCTACAGGAAAGAGATGACAGTGAGGTGGAAATACAGTTTATTAATAACAAGAACACTGAGCTTAAGAACCAGTTGGCTGAACTACATAAACAGCATATGGACATACTTGACCAGCATCAACAGCTCTGTCAACGTGTGTCCAATTTCAAGGAATGTAGTGATACACACGAACTGGCTTTGAGACGCATAACTGAACTAGAACAAGAATTAAGCAGGGCCCACAACACAATAACCCATTTGGAATCTCTCAAAGCCAGTGAAGAGTCTGCGATCACATGCAGTCTCTATGATGAGTTGGTTGCTAACGAGTCCGGACCCAGATGTGTTGAGCCAATTGTTACAATAGACTTAACTGATGATACTATCACAAAAAGCAAATTGTTTACTAGTCATAATAAGATAAAAAAATATATTAAAATTAATAGACTAATTAGAAAATATCAGAAATCTTTGAAATGCCAAAAAGTTAACAAATTAAACACAAAACTTAGGCATAAAAATCTACATTTAATACAAGATTTAAAGAAGTGTAATATTGAATTACAATTATGTAATACTATGTATGACACTGATACTCAGCACCTTCAGGATGAGTTGTTTGTTAGGGAATATGCTCTAAAGGATATCTTCAGTAAATTTGAGGCTTCTCAACAGGACCTGAGTAAACGCATGCAGGAGGCCAATGAGTTGGCAGACCTGGTCAAGTTCAATGCAGAGAGGTATGAATCTCTGACAAATAACCTTTCTTTTAGCTGTGCCTGCTCCCAGGCACCCCAGCCTCAACTTATTACACCCATGCCCACAGTGGCACAGCCAGTAGGTAGCTGTATTAAAAACAGTATTAATCATGACAAGAATAGTATTAATAATTTGGTTAACACTACATATGTATTCTCTGACAAATTTGGTCAAGGTTTTGGTAGTATATTTAATCAGTGTTCACAACATTATGTTATTAATAGTTGCTTACCCGGTGCCAGTATTAGCCAATTAATTTGTAATATTAGATTGACAAAAATTAACCCCGGTTCAACTGTTATATTATTATATGGGGATAGCTTATCTGTAAGAAAAACGGACATTACTGAATGTGTCCATTTGATGTTACATCTCAATGAGACTAATAATTGTAAATTTATTTTCTGTGCTTTGCCTTATTCTCAGTATTTGTCTGATGAGCAAAATAGTTACATTTATCATTTAAATATGTTAATTTATAATAGGACCTGCCGTTATAGTGACATTATTTTATATTTTGATTGTAATCAATTTATTACTGATTACAAACTGACAAATTATACAATGTATTTGCCACCTAGATGTAGGAGACAAATTGCTAATCTTTTAGCATACAATTTACACAGTGACAAGGGTACATGTAGTGTACAGTCGATTACAGTTAGTAGTGGTACTAATACTACTTTTGATACGCCTTGTAGTTTAAACTATTAGGTGCAACAACGGGTGAGCCGCATATGTTGAATGTTGTACATCAAAATATGCAGGGTCTGTCCGGCAAAGAGCTAGAGTTAAGTTTATTTATGGAGAACTATGATGTTCAGGTGTTATGTTTGACTGAACACTGGTTGAAGGAACATGAAGGAGTGTTTATCAATGATGATAATTTCACGGTACAAAGCGCATTTGCAAGGAAAAGTGCCATTCGCGGTGGCTCTTTAGTTCTTGTCTCAAACAAGTTGAAATGTAAACAACGTTTAGATTTAGTTAATCTCTCTATTGAGCGCACTATTGAGTTGTCTTGTGTTGAACTCGAGCGATACATTATAATTTGCGTTTATCGACCCCCTTCTGGTGATTTAATTAGTTTTGAATCGGTAATGGAGGATTCTTTCAATAGGTTAAAAACAAGTAATAAGAGTATAATTTTATGTGGAGATTTTAATATTAATATTTTAGATGTAACTCCATTAAGTATTAGACTTCTCAATCTGTTTAGGTCTTATAATTTAATTAACTTGTTTTTTGAACCAACTAGGATCACGGCATCTTCATCAACTTGTCTTGATAATATGTTTACTAATTGTGATGCCAAAACTAAATTAGTGTTAAGTGACTTAACGTCCGACCACTGTGGTTTACTAGCTGGGTTCCCGATGTCATTACCTAAGAAGCCGCATAAACTTGAATGCAGGCCATATACAGCTAGTCGTTGTAACAAGTTTAAAAATAATATAGCTCATAGAATTACACCATCGTTAGTAGAACACGAAAATCCTAATGAAATATACGGAGCCCTTTTTGATGTTGTGCTAAAAGAATACCAATCTATTTTCAAGACAAAAACCATTAACATTAATGGCACCTCCGTTGGCTTCAACCAATGGGCTACTCCAGGTATTTATAAAAGTAGAGCGAGACTATACGAGTTATATGGTTTGAAAAAATACAGGTTTGATACTCCTTTCCTAGAGTATGTAAAAAAATATTCAAAATTATTTAAAAAGATTTGCGTTTTTGCTAAATCAAAATTTTTAAGCGATTCAATTAAAAATTCCAATAATAAAGTAAAAACCACTTGGAAAATTATTAACAATGGAACGGGTAAGTCAGTTAAACAAGAAAATCAACTTGAAATTATGGTGGATAACAAATTGGTTAATAAGGCAGCTGACGTAGCTGAGGCTTTTAATGAGTTTTTTGCCAATATACCTATAACTACGACTTGCTCCTTAAATTCGTCCCCGTCTAAAGCTGAGAATCTTTTGAATAGTAGTGTGCCAAAATGTACTCGCATATTTAGCTTCGAACATGTAACGCCTAATGATGTAATTAACGTCTTTAACACACTTAAATCTAAAAAAACTGGTGATTACTGGGGCATCTCAATTAAACTTTTAAGTAATATAATAGACATCGTAGCCCCCTATCTAGCTGTTACTTTTAATAAATGTGTTGATATAGGAACTTTTCCTGACCTCATGAAGAGTAGTAAAGTCATACCATTATTTAAATCTGGTAATAAAAATAAGATTGGCAGTTTCAGGCCTATTTCTATCTTACCAGCATTTAGCAAAATATTTGAAAAGTTAATACTTAAGCAGTTGCTAAGACATTTTAATTTAAATAGCCTCCTTCATAATGAACAATATGGCTTTACAAAAGGACGTTCAACTACAGATGCGGGTGTTGCTCTGCTGAAACACATATTTAATGCATGGGAGAAATCGCAAAATGCTATTGGAGTTTTCTGTGATCTCTCTAAAGCCTTTGATTGCGTGCACCATGACACGCTTTTGCGTAAACTACGTCATTACGGTGTCCAAAACGAAGCTCTCAACGTAATAAAATCTTATTTACACAATAGGTTCCAATGTGTAGATGTCGATGGTGTGAAATCATCCGGGCTTCCAGTTCAGTTAGGTGTTCCTCAAGGCTCAATACTAGGTCCATTCTTGTTCTTAGTGTATATCAATGACTTACCATTCTATTTAAATGATATCTGTGACGTTGTACTGTTTGCAGATGATACCTCTCTTATTTTTAAAGTAGACAGGAATATACAAGAGTTTGACGACGTAAACAGTGCACTCTCAATGGTTACGGATTGGTTTACGTCAAATAACCTAGTTCTCAATGCTAAGAAAACTAAATGTGTAAAGTTCGTCTTACCGAATGTTAGAAATCTAGGACCCAACATCGTCTTAGATAAAGAGCTGCTTGATACAGTAGACTCGGCAGTTTTTTTGGGCATAACAGTAGATGCCAAACTTCAGTGGGGCCCACATATATCAAGCCTAGCGGGGAGGCTCAGTTCAGCCGCCTACGCTGTCAGGAAAGTAAGACAATACACTGACGTTGATACAGCACGGTTAGTCTATTTTAGTTATTTCCACAGCGTTATGTCCTACGGTATTCTGCTGTGGGGCAAAGCTGCTGATATTCAAAATATATTCGTCCTTCAAAAACGAGCTGTCCGAGCAATTTATCAACTAGGAGCCAGAGTTTCTCTTAGAGATTTTTTTAAAGATATTGGTATTCTTACGGTAGCATCACAATTCATCTTCGCCAACATCTTATACATTAGGCAAAACATACACTTATACACTAAAAACAGTGATTTTCACAATGTTAATACTAGAAATAAGAACAAACTACGTGCTCCCTTTCACCGGCTTCATAAGGTTCATAACTCATTTGTTGGGCTAGGCATAACCTTTTATAACAAGCTACCCTCTTCTTTGCTAGATTTGCCTTTTAATGCGTTTAAAGCTCAAGTAAAATCCAACCTTTGCTCAAAGGCATATTATTCAATTAACGACTACTTAAACGATAGGAATAGCTGGTCGCTGTAATTAACTCAAGACAATGTTTATGTTCTTTCTCCAGAATTAGGTTACATACTGACAGGGTATACGAGTTCGTATATTTATTTTAATTTTATTTGACTGTATAAGTCAATTAGTTTAAGTTACCTTCATTTATTATTGACATGATCCGCTCATTACAATGTTTTTCAATGAGTTGTATTGCAATAAGTGGTTAGCTAGCGACCTCGACAATTGATCTTAAATTATTCTTGCCTGAGCAACCGGCAGCGAGTTCGTCATGCTCCCGTAGATGTCGCTGCTTGCGGTAGCGTCGGGGATCGGGTTGCCTCCTTCCCTCAAATATGGCGAGGGGGGCAATGGCTGATCTTTGCGTTATGCTCGTGAACGGGTGCTGCTTGTGGTGACTGGTCGTCTTGCTGTATATGGTTTTGATATTGTTAAAGTAATTGTTCTGTTAACTTATTTTACTTCGATGGTCCTAGTTTATCATTTGTGTTTACTTAAAAATAATCCAATAATGCATATGTAAGATGTCACGCCCCTTATGCCTGGAGGCTTTTATTTCTGTATTAATTATGTTGTTTTTTTCATTGTTTTTTTTATTGGTTTCTGTTTTGGGTATAGTGGCGTGGCTAGCTTAAATATGGCAGATAATTTAATATGTTTTTTTTTTGTGATTCGGTTTTTATTCTTTGATTACCTTATAATTATATAATTCTATGGTTTTCTAACTAAACAGACAGCTGTGCTGCTGGGGAGTTTGTTGCGCCACTTCTTCTTCCCAGCTAAAGCACTAGGAAGTGGTGAAGGGCGGGCGTTTTGGGGGACTGTCTTATGTAATTTTGACGTTCGAAAAGTGCTGACTCTCAGCCTAGTTTGAATAAATGACTTTTGATTTTGATTTTTTGATTTTGTAGAATTGACGTATCCGCATAGTAGCCAGCCTAAGTATGTTTGCTGTGCGATGGGTCGTGTGACGTCATCGCCTTTGATCATTCCTCCTAGCATGATCTGGGAGTAAATGTCTGCTCCAAGTAGCAGATCTACTGGTCGGTTGGTGTTGAATTCCGGATCCGCCAAGTTGATATTTTGTATTTGAGGCCATGACGGCTTTGTAAAGGTTTTGTTCGGTAGATTCTTGATTAAGTTTTTCATTATGTATACTGAATTTCAGAACGTGAAGTCGCTGCAGACAGAGCTGCATGAAATTGTTATCATGCCCTTACAATTGCTCTCCTTCTCTCCAACTCCAAAGACAACTCCTTTTACATTTCTGGCGTTTGATCCCAAGAAGTTGAGCTGCTCGTTCTGTTATCTTGCTTGATGTTTTCGTAAAGTTCGCGCTGATTCTCCTAAGTGTTTGCTGATGACGTCATGTTGCCAAACTTTCCTACGAATTGACGAACCTTTGCTGTAAGAAGTAGGCTGTTGCTCCACACTCCTGGTTCTTGGTATTGTGCAACCTTTCCCTTCTACGATATGCGCCTCCTTAATTGGTTACAGGGGCGACTCGCTTGTGAAAGACCAGTCCAACCGATTCGCGACCGTGAAAGATATAAATCACACTACACTAAATTGCTCGAAGGATCAAATGTTGGGGTGTAATGTCCAACAGTGAAAATGTTATGTACTTGTTAGGCATGTTAAGTTATGTTATGTAAATGAGTAGACTAACGATTCCCTTTATGGATTTATTGCTACTGAATATAATTACACAATTGTTTCACTTAAATGCTATGTTAGAGAAATGCACATCTAAACAATATCGATGTGCATTATTGAGTGTGACGTACGAACTCCCACAAAGGTCAATATATAAGGTGTATCTATTCATACACGAAATATTTTAAGAGGGACCTCTATAGGTCGTTTAGAAGCTATAGAAACGAAAAAGATTTTTTTATGTAAATGTTTTTTTTATTTTACGTAATTATCATAATTTAAAACTGCTTGAGATGTTTTGCATAAAACCGGCCTGCTCTATGAATCAAAGACGCGGCGGCGGGGAGAGGCGCGGGCGCGGTGCCTTGCCGCGGGGCGCGTGCCCTCTCTCTGTTTAACATATCACTGGTAAACTGTAATGAACATTCGACAATACACCTCTGCCTATCTCTACGGGGAATGCAGGCGTGATGATGTTCACAATAAACCAACTTAGGTAGACTTCGTAACTCGACCTCGTCTTATTTTGATAACAGAGTTATCGCTTACAATAAAAATAAATGTGAATTTAAAATACAAAACGACCTAAATCTAAGTAGGTACAATATTGAATTCCCTGCTCGCAGTTTTACAAAAACAGTACCTTCTGTAAACCAGGTACTTACATCTAAATAAGCAGCTAATGACCTCTGTGGGGTTACGACTTTTACGAGCGAGCATCGAAACGTTTCAATCATTTTCTTATTTTTTTTACGAAAAGGATCCTAGATTCGATTAAAACATTCATATTCTACAGTGTTACACATCTTTTAGATAATAATAATAGAAAAATTAACAGCTGACGCAACGCGGATTCGCGTAAGGTAATGACTTCTGTCTAAGTTACGAACTGTGCGTCGAGTCGTATCTGTCAGTTGATTGATAGGTTGTGTACCTACCTATTTGTACAGATGTAAACTGTAAGAAGTGCATAGCGCGAACAATTAAAAATGTACATACCTCATAGCGACGTAGTTTTTATTTACACTATTTACACCAAAATTGCTGTACATATTCACCCTGCAGTTGCACGTTAAATAAAGTGTCGTTGCACTTTTAACAATGTCTCTCTAGCTATCACTGCGTAAACAAGCGTTCACGATTCACGTTTTGTTGTTCCGCACTAGAAATGGTCTGGCCGTCATTATCATAAATCAGGTCTATCCCTACCCCACACATGGAAATCCAACGGCGTAAGATCAGGCCTGCCTCCGTCTGCAGCTGGGGGCATGTAGACCCCGTAGTCCCATTGCCGCTGTCGAGCTTCTAGGTTCTCTAAAAAGGGGACTTGTGCTGTGAGAAAAATAAGACCACCCTCATTGTAGCAGTCCACCATGTATGGTACTCCTAGTTGGAATATTTCGGCATTGTTGCGTTTGTTGCGCGAAGCGTTCCACGTTAGTTAAGCCGCGTGCAGTGCAACATGCAGTTCGCGCGAGACTGAACACGGCGGCGGACGGCGCGGCGGGCGCGGGGCGAGGCAACTGAAGCCGGCGCCGGCGGCGCCACAGCGCCGCGAGTCGGGTCTCTTTTGATCATTCATAAAAGCCACGCGACATCTAAGGGCGCCGCCATGACCTCGCCCGCTTCAATGATAGTAGTTTCTACGTAGTATTTTCGTAGATACTAGCGTAATGGATTATACAAAATATGAAAGAGCCAGTATTTTTATGTGTGTTTAAGTAATTTTTTTAATTTTTTTTTTAATTAGATGCTTAGTTAAAAAAGCTTTTTCATTTCTATAACCCAAGTTCGACCTATAGATGCACCTCTTCAAATATTTCGTGTATGAATAGATACACCTTATATAGCGTAGCTCGTACAGATATATTTTATCGATTTTACGGAATGGCATTTATGTGTGCTTTAAATGTTTTGGAGAGTAACGGAGAAAACGGAACAACTTGCCGATTATCAATTTCAATTTCCAGCTGATACACTTTGACTATTGTTGACCTTCCGTTGTCATCAGTGGATCGCCCGCGATAACGTGGATAATCATAATTTCCACTAATAGTTTCTACTACTAATTGTCTTGGAAATCGTTTTTAACATTTGCCATTAACCATACACGGAGATATTGGATTTTATATTCCACCGGGCATTTGTATAAATTTCATGTAACAATGGGTCTTCATCATTATCGGGAATTTCCACAGATATCACATCGTCGATTTTATTCGGTCTTATCCTCTCTACCAACCAAATGAGAATGTGTGTATGTGGCAATCCGCGTTTTTGCCACTCGCCTGAATACATCCAACAGCGCGTCTCGCCGAATACGCGATGCTTAACAACGAAGTCCATGAGTGATTTTAACTTTCTTTTGAACACCCTTGCGGTAATGTCGTGGCGATCAATGGGTGATTGGCCAAGAAAGAACTCTTGTCGAATTTCTGTCCACTGTGGATTCCATGTGAACGTTATAAACAAATCTGGTGTGCCATAATGACGTACATACGACGCATCCAGAGCGTATTCGTGCATGTGTCGCGGACTTCCAACTTATGTTGCTGGGAGAATAGTTGTTCTACCTATATTCTGTGCATTTCCATCAGCATTGATGGCATCCCGGAGATGAATGTATTCTTCAGAACGCAGTTTTGCCTGTTTCAAAATGATAAATGTCAATAGCTCAGTTTCAACTTTCACGTACAGTAGCGCTCATAAGTCCATAAGCAATCTCACAAAACAATAGATTGACGCTTCGGTTTCACTTACGACCTTCTTCTATAAGTTGTTTCCATACTATAGACACGCACACACACTCACTTTGTCTGTAATTGATAGTAGTTCATAATTTCAACATATGGCGTGCTAGCTTAGTCGTTACCGTGCTTGGGTAGGAGCGATTATGGCGAGCCCTGAGTTCGAATCTCACCTGCGTCTGCGGATTAGCTTGATGTTATTTACAAATAATGCTTATTTATAGTTTTTAGTATGTTATTAACAATGCCCAAAATTATCAATTTTTGTTTGTTTTAATAAAATTACTTGAAGAGGTTCGATAATCATTCGATACTTGTATCGTTTGTCTTGTTTACATAGATATTAAAAGTTTGCAGGTAGACCACAGAAAACAGAGTAAATTATTTCGATTTCTGTGACGTAGATGCAATTCGTTACGACGATTCACCTAATTGAACGTTGTTGGTTAATGACGAATGTTTAAATCTGTTAAATAGCAATATTTTGGTTATAATTTTCAAAATGCAATGAAATATAAATATTGAAGCGTTGGCAATAACCGCTGCGCCGCTGCGCCGCGCTGCGCAAAAGTGAACGTAAATGGTGTGATAACACAAATGGACTAAGTGTGTGTTATAATTTAAATAGTGTTAAAATTTAACTAATTTACTAAATACAAATTATTATTTGTTTAAATTAGTGAATGATGAGTGAAATTTATGGGAAGGTGTGTACTTTGAATGGATTATTGTGAAACAGTTTATATTTATGTAAATTAAACAAAAACTTTATGAAATAATGGTTTATTTTATGAATTACAATGACCCTTACACAAGAAACTGGGAAATATTCCCTCACACAGATTTCAAATGAGAATTACTAATAAATTACTAGGCAAAACTGGGCTAATCTATACATAACACGTTAGCTTATTTAATAACGATTACAACGACGTAACTTTATACAGCTCCCGTGTATAACTTAGGAGTTATCGCCGTTGTAATCACACGCGCCATTTTCCCGCCAAAACACGGAAAAGGGGCGTCACCCATGCGCGCAAGTGGCCCAAAATGGCCTACACCACCGAACGGGGGTTCAACGCAACATTTCTATGTTGTTGATTTCGATTCCATCGATTCCGTTCAACTTCATTCCGCGATTCGCGTTGCTCGTCAGGTTGACTTGTTCTTGTATATCTTTGACTCGCAGCATTGCACCTTAAGTTTGTGCGTCTAATTGCTGGCATTTTCAAAAACGAAAATTAAACTGTTAGCGTGATGGCTCTGAACTAACCGTGATGTGCACTAAGAAATTCAGCTTTCTTACATCCTTTTTTATTTCCTACAGGAAATAAAAAATATTATTTTACATGTATTTTATCAGTAAAATAACTTCGACCGAAGCATCTGTTTTCTGTTTTACACATCTGTTTTAAACGTTTTTTTTTTACTTCCTGTTTGACGATATTTGCAACAAGCATTCTGTCAATTCTATGTCAAAGGTCTTATACAATACTAAAGGAGTGAGTATAAACAATGCAAAGATAGTTTTTTTTTTAATCTTCAGCAGGACAATCCTATTGGGATTTTCAAATGCTAATCAATTAGTCGATGCATCCAGCGGGGTAATCCCCAAACTTATAATATGCCCGGCTGCATAGTGTGCGTTTTATACAAGATTTAAATTTGGATTCTTCAGTTCATGCGTGAAGAGTCCTTCATCGGCCTGTCCTTGGATTGTTACCGGTGGTAACGAGCTTCAAACTGCTTCGGAGGCACCCAAACTTACAAAAAAAATCATAACATTTCACTGATACCTAGCTGCCCCTAATTCGTACACAGGTTCATAGGTGTTGGTTAGGCACATCCGGGCGGCGAAACCGATTATTTTTAGAAATGTTTGGGAAAAAACCAGCCGGCTTAGCTGGAACTGGGCTGAGCTGACTGAAACATGAAGCGAGGGTAGATGCCGAGGGTTGATGCCGAGGGTAGATGCCGAACGCAGTATGCCGATCGGCTGGAGCCAAATGTAAGCTAAACATGACGGGTAATGGGGGTGTTTTTTTTTACTGAAAAAATATTTGTTTCCAAATAGTGCATACAATATTGTTTGCACTATTTGGTAAGTGTTTGTTTCCTCTTGGTTCTCAACCTCTAGTCCAGTATCTTCATCCCCGGAATCTTCGTTCTTAGCCTCTCCGCCTTTACTAAGTTCATCCTCGGCATCCTCGTTCTCAGGCTAAGCATCAGTATCAACCTCTTCGTCTCCAATATTTTCATCGCCGGCATCTTCGTTCTCAGTCTCTCCGCCTCCAGTACCTTTATCCCCGCCATCTTCATTCTCAGCCTCTCCGCCTCCAGTATCTTCATCCCCGGCATCTTCGTTCTCAGCCTCTCCGCCTCCAGTATTGTCATCTCCTGCATCTTCATTCTCAGCCTCACCGCCTCCAGTATCTTTATCTCCTGCATCTTCGTTCTCAGCCTCACCGCCTCCAGTATCTTCATCCCCGGCATCTTCATTCTCAGCCTCTCCGCCTCCAGTATCTTCATCCCCGGCATCTTCGTTCTCAGCCTCTCCACCTCCAGTATTGTCATTTCCTGCATCTTCATTCTCAGCCTCACCGCCTCCAGTATCTTCATCCCCGGCATCTTCATTCTCAGCCTCTCCGCCTCCAGTATCTTCATCCCCGGCATCTTCGTTCTCAGCCTCTCCGCCTCCAGTATCTTCATCCCCGGCATCATCGTTCTCAGCCTCTCCGCCTCCAGTATTGTCATCTCCTACATCTTCATTCTCAGCCTCACCGCCTCCAGTATCTTTATCTCCTGCATCTTCGTTCTCAGCCTCACCGCCTCCAGTATCTTCATCCCCGGCATCTTCATTCTCAGCCTCTCCGCCTCCAGTATCTTCATCCCCGGCATCTTCGTTCTCAGCCTCTCCGCCTCCAGTACTGTCATCTCCTGCATCTTCATTCTCAGCCTCACCGCCTCCAGTATCTTCATCCCCGGCATCTTCGTTCTCAGCCTCTCCGCCTCCAGTATCTTCATCCCCGGCATCATCGTTCTCAGCCTCTCCGCCTCCAGTATTGTCATCTCCTGCATCTTCATTCTCAGCCTCACCGCCTCCAGTATCTTTATCTCCTGCATCTTCGTTCTCAGCCTCACCGCCTTCAGTATCTTCATCCCCGGCATCTTCATTCTCGGCCTCTCCGCCTCCAGTATCTTCATCCCCGGCATCTTCGTTCTCAGCCTCTCCGCCTCCACTATTGTCATCTCCTGCATCTTCATTCTCAGCCTCACCGCCTCCAGTATCTTCATCCCCGGCATCTTCATTCTCAGCCTCTCCGCCTCCAGTATCTTCATCCCCGGCATCTTCGTTCTCAGCCTCTCCGCCTCCAGTATTGTCATCTCCTGCATCTTCGTTCTCAGCCTCTCCGCCTCCAGTATCTTCATCCCCGGCATCTTCGTTATCAGCCTCTCCGCCTCCAGTATCTTCATCCCCGGCATCTTCGTTCTCAGCCTCTCCGCCTCCAGTATCTTCATCCCCGGCATCATCGTTCTCAGCCTCTCCGCCTCCAGTATTGTCATCTCCTGCATCTTCATTCTCAGCCTCACCGCCTCCAGTATCTTCATCCCCGGCATCTTGATTCTCAGCCTTTACGCCTCCAGTATCTTCATCCCCGGTATCTTCGTTCTCAGCCTCTCCGCCTCCAGTATCTTCATCCCCGGCATCTTCGTTCTCAGCCTCTCCGCCTCCAGTATCTTCATCACCGGCATCTTCGTTCTCAGCCTCTCCGCCTCCAGTATCTTCATCCCCGGCATCTTCGTTCTCATCAGAGTGTGTTTTACTGTGTTGCTCAAACAGTGCTGTTTCGTTATTTTCCAAAATAGACTCGTTTTTTTCATGTTGAAGGTTTTTATGTTGCTTATCAGGTGAACGCACGACGACAAATTCTAGTTTAGACACATTAAGGTGACTCGCAGCCCAAGCTGGTATTGTGGTAGTCGGTATTTTCCAATTGGAGTTTACACCGATAAACTTCGATTTTATTTTATCAGTAAAACAAGTACACTTACAATCTTGATCAGCAGAAGCTATAGCATAACCACGTGTCAGGCATGTATTTATACATACGTAAGTTTTTAAGAAGTCCAAGCACTTATGGGTCCTGTGAAAGCCATAACGTAGAATAGACGTTTTGTTGAAGTCTGTAATGATAGAATTTCAATCAATTCACTAGAATAATTTTGCACTAAAAATAATGAAAAGGGGAGCTACACACTTGTCTGTGTCGTCAAATTCGATTCGGCAGTATTAGTTAAACAACAAAGTAATTAGTAAACACATATTCGATCGGCACAACGGTACATCCCTCTCTAAATCATGTTCGGGTCAGCTCGGCTCAATTCAAGCTAGTATGAGTAGTATTTTCCCGAACATATATGAACATAAATTCAATTGCCGGCTGTGCCAAATCATGCCAACCCATACAAGTGTGTAGCTAGTCTACCATGACACAAATGATTAAATATAGGTACATTAATTCTCTGGATACTAAAAAGAGGGTAAAGATGATTTTGACATTTTTTTTTATTAAAGAAAAGTACCTACGAAAGGTGTCTATGAAAACTGATTAAGTGGAACGTTTTCCTATGTCTGATTTCCGCAAAATAAAGTGAAATTAAACAGTGATAAACTGAGAAAAAACAAGTTACTAAAGGGTTTGATTGCATTAATTCAACATTCTTATCATACAATCACACCGATTTTTTATGCCCAACATGAGTTCGCGAAATGTCTGCCCACGTCCGTTGTAGGTTTCAGGTGAAAAAACATTTTCTGGTTTACGTGTGGTATCTATACTATTTTTTTGGTGGGAAATCATCAAATGACTTCTCCCCCTCTGGGTAGAGCGGGAGGCTGTGTCAGACTTTTACTGACTAAAACCCACCCGCGTTCCTTCAGTTGCCTGTGCCAGGGCCACGGTTGCTCTTTCAAATTTCCCGCAACAAGGCGTCGGCGCTATCGGACCCCGTCATTTGGTGCTGACATCTCTTTGAGGCGCGCGTGGAACACGACGCGCCGTCGACCCGGGCCTGGTCCTTACCGGACGGCAAGCTACCCATTGCTCGCCGTCCGCAAGCCCGCGCCACGGCGGCCGGGAATCTGCTTGCGATTCCCGACGCCCAGGGCGTCTCCTGCGGTGACTAGGGGCTTGAGGGCGCGAGGCTCTCTCCCTCACGCGCTCCGTCTCCTCCTTCGCGAGCATTACTGCGCAGAAGGAGGTGACGGCTTTACGTAACGAATCTCGCGCTCCATACCATGGCCTGGACCAGGGCCGGACGCGAGAGATCGCCGCCGTCGATCGCCTCCATGAGGACACTGCGGTGCTCCGCTCAAGCTAGGCACACCTCCACCGTATGCCCCACCGTGTCCTCCGGGCGATCCACACAATGGTGACACCTGGGCGTTTCCTCCCGCCGTATGCGAAACTGGAACCTCCCGAAACAACCGTGTTCGGTGAGGACCTCCAACCACTCCTCAAAGAAGGGATATACCGCCGCTATTGTGGCGTGCCCAGCCTTATACCCTGACTTTACTGTAGCATTAATATTATGATAAATGTATGAGAACATTGTCAGCGAACAAACGTACATTTGGATCTCTGATAATAGTATTGAATTATTGCTAACAAAGCAGCGACGGCGTCGGTCCGTCGGGAGGGTCCTGTTACATCAATCCATTTATGTAAAGGTTGGGAATTAAATAAAATTGATGTGATTTTCAAACTTAAAAACATTTTAAAAAAATATGTAATTTCTCAAATAAAGCAAAAAAAAACAAATCAAATCGGATTCTCAGTCAGGTTAGCAGGGTGGAATATACTTCTGTTGTCGGTGAGAAAATACTTTTATTATTGTTCAGAAATTGTTAAATGATTTATTATGTTACTTTTGAAGCGTATGTAATGGTAAATATTATTTTATCCTTTTGCGAGATTAAATAGGCTAGGGGCGTGAGGGCGCAAGGCTCTCTACCTCACGCGCTCCGCCTCCTCCTTCGCGAGCATTACTGCTTCGCAGAAGGAGGTGACCGTTTCCCACTCGCTCTCGCTCCAAACCATAGCCTGGAGTAGGACCGGACGCGAGAGATCGCCGCAGCCGCCTGCCTCCGCGATGTCATGGTGGTGCTCCGACCAAGCTATGCCGAGCTTGGTCGTGTCCTCCGGGCGATCCACACAATGGTGACACCGTCCGGGTGTCCTCCCGGCTTATGCGAAACAGGAACCTCCCGAAACAACCTAATACCGTATACACCTAACATCAGATCTCATGCTAATGCAAGAATTATCAGAAAAGCAGCGTTATTTGAAGCAGGCTCGTCTTGGCGTGTTAACGACATCATTATAGTTCTGGATGAGTCTTGAATTTCTCAATATGATTCAGAAACGAAGCGCTAGTCGACGGTTTCGGTGTTTCAAAACGAATCAACGCCCACTAAAGTGAAGCGATCTAGACGCGGCAGTAAAATTTTGATCTAGAGCATTTTCAATTTGAATGGATTCTTGATGTCAATGCCTCTACGGAACCAAAGAAGCATCAACGCTGAATGGTATACTACCAAATGCTAGGCAGAAGTTTTCTCTGTTGTGAGCAACAAGCGACCAAACACAGGGCTCCGCGGGCTACTGCTCTACCACGACAACGCACACTGCGCTCAAAACGTGGGACTTCTTGGACAGCACGCTCCTTACAGCCCTGACCTAGCACCGTGTGACTTCTTTTAATTCCAGAAAATAAAAAATCTGCTCAAAGGGATACATTTTTCGTCGCCGGAAGATTCGCTGTCAGCGTTCGAGCAGGCTGTAAAAGAGGTGTCTACGGCGTACTGGAAAAAGTGTTTCAAACACTGTTTCAGACGCATAAAACTTTGTGTAGAGGCTAGTGGAGAGTACTTTGAAAGTATTTAACAAAAAAATATTTACCTATAGATCATTTCTTATTATTTTCGCAAAACTTTCTGAGTGTCCCACGTATTAAGGGGTTACCCCCTTCACGCCTAGGTTTCTAAAGATAATATATTGATTTTAATAGAGTTTTAAGATATTGATCCATATGTTGTAGAAAAATTATAGCCGTTTGCGACACTGTAATAGTTTGGATCAATATATTAGTCATCTACGGCAAATAAAAATGGTTGGGTTAGTCAGCTGAATCAGTGCAACAATTTTTTTCTTTGACACTATGTCATATATATTTTTATGAGCGATTTATTAATCTCAATACAGTAATTACAGCAGGCCAGCGACGGTTCTCGACTGCTCAGTTTAGTTCGGTGTGGCCGGTTTTTTATAATGAAATTAAATATTTTTTTCTTGTATAATTAATTTATGAAATTATACAACAAACAATGAGAATTCGCTAGGTCGTGTTTGATCCCTAGATACTTTTGATGTGTGTAGTTTCAGGTCTTGAGATATTATAGTAACAAATTGTAGGCATATGCAACCTTCCCGTTACTCCTATAAGGAAAATATGGTGACGTCGATTATAAGTAAAACGTATAAGACTCTTACACATGATAAAAATGTCATACTTACTTTTCATATCAGTCTCATTTAAAGTAATTGGAAACGTTACTGAAAAATTAAAATTATCATGAGACGAACACCAAATATAAGTGCCTACTGACGGCTACGGCATGGCACAAAATCAGGCAAAGTGGTTTGAACAATGTACCATTTGAGCTACAAAACATACTTTAAAATTCTAAATACTTCTGTCATGATGCTAGAAGGAATACCCAAATGTCGTTTTAAGTAATTAGATATTTTTTTTATTAATCCAAAACCATTTAATTTTTTTATCCGTTCATACTTACTCTTCATAACTAATAATACAAAACCCTATTAAATCAACTTTCTGGTTACTTACTGTTGCTTTCCTGTGCTTTTAAAAATATTACGCACCATTTTAATAATAAAAAATATAGCAAAAATAGAACTCCCCCCATACTTTTGTAACTGAATGATATTTGTGGGCATTAAACATTATTTTTTCTATTAATGTTTAGTATACTAAGTACTTTACGGAATTAATGTACTGTAAAATTAATTGCATTTTTAAATTAATGCTAAGAGCAGGGCGACGCATGAATAGTCCATACAAACGTAATGCCTAAACCATTTGCTATTTAAACATATTTCCACCATTGCCTATATTCATATTAAAAGAGAGTGTTTATGGTGTTCCTAAATCGTTTTTTTTTGTCCAAATTTTTTACCTATGATGAAGTTTAAGCTAATTGTATTTCGCACTTTTTAATAGCGTTGATGTCATGTTTTTTAATATTTTTTTCTGTACTATAAACAACAAGATCTGTAATGTTTTTGTATTAGAAACATAGTTCATATTATCTAGTTACGAAACTTTATAACCAGCTTATGTACAAAAATTATCCCGATACTAAATATCAGCTCAAATCTAAGTAACAGGAAATTTACAAAATATAAAAAAACCATTCATAATTTAAAAAAATAGCGTCATAAAATTCATCCGCATCGCTGTCGACTGGTAATGTACCCAAGAGACTGGCAGCGTTGCCACGTTGTATGGCAATGCTTAGCCTCTGGCCACGGTAAAAGCCAGCCCTTGGGTCACGGGAAGTCTCAACCAGCCGTTTACAAATTTCCTTAAAGAGAATCCCTCGGGCCGTGGGGTCTTCGCGCTCATGGTGAGCGCGAAGACCCCACGGCCCGAGGGTTTCAACCCCAGCTCGAAAATATAATTACCAATAAGGTTATTATGCTTACGCCGCTTGAGGTTTTCCACAGCAGCAGAGCCAGCACAGCTCGCCGAACCAGGAAGATGGGATGGCGCAAGAGTGTCGACACACGTTGCATCCCACACTAGAGGCCCACCCACCTTCCATGGAAATAAAGACATGCCGTCCGGTCTCTTGCCATCGTCGCGTGCCAAGTCTAGGGTTCTAGTACAGCTGGAACGCCGACGGTGACAAGAGCTCGTCGGATGATGTCGTTAATGTTTACGTGCCGCGCTAAGCGACCCGCACTTCGGCTGCAAGATAGGCCGTGGTGTCCGAGACTGTTGACAAATTCGCCACAGTGACGATGTGGAGAACAACAAGGAGCTCCTAGTCGCAGGGAAGCAGCGAGGCGGAAAGTGGTGTCATCGAACAAAGTGCCTATGTTCGACGACGGTAGTGTATGAAGCCACAGACCTGACTCCCATTTACCCAAAGCCAGCAGGCGCGCACGCTCCGCAGAAGTAGCAGACGTGTTAATTAAATTAACCTGTACTACTCTGCAGAGCGGCTCATTCCAACGTCTCTGGGAAAACGGATTATCGGGTAGATCAGAGTTCGGGCAAGCGAGTCTCCAGGCATCCATAGCCTCGGTGAAGCACGGCACATCAAAATTAATCAGTGTGGAGGTAAGGATTTTCCTGATTAATTTCTCAGTGCCATGGACCGAGGATAGGAAAGCCGGTAAACTAAAGCTAGAAATTTTGTGGGCGCCGAGGCCTCTCATACGAATGGGAAGTAAGTGTGTGCCGGATAATTTGGTCTATTCTTTCTAAAAGGTGAGTGTGCTTCCATAAATAGGAAGTGCGAAGGAAATATTTTAATTTAGGGCCGAAACAGCAGTAACGAATTAAGGTGATGGCCGAATGCATGTTAATTTGGAACAGTCTTTCCGAAATTTCGTTGAAATTTTGTATTTTTCCTCAATAAAAACGGGAAAGGAATTTTCAAAAATTGGAGACCCAAGGAGACGAAGAGAGCTTTTTTCAGCAATTTTGATTTCTGGAGCTATTGCATTAAATTTATAAAGTGCCGGTTGTCTGTCAGTACTGTCCGCTAAGAATAGTTCACATTTCGAAAGGTTGAGATCAAGGCCAATGTTATGAAGTTCATTTTTTAAGAACTGTAGGTCATTTAAAACAGTTTCTACATCGCCTCCCAAGATACCAAACGTTAAATTTAGAATTTAGCTGCCGAATTATAGGTTGAATAGCTAAACTGAAAATCACTGGCCCGAGTGGATCACCATGTTGACAGCCAACAGCAGATTCCAAAACGTTGTACCTATACAGTAATTTTGATGGGTGTCTGTAACATTGCCAAAGGAAACTATAGATTTGGGGTATTTCTTTTTTAGTTTCTGCCAACAAGGTGTTCCTATAAACTGAATTATAGGCATCCTATACGTCAACCTTCAGGATGACCTTGCCTTTGCCAGAATTTAGGTAGGTCGACAAGGCGTGTACGGCAGCTTCACAGCCCCCTTTGGAGCCATAGCCTAGCTGCAGCTGTAAATACGCCTTAAAAAGACTGCACTTAGTGGCGACTTCTGAAATACTTCTGAATATACTTAATGAAAGAAGGACACGGTTAACAACAACAAAACTGTCTCAGCTGTTATATGTGAGTAGTAATTGTAAATAATCAGTAACGGATGTAAATAGGTATGTACATATCTTGTAAATAATTTTAAATCATTGTACATATTTCGATTTTTAAATACGCCAACCTAGACAAAAAAGTATATTACTGTCAGTAAAAAAAAACAGAAAACACTATTAAATAAAATTAGTTTTTATATGTGTAAATTATCTTTATCTATTCGTTCGTCGTACTATATCAATGAAGCAATCAGGATACGGACTACTCGGGACTAGCTAAGATTTGCTGAACTAAATGAAGTACGTGGATTACTTCGTTGAGCGAAAAGATATACTTCATTCATTTCTTTTCACTGACACATTTTGTGCATGCCTACACTTTAGCCATACAGTACCACAGACACTTATGGCATAGACAAGTGGTTGATGTTACGTCGGGTGCTGACAAGCGGATAAAGTTATAAATATTTTATTTAGTTTATTATTTAGATATTTTATATAATTTACACTAATTCATTTATATTTATATTATTAATGTATTATTTGATTGATTAAATATTTCTGTATCTGTCCGTGACATCACAGTGGACCCTATCAGAATACCAGCGCCGTGACACTTATTTTTAAGTGTCACAGCATTATGCTGAGTTAGGGGCCTTTTAGCCTCGTACAGGACTTTGTTTTTTTTTATTTTTGTGTTATTCCTTTTTATGTTTTTATTAGTGTGTTTACTTCAGTTTGTGATACGCAGTATCACAAACTGAAGTATGTGACATCTATGTTTGCAGTGCCCTGACAGGGTTTATGTACAAAAACCGACAGTAAAATGTGTGATGTACATGATAGCAAACAAACAAATAAATAAATTAAATAGAAATGGAAGCCGACCTCAAAAGAGCTGGGAAAAGGTTAGGCAGTTGATGATAAAAGTAAAATCTGTGTCCGCGTGGTAGATTACAGTCCTCTTCCTAGAAGAGAGGAATCCCGTGTACCAGCAGTGGGAACGTTATAGGCTCGTAATGCTAATGTCTCTAGCCTCTACCGTATAACGGTGGTCATAGCCCCCGACGGTATAAAACTTTGTACTGTCCGGTGGTAATACGACCACGATCGTGAACTGACCAATTCCACGCAATTCCAGCAATTTCACGCTGAATCTTCAAAAAAAAAAGCGTTTGTCAGTTTCGCAGGAACAAAAACTGCGTTAACTCCTCAATCACGAGGAACTGGAAGACCGCAAGCCTTCCGCATTTTTTCGCCACCTCCAGAGCCTAGCTGGCCGACGTGTACCAGAAGACTTCGTACGCACCATCTGGACCAGCCGTCTGCCAACCGGTCTGCAAGCGATTGTGGCGTCTCAGGCCAGTACGACCTTGGAAGCTGTCGCGGAGCTGGCAGACCAGGTTTTAGAGATCGCTCCGGTGAACCTAGTGGCCCAGGTGGCGAGCGTTTCATCCTCTTCAGGGAGATTATTAGAGGTAATGCGTACGGAGATAGCCAGTCTCACGCGGAAGCTGAAAGAATTATCCACTACCGTGGATCGACGACCACGCACAGAAGGTAGGTCAAATGGGAGTCGCAACCGGCGATTTTCACATTCACGCAGCCGTTCCAGGGACCGTTCATACAAAATGGCGTACAATCGCAGCACGTGCTGGTATCATCATAACTTTGGCGAGAAAGCTCACCGCTGCCTTAAGACGTGTGATTACGCTACGGAAAACGCCAAAGCCAGTCGCTATTTACAGCGAGCGATTGCTGCAGTATTTCCAGCCGTTTATTCGTCACAGATCTATATTCTAGAAAACCTTTTCTAGTTGATACTGGTTCCGATCTGTGCGTGTACCCCCGCAGCTATTTAAATGAAAAGCGGACACGTGTAAATTACGACCTCAGCGCAGCTAATAATTCTGTTATATCCACCTACGGCTATATTATATTTATTTGCAGCTGAATTTAGGTCTACGCAGGGAGTTTAGCTGGATTTTCGTCGTCGCCGATGTGACCAAACCAATTATTAGGTATGATTTTCTTTCACACTACAAACTTTTGGTGGATTGCCACAACAGCAGGTTGATCGACGGATTAACTAACCTTTCGGTTAGCGGAGCTTATGCGAAGATAGAGATCCCCAGCGTCAAGGCTGTTACTGGAATTTCTCGGTACCATGAGCTGCTGCGAGAATTTCCGACCATCTCACGGCCGTCCGGTGCACCAAGACAGGCACGTCATTCAACCGTACATTTCATTAATACTACGCCCGGACCATCGGTTTTCTGCCGGCCACGCCGTTTAGCGCCTGATCGATTAACGATAGCTAAGTCAGAGTTCCAAGCAATGGTTAAGGAACGGACAGCTCGTGTTTCCAGTGGACCTTGGGCGTCTGCCCTACACCTGGTGCCTAAACACGACGACACTTGGAGGCCCTGCGGTGATTACCGCGCTCTGAATGCCAGGACCGTGCCAGATACGTACCCGGTCCGGCACATTGAAGATTTCTCTCAGCATCTACGTGGGAGTACTATCTTCTCAGTTATTGATTTGGTGAAAGCATACCAACAAATTCCAGTAAATCCAGCTGACATCGACAAGACAGCCATTACGACGCCGTTCGGACTTTTCGAATTTCCATTCATGTCGTTTGGTTTGAGGAACGCAGTGCAGACATTTCAACGTTTCATCAATGGATTGGTACGCGATTTAGACTTCTGTTTTCCATACATCGACGATTTATTGATAGCTTCTAGAAGTACGCAGGAGCATGAAGAACATCTGCGGAAGCAGGAAGAATATTCCTCGAGGCGTGCAAATAGCACGCCTCGAGGAATATGGAGTGGTCATTAACGTTACTAAGGGCAACTTTGGACAACCGCAGGTAACTTTTCTAGGTTATTCGGCTACAGAAAGAGGAGTGCGCCCGTTAGAGGAAAAGGTGGAGGCTATTCAGAATTACCCACCGCCTCAGACCATTAAATGCCTGAGATGATTTTTAGGAATGCTCAATTTTTATAGACGTTTCTTGAAAAATGCCGCTGAATTACAAGCGCCACTCAACGATTTATTGGCAGGCACAGACATGAAAGGATCAAAACCAGTTAATTGGACTTCCCAGTTGTTAGAGGTTTTCGAGCGTTGCAAGCATAGCCTTTCAGATGCAGTACTTTTGATTCACCCAGTTGCCGAAGCGCAGCTGGCACTCGTAGTAGATGCATCAAATGTTTCCCTGGGAGCCGTATTACAGCAGAGAGTGGATGACGTTTGGCAACCCTTAGCTTTTTATTCAAAGAAGATGAGACCGACGCAGCAGAATACAGCGCTTATGATCGTGAACTTCTCGCAATTTACGAGGCCATCAAATATTTTCGCCACATGGTAGAAGCACGATGTTTGACGGTTTACACCGCTCATAAGCCGCTGATTAGCGCATTTAAAAAAAAGGACCAACAAGGTTCACCAAGACAAATAAATCATCAACAATGGTGATTCGGAAGCAGTTAACACATATTAACAACAATTCAACTGGAATTGTTGTTATTATGTGTTAATTGCTTCCGAATCACCATTGTTGATGGACACTTCCATCAACAGAACACATACACATACATCATACATGGACGCTAAGCCACAAGAATTCTCAAGCTACAGGAGACCATAGCAGAGGGAACTTCAGAAAGGACGGCGGCATTGACTGCAAGAATGCAACTTACATCAAGGTCTCTGTTAATCACACAGTGGCCCAAATTCCTCGATCTGTTCATTGCGGCTATTCACAACAACCTTTCTTTCTCTAAGGGGCAGAAGATGCAACACCTGAAAGGAAAATTAAAAGGGGAGGCCGAATGTCTCGTGCAACAATTACCTATTTCCGAAAGCAACTACGTCTCTAGCAGGAATATTTTCCACCATAGGTACAACAACTTGCAGCTGTTCGTCACTAAACATATGCAAGTTTTGATGACGAGACGACACCCTGTTCCTCATATCTCTTCACTGGTGACCCCGAGTATGAACGTCAGCGCAGCCTTCGTGCAACTACTTCAGCGTGACGTCATCATCATCACTCCCGCAAGTCACACAGCCAGCCAGCAACCACGGCTTGAACGGTTGTCCTGACCATCAGCATGCATCGCAAGCGCATACCTGTTGATCACCCTCAGGCTCATCAGCAACCTTGGCACAGCACACTGCAGATTCGGCCGGTCCACAAGCAGAGCGCTAAATCCCTCTCCTGGTCGACACCAGCAGTTAGCCACCCCGACTCACTGGGGCATCTTCGCAGACAGTTCCGACTCACCGCGAACTATGCGACACAAGGTTCCAACACACTGGAAGCCCAACTGGTACTGGCAAGCATCGCAAGATAAAAGACTTAGTCCACTATCGACGTTCCGTCTCCGGAGGGAAGTGATGTGGCGGCATCTATACCGCTACATGCGAACAACGCATCACACTGACGTCACACAAATCCTACATAGTGCAATCAGAGTTTACCGCACAGCTAGCATATATACAACTTCCCGACATCAATCATTGGGCAGTTGCTCACTAGATACGACATCTATCTGGTCGGAGGGTCCTCCCTTTTCTAAAGAGTATGAGTGAACTTTACACCCTGTTCCTCATATCTCTTCATTCATTCTTCTCTGCCTCGACTGGAGTTATGTGGTGCAATACTACTAGCTCGACTCATCAAAAAGGTCAAAAAAACGAGCGACATGCAAAATGTCAGTATACATTGCTGGACAGACTCCATGGTATTGCTCGGCTAGCTACAGGGTGACGTGAATCGCTGGTTCACTATCCAACTCATGGAAGCATGTCAAGTCCGAAGAGAATCCTGCGGACTGCGCGAGCATGTCGGGCGTATCTAGGCCAAGCTGGCATCGCAGAAGCAAACAGTTCAAAACCAACGAAGTGCTGGAGATACGAGATCAAATTTGCAATTTGCAAAATACAGTTCGATGACTTATGCATCCAGAGCCACAAGCAAACTGGCATCCTTTGAGTGGGAAGAAGACTTGAATATGCCAAATTAAACAGATCCCAGAAACATCCGACAATTTTACCTAACAACCACAAGTCAGCAGAATTCTTGATTGACCGCATGCCCACCAAAACACCCTCCAAGGCAGTGCCAGGCTTACTTTGGGACACCTTCGGAACAAATATTGGATACTTGGTGGCATGAAACCAATCAAGAAGGAGCTTAATAAATGTGTCTTCTGTCATCGCTACAAAACACAAAATCAGCAAATGGCCAAACTCAAACTCAAACTCAAAGCATTTATTTCAAATAAACCAATTACAGGCACTTTTGAATTATCAAGGGGTCGGTCAGTCAGAAATATGAAGCTAGTTGCCCATTCCAAAGCGAAGTAGGTACCTATAGAGAAGAACGGGCAAGAAACTCCATGGACACTCTTTTAAATAATATGGTTACAGAAAATTTGTTACGTCAGTCTTGTTGAAATTATACATGTGAGAACGATGCAAAAAAAAACGGAAATAAAAATAAAAAAAGCCGTGGCAGCCAAGAGATGACCAGTCCCCACTGACAGACTTAGGAAAGCCTAGCCTCGAGTTACACCTGCAAGGCCATTCGCACACACAGGCGCGAACTTTACGGGGCATGTTGAAATAAAGGCTAACAAAGGTCGCGGCATTAAAACAGTTAAAGCGTTGCATCGCGATCTTCATTTGTCTATGCACAAAAAACGTCCACGTTGAACTGGTGGCAGATCACAGCACTGTCACATTCCTAGCAGTATGCAGCTTGACGAACTTTGTCGTAGCAGCTAGAGTATTAGCAAAAGGACGCCAGGACGCAATGATGCTTCTAGTCAACAACGATCTACGACTATTAACACGGCAATTACAACGATCAACGATTATTAACAGCACTTCCGAGTATGGCATTGAATGGCCCTTTAATGAACAATACGTCCAACAACTACACGGACTCTGTCAACGATACATGGTTTACTTGAATAAATATTAACACAATTCGAACACGAATTAAACGAGCTCAAACACCACAACGAAGTACTACAATCTGAACATGTTATAATCGAGAGACTTTATGTAACTACGAGTATGTTCAATACTTATCAAAAGCACTTTTTTGGATTCTATATAAAAAAAAAAAATATAAAGTAGGGATTGTTGATTATGGAGGCAGCTTATCCGTTAATTTATTTCTTTGTGAAGCCATATCCGCTGGCGCTTTAACTTCCACTTCCGCGACCGCGCTCCTTGTTTTAGTAATCAGTGGGGATGCTATACCTACATCTGCTTATACTACCTCAGAGGAAGACAACATAATATTATGTATTGAACTATAGGTACTTGTGATATTGTGTATCCATTAAAGGTAATTTGCAGCCCCAAATAAAACACCAAACTATGCTGAATTTGTGCCGCGGTTACAAATTAGCGACGTCAGTGGCAAGTTAATTATTAAGTAATTAAATCGTTAATGATACCGATTCTCTTGTTCACCGAACTTAGTTCACGACAGCTAATTTTATATAAATAGTCAGATTCATGTTCAGATTTAGTTAGACAGTCAAAGTTATAGGTGAAAAACGTCAAATTCAGAAAAACAAAATTGCCATTTTAACTAAACTAATAACTCAGTGCCATCTTAGTGCTGTCCAGACTAATATATAGTTAAGTTGTGTCACTTTAGTCAATTTCAGAATGGGAAATCGCAGTTTGACAGGAATAAACAAAGGAGAATGTACAAAAGTCGTCTCAAAAAGTTTCATGCATCAAGATCATCATTTTATAGTATTTTTTTTCATATTTTTTTACGACATTTCGTCGGGGATTTCATTTTTGAACAGGGAATTTAATTTACAGTTAAAAAGTATGTCTATTGACGAATATGTTTTACTCTCTTTACATGACGTTCCGTTTCACATGATATGATTAATATAACCTTTAATTTTGAATGTGAGCTTGATCACGTCTTTCAAAAATCATGTAAAAATACACTAAGCCGATTCTTTAATTAGAAATAACTAGAACAGATTTTTATTTAACAGATTATAATTTTAAACCTATGCTTAAATGGCCGTGCACAGCCGGTCAAAGGGATTTACAATGAAATAGAATCAATTTATGAATCGACTAACCAGTAATTTACTTAACGATTCTTTTGTACATAAATAAGTATAACGTTTGCTTGACAAACATTCCACGAATTACATGTATTAGTTTTGCTTTCGTTTTGTTGAATAACAGTAACAATTAAGTAAAATCAGAACACCAAATCGATTTAGTATCTCTAATAATTAACTTGCCACTGACGTCGCTAATTTGTGACACAAAATCGATTTTCTTACTAAAGATTTTGGTTTATCGATCTCATCCCTAAATCCCGGCCAACACATTTCTGACAGTTGATTTTATTTTTATTTTTTTGGGTATGGCATCTCGTAGTTGACCTTGAGAGGTCGTGACTACTTAACCGGACTATCCTGTGGCTGCCTTAAGCGGACTCAAAGCCTCCAGCCAGGGGCGTAAAACTACTTATATTATTAAGCGAACGCTCGCTAAGGGCACCCCCTGTGGGGTACGGACCTCGGCTTAGGGCGTCGCTGACGGGAGGACAGCAAGATGGGACAGGCTGGATCAAGTTTTGTTGATTATTATTATTCGGGGAATTTAAAGCTACAGGCTCAGCTACGGCGCGGGCTGGCACTTCGTCGAGCAAGGGTCGGGGGGGACAATTACGTCGGGATCTTCGCGAGGAACCTCGGCGGCGAGGTTGGAATATCGGTCTGTGTTTGTGCACTGTACTGGTGGCCCTACTGCTCTCCTGAATGAGAGTTATGTGGTCATCGGGATCGGTGAGGACATGCTTGGGACGGCGGACTTGACTAATGGAGGAGGGAATATAGCTAGCGGCTTTCACAACCAGAGGGTTGCGGTGATTCGCGGCGGTCTCGAAGAAACACTTTGGAATGCGTTTCATGAACTGACGGATAGTGGGAATCCTGAGGTCTACGTGGAGGATTTCGTTGCGAACGTACCAGGGGGAGCCTGTTATCCTACGGAGGAACTTGTTCTGGAGGGTCTGCATTCTATTGAAGCGAACGGGCTTGGCGTGTGCGAAGACTGCACTGGCATAGGTCATGATCGGGCGAATGCACGCTGTGTAGATACGCAATTTGCACTTAAGTGACAATTTGCTACGTGCATTGAGGACGAAGTGGAGTCTACCTAGAGCGAAGGCGGCGCGCGAACGAGCTGCCTTAATGTGCTCTGAAAACGAGAGGTGTTCGTCGAGAACTACACCAAGATATTTGGCTCGCTTCTCCCAAGGGATCGGCTTGCCGAACATGGTGATCGGTCGAGACCCCTGACAGTTGATCTGACGCTTTTATTTATAAATGGGGATGGCAAGTTAAAGCTAATCTCAGATGGCGCTGCGTACAGTTGTTCTCAATGGCGTCAGTATGACATTTCTTGAATCGTGTAAACAAACGAAAAAAACGAACATTGTGGGCGGTTAGTGTAGTTTATTTGATAACATGGACGCGAAAATGTATTCTACTTGGAGCTTGCTTGAACTTAAAGCCGAGTTAAAGAGAAGAGGGGCGTCTGTTAAACGTAGAAAAGCTGATTAAGTGGAAAGGTAGGACTCTAAAAAAAAACTTTTTAGGAGCTGTTTGCCTAGACCTAGTTCAACGTAGACCTTTGAAATCAATACGCTTACAATGTTTGAACAAATAATTTTATAATTAAATAACTTGTTAGTCGTTAGTATGCATATTTATTATAATTTTTTAAATTTTATATTGTTGGTGAATACTGTCATGTTTTGTATGTATATAAGTTAAAATCATTGAATCAAAATTCAGGATTATATTTACAACAGCTTAACTAATGCATAACTTTACATAAGTAATAGTTCTCTTTACTTTTGGAGTTAAAGAGAGATGAATAATTGGTTATATTTTTCCAGGTATGAGCTGTATGAAAAAAAAAAACTTTAACTTTAGTACATCACAACTCTCTCCAAATCCAACAGAACCCTCTATCATACTTCTACCATTGGAGATGTACCATGACATAAATATTAACTCTATTTTACCTTCGCGTGAAAGACAATGTATTAGATTATTTTGAAAGGTGAATATTTCTTATCGGTTTTATTTTATGTGATGGTAGGTAGTTCCTATTTTACATTTTGAAGATTCAACAAAAAACAGATGCATCAGAAAAATTATATGAAGACAGATTCCTCATATTGATAAGATCCGCATTTATCAATGATCACTTTTATATACAAGGATTTGTCAAGAAGACAATGAAAAAACTCAACTATCAAGTTGACATCAAGATAGATGACCAGGGTGGCATGGCATGGCATGGCATGTAACCAGAAACGGACTTATTAGCCCTGAATCTGTACCTTATATACAGAGTCAAAATGGGGAATTACTATTTAAAAAAACCTGCCTTTATGATTTTCAAGTACAGGGACAAATGTACTGCAGTGGCAGAAAATTCTGTAATTTATTTATATTTAAAAAGATGAGTTGTTCATAGAAAACATATTATAAAGTTAGATTATTTTACAATAACAATATAAAGGCTGAAATTATGAATAAATATCTGTATAAAGATTATTATAATATAATAAAGACACCTAAAAGTTATTTATGAGTTTTATTTGTGATACACTCTCGAGAAATAGAAGCATGTGGGATTTGATTGCTTGAAAGATGTTGGAAAAGATTCTTTTGAATGTTTCTCTTAGCATGTCTTTCGTCTCTCACACTAGCACTGGCTGATATCCTTTTCTGGTTCCATGAAAATAGACTTGGTACTGCTTCTTTCTTTAAAAGTTTGTGTACACAGGGCAAACCTTAAAACAAGATGAACAATGATAAGTATATGAAGATATTATGTAAGGTTAACAATTTAGGTATATAGATACTAGCTTAAATAGAAGAACTATCGTTTAAAACACCCACCATACTTAATGTTTGGTGATAATTTTCATGAAAATGATCTCGACATAACCTCGTAGTCATAGTAGGCTCAGTTTTTAATCCTTACGGCAGCTATCCACTTTCTTCTTTTAATACGATTTATTGGAAACTTGTGTTGGCCTACGTTTTCAAATTACACAACACTTTGTAATTTCTATGGTATTTGTGAACATATTTTATAAGATGCTAATCAATTTGACAGATAATTTGGAACAATCGTATACAGCGCCACTTTGACAGTTGCCTTCCCCATTGTGTTCAGAAGTAGAAACTGTTTGTATTTTGTGAACTTATTTCTTGCTTATTTGATTGTGCAAAAATCTCGAGTTGTGGGGCGTCGACCGACTGACGCCGTCAGTCACCCGGCAAAACCGAATCATTAGAACAAGCGTCTACCCCAATGATGAACTTGTTATAGTCGTGGAAAACTCAGGTAGGCAGATCTTATTTTATTCTTTGAATATATAAGAATATCAGGCACCTTCTATTTCCAGACTAATCTTTTACTGACTGTCGCATCTAAAATCTTCCGTAATATATTTTTTTTAGACTAGCACACAAATTACAAACAAACAAAAATACAACAACAGAAAACCAAATAACGAACCCGTTCGAAGCCAAAAAAGGCTACTCTTGATTATAGGTGTAACTTCTGTGAAAATGTTACGGAAGACCACTAGAGCACTACATAAAAGTTAAAACACACTTGTTATTCATTGTTTCTATTGCAGCTGTCTTCAGAATGTGTGCTTTGCTTTAGAGTGTTTGACTCTGCCTCAAGATCAAGCAAACACAATCAGTAAAGGAAGTTTATCCTTGTCTGCTTTTGATCATAGAAGAGTATGTATTACTTGTGGCATTTCTTTTCTACATGCAACCAGAACATATCCTGTAAGACAACGTCAACAAGGGAGAAACATTTTAGTTAGACATGTTCCGCTACACCAGGTAAATATTTGTGTTAAATTGCATCGTTTAAAAAAAAGTTTAATTTTTTCAAACAATCATCTTCTTGTTAATGTTCTCCTTTTCTCCAGTCTTCTTTAGTTGATAGTGATGATACTATTATTAGATGTGTTTATAATATTGTGTCCCGATAAGTGAAGGTTTCACAAATAAAGAATATTATTTGATATTATTATCTATTTTGACACAAAATCTGCATGATCATTATCATGTATTCTAAACAGTTACATTCCATTTCATACTTATATCAAATCAATAAGCCTTTGCAAAATGTTTGAATTACATTTTTAATGTTGATAAATACATAATTATATGTAGATTTATTTATAAATTGTTACTTTTGTAGGTCTCACGATTGGAAAGAGTATGTGCTGCTTTCTGGAGGTTAGCTACAAGAGAACTGCAACGTCGTGATCAGCACTACTCCAATCGCTCTGGTCTGTCCAACACTATTTTGCCACATGCTGAATCAAGTTGAGATCTCAATTTTCCTGAGCCCGTGTTCCACAAAAAAACTTGCACACTTCAAGTTAGGTCAAATCCAACAATTACGTCTTCAGTGTATAAGTGTGCTCCTAGCACATCCAATCACTGTATATTTGTTGACTGTTTTGAAACGGAACGTTTACTAGTACCCTCATCTATAAAGGATCTGTTATTACTTCATTAAAAATTCTCCGAAACTCGCGAAACGCGCGAGTGACCGCCAGCACAGGGAAAGCCCCTGGGGGAAGCTTCCCTCCGCGCAAATGCCGGAGCGGCTTAGCCCTCAAAGGCCCTCTCCCTGGGCAAACCTTACGCACCTTAAAGCTCCCGCAGCTTCGGTGCCCTCCAAACCCGCTCAACCCGCTGAAGTTCCAGCGCTGATGGCTACCGCCATCCCAGCGCCTGCGGCAACCACCGCGGCCCCTACGGCTCCACCGGTTGCACCGCAAAGAGCCCCGGGCCGAGACAGCGCCCAAATCATAATCAGTACATACGCGGCCCTCTATTCCTCCGCCGCGGAAAAAATGGCCGACGAAATCGTTGCTGCAAACGGCAACCCTCGTCGTCTTTTAGAAATCCTTAACGCGTATCCCGAGATCGCGTTAGTCCTGAAAACCTTAAAATTCTAATTTCCAATGGATAACACAAGGTTAAATTCCACCAAACCCCGATCCCTCAAACTAGGATTTTTCAACGCTAATGGCGTTTCCGGTCAACGCGATGAGATCGCCGCTTTCCTCCGCGACCACCAGCTCGACATCCTCCTCATACAGGAGTCCTTCTTAAAGCCTCATCACCGGAACCCGAACATTGCCAACTACAAACTAGTTCGCAATGACAGGTCTCGATGCCACAAGGGCGGCACCCTGATCTACTTTAGGAAAACTTTGTACTGCATACCCATTGACCCACCTCATCTCTTCTCCCATCTGGAGACCTCTATCTGTCGGCTCGGCATGACCGGCCACCAACCGATCACCATCATCTCCGCTTATATCCCACCCGACAATGGTCCGGAGGATTCCATCTCGCTCCAAAAGGACTTCACTGCCCTCTTCGGTATGAGTGACTCCGTCATCTTGGCGGGGGATCTTAATGCCAAGCACCCGGCGTGGAATAGTAGCACAACTTCAACCAGAGGTAGGTTAGTTTTCAAGTTAGGCGAATCCCTTAACTTTGACGTCATCGCTCCAATGAGCCCGACTCACTTCCCAGGTAATCCTAATCACCTTCCCGATGTTCTCGATGTAGCGCTGCTCAAGAATGTGAACCTCCGTTTGCAATCGATTGAGACGTTCCACGAGCTAAACTCTGACCACCGCCCTGTAGTCATGCATCTTGCACCCTACTCGGGCCCGATCGACCCCAACCGCCCCCCTCAGACCCAGACGATAACCGACTGGAGGAAAGTAAGCGAAAGACTGAAATCCACCACGTCGTCTCACTTAGACACCATCCCCGATCACTTAGTGTCAGTCGCCGACACGACGGCCGCAATCGACTCGTTTACAGAGCACGTACAATCCGTATTGACGGATTGTTCACGGGAAGTTCCGGTGATGGAAGACCATCGCTGGAAACTACCTGCTGACGTACGTGACCTGATAACCGAGAAGAACGCGGCCATCCGTGCCTACGACTCCTTCCCTTGTGACGCGAACAAAGCCCACATGCGCCATTTACAGCGTGCTGTAAAGAAACGCATAGGGGAGGTTCGCTCTGAGGGCTGGAACAAGATGCTCAGCGAACTCGAGCCCACTCATCAAGCTTTCTGGCAATAACAGAGGAAATTGCGTTCCTCAGAAGAGGTCTCTATGCCTCCTCTCATCCGCCCCGACAATAGTGTCGCTTTCGACAGTCCCGATAAGGCTGAATGTCTTGCCGACAGCCTAGAGTCCCAATGTTCTCCCAGCTCCCAACCAGTAGACCAAGCTCACCTGAACAAGGTCGACGCTGAAGTCGAACGAAGAGCCTCCCTCCCTCCCGTCGAAGACCCTGATGATACCAATAAGGTATACAAACTCCTTCCTGCCCCGCTAATAATGCTTATGACCGCCATCTTCAATGGCGCCTTGAGCAACAACATCTTCCCACAAGCATGGAAAGAAGCCACCGTCATCGGTATCCCAAAGCCAGGCAAGCCAAAGTCTGAGCCCTCCAGCTACCGCCCTATTAGCTTACTCAATGTCCTCGGCAAAATCTACGAGAGGCTTATTTATAAGCGTCTCAAAGACTACGCCGAAGCAAAGAGCCTCATACCCAACGAGCAGTTTGGATTCCGTAGCCAGCACTCGGGCACCCAACAGGTCCACCGTATCGTAGAGCACTTATGCGCTGGTCTGCAGCGTAACGCGACGACGGGTGTGCTATTCTTCGACATAGCGAAAGTCTTCGACATAGCGAAATCCTTCGACAAAGTCTGGCACAAAGGCTTGATATACAAGCTCTACCAACTAGGAGTGCCAGATCGTCTCGTGCTCATCTTACGAGACTTTTTGTCGAACCGGACCTTTCGCTATCGCGTCGAGGGAGCGCTCTCGTCCCCTCATCCTATTCGCGCCGGTGTCCCTCAGGGTTCCGTACTATCTCCTCTCGCCTTCACGCTGTTCACTAGCGATATCCCAAAAAGTAAAAAGGCTCAGTTGGCTCTCTTCGCCGACGACACAGCCGTTTACTATACCGGTCACTGTCCCAATGCTATAGCTCGTACTCTCCAAACCTCCGCAAACGTCTTAGGCGCTTGGTTCCGGAAATGGAGAATCGAGGTCAACCCCGATAAAAGTCAGGCGGTTCTCTTCTCGAGACGTCGTCGACTCCCTCCCCCACTTCCCAGCCCGATCACTATGTACGGCAAGCCAATCCCTTGGGAGAAGCAAGCCAAATACCTAGGCGTGATCCTCGATGAGAACCTTACCTTTAAGGCTCATATTAAGGCGGTTCGCACGCGCGCCTCCTTCGCTCTTAGCAGGCTCCAATTCGTACTGACAGCCCGTAGTAAACTGTCCCTCAAATGCAAGCTCCGCATCTATACCGCAGTCATCCGTCCCATCATGACCTATGCCTGCGTTGTATTTGCGCACGCTCACCCACGTCATCTCCATAAGATGCAGACCCTCCAAAACCGTTTCCTCAGAAGGGTCACGGGTGCCCCCTTCTATGTCCGTAATATAGATCTTCACGTCGACCTCAAAATGCCAACCATAAAACAATTCATGAAACGCTTATCAAAGCGTTTCTTCGACTGCGGCATTAAACATTCTAACCCCCTGATTACAGCGGCCGCCCGCTACACTCCCTCTCGCATTAGCAGTATTCGCCGACCAAGGCATACTTTAATCGACCCCGACGACGCCACTACCCTCCTCCAGGAGAGTAGTAAGGCCACTAGCACGCTACATAAGCCCAAAACCCGATCGCCGTCCTACCGCCCTCGCCGCCGAGGCCCGCCGCGACGCCCAAATCGACGCCCCTCCCGACCCTTGCTCGAGCCAGCCCGCGCCGCTGAGCCTGTAACTTTAAATTCGTCCGTAAATAATATCAATCCTGATCCAGCTAGTCATTTGCTGCCCTCTTCCAGCGACGCCCTAAGCCGAGGTTCGTACCCCACAGGGGGTGCCCTTAGCGTTGTCGCTTAGTTTTAGTTAGTATATAAGTTTAAGTCCTGGCTGGAGGCCTTAATTTATTAGGGAATCCACAGGCAAGTCCGCTTAAGCAGACGACAACCGCATAGGTTGACCTGCGAGATGCCAAACAAACAAACAAACAAAATCATTAAAAATTCTATGTGCACCGGCAGATTATACATAGTTTTCTATATTTGTGTTTTTTATATTTTAATTATAGGTATATATTTGTGTCACTTTTGGTTTGCTTATAAACTCATATTAGTTTTATGATTTGTTTAACTGTCAAGTCTAGCAGAACAAGTTACAAATACCACAATTGCTTTTAGCATTTACTTAGTTTAGGCTGAGAACTGGTGATAGTAATGAAAGGTTGGCTGACTCTCTTTAATAAATCTTGTGTAATAAACCTTAGAACGTTTAATTAATAAAGCCAGAGTGTGTGTAATAAATGAGTTAAGTTGTTCCATTATACTTAGGATTTAATAATATGACTGTTGATGATATATTTCTAGAACCAACGTTCTAGAAATAGAATAATCCCAAAAGGATTATTTGGTAATTCTTGCCGTGTTATTCTAAAAATAAGTATTTATCCAAAGAACTTCTAATAACTTTTTGTAAACAAATATACAGTTAGCAAAAACTGGATAATTGGTGTTTTACTTTTTCAGAAATATGATGAAGGACTTAAGAATAAGTATTTTAAATAAAAATTATTGACTTTGAATCGCTATTAAAACTCAAATGGACTTGTTTTTTTTTTCTATAACTTACCTAGTCAATCCACGACGACAACATAAGCATGAGCAATAGTGTCTGTCATGAACAGTATTCTAAGATTATATTTTTCAAGACGCTCCCTAGACAAGCTCTTTATTCAGTCGGACTGGTCACACATAAGATAATGTTTCATTGGTAGGTGTTAGTGTGGTAGTCTGATCACGATAGCGTCCAATGATATAGGTACCGTTAGATACGTTACCCGCTCACAGTATTAGCAATATAAAGGTTGGGTTAATTCCCTAGTTTCAGTCACGCACCCTATGTCGCGGCTATACGTAGCTATAACTCGTAATTCTTAGTACTATAAGCGGATTACGCGGTTTTTAGAGCAATCATACTCATTCGTGTCGTGACGTGTCTCAAAAACATACGTCTTTGGTAACGTCGAACAAAATATAGGTACATAAGTACCTTGTTTTTAGGTTATTTTCGATTTTATAAAATAACTCCGAAACCCGGGTTTTCTTTCCAAAAACACCTTTTGCAGGAGTTAATATGTTATGTGTAGTATAAAAAAAACAAAGTTTGAGTTTGATGCAGCATGTTACGGGATTCCATACATTTACGAGCATTGTCATTTGGTAGAAATAAAGGAATCGGCACCAATATTTAATGTACCGAACCTAATTTTAATCTAAAGTATTAATATTATAATATTAAATAATTCTTTTGTACCGATTGTTGGGAAGGATAATAGCCGTATCTGCAGCATGTAACAAAAACCTTGTCCGATCCAATAAAGGCGCATTCCTGGTTTAACATACGTACTAGAAAAAATTGTAAAAAAAATGTAACTCATAAAAACCAAAAGTTTTTAACTTTGTATTTTTATGAACCATGCGAAATTTAACTCTAAATATGGTAAATTTTCATAAGTTGACAACACTCCACCGGCCGGCAAAATCTTTTAATTTTTACCTATTTATATTTCAAAGGACACCACCCTGCACTAACCGCGCTGTGGGTACTTTTTAACGAGTAGGTCAGAAATCAGGGTCCATGCCTACAATACAATATCAGCTGATATTTAAGCGTAGGCAAAATGTAGGTTCATTTAGTCATAAGTTTGTTTGGCGGCACGCGACAAAGAACACCCTCCCTCTGGCGGCTTCTTTGTCCCGATACTGTAGGTGAACCTTGTCGAGCGATCAGTGTTGCCTTTGGTAAGTTTATTTTAATTTTTGAAATAAACACCATTAGGGAAAAATAATAATCTCTTATATATGAAATGATAACGTATTTGTGTACGCAGTACGATACCAAATAATACCCTTCAGGATCGGACAGGGTTTTCGTTACATGCTATATAGTTATGCGGATCGTTTAAACCTCAACCATGCCATAGTAGATTAAGTAGTTGAAAATAAAGCTTTGAACTAAACACACGTCTTAATTACTCCAGTTTCTGTGCCAACCGAAAGTGAACCTTAAAACGCAAATCATATGGTCCAAACAAACCAGATTCAAGAAGCGTTGGAAAGAAGTGTATAAAAACTGTCTGGCCGATCGAATACAAAAGGCTCGCGGACTCCTCAGCGATAGGAGTGAATAACAAGCCCATTAGTGTTTACTACTTAGATGATGAGTTAATACATCGTCATAACCATTATTATTACGCGGATAATTTACGCGAATTTGGTTTTAAAATCAACCTTAAAATTGCTCTTTTACGAAAATGAGTACTTAAGCAGCCCATGTAAATTTGATGAAATGTCCTAAGACACCTTAATAGTAGTCTTTGGCGATAACAATCAAATTAAGCAATTAAAGATTTTCGTCTGCTACGAGTCACATTCGGTACTGTTTCTGCCCCTTACCTTGCTGTGAAAACGCTGCAACAACTAGCAGAAAATGAATGCAAGGACTATCCTATAGCAGCTGAAACCATCAAGCATGAATTTTTATGGATGATCTAATGTCTGGCCAGGATACAGTAGAACAAGCTATGGAAGTAGCTTAAGATATTAAACATATCCTACAAGGAGGACGTTTCAAGCTCCAAAGTGGGCATCCACTAGTAGCCACTTCCTAGAACAATTGAAAGCTGAACAGCATAGAAAGCAAGTTAAATAAAGACATGAAGTTGCATGGTACTGTCAGAACACTAGGTTTATCCTGGAACATGGGCAAATACACTATTAATTATCATCTTGATAACGCCCTTATGACTGGAGTCGTGACCAAAATAATGATTTTGCCTGATATTCACCGGCTATTCGATCCTCTAGGATGGCTGGCTCCAGCGATAGTACCTGCAAAACATTAATCTTAAGTTTGTGGTTGAAGCGAAGCGCCTTGGATGAGGAAGTAGACCCTGAAACAAAGTAATGGATAATATAACAAAAAGAATATCACATTTGAAGGTTGTTGAACTGCATAAATGGTTACAATACACAAGTGAAAGCATGAAAAACGCCTCTGCACACAATTACTGTGACGCTTCTAACGAAGCAAGCGGACCTGTTGCTTATCTGAGGGTGCTGGGAGAAGATCAGCAATACAAAACCACCATAATTGCTGCCAAATCCAGAGTTGCGCCTCGAGCTACATAACATAACATCACGCCTTTTTTCCCCGAAAGGTTGGGCAGAGGTGTACCTGAACACCCACATTTCGACAGTTATGTTTAAGTCCCATGTAATAGGGTGCGAGCCTATTGCCTCGAGCTATGCGGAGCGGTATTACTTTCAGAATTATTAAAGCAAATAATCGAAGCTATGCATATTCCTTCCAAACAAATGTTTTCGCGGACAGACTCGACAATCGTTTTTTCATGGTTGCAGGGAGATCTTGCAAGATGGCAAACCTTTGTGAGGAACAGAGTCGTAACGATAATCGATAATATCGGTAACAAGTGGTACATTTCAAAGGAAAACACAGCAGATGTTTCATCAAGAGGCATCCTGCTGTCAGATTTGAAGAATTGTAGACTATGGTGGGACGGACCTGAATAGCTGAAACAAAAGGAAATACCATTTACAAACATAAGCACTTTGACTGACCTAGAAATTAGAAAAGTAATAAACAACAGCCATCCATCGGAGAGAAAAATTGGTCAACCCACTTCAAGGTTTGTGATACACTGGCAGAGTTGTTGGAAGCAGTGACGTACTGCAGACAATTCTTGAGCCTGAAAAAGGAAAAAATACAGATAAGTTTAAACATAGAATAATTAGAAAGATTTACACAAACGTTTAAGCGCTTGTGGCTTATTTGTGTAGAGTATACAGGTAGGTAGGTACTATGTCGAAAATAAAACTCAGACTGGGCTGAACAGTGTACCTACCGAACTTGACTCGATTGTGGACTGCTTTTTTATTTGTCAAAACATCCTACTTATGAACATTTATTATCTAGCTACCTCTAAACATAGCATGATGGTTTACAATTAATCGAGCAATAGCGATGCGCCATAGGGCGAGCCGCGCGCGGGGCGTGGGCGCTGATTTGCACACGGCACGTTTTGCCGCGAAGGCATATAAATAGGAGTCGCGAACTAAACTCGATCCTTTTCGCCGCGCGCTGTCGTCGAGTGAAAACCGCTTCTTTCGAAGCGAACTTGTTTCTTTATGTTTGTCAATACGTGCTCGTCGGTTGGGACTCGAAGTGGCCCTGCACAAGTAGCACCGAGCACCTAGCAGCACCGAGGCCATGTGTTTTCATGGTCCTCGGAACACGCCACAGTCGGGTTCCCAGATAACGGCAGGAGGGGTTCACATCGGCGTCGAGTCGACGATGAAGTACCTGGGATTCATACTCGACAGCCGGTGGAACGTCGTGGAGCATTTCCGACGTTTGGCTCTCATACTGGAGCGGCGGGCTGCGCCTGCCGCGCCGTCTTCCGCCGTGTTCAGTCTCGCGCGAACTGCATGTTGCACTGCACGCGGCTTAACTAACGTGGAACGCTTCGCGCAACAAACGCAACAATGCCGAAATATTCCAACTAGGAGTACCATACATGGTGGACTGCTACAATGAGGGTGGTTTTATTTTTCTCACAGCACAAACCCCCTTCCTAGAGATCCTAGAAGCTCGACAGCGGCAACGGGACTACGGGGTCTACATGCCCCCAGCTGCAGACGGAGGCAGGCCTGATCTTACGCCGTTGGATTTCCATGTGTGGGGTAGGGATAGACCTGATTTATGGTAATGACGGCCAGACCATTTCTAGTGCGGAACAACAAAACGTGAATCGTGAACGCTTGTTTATGCAGTGATAGCTAGAGAGACATTGTTAAAAGTGCAACGACACATTATTTAACGTGCAACTGCAGGGTGAATATGTACAGCAATTTTGGTGTAAATAGTGTAAATAAAAACTACGTCGTTATGAGGTATGTACATTTTAAATTGTTCGCGCTATGCACTTCTTACAGTTTACATCTTTACAAATAGGTAGGTACACAACCTATCAATCAGCTGACAGATACGACTCGACGCACAGTTCGTAACCTAACAGAAGTCATTACCTTACGCGAATTCGCGTTGCGTCAGCTGTTTATTTTTCTATTATTATGATCTAAAAGATGTGTAACACTGTAGAATATGAATGTTTTAATCGAATCTAGGATCCATTTCGTAAAAAAAATAAGAAAATGATTGAAACGTTTCGATGCTCGCTCGTAAAAGTCGTAACCCCACAGAGGTCATTAGCTGCTTATTTAGATGTAAGTACCTGGTTTACAGAAGGTACTGTTTTTGTTAAACTGCGAGGAGGGAATTCAATATTGTACCTACTTAGATTTAGGTCGTTTTGTATTTTAAATTCACATTTATTTTTATTGTAAGCGATAACTCTGTTATCAAAATAAGACGAGGTCGAGTTACGAAGTCTACCTAAGTTGGTTTATTGTGAACATCATCACGCCTGCATTCCCCGTAGAGATAGGCAGAGGTGTATTGTCGAATGTTCATTACAGTTCACCAGTGATATGTTAAACAGAGAGACGGCACGCGCCCAGCGGCTACAGACGGAAAGGCACCGCGCCCGCGCCTTTCCCCGCCGTCTTTGATTCATAGAGCAGGCCGGTTTTATGCAAAACATTTCAAGCAGTTTTAAATTATGATAATTAAGTAAAATAAAAAAAAACATTTACATAAAACATTCTTTTTCGTTTCTATAGTTTCTAAACGACCTATAGAGGTCCCTCTTAAAATATTTCGTGTATGAATAGATACACCTTATATACAGGGTGGAAGGGACGACGCACAACCGGTTACCATTTCTGAATTTTTTTGCACGAACGCAGGGGGGTTCAGAATCATGTACTGAGTCCATGGTTACCCGGTTGTGCGTCGATGTCCCTTCCACCCTGTATAATGGTAGTGCGGCTGGTAGTATCGTTGAATCCACCGCCCGACACGAGTGAGCAAAAACAAAAGACGACAAAAAAAAAAAAAACTAAAGTTTCAAGTGGTTGACAATTCATTTATGTTGAAGTGTTGTATTTTAAAACAACCTCAAGATTCATGCTTTGAGAATATGTTAACATTTCATAGTGTTCAAAGTTTGTCTATGTTGATTTAATCGTAATAGATAAACACGATCCTTCCGAATCCGGTTTATTTATTAAATTTTCTAATAAGAATTTAATTAGAATGTGGAAATGAGAGGCTTACTAGAATTTTGACACATCAAGACAATTAAAATACAACGACATTACGTTAAATATTACTTTTCACGTCAGACAATATCGAAGGCGGCATCAAATTACAAGATATACGGTTGTTTATTTTGGTTTATTTTGCTAATCATTCGTAACAACTTAGGTAGAACAAATATTTTACACAAATTCAACCCAAATTCTCACGTTTAACTTTATTTTAATGTATTTGGACTTTAGTTTTATACTCACATTATATTGAATGTATAGTTTCAGCTTAAACACTTACTTTTATTTTGGTATAGCGTCATTAGTTTGCTGGATAATAAGCATTAAGTTGGAAATGGCACGGTGCTCATGAGCCAAAAAATTACGTTTGCACCGCTTGACGGTTAAGGCTACCAAGTTAGATGCGGTTAATGACTTGTGTTTTTTAGCCGCAACTATAAAACCGTCCCTCAAATATCGATTATGCATGGATTTATTAATGTTTTAAGCATCCTTATTACTTCGCTAGGGAACTCTGGCAAAATAATTTATTTGTTCTTTCGAGATTTTGCATTTAATTATGCCGCCAATCTTAGGAACAATAGCAAAGATGTTTGCGACTCTAAGACCGTCCCGGTCATCCCTTAGTTTCTATATTATTTATCCGCGATCATTGCTTACTCTCGCGAATGCTTCCAACCGCCCAAGTCGCATCTCGAAGCGTGAGACGTCCTCTTACGTTTTTTGTTGGGTCTCAATTTGTTTGTCGACATCTACCATTTTGACCGTGAACTCATCAACCGTTACGTGGACGTAGCTTAGAGATTTCTGAACACCAACTATCTCTCTTTCATGCTTTTGAGGTCAGAAATATCCGCTTGAATCGTCTTTACATTTCCGCAGGGGGTAGGTAAGACCGACTTGCCAACCCAGCTTTGCAGGGACTGCACTTCTAAGTAGCTTTCCTGTCCCCAAGCTTGCGGAACCCTTTTTTTTTTTTGGGTGGAAAATCTTCAAATGAGACGCGGGGTACAAATAATCTACATGATATAACAACCAACATATCAACATGACATATAACATGAAATGTAGGAGGGTCCGTACACTGCTGATCGCAAACAGCATGCTTCACCCACGATCATCGGTAATGAGAATGTATATCCCACGGAAGAGCGGGGGTCGAGGCTTTTCAAATGCAAAGAACCTCCACAACCGCGAGGTGTGCAGTCTCAGGGAATATTTTCTAAAAGCCGAAGTGGGTTTGCACCGGGATGTGGTCGCAGTGGACAAGTGACTCACCCCGCTCGCTCTCCATGGCTACTCGTAAAGAGAACTGGTGCAAACCTGTATTACTTACTACCGATGACCGCAAGGCGGTATGGCAAAGCAAGGAGCTTAACGGGCGCTTCTACCAGGCTCTTCATGAGCCTGATGTAGATTTCTTAGCGTCCGTATCCTGGCTACGTTTTGGTGACCATTTCGGGGAAACTGAAGGTTTCGTCCGTGCAATTATGGACGAAGTTATCTTGACGAATAGCTTCCGTAGACATATTATGAAGGACGGGACGGTTGACGTGTGTCGGGCATGCCACCGTCCGAGTGAGTCCATCAGACATATTGTATCTGGTTATTACAAAGAAAAGATAGAAAGAAAAAACGTTTATTTGCGGTAAACATGACGCAGTGATCGAACACAAACACCAAAGAGAACAAATTGGAGGAAAAAATGCATCACACCCACGCAAAACGGTCATCGCTCAGCTTAATGCTCCGACCCTATGCGAGACAGAGCCCCAGCGCTGGTTTTCAGCCGCAGCCGGTGTTCTGCCCGTGTCTGGCTAACGGCGAGTACTTGCACAGGCATAACCAAGTAGCCAGGATTATTCACCAGCAACTTGCTTTGAAATATAAACTTGTGGATTCTGAGGTAGTGTATTACAAGTATGAGCCCGACCCAGTTCTCGAAAATGACCTTGTCACGTTGTACTGGGATCGGTCTATCATTACTGACAGGACTATTATCGCTAATAAGCCTGACAAAGTAGTGATAGATAGATTAGTGCGCCGCACAATGATTATCGATGCTACCATTCCACATGACGAGAACCTCGTGAAAACTGAGAAAGAGAAACAAATTAAATATGTCGATTTAGCACACGAGGTTGTTGACATTTGGAATGTGAACTCGGCTGTCATTGTACCGATTGTCGTATCAGCCAATGGCCTGATGGCCAAAAGCCTCGATCAACATCTCTCGAGGCTTTTAAGCGGTTGGATCAAGGACCTGATTCAGACGGCAGTACTCCTCGATACGGCTCGCATCTCGAGGAGGTTCCTGTCGTTGGAGCTCTAACCACCGGTAGCTTGGACCCTGCTCCCAATACTGGTGGACCACTAATTTTTATATTGTTAAATGTTGTTTTATTAAAATGTTTATTTAAAATGTAGTAAACTAAGGTTAAAAATTAATAAACGAAATAATAAAACAAATGTATATAAAATTTTAAACAGTGTAAAGAAAACTTAATTTATGTGTATTATTTGATTTTTCACAGTTGATCTAAAGTTTATGAGTGTCAAAATGGCTGTTACATTCATTTTATCAAGATAAAAGTCTAAATTAGTTTTAAAAAAACATGTTTAATTAAATATGTAAACAATTAATGCAATACAACCTTCTTATTCGACTACGGGTAAAATACAAATTTTGGATGTTGGCCTTTTGATTGTTGAGGATTTGGTGCGTAACGGGTGATGTTATCATCTCCAGGATGTTTTTGTACTATCCTACCCATCAACCAACGACTTGGCGGCAAGTCGTCTTCTTTGACTACCACAATGTCTTTAATTTTTGGCTTAGCAACTTGGAAAGACCATGTGTAACGATTCTTCAAAGTAACGAGATATTCGTGAGACCAACGTCTCCGAAACGACTGGAGCAATCGTTGAATGAATTGCCAGCGTGATAAATAATTAATATAAGAATCTTCGTACTAGTTATCTGGTACATTAACTAAGGGCTCTCCAATTAAAAAGTTTCGAGGTGTTAGTGGTAACGCTTCACCTGGATCATCAACCTTAATTGTGCACATAGGTCGCGAGTTCAAGCACGCTTCTACCTGACTGAGGAGTGTTGTCAGTTCTTCAAATGTGGGAGTCGCTTCACCGATCACTCGTTTCAAATGGAACTTTGCGGATTCCAAATTCCGCCAAAGTTGGGACTGTGAGGAGGACTGAAGTGCCACTCGGTACCATTCGCTTCGAGGTGTTCGGCTAGAGACGATTGGATAGCTGTCAACTGCTGCAACTCCTTGGAGGCACCTACAAACGAGGTGCCATTGTCACTCAACAGTTTGGCACAATTACCTCGTCACGATACAAAACGTCTAAACGCCGCTGAAAAGGTTTGAGTGCTGATGTCACTCACTACTTAAAAATTATGTTCACGAGTGACCATGCATACAAACAGGCATTATAGCCTTTGTATAAACGGTGGCCACGACCTTTCGTTGTCCCCATATTATTTGGAACAGCATAATCCAGCATGATATTGAGTCTGTGTTCATTTTAGGTGACTATAAGCTCACCCTGGTGAATTATTTGGTCAGGATTTGCATAATTTTTGTTTAGAGCAGTGTGTCTGTCACCTATTCCTATATAATAACAAAATATTATATTTATTTTAAAACCATACTCGTGGTTCGGCCCACTTAGTTTGATGGTCTGACAGCTTGACACGTTACCCTAATTAATAACAAAATATCATTATAAAACAATCAAACGTAAGTGATAATTACTGCTTCCAAAAAGGTTTGGCCACAGAAGACTTTGCGCTTGGCTCGTTATAGGCGCTACGTAACAACAACGCGCCTTCGCACACCGAACTTAAAACGAGGGACACAGCCCTGACCTAGCTCCGTGTAACTTCATTTTATTCCCGAAAAAAAAAAACTGCTCTAAGGGGTACAATTTTCGGCGTCGAAAGATGTTGAAAATCGAGGTGTATGCGGCGGACTGGAAAAAGTGTTTCGAAAACTGGTTCAGACGCATTCAACTTTGTATAGAGGCTAGTGGAGAGTACTTTGAAAAGATTTAATAAAAAAATATTTACCCATAGAACATTTATTTTTAATTTCGTAAAACATTCTGAGTGTCCCACGTACATCCTTCAATAATAACAAAATACACTGGGGAGAGCGAAATGTAAAACAAATTAATACTTAGAAAGTAAGAAAAATGGATTTATTTTTAACAGAAACACGTGCATACAAAATAAATTGATAACAACACCAAAAAAAAAACAAAGTTGATTTATTATTACGAACACAGAACATGAATAGTCGGCAGATGCACGCCCTGATTGTGACAAGAAGGCTTCCACTCAGCATGACGCTGTGCTATAGAGGACCCACAGCACAGCGCTGATTTTCAGTGGTCACCCAAAAATGACGTACGGAAACCAAGTCAGGTTTAGGGATTCAATATATTAAATGAAAGTAAGTACATAATAAATTAGAACAAATAAAACAGTAAGTAAGTAGGTTCTCAAAAATTAAAAAAGCTAGATAGCAAATAACGCTAGGCGCACGAGTCATGCGTGGACGCACGTCACGCGTGGCTAGTTTCGTGGTATCGTATACGCGTGAGTTACTTACCGCAAAACGAAAAGTCGACAATGGGCAACCGGCCAGTACTTGTGTCTTAGTTGATGCAATCAAAAGTGAGGCGTTTAGTGTATAAATATAAGTGCCTTTACATCGCTATCCCCGTGCGGAAGGGCGGCGGGATGCAACCGAGGCGACAAATTGCCCATTACTGCCATTACGAGCCATTCGCCATCGAGCATCGGTAATCACTATGCCGTCCGTCTCACACCGCTTGGCTAATGAAACAAAGATTAACTGACTTAAACACTTTATGAAAATTACAAAACTTAACATAATAACTAAACTAGTTGAGGAGTTTTGCTCCATCTGGTCCAGTAGGTCCGCCTCATTGCGTATGAGCCTCTCCTTGTCACCAGCCTTATGTCGCGCAAGGATACGGCCATGCTTCGTCCACACATATTGCCAACCGAGACGTTGGCCCGCCTGTCGTGTCCGCCGAAATAATTGACGGTTAGTTTTCGTTAGGCGTTCATTAAGGTAGTACCTACTGGATGAACCGTACATCCCGAGATACGCGGTGCTCGCCCCGCGCCGCACTCGCGCGGCTCACCACAACTTGTCACGCAAGTTGCGGCGCACTAGGCGCACGACCACTGTACGCGGCCGGGTCCAAAGAGTACTTTAAATATACGCCGGGTTACTACTGGGCACGCTGCGCTTGCAGCATTCACTTGCCTGCCGCCCCTGCGGTCCACGCTTACTAAGTCGCGATCTTCAAATTTAACGCATAACTTTGTGGCTATTAGCTTCACCGTATGCAGTTAATTTCGGCCAATTCTTGGATAATAGTTGTTGGTCCCGGTCGTTCAGTTCAGTTTTTAACTGAGCAATTTCCTCGATCGCTCCCAACCTGCCCGTGGCAGCAAGTTTTTGCTCCAGATTATCCATTCTGCTATCCACGCCATCCATTCGCTTTTCATACTGCTCAATTGTCCCTTTCAAATGATCTCTGTCCGCCTGGAGCTGAGCCAGATCCGAACGAAGACTCTGTAATTCGCATTGGAACTGTTTTTGTATAGCATTCAGTTCAGCCTGCAACTCCTCTTTAAAACTGCGTAGGATGGCAGACAAACCTGGGGCCATATTTTGAGTATCACCCAGTGTGCTGCAGCTCAAACCGCTGGTATTCATACTCTTCCGTCTCATATACCTCTGCTGGCACAGCATCCACCTTGCTCTTAACCGATGTATTTTTGCAGGTAGTGCACACCCAGGTGGGTTTAATAAAACCCGACAGTGGTAGGAAAGCGTATGCTCGATGAAAGAGGGCATTGCGGGTGCAACACCTACCGGCCTCTAGTTGCGATATAAATTTTGCGCAACCACCACACTTCGCTGCCGGCATGATGCTGCGTACAATAATTAACTGCGCACTTATTAGCGGTCGATGTTAAAAATCTTCGGCAGTATGCAACAATCGTAACCAATCGTCACAACTGAGAAAAATGATCGAACAAGGGACAGTTTGGAATGATCGCTTCATGGGCCTTTGCTGACTCTTCTAAATCTGTATTGCATATGAATCCGAACTTAACCGTTTAGCAGGAAAAGGCTTGGGCCAAGCTCCAAGATGTTAACGCCGAGACTTGGTGGTCACACATCGACGCTGTCGAAGGAAACTGGCCGTCAATACACATACTGTGCAGGCAGCTCTCGATACTCAAGATCCGGTGCTCACGCTACTACATAGCGACGGGGCCCCAAGATACATAGCAGCAGACCATGCGGAGATCTTGGCCGAGCACCTGGAGCGTCAATTCCAGCCGAACCCGACCGATGACAACGAGCATTTCGCCTCGCCGATAGGCCCAGTGGAAGACCGTATTTTCTTCTCGCCTTGCGCAGTCAGACGCGCCATCCTGAAGACCAAGCCAATAAAGGCCCCTGGAACGGACGGTATCACCAACACAGCGCTGCGCCACTTGCCATACCGTACGGTAGCGGCACTGGCGCGCCTGTATACGGGGATACTGCGCCAGAGGATCTTCCCAACCAGCTGGAATGAAGGGCGCGTCATAATGATGCCCAAGGTGAAAAAAGATGTGCTGAAGCCTGGAAGCTATCGGCCTAATACATTTATGAGGACCAGTCAGTTACTAGGGTTCACACTTCATCGTCGGCTCACTATGGGAAGCCACGTTCGCAAGGTCCAAGGTACCAAGCTGGGTGTGTACAAAACATACATCCGTCCATTTCTTACGAACCTACGCCTCCCCAGATCGGCTTGCCCTCACTATAGAGACCAACAAGAAGCTCGTCTGCGCGCTGCACCCTGACGCTGCGGAAAATCACAGTTGCCTCTCGCTACGAGAAGATCAGCGTAATCCAGCATGATCTTAGGATCGAGAGCCTGGACGACCACTACAGGCACCTCGCTTCAAATATTTTCACGCGTGCCGACGCACTTGGCCCCAGCACATTGCGTCCTGGCATGCGCACGTACCTGGCAGGATGCGCCTACCACGCCACCAGGTTTCCGGGACCCGAACCCACCGAAGTGACGCCTGAGTAAGACAACCTCACATATACGCGATTTACTCACACAATAATACTCCACACACATTACATGAACTCGGAGTGAACCCCACACACACGCAACTCCACTAGCACATAAACTCACGCGTTGAATGTGCGTCGTGGAATCGCAATTACATTGCTGACATGAGCGGTTTGTGTTTGTGAGCATCCTTAGCAAAGAGCGCCTTAATTCGGCACCTCTGCTTCCACCTGGCGGAGACAGATCGGGGTGGCGTGAAGAAAGCGGCACTGTGAAGCAGTGCCGTGGTGCCGAACAATGGTGTTCGGCAGAAGCACCACGTGTGTGCACATCACAATGTGTTTACATCCACACACAAGGGCCAAGCCCGAAGCCCGCCAGCCGCGCCCTCTGACGGGGACGTTGTACTGTTGACTACAGGTATTGTTAAGTTTCATAAAAAAATTGGAATTCGGAAATAAAGTAGTTTCGTAGGTCGATACTGTTCTAGAGTTCTTTAGTCTGGATCAGGACCTGGGTTTTGGAAAATTTGGTTCTGGATTTATCCTCATCTCATTCATGTTATCACTCGGTTCTCTTCAACCGAATCTTTTTAAGAAAAACTGAAGAATCGTAGAGATACATTGAGCCAATTCAGTGAAATGCCAATGGCAAACCTATTCTCCTCTCCTCTTCTCCTCCGCTGGATTTGATTATTAATGTATCAATTTATTTTTATGTGCCTACATTCTAAGCAAATAAAGACCTATTCTATTCTATTAATACTCTTATAAATTAAACATTAAAACATAAAAAAGCAAACTGCAATATTACATGACAATTTTAAAATATTAAACAATAAATCATGAAAAAAAAATGGGCAGAGGAACAATGTTGATAGGTCAACGATCAATGACAAAATGGACGAGTCTATTTTTTTTATGTATGGCATCTCGTAGTTGACCTTGAGAGGTCGTGACTACTTAACCGGACTATGACCGACGAGTCTATGCAGGCTTCGTCTATTTATAAGCGTGGCGGCGCTGGATCGTCGCTGCGTGGGGATTGTCCAGTGTTGTCATCTAACACGGCCTCTCCTGACATGGCAGCGTCCTCGCGGCCAGCTTCAGTTCTTGACGATGGACCAGCACCATCGTCCTCATGATTAATTGCTTGATCTTCATCGCAACCTGAAACCACAGTGCACGTACGTTAAGATCACACACTCAAAGTTATTACACAAGTTAGCAAATGAGTTTTAATTCAAATAACAGTGACTTTATGTACCGAACAACCTAAACACTTTGCGCAAAAAAATAACAGTCGTACACAACGACTTTTTATATCACAAGTAGGGTTTACTCAGGTCATATTCCCACACCAAATACCATGCGCGCATCAGGATTTACATCAGTTACAGCAGGTCAACCATAAGACCTACATCAGGATTTACACTCAGTCTATAGTCAGCATGGGCCCCACCGACATCAACCTCGATACCTTCACCATGAGCTGCACTCAATAGTACAGTCCATAGTCTGTGCCACCCAAAACCATGTACTACACAGCATGAGATTCGGCACCAAAAACAACATAAAACAAACGCAACCAGTGATTGTTTGGTACACATAGTCTAAAGTGTAAGCAAAAGCTGGGTGCATACAACAAAAATAAACAGTGAAAGTTCTCAACTAACTTTCAAAGAAACCAGCGCATGTGTCGGGGGTCCACTCGCCACGCCACAACACCATGCACCCAGCAGCTGCTTGACTGGTTTTACCATAAGAACCAGCTAGAAATTTTAGTTCGTACCTGTCGTTAGGTAGGACACTCTCAACCCTGTACGGGCCTCGCATACCACAATTTAACTTGCCAGTACTTACTGATCTCTTAATGACGAAGACTTGGTCATTAACATTGAACTTCTTAGGAGGGCTTCTATTTTTATTGACATACGCGTCTTGATTCGATTTGTTTTTATTTATTAATTCATCTGCGCGTTGCCTACGTAACTCGCGGATCGCTTCGCGGTTAGGATTTGAGCCTCTAAACGTAACATCTCTAATTAAAGAGTTAATTACTGGCGTTGTCGATTCCGTGCCAATTAATTGATTTAACCCGGAATATTGTGTCGTCTTATGTTTGGTAATGTTTAATATGAGCTGTAATTTCCACAAGACGTTCGGCCATTCGTTATCTTTATTATTAACTTCGATCCTGACCAAATTTAGCACAGTACGGCAGTATCGTTCAACCTGACCGTTCTCCCGATGCATCTCAGGCGTAATGAAGTCAAACTCAAACTCAAACTCAAATCATTTATTTCAAATAAACCCATTACAGGCACTTTTGAATTGTCAAGGGGTCGGTCAGTCAGAAATATGAAGCTAGTTGCCCATTCCAAAGCGAAGTAGGTACCTATGGAGAAGAACGGGCAAGAAACTCCATGGACACTCTTTTAAATAATATGGTTACAGATTTTTTTTTACATCAGTCTTGTTGAAATTAAACATGTGAGAACGATGTAGAAAGACCCGTTATAAAAAACATAAAAATAGGAAAAGAAAAATTAAAAAAACCCGTGACAGCCAAGAGATGACCAGTCCCCACTGACGGCGCCCGTTCACGAACATGACGTATGGATCAGCACCATTCAGCTCAACCATTTTGAAGGGAACTTAATGATCCAACACACACGCCACCACCAGCGAGACATTTGAGTGAGCGTGACATACTCTCAGCCGCCAGGGCACATTCAAGTCAATGACAGACGTGCCCAGTATAGGGTAGCTTTATAGTAGGTACTACATAGTGCTCACACGTGTGCTTTGCAATTATACAATACTAAAAGATTGAATTTATACAGTGCAAAGATAGTTTTTACAATCTTCAGCAGCTCCAACAATATTTCCGGAGAGACATTAGAGCAATATATGGCCTGCGGAGGCCATATATTGCTCTAATGGCTCTTTTTTGCAGAATAAAAATAGACTCGATGTCTGCAGCGCGTCCCCATAATAAGATACCGTAAGACATTATACTATGAAAGTAACTGAAATAGACCAGCCTCGCGGTATCTACATGAGTAAACTGACGGATTTTTCTTAGAGCATATGCTGCTGAACTTAGCCGTCCTGCAAGAGATGTTAAATGGGCACCCCAATGCAGCCTCGAGTCGAGCGTGATCCCCAAGAAAACCGTTTTATCAACGAATTCTAGTTTCTCTTGATTCAATACTATGTCACAATCAGTACTTTTAACATTCGGCAAAGCAAACCTTATGCATTTTGTTTTTTTCCCATTTAATACTAAATTATTAGCAGTAAACCAATTTTGTACCTGCAGCAGTGCGTTATTTACGTCGTCAAGGTTTGATGAACGTCTACTTATCTTAAAAATTAAAGAAGTATCATCAGCAAATAACACCATTTGTGGTTGTTTTTTTAATAAATGGGGTAGATCATTAATATATACTAAAAAGAGGAAAGGACCTAATATCGAGCCTTGTGGAACACCCAATTTTACTTTTAATCCAAGTGAATTGACACCATTAATTTGAACTTTTTGCCGTCTATCTTGTAAATAAGATCTAACTAAACTTAGCGCAGGTTTACCTAGTCCGTAATGCTCCAGTTTTAGGAGCAAGGTTTCGTGATTAACGCAATCAAATGCCTTGGAGAGGTCACAGAAAATTCCTATGGCATCTTGGGCCTCCTCCCACGCTGTAAATATGTGTTTTAGTAAAGTGACACCAGCATCAGTCGTGCAACGACCTTTGGTGAAACCATATTGCTGTTCGTGTCAGATTTTGTTGATGTTAAAATGATTAAGCATTTGATTGAGCATTACCTTTTCGAACACCTTGCTGAATACCGGCAACACGGATACTGGTCTATAATTGTTGGTGTCTTTGCTATCCCCAGATTTAAAAAGTGGTATAACCTTACTGTATTTCATTAAATCCGGGAAGACTCCTTGATCTACACACAAATTAAATATTAAAGCTAAGTATGGTGCTATGGTCTCGATTATGGATGTACAAACTTTGATAGACATTCCCCAAAGATCTTCGGTTAACTTGATTTTTATTTGCCGAAAAGCTTTTATAACTATCGTAGGGTTTATATGTTTAAATTGAAATTCAACCGGGCAGCCTGGAACGTTCGCTCTTAATAAATCAATTGAGACTTTGGGTGAGGAATTTAAAGCCTCCGTAGTTGTGTGTGAAGTGGACTTCAATACCATAGTCAGTTAACCAGTGTACAAAATTGTGGTTATCAAACATCCGACTGCGGTCGCACACCAATCGCTTGAAAGTACCGAACAAAGAAATTGTTTTAGTTATCACTCGCTTTAACTCGTCACAATCCTGTCTGTACAGGCTGTACAACAAACAATACTTTGTATACGCATCAACTATGATCAATACGTACTTAAATCCGTTACTTTCTCTAAGCGGACCGAGTACATCAGCATGTACTGTATCAAACGGTATTGGATTCTTTTGCCAAGTGGAAATCGGTTGTAAGGGGGCACGGGGTACTTGTTTATGCGATATATAAACGACGCAGTGTGTTATGTACTTAGTAACAAATCGTCTCAAACCCGGGAACCAAAAGTGTTTGAGAATCAAATCAATAGTTTTGTCTATACCCAAGTGTTCGTGTTCGTCGTGGAATACACGTAACAAGCTTAGACGAACGCTTTAGGGACATAACATAGGTAACGCTCTTGCTCGCCCTCCACACAGTACTTACAATACAAAAGATCGTTACATTTAAAAAACGATTTGAATCTAACGCACCGTTATTTAATTTTTCTAATAGTGACAAACTTTCTTCGTCTCCCGCCTGAGCTATCTGTGCCCAATTAAGTGGTTTCTGAACGGCATTTATGACATTAACCGGATTTCGGCTAAAATAATCTACATGAGACATTAAACAACCCTTGCGGTATTCTAACGTAAAGTCGAAGTCCTGCATATAGATCCACCAACGTGCTACTCTAGACTGAAGATCTTTCTTCCGTTGGGTCATTTTTAACGCGTTACAGTCGGTGATTATCGTAAAATGCTTACCAACAAGATATTGACGAAAATGCTGCAATGATTTTACAACAGCTAGGGTTTCGAGCTCATAACTATGATACTTCGCTTCTGCTCCTACCGTTAGCTTAGCGTTAGCACGGTAATAATATCATACAGTATTGTAACTCGGCCGTATCTTTAAAATAAATGCCTAACGCCGCGCGGTACGTAAACATGCGATAAGGCTGCCCGCCTCCAGCATTTTAATTACATTTGCCTACTTTGTGTTTCGATTTAGTTTTGTGATTGTAAATATACTTTTGTATATAAACAAATTAAATACTTTGTGAATTTAATAGGAAGTGTTCAATAAAATGCGTGATGTTTTTTTATTGGTAGATATAAAAAAAAAATGTTTATGTTTGAATAACAAATCGGTCGGTAGTTTTGCACGCACGAAAAATATTTGCGCCTCGACTGATACGTACGAAATGCTTTATTATTAAATTTTAAAGTATAAAAATCTGCATTCTTATATAAAGCTTAATTATAAATTGTTTTGGAAAACTTGGACTCCATTCCTTTTAAACAAAAACATCTACCTACTCAACTAAAATGCAAGAAACAGCTGACGAGTAATTTTAATAACTTTTTATCTCAGCTTATAATTAGGTAACAAACAACTCGCAACAACTCAAAACAAAAATTCTTTGGTCACCAATGCCAAGCTGAACAGCTGGCTACGAATGTTTTAAAATCACAACCCTCTCAAACATCTAAACATCCTGTGAATATTTCATGAGTCTAGCTATTGTTGTTGTTATTAATACCGAAAAAAACGGTTTCTAGTGGTATATGTTGATATAGCAGCAGCAGAAATACTTAATCTGAGAAAATTTCAACTACCTAGTGTGAGGTAGATGGTCAAATTATTTTTTTCTAGTATTATTCATACACACAGTACAATAAACAACTATTATTAATAATAAAATGTTTACTTTGTCTTTGTATTTACTTTGAATAATACAAACTAACAGTACAAAACACACATGCCTAAGGTTTTAACACAAGCGTACCTACCGTTTCCTGATTCATGAACCGCCTATAACTACCTATTTCACTCGTGTCAATCACTTTCCTTTACTCTATTCACTTTATTTATTAATCCAGACATTATTTTTTCGGGAGATAAAAGGAAATACTTATCCATTAAAAAGACACACATTATGAAGCTACCTACTAGTAAGTAAAATTATATTATAGTCTTACCTTTCAGAGTTTACAGGTAATCTAAAAAAAGTTATCTCTGGATGCGTTATTGAAGAATTCATGCAAGCATAAACAGCACAATATATCCCACTAGTCATATTAAATATATAACATAGTTTTAGTGAAAATATTACCCGGTTATTGTTAAAAAACAACTCAGCGTCCGTTCGTCACTGTGGCAAAGTCGAGAGTGTCTGCATGCCGCGCTCGTGCCTTGAGCGAGACGCGTAGGCATAGCTCGCGCTTCTTCCGTTTGTATGAAGTTGGAATACTGTATGATATTATTACCGTGGCGTTAGCGTTCTTGTTCATTGCTCCAGTTAAAAACAAAAAACTTTCGAGTTAATGCGGCCATGCAGGCAGTTTTAATTGCGTAATTAGGGATATACCGCCGGCAATACCCAGCCAGGCCCAGGAATTGGCGAACTTGCTTAACGTTACTTGGCCTTGGCGACCTAAGCAAGGCTTCGACTTTATATTTGCTCGGTCTAACCTGACCCTGACTGATTATTCTACCTAAGTATTCTATTTCACTATTTAGGAAACTACACTTCCTTAAGTTTATAGAAAAGCCGGCTTTTGTCAAATTTTCTAGGACTGCGTCTAGCAAAGTAAGGTTCTCGCCGATTGTATCGGATAGTAACAAGACATCGTCGGCGTACACAAGTACTTTACCCGATTCAATGAAAGATTTCAAGGTTTTACTGATGGTTTTCTGGTAAAAAACAGGTGCATTGGCAAGACCGTAAGGCATTTTACAGCATTCGTAATGTCCTTCAGGGGTAATAAAGGCAGTCTTGTGAATGGAGTCCTCACTGACCCTCAATTGATGGAAGCCTGAGACCATATCAAGTGCAGTGAACCATTTAGCTTTACCAAGCATGTCTACTATGGTCATTAATTAGCGGAAGTGGATGTCTTAGTTTGACTGTAACTTGATTTATAGCTCGATAATCGACTACCATCCTATCTGAACCGTCTTTCTTTTTGACGAGCAAGATCGGGCTAGCATATTCAGATTTTGATTCACGGATTATGCCCATCTCCAATAAATCTTTAACTATAGCTCGAACGCGTATCTTCTCATCATAAGACAATTTGTAAGGTCGGTAATATATCGGAATGTCACTAGACAACTTAATCTGCATTTCGCTATCTTTAACAGTAGTGGTAGCAGTACCGGTTAAAAAGTAACCAGAATATTTGTTCAACACGTTTAATAACTGTTCCCTATCTTGCCCGGTAGCGTGCGTCGATATATTTTTGATGACCGATGATGGATCTATCTGCGTAATATTATTCACGAAAACACTACTATTAACGATACGTTGCGAATCACCAGTACGAATGAACGCGACACCTTTCCTATTTAAGACGTCGGTACCAATAATTACGGGCACGTTTAAATGACTTCTATCCACAACATAAAAATCAACTTCTAACGTAATAACGGAGCTATTATTTCGAACACGTTCCTTAGCAAAACACCTACTTTCGGTATGACCAATTTTTTTGCAAAACCCGCACTTGTCAGGATAAGGATTCGTTGAAGAGCTATTCGCATTATTCTCAGAATTATTGCTTTGTGAATCTGATTTAGGTCGTTTCATTCAACGTTCGCGTTTATGACCTACTTCGCCATACTGAAAACAACGGACTTTGGACATATCGAAAGGTTTAGGTTTGAACTGACTATTACCGTTACGATTAGGAGCACTATGAGCATTGGATTTCTTGTATGAATTAGACGCACTAGATTTTACAAAACTCGACAAATAAGCAACTATGCTTTCGGGATTTAGTTTAGCATTCCTTGCGGATGCACGAACCTGTGAGTCAGTAGTACCGCGTATAATAATTGCAGTTAGTAATTCACTGCTCAATCCTTTAACGATACGTAATTTAAATAAAGATTTACGAGCGTATTCAGCATAGGTAGAATACTTGTCCGATTCAGTACACATAACATTATACAGAATGTTCGCAATATCGACAGACCGTGGGCACAACGTTTTTAACTCCGATTTTAAATTAGACCACGTACGCGTAGTGCTAGTCCACTCACTAAGCTAGGTACGAGCTTCCCCCTTAAGGCAACGACCTACGCGAGCAAGACATTCACTATCCTCCCAATGATTAAGCGATCGGGCTTTATCAACTTCATTGCACCACGTGTCGACATCATGAACACTCGGATCAAAATCAGAGACAAAATATTGGTTCTCACCGGGAGGGTCATCATGGCGTCTAGAAAGCGTTCGGCTATGCTTTTGGCGTCGCTCTCAGACGGCAACGGTGTGGCAGCAAACTCTTGCGTCGGGGCGGTAGACGCTGGGGGTGCGCAGGCAGGTGTTGTGGCGGGCTCCACGTCGTCGCCAGAGCGTGGTAGGATCCTGGGCTCGCCAACAAAGCAGGCCGCCTCTCGTTCCCACGGGTCCGTTCCTCCAGATCCTGAAGTCTCTTTTAATCTCGTCTAACGTTTTAGGAGGCGAGGGAGTTCGTACATGACGTCTCCCTTTCCTATTGCGATCGGAAGGCATTGCGTCTCTGCCCAACTTAACCTCAAAAACAACTACTGTAGAATACGATAAACGAAACTGCTTCAAATCTACAAAAATTAATAGTAAACTGCAATATTACATGACAATTTTAAAATATTAAACAATTAATCACGAAAAAAAATGGGCAGAGGAACAATGTTGATAGGTCAACGATCAATGACAAAATGGACGAGTCAGTATAGTATAATGTACTCTGTGGACGAGTAAATTTTTTTTGTTTGTTTGTTTGGCATCTCGCAGGTCAACCTATTGGGTTGTCGTCTGCTTAAGCGGACTTTCCTGTGGTTGCCCTAATAAATTAAGGCCTCCAGCCAGGACTTAAACTTAAATGCTAACCAAAAACTAAGCGACTACACGCTAAGGGCACCCCCTGTGGGGTACGAATCTCGGCTTAGGGCGTCGCTGGAATAGGGCAGCAAATGACTAGCTGGATCAAGATTGGTGTTATTTTGGGACGAATTTAAAGCTACAGGCTCAGCGACGCGGACTGGCTAGAGCAAGGGTCGGGAGGGGGTGGACGAGTCTATGCAGGCTTCGTCTATTTATAAGCGTGGCAGCGCTGGATCGTCGCTGCGTGGGGATTGTCCAGTGTTGTCATCTAACAATACACTAATTTGGACTTACTGCTAATTGCTATTAGAGGTGGAACAGAACTCATTATCTGCTAATACAAAGTATACTAACTGCTGTAACAAAAACACAGCGCCATCTAGTGTAACTTATCCAAAGCACTATGATGAGCGGCTACATGAATAAGAAGACAGCAACTTCAAACAATATCTGTGGACAAGTGATGCCATCTACAATCGTCGTGTGCAACAATCTGCGCCAGCGCCACCCCTTTAGTTATCTGCACCACAACTACAGACGACTACGTGTAGATATTGTACACACATGTAAACCTTCCGCCTTTAGCATAGCTGTCTTCGAACAAATCGTCACCCGACCCTTGCTCGAGCCAGCCCGCGACGCTGAGCCTGTAGCTTTAAATTCGTCCCAAAATCCAATAAATCCTGATCCAGCTAGCCCCTCGCTGCCCTCTTCCAGCGACGCTCTAAGCCGAGGTCCGTACCCCACAGGGTGTGCCCTAAGCTTGTAGTCGCTTAGTTTTTAGCTAGTATTTATGTTTAAGTCCTGGCTGGAAGCCTTAATTTATTAGGGCACCACAGGCAAGTCCGCTTAAGCAGACGACAACCCTAAAGGTTGACCTGCGAGATGACATACACAAAAAAAAATAACAAATCGTCATTCACCAGCTAGAGGTTCGGAGCCCGGTAGCCACGCAGCCAGCTCTGATCCTTAGAACGACTAGTTCCTGCTTCGATAGCCTAGCAGTCTTCAGGAATCTAGCCAGCTAGGGGAGGTCTGAAGGGCGATAGCCACGCAGTCAATAGATTATCATGAAGTTACCAATAAATTATCATCAAGTTCAACGGGGCTTTAATTTCACAACCAACCTTGCTTGCTTTATTTTCTTGAACACACTAGCGATATAATCAGTTTTAGCTATTTACCGCTCAGGCATGATGATATAGTAGATTGTTAGGGATGAAAGAGACCTATTCAGGCACGACACGAGACAGTTCGAGTGTCTCAGAAGGTCTTTCACCCGAGGTCGGGCTATCACTCTGCTTTTCATTTCGAACGTGAAGAAATATATTAAATACCTGATTAGTTATACAAACAATATCTTATCAAAACATAAAGAAACAAGTAAAAATTTCTATTTAAAATTAATATTAAAATAAAAGCAAAAATTGAACGTAAGGGAAACGTTCTTTCCTGTTATTAATAATTGATATTTTTGGGGAAACTTGAGTTTCCTGTGAGTAAATGTTGGAGAAAGCGTGTATTTTGTCTTTTTCTTCAGCTGGAATAGATTTTTTTTATTTCGCTCTGGATAGTATTTGGAAGTACTAGGTTGCGGAGGGAATTCCGATTAATGCTCCGAAATTCTATCAAAATTTTACTTCAACGTCCCCGGAAGGTCGAAACGGTCCAATCCCCTGCTTACTAACTACAGACAGAACTCATTTCTTGTAAGTGCAAGCAGAAACTTTAATAAGATGTCTGAACAGCATGACTTCGGTCCTTTTACAAGTGTCCGTGGCCAGAAAGTGCTTGAGCCTTAACTTTTCACCTGATGCTTGATATTGCTAGCTTGAGTAGTCTAGTTTTATCACCTATATTGTATTGTGGAATGTATAATTAAAATATTAATATATATATATTATATAATCCATACGTGGGGTGGGACACACAAAAAGTATTGCGAAAATAAATTATAAATCAAGATTTTTTTATTAAATCTTTTGTAAGTACTCTCCAACTGTTGGCTAAAATCACTTTTTAACTTCTTAAAAGAAACTGGAGAAGTAAAAAATTGCCTTGCTGTAGTGCGTACGTTTCAATGTAGTACAGTCAACCCCATGTCTGAGGTAAAACTTGTTCTACGAAAACCGCTACAACGGCTTCGACAGGCACTACGACGGCTACGACAGTAAGAGGTACACTCAGAAAGTATTGTGAAATCAAAATAAATGTTCTTTATGTAAATACTTCTTTATTCAATCTTTTCAAAGTACTCTCCACTTGCCTCTATATAAAGTTTCATGCGTCTGAACCAGTTTTAGAAACACTTTTTCCAGTCGGCCTACACCTCGTTTACAGCCTGCTCGAACACTGAGAGCGCATCTTCCGGCGATGAAAATTGGATCCTTTGAGCAGATTTTTTGTTTTCGAGAATAAAAAGATGTACGGTCCAAGGTCAGGGCTAGAAGGAGGGTGACCTAGGAGTTTGACAGGCGCGCTGTCCAGGAAGCGGAGGCGCGTTGTTGTCACTACAACAACGCGCCTCCGCTTTCTGGACAGCACGCAGGGCTCAGCAGGCTACTGCTTCACTCTAAGCAATAGCCTGCGGAGCCCTGTGTTTGGTCGCTTGTTGCTCACAGCAGAGAAAACTTCTTTTCAAGCATTTGGTAGTATACCATTAAGCGTTGCTTCTTTGGTTCCGTAAAGTAATTGACACCAAGTAGCCACTCAAGTTGAAAAAGCTCGCTATCAAAATCTTACCCCAGCTTCTAAATCGCTGCACTTTGGTAGGCGTTGATTCGTATTGAAACTCCCAAACCGTCGACTGGCGCTTTGTTCCTGGATCGTGTTGATAAATCCAAGACTCATCAAATGATAAATGATTTTATTTCTGTAAGTAGGTTTGTTACAAACACTTTTAAACGTCAATCATGTTTTTTAAACTAGATGAAATCGGCGTTTCCTATCTGACTACTCTGAGAAGGAAGGCCGAAACAAACTCAAAGGTCACAGAGATTTGAATTTATTACGGCTTATTTAGAATTTATTATAAAAACGTTTACATTGACATTTAAACGAGCCATCAATTTTCATGAGCCAGGTAGTAGGAACAACTTTGTGTTTGGTCCTAGTATTTACATTATGGTCTATTTTTTAAACATATTAATAATTTTATTTGCATACAAAAGATTTTCATAAATATACTGGGAAGGCACAGTCGTTATATTAATCTCTTTAAATTTGTCACTGAAGAAGTGTCTGGGACTTAATTTATAAATTGAACGAATTGCCCTTTTTTGTAAAACAAAAATTGTCTGAATATCGGCGGCGTTTCCCCACAAAAGAATACCGTACGACAACTCAATAAGAAAATAGCTCTCACACTCGACAGAAAGAATATATTTCTATATTGTTACAATTAAGGAATAATGCTACTTCTAAATCTTTATTTATACCTTTGAATGTTTTGGATGCATCAGGTTGATGCTATATTTTTTTTTTACACACACATTTGATTTATTATTTGCAAACTTTACATTTTTGCAAGAGGTTGCCTCTATTGTAAAACGGAACGCGCTCCGTAACGGCTTAATACTGTCCATATTTTTTTTATCCGCAAAATTAATAATCAGTTGTTAATTCATTTATTTTTCCGTAAAAACTCGCGTACAGTAATGTGGCAATAGTTTGTTGTAGTGCACGAAGAATCACCAAGTGTTTTAAGGCAATATCTTGTTATCGTAAAAATATTTAAAAGTGCAGTATCATAGTGTCTGTTTCTCGGGTGCAAGGAATCCTCGCGGTTACGCGTACGGCATAAACGGCAAAGTCCTGCGTACGCACACTCATCGCTAGACTATCGGTGCTACCAACTTAATAACGACGAACTTGGCGTAAGTGTTCCGTTCCAGGTAACAAATACGGTGCGGTCCAGTTACTAAATTAAAAGCTGCACTGTTACTGGTGGCGCCACCCCGTTCACATATCATTGTTATACTTCCGACTCTGCTGCCTACGTGTAATATTATGCCTCGCACTGTTAGCACTCCTCCAAAGCCGACAGATGTTGAAAATATACCGCATGTTCAATCTGAACCGGATATGCAAAAAGCCCTTTTAGAAACTCCTAGCACCTCTACTGCAAATATTCGACAGCAGAAACGACCGCGAATAGATAGCCCATCCTCTAAAGAGCACACGAATCATTCTTCTGATGAGATATTGGAGACCATTCGCCACGAAATTAGAACAGCAGTGACAGCCGAAATATCAGCATCCATAAAAGCATGCATTGCTGCGGAGCTAAGCGAATTTAAGGAAGCCTTAGTACTCATAAAAAAACTTGAAATATCGGTTCAATTTATGAGCAACAAGTTCGACCAAATGAAAAGTGAACTCGACAACTGTACGGCATCCAACGCACAAATACAGAAGGAAAACGAGCTACTCAAAAAGTCTTTAACAGATCTGTCTACAAGAGCTAATTTGCTTGAACAAAACTCACGCCAGCAAAATGTAGAAGTCAACGGAGTGCCGGAGAACAAATCTGAGAACCTCGTTAAAACTGTGATGCAACTTGGAAAGGCGGTCTCATGCACCATAAAAGAGGCGGATATTGTTTCGGCTGTACGTGTCCGAAAATTAGACCCCCAAAACAGCAATCCTAGAACAGTGATCGTTAAGCTGAATAGTGTTTTTGCTAAAGATGAAATGTTGACATCTGTGATGAATTTTAATAAAGAGCACCCTGAAGACAAGCTGAACTCGAGTCTGCTAGGCTATGGTGGCCCAAAGAAGCCAATATTCGTGTCTGAGCACCTCTCTCCTCTTAACAAAGAAATTCACGCAGCAACCAGAAAAGCTGCACGAGACAAAGGCTATAAATATGTATGGGTGCGCGATGGACGTATCCTCATTCGGAAAGCAGACGGGATACCAGCTAAGCAAATACGCAGTCTTGAAGCAGTTGCACTGCTTTAGTAATTATTAAAAAAAAGAAAAACAGACACAAAAGCCTATATTAAACTCACGCATTCAATATTTACTATCAAAATTTTAGAGGAATGAAAACCAAATTGAACAGTATAATGCTAAACGCGCAAAACCACATCTACGACATCATTATAGGGACAGAAACATGGTTAGACGACAGTGTCAACAATGGAGAAATACTTGACTGTAGGTACAATATCTACCGCAGAGACAGAACCTCGACCAACGCACGAAAAAAAAAGGGTGGAGGGGTACTAATTGCAGTCCTGAAGACCATCGGGTCCGTTCGCATGCCACAATTTGAGACGGACTCTGAAAACTTATGGGTAAGCCTAAAGATTATAAATGGGAAAAAGATCCAACGCCTGAACATCTGTGCTGTTTACCTACCACCACCTGTGCAGCAACTAACACTTGACTCGTTCCTAGAGAAAGTTACTTCAGTTATCGACACAACAGGACATCAAACTATAATAGCCGGCGACTTCAACCTTGGATCCGTTAAATGGAAACTAGACGAAACCGTTACTCAAAGTACATCCACGTCACCAAGTAACTACAATACCCCACTAGGCTACTCATTAATAGACTGCTTGTCCCTAAATAGTATTGAACAGTTAAACCATGTACAAAACCAACTTGGCAAATCCCTTGATCTAATTTTGTGTAACTTTCCTGGCGGATTTGTTCAAGAATGTAAAACCCCCCTGTCAGTTGTAGACTCTCATCATCCACCATTGGAAATTGTTATTAAAAATATGTCACTTAATCCACTTAAATGTAAAAACTCCGTAAAATACAATTACAGAAATGCGAATTACACACGGTTAAATGATCGAATTAAACAAGTCAATTGGACTACATGTTTATCCGAGTGCGCAGATGTGAATGCAATGGTAGAAGAACTATACAACCAACTCCATAATATAATTGACGAGCTCGTGTCTAAAACGAAAGTATCCCAAAATAGGTACCCCCCTTGGTTTCAAAAAGCTCTTATTAAACTTTTAAACGAAAAGGAAAAGCTTAGGATGCGATTTAAGAGATATAAGAATCCCCGCGACCACTACGAATACAAATTATTAGGTGAAAGAGCGAATATAATGATAAAAAGTAACTATAAAGAATACGTGGAGGGAATTGAGAGGGGCATAACACAAAATCCGAAAAATTTTTGGTCTTTTGTTAAGGCTAAAAACTCGTCGTCTAATGACATACCGTCTGAGATGAAACTGAATAATCAGAAAGCAACTTCCGGTGACGAGGTTTGCAAGCTCTTTGCTTCCCATTTCTCTTCAACGTTCACCTCATCAGATGAAGCAATACATGCTTCATTAGAGAAAAACCACAAGTATCCTCAAAATAGCTTGAGTCGGGTCACATTCTCCGAAAGAGATATAGTTAAAGTCCTCAAAAAACTAAATGTATGCAAGGGACCGGGACCAGATGGTTTTCCACCATTATTCGTTCGAAACTGTGCAAGTAGCTTGACCTTACCGCTAAAAATCATTTTGAACCACTCAATCGAAACAGCACAATTCCCTACTCAATGGAAAAATGCCAATGTAGTGCCCATATTTAAAAAAGGCGAGGCAAGCAACATAAAAAATTATCGGCCAATATCTATTTTATCTGTGTTTTCGAAGGTCTTTGAATCCCTCATGTGCCCTATTCTAACGTCATATTTCAAAACAGAACTAACTTCCCAACAGCACGGATTCTGCACACAAAGATCCACTACGACGAACCTGATTCTTTATGTCAATGACCTCAGCAAACTTATTGACTCTCGCTCACAAGTCGACTCCATATATACAGACTTTAGCAGTGCCTTCGACAAGGTCGACCACCACATCTTACTGCAGAAACTCTCAAACCTGGGCATATTCGGCCAGCTTCTACAATGGTTCGAATCTTATCTGACTGGCAGAAAACACAAGGTCGTAGTAAAGGGGCATCAGTCGTCCTTTTACTATTCCACTTCCGGAGTTCCACAAGGCTCCCATATGGGTCCGATATTGTTCCTAGTATTCGTTAACGACATAGTGAACTGCATCAAACACAGTGAATGTTCACTCTTTGCAGACGACGTTAAGTTCTATAAGCAAATAAATTCACCCAGAGATATATCGTTGCTGCAAGAGGACCTTAATTCAGTGTACAGGTGGTGTATTAAGAACAAAATGACTCTGAACGCTGAAAAGTGTCAGCACATGACCTTCACAAAAAAACGAAATACCCTTCCATCCTCGTATTCGTTGAATGGTACAACTCTGCAGAAGGTTAACACAATTCGCGATCTGGGAGTCTGTCTCGACAGTCAGCTTACTTTCATTCCCCACATAGACAATGTTGTCAAAAAGGCAACTAGAATGTTAGGATTCCTTAAGCGTATCTGTCACGATTTTAAGTCTATTCGTACCCTCAAACTTCTCTACTTCACCCTCGTCAGAAGTTTACTGGATTATGCATCGCAGGTGTGGAATCCCACCTATCAGACCCATATCGATCGTGTCGAACGCGTCCAAAAAGGCTTCACTAGGTACCTGCGATATAAATCGAACAGCTGCCCTAATACAACCAATTACCCTGAAAGATTGAGTCACTTCAACCTCACATCCCTTGAAAACCGCCGAAAAATTATGGATCAACTTATGCTCTTCAAAATTGTCAATGGACTGATCCAGGTTCCAAGGCTTCTTGAAGATATAAATGTATCTGTTCCCCGTTGTAGTCAACCCCGGCCCGACCGCAAATTAGATGTGTTCGCAACAACTACAGGTCGAACCAATCTCGGACGATCAGCGCCATTGAACCGTTTCATGAGAACTTATAATGAAAGCCACTCGCGCACCGATAGCATTGACGTCTTCTCGAACACCCTATCTCAATTTCGCAGTCATCTTTTACGTCAATTTCGTGTTTAAATTGCATCATTCATTTGTTATTCTGTAATATATTTTTGCAACTTTTACATTTTTATTTAACTTTATTGTATAATTTAATTTGATTCATTTGACAGTATTATTAATTAATCAATTCATTAGAAATTGTAATTATGCTTATTAGATTGTATTATTAGTGTTCTTTGATTCTATTATTATTATTAACCTATTTGATTTTATGATCATCATTTTATCTGTAAATAACTAGTAAATCAAAAGTAACTATGTAAGTGCTGTGCACACCTTTAAGTGACCAGTTCGCTGCAGTATATTAGTTATAAGATAATCTCTCTGTTAATGAGTTTGTGAATTAGTCGTTGGAGTGCCATAATAAATAAATAAATAAATAAATAAATATTGTCCTAATTTCTAATCAATGTCAAAATTATTGGCAGAATAGTTTATGTCATTGCATTGCTCAAAAGAAGCCACTTGTTTATCCAAATTATTGGCTGTAATTGAAGAAAAATACGATAGGACACAGCTATCTTTGTTCTGTGATAGTACAAAATAATAATAATACGAGTACATTACTTGTAATTATGTCGTAAACACGCCGAGACGAGCCTGCTTCAAATTTGTTTATCATATCACAGCATCATTCCACCAGGGCCTGCTTCTGAGCATCGTTGTGGTTGAGCGGCACCCGACCGTGAAACTATCCTTCTCACGCGAAGATGCAAGTGTATAATTTCATGAAGGCTTCCCGATCCAACCTGCAGTATGTGCTGAATCTCTTGATACTTAAATGGCCTATTGTCTTGTATTAAAATGTTCACTGCTAGTACATTTTCTTCCGTAACAGCCGTCAAAGGGCGACCACTTCTTTCTTCATCCCCCAAAGTTAGTCGACCGCGTTTGAATTCATTATACCAACGATACACGGTTGCTTTAGAAGGGCCTTCACCCATGAATGCCATTTGAAGTCTATCGTGCGATTCGTCCGGTTTCAGTCGACACTTGAAATCGTAAAACCTCGTATTTCAACCCCAAATGGCTCAAACATACAGTTCCATATAAGGTTGTATTTCGTTTCGGGTTATAGGTCGTCCAATGTCACATGATCGATTTTGTGTAAAAGGTGTGACTTTTTCCATAAAGAATAAGAGCGGAGAAAGTACATAAAACTTGGACCAACATATGCATAGTTTTGGCTTTGGCGGTTTATTGTTTTTGTTGGCAGTACTGTGTTGCTCATACATTTCTTTTATAAATATTTTGAAAATTACTTGTTATGATTTTAATTTTTAAATCCCTGACATTTAGTTTCTATGAGTATGGAGTTCGATTTTCAGACCACTGTGGGAGGGTCGCCGCTAGGACAAGGAATGAGTGGAGTCGAACTGTTTTTTTTTTTTTTTTTAGTTTGTACTGTAATTTATTATAACAGTATTTATTTAAGTTGGCTGTCAGCCACAGTATCAATTTCGTCTGTTTTGATTAGCTGTAAGTCTTCTAAACGAAATAAATAAATAAATGTAGATGTCTCGTTTTGTTTATTTTATTTATTTATTTATAACCAACTTATAATAACAGTAAGCACCACACATACAAGTTATCGGTCAGTAATAGTAATTACACATACAAACACAAAACTAGGTTAAATGACATAGAATTAGATTGCATTAAACAAAATTAGAAAAGAAAAAATATATATGATAAAATTAGATAAAAGTAGATATTCAAATTAGATAACATTAGACAAGATTGGAAAAAAGGAGCCAATGTAAATTGAACCAAATTGAAACAAATTTATTAAAACAATATACAATTAAATTATTAACTCCAAGTAGATTGCACTGGGAGTGGCAATGGACCCAAAGTATCGAGTAGCAGTGTTCAGGAATCCCAGTTCAGGACTCACAAAGACATCTAAGCACTCGTCATACAGCAAAATGTTGCTAAATGTTGGGCAAAATGTTGGGTGAAGGCCAGGTGCAATGGACTAGTTTTAAGGGTCATGGTTATAGTTTGAGGTATTGAGAATAGAGGACGTTGGCGAGGGCGAAGTGCGTGTCTAATGGGTGGTGGGATGTTAAAAGAGATGTGCTGTAGTAACGAGGAATTAAAGTGGGTACCACGAATTAGGCGGATAAAATATTTTACCAGACTAAGATTTCTTCCTACTTCCAAACTTCGGTATCCCACCATACCCAGCACAAGTGGAGCTGGGTACATGTACGGGTAATAACCATAAAGTTTTAAGTAGAGGTAGCGGACAAAAGATTTCTGTACCTTTTCGATGACCAGCGTATAAACTTAATCATAGGGGTTCCAGATAGCACTGTTGGTCTCCAGCAAGCTGCGGATGAAGGAGTTATACATTATGGTTATGGCTTGACGATTAGAGAACATTTTTGCGTGACGTAAGACAAGCCTAGGTTTTTGTGGGATTTGTTGCAGGTCTGAATTATGTGCTGGTTAAATGTAAGGTGTGGATCAAAGTGAGCACCCAGATCGCGAACGGTTAAAACACGTTTCAGGGGCTCATTGTTCATAGTGTAGATGTTGTGTATATGTTGTGTAGCTTTTGTGTAGGTCATGACCACGCATTTACTTATGTTTAGGTTGAGGTTGTTAACAGTGCTCCAAGTGTTAATGTTGTTGAGTTGAAGTGTGGCCGTATCGCTAGAGTTAGCCACCGGAAGAGCAACTTTGACATCATCAGCATACATTAAGACTGTGGAGTGTTTCACACATGTGGGAAGATCGTTAACTACAATTAAAAAAAGAAGGGGCCCGAGGTTAGTGCCCTGACCTATGCCAGAAGTGACCGAGTAGCGCTGCGATTTGGCATTCTTGTATGTTACAAATTGCTTGCGGTCGTGCAGATAGTTTGCAAAGAATTTTAGCGATGATACGGAGAAACCGGCCTTGGCCAATTTATTTAGAAGTATGTCGTTGTCAACCCGGTCAAAAGCCTTTTGAATGTCAAAATAGGCTACATCGATCTGGTTTTTGTCATTAATATTATTGGCTAGGAGTGTCGTAATGTTAAGTAGATTAGACGTGGTTGAGCGATTTGGAAGGAATCCGTGCTGTTCGTCCGCGAACCACCGTTGCAGTTTATTAAAAAAAAATTATAAAGCACCGATTCGAAAACTTTGCCGAATATGGACAAAACAGCTATTGGCCTGTAGTTTTTAATGTCACTTTTTGGGCCGCTTTTATGTACCGGGAGTACTTTAGATGTTTTCCACTCCGTTGGATATATGTTCGTCGAAATGGACAGGTTGAAGATATATTGCAAGGGCAATTTGAAAATTTCGCAGCCGTCCTTAACCAAGTACTGTGGTATTCCATCTGGACCTTGAGTAACTTTGGAGAAAGCCGAGCCATAGTGCCACGAATTTCAGATTCGTGAACGTAATCAATATTAACAAGGTGGAACACGTTATTTGGAGACGCATTCGCAATAGCGAGCTCTGGATCTAATGATGGTAAGTTTGACAGGAATACGCTACTAAAATATTTTGAAAACGCATCTGCCACTTGCGAAGGCGACATGTCACCAAAGGTAGCCTGCTCATTATTTTCTCTGTTGCTTTTCACATAGGCCTAGAAGGTTTTGGGGTCACATTTGATATTTGACTGAATACGATTGGTGTAAGTAGCAAAATCTACATCCGTACTTCTCTTAACTAAGCGCCTATAATAGGTAAAGAATGCATAATGCAGCTGGTTATTATCATTCTGTTTGTAGAGCTTGTGGTAATGGTTTTTGAGGTTATTTAGTTCAATAGTAACAGACGTAAACCATTTGGGGTAATTCAGTCGTAATGTTCTACTCTTTTTTAATGGAACAGTTTGACAGACAATATTGTTAATTAACTCATAAAAGGTTTTAACAGTCATGTTAACATCATCGCATGAAAACACGGGCTCCCAGTCTACACCAGCCAGATCAGAGTATAATTCTAAAAAGTCTGCCTTACGGAAGTTACGCTCTAAAGATTTTTTCTCAGTCGAGCCATCTGCGTAGTAGATATTATTTATGTTCAAGCTTGCGTACTGCGTGTTAATATTTATAGAGATGTCTAACGGCTTATGGTGTATTTCAGGCGAGACAATGCCGGAACATACTGACACTGAGATTCCCGCCACACATTAATTAACCAAAATCAAGTCCAACATTTTGCCAAGATCATTTAAAATTATGTTTTCCTGTGTTAAATTACATTCAAAGAATGAAAGTAACAAATAAATGTAATCACGCATGGTTATACTAGCGGAATAAAGGTTAAAATCCCCTAATACAACCAGAGGTGGTTTGTTGGTATCATACATAATCCTTCTTAAACAATTAAAAATAGAATAATATCTAGCATCAGGTACATTAGGTGCTAAGTAAACAACACAGCAAGCAAAGCGTAATCGACCTTTGGTAACTATTGCGTCATCTATCTATAAGTGCATCGCACTGTTCCGGCTTACAGTCCAAACGCGTGAGTGAGTAAGGCGCGCGCGCGGCCAGCAGCACGCCCCCGCCGCCGCGCCGCGCCACACACGGTCACACCGCAGCACGGCGTATTCTCGCGGGAACACCTCAGAGTCAAACACGCTGTCATCGAGCCTAGTTTCTGTCAAGGCTAATAAATTACTTGGGAAGGTGTTCAATAAGTTCTTCGATTCCGAACGCCTTGATTTTAATCCTCGGAAATTCTGGTAGAAAATCATTTCATCAATTTTTATCACGAAAAAATGATTTGCTAGATTCATTGGGTTCGGTCTTCTTCTTCGCATTCCGGTAGGTAAACCATTCTTGGAGTGACGCATTTGTTGGCCAATTGTTGGGTGACATATAGAAGTCAAACAGGTGCAATGGGACTCCCAATATAAAACAGTTATGTCTGGAGTGTTCAGGCACGATGAAAACTTTCAAAATTTTCGAAGCCAGCATCTTGGATTTACGGTTTGAACTCACTATTGGCTTCAGCACCCTTAAAACCATGGAAACGACATAAAAAAAATAGAAGCCGCCATATTGGATTTTCGTTTTAACTTTGCTATCTGCTTTAGCACCCTCGAAAACGGAAAAAAAAAACCGAAGCCGTCATCTTAGAAAGTTGCATGGAGCAAAACGATTTTTTCGTTAAGTGACGACATGTCGTTCCAATAATATTATGAGTGAAAAAGTAAAATGGAAATGGAAGCCGACCTCAATAGAGCTGGGAAAAGGTTAGGCAGATGATGATAAAACTTAAAATATGTGAAGTCAGTATAATGCAGCGCGAAAGAACACCCATCACATAGCCGTTATTTACGCATTATTAACAACAAACGAAGTAACAACGAGCTTAAATTATTGCTCAAAAATGGCTTTTAGTTTTTGGTGTGAAAAATCGCTTATTACGGCACCGCAAAATGTAACAGAATCATAAAACGTTGAAAAATGATTACTATGACGACGGGGAGAACAAGTGCCTCTCTGTGTTTCGTTGAGCATCTTATTACACCCACTATCTACCAAGAAGATAATTTTCATTGGTACTTACACCCCGGTCAATCCTTCCGTTGTATCAACCTACACCGCCTCGCATCATCCGTCTCGCTTATCTCCTGCAAAAACTAACTACAGTATCAAGAAAACGCAATTAAAAGTGAGACAGAACCCTGGAGAATTATTTTTCTTTACACTCAACCACAAAATATGGGAGCCTGCTGCTTTACTACACTCTCCTAACTTTTAGTTTACAGCCTAATGTAAGTTGTTTAAGTATATTAACTTTGGCTTAACGTCACATAAAATAGGTTCGCCCAAGTGTAAAGTAACATTGTTTTAACAATAACTTGTTGTGATTGAGAGATTTTATGTAACTATGCTCAATGCTTATCCGGAGCAATTTTTTGATTTTTATTCAATCATTTATTTCTTTGTAAAACGATTTACGCTTGCGCTTTTATTTCCACTCCCGCGCCCGCGTTCCTTGTTTTAGTTACCAGTGAGGTTTCTATGTATACATCTGCTTATACTACCTCCCTACTCCCTACCCTATAGGTATGTGTGTTTTTGTGTATCCGATAAAGGTAATTTACAGCCCCATGTAGAAAACCAAACTATGCTGAATAGGAAAGATGATTTTTTATATATTTTAAACTCAAAAAATATTAGTTTCCAAATAGTGCAAACAATATAACAAAAAGTGTAAAAGCTTCTAAAATTGCCAAGTTACAAACGTTTTAAAATAAGTGTAATACAAGGACAGCACTATCGTAGAAGTGACGTCACGACTATGTAACTTCATACTAGCTCCATACATTGTCCGTACCGCGTGACAAGGACGGGAATAATCCCCTCCAAAAGCTTTTGGAACGTATATCTTCTTCATATTTACATTGATTTAACACATTTTTTCGAATCTCATTTTTACTATACGTTTTTTGAAATTACATTATTTTTTCGAACATTTTTATATTAGCCATCATCCCTATTTGTACCACGGTTACAAATTAGCGACTTTGCTGTTAATTATTAAGTAATTAAATCGTTAATGTCTGATGTACCAAACCTTATTTTGACATGAAGTGAGTATTGGTGTAATAAATAATTTGTTGTGAATTTGATAATACATTACCAACCAATATTGAAAATACAGAATTAAAATCCAATTTGATCATTGATTGTATCGAATAATTTCGGAGCAATCTGATATCTTCAATTAAAACCACCAATATTGTACCTATTGTATCAAAGTCTCGAGGGGCTCGTGGCTATTTAATAACAGCCGCACAGGTCGTCGAAGGTGAAGCCACGCTTGTCGAGGTCGGCCCATCCATTACATATCGTAAAGAAACCTAAATAAATAGCCCTTTAGCACCCACAACTTAGGTTAAGTATGTTGTTAGTCCATTCCAGCGAGTCCCTACTTTGTTTTATAACCCGGAACTCCGTTAGCATTCCATTTTGGACCGGCACAGATTATTAGGTAGGTTTTAATGAAACGCCTTGTTAGGGGCCTGCTATTTTATTTTTTCGTAAAAGCCAGTGCCGTGCTTCACGCCATAGAGTTAATCTCTACTTTAATTAAGTGTAACTATGAAAAAGCCTTTGTGCCAAACATCGTTATTATCGGCTTATCGGACAAACTTTTCAAAGTGAATAAACAGTATTTTTGCTGCAGGCTCGTTAACGAGCTTCGTTAACTTTTCCACGTAACTAGTTGTTACGTTTATTACGTGGACGTAGAGGACGTCTTTAGGAATATTATAGGAACTATTGTTGTGTATGGGGTCCAGAGATAGTGAAGATTGATGAGATATTTGGGGATGCTCTGCCAACTCAGTGCAAACATTGTGCTATTTCAACAATTATGGTAAGAAGAACCGAAGACGTGGCGAGACAAATTTTACATAACAATTTCAGCATGTGACCGCTCAATTGTATTATAGTATTATGTGAAACTCATGCCACAATACCAAATAAAATTACGAATTGATTTAAAGCAATACGTGGGGTGGAACACTCAGAAAGTTTTGAAAAAATATAAATAAATGTTCTCTAAGTAAATATTTTTTCATTAAATCTGTTCAGAGTACTCTCCACTAGCTTCTTTACAAAGTTACAGCCTGCTCGAACGCTGTCAGCGTATTTTCCGGCGACGAAAGTTGTATCCCTTTGAGCAGATTTTTTACTTACGGAATAAATAGAAGTCCCACGGTGCTAGGTCAGGGTTGTAAGGAGAGTGACCCAGGGGTTTGACCGGCGTGATGTCCAGGAACTCCCTCGTTTTGAGCGCGGTATGCTAAGGCGCGTTGTCGTGGTGGAGCAGTAGCCTACGGAGCCCTGTTGTCGCTTGTTGCTCACAACATAGAAAACTTCTGTTAAGCATTTGGTAGTATACCATTCAGCGTTGATGCTTCTTTAGTTCGGTAGAGGAATTGATATCAAGTAGGTAGCCAGTCAAACAAAAAAATCTCTCGATCAACATCTTACCCTCGCTTCTAGATCGCTTCACTTTGATAGGCGTTGATTCGTTTTTAAACAACCAAACCGTTGACTGGCGCTTCGTTACTGGATCATATTGATAAATCCAAGACTCATCACTTGTAATGATGTCGTAAACACGCCAAGACGAGCCTTCTTCAAAGGACAATGCCAAGATTAGGCTCGAAACATGTGTAGCGTCCGACAGACTTTCTATAATAATGATATTTGATAATAAAAAACAGTAAGAATAATACATTATAAATGAAATCTGTAGAAGCCCACCGTTGAAAACTCATTTTAAATAGTTATTCAATATAACAACACATTTCATAATCTACAACTTCAATTAGAAATGTTGCCAATACTAAAATATTTATATCGATACGAAACTTCTCTTGCAAATCGATTGCAAGAATATCAATATAGGACTATGTAAGTGAATTAATTACTTACTTATGTCACTAAACATATTATTATATCAATTAATAGCATTTAGTTACATTTTTGAATATGTATTTTGCAATAAAGTAATAATTAAAAATAATTCAATTCGATTATCGATACCGTTTCGCATAGTTTATTCCTATAATGCTGGCAACACCAGATGTCAAACTTTAACTTGAATCTGTCACTGTCAAAAAGTTGTATTTACTTCTCCCGCGTGGAATTCTCGCCACAGTGTGCTTCTGGGTAACACGTGTGTTTGAATTTTGGCTGTTTTTCTGTGTAATTGTGTTTATTGTGACTTGTTATTGTGTTTGTTTGTGTGTGATTTTGTTGGTACCTGATATCAGGTTTGTTGTGTTTGTTTTTAACCATTTTGGTCACCATTATCCTTATTCAATATGAATATGGATAAAAATAAACCTCCAGACCCTCCTGATGAAATCCCTACTACCCCCATATCCGGCTTTTCTCCGTCTGATCCAAACGCCACCCCTAACCCATTAAGCCAGTTTGCAGATGTGGTCTGTAATCTGGAGTCCCAAATCCTTACATCCCAGACTAACATGCGTAAACGTCACGGTACGAAAGAAGATGTTCCCAATCTCCCTACTAAACAACCGAGAACGACTATAGGCCGCGATAAGTACTTAGTTACAGATAAAGGACCCTTTATTGTTCATGTTTCCCGAAAGGAATCTCAATCTAATTCTGGAACTACCCTACATCCAGTTTCATTCGGGCGCTTTTTGGCCAATCAGAATATATCTAATATTGCTGCAGTCAAGCGAGTAGGTAGAAATCGCGTATCTGTTGAATTTACATCCCCTCAGGATGCTAACGCGTTTTTATCAAATATTGTTTTGGGGACAAATTTATATGAGGCTGTAATCCCGTCTTTTAATATAACCCGTATGGGCGTTGTTAGTGGCATCCCTACTGAATTCTCAGAAGAGGAAGTACTGTCATATTTAAAAGTCCCAGTAGGCTGTGGTCCAATTATAAAAGTTAGACGATTCAACAGAAAGGTTAATAGAGACGGTTTAATTGAATACAGACCCACAGAAACTTGTGTCATCACTTTTGATGGCCAAGTTTTACCAAAACGGATTTTCTGTTTTTATACATCTCTAACTGTAGAACAGTATATTTACCCCACCATTCAATGCCGCAAGTGCTGCCGATTTGGTCATGTAGAATCTCTTTGTCGTTCCAAACCCCGTTGCAGCAAGTGTGGCAATGATCACCCCGGTGATGGTTGTAGCATTGCTGAGAGCGAAGCCTTCTGTGTGTTGTGCTCTGGAAGTCACTTTGCAAATAGCAGAGCCTGTCCGGAGTACAGCAGGCAGAAGTCTATTAAAACAATAATGGCTGAGAAAGTGATTTCCTATTCAGAAGCAAGTAAAACAGTTCCAATATCTACTCGTAGTTATGCAGAAATAGCTAAATCACAGACTCAGTCATACCGTAAAACTGTGTTTCTTAAGCCAAAGACCCATGCTCCCCTTTCTCCCTCCTATGATAAAACAGCTCATCAACAGTTCTCTAGCACCCCCCAATCTTCCCAGCCTAATGGCTCTGCTCTCAAGAGTCAACTAGCAGAATCTCCTGAAAACTTGTCTTCCATTATTGAACTTCTTAGTAAACTCCTGTTAACTTTAATTTCTTCATCCAATAAAAATCAGTTACCGTCCAACGTTGCTTCTTTACTTATAAACTCACTCTCATCCCATAATAATGGCTCGGTTAGTGTTCCTTCAATGGAATGTGAGGAGCGTGTGGCATAAGAAACACGACCTCACATTTCTTCTGAACAAATACAAACCTTTAGCTTGTTCTCTTGCTGAGACTTGGCTAGTTCCGAGTCTTAGTTTTCGGTTACCTTCCTTCAATATTCTCAGATGCGACCGATCTGATGGCTATGGCGGGTCGGCCCTCTGCGTGAACAATCGTGTTCCACTTGTGGCTGTATCCTTACCTCCTCTAGGTGATGTTATTAGCATTGTTGCCGGTCGGGTAGAGGGTATAACCCTCTTATCTATTTATATTGCTCACCCTCATCAAAGTTTTCTCCCATTAATAAAACATATGTTAGAAAACATAGAGGGCCCTGTACTTGTTATGGGGGACTTCAACTGCCATCACTTTAGGTGGGGTTCTGAACGTTGTGACTCTTTTGGGGAAGGTTTAGTTGAAGTCTTAGATGACCTTAATCTGTGTATCCTCAACAATGGTTGCCCAACTCGCAGGTCTCTTCCTGGACAACATAAAAGTTGTGTTGATCTAACATTTTGTACACTGGATATCGCAGCATCATGTCATTGGGAGTGTACCAGTTTGTCACATGGCAGTGACCACTATCCAATTATAATATCCTTAGCTGAAAAAACTTACTTAGAAAAATCCAGTCCTCCACTCTTGAGGTATAACTTGTCTAATCCTGATTGGGCAAAGTATTCCTCTTTATTGGAGGACAAAATTGATTCACTTCATAATTTAGTATCCCTTGATTTTGATTCTCTTAGTCCTCTCCATGTGTCAAACTGCTATAATCACTTCATTTCTGCCATAACAGCTAGTGCTGACTCATGCTTTCCTGTTAAAAACTCAGCACGTGGGAAGATTCCTCCTCCACCATGGTGGGATCAGGAATGCTCAACAGCCATAAGAGAAAGAGATGAGGCTGAACTGGTGTATAATGGGGCGATGGTTAGCGATAACCTCATAGCATTTAATAGGACCCTCGCCAAATCTAAAAGATTGCTGCGAAGGAAGAAACGTGCCTGTTGGGCTGACTTTTGTGGATCTCTGTCCCCCTCCACTCCTTTATCAGTAGTATGGAAGAAGATCAACCGCTTCCGATCTGGATGTTCCCCTTCAATTTCTTCCCCTATCCCTCGAGAGACTGCCAAGCAGTTCTTTGACAAACTGGCTCCTCCGTATGTACCATCGGAAACAGAACATAATCAGCCGTCTCTCATCTATTCAGAGGATCCCTTTGATGCACCATTTTCTATGCAGGAGCTTAACTCAGTGTTGGAAAATGTTCATGACTCTGCCCCAGGTATTGACGATATTGTCTATTCTTTTATGTCACATGCAGGTCATAGAGCAAGGAAATATTTTTTAGACATTTTAAATTTTTGTTACACCAATGGCTGGGTCCCTGATCAGTGGAAAACTCAAATCATTATACCTATTTTAAAACCTGGCAAACATGCTGATGACCCTAACAGCTTCAGACCAATCGCTTTGTCATCCGTCCTTGCGAAAATATTGGAACACCTAATTAAGAACCGATTAGAATTTATAGTAGAATCGAGAGACTTACTTCCTAGGTCTCAATATGGTTTTAGAAAGGGACTCAGTACCATGGACAGTGTTGGGGTTTTGGTCTCAGATATACGCTCATCGTTTTCGAAAAATGAATCCGTAGTCGCTGCCTTTTTAGATGTCTCCTCTGCATATGATAATGTCCTTCTTCCCATTCTCAGGCACAAATTGCAACAGCTGAGAATACCGGTGAGGATGGTACAGTGCATCTGCAGTTTGCTGATGTCTCGGTCTTTGGTTTTGAGAGTCCCAGGTGAAGAATTTGACGTCAGGATGTCATGGAAGGGCCTACCACAAGGCTCAGTTCTTAGTCCTTTACTGTACAACTTATATACAGCTGACATCGGTTCATGCCTCAATAACAATTGTCAAATTTTGCAATATGCTGACGACTTGGCTTTATATGTTACCAACAGCTCAGCTAGCGACGCCGCATCATCTCTTTGCGTATCCCTGGACTCTCTAAACCAATGGCTAAATTCCCACGGACTGAGTTTGTCTGCCCCCAAAAGTGCTGTAGTTGTGTTTTCCCGCAGGAGGTTGATCCCACAAATTTCACTGAATATCCAAGGACAGTGTATACCGGTTTCTGTAAAAGTAAAATTTTTAGGTGTCTTTTTAGATTCCAAATTGAGTGGTCTTCATCACCTAAATTATTTAGTTATTAGATGCGAGAGGACTATTCCTATTTTAAAAGTGCTTGCCGGGGTCTGGTGGGGTGCACATCCCTACACCATGAAACTGGTATACAATGCCTTAATTCGGAGTATTCTGGACTACGGATCATTTCTTTTAATTCCCTGCAACAAGGGTGCTTTGGCAAGGTTAGACAGAATTCAGGCTAAGTGTCTACGGATCATATCGGGATGTATGAACTCCTCACCAATTAACGCGTTGCAGGTAGAGTGCGCAGAACCACCGTTAGACTTGAGAAGGCAGTACCTAGCATCGAGATTCTGGGCTAGAGCCATCACCAAATCCTCTCACCCTCTTGTTCAAAAAGTCAATGACTTGGATGTTGTATGCCGAAGTTCCAATTATTGGCACCATAAAGAAGTCCCTCTGTTTTTAAAATCCCTCCGTTATTATCAAAATTTAGATTCCCCCATTATTCAATACCCGAAACTTCCTATTTTCAGTTTTGACTATGAAACTATATGTTTTAAACCAGATATCTTTTACAATATTGGCATATCGAAAAAGTCTCCTTCGGCGGACTCTATTTTCAACGCAGCGGTTTGTGAGCGATGGTACAATTTTGAAAGATTCTTTACGGATGCCTCTAAATTATCAGATGCAAGCTGCACTGGTGCAGCGGTATACTACCAAAACTCCAAAATTGTTTTAAAATTTAGATGCCCTGCACAATCATCAGTGTTTACAGGTGAGTGCGTGGCCATATTAGAAGCGTGTTTATTTATTGAGGCTCATAGCATAAGTTTTGGGGTCATCTTTACAGACTCACTTAGCTGCTTGCAAGCTTTGGAGCAGAATCCTTTCAAGAGCAAACTGCACAGTCCAATACTGCTTCAAATCAAAAAGTCTCTTTTCTCTTGTGCCAAGAATCACAAAACCGTACACTTGGTTTGGATTCCAAGTCATTGTGGCATAAGAGGAAACGAATATGTTGATTCTCTTGCTAAGGATGCAGTTACGTCTCAAGCTGTCGACCTCAAACATTTTCAATGTCAGGGTTACGATTTGCTGAGTCTCCCAAAAAATAACTTGATAACCTCATGGCAGGTACAGTGGCTAAATTCAAGTAAACGGAAAGGTGCTTTTTATCACGCAATACAGCCTAACGTTACTCCCAAGCCCTGGTTTTACCCGTACAAAAAAATATCAAAGAAAGTGATTTCTATTCTTTGCCGTCTTCGCATAGGCCATTGTTGTACGCCGGTCTTCCTTAATAAAATTCGGGTCAGAGACTCATCGCTCTGTGAAGGTGGGTTGGATGAAGGTACTTTGGAGCACATCTTCTTTAACTGCTCTAATAATAACCCAGCCCATGACTTGTATAGCCATCTCCCTAAACTAAAGATCCCTGTCCCAACTAACTTTCCATCCCTACTAACACATTCTTCTCCAAAGCTCTTTGAGGCTTTGATGTTTTTATTCGTGTCAATGACATTAAATTATGATGTTTTTTGTGTAGTTTATCGACTATTTATGTACATTAATTATATAACTAACAATAATTTTTGTTTGTTTGTTTCAGTGTACCTACTAATAAATTTTTGTCTACAAGTTTCACAGTAAATTCAACTGTCTGTAATCAAATAGTTCTTTTTTTTTTATTTTACTGTTTTTTTTTTTATTTTAATCTTTTTCCTCCTTCGCACGTTTTAACAGATCACATTTGACATTGGCAGAATTGTCGACATCGGCACCATTGCCATATATAAAAATAGAATAGAATAGAATTCTCCCGCGTGATATCACCAGTGACGAAGTGTTTCCGTGTTTTTTTGAGTTTTGTATTGTTTATTGCTGTGTTTCAGGACTCCGATTTTCTACTAAATACGTAGTCGTATTTGGCTTTTAAAACGGTACCCGAACCTGTATTATTCATTGCTTAAATCAGAAGTATTAAGTGGTCAACTTTACAGATCTTTAACTTTGTTTGGTGTTCTTCTAATAGAAAACTAACTATAGGTACCATGTAATTCTATAATTATTTTCCTTTTTTTGACATATAGTTCATCTTTGTCGGTTCTGGCCGAGTCTTGTGGGAAACTTTGGCATTCTCCTTTGTTTATCACAATCACGCCACCATTCCACCCGGGCCTGCTTCTGAGCATCGGTGAGGTTCTGCGGCACCCAGCGTGAAACTATCCTCCTTACGCGAAGATGCACGTGTAGAATTTCGTGAATGCTTCCCGACCCAACCTGCAGTATGTGAAATTAATACAAGACCTGCTTGATGCGAAAGAAAGAGAACGTTAGGCGTCCAGCGGGGGAAATTTATAGCCGCAACCCACGCCTCGACACTGCATGACGGTAAGGATGATGGTAATTTGAAAGATTTAGGGATGTCACTCTCGTAAACCGTAACTAGATATGTGCGTTTTAGTTGATTTTTAGGAAATCGACTGCAATGCTGCAAAATTAAACAAGTCAAATATTTTAGTCATTTTAAATTTTTATGCTTATCTTAGTACAATTTTGCTAAACCTTTTGTTTCATCTTCTCCATAATAGGTATTTTTTCCTGTTAAAATACGATTAACGGATCGACACCAACTGGGTAGTAAGACACTAACTCAAACTCAAACTCAAACTCAAATCATTTATTTCAATTAAACCATTTACAGGCACTTTTGAATTGTCAAGGAGTCGGTCAGTCAGAAATATGAAGCTAGTTGCCCATTCCAAAGCGTAGTAGGTACCTATGGAGAAGAACGGGCAAGAAACTCCATGGACACTCTTTTAAAAAATAATGTTTTTACATATATCTTAGTTACATCGATTAATGTTGACACTATAAGTGAGAACGATGTACAAAAAACCGTACACGTTAAAAGCGTCCAGAGTGCATCAAAACATAATTTAAAACAATCCAGCTAATTAATTATTAAAATAAGCCGTGGCAGCTAAGAGATGACCAGTCCCAACTGACGGCGCCCGTTCACGAACATGACGCATGGATCAGCACCATTCAGCTCAACCATTTTGAAGGGAGCTAAATGATCCGACACACGCGCCACCGTCAACGAGACATTTGAGTGAGCATGACATACTATCAGCCGCCAAGGCACATTCAAGTCAATCTATGACATTACCCGGTAAATGGTAGCTCTATAGTACAAAGTACTCACATCTGTGCAATGCATCTATATAATAAAAAGGAGATTGAGTTTATATAATGCGAATAAATTCTTACTATCTTCAGCAGCTTCAACAGTGTTTCAAATGTCAATTAATTAGTTGTGGTGTGGAGCAGGACCGGCATTAAGCCAGGCATTTTTATCAGTTATGTAATCCTCCAACCTATAATATGCCTGCCTGAATAGTGCGCGTTTGACAAAGGATTTGAATTTTGTCTCATTCAGTTGAAGTATGTGGGGAGGTATTTTATTATAACATTTTAGACAGTACGCCATGAAAGATGAGTCTACTTTAGCCAGTCTGAAACCTGGTTGAACTAATAGGTCCCGATTTCTAGTACTATAATTATGTCTTTCACCAATTTTACTGTAAAGATGTAATTTTTTTCTTACGTACATGATGTTTTCATAGATGTATTGACAAGGTACAGTCATGATGTTAATATCCTTAAACAATTCCCTTAGAGAATCGCGCCTGCGGAGATTATATATGGCTCTGATGGCTCTTTTCTGCAGAATAAAAATAGACTCGATGTCTGCAGCCCGTCCCCAAAGTAAAATACCGTAAGACATGATACTATGAAAGTAACTAAAATAGACCAGCCTCGCGGTATCTACATCAGTAATTTGACGGATTTTTCTGACAGCGTAAGCTGCTGAACTTAGCCGTCCTGCTAGAGATGTTAAATGAGGACCCCATTCTAGCCTTGAGTCGAGCGTGATCCCCAAGAAAACCGTTTTATAGACGAATTCTAGCTTCTCTTGATTCAATACTATCTCACAATCACTACTCTTGACGTTTGGTAAAGAAAATCTTATACACTTAGTTTTATTTCCATTTAGTACTAAATTATTAGCCGTGAACCAATTTTGGACCAGCAGTAGGGCGTTATTTACGTCGTCAAAATTTGAAGCACGTCTATCTACCTTAAAAATCAAGGAAGTATCGTCAGAAAATAACACCATTTGTGGTTGATTTATTAATAAATGGAGTAGGTCATTAATATATACTAAAAAGAGGAAAGGACCCAATATCGAGCCTTGTGGAACACCCATTTTTACCTTTAAACCAAGTGAATTGACACCATTTATTTGAACTTGCTGTGGTCCATCATTTAAATAAGATTTTTATTAAACTGAGCGCAAGTTTTCCAAGTCCGTAATGCTCAAGTTTCAAAAGCAGGGTTTCGTGATCGACGCAATCAAATGCCTTGGAGAGGTCACAAAAGATTCCTATGGCGTCTTGAGCGTCTTCCCACGCGTTAAAAATATGTTTTAATAAGGTAACACCAGCGTCGGTCGTACAACGCCCTTTGGTGAAACCATACTGTTGCTCGTGAAGGATTTTATTAGTATTAAAATGATTGAGCATCTGATTAAGTATTATCTTTTCAAAAACCTTGCTGAAAACCGGCAACACGGACACAGGTCTATAATTATTAGTGTCTTTACTGTCCCCGGATTTGAAAAGTGGTATTACCTTACTGTGTTTCATTAGATCCGGGAAGACTCCTTGATCCACACACAAATTAAATATTAAGGCTAAGTAAGGTGCTATAGTTTCAATTATGGAGGTACAGACTCTAATAGACATTCCCCAAAGATCTTCGGTCAATTTGATCTTGATTTGCTTAAAAGATTTTATTACTGATAAGGGGTTAATATGCTTAAAGTTAAATTCAATCGGGCAGGCAGAAACATTCACCCTCATTAAATCAAAAGCACGAGAGGGCGAAGAATTTAAGATTTCAGTGGTTTTTAGTGGGACACTGGTAAAGAAATTCACAAATTCCTGAGCAACTTTTTTGTTATCGCTAATGAGACCACGTGACGTTTCCAGTGTGTAATCAGAATTTTGCTTTTTGATCCTGTTCGTTTCATTATTGATAATTTTCCAAACCGTCTTTATTTTATTGTCTGCTGATTTTACCTTGTTGCTAATGTATAAGGCTTTAGCAGCCTTACAAGTGTTCTTAAAAATTTTTGAGTAAGAAGCAACATACTTATTAAAAGTTTCCGTGTTAATATAAGGCTTAAGGCCATACAGCTCGAAAAGTTTTTCCCTACTTTTCCTAAGTCCTTTAGTTGCCCAGTCACTAAATAAAAACTTAGGGCTGATACTTTTAGACTTCTTCTTAAAAATATTATTAAACTCGGTTTGAACTACCGAAAAGAATTCTTTATACAAACTATTAACATTATTCATTGTAAGGTCCTGATTACTTAAACAACAACAACAAATTAAAGTGCTTTTAAATTTATTTAAATTGACAAATGTTATTGGTCTGGATTGTATCTGCACTTTTTGTATCGCTATGTTGGACTCAAAAGTTACGCTTTGACCGCTGTGATCTGAAGGGAGATAATTAACGATAGCTTTATCTAAATAGTCGCAGCAACAAAATACATTATCAATACATGAAACAGAAGTTGTAGTTGTTCGGGTTGGTTCCAAAAACACATTTGACAAATTGAATGATTTAAACAAATTCAATAATCTACTGGTATTTGAATTATTTTCTAAAATATTAATGTTAAAGTCTCCACAGATAATAACTGATTTATTACCAGTTGCAAGTTTAGCCAAAACATCTTCCATTACTGACTCAAATATAGAGAAGTTTTGATAATTTGGGGGTCTGTAAACGCACACTATAACATGCTTATCTAGCTCAACACAAGACAGTTCAACGCTATGTTCAACCGATAGTTCAACTATGTCTTTACGAGCTTTTGATTTTATACAACGTTTAATTAGGATTAGTGAACCACCACGCAGCATTGATTTTCGGTTAAAACAACTGGCCACATTATAATTCTCGTAATTAATTAACATTTCAGAATCTTTTAACCAATGCTCAGTTATGCAAATAATGTCAAACATTGTTTTTTCTAAAAACAATTCAATTTCCAATTGTTTGGAGTTAAATCCTTGAATATTTTGATGAAATAATTTCAAGGATTTCTGCTTAGCCCCTTTTCTAAAGTTAACTATTGTAGTGCTAGAAAATACCTTTTTGTTTTTAAGTGGAACTATAGTATTATTGGTACCTTCTGTTGTCTTACAAACTAGTTTAAATTATCTGAGCTAACCACCTCAACATTAGTACTATTACTAATAGTGGTGCTAACTAAAGGTGACTTCGACATACTACTTATGTCTGGGTTAATAATAAAAGCTAATAGTCTAGCTATTTGACGTCTAAAACTAATCGGCAGATACACAGTATCTCTAGTCGACTTTAGCTTTTCAACAAAAATGTTGGTGTCAAAAAATACAAACTTGTCACTATGGTGACTAACTAAGAAATGCATGTAACTCAACTCACTAGCTCAACTACACGCACTTTCTGGAAGATTTCACAACCGAAAAATGAAAAAGATCTACTAACATACGCTTACACAGAGAGTAGCTCCCATTTTGAAATTTGAATTTCAAAAAAATTGCTTTTGTAAAAATATTGAAATAAGCTCAATTGTATAATGACATGTTAAATAAATATTGTTATGGTACTTAAGTATTAAATTTGTAATACTGTTTTTTTGTTGTTGTGTAACATCTGTTGAGTTTCGGTGCTTACTAAATAATCCTACGTGTAGAAACAACATGTAGATGGAGCTACCATCTTTTCATCCAAGCCATATGGGACTGTCCCCCCCCCCTGCATTAGAGTTCCTTACATTTTACCGGTCTATCACCTGAACCTACGCATCGAACCCCTCGTGTTAGGGTACTCATTTGTGCCTTCACGGTTAATTTATGTCCCACTAGACACATCCTTTTCTGCGTAACTTGTAACCCTTTATGTGGCTGCTGGCAATGTAAGTTCTCGGTAACCTAAATTGTTAGCGAGAACCATCTATCTTATTCTACTGTTCACGCATGTGCATTCTATATATTAATTATCTATAAACCTGCATTAATTATCCATCACGCTGGCACGCTTGCCATGCTGCCTGCTAAGCTGCTTGCGCTAATTGCCTTGCCACGTGTGTGAGAACCCCTACGGTTCAAGGCTACAGCACATGGCAATGCCTCATGTTCTCATCATGCTATTTTAATGTACACCGCTGCGATGTGTGAGTATCCTTCGCCTCCCATCTTCCATGCTTGCCTTGGACTACCGCATCATCTACCTAGCTGGGAAACGCTGCACGCATCGCAGGGGCGTACAGGTGTACTACCTGAAACTCACGGGCGCTCCCTTGCGCTGCTTTCAGGGTTCTTCCTACCACCCGGCAACTGCTGGGAACAACCAACGTTTGACACACTATAGGTGTCAGATCTAGTGCGTGTACTTCACCTACGCTGCATACCACACCACTACCGTGCGCCTGCTACCCAGCGCACCTCAACACCAGAGCCCTGGTGCACGTGGCCGCCATCGTCCACCTGCCTACCGCACTACTACCGTGAGTCTGTGACTGCGACTGCGTGCTCCATACACCGCTATCCCGTAACGGACAACGCCCAGGCCAGTAACTACCTTATCTCACCTTCGGAACAGTGAAAGCTCCTAGAGACTCTAATAACCTACGACCTAAGAATCTGTGCTCGATAATAAATGCGTGTCTAAGTGGTAACTAGATGTTTCTTTTCTCTCCACCAAAACCACTACGCCACAACTGAAAATAAAACTATAAAGAAAGCAAAGGGAGGGACAAAGCCAATAACGAAAAAAATATAATTTGAAAGCATTAATATTTAATGATAACCTGCGAGGTAATTTGTATGTTATAAGATCAAAAAATCATCAAGTTTTATACAAAAATTAAATAAGCTTTTAATAAACAGCAAATAAAAGGCAAAGACGGCAAATAAAAGGCAGAGGAATGAAGGTTGTATCAACACTTGACCTTGGGGACAATATAGTTCAATACTTTAGTACTTGTAGGATTACTCTATTTGTTCTACTGAGCTAAAACTATATTGTAAAGTGTAAAAACAATTGAATTAAATGTGTATAATGAATATAAACGAATGAAAACAAATGTAATAAAATAACATAACATAACATCACACCTTGTTTCCCCGAAGCGTTGGGTAGAGGTGTACCTATGTGGCGGCATCTACACCGCCACATGCGAACCACAAATCCTGCATCGCGCTATCACAGTTTACCGCGCAGCTGGCATATATACAACTTCCCGACAACAATCATCGGGCAGTTGCATTTACTCTGTAGGCGCGTCGAGTCGGCATCTTCGTCGTTGGTCGTTGTCGCCGGGCCTCCCCTAGGTAACTAGGGGTCTCACCTGGCGGCGACAGACCGCCGAGATGTCGTGAAGAAAGCGACGCTTTACTATAAGCGTTGCGGCGCTCCTACAGAAACAAACAAGAATCCACACACATAGGCGCACGTATCTCGCGTGCGCCCAATACCACCCGCCAAGAAGCGACCCCTATGAGGTGGCCCGTATTTACAGGCCACCGTACAGCATTTGCGGCCGGGGAGCGAAGCCCCGGCACCGCATGCAACGCCCCCTTACGGGGGCGCCGCGATATAGCTCGAGGGCGGGCAGTTGCCCACCAGATACGACATCCATCTGGTCGGAGGATCCTCCCTTTTCTAAAGAGTATGAGTGAACTTTACACCCTGTTCCTCATATCTCTAAACCTATAGTACACTCACATTTCGCCAGTTATTTTGTAAGTCCCATATTATAGGGGGCGAGCCTATTGGCATCAACCGGGCACAAATCCAGACTCCGGGCTGCTACTGAGAAATTCCATATAGAACAACCCAATAACACGTTGCCCGACCTGGGTATCGAACCCAGGACCTCAGGCTCAGCAGTGGCTATTGCGACCACTAGACCAACGATGCAGTCATGTAATAAAATAATGAAACTATAATCAATAAATGTATAATCTATATTTGTTTGTTTTTTCTTTTCCCTTTCCGAAAGATTTTTCCCTCTTATAAACACTGTCCATAGATTGTGTCATAAATAACTTCAGTATAACTATACTTTTTATGTCTATAAGTTTGTCTTAACTGCATTTATGCAGTGTTTATAAATAAGAGGTATCATCTACAGGGTCAAATTAAATTGACTAGAAAAAATCTGCAGACGTGATGGGTTCTATGTTCTATGTTCTATGTTAGAGGGTATGGTTTCCGCACTTAGTCCTACATGTGGACCATTGTACGTGAATGACGTGATGGGTATCGCCACCTTAACATGATAAAACAAGAGAAAACAGAATTTCTCAATTCATACTTCAAGTATCAGCACAACCACCGGGCGTGGACCCCAAATAAAAAACATCAAATCTGTTTTATTTTTTTATTTTGTCGTGTTTATATTTCGATACCCATCACGTCTCCAGCTAATTCTTGAGTAAAATAGAATGACTTAATGACAACATCCCCAATATAAGGTCTTCGATTTTCTGTAATATAGAAATAGTTGTTAAATTAATTTCCATTTATCATCATACCATAATTTTCATATATTTATGTTTTATCATAAAAATTTAAATTAGCATTATTTCATTATTAGACTTGGCAAACTTGTTAGTTACTTACATTCATAAATATATAAGTTAACGATTGAAGATAATTTAATTATGTAAAAACTCCTTTCTCACTACGAACACTAAGCAGACACTGTCGCTATGTAACTAAGTCGATGACATCAAGCTGTAGATTTCACATGCAAGTCCGTTTTATATGACAAAGGTTCTAACCCATCTCAACTTTCAATGCATACTTACCAAGGCCTACTTGCTTGCTTATATTTAACCGTATATATGTGTGTGTAAAGCAGAAATTAAATTAATGTACATGATGAAGTTGATCAAACAACCCACATCACTGAACGTTAATAATATAAATCTCGGTGACCTTACTCACCAAATGAGACACAACATTCTATTAACTAGTTAAATTCGTTGTGTAATATGCGGCCCATCGAATTGTGGTAATACATGCGCTATGGTCCGTCTGTTATTGCATGAAAATGGACTCAAATTTCAGAATCTTTATTTGTACTCGAAGACTAACTTTCAACCAAAATATAGTTTTTTTACGAGAAGTCATAATGAGAGTGCCTCAAATTAAGTTTTATGAGGTCAATGACGGCAAAGATGTCATAGCTCCGAGCGAGCTTTAACCAATTCTGTTTTTATTTTTGATGACGTAGCTTGTGAAAATCCAATAAACATTCGAAATTATTTTTCTATGGGTAGACATAAGCAAATCGATTGCTTTCATCTGTCTCAAAACTACCCGAAAATTCCGAAACAGTTGTTGCGCGAGAATGCATATTTTCTTATTAAATTTTAAACAAGATGTTGTGAACAAAACGATTAGGTACCCAGCTTCCTCGCAAAGCATATTTACGAAGAAAACATTAGTTCTGATATGTCATGGAATCAGTTCAAAAATATTTGTAATACAGTTTGGAGTAAACTGTACAATTGTGTTAGCATTTATAAAGACTCCTCATTAATCAATGGAAGATACAAACAATTTTTTTGTAGCTTTTATTCACTTTGAATGACGTTATAAATTCGGTTCATGTATCAAATTTAAATTAGTATTAGAGTGTTCTTAATCGAATATAGTGATAACTAAAAATACTTAACACCATGGAAAAAATATTAAATTGGAATTTAAAAAATATCCATAACATAAATACGAGTACTAGGAACAAATACAAATTTGCTGTTACCACTACTAGGCTCAAGAAAATAGGAGGCTTTAAATGTCAATGTAATAATAAACTTCCTAGCCACATTCAAGAACTAAGCCTTAATAAATTCTTATCTTTTATAAAGCGGAAATTATGCCAGAAAGCCTATAATACTGTTTAAGGCTATATTGAGGAAAAGAAGGCTTGGGATTGAGCTGCTCCAATAGTTTACACAGATTTTGTTGATGTTTAATTTGCTAACTATTTTCCTTTTTTTTAATGATTTTTTCTATATTCGTACCTTTTTAGATAGACAATAGATTAGATTACTATTACGAGTACGATTTTACGATTAGAGACTATAGATTTACTGTATAATGTATAAAAAAAAATTAATTGTTGTGAATGTGAGGACTTTCTTTAAATTATGTTCTGGCTGTTTGAGTTCTTTGGGCGGCCTACCCAAATGTCCTTTCTTTTATATTGTTCGTCGAATCGTTGAGCTCTTTAGTTCTGAGTTGAGCTGCACGGCGATTGACAAATGCGTGTACTGACTGGACAGGTCCACTCAAATCCGTGTGGTTCTTTCCACAAAATACCATTTCAGACACCAGTCTACGTGGTGGTGGTATTTGATATGATCAAGATTATTTTCGGATATTTATTTACACTTTGACATTGATAGACTTTATGTATCCAATGACATGTAAATTTACTTTGTAAAGTATGATACTATTTTAATTATTGTGAATGTGAGGACATTGTGGATTTTTTGTTTTTTTTTTAATATATTTTTTTATTAGTTTTAATCATGGTCTGGCAGTTTGAGTAATTCATGCGGCCTACCCAAATTTCCATTCTTTGGTAATGTTCGTCGAATCGTTTAGCTCCTTTAGTTCTGTGTTGAGCTGCCTGACAACTGACAAATGCATGCACTGACTGGACAGGTCCACTAATTCTGCGTGATTCTTTCCTCGAAAGACCATTTCAGACACCAATCTACATTGTCTTCACATGATCTGACTAAGATTATGTCTGGACTTTAAAAGAGACTGTAACCTCTGAGTTTATTTCGGCCTTTCTTCTCAGAGTAGTCAGATAGGAAACGCCGATCTTATCTAGTTTTTAAAATAAAATTGACGTGTAAAAGTGTTTGTACAAACCTACTCTAAAGAAATAAAACATTTATCATTTAATGAAGTCAGTTGACTCAAACAAAAGCAACTTAAGACAAATGAAAAATCAGGAACACAAAAATTAACTTAGCTTTTGATAAAATCCTTTATCCTGTTTCGGAGCCCCTTAAATTACTAGTAAACTCAAAAAACATATAGAAAATATGAAAAATATAGAACATAAATCATCAGAAAAATTTTGAAGTTATAGAATCAAGTGAAAATAGTACAAGCTCCTCAGCTATGTGCAACGATATTTATGACGATGATTTAAAGTATGTAAGCTGTCCAAAAAACAAAGTAAAAGACAATTTAGACATTTCACTAGAACACGATGATATCCATGGTATTCACGATAGTTTAAATATACCATTTGGTATAAGAAAATAAAACAAAATTTGATTATGGGTGATTCACAACTAGCAATTTCTAAAATTGGTAATTTGATTAACGATAACGCGTTATTAATTAATATTGGAGACAAAACTTACAATTTAACACACGGGCTAAAAATACTCTTACTTCGAAGAAAACCTGATTTGAAGTCAATATCGAGTGTAGACAAACTTGTCTATAAGGACATATTTCATCATACAAATGCTCATTGGAGAGATTTTAATCCTCAAGGTCAAATAAGAGGAGACAAAGGAATTAAGTATCGTGAAATAATCAAACCCTTATTTTCCGATACTTCAAACGATAATATTCAGTCAAAGTTTGGAGGTAGCTTGCCAAAGCTTAAAAAATATAACAAGAACACCGACTTAGTTTATTGGGACGATCCCAACGAATTGGTTGAGAGACTGAAATTATTAGTAGCTTCAAGAGATGCCGGTAATACAAATCATGATAATAAAATTTTATCAATCATTGGAGAATTAAAAGAAGCCAACATAATTAAGGAATAAATACTAATGCTGAAAAGCACTTGATTCAGTATAACAAAGCCAATTTTAATGAAAATTAACATTTTTTTTAAATCTACATGTGTTACAAATTACAAATTACTTGTAATGTTTCTATCAACATAGTTTGGAATATGTGTGAAATATCTTTGAATTCTCAAAAGTCATAATTTTTGAGAATTTTAAATGGTTTACAATAATCTGAGTAAAATTAAGAATAAAATGTTCAGATTAATTCTTGCAGTTATTGATATGTTTTCAAAGTACGCTTGGGCGTTTCCTTTGAAACGTAAGAACAAAGACGTTGTATGCAATACTTTCATGATTTTATTGGAGCATCGTATCTCTTAAAATCTGCAAACAGATGATGGAACAGAATTTTTATAATAATAAATTTGAAAAACTTATGAAATCTAATCATATTAATCATTATTCAACTTTCTCAACAAAAAAGGCTTCAATAGTTGGATGATTTATAAGAACATTGAAATCTAAATAATGTAAAGAATTTATTTTGAAGGGCAATTATAATTGGGTAGATGGCACTCTCAATAACGTTATTCACAAATACAATCTCAAACTCAAACTCAAATCATTTAACATAACATAACATAATCAGCCTATTAGATTCCCACTGCTGGGACACAGGCGTCCTCTCTATGAGAGGGAGTGGGCCGTAATCCACCACGCGGGCCCAGTGCGGGTTGGTAGATGTCACATGTCTTCGAATTTTTGGTTCACAGACATGCCGGTTTCCTCACGATGTTGTCCTTCACCAATCATTTATTTCAATTAAACCATTTACAGGCACTTTTGAATTGTCAAGGAGTCGGTCAGTCAGAAATATGAAGCTAGATGCCCATTCCAAAGCGCAGTAGGTACCTATGGAGAAGAATGGGCAAGAAACTTCATGGACACTCTTATATATTAGTTACATCGATTAATGTTGACACTATAAGTGAGAACGTTGAACAAAAACCGTACACGTTAAAAGCGTCCAGAGTGCAGCAAAACATAAATAAAAACAATCCAAAAATATAATTATTAAAATAAGCCGTGGCAGCTAAGAGATGACCAGTCCCAACTGACGGCGCCCGTTCACGAACATGACGCATGGATCAGCACCATTCAGCTCAACCATTTTGAAGGGAGCTAAATGATCCAACACACTCACCACCGTCAGCGAGACATTTGAGTGAGCATGACATACTATCGGCCGCCAGGGCACATTCAAGTCAATCTATGACATTACCCGGTAAATGGTAGCTCTATAGCACAAAGTACTCACATCTGTGCAATGCATCTATATAATAAAAAGGAGATTGAGTTTATATAATGCAAATATATTCTTACTATCTTCAGCAGCTTCAACAGTATTTCAAATGTCAATTAATTAGTTGTGGTGTGGAGCAGGACCAGCATTAAGCCAGGCATTTTTATCAGTTATGTAATCCCCTAACCTATAATATGCCTGCCTGCATAGTGTGCGTTTGACAAAGGATTTGAATTTTGTCTCATTCAGTTGAAGTATGTGGGGAGGTATTTTATTCCATGAAAGATGAGTCTACTTTAGCCAGTCTGAAACCTGGTTGAATTAATAGGTCCCGTTTTCTAGTACTATAATTATGTATTTCACCTCTTTTACTGTAAAGATGTCATTTCTTTCTTACGTACATGATGTTTTCATAGATGTATTGACAAGTTACCTTCATGATGTTAATTTCCTTAAACAATTCCCTTTGAGAATCGCGCCTGCGGAGATTATATATAGCTCTGATGGCTCTTTTCTGCAGAATACAAATAGACTCGATGTCTGCAGCCCGTCCCCAAAGTAAAATACCGTAAGACATGATACTATGAAAATAACTAAAATAGACCAGCCTCGCGGTATCTACATCAGTAAATTTACGGATTTTTCTGACAGCGTAAGCTGCTGAACTTAGCCGTCCTGCAAGAGATGTTAAATGAGGACCCCATTGTAGCCTTGAGTCGAGCGTGATCCCCAAGAAAACCGTTTTATCGACGAATTCTAGTTTATCTTGATTCAATACTATCTCACAATCACTACTCTTGACGTTTGGTAAATCTTATACACTTAGTTTTATTTCCATTTAGTACTAAATTATTAGCATAGAACCAATTTTGGACCAGCAGTAGGACGTTATTTACGTCGTCAAAATTTGAAGCACGTCTATCTACCTTAAAAATTAAGGAAGTATCGTCAGCAAATAACACCATTTGTGGTTGATTTATTAATAAATAGAATACGAGTAGGTCATTAATATATACTAAAAAGAGGAAAGGACCCAATATCGAGCCTTGTGGAACACCCATTTTTCCTTTAAAAAAACTTTTTTTTTTTTTTTGGTAATGGCATCTCGCAGGTCAACCTATGAGGTTGTCGTCTGCACCCCCTGTGGGGTACGAACCTCGGCTTAGGGCGTCGCTGGAAGTGGGCAGCAAGGGACTAGCTGGATCAGGATTTGAGTGATTTAGGGACGAATTTAAAGCTACAGGCTCAGCGGCGCGGGCTGGCTCGAGCAAGGGTAGGGAGGGGCGTGGATTTGGGCGTCGCAGCGGGCCTCGGCGGCGAGGACGATAGGACGGCGATCGGGTTTTGGGCTTATGTAGTGTGCTGGTGGCCTTACTACTCTCCTGGAGGAGGGTAGTGGCGTTGTCGGGGGCGATTAAAGTATGCCTTGGTCGGCGAATACTGCTAATGCGGGAGGGAGTGTAGCGGGCGGCCGCTGAGATCAAGGGGTTGGAGTGTTTAATGCCACAGTCAAAGAAGCGCTTCGATAAGCGTTTCATGAACTGGTTTATGGTAGGCATTTTAAGGTCGATGTGGAGATTTATATTGCGGACATAGAAGGGGGCACCCGTGACCTTTCTAAGGAAACGGTTCTGGAGGGTCTGCATCTTATGGAGATGACGTGGGTGAGCGTGCGCAAATACAACGCAGGCATAGGTCATGATGGGACGGATGACTGCGGTGTAGATGCGCAGCTTGCATTTAAGTGACAGTTTACTACGGGCTGTCAGTACAAAGTGGAGCCTGCTAAGAGCGAAGGAGGCGCGCGAGCGAACTGCCTTAATATGAGCCTTAAAGGTAAGGTTTTCATCGAGGATCACGCCTAGGTATTTGGCTTGCTTCTCCCAGGGGATCGGCTTACCGTACATAGTGATCGGGCTGGGAAGTGGGGGAGGGAGTCGACGACGTCTCGAGAAGAGAACCGCCTGACTCTTATCGGGGTTGACCTCGATTCTCCATTTCCGGAACCAAGCGCCTAAGACGTTTGCGGAGGTTTGGAGAGTACGAGCTATAGCATTGGGACAATGACCGGTATAGTAAATGGCAGTGTCGTCGGCGAAGAGAGCCAACTGAGCCTTTTTACTCTGTGGGATATCGCTGGTGAACAGCGTGAAGACTAGAGGAGATATGACGGAACCCTGAGGGACACCGGCGCGAATAGGGTGAGGGGACGAGAGTGCACCCTCGATGCGATAGCGGAAGGTGCGATTCGACAAAAAGTCTCGTAATATGAGCACGAGACGATCTGGCACTCCTAGTTGGTAGAGCTTGTATAACAAACCGTTGTGCCAGACTTTGTCGAAAGCTTTCGCTATGTCGAAGAATAGCACACCCGTCGTCGCGTTACGCTGCATACCGGCGCATAAGTGCTCTACGATACGGTGGACCTGGTGGATACTCGAGTGTTGGGGACGGAAACCAAACTGCTCGTTGGGAATGAGGCTCTTTGCTTCGGCGTAGTCTTTGAGACGCTTATAAATAAGCCTCTCGTAGATTTTGCCGAGAACGTTAAGTAAGCTAATGGGACGGTAGCTGGAGGGCTCAGACTTTGGCTTGCCTGGCTTTGGGATACCGATGACGGTTGCTTCTTTCCACGCTTGTGGGAAGATGTTGTTGCTCAAGGCGCCATTGAAGATGGCGGTCATAAGCATTATTAGAGGGGCAGGTAGGAGTATGTATACCTTGTTGGTAATACCGTCCGAACCGGGGGCTTTACGAGCTTGGAGCCCTTTTATGATGTCGTGCACTTCGTCTGGAGTGACGGGAGGCAGATGATCATCAGGGTCTTCGACGGGTGGAAGGGAGGCTCTCCGTTCGACTTCAGCGTCGACCTTGTTTAGGTGAGCTTGGTCTACTGGTTGAAAGCTGGGAGAACACTGGGACTCTAGGCTGTCAGCAAGGCATTCGGCCTTGTCGGTGCTGTCGAACGCGACGCTCTTGTCGGGGCGGATGAGGGACTTTTAAACCAAGTGAATTGACACCATTTATTTGAACTTGCTGTTGTCTATCATTTAAATAAGATTTTACTAAACTGAGCGAAAGTTTTCCGAGTCCGTAATGCTCATGTTCAATCCTTAGAAAGTCACGCCTGCGGTTTCCATATATGACTCTGATAGCTCTTTTCTGCAAAATGAAAATAGACTTGATGTCTGCAGCCCGTCCCCATAGTGAAATACCGTACGACACACTACTATCAAAGTAACTAAAATACACTAGTCTCGCGGCACCTACGGTTTAAGAGTAAGTTTCCGTGGTCGACGCAATCAAACGCCTTGGAAAGGTCACAAAATATTCCTATTGCGTCTTGGGCCCCTTCCCACGACGTAAATATGTGTTTTATTAAAATGACTCTGGCGTCAGTCGTACAACGCCTCTTGGTGAAACCATACTGTTGATCGTGTAAGATTTGATTGATGTTTAAATGATTTAATTTTTGATTCAGCATTACCTTTTCAACCACTTAGCTGATTAACGGCAACACGGATACGGGTTTATAATTAATGGTCTCTTTACTGTCACCGGATTTGAAAACTGGTATTACCTTTCTGTATTTTATTAGATCCCGGAAGACTCCTTGATCAACACAATAATTAAATATTAAAGCTTACTACGGTACCGTAGTCTCAATTATGGAGGTACAAACTTTGATAGACATTCCCCATAGATCTTCTGTTAGTTTGATCTTGATTTGCTTTCATTAATATTATGGGGCTTATATGCTTGAATTAAAATTCAATCGGGCAAGATAAAACGTTTGCTCTTAATAAATCAATAGAACTCAAGGGCGAGGAGTTTAAGGTTTTTAGTAGTTTTAAGTGGGATACTAGTAAAAAAAAAACTTCAGCAACTTCTTTGTTATTGCTTACAAGACTATTGGAGTCTGTAATATAAGATCATTATTATGTATTTTAGTCCTGTTAGTTTCGTCATTAATAATTTTCCAAACCGTCTTTATATTGTTATCGGCTGTTTTGATCTTGTTGCTAATATACAATGCTTTAGCTACCTTGTAGGTATTTTATACGTTTTTTTTTTTGAATGGCTTATCGCAGGTCATCCTGTGAGGTTGTCGTCTGCTTATGCGGATTTAACCGTGGTGCCTTAAAAAATTAAGGCCTCCAGCCAGGACTTAAACTTAAATACTAACTCAAAACTAAGCGACCACATGCTTAGGGCACTCCCTGTGGGGTACGGATCTCGGCTTAGGGCGTCGCTGGAAGAGGGCAGCAAGGGACTAGCTGGATCAGAATCTGAGTGATTTTGGGACGAATTAAAGCTACAGGCTCAGCGTCACGGGCTAGCTCGAGCAAGGGTCGGGGAGGGCGTAAGTTTGGGCGTCGCGGAAAATAAAATATCTTTGCATTGTACAAACTCAATCTTTTAGTACTGTAATTGCTTAAACCATAAGTGAGTACTATGGACATACTAAGCTACCATTTACAGGGCACCTCTTTCATTGACTTGAATGTGCCCTGGCGGCTGAGAGTATGTCATGCTCTCTAATATTTCCCTTCAAAATGGTTGAGTTGAATGGTGCTAATCCATGTGTCATGTTCGTGTAGTCAGTCGTCAGTAGGGACTGGTCATCTCTTAACTGCCACGGCGTATTTTAATAAAATTTTATATTTAAATTGTTTTTATATTCATATTACGGACGCTTTTAATGTTCTGCGTCGTTCTCACATTTCAATATGAATTAGTTACATACTAATACTACAATAAAGAGTGTCCGTGGAGTTTCAGATTGATATTCATTTACGAGTATATGCCAACAATGTAGGTGCAGGTATACGATGGTACATTACTAAAAGTTTCCGCTACATTCTACTTTACGGCATGCAAAGTCATAAAAACTGAAAGATAGACAATTTTCTTAATATTAACTAACAACTAAGTACCTGAGATAGGTATTAGTTGTTTCAGATTTAATATAAATTCTCGCATTAATATATTATTTCTTGCCCGTTCTTCTCCATAGGTATCAACTACGCTTTGGAATGGGCAACTAGCTTCATATTTGTGACCGACCGACTTTGATAATTCAAAAGTGCCTGTAAATGGTTTATTTGAAATAAATGCTTTGAGTTTGAGTTAATTAATTCTCAAATTTAAAAAAAGCGGAAGGTAAGTGATGCGATTATATTTACTTTCTTAACGTCAAAAAAGCTAGAAGAAGAAGAAGCTAGAAGTTTATGGAGTTTGTTTTTATCATAATGTAGGTAGTAAAAATCTAAATAAAGGTTCACTTTTTTATCCATCTGTCTGACCCATTTTCTCAAGGAATGCGTTTTATCGAGTTGAAATTTTGTTGTTTGTTTGTTTGGCATCTCGCAGGTCAACCTATGCGGTTGTCGTCTGCTTAAGCGGACTTGCCTGTGGAATCCCTAATAAATTAAGGCCTCCAGCCAGGACTTAAACTCATATAGTAGCTAAAACTAAGCGACAACGCTAAGGGCACCCCCTGTGGGGTACGAACCTCGGCTTAGGGCGTCGCTGGAAGAGGGCAGCAAATGACTAGCTGGATCAGGATTGGTATTAATTAGGGACGAATTTAAAGCTACAGGTTCAGCGGCGCGGGCTGGCTCGAGCAAGGGTCGGGAGAGGCGTCGATTTGGGCGTCGCGGCGGGCCTCGGCGGCGAGGGCGGTAGGACGGCGATCGGGTTTTGGGCTTATGTAGCGTGCTAGTGGCCTTACTAGTCTCCTGGAGGAGGGTAGTGGCGTCGTCGGGGTCGATTAAAGTATGCCTTGGTCGGCGAATACTGCTAATGCGAGAGGGAGTGTAGCGGGCGGCCGCTGTAATCAGGGGGTTAGAATGTTTTATGCCGCAGTCGAAGAAACGCTTTGATAAGCGTTTCATGAACTGTTTTATGGTTGGCATTTTGAGGTCGACGTGAAGATCGATATTACGGACATAGAAGGGGGCACCCGTGACCCTTCTGAGGAAACGGTTTTGGAGGGTCTGCATCTTATGGAGATGACGTGGGTGAGCGTGCGCAAATACAACGCAGGCATAGGTCATGATGGGACGGATGACTGCGGTATAGATGCGGAGCTTGCATTTGAGGGACAGTTTACTACGGGCTGTCAGTACGAATTGCAGCCTGCTAAGAGCGAAGGAGGCGCGCGCGCGAACCGCCTTAATATGAGCCTTAAAGGTAAGGTTCTCATCGAGGATCACGCCTAGGTATTTGGCTTGCTTCTCCCAAGGGATGGGCTTGCCGTACATAGTGATCGGGCTGGGAAGTGGGGGAGGGAGTCGACGACGTCTCGAGAAGAGAACCGCCTGACTCTTATCGGGGTTGACCTCGATTCTCCATTTCCGGAACCAAGCGCCTAAGACGTTTGCGGAGGTTTGGAGAGTACGAGCTATAGCGTTGGGACAGTGACCGGTATAGTAAACGGCAGTGTCGTCGGCGAAGAGAGCCAACTGAGCCTTTTTACTTTTTGGGATATCGCTAGTGAACAGCGTGAAGGCGAGAGGAGATAGTACGGAACCCTGAGGGACACCGGCGCGAATAGGATGAGGGGACGAGAGTGCTCCCTCGACGCGATAGCGAAAGGTCCGGTTCGACAAAAAGTCTCGTAAGATGAGCACGAGACGATCAGGCACTCCTAGTTGGTAGAGCTTGTATATCAAGCCGTTGTGCCAGACTTTGTCGAAGGCTTTCGCTATGTCGAAGAATAGCACACCCGTCGTCGCGTTACGCTGCAGACCAGCGCATAAGTGCTCTACGATACGGTGGACCTGTTGGGTGCCCGAGTGTTGGCTACGGAATCCAAACTGCTCGTTGGGTATGAGGCTCTTTGCTTCGGCGTAGTCTTTGAGACGCTTATAAATAAGCCTCTCGTAGATTTTGCCGAGGACATTGAGTAAGCTAATAGGGCGGTAGCTGGAGGGCTCAGACTTTGGCTTGCCTGGCTTTGGGATACCGATGACGGTGGCTTCTTTCCATGCTTGTGGGAAGATGTTGTTGCTCAAGGCGCCATTGAAGATGGCGGTCATAAGCATTATTAGCGGGGCAGGAAGGAGTTTGTATACCTTATTGGTAATACCATCCGAACCGGGGGCCTTACGAGCGTGGAGCCCTTTAATGATGTCGTGCACTTCGTCTGGAGTGACGGGAGGCAGAGGATCATCAGGGTCTATGACGGGAGGGAGGGTGGCTCTTCGTTCGACTTCAGCGTCGACCTTGTTCAGGTGAGCTTGGTCTACTGGTTGGGAGCTGGGAGAACATTGGGACTCTAGGCTGTCGGCAAGACATTCAGCCTTATCGGGACTGTCGAAAGCGACACTATTGTCGGGGCGGATGAGAGGAGGCATAGAGACCTCTTCTGAGGAACGCAATTTCCTCTGTAATTGCCAGAAGGCTTGATGAGTGGGCTCGAGTTCGCTGAGCATCTTGTTCCAGCCCTCAGAGCGAACCTCCCCTATGCGTTTCTTTACAGCACGCTGTAAATGGCGCATGTGGGCTTTGTTCGCGTCACAAGGGAAGGAGTCGTAGGCACGGATGGCCGCGTTCTTCTCGGTTATCAAGTCACGTACGTCAGTAGGTAGTTTCCAGCGATGGTCTTCCATCACCGGAACTTCCCGTGAACAATCCGTCAATACGGATTGTACGTGCTCTGTAAACGAGTCGATTGCGGCCGTCGTGTCGGCGACTGACACTAAGTGATCGGGGATGGTGTCTAAGTGAGGCGACGTGGTGGATTTCAGTCTTTCGCTTACTTTCCTCCAGTCGGTTATCGTCTGGGTCTGAGGGGGGCGGTTGGGGTCGATCGGGCCCGAGTAGGGTGCAAGATGCATGACTACAGGGCGGTGGTCAGAATTTAGCTCGTGGAACGTCTCAATCGATTGCAAACGGAGGTTCACATTCTTGAGCAGCGCTACATCGAGAACATCGGGAAGGTGATTAGGATTACCTGGGAAGTGAGTCGGGCTCATTGGAGCGATGACGTCAAAGTTAAGGGATTCGCCTAACTTGAAAACTAACCTACCTCTGGTTGAGGTTGTGCTACTATTCCACGCCGGGTGCTTGGCATTAAGATCCCCCGCCAAGATGACGGAGTCACTCATACCGAAGAGGGCAGTGAAGTCCTTTTGGAGCGAGATGGGATCCTCCGGACCATTGTCGGGTGGGATATAAGCGGAGATGATGGTGATCGGTTGGTGGCCGGTCATGCCGAGCCGACAGATAGAGGTCTCCAGATGGGAGAAGAGAGGAGGTGGGTCTATAGGGATACAATACAAAGATTTCCTAAAGTATATGAGTGTGCCACCCTTGTGACATCGAGACCTGTCACTGCGAACTAGTTTAAAGTTGGCAATATTCGGGTTTCGGTGATGTGGTTTTAAAAAGGTTTCCTGTATGAGGAGGATGTCAAGCTGATGGTCGCGGAGGAAAGTGGCGATCTCATCGCGTTGACCTGAAACGCCATTTGCGTTGAAAAAGCCTAATTTAAGGGATCGGGGTTTGTTACTATTTACTCTCGTATTATCCATTGAGAATTAATATTTGAGTGAGTGTAGAACTTGCGCGATCTCGGGATACGCGCTGAGAATTTCCATGAGGCGGATTGCGTTGCCGTTTGCAGCAACGATTTCTTCCGCCATTTTATCCGCGGCGGTGGTGAAGAGAGCCGCGTATGTACTTAATATGATTTGGGCGCTGTTTCGGCCCTGGGTTCCCTGAGGTGCCGCTGGAGCGGCCGTAGGGGCCGCGGGGGCTACCAAAGGCGCTGGGATGGCGGTAGCCATCAGCGCTGGAAGTTGCGCGGATTGCGCTGGTTGCGCGGGTTTTGATGGCACCGAAGCTGCGGGAGCCTTCAGGTGGTTAACGTTAGCCCAGGGAGACGGCCTCTGCGGGCTAAGCCGTTCCGGCATCAGCGCGGAAGGAGGCTTACCCCAGGGGCTTTCCCTGTGCTGGCGGTCGCTCGCGCGTTTCGCGAGTTTCGGAGATGAGGACTTCGGGGCCTTAGGACAGCCCCGGTAATTTGCCGGGTGTCCCGCTTGGCCGCAGAGTACGCAGCTGGGAGGCTCTGAGCATAGTTCCCTATCTTTAGGGCGGGTACAGTCGACGGTACCATGCTCTCCTAGACACTTGACGCATCTAGGGGTCGCATAGCAGTTGGACTGCGAGTGACCGTACAGTTGGCAGCGATGACACTGGCCAATCAAGTTTGCTCGGTAGGGCTTCTCAATGGAAATGCCCGAGAGTGAACATACCGATTTCACTTTAAATATCGGGTGGTGCCCTTCAGTGGGGTCACAGATGACTAGGACCATGTCATAGACAAGGCCCTGCCTCGCTTTGTGCAAGCGATGGACGGCGGACACTGGGATTCCTTGAGCGATGAGGTCGCTCTTAATCTCCTCGGTGGAGATTTCTTGAGGGACGCGCCTTATTACGACGCGAGTAGGGGTTTCCTCCGGAAGGGAGTAAGTGTGAAAGGAGTAGTTCCTTTCACGTAGGGCGCGGGAGAGATCCCTAAAGTCCGTAGACGTGGGGACGGTAACTTTGATCCCCTGGAGGGTGGATCGGGCGTTGGTGTAGTTGATCTTGCGATCAACACACATCTTGGAAATTTCAGTCCATTTGGACTTTTCCTGGACGTATATCGGGGGAGGGCGCTTCTGCTTCCTCGCGGTAGGAGCGGGTGGGCAAGCCATAGGGCTGGCTGGGCGACTGTCCCGCGGACTTGGGGCGGAAGTAGTGCTGGACGATGTATTCGTGACCTGTTTCTTTGAGGCCGGGCCAGCGGGGGCGGAGGATTTAGCCTTCCTCTTGCCTCCTTTGACGACGACTTGGAAGTCGTCGTCGCTGGAGGAGGAGGTGCGGGCTTCGTCCGCGGCGAGTGGGACTGACGTGTCCATACTCTCTGGGTGAGTCGAGTCAGTTTCGGTGCGCAGCTGCGTCGGGTTTATTGTCTCCGAGACAATGGCGGCCGGAACAATGGCGGGCGCGACAAAGGGAGCCGGATTAGCGGCCGACTTAATTACTGCCGGGGCAGTAGCGGACGAGACAATAGGGGCCGGATTAGCGGCCGGAGTATTATCTGTCGAGACAAAGGCGGGTGAAACAATGGGGGCCGAATTTTCGGCCGGAACATTGTCTGCCGGAACAAAAGGCGGAATGCCTTGTTCGCATGCAGGTGGCGATAGCGGGCTTTCGAGGGCGTCGCTGAAGTTCGCGAGTGCGCCCTGGGGCGGAGTGGGGGTGGAGCGATGACATAGCTTGTCGCCATATCTCGCTAGGAAATCGGGGTCCTTAAAAAGGACCTCTCTGAAGAACGCCAAAATATAGGCGTCCTCCATGGTCGGAGGGGAAGCTAGATTAGGGAGGGAATGGTGGAAAATTATTCCCACGTAGACTAAACCCTATACCTATCTCCCCGGGTGGATGGGCCCGGGGATGTGTGACCCTCTCTGTCGGGTGTAGACAGAGAGGTGAGTACCTATTTGTGAGCCCTAAGCTTGTAACCCGTCGCCAGTCTTAATGTGCGAACGGGGCCCTGACCAGTCTAGCGCGAAGGGTGTAGACACACCCTAAAGACACTAGGTGAGTAGCTGAAAAGCAAAACTGTCACCAGAGCCGACTAGGAGATCCCCCAAGGCCGGTTATCTGGGACCCGTCCAACTAACTGCCTCGCCCTGAAGGGGTTCGGCGGGTGTGAATTGGGTCAACACCCCACTCGGCTTCGTTGACACCGTAAGGTTTCAACCGAGGACCACGAAACTGTGATTTTACCCAGAAGGGGCCTAGTGAAGCTACTCACAAACGTCTATTAATGAAACAGGGATGCCTTGAAAAAGGCAGTTTTTTGAGTTATTAAAATCAAATCAATTTCTTGATTTGATTTTAAATCGGAGTAGTCGGGGCGACTACGATGACGTCACGTGGCAGCGACGAATAATAACACGAAACACAACACTGGAGCGGGAGAGCGCACAAACACGTCCGTCCGCGGCGAGAGTCGAGCGTCGAGTGCGAGTTGAAATTGATATCAAATACTTATATATACGATCCCATGGAGCTGAAAAATATCGAGCTTCCAAGACGGGTTAATATCCGGAAATCGTTGCACATCAATCAGCCTATTATGTTCCCACTGCTGGGACACAGGCCTCCCTTCTGTGATGGTACAATATTTTCTCAAGTACAACGTTAACTTTATCCTTCAATCCAGAATCGAAAATTTATAGGTCGTATCAGAAGTAACATTTAGTCTGGATTTTATTGAAGTCGGTCTACTCTCCAATCTAATAACCCACCAGCATCGATACCAGATTTACGGAAATACAATAATATTTGAATAAAATGCCTACTTGTAGACAGCGATATGTATTAAGGTACGATGAATAGAACGGTTTCATCTGATTATTTTGCGTATACTTATATGCGTATAAATACACGGTGGCATTTTAGTCGTCTTACAACGGCAGCCCACTTCATATATCCAATGACTAAACATTAATAAAATTAATATTAATAAGAACATGTAATTAGTTACAAAATGAAAAAAATATTCACTATGGCGCATTACGTAGTTTGAAACACCCTGTTACGAGCGCGGTCGGAGCCAGCGGCGACATCTTTATCAGAGTTCATTCAACCCTAGCGCAGAAATGTGTTTCTTACTATTGCATTCTTAATGTTAATATGATGATTTTCTTAATAATAAGTTGAAAAAAATCCTGAACATAAATCCCCTTACGACTCGTGAAGCGAAAAAGAAGTTATAGATCTGGCTACTGACACAAGACTACAACGCAACTGAAAAATTGTTGCAATCAACATAAGTATATAAGAACTCAAATAATTGGTGTTTACACACTCATACACACACAGGCCCACACAGACACACACACATACGCGCACACACACGTATGTGTAAGCACCCCCTAATTTTAATTATATTTAGTTTTCCTGGCTTTATTGTAATTTGTTTTTGTTTTAATTAAATTTTATTGACATCTTGATTTTAAAATATGCACTTACTAGGTAGGTACGATTTAAGTTACAAACATACGGCCGATTTCAATAACCGATCAATTTGTTTTCGTTCGACCCTATTTGACGATTACGGTAACAACTGACTACCTACATTAAAACCAGAATTTCAATCTCTAACCTGGCACATTAACAACCGAAGATGTTAATGAAATTGGCAGTACTAATGTAAACTGTTTCCGGAGTATAAAAAAATTGGAATCAACTAAATTATTTACACTAAGAATCAACTGAATTATTTACACTAATTAAGAATCAACTGAATTATTTACACTAATTACTTACTATTTACGCAAGTATTTACAAATAATCACTTTTTATTTACATAGACAAATAGATAAGCTTTACCTGTATTGCAGCAGCTGTTCAAATGGCCTACCACTTTATTCAATACACAAATGTAACATTTACATATTATTAGGTGCACCGTATAATCTCCTTGCTTCCCGTAAATTGTCACCACTTATTGCGAACAGGCGCACCATTTGTAGGTACTCGATTTTCGAGTATTGATCGTTTCTGTCACTCATTGTGAAGTGAAACGTGAAAAGTGAAAAGTTTGAAACTTTTACCAACCACTGACTGACTGACGCAACTGAGACACTGTGTGAGAGTGATGACCTTCACCTGTATTTTTTTTAGTAAAAGGGGCGGGGCGTACTACGCTAGATTGGCCTACGATAATCTTCTCGACTGGTGCGCTGGGTACACATTATTGTAAGTGTAAACATTATTAACAGAATGTTTCATAATTCTAACGCATTTTTTTTTTTGTACCTATTATCCTTAATTAATGGTAACAATTTTTTATAGCGCCTAGAGGTTTTCTTTGTCGGATACATTGAGTGGACCAACTTTGTAAGACGACTAAAATGCCAAAGTATATACGCCAGGCGAAAATGTTTCTGCTGGCGGGAAGGATCTGTGTTTTGTTTTCGTCGTGTTTGATGAGAGGGGTAGGCAAGGAAGCGCGGGTGAAATTTGTTATTTTCTGTCTTGCTGCATCCTCTTAAATTGATTACTTAGGTAGTTAACGTTGGGCGTCGGGATAACGGCGTCGGGAGTCGCCTGCAGATTCCCGGCCACCGTAGGCGCGGTCTTGCGGACGGCGAGCAATGGGTAGCTCGCCGTCCGGTAAGGACCAGGGGGTCTTCTCTCTTAGCCCGAAGTAGAACGGAGACGTCGCCGATTGCCTCTTATTAAAACATGTCAATAAATAGGGTTTTTTGGGTTATATAATTTTAAACTTGATATTTTGCTTACATACATAATGGGTGTTAGGACAGGCGGCAGATACTGTTAGAAAACAAATTTTACACAATAAAAGTATTGTTTTTGGTAACAAATTTTTATTTAGCATCAATCAACACAACTCGGCTTCTTGCTGAATCGGCAGGTAGGTGTCGCCGAACTCGTGGACGTGCACGACGAGAATGTAATGCTGTAAACAAATGAAAAAAAAAAAAAAAACTCAGTATTAGCTTAGTATTTTATAAACATGATTTATGTGATCTATTTAAGAATTGGGAGTTCCTTTTACCAGTGCCTCAGTGATCACTGCGGGTTGTTCCTGGGAAAGTGGGTTGGCAGGTGTAGCAGTAGATATTTGTGTGGGTGTGATGACTGCTGGGTCTTGTCTTACAGGTGGACCCTGTACTACAAAAACTGAATATCATTGACGGATACGAGAAATGTATAATTATGTACCTATCTGTTAAGTATAATTATTACATTTAAAAGTCACGGGAAAGACTCCATGCAAAATAATTATAAATACATTAATGTTACAAATCAAATTTACTACCTATGTTCAATTATAAATTTAATTATTACCGATGGAAAGCTGGCACTCTTGCCTCAGTTTGTGGCTCTCTAAAACCCTCTCCTATAATTGACAGTATTCTCAATTCAACTTGCGAGAGGGTTGGCCTCCACCTGTAGCACATGCTGATCGTCTGGCAGATCCAGCAGCTTTTTCGGCCAAATGTTTTTTTATCATTGTATGCAGTATGCACTTTAATAAATACGAGTAATGTATTAAACTTACCCTTTGCTACTGCTCCACGGACTTTGTGCAACTCTCCATTGAATTAAGGGAGTTGCACAGGCTTTCCCACAGCCGTTTTGTTCGGATTCTCCCGTCGGCACCCCTCAATAGTCCTCGAGCCAACTCATTATGCTCACTCATAAAATCGAGGAAGGCCTCAATTTTTGCATGAATTGCTGCTGGAGCGGTTGGGGCCATTTTACTAAACTAGCGAAAACATCCCGCGTCGTATAAATAATATTATGAAAGTACACCTAATTAATGTAAATAAATATTTTGAAAAAAAAACTGACATTTCATTTGAAAGTTGCCGTCAGAAAGAAAAAGGGCAAAGGTATTAACAGGATAAGGCCACGATACGGATTAAAATGGCAAAAATAGTTCAATTATTTAACTAAAGACATAATTTAAACTATATGGTTAGAAATGTGGTATTTTTTTAAGAATACCAATATTATTTTTTGTTTAATAAGCTAGACAACTTCAAAGTAAGTAAACCGGTAATCGACCGGTGAAATAGCGCAGCCCTATCATCATTGCGTATATCATGCGTCATTAGTTCACAAATATAGTCTATGATTCCGTTAGAAGAAGAAGAGGGTTTTGTGCTTAGCACAGAGTACATTATACCAAACTGCTTAGTTTCGAACTACCTTCGGAAGGACCCGTATCGTCGTTGACGGAGTAAGAGAGTAGACCCCCAGGCCCGGGTCGACGGCGCGTCGTGTACCACGCGCCTCAAACAGATGTCAGCACAAAGTGACGGGGTCCGATAGGGCCGACGCCTCCGCAAAGAGAAAACCGTGGCCCTGGCACAGGCAACTGAAGGAACACGGTTGGGTTTTAGTCAGTAAAAGTCTGACACCCCCTCCCCTCCACCACCCCCCGCCCTCCCGCTCCACCCAGAGCGGGAGAAGTCATCTGATGATTTACCACCCAAAAAAAATAAAAAAAGGTAGTTAACGTAGCGATAACGACGAAGCGTAACTGTACTACGCCGTAGCTGCTACAAAACTTGGTCACACAAGAGTTCCTTTCATAACGGAAATTGGTACTAAGGAAAGTTTGTTTTTTTACCCAAAGGGGTTAACATAACGTATCATCTGTATTCCACTGGAAAAAGTTATTGTATGGTTATTTTTGCCGATGGAAAATACCATCGAACACACAGAACAACGGACATACAACGTGGATATGTGGCAGATGAAAACAAGACTTAATCACATATCCACATTAACATCTTACATCATCTTATTCGAAAATAGCTTTTTTTTCAAGTTTTTGAATGGGGCCAAAAGCCTCGTATTCAAAACCAAAAAGTTTTATAGATTTACTAGTGAGTAGTATCCATGCTAGCAAGGAAAATTCCTTGCCAGAATCGATATTAAAACTAGTCAATCTTTTATTTTATTTTTTAATACGAGGCTTTTGACTACTTTGTATAACATAACACAACATCAAGCCTGTAATCCCAGAAGGGTTAGACAGAGATGTACCTAGTACACCCACATGTAGTGTGGTGGAGAGCCTATTGCCATCAGCCGGGCACAAATCCAGACTCAGGGCTGCTATTGAGAAATTCTAGATAGAAAAACCCAATAAGACTTTGCCCGACCTGGCAATCGAACCCAGGACTTTATGCCCTGGGTACCTTACCCTGTAATTGTGCTAGTAGCACAAGGCATGGCATTTAAGTTACAAATGAAGCTCCTGGATTGTGTTGCGCGAGCGGTCAAGTAAAATTGACGCCATTTTCTATGTTTGCTGTAATTATTTAAGTGTATAAAATTAAGTTTTTTTGAATGAGACATCTTATGTAAAAGCCTTCGTTAAATATCTTAAAATTGTAAGGCTTCTGGTGAATAATGTTTTTTGAATATAACACAACATCGGATTCCAATTACTTATAATTACAGAGCCTCACAGTAGCTTATTTATTTCCTACAGCTAAACCACTTTATCCTCCAGGCAATATCCATCCCTTGATTACTGTGTTTTTGGTATGAACAGTTTGGTAGCGAAACTATATAGGTACATGAACGAATTAGTATCACTTCATTTGGCATTCAGGGTCTAATTAATAAATCAGGAATGGTATAATGACATCGGAGTGGGACGACTTTGGACTGAGACGAATTTCTGAGAACTAACTTCTTTATGGTACTTAGCAGTCATGAAGCCAAAATTAAGTTAAAAATGTACTTACTTAAATTGGATTACGAAGCCACTGAAAATCTAATGACCCTTCAAGAATAATCCTACCTACCAACCAAACACATACATTTCCTGATTTACTTTACCACTACAACATTCACACTCATTACTCTATTTCACCACTCATATTTACACACATACCCTTAGCTCATCTTCAAACTCACCAGCAAAGCCTGCAGTCTCTAATGGTACTTCATAAGAGGAACTATATACAGAGCTAAAGGTTAAGTCGACCTAGATCCTTAAAGAGGTTGTAGTTTCCTCCATTCCTGACTGATTTGACTATGGAAGGCTGTACCCCAAACTAAACCGTTTTCAAGATTGAGACTTGGACTTTGAAGTATTATTTTTTTATTGGCCAATTTTTTTTGGTGTTTTCCTTCTTATTCATGTATGTTTGCTATTTTTTGTGTAGTAGATAAGTTTCTTTATTATTCTCAACACTAAAATTGCAGTTAACTGAACCAACTGGGTCGTAGCAGACGATAAATAGTTCTACAATGAAATAAATTTGTCAAAAACATTTTTATCTTTCTGAAATGTTTAAATAAATGTATATGACAGTCATGCTGCAGATGTGTTCAAAATATTCTTCGTTTTACTAACTAACCAACAAGGTATAACAAGCTAGGGTATTATCAGAATTCTTAGTAAAAACTTGGTGAAAGGCTTGGCTTGGCTTGGAACAATAATTACGGTATTTAAGCGTCTAATTTATCTCTTGGGTCAGAAAACAAAATAGAACAATACAATTAGGTACAAAATGACGATTTTTTGTATTTTTACAGAAAGTCTACAATTACAATTCATGTTCCACGTGACCGCCTCTGTTTCGCACACACACTCATTCTGTGTCTTAATCCTCTTTTTACTACACCAGTTGTTAAACCCCTTCGTATTTCATTCGCCGCATCGATTATTCTCTGACTCAAAACATCAAGAGATGGATTTGGTTCGGTGTACACCGAACCACCAAACTCTTCACGTGTCCCCACACATCCATGGGAATCAGATCTGGACTTCTAGCTGGCCACGGTATGGGTCCACCTCTTCCGATCCACTTATTATGATAATTAGTGTCTACCCATTCTCTGACACTTCTCCTGTAGTGTGCAGGGCAACCGTCGTGCTGAAACCACATGTTAAGTTTGGGGTACGGTGTTAAATAGTCAAATCAGTCAGGAATGGTGGAAACTACAACCTCTTTAAGGATCAAGGTCGACTTAACCTGTAGCCCTGTATATTTTAGTGACACACAAATGTTCTAATATAATATGAGAATGTCAATAGCTGAACACTATCCCCTGATATACAGGTTCCCGCCTAGTTCAGGGGCTAGGGTTAGTTCGTTGTGCACCTTATTGTGATCACCACAAATTTTGTTTAAATACTTGTCATGTACCTATTTTATACTTGTAACTTTATATGGTGAGAAATAAACAAAAATGTATGACCCACATTGTGATTTAATTATCAGTATGATTTTGATTGGTGGCATAAGAAATTTGGCGGCAGTCGAATTCTTTTCATAACAAACGTATTTGCTTTGTTTATTACTTGGAACTAATTGATCTGCGGCGTCAATTTTTGGCTCCCGTCCAAAACCCGTCCCCATGTCCCCGTGTCTGATTGAGATAAGATAACAATAAAAATTGAGACGTACAATGTAGGGGTAATAATTGTTAGAAGGAATACCTTTATATTCTAAATTACATTTAATTATTTTTACATAAAGTAAGTATAAAGCAAAAATTGTTTATTTTAACATTGGAAAGTTACAATATGGATATATTGTTGGTCCCAAAGTAGGCGCAGCCTGTATCTTGGGCACCATTAAATATGTACAACGTTCTGTTAATTTTAGGTAGATAGGTTCAACTATCTGAGTATTTTTTAAATATAATAAAGTAAAAGATGAAATTGGCTACAACTAAATTCGCCTCATTATCTTAGTAATTTTATTCTAGGTGCATCCGTCTTCACATAAAGTAAAATAATTAATGGTATAAGTACTAAATATTGTAAAACATAAAAAAAAAGAGTAACGGTGGAGTTTCTTGCCCATTCTTCTCTATACGAAACTACCTTTTGAAAGGGGTGACTAGAATCAATTCAATTTTTTTGTAAATGTTGACGTTCAAAAGACCTTTTACGTATGTGCCTATTTGAAATTATGATTTGACTTTGACTTTTGACTAAAATCAAATAGGTAGTCGTTTGTAATTTTTATTTAGAATGTGTAGTTCCTTCAGTGGTGCTGGGTTCAAATTCAGGATTTTCTAGGTTGGTAACATTATTATAGTGACACCCCCTATTATACTGAGACTGGGGAAATGTGTAGATATTATAAGAACGTCTCTGCCTACCACTTCGTGGATCGGAGACAGGTGTGATGTTATGTTGTTTTCTTTATTTTTTGTCAATTTAAGGGTTAATACAGTGTTGTATTACGCAACAGTGCTACCGCAGGCATATTGTTCGGTTCCTTTGCCAAGTGACCGAGTCGTAGGAAAACCTCAGAGGCTACCTACCTACTTATGCTGATAAGGTATCAGCCGCTTTCACTTAAGGATTAATTTAGAAATGCAATTAATTTTACAGTACATTAATTCCGTAAAGTACTTAGTATACTAACCGTTAATAGAAAAAATATTATTTAATGCCCACAAATATTATTGTTTGAAAAGTATGGGGGGAGTTCTACTTTTGCTATGTGTTTATTATTAAAATGGTTCGTAATTAATAATAAAAGCACAGGAAACCAACAGTAAGTTACCAGAAAGTTGATTTAATAGGGTTTTGTATTATTAGATACGAAGAGTAAGCATGAACGGATGAAAAAAAATTAAAAGACAGGTAATTAAAAAGTTACCTAATAACTTAAATGACATTTGGGTATTGCTTCTAGCATCATGACTAAAGTTTTTAGAATTTTAAAGTAGGTTTTTTTTAAGCTGAAATGGTACATAATTCAAACCACTTTGCCTGATATTTTGCCATGCCCTAGCCGTAAGTAGGTTCATAATTCACAGTGGTTTGAATTATGTACCATTTCAGCTACCTACTTATATTTGGTGTTCGTCTCATGGTACCTTTTAATTTTTCAGTAACGTTTCCAATTACTTTAAATGAGACTGACACGAAAAGTAAGTGTAAATTTTTTATCATGTAATTGAGTTTTATACGTTTTACCTATAATCGACATTACCATCATATTTTTCCCATATAACTAACAGGATATAGGTATATGCCTACAATTTGTTACTGAAATATCTCTAGACCTGAAACTACACACATCAAAAGTATCTAGGGATCAAACACGACCTAGTGAATTCGATTTTACTTCTAAATTTCATAAATTAATTAAACAAGAAAACCGTATTAAATTTCATTGTAAAAACCGGCCTAGAGCGAGTCGGGCCAAACTACACTGAGCAGTCCAGAACCATCGCTGGCCTGCTGTAATTACTGTATTGAGATTAATAAACCACTCATAAATACACACATCAACCGAATCATGGGATACCTTAATCCTAAACTATTTACGAAATTATAGTTTAAAATCTGTTTAGTTTCTATAAAAAGTTTATATACAGATTGAAGCCTCATTTATAAGCCTCATTTGTTATATTTCCTAAATTTAAAAATATAAATAAAAAAACAAAAGAAACAACAAATTACGGCGGCAAAATTGTTAGTAATTCGTTACGCTAAGGAAAATTAAAATTGTTTTATTAATATTAATTAATGAAAAGGAATCCCTACATGTCACGTCGTCCTTTTAGTCGAGATGAAATGTTACGAGCAGTAGGCATGTTAGAAAATGGTGCTATTCAACGTGTCGTTGCTGTGGCCCTATACACCAGCCAAAACGTGATATCAAGGTTGTGGTCACGTTAACGCAGTACTGGGGATGTGGCTGAAGGGCACACTGGTAGATATCATGTTACTACGCAGAGACAGGATCGATATCTCCAAATGACCGCCAGAAGACAACCCTATATTACAGCGATGCAACTAGTGCAAAGGCGCAAGGAGGACCACCAGCTGCTGGTTAGCGACCAAACCATGCGAAGGAGGTTGCATGAAGTTGGTCTTCATCCTTGGAGACCGCTCCGTGTTCCAGCATTGCGACGTGGCAATCGCGGTCAGCGGCTTTCTTGGGCTCGGGAGCATTAACCATGGAGTGACGAACAATTGTCTTTGGTGCTGTTCACCGATGAGTCCCGCTTCGGGTTTCGTGAAGAAATGAAGTTTTTATCATACTAATTTTCTACGGCAATTTAAAACAACAAAATCACGAAATTTTTTTATTTTTTTATTGTAGGCCTTAAAATAACCTATCATTCCTCCATTTACTATGTCAGAAAATTCTTCATAGATTTATAGATATTTGATGAAAAACAAAATATCCCTAGATTCTGTTGATGTGTGTATTTATGAAATAGTGACAAAAAAATATGGTTGCACTGATTTCAGCTACCCAAGCATTTTAATTTGCTATAGATGACTATTACATTGATCCAAACTATTACAGTGTCGCAAACGGCTATAATTGTGCAATAAAAAAAAATAAAAAAAAAACATATGGATCAATATCTTACAATTCTATTAAAATCAATATATTATCTTTAGAAACATAGGCGTGAAGGGAATAACCCCTTAATACGTGGGACACTAAGAAAGTTTTGCGAAAATAAAAAGATATGGTCTTGTAAATATTTTTTTGTAAAATCCTTTCAAAGTACTCTCCACTAGCCTCTACACAAAGTTTAATGCGTCTGAACCAGTTTTCGAAACACTTGGTCCAGTCCGCCGTAGACACCTCATTTACAGCCTGCTCGAACGCTGAAAGCGCATCTTCCGGCGACGAAGAATGTATACCTTTGAGCAGTTTCTTTTATTTTTCTGGAACAAAAATAAGTCACACGGTGCTAGGTCAGAGCTGTACGGAGGGTGACCCAAGAGTTTGACCGGCTGTCCAGGAAGTCCCTCGTTTTGAGCGCAGTGTGCGAATGCTCATTGTCGTGGTAGAGCAGTAGCCCGCGGAGACCTGGGTTCGCTCGTCGCTTGTTGCTCACAACAGAGAAAACTTCTGCCAAGCATTTAGTAGTATACCATTCAGCGTTGATGCTTCTTTGGTTCCGTAATGGAATTGACACCAAGTAGCCAGTCAAATTGAAAAAACTCGCGATCAAAATCTTCCCGCCACGTCTAGATCGCTTCACTTTGGTAGGCGTTGATTCGTTTTGAAACACCCAAACCGTCGACTGGCGCTTAGTTTCTGGATCATATTGATAAATCCAAGACTCATCACCTGTAATTATGTCGTAAACACGCCGAGTCGAGCCTGCTTCAAATAATTGTGGTATTCTGACAATTCTCGCATTAGCATGAGATCTGTTATTAGATGTATACGGTATTAGAAGACCTCTGGACGCCAAGGTAATGGCATGCATATAGTGGTATAGCAATCATGATATGTACCCGCAATTGGATGCTTTATTTCAGCTTATTCATGATACACCGCCAGAGTTGACTAGTGTGTTTGTAACGAAACACACTAGTCAAATCTAACATCAACGTCCTACCATGATCAGCAGGGTAATTGCTTAACACACTAACAGTAGTAATGGCTTTCAAATTGACAGTTCCACAACATTCACTACTTTATTTACGTTGTTGAGCAGAAAAACTTTTCAATCATATGAAGCAATGGATTAGCACAATATCTTTCAAAATTATTCAAATTGTGGTTATTGGCGTGATACGCAATTCCCGTTTTGTTTGAAATGCAATTGAATACGAATAGGATATGTTTAAAAAGAGCTCTGCCAACGTCAAGTATGGATACCATACGTAAACCAGAAAATCTTGTTACCTACAACGGACGTGGGCGGCCATTTTGTAAACTGATTTGGTTGAACTCATGTTGAGCATAGCAAATCGGTGTTTTTGTGTGATAAGAATTAAAGGTAGAAATAAAGACTAATGATTGTTGAAGTAATGCAATCAAAACCTTTAGAAACAGGTTTTTTCTCAGTTAATCTCTGTGTAATTTCACTTTTATTTTTCGGAAGTCAGACATAGGAAAACATTCCACTCAATCAAGTTTCATAGATACTTTTCGTAGGTACTTTTCCGTAATAAAAAAAAGACAAAATCACCTTAACCCCTAGCTACTTTTGACGTTTGTATTTCTTTTGTTACTACTCTATTGCATGATTTGTTTGTCATGTTAGGCTTGCTACACACTTGTATGGTTTGGCATGATTTGGCACAGCCGGCAATTGTATTTATGTTCACATATGTTCGGGAAAATAGCTTGAATTAGCCGAGCTGACCCGAACATGATTCAGCGAGGGATGCACCGATGTGTCGATCGAAAATGTGTCTACTAATTACTTTGTTGTTTAACAAATTCTGCCGAATCGAATTTGACGACCCAGGCAAGTGTGTAGCTTCCCTTTTCATTTTTTTTGTGCAAAATTATTATTGTGATTTGATTGTAATTCGATCATTACAGACTTCAACAAAACTCTACGTTATGGCTCACACAGGACCCATAAGTGCATGGACTTCGAAAAAGCTTACGTATGTATAAATACATGCCTGACACGTGGTTATGGTATAGCTTCTGCTGATAAAGATTGTAAGTGTATTTGTTTTATTGATAAAGAGAAATCGAAGTATTTCAGTGTAAAATATGATTGGAAAATACCGACTACCACAATACCAGCCTGGGCTGCGAGTTACCTTCATGAGACTAAACCAAAAATTGTCGTTGCGAATTCACCTGTTAAGCAATATGAAAAACTTCAAAATAAAAAAAACGAGTCTCTTTTGGAAAACAGCTCTGACGAAACAGCTCTGTATGGTAAGCATTCCAGCGAAGAGCGACACAATAAAACACACTTTGATGGAGAAAACGAGGACGAAGGTGTAGAAGAGCATTACAATGAAGCAAGTACCTTTAGAGAATACGAGTATAAAGTTACCAAAAGCGAAGTCACTGAGAACAAAGATGCCATGGATGAAGATACTGGAGGCGGAGAGGCTGAGAACGAAGATGCCGAGGTCGAAGGTACAGAAGAGCATTACAATGAAACAAGCACCAAAAAAGAATTCCGGTATGAAGTTATTGGATTCATAGCTGAGAGCGAAGACGCTGGGGATAAAGATATTGGAGGCGGAGAGGTTGAAGCTGATGCTAAGCCTGAGAATGAAGATGCCGAGGATGAAATTAGTGAAGGCGGAGAGGCTAAGAACGAAGATTCCGGGGATGAAGATACTGGAGGCGGAGAGGTTGAAGCTGATGCTAAGCCTGAGAATGAAGATGCCGGGGATGAAGATATTGGAGACGAAGAGGTTGATGCTGATGCTAAGCCTGAGAACGAGGATGCCGAGGATGAAATTAGTGAAGGCGGAGAGGCTAAGAACGAAGATTCCGGGGATGAAGATACTGGAGGTGGAGAGGTTGTGAATCAAGATAAAGCAAACACTAACCAAATAATGCAAAAAATATTGTATGCACTATTTGGAAACAAATAATTTTAGAGTTAAAAAAACACGTCATGTTCAGCTTACATTTGGCTCCAGCCGATCGGCAAACTGCGTTCGGCATCTACCCTAGCTTAATCATGTTCCGGTCGGCGCAGCCCAGTTCCAGCTAAGCCGGTCGGTTTTATCCCAAACATTCGATTTCGCCGCCCGGTTGTGCCCAACCAACACCCGAACCTGTGTATAGTTCAATTATGAATTAGGGGCAGCTAGGTATCAGTGATGATACCGAGTGCAGAGGTTCATAGTTGCTTTAAAAATTAAATGTTATGTTTTTTTTATAGTTAAGTAAGTTTGGGTGCCCGCCCACAGGCCCTCCGAAGCAGTTCGAAGCTCGTTATCACCGGTAACAAGCCAAGGACAGGCCAATGAAGAAGGCTTCATACATGAACTGAAGAAACCAATTTTAAATCTTGTATAAAACGCACACTATGCAGCCGGGCATACTATAAGTTGGGGGATTGCATCGCTGATAAAAATTCTGGGCTAATCGCTGGTCCTGCTAAGCAAGGAGGCATCGACTAATTGATTTACATTTGAAAATACTGTTGGAGCTGCTGAAGATAAAAAAAAACTATATTTTCATTGTATAAACTCAGTCCATTAGTATTATATAAGAGTTCGGTTCGAAACTCCGACCCGGAAGGTCGTGTCTTTGTTTTCGCTGAGGCACCGTGCCCAACAGATGGTGGCTTACTTGCCGGACTTAGAAATCAAACCGTGTTTCTTTTGTGTGTGTGTATCAGTGTCGCAAACCAAAATACTTTAAATCGGTTCAAAAGATAAATAAATGTGCGTTCCATGAAGCTGAGACTCCTGCCGCGTCACTGGTGAGATCGTTCCGTACCCTAAGCTGTACTTCTACGCTGCGGCTGCGTTTTAGGTCGTTGATTCAAAGCCACGCGCATGTCCAACATAATTTTAAACAATTGTTATAGGATAGTGTATTTATATTAAATGTAGTAGTGCGGGATAAACGAAGCTGTTATTCTGGGACATAGTGTGATCGAGTCCTATGATTTCAAACAAAAACAAAAATAACGAGTCATCGCACGGTAACCGCGTCAACGCGCCGCACGGCGGTTGACAATACAAAAACTTGTAACAATTACCTTCATAAATTCGTAACGCTCGTATAACGCCTTGCTACTCCTGGACATCAATGATTTAATTAAGTAGTGTCAGTACTTATTTCCGTACAAGAGATTTGTAATCTTTAGAAATAAATGAATTCATACCGTATAATACGATATCGCTCTTAATCTAATACTTCATACAAATTGTGCCGAACAACTATATAACTACGTTGAACAAGTTCAATATTCACTGACTATTATTATTGCTTCCTTTCGAGTAGAAATGGAAGCCTGCTTGAATCTATTTTATTTTAATCTAGGTAATATTTTTCTCAAAGATACCAAAACTATAATTTAAAAGAGGCGTAAATTTTTATTTAGATATTCACAACTACATATTTTGTAAGTTAGACGCTTTGTTGATGCTCGTAATGGACACATCTGGCGGACAAGCGAAAGGCGCATTACGGCTGGGATCGAGAGAAAGCAGAAGGTTGCATTGTTGGTAAAAAAATAGCGGTGCTCATTGTTTAACAGAATGCTAGCCGGTACCTGCAACTGACCCTTGCGTGTCTGTTGCGCAAAGTTTCAAAAATATAATGCGTAAAGGTTTCAAGTACAGGTTCAACAGGTTGGAACTAAGTATGGACGGACTGTGCGGTTCTTCTGTGACGCCGCAGTCTGTTAACCATCATCACCATTCCAATGGCGTGGCTGGGTTTTGGTGAGTGAGGATGGTCACCCATCCACGGACCGACCGCGGCAGGCATGGCTTAACCTGATCGCTCGGCCCGTGCGGCTGTTATTACTTCTGTTAACCATATTGGGCGTAATAGGGCGGCATGCCCCTCAACCGTTGTTTAAACGAAGTTGGGCCATTTCGCCGCATTCACTGTGATTCCGATATATCTCAGCAATTGCTCATCATATTAAAATTGTTATTAAATAAGATACAAACAACAAAATAGGGTACTTGATGTATTTTTGTGAGGTGTAGTTGCGTGTGAATGGACTTTTTAGAAGTTTTCTTATAATATAAATATGCTGGTGCAATGTGCATGAAGTGGTTTAATATTCATGAGTCTCGTTTCCCTGTAAGTTTTGACTGTGGGTGTAAGGTAACCATGGTGAAATTATGGTCGAATTATTTTAGTTTGTGTGATCTGTAGGTCCTTTAGGTTGTTTTTTGGCGCGTTGCCGCATATTTCAATTAGGTAGGAGGAAGACCATAACTATATGTATAATCATTTTAGAAAGAGCTCAAAGAGCTATATATTTATATTAGAATTGTTTTTTCACAATCCTTTATCCAACTTTACAAATTAAGCAACAATGCCAAGTGCTAACGGTCCGACAGTTGTTTATACTCATAACTGTAATAAAAAATATATATAAAAAACACTGTTCTTCCCTTATATCACGATTTCCCAACACAAAATAGACGAGCAACAAATGTTTGCTCAATCACCCGCTTAAAACCCGTATCGTAAAATCACTTAGCCATCATAAACACAACATTCTTCATTACCCCATATCCATTCTTTCTCTTTTTGTTAATTAAGCATATGGTAGAATATTCTTGTTTTATTTTCTCGCGTTATGCATAATTTGTATATATCCGTGAATTTTTTGCTTGACTTTACACCTTTTACTTCTGAATTTTGTTAACTAGTAGTAACTGTAAGTACCTACTGCTTTCAAATTGGATAATTATGAATTAGTTAAATTAGATCTTAAGTCAATATAATTTGCAAGTTTGCCCAGTTCTACGAGTATCTTAATTAAACAATGTTTTTTTTTAAAATGTTTATGTTTGTTTTGTAGGTTATACTTTTACTTAAATACTTAATTGCAATCTTGAACTTTTAAAATAACATCTTGACTCTCTAACCGTTCTGTAAATTAACATGTCATATCAAATTCAAATTCAAATTCAAATTCATGTATTTGCCAGAATGTAGGTTTACATGGATATGTATGATCTTAAAACTATGATGGTCCCTTTACATTCTACCATAACATACGGTGTGCAAATGTTTTATTCTAATAAATTAAACAAAACAAAACAAAATATCTAAGAGAGCTGACTGATTTGTAACTCAGGACCCTTCTATCACAGACACCTTTCTCTATCTAAGATTGTAAACTCTATTAACCAGTGCCTGCAATATGATGTTGAAATAAATTAAGATTTATGGTTATAACGATTCATAGCAGCACCACCAGCAAACTCGCAAAAATGATTTTATTGGAGAAGAGATAACAAAACAGTTTATAAAATCAATACCAAATGTAATGAGCTAGCTTATGAGTTATGATTATGAATGACTTGGTGCGAATTTAACGGCACGGCTGGCGCAGTGGTTGAGCGATCTGCTGCTGCGCTGCGTGTCGCGGGTTCGATCCCCGCACGGAACAAATATTTGTATGACCTATAAATGGTTGTTCCGGGTCTGGGTGTCTTGTGTATGTGAGTTTCATGTTTGTGAACGCACCCACGATACAGGAGTAATTCCTAGTGTGGGGCAACGTTTATAAAATAAAATAAGGAACAGCTGATGCGATGATAACAAGGAAGCACGTCGCCGTGTTATCAACTGATATAGTGAAGTGAAGGAATGGTGTAAACAGATGGATTTTCCTAACCGTTATATTTTAGCTTTATAAGCATATACTCGTAAGTGACTTTAGATAAATATAAGGCTATGAATAAGAATGATTGCCACTAAAAGACTTGAAGACAAATGAAAACACTCACTTAAATGTTGGTAAACATATATGGAATGAGACTAAGTAAATGAATGAATAAGGAACAAACTGGAACAAACTCACAAAATGTGTAAACCATCCACTTTTACACATTTTGTTAGTTTGTTTAACGATTATCTGCAAGTTTTAGTTCTCCTTGGCCCGACTTCGTCTCCTGGGCGTGTGCAGTGCTACGCGAAGCTTCTTCAACAAGGTGTTAACGATTTCTGCTGGAGCTGCCCCCGTTGAAGAACGCAACTGAAAAGCTTCGAGTTCGAAGCTTTTTTTTGAGACCGTTACTTTTGAAATTAAGACGGCGAGATTCATGAAGGACTAATGTTAGCGCGAGGATCATCTAAAGAGTGGACTACTGTATTTAAGGCAAGGGTTTAATGACGTGCTTATAACAATAATAACATTGTACCGGATATTCAGCTTATAACGAAACTAAAGTAAGAGGAGTATCGTCCGTCGCGGAGAAGTCAGAAGAAGCGAGTGGTCATCGGGCCGAACCGTGTCGTCGCCGCGACGCGCTAAACACGCGGCCTGTGCGTGCAGACTAGACAGTATAAAAAAAAACTGAATTTCTTAGTGAACATCACGGTTAGTTCAGAGCCATCACGCAATATTAAAAATTCAATTTAATATGGAGTTTTGGTAAGTTTGGATAGACCAACATCCACGATACTAACAAAACAAGTGATACTCGTATACTTGATTATAAAGAAGAAAACATTAGTTTTCTTTAATTTACAAATGTTTTTCGTTTTTGAAAATGTCAGCAATTAGACAATATGTCTAATTGCTGACATTTGAGTTTTGGTAAGTTTGGATAGACCAACATACACGATACTAACATAACAAGTGATATACTGAAATGACATTTTATTTAAATTATTTAACAACATATATATAACTAAATTAAATGACTAAATAACTAACTATTGATATACTTGATTATAAAGAAGAATACATTAGTTTTCTTTAATTTACAAACATATTTTCGTTTTTGAAAATGTCAGCAATTAGACGTACTTACTTTAGATAGCAGAACTTGCAGTGCTGCGAGTCAAAGATATACAAGAGCCAGTCAAACTGATGAGCAACGCGAAGCGCGGAATGAAGTTGAACGGAGTCGATGGAATCGAAATCAACAACATAGAAATGTTGCGTTTTGCCCCTATCGAGTTGCATTCAATTATAACGTGGAAATCGATTACAGTTCACAGCAAATCGTTGCTATTGAACCAATGAATGTTGTGTGCCAATATTGCAAGGCATTAATATCATTATTATCATTAAAATATCATTGTTTTCCAATAATTAAATCTGTATGTTAATTATTGTAATTGGTGTTACCGTTTTAATTAACAATAAACAAATAAACATAAACAATACAATAATTGTTTTCAAATGACGTCATTTGGTGCATCAAAAGTTATTCAAGAAAACTTTATGCCAACTTTCAAGATTCAAGGTCAAATATATCATCTATAAGGTTCCTTATTGCTAACGCCGAGTAGGAACTAAAAATTTTTGCAAATGGGCGATTCAGCAAGACAAGTCGATCAGCGTTGTGCACACAGCAATTTGGTGAAAAGACCAATTGTGGAACAACTCCAAACGTTATTACATCAACATAACGATTTGGTAGCTTTATTCACAACCGCTTTGGACCGCATGCCGTCTGATAATCACAAAAATGTCATCAAAGCTGACAAGACAACAAAGCTGCAGGACAACAGGCGGGACGTTTTAATGCGCCAAACACGAAGTCGCTATTGTCATCGTGGGTGAAAATTTAGAAACCGAGATATTGTTTTACATCGGCGTAGCAATCAACTGCAGCGTGAAACACATCGATCATATGATGCGTTACAATATCCTATCTTATTTTGGCAGGGTGAAAAATTCTAAATCCAGACACAGGTTCCGAAACTAACAAAAAAGTCAGTTCAATGAATTATTATGTATTTATACTGACTGATGGTTCGGGAAAATGAGGACGATCGTATCTTAAAATGTCGGCGTCTCTTCTTCACCAATAGGCTGCGGATATGTACGAGAATGATGAAATTGAGCGATTGACATTTATCAGATTGAACCAGGCAAAACTGCGTTCTGAAGAATACATTCATCTACGGGATGCTATCAATGCTGATGGAAATGCACAGAATGTAGGTAGAACAACTATTCTCCCAACAACATAAGTCGGAAGTCCGCGACATGTATGAATACGCTCAGGATGCTATGTCGTATGTACGTCATCATGTCAAACCAGATTTGTTTATAACGTTCAAAAGAAAGTTAAAATCACTCGTGTACTTCTTTGTTAAGCATCGCGTATTCGGCAAGACGCGCTGTTGGATGTATTCAGTCGAGTGGCAAAAACGCGGATTTCCACATGCACACATTCTCATTTGGTTGGTAGAGAGGATAAGACCGAATAAAATCGACGATGTGATATCTGCGTTAAGTTCCCGATAACGATGAAGATCCATTGTTACATGAAATTGTTACAAAAAAAAAATTGATTCATGGTCCCTGTGGATTATAAAATCCAAATCCTCCGTGTGTGGTTAATGGAAAATATTCAAAACGCATTCCGAGAGTTAGTAGTAGAAACTATTAGTGGAGATGATGGTTATCCACTTTATCGCCGGCGATCCACTGGAAATTGAAGTTGATAATCGGTGGGTTGTTCCGTTTTCTCCGTTACTCTCGAAAATATTTAAAGTACACATACATTTTGAATATTGCCATTCCGTAAAATCGATAAAATATATCTGCAAGTACGTGAACAAAGGTAGTGTACAGTGGCGACCAAAAGTCCTAGCATTCTCACAAAGCAATAGCTTGACGTTTAGTTTGACTTACGATCTTCTATTTCCAAGAGACATACGCATAATCATTGTCGTCAAAAAGTGATTGTCCTTCATAATTTCAACTTAATATCATGAGTCAAGATGGCCTAGCGGTTAAGCGCGTGCAGATAGATGCACGAATGTGAGTTCAAATCTTACGCATAAATCGATAGGCTTTTTGTAAGTTTTTGTTCGATTGGAAGTAATGGGACAGAAATATAATATTCTTTATCTTGTTCGCTTTGTCCACATATCGTAAACTAAAAAAGGTAGATCATAGAAAACTAAACAAGGAATTTAGATTTATGTGAGGTAGACTTGAGTTTTACGAATGTTTCACTTGATCGGAATAAACGTTGTCGATTGATTGTAGTTGTTGGTTAGTGACGTGTGGTTTAATAGATAGCAGTATTGTATTTATTCTCAAAATGCAGGCAAATATTAATATTGAGGCGAGGGCGACTATTATTGCGCTGCATAAAAGTGGTCTTAATAGAACACAAATATCTGATGAAACCGGACTGAATGTGAGTATTATATTCCAGAATTGCCACTTAAACTTTTATTTGAAATGTATACCTAAGATTGTTTGGTGACGTAAAGATTAATTATATTTATTCTTTTTTTAATCCATCATGAGGCGTGAAAGATAAATAATTAGTGATTATTATTGGATTAATAAATGCAGAGTTTTAATACTATATTGTTATATTAAATAAAGATTATTATATAATATAAAAATGGAGTCACTTTAAGTATTTTGTTATAGCTGCTTAATATATTTATTTTTTGTTTTAGAGGAATACTGTAAGTCTCTGGATTAAAAGGCATGAGGAAGAGGGTAGCCTTGGTATTAAACAGCGAAGTGGAAGGCCATCGCTTATTAGCGAGGCGCAGCGACGACGTATGGTAAGCAAGTATGAAACAAATGGTTTCACATCAACTGGACACTTTGCGGAATTATTCGACACCTCATTGCAAACTGTTCGCCGTGCCCTCCATGCTGAAGGCTTGCATCACAGAAAACCAACTAAAAACCCTTCTTGACAGAAATACATAGACAAGAACGATTACGTTTCGCACGGGATTATTTACATTTCGGCTGGAATACAGATATAATTTCAGATGAAAAAACATTTAAATCTTGTCAAAAGGGTAGGCTTCATTTATGGCGCAAGGATAACACTCGCTGGTGTGATAAAACGTAATCCCTAAAACAGACTCAGGTCGCATTGCGATTAATATGTGGGGATGGACGAGTGCAGCAGGGCCAGGAGAACTTGCTTTTATTCCTCCACGCGCCAACAGTTCGACTTATGTAGATGTTTTAAATGATGTCATGCTACCTACGGTGCGTAAGATTTACCCAGCTGATGAGTTAACACAATTAACATTTGTCCAGGACAATTGTCCTGTTCACCGGGCGAGCACTGTGCGTGATTGGTTTCACAATCACCCGGAGATATTTGTTGTTCCATGGCCAGCGCGATCACCCGACCTAAACCCCATAGAAAATCTCGCAAATCTCGCTGGTGCAAAGGTGGGAGTCACGGGTTGAGAGGTGTATACAGCAACTAAAAACCCATTGCATGGAGGTGTGGGAAAGTTTAAGAGGAACCGAAATATGTGGTAATATTGTAGGGTCCATGCGCAAACGTCTACTTGACTGCATTGAAAATGGGCTGTCGCTGAAAACAGCGCTGGGGCTCTGTCTCGCATAGGGTCATAGCATTAAGCTGAGCGATGGCCGTTTTGCGTGGATGTGACGCATATTTTCCCCCGATTTGTTCTATTTGGTGTTTTTGTTCGATCACTGCGTCATGTTTACCGTAAATAAACGTTCTTTTCTTTCTTTCTTCTTTCAAAATAATGGGGGTTATACAAAATATTAATACCTAGATGTTCTGTTTTAATTATTAGACGGTGTAACTAAATAATTAGTCAAATTAACATATCCGCAATTATTTAATGATCCTAAATTGAGGTTTAGTTTCAAACTTCTTTTCGTCAAGAAAATGAACACTTAAGCTATAACTCCAATATTATAATTCATTGTGACGTTAATAAAAAGCATAAAGTCTTAATTATTATATTCGTTTTCAATAAACTCTGCTGAATACCTATAAAAAGTGGGTATCAACAATTATATTTGTGTTATTAGAATATTATTTCCTTGTTATGTTATTATGAATTAAATAAGTGGGTATGCAACAAAAAAACTTATGAACGGTTACAAGAAAACTTATTTTATCTAGGTAGGAATGTGACGTCACAATTGTCATAAAAGTTTGTTAATTTTATAAATATATAAAACAAAATAATACTTTTATTATCATTAAGCAGCACGATTTTTTTAAAATTCCACCTTCCAACACCGAAGAGATAAATAAAAATCACATAAAAAGTTAAATAATAATACACTATGTAATATTTAACTTCATATAAAAAATAAATAATGTATTTAAAACTTTTTTTTTGTTGTGTATCATGCGCAATAAGTAACGCAATAGGAAATTCTGGGGTTGAATTCCTTTTATCATTGATTTGTAATCGGTAAGTTCTACTGAAAAACAATGTATTATGAAAAGGTCTTTTAATCATTACAATTATTTTAATTAATTGACATTTCCAGTAAATAGCATGGGCAGGATCTGGTATTGGCCTTTCACACTCTTTGCAAAAGAGACGTCTCCGCTTCATCAGTGCCGATATTATATAAATTTGACTTCTTAACCGCACATAACTTTTTAATTAATGACCTTTTTGGTCACAAATAAGACACTTGTAGTTCTTAAATCTACACTGAGACGCAATATGATTTTATAAACCACACATAAAGTAATTGCTCGCCTTCACCTTTATGGCCTGCCGCGGCACCAGCGGTGCCAGCCGCGCGACTACCGTTTATGCCAGCACCGGCACTGCGCGCGTCGCGGCGCGCACGTGTTTTCGCACAAAACACCTGCTCCTCCTTAACCACGACGTCGGCGCGTGCCTGCCGTGCATCGAAGGCTTCTGAACGACTTCAAGGGCCTGCCCAAAAGTAAGGGTCTTTGAGTCACTCTCGAATAATCGATCACGTTCCGGTCGCGTTCTGAAGTCTAGAACGAACCGGTCACGCAGCAGCGTGTCAAGCTCTGAACTTAAATCACAGTACACGGCTAGCCCTCGCAGCTGCGCAACCCACTCGTCGATGCTCTCACCTTCGGATTTTGTCGCTTCTTAGTACTTCGTCCTATCGGCTAATGTTGGCGACCTCTTTAAATAATAATATTATAATATATTTATTTGACTTACAAAAAGTACACAGATTGGTGACACTTAATTTAAGCGTGCAAATAGTCTGATACACAATAAATTATCAATGACCCCCATGTCAGGAAAACCTGTGTTACAGAGGTCATCCAACCGTCATATAAGGATGTTATAATAGTTATCTAAAAATTAGTACCTAATATGCACCTTTGTAAAAAAATGATTTGAATGAAAAACGGGGGAAGAAAGTAAAATTAGTTTAAATATCTTGATAACAAGGAAAAGGGAGTATCTGTTTATGTGCCGGGTCTGTGTTTGTGTGAATGTATCTGTGTGTGTGAGTATAGATATACATGGGTGAGTGTAGGTGGTATGTGTGTGGTGTAGATTGTTAAACAAGGGATCTTATTCTTCGTGTCGATGGCGCGACACTTGTTTAAATCTGTTGGCCCAAAACTTTGCCATTTCCACGGCACTATCGGTGGCAGCTGAGAGGTCACTTTGACAGGATGTTTTGGGGCACAGAGGGCAGGATAGGAGGTGGAGCATAGTTTGTGACTTAGCTCCACATCCACATACTGCTGCCGTTCCGTTGAAGTAGCCCCACTTTACGAGGCTCGACTTACATCTTCAAAGTCAAAGTCAAAGCATTTATTTCAAATAGGCCCATAAAAAGGCACTTTTGAACGTCAAAATTTACATTAAAAATAGAACTGATTCTAGGCGCCACTTCCAAAAAGTAGTTTCGTATGGAGAAGAAGTGGCAAGAAACTCCACCGTTACTCTTTTAAAATGTTATACAATATTTTGCATACATTAATTATATTTCTATATGAAGACGATGCACCAAGAATAAAAATACTATACCACACTTGGTAAAAATAATTAAAAATAAAGCAAAGGCAGATAAATTAATCACGTGATAGGTACATTGTGCTCACATACGAGTATTTACAGACATTGTAAAATATATGAATTTTCCTAAAATATTAACAGGAATAAGTCAGTGTGTGAGTAAAGTAAAAATAACAGATTATACAATACAATGAGCAACTAGTATGATATTGTCTAGCCTCTATGTTGTCCTATGGAGCAGGACCAGCATCTTCCCACTTGGGTTCGGAGACGGTTCTTTCTGCTAACGAGTATTCTCCCTGCAGGGAGATACTCGTTTGGAGGTAGATAATGAGTAGGTGGAGGAAAGGTATCCTGCCACAGTTTGCAACGAGCGTCGACCGGGTTACTTATTATAGACGCTGTCGATTTCAGGAAACTGTACCTGCTTTTTAGCCGTTGCGTTAATATTTGAGCGCCAAGTAGAGGGTGTCTTGTGTCAGACTCCTGCTTTTTTTTCCCACTATGCTTGCAACATCTCTCAGTCTTATGGAGGTTATATGCCAGCTGTGGGGTACCCGAGGTGAAGCACCCCAGGGTGGTTGAGGTTAGGTACCGGCAACCATTCTTCTGAGATCTCGCATCTGCTTTTTCTTAATTGATTTAACGTCTGATTTAATTAGAAAAGAGGCTAAAACAGTAGTGGAAAACCTTTTACCGCCAAAATTAAAAGAAAGATACTTCAATCTTACGATGTCTTTCTGAAATGGCGCTGAAAAAAGATTCAGGTCTTATTCGTAAAACTAAAACATAACACTATGTAAATTTTCAACAATATAGAGTGTTTATTCAATGTTAAAGGCGACTTTAAGTACAAAATACGATATACATTTAAAAGATTTCGTCAACATATCCTTTTTACTGAAAAGACAGTCATGGATTCAAGAGGTCCAAACCTTCTTAAATCAAACGCCAGACAAAATATACTTAGTAATAAAGGTAAGGAAATGATTACAGTATCATCGCATCTAAGAAATTTGTCTTAAGCTGTAATCAAAGTATGTATAGATATTATACAAGAGAACTACCCATGAAAGATTTAATTTTACGTTTAATAAGTAGCAAACTCGAGGACGTCCGCACGTCACCACTCACACAGACAGTCAACAATTAGGGAACTTGTTTTCAGGATGCAGTAAAGATGTATACGTTCAATGTGTGCTCTAAAATCAACAGATAGTTTCATTCCATATTTTAAAAAGTTTAAAAATTACCGTTACCAGCTTTAAACATCTTGGAAACTGCAATATTTGTGAAAGCCAATTCACACTTATTTTAAACTGTTGCACACACTTTGTCAAGAAAACAGCAATACTTGCTCAATATGTTCATGATTTATGCCATGTGAAATGTAAAACGTCTCTATTGAAGAACAGCTTCTCTGGTGTTGCTCCACAAATATATATAAAATACAAGTTGAAATAAAAGTAAAAGTAGTAGTAGTAGTAAAAGTTTTAAAAAAACACTTATCGGGTTACTGCTTGAAAGATGTTATTATACTATATATGACTTTCATAATGTCGATTCATCTCTATAATTATATAATGCTGACATAAATTTTAATTCTTACATTCAAACTTTCTTTGATCTTTGAATTGAATCGACTTTAAATTTTGACATGAAATGTTATTGACTGAATTGTAATACAATTTTATTTGCATTCAGTACTCAAATGCTTATAATCATAATATTATTATGTTGTAATTTTATTTTTAATCGCACTCATTTAACCTTTTTGAATTATATTAATCATTTGTATGCCAATATTGGCAAAGCATAGCGCACTACCTTATTTTGAAGACATTTGTAAGTTATCACCTATGTTTAACAAATAAATCATTCTCATTCTCATTCTATAAGGGCGTGCGTATCGACGAGGGGATCATTTAGGGTGGTAGTCGACGGCGCGCTTTCCAGCGCCCAAGAGCGAGTCGAGCCGAAAGCTACTTCGCGCGCAGCAAGTCCTTGTGCTGTGGACCATCGTTCACGCTCCTCGCTTCGTGAGCAACCATGTCATCCAGAGTGATCTCGGGATTGAGCGGCGTTTATGCGGCGCCTCGCTAAGGGAATGTTCGCGCGTGCCGACGCATCGGATTGCAGGTCGACGCATCGGACATGGTGCAATGTTTTTGACCCACGTCAAAAACATTGCACACTGACACGCCCCCCCCCCACCCCCGACGCGAGACCCCTACCCCGTGACGCAATGAAGTCAGACTATTCCATCTGTCAAAATATTACATCGGTGAAGGTAATCCAGTAAACGGTCTTGAAAAGTTCGACTAATAGTCAAGGGGACCAAATATGTTTTTGGGTCATTCTACGATAACGACACGAATGAGTATCTATATACTCAGAATAAAAATAATTGATTCATCAACTATTTTTGTATGTATAGCTATAATTGTACCATTGATGCGGGATTTTATTGTGAAAGTAAAGACTACGTAAATAGGAATTATTCATTAGAGAGTAAATATGCCAATGGGAATTTAGTTACAAGGGGTATTTAAAATAAAACCAATAGCATGCTTACTATTTCCTTTTATTCCATTTCCTCATTTTCAAAATCTTCTCTTAATAGGATATAGTCTAGGAAGGAGGCAGGTGCTGTGGTACCCTGTTGATTTTACCCCAAATACCAAACAATACCACCACGCTGCCTCGTTGGTCTAGTGGTCGCAAGAGCTAGTGCTGAACATGAGGCCCTGGGTTCGATTCCCAGGTCGGGCCAAGAGTTATTGGGTTTTTCTGTCTAGAATTTCTGAGTAGCAGCCCGGAGTCTGGATTTGTGCCCGGTTGATTATGAAAGGTTGACACTGACAGCTCTCGAACTAGGTTTAGATGGTGCGATCACGTTCATTTTCATTGGTGAATTCACCATAAAAAAACCGACGTGTCCCCACGGGATTCACCTCATTGTGTCAGCACACATACAGCAGTCAGTAGGTATGGTGAAGGTAAAACTTATTTTCGCAATACTTTCTGAGTGCACTATGGACTCTTTTCATTGGCAATCTGATAGTATTATATTATATATTATATTTATATAAAAGAGTCCGCCTTGAGCTATTCTTTCTCTACCATTGTTTTTAGTATCTGGAGCCATGTTTCTGAAATCATACTATTATTAACTATTACTCTTTTCTGGTCCGATATGCGCTGTTCTGACATATGTGACAAATTAGGTAAACATTCTACAAATTTTTCTTTTGAATTTTTCCGCCAAACTGTCAAATCCGTTTCCATTTTCGTTGCCCTAAAATAACATTTCATAAGTGTTTCATTGATGTCGTTAGACCATTACATCCTGCTTTTAGGTTCTGATTGTGAGTGCGGAAAACAGCTCCTGTGGTGTCTGGAGCTGTAGTTGTATGTCATTATTTGATGTTTGTAAATTACTATTTCTTACTTCTAGCCTTATTGAATCGAGTTTAGTGGAAGGTAACAACTTTTTAGACACTATTACTCTCCTTTGATCACCAATTCTTTGCTTAGAGACTTTCATGTTTGGAAAATATTCTATGAATTTTTGATGTAATGATGTTAAGTTTGCATTCATGTCAGATTCTATATTTGTGATGATAAGGTAGGAACGCCAAATGAATTCGTTCGTTTCTTTACTCTATGGGTGAAGGGTTATTGCCTAAATTAGTCTCCGACCCAACATGTACTGACTTTGGTGATGATGCGATTGATAAGAATAAGGACCCTGGAGAGGCTAGTGATGAAACCGGTGATGTTTCATCATCTACAGAAGGCATATTTGCCTGGACTTTTTTTTTTGTTTGCGATCTTGTTATCATAATAAGTCCCACGAGTAGCTAAGAACTAACTTAGTCGACCACAGCAGAGCCCTGCATTCACCGTGGTAAGGGTAGATAGAACTGGTGGTCCCCTATTATCCAGAGTTGGCACACTAGCGACTTGCGCTTTCCCCTAGCCATGCAGCCCTCGGTGTGTGCGACCTTGGCTTGGATTGTATCTCTTTTGGTAAATTTCGTATACTCTACCGACCTAAGGATCATTGGAGCGCGCAAGCCCCACCACGACGTCAACGTAGAGATACGGCGGTGGGGTTTTATTATTATTATTACTAGGGTCTCTTGTTCATAGCTGTGATATCGTGACTCTGAGCCCTGCGTTGATTTACTAAAATAGCCTATAACTCTGTTTCGTTTTCCCTCGTGCTCCTGGAGTAGCATAGCGCCATAGTCAATAGTGCTGGTATCAGTGTGCAGCTCCGTTGGCAGAACAGGGTCAAAGATTTAAAGTAATGACTCATTGATTAAACACAAAATAATATAATCACGTGTTGCGTCTTGCTCATTGCCATGAAAAGGTACATCCTCACGGATTACATTCGCAACACATGCGCTTTTAGAGGAATAACTCTGAGTGTTTCTGCGGAAATAGCCCGCAAGGCCTAAGAATGTGCGGACCTAATTGACATTTGTAGGTTTTGGGGACTTGATTTAAAATTACTCCAAGTTCGGTAGTTGTAGACCCACTTTTTGATTCATCATCACTTGCAGATTTAGCCATGATTTATCGTCACCCGTTAGACAAGTTATGTTGGCCGTTTTATACCAATCATTGAAGCAGAAAACCATCCAAGCCTATACCACAATCCAGCACTTACAGGTTCACCAGACTGTTGTAAACTCTCTACAGCAGTTTAAAGAGGTTGTTGAAACAAAGCTGAATCTTTCAGAAAATACCTCATATGCCAGCATGGTTAAGAAAGGTGCCGATAACTTAGTCCGTCCTGAAAATTTTAGATCAGTCGCCAGCTATCCTAGCGATATGACCCAAAAGTTAATCTCCCCCGAACAACTGAAGCTTTCTGTCCGTGGCCTGAGAAAAGTTAAAAATGGCGGAATTCTGATTAGCACCGAAAATAAAGGTGACATTGAAAAACTTAGGAACTCGGAAAAACTAGTCTCATCAGGCCACAATAGAAGAACCTTCTAAACGCCGTCCTACGGTCGCTGTCATTGGTGTCCCCGTATCCCTTACCGAGAAGGAGGTATTTGACTGAATCTACGAGCAGAACCTTTTAGACAAGCATCCGAATACAACTCGTGAGTCCTTCCTTGAGAGCATCAAACTGAGACATAAATCGGGTAAGAAATACCTTCCCACCTCTAACTACTTTCTGGAACTACCCGTAAGAAAAATTATTATAAATTAAAGCAGATTTTTATAAATTGGACATCATGCCCTGTGAGAGATTTCACGATAGTCACAAGGTGCTTCAATTGCCAGCAGTTTGGACACGCAGCCAAGTTTTGCAGATAAACTAGTCCTACTTGCAATCACTATGGAGAAACTGGACACACCTTCAAGGAATGTAGCGGCAAAGCTTCTCTCCCTCAATGTGCGACGTGTAAACGCTTCAAGAGGAAATGTGACCATTCAACTGGTGAAATATGCAGAGATAAATTACATCAACTCAATAGACTATGAAGGCGCCTAAGAGCGCTACCCCGAATAGTTTATTTAGTTAACACATAAACAGGTAGCTTATTCTTTATTTACATTTGCTCTTAGTTTGTACTATCATGACAAATCCGCTTATTTGTGATCTAGATTGTTTTTCTGTGTCCGAGTTTAAAATCTGTAATGTTGAGAATTGTAAATACCTCCTTCCTTCTGGTGACAGAACGTTAATCCTGCTCACACAGAACATTCGCAGCATAAATCGAAACATGAACGGTTTTGAAGTGTTATTACAGAATCTTGAAGTAAGCTGTGATATTATCGTCCTAAAGAATGTTGGTTATCAAAACAGACTGTCAACTTACCATCTCTTTACGGATATTATTTATACAAAAGTGGCAGAAACATAAACCAAAACCTGCGAACAATGAAGGAAAAACCTGTATCCCTAGATAGTAATTGCTTAATAATTACAATAATTCCGGATACTGTAGTCATGGCTGTTTATAGGCCTCCGTCTCAAAATATGGACAGATTTTTAGACTTACTTGACACAGACTTAAAAAACTGATCATCTTTTCAACACATAATACTTTTGGGCGATATTGAAATTTACATTGCTTCTGGGAAAACCGATACCCATGTTCATAATTATCTGAATACTTGCTAATTTCATGGACTTTTACCAGCTCACTATCACCCCACGCATCAGAGCGGCTCATGTTTAGACCATATCATTCTAAAATTAAAAAAAAAACATCCAAAACACTGGTTACTAGTTCAAGTGATGGAAATTATTCTTTAAAGTATTTCATAAATTCGCTACAATATGCAATAAGAAAAACACATTCACTAGGATAATGCCTACAAAGAAAATTTAAACTCCCACCCGATAACGTAATACTTTCTGTTACTTATAAAAGGTATCGAACCTTCTGTAATAATCTTTACAAGCAACAAAAAAATCGGTACGATAAAAATGAATTACAGAAGGCGAGGAACAATAGTAAACTTGTGTGGAATTTTTTTAAAACTAATACACTTAAAGCAAAAATCCCCGAACCTCCGCTTGATTTACTATCAACTGAGTAAAACCCATCCGAAGCCATGAATAAAGTAAACAACTTTTTTGTTAACGTAGGTAAAAACTTGGCTGAAAAATCTTTAAAGTCTAGTAATTTTATACGTCAAAACTAGACTACGATATCTTCTACACTAAGCTCTTCTGTTTTATTAGATATCGACGTAAACGAAGTAGTAAGTTTATTAAACGGGTTAAAGGATGTTTGTGCTACTGGGTGGGATGACATACCTAATAATATACTTAAAAGATTTAATAAATACATACTTGCCCCTCCGACAACCCACATTTTTCAGTTATGTTAATTAAAGGGAATATTTCCTAAATTGTTTATTAAGTCTGTAGTTTGCCACAGGAAGAAAACAACAATAGATTTAGAATGAATATGACATTGCATTCATTCCATTTAATTAACACTAACAATTATGTTGGTAATCATTTACATTTGACAAAATATATTTTTTTAGAAAAGTACCATCTTTCTAAGTATTGTAAAAGACAGATGTCTGTGTCGATATCATATTATTGTATATTACAGCCAATAATTTGGTATCAAATGCTGACATTTATAATAATTTAAATTAGAAATTAAGACAATAGAGGCAACCTCTGGCAACAATGTACAGAATTGCAATAATAAATGTAATAATAGTTTAAAATCAGTTAATAGTATCAACCTGGTGCATCAAAATATTCAGGGATTTATGAACAAAGATTTAGAAATAAAATGATTTATGAATTGTAATAGTATTTCTTTATTATTTTATTAAAATAGATATTCTTTGTATAACATAATATTGGCTTCAAAACCACCAGTTACTGTTCAATTTTAATAACCACCAGGTTGGTAGTTCGTTTAGCAGAGTAAACGCTATACATAGCCCCCATGTATAGCGTTTACTCTGCTGAACGAACTACCAACCTGGTGATTATTAATTTTAGTAAGTAACCAGCTTACATTTAAAGACCGTAAGAATACTGTGAGCCTATCGGTTGAGCGGACTATTATAATAGCTTGTGCAGAGTTAGAGCAGTTTTTTGTATTAAGTGTGTACAGGCCCCCTCCAGGATCTTATGACTGCTTTGAAAAGGTAATGGATGAAGTGTTACACAAGATTTGTAACTAAAACAAATCCAATATCATTTACGGTTAATGTCAATTTATTGGAAAACTCAGGTTTTTGTTGTAAAATAATAAGTTTGTTTCAGTCTACAATCTTGTTAATCTATATTTGGAGTCAACAAGAATAACCCCTACTAGTGCCATATGCATAGATGATATTTATACAGATATTGTACCAAGCCACAAATAAATGATTAATTTACTAGATTCTGATCATTGCGGACAAAGGATTACTATTCAAAACCAAATGAACAAAGCTAAAAAGGATATCACTGCTAACCCCAAAACTACAAGCCGCTTAGAGGCTTTTAAATTTAAACTAATGAATAAATTACCAGCTCTGTATTGTCTTGTTCATGCTGATCCTAATCACCTATATGATGAATTCTTTAATATTTACTGTAAACTAACTTTAATCTTTATTCCCAAGACAATTTCTATTTTTTAAAGTTTGTTTTATGGCCAAGTTGCGTCATTTGGGCTCAAAGATTAAAAGCAGTAGTAACGTAATTAAAACGACTTGGAATATTATTAATAGTGAAACGGGAAGGTCTAGTAACCGAAGGACAGACTACAACCTGTCTATTAATGACAACATAATAAAATCAGACTCACAAGTCGCCGCGGCCTTTGAAAACTTCTTTTCAGATATTCCCGTTTCAACTACAAAATATTTTAACTCATCACTCACCTTCTGTTGCTGAGTCTTTGCTAAAGGAAAATGTAAATTTTTGCACTGTAGGGATATAATTAAAACCTTTCACTCTTTAAATGTCAAAAAGACTGCAGATCTGTGGGCTAATTCTGTCTTTAATAATTGTATCGACTGTGGGGAGTTTCCTGACCTTATGAAAAATAGTAAAATAATACCTTTGTTTAAATCAGGTAGTACATCAGACCCCACAAATTATAGACCTATTTCAGTACTACCTACATTTAGTAACATTTTTGAGAAATTAATTTTAGACCAACTGCAAAGATTTTTGAACAGACATAAATTAATTATTACTTAACAAACAGTTCGGTTTTACAAAGGTTCGTTCAACTACTGACGGTGTTGAACTTTTAGGACATATTTATAATGCATGGGAAGATAAATGCGATGCCTTGGGCATCTTTTGTGATTTGTTTAAGGCATTCGATTGTGTTTTTCATGAAACGTTAATCAGCAAATTCCCTCACTACGGGATCCGAAACACCGGATCTTACTTCATACTTGAGTAAAAGGATTCAGAGCGTTGACGTTATTGGAGAAAGATCTCCCGGATCTACCTTAACAATGGGAGTTCCACCGGGCTCGATTCTTGGTACTTTCTTGTTTCTCATTTATATTAATGACTTGCCTTACCTCATAAAGGATAATCATGATATAGTGTTGTTTGCGGATGATACGAGTTTAAACTTAAAAGTCAGCAGCTGGTTACTGATGATGTAACTAACGAGATCTCAAAAATAGTTCACTGGTTCAATGTTAATAATTTAATTCTTAATAAAAGAAGACCAAATGCATAAAGTTTACGTTACAGCACGTTAGGCAGGTGAAAACGAATGTGTTGTTAAAGGGTGAAGAATTGAAACCTGAAGACAGCACAGTATTTTTGGGGCTTAATTTTGTATGCTAAGCTTCAGTGGGGAGTTTAGCTTTTTTGTCAATTTATAAATAAATTGATAAATTAAATTCATATACTACTCTGTGTAAAAAGTATCGGGAATATGTCAATAAAAAGACCCGCGTAAAAGAGGTCGTTCTAATTTTTTTACTGCAGGTTGGTAGCACTGTACTGATTTAGCGCGCAAAATTTGAGCGGGATCTGTCATTTAATTTGTTTTAAACTACACTTTTTGTTGGTCATAGTTTTGAGTCCTCGGCGATTTTTACAATGGAAAATATTGTTGAACAAAGAGTGTGCCTTAAATTTTGTGTTTCAAATGATATTTCATGTGGTGAATCACTACAAATGTTGCGAAATACCTACGGCGAATCGTGTTTATCGAAAACAAGGGCTTATGAATGGTATAAGGCTTTTAAAGAAGGCCGAGAAGTAGTAGTAGACTTACCTCGTTCTGGTAGACCTTCAACCGCTACGACCAAAGAAAACATCGACAGAATCAAGAAGCTAGTGCTCGAAAATCGACGTATGAGTCTGAGAGAGTTGGCTAGTGAGGTGAAAATATCTTTTAAGTCCGTCCACAACATTCTCATTGACATTTTAGGCATGAAACGCGTCGCCGCTCGACTAGTTCCAAAAGAGCTCAATTTTGTTCAAAAAGCGCAGCGAAAGCATGTCGCTGAAGACATGGTTTCCCGAGCTTCTACGGATCCGACCTTTATGAAACGTATAATAACTGGCGACGAGACATGGGTTTATGAGTACGATATGCAAACAAGCCAACAGTCTTCAGAATGGCGTCTCGAAAACGAGCCGAAACCCAAAAAACCGCGGCAAAGTCGCTCCAAAATCAAGGTGATGTTGACAGTTTTTTTTGACTACCCTCTGGAAGGAATTCGGAGTGAACCACACACTCCGAATTACTTCCAGAGGGAGAACAGTGAATAAAGAATATTATTTAGTCGTCATGAAGCGTTTGCGTGAGAGTATCCGCCGAAAACGTCCAGATTTGTGGCAACACAACTCATGGATGCTGCACCATGATAATGCACCATCACACACAGCCATTATAGTGAAAGAGTTTTTAGCGAAAAATTCAACAAAAGTTCTCGACCAAGCACCGTATTCACCTGATATGGCTCCGTCTGACTTTTTTTTATTTCCCAAGTTAAAATTACCACTTCGAGGAAAACGTTTTGAGTCGATAGAAGCCATAAAAGAAAATTCGCTGAATGAGCTAAAGGCCATACCGCAAATAGCCTATGAAAAATGTATGGAAGACTGGGTGAAGCGGTGGAGATGTTGTATTGCAAGCGATGGGGCCTACTTTGAAGGCGATAAAATAAATTTAGATGAATAATTTGTATTTTTTGATTTATTGACAAATTCCCGATACTTAGTACACAGAAGTATTGATAAATTGTCAAAAAAGCTAAGCTCCGCAGCATACGCTATTAGTAAAATTCGTAATTTCAGCCTGTTTAGTGTATTTTAGCTATTTTCATCGTGAAATGTCGTACGGTATTCTGTTGTGGGGAAATGCCGCCGACATTCAGACTGTCTTTAGTTTGCAGAAAAGAGCTGCTAGATCAATTTATACATGAAGTCCGAGACACTCTCTCAGAGATAAAGGACAATGCCAAGATTAGGCTCGAAACATGTGTAGCGTCCGACAGACTTTCTATAATAATGATAATTGATAATAAAAACAGTAAGAATTATACAATATAAATAAAATCTGTAGAAGCCCACCGTTGAAAACTCATTTGAAATAGTTATTCAATATATCAACCCATTTCAAAATCTACAATACCTACAGTTTCAATTAGAAATGTTGCCAGTACCAAAATATTTAAATCGATACGAAACTGCTCTTGCAAATCGATTTAAAAAATATCAATATGTGACTATGTAAGTGAATTAATTACTTACTTATGTCACTTAACATATTATTATATCAATAAATAGCATTTAGTTACATTTTTAAATATATATTTTACAATAATTTAATAATAAAAAATAATTTACTTCGATTATCGTTACCGTTTCGCATAGTTTATTCCTATAATGCTGGCAACACCAGATGTCAAACTTAAACTTGTATCTATCACTGTCAAAACGTTTTATTTACTTCTCCCGCGTGATATCACCAGCGACGAAGTATTTCCGTGTTTTATTTGAGTTTCCTAATGTTTATTGCTGTGTTTCCGTACTCCAATTTTCTACCAAATACGTAGTCGTATTTGGCTTTTAAAACGGAACCCGAACCTGTATTATTCATTGCTAAAATCGGAAGTATTAAGTGGTCAACTTTACAGATCTTCAACTTTTTTTTTTGTACTTCTAATAGAAAACAAATTATACCATCTAATTCTATAATTATTTTCCTTTTTTTGACATATAGTTCATCTTTGTCCGTTCTGGCCGTGTCTTGTGGGAAACTCTGGCATTCTCCTTTAAGGAAATTAATGTAATGACTGTGCCTTCTCAGTATATTTTTGAAAATCTTTTATATACCCATAAAACAGTTTTTTTTTTAAATACAGTGATATCCATAATATACTTACTAGGAACAAACACAAGTTTATTGTACCTACAACAAGGCTCAAGCAAATAGGTGGCTCGTTCAGATTTCAATGTATACGCTTTTATAATAAACTTCAAAGCCACGTTCAAGATCAAAGCTTAATAAATTCAAGTAAGTGTGCCAAATAGCGTTTTATACCGTTAAAAGATTATAATGAGGCCAAAATGGGAACTTGGGACTGACATGCTCCAGATTTTGCTTACCGAATGTGGTTTTTTGGTTGCTAACTTTTATTTTGTGAGACATTTCATGACGATTATATACACAATGACATGAACATTTTTACCTTTTGAAGTATAATATTAATATCATTTTAATTATTGTGTGAGGACTTAGTGGGTTATATTTTTCTTTTATATTTTGTCTATCTTAGTTTTTTTTATATATCTCGCCGTGTGAGTACTTAATGCGGCCCACCCAAATGTCATTTCTAGTATTGTTCGTCGAATCATTGAGCTCCATAAGTTCTGAGCTACACGATTAATGACAAATGGGTTCACTGACTGGATAGGTCCACTCAAATCTGTATGGTTCTTTCCTCAAAGGACCATTTCAGAAACCTACCTAGATGGTCCTCATATGATCTGTAAAATAAATATTACATGAATATTTACATAAGTATTATTTTAGTGTTATTATTGTGAATGTGAGGACTATGTGGGTCATTGTCTTTTACTTTTGTGTTTTTTTAATTATCTCAGTAAGTAGTTTTAATTTTAATCTTGCTCTGGCGGTTTGAGTAATTATGCGGCCTACCCAATGTCCTTTCTTTCGTCGTATCGTTGAGCTCCTTATGTTTTGAGTTGAGCTGCACGATAACTGACAAATGCGTGTACTGACTGGACGGGTCTACTCAATTTGTGTGGTTCTTTCCTCAAAAGACCATTACAGACATCAATCCACATGGTCTTCGCATGATCTGACCAAGATTATGTCTGGACTTTAAAAGAGACTGTGACGTCAGAGTTTTTTTCGGCATTTCTTCTCAGAGTATTCAGATAGGAAACGCCGACCTCATCTAGTAAAAAAAAAATGTTTGACGTGTAAAAGTGTTTGTACAAATCTACTTACAGAAATATAGTCATTTATCATTTATGCTCTATGTATATTGAATCATAGGAAAGCATACGATTCAGTACCGCACTCGTGGTTACTTAAAGTTTTGAGTTTATACAAGATACATCCACAACTCATCAACTTTTTTGGTAATATATTAGAGAAATGTCAGACGCAATTATTCCTGAACACATCCACAAGAATAGTTGAGACAGAGCACATTAAGATTCCAATGAGACTCGCTCAGCCCACTCTGGTTCTGTCTCCCATTAATATTGCTTTCAAATAAACTCAATGCCATAGAGCCAATTTCAATTCAATTTAAATTTTATTTTATTTATTTGGAAGAACAAACAATTACACATTATATATTTACAAAGAAGTAGAAAATTAGGAGTTATACAAATGTGCAACCAACAACGTTCTGCACAGATACACAAAAAGACAAATACAATGTTGGTTAAGTAAAAGTTGGACAGAATGGATAAGTACATGACAGAAAATACACATGAATTACAGTCACTAGAAATAATTTATATTATTTAAATGATTTTTTGAGTCTGTCAAGCAATAGGGTTATAAAGTTAGAGAAACACTTGTTGAAATTGCCTGTGAGACTACGTAAAGGCGAACGCAACCATCATTCGTACGACTAGCAGTAACGGCGAAAACAGGTCGTGCGCGAACCTCACGTCCCTGAATGGTTCTAGTTACAACATAGCACAACTTGTTACGAATATCCACACAATCGTAAGAGTTGTTACACAGATCGTATAGAAACATAGTTTCTAGAAAAGAACGTCTAGACTTCAAAGACAGCAAGTTGTATTTTTTCAATAAGTCGATAAGGGTGGTAAATACGACTTCTAGAACAACGGTTATAAGCGATCGTTTTTAAGAACTTACGTTGTGCTCGAGACAGTCAGTATATTTATTATAATAGGGACTCCAAACCGGCACGGCATACTCTAGTTGAGACCGGATTAATGATCGAGTGGACGAATTCCGTGGCTGATCATATTACGAATCCATACGTATGTATATATAAGCCTGACTCAAGATTTTATCAACATGTGCGTTAAGGTGCAATTTATTATCGAGCAGTATTCCTAGTTCACGAATTGTGTTAACCCTGGCTAAGATTTCACTTTGTAGTGCATAGGGGTGTTGTTATTTCTCCCCGCCCACAACGCCACCACCTGCTCGTCGACGAGGTGGGTCCGGTACTATTACAGCATATTTGTTACACACTTACTACTCATGAGGTATTTTGTATGCACGTGTTTCTGTGACAAATAAATCTATTTTTCTTTCTTTATTCTACATACGAAGAGTTAACGACTTAGCTGGTACAAATTGAAAACTGCCCAACTCGAGGTCACTTTTGGCTTTAACAAATGATCTCGATGACATCGATTACTTAACCCCAGGCCATTTTTCAGTCGGTGGACCGGTACTGGGACCTCCGATGACGTTAGAGGGTGATAACAACAATTTAACTTTACGAAGCGTATTCGATATAAAATATGTTCAAGGAATTTTTGAAAATATGGTCCATGGATTACCTTCAAACGTTACAATTACGAGGAAAATGGCAATTCCTAACACACAACGGCGGCGGACCTCCCCGAGTCCGCCGTCCCTGGAACCGTTTAGGGGGCTGAAAGAGGGCGTTGTCCGCCCTCCGCCTGCGCCCGGTGCGCCTGCTGCGGATCGGGAGAGTGGACGAGATCTCTCTCTCCCTTTCCGCAACCTCCTTCTGCGAGATGCTGCCGACCATCGCACTCACTACGGCCGGCAGCGGCAGGTCACTGCCAACTTCTGAGATGAGGGCACAGCGCGGCTCCTGCCAAGTGGCACACTCTGCCAGCGTATGCCACGCTGTGTCCTCCTGGCAGTCGACGCAGTGGTGACACCGGGCGTCCGGCTCCCTGTTTATGCGACACAGATACTTTCCGCAGCATCCATGCCCCGAAAGTACCTGCGTCACCCGAAACGACAGGGAGCCGTGCCTCCTCCCGAGCCAGAGTTCGAGCACTGGCCGGACCGCCTCGGTGGTGACGAGGCCGGCGGTAGGGCGGGAGATCCTGTCCCGCCATTCCGCCACTAGGACCTCGCGAAGCTGCGACCGACGCTGCTCCACATGGCGCTGCATCAGCCGCTCGCTCCACGCACTCGCTTCCTCGCGCCACCGATACAGTGACGCGAGCACCTTCACCTCTAGGTCCCTGGGAGGGGATCCGGCCAGCGCCCAAGCAGCCTCGTAGGAGATCGTGCGGTACCCTCTTATGACTGACGGCCATTGCTCTCTGTGGCTTTCGCAGGACAGAGATGCTAGTGGCCGTCAGGTCAGCTGCCCAGAGCGGGGCCCCGTAAAGGGCCATCGATCCCCCCGGATTGGGAAGCAGCGTTGACAGCGCCCCAGCCGCACCCAACAACTTGGGCGCCAGCCACCGAAAGGTGGGTCCGAAATCCCACCGGCTGTCGAGCACCAATCCCAGGTACTTCATGGCTAACTCGACAGCGGCGGCGGCGCCCGGGGACCATGAAACACCATGGCCTCCGACTTGTTGAGGCCCTCAGGCCTAAGTGCCGTATGCGGCTCACCACCCAACTGCAACTTCTCGACAATACAACGACAACGTCGGTTGAGACCTAGACTAGAACGGAAAAGTGTTTTGAGCACGTGCCTAAGCTCGCTTCTAGTACTCATGGTTACGTGTTTGACACAATCCATGAAACAACTCGCCAACATGACAACCCTCGACCAAACCCGTCTTGTATACTTTGACAAAGCAGTAAACTAACAGATAATACAAGACGAGTGGAGACTGGTGGTTTACTACAACATGTCGACTTACTGGAAAAGTATTCCCGCCGTTGAACAAAACGTCCAACAATTACAAGGATTCTGTCAACGAAACATGGCTTACTTTAATATATTAACACAATTCGAACACGAATTAAACGAGCTCAAACACTACTAAGAAGTGCTACAATCTGAACATGAAAGAAGTAGTAAGCTATCTTTGGCGCACTTGATAACAAATTCGCCGATGAATACAATAACGACGTTAACCTACTGCACAGCAATGACCATTTGTTCAATTTAAACAAACAACATACGTCAATCATTGAAGGTGAATACAACCTCCTGAAGAGGAACGAGCAAGTAATTAACCGACAGTTCGTAGTCATCAGCAAAAGTCTAAGAGACTCGATGCAATAACTGAGAACAGAACAAGACCAAGCAACTTTCCTCACTGCCACTGCACTTGCCGCAACCATGATGGTAGTAAACTTGAGGAGAACAAAAGACATGCTGATCGACCTAAGTACAGATCTTCGCCACGGCAAAGTCAACACTCACTTATTGAAGCCCGATGCATTCGAAAAACAGTTGAACATTATATCAGGATAAGTACCAAAAGGGTTATCACTACCCTGCATAAACTAGTTAAAGTGTTCTCGGTCTTGCATCCTGCAAGAGCAATTCAAGTTTGTCGAAGAATAAGGGTTCTATATAATTCATTGTGACGTTACATAAAAAGCCTAAAGTCTTAATCATTATATTAGTTTTCAATAAACTCTTCTGAATACTCCCTATAATAAGTGGGTATCAACAATTATATTTGTGTTATTAGAATATTCTTTCCTTGTTATGGTAGTATGAATTGAATAAGCGGGTATGCAACAAAAAAACTTGTGAACGGTTACAAGAAAACTTATTTTATCCAGGTAGGAATGCGACGTCACAATTGTCATAAAAGTTAATTAATTTTATAAATTTATAAAACGAATAAATATTTTTATTATCATATGCAGCACAATTTTTTTTTATTCCACCTTCCAACACCGAAGAGATAAATAAAAAATCACATAAATAGTTGAATAATAATACACTATGTAATATTTAACTTCATATAAAAAAGCATGAAACAAGCATAAATAAACATAAATACCTGTCGGCGTGATCTATGTAAACGACAAGTGCAGCGGGCCGAGTTACGCTGTGCAAAGTGGCACATTCACCTCCCCACTCTCCCCACTACTTAGGCCACTTTATGTAAGCGAGTTCGCAGCGTCGGAAGGGATCATTCTTGTGGCAGGCTCGGCCCGGTGCACCTGCTGTAGCGCCTAGAGCTATTTAAGCGATCTATTTAATTAATTAACAAGCGGTTGGAATAAATAAGTTGGTTACTGCTATATTTCATACTTTCATTTAATATGTCGGACCTCTGCCTTAAGGTTATTTCATGGTGATTATTTTATAAGAAATTGTGAGTGAAATAAAGTGATTGTGCTGTAACTAGTATCTCTATTTTCTTCGCCCGACAATCCACGCCTACTTACAAAGTGCAAGTGTAATATCGCTGATGAGGGCCTATCCCGATATACCCAACAAATTGTTTCATAAAATTCAAAATTAAATATAATTTATGGTTTCAAAGAAAAAACAACAGCCCCACATTGATACGAACTCAGATCTCATTGAACGTGGATTCATTATTAGGCCAAACGGCTACCAGCACATGTTAAAATTGCGCGAATTTTAGCAATGCCATAAACTGGCCAGATCACGCGTATGATGCGTGTCCAACAAAAGCGACGCAAATATATGTTTGTTTCGTGCAGCGCGATGCGAGTTACGCGACGATACATCAGTGTGTGCCGTGCAAAACTGCGATCTTTGTGGTGTGTGGCGTTAGAACACATACAGTCGTACCGCGAGTTCACAGCAATATGACTCTTAACGTGTCTATGCACTTTTGAGCGCTTACTGTACAATAACTGCCGAATGCGCATGGGTGTTTCTCGATCCGAATAATGGCCTATACCGATTTAAGATTGCACCCTACTCACTGGCACCGGAAACTCTACTCGTATTTTACTAACTGGTTTCACTGACGTTTGCGCCTGAAATCGCTAGATACACTAAACCGCTTTTATGGTCTCGCTTACACAGCCGGTGGTTTCTCGCGGCACAATCTTCCACCGATGATGACTGCACCGCCTCTAGTTTACCGCAACCTGCTGCTTCGTAAACCAGTTGCCGGCGGTGCGCACGCCCGAGACAACAAACGCTTCTCCAACGCCACTATGGTTCTGGCTGCTCTTGTGGAATCCATCTTCACAATTAAAATTATCCGCGCTTTGATGTTCCTGTGTGCCACGCGGTCTAACGTGCCCTAATACGGGTTGGATGGTATGAGTCGCTTACGGCGCACAAAATCTGTGATTTACGTTCTCCGAAGAACGTGGAGATCACCACTTATTGTGCCACTTATTGTGCGAGTTAGTTAAAAAGGGTTTTGTCTAGCGGTGATAAGGAATAAACCTGTTTGTAATGTGATAATTATTTTTACTCCAATTTTACACAATTAGGTTAATTAATACAGTCTGATACAATGTGGAAATAGACGTAGGAAAATATGACGCGTCGGGTTAAGGCGGTGGTACGTTTTCTATCTGGAATTTCTCAGTAGCAGCCCGGAGTCTGGATTTGTGCCCGGTTGATGGCAATAGGCTCGCCCCCTATTACATGGGACTTAAAAACATAACTGGCGAAATGTGGGTGTACTAATAGGTACACCTCTGCCAAACCCTTCGGGGAAACAAGGCGTGATCTTATGTTATGTTATGTACCAGACTTTATTTTTGTTAAAAAAAAACACATTTCTTTAAGTAACCTGTTCTATAAACCAGAAAACGCTGAATCATCGTCACTTTGCAAATTACAATAACAAGTATTTCTCTCAATTCAAAAGGAAATTCTTAAGAGTTAATGTATGCCAAAGTCAATCACTTGACTAAAGTGCCCGAGATAGTTGTACCTCAGTGCCGTTTACGTGTCCCCGGAGTTAGGCTGCATTATATCTTTTAAATAGAAATTAACGCTTCCTAAAATTAAAATAGGGCTTGGTACAGTAGGCATACCGTATCCTTAGCGTAAAATATCTTATTATAGCACAAAAATAACTAATAAGACATATTAAACATAACTGTGTAAGTAGCTTTTTTAAATGTATCTTGACTCAGTTACTTTCGGTCGACTCAACAGCACCATATTCATGTCAGGTTAAACATGTCGTTGCACATAATGGGGTTACAGCCTAGTGGGTTTACAGCCGGCAACAAACCGAAACATGCCGTCGTAATTTAAAAATATTTAATTTAACGTCATTGACAGCCAATTGTCAGGTTAACAACGTCAGCTCAGGTAGCAAAGCGTTAATTGCTATTAGAGGTAGAACAGAATTCATTACCAACTTCAAAGGCGACGATTTGTCCCTTGTTCGTAAGAATAATACAAATAATAATTTGTAATAAAAGTAAGGATACTTCAATAACGATTTATTTGAATAATAATGATGATATTTTTTTCTGTATTAAAAAACTTTTTTAATAAACGTCAAAATTAAATTATGTTTTAAAACTAGGTGAGTTGGGCGATCCTATCTGTCTGAGAAGAAAGAAACTCAAAGGTCACGGTATCATAAAGGTACTGTCATTCTATCTGCATTCTTACTTTTACCATTTTTCACACATAAACTACATAAAGCACACGATCAAACCTTGACAAAATATTGTGTTGCGACGTGACACTTGTTAGTGCTGACCGTCCACCCAATTATTTTTTATTTCGATTCCTGAATGCAAAAATATATACAAATATACGGAGAAATACAATGGTGCAATGCTGACGCGAAGTCGGGCACGACGATTGCTAGAAATCACACACCCAACATCTTCGGGTTCGTCGCTCAGCTCCGCCTCGCTGTTGTCGGAACCTGCTCTAGTCGTGAGTCCAGTGATACCGGCCGCTGCAGTTGCGTCGAGCTCGAGCGACGAATACTTTTCGCCGCCGACGTAATCACCACCAGCACGTCGACGTGGAAGAGGCCGGCCACCGGCCAGCTTATGACTTGGAGGCCAACCAGTGTCCCCGCTCCCGGTGGAAGTGTGCACCGCATGAGGAGGACACAAACTGTCAATGAAAATGTCATGCGCGCATACTTTGGGGCTACAGAGGGGAGAAGTAACTTGACTGCGTACCGCGGTCGGATGCTCTCTCTGTTTTGAGGTGCTTGAGCCAGTTGTCAACGTATCGGCGCAACGACTGTAAGATCAGGTGCAGGTCATCCCGCGGACGACACGCTGGTCACGGCCCGGGGGAGTTCGCACAGGGAGGCAGCGTTGCTCGCGACAGCGGCGGTCTCACTCACGGTGAGCCGCATACGGCGCCTCGGCCTGGAGGTGGCCCTCAACAAGTCGGAGGCCATGGTGTTTCATGGCCCCCGGCGGGCGCCGCCGGCCGAATCACACATTGTGGTCGGGGGGGTCCGGATCGCTGTCGAGCCCACCATGAAATGCTCGACAGCCGGTGGGACTTCAGACCCCACTTCTGGCGGCCGGCGCCCAACTTGTTGGGCGCGGCCGGGGCGCTGCCAATGCTGCTTCCCAATCTGGGGGGCCCGAGCGCCGCCTGTAGGCGGCTCTATATGGGGATCGTGCGATCCATGGCGCTCTATGGGCGTCTAACCTGACGGCCGGCAGCATAGCTGTCCTGCGCAAACCGCAGCGGGCGATGGCCGTCAGAGTCATTCTGGGGTATCGCACGATCTCCTTCGAGACGGGTTGTGCACTGGCCGGATCACCGCCCTGGGACCTGGAGGCGAAGGTGCTCGCGTCACTGTACCGGTGGCGCGAGGCAGCGCGGGAGCGGGGCGAGCGACCGATGAGCATATTGAGCAGCGTCGGTTGCAGCTCCGCGAGGTCCTGGTGGCGGAATGGCGGGTGCGGCTGTCACGCCCTACCGCCGGCCTCAGCACCATCGAGGCGTTGCGAGGCGGGAGAAGGCACGGCTCCCTGACATTTCGGGCGACGCAGGTGCTCTCGGGGCATGGTTGCTTCGGGAAGTACCTGTGTCGCATAAACAGGGAGCCGGACGCCCGGTGTCACCACTGCGTCGACTGCCGGGAGGACACGGCGTGGCACACGCTGGCAGAGTGTGCCGCTTGGGAGGAGCCGCGCCGTGCCCTCATCACCGAAGTAGGCAACGACCTGTCGCTGCCGGCCGTCGTGAACGCGATGGTCGGCGGCGCAGAGTCCTGGGATGCAGTGCTCTCCTTTTGCGGAACGGTCATCTCGCAGAAGGAGGCTGCAGAAAGGGAGTTTAGGGGAGCTTGTTGTTAATAAGAAGGCGAATATTGATCTGTGTGGTATATTCGAGAACGCTGCTTATATACAGTACTGGTCAATATTAATCAAATAAATAAGGTACATTAATAAACTTAAAACTAACACAATTTGGCAATGACGGTAGAATGTGCCGCGCTCCCTACGTTGAGCGAGCGTGATGATACAGCCGTCCGGTTCGCATTCCTTCCACCTCGGCTAGACGGCTAGCTTAGTAAGCGCGGGCGCGCGGTGGCGCACGCACGGCCGTGTGCGCTCTTCCAATTGGTATGACTATGGGTATGTATGTAACTTAGGAGCCGCTACATCATTCCCCCGCTAGTGAAACGTACACAGGGCTTCGATGTCCTTCCTGTTCTTGTGACGTATGCGTACGTATCCGTGACTGGTGCTTCTGACTCCATGTTGATCTGGAAAGCTGGACTTATTCTGTCAATAGTGATGTTGGTGCATCTATTGCGTATCTGGATAGTGAAATATTTATCCGTACGACTAATCACTTCGTACGGGCCAGTTTAGATCGGCGTCAGGGGTTTTCTTGATGCGTCATTGCGTAGGTAAACATGCGAACATTTATGTAGGTCGTCGTGAATAAATGTCGCCCGGGATTGGTTAGATTTCCGTTGCGCCTGGGCCTTCTTTAAAGCTCCATTCAACTTATTCATGAAGTTAGAAATCGTATCGTGATGTCTTGTAGATTCTTCATAGAATTCTCCGGGTAATCGCAAAGTTTGGCCATATAATAGTTCGGCAGTACTTGCGCCTATATCTTCTTTTATCGAAGCGCGCAGTCCCAGCAGCACTGTAGGTAGTTCATGCGACCATGTTGTAGATTTGAGTCTAGCGGTGAGTGACGTCTTGAGTGAGCGGTGCCATCGTTCTATCATGCCGTTACACTGCGGGTGGTAGGCAGTGGTGCGGGTGCGGTGAATTCCCATGCGATGCATCAATTTATTAAATAGGTCTGACTCAAATTGCCTCCCTTGATCAGTGGTTATGGTTACTGGGCAACCGAATCTCGTGATCCAACCCTCATATAATGCATTAGCAACCTTTTCCGCGGTTATGTCTTCCAATGGAAAGGCTTCAGGCCATTTGGTAGCCCTATCTATCATGGTCAAAAGATATCGAAAGCCGTCAGAAATAGGTAACGGGCCAACAATATCTATATGCACATGCTCCAGTCTGTTTGCTTGTTGAAAACTCGCAATAGGTGTCTTCGTGTGTTGTTGTACCTTAGCACGCTGGCACGCGTCGCACGCTCGAGTCCACTCATTTACGTCGCTATTCATGGAGGGCCACCAGTAGCGAGCAGTGACTAGCTTCCTTGTCGCCCTTATGCCAGGGTGGCTGAGGTCGTGAATCGCTCGGAATGCCGCTTTTCGAAAATCTGGTGGCAGATATGGACGAGCAGTGCTTGTTGTCATCTCACAGGTAACGGGTTTTGCGGTTGAGTTGGGAATGGCGATCTTCTTAAATATGTACTTTCCTTTGTTTGCTAGCACTTTTAATTCTCCGTCTTGGTCCTGTTTCCTTGCTAACTCAGTATAATCCAGTGGTGTCGGGCATGTTATTGTTTCGACTCGTGATAGTGCATCTGCGACCTTGTTGTCCTGGCCGGTTACGTGTTGAATATTTGACGTGAACTGTCCGATATATTCGAGGTATCTTGTCCGTCGGGGCGTCTCAGACTTGCTGTCTGAAGTTAATGCAGTACATAGCGGTTTGTGGTCCGTGTAAACAATTAACTCGCGTCCTTCAAATACGCGGCGGAAGTGACGTATTGCCATGTAAATGGATAGCAACTCAGGGTCGTATGTGCTGTACTTTTGTTGTGCGTCACTGAACTTCTTTGAGAAGAATCCCAGTGGTCTCCACCTGCCGTTGATGTTTTGTTGTATAACGGCACCAGCACATGTGTTTGAGGCGTCTGTCGTCAATGCGAAAGGTTCGTTCAGTGATGGATAGGACAATACTGCGCAGTGCTCAATATCTTGTTTGCATTGATTGAATGCTGTCTTTGCCTCTTCGGTCCATTGTATACTCGTTGTATCGTTTTTCTTGGCGTTGTGAAAGTATTTGCTCAACTCTTTTTGATGTTCAGCCGCATGGGGTATACTCGAGCGATAAAAGTTCTGCATCCCGACGAAACGACGTAGATCCTGGATCGTTTTTGGCAATGGATAGGACTGGATTGCATGTACCTTTTCTTCTGTCGGTGATATGCCTTCAGGGCTTATTGTGTATCCAAGGAAATCGAGTTTTGACTGGCCGAAGATACACTTAGCGACATTTATTTTTAAACCACTGTCGTTGAGACGCTTTAACACTTCTTGAAGCTCACTTCTGTGTACTTCTTGGTTCTCAGAAGCTACAAGAATGTCGTCGACGAATGGAAATACTGGTAGGCCACGAAGCACGTTGTCAATGTGACGCTGGAATTTCTGGCCTGCATTCGTCAAACCAAAACACATCCTAGTGAATTCGTACAAACCAAAAGGTGTAATCACTGCTGTTTTTTTTACATCTTCTTCTCTGTTTTTAATTTGGTAGTAGGCCTTTTGCAGATCAATTTTTGAAAAAATCTTCTTGCCTTGGAGGTTATGTGTAAAGTCATGCAGTCGTGGTATCGGGTATCGATCGGGCGTAGTTACTGCGTTTAGTCTACGGTAATCGCCGCAGGATCTGTAGGTACCGTCCTTTTTCATAACCATGTGTAATGGACTAGCCCATGGGCTATTAGACGGTCGACAAATTCCTTGGCTCATCATGAGTTGGAATTCTTGTTTTGCAGCGTTATATTTATGCGGCGGCAGTGGTCTCGCTTTTGTAAATATCGGCGGGGCGGTGGTTTCGATATAGTGTTCGACTTCACTATTTCCCAAATTCGTTAAGTTTGGTCTCGTGATATCTGGGAACTTGGCCAACAGGTCGTGGTAGGGAAGCTTGTCGTCAATGGTTCGGATGCTCCCCTCCGCTGTCGGTGACAGGAATCCTCGTGCCGATAAATTGGTTCTTTTGTCCACCAACCGACGTCCATGGAGATCCACCATAAGTGCGTGGTGGTGCAAAAAATCAGCGCCTAATATCGGCCGACTGACTGTTGCAACCATAAAGCGCCAACTGTAGGCACGCCGCATCCCGATGTTGAGAACAATGGTCCGCTCGCCGTATGTAGGTATTTGTGAACCATTTGCTGCATACAAGTAGTTGGTTGGTGTCCGCTGTTTATCTCGTGCAGTGGCGGGTAAAACAGAAACATTTGCACCCGTGTCGATTAGGATTTTTTTTCCGGTTGATTTGTCGTGTAAAAATAGGCGGTATGTGGATAAATCATCGACTTCAGCCACCGCCGCGGCTTGAGTCTCCCTTAGTTTTCCGGCTTCTCACTTGACATACCTTTAAAATTGCACGGGCTTCTGCATCGGTATGCTGCCTTACCATATTCCTTATGGAAATAGCATACGGCGTTCCTTCTGTCCCGTGATTTCGAGCTGGAACGGCTTCTGAAATTCTGGGATCGGTGTTGAAATTTGCGAGACCGATTTGTTTTTAGCGCTGCAACTTCCTTAGTCAGGGCTTCAATCATGCTGTAGAGATTCTGGTCTGCAGGTTCAGATGTCGCCGCTATCGCTGGGGCCTTTGACGTGCCTGATTGGCACGAGCAGGAACACACGGCGTTCACTTCTTTCAGCTGTTCTTGCATCCTGTCTGCCATGGCAGCCAATGAGTCCAGCTTGGACTCTTCACTCACTGCCAACACTGTGCGGGTAGAAGCGGGTAGGTGTACTTGCCACAACATTTTTAGGGTGTCATATGGCATCTTTTTCCCAGCAAGGTTTCTCATTCGGCGAAGCAACTGCGATGGTCGTTGATCGCCGAGTTCCATTACATTCAGTAATTTTTGTAGCTGAATACCCTCACTCTCTTCGTAAACCTCCAATAGCCTTCTTTTTGCGGCTTCGTATCGGCCGGAGTTAGCCGGTGACAAAATGATATCGCTGATTTGGTCGATGTCCTTGATCTCCAGCTGAGCCACCAAAAGTGCGAACTTGCTTTCATCGCCGAGCTTCTGGTTGTGAATAATAACCTCAAATTGGGCAAACCATAGCTTAGGTCTGTTGCACCAGAATTTAGGTATGCGCGACTGGACGCTAATTGCTTCGACGTCTTCAGGCGTAGTAGATTTGTTTTCACTTGTAACGGGCGTAGCCATTTCGAACGCGGGGTCACCACTTTAGGGGAGCTTGTTGTTAATAAGAAGGCGAATAATGATCTGTGTGGTATATTCGAGAACGCTGCTTATATACAGTACTGGTCAATATTAATCAAATAAATAAGGTACATTAATAAACTTAAAACTAACACAATTTGGCAATGACGGTAGAATGTGCCGCGCTCCCTACGTTGAGCGAGCGTGATGATACAGCCGTCCGGTTCGCATTCCTTCCACCTCGGCTAGAAGGCTAGCTTAGTAAGGGCGGGCGCGCGGTGGCGCACGCACGGCCGTGTGCGCTCTTCCAATTGGTATGACTATGGGTATGTATGTAACTTAGGAGCCGCTACAGGAGAGAGAGATCTCGACTCTCGACCCGGCCCGCAGCAGACACACCGGGCGTCGGAGGAGGGCGGACAACGCCCTCTTCCGGCCCCCCTAAATGGGTCCAGGGTCGACGGATTCGGGGACATCCGTTGCCCCCCAACATCAGGACCCGAGAAGGCGGCGCGCGTAGTGTTCCATGTGCGCCGCTCACAGACGTTGCGGGGGGAGTACACCTCACTCCCCCCGCCCGAGACGGGGCCCGCGCAAGCGGGCCGGCACCAGCCGGGGTTGCGGAAGAATTATGTGTTCCCAAGACTCCGGAGTAGGTGTGAGATGGAACACCGGGGTGGTTTTTAGTCAGTAAGAGTGTGACAGACCCCTCGCCGCCCCAGGGCGGAGGACATCCATGAGGATTTTCCACCCCGGGAACAAAAAAAAAAAAGGTGCAGGTCATCCAGCGTAACCATATGCTGGATGACGTCGTACTTAGCGCTGTAGCGGCATGTCGCGTTTCTCAATTTCCCCACAGTGACAGAGCTCCACGACCAAAACTAGCTGTACCAGCTTGGCAGTGCAGGATTGAACGTCGTATCGGTGAGGCTAGAGCACTCATTGGCAAGTTAATCTTCTTCAGGCGTGAATACTTGCCCTAGAGTTATGCGCTTTGTGAGGCGGGCGTTCTGGGTGATTGACATTAGTTCTCGAGATTATTTGACCCACGTCACATAGCGTATCGATTTCCTGAAGCAGAATATCTGTGCATGGGCAAACCGCATTCGTCGGTACAGGAGAAGAGTGGAGCGGTACAATCAGAATGGCACATTTCACAGCGTTAAAGCTGGGTTTATAGGGATTGGGAACGAACGGACCAAGGTGTGCCTGACACACGCCTGCCAGATGATGACGCCATATTTCGTTCTGGTGAAACATCTGGTCGTGCCTGTCTATCACACCTAAGGTGATTGGACTAGGGAGATCGAGCCAACCACCAACTCCATCATGTCTGCCTCTCAAAATGGATGTAAGAATGGGTCCCGTGGTACTTAGGAGCTGTTCCACATTGATATGACCATTAGCCGACAGGTTCGTCGTTTTCATAAGGATCTGTGGACTTGGATGGATCATAAGAAGACCTATGACTCGCTGCCACAAACATGGCTCATGAGGGTGCTGGGGTTGTATAAGTAGATACAACTCTGCGCACCTTGATAATGATGTCGATGTCGTGTATGGGGCAATGGAGGACAGTTCTTCGCCATCCAGTATGTCAAAATATCCATAGGAATATCGAGCCGATAACGATCGAGCGAGGCATATTTCAGGGTCATAGTTTGAGTCCGCTTTGGTTCTGCTTAACCTTGAATCCTCTAAGCACACTGCTGGAGAGTTTAGGACTAAGCTATCGGCTGAGGAGAGGTGGTCATGTTATATCTCACCTTCTTTACATGGATGACCTAAAAATCTTTGCCCCAAACAATTTGCAACTGATGGAGCCACTGAAAGTAACTGAAACTTTCAGTAGCGCCATCAGGATGGAATTTGGTATGGACAAATGTGCGGTCATGCATGTTAAGCGAGGGGAGATTGTAAAACCCATGGAAACTCAACTCTCGGATACTATAAACCTTAGAGCCCTCTCCTTATCCGACACATTAGTATTTGAGGGAAGCGTTGAGAATCAATATTACTGACATGAAGCAATCGTTGTAGGAGCGCTTCTTTGGCCGCCTGAAGAAAGTATTAAATAGTCTTCTATCAGGCGGAAACAAGGTGCGCGCCATCAACCGTTAGGTCATGCCGGTTTTGATGTACTCTTTCGGCATACTCAAATGGACTCAGACCGAACTTGATGCTCTGGATAGGAGGGTCCGAACTGCAAACCGAATGCATCACCCATGGTCATCGGTAATGAGACTGTATATCCCGCTAAAGTTCGGATGTCGAGGCTTTTTAAATGCTAAGACCCTCCACAATTGCGAGATATGCAGTCTCAGAGAATATTTCCTAGAAGCCGACGTGAGGATGCATCGAGATGTGGTCGCAGTGGAAAAGGGCCTCACCCCAGTCTCCTTGGCGAAAGAGAACTAGCGCAAACCTGCATCGTAAGGAAGTATGGCAAGGCAAAGAGCTTCACGGACGCTTTTTCCGGGTCTTTTTGGCGTCTGTATCCTGGTTAAGTTTCGGCAACCTCTTTGGGGAAACCGAAGGTTTTATGAGTGCGATTATGAATGAAGTTATCATGATGAATATTATCGGAAATAAATTGTCATGGCGGCAAATGTACGCTCGACAAACGTCAACCGTACCGTCCACGGTTGACGTTTGTCGGGCATGCCACCGTCCCGGTGAATATATCCTACATATTGTTTGCGGTTGTTCTCGTCTGGCTAACGGTGAGTACTTGCACAGACACAATCTAGTGGCTAGGATTATCCAACAGTAACTCGACTTGCAGTACAGCCTTGTGGAATCGGAAGTACTACAGGTATGTACCCGACCCAGTTCTGGAGAATGATCATGTCTCATTGTACTGGGATCGATCTGTCATCACTGACAGGACTATTATAGCCAATAAGCCTGATATTGTGGTGATAGATTGACGACAGTGCCGTGCAATGATTGTTGATATCACGAGAATCTCGTGAAAGCGGAAAAAGAAAAAAGTATCTTGACTTAGAACACGACGTTGGCGACATGTGGAGCGTGGACTCTGCAATCATTGTACCGATAGTCGTGACTGCCAATGGTTTAATAGCCAAGAGCCTCGACTAACACCTGAAAAGGCTCTCGTTGGGCTGCTGGATCAAGGGCTTGATTCAGAAAGCGGTACTTCTGGACACAGCTCGCATTGTCAGGAGGTACCTCTCTCTGGAGCCCTGACCGCCGGTAGCTTGTACCCTGTTCCCGATACCGGTGGCTACAATTTTTTTTTTTTTTTTTGTTTATTTTATTAACATTTATGTAAATTACAGTGTGAAGTTTGGAGCGGAACCATCAAATACAGGCAAATCTTTGCTTAAAAGGTGACTTTTAAGCAAAGATTTGCCTGTATTTGATGGTTCCGCTCTTCCAGTTTACATTTACTGGACATCATAATGTAAGTGTGAGAGAATAAACAATATATAATTTTGAAAGCATGCTAATAGTTTTTAGCAATTCAAAAAGTAGAAAAACTTATATAATTAAGGAATGCGAACAGTGCTACGTGTGTGTGTGGGAGGGGTATGTGTGAGTTGGAGGCATGTGTGATGTAGGGGTGTGAATGTTGGTGTGGATGGTGTGATTTGTGTGATCTTTGTAAAAACTGAATAAAACCGATTGTAAGTTTAAAAAAAAAAAAAAACGGACCCATAACGTCCATTTGGTTAGTATACAAACGACTTAGAAACTAGTGTTAGTACTTACAACTACCAGAGAATACACAAACTATGTTTATTACGCCACGGTGGCATGTAGGTGTATCCAATGTTCCAGTATGGGACTGTCCCACCTATCTGCTATAGCATTCAGAATGCTGTTGGGGCTAGCGCGCACCCTGCGCATGATGGAGGCGCATCGCTTGCGTATGATGGCGTGAAAGCCATCTATTCCCGCCTCTGCGAACATGCCGGAAGCACTACAGTAGCGCGGCAACCCCATCAACACCCTAAATGCATTATTGTATTGAACGCGCAGAGCGCTGTATGCCCTCTGCGTGTAGTTGACCCACAGACTGCACGTATAGAATGACTGGCAGTACGCTGTGAACAGTGTAGCCTTTACTTTAGTCGTGCATTTTGCAAATCTGCGTGCCAATTGCAGCGGACAACCAACGCCCTGCGCTCACGCTCAATGTCCAGACTGTCCTTGAAGTCTTCGGAAATCCAGTGGCCCAGATACTTGAAAGAAGTGACCTGCTCTAAGTAACTTCCGCAAAGTTTCAACTGACTTTCAATTGGGTAAGTTTTAGTCCCCGCCTTAAATGTTAGAACCTGACTTCTTGACATTGTATTTGAGCCCATGAGACTCCGCGTACCTCTCACATGTCGCAAGCAAGTTTATCATTGCATTAATCGAGGGGCTCAGCAACACCATATCATCAGCATAACTAATATTGTTGACGCATACTCCGTCTACGTAACAACCCTGGTAGGTGTCGACGATCAACCGGTTAATGAACAGATTGAAGAGCCGAGGAGAGGACAGTCCACCCTGCCTCACCCCGCACTCCAGCCTATACACATCCGATAACGAGCCTGCCCACTTTACACAATTGGTCTGATTGTTATACCAAAACCGTAGGATTGATATAACTTCTCTATCGACTGAAGTATCCTTCGAGAGTTTCTGCCACAGCAAGTCGTACGACACCAGATCAAAAGCTCTGGAAAGATCTAGGAAACACGCATGAACAGGCGTTCTCCTAGACGTATAATACTGGACAGTATGCTTGAGAGACAGTTTCCGTGGAGAGACCAGGTCTGAACCCAAACTGCGCATCATGCAATTCGATGCGGGTAGCCATATGCCTATCAAGCAAACTATCCAGCACCTTGGCAATGACAGTAGCAAGAGATATGGGCCTATATTTCATGAGATCTGATGTGTCCCTGTCCAGTCTTATCCTTCACAATAGGTACAACAACCGTTTTCATTAAGTCGCTGGGCAGATGAGCATGGCTCAGACAGAGCGAAAAGAACATCGCCAGTACTCTTGGCAGGTGAACACCTGCATGCTGCAGGTGTTTGATGCTGAGGTAGTCATGCCCTGGTGACTTGCCCCTAACCATACTTTTTATAACAGCAGCAACATCTTTTGCTAAGAATCTGAACTTTAAGTCCATCAGACAATCCTCAGCATGGACCACCTGCGATGCGGTGCCACGAGGAGATTCGGTTTTAAACTGTTTCACAAACAAGTTTGCTATAGCCGTAGGCTCATGTTGCCCAGCCACGCTCACGGGCACGCCCGGCCTGGGATTCAACCTATATGTATTTTTCCAAAACCTTGAAAACACTTTAGCTTTATGATTGTCAGCTATGATGTCCATTTTAATTTTATTTTGATTTTTCTGACACCATCTTAATGATAAATGATAAATGATTTTTATTTCTGTAAGTGGGTTTGTACAAACACTTTTACACGTCAAACATTTTTTTTTAAACTAGATGAGGTCGGCGTTTCCTATCTGACTACTCTGAGAAGAAAAGCCGAAACAAACTCAGAGGTCACAGTCTCTTTTAAAGTCCAGACATAATCTTGGTCAGATCATGTTAAGACCATGCGGATTGATGTCTGAAATGGTCTTTTGAGGAAAGAACCACACAGATTGAGTGGACCTGTCCAGTCAGTGCACGCATTTGTCAGTAATCGTACAGCTCAACTCAAAACATAAGGAGCTCAACGATTCGACGAACAATACCAAAGAAAGGACATTGGATAGGCCGCATAATTACTCAAACCGCCAGACCAAGTTACGATTAAAATTAACTGAGATAATAAAATATAAAAAAAACAAAAGTAAAAAATTAAATGACCCACATAGGTTAACATTTACAATAATAACAATAAAATAATACCTAGGTAAGTATTCATGTCATTGTTTATTTTACAGATCATATGAGGACCATGTAGGTAGGTGTCTGAAATGGTCTTTTGAGGAAAGAACCATACAGATTTGAGTGGGCCTGTCCAGTCAGTGCACGCATTTGTCATTAATCGTGCAGCTCAACTCAAAACTTAAGGAGCTCAACGATTCGACGAACAATACCAAAGAAAGGACATTTGGGTAGGCCGCTTTAAGTACTCAAACTGCCAGATATAAATAAAATTATGAAATAACTGAGATAGACAAAATATATAGAAATAATACCCACTAAGTCCTCACACGAAATTAAAATAATAATAATATTATACAAAGTAAATATTCATGTCAAATCATGAAATTTCAAAGTGCATATAAAATAAAACAAAAGTTACGTACCGAACAAAAAAAAAACACTCAGTATGCAAAAATTGGAGCAGGTCAGTCCCAAGCCTTTTTGTCCTCAATATAGTAACTTAGATTTGAAGACCTTTCTCGTATTGTACATATGTTCATACACAGAACCAGAAGTTGGTTTACGAGACATACTCCAGACTTGAAAAGCAAGTCGGGCGACCGCGTGAGCCTGCTTAACATGCCTATTCCAACCGACAACACGTCTGTTCCTTCTACCCCCTCCCGCATCCTCATTGCTGGGACATTGGGCAGCCTCTGTTAATATACACACAATGCTTTTATACATATTGTCTAATATGGCTTTGTGATGGGTATCCTCACAATTGCCATTAGCGCATTCGTTAAATTCTAATGGAAAATTAACCTCCTTTAACATTACATGACATATTTCTTTGTACTGACTTATTTGACCAGCATCCCGTTCGCCCCATATAGCATGGTTTTTGCTCAGATTGGGTGTCAAAATTGTAGGTCTAATCATATCTAAATTGCACGGTATTTGTATAGGCATGTGATCTGACCAATACGTATCATACAACACAGTTGCACTAACGGGCAGACGCTTCGCGGCCTCGGTCACTACGCAGTGGTCGAGCCAGCGGTGGCAACCATGCTCGTCACTAACGAAAGTGTACGTACCTTGCGGCAGTAAGTCTAGGTCCGCACAACTCCAGCACTGCTCCTCACAGAAGCTTAACAGTTCACTACCGAAAAGCTCGCCTGGGTGAGCGTTAAAATCGCCGAGCATGATCACTGATTGTACATTATTACTTTCAATTGTCGCACTAATTTCACTAAGACAATCTGTAAACAAAGTTATGTTATCGTTCGAGTCCGTAGGCATATACACCGAGAATATTAGTATGGAACGATCCTGCGACACTATCTTGATAGCTACAAGGCGAACTTGTTACAACTCACTACTGTGACAGATGGAAATAGGCTCTTCCTCCACAACAAGGCCACTCCTCCATAAGGCCTTCCACATAGCACTCCCGCTGAGGTGTCGACTGCCGAATTGCCAGTAAATGCGAAGTCATCATCTATTTGTCCAAGAAAGGCGATATCATGTGGCAAAAGCCAAGTTTCTTGCAAAGCGATAACGTCGGCCGCTACACACAGACGCCTCACACAGTCAACAGATCTTTTAATACATTTACAATTGAAACTTATTAGGGTCGTATTATCCATTTAAATTGTGTGTAGTATTCATTGTCAAAGTATTTTCTTTGTCTGTTTTCTTTTTAGTGAAGTCTATAAATCTACGATACGATATTCCTTCAGGCCAAAAATCATCACTCATAAATATTTCATACTTATGTTTTGGAACACTAATCTTGTATGCATTATGGCATCTTCATCATCATTTTCTCAATATCCACACGTATTTTGGCTTTTTCATCAATGTATTCAGTGATGTCACTCTGAGTCACCTGTTTATCCACATTATAGATATAAAAGACGATTTTTTCATCTACAGCCTTAAATTTGCCCGCGGGTTCTATAACAGCTTTTCCTTTATTTCCCACAAAGCGATTCCTCGTATTGTTCTTCTGTTTTTGTACCAAGGTCCACTCCCCTTCACTCACAATCTGAGCAACCGTTTTAGGTTGGGAAGTCGATTGGACGACCGTCGCGGCCGTGTGTCCCGGGCACCTCGCAAAGCCTCGCTCGTACATACACGTACAGTGTGGATAGGGATATAACCTTTTAGGATTCCGTACGTCCGAATGAAACAACGGAACCCTTATATGATCATGTGTCTGTCTGTCAGTCTATCACAGACAATTTGCTTCGAATTTACTGGATAGACTAAGTTTGGCTATCCATTTAAAATGCTCAAAACGTCCCCACCCTTGTAACACTTTAAAAACGGGAGACGTCAAGGTTATTGACGGCCAGGAGAACGTTCTACAAAAGCACGTTTCGAAGAAAAAGTACCATGAGGAAAATGGCAATCTGACAGAAGTGAGATACGTAAACGAGATTCTCAATAAACAGTCCGTATTTGGTAAATATGCCCGGCCCCACACAGCTCATGTGGTAAACGAGTACCTTCAAGACGTAGGAATTCATCAACTGGAGTCGCGAACACCCCAGACCTAAACCGTCTCGAACATGCCTGGGACGAGCTTGGCAGTGCAGATATTACCAACAACGGTTCGTTGCGTTTAGCGTCCATGAAGCGTGCAGACATCTTGTATGAAATGTTATTAAGTGAATGCGTAGTGGCAGTTCCCCATACATTCTTTTGGGGAACATATCTCGAATTATAAACGATTTTTGCTGAATTAAAGCAAGAATATGAATTCTCTATGATTAATGGTTCCCGCGTATTGACAAAACTTATTAAAAAAAACAGTATTTGTAGGATAAACAGAGCTGACAAAAAACGAGAAATGTTTAGTTGTGTGAGTGAGCCGAATCACGCCCTCTACCAGACATACTACGAACCATCGAGAAACAGTTGCTGAGTAGCAAGAAGGTACGAGTACTAGTTATCGCTTCGGTATCAGTTTATCGTTAGATGGCGTTGTATTGAAGCGACCCGAAGGCGAGCCACTGCGGTTGAACCTCCGAATTCTGGCGCTGTTGCCAATTTATATTATGCGTGATTCAGTTGACAAGTTGCGCATCGCATTGTTGATGCTTGCGCGCCGGCTCTGCCCGCGGAGATTATATTTTATCATTATGAAGTGAGAAAAAGTTCTTTACTATCACAAAATTTTACACAATATTATTGTAATGAACGTATTATCTAAATTAAGTAGCTACATAAGTACTAACTTATACTTGAACATTCTTCGAGAACTTCGTCGATGAAAAATATTTCTGCTTATGAAATGTAGGTAAAAGTACCTGGTAATAATTATATATATAATCTTTATTTCGGATCAGTGTAATCACAATCCATATAGAATTAGTAACAATGACTTACAAAAACTATGTTAGTAAAACTTATAAATTAAAACAAACTAAAAAAGACGAGGACAACACACGTTGGCACGTGCCTCTGCACCCATTATTATAAAGGGACTGTCCGTTTTGTTACACAAAGTTTGTAGGATGCTGTTGGAGCTTCCGCGCAACCTACCCATAATTAACGATGTTCTCTTCCTCATAATCCCATGAAAATCGTCAACACGGGCTTCCGCGAACATTTGCGAAGCGCTGCAGAAGCGCGGAAGCCCCATCAACATTTTAAATCCATTATTATATTGTACGCGCAGGACGTTGTAGGCTCTCTGCGTATATTTCACCCACAAGCTGCACGTGTAGAAAGTTTGGCAGTATCCCTTGAAAAGAGCTACTTTAACATCCTTACTACAACGGGCAAACCTGCGGGCTACCATATTACGTCGAACCGCCAACGCCCTCCGCTCCCTCTCTATATCAGCATCATCAGATATATCCTCCGTGACTACATGCCCTAGGTACTTAAAATGAGTGACTCTCTGTAATGGCTTCCCGCTTAAAGTCACTGGAGGAACATTACCTAATGAGCTAGACTTACATTTAAAAATCAAAAGCGCACTTTTCTTAGCATTGTATGTGAGTCCATGTGACGCAGCATAGGACTCACAAACAGCCAACAACTTCCTGAGCGCACTGATTGATGGACTCAGCAAGACCATGTCGTCTGCGTAGCTGACATTATTCACTATAGTGCCATCAATTGAGCAACCGACTTTGGTCTCGCTGAGCTCACGAATCAATTGGTCCATGTAGACATTAAACAGGGCTGGGGACGTTAACCCACCCTGTCTAACACCACACTCCAGGACATACGTGACAGAGTGAGATCCCGCCCACCTAACACTGTTAGCCTGAGAGCTATACTCGTACCAAAACTTCAGTACGTTAATAAGCTCCTCGGGCACCTCTAGTTGCTTAAGCTTCGCCTATAGCTTGTTGTAACAAACCAAGTCAAAAGCCTTGGAGAGGTCGAGAAAAGCAGCATGTACAGGCGTTTTCCTATCCGTGTAATACCTGACCGTCTGCTTAAGCGCCAGGATGGCGGTCTCAGTTGATAGCGCCTTCCTAAAGCCGAACTGAGCATCACTTAGCTTTAAATACTCACCAAGCCGGCGCTCAAGCAGACCATCAAATACCTTTCCAATTATAGCGGCCAAAGAGATGGGCCTGTAGTTGGTTTTGTCCGCTATGTCACCGGTTTTATTTTTTATCACAGGCACCACCACGTTTTCCATATGCTCTTTTGGTAGATATGTATGACGAATACAAAACGCATACAACATTGCTAGAACCCGGTAAATGTGAGGTCCCGCATGTAACAGATGCTCGACGCCAAGCCCATCGTGACGCCATGTCAGCCATATGACAAATCCTAAGGTCGGCAAATTTCTTTTGTTGTATGGATATTTTGTTGACACTCTTTATATGATCTGCCGATGCTCAGAAAATCATCTTAATACACGACAGATAACTGGCCAGATAAACGTAGGTATTGTAAAACCAGTTTTAATATTTTTGTGAAAACATATGGCGCAGTACAGATACCAAATGGGAGCACGTTAAATACAAATGTTTGAGATTTCCATTGAAAACGTAACATTTTCCTATTGTGACTGTCTGTCACTTATTCCTATTTAATAACAAAATATTATATTTATTCTAAAACCATGCACGTGGTTCGGCCCACTTTAGAAACACATAAAATCTTAATTTTATGGTCTGACAGCTTGACGCGTTACCCTAATAAATAACAATATATCCTAATTCTTTGCACTTGTAAAATAGTTTAGAACCTCTTAGAAGTCCATTCCATTTCTATTTAATGGCACACGCAAATGGCCACTTATGGCAGCCGTCGTCGCTTGAAAGAAATGTTTAGACAATCGAAACCCATAGTTCTTCACAAATTCTGAGAAAGTTAAAGCGAGGGCGCGTTATTGCAACCAGCTGTGAATCGTAAAAGCAATTAAGAAATAGAAAAATGTGTTTTAAGTCGAAGTTTACAAAAAAATAGTGTGGGAAAGTACCGAGCCCAGATTTTGGATAGTTGGCGGGGGTGTTGAGGAAAGACAGTTGGTCTTAGGACATGACAGGGTTCGGTCGTTATAGTCTCAAGAGGGAAAGCTAGTTAAGTTAGGAGGTTGGTGAGTGTTGTGAGCTGGGAGGAGCTGTGTTCGAGGTGAAGTTGGTACTACGTGCGGCATTTCGTGAGTAGTAATCTAATTCCCTACAAAGATATCATTGGTAAGTGTTAAACTCTTTACTAATAATGTGCCTTTTCCATTGTATTGTTCTCGTAGGCTGATTTGTTTTATGATTTGTAGGTATCATTTAGATAATATCGCTGCAGAGCTATTAATAATCATTTATTTCAGCATAGCGACATTGCGCTATTAATTAACTCTATTTTATATTGTATTACGTGTCCATCTCCTAATCCATACCCTGACAGATATTTGTCATTTGCGTTTGATTATAGGGGCACGGAGAAGGCCTTCCACTTTAATTGACACTGAGCACTGACGCTCGACTTTTGACGACTTTGACCTGTAATATGCGCAACCACATACGGAAGGCAGAACCGTAAATACTCTCAGTTCATTTAAAACAACATATGCTATAAAGTCGATCTAAATCGCCATTATAAAACAATCAAACGTTAGTGATAATTACTGCTTCCAAAAAGGTTTGGCCACACAACTCTTTACGAAAGGCTCGTTATATGCACGTCTCCGGGGAGAGGGGGTAGGCTTCACACACTTCCCCAAACTGGATTGGTAGTCGTTCTAAGAACGCTAGGGACCGTGTCTCGATAAAACCTACACCCGGCATATGGTACGCCAATTTCTAAATCGACACTATTTATCGAAACACGTCAATTTGGACGCTTTGCCGCTTACAGCCGCACTGTATCCACGAAATGGAGAAGGTTAACGAGATGTGAGGTGACGAAATAACCACCTCGGCAAACACCGGGTACGATCGCATTGAGTTTTGCTACAGACTGAGTATACGGTACGCTTGTGCGATATTTTCTGTTATTCTAGAAATGGGGCTAGGCTGCCTTAAAGATGATATTAACATTAGCACGCGTTTAGAACTTTATACTCAATACTTGTCTCACTCAATGGCAGTTGGGCTTCGTAGTTCACTGTCTCTAGGATTGAGTAAGACATTTATATTGTGCTTAGGGAACATGTTCTACTAAAATCGTATATTGTCTCAGAGGTTTTATGCGTTAGGTTTAGTAGAACACGTACAATGAGACAAACGTTTTAAAACGGTTCCCCGTCTCACTGAAATGGGTACATCATACACAGATACATTAACGTAGCTATTATTGATTGATTAAAGCGCAAGCGTAACGATTCCCTTACCTCTTCACATTATGAAGATTCTATTACAGGTATTTAGGTTATTAGCGCTACCTGCGAGAAGGAAGACAGACCGTGGTAGGAAACGGTCCGTGTAAGGCTAGGCTAAGAAAGCTAGGAGAATTATTGAGTGCCAGAGGCCTTGTCCAAGTGGCTGTTGTAGGAGAACGAGTTAATATTAAATAAGTAAAATATAGTTGTGTTGAAGCACAGATTTAGTTTATTATTATTCTATCATCTAGTTTTAACTTAGTATGTGCTAGTGTCTGTTGGTGAGACTGGGTGAGCCTTTAGTTATTATAGTTGTCCTAGGCTGATGGAGTTGATAGTCATTATAACTAATCAGACAGACACGTGTTGCTGGGGAGTTTGTTGCGCCACTTCTTCTCCCCAGCATAAACACTAGGAAGTGGTGACGGGTGGGCTCTTTGGGGCTGTCTATAGACTTTAAAGTGAGTTGATTCACAACTCTATTAATTATGCTTGAGTTTGATTTTCTACTCTCATAACTAGTAATTCTAGAATGTCGTATTCGTTGCCTCGGGCCGATACTATAACTCTAAACTCTATTTAATAATGATCCTTGATTCTCTACTTCTCAACTAAAATTATCGAATAATTCAAAGAATATTATATTCTTTATCATAGACTAATAACTCGGTCAGACTGACATGAGCACGTGTCTTGCAAATATGCTTGTTGTGCAAAGAGTGAACTTCCGGGGGTTTGGGTGACCACAACTATCTCATATCCAGTCTAAGGACTGATAGGGACCATGTCTCCTTAAGAGCATGATGCAGACGCAATGCCGCTAGAACTAGCCGCTCCGTTGCTAGACAAGGACAGTCGCACGGTTGCCGCAGGAAAAGCCGCATCGTCACGTTTATCAGTTCGAGAGAACTGCTAGGGGCCATGACTCCAAAAGAGCATGATGTCTACGCTATGCCGCTGTAAAGTCGCTTGCGTCACTTTATGGAAGTGTATCTCTGAGTACTCCGAGTGTAGATGCGAGGTATTGTGTGAATTACGACTGATCAAATATCTGTTACGCGCTAGCGTTTGGGTTACTCACAAGTTTATATAATATTTTCTCTGCATTCCTCTATTTTTAGCTTTCTAAAATCACTTCCAATATATTTCACAACTATGAATTCCCAAGTATCATCTAATATTGATACATTGTTTCCTTGCCTCATTAATAATATCAAGGCATTTGGCTTCTATAAATTTGGGAATTCACTTCTATTTTCGGTGGGAGAGTGACCAAGTCTGGTGACGAGCTCTACAGGGCCGCACGGGGTTGGGGTGCGGCCTTTTCCCCTTCGGGGGAAACCAACCTTAACGCTAATATTAACATAATTAGGAAAAACGAAAATTTTATCAGCCTAGGGTAATTTAGGTACTGTCACACTATCATCCTTATCAATGGAGACCAGGAAATATGCATCCTTGAGGTCTAATGTAGCCATGTAGTAATTGTAATCGAATAATTTAAGAGCTGTACGATGATCTTCCATTTTAAAGTGGTCAACCTGTATGAATTTATTTAAGTTCTTCAGGTTGAGAACAAAGCGGTGTTTACCATTAGGTTTGGGAACGGTGAATATCGGTGAAATGAATTGATCTTTACATGGATTGCAAGAGGAAATACAACCGGGTTCTATCAATTCTGAAATACATTGTTCAATGATCTGGACTTGTGCGTTATTATAATTATTATTTGGTACCTGATCCTGTATAGGATTTTCTTTGAATGGTATTTTGTAGCCTGATATCCATGATAAGATCAGAGGATCATCGGTTAGATTGAGCCATTGATTATAGAATAAACGCAATCTACCTGCTACTGGAGTATCTACCTGTGGGGTAGAAGTCAACGTTTCCTCGACCCGCGTCGATTGTAGCTGTATCCCCTGGAGCTCGTTAATGCGTCGTGTCGGCGGTCCGTCGTCGCTGGAGCTGGCAGTGGCGGCGGCCTGCGAGGTATGGGGTTCTGACGGTCGACGGCTGCAGCCCGCGACACCCCCCTCGAGTTTAAAGCGCCCCTTTGATACTGCGTAGTTAAGGGTTGTTTATATTGAGGCCGAAGTACACTTGGTGTCCTCAATTCGGATCCAGATTTTAAGATTGCTTGTGATGACTTAAGGTGTTCAGCTAATTCGGTAGGTACCAAATAATAACACATCCATTTTTGTACTTTTTACAGAGTCTCGAGTTTGCTTGTTAAGCGTATTTATTATGGCATAATATCGTCGTGATTGAGATGCTCTATATTGATAATCGCACAACAGTCGTCTTGTATCACTAAGGAGTTTAAATATTTCTTGCGGTACTGTATTACACGACAGTGACATGTTCATCGCCTTTCCGATTGCTGCAAGACAACTGGAGATCTGGTTCTGTTTACTTTGGCTGAAGATATCTTTTTTTAAGTTAGCTTCACTAAGTGCTGCCTTAATTTCCAAATTAAGCTTAGGGGCTTTCATATCTGTACAGTTTTCAGGTGGTAAGTATAGTTTCAGTAACTCTGATTTAGTTTCTATAGGTAGACCATTAGTTAAGATGTGCTTCCATCGAGGTAAGATTTCTTTATGTAAATTGTCACCGCAGTCTTTTCATTTGTGGGGTCCTTTCCCAGAATATCCAAAATTTCAGGGTCTATTTCAGGCTCCACTGCGTCAAATTGGTCAGCTTTTGATGGCAAGATCATTTCGTTAGAGGTCTCAACATTATCTGCAATAAAGATAGCACATAATAATGCTTTCTGGTATTATAGATAAAATAACTGCCATTTGCAATATTCCTTATAGGATATATTGAAATTCCTTTTAGGATTTTAATTACCCCACACGATTTACGTGAAGTTGTAATTATAATAAGTAAGAACTTCTCAAAACAAAATTTATGTGGAGAAGTAAATGGACAAACCTTAAAGGTTGTGGTTCTTTCTCGATGCGATTTACGTGAAGAGGTCGAACTAATAAATGCTTTCTAGTCACGATTTACGTGTAGAACAAATAACTTACAAATAATTTTCTTGTGAATCAAGTAAAATAGATTATATTTTTCTCGACTTTGACATCTACTAGAGCAAAGAATATAACTACTCTCTACCGTACTAGAGATTCACTGACATTGAGCCGTGAGCAAGTGATTGAACGAGTGACTGAACCCAATTAAAGAGAATACAATCCCTACAGACTTTATTATACGTCTGTGACAACTAGTCGCAAAAATAAAATCAATTATATTAATATTAAATCAATGTTAAAATGGCGTAATACAACTTTTGCGTTTTACCTTCTACTCCTTCAAGTTCGTTGCGTTCCAGCAGAAATTGTGGAGTATTCTCCGTCGACTCGCTTTCTGATGACGTGGAAATCCTTCGTCGTTTTTTAAGTTGTTTTTCCAGCTTCTTAAAATTTTTACGAATATGTTCATAATCACTTGACTTCCTTTTTTCCATGATGAATATCTTGCTGACGGTTATGGTTTGAATTTGTAGATACGTGTAACTCCGACAACACAAAAACACGTAATGGCGCGGGAGCAAGCGAGCGCCGCCGTGGCGAGGCGGGTGGGGAGAGAGTGCGACAGTTTTTTTTTCTTCTTTATTATAAAGGATAGGAGCTCTAAGAGTGTGACAAAGACAGCACCATCTCACGAACTGCTGCATGTAAATGTTAATTGTCTTCGGTGGAGACACGACGTATAATTATACATTTTCCGACACAGTAAGATTTTGTTACGTCCATATGAATATCGAGTAACTAGATAATCTATGGTCTCGGGTGGAATAAATATTACTAGCTAGATGTTTATGTAAGTATAAATTTTAATCAGCCGGTAGTTATACAAACTATTTAGGTACCTTTTTTTCCCCCTAAGCTACGCTTCATCGTTGCGTACCTAATCGATTGATTGAATTATATTGAACTCTTGTGAAACTAGATTTAAATCGAAAAAGGTACAGGTGAATAAACAAACAAACTTATTAATTTGTTTGTTTTGCTGTTGCAAATTTAATTTTTCATATTAATTGCACTTTTTACTATTACTAGTTTCCTCTATCACATTACTTTCCTCTCTTCGCAACGTGTTTGCCCTATCCCGTGATTTTTTGTTAGAGCCGTAGGCGGGCATGGGGGGCAGCCCCGACTTGTCTTATGTGGAAGTTTTTCTTTTTGTATGGAAAATAATACAAAAATATTACCTACATGCCCAGTTTTAGAGGTTATATTTTTTGCGATTGGACACACCGTTTTCGAGATATGAGCAAAAGAAAAAAAAGATACAGCAATATTGCCATTTTCACTAAACTAATAACTCAGTGCCATCTTAGTGCTGTCACAGATGATATAATACTACGTACAGATACCCAATCCCATACATCGTGGTTACAAGTAAATATAATTTTAAAATATAAGATACAAAAAGTATGTAGAAAAAGATATTAGGAATAAATTAGAAATTAAATCGATTAGAAGCAGCTCACGTAAGCCTCTCCTCCGGCCATCGGCCTGTCGCGTGGGAACTCACTGTCGCGTAGCAGCTCACGGTCGGGAAGCAGCTCACGTCGGCCGCTCCACGGGCCCGTAGCCCGTTTCACGGGGAGCTCATGGTCGCGAAGCATCTCGCTGTCGCGTAGCAGCTCGCATCGGCCGCTCTACCAGCCCACAGCCCGTTTCGAAGCAGCTCAACCAGCCCGCAGCCCGTCGCGAAGCGCCTCGCGTCAGCCGTTCCACCGGCCTGCAGCATGTCGCGAACCAGCTGGCGTCCGCCGCTCCACCGGCCCGCATCGCATCGGTTGTGGATCGTCGCGGAGGAACCTGCGTTGTTCTCAATCCTTCAAGCACACAAGTTCAAGGTTCAAGAATGAATTAATAAACTCACATTTTTATAAATTTAGTAGATCTACTAAAATTTGGACATAAATTAGAAAAACGATCACATCAGTATTAAAAAGATAAGTCAGAGAAAAGGCAGAACGAAAGGAAAGAAGCCAAAAGAACGAGCCAAAAGAGCGTGTCAAAAGAAGTAGTCAAAAGAACTCGCGGCTGCCTTTTATAGATTCTGGCAGATCTTCTAGAAGTAACTTTTTAGTTTTTCAAATATAAATCCTAATATTTAAAATTAGGTTATCGGCCAGAAACAATAAATCTGGCTAACAGTGAGAACGTGGCTTGACCCTAGTTTTACAATAGCTTTACAATAAATAGATAACCTCTTAGCTCTATACCATAGAAAAAGAAAATTGACAGATGACAATGTTAGATACAAAATGTCACAACATTCAATAAAAGGAAAATAATCAGAGATCACATGAAATTAGATATTTTGATGTGAAAAATAGACACAGGTAACTAAAGGTTTGCTTTTCAGCAGTACAACAATTATCAGTTATAAAAATGTGAGTTAAATGAGTGTCATACAATTTTCATAAAGATTTTGGTACCTATCTACTGAATCATAGAATATCCATACGTGTCAAATAGATAAATAGATTATATGATGTATGATGTATTTTTGTGTAACAATATACCACAACCTGTAGATACATTTTTCGAATATCTTGGATATTACCGGAATTAGAGCTATTTGCCTGTAATTTTTAATGTCTTTCTCATCATCTTTTCAAATAATGGTTTTATGACAGTAGGCTTAAGCTCATCAGGGTAGGTTCCAGACTCAATACTTACATTAGTAATGTGGCTGAGAGGATGTAATAATATTTCTTAAACATACTTCAGAACCTTTATTGAAATATCGTCGTAGCCTACACTATTTTTATTTTTTTAATCTTTTATAATTCTATTTACTTCATCTGGTGTGATAGGGGCTAAAAACATAGAATGTGCAGAGATATTTATTTTACGGTCAGTGGGCCAAGTAGAAATTAAAATTTGTCGAAGCAGTGGAAAGAATTTCTGCTTGACTTATGAAGTAGTCGTTAACTGTATTTGCTAAGTCTTTGGGTGTAGTGAATGTGACACAGTCATAATTTATTTATTTTACTCTGGTTGAGAGTTGCTTCTGCTTCCATTTATTATTTTCCATGTAATTTTCTGTATTTCATAATAATTCTTTGCTAATTGTGTCAATTTTATAATTTTCTTAAGTCTGTTGGAATACTTTTTAGGTTTCGTCACATTTTTCATAAATGGATTTAGTCTCTGGTGCCACAACAACTGTCTTTTTATTTGGCTACACCGTCTAATACCAGGTGTTAGCCAATTTGGACTCTTTATAAATTTTCTTTTTTTGTACGTAATCGGAAAACATAAATTATAAAACAATTGGAACAGTTCTAAAAAGTTCTTGTACGAGTATGCTACGTGAGGGTCTTTAGTGAGGCAGACATCAGTAAAAGATATTGATTTCAAACAGTCTTTGAATTTCATTAGGTTTTCATGACTGTGGTCTTGCTCTTTTATTATATTATATTATATTCCAGCTGTTGATTAAAAATGTATTTTTTACTGGAAGCTTTAAAGTTTGTGCGGTGTGATCCGACATATATAGATCAAGGACACTAGTACATTTTCGTGAAATATTATGTGCAAAATTATCAATACACGTATTGCTTTGTAATCTAGTTGGTTGATTAATTTGTAAACATAGACTGTACATCAATAGGAAACTATTAAATTCAAGAGATACTGGTGATGCGTTTGTGGTGAAATTTTACAAATAAAATAGAAGAGAACTTTAGAGAACTTTAAAGTAAGTCGCTTAACTTATCAAAGGCCACGTTTCTCGATGCTTGAGCCAAGATTTCTTGAAAGCGGCCAGCGGAAGAAGCACGTTCATCACAAAATATTGGACGACTTCGATATGTTATTTTGTGGGTTACATATGTATATTGTATTTAGCGGATTTTTAATACGCGGCACTCATGTGATGAAAAAATATTCACTAGAACATTCTACAATAATATTTGTAGCAGCGGGTCACGGGCCCGTGTTAGCGGTCTCTAAAAATAGATAGAACACAATCTGATGTCAGTTTAGCTTTTAAAATTTAAAACGCTTGATCATGCACGGAACCCCAATACCTAGAAGCATTTTTTTAAATAATTTAGTAAGAGAGGCAGAAATTATAGCGCAATTTTTAATACATTTCCGAAAATAATTAATTAGCCCCAAAAACTGTGGTAACTGATGCACAGTTTTCGGTACGGGAAATTTCTTAATGGCTTCCACTTTGGTTTCATTTGGCATTACACAATTTGTTTTATTTTGTATCCGAGAAACTCTATTTCGGTTATCATGTAATGACATTGTTTTTTTTATTTAGAGTTAACCCATTACTTTTTAAATCTTTGTAAAATGTTTTCCAAGTATTTAACATTTTCCTCAATAGTTTGTGTAACTTGATAAACTTCATCTAAATTTACAATGACGTTCTCAAACCTTAAATTACCTAACACTTTATTCATCATCTGTTGAAAACAAGATGGTGCATTAGCCAAACCACATAGGAGCCTCAGAAATTCATAATGGCCATCTTCGGTAATGAATGCCGTTTGCTCTATGGACTGTGAACTCATAGTAATTTGGTAGTAACCACTTTTTAAATCAAGACTTGTAAAATATTTATAACCCTGTAGTCTATCTATAAGAACCTCGATTCGGGGCATTGGGTACTTGTCTTTTACTGTCATTTTATTCAATGCACGGTAGAAAATGCAGAGTCTTTTCTCGCCATTCTTTTCGTTCATAAGCAGAGCGGGACTCGCGTAAGAGGAGTGACTTTCGCGAATTATTTTATCGCGAAAGCAACCCGAGGAGGGGCTGCTCGTCAGGACTTTTGCCGAAAAGCCGACGACGTAGCGACCAAAGTTGCGGTGCCACTTGGGGTACATCGCAACTGAGGCCACAGCGGCAGCGGGAGAGGAGTGTCGGTATTGCGGTGCGACGCTCGCTCTACCTTCTGCGGCCTTAACAGGGTCGTCGCCACAGTTTGATAGCGGACGCGGTGGGACTGCAGGGTAAGAAGAGTGTCGGTATGTTGTTGGCCGCTCTCCCTATCCTTTGCAGCCGAAAAATGGTAGGCGACGGGGCCATTTATCTGACTCGTTCTTAGGACAGTTATACATATATATGATTTATTATATGGTAGGGGTAGGTCATAGGTAGGTTAGATTAAAAAAATACAAAATATGTATTTTAGTATTCATCAAGAAAACCTGCGGGTGCTAAAATATTTGGTTGATGTCTGGCCCATCCTAGATAACATACTACAGTCATTGTATGAGCGCAACATCCAACAGGTCATCGCCCAACTAAACACATAAAAACTTGAACAGCCACATTAAAGGCACACATTTGAATGCCCCATTGTACTTGGTCCATCTTCTTCACTGCCCGAAACAAGTTAACTGCAGCCATTGCAAGATTTCTGCATGCCTCGCAGACTACTTACAGATACTTTTTGACAAACAAAAAGTTTATTACTCCTAATAAAATATAATGATTTATTCATTGAAACTTGCAAATTGTTCTTCATGATATTTATGGTAGAAGCGCAATATGTTGTTCGTACACTTTGTTCGTAACCTATTTAGTACAAAGCTTTGGATGGCTACATATAAAATTATTTTAAAATCATGATTTTTAACAACATAGATTGCAACTAACAGAAATCAGACACAATGTTTTCAACTAGGGTAAATTATTTTGTTCTATGCTTACTATATAGTTATAAGCAATGAAAATAATCACTATCTTGTAACTTGACTAGTCGCCAGAAAAAACTTACAATTTGTGGATATACCCAGCTGCAGTCAAAAGCAGTGGCTCCCGTGTCAAGTGCCAATGCAGGGTATCGGCACAATGTATTGACACATATATGATGCGCACATATGATGAACACATGATGCGTGTAGGCCTTACACGGCTTCCCATCGTTTTAACAAATAGATGCACATACAATAAAGTCCAAGTTATCAGGCAGAATCGTAACCCAGAGTGTCAGAAAAAATGTCGCCGTAAAAGAAAATAATCAGAATCCTTAGGCAAGCACTAGTCACACAGAAAACAGTAAATCTCAGAGTCCATAAGCAGAAGCAGTTGATAAAGTAGGAAATCAAGGATAATCGATGGAATGGAACACAAAATACGAGACAAACGCGCCAGCAACGAACGACAAGTTGTGTTATGTTGTCAGTAGGTAGGTTGACTGATGTTGTAATTTTTTTTTTTTTTGGTAACGTAGTTGCCATACTGGAATTGTACTGCGATTTCATTAATGTATTCAAAATGATGACCGCTATATTCTTACCATAAACAATTATTTTTATTTTCACATTTATATTCTGACGCAGAAATGTATTTCCTAAGTATATTATTGCAATACGAAAAGCAAAGCTTTTTAAGTTACTTGCCCAAGATTCTTAATACATGGCAGCATTATAAACGTCCAGTCAAGCCAGAAAAAGAAAAATAGCCATGTGTATTTTATGTCATCAATAAAATAGTCAATGGAATTTTCATTAATGACGATTTTTTTGCCCGGCCTCGATAGGCCATAATCTTGATTTCATAAAACTTCGTAAATTATTTCGTCAGTATCTATCACGGTGCCTAATTCCATTAACAATTTCGTCGCCTTTGTTCTTTGAATTAATTACCTACACGTGAATATATCAAATCATTTCGCACTGTTTTGTTGCGGCCAATAAGTATATCACCCATCCCAACAAGTATCCATTTGTTCTGGATTATGAGTCGGGTCGAAGGGTTCTACCCCAACGTCGGGTTTTTTTTTCCAATGTATGTACATTGGAAAAAAAAAACCTTCAAAATAGCCATGTGTATTTTATGTCATCAATAAAATAGTCAATGGAATTTTCATTAATGACGATTTTTTTGCCCGGCCTCGATAGGCCATAATCTTGATTTCATAAAACTTAGTAAATTATTTCGTCAGTATCTATCACGGTGCCTAATTCCATTAACAATTTCGTCGCCTTTGTTCTTTGAATTAATTACCTACACGTGAATATATCAAATCATTTCGCTCCGTTTTGTTGCGGCCAATAAGTATATCACCCATCCCAACAAGTATCCATTTGTTCTGGATTATGAGTCGGGTCGAAGGGTTCGACCCCAACGTCGGGTTTTTTTTTCCAATGTACATATCTTCATACGATCATACCGAACAGCAGTTTTGATTTATTGGTATCATTACTCAAAGTCACGTTTTACGCCTAAAACTTTTAAACTTCTTCAATTTCAATAATACAGACATTATCTGCACTCACTTTGATTTGTTTTAGTTTTTGTTTACTTCTGCAAAAGTTCTCCAGCCTTTTAAGCGAAAGAGATACTCAGACTTCATTGCTAAGATGTAATATTAACACAGCTAATGCTGAACGGCTGAGCAAACTTTCAGATGTGATAAAACTCGTTAAAACAAACCACTTTTGCTATTCTACGAATTTGGAAAGTTCTGATATGTTAGAAAGTATTTTTGTTCAGAGTTGTTCAGAGTGAGAGTGCGCTAGTTAGCCTATAATTATATGTATTAGTGCAGCAACCGTGAAGAGGTCAGTTGATTATAATCGAGTGAGATTGTTTGAATTAGATGATCCTCGTGCCCCAAACAACCGGTAATTGCCATTGCGTAGTCCCCAAAAGATAAGAAAAAGGAACTCCTGATAAAGATAACACTACCAAGCGGAATCATTTTTTTTTATTCAAAATATATTAATGTCGCTGTCCTTTGTTGTTTTTACTGTGTATGCATAATCAGTCTACAATTTTCCCACTGCTGGGACACATGTCTGTTCTCTTTGAGAGGGAGTATGCCGTAATCCACCAAGCGGGCCCAGTTTGTGCCTGTGAGATGTCACAAATGTGCGAATTCGTGGTTCTGTATAGGTCATACCGGTTTCCTCACGGTGTTTTCCTTCACCGTTTTGAAAGCTGTGGTTATTAAATAATTAACACAAATTAAAGCGCCTGTCAGGGTCCGAATAAGGGGATAAAAGGATAATACTAAAATAAATAAAATAATAAATACACCTACCGCACCACCCTTTCAAATATTGTCCATTATCATTGCTAGCCCTTGTCCAAGCTAATAACAAGGTAAGTTTCAATATAAATTACCACTAAAATCGTATAAAGGGTGTGCCTGCCTAATTTCGGACTAGACCGAAACCCTTAATCACAAACTAATGTGAGAAAAGCCGTTAACGTTCATAAACATGAATAGTTACTTCATTTGCTTTGAATAGAAGTTTTTACTCACACACAGTACGAATGGTTAAACAAGGGACATATAGGTACATAATATAGATTAGGGGTTCTGAATATTTGATTCGCTGAAGTAAGCGAGTCCATTTCGACTGCTCGGACACAGTGTCGTAGAAGAAAAACGACTATGTCAAGTTTATGGCATTGCTAAAATTCGAGCTAATACATATATGGGCTGGTAGCAGTAGGCGCCAAGCGTTGGATTGAGATGCAGCGCACAGACAGGTATTTGGCCCTAAAAGTCGGGTGAAATCCATTTTTTTGTTTTAGTTAGACGCCGTATTTTATTATTCCTCGAAATACAATGGTATCTCCTCCTACCTTCAGCGTGAACCCGACGCGCTAGAGCCTTTCCCCCACTTTACTTTAATAATACTATAAAACGCAAAAAATATTTTTTCCGACTTTTAGGGCCAAATACCTGTCTGTGCAGCGGGCCTAAATTCCGATCTCATATGATGCAGCAAACCAAACAGCAAACCAAAATAAAAAAAAATGGCAAGAACCTGTTCTTGCCATTTTTTTATTATTTTGTTTTGCATATTTTTTTTGCCCGGTTAATAGCAATAGGGTCGCCCCTATTACATGGGTCTTATGCATAACTGGCGAAATGTGAGTGTGCTAAAGGTACACCTCTGCCAAACCCTTTTGGGATTACAGGCATGAGCGTGCAATGTTATGTAATAATAATTTTCAAGAAAACCACTGCTTTTTTTTGTTGTTACTGCAATAAAGAGTTTAGAATAAAAAATGCGTTACAAATGATAACAAAAATGATGAACATTTTTATTCGTTATAATGTTTTACATAGAGATAACAATTGGCTACGATTTTATATTATCGACTACTTTAGCCGAATAAGATGTGCAATACTGTGTCAAGAAAAAAATTGCTAGGCTTCCATCATGAATTTACAAAATGAGTAATTTTAAGGTTATGTAAGGGCAGTTTGTTTGCTTTGAGTTTTTTTCATTTTCTTTGGCTTTAGAGAATATAGGTTACATATTGAGGTTATAGCTTAAGTATTAATTTTCTTTAAGAAAAGAAGATTGAAACTAAACCAATTTTTATAATAAAATAATCATGGATATAGCGTAATATACAGGATAAAATATTCTCTTGCGAAACATAAAAGTTCTTGTTTATGCTTTTCTGTCAAAAACGGTTTTTTAGCTGGTCTTCGAGGATTCAAACCTTTAGCGTGCGTACATGGCGAACGGTTAGCAAAATGTCTCGTTGGTATGAAACCATTTGTTACATATTCCTTCACAATGTGACGTCGCTGTTTATTTAAGAGGTTAAATAAGCCTTCCACTGTCAAGGCTTCCCCTTTCCTCACATCTATTCTCCTCCCTTACATCTCTCAACAAAGAATGGAATACTATTGGACATCTCTAAGCAAAATACTATTAGTATTTATCATTTCATTATTTTTGTAACACTTTTGACGGAAGGGCACCGCCAGAAGTGGAGCCTGCGGCTTGATTTGACTCAACACGGTCTACGCAATACTCAAAACGGTATAAATGATATTTATAATTACTTATAAATTCACAATGTGAACAGCCATTTAACTCTTCATTCTTTGTTTCTTTACCACACACAGATTGCAAACATTATAGATTTACAAATACATAATTATCAGCAATGACATAGACCGTACCTTTCCGAGTAACGATTGCACACTTTACTTCTTCACAGGGAACGATTGCATGCGTTTCCGAATTCACAACAAGTATCAATTAAGTATTAATTATATTGTTGTAGCTTTTGCTTAAAGAATGACAATAGACCTCAGGGTGGTAACATTCTAAGACCTCGACTGTTTAGCCCGAAAGGGTAAAATGAAAAGTATTGATGTAAGTTTTTACATCATTGATAAAATATCATTATTTACTTAAGTGAAAAACGTGCATCAGGCATACTGGGTGGGAGTAGTTACAGAGAAATTGTAAATTTATATTGTTTTCTTTCTTTCATAAATTAGGTACCTACTACATAGATCTTAAGAAAATTCTTACTTACGCATATTAGGATTCTGTCCGAATAGATTAACAATAATATTGAAAATTAACCTTATTTTAAGTAGGTATCTGTAACTATTTTAACATTACATTTTAAGTTAAAACCCATTTATGTATCCGACTGAAATACTTGTATCTATGGTCATTCATAAAAAATATGAAAAAATCTACTGTACTATGTACTGAAGATGGTAAGAATATATTTGCATTATATAAACTCAATCTCCTTTTTATTATATAGATGCATTGCACAGGTGTGTGTATTTTGTACTCTAAAGCTACCATTTACCGGGTTACGTCATAGATTGACTTGAATATGCCCTTGTGGCTGATAGTATGTCATGCTCACTCAAATGTCTCGCTGACGGTGGTGTGTTGGATCATTTAGCTCCCTTCAAAATGGTTGAGCTGAATGGTGCTGATCCATGCGTCATGTTCGTGAATGGGCGCCGTCAGTTGGGACTGGTCATCTCTTAACTGCATTAGCTTCTTTTAATAATTTAATTTTGGATTGCTTTAATTATGTTTTGCTGCACTCTGGACGCTTGTAACGTGTACGGTTTTTGTACATCGTTCTCACCTATAGTGTCAACATTAATGATGTAACTAATATAGTTGTAATAACAACATTATTCAAAAGAGTGTCCATGGAGTTTCTTGCCCGTTCTAGCCCATAGCGTACCTACTACGCTTTGGAATGAGCAACTAACTTCATATTTCTGACTGACAGACTCATTGACAATTCAAAAGTGCCTGTAAATGGTTTAATTGAAATAAATGCTTTGAGTTTGAGTTTGAGACTACCTTTGTATGTACCAGGCCACTCAGAAAGTACTGCGAAAAAAAGTTTTTTATGTATGAGAGAGAGACTGGTCCGTTAAAGTCTATTTTGAAAATATGATTATTTGTTAGTAAAAATAGGTACGTCCCAATTTCAAAATTTCCCTCCACATTATTTTCGAGCTAATTTTAATTATCCGGGAATATTTCGCGCTACGATTTTTCACGATTTCAAGTGTCGCCTGAAACCGGACGAATCGTACGATAGACTTCAAATGGCATTCTTGCATGAAGGCCCTTCTATGGCAACCGTGTATCGTTGGTTTAACGAAATCAAGCGCGCTCAACTAACTTTGCGGGATGAAGAAAGAAGTGGTCGCCCTTTGACGGCTTTTACGGAATTAAACATGCTAGCAGTGAAGAATTTAATCCAAGACAATAGGCGAGTTACGTATCAAGAGATTCAGCAAATACTGCAGGTTGGTTCGGGAAACCTTCACGAAATTCTACACGTGCATCTTCGCGTGAGGACGCTGGGTGCCGGAAACCTCGCCGATGCTCAGAATCATATTTAAATATTGCAAACGGACATTTTTAAATATTGCACACTGGAAGGAATACTTCGATTTACAGTTCACTTTCTAGAGTTATAATGGTGGCGGTGGAATAAAACCAACGTTGGATGACAGATAGGGTGTTTATTCGCTTTACTTCAAACACTTGACAGATTTTAGCAAACACAGTTAGACTTAGGTTAAACCTATGAGTGGTCCTAGGGATGGACTGCGGGGCTATCCTATCCCTTTACCTCCTAGCTCGGCTGTTCCTGAGGGCGACGGGGCCTCCGCTCAGGTCAAGCTTATGACAACAGTGGTGACTGCGGGGCTATCGACCACTGTGCCTTCTAAGTAGCGAGTGACTGTTCCTTTATTTTTTATTTTTTTTTGTATGGCATCTCGTAGTTGACCTTGAGAGGTCGTGACTACTTAACCGGACTATCCTGTGGCTGCCTTAAGCGGACTCAAAGCCTCCAGCCAGGGGCGTAAAACTACTTATATTATTAAGCGAACGCTCGCTAAGGGCACCCCCTGTGGGGTACGGACCTCGGCTTAGGGCGTCGCTGACGGGAGGACAGCAAGATGGGACAGGATGGATCAAGTTTAGTTGATTATTATTAATCGGGGAATTTAAAGCTACAGGCTCAGCTACGGCGCGGGCTGGCACTTCGTCGAGCAAGGGTCGGGGGGGACAATTACGTCGGGATCTTCGCGAGGAACCTCGGCGGCGAGGTCGGAATGTCGGTCTGTGTTTGTGCACTGTACTGGTGGCCCTACTGCTCTCCTGAATGAGAGTTATGTGGTCATCGGGATCGGTGAGGACATGCTTGGGACGGCGGACTTGACTAATGGAGGAGGGAATATAACTAGCGGCTTTCACAACCAGAGGGTTGCGGTGATTCGCGGCGGTCTCGAAGAAACGCTTTGAAATGCGTTTCATGAACTGACGGATAGTGGGAATCCTGAGGTCTACATGGAGGATTTCGTTGCGAACGTACCAGGGGGAGCCTGTTATCCTACGGAGGAACTTGTTCTGGAGGGTCTGCATTCTATGGAAGCGAACGGGCTTGGCGTGTGCGAAGACTGCACTGGCATAGGTCATGATCGGACGGATGCACGCTGTGTAGATACGCATTTTGCACTTCAGTGACAATTTGCTACGTGCATTGAGGACAAAGTGAAGTCTACCTAGAGCGAAGGCGGCGCGCGAACGAGCCGCCTTAATGTGCTCTGAAAAAGAGAGGTGTTCGTCTAGTACGACACCCAGGTATTTGGCTCGCTTCTCCCAAGGGATCGGCTTGCCGAGCATGGTGATCGGTCGAGGGGGGCAGGGGGTATGACGCGGCTTCGAGAATAGAACCGCTTGACTTTTGTCGGGATTTACTTCGATTCTCCATTTCCTAAACCAGGCGCCAAGCTTGTTGACTTGGGTTTGGAGAATGCGAGATATCGAGTCTGGATCGCGGCCGGTGTAGTAAATGGCCGTGTCGTCTGCGAACAGAGCCAGCTGTGCCTTGCTGCACTTGGGCATGTCGCTGGTGAATAGCGTGAAAGCTAGAGGAGAGATCACAGAGCCCTGAGGGACTCCTGCGCGAATAGGGTGGGGGGAGGATAGCGCTCCTTCGATGCGATAACGGAAGGTGCGGTTCGACAAAAAGTCCCGTAAGATGAGCACGAGACGATCTGGCACACCGAGTTGGTACAGCTTATATAATAAGCCGTTGTGCCAGACTTTGTCGAACGCTTTCGCTATGTCGAAGAAAACAGCACAGGTCATCAAACCTCGTTGGAAACCGAAGTTGATGTGTTCGACTATACGGTGGACCTGTTGTACGCACGAGTGTTGGGTTCTAAAACCAAACTGTTCGTTGGGGATGAGGCCCTTTGTCTCGGCGTAGTCTCTGAGGCGCTTATAAATAAGCCTCTCATAGATTTTGCCGAGGACATTGAGCAGACTGATGGGGCGGTAACTACTAGGCTCTGACTTTGGCTTGCCGAGCTTCGGGATACCGATGACGGTGGCTTCTTTGAATGCCTGTGGGAAGATGTTGCTGCTCAGAGCACCATTGAAGATGGTGGTCAGTAGCATTATCAGGTGGGCAGGGAAAAGTTGGAATACCCTATTGGTGATTCCATCTGAGCCGGGGGCTTTACGAGCCTTAAGACCTTTGATGAGGTCGTGCACTTCGTCGGGCGTGACTGGGGGCAGTGGATACTCTGGGTCTTCGACGGGAGGGAGGGAGGCTCTATGTTCGACTTCAGCGTCGACCTCAGAGAGGTGAGCTTGGTCTACTGGTTGAGAGCTAGGCGAGCATTGGACTTCTAGAGTGTCGGCTAGAAGCTCAGCCTTGTCGACATCATCGAAGGCGATGGTCTTGTCGGGACGGATCAGGGGGGGCATGGAGACTATTTCTCCGGATCTGAGCTTCCTCTGGAGTTGCCAGAAGGCTAGGTGGGTGGGCTCTAGTTCGCTCAACATCTTGTCCCAGCCGGCGGTACGCAGCTCCTCTATGCGTGTTCTTACAGTACGCTGTAAGTAACGCATATGGGCTTTGTTCGCGTCGCAGGGGAAGTTGCTGTAGGCACGGACAGCCGCGTTCTTCTCATTCAATAGTTCACGTACATCGTCCGGCAACTTCCAGCGACGGTCATCCGTCGCTGGAATTTCCCTTGAACAATCGTTCAGGACTGATTGTACGTGAGCTGTGAATGAGTCGATCGCGGCCGTCGTGTCAGCGATAGAGTCAAAATGATCGGGGATTGGGTCCAAGTGGGGGGACGTGGTGGATTTTAAGCGATCGCTTACTCTCCTCCAGTCCGTTACCACTTTGTTGGGAAGGGGTTGGGTGGAATCGGGCAGACCTATGCGGGGGACCAGTTTCATGACTACTGGACGGTGATCGGAAGCGAGCTCTTGTACCACTTCTATAGAGTCCAACCGTAGGTTGACGTTCTGTAGGAGCGCCACGTCGAGAACATCGGCGGTGTGATTGGGATCGGGGGGATGACTGTTCCTCCTTTTTTTTTTTTTTTTTTTTTGGTGACGGGTTGGAAAATCCTCATGGAGTCCCTCCGCCCTGGGGGAAGGGCGAAGGGGACTGTCAGACTCTTACTGACTAAAAACCAACCCGTGTTCCTCAAGTACCCGTGTGTCGGAGGGGCGGGTATCGCCGAAGCATTCGTCGCTACCCCCCGACGGGTATTGGCCCGCCAGATGGTCAGGCGGGCCCCGTCACCCACTGCGGCCGTCACCCCGGCCGCAGGACTCCACTATGAGGCGCGCGCGGAACAACACGCCGCCGCCTCGAGGCCTGCTGCTGATCGGACGACAAGACGCCCCGAGTCTGCCGTCCGCAGGCCGCGCCCTACGGTGGCCGGAAGTCGGCCACCCTACGACGCCCAGTGCGTCTGCTGCGGGAGGGGAGAGAGGAGGCAGCCTCTCTCTCCCTCTCCGCCGCCTCCTTTGCGAGCATCACAGCCTCGCAAAGGTGGCGACGGCACTCCACCCCGACTCGCTCCCGACCATGGTAGACACAACAGCCGGAAGCGAGAGGTTTCCCGCAACACCTACGGCCGCGACCAAGTCACGGCGCTGCTCGGCCCAAGCTGGGCACTCCGCCAACGTATGCAGCGCCGTATCGTCGCGGCAATCACCACAATGGTGGCACTGGGACGTCGGCTCCCGGCCTATGCGACACAGGTACTTCCCAAAGCACCCGTGTCCGGTAAGCACCTGCGTCAGCCGGAAGCCGAGGGCGCCGTGGCTCCTATTGAGCCACTCCTCTAGAACTGGCCTTACCGCCGCTACAGCGGCGTGCCCCGCCGTGGGTTGCGCTAAGCGCGTCCGCCACTCCGCCACTAGGACCTGGCGGAGCTCTGCCCTGCGTGCCTCAACCTGTCGAGGCACCAGGCGCTCGCCCCGCTGGACCGCCTCCGCGCGCCACCAATAGAGCGACGCGTGGAGCTTTGCGTCGAGGTCCCAGGGCGGGGATCCGGCTAGGATGCTCGCTGCCTCAAAGGAGATCGTACGGTATCCCCTTACGATCCTGACGGCCATCGCGCGCTGCGGCCTTCGCAGCGCGGCGACGTTGTTGCGGGCCGTCAGGGCGTCCGCCCACACTGGCGCGGCGTATAGCGCCATCGACCGTACGACCCCCATGTAGAGCATCCGACATGAGGAGTTGGGCCCCCCCAGATTGGGCAGCAAGCGCGAGAGCGCAGAAGCGGCGCCCAACAACCGGGGGGCGAGCCGTGTAAAGTGCGGCCCGAAACTCCACCGACTGTCGAGGACGAGTCCAAGGTACTTCATCGTCGACTCGACAGCGATGGAGACCCCTCCTACTATGATGCTGGACCCCGGAGGCGGCTTCATCCTCGGCCCATGAAAACACAGGGCCTCAGACTTGTGCAATGCCACCTCTAAGCCCAGCCGCCGGATCCTACCCACGACGTGCGCGACACCAGCAGTCGCGCGTATGACCGCCTGCCGGTACGACTTCCCACGCGCTGTAACTAGCGTATCGTCGGCGTAACAAATGACGCCGACGCCGTGGAGAAGCGCACCGCGCAGAGCCCAGTCGTACCCTACGTTCCACAGGGTCGGCCCCAACACCGAACCCTGCGGAACGCCGCACGACGTCTCTCGCCGACCCCATCCTTCTCGACCCGGGTACACCACCGATCTTTCCGACAAATAGGCCCCGACAATGCGTTGGAGGTAGCGCGGCACCCCGTGGTACCGGAGTGCCTCTCGGATGGTACTCCAGGGCAAGGTGTTGAAAGCGTTGGCGATGTCGAGCGACACCGCCAGGACCACCTCACCCCGGGCGACTGCCTCTTCCGCGAGGTCCCTCACGCGCATGATCGCATCCGTCGTGGAGCGCCCCTGGCGGAAACCAAATTGGTTGTCCGCCAAATCCGGACCCACCCTGGTCATGTGCCGGACGAGGCGATTGGCGATGATTCGCTCAAAGATCTTACACACCTCGTCCAGCAACACGATTGGCCTGTACGCAGATGGTGAGTCTGCGGGGCGCCCCTCCTTCTTGAGCAGGACCAGCTTTCCGGTCTTCCACCGGCTTGGAAACTGGCCCCGCTCCAAACATGCGCTTAAGAGGTCCACTAGTCGGGGCCCGAGAGCCTTCATGGCCAGGACCCATGCACGGCCTGGAATGCCGTCGGGCCCTGGGGCGGTGTTCCTGATGCGAGCCACCGCCACTCTCAACTCTACCCGGGTCACTTCGGGCACATCGTCGTCTATGTCGTCTTCCGCGTCGGGCACATTGCGAGGCGGAACCATAGCCGGTGGTGCGTGCTCTGGTCTCGACGGAAACAACGCACACACCACCTCCTCCAGCAGCTGTGGCTGGAGACTCCGGGACAATGGGGGAGCCCATTGGCGCAGCTTGCCCCGTACCATAAGGTAGGGGCGTCCCCACGGCTCTCGGTCCAGAGTCTCCAGCAGCTCTTCGTTGGCCTGGGCCTTTGCCCGGCCAATGGCCAGCTGGAGGGCGCTCTTCGCCTCTCTATAACGGTCGTATAGTTCCGCCTCTTCTTGTTCGGCCGCCGCTGTAAAGGGGCGGCGGCGACGTCTTCTTCTTCGGCACCTTGCATACTGGCGTCGCTCCTGCACACAAGCAATGCGCAAATGCGCAATCGACTGCGACCACCAGTACACTTGGCGCCTGGATGGTAACGGCTGGACTCGGGGCATGCCAGCGTCACAGATGTGCGACATGCTCTCCCGGAACCACTCCGCCTCCTCGTCGATGTCGGTTGGCCTGCTTGGAGAGTCCAACCAGGCCTTGACGATAGAGGCCTCCAAGAGAGCCTCCCTGTCCAGCCGCTTCAGTGCCCAACGCGGGCCGTCTCCAACGCCCACCGGGGCCGCTTGGACCGGCCCAACCGAGGTCTGGGCGGAGACGCTGAATCGAATGTATCGATGATCAGACAGCGTCTCCACCTCCTCCAGGACGTGCCAGTCCTGGACAGTGCGCGCGAGAGCGGGGCTAGCGAACGACAGGTCCACTATAGACCCACCCCACTGCCGCACGCACGTCTGCACGGATCCCCGGTTCAGGAGAAGCAGGCCCTGCTCGACCGCCCACTCCTCCACTAACTCTCCCCGCGCATTCGTAGCCGGAGAACCCCAAGCCGTAGATTTGGCATTGAAGTCCCCCAGGACGATCACGGGAAGAGGACGGCTACGACTGACGACTGTGCCCAACTCCAAGATTATATCCTCCATGTCGGCGAGAGAAAGGCTGGGGGCGAAGTACACCCCCACGATCATAATGTTGCCCCAAATTGCCGCGACATAGCCCCGCCCTCGGGTGACGGCCTCGAAGGGAAGGGTGTCGGCGGCAGACCTCATAATCAGTGCCACCGAGCGGTTCGTGTCGCACACCCAGTCATCCCTGGGTGGCACAAAATACGGCTCGGCGACAACTGCCACATCGATCGACCACTGCGCCATGCTCTGGAGCAAGAGATCCTGAGCCCTGGCGCAGTGGTTTATGTTGGCTTGGAGGAGACGACGTAGGGCCATTATTGTGTGTCCATGGCCGTTGTCTCCTCCCCAGCCCTCGGCGGATGTTCTGCCGCAACCAGCGGGTGAACTGGCTGCGAGGAGCTGGTTGCCTCCTTCGTGACGTCCGTGATACTAGCCGGCGGATGAGCCGGCTGTCTCCTGGCATTATTCTTCTTGTTGGACCTGGCGCAGGCCTTTGACCCGGTCGTATGGTCGGCTGGCTTGCCAGATGCCGCACAGATGACGCAGTGCGGCGTGGCAGTGCAAGTGCCAGCCTTGTGACCGGGCTGACCACAGCGGAAGCACAATTGGCTGCGGTCCACCCCAGCGGTGCACCGTGCCCCCGCATGTCCTCCTTCTAAGCAGCGGTAGCACCGATAGGGCCTGGGCGCTAGGAGCGCGACCTGCGCTGAGACCATCCCACCAGAAGCCGTTTGTTACTTATCTTGTTGGCCGCCGCTACGGGACAGCCAACAACAATTGTCCCGAGACCGAAGGCACCCCAGCGTATCGTGCCCGCCTTGACTTGATCCGGCGGGCATCCTCCGGCCTTGGAGATGGCAGCGACGACCTCTTCAAGTGTGACGGAGTCGTCCAGGCCCGAAATGCGCAGATCTGCGCACTTGGTTGGCCTGGACACTCTTACATCATCCGGGCCTAGGGACGCCTTAAGTTTATCGGCGAGAGCGTCTGCTTTGGGACCACTAGTGGTTCCCGATATTTCCAGTAGGCGGCCGCCGGTAGCTGTTGTTTTGCACCGGAGGCCCGTTATGCCGAGATCACTTAGCGAAATCTCGGCTTTCGCCTTTGCCAGGATCCCGGCATATGTGAGGCCACGCTCCTCCGCCCCTGGCTGCAGGGTGAGAACCACTGCTGTAGAGCGGGGGGTACTGAGCCTCACGGTCTGGCGCTTGGCCACCGCTTCTTCTTTCTGGGCCTTCTTTTTGGCCCGCTGGCGCGCTTTTTTTGATTTTTTGGCGGCGCCCGCCCTCGTCCACTCCGCCTCAGGTCTACTGGCGGATTCTTGTGTTTCTGGCCTGGCAGTTTGTGCAGGCGGAGCAGCCGTAGCACCTGCCTTTTTGGCCAGTTTAGCCGTCTTTTCCAACTGCCCATTCGATTTAGGCCCCGCAGTTTTCTTTTGCGAGGCGGCAGTTGGAACAGTCCTCTCCTGTGTGCCCGCTTGTGTCGGTTGGTCGGCACGGGGCGCTGCGGCTTTGGCCGCATATATGACTGTTCCTCCTCGGTTGACCGTTTATATACCGTCTCATGCTTGTATGTGTTTGTAAACCTCGTTGACGTCACGGACACTTCACACGTCGAATGTTAGATGTCGTTAGTAGTCTGTAGGTACTGTTGCTGTTATCATCATAACGATGATTGATCTTGTTTGTGTTGCGATCTACTTTGGTGGCATAGTGTTGTGCACCCAAGCCAGTAGATGGAGTAAGGCGTCGTGTTATATTCTCCCCCTTATAGTATATGCTACTTATACTTACAACATTGTTCATCATTCATTAATTCATGTCCCGTATCATATCCTTTTATTTGCTAGCATTTTACGAATCGTTCTAAAACGATTTCTTTTATAACATCTTTAAAAAAACATTTATTGTTTACATTTTCCATTGTTGTGACACAAGTCAATTGTCAAACTGTCATTAAATTTTCTCTTTTAGTCTATGAAGATTACTTTTTGGTTTATATAACTTGAATTATTTTTATCAATAGGTTTAGCTGAATTATTGTATTTTCTATATAATTACCGATTACTAACTGAATTTCGACATCTACAATAATTAATAAGGACACGCTCATACTCGATCGTGGAGGTTTTAATACATCTTGGCTGAACAGACAGGCTGGTTTTATGACTGGCAGATGAGATGTCAGAATGAAGAAAAACAATTTTGAAAACTTCAAAAATCACCTAAAATTAATTATGGAAAAGGAATATTTTCCTATAAAAGAAAAGTCTGAAGCACCTGATGGAGATTCCGCGTCTGGACCTATTTCACTAATCATCTGCCTCAGATTCCGCGTCTGGACCTATTTCACTAACCATCTGCCTCAAATTCCGCGTCTGGACCTATTTCACTAATCATCTGCCTCAGATTCCGCGTCTGGACCTATTTCACTAACCATCTGCCTCAAATTCCGCGTCTGGACCCGTTTCACTAACCATCTGCCTGAGGATACGGCGTCCGGGTTTTATCAACAAACACCTATCAATTCTACGTCTGCACTCTGCTGAGTAACCACCTGCCTGGAGATTTTACGTCGAGCTTTGTCGAAGGAGACTGGCACTCTAAAGTGTCCCTTCGACGCCTGAAGACCCTTTTCCTCCACCTCCTCCTCCGGACTTCAATTCAAGCCAATTAACTTCAGTGTCGCGTGAACCGTATTGTGTTATTTTTATATTCCGACCTGTATTTTATATTTCATTTATTAAAGTATATGTAACAAGTATAATTTCATCTTTTATGTAGTTAGGGTCGAGTTGTACATTACATTTGGCGCCCCACTCATCAATTCGAACCCATTTCACCCTCTCAGAATTCTAAAAAAACTATCACTAGTTCTATTTCCTTTTAGTTTCTTATTTTGACTTTATGTAATTAACCTATTTTTCCTCCTCAGCCCTCCTCTTGAAGACTTCCTTACTAATCCTTCATACTGAACATCACTAAACACTACACCTCTACATACATTCCTTTTACCCACTGGTAATTGGCATCCATTCTTCACTTGTAAGTGTTGTTAAAACCTCTCGGGGTCTCTTGCAAGTTGGGGTTTGGCTCACTCTACGACGGCTATTGGACAATATCCCATAATCGTTAATCTTAACTCTCTACCAAAACATTTCTACACTGCATCCCACAGACTTGCACAACACTACGTTTACCCTCTGGTAATCGTACCCAGTAGTCGCTTGGTGTGTTTAAATCCACCCGTGGACACTCCCAAGTTGGTTGCTGGGACACTTCACGACTGATACAGAAGAATATTCTGTGGACGTTTGTACAAACCTTAAACACTACGTTACACCCACTACAAATACTGCACTATCCTCGCACATTTATATAATATTTTTTTTATTTGATCAGAATAGGTCTAGTATCGTGGGCTCTTTTAACTATTTTTTTTTCGACTTATTATTACAGAGTTGTCTTTTGCACTCACTAACCCACCCTCTTTTACTCCCAAATTAATTTTTATCGTCTTTATCTTATTTTTTTTTAAATCATATAATTTTCTTAGAACTTTTAAAACAAGGCTGAAAATATGAGGTCCACTGTGTTGCAGAAACTATTCCCCATTAGTTTATATACTTGAGGATCCTAATGGCAACCAAGCTAAATGGTTTTTAATTTTTTTTTTATATAAAGAACTTCATGTTATACTCATGATTCATCCCTATGTTTTCCCTTCTAATAATGAGTTATTTTCGGCTTATTAACTCTATTAATTTTCCAATTCTTTCATTGGTTCTTACACCATCAAGATTACCTTTATTTTATTTATTTATATCTGTTTTTATCAGATTATACTACTCAAGTGCTCTCTTCAAGTTAGTATGATTAATTTGTCACCATCTTTTACTTCTACTATGACTATAGGCTCCTACAGCCATAGTTATAAAACTGATGATGGCTGTACCCCATTCATCACCACCCTTCTATCAACTAACGGCTCTACAGCCCTAGTTGTATTGATCATTATGGTCTACCCCATTGATCACTGGAAGCTTTACCAATAGGCTCTAAACCATTGGTAACTAAACAACCAAACCTATACATATATGTACTATCTAGTACACCCTACTGAGCGGCTTGCAACTCTTGAAATAAGCCTATGCAGGAGCGGTTGGTGACTCCCTAAACAAGCCTATCTACTAAACTATCGTATCTATTTTCATATATGTTCTAAAGAGCGGATTACAACTCTGAAAATAAGCCTTAAAGTTAAAAATCTTTATTTCATCATATTAGTGGTTTTAGACGAGAGCGGATTACAACTCCGAAAATAAGCCTTAAAGTTATTGACTTATCAGGTTGCGTAGTGATCATTGAATGTGAATCCTATCAGACCTAACTTCGTAAGATGTCGGTATGTTTGTGTGAGTTATGTAAGATTTTTTTTGAATGCTGTAATATTTTAACCTTAGCAAAATTTTTGTTCTAGGCCAAAAATTTTCTCGGGGTCGTTGGGGAAATATAGTATATGCTACTTATACTTACAACATTGTTCATCATTCATTCATTCATGTCCCGTATCATATCCTTTTATTTGCTAGCATTTTACGAATCGTTCTAAAACGATTTCTTTTATAACATCTTTAAAAAAACATTTATTGTTTACATTTTCCATTGTTGTGACACAAGTCAATTGTCAAACTGTCATTAAATTTTCTCTTTTAGTCTATGAAGATTACTTTTTGGTTTATATAACTTGAATTATTTTTATCAATAGGTTTAGCTGAATTATTGTATTTTCTATATAATTACCGATTACTAACTGAATTTCGACATCTACAATAATTAATAAGGACACGCTCATACTCGATCGTGGAGGTTTTAATACATCTTGGCTGAACAGACAGGCTGGTTTTATGACTGGCAGATGAGATGTCAGAATGAAGAAAAACAATTTTGAAAACTTCAAAAATCACCTAAAATTAATTATGGAAAAGGAATATTTTCCTATAAAAGAAAAGTCTGAAGCACCTGATGGAGATTCCGCGTCTGGACCTATTTCACTAATCATCTGCCTCAGATTCCGCGTCTGGACCTATTTCACTAACCATCTGCCTCAAATTCCGCGTCTGGACCTATTTCACTAATCATCTGCCTCAGATTCCGCGTCTGGACCTATTTCACTAACCATCTGCCTCAAATTCCGCGTCTGGACCCGTTTCACTAACCATCTGCCTGAGGATACGGCGTCCGGGTTTTATCAACAAACACCTATCAATTCTACGTCTGCACTCTGCTGAGTAACCACCTGCCTGGAGATTTTACGTCGAGCTTTGTCGAAGGAGACTGGCACTCTAAAGTGTCCCTTCGACGCCTGAAGACCCTTTTCCTCCACCTCCTCCTCCGGACTTCAATTCAAGCCAATTAACTTCAGTGTCGCGTGAACCGTATTGTGTTATTTTTATATTCCGACCTGTATTTTATATTCCATTTATTAAATTTTCTGTGACAAGTCTACTTGCATCCTTTCATGTAGTTAAGGATCCAACCATTACGTTACACCCTCTGGTACTCTATGGTCGTCCCGACTGAGTACCAGCACCAGTTCCTTTCCGCGGTCTTCCTCTTCGGCGTATCGGATAAGTTGGTTTGGATATCACGTTCTTTCTGTTTTCAAACTTCGTTATTGCTGACGTATGATACTTTCCAATAGGCTTGTCTGGGTTTTCTGAGTGAGCAATTTCATAAGTGGAGGTTCCATGTTTCTTTAATATAACATACGGTCCATCTCGTCGAGGAGCAAATTTCGAAGTAAACTGTTTTTCGATGTTGCTAACGGGATGAGATTCAATCAAGACTAAGTCTCCAACTTGATAGTCTGGGTCAGGTCTTCTCTTGCTATTTGCTCTTTGTCGAGTCGTTTCTTTGTTACACTCTATATTTTCTTTTGCTAGCTCCAAGTCTTGGGCTAGTTGTTTTAATTTAGGGGTGATTTCTGAGATAAAGTTTTCTGATTCTACAAACGAGCTTAGATCATGTGTCAACTCATATGGTGTACGTAGTTCTCTCCCAAATGTAAGGTAAGATGGTGAGAAGCCTGTAGTTTGACACTTAGCTGTATTCATTGCGAATCTTATTGCAGGTAAAGTCAATGGCCAGTTCTTATGTTTGTCTTTCACCATAATTGCAATTTGTGACTTCATATCCCTATTTTTCCTTTCAACCACATTTGGTTCAGGGTGATATACGGGTGTGAATATTTGTTGAATTTCTAAACAATATGCTAGTTTTTGCATTACCGCTGAAATAAATTGTACTCCATTATCGCTGATAATTTTCCTTGGTAACCCATACCGTAGAAATATTTCATTGAGTAAAATGATGGCGCAATTTTCACTAGTTGCTTCATTTAATGGGAATAATTCTACCCATCTTGAAGTAGTATCTTCGATGATCAGAATCCACTTTTCTCCTGATGGTCCCTTTGGCAAAGGTCCAAAAAGATCAATGGACAATACCTCAAATCGTTGCGAGTTTGGGGTGGACTGGTATAAGCCTGCTGGCTTCTTATTAGATGGCTTATATTTTTGGCATTCAACACATGTTTTTACGTATTCTATAACATCTTTTCGTAGTCCCGTTCAGTAGAAATTATTTGTTATACGTTGCACTGTTCTTTCTACTCCCATATGACCTGCAGTAGGTGAGTCATGGTAAGCGTTCAGTATGTTTTGTATTTCATGACGTGGAACTACTAACTTTGCATTTTCAGTTTCTTGCTCGGGCATGTAAAGGTATAATACACCTTTATGAAGGAAATATCCTTTCTTTATGTAGTCTACATAACTTGTTGATTCTTTTCCTTCTTCTAATATTTTTATGATAGTTTCAAGGGTTTCATCTTTCATTTGTTCATCTCTTAACTGTTTTTCATTGTATCTAGGTAGATCTAATTCTGTGCTGCATATGATGCATTTTTCATCATGATGCTCACACGGTGGTCGAGACAATGTATCAGCTACTACATTAGTTCGTCCTGGAGTATATTGGATTTTGAACTCGTATGGTTGCAGCTGTAGTGCCCATCGTGCTAAGCGACCAGTAGGTGTTTTAAGATTCATTAACCATTTCAACGGTTGACGATCTGTAATAGTTATGAACTTGGTTCCTTCTATATAGCCACGAAATTTTGAAATAGCCCATACTATGGCTAGTGCTTCCTTTTCTGTGACACTGTAATTGCGTTCAGCTTGTGTTAAGAGTCTACTTGCGTATTCAACAGGGTGCTCATTGTCTCCCTCCCCCTGCACTAAAGCTGCGCCAATGGCATACTGGCTGGCATCAGTCTTGATAGCAAAGGGTAAATCCTCATTGCTTGTCTCAACACTGGTGACGCAGTCAATGCATTTTTTTTTTTCATAAATGCTTCTTGTTGCTCTTGTTCCCACTTCCAGCTTATTTTCTTCTTCGTTAGATTAGTAAGTGGTCTAGCAATGTCTGCAAAATTATTAATAAATCTCCGATACCATGATGCGGTTTGTAAAAAAGATATTAATTGTTTTATGTTTTTAGGCGCCTGTCGATCTGCAATAGCAGATATTTTCTCTGGGTCTGTTTTGATACCTTCTGAAACGATGAGGTGTCCCAGATATTTAATTTCAGAGCACATAAATTTACATTTCTTTCTGTTGGCTCGTAGCTTGTAATCTCTCAGTTTAATAAATACTTCTCTTAAGTCTTCTATGTGTTGACTGAAAGTATTATATCTTATAATTAGATCATCTAAATAGCTTAATACACACTTCACGTGCAATCCTTGTATGAATTTGTCCATTAATCTTTGGAACGTAGCAGGAGCGTTTCGAAGACCGAATGGCATTCGCTTGAAACGGAACGTTCCAAATGGTGATACAAAGCTTGTTTTATCGTAATCATCTGGATGTACCATGATCTGCCAGTAACTTGACTGTAAATCAATTGTTGACATGTAGGGCATCGCTTTTGCCTGATGTAATAAGTCATCAATACGAGGCAACGGATATCTGTCAGGTTTAGTTATCTCGTTGAGTCGTCGATAATCTACGCAAACTCGAACATCGGTTTCTCTTTTTGGTACTAGAATCACAGGGGCTGACCATGGGGAATCACATTCCTCGATAATGTCATCACTCATCATATCATCAAGCTTTTCCCTCAGTTGTTTTTGCCTTGTAGGTGACAATCTATAGGGCTTAACACTGATAGGAGGATGATTGCCTGTGTCTATTCTGTGTTGTGTGAATGGAGTTGGTTCTGTGTTTTTCTCAAAGATGGCGCTGTGTTCAATTAACAATTCATTGAACATATTTCGTTCATTGTTTGAAAGTAATTTTCCTTCATCGGGATTTAAATGAATATCAACAGAATACTTAGAAGTTGGGTTTATTGGTAAATAAATAATTCGTGGATCTACACAAGATTGGTTGTCAGCAGGTTCCCGAGGACGTGTAGGACCTGGTGGCGTGTCAAATTTGTGTAATGTCCATTTTGGTCGTTTTTTTACTGGTGGACTGCCTTGTACGTCGGATACTGTTGGTGTAATGGGTAACGGTGACAACATGTCCAGCTCATTAGCCCAACGAATGAACTCCGACACTGCCTTCAGTTCCACTGGCTCCTTTTCTACTTCAAATGTCATCCGCTTCACTGCTTTCATTGGTATGACGTCATTGCTGAGTTGAATGAAGTTGTGTATTGTTTGTGGTTCGTTTATAAAATTCCAGCTGCGTTGCGGTGCATTAAGTATGATTCCTGCCTGTTCTAGGAATTCGATACCTAACAGCGTACGGTTGTCAACAGCTTCTGGTATGACTGACAATGTTATTGGTAGTGTGCGTTCTCCAATACGTATGTCAGTTGTCGTTGTCAACAAGTTTGACGTTTTTACCGTTCCATCGGCTAATTTGATGTCAGTTAATTGCTGGTCAAACTGTGTTCCTTTACGTAACAACATCTTATATAGTTGCATACTAGCAATACTGCTACGGGCAGCAGTATCTATGTATGCATAGCCTTCTTCCCCTTCTATGTTAACCTTTATCGTCGGTATTTTTGCTTGTATTTTTAAGGTATTTTGTACTGTATAAAATGCAACGGGCTTTGGTGGCGTTTCCTTGTTTTTACAGGTACTGCAGTTGCTTCTGTAAACACCAGGTGCTCCACATCCATAGCACTTGATGACCGGCTTCTGTTCTGTTGGAGACATTGCCGTTTCCTTTTGTTCTGCCAACCTTTTGCGACATACGTCAGAAAGATGACCCTTCTTGCCACAAAAGGAACATCTTTTGAGCGGCTTTCGTTCTGATTGCGTTGATGTCGTTATCTCACCAGCTTCCTTAAGCAGACTTTCAATATGACGACCACGATCCAGAAGTTCAGCGAACGTCTTCACTGTCGTGCGAGCAATCTCCTTTTTGTAGGTAATATTGAGAAGTCCGTAAACAAAGTCCAAATGTTCGTCTTCTTTTTGTCTTTTCGCAGGTAACTGAGCGAGTAAGGCACGTTTTTCACACACAAACACGTCAATTTGTTCAGTTGTTTGCTTCTTTGAGTAAAGTTCAAGATAAATTTCATGTGGCTGCATTTTCGGAGCAAAAGCAGACTTAATGGCGTCGAGAGCTTGGGTCCACTTTTTTATATCGCCTTTTACACCGTTCCACCACGTAGCAGCAGCTCCAGACAATAACAAAGTTAAACCTTCCAAGGCGTCTTCGTCACTGATTTTCTCAATTTTTTTGTAAACTGAGATACTGGTCACAAATTCTTCCACTTTATCAAAATTTCGTTCACCGTCGTAACGCTTTGTGCACGCAGCAAAACTTTTAAAATGTCTATTTCCACTTTCGTTCGCTTCTGTCACTTTTGTTATGAGTGCAGTGAATTGTTCCTGAGTCATCACCACCATTTCTTGTTTTTTCTCAGACATGTCAATACTGTCAAAATAATATGAATTCTCTTGAGGGTAGGCTCCTGTTTATCCGCCAATATGTGGGTACACCGTCAAAAATGTGGGTACTCCGATAAAATTGGTTGCGGGTAGAAGAAGATTTCGTTGGGCGCCAATATAATGGTGGCGGTGGAATAAAACCAACGTTGGATGACAGATAGGGTGTTTATTCGCTTTACTTCAAACACTTGACAGATTTTAGCAAACACAGTTAGACTTAGGTTAAACCTATGAGTGGTCCTAGGGATGGACTGCGGGGCTATCCTATCCCTTTACCTCCTAGCTCGGCTGTTCCTGAGGGCGACGGGGCCTCCGCTCAGGTCAAGCTTATGACAACAGTGGTGACTGCGGGGCTATCGACCACTGTGCCTTCTAAGTAGCGAGTGACTGTTCCTCCTCGGTTGACCGTTTATATACCGTCTCATGCTTGTATGTGTTTGTAAACCTCGTTGACGTCACGGACACTTCACACGTCGAATGTTAGATGTCGTTAGTAGTCTGTAGGTACTGTTGCTGTTATCATCATAACGATGATTGATCTTGTTTGTGTTGCGATCTACTTTGGTGGCATAGTGTTGTGCACACAAGCCAGTAGATGGAGTAAGGCGTCGTGTTATAGAGTGGATATTCGCATGTTTGCCTATCCCAAGCTTAGTTGGAAGATAAAGGCAAACTGGATCATACCATCACGTTTTAGCAAAGGTCATTTTCTTAGAGTAGTCGCCCGCGCAGCTATACATTGTAACGTTGCGATTAGTCGGAGGGCTAGTTGTAAGTTACTAATTCAAATGAGAATATTAGTTACCTAATACAAAGGGTAAAGTGGTGTGAAGGTGTAGGTGCTTCAGATCCACTTCAATTTTAATCCTAACAAATAAATTCAGTTTACTAAAACCTTGGATGAGACCAGGACTTGTGAGGTCTATTCGTAACAGGGATTGGATGCACCAAAGCATCGAGCAAAGGATAACGTAGTGTTCGAAATTATAATAAATTGAAACTAAAATCCGAAAAAAATTAAATGCCCCCTCGCGCAGGTCTTAAATATGCGCCTAAAGATGCGCATTTCTCCTGATTCTCTTAAACGGTCCATAGTAAGACTCATTTTCAAGGGGGAGGTTGGAAACCGTGTCTCCAACTATCGACCTATTTCAATTCTGACCTACCTATCAAAAATCATTGAAAGGCTAAATAACAAGACTTAAACATTATTTAGAAAAATAAAACCAACTTTCAAAAAATCCTTTTGGTTTCTGTACAGGCAAGTCCACGGAAGATGCATTAATTGACTTTACTGAACACAATGTCAACACCTTGGATAACAAAAAGAAATGCCTCACTATATTTCTCGATCTGGTAAAGGCTTATCACAGTTTTCAATCCCACCTTAGTTGACAAGCTATATCAACTCGGTATCATCATCAACTCAAACTACTGTCTGTTTATTAATCTGAAAGAACACAAAAGGTGAAAATTGGCAATTAAACAAGTCATGGCCTGCCTGTTAGCCACGTAGTGCCACAGGGTAGTATCCTAGGGCCAACGTTGCTCCAAGGTTATATTAATGATGAATATTATTATTAAATATATAAATAAAATAGAAAACTCAAAAAATAATTTCATATGCAGATGAAACCTTCCAAAAAGCACAACAACGCTTGCTTGATAACGAGAAAACCAAATTTAGCTCATTCTTTATTCGCAACCCTGGTGATCGCTTCAATCAACACATCGTATAACCTCCCACATCTACCATAACCGTTGCCGTTGAATATATTAAATATTTAAAACTCATTTATGTATTAGCTCATCTTACGAGACTTTTTGTCGAACCGGACCTTTCGCTATCGCGTCGAGGGAGCACTCTCGTCCCCTCATCCTATTCGCGCAGGTGTCCCTCAGGGTTCCGTACTATCTCCTCTCGCCTTCACGCTGTTCACTAGCGATATCCCAAAAAGTAAAAAGGCTCAGTTGGCTCTCTTCGCCGACGACACTGCCGTTTACTATACCGGTCACTGTCCCAACGCTATAGCTCGTACTCTCCAAACCTCCGCAAACGTCTTAGGCGCTTGGTTCCGGAAATGGAGAATCGAGGTCAACCCCGATAAGAGTCAGGCGGTTCTCTTCTCGAGACGTCGTCGACTCCCTCCCCCACTTCCCAGCCCGATCACTATGTACGGCAAGCCAATCCCTTGGGAGAAGCAAGCCAAATACCTAGGCGTGATCCTCGATGAGAACCTTACCTTTAAGGCTCATATTAAGGCGGTTCGCGCGCGCGCCTCCTTCGCTCTTAGCAGGCTGCAATTCGTACTGACAGCCCGTAGTAAACTGTCCCTCAAATGCAAGCTCCGCATCTATACCGCAGTCATCCGTCCCATCATGACCTATGCCTGCGTTGTATTTGCGCACGCTCACCCACGTCATCTCCATAAGATGCAGACCCTCCAAAACCGTTTCCTCAGAAGGGTCACGGGTGCCCCCTTCTATGTCCGTAATATCGATCTTCACGTCGACCTCAAAATGCCAACCATAAAACAGTTCATGAAACGCTTATCAAAGCGTTTCTTCGACTGCGGCATCAAACATTCTAACCCCCTGATTACAGCGGCCGCCCGCTACACTCCCTGTCGCATTAGCAGTATTCGCCGACCAAGGCATACTTTAATCGACCCCGACGACGCCACTACCCTCCTCCAGGAGAGTAGCAAGGCCACTAGCACGCTACATAAGCCCAAAACCCGATCGCCGTCCTACCGCCCTCGCCGCCGAGGCCCGCCGCGACGCCCAAATCGACGCCTCTCCCGACCCTTGCTCGAGCCAGCCCGCGCCGCTGAGCCTGTAGCTTTAAATTCGTCGCTAAATAATACCAATCCTGATCCAGCTAGTCATTTGCTGCCCTCTTCCAGCGACGCCCTAAGCCGAGGTTCGTACCCCACAGGGGGTGCCCTTAGCGTTGTCGCTTAGTTTTAGTTAGTATATAAGTTTAAGTCCTGGCTGGAGGCCTTAATTTATTAGGGAATCCACAGGCAAGTCCGCTTAAGCAGACGACAACCGCATAGGTTGACCTGCGAGATGCCAAACAAACAAACAAATCATTTATGTATTAAAAAAGAGACAGCCTATGCTAAAATTATGAAAACGATTTATTATTCCTTGTGTCAAGTGGTTATAACCTATTGTATTGCTTGTTGCGGCTGTGCCGCAAAACACATAATTTAATTTCTGTAAGAGCTCTAAGAGCCTTATTGGAGGGAGTTATTTTAAGCCCAGGTATTTTCTACCACTGAGCTGGACAGGGAATTTGAATTTGAATTGAGGTACTAACTGTACGTGAACTGTTTATACTAGCCATAACTATGAGACAGCATTGCCCAGACTGAAAAAAAATTACAAGGAGAAGACGTTTCAATCCATTAAAATATGTACCGTGTATAACATCTTTTGCACAAAAATCCAACAAGGTCCTAGGCTCTGGACTATTCCACGTTGCAAATAAACAGTAGCATTTTTTTTCATGTCAAAAATTTGAATTTGATTTGATACATTTTTGTTGAAACTGAAATGCTGTAGAGTAATTAGATAATTTCTTTGTATAAATAAAAATATTACTAACCTCTCTGGGACTTTTCATATGCGAGCGAAACCACAAGTGAAGTACCTAACAGAATTTGTTTTTATTACATGAATAAATAAAAGATAATATGTATATATGATGTAAACGAGGAGCCCAGAGGCAAGCATATGTAGGGCGGAAACTTGATAGCTGAGTTAGGTACGGCATGATGAAAGAACAACGAAAACATATTTGAAAAGTTTCAATAATGACTATTCCACGGAAAATAATGACACTGACATGCCTTAAACCTAGTTTATGATCTGATCTCGTTCAGTTTTATTGGTGAAATCCACCCTAAATCTTCGACTTTGAACACTTACATTTGGATTTTTCTTTCAAAAGATATTTAGGGCGAATAAAAGTTATTCTGTGCAATAATGTAATCTATCCTAATGGTGAATATGTAAATATCTGACGAATTGATGGAGCTTTGCCGCAAATATAATGAAATTTGAAATACTAAAAATATGAAATACTTGAAACTTTGATTAAAAGTTAAAGTAGCAAAATTTAAACTTCGTCAGAGTACACCATAAACAGAGTTGATTATTTCGAAACTTAGCAATGTCATTAAGCAAACCAATTATATAAAAAACGTCCTCATCGTTACTCAACGAACTATCAACATATAACAAACAGAAGGTGCCCGTCAATTGTCTGATAAAGTTGGCAAAGACGGAAAACCACAATACAATTAACGAAAACTTTAAACTAACGCATTGTTGTCGTCGTAACACATTTATATTCAAACTTTTATTGTAACTACGAACTCGATATCGTTACAATTGTTAGTTTTTATCAAAGGAGAATTACCAAAAGTGGTATCAAAAAGTCTCATGCATCAAGATCAAAAATGCAGTAATTATTTTCATATTTTTTTACGACAGTACGCTTCTGGGATTTGATTTTTTAACAGGGGATTAAATTTAAAGTAAAAAAGTATGGGTAATGACAATAATGTTTTACTCCCTTTACATGACATTCCGTTTCACATGAAATGATAATATAATATTGAATTTAAAAGCTGTCATGATCACGTCTTTCAATAATGGCGTAAAAATATATACTTTGTCGGTTCTACATTAATTTAAAAGAACTAGAATAGAATATAATTATTATTTAGAAGACTTATAAAGATTATCATTTTGTATGGTTAATTGGCCGTTCACAACCGGTCATAGAGATGTAGAATGCAATAGAATCGATTTTGGATCAATCGACTAATCAGTCATTTTCTCACCGTCTCTTTTAGTAATAAATAATTGTAACGTTTGCTTGAAAAACATTTCACGAATCATTTGTAATAGCTTTGCTTTCTTTTTGTAGAATAACAGTAATACTTGAGTAAAACCAGTACACCAAATCGAATAAGTAATGCTAATTGACACAATATCGATTTACTTACTAAACATTTATCGATCACATCCCTAAATCCCGGCCGGCATATTTTTGACATTTGATCTGACGTATTAACTTCGTTTTCACTAGCGCTATCGAATACGTCCGTCTGTGTTTTTGAGAGTTGAGATTAATGAATAATCGTGTTGTGTGTTGAGAAGTAGAACTTGTTTGTATTTTGTGTACTTATTTCTGTGTATTTCATTGTGCAAATATGTCGAGTCGTGGGGTGGACCGACTGACGCCGTCAGTCACCTGGCGAAACAGATGTGTCAATTTTTAATTTTTGATACCTAGAAACCTACCTACACATTCGTTAGAACAAGCGTCTACTCCAATGATTAACTTGTTACAGTCATGGATAACTCCTACTCCGGTAAGCAGATCTTATTTTACTCTTTGAATATGTAAGAATGTCAGGCACCTTCCACATCCTGTCTAATCTGTTAATGACTACATGTACTATGCATAATCTTACAAAACATTATTTTTATAGAAAGAAGGAAAACATAACTTATTATAGACTCGCACACGAAATAACAACAGAAAAAAATACGAACCTGTTTGTGGGCAAAAAATGCTTTACTCTTGATTATAGGTGTAACATGTGTAATTACTATATTCCGGAAGATATATAACTAACAGTTAAAACACACAATTTTTTATTGCAGCTGTCTTCAGAATGTCTGCTTTGTACGGAATGTTTAACACATCTTCAAGATCGAGTAAACACAATAAGTGAAGGAAGTATATCTTTGCCTGCTTTTGGACATAGAAGAGTGTGCTTTTCTTGTGGCAATTCTATTCTACGTGCAACAAGAACATATCCTGTAAGACAAGATCGACAAGAGGGAAACATTTTAGTTAGACATATTTACCAGATGCATCTGGTAAATATTGTTGTTTATGTTGCATTAAAATAAAATATGCATTTCATCTTCTTTCTGTTCTAGTTAATGTTTTTCATTTCTCCAGTCTTTTAAAGTTGACAGTGATCTCTGTAGTGTTGTTGTAATCTATTATTAAATGTGTTTATGATATTTTGTCCCGATAAGTGAAGGTTTCACAAATAAAGGATGCTATTAGATATTATTATCTATTTTGATACAATTACTGCCCAATCACAAACAGGTATTCCAAACAGTTACATTAAATTACATACTTTTATCAAGTCTATAACCCATTGCAAAATGTTTTAAATTAGAAGAAGTACAGTTAAATGAAAATCTGATTCAGGTAACAATATGTTACAATAAAAAAGAAAAAATCCATGCAGCCGTCAATTATATTTCGAATACTGTCTGTTTTACATGTATACCTCCCATCCCTTAATATTTTGTTATTCGCACCGATAAGCATCGAGGTATTGCATTCCTTTTGTCTGAAACAAAGCCAATTTGTTGTCCCAGGCTTGTTCTTTAGCGAGGAGGCAAAACTGTAACTGGGTGTAACTCACGGTACATTGGACATAGCCCCGGCGGGATCTCATGGCGATATGGAGGGTGCGATTGTCGTAACCCAGTTGTGGGCACGCCACAGTAGCGGCGATAATTCCCCTCTTTGAGTAGTGGTTGGAGAGGTGCCACGGCGACCTCACCTTCCGCCTGACACAGGTCCTCACCGGACACGATTGTTTCGGGAGGTTCCTGTTTCGCATAAGGTGGGAGGAAACGCCCGAGTGTCACCACATCGGGAGTCGCCTGCAGATTTCCAGCCACCGTAGGCGCGGGATGCGGACGGTGAGCTATGGATAGCTCGCCGTCTAAATATATAAAGATTTAGTTAATCTTTATATATTATTTACATAATATATGTTGAGTAATTTTAAATAAGTTATATTAAAAACCATTGCAATATATTTTTTATTGGCCTTGACCGACATAACACCAGATATTATGAAAAAATCGTTTTATTCTAATGGTTGTACACCTTCGACATCCAAACATAATATATCCCAGTCTCAACAGCTCCACTAAAATCGTCAAACGATTCGTCGCTGTCTGATGACGAGTCATTTAAGTTTGTGATAAATTGATCTAATAATTAGTTCGTTCTTGTGTGTTTTTTCTATTCGGACTCGCCAATAGATTTGAATTTCTCCATTATTAGTTTCAGTTGACTTTCGGTAGATTGATCATTGACATGATTGACAGTTTTAGAACTAACGTGTCTTGCACTTGGGCCCAAAAATCCCGATTGGGTCTGAATCCGGGCGATAAGGAGGTAACGTAAAACCGAATGGCCGTGTTCGGCCATTATTTGGTGAATTGAGTATTTAATGTGTTTTTGCTTTGTGGCGTTTAATGATTTCATAAAATTCTGGTTCAGCAGATTTGACGAGAAGAGTTTGTTTTTAGATGTAAGCCATGATTGCATAATTGCTTTTACAGTTGGAATTCGGTACATTGTTTATCGGTGTGTTATGGTAAGAAGCGTTATCTACGACCACAGCATTGTTAGGTCATCGATTCGGAATGAGATGTTGTTTTTTCGTAATTTTCTTTATTCATCTCGTGGCGATAATCGCCAGTACTTTAAGAAGATTTATATAATAAGAGAGCGCCAGGTTCAGAACCTCTTAAGCTGCCAGCTTGGAAAATAATTAATCTTTCGCCTTTTGATAGATAAGATAAGATAAGTCTTTGTTCGCCTTAAACATGGTATAAAGTTGTTACAGTCTGGTTTTGATAAAAATATCCACATCTTTAGCTATACAGAATATTGTATCAATTGCATGCAAAATAATTAACACACAAGTTAAAGGTGAACTAATACAATGTCACAGATTAATTGGTGATACAATAATAGTCATTAAGATCATATATCATTCACATGTTCATTAATACCTGTGCATACCCATTTTATATTTTTTCATGTTAAAGAAATCCTATATCCTCACGATGTTTTCCTTCACCGTTTTGAGAGCAGTGGTGATGAAATAATTTACACAAAGTAAAGCGCTTGGCTGGGTTCGACCCTACGACCACTAACTCGTAAGTCGCGGCCACTAGGCCACCACTGCTCCCTATTTAATCCTTTTATTAATATTATTTTCTAAATATATTAAAATATTTTGACATGTTCATCATATAGACATACGTTTTTTTAAATATGCGTATGTAAGCTTACATGATAAGGCAAGTTAGTGGTATAATTCACGTTCTCAATGATATCACGCTTTACGACACTCAAATATGAAGAAATGCTATTCCATTAACGACTACTTAAACGATAAGAACAGTTGGTCGCTTTGATTAACTCGAGACAATATTCGTGTTCTTTCTCCAGAATCAGCTTACCTACTGACAGGGTATATGAGTTCATATATTAGTTTTTTATTTTATTTGACGGTATAAGTCAATTATTTTGTTATCTTCATTTATTATTGACATGATCTACTCATTACAATGTTTTTTAATGAGCTGTATTGAAATATGTGGTTAGCTAGCGACCTCGAAAATTGATAATATTATTGTTGTCTGAGCAACCAGCAGCAAGTTCGTCATGCTCCCTCAGATGTCACTGCTTGCGGTAGCGTCGGGGGTCGGGTTTCCTCCTTCCCCAAATATGGCGAGGGGGGTAATGGCTGATCTTTGCGTTATGCTTGTGAACGGGTGCTGCTTGTGGTGACTGGTCGTCTTGCTGTCTATGGTTTTATTATTGTTACAGTAATTGTTCTGTTAACTTATTTTACTTTTGTTAGAGAAGTAAGATTGTATTATATCACTTTTCCACAATAAGTACATTTAGTTTACTAAATTTCCATTTTGTTAAAACCATATTGGCTGATTGACTACATTTCCTTTGCCTGTCACATCACGTGGCAACTATCGTTTGTATATTTTTGTCCGTGGGTTCAACACTCACAGGAGAGGTTGAAACCATCGGACTCTGGGGCATTCGAACACGGAACACCAAGGGAACAAGTCGTAAAATATCAAGTGAAGGACCTACTGTAAGTCAATCTGATTTAATAACTATTCTTTGAATATCATACAAAGTTATTAACGGTGGCCGTTATTTTGTTTTAAAAATGTTGGATTAGGTTTTGCGTAACTGTTGCTAATTGTAGAATTTATGTAGCAAGTATGTACAATTTTCTATATTCCAAAAATACTAAGTATTACGTGAAATATAAGTAAAAGATTATGAGATATCATGATTAATGAAAATAAATGTGTGTTCTGAATGTTAACCAACAGTGCATTTTATTGACTTTGTTCCTTTAACTTCTGATTTATCTAATAAATCAGAAGTGGGATGATTTTGCGCCCATATTTATTATGAGTTAAATAATTTTCAACCTAGCTATTTGAATAAAATAACGGTCACATGTTAGGTAAAGAAAATTAAGAACGAAATGAGTATTTCACTGTGTGCTTTAATCATGTCTAAATCATTACGGGGATGCAGGCATGGATTGTGAAGGCATTGTGTATGTTGCCGGGGCTACACTCCGGGATACACATGTTTTCGGGAGCGATATAATGATGTTCCAACGTGCATGCGTCTTGCCATGGCCACTCTATGGAGACGTAGGCATGGATCTTGCGGACCTTGTGTATCTTGCCGGGGCTACTCTCCGGGATACACACCGCAAAGGTTTTCTGGGATAGTATTATAGTGTTCCTCCATGCATGCATCTTTCTGTGTTCACTCTACGGAGATGCTGATGGGGGTCATTGAACAAATGCATATTTTTCATTGTGGGGTGTTCCTGCAAATACTTTGCCATGGCTACTTTATGGAGGTACGGGTAGGAACACCGCGAGATGTCCACTCTCACCTTGCCGGGGCACACTCCGGGATGGGTGTGGATATTTTCTTTGGTAAAATATGAATTTGTTTTGGTGTTTTTCGACAAAAGAGTGCCGTACTGGGCACGGGTATTCTGCTGTATCTTGCTGTTAGGTTTATATTGTGCTGAATGGAACAAATACACCTACACCAGCACACAGTGAAACGTGAGGGTATATACACAGTAAAGGAATTTAATACAATGATGATTACTCGAATGATATTTAATGGAATAACTATGTTTATTGCTTTAGTGACAGTTTAATTTCTGTTTTTTTTTATTAATGTTCTTTCCTGTCATAATCTGTAATTTACAATTTGTAATTTGTGTCATAATTTTTTCACATGTACCTACTAAGGTTCTAAGAATACTATTCTAATCATATCAATATTTTTCTATCCTGATTCCGATTTGCCCTTGACTTGACAATAATAATAAAAGATTGTGACAATGTCGTATAGAGCGTCTGCTAGAGAGGCCTATACACCTCCACGTGTTGTCGAGCGTAGGAGTAGATCTAAGGAGAGGAACACGCGGGTTCGTTCTCGCGGACCCAAACGTCCTCGCCCACGCTCGCGATCAACTAGACGTAAGGCTTCGTCTAGCAGCTCAACATTGGCCTCTTCGGATGCTAAACATTCACGTTTACATGGGATTAAATCGCTAAAGCAAATGCGAAAGCACCGCACCAGACTTTCTCGTTGTATTGGGAGATCACGCAGTATAGATTCACAATCGTCCAAAACACAAAGGGAACGTTCGGGCTCACGCCTGCATAAAAATAAAAAACGTTCGCGCCGTGAACGCATACACGTAGAAAAGAGACGACATGCTAGCATAAGTTCAGTAATAAGTACTATCACAAATTCTTCTGAATCGAATAGCAGCAGGCATAGACGGTCCCCAGTGAAATCAAACCGTACTAAACGCAAAAAGCAAAGCGTAACTTCTAAATCAAAAGAAAATAGTGTAATGGAGAAGTTAATAGATGCGATAAATAAACGTAACGAAAGTAGCTTCATAGGCGCTAAAGACGTTATTTCGAACTTCGATCCGAGTCAAAAAAATCAAACGATGACATCTTGGTTAAAGAAAGTGAACGAAACTGCTCAAATATATTACTGGAATGATAAAGAAATTATTTATAACGCATTACCTAAGCTCACCGGTCTTGCACGCAGATGGTATGAAGGCTTACCGTCAGTTAAGCTTAACTGGAAGGAATGGCAGGCCAAGTTATTAAAAAGTTTTCCAGACGATCAAAATTATGCGGATAAACTCATCGAGATGCTAGATAGGAAGAGCAAGAGGGATGAAACTCTAGAAGAATACTTTTATGATAAAGCAAAACTTGTCAATCATTGTGGTATTGAGGGGAAAACGCAGTAGACTGTATAGTACAGGGCATTTATGATAATAATATCCGTCTGAATGCGTTAGGCTCAGACTTTGGGCGACCGAGTAGGCTACTCAAGTATTTACGCAATATTTCTTGCAAAAGTATAAAGGAAATTAAGAAAACTCCCTTGCAAACTAAAGAAATCACAAGAAACATTAAAAATCCCTCGTTCAAAGTCCGTTGTTACAATTGTTCGGAGCTTGGACATACTGTTCCAAAATGCCCAAAGGCTCTCCAAAAATGTCAGAAATGCAACCGAATGGGCCATTTAGCAGAACATTGCAAGCGTGATGCAGATAAAGATAAAAATAGTGTAAACCCCGTCAATAAGGTACAGTTAATCGAAGCCAGTAAAGCTGCTCACAATATTTACACAAAAATATAACGGTAAACGGTATATCTAAAACTGCATTTGTCGATTTTGGTAGCGGGTGCACGCTTATCAAACAAAGCACGGCGGACGAATTAAAATTAGACACCACGACAGAGGGACTACCTGTATTAAAAGGCTTTGCAGCTGGTGTAGTGTTACCGTTAGGTAAGGCATCCGTCGAGATAAGCGTGGACTTTGTTACTGCCATAGTAGAAGTGTTTATTGTACATAATGAGTTTATTAACACAGATGTATTGGTTGGTCAGACTCTAACTGAGTTATCTGAAGTAAGAGTTTACAAAACAAATAGCAGTTTAGTGTTATATTCAGCGGAGGCCGAAGCAGAGAAATCTGAAGTTTACATTAAATCAGATGTAGAGGTTAATGGGCTAGTCAGTGTAGATATACATTTAGGAAGTTAACACACAGGGCTAATATACTTACCAGGAACCACTTGTTTTAAGACTGGGGAAGAAATTGTAATTCTGCAAGATCTGTATGCAGTTAAAAATGGCTTAGGAAAGATATTAGTTATAAATTTATCTGGGGATAAACATGTGTTGCATAACGGAAAGCTTATTGCAAGGGCTAATTTATTACCGATCTCAGTTGACATTTATAGCGATTTCCACAAGGCTGACAAATTAGGGGTCTACAAGCTGACAGTTGACAAACCTAGTGACAACAGTCCTGGTCCCCTGACAATGGACATGCTAAAAATAGGTTCTGAGACTACTGACAAACAGAAACAAAAACGTTTAAAGTTGGTTAATGAATATCGTGATTGTTTCGCTTTAAACGTGAGCGAGCTAGGAACATCGACAATTTCAGAAATGCATATTACACTTACTGATAACTCCCCAGTATCTTACAAACCATACAGATTACCATATAGCGAACGCATTTTAGTTCAAAAACTTGTGAATGAGCTTCTTGATAACAATATCGTGCAAGAATCTAATTCTTCTTACGCAAGCCCAATAGTTTTAGTTAAAAAGAAGAATAACGATTATCGTTTATGTGTAGATTATAGGGCACTCAACAAAAATACCGTCAAAGATTCGTACCCTATGCCAGTTATAGATGACCAACTAGACAGACTTAGCGGCAAAAGATTCTTTACGAGTTTAGACCTAAAATCGGGTTACTACCAGATCCCGATGGCGAGAGATTCGACTCATGTAACAGCGTTCGTAACCCCTGACGGCCATTTCGAATATACGCGAATGCCATTCGGTGTGGTCAACGCACCAGCGGTATTTCAACATATGATAAATAAAACCCTAGGGAAAGATAGATTCGACCTAGCCTTGCCCTATTTAGATGACATCTTGTCACCCTCTACTGACGTAGACGAAGGTATGGAAAAATTAAGGAAAAATATTTAATTGCCTACGGAAAGCCGGATTGACTTTAAAATATCGAAAAATGTTTCTTCTTTGAGACGAAGCTAGATTACTTAGGATATGAAATTTGTAAAGATGGCCTGAGGCCCGGTAGTAGAAAAACCGAGGCAGTAGCTTTATTCCCGACACCATGCAGCGTTCATCAGGTCCGACAATTCGTTGGTCTTGCTAGTTTTTTTAGACGGTTTATTCCCAACTTTGCGAGTATAGCTAAACCTTTGACGTCTCTTACAAAAGCAAATGTCCCCTGGGCTTGGAGTAGTTTTCAAGAGGAAGCATTTAATACAATAAAAAATAAGTTAATCGAACGTCCCATATTGGCTCTGTATGATACAACTTACATAGCGGAGGTACATTGCGACGCCAGCAAACTAGGAGTAGGCGGAATTCTGCTTCAAAAGCCTGATGAAAAAACTTCTCCTAGGCCGGTGGCATACTTTAGCAAACAAACAACTAAAGATGAAGAATACCTGCATTGCAAAGAAGTTCCGTATATATTTAATTGGTATACCGTTCAAAGTGTTCACGGACTGCAACGCATTGAGGACCACCCTGACAAAGCGTGACTTGATGCCGCGAATAGCACGGTGGTGGTTATTATTACAAGAAAACGATTTCAGCATTGAATACAGGTCAGGCGACAACATGAAACATGTTGACGCGTTAAGCCGAAACTGTTCAAATGTCTGACCCTAAATTACAACACATCAAATTAATCTTAAAAAGTAACAAAAAGGAGGTTAAAGATATTCACACAAATTTCCTCCTCCAGGATGACAAGATCTATAGAATAGTAGGGGATCAAAAAAAATGGGTTGTACCTAATGGGGCACGTTGGCGCATCTGTCAGTTATGTCATGACGAGATGGGGCACTTTGCGGTCGAAAAGACTCTGGATAAAATAAAACAAGACTATTGGTTTCCAAAAATGAAACGTTTCGTTCGCAAATACGTGGAAGCATGTATTTGTGCATACAATAAAGCATCTATTAGTAAACCCACTGGTTACTTACATCCAATCCCCAAAGGTAACGTCCCATTTCACACTCTTCACATGGACCATCTAGGACCATTTGTTAGGAGCAAAAAGGGGAATTCTTACATACTAGGTGTAATTGACGGTTTCAGTAAATTTATTTTTATAAGACCAGTTAAAGATGTAAAAACTAAAACTACTATCAAAACTCTGCAGGAAATTTTTGATGTAATAGGTAGTCCAAATGTGATAATCAGCGATCGCGGTACTAGTTTTACATCGGCGGCATTCAAAAGCTTTGTTAAATTAATAGGTGCTAGGCATGTACTGAACGCCGTAGCAACACCACGAGCCAATGGACAGATTGAACGATATAATCGTACAATTCTCGATTCTTTAGCCGCGACCAATTATGATCGGGAGGAGCGCGACTGGGATATCAGGGCAGGTAAATTTCAATGGAGTTTAAATAACGTAACCAATAAAACCACGGGCAAATCTCCTTCTGAAATAGTATTTGGACGTCGCACAATCTGTCAATTAAAAGATACCTCTGAATCGGGTCCATCTAGAGATGCAATACGGTTGGCTGCTCTTGAGAACACTGAGAAGAGTCAACAATATATGAAGAAGAAATTTGATAGCAGTAGGGCTCCAACAAAATTATTTCAAATAGATGATTTAGTAATGATTCCCAATCATCACAATCCAGCAGACGGAAAAAGTAAAAAATTATGTCCAAAGTTTCGGGCCCCTTAAAAATAACTGCTGTTTTAGAAAATTACCGGTATGAAATTTCTAGCATTAAAGGACACTCAAAACGTAAATATAGAAGGATTTATCCAGCAGACCAGTTAAAACGTTGGATAACTTTCGCACCTAGTAATGACATTGATGGCGAAGACAATGACATTTTGAGTAACGAGGGTGTTGACGGAAGTAGTTCCTGTTCCGATAAAAATTAAGATAAAATGCTGACGTTATGACTGATACTTACCTACCTACTTTACTCTCTCAGCTAGACTGTTAACAAATTCTGACTTTCCTTCCCATATCCTTCCCAGTTACATGATTACAGAATAGATCTTACGCGACCAACAGGCTGCATCTAGCTATTCTGGAGCTGCTTGTAGCGGACCGAGGCCGAAGTACAAGCGGTAGTCAGTAACAATGACAGATGCCGAAGTACAAGCGGTGTTCACGCCACCCTAAAAAGTGGACCGAGGCCGAAGTACAAGCGGTAGTCAGTAACAATGACAGATGCCGAAGTACAAGCGGTGTTCACGCCACCCTAAAAAGCGGACCGAGGCCGAAGTACAAGCGGTAGTCAGTAACAATGACGGATGCCGAAGTACAAGCGGTGTTCACGCCCCCCCTAAAAAGTGGACCGAGGCCGAAGTACAAGCGGTAGTCAGTAACAATGACAGATGCCGAAGTACAAGCGGTGTACGCACCCTCTGTTGCGACGGCCGAGGCTTAAGTACAAAATGTATAAGCGGTGTTCGTTTCAAATTAAAATAAGCATTACATAGATATAAAGATTTTTACATTCACTATAACTTCTCTTTATTTAGTGTATTTTTCATCAGGAATTGAACTATGAATCATTATGTATTGCACTCCCAATAAAACTCCACTAATATAAAAAAAACAGGTATCTACACTACCTACACAATCACGTTAGTGTGGCACATTGCACACACGTACGCTCAGCCATAAGCGTGTGATCGCGGTCTACTCGGCGTCGCCGCGGCGACACTTCGCGAGACGAGCCGTTCCGGTTACGTGTCGTTATGTTTGATTGACGCCTGGTTGACGAGGAGCAGATTATGCGATCCCATGATGATCCAATGCTAGGCTGATGAGTGTGCGATGACCTTTAACGGGATGACACTTATTTTTGTACCTACTCTATCAATTACTTCAAGAATTATACTTATTGGGAATAAATTATAAAATGTGTTAGTTACGTTTTCATTTCATGATTTTTGTTATTAAGGAAGATGTTATTGTATTAGGTGTTTCATATTTTTATGTTTTGTTTTTATTATTATTTGTTATTTCGTATTAGTTACATGTTTTAAAACGCACACAAGTTTATTAATGTATTTTCAGTTGTGTCACTAATGTGCTAGCTTAGTCTGGAACTTATTGTTTGTATAGAGACACACAAATATACTCGAATGGCTGGAAAGCAATGGGGTCATTCCTTTTGCAGGACGGCCGTCTGTTAGAGAAGTAAGATTGTATTATATCACTTTTCCACAATAAGTACATTTAGTTTACTATATTTCCATTTTGTTAAAACCATATTGGCTGATTGACTACATTTCCTTTGCCTGTCACATCACGTGACAACTATCGTTTGTATATTTTTGTCCGTGGGTTCAACACTCACAGGAGAGGTTGAAACCATCGGACTCTGGGGCATTCGAACACGGAACACCAAGGGAACAAGTCGTAAAATATCAAGTGAAGGACCTACTGTAAGTCAATCTGATTTAATAACTATTCTTTGAATATCATACAAAGTTATTAACGGTGGCCGTTATTTTGTTTTAAAAATGTTGGATTAGGTTTTGCGTAACTGTTGCTAATTGTAGAATTTATGTAGCAAGTATGTACAATTTTCTATATTCCAAAAATACTAAGTATTACGTGAAATATAAGTAAAAGATTATGAGATATCATGATTAATGAAAATAAATGTGTGTTCTGAATGTTAACCAACAGTGCATTTTATTGACTTCGTTCCTTCTGATTTATCTAATACTTTCATGGTCCTAGTTTATCATTTATTTATTTTATTTGTTTGTACATTATCCAGTATTGCATATGTAAGCTGCCATGCCCTTTAGGCTTTTTTTTTTTGGTATTGGCGTGGCTAGCTGACGTATGGCAATTAATTTAATGTTCTGATTACTTACAATTGTATAAAATGCAGTTCTTCTAACCGAACAGACAGCTGTGCTGCTGGGGAGTTTGTTGCGCCACTTCCTCTTCCCAGCTAAAGCACTAGGAAGTGGTGAAGGGCGGGCGTTTTGGGGGACTGCCTTATGTAATTTTGACGTTTGAAAAGTGCTGATTCTCAGCCTAATTTGAATAAATGACTTTTGATTTTGATTTTGAAGTGTTTACATATTAAATGTTTAACACAGTCATACTTCCAGAATGTTGGTCAGGTACTATAAAAGCGGCCGTCAGCCCTTGCAGAAGTAAGTCAGCCCGATCACTATTTACGGCAAGCCGATCACTTGGGAGAAACGGGGCTTGATCTCAAAATACCAGATTCTCAAAACACCTGATTCTTAAAATACCAGATTATCAATATTTCAGATTCCGTACAGTCAAAATCAAAATATTATATGAAAAACAATATCCACTTTTTGCAGCAAATTGATTGCATGCTGCACATTGTGCAATAAAATATTGTCTGGTTTTCGTTATACGATGTGTTGACATTTTCAAGACCTTAAAAATTCTTATCTCTTATTCTTCACGTTTATGTATTTTGAAAATAATTAGTCGGAAAGGAACACCAGCCTTACTGCACGCAGGGTTCCGGTACAATTTCTGTTTAGCACAAGTCTTTCTTTTGTTTTTTTATTTTTTTTGGTTGTGAGTTCATCAAATGACTTGAGGGCGTGTCAGACTTTACTGACTAAAAACCACCCGTGTTCCTTCAGTTGCCTGTGCCAGGGCCACGGTATCTCTCTCGAACATCCCGCGACCCTGAGGCATCGACCCTTATCGGACCCCGTCACTGTGTGCTGACATCTCTTTGCGTGTAGAACACGACCCGGGCCTCCTTACCAGACGGCGAGCTATCCATAGCTCACCGTCCGCATCCTGCGCCTACGGTGGCTGGGAATCTACAGGCGACTCCCGATGTGGTGACACCCGGGCGTTTCCTCCCACCTTATGCGAAACAGGAACCTCCCGAAACAATCGTGTCCGGTGAGGACCTGTGTCAGGCGGAAGATGAGGACGCCGTGGCACCTCTCCAACCACTCCTCAAAGAGGGGAATTATCGCCGCTATTGTGGCGTGCCCACAACTGAGTTGCGACAATCGCACCCTCCATATCGCCATGAGATCCCGCCGGAGCTCTGTCCGATGTACCGTGAGTTATACCCAGTTACAGTTTTGCCTCCTCGCTAAAGAACAAGCCTTCCTTTTTTTTTTTTTGGGTGGGAAATCATCAAATGACTTCTCCCGCTCTGGGTGGAGCGGGAGGGCGTGTCAGACTTTTACAGACTAAAACCCACCCGTGTTCCTTCAGTTGCCTGAGCCAGGGCCACGGTTTTCTCTGTGGAATCACCCGCGACCCTGAGGCGTCGGTCCTATCGGACCCCGTCATTTTGTGCTGACATCTCTTTGAGGCGCGCGTGGAACACAACGCGCCGTCGACCCGGGCCTGGTCCTTACCAGACGGCGAGCTACCCATGGCTCGCCGTCCGCAAGCCCGCGCCTACGGTGGCCGGGAATCTGCTTGCGATTCCCGACGCCCAGGGCGTCTCCTGCGGCGACTAGGGGCGTGAGGGCGCAAGGCTCTCTCCCTCACGCGCTCCGCCTCCTCCTTTGCGAGCATTACTGCTTCGCAGAAGGAGGTGACGGCTTTCCATTCCCTCTCGCTCCGTACCATGGCCTGGACCAGGGCCGGACGCGAGAGATCGCCGCCGCCAATCGCCTCCGCGAGGACACTGCGGTGCTCCACCCAAGCTGGGCATACCTCTACCGTATGCTCCACCGTGTCCTCCGGGCGATCCACACAATGGTGACACCCGGGCGTTTCCTCCCGCCTTATGCGAAACAGGAACCTCCCTCTCCAACCGTGTCCGGTGAGGACCTGTGTCAGGCGGAAGGTGAGGACGCCGTGGCGCCTCTCCAACCACTCCTCAAAGAGGGGACTTACCGCCGCTATTGTGGCGTGCCCAGCACTAGGTTGCGACAATCGCACCCTCCATGTCGCCATGAGATCCCGCCGGAGCTCTGTCCGCTGTACCGTGACTTGTCGCGGCAGCGGAGTTACACCCCGGCGTTTTGCCTCCTCGCGCCACTCCCATACGTGCGCGAGGGACTTGCCTCCAGATCCCATGGCGGCAATCCGGCAAGGAGGCTCGCCGCCTCGCATGAGACCGTGCGGTATCCCCGGACCAGCCGGATGGCCATGACCCTTTGGGACGCGTTCAACCTGCGGGCCGGTCGGCGCCTCAAAGAACGCGCCCACACCGGGGCCCTGTAAAGGGCCATGGACCGCACGACTCCCGCGTAGAGCCTCCGGCGGGAGGCGTTTGGACCCCCTAAATTGGGCAGGAGCCGCCTCAAGGCAGCCCCAGCCCACTCCAGTCTGGGAGCCAAACGTCGGAAATGCTCCACGAAGTTCCACCGGCTGTCGAGAACGAGTCCCAGGTACTTCATCGTCGACTCAACACCGATGTGAACCCCTCCCGCCGTTATCTGGGAACCCGACAGTGGTGCGTTCCGAGGACCATGAAAACACATGGCCTCGGACTTGTGCAGTGCCACTTCGAGTCCCAACTGCCGGATCCTATCGACGATTGTCGCAACCCCGAGTGTCGCTTGTTCGGCCGCCTCCTGGTGCGACCTCCCCTGTGCCAGGACCAGCGTGTCGTCAGCGTAGCACACCACGCTGACGCCATTCGGGAGGTCGGCGCGCAGCACCCAGTCGTAACCGATATCCCACAGAAGCGGCCCCAGGACCGATCCCTGTGGGACACCGCACGACATCTCTCGCCGGTTCCACTCTCCCCGGTGACCAGGGTAGATGACGGCCCTGTCCGTCAAATAGGCCTCGACCACGCGACAGGGTGGACAGAGGTAGGTCGGCATCCGGTGATACCGCAATGCCTCCCTGATGCAACTCCAGGGCAGGGTGTTGAAGGCATTGGCGTTGTCTAGAGACACCGCCAAGAAGACCCCACCCCGGGCAACAGCATCCCCCGTCGTGAGGGCTCGCACGCGCATGATGGCGTCAACCGTAGAGCGCCCCCTGCGGAAACCAAACTGGCTCTCCGCCAAATCCGGCCCCACCCGCACCAGCCGCCCGACGAGGCGGTTTTCAATAACTCTTTCAAAGAGCTTGCCCACCTCGTCGAGCAGCACGATGGGCCAGTAAGCGGACGGAGAGTCCGCAGGGCGCCCCGGCTTCTTAATGAGGACCAGTTTCCCCGTCTTCCAGCGAAGTGGGAACTGGCCCTCCTCCAAGCATGCGCTTAGGCCCGCAGGATCTCCGCTTGGAGGGCGGTCTTCGCCGCTCTGTAGCCCTCGTACAGCTCCGCCTGAATGGCTTCCGTATTCGGAGGGCGAATACGTAGCCTGCGGTGCCTGGTGTACAGGTGTCGCGCAGCCACGCACGACTTGCGCAAAGCCGTCAGCTCCGGCGACCACCAGCACACCTGGCGCCAAGCACGTCCGGGCTGGACCCGGGGCATTGCCACGTCACATATTTCGGACATGGCCTCCCGGAACCACTCCGCCTCGTCGTTGATGTCAGCAGGCCTGTCCGGTGGTGACACCCAGGCCTGCACGATCGAGGCTTCCAGGAGGAGCTCCCGGTCCAGCTGCTTTAGCGCCCACCGCGGACCACTCGGGGCCTGTCGGACCGGCGCGCTCGAGGTCTGGGCGGAGACGTCGAACCGGATGTACCGGTGGTCGGAATAGGTCTCCACCCCCTCCATGACGCGCCAGTCATTGACGTGCGGCGACAGAGCGGGGCTGGCGAACGAAATTTCCACCACTGATTCACCCCGCATACGCACACACGTTGGGACAGAACCCCGGTTTAGGACGACCAGGCCTGTCTCCAGAGCCCAGTCTTCCACCATCCTGCCCCGCGTGTCCGTGAGCCGGGAACCCCAAGCCAAGTTCTTGGCATTGAAGTCCCCGAGGACGAGCACGGGGAGGGAACGAAATCCGACGACGACGACTCTCAACTCCGCTAGGGAGTTGTGGAACTCGGCGAGAGTTCGGTTCGGAGAGAAGTACACCCCTACCACGACTATCTCCCCGAACCGTGCTGCCACGCAACCCCGTCCCCTCTTGACGGCCTCGAGGGACAGGGTACCGGCGGCGGCCGACGAAATTAGGGCCACTGAGCCGCTCAGGTCCTCCACCCAGTCATCCCTGGGCGGGACAAAGTACGGCTCAGCGACCACGGCGATGTTAATCGACCACTGCGCCATGCTCTGGAGCAACAGATCCTGAGCAGACGCGCAGTGGTTGATGTTCGCCTGGAGGAGGCGTAATGGGGCCATTACTGACACTCCATATCAGCCCCCTCCCGAGCCTCCTGTGGAGGCCCTGCCACTATGGTTGCGGCGGCGACGACGGTGGAGGCGGCAACGGCGGCGGCAGTAGCGGCGGATGCAGCCTTGACGGCGGTGGCAGTGGGCTTACCCCTGCCCCTGCCCCTGGCTTTGGCGGGTGGAGCGCAGACCTTACTCCCAACCCGGTGATCGGCCGGCTTGCCAGCTGCCGCACATATAAAGCAGTGTGGCGCGGCATTGCACGAGCCGGCCTTGTGACCGGGCTGACCACAGCGGAAGCAGTGACCGCTGCGGTCCACCTCCGAGGCGCATTGCACTCCCACGTGGTTGCCCACTTGGCAGCGGAAGCACCTCAGAGGTCTGGGTTCCAGCAGTTTGACCTGCGCGGAGACCCAGCCCACCAGGAGCCTTCGGCCCTCCCCGGCAATTTTTTGGGCCGCCGTTACGGGGCAGCTCACCGTAATGGATTGCATCCCCGTGAAGTCAGGACGAATGGTGCCTGCCCTTACCTGCTGGGCAGAGCACCCCCCCGTCCTAACAACGGCAGCCACGACCTCTTCCTCCGTCACGGAGTCGTCCAGGCCCAGTATACGCATGTCAGCGCACTTGGTGGGCCTGGATACTCGGACGTCGTCCGCATTCAGGGGCGCCCTAAGCTTTTCAGCTAGAGCGTCTGCGGTCGGACCGCTGGCCGCACCGGGGACCTCCAGCATCCGGGCCCCAGTCGCAGTGACCCTTAACCGAAGGCCATTGGTGACGCCGATCTCCTGGAGGTTCACCGCCGTCCTCGCCTTGCCGAGCACCTCGCGGTAGGTCATGCCCTTCTTTTCCGCTTCCGGCTGTAGTGTGATAACTACAGCTGCGGACTTCGGGGCACGGAGCCTAGCCGCGACGTTTCGCTCCTTGCGCCGCTGCCGCCTGTTTTTCCTCCTGGCCGCCCTTGCTGCCTTACTCTTTTTACCCTTCTGCCCGACTACTTCCCACTCGGCGTCGGCCGGAGGGGATTTTGAAGGCGGGGGCGGCCGTCTCGCCGCCGGGGCTGAGTTCTTCGCCATCTGAGGAGCCACCCCACCCTTCTTGGATTGGGGCGGCGGCGCCTTCGCCAGGGGCGGGCCCGCCACGGCCCCACTTTTGGTGTGCCCCGAGGGCCCTGGTTTGGCCGCGGTGGCAGCATACGAGGCCGCCTTTCGCTGGGTCAAGGCCGGCTGACTCGCCGCTAGCGGGGGGCGCAGGACAATTGCTTCCAGAGCAGAAAACCTACTCTGAAAGGAAGCCAGCTCCTGCCGCACCAGGGTCAGAACCCGGTCCTCGGCAGACACGGGCTGGCCCTGCCCATGCTGCGCTCTTACTAGCGGGACCTCCCTGGGGCCCACTATTCGGCTCTTAGCCAGATAGCTTAGGCGGGCGATCTCAGCCCGCATCTCGGACATACCGTCCGTCGGAGGACCGAAATGAATGGCCTCCGCTGCCTCCATAATGGAGGCCGTGGCTGCGGATATGGCCTTGTCTTTAGAGGATTGAACCCTCTTCAAGGCCACACCCTTGATCGCGGCAACCACGACCTCCGCAAATCTGGCCGATCGCTCCGATTTCGAGCCGCCAGCGGCATCCGGCTCACCACCTGACGACTCTGAAAGAGCTGTACTGCGGCTGGCCACTTCAGGGCGGCGTTCCTTCGTAGCGAGCCTCCCGGCTTTCTGGGCTGGCTCGGCTGGCCTTGCTCTGACTGTCTCTCTGTCCTCCTGAGTGGTGTGCCCTCCGCCTCTTCCTCGGACCCCACTCCGCCGACCGATTTTTCGGGCCGAGGCCATCCCGCCATCCGAGAGTGACCCCTGGCCATCCCTCGGTTTGGGCCGCTTCAGGAAGAACCTTTTATCCTTCCCAGCAGTCCCCACCACTACGCGCTCCGGGCTCTTAGAGGAGCCCTCCGCGCCAGATGCAGCGTCGGACTCCGACCGCTCATCACTCCCCTCCTACTCACGACTCTTCCTCTCCTCGTCCTCGGATGACCGAGAGCGCGATGAGCCTCCTTGGCTCGGCAGACATTTGTTGCCCCCCCCAGAATACGAATGGGGGCTTGACGTTCCCAAAGGGAACGTGGCGGATTCTCCGACTGCTGAACAGCCGGTACCGCCCTGGGGTAGTTTTTTCACATTTGTCTTTTTCATTTTTTTTGTTGTTCCTTTGAAGGGTGTGGTCCCTTTTTCCCCCTGTTAACCCTCCCCAGCGCTAGTGACCGGATTCCCTCCGGCCATTCATCCCCTCAGCACGCTCGACCTTGGGATTGGGGTAATTTTTTAAAGAGGTTGTCTTCCTCTCCCCTTCCCACTCGACGCCCACAAAACTCACCCTCTGCAAACAGAGGGGGTGTGGACGGAGATGGCCACCAGACCTGTCCCGAAGACGGACTGGCCGCCCCAACACTAGCCCGGAACAACAAATTGGCTTTGTTTCAGACAAAAGGAATGCAATACCTCGATGCTTTTCGGTGCGAATAGCAAAATACTAAGGGATGGGAGATAAACATGTAAACCAGACAGTATTCGAAATATAATTGAAGGCTGCATGGTTTTTTTTCTTAATTGTAACATATTGTTACTTGAATCAGATTTTCTTTTAACTGTACTTCTGGTATATTGCAAATCTGGTATTTTGAGAATCTGTTATATTGAGAATCTCGTATTTTGAGAATTTGGTATTCTGAGATCGAGCCCCAGCAACCTAGGCATGAACCAACACCTAACCTTCAAAGATCACATAAAGGCGGCTCGTGCCCGCGCTTCCTTCGCTCTTGGTAGGCTTCACTTTTTATTGACAGCCCTTTGCAAACTCTCACATAAATTCAAACTGCGCAGATATACCGCAGTCATCTGTCCCATCATGACTTAGGCCTGCGTTGTATCTGCTATATAAAAACCGACCATAAGAAATCAGTCAAACTTTTTTCACATCAAGCGTGGTAGATCGCAACCTTTTTATTTAGTAAGCTGTGGTCGAATAATATGAAGTATCTAGCTGTCGACTGTCGTGAGAAAACAAGATATAACAATAAAAACAAGAAATAATAACGTGCTGTGATTTTGGAATCGACATTGGGAATTAATAATATGACACTGTTCGCGGACGACAGTACAATAACGATACCGTGTAATCAAAGAGACTTTTATAAAGAGGACATAAATAATACATTAAAAGAAACAATAGAATGGTTAGACAACAATAATTTAAAAATTAATTTAGATGAAACTGTAATTATGCATTTTAGTCAACGCCCATTGACTTTTTCCAATCTTGACATAACATACAATGACATTACAATTGACACAGTTAATACAACAAAGTTTCTAGGACTTACGATTGATCGAAATTTAAATTGGAAGGTGCATGTAGAGGCCCTGACTAAAAGGTTAAGCAGTAGTGCGTACGCCTTGTATATTCTGTCAACAACTGTTAACATAGACGCGTTATTAACTGCTTACTACGGGCTAACTGAATCTGTTCTCAGATACGGTGTTATCTTTTGGGGTAACTCAACTTGTAAAGATGATGCATTTAAAGCACAAAAGAGATGCCTCAGAGCCATGTTTAAGGTGGTAACCACCGATAGTTGTAAGCCCTATTTTATTCGCTATAACATTTTGACATTGACATCACTATATATTCTGGAAACTATAATGTTTGTTAGAAATAATTTTAATTTATTTTCGCGAATGGCCGATAAATTTCCAAGGAACAGACGTGACCAAAGTCAGCTCTGTCTGCATAGGAATAGGACGGCACTTATGCGCAAGACTGTTTTTTGCATGGCTCCCATTATCTATAATAAGTTACCCAAAAGTTGGAGGGAGCTTAATAATGTACATTTGAAGAAACAACTAAAGTCATATTTGGTTAACAAAGCTTACTATAGTATTAATGAATTTCTGACAGATACATTTATTTTGACATAAATTTGATGCATTTTTGTATTCGTATTACTTCTTATTGAATTTTTTAACTATTGACATTTATAATTTATTCATGTTTGCAATTGTGATTTCCGTAACTGAGTATTTGTCTTGAAATTATTAATTTAAAATCATTATCATTCATAATATTTGCACGTCATACTATGTGGCAAACATGTCTTTTTTTTTTTTTTTGGGTGGGAAATCATCAAATGACTTCTCCCGCTCTGGGTGGAGCGGGAGGGCGTGTCAGACTTTTACTGACTAAAACCCACCCGTGTTCCTTCAGTTGCCTGTGCCAGGGCCACGGTTTTCTCTGTGGAATAACCCGCGACCCTGAGGCGTGGCAAACATGTCTGAGACTTTATTTTTTTATGTTATCCTGAATGCATTTTATTCTTGTATGTGTACACATGTTTGAGCAAATAAATATATCTTATCTTATCTTATCTTAATAACATTAAATGTGGTTTATTTTCTTAAATTCTGTTACTAGATGCTTTCATATATTTCAATGTAACGTGTAAAAATATTGTACTTAAAAATTTATTTTCTTACAGAGAAACAATTGTGTTTTGATTGACTGTGTCGCCCAAACAACTATGAATAATGTTACATATATTTGAAAAAAATGGCTAAAGTCAATCTTTAGTTCAGTCAGTTCTTGGTTTGGTGTGTGTTTTATTTGAACCTAACCAAATACAAATAATTATAGAAGAAATCTCTTTCATTGGCGCTCTTAATCGATGCCCTAGGAGGCCACACTCCTTCTGCCGAGCGTGAGGAGCTGCCTCTGAATCAGAACATTGCACTTGAGTAGTGTTAGTGGCCTTCCTTGCATATTCTCAAGAACTTTTCCTCCTCAGACAGGGATGATGACAGCACGAGACTTCTCCTACTTTTTCACCGTGAGACACCGCAGCCCCGTCCTCATCCAGCTCCACTACCGCCTGATGATCCTACTGTTGACTCACTACTGCTGAGCATGAGTTGCTGGGTTCGATTCCCAGGTCGGACATTTTATTGGGTTTTTTTATGTGGATTTTTATTTTTTTAATCTTTTTTCTCAGTATCCCGGAGGCTCGATTTTTGGTCGGTTGTTAAATATAATTAAATCAATAAAACAATTATTTCAGGCTACAATGGCCCATGGACATGCAGCTTACCAACTAACATATATAAAGTAAAACATTTTGTAAACATGTTACGCTAGCTAGCTATGTTAGTAGCACTTCCCTAGCTTGTTCTTGTGCTGTCCTGTGGTACTGTCCGACGTAACACCACGTCCTGCGGCCAAATTCTTCTTCAGGTCATGACGATAGCAATTCAGTACACGCACCACGAACGCCTTCCACCTTAGTAGTGTAGTGTAGATGAAACCCTCGTCATCAGCCCGATTCGGCGCCTTTTCTGGCATAGGCTTCATACTTGGGGCGCCAGGGGCACTCGCAGTAACCCTAGCGAAATCCTTTTGTAGGGGCTTCGCCAGGACTACAGACGCTGCACAGTGTACCGCGTAGAACATGTTAGGTGGACAATATTATTTTATGATATTTAACGATGCTTTTATATATAAGTAGTCATATTGAGGCATTATTAATAGTTTTTGGTATGATTTTGTAATAAAAAAAATAAAAAAAAAACAGAATAATTTATTTAAAAATAATAAACAAACAACAAAAATGCATTAAATAAATAAATACCTACTGTACAAAGTAACTTAACCTAAACTGATGATTAGTCATCATAATCATCAGAATCATCATCAAAATCTTCTGGTGAATAGTCATCATTTTGTGGCAATGTGCGACAATATGATGAAGTTTCCAGTCTTGATGCTACTATGGTCCGGCTTTTTTCGGGGAATCTTACGAAGGCCATTGATCAAAGGGTCAGATGTTATTATTAACATGGACAGCAAGTCTCTATTCGTGGCAACACGTGAGCACTTGCGGGTGTTGTACTCCCTAAATCTGCGGCAATCTTTGTTACGTGCTTCTTGAGCCTCTTCGGAAAGCTGCCCAATTGGAAGCAATGCCGCTTTGATGATTTCAGTACTGTGTACTAATATTTTATTTACAGTAGCAGGCATATAGTACCACGAATAGAGACTAAGGTAATGTCTTCTAGTTTCAAGACAAAATTTATTAAATTCAACTAAGTTTATCTCGAACCCAGAAGACAATGTCCTCAAAATAACATCGAATTGTTTGATAATAGTAACATCCAACCCTGTGATTTGAGCGCTCATCTCAGCATTCTTAAAAAAGCGACGGGCTGTGTTTCCATCATTGGAAGAACCAAATCCTGGCTTTGGTTTATCTACAATGAGTCCCATCTCGTTCTTGAATTTCAACTTGATTTCTTCGGAACGAACCTTGATATCAGCTTTGTCTTCGTCGCTTCTAGCCTGCCATTTCTTAATATTCAACTTGTAGCTGATATGTAAAAGGCATTCAAAGCAACGAATCCAAGCATGAAGTGTAGATAAACCAAAGCCAAAATGTTCCTGATTGCTGCTAAACTTCGCGGGGTCATCGTTCATCGTCTTGGGGGTGGCACCACAGATGAAACACTTTTGAGATGAACGAGTTTCCGTTAAGGCGTTACATACCTTTCCGTCTATCATTGTCTGAAGAAGTTCCTGTTTCACAGAGATTTGAGAATCACCAAAGTTGATAAGTGTTGGAAGAAGAGCATTAATTTCTTCCAACAATCTATTTGTCTCCGCTAACGTGAAGTCACTCGTTTCCTTAGCAAATATAAATGTGATTGGGCGACAATACATAGTTGATGAAGGCCGAGGATTTTGCCCAATAATTTTAGACCCATCATATAACTTAAGGGGAACGAAAGAAAATACAAAAAGAAATTCATCCGTATCTTCAGTGTTCTCAAATTTATGTTTGTATGTGCTGTGCCCAGAACTTCCATCACATCCCCATTTACTAACAAGTGTAAACGTTGAACTTGTTGGGAGGACACTGCTGATAACTTCATTCTGTGCTATTACTAGACGTTCCGCTGTTTTATTTAATAAGGCTTGCAAATTTATTTCAGCACGAGTTTCTGTTATAGCAATGTGCTCCTCTGCGGGGTAACAGGCCTGTTTGGATTTTACTACACTAAAATATGACGGAAACACATTATGTCCTGCCATTATGGACCACTTCCTAGTTTGTTTGTAAGCATGTGTTGTTGACTTACAATCTATATAGTATGCTAAGGCTTCGTCACTACTTAACTGCCTAGGATAAACGGAACTGGTATTTTCTTTTTACCTAATAATATTATCTGGGCTCTCACTAATGTCTCTTATCACTTGGGCAACGTTTCTTTGCCCTGCTGAACGCATAGCAATTTCGGCAGCAGTCACTAATTCACTGGCACTTCGAGATTCTACGAGATCCACGACTCGACGTTTCTTCGTCTTAAACGGCGATTCCTCGAAATCTTTGCGAGGTTTTCCTGCAGATGTCACAGCCTCATTCCATGTCGAAGGTCGTGGGGCTAAAGAACTCACAGTAAACTGTATGTCTCCTTCATCCAGCCAAGTCTTATTTCTAATTAAAAAACGCTCCTTCGATTTTCCCGAAGCCAACCATTTGGCTTCAATCTTAGTAGAAAAGTTGGATATTTTCAACTTTATTTCTCTTTGGCTGCTTTCAGTAATGTCACCAAAGTGAAATTTTTAAGAAATATAGTCATAAATACGCGACCTTTTATCATTCTTCGTGTGTTTCAACCACTCTTCAAAAAAGGCTACCCTTGAAATAGAGTAAACGTGTTCTGAAAAAAATATGTTGTACTGAAGTGTGCTGAACAATATGTGTATTGTTACAAACTACAAAGTTATACCTACATTATATCTAAAAAGGCGGCGAATCAATATATTTCCTGAACGTTCAAAGTTTTGTTTATGAAAAAAATTACGCAAAAATTTATGCTATATATTAAGTTAAAAAAATGCTAAAAATTCATTTTAATAGATTCTGATAAAAATAATATATTAAATAATAGTACATACCCTCAGTATTAACATCCATTACAAAAAACTTTCACAATATCACTATAAATCACTATAAGATGTGCACAAAGTGTCGCTAAATTGCAACTGATTGACCGGAACGCTTGCATTAAACTCATTACCTGACTTCTGAACTCTATGACTCATCAGTTAAGCATTTGAAAAACAACTTTTTCTCGGAATTTGGAGTTTGGGGGTGTTGTTTATGTTATGCAATTAAGATTTCCTGGAAATGAAAACTTGAATTTTGTCCACCTAGCATGTTCTAGGCGAAATACCGTGCGCTGGCAGCAGGACGGGATGGGGGGCCCGGGCAGCGCTACACGGAGGAGCCGCGATGACGAGCGTGGGGCTGCGGGTTACGCGGGCGGGGCGCTCTGGAAGCTCAGCATACGACGGATGCGCTGGCAACGAAACTGCTGACGCGGAATTTGACGACGGTACATCGAGGCCGGCTCCGCGACACATGTTTACTTTGGACGCATCGACTGATGATCTAGTTACCGCCGCACAGTTACGCAACTCGCTGAATTTGATTCCTAGCTAGAGAAATTGGTTTTTCAAAAATCTAATTATACAGTTTTCGTTTTCATCGAAAGAAGTAAAAACTAAGTTTAAATATTTTTGCTATTACCCATACTTTCGGATTATGACCAAATCCGTTGCTGTCTTGAAACATTCAGCCTGTACCTGTATACAAACGAATTGAAAACTTCCATCTTCTATTATCTTTAACCCACTTGGAAATTTTAACTCCAAGTCGGTTAAAAATTAATTAGTATCTCATGATCTTTGATTTAATCTAGTTAACTCGGAGCTGGCGGCCTTACCAGGAATGTTAGGCTAATTTAGAAAAGGACAATGCTCATTGATGTATGGAAACCCGTACCATGCTGCATCAAAATCAAACTTTGTTTTTTATAGACTACACTTATCACTATAACTCATATAAAAGTTCTTTTTGTAAACAAAACCCGGGTTTCCGAGTTATTTTATAAAATCGAAAATAACCTAAAAAGTAGCCAAGTGTTTGTGTGCAGTTAAATGACGTATTTTATATAGACTTTACATACACGATCGAACATTATTGCTCTATAAAACAGCATAATCCGCTGATATTAATAAGAATTAAGAGTTATAGCGACACATAGCCGCGTCACACGGTGCGTGAATCAAACTCTAGGATTTACCTACAAATTTGGTGAGATCAATCCATTCTATGGTTAAGGAAATTTAATTCTCAATAAGAAAGTACAAAGATTTCACTTAGCTTAGCTATTGTTTTAATTTGTAGCAAATCATTTGAGGCTCCAACGAGCAACGAGACCAAACTCGAAGGCAATAAACAGCTTGCATAAAGAGCCTAAAAGAGAGGAAGGCCTGGATTTGTTGTGATCAACTTGCATTTTCTAGTTTAAATGTTTTTGTTAAGGCCAAAAATGCTAAATAAGCCAATCGGATGAGTTTCGATTCTCAGCTCTAATCTAATTGTGGTAGGGCCAAGCGGGTCAGCAGGGTCGTGAACTTGAGGTTTATTCTGGTGAAGCGTGACGTTTATCTTGATAAATTTCTGTAGGATGCTATTTACTCAAACAAAAAGAGCGATGTCAATTTAGAAGTCGTACAAGAATTGCTCCCCCTGATTCTTACCTATCATATGTTAACAACTGCAGCATTAATTCACAGGAAATACGGCTAACAATTAATCTAAGTAGATGCAGACCCTTTCTTTTTTACCACCTCTTGTGTGACATATGGCAAGCGACGGTTCGGATGCATCGACAAAAAAAAATGGTATTGGGTCTGACATTGGATCTCTTAACGTTACGCCGCGATCTGGCAAAATTTGTGTCAATGGACCGAGACGATGAAAGAATAAGCGTAGCACTTTTAAATAATATTCAGGACTTTCTTCCTTACAATAATCTATCTCAGCAACAAATGATAACAGAATACGTAACTGCGCAGTTCAAGGAGGCGTTCTGGGAGGGAGAAGATATCCCAGTTGCCGCGTCAGAATTCTACCTTGTAAACGTGTTTGTTCACACGAATAGCGGGAACATACTGGTATATTCACCTACCGGCGAGGCAGTACCAGGTAACTTACATATTTTTTACAATGAACAGCACTATGGCAGCTGGGTGTTTATTGACGACGACCAGTATAACAGTAACCAGCAAACTCTAACGCTGGAATCAACCAACGTCAGAACATTACAACATATCAAAAACTCAAGTAACCAGTACAACATAAGAGCAGAGCAAGAACAGCCCTCAACACCTCGGTTCCAAAAGAATAACCCCCAATTACTTAATCCATTAAGAACGCGTGAACAATTAGCGTCCTCATTAGGTACACCGGTGTCAAAAGAAGTAGCGGATGCCACTGGATACACAATCCTTAGAAGCCCGCCCTCTGCCACAATGAAGTCAAAAGTCAAAACAGAGCAAAAAAAATTAAAATAGACTCTGAACTTTCACATAGGCATACACGTAGCCTGCATACAAGAAATAGGGATGAATTCAGGAAGATTCGACTCCGCGCACTATGAATGGCACCTATCTGGAACCACAGGCAAAGCACACCGAGGACTTGCGATTCGAATTGTAATAAATAACACGAAAAAGGATACCAACACGATGTCAATTACACTGAGAATGGGCTGTTAGGGGCATTTCCGACCATAAAATAATCTGGGGGCTGCTAAGAACAAGCCGAATTCTACACAATAACGAAAGCACCAATAATAATACAAAAGGGCAAGCGCAAGACGCGAAGGGGAAAAAACTGGAGGCCAAGGATTTTAAACATAAACAATGTCATTACGCCGTTTTCAATAGCAAATCCACCAAAACAAAATACCAAGAATGCATAACCAAAAAGCTAGAAAATTTAGGAATCAATTCAACGAATGCAAATATCGAAATACCTTGGAGTACTATAACGAGAGTACTTAAAGCGGCGGCCCAGGAAAACCTGATCTTTCAACCGATTCAGGGATCATCGATTAGCTCTTGCCAACCTCCAAAAGGCTAAATTCTTGGAAAGAAGGCAACCCGATAACCCAAATAGACATTATCGTGTAAAAGAACGTCAGGCAACGCTACAAAAGGTTAAATACAAAGAAGAACAAAATGCATGCAGGGACTTCTTTAATGAACTGGGAAAAAACATCCTTCAAAACGCATGCAGGTACTGTACCTATTTTATAGACAGGAGCAGTAAACAACACACCAAACGTCGTAAAAGAAACGCATATTTACCAATGTCCAAATGGGAGCAAATCCTAAAAAGCTCTGAGGGCCCACCTATACCAACGGTTAATGTAACGAAGACGATAACTGACGCTCAAAATGTAGGGCCCACTGTGGATGATGTAATGAAAATTATTAACAACACGAGAAACAGGACAGCTCCGGGAACAGACCAAGAGGTAATTGAACTTTACAAAGCGATGCCCCTTATATTACAGGAAGCCGTCACCAATCATATGAACAAAGCCTGGAACCAGAACGAAGTACCCAACACGTGGTTAGACACAGAGCAGGTACCAATTCCGAAAAATAATATCCCCAAAGATACAAGCGTCTATCGACGCATATCAATCAAGAATCATAGGATGTGTTATCTCGCACATGTCCACAGACAACGAAAACCACACCTAATACATGCAGCAATGCAGTACAAGGCAAAATCCAAAAAAGTCGGCCGACCTATTTACACTTGGAATGACAACCTCAAACAGGACATGCCTTACTTCGACAAGGAAATCACCTTCTGGGTGGACACGGCTGATGAACGAGATAAGATCAAAAAGGCTGCTAGCGAGATATACAGAAAACTGGAAACGGAAAGTAGCGAGACCTCAGATGATGATATTGGAACAACACAGCATAGCAGCGACCGGCTGCGACGTCGTTAAAAGATGCCCTCCCATAGACAAATATTAACCCGCCCCCCCTCCAGTAGTCCAATGCCAATTTTAGGGTGCATTACTCGATTGGCTCTAACACTCCTATCCTATCCTAAGGGCACGTCTTCCCTACCATTACAGTGCCTCCCGGTCTATTCCTTGATATGCAATGGTCTTTGTAGCACCATGAAACATGAGGCTTCAGGGGCTAGTGCAAATCTTGGGGTTCATTCGATTAATCGAGTCTGGTCAAACCACGCTAGGGTCCGTGCATTTCATTAATTCATTCATGGCTTCACCCACATCTTCATAGACTTTTCTGCAGATTTCTGAAAAAATTACATTGAAACATGAACCACACATACATAGTATGTACTTATGACTATGACAGTAAAAACATTGTGTTAGGCGTACAATAGGCCAGCTGCCTCAGATGCTAGTCACTAGAGCAAGAAAATATAGTCAACGTGTTAAATTTTTAAGGTTGTACCTATATTGTACTTATTATGAAATACCAGTTAGCAATACAGCTACATGTAGGCACTATTTAAGACTACTTGGTCCGTCGATTTAGTTCAATAGGAGGTACTTACGTAACATTTGATCTATCTGTAAAAGTTAAATAAACTAACCTTTATTCCTCAGCTCGTTATGCAAAGTATCTACGCGCATCAGTCACGACGGGAGCACTTATTTAAGTGTACCAGTGTACAAAAACAATAGTTATAGCACAAATTACACAATTTTGTTAAGATTGGGCGTTCGGACTATGTTTTTTACCAAATAAAGTCTGAAGTAGTCTGAAGTACAGAGTACTATTATAGGAGTACTGGATGCTCATACTCTTGAACAAAAGATAACATCACACGTCACACAGTCCGCCATTTTCTTTTTGTTCAAGTCTTTGTGCGCGACCTCGGCATCGTTAAACTCAAGCGTTGTTTAGCATAAGGCTAATTTTCTGGAAACAATGTCCTATTTGGCTTTTGACCTCACACGTTCGAAATGAGAAAACAAATCTTTACCACCTACACGAATGGTGAAACGAATTTATTTTTAACTTTATATTATTACATTTCTCTTGAGACACGCGTGGGATAACAAGCACCTGATATGCTCATTATTCAGCCACAAACTAAAACATTTAAAAAAAATGTAAATCATTCTGTGGTATTTAATTACTTACAACAATAAGTTTTCGTTACGTTCAAATTGTCTATAGCCCCAAGGTTTGTAGTTCATAACGTCTTAATCTTAATTTAGAACTAAAACCCGTAGGAGGACGGTCGAGCCTTGTAATTTAATTCCGTAATAACGGTTGAAGAGGATAGGTATATTGGTAGGTACAGCAGGCCGCACGTAATAGTATCACTTTGTCCTTGAGCTGGCCTAGGATAGTAAAGAGTTTCAAAAGAATAAAGGTTCCCGAAAATTGCCGTGCTGTCGCGTCGCTCCTGTCGGAATTGCCCTTTTTCCTTTCATCCTTTTCTATCGCTCAGAATAGTCATTCCCTAGCGAAAAAGAAAGATTGCACGCGGCGGAATCATATCGCATCGGTCATTCCGCGCATGATGGTTTCGAGCATGAAAAAAGACAATTCCATGCTGACAGATGTGTGTCAACCCTTATGGGATCAGCTTAAACTGGATTATTCCCTGCACATTTGGTAAATATTTCGCTCATATTTCTCCGATTAATCCGTATGTTAGAACTTTGATCTTTTTAACATACCTCTAAATCTTGTTTACCGGATTAGCTTCACATAAATTTTCTTCACGTGATAGTGTATCTACACCACTCTATAACAGTGAGCACACCACAGTCAAAATAGTTTCATCTGCCGTAGACAGAACAGTATGTCTGTTTCTGAGATTGATGCGGGGAGTTTGTTGTCTCACTTCTTCTTCCCAACTAAATCACTAGGAATGGCGAAAAGCGGAAATTCTCGTGTCTCAATTTTGACGTTCAAAAAGTGTTGATTCTCCACCTAATTTGAAAAAAATATTTTAATTTTCGAGTTAACCAACAGATTTTTTACAATCTCATGTGTCATCTTCTCTCAGGTATTTGATGTGTGATGTAGGGCTGGATATAATTACAATTTCCTATTTCAAATTGAAATAGCACTCGGCACTCGATGGCTAAAAGACAAACAAGATCGCAAACCAATCTTTTTAGGGTGACGAGCGAGCAAACATGTTCACATCGGTACACTGAAAGTCAATTCTATTCCCGTTGTTCCACTTACATTTTAGATGATTTATGTAAAAAATATGTAAATCACGAACAGAAAAAAAACGGACATTTTGTTATTTTAAAAGATAAATAAAAACAATCGTTTTTTATTTGGTCTGGTACATTTTTAACAAAATGTTTTATGTTCGGAAAAATAATGCTCCTAGCGCTTTACTTTATTTAATGGTGTGTAGTGTTTGTATGGGATTTGTAAAAGAAATGAAAATATTTAGGTAATGCATTTTGGCAGTTCTTTTAAAATATTTCCCGTTTTTTTATTTTTTTTATCTAACCGTGAATCACCTCTATAGATGCTAGATTTTTTTAGTATTGACAGCTCACTTCACACTCACTTCACCTAAGTTTTCGCAGTTAAATATTTACAGAATAGAACGGCAGGCATCGCTATCGTTTTCCGACGACATTTTACAGTGCCATTTCAGCACCATGTCACTGCAAAAAGTATGCTTAACTCGTTCCTTCACGAAAACACATGAATAAAAACTCACACAGCCCAGTTTTCCACACCACTTCTAATTATTGCAGAGCTGTGCTTATTAAGGTAATAAGCGTCAAGTGCTCATACACACTTAAGTACGTATTATAAATTACCCTCATTTCAAAGCTCATTCAGGAGTCTTTTATGTTTAAATATGCAAATTTTTATTAAAGAAAAACATAATCTAATTTTAATTCATACATGTTTAATAATCTGTTAACATTAACATTTTGACAGTTGTTTTAAAGTATCTAAGTTTAAAGTACATAATGTTTAATTAGGCCTACAGATAAAAATAAATATTAACCCAATCAATATCTATACATAAGAATAAAATAAAATCCGATACGACTAATATAGCGATGTCTAAAATAAGTCATAACCCACGAAACTTAGAATAAAATAGTTTGAGGGGTCCAATAACAATCGGAATTTTTAGAAAGTTTAGATACAATTCGGACAGACTTACATTTAAGAACTTTAAGACAACAAAGAGGCATCAGTTCACTAAACTAATGGAATCCCTGGTAGTTTTTTTGAACCCTAGTCGTTACGAAGAAAATGGCACTCCTAATAATAATAAACAGCTTCTATTTTGCTTAACCAAGTGCCTGCCTGGGTTCGAACTCACGACCTACTTACTACTTGTAAGTCGGGGCTGATGCCACTGGGACACTACTCATCGTATGTGTGTCAGAACCAACTTCTCGTCGGAATTAGTCTACAAATAATTGACGTGGCTAACATCATTTGTTTTCATAAAACGATACATCTTCGGTTTAATTTTCGATAACTTAATTTAAAATGAAACTTTTAAATGGGGCAACTAGAATCAATTCAATTTCTTGTAAATGTTGACATGCACAAGTACCTTTAATGGGCCTTATATACTTGAAAGAAATTATTTGACTTTGACTAGTTATTACATATTTGATATTTTACCCTACTAGTGCTGTAAAACTTAGTATAGAATCAATTAAAAAAAATATGTGAACGCGTCAATAGCAATGAAAAAATAAATGTGATTTAATCAATTTTTTTTATTGCTTTCGGATAGGGGATTCTAGAGTATGGAGCGGTTTAATTTATAATTTTTCGTGTATTATTTTTTCATTTAACAGATTTATAACTCACAGAATGATCCTATAATAGTACATTACTGCAGCGGCCGAAAACTGAGGAATTGACGGAAGAACGTGAAAATGTGGGCCGAGGCGAAGCTGAGGCACACATATGTGAGTCCATCAATGCCTATTTGCGGCCAAGGCTTGTATAGTACTTTTCGCAAATGATGCGCAGAAATTCAAACTAAGTGAATGAATGATAAATTCCATAAAATAAATAACAATAACTTTTCTCGCGCCAATATGTTCTTTGTTTCTTTTTCAATTTGAACGGCCCTATTCTCTAAGCCAGTTCGAGTTTTTTATCAAATCTTTGATGTTACCTCCTTGGTTGCCATGGGTCGAAGTAAAAATTTCGTTCGATTCTTAAATTACACGACAGATACACTATATAAAATGGCCAGTACGGAACAAAGAGTATAATAATAATATGGGAGGTACGTAAACTACGAACAAACGTTCGAAACGATACACTCACACAGAGGCGCGCATCGACGAGACACCAAAGTGAACGTAGCGGTGCTCTCAGTAGCGAGTGCTGATTCGAGATGAGTGGTCGCAATTTTTATTTTATTTTTCATCATGGGTGTCGTTTTAATTTTTTCGATGTGTGCTAAAGCCGATAGTTAAGTCAAAATAAAAATCCAAGATGGCGGCTTCGAGAATTTTTAAAACATTTCATTATGGGTGTCGTTTTTATGGTTTTCGAGGGTGCTAAAGCCTTCAGCAACCTTTTTTTTTGGGCGGGAAATCATCTAATGACTTCTCCCGCTCTTGGTAGAGTTGGAAGGCATGTCAGACAGCCAAGGCCACGTTTTCCTTATTTTTTTTTTTTGATCCCTGGGTGGAAAATCCTCATGGATGTCCTCGGAAAATCCTCATGGCGGAGGGGGTGGGGGCGTCTGCTGCGGGCCGGGTCGAGAGTCGAAATTTCTCTCTCCCTTTCCGCAGCCTCCTTCTGCGAGATGACCGCTTCGCAAAAGGAGACCACTGCGTCCCAGGACTCTGCGCCGCCGACCATCGCGTTGACGACGGCCGGCAGCGACAGGTCGTTGCCTACTTCAGTGATGAGGGCACGGCGCTGCTCCTCCCAAGCGGCACACTCTGCCAGCGTGTGCCACGCCGTGTCCTCCCGGCAGTCGACGCAGTGGTGACACCGGGCGTCCGGCTCCCTGTTTATGCGACACAGGTACTTCCCGAAGCAACCATGCCCCGAGAGCACCTGCGTCGCCCGAAACGTCAGGGAGCCGTGCCTTCTCCCGAGCCAGCGGTCGAGAACTGGCCAGATCGCCTCTATGGTGCTGAGGCCGGCTGTAGGGCGTGACAGCCTCACCCGCCATTCCGCCACCAGGACCTCGCGGAGCTGCAACCGATGCTGCTCGATATGTTGCTGCATCGGTCGCTCGCCCCGCTCCCGCACTGCCTCGCGCCACCAGTACAGTGACGCGAGCACCTTCGCCTCCAGGTCCCAGGGCGGTGATCCGGCCAGTGCACAACCCGCCTCGAAGGAGATCGTGCGAGCAGTTAACTCCTGCCGCAAGCCGTGTCTAAAGAACTTCGTTCCAAAAATACACTTTTCAATTTTACAAACATTATAATCTATATTAACTATTTCGACAAAAAGGCCTAGTTTCCCTGCTGTCTATGTTTATACTGTGGCAGTTAGCAGTTTTCATAGTTATTTATTAGGCCTCTTAACACGACAGATATGGATTTTTTTTACTAACATTACCGGCCGCTGATCGCATTTATTTGACCAGTACAGCATTTTCGATTTATCTCGAAGAAGGTAGTCAAAATAATGCTCGGATTACCAAGCATGTTTGAGAAAAGCTTTTTCTTACGTGTGTGAAATAACATAATAATTACAACTACATACCTACATACATTACATCAGTCACCATGTAATGTATGTAGGTCCTCATCCCAATTTATTTTTGTGGTCGGTGCAGAATGCCTTTTCTACTAATCATCTCTATAAGACATTATCTCAGTTTTCCTTATATCATTTTCATGTCAACATAGGCAACTTTTTTTTTCGAAATCCACGCGGACGAAGTCGCGGGCGAAGTGCTAGTTAGTAAATAAAGCGGCATGATTTAATTGAAAAACTTCGTCCCCCCGTGTGCTTGTTTAATTACTTAGTTGAAATAATTTATAATTGATTGATTACATTTCGATATGTTCTTTTAGACACACTCTCGTTTACCACTGAACTCAGCTCCATTTATAATTGAAATTTAAAGGAAATTGACTTTAATTAATTTCCTATAGGTTTTGATCGGTGATTGACCTCAAACAGTTTAAATTGCTGAGAGCGATCGACATTCTTGTTGCTAACCAACTAACAACTGAAACTCGACTATTACTCTACTAATACTCGAGTATTATCAATATTCAAGAAACTCATATGGGTTCTGGCAAAGACAGAATGATCCCTTTCCTACTTCAAAGGACGTCTCAAAAGTGAACAAGAGGATTAAGCCAAAAGGAACATCATTATGATAACTTATAATTAATTTACCAATCACAGATTTTGTAGGATATACCTATTTAGGTATACCCGACGAGGATCGGGTGACAAGAAGTAATAGGTAGTATCACCATGCTTTTCCATGTTGGAAGCAGCTCTGATTATGTTCAGAACCAGGGGCATCTATAATAAATACACCCGTAGTTGACGGTGTAATTAGGTACATGAGATATTTCAGCGGGATATTAATGTACCTGAAATGCCTTAATGGCCAATTTTCGTACTTAAAAAACGTTCAAATTCAAGTCGCAATCTTACCCTAATCAATGTAAAAAAACTTGTCAAAAATGTATGTAATATTATTGTATTTTTGACAGATTGAAACAGGTTAGAATGCGATCGTAAGTTGTTAAAAATACGGGAATTGCCTTCTGGTATTTCAAATGTCCATTGGTAGCAGTGTTACTTAATATCGGATGGGCTCTTTTTGCCACTCAAAGTCATAAAAAATCATTTCGTTAATGTTATAAAACACTACCCTTTAAGCAATAAGCTTTATCCGCCAGTTCATGAAACGCATTTCAAAGCGTTTCTTCGAGACCGCCGCGAATCACCGCAACCCTCTGGTTGTGAAAGCCGCTAGTTATATTCCCTCCTCCATTAGTCATGTCCGCCGTCCCAAGCATGTCCTCACCGATCCCGATGACCACATAACTCTCATTCAGGAGAGCAGTAGGGCCACCAGTACAGTGCACAAACACAGACCGACATTCCGACCTCGCCGCCGAGGTTCCTCGCGAAGATCCCGACGTAATTGTCCCCCCCGACCCTTGCTCGACAAAGTGCCAGCCCGCGCCGTAGCTGAGCCTGTAGCTTTAAATTCCCCGATTAATAATAATCAACAAAACTTGATCCAGCCTGTCCCATCTTGCTGTCCTCCCGTCAGCGACGCCCTAAGCCGAGGTCCGTACCCCACAGGGGGTGCCCTTAGCGAGCGTTCACTTAATAATATAAGTAGTTTTACGCCCCTGGCTGGAGGCTTTGAGTCCGCTTAAGGCAGCCACAGGATAGTCCGGTTAAGTAGTCACGACCTCTCAAGGTCAACTACGAGATGCCATACACAAAAAAACAAAAAAACAAAAAACAATAAGCTTTCATTACTTTATACAAAGTCAACACGACCTATGCTTTTACCGTTTTTACTAACTCTAGCCTTTTTTTTTTTTTTTTGTTCCCGGAGTGGAAAATCCTCATGGATGTCCTCCGCCCTGGGGCGGGCGGAGGGGTCTGTCAGACTCTTACTGACTAAAAACCACCCCGGTGTTCCATCTCACACCTACGCCGGGGTCGCGGGAACACATTATTCTTCCACAACCCCGGCTGGTACTGGCCTGCCTCGGCGGGCCTCCTCGTGTTGGGAGGGGGAGTGAGGTGTTAGACTCCCCCCGCAACGTCTAAGAGGGGCGTGCGTGGAACACTACGCGCCGCCACCTCGGGTCCTGATGTATGGGGGGCGGTGGACGTCCCCGAGTCCGCCGTCCCTGGACCCATTTAGAGGGGCTGGAAGAGGGCGTTGTTCGCCCTCAGCCTACGACCAACCCCTTGCCCCTTGCGACGGGTCTGATGAATGGCCCCGTCGCCTACCATTTTTCGGCCGCAGAGGATAGGGAGAGCGGCCAACGACATACCGTCACGCCTCTTCCCCTGCGGCCCCACCGCGTCAGCCATCGTACGGTGGCGACCCCGTTAAGGCCGCGGAAGGTAGGGAGAGCGGCGCACCGCAATACGCACTCCTCTCCCGCCGCGGCCCCACCACAGTTGCGATGTCGCCCAACAACACCGCAACCTTGGCCGCTACGTCGTCGGCTTGTCTACTAAAGCCCTGACGAGCGGCCCCTCCTCGGGTTCCTCTTAGCTTCACCGTGGGGTCCAAACCACGGCTACTGAGCCCCCCCGCCTCGTCAATGCGGGAACCCATTGGGGGGGTACTAACTCTAGCCTAACCTAACCTATTAGGTCCCTGATGTTATAGTAACACCTCTATTTACGTACCATGTAGATGTTAGAATTTTGGAGACTTGACTGAAGAAACTTGAGAAAACATGTCGTAATATTTTTGGCATTAGGTAGATAAATCATGTTTTTTCCCTCGTTAAGTATCTTGTTGTTGTGCCTACTGAAATTTCCCTCATTAAGGCGGAGATTCCGTGATGAAGGACAAAGTTGTAACATTTTTTTCTGTTTTTTTTTTGTTGGGAACAATCTTGAAAAAATCGTGATCTCTTTTATTTTCCAAGATAATTCGAACGTGAATTTGTACGATTGGGCGAATTTAACCTAACTTTAATACCTACTTAGAATAAGTCGTATCCTGAGAATAAAATTTTAATTTTTGATAGTTTTTCTATACTAGAACTGTCAGACGTCAAGTTTATCCTTTTTTTGTCCCTAATACTCAGAGAATCTTAGAATAACTTTTGCTAGTATTGCCTTTCCCTGCTGCAATTGGAGCTCCCGCGGATCGCGCAACAACGTGTAAATGTTGCGTTAGTGGGAGGTATTTATGCTCGTGTCTGTAGGTACACCTCTATCTAGACCTTTGGGCAACATAGGCATGATGTTATGTAAATTCCACCCTTTGCGTTAGTAGGGAAGGAATCATTTCTTCCTCGCTCCGCTCGGAATGAACCAGAACCCAATTCTTCACACATTGTTAATACAATGTGCATAGTAATCTCATTGCATCGATTCAGATGCACGATGATGTTAAATTATTTTATTGTTAGCAGTTATGGTTCGATGCGTGTCTGCTTTATTAAACGTCGCGTCGAGACAATTGTCGAACATGTCTTATTCGTTGATATTTTATTTATTTATAGTTAGATCACTTTATACAAATGATGTGATACGATACTCCATTTGTTATAACATTAGAGAAAAGAGGCTCGCGGAAGCAGGAGTACGAAACCTTTTATTTTGAAGTTAAGTTCTAACAATTTTAATAAACCTGTATGTGCTTTTTTTTGTAAGTAACTATGTATGGCATACAACACCTAAAGCATTTTCTATCTATCTACTCGTCACGATGCTTGGATAGGTACATAAAATTAAACAATTTTTAGTAACAATCTGTTTGCTAAAAACAACTTTATCACAATGGTATGTCCATATTTTGTTTTCAACAAACCAAATAAATACGACACGAAACACCACTTAACAATTTAGTCACTGCTACTATCCGTCATCACAAATGATAATAATTAATTGACATTTGTGGTAACAAAAGTCATTATTTTAACTTTAATAATTTAGAATGCCACCTCTGGCATTCTAAATTATTGAATGTGATTTTTTGTTAATCCTCATTAACAAAAAATCACATTCTCAAGCTAAATACCAACTATGAAAACATTTATTTGTCTCTGTCCCCCTTCTACTCAATAAACTAGAAAGGATTGGTGTACGAGGCCTACCGCTTAGTTTGTTTAAGAGTTACCTTAGTGATCGCTCGCAAATCATCAAGATAAACCACCACACTAGTAAGAAACCTCACCTATGGAGTACCACGAGCTCTGTAAACTTGATCTTACAAACACCAAAGTAATTGCTTACGCTGATGATACTGTTGTTCTGGTTAGTGCCTGTGACTGGAACGAGGCTCGGCTTCAGGCGGAGTCAGCGTTGCAAGTTATCATGAGATGGCTCACACATAATTTGCTCACCCTCAACATGGATAAAACCAGATTTATAACTTTTAGTCCAAGGAAAGCGTCACAACCAGCCCCACCCTTCCGTCTGACAGCTCATGCATGCCATACAATGAGGACTGCCACCTGTGGCTGTCCTGAAGTTATGCGCACGGACTCAATAAAATATCTTGGAGTCTGGGTCGATGACACGTTGACATGGAGTGGGCAAATAAATTCACTGGTCTCTAGGGTGAGAAAATTGATTTTTGTTTTTAAAAATCTAAGGACCTCTGCCAATTTCGCTACCCTGAGAACTGTGTACTTTGCTCTTGCCCATTCTCTTTTAACGTACTGTATTTCGGCCTGGGGTGGTGCTGGTAAATGTCTTTTGCTGCGTTTGGAGAGGGCGCAGAGGGCTGTCCTTAAGGTAATGGCCTTCAAACCCTATCGCTTCCCTACCAGCGAACTGTACACGCTATGGAAGCTACCTACAGTAAGGCACTCTTTTGTGCTAAGTACAGTGTTGCGAAAGCATTCAAGTTTGTCTTTTGACCCTGAGTTTAGAAGACATAAACGTAGGACTGACAGAGTTTGTTCGACATCAGGTGTTAAATTGGAAATTGTCCGCTTGCAGTTCACTTTCTGCAGTCCCGTGATTTATAACAAAATTAATAAAGTTCTTACTATTTATCCATGTACTCTCCGGCATTGCAAAAGAATTAGTGATAAATGGCTTCATACTCTCACATACGAAGAAATTGAGAATTTAGTGAAACCCTAAAGATCTTTCATCCGTAAACATGCACACCAAATACACGTAGCGTAGAGTGTGCTCGTGGGGTTCCACAAGCGCACTCAACACTTACACCCTACAGACACGCACTACACTCACATACAACACCCCCACATGCACAACGTTAATTAAACACTTAAAATTTTATTTTTAATTCTTTGTAACTGTTCTTTTTTAAACCCTTGTATTTTTATCCCTGGAATTTGGAATGCCGTAGTCTCCTTCTTGGAGGTTGACGTTAATAGCTGCGCCACAGTTTGTAACTAATGTAGCTATTTACGTACGCAATCAATTTTGTAAAATGTGTTTTTGTTCCAAATAAAGATTATTATTATTATGTCGTTTATTTATTTTTATCCTTATTCTAATACATTTTTAAATATTTTTATAAAACAACTTTAAAAAAAATACATTTAAAAATATAAAAAATAGTGGTCCGCCGGTAGCGGGAGCAGGGTCCAAGCTACTGGTGGTTAGGGCTCCAGAGACAGGAACCTCCTCACAATGCGAGCCGTATCGAGGAGTACTGCCTTCTGAATCAGGCCCTTGATCCAACCGCCTAACGAAAGCTTCGAGAGATGTTGGTCGAGGCTTTTTGCCATCAGGCCATTGGCCGATACGACAATCGGCACAATGACAGCCGAGCTCACATTCCACATGTCAACAACCTCGTGTGCTAAGTCGAGATATTTAATTTGTTTCTCTTTCACAGCTTTCACGAGGTTCTCGTCATGTGGAATGGTAACATCGATAATCATTGTGCGGCGCGCTAATCGATCTATCACTACTATGTCAGGCTTATTAGCGATAATAGTCCTGTCAGTAATGATAGACCGATCCCAGTACAACGTGACAAGGTCATTTTCGAGAACTGGGTCGGGTACATACTTGTAATACGGTACCTCAGAATCTACAAGTTTGTATTGCAAAGCAAGTTGCTGGTGAATAATCCTGGCTACTTGGTTATGCCTGTGCAAGTACTCGCCGTTAGCCAGACGAGAGCAACCAGAGATAATATGTCTGATGGACTCACCTGGACGGTGGCATGCCCGACACACGTCAACCGTCCCGTCCTTCATAATATGTCTCCGGTAGTTATTCGTCAAGATAAGTTCGTCCATAATTGCACAGACGAAACCTTCAGTTTCCCCGAAAAGGTCACCAAAACGTAGCCAGGATACGGACGCTAGGAAATCTACACCAGGCTCATGAAGAGCCCGATAGAAGCGCCCGTGAAGCTCCTTGCTTTGCCATACCGCCTTACGGTCATCGGTAGTAAGTACTACAGGTTTGTGCCAGTTCTCTTTAGCCATGGAGAGCGGGGTAAGCCCCTTGTCCACTGCGACCACATCACGGTGCATACCCAATTCGGCTTTTAAAAAATATTCCCTGAGACTGCACACCTCGCGGTTGTGGAGGGTTTTCGCATTTAAAAAGCCTCGACCCCCGCACTTTCGCGGGATGTACAGTCTCATCACCGATGATCGTGGGTGATGCATCCGGTTTACGGTCAGAAGTGTACGGACCCGCCTATCCAGGGCGTCAAGTTCGGTTTGGGTCCATTTGAGTATGCCGAAATAGTACATCAAAATCGGCATGACCCAACCGTTGAAGGCGCGCACCTTGTTTCCGCCCGAAAGAAGACTAATTAATACCTTCTTCAGGCGGCCAAAGAAGCGCTCCTTCAACGATTGCTTCATGTTAATAACGTTGATGCCTAACGCTTCCGACATACCCAAATACTTGTAGCTTTCGGATGAAGAGAGGGATCTAAGGTGTATGGAATCCGAAAGTTGAATACCTTCGGATTCCATAATCTCACCTCGCTTAACATGCATGATTGCACATTTGTCCACACCAAATTCCATCCTGATGGCGCTACTGAATGTTTCAGTTACCTTTAGTAACTCCATCAGTTGCAATTTATTGGGGGCAAAGATTTTCAAGTCATCCATGAAAAGAAGGTGAGATATGACCTGACCACTTCTCTTCAACCGATAGCCTAGACCTGAATCCTCCAGCAATCCTCTAAAGGATTCAGAGCTAAGCAGAACCAAAGTGGACTCAAACTGTCGCCCTGAAATATTCCCCGTTTAATCCAGACTGGCTCGTCATTCCCCTGGATCTGTTGACACCCCGGATAGCGAAGGACCGTCCTCCATTGCCCCATACAGGACTTAAGGAAGGTGCGTAGAGTTGCATCTATCTTGTATAACTCCAGCACCCTCACAAGCCATGTATGTGGCACCGAGTCGTAGGCCTTCTTATAATCTATCCAGCATGTCGACAGATCCTTGCGGGAGCGACGAACCTGTTGGCTAATGGCCATGTCGATGAGGAGTAGCTCCTTAGTACCTCGGGACCCGTTCCTACATCCATTTTGAGAGGCAGACATAATCGAGTTACTGTCAATGTGTGTATTAATTTTCGCTCTCAAAATGGATGTAAGAAGTTTATAGATCGTCGACAAACACGTGATCGGTCTATAATTCTTGGGTTCCGTGGGACTACCTGACTTATGGAGCAGGTGGGTAACGCCTGTTGATAGAAACTGCGGTAGCGACCCAGACTCTAAGGCTGGCTGGAACTGAGATGCCAGGCTAGTGTGCGAACTAATTAGCCATTTCAACCAAAAGTTGTGCAATCCATCCGGCCCTGGCGATTTCCAGTTCGGTAACGGACGGACTGCTCTGGCAACGTCTGATGGCGTAATTAGTGTGACAGACGGGTACTGACCAGATGCTGCGCCAGAATGCACTTGTGGCGGCATCATCTGGGCGGCATACGTCTGTCAAATTTTGTTCAGGTCGCTCCCAAGCTCTATATACCCACCTTTCATCGCTCTGGAACATGCGATTCTGCGTGTATCGATCAACCCGCCGCTTATACCGACGAATACGGCTCGCCCATGCACAAACTTTCTGCTTCAGGAAGTCGATGCGCTCTGTGACACGGGACATGTATTCTCGAGGGTATATTTCCGTCCCCGCAAATGCCAGCCTCACAAAGCGCATCACTCGTGGTCTTGTATTGCCCTCCCTGAAACAGTATAGTTTGCCTATGAGTACCCTGGCTCCATCGATACGACGCTCGATCCTGCATTGCCAGGCTGGTACGGATGGTTTTGGTCGAGCAGCTCCGTCACAGTTTGGAAACTTGACGTTAGCTAAACGACATGCCGCAACAGCCGCGCAATACAGGATCGAGTGTGTATCAACGAGATCCTCGCTGTACTCGAACACATTCTTAAGTTGCGAGTCCAGGGCACACACCAGCACCCTATTTTTTGTGCATAGGTAGGCGTGGTAATCGCGGTCTAAGTTCGGTCGGAGTGGATCTATACTCGCGAAACGCATCCTCCAGTGCCCTCCGCAATCGGTCGTTGCATTGGCTACTTACTGTGGTAACCCTATCATCTTCTTCTTCAACACCATGATTGGACCGCGGTAGATCAATGGTTGACGCTTGTACCGCGGTTTGTGCCGGAGTCGAGACGATAAGGTTGCTCAGTATCTCTGAGCGCAGCCTATCAAGTGCGGCATCGTCCAACCTATGATTGCGTTGGATGACCCACACCTGATCCGACAGTCGTTGGGCCGAGACGCTGACGGTTGGTTCTAGTTCCTGAAAAAGAGACAGCATCCTATCACGGTACGCAGTGAGGTGAGTTCCCCCCTCTGTAGACCCATAATATGCGCGCATGACGTTCTCGTTCATAGACTGAGTCCATCTCATGCGCTGCACACAACCACCGGCAGCGGGGACCCGGCTCGGGGCCAGATGGCCCCTAAGTCCCAAGCTCTTCGGTGGCCGGCCTCTCCCCTGCCGACGAACAGGTGTTGGCGACGTCGGCGGGGAAAAATACTCGTCGCTCGAGCTCGACGCAACTACCGCGGCCGGTGTCGTCACAGCACTCACGGTGGAGCTGGAATCCGGCGGCGGCGAGGCGGAGCTGAGCGAAAAGTCCGGAGGTGGTAGGCGTGCTCGTCTGGAAGCTGACCTCGTCAACATTTTTTCATCTTCGGTTTCATATTTTGGCTCATAATGTTTTACGATGTTGAGGTGACATCTGTCATGTCACCTCCGATGCGGTAGTTTTTGATTTAATTTCATTATGTTGTAGTTTCGATGTCTTTTTTGAATTTTCTATAGTTTTCGGGGTTTTAGGTTTACTCCAAAATAAAAATGTCTTGATATATTAGGTGAAATAACTTTTAACAATTAAAATTACTTATATGAGAAAACGAGACGTTTTGTTGACACGGTGTTGCCAGCTATTATTATTATTATTATTATTATTTTCCAGAGACATAGAAGTGTGAGATGAGATTTGTTGCTGTTAAAGGAGAGAAAAGGTTTACCTTAATGCTCAAATGAAGATTTGATGAGAGTTTCAATACTAATTGTTCATCATCCTCTGATAATGTTGCAGAAGTTTCCAATGTTAATAATAAATCTTACTACAACATTATCCTACCATCGAGTTGGAAAAACCTTTCCTGTTCTTTTACTGTATGAGCAATGTAAGATTGCCATTTCTCTGCAGGTATATGCGAGTGCTTTAGGGAGCAAATGCTTCACTTCTTGTAATATGTAACTTTAATTGTTTTGGGATACATAACTCTTAATTTGATCCCATACTAATTCTATTGGGTTGAGCTCGCAGTGGTAAGGAGGGATGCGAATACATTTTTTTTTCTTTGGCCATTTCATCTACAGCATAACTTTTGGTACAAATGTTTTATTTATTTCACTTTTTGTAATTAAGTTGCCTTAAGGTATTTTTCCTCAAGAGGAATATTTTTATTTTTGGCGACTCCTGAATATCTGCCTTTTGTGTGGCTGTAGTTGGCAGCTTCTCCACTTTCCTCGAATGAAATGGCGCAATAACCAAAACATTAACAGCACCTCTTTCGATTTTTGACAATACTAATTTGAACCTCTTTTCAATTGTGTGCATCCATTTCAGAGTGGTAGCCTTCATCACCCTTTTTGGCTTCAAATATTAATTCACCATCCATTAAAAACCGGTACTCAATGTGCCGGTGGTATAGATTACTAGACCGCTAGAAATTGACTGCAACATTACTGTCCTTGATCAGGTTAATCTACAACCATAAACCCATAATTTATCATAAACATCTCTCTTTGATTAAGATTTAACCAGTTTTTGGTGACAATGGAGTGATAATTTTATTAATGATTTATTAATGTGACAATTGTCAAGTAAATTCAAAAGAAATACATCTAAATCAAGTTTTACCAATTTGTCAATGCTAAGCAGTCTTCTTTTTCCGGTTGGGTTCTTTAAACCAGTTGATAAACCTGCCCGGTGCGCTTCCTTTGACGACTTATTAGTGTAGTCTTGCCATACCTTGCTTTTCGTGTGTCCTGTATGTATAACAAAAGTTATAGATGTAAATACAATATTAAATCGACTTATTTTGAACTAATAATACTTCAGTATATTGTTTTGCTTTTATGACGTTATAAATAGCTTTCAAAGTTCAGTAAATCATCCTTCATGCAAATGAAGACTTGATAAATGTTAATAGCACTGTACCTTCATTTAGACAAGTCTCATGTAAATAATTTAATATCGTTTTACCTTTGTTCCTTAATCTCTTAACTTCATGGAGATATTTCACCCTTCATAATACAATCTCTTGTTTGTCAATTAGGGCACTTTTTCTACTTATTTTAATATAGGTAAATTTTAATTTGTATAAAGTGCTTCTTTTGAAATCGGGTAGGAACTCATAGCTTTTAACGGCTTCCAGAATCTTGTCCAACGTTGGTAACTCAATTTAAAAGAGTAGTAATGAATTTTTCTTCTTATTCCACTTAACGCAATATCATCATAATCGTCAAATTTTGAGTATTTCCGTTGGCGAGGGGATTGCAGGCGACCCTTTTTAGTGTACTCTTGAGTACATTATAGCCGGTTCAAGAGATTTACCATTAAAATAAGATTAGTAATGGATTACCTCACAATGCATGTTACTTTCAAATATTTTTATGGTAATAATTTTATGATCCTTACCTGCAATTTCAGGAGTACCTTCGGGCCAGGACCCATTAACATCTTATAAATATTTATCACTGTTCTTTTTTCTATAGAACGAAGCGGTGTTTGCTTTATTCTCTTTTTCTTGGTAGACAATATTTTAACATCGTGATAAACTTTGGGGCCAAGATTTTTTTCGCTGTTGACACAGATGAGTGTTACCAACAGTTTCAGTGCCTACATGTTGCGCTTGCAAGCCACTCGGGCCTGCACCGGGATCAGTTCTGTCGATAGTTCAACCGCTTTGCACGAACAACACAAAGCTAACACTAATAAGGTTAACAAAACAATAACAACAGAAAAATAGTAACAATTAACAAATAAACCACGAAAATTCAACAACATCAACGAGAAAAGGCGTAGCATTCACAAGTTTCCACAAGTGAATGACAATTGACAACTGCAGATTATTTACAGAATTTGACGAATGGATGACATTATAAACCGACAAAATTTAAAATACAGGTGCTGCTAGAACTTATGAAGGGAATAGTCAACGTTTTAGATTTGGTAGAGTTATAGTGACATGAAATACGTTCCCGGTACTGTCCACCCCTGCTTCTTTTAGATTTTTGACATTGACACGACAATATTTTATGTAAAAACTAAATAATGTTAAATGAAGGTAGAGTGGTTCAATAAGTACTATTAGGTGTGACAGCTGTTATTAAAATGTATTATGTTTTACACCACATCAATCATGACTGTAATAATGTTTGTTATACTTTTAGCACAAAGTGTGCCCATAAAAGAGCATTTTTTTTTGCTTCTGTCTAATGGTTATAGTAAATGGAGTATAAGTGCTTAAAATGGTTGGTGATATTATAAGTTGAGACAATCGTTAAACAATTTTTTTTTTTTTATCCTAGTTATTTAGAGGTAGCTTCCGTCTTTCTTAGTTTAATTTATGAAGTAATCCATCACTAATTGCCACAATTATACCCTACTTGAATTTACACCGTCAATCAATACATCATATTTTTTTATTAAATGGATGGTCTGGAAACACACAGTCCTACCTCCCCGACCGACGTAAAAGAAACAATTGCAATTTATCTGTCACAATGTGCCCCAGATACCTGAAACCTGAAACCTGCTCACCACTGCTAGCGCTGGGCCATTAATCTTAATAGGCGGAACATGTACTGGACCACGTTTTCCACTCTTTTAAACCAGACCTTTACTCTTTTTACAGTTATATTTCAGTCCATGTTCAGCCGCGTCCGCCTCTCAGATCGCCACAAGTTTACGAACTGCGCCCAGCGAAGGAATCAGCAGTATCATGTTGTCAGCATAACTGATGTCATTGACGCTAACTCCATCCACAACACAACCCACGACTGAGGTCATTAACGTACAGGTTGAACATCAGAGGAGATGTAATGCCACCGCCTGCCTCACGCCACACTCCATGCCATATTCATGTGAGAGAGCGTCAACCCATCGTACTTGGTTTCGCTGGTACCGCTACCAATGTCTTAACACTGAGACAACCTCTACCGGCACCCCAGCGCTCTCCAGCTTCATCTACAGTCTATCGTACAAAACAGTATCGAAGGCTCTAAATAAATCCAGAAAGCACGCGTATACCGGCGTACTCCTCTCAGTGTAGTACCCGACAGCCCGCTTATCACACAAGATAGCACTTTCCGTAGAAAGTCCACTGCTAAAGCTGAATTAGGCATCGTGTAAATCTACATAAGTTGTAAGGGTGTCATTAAGCAAGGTGTCAAATATCTTGGCCATTACCTTAGCCAGCGATATAGGCCGATAGTTGCTACTATCAGATAAATAATCTGATAATCTGATAAGTCTTGTTTTTTACAATAGGCACAACGATCGTTCTGGTAACTTCATTCATGACACAAACAGAGATTATAATACAAAGAGAGTACGCGCGGCAGGTGAACTCCTGCACTACTGAGATGCTCAATGCTGAGACTGTCACAGCCAGGAGACTTACCACGATGCATGCTGTGGAAAACTTTTTGCACATATTTTGCTATAAATCTCACAACTCGCTTCTGAGTAACCGTCTCAGCACCATTAAACCCAAACGTTGAGGAACGCCTCTGTTCCGTAGAATCACAATGTAGCGTTATTTTAAAGTGGTTTTTAAAGAGATCAGCGGTCATGTCGTGATCACTGACCCCATCCACGCTCACAGGAAAGCCAGGTCTAACATTCATTTTCCCAGTTTGCTTCCAAAACAACTAAAAATCTTTGTCAGTATGACGCGTGGCCAAGTGGTCCATTTTTATCTGATCCTGCATATCCTGGACCCACTCTATTTTTTAAAAGTCTGTTCTGCTCTCGCACATATCGCAATACTTTTGACAATTATTCGGCTTACCAGCTTGAACCCATACAAAAAATTCAGTCTGGCTTCCCTATGGTAACCCACCTCTCCACTGTGCTCCCCTGCGCTCGTAAAAGGCAGTGGCAGTGGTGGGTCTACCTACAGACAGAATAATGACAAATACAGCAAAGTACTGCGGATGTTACCAATCACATGGAATAGCTGCACCATTAATTTTATGAACTTTTTTTTTATCTACGCACAAGTGTACGTAACTGATAGAGTACATGTTTTATTAAATTCTCTGAAACTACAGTCTTGTGTGTGTATAGACTTGACTAATAGCACCACTATCCTATCCAGGCATGTGCAGCAATAAACATAATAGATTTAGTATTCATAGGCCTGGGTCATGTAAACCACCAAAGAAACGCTGCTTTGTTAAGTTTTGCTGGCTCACATTTAATCGAACCGCTGTGTCAGACTTTACATCTGTCTTGTTACTTAATATTTCAATGTAGTATATACCTGATTGTTCAACCATCGGGCAAGTCTCGCTCTCGCAAGGTTAGCGTTGGCATAATATGCATTTGTACCCGCCTTACGGATATGCCACAGTATAAGCACCTCATCCATTAAACCGAATCGTAGAGCAAAACAGATGAATCCTCCATGAATAGCAATGGTCGTTACAAATTAGCTACAATAATTGCACAGTATACAACGAACGCGTAAACACAACGTGGGTCGGCGGAACTACAATGAAACCTGACGTGACGCCATCATCGCCAAGATCAGATGTGCAAGGTAGGGATGGTGAATGGCGATCTGAGATCAATAAATCGTTTTTTTTTCTAGGTCAACAACAACATTTTATTTAAGTGTGTTAGCACACTAACACACTTAAATAAAATTTTACCTACCTGATTTGTGGAAAACATTTTAATGCATAGACCACACAACCTACAACAAATCGCAAGGTCTGATTTTTTTTTTTTAAGAATGCTCTCCCATAATACCTTTTTATGGACTTATAAAGTACAGTCAGTGGGCAACCCTAGTGCTTGTTTATCTACCGAGCGGCCGTAGGTAATTATTTCAAAGACACTGCCAAGACCTAATATTTATCACTTTATTTTACTGTGCCTCTGCGTCGATTTGAAACTATGCGGCACAGACTTACTTGTGTAAATTACTAATTAACGTATGGCTAAGTTAAGATTAACCTAACTTTTCGACCAGAGTGTAAAGTTTTAATTTTCAAAGATTATAAGTGTCCTAAAGCGGGAAGCGTTAAGAAACTCATAATCTTTGATTACTAGAAACAATTACCAAGTTCCCGTCTAAAGACTTTCAGTAAAACCATATCAATCATCGCTTTCCTGAATCAGCTATGACATCGACGGACGTTGGCATTAATTTCAGCTCCTTTTTGCTAATACGCTTCGTTTCTACACGAAGCGTACAGTAAGCCGCATGTCTGTGCTACTGGTAACAAAACCAGTTAAAGGTGGTCTCGTATTCTATTGCAACTCCGTACTATACTTGGACAGCTCAGAGACAAAGTGTTGCCACAGGCCTAATGTACTCAATCGATGGAGGCCGTACATGATGTCCAGTTTTGTTGATAGATCGATAACCAAATCGATATAACCACAGCACAAAAGTAAGACATAACCAAGGTTCTACAGCGCGCGGCGGTACAACATGAGCCTTGCATTTGCATCAGTATATATGCGTCCGCTCGTCTTTCATTGTTTACCGATCTATTCTGTAAAAATCTCACTATGTAACTTTAAGTTTTTTTTATTGTTTATTAATTATGGAATAAAACAAAATATAAACCGAAACATCACAAAAACCTCAATAGGTTTGTCCGGATGTTGAAACACTTTAAGCAATCTTACAACTAACTTAAAGTAAATCATTATTTATAAAAACACAGTTTACACAGTTACCTACCTTATAAAACATTGCGGGGTAGTTAGGAAATAATAACTAACCAAGCACAAAATGACGGCGGTCCAGGCATGCCGTCAATGGTAATAAATAACTAATTTAATGAAATTTAAACAGGATGATGCATTTTCATAGAGAATCAAAGAATTTTTTTGTATTTATTTTTATAATTATTATTTGTTATTCCTGATTGATTTTTTGTTGGAACATCATTAATTAGCGTAGGTATTAAATAAGCGTTCGTTCGCTTCCCATAATAGTTTTTGTATCTCGGTACTACCAGTTTTGATTGGGCTGCCATCCTAGTTGCTATGCTATGATTGAATCGAATTTGCAGTACTTTGTTGGTGAACTGTTCTATTAATAACCACTTTCGTATTTTTGTGTGTATGGGCAAAATTTTACAATATTTAAAGAAAACTGTTAAGTCATCATCATCATAAAGTGTTTTCCTTATTTTATTTGGTATTATTATTTTTAATAAACGAAGTTGTAGCTTATATATTTTATCTAAGTAAGTTTTAAACGTTCTGCCATAGCTAGTAATTCCATATGAAATTATTGATTCTGCGAGTGCGTTATAGAGATTAAGTAATAATTTAAAAGGTACTTCGTATTTTATTATTGCAAATTTGGCTAGCATAACTCGCAATTTACCACATATGGAGTCAATGTGATAGCCCCAGTTAAATCTGTCATCGACGACTAAACTCAAATATTTGTAGTTGGTAACCTGCCCCAATGGTTCACATTTGCAATCAAGCCTTGATAATTGCACATCATGCAAACATTGGTGTGTGTGCGTGACTATTTTAACTGGCTTGTCGGAGTTGAGGAAATGATTAGAACGAACATGCATAGTCTTAGTTTTACCAGCATTAAGCACCAGTTGTGAAGCACCAAGTGATCTATCAGTCATGTTCATCCCTACTATGGGGTTGAGTGACAGCTCCAGATAGCTCACTTCAAGCTATGAGAGATGATGATGGTGAGTGTTGCCGAGGGTCGAGCTGAAAGCCGTGCAATTGGAGTTGCCTATGTCCAGCAGTAAACTGATGTAAGCTGATGATGAACATCCAAGCCTATTAACCTGGTTTGGCACATGATAGCGCTGTTGACATGATGCTAGGTAATTACAAGTCAATAGCATTGCAGTGGCTTACTCCGTGAGGTAAAATTATTCTATTGAATAAGCAGCTTCGCCATCTACGCGAGGCTAGTACACACGCCAGGATAGTAAGAAAGAAAGAAATAAAATATATTTATTTAGCACAGACTAAGAGGCATACAACCTAACATGTAATAATACTACGAGTACAAAAAACAAATAGAAAGTGTAAAGTGCGTAAATGAGCAAGAAGATAGCCCCCGCGGCTGCGCCAAATTGGACTGGACCTAGTTCAGCAAAAATGTCAGACAACTAGAGCCTGACGTCGGGTACTAGTTAAACCCCATCCCATTAAGTTTAATGGGATGGGGTACGTAGCCGCAAGCTAGTGTGATACACTTACCTGGGTGACCATCCACATATTGAGACCCCTCCGTTCCTCGGAAAGCACGCTAAGCCATTGGTCCCGGCTGTTATTAGTAGATCTTTGACATTCTTACCAAGGGGTATCGAGTTACCCAGTAACTGGGTTGTAGAGGTCAGATATGTAGTCGCTTCAAGTAGCATACTAGTATTCAGCTCAACCGGATAGATCGGTACTGACCCCAACATACTTATGAAAGGGCTGGACAGATTGACTTGTTTCCTTTTTGTTTTTTTTTGTTCTGTATTCAAGAGGCCAGGGTGACTAGCTTACTAGCACTATGTTGCTACTACTGCATTAAAAACTAGCCTCGTCTAGCCGCGCCGCCTTTCAGTTTTTCTTTCGCTGACTTCAGCATCAAACTCATGTTGGGTCTGCACTTACGGTTTTATATCTCGTTTTCGCGTTCTAATATCGTTATTATTGTCGTTCTCCTCGTTGGTCTAGTGGTCGCAATCGCTACTGCTGAGCATGAGGTCCTTGGTTCGATTCCTAGGTCAGGCAACGTGTTATTGGGTTTTTCTATCTGGAATTTCTCAGTAGCAGCCCGAAGTCTGGATTTGTGCCCGGTAGATGGCAATAGGCTCGCCCCCTTTTACATGGGACTTAAACATAACTGGCGAAATGTGGGTGTACTATAGGTACACCTCTGCCCAATCCTTCGGGGAAACAAGGCGTGATGTTATGATGTTATGTATTTGCACAGTCACCATAATAGGATTTGAAACCGTTAGAATGTTAATCAGTTGTTCCAGTTATGTAATACCCCAATCATGTTTAAGCTCAACTACCTATTGTAGTCATCTCGCATTTATTTATGTACCGAACTAAACTCGAATATCAAATTCTCCAAGCTTTTGTTTTTTTGGTTAAAAACAATTGGCAGGTACACACATTTGTGTACAGCTCACCGGTAGGATAATTACAGTAAAGCGAAAACATTTTCATGTTATGTTTAACAGGGGTTATCCAAATTAGCCTGATTTAGAATCAACTTTAAATGGTCAAATTTGTGTATTTTGGTCCTGAAAATTAACCAACGCATTTGTAATCTGTGAAATGTTCAACTAAGCAATAAAGTAGTCGGATCTTTCCCGAAAGTGCGACTTTTGACTTTGGTTTCAATGCAAACTTTGCACCATTATAAACACTTTGCCACCAGCGATGAGCCATAAAGAACTTTGTCCCCCAGGAAAAGCCATGAAACCAATCTTTGTTACGTAATATCGTTCTTCAATAAAAAGTGAAGGTGTCCACGCCGAACGTGACGTCGCGGTGACGGTGATCGTGTGTCCACCGCGACTGAACTTGGCATGATAGCGGCGCGGTGTGACGGCACGGCAGTGTGTGGACAGATATGTTTTGTATTGGCGGCAAATCGGCCCGTCGCAATCTCGGCCCGAGTTCTAGCGGTCACGCCAAACTACTCGAAATTTCGGCGGCCGGGATGACGGCGCGTAGTGGGTTGAATATGAAGCTCCATATATACATAGCATAGCTCAAATATCAAGAACCTAATTTTGTAATAAGAAACATGCCAGCGTTTTCCTTTACTAAATAGCAATATTTAATGTCCTATAACTTTTGTTTAATAAATTTATTTAATTTGTTTTTATTTATATATATAATGAGTTATTTGCGATTTCATTTTTTTGTATGGAGCTGAACAGTTTATTAATATTTTTATTTCTTATTCGTATGCTTTCTTAAGATATAGCATTCCGTATAATAAAATGCATCATATAAGGTATGTTACCACGATAGGCCGAATATAGGAAACCTAAGGAACATTGACATATTCCATTTAAAAGAAAACGTGCCCGCACGTCATTTAAAATAAAAATCAAGTCATTCATTCAAATTAAGCTGAGAATCAGTACTTTCCGAATGTCAAAATTACATAAGACAGTCCGCCAACGCACCCGCCCTTCACAGGAGAAGAGAAGAGGAGAAGGAGGGGCGCAACAAACTCCCTAGCAGCACAGCTGTCTGTTTGGTTAGAAAAAAACTTGATAATATACAATAAATGTATGCAAAGTAATAAACATTACGAGACACAGAACATCAAATTAAATTCTCTGCCATAATTATGTCAGCTAGCCACGTATACCAACAAATACAATAAAAATCAAGCAAAAAATAAATAAATATACAAACAATACTTAATACATAAATAAAAGCCTCCAGGCATAAATAGCAGCCTACATATGCATTGCTGGATTAAGTACACACAAATGAAAAACTAGGACCATCGAAGTACAATAAATAAACAGAACAATTACTATAACAATAACAAAATCAATCAATCGCGGCGCGGTGGTGCTTTACTGTCATTTATATTTTATATAGGTCTTTTCTCATTTATTTCTCTGTGTACAAAAGCAACTTTAGATGAGTGAGGGGAATACAGGCATGATGTAATACTCGTATGTAACGTGACGAGGAGTATGTAAGCTATCAGACGTAAAATAAAATAAAACTTATTTCAAGAATAAATGTTTTATTTTCTTCCATGATTATGATTTGTTATTATTTTCCCTAATTAAATCCTATTCCAAAACATCGATGTTTTCGTATTATGACTGAGTCGCGTCACTACAATTTTTTTCGAAATACCTATCATATTTTACGTAATTCAGAGGTTGATCCTCTGAATTACGTAAAATATGATAGGTATTTCTTTGTTTTTTTTTTTCATAAAACGAGTAAGTATTTATAGTAATTGGATAATATCGTTCATTATTGTATAGTTTTGACTTCTTATCAAATTCTAAAACTTAAACTACCATGTGAAAAAAGTTGCCGATTTGTTCCCTCTTCTAGGAAATTTTATCGTTACACAATTTTATGGGCATTTTTTACGACAAATAGGTAGATATCGATCAATAAGGGTCTAAGTAGTATCCCAGTAACATTTTTTATTGAAACAACCCAATATAACTGAGATGATGAACGTTTACGAAGTCATGCGTTTTATTAATCAAATTCAGAAAAATGGCTCCGCGCGGTATGAAGTTTGAGTTTCAATATTATGAAAGTGGACAGTAGGACTCTCAAACAAACACTTCTGTTAGATTACTTGTCTATTCATAATGTAACCAGCAAAAGATTTCGTATATGTTGGAATAGTAGTTTTATCACAAATCGAAAATCCCCGGGAACATACACACTTTCAAGCTAGTTCTCTGTTTTACCGTTTGTTTAGAGATACAAATCTCGTTATGCGAGCATTATTTATGTGTAATAAAATGATCTGTATATTCAAGAACCCAAAACAGTTTACGTTACGTGAATAAAGGCAACAGAAACACGAGGAGACCATTTTTAGTGAGCAAGGCCAAAATCCTCCTCGATCCTGTTTGGGCTAGTCGAGGCTTGACGGATCACTTCTGACACTGGCTTGAGAGGAGAAACCACTGTAGGTTAAAATTATGCGAAAAGAAAATTTCTCTGTGAAAATTTAATAAAAAAAATACTGTTTCCTGAAAACATTCTTGAGATGCTTAAAAATCTGATTCAAAGTAGAGATTTTTCGGTATTTTTTGTAAAACTGTAAATCCGTACTGAACATATATTGTTTTGTTTTGGCAGGTATTGCCCCCTGTACTATGTCTTTCTGTTTACTGGAAAAAAAACTTTGTTGCCAATTTTTGCGCCGTCAGAAAATTCGTTGTTTAACTGATTTAGAGACAGTCCGTTTAGTATACTTTAGTTATTTTAGTAGTTTAGTATTCTGTTGTGGGGAAATGCCGCCTATATTACAATTTTTAATTACAAAAAAGGGCAATTCTTTCAATTTATGAATTAAGTGCTGTCACTTAATTCATAAATTGAACGCTCTTTTTGTAGGCGTGTCAGACTTTTACGGACTAAAACCCACCCGTGTTTCTTCAGTTGCCTGTGCCAGGGGCCACGGTGTCTTTTTCGAACAACCTGCGACCCTGGTAGATCTGCCCTAACGGACCCCGTCAATGAAACAAAACGCGCTGTCGACCTAGGGCTCGTCCTTACCGAACCAGGTTTGGATATCTCGCTCGTTCTTGATCCCATTTCTATCTTCCGCCATGTCCATCCAAAACTTGATTTCCAAGTCGAAGTATTTCATGTTTTACCTGCACGCCATTCTTTGTCTAAGACCCTTCTAAGCGTGAAAATGTGGTCGTTTGTTGATCTATTGTTTAAACAAGCCGCTTGTTAAGAGCCAAATTCCATTCGTTTCGGTTTTTGGCTTTGTTTTTTTAACCGTTGGTATAAAGGAGGCCCTTTTTTGTATTTGCCCCTACAAGATGTTTTCAGCGTCCATTTTATCCTTTTTGGCGGTTTAACTGTGCGGTTAATGTATTTTGTTATCCTTTGTTCTTGGAAGAGATAGCTGTTAGGTATAAATCTCTAATATATAAAATACCCGAAATTTTGTGTGCATATCGGGTAGGTCTGAGAATCGGCCATCATCTATTTTTCGAAAAAAATAAAGTTTCAAAAGAAAACGTTTAATATTTGAAATTCCATCATGGATTTCATTACTCCGCATAACTCAGTGGGAAAATATAAATTTTAAAGAGTTTTTTTTTTTGGTTTATTTTGATTTCCATCAGTGAGTTACAAATGTTGCAATTCTTTGAAATAAAATGGTAATAAGTACATATTTGTTGTTCGAAGCGACATGTTTTTACTTGTAATTTAGATAACAGAATAAGAAAATAAATAGTTTTATGCGTGTTTAGTGATAACGGAACTAAAAGTAAAAAAAAGACACTTTTATTTATTTCTAATTAAAAATCAATAGATTAATTGGTTCTTCAAAGTAATGGAAACACTATCTTCTTCTGTTAAGATAGGTATACACGAAGCGATAAAATAGTGGTTGGTCCAATAAATAGGTACATCCTATCTATACATCCATCCAATTAATACATCACGCCTGTAATCCCTCAAGGATTAGGCAGAGGTATACCTACAGTACACCCGCATTTCACCAGCTATGTGTAAGCCCCATGTAACATAATGCCATCAACCGGGCACAAATCCAGACTCCGGGCTGCTACTGAGAAAGTATATAATAACATAATTATAAGCAAGTAAGTATCTTTAGTAACAGATATTCAGTGCAGGACACATTATTGTACTAGGGTAATTTAAAATATATTTTGACATATTTTTGTGAGACTTACGATATACTTTCTGATAAAATAAACACACGCACAGCTATACCTAATAATTAAATATTTCACACCTTATGTGTACAACACAATATATCTATTAATACGACGCGCCTTTACGACTTGATTTATGAAAGCGGACAAAGGAAAAGGAGTACTTACATCAGAGGTAAGAGGAGAAGAAAGAAGTAAGAGGAGTAGATAAGGAGTAAGTAGTTTCTGCCTACCCCACAGAAAAAATAGTGAGTTTAAGTATTTTTGTATACATATTATAGCTATGTACGTGTGTAACGAGTGTTATGTCGATTGTCTTGACAAAGTCAAGACATGTAATGACGTGATAGTTTGTCATATAGCTTTTTGTGGCTCGCATCTTGAACATTTCTTGTGTTTTCTTGTGGTGTTACGACCTTTGCCTTTGTTTCTAGATATCTGTTGTTAATCCCGACCGAACCAAGCGCTTACGGACCTTGCATCTTCTTATTTCGATTTAACTTGACTAGTCGATTTTGAACAACAGATTTTTACCCTATTTCTAATGGAGAACTGACGCTGCACAAACTGTGGTATAGCAACGCTTCCTTTAAGGAGCCATTTGTTGGATTCGCATCAAAATTCATTCGTTTTAAGTCCAGGTTTCCTCGTAATGTTTTTCATTTACCGATGATAAGTAAAGTACATAACAATTAGAAAAAGTCACACTGGGACTTGCCAAGAATTGAACACACAACCTCGTGCATGGGAAGTAAGGCCTTAGCCACTAGACTATCACGACAATGTACAAGCTTACTGTATTAAACGTCAAAATATTATTACACAGTATTATCCAAAAATGTCTTATATCTCGTCACCACCGAGTTCTGGAGTAATAAAATATTTACAGGACTGTTAAATACAAATATTCCTTCATATCATATATTGTTTAATTTATGTCCATGCGGAGCCAAACTTGTATGGGAGCTTTATCCATCTCCTTTCGAGGGAAAAGGTACTGAAAACCGAAATACAGGCAGCATTGCCTAGTTCGGTTGCCTATATCCTTTATAATAGAATACTAATACTGCCAAACTGTATTTTGTAAACTCGTCTTAAGTTTTTGGAGAATTTAATGTATTATTACTATACTTTACATAGGCAATGCGAGATTATGTAAACAACAATGATAAACGAGGATCATTCAAGTAAAATAAAAAAAGAACAATTACAAATAACAATAACAAAACCATGATCAGCAAGGCGACCATTCACCACAAGCAGCACCCGTTCACGAGCATAACGAAAAGATCAGCCATTACGTCGCCATATTTGGGGGAAGGAGGCAGACCGACCCCGACACTACCGCAAGCAGTGACATCTAAGGGAGCATGACGAACTTGCTGCCGGTTGCCCAGGCAAGAATAATATTATCAATTGTCAAGGTCGCTAGCTAACCACATTTTGAAATACAATTAAAAAGATGTAGTGATCATGTCAATAATAAAAGAAAATAACTAAAATTAGTTCACTAATATAGTCAAATATATTAAACAATTATATGAACCATAACAGTATGTGTTTTAGAGCAATTAATATTTTTTTACAAAACAGTCTTTATTATCTACCACGGCTATGTTCGTATCTTTTTCCATGTATTTTCACTAAACTTAATTTAAGTAGGTACGCCAAAAAACAAATCATTCATAGGGTCATTCATATCGCATGCGTTTGTATGGATTGAACGCCAACGACAACATTCCCACGTTTCCTTATACGAGTAACACTACGTTTTTGAGATCCCTGATTAAGATTAGATGTGTTTCCTTTTAGGTACCAAAAGTAAAAAAAACACTGCTATTATGGTTGAATTTTCACAGAAATAGTGAAAGCGCAAACACAATTTGCATAAACATGAATTATTTTGTGTTCAAAACACTAACTTTCTTTTAAGAGACAACACTTTTTTTATTTTCTGAAACGTCTGCGTACTACGCTGGTATTCTGCGATGCGGAAGCGGAAGCTATAGAAAGAACATCCTTATTTCGCATGTTAGTTACACGTGAGTTGAATGCACATTGGCTAAGTGGTCGCAAGCGCTGCTGAGCATGAGGTCCTAGGTTCCATTATCGGGTCGGCAAAGTGTTATAGGGTTTAACTATCTGAACTTTCTGAGTAGAAGCCTGGAGTCTGGATTTGTGTCCAGTTAAAGGCAATAGGCTCACCCTCTGTTAAAAGGAACTGGCGAAATGTGCGTGTTCTTTAGGTGCACCTCTGCGAAACCATTCGCGGAATACAGGCGTGATATTATGATAAGTATGTTACAAGTTACGTGCCATTAGCGAGACTTATTGCTTATCAGGGTCTGTGCTGAAATAGTTCGATATATTTTTATATTAAACCACGCCTAGGTATATTAGAGCAAACATAACAAAAACATATTTACAAGAATCGGTAAATCCTTTTTTGAGTTTTAGCGAGACTAACGAACAGCAATTGATTTTTATGTAGAAGAATAAGAACAAGGAAAAAGAAAAAGAAGATTTTAGTTTTAGGCGATTCTATACTGTAAAATGTTCGCTATTGTTCAGAAAACAATAATTAAAATACAAATAACTGTGCCGTGCCGTATTGTCTTATTCTATCTTTTATACATTAGGTACATTTCTCTCAGCTGTAAAATTATTCAGGTCTAGCTTTTTATTCAAGCCATAATTTAGTTAGTCATTAAACAAGCAGACAAAATAATTCGTTTTCTAAGTCTTGTCGCCATTCATTATTCGTCCAACTATGAAATTATTCATGCCTAGGTAGGCAGTGGGCATTAGAGTATTCTAAAATTGTAAACAGAAGCTTGCTAAAAGTTACCTTTATCACAAAGGTAAGTAAGAAACAAGCCAGGCCGCCTTTTGTACATCAATTTAAGGATTTCATTAAAAGCCAGAAACAAAAGTCCATACTAAAAGCCAAATAATTCTGCGACTTGATGATAAACACGAACAGTATTCGGTTTGGCACAGGTGTGCCCTCTGCCTCTTTAATATAAATGATTGCAATGAATTCGGGTTTTAATTTGAGTATCCAAATGATACGATAAAAATTATTAATGTGTGGGGTTAAAAAAAAAACATGCACGAGAAGCGAGATGTGAGAAACCTTCCTACGTTTCAAATTTTCTTTCTGAAAATGCTTTGATCCGAAACACCTCCGGCAATTCGGATCTTACGGATCTAATTCCGGGTTCAGTGGTTATGCATGATAAAGACATTGATAGGGAGCGTAAGGCACTAGCAGTCAGAGGTAACATGTTGGCCCGTAGATGTGCTCGGTGTTCTGACCAAGTAAAAATTACTCTCATGCAGGCCTACTGTCAGAGCTTTCACACGAGCAATCTATGGGTCAACTACACCAAGAGATCACTGGATACCTTGCGCGTTCAACACAATAATGCTTAAAGGATGTTGTTGCGACTGCCCTGTTTCTGCAGCGCCTCAGAAATGTTTGTAGAGACCCACACAGACGGTTTTCACACCATAATTTGCAAAAAAAAACCGCGTCGCTGCTAAGCAGAGTGCGGGGTAGTCGCAACCATATCCTGAGAGCTGTGGCGCAGAGCTATACTCCAAATATTAGGCATTTCATGCGGAGGTTACTTTGGTAGGAAATTTATATGTTTAATTATAAATGTTCAATTTTCTGGTCGTCCTCTGCATGGAGTATGTTTATTTAATAAAATATAAGTTATTTTGTAATACTAACACTATATGGATCACAGTTGTCCGAATTAAATGAATTTTAATTTAATTTAATTATTTGGCACGTAATAAAAAGTTTGTGTGTGGTTACAGGCAACTGAGACGTTTGTATAATCGTCTGGTTGCGGATATGAGCAGGAATTACGACGCGACGGCTTGCGGTGGTGGAACGTTTAGCACGTGAATGGGCACTCGCGCGAATTTATGATAGACGGTCCGCCATCGTGGATATCACTCTATTTTTTAATGAAAACGTTGACTGAGGAAATAGGTGTAGACTTTCATGTTGGAACTTGAAATGTTGAACCTGGTTCAGAAATCTTTTCATTTGTGTAAATACAATTTGGCACTTCTACATAATCCTACTATTATTGGTAGGTAGCAGTATCCAAGGGTTAGCTTTCCTTTCGTTTGGGCTACCTTCTTTAAACAATTATGTCAAATACCTACTTCTTGTAGTGCCAAAAATTTCGATCGAAGTACCTGCTACACGTTATTTATCTTACATTACTTATCAGATGCACATTATCTCAGTGCACAAGTTATTTTCTCATCATCGAATAAGTAGTGTTCACAAGATCGAAGTTCCCCTGGCACCCCTCAAATTTTTTACTCGCAAACTGGCATTTTACTTCGGATTATGCCCAAAACTTAATAAAACATTCGGCACGTGCACGTGACAGGCTTGCAGTGTGACTGGCTCGGGTACGCCAACTTTGGCGTAGTATTTGTTGCCGCTTTTGACAAGTACGCCAGCGGTATCTAGTCTAGTGCAGCGAGAACAATCATTTGTCTAAGTATACACCCTACATTGGCTACACACGAATGACATAAACTGACATGTCATTACAATGTCTTGACTTTGTCATGACAGTCAACATAAAACCCCTTAACACACGTACCTAGCTGTAATAATTATGTACACAAAAATATATAAAGTCACTGTTTATCGAATGGGGGTAGGCAGAAACTACAAAACGCCACTAGTATGATCCCTACCTACGTACTCCTTTTAGTTTTTCCACGTTCATACATCCAGTTATATAGGCGCGTTCTATTCATAGAACCGATTTATTGTGTTGTATACATAAAATGTCAAATATATGATAATTATTAAGTATAGCTATGCGTGTGTTTGTTATAGCAGAAAGTACATACGTGGGACACTCAGAAAGTTTTGCGAAAATAAAATAAAAGTTCTATAGGTAAATACTTTTTCATTAAATCTTTTAAAAGTACTCTCCACTAGCCTCTATACAAAGTATCATGCGTCTGAACTAGTTTTCGAAACACTTTTTCCAGTCCGCCGTAGACCCTTCGTTTACAGCCTGCTCGAAAGCTGATAGCGCATCTTCTGGCGACGAAAACAGTGTACAGGAAGTAACTCGTTTTGAGTGAAGCAGTAGCCCGCGGAGTTTGGTCGCTTGTTGCTCACAACAGAGAAAACTTCTGACAAGCATTTGGTAGTATAACATTCACCGTTGATGCTTCTTTGGTTCCCTAAAGGAACTCAAAACTCAAAGCATTTATTTCAATTAAACCATTTACAGGCACTTTTGAATTGTCAAGGAGTCGGTCAGTCAGAAATATGAAGCTAGTTGCCCATTCCAAAGCGTAGTAGGTACCTATGGAGAAGAACGGGCAAGAAACTCCATGGACGCTCTGTTTTTTTTATAATATATACAAATATAATGTACATCATTAATGTTGACACTTCAGGTGAGAACGATGTACAAAAACCGTACACGTTAAAAGCGTCCAGAGTGCAGCAAAACATAATTAAAAACAATCCAAAAAATAAATTGTTAAAATAAGCCGTGGCAGCTAAGAGATGACCAGTCATAACTGACGGCGCCCATTCACGAACATGACGCATGGATCAGCATTATTCAGCTCAACCATTTTGAAGGGAGCTAAATGATCCAACACACACGCCACCGTCAGCGAGACATTTGAGTGAGCATGACATACTATCAGCCGCCAGGGCACATTCAAGTCAATCTATGACATTACCCGTTCAATGGTAGCTGTATAGTACAAAGTACTCACACCATATAATAAAAAGGAGATTGAGTTTATATAATGCAAATATATTTTTACAATCTTCAGCAGCTCCAACAATATTTCAAATGTCAACTAATTAATCTTATCAGTGAAGGCATTTTTATCAGTGAAGTAATCCCCTAACGTACATTATGCCTGCCTGCATAGTGTGCGTTTTACAAAGGATTTGAATTTCGTCTCATTCAATTGAAGTATGTGGGGAGGTATTTTATTGTAACATTTTAAACAGTACCCCATGAAAGATGAGTCTGAAACCTGGTTGAACTAATAGGTCCCAATTTCTAGTACTATAATTAAGTCTTTCACCTCTTTTACTGTAAAGATGTGATTTTTTTCTTATGTGCATGATGTTTTCATAGATGTATTGACAAGGTACCGTCATGATGTTAATATCTTTAAACAATCCCCTTAGAGAATTGCGCCTGCGGAGATTAAATATGGCTCTGATGGCTCTTTTCTACAGAATTAAAATTGACTCGATTTCTGCAGCCCGTCCCCAAAGTAAAATACCGTAAGACATGATACTATGAAAGTAACTAAAATAGACCAGCCTCGCGGTATCTACATCAGTAAATTGACGGATTTTTGTGAAAGCGTAAGCTTCTGAACTTAGCCGTCCTGCAAGAGATGTTAAATGAGGACCCCAATGTAGCCTTCAGTCGAGCGTGATCCCCAAGAAAACCATTTTATCGACGAATTCTAGTTTATCTTGATTCAATACTATCTCATAATCACTACTCTTGACGTTTGGTAAAGAAAATCTTATGCACTTACTTTTATTTCCATTTAGAACTAAATTATTAGCAGTGAACCAATTTTGGACCAGGGCGTTATTTACGTCTTCAAAATTTGAAGCACGTCTATCTACCAGAAAAATTAAGGAAGTATCGTCAGAAAATAACACCATTTGTAGTTGATTTATCAATAAATGGAGTAGGAGGAGGTCGTTAATATACACTAAAAAGAGGAAAGGACCCAATATTGAGCCTTGTGGAGACCCATTTTTACTTTTAAACCAAGTGAATTGACACCATTTATTTGAACTTGCTGTTGAATAAAAAATAAATAAGATTTTACTAAACTGAGCGCAACTTTTCCGAGTCCGTAATGCTCAAGTTTCAAAAGCAGGGTTTCGTGATCGACGCAATCAAATGCCTTGGAGAGGTCACAAAAGATTCATATGAAAAATATGTTTTAATAAGGTAACTTCAGCGTCGGTCGTACAACGCCCTTTGGTGAAACCATACTGTTGCTCATGAAGGATTTTATTACTATTGAAATGATTGAGCACTTGATTGAGCATTACCTTTTCATACACCTTGCTGCAAACCGGCAACACGGACACGGGTCTATAATTATTAGTGTCTTTATTGTCCCCGGATTTGAAAGGTGGTATTACCTTACTGTATTTCATTAGATCCGAGAAGAGTCCTTGATCCACACACTCACACAGTCTCAATTATGGAGGTACAGACTTTAATAGACATTCCCCAAAGATCTTCGGTCAATTTGATCTTGATTTGCTTAAAACATTTTATTCCTGTTATGGGGTTAATATGCTTAAAGTTAAATTCAATCGGGCAGGCTGAAACATTCGCCCTTATTAAATCAAAAGCGAGTGAGGGCGAAAAATTTAAGGTTTCAGTGGTTTTTAGTGGGACACTGGTAATGAAATTTACAAATTCCTGAGCAACTTCTTTGGTATCGCAAATGATACCACATGACGTCTCCAATATTGATAATTTTCCAAACTGAGGGAAACCATCCGCACTGGGCCCGCGTGGTGGATTACGGCCCACTCCCTCTCACAAAGAGGAGGCCGGTGTCCCAGCAGTGGATAGGCTGATTAGTTTATATGTTCCTGATCCAACCTTCAGTATGTGCTGAATCTCTTGATACGTAACTCGCCTATTGTCTTGGATTAAAATTTTCACGTTTTCTTCCATAACGGCCATCAAAGGGCGATCACTTCTTTCTTCATCCCCCAAAGTTAGTCGACCGCGCTTGTATTCGTTATACCAACGATACACGGTTGCCTTAGGTTACCTTTATCCATGAATGCCATTTGAAGTCTTATGATCTTACGATTCATCCGGTTTCAGGCGACACTTCAAATCGTAAAAAAATCATAGCGCGAAAATGTTCTCGGCACAGATCCATTTATAATGAGAAACGATAATTTAAATAAGATCGCAAACTGTGTGTAGGGATATTTTGAATTTGGAAAGTACCTATTTTACTTACAAATACGCATATTTAAAATAGACTATAACTGGCCAGAGTCTCATACATAAAACCTTTTTTCGCAATACTTTCTGAGCGGCCTGGTACGTAGTAAATGTCACAAAAACGTGCAATATTTATTTTATATTACCTTAATAAAATAATGCAGTAATGTTTCCTGCCGGTCGAATGTCACTGCGATCGCTAGTTCCCAAAACAATTAACGTGGAGTGACGCATCTCTGGTTCCCAAATGACATTAAAAAAACATTTTTTTAATCTACGAATTCAATCCTTATTTCTTCATTATTACGTTCTATATTCTAATACCACGCATTTAGTTACATTCGTTAATAAATTCCGCGCATTTAGTTACATTCGTTATTAAATTCCGCGCATTTTGAGGTATGACAACATAAGGAGCGACTCGTCTATGATTTTAAGAAAAATTAAACATCTGTCAAAATTTCGTTCTTTCGTTCGTGGTGTGGTGTGTTTAGTTAGGTTATGTTATGTTTTAATTGTTTTACTTGGATTCTCGATGGAAAATGAGGTAAAAGAAACAGGGTGTGTGTGAGTGTTAAAAATATAATAAGTAATGTGAATTACGAGTAGTACAGGATTCAAGTCGGTGAGCAAGGTAAGGTAATGTAGTAGGTAAGTTTTTGTATTTTTCGTTACCATAAACAAATGCAAGTCATTGTATTGTTGTTTAAATTAAATGTGTCTTCAGAACCTTATTTTAGTACAGTGTTTAATTCTAGTGCCACGACTTTTTACAAATATGTTGAAGCATTTAAAAAAGCTTACCACAGGTACCAATACTTTTAATCGAAGGAACTCTCGTTCCGTCAATTTTTTTTTAGACCTAGGTCTAGAAATCTAGATAATTTTACGAATTATAAGGAAGTTCTCAGATGTGGTTTTATTTATTATTTATTTGGGTATTGCTGCTAGCATCATGACTGAAGTATTCAGAATTTTAAAGTAGGTTTTGTAGCTCAGCAAATAAAAAACGTCATAAAAACACCTACAGTAAAAATACTGCTAAGATGCATGTTGCAGGCACAAAAAGGTGAGAACACGCGTTATTTGTCTCAATTCAGCAACAAATGTAAGGCTGCCTGGAAAATTATAAAAAGTTATACCGGCGAATAACATTATTCTAATGACATAAATGGAATTCAATCAGACACTCAAACTTACACTCAACCTTTTCAGGTTGAGATAGCAAATTTTTTAATTTTTTTTAATTGATATCACGAATGGCACCACTGACCCATTTATTGACCACACACCACCGATGAATTATCATCCAAATACTATGTATTTGATCCCAACTAATGACACCCATGTTTAATTTCCAAAATAAGTGATTTTAATAAGTGGTTATGTGGTTGTTTTCATTAAGTGTTTCACATTTAATTTGGCTATTATGAATATGGATTACATATTGAGGATAGCTTAAGTATTCATTTTCTTTAAGAAAAGATGATTGAAACAAAACCTCATTCTTTTATAATTAACTATACAGGATAAACTATTCCGGAACTTAAACGTTCTTGTTTATTACGGTATTGCTTGCTAGGCTTCGGTGATGCAACCTTTATAGCGTGGAGTGACATGGCGAACAGTTTTTAATGACGTGTTGAATAATTCATAAAAAACGTCCAGTTGGTACGAAACAATTTGTTTCAAACTCATTCACCATGTGAAGTCTTGTATAAATAAGCTTTCCACTTCATAAACAAGCGCTCCGACTAGCAAGGATTCCCTCTTCCTCACATCTCTTAACCCACAGACTCACAGTACTAAGCAAAATACTATAATAATTATGAAAAAATGTTATAAACATCATTATGTTTATAATACTTTACTCATTCCCTGATTTAAACAAATAATAATTTATATTTAGTAAAATATGAAATATTTAAATGATAACACCCACACTTAGTCCATTCGTGTTATCACATCATTTACGTCCTCTTTTACCCTGCGCAATATTATTGCCAACGCTTCAATATTTACATTTCATTGCATTTTGAAAACTATAACCACAATACTGCTAATTAACAAATTTAAACATTCGACACTAACCAACAACTTCAATAAGGTGAATAGTCGTAACGAATTGCATCTACCTCACAGAAATTGAACTAATTTACTTAGTTTTCTATGGTCTACCAACAAACTTTTATTATATGTAAATAAGATGAACGAGACAAGTATCGAATGATTATCGAACCACTTAAAGTAATTTTATTCAAACAAACAAAAATTGTTCAGTTTAGGTATTATTAATAACATACCAAAAACTATAAGTACAAATTATTTGTAAATAACATCAAGCTTAACCCGCAGGCGCAGGTGAGATTCGAACTCAGGGCTCGCCATAAACGCTTCTACTCAGGCTCGGAAACGACTAAGCTAGCACGCTATATGTTTAGTTAGTTAAAATTTTGAATTACTATCTATTACAGACAAAGTGAGTGTGTGTGCGTATCTATAGTATAGAAACAACTTATAGAAGAAGGTCGTAAGTGAGTCCGAACCGTCAATCTATTGCTTTGTGAGATTACCTATGGACTTATGAGTGCTACTGTACACGTCTGCCCAACCCTTAGGGGAAACAAGGCGTGATGTTATTTAATGTATGTTTTTGAAATCTAAGACATAAATTCTGTTTGTTCATAGTTACAACCAAGTTACAATACAATACGATCATACATTCAAACACAATGCACACAGTTTTAAAGGTCTGTTCCCTAGTATAATAAAAACCATTCAAATGTAAGCATCATTCGAAGAAACTATAACTAAACATCTGGCGGCCGGCCGTCCGCGTCGCCCGTGCGATGACGTAATCTGGCCGACAGTCAACTTTTTTTTTTCGCACGCTGGACACGTGAATCCAAAATTATGGTAAAAATGTAGTTACTGCAATTAGACTATTTATTTATTTGTTTGCTCCCATGCACATCACACATTTTACTGTCGGTGTTTGTACATAAACCCTGTCAGGGCACTGCAAACATAGATGTCACATACACAATATGTTATCTTAATGGAGTCTAAACGTATCAAAACAAAATACGATACATTTTATAGAAATGAAATGTCTAGAACATGATGTCTAATAATTAAGTCTTTTAAATACAATATAAATACACATTATCACACTATTAGTCATATTCAGTCAGATGTATTATATTAGAGTGTAGGCAGTCAAAATAATAATAATACGATATAGTTATTCAACACAACACAATACAATATTTATTCATGGCATGATATGTCAATATGTAATACAGAATTAAATCTATTATGTCGCTGGAATAGACAGTATTAAGGTTTTGACCAGACCGGATCTTACAGGAATAAAATAAATAGTTAGGAATAAAGTACGTACACCTATAAAGTTTTATCCGTCATGAATTGGTCTACTGTGTAATAACATTTTTCTATTAGAAGTGATCTTAGTTTGCTAATGTATTTAGATTCTCGTCATCTTTTATGTAATTCGGTAATTTATTATAAATTGTTGCGATTCTATTGTTGGGGCTATTTTTCCTTATTTTTAATTTTGGTGTCGGTGTAACTAAGATGCGTATACATTTCTTTTGCATGATAAAGACGTTATTGAAGTCTGTACTTTCACCCCACAATATTGTGCCATAGTTAAACTGAGAGCGCGGTTTCATAGTTTGTGCCGCATTTTAATTTGCTTAGTCCGTAAATAAATGTTGATAATTAATTTAGTCTTCAGATTGTCAATGTGTTTGAGTTAGATCGTCTCTTTCTGGGATGTTTAATTTATTACTAAGGCTATTTATGTTTAGCGGTTTACGTTGGCATGTCCTAAATTGCAGTAGATTACTTTTGTTATCATTCATTTGTAGATTGTGTTTCTCTAGCCACGATTTAACAGTTTTATACGTTTTTTTCTATGTTAGTAATGGTTTCGGTGTAATCCGTACTCCTAAACACTAGCGATACGTCGCACAGTGGGTCGAAACTATGATTTTAGTGACTTAGGGCTCAACTTTGCTTTTTCACTTTTTTTTTTATGCGGATGGGTAGAGCTCATTAACCTCAATAATAATTGTTCTGATGTATTATTTCCTAAACTTTATACTTTGGGTAGAAAAATGTGTTTTGTTATTTTTTTGTATGGAGCGGCTCAAATAAACTTAAATTCCTGCTAAGTAGCGTGTGATCCCGCGTTGAAACTTTATTTTTCATATACCTTGTCTGGTCTATTATCATTTGATGCTATAAACAAATGCATAAAGTTGCAACTCTGCCAAATAAATGGATCGAAAAAAATGAAAAAATACATAGAATAAAAAGCTTCATTTTTTACTTTCGTAAGTTATTTTAAGTTAAATTTGATATGGAATAGTAAGTAAAAGCACGTAATAATACACATAATTACTTAGCATCTAACAACAATACATTTAAAAGGTCCCTAATTAGCTTAAATTTACTAATACTACATATATTAGTAAATTTAAGCTAATTAGGGACCTTTATTTAAAAATGTGGATATGAAATCAATTAATTTCTATTTGTGTGTTTAATTACTGTAATTAGCTTAACCTTTTACCTTATAAAATAACAATGTTTTTCACTTTTAGTCATTACTGTAATATTAATTAGGATAATTAGTTAATGAGGGTAGTAGAAAAATTAGTAAACATTGTTTGTCACTGGATTCTGGAAGTATAAAATGACCATAATTTATTATATACTAACTAGTGTTCGTTTATTCGTACTACTACTAACATCTCGTGATTCTGATCGTCCCTTTTTCGTTATAATGGATAATTTAGTTAACAATTTAGATTTATTTATGATTTTAAGAGAGCAGGTCAAGTCACTGTCGGATAGTCAAAAATTCTTTCAATTCCTACAACATAAAATAAACGTGACCGAAGAGAACAGTGTTGAGCTCCAAAAATTCTGTACGCGCTTTTGTTCAAATATAAGTGCAAGATGGGAACGAAGTAGTCGCACGTTAGCACAGTTTGTAAGAAAAAATGGTGATTGGTTGGAACGTGCAATAAACTGGCCCGAAGGAATGATACCTGAAGCTGTGAACACTGAACAGGAAAGGCTCGAGATTTGTAATACTGAAGATGTCGAAAATCTACCACCATCTACTACAGAAGCTTCGACATCTACATTTACACCTCGAAAACCTTTCGAGGAATTGGGCTCCAGGCAAAAACGACGACGCGTTGATCAAATTAACCAATCGCTTTCGTTATCCCCGGATGAACTTAAAGCTACTACAATTGCTAGTTTAAGAAACACCGGAAATGAGGATGTAGGAAAAATTATGAACCATTTACTAAATCACCCCGAAGATCTAGAAAAAGTTAAAGAGTGTTTAAGTACAAGTAAACCGAAAAGTAGTACATATTCACCCGATAAGGCACTGTCTTTATTAGTTTCACTTAAATTAAGTAAGTGGCAGTATATAAGCCTAAGAGAAGCAGCAAGTGAAAATAGGTCTGATTTATACCCTTCTTATTATAAAATAAAACAAGCGAAGGCAAAATGTTATCCAGGGAAAGAAGACATAATTATAACTGAAGAAGGAGCTGCTATTAAACTGCAAGCTTTACTCAACTTGACGGTATCTAGGCTTTTAGAAGTGATTACTTTAGATTTGGATTCGCCAACTGAGTTACTGCTAATAAGCAAATGGGGTTTTGATGGAGCCTCAGGTCAAAGTAATTATAAACAAAAGACTGAAGCAGAGTTTGATGACTCAACTATCTTCATGGCCAGTCTAGTTCCTATAAGGCTTCAACAATGTGATGGAACAATTGTTTGGGAAAACGATCGACCCTCATCAACTTTCTATTGCCGTCCGATAATGTTCAAATTTACCAAAGAAACGCAGTCAACAGTGGTAACTATAAAAGCTAGCATAACCGAAGAAATAGAAACACTTCAGCCAATCAAGTTCAATCAAGTTGAAGTTAAGCATCAATTGCACTTGACGATGATAGACGGCAAAATATCGTCATATTTGTCAGACACATCTTCAGCTGTCTGTGATATCTGCAAAGCAAAACCGTCAGAGATGAACAATTTAGAGTCACTTGCTCAAAAAGAGAACAACGAAGAAGTGTTCCAGTATGGAATGTCATCTTTACATGCCTGGATAAGAAGCATGGAGTGCTTACTTCATATCGGTAAATATAATTTTATTAGTTCATAATTTTTTTCACGTTATATAGTTACTTGTGAGATTTTTATTTAAGTGATATTTCTTTTTGTTTGCAGCTTATCGTTTGGACTTCAAAAAATGGAGTTGCAGGGGCGATGACAAAGAAAAAATGTCACTCAGAAAGAGCGCTATACAGCAAGCGTTTAAGAAAGAATGCGGTTTACTTATTGACGTAGTCAAGCAAGGAGTAGGCACAACCAATGATGGCAATACTGCCAGAAGATTTTTTAGGGATGCAGAAACAACAGCTCGCATAACAGGAATAGATAAAGATTTAATAGAAAGGTTTCATGTGATTCTTCAGACGGTTGCATCTGGAGAGAGCGTGGATCTTTCTAAGTTTTCCGAATTTTGTAGAGATACTGCACAATTGTACGTTCACTTATATCCCTGGTATTATATGCCTTCCAGTATACATAAATTGTTAGTACATGGGAGTGATATAATTAAGCACTTTGGTGCCATACCTATAGGTAAACTGTCGGAAGAGGCAGCGGAAGCTCGTAATAAAGATTTCCGGAAATATAGAGAGAGTCATTCTAGAAAGGTAAGTAGAACGGCGACAACTGAGGATATTATACACAATCTTCTTTTGTCTTCTGATCCAAAGATCACAAGTCTAAGACCTCGAATGGTGAAACAAAATATAATGGTTCTCTCTCCAAAAGTCAAAGAGCTTCTGCTGATTTTAGCGATAGTGAATAAGATTTTTTGGTAGTTTGTAAGTTTCTTGTTTTTTTTTATTAGTTTATAAATGTCAAACTCATAATTGAAAGGAAAAAGTAATGTTTGATGTTGTTTATAGTTAGTTTTTAGTTTGCTTGTGTTAGTTGTAGTAATGTTAGTTTACCTTTACTAATTTGTATTATTATGTACCTATCTTTACTCACTATTCAGTATTAAATCTAACTTAAAATAACATTTCATAAACATGTTAAAGTCATTAAAACAAAGAAATTGAAATTCATAGATCCCTAATTAGCTTAAATTTACTACTACTACATATATTAGTAAATTTAAGCTAATTAGGGACCTTTTAAATGTATTATGATTAGTGTGATTAGCTTTAAATTTACTAATACTACATATATTAGTTACTACATATACTAGCTAATTAGGGACCTTTTAAATGTATTATGATTAGTGTGATTAGCTTTAAATTTACTAATACTACATATATTAGTAAATTTAAGCTAATTAGGGACCTTTTAAATGTATTGTTGTTAGTTGTTAAGTAACTATGTGTATTATTACGTGCTTTTACTTACTATTCCATATCAAATTTAACTTAAAAGAACTTACGAAAGTAAAAAATGTAGCTTTTTATTCTATATATTTTTTCATTTTTTTCGATCCATTTATTTGGCAGAGTTGCAACTTTACGCACACGTTAATAGCATCAAATGATAATAGACTAGACAAGGTATATGAAAAATAAAGTTTCAACGCGGGATCACACGCTACTTAGCAGGAATTTAAGGTTATTTGATCCGCTCCATACAAAAAAATAACAAAACACATTTTTCTACCCAAAGTATAAAGTTTAGGAAAAAATACATCAGAACAATTATTGTTGAGGTTAATGAGCTCTATCCATCCACATGAGGAAAAAAGTAAAAAAGCAAAGTTGAGCCCTAAGTCACTAAAATCATAGTTTCGACCCACTGTGCGTCGTCTGCGAATAGAACGCATTTTGAATCAATTGTTTTAGGTAGATCATTCATGTATATTATAAATAATACACACCCCAACACACTGCCTTGTGGAATTGAATGGTTAATGGTCTTTGTCCGTGATTTAACTATTTTTATTTCTTTTGCTTCTTTGTTGTAGGACTCAATTTCAACATATTGTTTTCTATTGTTTAGGTACGATTTTAACCATTTATAGGCTGTACCCCGAATTCCTATGCCATATAATTTTTGGAGTAAAGTGTCATGTGAAACTTTATCATATGCTTTCGTAATGTCTAGGAACAGACCTATAGCATACTTTTTGTAATTGAGAGAGTTATATATTTCTTGTACATAATTATAGACCGCGAGCTCGGTCGATCTTTCTTGTCTAAAGCCGAACTGATTTATGTTTAAGAGGTTGAATTTTTCCAAGAAGTTGTTAATTCTAGTGGACATTGTTTTTTCGAATATTTTTGAAATTGCTGGCAGGAGGGCTATTGGTCGGTAGGAGCAGGGATCCTGGCTTGCCGCCTTTTTTAAATATTGGTCGTATTTCATCTTCTTTTAATTTATCCGGAAAGATACCTTCGTCATAGGATTGATTTATTAATTTGGTTATGGGTGGTGTCAATTTATTAATACATTCTTTAATTAGGAAAGTGGGTATTTCATCAACTCCAGCACTGCGCTTGTTCTTCATTTTGCGTATTATATTATAGATTTCACGCTCCGTGGCGTGTTGAACAAATAGGGAATTTATTGATGGTGTAAGAACTGGGCATGTATGCGACGTGCTGTTAGGTAGTGGTTCGCTGACTGAAGCAAAGAAGTTGTTCTGAACCTCTGTTGATGCACTTGTGGTTTTATTGTCCTCATTACGCAAGGTAACATATTTTGTACGGCTCTTGGAATTTGGTTTAAGGTTTTTTGTTATTATGTTCCACATGGTTTTTGATTAATTTTGTGACCGCTTCATTTCCTTAATGTGATTTAATCTCTTTGATAACGTTACGCACTTTTTTAGGATTTTTCATACATTTTATAGTGTCTTTTTAATAGTTCGTTATTGGTCTTTTCAACGAAAATTTTAAGCAATACTTTCTGCTCACACTTTTTTTTTACACCTACATTTAAGTACGGATTCCTTTTACTACAGTTGATTTTTACGCGCTTTTTTGGTATAGTTTCATTTAGTATCGTTTGCATCTTATTATCGAATTGTGTGTAAATTTTGTTAACGTTTTTGTTTTTATTATCGCTTAATGTTTCGTGTCAATCCGTTTGGCTAAGGTTAAATTTAAACCGAGTTATAGATTTCTCATTAAATAGTCTTTTTGTCACGAAGTAAGAAGTGACATGTTGTTCTATTCCCGGTGATTTTTGTGAATAGTTTAGGCTTTTGTGGTCAAATATACCGGTATTGTCAATAGTTAGTTTGTATTGTCTTTGATTAGTGAAAATTAAATCTATGCAGGATGACGTAGTCAGTGTCTGTCTAGTTGGTTTCGTTGACGATTTGGTGCAGGTTGTGTTCTAATATTATGTTTTGTAGCCGTTGGTAGTCTCTGGTTTTAGATAATTTAACAATGTTAAAATCGCCAGTCAAAATAACACGTTTTTTGTGGGTTTTTGGGCTGTACTTTTTTTAATATTTCTATACTAATAGCAAAAAATGTTTCAAGGTCGCGATCTGGTCTGTAAATATTAATTATAATTGTGTTTTGTGATGTGATTTCTACAGCGCAACATTCAATTACACATTCTATTTATAAGTTAGTACATTCTTCTAGGTGCACGTATTCTATGCCGTTACGTAAGAGGATAGCCACTCCTCCTCCGCGATGCTCACATCGGTGGTAGGCAGAAGCAAATGTGTATCCGTTTATAGAGATGTTATCCTTTTGGCTTTCACGTATCCATGTCTCTGTTAAGCATACTGATTGGTAGCCTTTATCTTTTACAACATCCTCGAGTACGAATGTTTTATTCTCTATACTTTGGATGTTTTGGATCAGTATCTTAAAGACGAAAGGGATCAGCACCCTAATTGCGTAACACATTTTCGTAAACGATTACGACTAATCTGTTTGATTTTGACGGTTCAAGAACATTCATTGCGTTCTATATATTGTTGAGCAGAATTTAAATCGAACTTAAGAAGCAATGGATTAGCAATCTGTTTCAAAACGATTCAGATTCCGATTGATTGTGTATTACGCAATTAGGGTGCAGGTCTGGTTTGATTAGTAGGAGGTGATACTACGGTATGTCTCGTCATGTTTGGGTCGTCATGATTCTGTGTCATTGTTTTCCTTGTGCTGTAGTCATATGTAGTATTGGTATTACCATTGTGTTGGATTATAGATCGTCCTTCTCTTATTTTTCTTCTTCTCTGTAATGATTCTTTATCAAGAAATCCGGATACACATAACCCTAAACGTTTTAACTTCGTCATCTTTTTACTAATCAGTTCCACCCGTAGTGGCCGCCTTAGTCCGTTTCGTCCTATCCTTCGATATAGCCAATGATGTCAACATTCAATGTATCTTGGAAAGCAAATATTACCCTGTCTTCAAGGTCTTTTTTCTGTTTCTTTATAATATTCGTTTAGACCATGGATAACAATTATTTTAGAAGTATCGTTTGTGGAGGAGTAAACTACGTTCGGATGTATGTTTTTGTTCTGCAATTCGGCTATTTCTGTTTTAAGTTTTGCGTTTTCGGTCTCGAGTCTGTGTATTGTGTCATTTATTTGAATAATATTGGTATTTATTTCCGTTTGTTCAAGAGAAAGTTGTTCGGTTTTCTGGGTTATTTCTTGTTGCAGTTTTAGTATAGCTATATTAATTTCAGATTTAATTGTATGCTTGATCTTTGACAAGATATATTGTTGCTGTAATTCTAATTTTCGATCTAATAGTTGACTAATGTTTTCTAATATAATCGGCTCTGTGTGTAATATGATGGGTGATGTGATTGTAGCCGTGTCTATATTTGTTGGTGGTGTGTCATATTTTTCTGTATCTCCTAATATACTTTAGTCTTCCTGTATTTGGTCGTCAATTGACATTATTGTGTCATCAGGTTTCGGTGGAGATTGTCTCCTAACAGGTGTGTCGTCATTTCTAATCTGTTTCATCGTGGTTTTGCACGATGGACAGCGCCATGAATTAATTAATTTACTTTTGTTTTCTAAATAAAATGATGAGGTCATGTTGATGCATCTGTAGTGGTAAAGTTTTTGGCAAGTACTACATCTTAGCAATTCTCCGCGAGCTATTGGGTGTTTGCATCCAGCACAATTCATTTTTGTGGGTATGTTGACTAAGTTATTAAAGCTATGTCTGTACTCGTGCATGTAGTGTCCTGCACTCGCGCGCTCGGTGACTCACCCGGACCGGTTTGCTGTTCAAAGTTTATACTTTGCACCGGCTTGAAAACAAATAAACTATTGTATCTTCACGATTGCAGTCAGAATATGGATTCACTGGCACTGTTTTATAGAACCGGAGTTCAGCTTTATACTAGTATAACTTTTTTGTATAGTAATTCACTTTCTACAAGGATTGGCAATTTAAAACTGAGAGCGTTAAAATAAACGTGCGCTAGCAAGCGTGTCCCGCGTAACTGTGAATTACTGAAGACACTGAAAGTCGAATGACCCTTAATGAATAATCCTACCTACCACATAACATTACAACACATTGAACACATACATTTCCTCACTTTCTTCACCACTACATTATTGTTACACATTTCTCTATTCCAAAACTCAAACTCAAAGCATTTATTTAAAATAAACCAATTAGAGGCACTTTTCATTCAGTCAGAAATATGAAGCTAGTTGCCCATTCCAAAGCGTAGTAGGTACCTATTGAGAAGAAACGGCAAGAAACTCCATGGACACTCTTTTGAATAATATTGTTACATAAAATTAGTAACATCAGTCATGTTGATATTATACATGTGAGAACGATGTAGAAAGACGTGCACGTTAAAGGCGTCCGTAATGAAAAACAATCAAAACAAAAAAAAAATACATTTAGAAATTAAAATAAGCCCTGTCAGCCAAGAGATGACTAGTCCCTACTGAAAGCGTCCGTTCTCGAACATGACTTATGGATCAGCACCATTTAGCTCAACCATTTTGAAGGGAATTTAATGACCCAACACACACGCCATCACCAGCGAGACATTTTATTGAGGGTAACATACTCTCAGCCTCTAGGGCATTCTAGTCAATCAAAGACTTACCTAGTAAATGGTAGCTTTATAGTAGGAACATAGTGCTCTCACATGTGCTCATATTTACACACATACCCACATCCATATCACTCATATTTTCATACATACATTACACCACTCGTATTTACACAAATACCCACATCCATACCTCATATCTTTAAACTCACCAGCTAAGCCTAGCACTCTCTAATGGTACTTACTAAGACGAGTTATATGTAGTAGTGACACACAAAAATGTCCTAAAATAATATAAAAATGTCTATAGCAGAACACTATCCCCTGAGATACAGGGTCAAGCCTAATTCAGGGGCTAGTCAATGCGATGTGCACTTTATTATGATCACCACAAAATTCTTGAAATACTTGTCTTGTACCTTTATATTGTATATTTGTAACTTTATATGGTGAGAAATAACTATTTTTATTTGTTTATTATTTTATCTAACAGGCAAAAATCCAGAGCTGAGCTGCTACTGAGAAATTCCTGATGGACAAAACCCAGTAACATTTTGCCCGACCTGGAACACGAACCGAAAACCTCATGCTCCGCTGCTTAGAGTTTGCGAACGGTAGACAAACGAGGCAACTTTTAGAATAGGTACATACCAAACATTAACATACATTATTGCATAAAATAGCAGTCGGGTTTCACTGAACAGTCCTAAGAATTAAATCCTAATAAAATTTACTTCTGGAAAATAAAATTTTCGAAGGAAAAGCAATATTCACGGTTGGCTGAGACAAAAGCACTTTATGTCAGGCATGGCCTAAAGGATCTACCTAAGACGTTGTTCTTTTGGGATTTAAATGTCACATAATACTATATAATACACCTACTATATTTCCCTCCACATTGTCTGCGAGATCGTTTATTATCGTGTCTCTTAAAAAAAATGGATCTGCGCCGGGAACATTTTTGCGCTATGATTTTATGCGATTTCAAGTGTCGTCTGAAACCGGACGAATCGTACGATAGACTTCAAATGGCATTCATGGATGAAGGCCCTTATAAGGCAACCGTGTATCATTGGTATAATGAATTCATGAGCGTTCGACTAACTTTGGGGGATGATCCGATTTCGATGATCCGACAACGTCTCCAGTGTCGCGCCCCTAGTTTCGGTCACTGGAGTTCCCCACGCCGCAGACTTGGAGTTGAGAGACGGCTATTCTCCTCTCATAGCTTTGCCTTTTCTTCCGTGCCATTTTATTTTATTTTATTTGGGGAAAAAATCGTGATAACATTACTTAAAATACTTAGTAGTAGGGTATATAAAACAAAATCAATGCAACATTTTCCACATATTAACAAAGAGGTATGCTATGATGAGGTCTCATCGGTAAGTTATTTTTTACATGCAATGAAATATTTCATATCGTTACAAACTAACAAACTATTTATTTATAAACTAGTTACCACAATATGTATGTAAGTTGTTCATTCAGTACATTTACTTCGAAAATAATTTTTGTTTTGCATAAATATATCAATATCTGTGTAGTGTTCATTGTACATTTGCGTGAGACGCCGAACTGGTGCACGTTAACCTGCGTTTGTCCGGCATGATACCTAATCAAACAAACAGTAATCGCTCACTCCACGACGATGACTTGATCTATGTACTAAAAGTTTAATATCATTACTAAGGTCTACACAATTTAGCTTATTATATTATAGGTCGTGCAGTGTCATTACTTGCAGAAGCATTCGTCTTTTCTCTAGTGAGAGTAAATCATACATTGCTAAAAGGTACTCGAAAAGTAAGCGTGAAAGTTGGCATCTAAATTGCATAGTCCGTAAGCATTTTCTTTTAACTTTTTCAATGGCCATTTCATATTTATTGTATTGCGGATCACAAGACTGGCACATTTTAAATGCTATGGTTATGATGCCTTCTAAATGTAGATCCAAATGTAGTTTACAGTCAAATAGTATTCCTAGGTCTCTAAGGTTCGTCACTCTGTTTATTTTAGTATCACATATGGTATAATCATATTTTATTATAGTTTTGTTTTTTGTAAAGCTAATAATATGACATTTGGGTCTAACTTATTAATTGTACAGTATTCAGAGAGTCGGTGAAGATCGCTCTGAAGTTCTGAGCAGTCATCAACATTTTTTATGGTTATATATAATTTCAAATCGTTAGCATACAAATGAAAATTTATAGTATATAATTATGTCGTTTATGAATATAACAAAAAGCAGAGGTCCTAATATATAGCCCAGAGGAATATCGGACGACATCCCAGCACTTCCCGACTTGTACCCATTAATCACGATTAACAGGCTGCTATTAGTGGTATATGAGCAAAACCATCGCAAAAGATTGCCTCCAATTCCATTGAATACTATATTATTGAGAAAGATTTCATGGTCCAGTCTATCAAATGCCTTCTGAAAATCCGTATATACAGCGTCCACTTAATTTCATCAAATGTATTCTCCCACTCTGGGTGGATCGGGAGGGCGTGTCAGACTTTTACTGAATAAAACCCACCCATGTTCCTTCAGTTGCCTGTGCCAGGGACACGGTTTCTCTTTCGAATTTCCCGTGACCCTGAGCGTCAGCCCTATCGGACCCCGTCATTTGGTGCTGACATCTCTTTGAGGCGCGTGTGGAACACGACGCGCCGTCGACCCGGGCCTGTTCCTTACCGGACGGCGCGCTACCCATTGTTCGCCGTCCGCAAGCCCTCGCCTACGGTGGCCGGGAATCTGCTTGCGATTCCCGACGCCCAGGTCGTCTCCTGCGGTGACTAGGGCCGTGAGGACGCAAGGCTCTCTCCCTTACGCGCTCCGCCTCCTCCTTCACGAGCCTTACTTCTTCGCAGAAGGAGGTGACGGGTTTCCCTTCCCTCTCGCTCCGTACTATGGCCTGGACCAGGGCCGGACGATAGAGATCACCACCGCCGATCACCTCCGCGAGGACACGGCGGTGCTCCACCTAAGCTGGGCAGACCTCCACCGATATACAGCGTCCACCTTAACTCCCATGTCGATACTATGGAAGAGGAATTTCGAGTAAATTGTTAATTTCGTCATGGTGGATTTTTGTTTTACAAAACCGTGTTGTTCGGGTATGATATAGTTATGAATGAAGGGGTAGATGGCATTATGAACAAGCTTCTCGAAAAGTTTTGATGTTGCACTGATAATAGAAATTGGACGGTCCATTTGTGACGTCATGTTTTGAACCACTTTTATGAATTGGGACAATGTAGGCGCATTTACAAATGTTTGGAAACAAATCCTCAGTAATGCACTTGTTAAATATAATATGTAACGGTTCACATATTTATTCAGCAGTGTGCTAAAGAAACACTGCTGGTAGTCCATCTGGTCCTGGACCCTTGGAATGGTCCAGTTTTTTAAAAATCTGTTTTTATAACAATTAAGTCAAAAGATATATGGTGTAATAAATCACACTGATCCGAATAATTATTTGGTGGTAACCATTGGGCAGTTACAATTAGTTTCGGGATCTTGCGAATTTCGATTTTTGTATGACATACTAGGCGTTAAACCTGCCTTGGTTTTTTTGTTGGTTAAATAAAACCAGAATTTTTTATTGTTTTTGGGGATAGAATCCTCTACAGAACTTACTTATTTATCATAAAATTTTGTAGCTCACTTTTAAAGCGGGTTCTGTATTAATCAAATATTTCATAATCCGAGTCATTTCTATATATTTTCCACTTAATCCAAGCTATGCGGTTGTTTTCATAAATGAGTAGTATACTTTCAAAACCCGCTAAAACGTTATTCGAACAAAAACAATGTTTTATTTGAATAGGAAATTTCTTTGATGCTACTTTAGGTGGCCTTTGTCAGTTCCACTCAAATTCCACCAAAACCCTCTAAAATAAGCTTACAAAAATGCAAGTTTGTTGCAAATTCCGCTAAAACGATATCGCCCAATCACAGCGCGGCGTTCCTATCACGTGACACTAAAAACAATACGGCGATTCTATGTAACAGAGTGAAAACTGTTGCAAATTCCGCTAAAACAAGTGATGTATTTTGCAAATCCCGCTAATAATCAAATGTTCTCTTCAAAAACCGCTAAAATAAAAATAGTTTTGTGAATATTTCCGATTTATTTGCAATTTTGACAATAAAAACCTGTTTTAGGGCATTGCTATACTCAAAAAATGGATACTGCACAGAAAGTTCTGTATTGTAACTAGTACAAAATAAGTAGCGGTATTTTTTTTAATTTGCGGTCATTAAGTAAAAAGTGCTTTAGCGGGTTTTGAAAGTAGACTACTCAAATATGTATGAGAGATGGGCTAAACCGTATTGGGTATCGCACCGGTTTAGATTTTGAAACTTGCATTTTTTTTTTTACAATATTGTAAATAGTTTCATAGAATAAGTTTACCGCATTCTCTCTGCGGGAAGTTGGTCAAGGAACATGTTCCAAGAGACGTCCATCAACTCTTTAGTCAAAAGATCGTAATTGGCTTTAAAAAAATAGGTTTTTTTGCGGGGTTACGGTTCATAGTGCTAATGTTAGATGTGAAAGGAATTATAATATAAAATGGAGGATGATGAGCGTATATTGGTAAAGAAATCGAGTCCTGCGGTTGCATCACGGAGCAGTCAGTAATGTTAGTGATGCACAAGTCAAAAATTCTGCCTTGTTATTTTCTAATTCTAATACTGAGAGTTTGATGTTGCCAATAAGCATCAGGTATATTGTCATCCCCGACTAGTAATAGACTGGATAAGCCATTTTCTCTTATAATATCATTTAATACTTCGTAGTATAAATTATAAACCGCCATGGGTGACCTATCTGATATGTAAACTGCGTCAATTAAATAACAGCCAGTTAGTTCTCTCTACTACTCTCTCGCTACTCGGTAATTGGACAAGATCTAATTCCACAAACTTTGAAGCTGGTGAAAGTGACCGCACAGAGAAACGATACTGTTTGAGGCACTTCTTGATTGCAACCAAAACCCATCCGCGTTCTGATTTTTGCGCCAATTTTAGATCTCTGTCACATCTGTAAACAATATAACGTTGGTATATGAACTCGTCATCATATATGGTGCTATTAAGCCAGGTTTCCGACAAAATAATTGTGTCATACGTATTCGTATGACAAAATCGTTTTGTCGGAAACAAACCCTACCCCACCCTACCCTAACCCCCCCCCCCCCTTACCCTAACCTATGTCATATAGGACAATATTTATATTGTGATTAGCCATGACTTATGAAAAAAATCATAAGCTGCATTAGTTTAAAGTTTTGTGATGCCAACAACCACGTCAATAGTCTTGAGTAGATCAAAAAAACAAGTGTATTTATGGTATGCTTCTGTAAATATCTGATAAAAAATTCATTTGCACTCGTTTAAAATAATTAAATAATTATGTTAAACGAGTGCTAATGAATAAAAAGTAATCACATAATTTAACGGTAAAAGGCAAAATAAATGTAACGGTTAACAATTCTACATAGAGGAGTTAGTTTTAGTATTTAAGTATTAGCCTTAATTTTCTCGATGTCTTTGATTGTCCGAATAGCCAGCACAGTGGAATTTTCAATCTATTTGACGAATATTGCAGAATGTTTAGTCCACACAAAGGACATTTATTTTATTTGGCCCAGAACGGACAAAAACAATAACATCACAAAAAAAAATTATAATATTTGAATTACCATCATGGCTTTCATTTCTCCGCCTATATCGGTGGGAAAATGTCAATTTAATGAGTATTACTGTGTTTGTTTTATTTTGATTTCCATCCGTGAGTTACCAATGTTGCAAATCTTTGACATAAAATGGTAATATGTACATTTTGTTGTTCGAAACGACATGAAAGTAAAAAAGACAAACTCAAACTCAAATCATTTAGTTCAATTAAACGATTTACAGGCATTTTTGAATTGTCAAGGAGTCGGTCAGTCAGAAATATGAAGCAAGTTGCCCATTCCAAAGCGCAGTAGGTACCTATGGAGTAGAACGGGCTAGAAACTCCATGGACACTCTTTTAAATAATATTGTTGTTACAAATATATTGGCTATATCGACGAATGTTGACACTATAAGTGAGAACGATGTACAAAAACCGTACACGTTAAAAGCGTCCAGAGTGCAGCAAAACATAATTAAAAACAATCCAAAAAAAATAATTATTAAAATACGCCGTGGCAGCTAAGAGATGACCAGTCCCAACTGACGGCGCCCGTTCACGAACATAACGCATGGATCAGCACCATTCAGCTCAACCATTTTGAAGGGAGCTAAATGATCCAACACACGCGCCACCGTCAGCGAGACATTTGAGTGAGCATGACATACTATCAGCCGCCGGCACATTCAAGTCAATCTATGACATTACCCGGTAAATGATAGCTCTATAGTACAAAGTACTCACATCTGTGCAAAGCATCTATATAATAAAAAGGAGATTGAGTTTATATAATACAAATACATATTTCAAATGTCAATTAATTAGTTGTGGTGTGGAGCAGGACCAGCTTTAAGCCAGGCATTTTTATCAGTGATGTAATCTCTAACTTATAGTATGCCTACCTGCATAGTGGGCGTTTGACAAAGGATTTGAATTTCGTCTCATTCAGTTGAAGTATGTGGGGAGGTATTTTATTGTAACATTTTAGACAGTACCCCATGAAAGATGAGTCTACTTTAGCCAGTCTGAAACCTGGTTGAGCTAACAGGTCCCGATTTCTAGTACTATAATTATGCCTTTCACCTCTTTTACTGTAAATTTGTAATTTTTTTCTTATGTACATGATGTTTTCATAGATGTATTGACAAGGTACCGTCATGATGTTAATATCCTTTAACAATTCCGTTAGAGAATCGCGCCTGCGGAGATTATATATGGCTCTGATGGCTCTTTTCTGCAGAATAAAAGTAGACTCGATGTCTGCAGCTCGTCCCCTAAGTAAAATACCGTAAGACATGATACTATGCTCCTTTAGTTCTGTGTTGAGCTGCATGACAACTGACAAATGCGTGCACTGACTGGACAGGTCCACTCATTCTGTGTGGTTCTTTCCTCGAAAGACCATTTCAGATATCAATCCACATGGTCTTCACATGACCTGACCAAGATTATGTCTGGACTTTAAAAGAGACTGTGACCTCTGAGTTTGTTTCGGCGTTTCTTCTCAGAGTAGTCAGATAGGAAATGTCGATCTCACCTAGTTTTTAAAATATGATTGACGTGTAAAAGTGTTTGTACAAACCTATTTACAGAAATAAAATCATTTATCTTTTATGAAAGTGACTAAAATAGACCAGCCCCGCGGTATCTACATCAGTAAATTGACGGATTTTTCTGACAGCGTAAGCTACTGAACTTAGCCGTCCTGCAAGAGATGTTAAATGAGGACCCCATTGTAGCCTTGAGTCGAGCGTGATCCCCAAGAAAACCGTTTTATCGACGAATTCTAGTTTATCTTGACTCAATACTATCTAATAATCACTACTCTTGACGTTTGGTAAAGAAAATCTTATGCACTTAGTTTTATTTCCATTTAGCACTAAATTAGTAGCAGCGAACCAATTTTGGACCAGCAGTAGGGCGACTTTACGTCGTCAAAATTTGAAGCACGTCTATCCACCTTAAAAACTAAGGAAGTATCGTCAGCAGATAACACCATTTATGGTTGATTTATTAAAAAATGGAGTAGGTCATTAATATATACTAAAAAGAGGAAAGGAACCAATATCGAGCTTTGTGGAACACCCATTTTTACTTTTAAACCAAGTGAATGGGGAAGGCAACTGTCAAAGTGGCGCTGTGTAGGATTGTTCCAAATCTGTCAAATTGTATAGCATCCTACAGAAGATGTTCACAAATAACATAGAAATTACAAAGTGTTGTGTAATTGGGTGTTAAAACGTAGGCCAACACAAATTTCCAATAAATCGTATTAAAACAAGAAACTGGATAGCTGCCGTAAGGATTAAAAACTGAGCCTACTGGGACGACGAGGTTATGTCGAGATCATTTTCATGAAAATGATTACCAAACATTAAGTGTGAGAACAGGCGGGTGTTATAAACGATAGTTCTTCTATTTAAGCTAGTATCTTTAAACCTAAATTGTCAACATTACATAATATCTTCATATTCTTATCATTGTTCATCTTGTTTTAAGGTTTGCCCTGTGTACACAAACTTTTAAAGAAAGAAACAGTACCAAGTCTCTTTTCATGGAACCAGAAAAGGATATCAGCCAGTGCTAGTGTGAGACACGAAAGACATGCTAAGAGAAACATTCAAAAGAATCTTTTCCAACATCTTTCAAGCAATCAAAACCTTCATGCTTCTATTTCTCAGAAACCACAATATATAATACGAAAGAGAGTTAGAAATTTCTTCTCTTGTTACAACTGTTGATTGTGGTGACAATGTTAACAATCAAAATAACAAAACATCCGTTTCTACTCAGACTGCTACAATGTCTCTTTTTTCAGCTGATCTTTTGTTAAGTCATGTTGAGTCTGCCAAGTTTTACACTGGATTAGAAAATTATGAGAAATTTAAATTTGTTTTGTCAACATTACTGCCTATGGCACAGATAATTTGAAATACAGGTGTGAGTGGGGTAAGCGGAGTTTCTACTGAACAGCTTTACTAAGACCTATACATATTAAATAATTATATATGTATAGTGTTATGCAATTTTCTGAGAGTGTATCACAAATAAAACTCATAAATAACTTTTAGGTGTTTTTATTATATTACAATAATCTTTATACAGATTTTAATTCATAATTTCAGCCTTTATATTGTTATTGTAAAATATAAATGTGTTAATAAGGTAACACCGGCGTCGGTCGTACAACGCCCTTTGGTGAAACCATACTGGTGCTCGTGGGGATTTTATTTGTATTGAAATGATTGAGCATTTGATGAAGACTTTTCAAAAACCTTGCTGAAAACCGGCAACACGGACACAGGTCTATAATTATTACTGTCTTTACTGTCCCCGGATTTGAAAAGTGGTATTACCTGACTGTATTTCATAAGATCCGGGGAGACTCCTTGATCCACACACAAATTAAATATTAAGGCTAAGTAAGGTGCTATAGTCTCAATTATGGAGGTACAGACTTTAATAGACATTCCCCAAAGAGATCTTTAAAAGATGTTATTACTGTTAAGGGGTTTATATGCTTAAAGTTAAATTCAATCGGGCAGGCTGAAAAATTCACCCTTATTAAATCAAAAGCAAGCGAGGGCGAAGAATTTAATATTTCAGTGGTTTTTAGTGGGACACTGGTAAAGAAATTCACAAATTCCTGAGCAACTTTTTTGTTATCGCAAATGAGACCACATGACGTCTCCAGTGTATAATCAGAAGTTTGCTTTTTGATCCTGTTCGTTTCATTATTGATAATTTTCCAAACTGTCTTTATTTTATTGTCTGCTGATTTTACCTTGTTGCCAATGTATAAGGCTTGCCTTACATGTGTTCTTAATAAAAAAAATTGTAAGAAACAACATACTTATTAAAAGTTTCCGTGCCGCTGTGATCTGATGGGAGATAATTAACGATAGGTTTATCTAAATAGTCGCAGTAACAAAATACATTATCAATACATGAAAAAGTAGTTGTAGTTGTTCGGGTTGGTTCTAAAAACACATTTGACAAATTGAATGATTTAAACATGGTCAATAATCTACTGGTATTTGAGTTATTTTCTAAAATATTAATGTAAAAGTCTCCACAGATAATAACTGATTTATTACCAGTTGTAAGTTTAGCCAAAACATCTTCCATTACTGACTCAAATATAGAGAAGTTTTGATAATTTGGGGGTCTGTAAACGCACACTATAACATGCTTATCTAGCACAACACAAGACAGGTCAACACTATGTTCAACCGATAGTTCAACTATGTCTTTACGAGCTTTTGATTTTATATAACTTTTAACTAGGATTAGTGAACCACCACACAGCATTGATTTTCGGTTAAAACAACTGGCCACATTATAATTTTCGTAATTAATTAACATTTCAGAATCTTTTAACCAATGCTCAGTTATGCAAATAATGTCAAATATTGTTTTTTCTACAAGCAATTCAATTTCCAATTGTTTGGAGTTAAAACCTTGAATATTTTGGTGAAATAATTTCAAAGATTTCTGCTTAGTCCCTTTTCTACAGTTAACTATTGTAGTGCTAGAAAATACCATTTTGTTTTTAAGTGGAACTATACAATTAGTGGTACCTTCTGTTGTCATACAAACTAGTTTAAATTATCTGAGCTAACCACCTCAACATTAGTACTATTACTAATTGTGGTACTAACTGAAGGTGACTTCGACGTACTACTTATGTCTGGGTTAATAATAAAAGCTAATAGTCTAGCTATTTGACGTCTAAAACTAATTGGCAGATACACAGTATCCCTAGTCGACCTTAGCTTATAAACAAAAATGTTGGTGTCAATAAATAAAAACTTGTCACTATGGTGACTAACTAAGAAATGCATGTAATTATTTAACATGTGAATGTAGTTGTTTTGCCTATTTGACAAGTGTTTAGAATGGAAAGCGCACAAAATTATTTTCTTGTAATTTAACTATAGTAGTTTGGTGACACTATCAGTGATATCATCTTTTGTTAAATTATAACTATTACTTATAAGTACTGTAATAATGCCATTTGGATCATATTCATTCCTAGTTATTGAAGATGTTTTTTGTGTGTAGGAAGTCTGTGGCATACAGAAGTTTTGAGAAGAATGACTCAGGTTGTTACTAAGTAATTTTCCTAACCCTTTTCCAAAACTATCAGAAAACATAATGGAGCAGTAACAAACTTTATTAGTACAAAGGAGAGAGCTAGCTTCCGTATGCACTACAAATTTTATATAACTCTTTAATAAAAAATCAATAAGTTAATTGGTGGTTTAAAGTTATGGAAACACTACCTTTTTCTTTAAAGATATACACGAAGCGATAAATAAATGTTTTCAAAGTAACGCACATTTCGACATAGTGATTTGTTTAATATACACATCCTATCTACACATCCATCCGATACATACATCACGCCTGGCATCCCTGAAGGGTTAGGCAGAGGTATACCTACAGTACACCCGCATTTTGCAAGTTATGTGGAAGCCCCATGTAATTTATTGCCATCAACAGGGCACAAATCCTGACTCCGGGATGCTACTGAGAAATTCAATATAACATAACATAATAATTAGCAAGTAAGTATCTTTACAAACAGATATTCAGTGCAGGACATATTATTTTATTAGTATAGTTAATGAATTTAAAATTTACTTTGACATATTTTTGTGACATTTACGATATACTTTCTGATAAAATAAACACACAGACACCTACAAATTAACATTTGACACCCTTTGTGGACACACAATATATTAGTTCTATTAATACGACGCGCCTGTGCGACTATTTGTATGAAGCAAAGCAAAAGGAGCACGTAAGTACCCTTCGTAGTCGGGGGAGGGAAACAAAACAAAACGCCCCCTACTGGGAAAAGCATTGAGTTTATGTGTGTTTGTACGCATATTATAGCTACGTACGTGTGTTACGGTTTTTATGTCGATTGTTTTGACAAAGTCAAGACAATGACATGTATTGGCATGACAGTCTATGCCATTTGGGGTATTATAGGTTTTTGTGACTCGCATCTAGAATGATTTCATGAGGTTGCTTGTGGTGTAACGACGACATTTGCCTTTGTATCTGGATATCTATTGTCACTGCTCTCCGGACAAACCTCGGAGCTCACGGACTTTGCGTCTTCTTATTTCAATTTCCCTTGAGTACTCGATTATGAGCAACAGATTTTTACCCTGTTTCTAAAGAAGAACCGACGCTGCACTAACTGTGGTACAGCAACGCTTTGCTTAATTCAATCAAAGTTAAAGTCAAAGCATTTATTTCAAGTAGGCACTAAAAGGCACTTTTGAACGTCAACATTTACATTTAAATAGAATTGATTCTAGGCTCCCACGAATCTGATTGAACAGTTACTAGACTTTTAACATTTTCAGTACCTAACGTCTTCAACATGTACTAAACACACTGACACGTATCCCTGAAAGCAACAGCACATTCATAATGAAATATCTGAATGGATTTTTTCCTCAACAATTTAGTACGAAATATGTTTGGTTTTATTATGTAGGTACCACGACTGCTTAAACATTTTTATGCAATAATTATGCTATGAAATGATACATTATGAACTTTTTCTAACTGCTACCCATGTTGGCCACGAGCTTACAGAGTGCAATCCACGTACGTCGTAGGCGGCCAAACAACGTCAACGTCGACAGTCACCAGCACTATGAAAAAAATATTGTTCCAAGAAAATGTTTAATTAAATAGTATTAACAGACTATGCTTGTCCCACTGCAGGGCAAAGGCCTCTTCTCATACAAAGAAGGCACGAGCATCGATCACCTACGTTATTCATATATTATGTTAGAACAAACGAAATTAAATAATAGTCATCATTCTGCCAAAGTAGTCCACAGCTAGACATAGGTAGGCCCCTTGCGGGCATTTGCTGTATGCGAGAATCACAGGACCGGTATATGTGATAAATGTAGATTATTGTTCACACGTAGTTAAAAATGATTAAAAGTTAATTATAAATAATAATAATTGTAACGTACCGTTCTCTATATGGTTGGTTTTTATACTGCATTAAATCTTGGGGATTTTTAGGATAATTTATTTTCACCCCACTTCGAGTAATTAAGCTTTTATGTGTAATGAATAAGGGTTTAATTTGATTCAGTATTCGGAATTCTCAATGTTCATTCTCTGAGCAATCCGATTGGTCTAGGCATGAGCACAGAGTAGCGCCATGCTACCGTGTGTGGTTTTTTCACGACACTAACTGTTCTTAACCCGAAAAACGTGCGTGCACAGCTCACTATAAACATTTTCTAAAATTAAAACGGTCCTTCGGTGTATTCGTGATTACCATCCCCTCAAGAAACTAACAAATATACGAACACAGTGCCTATGGAATACATGTGTAGTGAAGTGTAGCAGGGTTCTAGACATCTGGACAACACAAGGCTTTAGCTACCTTGTTTTAAAAGTCTTAGAGAAAGTAGCAACGTATTTATTAAACGTTTCAGAGTAAATATATGGCTTAAGGCCATACAGTGCTCAAGCACTTTTCCTAATGCCCTTATTTGCCCAGTCAGTAAACCAATAATTGGGGCAGATTGTTTTTGTTTTTTTCTTTAAAGTTAATTGAACTCGGTGCTAACTAACGAAAAGAATTCCTCATATAATTCATTTACATTGTTTCTAATATGGCCCGGTATACTTAACTACTACTGTTCGAGGAGACCGACCCTGACAGCGTGCCAACTTTTGTGGCAAAGGAGCTGTACAAGCTTCCTCCCGTCACCTTCGACCACGTCGATGTTACGAGCCTTCTGAAGGACATTGTCTTTCTGAAGGCAAGTGTCGCGGATGTGCTATCGAAATTAGATGCATCCCAAAACACCGTCGCCGATTTGCGCAAAGAAGTTGGCGAGTTGTGCACGACCGGTGGACGAGGTGTGACGGAAATTAGGTCATCAGCCGATGAATATAATGTAAACACGTTTCGCGGAGCCCGCCTCGATATATCGTCGTCGCGGCTCCACTGCACAGCGCCACTCGAGCCCCTCGTCCCGTCCCGCTGCCAGTGTCTGCAGCCCCGGCAAAACCCCTTCAAAACTCAAGCACCTGAAAAAGAGAGAGTATCCGAACACGGTACGCGGTCAGATTGTTTCCCCCCTCTGTAGCCACATAGTATAGCACATGACATTTTTATTAATGGATCGTGTCCATCTCATGCGCTGCACACGTTCGCCGGGAGCTGGGACCCTATCAGAGGCCGGTGAGCCTCGTGGTGAGGTCCTAAGCCGTCCGGCGGCCGGCGTCATCCTCGTCGACGAGCCGGTGGTGGAGTCGTGGGTGGGAAGAAATACTCGTCGCTCGAGCTCGACGCAACTACCACGGCCGGTGTCGTCGCTCCGCTCATAGTAGTGCAGTATGAAGAAAGCAATGAAAACGTCATGCGCTCGTACTATGGGGATACAGAGGAGGGAAACAATCTGACCGCGTACCATGTTTGGATGCTCGCTCTTTTTCAAGTGCCTGAGCTAGCTGTCAACGTTTCGGCACAACGACTGTCGGATTAGGTGAGGGTCATCCAACGTAATCATATGTTGGATGACACTGCGAAGTGAAATGCACAGTAGCCATTTCATCGCCCCCCCCCCCCCCACAGTCCAACACAAATCAAGCTGACGAGGGAAGTGATGATAGGGCTGCAAACGTAAGTACCTGATTATGCGATTCGGGAATATCGGTTAATGTCGCCCGAACTTAGACCACGGTTACCTCGTTTGCCTATGCATAACAAAAATAGGGCGCTGGTGGCGGTCCTGGATTCGCAGTTATCTACCTATTTAGATGACTGCGAATACCTCACCGATACTCATTCGATTCTGTACTGCGCGGCTGTAGCGGCATCTCGTGTAGCTCACGTCAAATTTGCCAATGAGTCTAGAGCTACGCGACCGAAACCAACCGTACCAGCTTGGCAGTACAGAATTGAGCACCGTATTGGTGGAGCCAGAGCGCTCATCGGCTAACTAATCTGTTTCAGGGACGGCAATACTCGTCCAAGAATGATGCGCTTTGTGCGGCGGGCGTTCTCAGGGACTGATATTAGTTCTCAGAACTATATGTCCTGCGTCACAGAGCGCATCGACTTCCTGAAGCAGAAAGTGTATGCATGGGCTAATCGTATTCGTAGGTATAAGCGGTGAGTAGAGCGATACACTCAGAATCGCACCTTCCAGAGCGACGAAAGGTGGGTTTATAGGGGTTGGGAGCGACCGAACTAAGGTGTGGCTGACACGTTTCTGCCTGATGATGATGACATGTGTTCTTTCTGGCGCGGTATCTGGTCGGTGCCTGTCAGTCACACCAAAGGTGATTGGGCTCGGGAAGTCGAGCGAGCCTGCAAACCAATACGCGAAATGGGGGCTATTACCATCTGCCCCTAAGATCTAGCTCTAGCAGTCCGTCCGTTGCCTAACTGGAAGTCTCTAGGGCCGGACGGGCTGCAGAACTTTTGATCAAATGTTTCACATGATCGCACGCTTGCTTGGCAGCCCAGTACCAGACGGCTTCTTTGGAGTTTGGTTCGCTACCCCAGTTCCTAACAACAGTAGTTTCCCACCTGCTCCATAAATCAGGTAGCACAGCGGAAACCAAAAATTATAGGCCTATCACGTGTTTACCGACGGTCTATAGAGTGTCTACATCCAATTTGAGATCTAAAATTGACAAACAAATAGACACCAACTCCATCATTTCTACCTCTCAAAATGGATGTAGGAACGGGTCCCGCGGTACTAAGGAGCTACTCCTCATTGATATGGCCATTAGCCAACAGGTTCGTCGTTCCCGAAAGGATCTGTCGACATGTTGGATAGATTACAAGAAGGCCTATGACTCGGTGCCACTTATGTGGCTCATGAGGGTGCTGGAGTTGTATAAAGTAGATGCAACTCTGCGCACCTTCATGATGTCATGTATGGGGCGATGGAGGACGGTCCTTCGCTATCCAGGATGTCGGAATATCCTGAGGAATAGCGAGCTGATAAGGATCGAGCCAGGCATATTTCAGGGCGATAGTTTGAGCCCGCTTTGGTTCTGCTTAGCCTTGAATCCTCTAAGCGCACTGCTGGAGGATTCAGGTCTAGGCTATCGGCTGAGGAGAGGTGGTCAGGTTATATCTCACCTTCTGTACATGGATGATCTAAAACTCTTTACCCCCAACAATTTGCAACTAATGGAGCTACTGAAAGTAACTGAAACTTTCAGTAGCGCCATCAGGATGGAATTTGGTGTGAACAATTGTGCGGTCATGCATGTAAAGCGAGGGGAGATTGTGGAATCCGTGGGAACCCAACTCTCGGATTCCATAAACCTTAGAGCCGTCTCCGCATCCGAAACCTGCATCATGATGTGGTCGCGGTTGCCAAGGTCCTCACCCCGCTCACCTTACCTTCCGCGGCTAAAGAGAACTTGCGCAAACCTGTAGTGCTTGACACTAATGTTCGCATGGAAGTATGGCAGAGTAAGGAGCTTCACGGACGCTTTTTCATGGACCCGATGTAGATCTTCTAGCGTCCGTAGCCTGGCAGCGTTTGGGTGACCTTTTTGGTGAAACCGAAGGTTTTGTCTGTGCAATAATGGACGAAGTTATGATGACGAACAATTACCGGAGATTTATTGTGAAAGACGGCACGGTTGACATCTGTCAGGCATTTCACCGTCCGGGGGATTCAATAAGACACATTATCTCCGGGTGTTCTCGTCTAGCTAACGAAGAGTACTTACATAGACACAACCTTGTAACCAGGATTATCCATCAGCAACTTGCTCTAAAATACAGCCTTGTGGAATGGGAAGTGCCGTAGTACAGGTACGTGCCCGACCCAGTTCTCGAAAATGGGAAAAATCACATTGTACTGGGATCGATCCATCATCACTGACAGGACTATTGTTGCCTGATATAATGGTGGTGGATCGAGTACAGCGGCGCACAATGATTGTTGACATAACGGTCCCGCACGTCGGTAACCTCATTAAAGCTGAAAAAGATAAAGAAATCAAGTCTCTTGATTTGGCTCGCGAGGTTGTCGACATGTGGGATGTGTACTCAGCAATCATTGTGCCGATAGTCGTGACAGCCAATGGCTTAATAGCCAAGAGCCTCGATAAACACCTCAGGAGGCTCTCCTTGGGCAGCTGGATCTAGGGCTTGATTCAGAAAGCGGTACTTCTGGACATGGTTCGCATTGTCAGGAGGTTCATCTCTCTGGAGCCCTGACCGCCGGTAGCTTGGAGCCTGTTCCCGATACCGGAGGGATTCTATTTTTAATCTTTTTAAATGATTTTTTTAAAATATTTAAAAATGTAATTTATAAGCTTTTAAATGTAATAAAGAAAATAATAAGTATCAGCTGGTAACACTCACGTCAACTAAACGTCGCAAAAAAAAAAGATTTTATTATTATCATAAATTTTAACAGTATTTTTAATTTTGGCTTTGGAGTTTGGTTCGCTACCCCAGTTCCTAACAACAGGAGTTACCCACCTGCTCCATAAATCAGGTAGCACCGTGGAACGCAAAAATAATAGGCCGATCACGTGTTTATCGACGGTCTATAAAGTGTAAGCATTTTATAGAACGTCGGTAAACACGTGAACATCCATTATGAGAGCTAAAATTAACAAACATATAGACACCAACTCCATCATGTCTGCCTCTCAAAATGGATATAGGAACGGGTCCCGCGGTACTAAGGAGCTACTCCTCATTGATATGGCCATTAGCCAACAGGTTCGCCTTTCCCAAAACATCTATCGACATGTTGGATAGAAAGAAGGCCTATGGCTTGGTACCACATTCATGGCTCATGAGGGTGCTGGAATTGTATAAAAGAGATTCAACTCTGCGTACATTCTCGATGTCGTGTATGAGGCAATAGAGGACGTTCCTTCGCTATTCAGGATGTCGAAATATCCAGAGGAATAGAGAGCCGATAAGGACTGAGCGAGACATTTTTCAAGGTGTTAGTTTGAGTCCGCTTTGGTTCTGTTTGGCGTTGAATCCTATGCGCACTGCTGGAGAACTGAAGACTAGGCTATCGGCTGAGAAGGTTATATCTCACCTCCTTTACACGGATGACCTAAAAGTCTTTGCTCAAACAATTTGCAACTGATAGAGCTACTGAAAGTAACTGAAACTTTCGGAAGCGGTAATAGGATGGAATTTGGTGTGGACAAATGTGCAGGTGCGGTCATGCATGTAAAGCGATGGGAGATTGTGGAATCCGTGGGAACTTAACTCTGGGATTCCATTAACCTTAGAGCCTTCTCCTCATCCAACACCTATAAGTATTTGGGTATGTCGGAAGTGTTGGGCATCAATATTACTGAAATAAAATAATCGTTGAAGGAGCGCTTCTTTGGCCGCCTGAAGAAAGTATTTAATCGTTTTCTATCAGGCGGAAACAAGGTGCGCTCCTTCAACGGCAACTATTTTTAATATTTTTATTTTTATTTTTAAATTTAAATATGTAATTTGTAAGTTTTTAAATGTAATAAGGAGACAATAATATTGAAAATAATTAAATAAATATGAACCAAATCTGGAGCTTTACTTTAAAACCAAAAAAGAGACCATAACACGAGGAAATGTACAAATTTAATTAAAAACTACCGAACCGGAGGTGATATGACAGATGTCACCCCGGTGGTACCCTTCGTGTGCGAGTCCATCTCGCAGTTTTCGAAAACAATAATATTTTAAACGACGTTCAACATGGTTTTAGACTCAACAGAAGTACTGCAACTGCACTGGAGAAATTAACAGACGAAGTCAACAATCGTCTTTATGAAAAAAAGATGGTTATGGTTATATTTATAGACTTCAAAAAAACATTTGATACATTGGACCACGATGGCTTGTTGCAGGCTATGAATGAATGTGGCATAAGGGGCCCCATGAATGCATGGTTTTACAAGTACCTAGAAAACAGAACACTCAGAGTATGCGTCCGTGGGACAGAAAGTGTGCAGGGCGACATTAAATTTGGAGTTCCGACCGGTCCAGTATATGGCCCATTAGGATACATAATGCACGTCAATAGCATGTCAAGTGTATTAAAAGAATGAAGGGCATTTATGTACGCTGAAGATGCTTGCCTGGTTTATAGTCATACTAATATCAATCTCATACAGCAGCAAAACGATTTTGACAAGGTGGTTCAGTGGGCACATGATAACGGCATTATAATAAACATAAGTAAAACTAAGTGCATGCTTATTCACTCGCCTTATCATAAAAATAAAAATAGTTTGTTATTGCAAATAAAGGGCCATTCGTATGAATGTCTGCATAGCAACAAGCAACTTTTTCAGTGTTTATGTTTAGAAACAGTGCCTCTTACCTAGGACTAGTGCTAGATAACACATTCACATGGAATCTGCATGTTAACACCGTCTGTAATAGGCTACGCTCTATTTTGGGTAAACTGAAAAATCTCAGATATGTTGTTAGCAGGAAAGTACTGCATACCTTATATTACGCACTGGCTGACTCAATTATTGGTTATGGCTTGGGTGGATATGGTCTTACGTTCCCTACACACTTAAATAAGATTAAGATATTGCAGGTAAGGTTACTAAAACTTCTTGTAGATAAAAAAACTAAGTAGAACTTAAATAAAAATAACGAAGAATTGTTCAAAATTTGTAAAGTACTGCCGATCCATCTTAAAAGTAAACCAAATATATTGACTGAACAATTTAATGAACTAAACCACAAAGTAGAACGTAAGCATATGTACCAAACTCGTTTATCTAAGAAGAAGACACTTGCTGTCCCAAAAATATCAAACTATTTTGGTAAACGCACAAGAAGGTACGTAGTACCAACGTTACTAATGAGCTACCCGCAAAACTAATCTCGCATGTTAAATCTAAGGTCCAACTAAAAATCGTTCTACAAAAACATTATCTCTCAATGTGTCAATGATAATGTTTTTAACAAACTATAGATTGGCGAAAATGGCAGACGATAAGTAACGTTATGTTTGTACAGATTTTGAATAAATTTAAAATAAAAACTTCTCATTTTATTATTTACAACCGTTTTAAATGTAAGGTACTCCTAAGTAGATACCGTTAGATAAGTAGATACTTTGAAGAGTATCGGCGGAGTTAAAATAATGTTAATCATGTCCTTACATTTATCCCCTCTAGAGGTGAGTGCCATAAATACTATCATTAGCGGTATAGAGGATTTCATCAAACGTATGAAATTACATGATTGGAAGAGAATATATTATGTGGGAGTTTTATGATTTTCGATATCTTTCTATTTCTGTTGTCCCGTTAGTCGCGTGGTCGTAAGCGTGACTGCTAAGCGTGGGGTCCTGAGTTCGATTCCCAGTTCGGGCAAAGAGTTCTTGGGTTTTCCATTTGGAGTTTCTTATTAGCAGCCCGGAGTTCGGATGTTGGCGGTATGATACACCCGTGCTCGGAAAGCACGTAAAGCCGTTGGTCCTGCACCTCATGTCTCTTCGGTCGTATCGGATTGCCGTCCCATCAGGCTATGAGAGTGAGGGAAGAGAGTCTGCTCATACACTTGTGCACTATAATATTTCCTGCGCCGAAGGCTAGTATCCGTTGAGATTGGCCGCCATGGCCGAAATTCGGTCTGAAGGTCTATTTTTATTTTTTCTGGAGGAGACTGCCCTTGGGCACAAGTGAAAGTAGCATGGTTGGCGTTGCGTCTTTTTTCAAATCTTCTGGTGGAAAGCTCTCAAAGATGAAAAACTGTCCAATTATGTACTTAGTAAGCCATATGTGTTAGTCATCATTGTCACGTTACGAAAAAGAGATGGTGCTGTTTGTTTTTGCTCCATCTCTATCTCGCACTGGAACAATTATAACTTTAAAAATTAACGTGGTAACGTCATTGCCGTACATACGGTCGATACCATAGATTTTGTATATACTTGTATATAGTTGTTTTTTACTTGGGTGACACTACAGCAATTAATATGTATTAGCGAAACAGTCTTTATTATGCCTATGGCCTTTGTTGTCTGAGATAAAACAATTAATAATATAAAATATATAAGTTATCTACCACGGCCATGTTCGTAATCTTTGGTTTCTTTTTTCATGATTTTCTCTCAAATTAATTTAAGTAAGTACGCCAAAAACAAATCATTCAGTGGTAGATCTATTTACATTATATCGTATGCGTTAATTTGAATGGATTGAACGGCAACGATACGCCACGTTTCCTTTTAACACTACGCTTTTGAAGTCCCTGATTTAGATAACACCTAAAGTGCTACAAGGTTGAATATGCACAGAAATAGTGAAAGCGCAAAGCCTTACGATTTGCATATAAATAAATCACTTTGTATTCATAATACTAACTTTCTTTTAAGAGACAACAATTTTTTTTATCTCCCGAAACGTCTTCGTAGTACTCTGAAATTAACAGTAAACATAATGTCTTGAATAAATAAACCTCAAAGTTTCATAATGCAATTGTGAAACTTCCGCGAAGCGGTAGGCAGGCAGTGGTAATTCATCATCATCATTTATTTTATACTACCTGTTTTTTTTGACGTCCCATAACTCTAGGGTATGATTGAGACCATATCAAAGATTCAACTGGCATATGAATTATGATTCTGAAGGATTAGAGGTATAAATAAAAGATATAGGCAGGATTAACATTGATGTAATAGGAAGATAGCACACAACGTTCTTAGTACAACAGACATAGTTATGCGAGAAAGAGAGGTCGACTTGCGTAAAACATGACGTGCGTTTTGACACATTGACATGTTGCGTTTACAGATCTACCATCACTGGCCCTTAAACCAATATAGTCTACACAATGAACATTAATAAAAATACATACTTAATGCAATCATCAAACAGAAACATAAACGCAGAGCAGTTTTAACTGTAAACATAACATCTTATCACTTATAAATTCTAAATAAATTTTACCATTATTATCATGGTATTTTGAAATTATGTATTTGCATAACAAACATAATGTGCATTTCTTTAGTCAATGGCTTTGTCAATAAATCTGCTAACATTTCTTTACTACATAAATATTTGAAATCAATAGAACCATTACTAATATATTCTCTGATAAAATGGTGACGAATGTCGATATGTTTCGTTCTAGCATGGAACATCGTATTTTTGTATAACTTTTGAGTGGACTAATTGTCATTGAAAGTTGTAACTTTACGCAATGCGCCCAGTATTTCATGCAAAAAATTACGAAGAAATAGAGCCTCCTTACAGCTGTCAGAAAGAAACATAAATTCAGCCTCTGTGCTTGATAAGGCTACGGTTCGTTGTTTTCTGCTCTCCCAGGAAACTACAGATGTGTCAAGTTGAAATACATAACCGGTATAAGATTTTCTATCGGTCTCGTTCCTTCCCCAGTCGGCATCTACATACCCTGTAATAGTAAATTCACCTTTATGAAAATTTCGACAATTCTTTTGAGCCTTTGAGATAGCGAAGTACTCTCTTCGCTGATTTCCAGTATGTTTCATTGTAACAGTCATTAAACTGGCTCAGGTAGCTGACTGCATGGGTAATATCTGGTCGTGATACTACTGCAAAATTGTTCGTTTTATCAACGCTTGATTTTTCAAGTTTCATACCAGTCTCCATAGGAGTCGCCACTGGTTTGCAATCTTCCATTTCAAACTAACTTAACACTTTCTCAATATAATTAGTTTGATCCAAGGTTATTCTATCCTTAAACTTGCAGATTCTCATTCCTAAGATATACCTTGCTGGCCCTAAATCTGTTATTTCGAACTCATTTTTGAGTTTATTCTTAATATCATTTATATCCTTATAAGTATTAGGTGTTGACATTAGCATCATACAGAGCTATTATTATAAGTTTATCATTACTGTGTTCATAATAAAAAAATGCTTCTAATGATGACTTATTGAAATTTAATTAGTCACACAAAACCTTATTAATTCTATCATTCCAGGTTTTAGCAGCTTGCTTTAAACCATAAATAAAAGCTTTATTAAGCTGGAAGACTTTATTTTCCTTGCCCTTTATTTTGTAACCTTCAGGTTGCTCCATAAATACCAATGTTTGTAGGTCACCGTTGAGAAACGCTGTCTTTACATCTAAGTGCTGAACATCCATGTTATATTCAGCAGCTATAGCCAAGAGTGTTCTAATACCTGAATATCCGACCATAGGAGAAAAAGTCTCATTGTAATCTATCCCTTATTTTTGCGTGAACCCTTTTGCGACCAGTCTGGCTTTATATCTGAGGAGTTCACCACTAACACCTAGTTTCTTTTTAAATACCCATTAACATTTCACAGACATTTGACCATCAACTCGATCAGTTAGTGTCCAGCATTTATTGATGATAAATGAGTCATACTCGTCTTTCATCGCTTGCTTCCATCTGCTTCTGGACTAACCAGCGCCTCCTGTACTGTATTTGGTTCATCAGTATCGCTGTTACGGGATATTTCTTTGACGAAAGAGCTACCATGGAGCCATCTGAATGCGAACTCGAAGACGACTCTGCTGCATCTATATCAGGAATATAAGTTTCATCCGAAGAATGATCTGAATAAAAGCTTTCTTCACTATCAGAATCATTTACCATTATCACACTATATCTTGGTTCAGGCTGACTTGAAATTGTGTCATCAGATGGACCTCATTAGAGATATTTTCCTCATTAGATGATTCTGTGTTATTCTTTACATCCAATACATCTCGTGTTAATGACTCTTCACAATGATTGTCATCATTAGACACAATATTTTCTTTAATACATTTATCTTCTAAAAATGTAACATCCCGAGCCTTTATACAATCTTTCCCTTACTTAGCCCTTAGTATTTTCGCAATATCGTACGAAAATATACTTCACAGCTTTCGGTTCTAGTTTTGTTCGACGGTGTACATGTACATAAGCACAGCAACCAAAAGTACGTAAATGTGAGATGGAATTCGAATAATCGTCCACTTCTCCTCCGGAGTGCACCCTCTGACGGCTTTAGTAGGGGAACGATTCTTGATATAGACAGCTGTATTGACAGCTTCAGCCCAGTATTTCTGACCAAGGCCCGCTGTTTGCAGCATACATCTTGTCTTTTCCATAATGCTTCTATTAGCACGTTCTGCGACTCCATTCTGTTGCGGAGAGTATGGTACTGTTGTCTGGTGTACAACACCCGAGTCCTTCAACCGATTCTGAAATTTTAAATTACAATACTCAGTTCCATTATCACTCCGTATTATTTTTAATTTCTTATTCGTCTGATATTGTACTAGAACTTTCCAAGCTATAAAGGTATCAAACGCTTCATCTTTCCTTTTTTTTAAATAAACAAAAGTCTTTCTAGAGTAACCATCTATAAATGTAATAAAATATTTTGCTCCACTAAGTGAAGTAGAAGGTATCGGACCACACAGGTCAGAGTGAACCAACTCCAGAATTTCTTTAGCGCTATTAAAAGAATTCTTAGGAAAAGATGTACGAGTCTGCTTAACCTCGATACATGATACACATTTCTGAAAAACACTGTTGCTATATGAAATGCCTGAAACCATACCTCGCCTGAGTAACTCCATGCTTCGATGATTGAGGTGTGCCAGACGACGATGCCAAACCTGCTGAGAAGTGTTCTCTTCCTTCTCGATGACAGCAGGCAGTGCAACAGCTTTTGAACTTTCTTCACATATAGCTGCCTCATCCACAATGCATGTCTTCCTAGTACAACCACTATCTGAAAGTCTAAGGGAGGCATCGCATTTCATAGTAAACTTACAATTTAAAGTAGTTGATTCTACTGTGTCTAGACAATAGATGCCATCACACAGCATTTCTGTAGCTATCATAATCTTATCGTCAAAAATTTGACACATGCTAGAACTAAACACTACTTTAAAACCTTTTCTAACCAAAGCACTTACAGATAACAAGTTAACAGTTATGTACATAATAAACATTACTTATTGTCTTTATGTCACCATTTCTCATATTAACACTGACAGAACCTTTTCCAGCAGTGTATAACTTGACACCGTTAGCTATATTTACCTCTATCGACTTTTTATCACTCACAAAATCACTCATGACACCTTTGTCTCCGCACATATGTTCTGTAGCACCACTATCTATGTACCATAAACCATGCTTGATGTTTGCTGACAGCGCAATTAGTAGGGCTTTCGATTTGTCCGTATTGGTCTTCTCAGTTTTCTTTTGCACGGACTTAGGACAATCTTTAATAAAAATGTCCCACTTTCTTGCACCTGTAACATCTTGGTTGTTTCCGAACAAGGAAGGCTGGGCCAGCCTCACTTTTGTCACTTCTGCGGATGTTTTCCTGCAACAACTTTCCTTTTACTATTTCACTGGAAAGTTTTACATTTGAATTCTCTATTGCCATTATAAGTGGATCATAATCTGATGTCAACCCGCTTAACATTATTACAGCTATAAATTTATCCTCTAGTGGTGATCCTATTTCACTAAGCATTTGTGACATCTCGATGATTTTGTTGATATATCTCTCCATAATTTCACTCTCATTCAGCTTAGTTGCAAATAATGTTCTGAGGATTGGGGCTCCTCAGAACATTATTTGCCTACGACATAATCCCTTGTCTTCATAGAATTTTAATAGATTGCTCCAAGCTTCATGTGCCGTTTTCGCGTTTCGTATGTGTGGAATAACTGAGGATTGAACTGCTAAAGCGATAGCCTTTAGTTGTTTCTTTCCATCATGTGCTTCATTTTCCACACACTCCCATAGCTCTTCTTGTATTAACATCATCTTCATCATAAATTTCCACGAGCTGTAATTATCTATTCCTTTTAATTTCTCGATGGAAAGAAAATTTGTTGAAGATGTGCCCGCCATGTTGTTGACGAAATCAATTCACCGTATTTTCGTGGGTTAAAATTTCGCCGGTTTACTTTTATTTTGCGTAAAATACATTAACATTTATATTTCTGCGACGTTCTGGGCCCATAACCTGAAGGATTGGACGTATAAATAAAATATATAGGCAGGATTAACATTGATGTAATAGAAGCATAGCACACAACGTTCTTAGTACAACCAAAGAGTATAGAAGGTTAAGTACAACAGCCATAGTTATGCGAGAAAGAGAGGTCGACTTGCGTAAAACATGACGTGCGTTTTGACACATTGACATGTTGCGTTTACAGATCTACCATCAGTTTCAATCATCCTTTTTTTTCATTTTTCAGACAAAATAATTCGACAAAGTCACGATTATTTGTGTATAACACCCATACGTGAAATATGACAACTTCGCATTTTCTTAGCTATAAACATGAATTATTGGTTTGAATACAAATGAATTACTCGTACTTATCAACGAAACTTAGATACCTACACACATATTATGATTGATGATATCTCCGAAATTATGCACTTTTGGACCATCTATACTAGGGATTTTAGTATTATTTTTACCTACAGAATATAACCCTAGAGTTAAGGGATATCAAAAAAACACGTTGTATACTTATTAATTTAATTATTTATCTATACACAGTAAATTATATAGGGCTAAGACATAATTATAATTTCAGTACAAAGGTACTGCTTATTTCTTAAGAAATTTCTTCCAGAAGACCTGTGAAAGGAGAAGTGAAAAAGAAATGAAGACAATAGTGTATGAAAACAAGAAGAGAAAAATATGAATAATGTGAAGTCTATAACTAAAATAACGCAAATAAATAATGCATGCATTAAATAAATAAACATATATGTAAAATATGTAACTTAAATACTCATAGTTTAGAAGAAAAATATTGTTCCTTCAATCGACATTTGAATAGAGAAATAGTTCTTAAATCACAAATGCTAGGCGAAAGTGAGTTCCACAATCTTACAGCATGGACAGAGAAGGAGTAAGAATAGTAGCTTGTTTTATGAGGATGAGATTTAAGGAGTAATCTAAGGTGCGATCTACAAGGTGCGTCGCTAGAGCGAGGGTAATAAAAACGCTCATGCAGGTAGGATGGATATTGGGTTGTGTAAGATATTGAAGAGGAGACATAAAATCCGAGTGTTCCTGCGAAGTAGGATTGGGAGCCACTTGGGTTCGTTGCGAAGGTGAGAAACATGATAATACTTTCGAAGACCGAAAACAAAGCGAAGGCACAGGTTTTGCAAGCGCTCAAGCTTGTTTAATAGTTCCTCAGTAGCATCCAGGTAGCAGGCATCAGCATAATCTATAATCAGCTGAATAAATAAGAGTTTTAATCAAGGGCACTAGACTTTGAAGACATTTCAGCGAATGAAAGGAGAAATGCACCTTTCGGCTGAACTCATTGACCTGTACACACCAAGAAATCTATAGCGGTTTCGATAGAGTAAATACGAACACCATCGAGGTATAAAGACATCAGGGATGTAACATCAGCCGCATAGCGAACGAATCTGCTACCTAGGCCTGGCATTTAGTTGGGTTAATTTGCAAACCAGAAGACTTAGCCCAAACCACAGAACAGATAAAGGAGGTTAAAAAGGAAATAGTTTCTGAATTGTATTAGAACGAGTGTCGCGGCTCGTTTCCCACTCTTTAACTACAACCAAGAGACCAATACTTACGCGAATTACACACACAAATAAAGTGGTGTTGAGTATGCAAAGCGTAGGAAGCACACTGGTCAAGAGATAAATAGATTAGATACTTACCAGTGGCTAAACTATACTGACTTTGAGAAAACTTGTTGCTGTAATAAGGAACATTTGTTACAGCAACAAGTTTTCTCAAAGTCAGTATAGTTTTCAGAATAACAAACAACTTGGAAGGTTGTCATAGCCGGATTAATCGGTTCATAGGACAGATAAATACAACAGTAGCCAATTTACTAGACAGACCCAGCCCGATCACTATGTACGGTAAGCCGATCCCCTGGGAGAAGCAAGCCAAATACCTAGGCGTGATCCTCGATGAAAACCTTACCTTTAAGACTCATATTAAGGCGGTTCGCGCGCGCGCCTCCTTCGCTCTTAGCAGGCTCCACTTTGTACTGACAGCCCGTAGTAAACTGTCACTTAAATGCAAGCTGCGCATCTACACCGCAGTCATCCGTCCCATCATGCCCTATGCCTGCGTTGTATTTGCGCACGCTCACCCACGTCATCTCCATAAGATGCAGACCCTCCAGAACCGTTTCCACAGAAAGGTCACGGGTGCGCCCTTCTATGTCCGTAATATAAATCTCCACATCGATCTTAAAATGCCTACCATAAACCAGTTCATGAAACACTTATTGAAGCGCTTCTTTGACTGTGGCATTAAACACTCCAACCCCTTGATCTTAGCGGCCGCCCGCTACACTCCCTCCCGCATTAGCAGTATTCGCCGACCAAGGCATACTTTAATCGCCCCCGACGACGCCACTACCCTCCTCGAGGAGTGTAGTAAGGCCACCAGCACACTACATAAGCCCAAAACCCGATCGCCGTCCTACCGTCCTCGCCGCCGAGGCCCGCCGCGACGCCCAAATCCACGCCCCTCCCGACCCTTGCTCGAGCCAGCCCGCGCCGCTGAGCCTGTAGCTTTAAATTCGTCCCTAAATCACTCAAATCCTGATCCAGCTAGTCCCTTGCTGCCCTCTTCCAGCGACGCCCTAAGCCGAGGTTCGTACCCCACAGGGGGTGCCCTTAGCGTTGTCGCTTAGTTTTTAAGTTAGTACATAAGTTTAAGTCCTGGCTGGAGGCCTTAATTTATTAGGGCAACCACAGGCAAGTCCGTCTAAGCAGACGACAACCTCATAGGTTGACCTGCGAGATGACATTTATAAAAAATAAAAAAAATACTAGACAGATTAATTAAGGAGACTAAACGTAGTCAGTTTCGTAGGTGGCCTACGGGACATTGGATAATTACTCCTTCGAAACCAGTTACGTAGACATATAAAAAAGCCGTCATGGAAACTAGTTACCAAACCCCGGCTTCCAAGACGGCCGAAGCACCTGGAATCTGCATTTATGCACGGTTGATGGCAAAAGGCTCGCCCCCCTGTTACAATGAACTATCGAAATAGTAATAGTAAAGATTTATTTTTTGCAAGTAGGACTAGATTACATATCAAGGTATATTATATAAAGCACAAGCATAAACTTACTTATCTAGTTAGTGGGTGCCGTACTGGTCTCCTAGATAGGTTACAAAATAACCTGTGTTTAGGAGAAACAGTTCCCATCCCCGTCATAAATGGTTGACTTATAGCACGTGTTAAATATGTACATAATAATCATAACAGCAAATTAGTAAACAAACAAAAAAAAACTTTGAATATAAAATTAGCGACAATTATAAATAAAAAAATAAAAAAAAATATGTTCAGTATGTTGGTGTGGTGAGTATATTTTTAGTGTGGTGAGGGTTTCGCTGATTTATGTGGTGTGTGATGCATGTGTGTGTTTGAGTGATCACTTCTTTAGAAAATCTTCGGTTTCGTCGTAGTTTAGGTTTAAAAGGAAAGAACGAACTGTTTTTTTGTAATTAAAGTGTGTTAAGCCGTAAATCGGCGTTTTTGCGTTAATTTTATTGTAGATTGCTGGGCCAAGGTAGCGGGCAACCTATTTTTATAAAAGCATTGCGTGTGGTGGTATTGTGCAGATTAGGTCTTTGCGGCGCTTGGAGATTTTTCTGAAAGGTGTTCGTTTGTGTTGCAGAAGGACTATATGTAAAATATATTGCTGTCTTACATTAAGTACGCTACATGAATGATATAGTTCAATAGTTGGGGATAGTATCGGTCTGAACGTAGCTACTTCTAAAATAGCTCTGTGTGCAACAGTCTCTCTCAGTCAGTCAGTCAGTCTCTGTGTCCAGCGGCTTAAGAGTGGTCTTTGCAGCACCATCCCAGCATGAGATGCAATAGATTAGGATGAACTGACAAAGAGCGAAGTAAACGTTTCGGATGACTATCGGGTTGGCTACAGTTGTTTCGTATGCGACCAGAAAGAGTGTTGATATGGGATTTGAAATTAAGTTTTTTGTCCAGAATTACAGCGAGATATTTAACCTGCTCTACTGAGGTTAAGGTAAGACATTGACAATTAAGTTGAGTTTGTGTGAGCTTTGATAGAGATTGAGGTTTTTGGCTGGGAAGTATTGGTCATTGAAAAAGTAATGAAATTAGTTTTCTTGGCATTGAGAGTAAGGGTATGAGCGGAAAGCCACTTCAAGGCAGGCGGAATTAAAGCCGTCTTGTGCAGTGACTTGGAGTTCTGACCAAGAGTTTGCGGTGAAAGTGATGACAGTATCGTCTGCAAATGTGGCTGTGAGGTGTGAGGTGCACCTTGCTCATGCAAGGTGTTTAGAGTTTTCATGCGCTGCAGCATCTGGAGCGGGTTCAATGCTGTGCGACGCAGTTCCCACGCCCTGAGATGTCGGCAACTCCACCTTTCGACCCGAACAGGCCATACAAGTCGGCCATAATGATGAAAAGATCAACACATTATTGTTCTTCTTCTCTAGTCTGTTATTGCTGTACAGTCATGAGCTTAAATCACCCCCTATATCTATCCCTTTTGCTGCCTTGTTTTGTCTCTGCATCACCCTAAGGTTGACTGGTAGAAAATGCTTCAGGCATTAAGTCCGCCTCTGTACAGTATTTTTTACTTATGTTAATAAATAAATATATATTCAAAAAGCGTATTGATAGCTATTAGAAGGTGTTATCAAGGCCACTATTATGAAATAGGAGTTTCCTCAAAGTTCGAATTGTTATTTCAAGTTTTTACTTTTTCGACTGTTTTGATGAGGTTACCTGCCCATCTGCCAACAGTTAAACAATACTTTAATGAACATTTAGAAAAGTATTTCGTTTTCCGCCTCCAGTAGCCGCTCAGCTCTGAAATTATTCAAGTCTAGCATTTTATTCAAGCCGTTAGACAATAATCAAGTAGACTAGATAATTCGTTTTCTAAGTATTCGCCTTTCTTTATTCGCCCAACTATGAAATTATTCATGCCAGTTAAAAGTTACCTTCATCACAAAGGTAAATAAGAAACAAGTCAGGCCGCCTTTTATACTTTAATTCAGTCAATAGAAGCCAAATAATTCTGCGGTTGATGGTAAACACGAACAGTATTCGGTTTGACACAGGTCTGCCCTCTGCCTCTTTAGCAATGATTGCAATGAATTCGTGTTTAAATTTTAAGTATCCAAATGATACGATTAAAATTATTCACGAGTTAAAGGAATAATTGGCACGAGAAGCATACGAACAATCTAATACAGACCAAAACATTCGAAATTAAACCTTCTTAACTTTCTAATTATGTTTGAGGAAATGCTTTTCATCCGAACCTCCTTTGGCAGTTCGGATCTTGCGGATCAAGTTCCGGGATTATTTGGCAGGTAATATAAAGTTTGTGTGCGGTTGTGGATGGCGGTGGAACGTTTAGCACGTGAATGGGCACTCGCGCGAAGTCACGATAGACGGTCCGCCATTGCAGATATCACTATTTCTTTATGACAACGTTGACTGAGGAAATAGGTGTAGACTATCGTGTTGGAACTTGAAATGTGAAACGAGGTTCAGAAACCTTGTCATTAACGTAAATACAATTTTGCACTTCTACATAATCCGAATATTATTGTTAGGTGCAGTATGCGTAGGGTGCGTGGGGTGCTACAGTAATAATGAGCCTATCAGTAATAATGAGCACACTAATAAGGGCCCAACGCGTCGAATAGTCTACGCTGAGCAATCGCACCCTCCATGTCACCATTATTGTGTCAAGTTCCCAAAACATATTAAGTCAGGACTGATAATTGTTTCTGAAAAATTACAAACATGTGTTTGTAGATTCAAGCTAGTAGGTACGGTATCTGAAATAAACACACAACTTCGGTAAGTTTTGCCTAAATTGATATGATTGCCCCGAATAACATCACAAAATAGTTCAGCTCCTAACAGAATATCAATGTCTGACGGAATATTAAAAGAAAGGTCCGCCAAAAATAATTCTGAAAGAATTGGTGCGTTTTCGTTATGTATGTGGGATGCTGGTAATCTCCTAGTAATTGCAGGCAGAATGAGACTAGTAATATTAAAAGAATTAATATATTCACATGATGACTCAATAGTGAGGTTGTAAGATCAGTTACTGGTCAAACTGTTAACTGTGACCCTGGAACTGGTGTACCAACTCGAGATAATCCCAGACCACTTCAAAGCTTGTCGGTGATAAAGTTGGCTGTGCTACCGCTATCGAGTAGGACTCTTGTATAGAGGCACGTTACCGAGATGCTTGTTCTGCAAAGAAAAACCCGAGCCGTATTCCTTCCGTCTTGCTAGTTTTAAAAGATGAATGGACTCATGACTACTTGAAAACTCTTGTTTCAAGGCACACCAAAAATTTTCATTTAAATTACAAAGGCAATAAAAGAATTCCTGTCGCCTGTTACTCAGCCGAAAGTCATGAGGCCCTCAAAAGTGGACTCCGCTCCGAACACACTGGATGTAAGGACGAGAGGACCTCTAAAGCTTTGATCTTCGGTCTGCCCGATTATGCAGAAGAAAATCTAAAGGAAGAACTTGGATCACTCGGCTTCTGCGATGTTATTGTGCGAAAACTCAAGATAACTAAGGACAAAAAGTTTTGTGCTCAACAACGTTTTGTGTTGTTTCTGGTACAACTTTCCCCAGACACAGATAAAGGGTGGCCCAGAGAGAAATGCACTTTTAATGTCACAATGGAGGGACGCGGGGATAGAAGCAGTGCGTAGGGCAGCTTTTGTAATTTCAGTCACCATGAATGCAGCGCATTTTCGAGAATGCTCGATCTTATGTGACCGTTTGACGGCTTTACCGTGTTGAATACGAGTTGCGGCGCATCAGTGAGTGTCCAAGCACTAATTTAAGTAATCAATGGATTGAAAGATTCTAAAGGACAGGATCGACGCAAAAAATGCGGCCTCGGGGTTGTCAAAGAGTTTCACGGACTAATGAAAACATGCAGCGTGTTCGAGAATCTGTACGCGCGAATCCACGAATGTCGAAGTGCAAGCGCGGCCATGCTGAGAAGTTTTTGATTCCAATGCTGCAAGAATCTCGAGGCTATAACAGGAACGCTTGGTTCAAGCAAGATGTGGATAAATATAGCATCGCTATGGTAAGAGACATGTTCCCACAAAAGTTAATTTCACGCAGGGGTGAGATCTCCTGGCCACCATGAAACCCCGATAACACTCCAGCAGACTTATTTTTGTGGGGTTACGTAAAGAGCAAAGTGTTCTCTAATAATCCAACAACTGCAGCAACTTATGCTGAATATTCGGCATGAAATGGAATCAAGATTTCAAGGGAAATTCTAACGAAAGTTTTCCAAAAGTTTGATGCCAGATTGGAAGACCGCTGTAAGCGTCACGGACACCATTTAGACGATGTAATTAAAAAAAAAAAAACATTAAAGTTGTAATAAATACAAATTATACAAAATAATACAGTTTTTTTCTTGAATTTTTAAAATACATTTATCTCTGGGCCACCCTGAATTTCACGCTTTCGACAGATCAAATACCTTAGCAACTGTGCTGTTCAAGTGCGAAAGTTTCAAGCCTATAATATAATATAAACTTTATGGTACTCAGTGCTATAGATGTCAAGGTTTTGGGCTTTCCTTCAAAATCTTACAATCTTACACCGCGCTGCGTAAAATGCATCGAGCCTCATCTCACAACGGATTGCCCGAAAAAAGGTCGGAAAATCCCAGCCCAGTGTTGTAACTGCAAGGTGAAAACCCAACAAACTACCGGAAATGCAAAGACCACCAAAAGTATCTGGAGCAAGTACGAGTCAGCCAATTTCAAACCAAAACAGTTAGCGGTGTTGTCAAATCTACCAGTACAAACAAGATCTATGGACGCGCCTGGAATGAGGTCGCTTCCGGGGCTACTGCTGCAACCACTATTCTCCACCCACCAATAGTGCTCAAGATCAAACTACTACAGACATACTATCAATGCTAATGACCATCGAATCGATGAAAAGTGAATTTCAATATGATGGATTAAGTGATTTTAATTCTTACTTTTACTCAGGGACTAAATATTCTGATTCGGTATGATATACCCGATTCCCTCGTTAAAATTCCTAATATGATAAAGGAGAATGGCGATCTTGCATTTAATTTGGGACCCAATGGATAGGGGTTGCGTTCATTATGGAAACCTATGAGTAGTTAAAGAACGACATTCGACTAACAAAAAATTTAATGGTAAGTAGGTTAGAGAACTTGGGAGAGAAAAGATATGATAGGTAGAAGATTATAACCTAAAGTAAACTAAAAGTAGTTTGGGCATGGACTTATATATTTATAATTTAGTAGCAGAATGGCTTATTTTTACATAATTTAATTAAAGAAAGAAATAAAGAAAAAACGTTTATTTAGCACAGACTAAAAGGCACACAAAGCAGGTAAAAATTATGAGAAAAACAATCGAAATAAAGATAAAAAAAAAAAAAGTGTACAGTGCGAACTCACACATATATCCGGATGGGGGGAGGTAGCACCTGCTACGGTTCTCACATACCTACTCCCTTTTGCTTCATCCACGCTATACACCCGAGTCATAAACGCGCGTTGCACTAGTACTTACCTGACTTTTTCAGGACATCAGATATGCTGATTTTCGTCTTTATTCAAACTCATTTACCTAAACACATATACGTTGCCGTCTAATTGATGATTCATAAAACTGCTAACATACGTCTGCAGGGATTAGGGAACTCTATGTACTCTAATTGCTGTGGTCGGATTAATCCAAGCTGAAAAAAGCAGGTATCAGATAGTTTTAATTCCATCATCCTCCTGTCCGTCCTTTCATATAAACTAGGGGTTTGTTAAATAAAAAGAATAAAAAATCTCTTTTGTTTACTTTATATTACTCCTCCCGACCCTTGCTCGAGCCAGCCCGCGACGCTGAGCCTGTGCGCTGAGCTTTAAATTCGTCCCTAAATCACTCAAATCCTGATCCAGCTTGTCCCTTGCTGCCCTCTTCCAGCGACGCCCTAAGCCGAGGTTCGTACTCCACAGGGGGTGCCCTTAGCGTGTAGTCGCTTAGTTTTTAAGTTTAAGTACTGGCTGGAGGCCTTAATTTATTTGGGCAACCACAGGCAAGTCCGTCTAAGCAGACGACAATCTCATAGGTTGACCTGCGAGATGCCATTCATAAAAAAAAACTTTATATTACTTATAAAATATTTATTTTACTTACACAATATTCAAGACATACAATCATTGCACATAATTATTATCCTTTTATTTTCTGATAAAATCCCAGATAGTCTTTTTAAAATATAATTTATTTGTCTAATTAAAAAAAAGAAGCTGGTCCAGATTTTTGCATCGCCCATGTACCACAATATGCTCTTAATGTGAGAGCAATAGCCCACTGTCCGTGTTCCCACGGCGCAATTAAAATAATATTCTAATATGGTATTTCGACCCTCCAGCCTCTTATCTACTGCGACGTACGTGAAATAAGACTTGCTAACTATTTGCGTAGATTGAATTCAGGCACATAGAATAGATGGGTGGATAGTGGTGGTGGTGGTCAACCAATATCCTTTTTAAAGGAGTCTCATCCCGGCAAACTTCTATTGCATACACATTCCGTAGGCTCTTAAGTGCTCCCCTTCATTTGTATTTTATCACTTGCTAATCGTTTTCCAGAAGTAAATGCCGTAGTCTAGGTTGGTGTGCAGAATAGTCCGTACAAAGGCAAGCCAAGTCGTCAAGAATCCACAAAATTGCAAAAATAGCTGATAAATCCCACGTTAGCCGTTGAACACAAATAATGGAATGACAAATATGATATTTGACACGACACTTTGACACTGACGTTCCATTTTCCGTTTCATGTTTTCAATACCGTTTTAACACAAAATAATTTATATATTTTTATGTACGGTATGTTTACATTGTAGATACTTCTCATGTTTCGTTTTACATATTTTTAGTTTAATCATGAAATAAGTATAAAAGAAGGAAAACTGCCCAGCAAAAACGTACTTGTAGGTGTAAGAAGGTAAATCGTTGGTGTAGATTGGAATGTAATTCTCGAAAAAAGTTCCGTTCGGAAACTGCACGATAACTTATTTATAAATAAATTAAAATCCCTAATAACTTTTAATTCCTTTCTCCTAGTAATTCAATATTTTTTATATAGAATGCATATAAACTTGTAATTAAAATTAATATATACTTGCCCGTGAACGGTGCACCGTTATTTTTCAAATTATGCGGGTCCAACCTCGCCATCCTTTTTTAGAGTATATCAGTTTTGAATTAATCATAGTAAGTTAAAAAACTGTCACAATATTTAGCATTTCAATCTCCCAATTTACCTCTACTTCTCAGTGACCTTGACATGGTGTTGCACTTGAACCCGCAACTGCTGTTAATGGGTGACCTTAACTCTAAACACCCCTTCTAGATCTAATCTGACGATAACCCTAACTAACGATTAATTTTCCATCACAAGGTCACTAATGACTATGAAATCCTTGCTCCTACTTCTCCTACATTAGTTCATTTTGACAGCTACCTTATACCTTCAACACCTGTCAAATTATCTAAACTCGAGGCAGGAAATATTTAATATTGGTGGTGAATTTTTGCGTATAAGCGAAATCTTTTATAACTGTACAGATGCGGGCTGGGCAAAGTATAGATCTTATACTCGTATGGATGACCAGATAACCTTGAGTTCTGCCACTTTTAAGGAATTATCTGAAATAGTTCACGTTATTCAAATCAAATCAAATCAAAATTAAATCAAATCATTTATTCCTTTGCAAACATGGGTATAGTACATAGGTGTTATTTTCATAATCTAACTACGTCTATCATTGATGCGCGTACAGTAATTGTCCCCACATCAAAGAGTGAAAGTAACACTAAACAGACGCATCAAGACTACAAAAACTAAGAACATGAGGCGTAGGCTTGCTCCTAAAGAAACAAACCCGAGGGAGAAAAGTTTTCTCTAGCAAAGTAAATGTACATAGTAAAAGCATTAAACATCTACATATATCTATATTCTATTCCATATCTTATCTATCTATTTATACGTATAATTAATCTGTAGACGAGGCGTTTCTGTACATGGAAAATATTTTAAAAAAATTATGGGGTGTTCAAGGATATCCAACAGATGCCATTTCTATAACTTTTCGAATTTTTATCTGTCTGTCTGTTTAGATGTGAGAGATCTTCTTCTTCTTCGTGTCAATGGCACGACACTTGCTTAAGTACTGTTGGCCCAAAACTTTGCCACTTCAACAGCGTTATCGGTGGCAGTGCACAGGTCACTTTGCCTACATGTTTCTGGACACAGAGGGCAGGATAGGAGGTGGAGCATAGTTTGTGAGTAGCCCCACTTTACGAGGTTCGACTTGCACCGTCCCACTTGGGTTCGGAGACGGTTCAGGGACTTACAAGTGGACCACGAAAGGTTGCACCCTGCAGGGAGATGCTCGTTTGGAGGTATAAAACGTGTGGGTGGAGGAAAGGCATCCTGCCACAGCTTACAACGGGCGTCGTCGGCCGGGTTACCTGGTAGGGGCGCTGTCGATTTCAGAAAACTGTGCCTGCTTTTTAGCCGTTGAGTTGGTAGTTGAGCGCCAAATAGAGGGTGTCTAGTGTCAGACTCCTGTTTGTGTTTCTCTACTGCGCATGCAACTTCTCTGCGGACTTGTGGATAGTGCGCTGACCAGACTCGGTTTGAGACAGCCTGTGATTGTTCGGCATGTTTCGTTCAGAGCAACATCTACTTCCTTGGCGTGGGCGGAACGATGCCACACTGGACACGCATATTCACCCGCAGAAAAACAGTGCTAGGCCAGTGGTCCGGAGTACCTGAGGTGAAGCACCCCAGGTGGTTGAGGTTAGGCGCCTTAGCAAGCTGTTACGGGAGCCGTTTTTTTTTTAGTTTTCAGACAATGGCTCTTAAATATCAATGCTCTGTCAAGGGTACTGATGTAGGTGACTCCTAGGTAGGTAGGGTTATTGCAGTGTTCAATGGATGCCAGTTGATGTTTAGAGCGCGACTTGCTGAGTGGTTGCGGAGATGGAAAGCACAAGAGATGTGAGAGATTAATTAGAACAAGGATCACGTAAAATGAAAGAAACCAATATGGTTATCTTTTATACTCTAATATTGATAGATAAATCTCTAGACGAGGCGATTGTTAACCTGACAATTGGCTGCCATATGTAGGTAGGTAATTACCTCCTTGTTCGGGAGAAAACTGCATAATCATAGCACCTGCTACCTAACGTAAAGTTATATGTCTTACACAAACCTTTTTTTTTCTTGTTCCGGGGTGGAAAATCCTCATGGATATCCTCCACTCTAAGGCGGGTGGAGGGGTCTGTCAGACTCCTACTGACCAAAAACCACCGCGGTGTTCCATCTTACACCTACGTCGGGGTCACAGCATCATGCGATTCTTCCGCAACCCCGACTGGTGACGGACCTCCTCGAGTTTAATGAGGTGTTTGACTCATGGATTTACGATATTATATATTATGTTTTTGATGAAATTGAGTTTATATTCTAAAAATCAAAAACCCGACAGGCAGTAATATAGTTTGTTTTCAGATTTGTTGCCACCAACTGCATCTGACTGCTTCAAAGTGAGCTTGTTTTCAATCTTAATTGGATTCGGGTTTTTGTGATCTTGTCATACTTTTTTTTTATTTTAATACATTTAGCTTGTTAGATTTGTAGAACCGTCTCTTGAAGCCCTTTATTTTGATAACCGTATTGGTACAAATTTGTTTTTTAAGACCTTACATATTGACGTCTAAAATCCGCCAACTTGATTTTATAAAAACAAAACCTAGCCTATAACCAGACTAGTCTATACTCGTAGTACCCTCATGTATTCAAATCCATCCGGCGGCATCCTAAGATGCTTCGAGGATATAAACAATTCCAAATACAAAGATACATAGATACGTACTCATGAAAAACATAACCCTGTCTTTGCTATCACGTAGTCGGGTATATAGTGTATGAAACTGCACATAACTTGCTATTCCCCGGTTATTAACAGTTTCATAAACTACTAATTCGATAATTGAATTGGTTTTTGTTTTTGAAGTAGGTGCGAAAGGTAAAGTATTTTCCTCGCGGATAAACGTGCCATCGTCTTGGGCGAGCTTGATTCAATACGGCGCCCGCAACATAAGACACTGCTTTATTTCCTTGGTCTCAAATCTACTATTACATAACGGCCACATGTTTTCGATTGTTGCCAGCTGTAAATGAAAAAGCACTGCAGGTATGCTTAAGGGTTAATCCAATAATTTTGTGCTACTCACACTGTTATGTATGTTTAGTGCTATTTTTGAGCTATTATAAAATATTTTACGCGACGGATACGCTATAATGGACCAAACCTCTATTTTTATTTTGGGAAAGTATTTGGTTGATACGTTTACTTCTACGGGAAGCAGTTTAAAAAAAGCAGTTCAGTGCGACACGCAAATGTCTCCCATTTATTGAAATTTATACAATCTAAATCTAGCCATACTCCGGGGGCTTATAAACGGCACTGAGGTACAACTATCTCGGGCACTTTAGTAAACTAGTAGACTTCATATAGCGAAAATATTCTTTGTCATAAATGAACTCGTATAAATATTTTTTTAAATTTAAATAAGTACTCGTAATTGTAAATGTAATGTGTAAATTGACAGGAAAGTTAAAGAAACAGGTGTTTTTTTTTAACAAAAATAAAGTCGTTTTCCTTTCGTTAATAAAAAGTGTCAAATTAAATTAGTTAACTCTACAGACTTGATGGGTGTCGATTTAAACACGTGATAAACCAAAGAAGAAATTAATTTGATGTTTTGTTTTTTATAAGCATCTTATATTTGAGAATAATAAAAACCTCTTGAAACATCCAACATAAGTCAGGTTTAATGAAAGGTGCTTTGTGGAACATTCAAGGTGTCGTCAACGCAAGTCAGGCCAGGTTAAGTAGCAAGATTACATCAAAGTCCTCGCAAAGCTTGTGAGCTTTATTTCGTTAGGCGAGTTTGTGCGCTCGTTATAACTGAGAAGTAACTCAATATTCAGCTGTCTATAGGAATTAGTGTTCCTATTTGTTCACAATTAATCGTAACTTTTCCAATTCTTCTAAAACTGTATTAAGTTGTTCGATAAAACGGTAAATTACATCTCGGACAACCCCCTTTATTTAGTAGGCACTAGTTCTGTTTTTTGTTTAAACAAGGGAATAAATAACTGCCTTCTACCGGCTTAGCATAAAATAAACAAGATCTTTTATTCGAACCTTTAATTGGAACGTTTTTTGTTACGTTTTGTGTTAACGCTTGAGTAATACTGTACTTATTGTGTCTTATTGTGTCCCATCTGTCCTTGTTCTGTGTCCACTTCCGCTGTGTCTCTTCGAACAATCAATCAACTAGTCTAATTGTAATCCGCCGATGGGCGTCACTCCAAGTCAAAGGTCAAACGTACAACAGAAAAATGTGTACTTTTCCGGCTGTCATTCGTGGATCTTTGGCAGTCGTTACGGGTCGTCAGAAGCCCCAAAATATGACACCCAGTCTTACCGAGAGGTTTCATTTACCCAGTAACTGGATTCTGGAGATCGGATAGGCAGTCGCCTCAAATTAAAGTTAGGCCTTGTAGAGTTAAGGGCTTGGCTGTTTAATAGATCTGATAACTTTTTAACACTGAGAGCGTTATATTCGGGTGCATCCAGTGAGACTGCTGCATCCAGTGAGACTGCTGCATCCAGTGAGACTGCTGCATCCAGTGAGACTGGAAGGCAAGCCCATCATATATGGGTAAAGGCTAGGCAGATGTCTTTTTTTAAATTATTTCCCAACTAACTATTTACACTAGAAACTAAATTAAATGACTCATTAGACAAATAAAAAAAGACTCTTAGGCGTCGAAGTACTCGCCCGCATTGCTGTCATCCGGAAACGTGCCCAGAAGACTGTCAGCATGAATGGCAATGCTAATTTTTAGGCCAAAGAACGAATCCGCCCTCTGGTCACGTAGGCAAGAAAGGACATGGTGCTAAAGTGTGTCCTGGTTTAGATATAAAGTGAATATTATTATTTGAAATCCCACCACAGCTTTCTTTACTTGGCAAATTTACTTTCAAAAGCTACTCTGGCTCTGAGTACAATACAACTGTTAAACAACAACGTAACATCACGCATGTAATCCCAGAAGGGTTAGGCAGAGGTGTACCAATACGGAATTCTGTCCTGTCATATTCGAAATTGGGTTGTTCACGTAGGAACACTAAAGTTTCTACTTGGAAATTGGAGCGTACCTATTTTTACTTACAAATAATCATATTTTCAAAATAGACTGTAACTGGCCAGTCTCTCATTCATAAAAAAAACTTTATTTTGCAATACTTTCTGAGTCGCCTGGTATCGATGAGTTTACAAACAAAAAAAATTTATTTGAGGCTTTCAACAAATGTATTACCGAGATTAAGGCAGGTAAGCTCCCGTTGAATAAATGGTGTATGGATTAAAAAACCTGCTGATCATTCACAATCTTTACAAAATAGATACATAAATTGCCTACTTATTACACGATAAAGAGTCCTTTTTTTTACTTTTATAAATACTGCTTTGATATTTCAATGTTCGTCTGTCTGAGGTAATAAGTATGTTCAGAATATTTATCTCTCTTTAATGTTTAAAAAAAACCTTCATAAGCAGCTCACGGCTTCTATTCTAAGTAAAGAAGAGTATAAACATCAGTAGACTCGTGTCATTACAAGTTGAAGGACTGCTGTACTGACTTGGCATTTTGACTTGAATTAGAAAATTCTTCCTCGTTCCTAGAAAACCCTTGTTAAACATCATTATGAAGACAAAGGGAAAATTTATGAAATATTCGCTTATTTTATCAAATTGTTAAAACATGAGCTTGATACAATAGGATTGCATTGCATTATCGTTTACATTAAAATGTTTTCGCTTTATTGTGAATATCATATTAGAATAAAACGGTTTGGTCCAACGATTTTAAATATTAATATAGTGACTGTATTAATGCAACTATAACGTTTTTAAAACGAGTGAACAAGATATTAAAAACGTAAGAACAGACCGAACATTAGTTTTAATGCTGAAACCAGCGAAAGAAAAACTTAAAAGCGGCGCGTGAGCTTCAGCCTTATGCCCGGGTTAGACGAAGCCAGTTTTTTTTTAAAGCAGTAATAGCAATACAGTGCTAGTAAGCCAGGAAGCTTGTCACCCTAGCTTCTTGAAACCAGAACTATCCTGCTATATAGGCTTGTTCGCTAATAGCATAATATATAAACTAGTCAATCTGTCCAGCCTTTTTCCAACTTTGTTGAGGTCGGCTTCCCATCTATCCGGATGCAGCTAAATACCAAAATTTCACATGGAGCGACGGCCTATCTGACCACAACAAAACAGTTACTGGGTAACACTGGTTGTCAGACTTTTGGATATCACTACCACTACCCGTAATGATTGTCAAAGATCTACGAATGACAGCCGAGACCAACAGCTTAGCGTGTTTTCCGTGGCACGAAAGGGCTTCGATATGTAGGTAATGAATGGTGGAGTGAAAACTTGGGTGAAGTGAGCTTGAAGCGAGCTGTCTAGAGGTATCACTCTACCCAATGCTAGGGATTGATTTTACTGACAGCTCACTTGAACCTCACTTGAACCTCACTTCACTTACAACAACAAGAGCGGACGCATACCTACTGATGTAAATGCAAGGCTCATGTTGTACCACTGTCGATACTTGTAATGTCTCACTTGTGCTGTTGTTATATCGAGTTGGCTATCGATCTGCCAACAAAACTGTACATAATGTACGACCTACGCCGGTTGAGTACAGTCGACCTGTGGCAACACTTTGACCTTGAGCTGGCATAGCATAGTACGGATCGAATTTCAATGAAATAAGAGGCTAGCTTATACTTGTTTACCAGTGCCACTGACATTGTACGCTTCGTGTATAAAGGAAAGAGAGGTCTTAGCAAAGAGGGGTACAAATTAAAGTCAACGTCCGTCGATGTCATAGCTGATTCAGCAAAGCGATGATAGTTGATGTTTAGACAGGACCTTTGGAATTGTTTTTAATACGGAATCGTTAGGTTAGGTTAGGTATTATAATAATATAATAATAATAATAAAGCTTTATTTATTTCCGTGCAAATTACAATGAAAACAGTTAAAGAAAAAAAAAGAACAATTTAAAAACTATAAATAAACAAAGTTTATAGTATAGTAAATAGGGTAAAATATTATGTAGTTTGTACGGACCCCCTTCGCGTAAAAGCCTCCTCCAAGGAATGCCAGTAATCTTTGTTGCTGGTTGATTTTAGCCAGCTTTGACAAGCTATCTCCACTACCTCATCTACCCATCTAGCATTTGGCCTGCCTCTGCTTCTAGTACCTCGTGGTCCAGTCCATTCTATCACTCTTCCCGTCCATCTATCATCTTTTAGCCTGGCCACATGACCTGCCCACTTCCATTTTCTTTGAAGTGAGAAGGTTAGAGCGTCTGCTAATTTTGTTCTATTCCGAATTTCGACATTCCTTACCCTGTCTTTTAATTTTTATGCCCAGGCAACTTCTCTCCATTCTTCTTTGAGTAGTCTGAATTTTGTTCCTTATCTTGCGATCGAATGTCCAAGTCTGGCAGCCGTAGGTGAGACATGGTAGTATTTCGGAATCCATGACTATTTTTTTGGTCGGTAGTGGTAGCTGCGATTTGAAAACTTCCTTATGGCTCCAGTACTTTTTCCAGGTAGTCGAAATTCTTCTGTCCACTTCTTCTAAATTTCTTTCTTTGCTAAAAGAGATTTGCTTGCCTAGATAGACATACTTTTGAACAAACTCGAGAGGTATGTTGTTAACCAAAATGGATGTCGTTAGGTGATTAGTGGTAACTTTGGTTTTGTCGAGATTCATTTCCAATCCAACTTTAATACTGGCTCGGTGTAAATCGTTTATCATGTTATTTAACTGTTGTGGGTTTTCCGAGAACAAGATAATATCGTCCGCGAAACTCAAGTGACTTAGAAACTTCCCGTTTATATTAATGCCTTGCTTTGACCATGGTAATTCTTTAATTATATACTGTAGGACCGCAATGAACAATTTTGCTCATCCGCCCCGACAATAGTGTCGCTTTCGACAGTCCCGACAAGGCTGAATGTCTTGCTGATAGCCTAGAGTCCCAATGTTCTCCCAGCTCCCAACCAGTAGACCAAGCTCACCTGAACAAGGTCGACGCTGAAGTCGAACGAAGAGCCTCCCTCGCTCCCGTCGAAGACCCTGATGATACTCTGCCTCCCGTCACTCCTGACGAAGTGCACGACATCATTTAAGGGCTCCACGCTCGTAAGGCCCCCGGTTCGGATGGTATTACCAATAAGGTATACAAACTCCTCCCTGCCCCGCTAATAATGCTTATGACCGCCATCTTCAATGGCGCCTTGAGCAACAACATTTTCCCACAAGCATGGAAAGAAGCCACCGTCATCGGTATCCCAAAGCCAGGCAAGCCAAAGTCTGAGCCCTCCAGCTACCGTCCTATTAGTTTACTCAATGTTCTCGGCAAAATCTACGAGAGGCTTATTTATAAGCGTCTCAAAGACTACGCCGAAGCAAAGAGCCTCATACCAAACGAGCAGTTTGGTTTCCGTAGCCAACACTCGGGCACCCATCAGGTCCACCGTATAGTAGAGCACTTATGCGCTGGTCTGCAGCGTAACGCGACGACGGGTGTGCTATTCTTCGACATAGCGAAAGCCTTCGACAAAGTCTGGCATAACGGCTTGATATACAAGCTCTACCAACTAGGAGTGCCAGATCGTCTCGTGCTCATCTTACGAGACTTTTTGTCGAACCGGACCTTTCGCTATCGCGTCGAGGGAGCACTCTCGTCCCCTCATCCTATTCGCGCCGGTGTCCCTCAGGGTTCCGTACTATCTCCTCTCGCCTTCACGCTGTTCACTAGCGATATCCCAAAAAGTAAAAAGGCTCAGTTGGCTCTCTTCGCCGACGACACTGCCGTTTACTATACCGGTCACTGTCCCAACGCTATAGCTCGTACTCTCCAAACGTCTTAGGCGCTTGGTTCCGGAAATGGAGAATCGAGGTCAACCCCGATAAGAGTCAGGCGGTTCTCTTCTCGAGACGTCGTCGACTCCCTCCCCCACTTCCCAGCCCGATCACTATGTACGGCAAGCCAATCCCTTGGGAGAAGCAAGCCAAATACCTAGGCGTGATCCTCGATGAGAACCTTACCTTTAAGGCTCATATTAAGGCGGTTCGCGCGCGCGCCTCCTTCGCTCTTAGCAGGCTCCAATTCGTACTGACAGCCCGTAGTAAACTGTCCCTCAAATGCAAGCTTCGCATCCATACCGCAGTCATCCGTCCCATCATGACCTATGCCTGCGTTGTATTTGCGCACGCTCACCCACGTCATCTCCATAAGATGCAGACCCTCCAAAACCGTTTCCTCAGAAGGGTCACGGGTGCCCCCTTCTATGTCCGTAATATCGATCTTCACGTCGACCTCAAAATGCCAACCATAAAACAGTTTATGAAACGCTTATCAAAGCGTTTCTTCGACTGCGGCATCAAACATTCTAACCCCCTGATTACAGCGGCCACCCGCTACACTCCCTCTCGCATTAGCAGTATTCGCCGACCAAGGCATACTTTAATCGACCCCGACGACGCCACTACCCTCCTCCAGGAGAGTAGTAAGGCCACTAGCACGCTACATAAGCCCAAAACCCGATCGCCGTCCTACCGCCCTCGCCGCCGAGGCCCGCCGCGACGCCCAAATCGACGCCCCTCCCGACCCTTGCTCGAGCCAGCCCGCGCCGCTGAGCCTGTAGCTTTAAATTCGTCCGTAAATAATACCAATCCTGATCCAGCTAGTCATTTGCTGCCCTCTTCCAACGACGCCCTAAGCCGAGGTTCGTACCCCACAGGGGCCCTTAGCGTTGTCGCTTAGTTTTAGTTAGTATATAAGTTTAAGTCCTGGCTGGAGGCCTTAATTTATTAGGGAATCCACAGGCAAGTCCGCTTAAGCAGACGACAACCGCATAGGTTGACCTGCGAGATGCCAAACAAACAAACAAAAATGAACAATTTTGGTGAGAGTGGGTCACCTTGTCTCACACCTCTCTTGATGTTGAAATTTGTGCCTGTTCTATCTAGCTTGACTCTACTCAAACTGTTGGCATAGATGTTTCTTAAAATATTTATGTATTTTTCGTTGATGTTTTGATTTTGTAATGCTTCCCAAATACTGTCGTGTGATATAGAGTCAAAAGCTATTAGCTAGTATTAGGATCTTTGAAAATTAAAACTTTACACCACTGGTCGTAAAGTTAGGTTAATCTTAACTTAGCCAAACGTTAATGAAGCCAGCGTTCAAAGGTGATTAGTAAGATACTCAAGTTAGTCTGTGCCGCACAGTTTCAAGTCGACACCAAGGCATAGTACAATAAAGTAAGCAGTATTACGTCTCGGCAGTGTTCTTGAAATAATTACCTAGGGCCGCTCAGTATATAAACATGCACTACGGTTGCCCACTGACCGTGTCGTGTGTGTACTTTATAATTCCGAGAATATTTACGACAGGATATTTTAATAAAACTGCGATTCGTTGTATGCATTAAAATGTTTTTCACAAAATCGTTAGTCTGTGGCATTAGGTTTGTTTGCTAAACCATATCGGCATATCGGCCGAATCCATTCAGATAGTCTGAAATATAAAAATATACATTTATTCAGGTTCGTAATTAAAAATAATTTAATGAATGGCCTATAAAAAGTCCTCTTAGACATAATGTATATCTAAATGTTCAGGTTAATTAAACAAATTGATTATACAATATGTAACAAAAACCCTGTCCGATCCAAAGGCGTATTCCTGGTTTAACATACGTACTAGAAAAAATTTTAAAAAAAATGTAACTCATAAAAACCAAAAGCTATTGATTTTTTTATTTTTAGTTACCATGCGAAATGTAACACAAAATATGGTAAATTTTCATAAGTTGACAACACTCCACCGGCCGGCGAAATCTTTTATTTTTTGCCTATTTTATTTCAAAGGACACCGCCCTGCATTATCTGCGCTGTAGGAACTCATAACGATTCCTCGATCCTTTGATGTAGCCGACTGGTCGCTACTTGTTTGGACACTTCGCGGCTTTGCCAGTCTCACGTGGAGATAGCTTGCGATCGGATGTCCGTACGTATCACGTGCCGCTATCGTATCGCGAACAATGTCGTATACCAATCAGGAATATTTGAATATGTTAATTTTTATTTGTGAGTGAATGTGTGATTCGGAAATCGAAGTAACAGCTCGTATTGTGGAAGCTTTCGAGTCACTCAAATCGTACACATATGCGCTGCGAAGAGTACGTGCAAATTTAATAAAAAGGTGTCGAATGTGTGCTAATGTTCTAGATAGATAGAGGTATGTAACAAGTAAATGTTTTAATAAACTGATACCTACAGTGGGTACATTGCACATCACATTAACTCAATAATAATTGTTTCTTGATAAACAGAAGGTCAGAAATCGGGGTCATTGTGCGTAAGCCTACTATAAAATATCAGCTGATACCTACGCGTAGGCAAACCGTAGATTTCTTTAGTCCTACGTTTCTTTGGCGGCACGCGACAAAGGATCGCCGCGCTCAGGCAGCTTCCTTGACACGAAACTGTAGGTGAACTCTGGTGAACCCTGTCGAGCGATCATGTTGCCTTTGGTATGATTATTTTAATTTTTTTTATTAATTGTTTTCATTGGTGAAAATTAATTATCTCGTATCCATTAAATGATTACGTATTTGTGTACGCACTACGATACCAAATAATACCCTTCAGGATCGGACAGGGTTTTCGTTACACGCTGTATATGACAGACTTCAGGAGAGAAAAAACCAAAAAAAAAAAAACTTTTTCTAGGGTTATTTAAGAAGGTAATGCTAAATCCCTTTCGAAATAAATTTGCTTTACGCCAGGGAAATTTTTTGTAGATAAAAATTGCATTTTACAATATAGCAATTGTTTTATACATATTTTAGATTACACGAACGCGTTTTTGATCGCTTGACGCACGATCAAGACTTTCTGTGACAGACTGATATCCACTTGAGCAAAGCCGCGAGCAGAAGCTAGTATAGGTATATTTTGTTCCTTTAATCGGGCATCGAACGCATGGAAAATGAGAGATACTAACCTACTAGTTCATGGAAGTTATGCTCGCTAGGCTTAAATAAATAAAGAAATACGTACGTAACACAGAAATAAATAAAACCTAAAATAATGTTATTTTTTTACGGCTTACCTTGCCAACTAAGTTGGTAATAAAAAACTTGATTTCGATACTGATGAATTCAAACATCCATACATTGAACAATACAGTTCATAACTTCTTGTCATATTTCACGTAAGTAAATGTGCGGGAGCGTCTCGCACCGTCCGCGTCCGTACCTAACTGTGGCGCAAGCGCAGCTGTTGAAACAGACGTAATACTGTTTTTTTTTATCTATTTTATTTATAGAGGGTTTAATCATGAACTGATTATGCCACCCTCATTGGTACAAACAGTAATTCTTTATAATCTAAATCCTATTTTTGCTAACTCATTCAACCGTCTTGCATCTTTTGATAATGGGGACGCAAGAATGCTGTTACACCTTCCAACATCCAGTGTCTTGTGTAACAATGTGATTCTTTCGGTCTCGTTCCGGACGCATTCTATCAGGATATGGTAAGTATCCTCCACTGTACTACACTCAGGAGAATTTGGTGATGAGAAACGCAAAGCTGTTCATTGGAATGTGTCCCGATCGAACCCGAAAAGCCATTACAATTTCCGGACGACTCATGTTTGCCTGGTCGAACCATGAACAACGAGAAAATGTTGGCTGGATAGTCCTATACCAGATTCCCTTGAAAAGTGACCTCTGATCGAAGTGCTCGTGCCACATTTTTCTGTGTTTTTTATTCCTCTTTAACTAAACACAAATAATCACTGTGCACGGGAAATTGTGGACAAACCAACCCATCCTCACAAGCATCCTCCGCCAATCGATCCACTACTTCTTTATCTTCCAAGCCAACATGAGCCGGGATCCATTGCACAACAATCTTCATATTCCTAGAAATAAGTTTATAAATAGATTTGATCACGCTGTAGGCAATTGGAGTACCCCGAAAGCTCGAGGTACACCGAGCCACATGTTGAAGAGCGCTTCTCGAATCACTCAAAATAACATAACTGCCGCTTTCAAATGAGTCAATGTAGGATAATGCTTCATCTATTGCCACAAGTTCATTACACATTATATTGCATTTTGAGTTTACCTTTAATTGCACTGCAATTTCAGTTTGTGGATCGAAAAACGCTGCTCCTGAACCTATTTTTTGTTTGTATCCATCTGTTTATATTCTGTAGAAACCCGAGTAAGTGTTATTTAAAAGTATTTTACATAGCCCACTTAGTTTAGCCTTTTGGTGGTACTTTTTAGCCTCAACCAAACATCCACTTTAGTAAATATGACTCGAGACCAATCAATCCTATGAACCCAAGTGTCCAATGAGAACATTTCAAGCTTTGGACTCGTGTAGACAGGTAGCAAATAAAGAGACTCATGGATTCTGACCAACAATGGCACCTTTCTTCTCAAGTGTGATCGTTGACAATGTGCTTGCAGCTCTTGTATCACATCAATAATGTTATTATCAGCGTATGATTTCATTTTGAGCCAAAATTTACACACCACATAGTATCTTCGAAACTTCAACGGTTGCAGGTTTAGTTCATTTTCCATAACGTGAATCGCTGTAGTTCATTAGAACTACACCGATAACCCTCATGCAAACGTTTTGGACCCTGTCTAATTTACTTAGGTGAGTTTCACAGCTACTATCGTAAAGGAAACAAGCGTAATCGATTCTACTCCGAATTGTTGAGATGTATAACCGCCTCAGATGTTTGGGATGTACTCCCCACCCAGATCCAGAAAGAACCTTAAAAACATTAACTAATTTTAACACTTTCTCTCGAGTCTCATTAATATGCTTAGCCCATCTAAGTGATCGGTCAAGCCAAACCCCCAAATATTTAACATTGTTTACCACCGGCAATGTTACCTCATTAATTCTTAAAGTAACTGTCTAGAGAGACAGTTACTACTACTACTAAAAACGGTGTGGCAAGAGTGCCACACCATTTTTAAAAATACAGACACTGCTTTTCAGAGGTGATATCTCAAGACCCAAATCCAAAAGAAGTTTATTCATCTCATCTCGTCCCCACTAGTATGACATACATCCATGGTTGCTAAATTAAAAAGTAAGGGTGACAATGGATCGCCTTGCGCCAATCCCCGACCGGACGTGCGACTAATGACGTGATTATCTATTGTAATTTTTAAGATTTCTTAGCTTGAGAAAGTTCCAGATATAACTACAGATCCTGGATCCTACACCAATTCGTTGCACGATTCTCAATAGAACTTTGACGTCTACGTAGTTATATGCGTTGTTAATATCTATGAAACTAGCCACCGTAAAAAATTTTTTGAAAAGCCAATTTGAATGCGAGATACTAAAATGGATAAATTATCTACAGTTGAGGGACATTTTCTAAAACCTGTAGTGTTATTTGATAAAAACATATGTTTCTCGATATACCACTCTAATCTGTTCATTAAAATGTTATGAAAAACTTTACAAACGCATGAGATCATTGAGATAGGACGAAGAGATGCTAAACTTTGAGAGTCCCGTCCCGGTTCAGGAATGGGCACAATTATAATATCGCGCCATTGTTTAGGAACAAAACCCGAAATGAAAATCTCATTATACAGTTGCATTAATATCTTTTTACCATTTTGTGGTAATTTCTTGATCATAGAGTACGAAATATTGTCGCCTCCAGGAGCAGTGTCTTTAGATCGCACACATTTATGAAATTCCGAGGAAGTAAAACCAGAATCAAGTTCAGAGTCATTCATGTCAAAAGTCAGGTCGCAAGGGGATACAAAGTCCGGCTTTAAACTTAGAAGCAGATCAGTAGCTTTGTGTTTATCTACGTAATGTGTTGAATATTTGTGTCCCTTCAGCCATTTCATTTTTCGCCATACGGTAGACTGATATGTAGAATCATCCAATGAAGAACAAAAGTCACAAAACCCTTTACTTTTAGCTACGCGAATCATTTTCTGGGATTCGCAAATCCTAGTCTGCAATATTTCATAATTTTGAGGGTTTGGATTACGTCTGAATTTAGATAACGCTAATCGACGCTCAGTCACACATTTAGACAATTTAGGCTTCCAATAAGGTTTAGGCAAGAATTTATTATCTATTTTGATTTATTTTGACTCAAGGGATACAAACATCGGCGGCCAAGTTTAAATAATCAATGAATCTGTCATAATCGCTCTGTAATTCACCTGAGAATGTATATTCTAAACATAAGGATTTGAGTAGCTCACTGTAGGAAGACCAATCAGCATTTTTTAAATTCCTATGGATAATTGGCGAAGTACAAGACTGAATATTTGAAGTGATTTTAATCGAATCGTTTAGCTCCTTTAGTTCTGTGTTGAGCTGCATGAAAACTGACAAATGCGTGCACTGACTGGACAGGTCCACTCATTCTGTGTGGTTCTTTCCTCGAAAGACCATTTCAGATATCAATCCACATGGTCTTCACATGACCTGACCAAGATTATGTCTGGACTTTAAAAGAGACTGTGACCTCTGAGTTTGTTTCGGTGTTTCTTCTCAGAGTAGTCAGATAGGAAATGCCGATCTCACCTAGTTTTTAAAATTTGATTGACGTGTAAAAGTGTTTGTACAAACCTATTTACAGAAATAAAATCATTTAACTTTTTTTATTTCGAAATCCTCGCGGGCGCAGTACGTAATAAAATTTTGTTAAAGTTGCCGACCGCTTGTCATGCATTTTAGTTGATTAATAGCCTGCTAATGACCTTTTGCCATGTTACTATCTAATTAAAACTCAACCAAAATGACGATGATTACCAAATGAGTTAGTTCTTTGAATGCAATTTGTAAAAAACGTATGTTATCAATATCGTTTTCTGTTATTGTAATTAAAAAGGCCATTATTAACCAACTAAAACATATGAAAAGACGACGTCAACTTCATTTAATTACGTCAAAGATTGGAAAAATCACATACCGAAAATTCTAAATTTCCTACTCGCAAAGCTGCACCGAAAGGTGCATGAATTGTATGTCACCTTGATCACCGTGTGAGGTGCAATAGCTCATGAGAGCACCAGCCCTTCAGTTCCTTTCAGTTCCAAAATAATTATCTTTAAGTGTTTTCTCCCATACAAAAAAAAAAAACAAAATATTTCTTTTCTCACGCGCGGAGCTGTGCAAACAATCCATACCTTAATGTTATATAAAAGGAGGTATACCAGAGACATTTTTTTTTTTTAATCCCTGATATTATGTTTCTATGAGTATGGAGCTCGATTTTCAGACCACTGTGCGTCGGGCTCGCGCACTCTGTCAATAACCGCGCGCTACCCCCTCTTACTCCCACCTCTCGCCACGTCTTTACTAGTTATTATCTGTACCTATAGTCTATATTACTTCGAATTTGCGACAAATTTAGAGATAATAGAAAAAAACTAAAAAACTTATCTATTGAAATAACTGTTTAATCAAGATCATATTGGGATTACAACTAATAAATTTTCAGAGTGATGACGAGTTATAACTGAGTTCTGATTACCAGGATTAATTAATTCAACTGATAACAACTGACTATTGTCCCCTGATTTTAAATCAACACTTCGTATCACTGATTATTGAACTGTAGTTGATTCTAAGAAGTCTCGATCTGCTACTTCAGTTGTCAAACTTCCGCCCACACGTAGAATATCTGAAGGAGTGAAGATATAACATTTACATTTCAGCTTCCTCACGCCAGTCGACAGCCAAACGCATATTTAGAGCTGAAAGTAAAACTAAACACACAAGTGTAGCTATTCCCGTTCTATACGTCATCTGTAATTGTTTTAGAGTAAGAGAATCTCAATTTTTCTGGGGTAGGGTAGGGAGGGTTCCTTGTATCATATCTTAGAACGAAGCCCTTCATATAATAATGATCGAACTTCACAACAGGGAAGTTCGTTAGATGACTTTTTGTAATCGAGCGTGGAACCTATGATTGTCCGATATGACTATACATACAGAAAGCAAAGTTAATAGTAATATCTATTCCTAGAAAGCACGTTTCGTCGAAAACTTTGTTGATAGAAAACATTGTTTGTAGACATTTCGGCACATAGGAAGCACTATTGACAGAGATTTCTGTTCATAGATAGCACTTCCTGCCGTTAACTTTTTTCATACAAACCACTGTTTCCAGATACCTTGGTTCACAGAAAGCGCCTCTGGAGAACAAACTATTAGTGTTTATTATATTACTTAATTTCGCTTTTCTGGCTCAGATTTAGACATGTGTTATGTTGGCCGCTACGTAAATGCTTACATTTGAAGGAGCACAGCTATACAATAAGATACCTTCACGCATAAGAAACCTACACTCATTCAATGCATTCAAAAGTCAGCTTGGCATGTATCTAATTGCAAACCGGACATTACTAGAAAAATGAATGCGCTGGGTGGGTCGAGTTTCGGGTAGTATTTATTTAGTTTGTGACGGATGTTGTCGAACCTAATATTAGTATTTAATTAAGTATTCGTTATTGTTCTCAAGTAAGCGACATGTTATGTTTTTATTGAGAATAAAGTTTCTTTAAACCCAATTCATGTAATTTTATCCATGTCACTAAATTATTATTTATTATTTTTATAACGTGATTATGCACATTGCGTCGCGTCGTATTGTAGATGTTTAACAAATAAATGAATGCAGAAGTGAGAAAAAATGTTGGGCAGATCTAATCTGTTGCTCTTTAAAAAGTAACAAACGTTTCCTACGGATTTAGTTTTGTTTTGTTACTGTTGCGACGCTAATGAAAAATATTCTTTTTAAAATGAGTTCCTGCAAGTTAGTACAATCAAATCGTGGAGCAAGTGAACTAATAGTGGATGGCTATTCATATCGCGTAAATATTGTCGTAGTAAAGTGTAGTAGAGTAGTGCTAAAGGTTGTGGTGCTACTGTAAAAACTTTAATGATTGGTAATGAACATTCGATCACTAATCACAACAACACACATGGACATTTGCCAGAGCCAGAAAAGCGAATACAAATGGAATATAAAACAAATATAAGTAATATAGCAAAAAAAAAACATGGATTCTCCGTCACAGATTGTAAACCGCTGCCTCCAGGATGTATCCATACATAATAATCAAGTCTTTTGTTCACCATTAAGCACAGCATGAGAAAGTTTGCTTGAATGATTGACAATTGGCCTATTATAAAATCTAGCGAAAGTCGAAGAGCTATTTGTCCAGCCTGCTATTTACCTTGTTATATCTAAATACACTCCAATAGCATTAGCAGTGGATGTCGAAGCATGTCTAGTACTATGTCCTGAAAAAATACTTATATCTAAGCCACAAACAGACAAAGTATTTTTATCCATCTACAGATGGTAGAGGAAGAAACTGGTTTGTGGGGCTTGTTCAATGAAAGTATTAAGTAAGTATTATTCCCCCTAATGCTTTGAGTATTAGTTAATGTAATCACGTAATGAGCTAGCTGGAAAAATTTCGATCTTTTCAAAGTAAGGTAAAAATAGGTTCGGTTAACTGCGACCACGGCCAGATGTTTTGGTAGAGTATGTAACAAAAATGTGTACACCTGATGATTTACTGTAATGTTAGGTATTTTAATAAGAGACAAAGTTTGTGCTCTTTGAGCTGTGCTTAGAGCTAATACCATTACAAACTTTTTCGACAACTTTTCAAGATTTAAATTAGTCCCAAGTTTTTAAAACATTATAACATAGATTTTTTTTGTCAAGGCGTAATGTTAGTGTCATTGTTTTTGTATCAAATACAAAACATAAGAATTGACAGGTCTGTGATGGTTTAATGATGTTTTTTCAGAATTAATATCAAATCCAAAACACTTTAAAATAACAATTGTTTCATTAACATTTTTCAAACATGTTTTATAATCTGAACCAATCCACAACAGGTCATCAAGATATTGTACTGATTTGTGACCTTTAGATCTTAAATATGTAACCACTACTCTCATAATCTTAGAGAACACATAAGGTGCAGAACACAAGCCATACGGGAGTGTATTAAATTTGAATAATTGATCATACTGAAACCGTAAATACTTCCTGTGAGCTGGATTAATATTTACCACATAAATTCTCCTGGCGAAATTAAAGCTTCTGCAGTTCTGTGATCTTCCATTTTAAAATGGCATGTGCTAAAAAATTTGTTAAGAGGCTTAAGGTTTGACATGATTCAATATTGAAGCATCGTCACAGATCCTTTACAAACAAGACAAGAAATAACTTAATCTTCCAGCATGACTAACCTCTAGTGTCAAGCACGAGTCTTGTCCTGTGGTGGTGGGTCTTTGGGCTTTCTCGCAGTGGGCTGTGGCTAGTACTGGTTGTATTGTTGTGCTGGTTGATATTTCCTTGCTTGATATCAGGACTGTGGTTTTGCGTGTCCCGGCCTCAGATTTGTCCTCTGTTAGTTCTAACGAGGTGGGCCACTCAAGTTTCCCTGACGGGTTGTGGCAAAAGTAGTTGGCTTTTTTATAGATTGGCCTGTTCTCTGACATGCTTGTAAGACTTATCTTTTCAGATAGGTTGTTACCATAAAGGTTATCATGTCTTTCTACGTCTTTGATAATGTCCAACAATTTTTTGTCCACAACGGGGAAAATAAGATTTTTTCGAGTTTTTTTTTTTGTGTGAAGATTAAGTCTGTTAAAATCTTTTCAGCATCACTGAGCTGGGAGATCAGTTTAAGTCTATCAATATTGTTGTATTTGATTAACATTGATAAAGCCTCACCTAAAATGGTGAGTCCCATTCCTAACTGGTTTTGTTCTGATTCTATCATTTTATCAGGGTTAATTATTGTCTAATTCACTGAAGAAATAATTTCTGGGGCTTTAAGCAGACAACAATTTTGTGGTACATTTTTCTCCAGTTTTATCTTATTTTACCTTGGGAGTTAATTTTTCAAAATGGTATTCCAAATACTGGCTTAGTCATTGTTTAGTCCTGGTCCATATTTGCGTTTTTCTGTCACTTTTGAGGATAGAGTAGACTCAGTGTCCAGCTTAGGTGCAGGGTCAGGCTCAGGTAGAATATCAGTTACAGTTATGGCTGTATATTATTTGTGATATCTGGGTTTGCTTCTAATGAAATTGTCACCGGTTGTTCGACCCAGTCATCTAGTAGTTCCATGTCTTGTGGTTCATCGTTATTGCGGTCTGCAAAAAGTAGAATTGACCCCCGTTTATGTTACAATAAATATCGTATCTAAGCCATGTGAAACACGTTTTACTGTATAAAACAATAGTTTTACCTGGTGAAGACAAAATGGTCGCCTCTGATGAATCGGTGTGGTACCGATGTCGTTTCATCTTCTTTTCAAATCTTCGGACTTTTTAAAGAAAACATACTTTTTTTATTTTAGCTACGACAAAACATCCTGTACTTTGTAGTGAACACAGATTTAGTTTTCTTTTATTTCAGCTACATGCACAACTATGCCATGCTGGCCCTTTTATTTTGGGTAGGTAATCATCAAATGACTTCTCCCGCTCTGGGTGGAGCGGGAGGGCGTGTCAGATTTTAACTGACTAAAACCCACCCGCGTTCCTTCATTTGCCTGTGCCAGGGCCACTGTATCTCTTTTGAATTTCCCACGACCCTGAGGCATCGGCCCTATCAGACCCCGTCACTTTGTGCTGAAATCTCTTTGAGGCGCACATGGAACACGACGCGCTGTCGACCCGGGAATGGTCCTTACCGAACGGCGAGCTACCCATTGCTCGCCGTCCGCAAGCCCGTGCCTACGGTAGCCGGGAATCTGCAGGCGACTCCTGACGCCCAGGGCGTCTCCTGCGGCGACTAGCTCGCGAAGGAGGAGCTCGCGAAGGAGGAGGTGGAGGGCGTGAGGACGCAAGGCTCTCTCCCTCACGCGCTCCACCTCCTCCTTCGCGAGCATTACTGCTTCGCAGAAGGAGGTGACGGCTTTCCATTCCCTCTCGCTACTGACCAGGGCCGGACGCGAAGATCGCCGCCGCCGATCGTCTCCGCGAGAACACGGTGGTGCTCCGCCCAAGCTGGACAGACCTCCACCGTAAGCTCCACCGTGTCCTCTGGGCGATCCACACAATGGTGACACCCGGGCGTTTCCTCCCGCCTTATGCGAAACAGAAACCTCCCGACAACCGTGTCCGGTGAGGACCTGTGTCAGGCGGAAGGTGAGGACGCCGTGGCGCCTCTCCAACCACTCCTCAAAGAGTCGACTTATCGCTCATCGTAAGTGCTTTCGTATTACCAAGTGTCCTTGCTCTATTTCACGCCTTAATATAATTTGTGCATTTTATTTCTGGTATATTTTGTCTGTCTATATGCTGAAATCGCGTTAGGCACTCACTAACAATAGCGTTAAGATATTCAGTGAAATTCCACGTGAAATACTACACTTCTATTTTTCTGTTTGAGTGCCACTAGGCAGGCAACTTATAGTAAAACTCAGAGATTGCTTTGTCGCTCAGAGATTATGATGCTAACTATAAACCGTACAACTTATTGCAGATTTGATGCCAAAATATGATGGTAATCCTAAATTACTTAGAAATTATATTAGAGAATTATAAAGTTTTTTAACTTTAACTAGCGATGCAGATCGTTCGCATCCAGCATTTATCTGCCTAATTAACAGTTGCGTAAGTGGTCCAGCTATCGATGCTATAGCATACAAAGAGTATGTTAGTTCCTGGGAGTCAGTTAAAAGAGCTTTGATTAGGCGCCTTTGAGAACTGCGTGGTTCTCCAAGGCGCCTAATCAAAGACCTTTTATGAGATACAAGTCATGCAGGAGCTCACACGAGTATGTAAGTCAAAGAATGAGGATTCGGAAACCTTTGGCAATACAGGCATGATGATGAATGAAGAAGAAAAGCGTGAAGTTACTAGGCTATGTTATCAGCATAGGGACCTACTCAATTCAGCAGATATTGCACTGACCTTTACACACGCAGTTAAACACGAACTCAGGCTAAACGACAATACACCGATTTTTGTGCGTAGTTACTGATAAGCCCCTCAACAACGCCATGAGATTCGTAAGCAAGTAAAACTTTTGAAGCAAGGCATTGTTAGAGAGAGTATATCCCCGTGGTCTTGTTCGGTGCATATTGTCCCACAAAAACCTGATGCATCAGGAAAAGTTAAATGGATACTTGTAATCGACTATAGACGACTAAAAGATCGTATAATCGAATACAAGTATCTTTTACCTAACATTAATGATATCTTAGATAAATTGGGGCGTGCCCAGTATTTTACGACCCTGAACCTCGCCAGCGGTTACCACCAAGTAGAGGACATTACGAGTTCTTGAGAATGCCCTTTGGCCTAAAAAATGCGCCAAGTACATTTCAACGCCTAATGGATCACATCTTAATAGGAATAAATAACGTTTATACATATTTGGATGACGTCATCAACATATCTACATCTTAACAACAACACATGGAAAAATTGAAGCAAGTATTTGATTGGTTTGAAGGTAACAATTTGAAAAATCAATTAGATCCGTGTATTTACAGAAACAGTTTAATTTCCTAGAACACGAACTTACAAATGCGGGGTTTGAAACCTAATAAGGCCAAAATTAAGGCAGTATTAACTTTCCCCTGGGCAAAGACCCAAAAGAACAAAGGCTTTCCTAGGCCTAGTAGGTTACCATAGGAAATTTATTAAAGATTTCGCGAAGTTAACTAAACCAATGCTAAACCTTAGGTCTAAAGAAGTATAGCAAAGTTGTCCATTCCCCAGACTTTTTAGAAGCTTTTAATAAGTGCAAGCAAATCCTTACAAATGCCCCAATACTACAATATCCTAATTTTGATGAACCTTTCGTGCTTACCACCTGGATCATCGGATGTAGCATTAGGTGCGGTATTGTCGCAAGGCATTGTAGGTTCCGATAAACCGATATCTTAAGCATCTCAGAGACTATCAGACACAGAATCTCGGTATTCTACAATAGGAAAAGAGTTACTAGTAATAGTATGGTCAATCAAATATTTTCGTCCTTATCTTTTTGGTATAATGTTCGTTATTTACGCAGACCACAGGCTCCTTACTTGGTTAATGCCACAAAAAGATCCTAATTCTAAATTAACTAGATGGTGTTTAAAGCTCGCAGAATACGACTATAAAGTAGTATTTAAAAAGGGTAGCCAGAATAGTAACGCAGATGCCTTATCACGAGTTAAAATATTTCACGGTAGTATCGATTCATTAGCAGTTAACTTAGATGATAATGAGGATGATGAAATAATCAATAGAATATTGGAAAAGGCACGTAGAGTAGCTGAAAATGAAACGGAGACAGCTGTTCCCCAAGATAATGACAATATCTAATCACTAAACCCTAGCGTTCCTCAATCTAGTTTAGGAACAGAATCAGATAGTATGAGCATAGTGTCAGCCGAACCTGAATTAGTCTCAACACGGCATACCCTACCAGATAATGAAAATAAGGGCATACCTATAATATCTGACGCCACACATAGACAGCTGAAACAAATTCACGTTAGATCAACACCTGGCACAACATATAGAGTAGACAACAAATTCACTAACTCTAAAGTCGTTATTAAAGATGTTTTTATTCAAATCAATGATGCGGGATCAGAGATTGTTAGATTCTTAAACGAGCACACAATTGCCGACCGAGTGTTTAATTGTTTCATTTCTATACTGAAGAATTGTATAGAAAGAAAGAAAAACTATTTATTAATACTCGCACAGGAATACACACTCATAAAAACATCAAACGTATCATGCTTTCTCCAGAGTCTATCCACTTTATTTAATGAGCGTGGCCCAAAGTTACTTAAATGCACTACGCGTGTGACCCTAGTAGAAAACAAGACTGAACAACAAGAGTTAATCAAAAAATATCACGAAGGAAAGACAGTACATCACGGTATTCAAGAGACAGATAAACATCTGTATATAAACTGGCCTAACATGTTACTTACCATTCAGAGATTTGTTAATCAGTGCGAGATCTGTTTGCAGTCTAAATATGAGCGCAATCCTCTAAGACCACCTTTAGCTATTACTGATACACCGCGCAAGCCAATGGAACACATATTTATGGACCTTGACTCAACAGGCGGAGTAAAATTCCTCACAATCATTGTAATTTCTCTAATTACGCTCAGGCAGTTCCTTTCACAAGTGTACATGTAGCGGAAGCATAGCTAGACGTATTTTCTATTTTAAATTTACCAAACAAAATAACCACTGACTCAATTACTAAGTTTGAAAACGATGGCATAAAAGACATTTGTGCCTTGCATAATATTCATATACGTTTCACGACACCGTGTAACCCTAACTCTAATTCACCTGTTGAACGTTTATATTCTACATTAGCTGAGGTAATTAGAATATAACGAATGACCAATAAAGACGATCCCATGCAGCTTATCATGAAGTATTCTATTATTACATATAATAAATCTATTCATTCAGCAACAGATTATACACCTCATGAGCTATGATTCGTCGTTCGTTCAAGTCGTTTTCAATCTGCGTAAATATGACCATGTCTCGGCACATCGGTCGCTTCTAAAGTGGTTGCCCATACGTCAGCGCAGAGAGCAAAGGGCGCTGACCACCTTGTTTTCATTTCTTGACTCTACCTCTTCCCCTGGTTATCTAGCCCCCCACTTTCAGTACATTTGCGCCAACCACAATAGAAATCTTCGTTCATCACACAATCGTCTTCTTCAATGTCCCACTCACCGCACAGACTTCATTCACTCTTCCTTCTTCGTTCAGTCTATCTCTCTGTGGAATGCACTCCCCCAAGAAATCAGGATGGCAACCAACCGATTAGCCTTTAAAGTTAAAGTTCGTGAGCACATTCGCAGGAAGCTGGCCGTATCATCGTAGCGGTATAGTTTTCTAATTGTTTGTCTTATTTGTTTTTAGTATATTCATTTATTTATGTTTAGTTATTTGTGTTTATATTTATTTATGTAAATATATGTTTAGGTATATATATGTATTATATATATAGTTTAGGTATATTTATATTTAAATATTTATTCCTAAATGTTTTTTATAAATTGCACCTACCAATGTTTGTCTCTGCATCACCCAAAGGTTGACTGGTAGAAAATGCCTAAGGCATTAAGTCCGCCTCTGTACATGCCTGTGCGAAAGTATTAAATAAATAAATAAATGAGCTATGATTCGGACACACAGCATCCAGAAACCCACTAGAATTGTACTATCCAAAATAATTCTATCAATATTATGTTACTAAGCCCTGCGCTAACGCAGAGACAGTTCAAGAATGTATCGCAGCACTTATGTCTAAGAATATGGAGCAGGTGATTTCTAAACGAAACCAAGAAGCAGAAGAAATCAAGTTCAAGGTAGGTGAGACCGTTTATAAACAGGTTGCAAAGTCAGCACGCAGTGACTAAAACTAAGCCTGTCTTCAAAGGACCCTACAAGATCATGCACCTTCATCCAAATAATATGGCTGAAATTATAGGTTCTAAAACGATACACTTTAAGCTACAACGGAGGCCTCATCTTGTTGCAGGACCCTCATCTCAGGAGCTGTCGTGCTCTACGCAACAGGAACCGTAACCATTGACCCCGTAAATAATAAAATAGTATCCTTCTCTACGTTTAAGGATCAGGATAACTACTTCAGTCTCGCTTGCATTAACAATATTACAGATCTTCATTTTACGTCCCTCCAACTTATGGTGTTTTATGCAAATACTGACGCAGCTGAGAGTGTAATGTAAGGAGAGTTACATAAAATGTCTATACGTTTACTCAAATCAAATAGGTAAACAGATGACGTTTTTAAGCCCGCAGGTTAGAAAAAGACGCAGACGGATTAATGGGTTAGGTACTGTCTTTAAATCCATAACTGGAAATCTCGATAATGATGATGCAGTCAAATTCGAAGAAGAAATAATAAACAAGAGGAATAGTATTAGTACTCGTATTCATATCTTTCCGAGCGTCGCAAGCGTAACAATAACGATAAATGCTGGTTGCCGCTCCGCTTACAATACAAGAACCGAACGCATAGCACGCGGCGTCCGTTTCGGTTTGGCAACGTCGCATTAGATCTTGCTAGATTTTAGAGAAATAACGCTATTAGTAACGCTATTTTTATACCGTTAAATCCCTTGACTTAACGTTATTTGTAACGTTAAGTATTTAACGTAACAGAACGAAATGTTTTGGTTATTATACCAGTATTTTTTTTGTAACGGTAACTGTCCCTGCCCACATATATCAAGCCTAGCGGGGAGGCTCAGTTCAGCCGCCTACGCCATCAGGAAAGTAAGACAATACACTGACGTTGATACAGCTAGGTTAGTCTTTTTTAGGGATTTCCATAGCGTTATGTCCTACGGTATTCTGCTGTGGGGCAAAGCCGCTGATATTCAAAATATATTCGTCCTTCAAAAAGCAGCTGTCCGAGCAATTTATCAGCTAGGAGCCAGAGTTGTTTCTCTTAGAGTTTTTTTTTAAGAAATTGGTATTCTCACGATGGCATCTCAATTTATCTTCGCCAACATCTTAAATAGTAGGCAAAATATACACTTATACACTAGAAATAGTGATTTTCACAGTTTTAACACACGACACAGTTTTAACAGAAATGAGAACAAACTACGTGCTCCCTTTCACCGGCTTCATAAGGTCCATAACTCATTTGTTGGGCTTGGTATAACCTTTTATAACAAGTTACCCTCTTCTTTACTAGATTTACCTTTTAATGCGTTTAAGGCTCAAGTAAAATCCAACCTTAGTTTAAAGGCATATTATTCCATTAACGACTACTTAAACGATAAGAACTGTTGGTCGCTGTGATTAACTCAAGACAATGTTCGTGTTCTTTCTCCAGAATTAGCTTACCTACTGACGGGGTATATGAGTTCATTTTTTTTTTTCGCGGTCTAAGTCAATTAATCACTATAAGTAAATTAATAGTAATCTTTTTTGTTATCTTCATTTATTATTGACATGATCTACTCATTTCAATGTTTTTTAATGAGCTGTATTGCAATATGTGGTTAGCTAGCGACCTCGACAATTGATAATATTATTCTTGCCTGAGCAACCGGCAGCAAGTTCGTCATGCTCCCTTAGATGTCACTGCTTGCGGTAGCGTCGGGGGTCGGGTTTCCTCCTTCCCTCAAATATGGCGAGGGGGGTTATGGCTGATCTTTGTCTGTGGTGACTGGCCGTCTTGCTGTCTATGGTTTTATTATTGTTACAGTAATTGTTCTGTTAATTTATTTTACTTTGATGGTCCTAGTTTATCATTTATTTATTTTATTTGTTTGTACAATAATTCCAGTATTGCATATGTAGGCTGCCATGCCCTTTAGGCCTGGAGGCTTGTATTTATATATTAAGTTTTATTTAAATTCCATTTTTTTTCTTTTATTTTGGTATTGGCGTGGCTAGCTGACGTATGGCAATTAATTTAATGGCTTGGTAATTACTAACAATTGTTTAGAATCCAGTTCTTCTAACCGAACAGACAGCTGTGCTGCTGGGGAGTTTGTTGCGCCACTTCTTCTTCCCAGTTATAGCACTAGGAAGTGGTGAAGGGCAGGCGTTTCGGGGGACTGTCTTATGTAATTTTGACGTTCGAAAAGTGCTGATTCTCAGCCCAATTTGAATAAATGACTTTTGATTTTGATTTTGGATGATAAAACATAAGTTACCAATTACAGGCCAGTTGCACTTATACCAATTTTTTTGTGAGAAGGTTGTATATGTCGGCGCATCATCGCCGTTGTTTGTCGAAGTCAGACATATTGGTTTGCACCAATATATCACACAAATACACGGTAATTGTGAATGGCAGGAAGATGTTTTAAGAGAGCACAAAGAAAATACCTTACTTCAACTCGGGGTGTTTATTGCACGGGCAGCGTATAAAGAATCTGTTTCCAATCGCATTACAATAGCTTTTATACACAAAATTACCGCCAAACTTTACCGCGAATCTTTACCGCCAATTAAAATTTATATAAATCAAGCGGGTATGTCAAAATAATTCCCTAACATTTTAAATCATTCAATTGGATGTGTCAACACACATCCTTAATAATATTAACTCAAAGGAAATTGCATTTATAATAATTCAAGCGGAAGTGTCAAGATAAATCCTTATTACCAACAAACTTAAAATAAAGTCAACCGGAAAAGTACAATATTTTAAATAAATCAAAAGGAAGTAGGTCAAATAGAAACTTTAACATAAATTCAACCGGAAACCACAATATTTTAACTAAATCAAAATAATAACTTTGCATAGACTAACCGGAAACACAAGTATTAATTTAATAAATTACATGTAAGTCAGATTGAGTACTAATTAATCGAAACAAGTTAAAATTAAAATCATTAAATGGTTTGGCGCCCATATATACAACGTGTAACAGAATGAACGCAAGAGCTCATACACCCCAATTAGAATATTAAACGCGCTTTACACATAGGATAACTATGAGTGCATTGCAAATTCGGTCGTGCATTTGAAAAGGCTTTATTCCTTTTTAAGGCTTAAATTTCCTTAAATCAAATACTGTATTACCTTGTTACGACGCGGTGGTACTAATTTCAGGTAGATTAAAGATTTTTCCGGGAAAAATTAACACATGTAAATAATGACGGAAATGGATTCAGAAGCTGATTCTGAGCAAACTAATTTCAGGTCTTGCGCTTATTCTGTTACACATTGTATAAGAGCATGAACAGCTATTTAGAAAAAAATAGAACCATTGGCTATTTATAACGTTTTAGAAAAAATACATCATATCATGGATAACAAAAAAACAATGATGGCGATGTTTATGGACATGACTAGGGCGTTTGACTTTGTAGACCATAACATGCTATTAAGTAAGCTCGAAAGAGTAAGTATTAAGTATGAGAGGTAACGTGCTTAATTTGATAAAATCTTATTTGGAGAATAGAAGTCAAATTACACAAATTAGTAGAGTAAACATAAGGACCAAAACCGAGGTAGTTTAACTCCTCTAGCTCTAGAATACTGTCATGTGGTGTGCCGCAGGGTTCTGTGTTAGGACCCTTACTTTTTATTTGCTATATAAATGACTTTCCCCAAGTAGTCGAACATCAAATGTCACTATTCGCCGACTTTAAATTTTCATATGCAGTTTTATATGCTGGGTAAAATTGCGAATAAGACCGCTTTACTCGCATCTTATCATGGTTATGTCGCCTCGGCTCTGCGGTATGGCCTCATATTCAAGAAGTACTCAAAGCACAGAAAAAATATATCCGAGCGATTTGTAAAAGAAAACAGAGAGAATCATGCAAACCAAATTTTCATAAGCCAAAAAGATTAACTTTACCGTCCGTCTGTATTTATTAAGCCTGTATTTTTATAAAACACAATATTATTATATATAGATTTGCAGATAATAAACGGCGCAAAAAAAAATGCAGGTGTTAGCAACAAAAACAGAATTTCATAGCAACAGCTTTTATGCAATGGCTCAAAAACTATATAATAAGTTACCAGGACAAGTTATCTCTACTAGTAACATTAACGAATTTAAAAGAAATCTATTCAAATTTTTTAATAACGAGGTGTATTATTCTGTTGACGAATATTTCAATGCCAAATTTTAGTAAAAATACCTGTTGAGCTAAATCCAATCTGTTCTTATGATGTGACATATTATATAATTTTGTAATTTTGATTATTGTATTATAGAACCTTTGACATTTTGTATGCCTTTTGGCGGGACACAGCTCAGATCTAATGTATTATAACACCTTCTGTATGTAACCTGTGTACACGAAATAAATTAATTTGAATTTGAATCTCCTGTATCTATATTAATATAATAATGAGAAAAGATTTGACTGTTTGTTTGTATTGAATAGGCTCCGACACTAATGGAACGATTTGAAAAAATGTTTTACCACGAGAGGTCGAAATTATGTCTGGTGAACATAGACTACTTTTTTTTGCAAAATCCACGCGGACGAAGTCGCGGGCGAAGTGCTAAATTATATAAATACATAGCACAGGTGTTAGTACTTTACACTATGGAGCTACAATTTACCGGGTAATGTCTTATATTGACTTGTATGTGCCCTGGCGGCTGATAGTATGTCATGCTCACTCAAACGTCTCACTGAAGCGTGACGGTGGCGCGTGTGTTATTTAATTTAATTTATTTGGCTCGCCAACAATTGAATACAGACAAATATATGAGATACATCCAATAGACTTATATACTATTATACCAATTTCTTACAGGTAAGCACATCATGCATTACTTATTATTGATCGAAATTGGGCGCCTAGGGATCTACTTAAAATAGATGAGTTCTTATACTCACCGAACTAAATTATAATTATTTTTAATTATGTTTCCAACCAAATACCAAAATATAAAAACAAAATCAAAATTGAAATCCGAATTACAATCACTTAAAATCAAATAAAATTAAGATTAAATCAAAATGCAACCACTATTGAAATCACAATGAAATACAATTAAAATCAAAAGTAAAATCACAATCAAAACTAAAATTAAAATCATTATTGATATTAAAATCAACACAGCATTATAATAAAAAACGACACCAAAATTAAAATCGAAATTAAATTTACACTACAATGATTTTACAAATTTTTGCACATTATACTTCGGAACCTAACAAGTGAATCAGAGTGCACATCAACAAGGTCACTGCAGCTTTTTAATAATTCACTTGGGCGGGGGATTGGCGAATTAGCACCAAGGACAGTTCTGCGAAGGGGTGGACAATAAGGGGGTTATAGGAGCTCGTGGGCTTTTCGTGGGTACACGGATTTTGATCCTGCTCAACCATTGGGGACAGTCAGTTTTACATCTCAAAATTTTAAATAAAAATAACGAATCTAGTAAATCTCTTCCATTCTGGAATGATTTCATCTTGAAATGCAATAGTCTATCCTTTCAAGATCGCTTCTTTTTAGCTATCCCGGAAGAGTATGCTAAATGCCACAGGAATCATTTTTGAACCCTCTCCAATCTTAGTGTGTGGGTGGCATAGTGAGGTCTCCATACAGTGCTGCAATATTCCAATGAGCTACGGACCAAACAATTATAAAGCAGAATTTTTGTCTTATCGCGACGGAAACAGGTAACATTTCTTATGACAGACCCAAGCATTCTAAAGGCTTTTTTAACTACATTTTCGATGTGGGGTACAACTGCCTATGGGACAAGACCCCCAAGTCTCTTATCTGCTCCTCTTCCTGAATTAAGTTGCCACTAATGTAATATGCAGATCGTGTTAATTTAGTTTTCCTGGTGAATTTCACGTGGTAGCACTTTCTGATATTTAAGCACATATCTTTATCATCGCACCACTTTACTAACATGTCAATATCTCCCTGTAGCAACTCAACATCAGGTGTGTTTCAACAATCCTGCAAAATTTTAAATAGTCAGCATACATGTAACACTCAGAAAATCTCAACTCATTGGAGAGATCGTTACTAAACAAGTTAAACAAAACTGGGCCAACATGTGATCCCTGTGCGATGCCAGATATAACCTCGTAGGAGCTCGACTGGTAGCCATTGAGGGCAACAAAAAAGGAACAACCATCGAGATATAATTTAAACCAATTAATGAGGGAACCAGTGATGTCGTGAGCAGTTAATTTAAGAAGAAGTATATTATGGGGAACGCGATCAAAGGCCCTGTTTAAATCAGTATATACCACGTCCACTTGTTTCCCAGAGTCAATGGCACTTGTTAGGGTCTCCATGAAAGTCACTAGGTTTATGCATGTAGGAAAATGGAATTGAGTGAGCATGACATACTATCAGCCGCCAGGGCACATACAAGTCAATATAAGACATTACCCGGTAAATTGTAGCTCCATAGTGTAAAGTACTAACACCTGTGCTATGTATTTATATAATTTAGCACTTCGCCCGCGACTTCGTCCGCGTGGATTTTGCAAAAAAAAGTAGTCTATGTTCACCAGACATAATTTCGACCTCTCGTGGTAAAACATTTTTCCTACATGCATAAACCTAGAACTCACAAAGCCATGCTGGGAATTACTAAGGTAATGTTTCAAGTGAGCCTGTATGTAGGGACAAATCATGGATTCAAAAACTTTGGCGAGAGTAGATAAAATTGAAATTGGCCTATAGCTACTTACATAATTACGATCACTGCATTTATAAATTGATACCACTTTTGCTACCTTCCAGATACTTGAAAATATGCCGGACGCAAGTGATCGATTAAATATCTGTAAAAAGGGTCCTACCAGACGCGAAGCATACATGGATACAAAATAAGGAGGGATTCCGTCGGGCCCAGCGCCTTTTCGACGATCCAGTGATTTCAATTTATTGAGCAAGGCATCACTTTCAATCGTGGGGGTATCAAAGGTAAACTATAAGCCCGCATGTCCTGCATGTATTCTGAGGAAGATAAATGATCAGTCATATCTTGTTGACTGTACATGGAATAGAAGTGAGCAGCGAACATTTCTGACATATTGATGCCATCCGAAGACAATGTCATGCCGTCAGTCATTGTTAAGGGATAAGAACTGGTGCCACCTCGCTTGTCCTTGACATAAGTCCAAAATCGCTTCGGGTCCTTGACTATTGCTGTTTTTAAGTCTTTTACATAATTATTGTAACATGAGGCAACCGAGCACAGCACACACACAGCACAGTACAACACAGTACTCAGCAGTTTCAGTTCAAACTCATCCATGGGGTTTTTGTAGGTTCTGTATCGCTGGCGTATCTTTTCCTTTTCTCTCTAAGTTCGTATTAAAATTTTATCGAACCAAGGTGGGCCTTATGTTTTCGCGTGAGAGGGGGATCTTGCATTTCTATCATTCTTATTACCGTAAAATGTACTGAGCATATCGTTCACATCGTGAGTGCCATCAAATATGAGGTTCCAATCGAACTCATTTAAGTGTTTACAAATAATATCATAATCCATTTTTTTTAAGTTTAGTCTTTTATTACAAATATAAGGAAGCCTAGTGTCTTTACATGATTTTAGATTAATTTCGAATGGGGGATGTAAGGGGTCAATTTTACTTAGGGGATTTAGAGCAGGACATACGATACCGGAAGTTAAGTTAGTAAACGCAAGATCAAGTACGCGTCCTGACTTATTTGTTATATTGTTAAGTTGCAATAAATTGTTTATATGACTAAAATCAGTCAACAAGTGACCAATACCTGGTGCCACATAACCACAGTCTTACTCACTTACTAAGCTCGAATCAATATTACTTAAGTAAAAGACACCGACCATACACGACTTCAAACCTGAATGTTCAAATATGGTATTACAAGAGTTTAAGAAGTGTTCTAGGGTTGAACGAAGGTGGTGGCATAGGCAAATAAACTGCGCACAGAGCCAGTTGATGGATAGACTTTGTAATTGAGATTTCTATGATAACCCACATATCTTCACAATTGATTTCCCATTGAGTCATGCGTTTTAAATTTATTCCCTTTAGTACGGTAATCAGAACACCCCCACCTTCTTTTTTCTTATCCCTATGTCTATCTCGCCGAGAACGTATATGTAGTCTCATATATGTTATCAAATAGCTCTGAGTTCGTTACAGAATCATTTAACCATGTGTCGGTTAATATTATTACATCAAAGTTTTCGCACGAAACTTGACGATAAAAATTAAGACATTTAGTGCGCAAGCCTCTAGTGTTTTGATAATATATCCTTAAATCCGAGAATGATAATAAATTTTATTTACTGTAACATTGACAAAAAGCAGAATGAAGGAAAAAGAAAAAACATTATTTAATGTATCCTTATTCCTAACCAGAATATGTTCCAATTCTTGTGCCTTCCACATGAATATCCGACCACTTAGTACCCAGACAAACAGATATCCGATCTCCTTGGCTTTTAGCGGCAGCATGTAGTGCCTTGTTGGTAATGGACAGATGTTCTGTAATTTAGATCGGGGATTTAGGTCCTGAGTTTCCCAAGTATTTTGAATTCAGTTTGTTGTCTGAATTCGATTTATTAAATTAATGGATGCTGCGAGAAATTGGTCACGATTACGGGGGGAAGTAAGTTGTACTACCACTGTGCGCGGACGGCAATTGCTGGCGTTTTGTTTTGCGACTCTAGTGCAATGTTAAATGTCGTTGTCTTGAATTCCACTTTAGACAATTGTGACACAATCTCCATCAAATTTTCTTGCTTCTTTTCCGAGAGGCACTGAATTTCCACATTTTTTGCACGGGATTGCTGTTCAGAAGCTGTTCGGAAGACAGAGCAGGTGCATTGTAGTCATCAGCTAAGGAAAGACATGTATAATGATATGCTGTAACAAGTTTTTTTACCGTTACATGTTTTGGATCAAATTGCTTGTATTCAAGTCTTATTTTTATCTGTCATTTTCCTTCTTTGACATTTCACATCAGAAACGTCAAAATTGGAAGTTATGACTTTGTGATCCATATTTTGTGGGAACAATGTCGTCTCACCTATTTTTTTAATCTACTTTAAGCCAGGCCAATATCTGGTCTCCAGATGTTCTAACCTCTAACTAGGGGCCCAGGGAATGGTCTATTAAATCAATTCTTTCGGATTTCTGACTCCTTCGCTGGACTCTCTCCGGTGATTTTGATTTTACCTGTGGTACACCGGGTGGAGACACGAAGAACATACTGGGATAAGCGCCTGCAACGTGGGCGTTTATTCCAAATCTAAGTTTCTTCTCCAAAGAATTCTAACTGGCCTCCCACGAGGCTTGACTTCGAGAGGTACCAACTTCCGGCCTCTGTACCTGAGGTCACCTCCTAACAATATTTTTTTTCTTTTAAACAGCCTTCTGCAATAAATTCAACTAAAGTCAGCTAAGTAAGATGCACTTATGATGTAACAATTATATACATATATGTTAGAGAAGTAAGATTGTATTATATCACTTTTCCACAAGAAGTACATTTAGTTTACTATATTTTCATTTTGTTAAAACCATATTGGCTGATTGACTACATTTCCTTTGCCTGTCACATCACGTGACAATTATGAATCAAACGTACTTAACTTGTGAAGTTTGATTCCAATTATGCGAGGGTCTCAACCGAAGGGTCTCATCAAATGATTCTCCAAACCTCGACATCGTAAATACTGAATAACAGATTTAAACAGTTTGGTAAACACAAACGGTGCAGTACATAGACCAGAGGGGTTCTCCCCTTGAATTGATATAGTTGTGGTTTCCATTCAAAACGTGGTATTAATAGGAATTAAAAAGTAGGCGTCCTTTAAATCTAAATTTGCCATAAAATTATTATTATCTAATAACCTTAATGCTGTTCTGTTATCTTCCATTTTAAAATTTTCGAGTTGAACAAATTTATAAAAATGTTTACGGTTCAAAATAAAACGATGTCCGCCGTTGGCTTTTGGTAATGTAAATATGTGTGATATAAATAGTCCCTCGCAGGGATCACAGGTTGTTTTAATCTTCGATTTTAATAATCCTGTGATATAAATTCCCGTAAATCGATCTCGGAATGCAAACTTACTGATAGCTTGCATTCCGAGATCGATTTACGGGAATTTCGCACGCTGAGTTGTCTTCATCTCCAGACCGGATTGAGAAATAGCTTTTGTTCAGATCGTTTGGAACCGAATAAGTATTGATCGGTTTTTGTGTTCTTCAAGATTTCTCGAGTCTCCTTCTTCAATTGTTAATGACGGAATATCGGCTCGACTGTGACTCTCTGTAATGACAGTCACACAGGAGTCGTCCAGCGTCACTTAATGGTTTTTGTAAAGTGTCTTAAGGAGCAGACAAAGCTCAATTAAGGACTTTACCTATAGATCTTAGGCAGCTTGATATTTGATTCTCCTAATATTGGCCAAACGGATCGTTTTTTGTAATTAAGGGCTGACAAAAACACCTCAATTTCTATGTTAAGTTTCGGTGCCTTCGTATTACTACAGTTTTCTGCCGGTAATTATTGTTTCATCTTAGCATAACAGCATAAGCATAATCAGCCTTAAATTATTTTTTTTCGTAGCATGCGGAAAAAGTTAAAAAACTTGAGTGTGAACTGCAAAGATTCCGACGAAGTAGTTCGTAATCTTCGGAACGTTCTTATTTTGAAAATAATGTTGGATGTCTGAACGAACAAGGTATGCACCTACAGAGGCAACTTATTATAAAAAATTAGTCATATTAACACGACTGTGGCATGAATAAAAAATATAACATGTGGAAAAAATAACATTACTAGAAAAAGTGTAATGATAACGTTAATTATTCATTATCACGTTATAATATGCTTGTATTGCCCGAAGGGGCAAGTACAACTGTGTAGAAGAAAATGCCCGATCTGGGACTGGAAACCAACATCACTCGTTGGTAGCCTTGATTCCAAAAACCTGAGCAACGAACTCATGATTATCTTATTCAATATAAACCCATCTCCACTTATACCGTGTTGAAGAAACGACCTTATTCAAACGTTAATCGTTTGGAAATTGCGAATGAATTTGAATATTATTCCTCCACGTAAATTGTGTAGAGGACAATACAATTCTTCACGTTAATCGTATTGAGGATTTTAAATACCTACCTGTATTGGTTTGGGAACGTGGTCAGTGAGTACCTACCATAGTGTGATGACTTTTATTTCTTTCTCCACGTAAATCGTGTAGAGGTAACACACATTTTGTCTAACCTCCATGTAAATCATGTTGAGATCCTAATTGTCTTACTCCGCGTAAACCGCGTCGAGTTTCATAGACGTTAAAAACCTATGACGCTGCCCTTTTACAGGGGATGAAGTCCCGAACGAACATTTCTGAGGAAACGATAACTCTGGTGTCCATGGAGGCAGAGAAAATGGAAGAGGTACTTGACCCTGTCATTTTAATAACGTGAAGATCTTCATCTCCAGAACGGATTGAGAAATAGCTTTTGCCCATTTGAGACGTTCAGATAGTTTGGAACCGAATAAGTATTGATCGGTTTTTGTGTTCTTCAAGATTTCTCGATTCTCCTTCTTCAATTGTTAATGACGGAATATCGGCTCGACTGTGACTCTCTGTAATGACAGTCACACAGGAGTCGTCCAGCGTCACTTAATGGTTTTTGTAAAGTGTCTTAAGGAGCAGACAAAAAGCGGACAAAGCTCAATTAAGGACTATACCTATAGATCTTAGGCAGCTTGATATTTGATTCTCCTTATATTGGCCAAACGGATCGTTTTTTATTATTAAGGGCTGACAAAAACACCTCAATTTCTATGTTAAGTTTCGGTGCCTTCGTACTACTACAGTTTTCTGCCGGTAATTATTGTTTCATCTTAGCATAACATCATAAGCATAATCAGCCTTAAATTTGAAGCAGGCTCGTCTCAGCGTGTTTACGACATCATTGCAGGTGATGAGTCTTGGATTTATTCCAGTTTGCTTTCTATAGGTAACCCATTACTTAAAACATGTGCTCATCTAGCGGCATTACCTTTATGTAAATCCTCCCCATGCTCCTTCTGGGTAAATGGATCTTCACGTAGCTTTATTAAAATGACAGGGTCAAGTACCTCTTTCTTCTCTATTTTCTCTGCCTCCATGTATTTTCTATACACAATTTCGATTGACCGCACACGCAGCGATAATATATATTTCTATGACGTCACCAAAATATGTCGAAATATATATCTCGGTATATTTTGGCCTTTAAAACCGTGCGCTTGCAAGGAAGAGGCAAGGGCAAAATATATATTATAGTATAGCTCTCGTGTGTGGTAGTTTGCTATACTATTATATATATCTCGACATATTAATATATATTATAGCTACGTCTGTGACGGGCTTAACAATAAAAGAGAAGTGATTCTGCGTAACGCGTAAGCGACGAGCTACGCACGGCGCTTACGACGTTTTTCTCGTGTCTGAGTAGGTAAGCGAGGCGCCGCACAAGTTAAGTCGAGAAAACCTACGTTATAATTTTTAATCGTTTGTTTACGTTGCCACAAAAAGTTATATTATAATGGCAAATCATTCTATTACTTCGCTGAGTCCTGGAATGATATGGGGATGTTGTGAGCAAACGGCTGACAGTGAAAAATACGCTATATGCATAAAATGTCTTAATGCATTGTAATGTAGTAAATGTGTAGAAAAAAGTGGTTGAGTTTGAAAAAATCGAAGTTTTTGTACCAATTTTTGGGTTAATCAACCCATGCAATAAAATCTCTCCTCTTACATGTCTACACTCACACACCCCTTTTCAGCGCGTGAGGCGAAGTTTTACGAAATACTTTGATATACCTACATTATTTTCTATTTTCGGTCTTTTGTATAAATACCGAGTTTCAAGTTTATCGGACCACGCGTTAAATTCTTTCATACAAACTCAATGCATTTATTTCAATTAAAACATTCACAGGCACTTTAGACAATGAGTCAGTCAGAAATATGAAGCTAGTTGTCCATTCCAAACCGTAGTAGGTACCTATGGAGAAGAAAGGGCAAGAAACTCCATGGTGAGAACGATGTAAAAAAACCGTACACGTTAATAGCGGTCAGAGTGCAGCAAAAAATAAATAAACACAATAAAAAAATTAAAAAAATTGAAATAAGCCGTGGCGGCAGCTAAGAGATGACCAGTACCCACTGACGGCGCTCGTTCACTAACATGACTCATGGATCAGCACCATTCAACTGAACCATTTTGAAGGGAGCTAAACTCGCTGGACTCTCTCCGGTGATTTTGATTTTACCTGTGGTACACCGGGTGGAGACACGAAGAACATACTGGGATAAGCGCCTGCAACGTGGGCGTTTATTCCAAATCTAAGTTTCTTCTCCAAAGAATTCTAACTGGCCTCCCACGAGGCTTGACTTCGAGAGGTACCAACTTCCGGCCTCTGTACCTGAGGTCACCTCCTAACAATGTTTTTTTTCTTTTAAACAGCCTTCTGCAATAAATTCAACTAAAGTCAGCTAAGTAAGATGCACTTATGATGTAACAATTATATACATATATGTTAGAGAAGTAAGATTGTATTATATCACTTTTCCACAAGAAGTACATTTAGTTTACTATATTTTCATTTTGTTAAAACCATATTGGCTGATTGACTACATTTCCTTTGCCTGTCACATCACGTGACAATTATGAATCAAACGTACTTAACTTGTGAAGTTTGATTCCAATTATGCGAGGGTCTCAACTGAAGGGTCTCATCAAATGATTCTCCAAACCTCGACATCGTAAATACTGAATAACAGATTTAAACAGTTTGGTAAACACAAACGGTGCAGTACATAGACCAGAGGGGTTCTCCCCTTGAATTGATATAGTTGTGGTTTCCATTCAAAACGTGGTATTAATAGGAATTAAAAAGTAGGCGTCCTTTAAATCTAAATTTGCCATAAAATTATTATTATCTAATAACCTTAATGCTGTTCTGTTATCTTCCATTTTAAAATTTTCGAGTTGAACAAATTTATAAAAATTTTTACGGTTCAAAATAAAACGATGTCCGCCGTTGGCTTTTGGTAATGTAAATATGTGTGATATAAATAGTCCCTCGCAGGGATCACAGGTTGTTTTAATCTTCGATTTTAATAATCCTGTGATATAAATTCCCGTAAATCGATCTCGGAATGCAAACTTACTGATAGCTTGCATTCCGAGATCGATTTACGGGAATTTCGCACGCTGAGTTGTCTTCATCTCCAGACCGGATTGAGAAATAGCTTTTGTTCAGATCGTTTGGAACCGAATAAGTATTGATCGGTTTTTGTGTTCTTCAAGATTTCTCGAGTCTCCTTCTTCAATTGTTAATGACGGAATATCGGCTCGACTGTGACTCTCTGTAATGACAGTCACACAGGAGTCGTCCAGCGTCACTTAATGGTTTTTGTAAAGTGTCTTAAGGAGCAGACAAAGCTCAATTAAGGACTTTACCTATAGATCTTAGGCAGCTTGATATTTGATTCTCCTAATATTGGCCAAACGGATCGTTTTTTGTAATTAAGGGCTGACAAAAACACCTCAATTTCTATGTTAAGTTTCGGTGCCTTCGTATTACTACAGTTTTCTGCCGGTAATTATTGTTTCATCTTAGCATAACAGCATAAGCATAATCAGCCTTAAATTATTTTTTTTCGTAGCATGCGGAAAAAGTTAAAAAACTTGAGTGTGAACTGCAAAGATTCCGACGAAGTAGTTCGTAATCTTCGGAACGTTCTTATTTTGAAAATAATGTTGGATGTCTGAACGAACAAGGTATGCACCTACAGAGGCAACTTATTATAAAAAATTAGTCATATTAACACGACTGTGGCATGAATAAAAAATATAACATGTGGAAAAAATAACATTACTAGAAAAAGTGTAATGATAACGTTAATTATTCATTATCACGTTATAATATGCTTGTATTGCCCGAAGGGGCAAGTACAACTGTGTAGAAGAAAATGCCCGATCTGGGACTGGAAACCAACATCACTCGTTGGTAGCCTTGATTCCAAAAACCTGAGCAACGAACTCATGATTATCTTATTCAATATAAACCCATCTCCACTTATACCGTGTTGAAGAAACGACCTTATTCAAACGTTAATCGTTTGGAAATTGCGAATGAATTTGAATATTATTCCTCCACGTAAATTGTGTAGAGGACAATACAATTCTTCACGTAAATCGTATTGAGGATTTTAAATACCTACCTGTATTGGTTTGGGAACGTGGTCAGTGAGTACCTACCATAGTGTGATGACTTTTATTTCTTTCTCCACGTAAATCGTGTAGAGGTAACACACATTTTGTCTAACCTCCATGTAAATCATGTTGAGATCCTAATTGTCTTACTCCGCGTAAACCGCGTCGAGTTTCATAGACGTTAAAAACCTATGACGCTGCCCTTTTACAGGGGATGAAGTCCCGAACGAACATTTCTGAGGAAACGATAACTCTGGTGTCCATGGAGGCAGAGAAAATGGAAGAGGTACTTGACCCTGTCATTTTAATAACGTGAAGATCTTCATCTCCAGAACGGATTGAGAAATAGCTTTTGCCCATTTGAGACGTTCAGATAGTTTGGAACCGAATAAGTATTGATCGGTTTTTGTGTTCTTCAAGATTTCTCGATTCTCCTTCTTCAATTGTTAATGACGGAATATCGGCTCGACTGTGACTCTCTGTAATGACAGTCACACAGGAGTCGTCCAGCGTCACTTAATGGTTTTTGTAAAGTGTCTTAAGGAGCAGACAAAAAGCGGACAAAGCTCAATTAAGGACTATACCTATAGATCTTAGGCAGCTTGATATTTGATTCTCCTAATATTGGCCAAACGGATCGTTTTTTATTATTAAGGGCTGACAAAAACACCTCAATTTCTATGTTAAGTTTCGGTGCCTTCGTACTACTACAGTTTTCTGCCGGTAATTATTGTTTCATCTTAGCATAACATCATAAGCATAATCAGCCTTAAATTTGAAGCAGGCTCGTCTCAGCGTGTTTACGACATCATTGCAGGTGATGAGTCTTGGATTTATTCCAGTTTGCTTTCTATAGGTAACCCATTACTTAAAACATGTGCTCATCTAGCGGCATTACCTTTATGTAAATCCTCCCCATGCTCCTTCTGGGTAAATGGATCTTCACGTAGCTTTATTAAAATGACAGGGTCAAGTACCTCTTTCTTCTCTATTTTCTCTGCCTCCATGTATTTTCTATACACAATTTCGATTGACCGCACACGCAGCGATAATATATATTTCTATGACGTCACCAAAATATGTCGAAATATATATCTCGGTATATTTTGGCCTTTAAAACCGTGCGCTTGCAAGGAAGAGGCAAGGGCAAAATATATATTATAGTATAGCTCTCGTGTGTGGTAGTTTGCTATACTATTATATATATCTCGACATATTAATATATATTATAGCTACGTCTGTGACGGGCTTAACAATAAAAGAGAAGTGATTCTGCGTAACGCGTAAGCGACGAGCTACGCACGGCGCTTACGACGTTTTTCTCGTGTCTGAGTAGGTAAGCGAGGCGCCGCACAAGTTAAGTCGAGAAAACCTACGTTATAATTTTTAATCGTTTGTTTACGTTGCCACAAAAAGTTATATAATAATGGCAAATCATTCTATTACTTCGCTGAGTCCTGGAATGATATGGGGATGTTGTGAGCAAACGGCTGACAGTGAAAAATACGCTATATGCATAAAATGTCTTAATGCATTGTAATGTAGTAAATGTGTAGAAAAAAGTGGTTGAGTTTGAAAAAATCGAAGTTTTTGTACCAATTTTTGGGTTAATCAACCCATGCAATAAAATCTCTCCTCTTACATGTCTACACTCACACACCCCTTTTCAGCGCGTGAGGCGAAGTTTTACGAAATACTTTGATATACCTACATTATTTTCTATTTTCGGTCTTTTGTATAAATACCGAGTTTCAAGTTTATCGGACCACGCGTTAAATTCTTTCATACAAACTCAATGCATTTATTTCAATTAAAACATTCACAGGCACTTTAGACAATGAGTCAGTCAGAAATATGAAGCTAGTTGTCCATTCCAAACCGTAGTAGGTACCTATGGAGAAGAAAGGGCAAGAAACTCCATGGTGAGAACGATGTAAAAAAACCGTACACGTTAATAGCGGTCAGAGTGCAGCAAAAAATAAATAAACACAATAAAAAAATTGAAATAAGCCGTGGCGGCAGCTAAGAGATGACCAGTACCCACTGACGGCGCTCGTTCACTAACATGACTCATGGATCAGCACCATTCAACTGAACCATTTTGAAGGGAGCTAAATGTGTACGGAAGATGTAACACAGTAGCTGGTTAAGTACCTTACAGTGGTCAACTAATCCTGGACTGCGAGGAAACATTATTGTCACGGATCTCCTCAATAACAAACAGTATACCTACATATTATGGCGAAAATCCGCAAATCAAAAACCAAAATGGCAGCCGTTACCAGAGGTGGAACTCAGTAAATGGGTAGCTCTTCACAGGGACAACTGTACGTAGAAGGTCTTTCGAGGGGCAAGCAGATGATCGAGGTTCTAACGTCGTTTACAGAGAAGCATTTTATTAGTTAAAAAACAAGTTTTTGAGAAAAAAATTATGTATTTATTTGGGATTTTCAACAAAGGAAACACAGATACGATACAAATCACGATAGATCACGATATTGATTATTTTTTAATTATTTTTTTGTCAATTTTTTATTTAGATTAATTAGTTATTATATTTACATTTGTCAACTGCGGTCTTAAAGTGTTATCCTTATTCATCAGTCAGACAGGCAATTTATTGAGTACTGCAGGTGCAGCGTGGCGCCTTGATTTTTATTTAATATCAAAAATCAAAGTGACACTTCGTCGCATTGACATTATAAACCCTGAAGACGCAGAGACTGCATTCGAAAGGGCTTTGTTAGAGAACCCCAGATAGCGCTTCCCACCAGGCAAGAACGGTTGCGCTCAACAAAAAGGAATATTCGGTGGCAGTATTCCTCGACATGGAGAAGCCTATACCGTGTATGGCACGAAGGTCACATATATAAGATGGCCACATTCGACGCGCCCGTCGGGTTGCAAAGGTGGTCTCTACTTTTCTCTCCAGAAGCCCGGCCGGTGCTGGCCGGTAGACACAAGGCAGCTGCGTGTCGCCGGCGTGTTACTCACGATACATGGACGAAGTCCACACTACCTCAGACTCGACGCTCGCGCTGTACGCAGACGACGCCGCGTAAATCATCAAGGGTGGTTTATTTTGTGCGAATTTTCACGCTATTTATTTTGTTAGAAAAATTCAGTTTTCTGTTTTTTGTAAAATTGATTATTTTAATATTTTAACAGACTGATAACAACTTGTAATGATCGCTGTACTATTTAATGTGATAACCTATTCGCCACTGAGAGCAGTAGTGTCCCAGTAGTAACGGTCGCGACTTACGAGTTGAAGGTCGTAGGTTCGAACCCAGACAGGCGCTTCACTTGGTGTAAATTATTTCATAACCACTGCTCTCAAAACGGTGAAGCAAAACATCGTGAGGAAACCGGCATGTCTTAGACCAAAAATTCGAAGACATGTGACATCTACCAACCCGCACTGGGCCCGCGTGGTGGATTATGGCCCACTCCCTCTCACAGAGAGTAGGCCTGTTTCCCAGCAGTGGGAACATAATAAGCTGATTATGCATTTGCCACTCTGTATCACTAGTCACACGACACATCGTGCGACAACCCTCGCATATTAGCGAGCCTGCTAGCCTTTACAAATGATGAATTCTGTCGAAACGCCGGAAAGCTAATATTTGCAGATGGATAATGCTCCCATAGAAGTTTGGCTCAGCGTGGACATAAATAAAACAATATATGAGATGATGGCATATTTGTATTTAATAGCCCTGTTAATATTTTATTACTCCAGAACTCGGTGGTGACGAGATTTAAAAGACATTTATTTATTGTTTAATGAATAATATTCTGAGGAAACTTGGACTCCTAGTTAATATAAGTCTGAAATCGCCAACCTGTCTTGTGCAAGCGTGCAATACTCGTGCCTTCTCTGTACGAGTAGCCCTGCAGTGGGTGGGACAAAAATAGGTTGGTATTATTATTTATAATTAACTTTTAATCATTTTTAACTAAATGTTTACAATAATCTATATTATGTATCACATAGGCCACGCTTCTCGCATACAGCAAATTCCCGCGAAGGGCCTACCTATGTCTAGCAGTGGACTTCCTTGGCAGAATCATGATGATGACTATCAGTTGAATTCGTTTGTTCTAATATTACGTTAACAAACGAAATATATGAATAAGGGTGGTGATCAATGCTCGTGCCTTCTCTGTGTGAGAAGAGGCTTTTGACCTGCAGTGGGACAAGCATAAGCCGATATTACTATTTATTTAAATATATTTTTTTTCTCATTGTTGTTGACTGTCGTCGTTAACGTTGTTTGGCCACCTAGTTACTGGAGATTGCGCTCTGTAAGCTCGTGACCAACATGGGTGGCAAAAATAAAAAGTTTTTAATGTATCGTTTCAAAAAAAATTATACAATTATGTATAAAATTTTTAAGCAGTCGTGGTACTTACATAATAAAACCAAACATATTTCATACTTACTTGTCGAGGAAAAATCCATTCAGCTATTACATCATGAGTGTGCTATTGCTTTCAGGGTTACGTGTCAGTGTGTAAAACGAACACGCATCAAGGAGCTTTCATAGTTTACACACACTATAACTAACACTATGGTGTGGTGTACCACTTGTACCCGAGTACCCGAGTTTTATGTCTGCCTAGCCATTAGCCATTAGCACACAACCATGATAAGACGCAGTGTTCTAAAATAAAAATCTTTTCACACCTTTTATAAGACATGTTGAAGACGTTACTGAAAATGTTGAAAGTCTCCAATCTCGGAGTCATCCACTGTATTCTATCAGATTGAATTGTATGCGAATCCAAAAAATGGCACCATAAGCAAAGCGTTGCTATACCACAGTTAGTGCAGCGTCAGTTCACGTTTAGAAATAGGGTAAAAATCTTTTGTTTATAATCGAGTACCCTAGGTAAATTGAAATAAGAAGATGACACAGAGACCACAAGAAATCATTCAAAATGCGAGCCACAAAAACCAATACACCAATATATTTGCTACACACAAATGACATAAACTGTCATGTATTGACATGATAGTTCATGTCATTCGTGTGACATGTCATGTCATGACTTTGTCAAGACAATCGACATAAAACCCGTAACACACGTACCTAGCTATAATATGTATACAAAAATACATAAACTCACAGCTTTTCCCATGGGTGTAGGCAGAAACTACAAAACTCCCCCTACTACGAAGGATACTTACTTACGTACTCCTTTTGCTTTGTTTCATACATATAGTCGTACAGGCGCGTCGTATTAATAGAACTGATATAATGTGTCAAATATATAATTATTAGGTATGGCTGTGCGTGGGTTTATTTTATCAGAATGTATATGGTAAGTGTCACAAAAATGTGTCAAAATATATTTTAATATCCCTTATTATAATAATAAAATAATGTGTCCTGCTCTGAATATCTGTTTGTAAAGATTACTTACTTACTTGCCAATTAATTATGTTATGTCATACTAACACTTCGACCGCGACTTCGTCCGTGTGTATTTCGAAAAAAAAGTAGCCTATGTTCATTAGACATAATTTCGGCATGTAATGGTAAAACTATTTTTCAAATCGGTCCAGTAGTTTCGGAGCCTATTCAATACGAACGAACAATCAAATCTTTCCTCTTTATAATATTAGTATAGATTGAATTTCTCAGTAGCATCCCGGAGTCTGGATTTGTGCCCGGTTGATGGCAATAAATTACATGGGGCTAAACATACCTGGCGAAATGCGGGTGTACTGTAGGTATACGTCTGCCTAACCCTTCAGGGATTACAGTCGTGATGTATGTATCGGATGGATGTGTAGATAGGATGTGTATATTGGACCAATCACTATGTCGAAATGTGCGTTATTTTGAAAAGAACACATCTTTTAAGAAGAAGGTAGTGTTTCCATTACTTTGAAGAACCAATTAATCTATTGATTTTTAATTATAGAGATAAATGAAATGTGTCTTTGTTACTTTTATTTCCGTTTTCACTAAACACGCATAAAAATATAAATTTTTCTTACTCTGATCTAAATTACAAGTAAATGCATGTCGTTTCGAACAAATGTACTTATTACCATTTTATTTCAAAGAATTGCAACATGGAAAATGGAAGAAAAACTCAAGGATGGAAATCAAAATAAAACAAACAGAATGAGACTCTTTAGAACTGATATTTTTCCACCGAGTTTTGCGCAGAAATGAAAGCCATTTTTCAATTTTCATTAATCATTTTTTTGCAATATTATTAAGTCTTTGTCCGTGCTGGGCCAGATAAAATGTGTGTCCATTTCATTTTTAACAATTAAGTTGGCTACGTTATAGAACCCTCCGAATTAATATATTACGATTTTTTAAATACAAATTTCATCAGAAGTGGTTTGATATAATTGTAAGTACCAATATTTAAAATATATCAATCATTTTTTAAATCATTAACATTCTTAAGGAATAAAGTGTGAAGGAACTGTAATCATGGACAGAGTTTTATTTACTTATCTTTACCAATCAGTTTATAAATAATATTGACATATTCCTGTAACATTTTGCAAAATATTCCCGGATCGGGCTTACAAATTCGGCTAATTTCGGAACTATTAAATATTGGTAGTACCCTCGTTTAAATATGAGTCATGACTCCTCAATCATGAAATAGTACTTTGATTTTTTTGAAGCAAAATTCGCTTTTCTAAGCGAATTTTGCTTTTGAAATCAATGTTGAAAAAGTAAGTATTAATATTTTGTATCTTTGAAGAGGCAGAGCCGAGCTTAAAATCAACAGTTTCTCGGTAGAGACCTAACATTAATTTTGAATACCTATTCCATACACATACCTAATACAATTTCAGCAAAATTTTAATCATTTTTCGCGCAATTTATGACTACTTATCAGTTATTATTATATGAACAAGTACCTCGTTGGTCGATTCCCAGGTCGGGCAAAGAGTTATTGGGTTTTTCTATGTAGATTTTCTCAGTAGCAGCCTGGATTCTAGATGTGTGCCCGGTTGATGGCAATAGGCTCGCCCCCTCACATGGGACTTAATCATAACTGGCGAAATACGGGTGTACCATAGGTCTCACCTTCGCCTAACCCTTCTGGGATTGCAGGTGTGATTTTATGTTTATAAACAAGTAAGTAAATTAACTACTTAGTTTGCACACGCTTAGGTTTAATTTATTTTTGATGAAATTGAATTGAAATACATCAAAGAATGTTTGAATTATCTCATCATGCAAAAGCGTTTGATCTTCGACACTCCAATTATAACGATCATGCTATTAAACGGTTCACGGAGGTGAGAATATTGTTTATTGTTACACCACCCTGCCATCAGCTTTATAATGATTCTCAGTAATTGTTCTTTATCATAGAACCGAATTGAATATTTATACACCACCATTGCTTGGTTAATTTAATAATGTTTTTCAGAACAAAAAAAATGCCATTTTTAGATTACATAACATCACGCCTGTATTGCCTGAAGAGTTACTCAGAGTTGTAAGTATTACCTATAGTACACCCACACGTCGCTGTTAAGTTTATGTCCCATGTAATCAACCGGGCAGAAATCCAGACTCCAAGCTGCTACTGAGAAATTACTGATAGATAAACACATTTGCGCACCCTGAGAAACGAGCCCAAGACCTCATGCTCAGCTGGTTAGCGTTTGCGACCGCTAAACCAAAGAGGCAACTTTTAGATTAGGTACGCACCAAACCTTAAAATACAATAATGAAGAAATAACCTAATGTATTTGCAGTCGTGTTTCATTGAACAGCTGTAAGAAATATACCGTAAATAAAAGATACAATTTATTTCGGAAAATAAAATAGTCGAAGCAAAAGCATTATTCACGTTAGGCGGAGACAAAACCACTTTATGTCTGAATTGACGTAGTTCTTTTGGGCTTGAAATGTTACATACTACCTTTCAAGTTAAACGAGAGACGATCTACTCCTACGATACAATTTATAAAAATTTATACAATTTATAATATTTCTGAGTACGGTGGGCTGTGCTGTCAATGCTGCTGCGGCTGCTGAGACCCTCAAGCGGTGAAAATACTGTAACCTTACACCTAACTACAGTTTTGAGCATCGTGGGGTCGAAAAGCTCGGGCCATGGGGGCTCATCTCTTTTTTAAGAAAAGGACATGGATACATTTTGGCCGTGCACTGATAAATAAATAATTATTTAAAAAAGAACTCATGATATAAAAAATCCCACCACAGCTTTCGTTACATGGCAAAACTTAACAGGAAAAGACATGGATAAAGTATGGCCCAGCACAGACAAATAGTAATTATTTTAATAAAATAACTGAAAATATTTGAAATCCGACCATAGCTTTCGTTACTTGGCAAAACTTTGCAGGAAAGCCCGAGGACCAACAAACATCTGACGTACTTAAAAACTATAAATATATTTTATTCTAATATTTGAGAAAATCAGTATGAAACGGACATTCCGCGTTCCATTTTGAACAAAAAATGCTGCTATCTTTGACAATTAGATTTGATATGACAGTTAGTGATGCCCAATCCTTTATTTCACACATCGATATCGAAATTACTTGAGTTGTACACCTCACGGATGTCAACGCATCCATACCTACTTACTTTAATTTTAAATCTTTTTCGCTTTATGCTAAGACGATTCTGTAATAATAGAATTCAACAACGAAGTCGATTTTCATAACCTAATTCATTCGTCCTAAATAATTAATTATCTTTTTCTTCACAATAAAAGAAAAATGACATAACTGCGAGTTTTGTGTTCATCAAGTGTAACCAATATGATTTATCCGGCTATTGGTTAATGACCGACGGACAAGGAATTTGTAATAAGTTAATTATTATAGCATAACAACAACACTATAGTATGCACTTTCTATTCTGTCAATACCAACGGAATTACGGACTTTCTGAGGCATGACGATGAAACATCGCCATATTCTTACCTACTAACCGACCCGGGATTCGAACCCGTGACGTCATGTAAATAAGGTGTATCTATTCATACACGAAATATTTGAAGTGGGACATCTAGAGGTCGAACAGAAGCTAAAGAAACGAAAAAAAATTTTTTATCTAAATGTTTTTATTTTACGTAATTACCATAATTTTAAAACTGCTTGAGATATTTTGCATAAAACCTTTACGGCCCATTCTATAAATAACCCGCCTGACGCGGCGAGGGCGGAGGCGCGGGCGCGGTGCCCGTCCGTCTACTACGTAACTCGATCTAGTCTTATTTTAAAAACACAGTTATCGCTTACAATAAAAATAAATAAGAATTTAAAATACAAAACGATATAAACCTAAGTAGGTACATGATTAAATTCCCTCCTTGAAGTTTTACGAAATCCGGACCTACACAATATCTGTAAACTAGGTACTTACATCCGAATAAACAGCTGATCAGTGAAACTAGAATTCGCATAAGATAATGACCTCTGTGAGGTTTCGACTTTTACGAGCGAGTATCGAGTCGTTTCAATCATTTCTTTTTTTTACGAAAAGGATCCTAGATGCGATTAAAACATTATCTAGTACAGACATCTGTAAACTAAGTAAATACACAACAACTCGAATTCGCATAATCTAATTACCTCTGTGAGGTTACAAGTGCGTCGTGACGACGTCAGCTGTTCATCGCCTCCCAGTTGTTAACGAGATAAATAGCTTGCCTATTTTTCGTAAACTAACCAGAAAGACCTTTGTAACTATAAAATAATTAAATAACTAACATTACAGCTAGATTTTACGTTTTATTAACCAATCTTTTTGTTAGTAGAAACATGACTATTTTACGCGAAAATAACCAGTTATTCTACTGCATACAGTAACAATATTGTAACAATAATTACATAGGCGTGTTTAAAATTTATAATCAACTTATTTACAATAATTTAAGATGTACATACCTGTAGTTATTAGTTAGTAGTATGGTCGTTTTTATTTACACTATTTACACCAATTGTTGTACATATTCGCCCTGCTGTTGGACGCAGACCGGCTGCGCGTTTAATAATGTGTCCTTGAACTTTTAATAATGTGTCTCTATCACTAACCATCACTGCAAATCGTACACAATTCGCATTTTTAATTGTTCCGCACTAGAAATGGTATGGCCGTCATTACTACAAACCAGGTCTTTAGCCCTACCCCACACATGGAAGTCCAACGGCGTAAGATCAAGCCTGCCTCCGTCTGCAGCTGGGTGCATGTAGACCCCGTAGTCCCGTTGCCACTGTACAGCTCCTAGGATGGTCTGCAGTGATGGTCTTCTCCCAAATCGCTCCAAGAAGAGGGCTTGTGGGCAAAATACATCCACCCTCATTGTAGCAGTCCACCATATTCTGGTACTCCTGGTTGGAATACCTATACTTCAGCATTGTTGTGTTTCTTACGCGAAGCCCGATGCGTACCCCGTTAGTTAAGCTACGTGCAGTGCAACATGCGGTTCGCGCGGTACTAAAAATCGCGGGGCCGCTGGCGGGGGGTGTGGGGCGAGGCAACTGAAGCTAGACACGTGCGCGGCGCGGACGCGGCTGGGGTTCAGGTACTTTTTTGATCATTCATAAAAGCTGCGCGACATCAAGCGCGCCGCCATGACATCGCCCGCTTCAATAAAAGTAGTTTTTACTTAGAAACTAGCCTAATGGATGTTACAAAATAAGAAAGAGCTAGTATTTAATAAGTGTGTCAAGTAATTTTTTTTTTTATTAGAAAAAAAAAAGTTTCGTTGCTATAGCTTCTGTTCGACCTTAAGATGTCCCTCTTCAAATATTTCGTGTATGAATAGATACACCTTATACACTAGCCACCAAACAAACAAAACAGTCAAAAATTAAGCTATACGTATTTAATCACTTATATCGCTTGAACAAGATAGCAAAAGAATAACTTTTTACTTGGAACATCGAAAATTACATACACCTAGATGATTATGGAGTGAGAGTTTGGAGCAAGGAAGTGAGTTCGTATATTTGGGGAGTCTGTTTACAAGAGATGGAAAGATTGATGGAGATGTGGAAAGAAGAGCGAATGCGGGAAATAAAGTGAATGCAGTTGTGGCCAACCAGTTGATGTCCAAAAAGGCACGACTGGCTGTTCACAATGGGATGCGGGTGCCTACGCTTATGTATGGAAGTGAATGTTGGGTGTGGCAAAAGAAGCATGAAAGCAGAATAAATGCAGTGGAAATGCGTTCCTTACAGAGCATGTGTGGTGTGTGTCTTGAGGAATGATGTGCTATGGCAGCGGTGCGGTCTAAAAGATGATGTAGTGACAAAAATTGAAAAGAGTATGCTTAGATGGTTTGGTCATGTTGAGAGGATGAATGAAAGGTGACCAACAAAAGGTATTTACAAGGCAAATGTGAGTGAATAGGCCGGCAGGGCACGCCCTATGAGGACATATAGTGAACTTATTGGTGATGTTCTTCAGAAAGGTCAGGTTAGCACTCGCAACCGGCGTGCGTGTTTGTCCAGATATATGAACGTATACGAGGCAAAAGGAGTGTGTAAGGATCGTATCAGGTGGCGTTCTGTGGTTTCTGCCTACCCCCGTGGGAAGAAGGCGTGAGTGTATAAAAATAGAAATAAGTATAGCCATATCAATTTACTTAAAGAATTAGAAATTAAAGAACCAGGAGACCCCTAAAATTACTTACGCTTGAATACAGAATCATTTCAGTTTTATTACAACGAATCAAGCCCAAAATAACAAAACAAAATACTAAAATGAGCCAGTCGGTGACCGCAAGAGAAAGACTAATTGATAGGCTAAAATATTTAGCTAAAGGTACAATATATGCAGACATGAAATTTACTTGTTCGATATCACCTCAACTTATATTTATTTAATATTTAAAATATTTTTAATTATTACCTTAGAATATTTTTTTCCTAAATTATAGTATATAGTATTTTGCTTGGACATACATAACATAACATAACCTGTACACCCACATTTCGCCAGTTATGTTTAAGTCCCATGTAATAGGGGGCGAGCTTATTGCCATCAACCGGGCACAACTCCAGACTTCGGGCTGCTACTGAGAAATTCCAGATAGAAAAAACCCAATAACACTTTGCCCGACCTGGAAATCGAACCCAGGACCTTATGCTCAGCGGTAGCGATTGCGACCACTCGACCAACGACCAACGATTCCATTCTTTATTCTAGAGAAATACTGTGATTCTGTGGGTTATGAGATGTGAGAAAGAAGGAAACCTTGCTAGCCAGAGCGCCAAGTGGAAGGTATAATTAACCTCTTAAATAAGCAGCGATGTCACCATGGTGATATTCATTCACCATGTGACGTCGCTGCTGAATTATAAATGACAATTATTTTATATTATTTTTTTAATCTTCGTTTTCTTAAGTTCTGGTTAGGATATTACGTCAGTTTCTTTGGATAAAATAATTGTCATTTATAATTTATAAATTCAAAACGAAAAGTTTGGTGGTTAGCTAGCACATTAAAAACTAAAAACGTCGGCTCTCTCAGCGATCATTCCGAACAGCGGCACAAGCACCATGCGTGCATAAGAACCATTTTGGCGGGAAGTTTTGTGTCCAATTGTTATTTAAATAAGCAGCGACGTCACATGGTGAATGAATATCCATGGTGACATCGCTGCTTATTTAAGAGGTTAATTATACCTTCCATAATTGTAACATTGATTAAATAAAAATATTTTAAATATTAAATAAATATAAGTTGAGGTGATAACGCACAAGTAAATTTCATGTCTGCATATATTGAACCTTTAGCTAAATATCTTAGCGTAGCAATTAGTCGTTCTCTTACAGTCACCGACTGTCTCATTTTAGTATTTTGTTTTGTAATTTTGGGCTCGATTCGTTGTAATAAAAACTGAAATGATCCTGTATTCAAGCGTAAGTAATTTTAGGGGTCTCCTGGTTCTTTAATTTCTAATTCTTTAAGTAAATTGATATGGCTATACTTATTTCTATTTTATACCAATTTTTTAACCAAATTCTTTTCTTTTTCTTTCCATCTAACAGTATTAACGCAGCACCAGTTATTGCAATTTTTGTTTTTTTCTTATGTGCACAACTAATCGCGTAGCTGATCTGAAACAAACTGATGTGTCCGTGTAGTGTGTTGCAGCGCCAGACATGCCCGACAGACTGCCCGCGAGCCAACCTACGGGCATGTCTGTAAGTGAATTCCCCGCGTTATGCCCGAGCACAAACAAGTCGAGTAGTGGGGAGGTGGGGATGGCGACATCACCTGATCGGTCCAGTGCACGTGCCGTTTACAACAGAACGATGACGTAACAGAATAAAAAGCAAGATGCTGCGATACATCTTATGAGATCGGAATCTAAGCCGGCTGTTTCTCAGTCCAACGCTTGGCGCCTACTGCTACCAGCTCATATTAGATTAGCTCGAATTTTAGCCATGCCATAAACTGGCTAGGACCTGCTCATGTGTGATCATGTGTGTGACCATTTCTAACAAAAGCTATGGAAATATATTTTTGTTTCGTGTAGTGCGATGCGAGTACGCTACGATACGTTCAGTGTGTGTGATCTCTGTGGTGTGTCGTTTAAACATATAGTTTACAGTCGTACCACGACTTCACAGCAATACGACTCTTAACGTGCCACTCCACTTTTGAACGCTTACTGTACACCTGAAAAACAAAGTAAAAAAGAAATTTCTATGCCAGTCTCTATACTGAAATGTGCATAGCTCATCTATATATTGTATATCTATATTTTCCTCAACTGAGAAAATCGTATGAAAACTTTTAAAATATACTTTGTTTGTTTTATTGCACAGCACGAACAAAGAGTTCATAGGTTATATTTGCCGTCGACAAAGAAAAGCATCGTTTGCTTTGTCGCGTACCCCCGCGATCGAATTTTTGACTACGATTGACGAAATTATTTAATGTGTTTTTGTTGAAATTGCATGAGTTTATATTTTTTAAATTGAAAACCCGACAGGCAGTAAGTTATTTTGTTCAATCCAGATTGGATTCCACCAACTGCATCAGACTGCTTGAAAAGTGAGCATGTTTTGAATCTTAGTTGCAGTCGGGTTTTTTGATTTTGTCATAGTTAATACTTTTAGTGTATTATATTTTTAGAATCATTTCTTCAAGCCTTTTATTTTAATACCCCACATAGTCATAGTACAGTTTTGTTTTCTCAAGAACTTCCTTATTGACGTCTAAAATCCGCCATTTTATTTTATTATAACATATGAAATCGACAATCACTAAAAAGCATTAAACGGCAGAATTATGGCTGCAATATGATTGGTGAAAGTCAAAACTTCCTTATTTAATGATGATTTATCTATTTACACTCATATTGCACGTATTTTCAACAAAAAACATGAATGTAGCCGTTATCTTCAATTCGAAACCTTAAAATGATAAAAGTAGCCATCTGTTAATCATTCTGTTTGCAATAGATGGCGTTTTACTCAACTTGTCCTATCATCACAGTAACCCTTATTTAGTTAGTTAATATTGCATTATTGAATAAGAATTGCATTAATAAAGATTGAAAAAGTACTGATCGTCTGGCATATTTTCGTACAGTTAGTCAGAACTAGTTCTTATAAAGTAGTGTTAAAAAAAAAAGTGATACACTGTTGAGCATATAACCACTAACTAACTAACTACGTAGAAATATAAAAGATATATTTATATATGTTTTTCTGTACCAGGAACTATAAAACTTTATATAAAAAGGATTGCAAGAAACGTTTTAAAAGTAGGTCGACACCTAGATGGCGTTGTACTACACTCTAACGCATTTAGTGAGTCGCTGATGCTGCCATCTGTTGAAAAATTGGACGAAGTAAAATAGCCAGCTCAATAGCCAGACTTAGGGAAGTGTCATTTCTTTGTACCTATGGGATTGGGTATCTGTACGTGGTATTATATTATCTATGACCAAGCCCTTAACCTTCGCGCGACCATGAAAAGTCGCTAGACAAATCAAATATTCACTTTCAAAAACCCAATAATACTTTGCCCGACCTGTGAATCGAACCCAGGACCTCATGCTCAGCAGTAGCTCTTGCACCGACTAGGCCAACGGGGCACCTAGCAAAATGAGCGATAAGTAGAGTGGTAGAGTCGTAGAGTGTAGAGTCGGGAATAAACGTGCCTTCGTCTTGTGCCAAACATGCCAATAGAGTTAAGATGAAAACAATGGGTTATGGAATTAATACATTATTTACCTGGACAAATAACCCTAAAATAAAAGTACCCAATTACTTACTTTTAATCCCGGTAGTACGTTCCCGTGGGATATTTTCCGACATCTCCGCCAATATAGCCTAAACAAATTAAGATTAATTCAAAGCTAAAGGCCCAATGACTAAGTCCACGCCGTTCGTACGGAAAACGTAAAAGTATTGCGGCGCGATTTTATCACACACTGAATTTTCAACGCATTGCTTAGCGCCGAGGGTTGAAAATCCAACAGTGTGTTATTTCGACGCGCAGAGATGCATATTGTAAGATTCTCTACGCTCGATTAAACCACCGAGATTTGAAAATCCAGTGCACGATAAAATCCGCCTGCGATATTTTTACGACCTTGCAAAAATGGGCTTACGTATATTAAGTCACGATGTTCAAAAATTATCATAATCTTCTTGTCTTCGTCTCAAGTTACTTATTGTCAACAGCGCAACAAATCTCATCTTCCAAACTCCCTTCAAAATATGTCAAGAAAAGTAATCAATAGCTTTGGTGGTTGTTTCCGCCCAAAAAATAAACGAACTTGAAGAATTATTTTTAAAATTTATAGTTATATTTTATGACAAATTTATACATCAATAATACACGTCATAATTATTCGTAGTTTACAGTGAAAAATATATTTTTCAATAGTTTAACAATCATAAACACTTATTATAATATAGGTTTAGGTACATGGGTAGGTTGAAGTTCTTATATCAAATCTTATGAGCCAATCAGGGAAGCTTAACAGTTTCAAGTTGGTAGTCGATTTGCTTCCCTGACTTTACAATATAAGTGGATAAAATAGCTATTTGCTCTTTAGATAGTATATTTTAAACACACATGAATCAAACTAAGTATCATAGGGGAGAAACAAAAATGTAACTATAAATTTTGTGAGATTTCATCGTTACTAAATATGGTTTTGTGTGTAATTAAAACCTCCGCTTACATAACAATAATATTTAATGCTACAAGTCTGCCCATAACAGAATATTTAACATGATTCGGGTTTATTGGTGAAAATAATGACAAACGTAAGAGTAGACTGGGGCCAGGCCACGTTTGTAATAAATAACTTACGTAGTGACGGGGTTTCGTAGGGCCTGTCTGTAGGGTCAGGCTCGGATTTCGGGTAATTTTTCAGCGTTACGCTTGCGAATACTACTTGCCCCTTATCATGGTTGAGTGGAGTCCATTATCTACCATAAATTGATAGTTTAAGACGAGAAGTAGGTATTTTTGCCCTAGTGTTTTTAATTGACTAAAAAACGGTTAAAAAAACTCAGTTTATTGTGATAAGGGGCAGGTTTTTACATAGACAGCTTTGGTCCAATTAATTTTAAGTTAGATCGCGTTAGATTACAGTTTTGCCTGGGAATAAATGACGCCAAATTCAAAGTAGAGCACGTTCGCTTAGATGGCTATTGGTTTCTGCCTAACGCTTCTGACTATAATAGTAAAAGCTCAAGTTGTAGCCATTTGAGGGAAAATAAAGTAATTTTATGGCTAAGAGCTCGGTTTCGTAACGAACTCACTACGAAACTACATTCAAATGTTCGAACTGTCCCCTGCTTCCTCTTATTTAACTATCAACTACTACTAGTATTATTTACGTTTATTATTAATTTTATTACTACATCAAGACAACGAGAACAACGTAGAAATAAATTTAAATGCACTGTGCCTTTATGTGACCAGAAAATCTCTCAGGTGCAATGATACGAGTACCTACTTGTTACTTTTAACATAGTTTTTTAAATGATTTTGCAATTTACAAAAAATAAATAAACGGTATCTGTCTGAGAAGATCATTAACGTCGACAAAATGTAACAACAATGACTATAAAGAGTTACTTTTGAAGTGACATAATTGTCACCATGTTATTTTAACTTTTTTGTGTTTTTTCCAAAGGTTACGGCGATTTTTTTTGCCCGGAAAGTTATCCTGGCCACTTTAAAGGAAACGCATTGGTCTATCGAATATTGATGAAGTTTATTTTGACGATAGTATTTTGTTATTGTTATACATTATTGTATAATTTGATGCTGTAAATAACTAGTATTTGGTATAATAAACTGTGGGAAAATAAAACGAATTACACATAAATCTATTTTGGCAAAAGTAAATAAACGCATTTTTAGCCATTATTTCCTTATATTTAATAGTAATATACGGTTATTTGGCCATCGTTTGCTATGTTTCGGTTATTAGGCGGAACTATTATTATTGATATTTAGCTCGACTGCAATAGAATCTAATTTACGTATCAAAATGTTAATGTAATTATGGTCACAAGAATCAAGTTTAAAAATAGAACTTTATGCTTACATGACATAACATCACGCCTTAATTCTCAGAGGTTTACATAGAGTACACCCACATTTTGCAAGTCATGTTTAATTCCCTTGTAAAGGCATGTGCACACAGGCAAGACGCGACAGCACAACACACAGGTTCCGCGTGTTGCGCAACGGCCGGTGCCTTTGTGTCGCGCTGTCGCGTCGCGCCTGATTGTGGTAGCCTTAATAGAGGGCAAAACTATTGCAATCAACCGGGCAATAAATCCAAACTCCAGGCTGACACTTAGAAATTCCAGATAGAAAAACTAAATATTTATTGCCACAAACAATATGTTACATTTGAACAGATATACAGGCACATTCAAGTTTTCTCAAATTTGCACTGAAGGCATCTGTGTCTGAACTAGATAAAATATATCTGTATCCCAGACATCAGGCTCTTCCTCATGTTGACCATTACATTACTAGCTTAATTAGACATTTTAATAAAAAGAGGTATATCGTTACACAGAAAACTAAAAAAGTTTAAAACAAAATAATCAAAACGGTGTGTGGAGTGTTAACCTCTCGGTGAGTTGTGTTTAAAATGTGTGAAAAAGTGTGAGAGGGTGAGAATAAAAGATATTTACTATTTAAGTATTCTGTTTCTTCATATGTAGGTATGCTTAGTCATATTATTTAGAGATCATACTTTTACTATTTTTTTATTCAGCGGGTATATGTCCAAAGCGTCATAGACCAACAAAGCGCTTGCGACCAATAGGCCACCAAGGCTTATACTTACGTTTAATTATAATGATTTTAAAACGTCATGACATTACATTTTCAATGGCAATTTTTACATTTATTACATAATTCGTTTATTTGAAATTGTTAGGTATTATAACATTGTCAGCTATCACTCCCCTAAAGTTCCGACCAAGTTGTTAAACCGTAGCTTGCCTCTGCTAGAAGCGATAACAGGGTGAGTAGTATTACGGTACTGAACATAAACATTGCAATTCAAATTCAAATTCTAATTCTGGCTAAGGAAAAGATGTCAGCTCTACGTGGCTTTATCTTGAACCTTTGTGATCTGAATTTCATCGATTCATAATGTAACAAAGCAGGTACTGTTTCGTAGTATAAATATCACATAAAATCTATATTTGCTTTCAATTGTACTGACGTAAGACTCGTAATTATTCCCCATTATGATAATTTTATGAATTTTATTAGCATATTTACACTTTTTACGGTTTCTTAGATTTACGGTTAGTTAAGTTTAAAACGTTATCACTCTAACAACAATAAAAGTCATAAGTTTAAATCAAGATTAACTAGAAAATAACAGAAAGATATGTTCTAAATCCGTAAATCCTTCAATAACAAACATATTACTTACTCTTTAAGCTCGCAAGATCACTGACTTCACAATCACTCACACTCACTCAGCATCAAAGTGCTTATCAGCGAAGTTTACAAGAAGTCTTTAAAGTTGTTTTACTAAGTATTCGAAAGCGCTTGCTTCACACAAATCTCTCAATCGTATAAATCACGTCTAGAGACAGTGGAGACAGTATAAAAGCCGCTGCTGTCCGTCACTTCGTCGGTGCTCTCCGTCAATCAGGAAATATCAATGTTTTCCACTTTGTACAGGAAGCGCCGTCGACGCATGTCTCATGACTCCCCGTTGGGCGCGATAGTCACCGTGCTGCAGTTGGCGCGGGTGGATCGCGACGAACTCCTGCGCAGCCCGACGCCACCCACGGGGTTTAAAAGAATTAAGTTTTCGGTTTTCCTTTTCCCGCTACAGTTGCAGAATATTAACTCTTTCATACCTTTCCTAAAATTTTTTGACAAGAAAGCGTATAAGAGTGGGTTTATACCGGAGTTGAAGTACGTGATGAGGAAAGTGAGGGGGGTGAGTAGAGTGCTGAAGTCGCTAGGACCTTCGTAGCCGCTGGACCAGTACTGCCACATCTTGCGCGCATGGAAGGGCAAGTTGCAGATGGCGAACGTGAGCACGACGACGATGAGCATGCGCACGACGCCGCGGCGCGCGCGCAGCACGTTGCGCGACAGGTGGCTGAGGTGGTGGCAGTTGCGCGTCTCGTGGCCGCGCGTCGCCTTCGACGTGGTCGTCTTGCCCGTCTGACTGCTGCTGCTCATCGTCACCACTTTCTGTATTTTAGAAATATTCATTTAGCTACGTATATTGGCAGTTGGTTATCAGGTGACTTCAATCATAAGTTGGACTTTTTATATTCGACGATTCTTTTTAACTTAAGTACTATTTCCTAAAACCGATATTATATATTACTGCTGCAAAAAACTAATAAAAGGTCATTGGGAATTTGTTCGGCCAGTTGACCCACGGCGTACACAAACAAAATAGGGCAGAATGTGCAGACAAAGAACTATCTCTGCAACACAGTGGTAAAGGTCGCATTCTTGTAGACATCGGGAGAGCATACGAAAAAAAACATGTTTTGGACGTTTTGTTCGGATATTTTACCCGCAACGTACACACACCCAAATAGTGCGGACTGTGCAGATAAATGTGTGCAATTCAATGTTAAAGGTCACATTCTTGTAGACAGCCGGAAAGTCTAAGAATAAAAAGGTTGAAAATTAAAACTTGTAGGAGGATTGACGTCAGGCAGATAAGCACAGTAGCGGTGATTGCTAGAGCTGAGGCCTAAGACAGGCTATATAGAAACCTCTGGATGATTTTGAAGGCAAAAACGGCTATTAAAAATAGTAAAAGCTGGAAAAATTAATGCTATAGTTATATCGCAAATAATATATTATATAAAAGATGAAGAGAATGCGTGGGATGGAGCTGTGCTGGTCACAAAGCTTAGCTTGCGCCACAGGATGGCATGGTCCACGTACTGAAACTAAAAATCATATCCATTTGTGTATTCTTACCGAAAAACAACAAACATTACTATTAAAGGTTAAATACATCTTTTCTGCCCGCCATGAAAAAAAAACATCTACACAGAATGAAAAGTGAGACCAATCTTGTTCATTTAAAACACTTTTGGTTTCTGTACGCAGCTTTTCATGAACCGGGTCAAATATGCCCAATGATCTTTATGTAACATAAAACTTGTATGTAGCATAAAACTTTTAACTGTGAACGATTGTTTACTTTAAAAACCAATACGTAGAGTTTGAAAAAAAAACATTGGAATGATCCTATAAACAAGAGCTGTTGTAGCCATGGGATCTCAACTTAATCAAATTACAATTATTCTTGTAAAAAAATCATAGATGGCAGAATAGGTAACCATTATGAAAGAACAATGGCGACGAAATTGTTAATGGAATAAGTAAGCGTCGACTTATATCACCGTGATAGATACTGACGAAATAATTTACTAAGTTTTATGAAATCAATATTATGGCCTGTCGAGGCCGGGCAAAAAAATCGTCATTAATGAAAATTCAATTGACTATTTTATTGATGACATAAAATACTCATGGCTATTTGTCTTTTTCTGGCTTGACTGGACGTCTTATGTTGTCATGTATTAAGAATCTTCGGCAAGTAACATAAAAAGCTTTGCTTTTCGTATTGCAAAAATATACTTAGGAAATACATTTCTGCGTCAGAATATAAATGTGAAATTAAAAATAATTGTTTGTGGTAAGAATATAGCGGTCATCATTTTGAATACATAAATGAAATCGCAGTACAATTCCAGTATGGCAACTACGTTACCAAAAAAAAAACGTGACAATTTATCAGTCAACCTACCTGGCTACTGACAACATAATACAACTTGTCGTTCGTTGCTTGCTCGTTTATCTCGTATTTGGTGTTCCATTCCATCGATTATCCTTGATTTTCTGCTTTACAACTGCTTATGGACTCTGAGATTTACTGTTTTCTGTCTGACTAGTGCTTGCCTAGGGATTCTGATTATTTCCTTTCACGGCGACCTTTTTTCTGACACTCTGGATTACGATTCTGGTGTCAATACATTGCGCCGATACCCAGCATTGGCACTTGACACGGGAGCCACTGCTTTATTCTGCAGCTGGGTATATCCACAAATTGTAAGTATTTCTGGCGACTAGTCAAGTTAAAAGATAGTAATTATCTTCATTGCTTATAACTATTAATAAGCAAAGAACAAAATAATTTACCCTAGTTGAAAATATTGCGTCTGATTTCTGTTAGTTGCAATCTATGTTGTGAAAAATCATGATTTTAAAATAATTTAATATGTAGCCATCTAAAGCTTTGTACTAAATAGGTTAGAGGAATAAGATTTGTATACGAACAACATATTGCGCTTCTACCATAAATATCATGAAGAACAATTTGCAAGTTCCAATAAATAAATCATGTTATTTTATTAGGAGTATTATACGTTTTGTTTCTAGACTTGCGAAGATGACTATGTCTGCGAGGCATGCAGAGATCTTGCAATGGCTGCAGTTAGCTTGCAAAGAGAAGTTTCGGGTAGTGAAGAAGCTGGACCAATTGCAATGGGGCATACAAATGTGTGCCTTTTATGTGGCTGTTCAAGTTTTTATGTGTTTAGTTGGACGACGAATGCGTCGGATTGCGTTGTAGTATGGCCTCTAGAATGGGCTAAACATCAACCAAAAATTTTAGCACAATTTTAGTTTTCTTGATGACATTGTGATTAGGGATGATGAGGAATAAGAACCTATGACCTACCCCTACCATATAATTAATCAAATATATGTATAACTGTCCTAAGAAAGTTGGCTATCATTATTAAATAAATATACCTTTTAACATTTATTTACGTAGGTACCTTATTCATTTATTTTATTTTTTGCGTTCAGAAATACTCTTGCATACTGCACTATCAAGGAGAGATAGTGCTATATGTGGGACTCCAACCCACTAAAACTGCACTGAACTTGAATACCTTTAATTCCTGACCTCCTATAGAAATATAACTGAAGACAAAACTGTTCAGGAATACAAACTCTGAATTTTTAAATTTTTTTCATCGGCAGACGCAAAAAAAAATGTCAACATAAATTTGTTTGGGAGCTTGCCAATGTTCTTTACAATAATTAGAAAGCGATCAACGGCAGAATTTTGGCTGAAGTAAGATTAGTAAAAACTAAAACTTTCTTGTTTAATGCTGATGATAAATCAGCATTAAACAAGAAAGTTTTAATTTTTTATTAACATTCATAATTCACGTATTTTCAACAAAAAACATAAATATGAAGCTTTTAACTTCAATTCGAACCCTTATAATGATGTTAATGCTGATGATAAATCAGCATTAAACAAGAAAGTTTTAATTTTTTATTAACATTCATAATTCACGTATTTTCAACAAAAAACATAAATATGAAGCTTTTAACTTCAATTCGAACCCTTATAATGATGAATGAAGCCATCTGTTAATCATTTTGTTTAGAGCTCTTTACAAAAGCTGTCCTATCATCAAAGTAATCACAATCGTTACTTATTTTAATGAAACAGCTTTTTTTATGTATTACTAAAATAAAAGATATCTACTAACATGTTTTTCAGAACCCGGAACTTTAAAACTTTATATTAAAAAGAATTGCACGAAACGTTTTTTTGCAAAGATGGCGTTATAAAACTACAGTCTCTGGCAATTAGTGAGTCGCTAATGCTGCCATCTGTTGAAAATTTGGACGAAGAAAAAATGCCAGCTCAATAGTCCGACTTAGGGAAGTCTCATTTCTTTGTATAGGATTGGGTATATATATGTACGTAGAATTATATTATCTGTGCCCATAGCAACAGCTTTTGTTAAAGTGTTTTTCATTATATTTCGTAATCCACTCAAGGAAGGACGTACGTACGAGGAAAAGCCTACTAAATACGTTTGCCCTGATATACGAGATAATTAAATATCAAGGATTATGTTATGTACCTATTGGGGAAACTCATAAATTAAACGAACTGGTTTAATACTCACTATACGAAACTAATAAATTATTGGTTTAATATTTCACTAATCCAATATTAAGTTTTGAGTATGAATTCAAATTCAGATTAAAATGTATTTTTTTTATAATTGACTATTATTCCAATAAGATTTAGTTGGCAAACGGATAGCCGGAATTATCCGTTTGCCAACCAAATCTTTTTCGAATTTATAAAAAGTAACCGTAGTCTTTAGATCTACCTGAGACCTAGACATCTTCTACAGGTCTTTAAATCAACTAGGCAGTTAGTGTACATAAATGCCTGGCTCTTCTCTCTATCGCTTAGATTTGCTATAAGACAATGCAAATAAAACTCATCAAAAAAACAATACTATTTAGGTATTAGTTGTCTTTACGTAATATATTTTATTTTAAATTTGTCACTATATAGGTACTCATAATACTTTTTGTTTATTTTCAAAAGGATCCGGGACCACCCTACCCTAGGAACGTAAACCTAATGAAAACCTTGGCTAAACTAATTTATAGAAACCCTCTTTTCCTGCAAATATTTTTTTATCGCAAATCTGTACTCTTTCACAATTCAACAACTAGTAACACGTACATTTACCATTTTAAAATGACGTGCCCCACCCAGAAATAACGATAATTTCATAATCGTTATTTCTACGTGTTGCCAAGTAGAATAATACATTCAGTTGCCATACTGAAAATACTTTTTTAAAGCTTGTTACAATTTCAATTTTTAATTTTTATTAAATCAAAGTAAGCACGACACTAAGTGATATGTTACCTAGATGCGGTAACATATTACTTAGAAATGTCACGTCTTGTTTCACGCAAAGTGATAACCAACTCATTAGGCTCTCAATCTTATCTTATTATGGGGGCTATATATATATATACTATATACGCGCTGCAGACATCGAGCCTATAATTATCCTTATATATCTTATTATTGTTATATATTCTTGTATTATATATATTATTTATCTATAGATCTTCCCTATGAGCAATCCTCCATAAAGCCTTTGCAGGCGCGATTCTTTAAGGGAACTTTAAAGAAATTAACATCATGACCGTACCTTGTCAATATATATATGAAAACAACATACGTACGTAAGGAAAAACTTAAATCTTTTCAGTTAAAGAGGTTCAAATGTGTTTCAGGCTGGCTAAAGTAAATTCATCCTTGATGTTGTTTTAATAAAATACCTCCCCACGTACTCCAACTGAATGAAACGAAGTTAATACTTGTATCAAACGCATACTATGCAAACAGCGAAACATTAGAGTGAGCATGACATGGTCTCAACCGCCAGGGCACATTCAAGTCAATGAAAGACGTAACCAGTAAATGGTAGTTTTATAGTATGTACATAGTACTCACATAAGGCTTAAGCAATTATACAATACTAAAGGATTGAGTTTAGACAATGCAAAGTTAGTTTTTTTAATCTTCAGCAGCTCCAACTGTATTTTCGAATGCTAATCAATTAGTTGATGCATCCTTGCGGAACAGGACCAGCGATTAGTCAAGCATTTTTATCAGCGATGTAATCCCCCAACTTATAATATGTCGGCGTGCGTTTTATACTAGATAAAAATTTGGTTTCATCCAGTTCATTATGGGGCGAGGTATTATATTGTAACATTTTAAACAGTACCCCATGAAAGAAGAGTCTACTTTAGCCAGCCTGAAACATGGTTGAACTAATCGGTCCCTCTTTCTAGTCATATAATTGTGTCTTTCACCTCTTTTATTAAAAAGATGTAGATTTTTCCTTACGTACTGTCAGTACATGTTTTGAAATGTGAGTGCACTATAGGTACACCTCTGCCTAACCCTTCTGGGATTACAGGCATGATGTTATGTTATGTGTAATACGAAATTATTAGCAGTGAACCAATTTTAGATCTGCAGTAAGGCGTTATTTAAGTCGTCAGTATTTTATGCACGCCTATTAATTTTTAAAATTAAAGAAGTATCGTCAGCAAATAACACCATTTGTGGTTATGTTTTAAATAAATGGGGAAAATCATTAATAAAAACTAAAGAAGTCGGACCCAGCAGCACCATATCGTCCGCGTAACTGATGTTGTTTACACAAATATCCCCAACCGGCAGCCGACACGCATGTCACTGAGCTCGACTATGAGGTCATTCACATAAAGGTTAAACAATTTTGGATAAGACAACCCCCCCCGTCTCACTCCGCACTCCAACCTGTATGACTCTGAGATGCAGTTTGACCACCTAACACAATTAGTCTGATACGTGTACCAGTATTGAAATATTTTCAATACTTCCGCCGGTATACCCCTGTCCTTCATCTTTCTCCAAAGTACTTCATACGAAACGAGATCGAAGGCTTTGGATAGATCCAAAAAACAGGCGTAAACCGGAGTCTTCCGTTCAGTGTAGTAGATAGTCCAGGTCTAAACCCGAACTGTGCGTCATGTATATCTAAGTTCTTATCCAGACAAGACCCAAGCACACTATCCAACAGTTTTGCTACAGTTGTCGCGAGACAGATCGGGCGATAATGTCCCTTGTCTGATATGTCTCCTGTCCTGTTCTTCAATATGGGCACCACTGTCGTTTTCATCAACTCATCTGGTAAGTATGAGTGACTAATGCACAAATTGAAGAACATGGATAGGACCCGCGGCACATGTACACCAGGATATTTTAGGTGCTCAAAACTGAGCCCATCGTGGCCAGGAGATTTACCTCTACGCATGCTACATATCACTTTTTTAAGTTGCTGCGCTGTAAATCTTAGTAAAGGTCCCCCGCTTGCCACTGTGGGCCCACCATCTGGGGTAGTGGTCGAATGACCCAGAGGCGAGCGTACTTTAAAGTGCTCCATGAACAAATTTGCTGTATCCGCTGGGTCATTTCGGCCATCAACATTCGCGGGGACGCCAGGCTTAACATCAAGCTTACTAGTGGACTTCAAAAATTTTGTAAAATCTTTTTGGGCTCTTTGAATTAGTGATGTCAAAACATTTATACTGGCAAAGTGTCGGCTAATTGCGTGGCACGGCGTCTGGTCGATGTTTCCGGCGACAGCTCGACATCCTCGGCAACAGCGGCGATATTCTCGGTGGAACGGGCGCTCCGGGGCCGGTCACTCTTGGCAACGTCTCGTGTGGTGCCATACTCTTCAAGGTTGGTGGCCAAACGGCGCAGTGTTTGTGCAGTCGGTGTCGGACGGCCGGGAAATCGGCGACGGAATTCGCGTAGCGCCAACACCACAGACGAATTGTTACGCAAAAAAATAGACACGATTATTCCGCGTTCTTGGGGAGTGTATCGCTCCATGGCTTGTTCACTTGTATTCTCCATCTGTCTAGTCCACAAATGTCAAAACAGATTTGACATTGGCGGCCATTTACAAAAATGAGAGCATCTTCCAATAGAGTGATTTCTTTTGGCCCACCTTGTAGTAACATTTTAAATTTAATCAATTATTGTATTGTATAAACCAATATTTCAGTTTCCTTCTCCGCGATCTGACATGTATTCATTAAGATCGTAAAAGCATTTTTCTTTTAACCATTGCGTTATCTTTTTTTAAACATGGTCAAAGGTACATCTTTAAAGGCGTCCGGTAACCTGTTATATACCCTTACAGCATTTATGTACGAGTTCCTTCTGTACAATTTGAGCCTGCATTGCGGTAAGCAGAGCTCATGTTTAAATTTATTTTTATTTCTAGGTGCTGCATTCGTTTGGTTTTATCTTTGTGTTTAATAAAATGTTCCGGATTTTGTTTTACAAATAGGCAAAATTCCCGAACGACATACACTGTAATGGCAGAATAAACTCTTTTATAATACCCACCGAATTACCCCACAATAAAAGACCATACGCTAATACGGACGAAACGTACCCGTGAAATGCACATAGAGACGCTTCTGCTGATACCGTAACTCTTAATATTTTTAGTGCGTAGACAAATCTGTCGAGTTTATCACAAACGTAATCGACGTGTGTTTCCAGTCGCGATCCAACATTATCCCTAGAAATTAAGTATTTACGACTTGTTCGATTATGGTAGGTATTTATTTATTTATTTAATACTTACGCACAAGGATGTACAGAGGCGGACTTAATGCCGTAGGCATTTTCAACCAGTCAACCTTTGGGTGATGCAGAGTCAAACATTGGTAGGTGCAATTTATAAAAAATCATTTGGGGTATAAATATTGAAATATAAAGATATCTAAACAATAAATATAATACATATACCTAATATAAACACGAATAAAAATTCATAAATAAATTTCCAAGTTCATAATGCTCAAGTTTTAAGAGCAAAGTGTCGTGGTCGACGCAATCAAATGCCATGGAGAGGTCACAGAAGATTCCTGTGGCGTCTTGGGCCTCTTCCCATGCCATAAATATGTGTTTTAATAAGGTGACTTTGGCGTCAGTTGTACAACGTCCCTTGGTGAAACCACACTGTTGACCGTGTAAAATTTTGTTGGTGTAAAATGATTTAACATTTGATCCAGCATTACCTTTTCAAACACCTTGCTGAAAACTGGTAACACGGATACGGGTCTATAATTATTGGTTTCTTTACTGTTCCCGGATTTTAAAAGTGGTATCACCTTACTGCACTATAGTCACGCACGGCACGGCGCTATAGTCTCAATAAAATAGGTACAAACTTTGACAGACATTACCCATAGATCTTCTGTTAGTTTATCTTGATTTGTTTGAAAGCTTTTACTACTATTAAGGGGTGCTTGAATTTAAATTCAATCGGTCAAGATGAAAAGTTTGCTTTTAATAAGTCAATGGATCGCAAGGGCGAGGAGTTTAAGATTTCAGTAGTTTTAAGTGGGATACTGGTAAAGAAATTAACAAATTCTTGAGCAACTTCTTTGTTAGTGCTTACGAGACCACTTGAAGTCTGTAGTGTGAAATCATTATTATGTATTTTATTACTGTTAGTTTCATCATTGACAATTTTCCAAACCGTCTTTATTTTACAATTGGCTGTGTTGATTTGTTGCAAATGTGCCAGGCTTTAGCTACCTTACAGATATAGTAAGTAGCAACGTATTTACTAAAAGTGTCAGAGTTAAGGCTTAAGGCCATAAAGGTCAAACAATTTATCCCTACTTTTCCTAATACTCTTAGTTACCCAGTCACTGAACCAAAAAAATCGTGGAATTTGTTTTTGTTTTTTTCTTTAAAGTATGAGTGAACTCGGTGCTCACTACCCAAAATAAGTCCTCATATTATTCATTTACATTGTTTCTAATAATGGCCCGGTATACTTAACTTACTAATTAAGTTATTTTTAAGTCTATTTAGATTACTGGGAGTTATTTGTCTAGGTTGTATCTGAATATTTTGTAGTAGTGTGTTTGACTTGAAAGCAACGGTTTGACCGCTATTAACAGAAGGGAGATAATTTACAAAGGCTTTATGTAAGTAGTCGCGGCATCAAACAATATTATCAATGCATGTAGCCGAAATAAAAAGCTAGACCTGAAAAAATTCAGAGCTAAGCGGCTATTGGAGGCGGAAAAATAAATACCTATCTATTTGTTCATTAAAGGTTGGTAATTGTTGGCAGATGGGCAGGTTACCTTATCAAAACAGTCGAAAAAGAAAAAACAAAACGTAGATAGCGGCGAGACCCTCTATCTACGTTTTGTTTTTTCTTTAAAAAAACGCTTTTCTATTTTTTATTCAAAAGCGTTTTTCATGAAATAACAATTGGGAAAAAGGAAAACGAAAAAATACCTATTTCGTAATAGTGGTTTTGAAAACACCTTCTAATACCTATATTTTGATTCTTGCATAACTGTTTAATATATATGCTCATGACTGTACAGTAATAACAGACTAGAGAAAAAGAACAAGAATGTGATCATAGTAGGTAACCTTTTCATCATTATCGCCGACTAGGGGCCGGTTCGGGTCGAAAGGTGCAGTTGCAGACTTCTCAGGGCGTGGGAACTGCGTCGCACAGCATTGAACCCGCTCCAGATGCTGCAGTGCATGAGAACTCTGCCACAGACACACTGCTATGCGAGTGTATAGGACCTAGGACAACAAAAAAATACATTTTTAGGCAACAAATAATTTTGGGATTTTTCAACACATACGTGTATAAATAGAAAAATATTTGATGATCGAACAAAAATGAACAGAAACGGAATGCCAATCAAAAACAGATGTTGTTTTTCATTTACACTATTTGAGAATCTAGTTTATATTTAAAAAAATTAAAAGGTTTTCAGCAGGCACTGTCACCTGAAAGGATACCAACTTACCCCCTATATATAAGTATAATAATATAATTATAACCTGATGTAGAAGCGCATAGTTGTTGTTAATTGTGTTTGCTCACAGCTTCCTATTTCCAGCATAAAGGAAAGTGAATCTATATTAGGTTTGCCAACTTTTTGAAGAATCTAACTATCGATGTCTGTTGATCTGATCAATATACCTTCGCCTAAATTATGAAAATATGTACCTAATGTTTATAGAACAGGACAATACGCCACAGTTATTTTTATTTTTATTGTTTTCTGAACAATTACGAACATTTTGGAATAGAATCGTCTTATTTATAGATCCCACCTTTCTTTATTGGTACAATTTGCATTTATCATATGACTAAAATCTTCTTCATCTTCTTACATATAAAAATCAATGGCTGTTCGTTAGTATCGCTAAAACTACAAAACGGCTAAACCGATATTAGTAAATCCTTTTTCGTAATGTTCGCTCTAATATAGGTATGGTTTAGAAAAAAAATAAGAGGCATTGCAAGGAGATCTCGAACTATTTCAGCCCAGACCCTGATTAGCAATAGGCTCGCAACGGGGGGTCTACTCTCCAAGCACGAAGTCCGTAGTTTCGGCCTTCGTTACGGCCATTTCCTACTCCGTATCACCTACGGACTTACGATTAGTCCCGAACTCGAACTAAGAATGAATGACAACACATTTGACAGTTGTCCCTACTCCCGATGCGTTTTTGCCCGACCGAAAAGTTGGTATTGACACTTGTTTTGACGGAATGTCATGTCATTTGATACATCAAAATAGTTATCGTGCTGCTGCCGCATAAATTGAAAATATGGCTGCTTTTTTAATGCTCGATGAAGCTTTACAGGTAGAACGAAGGCGTCGCCGATTGCCTCTTGTTAAAACATGTCAATAAATAGGGTATTTGTATTTATTTTGCTTACAGGACATAATGGGTGTTAGGACAGGCGGAAGATACTGTTAAAAAACAAATTTTACACAATATAAGTATTGTTTTGGGTAACAAATTTTTATTAAGCATCAATCAACACAACTCGGCTTCTTGCTGAATCGGCAGGTAGGTGTCGCCGAACTCGAACTCGTGGTCGTGCACGACGAGAACGTAATACTGTAAGCAAATGAAAAAAAAATATTACTCAGTATTAAAATTACTCAGCTTAGTATTTTATAACCATGATTAATGTGATCTATTTACTAGTGATCAATAATACTTACTTCGCTGATTATGAATTGGCAGTTCCTTTTACCAGTGCCTCAGTGATCACTGCGGGTTGCTCCTGGGAAAGTGGGTTGGCAGGTGTAGCAGCAGAGATTTGTATGGGTGTGATGACTGCTAGGTCTTGTCTTACATGTGGACCCTGTACAACAAATGCTGAATATCATTGACGGATACAAGAAATTTATTAATTTAAAAGTTATGGGAAAGACTCCACGCAAAATAATTAAAACACATGAATGCTGTTGTTTCTTGTTTTTTTTACCATCAGAACAAATTTACTACCTCTGTTCAATTATAAATTTAATTATAAATTATTACCCATGGAAAAGCTGGCACTCTTGCCTCAGTTTGCGGCTCTCTAAAACCCTCTCCCATAATTGACAGTATCCTCAATTCAACTTGCGAGAGGGTTGGTGCTACCGATGGGCCTCCACCTATAGCATATGTTGAACGACTGGCAGATCCAGCAGCTTTTTCGGCCATATGTTTTTTATCATTGTATGCACTTTAATAGTGACCTTAAAATCATATTAATACGAGTAATGTATTAAACTTACCCTTTGCCACTGCTCCACGGACTTTGTGCAACTCCCTATTGAATTAAGGGAGTTGCACAGGCTTTCCCTCAGCCGTTTTGATCGGATTCTCCCGTCGGCACCCCTCAATAGTCCGCGAGCCAACTCATTATGCTCACTCATAAAATCGAGGAAGGCCTTAAGTTGCTGGAGCGGTTGGGGCCATTCGTATAAATAATATTATGAAAGTACACATAATGTAAATCAATATTTTGAAAAAAAAACTGACATTTCGTTTGAAAGTTGCCGTCAGAAAGAAAAAGGGCAAAGGTATTAACAGGATAAGGCTACGAAACGGATTAAAATGGCAAAATTTTTTCAATTCTTTAACTAAAGACATAATAAAAAGTATATTGTTAGAAATGTGATGTTTTTCTAAGAATACCAATATTATTTTTTGTTTAATAAGCTAGAAAACTGCAAAGTAAGTAAACCGGTAATCGACCGGTAAAATAGCGCAGCTCTATCGTCATGCGTCATTCGTTCACAAGTATTGTCTATGATTCCGTTAGAAACTAATGAATCCGAAATCAATCGCGTAGGGTTTAGTGCTTAGTTTCGAACTACCTTCGGACGGACCCGTATCGTTGACGGAGTAAGAGAGTAGACCCCCTGGCACAGGACTTGTAACATACTACTCTGTCAAGAAAGTAGGTACCGGGAAAAGATCAATAATACCCAAAATGTTAGTTATTCATTCAAATTGATTTTATCGCCGTCAAAGTATGCTCCTTCAGAAACGATACACTTACGCCAACGAATAATCCAATCATTAAAACATTTTTGAATTGAGTTCAGTTTTCGCGGCGAATTCTCCTTTGGTGTGTTTTTTTTCGGTTTAGGTTCAATTGGAAGGCGCCACTCCGAAGCTTGTTGACTAGTTTACATGTCAAACGCGTAAACCCACGTCTCGTCACCAGTAACAATGCGTGTCATGAACGTTGGGTCGGAATTGACTTATTCTAGCATGTCCTCGGCGACTCATAAGGGTTTGAGTTTTTGGAGAAAATTCAGGTCTTTTGGGACTAGCCGAGCGGCAACATGTTTCATACCAAAGTGATTAATTAAAATGGTATGTATGTATAGACACAGAAAGTTCAGCGGATATCTTTCTTAAACTTGAACCAGGATTTTCAGTCAGTGTTTCCTTCACCTCGGCGATGTTAACTTCAGTTGAGACGTTGATGGCCTACCAGAGCGAGGCAAATCTTCCATCACATCTCGACGAGCTTTTGAACGCTTTGAACCACTCATAAGTATGAGTTTTTGGTAAAGTCTATTCACTGTAAGCCTTCTGTAAAATTTCCAGTGACTCCAAAAACGAAATTCCATTGGCGATGCAAAATTTAAGACAAACTCTTTGTTCGATATTTTTGTCAATTATGAAATTCGCAAAACACATTATATATTATGATCTAACTAAAAACAGCACTTTATTTGATATAAATAACAGATGCAACTCAATATCTGCGCCAAAATGAAAAACAGTTGTGCCGATCTACGAGTAACAAAAAAAAAAGAATTTGGAACCCTTAACAAATCATCCATTCCCGACATTTTGACAGAATGTACTTTTCATTACTTCACGCCTGTATTTTGCGCCTGATCTCTCTTCGGTCGTGCAGGATTGCCGTCCCATTGGACTATGAGAGTGAGGGATGAGAGAGTGCACCTGTGTCTGCGCACACACCTGTGCATTAAATTATCTTTCGCGCCGAAGGCTAGAAATAATTTAATTTATAAAATATAAATTTAATAAAATTCAAAAAAATAAATTTTATTTAAATATTTAATCCTTTCGTACTAAAATATTTTAATTTTTAAAAGATAGAAACCTCTTTTGAGATTGGCCGCCACGGCCGAAATACTGTCTGTACGGACTATTTATTATTATAATAGTCCTAATGAGGGTATAGTACATTACTGCAGCGGCCGACCATAGAGGCATTGATGGACGGACGGGTAAGTCCACCAATGCCTGTTTGCGGCCAAGGCTTGTCTACTACTTTTCTCAAATAATGCGCGAAAATTCAATCTAAGAAAATTAATTATGAATAACAGAATCAAAAACGAACAACGATAACTTTTCTCTCGCTCAATATGTTCATTCGTTTCTTTTTCACTATATACAGCTCGAATAGGGATGATGACTAATATTAAAATTGTTCGAAAAAACCTGTTGAAAATATGAATAAGCTATACTCTTTAAAAGTTTCTGGCGGGGATTGCTCCCATCCTTGTCGCATTGTACGGACATTGTATGGCGCTAGTATGAAGTTATATAGTCGTGACGTCACTTCTACGATAGTCCTGTCTTTGTCTAACGGTTATTTTTAAACTTTCATAACTTGGCATATTTTTAAGCTTTTACACTTTTTATATGGTTTGTAGTATTTGCAAACAAATATTTTTTTGAGTTAAAAATAAAAAATCGTCAAGCCAGTTCGAGATTTTAATAAAATCTTTGATAAGTTACTTCCTTGGTTGCCATGAGCCGAAGCAAAAAGTTTGTTCCATTTTTTCAATTACTCGACAGTTAATAGTTTTCATAGTAATTTATTCAGTAGATAAGCACGACAGATTTGGATTTTCTCTCGAAGAAGGTTGTCAAAATAATGCTCGAATTTCCAAGCATGTTTCAGAAAAGTAACTAATAAAACGGTCAACTCAGATACCTTCCATATATAGCTAGCAATGTTAGTAACAGACTGGTTTTCAAAGTATTAAGTCAATGGAAGATATAAACATTACGCAACCAAGGAGCTACTTAAACTAAATTTTAAAAAAAATGCCACAGCTGTTTTCTAATGAAATATGGTCAGTGTCAGTTGTATTGGAACGGCCTTCTAGGTAGAAGGAAATGGATTTGATTTAAAAACCATTGAAGAATATATCAAGGAACAGAAAAATATTTTCGAAAAACTGTTCACATTCCCAATAAACACAACGGGCACTATGGAAAGATAAGAGAAAAAAAAACATAAAAAATCGTTTTGAAAAAAAGAAGGCTTGACATTACAACGTTTTTAAATGGCCTTGTTTATTTATGCTATTTTAAACGTTGATTAATAAATTATTAAGTATAACCGGACCAATTTGAGACAGCCTTACCACTCTTATCACTATGACTTGTATGTCTTTATTATTTGTCATCAAAACGATCAAAGTAACTCGTATTCTGTAAATATGCCAATTTCGGTTAAATAGGTACAACGATGTTCCAGACGAGTGTTGGTTGAACGGACGGACGGACTCAAAGGGTACCAACCCTGTGAGTCCGGAACTCCACTTAGATTATTTCATTGTTAACAATTTAAGCATTAAATTTCCTTACTAATTGCTTGTTATTAAAATGAGTTATTACTAAGGTTTACCGATTTATTAATAACTTACCCCCATTAGAAATATTATACTAATAGACAACATTAGAACACGTAACATCACGACTGTAATCCCAGAAGGGTTAGGCAGAGATGGACCCACATTTCGCCAGATATGTTTAACTCCCACGTAATAGAGGGCGAGCCTATTGCCAACAACCGGGCATAAATCCATACTCCGGGCCGCTGCTGAGCAGTTCTGGAAAAAAAAAACCAATGACACTTTGCCCGACCTGGGAATCGAACCCATTCGAAATATCATTGTAATCCCATTTTACAAAATATTGTAAAATAATATGAATCACAATAAATAGGTTATATGTGTCCGTACCGTGCGACAAGGACGGGAACAATCCCCTCCAGAAACTTTTAAAGAGTGTAGCTTCTTCATATTTTCTTGATTAAATCTATTTTACAATGCCTTCTTTGAAATTACATTATTTTTTCGAACATTTTTTATATTAGTCATCATCCCTATTGCTGTATATTGTGAAAAAGAAACGAATGAACGTATTGAGCGAGAGAAAAGTCATCTTTGTTCGTAATTGATTCTGTAATTTATCATTTATTTTCTCGTGTAAGAGTGGAACTCGTAGTGAGTTTCACTCTTTTTCCGTGCGTCTGTGTTCCCGAACGCATTCAGAAGCTCTTCAAAGTTAGAGTGAACAACAGGCTTCTTTTGGGTAAGCTCACTCCATCGTAGACTTTGTTTCTGTCACCTCTGACCTAGACTAGAGCAAACCCATCTCAATTAAAAAAAAATATATATGTAGGATCAGGAGTGCCGAGCGGTATTTCGTCAGGGTTTGGAGTTCCCATTTTATAGGGATAAACAATACCGTATAAACAATTACAGGGTTTTTATTAATTACGCTAGTACAAATTTAAACAATAAAATTAACCGAACAGACTTTTTCAGGTCTCAGTTCGTATAGTGGCCAAGCCACCCAACGACAAAGTGTATCGCTCGCTATCAGCAAGCAAATACAGCTATGTCAATATACAGCAGCGCTGTACCAGGTAAACCGACAGTTTTGTCGGGAGCAGGGGAGCTCTGTATTGAGTCGAATCCGAAGATCGACTGACTCGCACACAGAGGGCACGCTATTTTATAAGACGATGCCCCCACCTTGCTATCCCTCCACAACAACTCTGTCCGATGACGCACGGAAGTACGTCACGTGTTTACTTGATACAAAACACTAAAATGTGCTAAACCTAATAAGACTTACATTAAAAAGTAATGAAATAATACAAGAATAATTGTCGTAAACAAACATTGGTAAATTCACAAAGTAAATGACTATAAAATTAAAGTAACATTGTCATAATTTGTTTTGAATAAAACCATCGGTTACAATTATTGAAATAAGTTGCCAAGAATCAATTAGTGCGTACACAGAGCACTTCATAAACTATGTGTCGATTTATTAGACAACAGTTAATAATAAAAATCACTTGTAATTATTATCCATCTCCGACACGGCCAGAACTGACGTTTTACACGGCCTCGTGTGATCCTGAAAACAAATCTTTGTGAATATCGTTCGGCCTTTCTGACAAACAAAAGCCTTAACAAAAGGTATGTCGAAAAGTAAAATCCCGAAGTATACCAATAACATTAATAGCAATAAGTTTTAAGAAAAGGTATGTAGAAAAAAAAAAAACAAAAGTAGAATAATGAAAAGAAAAATCCTGAAGTAGTCCAATAAAATTATTATCAATAGCAGTTGCATCGCAACTATTCAAAATTATCATACTGCTACAGACACTACATAGCTCAACTAAAGTAGAGACATAGTCTCCCAGCCGAAATCACACCATGGGATTCGACAAGTAACTTGGAGTCGAATAGACAACCCGCATAGGCGTCAACATAGACAACCCGCATAAGCGTCAAGTTCAACGTCCAAATCCAGGAGTCAACATAGACATCCTTGGAGTCGAATAGACAACCCGCATAGGCGTCAACATAGACAACCCGCATAAGCGTCAAGTTCAACGTCCAAATCCAGGAGTCAACATAGACATCCGATTAAGTATCAAGATAAACAAAGAGTCAACATAGACATCTTGTCAATTCAGCTATACTATGTCTGCAGCAGATGCATCATCATCTGTGTCAACATTGATATCATTACTAACAGTGACTGGACATTCAGGCATTTTTCGTAAATAATCATGGGCATATTTGTAAATTCTATTAGTACTCAAAGATTTTAACAAATATCTATCACCATCCAATAGTTTAGCTATAGCCTAATCATATCGGGCTTCATTGTAATCGGCACTTTTAGTTATACCCAGGGCTGCTTGTTCCCTTACACGAGACAGATTTACTTCAATCTCCTCACTGTCAACAGTCATCATTAATCAAACTTAAAGGTCAGCAACTCTTATGCGTTCAACCTTCCCATTAGCCATACATGCACCGGTAGCTATTAAATGCAAAGCAATATTTGGAGAATCACAAAAATCTTTAAAGTTATTGCTAGAAAAACAATGACCTTGGTCAGCTATAACGCGAGAGAGTGCTCCAAATAATGACACTAGACTTGAAGAGCTTTAATGCAATTTCGCAATGGTCACAAATCTTTTTAAATGTTTAATCCCAACCTAAATGCATGATTGCTTCATGGATGTGGTTTATAACAGACTATAGGTAAACAACGAGTTGTCCATTCTGTTGGATTTACGGTACAAGGTTCTTGATCGGTATTCATAACTTTGACAACATTAGGGGGTAGAAAGTTATTTTTCATGTTAGAAACGATTGCTAAAATTTTAGAATCACACTGTTGGTCAGCTGAAAGACAACTATTTGACAGAGTTGTAATATCAACACGTTTCTGTTCTGCTTTGTTGATTGATTCTAGAAGAGATCAATATCATGAAAATTCAGTTTCAGGAATTGAGCATTGATCAATAATCTTACTTTTTGCAACAATAATACTTTTTTTTCGGTTATATAAACGCAAAACCTTATTTTAAAATCTCACGGCATATCATGATACTATGCCTTGTATAGGCATCCGGTATCACATGAAAGAGTACCTTTAAATGGTAACCATCTTACTTTACTCAGAATTTGTTCGGTACAGATTATGTTAGAATTTCATATTCCCATTATATTGACCACACAAGAGATACGTTTGCCAGACAACCTTTCAGCAAATATTTCAGCAATTAGAGAACATTCAGCCCCAGAGTCATAACAAAATGGAAGCGACTCACCAGATTGCTGTAGAACATCTCTGATAGGTCGTACATCACACGCTTCAACTCGTTTCACGGAGGACTGGCTGCTCGAAGGTCGACTCCCGGCCGCCTTCCGATCGCCTTGCAGTCGCCTTTGGGCAGCGTGGAGCGACGAGTCCCGACTCCCCACAGAGGTAACAGACGATCTTCTGTAGTGTCGCCTTATGTTACGAGCTGGCAGGTCCAGGACGATTAGTTTTCTCAGCCTTCTTGCTTCAGTTTGTAGATTTATGCCCCAATATACCACAAAAGTGACATACTATTGTACTTGGTTTGAACCTCTCAGGTTCAGAAGAATCGAGCTGGTCAGAGGAAATCTGAGACTTTCTCTTAAGATGGGACAAGACACTCAGTTCTTGTTGAAGTGTATGCCTAGTATGTACTTCGATAGTAAATGCTAGTCGATGAGCACGGGAATCAAATTTTGGAGACATGGGCCAGTACAGTAGAAACTAATGACACTCAGGCTTTTACAAATGCGGCTACAGATTCTCCTTTAGGCAGACTATTATGAAGGTTAATGAGGGTAGCGGCAACAGTTTCCGAAACTATGATAACGAGAGAGCAAGAGACTCTTTAAAGTCGGACCAGCTCATACCTGCATACGATACTTGGGAAAGCCATACGTTAGCACTGCCCTTTAAGGCTTCAGTAAGAGTAATAATAAGAGTGCCACCTTGAAGAGGCTTTCCGATAGGCAAATATCAACGGTTGTACTTGAAGATTGAGCATTGGAATCAGATAGGTCTGGGTCAAAATCGGGCAAGCGAATTACAGTAGACGGAGTGGAGTGCGTCTCAATCGCTTCAATTAACTGAGCCATATTATGATTCTGAAGCTCTAACATTACTCGCCATGGATCACCAACACCTTGCGATTCCTGGGCTAAACCTAATCCCACTTCTGATGTAGGATCAGGAGTGCCGAGCGGTATTTCGTCAGGGTTTGGAGTTCCCATTTTATAGGGATAAACAATACCGTATAAACAATTACAGGGTTTTTATTAATTACGCTAGTACAAATTTAAACAATAAAATTAACCGAACAGACTTTTTCAGGTCTCAGTTCGTATAGTGGCCAAGCCACCCAACGACAAAGTGTATCGCTCGCTATCAGCAAGCAAATACAGCTATGTCAATATACAGCAGCGCTGTACCAGGTAAACCGACAGTTTTGTCGGGAGCAGGGGAGCTCTGTATTGAGTCGAATCCGAAGATCGACTGACTCGCACACAGAGGGCACGCTATTTTATAAGACGATGCCCCCACCTTGCTATCCCTCCACAACAACTCTGTCCGATGACGCACGGAAGTACGTCACGTGTTTACTTGATACAAAACACTAAAATGTGCTAAACCTAATAAGACTTACATTAAAAAGTAATGAAATAATACAAGAATAATTGTCGTAAACAAACATTGGTAAATTCACAAAGTAAATGACTATAAAATTAAAGTAACATTGTCATAATTTGTTTTGAATAAAACCATCGGTTACAATTATTGAAATAAGTTGCCAAGAATCAATTAGTGCGTACACAGAGCACTTCATAAACTATGTGTCGATTTATTAGACAACAGTTAATAATAAAAATCACTTGTAATTATTATCCATCTCCGACATATATAAAAAACAGATACAGAATGAGACCCATAACGCTGCCCTGCGGCACAACTGCATGAACTTTCTGTAGTGGTGTTATATCTTTACCTTCCTTAACAAAGAAGTGTCTGTTTTCTAATCACGATCTGATGTACTTATATCTCGCTGATAGTGCTCTATTAGGAGGGATGTTTTTATGTTGTAAAGGAGTCTGTCGTGCCATAAGCGGTCAAAAGCTTGGGAAATGCAGCTGTGTAGTATTGCTTGCGTTCAAACGCTGTATTTATGTTATTAACGAGCCTATGGACTTGTTCTATAATCCTATGATGTTGCCTGAAGCCAAATTGGTGATTAGGAATCAAAATTATTGTCTTCAATGATCTGCTTAAGAATAGGAGTTGCATGACTTTAGACGGTATTGGCAGGAGGTTGATAGGTCTGTAAGAGTTAACGTCTTCAAGACTTTTACCTGGTTTAGGAACCATTATGATTTGTGTGTTATAGGCTCGCCCCCTATTACATGGGACTTAAACGGGGAAACAAGGTGTGATGTTATGTTATGTTATGATTTGTGCCACTTTCCACAGTCTTGGTATTGCAGATCTTCTCAAGATTGAATAGTATCGTATAGATAGGTAAAGTAACAGTACACCTCTATTGGGCAGTTCTCGCAGGATTTTTGCAGTTATCAAAATCATATCAATGTATTAAAAGAGATAATTGATAAGTTTCTTGTAAACGTTTTAACACTAACTCAGTGTAAGTTTATCCTTGATCATAGTTGGGAAGGAACACACTTATAAGATGATCAAATGCCTGTCAGTCAGTTGCAGAAACGTACTTTAACTTTTAAAGCTGTCATTAAATACTTATATTCCAATAGCTGGATGCAAAAAGCAGCATTAGACGCAATGTGAATGGTTCTTTAATTTTAAATAACGGAAGTATCAAACGAGGCAATCGGTTCTTTTTTGTTGCACAAAGCACCTTTAGCGCCTAAAGGACCTTTAAATTGACATTTCGGGCGTTAAACTTTAATAGCTCAACAAACGTCCATTATCCCAACATTATTCATTGAACAAATCAAATAAACTTTTTTTAAACAAGTTATAATATGGTATTTTTAGAATCAGCACGTCGCGTCGATTCTGTAAAAATCAGCACTTGGATTCTGTAAGAATCTCACCATGATGACTTGCGTGGAGTGACTATACAATTTTGGCCAAATAATTTAGGTAAGAGTGCTTCAAGCAAATTCTGAATTACCAATTCTAAGAATTATTCGGCAAATTGACTAGAGTGTTTACTAGGAGCCGCGGCGTAATACCTTCTTGTTAATTAATTAATAATCGATTAGTCATTTTGAAACAGATAGATAGAATACTCATAACATAAAATAAACTAATGGAATAAAATAATCTTTAAACAAAATACCTTTGTGTTTGAATAATAATTTCTCAAAAACAGAATACTATTTTATTCACTTAGAACTTTTATAATGAAAATACTATTTGAAAACAAATAAACTTTCATTGAAACGAGTATCCGAACGGTATATTAGAAGTCAAAGGTAAGTAGGAACCAACAATATTGTAAACTATTCTAAAAGACACCGAGTATAACAGCCAACGGAATCCTATTAATAAGGCTCTGCCCTTCCCTCTGAAATTCTGTTCTATTCTATTCTCCGCTGTCCGTCCATCTGTCTGTCAGCGGGCTGTATCTCATGAACCGTAATAGGTAGACAGTTTAAATTTACACTAATGTTTCGCTGATGGTGGCGCGTGTGTTGGATCATTTTGCTCCCTTCAAAATGGTTGAGTTTAATGGTGCTAATCCATGCGTCATGTTCGTGAACGGGCGCCGTCAGTTGAGACAGTTGAGACTGGTCATCTCTTAGCTGCTACGGCGTATTTTAATTAAATTTTATTTTTGAATTGTGTTCATATTTATATAACGGACGCTTTTAACGTTCTGCATCGTTCTCACATGCATAATTTCAACATGAATGATGTAACCAATCTATTGTAAACATAATTTGTATTAAAAGAGTGTCCATGAAGTTTCTTGCCCGTTCTTCTCCATAGGTACTTACTACGCTTTGGAATGGGCAACTAGCTTCATTTTTCTGACCGACCGACCTAGACAATTCAATGGTGCCTGTAATTGGTTTATTTGAAATAAATGCTTTGAGTTTGAGTTGGAATTTGACACAGTGTTTTTCTATTGCCGCTAGAATAACACATAATTAAAATGAAATTAAGCAAGTTCAATTGTTAACTTTTTTTTACCATACAAGAAACGTGTTTTGTTTTAAAATTGGATGTAGTTCAATTTTGAACCCTTCGTGTTTTATTTAATTTTACTTCCTGTTTTATCTACAAAGAGTATTAAAACTAAGAGATCTATTATAGTATTATACCTAAAAGAAAACATTCAGAAGAACCAGGTAAAACTAATTCTTATTCAAATCGATGTAAAGCTTTATTACAAGTTAAGGTTATTTAACATTCCCAATATCACGTTTCAACACAAAAGTAGTCATAGTTTATTGGCAGTCGATATTATTTTTGGGAATAATATCATAACTCTCTATTTGGGGTGAACGTACTAATTATTTCTGTTACTGGTCATTATTATCGGCTACGTTCTATCAAAATATAAACTCAAATTAAAATGTATGAAACAAAGATTTTTGTAGGTATTTCAGACTTGGTCCCATAGTCAAAAGGTGTTCACGGGTACTTTAACCAAGGTAACCGAGATAGCCCGAAGAATTGCCACATTGCTCTCAGGACAACGGTTCTGCAGTGGCGACCGCGTACCGGAAGACATAGCGTTGAGAGGCCTCCCAAAAGAAGGAATGACGACCTGGTGAAGGCCGCAGGAAGCCGCTGGACGCGAGAAGAACAGAACCAGTTGGAGTTGGTGCTTGGGGGAGCCCTATGACCTGCAGTGGACGTATTTCGACTGGAACGATGATGAGTACTTTTAACCCCTGGAAGATTGCCATTGAATTTCAAATCATCCTATAAACAGATCGAGCGGAGCCAGTAAACGCTCCTACATTACCTCAGCATTTCCTAGAGCAACTTAAGTCAACCATTACTCAACTGAATCACGTTATAAGAAGTTATTAAGTACACAATCACCACTCCTGCCCTCGCTGGCAACGCATTTTTCTTCTTCATGTTTATATTTTAGTCGTCACTCGGTAGAACCCTTTTCTAGCCTAGGCTAGCCCTTTCTAGAAAGGGTGTCTCATTTCTAGTTATATATATCATCTCTCACACAAGGCATCCATTGTTTCTTTGGTCTTCCCGTACTGTAATAGTCAAAGAAAAAAAAAAAAAACACTTGCAGCCATCCACATTCATACTTAAAATTTCACTCACGACATCTGCCACAAGAAGTTATCTAATACTGAGTATGACCTACTACTTTACTTAATGTTATAGAAAATGTCATGCAAAGATAAAAATGACGGGTTGCCAGTTTCAAAGCGTTTACAATCCCTGAAATCCCTAATGATGTTAAACTAGCTTTAATAAATGGACTCGACACTTTCTTTGTTACAGCATTGCATAATTAGTCAAAGTGATGGTTTGTTTCCATACCAGCTAGGAACATCATCTAATTAACTCATTGTGTCTTCTTATTTATGTACAATTAGGCACCAAAATAAAAATGTATCTAAGTTTAGTTTTTGTTCTTGTATTCTATTGTAATGTTATGACAATATTCTGCTTTTAGTATTCTGTTTTTCAGACCTGATTGTTATACTTAAAGAGACTTATATAGGATGGCACACCCCAGTGCAACACAATCCAATAGAGAAACAAATGGTGGCGGTTCAGATCACGCACAATGAAGGGTTCCGTAGTTGGGATAAATTTATCCCAAAAACAATCTTAACGTTGTAGTCGAAAAACATGTTCTCCCATACCTCGATATACGTCACGGTCAACTCTCCAACAATACTGCAAACGTACCTATTTTTGAGGATTTTTGAGGTAGTTAAGTACCAGAAATATGTTTTTTGTTTGCATGTATCAAAATACGTCGCATAAATAGCCGTATTTTTATAACGTTGACTTATAAGCTTGATTTTTTAGACCTTCAAGGGCCCGTAGAGTTATGTATATTATATAAATTAAATTTGATACCTCCAAGCGTTCCCGAGAAAAAGGGTCTTAACAGACCGAAAGTGGAGGCCTTGGGACCAATTTTGTTTTTTGTTGTTGTTGACCTTGTCTATAGAAACAATTTACGTATTGAGAAGCATGGTCTTCGCACCGTTTCCGAAAAATACGTTTTAGAAAGTTTTTTTTTGTACGGACGGACAACGGAGTGATTCTATAAGGGTTCCGTTTTTTTCCTTTTGAGGTACGGAATCCTAACAAGGAGTTGCGGCCCGCCTGTGTTATGCATACGTATGTGTCAAAATATGTGAAAGTGATGGAGGATTTTTGCAATGCGTCGGAGCCCACTCAAGTGAGCTTTGCGTGTAAAAGAACGTAGGAAATAAAACAAATGTACGCAAAATTTCGTTAGGTGTAGCAGATTGACTGACGAAATTTTTAAACTAAAATTTATTCCAAAATACTACAGCATAAAGAAAAACCAAAATGTCTCAGAAACGATCATTTAATAAATCTGCAAGTAAATCTGAAATAATTTATGAGTAGATAAGGAAGCCGTTAATTTAAATTCACAGTTCTTTATAAATTTCATTCCTCGTAGAGTCGTGGCTGACGTCAAATTTCTCGGTTGAGACTTTAAATTAAGTTGGGCTGAAAAGCTTTTCTTAACAAAAAAAGCCTGTCCGAAGCTATGTCGCCATGAGCTTTAATCTACGATATACTTGATACGCTGATTCTATCGTAACATTTCGTTCAGAAACTGTAGCCATCTTTAAGTACCTGTTAGTTGCATTTAATTTTATCCGTAGTTACATCAGAGTTATTCCTATTGTATATTAAACTAAAATGTTCAAGTTAGTTTACTGCGATGATAAGTTAGGGAACAATTTAAGTCGGTACTCAATTTGATTCAAATTAATGATAAATGATTTTTCACCTCACTACCTCGGCAAGATTCTGTGTTCTGTGCAAAAGTGCATTTTATCCGATAGCGTAAAGCTTTTTTTTAAGTTCGAACATTTCGATTCAATTTTTTTTTTACCGCCAGTCCACTGAGAATGCATTAATACTTATTTCATGTCAGTGCGCTAACCTCAATCCTAGAATAATCGCACTGGCCAGCACGACAGCTGCATTAAAAAAAACTTTTATTACTACCAAGTTTAGATATAAAATTTAAGTCTTCTTTTCTTACACCTAGATTTGTCAATATGCCTCGCTGTAGTGAGGTGAAAAGTTGTGTGTTTTGCTCGGCAGCTAAGTTATTCTGCGTCTCGTACCTTTGAAACCCACGCTACGCTCAGGATTCTATATTTGATCCATTCGCTTCTAACAATCATTCGCTTGCTCAGGTAATACTCGGGCCAAAAAACTACTTTGCAGCGTAGCATAGAAAATAAATATTATTTCTGTAAGTAGGTTTGTACAAACACTTTTACACGTCAATCATGTTTTTAAAACTAGATGCGGTCGGCGGGTGAATTTCCCCCTGACTTAACTTGTCAGTAAAACCAAACACCTGTCTGTTTTTGTCATACAGTGGGCATCAAGTAAAATGTTTTACAGCACTAACTTCACTTTATTGCCGTCTAACTTAGGACTCTTTAGTAGAGTATTTGACTACTACCAAAAAGATGTATTAATTAATATTTATTTTACCAATTCGCACTGGGCCCGCGTGGTGGATTACGGCCCACTCCCTCTCACAAAGAGAAGGCCTGTGTCCCAGCAGTGGGCACGTTTTAGGCTGATTATGCTTATGCTTATTTTAAAGATGTTACAAAAAAGACGATTTGCAAAAAAAAAAAAAAAACAAATAACATCTGTGGAAAAAATATTCTTCTATTCTTGTAAATGTTGTTGAGTTTTTAGTCAGTGATTTCAAAAAGGTCTTTCTTTTAAGATAAAAAAGTTACTTATGTTCAATAAACTATAATTTCAAAGAAAGTTGATGAAATTTGCTATAAAACGTTTTCTATTTCAAAACTCTGATTTGTATAGTTCAGGAAAAATTGCAATTTTATTCTACGCTACGCACTACTATATCTTGAAGGCCAGTGTAGTCTGAGATGTATAAATTAATGTCATTATGTGTGTTTTTGTAGGTGTGTTTGTTTAAACTGAAAAGACAATCCTTACTTAATAATATATAGTTTGGTCATGTTGAGAGGATGAGTGAAAGGCGACTAACAAAAAGGCATTTACAAGGCAGATGTGAGTCTGCTCGACGAGGTGCGCCAGTTTTTTGAAAGAGTTATTCCAAACCGCCTCGTCGGGGGGCCGGGTGGGGCCGGATGTGGCGGAGAGCCAGTTTGGTTTCCGCAGGGGGCGCTCTACGGTGGACGCCATCATGTGCGTGCGAGCCCTCACGACGGGAGACGCTGTGGCCCGGGTTGGGGTCGTCTTGGCGGTATCATTAGACATCGCCAATGCCTTCAATACCCTGCCCTGGAGTTGCATTAGGGAGGCATTTCGGTATCACCGGATGCCGACCTACCTCTGTCGCGTGGTCGAGGCCTATTAGACAGACAGGGCCGTCATCTACCCCAGTCACCGGGAGAGTGGAACCGGCGAGAGATGTCGTGCGGTGTCCCACAGGGATCGGTCCTGGGGCCCCTTCTGTGGGATATAGTTTACGATTGGGTGCTGCGCGCCGACCGACCCAGTGGCATCACTGTGTTTTGGTATGCTGACGATACGCTGTTCCTAGCACAGGGGAGGTTGCCCAGGCGGAGGCCGAATAAGCGACACGCGGGGTTGCGACAATCGTTAAGAGGATCCGGCAATTGGGACTCGAAGTGGCCGTGCAAGAGTCCGAGGCCATGTATTTTCATGGTCCTTGGAACGTGCGACATTCGGGTTACCATCGGTGTCGAGTCGACGATGAAATACCTGGGACTTGTTCTCGACAGCCGGTGGAACTTCGTGGAGCATTTCCGACGTTTGGCTCCCAGACTGGAGCAGGATGGGGCTGCCTTGAAAAGGTTCCTGCCAAATCTGGGGGTCCAGACGCCCGGGACGGGGCACCGGTGTGGGCGCGCCCTTTGAGGCGCCGACTTGCTCACCAGTTGAATGATTCCCAAAGGGTCATGGCCATCCAGCTGGTCCGGGGATACTGGAGGATCTCCTGCGAGGCTGCGAGACTCCTTGCTGGATTGCCGCCATGGGATCTGGAGGCAAAATCCCTCGCGCCCGTATGGGAGTGGCGCGCGTGAGGAAATACGCCGGGGTATAACTCCGCTGCAACGGGACATTACGGTACAGCGGACAGAGCCGCGGCGGGATCTCATGGCGACATGGAGGGTGCGATTGTCGCAACCCAGTGCTGGGCACGCCACAATAGCGGCGATAAGTCCCCTCTTTGAGAGGAGTGGTTGGAGAGGCGCCACAGCATCCTCACCTTCCGCCTGACACAGGTCCTCACCGGACATGGTTCTTTCGGGAGGTTCCTGTTTCGCATAAGGCGGGAGGAAACGACCGGGTGTCACCATTGTGTGAATCGCCCCGAGGACATGGTGGAGCATACGGTGGAAGTCTGCCCAGCTTGAGTGGAGAACAGCTGTGTCCTCGCAGAGGCAATCGGCGGCGGCGATCCCTCGCGTCCAGCCCTGGCCCAGGCCATGGTACGGAGTGAGAGGGAATGGAAAGCCATCACGTCCTTCTGCAAAGCAGTAATGCTAATGAAGGAGGAGGCGGAGCGCTTGATGGAGAGAGTCTTGTGCCCTCACGCCTCTAGTCGCCACTGGAGACGCCCTGGGCATCGGGAGTCACCTGCTGTTTCCCGGCTACCGTAGGAGCGTGCTTGTGGACGGCTAGCAATGGGTAGCTCGCCGTTCGGGAACGACCAGGCCCGGGTCGATGGCGCGTCGTGTTCCACACACGCCTCAAAGAGATATCAGCGCACAGTGACGGGGTCCTATAGGGCCGATGCCTCAGGGTCAGAGACACCGTGGCCCTGGCACAGGCAACTGAAGGAACACGGGTGGGTTTCAGTCAGTATAAGTCTGACACGCCCTCCCGCTCCACCCAGAGCGGGAGAAGTCATTTGATGATTTTCCACCCAAAAAAAAAAGGCAGATGTAAGTGATAACGCCGGGAGGGGCAACATGTTCTTCAGAAAGGTCAGGTGCGTCGTTGTAGGTACTCACAACCAGCGTGCGTGTATCACCAGATGTATAAACGTGAACGAAGCTCGAAGGGATCGCAGCAGGTGGCGTTTTGTAATTTCTGACTATCCCCAAGTGAAGATGTCGTGAGTTTATGTTAATGAATGTATTTATGTACAACTGCGACATCAGTGCACCTGCAAAGTCGTATCTTACCTACTACATTTGCTTAGTGTTATCTCTGTGAGCCGAGACTGCAATTCGAAGTATTTAATTAATTATGTATTTCGTAGAACTGAGACTGCATTTATAAACGCGAGTATACTGACTGTAAATGTTTATGTTGTAACTGTGTACTTACTAATTTCTTCGTAGCAAAAACAAGCAACTTAACAAATAGTACTTAATTAAAAGCTAGAACTCAACCCTGTTGATTCAACTTTAGGGTTCTCAGAAGACCACTTCATTTAATTGAATCAAATATTTGTTAAGTAATTGCAATTAACACTCAACTCCTGAAGGTACCCCCCTTTTTTCAGTTATACTAACTAGCTCCTGCCCGCCACTTCGTCCGCTTGAAATTTCGGCCCACGGCCCACCACGTTTCATCGCATCATCCGCCCGCGATTGGTTACGCTTAGCGTTCTTTCGACTTTTCTTCTGTTTGCTCGGCTCGTAGCGTGACGTTAACCTAAAACCTTCCGCGCCTTCAAACAAACAAACTCTTCAGCTTTATTATTAGTATAGTGTTAGGTTTTGAAATAATATAATAAATAGTTAAATTCTCCTAGTCGACCATTGGGATAAATTATTTATTATAGTGGCAACTATATATAGTAGTATATGGTGGCAACACTTGTTTGGAACAAATGACAGTTCTGAGAACACGGGCCTACACTCGGCCTATTTGCTCGGGGCCAGCTTCGAATGCGGACGGAATAGGTGTGGTCATCAATATAATTACCCTACAATAATTCAAGTGAGTTTTATTATAATAGCTGGTTAATTGTTACTAATTATTGTAGCAGATTTTTCGATTGGACGAATTAAATAATATTGTTATCTACCCAAGGAGTTATATTACAATAGTATATAGAATAAGAAAGTATAAATAATTAAACTTTTTCCTCCTTCCTACATGGTAACTCCTAGGTACATGCGCGTTGGTTAGGAAAAGTTATCAAAAGTGAGTTTAATTTAAACAGAACACAACAGCGACATAATTATATGACATAAATAAATATTATAGTACCGAGAGTTGATTTCGAGTAAATTAATTCGTTGGTTCGATCGAGGCTGTTATTTTTCAAACAGTGATATATTAATTTTTTTTGGAACAAATGCAAAAAAGATACGGTCAAAACCAACTACATCATCCACGGAATACACATAAAAAATAATCTTATAAACCACTCAGGCAGGTACTATTCGTGTTTATCATACCTACTGTACCTAAGTGTTTCGCACACCTAAGTCCCGAAAACTCGTCATTTTCGTTCTTTTAGAATAAAAAGCGCTTCATCATGTGTTTTACGTCGTATGGACGTCAGTTATCATAGGGTCTCAAAAAAAAAAAAACTTTTGCTTTGTTATTCTACACACTGTTGTGTGTATAGTTACCTAGTTAAATTATTGTATGTTTAAAACCAGAGAGCATGTTGTTGTTTTTAGGGGTTTCGTAAATAAAAAGGAAAACATGGAACCATTACTTTAGACCCCTTTTCTCAGGAACACGTGGAGCAGGTATCAAGTTAAAATAAATATGAAATACGAAGGTCCCTTGGAATTCTAATAACATCAAACTTCTACTTCTACTGCCATTTAACATTAAACCACATATTTTGATACTTGCTTATAAATCAAAACCTGTTGGGTCCTTGCCGTTGACCTACAATCATGAAAGAAGAAGTAAGGTCTCACACCACAACTATAGAAAAAAGTCCTTTTGTTTGTTTGTTTGGCATCTCGCAGGTCAACCTATGCGGTTGTCGTCTGCTTAAGCGGACTTGCCTGTGGATTCCCTAATAAATTAAGGCCTCCAGCCAGGACTTAAACTTATATACTAACTAAAACTAAGCGACAACGCTAAGGGCACCCCCTGTGAGGTACGAACCTCGGCTTAGGGCGTCGCTGGAAGAGGGCAGCAAATGACTAGCTGGATCAGGATTGGTATTATTTACGGACGAATTTAAAGCTACAGGCTCAGCGGCGCGGGCTGGCTCGAGCAAGGGTCGGGAGGGGCATCGATTTGGGCGTCGCGGCGGGCCTCAGCGGCGAGGGCGGTAGGACGGCGATCGGGTTTTGGGCTTATGTAGCGTGCTATTGTCCTTACTACTCTCCTGGAGGAGGGTAGTGGCGTCGTCGGGGTCGATTAAAGTATGCCTTGGTCGGCGAATACTGCTAATGCGAGAGGGAGTGTAGCGGGCGGCCGCTGTAATCAGGGGGTTAGAATGTTTGATGCCGCAAGAAAAAGAAAAAAAACGTTTATTTGCGGTAAGCATGACGCAGTGATTGAACACAAACACCAAAAATAACAAGTTGGGGGAAAATATGCGTCACATCCACGCAAAACGGCCATCGCTCAGCTTAATGCTACGACCCTATCCGAGACAGAGCCCCAGCGCTGGTTTTCAGCGACAGCCGGCCTGGCTGGTTTTCAGGGTCTGCATCTTATGGAGATGACGTGGGTGAGCGTGCGCAAATACAACGCAAGCATAGGTCATGATGGGACAGATGACTGCGGTATAGATGCGGAGCTTGCATTTGAGGGACAGTTTACTACGGGCTGTCAGTACGAATTGGAGCCTGCTAAGAGCGAAGGAGGCGCGCGCGCGAACCGCCTTAATGTGCTGTTTAAACGTTAGGTTTTGATCAAGGATCACGCCTAGGTATTTGGCTTGCTTCTCCCAAGGGATTGGCTTGCCGTACAAAGTGATCGGGCTGGAGAAAAAAGACCAGAAACGTAAAATATTTTAAACACACCGAAAAAATTAGTTTGAGAAACTCTAATAATCTAATAAGGTTAAAGGTCTCATGCCTGTATACCATGTGGGTGCGAGGAATACGAACAAAATTATTATGGCATGTTTCACCTTGACCATTTTTATACCTCTGTCTTGAAAAATTCCCTCACCCTGATTACAAATTATAATTACTGATAGGTTTAAAGGCAAAACTGGGCTAATCTATACATAATCTTTTTCATAACAATCCCAACGACGTAATTTATAAACAGCTCCCAGCATTAACTTACGAGTTATTGTTATTTTAATCACACGCGACATTATCGCGCGGGACCACCCAGATGTACCTACACATATACCTCGATTTGCGCAAGATGGCCGACACAAATCAACGGGTATCGTGGCGGACGAATTGGTAGGAAGAGATGGTGCACGAATAAAATTGCCTAGAATAAAATTACTATTCAACAACAGGTAAAAATAATGAAATATAAAGCAATGGCTGGTAAATTTATTATGTGATACATGGTGCTCACATATTTAAAAATATTGTAAAAGTAGATGATTTCCCTAAAATTATTAACAAGTAATAATTTTGTGTGTGAGTTAAAGTCATTACAGAATCAATGTCTTCTTTAAAAATAAAAAAAATATACAATTCAATAAGCAACCAGTTTGATTTTGTAATGCCTCTAGATTGTCCTATGAGGCAGGACCAGCATGTTTCCAAGCATTCTTATCTAGGATATAATCCTCTAATTTTTAATACGCTTGTTTACAAAGTGTACTTTTTTCTTTCATTTATTTGCAATATATTACAAGGTATGGTCTTTAATAATCTGAAAAACGGTTGATCTATTTTTGTCTTTATTTGTAGTGTTAAAGTTATCTCTATCAATTACAGTACAATATTTTCATTAAAATCCTGCAACGATCAAACACAGCGGTCGTAGTTTACGATCTTCTAACACGCACACGAAAGCAGCGTTGACACGGATAGCGACGCACACAACAGTCGGATCGACACGAACAAGAGCGGGAAAGCAACTGACATGGTCCTTCTTCAACAAGCGTTCTTACGGTACTGAGCGCATGTCGCCGGCATGGTGAAATATATTGTAAGCTTTTATTAATTTATAAAAAGCCAACAAGCCCTATGCTTGTATCGTAATAAACAAACTTAGACTAAAGAACCCATTAGGTCCCTGATACCTCTATCACAGATAATGTAATACTACGTACAGATACCCAATCCCATACAAAGAAATGAAACTTCCCTAAGTCTGGCAATTGAGCTGGCAATTTTTATTCGTCCACTTTTTCAACTGTAGTTTTACAACGCCATCTAGGAGTCGACTTACTTTTAAAACGGTTCATGCAATCCTTTATCTAAAAAGTCTTATAGTTCCGGGTTCAGAAAAACATGTAACTAGATTTCTTTTATATTTCCATGTAAAAAATAATGATAAAAAAAGTTGTGTGATTCAAATAAGTAACAGTATTGGAAACTGTGATGAGGCAGGACCAATTGAGTAAAACACCATCTATTGCAAAAAGCTCTAGTCAAAATGATTAACAAATGGCTACTTTTATCATTGTGGCGGCATCTACACCGTCACATGCGAACAAACGCCCGACACACTGACGTCAGACAAATCCTGCATCGCGCATGCAGAGTTTACCGCGCAGATAGCATATATACAACTTCCCGACAACGATCATCGGGCAGTTGCCTACCAGATACGACATCCATCTGGTCGGAGGATCCTCCCTTTTCCAAGAGTATGAGTGAACTTTACACCCTGTTCGTCATATCTCTTCATCATTAAAAGGATACGAACTGAAGATAAAGGCTTCCTTTTTATTTTATTTTTAAAAACGTGCATTAGGATTGGAAATAGATAAATCAGCACTAAACAAGGAAGTTTAGACTTTTACCAATCATAATTCAGCCAAAATTCTGCAGTATGTCGCTTTTTAATGATTGTTAATTTCATAATGGGTCCCTATGCTGCCATCTGTGATTTTTTTTTTCAAGAGAAATTATAATTTGTTCGAGTTATGACCCCATGCCTCTATTCACGTCCCATGACATGTATTAATAGATGGTTTGAATTTTGGAGGCTTAATTGAAGAAACTTGGGAAAACATGTCGTAATATTTTTTGGCATTAGACGAATCATGTTTCCCCTCGTTATGTATCTCGCTGCTATGCCTACTCAAATTTTCCTTATTATGGCGGAGATTCCGTGATAAAGAACAAAATGTCAAAAAAAATAGCATTTTTTTCTGAAACTTTTATTTCGAAAAATAAATTACAGACATTGATGTAGAAATTTTACAATGGGTGACACAATGGGCGGTCTTATCGCTAAAAGCAATCTTTTACAGACAACCTTTGGATGGATTACAGGGAGAACGAGAGACAATACTGCAGGTAGTCAGTGGTGTACCACATACATAAAAAAGATACCTGACTTTGGTAAAATCAGTCCTCAGAGAACCTTAGAGTAAAAACTCAAACTCAAAGCATTTATTTCAAATAAACCAATTACAGGCACTTTTTAATTGTCAAGGTCGGTCGGTCAGAATGATGAAGCTACATAGTTGTCCATTCCGAGGTTTATTATGTACCTATGGAGAAGAACGGGCAAAAAACTCCACGGACACTTTTAAATCAAATTGTGGTTACAAAATATTACTTATTACTTGTTAGTATTGCCTTAACAATTGGGATGATGACACAAGGACGGCGATAATCCCCTCCAAAAACTTTTAAAGCGTGCATCTTCTTCATATTTACATCGAATTAACTTTTTTTTTCGATTATCTCATTTTTACTATGCCTTCTTTGAAATTACATTATTTTTACGAACATTTTTAGTATTAGTGATCATCCCTATTAACGATAATTAATTTACTATTTAACACATAATAAATTCAACCCTGCCTCGTTTGCAAAGGCTACTGCTGAGGATGAAGTGAGTGTTATTGGGTTTTCCTATCCGGGATTTCGCAGCAGCAGCCCGGAATCTGTATTTGTGCCTGATTGATGGAAATAGGCTCGCCCCATATTACATGGGACTAAAAATAACTGGCAAAATGTAGGTGTAGGTAGTGTAGGTACTGTCCAGAGCTTAAATACCTTACACGTATGAATGTTGCGTTAGTGGAGGGTATTTATGCTCGTGACTGTAGGTTCACCTTTAACTAGCACTTTTGGCATTATGTTATGTTATGTAAATTCCAACCTTCGTGTTTATATGTACCAAAATAGATAACCATTATATGTGAGTCACAATTTGCTAAAATATTGTCAACTATTCGTGTTAAAATTGTGTAAAAATTATGCTCATTTCTATAATATCTTATTGTTTTTGCATGATGTGTCAATCGCCTTATATTGTGCACATGGCTTGTATGTTGGCTTGTGTTAATTCGGTTGAACAGTATAACCATAAAAATCACTTGGAAATTCCTGGAAATGAATTTTGATAACCCTCTGTCACAGTATCATAAAGTAAGCAGTATTACGTCTTAAAAAAAATCGGCCGAAACGACGCGCTTCGAAATCTCGGGTTACACCAGTCCTCAACAGTCGCTCGTGTGCCACAGTAACGTACAGACGCAGGCAGTACGACCTTCAACTAGTAAGTAAGTATCTCTCTTTTCCATGCGATCGATGCCTGCTTCTGCTCGCGGCTTCGCCTACGTGGATTTCAGTCTATAACAGAACTTTCTGTGACAGATCGAAATCCACGTTCTATATCGTGCGTCTTGAGATCAAAAATGCGTTCGAGAAATCTAAACTTTCATCCAAATGCTTTGGTGTGAAATACAACTTTACTATTAACAACTTTCTTGGCTTTAGCAAATGTAATGTTTATTAATATTTTATTAAATCTTAGTTTTAATTTTGCATTATTTATTCGTTTAATTCTGAATATGTATATAGTTTTTATTATTAATATTAAAGTTTACGTAAATATTCCGAGTTATTCTGAAATAGTATACATAAGTTAAGATAGTTGAAAATGTTTCACTATGTGAAATTTTAACCTTTTTTTTAAATAGGGGAAAATATTGTATTTCCGTATTTTCTTTTGGCGGTTCGTTATACATTTTGGCACCCTCATACTTAATATTTCTAGTACCGCAGTTGCCTTGGATTTAGCATTACCTACTTAAATTATCTTAGACAAATAACGTATTTTTATACAAGTCTGTCATCTATTATCAAGTGGTGTATATAACCTAAGCATATAGACATATTATATGTCATCGCGATTTTTAATAAGCATGTTTATGTAACTTTTTATAGAAAGTATTCTATTTTCTAACCCAAATAAGTGTCTATTTTTATTTCAGACTATCCCAATAGCTTCGGCTAATGTGTCGATATGATTTAGCAAACAAACTTATCACCACACTACGACTTGTTAAAAACATTTAAATGCATAGAACATGCTTCCTACAACAAATCGAATTGCATTTCATTATCGTTTGGCGAAGTTAAGATTAACTTTACTTGCCTACCGTTAAGTAAAGTCAGTACTTTACTTAACGATAGGAAAGTAAAGTTTTGATAATTTAAACTTTACGCCAGTAGTCCAGTGACTACTGACGTAAAGTTTAAATTTTCAAAGATGATAAATATCCTAACGCTTCCTTGTTGGATACAAGTACCAAGTTCCTGTCTAAAGACTTTCTGTACAACATCATCAATCACCGCTTTGCTGTATTTCATTACTTTACTTTTAAAATTACTCGAGATGTTGGCATTAGTTTGTACACCTCTTTGGTAAGACGCTTCCTTTCTATACGATGCGTACAGTAGGCCACACGCTAGTGGCACTGGTAAGAAAACAAGTATAAGCTGGCCTCTTATTCTATTGAAACTCTGTACTACGCTTGGCCAGCTTAAGGTCGAAGTGTTGCCATAGGTCGACTGTACTCAATCGACGGAGGTCGTACGTGATGTGCACTTTTGTTGGTAAATCGATATAACAACATTACAAGTGAGACATAACAAGTATCTACATCGGTACAACATGAGCCTTACATTTGAAACAGATTTCCTCAGGATTGTGACACATAGCCTGGGTTACACGATGCAGATTTTTCTAAATCGGATAGCAAGCAAGTAATGTCCAAGCCTATTATCCTGGTTTGGCACATGTTAACGTTGTTACCACGATGCTAGGTAATTATAAGCCAGCATTGCAGTGACTTACTCCGTGGAATAAAATGATACGATCGGATACTAGCTTTGCCATATCCGCGAGGCTAGTGCACAAGCTAGGTTAGTATAATCAATGGCGGAGGCCGCAACTAGTTCAATCACAAACTCCTATCCTATTAAACACTAGCTTGTAGCTACATATGCCACGTTCGGTTCGTGGATGGGTGACCATTCATTACACACATATCGAGCAAAGCACGTTAAGCCGTTGGTCCCGGTTGTCATTCCTAGATCTTTGACAGTCATTACGAGTAGTGAGAAACTCACGATTCAAATTCATATTCATTTATTTATTGTTTGTCACAGGTGAAAAGACAGTTCTTACAAATATAATTTTTGTATCGCTGTAACATACACATGGGGTGTACAATATTTATTTTATGCCAATGTTAAGTTAAAAATTATTAATAATTATGAATACAATTAAACTCTTGTTAGTTATAATCCAAAGCATTGGTTGTTTTAGTCAACCTCAATTCACATTCATTATTATACACAACTATTACGAGCATACAATTTACGTTTAATAAGTCAAAAAATAAAAAGTAGTTAACATGTCAATTTTAGTCAACCACATCTTACATTCGTATAAAGACATAATTATTACAGTCATGCAATTTATATTAAATGAGTCAGAAACCATTTTAGTCAGCAAATTGGTCATGAAATTCGTTAATTGAATATTTGGTTTTACGAGTTCTTTTAACTTTGATTTAAAAATACTTAGTGATGAGACATTCTAAACACAGTTTCGGAGTTTATTGTAGACTTTAACTCCAATGCCAAATACACTCGATTTAAATTTAAGTTTTCTTCATTTGATGCCTTTAAGTTCAGTTTTATGTCTCACAACGTTTCATACTCATCTATATCGCGTTTTATCATCATTGTCGCTTCAAATATATATACGAGTAGTGAAGGTAGCGTTAAGATATTCAACCTTTTGAAAACTGGTCTACATGAATCAGTCTGTTTTAGTCCGCATATGCAAGAGTCTGACTACCAGACTTACCAAAGGGTATCACCCAGTAACAAAAAGTAAAGGGTGTTACCCAGTAACTGGGTTGTGGAGGTCAGGTAGGCAGACGCTCCATGTAAAATTCTAGCATTCAGCTGCACCCGGATAGACCGGAAGCCGCCCCCAACATAGTTGGCAAGGACTGGGCAGATTGACTAGCTTACTTTTTTATTTGTTGCTATTAGCTAACAAGCCAATAAATGAGGATAGTTCAGTATTCGAAAGGCCAGGGTGACTAGCTTCCTAGCTTACTGGCACTATGTTGCTATCATTGCAAAAAATGCAATGATAGCAACATAGATGCATTTTTTATATTTTTTATGCATTTCATTTCATGCACACACATAAATACTAAACAACGCTCACACACACCACTCAAGAGCATGCAGGCACTAAATTCCCTTTTAGATTTATATTATTTTAATTTTATTGCATAAATGTTTAATATTCCATAACGGGTGAAGACACTGACTCCTGTAACACAGGTACCACCTAGCTCAGGAGTCAGGGCTTCTATTGAAAATGTTACACCTTTTTGTTTATGTCAATAAAACTTTTTATTATTATTATTATTGCTTTAACAACTAGCCTCGTCTAACCCGGCCATTAGACCGAAGCTCACGCGCCGCCTTTCAGTTTTTCTTTAACTGATTTCAGCACCAAAACTCATGTTCGGTCTGTTATTACGTTTTTAACATCTTGTTCGCTCGTTTTAATAATGTAAGAGTTGGATTTACACCGTTGGAATGTTAATCAGTTGTTCCATTTAGGTAATACCCCAATCATGTTTAAGCTCAACTACCTATTGTGGTCACCTCGCATTTATTTACCGAAATAAACTCGAATTTAAATCCTCAAAGCTTCTGCTATCTTGTTTAAAAAATTGCTCTAATCTGTGTTAAGGCGCAAATATGATAATTACAGTAAAGCAAATAATGGTTTAATCACAATAATGCAATGCGACACCATTGTATCAAGATAATGATGTAACAATTTGAGAAGCGAAGCGAATAATTAATAAATATTCCCTTTGTCTTCATAATCATCTTACTCCATAACTGTGTCTGCCTTCACATCAAACTAGGCGTCTTCTAGGAACGAAGAGAAACTTTCTAATTCAAGTCAGAATGCCAAGTTGGTACAGAAATCCTTCAAACTTTTAATGACACGATTCTATGATCTTTATCGCTTTCTTTACTTAGAATTGGAGCCGTGAGCTGTTTTATGAAGGTGTTTTAGTAAACATTAAAGAGAGATTAATACTCTGAATATACTTGTTATCTCAGACGAACATTGAAATATCAAAGCGGTATTTTTAAGTGTTGCGTATATTAACTCCGTTTATTCAGAATAACTTTAATACATGAATAATTTTTCATTAAAGAACATAACCTTTATCGTGTAATAGGTAGGTAATTTTTTGTGGTCGTTGATTTTTTGTAATGTGCGTTTTTTAGTGCAGAGTTAAAAATAAAATATTTCTTTTCTTTCTTTCTATTTTGTCATGATTGTGAATGATCAGCAGTTTTTTTTAATCCTTACAATATTTTTATCCGCCTAAATCTCGGTAATACGTTTATTTAAAGCTTGAAATACGTTTTTTAGTTTCTAAACTAATAGGTATCTACTTTTAGGTTAATAGGCTGGGATAGGTTGATAGGCAGGTACTTTCATACATTTTTAAATATCACTTTCAAAATCATTTGAGTGATAATAAAATTAACCAATGCATTCATAATCTGTGAAATGTACAAATTAGAAATAAAATATTCGGACCATTTCCCGTATGTGTGCCTTTTGACTTCGCTTTCATTTCAAACTTTGCACCATTCTACTCGTATGCACTTTGCTACCAACTATGAGCCATAAAGAACTTGTTTCCCGAGGAAAGGCCAGGAAACCAATCTTTGTTACGTAATATCTACTGTCACTAAACACAACAAAAACACACACACACATGTTTCTCAATCATACTCAAGAAGTAGCCTTTAACATTAAAGTTCACTCACGCAATACAACCTCAGATAATTATAAATTACAAGTGCCCTGTATTTGACAGAAAATTCGCAGACAAAATATTTAGGCTTCATAATTGATCTTGACCACGTTACTGCGAGAGTTAGGAAACTGGGTTGGATTTTCAAATGCATGTTCTTCGAAAAAATTCAAAAGGAAACCGCGGATCTTCCAGAAATCTCCTAAATAAATACTATTTATCACTCGCGTAATCTATCATAGTCTACTGCATATATGTAATCTGTCATAGTAAAATTAATTATCGTTTTACGTGATTAAGAAAACATATCAATTTCACTTACAAAGTCTTTTTATTTGTAACATCTTTAAAATAAGAATTATGTTCATGTACTCACCCTGCGGGCTACCTACTTCTTTGGTTATTTGCCACTGAATACCTTATTTAGAAATAATTCGAATACGCACCTACCAATGTTTTATCATCTGCATCACCCAAAGGCTGACTGATAGAAAACGCCTTTGGCATTAAGTCAGCCTCTGAACATTTGTGTGCCTGAAGTAATAAATGAATAACTTAAAATAAACATATTAAAAAAACATTTCGAACAAAACTTCCAAAATCGCAGCTGTGTTAAGTTAAGTAGACCCGCACCCTAATTGCGTAATACACATTCAATCGTAATCTGAATCGTTTTGAAACAGATTGCTAATGCATTACTTCTTAAGTACGAAAAAAAAAATATGCTCGACAATGTAAATAACGCAATGAATGTTGTTGAACTGTCAAAATCAAACAGATTAGTCGTAATCGTTTACGAAAATGTGTTACGCAATTAGGGTGCCGGACACGGACGGAATTTCATTAGAGATGTGCCCTCACAAAAATATTCATGTACATTGGCATACAGAACGTCATATTAAAGCTAACAGGTATGTCTTTACAATAGTTTAAGTTTTCTGATCAGAGCTGAAGCGCGAGATACTCGTACTAGAAACAGGATACAAAAAAAGTACCAAAACATTTTTAATAGCAATGATCAACAATTCCGAGTTTTATAGACGAAACAATACAAGATTGTCAATGGATAATATCTATTGACGACATTGTCGTCGACAGTGTGTGTTCATTCACACCAATATCAGTGAATTTTTAATTCTATGAAAATGTATGAAATACTCCCAATGTCGGTGTTCCATACATTTTAAATAAGTCAAAAATCTACAAAATACGGACTAAAACTTATACATCATACAGGTGCGCCAAATTAAAAAATGTATTACTTTGATTTGGGAAATAACGTTGTAACCGTTACTGAACCTCCTATTTCGAGGTGGCGTAAGTTTTCAATTTCATCTTGTAGTAGTAATAGGCCTAGACCTTTCAAACGTCATCATAGGCAGGCCGCGCTAGCGGAGAGCTTGTAGTCTGGATATTTATGGATTTAGCGACTTTGCAATGAAATATACAGTTGGTTTATATAAAATATGGGCAATAAAACACTAAAATAAGTAGCACTTGAATTTTTATTTACTTAGGTATCTAATTAAACAGGTAGGATATACATTTGCTTATAAAAATGATTTTATGAAAACCATTATTGCATTAATTTATGATTAAAACCAAAAGTCACTGGATCTCTTTATAGAAATCATAATAAATCCTCTGACTGCTGAACAGTTAAAATAAGATCAGATATTTGTGCCCTCATGTAATAAATGCCACTCATTAGCAAATAAATGTATCACGCATATTTGGTAACTGACGGGAACGTAATAATTGCGTTCTTTTAGCAACATTACCTTAACAAGGGTACGAAATGTCTAGCAGATGTAACTAGGCAGAAAATTCATTTGGTCAATCCTTGCTTCAGCAGGATTATCAGCTTGTGGAGGTGGTGGTGGTGGTTCATGAGCGACCGTTGGATTAGCAAGTGGTGGGAGTGGAGATGGTTCGGGAAACCTAGGTTCATTTCAAAAAACCTGTCTGTGTATATTTAGTACGAAGTGCCGATTATTTCGCATCACAGGGATGACATGCTTGCAGATTTGTGTTCCGATCCTGTAACAATGTTTGACATTTTGGTTAGTAAAATAGTATTAATAATAACTGGTAATAATTAGGGCGCAATCTCACTCGGCGTATAATTTACAGCTGACTGTTTGTATGTTAGCGTCCCAATACTATTTTAAATAGAACAGTCACACTATGCACACACGCAAATAGTTGTAGCTATATGCTACGTGAGACTGCAGCCATACTTATTAATTATGAGGAATTTGCTTCATCATGGGAACAATACAATAACAATTAACAGCAGCTAGGGCAAGATAGTTGACTAAAAATATAAGCTCAACAGCACACACTTACCTGATTGTGGGTATACCACGAGAAGAAAATATCGATTGATGGAGTATTTTCATCAACGGCGTGGTATCGCACTGAGTGACGCCTTCCCATAACAGAGCATCCACAACCAATATTCACTATTGGGTAGCTCAGGATTCTGCTATGTACTTTCTTCCGAGAAACCAAAGGCTGCTGCACAACATAAGTGTTATTGCACAACACAGTTAGCTGTGTTGTGTTATTGTTACTCTGTCGTGAGAAGATCAAGACACAGAGTGACAGGTGACAGACATATACATGGACAGACAGAACAGCGGGAGCGCGCGCAGTTCAGAAACTAATCGGAGAGTGATCGGCATTATGACGCGCGGTAGCTCAAAAAATGGTGACAGTGATAATCGTGAAATCTTTGACTTTTATAGGTTTTTTTTACCTTAGTCTTACGGTTCAGGCGTACAACAGATACAGTGCTTGTCATATGCGTGTATGTAAACGCAAACGCAGTTGTGTTGATTTGCAAATTATGTCGAAATAAAAACCGGACAAAATCAAGTACCACACATATTTTTATTTACATTTTTGTCGCCATTCTAAAGAAATGTAATTGTTGCGATTTATTTCAGTAAATTTAACGAGTATTTTTCGTATATTATAATTACTGTACTGTTGTAAACTAAATAACCGAAGAAGGCAATTCGTATATAAGGAAGCGCTGCTCACAGCGCGCCCCGTCCCGACAAGACCATCGCCTTCGATGATGTCGACAAGGCTGAGCTTCCAGCCGACAGTCTATAAATGGTGTTTAATTTTAATTTTTTATTATTAGATATGGACTTTTACATATCTCTGACATAATTCTTTCATTATTTGACATTATATACCTAAAATTTTTAATTATTTTTGATTTTACTTTATTAGATTATTTTATATTTTGTAAATGTGAGAACGTCGTAGGCCCTGTGGATTATAAATTATAGACAATTGTCTATTTGTTTAACATATGGTACCTGTTGACAGGCCTACACTGTCCTCCCATACCTGTTAATCACTGTAATTGGAAAACATTGTAAAAGACATATTTTTAAAAGAGTAACCATGGAGTTTCTTGCCGGCTCTTCTCCATGGGAAACGACCAATTGGAACCGTGCACCTAGAATCTGACGTTTCATAAGTGCCCATGTAGGTCTATGTGAAATAAAATATTTTGATTTTGATTTTGATGAGAAGTCCAATGCTCGCCTAGCTCTGAACCAGTAGACCAAGCTCACCTCTCTGAGGTCGACGCTGAAATCGAACATAGAGCCTCCCTCCCTCCCGTCGAAGACCCATAGTATCCACTGCCCCCCGTCACGCCTGACGAAGTGCACGACCTCATCAAAGGTCTTAAGGCTTGTAAAGCCCCCGGCTCAGATGGAATCACCAATAGGGTATTCCAACTTTTCCCTGCCCACCTGATAATGCTACTGACTACCATCATCAATGGTGCTCTGAGCAACAACATCTTCCCACAGGCATTCAAAGAAGCCACCGTCATCGGTATCCCGAAGCTCGGCAAGCGTCAGGGAGCCGTGCCTTCTCCCGAGCCAGCGGTCGAGCACTGGCCGGATCGCTTCGATGGTGGTAATTCTCTGAGGAATTTAAAGCTACAGGGTCAGCTACGGTGCGGGCTGGCACTTCGTCGAGCAAGGGTCGGGGACAGTTACGTCGGGGTCTTCGCGACCTCCACGACCTGTTCTTGCGAGATCGGAATGTCGATTTCTGTTTCTTGTGCACTGTACTGGTGGCCCTACTGCTCTCCTGGATGAGAGATGTGGTCATCGTGGTCGGTGAGGACATGCCTTGGACGGCGGACTTGGCTACTTGTGGAGGTGCGTGCCGATTTAACAGCACAGCTCCTTATAAGGCGATTTACTGGATTGGATTCTTAAGGACAAATGATCGAATATTTTGTGTTTCGCAATGTAAATTAAAGCAATAGTAAGTACTATTGCATAGAATCCAGTTGAACAGACAGCTGTATTGCTGGGGACTTTGTTGCGCCCCTTCTTCCAGCTAAAGCTCTAGGAAGTGGTGAAGGGCGGGTGTTTTGGGGAAAGTCTTATGTAATTTTGACATTCGTTCTGTGGGTTCGATATACGCAAAGGGCATACAACGCCCTCAGAGTTTAGTATAATACGCCTTCAGAGTGTTGTTGGTGCTTCCACGTTAATTGGCCTTCAGAGCAGTGCATGTACATTACTATCCAGCGACAAATCTGAAATATGATCATGTACCTAATTATACCGATACCCATAGCGCTGCTTCCAATATTAATACGCACGGTGGTAGAATTTTCTACTTTTTGTCACCCGACCGAGGTATAGGTATGGATATATAAAAAGTCCGCCAAAACCAAAACTGTAATTAACTTTGATAATGCCTACACTAACATGATAAGTACTGATATGTTATTTTTAATACGTGTAATGACCCTGAGATCATAGCTCAAAGTAATATAGATGTAATAAAAACTTCACTTCTATAAAATACTACAACTAAGTCAGTCCCAAATGGCATGCGGGTTATCAAGCCTTGAATGACCGCTGGTGTACTTCGATGTATTAATCTCCGTAACAAAATGCAAGTGCAAACTAAGAAACATTTCTGTCATATAATACTAGAATCACTTTCAGAAGTTTTCGTAACTTTTGTACAAACTTAATAAATAAAATCACAAACAGAACAAATAATAACGTCAATTAATAATCCAAAAAAGCTCTGGCAAAAAATAACGAAATCACACAATTTGAAACCCCTAAATCAGTCAATATAGATCTTCTTAAAATCACACCACACCCTCTCGATTCTTTAAACTGTATTAATCAGTTTTTCGTCGCAATCGGTAACACATTAGCGGAAGAGATAGTAAAAAATATAATCTCTCTAATCTTAGCTCTTCATGCCTAAGGAGTCCCAAATGGCATGCGGGTTATCAAGCCTTGAATGACCGCTGGTGTACTTCGGTGTATTAATCTCCGTAACAAAATGCAAGTGCAAACTAAGAAAGATTTCTGTCATATTATACTAGAATCACTTTCAGAAGTTTTAGTAACTTTTGTACAAATTTAATAAAGAAAATCACAAACAGAACAAATAATAACGTCAATTAATAATCCAAAACAGCTCTGGCAAAAAAATAACGATATCACACAATTTGAAACCCCTAAATCAGTCAATATAGATCTTCTTAAAATCACACTACACCCTCTCGATTCTTTAAACTGTATTAATCAGTTTTTCGTCGCAATCGGTAACACATTAGCGGAAGAGATAGTAAAAAATATAATCTCTATAATCTTAGCTCTTCATGCCTAAGGAGTGAACAGCATACTAGATCATTGGTACTGCTTGACACTGACCCGCAGGAAGTGGATAGTATACTCATGGGTCTCGATTCTGGAAGATCACTGGCTGGGACGGTATACCTACAAAATCTTTGATAATTTTCTAGGTATTTCTTGGTCCATTTAATAAGCCAACTGGCTAACCTGTGCTTTAGAACCGGGATATTTCCAGCTGATTTTAAGAGATCTTTGGTTACGCCTGTGCACAAGGGGGGGAGGGACCGAAATGATGTCAATAACTACCGCCCTATATCGGTTATATCATGCATCGCATAAAAATTAGAAAAATTGCTCAATAACAGACAATTATTAACCTAAATAAACAGAATATTTTATCTACTTAACTATGCCATTAAGGCTTTAACTTGCGATATAGTCTATATTTTAGATAAAGGACGGAAATGTCTTACAGTATATTTAGACCTAAAAAAGGCATTTGACACCGTTTCTGTCCCCATCCTTCTGCACAGACTTGAAACAATCGGCATAAGAGGTATGGCTCTCTCTCTTTTTGGTAGTTATCTATATAACTAGAAAAACAGCAGGTTAGGGTTGGAAACTTAACTAATGATGAAGAAACTATGTTTTGGAGTACCACAGGGAAGTGTGCTCGCCCCGACGCTGTTTCTGATTAACATAAATGAGTTATGTAATATCAGGAACAGTGGCGGACGAGTATTTTAATATGCAGATGACACAGCAGTTGTTTTCGTCGGTGACTCTTAGGCTGCTGTGCGTGCTGCTGCTGATGGATTAGCGGTAATAGCAAGTTGGCTAAATTCTTATCTTTTAACCCTCAACGTATCTAAAACGAACTTCATCTGCTTTACTCCAAACCAGAGGACACAGCCAGGTGCTGATTTTGGGATCGTGATCCATGAGTGTGCAAACTCCCATTATCCTTGCAATTTTCAAAGCATAAAACAAGTTAGATTCACTAAATATCTTGGTATAACAGTTGACCAAAGATTGGCCTGGCACACCCATATCGAAAATAACATGGCCACAGTCAGAAAACTTATATCGATTTTTAAAACGTTGCAGCAAGTGATGTCACCGTTACTACATAACAAAATTGATACTGCTCTGGCAAAATCAGTCATCACATACTGTTTACACACCAAATTTCTAGACCTAGAAAGGGCTCAAAGGTCTCTCATCAAAGTTAAGTAGTTTAAACCCTTCCGTTATCATACACACAACCAAGATTAGTTATTTGCTCACTGTTAGGAAATTGTACATATTGCACATAACTATAAAAGACGTAAAGATATTGTGGCCCATTCCCCTTCGGTCGGTACAGTTTTCGCCAAGCGTCGGTAAAATACTCAATCAACTTATATTTTTAATAAATTGAACCTTAAATTGAATATTTACCCCATGTTGCGGTACGAATGTAAAATACTCTAACGGAATGGTTGAAATCACAAAACGTATGATGAAATTGAACTTATATTAACCAGAATATGCTAATGAAGAACCTGTACCCAATCAAAACATACATCAGTTATTCAATCATTAACACACACGCATCCACACATACTCACATACAAACACTGTATAGCTTGCACACTTGAACATGCTACAAAAAATTTAACATCCTAGAACCTAAACTTTAATTTTTACTGTTTTGTTTAATTATGTCTCACAATTGTTGTTGCGAGTAACACATGGGAAGTTGCGAGGTAACCCCATCACAAGTATTCTTATAACTTATTGGGGCTGCCTCAATTTTGTGCTGTAGTATGAGAAACAAAAAAAAAACACAACATCAGTGAAGATGGCAAATTAACTATTAGTTATCCTAATGCCGTTCCTGTTGGCGTTATCCCTTTGGTCGCCTTTAGGACGTCATTTGACGTAGAAAAAAGATAATTCATTCTTTGTCAGAACCAGTGTCCAATATTCCAGGAACCCATGTAGGGTTGCAAAATTGAAAATTCAAACGAGTGTTTCAATTTAAAAAAATTAAAAAAACAATTTCATAATCTGTTACATAATACGTTACAACCGAACAGTCAACCGCCAATTTATATTTATACTCTGTCGAGTTTCAGTTGTTAATCCGTTAGCAACAAGAATGTTGATCGATAGGCAGCTCTCAGTAATTTCAACTTCTAATTGTTGAGGCCAATTACCGATCAAAACCTTTACGAAATTAATTATCGCCAATTTGGGTTAAATTTTAATTACTCGTGGAGCGGAGTTCTGTGGTTAACGAGAGTGTGTCTAAAAGAGCACATCGTATTATAAGCAAGCAATTATAAATTATTTAAGCGGAGTAATTAAACAAGCACACGGGGAGACGAAGTTTGTCGATTAAATCAAGCCGCTTTATTTACGTTAGTAAAAGCGGCGTATAGAGATTTTAAAGGAATTAAAAATCTATGTACGTAGTGGGAACGTACTTGAATATCTATATGGTACCGGATTGACAGAAGAAAGGAAGTAGGTATTGTGTGCTAAATGATATAGCCAGAAAGTGAGATAAAGACTGATAGAGATGATTAGTAGAATAGGCATTCTGCACCGACCACAAAAATAAATTGAGATAAGGACTGATGATGACCTACGTAATGTATGCCATACATACATAATCAGCCTATTATGTTCCCACTGCTGGTACACAGGCCTCCTCTCTGTGAGAGGGAATGGGCCGTTATACACCACGCGGGCCCAGTGCGTGTTGGTAGATGTCACAAGGTCTTAGACATGCCGGTTTCCTCTCGATTTTTTCCTTCATCGTTTTGAGAGCAGTGGTGATGAAATAATTTACACAAAGTAAAGCGCCTGTCTGGGTTCGAATCTACGACCTACAACTCGAAAGTCGCGGCCGTTACCACTGGGCCACCACTGCTCTAACGTAATGTATGTAGTTGTAATATCATTTTTCTTCACACACGTAACAAAAAGCTTTCCGAGGATCATATTGTAATTTATGAATTTGTTAAGTTGAAAATAATAAAAAATATGATCCCATCTCATTAATTTTTACTCCCATACCGAGATTTTTTCAATTGATACGAAGTTTTACAGCATAGATAGTGAAAAATATCGGAAAATATAAATGTAATCGTTATCATAATCATTTATTTGTCAGAATATAGTTCAAATTGTGGTCTTTAGATTAGTCAATGGTATCATCTCATTCTGATGTGTGGCGTGCAAATATTGGTACTTAACAGTGATGTACAAGATACCTTAAATAAAGTATCTGGAATATAAAATGCAAAATACTTTTAAATTAAGTATTTTAGATACCAGATGCAAATAACATTCTGTATTGGTATTTGAAATACTAGACTATATAAAATACGTATCTTTTGAATACTTTTCAGAGATAAAATACTCTTGTAGAAAAACAAAATTTTTTAACGAAAGTTTATTTTTTACATGTAAATCGCGTTGATTGCACAACGTGAAACAACATAATATTATATTTTTAAGGTTTTAATTGAGACTTAAGTAAAACTAGTTCTTCAAACAGACAATCACTCATTTTTCTTCGATGACACCTCATGATCATGCCCCCAAATGAGAAGAGTCGCCACAGGGGCAGAACTTGGCAAACAGGTGTTGTATTTGTTATTTTTATTGTAGGATAATCATTTAAGCTCTTTGTGTTGGTAAGTTGGTATCTTAATTATTTAAGCATTGCAATTTTTTCTAAATCAGCGGTGCTGCCAGTAGATCTTGTGTTTTCGGCACTTGCAACGGAGGAATCATAATCCTCTAAAAACATGTTATAAGATTCATCTTTTGACTTTTTTATGTCACCTTTAATATTGTTGAAAGCCTCAGATTTTTGTTTTTCAGTGCGATTAATTTTTCGTGTTTCAGTCAGGATAAGTTCTTTTACATATTCTTTCCACGCTTTTGGTACCCATCTCATTTTAAAGAACGGATGTGATACTGAGGCCAATATTGCATCATTTGCTTCAGGCACTAACTACAAAAATTATCATTTAAAATTACACGAGTCAAGGGGCATAGCCAATAACATTTTGTAGAAAGAAAGAATTGCCACGCCACTTATCAATTCGGTCCTAAAAGACTAAAGATTCAATTGCGCGTTCGGTTTTATCTACGAAAACATAAATATTTAAAATTAATGTCACCTAAGATGTCACAATAGAATCACCAATTACTAAAAGTATTTTAGCAAACATAGTATATACAAAATACTAAGATACCAAACAACAGGTATTTAAATACAAGATACAAAATGAATTTCAAATAATTATATGAAATACAATACAAGATACAAAATACGTATCTTGTATTTGTATTTCAGATACTTGTATCATAGATTCGTTACATCTCTGGTACTTAATTACTAATCTATTAATTTAGTTACCCCGTCCAAAAGGTAGTTTCGAACCCAGGCAAGCACTTTACTTGCTGTATTTGATTTCATCACCACAGCACTCAAAACATTAAAGGAAAACATCGTGAGGAAACCGGCATGTCCTAGATCCCAAAATTCGAAGACATATGACATCGATCAACCCGCACTGGACCCGCGTGGTAAATTATGGCCCTCTCACTGAGAGGAGGCCTGTGTACCTACCAGTAGTGGGTTGGTTATGCGTACGACATATCAGTACAATCTAACATTGTTAATCCATTCACAAACCCGGAATCTGTTTATCTCGGTAATAGGATAATCTGTTCCGTTTCGCACGTGAGTTGAACGTAAACTCAATACAATATACAACGTGGAGACGATAAATGGAGACACTGGCAATACACATGCGTATGAGTATTTTGAAAATATCAAATAAATCCTAACATCGAAATTGAAAAGTGTTTTTTTCAAACAAACTAAATACCGGCCCATAACTAGTATAGTAACTAAACTATTTACAAGGATTAAAGGACGTATTTCGAAGTATTACTTTTTGATTAATCTTTTGTATGCACACTGGGAACGTCATTACTAATCATGTTCCCAGTCTTTTCCCAACTATGATGGGGCCGGATGTCAAAGTCAATCCATTTATTTCAAAAATGCAGATTAATGGCACTTTTGAACGTCAATATAAAAAAAAAATCTAGTAACCCATTCCAGAAGGTAGTTTCATATTGAGAAGAATGGGCAAGAAATTCCACTGTTACTCTTATGAAATGCCGGACTCTTACCGGCTAAAACCCACTCCTGCCGTTGCTCAGTGTCCCTCTGACATGTACACCTGTATCCTTTAATGTATACATATATTGTATAGACATGATTTCTTATTCCAATTTGTTACTTTTATTCCATAATCTACAATATTTTTTTATTACCATGCAGCTTCTCAAGGAGATGACCTCCTCCTAAGTTTCAATGAGCTCATTTGACCCCAACTTTGATTTGATGTCTGCATTTAATTGGGTCAATTCCTTATGAAGGAACCTCCAATTTGCTTTTACTGAATGGCAATTTTTTCTTTTATTTCTGGTGACGTTTGTAGTTTGGATAATCTGAACATTACGAAAACAAAACCGTTGTGGTGACTACTTTCTGGGAGCGCTGACTGGACCTTAGTAGTCCGCCATCGAGAGGCGTGCTAACGCGTCCCATTTGGCGCGTATTGGGCACACGCTGTCGAAGGCGTTGTGGTCAGTCTTATTTATGTTGGCTGATAGGAAGTTGTGACACCTCAGTGCCTCCGCTGCCAGACGTGACGGGCAGTCAGCACGCATGTAAGGGTCGCCGCAGTGGATGCAGAGGTCGGCGGGCTACGTGCACAGTTTCCGGCTGTGCAAAGCACAGACGACAGCCAGTGCACTGCACCAGTGGTGACTGGTCCTGCGCTCGCACTCGCTGTAAGCCGATGTGCACGCGACCCGCCATAGTCAGCTTCTGCCACATTGTAGGTGTCACCTGCAGGATGACGTGGCACATGTGGGGGTTCCTCGTCCTTTGACGGATCTTCACCCCCAACCTCAACTCCTCCGCAGGTTTGTCCCCGATCAGGTGGGTGTTTTGGCGGTGCAAGGATTGTGTTACCTCTACATCTGAGTGGCAGGAGAGGACGCCCTTGATGATAATAAGCGGATCTATGTTTGTAACCTCTTCTACCACTAGATTACCAGTCTTCCTTATCTTTTCTGTCACCTTTGTCATCCATTCCCTTGTTTTAAAGCCGACCACCACCTTTTGTTCCCTCACTTTTCGCAACCGCTCCACCCTAGTGCCTTCATTTCTGGCATCAACCGCCGTCCTGAGTTTCACAATGACCTCTTCACCGGTGTTCTGATCATTCACAGATGATATAATCATCGAGTGGATTTTGGATGTTCTGCTTTTGGCCGGCGGCGATTTCCGCGAAAGTCGGACCTTGGCTTGTGAGTAACAAGGGGCCAGCAGGAGTTGCTTCGACAGAGCATGGGTATGCTGTTGGCACTCTTGAAGCGTCTGTTTTTGCTGTTGGAGGCTTTCTACAAGGCTCTTCATCAGCTCTGTCGGTTCTTCTGTGGTCGGCTTTGACTACTTTTGAGACTCCGCTTTTTCTCCCACCAGAGCTGAGTGGGCTCTTCCTTTCTCACTTTGTGCTTCTTTCACCAGCTGGTAAAGTCACTCTAACGCTTTCGTCATCTCGTTCTTGTTTTTTTTTTTTGAGGTTTCTGGAGCTTAAAAGTTAAATTTTAGCCGAGCTCTTCTCAGTTTCCTCCGGCTACTTCAGTCCATCCAACTGGTTCTGATGGGCGACTGTTGCTTTGGACCTAAGTTTAGGAGAGGAAGACAGTGTTGACTTCTTCGAAGGCGTTGGTGTTTTAGAGGCTGTCCAGATTTCGGTCTGTTGGCATCCCACTCTCCAATACTACGCCTTAACGACGGGCCAGTCTGTGCCAGTCGTGTCCGAACTCTCTTCAGAAACCTTCGTCTTATAAACGGGTGTCCTAATTCCAAACATTATGGTGAGATCACAATAAAGAACGACTCAGTTTTCAGGGGACACGAGAATCTATACTAAATCCCTGTAAAGGGGGGATCAGTCAGTAATAAAATATACCTTTTTACTACTTAACCCAAAGCAACTTATGTAATTTGGCACCATTAAGGGTTATAAAAACATATTATGAAGAATTGAACTCAATCAATAGCATTCAATAATCATAATGATTTGTCGGAAGACATTGACAGGGTGACAGTCTCACATTTGCAAACCGCGGAATTGAAGATTGACACAAGCTTATAAACTCATCGTCGGATCGCCGCCTAATACTAACACAAAACATACGCAGCATCAACTGTAACATGCCGCCAGGGCTTGAAATACTCCTGACCAGACTAAACTTGGACTGCGACATAATTATACTTACTGAATGCTGGCTTTCACGCACATCAGTAGTTCCCAACATATCTGGCTATCGTTTTGAGTAGACTAAAAATAATCCGAAACAAAATGACGGTGTGGTTATTTATTTTAGAGAACATCTTCGACTAAAAGTGACTGAACCAAACGTCGAAGAATGTAATTGTTTAGGTGCTACTTATCATAATCGTACGGCTATCATATGTATGTATCGCTCATCTTCTTTTCACAACCTGGATCCTTTCTTAAAATCATCAGACGAAGTTCTCACAAAATATTCCAGCTTCGAGAATGTAATTGTCATGGGAGATTTAAATATTGCGATTAACCATAGCAAACTGGAGGTAAATGGTAAACGGTAGTAAAGGTAAATGGCGAACGCTACCTTACCATTGCAGCTTCCCATGGCCTTCTCCGAGCCCATACTCTAATTACACGTAGTGAAAGTGAAACATGCATTGACCATGCCTTACTAAAAACTAAAGGCCCTGCTATGACCATCGTTCCTGATTTCACTCTGACAGACCACTATCCCGTCTTCCTAAACCTAAACTACAAGAAAACTACTCAATTCTCGCTTACATCAATTTAAGAAAGTTGACACGAAAAGTCTAGAAGTTGAGATCCTGAATATTAACTTAAAACCTGTTTATGGCTCACCTAATCCAAATGTTTCTTTGTCATATTTGACAAAAAGACTTTAACAAGCAATAGTTAATAACACCAAATTAGTAACTCTTTCGAGACGGAAGAAGATAATAAAGCCGTGGAAAACGCAAGGGATTGTACGCTGTATAAGAAATAGAGATATTTGCACCGTAAATATAAACTTTCGGCAGACAATTAAACCCTAAAAATTACTTATGCGCGCTACAGAAACTTCTGTAACAACCTATTTTTTTTTTTTAATCCTACGAGAAAGAAAAGGTGCGGGCGGCGCAGAGCGATAACAGAAGGTTATGGAAAGCAATAAAAGAAATCACAAATACTTCAGAAAATACAAACCATCCTAATGAATTGTTGTCTCTATCAACGACACCTCAGTCATCACTAAATGAAGTCAATAGCTACTTTGTGAATGTGGGTAAGTCACTCGCTGATAAGATAGAACAAAAGAAGACAAGTAACATACCTACAAGTACCAGCTTTCAAACTCATACACAGTTAAATTCCTTCGTTTTCGAAAGTACCACTGAAGAAGAGGTAGAACGTCAAATCGACAACCTAAAAAACAGATTGTGCCTCGGGCTTTGACTCAATAAGCAGCTCCTTCTTGGAAACGCATAAAAACTTTATAGTCCCGCCGATTTCATTCATATTTAATTCATGTCTTCAGCATGGTGTTTTCCCTGATAGCCTTAAGAAATCTGGTGTCTGCCCTATCCACAAGAGTGGTGACAGAAGTCGTATCATTAACTACAGGCCGAGTTCTATCCTCCCAGCGCTCTCTAAACTTTTAGAGAGACTTATCAATACAAGATTAGTTGCATATCTAGAAACCAATCAACAAACCAATATGGATTCCGTGAAGGCAAATCCACAGAACAAGCTGTTAATGACCTCATGAACTTTGTTAGCAATAACCTTGACTAAAAACAAAAATGTCTCACTGTTTTCCTTGACTTAGCCAAAGCTTTTGATACGATTTCTGTCCCGACCTTGCTCAACAAGTTGGAGCTACTTGGAATTAAAGGAACCCAACTAAAACTCTTCAAAAGTTAATTAACGCGTCGGCTTCAGAGTGTTAGGATTGGCAACGTGAATAGTGGAGACCTTCCAGTTACGTACGGGATTCCCCAAGGCAGTATACTAGGCCCAACCCTATTTCCCGTCTATTTAAATGACCTCACGAGTCTCAAGCTTCGCCATGGAAAAATAATATCCTTTGCAGATGATACTGCTCTCGCTTTCTCCGCCGATACATGGCAAGGGGCTTTCAAAGCTGCCCGAGATGGTTTCGATACTGTGAGGGAATGGCTTGAGGACAATGTTTTATCACTAAATGTTGACAAAACCAAATAAATCTGCTTCAGTATACAGTCAAACACAGAAATCAATCATGATCAACATAATATCATAGCACACGAGTGTTCCTCTAAAAAAACTGTTCTTGTCCTAAACTAGAGCGTGTAAAAGTGATAAAATACCATGGCGTTTTCATAGACAGGAACCTCAACTATAAGGAACACACTAAGGCCCTCTGTGGTAGGATCAGGAAGCTAATTTACATCCCTTCGACACGTCACCGAACCCTCTGTGCTGAAGCGGATATACTTTGCTCTCTGCCAGTTTCTCATTACTAACTGTATAACATCCTGGGGAGGATCCCCTAAAACTGTTGTAAAACCTGTTGAGGTTGCCCAGCGTGCCATCCTGAAGGTTAGCACTTTCAAACCAAGACTGTTTCCTACCTCGCAGCTTTACGAATTCTGTGGAGTCCTTTCAGTAAGACAACTTTTCCTTCTCAATATTATATTAATGCAACATAAAAATACCTTTTACAACCAGCTCACGCAAAATACTCGTAGGCGTTGGTTGACAAAACACTTGGTTTGCCCACAACCCATTGCTTTTAAAACAAAGTCAAGCACTAGATTTGCTCCATGCATGGTCCCTACATCTACAACAAATTAAATAAATATCTGCACATTTACTCGATGACGAGTAAATCGTGTAAAGCTACAGTAAGTGAATACCTACAGACTCACGTATGAGGAGACAGAAAATTTGCTTCAGATATCTAGTTAAACAATTAAGGACTCAATTAATTGTTAAATTAATAAAATTAATCTATTAAAAATAATCTTATCTAGGTAATCTTTAACAAAAACCGCAAAAAGTCGTGCTGTGTAATCTCATACACCCTCTCACACTCACTTACGCACACCTGTATCACACACAAAGAGAGGACTGATACACAACTTTATTGTTACCTTCTTAATTGTCGTAGTCCGTTTAGTTTTACTTCTTATTTTTATTATTTTATTTTCTTACAACAGTTGAATATTATACGTTCATTCATACATGTGTTCATTGTGTTATCGCAATAATAATGCCTAATTTGTAACTCAGGGGGATTCCGCGTTGAGGGCTGAAATACAGGTTATGCCTAGTTCGGCACCAAATGCAAATACTTTTGTTTACTTTAAGTGTAGATTTAGCACTCTAGTTGTAAAAATGTACTTACTTATATGAATAAATATTATCTTATATTACAATAAAAAAAAAAGTGTAAAAAACGAGCCTTGCTATGTAGCAAGGACTCGGTCGGATCAATTAATAATTTGTAAATTATATGCCTTCAGGAGGTGAAAAATGTCAACTGAATTTTTGCTAAAAACTGAAAAGCTTACCTGCCTAGTGAGGATAGGGAGGGTGGAGGGGCAATTTATTGATGTTCTATATTGGCTAGGCGCACGTGCGAGGTGTCAAAAGACGCGTCTCCACGCAAGCTTGCGACCTACGGTGTTACTGAAATTATAACTGAACAAAAAATGTTGGTCAAAAAACGTATTTTTCGAGTGAAAAATGAGTGAAAACCTGGAATTACTGTTAACAAACGGGACTCGAGCTCGCAAAACGCGCACTAGAATACAGGTAAGGCAGAAAAGTATGTACTGAAATTAAGACCAACGTAGATTTTGATGAAACTTTTGAGATTAAAATATAATTAGTTTTTCGTAAAGAAAAATATGTTATACAAGACGATGAACGAAAAAATTGTTTCGCGTCTATGTCAATTTAAACCAGTCAGATAGTAGGACGGAACCTAATTAAGATCAAAATAGCTGAAAACAGCTTCAAAATGCGTCACCTGTATGCAAAGTTTTAACCACTATTTATGTATACTAGACTCAGCTAGTCACAACTATAAACCACTGTCAAAATGTTGACGTAAGTAGATTTTTCAAAATTTAGGACGGTAAATTGGATTATGTTTTTCTTTCATAAAAATCTGCATATTTAGGCATAAAAGCGCCTGCGGGAGATTTCAAGTATGCAAGTATGAAAATTGATTTTATGGATGAGAGACTGGCCAGATAAAGGCTATTTTGAAAATAAGATTATTTGTCAGTAAAAATAGGTACGTTCCAATTTCAAAATTTTCCCTACCTATTTTCCCTCCACATTATTTGCGAGCTAATTTAAATTATCATGTCTCATTAAAACGTGGATCTGCGCCGGGAACATTTTCGTGCTATGATTCTTAACGATTTCTAGTGTCGCCTGAAACCGGACGAATCGTTCGATAGATTTCAAATGGCATTCATGGATGAAGGCCGTTCTAAGACAACCGTGTATCGTTGTATAACAAATTCAAGCGCAGTCGACTAACTTTGCGGGATGAAGAAAAAAGTGGTCGCTGTGAAGTGTTCGGTGCTTTGGCGGCTGTTACGGAAGAAAACGTGCTAGCAGTGAAAATTTAATCAAATACAATAGGCGAGTTACGTATTTCACAAAATTCTAAGGGTGCATCTTCCCGTGAGGAGGATAGTTGCCGCACAACCTCACCGATGCTCAGAAGCAGGCCCGTGTGGAATGTTGCCGTGATATGATAAACAAAGGACAATTCCCGATCCTGCCCCAGCTGTTTACAGGAAATGTCAATTCATTAAATTAATTGTAATGATAAAAGGAACTTTTCATAATACATTGTTTTTCAGTAGAACTTGCCGATTACAAATCAATGATAAAAGGAATTCAACCCCAGAATTCCCTATTGCGTTACTTATTGCGCATGATACACAACGAAAAATGTTTTAAATGCCTGTAAAACAAAAAATCATATTACGATTATAATAATTATGATAACGCGTAACGTATATGTTGTTTAAATCGCTTTTTAACAAACTGAATCTAACCTATAATCAATGTCATTATTGTTTTAATATTTTAACAGAAACCGCAAGTTCAACAGGCATTAATGCCCGGTTCCTTTATTTTACGAGCCGTCATTGGGCCAACGTTACCATCCGTAATTCAGCTACCGGTACCGATGCAAAACTAACGTTCCACGACGCCCTACATGCGACGAGCTTCCGTAGGTAAACCGCCTACGACTCGTTCGTCGATGGACCTCTTGTGACTCTTTACGTTTAGTTATTAGAAAACATCGACACGAAAGCATGCAAAAAAATACATACGTTACCTTATAATAAATGAGTATTAGTATAAATTACCGTACAATTACAATAATTATTTTATTTACGTTAACATCTAGGCTTAAAACAAGTCAATCATTAATATTGAAAGTTTGATATTACGCGTGCATGGTGTGAACAAAACGCATGACAGCACCAAGCTCAATTCTGTTATTTATCTGTCGTCTAGCTTATAATAAATAAATCAATTGGCATAAAGGCCTCGTAGCCATGCCATATACATTCAAAAAAAAAAAAAAAATCAACGCGCGCCTCGCTCTTTAAAGCTAATTTTAAATACATTTTCGGTTATTACATTTCAAGTTTTATGATGTGAAATAAAATGGATTCTACTCCGTCGGTAAAGTACCTCACACAAGTTTTTAACTCACAATATTACTATCTTCTGTATAGCAGTATGTATGAACAATTTTATTTTACTTCACAGAAAAATAAAGCCATGACTAAGGATGAAATTAATTGTTTTGTGGATTTAATAGCGTGCAATAAAATTATTATCAGCAAGGAGACTAATGCCACCACAAACAAGCTCAAAGATGAAGCATGGGTATCCTTAGCAGCTGCCTTCAATGCTAGGAACGGATTTATCCCTAGGCAGAAAGACCAGTTAAAATCAAAGTGGGACAACTTGAAAAAGGCAGCTCGTAAACGAGCCCAACAAATACGAATGAATCAGTTCAAGGTAAAACCTAACCTGTAGGCTCTATTAAGTTAATCTGTAGTCTGAGGTTTAACTTTCTTTTTCTCAACATAGATTGAAATTGAACATAATTTTACTATAGAGAGTGGTACCTAATTTAATGCTCAAACATTGTGTATGTTTTTGTTCAGACTGGTGGTGGAAAGCCTGATTACATACCTCCTGATGAAATTTTAGACAAAGTAGCATCCTTATTGGGGTCAACATGCAATGGGTTTGTTGTACCTTTTGGTGGTGATGGTGTAGGTGATTCCAACATTGTGGTGGAAGTTTTAGATGAGTATGGTGATGGCAGTGATTGTCTTAGTACTGACATTAATGAAACAACCCATACTAATGCCCTGATTTTGACCCCTACCACGAGTGGAGGTATAGGTAATACTTATTGTTTTTGTAGCGTTGTTTGATATTGCATGTTAATTAATATGATTATAGATTCACTTGAGGTATTTTATTAGTGGCATAGTACAACTGTGTAGTCCTAACCTGTTTATATTTGCCTAATGTACATTATTTACAATTTCAGGTCAAAAACGAAAAGCTGAAAATAATAATATGGAAAGAAAGTTTTTGTTTGGCATGCCCACAATGTCCAAATCTCTTAAAACAAAAGGTAGCCATTTGTCCATGACAAAGTTGCAATTAATAATTATTATGTAAAAATCTCATCACTATCGCTAAATGCTAATTGTCTTTTTTCAGAAAAAAAAAGAAAAGAAAACGATGACAGCCGACAGCAATTAAACTTGTCTGCAAAACATTATTACGACATAAAGGCAGAAAAAATTGGATTAGAAATACAGTTACTAAAAATAGAATTAGCAAATAAGGAAAATAATTGTAATTGTAATTTAAATAAATTATGATTTATAAAGGCAATATGTATTTATTGTATTTGGAATACACACAACCTCTTACACCCTAACACTATCTCTATTCACTATACACAATAATATACTATACAAACAATATGGTGGTATTATTTATAAAAGATACAGGTAGTCATATGTAATAAATAAAAAACAAATAAGTAGTAATTGTATTGTAATAATGATTATATTTATTAATATTGTTACAGCTATATTCTGAAATAAATGTTTATTCATTACACATTTTCTTCCCTTTATTGTGAGACACATCTCATATAAAGCTGCAAAACAGAAACATAAAATTAATGTAGGTACTGTGACCATGATACATAACAACAAATAGTTTAACGAAATACTCACTTGTTAAAATATTGTGTTATTAGATTGTCTCTTTCTGTAGTACCTGTCTGATTATAACTTTCATGCATGCCCTGGTAACTTAGAACAATTTTTTTTATTGTGAAAAGTGCCATCTGTCCCGCACACATGGAACTTTTTCATGGCAGTGTTGCCACTTTTTTTTGCTTAAATTGCACAAATTTTTAATTTTAATATTTTTATTTAATTAGTCCAGTCGCACCAAAATTTATGATATAACAACCAAGTGTAATTTATTCGTAATTTTTTAATATAACATTTTGTATTATAAATGATATTTTCACGATGATAGAATTTTATCAGTAGTTTTCTGGTATCATACGTTAGCAACACAAGTCCAAACGTCACAGGAAATTTTCCACTGGTGTGTTTACATGCTCGTACGCATTTTTCTTGTAATTTTTGGTGTTTTTGTGTTTTATTTCGTTGAGTTTTATTTGTTTCGTTTTATTTGTGTAATGCATGAAACCGACCCCATCTTTCTACGGGCTCGAGAATATTTTATGAAAACAAAGGGTGCGAAACGACAGAGGCAAACTGGTGTCGAAATTAATGTATGATAAATAAATTAATTCAATAATATATTTGTGTATTATTAACTCATTCCCTGTACCCCATATAACCCAAGATAGGTACTTAAACTTGTGTGTCTAAAAACATCCATAGAAATATAATTAAGACAACAATTCATGAATTCATACGTAAGTACATATGCGTAACGGCCTATACGCACCTACCTATACAAATTATATATATTCATTTAGTTCATTGCTTGGCGTTCAGACGGCGCTGGTCGCTAACTAAAACCGAGAACGTCAGTTGCCAGTCTATCTCATTTTATATATATTAGTCTATGCTTTCATGATAATTAAGTGTAGGTACATCTGCATCTAGAAATTCCACTTCTGGTGGTATGTCACTGACGCTTCTCAAAATATTGTGGAGTACTACTGTTGCTGTGATCACTGCATTAACTCTTAAGAGGCTCAGGCGCATTGTCAAGGCAATGGGAAATCTTCGTTTCCAAACCCCAAAACATCTAAAACAAAATTAGTATTCATGTTATGCGATAGCTAAATATTTGACAATATTATGCCATAAATTAAAACTTAGTACCTTTCAATGCAGTTCCTTGTACGAATATGAGCTTCATTGTAAAGTTGGTGACCCTGTGTTTGAGGATTTAACAAAGGTGTTAAAAGGTATGGTTTTAATGGATATGCACTATCACCAAGTAACCATTTATTGCCTAATGATCCACTTTCACATTGAGCTGAAAACAAGCAAAAAATATAAGAACAGTAGGAATAGAATAATATAATAGGAACAAAACAACAAAAGTATAAGAAACACAAAAGTAATTTTCTTTACCTCGAAGTTCAGAATGATTAAATATGGTGGCATCATGAGCTGAACCAGGCCAACGTGCCACAACATTCATAAACAATAAATTTGCATTGCATACAGCTTGCACATTGATGCTAAAGTAGCCTTTTCTGTTTCTGAATTCTTCACCAATTTGAGAACCTGCAAAATTAAAACACTTATACTTAAAATTTATCTGAAGTAGATAAATCAATAAAATTGTTATAATACAGTTAAGTATGTATGGCCTTACATGGTGATTGTATTCTTATATGTGTACCATCAAGAGCTCCAAGAACACGTGGAAAGCGGGATATATTATAAAAATCCTGCTCAGTATTTGGAAGCATGTGAATGTATGTATTATAAAGCCATGCTATAGCACAGCTAACATCATGTACAATGCGACAAGCTGATGCTTTTGACACACCTATAAAGTCAGCTACTGATAATAACATTGTTCCTACTGCATAGAAACGAAGAGTAAGTAGCAACTGATGTATAGGTGGTATAAAAACCGTATTTGTTTCAGGAACTATGGAAGTTCCTGAAACAAATACGGTTTTTATATTGAGAGAATATAACACGGAACTGATTTTAACTTTATACCTACGTTATGTATTAAGTATTATTATTTAATGAGTACAAACCGTCTTCATTTCACTCTCAAATAAGGATAAATTTCACTGAGTAATTGTTCCACAGTGGGTTTATCGAGCCGAAATCTCAGCTGGAACTCTTGGCAATCAAGCACGGAAAAATAATCAATCCTTGGTTTATAAATTCTTCTCACTTCTTGATCTGTATCTTCGTCGGAAAATAAAACCATGATTTCTGAGCTTGACATTATCACGGAAATCACTTCAAAACACTAGTACAACAAATTTATAATGTAAACGATTGGTAAAACTGGCCGAATTCGACCAGTAAACAAAACATTAACGAGTCGTTGTTTTGACAGTTCAGTGACAGTAGAAAATATTTACAGGAACACCTTCAAACACATCTCCATACATAATGCTTACTAACGCCATCCCATCCGTTAGTAACCAGACGTCGGTTGTTTGGATAACGAGTAGTATTTTATAGGAACGGTTTTGTGTTACGGTTGGTAAAAATTCTAACTATTCGTAATAGAAACGATTCGTTTTTGGTTTAAAGGAACCGGGCATAAGACAAATGTTTAGATACCAGTAGTAAATGAGCTTTAAGATGCTACTTAATGCAGGCTTGTTGATGATTTTTTTGTTTGAGTGGGGCAAAGTTCTATAGAGTTTCTGGCATTGTCCTTTGAAGCAGGTTCGTCTCGGCGTGTGTGCGACATCATTACAGGTGATGAGTCTTGGATTTATCAATAAGATCCAAAAACGAAGCGGCAATCGACGGTTTGGGTTTTTCAAAACGAATTAACGGCTACCAAAGTGAAGCTATCTAGAAGCGGGGGAAGATTTTGATCGCGAGCTTTTTCAATTTGACTGGTTACTTGGTGTCAATTCCTTTACGGAACCAAAGAAGCATCAACGCTGAATGGTATACTACCAACTGCTTGGCAGAAGTTTTCTCTGTTGTGAGCAACAAGCGACCAAACACAGGGCTCTGCGGACTAAGGGATACAATTTTCGTCGCCGGAAGATGTGCTGTCAGGGTTCGAGCAGGCTGTGAACGAGGTGTCTACGGTGCACTGGAAAAGGTGTTTCGAAAACTGGTTCTTACGCATGAAATTTTTTATAGAGGCTAGTGGAGAGTACTTTGAAAAGATTTGAGAAGATAAAAATCGCTAAAAGGTGATAAAAAACTACTTAGGACATTTAACAAAGATATATAATATAGTTTGTGCGTTCTCATGTAAAGTAGGAGGGGTCTAGGGAAGTAAGTGTGAGAGTGGTGTGATTGGTGTGATGTGAAAGTGACTGAGTGCACATTCATGAGTGGTGTTGCTGTGTGTAGTGCATGTGCGTGTGGAGGGGTGTGCGTGTGTGTGTTGAAGACGTGACTCAGTATATGTGTATGTAAACTTTATCTTATGTAGGCTTTATCCAGTTTGTTAGTTTTTTTACATTCATGTTATTTTTAGGATTTAGTCGGTGGTATTTGTGCAATCAAGTCAGTTCGCCTTTTCGACATTACTTTTGGATCATATGAAAGAGTTTTTTTTTTTTAGGACAGTAAATATGGTATACAGTTTCCTAACTGAAAGTAGATCACTAATTTCGTATAGCTTTTCAGTTCATCTTTTTAAAATACATTGTTTTTATTAAGGATCGCTGTCCCCGCTTTAGATTAATAAATTTTGTTTTATCCGCGGTATGCAGTAAACTATGATAGATTACGCGAGTGATAAATCGATTTCATTTAGGAGATTTCTAGAAGATCCGCGGTTTCCTTTTGTATTTTTTGGAAGAATATGCCTTAGAGATTTGAAAATCTAACCCAGTTTCTTAACTCTCGCAGTAACGTGTTCAACTTCAATTATGAAGCCTAAGTATCTTGTCTGTGAAATTTTGTCAATTATAGGGCACTTGTAATTTTTATCTGGGGTTTTATTACGTGAGTGAACTTTAATGATAAAGGCTTCTTCTTGCGTGTGATTAGAGATTGACAAACATTTATTGTTCGTTTTTGTTGCGTTTAGTGACAGTAGGTATTACGTAACAAAGATTGGTTTCCTGGCCTTTCCTCGGGAAACAAGTTCTTTATAGCTCATCGTTGGTGGCAAAGTGCATATAATGGTGCAAAGTTTGAAATGAAAGCGAAGTCAAAAAGCACACATTCGGGAAAGGTCCGAATACTTAATTGCTAAGTTTTACATTTCACAGATTTTTAATGCATTTGAGTGAAAATAAATTTAAAATTTTCACTCAAATTATTTTGAAAGTGGTATTTAAAAATGTATGTAAGTACTTAGCTGCCTATCAACCCAGACACTTATTTTATTTCAGAAACCTATAAGTTTAGAAACTAAAAAAAAAACGGATTTCAAGCTATAAATAAACGTATTACCGAGATTTAGGCAGGTAATAAATATTGTAAGGATAAAAAAAACTGCTGATCATTCAATCATGATAAAATAGAAAGAAAGAAAGGAAAGAAAGATTCTTTTTTGATTCTGCACCATAGAAACGCACATTATAAAAAGTCAACGACCAAAAAAAAATTGCCTACCTACTCGTATTACACGATAAAGGTTCTGTTTTTTTTTTTTCAAAACTTCGACGAAAGGTTCCAGTAATTAAAAATTATTCATGTATTAATTCTGAATAAACGGAGTTGATATCCGCAACAGTTAAAAATACCGCTTTGATATTTCATCGTTCGTCTGTCTGAGTCTGAGATAATAAGTATGTTAGGAGTATTTATCTCTCTTTAATGTACACTAAAACACCTTCATAAAACAGCTCACGGCTTCAATTCTAAGTCAAGAAAGCGATAAAGATTAGTAGACTCGTGTCATTACAAGTTTCAAGGATTTCTGTACCTACTTGGCATTTCGACTTGAATTAGAAAGTTTCTCCTCGTTCATAGAAAAGCCTTGTTTGATGTGAAGGCACACACAGTAATGGAGAAAGATGATTATGAAGACAAAGGGAATATTTATTAATTATTCGCTTCGCTTCTCAAATTGTTACATCATTATCTTGATACAATGGTTTCGCTTTATTTGCTTTACTGTAATTATCATATTTGCGCCTTAACACAGATTAGAGCAATTTTTTTAAACTAGATAGCAAAAGCTTTTAGGATTTAAATTCGAGTATATTTCATTAAATAAATGCGAGGTGACTACAATAGGTAGTTGAGCTTAAACATGATTGGGGTATTACCTAAATGGAACAACTTATTAACATTCCAACGGTTTCAAATCCTATAGTGACGTGTTAATACAACTATTACGTTATTAGAACGAGCGAACAAGATTTTACAAACGTAAGGACAGACCGAACATGAGTTTTGGTGCTGAAATTAATCAGCGAAAGAAAAACTGAAAGGCGGCGCGTGAGTTTCGGCCTAATGCCCGGGTTAGACGAGGCTAGTTGTTAAAGCAATAATAGCAACATAGTGCCAGTAAGCTAGGATGCCAGTCACCCTGGCCTTTTGAATACTGAACTATCCTCATTTATTGGCTTGTTAGTTAATGGCAACAAAAAAAAAGTAAGCTAGTCAATCTGCCCAGTCCTTGCCAACTACATATTATGTTGGGGCTGGCTTCCGGTCTATCCGGATGCAGCTGAACACTAGATTTTTACATGGAGTGTCTGCCTACCTGACCTCCACAACCCAGTTACTGGGTAACACGATACCCTTTGGTAAGTCTGGTAGTCAGGCTCTTGAGTATCTCACTACCCGTAATGACTGTCAAAGATCTACGAATGACAGCCGGGACAAACGGTGTAACGTGCTTTGCTCGATATGTGGGTAATGAATGGTCACCCATCCACGAACCGACCAAACAAAATGTAGCTGAACCTTCGACCGACCCGTGTGTGTGTAGATTTAGTTATTTAGCTACAAGCTAGTGTTTAATAGGATAGGACTTTATGTTTAATACCTAACTAGTAGCGGCCTCCGCAATTGATTTTACTAACCTGGCTTGTGCACTAGCCTCGCGTAGATGGCATAGTTAGGTATCCAATCGAATCTTGGATGAATGATCTAGGAACTTTTACGTCAAATAACCTAGTTCTCAATGCCAAGAAAACGAAATGTGTGAAGTTCGTCTTACCAAATGTGAGAAATCTAGGACCCAACATCGTCTTAGATAAAGAGCTGCTTGAAACTGTAGACTCGGCGGTTTTTCTGGGCATAACAGTAGATGCCAAACTTCAGTGGGGCCCACACATATCAAGCCTAGCGCGGAGGCTCAGTTCAGCCGCCTACGCCGTCAGGAAAGTAAGACAATACACTGACGTTGACACAGCTCGGTTAGTCTATTTTAGTTATTTCCACAGCGTTATGTCCTACGATATTCTGCTGTGGGGCAAAGCCGCTGATATTCAAAATGTATTCCTCCTTCAAAAACGAGCTGTCCGAGCAATTAATCAGCTAGGAGCCAGAGTTCCTCTTAGAGATTTTTTTATTGTGTATATGTGTATTCTCACGGTGGCATCTCAATTCATCTTCGGCAACATCTTATATATTAGGCAAAATATACACTTATGCACTAAAAACAGTGATTTTATAATGTTAACACCAGAAATAAGAACAAACTAAGTGGTTCCTTTCACCGGATTCATAAGGTCCATAACTCATTTGTTGGGCTTGGTATAACCTTTTATAACAAGTTACCCTCTTCTTTACTAGATTTACGTTTTAATGCGTTTAAGGCTCAAGTAAAATCCAACCTTTGTTCAAAGGCATATTATTCCATTAACGACTACTTAAACGATAAGAACTGTTGGTCGCTGTGATTAACTATAGACAATGTTCGTGTTCTTTCTCCAGAATCAGCTTACGTACTGACAGGGTATATGAGTTAATATTTTTGTTTTTTTTATTTGACGGTCTAAGTCAATTATTTTGTTATCTTCATTTATTACAATGTTTTTATGAGCTGTATTGCAATATGTGGTTGGCTAGCGACCTCGACAATTGATCATATTATTCTTGCCTGAGCAACCGGCAGCAAGTTCGTCATGCACCCTTAGATGCTTGAACTGCTTGCGGTAGCGTCGGGGGTCGGGTTTCCTCCTTCCCTCAAATATGGCGAGGGGGGTAATGGCTGATCTTTGCGTTATGCTCGTGAACGGGTGCTGCTTGTGGTGACTGGTCGTCTTGCTGTCTATGGTTTTATTATTGTTACAGTAATTGTTCTGTTAATTTATTTTACTTTGATGGCCCTAGTTTATTATTTATTTATTTTATTTGTCTGTACAATAATTCCAGTATTGCATATGTAAGCTGCCATGCCCTTTAGGCCTGGAGGCTTTAATTTATGAATTAAGTTTTATTTACATTCATTTTTTTTTTTGTATTGGCGTAGCTAGCTGACGTATGACAATTAATTTAATGTTTTGGTAATTACTTACAATTGTTTAGAATCCAGTTCTTCAGACGATCGAAAAGTCTGATTCTCAGCCTAATTTGAATAAATGACTATTGATTTTGAATCATTTTGCTCCACGGAATAAGTCACTCCAATGCTATTGGCTTGTAATTACCCGAGTCAGTTATGTACTCGTCATAAGGTTTCAAACCCTGATGCTGTCCAGTCTAAGTTAACGGAGGACCCATCACGGACCGAGAATTTGTCTCAAGACTGTATTCTCAACCAAAATATATTTGATTTAGTACAAGATCTATTTCAAGTGGTACAGCTTGATATCAGTAGCTGTCCATGTTTAAAGTAGTCATGATTGTTATCATTCATTTATGTTCCATTTGGTGATAGTATAGGAAGAGATTTACGTAAATTAATTAATAACAACCTGAGTTATTCTATTCAAAACTATTCTTCGCCAGGGTCAACCTACAAACGAATAATGGAATCAGTAACAGGAAATGAATATAATCTTAAAACGAACATAACTGTATTCGTAGGTAATAATTCTAAGGTTAAAAAGATGAAATCACTGACTGTGTAACAGAGTTGTTTCAGGTAAATTGTAGTAAAATAGTATTATATAGAAAGACTGACAAATAGACATAACAGTTATATTCATATGCTTAATTAGCGTATGCACTTTTTAAGCCATCACAGGGACAAGCTTGTTGAAACTTTAAAATCGTGTATCTGCCTGTTAATTTATGACACATTATAGCGAGGCTATTAGCTTTTTATATAAACTCAGACATAAGCAATATGTCGAAGTCTTGTGTTATTAACACCACAATGGTTAATAATAATACTAGTAATAAGGTGGCGAGCCTGAATAATTGTAGCTCAAATGCTATAAGTAGTTATACAAATTGTACGAAGGAGGTTCCATGTCCCTCACTCACTACGAGCTCACCGTCTGGTGATAACATTGAAGTCTTGGGCTTAACTCCGGATAATCATTTCAACTAGTTTGTAAGACAACAGAAGGTACCAGGAAGAAAACCCTTATTCCTAACAACAACAGGGTATCTTTTTGCTCAAAAATATGTAATTATCGAGAAGAAGGTCAGCAGAATGCCTTGAAGTTATTTCATCAAACTATTCAAGGTATTTATTCCAAATTATTAGATATTGAAATGCTTTTAGAGAAAACAAAGTTTGACATTGTTTGTTTCACTGAACATTGGTTAAAGGATTACCAAATGCTAATTATATGCCCGCAAATCTATGCTACGTGGAGGGTCTCTAATCTTTATAAAAAATTGTTTAAAATCTAAGCAACGTAATGACATAGTTGGTTTATTAGTTGAAAATTGCATTTAACGGTTTAGCTAGATAAGCATGTTTTTGTGTGCGTGTACAGACCCCTAATTATCAGACCTTTTCTTTATTTGAGTCAATTATGGAAATTGTTCTAGCGAAACTTGCATCCTGTAACAAAGCCGCAATTACTTCTACGATTTTGATTATTTAGATAAAGCCATCGTAAATAATATGCCATCTGATCATAGACATACAAACACACATATACAAACAAAGGTTTCTTAGGTTTAAAACACCTTCACAAAAATTGGAAATATAATTTAGACCAAAATTACTGGCAAATTAAACGATTCAATAGTACCATAAATAATACGTTAAATGTTCTGGGCCATAATATGGACGATGCAAATAAATAGTATGAGGATTTCTTTTCATTAGTGCACACTGAATTCAATAAAACAATTGAAAAGAAAACAAAAAATATTTATCCTAATTTTATATTTAGTGACTGGGCAACTAGAGGTATTAGGATTGGCAGGGAAAGACTCGAGGTGTGTGGCCTTATATTAACACTGAAACATGCAATAAATATGTTGCTACATACTCCAATTTTTTTAGAAATTACTGCAAAATAGCTAAAGCCATGTACATTAGCAACAAGATCAAATCAACAGAAAATAAAATAAAAACAGATTGGAAAGTTATAAATTACGAAACACTGAATTTACATTGGAGACTTCACGTGGTGCCATATGCTCTAACTTAGAAGTAGCTCAACTATGGAAGTTTTAAATGCCTCATCCAAAGTCTCAATTGATTTATTAAGAGCGAACGTTCCAGGCTGCCAGGTTGAATTTCAATTTAAACATATAAACCCTACACTAGTTATAAAAGCTTTTCGGCAAATAAAAATCAAGTTGACCGAAGATCTGTGGGGAATGTCCAATGTTTGTACATCCATAATCGAGACTATAGCACCATCCTTTGCTTTATTTAATTAGTGTGCAGATCAAGGAATTTTCCCTGATTTAATTAAATATAGGAAAGGAGGAAGGTTATACCACTTTTTATATCTGGGGATAGCAAAGACACCAACAATTATAGACCAGTATCCGTGTTGCCGGTATTGAGCAAGGTGTTCGAAAAGGTAATGCTCAATCAAATGCTTAATCATTTCAACATCAACAAAATCTGACACGAACAGCAATATGGTTTCACCAAAGGTCGTTGCACGACAGACGCTGGTCACTTTACTTAAACACATATTTACAGCGTGGGAGGAGGCCCAAGATGCCATAGGAATATTTTGTAACCTCTCCAAGGCATTTGATTGCGTTAATCACGAAACCTTGTTCCTAAAACTTGAGCATTACGGACTAGGTAAACTTGCGCTCAACTTAGTTAGATCTTACTTAGAAGTTAGACAGCAAAAAGTTCAAATCAATGGTGTCAATTCACTCGGTTTAAAAGTAAAAATGGGTGTTCCACAAGGCTCGATATTTGGTCCTGACCTCTTTTTAGTTTGTATTAATGATCTACCCCATTTATTAAAAAGCCAACCACAATTGATGTTATTTGCTAACGATACTTCCTTAATTTTTAAGATAAGTAGACGTACGTGAAATCTTGACGACGTAAGTAACGCCCTTCTGCAGATACAAAATTCGTTTACTGCTAACAATTTAGTATTAAATGGGAAAAAAACTAAACGCATAAGCTCTTGTCCTGTTTTGCCGAATATTAAAAGTAGTGATTGTGACATAATATTGAAATAGAATTCATTGTTAAAACGGTTTTCTTAGGGATCACGATCGACTCAAGGCTGCAATGGGGTCCCCATTTAACATCTCTTGAAGGACGGTTAAGTACAGCAGCATATGCTGTAAGAAAAGTCCGTCAGTTTATTAATGTACTAGATACCGCGAGGCTAGTCTATTTCAGTTACTTTTATATTATCATATCTGACGGTATGTTATTATGGCGACGCTCTACAGACATCGTGTCTATTTCTAGTCTGCAAAAAAGAGCCATCAGAGCAATATATGGCCTCCGCAGGCGCGATTCTTTAGGGGAACTGTTTTAAGATATTAAGAACATGACCGTTCCTTGCCTATATCTACTTAATCATCGTGTACGTAAGGAAAAATTTAAATCCTTTCAGTAAAAGTGTTGAAAGGCCACTATAGGACTAGAAATAGAAACCAAGCATATTATAAGTTGGGGTATTACATGTCTGACAAAAATGCTTGGCTCAACGCTGGTTCTGCTCCACAAGGGCACATATACTAATTGATTAACATTCGAAAATATTGTTGGAGCTCCTAAAGATTGTAAAAAAAACTTTGCATATAGGTATTCTTTTAATATTGTGCAATGGCAAAGCACACGTGAGAGCATTATGTGCATACTATAAATCTACCCTGTACTGCGTACGTCTTTCATTGACTTGAATGCGCCCTGGCGGCTGAGAGTATGTCACGTTCACTTAAATGTCTCGCTGGTGGTGGCGTGTGTGTTGGATCATTAAGTTTCCTTCAAAATGTTTGAGCTGAGTGGTGCTGGTCATATCTTGGCTGCCAGGGCTTTTTTTAAATTTCCGAATTGTTTTTTCGTTTTGTATGTTTTTCATTACAGACGCTTTTAACGTGCACATCTTTCTACGTTGTTCTCAAATGTATATTTTCAACAAGACTGATGTAACAAATTTTCTGTAACAATGATATTTAGAAGAGTGTCCATGGAGTTTCTTGCCCGTTCTTCTCCATAGGTTCTCCTCCTACTACGTTTTTTGTACAGTTTCAGCACAGTTTCATACACACGTACTTTTATTTTGGTATAGCTGCAATAGTTTGCTAGATAATAAACTATTAGTTGGAAATGGCACGCTGCGCATCCCCGGAAAAATGAAACGTCATTGTTGGCGGTTAAAGCTATTTTTATTTATTATTTATTTTGAAATTTCTTAATTTTGTCATAAGCCAAACAGATAAAATGACATTCAGATCTTATTCTAAAAGCATATAACATTATAATTGGGTGTTTTGTGCAGACTATGGCGCCTATATAATACATTTACGAATAGGAATAGTAATGTATAAAACTTCGTACTTGTTACGAATCAGATGTATCACAATTACTTACGTTAAATAAATATTGTACAGTACAGCGCGATGATTAGACACAAACGCACTTTAATAACACTTAATAAACTAAAATATTGTTACAAGTAACATCGATAAAATAAAAATTTACTTTGACATTACTTATATAATATCTAAAATGCAAATGCGCTTCGTGTACTGAGTTTGATTCATTGCAAATCTACCTTACATTTCGAGCGAACGTTAAAAAGACCGGTCATCGAGCCGCATCGCCTTTGTTAGTCGTACAGCAGTAAGTGATGTGGGAGACGGTTTCGATGATATGTGTCAATATATTTTAAGTTTGTAGACCGGGTTTGGCCAACGGAAGAAATAAGTGGGTTATGATGTTTAGGGTTAGTAACGAAATAAAACTTTTTTGTAAGTTTTGGAATGAATCGTTTTAATGGTGGGAAATTTAACTGACTGTGTAACGTTTTAAGATTTGTCCGTATGGGAGTATTGAAAGAGGTTTTTAATGCTTTCTGTCCCGTTCATTTTATTGTCCAGAAAAAGCCCAAGGTACTTGGTAGACGCACGCCATGGCAAAATATAATCGTCTACTTTTATGCGCTTTTTAGGGAATAATCGCTTTCGTGTGAACATTATGACTTCAGTTTTTAATTTCCATTGGGTATAATATGAAACTAGAAGCTGTAATGATAACTGAAGTCGTTCAACTATCAAGTCGGTGTCTTTACTTGAAGTAAATGATGCTGTGTCATCAGCAAAACAAGCAAGATGAGTGTGCGCATGCTTGGGCATGTCGTTTATAAACAGTATAAATAAATGCGGCCCGAGCAAGGAGCCCTGAGGCACCCCCGCAGGAATAGATCTTGGTTTAGACACGCTATCGCTAATATGAACACAGAACGGCCTATAAATACTTCTGTTTCTTAGGTCCATACCTTAATAACAAATTGAATAACATTATCGACATACATGCATTAAATAACAAAGAATGTAAGAAAATATTGTTTCAGTATATCCATAAACTGACCTATGACGAAACTGAAATCCTTCTAAATGTACCACACTAGATCAAAATTCCGCACTCACCCTCCCACACACAATCATTCTACTACACTCTACACAAAAGGAGGTCTTTATATAATCCGTTTTTAAATCTCCTTTGTTTGTTTATTTTTTATTTTTGCAATATTTTTGTGTAATGTTTGAGCCGCATTAGTACTTGTTGGCCTCCAAATGACACATTTATATGGAATGGCGCTGTTGTCTGAGATACAGATATTAAATTATCTAGTTCAGACACAGATGTTTGTTAAACTTATTAAAATAAAAATTATTATTATTATTATAGTCTCCTTTATTACATTTTAAAACTTATAAATGACATTATTAAATATTTTTCAAAAATCTTTTAAAATATAAAAAATAGTATCCCACCGGTATCGGGAACAGGGTCCAAGTTACCGGCGGTCAGGGCTCCAGAGAGAGGAACCTCCTGACAATGCGAGCCGTGTCCAGAAGTACCGCTTGCTGAATCAAGCCCTTGATCCAGCTGCCCAACAAGAGCCTCCTCAGGTGTTTGTCGAGGCTCTTGGCTATTAAGCCATTGGCTGTCACGACTATCGGCACGATGATTGCTGAGTCCACATCCCACATGTCGACAACCTCGCGAGCCAAATCAAGATACTTGATTTCTTTATATTTCTCGGCTTTCACGAGGTTACCGTAATGCGGGACCGTTATGTCAACAATCATTGTCCGCCGCTCCACTCGATCCACCACAACTATATCAGGCTTATTGGCAACAATAGTTCTGTCAGTGTTGATGGATCGATTCCAGTACAATGTGATATTTCCATTTTCGAGAACTGGGTCGGGCACGTACCTGTAGTACGGCACTTCCGATTAAACAAGGCTGTATTTCAGAGCAAGTTGCTGATGGATAATCCTGGCTACGAGGTTGTGTCTATGCAAGTACTCTTCGTTAGCTAGACGAGAACAACCGGAGATAATGTGTCTTATTGATTCCCCCGGACGGTGACATGCCCGACAGATGTCAACCGTGCCGTCTTTCACAATAAATCTCCAGTAATTGTTCGTCATCATAACTTCGTCCATAATTGCACAGACAAAACCTTCGGTTTCTCCAAAGAGGTCACCGAAACGCAGTCAGGCTACGGACGCGATAAGATCTTTATCGGGTCCATGTACGGCCCGGAAAAGGCGTCCGTGAAGCTCCTTACTCTGCCATACTTCCATGCGATCATTAGTGTCAAGCACTACAGGTTTGCGCCAGTTCTCTTTACCCAAGGAGAGCGGGGTGAGGCCCTTGTCCACCGCGACCACATCACGATACATCTCCACGTCGGCTTCTAGGAAATATTCCCTGAGACTGCATATCTCGCGATTGTGTAGGGTCATAGCGTTTAAAAAGCCTCCACCACCACACTTTCGCGGGATATACAGTCTTATTACCGATGACAGTGGGTGATGCATTCGGTTTGCAGTCAGCAGTGTACGGACCCTCCTATCCAGGGCGTCGAGTTCGGTCTGAGTCCATTTGAGTATGCCGAAAAACTGGCATGACCCAACCGTTAAAGGCGCGCACCTTGTTTCCGCCTGACAAAAGACTATTTAACACTTTCTTCAGGCGGCCAAAGAAGCGCTCCCTCAACGATTGCTTCATGTCAGTACCATTGATGCCCAACGCTTCCGACATACCCAAATACTTATAGGTTTCGGATGCGGAGAGGGCTCTGACGTTTATGGAATCCGAGAGTTGGGTTCCCACGGATTCCACAATCTCTCCTCGCTTTACATGCATGACCGCACATTTGTCCACACCAAATTCCATCCTGATGGAGCTTGTAACGTAATGGTGGATCCTAACTACATGAAAGGATGCAAGTTGACTTGTTACATATACTTTAATAAATGGAATATAAAATACAGGTCGGAATATAAAAATAACACAATCCGGTTCACGCGACACTGAAGTTAATAGGCTTGAATTGAAGTCCGGAGGAGGAGGTGGAGAAAAAAAAATCTTCAGGCGTCGAAGGGACACTTTAGAGTGCCAGTCTCCTTCGACAAAGCTCGACGTAAAATCTCCAGGCAGATGGTTACTCAGCAGAGTGCAGACGTAGAATTGATAGGTGTTTGTTGATAAAACCCGGACGCCGTATCCTCAGGCAGATGGTTAGTGAAACGGGTCCAGACGCAGAATCTGAGGCAGATGGTTAGTGAAATAGGTCCAGACGCGGAATCTGAGGCAGATGGTTAGTGAAATAGGTCCAGACGCGGAATCCCCATCAGGTGCTTCAGACTTTTCTTTTATAGGAAAATATTCCTTTTCCAGAATTTTTGATGATTTTTGAAGTTTCTAAATTGTTTTTCTTCATTCTGACATCTCATCTGCCAGCCATAAAACCAGCCTGTGTGTTCAGCCAAGACGTATTAAAACCTCCACGATCGAGAATGAGCGTTTCCTTATTAATTATTGTAGATGTCGAAATTCAGTTAGTAATCGGTAATTATATAAAAATACAATATTTCAGCTAAACCTATTGATAAAAATAATTCAAGTTATATAAACCAAAAAGTAATCTTCATAGACTAAAAGAGAAAATTTAATGACAGTTTGACAATTGACTTGTGTCACAACAATGGAAAATGTAAACAATGAACGATTTTTTAAAGATATTATAAAAGAAATCGTTTTAGAACGATTCGTAAAATGCTAGCAAATAAAAGGATATGATACGGGACATAAATGAATGAATGATGAACAATGTTGTAAGTATAAGTATCATATACTATAAGCTACTGAAAGTTTCAGTTACTTTCAGTAGCTCCATTAGTTGCAAATTGTTGGGGGCAAAGAGTTTTAGATCATCCATGTACAGAAGGTGAGATATAACCTGACCACCTCTCCTCAGCCGATAGCCTAGACCTGAATCCTCCAGCAGTGCGCTTAGAGGATTCAAGGCTAAGCAGAACCAAAGCGGGCTCACTATCGCCCTGAAACATGCCTCGCTCGATCCTTATCGGCTCGCTATTCCTCAGGATATTCCGACATCCTGGATAGCGAAGGACCGTCCTCCATCGCCCCATACATGACATCAAGAAGGTGTGCAGAGTTGCATCTACTTTATACAACTCCAGCCCCCTTATGAGCCACGTATGTGGCACCGAGTCATAGGCCTTCTTGTAATCTATCCAACATGTCGACAGATCCTTTCGGGAACGACGAACCTGTTGGCTAATGGCCATATCAATGAGGAGTAGCTCCTTAGTACCGCGGGACCCGTTCCTACATCCATTTTGAGAGGCAGACATGATGGAGTTGGTGTCTATATGTTTGTTAATTTTAGCTCTCAAAATGTACCGTCGGTAACACGTGATCGGCCTATAATTTTTGGGTTCCGCGGTGCTACCTGATTTATGGAGCAGGTGGGTAACTCCTGTTGTTAGGAACAGGGGTAGCGAACCAAACTCCAAAGCCGTCTTGAACTGGACCGCCAAGCGAGCGTGCGATCTTGTGAACCATTTGATCCAAAAGTTCTGCAGCCCGTCCGGCCCTGGAGACTTCCAGTTAGGTAACGGATGGACTGCACGAGCTACATCTTGGGGGCAGATGGTAATAGCGAGCCTGCAATCCAATACCAGAAATGGGTTCTGGTATTGGATTGCAGACTCGCTCGACTTCCCGAGCCCAGTCACCTTCGGTGTGACTGACAGGCACCGACCAGATACTGCGCCAGAAAGAACACATGGCATCATCATCTGGCAGGCACGTGTCAGCCACACCTTGGTTCGGTCGCTCCCAACCCCTATAAACCCACCATTCATCGCTCTGGAAGATGCGATTCTGAGTGTATCGCTCTACTCGCCGCTTATACCTACAAATACGGTTAGCACATGCATACACTTTCTGCTTCAGGAAGTCGATGCGCTCTGTGACGCAAGACAGATAGTTCTGTGAGCTAAAATCAGTCCCTGAGAACGCCCGCCTCACAAAGCGCATCACTCTTGGACGAGTATTGCCGTCTCTGAAGCAGATTAGTTTGCCGATGAGCGCTCTGGCCCCACCAATACGGTGCTTAATTCTGCACTGCCGAGCTGGTACGGTTGGTTTCGGTCGCTCTAGAGTCATTGGTAAATTTGACGTGAGCTACACGACATGCCGCTACAGCCGCGCAGTACAGAATCGAATGAGTATCGGTGAGGTCTTCGCAGTCATCAAAATAGTTTGATAACTGCGAATCCAGGACCGCCACCAGCGCCCTATTTTTGTTATGCATGGGCAAACGAGGTAAGCGTGGTCTAAGTTCGGGCGACATGAACCGATATTCCCGAATCGCATACTCCAAAGCACTCCTCAATTCCTCATTGCACTGGGTACTTACGTTTATAGCCCTATCATCACTTCCCTCGTCAGCTTGATTTGTGTTGGACTGTGGTAGTACCACAACAGTCTGTGACGGGGGGGCGATGACATGGCTATTCTGCATTTCACTTCGCAGATGATCAAGCAAAGTGTCATCCAACATATGATTACGTTGGATGACCCGCACCTGATCCGACAGTCGTTGTGCCGAAACGTTGACAGCTGGCTCAAGCACCTGAAAAAGAGAGAGCATCCGAACACGGTACGCGGTCAGATTGTTTCCCCCCTCTGTAGCCCCATAGTATGAGCGCATGACGTTTTCATTGATGGATCGTGTCCATCTCATGCGCTGCACACTTCCGCCGGGAGCTGGGACCCTATCAGAGGCCGGTGGGCCTCGAGATCCTAAACCGTCCGGCGACCGGCGTCCTCCTCGTCGACGAGCAGGTGGCGTCGTGGGCGGGGAGAAATACTCGTCGCTCGAGCTCGACGCAACTACCGCGGCTGGTGTCGTCATAGCGCTCACAGTAGTTCTGGGTACCGGCGGCGGCGAGGCGGAGCTGAGCGATGAGTCCGGAGGTGGTGGGCGTGTTCGACGTGCGGCTGATCTTGTCAACATACTTTGCTAATTTTTCTATTTGGTTCGTGTTCATGTTATTTTATGTGACATGACAGATGTCACCTCCGATTCTGTAGTTTTTGATAAAATTTCTTACATGTTTATGTGTTATGGTCTCTTTTTTGGTTTTATTGTAATTTTCAAGTTTCAGGTTTGGTTTCTATTGAAAAACTATTGTAATACTTGGTCAAAATTACTTTCACTGATATTATATGGTAAAATTGGAAATTCAGACGTTTTGTTGACACGGTGTTGCCATAGATTATTATGGCAACACCGTGTTATTATTATTATGTGTCAAATACGCCTAGATGATTTTTACAAGTCCAATCGGGACATTCCACATAATTAGCTTGTGTAAAAGGCCTGCATGCCAAACGGCATCAAAAGCCTTTTCTACATCAAGCAACATCATGCCCGTAGTTTAAGTGGTGTGTGACATGCTCTGCGACCCTGGCTAGTTGCTGGGCTGTAGAATGATACTTTCTGAATCCAAATTGCTCGGGCGATAACAGGTGGTTTGTAGCTTTTGCTAAGCGGGATGAAATTACTCCTTCGAGTAATTTTCCCAAGGTCTGTAAGAGACTTATAGGCCTATAGCTAGTTGGTGCACTTTCATCTTTCCCTGGTTTCTTAAACGTTATAATTTTGGCTCTTTTCCAAGCCGAGGGAAAGTAGCCAATTCCTAGGCAACCATTAAAATTTTTGGTTATAAATACTATGCATTTACGTGATAAATTCTTTAATAAGCAGTTGTGTATACCATCGACGCCCGGAGACATACAGCTTTTGAGATTTCTTATTAATTTCGACACTTCTCTAGGACGCACGAGATCAGAGGAAGAAAATCATCAGCGTTATTAACTTTACTTATTGATTCATTTACGGCAGTCTCTGTAAAGTTATCACTAGTACAGTTCATATTCAAGCTCATGTTGTCATAAAAAGTATCAGCAAGCACTTCGCAACTTTCGGCAGGGGACTTAGTGTAACGTAACGTTTAGCTGACTTTCTAAACGTGGTCACAAGTTAAAATGAAATAATTTTTAAAAATAAAATACAAAAGTATGTAGAAAAAGATTTCAAGAATTAAAAGAGCTCGGGTAGGCCGCTCCTCTGGCCCGCAGTCTGCGACGAGGGAGCTCACGGTCGCGCAGCAGCTCGAGGTTGAAACAGCTTCGCGTCGGCCGCTCCTCCGGCCTGCAGTATGTCGAGTGGGACCTCGCAGCAGCCTCTCCATCAGCCCGCAGCCCGTTCAGGCTACGTATTCGCCCTCCGAATACGGAAGCCATTCAGGCGGAGCTGTACGAGGGGTACAGAGCGGCGAAGACTGCCTTCCAAGCGGAGATCCTGCGGGCCAGGGCCCTGGCCCGCGAGGAGTCGCTGGAGACTCTGAACAGGGACCCGTGGGGACGCCCCTACAAAATGGTGCGGGATAAACTCCGCCCATGGGCTCCCCCACTGACGCAGAGTCTCCGGCCCCAGCTCATGGAGGAGGTAGTGAGCACTTTGTTCCCTTCGCGGGGCGAGCATACTCCCCCGCCCATGACTCCGCCTACTGCGGTGCCGGATGCGGACCACACCGCCGACGACGACGACGATGCTTCGGAGGTGACCGAGGTAGAGCTGAGAGTGGCGGTACATAGGCTTAGTGCCAAAAATACCGCCCCAGGACCCGACGGCTTACCTGGAAGAGCCTGGGTTCTGGCCATGAAGGCTCTCGGGCCTCGACTTATGGGGCTCCTAAGCGCATGCATGGAGGAGGGCCAGTTCCCACTTCGCTGGAAGACGGGGAAACTGGTCCTCATTAAGAAGCCGGGGCGCCCTGTGGACTCTCCGTCCGCTTACCGGCCCATCGTTCTGCTCGACGAGGTGGGCAAGCTCTTTGAAAGAGTTATTGCAAACCGCCTTGACGGGCGGCTGGTGCGGGTGGGGCCGGATTTGGCGGAGAGCCAGTTTGGTTTCCGCAGGGGGCGCTCTACGGTGGACGCCATCATGCGCGTGCGAGCCCTCACGACGGGGGATGCTGTTGCCCGGGGTGGGGTCGTCTTGGCGGTGTCTCTAGACATCGCCAATGCCTTCAACACCCTGCCCTGGAGTTGCATCAGGGAGGCATTGCGGTATCACCGGATGCCGACCTACCTCTGTCGCGTGGTCGAGGCCTATTTGACGGACAGGGCCGTCATCTACCCCGGTCACCGGGGAGAGTGGAACCGGCGAGAGATGTCGTGCGGTGTCCCACAGGGATCGGTCCTGGGGCCGCTTCTGTGGGATATCGGTTACGACTGGGTGCTGCGCGCCGACCTCCCGAATGGCGTCAGCGTGGTGTGCTACGCTGACGACACGCTGGTCCTGGCACAGGGGAGGTCGCACCAGGAGGCGGCCGAACAAGCGACACTCGGGGTTGCGACAATCGTCGATAGGATCCGGCAGTTGGGACTCGAAGTGGCACTGCACAAGTCCGAGGCCATGTGTTTTCATGGTCCTCGGAACGCGCCACTGTCGGGTTCCCAGATAACGGCGGGAGGGGTTCACATCGGTGTCGAGTCGACGATGAAGTACCTGGGACTTGTCCTCGACAGCCGGTGAAACTTCGTGGAGCATTTCCGACGTTTGGCTCCCAGACTGGAGCGGGCTGGGGCTGCCTTGAGGCGGGTCCTGCCCAATCTAGGCGGTCCAAACGCCTCCTGCCGGAGGCTCTACGCGGGAGTCGTGCGGTCCATGGCCCTTTACGGGGCACCGGTGTGGGCGCGTTCTTTGAGGCGCCGACCGGCCCGCAGGTTGAACGCGTCCCAAAGGGTCATGGCCATCCGGCTGGTCCGGGGATACCGCACGGTCTCATGCGAGGCGGCGAGCCTCCTTGCCGGATTGCCGCCATGGGATCTGGAGGCAAAAGCCCTCGCGCACGTATGGGAGTGGCGCGAGGAGGCAAAACGCCGGGGTGTAACTCCGCTGCCGCGACAAATCACGGTACAGCGGACAGAGCTCCGGCGGGATCTCATGGCGACATGGAGGGTGCGATTGTCGCAACCCAGTGCTGGGCACGCCACAATAGCGGCGGTAAGTCCCCTCTTTGAGGAGTGGTTGGAGAGGCGCCACGGCGTCCTCACCTTCCGCCTGACACAGGTCCTCACCGGACACGGTTGTTTCGGGAGGTTCCTGTTTCGCATAAGGCGGGAGGAAACGCCCGGGTGTCACCATTGTGTGGATCGCCCGGAGGACACGGTGGAGCATACGGTAGAGGTATGCCCAGCTTGGGCGGAGCACCGCAGTGTCCTCGCGGAGGCGATTGGCGGCGGCGATCTCTCACGTCCGGCCCTGGTCCAGGCCATGGTACGGAGCGAGGGGGAATGGAAAGCCGTCACCTCCTTCTGCGAAGCAGTAATGCTCGCAAAGGAGGAGGCGGAGCGCGTGAGGGAGAGAGCCTTGCGCCCTCACGCCCCTAGTCGCCGCAGGAGACGCCCTGGGCGTCGGGAATCGCAAGCAGATTCCCGGCCACCGTAGGCGCGGGCTTGCGGACGGCGAGCCATGGATAGCTCGCCGTCCGGTAAGGACCAGGCCCGGGTCGACGGCGCGTTGTGTTCCACGCGCGCCTCAAAGAGATGTCAGCACAAAATGACGGGGTCCGATAGGGCCGACGCCTCAGGGTCGCGGTTTATTCCACAGAGAAAACCGTGGCCCTGGCACAGGTAACTGAAGGAACACGGGTGGGTTTTAGTCAGTAAAAGTCTGACACGCCCTCCCGCTCCACCCAGAGCGGGAGAAGTCATTTGATGATTTCCCACCCAAAAAAAAAAAAAAAAGCCCGCAGCCCGTTGCGAGGGAGCTTGCGTCGGTTATTGTTTCTTCAGGCGGCGACGTCTATTGCCACGTGTCGAACTCCTCGTCTTTCGAAGACGCAAGTGGGAGGGTCGGAGGTGATTAAAAGAGTCAAACAATTTCACGCACACAATATGTTAATATTAAATAAATATTAAATAAATTCACTGAATTTCAAAACGTTTATATTAAGGAGCTTTAGAAATACATTGACTGGTGAGTATCAAGCAAAGGAACAGAAAAGAAAGAACCGGTGTCAAAAGACGGAGTCAAAAGACGGAATCAAAAGAACCTGGTGAAAAGTAACGGTTGCCTTTTATAGGCCCTGGCAGATCTTCTAGAAGTGACTTTTTTTAGTTTTAAATCCAAATACTTCTTAATTGTTTATCGGCCAGTAACAATAAAGATGGATTACAGTGAGAACCTGGCTTAACACTAGTTTTACGATACCTTTACAATAAAATAGACGACCTCTTAGCTCTATATACCATAGAAAAAGAAAAAAACTGACAGATGACAATGTTAGATACAAAATGTCACAAACATTCAATAAAAGGAAAATAATAAGAGATCACATGAAATGAGTTACATGGATGTAAGAAAATAGACAAAGGTAGCTAAAGATTTGCTTTTCAGCAGTACAACAATAATCAGATAAACAAATGTAAGTTAAATGAGTGTCATACAATTTTCATAAAGACTTTAGTAGATACTGAATCATAGAAAGAATTGCTGTGAACAACAGCTCCTCAAGTGTTAAATAGATAATAAGATGTGATTTTGGTGTAACAAAATACCACAGTAGTTAATTGACAATTTTGACGCTTCAACGTAGGAATAACTACGGGCTTATAGGTCAGAGATTTAATGATCCTCCAGATATCGATAGATGGGCGATCAATTTTAGCCAGTTTTTCGTCCCATATTTTGTCATTATAAATTTGAATAAGGCATTTTTTTTTGTTGTTTTAATGTTGTTTATATCTTTGTTAATGGCGCACTTAATTGCAGGATTTGTTTCTTTTCAAACCGTCTTTCGTAGCCTGTTTTTAGTGGAAATTAAGACTTTGATGCGTCTCGGCAAGATGTAACGCTTAACAGAAGAAGGCCCTGATGCAACGTTTGCTTCGCGACTCATTTTAATGGCATTTTGAAGTTGGTCAACTGGAATATCAATGCTACTTATAGTATTAAAAGTTGTTGATCCTAATGATATATTCCTATCCAAGTAAGACCTGTACTCAGACCAATTGGCCTCCGCGTATCGGTATTGTTTAAAGCTATGACGGGTAAAATTACCACCTACTGAAAAAAAGACTGGAAAGTGATTGGATGATAAAGCTGGCAGAGTATGAAGTTCGGACACACATGTAACATTCCAGCTGAGAAGAATATCAGGTGTAGAAGGAGTATGGGCGTTATTGTAATTTACCAATGTTGGAGATGTAGGCCCAAGGAGTACCATATGATCAAACAATACCATACCACGAGAATTGTTTTGATGACAGTGCCACTATTCATGTTTCGCATTGAGGTCACCCATAATTAATATATTTGGCCCTAAATCGAACAAAATATCCAAGTCATTAGAAGCTAATGGAGGATTTGGCGAACTATATGCGGATATGACAATTAAATTGCTTTCAGGTGAAGTTAAGCGGATCCCTATACATTCAAAGTTATACATAGGGGGAATAAAAATTGATGTATGCGGGATATCGTTCTTTACTAGAATTGCGACTCCCTGACAGTAACAGGTATACCCAGGCGTATTTAACGTATAATTTGAACCAAGTCTTGTTTCACACAGTCAAATAATGTCGACACAATGTTCGCTACTCAAATTTAAAAACTCTTGATAGTTTAGAACGAATCCCGTCAGCGTTCCAGTATAGAAAACGAAGCTCACTTGCATTATTTAACATATTGACCAAGATGAGTAAGTATAAGAATAACTTTATCCATCATGTTATCACAGACACTAAATTGGTATTTAATTGATTTTATAGTTTTAAGGATACCCATCATTTCTGAAGTAGTGTGATCAAGTGGAACATCATGCAAGGGTTGAGCTTTTTGATCCGCCTTGTTGGTTGCAGACGCGATTGTGGCCCACGAGCGACCGTCGACTTTGGAGTAAGTTTTGGCGTGACGCTGTTCTTGTGCTGCTTTGGTTTTATCTTGACGAGTTTGTAAAAGTAGAAGATAGTTCTGACGCTCTTTGCAAAGCCGGAAGTTAGCTGGGTGGTCTCCGCCACAATTACAGCATTTGGCCGGCTCCGTGCGATTACTCTTTGTCATTCGGTGGTAAGATGGGCTTCAGGACACTTGACGCACCGAGATGTTAAGTTGCAGTTTTTAGAAGAATGACCAAATGCTTGACATCGATAGCACTGGGTTCCATACATATTTTTATTACGAAACTTGGCGATGCGAACAGCACAATTGCTTAAATATCTTATAGATTTAAACTTCAAGTTGAACAAGGTATGGCAGACATGATGCATCTTTGCCCTCAGCAACTTTCATTTTGCGAACCTTAGCGTTCGGGAATCCAATAGATGATAGCTCTTCCGAAAGGTGTTCTTCAACAAACTCGGGGAGACCGAAAACTACGACCCTAGGCATCCTTTACGAGAGAAAGTGTGATAAGAAATACTTTCTGAGCACAGACCCTCCTTTAGTGCTAGATGACCTTCTGAGGTGTGAGGGTTTATAGAAATTTTATTATTACCCTTGTACTTCAGGTACCCTTTAGTGTAGCGGGAAATCACCGTCTTGATGTATTCATGAGTACATTCAGGTTTCAGAGTAATAAAAATAGGAGGTATCTTACCCGATTTTTTGGTTGTGGTTTTTACACCACGGGTGCACATTTGCAGTGGATCAGTGGACACTACATGTTCAGTAGATAGGTTACAGAATCTGTTGGTGGTGTTGACAGGTACTTCAGGTTGAAGTCTTGTTGGGCGCGCAGGTCGTTTCGGTATATTCCATGCATTGGGATCCACTTCATCACTTTCAATTGGCCGCTTTGCAGCAAGAGATGGATTTGAAAAACTCCTTGTTATAAATCTTGGACAGATTGACATTTGGGCAGTCGAAACTTTTTATCGATAGTAAGTGCTCCCATCACTAGTGGCAAAAACAACGTAGCAGAGGGGATAGCGTAAGTGACGTGCGACGACAACAAGCGCGCGCGCAAAACTGAAAAAATAGCTATTACTGTCACCCAGTCTTGGCGTTTGAGTGGATATAAGGTTTGTTTTCTCGTATGAGACCAAAAGCCAAATATGAGACCAAAAGCCAAATATGGCATTGTTTTCAGAAAGTTTGGTTTAGGCTAGGCTAACGCTTGACTGCAACGGTTTGCGGTCAACACGTTATGACACACGACAAGTACGATGCCGAGGTTGCGCACGTACACGGTTATCCTTCTAGGATTTTTTCTTTAATTTAATGTCAAAAGACATGCTCCTATTTCACGAGACTTGAACAAAAAGTAAATGGCGGACTGTGTGAAAGTGAGATGTTGTCTTTTGTTCAAGAGTATGAGCATCCGGTACTCCTATAATCTGTTAATATATTATAGCTAAGCTAAATTTCGATCACTAATTCCTTTATCAAGCATCGAGATTATTGCGATATTTATCACCTGTTATTACGGCCATTATGAGGATCATAGACGTGGACTTTTTCGACGTGACGTGATATGTTATAAATAGGATAACGTTATTATCAGGTAAATGGTCAGCAAAATGTGTAGGGGGTGCAACAGGGCGGCAAAATCGAATGTATAATGTATGTAGATTTTGTATTTTCTGGTAGCAGCCGCTCGGCTTGGCTCGAATTGTGCCGAGCCGCGCTGAACATGATTAAGAGGCTAGATGCCGAACAAAGGTTGCTGATCAGCAAGACCTGTATGATAGCCGAATGCAAACTGTATAACCACGGATTCAGTACATGATTCTAAACCCCCCATTTTTTTTTGAGTATTGAACTTTTCTGTGAATTAGCATGATTTGTTTTTTTGATAACCGGCCAAATTTATCAACGCTAGGGGGTCTAAAACCATGTGCTGAATTTACTCACCCTGTATACAGTTGGCTTTGTTGTTCAACAAATACTTCCGAATCAAATGTGACCGAATCATATGTGTAGCACCCCTAACAAATACATAATGTAGGAGTCTAGAATCTGCATTAAGTTGCAGAGAAATGAGAAAACAGTTGCGACGCGCAGAAAGTAAGTAGAACGGGGACCTTGTCATTATTCTGAATAAAACATTGTACGTGTGTAGCGTTTGCTCATATAACGAGTACCTACAATCCTACACGAGAATGACTTTAAATAAAACTAGCTTTTCAGTAAGAATTATACTAACATATACTTATTTAAACATTTTCTTGAAGTTTCGAACACTCGTAGTCAAAACAGATCAATCAGAGTCGAAAGCCTACAACGATCAACTTTAGATTGAAGTGCTTTTGTATTCCCACAAGAGTTATTTTAATGTTGGCCTCGTCAAGACAGGCAAGACAGTTTTATTTTATTTATTCTTAAATGTACACTTTTCAAGGAAAAAAATCGTTGCTATTGTGTTCAGTTTGCCCGCGTAGGTATTGCACTTTCAATGAAGCAGCTAATATGTTTTTGATAACCGACGAGTTTTTTCTACGCTAGGGGTGATTCATTGTTACAATTGGCGCGTCGATGTCCCTGCCACCCTGCGTAGCATAAGCATAATTAGTCTATAATGGTCCGCTCAGTGAGAGGTAGTGGGCCGTAACCCACCACACGGGTCCAGTGCAGGTTGATAGGTGTCACATGTGATGTTTTCCTTCTTCACTCGTAAGTCGCGGCCGTTACCAGTACTTTCACACTTTTATAATACCAATCTACTGTTCTCAACCCTATAAAACTATTTTATGAATAGGTAAACCTGACTGTAACTAAGAGGTAGATAACAGAACAGGTTTTCAACGTTTCTTTTAAAATAAAACAAGGTTAAAGGTCAGTCCACAACCTTTAAGATTGTGTTATTTCAAATTATGTGTATGTGTTATTTTTCTTATACGGTTAATACAATCATACTATTGTTGATCGAATTTATAAGAATATAAAAAGGTCCTCGTTGGTCTAGTGGTCGCAAGAGCTACTGCTGAGCATGAGGTCCAGGGTTCGATTCTCAGGTCGGGCAAAATGTTATTTGGTTTATCCATCTAGTAATTCTCAATAGCAGCCCGGAGTCTAGATTTGTGCCCGGTTGATGGCAATAGGCTCGCCCCCTATTACATGGGACCTAAGCATAACTGGCGAAATGTGGGTGTACTATAGGTACACCTCTGCCTAACCCTTCTGGGATTACAGGCGTGATGTTATGTTGTTGATCAAAAGGTTTTATACTTATACGCAGGTGACTGCAGGAGTCCACCCACACACAAGCTGAGAGGTGGTGGACCTCGACACCAGGCTGCAGGCAGTCCAAGGAAACTTTGTCATCCTTAGATGGCAAGCTAACCAGACTTTTATTACGCCTGGACAGAAATGGCCTGCGCCTGGTGACGGGGACAATCACAGGACACTGCTCGCTAAACAAACAATTTCACAAAATAGGCAAAACGGACAGTCCCCTGTGCGGAGCTTGCATGGAGTCGGACGAAACCGTAGCGCATGTGCTCTTTGAGTGCAAAGGCGTTACCCAGATTAGGATAGAAACCCTCGGGACACCCGGATCTTACACAGATGTTCTCAACAGACCAGAAGCTTTGATCGGCTTCTGGAATAAGGTGGGCTGGTTTGAATAATAACCACCGACGGCCGCCATGGCCCACGCACAATGGTCCACATGAAGGACTAAGTGCGGAAACCAAACCCTCTAACATAGAACATAGAAGGTATTTTTGAAATGTAGATACGTACAAAGCAAAACAAGGCTACCATAACATATGATGTGTTGGTTGTTTCGTAATGGTACCCTCTCATTTTATACCATGCCGATGTAAGGAAATTGCTTCGAATTTTGTTCGACATACCGACCAATCAATTTTTATTTAGGATTTCCGTCCCCAACGTGTATTTACGAGACTTTGTTTGCTACATTTAATTTATTTTTCTGTAACGTGATCGTATGGTGGAATTCTCTTCCTTGCCTCCCGATTTAATGCTTTATGCACGTACAGATACGCGTGTACAGACACGCGCGCCGTGGAGGTATTTGGAATCAGCACAGTCAGTCCATATCCACACTCACGTTTATAATCACGGGCGTGATACGCGCGTTTCTACATAAACTCAAACTCAAACTCAAATCATTTATTTCAAATAAACCCATTACAGGCACTTTTGAATTGTCAAGGGGTCGGTCAGTCAGAAATATGAAGTTAGTTGCCCATTCCAAAGCGAAGTAGGTACCTATGGAGAAGAACGGGCAAGAAACTCCATGGACACTCTTTTAAATAATATGGTTACAGATTTTTTTTTACATCAGTCTTGTTGAAATTAAACATGTGAGAACGATGTAGAAAGACCCGTAATAAAAAACATAAAAATCGGAAAAGAAAAATTAAAAAAAGCCGTGGCAGCCAAGAGATGACCAGTCCCCACTGACGGCGCCCGTTCACGAACACGACGTATGGATCAGCACCATTCAGCTCAACCATTTTGAAGGGAACTTAATGATCCAACACACACGCCACCACCAGCGAGACATTTGAGTGAGCGTGACATACTCTCAGCTGCCAGGGCACATTCAAGTCAATGACAGACGTGCCCAGTATAGGGTAGCTTTATAGAGGTACTACATAGTGCTCACACGTGTACTTTGCAATTATACTCTGAGCACCTCAGTTCAGTATAAAGTGCGGACGCGCGTATGCCTTGTTTGACACTGATCTGGTACTGATTTTAATTAGAAAGACAAACAAAAACAAGGCTTGATATAGAGCCACTTAGAAGTATTAACGTTCACGTGATAAGTGTAGCACTTATAGCTCTTTGTTATTCTTTAACGATCTATTCTTCGTTAATTTTTGTTAGACCAATTATGATAACTACTTGTTAGCATGCAAATAATCCAGCTTTAACAGATACGTAAAGACTCCTCTCGTATTGTAAATACGAGTATAATCCTATCCACGAGTGCTTATCCAGTGTTCTGATATTTTTCCATTCCCGAACAGAAATAAAAATACCTGTACTTAATCGCTTTTATTTCTTTTGTTATACCTCAAAAGCGATTAAGTACAAGGTATTTTTGTTTCTGTTCGGGAATGGGTAATAAATAATAATGTTATGTGTGTTGTGTGTTATCCATGGAAGGTTTTGTAACAATGTTACTATCCAACATTCCTAGCATAGTGCAAACCTGAAAATAATTCAGTTTAGAAATCAGCTGAAAAAAAATTAGTTTTAATTTTTTTTAAACGGGTCGACTTTTCTCTATTAAAATATCTATTAATACAGTCCGAGGTCTTTTTTCTAAAAAAATCAAAGTTTATTCTTGACTCTCGATCTAAAACTAGATCTCAGTAGAGATAAGCAACAAATCTATCGGTTTTACAACGAGATTCATGACTGAGCATCATTCTTGAATTGGGGCCTAAAAGCTTTGGGTACTAAACTACACGTAACACCTGGTATAATATTGTGTAAACACCTATTGTATAAACTATCATGGTTTGGCGGCAGAACATGGTACGGTTTAATTTAAAGCTCCGACCGCATCAGACATCAAACAACGTATTAAATTTGCTGAATTTGATACTTGAGATGAACACTGAACAGTGTTTACATTTAATCAGCCTATAATGTCCCCACTGCTGGGACATAGGCCTGCTCTCAGAGAGAAAAAAAACAGAGAGAGAGAGAGAGAGAGAGAGAGATATTTATTTTTGCAAAAATGGGTACAAAACAAGGTGACATAAAAATATAATTAGTAACAGCCATATTTTAGCAGAAGGCATGCAAAAGTACAAAAAAATATAATATGATGCTAAGTACATAATAACAGACAATGTCAAGAAAGAGATTGATTAACTATAATTACAATAGAATTATGAAGTACTTCAATAATTATTGTCCACTATTATTTTCCAGTCAAACTAATGTCGTATTGGAATTAAATTACAACTAAATTAAATAAAAAAATAGTATTAAATGCCATTTTTTTCTAAGTTCTTATACCTACAATCAGTTTTCAAGAAATTCCTTTCTCAATTAAAAATTCCGTCACACTACGCTTTGTCTACTAAAAAAAATCGAAGTTTTTTTTTTAAATAACGTCAAGTTTAATTCTTTTCAACTCCTTGGTAGTTTATTGTAAATGACTGGCGCCATGTAGCAGACATTTTTGCGCATTATAGTCGTTCTCGCACCGGGTAGACACAGTCTACTATTATCACGCCTATTTCGTGGAAATACGTCAGCTATGCGGACAAAACGATCAGGGTTTACAAACACTGCACAGATAATTTCATACCGCGGAAATAACTAAACTCACCAAAGGAAGTTTTCAAAGTCGAAGTCAGAACGGAACGTTCTGAAGTGAACTTGCTGAAGTCATTATTTTGAACAATGGCTGAATAGAACGCGGGCAGAGATATCCGACCGAGAACAAATGCCACTATCGGCAGTTTATATTGCATATTATTGGGGATGCACGGATGAATAGAGGATTACATTTATTTTTAATTTTCCAATACGTTGCTTGTGGTCTCTAGTCGATAATAGTTAAGGTTTGAGGATGGAGAGGCATTGACAGAATATATATTTAATTATTTTACATTGAGAATATCACGAACCGAGAAACCTTTAATACCTACCATTACAGTCAGTCGTTAGAATTACTTAATTGTTGAAAGTTTTGTAAAACGATCTAATATTTTTACTACTTAAGATAACCACACCAGTTCTTTGTATTCTGTATTAAAAGTGTAACTGTTGGTCCGGCGTCACATGTTTACTTATTAAAGCACCCTTTCCAAAACTAATTACTAAAATGTTTGCGGTTCATAATATAAAATACATTATGCTTTCTTATTTAGGGTATCCCTTTGTATCAACATACCATATTAGACACATACAATAACAACAACATGTTGAGACTTCAAGCAGTCTCAACATGTTTTTGTTTAAACAAGTCTGTGCCCAAACCTACATTTTCCCGATAAATATTGATTAAAAGTAGTAGCCCGGTTTATGCTTTTGCTATAAAGATTAACAGTTCCATTTTCAATGTTATTTCACTTTATTCCCCAAATACGTCGCGTGTCGCTGCCATTCGAGCCAAAGGCGGCTTTTCTATTATATTAGCACAGAGCTCGTCTGAAACTTGAAGTTACCATCACATTGCCGTTCAATGTTATTTTGGTTGGTTTTACAGTACACGGATTTTATGTTCTTACGGATAACATGAAGGAGGAAATAGACTGATACTATTTACGACTCTATTAACCTGACTACTGCAAAGTTGGTAGGGTAAAGGGTTTGTTGGTGAAATCCGATATCGCAGCGACATAACTCGCAAACTTGTTGAAATAGGTTTCTGCTAGATACTGTTTTACTTGATATAATTGTTACAATCGTTTTATTAAGTTTATATTTTATTAAAAAAAAAAAAAAAGTAGATTTATAATTTATAAGCTAGGCCTGGCAGCAATGAGTCTAAATACACCGACACCAACATTAATTCCGGTAACACAAAGTTCTGTCTCTTTTTCTCTCTCCTTTTCTGGTGTTATAATTCTCGTGGACAAAGTTTACTACCTACTGCAAATAGCTTCCATAGACAAACTTAAAATAGAGAGGGCAGTTATTTTTTTTTGTAATACTGTTAAACTAAAAATCAATCAGCAGACTAAAACTCCAATAAAACCATTCAGAAATGAAAAAATAAACCTTTAGCAAATAACAAATAGACAGTATTTTTTAAAGAAAGCAATATAATATGATAGACGCTGTTCTTGGTGCTGATGCAATCATCAAATCATTCGAGCACCTACAGCTTGTAAGGCGAAGATGAAATGCTCGCAGATATAACTACAAACAAACCCACACGATCTTATAATAAAGATAATTAATTAAAATATCACCAGCTGACGTACAAACGAACTTCCTATTAAACGGATTAAACTACTTTACTTTATTTTTGACTGCCTCGTTGGTCTAGTGGTCGCAATCGCTACTGCTGAGCATGAGGTCCTGGGTTCGATTCCCAGGTTGGGCAACATGTTATTGGGTTTTTCTATCTGGAATTTCTCAGTAGCAGCCCGAAGTCTGGATTTGTGCCCGGTAGATGGCAATAGGCTCGCCCCCTATTACATGGGACTTAAACATAACTGGCGAACTGTGGGTGTACTATAGGTACACCTCTGCCTAACCCTTCGGGGAAACAAGGCGTGATGTTATGTTATGTTAAACTACTTTAATAAGAACGCAACGAATGGGGAAGGCAACTGTCAAAATGGCGCTGTCGTAGCTAGTTCCCAACACAAGCTAAAAATACAAGGCGTGATGTGGTTTTATTTTATTTTAGCGAAAATTGACGCGTTGTTGTGTTCCTAGATACTCCGAAATTGGAGTTCGAATTTCTCGTAAGCCCCTAAAATTAGAAGATTGTGCTTTAAAGCTATTCGTACAGATTTTTTTGAGTTCGAATTTATGTCGTGAACATTTTGAAGAAAGTGATTACGAGGAAATATTCAAGGTTTAAAATTCTGACACTTTCCATGTCAAGTACTTGATTTAAAATACTGAAATCACCGAAAATAACGAAATTGTGAAATAAAATCAAACTCATGAATGAACATTAAATGAAATGAATGAACGAAATGTCAAAATTTTTGTAGGCCGTAGGGACCTAGCTATGGTCACGCCATCTACAATTAGCTTTGTCCGACCTTCCCCATTCGTCACCTGCCTACAGTTGTATAGATGATTCGTAATTTAAAATGGTTTTGTTTTGAAATACGTATGTGAGCAACTGTCTAAATGGCAAAATAATGTCAGTAGCTCTATTAAGACATAGATAGCTCTAATAGAGAAATTATCTTGTCCTTTTGAAAGTCACACACGTATTTCAGAGCTTCCACTCTTATTTGATAAATGAAACCTACACGAGCAAAGTGACGTTTAAAATATTCAAAAAATCGCAATGTACATTCTAAAAGAGAATTTTGCCCCGCGACTTGAGCTTACCTAAACATTTCTGAAGCTACGTTTGAAAAAAGTTATCTTGCTCGCCTTATTTTAATAGCAGTTTTTGACTTTCGACATAAATCCAGTTGCTTTGGAGTTAAATGTAGAATATAATATCTGCGAATTTAGCTATTTCTGTATTGAGGCGATTTTCACTTGATAAGCTCTTTGTCCGGCTGTCTTGTATCCAATATCTGCTGCAATTTGGGTCACAACCAGTGATGTCAGCACGAAAAAGGAATTACTTATAGTTAACATCACGGGAATTAAAGGGTTCAGTGATACAACTAGCTACTCCTGTTTCGCACGGTTTTCATGGCTTGACAGAACATGGAGTTTTATAAATTACATGTAGGTTTATTAATGTATGAAACACGAAAACCTTTCCTCATTTCCACACTTCACTTTACCTCTAACTTGTTTTAAGCTTTTCTGATTAATCTCACTATACCTAATTATTTAAATTTGTTGTGAGACACAGCATGATAATAAAATCCCAATTTAATTTTATTGTAGATTGTCCTCGTAAAATTGAGTTAGAGCCAAGAAGATAAAAAAACTTTTAATAATAATAGACTTAGCTGTATCCCAGTTACTGATCCTTATAAAGTCAACAAAGGAAGAGTTATGATGTCGTAACGTTAAAAACTTAATTTAAAAGCTATAATCGTGTTCGATAATAAAATTGAAGCTTCATTCGCGCGTTTAATCGTTATTTTGTATGGGAATTGAACAATGAGTAAGTAGGTTTATATATGTATATGGTTTAGGTATTTTATACAGGATTCACTCACCGTCATGACACATAATGGTGTGACGTAAAGAAGCCCGAAGTTCACCATGTCGAACAGTTCCGAGTTGTACTTCCTTCGGTGGGAGATGCATATTGTTTCCATGTGGCCGTCTCCGAGGTCGTTGGTGATGGTCTCCACCCAGATGAACTTGGGAGCGCTGTAGGCTGCACTCGTGATCCACACTCCGAGTATCACCAACTGTTCAAAAACAGAACTTGACTTAACAGCATCCTTATTACGTAACACGTTCGGAATGACAATCCATTTCCATTTTAAGTATTAAACCGTTTTTGCTGTCGAACAGACGAAATTTTCAAAGATACGAAGCAATAGATTTTGTTGTAACTTTTAATTGAAAACGATTATCATTACGAGTATGTTCCGCACTTCCGCAAAGGCGGCATGTTATTTTTATATTTTTATAAAGCATATTTATGGAACTCTTCCTATTTATTCTAAAGCTTGCTCTAGAAGTGGAATCAGCATAATTCCAGTTTGCTTTCAAACTGAGGCAAAGTCTAATCAATCTGGCAAACTTGCTTATTACATTATTTACGCGACAGTGACGCCACAGCACTATCTGGATTATACTCGTATATTTGTACTAGCCGGACGGCGCACCACGCTGTGCTGCTAACAAAATTGCCTTAGCAGTTATCTGCACAGGCTGCAATACACGAAACTAGAATAATTTATACCAACTGAGATATCATAGTTAACTCTTTTACCCTTACTGTTAGAGATGGATACAAGTTTAAAACACTCTTTGGCTCCTGTGTCTGTTTCAATATCACGACGCTACGGCTAACAGTGGCGAGAAAACGACGGATTAGTCGACATGAATAAAGCTCTAACAATTTATAAGGTTCTGGGAACACACGGGCCTATCTCGGGGAATTGAGTCAGTTCAAATAAAATCGTCCCCCGCGACGCGTTCGCCGTCCGCCGTCACTCTTGTGTCAGTCCGTGACACTCTGAATCTTACCCGAAGTCGCGTCGAAGTGAGGATTTGTTTGCAAGTGATGGGATGTATAATAGCGAAGTATCTCTCCGTGCATATCACTACTAGAATGAATATCGACGCCGTGTAGCTCAGCGAATGCACGAACTGGTACATTTTGCACAGGAAGTCGCCAAACACCCAGCTGAAAATAGAAATAAAAGTTCATAAATTGGTGAATTTTCGACGTTGGGTTACTTCGTTTATCGCAAGCTGTTGTTGCTTTGCGAAATTTAAGTAAACCTTCATGAGTTGCCAGGGGCAAACATACCAATATAAATTTGTGCGGAATTTTATATTTGCTTTGTGATTTTCAGCGAAAATCAGCTGTTCTTCAATTTTGTAAACGGTGATAATGGGTTTATTCAGGCTTAGACCTCGTTCGCACGGACGTAAAAATACCGCGACGGGATTATATCATGCACTGGATTTTAAATCTCGGTGTTGAATCGAGCATTGAGAATCCAACAGAGCGAAACATTTCGTTGAAGATTCAATGCGCAAAAAAATCCAGTCGCGATATTTTTACGTCTGTGCGGACTCGTAATTACCAACTAGATCGCTAATCTATTTATCAAGCTCAGAGAATAATGTATCTCTCTCAGACCAATAGTTTTTGTGACAACTGGTTTGGAGATCCCCCTTTACCTGCCTGTACGAGCTATTAAAAGTTATTAATTATTTCTGACACTTTCACGAGCCCGCCTGCGATAAGTATCCACGATATACCTATCTATTCAATTTATAACAATGGGCAGAAAATTTAATTATATTTATTACAATACTTACACAACGATACTAATACATGACCCATGGACCTAATACTATCAATTATGATCCAATTGTTGATTGAAATAAACGAATTGAATTGAATTAAGCACCCCATTTCGCCCGGCGACAATTCATGGAAATCGAATTTTCATGTATTTTTTATTTAAATTTCCCTGAATTCGAGCTAAATATCACTTTTCTCTAAACTTTAATTGAATTAATTACTTAATTGAATGCCCTTCATTGCTATTCTATTGAATGCCTTATACACCTTTCGATGTAACCAAATTTTCTAAAACATCAAACAGTTAAAAGTAAAAGGACGAACTTTACCTACGATTTTCTTAAATCATCTACGTAGGTACATGAACTTTGACACCAAAATGCAAATGCAAATGGGTCACACTATCATATCCTGAAAGGAATACATCAAATCACAAGTCACCCTGTAATAGACTGTGAAAGTTTTCTCTTTCACATAGACATTCATGTAGTTTATGGGTGCTATAAAGACAACTTTTTTAAAACCATGTGCCATGTTGACAGCTTCATGCCGCTCGCCTGTTAGTTTCCATAACAATAAAAATGATAAATTACTTTAGTTTTAATCGTTTTAACATGTTATTCTAGCACATTTGGTCAGCAGTCATCAATCATTTCACGTTCGGTCATTCGTTAGGAAGGCTAGGCATGTATTTTCACGATAACTTATCTTAAAATATTTCGGGATCCAGCTGAAGGCCGGTCCAATCTACCAAGATGAAAAGTGGCTTGATTTGTGACTATGTTATGCGCAAAATAACACAAAGTTCCACTTTCCCCTAAGTGCCTTTCCCCTATAGTTCCGGCTAGGTAGTTATGGTGGATTCAAGTTTAAGTGACAGTGACAGGTTTGATCAGATTTGATTAAGAGGGGTGTTATAAGTTTAACATGTGTATTATTGTGTATCTGTGTCTATCTGCGGCATCGTTGCCCCAAAATGGCAGAAACGTTTTTTTTTGTTTTCTTTGAAAGGTGACTTGATCGAGAGTGTTCTTAGCTGAAAAAAAAGAAAGAAATAAAAAAAAACGATTCAGGCGTTTTCAGAAGTTTTTGTTTGTGTCGGGGGTAATTAAAATTTAACTGGTGAAGAAAATAAGCCCTAACATATAGTAAATAGGTAAATAGCAAGGTCTTAACTCTTGGTCATTAGTCTAAAATCCTTATGTAACTTATTTTAAATAAGATCTAATAAGCAAGCGAATACCTGTTTGAAAATTACAATCTGTTAATTAATATTATAATTAGTGCTACAATAATAATATTAAATAATTATTTTTATTCTCTGTGATAATATGGACATTGTCTGCAAAAAAGATTGATTCGATTTGATTTGATTTGTAGTACCTGCTGCAATGTTCGTTCTTAATCAATTTTTATTTCTTTTCTTTTCTTTCTTTCCTACTCTGCTAAGAGGTATTGCATCAGGTGCTGTCGCACAAATAATGATACACTTAATATTATGCCCAGCGTGTCCTATTGTTGGCACGTTACAGGACGAACTGAAGGACGCTAATGACGAAGGTGGCAAGCTAGTAGCCAATCACTGGCCTATATCATAACCAATATTACCATGTCTGCCTCTTCTGTTAACACCGTAAAATGATGACCATCGTTAGTATATAATCCAACTCGCGAGATGTCGAAAAATTGTGAATAGCATCAAACCATTTAACGCATAATTTTATTTATCTGTCCATGGCAAACCTATAAATTATGAACTGGTATGAAACTGGTATGCGACGGATCGCGCAAGCATAGCATGACCAGCCTATAACGTTCCCACTGCTGGGACACAGGTCTCCTCTCTATGAGAGTGAGTGAGCCGTAATCCACCACGCGGGCGCAGTCCGGATTGGTAGATGTCACATGTCTTCGAATTTTTGGTTCTAGGACTTGCCCGTTTCTTCACGATGTTTTCCTTCTCCGTTTTGAGAGCAGTGTTGATGAAATTATTTACACAAAGTAAAGCGCCTGCCTGGGTTCGAACTCACGACCTAGAACTCCTAAGTCGGGGCCGTTACCACTGCCACTGGGCCACCACTGCTGCAACGGATCAAACCTTGCGCTAATACTATATATCTAAGTTACCTCGACCAACTTCGAAGCAATGCTCGCTGGCTGCTACCGCGGCACTGCTCGCTTCGCTTGCTCGGCTCGCGCGCTGTTGGTCACAGATTTAACCTTACCTAACCCATTTGGGCAGGTTGGCCTTTTTTTTTTTTTTTTGGTGGGAAATCATCAAATGACTTCTCCCGCTCTGGGTGGAGCGGGAGGGCGTGTCAGACTTTTACTGACTAAAACCCACCCGTGTTCCTTCAGTTGCCTGTGCCAGGGCCACGGTTTTCTCTGTAGAATAACCCGCGACCCTGAGGCGTCGGCCCTATCGGACCCCGTCACTTTGTGCTGACATCTCTTTGAGGCGCGCGTGGAACACAACGTGCCGTCGACCCGGGCCTGGTCCTTTCCGCAAGCCCGCGCCTACGGTGGCCGGGAATCTGCAGGCGACTCCCGACGCCCAGGGCGTCTCCTGCGGCGGCTAGTGGGGGTGTGAGGGCGCAAGGCTCTCTCCCTTACCCGCTCCGCCTCCTCCTTCGCGAGCATTACTGCTTCGCAGAAGGAGGTGACGGCTTTCCATTCCCTCTCGCTCCGTACCATGGCCTGGACCAGGGCCGGACGCGAGAGATCGAAGCCGCCAATCGCCTCCCTGAGGATACTGCGGTGCTCCGCCCAAGCTGGGCATACCTCCACCGTATGGTCCACCGTGTCCTCCGGGCGATCCACACAATGGTGACACCCGGGCGTTTCCTCCCGCCTTATGCGAAACAGGAACCTCCCGAAACAACCGTGTCCGGTGAGGACCTGTGTCAGGCGGAAGGTGAGGACGCCATGGCGCCTCTCCAACCACCCCTCAAAGAGGGGACTTACCGCTGCTATTGTGGCGTGCCCAGCACTGGGTTGCGACAATCGCACCCTCCATGTCGCCATGAGATCCCGCCGGAGCTCTGTCCGCTGTACCGTGGTTTCTCGCGGCAGCGGAGTTACACCCCGGCGTTTTGCCTCCTCGCGCCACTCCCATACGTGCGCGAGGGCTTTTGCCTCCAGATCCCATGGCGGCAATCCGGCAAGGAGGCTCGCCGCCTCGCAGGAAACCGTGCGGTATCCCCGGACCAGCCGGACGGCCATGACCCTCTGGGACGCGTTCAACCGGCGGGCTGGTCGACGCCTCAAAGAACGCACCCACACCGGTGCCCCGTAAAGGGCCATGGACCGCACGACTCCCGCGTAGAGCCTCCGGCAGGAGGCGTTTGGACCGCCTAGATTGGGCAGGAGCCGCCTCAAGGCAGCGCCAGCCCGCTCCAGTCTGGGGGCCAAACGTCGGAAATGCTCCACGAAGTTCCACCGGCTGTCGAGGACGAGTCCCAGGTACTTCATCGTCGACTCGACGCCGATGTGAACCCCTCCCGCCGTTATCTGGGAACCCGACAGTGGCGCGTTCCGAGGACCATGAAAACACATGGCCTCGGACTTGTGCAAGGCCACTTCGAGTCCCAACTGCCGGATTCTCTCGACGACTGTCGCAACCCCGAGTGTCGCTAGTTCGGCCGCCTCCTGGTGCGACCTCCCCTGTGCCAGGACCAGCGTGTCGTCAGCGTAGCACACCACGCTGACGCCATTCGGGAGGTCGGCGCGCAGCACCCAGTCGTAACCGATATCCCACAGAAGCGGCCCCAGGACCGATCCCTGTGGGACACCGCACGACATCTCTCGCCGGTTCCACTCTCCCCGGTGACCGGGGTAGATGACGGCCCTTTCCGTCAAATAGGCCTCGACCATGCGACAGAGGTAGGTCGGCATCCGGTGATACCGCAATGCCTCCCTGATGCAACTCCAAGGCAGGGTGTTGAAGGCATTGGCAATGTCTAGAGACACCGCCAAGACGACCCCACCCCGGGCAACAGCATCCCCCGTCGTGAGGGCTCGCTAGCGCATGATGGCGTCCACCGTAGATCGCCCCCTACGGAAACCAAACTGGCTCTCCGCCAAATCCGGCCCCACCCGTACCAGCCGCCCGACGAGCCGGTTTGCAATAACTCTTTCAAAGAGCTTGCCCACCTCGTCGAGCAGCACGATGGGCCGGTAAGCGGACGGAGAGTCCGCAGGGCGCCCCGGCTTCTTAATGACCAGTTTCCCCGTCTTCCAACGAAGTGGGAACTGGCCCTCCTCCAAGCATGCGCTTAGGAGCCCCATAAGTCGAGGCCCGAGAGCCTCCAAGGCCAGGACCCAGGCTTTTCCAGGTAAGCCGTCGGGTCCTGGGGCGGTATTTTTGGCACTAAGCCTACGTACCGCCACTCTCAGCTCTACTTCGGTCACCTCCGAAGCATCGTCGTCGTCGTCGGCGGTGTGGTCCGCATCCGGCACCGCAGTAGGCGGAGTCATGGGCGGGGAGTATGCTCCCCCCGCAAAGGGAATAAAGTGCTCACCACGGTCTCCATGAGCTGCGGCCGGAGACTCTGCGTCAGTGGGGGAGCCCATGGGCGGAGTTTATCCCGCACCATTTTGTAGGGCCGTCCCCACGGGTCCCTGTTCAGAGTGACTACTCGCGGGCCAGGGCCCTGGCCCGCAGGATCTCCGCTTGGAGGGCGGTCTTCGCCGCTCTGTACCCCTCGTACAGCTCCGCCTGAATGGCTTCCGTATTCGGAGGGCGAATACGTAGCCTGCGGTGCCTGGTGTACAGGTGTCGCGCAGCCACACACGCCTTGCGCAAAGCCGTCAGCTCCGGCGACCACCAGCACACCTGGCGCCAAGCACGTCGGAGCTGGACCCGGGGCATTGCCACGTCACATATTTCGGACATGGCCTCCCGGAACCACTCCGCCTCGTCTTTGATGTCAGCAGGCCTGTCCGGTGGTGACACCCAGGCCTGCACGATCGAGGCTTCCAGGAGGAGCTCCCGGTCCAGCTGCTTCAGCGCCCACCGCGGACCAATCGGGGCCTGTCGGACCGGCGCGCTCGAGGTCTGGGCGGAGACGTCGAACCGGATGTACCGGTGGTCGGAATAGGTCTCCACCCCCTCCATGACGCGCCAGTGAATGACTTGCGGCGACAGAGCGGGGCTGGCGAACGAAATGTCCACCACTGATTCACCCCGCATACGCACACACGTTGGGACAGAACCCTGGTTTAGGACGACCAGGCCTGTCTCCAGAGCCCAGTCCTCCACCATCCTGCCCCGCGTGTCCGTGAGCCGGGAACCCCAAGCCAAGTTCTTGGCATTGAAGTCCCCGAGGACGAGCACGGGGAGGGAACGAAACCCGACGACGACGGCTCTCAACTCCGCTAGGGAGTTGTGAAACTCGGCGAGAGTTCGGTTCGGAGAGAAGTACACCCCTACCACGACTATCTCCCCGAACCGTGCTGCCACGCAACCCCGTCCCCTCTTGACGGCCTCGAGGGGAATTTGGCTACCATCGAGACCGACAAATCAAGGACGGTTCACAATTTTACGGGCAATAAAATCTCACAGATTGTGAACCTGTCGGTAAGTGTAGGGGAGACCGGGGTTGGTTGACCAAGTTTCAGCTTAAAGGTTTCTATTTAAATATCTTTTGAGTATATTAATTTAAAAGCGTGTTCAGTTAATAGATTTACTATTAAACTTTGCAAAAAAGTGGCAAAAAGCACGTTATTCATTATGGTATAGAGTACAGGCCAGTTTTTGTATAATATTCACCTGGGGTAAGTTGAATTGTGAAGTTGTAAGGGCAAAATCTACGAGGAAATAGGATAAAAGACACAAAAATGTTTTTTTATTGCAACCAAGGCGATCTTCCGCCACGTCAATTAAACACACACAAAAATTCAAATTATAAGAATAAACAATTAGACATTACATTAGGCAGTTTGAGTACCTAAAAATAAACAAACTACTTTCTTATTAAGTATTTAAAACTAAACGAAATAACTTCTTACAAGCTTTAAAACCATTTGGTAACAAATAATCATATTAAACAAAGTGCTCTCTTATTAAGTATTTAAAACAAAGCTTGTAATAAATTATTTCGTTTTGTTTTAAATATTAAATATTTAAAACAAAATGAAATTATTTCTTTCAAACTTTAAACATATGGTAACAAAAATTCATATTAAACAAAGTATTCTCTTATTAAGTATTTAAAACAAAATGAAATAATTTCATGCAAACTTTATCCATATGGTAACAAATTATCATATTTAACTAATGTTTATTGTTAATTACATTAACTTTTTTGTAACAGTTGACGTAAGTATGTAAGTATTTATTAAAATAATTTATTTTGAGATCATACTATCCAATCAGGCTTCTAAATCGGAGGTGCAATTTTTTGCATTTATAGAACAAAATGTTCCCGTTTACACATTTTGTGTGTGCCCACAACTTGCACGCAGTGCATTGAACAATCATTGTGTTTCACCGTAGAATTAATACTTTTTTTTGTCAAAGATAACTTGTTGACAGGCTCTATCTATTACATATTTGGATGTACTCGTATGTTCGCATGGTCCTGAAACAATAAATTTTGGATAAAATTTAAAAAATACCGACTTCACTTTATGTATGGAATATCCATAATATTTTGGGGCTGGATGACCACCTGGTCAACCAACCCCGTTATACATTAGTCTACTAGCCCCTGAACCACCTTTTAACTTTTAACCATAAGCCATAACATCAAAACTGCGACGAAATGAAATAGAATAATACTTAAAAGAAAGAACATAAATCAAATATTCGTTACAAATGCTGTGACAATCAATAACCATGAATAAATAGGCATTATTACAAATAATAATATTACGACCAAAATAATTACTTACGTGTGATGTTTTTCAATATTACGTTCCTCCTCTCAAACGACGTGCGTGCGCGACGCCGCCTTCCCGGTGACTGAGCGGGGGGAGATGACGGACTATCGTGTCTCACTGGTTAGCTCAAGGCCTCGGACGAGTTTTTGATAGTTAGTCAACCTACCCCGGTCTCCCCTACTTTCGTTTACAATTTGACAGTTTGACATGGATAGATTAAACTATCGAAAATATATACGTTATTGTAAGCAGTATTAAGTTCGCAATTATCGACAGGTTAAAAACTCGCGAGATAGATTATAAACTAACGGTGTTCACAAAATCACAAGTTGACATACATAGGTACCTACAACAATAATTAATGTGACACAATACGTCATTTTCCCGACACTCACTCCCCCGCGTGCCTTTCTGACAATCTCATCAGTAAATGTCAAAACCTCTCATTTCCTCCACTTTGTCAACAAATTTAGGAATTTCGAGGAAAAAATTTTTACATCTCGAAAGATCTGAAAGCAGGTGGGACCTTTCAGAATGAATGTTTTATCATGGATTTGTAGGTACCTACACGACCCCACAATACTAGTAGGTTTTCCATTCCATCACAATTTTCAAAATTAAAAAAAAAAAAAAACATTTCAGATAAACAGGTACATGGGCACTTATGAAACGTCACAATCTAGGTTCCAACGGTTCCAATTGATCGTTTCCTATGGAGAGGAGCCGGCAAGAAACTCCACGGTTATCATTTATCATTGAAGCTAAGTAAGTACCTATTACAGTAACTTCCTCCAGTGACTGCCTCATTGGTCTAGTGGTCGCATGAGCTACTGCTGAGCATGAGGTCCTGGGTTCGATTCCCAGGTCGGGGAAACGGATATTGGGTTTTTCTATCTAGAATTTCGTCTGGATTTGTGCCCGGTTGATGGCAATAGGCTCGCCCCCTATTACATGGGACTTAAGCATTACTGGCGAAATGTGGGTGTTCTATAGGTACACCTCTACCTAACACTTCTGGGATTACAGGCGTGATGTTATGTATGTATGTATGTGTGTACAGTAACTTCATTTATCGCCACATCGTAAATGAAATGTGACACATGATCAATGTCATCCTACTGAGTTAATTGCCCTCAAAGACAATTATATTCTAATTGAAACGACCTAATCTTCATTCCAGACAAACAAGGTGCGTTAACTCTCACCGATATATAAACCTCTTTTGCTTTTAAAATTAGAAAAGAAGTGTAACTAAAAGTTTTTTCTGGAACACTTGAGGGTTACAGCGGTTACAGCGTCCGTATTATGATACATTTTAAAGTCAACGCTATTAACTAAACGTAAACAAAACGTTAATTAGGGATTAATTAAACGGACACGCGTTCGACATTAGACCTTGTTTACTTATGAACGTGAAACATGATAAGTATGCATATGTACTACCTACCTATGTGACTCTGAAGGTCAGATGTATTCATAATTGCATACCTATACAAGAAAATATACGCAGGAAAGACGGTAAGTATATGTTATTATAGTCTGTGAATCTGATGAAAATATAAAATAATGGATAAGAAAACGTACCTGTGAAAGCCAGGTAGTAGTGCCACTTAAAAATTGAGTGCTTTGATTTGATTCTCTGAATACTTAATCCCGAAATTCTAATTTTAAATAACCATATAGATGTTTTTCATTTGACAAGTAAGGTTAATTTTATAACCTTGTTTTTGTTCAATAATTTTTCTGTAACAATTTATTAGTGTATTTAAACAATAATTATTGGAAAAAGTGTGAGATACAAAGTATTAACATTCTAAATACAGATGAATCTGTTACTTAAGTGAATTTAGTGAGTGATTGCGTAAGAATTTAACCCGAACCGCACCCTCATTGCGTAACACACATCTGAATCATTTTGAAGGATATTGCTAATCCATTGCTTTATATGTTCGAAAAATTCGTCAGTTCAACAACGTAAATCACGTAATCAATATTTTTGAACTGTCAAAATGAAAGCGATTGCTACTGTTAGCGTGTTACGCAATTACCCCGCAGGTTTTGTTTACACTTTCATCAGGTACTTCTGGAACAGACCATCGTATTTAAGGTATCTTCAAACAGTGTGTGTGTGTGTTCTAGATCGCGTGCGATTCGCGTCGCGTGTCGCGCCTGTATCGTCGAAACATGACATTGCAATTTTGTTACATCTCTCAGAAAATTGGGATATAATCCGTGATATATTATGTGATATATTACGTGACATATTCTTGCCATTTACCTACGACTAAGAGCCTGTCTATCTAATGTACACAGCGCTTGAGACCTATAATGTACACACCATTGACCTTTATTTATTCATATAACCGCGTCGGGCACTCCACCACACACTAATTCAATCAACATTTTATTTTAAATACACTGTGCGATTACATGCGTTGTTTACCTATTCACTCACCTCGGTATAAGATATATAGTCAGGTTTTGGAAGACACAAAACACGCCAACACATAAATCTGCCACGGCCAGATTCGCCAAAAAGAAGTTGGTTATGGAGCGCAGGCGCCGCGATAACGTTACCACGAGGATAACAAGCAAGTTACCTGGAACAAACGCAAAATTTTATAAATAAATTGTTATAGGAAGCTAGTACGGCCTTGATAAATTGAGTAGCGACTATTTGTATTGGTCGCTACTCAATTTAACAAGGCCGTGGGTACCTACTCATGTTCTAACGTAAATAAAGAAATTTCTAAATAAAACTTATGTAGCTTGAGTGCTACAACAATAAAAAGAAGATTAGTTATACTTCTAAAAATCGATGAGGAATATCAAAGTTGTCTGTTAATTAGAAAGTTACATACATAAATCGTAAAAGGCTGTCTGATGCTGATGTACAAGCTTTATTTGCTATGTTTATCACAAAATACCTGTTTCACATTATTAAAGACATTGTTAAAGAAGAGAAAAACTACTAGATCTAGTTCTTCTAATGTCGGACACCTTTTAAAATTCATGAACTTCTAAAAACCTTTCCGTTTCTAAGATGCACACTTTGTTTAATAGTCGTATTTGAAGAAGTTTTGAGCCTTAACTTTCTATCTTTTTCTCACAGTTGGTCGCTCAAGCTAGGGTACTTACTGTAACCAACTGTGAGAAAAGGCCAGTCAAATCTTTTTGTGAGCATATGAAAAAATAGAACTTCACCTATGGCTAACACCCACAACAGAGTGCCCTACAAAGCATCCGTCTTCTATTTAGGGTCCTCTAATCAAACATCACGGAACCCCGACCAAAGGTTGTTTTATTTGTTTTGATGTTTCGGTTTGTAAAGTTTTTATTTTCAATAGTATCTGCGATTTGATACAGGTACTGCCTTATTGCATTTTTTTTCGCGATAGTGACGTCATATTATATTTATATTACATATAATACCGGCCGACCTTTGTACGTACTTTTCTGTTCTCTTTATTCTTCTTGTCTGTTTATATGTGTGTACATAAATGGTTAAATAAATACATAAAAATAAATAATATTACATTGTATTAAGTGACAAATATTTATTATAGATAGAACGAATAAGTAGATAATTATATGTCACGTGCCGTTGAAGTTTTTGGGGGTTAGACTAGGTTGGAATTATGATCTCCCCCCCCCCCCTCCCCGGTGGGTTCCCGCATTGTCGAGGCGGGGGTCTCAGTAGCCGTGGTTTGGAGCCCCACGGTGAAGCTAAGAGGAACCCGAGGAGGGGCCGCTCGTCAGCGCTTGTGCCGTTGGGTGACATCGCAACTGAGGTGAGGCCGCAGCGGGATATTGCGGTGCGCCGCTCTCCCTACCTTCTGCGGCCTTAACGGGGTCGCCCCGTTTGATAGCGGACGCGGTGGGGCCGCAGGGGAATAGGAGTGTCGGTATGTCGTTGGCCGCCCTCCCTATCCTGTGCGGCCGAAAAATAGTAGGCGACGGGGCCATTCATCAGACTCGTCTTAAGGGGCAACGGATTGGTCGTAGGCGGAGGACGGACAACGCCCTCTTCCAGCCCCTCTATGAGTCCAGGGACGGCGGACTCGGGGACGTCGACCGCCCCCCATACGCAGGACCCGAGGTGGCGGCGCGTAGTGTTCCACGCGTGCCCCTCTTATACGTTGCGGGGCACCACTCGGGAGCGCGACATTCAATCCAAGTTGGTTGCAATGAGTTGCCTGAATAGTATTTTAGGACCCTAAAATAGGAAATATTTGAATTTCCAGAAAAAGGCGCAATATTTAAGTATATTACAGTGTTCAATCATATTTGCAGGAAAGCAAGCAAAATGGGAATTATTTGAGGTTCGATTAAGTACATGAGGCAATACGTTGTCTATTTGTCACAATCAATACCTTTATGTTAACTGTGAATACAGGCATAACCAAGGTTTTCATTCCGAAAGCTCTCACATTAATTGAAACTATAGGAATAATAAATAATCGTGATTTTATCATTCTGTGAATATTTTTAAGTAGCTGTTTCCCGCACTTCGCCCGCGCGTAGATCGGACACTATCCCATAGGAACGTACTACCGGGGTAAAAGTATCCCATGTCACGATAATGGTCAAATTCGTTCAGCCGACAAGGCGTGAAAAGGTAACAGGTATCGATTTAAGTAATTGAGTCCGCCTTATCTTTTATTAATGGTTTTCTGCCGAAATGGGGCTCTTCCATGTCCATCAAACGTTTCTCATACGACTGTTTCAATAGTTAGGGAAGGATATTAGTATCGTTAACTCCTTGGGAGATTGGATTTGTGCTCGTGGTATTGTAACTCGTGAGCAAATCCTATAAAAAACGTTTAGTTACGACATCCTCAGAATGAGAGTGTGTGTCCATATTCAGGTCAGGCCACAAAAATGTGCCAGTCGTTCTAATGAAACAATTTAGGGACACGTTGCACGAATGTGTACAGGCTAACAATGCATTAGCCGCTAGTGCACAACTAACCGAGAACATAATAGTCTTTTACTTGCATCTGACAGACAGGGAATTTCAAATTGATTTACCCGTTTCCGTAAATAAATAACAGTTACTATTACATATAAGCTATTAACCTAACGAATGCTCATATTGTAGTGTTGACAATATTGGTTCAATTTTCTATGAGGTTTATTTACATTGTAAATGAACAGGTTCATTATTGATAGCTAATTAAATTAATTGGAAGCAACTGTTTCTCGGAAATATTTCAATTTCAATAATTACCTAGATTACAAATGTTATTAATGTTTTGAATAGTTTATTTATGTAGAAATATTTACAGGTCGAATAATTCGAATATTGTGTAAATGTCAACCTATGATTTCAAATACATGCTTGTTGAGGTCGCGAATCATATTTATTTAAGATACAACCGGCAAATTGCAATATACTCGTACAAACGTAAGAAAATTTGAATTTCGCGGTCTATATTAGCGCATCCCCATAAAAAAAGCTATTATTTGATTTTTACCGAATCCAATTGATTTTTTATCTACTTGCGTTGCGATGCATACCTACTAGAAAAAAAAACTCCTTTTTAAAGTCATAAAGCTTAAATATGTTTATAGATACACATTGACAGACACTTTTAGTTGATTTTCGAGCCTACTACCCACATCATATTAAAGTCTACCTAATCATAATTTATAGGAAAACTACTAGGAAACAAACAGAAAATAACGAGGTAGGTAAATGATGGCTTACCGCTGTTTCACTTGTTATTTCAAAAATAAGAGCTCTAAGGACTTACGATACTGACTTTTTTATATAGTAGACTGTTACGACCCGGATTATATTTGATTACAGGTACCCGGTCTGTTTGCCTCATCTAGAATGTTTTCGTTTCAACAGCTAACTTCAAATATGTTTATTATTTATTTGATAACAAGTAACCAATTGAATTAAAAAATAAGTATCCAGTGCCCATTTTGCAGAGCCATACGAATAAAAAAACGGAAGGTGTAGCAAAAGTGTCATGAAGGTCATGTTTTTTTTTTCGGTCTTGCTCTCATTCACCAAGTGTGTAGCGCACAATTGTATAACGCGTCATTAGGAACTTCGTTAAAAAAATACATTGGGCAAAAATAAATTATCTACAAATTAAAGTTAGCTAAAGAAACGTTGATTTATGTTACTTAATTATGGCGTGGCACAATTCCCTTTAAACATCGTCCTACAAATGAAATATTACATTTACATTCATCTGGGCAAAGTTGCAAAAGTATAAAAACTCCGTTGGCTGAAGTTTTATGAACGGAAAAGTGTAAAGACCACTTAATAGTTGTTTGTGGTAATGGCCCGTCTAAGTGGCTGCCTGTGCCCTATGCTTAACACTGCGATAGTTCACGATCACAGTTAGCCCGGACAGCTCAACCCAAAGCGTCTGCATATAAATCAGGTATGCTGCATGGAACTAGGGTTGCCATGCAGCCGGATTTGTCTAGATATGTTTTGTAGTTTAGGCTTTATGAGAGGCTTTAGTTTTATGCGGCTTAAGGGGGATAGTTTAGAAAAATAAAGTTAACGGGGGTATTCCGAATTTGCCTGTTTTAGGTACAGTTTTAAATGGTCAAACTTGTGCATTTTGGTTCGGAAAAAAATGCGACATAGATAAATCCTTGTATTAGGGAAATAAATGGTACAAAACTCAATAAATTGTTATTTGGTCGATGAAAAAAAAAACGAAACTGGATCGATTTCAAAGCTGTCTTTTGCCTCATTGCCTAATTACAACACAAAATAATATAAAAATTGCATGTATGCCATACCATGAGGTAATCGTATTTAAGAGGGAATTTAAAGGTTGAATTAAATAGTTTTTATCAATAAACTCAAAAATAGTAAAGCAGGCTATATCGACACGCGCTAAGAGTACTGAGCCACGTCATCGAAGGTGTACCGGTGTCAAAAAAAATTAAACTCTCCTTGCCATTGTGAAAAAAATTATAATTAAAAAAACTACACAGTGGATATGACATTAACAGAAAAAAACTCGTAATTATGTTATCGTTTGAATTCATAAAATTGTTTTTGAAAATTAATTTATTTCTTTGCGGTATGATTTCGTATGGGTATGAGTTCAGAACGTTTAATTGTCGATCGGTATGAGTTCAGAACGTTTAATTGTCATCTTACATCTAAAAGTGATAAACCCATTACACAGTATTGTCGATAAAATTACAATCAAGTGCGTGTCGTTTATAATTTTTTGTCGTCATAAATTAATAAGTTTTTAGAAAAGAGCTTTTTCTCAGAGTTTTAATCAGATTCATACAAATTACTATTTTCCCTCTCCATCGGAATGTCAGTACTATCATAATTTATAAAACTTATACAACTAATAATAACATAAACTGCAACTGGCAGCGCCGGTGATGAGCGTTCCGACATCATGCCTATAAAGTTCCCACTGCTGGGACACAGGCCTCCTCTCGATAAGAGGCTATGATCCACCACACGCGCTCAGTACGGGTAGGTAGATAGATGTCACATGTCTTCGAATTTTTGGTTCTAGGACATACCGGTTTATTCACGAGGTTTTCCTCCACCATTTAGAGACCCGTACCCTAATTGCGTAATACACAATCAATCGGAATCTGAACCATTTTGAAACAAATTGCTGATACATTGCTTCATAAGTTCGATAAAAAATCTGCTTAACAATGTAAATAACGCAATGAATGTTTTTCAACTGTCAAAATACAACAGATTAGTCGTAATCGTTTACGAAAATGTTATGAAATAATTTACACAAAACGCAATTAATGCGCCCATGACCTACAATTCGTAAGTCGCGGCCGTTACCACTACTATCATATCCTACATTATTTACACGTAATATAGAATGTGTTGGGTTGTCGGCTAACCGCGTGGGTATTGCTCTTTTCTATGAAACACTGATTTTTTATTGATAACCGACGATTTTCTACGCTACAGTCTAGAATAATGCGCTGAATAGGGATGATGTACCAAAACTTTAAATGTAAACAACTTTCACTCTGGCAACAAAAATACCAGAACAAAAAATAGCAGTTCCAAACAGAAGTGCTATATCTAATAACACGACCAAATGTAGGGAACACGATTAAAATTGTATTGATATTTCTCGAGTAACGGAGCTAGCAACGCAAGACCTTTTTCTAGAATCTGTGATTTTATCGTACTGATCCTGTGTGAAAACCTTTCAGTTTTGAATAATGGTCACTGTCACTGCTTTATACTATGAAATATCGTATTCTATATACTTGAAAAATAGCGCCATGTGAAAGTAGCCTGATTAGGCGGTAACCTTAAAACGCGGTGTTCACGTTGCAAAAAAAGTTCGTCGATGACGTATCGTTTCTTTGTTGGTTTGTAACATATAACATTTTGATACATGCATCTATGCCACTTTTGTTTTAGTAAAAAGTCCGATAAGACGGCCATCCGATATGACCGAGAAAGGGTAAAAATATACTAAATTAATTTTGATGTCCTAAAATAATCTAGACACGGCTGCGTGTCAAATAAAAAGATACTGGCGAAGCAGCAGCCATGTGTTATATTACATGAACCATTTGGAGACACTTTTGACCCCTTAATAACTTAAAATATATTTTACATAAACACATGAAATTTGTTTAATTTATTACAACAAACAATTTGAAAAATGTACCCTCGGGCCTGATCAATTTCAGATATTGTATTACTTCATGGGTTTTCAGTTTGACACGTCAAAGAAAACTTTATTTATTTGATTTGAATATAATTAACTGCGCTTTATACCATCAAACTAAAGGCATAACGCATATTTCTTAGAATCATTTATATACCTACTTTTTAAGCCATTAAAAATACAGCAACTCTTTCCGTTTGGGGTCAGTTCGTTTTACTTTCATGACCAACTTTTCGGTGCTTGAAAACTTTCTGGCTGTACTATTTAAATAGTACTTATTAGTTCCATGCCTGTTTCGCAAAGTTTTACAAAACATTTGCTGGAAAAAGTGCTCCTGTCAAGAAGGCCGACGCCTCGCGGGGCTAGCAAAGGTTCAAAGGCTCCGCCCTGCACGCGCGCAAGGAACATTCCTTCACCTACGGCGAGCAACTAGGCGCCGCGGCGCCCTAGGGCCGCGCGTCTGCGGCGCAGCTGTCCAGCTGTCACCAAGTGACTTATCAGATAGACCATTCTTAGTTTTATTGTTTATCATTTATAGAGTGTGATTCAGTGTAATTATTTATTTTTGTGTATTTTGTTCGGATTTGGTAATTATTCATAAGTAAGTATATTTTTGACATAAGTGCCAGTCAACCTGTCACAACGCTCGATGCTCAGGTGAGATGACCTCATTGCTCCCAGCCACGTTTATTTAAAGGCGAACGGGGTCTGCGGGTACACTATGGCAAGGTTCACAAACTTCATAGTGTACCTTTGTGCTCCCCAGCCACAACTTCAACCCATTCAGACGAAACACTTTCGAAAACCCCTTGAAATTTCAAAAATTCTATCCCTGTTTTAAATAGCGCCTGGGAGCAATTACTCACCTTCCCATATAGGAAAAAAAAAATACAAGCAAAATTACCTTTTTACAATAACCTTTCACAAAGTGGGTTATGCTCACATGTAGAATCCAAATTAAGTGAAGGTGACATCAGGGGAGCGGCTAGGCTACTGTTCAGTAGCGATTTGGTGGCGCCCTACTCTCCAGAACTCTTTCAGCCCTGGGTAGCAAACATCCAGCGCCTGCGGGTGGTCTCACCTTTCCCGAAAAGGGTCCGAATTCAACTCCTTTAAATGTAATATTGCGCCACAGGTTTTTGCAGCCGTGAGCTCCTTCCTCAGCATTTAAAACATTTATTGAGCTCAGGCACCGGGGAAGCTGGTGAGTCGCTTTTGAAGGAGCTTGCAGCTCTAATTAACCTGATGCTCAATCGGTGCGAACGATGCCGTCGTCGATGTCTTGTACGGGGCCAACATATGTGCCCTGCGCAAGAGGGACGGCGGCATTCGTCCCATTACCGTAAGGTGTACCTACAGGCGTACGGCAGCCAAAATATGCTGCAAATTGTACAGCGAAATTATATGTAACAAGTTCCAGCCCCTACAGCTTGGCTTTGGATCCAAAAGGGGTTGCGAGGCTGCCGTACATGCCCTATCTAGTTTTAAAAAGGCAAATAAACGCCGTTATCAGGGACATTTTGTTGGCTGAAGTCAAAAAGGAGTTATCAGAAATGTATGGTTTTATGTGGCAGTGCTACAGGCACCCATCAAAATTATTATATAAAGACAACGTTTTGGAATCTGCAGTCGGATTCCAACAAGGTGATCCTCTCGGGCCAGTCATTTTCAGTTTGGCTTGGCTATCCATCCCATAATACAATAACTAAATTCAATGTGTGGTATTTAGATGTTGGTACACTAGAAGGTGACGTAGACACCGTTCTAAAAGATCGTCAATTCCTAAAGCAGCAATTCCAATCCATCGGCCTCGAACTCAACAACACAAAATGCGAAATTTACCTTTGTGACAATACCGATAGACAATCGACCATACAGAAATTCAATGCAATAGCTGGGGCTATACCAAAATTTTTGAAAAAAGTTCTCTATACCTCCCAGGTTCCCCAATTTTAGAAGACAGCTTTTCACAATTCGTCGACGAAAATATTAAACATTATAACGATTTTTACATTCGGCATTCACCCTTATCAGTGCCACTGTTTCGGTCCAAATTTTTTGTATTTTCTCCGCTCTTCCTCTTTATGGAAGCAGTCACACTTTTTAGAAAAAAATGATCATGTTATTCGAAATATACTAACATCCATTATACATGTGGCATTGGACGACCATGCGTGGCTGTAAGCCACACTACCCATTCGTTTTGGTGGGCTCGGCGTCCGCAAAATTTCCGGTAGGCTATACCGGCGTTTCTGTCCCCGGTCCATAGCACCGAAAAGTTAACCACAAGAATCTTAGCCCGTTCTCAGGTTGACTCTGAAGTGCCGTGTTTGACCGATGCGGTGTACGCCTAGAAAGTGGCTTGCCGGACACTGTTCAGCCCGAAAACCTGTATTCCCAGAGACAGGGGGATGAGCCGCTCTGCAGGTTGGTACGGAATAATCTCATTAATACGTCCACCAATACTGCCGAGCGTGCCCACCTTTTCTTTTTTTTTTGGTTGGGAAATCATCAAATGACTTCTCCCGCTCTGGGTGGAGCGGGAGGGCGTGTCAGACTTTTACTGACTAAAATTGACCCGTGTTCCTTCAATTGCCTGTGCCAGGATCACGGTTACTCTTTCGAATTACCCGCGACCCTGAGGCCCTATCGGACCCCGTCATTTTGTGCTGACATCTCTTTGAGGCACGCGTGGAACACGACGTGCCGTCGACCCGGGCCTGGTCCTTACCGGACGGTGAGCTACCCATTGCTCGCCGTCCGCAAGCCCGCGCCTACGGTGGCCAGGAATCTGCAGGCGACTCCCGACGCCCAGGGCGTCTCCAGCGGTGACTAGAGGGGGCTTGAAGGCGCAAGGCTCTCTCCCTCACGCGCTCCGCCTCCTCCTTCACGAGCATTACTGCTTCGCAGAAGGAGGTGACGGCTTTCCATTCTCTCTCGCTCCGTACCATGGCCTGGACCAGGGCCGGACGAGAGAGATCGCCGCCGCCGATCGCCTCCGCGAGGACACTGCGGTGCTCCGCCCAAGCTGGGCCGACCTCCACCGTATGCTCCACCGTGTCCTCCGGGCGATCTACACAATGGTGACACCCGGGTGTTTGCTCCCGCCTTTTGCGAACCTCCCGAAACAACCGTGTCCTGTGAGGACCTGTGTCAGGCGGAAGGTGAGGACGCCGTGGCGCCTCTCCAACCACTCCTCTAAGAGGGGACTTACCGCCGCTATTGTGGCGTGCTCGTGCGTGCCTGCTGGCTGTGGATGACGCACCTTGTGCACAGAGCCGCCAAGCTGTGTGCTGTGCGGCGAGTCAGGCCATCCGACCAACTATCGTGGGTGCCCCAAGGCTCCTAAATCCTCTTCTCCCAAGCTGACGAAGCGCGCAGACGCCCGTCAGCAAAGGGAAAGCCCTCGCTACGCCCACGCGTGGCCAACATCACAATTCCAGGAGCGACTCAGTCCTCAGAGGCCCTTGCCCTGGAACTGCCCTCACCACCAGCAGGCTTTTCCAGCCTTAGCTCCCAAACCCGTTCCTGCGGCCATCCCTCCACGCAACGCGCCCCCAGGCATTCCTGTGTCCGTCAACAAAGCCGCTCTCGCCGCTTCAGTCACAGTCCCTCCACCCGCAGCCACCCGTGTGGTCGGCCAGAACCCTATGGACGCCTTCAACGTGATCTCGAGCACGTTCACGGCCTTCCTTACCCCTCGCGCCAGGAAAATGGCCAGTGAAATTAATGCCGCCAGAAATGCCGGCAACCTTTTCATGATACAGAGTATCTGCAATGCGTACCCGGATATTACGCGAGCCCTGATGTCCTTTACCAACCAACCCAACCCTAATAATGGATAAAGGAATCCTCGCGAGAACCAAACCCAAAACCAAATTTTAGTTATTTTTTTGGCTAGTGTAGAGGCATTTGTGACAAGAGAATCGGCACCAATATCATACCAATTACTCTAAAGTATACAGATACTTCAGAAAGCTCGCCCTTCAAGATCAGTTTATAATATTTACATGCTACGGGTTACCGAATACGTAGGCACCTACGAGTCTCGTAGTGCCTACGTACTCGTGTCGTGTGCACGCGCGTAGCTAGGTTCTACGGAACGTGCTACGAAGCTACGCACTTGATTTATTATGGCCAGTCTATGAGTTTCAGAGGCAAGCTAGGTTATTTCAATGCCAATGGCATCCTGCGACAACGCGCTGAAATCAGTGAGTTCCTCCGCGACCACCACATCGACATCCTCCTTGTTCAGGAAACCTTCCTTAAGCCCAGTTACCGAAATCCGTCAATTGCCAACTATCGTACAGTTCGTAATGACAGGACGCGTTGCCATAAGGGCGGTACCCTTATCTATTATAAAAAAGAGCTTTACTGCATTCCCATTGACCCTCCCACACTTTCATGATTGGAACTGTCTTGCTGTCGGCTTGGCATGACAACTCATCAACCGATCACCATAGTATCGGCATACCTCCCCCCCATTAATACTTCGGAGAATTTCTAACTCCTTACTGAAGATCTCTCTGTCCTATTTAGCCTGAGTGACTCCGTTATCATAGCGGGTGATCTCAACGCAAAACATCCCTCCTGGAATAGCACCAGGACCTCTTCCAGAGGGAGACACTTGTTCAACCTCTCCTCCTCTCAGAATTTCGATGTCATCGCGCCGATGACTCCCATTCACTTTCCCCCCGATCCCAATCACACCGCCGATGTGCTCGACGTGGCGCTTCAACAGAACATCAACCTACGGTTGGACACTATAGAAGTTGTGCAAGAGCTCGCTTCTGACCACCGTCCAGTAGTAATGAAATTGGTCCCCCGCATAGGTCTGCCCGACTCCACCCAACCCCCTCCCACCAAAGTGGTAACGGACTGGAGGAAAGTAAGCGATCGCTTGAAATCCACCACGTCCCCCCACTTGGACCCAATCCCCGATCATTTTGACTCTATCGCTGACACGACGGCCGCGATCGACTCATTCGACGGAGGACCGTCGCTGGAAGTTGCCGGACGTTGTACGTGAACTGTTGAATGAGAAGAACGCGGCTGTCCGTGCCTACAGCAACTTCCCCTGCGACGCGAACAAAGCCCATATGCGTTACTTACAGCGTACTGTAAGAACACGCATAGAGGAGCTGCGTACCGCCGGCTGGGACAAGATGCTGAGTGAACTAGAGCCCACCCACCTAGCCTTCTGGCAACTCCAGAGGAAACTCAGATCCGGACAAATAGTCTACATGCCTCCCCTGATCCGCCCCGACAAGACCATCGCCTTCGATGATGTCGACAACGCTGAGCTTCTAGCTGACAGTCTAGAAGCCCAATGCTCGCCTAGCTCTCAACCAGTAAACCAAGCTCACCTCTCTGAGGTCGACGCTGAAGTCGAACATAGAGCCCCCTCCCTCCCGTCGAAGATCCAGAGTATCCACTGCCCCCCGTCACGCCAGATGAAGTGCACGACCTCATCAAAGGTGTTAAGGCTCGTAAAGCCCCCGGCTCAGATGGAATCACCAATAGGGTATTCCAACTTTTCCCTGCCCACCTGATAATGCTATTGACCACCATCTTCAATGGTGCTCTGAGCAATAACATTTTCCCACAGGCATTTAAAGACCGGGGATACCATCATCGGTATCCCGAAGCTCGGCAAGCCAAAGTCGGAGCCCACGCGTTAGTGCCCCATCAGTTTGCTCAATGTCCTCGACAAAATCTATGAGAGGCTTATTTATAAGCGTCGGCCTCATCCCCAACGAACAGTTTGGTTTTAGAACTCAACACTCGTGCGTACAACAGGTCCACCGTATCGTCGAACACATCAACTTCGGTTTCCAACGAGGTTTGATGACGGGTGCTGTTTTCTTCGACATAGCGAAAGCGTTCGACAAAGTCTGGCACAACGGCTTATTATATAAGCTGTACCAACTCGGTGTGCCAGATCGTCTCGTGCTCATCTTACGGGACTTTCTGTCGAACCGCACCTTCCGTTATCGCATCGAAGGAGCGCTATCCTCCCCCCACCTCATTCGTGCAGGAGTCCCTCAGGGCTCTGTGATTTCTCCCCTCGCTTACACTCTATTCACCAGCGATATGCCCAAGTGTAGTAAGGCGGAGTTGGCTCTGTTCGCAGACGACACGGCCATCAGCTACACCGGCCGTGATGAAAATTCGATAGCTCGCATTCGCCAAACCCAAGTGAACAAGCTTGGCGCTTGATTTAGAAAATGGCGAATCGAAGTCAATCCCGACAAAAGTCAAGCGGTTCTTTTCTCAAAGCCGCGTCGCAATCCCTTCCCCACTCGACCGATCACCATGTTCGGCAAGCCGATCCCCTGGGAGAAGCGAGTCAAATATCTGGGTGTGGTGCTCGACGAAAACCTCTCTTTTTCAGAGCACATTAAGGCGGCTCGTTCGCGCGCCGCCTTCGCTCTAGGTAGACTCCACTTCGTCCTCAATGCACGTAGCAAATTGTCACTAAAGTGCAAATTGCGTATCTACACAGCGTGCATCCGCCCGATCATGACCTATGCCAGTGCAGTCTTTGCACACGCCAAGCCCCATCGCTTCAATAGAATGGGGACCCTCCAGAACAAGTTCCTCCGTAGGATTACAGGCTCCCCCTGGTACGTTCGCAACAAAATCCTCCATGTTGACCTCCAGATACCCACTATCCGCCACTTTATGAAACGCATTTCAAAGCGTTTCTTCGAGACCGCCGCGAATCACCGCAACCCTCTGGTTGTGAAGGCCGCTACCCCACAGGGGGTGCCCTTAGCGAGCATTCGCTTAGTTATGTAAGTAGTTCTACGCCCCTGGTTGGAGTCTTTGAGTCCGCTTAAGGCAGCCACAGGATAGTCCGGTTAAGTAGTCACGACCTCTCGAGGTCAACTACAAGATGCCATACATAAAAATTAAAAATAAAGTACTCGCCCCACACATAACATCGTTATATTGATTAAAATTGTCGTTATTAAAATCAGGAACTATTTTAATATGTCTAAATTTTTATTGCTGATTAAGTAAAGTTTAGTCATTTCATTCGTTTTTTTTATCTAATAGATATTAACTGCTAACAATACATATTTTACTGTTAGCTAGTATATTGTAATTTATTTAATTAAATTATACGTTGTTTAAAACCCTTAGATTAATTTGAACCCCCCAAATTTCATTAAACTGTTATTAATTACGTTTTCTTGACGTTACTATCTCAAGATACAAGAATCGTATTTTTATCACTGACTGCCTGACGGACTGACACATAATAAATCAAAAACCTAACCCACTTACAGATGACCTAGAAAGTTTAAATTTTGCGTCCAGCTGGGTAATTGTGTGTATACAAAGCAAACAATTAGAAATCTGTGGATTTTTTTCGATTTTAAATATTTTCCAGCAATCGATTTTATTAACACATATCCGCCTTTCAAAATTAAATATTATAGCAACAAAAACTTTTTCTTTCGCATGAGAGTAAGCTCTATGATGAAAGGACGCTCTTATCGTTTTCTACACAATCTGCAACTGGCAGCGCCGCGCCGGCTCAGTGATCTGAGTCGGAATGCATATTGTTGGAAAAGACTTGGTCTTCCGGCACATACATGGGTACACATATACGAGTAGCTCAGAAACTACTAGACCGATTTGAAAAATAATTTTACCATTAGAAGCCGAAATTGTGTCTAATGAACATAATGCAATTTTTTTTTTTTTTTCGAAATCCACGAGGATGAAGTCGCTGGGGAAGTGCTAGTTGATTCATAAACTGAAAGCATTTTCTTTTTGTAATTCAATTACGATGTCAACATTAATTTATGTGTGGGAAATACTTTGCAATTTAAGAAAATTAATATTACAAAAATAAGACAAGTATATTGTAAACAGAACATAACATAATATCACGCCTGTAATCCCAGAAGGGTTAGGCAGAGGTGCCACAAATACCCACATTTCGCCAGTTATGCTTTAGTCCCATGTAGGGGGTGACCCTATTGCCATCAACCGGGCACAATACCAGACTCCGGGCTGCTACTGAGAAATTCTGGTTAGAAAAACTCAATAACACTGGGTAAGTACACCTTACTTAACCTATTTGCTTAACTTATTCTACTTACCTGCACGCATGAAAAGGCGATGGTGGTGTGTAAGTAAGCAAGCGCCGAGAGGAATACCTATACTAACGTGTTCGGAACATTTTGCTCAGAGTTACTTATAATTAATAACAAAATTATGCTAAATAAGCCAAGGCTAAATGTGTCCCGGCGACTATCCGCACCTCTCACGGTGCGGGAAGGGCAACACGAGTGGCCGCGGGGTCGCGTGAGCTGGTACACGGGGTTTAATGTGCCAAATCGATCCCATCAAAAACAAAAGTATGAAAATGGGAGCCAATTTCAATATTAGGAATATGCGTGGTTGTCGACTCCGCCATCAAAAGAATTGAGATCTAAATGAGTGCCAAGTCGTTAAACGTTTATTGCGAGCTTAGTGTACAATGTTGGTGTTTTGTTATGTCAGTAAAAGATTTATGACTTAGCAACCTTTTACAAGCATTGCAATTATGATTCGCTTGCGTCTATAATCATAAATTAGCATGCATTGAACTTTGACAATATAAAAAGTAGTCTATACAAAAGTGATCTTTTTATTCGTGTTCTTGCTGTGTTAATAACACTAGTTTACCTGCACTCGCGTTTATCGGTTGACGCGCTGCCCGTGCTTAATTAACAAAATGACGGGTACAGTAAAGTGTGTTTCGTGTAACATTGTTATTGATGAGCTTTTAGCTTACATTCAAAACAAAGTGTCGATCGCTGATGAGACTAGTTTGGTAAAAATATGTGCGTCGGCTTTTTCCAGTGAACAGATTCAAAAATCAAAATCGTTACTGATAGAATCGTTGTCATCTGAGGTGCGTAGCACTGTCCGCAAAGGAAAAGGCAAAGATTATAGGGTGTTGAACGACATCATTGCTATATTTAAAACGACTGAGCCTGAAGTTTTGCCGGTGTTAGTAGCCCGGGATCTCGAGAAGCTACCTCCATTCGATCACCTGGATGTATCAAAGCTGCTGAAGGATTTGGTAATAGTTAGAGCCGAGATTGATCAAATTAAATCTTCATATGTGACTCAAGACGATCTGCGAGGCGTAAACACAGAGTGTAACATGAAATTTCTGGCGTTACCTTGCGCGGCCGCAAATGTTGACACAAATGTTAACACAAAAAGAGGTGCATCCAGTGATAACAGTACTGTATGCGTGTTTCAAGAAGACACAGGCTGTTCGGATCAGTTATTATCATTTGGAGCAATTCATCAACCAAATTATAGTTGCCCAAATATTAACTTAATTCGGATGGAGGGTAGTGCTGAAACACATTCAACAACGGTCAACCGTTGCGATTCTCACAACGGCGACAGAGATACAGCAAGATCCATGTGACAAGTAAAGGAGATCGGGCCGATGTGTCATCGTTACCGTTAGCAGCATTCGCTAATGAGCCCAGTAAACAGCTGAGTGAAGCGGTGAGTCATGCGTCGTCGATAACACCGCGTCCGTCTTATGCCAGCGTTGCAGCTGTTGAAACTAATGATGGTTTTACGATGGTATAATATAAGAAACAAAAGTATAAAGATAGGCTTAGAGGAAGAACTGGTACTAGTGTCCTCGAAACTGAGGAGAAATTCAGATCAGCTGACAGAAAGATACCTATGTTTATATCTAATGTACATAGGGACACTTCCGAATCGGATATAACCTGCTATATTGAAAAGAGAACTGGGGAAAAAGTATACATAGAAAGAATTAATATTAAGCGGCAGTGTGAACACAATGCGTACAAGTTTGTTGTGTCCCAGAGTAAGCTACAACTATACTTGGATTAGAAATTGTGGCCACAGGGCATAGTATTTCGACTTTTTGTTAAGATCGAAAAACGTAAGCAATGTATCTACCTTAAAGGTATCCAGCGCGCAACTTGTTAATAATGTTGAGTAACGATAATGTTTGCAAGCTCGTGACTTTTAATTGTAAAAATGTCAAGCGCTCCGCTCAGAGAAACAGAAACATGGTTACTGCCTGAGGAAATCTCGTTTCTTGACACAATAAGTGATGAGTTCAGCAGTACTGGAGTATCAGCAGTAGACACGTCAGCGGGAATTCTTCGCGGTAGACCGCATGGTGGCGTCGCCCTTCTGTGGAGAAAACGTCTTTTCCATGATGTGGTTGTTGTTCAGTGCGGTAACCCACGCATTTGTGCAGTGAAAATTGTAGTTAAGGATAAATCCTTCCTAGTGTTAAGTGTTTACATGCCCACGGACAATGTGTGAAATTTAACGGATTTTACGGATATTTTGAGCTCGGTGAGTGCCATAATTGATAACTATAATACAGAATATGTTTACATGTTGGGAGATTTTAATGCGCACCCGTCAGAGCAATTTTATGTCGAACTTGCAGGCTATTGTGCCGAGCAATCCTGGTCGTGTATTGATACAGAAATGTTACATTTAGGTTCGAACACATATACATTCTTGAGTGAGGCTCATGGGTCAACGAGGTGCTGGATCACTGTGTAGTGACGGAAGCGGCAGTGGCCTCCGTCAGGAATGTGTATGTAGTTTATGATGTGCTTTGGTCAGACCACTTGCCTCTGGTAGTAGAATGTAACCTGAATGTTATGCTGCCAAAGAAAGGTGTTAATGTTGCAAATGTGAACAAGGTTGTGTGGGGAGTGAGAAGTCAAAATCAGATAGAAACCTATCAGCGTGAATGCCATGAAAGATTAAAACTAATTGACTTCCCGCATGAGCTTGGTGAATGCTGTGATAGTATGTGTAACAACCCTAGTCATAAGAGTGTTATTGAGAAAATGTATACAGACATCGTACATGCTTTACGGGGGGCAGCTGTGATAGGTCGGGGAGGCGGCAGTAGGTACTCTAAGCGGGTAATAGTTGGATGGAACAAACATGTTGCAGAGGCTCATAGGGAGGCTAGGCAGAAATTTATGTTGTGGACGTGGTTTGGCAAACCTTCTACTGGCTTACTTTATAACGAAATGCGTGAGGCCAGAAAGGTCTTTAATTCAAGGTTAAAGTGGTGTCAGGATCATGAAGACCAAGTTAAAATGGACATTCTAGCCTCACACCACGCTAAAAATTATTTTCGTAGTTTCTGGAAACGCACGAATAAATTGAAAACCAGACCGGGAATCCCTGTGAGCGTCGGCAGCAAGAGTGAGCCTGAGGATTTTGCAAATCTTTTTGCAGAAGCATTTTTAGTTAAATCATCTCTAGGACCCTCACGTTCGTCGCTCGATGTTGTGCCCGGCATGGAGATAGGGGTAAAATTTAAGTCCGCGGAGATTGCTCGGACTGTTAGATGTATGTCAAGGGGTAAGTCCGCCGGTCATGATGGGCTTAGCATCGAGCACCTTCGATATGCTGGCCCTCACTTACCAAGGGTGCTTGCTATGTTATATGGCTTTTGTATGAGTCATAGTTACCCGCCCGGTGAGATGATGCGTACAGTGGTAGTGCCAATTGTTAAAAACAAAACTGGTGACCTCGCCGATAGCGGTAACTATAGGCCCATATCACTTGCTACTGTGATTTCAAAGGTATTTGACAGCATGCTTAATACACAATTAAATAGTAGGATTATTATTCATGATAACCAGTTTGGATTCAGAGCTGGTTTATCAACAGAGAGTGCGGTGTTGTGTCTTAAGCATGCTGTGTCGTACTATGCGCGGCGCGGGACGCCTATTTATACTTGCCTCCTGGACCTCTCAAAGGCATTCGATCTGGTTTCCTATGATGTGTTGTGGAGTAAATTAGAGCGGGTAAATTTACCCACAGAACTTGTTAACATTTTAAAGTTTTGGTATGGAAACCAGATTAACACTGTACGATGGGCGGGGGCGTTTTCTCGTCCTTACGGGTTGGAGTGTGGGGTGAGGCAGGGTGGATTGAGCTCACCAACGCTGTTCAACCTTTATATGAACGAGCTGGTTATCGGGCTCAGCAGTACCAGGATCGGATGTTATATAGACGGTACCGGCATCAATAATATCAGTTACGCGGAAGACAGTTTGCGCGTTGAGAAAATTGGTTGCGCAAATTGAAGCGTATGCTAAAATCCATGGCTTGGCATACAACACCAAGAAGTCGGAGGTCATGGTCTTTGAGCCTGAGGGTAAAAGTCCTGATGCAGTACCACCTGTAATACTTTATGGTATACCCTTGCTGAGAGTCTACAGATTTAAGTATCTTGGTCATATATTGACTCCCAACCTCAAAGACGATGATGACATTGAACGGGAACGGAGGGCATTGTCGGTTAGAGCGAACATGCTGGCTCGCAGGTTTGCACGATGCTCTCTTCCTGTTAAAATCACGCTCTTTCGAGCCTACTGTACTGTAAAATCATACAGTGCTCTCCGCGTTCAATACAACAATGCCTTTAGGATACTAGTGGGTCTGCCCCGTTTCTGTAGTGCGTCAGGGATGTTTGCGGATGCGCATATAGATTGCTTTTACGCAACAATGCGTAAAAGGTGTGCTTCCCTGGTGCGCAGGGTGTGGGACAGCTCCAACAGTGTCTTAAGCATGGTTGCAAGTCGATGGGACTGTTTATACGTGGGTCACTGTTGTGCAGTCTCTCATGGGATGTCGCAACAGTGACCAACCGTTACCCTTGTTTTTTTATTTTATTTTTATATTCCTTGTTTTTGTTTAGTGTCTGTGCTTACTAACATAGTCGTAAGTTTTTACTAATAAAACTGTTGAGTCTTACTCCAATAAAGAAAATTCTATTCTATTCTATTAAACATTTTTGTTGGTTTGTTTTATTTTATTTAATATTGCTGTTGAATTTAACTTTGATATTACTATAATTTCTCAATTAAATTGTACTTTGTATAAGTATAATTAAACGTTTATTATTTAATATTAAACTTCCGACGTAAAAAGCACGAAATAGCGATTCGAGGCCAGTACAAAATTCGTTCGTAAAATTGCTATCTCTGTTTGTCAAAAGAAGGCGAGCGAGGAACGCGGTGCGCAGCCGTGTGTGTGTGTCTGTGTGAGTAGAAAGATAGCTAATATTAGTTGTACTGTACTTCCTGTATGTACCTACCATTCATTCATAACGACTCGGAAGATATTTCTATCTATTAGTAATTAGGTATGTTCATGATTTGCTTTATTTTTGGGGAATCGTTAGTTAATCTACAGACTAGTAATGCATTTTTTGGAAGTTTCTATACAATTCCGGAATCTCAACAAATAGGAATATTTCGAGATCTAGGCCTTGTAGATAAAATGTAGCAGAAAAGTCATACATATGTTTCCTAAATAATTTTGCAAACCAATGTTGAATGTACCTATATGCTGTTGGTGTTCTTGAGTAAATTATTTCTGGTGGTACTTATGGTACCTATACATCGTCAACGCGCGCGGTCTCGTCACATGTCGATTAAATACAATTATAAGGATATTGCTTTTATATTTAAGCCTGTATAAACTTATTTATTACCTTGGTCTCCTATTCCGTCCCTTATATATATTATGTAACTAAATGTATAAATAATGAATACAAGTCAAACAATAAAAGTGTTATGCAAAATAAAAGAAACATATTCCAATTATTTATACCTATTTACGCGATATGAGTACATAAATAACAGGGTTATGAGATAAGAATAATAATAATAAAATTCATTAACATTTATTTTGTTATAGAACATCCATAATGAAAAATGTCATAAATGATAAATGATTTTATTTCTGTGAGTGGATTTGTACTAACACTTTTATACGAGTCTTTTATTGAACGCCATGCCGGACGGTCGTCTTTGTGCGCTTTGTGATGTCTTCAGTCTTATTCAACATGTGGTCGATTGGTGCGAGTTTAACGGTGTTTCATTTCTTTGTTGTTTTATTTGTTTGTTATGAGTCAGTGTGTGTCGCAAATTAAAATAATTTAAGACGGTGCAAAAGTGATATACGTGCGTTCCTGATCTCCAGCCGAGGCCGGGTCGAGGACACCGAGACCCCATACGGGCCCATTTGGTGAAATCGTTCCACATATTGCAGGCATTTGCCTCCGATCCCGTATCAGGCTGTTTTAGTTTGTTAATTTGAAGCTGCATTCAACATCGTGCATGCCAGTGGTAAAGTGTTTCAAAATCGTTTCACATTCAAAAGTGCAAACATTTAGAGACCAAACAAAAACAGAGTGTAATTTTTTGTGAGTGCACATTCTTTTAGATATTTCGTGTACGCAGTGGGCGTCTCAAGTAGCGGACCATTGGGAGCCAGATGTTGTCTGGATTTTTTAAACAATGAAAACTAATGTGCGTGTTAACTGTGTATTTTATTATAAAACGAAATGAACATGAAACTTGTGTGATACTTATTATTAGCGAAACCTCAGACGAAGACATTGAAAAGTAAAAACAGCAACATTTATCACAGCAGAGCAATGACATAGAATAAGCCAAGAAAACATTCACCAATGAAGCTCGACCTTAATCAACTCATCTGCGACGTCAATAAAAGATGCCCTCCCATAGATAAATAACACCACCCGTCTGTCCACTATTCCAATGCTAATTTTAGGGTGCATTACTCGATTGGCTCAGAATCCTTCCTATCCTAAGGGCACGTCTTCCCTACCATTAAAGCGCCCCCCGGTCTATTGCTTGTTATGCAATGGTCCTTGTAGCACCATGAAGCATGAAGCAGGGGCTAGTGCGAATCTTGGGGTTCATTCGATTAATTGAGTCTGGTCAAACTTTAGAGATATGAGGAACAAGGTGTAAAGTTCACTCATACTCTTTAGAGAAGGGAAGATCCTCCGACCAGATGGATGTCGTATCTGGTGGGCAACTGCCCGATGATTGTTGTCGGGAAGTTGTATATATGCTAGCTGCGCGGTAAACTGTGATAGCGCGATGCAGGATATGTGGTTCGTATTTGGCGGTGTAGATGCCGCCACATCACTCCCCTCCGGAGACCGGAGGTCGAAAGTGGGCTAAGTCTTGTATCTTGCGATGCTTTTTGCCACTGCCAGCTGAGGTTCCAGTGGGTCGGAACCGGGTGTCGCGTAGTTCGCGGTGAGTCGGAACTGTCTGCGATGATGCCCCCAGTGAGTCGGGGTGGCGCTGCTTGTGCTCCAGTGGGTCGGATGTGGTACAGCGCCGGGTTGTGGCTGGCTGCTGCTGTTCGACCAGGAGAGGGATTCAGGGCTCTGCTTGTGGACCGGCCGAATGTGCAGTGTGCTGTGCCGAAGCTGCTGATGAGGCTGAGGGTGATGACCAGGTATGCGCTCGCGATGCATGCTGATGGTCAGAATACCCGTTGAAGCCGTGGTTGCTGGCTGGCTGTGTGACTCGCCGCTCTAAAGCTTGCGGGAGTGATGATGATGACGTCACGCTGAAGTAGTTGCACGAAGGCTGCGCTGACGTTCATACTCGGGGTCACCAGTTTAGAGATATGAGGAACAGGGTGTAAAGTTCACTCATACTCTTTAGAGAAGGGAAGATCCTCCGACCAGATGGATGTCGTATCTGGTGGGCAACTGCCCGATGATTGTTGTCGGGAAGTTGTATATATGCTAGCTGCGCGGTAAACTGTGATAGCGCGATGCAGGATATGTGGTTCGTATTTGGCGGTGTAGATGCCGCCACATCACTCCCCTCCGGAGACCGGAGGTCGAAAGTGGGCTAAGTCTTGTATCTTGCGATGCTTTTTGCCACTGCCAGCTGAGGTTCCAGTGGGTCGGAACCGGGTGTCGCGTAGTTCGCGGTGAGTCGGAACTGTCTGCGATGATGCCCCCAGTGAGTCGGGGTGGCGCTGCTTGTGCTCCAGTGGGTCGGATGTGGTACAGCGCCGGGTTGTGGCTGGCTGCTGCTGTTCGACCAGGAGAGGGATTCAGGGCTCTGCTTGTGGACCGGCCGAATGTGCAGTGTGCTGTGCCGAAGCTGCTGATGAGGCTGAGGGTGATGACCAGGTATGCGCTCGCGATGCATGCTGATGGTCAGAATACCCGTTGAAGCCGTGGTTGCTGGCTGGCTGTGTGACTCGCCGCTCTAAAGCTTGCGGGAGTGATGATGATGACGTCACGCTGAAGTAGTTGCACGAAGGCTGCGCTGACGTTCATACTCGGGGTCACCAGTTTAGAGATATGAGGAACAGGGTGTAAAGTTCACTCATACTCTTTAGAGAAGGGAAGATCCTCCGACCAGATGGATGTCGTATCTGGTGGGCAACTGCCCGATGATTGTTGTCGGGAAGTTGTATTTATGCTAGCTGCGCGGTAAACTGTGATAGCACGATGCAGGATTTGTGGTTCGCATGTGGCGGTGTAGATGCCGCCACAAAACCACGCTGGGGTCGGTGCATTTCATTCATTCATTCAAGTAGGTTTGTACAAACACTTTTACACGTCAAAGAAATTTCTAAAAAAACGAAAAAAATAAAGTCGGACAATTTTTACAGTATTAATAAAGAGGAGCAGTGTCCTTGTGATAATTACCTACGCCCGCTCGGTCACATGAGAAAGTACACGTTCGGACGCAGGTAAATATCTCGCGGCGTAATTTTTTCGCGCAATGGATCTTCAACGCACTGCTTAGCGCTGAGCGATGTAAATCCAACAGTGTGCAGCACTCCGTTGGAATTCTCATTGCTCGGTTCAACACCGAGAGTTGAAAATGCAGTGCGCCATAAAATCCCGCCTCGAGATATTTACGTTCGTGCGAACATGGTCTAAAGAAACGGAACAAACAAAGCTCCATAGGTAGAGTACATAGGTAGGTAAATACTAATTTATATAACATTTACTTAGGTACCTACTAGTGTAAAACTCAAACCAAGAATAAATATATTTTCTTGGGCTTAGTCGATGCCCCCAAGCAATAAGTCGGTAAAATTGGATTTTGGATACATCTTAGTAATTTATTTTAAATTTTACGTAGTGTGATTTACAAAGATATCATGAATAACACTTGTATTGTAGGGAAATTAAAACTAAAATGTCAAGAGATAAATCTTTGAAACGTTTGCGCAATGATTCGCAGACCAAAGCTCATTTTCGTAAACTCGAACAGATTACAAAGGAGTTATTACTCGTATTGCGGTTTTCGGTATGTCTGCAGGTGCAATACTAATATTGTGATATGCACGTCGAATATCAATTTTAGACAGTATTTTTTTTTTTTGAGGATGTATGTGAAATCCGTTAAAGAGGAATCGGTTAGCGGTCGGGCTCGGTGATTGCATTTAAACGACGATAATGTCCGCACGGGCTTACTTCACCGATTTTCTTCTGAACGACGTGTAAAGCATTTGTCCATGGGCTGGATGACAGCATTCCTAGGTCTGCTATGCGTTGGAATTCACCCTCTGCTGCTTTTTACTGTGCAGCGTTAAGTGGACGTACTTTTACGTAGACAGGTGGGTCTTTGAAACACTCACACTTAGTGATGTCTGGAAACTCTGTTAAACGCTGTACATCGGCCAGGACAAATTCCCAGGTAAAAGCTCGACGTAGTCCAAAGTCATTTTCTGATACCCATGTATTTTGATTGTTGTACCATTGGCAGCAAATAACGTCAAATCAGCGGGTTGACGATTCACGTTTCTGTAGGCAATAACTGAAATAACGGCGCCGGTGTCAATAAGAAAATACGTACCTCTTTTCCAGTCAATGACGCTCAAGCGATGTATTCCTTCGACAGCTTCGCTCGCCAACGCAGGTGTCGGCTTTAGTTTAACGACTTTTCGACGCATTGTTCGTCGCCACATGTTTTTGCGTTATTTCCATAAATATTGTGATCGAAACACTTGAAATTTTTGTCTCCCGGTTGCGCTGTTTGGTTCGATTGTCGTACATAAGTTTTCCCTTGATGAACACTGGAATATCTGTCTTTAACGCTGAGTAGATTCTCTAAATAGTTCTCCTTTTTTTTTGTTTTACTATGTTTTTTTATGTTAAATAAATTTTTAAAGCAATCGTTTAAGTTACAAAATATAATGATGTATTCATAACATCACGCCTTGTTTTCCCGAAGGGTTGGGCAGAGGTTACCTATAGAACACCCACATTTCGCCAGTTATGTTTAAATCCCATGTAATAGGGGGCGAGCCTATTGCCATCTACCGGGCACAAATCCAGACTTCGGGCTGCTACTGAGAAATTCCAGATAGAAAAACACAATAACACGTTGCCCGACCTGGGAATCGAACACAGGACCTCATGCTCAGCAGTAGCGATTGCGACCGGTCTAGTGGTCGAACTAGTAGAACGAGGCAGTTTTTTTTAAGTTATTTTTAATCATGGTCTGGCAGTTTGAGTAATTTATGCGGCCTACCCAAATGTCTGTAATTGATAGTAGTTCATAATTTCAACTAACTTAACATATGGTGTGATAGCTTAGTCGTTACCGTGGTTAGGTAGGAGCGATTTTGGCGAACTCTGAGTTCGAATCTCACCTGCGCCTGCGGATTACGCTTTGATGTTATTTATAGTTTTTGATGTTAGTATTAACACCTGAAACGATTTTTTTAAGTTGGAGTCGTTCGATAATCACTCGATACTTGTCTCGCTCATCTTGTTTACATAAATAATAAAACTTTGTAGGTAGACCACAGAAAACTGAGTAAATTATTTCGATTTCTGTGAGGTAGATGCAATTCGTTACGACTATTCACCTAATTGAACGTTGTTGGTTAGTGACGAATATTTAAATCTGTTAATTTGCGGTGTTGTGGTTGTAATTTTCAAAATGCAGTGAAATGTAAATATGGAAGCATTGACAAATATTATTGCACTGCGTAAAAGTGGATGTAAAATGATGTGATAACACAAATACATATTGAAACCGGACTAAATATAAGTGTGAATGCATACATACACATACATAAAATCACGCCTTCTTCCCATGGGGGTAGGCAGAAACCACAGAACGCCACCTGCTACGTTCCTTACATACTCCTTTTGCCTCGTTAACGTTCATACATCTGGTCATAACCGAGCGCCGGTTGAGAGTACTTCGCACCTGACCTTTCTGAAGAACATCACCAATAAGGTCTTCCTACGGCGTCCCCTCCCGGCGTTTCCACTCACATCTGCCTTGTAAATACCTTTTGTTAGCCTCCTTTCATTCATCCGCTCAACATGACCAAACCATGGAACATACTCTTTTCAATTTTTGTCGTTATATTTTACTACATTTAAATTATTATTAGTTTAAATTAGTGTATGATGAGTTAAGTGTTATGAATATAATGTTATTTATAAAAATCTTAAATACTATAGTGTATAGAATTTTGCTTAGAGATGTATAATAGTATTACATTCAATTCAGTTAATAGTGAGTCTGTGGGATAAGAGATGTGAGGAATGTATATCTATACGGATATTTTGAAGTAAAAGCGTCATTAAAAACTGTTCACCGTGTACTCCACGCTATAAAGGTTGCATCACCTAAGCCCAGCAAACAATAACGTAATAAACAAGAACGTTTACGTTCCGGAATCGTATATCCTGAACATTTATTTGTTTAAATTTGGGGTTTAGTTTCAATCTTCTTTTCTTAAAGATAATAAATACTTAAGCTATCCTCAATATGTAATCTATATTCACTAAAGCCAAATAAAATGTGTAATACTTAATGTAAACCAACTGCCCTACATAACCACTTAATAAAATCATTATTTTGGAAATTCATGTTCATTTTATTTTTAGTTCTTACTTGTAACGCATAATTTTAGTTTACACCCTTTATTGCAACTTCGTAAACGCGCCTCACAGGAAGATATAGTCTTGTCAGTTACCTTAGTTTAAATAATTTTATAACATTTATGTGATCTTTGGCTGAAGAGTTGTTGATATACGTTATATAGTAGTGGGTGTGAACATAGTTTAATAACAAAACCCAATAAACAGAAGTGATGTAAACATTAAATCATTATTGGAAACAAAGTGCAAATCACGGTGGACATAGTGATTCAACAGCTGTAGCGACAAGTGCACGGGACTGTGGTGGTTGTGCGGACTGCGTACGAGCGTAAACGGCGCGAAAAAAGCCAGTGACGTATTGCTGTCTAGTTACTGCGAGCGCCCGGTGTGTTTACGAAGAACGCGGCGATGATTTTGTGTCAGTTTATAATTACAATAATAAATTACGAGTACTTGCTACTTATTACAACTTTTATAGTTTTCACCATGCTGAGTAGCCACTTCGCTCATTCATCATGTTCAATTGTCATCGTTGCCAGGTCGAAGCCAGGGATGGAGTGCAATTTACACTTTTTCTCAAACATTTTGATCACGGAACAATTAGCATCCTTACCTCTTTTAATAGAAAATGTAAAGACGATTCAAGTGGATATTTCTGAACTCAAAAACATGATAGATGAGACATGAAGGATGAGATTGTTGGAGTTCAGAAATCTCTAGACTACGTCCACGTCACGGTTGATGAGCTCACGGTCAAGTAGGAGGACGTTGACAAACAAATTGACTACCTACAAAAAACTAAAGAGAACGTCTCACGCTTCGAGATGCGACTTGGGCGGTTGCAATCAAGCATCCGCGAGAGTGAGCAGAGATCGCTACTAAATAATATAGAGATTCCCGGTCACAGAGTCGGAAAATCTCTTTGATATTATTGCAAAAATTGGCGGCATAATCAAATGCGGAGTCTCGAAGGAACAAATAAATTATGTTGCCAGAGTTCCAAAACGAAATAATAAAGATCCTAAAATCATTAATATATCCATGCACAATTGATATTTGAGGAACAATTTCATAGTGGCGGCAAATAAATACACCTTACATTTGATAATAAGCAGCTACTAAACCGAGCGAAGGCTTTGTCCAAGGAAAAGGATTTCTGTTATATTTGGGTAAAAAACTACAAAATTCTGTTAAAGAAAAGTTCTACTTCACCTTCGCACGCAATTATGTTAGAACTGGATTTAATAAAAATATGTTAATTTTTCTAATATTTTCAATGTCATGCTTTCATCATTTTTTTTGTAAGGGAGTGGTGCCACATGTTCGGAAGACAGCTTTTATTACCCCCGTGCATAAGAAAGGCCCTAACGACAGTGTAGGAAACTACAGGCCAATATCGAAGCTTTGCTTGTTTGCAAAGGTTTTGGAAAACATGGTTTACTCTTCAGTGTATAGTGCTATTCAACAATCAAAAAAATCAAAAATCAAAAGTCATTGATTCAAACTAGGCTGATAGTCAGCACTTTTCGAACGTCAAAATTACATAAGACAGTCCCCCAAAATGCCCGCACTTCACCACTTCCTAGAGCTTTAGCTAGGAAGAAGTGGCGCAACAAACTCCCCAGCAGCACAGCTGTCTGTTTAGTTATAAAAACCATTGAACTATACAATCATAAGGTAATCAAAGAAGAAAAACCGAAACACAAAAAATCATATTAAATTATCTGCCCTACGTAAGCTAGCAACGCCAATATACCTAAAACAGAAACCAATAAAAATCAATGAAAAAACAACAACATAACTTAATTCACAAATAAAAGCATCCAGGCATAAGGGGCGCGACACCTTACATATGCATTATTGGATTATTTTTTTAGTACACACAAATGATAAACTAGGACCATTGAAGTAAAATAAATTAACAGAACAACTACTTTAACAATAACAAAACCATAGACAGCAAGACGGCCAGTCACCACAAGCAGCACCCGTTCACGAGCATAACGCAAAGATCAGCCATTGGCCCCCTCGCCATATTTGAGGGATGGAGGCAACCCGATCCCCGACACAACCGCAAGCAGTCACATCTACGGGAGCATGACGAACTCGCTGCCGGTTGCTCAGGCAAGCATAATTTAAGATCAATTGTCGTGGTCGCTAGCTAACCACATATTGCAATACAACTCGTTAAAAAAAACATTGTAATGAGTAGATCATGTCAATAATAAATGAAGATAACTAAAAATAATTGACCAATATAGTCAAATAAAATTAAAATAAATATACGAACTCGTATACCCTGTCAGTAGGTAAGCTGATTCTGGAGAAAGAACATAAACATTGTCTTGAGTTAATTACAGCGACCAACTATTGTTATCGTTTAAGTATTCGTTAATTGAATAATATGCCTTTGAACAAAGGTTGGATTTTACTTGAGCTGAAGATACAGCCGTTTATGCTGCAAATTTCCGAAAATTTTCGACACTCGCAAGGGAATCAAAACCTACAGGGTACTTCCCGTGAACTCAGAATCTTGAAATTTGGTACGAAGCAACGTCATATAGCACATATGAAGGAAAAAATGCGAAACCCGTATATTTTTAGTTATATCATATAATAAAAGTATTTTTAATAATTTTAAAGTTTCTACCCCTTTCCTCATGAACGCGTAGAGGTATTAAATTGAAATTGATATCAGAAACTCAGGTCTTATATACCTACAGATTTGTACGGAACCCTCGGTGCGCGAGTCCGCCTCGCACTTGGCCGTTTTTTTTTTAATAATGATATTAGTTCGTGCTATACCCGTTCCAAAATAATTATTTACGCTGACGAAATGAAAATTTCATGCCCTATATCTGAACTTTCCGACTGTATTGATTTACAGCAGGATATAGATGGACTTCAAAACTAATGTCTCCTTAATAAACTTGAACTGAAAGTTTCTAAATGTTATGTTAGTACTTATACACGCTAACCACATGCAATCACGTTTCATTATAAGTTACATAATACCATTATAAACAGGATAAGCGTTATCAGGGACCTAGGTGTAAAATTTGACTCTAAGCTACTTTTTGACGCGCACATCGAAAATGTCGTTAGTAAAGCTTCCAAAGCACTTGGATTTATACTTAGATTATCAGCTGATTTTAAAAACGTAAAAACTTATAAAATTCTTTATTGTGGTTTTGTCCGCAGCCATTTGGAATACGCCTCACAAGTGTGGAACCCTAATTATAATATTCACATAGACCGAATTGAGGGAATTCAAAGGCAGTTCCTACGTTTCTTGCAGTAATTATATACTTCCCAATTATATAGCGCGATGTGAGCGGTTTCACATCTTACCACTGCATGAGCGCAGACGCATTGCAGATATTACGTACTTATTTAAAATCAAATGGTACTATAGATTGCCCTGAGCTGTTAGGCAGTATAGGATTAGTTACACACTGCAAAATGTTACGTAAACCTAGCTTGTTACATGTCCCTCATTCCAAGTCCGCGTACAGGCAGAATTCGTTTGTAATCCGGGCAAGCGGAATTTTTAATAAACTGTCCGATGAACATGATTTAAAAATATTCAATACCAGTGTATCTCGGCTTAAGCATTTGTTAGTTAAAAGCTTTTTTACGGAAAAGTAATTGTTTGCGTCTAAATCTGATGATGTCTACGTCTGATTTTTAGTTTGTATTTATTGATCGTGTTCTATTTTCTTGATTTATGTTATAAGTATTTTGTACCTGTTTCTTCTTCTCATATGTATTTCCAGTGTTTATCGGTGGACACTTGTAAATGGCCTTCAATTGTGTATCGTTTAGAATACTGTATAAGTTAGCTGTAAGTTTCCCGAATAGAATTAAATAAAATAAATTCAAAAGGACAACAAAAATAAAAAAGCTGCCTTTTTTTATTTTATTATTATTTCAAACCAAAATAAAATATGGCAATAAAACTGCGCTGCATCTTATCAGATCAGAACCTAAGCCGGCGGTTTCTCAGTGCAACTCTTGGCGCCTACTGCTACCAGCTCATATTAGATTAACCCGAATTTTAGCAATGCCATAAACTGGCCGAACACGCGCATGATGCGTGTCCTAACAAAAGCGACGGAAATATATTTTTGTTTCGTGCCGAGCGACGCGAGTACGCTACGATCTTTGTGGTGTGTGTTTAAACACATACAGTCGTACCGTGAGTTCACAGTAATACGACTCTTAACGTGCCTTTGACCACCTTTGAACGCACAGTAAGCGTTCAAAGGTGGTCAAAGGCACGTAAGAAAAAATTAAATCTTTTTAGTAAAAGAGGTGGAAGACACAAATATAGGACTAGAAGTAGGGACCAATTAGTTCAACCAGGTTTCAGACTGGCTAAAGTAGATTCATCCATCATGGGGTACTGTTTAAAATCTTACAATAAAATACCTCCCCTCGTACTCCAATTAAATGAAACGAAGTTTTAAACCTATGTCAAACGCACACTATTCAGCCCAGCATATTATAAGTTGGGGGATATAAAAATGCTTGGCTCAACACTGGTTCCTCTCCACACCTGGCACACCCATATTAAACGGAGACCCCGCACATGTCATAACACATTAAGTAGGTAAAGCTACATCAGCGTTTGCATACGCGCGATCATTTAGTAAATTGGCTAAGTTGGAGACGCACGCGGCGTCAATAATCGCCAGCAGATTTTCAGCAACCGAGGGCGCAGTGAGTGTGTGTTATAGAAGGAGGTCGTAAAAGAAAGTAAAGGTCGTGTTTTTTATCTTTATTTCGAGTGTTAAACTTATGTCTTTTACTTATTTTATTAAAAAGATGTAGATTTTTTCTTACATACTCGTACATAAAATTTTCATAAATGAACTGGTAAGGTACCATCATAATATAAATCTTCTTAAAAGTTTCCTAAGAGATTATCGGCGACGTAGATTGTGTATGACTCTGACAGCTCTCTTTTGCAAATTAAAAATTAATTCAATGTCAGCAGCCCGACCCCACAGTAAAATGCCATACGACATAATGCTGTGGAACTAACTAAAATAGACCAAACATGCGGTTTCTACATCTGTTAAGTATCTTATCATTCCAACAGCATATGCGGCCGAGCTTAGCCGCCCCGCAAGAGATGTTAAATGTGGTCCCCATTGTAATCCAGCGTGATTCCTAGGAAAACCGTCTGATTAATAAATTCCAGTTTTTCTCCATCGGCTGATTTTATTTTATTGCTAATATAAAGAGCTTTAGCAACTTTGCACACATTTTTAAAAGTTTTAGAATATTTTGCAACATACTGATGAAAGCTTATATTATTCATATGTTGCTTTAGACCATAAAGTTCAAGAAGTTTTCCCCTGCTTTTACAAATACCTGGAGTCGCCCAATCACTAAATAAGAACTTTGTATAAATACTTTTGGTTTTAAATTGAAAATTTTAATTTAATTGTGTGTTCAATAGTGAAAAGAAGTCGGCATAGAACTCATTTGGGTCACATAAATTATTAAAACTTTGTACAAATAATTTACTGGTCAAAGAGTTATTTAATTTCTCAAAATTTTACATGTAATTGGCCTAAACCTTGTTTGATTTTTTTGTAAAGACATGTAGGAGCAAAATGTTACTGTTTGTCCCCTGTGATCAGATAGCAGCTTATTTACAATTTGTTTGTGTAAGTAGGCGCAGTTACAAAAAATATTATCTATGCAAGTGGTAGAAGAAGCTGTCACTCGGGTTGGTTCAATAAAAACATTTGATAAATCAAATGACCCAAAAAGACTTAATAGCCTGACAGTATTCAAGTTATTTTCTAATAAATTAATATTGAAATCACCACAATATAATTATTGACTTACTACTAGCACTAAGTTTCTTTAACACATCTTCCATTACTGAATCAAACACACAGATTCTGATAACCTGGAGGTCTGTAGACGCATACTATAACATGCTTATCAAGCTCAACACAGGACAATTCAATGATGTGTTCAACAGACAGACCGATGATGTCTTTTCGTTCTTTAGATTTAATTGTGTTTTTAACTAAAATTAAAGACCCGCCATGTATCATATGTTTTCGGCTGAAATTACTAACTATGTTCGTGCGTGCGTGCCAGCGGACGGACGTGTATACGGATCGTGTAAATTACCTAAATTACCCAAATTCATATTAGAAGTTTTAAATGGATACGAACTGTAGCGGCTGTGAGGTTGTTATTGAGGATTCAGTGTTTATGGAATGTTCGCACGAGAAATGCCAGAAGAAATTTCATGAAAAGTGCCCTGCCCTTAACGAAGGAAAAAGTCGAAGCTTTCACGCAGGAATACAGGAAAAAGTAGATATGTCCAGAGTGTGCATGCACAATGCCGAAAAGGGGTAATACTGACACACCTGTTCGAGGAGCTGCAATCATCAGTAAAACGTTTTCACCGAGCAGCTATGTGAACACCACCGAGCGAGGCAGTCGTCGAAATACAAGTGAAGTAATGGATATGGAGAGTCAACTTCTCTCTTCTTCTCGACGAGTTATGGGAGTTTCGGTGGGAAGTGAAGTTGCAGTTGTAAGAACAGCGAAAGGAATATGTTTTATTGCAAAATAGATTTATTAACGTCGAAACTGAGTTGAAAGAATTAAAACAAAAATTGAGGGTAGTACAACAAAAGGAAAGTAAAGTGGATATGCTAGAAACAAGAATTAGAATCCTAATGGAAGACAGTGGGAACCAGGAAGATTAAAAGAAAAGTCAGGCAAAAGTGCCAAAGCCGATAGATCAGGGCTGTAAAGGACCAACACTATCTTTTGCAAATGCAGTCAAAGATAAACAGGTAGTTAGCAATAATGTACCAGCGAAGGAATGTGTGGCCACGAAAACGGCGACAATAGTATTGAATGAGGAACAGTTGCAAGTATTAGATAGTGAGAAGAAGTCTAAAAATGCTAGCGTAGGGAGGTTAAAAACTTAAAATGGAAGAAAATTGGAATACTGTAACAAGAAAAAAAAACAGATATTTGAATAATGAAGTAAAAACGGCGGTAACATGAGTGTTACAATTGCTGTACAGGGAACAGAGAAGAAAAATATTTACACGTATGGCGTTTGCAGAAAGAAACAACAATTGAAAGTTTAGAAAACCATGTTAGGAAAATTTATGAAGGAGAAGTACCAATTAAGATTGAAAGAATAAACACAAGACTGAAAGGGATAATGCATCCTTGATCATAGCAGTACCAGAAAGTAAATACGAAAAATATGTCAACCTGAAAGCTGGGCGGTTAACATCGAATTTGCGAAATGGGTGTGGTTTCGCAGAGCAATCAACAAACCAACAAACCCGTTGAAATACTGTACCAAAACGTGCGAGGACTTCGAACAAAGTTGGAGGAATGTTATTTCAGTATTTCAACGGTAAATGCAGACTTGTTCGCCATCAGGGAAACAGGCTGCAATGACTCCATCCAGGATGCAGAAATAATTCCTGCAGATTATACTATTTTGCGGTGTGACCGAGCAGATGGGCGAAAACAGGGCGCCGCGTGTCTCGTGGCCACACTACCTGACGACGTCAACGTTGAGGAGCATGTTTTGGAACTAGTTTGTGCTACTGTGTACCTACGTAACAGATTTATAATATGTTTTTACTTTATGTTGTTTATATTAATCCTAATAGTCATAGATAATGAATAGATGTTGTTATTTCGCATCATTGAGCAGTTGTGTAATAAGTATAAGGATATGTTGGTTTTAGGTGATTTTAACTTGTATTCATGTTCTTTAACTGTAAATAATTATTACGAATACTTTTATACTTTTGGTGGACTTACTCAGAGTAACGCAGTGGGTAATTGCAATGGTCGTCAATTGGATCTGGGATTGAGTACACTGGCGGAGGGAGGGGATGTGAGTGTGTGCGCGGTGGAGGCGCCGCTCGTACCAGTAGACGCGTACCATCCGCCACTCGAGATCTCGGTGAGTACACACATGCGCCTGCGCCGGCATCCCGGCTCAGCAGGATCAGCTGCACCTGAATTAAACGCATATGCACCAGGTGGTTGCTTCAATAAAGCCGATTTTCTGTCGTTATATTCTTCAATTGCAGCCGTAGACTGGACTCCGTTGTATGAAATGGACTTAGAAGCAGGTTTTTAAAAAAAAATACTATTATTAATTATATCATGGATGACTGTGTTCCGAAAAAAAGCGAAGTCGTGTAAGGTCAAGGTACATTTACCCTGAGTTGTACACTGTTGAAATAATTCGCGACATAAGATTGAAGGCTGTTCTGCATAAACAGTATCAGGCAAGAGGGTCAAGGGATGATTACGAGGTGTTTGCGCGGTGGAGAACCAACATTAAAAATATGTTAGTAGTGGCTCAGGAAAAATTCAAAAACAGAGTCAAATGCTGAGTGATCCTTAATCTTTTTGGAACTATGCCAAATCTTAGAGAGGAAGGAGAAGTCCGCAAGTGATTTTGAAAGACGGGGTGGCATTATCTGGTCAGCAGTCTGTGGAAGAGTTTACGGAGTATTTTTATTCTGTGTAAAGGGCAGAGCGACCGGAATTGGACGTAGACGCGGCGGAAATGGAGCGGCGCGAGTGCACTTGGACCAATTACAGTTAGCTGATGTATTTTCGCTTCGAGATCTTAAGCCGAAACGGTCTGCAGGGCCTGATGGCGTTCCGCCTTATATATTCAAAGATTGTCGATCAGCGCTAGCTAAGCCTCTGCTTCATATACTCGTATAAAACCAGTGCCTCACAGCTGTCGTATTTCCGGAGAGGTGGAAAGTGACCAAGCGTCGTTCCGGTTCCGAAGGGAGGGTCAGCAGAATCGGTGGATGGGTACAGACCAGTTGCAGTATTGTCGACGCCGGCAAAGGTTTTGGAAACTGCTATTTACAAGACCATATACCTTCAGGTTAGCGCGCAGCTATCAGATGCTAAGCATGAGTTTAGACCAGGAAGAAGTACCATCAGTAATCTTCTTTGTCACATGGCTCATCTGGTGCCGACAGTGGATAGTGGGGGACAAACCGATGCTGCTTACTTTGATTTCAGAAAAGCATTCGACCTAGTCGAAAATGACATGTTGCTTAAAAGTTAGCAGGAGTTGGTTTCATCCCACACTCTCTTCAGTTTTTTTTTCAGTTATTTAAGGGATTGGCAGCAATATGTGGAATATGCGGGACATGTTTCGGATCCATATTTCACGAGGTCCGGGGTAAGTCAAGGGAGTAACCTTGGCCCTTTGGGCTTCCTGCTGATGGTAAACGACCTGCCAGAGGTAGTCAAAGACGCTAACCATTTGTTGTTTGCCGATGACCCCAAATTGTCCCTCGCGGTAAAAAGCGGTGATGATTGTGTCAGGCTACAGGGGACATTGATAGGGTAGTGAGCTGGAGCAAGGAAAATCTCTTGTAGTTTAATACCTCGAAGTGTGTGACCATCACTTTTTCTCGCGCACACAAGCACCTTATTGCATACCTACCATATAAGCGGGGTGCCTGTGGCACGGGTCACAGAAGTCAAGGACTTGGGAGTAGGCTTTAACACCAGTTTGACTTTTCGTGATCACATCATGCGTAGCTGTAAAAGAGCGTACAGGAATTTAGGTTTCATGCTTCGTACGGTCCGAGGGTTCACGAATGTGAAAGCTGTGATAGCATTGTATAACGCACTGATGAGGAGCCAGTTACAATGTAATGCAGTCGTCTGGGCTCCGCATGAAGCTAAATATAGTGTCATGCTGGAGAGGGTACAAAATAAGTTTATAAGATACTAGCTGACCCCGCAAACGTTGTTTTGCAAAAATTTTTTTTTTTGTTTTTTTTTTTTTTGAAAAATAGATGTTGGCCGATTCTCAGACCTACCCGATATGCACACAAAATTTCATCAAAATCGGTCAAGCCGTTTCGGAGGAGTATGGCAACGAAAACTGTGACACGAGAATTTTACATATTAGATTTATACTATATGCGTTATTATGGAGTGTATCCCTTCTACCCATTAATGTATCCGACCTTATTCGTTTTAGGTATGGTAGGATACAATGAGCTAAGGGTTAGGAGGGATTTTGCACTCACCTCTTATATATTTAAGTTACTAAGGGGGAAGGTGCATAATGCAGTTGTTTTAGGGCAGGTAAGTCTGTGTGTTCCGGACAGGTACGTGTGGCGACGACGGCAGCCGCCACTGCTAGTGGAACCGCGCGCTAGGACCAACCTGTTAAGGGAGGCGCCGCTGACGCGTGCACTTCGTACGCTCAACCTCATAGCGAGGGAGACGGACTTATTTTGTTGTTCTCGGAGTGAAAACACAAGGAATGTATAGTAAATTAAGTAAGTTGCAAATGGATCGCATTGGGTAGTGTCCTGTAATGGTAGATGTAAATAGATAAAAAAACTACACAATAATTTTCATAGTTAATTGACAGTACTTTTATCATTATGAGTTAAATTGCCAGAAGATACTTTATTACTATTCTCTAATAATAATTGGTTATTTGTAGGGGTAACTTCTGTTGTTTTTTTTATTGTGGTTAATTGTCAAATTTAGATACCGTTCGCTGTTGCTGCCATTCGTCGATACGTTTTGCACACTTGCGCATTTTTCGTTCTCATTATATCTCGAAAAAAAATCGTTTTAAAAGAAATCTCTTTAAATTGGTCTCTGAAGGAGTTTCTGGGATTAATCAATATAATGACTGCCTTCTCAGTACATTCATGAAAATCTTTTGTATGCTCATAAAATATTAATCTGTGTATAAAATACAGTGATATCCATTAAGTAAATACTACGAACAAACACAAATTTGTCATTCCTTCTACCCGGATCAAGAAAATTGGTGGCTCGTTTAAATTCCAATGTGTACGTTTTTAGCCACAATCAAGAACTAAGCCGTAATAAATTTAAATCTTTTATAAAGCGGAAACTATGTCAGATACAGTTATTTATATGTAAGCAGCAAATAATGGTCAAAGTAGAACGATAGGAGGAAAGGGAAGGAACCTAGTAAAAACTTACGGCTGCCGTTTATAGTACCTGGCAGACTTTTTAGAAGTAAGTTTTTAGTTTTAAACTACTATACTAATACTTAACACTATTACTTAATATTTGGTTATCGGCCAGGAACAATAAAGATGGCTTACATTGAGAACCTGGCTTTACACTAGTTTTACGATAGCTTTACAATAATTAGCGGGCCTATTAACTCGATAGCATAGAAAAAGAAAATCTGACAGATGACAATGTAAGAAAATGCCAAAGTACATAAAAACATTCAGTTGTGTTATGAAAAGAATAACAAGAGATTACTTGAAATTAGATATTTGGATGTGTAAATAGACAGAGGTAACAAAAGGTTTGCTTTTCAGAAATACAACAAATAAAAGTGAGTTGAATGAGTGTCATACAATTTCCATAAAAAAATTGGTACTGAACCATAGAAAGAATTACTATGCATTACAGCTCCCTAAATGGTAAATAGATAAATATAATAAAGGATGTGATTTTGGCGTAACAAAATCCCACAGCAGTTAGTACGACACTACGACACTAAAGATTTTTGTGTTCCTTTAAACACCGCCCGCTCTCCCTTGTACACGACAAATATTTTGTAGGATTCGACGTCCCGCTGGTTAGGTTTACTGCCCGGCGCGACAGACACGACACACACGACCTCTCGCAAGGTCACCGCGACTCGGTGATCACTTCGCAAACGGCGCATACTACCTACGTATGCTCGTAACCTAACAACAAGCTAACTGAGGACTGGGAGTCACTACAAAAACCTAAACCTATCATACTGTCAAGGACTACATTGTAATGGGGATGGTAGCGGGTCCGGAACAGGAGAAACTGTTTGCGCGGGACTTGGAGACCTTAACCTTGGCGAAGGCGGTGGAGCTAGCAGAGAGCATAAGATGCGCGCGCGCGGGCGCTGCTGCTACTGCTTCTACATCAACAGATCAAGTACAGGTGTTTAAGATTGCGGAAGGACAAAGTAGTGCCAACCCGATTATTAGTGCCGAAAAAGAAAAGTGTTCGGTGTGCGGTCGTGCTAATCATAAGTCGTCTCAATGTCGATTCGCAAAGTATAAGTGTAAAAAGTGCAACAAAGTGGGGCATTTGCGTAGAATGTGCAATAAAATAAACTACGTGTTAACGGGGGATGTGAGCGAGGACGACGATGGTAAGTCGCTTTATAACATATGTTCAGCTCGGGGAGAACCTATGACAGAAACGGTCACAATAAATGGTCAGAATTTAGAATTTCAAATAGATAGTGGATCAGCTGTGACGGTTATATCTGAGGGTACATATAAAAAGTTGTTCGCGAGTATACCATTGCATACGTCTCACAATAGATTTTATACTTACACGGGAACCAACATGCAGTGTGTAGGTTATGTGCGTCTAGCAATAACGTATATGCAGCGCACACACACACTCGATGTATTTGTTATACGTCACGGCGGCTCACCGTTACTAGGTCGCGATTTCATATCAAAATTTAAACTAAAATTAACTCGAGTTAATTTCCTAAACGATAGTCCAAGCGCAATTGAGCGGTTGCAAATACGGTACCCTGAAGTATTTTCAGACAAGCTGGGCACTTTCAAAGACTATAAAGTAAAATTAAAACTAAATAATGATGCAAAACCGGTATTTTTTAAAGCGCGTCCCATTGCATTCGCTTTGCGCGAGAAAGTCGATATGGAGATAGAACGATTACTAAACCTAGGAGTGTTAAAACCGGTCAAACATTCGGACTATGCTTCACCTATTGTGCCCGTACTCAAACGTGATGGTTCTGTCAGAATATGTGCAGATTATTCTGTGACCATTAACAAACAATTAGTAATAGAACAATATCCTTTGCCGACGGTTCACGAGTTATTTTCAAAACTACACGGTGGTCAGCAGTTTTCGAAAATTGATTTTTCCATGGCCTACAATCAATTTCAGCTCGATGATGAGTCACAAAACATAACCTGTATTAACACACCCCGGGGATTATTCAACTACACAAAACTTGTATTTGGTTTGTCGAGCGCATCGTCTATTTTCCAGCGTGCGATGGAATCCGTTTTGTCCGGATTAGACGGAGTGTTATGCCTGTTAGATGACGTGTTGATAACAGCAAAAACTGAAGATATGCATATTGAAAAACTACACATAGTACTCAAGAGACTACAGGACGCGGGACTAACATTGAGAAAGGACAAATGTGATTTTTTTAAAGACGAAATAAACTGCTTAGGGTATGTTATCAACAAGAACGGACTAAAGAAAGATTCGTCTAAAGTAAAGGCTATTGTAGGCGCTCCCGTTCCTACTAATGTTAACACCTTGCAATCATTTTTAGGACTGGTTAACTACTATCGGAATTTCGTTCCGCGAGCATCAAGCATACTCAGTCCTCTGTATGATCTATTAAAAAAAGGAGTTAAGTGGCATTGGATAACAATTCATCAGAATGCATTCAATGAAATAAAAAAATGCTTAACGTCGGAACAAGTGTTAACACATTATGACCCAAATTCGAAAACAATATTGACGGTGGATGCATCTCCATTCGGGTTAGGGGCTATTTTATCGCAAGTTGATAGTGATGTTAGAACGACCCATATCATTCGCGTCCCAAACGCTCACGTCAGCGGAAAAACAATACTCGCAAATACAGAAAGAAGCCACAGCCATAATATTTGGTGTAAAGCGTTTTCATCAATATCTGTACGGCAGATCCGAACCGTTTATATTACGTACCGACCACAAACCCTTGATTTCTATTTTTGGGCCCTATAAGGGCATACCAGAGGTATCGGCTAATAGGCTACAAAGATATGCAATGTATTTAAGCGTGTTTAATTACACGATCGAGTACGTTCGAAGTGCAGATAATAACGCAGATTATTTGTCGCGAGCGAGTTTACGTCACGAGCCGAAACAGGCAGAGGAGCGGGGGGACAGCGGCGCTCACGCAGCTGCAGCCGCGGCGCCTATCGACCGGGCAACTTATGTTAACTTTGTGGTTGAAGGCAGTATGCCAGTGACACTGGACGAATTGCGCAAGGAAACTGCCAAGGATGTCACTTTAGCTAAAGTAATTAATTACGTTAATCAAGGTTGGCCTAGACAATTATTGTCGGATTTATGTATTAAGCCCTATTATTTGTGTCGGACACAATTGTCACATGAAAATGGTTGTCTTATGAGAGGACATAAGGTCGTTATTCCGGTAACGTTGCGCTCAAAACTTTTACACGAGTTACATAACTCGCATTTGGGCATTGTGAAAACCAAAGCTGAGGCTAGATCACGATTTTGGTTCCCAGGGGTTGACGCGGCGTTGGAGGCAATGGTCAACTCGTGTGATATCTGTCAACAGTTGCGCCCGTCCCCGCCGTGAACGCCAATTGCTCCGTGGCGGTACCCGCCAGTGCCATTCTATAGGATACACATTGATTTCTTAGGCCCGTTAAATAATCAAATGTTTTTCGTGGTTGTAGACGCGCACACCAAATGGGTGGAGTTGTACGATGTTACTAAGTCTACAACTTCCACGAACGTCATAGGTAAGCTATACGATTTTATGTCCAAGTACGGCCTACCACATACAATAGTAAGTGACAATGGGACCGCGTTTACGTCATATGAATTTAGGAATTTTTGTTTAAGAAACGGCATCGACCATTTGACGTCACCAGCGTACAATCCAGAGAGTAATGGACAGGCGGAAAGTTTTGTCAAAACCGTGAAAAAAGGCATAAAATCATGTGTTATCACTTCACGCAATAAATGTGATTACCAGTTAAAAATATTAAAATACCTTTTTGACTATAGGAATTCTGATCATTCTGTCACAGGGTTCTCACCAGCAGAACTAGTGTTTGGCCGTAAGATGAGGTCACGCTTAGATTTGATCAATCCGAAAACGCCGGCGCCCTCTCTCATAAACCCCAGTAATAATGTTAATCGTCAACAGTGTTCGCAAATTAAATCAAGTGGAAGATATAATAAACAAGTGTTTAAGCCAGGGGACGAGATAATGTATAAAAAGTTTATAAATAATGTTAAATTCCATTGGTGCAGAGGCATTATTAAAAAGAGACTGGGTAAAGTACTTTACCTCATTCAGGATTTGAGTTCATCGTGTGATGTTAAAAAACATAAGAACCAAATAATACCATATAAAGGGGGCAAGGGTAATGTTTCACAACAGCCACAATATCATTATGCCTTTGACGACTTTAATAATAACTGTCACAGCGAGCCGTCAACTGGCAACCTTCAGATACAGAGTCCCGGGTGGGAGGAAACTGATGAGGCAAATCTGCAATCACCACCGTCTTCAGACACAGATACAGTGTCGGATCCGGTTTCAAGGAATCCAGACAGGCTATTGAGAAACATTCCCAGGGTAGATTACAAACCTTTTCTGTAACCTTCGTATGTATTTGTTTATTTATTGATCTTGTATTAGTGCACAAGTTTGTAACATTTTGGTCAAATAAGGGAGGAAATGTTATGTATGTGTGTGTCAACATGATGTATGTGTGAGTGGGCTGCGTCCCTGCCTCGCTCTAACCTACAAATAAACAGTGTGCTTTTAGCTGTCAGTAGTTTCACTTGCGTCCCTACGTACCTACAATTCACAATACGATATTTGTAAAACCAATTCGAGCTTTGCTTCTACTAAATCTCGTTGATAGTAGGGATAGTATAAATAGGCATTCTGTAACTGGCATTAAACCATGGATAATACGAGAGTAAACAGTAACAAACCCCGATCCCTTAAATTAGGCTTCTTCAACGCAAATGGCGTTTCAGGTCAACGCGATGAAATCGCCGCTTTCCTCCGCGACCATCAGCTTGACATCCTCCTCATACAGGAAACCTTTTTAAAACCGCATCACCGAAACCCGAATATTGCCAACTATAAACTAGTTCGCAATGACAGGTCTCGATGCCACAAGGGCGGCACACTAATATACTTTAGGAAATCTTTGTATTGCATCCCTATCGACCCACCTTCTCTCTTCTCCCATCTGGAGACCTCTATCTGTCGGCTCGGCATGACTGGTCATCAACCGATCACCGTCATCTCTGCTTATATTCCACCAGACAATGGTCCGGAGGATCCCATCTCGCTCCAAAAGGACTTCACTGCCCTCTTCGGTATGAGTGACTCCGTCATCTTGGCGGGGGATCTTAATGCCAAGCACCCGGCGTGGAATAGTAGCACAACTTCAACCAGAGGTAGGTTAGTTTTCAAGTTAGGCGAATCCCTTAACTTTGACGTCATCGCTCCAATGAGCCCGACTCACTTCCCAGGTAATCCTAATCACCTTCCCGATGTTCTCGATGTAGCGCTGCTCAAGAATGTGAACCTCCGTTTGCAATCGATTGAGACGTTCCACGAGCTAAACTCTGACCACCGCCCTGTAGTCATGCATCTTGCACCCTACTCGGGCCCGATCGACCCCAACCGCCCCCCTCAGACAAAGACGATAACCGACTGGAGGAAAGTAAGCGAAAGACTGAAATCCACCACGTCGCCTCACTTAGACACCATCCCCGATCACTTAGTGTCAGTCGCCGACACGACGGCCGCAATCGACTCGTTTACAGAGCACGTACAATCCGTATTGACGGATTGTTCACGGGATGTTCCGGTGATGGAAGACCATCGCTGGAAACTACCTGCTGACGTACGTGACCTGATAACCGAGAAGAACGCGGCCATCCGTGCCTACGACTCCTTCCCTTGTGACGCGAACAAAGCCCACATGCGCCATTTACAGCGTGCTGTAAAGAAACGCATAGGGGAGGTTCGCTCTGAGGGCTGGAACAAGATGCTCAGCGAACTCGAGCCCACTCATCAAGCCTTCTGGCAATTACAGAGGAAATTGCGTTCCTCAGAAGAGGTCTCTATGCCGCCTCTCATCCGCCCCGACAATAGTGTCGCTTTCGACAGTCCCGATAAGGCTGAATGTCTTGCCGACAGCCTAGATTCCCAATGTTCTCCCAGCTCCCAACCAGTAGACCAAGCTCACCTGAACAAGGTCGACGCTGAAGTCGAACGAAGAGCCTCCCTCCCTCCCGTCGAAGACCCTGATGATCCTCTGCCTCCCGTCACTCCAGACGAAGTGCACGACATCATTAAAGGGCTCCACGCTCGTAAGGCCCCCGGTTCGGATGGTATTACCAATAAGGTATACAAACTCCTTCCTGCCCCGCTAATAATGCTAATTGAGCAACAACATCTTCCCACAAGCATGGAAAGAAGCCACCGTCATCGGTATCCCAAAGCCAGGCAAGCCAAAGTCTGAGCCCTCCAGCTACCGCCCTATTAGTTTACTCAATGTTCTCGGCAAAATCTACGAGAGGCTTATTTATAAGCGTCTCAAAGACTACGCCGAAGCAAAGAGCCTCATTCCCAACGAGCAGTTTGGTTTCCGTAGCCAACACTCGGGCACCCAACAGGTCCACCGTATAGTAGAGCACTTATGCGCTGGTCTGCAGCGTAACGCGACGACGGGTGTGCTATTCTTCGACATAGCGAAAGCATTCGACAAAGTCTGGCACAACGGCTTGATATACAAGCTCTACCAACTAGGAGTGCCAGATCGTCTCGTGCTCATCTTACGAGACTTTTTGTCGAACCGGACCTTTCGCTATCGGGTCGAGGGAGCACTCTCGTCCCCTCATCCTATTCGCGCCGGTGTCCCTCAGGGTTCCGTACTATCTCCTCTCGCCTTCACGCTGTTCACTAGCGATATCCCAAAAAGTAAAAAGGCTCAGTTGGCTCTCTTCGCCGACGACACTGCCGTTTACTATACCGGTCACTGTCCCAACGCTATAGCTCGTACACTCCAAACCTCCGCAAACGTCTTAGGCGCTTGGTTCCGGAAATGGAGAATCGAGGTCAACCCCGATAAGAGTCAGGCGGTTCTCTTCTCGAGACGTCGTCGACTCCCTCCCCCACTTCCCAGCCCGATCACTATGTACGGCAAGCCAATCCCTTGGGAGAAGCAAGCCAAATACCTAGGCGTGATCCTCGATGAGAACCTTACCTTTAAGGCTCATATTAAGGCGGTTCGCGCGCGCGCCTCCTTCGCTCTTAGCAGGCTGCAATTCGTACTGACAGCCCGTAGTAAACTGTCCCTCAAATGCAAGCTCCGCATCTATACCGCAGTCATCCGTCCCATCATGACCTATGCCTGCGTTGTATTTGCGCACGCTCACCCACGTCATCTCCATAAGATGCAGACCCTCCAAAACCGTTTCCTCAGAAGGGTCACGGGTGCCCCCTTCTATGTCCGTAATATCGATCTTCACGTCGACCTCAAAATGCCAACCATAAAACAGTTTATGAAACGCTTATCAAAGCGTTTCTTCGACTGCGGCATCAAACATTCTAACCCCCTGATTACAGCGGCCGCCCGCTACACTCCCTCTCGCATTAGCAGTATTCGCCGACCAAGGCATACTTTAATCGACCCCGACGACGCCACTACCCTCCTCCAGGAGAGTAGTAAGGCCACTAGCACGCTACATAAGCCCAAAACCCGATCGCCGTCCTACCGCCCTCGCCGCCGAGGCCCGCCGCGACGCCCAAATCGACGCCCCTCCCGACCCTTGCTCGAGCCAGCCCGCGCCGCTGAGCCTGTAGCTTTAAATTCGTCCCTAATTAATACCAATCCTGATCCAGCTAGTCATTTGCTGCCCTCTTCCAGCGACGCCCTAAGCCGAGGTTCGTACCCCACAGGGGGTGCCCTTAGCGTTGTCGCTTAGTTTTAGTTAGTATATAAGTTTAAGTCCTGGCTGGAGGCCTTAATTTATTAGGGAATCCACAGGCAAGTCCGCTTAAGCAGACGACAACCGCATAGGTTGACCTGCGAGATGCCAAACACACAAAAAAAATGGCATTAAACCACGGGATGTCAATAAAGTTTAGATCTTACTTAAATTTATTATTTTTGTCTGCAAATAATTCTAATACCCTCGCCTCTCAATAATATGTCTGCCTCGGGTGTATTTCACTACTTACATCAAACAGATTTGTGCGTCTCAGTTTAATCGTTACAAAGCAAGTATTTGTCATAATCGTAATCTGGAGTTGATTTCTGATATTTGAGAATGTTCGAGATAATCCCTATTAAGAGCAAGCATTCGACATGTTAATGATGTCAACGTTTAAGGACTTGACGAGTGTTTACTCCATTTGTACTGATATGGGTAGCCATAAGTTATGAAGCCTGTACTGCTAATGTGTGTGCACTGTGCAGAGCACACATTACTCAACTTTCTGAATTATATATATAGGTACTAGTCCAGTCAATCTTCGCTTTGTAGTCGAGTTTTAGGACCTTTTTGATTTAACCTTATAAAGGTCAGTATATAAATATAACAGCTTAATTTAAAAAAAAGCTTCTGCATAAACAAAACTTAAAAGAAACGGCGAGAATGGCAAGCCAGGTTGCCTAAGCGTTTAAAAAGTAATCGATTACCAACAGCCGCAAAATGAGAAATTTCTTACTCTTTGACTTGACGCCAATCAGCGGAGGCACGAAATCAACGGAAATATTAGGTCCTTAAATAATTATCCGTGATTACTTAATTGTACGAAAGTAATTACAATAGAAAATTTAAACGAAAAATCAAAAATGAAATTGTGTATTTAACCAATCAAAGTATAAGTAGGTGCCATTGCTATATATGCACTTTCGCCATTTTATAGGTAGTTAATTTATTCCTATGCTGAAAAAAACTGTGGGAGCGAAAATAAATAAAATTTTGAAGGTGGTTTTGGCTGCCTTCATCGGAATTGTTTGTTTTAGTCCAAATTCCGGAAAAGTGGTAATTTTTTGGAGCAAGGTCCGGTGGGTATTGTGGGTGTCGGAGACATTCCAGTCGCAGCTTCTATAATTTAGCCTCCGTTTGTTGTGCATTGTGCGGTCTAGCGTTGTCTTGAAGCTGCAGTGGAGTCTTGGTTGCATAACGACTTTGTAAGAAAGTTCCTTAGATATGTGCTAGAGTAAAGTTTACAGAACTCCCTCTAATTCAAGATTTCATGTGAACGAAACAAGAACATACCGTACCCTCCATACTTTGTAAGCCGAAAATGGTAAGACAATGTTTTATTAACATTTTAGAAACTTTTAATTAGTTTATGGTTCACGTTGAAATTGAAGATGGTTGTATCGGTGTAAAATAAAATCAATTTAAAATATTACGGTATGTTGAAAAGTTCGTCGATTTGCTTCGAGGAAATGGTGTTGGGTTCGGTGGATGGTGTTCGCTCGACTTGACAGCAACAAAGCACGATAGAACCTTTTCACTTATTTACGAGTATTAATGTAAATAAGTTACCCACATAACCTTTCTGTGCAACAAGTTTTTTATTTTCATTAAGTTTTCTAGTCGCGAGTACCTAGTCTATTTTATCACAGCAGACTATTTCATTTATGAAACTTCAAGTTTTTTTCTTTTCTTTTTTTTACTCTTCTTTTGTATGTCTTGTCACAATAAGACAATCTAGTTTACTGCCTGTCTGCCACTATTCCTAAGATGTACACCACTTCAAAATTCCCAAACATACTCGTTCAGACGTAGCCGCGTAGGTATGAATAAAATCATTACTCTCTACGTAATAATAAAATAATAACAAAGTAAAACCTGTAGGTACAATGTTTTTTTTTTTAAATATTAATTGCTACGAGGTCTGGGAACGTCTGATACCGAAAAATATAGTTTTTAGTGTTTTGTCCGTTTGCATGGATTTATGTTCCGGATTGGCGCAAAAACGGCTGAACTGATTTGGATGAAATTTGGCACACAGATAGTTTATAACCTGGATTTAGAACCTGGAAAATAAAAGTAGGTGTCAACCTACTTTTACTGGCAATCACGCGGGCGTACAAGGGCAAAAGCTGGTCAAGAATAAATGTGTTTACTTACCAAAGAAACAGCAACAGAACACGATCGTATAAAGTGTAATGAATATGGCTCTAACATCCGTTCTATCGAATATGTACTCGTCATCACTGAGCGAGTATGTTGTCTGATTCACGCTCGACACGTTGACAGCGCCCCCGTCGACCGCCTCCGTCTTGTTAAAAGACCCCCATACATTGTTCTGCATAAAACCTTTGGTTACGATTACGTTGTTCATATTTTCTGTTGAGGTGTCGATCATGGCTCATTCTTCACTGAATCGCGCTTTGCGTCAGCCATCTTCTGAAACAAGAACGAAATTTTAACAACTTTAAAAATGCTGATGCTCTGAGACGATAAAGGAAAAATAGGTACACAATTTTAAAAATATGGCACGTGTATTCATAACAAACATGAGAAATCGAGCTAGAACCGTTATCGTATATAAATAAACGTATTACCAGTAAAAGCATTTACAGTAATTGTACCACTTGGAGGTTATTTTATGGCGCACTATAATGTGTTAACAACTATTTGTTTGACAGGGACCGTTAGAATTGTACTGTCTATCATCAGTAGGGATCTGTACTAGGTTATTGGGTATGGCCGAAAGAACACATGAAATCAATGTAAATTCAAAACCACTTAAAGCTATTTTGGCGTTATAGGAGTACCGAAAGAGAGAAGAAAGAAATAAATACACATTTAACGAACCAAGTTTTGTTAGTTTCACCATAAAATTACCATTAATTTGGAGCGTCACTGAAATCTTGTTGCGTCAGTTTCGTTCTGACATTTGTTCGCAAAACAACCCATCTGCCAGTATTACGATTGCACGGGCAGAACGGCTGATAGGATTAAATCGGAAACCGTACGTTACTATAGTGAGTAAACTTATGAGCCTGTAGTTAGTTCCACAATACTTAATCCTAAAACCTAATAATTAACTGATACCATAAATTGTTATTCATTTGTCTAATGTATGTTACAACATACCTACTCTATTAAATATTAGCTCTTTACATGGCGGAATGTGTCTTTGCAATGAAATTTTATGTAACATCTTTTGTACCTACAACATTTTATGCAAATAAACGATTTTGATTTGATTTTGATTTTAATACAACGGTGCCTGTAAGATGTCAAAACTTTCGCACCCAACAATGAAGGGTAAAATTGTACCTAATACTAAGTGCGTGCCATGTTTCACATTAGATTTCATAAAGGTTTGAGTTATATCGTGTTCATATCAGACTCAAATAATGACGATTATGTTAAGGCATCGTGACAATCTTTATTGATCTAAATGTGTACGTGTGTACATTGTTCCGAGAATTAAAATCATTATTTGTACCATTCCATTGCTACTATTGTTGTTGATTTTGCTTCTGTTTTCCCAAATTGTCGTTTTATGTATTTTTTTCATTTTCTTTTGTGTGAAGGTTAGGAAGGTAACTAATGAATTTTCATTTTGTTTTACGATAGCAACCACTGGAAGCAAAGACAGTTAAATACAATTTAGGATTCTGAAGAATTTTACCCAAAACGAAAACAGAGCTTTTCATTTTGCGCGGTTGCTATTCATGCGAAGTAATAAATAACAAGCTTATAAAAAGAAACACTTATACATTACAAACGTCTGGGTTTCATCAGATTCTGTTTTGAATACTTAACTTCCACCTCGTTTTAATATTTCCTTTCGCAAACAAAATACAACTTTCCGGTGTTCGCAAAGTAATAAAATATCTTCAACGTGTTTATGAAACAGTTCGTTGGGCGCGACGACCGTATGCAAATAAATATTTAAGATCTGGTATGTAACAGAGAAGTTTCACAGAAAGGTACTCCGTACCTAAGTTTGTAGGTCCCGTAGTTCGATCCGTATCCGGGAATCGGGATAGATAGACAAAATTCGGAATTGAAAAGACTTTCCGTTTATTGTGCAAAAGATAGGCAAAGGCCACATAACGAGGTTAAGAATCGACATAAAAAATATATTTCCATTGCCGTACGCCTCGAAAATCGCATTATCAGTAAAAGTGCTCGGCGAAAATAGCCAATTTTTATACGGGTAGGGTGTTGTTTTTTGTTACTTATTAGGGTTTCGTCAGGGCTTCTGTCCTATTAAAGTTTATATCTATGCCAATTTCGGCACTAATAATAATAGGTTTTACGATAGAGACGTTTTTTCCTACTCAAATGATATTTTTTTAGGAATATGAGTGTGTGAATATAATTTAAAAGAAGTGACAGTGTATAATACATCAGTAGACGTAGACAAATGAGTATTTTACAGCCAGATCTGGCTGTGAAATACACCTTTGTCTGAAATTTACAAATAAGTGAATTTTAATTTAGTGTTCTAAATGCTTTTAAGACACGAAACTAAATTCAGTACAAGATTTACCTAGATGTTTTCAAAGCTGCACAAATGTAGCCAAGATTTATTAGGTAAGCGGTTCTCATAAACTGCTTCACTGTCTAACCTCTCTGGAGATTGGCAGAACCAGGGAAATGAAGTTGATAGCATTACGTTGAAGTCAATACGAGGTCTGAAATAAAACGAAAAGTTTAGGAAAACTAAGGAAAAGCAATCTTTTATTTGTAACTTTATTAGAGTTCTATCCATAATCTATCAACGGAGTCTAAGTGAGTTTTGGACTGAATCATAACATAATGGATTTATTTGTGAAACTGCTCAGTGTTCACTTATTACATTTCGGTACCCCCACGCTTGCAGTTACAAACGATTAGTCAGTGTTTTAGATTAAAAAATGCCGTCGTGAACCTAAAATTCCCAAACGGTTCCATCCATATTTTTAATATTTCACGATGCTAGTTTCCAGACAAAAACAGTGCACGGGAAGAGCAATTTGATCTGACATTCCAAAATGTATTCTTCCGCGAAACCAACATACGAGTAGTTACGTGTTACGTAAATGCCTGCGCCCATTTTATAGTTTAATGTCTTTTTCTGTTATTGTATAAAACGTTTATTATAAACATATTACCGTGGTAGTTAAAAATAGAGATCCCCTGAATCAAGGTCACAAGCATACGAAGTATTAACGCATGTTTTTACAAAGTGTTCCTGCCTCTTTAGAAGCTGTACAGACGTTACTCCTTCAAAATTTGTAAAGAATGGTATTAAACAACAAAGGAAGAAAGATGTAAGGCGCCATTGAAATCATAAAGCCTTTTCTAATCAGTTATTCTACGATTTATTAGAAACGTATAAAAAAGCTGCCAAATACGCAAGTACCTCAAGCTCAGATCGAATTGATCGTATGTAGTCGACACGTTAAGGTCCCGCACCATTAAGGGCTGATTTTACAAAACTCAGAAATATTTTATCCGTGGAATAAATTTGACGTCGGACAATAGGGATGATTTAATATTATTATTTTTAACTCAAATAAATATTTGTTTCCAAATAGCGCACACAATATTACAAAAAGTGTAAAAGCTTAAAAAAATTGCCGAGTTATAAACGTTTTAAAGTAAGTGTTAGACACGACTATGTAACCACATGCTAGCGAAATACATTATCCGTAACGCGCGACAAGGACGGGAGTAATCCCCTCCAAATACTTTTAAAGCGTGTTGCTTCTTCATATTTAAATCGATTAACACTAGATTATTTCGATTATCTAATTTTCAATATGCCTTCTTTCAAATTACATTATTTTTTCGAACATTTTTAATATTAGTCATCATCCCTATTCTAGTATGGAAACAATATGAGATCACAACTGGTAAAATTGTGTAAAATAATAAACGATTGGTATCCCAGAGTTATTAAGCGGAAAAGGGGAAAACAACAAAGGAGATGGGTGAACGAGATAAAACTTACAGCGGGCACTAACTGGAGGAGAGTAGCTTGTGATGGAGTTCAATGGAATCAGATAGAGGAGGCCTTTGCCAAGAGGCATGCTGAATTAAGAGAATTCAGGTTAAAGAGGCTTAGTTAAAAAAAATACTAATTTGCGTACAATATATTTTAAAACTAGAAAATGATGTATGTTTTCACTTCTTTCGTTTCATAAGACGATATGGTGCTGCTGGGTCCTTCAATCAACGGAATAAGAAAATTAATTCAGATTTGTGAAGTGTATGCAGCCTCCCACGGGCTCGTGTATAATATAAAAAAAGTGAGCTCCTTATTTTTAAGGGGAGAAACCGAGTGTCGTCCGAGATTCCTTCGATTAAACTGAATGGATGCCCCTTAAAACGAACACCACAGTTTACTTACTTGGGTCATGTGGTGACGGAGGATCTCTCGGACGATGCAGACATGGAGAGGGAGCGTAGAGCGTTGTCGGTTCGATGTAATATGGTAGCCCGCAGGTTTGCACGTTGTACGGATGGTGTAAAGGTTACGTTGTTTAAAGCGTATTGTCAATCTTTTTACACATGCAGCCTGTGGGTGAATTATACGCAGCGGACCTACAACGCCCTACGTGTGCAGTACAATAATGCCTTCAGGGTGCTGTTGGGTCTCCCTAGATACTGTAGTGCATCAGAAATGTTTGCGTGGACGCAAACGGATGATTTCTTTGCCATTATGCGCAAGAGAACTGCATCAATAATGAGTAGGGTGAGGGGGACTACCAACGTCATCCTGAAGACATTAAGGAACAAATTTGATAGCCCAATCGTTGGGCACTGGATGCACACGCATGTGCGTACACGGGGCGTGGCGATTGGGAGGAGATTTTATTAATTTTATTTGATTTATTTTCGTACTGATGATTTTAATTTAATTTAAATATACTTAATTTAATTTTGTTTAATTTTAATTTAATTATGTTTTGATTTTAATTTAATTTTGATTTTATGTATATTATGTGTACTAACATATTTTAAAATACTGTAACCTACTAACAAAATATGGATTATTATCGTCCGAAATAAAAGTTTTGAATTGAATTGAATAAGCACACATTCTCTATTTATATCAACTACCTATTTAATATCTTTATTTGTAAACGGAACATACATTTCCCTGTCCTTATCCCAATTTATTTGTGGTCGGCGCAATTAGTATTCTTCTTTCATACTTCTTTCTCTATTAGTCGTCAATTCGGACGTCACCCCTATTCTAGCCATATATATATATATATATATATATATATATATAATAAGTTTAACTGTGTGTCCAAGACGGTCGATTTCATTTCTGGCCTAGCTAGTCCCATCATAGAACCATTTCACTTCTCTCCGGTCACCATGGACGAAATTAAAAAATTCATCCTGTCCATTAAATCCAAGGCTGTGGGCTGTGACGGCATCAGTCGTAATATGTTTGTTTGGATCCTGGATAGCCTTCTCTCTCCGATTACCCATATTATCAACTTTTCTCTTGATTCCGGACAAATCCCTTCCCTGTGGCGTATGGCCTATATCCGCCCTCTCCCAAAAATTTCAACTCCGGGAGGGACTTGAAATTCCCAGTCATTTTCGACCCATTTCCATTCTCCCATTCCTGTCTAAAGTGCTTGAGGCCTGCGTACACAAGCAGTTTACGGGGTTTATTCACCGGAATAATCTTGTTAGCTCTTTTCAGTCTGGATTCAGGCCAGGGCACAGTACAGCCTCCGCTCTCCTTAAAGTGACTGGTGACATTAGAGAAGCTATGGAGGATACCAAGGTTACCGTTTTGGTGTTAACTGATTTCTCCAATGCCTTTAATGCCGTCAGCCACGATATACTCATTTCTATACTCTCTCATCTTATGGTTTCGTTCGAGGGTTTGGAATGGTTCTCTTCTTATCTTCGGGAACGTCAGCAGTCGGTTCGCGTTGATGAGAGCTCGTCGAGTGGTATGACCTGAATGCTGGTGTTCCACAAGGCGGTAATATTTCTCCTATGCTATTTTCTATCTTCATTAATTTTATAACTCACTGTCTTCGGTGTTCGTATCATCTCTATGCTGATGACCTTCAATTGTATACAGCTGAGCGGGTGGAAAGTTTGTCGGACGCTATAGCAGATGTAACTCGAGACTTAGATGCTATCAAGGAGTGGTCTGATCGTTTTGGGGTGTTAGTAAACCCCTCAAAGTGTCAGGCCATTCTAATTGGAAGCTCACGCATGATGGGTAGGGTGGCGCTCAGTTCTCTTCCTCCTCTTATTTTCAATGGTATCGCCATTCCCATTACCCCTACTGTGAAAGATCTCGGTTTGCATCTTGACTCGACACTAAGCTGGCAACGCCAGGTCTCTAGTGTTAGCCAAAGGGTCAACGGTACTCTGCGATCCCTTTATCGTCTGAGAAACTTTTTACCCGGTTAGACGAAAACCATGCTCTTGCAGACTTTGATTTTTCCCTATCATCGACTATGGTGACGTGTGTTACTTTGACTTGAATGCGGTTTTTTGGATAAGCTCGACAGATAGTTCAACATTTGTATCCGGTTCATATTCAACCTCAGAAAATATGACCATGGGTCGAGCTATAGGTCTGAGCTCAAATGGATGTCCATTCGCCAAAGAAGAAGTTTGTGCGCTTTGACTACACTTTTCTCTCTTCTGAACTCTCCCACTCCTCCTTCTTATCTTACGTCTCACTTCCCATATCTATGTTCATCTCACGCTAAGAAACTGCGTTCATCCAACAATCTTCTCCTGCTTTGTCATTCTCATACATCTAACTTTGTTCATTCTTCCTTTCATATTCAGTCCATTCTTCTTTGGAATGTGCTTCCTCTTGATATCAGGACGGCCACCAGTCGGTATGCATTTAAGCGGCAATTGCAGAGTTATTTTCATAACAAATAGCGTAGAGTCGGCTCAACACCTTTCACCATTAAATTTATATATACATATATATGTATATATATTGTAAGAATATACTTTTTTAATACGAGTACGTATGTATGTGTATTATAAGTTACACAATATCTATTTTACATCACACATCACAAGTTATTTTTCTTCCGTTATTGTTCCCTTCAATTAAAGCACCTGCCATCTAATCTCTTCACCACACTTGGTTGCCTGGTAGAGCCTAATGCATTAAGTCCGCCTTTGTACCTCTTTGGGTTCGAAAACTTTAAATAAAGAAATAAACTGTATCGAACTTATCAATGATATTTCTTATGTTGTGCCTAGAACTGTAATAAGACGAGAGGTGCGTGCTTACCCGCTTTTTGCAACGACTACAAGCCGAACAAATGCTGGTGAGCGAGCTCCACTCCGTCGACTGGTAAAAATTTATAAAAACCACTTCTGTCATCTGGATATCTTCCTTCTGTCTCAAAGAAATTTCAAGAAAAAAATTATTGATTCTTTATGCTACGGTTAAAAAAAATTGTTTGTAAGCTTAATGTATAAGATAGTATTTAAGTGTAATTGTACTTACCTACAAAGTTAAAAATGTACACAAGTAATCTGTGGAAACGTTGTGGATTGTACATTCACCTATGTGTCATAACATATTTTATTGTAACACAAATTGTACAATTGTTTGTTTTCCCAAATAAATAAAATAAAATAAAAATAAAATATCTTTCTCTCAGTCCATTCATCTATACTTGAGTTTGCTTGTAAATGTAGCACTTGATAAATATAAAAATACTTCCAAGAATGTACCTACATATATAAATACTTGCACACAGAATTCTATTCAAATATTCTATATTCCGCGGTTGACAGGTCATAAACTACTGGGAAGTAGATAGGTAATACGTGCCAGCAAGTAATCAGTAAGTATTTCCATTATGAACAAGTCATAGACCCTACTATAAGCCCAAAATAAATATAGACATTGACAGATATTACATCGAATTCACATACAACGATATATCCAACATTAGAAACGTAATCAGTGGTTAATATGGGCATAGTTTTAAAAGAGCCATTATATTTTGTAATATTGTCCAAATTATCGTGTTGTATCTTCGTCTATGGAGTTATTATGTTATATAAGATATGTAATGGGAGTATCATGGCTGCTCTTAGCGAAGCCATAAGAATTGTGGAGAAAAAATATAGCCCAGTTGAAAGGTTTTGGCCGAAATTGTGTGGTAATTTCTTTTTTTGGTTTTTTAAACCACTTAGTTAATAACCGGTCATATACAAGCTCTCACAGCTTATAGTGGCAAAATTTCATACAGAAATAATACACGTATCAACCATTCCGTGGTTACATTTTTAGTACGGAACCCTAATAAATAAATGTAGGGGAAATAACTTTACAACGTCGTGAAACAGGGCTAGCAGGAAACCAATCTGAGAATGCTGTACTACATTTTACCAAGCTCTAGATTTCTTTCGAGGGGATATTTTATTTGTGGGTTGAGGGTGAGAAGTTTATTTAAATACCAGCTAAAGGGGACAAAACTTTTCACCAAGCAAATCGAAGCTTTGCGGAGAATTGCAAAAATAATGGAAACCTATTGGTTGATTCAATCACCCGAAGATGGTGTTATTTACAGATGACACTGCGTTGATCTTAAAATAGACCAACGGTCACAAAATCTTGACGACGTGAATAACTCTATATTCTTCAGGTCCAAGATTGGTTTACGTTAAATAATTTGGTACTAAATGAGAAAAGAAACCAAATGCATTCGATTCAAATTTACCTAATGTTAGAAGTTGCCAATGTGACATCATATTGAAAGGCGAAAAACTAGAATTTATTAATGAGACAGTTTTCCTAGGAATCACGCTAGACGAGAAGTTACAATGGGGATCTTATAACATCTCTTTCGGGGCGGCTAAGCTCGACCGCTTTTGCTGTTAGAAAGATAAGACAGTTAACAGATGTAGAAACCGCGCGTTTGGTTTATTTTAGCTACTTCCACAGCATTATGTCATATGGCATTTTACTGTGAGGTCGGGCTGCTGACATTGAATACATTTTTTTTTTTTGTAAAGACAGCTGTCAGAGCCGTTTACAATCTACGTCGCCGAGAATCTACTAAAGAACTAAATAAGAAGATTAATATAATGACCTACCATTTTCTTAAATGAACCTTGCCAGTTCATTTAAGAAAATGTGAAATGTGAGTGTCTGCTGAAATGCTTAAGGGCGGTGACGGGGTGGTGGCAAGCCTGCTGTACCTAATCTTTAATATGTGTTGGAGATATGGCCGTGTACCGGATGATTGGTGTAAGGCTGTAATCGTACCACTATATAAGGGAAAGGGCTCTCAGCAGGAGTGTAAAAACTACCGCGCCATTAGTCTTTTGAGCGTTGTCGGCAAACTGTATGCAAAGGTTTTGATAAACAGAGTGATAAGAGTGACAGATGAGAAAATATGGGATGCGCAGGCAGGATTTAGAGAGGGAATGGGCTGTATGGACCAAATCTTCTCCTTAAGATGCATAGCCGAAAAACATCTGGTAAAGCATAAGAAAGTCTACTGTGCTTTCGTGGACTTGGAGAAGGCCTATGACAGTGTGTGGAGGGAAGAACTGTGGTCGACACTATCCTTGTACGGGGTGGACTGGCGCTTGGTACGTGCACTGAAATCCTTATACAAGGATTCCAGTGCTTGTGTTAGGATAAATGGGGCATACACGAACTGGTTCTCCATCTCGAGGGGTGTTAGACAGGGTTGTGTAGCGTCACCGTGGCTGTTCAACCTGTACATGGATAACTGTCTGAAGGATTTGAAAGAGGGTGAATGTGGATTGACGATGAATGAGTTGCCTGTTAAATGCCTGCTCTATGCAGACGATCAAGTGCTACTTGCATCGTCAGCAGAACAGTTGCAAGACATGGTGACTGTGATGGATGAAGCATATAAGAGGAAAGGAATGAATATAAATGTGAATAAGACGAAAGTCATGGTGTTTGAAAGAGAAGAGGATGTATCGGTGTGTGATGTGAAAATAAATGGTAAGAGTGTGGAGCAAGTAAGTGAGTTCGTATATTTGGGGAGTCTGTTTACAAGGGATGGAAAGATTGATGGAGATGTCGAAAGGAGAGTGAATGCGGGAAATAAAGTGAATGGTGCTACACATGCAATTGTGACCAACCAGTTGATGTCCAAGAAGGCACGACTGGCTGTTCACAATAGTGTGCTGGTGCCTACGCTTATGTATGGAAGTGAATGTTGGGTGTGGCAAAAGAAGCATGAAAGCAGAATAAATGCTGTGGAAATGCGTTCCTTGCGGAGCATGTGTAGTGTGACTTTGAATGATAGGCTGAGGAATGATGTGATAAGGCAACGATGTGGTTTAAAAGAAGATGTAGTGACAAAAATTGAAAAGAGTATGCTTAGATGGTTTGGTCATATTGAGCGGATGAATGAAAGGAGACTAACAAAAGGTATTTACAAGGCAGATGTGAGTGGAAACGCCGGGAGGGGACGCCCTAGGAAGACATATAGTGACCTTATTGGTGATGTTCTTCAGAAAGGTCAGGTGCGAAGTACTCTCAACTGGCGCTCGTGTATGACCAGATGTATGAACGTAAAAGAGGCAAAAGGAGTATGTAAGGAACGTGGCAGGTGGCGTTCTGTGGTTTCTGCCTACCCCCATGGGAAGAAGGCGTGAGTTTATGTATGTATGTATGTATGTAAGAAAAAATACATACTTTTTATAAAATAAGTTACAGACATAATTTTAACACTAGAAAAAAATATAATATAGATCAATCTATATTCAGATTATCTAAAGTACATACATCTTACATGGGGGTAATGCGTAAAATGTTATAACAAAATTCATTGTATTTATTGCAATTAAGTGAAGAGAGAAGAGAAGATAAAGAAAATTTAAAATTCTTGTTAATAGTACACTTTTAAACTAGCATATTACATATTAGAAGATTATATCCTAGATAAGAATGCTTGGAAACATAATGGTCCTGCTCCATAGGGCAATCTAGAGCTAGACAAAATCATGTGTTGCTTATTTAATTGATTTTATTTTTATTTTTAAGACGTTGTTTCTGTAATTACTTTAACTCCAACGCAAAATTATTAATTGTTAAAAATTTTAGGGAAATCAACCAGTTCTAAAATATTTATAAATATGTGAGCACCATGTATCTATCACATAATTAATTTACCAGCCATTACTTAATATTTAATTCTTTTTACCTTTTGTGGTATAGTAATTTTATTCTAGGTGCATCGTCTTCACCTAAAATTAAATAATTAATGTAAAAGTACAAAATATTGTAAAATATTTTAAAAGAGGAACGGTGGAGTTTCTTGCCCATTCTTCTCCACACTAAACTTTATTTTGGAAGGGGCAACTACGAATCAATTCTATACTCTTTTTTTGTAAATGATGACTTGTAAAAGTGCCATTCATGTGCCTATTTGAAATAAATGATTTGACTTGACTTTGACGTTGTTTGAGATATCACCTTGCAGCTTTCGCTTTGGTGAAAAACGGCCCTAACTCACAATTCTTCAATTTCACACACATTCCACGGACATTCCACAAACATTTGATTTTCTTTTATTGTCATTTTAATTTAAATAAAATTTATTTCGAAAAGCAAGAACGAAACTTTATTTAACATTCCGCATTCGCGTATATAACAGGTAAAAGATGTGTAAAACACTTTCAACTAAAGTCGTATTTTATCTTTTATTACCAGAAACATTTTCGTTTTCAATTTGCACACATTGTTGTAAAAACAAGAAAAGCTCTTTTTTACGAAAGCGTAGCAATGTACAATTAGCTCTAGATCGAGACTGTGTAGGCCAGGGATGGCGAACCTCTTTACATCTACGTACCATTTTTTCAATTAAATGTTGAATGTAGCCATGACGTGACATCAAACATATTTCTCGACTTAGTGACTGAGTATTGGAAAAAAAAATTATACATATACCTACTTTCACAACAATGCTCTTTGTTTGCAACTATAAAGATACTTCCACATTTTTTTTTTGTAAAGGGTCGACTGTTGCACACTAGCGCGACGCCACAGCGCGACACAAACTGGTGCCTTTGTGTTGCGCTGTGGCGTTGCGACGTTTTGTGGGAGCCTTAATATTAAAATTAAAAGTTTTATATTTATTTAAATGAAGTGACTTAGGTACCTTGGTTCCTGACTATATACCGTGCCCAAATTATTTCGCTACGTGCCAATAATGGCACGCGTGCCACTGGTTCGCCATCCCTGGTGTAGGCGGACCAATTTCAACAATAAAATTATAAATCCTAAAGGCTCGTCGAATTAGGCTCAAAAGTTGTACTATCCTACAAATATAATAAATGCGAAAGTTTGTATGTTTGTAACACATAAACTAGGTTTAAGGGCTCTCAGTGTCATTATTTTTTACGGAATATTGTCACTGACAGCTCTTGGAAGCGTTTTAGATGTGCTGATCGCGTTCAGTTTCATTGGTGAAATTGGCACTCAATCACGCAAAAAACGCAGATGGCATTTGGATGTCATTTTGCACACAGACCGCACATAACCTGGATTAACACATAGGACTGTTGAGCAAGAGGTCCAGGGTTTGATTCCGGGGCCGGGCAAAGTGATTTTGAGCTTTTCCATCTGGAATTTCTCAATATCAGCCTGGAGTCTGGAATTTGAGCCCGATCGATGGTGGCAATAGGCTCAGCGAAATGTGGGTGTGTCATGGATAATTGGGTACACTTTTGCCTAACCCTTGCTGGGGGAACAAAGCGTGATGACGGAAAAGTAGGCCGAGGGAAAAAGTTTGTAAAAATATAAAACTAAACTCAGGCTATTTAAATTTAAATGTACGGCACATTTAAATTAGTTTGCCAGGGATCTGAAATTACTTTAATAAAACTATTGTGGCAACAATATCAAGGCAGGCACGTATTTCAAACGTAATCAAAAAATCTTTGCCATTATAAAATGTTTATTTCCCTCTGGCTAAAAATAAGTGACCTACCAAAACTGAAGGCGTTTTTTTTTGCTACCCATCTGAAAGTGGTACTAAATCCATTTAAGAGACAACAGATTATGTCTTATAATTTGTAAATTTCTTTGAATTCTTTGCTGCATTGTTTTTCTTTGTTTATTTTTTACATTTTTAAGTTCAGAATTGTGTTAACTAGTAGTAAGTACTGCTTTCAAATTGATAATTATGAAATAGTCAAATAAGATTTTAGTCAATATGATTTGCAAGTTTGCCCTGTTATAGTTAAACGAGTAACAAATTAACTTTAACTTTTTTTTTTCGTAGGTTCTACATTTATTTGAATACCTTATTGCAATTTTAAACTTTTTAAATATTATCTTGACTCTCTAACTGTTTTGTAAATTAACATGTCATATCTAAAAGAGTCGGTTGATCTGTAACTCAGGACACTCCTATCACAGACACGTTTCTCTATTAAAGATTGTACACTCTATCAACCAGTGCTGCAGTTTGATGTTGAGATAAAATAAGATTTCTGATTGTGATTACATTTTTTTTTCGACCTCATCGATGGTCAGTGTGTTCCAATATGAAATCTTAATTCCGTGTTTGTTTGTTTACTTATAACGCAAGTTGGTAAGTTTTTCGTTCACGTGGACTTTTCTCATTACGAAGTTCATAATTTCGGTTCGGAACGGGCCATGTGCGGAAATTCAGTTACCCTTTCTGAACCAATTAAAATAAGTTATTTTAGAGGTACTACTAGACCTTCTACAAGTATTACTTATTTTAAACCTTTAATAAAAACAAGAAAGGACTTAAAAACACCTTGATAAAGGTTACAGAATTATGAGTGTTACATTTTGAATTGATAACTGAATCAAATTTGTAAAACTTATTAATGTGTTAACCCTTACAAAAGTTTAACAGGTGTATCTGTAAGCGATATAAAAGTGTTATCAGTGTTAATAAGTACCTGGATCTGTAGTAAGAAGGGGGTCCCCCAGGGCTCAACTCTTGGCCCATTTTGGTTTCTTATTTATTTTAAGAGGGCGCAGATAGACAGAAAAAAATCAAGTTTTACCCGCGCTTCCTTGCCTAACCCTCTCATCAAACAAAAGACCGCCAGCAGGCAGTATTTCGCTTGGCGTATATTGGAAGGTTTATGAATTTGAGTCCTATGTAATAAGTATAAGCAAAATACTTAACTACCTAAGTACAAATGGTCGCTATGTACAAGTAGGTATATTATTATTGTATTGCCGTGAATCTGTTACCGATGATGGTGGTTGTTATATTGGAGGGTAGACCGACCTAAATAAAATAAAGACTATATGTTACTTCAAGATGCGGCATGACACGAACATTTTTGAAGACAATGTGGATTTTTTTGTTTTAATGTGTTTTTTTTTTAGTTCGTTTTAATGATGGTCTAGCAGTTTGAGTAGTTATGCGGCCTACCCAAATGACCTTTCTTTGGTTATGTTCGTCGAATCGTTGAGCTCCTTAAGTTCTGTGCTGAGCTACATGATGACTGACAAATGCGTTAACTGACTGGACAGGTCCACTCATTCTAGGTGGTTCTTTCCTCAAAAGACTTTAGGACTTTAGAAGAGACTGTGACCTCTGAGTTTGTTTCGGCCTATCTTCTCAGAGTAGTCAGATAGGATACGCCGATCTCATTTTGTTTTAAAAATATGAGTGACGTGTAAAAGTGTTTGTAAAAACTGACGTACAGATATAAAATTATTTATCATAGACTTGCTTCTTTGACAATATGAAAGCGAATTTAATCGCATCACTTCCTTTCCGCTTTTATAATTTGAGAAAATGGGATCAGTTGAACCAAAATATCAATAATCTCAGAATATTTTTTGGACCGCAATGATCATCAGCCCTATTCCTCGAATGGTTGTTCGATTACAATATTTAAACGAAATATGACCTTTATTTTCCATGAAACTCTGTTTTTTACCTATACTATACCCTAAGTTTGAATTTAGTCTTGAACTAGAAACTCAATAGTGACGTGACAAAGTTCAAATTCCAATATATCCAAATTTTATTTAGGACCTTGTACAAGTCGAACCTCACAACGTCTTCTAGGAAAATGGTGTTATCCAAGTAAAAAATATAATGGTATATCGTAGATTTTTGCAGGATCGTGCAAAGTCCATTAGCAACAATGTTATAAACAAAAAATTGTATTGGTGAAGTGGATTTTGCACTGTATTGTACGAAGTCAAATGGCATAAATGTCGTGAAAATCCTGTAAATAGAAAAAAGTCCCCGCCGAAAACATTTGGGAAAATGCGGCCAAGTTCAGAAGAAACAGTACAGGAAGTCGGTTCACCGATTAAATAATTGGCATCTTTGTAAATGCGTGCCAAAGTGTTTTTGTCGAAAGTTTATTAGAAACCTCAGGGGAGCAAGTCACTCAGGGTCGCGGGTTATTCTACAGAGAAAACCGTGGCCCTGGCACAGGCAACTGAAGGAACACGGGTGGGTTTTAGTCAGTAAAAGTCTGACACGCCCTCCCGCTCCACCCAGAGCGGGAGAAGTCATTTGATGATTTCCCACCCAAAAAAAAAAAAAAAAAAAGGGGAGCAAGTCACGACAACAATATCTGTATGAAAAATTTCATGTCCCGTGCTCTCGTTTCGTTTTGTAGTTTTGTCCGCACTAAAGGGGTCCTTTACCGTAGTTAAACTATTTTGTCCAACTGATTTGACCACACGGAATCATTTTCCCCGTCGTCAAAGTTTATTGGTAATGAAACTTTTTAGCTCACTGTTTGATGTAGTTTAAGTATGTACAGTGAAAGATAAAATTAATGTCAAGCCTCTAGTCGTTCACAATGGATTTTCTTTGTTGAATTTAAAGCTTTTCATACTCAAATATGGATATGAAATATGTGAAACGTAAACGTGGTACAGTTATACTCCACGATGGGTAGCAGTATTACAGATGGCGTACCTACAAAAATGCCCACGTTTTTTGGGCGTGCAGTCATCTGAGAAAAGATAAGTGTCGTGGGTCTATCACTGTGAAGGTATTGTACTAAATTATTTTCTCATGAACCTACTTTATGGCTTGGCGCAAAAAAGCCATCTATTACTGCCGCTGCTGCAATTGTGGCGGTGGCGCGCAACAGCTACTTGGTTCAGAAGCCTAGTTTTAGGGATGATTTTTTCCTCGGTGTTCTATTGGTAGAAGTAGACCAAATCATAGAGCAGATGGTAACGACTCAGGAGAGGGAGAAAGGGGCGTGACAGTGGTGACAGTGGTAGCGAGCCTCGGACACTGCTATAGCGTGTGGCCCGCAAACGGCCAAACGTGTGCGGCGAGTCTACAAACAAAATCGTTTAAGCTGTTTGTCGCTGGCCATCGGTGGCTGTGTACGGTGGCTCATTTGCACCGAGCCTAACATTTTTTTTTAAATTCTAAATAGGAGTTTTATTTTATTTTAAATTTGCATTATATTTTGATTTATTTAGAATGACAACATAGTTTAAAGGACTGAACACATCTGTATTGCTGATTATAGGAAAAATGACATCAATACTCGTATTGTGATTGATGAGTGAAGACAAGAAGTGGTTAACAATGATTCCGATAGCGTTTAAAGAAAAGAAGAAGTTTACTAAAAATTGTGTCACATTACTGTAGGATTTATATTATTAGATGAAACTATTAAATAAGTTTTTTTTAATGCTATATGAATGTCAACAAGATTATTCGTTCGGTGCCGTTCTCCATACACGCACCATTCCTCGATGAAACTATTAGTTTTGAGCAAGGTTTACTCTACATATTATTATTTATAAAATTGGTACTTTTTTTGTGTTTTTTTTTATTTCTGTTATGCATTCCCACCCTTTTATTTATGTTTTGGTCCAGAAGTACAAAATGCCTAATAGGCGTCTCTTTTTTGCTTTGTGTTTTTTGCGAGAGGTGCGGTAATAGAAGCGCAACGGTGCCTCCGTTGTTTTTCCAGTAAGATTTATCATTGAGTTTGGCCTTTTTCCATTGAGAATTTGTGAAATGATAGAAACCGATGATAAAAACCGACTTGCTTTCTGGAATGAATGTATTTGCAGCTGCAGTTACGTAGTCAAAATGTACTTTCTTAGGGGACCATTCTGGTTACTGTGATTTAATAATTTGTAACATTATTAGAAAACTTCGAACAAATTATAATACGGTTTTAATTTAAATCATAATGGTACTGTATAATATATAGTCAAACTTTATATACAGGGTTTCGAGAGGTTCCTGTTCTTATTAGGCGGGAGGAAACGCTTGGGTGTCACCATTGTAAGGATAACCCGGAGGGCACGGTGGAGCATACGGTGGAGGTCTGCTCAGGTTGGGCGAAGCACCGCCCTGTCCTCGGGGATGCAATCGGCGGCAGCGATCTCTCTCGTCCAGCCCTGGTCCAGGCCATGGTACGGAGCGAGAGCAAATGGGAAGCCGTCACCTTCTTCTGCGAAGAAGTAATGCTCGCGAAGGAGGAGGCGGAGCGCGTGAGGGAGAGAGCTTTGCGCCCTCACGCTTCTAGTCGCCACAGGAGACGCCCCGGGCGTCGGTAATCGCCCGCAGATTCCCGGCCACCGAAGGCGCGGGCTTGCGGATGGCGAGCAATAGGTAGCTCGCCGCCCGGTTATGACCAGGCCTGGGTTGACGGCGCGTTGTGTTCCACGCCCGCCTCAAAGAGATGTTAGCACATAGTGACGGGATCTGATAGGGCCGATGCCAGCGAGGGTCGCGGGTTGTTCGAAAGAGATACCGTGGCCCTGGCACAAGCAACTGAAGGAACACTGGTGGGTTTTAGTCAGTAAATATTTGACACGGGAGCGGGAGAAGTCATTTCATGATTTCCCACCCAAAAAAAGGGGAGGAAACTGGAATCGAAAAACAAACACGGATCCCCCTGAAAATCCACCTGAGGGGGAAACACTGAAATCTAAAAAAGTTAATGTTCAGAAATCCACATTGAGGTCTTTAAAATTGAGGGAGTACTCTGCTACCGGTGCTGGGCCCCGATTTGCCAAAATATTAACCGCGGGCGCCTGCAAAAATTTACTAAGTCAACCGAGAATGCAGGAGCGAGCCGCTTCACGCTGCCGGAACAACGGCTCAATCGATTGTTATGAAACTCGGTTATGAGATTTAAAAAAAGTTTTTGTTTCGGTTTTTTAAAGTACCTGTTTCCTATGGAACGCGATATAACCGCAGTCTCAAGCATCAAATTAATTTTATTGAAATAGGAAAATTTAAAATACCACGCTATTTGAATTACAAACAGTGAGTGCCTAATGCACTATTGTTATTATTCCTAGTGGACATTTTTCTGGAAGCGAAACAGTTGGTCACTTTCATAAAAGATTTTTTCTCAAACATGCTTGGAAATTCGAGCATTATTTTGAAAAACAACCTCCTCCGAGGAAAATCGAAAATGCTGCACTGGTCAAATCCATGCTAGCAGCGGCCGGCCATTTTAGTATGATATGATAATGAAAAATTATTTATTTCTGTAATTAGGTTTGCACAAACACTTTTACACGTCAATCATATTTTAAAACTAGATGAGATCGGGGTTTCCTATCTGACTATTTTGAGAAAAAAGGCCGAAACAAACTCAGAGGTCACAGTTACTTTTAAAGTCCAGACATAATCTTGGTCAGATCATGTGAAGACCATATATTTGTGTCTGAAATGGTCTTTTGAGAAAAGAACCACACATATTTCAGTGCACAGTGCAGTCCAGTCAGTGCAACCATTTGTCAATTATCGTGCAGCTCAACACATTATTAAAGGAGCTCAATGATTCGACAAACAATCCAAAAGAAAGGACATTTGGGTAGGCCACATAAAGTACTCAAACTGCCAGACCATCATTAAAACTAAATGAATGGGAAGAAAAAGAAAAACGCAATGACCCACACAGACCTCACATTCACAAAAAAAAAGTATAAACTATAATACTTTAAACAGTAAATGTAACGTGTGTAGCGCTCGGCCATGATAATATGAAAATACTTAACTGTCGTGTTTAGCGGCCGAATAAGTTGCTATGAAAACTGATAACAGTCGTGTAATTAAAAAACCGACCCATGGAAACCAAGGACGTTAGTTATCAAAGATTTAATAATATTATATAAAATCTCGAACTGGCTTAGCAAATAGAGCTGTATAAAATAACCAATATATATTGCAATACGTACCCAAATGTACATTTTGGCACGAGAAAAGTTATCGTTCCATTCGCCATCGATTCTGGAATTGTCAACACATTTTGAATAGTTTATGTATCGATCTGTCACTGAATACATTAAAGCATTCGAAGGTTTGACAATTGTTTATACATAATTATGGCTTCTACTTTTAGTGGTCAATGATTAATTTTATTTATAAAAAAGTAAAATTCTTTTACGGACCGGGCACTAATACTGCTATAAGAAGAGTTATAAAAATGGATCAAATGTTTAGGAATATGTGAATCGCAAGAATACAAAGTGTCGTGAACAAAACACCGTGCACGTAAGTTTTCCTTTCAATTAGGTACTTAGGTTTAAGTACGTTGCTCAACAATTCGTATTCCCAGTGGTTTTATAAGCCCATACTTACCAAGAATGGGCATAAACCCCTCATTATTTTAGAAGAGTCCTACATCTAGCAGTGGAATCCTTTAGGCTGAGATGTGTTTACAGATTTTGGTTTTTTTTTTTTAGTTTTTTTGTTTTAGCCTTATAAAATTACAAGCTAAAGGAAAAAGTTTCTTCTCCACAATTTCCCAATGTTCCTGGAGTGTATAATTCAGTTCTTACAACACTCAAAGATGGTGCAACAGATTTACCTGCAGATTTTTCAAATTTCAAAAACGGGAGGTTATATCGACACACAAACGCAACGGCAGATGTAGAGAAAAAGAATTTCAAACATGCAGCTGATGTTTCAGTTCCACCAAAGTTCAAAGTTTTTTTGCTACTACAATGATGGCGATATTAGCCTACTGGTTTTTTGTTCAGAAGATGCTCGCCACCATATGGCACAATTGAAAATATTTTTCGGTGATGGGACCTTTTAAAACTGCCCTTTGCCTTTCTGTCATGTTTATAAAATACATGGCGATCTAGGTAGCAGAGAAGACTGTACGAATATTGTGCCATTAATATACGTATTATGAGCGTGAAAACCGAGAAATCGTACTTAATCCTTTTTCTGTTATGAAGGCTCAAATTCCAGAATGGCAATCACAACTATATAATTGAGATTTTTAATCGCAACAATGAACGCCATTCGAACAGTATTTCGAAACGTTACAGTAAAAGGGTACTATTTTCAGTACTTACGAGCTATTTTGAAGGAAGTATAGTAAGTGCATTACATTTGACAAAACCTAAGGTCCAGAGAAGACAAGTGGCACTATCCGCTGTTCTATCTCTCTTACCAGAAGATTAAATTGCAAATGGGTGGTTTTATGTAGCCAGCCAGAGCCCAGACGATGATAACAGTAAAAAAAAACGATATTTTACAACAATAAATGATGAGAGCTGCATCCAAATCTGATGCGTCTTTGGCGAACGTCACAGGACTACCAACCGCTTGTAAGCGTGCCATAAAAAAATAATGGGATATTATCGAAAAAAAAGCCCGACCTCACAGCTTTTGAATGTTCTGTTTGAAGAGGCATCAGTTAATGAAGTTCGAGCCAACAAAGTGTCGAAAAATGTTCACGTGAAGAATAGAACAAAAGCAAGTATCGAGACGAATGACTTTATTCACGAGACACAAATGAAATTAATTAGCGGGAGCTTAACAATTAGATATTTCCTGAAAAGTTAAAATAATTTGCATTTTATTAAAGCATATAAGACAAAGATTATTCTCGTTGATTTAGGTACATTCGTTATATCGTGTAATTCTGAGCTGAGGGTTTTCCGTAGACTTGGCTATTTGGACATCACAATAAGACTTAATTAAAATTCCAAAAAAAAAACTAATGGTTACATCTGAAACCCCTTAATTAAAAACGAAAATTCCAAGAAATTAAGAATGAAATTTAATTAAGAGTATATACCTATTTATAAGTTTGTAAAGTATTCTATAGCGGTGCTTTTTGTACAATTCCGCGGATAAAAGGAAAAATGCTGAAAATAACGGCAACATGATGACATCATTAAGCTGCCATACCTACCTTTGGAAACTAGTAAAAAACAGAGTTCTATCACGTGAACGACGGAGTACCTCGTGCATCGATACTTTTACACAGCAAAAGTCTGTGATATTTTCTTTCTAATTAGGTCACCTTGAACCATGATATAATAATGGTCGCCACGTCTCTTATAACTAAATTCAACTAAATTAATATCCCAATAAATAGCACTTCTTATAAACACGCACACCGAATAGATCCAAAAATAGCCGTCAGAAAATATAAGTATATTTTTCTGTTAACACAAATTGCAATCACCAACCCATATTGCGAAATAATTAAGCACTCTACCAACGAAATTGAAAAGTTAACTGTTCAATGAATACATAAGGAACCTCACACGATTGATTGCTATTTTTATCGCGATCCGAAACATGCTTGAAATACACAACAAGCTTCTTGTAGGTAGTCCACTTTATTGTGGAAGAAAGCATATCCATTGTGTAAAAATCTCACCGTGAAGACTTGCGTGGAGTGAGCTGTCAGTGTCATCGCGTCTTGGTCAATCCATCAGTAGCACTGACAGTTCACTCCACGCTCATTCACCTAAGTTTTCACGGTGAGATGATTACAGAATAGCGCTACTGTTGAATGTAGGACTAAAAACAGCCAGACTACCCTCGTCTGGTTAGGATATTGGTAGCACCCAAAATAATACTCAACCATATCAAAAGCTCGATTTTTTCATACGGTAATTTAAAAAAATACGTTCGTAGGCACTAACATTTGATAAGTATTGGGAAAATTTCAGATGACAAGATTTTTCATATAAGCATATATATTCAAAACTTTTTATTTCGGACGATAATAATCCATATTTTGTTAGTAGGTTACAGTATTTTAAAATATGTTAGTACACATAATATACATAAAATCAAAATTAAATTAAAATCAAAACATAATTAAATTAAAATTAAACAAAATTAAATTAAGTATATTTAAATTAAATTAAAATCATCAGTACGAAAATAAATCAAATAAAATTAATAAAATCTCCTCCCAATCGCCACGCCCCGTGTACGCACATGCGTGTGCATCCAGTGCCCAACGATTGGGCTATCAAATTTGTTCCTTAATGTATATAGCATATAGCATCAACTCCCTAGCCTTTACCTTTACCCAACTATGTTGAGTTTGCTTCCAGTCTAACTGGATGCAGCGCAATACCAGTATTTTACATGGAGCGACTGCCTATCTGACCTCCACAGCCCAGTTACTGGGTAATACGATAAGTACAACTCGGTGAGACTAGTTGTCAGACTTTCGTGCTACAGACAGCCAATGGCTTTACTTGCTTTTCGAAGTACTTGTTTGCCGCGGATCAATTACATATAGTGACCCCCTATATGTAATTGATCCGTGGCAAATTAATCTCATTGGTGATTCCGTTTGGAACGTGTACCTATCAGGTTTTATATGTATACCTATATTGTAAGTTAGTACCTTTGCGGCTCAACGCGCACTCGACCGTTTTTATCAAGTCTAGTGGCGCACTTGACGCTCAACACATACATTGTGTAGTTAGGTGTGGTAGCCTCCAGGTTACTCCACTACAATAATCACTCAGTTTGAGTGGTACCTATGTTTTCATTGACACCGACACGCTCGCTGCTTGTTCAGTTATTGATCAAAAATTTTCATCGTTATTTATTAAGAAAGTCATGGTGTTTTTTACCGTTTTTATCTTAATGTAAAGAGAAGAGGATGTATCGGTGTGTGATGTGAAAATAAATGGTAAGAGTGTGGAGCAAGTAAGTGAGTTATATATTTGGGGAGTCTGTTTACAAGGGATGGAAAGATTGATGGAGATGTCGAAAGGAGAGTGAATGCTGGAAATAAAGTGAATGGTGCTACACATGCAAATGTGACCAACCAGTTGATGTCCAAGAAGGCACGACTGTGCTGTTCACAATAGTGTGCTGGTGCCTGCGCTTATGTATGGAAGTGAATGTTGGGTGTGTCAAAAGAAGCATGAAAAAAGAAAAAATGCTGTGGAAATGCGTTCCTTGCGGAGCATGTGTAGTGTGACTTTGAATGATAGGCTGAGGAATGATGTGATAAGACAACGGTTGTAACGAAACGTTTAGCCGATGGCTAAACGTGGTTACAAGTTATTATTAAATTTTAGAATATGAAATACAAAATTAGGTGGAAAAGATATTAAAGAATAGGAATCGATTAGTAGGTTGTAACTGGCGTAGGATGATCCTCCTCGAAGTTGAAGCAGCGCTCGTCGGCCGCTCCTCCGTCTCGCAGTCCGTCGAGTGAGAGCTCACGGTAGGGAAGCAGCTCGGAAGTCGAAGCACCTCTCGCAGGCCGCTACTCCGCCCCGAAGTCGGTAGAGTTGAGCTCGCTGAAGCCGCTCCACCAGCCCGCAGCCCGCCGTGAGGGATCCCACGTCCTTTTTTTTTTGTTAGTCAGGGAGGCAAACCGTGTGATGTTCAATCTTAGAAATAAATAAGATAAATGTTAATAAGGACCTCTCGTCTCACTGTATTGGAGGCGGTGTCTCACGCCAAGTAATGTATTCTCTCCAAGACGTGTCGAACTCCTCTCCTTTCGAAGACGCAAGTGGGAGGGTCTGAGGTGATTGAATGAGTCAATAAATGTCACGCACACAAGATGTTAATATTAAATAAAATCACTGCGTTTCAACACGTTTATATTAAGGAGCTTTAGAAGTACATTGACTGGTGAGTATCAAGCAAACGAACAGAAAAGAAAGAACCTGGTAAAAACTAACGGTTGCCTTTTATAGACTCTGGCCGATCGTTCTAGAAGTGACTTTTTAAATCTTAAAATACTTCTTAATTAATTATCGGCCAGGAACAATAAAGATGGCTTACAGTGAGAACCTGGCTTAACACTAGTTTTACGATACCTTTACAATAAAATAGACGACCTCTTAGCTCTATACCATAGAAAAAGAAAAACTGACAGATGACAATGTTACATACAAAATGTCACAATATTCAATATATGGAAAATAATATGAGATCAAATGAAATGATATAAATGGATGTGGAAAAATAGACAGATGTATCTAAAGGTTTGCTTTTCAGCAGTACAATAATTATCAGATAAAGAAATGTAAGTAAAATGAGTTTCATACAATTTTCATAAAAACTTTGGTACGTATTGAATCATAGAAAGAATTACTGTGCACAACAGCTCCTCAGGTGTTAAATAGATAAATAGATTATAAGATGTGATTTTATTGTAACAAAATACCACACGGTGTGGTTTAAAAGAAGATGTAGTGACAAAAATTGAAAAGAGTATGCTTAGATGTTTTGGGCATGTTGAGCGGATGAATGAAAGGAGACTAACAAAAGGTATTTACAAGGCAGATGTGAGTGGAAAACATATAGTGAACTTATTGGTGATGTTCTCCAGAAAGGTCAGGTGCGAAGTACTCTCAACCGGCGCTCGTGTATGACCAGATGTATGAACGTAAACGAGGCAAAAGGAGTATGTAAGGAACGTAGCAGGTGGCGTTCTGTGGTTTCTGCCTACCCTCATGGGAAGAATACGTGAGTTTATTATGTATTTATTAAGAACGATTATTACTTGTCAAATATTGACGCTTTTTGCGTCAAATTGACGTCACCTACAGACTCAGCTAGTCGACTTTCTTCAAGTTTTCTTAAGAAAAACAGTCAAAATGACAACTTCTGCAATAAAAAGTTGCCGGAGACAGACCGTCAGGCATAACAATGCTATAATTTCGCAGTTTACAAGTCAAAGAACCAATAAAAGTAAATGAATGGAAATATTGATATCTCCAAAAGATACTCGTGTGGAAGTAAATACCTCTGTAATTTTTTTGGGAGTCGCATAATCATGTTACATGCGGGTAGAGAGAGCACCTATGTTATGGGAAATTTTACGTTGCAAGTTCGCTGAATAATTAATTAAATTAAAGCTCTTATAGAAAGCTCGGTTGGTAGATACTATGAATATACTACTTATTTATTTATTTATACTTCACGCACATTTTGTACAGCGGCTACCAGTCAACCTTTGGGTGATGCAGAGACAAGCAGTGGTAGGTGCAATTTATAAAAAACCACGGAATAAATATTTAATCTAAGACATAGATATACATATATACCTAATTATATATAAATATAAGCACAAATAAATATACATAAATATATAATTATACTTAAACAAATAAAACAACCAATGAGAAAACATTACCCTTAAGATGATACTGCCAGCTTCTTGCGAATGTGCTCACGAACTTTAACTTTAAAGGATAATCGGTTGGTTGCCACCCTGATTTCTTGGGGAAGTGCATTCCACAGAGAGATGGACTGAACGAAGAAGGAAGAGTGAATGAAGTCTGTGCGGTGAGTGGGACATTGAAGAAGACATATTCTTCAGTGAAAGATTTAATCTAGTAGTATACCTGTACTGTGGGTACTATGATTGGTGGGCTTATGATTCCATTATCATTTTGCTGACATTGAACAATATTAACAACTCCATATTATTGCAAGTATTTTATGAAAACCATTTACCTACGTTTTAGGCGTCCTAACTAAACGAAGGTAGAATACTGAGGATCCTTTTAGAAGGACTAATTAGCTGAAGCCCCAAACACTAATAAGGACAACCATAAGACCGTTTTTTTATAAGCCACTTATTAGGATTTATGTTCTTAGAATAAAGATCGTTTATTTAGAGTCCTACCAAAAATGGCTGTATATAAATTCAAATGAGGTGACCTTTCTTTTCTATGTGTAGTGTACTTACATACCTACATGTATTTGCTAGTAAGAAAAACTTGTGTGGTATATTGTGTTTATATGCTAGCAGTTCACTTTTAAACATGATACATAAAGCATTTTGCGGAAGCTCTAAAAACTTTCTTAATGTGGCGGTTGCCCTCAATTACTTTTGTCTCTTTGTGCGCACTGCTCAGTATGCTCAAATTAATTGAGCGCACTGCTTTCATTTTAGGCTGACTCTCATGGTATTACTATGAGAATTCGGAAAACTATTGTATTTTATTGGAAAAATGGATACTAATGTACTTAAATAACCCGTATCTTGGAAGTCGTTCTCCGTTCAATTGTCCATTTCTTTTATCGGAGAATATAGCACAGAGATATAAGAGCCAGACGGTACGCGACCGAGTTAAAATGTTATTTTTGAGAAAATAGGTTATAAAAAGGCCATTTACGAGAATGAAAAGCCCAACAATAGATTATAGAATTAATAGTCAAAGGTTTGACCCGAGGCCTAGATTAACCTATAATTTTGGATCGTTTCTGATATACAAATTTAATATTCATGTGCCAGTTTGATATTCACTCGGCTGCTCTCGCAGAATCGGTGTATTTTCCTGCAATACATTTCGTAAAGGTTTCATAAACAGTTACTACAGAGGAAATGATAAATGATTTTATTTCTGTAAGTAGGTTTGTACAAACACTTATACCACACAGATTGAGTGGACCTGTCCAGTCAGTGCACATATTTGTCAGTAATCGTTATCTTTGTGTTCTTTTACGTTTCCATTTCAGTTTGCGGTGTTTACGAATTCTGTTCCGGAATATAAATGAGTTATACAGGGTAAATGTCATTGACTGTGCAAAATTTATGGTAAATCAGCTAAATCTGCGGTAAAATCCAAATAATAAATAAAAGCACATCCCGCAGATATAATATTTAAATATCTGGGCAATTCTTACCGATTTTCGTTTTCGTCTTTCTGGGTACCTACTGAACATAAAGCGGAAAAAAGATAAGATGAATTCAGTTGTAGGTTACTGTAATTATGCACTGGGAAACCAATTAAGAACCATTATCCTATCTCTCTATTATTTTGAATGATGTCGAAGAATTGATTTCCGTTTTAAATTATAGCTATAGGAAACTCTAGAAAATACAAATGTGCTTTGCAAACCAAGTCAAAGTATATACTTTGACTAAGTTTACTGGAACTTTTGCCGTATCCGCAACGAAGTAGATGAGATTAAAAATCTTTGTATGCTCCTCTGGACATCGATAAGGCAAACTTAGGAAGGATCACTACATTTTTAGCGAATAGGCAACCTACTACTTAGCAATCTACAAGGGTTATTTTTAGGGTTCCTTACCAAAGAGACATACTACATCATCATCATCATCTTACATCCAATCTCTTTACCACCCTTGGTTGATTGGTAGAGAATGCCTAAGGCATTAAGTCCGCCTTTGTACCTTTTTGTCTTAATAGATGTTTTTGTCGCAAAGTTTAAATGAATAAATAGATAAAGAGTGACCACGGGGAACAACGGGACCATATTACTAAGGCTCCGATGTACGTTACTCTGTCACAGGGCTGTATCTATCGAGCCGTAATACGTAGACACTTCAACATTTTAGAGAGTGTGTAGTACAAACACACACTTTGTGAAAGTTTTTTTTTCAATAAAAATGTTTTAAAGTAAAAATATGGTCTCGAGACGTTCGTTCGAACTCGTGACGTTGTTGTTTTAAAAAATATTGTTTATTATGTTACTGTAGTACGGAACCCTTCCTGTGCGAGTCCGACTCGCACTTAACCGCCTTGATTTATTGGAAAGTAAAAGGAAGATGCTGAGACGGTACAGTTCAACAGACCTAGTTGAGTTCCCCGATTCTGTAAGCTCATTCCGGTGTCAAATCATGTTGATTGGCCGTTGTCAACCAATTACAATGGTTACAATGTTAATCTTAATTGTTTAGCGTGTTAAGGGGCCGAAGAACAACGCACGTTATAGAAATTCGAGGCCGGATTCGGAATATTGCTATCTCTGTTTGACAAAAGAAGGGAGTGAGGGACGCGGTGCGCCGCTGAGTAAATAGATAGCTTTTATGAGTTGTACTATACTAACTGTACCTTCCATTCATTCGTAACGACTCTGAAGATATTTCTATCTATTAGTAATTAGGCATGTTCATGATTTGCGTTGTTTTTTTGTAACGACTTTGGGGAATCGTTTATAAATCTATAGACTAGTAATGCATTTTTTGGAAATTTCTTTATAATGCCAGTATCTCAACATGATTATAAAAATATTTCAACAACTAGGCCTTTTAAAGAAAATCAAGAAAAGTACCTATATGCTGTTGGTGTTCTTGAATAAATTATATAAGGTACTACTTATGGTACTTATACATCGTCATCGCGCGTGGTCTTAGGCACCGTCCGCGCGAGTAAGCGATGCGACCATCGCGTGTATGCGCGATGGCAAAAAGTGGTGTCCTAATTGATCATCGCGCGAATGGACGATGCGACGAAATAAAATGGCGGCCAGCCGGCCGGGCCGGCAAGGCGAGAGGGGCGCGGGCGTGGTGTCCCGCTGCGCCGACGCGATTCGCGCGAATTTCAATTAGGACACCTATTCGAATTCAGTAGTTTTGATCGCGCGTTCGTACGAGCTAAGTTCGCACGAATAGATTTACAAACATTTTGATAGCTCGACAGCGTCGTGCGATTGTCAGTTAGGACACCTATTCGAGTTACCTACCGCGAGTCACCTATTCGCGCGTTCGTACTAGTAAAATTCGCGCAAACCTGTGATGATCGCGCATTCGCGTTCTTTTAGGACGATGCCTTAGGGGGAACCAGCCGACGTTGTACGTCGAGTAAATACAAATTATAGGGATATATATAATTTATTCCCTTGGTCTCCTCTTTAAAAACTAAGGCTTCTTCTGTCTTATTTATGTACTTATTACTTTTACTAAACTAGAAATTGTTACCTAATGTATAAATAATGAATGCAAGTAAAATAATAAAAGTGTCAAACAAAAAATATTCCACTAATTTTTACGTGATACGAGTACATCAATAACACCGTCCTGAGCTAACAATAAAAATAAAGGATTTTGAATAAATTTTTACTATGTTATGTTCTTCATAAATATTGCTATTACTATTGTTATTGTTGATACATGTATTAAAAAAAACGAAACATAATAAAGTCGGACGAACGTTACAGTACCAATAAAGAGATCCAGTGTCCTTGAGATTTTTTTTTCGCGCACTGGATCTTCAACGCACTGCTTAGTGCCGAGAGTTGAAAATCCAACAGCGTGCAGCACTCTGTTGTAATTCTCAATGCTCGGTTCAACACCGAGAGTTGAAAATGCAGTACGTGATAAAATTCCGCCTCGAGATATTTACGTCCGTGCGAACATGGTCTAAAGAAACGCAACAAACAAAGCTCCATACGTAGGTAGATAGGTAGGTAAATACTAATTTATACTAAATATACTTAGGTACCTAGTAGTGTGAAAGTCAAACCAAGAAACTTTACAGTAATATACAGAATAACCCATAGACTATAATTTATAAACATTGTGTGATTTGTCTATACTAATATTATAAAGAGGAAAGATTTGTTTGTTTGTTTGTATTGAATAGGCTACGAAACTACTGGACCAATTAGAAAAATTGTTTTACTAGTAGAAGCCGAAATTATGTTTGATGAACATAGGCTACTACTTTTTTTTCGAAATCCACGCGGACTAAATAACGTTAGAAAAGTCCGTATTGTAATGTTACGTATCAACATTTTATCAAATTCACTGCATTATTGTGTACTAAAACAATTTACTTGTTTTATTTTTGTAGTATATATTTTCTTAAATTGCAAAGTGTTTCTCACACATAAATTCATGTTGACTTCGTAATTGAATTACACAAAGATAATTTCAGTTGATGTATCAATGGTTAGGTTACTCGATACCAAATATAAGGCCAATCTAAATCCAAGTTCACAGCATTTATAAGTCAATAGTGTCAAAAATATTACAATACAATTATGCAAATAAATACGCACGCCCAGGACAATAAAGCAATCGTCTAACACTGACAACAAACACGGAAAACCCCAGCGCGGCGGGCAAAACGTTGCGGTAAATCGGTTATGTGTGTGCTTATGCGAGTGATACACATCTACTACCCTGATCAGTACGACCACGCACACATTGACATTTGCTTGACGCAATAGCACTACTAGCTATCGAAAAATTGTGATCAATTTTGATGTGTTCCGTAATACCAAAAATATTTAATAAAAACCTAATCTTTTTTCTTTTTTTTTGACTTTTTGCAACAATATAATACAAGCTATGTTTCAAATACAATAACATTACAGATATTGTTATTACAGAAAAAAACGGTAAGAAAACATTTCATTTAAGCTGTACAAATTGCGAAATCCAATTAGCTTAAACTTCATTTTAGATAAGTATTTTGCAAAAAAAAGATGTAGGAACCTAGATAAATACTGTTTTAATCCGAATATAAGCATAATGTGGTGGAAATATGCTTAAATTGAAAATGGTTTCGGTATTACGTTTGTATGGACAATTCAGACGTCGCCCTGCTCTTAAGTAATTATTGAGTTGATTATGTCCGCAATTTTTTGACTGAAAAACAAAAGACACGTTTCTCGCATTTACTAAGTTTCCGCCTTTTTGCCTGGATTTGGTATTATTGCTTTTTTTTATTAAAAAAACTGAAATAATCTTGGCCTGATAATTTGAGGACTGAAGCTAAATCCCAGGCCTTCTTGTCTTCCCAACGTGTGTGCGTATGCGGGGTGAATCAGTGGTGGACATTTCGTTCGCCAGCCCCGCTCTGTCGCCGCACGTCATTGACTGGCGCGTCATGGAGGGGGTGGAGACCTATTCCGACCACCGGTACATCCGGTTCGACGTCTCGGCCCAGACCTCGAGCGCGCCGGTCCGACAGGCCCCGAGTGGTCCGTGGTGGGCGCTGAAGCAGCTGGACCGGGAGCACCTCCTGGAAGCCTCGATCGTGCAGGCCTGGGTGTCACCACCGGACAGGCCTGCTGACATCAACGACGAGGCGGAGTGGTTCCGGGAGGCCATGTCCGAAATATGTGACGTGGCAATGCCCCGGGTCCATCCCGGACGTGCTTGGCGCCAGGTGTGCTGGTGGTCGCCGGAACTGACGGCTTTGCGCAAGGCGTGCGTGGCTGCGCGACACCTGTACACCAGGCACTGCAGGCTACGTATTCGCCCTCCGAATACGGAAGCCATTCAGGCGGAGCTGTACGAGGGGTACAGAGCGGCGAAGACCGCCCTCCAAGCGGAGATCCTGCGGGCCAGGGCCCTGGCCTGCGAGGAGTCGCTGGAGACTCTGAACAGGGACCCGTGGGGACGGCCCTACAAAATGGTGCGTGATAAACTCCGCCCATGGGCTCCCCCACTGACGCAGAGTCTCCGGCCCCAGCTCATGGAGGAGGTGGTGAGCACTTTGTTCCCTTCGCGGGGGGAGCATACTCCCCCGCCCATGACTCCGCCTACTGCGGTGCCGGATGCGGACCACACTGCCGACGACGACGACGATGCTTCGGAGGTGACCGAGGTAGAGCTGAGAGTGGCGGTAAATAGGCTTAGTGCCAAAAATACCGCCCCAGGACCCGACGGCTTACCTGGAAGAGCCTGGGTTCTGGCCATGGAGGCTCTCGGGCCTCGACTTATGGGGCTCCTAAGCGCATGCTTGGAGGAGGGCCAGTTCCCACTTCGCTGGAAGACGGGGAAACTGGTCCTCATTAAGAAGCCGGGGCGCCCTGCGGACTCTCCGTCCGCTTACCGGCCCATCGTGCTGCTCGACGAGGTGGGCAAGCTCTTTGAAAGAGTTATTGCAAACCGCCTCGTCGGGCGGCTGGTGCGGGTGGGGCCGGATTTGGCGGAGAGCCAGTTTGGCTTCCGCAGGGGGCGCTCTACGGTGGACGCCATCATGCGCGTGCGAGCCCTCACGACGGAGGATGCTGTTGCCCGGGGTGGGGTCGTCTTGGCGGTGTCTCTAGACATCGCCAATGCCTTCAACACCCTGCCCTGGAGTTGCATCAGGGAGGCATTGCGGTATCACCGGATGCCGACCTACCTTTGTCGTGTGGTCGAGGCCTATTTGACGGACAGGGCCGTCATCTACCCCGGTCACCGGGGAGAGTGGAACCGGCGAGAGATGTCGTGCGGTGTCCCACAGGGATCGGTCCTGGGGCCGCTTCTGTGGGATTTCGGTTACGACTGGGTGCTGCGCGCGGACCTCCCGAATGGCGTCAGCGTGGTGTGCTACGCTGACGACACGCTGGTTCTGGCACAGGGGAGGTCGCGCCAGGAGGCGGCCGAACAAGCGACACTCGGGGTTGCGACAATCGTCGATAGGATCCGGCAGTTGGGACTCGAAGTGGCCCTGCACAAGTCCGAGGCCATGTGTTTTCATGGTCCTCGGAACGCGCCACTGTCGGGTTCCCAGATAACGGCGGGAGGGGTTCACATCGGTGTCGAGTCGACGATGAAGTACCTGGCACTCGTCCTCGACAGCCGGTGGAACTTCGTGGAGCACTTCCGACGTTTGGCTCCCAGACTGGAGCGGGCTGGGACTGCCTTGAGGCGGCTCCTGCCCAATCTAGGGGGTCCAAACGCCTCCTGCCGGAGGCTCTACGCAGGAGTCGTGCGGTCCACGGCCCTTTACGGGGCACCGGTGTGGGCGCGTTCTTTGAGGCGCCGACCGGCCCGCAGGTTGAACGCGTCCCAAAGGGTCATGGCCATCCGGCTGGTCCGGGGATACCGCACGGTCTCATGCGAGGCAGCGAGCCTCCTTGCAGGATTGTCGCCATGGGATCTGGAGGCAAAAGCCCTCGCGCACGTATGGGAGTGGCGCGAGGAGGCAAAACGCCGGGGTGTAACTCCGCTGCCGCGACAAATCACGGTACAGCGGACAGAGCTCCGGCGGGATCTCATGGCGACATGGAGGGTGCGATTGTCGCAACCCAGTGCTGGGCACGCCACAATAGCGGCAGTAAGTCCCCTCTTTGAGCAGTGGTTGGAGAGGCGCCACGGCGTCCTCACCTTCCGCCTGACACAGGTCCTCACCGGACACGGTTGCTTCGGGAGGTTCCTGTTTCGCATAAGGCGGGAGGAAACGCCCGGGTGTCACCATTGTGTGGATCGCCCGGAGGACACGGTGGAGCAAACGGTGGAGGTATGCCCAGCTTGGGCGGAGTACCGCAGTGTCCTCGCGGAGGCGATTGGTGGCGGCGATCTCTCGCGTCCGGCCCTGGTCCAGGCCATGGTACGGAGCGAGAGGGAATGGAAAGCCGTCACCTCCTTCTGCGAAGCAGTAATGCTCGCAATGGAGGAGGCGGAGCGCGTGAGGGAGAGAGCCTTGCGCCCTCACGCCCCTAGTCGCCGCAGGAGACGCCCTGGGCGTCGGGAATCGCAACCAGATTCCCGGCCACCTTAGGCGCGGGCTTGCGGACGGCGAGCCATGGGTAGCTCGCCGTCCGGTAAGGACCAGGCCCGGGTCGACGGCGCGGTGTGTTCCACGCGCGCCTCAAAGAGATGTCAGCACAAAATGACGGGGTCCGATAGGGCCGACGCCTCAGGGTCGCGGGTTATTCCACAGAGAAAACCGTGGCCCTGGCACAGGCAACTGAAGGAACACGGTGGGTTTTAGTCAGTAAAAGTCTGACACGCCCTCCCGCTCCACCCAGAGCGGGAGAAGTCATTTGATGATTTCCCACCCAAAAAAAAAAAAAAAAGGCCTTCTTGTCTTCAATATAGTCTTTGACAGTATAGTAGGCTTTCTGGCATAGTTTCCGCTTTGTAAGATTTTGAATTTATTAAACTTAGTACTTGAATGTGTCTAGGAAGTTTATAATAAAAAAGTATGCTTTGTCATCCAAACGAGACACCTATTTTCTTAAGCCTGGTAGTAGGAACTACAAATTTGATTTTGTTGCTAGTATTTATAATATGGATTTCACTGTACTTTTTAAACAGATTCATATTTGTATCTGCATACAAAAGATTTTCATAAATATACTGAGAAGGCACCGTCATTATATCAATCTCTTTAATTTTTTCTCTGTGGGACATAATGTATAAATTGAATGAATTGGCCTTTATTGTAAAACAAAAATTGACTGAATATCGGTGGCATTTCCCCACAATAGAATACCCGTACGACATCACACTATAAAAAGAACTAAAGTATACTAAACGGGCTGTCTCTAAATCAGTTTTATTAAGATTTTTTTCTAATGGCGTATGCTACAGAACTAAGCTTTTCTGACAAATTATCTATATGGGGGCCCCATTAAATCTTGGCATCCAAAGTTATGCCTAAGAATACTGTGGTATTTTCGGTCTTCAACACTTCACCCTTAATTATCTAAACTTTATACATTTAGTTTTTTTCTCGTTAAGAAGTAGTGTATTAACATTAAACCAGTTTACTACTTTAGCAAGGGCGCTATTTACATTGTCAGTTACCAGCTGCTAACGTTTAAGTTTAAATAAAAGTGAAGTGTCGTCTGCAAACAACACTTTATCATGATTACCCTTAATGAGGTAAGGCAAGTCATTAATATAAAAAGAAACAAAAAATGTGCTTAGAATTGAGCCCTGGAAGACCCCCATTCTTACAATAGATCCAGGTGATCTTTTCCGTTAACATCAACTCTCTGAATCCAATCACTAAAGTAAGAAGTAAGAAGATCCAGAGAGGCGTTCCGGATTCCGTAGTGGTGCAGTTTCCCGATTAATGTTTCATGAAGAACACAATCGAATGCTTTGGACAAATCGCAAAAGATGCCCAAAGCATCGCATTTATCCTCCTATGCATTATAATTATGTCCTAAAAGTTCAACTCCGGCGGCATAAATTGTCGAACGACCCCTTGTAAAACTGAACTGTCTGCTAAGAAGTAATTTGTGTTTATTAAAAAGTCTCTTCAGACTAAAACGAAGAAAATGCATGTAGCCTTTATCTCTTCAGTTAAGAAACGATGTCTCAGTTAGTAAATGTGATCTCTTCAGTTAGTAAATTAGCCAAAATCACTGAACGTACACAGTCAAAACCGCACTATTTAGCCAAGAGATTTGTGAATGGGACCAGCCCGTATGCAGATTGCAAAGCGTCCGGTCGGAACTGGCAATTAAGTATCGATGTATTAGCGCTCTTTAAGTATTCCGGCGGCGGCACTGGTAACACCGCATACGTTTGAACTTCAAACATAGGATTAAATACCTATCACAGTATTTTAAGAGCGCGCTCACATATTTTGTGCTTCACGTTTAACCAAAATAACGTAAAGAAAGAAAAATATTTTATTTGGGACACGCACAGGGAACCAAGTATTAAAAAAATAAACGAAAAATATATAAACTAACAGAATTAACATCCAAAAAACAACAAAAAACAGTAAAAAGACCTGTGCGAGGCCAAAAAGGCTCCTGAAGAATCTCAGCGTAATGCTGCGATATTTAAAAAATAAATAACGCAGCGCTGATATTCTAACAGGGCCCGTACTTACGTACATATTCAAGTCATCGATAGAAAGTTAAGCATATGTATAAGATTTTACCTTCCTTTTTTACCATTACATTTTTTTAAACAATATTCTAAAATAATGCCATAAAAGTTGATGACAACTACGGCCCGCGTCAAACTTTGTTACCGCCTTGAATATAGTCGCGAGTCCGAACTTGCGTGTGTACACAGTCGAGTGGACAATGCGTAATCAACCAAACAATTTTCGTTTTCTAACATTTTTAATACTTATTATATTATGTCAATTTATTTTTATTTGGTGATTATAAAGTTCGTGTTTATTTCATAGGTTAGGTAATAATAGGATAAACGTAAATAAAAAACATTAATATAAATAAAAACTATATTCACAATGGGGCCACACCTTCCATAAAACATCTCCCTTACTAGTGGAAGGTTCCGCATTCGAATCACTCTCTTCACCAAAAAATATCCGATTCATTAACGCTCACGTGTTTTTTTTTTTTTCAGTTAGGTTATTTATGGTGACATCACTTTTCTTATATTCTTCCTCAATATTCATAACTTTGTCGCATAGTGCAGTCCACTCCTGTTCACCCATGCTATTTACTTTTTCTTCCACTAGTTTCATCATATTAGTTATATTATTTGTGACATTTTTTTTCGCCACGTAACCTTTTATGCCCAAGCCATTTCTATGGGGTTCAAGTCGGGATGGTAAGGTGGAAACCGTAATATTGTGTGATTGTGTTCTTCAAAAATTTTATCAATGTCAAATATAAAATAAAATAAACTATATGTATAGATATTAATTTATACAGTTCTGGTTTCAGCATGTCAGAACTACAAGGGATATTTTGTGCCGTAAGCAATGCCACCATTTCTGCCTTTTTGCTATTTGACGTCGGCTCTGCATACTCTAATTTGTTATGATAGGGTGCATTATCTATCACCATAACCGATCTCGGTGGGAGTTTCGGACAAAGGTGTGTGCGTATCCATTTTTCATAGTTATTATAATTCATGTTATCTTTGTAATCTCCGGTTTTCGTCCTCTATACTCGATCTCTTGAGCATATCGCTGCAATCTCACATGGTAAAAAATGATGAAGAAGAAGCGTTACAGCAGCTTTCTGTTCAAAAGAACATCGTTATTAGGATATCTTGGGGCTTCGCCTGGGCATTTTAGGTGAAGACGAACTCATAGAAATTAAGTGCCTGACTAATTATGGAATGGATTTGGACTCAGCCATAGAACAAAAAGTTCTCAAATGCTTTAAAAAGAGAATGGAATTGTGTTGCTACAACACCCTCGAAAACCATGAAAACTTTTCCTCTTCTCTCTGTCTCTTTCTATTATTTATAATAAAAAATCGCAGGGGCATAACTCTGACTGACATCACATTTCACTCAATTAAATTACAATATTATTTAAAATACACTTGAGTAGGTTCAAACAGTGGCGGCGTTCGAAATCGGCGACCACCGACGGCATCGCGCCTGAACGGCCTCGCAAAGTTATTAAAAGTTTAGTTACTCGTATTTATTAACCCCTGGGCCCCCCAATCCTAGGTGGCACCCAAAACTCGAAAAATGCGTTTTAATCAAATCCCAAACGAGGCCAAAATATTATGTTGTAACAAAGAGGCTGTTTGTAGTTAGAATAGAATATATTTATTTGCTTGAAAACATGGTGAATTAAGGTCCTCTAAATAGAATTATGATCTTACATATTTCGCCATGGACTGGCATACAAATATTTAAAAAATTAAATCGGCACATTAATTTGTCAAAGTTATTATTCTAACAAGTCTAATATGGCTGGTAACAGATGTAACAATAATAAAATCATAAAGTAATATGCCTAATGAAAACTAAGTAACCATAGAGGCCCCACTAAGTATGCAAAAATAAACGTAGCACGCAAAAATGTTCGCTTCGCTCGCTCCCATCATATTTTTTTTTTTCGATTTCATAAAATAACTCCTATTTTTGTACAAATGTTTAAAAGAAAACTTTACCTATCTGAGACTGGGTACAAAATTTTTCGATCTCTAGCATCCCATATTCTTTTAGTACTCAAACTTTTCTGCATAAGTCAACAACGTCCAAATATTTCCTATTTTGTAGTATCTGGGCGGGTGTTAAAATTTTCGAGCTTACTACGCTCGATCTTGCGTCCTGCATTGTCCTAATTCTCAAATATTTATGTGTACCTTAACAAAATATCTCCTATTTCTGTAAAACTTCCACATTTTATTCATCCGAGACGGCGCGGGCGTCCAAAATTTTCGAGCTCGCTTCGCACTCTCTTCACCCTACTGCTCAAACGTTCCTGCATTAGAAATGGCTGGATGGCGGGGGTGGTGTTTATGCAAGTAAAAATATATTATATAGACCATTCTCTGAAATATTTGAACCACAGTGGCTGATCGCGTTCAGTTTCATTGGTGAAATCAGCCTTTTGTTACCACAAATGAAGCGCGCGTCGCTTCGTGTAACGCGTTCGACAACAATACTGTATGTTGTGCCCAGAGGCGTATCTATGGTGGGGCAAATAGGGCACGAGCCCTGGGCGCCTATCGCAGGGCGGCGCACAAAAGTTTGCATGAAACTGACGCCGATTTGGATTTCTTCTAGATGTTAGAACTTAATAAATGGAAAGAATTTGGAGATTTCTATAGTTGCGATGTTAACGGAGAACAGTTTTACGAAGTAATATTGGAGTTTTGAATGCTATTATCAACCAGACAAAACGTCAATCTAAAGAAATCTGAACCGCTACTTGAATTTATTGTACAGTACGGGGATGAAAGCGTATTTCAAAATCTGTGCATTTCTATTCAAATTCTGCCTGCATCACAAGTTGTGAGCTATCTTTTAGTAAGTTGAAATTAATACTTTCGTAATTGAGGTCAAGAAAGGTTAAATGCGTCCTAGCTTTGCTCAGTGTAGAGCGAGAAGAGACGGATAAAACCAATTTCGAAAACATCATCGATATATTTGCGTCGCAGAAGGCCAGGAGGGAGCAGCTGTAAATGTAAATGTTTGGACTTACTTTTGCTATAAAAGAGAAAATAAGTATTTTATGTTTTGTAAGTAAGATGTATGACTGTTTTACGAGTACTCGTACATCGTGTCAGTGTCTGTTTTTATATTAAGATAATTCACGAAGGGGCGCAACTATGATTCGTGCCCTAGGCGCAATTTTCTTTTGGTACGCCCCTGGTTGTGACATACATTGTGATTTAATTATATTTGTCTCCTGTCACCAAGAGGTAAAGAACATGTAGGGAACTATGAATAAAAATGCAAGTACCTACTCAGTTTACATTGGTGAAAATTATGTGTTCCTTTCGTGTACAATTGTGTTTCACTCATTAACTAGACTACTACCTACATTGTGGTTAACCGGATGAATGCCGTTATTACAGACCCAATTCAAAACCCATTGTGCGTCGCGTGGACCCACGTTCACATACGAAGGGTTAGTCTACCAGTAAGATCCCCTTTTATAGCGAGCTAATCCTTTTCTGGTTAACCTGAAACCGTAACACTTTAAGCGGCTCGTAGAAAAGCGGTAACCTTCGGACCGTCTGCGTCTGACCGCTCTACTGTCACCAAATTGTAATTTAGGGACCACAAACTAAATTACCTAGGCACAACTTTTAGCTCCACTGAATAAATAATTTTGTCCAATGGGTTGGGTCTTATCCCTTTTACAGAATATAATTGTTGATAAATATTTTTGAGCTTCTTGTCGCCGTCCCCGGCGAATAAAATGGGAATCGTAAAAACTACATTTTACAGGAAAAATTAAAAACTGATCGTGAATATCTCATTAACTAATATACATAGCGGGATTGTTCAAATACCAAAAGAAAGGTGATTTTTTTACAAAATATTTTTATAGTGTATTAAATAACATTACTTTCTTAAAATGTAGTTATAAGTGAAACGCACAAATTTAAACTGTAAAGCAACATGACGATATTATTCGCGTAAAATCTCATGTAATACGTTAACGTAATAATGCATTGCTATGTTATTGGTTGATAAATTGTGATTGGATCCCATATCGTCCGTTATGTTGTGTTTGTAGTACCTACATTTTTAGGTACTACAAACACAACATAACATAACATCACCCCTGTAATCCCAGAAGGGCTAGGCAGAGGTGTACCTATAGTACACCCAAATTTCGCCTTGTCTGCTTAAGTCCCATGTAAAAGGGGGCGAGCCTATTGCCATCAACCGGGCACAAATCCAAACTCCGGGCTGCTACTGAGAAGTTCTAGATAGAAAAACCCAATAACACTTTGCCAGACCTGGGAATCGAACCCAGGACCATCATGCACAGCAGTAGCTCTTGCGACCACTAGACTAACGAGCAGGGGGGAGGGCAGTCCCATATATTTGGCTTGGATGAAAAGATGGTAGCTCCATCTACATGTTGTTCCTAAACGTAGGATTATTTAGTAAGCACCGCGACTCAACAGATGTCACACAACAAAAGAAAACAGTATTACAGTAGTACATAAGTACCTTACCAATATTTATTTTACATTTCATTATACAATTGAGCTTATTTCAATATTTTTACAAATTGAAATACATAAGACATTTTTTACGTACTAGCCTTTTTTAAACTGGTAACTGACATAATAAACTTTGACATAACAATTTGTTTGAAATACAAATTTCAAAATGGTAGCTACTCTCCCCGTCAGGGTATTTGTGTTCTGTGCTACTCTCTGTATAAGTGTTTGTTAGTAGATGTTTTCCATTTTTCGTTTGTGTTTCGGTTGTGAAATCTTCCAGAAAGTGCGTGGAGTTGAGCTTGTGAGTTGAGTTAGTGTCTTACTACATAGTTGGTGTCGATCCGTTAATTTTTCGGTTTAAAAACCATTTATTTCTCGAAGATTTACATAAGCACTTAATGAGAAACAAAGTTTTAGTAATAGTTTGTAGGTATTAATTAAGATAGTCCAGAGCACTCGTCGTGCAGTTAGCCAGTAATACAAAAAATCGTTTTAATTTTGGTGTGTGGGTACATCGAAATAAAATACTCAGATACAGAGCGCGCGCGTCTATGTAAGTGCACATCGAGTGCGCTATTCTTATCAGTACTGTTATTAAGCACCGTACACACTATACAACACTAGACAATATGTAATAATATAATATTTATTTATTTATGTTGGAGCCGTCGAGGATGTGTTTCTTTAACATTTTTTAAAATAAAGATTTGTTTTAGCTTCTTTAGTGTCTTTTGGTAGTGAATTGTATAGCTGTACTCCTTCATATTTAATATTTTTCTTTCCGTGTTTTGTTCTAGGTCTGTGTAAATAGTACTAGGTCATTTGCACGACGTGATGATCGTGTTTGCACTTCATTATTCCTTTTGTATGTAATTTCTGTGTGTATTTCTTTTGAAAGGATTTTTCTTATTAATAAACAGGTATTATATTGATAAGTTTTGGTGATGTTAAAGAGCTTAGTGTCATTAAAGATTTTATTTGTGGATGTTAAGTAGGGATATTGAAAGAGGGCTTTAATAGTTTTATTTTGGGCGATTTGAAGTTTGTGTATGTTTGTTTTTGTTGTCGATCCCCATACCTCAATTAGATACTCAATGTGTGGTTTTACTAATGAATTGTACACATCTAGCTATTCCACGTAACGCACCCGTAAGACTTGACAACTTGGAACAAATCTTTTTAATGTGTGGCTGCCACGTTAAGTGACTGTCAAGTGTAAGACCCAAATATTTCTCTGTGTTTACTTTATTAAGGACATCTCCATTTATCGATAGAGGCTTGTGATTGTAATTTTTTTTGTTCTTAGCCGAGAAGATTATGTAGTTTGTTTTGGATGTATTAACTGTCAATAGGTTGTCCAAGAACCACCTTTCCAAAATAACTAGGTCATCCTGTGCGTCTTGTGTGATTGCTTCAATGGAGTTACCGAAGTAAAACAGACAAGTGTCATCGGCATAGAGTGTTATATGTCCTTTTAATCCTAATTCGTGTACATTATTGATAAAGATAAGGAACAGAAGAGGACCCAATATCGATCCTTGAGGCACACCACATTCTATCAACTTGGAGCTACTGATGATGTTTTCCATTTTAACGACTTGCAGTCGATTTTCTAAGTAAGACTCAAACATTCTGAAAAAGCTTCCTGTTATTTTTATAGACGCTAATTTTTGCAAGAGTACATTATGACTTACGGTATCGAAAGCCCTTTTTAAATCTATAAAGACTCCTAGAGCAATTTGCTTTTGATCAATTTTAGTCCTAAGTTTCGTGACCAAATCAGTCGCAGCAGCTAGTGCATTGGACTTAGGTCTAAATCCATATTGCCGATCAAAAAGAAAACCGAAAGAATCTAGATTTTCCATAGTCTAGAATGAATTAATTTCTCCAGTATTTTTGACATCACTGGCAATACCGAAATGGGTCTGTAATTACCCGGGTCTGATTTCGAGCCTGATTTAAAAATGGTATTTACTTTCGCTATTTTAAGTGTTTCTGGAAAGTCGCCTTCGAGTAAACGTTTATTCATGCATTGCACTAAGTTTGGCAGTATCAGTATCTTTATATGTTTAATGGCTTTGACGGTGATACCATCCACGCCAGCGCTGGTGTTTGATTTTAGATTATCAATAATTTTTGCGATTTCTTCTACGTTTGTTGGTGACATTTGTGAGAGACGTGGGGCGTTGGTGTGTAGTGAAGTAGTGTTAATGTTAGTATTGTGGTGTTTTAGAGCTATTTTGTTTGCCAGGGGAATACCTATACTGGCAAAGTAGGTGTTGAAGTGTTCACAGATTTCTTTGTCTTCTGTGATGAGGCCTGAGGGGGTTTGTAATTTAGGAGGAATACAGATATCTTTAATTTTATTTTTAGTAATCTAAAAATAATTTAATCGTATTTTAACAGGAAAAAATACTTATAATGGAGAAGATGACACAAAAGTTATAGCAAATTTGTACTATGATAAGCGACATTATAAAATAAAATAAACTAAAACGGTTTACTTGTTTCATTTCACATCATTTCTATAAAAGACAAGCCTACATGATTATGTCAACGGCATATCAATGGTAACAAAACTAGTAAAAGCAGATCCTGTCTTCCGTAAAACCTATGATACACAGCTAGTTATACTATAAATGGTTTTGTTACCTTTGATAAGTAGTTGCACCGTACCTTTTTTTTTTTTTTTTTTTTTTCCCGGGGTGGAAAATCCTCATGGATGTCCTCCGCCCTGGGGCGGGCGGAGGGGTCTGTCAGACTCTTACTGACTAAAAACCACCCCGGTGTTCCATCTCACACCTACGCCGGGGTCGCGGGAACACATTATTCTCCACAACCCCGGCTGGTGCCGGCCCGCTTGCGCGGGCCCCGTCTCGGGCGGGGGGAGTGAGGTGTACTCCCCCCGCAACGTCTATGAGCGGCGCACGCGGAACACTACGCGCGCCGCCTTCTCGGGTCCTGATGTTGGGGGGCGACGGATGTCCCCGAATCCGTCGCCCCTGGACCCATTTAGGGGGGCCGGAAGAGGGCGTTGTCCGCCCTCCTCCGACGCCCGGTGCGTCTGCTGCGGGCCGGGTCGAGAGTCGAGATCTCTCTCTCCCTTTCCGCAGCCTCCTTCTGCGAGATGACCGTTTCGCAAAAGGAGACCACTGCGTCCCAGGACTCTGCGCCGCCGACCATCGCGTTCACGACGGCCGGCAGCGACAGGTCGTTGCCTACTTCGGTGATGAGGGCACGGCGCGGCTCCTCCCAAGCGGCACACTCTGCCAGCGTGTGCCGCGCCGTGTCCTCCCGGCAGTCGACGCAGTGGTGACACCGGGCGTCCGGCTCCCTGTTAATGCGACACAGGTACTTCCCGAAGCAACCATGCCCCGAGAGCACCTGCGTCGCCCGAAACGTCAGGGAGCCGTGCCTTCTCCCGAGCCAGCGGTCGAGCACTGGCCGGATCGCCTCAATGGTGCTGAGGCCGGCGGTAGGGCGTGACAGCCTCACCCGCCATTCCGCCACCAGGACCTCGCGGAGCTGCAACCGATGCTGCTCGATTTGTTGCTGCATCGGTCGCTCGCCCCGCTCCCGCGCTGCCTCGCGCCACCGGTACAGTGACGCGAGCACCTTCGCCTCCAGGTCCCAGGGCGGTGATCCGGCCAGTGCACAACCCGCCTCGAAGGAGATCGTGCGATACCCCCGAATGACTCTGACGGCCATCGCCCGCTGCGGCTTGCGCAGGACAGCTATGCTGCCGGCCGTCAGGTCAGACGCCCAGATCGGCGCTCCGTAGAGCGCCATGGATCGCACGATCCCCATATAGAGCCGCCTACAGGCGGCGCTCGGGCCCCCCAGATTGGGAAGCAGCGTTGCCAGCGCCCCGGCCGCGCCCAACAACTTGGGCGCCAGCCGCCGGAAGTGGGGTCCGAAGTCCCACCGGCTGTCGAGCACCAAACCCAGATATTTCATGGTGGGCTCGACAGCGATCCGGACCCCCCCGACCACAATGTGTGATCCGGCCGGGGGCCATGAAACACCATGGCCTCCGACTTGTTGAGGGCCACCTCCAGGCCGAGGCGCCGTATGCGGCTCACCGTGAGTGAGACCGCCGCCGTCGCGAGCAACGCTGCCTCCCTGTGCGAACTCCCCCGGGCCGTGACCAGCGTGTCGTCCGCGTAACACGTCAGGTCCGCGCCCGGCGGGAGCTCGCCCCTCAGCACCCAGTCGTACCCGATGTTCCACAGGAGCGGTCCCACGACCGATCCCTGTGGAACACCGCACGACACTTGGCGCTGGTTTCCGCCATCTCAGTTGCACCGTACCTACAACAACCTACAAAACCCTGGCTTAGTTCGGGCACAAAACGTAGTCGGCGCCACTGCGCTTATTGGCATAAAAATGACGTAAGATGGCACTCTTTACCCGTATAATTATAGTACTCTTTGCCAACGCGGCAGTCTCATGTAGGTACAGTAGCGCTCATAAGTCCATAAGCAATCTCACAAAGCAATAGATTGAAGCTTGGGTTTCACTTACGACCTTCTTCTTTAAGTTGTTTCTATACTATAGACACGCACACACACTCACATTGACTGTAATTGATAATAGTTCTAATTTCAACAAACTTAACATATGGCAAGCTAGCTTAGTCGCTACCGTGCTTGGGTAGGAGCGATTATGGCGAGCACTGAGTTCGAATCTGCGCCTGCGTGATGTTATTTTCAAATAATATCCATTTAAAGGTTTTGATATGTTATTAATAATTCCTGAAATGAAAAAAAAAATGTTTGTTTGAATGAAATTACTTGAAGTGGTTCGATAATCATTCGATACTTGACTCGTTCATCTTGTTTACATAAATAATATTTTTTTGTAGGTAGACCACAGTAAACTGAGAAAATTATTTCGATTTCTGTGAGGTAGATGCAATTCGTTACGACTATTCACCTAAATTGAACGTTGTTGGTTAGTGACGAATGCTTAAATCTGTTAATTATCGGTGTTTTGGTTATAATTTCCAAAATGTAATTAACTATTAAAGCATTGGCAAAAATTATTGCGCTGCGTAAAAGTGGATGTAAATGATGTGATAACACAAATACGTATTGAAACCGGACTACGTGTGATTTAAACATTTCATATTTTAATAAATTTAAATAATGATTTGTTTAAATTTGTGAATTATGGGGTAAAGTGTTTTAAATATAAATTTTGCTTTGAGATGTCTAAAAGTATCATATCTTTGTTCTAGAGAAATACTGTGAGTCTAAGGGTTAAGAGATGTGAGAAAAAGGGAATCCTTGTTAGTCGGAGCGCTTATTTATGAAGTGGATGCTTATTTAAATAAGCCCACACAAGCTGAATGAATATGCAACAAATGATTTCATACCAACCGGACATTTTGCTGAATTAATTAAAAGCGTCATTAAAAACTGTTCGACGTGTCGACATGCTAAAAAGGTTGCATCACCGAAGCCATACAAACAACAACGTATCAAACAAGAACGTTTAAGTTCCGGAATAGTTTATCCTGTGTATTTAATTGTAAAAATTGAGATTTGGTTTCAATCATCTTTTCTTAATGAAAATGAATACAAGACTTAAGCTATCCTCAATATTTTACCTATATTCACTAAAGCCAAATAAAATGTGAAATACTAAATGTAAACAAACAGCCCTACAGAACCACTTAATAAAATCACTTATTTTAGAAATTCATTATCGAAGCTTAATATTTATGGTGAAATAAATCTGAGTACTTATATTTGATTACATCTCAATTAAAATAAAACAAATTGCTTCTAAGTTCCTTGACATAGTATCGCACATTATATTTGGGTGAAGAAGTTATTTTAAATAGTAAAATATCGTAACAAATAAATATGTTTTAATTTTTGTTATCACTTATAACGCATTTTTTATACCCTTTATTGCAATAACAACAAAACCAGAATGTGCGCAAGAACTCCACGACCACATCCCACCTGCCCCCTTCTACCATCGGACATCTAGACGTACTGCTAATTACCATCCATATACTTAGTTGCCATTCCACCAATTCACACTAAGCGGTTCCAAACATCCTTCATAATGCGTATGGCAAAAGAGTGGAACTCACTACGTGTGTCTGTGTTCCCGAACGCATTCAACCCGAATCTCTTCAAAGTTAGAGTGAAAAGCCTTCTTCTGGGTAAGCTCACTTCATCGTAGACTTTGTCTCTGTCACTTCTGGACCTAGACTAGAGTCAAGAGCAAAACCATCTCATTTTTTTTTTAGATAAAAACGCTTTTTTAAATATTATTATTATTTCAAACCAAAATAAAAAATTGACAATAAAACTGCGCTGCATCTTAAGAGATCAGAGCCTAAGCCGGCGACTTCTCAGTCCAACTCTTTGCGCCTACTGCTACCAGCTCATATTAGATTGACTCGAATTTTAGCAATGCCATAAACTGGCCAGGCACGCGCATGATGCGTGTCTAACAAAAGCGACGGAAATATATTTTTGTTTCGTGCAGAGCGACACGAGTATGCGACAATACGTCAGTGTGTGCCGTGCAAAACTGCGATGTTTGTGGTGTGTGTCGTTTAAACACATAAAGTCATACGGCGAATTCAAATTCAAATTCAAATGTTTATTGCTCAACACAGTACATAATTAATCATACATTTCTAGATGTCATGTGAATGCGTAGTCCACTGTGTTGCACCAATTTAGGCATGCAAAACGATTATCAAATTATACTATGTCATAAATTCCATTAAATACCTTATACTATGTCATTAATTCCAAATAATACCTTATCAAATGTCATAAATTACAATTAGTTTTCTATACAATGTCATAAATTACAATTAGTACTCTATACAATGTCATAAAATCATTATTAATACTATAACTAATTATTTTATCTATTATATAATGTCTTAAAACAGTCAACACATAATTAACAATACAAATAAAATAATTGTAATAAAATAAAATAAGTCGGACTCAAGTATTCCCATAACTGTATGTATTTATTATACGCACAAACTTCTATCTAACAGGTATTCGTTAATTGTGTAATAAGTCTTAGAAAACAGTAGATTATTGAGTTGCTTTTTAAATACATTTATATCTATAATACACAGCAAAGCATTAGGTAATTTATTATAAATATGTGGTGCCATTCCTAGGAAGTTTTTACGGAATACGCGAGTTCACAGCAATACGTCTCTTAACGTGCCTATCCCCTTTTGAACGGTTACTGTACTGTTACCATATTATTCGCTGACAAACAATCCATACAATCAACCGACTACAGATTACAGTATTATCAACTTACTTGTCTATACCATGGAAAATGCGAAGGCAAGTTTCAAATACTGAATAAATATTTTATACGTGTGGAAGGTAATGTGCGAAGAAATCAAAAAACTCTCCAATGGGGAAGGTCGGGCAAAGCTAATTGTAGACGGTGTGACCATAGCAAGGTCCCTACGGCCTACAAAAATTTTGACATTTCGTTCATTCATTTCATTTTATGTTCATTCATGAGTTTGATTTTATTTCACTATTTCGTTATTTTCGGTGATTTCAGAATTTTAAATCAAGTACTTGACATGGAAAGTGTCAGAATTTTAAACCTTGAATATTTCCTCGTAATCACTTTCTTCAAAATGTTCACGACATAAATTCGAACTCAAAAAAATCTGTACGAATAGCTTTAAAGCACAATCTTCTAATTTTAGGGGCTTACGAGAAATTCGAACTCCAATTTCGGAGTATCTAGGAACACAACATCGAGTCAACTTTCGCTAAAATAAAATAAAACCACATCACGCCTTGTATTTTTAGCTTGTATTGGGAACTAGCTACGACAGCGCCATTTTGACAGTTGCCTTCCCCATTATTCGTAATTTTTTCATAATTATTGACAACTGTATAAAAAAATCAAATTTGGAACTGTCTACCTAAAAGTGAATATTTTTTTTTTTAAGAAGCAGTTACCTTGGGTAGCTCTACTCCTTAACGTCTACATGTACAGAGAGTTCAGAGTCTGAATGTTTGCTTGGGCTAGCCTCGTAGCTCGTGAGTGAGTCAATGCATTGCAGTGATGTGGGATTGCATCACTAGCACATAAACTTAATAAATCTGCATGTAGCGCTTTACTGATAGGTATTTGCTGCTCATATGCTTGTTTCAATTACAAATATATTGATTCAGCTGCTGTTCAGCTGCTGTGTCCCTTTACAACCTCGCCTGGGTCTAGTTATTTGCAACTCCGCGTCTAGTTCCAAAAACTCTTCTTCGAAGTTGTACTTACATTGTTAAACATAAGGTTTTAAATAAGATACCTTCTTTTCGATTATTTTTGTCCATTTAATTTTGTTTCCTTGTGTGTGTTTTCCAGAAATAAGGCTTCTTATGTTGTAAAAAACACGCTTTTCCATCTCATGGTGCTTATATTTATTTACACCGGTCATTTTTGGAGTATTTAATACGAGGAGTATATACTACGTTATTTTTCATGGCTTTCTCTATGCATGAATGCATAGAGAAAGTTCACCTTCGTTCTGGCCGTGGCCAATCTCAAAAATCGGTGGGTTATATTTTCTAGGTAAAATTTTACCTGCTTTTGTTCTGACTAGCGCAGCCATCGGAATGAAAAGATAAATGTTTGATACCTTTGAGTCCTTCTTGCTCCATGAACTTCATTAGGCAATTGCCTATTTCAATTAATCCTCTTTTGTCAATAAACAGCCAGAATTAATGCCAGACAAAGCAACGATCAAAGGACATGGATTTTCTTTGGCCCAGCATGGACAAAGACTTAATAATATTTAAAAAATTACGTATAATATTTGAATTTCCATCATAGCTTTCGATTCTCCGCATAACTCGGTGGAAAATTGACAATTTTATAGAGTATTATTTTCTTTGTTTTATTTTCATGTCCATCCGTGAGTTACTAATGTTGCAATTGTTTGAAATATAATGGTAATTAGTACATATTTTTTGTTCGAAACAACATGTATTTACTTGTAGTTTAGACAACAGAGGAAGAAAAATTAATATTTATATGCGTGTTTAGTGATAACGGAACTAAAATTAAAACGGACACAGTTTATTTATCTCTTTAATTAAAAATCAATAGCTTAATGGGGAAGGCAACTGTCAAAATGGCGCTGTCATAGCTAGTTCCCAACACAAGCTAATAATACAAGGCGTGATGTGGTTTTATTTTATTTTAGCGAAAATTGACGCGTTATTGTGTTCCCAGATACACCAAAATTGCAGTGCACCATTTCCCGAAAGATCCTAAAATTAGAAAATTGTGGTTTAAAGCTATTCGTAGAGATTTTTTTGAGTTCGAATTTGATTCGAAAACATTCTGAAGAAAGTGATTACGAGAAAATATTCAAGGTTTAACATTCTGACACTTTCCATGTCAAGTACTTGATATAAAATACTGAAATCACCGAAAATAACGAAATAGTGAAATAAAATCAAACTCATGAATGAACACAAAATGGATTGAATGAACGAAATGTCAAATTTATTTATGGCCGTAGGGACCTAGCTATGGTCACGCCATCTACAATTAGTTTTGCCCGACCTTCCCCATTGGTTCTTCAAAGTAATGGAAACACTACCTTCTTCTTTTAAGATAGATATACACGAAGTGATATATAAATGTTTTCAAAATAACGCACATTTCGATATAGTGATTGGTCCTATCTACACACCCATCTGATACATACATCATGCCTGTAATGCCTGAAGGGTTAGGCAGAGGTATACCTACAGTACACTCGCATTTCGCCAGTTAGGTATGTGTAAGCCCCATGTAATGTATTGCCACCATCCGGGCACAAATCCAAACTTCGGGATGCTACTGAGAAATTCAATAAAACATAACATAATTAATTAGCAAATTACTGTATTTGTATCTTACTGTTTTTAAAGGACACATTACTGTATTACTTTAGTATGGTAATTTAAAACATATTTTGACATTTTTTATTAACATTTACGATATACTTTCTGATAAAATAAACACACGCACAGCTATTCCTAATAAGTACATATTTGCCCCCTTTTGTGTACAACACAATATATCAGTTCTATTAATACGACGCGCCTGTACGTCTAGATGTATGAAAGCAGACAAAGCAAAAAGAGTAGTAGTGATTTTATGTGAATATAACAAATGGCTCCTCCATTTGTTATATTCACATAAAATCAATCTGATAGAATACATTGGATGACTCCACGATTGGAGACTTTTAACATTTTCAGTAACGTCTTTAACATATCTTAGAAGGGTGTAGGGTGTATTTACTAATACTTTTTAAAGTTTTTTTTATTTGCCACCCATGTTAGCCACGAGCTTACAGAGCGCAATCTCCAGTACATAGGTGGCCAAACAACGTTAACGACGACAGTCAACAACAATAAGAAAATAGCATTGTTCCAAGATAATGTTTAACTAAATGGTAATATCAGCCTACGCTTGTCCCACTGCAGGGCAAAGGCCCCTTCTCATACAGAGAAGACACGAGCATTGATCACCACACTTATTCATATATTACGTTCTAACAAACTAATTATTATAATAGTCATCATCATCATTCTGCCAAAAAAGTCCACTGCTAGACGTAGGTAGGCCCCTCGCGAGAATTTCCTGTATGCGATAAGAACAGGACCGGTCTATGTGATACCTATAGATTATTGTACACACGTAGTTAAAGTTATTAAAAGTTAATTATAAATAATAATAATAATACCAGCCTATTATTGTCCCAACCACTGCAGGGCTACTCATACAGAGAAGGCACGAGTGTTGCACGCTTGCTTAAGACAGGTTGGCGATTTAGATATATATTAACTATATGTCCAGGTTTCCTCGGAATGGATTTCATATACCGATGTCAGTAAACTTAGAAAGTACATATGAATTGGAAAAAGTCACACGGGTACTTAGCCAAGAATTGAAACCAACCTCGTGCTTGATTAATAAGGACTTAACCTCTAGACTATCACGACAATGTCAAAGCTTACTGTATTAAACGTCAAAATGTCATAACGAAGTATAAACTTAAAATGTCTGGAATCTCGACACCAGCGAGTTCAGGAGTAATAAAATATTAACAGGACTATTAAATACAAACATGGCTTCATATCATATATTGTTTTATTTGTGTCCGTGCTGGGCCAAACTTGTATGGGAGCAATATCCATCTCCTTTGCGCGGTGAGTCGTATATAGTAAAATTATATATGGGGTATTATCTCTTGTAGTAAAAACCCTCACTTCAGACTTTCCTTCCTTTTTTTAAGGAAAAGGTCCTCAATATTCGTTTCTGGATCGTATTGATAAATCCAAGACACATCACCCGTAATGATGTCGTAAACACGCCGAGACGAGCCTGCTTCAAATTTCTTGATCACGGCACCATTCCACCTGGGCCTGCTTCTGAGCATCGATGAGATAGTGCGGCACCAAGCGTGAAACTATTCTACTCACGCGAATATGCACGTGTAGAATTTCGTAAAGGCTTCCCGATCCAACCTGCAGTATGTGCTGAATCTCTTGATACGTAACTCGCCTACTGTCTTCTGAATTAAAATTTTCACTGCTAGCACCTTTTTTTCCCGTAAAAGACCGCGCTTGAATTCGTTAAACCAACGATACACGGTTGCCTTAGAATGGCCTCCATCCATGAATGCGATTTGAAGTCTAACGTATGATTCATACGGTTTCAGGCGACACTTGAAATCTTAAACAAGGATGAAGGTCTCATTCATTGTCATATAATTTTCTGGTTTTTAATATTGTACTTTATAACGGGCTGGTGTCCGCAATTCTACGCCCGAGCGCATATTTGCGTACTTTGGTGTTTAAACATACATTATCTATTTATAGTTTATTAAATAAGGGGATTTGGGTTTATCCTCTGTTACTTTTTAGGGTTCTACACCTCGAAATGAAAAAACTCTTTTACGATCACTTTATTGTCCGTCCGTCCGTCTGTCTGTCTGTCCAGATCCTTTTTCTCAGGAACGCGTGAAGGTATCAAGCTATAATTTATATAGCTGAAGTATATAATATAGCAAATACTCAAGTCTGCTGTCCCTTGGAGCTGTGAAAAATCAAACTTCTAAGCCAACGCAATCAAAAGATACAGCCGTTTATGCCCCAAATTTTCGACACTCGCAAGGGAATCAAAACCTACAGTGAACTCAGAATTTTGAAATTTGGTACGAAGCAACGTCTTATAGCACAGATAAAGGAAAAATTGCGAAAACCGTAAATTTTTAGTTACATCATTCAATAAAAAAATTAAAAAATTTAAACTTACTACCCCTTTCCTCATGAACGCGTGTGAACTTTTACTTATATACCTAAAGGTTTGTACGGAACCCTTCGACTCGCACTTGGTCGGTTTTTTATTATTATTTACGTTAATTATTTAAGTATAGTGGTAAATGATAAATGATTTCAGTTTGCAATTTTACTGAGTCTTCAGCACAGTTTACTGTTTGGTAAAATTTTTTGTCATCGGCGTACATATTAAACTGCATTCTATCTTACTTGCCAAATCATTTATAAAGATCAAGAACAACAAAGTGCCGTGTGCGAGCCCTGAGGCAATCCTGATGGTATAACGTTTGTCTGTGATTTAAAACCATGAACAACTACCATTTGTGTCCGATTTTTCAAATAGGACTCACACCATCGCTGTAATGACCCATGAATACCCATGTCTGTTATCTTATTAAGAAGAATGTTGTGATCAATTAGATCAAACACTTTACTGAAATCCGTGTACACAGCGTGTACCTCTTTCCCTTAGTCGAGTGCATCTGTTATGTCACTAGTAAAACAGAAAAGATTTGATGGACCTCTTTGGAAGGAAACCATGCTGTGCAGGATGCAGCTGCTGCTTCACATGCCAGTATTTTTTTTTTTCAACACAAGAATTTCAAAAACTTTACCAAAGGATGAAAAAATGGAGACGGGTCGGTAATTTGACACATCAGAAACATCGCCATTTTTGAGGATCGGGTAATACGAGCAATTTTCCATTTACTTGGGAAAATACCCTGACTCAGGGAACAGTTGTAGATCTTAGATAGCGGGTATGGCAAATATGCAGCACAATTCTTTACAAAGATAGGTGGTATTCCGTCCTGTCCAGCGCCCTTATTGACGTCTAAATCAGTGAGCGTTTTTAGAGTTTCTGAATCAGACAAAACTATTTTATAGAGAGAAGGAGTGTTACAGGCATCCATGTTTACTTTACTGGACTTGGGAGCTCTTTGTAACTAACAATAAAACGAGTTAAAATGTTGAGCGAACAGTTCACATATCTCTTGACCACTATTTACTTGTTTGTTATCTAATGTTATACGGTTCGGTAGCGAACTGCTATTGGACTTTAAACCATTTACATAGGACCAGAAATGTTTTGGCTTGTCACGGAGGGTAACAGCAGCATTAATTTTAAAATTCCGGAGACACTCTAAATTTATCCATCAAATTCTTGTATATTTTTAACGATTATGATATTTAGCTTTTTCTTTTAAACATTTGATCTACGGACTGCTGTACCATACGGGATATCGATGGTTACGTATGCGCGTGAGTGGCGTGAATTCATCAATTATTTCTTGAATTGTTTTATAGAAGATGTCCATTTTATTCTCCACATCCGTGTCCGTAGTGTGTCGCCACACCTCGTCCCAAGCAACAGAAGCCAGTTTTTTTATTGACGGTATCGAAATCACATCGGTTAAAGTTTAGCGAAGAAGTACGGTCCGACCGGAGACACTTACTGTTACAAGAGAGTTTAACTGTAATTATGACTGGCGGATGGTGCGAATCCAGCCACTTCAGCTCATTGGTTTTAATAGCCTTCTCGCACTTCATAATCCTGCTATTATATGCGCCTATCAACCAAGTAATAGCAATACATTTAAACTCTTTGAAGAAGTTACTTTTAAAAAGATTATAGCAATGTGTTACTCGTTGAGGAGTGTGTCATCTTTCGAAAAAGCTATAGCAATGTAGTCTTTCGAAAAAGTTGTAGGCTTCAATTTATAAAAAAAAGCAAAAACAGTCTGCTACAACTTTCCCACACAAATGCTGAAGAAGGTTTTTATGTATGTTCGTTTAATTGAAGGTAATCGAAGGAATATTAAATAAATTACGCTCACAAGATCAATCGTTTTTAATAGTAGGTACTGGTTGCTGAAGAAAGATTCATGTGCAAATAAAACTCTGTTTAAATGTGATCATAGTTTAAATTATTTGTGGTCACCCTACACACTAAATTGTTATAGAATATTTAGATTATTGATATCTTTTGAAATTTCTACTAAATACCTATGATATTGTTTATAAGATTTTATCAACTCCATAAGTAGCTATGTACATACATTTTCTGAGGACCGTCAGGATTGAGGAGCCACCTTTGAATATGACCACTAGGAGCCCTCATAATTATATTTGTATTCTGCTATTTTCCTCGCAGGGCATTCAGGGTCTCCCGTTTTGTGATCACTGGGCTTTTTGAAGCGTGTGCAAGTTGTACATTTCGGAACATGTCGGCCTTCTTCGCGCACTCGTACATCGAATGAACAGAATCACCACAGTGTCCACACGTAGTAACGATCTCTCGACAAGTTTTTGCTGCATGGCCATTTTGTTGGCATTTATAGTGGCATTTATAACACCTTGTTACCAATGTAAAGTCGCAGACAGGATAGGACATCCAATTTATAAAAAATCTTGATTGAGGGATTAGAGCTTTACGTATATCGGCTGAGACGTCAATATAACGTATTCAGTATAATATAACTTCTCTCTTCCCCGATTGCACAAAATTATATCAATTCCAATTTGTTTTTCTTTATTTAGAAATGTATACTTGCATTTTGCAATAAAATGATATCGCTTTTATTTGTCTTTAATTTAACATAAATCAGAGCTCTCGAAAATATTGGAGAGCAGTCCAACAACAACTAAAACAAAAAACGACTTACTGGGGGGGTTTCCCGGGAGTCAGATTTATAGTAATAATAACTAAAATAAACGAATCAAGTCCAAAAGTCCTATCTATCCGACTAACGATCAAAGCATTGAAAATAAACGGATTACATATTTAAGTTAAAATGATACTAAAAATTTTTGTGTTCGTGCTCTTTACCAAAAAAGTACAAACGGTTTTTTTTTAGTTTTGATGGCAGAAGCGCACGTATTACAAATCTTAAAAAAAAAAATGGGGTCCGTTTTATTACTCATATTTTCATTATTTTTAAAAAGGTTTTGTTCAGAAAAGTCCAAAGGAAAAGAGAAATTATCGCATCCGAAACATCTGAGAACTTGAACACGATTTTCATATTTTGAACCCGAACTGCGGTACAATCAGTTACCCCTGTTATTCATATACATATTCCTTACCTTCATCAGAAATATGTCACTCTTACTATGACTATCGAACAATCCTACTGTAAGAAACAATTTTATTTTGAATTAAGTATTTAGTTTTTTTCAAACTCCAAAAGACAATATGTTTCTCCAAATTCACAAATTTTGCAAAGATGAGCCGTAGCCAAAATTTTGGTGCATTTCAGCTATTAATTAAATCGTCGTTTTCAACTTCGTGAAAATTAATGTTCCGGATACGACGCGTCAAATATTCCTACATACCACACAGAATGTCGAATTTCATTCACAAAATATGTTATACATGTTATCGAACGGCGGCTATGGTGATTAATCATATTTGCTTTTAGCGTCAGCTAAACGAGAATAAGCAGATCAAGTTATTGTACAAACAGAGGGAAGAGTGCAGAGTGAAACGTATCAAATTATTTTTGTAAAATATGGTTATTTCAAAATAGTAACAAACATCCATCATATCCAAATCACAAATAATATCGACCGGTAAAGTTTGTTTGCTCCAGGTGTGGGTGTCCTACTGATATTCCGATAGACTATGACAGGGGTTCCCAAAGTGTGCGCCGCCGCCGCCGCCGAGAGTAAAGTGGGGCCCGTGAGTCGCTCCGGAAACGAAGCTAAGTGCCGATTTCACCAAGACTTTACTGAACGCGTTTTAGATGTGTTGAACGCGTTCAGTAAAGTCAGAAAATAATTACACAAACACACACACATACACACACACACACACATACACACACATACACACACACACACACACACACATACACACACACACACATTGTAACGAAACGTTTAGCCGACTGGCCAAACGTGGTTACAAGTGAATGTAATTTTTAGATTATAAAATACATAGGTATATAGAAGAAGATATAAAATTAAGAGTTAGTCGAAGCTCGCGTAGGACGATCCTCTGGTCCGCAGTCTAACACGAGGGAGCTCACGGTCATGCAGCAGCTCGAGGCGTCGGCCGCTCCTCTGGCCCGCAGTCGGTTGAGTTGAAGCTCGCAGCAGCCTCTCCGTGCTCACAGTCGCGAAGCAGCTCACGAATAAAATAAGCTCGCGTCGGCCGCTCCTCCGTCCCGCAGTCCGTCGAGCGGGAGCTCGCAGCAGCCTCTCCATCAGCCCGCAGCCCATTGCAAGGGAGCTCGCGTCGGTTGGTATTTCTTCCGGCGGCGGTGTCTCACGCCACGTTTATTAGTTCTATGCAAACCGTCTCGAACTCCTCCCGCAGACGCAAGTGGGAGGGTCGGAGGTGATCGAGTGAGTCCAACACATTTACACACACAAGATATTTGTAATAAATTCACTGAGAATAACTTCTAGAAAGGTTTATATTTCAATAGCTTTTTAGAAAAACATAAACTGATGAGTAAGAAAAATTGCAAAACGATAGAAGCCAAAAGACCGAGTCAAAAGACGGAATCAAAAGAACAGAACCTGGTGAAAAGTATCGAATGGTTTATATAGCCTCTGGCCGATCGTTCTAGAAGTGACTTTTTTAGTTTTCAATCCAAATACTTCTTAATTGGTTATCGGCCAGGAACTATAAAGATGGCTTACAATGAGAACCTGTCTTAACACTAGTTTTACGACACCTTTACAATAAAATAGACGACCTCTTAGCTCTATAACATGGAAAAATAAAAACTGACAGATTACAATGTTAGATACAAAATGTCACAACATTCAATAAAAGGAAAAATAATATGAGATCACATGAAATGATATAAAAGGATGTGGAAAAATAGACAGATGTATCTAAAGGTTTGCTTTTCAGCAGTACAATAATTATCAGATAAAGAAATGTAAGTAAAATGAGTTTCATACAATTTTCATAAAAACTTTGGTACTTATTGAATCATAGAAAGAATTACTGTGCACAACAGCTCCTCAGGTGTTAAATAGATAAATAGATTATAAGATGTGATTTTGTTGTAACAAAATACCACATTTCCCCAAGAACCCCGGAAAATTTTCAACTCATTGAAAATTTTGTTGGTTAAAATAATTCCTTGACCTAACATACAATCTCTTTCATTCTTTCAGCAAACTCTCTCATTCAATCATACGGAGGGGATATGGTTCACATTCGATGACGCATACTCCACAAGGAAATATTTAATTAAATTACGAAGGCTTATTTTTTTAATTAGGTGTCGTAACCCGCACCTGTTTGAAAACCCATGTTTAAATTATTTACAATATGTACAAGGCATTAGAGGCTTTAATAGCCTGTTTAGAGGTTAAGAAAACCAAGTTTTTGATAAAACTGGGTTTAAGAGTTTAAGAGAAACTAAGTTTAAGAAAAACCAAGTTTAAGAAGAATAATTACGTGGCATTAGGGGCTTTTTTATAGAGTTGCCAACCGCTCGAAAGTGTATGACTAAATAACCTATATACATTCATAAGAATAAAATAAATAATAATGGGATTAAAAAGTTAGCCTAATAAGTTAAGTGCTTATGAGGGTCTTAGCGGGTTATACTAAGAGGTACTAAGAGGGTATAAGAAAGTTAGACTAAGAGTGTCTAAGAGGGCCAAAGAGGTACTAAGAGGTACTAAGAGGATTTGAGAGGGTTAAACTAAGAAAGAGACTAAGAGGATCCAGGAGGGTTTGAGAGGGTAAGACTTAGAGGGTCTAAGAGGATCTTTGAGGGTTAGACTAAGAGAGGGTTAGAGAGGTACTAAGAGAGGATTAGAGAAGTACTAAGAGAGGTTTAGAGGTACTAAGAGAGGATTAGAGAGGTACTAAGAGGATTAGAGAAGTACTAAGAGAGGTTTAGAGGTACTAAGAGAGGATTAGAGAGGTACTAAGAGAGATTAGAGAGGTACTAAGAGAGGGTTAGAGAGGTACTAAGAGAGTTTCGGAGGGTTCTAACATTAGTAGTAGATTTTTTTAAGTTAAAGGGGATTGATCGTCTAGGGATCCCTTTAAGAGAAAGGTACTATGAGTAACTAGGTTTTTAAAGTACAAGTTATTTAAAGTAAAAGGTTTAAAAAAATAAAAGGTCTAGTAATATTGATGAAGTTATGAAATCAAAAAGGTTATTCCAGAATTGTCTATACTAGTGGTAGTAGTTTTTTAGAATTTTGAAGGGAAAAAAATCGAGCCCACGCTATGAAAATAGTTACATATCACGCGTGAGGGCGTTAAAGTCAAAAAAAAATTCAAGATAGTGAGAGTGTATGTTTGAGGAGGGTTTATAGACGTTTTCGCCTAATGAGTGCACGAGATAGAGTGTATTATAATAGAGGGTGTGAGGTTCAAGAAAGAAGGGCGCCAAACTGTAACGAAACGTTTAGCCGACTGGCCAAACGTGGTTACAAGTGAATGTAATTTTTAGATTATAAAATACATAGGTATATAGAAGAAGATATAAAATTAAGAGTTAGTCGAAGCTCGCGTAGGACGATCCTCTGGTCCGCAGTCTAACACGAGGGAGCTCACGGTCATGCAGCAGCTCGAGGCGTCGGCCGCTCCTCTGGCCCGCAGTCGGTTGAGTTGAAGCTCGCAGCAGCCTCTCCGTGCTCACAGTCGTGAAGCAGCTCACGAATTATATAAGCTCGCGTCGGCCGCTCCTCCGTCCCGCAGTCCGTCGAGCGGGAGTTCGCAGCAGCCTCTCCATCAGCCCGCAGCCCATTGCAAGGGAGCTCGCGTCGGTTGGTATTTCTTCCAGCGGCGGTGTCTCACGCCACGTTTATTAGTTCTATGCAAACCGTCTCGAACTCCTCCCGTAGACGCAAGTGGGAGGGTCGGAGGTGATCGAGTGAGTCCAACACATTTACACACACAAGATATTTGTAATAAATTCACTGAGAATAACTTCTAGAAAGGTTTATATTTCAATAGCTTTTTAGAAAAACATAAACTGATGAGTAAGAAAAATTGCAAAACGAAAGAAGCCAAAAGACCGAGTCAAAAGACGGAATCAAAAGAACAGAACCTGGTGAAAAGTATCGAATGGTTTATATAGCCTCTGGCCGATCGTTCTAGAAGTGACTTTTTTAGTTTTCAATCCAAATACTTCTTAATTGGTTATCGGCCAGGAACTATAAAGATGGCTTACAGTGAGAACCTGTCTTAACACTAGTTTTACGACACCTTTACAATAAAATAGACGACCTCTTAGCTCTATAACATGGAAAAATAAAAACTGACAGATTACAATGTTAGATACAAAATGTCACAACATTCAATAAAAGGAAAAATAATATGAGATCACATGAAATGATATAAAAGGATGTGGAAAAATAGACAGATGTATCTAAAGGTTTGCTTTTCAGCAGTACAATAATTATCAGATAAAGAAATGTAAGTAAAATGAGTTTCATACAATTTTCATAAAAACTTTGGTACTTATTGAATCATAGAAAGAATTACTGTGCACAACAGCTCCTCAGGTGTTAAATAGATAAATAGATTATAAGATGTGATTTTGTTGTAACAAAATACCACAACATACACACACACACACACAATACTACATCACTATCACTTTTACGTAACTAATTATTTTATTATTTTAATTGCAAGTTTACAATCGTGAACAATACTGTCAGTGTAATAATTTTCTCTTGATAAATGTATGTTTACGATCGTAAACAATAACAAATGGACGCACAAGTCGCTACAGTTCATTCTTCTCCTGTCTCTAATCCCATTTTATCTTTTTCTTCCATTATTTTTGGTGCGGATTTCACTAATGAAACTGAACGCGATTAGCACTTCTTAACCGCTTTCAAAAACCTGAAAGTGTCAATATTTCATAACAATATTGATACTGACAATTCTTGAATGCGGTTTAGATGTGTTGGTCGCATTCAGTTTCATTTGTGAACTCCACCTACAGAATGGATTTCATCAATTAAACTGAATGCGATGTATTCGCGGATGCAAAATAAAAGATTCACGAATTCCGATTCGGTAGAGTTTTGGGTATCGGTCTATAATGAATAGGTAAAGCTTAGGTTTTAAGTTCAAATACTCTTAGAATTCTCATTCCCTTTGCAACATCTTTAGTATGTGAAGCCGGATTTTTAAATGTAGCTTTAATAAAGATCAAATAGCGCATAAAGATCAATGTGGAGCAAGAAAGAAATGAGAGTAGCGGTCTCAAGTCCTAACCCACGCTTTGAAAAATCTGTGGAGGTCACCAAGTTCATCCGTCACATTGACTAAGTTGCATTGATTGAATTAGTTCCAATTTTTCTTAAATAATAATAGTAGTATTCTTGTGGGTCAATGTAAAAACTCAGCTTTGTATTGTGGATGTTTTAATTGTTGTGCCTAATATTGTGCCTATTTCGACTAGCTAGGGCGCCGAGACAAAATATGAAACCTGTAAGTGAGCCGAGAACTGAAAGGTTTGGGAACCCCCGGACTATGAGGTAGTTACAGAAGTAAAACATTGTGTCTAAACAGTTAGATAGTCGTATTTGCCTAACACTCAGACAATGTATTCGTGCAATATTTGATAGGTTTATTTAGGCACAGTACGAGTAATTTGTGTGCAATATGTTTGTGCAATATGTCGATTTAGAACGGCTGTTTGAATAGCACTAAATTGTACTGGTCCGAATGTTACCAATAATTGCAAGCTAGATCCATGAAATTCTTATTGTCATTAGCGATCCGAAATGTGAACTCCTAACATCAGGAGGCTGTACTGCATTTTGAATAGGTATCTGTGCGAGGTTTTCGTTAATCGTCTATGATTATATAATTGATATTAATATATCAATTTTGAATTTTGTATATGATAACTTATATAAAATAAGTAATTTCGATCTCGTGATTGCGTTATCACATTTCTCAACAATTCCCACTAAATAGAAACTTCGCTAAAGTTGTGTTAAAGCTTAGGGTGATAAAGCAAGCGAGATCGACAGTTCTATATTAAAAAATTTGTTTTATAGGGCAGATATTATTTTATAAAAAAACAGTAGTATATACCTATAAAATTCGTTCGAAATATTATATACTTTCCAATGTTAGCAGTAATTAAAACCAGAACATGTAATATTTTACTCTTTGCTTATGCTACATAGACATGCACATACAAAGGCGCTATAATTAGGACGTAAACGATAAAAACATATAAACAAACAGAAATATATTGCGTATTACACGTTACCTACCTACCAACATAGCATATTTTTGCTACACCACATTTTCAGAGTTCCAAACATTTGTGCCTCAAAATCAAATAAACATAGGTACACAATAAACAATCATGAAAACAGTAAGGCATTTAAAAAAAATGCGGGATCGAAGCCTCATTTTTTGTCCAAAAAACGGTATTATATTATTTTATTCTAATTATGAAACTAAATGTATGAAAGCTACTTTATTTGTGTCAAAATAAAAAGCCCTCATATTATATGGCGAAAACATTGTAACACTTACTATTTTTTCGCCATATTTATTGTTGCTTTTTTCGCCATATATAATGTTGCTTTTTTCCCCATATATAACGTTGCAGTGTGGGACACGAGAGGACCCAACTTTTATGTATTTTTTAAATTTCTCGGAACTAGTTACTAAACATAGCTTTTCTCTAAACTCTCAAATTGAATTGCCTTCATTAGTACCTAATATTTTAACAAACTTTTCGATAAAACCAAATTCTCTAAAACATCAAACAATTAGAAGTAATAGGAAGAAGTTTATCAACAATTTTCATAAAACATCTAATAGTATGCTGAATTTTGTCACAGGCTATCTCAAAGTCTCAACTAAATACTATGTATAAATTGTATCTAGTTTTTATACGTTTATGTATTAAGTAACGCTATTTTTTTACCCTGTAATCAAAAGTAACTTTTTAAATAACTAAATGACAGACTATTTAACATCCGCTCACAAGATTTTCTAAGTTATTTATTATTTCAATCACATAATGATTTATCCATTTGATGATGGTATGAATATTACAAGTAGAGAATTGTATTGCGTTGTATTAGAGAATAAAATGATAAAGAGTTCTATTGGCTGAGTTAAAATATGTCAAATTATATTAAGTTGCCATTTTTTAAAATATATTAACGTTAAATTACTGAATACTCAATACTTTATTTATAGGATAAAATAGGTAAGAAACCAAAAAGTACTCAGTTATACCTTTTTGATTAATTTTGGATTAGTTTAACAATAATTAGAACAGAGCTCTAAAGTCTTAAACTATAATGAACATCATCAACACACAACCGCGCTAACCGTCATGCCCCGGTGGCCCAGCATTAGTAAAAAAAAAACGCTATATTTAAAAGGTATGGAATAGTTGATCCAAAAATTAATATCTAAACGCTATTTGCATTGTGTTATGAAGTATTAAAAAAACAAATAGCGCAATCGATTTTGAATCGATTACAATTAATTTTAAATAAGGCAACATTACTAAAAGTACGATCTATCTGTCACGTCAATGTCAAATCAATAGCGTCGGTCGGTTCGTTTCGTCATTTCGTGTTGTAAGATAAACGTTCAGTCGAGTATTTATTATTATTCCGTATTTACTTCAGTTCTGAAACGTTTTTGTGTTTATATAACGAGTTCATATAATCATATTCAATGGGTGTTGCCAAAGGCTAATAGGCCTTCCTCATGACATTAAAAGTATATTTAACCACTAATGATGAAACTATGACTGTGTGTATATCCTGTGAGTAAATCAATAGAGCAAAAACTCGCCTATGTTTGTTTTTAAAACATTTTTATTTTTCTTACCATTATCCATATATATATTATATTACCTAAAACTAAACTTCAGATTATTTTGTGGAAATGGCTTCTGCTGTGAGATAGACATTTCCATATAAAAAGAAGGTACCCTTCAGCATTTCAATGATGTAAAAGAGAAACTAGGTTAACATAACATTTTATTGTATTAAGTGATTTCACGAAAACCTGTGTGAAAAAGTTACAACCGTTTTCTAATTCCGAAATAAGAATGTTTTCTCTTAATGGGGAAGGCAACTGTCAAAATGGCGCTGTCGTAGCTAGTTCCCAACACAAGCCAATAATACAAGGCGTCATGTGATTTTATTTTATTTTAGCGAAAATTTAAGCCTTTTTGTGTTCCTAGATGCACCGAAATTGGTGTCTACAATTTCCCGAAAGCCCCTAAACTCAGAACATTGTGGTTTAAAGCTATTCGTGGAGATTTTTTTGAGTTCGAGTTTATGTCGGAAACATTTTGAAGAAAGTGATTACGAGGAAATATTCAAGGTTTAAAATTCTGACATTTTCCACGTCAAGTACTTGATTTAAAATGCTGAAATCGCGGAAATTAACGAAATAATGAAATAAAATCAAACTCATGAATGAACATAAAATGAAATGAATGAACGAAATGTCAAATTTATTGTAGGCCATAGGGACCTAGCTATGGTTACGCCATCTACAATTAGCTTTGCCCGACCTTCCCCATTATAAACAAAAAATGGTCCTGACACAAAAAAAATTCATAGAGACCCAACTTCCCTAACAAGATGGGCATTGTCCTTTGCCAATTGTTGAAATATTTAAAAGTTTTGTGATATTCAAATTAATTTAATTGTTTATGCCATCCCACTACTTTTAAACCTCACATCAATCTATCACACGTTAGGCAGCCTAGGCATTATGGGGTGCTTGTTCCAGCATGTCGATTCTGTAAAAATCTCACCGTGAAGACTTGCGTGCAGTGAGCTGTCAGTGTCATCCCGTCTTGCTTCACGCTCACTTCACCTAAGTTTTCACGGTGATATGGGTACAGAATAGCACAATAGGTCCTGGAAGGAATACGTCAAATTACAAGTCACCCTGTATTTTCGCAAGGATTATCTACTTACCTAAATGAAAGACAAATCCGTCACTTTAAATATAGGCGAAGTAAAGAAACAGCAGATTTTTGCTTACGTAGTGTATAAGTTAGTACGAGTAGCACTCTCTACCTCTTAGTTAGTAAGGAATCAATTTAAGATTTCATTAATATTTCATAATAACATGTGTTCAACACATCAGCAGAGAGCTCAAGTTCGTTTTAGTTAGGGGTCAGGTTATTCCTTTCGAGAATATTACAAGTTGAGAAACACCGCACGTTGAAATGTGTCGACTAAATTAACAAACAATCGTAAGCTCCTGTGAATGAAAAAGTGTGAACAATGAACCACAGTTTCCATACGTTTACAATACGATGGGAAGGGATATATATACCTACGTAACTAATTTGACACCGTTGGAATTGCCCTCCATACTCAGCAATAGTTATAACATTTTATCTTATCGAGTGTGTTAAGTGATCCCTCGTAAATTCGTAAACACGCAGAGAAATGTAATTACACGCATTACGGTCGTATATTACTCGGGTAATCGGTCTCCGAAATGGTCTGTCGTCTGTCGACAAAATAGGACGCCGCGTCCGTCGTGGGCGTGGACTAGTTTGTTCCGGCCGTCAACGTTTAAGCACAAATCACAATGCAACACAAAATGTGAGTTGCATTATTTTTTTGTGAAACTTGTATTAAGAGTTTCATTGCAATTATAAGCAATCAATGTTGTTAAATACTTAAAAAATTGATCACATTTATCTATAAATGTTAGGTTTAGTTTCAAGACTATTATGAGTTTGAGTATCATTCTTCAGAATTCAGAAACAAACAGCATTACATTCTCAAAACTCTTCTAACCGCTTCAACAAAAAATAAGAATCTAACCAAAGTAGAAATTCGAAACGAAACGTATCTAGTTCAATATCCCTTTCGAATTGAAAACCAACTCCTCAAAAGTCTGTGAAGATTGATTCAGATTTCATTTATTCCGAGAGAAGGACAGATTGTTTTGGCGTTAAACTTGACGTTGCGACGTCAAGCGATACCCCAGCGCGCTTCAATCTAAAATCACTGGCTCGCTGAGGAAAAAAGTTACATTATGAACTCTAAGATCCAGCCCGCAGAAAACGAGCCTTAATTAAGGCTATCAAACATGGTTTGTTCGCCTCCAGATCCATCTGATCTCATCAAAATCCGTTTCAAATCAAATCTGGCAGATATTAGGTACGGCCCATCGATCACAAATATAGAACGTACGGCCCCAAGATCTACAAACACTCCCAGACGCAAATCGTTTAAACTGATCAGATTGTTTCGTGTGTGTCCACGCATCAGATCAGACCCAACTGACCCAGGTTTAGCTGTACAGTATATATAGCTATTCACAACGGTGCTATACGATTGCGTACCAAATCGAACTACAATCCATTTTAACCAAAGAGTCTTCTAAAGGCTGCTCTCAAATCAATATCCGAAAATGTTGTCAGTTTATTTCAAATAGACGACCTCTATTCTTCCGAAAGCTATTTGCTGTCGGGGAAAAAAGCTGCCATTTTCGATTCGACAACCTGTCGCATGGTTATGAATATCTATGCAGGTTGATTTCTCCATTCTTATGTGCCTTACTTGAGTACCTCGTAGAAACTCAATTAAATTCCAGTGCAGTACTTTAAAAGTCTCAAAAATGCACTTAATAAATCTCAGAAATTAAAATTGGCAAGAGCGCAATGTTGTTCAAACTACCAACACAATTAAACAAATGATCGTTCAGCATTCCGACGATCGTTAATCGCTTCTACATAAACAAAATATTCATGTTATAGAACACACAAGCCGATATCCACGTGCCATCGAAGATGGCGAAAATGGTTTCGTACTATAAACATAGGTATAAATAGAAAGAAGAATTTAATGTTGTATGTAAAACAAGAATACTCGACTGTTTATACTTAAACCTACCTAAATGTAATAACTTTAAATTTCAACTTTCGTTTGTAGAGTATTTGCTAGGTGAAAAATTAACCTCATATTTTACCGTATTGGTAATTTTGTAATACACGCAGCGAGGAAACGTTTATTTTTCTGTTTTTGAATATTTTTCTCTACAGTGGGACCAGCAGGGTTATTGCGTTACACAATAACAATTGCAAGTCTTTCGTTTTGACAGCTCGACAACATTCATTGCGATATTTTAGTCGTCGAGCAGTAGAATTTTTCAAACGTATGAAGCATGGGATTAGGAATTTCCTTCAAAATCATTCGGATTGTGAAAGGAAGTGTGTTACGCAATTGCGTCGATGTACATTCGAGTTCACTAATATATTGGCAGTGTTATTGTTTCAAAATATTGTTAGCGTTAAAATTATCATAAAGTTCTGTACAAACTTAGACATCAATAAAATGTTATCATATAAACTGTTCATAGGTATGTTACGGTAGTGAAGTCAAAAAAATCTGACTACTCTTCGAAACATAAATATCTAAGTATTTACATATTAATGTTTCGAAGAGTTCAATATATTTAGTGCAAGCTAGGATTCGTACATATCTATAAAGCTCTGAATATTCAACTTAATGGGTTTTATCATTAAATTTATTTTTGCTTGCCGGTTGCCGTTCGTAATACTCGTAGGACTGTACCAATCACAAAACGTTTAAATTCTTTTTTTTTTTTTGTAGAACATAGGTAAACAAAAAGGACAGATACCAAAATTAATAAAATGAACACAAATATTCTAATCATAATTTCTAAGAGAGAGTTGTATTATTTGATTAATTAACAATTCGACTGGTCCGGGGATACCTCGTCCGGTCTCCTGTGAGGAGCCTCCTTGCCGGATTGCCGCCATGGGATCTGGAGGCAAAAGCCGAGGGAGTGGCGCGAGTTGGAAAAACGCCGGGGCGTATCTCCGCTGCCGCGAGAAATCACGGCACAGCGGACTGAGCTCCGGCGGGATCTCATGGCGACAAAGGACGATGGCGGGTGCAACCCAGTGCTGGGCACGCCACAATAGCGGCGATAAGTCCCCTCTTTGAGGAGTGGTTAGAGAGGCGCCACGGCGTGCTCACCTTCCTCCTGACACAGGTGCTTACATGGTCAAATACTCCGGCGGACATGGTTGTTTCGAGAGGTTCCTGTTCCATATAAGGAGGGAGGAAATGCCCGGGTATCACCATTGTGTGGATCGCCCGGAGGAGACGGCGGAGCATACGGTGGTCTGTCCAGCTTGGGCGGAGCACCGCCGTGTTTTGGCGGAGGCGATCGGCAGCTGCGATCTTTCGCGTCCTTCCCTGGTCCTGGTCATGGTTCGTAGCGAGAGCGAATAGGAAGCCGTCACCTCCTTCTGCGTAGTAGTAATGCTTGCGAAGGATGAGGTGGAGCGCGTGAGGGAGAGAACCTTACACCCTTACGCCCCTAGTCGCCGCAGGAGATGCCCTGGGCGTCGGGGACCTCCTGCTGATTCCCGGCCACCGTAGGCGCGGGCTTGCGGACGGCGAGCAATGGGTAGCTCGCCAACCGGTAAGGACCAGGCCCGGGTCGACAGCGCGTCGTGTTCCCGAAGACCCCGAAGACGTTACCTACTTATTTGTAAAAAATTTCGACATTTCAAATTGTCAAGATATTTTTCACAGAAACATTGCATACGTATATGAACAAGGGATTGCGCACAATTTTTTGATTCTTTGTCTGTAGCATTATTATTGAGTAGTCACTTATTTATGATGTTACAGATTGTTTACAATTTATTGTAAGGCAAAGCTGTTTAGAGTTTTATGAAACTTACCATTACCTATATATTTTTGATTCATGAACATGCTCAGATATAAAAGAACTCGACTGTACCTAACTACAAACTATCTTTCAGCCAGACAGAACAAAATCTTCTGGAATGGCCATATTTTAATAATAAGCAGGTGCTCCTCAATTGTTTGATTGAGAGAGAAATCCTTTATGCTTCACAAACCAGTTGAAGTTTGTTTTGGCAATGCTTTTCCCAAAGGCTATATTATTTTAATAAAAATCACAGCACTGCGAAGCCGGTTGGGGACTTCTAATAATACTTTAATTAACTCTACTGAGCCGTCCGCAAAGTCCTTTTTAAACAAAATGTAACCTTTGCGGACGTTTCGTTACACGAGGAGTACCTACCTCAAGTACCTAAGTAAACACTTTTTGTTACACGTTTGCGACGCTGAAAACTTTCGATCTGATGATAACGAGATGATATATAAAAGGTAGAATGCAGAAATTTTGTGTAATAAATATAATATACCTACTATGCCTTACTAAGATTTTGTTAATATACATTACATAGATTTGAAAAACCATGTTTTCCAAAGTTTTGATAAGATCAACAAAATATTTTGTAATGAACACATAGGAAATTCTTTTGTCCCGGAAAATATAAGGGTTTCCGAGGGATCAGCGAAAAACGGTACCTATCTCTGCACCGGCTGAATAGATAAATGTGAAATTTTCACTGTTAGATAGTTTAGGTGACCCTTCCTAACGATCCACTACATTATCCCAAAATTCTGTCGATTCTCTAGCTTAAAAGGTCATCAACTCAAGTGAAATTAAAAGTTTTTAACAACATTCCTTTTACACATGCCGCTGTCACGTCCAATCTGTTCTTTTCCGAAGCCGTTCCATTCATCGACCCACAACTCAATCTAAGTTTCTTTATAACCTATCTTTTATTATATTATAAATCTTAAAGACTTTTAAAACAATTGTTATTTGGTCCTTGGTATGTACAACTAAAATTCCCTTAGCGAACTCTTCATAAACTTAAACAGAAAATTCATTTCATTTATCCGCAAGCTGAACGAAAAACGGAACTTTAAAATGTTTTCTGAACGTTTTATTTGCTTTGACAAATTAAGTCGAATCCTATTCATCGTGGTCACAAAATAACAGGCTTTAAGACAGTCCAATATTTTTCAATTTGGTACTATAGACATAATATTTAGATTTAATATTACTTGCTTTTTTAAGACTTATTTCGCAGAGATTAATCTGACTGTGAAAACAACAACTCCATTTCAACCCCTCCATTGGTTTTCCAAAACCTCTGTTCTGCGCGCAACTCTGTTTACCTACACACCCGAAAGTGACTTATCGCCCCAATACGTGTCTTTCTTTCGTGGTTTAGGCTTTACTTAAGTAAGATCCAGTCACAAAAAATCTGTGTTTTAAAAATGAATTTAAAAATTAAAAAGGGCTACAAACGACCTGTGTAGTAGATATGAAGACTGGTTACTTTACTTAATCATTTCCACAGCGATCTCTGAAGCCATTAGCTATCATAACTCGGCAACAAAAAACACTACAGTAAAAAAACAAACCGTTTTAATGCGAAACAAAAATAACCGGCTGTTCATAATGTACGTACGAACCATTAATTTGAATTGTATACAACGGTGCAGTCATGTGGAAGATAATTTTATGAGTGTTTTTACAGGAATGTCTGTCGTCGGAAGCTTCTGCTGTTTTCCGGCTCACACCTGAAACGGACACGGCACGGCGGCGCGTAGCAACCGTCTTATGTACACAAGCCATAGTGGCTTGTGTACATAAGGCGGTTAAGCCACTATAAAGTTGAAAAGGTTATTCAAAAAATAAATACAAACTTTATTCAGTTCAGAAGAAAAAAACTTGTCGGTAAGTAACAGATTACCTAGAGAGTAGGATTCCCTGTGTCGTGGGGTCCAGAGAGCCATAGACAAATATCATTCGCTTCGGAGCGATTCTATTTCTACAACCGCTATGCTTCACTATGATACTACGCTATGAACTATGACGCGACTGCGTCATACGTGACATTTCGATAGCTTATGTTAACCCTATTTTTGGCTTTTGCACTATCGTAATCGCTGTCAGTCTCTTCCCAATTAAGGAAAACGTTTTCACTTATTTAGATATATGAAGTAATTAATTCTAAAAAAAAACAAGTACAATGATTGTATTAAAAAAGTTAACTAACTAAAAATAAACTATTACATTACATTAACATAGACCCACACATACATTACACACACACACACATTTATTATTATTACATGGTTATGTTATGTTATATGTACATAACTTGCATTTCATATGTTTTAAAAAACTAACGTTGACGATGGCTCCAGATCTAAACATTAAAGTAAAGAATAACATGTTTCGATAAAATACCAACAAAAGAGTCTAGAAAACAATTTCTTTAAAATAACGGATAAGATTGGAATCTCAACTGCTTTGCCTGTGATAGCACTTCTATCTTGGTAATTTCAATTTCTGAGAGTCTTCTAAGATCGAATACTAAGATTGTGAGTAGGAAATGAAGACTGTCCTTTTTTGTGTTCCGTACCCAAAGGGTGCCAACGAAACCCTATTACTACGCCTCCGCTGTCCGTCCGTCTGTCTGTCAGCGGGCTGTATCTCATGAAATGTGACAGGCAGTTAACATTTTCACAGAGTGTGTATTTCTATTGCCGGTATAACAACAAATAATAAAAATGAAACCATACAAGAAACTTGTTGTGTTTTAAATGTGTATAGTGTTAGCTTGGAGAACCGGCGTAAATACCTGGAGGCCAACATGCTTCACGATATTGTTCACAGTCATCTCGATGCCATTGATTTGACGAGTAAGCTGTGTTATTCTGTCCCTCGAACAGTTCATGTACGTCAGGTTCGTGTTCGTACTCTGTTTGCGCTTAATTCTTGTCGCACTAACTCTGGCTTGCGCTGCCCTATTCATAGAATGTTGGAATCCTATAATTCTAATTTCAATGATATTGATATATTTGCATGCTCAAAAAATGAATTTAAATCTTATATTATAATTAAATTATCTTTATTGTAATCTTATTACTATGTTTTATGAATTGCATAATTTAAGAAATTGAAATTGTTTTTTATCTGTTTTGGTTTCGTTACTATAGTTAGCTTTATAGTATATTACTTATTGTTTTAAATATTTGTTAATTTTGGCAATGCTCGTCTAGTGGCAACCACTGATCTTTAAATATGAATTATTTGCGGATAATGTAGTGGACTGCAACATTGCTCCTTAAAAAGTTTGTTAACTATTGTATTATGTATGTTGTAGTTGTTTATTATCCCTTAATAAACTAAAATAAAATATTGTACGGTGGTACGGGACCCTTTGTGTGCGAGCCCGACTCGTATTTGGCTGAGTTTTTTTGTTCTCTCTAACGTGCCGTATTTTCGGCGTTTCGGGAGTAACACTGACAATTTAAAGGCCCCCATGGTAATACAAAACGACGGTAAGCCCTAAACTAAATTATGTCGGCGGGCTTATGACACACGCTCGAGGGTCATAAGTTTCGACGTAAATAGCTTTAATATCTTTTTGTCCTAATGGTCTTTATTGCAAGAAATCATTTAAAGGTCTATTTAGACGTATTAAAACAGTTTTATTACCACTTATTTGTCAGTTTGGCAGTCAATGATCTCTAGCCTTTTATGGCTTTTATAAGCACCTTACCTCTCTCGCTCTTTACCTTCATAAGCATAACTGGCGAAATGTGTGTGTACTATAGGTACACCACTGCCTACACCTTCTGGGATTATTTAGTTATGTTATGTTTTAACCTTATTTTTTATCTGTAAATTGTAAACAATTATCTTAATTCCATAGGCCTATGTTGTCAATTAAAACTGTTTAGATTGTAAAAAAAAAACACTGTTTGTTCATCTCCAGAAGATTAACTTACCTACTGCAACCAGCAACTTATTCATTCGCATACAAAGTTTACTAATTGCGTAACAAAGTATCAGTCACATTCTGAATTATTTTAATGGACATTGCTAATCCATTGCTTCATATGTTCCAAAAATGGGTCAGCTCAATTGTTGAGCCGACCCATACGCAATGAATGTTGTTGAACTGTCAAAATGAAAAACCATTCCCACTGAACGGGTCAAAACACACCAATGTGTTTTGACCCGTTCAGTCTACGAAATATTTTAGTACACGACGAGTAGAATGAGTTTTATTGTTTTAATGTCGTTGTACATTGACATCACAAAGCACTTCTATGAAAACAAAGCTTTTTGCGAATTCAATCGCAAGTCTCAGGCACTTTTCGTGTTTATTGCGTTGTAGTTGAATTTGTGTTTTTTTGGATAATAACTAAAGTGACTACCGAGATGTTATGTGTGGATTTCACCTATGAAACTGAACGCGTTTAGCACACCTATACCGCGTTCAAGCGCTGTCAGTATCCAAATTGTTATGAAATATTGACACTGCCAGCTTTTGAACGTGGTTAAGAAGTGCTGATCGCGTTCAGTTTCATTAGTGAAATCCGCACTAAGAAGAATGGAAGAAAAAGACAAATTGGGATAAGAGGCAGGAGAATGATGAACTTTAGCGACTTGTGCGTCCATTTGTTATTGTTCACGATCGTAAACTTAGGTACATATATTTGTTTTACGTATTTAACTTACAATTTTGTTTATTTATATTTTTCACATAGTTAACAAATTATCTCATTCAATTTATTCGACAGACTACCTAGTATTATGTTTTGATTGTTTTATTTATTTACACCTATATCTAAAATATCGAGACAGTAACACCCACACAGAATCAACTAAAGTGAGCTTATTATTTTTTAGAATGTGGGTGACTCGTTAAGGTTAAAGTTCTTATATTATTTTCATTAAACTTTTAAAATCGAAGAACAAAAGGAGCCAATCACATTCGTAAATAATTGAGGAACCAGAATATGTCATGTGAAGAGAATGGCCAGATGGCCACATATTTGACCTCTTTAGAAGATGGTTACCGTAAAATTAGTGACGTGATCATCCACGCAAGTCTACGATAAAATCTTAGATTTACGGTTCTGCCGAAATTAGCCAGCAGCAGACAAAGTTTTGCGTCATATTCAAATACTAGCTTCTGCGCGTCTTGTTCCCCCGCCCCACCCCGTCGCATCACATCGCATCGCCTATCCGCGCTTTAACTTCTTTTTCGCTTAGAGTTCTTGCTTCTTTATTTTTCTTTTAGTTCTGCTCCAAAGGGTCCTAGTGTGATAAATAGCCAAAAGCCTTTCTCAAGAATTGGACTATTATTTATTTAAACTGTGTACAAAGATGGACTTAATGCCTTAGGCATTTTCTACCAGTCAACCAACGGTGGTGAAGAGAGTAGATGGCAGGTGATTTGTTTGAAAGGAACAATGATGAAAAATACTTAAAAATATATAAATTTTTATGAATTATAAATACAGTAGTATTGTGTACATTAATAGGTTATAAACTTATAATACACAATTCCACTTTATTATAAGTATATTTTATAGTTAATACTATAAAATATACTTATAAAATCCATACATATAATATATGAATTCAAGGGTGACAGGTGTTGAGAGGATTGTATGCTATTTGTTTCGAAAATAACTATAATACACACACAAATCACACTATCAAATCCGACTGAGTTCCAGAAGTTCCAGAGTTCAAACAAAAAAAAAAAAATACTTTTCAGCTTTATTATATTATTATCTATCTATTCATAGTTAACTTAAAATTACGATCTTAGACTACGAATTATTTAATACTTATTATTATTATGTTAATATTAAAAAGGTTAAAGTTTTCTACACGGCCATATTAAGTTTTATTCCGGCCTGCTCGTAACATCTAAATGGACTTTTAATAAAGCGATAGTGTTTGATCCTAAAACAAGGTCAACGTCTTATTTATAACGAAAATGCCTAAAACCTTAAATGTTTAATGTATTTATATATAGATAAAATTCTAAATTTAAATCATGTCTTGAATCAAGACACCTTAGCGTGGGTAAGCTGCGACTTAGGTCGTAGGCTGTAAGTACATCTGAGTCAATAGTTGTGCGGGCTCACTCGCAAGAAAACACTCTTTATCACAGTTGTCTTACTGAAGTAGTACATAAGACGAATGTATTGACACAAGACAAAACAGACAGTTTCGAGTTTGGCTTTGCATAATCATGCATGCATAATCAGCATATTATGTTCCCACTGCTGGGACACAAGCCTTCTCTCTGTGAGAGGGAGTGGGCTGTAATCTACCACGCGGGCCCAGTGCGGGTTGGTAGATGTCACATGTCTTCGAATTTTTGGTTCTAAGACATGCCGGTTTCGTCACGATGTTTTCCCTCACCGTTTTGAGAGCAGTGGTGATGAAATAATTAACACAAAGTGAAGCGCCTGTCTGGGTTCGAACCTAAGACCCACAACTCGTAAGTCGCGGCCGTTACCACTGGGCCGCCACTGGGCCACCGCTGCTCCGACAACACTTTGATTGAATTATATTTGAAAAATATGATGTGACGTGAAATAAGCCCCTCTACGTGACATTCGCTTGATGTTTTGCAAGCCAGTTATTTTTTTAGGCATTAGTGATAAAATATTAATATTATGTCAGTGCGCTGAACTCGAACTATATGGCCAACTTATATAAGCCAAAGCTGTAACCCATCAAATTTAAATTTAATTAGTGTTTTTTGCAAATTGCAGCTCTGTTTTACGTCGTATTTTGATCGAAATGCGATTTTGCGACTGTAGGAATTATATATTTACTGAATAATCAACCATCAATTCATAACAATAGTCAAACCTTGGAAATTTGCTCCACCTAAGAATATTTTATATAAAAATTCTTAGGTGACAAAAACAGAGCCTTGAATTTGCCAAAAATCAAAGAAAATTGGATTATTTTCGGGCTACAGCCAAGGATCCACCTGAAGCCAAAGATATAAATCATTAGATTCGCCCTTCCGCCTCAAAAGATAGCCGTGTTTCTGTTTCCTTTGAAGGTGAACTTTTCTCTACATATAAACGTGGTCAATAAAGAGAGAAAGCAATACCTCCGTCTTCATCTATCGTCTCTAATCTTTGAAATTAACTTACAATTTAGCCGCCGACATCGAAATAAGCCCCCAATACTGACGTAGCTAAATCCCTCACAAACAATATGGCGGCTAATATTAAAACGTCTGTTTCGTTGGTTAGTGAAATAGTGTGGACGTGCTGCTCATTTAAAGATGTAGGATGAACAAGAAACCTTGACTAGACGATTCACGTAAATCACGCAAAACCTTCGGCTGCTCGGTGAAAGAATTGAACAGGCATGAAAGCGGCTTCACTCAAGAAAAATGAGGCTTTAGTCCTTGATGGGTACAACTTATTACGACGAGGAGGTTAAAGAGGTAATTTTTCCCGTTTCCTATAACTTTCTTATCTTCAGTCCGTACCCCATTTATTTGGGTTCGGTTCTTTATGTCTTTTCTTCTATGAATATGTAGGTACCGTCTACTTCAAAATTGTTGATTATTGACACAGTAATATATGTCATGGAATTCACCTATACATATGCATTACGACGAAAAATGTCTTTAATGTTAACAGTTTGCGCACTTATAAATATTTTTCGTATAGTTAAAACATTTCTACATTACACATCCAAGCCGCGTCTCCAAACACGAGGGACTGAAAAAACTTTAATTTTTCTCTTTTTCTATCATATCATAGTATTATATTGAAATAGGATCAAAGCACGAAGTCCAAAGTTACTTACGGGCGTTTCCAACTCCATATCACTTACGAACATAAGATTAACTCGGGGCACAACTCAGAATTGATGACAACACGATTTCCCAATTGGCCCTTTTCTCCATATATTATGTTTATGCACGTACGAAAAATTGAATCAGATCCTTATTTTTACGGATCAACTTACGGACGGGCCGGTATTTTCAATGACGGACATAGAGTAGACCACCTAACACGAATACTTAGACCCATTTCAAAGACAAAACTTAGTGTCTTTCGCTCATATTCTTTATTGGTACGTAAATATTGGGTACTTTTAAAATAAACTAGCTTGTCGGAAATTATCCCAAGGGAACGTACTACCGGGATAAAACGTTTTATATGAGTTAATCCAGGTTGTAAGCTATCTGCCAAATTTTTCGCCGTTTTTGCGGAATTGAGTTACAAACATACAAACTTACATTTATAATATTAAGTATGTCATTTAAGTAGGATAGGGAATAGGATGAAAGGAGCATATGCCATGTAATTTACTTATGGAACTTATGTATTACCGTGTACGACCGAAATCCCTACTCGAACCTAATCGAATAAAATCTCGACTAGAAGGTACTATTCTACACCCACGTAATATCAATGTTAGATTTCGACACTAGATTAGCCTATCAATATGCCAGCCATCAATATCTACTTTATCGACCCAAACACCCTACAATACTCAGGCAGAGTTCTCACACCTCGTCAATACGCAATGAACCAATTTTCTGTTTTTCCCAATCGATAACCTCAATAGCATTTTCTTAAAACAAACTGGCATTATTACACAATGTGTTGTATTGTAGCACTATCCATTGAATACAAACAGTGTTCGTGGCCTTTATTACATCACATGGCGTGTGGATATAAAAACACCAGTCTAAAGGCTATTACGTCCGGCTGTACCCTAATTTGAATAGAGAAACGGAACAACTATGCTAACACCATAAATCAGCTATTTTATAGGCGATCATGTACAGGTTCAGGGTTTGGGTAGCCTGGAATAATCAATTACGGCATGGAGGCTCCTTACTTGCGATAGGCACAAGTTCTGTGTGACATTATACCAAAACTCATCCTTAGGCACCCATTAGCAGGACTAATTGAAGTTCCCGAAACTATTTTTTACTAGCCTTTGTTGGGTTTTGCTTGAGTGTAATTGAAAATTAAAAGAAAATGGTTTCCTTTTGCAAACAATTTGATGAAGCCAAGTGAACCCAAGCTGCTTAGCGAATATAATTTGAAAATACCTTCAAGAAATCCTAGGAGACATATTATACCGCTGTCTGCCCCATTTAGGAGAAGAGACTCGGTGAAAAAACAGCTTTTTAAGGTCCTGAAGTGTATTATAATACTCGTAGGCAGGCAAGCATGAATTTATTGTATAAGATTCTGATTGGGATCTTTCACAAGCGCTTGTTTAACATTGAAAGACTTTCATAAGTAAGTTGTACTTTGGGAGCATTAAGCTTTTTCGGATGTCAAATTCAATTGAATCTTTAAGATGAAAATTAAACCAATAATGGTTACCGATTTATGACGTTTTTACTCGACCATATTACCTTTAACAACCAACGGAATAAGCTGAGGTTTTCTGGGGTTTCCATAAAAAATAACGTATTGGATTAAACATAGTTTTCATAGTCAGTATTTTTTTTGTAAATACTAAAAAACCTGGCTATGAAAACTTTTTTCAATAAACAAGGTTAAGTGAACACGCGCCCCATAGGGAGAAAATACCTTAAACACCGAAGAAATCTACACAAAAGAGGCAGTTTTTTACCTTTGAAGTTGAATGTACAATTGTATGAAAGTAATGACTTTATCGTTTCACTTATTGTTATTCCGCACAGTTCGTACATACAGGGTTAGCTGTATTTACTGAGGCAATAAGTTGCGGGTAGGTGGGGTCAGGCCACGTACTGCAATATTTAGTTGGTCTACCGCGCCTAATCGTCAATAAGTTGTTCGTTATTGGGGTTGAGCGCACCCTAATAAATGTGGCTAATTTAACTAAGCATTCCGCATCAAACTAATTTAGGACGAAAGTAAAGATTCATTATCTTAGCAACTCGTAGGTAGACTACTTCATTCTTAACAGTTACCGTTGTGGTATGGGTATTTTGCTTGCCAATCCCTTAGGGTCGTTTGATTTATCAGCAGGCGAAGGAGGCAGTTTCGCGGAAGGCGTTCATTGGCAGTTATGCAAAATTTGTAGGCATAATGGCGTTCTGTGGTTTCTGCCTACCCCCATGGGAAGAAGGCGTGAGTTTATGTATGTATGTATGTGTATGTAATAATACAAACTTATATATAATACATTCGTCCCTTTATATAAATCTTAAAGCAATATAAACTATCTGTGTAGGTCAGTAGGTTCATACCTTTCCAACTTTCCTACTTCAACATTGTTTTAAAGCAAAAGTGATAAAAATGCATATTAATATTTGCCGTAAAGTATGTCAACTGACAAGCACTTTACAATACTGTCTGCAATAGGCCAGCATGTCGTTAATACTTAAAAGCTTGAGCCGTATTCAGGTGTTTTATAAAGACGTGTTATGTATTATTTTGTAAGTTGCAATTTCAAGTTCGTTTTTAAAATGGAAATATTTATATTTTCAGTCAAAGCTTTGATTTTCTTTTTTTTGGTCAGTGCTGTGTTGTTCACTGTTCTGTTTTAACAGGCGAAGACTTGTAATTGGCTGACCGTTACACGTCCTATTCAACACTGTTTTGTTTAGCTGTAAGTCTTCCAAACATCCAAACTAATACCACAAATTCGAAAGTAACTCTGTATGTCTGTATGTTTACCTATTCACGCCTCAACCACTGTGAACGGATTTCGATAAAATTTTGCAAGGAGACAAATGACATTCTTAGAAAGGACAGACTGCTCTGTCTCAAAATAATCCTAAAGGGGCTGATAGATATAGGGGACGAAAGTTTGTATGGGAAACCCAGCATTTCTTAAGTCAGGTATATGCAAATTCAAATTTATGCTTTTGGTAAGAAATAAAGAACTATGTATTTCAGTGTTTTTATAAAATCATTCCCCTAGGGGTACATTAAGGAATTATTTTAAAATTCACAAGTGTAATTGAATTTTTTGTGTGGAGTAACTATTTTGAACGACAGACAATTTGACAGACAATTTGACGACAGAAATATTGTCTGTTCGTCACCATACCTCCTAACCCCTACTTATACACCTTACCTTCTGAACGAAATTGGATGAAAAGCGATTATTTAAACTAAAAATCCATACTATCCATTCAAATAGAATAGAGCAATATTAATAATCCCAACTATTCCAAGGAATTTGTTAATTTTGTCGATTGAAAATGCCATCGGTGACACAGCTTGTCACTTTAGATACTTACAAATAGACCAATTTTGTACTAAATTACACCCACACAACAGACACCCACCAAGTAATTTCTTGAAAACTATTCAGGGTGGGGGACATCGACGCACAACGTGTTACCATGGATTCAGTAGGTACAAGATTCTGGACCAGGGACGTTCAAATTGGGCGTTTAAAGGTTTGAGTTATTAATAAACACGATCCTATCATTAATCTTTATTGGACTTAGGACTTTTCTTGATCTCGCCGTTTATCAAATTGAAACACAAATCACACTGGGAGAGGAAAATTGTCTTCTCACATTAACAATATGGGTAAAAAATGAAAACCATTTACCAACGAGGCTCGGTGTTCGGTTGTGACCTTATTTGCTTTCACAAATTAAGGATCGTGCACACTGGCGAGACTGGCGTCGTGTCCTGTTTGTGGGAGCCTTTACCTGGGTTACTTAGAAATCATGTAAGTACACTTTGAAGTAGGAGCATCTAGAAAACTGCAATTCACTTATTTCTTGTTCATATACAAATAAGTATGAACAGTGCAACCAACTCATTTGTGAAATGATGAGGTAATCATTAGGTATAATTAACTAAGGGAAGCTAACGGTACTTGTTATATAGAAAATGAAACTGGCTGTTTCCGTGTTATATCTATTAACAGCTTATTCTGAAAAGCCAACTTTCTCATAAACTTTATATTAAATTGTCTGAGTTAAAGTTATCTTATGAATATCAAATATCTTTATGGCTTGGGTCTCTTTGCTCTTGGATCCGAGATAAGCTGGCAGTGTACACTGTACGTGAAATATAAATGAAACTAATTCAACAACTCTGTAAGTAAATGTGCTTTAAATAAAGAAAGAGTGAATTAATATATTTTGTAAAGAAATTACCTAAATTTTCGGAGCTGTAAGTTTATAATTTTTTTTTTAATTATCAGTTTTTGTTATTACAATTGTACTCGCCAAACTTTCTAGTTTGATGATGAGAAGCGCTTGTTAATTAATACCTAACTATCCCCCTACCCTGTTTAAAACTAACCGTTTGTTTAATACTTTTTAAATTTAATTCTCGGTAAAGTTATCGAGAAACAAATTCCTTAATTTTGACTTTAACATAACTTTACTTAATTTAGGGTTTGTCTTAACATACCTATTTTATTAAATACTTTTGGATATTCTTTCCCCATAAAAGTTTGTTATTTTCAGTTGAACTGGTCTTATCTCCCTGACACTTCTTGTATTCAATTGATTTTCAACAGTTACTTAATACTCTTCACTAAAATAGTGTTCTAGGCTTATCAGATACTACACTTTATTATCTATTGGTAGGATTGTACAAATGGGGATAATTCGTCTTAATCTTTGTTACATTTTTTCTTAACCTATTTTGCTAACTAGTAACTTTAGTAGTCTTAACTGTAATTGTTTTATGTCTTCTAAGTTCTAATCGTTCGCCCATACACAGCAATCCATAACAGATTAGTGAGTCAGCAAGTGCTTATTAAGCAATCAATAGGTAGGGTCTGTTTATTTCCCACAAAATTTAACTGATAGAACTTCCCCAATTCTGACATTTCACGGCCTGCGGGGTCATTGCGTAACACACTAACTGTAGGAATGGATTTCATTTTGACAGTTCAGCAACATTCATTGCGTTATTTACGTTGTTGAGCAGACAAATTACTGAACATACGAAGCAATGGATTAGCAAATCGAATCGCTTTTATCCGAATCAATTAATAATTAAGATTGAGTAATTACCTATCAGAACACTCATACCGTCAGTAGATAATATGGAATAAGTATTACAAAGGGCCAAACTGACGAGTGGCATTAATAACGAGGTTGAATAGTTGGATATTGCGTAAAAATCCTCCTCACCTCCTGCCTGCCTTGCCTGCTCGTTTATTCTTATGGTCGCAAGAATGACTGCTGAGCATGGGGGTCCTGGGTTCGAGTCCCGGGTCGGAGCATTTGGCCCCGGTTAATAGCATAAGCTCGCCCCCTGTTTCATGGGACTAAAAATTACAGGCGAACGTAGGTGTAGATACTGTAGAAACCTTAGCCTGCGTGGCATTTCCATACAAATAAATCCAAATGAAGTGGCTGTTTGTAATGTCAAAATAACAGCTTTTTTAATGCATATGAAAGTATACACGGTACCTACTTATAACAAACAATCAATTTTCAAAAAAATGGGACAGACATTTTTTTATTGTTTGCGCTACAGTTTATACGTTTGCAGATATCATCGTTTTAATTGTTGTACTTAGTCTTGTGTTATTTTTCCATAATGAACTTTATTATTGTTTTAATATCTCTCGTTCTGTCTATTTGTTCTACCCTCCGAACCGGCAGGACCGATTTAGCTGAAAGGACAATGCCAGAAACTCTATAGAACTTTGCCCCACTCAAATCAAAAAGTCATTTACAAGCCTGCAATATGCAGCACCTTAAAGCTTATTTATTACTGTTATTGTCCATTTGTCCTGATGCCTGTAGAACTTGCGGTTTCTGTTGAAATCTTAAACCAATGATGACATTGATTATAGGTTAGGTGCAGTTTATAATTGTCAAAAAGCGATTTAAACAACATACACGTAATGCATTATCATAATTGTGATAATCGTAATATGACTTTTTGTTTTACAGATATTTAAAACTCTTTTTTGTTGTGTATCATGCGCAATTAGTAACGCAATAGGATATTCAGGGGTTGAATTGCTTTTATTATTGATTTGTAATCGGCAAGTTCTACTGAAAAACAATGGATTATGAAAAGGTCCTTTGATCGTTACAATTATTTTCGTTAATTGACATTTCCTGTAAATAGCTGGGGCAGGATCTGGCACTGTCATTTGATATGGGGTTATTTTGAAGCGTGGGGAAAAACGTAGTCTACTTTTTATCGATATAACACGCGGGCGAATCCTCGAGCGGTGATAGTATAAGATAAGATTATAAGATAAACACTATTTCGAATTAAGAAGATTAGAAAACAATAGAGACAGCAGAAACAGCTGACAGTGCGCGTCATCATGAACAAAACGTAAAACCGACTCTAATCAGATACTTTATTTCAAATATGCACCACATAAAAAAGCACTTTTGAACGTCATTTACATAAACATAGAATTGATTCTAGGTGCCCTTTCCAAAAGGCAGTTTTGTATGAAGAAGAATGCCCGCAATGGCGGGTAAATTAAATGAGAGATATAATACATACATGGTGCTCACATATTTACAAATATTGTCAAATTGAAATTAGATTTTCCTAAATTTTTTACAAGTTTTAATTTAGTGTGTAAGTTAGAGTAATTACAGAATTTTAAAAAATACGATTAAATTAGCAACCAATTTGTTTTGTCTAAACTCTAGATTGTCCTATGGAGCAAGATTAGCATGTTTCCAAGCATTCTTATCTTGGATATAATCCTATACTTTGTAATTTGCTTGTTTACAAATTGTTTCTTTAAATCATTACAGTTGGTACATTTAATACAAGTATTACATTTCATGTTGTAACTTTAAACACACTTTTATCGAAAATACATCTTTTATGGGGTATCATATAAAAGATGTATTTGAGTTTATCCGAAAAAAAGTCGATTGATTATATCTTAATTTTCTAATATTATAATTTATTATGCTTAGTTATATTATACTTTGTTTATAAAAAGTATATTTTTTTTCAAAACTACAAATGCAAACAACTGTATTTATGTGTTAAAAAATTTTCTTTTTAAACTGCACAAGCTACCTAAGTTTGTCATACTCATAAGTACTTAACAATCGAATGAGCAGGTAAAAATACCGACGAAAATATACTTGTTTTTATTACCGTAAAATACATTCAATAATTTGAGGATGGTTGCGGTGAAGTAAAGTCACTTAGTATCAGGAAAATCAATGTATTTAGGTACCTTTATACCATACCTTTCCGTCGACGACAATTTCCGAATTCACATTTCGTTTTAAAGAGAACACTCTATTCACTTACAAAATGTCATCGACGCAATAACCATCACATCATTTTAAATAATAAAATTAATTCATAACCACAGCACCTAGAAAAGACTTTCAAAACAATAACAAATTCGCGTTCCTAAGCTCGCAACTCACTTCACGCGGTCAACGCCGAAACTGCACTTGCGCGAACGTAATGCCTATCAAATCTAATTTCATAGAAATCTGCTTCTATGTACTTACAAATACATCAACAAATGTAAACGTTTTCATAGCAATTTGTAGGCGAAAACTGGGAGACAAAGATAGGTGAGGCAAGCCAGATTTGAAGCCGACTAGTGTGAGCGAGACGGCGCATTTAAACCTATTGAGTAGCGCCAGAACGAGATAGCGCGGAATTTAAATGTTATTCATAATATTTTTGATTACTGAATGATTGGAGTAAATCCGTTTTAAGTCGGAAATTACTAATCATTTAAAAATACTGCTTCTTTCGTTTTTATTCTCTACAATCAGGGTTCGCTATTTTTTGCCGTCCCTTTTCCCTTTTTTCTATACCATTTTTTTATAATTTAGCTAAATACCGTACTACGCAAGGTCAAGAACAGACACATTCCACATTATCGTACAAAAAAAACCTAATGGAAACCCACAGCCAGGCGTAGGTGTAAAGGAGCGATAAGAAACAATGAATTGAGTATTATAATTGAACACAACAAACGCTGAGAAGTATAAAAACAATGCGAAATTGTCGAAAACCAGTTCTATTACAAAGCCGTCCGCAATTTGGAAAAAGATTTGTACAACGAATCAAAGGCTTCTTATAACAAGAGGGAAAATAATGAAATATTTCTCCGTGTTGTTGTTACTTGTGTTTTCAGATGTTTCTTTTGTGAAATAAAGAAATATTAAAATCCAGCAAAAGCAGAAAATAATTAAGTTTTTACTTGCTGTTGTAGGTAAGTAATATAGTATCTCCGTTATTTCAAGTTCAATAACTGTTCAAGGGGTTAATTTGCAAAACCAGTTTTAGCAATTAAAGATAGAATCAATTAGATGCTGAAAATATATTTCACGCTATGAATAAAATAACCAAAAACAAATTTAAAGTCAACAATGAACAAATTGTTTATTGCAATTTGGTTTTAGATTTAGCGTCTGCGTGGAGTTCCGATTTTAGAAGGTATCATTATAAATACTTAAAAAACCTCTTAATAAGTCATTGTGCTTCTTCAAACGTACGCGACGCAGAGGCACAGCGTGTGGCGAGAGGTGCCTTGGTGACGCGCACGATTCGCGTCGCGTGTCGCGCTTATTTGCAAAATCACACTGACATTTTTATTTTTTTAAGTGATTTGTCAGTCTGCACGCTAGTGCAGACTGACAAAAAAAGACTACTTTACGTTCAGATTTATTCATTACCTACTGACTTTAGTCTAGTAATTAATTGTTTCCTTCATTTACTATTGTGTTGTTTATGTTTTTTTTATTTTATTGACAAAAAAAGGCTACTTTACGTTCAGATTTATTCATTACCTACTGACTTTAGTCTAGTAATTAATTGTTTCCTTCATTTACTATTGTGTTGTTTATGTTTTTTTTATTTTATTGACAAAAAAAGGCTACTTTACGTTCAGATTTATTCATTACCTACTGACTTTAGTCTAGTAATTAATTGTTTCCTTCATTTACTATTGTGTTGTTTATGTTTTTTTTATTCCTAAAGATTTAAATCGGTTATTTAGAAGTATTCTATTATTTTATTTATATATGCTACGATGCTACTTTTACTGTGTACACCATATTTGTACAAACGGCTACATAACAAGCTACACATTTCCAGTATATAATCAAACCTCTCATTGTATAGAAATACTATACGTTGCGAGATCAGCTTATACTGGAAATGTATAGCTTGATATGTAACCGTGTGTACGCTTTGCAAGGCAGCGCATTGTGATATAACATTTTATTTTATTTTGTAACATCACGTACCACAGCATTGAACCTGTGCCACAAATAAATAATTTAGAACTGTCTGTTTTTATTTTATTTTTATATTATTTCCACCCTAAAACCACGAAAAAAATCTGCTGCTCGCCTGCGACATACATTTATGATCGTATAACTCGACAAAATGTAGGGATTTTTCGCAGATTTCGCAGAGTTCATAACGATGAGTTGGTAGGTATATAGGTACAACGTCCCTAGAGGAATTTAAGTATTTTAATTACACCTTGTTGGTAACGATTTTGTAAGCAATGTACCCTGTTAGTTACCCATCTACATCTAACATAGGTACAGGTAACCCGCCAATAATAGTTTCGCCCACTAACTAACCAAGCAAATCTAGGGTGTGTCCTAGTCCCAGGAATCTGAACTGATAACTTAAAACAACGTTAGAGGAAGTCTGCTGTCCGTCTGAGGATCGTGAAGTATTTCAAACTCCTACTAAATTATACCCTCCTTCGTCATTTCAGCCGAAAGACGTCCACTGCTGGACATAGGTCTTTGCTCTGTGCCTCCCGCATCCAGCCGGATTCCTGCAGGCTTCCCAAGGTCATCGGTCCACCTTGTGCCAGCCTTCCGACGACGCTACGTCTTCCGGTACGCGGTCGCCACTCCAGAACATTTCGGCCCCATCGGCCATCTGTTCTGCGAGCAATGTGCCCTGCCCGCTGCCACTTAAGTTGAGCAATTCTTCGGGCCATGTCGGTTACCTTGAATCTTGTTGTTACTCTTCTTAGTACATAAGAAAGGCTCTGGGACCTCAGACCCAGATGATAACCGACTGGAGGAAAGTAAGCGAAAGACTGAAATCCACCACGTCGCCTCATTTGGACACCATCCCCGATCACATAGTATCAGTCGCCGACACGACGGCCGCAATCGACTCGTTTACAGAGCACGTTCAATCCGTATTGACGGATTGTTCACGGGAAGTTCCTGTGATGGAAGACCATCGCAGGAAACTACCTACTGACGTACGTGACCTGATAACCGAGAAGAACGCGGCCATCCGTGCCTATGACTCCTTCCCTTGTGACGCGAACAAAGCCCACATGCGCCATTTACAGCGTGCTCTAAAGAAACGCATAGGGGAGGTTCGCTCTGAGGGCTGGAACAAGATGCTCAGTGAACTCGAGCCCAGTCATCAAGCCTTCTGGCAATTACAGAGGAAATTGCGTTCCTCAGAAGAGGTCTCTATGCCTCCTCTCATCCGGCCCGACAAGAGTGTCGCTTTCGACAGTCCCGACAAGGCTGAATGTCTTGCTGACAGCCTAGAGTCCCAATGTTCTCCCAGCTCACAACCAGTACACCAAGCTCACCTGAACAAGGTCGACGCTGAAGTCGAACGGAGAGCCTCCCTCCCTCCCGTCGAAGACCCTGATGATCCTCTGCCTCCCGTCACTCCAGACGAAGTGCACGACATTATTAAAGGGCTCCACGCTCGTAAGGCCCCCGGTTCGGACGGTATTACCAATAAGGTATACAAACTCCTTCCTGCCCCTTTGTGCCTTGAGCAACAACATCGTTCCACAAGCGTGGAAAGAAGCAACCGTCATCGGTATTCCAAAGCCAGGCAAGCCGAAGTCTGAGCCCTCTAGCTACCGCCCTATCAGCTTACTCAATGTTCTCGGCAAAATCTACGAGAGGCTTATTTATAAGCGTCTCAAAGACTATGCCGAAGCAAAGAACCTCATACCCAACGAGCAGTTTGGTTTCCGTAGCCAACACTCGGGCACCCAACAGGTCCACCGTATCGTAGAGCACTTATGCGCTGGTCTGCAGCGTAACGCGACGACGGGTGTGCTATTCTTCGACATAGCGAAAGCCTTCGACAAAGTCTGGCACAACGGCTTGATATACAAGCTCTACCAACTAGGAGTTCCAGATCGTCTCGTGCTCATCTTACGAGACTTTTTGTCGAATCGCACCTTTCGCTATCGCATCGAGGGAGCACTCTCGTCCCCTCATCCTATTCGCGCCGGTTTCCCTCAGGGTTCCGTACTATCTCCTCTCGTCTTCACGCTGTTCACAAGCGATATCCCAAAAAGTAAAAAGGCTCAGTTGGCTCTCTTCGCCGACGACACTGCCGTTTACTATACCGGTCACTGTCCCAACGCTATAGCTCGTACTCTCCAAACCTCCGCAAACGTCTTAGGCGCTTGGTTCCGGAAATGGCGAATCGAGGTCAACCCCGATAAGAGTCAGGCGGTTCTCTTCTCGAGACGTCGTCGATTCCCTCCCCCACTTCCCAGCCCGATCACTATCTACGGTAAGCCGATCCCCTGGGAGAAGCAAGCCAAATACCTAGGCGTGACCCTCGATGAAAACCTTACCTTTAAGGCTCATATTAAGGCGGTTCGCGCGCGCGCCTCCTTCGCTCTTAGCAGGCTCCACTTCGTACTGACAGCCCGTACTAAACTGTCCCTTAAATGCAAGCTCCGCATTTATACCGCAGTCATCCGTCCCATCATGACCTATGCCTTTGTGTATTTGCGCACGCTCACCCACGTCATCTCCATAAGATGCAGACCCTCCAAAACTGTTTCCTCAGAAGGGTTACGGGTGCCCCTTACTATGTCCGAAACATAGATCTTCACGTCGACCTTAAAATGCCAACCTTAAAACAGTTCATGAAACGCTTATCAAAGCGTTTCTTCGACTGTGGCATCAAACACTCTAACCCCCTGATTACAGCGGCCGCCCGCTACACTCCCTCTCGCATTAGCAATATTCGCCGACCAAGGCATACTTTAATCGCCCCCGACGACGCCACTTCCCTCCTCCAGGAGAGTAGTAAGGCCACCAGCACGCTACATAAGCCCAAAACCCGATCGCCGTCCTACCGTCCTCGCCGCCGAGGCCCGCCGCTGCGCCCAAATCCACGCCCCTCCCGACCCTTGCTCGAGCCAGCCCGCGCCGCTGAGCCTGTAGCTTTAAATTCGTCCCAAAATAATATCAATCCTGATCCAGCTAGTCACTTGCTGCCCTCTCCCAGCGACGCCCTAAGCCGAGGTTCGTACCCCACAGGGGGTGCCCTTAGCGTTGTCGCTTAGCTTTAGTTAGTATTTAAGTTTAAGTCCTGGCTGGAGGCCTTAATTTTATTAGGGCAACCACAGGCAAGTCCGCTTAAGCAGACGACAACCTCATAGGTTGACCCGCGAGATGCCAAACAAACAAACAAAAAAAAATCTCCTGTATAGAACTCACCAGTTACCTGCTTCGCCTTAGGGACAACCCAAGGGAAACCAAGTCGTGTCCTCCCAAGTTCGCGGTGCGCAGCAGCACGCAAGCACTACTGTTATCCCCAGGGTCATTTTACGGATAATTCGACTCCATTGTATGTGAAGTCTCTTATCTATGTATTGCGAACCACTGGAATAGCCTAAAGTTGACACATGAGAGTCGCCGCATTAAATGGCAATCGGATCCCGCTTTTTGCGAAAGATAGAGGTAAGTTAATATGTTTCAAACGAAACAAAAGTAGATCTGCGTTGTCGTTCAAATAAAAACCAAAATACAATTTTTTTTGTTTATTTCAAGAGAACGTGGTTAACGGATCTTTAACAAAATTATGAAATTGATTCTTAATTCGCTTGAGTGATCGAATGCAAACAGAATCATTTTTCAGCCAGACTGCATGATAATGCTGTTTTTAATACAACCTTTACAGTACTATAAAATATGCAATAAACGTTCAGTCCGTATAATTCAATTAACTCAACCTTAAGAAGTTCTGTTCCTCCAGCGGAGTGTGTCAGTTCACCGGGCTGAGCGACCCATACCGCCTTTTACGATTCACGGTCTTCACTCAAAGAATCGTCTGCTTCAACGGGTAATGGCCAGGGTGCAAAAATAATTTCATAAATCACCATTTTCCCTTGATGTATTCGACGAACGAACTATCTAACGCCCACAGACGGCTGGCAATTTTGGTTTTCAGGCATTATGAAATATTGGCCGAGCATTCATTTTATTGGAGGCAGACAAATATTTTCGATCCCAACATATTGAGAAAAAAGAGTGTGGCCTTTTAAGACACGAAGTGCTTCTTTGACTTTTGTTCTTTAATAATACCTGCTTCTTGGCATATACCCAAATCTTGAAGCACGGCTTGGATGCGGCCTATTTATTGATTAATTTATCATTAAACTGAACCTACGTAACGCCGTAACGTTTTCTGTTTGCCTTTGTGAAAGTAAAGTCTAGCCCAGCATGACGCATTTCGACTTTGAATTGACTATCGTAGCCAACTCACGAAGTTGGGTCATACGGAACTATTTAGGGCTTTACACGATAAACAACGTTCTCGTCGCCAGTGAGTTACCAGTGGTGCCCGAATTACGGTCTGAGAAACGCATCAGACTTCCAGATATGTGTTGAATATGAGGGTTTATTTAGTCATTTATAGCAACGGTGGCCTTGTTTACTGCTCAACTCAAGTAATTTATTAAGACACCAGTATGCGACACACACTATCGTGACCATTTAAGTCGACATAGGTGTAACAACTTATTTTTATTTAAATGTATCTACATAATTATGTACAATTTAAACGCGTGATTGTTGTCAAATAGAATGCGGATGAATGATTCGTAAGGATGTTTAATAAGAAAACGAAGAAAACTAAGTAAAGAAAAAACTTGAAAGAAAATCACTCTCAAGACTGTGACAAGTGATTCGATCTCGGTTATCGAGTTACCAGAAAAATACGAATACATTTGTTGTAACAAAGTTCTGTGTCTCTAACAAAAATAAAGAATCGAATCCATCGATATTCTCTGTTCGTCAAAATAACAGGGAATTGTACCTACTTGTAAGTGGCAACTGGTGGCATTGTGGAAATCTCTTGTGAATTTCGCACCCAAAATAGATAATATTGTGTTTTCATCTCCGTAGCAGCCTGAATTCTGGATCTCTACCCTGTTGATGACAATAAACTGGCCCACGCAATAGAGACCCTATTACATGAGACTTACATAATACATGTGAGTGTACTATCCCGCTGCCATTTGGGAAAGCAAAAACGTGATGTTAATGTTTGCTTGTATCCCATTATACATCTAATACATAGGAACTTCCGTGACGACCTTAGTCTATTAAAACAATGGCATCTCCAAAGATAATCTGTTTAAAACATAAAAAGTGCGTGAAATCAAATAATAAAAAATCAAGTCCAAGCTGGGCAGACCTCCACCGTATGTGTTATTAGACCTGACATATGAGGTCCAATAATATCGCCGAGGGTGCTCAGCCCACCGCAATATCCTCGCGGAGGCGATCGGCGACGGCGATCTCTCGCGTCCGGCCGGCTGGTCCAGGTCATGGTACGGAGCGAGGGGGAATGGAAAGCCGTCACCTCCTTCTGCGAAGCAGTAATGCTTGCGAAGGAGGAGGCGGAGCGCGTGAGGGAGAGAGCTTTGCGCCCTCACGCTCCCCCAAGTCGCCGCACGACCAACGTAGGCACGGGAGATTCCCGGCCAACGTAGGCACGGGCTTGCGGACGGCGAGGAATGGATAGCTCGCCGTCCGGTAAGGACCGGTCCCGGGTCGACGGCGCGTCGTGTTCCACGCGCCTTAAACAGATGTCAACACTAAATGACGGGGTCCGATAGGGCCGACGCGTCAGGGTCGCGGGGAATGCGAAAGAGAAACCGTGGCCCTGGCACAGGCAACTGAAGGAAAACGGGTGGGTTTAAGTTAGGGTTGGCAACCGTCCGGGTTTACCCGGATTTATCCTAGTTTAGAGGGCGTCCGGGGAGCGTCCGGGCGGGGCTTCATTTGTAGTCCGGGTTTAAAAATCTAACTGATTAATAAAACAATTTGTAACAAACTGTAATAAGATTCTGTTTTATTAAGTACATTTAAAATGACGATAAAAGATGACGAATTTTAATGTTAAATAAAAAGGTGTTTTTCAATATTTTTTTACTGTAACTACTAATGTTTTAAAAAATCTGTTGACTTTAAAATCCGGGGTTTTAACGCAACTTGTCCTGGTTGCCAAATTTTTGAGATGGCAACCCTAGTTTTAGTCAGTAAAAGTCTGACACGCCGGAGACATTTGATGATTTACCACCTAAAAAAAACTGCTCCAATAATACTCCATTGTATTCAATAAACAACACATGAAATAATGTATTGGCATCCAATTTACAAATTATCAAGGCAATCGTTTCCGAACTATTTACCTCACGACAAAATTTTAAAATCTGTCTATTTGTTACATACTGGTTTCTAGATAATATAGATTCTAGATAATAGGTACCAGCATGTCGATTCTGTAAAAATCTCACCGTGAAGACTTGCGTGGAGTGAGCTGTCAGTGTCATCCTGGCTTTGTTAATCCCTAGCATCAGTGGCACTGACAGGTCACTCCACGCTCACTTCACCTAAGTTTTCACGGTGAGATGGTTTCAGAATAGCACTACTGAATAACTAAATGGTACGGGATAATGCTTACGACTGAAACTGTAGCTGATAATAGAGTTTATAGCATTTCATTAGGTCATGCGACCGAATACGGAAGGCTCATAAACGTTTAGTGTCAGTCGCCATAGTCTGCTGTTTATTACGGTTAACACTGCATGGAGATATGGCTTGACAGATGAAATATAGCAATACAACGGTTTATGGAACGCACCGTAAGGTACATCATGCCTAGCTGTTAACACATACAACTAACTCATATTGGGGCTCAGCTTCCTGTCGAACCCAATGCAGTTCTTGAATTTTTCATAGAGTGCCTATCTGATTTTCACAACCCAGTTTTTGGGTAACACAATACTGCTGTTAAGACTGGTCGTCAAACTTCCGGGCTTCCTCCATTTAGATAGAATTTCTTACAACTTTACGGGTTGTGTGTATTATTTAAATCAAATCGGAACACGTTTGCCGCGGGCAATACTCCCTTCGTATAGAATTCATGAAAATCCGTTGGGTTCAAATAAATCATAGACTGACAGCACATTAGCTAGGATTGCGTCATGTGCGATAGTCACACGAACTTCAAACGATTGCGAAGAAATTTTAAAACATTCCTTTTTAGGGATTCCTACCCATTTGGTGCCAACGCCGGGACCCCATTACGAAGACTTCACTGTCCGTCTGTCCGCCCGTCTGTAACAGGGCTGTTTTTTTTTACCGTAATAGATAGATATTTCACAGAATGTGTACTTCTATAGCCGCTATAACAACGAATCAAGTTTTTTGTAAGGTTAAAAAGCAAAGGGGGGACCGGGAGGACTTTTGCTTTTTAACTTTAAAAAAAACTACTATACAATCAACTCGTTTTTTTTTTAAACGAAATGGTATTCAAAAATGTAGTCTTCTTTGTACGGTGGATTGGAACCCTTCGTGTGAGACTCGTACTTGGCCGCTTTTTATAAATTGCAGTCATTAATGTAATCGTTTAATTGATTATTCAATAAATAGTTGCACGCTTGTATCCCCCAAAAGGTGAAAGGGAAGGACTCATGTGCCTATTTTTGTCCTTATTTTTACCAAAAATGAAGTACTTATATTGCCTATGGTTTATAGATATATGTACTTTGCTGTGTTTCTGTAGCGTTCTCATGTACTTAAATCAGCTTCGAGAGTTTGACATTAGTGATGTTAGTTGTTGTTGTTAGGTTGTTACTGCTTAATAAATTGATAGTTTAAGTACTTACCCCGAAGATTTGTAGTCGGTTACCTATTTTATTCAAAACTAGCTGTTCGTGCGTGGCATCGCCCGGATTGAATTTCATACAAAAATAACATCTAGATTTCCGACTTTCCCGGTGGATTTTCAAAAATAAATATTTCATACAAACCTTGTCATGACAATTACAAACACAACAAAAAATAATTAGCTCAATGGGTGCAGGCACTTTGAAGTAATGCGCGGAAAAACATTACTGGCAATTGATTTTTATATACACGTATAAATATAGATTCAGTGTTTCAAGGTAGTGTAAAGAGCGTCGTCACTCTCGGTATTTTTTAGCGTAGGAAACTTAATGTACAAGTTCCTTACAATCAACTTTCAAAAATGAATTTTAGGTTTATTACTTTGAGGAAAATACTTACCCATAAGGAAAATTGGATCATTCAAACGATTTTCTCATCTTGGACTTTCAACGAGGGCAAAGTGAGGTACGTTTACTCGATACGACTTCAAACGACATTTCATCCCATTATCAAATTCCCATCTAAATTGGTCGCGATATCGTATTTGATGAACGACACAGTATTGACATAGTTATGTGTCTATGTTACCTCAAGTTCACAAACTCGAGAGCAGCGTTGGGGATTGGCAGATATGGTAGTAACTGTTTTCCATTTTGGCGCGGAGTTTGAGTTGCATTTGTTTTTTAGATTAAATACAGTGCTGTTTTTAGTTAGATCGTATCTAGTGTGTTTTGCGAATTACATAATGGACAAAAACATACAATAAAGAGTTTGTCTTAAATTTTGCATCACCACTGTGTTCGTGACAAAACATATACTTATGAGTGATATAAAGAGTTCAAAAGCGGTCGAGGTGTGAAACCAAATAAATAACGCCAAAGTTGATCAAAAGTCAAAGTCATGTTGACTGTTTTCTTTGACTATCGTGGTGTTGTGCACTCGGAATTTTTGCCGGAAGGTCAAACGGTAAATAAAGAATATTATTAAGCGTTATGCGTTTATGAGAGCAAACCGGATGAAGAAGGCCAGATTTGTAGAAAGAACATTATTGGATTTTGCATCACGATAATGCGCCTTCGCACAAGGCCATAATTGTGAACGAATTTTTGACCAAAAACTCTACAAATACCATCGAGCAAGCACATTATTCACCGGATATGTCTCCAGCTGACCTTTTTATTGTTCCTAAACTCAAATTACCGTTTTCGTTCAGTAGAAGGCAAAAAGGCAAATTCGCGGCGAGAACTGAACTCGTAACGTACTACCGGGATAAAAAGTATCCTATATTTAGACAATCCAGGTTATAAACTCACTTACTTATTTTTAAAAATAACTCTTAACTCACTAACAAAGTTTCTAATAATATCATTCGATCATGATTCGAAAGACACGTAGCGCCATCTAGCGTCCTAAAGCAATTGTGACCGCCGAAAGTTATTGTTATTTCCTTCGGAAACAACTATGTTTTTCTGGCTGAAAGGTACCCTACTACCCATGTCCTTTTCTGTACCTCTGACCACGTATATGCAACATTTCATGATGATCAGTTGAGTACACCACTGAGGCGTGATAAGGTAACAAACAAACAAACTTACTTTTGCATTTATAATATTAGCAGAACATACATTCTGACAAATAACAGAATAGTCAGCCATTTCAAGTTTATCTAAATCGTGTTTATAATGTATCAATAACAATAGGAAGGTCCACAAACAACAACTGCGACAGGACAACGTCTGAACTTAGACTCTCATACTATCTGTAACTCTTTTGAAGGAACCATTTGAATAAAAACGCTTTTTGGCTCTTTACGACCTACATCTTATTGGTATTGCTTATTTGGTATTAATATTGATTGCTCAGCTCACAAAAAAAAACGCTTTTCTTTACAACTTCGGCACGTTCGTTTGCGAATAACTCATCAAATAATTGGGTATGTTACATTATATGAATGGCAATGAGAGCAGTACCAAAGCCCTTACGTCTCACAAAAGGGCGTCAAATAATGAAAGTCAATGCCTTATTTTAGTAAATTGAATTGACTCAATCTCTTCTTCGTTAAAAAAATAAGAATAGATTGAGCATACTAAGATAAAGCAGGAATTCCCTAAAAAAACGTTTATACGAGTACATATCAATTCAATAACTGCTTTTTTGTAGGTAAGAATTCTATTTATCGAAAGCCCCTACCTATTCAATTGCAAATTCCTTCAATCTCCTGACATTTTAGTAGGTACTTGCTTTGTTCTGACCATATTTTAAAGGCTGAACCAAATCGTTTAAAATTCACCTTCCATGAGCGAAAGTCTGGTATTTTATTGGTTCGCTTATCGAAAATCGATTGCAACTAAGACCCGCCACAAACCCAAAAAGAGAACAATTTGCAAATACATTATTATGATTTCTCTCTGTAACATAAGAACTGCTCAATATTCAACATATACGTTCGCAATTTGATTTTACCTATCACTATTTGTTTTTGAAACCACCCACAAAATAAAATAACTACAACCATTCAAAAACTTTAGAAGTGTCAAGAAACTGTCCGATGATTATATAGTTTAACTTTAGGCAATAAACTTCAAGCACATCGAGAGAGACCCTTGGGTTTATTATATGACCTCAAGTTTGTGTTCTCGTATTTACGATCTTGGGACTCTGGAACTTTTATGGTGTTCGGTCAAACGGTGTTGGAGTTCACTCTAGGCTTACAAAATGTACTACGTAAATTTTAAAAAACTCTTCTCACACTAAAAAATTTTAGTTAATCATGATTTGAAAGACACGTAGCTTCGTCTAGCGTTCTAAAGCATAGACAGTTATTGATCTTCCCCGCGGGAACAGTACGTTTTTTCTAGATGCCCTATGTCCTTTTCAGTACCTCTGACAACGTATATGCAAAAGTTCAGGGGCTAAGGCATGAAAATTACAAAAAAATCTTACTTTCGCATTTAGGATAGTTAGGAAGTTAGGATTAGCTTTTACGCTGAAATAAATTGCAAGATAATCATGCTACCTGAATAAATTTTTCGTTACTGTAGTTGGTCGATTTAATAAAAATTCAATGTTTTTTTTTTAATATTTAAAACCGAAAAAATATGGCACGTAGTTACATTAGGAATACGTTACCGAATACAGGTTATTGCATCTTCATGTATTAAAATTTTAATTGATTTTACTCAGGTTTTCAACAACATTCATTGTTTTATTTACGTTGTTGAGCAGACAAATCTTAAGAACATATGAAGTAAAAGATTAACAATATCCTTCAAAATTATTCTGATTGTGATTTATAGTGGATAACGCAATTAGGGTGCAGAATAGAAATTAATGCTGTCTGGCGCTGCTGTCTTGACCTTTTCAATATTCAGAGTTTAAATTCTTCCTTGTAAAAAATCATATACACCGCGATGTATTTTGATGCGACATTCGCCATTATTTATAAAATGTTCGTTTTTATAAATGTTGGAAAATAATAAAAAATTTGAATATCGCATTAAAAAACGTTTTGTAAAATATTTTAGGTTTTCCTAAAATATTTTACAAAATGTTTAATACACAGAGTAGGCAAGATACTCTTTAATATTGAAAACCAAAACTAATATAAATTATTTTCTTCTACGCTGTTTAGGTAGATTAAATAAACTAAATCTAGAACAAAAAATAAAATAAAGATTATCCACTCCACATATATAATAGCACAGAAAACGTACTAGACTACGTACAGATACCCAATCCCATACAAAGAAATGAAACCTCCCTAAGTCTGGCAATTGAGCTGGCAATTTTTGTTGGTTCTATTTTTCAACAGATGGCAGCATAAGCGACTCACTAATTGCCAGAGATTGTAGTTTTACAACGCCATCTAGGAGTCGACCTACTTTTAAAACGTTTCATGCAATCCTTTTATATAAAGTTTTATAGTTCCGGGTTCAGAAAAACATGATAATGGATTTCTTTTATATTTCTATGTAAAAGATAATAAAAACAAAAAGTTGTTTGATTTAAATAAGTAACAATATTGGAAACTATGATGAGGCAGGACCAATTGAGTAAAACGTCATCTATTGCAAAAAGCTCTAAACAAAATTATTAACAGATGGCTACTTTTATCATTATAAGGTTCGAATTGAAGATAAAGGCTTCATTTTTATTTTATTTTTAAAATACGTGCATTATCAGTGGAAAAAGATAAATCAGCACTAAACAGGGAAGTTAAAACTTTTACTAACCATAATTCAGCCAAAATTCTGCCGTATATCGCTTTTAAATGATTGTTAATTTCTTAATGATTACCTGTGCTGCCATCTATGACTTTTTTTCAAGACAAATTATAATTTGTTCGAGTTGCGACCCCATGATAATAGTATCCACGACATAATGAAAACACGGAACGTTTACGGCTTTTTCGACTACTCATGTTTGTTTTTTAGTGCGCGGGTAAAATTGAAACGAACATGCGTACGCACATCACTACAAACCAGTGATGACTTACGCATACAACTTAGTGCGGTACGGGGTGGTGCATACGGGGTATATTTTTCACGTAAAGCATCGAATCAAAACAAAATTATCTTGATGCGGTACGACCTAAATACTTCGCGTATTGTTTTTGTTTTATGGATTTGGTTTGAGTAAAAATTACGATACCAAAAATATATCTATCCCTTTCCTACTCGTAGGAGAACATAGAAAACTGTTCTGCGCACAGCGTAACAGACAACGATTTCGGGCACCACACTGAAATGGAAGCTAATACGTGTCGTATACTACCCGTAACACACTGAACCTGTTAACACTGCACCGACAATAGCAGCAAAGAATAATAACTGACCGTACCGTAGAAGACAGTATTTTTGGGCGGAAAACAAGCACCCCGCCCTTCATGCTTTCCGCCCAAAACATACGATAAATGTAAATTTAAAATTGAATATTAATTTTCCTATAGCATATGTTTTAAATCAGAAAACTTATCTATTTTTAAATATGTTTGCAAACAGGTCTCGACGGTACACTACGGAATGTGGAAACCAGCGAAAGCGCCTAAAACGCTAATGGGTTTTCCAATGCGACACGAGACGCCTCCCTCGCAGACATACCTGAAATATTTCATGTGCCTGTAATTTCGTCGGTACCTATACCTTCCATACCGATAACGTACACAACGGCAAAATCTCTAAAAGAAAGATCGTAGTATGCATGTTGGTACTCTTGGAAGTACATAGAGCTTATTCTACTTCTAATTCCATCATTTTTCAGTATCTTATTACTTAATCAACGTCACAGGTACGAAGAAGTACCACATTGCCTCAGTCGAAATTCTTTGAGAAATAATATTAGAATAGTTGTACCTACCTACACGATGTATTTTAACCGCTGGTAATTGAACGTGCTTGTTATCGCTTCGGGATTTAATTGCGCACTGGATTTTCAACTCACTGATGTTGAACCGAGCATTGAGAATCCAACAGAGTGCATCCCACCGCGTCGATAAAACACACTGTTGGATTTTGTTTGGAGATCCAGTCCAGTGCGCGAACCGTTACGTCCGGCGTCTGTGCGAACGTGGACATAAAGTATCCAATTATTGCTCTTGTACGTTCCAGAGACGTGCACCGTGTAAATGCGGCTTCAGGTAAATTACATATTTACCGATTTACCAATCGTCAAATAACTTTAAAAAAGGTATTGTCGTTTTGAAAGTTGTGTGCTTGTAAGGGTTGACTTTTCAATTGTCAGCAGAAAAGTTTGCTGACAATTGAAAAGTCAACCCTTACAAAACGTGATTCTCTATTGGTCTGCCTCTATAGAGAGATACGAACTATGAAATATTCTAACTTCACTATTGTGTGGTTTCAATTTACATAAATTTCGTATTGGTAACCGGTATTCTGCATAGAGGCAAGCGATGAAACAAATAACTCGATGACGAAAATATTTGTATACCTACCAAAATAAAATTTAAATCCGGTCAAAGGCCTTACATTTTTCCGACAGCTTGAAAAACAAATAGAACATGCAACGGGTAGAATAGGGGTCTGTGGTGAAATTTAGGACAGGCCTATGTCCAGTAGAATTCTAAAATGAAAAATTGCCTGAATAATATTCTGCCTTAATTTTCAAAAGAACATTCTAACTAAAGAAAACGAGTACACTCAGCCTCAAAAAGATAAACATTAATTTAAGTGTCTTGTCTGCAATCGTTGTTCGATAATGTTGTTTCAATGTAAGTACCTATAGCTTAAATTATTTAAAATTCATTGATTATTTAAAATTAATTTACTTCACTGTGAAAAATAGAACCCCCTTATTTAATATATTTTTTTTAAACTCTTTAAATTCTAAACCAAAACTTACAAAATATTCTTACCTTTTTTACTAAAAATAGTAAATAAGTATATTTTGACAAACTTAACTTCATCAACTTTTTTTCTTTAACAAATATTTTATTATTTTTGTTTTATAACCTTTTTCACATATTAACTTTTATTAGCACCGCAGCACGATACTAGCGGAAGTTTTCCGAATAACCCTGTGGACGCGACGGAGCGCGCGGCGACGTTCGAAAGCACTGAACCGGGGCCTCGCTACGCGAACACTGAATGAGAAATGAGAATCAAAGCACAGCCCTTCCACAGATGCGCTGAAAACACGCGAAGAACAACAATTTTAAGTGTTCTGATACTGAATTTCATTCATGGTCAGACTCAGACATTAAACGGTGTTTTAACAATGCCTGCTACAATCAAACGTACCTATTACGAAGCATCAAGTGTGAGGAATCACGGTGCGCCGAAAGTAAAAAAAACTAATACTGGTGTAATAAAAGCAGGTATTTTGTTTTTTGACTAAGAAATTTAATTTCTAGCTTTGTAACTCAATTCATGATTGCAATTGGCGCTGGTTTAAATCCGATCTTTTCATCTAAAAACGTGTGTTCAAGAAAGACTACAAATGTAAAAAAAGTGTTTTGGTTATCACAGAAATACGAGAGTGTAGTAATGTAAGTGTCAGTCAATACAGAAAATCACAGATATATTAAAGCCTATACCCCTGGCACGCCCTTATTTCGATGAGAATGTGACGCATTATTATTTCAGAAAAAAAAAACCTTTTCAATTTTCACGTTGACTGGTGTTTTGTCAACATTTATAAATTAAGCCCGAGACACTCTCAGAGAGATACACAAGGAAATTAATGTAATCACTGTGCCTTCTCAGTATATTTGTGAAAATCTACTGGTGGCTCGTTCAGATCTCATTGTATACCTACGCTTTTATGATGAACTTCCAATTTTTCAAATTAACATTGACATGAATATTTACTTACTTAACTATTAATTTATTGTAATTATTGTGAATGTTATGACTATGTGGGTCACTGTTTTTTACTTTAGTGTTTATTTTTTATTTTCTTGGTTAGTTTTAATCTTAATCAGGGTCTGACGGTTTGAGTAATTATGCGGCCTACACAATGTCCTTTCTTTGGTATTGTTCGTCGAATCGCTGAGCTCCTTAAGTTTATGAGTTGAGCTGCACGATTACTGACAAATGCGTGCACTAACTGGACAGGTCCACTCAATCTTTATGGTTCTTTCCTCAAAAGACCGTTTCAGACATCAATCCACATGTTCTTCACATAATCTGACCAAGATTATGTCTGGACTTTAAAAGAGACTGTGACCTCTGAGTTGTTTCGGCGTTTCTTCTCAGAGTAGTCAGATATGAAACGCCGACCTTATCTAGTTTAAAAAAAATATGTTTGACATGTAAAAGTGTTTGTACAAACCTACTTACAGAAATAAAATCATTTATCATTAATTGCTTTCTGAGTATCTAAATGTTCGTGTTATAATATCTTTCCTCAAATGAAACCACTCAACTGTGATTTCATAGGTGAATGGTTCCATATAGGGTTGGTACTCGTAGTTCTATCAATTTGCTCCAAATTGATTAGGTAAGTAATTTATCAGAATTGGGAGCAAATTGATGGAACTACAAGTAGGCACATAGTGTGATATCGTGGGTTCGGGTCCCAGGGTAAGCTTAGTAACAAACCATCACGCCTGCAATCTGCATACCCCGACGGTTTAGGCAGAGGTGTATGTATCACACACTACGTTCACATTTCAGGCTATCATATTGCCAGTTTTGTTAATATTCCGCGTAATAGGGGGCGAGTCTATTTCCAAGACCGGGTACAAATCAATATTCCGACCTGCTACTGGTAAAATTGTAAATGTAAAAACCAACAAATACTTTCCCCGACCTGGGAATCTAATCTAGGACCTCAGGCCCAGTTGTCGATTGTCGACCACCTGACCAACGAGAGAGAGTAAGAATTTTGTAAATGGACCATTGCTGGTTTCCTCACTAAGAAGTCCCTAAGTATTGCAAAAATGTGCTATCACTTAATAAAACGAAGTAAGGTAAAGGTAAAACTCAATCTAAATAATAACTTTGGAAGTCTCTTAAAATTAACACTATAAAGTGTTACTGTATGAAATTAGAATTTATTTCAGGTTTCAGCTGGAAAACAGGGGGAAAAGTGAAGTCATCCAAGTGTGAAAATTAAGTACTAACCGACCGGCCTCACAATTTATCGCGAGGAAACCGAAGGCAGATCTTAACTACTAATTTACTAAACAAGTGGTACGAACTAAATTTATAATCTAATGTGAATTAAAATTAGTCCGCGGCGTTCGTTCGAGTCGTTATTATTGTTAATGCTGATATTATTTGCTATCTTTCGATAACTTTGGCTTCCATTTAACACCCTTACTTTTATCTGAGGCGATAATCGGCTTTTCTTTGCTTTGTACTTTTACACATATTTCTCGGCCCTCCGAGACCAAGACCAAGGGTAAAAAAATGGCACCTCCCAGGAACTACAGGAGGGAGCACGGGTCACACACGCTTTTTTTTTGGGGCTAAATTTTATACCCAATCTTTGTGGAATCAAAAGCTTATTGCTGTTACAAATATCTCAGCTTAAATAAGCTGAGATATTTGTAACAGCAATTTATAACAGTAATAAATGGATGTAAATGAGTTTCTGATTATGTAAGTAACCGAAGACAGTATTTTAAATTTAGTCCATCCACTGGACGTTTGACAGATAATTATGCTAACGAACTTGACATAATTTAAGCGTCATAATGATTGCCATCACTTTACCAGTAGATACCTGTAGGTACTTGTCCCCTAATGTGTAATTGATGAACAAGTAGGTACTTACTTCTTTGATTGTTAGCTGTGTTCCTCTTAGTTCAGCTGGCGACTTATCTCTCTGCATTGTAAATTCCTCGTTTTACACACAGTATTTTTATCTCACGAAGTAAAGCGCGTTTTACTTGTGGTTGTTAAGTGTACAAACACGCTGTGAATGTGTGTTTAAGTAAGCGCAGTTGCTCTCACCGTCCGAGACAATAGCGAAGCTGGAAGTGTGTGTGCGTGTGCACGCGTGAGGATGGGCTGACGCTACTCGTCTTCACGCACACATTCGCAGAGTATCGGTACACTTGGTTACCACAAGTGAAGCGCGCGACGCTTCGTGAGATAAAAATACTATAAGTACGTAACACGTACGTAAGTAAGTTCACAATCCCATTTCATGAGTATATTCTAATGCACGTTCAAACTCCCATAGCACAAGTATTTTCTTTAAATTAATATATTATTTTAAACCATGTCGTCACTTTGACGGGAGTGAATATAATAGAATTTATTACCCGGCTGCGGCGATAGTCAAAAGGAGGATATTGTTTTAGTCAACACAAGCTGCGTTCATATCGCTTGAAACCGCGTGTGGTACTACGAAGATACTGTAGAGATACGTACTGGCAGAATATTTATCACCACACAATGGCCCAACAAAGGCCACAATATCTGCTACTGTTGGTCAGCTCTTACAAATGCAAATAGTCTACCATCCGGCGGTCACGACTTCGTTTTCATGATGAGGTCAGCAATAAACAAGTGGTGCAATATTATACATATTGATGTAGCTACTACAAATCACTGCAGCACTGGTTTTCCCACTATTTTCAATAGTTAGACATTAATCTTTCTTCAGTCGACTCTGTTGTAGCAAACACTAAGGTCTGCTTACTAAGACTGTTTTTGATGAAACGTTGCTTCTCGGGCTTCTTCGTAGGTCAAAATTAGAGGTTAGAGCGTTTGTTTCTATTAAAATATTTTCCTGAAAGACTTTTAAATTGTTAAGGAGTCCGTCATAAAGTCTGATTTGAACTTCTGTTCCAAAACGGATTCCTATGTAGAATATGTTTAACCTACTTAGAAGAGTAGGTATGTTAATATGTCATAGATAATGTTTGACGTTTCCTTCTATATAGGCTTACCAGTAGTACAAGTTAAATCTATTCTGTACTTAAGCTACTGACATAATCTTCAGTAGATGCTCGTGCAACTAATCGCTTGGCAACACACAGATGCAGGTAATGTCGTCCACTTCAGCTTATGACTCTCGTGACTTTGTGGGTGACGTAGGTCATGGGACGTACTCGACTCACCATCTCAAGTTCCTAAGAAAGTGCGTGACACATCCTACTATATATATAATATTTTAAACGCGATAGTTTGTGACTCTTTGACACAAAAACTACTTAACGGATTTGTATGAAATTTGGCACACAGATAGTTGATGACCTAGGGATTAAGACATAGAGTACTTTTTATCCCGATACCCCCACGGGATCAAAATTTATGCGGGTGAAACCGAGGGAGCAGCTAGTCGCTAATAAACTTACTTATGTACATTAAACTAATAATAATTTGTCCAAATATTGAACTTTCGAAACGAATTCTTTTCTAGGGATTAATGCTGTCACAGTTAGATATATAGCAAAAAATATATATATTTTTTAAGTCGTTTTTTTTTGTATAAATCTTTTAAACTTACTCAATGAAAATAGGTCTTTAGTCAGACAAACGGGAGGCGGCCGGTCCGATTTGGTAGCGTCAGCTAGAGAAATTGTTTGAAACCGTGGAAAGGCGACCGGGCGGCGGCGGTAGTATGATGGTTGTCCCGTGTGACGTATTCCAAACAAATTCAAACATTACAAGAATCCTGCTGAACCACGAGTCAAGTAAAAACGCTTTAAAGCTTTAATTTATAATCTCAAATAGTAATTGGACCATTACTAAGGCTTATGAATATTAGGTATTAAAGCCTTCATTCCATTTAACTGTACTCTTAAACTGAAAAGCAAATCCAACCATAATTAATATTGTGGGTTATCCAGTAGATTTCGTTTATCCAAAAATCCAAACGCACATTTTCACGAAGCACAACAGACATTTTGTGAAATTTTAAACTTGTAATTGGAATTACACTTTTGGAAATCTCTTGGATAATCCTTTGATTTAAAACTAGAGACAAGTTGTTATCTCAACTCAGCATTACCGCCACGGATTCCGCAGTTTCAAATATTTTACCAATGCTTTGGCCCTTGACTATTTATTGGTTTATAACTGCCAATAATTTTATGAATAACATTTTACATTTTACAAGTACTCTCAACCGGCGCTCGTGTATGACCAGATGTATGAACGTAAACGAGGCAAAAGGAGTATATAAGGAACGTAGCAGGTGGCGTTCTGTGGTTTCTGCCTACCCTCATGGGAAGAAGGCGTGAGTTTATGTATGTATGTGTGTATGTTTATAAACAATTTTATGATTTTATTTTATCTAGCTTACTCTTGCTAAGCTTATTAAAACAGAAGTCACGTACAGCAATATTGAGAACAATAAGGCTCATTTTGGCACATGACTCTGAACATTCTATACAATCTGTGACAAGGTGTCGCTCCACAGATGCCCAAGGCTAAGCTTAGCTTCGCTTTGTATGAAAATGTAGGCGGGACTCGCTGGTCAGTCGTGGCAGGTCACGCTACGCACGGATGCGTGTCTACCAAACAAATGAACCGCGCAGCTATCGTGTCAAACCTCTCCGTACACAACCTGAGTAGCAATGGACGATCAACTTTATGGTAAGAAAGGTCTTTATTTACTAAGACAAATGAGGCACAATTTTGCTACCAACATTACTCAAGTTTCCCGCTTTGCGATCCCCCACAACTTCACGGTAGGAAGTATTTAACACAAAAACAGCCTTCTTGAAAATGGAACTTACTCTGCAACATTCCCGTAGACAAGAAAGTGGTGAACAGTCACTCACACTTTTTTCGTGCTTAGTAGCCTTGAAAAGAGTACATAGAGAACATCTAGTCTTTCAAATACATAATGCATAATCGCAACAAAAAGGGGAAGGTTCTATTCAATGCTAAATAATTCCTACTTTGTAACAACATTGTTTTTAGCTGAGTCGGTGAAATCTCAATCCCACCAGAAACATTTCTCCCCTTATTTATAAACCTTGCTTAAAGTTAAGTACCGTTAAGCGTCTGATAAACCATACATTTTGACGTTAACACGTTTATAAATAAGAGAGAACATGTTAAGTAGGTTGCCAAGACTTAAATAACGCTTTCACTGTTACAAAGTTATCAGATCTAATGTAGAGCCAAGCCCCTTACTCTACAAAATTTATATCTTGGTCAATATGTACAGCTTGGTCGTTTCGTAACCGTCGCACAGACACTCTTGAAGAAGATCGCCGACTCTCTATATTATAAAGGACAGTCACCACAGCTGCTCATCGGTCAAGACTATTGGGAGCTAATTGTGTCTCAAGAAGTAAGAAAAGGGAAACTAGGAGAACCGGTCGCTTCAAGAACAGGACTTGGTTGGGTGCACCACGGGTCAGATACGAGTTACATGTAGAACAGATGCCAGAAATCAGAAACCGGTTTTAATCAATATCGAGAAAAAGATTGAAAGTTGAAGGCTGAATAAAGCAAACAGATCCAGCATCTATTCGCCAGCAAGTATGCAGAAGAAGCACCCATTCTTGCCCATCAGGCAAGAAAACTCCAAGAAGACATCGTACCTCCCTCACTTCTCCATGGTGCACCCATTACAGAAGAAGGGAAGGATCGTTTTAGACACTGCAGCCAAATCACAGGGGAGAAGCCTCAACGACGCTCTACTGCCGGGACCAGGATAACTGCAGTCACTCTTCAGTGTATTACTGAGGTTTCGGCAAGAGCCTTTAGCGGTGGCAGCCGACATCAAGGAAATGTTCCTATAAGTTCGCATCAGGCCAGAAGACAGAGACAGCCTAAGGTTCCTGTGTCGTGAAGATCATTGTGACGTGTCGCCGAAGAAGGTCGGTCCAAAACGGTCGGTTATCTTCGGTCCAAAATCTTCTCCGAGCACAGCAATCTACCGTCGTGAAGAACCGAAACGCAGCGGACTTCAAGGAGAAGTATCCAGAGGCAACAAGGGCAGTCGAGTTGAACCACTATATGGATGACTACTTGCACAGCTTTCATTCAAAAGAGGACTTTCGAAGATTGATAGCGCAGGTGGACTTCATACACAAGAAGGCGGGCTTTGAACTCAGGGGATGGGCATCGAATAGCACTGAGCTGTTGCAAGGCGTGAATACCGAAATCTCAGAAAAGACAGAAGCAGACCTTGGCGAGATGGAAGGGAAGATACAGGGACTATGCTGGTCCACAGAAAGGGACTCCCTCGGTTTCATGATGATTTCTGGATTCTGCAATCCGGCAATCATCATGAAACCATGGAATGTGGTGGCAAAAACCTAGGATGGTCTGCAGTGATGGTTTTCCCCCAAATTGCTCCAAGAAGAGGGCTTGTACTGTGGGCAAAATCACGGCGGCGGCGGGCGGGGGGCGAAGCTAGACACGTGCGAAGCGTGCCGCCGTGACGTCGCCCGCTTGAATGAAAGTAGGTTTTTGTAGTATTATCGTAGAAACTAGCGTAATGGATGTGACAAATAAGAAAGAACAAGTATTTATTATGTGTGCCAAGTTTTTTTTAAATTTTTTCTTAGATGCTTACTTAAAAAAATATTTTTCGTTTCTATAGCTTCTGTTCGACCTTTAGATGTCCCTCTTCAGATATTTCGTGTTTGAATAGAAACACCTTATATATAGGGTGACTGGTAATTAGTGACCGATGCTTAAACACATGATTGTACTCATCATAACAAACAACTTTCCCAAACTCATCATAACAAACTATTTCGAAACTGTTTTCGATCCTAGTTCTTAGATCATCGGCAGTCTGGACTGGTCCATCTCGGTAAACTAAGTCTTTTACACGCCCCCACAAAAATAAGAAATAATTATTCGTGGGTATAGTCGTCTTGCTGCTTCGCCGTAACCCCTATTTCGAGTAGTGATCATTGTACTCACTCGCTGTGTAGTTGTACGCCATATTGCACGCGGGCGATTAGCAACATGCGTATACGACGGCTTCCGGGGGTGACTGTTTGCGTCACAGGAGCGAAACTCAGCGAATGGCGCGGCACGTGGCGGGGATACGTTACCACTACACTACCAAGTACTAATTTGTTTTACAATACATCTCAAAATTAGAAATGGTAATATCGAATACGTACCGTCTGGGTCCGACAGTAGTCGTAGTACCTACTTACCTACATGAGACAGAACGGGGTTACCGGTCAAGCACCTAACAGCTGATTTCGTATTTGTTACTAGTATGCAGATTTACGTTGCATCTTAAAAATGAAGTACTGTTAAGTACTAAATACGGCGTTTTTGTAGTTGTTTTTGTAACTTAGCGCAGCGCGGTCGCGAGTCTCGTGGCATGTGACAGGACGGAGTCAAGCGCGTCGCAGCTGATTGCGGGCGCGCGTTTCGTCGGTTGATACATTTTATGAATGAAAAGAGAAAATGCATGGTAAAAGTGGATTAATTAATTTTGTTTGTAAACAGGGATTAGTCACTTAATAAAACCACAGCTGGTGGTGTTTTAATGTTGCCTGTCAAAAATGTTGTTTCTTCGGGTCTGAAGAAGCTGTTGCTGGACTTCAACTGCATTGATAAATGCTGAGGTGGTGATTTCTCAACACAGTGGAAACATTATAGTGGTCTTCTCAGGTACTTATGCACCTGGGTCCGCCATAACGAGGTCTACTCAGATGATTTCCAGTTACTTCGTACCTTCGCTTTATCTGTCGGACCGTTCTTAATGTTACACCCACCATTGCCCCTTACCCACCATACTGATGCCTAGTTCCAGAAAAGCCATGATTCTTGCACATTCTTCAGGAAAGAGGCATGATAAGTAAAGTTTACGTGCTATAGACACCTTGACTTTTGAATCAAAATATAAATATGCTTTATCGCAATTGTTTGAATATTATTATTTTACAATAGTATTAAAACTTTAGCAATTTACTTTATTTTTCCATGCGGGAAGGTTATCGTTTGTAATATAAATACAAAGAGTCCCGGAATGGCCGGAGATAGGGGCAACCGAAAGGATTGTTAGCCCTTTATGATAAAGAGGTACCTTTTTGTAAAAGGGTTTGAAGTCAATAGCAGTAGATATCAACCTAAATATTAATACAAAGGTAGGTTAACTGAAGGTATAAACTTAATCCATCCATATCTACTTATACAGTGGTCCAAATAGTGACGTCATAAAAAAAATCCTCAAACCCAGGGGTATCCGAAAATACCCCATGTAAGAGTGGGACACGAAAGTTTTGAAAAAATGTTCAGTAAGTTTTTTTTTTTAATCTTTTCAAAGTACTCTCCACTAGCCTCTCTATAAAGTTTAATGCGTCTGAACCAGTTTTCGAAACACTTTTTCCAGTCTGCCGTAGACACCTCGTTTACAGCTTGCTCGAACGCTGACAGCGCATCTTCCGGCGAAACAGTCAAATTGAAAAAGCTCACGATCAAAATCTTCCCCTCGCTTCTAGATCACTTCACTTTGGTAGGCGTTGATTCGTTTTGAAACACCCAAACTGGCGATTCGTTTCTGGATCGTTTTGATGAATCCAAGACTCATCACCCGTAATGATGTCGTAAACACGCCGAGACGAGCCTGCTTCTTTGTTTATTATATCACGACACCATTCCACCCGGGCCTGCATCTGAGCATCAATGAGGTTGTGCGGCACCCAGCGTGAAACTATCCTCCTCACGCGAAGATACAAGTGTAGAATTTCGTGAAAGCTTCCCGATCCAACCTGCGTATGTGCTTAATCTATTTATATCTAACTCGCCTATTGTCTTGGATATCATTTTCCACTGCTAGCACGTTTTCATTCGTAACAGCCGTCAAAGGGCGAATACTTCTTTTTTCAGCCCCCAAAGATGGTCCGCGCTTGAATTCGTTATATCAACGATACCTACACGGTTGACTTCATCCATGAATGTCATTTGAAGTCCATCGTACGATTGGTCCGGTTTCAGGCGACACTTGAAATCGTAAAAAATCATAGCGCGAAAATGTTCCCGGCGCAGATCCACTTTTTGAGACAGACACTATAATTTAAATTAGCTCGCAAACAATGTGGGCGGAAATTTTGAAATTGGAACGTACCTATTTTCACTAACAAATAATCATATTTTCAAAATAGACTATAACTGGCCAGCCATAAAATCCTTTTTTTCGCAAAACTTTCTGAGTGGCCTAGTATGTTCCGCAGTTCTTGATAGTTTTCAAGAATTTTTTTTTCATGAAATATGGCAACCGCTTTCAAAAATTCTATCTTTATTTATTACACGACGGCTTTTACACATATTTTTTTGAAATTTTCATTGTTATGGAATATTCTTGCTGGCATAAATAATCATCCTCCCATCATTAATTCAAGTTCAAACTCTGTTTGTCGGCCTGTTACTTTTCACGCCTATACAGCTAAATTGATTTCGTTTTTGTTTTTTTTTATATACGGCCTCTCGCAGGTCAACCTATAAGGTTGTCGTCTGCTTAAGCGGACTTGTGATTGATTTCGATACTTTCGATGACTTTTATCCCGGTAGTACGTTTCTTTACTTCCGTCCTCCAAGCGGGCGCCGTCGCAGGCAAAAGCAAGTATCTACTAAACGTATTTCTAAATAAACTTAAGGCTAAATACATACTTCAGTAATATAAATTAAAGTCGCTTTTCGTGTATGTATGTGTGTGACCACGTGGTTCTTCTAAAGTACGCAACCTTTCGTTCCCTATAATTTAGGGAATAAAAAAAACTTCCTTCTTATTGTGTTTTTTTTTTTAAATTGTTAACAACCATATTAAAACTGGCGAGTGACAGACACGACGATTTGATAAGCCATTTTTCCGTTATCATACATATAGTTTCTCGGAGGTCCGAGGTCTTCCCAACAATAGCTACTCTCTGAAAAGGCCCTCTCTTATGTAGAGAGGGCCTGTAGAGAGGGCTTTTTCATGGAAAGGCTTGTTTGGATTGTATTTATTCACTATGATATCAGATTCTCAGTTGAGGAACACCTTTGAAAACTTCAGTACAGTCCGCATCGAGTCCCGGAGGAAAACGTGAAGCGTGGAAGAGCTCACGAGCCGCAGTTGGTACAGCTTCCTGATATATATTTTATATTATCACACAACACCTCACCTCGTTTTAGCATTTTTGTCTATTTGGTATGATACGGACTCACTATTTTGGAGCACCTTTACTTGCATTAGTCCACTGCTAAATGGTTCTCGAAATACCACCCTGTGTAATATTACTAGCCACCGGCCCCTGCTTCGCACAATTCATTTACGACTTGACAAAACATCGAGATTTCTTTATTATAATATGTTACTTCTGGGTATTATAGTATAAAAGTTGTTCTATACTACGCAACGGATTTCGACTTTAATATATTACCTATACATATGCATAGATGTTCAAATTCTACAATAAACACAGACTGCGTATTTACAGCTCATTAGCTGGGCCTACAAAGCCGTTTAAATTATCAGAATATTTCGGTATACTCCTTGCTATTGATCACCGATATGTAAATATATGTATAGGTACCGCCTACCTTCATTGATTGGAACTAAATAACGAATCCCGCCAATTTCGATGTTAATTTCCCTGGTTTCGACAAGAGTTATTAATGAAGGAGCCAAATCAGCAGTGTCACAGCAGAGGCGGCGTAAGGCGTAGGCGACGTGGGCCACCGCCTACGGCCTCGCGGTCCAAGGGGCCTCGCGCCTCGAAGGCTCGCGACCGCAAATTTAGATATAATAACTCATCTATCAATATATAATAATAAAAAAAACAAGCAAGTATCTGGCAATACTAACCTACCACATTCGTTTTTAAAAGATTTGAGGCCCTAGTGGGAGTTTCTTATAACCATTTCGACTTTGGCAATCGGAGCGCAACGATCGAATGGTGAAGGGCCAATCGGAGCGCCGAACGCGGTCGATGCGTAAAATCGAGACGGTTAAAATAAACTCACACTAGGCCCACTGGTCTGGCAACATTTGCTGGCGTTGCGGGCGGTGAATGACGCGGGGAATCCTCGCAAATCCCCAGCGGGTGACCGCTGGATTTCCCATTCTGTTTGCTCCGTCTATGTTCGGCTTCAAAACACATGCAGTCATGCAATCATGCGACGACGCATGTACCTTATCTTAACTTATTTTAATGTAATTCCAAACGGATTACGAAGTGAGAATAAGTGTTGCGTTTCATTGTTTGAAATATAAAGATTATAATATTTCAGGCCTACTTAACATGTCAGGCCCAGGCCCCAGTAGAGATAGAGATATCGGGAGAAAATGGGAATCTGGTTCATCAAAACGAAAAAGTAAAGCTGGAACGAGCTGTAGCAAATCAGGTTTTAACTTCAAGTGTGATGAAGTTTCTCAATAAAACTCCTTCAGAATAATCTGAATCAATTGCTTCGACTCCGAGACTCCGACAACTTTGGAAAGCACTCCAGACGCACTGAGTACCGAACTAAAGTCAGAAATACAGGTAGACTCAAACTCTAGCCTATCAGAGTCTGAAAATTCTGAAACTCTCTTGTTAAGCAGTACAATTCACGAAGAACAAATAGTTTCTCCGCCAGTAAGCAGCGATACCAGTGATGCAGTCAAACAAGCATTTGTGTGTTCGGATCCGGCACCGTGGAAGTTTCCTATAACGGATTCTCAGCGTCATGATATAGTTCAAAGCGGCCCTACACAGCAGTTAAAAAACAGTGATGAAGAAAATACCAAAGATGAAGATCATAGGCACTTTTCAAATTTTATTTCACAAGAAAACTAAATAATGGTGAAATTCAACATCGTCGCTGGTTAGTTTATTTTAATCCCCAAAATAAAGTTTTCTGTTTTCCATGCAGACTATTTGGCAATTTACAAACTCAGATGGTTGAGAAAGGTTGCTGTGACTGGAAACACTGAAGTAGTATTTTGCAAAGACATGAGAATACCAAAGAACAAATGGCATATATGTTCCAATGGATGACATTAGAGAAAGAAATAAAACATGGAAAAACAATAGACCAAGAAAAAGCAAGGCTGATTCAAGAATCTCAAAAACATTGGCAAAATTGGTTTGAGCCATTAATAGATATACTTAATTAATTTCTAAGCTTCTCATAATCTGGCATTTAGGGGTAACAGAGACTGGAGGCAAAAGCCCTCGCGCACGTATGGGAGTGGCGCGAGGAGGCAAAACGCCGGGGTGTAACTCCGCTGCCGCGAGAAATCACGGTACAGCGGATAGAGCTCCGGCGGGATCTCATGGCGACATGGAGGGTGCGATTGTCGCAACCCAGTGCTGGGCACGCCACAATAGCGGCGGTAAGTCCCCTCTTTGAGGAGTGGTTGGAGAGGCGCCACGGCGTCCTCACCTTCCGCCTGACACAGGTCCTCACCGGACACGGTTGTTTCGGGAGGTTCCTGTTTCGCATAAGGCGGGAGGAAACGCCCGGGTGTCACCATTGTGTGGATCGCCCGGAGGACACGGTGGAGCATACGGTGGAGGTATGCCCAGCTTGGGCGGAGCACCGCAGTGTCCTCACGGAGGCGATTGGCGGCGGCAATCTCTCGCGTCCGGCCCTGGTCCAGGCCATGGTATGGAGCGAGAGGGAATGGAAAGCCGTCAACTCCTTCTGCGAAGCAGTAATGCTCCCAAAGGAGGAGGCGGAGCGCGTGAGGGAGAGAGCCTTGCGCCCTCACGCCCCCACTAGCCGCCGCAGGAGACGCCCTGGGCGTCGGGAGTCGCCTGCAGATTCCCGGCCACCGTAGGCGCGGGCTTGCGGTCAGTAAAAGTCTGACACGCCCGCACGAAGTCATTTGATGATTTCCCACCCAAAAAAAAAAGGGTAACAGAGAATCTCTCAAGACAGGAGACGAAAGTTCTGGTAGGTATGCTGGTACCAGAATTCCTACTAAAATACTTTATAAACTTTAAACTATATAGACTTATTTAAATGGATATCTAAATATGATCCTACATTACGAGAACATATGAAGCGCATTAACGATAAACAACTTGCACACCATTAACTAAGCCACGATATTCAAAATGAATTGATCACATTGATGTCTCAAACAGTTACTGATGAAGTGATATGTATAGTGAAAGATGCAAAATATTATTTGACTGCTCCTGAGATTCTAGTCGAGTCTCAAGAGTCTTAATCTTAAGATTTTTGAAAAATGTTTCAAAGAGTATATTTTAAAAAAATGTCAAGATTTGCACACATTCCTGCGAGTGGGTGAGAGCAATTATATGATGAATTACAAACAGTGGTCCCAAATTTACCCGACTTCATGAGAGATATGAAACAGCAGCTTCAATGCATAACTGAATAGTAACATAAAATTTAAAAGAAATTTACCCGAAACTTTATATTGTCATTCGAATTTTGTTCCTCAGCTGAACGAAGTTTTTCAAAATTAAAACTAATTTAAAATTATTTAAGAAGTACAATGGATCAGGAAAGACTTCCAGCGTTGGCAGTTTTATCTATCGAGGCAAATATAGCATCTAGTCTGGATTACGACACAGTTTTTCGGGAGTTCAGTAAGGCTAAAAGCAGAAAATTTATGTTTCTTATAGATAAACATAATAACGTAATATAATTACAATGAAGAAGTTTGCATTTTTCTGAATAAAAATTTGAGTACCAAAAAAGTTTTCTCTCAACAAAATCCGTCCTCTTGCGTCATCCATCATGGGGCCTCGCAAAATATATCTTGCCCACATCAAATTTAGGTCTTGCCCCGCCACTGAGTGTCAGTCATATAAAAAGAAAAAAACGACGGTTTTTTCAGAACTGTGATAATTTAACAGGAATTCGATATCAGACCACGCAGTGAGCAATCGCGCTAGAGTATTCTCTTCAGTGGGACATTTACAGACTGGTAAATTATTTATTAATATTTTACACAAAATATCTGAATTAATGATTTCTACGACTCGCGGCTGCACCAACACTAAGTAGTTAATCTTTAGCTCACTATCCGGTAAAGCAGTAAAGAATGGAACAATAATTATAGTCATATCGGTGATTATTCCCTTTGGTAACCTGTCTACTGGGCTGTCGCGCTTATTAGAAATGCAGTAACAAAGGATTTTTGGAAAATTGAGTTACATATAGATTCGGAATTCTCGTAATAAGCTCTACTAAGCGTGACTTGTAATTGGACGTATTCCTTCCAGGACCTGAAATTGTCTTCCATTTGCATTAATTAAGCACCCATTTTTTTAAAGTGGTTCATAAATTTCTTCCTTTAACTTTTAACTGTTTCATGTTTTAGAAAATTTGGTTACTTCAAAATGTGTTTTAAAGTATAAAGCATCCAATGGAATAGCAATGAAGGTAATTTAATTTGAGAGTTCAGAGAAAAGTGCTATTTAGTGCCGAATTCTGGGACATTTTCAAAAATAGGTACATGAAAATTGGGTTTTCTCGAACTCCATGAATTTTCGCCTAGGCTTTATGCTTAATAGTTGCAAAAAGTTGGAAGGAATACGTCAAATTACAATTCACCGGGTATATTGGGCGCCATTTACTGGAAACTACGAATAACCTCCTTACTGTACTTCAAGTTACGTCCCAAATTATTATTATTTTCTTTGCCTGATACCTTCATAGGTATTTTACCCGTTTATCGTACTTATCCGTTCCCTTAATAATGTGGGATCTAATGAAGCAATATACTGAATTTATCAAATGACGAACAAAGGTATGTATTAGGTACTACATAAAAGCTGTAGGGAAATTCGTCGGAGAATTTTCTTTTTCATTACGCGCACTGACACATATCTGAAGCCTTATTTTCTCTAAATTGCTGGAGTTGTCCTTCGTAAAATGTGTTTTTGTTTTCTTTTGTTTGTTGTTTTGTTTTTTGTTGTGTTTATTTTTTTACTTTGACTTTGGTAATTAGAGCTCATAATATAATGAAGACATAGAGAGTGGAGTATATTAAACACCCAATTAGCTATGTGTGGTAAAACGTCAGCTAAATCTTTTTAAACAATACTTCAGCTGTCAATATGCGAAAAGTTCTGGAATATTTACTTAAATTTAGACTGACATTCTATAACCTAACTTGTCTAATTTTAAAACAACAGACACCACACACACACAACAAGAAAACATTCCCATAGTAAAAAAACGACAACTTACGTATCACATGTTTTTAGCCCTATTTGAGCACTGAAATACGTACTTTTAGTGCGCAATTATAATGAAAGCTCACAAGCGACACTGCCTTAGCACTCACGTGAACTGTTGGATGTGAGGATTGAGACGGTAAAAATGCCGCTGTTTTACATTCCACTTCGACTACATTTACATCTACTAGCAGATATATGGGTAGGAACTCTACATGTTTTAAAGTGCAGTTCTGTGCAACCGAAGTATCACATACTGGCTGAATAATGACACGAAATCAATGACTATTTAAAGCCAAACAGTTCGTTTCTTATTTTACTAGCAAAGTTTGCCTGATCCACGGAGTAATTTTACTTCTGGCCTGGGCAGTGAACCTGGTACAGAAAAACCCAATTATACTTCTTGTGGTTTTTACCCTAGAACCTATCTACAAACTTTCCACGTAACTTTTTACAAATTCGGTATGTAAATACTGAAAGTAGTGAGGAAAATAAACATAGTAATACACATACATAAACTCACGCCTTCTGAGATGAAGAAACAGAAAAAGAACGCCATCTGCTATGATCCTTACATACTCCTTTTACCTCGTTTACGTTCATAACAAACGCACGCCGGTTGCAAGTACTACGCACCTGATCTTTCTGAATAACATCACCAATAAGGTATATTTCCTCCTAGGGCGTCCTCTCTCGGCGTTTCCACTCACATCTGCCTTGTAAATACGCTCTGTTAGTCGCCTTTCATTCAGGGTGAATCATGTCAACATGACTAAACCGTCTAAGAAAAATCTTTTAAATTTTTGTATTTATTATTAAACCGCACCGTTGCCTTATTCATCATTCCTCAGCCTATCATAGATAGTCACGTCACACATGCTTCGCAAGGAACGCATTTCCATAGCATTTATTCTACTTTCATCCCTCATTACCAACACTCACTTCCATACATAAGCGTAGGCACCAGCACACCATTGTGAACAGCTAGTCGTGCCTTTTTAGACATCAACTGGTTTGTCACAATTGCATGTGTAGCACCATTCACTTTATTTCCTGCATTTTCTCTTCTTTCCACATCACATACATAGTATGGGAAGGTATGGTATATTGCACTGCTCACAAATCTCAAAAAGTAGTGATTCGATTTCGGAATTGGCAACACCGTACGACAAGCAATTCACTTCATTGCAATCGGCCATTTTTCTCTTGACAAGGCAGGTGACAGAGTTTTGTTTACAAAATATCTAAATAGTATTTATTTTGTGTAATTTTTATTGATTAGAGCTAAGGGTGAAGTTAACATATAGGTAAGCATAATTTGTTTTTATTTTATAGTCCGTTCACGTAATTTACCAACATTTAACTAATATTGAACGGTTGGGTGTTTTGATAGATTATGTATAAGTTAGGTTTTTTTTTCTCCCATTTTACTATGCTGGCTAAACGGACCGGTCCAATTTACCTGACCTATTCGTTTTGCTTCCAGATGACTAAGAAAAAGTATTAGGTTGGGGAAAAGTCTTTTCGCATGTATGAACTTGTAATAAAATCTCTTTGGCTATACTAGTTGTATCTGGCTGGTTTAGTTATCATTGGAAGTTTAAATTTTAAAGAACATAATTCCAAATTCAAATTAGGAAAATGTGTGATTGTTATGTGTTTTTCGTACTGTCAAGATGAGTGAATCTTGACAGTACGAAAAAGCTCGATATTTGGGTACCGCACGAGCTCACTGAAAGAAACCTAATGAACCGTGTACTCATTTGTGATTCTTTATTACGACGTAATGAAACCAAACCATTTTTGAAGAAGCTGATAACTGGTGACGAAAAGTGGATCACGTACGACAAGAACGAGCGAAAAAGTCGTGGTCAAAGGCCGGTCAGGCTTCACAGACTGTGGCGAAACCCGAGTTAACTCGCAACAAGGTGATGCTGTGTGTGTGGTGGGATTGGAAGGGCATTATTCATTATGAGCTGTTACCACCAGACAGGATCATCGATTCTGAACTCTACTGCCAACAACTGATGAGATAAAAGCAAGAAGTTGGGAGAAAGAGGCCGGAATTAATCAACAGGAGGGGTGTGGTTTTTCATCATGATAACGCTAGACCTCACACATCTTTAGCCAATCAGCAAAAATTAAGAGAGTTTGGCTGGGAGGTGTAAATGCATCTGCTGTATAGTCCTGACCTGATCTTTAGACAAAGTCAGGTTAACATCACGAGAGGACTGTCAAAACCATTTGTCGCGGTATTTTGATCAGAAGTCCCAAAATTTCTATAGCAATGGTATCATGTCCCTACCTACAAGATAGCAAAAAGTTATCGAACAAAATGGTACCGACATACTTTAGTTAAATGTAAATAAACTATGTTAAAAAAAATTTTGAATTTTCAAAAAAAATGTGAAGAAACTTTTTCTCCAACCTATTATTTTAAATGGATAAACTACTTTGCTAAAAATACAAAATAAACAAGACACTATAAAAGGAAAGAAAAAGAGCAAAATTAATACGAACAGTGAAGAATCTGATTAAGAAGATGATACCGTAGTTTTGAATGATTCGGTCAGCAGCTGTGAATCAGAAGATAAACAAAATGAATGCTCTAAGTGTTAACTAAATTGCTATAATAAAGCAGGAACCAGAGTTGATTGGATACAGTGCATGCGTTGCCATAACTGGAATCATGAAGCTTGTACTAGCAATCCCGACATTTGTGATGATTGTCTTTCTTGAACAATTCGATTCAATGCAACTTGACTATGTCAAGTTTACTTAGTCAAGTCATTTTATAGTTTTATAATATGATAGATAATTATTTGGTAAGCTGTTTTTCATAAATATAATTATTGTTTTGTTTGTAAGCACATTTTACTAATGATTCTATTGAAGTCCTATTTAGCAACCCCGTGGTCCAAGTTTGGTTGGCTAAATTGTAACAAAGCTCTGATCTCATATTTTGTTGATTTTTGAGATATCTATGATAATTATCTTGACTGATACTTAATAAAAGAAAAATCTATAAATGGTTGTTTTATTTCATAAACAAGTTACTCACCCTCCCTTGCCTATATATTCTAGAAATTTGCAAATTTGTTCGAAAGTACCAACACTTTTACACCACTAGAGAAAATATACAGTCAAGATACACATTACGTCATAAAAACAGATTAAACCTACCAAGCTCTAAGCTAAAAATAGGCCCTAGTCATGTCAATGAAAGTATATAATGAATTACCGGAAATAATAAAAATTTACAAAAATTTAATTAATTCACAAAAAAATTGAAACAATTACTATTATATAAATGCTATTATAATATCAATGAATATCTTAATGACAAATTCTAAATGACATGTTTCATAAAATAGTATATTTTTAATTTTTAATATTATTACTTTTGAATACCTACAAAATAAGTAATCAAATTAAAGCATTCTTCCTCTCTCCTACTTACTTAATTTTATCCTTTTGCTGTGCCCTTACAGGGTCCATATTTTTGTACCTAGCTATAAGCCCTTTGTAACATATTTTTACAATATGGAATGCAATAAATAAATGATTATGATTATTAAGTTATTTGTCCTAGTCTGAAAAAAGTATGTCAAATATGTCTTTGAAAAAACATTGTTCAACTTAACCGACTTTCCCCTCATACATTATCTTCATACAGACACTGTGTAGGCGACATGCAACATTCGCGGGTAATATGATAAATCAATCATTCTTAAAACCTACTCGGTAAGGTAAGGTACAGTAGCGCTCATAAGTCCATAAGCAATCGCACAAAGCAATAGACTGACGCTTCGGTTTCACTTACGACATTCTTCTATAAATGAATGTTTCTGTACTATAGACACGCACACACACTCACTTTGTCTGTAATTAATAATAACAAATAATTTCAACTAACATAACATATGGCATGCTAGCCTAGTCGTTACCGTGCTTAGGTAGGAGCGATTATGGCGAGACCTGAGTTCGAGTTTCACCTGCGCCTGCGGATTAATCTTGATGTTATTTTCAAATAATATCTGTTTATAGTTTTTGATATGTTATTAATAATACCTAAAATTATCAGTTGCTGTTTGTTTTAATAGAATTACTTGAAGTGGTTAGATTATCATTCGATAGGTACTTGTCTCTATTCTATTCTATTTTTTTTTATGGCAATGGTGCCGATGTCGACAATTCTGCGAATTTCATTGTGATCTGAGAAAACGTAAGAAGGAGGATAAACGATAAATATAAAAAAAACAATTACTATTTGATTATAAACAATTGAATTTAGTGTGAAACTTGTTGACAAAAATTTATTACTTATATGATAAATGTACATTTAAGTCGATAAACTACACAAAAAACATCATAATTTAATGTCATTGACGCATATAAAAAAACATCAAAGCCTCAAAGATCTTTGGAGAAGAAAGTGTTAGTAGGGATGGAAAGTTAGTAGGGACAGGGATCTTTAATTTAGGGAGATGGCTATACAAGCCATGGGCTGGGTTATTATTGGAGTAGTTAAAACATATGTTCTCCAAAATTCCTTCATCCGACCCACATTCGCAAAGCGATGTGTCTCTGATCCGAACTTTATGAAGAAAGACCGGCGAACAACAATGGCCTATATGAAGACGGCAAAGAATAGAAATCACTTTCTTGAATATTTTTTATAAGGATAAAACCAAGGCTTGGGAGTAACATAAGGCTGTATTGCGTGATAAAAAGCACCTTACCGTGTACTTGAATTTAGCCAGTGCACCTGCCATGGGGTTATCAAGTTCTTTTTTGGAAGGCTCAGCCGATCGTATCATATCGTGACAATGAAAATGTTGAAGGTCAACGGCTTGGGACGTAACCGCATCCTTAGCAAGAGAATCAACATATTATTCGTTTCCTCTTATGCCACAATGACTTGGAATCCAGTGTCTGGTTTTGTGATTCTTGGCACAAGAGATAAGAGACTTTTTATTTCAAGCTGTATTGGACTGTGCACTTTGCTCTTGAAATGATTCTGCTCCAAAGCTTGCAAGCAGCTAAGTGAGTCTGTTAAGATGACCCCAAAACTTATGCTCTGAGCTTCTATACAGAGTGTTTGGCAGAACGTTGAACATACGTAAATGGTGTATAGGTGGGGTCATCTGCTACTTACTCAGCCCTAATTTATTTGGCCCTGGCGCCCTGCATATAAAAATAAATCTTTGTTCTAGTTCTTAAATTATTGCTTTATTCAGATGTTAGCTAGAAAAAAAGTTATGAGTCTTCAAACTTACAGAAAGGTGTAAAAAAATACTTAAATATTAACTTCAACTTGCATAAAAAAAAATGTTTGAGGAGTTCCAATTCTAGCAAAATATCCCTAGTGTGTGCCCTTTCTAATGGTACGTAATTTACTTTTATAAAAAAAACCTTTAAGAGTTATTTCATAATTTTATCAAGTAGGAAATTTTCTACGAAACTCTACCTTTACGGAAAGTGAAATGTTTTGCGAAATTTAATGCTGCAAGGTTGGTAAAAATTTAATAATCAACGGCTTGCCAGTAGGAGTGGTGCAAATTGACATTCACTATTCCCTGGGGATGGTTACACAAAGCAGGTAGTACTCTTGCGCAGTCATAGCGTATTTTTTCTCTCTTTCACTCTCGTGGCACCGTGACGCCTCAGAATGAGTTCTTTTCTTTTATTCAGTCGAGACTTAACTGCCTCTGCGATCTCACGTGCCCCTTACGCCTACGTTTGTTTTTGTTCACTTTTTTTTGTTTTATTGTTATCACCAGTTTTGTAACCTGTTAGTTACGTTTTTTGTTATTACTGTTACCTGCTGTTATTGGTAAAGAAATGGTTGCTTTTACCAGTGAGGAATACGCGTACATGTTGTTAGCATATGGAAGCGCTAATACAAATTCGCGTGAAGCGCGAAGTATTTATCAAGAGCGTTATCCCAAACGTCGAGTATCCAGTCATCAGGCGTTTGCGAGTACTTACCGACGTTTACGACAAACAGTTAACCTGAACTTTCAAGAACCACGAGTGAATGCAACACGACCCGATACTACCATTGACGAACAACTTTTTGCCGAGTTTGACGCGGACCCTACCAAAAGCATTAGACAGATAGCTTCAATAGTTGGCCTAAGCATATGGAAAGTGTGGTCTGTTCCCGGGTAGATGGTAGGCATCCTTTTCACTACACTCCAGTGCAAAGTAAGATTTTAACATATTTAAGCCGTTTACGCACTGCATCTTCAAGGCCAATAAGGTCCTTAAAAATTGAAGATAATTTAATTTAGATAATTGTGGAGTTTGAACTCGGTGGAAGAAAAGATTCAGTATTGAAATCAATTCTTAGACGTGTTTTGTTTGTTCTAGGTCTCGATGACAGTGATTTTGGGAGACGTATGCAATTTTGTCGCCATTTGTTGCATACCAATGTGGACGACGTAATTTTTTTTTAAAGCATTCTGTTGGCCGACGAGTCAAAATTTGACAGAGATGGAATTGTCAATTATCACAATCTACACCATTGGGCACCTAACCATCAAAACCCACACGTGAAGAGACAAAGGGGCTTCCAGAGGAGATTCAGTGTGAATGTCAGGGCAGGAGTGATTGGCGATAAGCTAATAGGGCCTCATTATTTGCCCGACAACATCAATGCGAACAACTACTTGGATTTTTGGTAAATGATTTACCACCATTTAACAGTGTCATTGAAGAGTTTGATAGCCAATCTGACCATCAGGAAAAAAAATGTTGTTGGCATTCCCTCATTCTCAGCCCACATCAACACACTGCTGGATTTTATTTTACAGTGTAAGTTTTTGCTTTTTTCCGTTAATTTATGGGACGGCAAACGTTATAGGCCCAGGGCGCTGAATCTTAAAATACGCCACTGATCACAGCATCACTCACAAACCGCTGCATTGAAAATGGAGTCCGCCGAAAGAGACTTTTTCATATTATTTAATAGTCAAAACTGAAAATAGAAAGTTTCGGATACTGAATAATGGGGGAATCTACTTTCAATAACAAAACTAACTCCGTTTATATGGCATGCGCCATGATGCTGTTAGGCTCCACAAGCAAGGTATTAATATACATATTAAAAAGCCTCGGGGAAATAAGACCACATTCAAGTTTATACGGGTCGGACAATGCGTTGGACCACTTGATAAAGTTCCTCTGTGTCAAACCAGGAGGGATTTAAAAAACAAAGGGACTTATTTATGGTTCCAATAATTGCAACTTCGACATACAACATCCAAGTCATCCACTTTTTGAACAAGAGGGTGAGAGGATTTGGTGATGACTCTAGCCCAGAATCTCGATGCTAGATACTTCCTTCTCAATCTAACGGAGGTTTTACCCACTCTACCTGCAATGCGTTAATTGGTGAGGACTTCATACAACACGATATGATCCGTATACAGTTTAACCTTGCCAAAGCACCCTTTTTGCAGAGAATTAAATGAAAAGATCCGTAGTCCAGAACACTCCGAATTAAGGCATTGTATACCAGTCTCATGGTGTAGGGATGTGCACCCCACCAGACACTGGCAAGCACTTTTAAAATGGGATTAGTCCTCTCGCATCTACTAACTAAATAATTTAGGTGATGAAAACCACTCAATTTGGAATCTTAAAAAAAACCTACAAATTGTACTTTTGAAGAAACCGGTATACACTGTCCTTGGATGCTCAATGAGATGTGTGGGATCAACCTCCTGCGAGAAAACACAACTGCAGCCCTTTTGGGGGCAGACAAACTCAGTCCGTGGGAATTTACCTATTAGTTTAGAGAGTCCAGAACACGCAGAGAGATGATGCGGCGTCGCTAACTAAGGTGTTGGTAATATATAAAGTCAAATCGTCAGCATATTAAAGAATTTGGCAATTGTTATTGTGATGTGAACCAGAATAAATAATAATATTCAGCTGTATATAAAATTGTACAGTAAGGGCCTTGTGGTAGGCCCTTCCATGATATCCTGAAGTCAAATTGTTCACCTGATACTCTCAATACCAAAGAACGAGACATGAGCAAACTACAGATGCAATGTACCATCCTCTCCGGTATTCTCAGCTGTTGCAATTTGTGCCTGAGAATGGGAAGAAGGACATTATCATATCCAGAGGACATGTCTGAAAAAAGCGACTACGGATTCATTTTTCGCAAACGGTGAGCGTATATCTGAGACGAAAACCTCAAGACCATGGTACTGTGTTCCTTCAGACCAAATTGGGACAAATTCTAGTCGGGTCTTTATTAGGTGTTTCAATATTTTTGCAAGGACTTTTGACAAAGCGATTTATCTGAAGCTCTTAGGGTCATCGGTATGTTTGCCAGGTTCTAAATGTAAATGTAAAATAGGTATGATATATGAGTTTTACACTGATCAGGGATCAGCCATCATTGGTGTAACAAAAATTTTAAAGAACATCGGCCAAATTTGTATAGACGCTGGACCTGACTTTTATTTTGAGTGTCCAGAAACCAATTATAGTGAGATTGGATTGTTTTTATGTAGTTATCACCATACTGTTCGAAAATATAATATAAATGGCCAAGATATTTTAATAATGGAAAAAATATATTTGAGGTTAGAATCACTAAATAAGTCGATTTAATGCTAGGCAGACGACATACAGTTTCAGTATTTTAGCGATAAGCCAAGAGTGTAATTAGCGATCGCATTTCGTACTTGTTTATTTATTTCGATTTCGTTCAGATCAATCAAAACGCACTAATAGCTACAGAGAAATGCTGGCTTTTTAAAGCTTTTTAATGCCCACCATTACTGATTTCAATTCTGACTGAACAGAGATTTAGTCGCAGATACAGTCTTTAGTCTGCATTGTCACGAATGAAAAAAGGGTTTTGATAAAATAATTTTTATTCATCATCCTCCCTTCGATCGCCGGGTGTCAAACAATTAATCATTATCGCGCGTCGATGACATTTAATGTATGTGCTCCGTTGTACTCAATTGAACAAAACATGGTTTCTATGAACTTTTATTTTTTATGACAAGAATCCAATTCATAATGAAAACTTGTTGTTTTGATTCATTTTTATTTTTAGAATTTAATTACATGAATAACTTTTAAGAAAAACGTGAATAGTAATATTGTTACGTTGGGGCGTATGCAATCAAACAACCGGCTATGACAAGAGTAGTTTATTGACTGGCGATCGGTCGGCGCGCAGGCAGACATATGCATAAGTATACAAATGCTACATTCTTCCAACCTTATTTTGGAAACCTGATGACAAAGATAACACTGCTTGATATGTGAATACATCTACTTACAGTATTTCTAATATTTATAATTTACATGTTTTCGAGGCCTGAGATGTTTTCGAGTGTATGACGGAACGTTGTCATTTATTAATATTCCCGTAGCACCTGGATCAGGTTCAGCGGTGCTCGGTCGTTCACTCTCCACACGGGAGTCCGCTTGAGGCTGAACGACAGTCTCTGGCACGTCTACCACCTCCTCCCCCTGCCCCTCCTCCTCCCTAGCGCTAGCAGCAGGAGCCGTATCATCGCTCTCCTCTGCCGACCCTACCGGCGGCGCCCGCGGTGCTGGCGTGGGTGTTGGTGGATCAGCGGTCTGAGGGGACACATGTGGACACAGCGGGCTTATGTCTACATCTGTCTCATTTACATTTTGATTTATGCCCAGATCTCTCAGAGTTTGGCCTGTATATTTTATAATCTGATCTACATGTCTTTTACAAATTTTGTTACCATTTTGAAACAAAATTTCAAACATTCTATTACCTAATTTTCTTTTTATTACACCCAATGACCAACATGCTTTTCTGTTTCCGAAACAACGAGCCCACACTATATTTCCCACCTCAAAGCATCTACTATTTTTTTGTTTATCATTATGACCGATTGAGTCGTACCATGAGGTTGGAAATATTAAATCTAATTTAGATTTTAGATCTCGTCCGAACATTAGTATCTTTACTATTTTCTTGTATTATACATTTCAACATTTTTTTGCACGTTTTTACGGAATTCTCCGCCTGTACATTACTGCATGGATGATAAACAGGTGAAGTTAGATATTTAATTCCATTAGAGGAACAAAATGTAATAAATTCCGTAGAATTTATGTTTCCTTCATTGACAGTCACAATAACGTTAGGTAGGCCAAACATTGAAAACAATTGTTTAAGTTTAGTTATTAATGCGCGAGTAGAGGTGCCGTTATTCATACACACACATTCGAGCCATTTACTGAATGCGTCGATAACAACCAAATATACCGCTTGCCCTATAGACAGGTAGTCGATGTGCACGCGCTGCCAGGGCCCGGCCGGGCGCGGCCACGAGGCGGGCGGGGCGCTGGGCGGAGCGTGTCGGACAGCAGCGCAAGTCGCGCAAGACCCTATATAAAGTTGAATATCGGCGTCTATATTAGGCCACCACATTCTACTGCGAGCCATGGTTTTTGTTTTAGTAATTCCTAGATGTCCAGAATGCAACATCTGTAACATACAATCTTTAAATTTTGATGGAATTACAATTCTGTGACCGCGTAACAGACATCCCTCTTCTAGTTGCAAGTCCGTCTTACACTTAAAGTATGGAGCGATCGAACTACAAACTATTTTGCGTGGCCATCCCTGATTCATATATTTAATTACTGTTTGTAACACATGGTCGTTTGCTGTCTCCTTTTTTATATCTTCGAATAAGATAGGCTCGACGTTTGCATTTAAAAACCTACAGTCTACTATTTCGTTATCTTTAACTTCATTGTTGGGCGTTGACGTCGGAGCGCGAGAAAGAAAATCAGCTACTAAATTATTTTCACCCGGCGTATATTGCACCACATAATTATAAGCTGATAGAATCAGGGCGTACCGTTGCAAGCGCGCTGCCGTGGTAACTGATATACCACTATTTTTATTAAATATTGATATCAATGGTTTGTGGTCTGTTTTTAATACAAATGGATCGCTTCGACCATACAGATACTGATGGAAATGCTTAAGTCCAAACACAATGGCCGTAGCTTCCTTCTGTATCTGGCTGTAATTTCGTTCACTGGTGGTTAGTGATCTGGAAGCGAAGGCGATTGGGCGCTCCAACCCCACGGGCGCGGCGTGGGCCAGCACGGCGCCGAGGCCGGCCGGGCCCGCATCCACGGTGAGCACGAGCGGCGCGGCGGGGTCGAAGTGCGCCAGCACGCGCTCTGAGGCGAGCTCGCGCTTCACTCGCTGGACAGCGCACCGTTGTCGCGCGCCCCACTCCCAGCTGGCGCCGTCGCACAGTAGTTCGTGTAATGGACTCATTAGAGAGGAAGCGTTCGGAATAAAATTCCTATAGTAATTGATTACTCCTAGCAACCTCTTTAATTCAGTGACATTAGTCGGTTCAGGCGCTTTTAAGATTGCTTGTACCTTTTTCGAGCACGTGTGTAAACCATTTTTATCGATAACATAGCCAAAGTAAGTCACGCTATCCTGAAATAAAACACATTTATCCTTTTGCAACCTGAGTCCTGCATCTTTTAGTCTCTTCAGAACTTCCCTCAGCCTGCTCAAATGAGTTATCTTATCAGGCCCGGTACAGCAGATGTCGTCTAACCAACAACTCACTCCGTCGATGCCTACAAGTAATGTTTCCATCGCCTTTTGAAATATGGCCGGGGCGTTAGCTAGCCCGTATACTAATCGCGTATATTTAAAAAGACCTTTTGACGTACTAATCGTTGTCAAATCTTGTGAACTTTCGGACAAACAAAATTGGTTGTAAGCATTCGATAAATCTATTTTGGAATAGTGTTCGCCGCCTCCGAGTTTTGCAAAAACTTCTTCTATTCGGGGCATCGGGTACTTATCTATAAGTAGGTCTTTATTTAGAGACACTGAAAAATCGCCTGCTATTCTTACTTTACCGTTCTCCTTAAGAACCGGCACAATGGGAGTTGCGTAATCTGAATAGCTTACTGGAACTAATATACCTAAACTAACCAGCCGACTTAATTCATCTTCAACTTTGTCTTTCAGGGCAAACGGTACTGTACGTGGTTTAAAAAAACGTGGCGTTGCATTCGCTTTTAATTTTAACGTAACCTCGAACTGATTAAATTTTCCTAAATCGTTTTTCCATAAATCCTCAAAATCATTAAATAACCGTTGCACCTCTACGTCACAAATAGCATTTATCTTATTATTTGTCAATAAATTGACGTTGAATTTGGTCATAAAGTCACGACCGAACAAAGGCGGCCCGCCATTTTGTATAACATAAAATGTTACATTTTTACACAGTTTATTATATTTTATATTTAAAGTTATACAACCTTGTGGTGTGATTTTATGACCGTTATAAAAACACATTTTAAGATTACATTTCTGTAAAGGAATATCAGAAAAATGGTCGTCATACATTTTACGTGACAAAACGCTCACACTTGATCCCGAATCAAGTTCTATTTTAAATTCCTTTTTATTATTATTTATTATCACTGGTACTAAGATAGGATCATAGTTCACGTACCTCATATTGAATAACTGGCATTCCTGACACTCACTGTGCTCCCCGTCGGAATCAGGGTTGGCATTTATGTTGTACACACTTTTGTGTCCACACACTTTTTTCAGGTGACCTTTATTGCCACATTTTTGGCACCGATAGTTCCTATACCGGCACTTATTCGCTTCGTGATTTAGGAGACCACACACAGTGCATTGTCGGCCGCTACCACCGGCCCGGCTGGACGCCCCAGCGCCGGCGCTGCCACCGCCGCCGCTGCCGCCGCGGCCACCGCCGCGTGCTCCGTTCATCCTGTATACAGGCTCCTCCTTCACCACGGCTGGGGCCGCTGCCGCCTTGGCACGCGCCTGTCGCGCGCTCGCAGCTTGTTTCGCCACCTCCACCGACTTAGCAAATGTCAACTCGCTCGTATTCTGCTCGAACAACCGATCCCGTTCCGGTCCTATGTCGAATCCGAGCACAAACCTATCCCGTAGCACGGTGTCCAGAGCGTCATCGAACCCGCCGTATACGGCCAGGCCCCGCAGTCTTGCTGCCCACTCCTCGACACTCTCGCCCGTTGTTCTTACCGCTTCATAAAATTTCGCCTTTTCAGCAAATGTTGACCGTACTGGTTTGAAGTGTAGATTGAATGCATCCACTAGCACACTGTATTCAAGCGAATCCAACTTCCTTGGATGCACTAGGTCATGCGCTAGGCGAAACGATTCGTCAGATAAGTGTGTTAGAAGCACTGCACTTTTCCTATCATCTTTGATATCGTTTAATTTTAGAAACTGTTCTAACCGACTCAGAAATATTGACCATTCTTGGACTTTATGATCGAAATTTTGTAGATTTCCCAAAAACGTGGCCATTTTGTATTTTTTATTTTTCGCGTGTGGGTAAATCGTCCTCGTCGCCAATGTTACGTTGGGGCGTATGCAATCAAACAACCGGCTATGACAAGAGTAGTTTATTGACTGGCGATCGGTCGGCGCGCAGGCAGACATATGCATAAGTATACAAATGCTACAAATATTCTTTGAGTACTAGGTCATTTCATAAGCCAAACGAATCGTCAATAGGGTGCGTTTTGAACATGCTATTCTAAAAAAATCAACGAAATTACTTAAACAAGAAAAAATGTATATCTTTTTTTCTGGCTTCATAATAAAATATTTCATATGTTTTATGAGTATTTGAAAAATAACGGATTTTTTTATATATATGGCATAACGGGACGCCACAGACTCATCGTCAGGTACGATTTGGCCATCCTCCTTACTAAAAAACATTTTTTTACTTGATGACCTGCGTGTGACATAAAGGAAGAGACAATACCGTCAATACCTGGGGCAGAGTCATGAACCTTTTTTTAAACTCAGTTAAGTTCCTGCATAGAAAATGGAGCATCAAAGGGATCCTCTCAATAAATGAGAGACGGCTGATTATGTTCTTTTTCCGATGGTACATACGGAGGAACCAGTTTATCAAAGAACTGCTCGGCAGTCTCTGGATGGGGGAAGAAATTGAAGGGGAACATCCAGATCTAAAGCGGTTGATCTTCTTCAATACTACTGATAAAGGAGTGGAGGGGGACAGAGACCCATAAAAGTCAGCCCAACCGGCACGTTTCTTCCTTCGCAGCAATCTTTTACATTTAGCGAGGGTCATATTAAATCCTATGAGATTATCGCTACCAATCGCCTCATTGTACACAGTTCAGCATCATCCCTGTCTCTTATGGCTGTTGTGCATTTCTGATCACACCATGGTGGAGGAGGAATCTTCCCACGTGCTTAGTTTTTAACAGAAAACATGAGTCAGCACTAGCTGTTATGGCGGAAATGAAGTCATTACAGCAGTTTGACACATCGAGAGGACTAAGAGAATCAAAATCAAGGGATACTAAATTTGGAAGTGAATCAATTTTGTCCTCCAATAATGAGGAATGCTTAGCCCAATCAGGATCAGACAAGTTATACCTCAAGAGTGGAGGGCTCGATTTTCCTAAGTAGGTTTTTTCAGCCAAAGATATTATAATTAGATAGTGGTCACTGCCATGCGACAAACTGGTACATTCCCAATAACACGATGCTGCGATATCCAGTGTAAAAAAATGTTAGATCAACACAATTATTATGCTGTCCAGGAAGAGACCTGCGAGTTGGACAACCATTGCTTAGGATAAACAGATTAAGGTCATCTAAGACTTCAACTAAACCTTCCCCAAAAGAGTCACAACGTTCAGAACCCCACCTAAAGTGATGGCAGTTGAAGTCCCCCATTACAAGTGCAGGGCCCTCTATGTTTTCTAACGTACGTTTTATTAATGGGAGAAAACGTTGATGAGGTTGGGCAATATAAACAGATAAGAGGGTTATACCCTCAACCCTCTCGGCAACAATGCTAAAATACCATCACCTAGAGAAGGCAAAGATACAGCCACAAGTTGAACACGATTGTTCAAGCAGAGAACCGACCCGCCATAGCCATCAGATCGGTCGCATCTGAGAATATTATAGGAAAGTAAACGAAAACTAAGACTCGGAACTAGCCAAGTCTCAGCAAGAGAATAAGCTAAAGGTTTGTATTTGTTCAGTAGAAATGTGAGCTCGTGATTCTTATGCTACACGCTCCTCAAATTCCATTGAAGGATTACTAACCGAGCCATTATTATGGGATGGGAGTGAGTTAATAAGTAAAGAATCAACGTTGGACGGTAATTTATTTTTATTGGATGAAGACATTCATGTTAATAGAAGTTTACTTAGGCGTTCAATTATTGTAGACAAGTTTTCAGGAGATTCTTTTAGTTGACTATTGAGAGCACAGCCATTAAGCTGGGAAGATTGGGGGGTGCTAGAGAACTGCTGATGAGCTGTTCTATCGTAGAATAGAATATAATCTCGAATAGACTCTTTACTATGTTTACCTTATGAAACATAGGAGGCAGAAAGGGGAGCATGGGTCTTTGGCTTAAGAAACACAGTTTTACGGTAGACATGAGTCTATGATTTAGCTATGTCTGCATAACTACGGACAAATGGGAACGGGTTTACTGCTTCTTAAAAGGAAATTACTTTCTCAGCCATAATTGTTTTGATTGACTTCTGTCTGCTGTACTCTGGACAGACTCTATTATTTGCAAAGTGGCTTCCAGAGCCCAACACACTGAAGACTTCGCTCTCAACAATGCTCCAATGCAATGTGGTTACCAATTCGCCTTCGCCGGTACGCTTATATTCTTTCCCTTTTGTATAATGTGCTCTTTTCCCCTTCTACCCCTCTCTATCTCAAGAAACGTTTCGAGTACCTTTGCGACTCCAACACAAAAAAATTGAGGTCAACAAATCCTTTACAGTCCAGGCCGCTCGTTTGTGGAATGCATTGCCTGTTGAAACACAACGCGCGCAGTCGTTACATGTATTTAAAATACTTGTGAAGGAACATTACTTGTCGTTGTGATCTTGTTCTCGTATAACTGTAACTATTTATAGTCTTAATTGACTTCATAATAATTTACTACATAACATCACGCATTGTTTCCCCGAAGGGTTGGGCAGAGGTGTACCTGTACACCCACATTTCGCCAGTAATGTTTGTAAGTCCCATGTAATAGGGTTCTGTAATTAATTAAACAGTACTTATCGCGCCCTACAGTCGTTCTCGGTTGTTTGGTAGGAAGATTGGGAACATCCTCTTTAGTACAATTTCAACGAAAAACAGCCAAAATTCGGACACACGTGTTGAAGCACACAGACTGCCACGATGAAAAATACAATCTAGGTACTTGTCTCGTTCATCTTGTTTACATAAATGAAAAAGTTTGTAGGTAGACCACAGAAAACTGAGTAAATTATTTCGATTTCTGTGAGGTAGATGCAATTCGTTACGACTATTCGCCTAATTGAGCGTTGTTGGCTCGTGACAAATGTTTGAATCTGTTAATTAGCGGTGTTGTGGTTATAATTTTCAAAATGCTGTGAAATATAAATATTGAGGCGTTGGCAAATATTACTGCGCTGCGCAAAAGTGGATGTAAATAATGTGATCCCACTGTCGTTGAAGCAAAACCTTTTTCTTTTTGCTCCGCAGTTTTAGTTAGTTAGTTTTAGTTATATCTGTGTAAAGCTGATGAAAAGGACTTTAAAATTCAAGCTATAATATCTTAATACTCTTTGTTAATCGTGAGTAATTAGAAAAATTAATTCAAAATATTTGCATAAAGCCTACAATCCCTGACCTACGGTAATCCGCGGTCGCTTCGCTGCTACGCACACAGACGCACTACTTACACACCGAGCGGGTAGTTCCGGAAGCAGAGACGCAGGTGTGCCGAATTTACCGATTGCCCGCTCGAAGCTTTGCATGCAAGACGCATTATAACTTCACTATTCATATTTTGTTGTGCTTACTCATCTTAAAAAGGAGCATTGCATGCATGCAATTCTGAATCACTTTCGGGTGATGCTTTTCTTGAATGCGCGGCGGCCGAGTGTACTAAAGTTTACCGTTTAATATAACCGGCAGCTTACGCTTGAAGAAAGAGCTGTAAAAAGGCTCAGTTGGCTCTCTTCGTCGACGACACTGCCGTTCACTATACCGGTCACTGTCCCAACGCTATAGCTCATACTCTCCAAACCTCCGCAAACGTCTTAGGCGCTTGGTTCCGGAAATGGAGAATCGAGGTCAACCCCGATAAGAGTCAGGCGGTTCTCTTCTCGAGACGTCGTCGACTCCCTCCCCCACTTCCCAGCCCGATCACTATGTACGGCAAGCCAATCCCTTGGGAGAAGCAAGCCAAATACCTAGGCGTGATCCTCGATGAGAACCTTACCTTTAAGGCTCATATTAAGGCGGTTCGCGCGCGCGCCTCCTTCGCTCTTAGCAGGCTCCAATTCGTACTGACAGCCCGTAGTAAACTGTCGCTCAAATGCAAGCTCCGCATCTATACCGCGGTCATCCGTCCTATCATGACCTATGCCTGCGTTGTATTTGCGCACGCTCACCCACGTCATCTCCATAAGATGCAGACCCTCCAAAACCGTTTTCAGAAGGGTCACGGGTGCCCCCTTCTATGTCCGTAATATAGATCTTCACGTCGACCTCAAAATGCCAACCATAAAACAGTTCATGAAACGCTTATCAAAGCGTTTCTTCGACTGCGGCATCAAACATTCTAACCCCCTGATTACAGCGGCCGCCCGCTACACTCCCTCTCGCATTAGCAGTATTCGCCGACCAAGGCATACTTTAATCGACCCCGACGACGCCACTACCCTCCTCCAGGAGAGTAGTAAGGCCACTAGCACGCTACATAAGCCCAAAACCCGATCGCCGTCCTACCGCCCTCGCCGCCGAGGCCCGCCGCGACGCCCAAATCGACGCCCCTCCCGACCCTTGCTCGAGCCAGCCCGCGCCGCTGAGCCTGTAGCTTTAAATTCGTCCCAAAATAATACCAATCCTGATCCAGCTAGTCATTTGCTGCCCTCTTCCAGCGACGCCCTAAGCCGAGGTTCGTACCCCACAGGGGGTGCCCTTAGCGTTGTTGCTTAGTTTTAGTTAGTATATAAGTTTAAGTCCTGGCTGGAGGCCTTAATTTATTAGGGAATCCACAGGCAAGTCCGCTTAAGCAGACGACAACCGCATAGGTTGACCTGCGAGATGCCAAACAAACAAACAAAAAAAAGAAGAAAGAGCTACTTGCATTTGCCCTGAATGTTGCTGTGCAGCAAGGAAAGGTGGCCGTAATAATGAACTGCCGATCTCGGTACGCACGCCAATTATACTGAAAAACGTATCCACTCGAAAGAAAAGCTTTTTTTTTTTTTTTTGGTGACGGGTTGGAAAATCCTCATGGAGTCCCTCCGCCCTGGGGGAAGGGCGAAGGGGACTGTCAGACTCTTACTGACTAAAAACCAACCCGTGTTCCTCATGTACCCGTGTGTCGGAGGGGCGGGTATCGCCGAAGCATTCGTCGCTACCCCCCGACGGGTATTGGCCCGCCAGATGGTCAGGCGGGCCCCGTCACCCACTGCGGCCGTCACCCCGGCCGCAGGACTCCACTATGAGGCGCGCGCGGAACAACACGCCGCCGCCTCGAGGCCTGCTGCTGATCGGACGACAAGACGCCCCGAGTCTGCCGTCCGCAGGCCGACTCGAAAGAAAAGCTGCCATAACATCCCTCAAGGCATATAAACCCAACCGGAGACTGAGTCCAAACGAAAATAATAAAGTTAAGTCAAAGCCAAAAATTAAGCGCCGCGGCTCACAGAAAAAAGAGAAACAATTTCTTGTTCTGCCGACTAATACCATTGATCTGCAAGTAGAAAGCGTTTTGCTGGATGCACTTTTGGAACCCCTAACTTCCTCGCAGCCAAATGAACCTGCTAGGGCAACTGTACAACTAGACGAGCCTTTCGCAATTCCTGTCCTAAAAATCTGACGAGAACGCTGCTAGTGACGAGTTGGTAGAGGAACGCAAACACAAACCTAAGCGTTATAGTTCTGTTCATATTACTGCGGGACCTGAAGCTACCCCACCTAAAGCCGTTGAATTTCGCAAATATACACTTGGGAGCAAATAAATCGAGCCACTACCTTTTTTCACGTAAAATGGTAAATATTTTTGGGAATATGGAACGTATCAATTCGAACTATATATCGCCTAAAAGTTAAATAACCTTAACAATGAGGGTAAATTATTGAATAATAACCTTATTGAATGATAAATTATTGGCTCTGCAAGAAAAATGGTAATTTTGATAGAAAATTTAGTAGGGCTAAAACAGTCCATAAAAACAATAAAAAACAAAATTATTGCAAAAAAAATATTCTTAATAACTGGTATTACCCCCCCGTGCCCTGATGCATTCTTGTAGCCTATTAGTCATCGATCTGATCAGAGTTACGATGACATATTGTGGTATGTTCTCCCACTCTTCAAGCACAGCGACTTTAAGCTCGGGAATGGATGAAACAGCGGGAACCCTGGCTCGGACTCTCCGTTTTAGCTCGTCCCATAGGTGTTCGATCGGGTTCAAATCGGGACTTCGTGCTGGCCATACCATTTGTTGAATCCCGATCGCAGACAAGTATTCCGTAACGATCTGCGCGGTATGAGGTCTCGCATTGTCATGCATAAACAAGAAATTTTCTCCGACAAAACCAGCATACGGCATTACGTGGTCTTCAAGAATGTCAGTTATGTATCGGTCAGCTGTTAATCCACGTCTGCCACTGCCATCGTTGGCGAGGTCGACGAAGACAAGTTCCGTTTTTCCGTCTAGAGAAATTCCTCCCCACACCATACAAGAACCACCACCAAAACTCACAGTTTCTCGAATGCAACATTGGGCAAATCTTTCACCAGGACGTCTATACACTCGGTTTCTCCCGTCGTTGCTAAAAAGACAGATTCTTGACTCGTCAGAAAACAAAACTGACCTCCAGTCTTCTAACGTCCAATTAATGTGTTCTCGAGCAAACTCCAAGCGAGATCGGCGATGAGCTACAGTCAATTTTGGGCCAGTTGCTGGTTTGTGTGACGTTAAATTTCGTTCCTTTAGTCTTCGTCTCACTGTCCACCTACTGATTGCGACACCTCGAACGTCACGTAACGCTTGCTGTAGCTGAACAGCATTAAGTCCACGGTCGCGCAACGAATTGGTTGCAATAAAGCGGTCGTCACGTTCTGTTGTTGCCCGTGGTCGGCCAGTTCCAGGTCGCCGAACAAAAGCACCAGTCTCCAGATACCTGCGGTATACCCGCTGTACCTTTGAACGACTCAAATGAAGTCTGCGTGCCACTTCACGTTGTCCGTGTCCAACCTCAAGTAAAGCTACAACTTGGGCAGCTTCCGTCGGTGTAGTATCCATTTTATCAGGTTATTTTGATTACACAGACACAGATAAAGACAACAATAACAAGTAATATGGGTATGATTAACAAAAACCTCAAATTTAATCTTTTCTTAACAGAGTACAATAAAAATGTCATAAGCAAATTAAATGCGATAATTTTATTCTACCCTTTAAACTTTAATTAAAATGAAATTTTGACAACTAACTACCTTCATTGTAAAGGTTATTAAATACCCTTTTAGGCGATATATGTTTCGAATCGATGCGTTCCATAATACCAAAAATAATAACCATAATGCGTGAAAAAGGAAGTGGCTCGATTTATTTGCTCCCAAGTGTATTCTCTTGTGGGACATGATGTCAGGGGCCATTGAAATTCTGTATTACCTACAAAACATGTGCCCGGCGGGTAACTGCACTGTAGGGGAGCTGACATCTAAAGGTGAGTATAAGTCATACAAGATTGGGGTTCCTGCAGAATTCTTTGATAAAGCTACTGCGGCGGATACATGGCCCACTAATGCTAGAATAAAGGAATTGTTTTTCGAAGACAACCAAACAGAACCCAACAAACGCGATCTGAATACCATGCATAGCATCAAACCAAAACGGCCAATTAGCTTGGTATATCAAAACATTATAGGATTGAACACTAACCTTAATTTCTTCAACCATAACCTCTTGACTCTCGACAGTGACTTGATAGCTTTAACAGAATCGGTCCTCACTAATTCTGTACTTGACTCGGAGATCACAAGCCACGGATGGAGCGTGTCACGTCGGGACCGCAGCGCCGGTGTCGGCGGCGGCGTACTGCTCGCTGCACGACCCGGTATCACGATGACGACGATGTGATCTGGAGACCCCAGCTGGCGAGGACATGTGGGCACGTTTCACAACAAAATTATTCTACCTTCTATGTTTGTGTAGTGTATATTCATCCAAGGGCATCCGGCGAAAAATAGTATGCGTTGGTTTCAAACGTGGAATCTAACATTGATTCATTAAAAAGTACAGTGATTATTGTTGGTGATTTGAACTTAAATGCTAATCATACATCAAATAACATTTTAAGTTACTATTGTTACTTTTTAAGTGTTTGTGGTCTGACTGATGAATGCGCATGGAAGTAAGTTCAAATCAAATCATTTATTTCTTTTCAAACATGGGTTTTGTACATAGGTGTTGTCATATAGTTAGTTCTCCATGTTCTTCCGTCACATGGGCATGCAAATCATAATCAATAATATAGTTTAAAAAAACAAAAATATCATTATAATCCCCTTTCAAATTCAAATCAATTTAAATCACAATAAATAGGAAATGTTTTACATGAAATGTCACTGGCTATTAACTATGTCAAAGGATACAGTACAAGCACGACAATTTAACTATATATATTTTAAGAAAGTTTTTATTTTCCAAAATATCAATAATGACCAATTACATTTTAATTTTTAATTAAAACTTCCAAAGAGCATGTCATGAATTAAACTGAAAGAAGATGAGTCAATCATAAAGTCGTTAAAATTTACAACATACATCTATACTTAGGTCCCACAGATTTTTTCCGAAAGGAACTCCGAGATATTATAATATGATTTACTTACGAGAAAGTTTTTTAAATGTCTTTTAAACAAACTAGCATTTAAAATTTTGATTGATTCTGGTATGTGATCGTGTATAATTGGTGCCATGCAGAAAACACTTTTATGCATCAGATGCTGTCATAGACTATCTTGCACATAACATATTCACGTGTCGTCGACTCCGGATATTTAAAATCAAAATCAAAATATTTTATTTCACATAAACTTACATGGGCACTTATGAAACGTCAGATTCTAGGTGCACGGTTCCAGTTGCTCGTTTCCTATGGAGAAGAGCCGGCAAGAAACTCCATGGTTACTCTTTTAAAAATATTTTTACAATTTTTTATTACAGTGTTAATAGGTATGGGAGGACAGTGTAGGCCTGTCAACAAGTACCATATGTTAAACAAATAGACTATGGTCTATAAATTTACAATCCACAATGTCTACGAAGTTCTCACATTTACAAAATATAAAATAATCTAATAAAGTAAAATCAAAAACTAATTAAAAATTTTAGGTATATAATGTCAAATAATGAAAACTTTATGTCAGAGTTATGTATAAAGTCAATATCTAATAATCCAAAATAAAAATTTAAACACCATTATTTGGGAGCAGTTATTAGAAATTTACATAGTGATGCCGTTTATGAGGTACCAGGGAAGCCACATGTGCAGAAGGAATTATTTAGCCCACCGGTATCGGGAACAGGGACTAAGCTGACTACCGGTAGTCCTGACAATGCGAGCCGTGTCCAGAAGTACCGCTTTCTGAATCAAGCCCTTGATCCAGCTGCCCAACGGGAGCCTCTTCAGGTGTTGGTCGAGGCTCTTGGCTATTAAGCCGTTGGCTGTCACGACCATCGGCAAAATCATTGCGGAGTCCACATCCCACATGTCTACAACCTCGCGAGCCAAGTCAAGATACTTGATTTGTTTATCATTCCCGGCTTTCACGAGGTTACCGTCATGCGGGACCGTTACGACAACAATCATTGTGCGGCGCTCTACTCGATCCACCACCACTATATCAGGCTTATTGGCAATAATCGTCCTGTCAGTGATGATGGATCGATCCCAGTACAATGTGACATTTACATTTTCGAAAACTAGGTCCGGCACATACCTGTAGTACGGCACTTCTGACTCCACAAGGTTGTACTTTAGAGCAAGTTGCTGATGGATTATCGTAGCTACAAGGTTGTTTCTATGCAGGTACTCATCGTTAGCTAGACGAGAACACCCAGAGATAATGTGTCTTTATTAATATTACTATGTTTGATTTTGTCAATGAAAAAATCGCTAAAAACATTTGATATGTCACGTGGATGTGTTATTTTTGAATTCCCCATTTTAATGCAATTGTATTCGTTTTTGACCGGTTTATGATTTTCCATGTCGCTTTATACTCAATACTTTATTGCATTCCATATGTATTACATAGATGGTAAAAACTAAATAAAAGATCAATATGGACCCTGTCGGGCACAGCAAAAATTAGGAGAGAGGAGAGGCCCAAGTGGCAGTTTAATATTAATTTAAATTATTAGAAATGTTTACTTATATATATATTTTAGTTATATAATTATATATAAATATTTAAATATATATTTTTAGGTTTGTGTATATAGGTATAGTATATTAGATATTTTATTATATGTATTTCATAATAAGAATGTAGGCAATTATTATGGATTTCTAAGTAGTATTTCAATAATTATTAAAAAAAAAAAAATTGTATGCGTATTTTCATATTTCATATTATATTGTATTTATTTCAGTGTTTGTTATTTAAGAAAGATAATAATTTTATTTTGCAATTGATTTGTCATCTAAAAACTCCTTTACTGAGTAGTACGACTTAGATTCCAGAAATTGTTTCAATATATTTAAATGTAAAGAAAGAAGAAAGAAAGAAAATAACGTTTATTTACGGTAAACATGACGCAGTGATCGAACAAAAACACCAAAGAGAACAAATCGGGGTAAAATATGCGTCACATCCACGCAAAACGGCCATCGCTCAGCTTAATGCTACGACCCTATGCGAGACAGAGCCCCAGCGCTGATTTTCAGCGACAGCCGGCGTTGAATGACGTCGACCAGTGTAGCAAACGCTAAGATGAAAATAAAAAATAAAAAACATACACCAATGTATTTGTTTTGCTTATTTTTCTAATATCATTTGGTAATTTATTATAATTTTTTATCGACATGACTTAAGGGCTGCATGAGTGCATTTTGAGATGGGATTGAGGTATGTTTAATTTGTTTTTATTGTGTCGAAAAGTGTCCGTTGTTTGGGTTTCTTCGCAATTGGTGTAAAAATCTGAGTGTTTTCTGACAAATTTACATAATTATAAGATATTATAAATAAACAGGGAAGTGTGAGTATTTTGTGTTTTCGGAAGTATGGTTTGCAGCTATCTGTTTGTGTTATGTTGGTTATTATTCGGATTAACTTCTTGGGTAAAATAAATATGGTTTGTGAATCTTTACTGTTTCCCCACAGCATGACCCCATAGCTGAGCCACACCTGGGCATATGCATAGTACGTGATGAGTGCAGTTTGTAGGTTGGTAGTTTTTTTTTTTATTTCGCTTAGTGCATATGAAAATTTTGCTCTTACTTTCTGTACATTAGATTTCAATTTATGTGAGTGCCTATAGACAAACCGAGGAACTGGAACAGCTTTGGTCGTATCGAGCAGCATACCTATGGCGTAGTTTTTATTATTAATGTTAGCTTTTGATTTGTTTAATGATGGTTCTATTTTATATGTATTCTGAGCACCTTCTGTTAGTTGAATTATTCGCTTGTACGTGGTAGTTTATTTATGAAGTTCTTTTTTGTTTGCTTTATTTCTGTTCAAACGGTAACGCCACAAGAGTGCTCTTTTCTTTTTACTACATGCTCTAATTCTACGCGACACCCATTGAGGTCTATTATGTAAGCTTGTTTTTATTCTTATAAGTGGAAAGCATAAGCCATAAAATAGAGAAAATATCTCCAGAAATAGGTTGTAAGCTCTATCCGGGTCATCACATTCATAGATATCAAAATAATGGTTTTCCAGACATTCTCTAAACTTTTTCATGTTTTATGTACTGTCTCGTCGTTTGATATACCAGTATTTTAAACAAAAAATTCTTTTTACAGGACACTTCAGTATTTGAACGGTGTGATTTGACAAAGCAAATTCAACTACGTCAGCTTTACATTTATTGCCAAGATTATGTGCAAAGTGGTCAATACATGTGTTACTTTTCAACCTAGTATGACGCTTTGGAATAATGTTCTGTAATGTTGTGCATGTAATCTTTAATAAATAAAAATAAATACCTAATGAAACCGGACTAAGTGTGAGCATTATCATTTAAAGATATAATATTTTAATAAATATAAATTATTATTTGTTTAAATTAGTGGATGATGAGTAAAGTGTTATGGACATAATGTAATTTATAATATTTTTATCTTAGTTATTATAATTTTTGCTTAGAGATGTCTAATAGTATTACATTCTTCGTTCTAGAGAAATACTGTGAAGAGGGAATCTTGCTAGTCGGAACGCTTATTTATGAAGTGGAAGGCTTATTTAAACAACCCTTCACATGGTGAATGAATATGAAACAAATGGTTTCATACCAACCGGTCATTTTGCTGAACTATTCTACACGTCATTAAAAACTGTCCGCCGTGTACTCCACGCTGAAAAGGTTGCATCACCAAATCCCAGCAAACAAGTTTCGCGATGGTTTATCCTGTATATTGCGCGACATCGATTAATTAATTCAAAAAAAATGAGGCGTACTTTCAATCTTCATTTCTTAAAATACTTAAGTTATAACATCAATATGTAATCTATGTTCACTAAAGCCAAATGAAATGTGAAATAGGTAATGCGTGTCGAACAAAAGCGACGGAAATTGTGTTTTTGTTTCTTGTAGTGCGATGCGAGTACGCGACGATACGTCAGAGTGTGCCGTTCAAAACTGCGATCTTTGTGGTGTGTGTCGTTTAAACGCATACAGTCGTACCGCGAGTTCACAGCACTACGACTCTTAACGTGCCTATCCACTTTTGAACGCTAACTGTACAGTCCGAAAGGCCTGAGTGCACATAGGGATAGTGTGGGTGTAACGTCGGCCTAGAGCGCGATTGGTTTAAACCCGTCGGTCTCAGGCGCTGTTCGCCCCTCGCGAGAGCACATTGGTGCGATTAGTAATCACTCACACAAATGTAAAGCTCAGCTTAAGCCTCGTGTGAATCGGGGAAATTTCTACAAGATTCAAATCTTGATTTTGAGGTCAGTCAGCAAGGTATTGTGCTTACTTTCGCGCCTCCTTACTAGACCCAATTGGTCAAAAAACTGACTGAAAATTTCTTCACTGTGAGACTGCCATTTTCGCAGATGAAAATTCGCTGAAGCAAGAACAGAGCTGACCTCCTTACCCATCGCTACTACCTCAGAAATGGAGTTACCACCAATAAGATAATCGTCTACGTAATGGTCACGTTCGATCGACAACCTCACGTTTTCACTAGTGGCAGCTGCCGCCAGGCTTACTAAGTACTTTGTGGCTAAATGGGCTAAGGGGGCAGAGGCCGTACCATAAGTAACGGTATTAAGACTTGACTTTAAAGGAAGCTTAGGTTTTCCCAACATGGCATCCTCTGCCATGTCAGGATCACGCTGGAACCAACGTTCTAGCGATAAAAAAGGCGTTTAGCGATTTCACAAGATTCACCTAATATACTAGGATCCTCCTTCAGTGGCATGGTAACCACAAACCGACCATTATCATCACGGATTGTATGTAAATGGAAACTTTCTTCACAAGCCTGTTCTTCCTGAGAAAATAAATGTTTTGAAGACACGGAATCAAGTTCCCAAAACTTACCTAAATTGTCATTGAGTTCATTCAAAGAAATTTTATACAAATATGACTGACTTTTCGTAGATGGATGTACCATACTGATATGGAAGGCCTGATACTATCCATCCGAACTTAGTCTCACGTAATGTGGGTTGGTTTTTACCTAGGTTACTAGACGCAGAACCTAGGACGTTCCAAAATACTTCGGCACCTACAAGAATATCAATTTCGGACGGAAGGTGAAGTATTTCTGTACCGCCAAATGTACAACTGGCTGACCAGTTGTACATTTGGCGGTACAGAAATACTATGTTTGTCTAACAACACAGACGGAAATATTTATTTAAATTTTGGCAATACAAAACAGCTTAAATTTGTTTTATAACCACCGCTGCGAGATTGGATAGTTATGTTACAAGACTGTGTAGTAGTTGTAGTCTGACTGTTTATAACTGTGATCTTGGAACTCGTTCTACATCTAGGCAATCCCAGTTTATCAAATAGCGTCTAAAGTATAACATTGACTGTGCTACTATTATCGAGCAGGATCCGGGCGTCAACCTTGTGGCCTCGGTCGTTCACCACCGTCACCAACGCCGACGAAAGTAAAATGTGCGAAGCGGTATATACTTGTATGAAAATATCAGTAGATAATTCGACATTATCCGGGGGGCAAGAATTCGGCAAGGCACCTCCAGAAATGTCAGTAATATCTACTGACATTTCTGGAGGTGCCTTGCCGAATTAAAATTAAAAAGTAAGGCAGTAAAATTAAAAATAGTCAACATGGTGATAGTGCATGAGGATAACATTCCAGCTGGACGGTGGATTATGGGCCGAGTGATAGATCTAAATCCCAGTAATGATGGCTACGTCAGGATGGTGTCATTGGAAACGAAAAATAGCATCATCAAGCTACCAATAGTTAAACGTTCGCTATTACCGGTACAAATCGAAACAAAACAGCTCAAATGAAACAGACAGTTCAGCTGAACCGGATTCTGGGACCCGGAATCACAGGAACCGAACAAGAAAAACGACACCAGGCACGTTATCGTATTCTTTTTTTACCAGTTTTATTGACAGTTTATGTCAATCCGCAGCGCAGCTGCAACATAACGTCATTAAACAATAACCAATCATTGGTCGGCCTCGTTGGTCTAGTGGTCGCAAACTGCTGAGCATGAGGTCCTGGGTTCGATTCCCAGGTCGGGCAACGTGTTGTTGGGTTTTTCTATCTGGAATTTCTCAGTAGCAGCCCGGAGTCTGGATATGTGCCCGGTTGATGGTAATAGGCTCGCCCCCTATTACATGGGACTTAAAAACATAACTGGCGAAATGTGGGTGTACTATAGATACACCTCTGCCCAACCCTTCGGGGAAGCAATGCGTGATGTTATGCAATCATTCTACTTCGACCCAATATCCAAAATTTGTATCGTAAAAGACAGTTGGGCCCTTGTTGTATTCTATAACATGTGTCCGTATTGGGAAGGTATGCAGGCATTTGAAAAGTAACAAAATTTTTGAATACAACATGCAAAACAACAGGCAGCGAACACTGTAACATGATAGTCCCTCAGAAGATACATAAGTGTAATGAACTGAACGTCTTGCATCATTAGAAGTTCATTGTAGTATACACGACGTAAGTGGTCACTCCATACGGTGGCGGGGACAGACTCAGGCGAGATAGAGTACGCCTTAAAAGACCTACACAAATGCATCAACAACATGAAGAACAGTCAGGTGGATGTAGGACAAATATTATCCACTCATGACATCCATCAGTATACAGTTAGCTACATCCTGGTCGGCGCGCTGGCGCTTACGGGGTGAGCGCTGCTGTACGGATGTCTGCGACTGCGAGCGCACCGCGCCTAAATCCGGTCGGACATGGAGCTTCAACCCACAAGAAGTGTTAATGATGTGAACGTCAATAGTGTTAGTGATAGTGCGCGACAAAACATGAGAGCACGTCAATCTAGTGCAAATAATAGGTAAATTAAACACTACAATGGTGAATAGGGCATGTCCACGCGTGCCTAGGAATCCTTTAGGAACAATACGCTCTTAATTTTAGTTCAAATCATTTTTACTTGTGTTCTACAAAAATTTTAATCTTAAGTTGGCTTGTTTTCACCTTGTTTACATTATTATCATGATCATACCATTATAACATTGGTTCATTATTATTTATTACTCATTATTCTATAATAGATTTAGTGCACTTTTGTCCTCCGCGTTAGCCGGGTGTATGAAATGTTTGAACATTTCATCAACATTTCATAAGTATTTTAACAGTAAGAACAGTTTGAGAAGTGAGTTAATAAATTGTGTTGAACATAAACATTTGTTTCTCCTCAAAAACACCAACACCTCGCTACGTACCCCAAAATAAAGATTTACCATGGTATTGTAAGACCGCAGACTTCTAACAGGTATTCCTGTAATTTACAAGTAAATAACTAATTTTTATATTTTGTTTAAAAAAAAAAACTACTAAAGTTTCGTGGTTAAGGGGTAAATTTTCACATATTTTCTTAAAAAACTTTATAACTCTATTTTTTAAATTATCTCTCTCTCTATCGATATCTTTTTCGAACAACCCGCGACATTGACAGGCATTGGCCCTAGCTGACCCCGTCACTTAGTGCTGAGATCTCTTTGAGGCGTGCGTTGAACACAACGCGCCGTCGACTCGGGTTTGGTCCTTACCGGACGGCGAGCTACCCATTGCGTACCTAGAGCGTCGGCAAGCCCGCGCCCACGGTGGCCCGGAATCTGCCGGCGATTCCCGACATCCTGCGGCTACTAGGGGCGTGAGGGCACAAGGATTGCCTCTCCCTCATGCGCTCCGCCTCCTCCTTCGAAAGTATTACTGCTTCGCGGAAGGAGGTGATGGCTTCCTATATACTCTCGCTCTTTACCATGGCCTGCGGGGAAATTGCGTAACACACTAACAGTAAGATTGGCTGTTATTTTGAAAGTTTGCATTAATTGCGTTATTTACGTTGTTGAGTAGTCAAATTTTTCGAACATGTGAAGCAATGGATTAGCAATATCCTTCAAAATGATTCAGATTGTGATTTATAGCTTGTTACGCAATTAGGGTGCTGGACCAGGGCCGGAAGCGACAGATCGCCGCCGCCGATCGCCTCCGTGAGGACACAGCGGTGCTCCGCCCAAGCCAGGCAGACCTCCACCGTAAGCTCTACCGTGTTCTCTGGGCGACCCACACAATGGTGAAACCCGGGCGTTTCCTCCTGCCTTATGTGAAACAGGAACCTCCCGAAACAACCGTGTCCGATGAGGAACAGGTTTTCAGGCAGAAGGTGAAGACGCCGTGGCGCCTCTCCAACCACTCCTCAAAGAGGCGACTTATCGCCCCATTTGTGGCGAGCCCATTGACCATAAGCCCAGTATGGATCATGCATTGATGTAGGTAATAATTAAATTGTCTGCATGAATATGAAAATTCTTTTTATTTCTTGCCTGAATAACAAACTCCTATGCTGACTGTACCTCGGGACTTGTTTACAACGGGTTATAAAATAACACTCAATGTCACGTCGCCTTCAAGGTTCAACTGTTGTTCAACATTTTCTCGATAATCGTGACAATATTAACATTTGGCTGTTTTGTTAAAATTTTACTACTTCGTGGTGAAGCCTTTATTTACGTAATGAATTCGGAAAAAAATGTTCAGACTACCTATAAACGAGATTTGACAAATCGGGTCATCATTATATTAAATCATACTAATTGAAATATAATACAAAACCCACTTTTTTATTATCTGTATTGGCGTAGCTCACTGCTACGGCGTAGCACCTACTACAATCGCGGCTCCACAATGCATAATGAAACGTATTAGAAATCTTTTCAATACAATTTTGTTCCTTTTCTTGATTGATCAATTTCTTTTCACACCAGCCGCTGCATGCGCGTGGGCAACGTAGGCCTTGAGGCCGTAAAATTCACAGACTGCACAGTTGTTTTTTTTTTTAATTATGGTGCTATTCAGAAGATAGTTCAATTATGTGATAGCCTTACAAAGCCTGCCAGTGCGCCTAGACGTAATTATGTGAAGTAGCGCCCATAAAACATAGGCAATCTCACAAAGCAATAGATTGACGCTTTGGTATCACTTACGACCTTCATCTATGAATTGTTTCTATACTATAGACACGCACACACACTCACTTTGTCTGTTATTGATAGTAGTTCATAATTTTAACTAAGTTAACATATGGCGTGCTAGCTTAGTCGTTACCGAGCTTGGGTAGGAGTGATTATGGCGAGACCCGAGTTCGAATCTCACCTGCGCCTGCGGATTAAGCTTGATGTTATTTACAAATAATATGTAATTATAACTTTTGGTATGTTATTAATAATACATAAAAAGAACAATTTTTGTTTGTTTGAATAAAATTACTTGAAGTGGTTCGATAATCACTCGATACTTGTCTCGTTCATCTTGTTTCCTCCTTGCGTCGTATTCCTCAATGCTGAGGGTCTTGACCTCCTTTCAGTATCACCTTCTCTCGGATGATCTGTCTCCATCTGTTTCTGTCTCTGGCTGTTTGAAGGGCGCTGTAGACTGTGGTGTCAAGGGCAGTGTGATCTTGTTTACTTAGAAAATAAAAGTTTGTAGGTAGACCACAGAAAACTGAGTAAATTATTTCGATTTCTGTGAGGTATATGCAATTCCTTACGACTATTCACCTAACTCAAAAGTTTGTTAGTGACGAATGTTTAAATTTGTTAATTAGCAGTATTGTGGTTATAATTTTCAAAATGCAATGAAATATAAATATTGAAGCTTTGGCAATAATATTGCGCTGCTTAAAAGTGGACATAAATGATGTGATAACACAAATGGACTAATTGTGAGTGTTATCATTTAAATATTTCATATTTTACTAAATACAAATGATTTATTCTTTTAAATCATTGAATGATGAGTAAAGTTTATAAACATAATGTTACTTATAAAAAAAAACTTTATTGTTATAGTTTATAGTATTTTGCTTACAGCTTAGAGAAATCTAATAATATTACATTCTTTGTTCTAGAGAAATACTGTGAGTCTATGGGTTAAGAGTTGTGAGGAACAGGGAATCCTTGCTAATCGGAGCGCTTGTTTATGAAGTGGAAATCTTATTTAAACAAGACTTCACATGGTGAATATGAAACCAATGGTTTCATACCAACCGGACATTTTGCTGAATTATTCAACACGGCATTAAAAACTGTTCGCCGTGTACTCCACGCTATAAAGGTTGCATCACCGAAGCCTAGCAAACAATAACGTAATAAGCAAGAACGTTTAAGTTCCGAAATAGTTTATCCTGTATATCTAATTATTAAAAATTGAGTTTTAGTTTCAATCATCTTTTCTTAAAGAAAATCAATACTTAAGCTATCCTCAATATGTAATAGCTATACTATCCTCAATATGTAATAGCTATACTAGCTATACTATATTCACTATAGCCAAATATGTTGTGCAATACTATGTCAAGGAACTTAGAAGCAATTTATTTTATTTTGACATGTGAAATGTTCAAAAAATTTGATAAGTAGATTTATTTCACCTATTTTCAGCCAAATAGGATGCGCAATACTTTGCACATCCTATTTGGCTGAAGAAGTTACTATAAATAATCGTATCGGTTTGTTATCCGTACTGATGTAAAATATTATTACAAATAAATATGTTTTTATTTTTGTTACCACTTGTTACGCTTTTTTATTATAAACCCTTTATTGCAATAACAAAAATAATAAAAAGCAGCATTTTTTTTTATTGTTATTATTGCAAACCAAAATACAATATGTAACAAAAACCCTGTCCGATCCAAAAAAGGCGTATTCCTGGTTTAAAATACGTACTAGAAAAAATAGTAAAAAAAATCTAACTCATAAAAACCAAAAGCTATTGATTTTTTTATTTTTAGTTACCATGCGAAATGTAACACTAAATATGGTAAATTTTCATAAGTTGACAACACTCCACCGCCCGGCGAAATCTTTTATTTTTTGGACACCGCCCTGCATTAGCCGCGCTGTAGGTACTCATAACGAGTCCTTGATCCTTTGATGTAGCCGACTGGTCGCTACTTGTTTGGACACTTCGCCAGTCGCACGTGGAGATAGCTTGCGATCGGATGTCCGTACGTATCACGTGCCGCTATCGTATCGCGAACAATGTCGTATACCAATCAGGAATATTTGAATATGTTAATTTTTATTTGTGAGTGAATGTGTGATTCGGAAATCGAAGTAACAGCTCGGATTGTGGAAGCTTTCGAGTCACTCAAATTGTACACATGTGCGCTGCGAAGAGTACGTGCAAATTTAATAAAAAGGTGTCGAATGTGTACTAATGTTCTAGATAGATAGAGGTATGTAACAAGTAAATGTTTTAATAAACTGATACCTACAGTGGATACATTGCCAAAAGCACATCACATTAACTCAATAATAATTGTTTCTTGATAAACAGAAGGTCAGAAATCGGGGTCATTGTGCGTAAGCCTACAATAAAATATCAGCTGATACCTACGCGTAGGCAAAACGTAGATTTCTTTAGTCCTACGTTTCTTTGGCGGCTTGCGACAAAGGAACGCCGCGCTCAGGCGGCTTCTTTGACACGAAACTGTAGGTGAACTCTGGTGAACCCTGTCGAGCGATCAGTGTTGCCTTTGGTATGATTATTTTTAATTTTTAAATTAATTGTTTTCATTGGGGAAAAATAATTATCTCGTATCCATTAAATGATTACGTATTTGTGTACGCACTACGATACCAAATAATACCCTTCAGGATCGGACAGGGTTTTCGTTACACCCTGTATAAAATGGCAATAAAACTGCGCTGCATCTTATGAAATCAGAACCTAAGCCGACTGATTCTCAGTCCAACGCTTGGCGCCTGCTGCTACCAGCTCATATTAGATTAACTCGAATTTTAGCAATGCCATAAACCGGCCAGCAGCCTAATTGCGTATCACATTTTCGTAAACGATTACGACTAATCTGTTGTATTTTGAGAGTTCATCAACATTCATTGCGTTATTTACATTGTTGAGAAGTTTTTTTTATCGAACTTATGAAGTAATGGATCAGCAATCTGTTTCAATACGATTCAGATTCCGATTGATTGTGAATTACGCAATTAGGGTACAGGTCACGAGCATGACGCGTGTCTAACGAAAGCGACGGAAATATATTTTTGTTTCGTGTAGTTCGAAGCTAACAAGCGTACCCAGAAGATGCCTGATCACTCTTGCTTTGAAGGCTGACGGGTTATGTGGAAGGGATATTACACATAATCCGTGCTCAATTTTAGGCATAGCGGTTTAAATTCCAATACGAGTAGTATGATGAGATTTCATATACAGCATGTAACAAAAACCCTGTCCGATCCTGAAGGGTATTATTTGGTATCGTACTGCGTACACAAATACGTAATCAATGGATACGAGATTATTATTTTTCTCCAATGAATATCATTAATTTATATAATTATAAATAATCATACCAAAGGCAACACTGTTCGCTCGACAAAGTTCTCCTACAGTTTCGTGTCAAAGAAGCCGCCTTAGTGAGGCGGTGCTTTGTCGCATGCCGCCAAACGAACTTATGACTAAAGAAACTTACGTTATGCCTACGCGTAGGTATCAGCTGATATTGTATTGTAGGGATAGACGCTTAATGACCCTGATTGCTGACCTGATTCTGTTTATAAAGAAACAATTATTATTGAGTTAATACTCGTATTATGTGCTTTTGGCAATGTAGGTACCGACTGTAGGTATAAGTTTATTAAAACATTTACTTGTTGCATAACTCGGCGATCGTGATCGGTCGTTTCACGTGTCTACCTCCAACATTAATACACATTCGACACCTTTTTATTAAATTTTCAGGAACTCTTCGCAGCGCACTTTTGTACGATTGAGTGAGTCGAAAGCTTCCACAACCCTAGCTCTTACTTCGATTTCCGAATCACACTCACTTTTAAAAACCATTTGTTTAGCATGACCCCATAAATAAAAATCAACGTATTAAAATATTCCTCAGTAGCAGCCCGGAGTCTTGATTTTTGCCCGGTTGATGGCAATAGGCTCGCCCCCTATTACATGGGACTTAAACATAACTGGCGAAATGTTGGTGTACAGGTACACCTCTGCCCAACCCTTCGGGGAAACAAGGCGTGATGTTATGTTATGTTGTTAAAATATTCCTGATTGGAATACGACATTGTTCGCGATACGATAGCGGCACGTGATACGTACGGACATCCGGTCGAAAGCTATCTCCACATGAGACTGGCAACAAACAAGTAGCGTGCCAGTAGGCAACCAGTCGGCTACATTAAAGGGTCAATGACTCGTTAAAAGAGTGCCTACAGCGCGGCTAGCGCAGGGCGGTTTCCTTGGAAATAAAAATAGGTAAAAATGAAAAGATTTCGCCGGCCGGTGGAGTGTTGTCAACTTGTGAAAATTTACCATATTTAGTGTAAAATTTCGCATAAAAAATCACTAACTTTTGGTTTTTATGAGTTTATTTTTTTTTACTATTTTTTTCTAGTACGTATGCTAAACCAGGGATACGCTTTTATTGGATCGGACAGGGATTTTGTAACATGCTGTATTCAAAATATTTTCCTGCCGTTTTCAGCAAGAAGTGTGTTCCTATTGGGGAGCCCAAGGGATTTTTGAGCAAACATATGCAGGGCGAAAAGTTGATAGCTGAGTAGGTGCGGCATGATGATTAGTGATCGGATCACCATCAGCCTACAGCAGTCCACAGCTGGACATAGGCCTCTCCGGGACGCACTGATTGAAGACTTTAGTCTTTAGGCTCTGTGGAATACGCGACGAGAAGACTCGACGAAACTTCCTGAACGCTGCCCAGCTCAGCCAAATTCTGCCGTTAGCGTCTTTCTCAAAGTTGTTCTTACCAAACTGCAGAGTTTGCCCGAGGTAAACATATTCTCGAAACACTTCGAGAGCACCGCCATTGACAACAATCGGTCTCGGAGTAATGTGATCGTTGAACTTGTGTTTTGTTCAAGTTCATCCGGAGACCAATATGCTGCAGGTCATGCAGCGATTCAGCCAGTATGTCGATGTCATCTGCAAATCTCAAGTGTGAGAAGTACTCGCCGTTGTTTTAATGCTGCGTCCTTCCCAGTTCAGCGTCTTAAACACATCCTCCAATGCGTTAGAGAACAGTTTTGGGTAAATTAGGTCCCCTTGTCTCACCCCTCGACGCAGAAGGATATGTTCAGTTCGCTGGTCCTAAGTTTGGATGGTCATAGTCGCGTTTTCATACAGACTCATCTCAGCACTTGGATGTATTGCCAACTTGGCATCGCTGCAGAGACTCCAAAACAGACCAGGTCTCGATAGAGTCAAACGCCTTAACATAGTCCATAAACGGAAGACACAGGGGCCGATTATACTCAAAAGGGTCTTATCACCCTTTTTAAAGAAGAGAACGACAACTCTCCTTCGCCACGCATCTGGAGTTCTCCCAGAGAACAGGACAGAGTTAAAGAGCTCCTGAAGCTCTTTCAGTACAGGACTTCCTCCCGCTTTCAGGATTCGCTCGGTCGTAATCCCATCCTCACCAGGGGCTTTTCAATTTTTAAGCTGTTTTAGAGCCGCCTCGATTTCGTCTTGGCTGACTTCTGGCAGGTCTTCCGTGAAATGGCGAGTTAAGGTGGCTCTGGAACCTCATTTTCAGGATCAGGTCGAGATGCATGCGATGCGTACTATTACCCGTAGACGTTTTCGACTTCCGAAAGCATCTCCGGGTTCAAAACGACGATGTCCCCACTTGATTTGGTCAACTTCGTCAGGTGGCTCCTCCCAAGTGATTGGACGAACACTTTCGACCCCCGATTTTGCTCAATCGCTTCGTCTATAGAGCGTGTATTGGAGCGTCGGAGGTCGCGTCGTACCAATGTCCTAATTTTCTTGTTGAGTGGCCGTTGTTCTGACGAAGTGATATGTGGGTTTTCACGCCGTTGAGCCATAAGCTCGAGTCTCTTCCGAAAGTTTGGACTTCCTGCCCGTACGCCGCATTTTGCACAATCGCCTACCTTCCTCCCTGAGGATTTCCATTTGTTCGAGCGCCTGGTCGACGTCATTTGTGGTTTCCACGGCACCAAATCAGTTTTCCAGGTCTGACTGGAATGCTTCAGATCCTATCCGTCGGATCCTAGACTTCATCAAACGAGTTCGGTCGAGTTTGATATTCAGAGAGCCTCGAACCAGTCTTTGATCACTGCCGGTATTGAACTTGTTGATCACCGAGACATCCCCTGAATACATGCTTTGTCCATTATTATGTAGTCTATCTCATTTTTCGTCATAGTGTTGGGACTTCGCCACGTCCACTGTTTCGGGGCTGTTTCTTAAAGAAGAAATTCATCAAGAAAACCCCCTCTTTCTCAAGGAAGTTGACAAGCATTTCCCCTCTATAGTTTCTGCTGCCAAACCTGTAGGATCCTACTACCGATTCGTTGCAATTCTGTACTCCCACTTTAGCGTTATAAGCCCTCATGAGAACGTTTTAGTGAGCCTTAGTGGTGGAATGCAAGACCTTGGATATGTCCAAGTACATTTCCTTTACTTCGTCATCCGAGAAAATAAAAACAAATGTTCTATATTTTTAGTAAATCTGTGTACTTGGTCGAGCGTAGAGAGTTGTTCTCTAAATCCAGACTGGTAATCGGGGATTAGATTTTCAGCTTCAATAAGAAGCTTACCTTTAGAAATAATTACTCAAATAGTTTTGACAACACAGGCATTAGCGAGATTGGTCTGTAACATGATGTTTTATGAGGTGGTTTCCCAGACTTGGCTCTCATAATGACTACAGCTACTTTCCACATGTTAGAACGGTTTTTTACCTAAATGCAGCATTAATGAACGTGGTAAGCTTACCGATGAAACCTCACCGATGCTCAGAAGCAAGCCCGGGTGGAATGGTGTCGTGATATGATAAACGAATTTGAAGCAGGCTCGGCGTGTTTACGACATCATTACAGGCGATTAGTCTTGGATTTATCAATACGATCCGGATACGGAGGACTGTTGACTGGTAAAAGTGTTTCGAAAATTGGTTCAGAGGCATGAAACCTTGTATAGAGGCTAGTGGAGAATATTTTGAAAAGATTTAATAAAAACAATATTTACTTATGGAAAGAACACTAGAGGAGAACGTGTGCTACACGGTTTTCCTCGATGTTGCACAGGCTTTAGATAAAGTACGGCATGATGACCTCATTTATAAACTAAGAACAATGCTGCCAAAACAGTTTTCAGACATCATAGAGTCCTATACAGGTAGGATTTTTTTTACCTCATCTGGAGGGAAAGTACTCTAAATACTGGAGATACTTACATACAAATTTGACTCAAAGGAAACTGTCCTTTATTTTTTAAACATCAAATCTGCATTCAAAGAGTTTCGAAAATTGCCAAACTCGGGAATAAACCAGCTAAAATCAAAAATCAAAACAACCTGTACTTTTATGCCATCAATCGATAGGGTCAATCATATGGATCAAATCTCTCTAACAAACATGATAAATTAAACCATAAAATCTTATCTCATTTTAATTGAACGAATAAAAGGGTAAACTAACTAATTAGTTGCTCGCAATGAGCTCCATGTTGTTGGATACACAAATTGTTATGGAATTCATTTCCAGTAACTTAAGCATCTAATAAAGAGTAATTACAAACTAAATCTAAATAGTGCTTCGTAATTTTAATAAATAAATTACGTCAAAGGATAATTAGGTACTGGTGCCGATTCTCTTGTCACAAATGCCTCTAAACTAGACTAAAAATTACTAAAATTTGGTTTAATCCTGGCAAATGACGATTTTCCATTCTGAAATTGACTAAAGTAACAAACTTAACGTATTTTAGTTTGACAGCACTAAGATAGCACTGAGTTTAGCGAAAATGGCAATTTTGCTATTCTGAATTTTAGGTTTTTCACCAAAAAATTTGATTGTCTAACTAAAGCTGAACATGAATCTGACTATTTTTAATCGCGATTAAAAAGGTGTGGAATGAAATTAGTTGGCGTGAACTAAAAATCACACCAACACCTCGACTTCAGACGTGCAAAAACGGTGCTTTATCATTTTTTTTCATTTTACCTCGAAAATGGTGTGTGTGTGTGTGTTTCTTTTGGCTTCGCACAAATTGGTGTTATAGTTTCAAAGCCTCTCTGCTGTGCAGCTGCACCAGCCAAAGCAATCGTTTAGTCATACAACGATTACAAACAAAATGGCTCAGTCAGGGATATAGTCAACGCGTCCTGGTATATTAAAAAGAGCTACCTCCACCGGGACCTCAAGATGGATGTCGTAAACATAGTAATAATAAAATATGTAGAAGCTCATGAACACAAACTACATAATCGCGTGAATGTCGATCCAACTCCTTGACATCACTGAATCAGTGCAAAGAATAAAATGGGTCAATCTTTTTGAGTTACTTTAGTGCAGTGTGAGTGAATTTCACCAGCAGTGCAAGTGCTGACTAAAGCACACGTGAATTAAGTGTCTCCCCCTGAAGATTTAAGATAAAATGAATGAGAAAGTCATTAATGGACGAATGTTATAGTTACTTTGCAGTTTAAGTTATGTTTAAATTACTTATTAGCGGATAGGCTTGATTGTAATGTGAATAAAGTATCACTAACTGTATTAAGAAAAAACAACTGGGAATGACACACGGCAAAATAAACACAATCATGCAAAAATCAAAGACTCTGAAGATCACTTTATTTTTGGTCCATTTTCTAAATCTGAACGTGGACTCTTGACCCTAATCTTATATTTTTATTTTATTTTATGCAGTTAAATTGCCGCGTTAATTAAAAAAAGAGAAACGGAAGAGGAGCTGGGACGGAACGGAAGGAAGCAATTGCTGACAGTTGTTCAGTGTGCTGCCATGAAAATAATACATCTGTTTGTTGCCAGAAAAGAAAAAAAAATGTCTAACTAATAAACCCAACAAATTAATAAGTTCGGGACCTGTCTGTTTTGTTGTCAGAAAAACTGACATCTCCTGTTTAATGCAATTGTAATTAAATCATTTGATAGCAAAGTCATTAGGTTCAAAATCAATTTCGGGATTTAATGTAGAAAATTACAGAATTACATTGGTCACACTTTAATCAAAAACACGTCATAACCTTTGTAGATCAATAGCATAAAGAAAAATCTATTTCGCTCCTTTTTACTCATACTGAAATTGCATGCTGCTGCCCTGTATTAATGTTAGACATATCTACTTTTGTTTGAATTTAGTTTGCACCGTGTTGTTACTCGCGATTGTATTTTACAGCAACGCACTAAAACGCAATTTGTGTTTGTGTTCAGTTCAGCCGTAAGTAATTAAATCATTTTATTAATTTTGTACTGTGACAGTATACAATTTAAGTGAAATATTATCCGTTATCAATGCCCTACATTCTGATTAGAGGTAATCTAGCATCATATGGACATAAAAACCCTTGGCGTGTTTTGGTATCCGGCTTGAAAGGTAGATGTTGACAAATTACGAAAGTAAAATGAGAAACAGGAGAAGTACTTTAGGCTTATCAACTAGATTAAAATCCTCTTCTCATTTTATTTACTTCATAAAATGTGTATGTTTATGTTATTTTATTGAAAGTAATTTTATTTGCATAGCTGGCGACATAGAACAGCTCAAGAGGTTCGCATGTGGTGGCTACAGCGACGACTCAACTATTGTTTACTTACAACATCCTTGTGTTATACTTAGCGCACTTGAGGTTTGTGATTTTGTACATTCCTTACATAACAGCTAATTGAATCATTGTAATTCTGGAGTTATGAGTCATACTGTCACAGAACTAATTGATCAATAACATTGCAGGTGTTGGGTTACAAGGTTGTCGCGTCTAGCTCCACAGCTGTCAAACAAGATTATAATGAGTATATGTGGACTATGAGAAAAGAGTTTTCAGAACCAGAACCCTCAATAATTGTGGAGCAAGATAACATCAACAATTTTAGCAAGGAGGCTATGCACTTGGGCAACTACCAACATCAAACAAAAGACGACGAAGTGTAAGCCAGAATCATCATATTGAAACCTCTACCTTGATCAGTTTAATTTGTTTTATACTATGGACACAAAGGGCGGCCAGAACCTGTCTTCATGCAACTTGGAAACAGTACCTATAACTGAAGAAGACAGTGTTGTTTATATTGCTATCAAAGGGTCTTTGCATGCAAATGATTGCTCTGTCTTTGGACTAGGGGTTGAGGAGATAAGAGCTCTTTCTAAAAAGTTTCCAGGATCAGGAGTTGTTGTGAATGGCGTTTCAATCAAATCAAATGTTCTTGATGCTCTTAATACATTGAGCCAGCTTGGTTACAAGATAGTTTCAAGCACTGGTGAGACAGAGATCTCTTGGACCCTCCAGCGCATTATTTAAATCAACTCAAATCTATTCACTGTACTGTTCTTTGTAATATTCTATTATTATAACAAATATGGACCATGGAAAGAATTGTGACCACTCCAACTGCACCCATGCTAACACATCTGTTAGCCAAACACTATCTGAAATGCATTGGGAGAGGGGCCTGTGGTATGCAGGTAATAAGTCAAACATTATATTTATTTCAACTATGCATGAATTGATACTTTATCAGGTGTAATGTGCAACTATGTTAGTATCTTATGTTATGAAGTGTTTCCTAATAAGAAAGCCACTTGCTTATGCTTGGGTGTGCCAGAAAAAATTAAGCCTGCAAACAATGTATGTTTTTAAGTAGGTACTTATCAAAAACATTAATAAAATATTTTATTATTACAGCCTTCTATGGTGATGAGGAAAGAGTCAGACATCTGATTACTAAGGCACGCAATGCTAAAGAAATAGTAAACACACCAGATAATTCTGGATACAGCCCATTGCACTATGCTGCACGTAAAGGAAATGTGGATATTTGTAAGATTTTATTACAAAATGGGGCAGTGATTGATGCAAAGACCAATAGTGGACAAGCTACACCATTACTCAAAGCTGCTGCGGCAGGTAATCACCTTCACCAAGTTATAATTTTAGAGAGAACACAAAAAATTCAATGTGTTTGCTTATCTCAAACAAAGCAACTATGGCAATTAAGCTTCATACTTATAGAACTACTTTTTTTATTGCTTATTGTTCTAACAATCACATTTTTGAGATAAGAAAGCATTGAATAATGGTTTCATGTCTTTGTTAGACTATTAAGAAGTTAGTACTTATCTTTCAATGCTGTTTTAGGTAAAATTGAAGCAATAAAATTCCTTATTCAATCCGGAGCTAGTGTTGATGCGCAAGATGCAGATGGGCAAACAGTTCTCCATAAAGCTGTTGAAAACAAACACTTCCATTTAGTAAATTTTTTGATGGGGACTTACCCTAAACTGAATTCCATCAGGGACATTAGAGGCCAATGCCCTTCTGACAACATGTCGAGCCCAAAGGACTGATTTAGAGTCCACCAGAGTCAGCAATAAAATGGCTGTTAAAAGTTACTCATTGATGTTGATTGACAAGTTGCTGCTTCAATATTATCATGCACTTTTTCTTAGCTTATGATAATATTTCTAGTTGGACTTTATTTTGCAATTAATTTCCCTTGCTATTTTATGTATTTATTTATGCTGTTTTATTTGCATGATTTAGTCTGCAAAATGGTTGTATTATAATACTTCTAATGCTGTTATAATTATTTTTAGAAATGTTTATTTTATGTTAACATTCCCATAAGCTTTTGATTACATTATTATGATTTAAATAGCTATTTAATTATTGCCATTAGAGGTATTCACTAAAAAAGAAATTATACATTATTAACATAATATGTTTAACACCTAATTTCTATAATTATTTAGTCGCTAATCACATTTTTCCGTCTCATAATAATTATATATGTTACCTAGTTATAAAAATTCTATGGATTATTTATAGTGTTGGTCTTGTATGGCCAATGTTATTATTTATAGTAGGTGGGTATGTTACAGTCACATTAAACGGTTTAAAAAATAGCTTTCAATGAAAAATACAATATGTTATTTAATATTGGGACGGATATGGCGCATCTTCCTACTTTTTCATAAAACACTGCTTGTGGCCAGACAGCTTTGTTATTCATAATTACATATTTTCTATAACAGTAACTAACTACTTACCTTTTGAACAAATGAAAACTTGATAAAGATAAATTTATAATGTGGGTAATACGATTAAAACTCATTTTCTTAGGGATTTACAGTGTATTATCAACAGAATAGGTAGTACATTATAATTTACTCACCCTGTGTAAGTAGGCTTATAAAGCAACCAATGTTGCTTTATTCTATGTATTATTATATCTGAATTCATATCAGTTATTTTAATCACTAATTGTATTATTAATACATGTAATAATTAGTTTAAGACTAGATTCTTATTTCAACCAATTCACATTACTTGGACATTTTTTACATAATAATATTCAAGGAGAGTGAGTGGTCCTTTTTAGTTAATAAATTAAATCACCCTATAACATACCTTTGATAACAAAAATATAAATAATCAACATTCTATTCTCTACAACTAAATATAAATAACTTGTACTTTTTAATAGTAACATGATTCAAAGCCAGAAGATCCATTTAGCACTTAAGAAAATATAAACATCTTTAAAACCATGTCTTCTCATTCTCCAATAATGTAATTACTAATATGATAATTATATTGATTAATCTTCACTGCTCGGTGTTTCAACAGTTCACTCTCATTTTGAAGATTTTTATGGACAAACATTTGTGTCACTTATGTATGTATAGATATTCTAATCAACAAATATTTTATATTTTACTCCAAGTACACCTTTGTACTACTGTATAATTTTACTAAATAAAAATGCATAAGGATATTTAATTTTATTTCTAAATAGCCGTCATTACTGAATCACATTACAAATTACTACAGACCTTCGTCCTCCATCATAAGGTATCCTTTTAAGCTCTTTGGTAGAGGGAGTGACGATATGAAACGATACAATGTCTTACCCGTCCTGGCGCCTATGTATCTAATTTTAATTCGACTGAGATCAGAGAGACTAAGTGGTTGTTTGCAAGCATGATATAACCAATATGCTGTGCATCCTGGCTTAGGAAGAGTGGCGCCTTGGTCGGGAACAGTGACGTAATGACCTGCTTTTAGCAACATCGACGCTAAACTGCACGATCGTCGTCTGCTTGCTATGGATAGATTGTCCAGACCACACGAGTGTAAATCGCAAGTATTCACGTCTGCTCCATAGCGAATTAGTAGAACTGCAGCATGGTCTCTGAAACAAGAAAGCATCGATGAATTTACAAGAACCAGAAGTTTACATACCTACTAGCGTTCGCCCGCGTGGAGGTCGGAAATGATCCTACGGAAACGTTCTAGGTACCGAGATATAAACTATCCTATATATTAATCCCGGTTATAAACTCACAAAATGTATTACTTATATTTTAAAAATTAACACCTAACTGACTACTAAAGTTTCTGATAACATTTTTCAATAATGATTCAACTTTTTTTATGGATGAAGGTACCCTATGTCCTTTTCCAACACCCCTGACCACCTATTTACAAAACTTCATGATGATCGGTTCAGTGGTCAGGAGTGAAAAGGTAACGAATTAAGATAGGAGAAAAACCGTTGCTTGATTGACAATTGTCCAGTCTATAAAAAAGTTGTAGGGTGCGTGAGCAGGGCCTAAGCGATTCCTTCAGAAAGTTGTTCAGGGTACTTAGGGAGTGAACATACTAAAAGAACTAATAATCATAAATCTTTATTTCTCCATAAATGCATTAAAATTAGGTATTTAAATCAAAAAATGGCTTAAGATAGTGTTCCAGAGTGGAAAAACCCTGACTTCTAAACTAGGTTTATGTACCTGTATCTTAGAAGCCAGAGTCCCTTCAAAGTGATCTGCAAATAGTAAATAGGACTCAAATTATACACATAAATCTATTTGGGCAAGTCCAAGAGAAACTAAAAAAAAAATAACAGCATACGAGGAGAAAAAAAAACAAAGTGTTGTGTTTGTCAGGAGTTATGTGTGTGTGGGTGTTTGAGGGAGTGTATATTTGTGAAAGAGTGTGTGTGACTGTAAGTGAAGTATGAGTAAGTGTGCGAGCGTATGCAAGAGTATAATAATTATCATAATTTATCTTTAATAAATAACTTTTAACTACCTATATATTTATATTTCTAAAATTTCCCAACAGAAGATCCTCTGTATTGCGATAAGTTAGTTTTATAAGATATTCCTGTCACTTAGATTTGAGCCGATATTTAGTATCGGTATAAATTTTGAGCACTTTATTAAGCTGGTTTTGGAGTTTCGTGCTGGTGACAAAATAGTGTTTCTTAGCAAACGAAGTTCCATGCAACTCTTGAGGAAAAACCGTGTGTTTAATTCTGCCTGTTGGCTCTGAGGACGGACGAGAAGGGTGCTTACGGAGCATTGACTGAAGGACATACAGCTGCCTGACAGTTAACACTTTCGAATCAGCTTATAGCTATACCGTGGAACATCTTAGCGGACGAGAGAGGAAGGTTCCTGTTTCGCATAAGGCGGGAGGAAACGCCCGGGTGTCACCATTGTGTGGATCGCCCGGAGGACACGGTGGAGGTCTGCCCAGCTTGGGCGGAGCACCGCAGTGTCCTCGCGGAGGTGATCGGCGGCGGCGATATCTCGCGTCCGGCCCTGGTCCAGGCCATGGTACGGAGCGAGAGGGAATGGAAAGCCGTCACCTCCTGCGAAGCAGTAATGCTCGCGAAGGAGGAGGCGGAGCGCGTGAGGGAGAGAGCTTTGCGCCCTCACGCCCCTAGTCGCCGCAGGATGGGCGTCGGGAGTTGCCTGCAGATCCCGGCCACCGTAGGCGCGGGCTTGCGGATGGCTAGCATTGGGTAGCTCGCGTTCCGGTAGGGACCAGGCCCGGGTCGACGGCGTATCGTGTTCCACGCGCGCCTCAAAGAGATGTCAGCACAAAATGACGGGGTCCGATAGGACCTACGCCTCAGGGTCGCGGGTAATTATAAAGAGATAACCGTGGCCTTAGCACAGTCAAGTGAAGGAACACGGGTGGGTTTTAGTCAGTAAAAGTCTGACACGCCCTCCCGCTCCACCCAGAGCGGGAGAAGTCATTTGATGATATGCCACCAAAAAAAAAAAAAAAGGTGCGCCGGGAGTGTTGCATAGATGCACTCTCAGTTGGTGGGAGGGAGCAGATGTCAGGCTTAATATTTGATAGGTACGCAAAGTCACGAGAACAGAGGCAACAATACTCGAAAATGGTTGGAAGTTCGGAAAAAGTGTACATAATACAATTTATAAGAACACTGTTCCTTACGAGCGACGCATCGTTTTTGAGATATTAACAAAAATCCCAAAAGTGGGAATTCTGGGCCCCCCACTCCGGCTAACCTCGTCAGGACTTTTGGTTCACTCCCTAAGCACCCTAAAGAAGTTTCTGAAGGAATCGCTTAGGTCCCTGCTCACGCCCTCTACACCACCTTTTGTACTATTCGTTGACTGAACTATTCCTAGAATTTCGTTTGTTTTTGTATACGTAAGCCAAACGTGGTTATTATGTTAATATAGAAAATAAAAGCCTTGCAAAGTCAAAGCATTTATTTCAAATAGGCACTAAAAGGCAATTTTGAACGTCAACATTTTCATTTATATAGAATTGATTCTAGGCGCCCCTTCCAAAAGGTAGTTTCGTATGGAGAAGAAGGGGCAAGAAACTCCACCGCCACTTGCCTTGCCTTTTTGCCTTCAGTCCTAACAGACAACATTTAGCATCAGTAGTCGACGATTTTCGACTGCATTAATGATGCTGATTTTATTCACAGCGGGACTTGGAACAACGCCATAGCAATAAATGAACACATGCAACTTACTTGTGCAACAATAGAGCCCTGTTTAACGCTGTATCGCCCGTGAGAGCTGTGGCATTCAAATCAATCTTATAATCTATTAAATATTTCAACAATTCCTCAAAATCTTCGTGGGCAGCTACACTTTCAACGGCGATGTGCAATGCATTAGCACCTGTTATACTGTTGCACAAATTAGAATTCGCACCTGTAACGGAAAAATAAGAGTTGTTTTTTTTTGCCAGGCAATAGCATCAAACAGTTGGTGGTGTGACGCAGCACACATTAAAATTCATCAGAATTGTTTCTCATCATTACACAAAACCGGCGAAATATTTAAATATTCTATTTTGCATTGTTAAAAGAAAGGCTTGAATGACCTTCTTTTGACTCCTTACTTATATAACCGAATAAAAAAAATTTCGCCGAAAAATCAAGAATAGATGATTGCAGAATCAGATGGTAGAAAAAGACCAGTGGGTTGTAATCACATGCATGCATAATCAGCATATTATGTTCCCACTGCTGGGACACAGGCCTCCTTTCTTTGAGAGGGAGCGGGCCCAGTGCGGGTTGGTAGATAGATGTCACATGTCTTCGAATTTTTGGTTCTAAGACATGCCGGTTTCCTCACAGGTTTATGATTACCACGAACTAAATATACAGGTAATCACCTACCTTTACATAACAATATTTTAGCAATCGCAGGCTGTGTCAGTCTGGTCGCTAAAAGCAGTGGTGTGTCACCGTTGTCGTTGTAAAGGTTTATGCCCGCACCGTAGGCAGTGAGCATTTCCACGATTTCCACCTAAAAATTAAATTACAATTTTGCTATAACATTAGTCAGTTTAAATGAGTGTCATTAACTATTTCTATGCGTAACGGAACTTAATTTCATTCAGAACGTCACAAGTCCAAAAAGATAAACGCCGTTAAGTGTTTGCACCAAATATCAGTTTACGCGACCAAATATCGTACATACCTACATTTACGATATTTGGTCCCATAAATATCTTGCCTCTTCCCAATTATGAGGCACACTATTTCAAAGTGATGATATAGTCAATTATGCTTGACTGCCCACAGTACGAGTTAAAATTGTTGGTCATTAAGTGTATTGTCATATTAAGTATAATGTCCGCATGGACCATGGTATATCTAAATTAGCTTGATGCGAGACGTGGACTTACCTGTCTTTGTATTATTGCATTGTGCAAAAGCCTATGCGAGTGAGTGATCCTAGCACCAGACAACAATAGCAATTCTACACCCACAGCATACTTTTGCCATACAGCTTCACAAAGGGGTGTGTATCCTGAAATAAAAAATATTATTACATATTTTGAACAAATAATTAGAAACTGAAAATGTGAATCAAGAGAGTCAGGTAGATCTATACTGCTAGATGCCACGTGACATACAGGCCCTGGGCGTTCCTTGAAAGAGACAATCGGCTTGATGGGACAAAAGCAACCTTAGTTAGAAACCTAAAAATTCTGAAGTTGCTGCATCCTATAAAATAGATAAGTATCATTTACCATGAATCTCCTCACTGTTAACATTAGCACCAGCATCAATTAGATATTTGATCACATCCATATGACATCGGCCAGCTGCTATGTACAATGCTGTCCTCTCGTTTGCATCTCTAGCTTCTAAACTAGCTCCATTACTGACTAGAATCTTTACCTGAAAGTTATTTTAAGCAGACTTAATGGAAGCTCATCTAGGAACTGCTGATGTCTAGCAAGATGTAAAAAAAAAAAAAAAATACACATAAAGAATTGGGAAAGATTATGGGGGACCAAAAGCAATTGTCGCGCGAATACGCGGTTAATTTAAGCGCTCTTTTAACTGAACAATGATGTACATACGCGATTTGATTGGTCGTGCGAGTATGTAAAGGCGCTCATGCTGGCTGAGAAAAGCTTTCCGGCTACGTCCTAACCGAAAGCAATCGTCGCGCGAGTATGCGATCTTAATCTTACTAAAAAGTATGAATATGAAGTTGCACCACCAGGAGCATTCGCCTGTAATGTAAAAGTTTAGATTCGAGCATTACATCAGTATCACTGGAGAACCACGGTAATAGTAAAATAGTAATGCTCAAAATGTTACATTACAGGACAAAGCTCCCGGTGGGGACCTTCGTATATGAATACGAAGAAAAAGATTCGGCGGTTTTCGACGGTTAGGATGTAGCCGGAAAGCTTTGCTCAGCGAGCATGTGACAGTACAGATTTTAAAAAACTTTGGAAAATAGTTTGTGAGGAAACCCCATTGTTTATGGGGTACTCACCAAATCCAGAAAACCTCTTGATGTGGCAAAATGCAGAGGTGTCATACTATCATATGTTTTGTGGTTGACATTGCTCCCAGACTTTATAAGAATCTTCACAATATCTATATAATTTTTTATTACTGCTACATGTAAAGCAGTCACACCATCTCCTGTTTCAGCATCTATTTTACAGCCTGTAAGAATATTTTTCATTTGTAGTAGTGGGGGGGGGGGGGTTGGTGTAGGCCTTAGTGGGGCGTGTTATTACCAGGGAACACGCACCTAAAAAATACTAAGTCTGCCAGTAGCGCACGCCTAGGTGTGCGGAGCTAGGCTATCAGGCGCACACCGACAAGTTCTTCATACACGTCCCCGCCGTCTCTAAGCTGACGACGCGGTTTAGTGATGGGCCCACACACTTTCATCTTTGTGGGCGCCATAACCGAATTACCTGGCAAAGGGAAGACAACCCAAAAGGAAAAAAAATACACCAACTATGGAAGAAGCAAGACTTAAAGATAATCTACCCCAGGAGGGTAGCTCCCTGAGCATAGCTCGGGCTGCCCCACGTATTCTGGGGGGGGGGCAAAGGATTGCTACCTTTGAAACACATAAGCAAGGAAATTATTCCTATAATATGCCACTTGGTTAATCTTTTCCTTCGCCACTTAAGCAATCTATCATTATTCCTGTTCACAACGGGCGGGGACAGAGACGATATTAACAATTACAGACCCATTTCCATTTTACCTGCTATATCGAAAATCAAATAAATACTAATATAGACTCTTGACATTCTTAAACAAATGTCAAACCTTGAGCGAATCACAATTTGGATTCAGGCAAGGAGTATCAACCGAGGATGCGGTTACTGCCCTCAGCTCGCTAGTGGCTGATAATCTGGATAATGGTAGCAAATGTTTGACCGTCTTTTTGGACTTAAAAAAGGCGTTTGACACCGTCTCTGTTCCCATTCTCATAAGGAAATTGGAAGCGTCGGGTGTGAGAGGAATTCCGTTATTTTTTTTTAAGGTTTACCTCTCAAACAGGAAGCAAAGGGTTAAGGTGGGAGAACACGTCAGTTCTGATGCAAATGTAACATTTGGAGTCCCTCAGGGAAGTGTGCTGGGCCCTACGTTGTTCTTGCTTTACATTAACGACCTCTGCAACCTAAAAATCAGTAACGCTAGAGTGTTATCTTATGCCGATGATACTGCTGTAGTGTTTTCTGGGAATTCTTGGCACGATGTTGCCAGAAGTGCTGAAACTGGTATGACCCAAATAGCTGAATGGCTCAAAAATAACAAAAATAACTTGCTCACACTTAACACAGCTAAAACTAATTACATATGTTTCAGTATATCACAACGAACCCAACCAAATACAGATTTTAACCTAAGAGTACATACGTGCGATGATGCAAATAACTGTCAATGTCCAATACTAGTCAAAGTGTCACAAACTAAATATGTTGGTGTTATTGTGGATCAGAGACTATCTTGGTACCCCCACCTTGTACAGGTGACTAACAGAGTCCGAAAATTGAGCTGGATATTTAGAACGCTGAGGTATATCGTACCGAAAAAAGTACCCACCAGCACAAGTACCCCCAGAAACTTACTCAACGAAATATACATAGCGTTAGTACAGTCCGTCTTAGTGTACTGCATTCCCATTTGGGGGGGTGCGGCTAAGACTAAGTTCATAGACCTTGAGCGGGGACAAAGGGCTCTAATAAAACTAATGTACTTCAAAAACCTTAGATATCCCACACACAGTCTGTACCAAATTAGCGATTTACTCTCTGTGCGCAAACTATACATAATTAAAACCGTTCTAAAGAAGCACAAAACTCTTCCTTTTGACCCCAGCATAACCTTGAAAAGAAGAAAAAATATAATAGCTCAAGTTCCACAAACTAAAACCAAGTTCGCCGGTATACAATACAAAAAACGTTCAGCTCAGCTATACAATAGACTTAACAAAGAAATCCACGTGTATATTATGAAACAAAATGAAGTAAAAAAAAATTTAACTAATTGGATAAAACCACTTAGCTATGATGACACGGAGGGATTGCTGGAATAAAATATAAGCCTTCCCTTAATGCCTGTACCAGTCGTAACCTCGCGCATACAGTCTGATTGATTCATTCTTACATACACATTCACACACTTTCACTCCCACTCACACACTCGCATGCCTGCGTGCGTGCTTCATGCTTAGTTTTATTTAGATTCAATTCTTAATTTTTTTATTCATTCCTGCTCACATTCACACACGGTCACTCACCCTCACATTCACCTTCACACACCCTCACTCTTACTCACACACTCGCATGCCTGCGTGCGTGCTGCATGTTTATTTTTTATTTTTTATTCTTTTTTTATATAAACAAGTAGAACAAATCTATCTAAGATACGGAAGAGCGGAGTCTCCTAACACAGGCTTGTCTGCTTAAAAGGAGGCTCCAATCACAAGTTGTTATAATGTTAACTTGTTTGATTAATAAACCATTTTATATTTTTATATTATTTTTTTTATACCCAGTGAAACTTTACCAGAAAATCCAAAGAAATCTTTGACTCAACAAATATTCCATCCAGGCCTATTTCATCGCCAACGATCTGCATCACATAGCGAAATTAGCCAGAAAAAACAGACTGACAACCTAAAATTAAAAGAAAAAGAACAAAGCAGACTGTACAACCCTAACGCGCCATGGCAACGAGTGCCAAATCAAAAAAGAAACCGCTCTCCTGATGAAAAAGATGCAAAAATTAATGAAGCCAAAAGAACACAGCGAAGGGATACAATTATAAATAATGATAGAGGAATAAACTATCCTGAACAGAGTACCACCCCAGAAATAGAAACAAGTAACAGCTTTGCATTGTTAGATTTGGAAGTGGGAGATGCTCCTGCCAAAAGATCACCTAAACCACCACCAATAATACTGTATGGCGTTGACGACCTTGCGAAACTCACTCAACTCATCGAAGAAGTTGTGGAAAGGAACGATTACACATACAAAATAGTATCGAAAAATCAGCTCATCAACTCTTCCCATACAGTCGACAAATATAAAACCCTGATAGAGCATATAAGAAGCAAAGGACTTATAGGTCACACTTTTACACGCAAGGATCAAAAATGCACAAGGATAGTTATCACTTCAGTAAACCAAAAGATGTTATCATAGAAGCAAGATATTGATGAGGCAACATTTTACATCACAAACCTCATACAAGTTGCTGCGTGGCGTGCTACCCCGACATTAAACTTCTCCACCCAAAGAAGTAATATACGAAACAAACTGGAAGAAAAACGAAAACAACGAAGGCAATTACACACAAGCAGATCCGATGTGGACAGGGCAGAATACAATAGAATCTCTAGAGGACTAAAAGAGCTAATACAGGAAAATCAGAACACATCCTTTCAACAAAAAAAATCCACAGTCTCAGCTCATATGAAGGGCAATTACTCATTATGGAAAATAACTAGGAACTTTAAAAGACCATATAGCCATGTTCCACCTTTAAGGATGTCTTCTAATGATCCATGGGCTAGAAGTGGAAGCGAAAAAGCTGAGCTTTTCGCTAAACACCTAAGCAAAGTTTTCACTCCAAACCCGTCGTCTATGACCGAATTTGAAGAAGAAGTGGACCGAATGATCAATAGTGCCCAGCAATTATCACCACCGCTGAAGCTTGTCACACCCAGGGAACTTCCACGAACAATTAGTTACTTGGAAAACAAAAAAGCTCCTGGTTTCGACCTAGTAACGGGTGAAGTCCTTAAACAACTACCTAGAAAAGCAATAGTATTTAAAAAAATGCTATTCAATGCTATTTTTTTAATACAATACTATCCAAAGTTATGGAAAATATCACAAATCTGTATGATTGCAAAACCAGGAAAACCATCAACAGAACCTAGCTCATACAGGCCTATAAGTCTACTCCCTATCTTATCTAAGGATTCGAAAAAAATCTTCTGATAAGACTAGAACCAGTCCTGGGCGAACAGAAGATTATACCTGATCACCAATTTGGGTTTCGGGAAAAACATTCTACTGTAGAGCAAGTACATCGAGTGGTTCACAAAATAAGACAATCGCTAGAGAAAAAGGAGTATATAGATACGATAGAGTCTGGCACAAAGGACTGCTATACCTGCTAAAAACCCTCTTACCTAACCCATTCTACATGATCCTAAAATCTTACTTGGATCAAAGGAGATTCCAAGTAAAATACGAGGAAGAATTATCAAAGCTTTACTGCATCACCGCCTCAGTTCCACAAGGATCTGTGCTTGGGCCAGTCCTTTTGTCAATATATACGGCAGACTTGCCTGAAACTGAAGATGTGTTAACAGCAACATACGCAGATGACACTGCATGCCTTGCAAGTGATAGTAATCCGTACAACGCATCGCTTAAACTGCACGAACAGCTCAGTAAAATTAACATGTGGCTTCAGAAGTGGAGAATTAAACCTAGCGTTACTAAATCGACACAAGTAACATTCACACTACGGAAAGGTGACTGTCCACCTGTGCATATGGAAAACAAACTGTTACCAAGCAATAATAGGGTGAAATATCTCGGTCTACACCTGGATAGAAGACTCACCTGGGCTAACCACATCAAAGCCAAGAAAACAGAAGCGACCTAGCAATTCAAAGGTCTGTCTTGGTTACTAGGGCATCAATCCCGGTTGTCCCCCAGTAACAAACTGCTAGTCTACAAGGCTATTATAAAGCCAATCTGGACCTACGGGATAGAGCTCTGGGGCTGTGCTAGCAACTCCAATATCGAGATCCTCCAGAGATTTCATAATCTTACTCTTAGAACTATTTCCAGTGCACACTGGTTCGTGAGAAACACGGAAATACATAAATACTTGGAGCTACCGACCGTAAAAGAGGAAGCCTGTAAAATAAGCTAGAGATACAAAGAAAAACTCAATAAACACTTAAATGAATTGGCTACGAACCCAACAAATCGACAAGAAGAAGTAACTTGCCTAAAAAGATGGCAAATTCTAGACATAGACCAGAGAAACTAAATACTTAGTGTCTAGAAACTCACACGGTGCCGTTTAATGGAACTGCACCCAATGCAAATGAATCCTAAATTTAAAAGATTTAAATTGGAAAAAAAAAAATATGTAGTGGAAAGACGGAGATGAGAAATTGTTAGAGTAGTACAAAAACATTTACCAGCTTCTATCAGTAATTTGACAACTCCAACATGACCCTGTTCGGCAGCATAATGTAAGGCAGTCTGCATGAATGCATCATGTTGATTAATTCCATTGGTCACTACAGAAGCTGATGCTATGGCTGCCCCTGTAGACTCCAATATAGCTGCATACCATCTGGATAAAAGAAAATGGACACCATGTTAATATGTGTGAAATTGCAATGGCAATGTAACAATAATCAACCTAAGTACTATACTTATGAGTTGCTATTCCTGTAATCACTAAATAATAGTAGATTTGGAATCAATTTGTACTATAAATGTTATTTTTATGTAACACAGGCACACAGTGACTTTCGAGTTGTAGGTCGTAGGTTCGTACCCAGACAGGCGCTTTACTTTGTGTAAATTATTTCATCACCACTGCTCCCAAAACGGAGAAGGAAATCATCGTGAGGAAACCGGCATGTCTTAGAACCAAAAATTTGATGACATGTGACATCTACTAATCCGCACTGGGCCCGTGTGGTAGATTACGGCCCAGTCCCTCTCACAGAGAGGAGGCCTGTGTCCCAGCAGTGGGAACATTATAGGCTGATTACACTGGTCAACACAAGTCTTGTTTCCTTTTTTTTTTTTTTTCTGTTATTGGGTATTTCTATGGCCCTGAATATGAAAAAAATACTGGAAGATTGCTAACAGCTTCAGTTTTTGAAATATAGAGTTTTATTATTTTGATAAAAAAGTGCAGAAAATTAATAAATGATGTTAACAAAATTTCTATTGAACACTATCAAATGATCTTTTATATGATTTTCTTAAATGAACGACTTTAGGTAGATCACGTTGCAAACTCCAGCAGTAGTCTGCCATCATATGTGAATCCCACCGCCCCTGATACCGCTCTTCCATTGTTCGAAGATCCTGATGGAATCTTTCACCCTGCTCGTCACTAAAATCACCTAGATTTTGTGGAAATCGGTCTAAATGTGAGTGCAGGAAGTGGATTTTTATGCTCATGTTGCACCCTAACTCTTGCAAGTTCGATAGCATGGACTCAACAAGATTTTTTTCTCGGGTACGATAAAATGTAATGTTGGTTTCCGGAGTGAGCAATTTTTTTTCTTTTAAACGAGATGCTAAAATCTCAGAAGCTTCTTTCTTTTCTAGAGAGATCTAAACTTACGATCTCTTACTAAGTCATTTAGTTCTTTCTGATTAAATGGTTGAGGTTCTTGGATACATTTGTAGTCTGAATCAGAGTCTTCACTTGATGTATTTCGTTCGGGTTCACAGGAATTTGGATCATCAGAAGATTTAGATGTGCTGGGCTGTACCTCTCGTGGTTTTAATTGAGGTCGTGGAGCAGAAAGTAAGTTAGGATACGACCACTTATTCCGGTTTCCAGGGTTAATTCCGTTTATTTTCACTACGCAGAAGTAGCAATCGTCATGATGATTTCGAGGTTCTCGCCAAATCATGGGTGTTACGAACATTACTGCATCTCTTTTTCCACTGGACCATAACCGTAGACATACTACACATTTCTGGCATACAATATGAGGAACCCATGGCTTGTCCTGATTACACAATTTTATATTAAAGTATTGATGATACGCAGTATTTACAAAGTCCGATATAGGTTTTCGATATTTTGCAAATACATATTCACCACAAATGTAGCAAAAATAATCAGGATTAAGTACACAACACCTTCTTGACGAAGCCATGTCGAAAACAACAACAAAATATATTTCAATGTCCAATAAAAAACGCAACTATAAGTAAAAATAGTAATGGAGGGTAGTTAGCTGTAACTCAAAAACAAAAGCTGTGAGAGAAAAATTGTTACCATATTTAAAAAATACGCGTTAGTTTGAGATAGAAACAAAAAAAAATTAAAGGAAACAAACTATTTTTTTTTTTGTTGACCAGTGTTATGCATATGTATGTTATGCATACAGGCACACCTGAAGGCCAATTCTCATAATAAAAATGTTCAAAATCTAGTTGCAGTCTCATATCAGCAACAAAAAAAAATCATAAATGTAGGTAAATTAGAAGATTTTTTGACAGATTAGAATTCTTCAAAATATGGAAATCTGACCTTTTTCTGGTGGTACAGTAGTTATTATTTATAATATAAATAGAGGAAACAATTTACTTATACATAGAAGACCAGGTTTCATCTTCACTTGTAGTTGGAGCAACACTTCCTATGTCCTCATCCCATTCTAAGTCAGCCTGTGGTGATGGTGTCAGTGATGATGAAGTTATTGGTGATTTCAAACTACCAAGTTTACTCTCATCACTGCTAGACCCTTCACTGTGTATAAATACAAAGTATCCCTGGTTGGCATCTGCTTTTGAACTGATATCTTTTACTCCAACTGTCTCATATTGTCCTAAATGAAAATCCTTATAAGTTCTGTCACTTAAATTTTTACATTTAACAACAGTCTCATCATGTTGTCCATGGTGTCTTAACTTGCGTTTGTGGCACTTGACTAGCCTTTTTTTAGGAGAACCTGCATGTGATACAGGCTTGTGTGGTTTTGCTTCACTGGCATGAATTAATAGTTTAACAATATCAATGTTTCCATTATTTGCAGCTTCACCTAAACTAGTTTTACCTTGGCTGGCAGTCTTATTTGGATTAGCACCTGTAATAAAATAAAGAAGAATTCAAATACATGTTGCCACTAACTTTATGTTTTTTACTGTTTTACTTTTTTTTTAATGTATTTCTGGTGTATGTTATAGAAAAATTTAAGTGGTGGATACCAACTAAATGAATCATAAGTGATGTACCTTTCGAAAGCGCCCTCGAAACTGCGTCTAGATCTTCAGCTAATACTGCACGATATAAACTCTCCTCAATTGAGGCTTCCATGGCAATTAAACTAATAGCTTACCATAAGCGATCACATATCTATAAAAACCTACTCCATTATCCTATCAAGTGGAATAAATCGTTGCAGCGTTGAACATTCATAAGGTTTTTTTTTTAAATGGTGATGTTCTTATTTAATCATTAATGGTCTCATGATGAAGGAAAATCAATAATGGCACAAAATCCATTGCTCCATAGTACTAGCTAGAGCTAAATTAAATTAAAATTCCCTTTTCAAGTTTCAGTGCAGGCATAAAAGCAGTTTGTTATTTTTGTTTATTCTTCCACTTCCAGACATTTTGACATTTAGAATTTTTGTCGATTTCATTTTGGTGTCAACAAACAATGTCAACAGCTGTCAATGGGACGACCGTCAGGCACAGAACCACAGAACACACAGAACAGATAAAGAAAGCTACGTCAGGCGCGTAGGCGTGGGTGATTCCGTCCCCACTCACTCCCTAAAAAACTGGAACTTTTTTCCATGGAACTATTATGTCGTAGACAGATTTACTAAATCTTGCAGCGTTGTACATTATCAGGCTAAAATGTTCCTACTGCTGGGACACAGGCCTCATCTCTTCCAGAGGAAGTGGGCCGTAATAAACCACACGGGCCCAGTGCGGGTTGGTAGATGTCACGTCATGTCTTCGAATTTTTGTCTCTAGGACATACCGGTTTCCTTACGATGTTTTCCTTCACCGTTTTGATAACAGTGGTTATGAAATTATTTACACTAAGTGAAGCGCCTGCCTGGGTTCGAACCTATATTTAAACGATTCGTAGGTTGGAGCCGTTACAAAGTTAAAGTCAAAGCATTTTATTTCAAATATGCACTAAAAGGCACTTTTGAACATCATAATTTACATTTACACGCCCCTTCCAAAAGGTAGTTTCGTATGGAGAAGAAGGGGCAAGAAACTCCACCGTTACTCTTTTAAAAAGAATCATGTTCAATCTTGACCTGAAAATTTTCGAATGCGTCTAGTGATGTAAAATATCTAAAAAAATTGATTTTTTTTTGCTTATTGCGTATCACTTATTTGAATTTTCAAATAAAGCCAAGAAAAAAAGCAATGTTACTATGAATATCATTCATTATAGACTTTCGGAAACGGAGCGTGTTTTACACACACGTTCCGTTTCACATAATACGAAAAACTTGTTCGTTCGTCATGTGGTTATTGAATGTTTCTAATAACCAATTGGTATTTATTTTTTACTTTACTTATTATTTTATGAACAGCTATGATTTTTTTTAATGTTTTATGTGTGTGGGTGTGGAAAGAAAAATAAGTGTACAGCAGACAGGTTACGCATAAAACCATAGACTACAATTTATACTACCTTAAACGAACTCTATCACAGGCTGTCATTTGTTTGACACTTCGCCTTTTATGCACGAGGCTGTGAGTTCAAATCCGGGCACGTACCAATCTCAATAAAAGTCAGAAATCGCCACCCCGTCTTGACCAAGCCTGGTGATTAATGCTCGTGCCTTCTCTGTATGAGTTGAGTCCTTTGCTCAGTAGTGGGATAGTAATAGGCTGCTATCATAGATTGCTCTAACTTGCACAAAATGTAGTGTAGAAAACAAGGATGGCCTATCATCACATGTGAAGTCTCAGTATCGGCGGGATATTACGAGAATATAACTGCTGTTTGCGGCCTCATGCCGATTTGTTATTGATATTAATTACATTGAAGAGGGATTTATTTCAGAGTAATCGAAACTCTCTCAGCGACTAACTATGAAACAATTTGATGTCAAACATCATAATAGTATAGTTTTTGAGGCTAAACGGCTGTCAAACCTTATCTGACAGCTGTATAACCTCAAAAACCTCTTTACTTAATAGTATTTTTCCCTGGCCTCCAAATGAAAAGATGATATGATATTGTGTTATTATAAATAATAATTGTTAATAGACAACACTAGTTGTAGGTAGACGCGACCTGCAAAACGAATCATGTGACAGGTCAATCAATGTATAGAAAGTGGGCATGATTCTTTAAATAATATTTTGTATACAATTATATTTTTACAGGGGAAGACGATGCACCAAGAATAAAAAATACTGTACCACAATATGTAAAAATAATTTAAAACCACTGGGCTACCACTAGCACCCTATACAACATTAAAACCTTAAGCAATTCGTCATATAATAAAAATCCATAGAAGCCATGAAACTTGAGAATATACCGTATCAAAGACTGTGTTTGTAGTGAGATTTTAATAGTACTAACACACATCACGTCACGTCACAGGGCTGCCAGGTGAAAAAATTCTGCAATCGTACCACAGCATTAAAAAAGTCGTATACCCAAGGAAAATTCGAAACAAAAAATCGTACATTATTATTCATCCGTTTATTGACTTTTATTACAAAATTAACAATAAAAATACTACGAAATAAGTAATGATATGTTATGAAAATTGTATGAAAATTTAAATTATAGTAATGAAATCACTTTTTTTGTATAAATTTTCCGTACTCATTAGTTTAATCATGTCATCTGTTGGTTTAAAATCGGTGCAGTTTCCGGTGACTCTTATCATTTGCTTTGCCAGCAAGGTGCCATTGACAGTTTCGTTGGCCAAACTATTTCTAAGTTTGGTTTTTAGTTTGGAAATTAGAATAAAAGGGAATTCCCTCAACACTCTTGGCAGGCTGAGCACGTTCGTTTCATTATTTATATTATTCTGTCACTGCTCTAGATACTTACTCTTTTGAGACAAAAGTTTGTTAATTTGTTGCCAGACCTAATTGAATAAAATAAATGGATCGAATGTAAAAAATCGTATGTTTTCCGTACGATTTCGATGCTTCGATCGTACTCGTATGAAATCTGCAAAAAGTCGTACAAATACGATTTAAATCGTACAAATGGCAGCCCTGTCACGTCACGTCCATAGCAGGAGTTTTCACGAGACAGACTTACTGTGTGAGTATCTAGGTATCTATGGTGAGTATTACTTTTACTTCACGCGTTCGTTGTGCTACTGTGCTAGGCGTAAAGAGCGCGGAGTGATAAACACTTCCATGCTTTTTGCACAGTTGACTTTGCGTATTGACAGATGATTTCTAACATGGCAACCAAAGAGTATAAAATAATAAGGGAAATGGCAACCCTGAACGTAATAGACTTGTTTGCATTGGCCTATAGGCCTCGTAGCCATGCCATAAACATTTAAAAAAGAGACTTGTTTGCACGCTAGTTTGCTTCTGCTTGCCGTTAAAATAAAATTAATCATCGCTATTGTAACTTATATTCCAAAAAGTGTGTAAGTGTAAACTTTTATTTAGCAAGACTATTGAGTAATATTCCAAATAGGAATAACAAGGTATCCAGTCACAATGTCCAGTACATCACAGAAACATAGAAACTTCGTCGCGGAGCCCATGGGGGAAAAGCCTGTAACCGAATTAGCAGGCGTCGGCGAAGTATTAGGAAAGAGACTGGAAGTCGCAGGCTTCGACAAGGTTGGTACATCAGTCTAATATTAACTATTAGGATTTAAAGCTAAACATGTCCAACTTGTCTATTTGTTTGGTCGATAATAATATATGATGCAGAGACTGTCCCTATTATAAGAAGAGAAAATGATTGTTTAGGCCGCTTCTCATACCTTTAAAGATTAACCAGCATAATTTATTAGACATGCAGTATTTCCATAACAGCATAATGTTGATTGTTCACTTTTATGGCAGAAATGGTAACATAGTATTCCTGCATAGAGTATTTGTAATTGATTTGAATTTTAAGTGTAAAGAAACACAATTTTTTTTAGTTTTATAGTTCTATTAGTTACCTTTATATACCTACCATTACCTATTCATTGTTACTACTTAAGAATATTTTTTTGAATATTTCTAGGGTTTTATTTGATTCTTACCCTAAAGAGATGATTCAGGTTCTATGTAAATAGCCAAGTCCAAGTCTTTTAACCCAAATGTTACACTGGAAATAGTAGTAATTTTCTAAACCATGTGCTATATATCTGGTGGCTAAGATATTGTATTGTGTCACAGATGCTAACACAATCAACCATTTTTTTTTGCTCTGATAAGTTATCTAATTCAGTGATTACTATTTACAATTAAAGTTGTTAAAATAAACATTTATTATTAAACGTCATGGTATGTGTCCTCTTTTTTGCATGCTATTTGAACTTTGTTGGATAATGAACAGTTAGTTTTCAAATTAGACTCATTTCATTCCGTTTTGTCTCCAGACCATTCTACTCTGAGCTTAGACTCTGTTTTAATAGACTTTGAGAATTGTTGTTTTTCATTCTCTCTTTAACCCTAGAGAAAATAAAACTTCCTATAATGTAGAAGTTCAATCAATTCGGTTGGTTTACCGTAAAACCCATACATTGATTTGCTCTTTACAGTGAAACAGCCATTCTCTATTATAAAAAAATAATGTCAGTAAATAAATCCGCATTACTGTTTATGTTAACAGTTTATATAAGGCTCACTAAATTCCCCGATACTTATGAGAAAGACACCTAATTGCTTAGAACACAAATGCAACATTACTGTACTCTTGGATTCCATTGTCTTTAAGAATGTATACTTTATACATGTTAGTTAGTAAGGTATCTGTCTATGGGTCATTGTAGCTTGAAATAAATGTTTTATTATTATTAATGTTTTCCCCAAATGTACAAGAAAATACAAAACAAACACTGCCTAGCAAAAAACATCAGGCAAAGTTAACAGGCTATATTATGTAATTTAGAATAAATTTAATTACATCATTAAATTAAAACTTTTATTAAAAAGTATTGTGATTAGTATTTGGATGTTTCTCATTCTTCACTCCGCAAAACGAAAACTCTCTACAACAAAAAATAATGCTTGGTCCCTTGAGTTTTACTAAAAATTGTTTATGCTGTATTTTGATCCAAATATGAGTTTTGCGATGAACAAAACTTCTCCAGTCAAACAAAACATGTTAGCCACATGATAGAGACCGATGTTAGTAGTGTATTATATTACTCCTCTTCTTACTCTATAATCTGAGATACAAATCAGGAGCTGGGTGTATATGAAACATCTCCTTCACCTTGTGTTCATAAAAATAGTTTACTACACCTACAGTTTACTACATTATTAATGTACTAGCTTCTGCCCGCTTCTTAGCCCGAGTGGATGTCGGAAATTTTCCCAAAGGTAACGGTTCTACCGGGACAAAAAAATAGCCTATTTCCTACTCTAGGATGCCATCTATCTCCTTGCCATTTATTATTGAATTCATTTTAGTAGTTTAGGCATGAAAAGGTAACATACAGTCTGATTCACATTCGAATTTGCAATATTAATAACATTGAAATATTAATATGGATAAATGTGGAAAAATGTTTTAGTTTAATCCTCTTCCCTAGCAATATTTTAGCAGCTTCATAACCCTTCAACCTTCACCAAAGTTTAACAAGCATTAGCATGCAATAGCTAACCATATATAGCCTAATGCTGATTTGAGCATCCATTTTAATGGCAGAAATCATTACTATCGTTATTGTTGCACTAATATAATCCATTTACTATAACATTAAAAAAGACGCTCGCAGAAGCAGGAGTACATAACCTTTTATTTTCAAGTTAAGTTCAAACAATTATAATATATAATGTATGTGGTTTTTTTGTAAGTAACAATGTGTGGCATACAGTTAAGCATAAATTCAATCTATCTACTAGTCACGATGCTTGGATAGGTACATGAATATCAATAATTTTTATAACAATCCGTTTATTCAAACATGTCTGCGGAGTATTCTATGTTCTATGTTAGAGGCTTTAGTTTCCGCACTTAGTCCTACATGTGGACCATTGTGCGTGGGCCATGGCGGCCGTCGGTGGTTATTATTCCAACCAGCCCACCTTTCTGTTCAGGCGTAAGAAACGTCTGGTTAGCCTGCCATCTAAGGATGGCAAAGCTTCCTTGGACTGCCTGCAGCCTGGTGTCGAGGTCCACCACCTCTCGGCTTGTGTGTGGGTGGACTCCTGCAGCCACCTGCGTATCTGGTTGAAGGGGATGGTTATGATGGGTTCAGGCCCGCATGCCGACGTGCTGGATGCTCTCCTGGCTAGTTCGTCAACTGCTGTCGGAGAGTAAACGTATATGGGTGTCCGTAACTTTCCTGGTTTCTATGGCATACGCCGCTTGTATAATGCCCACACACTCCGCCTGATAGACGGTGTTGAACATTCCCAGCGGACTTGATATGTTTATGTTGAGGTCATGTGAAAAGACTCCGACTCCGGTCCCAGATCCGGTCTTCGAGCCGTCGGTGTATACTCTCACCTCATTCGGGCTTGAGTAGTCACACTGTTCTTCTGAGAGAACTATGTTGTAGTGCTTTTGGAAGTAGTGTTGCTTCGGGGTTTTGTCGCAGGGTGATGCCAACATTGGCTGTCGTTTGACCGCATCCTCCTTTATGCGTGTGTGCCTGACCCTAGAATCTTTGCTTAGGGTTCCCGATATATGGCGCCTAAAGGCAGCCAGGGTCGCCTCCTCCCGCACGATGAGGTGTAGGGGTGGCAACCCAAGCATTGCCTGTAGGGCAGCAGTGGGTGTAGTTCTCATGCAGCTAGTGATTGCTACACAAGCAAACCGCTGCAGTTTCTCGAGATCTCTTTGGACTGTGCTCAGGTCTGTCCTAGGCCACCAGACCAAAGAGCCGTACGTGATAATTGGTCGAATGACAGTAGTGTATAACCAGTAGGTTACCTTAGGGTTAATCCCCCAGTTTCTGCCAAGCTTTCGCTTGCACTGCCACAGAGATATGATGGCTTTTGTAGTGATGTAGTTGGCGTGTAATGCCCAATTCATCTATAAATCCGAATATATGCCTAGGTATTTGGTTTCGGTTGATAGGCTTAGGGTAGTTCCGAAGAATCGTGGTAGTTGTAGTGTCGTCAGTTTCCTCTTTTTTGTAAAGAGGATCAGTTCGGTCTTTGTGGGGTTGGCAGATTAGTGTCCGTTGCACCAGTCCTCTACTATTTTCAAGGCTTGGCGCATAAGGTTGCATGGGGTATTTTCGTGGGTGCCATTTATTATTATGGTTATTTCATCGGCATAGCCTACAGTAAAGTAGCCTTTGTCATTGAGTGTTCTGATGAGGCTGTCTACAACCAAGTTCCACAGAAGTGGCGAGAGAACGCCCCCCTGCGGGCAGCCCTTCGCCACAATGGCCCTTGTGGTGTCGTTCACTGTTACCTGTACAGCTCTCAGTTTGAGCAAATTAGTGATCCACCCGCTCAGGGTCGGGTCTATATTGTGTTTGTCGAGGGCAATGTTGATGCTACCAAACGTGGTTTTGTCAAAGGCGCCCTCGATATCAATGAAGACGGCTAGTGCTGAGAATTTATGGTCCACCGCGCATTCAATCTTGGAAACCACGCTATGTAACGCAGATTCCGTTGATCTGCCTGTGGAGTACGCATGTTGTTGTTTGTGAAGTGGTTTTGCCTGAAGAGGTCCGTCTCGAATGTATCTATCACAGTCTCTCGAGGGTTTTCAGTAGGAAGGATGTGAGGCTTCGCTAGGTATTTAATTTGACCTTGTTTTATATTGTTTAGGCCCAGTAGGTATTTATTCGAATCATTACAAGTAAGATCCTCTGGTACAACAATGAACTCCATTAAAAATTTACTTAGGCGATTTAAAAACAACTTTATCACAATGGCATGTCCATATTACGTTTTCAACAAACCAAATAAATACGACACAAAACATCACTTAACAATTTAGTCACTGTTACCATCAGTCATCACAAATGATAATAGTTAATTGACATTGGTGGTAACAAAAGTCATCAAAGTCAAAACGTTCCCGGTACTGTCCGTCCCTGCTTATTTTGGATTTTAGACATTGACACTACAGTATTTTATGTAAAAACTAAATAATATTAAATGAAAGCCTTGTAATTTCGAAAGGTAGATAGTCTAATTAAGTACAATTAAGTGTGGCAGCTGTTATTAAAATTGATTATATTTAACTCCACTTAAATATTAACTGTAATAATGTGTGTTGTACCTTTATGACAAAGTGTGCCCCTAAAAGAGCCTTTTTTAACTTCTATCGAAATCAACTGGGGTTGATGGGCTTCCGGTGTACCGTCGGTCCTTGACGGCAATTATTTAAGTGGGATTCCGGAAGCCCGCACCCTAATTGCGTAACACATTTTCGTAAACGATTACGATTAATCTGTTTGATTTTGACAGTTCAACAACATTCATTGCGTTTTGTACATTCTTGAGGAGAATTTTTTATCGAACTTATGTAGCAATGGATTAGCAATCTGTTTCAAAACGATTCAGATTCCGATAGATTGTGTATTACGCAATTAGGGTACCGGTCCGCGCGTTAGAGGTGCTATAGTAAATAGAGTATAGAAGTTATTATTTGATTTGAATTTTAAGTGTTCCCTTTTATATGTTACTTGATTGTCTAGTAGTTTTAGGTACCTATTAATTGTTACTAGTTAGTCATCTTTAACTTAAGCATTCATAGGTATCCTGATACGTTTGGTTGCTACTTAAATCGTATATTTACCTTTTACTAAAAAATATCCTCATACTTGAAATTAGAAGTAGCTTACAACACCTTCATTTTCGTATAGTAATTAAATGTTGTTAACCCAATAGTCTAAAAACGCGGGTTACATTTTAGAATTTACTTTCTAGCATTTTTTGTTTTTGATGTTTCTGCTTCATGGGTTCTAGGAACAATAAGCCACTTCGTTGCCTGATGAATATGTTTTAAATGTCATCTACGAGAGCCATAAACTGTTGAAAACATTATTTCCAGCAAACTCTCTCTTTGTCTCATTGTGGGAATCTTTTGGTGAGATTAAGGATGTCATGTCTCTTTAGCCGGGTATGTTGGTGTCCGCCTTTTCCGCTTAGAGTCTGGGCAAGTACATATACGAAGGTTGTTAGCTTCTGGTACTTCAGGTTGCTTTGGACTATTTCTTGCTGGACTGTTTTTAAGCTGAGGTCATAGAGGTACATGGATTTATTGCTAATTCACTGGGGGATACCGAGCTTTGTTCTTAGTGCTTTGCTCTGGAATTTCTAATATGTCGATGTGGCTATTGCTTGCGGTTTCCCACTGCTGTATTCTGTAGGTCCAGATGGGTTTTATTTTTATATATTAACATTTTGCTGTTGCCATTTACGGCTGAACCCAATATCTTTAGAAAACCTATCAAGCTCTGGTATTAACGTCCCAATAAAGACAAAGTATGCGACCCTACTCATAAAACGTGTTGACAGCTATTTGTTTGACAGGGACAGATAGAATTGTACTGTCTATCATTAGTGTTGAGGGGCGTCCAAGTAGCCGGTTGAGGTTACGAAGTTTTCCGCCTAGTTGCTTTAGATGTGCTTGTCATTCTTCTGTTCAAATGCATCCCAAATACTTCGTTTTATACCCTATCAAATACCTGACTGATGTCAAGAAAGACCGCTGAGCAATATAGTTTGTTTTCTGCTGACAATGTCGACAATACCGTGAACTTGTTAGATTGTTTCATGCCTTTCACGGAATCCAAATTGGTGTTTACATGTAAGACCTAGATGTTCCTTCATTCGATTAAGGAATATCCGCTCGACGAGATTTCCAACCACTGGCAGCAAGCTAATTGGTATATCTCTTGTGCGAGTTTCCCGGGTTTTGCTATCATTACTACATGTGCGATCTTCCATTGACCAGGAAAATGTAGGTGCGTTTCAGGCTGGCATTGAACATGTGTACTAGTTTCTTTGTATGGGACATTTTTCAAAAGTTTTGAGTCTTTATGGACATATCCGGATACTTTCCCTTCTTGTATGTGTTTTAATTCTCTGAATTCTTAGGGACTAGTCAGGGGCAAACACATTTAATATGCTGTTTCAAGGTACTTGTTCTGTTTTTAGGGCGCTTTAGGTTTTTGACTTTCCAAAACGAGTAGTTTGTTTCAATCGTTGGATCAAGATTTACGAGCATGTTTTGGATGTTGTCATTTTCGTACTTGTTCGTAAGGTTTTGAAGTTCCTCTGAGAGTTTATTAAATATAGTTTAGTTTCTTGGATATTTTGTTGTCTGCCAAATCTTTGGAAGTTTGTTGTTTTTTTTAAGGGCGTTTCTGTTGTTTTTACTTTTCTTTCTGTACATTTCCCAGTTTGTGGTATTCGAATACTTTTTTTGATGATTCTACTAGAGTTACAGTTGAGTTAATATTCAGGATGACTGAAGTGCGGTCTGAAGTGAGGTCAATGCATGATTCTGTCGTTACGTAATTTCTGTCTACATTTGTTATAATGAAAAACTCGAGCAGATGAGGGATCTTATCTCAGTCGGTAGGCCTGTAGGTAGACTCTACCAGACAAGCATTCCAATTTCATATCTTCCATTCCATTACTTTCACTAGTTGCCTTCCTCTCTCTTGAGTTCCAATCACCAGCTGTGATGAATCTTTTACTGAGTAGTTTGTGAAGTCTTGATATTGTATGTCTGCCTAGGTGGACATTAGACACCAGACAATACTGATTCATGTTTGTCATCCACTGGTGCAGTAGAGGTTGCTTGCAGCATTTTCTTCATTTTAAAGGAGCTTCAAATGATATTTTCATTTGATTCAGATATCTAACGTTAAAGTCTTTGTTATTTTGCTTTAGTTGTAGATCAACCTGAAATATAGGCAGTGGTTTTTTAGTAGCTTGGTGTCGTACATTAAGTATTTGTCTCACTTTATGTCCAATAAGTACCAGTTTTTTATTATTATTCTGAGATATCTTCAGATGCGTGCAGTCCACGTAAGACCATCCTGTTTGTTCTCTCACTTTTTAGCTCATATGTATAGTGTGAGATGTTGTTTGAAATGGAGTTTTGTCTGAAGACCTTGTACTTTTGGATGTCTTCTGTCATTATTTTGATTATGTGTCCAGATCTTAGTGTAGCCATGATAAACAGATCAGTTTCAATTAGTTTATTCAGTTTTTCCTTTAGAGATGCTGTCATAAATATTAGTTCTGGCTTTGGTATGTATTCCTTACCCTCTGTTTTAATTTCTTTTGAAGATTCTTCATGAAAGATTTCAAAGATGTTATGTGTGGATATCTGTAAAGCCGAGGTGCTTTTGATCTTCTTATTTGTTATCTTTTGATTGTATTCTCCTACCAGCAGCCTAAATGCGTAACACATTTTCGTAAACGAATACCACCAAACTGTTTTATTTTGACAGTTCAACAACATTCATTGCGTTATTGACATTGTTGAGCAGATTTTTTATCGAACTTATGAAGCAATGGATAAGCAATCTGTTTCAAAACAATTCCGATTCTGATTGAGTGTGTATTACGCAATTAGGGTACTGGTGTTTTATCTTTTTGCCATTCCTCTGCATCTGTGTTTTCTGGTACTCTTATTACTATCTATTTTGCCACATTCTTTTGGATTTTCATAAGCCGTGCCCCTAGCGAGTTGCTCCTTGTTCTGTCGATCTTGGAAGGATGAAATGTTTGTTGAATCATATTTGGTCTTTGTAAATTTTATTCTTTGACAATTTCCATGAGTATCCCACGAATATGGGGCGATATAAACAGTCTCAAGAAGGGTGACACCCATCCCCTTGAGTTGATCATTTGCTACCAAACCAGGTTAATTTACCGCCGCCTGTGACTTGGCGTTGTAATTCCTTTAGCACCACCCGGGAGGTACGTGTAAGGTAGTGGTTAGGTATCTTCCACGGACGCGAATTACATAACCCCTCAAGATTAGGAGACATTCTCTAGCATTGGCACAAATTATAAGTGAGGTTGTGAGAGCAGATTAAAATATCATACAGTTGGCAAAATAGTTTCAAGTAACGCCACTTGTGGAGATTTATTTTAATAAACTTTTCGGCTTCCAGTCTAACTGGTTGCAGATAAATACCAGTATTTTACATAGTGACCGCCTATCTGAACTTCACAACTCGATACTGGGTAGCACGATGCCCATTGGTTAGACTGGTTGCCAGACTTGGGCTTATGACTAACTATAACGACTGTCAAAGATCTCCGAATGACAGAACGAATTTTGATAAACTGAAGTTTGATAATAAATTTTAACTTTTGCAGGCTTACACGGTGTTGGGTCAGTTTCTGGTGTTGAAGAAAGACAAAGAACTGTTCCAGGAATGGTTAAAGGACACATGCAATGCCAATTCAAAACAATCAGCTGACTGTTACCAGTGTTTGAAAGATTGGTGCGATGAATTTTTGTAATGAACAGTAATCTCCATAATAATTAAAAATAACATTCTTAAATACATAAGAAAATGTAAATAATATAATAATGATAATTTGTAATTACACATAAGCAATAGGTGTGACCTAAATTTTTTATGTAATTTTTCATTTATTAAAATTTGTACAAGATTTTTGTTTTTATTGCACTAATTGTTGTAATAACTAATTTTCCCATTTTATAATTGTAATGCTGATAGCATGGGATTGTTTCCAATAATTCAATTCAACATTAGAGAACAGCATTTATTGTTATAATCAAAGATCTACACACATACAGTACATAAACCCTGGAACCATTTTTTTTTTTGTAAATACTATAACTGTACCTATACCTCCATTCTATGCAAATAAACAGTTTTTCCACTCACATCTGCATTTTGTTAGACCAAAGATCTATGATAAAAGTTATCCTAATATTAATGAATGCATCCACTAGAGCAGGAGTTCCCAAACTTATTTTGTCTACTGCTACTGCCCACTTTGAGAATAAATTATTTTTTAGCACCCCCATTTTTTTACCTAACCACTATAACTTCAAATTAAATTAATTATTGCGAGCTATAGTAGCGGAGATTAAACATTAATTCTAAACGAGACTTTCATTTTAACCCGCAAGAGTTAACTTGAGACCAGAGGGCGAGTAGATAGTACACAACGGCGCTCAGCACCTTAAGGGGTCATCCATAAATTACGTCACACGAATTTCATGATTTTTTGCTCCTCCCCACGTCCTTGAGCTAGTCACATTTGTGAGGCCCCCTGTGTGACGTCACATATTTTGCAAAGAATCATGTTCAGTTATGACATGAAAATTTTCTAACGCGTCTAGTGATGTAAAATATCTAAAAAAAATCCTTTTTTTTTGCTTATTTCGTATCACTTATTTGAATTTTCAAATAAAGCCAAGAAAAAAAGCAATGTTACTATGTTTATCATTCATATTAGACTTTCGGAAACGGAACGTGTTTTACACACGTTCCGTTTCACATAGTACGAAAAACTTGTTCGTTCGTCATGTGGTTATTGAATGTTTAAAATAACCAATTGGTATTTATTTTTTACTTTACTTATTATTTTATGACCAGCTATGATTTTTTTACGTTTTATATGTGTGGGCGTGGAAAGAAAAATAAGTGTGAATGTGTGTGCTGACAGGTTACGCATAAAACCATAGACTACAATTTATACTACTTAAAACGAACTCTTATCACAGGCTGTCATTTGTTTGACGTTTTGTAGTCGTTCGTTTGCTCTTGCTACCTATTGTACTGTGCGATTTTGGATTTTCTGATACACTTACAACTTTTGCATCTTCCACGGACTTCGCTACCTACCACTTACGATAACTTTGGCCTGTGTTATACGGATACCGGTTTAGTGCTTGTTGATTGGGATCTAAGACGTTATCGCTCTTGTTGGAAAGCGTTATGGAGCCTTCTATGAGATTGCTTTGTATAAACTGCAATATAAGTGTTAATAAGCTTCCGCGATATCGGGCCCTTCAGCTTGATAGCAGAGTCATCTCGCTAATTAGGTACTGGATATCTCCAGTAATAGTAAGTATAATAACAATACAGTACCTTCAACAGATTTTTTTATAAAAAAGGATTGATATTCAGAAGCGGTTTAATATATCAATGGACGAGAAGGCATTATAGAGTATTGCTCCAACTGCATTGTAGGACGTCGCACTGTAGGTTGTTGTGCGCATCGCATATTATGACGTTGGTGTGGTACTTAGGTTGGGCCAGGCATGAAACCAACATTGTGGCTCCAGCTGCATTTTTAGATGAAGTGGTTATACGAGAATACATTGAATAAATAATAATAAATCAAATTCTGTTTTTTATTTCTTTTCTCTGTTCTTGTCAAAAACATGTCGGTAGGCAGCTCTTATTTATGTTGTGATGGGCCGGTGGTTAACACCTCGCCTTTTATGCACGAGCCTGTGAGTTCAAATCCGGGAAAGTACCAATCTCTATTTCAATGCACTATTTTGGATATCAGTGAAGAAGGGAGGAAACCTGAACGTGTATAATAATCAATAAAAGTCAGAAATCGCCACCCCGTCTTGACCAAGCGTGGTGATTAATGCTCGTGCCTTCTCTGTATGAGTTGAGTCCTTTGCCCAGCAGTGGGATAGTAATAGTCTGGTATCATAAATTGGTCTAACTTGCACAAAATGTAATGAAGAAAACAAGGATGGCCTATCATCACTTGTGAAGTCTCAGTATCGGAGGGTAAACAGCTGTCAAACCTTATCTGACAGCTGTATAACCTCAAAAAACTATTTACTTAATAGTATTTTTCCCTGGCCTCTAAATGAAAAGATGATATGAAATTGTGTCATTATAAATAATAATTGTTAATATACAACACTAGTTGTAGGTAGACGCGACCTGTAAAACGAATCATGTGACAGGTCAATCAATGTATGGAAAGTGGGCATGATTCTTTACATTTAGAAATTATTGAATGAAAACAGGGGTTCCAAAATCGTCGCTTTCTTTATCGTCATTTGCAATTAATTGATTTTAGATTCCGCTTTACCTTCAACATCGTCACTACTTTTTAAACTTCTCCATAAGTTGTTCTTCTTCTTCTTCTTGTACAATTTGTTTTTTTTGTCAGCATAAGCTGCACTGACATACAGTTTACGGTTCATATACACTTGGGAGCAAATAAATCGAGCCACTTCCTTTTTCACGCATTATGGTTATTATTTTTGGTATTATGGAACGCATCGATTCGAAACATATATCGCCTAAAAGGGTATTTAATAACCTTTACAATGAGGGTAGTTAGTTGTCAAAATTTCATTTTAATTAAAGTTTAAAGGGTAGAATAAAATTATCGCTTAATTTGCTTATGACATTTTTATTGTACTCTGTTAAGAAAAGATTAAATTTGAGGTTTTTGTTAATCATACCCATATTACTTGTTATTGTTGTCTTTATCTGTGTCTGTGTAATCAAAATAACCTGATAAAATGGATACTACACCGACGGAAGCTGCCCAAGTTGTAGCTTTACTTGAGGTTGGACACGGACAACGTGAAGTGGCACGCAGACTTCATTTGAGTCGTTCAAAGGTACAGCGGGTATACCGCAGGTATCTGGAGACTGGTGCTTTTGTTCGGCGACCTGGAACTAGCCGACCACGGGCAACAACAGAACGTGACGACCGCTTTATTGCAACCAATTCGTTGCACGACCGTGGACTTAATGCTGTTCAGCTACAGCAAGCGTTACGTGACGTTCGAGGTGTCGCAATCAGTAGGTGGACAGTGAGACGAAGACTAAAGGAACGAAATTTAACATCACACAAACCAGCAACTGGCCCAAAATTGACTGTAGCTCATCGCCGATCTCGCTTGGAGTTTGCTCGAGAACACATTAATTGGACGTTAGAAGACTGGAGGTCAGTTTTGTTTTCTGACGAGTCAAGAATCTGTCTTTTTAGCAATGACGGGAGAAACCGAGTGTATAGACGTCCTGGTGAAAGATTTGCCCAATGTTGCATTCGAGAAACTGTGAGTTTTGGTGGTGGTTCTTGTATGGTGTGGGGAGGAATTTCTCTAGACGGAAAAACTGAACTTGTCTTCGTCGACCCCGCCAACGATGGCAGTGGTAGACGTGGATTAACAGCTGACCGATACATAACTAACATTCTTGAAGACCACGTAATGCCGTATGCTGGTTTTGTCGGAGAAAATTTCTTGTTTATGCATGACAATGCGAGACCTCATACCGCGCAGATCGTTACGGAATACTTGTCTGCGATCGGGATTCAACAAATGGTATGGCCAGCACGAAGTCCCGATTTGAACCCGATCGAACACCTATGGGACGAGCTAAAACGGAGAGTCCGAGCCAGGGTTCCCGCTGTTTCATCCATTCCCAAGCTTAAAGTCGCTGTGCTTGAAGAGTGGGAGAACATACCACAATATTTCATCGTAACTCTGATCAGATCGATGACTAATAGGCTACAAGAATGCATCAGGGCACGGGGGGGTAATACCAGTTATTAAGAATATTTTTTTTGCAATAATTTTGTTTTTTATTGTTTTTATGGACTGTTTTAGCCCTACTAAATTTTCTATCAAAATTACCATTTTTCTTGCAGAGCCAATAATTTATCATTCAATAAGGTTATTATTCAATAATTTACCCTCATTGTTAAGGTTATTAACTTAACTTTTAGGCGATATATAGTTCGAATTGATACGTTCCATATTCCCAAAAATATTTACCATTTTACGTGAAAAAAGGTAGTGGCTCGATTTATTTGCTCCCAAGTGTAGTTTACGGTAAAGATTACCTAAATCACTTTTTTTGTTCATTTTAAACTTGTTTCGTTAGTTAAAAATCACAAAATAGCAGAAAAACAACGACGTTGTTTCATCCGCGAAAGTCAGTGGTCAAATGGAGTTTAAATTGATAATATTATTTATTTCTTGACCTGGCGACATATAACGACATCTAGTACGTAATTCTACCTACAACCACTCTGCGCCACTGGCTGACTGGTGGTAATTTTATTGTCTGTGCCAGGGCTGCCAGGTGAAAAAATTCTGCAATCGTACCACAGCATTAAAAAAGTCGTATACCCAAGGAAAATTCGAAACAAAAAATCGTACATTATTATTCATCCGTTTATTGGTTTATTGACTTTTATTACAAAATTAACAATAAAAATACTACGAAATAAGTAATGATATGTAATGAAAATAGTATGAAAGTTTAAATTATAGTAATAAAATAATTTTTTTTTGTATAAATTTTCCGTATTCATTAGTTTAATCATGTCATCGGTCGGTTTAAAATCGGTGCAGTTTCCGGTGACTCTTATCATTTGCTTTGCCAGCAAGGTGCCATTGACAGTTTCGTTGGCCAAACTATTTCTAAGTTTGGTTTTTAATTTAAGGAAATTAGAATAAAAGGGAATTCCCTCAACACTCTGGGCAGGCTGAGCACGTTCGTTTCATTATTTATATTATTCTGTCACTGCTCTAGATACTTACTCTTTTGAGACGAAAAGTTTGTTACTTTGTTGCCAGACCTAATTGAATAAAATAAATTGATCGAATGTAAAAAATCGTATGTTTTCCGTACGATTTCGATGCTTCGATCGTACTCGTATGAAATCTGCAAAAAGTCGTACAAATACGATTTAAATCGTACAAATGGCAGCCCTGGTCTGTGCCTAAGGCGGTTATTGTTGTGTTTATGTCTTTATTTTTTTAAACTTGAACGTATGTTTGACATTAGCTTATGTCCACCGCCAAAAAAATAGGTCGAAAGAACATTCTTACGATTGTTATTTTCGATTTTGGTTTGTATTGTGTGTCGACAACAAATGTGTTAATGATGCCTAAGGAAAATAACATGTATGATTTAAAAAATCTGAAACTTTAGATGAAGACGAAATATTTTGTCTATTATATAACTTTTATTAAAAAGACTTTTTAAACATATTACAGTATATTATTTCTAAATCATTATTATTTTTTAGGGGGACAACTCAATAATTAAGGCGATTTTAGGAAACTACTTCGGATTTGAACGCTGACTTGTAAAGACTGTTTAGCATGACGTTATGGTGTAGAATATAAGAAGCGGCGCCCGTGTAAAGACCGAAAAAACACGTCAATTAAAAAAAAAAAACAACGGAACATACTTCCAGGATAAAAAAAATTGAACCGTTTAGCCATTAATGTGTTTCTAACAAACATCCGAACATCTTCACTAACTTTTTCAAGTAATTTATTTGTGAAATTATCTATAGTAGGATTTCAAATCAAGTCCTGCAGCCCAAGTGGACTTGGGGAAAAAGTTGGCAACACTGATAAAAGTAATTTTAATAATTCAGTGTTGCCACCTTAGTGGATTTTCCACTGGAACTGGTGGTTTGGACTACTCGTTTAGTGGCGAAATATTGCTTTTAATGGACAGTGCACAGTGGTTCCGCCATAGGTCGTAAATCCATAAAACTCATATTCGAACTTCCAGAAACAAGTTACATATTTCGATAGACCATTAAGGATTTAGATGATCGTATAATGTGTTTATGTAAAAGTTTTGATTATTATTGTAATCAAGTAGGTAGGAGTAAATCAAAGTTATTACTTAAGTATTCTGATTGGCTGAAAGACATTGAATGTATTAGTTGAATTTATTCATGAACAGGTTGCTCAACGCTCCTTGCGTTGAGCAACGTGTTCATGAAGAAATTCAACCAGAAGCGGGGCCATCTCGCGGGCGTCCAAAAAAAGATTTTTCCCAGCTTAGTCACAAGCGACAGCTGCGGTATTTGTACAGTCATCTGTGATCTTCCCGCGAAGACACCTAGTCAGCTTCGCATGGAACAGACTTCGGACCCTGAAATGGACAAGCTCGTTAAGGAACTAGAAGGACCTGATGACGTTGCATATAAAAGATGGTTAGAAATGGATTATCTCATGGATCAAGGAGTCCTGTACCGTTACAATCCGGACTCCGAGAGTGAATCCCCTCAGTTAGTTGTACCTGGTGGCAGGGCCTGATTAACCCTTAGGCTAATTAGGCTGCAGCCTAGGGGGCGAGGATCGGGGGGGCGCGCTGAAATCGTGTCTTCTCATGCACTAATCTAGCATCATTGCATCTACCCTACATATTTCAACTAGACCGAGTCAAAACACTAAAACTAAATGCGCTTGCGAGTTCCTGATTTTAACAATATTTTTTAAAATTTTAAAAAGCGCGCGTAAAACAAAAACTGACTTGTTACTCGAATCGGTCGGTGATCGAGCGAGTGGGTGAGCTGGCAACAGAGTGCCTAGTGCGAGTTTCGTTTAATCCGCCTCAACGTCCTCAGCGCAGCTTGCCGCGCGCAATGAAACACATCAACGATGTGCGGGGACTCCCCGGTGTGGTTAATAGTTAGTTTCAGTGTTGCCAATGTAGCGACTTAGTCGCTAGAACTGACGACTTTTGCTCAAGTCTTAACGACATATCTGGCGATTTTTGGAGTACAAATTAAAACAGCCCTAGCTAGTAATACCGTCGAAAGTGCTGCAACTTATTGGAACAAACAAAAGTTATTCCTTTGTAACAAAAACGTTGAACACTAACATCAGCTTCTGAGCTCCGCAGTTGAAGTAGACGTTCAACCGTCTACTTCAACTGCGGCTGTATCATAGAGTATAGTAACTAAAAAGGCTGTATCAGATGAGCATGAGACTGAAGAATTTTTTGAATTATTAAGTGACGATGATGAATAATAATTATACATTTCAAATTCAAATAATAAAAAAATTAAGTAATTTTGGCAAATTGTGATTAAAACAACAAATTATTTATGTGATTGTTACAATAATGTTAATATAATTAAAAGTAAGATGTTGTTGCACCTTTATATTATTTACTTAATTAATATTATAATCTAATTATTTATATTTTTTTCACCTATCCTAATATTTCACTCCGCCTTTTCTGTCCCCGGCAAAATTATAGGTATTCTACCAGACAAAATCGTGGATCCGCTCCGGTAGAGTTAGTTTTAGTGACTTTCTAGCGACTTTTGATTAAGTGTCTAGGGACTCGGAATTTTTGGAGTTGGCAACACTGGTTAGTATCGTTGCCGTGCTTCATTCATATAACTCTTTCGAAATAGGGATGTTCATGTAAAAAAAAAACGATATTTTTTTCGATAAAATATATCGTAGTGTTATATCGATACTTTGCGATATATCGAACAAATATATCGATATTTTAAAAATATCTTAAGTAAGTACTTGTATTTAACTAGTCTAGGGGTTAAATAGGGATCAGGTTAATTATGAGTAAAAACACTTATGAGAGAAGTAACAAATCAACTTTTTTTTATAAATCATACGAAAAAGAATCCAAGGCCATACCACCCAAAACCATGTTTAGCATCTGCGCGTAAAGAATAGCAGCTTTTTCTTTTCTACCATACCAATATGAAAGATTTATAAATCCCAGTACATTTTCACTAAACCTTGCAAAAATAAAATTTTGTTTACCCTTTTGGCTTGCAATCTGCTACTCTGCTGTGTAAGAACCTGTGCGGCCTTTGAGAATGGTCGTTCAGAACTGAGCTAGCCACCATAGTTAAATATTTTAATGCCACATTGTATAACGTTGGGAACTGTATTTAATAGTCTGCCCACACTTCTAATGGGTTTTCGTTACATTTACTGACTGGAGCCCTCAAATAAAACGATAACTCATTTGAAAGACTTTCATTACATATATTTGTTTTCCAATTCCGCTGGACCACGATATTTGGTATATCGGATGAAATATATCGATATTACATTCTATACTAGTTTATTCGATATGATTTGGATTGAAGCGATATATCGCGTACATGTATCGATATTTTTTGAAATATCGATTTATATCGCCCAACACTATTTCGAAATCGTCGTCATAAATTCATAATCGTCGTTCGTCCGTCATATCACGCGCTCGCGTATATTCGTTTTTGGACGAATACCACGAAAAAGGACTGTATTATCTACTAATAATTACTTAATTACTATAATTTTCAAAAAAAATCATTAATCAGTTGAAAAAAATATTCACTTGTATGATGCCTCTCCTCTTTTTAAAAAAATAACAGAAGTGTAAATATTTAAAAAATACTCAATCGAAGCAATTTCACGCACTAGATGACCACGCTCATGGTCAATGGCAATGGCAACTAAGTTGTCTATAGAAACTAAGCCAATACAAGTCATGCGGCCATACACGACATGGATTTGGTTTTCTACTTGGTAGCCTGCAGTCACTTGTCATGATTTTGGTCTTTTAATGCGTGAGGTACTTTGCCTTTATGTACGGTCGGCTAAAACATGGTTTGCCGTAGTTTTGTGCTGACATCTCTTTGAAGCGCGCATGGAACACGACGCGCCGTCGACCTGGGCCTGGTCCTTACCGGACGGCAAGCTACCCATTGCTCGCCGTCCGCAAGCTCGCGCCTACGGTGGCCGGGAATCTGCATGCGACTCCCGATTCTCAGGGCGTCTCCTGCGGCGACTAGTGGGGTCGTGAGGGCGCAAGGCTCTCTCCCTCACGGGCTCCGCCTCCTCCTTCGCGAGCATTACTGCTTCGCAGAAGGAGGTGACGGCTTTCCATTCTCTCTCGCTCTGTAATGCCTGGCCATGGCCTGGACCAGGGCCGGACGCGAGAGATCGCCTCCGCGAGGTCACTGCGGTGCACCGCCCAAGCTGCCCAACCTCCACCATGTCCTTCGGGCGATCCACACATTGGTGACACCCGGGCGTTTCCTCCCGCCTTTTGCGAAACAGGAACCTCCCGAAACAACCGTGTCCGGTGAGGACCTGTGTCAGGCGGAAGGTGAGGACGCCGTGGCGCCTCTGCAACCACTCCTCAAAGAGGGGACTTACCGCCGCAATTGTGGCGTGCCCAATGGTTTGCCACCCTAAGGTTGAATGTCATGCAGATTAAAGGACAACATTAGTTTCGCTTGCAGACCGATCTGAAAACTTCTATAGGTAGTATGAACGATTTTAAATTTTCACACTACTACTCTACTCACTACTTTTTAGGCCGTCCGTAACACACCCTGGAGGGGGCGCATCCTCATAATTAGCCTAGGGCGGTCAGAACTCTTGATCAGTCGCTGCCTGGTGGCCAAGTTGCAGCTATTCTGAAATAGTTACATGACTCTCAAACAGCTTGCCACCCAGGTATCGATATCGATGTTCTTGTTTCACTGTACCTATGTACTCATGTGAAAGTAAAAACACTGTATTTATTCAATTTAATAAGTAGATGCTTCATTTTGGTATTTTGTAGTAACAATCCACGTAAAACTGCATAAACTTATTTGGCGCCACCTGCTTCAGTTGAATGCATAGTTTTAATATATAGACTACGTATAAAACTATGGTTGCACATATTTTTTGAATAAATACTAGCGATGAGAAATAAGCGGGTATGTCATGCAACCATAGTTGGTTGCATGACATACCCGCTTATTTCTCATCTTGCGCGAATCGACGTGTTGGTACTTAGTACTGAGTGGTCCCGCGCGATAATGTCGCGTTTGATTAAAATGACGATAACTCGTAAGTTATTAATGGGAGCTGTTTATAAATTACATCTTTGGAAGTGTTATGAAATTAGCTATTAGATTATGTATAGATTAGCTCTGTTTTGCATTGTAATCTATTAGTATTTCTAATTTGTAATCAGGGTGAGGGAATTTTTCTCAGTTTCTTGTGTAAAGGTTTATAATTAAAAAAATAAACCATTATGTCAAAAAGTTTTTGTTTAATTTACATAAATATACACTATTTCACAATAATCCATTAAAAGTACACATTTCCCCATATTTTTTTTTCAAGCTACAAGCTTAACAATAACATGACGTCATTTGGACGACTAGAGCTCAGGCAATAAAAAGGGTCTGTTCATTGTTCGATTTCCAGAACACAAAAGTCTAAATCGCTTGGGTTATTGTCTTATAATATCAAATGGTCCACATACTTATCAGACACTTATCACATACTTATCAGACACAGTCTCAGCTGTTAGAACTGTTTATTTTAACAATATCGACTAACCAAAACAAACACTTGAAAAGAAGCGTTTAAATTCTGTTGTATTTATTTTGAATGTAAATTGACATTCTACATTTTGAAGATATTTACAAAATCGATAAGCACAATAAAAAGGCATGCTGCCTTACAAAAACATTACAAAAATCATTAACCAAAATAAACAATTGCACTACGAAATACATAAGTACCTAGTACACAGATCACATGGACGATATAAATTATGGATACGCCCAATACTGTCCCATCTGAACATGAAGAAAAAAAAATGAAAATGAAAAAAACAAATGAAGTATTGCAGTAGACGGGAATCTCCAAAATGGCCGTTTTGTAGGCGTCCACAGCTTCTTCAGGTGATGAAAATCTCTGTCCACGCAATTTATTCTTTATTTTAGGGAAAGTATAGAAATCATTAGGGCTTAGGTCGGGCTGTACGGCGGATGGTCTAATAATTCTATGTTTTCTTGCTCTAAAAACTCTTTTGTTCTGTGTGCGGTGTGAGAACTCGCATTGTCGTGACGGAGGATGATGCGGCGGTTGCAGTTCTCTTTACGGAGTTCAGAAGCGACCTGTGGCAAACAAATGCCAGCATACCATTCTGCATTAACCGTTCTTTGTCCCTCAAGAGGAATAGTCGTAACATGGCCGGTTTTGGAGACAAACGTGGCCACCATTTTTTTTGCAACACTCCGTTAACGAACAATTTTTGTTGGCTTTAACTCATTTTCGAACTCGTGACTGGTTTTTTGTTTCGGGTTCGTACGCGTATATCCAGGATTCGTCACCTGATACGATGTTGTATACAGCATTTGAGGATCCTGCGTGGAATCTTTCGAGAGTTCTGATGCACCAAGTAACGCGAGCCGTTTTTTGCTCTTCACAGAGCGAATGCGGTATCCATCGGGAAAACAACTTTTTTACACCTAATTCTTCATGCAAGATTATTTGTATTTGACTCATGCCAATGTCTAAAGTTGCCTGAATTTCGCGGTATGTCACATGTCGATCTTCCTCAATCAGCTTACGCACAGCATCAACGTTTTCTTGGGTGACTGCAGTTTTTGGACGACCTTGACGGGGATCATCACTGAGCTTGACACGTTGAAATTCAGCAAACCAGCGATAAATTGTGGTTGTGGATGGGGCTTCATCACCAAATGCAGAAATCATCCGGTCAACACCTGTATAGTAAAAGTACTCTGTGGTCAACACACTGCTTTTGTGTTAAACCACTTCGAAAGTCATAAGACCGAGAATCTTTTTTTAAATAAATAAATGATATTCGATTTTTTAAACCAAGGAGTTTTCAATTAAAAAGATTTTAATATGACAGGAACAGTGGAAATATTCCATTCCCGATACTTTTAGTGCAGCCCTCGTACACGCTGCACCGTCAGTATTTACTATAAATTTGTAAATAAAAATACTACAAAAAATACAGGTAAGAACTGCAAATTTCTTTAGATGTACAAATTAAAAATGCAATTATACAAAATATGTTTGGGTAAGCACAAGATGTACACATGTGGATAAACAAATTATGAATGAAGTGAAAGGAATCAGTTTAGCATACACACGGTTATGTTGTAACCAACACAGTTGGTTTGCACCCGCACTCTGCACACGGTGCGCCTTCGCGGGCGCGAACCACTGGGTCCCACGTCCAATTTGCTGTATATGTATAATAGATTTTGCTAAAATTCTGTGTGGTTGCAGACAAAACCCGAGTGGTGCGATATTTTGATAAAAGAGATTTAATGTCAGAAAAACGGAAATTTCGATGAGATAGAGAAGAGTTGTGATGATGAATAATATATGCATTTAATAGGGAGACGTTTAAAAGTCTCCGGATTTTTTTTTGTACCTGACCCTTGTACGTTTCAGATGTGAAAGTATTGGCTGTATTTTATAAAGTCTGGCCTCGGAGCCATCCAGTTCTAGCGCAGACATGGCTTCGTTATCGTTAAAATGAAGATATTTACATAGCAAAAGAAATTGGTCGATAGCCATGTGTGCGCTAAATCCTGGAGTAGAAAATATGTCATCGCTGACAGCCCAGTACTCTTCCAAACGGGACTTCACCACAATCCCCGTCGCCAGAATCAGGCACATAAAAACATACAACTCATGGACCGTGGTGTCAAACCAACGGATGCGGCTTCTGGAATGGAGACTGTGGTTATCCATCATCTGAGCTGCCACCTGCTGAGCATATTTGTTGGTGTCCGAGACCATGTGCTCCATAATTTGCCGATCCCATATGTCAATGAAAATGTCCTATGGGTCGTTTCGTGGAGTTGTGGGACCAACATTGTTTTGGGAAAACGTTTCTGGAAACGCTCTCCACTCAAAATCATACCACCTCCAAGGCTGGTCCGTCGCCATTGGAGGGACACTGGCGGGCGCAGGGTCGCCGGCAGGCGCTGGGTCAGCGGCGGGCACAGGGTCGCCGGCAGGCTCTGCGTCAGCGTCATCGATTGGCTGGTCCAAGGGTGTCTCCATCTTGGTCCGATACACCCTTGGAATTGCCGGGAATACGATGGTCTCCTTGTCGTCGCTTTCGTCGGAGCCTTCGTCGCTTCCTGTAAATAATGAGAAATTGTTTTATTATCGGGTGATGATAACCAGACGTTTGGCGATAAAATAATCTAACATCAGCAAGCAGGTACTTACCATGATTTATTAAATCGGCTATATCCCTATCGCGAAGGTTCTGACGAGAGCGAGGAAGTGAAGGTGGAGGTGGAGGTGGAGTTGAAGGAAGAGGTGGGGGTGAAGGAAGAGGTGGAGGTGAAGGAAGATGTGGAGGCGGAGTTGAAGAAAGAGGTGAAGGTGAAGGTGGATGCGGCAACGGTGAGGCGGCTGGCGTTATAGGAGACTCACACAACCTACATTCCACATACCTGGAACAAAAGCAGTGTTGTGTTACCAATAACTTTGTAAGTGCCTTTGTATCCAAAACTTTTGTAAGCGACTTACATTGCCGGCGAAGGCACCGAAAACAACGTCGGTGATGGCGGCGCAGCTGCGGGTGATGATGGTGGCGGTGCGGGAGCCAGATATGATCTAGGTGGACATTTTAAAACAAAAGTTAAAACTTGCAAGTAAGTATTGCAATCAGAATTACATCAACAACCAACATACACAAGTAGAACTACTTACGGTTGCCACATGCGCATGCGTTTAGGGTGCAGAGCGGTCTCTAGCCCCCGACCTTCCGGCATGTCTGCGATGTCGCGAATTATAAGTCTGAAATTCAAAACGATTCAACTGTGATACAAGGTAAATGAATGAAGCAAAAGAAAGCGTAACATAAGCATAAAATCTTACTCGTCAATAGTGCGAGGTCCTGGCCGCTCATGACGGACATTGGCGCGGCTTGCTCGCCCTCTGCCACGCCGGCTAGGACCACCGCGAACTGCAACGACAGCATTTGCCTCCACCACTGCCACTTCCTCCATGCACCCTGGTGGCGGTCCAACTGCACTCCCTCGGCCACCTCGAACACGTACACCCCGACTACGACGAGCTCCCCGCGTGCAGGGACGTCTTGTTTCACTTAAAACAAAAAACATGCAAAAAAAAAACGTGCACATCCATGGAAGCCAATAAAAAAAGTTTCGGAGTGAGGCGTGACAGACAGACAAACATACCATACACCTTATAAATATTAATGCTAATAATATTACATACATACATAAGTAAGTAAACATGCAAAAAAAACGTGCACATCCCATGGAAGCCAGTAAAAAAGTTTCGGAGTAAGGCGTGACAGACAGACAAACATACCATACACCTATTAAATATTAATGCTAATAATATTACATACATACATACATAAGTAAGTAAACATGCAAAAAAAACGTGCACATCCCATGCAAGCCAATAAAAAAAGCTTCGGAGTGAAGGCGTGACTGACTGACAGACAGACAGACAAACATAACATACACTTATAATATTTTAATGGGGAAGGCAACTGTCAAAATGGCGCTGTCGTAGCTAGTTCCCAACACAAGCTAAAAATACAAGGCGTGATGTAGTTTTATTTTATTTTAGCGAAAATTGACGCTTTTTTGTGTTCCTAGATACTCCGAAATTGGAGTCTACAATATCCCGAAAGCCCCTAAAATTTGAAGATTGTGGTCTAAAGCTATTCGTAGAGATTTTTTGCGTTCGAGTTTATGTCGAAAACATTTTGAAGAAAATGATTACGAGGAAATATTCAAGGTTTAAAATTCTGACACTTTCCATGTCAAGTACTTGATTTGAAATACTGAAAGCACCGTAAATAACGAAATAGTGAAATTTAATCAAACTCATGAATGAACATAAAATGAAATGAGTGAACGAAATGTCAAATTTATTGTAGGCCGTAGGGACCTAGCTATGGTCACGCCATCTACAAATAGCTTTGCCCGACCTTCCCCATTCCCAAAACTTCTCTGTTTTTGAATAACCTAAAAAAAAAAATTACGTCACAATTTTTTTTTTTATTGAAATCGAAAGATGTCATAGCTTATAATTAGACCATCCGAAAAAAAAACACTAAGCTGGCAGTATGAAGATAATACCTTTGCTCTAACCTTAGCCACACAGCACCATCAAAGTTACAAAGTTGTTTTGATGGCAAATTGAACTTTTTACCATTCCACTTCGTTCAATAGTCGTTCACTTGTAGTACTGTCATACTAAAATTGAAAGCAGGTATGCTTTTGAACTGCCTGGAAATTTAACGATTTTTTAGAAGCTCATGGGCCCGTCAGGGTATATATGTTTGTGCTTATGGGCCCCCATTATGTTCCTTGGGCAATACGCTAGAGTCCCAAAGCCTTTCGTTCTTCCATAGACTCTTTGCTTTCATTTTTACTATCCATAGACACTAGTCCACTCTATTTTTTTCTGACATTTACTGAAGGCTGTGGCTAGTTTGGCAGCAGTTGTCTAGTTTAGTCTGTGGTCTATTTATTTTTGGAACTGGAAGTCCGTGAGAATTGAGGATTTTACGTTTTTGTACGTTGTTAATCAGATAATGAATGCTCACACCTTATTGTTTCTACATAATTATACTGTGTTGAAGTGTTTTACTGCCAATTAACCTGATTTATCCTATACTTTTACTGTGTAGTGCAACTATTTGATTTGACACCAACACTTCCTGTTAATTCTATGAGCTGTCCATATAATATTTCAATCAGAAACAAATCGTGTACCTTAATAATATGTTTACTCATATATTCTGTTTATAGATGTATTTGGGAAGCCTCTGATGTAACAGCCATTCGCTATTAATTGTGCGCACAATAACTCAAACATCAACATTTTCCTTTTCTGATTTGGAGTAATTTTTTTAGAATTTGTAACATGGTGCCAGGAAATAAGTAAAATGTCAGCAGAAAATTGCTTGGTGAAAGCAATTTATTCCTTCAAAGGTAAAAATAATGACGAGCTATGCTTCAAAAAAGGCGATATTATAACTGTTACCCAAAAGGAAGAAGGTGGTTGGTGGGAGGGAACTCTGGGTGAGACCACAGGCTGGTTCCCTAGCAACTATGTGACTGAACATAAAGGTATGCATTACTTTTAATAATCTTCTATAGAATCTTACATTACATTAATTGGTTGATATCCCGCATATATAAAATTTAACAATTCTTTAAAAAAAAAATACAGATCCATCAGGTAGTGTGACAACATCGCCTATACGGGCAGCATCAGAAATACAGGCATTCAGAAATGTAGTTCTCAAAGATATAATAGACTCTGAAAAGGCTCATGTGGCTGAAATGCAGGGCCTGGTCAGCAATTTCTTACAGCCTTTGGAGAAAAGTGAAATGTAAGTTTTTATTTGCATAAGATTTTTGACAATAACCAGTCCCAAAAGACTAGCTACTATTTTATTTTAACCATAAATGAGTAGCATCATAATAATCACCACACCCAAGAGAAATAAGGCTATTACAAAAATGATAAAATGTTTTTTATAATTTTTGACCAAAACAATTTGACAGTGTAGGCAGATCATTAAATAATGGTTGTACTATAGAACTGTTGAACATCAGTTATGATTTTGTTATTGCATATTTTTGCAATCTTTCTCTACTAATCTCTCTCTCTTTCTATATCTGTTGCAATTATAACAAAATATCAATACTTTTAGGCTAACAAGGGATGAATTCAGACAACTGACGGGCAATATTAACGAGGTGCTACAGATACATGAGCAGTTCCTAGCTCTGTTGGATGAATGCGCAACAAAAACCGGGCCTGATCAGCGAGTGGGTGGTCTTTTTTTACAATGGGCCCCTAAAATTAAGACTGTTCATCAAACCTATTGTGCTGGCCATCCTAAAGCTGTCTGCATTCTTGATAAGTACAAGTAAGTAAATAATTCAAAGTAAGTCAAAGGGAGTTTGAAAACATCTGCTGTTGGAATTGTTAGTACTACATTCTTCATTTGCTCTCTTATTTTAAATGAGAATAAATGAAGGAACATGTTAATGACTGTTTTTATTTTGTAAATGCGCATTATTTTGTAAATGTGTTTTGTTGTGTGTGTGACTTATATGATAGACTTTAATTACACAGCATAGATGATGCTGGCAAATCTTTATGAATGTGAATTATTTTCATATTTATTTTTTAATTATTTTAGGGAAGAACTGAACACATGGATGGAGGAAGCTGGTGCTGTTTGTCCAGGGGTGCTGGTATTGACAGCTGGCTTATCTAAGCCATTTCGTAGATTGGGCAAGTATCCTGCAATGCTACAGGAACTGGCCCGACATGTGCATGAAGCCCATCCTGATAGGGGTGACACTCACCGAGCCTCTGTTGTGTACAAGGATATAGCCGTAAGTTTCATTTGTTTATTGTTCTATATTTTGCTGTTGCGAGTTTTTAAAGGATTAGTATTTTATGAACTCAGAGGGTTGTATTGATGATTTTAATGATTATAATTCTGTAAATGCATACTTGTTACGGTCGCGAATCTTATTTTGTTCAACATACAATCTGACACTGACCTATTGAATTTTGCATACTACCCTGGTGCTTCCCCCTAAAAGAAAAAGTTTGACAAATATATCTCACAAGCTAGTTCTTTCAGAGTGGTTGTGCGGCATTACGGCGACAAAAAGAGTTGGAGCTTCAGGTGGTAACTGGTGAAGTTCGCGGCTGGCCCGGTGGTGAACTAGCGTCTCTTGGCGACGTGCTGCATATGGGTAGCGTCGCTGTGGGCCCGTCGCATCAGGACCGATATCTCGTCCTCTTCCCCTCTGCTTTACTGCTACTGTCGGTCAGCAAGAGGGTGTCAGCGTTTGTTTATGAAGTAAGTTCTTTTTTTAATTAATGAAAAATTGTAATCTGTATCTATACATATTATAAATTAAAGTTGCTTGCATGTCTGTCTAGCCACCAGCAAGTAAACCATATAATGTTGAGGATATTTTTAATGTTCAAAATTAATAGTGGTTTCTTAAAAATTTTATGACCAAACGCATAATTTTTCGGAAAACTTGTGACGTATTTTAGCGATTTTCCAGTATTACATAAATTATTTGAAAAATCCCTTCAAGCTATGTGCAAGACTAAGAACTCGGAATTTCAAATCACAATAAATTTTGTTTAAACTCCTTGTCCCACAAAGTCTAGTCATTTGTATACCTACACTGACAATTGACTGAAAACAGTTGATTTCACTAAACAAATCTCGACGATTTGTAAAGTTGTTCCCCCTTGTATTAAATAAGTTCTCACTGTCCATGTTTTTGTAGGGTTGTCTTCCATTGACTGGCATCACAGTCTCCAAATTAGATGATACAGATACCAGAAAGAATGCATTTGAAATAGGTGGCCCAATGATAGACACGATTGTGGCAGTGTGTCAGACAAGAGCCGAAGCTGATAACTGGGTGAGCCTGCTACAAAAGCACTCCAATAACAGCAGTCCTGCCCATGAGCATGGACAACCTCAATCATTACCACATGTAAGTATCTGTTTACAAATGTTGCCCCAAATTGCTTAAACAATACAGAACTTTTAAACGCGTCTAATAGCCACTCCAACTAGAATATATTCTGTTTATACACAAGACTAAGGTTTATTTTTGGTTGTATAGCTGACCCGCTCTCCTTCTGAAGGGGCGTTGTCTAGCCTCAACACTAGTCGCCGCAGCCTTTACCACGTCACGTTGCCACCGCCTAGCTACCCTTCTGCATCACCATACTATTCGTTAACCAAATATTTCGCGAGACTCGTTAAGAAAAAAGTAATCACGAGGCAAATGTTACGCAAACTTTTACATGAAAGACCGTGGGCCAAGGCTTTCGAATTAACAGGATTGCCGGTGAGAAGAAGACATAAAAATCATATACGTTTAAAAATAGAAGATGATGGCACTATACGCACAGACGCAGAATATTCCGATTCTGATGAAAGTGACAGAGAAACCGACGGGACTGAGTCGTACACGAGCTCTAGCTGTACTGATGCACAAGCAGTTAGTAGCTCAAAAATGCTGAAACAGGATTCTATGGAAAGTCCGCGAACAATATCATCATGTAGTAGTTGGGGTAGCAATTTTGGTTACGTACGTTATTTCGACAACGCCGCTGATACGCATTTGGATGGAAGTCAATCAATGGTCAGAGCAGATTGTACACGAGATATATTTGAAGGCGTAACAGGTAGTAAGATACCTCATAATACTATTTACACTATTGATAGTGGCCAACAATACCAGAAATCTTCCTTAGGAGGTATGAATATGTTTTCTCCATTTGCCCCACATTCCGAAAGTACTGAGAATTCCAGCTTCGAAGTAAGATCTTACATGGCCTGTGAAGATTTAGTTAACATGGATCAAAGTACACAAATTGATATGCTTGGCAATGAAGAAAAAGATTTCATACCAACAAGACGTAGTTTCCCAAATGTTAGTGCCAAAAATGAAGCAGTTACCAAACTTTGGAAATCAGCAGAAGAAAGTTATACACCAGAAGAACAAGAAAATGCTGATGAAAAATTAACATCTGATATACTACAGCTTTTAGCTCCTCCGTCTCCAAAACAGAGATACAGTCCTGTAGAATCTATAATACTCGACCCGCCGCCAATGTTTAGAAACGACGAGGAAAACATGAAGATAATTAACGTTAATCTGAACACCAATGTGCCCTTCCGGAAACATTCGCTCAATTCCGACAAAAGATTAAGGCGATCTATGTCTCGGTCAATGGTAGAAACTGAGAATTACCTTAGAAATGAAGATGCCAGAATGCATAGAATGAGCTCTCAGTCCGAAAACCACAAAATGCATAGAAAATGCGAATGTTGTAATAGATCGATATGTCCCAGCCCGCGATCTTCTGATTCAGGTGTTGTGGGAAGTTGTAATCTAGCTTCGCCAGAGTTGAACATGCACGAATACTCAAGTTCTGGCACCACAGGCAACGAATCGGACAATCACGACAAAAGTTCTGATAATTCAAAAGGTTCTTTAACGAATTTATCGCAACGCAGTTTTGATGCTGAGCATCGAAAAAAAGTTACTTTGTCTGAAATAGAAGCGGCTGCCTATGAAGATCAATGTAGGTGTACGTCACCTTTCGGATCCACTGCTAGAACATCTTGCGTGACCAGTGTAACTTCGGAGAATAATCTAGATGTTATGGATTCATCAAACATGAATGTGACGTCTACGTTTGCAGCAGTACCGACCGTACCAACAGCGCAAGTCAAGCGAACCTCTATTAGATGTAACATTGAACGTTACGTGCCAGAGATCAGGTTGAAACCCGATCCTCCGCCAAGAGTGTACAGGAAGCCCAGCACTCACATTGAGATTCCCAAGAACGTGCGTCAACACCTACCCTGCCAATGGAGCACTTTAAACATAACAGAACGATCGAAGCCTAGCCTGCACTATCATATGCGTATTTATCGTGAAACGCCCGAAGTCAATAATATGCAGAGGCAATCTCGGGTCAAAGCACCACGTAATCGGGATGTTTTTAACAAGGAAAATAAACAAAGCATGGATGATAATAATTCGCAAATGCGTAAAACGAGATCTCGCAGTGAGGACTTATCGAAAGTGCAGAAGGGTTTAGCTGAAGCCCAAAGCGGCTTCGTGGTGTATCGTTCAGATTTGTACGCACACTGGTGGATGAAAGCAAAATTACCCATTACCGTGGTCACCGACTCAGGCAAGGATTATTCTTTTGTAAAGAGCTACTGATTTGTGTCACTGGTTTGAAGATAATATTGCCTTGAGGATTTGTTACCATTAGATTAATACTGTCATTAGAGTTACCCCAGTGTTGCAGTGCTTTACTTGGTCATCCTTGCCTGTGTTTATTCATCTTACTAACTACAAAACAATCACTGCAAGTAGAAATCATGTAATTATACTAACCAATTCAGAAGAAAATAATGCATGGTAAGGCTTAATTACCTGTTCCTCTCACCAATATTTAGACATACACATTAAACAGCAAAATGTTTGGTATTCTTATTATATTGAAACCCATTTGAACTGGGACTAAAATGTTATCATCAAGGGCAGATAATCTGTAATTTCTAAGAAATTCAATGTTATAAATGCCATACTTATAATCCTGAGATCTGATGTTTGAAATGCTGCAGTGAGACAGCTGCCGAGTGTCCGCTAGATACCCTTGCTTATTTAAGATATATGTGCTGCTCCAAACAAAATATGTAAATTTTCATACAGACTACTTGCACAAATGTATGTATTTGCTAACATTTAAAATGTTAATACCTATATCGAGTTTCCGCATTACAAGTCAAAGTTTAAATAGTAACATATTTTGTTTTTCAACAGATGGCCATGAGCGACAGCAATAACACTGATTTATCGTCTGGTCTAACAAACCACAAAAGATCACACTCATTCAACAATCATCAAAGCTACACACAACATACGCAACAAACGCAAAAAAATAAACAAAAGAATCAGTCGGCGCGATGGCTCTTAAATTCATGCGACTCTCTTGACCAATCACCTGCCAAGCCAAACAAAACTCCTATCGGCAAAAAGTTTTCTTCTGTTGATTTCATCGACACGACTGGCTCGAACTACAGCATTAAAGGTAAATATACTCATTTATTTACCACCACACGTGTTTCACATAAAAAATGCGTAAAGATTTTCATGCAATTAACTTGTTGATGATATCTAGATTAATGGTTTTCCCATAAACAAATAATATTTCAGTACATTTTCGACGGAGGTCTTATCTGGGCCGTTAATTTTTTAAACGAAAGATTTTAATGTGAAACTGTTCACTAATATCTTATAATATGACGAATGTATTAGGTATTTTTGTATTTGTTGGTAACAAATAAGATTTGTCTACTGACTGCAATATTTCCTTCGATGCACACGTAGGGTGGAGCATAACATGTTTACGGCCGGCGCCGCCGCTCAGGCCGCAATCATTCACGGTCGGTTCGGACGAAAACATTGGCCCGACGCACCCTTATGCGCCGCATCAACGAAAGTCCAATTCTTATGAAGAGGACGCCCTAATATTAAAAGTTATCGAAGCGTACTGCACCTCGGCGCGCTGCAGGAATGCTGTCAGTTCAGGTGAGTATCTCTGATTTGCTCCACCATAACACATGACCAACAATGTTAAAATACTGTAGAAAGAACCTACCATTGACATTATTTTTAACTAGCTACTATTTGCTTCGGCGGATTTAAAAATAATTGTGAAATATAATATTGACTCCTTTGTGCCTCTGCAATACACCCAACAATTAGATAAAAGTAGACCGATATAGCTACGTATGAGACTAATGCATAATATAACTTATTTGCAAAGTATCAATAATAGCAAAATGGTTGTAGTAATTGAATGATCATTATAAGCAGGTAGAAGGTGTTCACTAACACAGCGTATTTATTATGCAGTACCCAATATTCCGCTGGAGATATTCGAGTCGACAAGGAGGAGACATGCGAAGTCAAGAAACCGTATTATCAGTTGGTTCTTAGAATGAAAGATCTGTATTCATACATGAAACCAAATTTTTCGCTAGTCATAAAAGTAGCGCTTGAGATTAATATTTGTTCAAGTTTGTTGTTGGTGTAATGACGATAATATTTATTAATTAAGCACTTCGTGTATATTAATTTATTACAATACTCAGTCTCTCTCTTATATTAATGTCGGTATTTATACAGGCACACATCTCTAAGTGCATGTGCAGCATGCTTTGGTAATCTCTTGTTCTCTGTATTAGCTCTCGTAGATCTGATATCGTTAGTATTAATTTATTCTCAAATTAGAAGATACAATTATGGCAATTTTATTTATTGTATCTTTAGTTCGTATGAGTACAAAGTAGCTAGTCGTTGTAGAGGTTACTTATTTATTTTGTATCCGTATTGAATATACATAGACTGGATTATACGATTCAGTAGTTGAATATTTTTAGCATTTTTTTACTTATTGCCATCATCAAAATATATCTTGTCACTAACCAATCGCAAGAATCTCTTCAGTCTGCGCTTGTTGTGTATAAACATTAAACAATTGCCGGAGTATCTAATCTAATAAGGACATCAAACTCAATCGTCTCTTGATCTGGTAGTCTTTATCTTTCTATTTTGTTACATGCGGCTGCCTTTATATCGCACCTGCAGTGGACTGCGGCCACTTATCTCTCGGTAAAGTACAATATCACGCACCCGCTACTAACATACCTCACTATAACTACACTAAACTTCCGACCGTCCAGCGAAGTAACACGCCCGAATATTCCGGCTGTAGTAAAACGACAAAAGTAAAGCGTAACAAAAGCTCCTCTGCGGCGGACACTTACTTGTATCGAGGGCCGGACACAAGGAGGCTGCTATCGGACCGAAAATTCGACATGAACCGTTCTAATCCTAATCTGTGGGAGTGTTCCGAAGAGCGTAGACAGAAGTTAATGTGCGGTCGGGAGCGGCGCAGCGGCTCGCAGCCCAGCCTGGCGCCGCTGCGGGCCGCGCCCGCTCCGCCCGCGCCGCACGCGCCGCACGCGCCGCCCGCAACGCGTCGCGCGCCTCGCTCCGCTCGCTCCTCCACCTGGTGCTGTGGCACTTTTGTCAAACAGCTCACCAAATCTCATCATTTTGATTGACATAAGTAGAAAACGTAGTTTTATGCTCAATTGTTGTTCCTACATATCAATCACCCTTTTCGCTGTTCGCTCGGATTACCTAGTATTTGACCACGTCATGTTATCTTGTGACAGGTGTGACCGCTGTCATTCTGTTTCATTTTACAATTTTACATTTAACCAAAGCTGATCCCATTGACTAATATTTTAATTGTTTGTTTTTATTTAAATAATCGCATCCTCATTTCATTGTAGCTGATCATTATAGAAACTAAGTGTATACCTAATGCAAGTTGCAAGCAAGGCGAATGTTTGTGTAAAATCATTCGCTTTGAATCCAATTTAGTGCTAGTGCCATTGATGTAGGCTTAATGAAACAGTCGATCAAGCGTGTTATCTGTGTTGACATAGATTTTTCATATACAAATGCATGTGTGCAGTATTATTTAGTATTAGAGAGAGTAATTTTTAAATATTGCTTGTATATTTTATAAATATATTTTTTGTGGTGCATTATTAAATTATAGCATAATTTGCATGATTATGCTTATAGCAAGTTGTAGATTGTAAGCAAATAAAATATTAAATAGTTATTAAACGTCATTACAAAAATCACGAAATGGTGAATTCAGTAATGAAATGCTGCCAAGGACGCAATTTTTTTATAGAAGTATTTATTATTGAATCTATTAAATGCCAAATGGTGCTTTTTATACGCAGACGTCTATTAGGAGTCATTAAAATTGTCGTAACTTTGTTAAATATACATATAACTAGTATTAGATAGTATTTGTAAAAGTATAAATATTTCGAGTAGATAATTATGACTTGCGCCTTATTTATTAACATTATTGTTGATGATTTTGGTCCATAGAATAGTTCTGTATTGACATAAAAGAACGTTAAAAAAATGCAAACATGAATAACTACCATGAAATAATGTTACATCTTTTGTTAAAAACCCCTCGATATTATGGTACAACAAATGCAAGAATGACGATGTTTACATCACAACAGTGAATTAAGTAGTCAAAACCAATGAGCATAGATTCGTAGAGGCTAGGTGTGATAGAGACAAGTGAGGCAAGTTATTAGATTGTGCGGCGGGTAATCACAGCGGGCAGCAGCGGCCGCTGCGTGCCATTCATTTAATATTGAACAGGATAGCGCAATGTACTGCATGCTACATTAACATGCGAACGTTACTGTACCGGTGCCCGTGCCAACTGCAATACTGCCCACGCTTTGACTTGTTCCATTATATCACTTATCTCATACTTGTCTTTGTCCTTCAAGACTTTTGTTGTCTCGAAAGATTCATCTCAAAAATGTGTTCTCTTATTTTTATGTTTTCATAATTACATTGGTGTATTTTACTATCTATAGATATATGTATAGATAATACTCTTAATGAATTACACGTCACATTTGCGTCACCAACAAGCATATTTTAAGAACTGATTCAGCGAAGCGCTATTCCCACAGCCCATTAGGGAAAAGAGCTAAAAATAGAGAAGCTTGTCAAGCATATGCTGGCACTGATTAATTGAAGTGGAAACTGGAAATCCGCCTTGTGCTGTTTGCACACACCGCCTCTTTTACTGATTACAGCTGAATCTTAATTAAATATTGAAATTTAAATTTTGACTTTCAGTTTTTTGTTTTCAGTTTGCAATCAGAGATATTATTTACGTAGTAATAATTTTGCGCACATCCTTCATTTTTGAAGCAGTCAATTCGAATGACAAAAGATTACTGTTACAATTATAATTACAATATGTTTTGATATTGTTGTTTTTTTTTTCCTATGCATACCTTGCATACTGCAAATCGCTTCGTAATATCAGCAACGTGTGGCTGTAGAGCTTGACATTGCACAGCTTTCACTAGGCGAGATCATTGACACGAAGCTATCGATTTATTGTTGGTCGCGCAAAATGTACAATGCCTGCCCTGTGCCTAGGTAATTCTGTTCAGATCTGACATCGTAACGGAGTTCAAGTCTTATTTGGAGGGTATTTGAAGAGCCTTTTGGCTTTATTTAGTTTGTAATTGGCACATAATTATGGATACAAACAGTAAGACTCACACTTACGTGACCTAAGTCTGCATTTTTTTTTGGCATGAGTGATCGATAAATTCTGCAGGTTGTAAATTTTGTTAAGTATGAACAGCTTTTACCTGATTTCAATATTTATTTCTTAATGCTAATAATCTTATAATGAATTATGTATATGTTTATTAAACTTTTTCGATGTATGTAGTTAATTATAAATAATGTAGTGTGTAATTTTGTATTTGTGTATACTTATGTATTCAACTATAACTAACAAATTTATGCCTTTTAAGAGTTGGATATAATCCATTAGTTTCTTTTAAAATACGTTTTGTGTTGTCAAATACTGATAATAATAAACTATATGTATTACATACTTACTTTGTGCCCATTTTATGAGGTAATCTAGCTTAAAACACACAGCAATTTGATATTATTAAAATTTTGCATTACATTCTGAATGTTTGTGTAATCGTTATAAGGATCTTGATTGTACAACTTGTTCCTCGTCTAGTTTTAATGATTGTCGTGATTTGTCCTTGAAATGAATATATTGATTCCACTTTTTAAATACGAATGCACACTAATTTAATTTTAAAATGGATGAGGTATAAGTTAATCGAAAATATTCATTTATAATATATATATATTACGATTCTAATAATCTTTACATCTTTTCCTATATGTTAACGAAAATGTGTGGTACAATATTATATATATTTTTCTATGGAACTGTAGTTATTATTAACATCTTGAAATCAATTCTACAATTAATGAGCACAAGATAACGTTGGCATGCCTGAAATGCTACAATATGAACTAGTCGTTAATGTTCTATTGATTTCCAATACCAGTAATAGCTGCACTAACATGATATCTGATAATGAGACTTTCGACTCGGAAAATCATCTACAACTAGTAAAATGTACGATATGTATAGTCAATAGCATGTTAATTACTTGAACAAGCGTTGATACAAGGTGGGTATCAGGTAAAACATCCATCCAAAGCTAATCGTAAGATAATACATTTTATACTTTCATATAATTCTATTTTCAGAATGTGACGACGAGAATCCCGCGATAGAGGCTTTGGTGAGATCACCGTCGCTGCCGATACATTGTGCGTCGAGCCAAGCTTCGCCGAGTTTGTGGACGATAGTCATGCGGCTGCAGAACGAAGTGAAAACATTAAAAATGGAAGTTAAGAACTTACAACTACAGTTGAGCGAGGAAAAACATGACCGAACTCTTGCCATCGCGACTTTACAGTCGAGAAACATATTGATGGACGCGAAAGAAAGTAAATGTTAACGATTTTTTAAGAAGTATTAAACTTTAATGTAAAACGATTTGATCTTTTAATTTAAAACCTCTTTTCGGGTTGCTTTGAGATTATTATTGATTGAGTAGGTAGGTAGTGTCATTTGTAGATCTTTGACAGTCGTTACGGGTAGTCAGCAGCCGGAAAGTCTGACAACCAGTCTTACCGACAGGTATCGTGTTACTCAGTTACTGGGTTGTGGAGGTCAAACAGGCAGTCGCTCCATGTAAATTACTGATATTTACGTGGGACACTCAGAAAGTTTACTGAAAATAAAAATAAATGTTCTATGGGTAAATGTTTTTTATTAAATCTTTTCAAAGTACTCTCCACTATTATCTATACAAAGTTTCATGCGTCTGAACCAGTTTTCGAAACACTTTTTTCAGTCCGCCGTAGACACCTCTTTTAAAGCCTGCTCGAACGCTGACAGCGCATCTTCCGGGGACGAAAACTGTATCCCTTTGAGCAGATTTTTTTATTTTCGGGAAAAAAAGAAGTCACACGGTGCACGGTCAGTTTGACCGTCGTGCTGTCCAGGAAGACGACGTCCGAAGGCGCGTTGTCGTGATTGAGCAGTAGCCCGCGTAGCCGTGTTTGGTCGCTTGTTACTCACAACAAAGAAAACTTCTGCCAAGCATTTGTTAGTAAACCATTCAGCGTTGATGCTTCTTTGGTTCGGTAAAGGAATTGACACCAAGTAGCCAGTCAAATTGAAATAGCTCGCGATCTTAATCTTCCCCCCGCTTCTAGATCGCTTCACTTTGGTAGGCGTTGATTCATTTTGAAACACCCAAACCGTCGACTGGCGCTTCGTTTCTGAATCGTATTGATCAATCCAAGACTCAACACCTGTAATGATTTCGTAAACACTCCGAAACGAAACTGCTTCTTTGTTTATCACGGCACCATTCTACTCGGGCCTGCTTCTGAGCATAGAAAGAAAAAAATAAAGAAAGAAAAATTTATTATTCTGCACAAACATAACGCACATTACAAATAAATTTACATAAATTACACACAGACAAAGTAGCCAAAGGCCTCGTATTCTGCTTTTAAAAAGTTATGTAATTTTGTCCATTGCTTGATGGCACTCAGCACCAAAGACAATACACATTGCTCTGTTTGTGATAAGACATCGGCAGATGACAATAAAACAAACATTATTTGTACAAAAACAAGCATCGGTGAGACTGTGCGGCACCCAGCGTCAAACTATCCTCCTCACGCGAAGATTCACGTGTAGAATTTCATGAAGGCTTCCTGATCCAACCTGCAGTATGTGCTGAATCTCTTGATACGTAACTCGCCTAATGTCTTGGAATACAATTTTCACTGCTAGCACTTTTTCTTCCGTAACAGCCGTCAAAGGGCGACCACTTCTTTCTTCATCCCCCAAACAATACACGGTTGCCTTAGAAGGCCTTCATCCATGAATGCCAATTGAAGTCTATTAGTCTATCATACGATTCGTACGGTTTTAGGCGACACTTGAAATTGTAAAAAATCATTTAGCGGAAATGTTCCCGGCGCAGATCCAATTTAATAAAATTAGCTCGCAAACAATGTGGAGGGAAATATTGAAATTGGAACGCACCTATTTTTACTAACAAATAATCATATTTTTAAATATACTGTAACTGGCCAGGTTCATACATTTAAAAAAAAAAACGCAATTCTTTCTGAGTGGTATGGTACATTTTTCGGAAAAGTTTAGTCACATAATGGTGATGATTGAGTAGTTGGTGTTCAGATACTTTTGATAATCCTTATTTTGATGAATCAAATACATATTCATACATTAATCATTTGACAATATCGATATAGCTACGATTGGTGCGGAAATGCAATCACATTTTAGTCGTCACTCATAATTATAGAGCTGTCGAAATATACAAGTCTTCAGGAGTAGGTAGCTAGCTGCGCTCGCCGCAGCCTCAATTAAATGTAGATTGGACATAATAAGTACTTATTCATATACCTACATATGGGCATGCGTTACACAAGGCCTTTATTAATTCACCTGGCCATTGAAAATAATATGTATAAATTACAGTTGGGATTACCCAGTACCAACGCAAAAAATCTACTTGTTATAGATTAATTGATATCCTACATTCCTACCAACCTCCAACATGGGTTGGCTCCCCTTAGTTGCACGCGCTAACATATGTTGGAGTGGTGATGGGTAGCTCGGTTCAACGGGCTCTCATCGAGGTGCATCGCTAGCGTAGGCGTACCACACAGGTATGATGCGGTGTAAAACACATACTCGTGAATGTTTCTGGTGCAGTTCACTGCGTATTATACTACTACTAACTACTTATGTGATCCTTGCCTTAATAGGCAACTACTTATAAGATTTTTATTCGAAATAATACGGTCTTGTGAGTCGCTAACATGACTCGGTATGTTTTATGAAATCTTTCATTTCAGAGTATCACCATCCGCAATTAGGGTTACCAATTTGAAAAGTTTTGATAAGTTACTTTTAGGGCCCACTTGCGCGTTCACGGGTTATCCTAAATAACTCTGACTTAACAGCAAATATTTACCTGTAATAAAAATGCCTGAAATCAAAATGTGCTCACGTCAATTGTTTGGCCTGCTACTGTTCACACATCAGTTATTTAGGAAACAACTGAGTAGCCTCACACGTTAATAATGTTTAGAGTGCCTAGAAAACAGCGTTACGAGCTTGTTGGACATAAAAAACATGATGCGGACACCACACACCAGGCGAATACATCGAATGTCGTCAGGCGTTCTACGCAATTACTTATGGGTCAGGTAAGCAAGGTCGCTGTAGGCTCCAATACTTGATAAAAGGTTTTTTAAACAAACAAAATGTCTGGCTTCTGATGCCTGCAAAAGGTTGAAGGGTGGAAGTGGGTACAGTCAGCGACATAAGTCGGTTAAAAGTTTCAGAAGAGTTTCATGAATGAAAACTTCAATTATTACTTTCTTCTCAAAACAAATGATTGTAGAGTAGGAGAGAATATTTTACCAATACCTAATGACATATTAATGGTACATTATGATACAATTAGTGTGCAATGTTGGTCATCACACTCGAGGCGGTATTATTCGATAAGGGAGCCGAGTGTGTAACGATCAATGCACACGCCTTTCATACGACGTTTTTCAACACACTAGAGCGAAAAAAAGAATAGTTCAATAAATTATGTAAAAAAATTGCGAAATATGGCCCGCCAATGTCATTTATTGCTGGCCATGTCTCTGCATTATGAAGGAGAGGCAAGGGCACGAAACCGTCGAACAGTCTAATGGGTAAGTAGGTACTAAAATATAATAACTGAATATTTTTGTAGAACACGAAATCATATTTTTTTAGACAAAAATAAATACCATACTGTATCTGCAATTTTCACATTTGATATTTTCAAATATTTTGTTAAAAAAGAATCTCTTTGTTAAGATCTAAAAAAATGCACATATAATATCCGCAATAGTAAATAGTTAACAGTGGTGCACAATACAGCACTAGTGCGGAAATAAGCACACTGCATTATCTACCAAAAACCGGTGTAATAAGAGTCGCTTTACGAGCAAGTGTGTTGAAATTACAATTATTAGGATCTAGCTTCTACGATTTGAATTAAAAAAAAAACGTAATACGAGAGTGACACTGAAAGTTCTTAGAAAATCAAAAACTGAACAAACTAGCAAGTTATTAGTTTTATTATATCTTTTCAAAATAGTGTCCATTTACATCAATACATCGCTGCATCCGATGGAACCACTGAGAATCAGAATCAGAAAGAATTTGATTTGCTATGAATGTAAGTACAGGTATAAGATGTTGTATATGAATTATTGAGATCGGCTACAGTCTACCTTACGGCTTGCAAATTATTACATGAATGAAAATATTATTAAAACAAAGTGAATGTCAACAAATTAACACACAAGCACTTTGCCCACTCGTCCTTAGGGGTCTCTTCGACGGCATTTTGAAACGCAGCCACTGCTTCCTCGGCGTCCATAAAACGTTTTCATCGAAGTTATTCTTATATTTTCGGAAATAGATAAAAATCGCAAGGTGCGAGGTCGGGGCTATAGAGCGGGTGACCCAGTCATTCCACGTCTGGCGTCGCCAAGTACTCGATTGTTTGCTTGGCGGTGTGCGACGAGATGCTGCCGTGGTGAAGGAGAATCCTACTGCGAGGTCGTTTCGCTCGAACTTTTTCCAAGACAAGGGGCAATTTTTTTTTTTGTTTGTTGCGTAATGTACCTGTCCTTCCGAAGAACGACGCCACCATCTTTTTTCCCACGCTTTGACCTCTCTTCACTTTAGTTGGCAACTCCTTGGAAGGAATCACAGACAGCAGACAGACAATAAATCCAGCTTTCGTCACCCGTAAGTATGTCGAACACAGCATTTCAGTCACCTCCGTTAAATCTTTGAACCATTTCACGACACCAATCAACACGACGAAGTTTTTGGACCTCTGTCAAATTATGGGGTATCCACCGAGCACAAAGCTTCCTGACCGCTAAATTTTCATGGAGAATTTTGTGCACTTGACTTATACCGATGCCACTAAGCTTGTCCGAATCTGCTGATAAGTCACTCTTTAGTCAGTCTCTATCATACGCCGCACCACACTGATGTTATCTTTAGTCGTCGCCGTAGAAGGCCGTCCCTCACGCAGATCATCGGTGAGATTAGTGCGACCACGTTTAAACTCATTGAACCAGTTGTAAACAGTGGCACGAGATGGGACTTCATCGTGAAAGGCCAATCGAAGTCTATCATAATTTTCTTGTTGACTTAAATGACATCGAAAGTCATAAAAAATCATTGTAAGAAAGTTTTCTCGTGTTACATTCATGCTGACGTGACACAGACAATTTTAATTTTCCCGCCAAATCGTAAACAAATGACAAATGAATATATCGGGATTGGCCCTCATCAGCGATATTACACTTGCACTTTGTAAGTAGGCGTGGATAGTCGGGCGAAGAAAATAGAGACACTAGTTATAGCACAATCACTTTATTTCACACACAATTTCTTATAAAATAATCACCATGAAATGACCTGAAGGCAGAGGTCCGACATATTAAATGAAAGTATGAAATATAGCAGTAACCAACTTATTTATTCCAACAGCTTGTTAATTAATTAAATGGATCGATATAATAGCTCTAGGCGCTAAAGCAGGTGCACCGGGCCGAGCCTGCCACAAGAATGATCCCTTCCAACTTCGTGGGAAGTCGCTACGTCCCCGCAAGGGGGCGCGGCGAGCGGCTCCGGGGCTATGCCCCCCGGCCGCGGAGGCTTTACGTTGGCCCGTAAAAACGGGCCCCTCATCTTGTTGGCTACAGTGGCCGGTAAGGTGGTTGGGTGCGCGAGCAATGCGCGCCCATGTGAATGATTGCTATTTTGTTTCTGTAGGAGCGCCGCGACGCTTATAGTGAAACGTCGCTTTCTTCACGACATCCCGGCGGTCTGCCGCCGCCAGGTGAGACCCCTAGGGGAGGCCCAGCGACGGCGACCAGCGACGGAGATGCCGACTCGACGCGCCTACAGAGTAGGTGAGTGGCCCCCGCCCGTCCAGATCACAGAGCTAGCCGTTACTGTCCGGGCTAAGGGGCCGTCATGAGTGTGTGGGCGGTATTGTAGTGTGTCACACCGCCCAGTGTCTACGCGGATCGCGGTCCGCACCGCGCCTCCGCGTGTGAGTTAAGGTGCCTGTATAGTGGCGGGTGTCTGTGCTTGTTTACGTAACGCGCCTATATTAACCTAGGTCACGTTGCGCAACAGATGTGTGTTGTGTGTGTGGAGTCAAAGTGTCACAGGTAAGCTGCGTGTAACCTGAGTACAGCTTACCCGGGCGTCAATCCGGTGCGATGGGGGCATGGTCCGCTATCAGGTCGCGGGGCAGGGGTCGCGCGTCGGGGGGGCGCGCGTGCCAGGACGCGATGTCTTTGACATGCGTGAGGTCCGAGGCGTCGGCACGCGCGAACATTCCCTTCGCGAGTCGCCGCACAAACTCATCCAGGCTCTCAATACCGAGGTCCCGCTGGATGACATCGTTCCTCACGAAGCGAGGGGCATCTACTATAGTCCGCAACGCCTGGTTCTGCTGCGTGCGGAGCTGCTTGCGGTTCGTCTCGCTCGTGAGGGCGAACCAAGCGGGAGCGGCGTACGTCAGTATTGGGCGAATGTACAGCTTGTACACGCCCAGTTTGACGCGCGCCGGGATGCGGGACGAGAGCACTGGTTTAAGGAGGTGGCGGACGACCTTACCCTGCGCGGCGACATTGTGGACATGCGTCCCCATCGTGAGCCGACGGTCGATGGTGACCCCTAGGTATTTGACCCGGGGCGTCCACTCGATGTCGGCTCCTTGTAGTTTCAAGGGTGGTGGGAGAGGCGCGGACCCGGTGACCATGGCCTGCGTCTTACCCACGTTCCCTTCCAACGCTGCGCACTCGCTTACATAAAGTGGCCTGAGTAGTGGGGAGAGTGGGGAGGTGAATGTGCCACTTTGCACAGCGTAACTCGGCCCGCTGCACGTGTTGTTTACAAAGGTCACGCCGACACGGCCATACTGACGTGCGGACGTCCTCGTACGCGTAGTCTCATCAAGCATTATCTAAAATGACGAACTAATGTTCGTTCATCCTGACTAGCAATCTGGTCCGGATCATCCCTTCACAGTTTGCTACTAATTCTGGACCGCTTGTTATTAAGCCTACAGGAATTTAGCAATCTGGACCGGTTCACCCCTTCAGAGCTTGCTTCTAATTCTTGACCGTTCGTTTTTGAACCTTCAGTACTCATCATTTTTTTTCCTTTTTTTTTTTGTTTTCTGGACCAGTCACTGCGGACTCTACAGGGTTACCTCATGTGATAATTATTAGTTTTTATTTAAATTTTAATAATAGACACAACTTGGACACTCCACCGAACGCGTAGCAGGCCTGTGTAATGCCGACCGAGTCTCAAGTCATATAGCCAGCAAATCGTCACTTCAATGTGCATAAGCGCTCGGTGTTGTGTCATAGTGTCATGTCACCGAATGTGTCGTAGCAGACACATAATTCATGTTCATGACACTAAAATAACAGCGACAACTATGAAATCTAAATAACAATAATTTTAGTATTGAAGTGCCGTCACGGCCAGACTGACATTCGCGCGTCTTTGTGCGTCTCCATCCTCTTATGTCGCCGTAAGTAACCGCGGGCCCATTTTTCTGTAAAGAGAATAAAACTGGTAGTTACATTACTTTTTATGCTCGTCCATCAGTGACATACATTACAATGTTTTATATTCCCACAAACTCAACCTTTAGGAACTGACCCGGACAACTGAAATAGGCGTCCCTCCGTGTCATAGTGTCATGTCACCGAATGTGTCGTAGCAGACACATAATTCATGTTCATGACACTAAAATAACAGCGACAACTATGAAATCTAAATAACAATAATTTTAGTATTGAAGTGCCGTCACGGCCAGACTGACATTCGCGCGTCTTTGTGCGTCTCCATCCTCTTATGTCGCCGTAAGTAACCGCGGGCCCATTTTTCTGTAAAGAGAATAAAACTGGTAGTTACATTACTTTTTATGCTCGTCCATCAGTGACATACATTACAATGTTTTATATTCCCACAAACTCAACCTTTAGGAACTGACCCGGACAACTGAAATAGGCGTCCCTCCAACCAGCTATCTCGCCAAATAACATGGACCGGGCAACCAGATGGAACCGATCCAGAACATCAGCCTGCATATTCCAGTTCTTTAGACCACCCAATAACACACATCATAGGACGTCAACCCGCATGAGTCGGTCCCTTATATATTCCTTTTCCGATGCCGAGAGGTTTCCAGAGCTGGCGGTTAACGTACGTGAACTACAAATAGACAATACATCACTGCTACCACCCGACGACACCCTTCTCGGCCTCCTTCAAGCTACCAGTCAAGGAGGTAGCTACATCCACCAAGCCCTCACATCCCCCGGGCATGGCACGCAAACGCTTACGACTATATTTGTATGCTCTATTAGACAAATCTAACCGAAACCCAGACTCAAAATATGAAGCCAGAGTTAAAAGCCGCGCCCGAGTGCCGAACACAAGTTCTGTTCGTGTTTACCATAGACCTTGCACCATCCGTCGCTAGCTGCACTTCTAGAAGCTTGCCGCGCCAGGTCCCACCCGATTCACTTTCGATTATAACGAGTAAGCACCAAATGTTCTCATGACTCTCTACCAGAACACCTGCTCTGCCAGAACCGGTAGCAACGAGGTGCAACTTTACACCATGGTCACCATAACATTGCACTGTCTGCGCCTATACAATACCTGCCCCGATCCGAAATGATCCGCGATGTCGCACCGAAAAGACAGACAGCATCCTTTAGAACTTAAACTGCACCAGCTGCATCCAACTAGGAAGTGCATTTGAAAAGGACGCATTTAGTGGAAGATCATTGTTGAAAATGACAAGAAAACTCCTTGCTATCGATTTCTCCACCCAACTTCCCCGCGATGTCTATATGTACAGTATGCCATTGTGCAGAAACCCTAATCATCGGATGAAGTCCCCGTACCTATTGAGCCCCGACCAATCCCTTGCGGCCCAGCACACAATGCAGGACTTACTTACGCACCCACCTAGCCATCTCAGGGAACCAGAATTGCTCACAAACCCCAGCAAGGGCTTCATCCGCACCAAGGAATCCAACCTCTGTGTGAACACGACTTATCAAAGTCCATGTTAGTGACCCCGGAGCGAATGGCGGCCAAAATACACACTTACCACGCTCAATTCTCCTGCACTATACTAACCCACAAACGTCGCAAGTGTGAGCCACAGCCTGACTGCTTCGCCCACCCATGAGATCATGGATCTAGAGTCGCGGCGGCCCCACCAATGATAGCCAACGCAGATGCAATTTAACAATCTGCACAATTTTTCCTGCCAGACCATGGGACGGGACCATGCACCAACTCCGTAATTCGATTTCGGAGAACGAAAATCTGCATGCTCTATGCCACTCCACGGCCCATGAATTCTATCGAAGTCATTGACCCACAAAAAGGCCCACCGCACGTGAGCACCTGGAACGAGGCCGATCACTGAACTAGATGCCTTGAGGGAGCTACTATCTGTAAACACAGTATACGCCCGTCGCCGGAAACCTTCAACCGCTTCAATGACGGCCAGGGTCTCCAACTTGCAAAAACAACACTGCGGTTCTGTATCAGTTATTTGTCGGCTAAAGTCAGACAAGACATAAGAAACAAAAAACTTACTTTGGATCAATATTGCCCCGTACTCTCAGAGCTCGGTGTTTAGTTCCATCAGTGCGTTACAGTCAAATAATAATAGTCAGAACCAGTTCTGATGTAAGTAATTCGATCACTTTCTTGTGAATATCTTATGTCTCTCCATTTGATAGGCCTTTTTGATTTGATTCAAGGTTCAAAACGTAAAAGTCGTGATATATGGGGCAACGAGCCAAAAACTAACCTCAAGGACCTACCGATCATTCAAAATGAAATGATTAAACTACATGTTATTTCACTATGATTACCTTGCACCTACAGTCACACTTCACAAAAATACATCAGGTACACAATCGCAGCTGTCGTAGGAAGGATCACATTTTACTACCGCGAGTGCGGACAGTCAATGGCGAGAGAACAATTATTTTTTCAACGGTGCAACAATATAATAAGCTACCTAAAGAGGTAAAGAATGCAAACTCGTTGGGTAATTCCAAAATTTAATTTTAAAAATCACAATCTAAATGATCAAATACTACTCCAATAAACAGACTTGCCCTAGTTCTGTGTTGCTTTATTGTGGCACCGGCATCGCATTCCTTATCTACGGTAATTATTTCGCGGTTGGATCGATTTTTTTTAAGTTTTGTGTTAGTTAATAATGTTATTTGAGTACGAAAAGAAATGTTATTACTACTAAGATGATAATTAGATTGGCAGCTTAGTTTGTGTGTCCAAGTTATATTTTAAGTTTAAAAATGTTCTCAAGTAAGTGAAATCTTTGTAAGTTCTTAATGAGAAATAAATTTATTTAGCCATAAACACCAGTCGTAACGCAACGCGGTATAACTGCCATAAAGAAATCATAATCCTATCACAAAATCTGAACTAATGCGAGTTTACCTTCACCATGTAAGTCAGTATTAATGTTATATAAGAATAATGAATCTCTATAGTAACGTTAACTTCTTTCCCCGAATGTAATGTAATTTAGTCAATATCTGTACGTACATGGATACCACTATCTAATAGATCTCTACCTATAATAACTTGTTCTGTAATTGAGTTAACAGGCACAACATGAAACAAAAAGGACAATGACGTGTTGAACTTCACCACGGCTCAGTATTCTGCGATTCATACCTTTAAGGTAAACTAAATCACAGCGCATAGTGCCCAGGAACTTTTTGACAAAGCTAAAAGCTACAAACGAACTAGCACATTATCTATTAAAAAGAAAAGGAACGAGCTCACCGGATTATGTGGTTGTTCATACACGTAACAGGTGAGACGGTTCGTATCACGACTCTTCGGTGCTGGTGCTCGATTCGAATTCTTAACTTCGGTCAAAAGTTCGTACTGCCACTTGCTTCAATCAATAGATTTTTGGTCTGTTGTGCTTCAACTATGACATGTGGCATTGAAGCGATTGTCATTATCAGGATCAAACCGTATCAGTCGCGCGGTTGCGATAAAAATCGACGTTTGCGGTTAAGCGGTTGCCAGAAGTCGTGATAGCAAAGATTAGACGTTGGACCACACATCACTGTCGTCATTATTTTCATCAGGTTTTTGCCCTTCGAGTCCCAATTCTGATATCGGGATTGACCCTCATCAGCGATATTACACTTGCACTTTGTAAGTAGGCGTGGATAGTCGGATGAAGAAAATAGAGACACTAGTTATAGCACAATCACTTTATTTCACACACAATTTCTTATAAAATAATCACCATGAAATGACCTGAAGGCAGAGGTCCGACATATTAAATGAAAGTATGAAATATAGCAGTAACCAACTTATTTATTCCAACAGCTTGTTAATTAATTAAATGGATCGATATAATAGCTCTAGGCGCTACAGCAGGTGCACCGGGCCGAGCCTGCCACAAGAATGATCCCTTCCAACGCTTTTTTTTTTTTGTGTATGGCATCTCGCAGGTCAACCTGTAAGGTTGTCGTCTGCTTAAGCGGACTTGCCTGTGGTGCCCTAATAAATTAAGGCCTCCAGCCAGGACTTAAACTTAAATACTAACTAAAACTAAGCGACTACACGCTAAGGGCACCTCCTGTGGGGTACGAACCTCGGCTTAGGGCGTCGCTGGAAGAGGGCAGCAAGGGACTAGCTGGATCAGGATTCGAGTGATTTAGGGACGAATTTAAAGCTACAGGCTCAGCGGTGCGGCCTGGCTCGAGCAAGGGTCGGGAGGGGCGTGGATTTGGGCGTCGCGGCGGGCCTCGGCGGCGAGGACGGTAGGACGGCGATCGGGTTTTGCGCTTGTGTAAAGTGCTGGTGGCCTTACTGCTCTCCTGGAGGAGGGTAGTGGCGTCATCGGGGTCGATTAAAGTATGCCTTGGTCGGCGAATACTGCTAATGCGGGTGGGAGTATAGCGGGCGGCCGCTGAGATCAAGGGGTTTGGGTGTTTGATGCCACAGTCGAAGAAACGCTTAGATAAGCGTTTCATGAACTGTTTCCTTCCAACGCTGCGCACTCGCTTACATAAAGTGGCCTGAGTATTGGGGAGAGTCGGGAGGTGAATGTGCCACTTTGCACAGCGTAACTCGGCCCGCTGCACGTGTTGTTTACAAAGGTCACGCCGACAAATACAATACATACACAATAATATTGGCTAAGAGTTCCATTTTCAAAATTTGAACTTATTTTTTATAGTATCGTTTATAAGTGGCCAGTTCTAAAAACTTTCAGCGTCGCCCTCGTAAACAGCGTATTTTGCCGCTGACTGTACCTACCTGAGATCTGCATTTCACTGATGAAACGTTCCTAATTGTTGTATTTTTAACTTGTGTTAATAAAGGTTGAGTGACTCACTTAAACCCCTTAACCACCCTCCATCTTCAATCAGGCACAATTCCAACTCCCCTATTTCTTAAGTCAACACTTGCCTGTCTTGGGAATCGAACTCGGGAACTCACTAAACTGAAATAAGTAATACATTCCTGGCTGCGGTAATGTGCACGAAAAGGCTTAGGTATGAATGAAAATTCATATCTCAAGAGGGAAATGAGTGACCTTCTTACCAAGTGTCACCGGTTCGGTGTCTTTATAGGTACCTACTGGCTAACATAAGTTCCTTTTAGATAGAAGTCGTTCCAATATTAATTTAGTTTTATATAAACGTTTGCAGTTACCTACTCTTACCTCTCTAAATAGCATTATGTATCACAACTTTGGCCCCAAGCTACAGGCGCCGCCTAATTTGGGATACGCCGTAAAGATAAGTTACAGACCGACATTAAGTTAAGTAAATTATAAGGTAATAATTGTTACATTGAATCAATAAATATTATTAGTCGGCCATTCCTCCTACTCAAGCTGATAAAATATCAGATTGTTTTTATTTCTTGTGTAGCAAATGGAAACGAGCGTCGCGGTCGCTTCGGCAACTCGGCATGACCAACAACAAACGCTACCGTTTTTAATTTAATTTTCAATTTACTGTTGGAGGCGGCACCTTCCCACTTCTGCATACCTACCTTTTCGTACATAAATAACGACGTGTTTGAAGTCAAGAATTAAAAGTTCACCGTTCTCGCTCCTTCACTTAACGTCTGTTTATTTCGGACGGAGGCTTATTCGCTAATGAATGGGTAGCATTTCAGCAAGTCATTGGAAATGTATTAGTAACTTTCATCGATGATGTTTTTAATACCTATAGTTACTGATTTATAACTTGACATAAATGTCACCACAATAATATCTTGGTCATATATTACTATTTAAACCTACGTGGTTAGGCATTTTTTTGTAAAACTCACTCTAAAACTAATCTATAGTTTTTTTACAAAAGGTATTTAATTATAGAATCTAAAATGAGTAGTGTAGCGTTACAACGAAGGTTCAATTTTGTAACAAAACTCTAGGATAAAAAAAACAAGTTGATGCATAAAATGAGATGAGTTTTTGTATTGGGGCGACCGACCGGAACGTGTTGACCGGTTGATTTTCAATGAATAAACCCAGGTTTTAGGTTCCCTCTAGGTAAAGCTATACAATATTTGCAAATCACACTACCCAATTCCAGTAATTTCTGTCATCCGTCACATTCATAAATTAAACTGAATAATTAATTCTGGAATACCTATCAACTCGAGCTATTATGAGAGCATAACTTTAATTAAGGGTTTGTGTTCACTTTGTCGTGACCATTCAATTTCACAGACCGCAGTAAGTAATTTCAACTGTACGTAAGTTAAACATCGGAACACAGTGCGATATAAATGGCACCTGCCTGACCAATGTTGTTTCTCAACTAGCTACGGCCAAGAGTTGTGTGTGATGTCTTCTTGGTTCTCCCGATTGATACTGGTTCTTAGTTGAAATAAACAACGAGTTAGCACTCTACTTTAAGAAATGGTTAAAAGATATAAGCGGTTCGCTCATGCACTATGTCTAAAATAGAGACCCACCTCCTAAAGAAGTAAGAGGGATTCTATTTTCCAGGTTTTTTTTGCTTAGCTAGGTATGTAAATTTTCTAAATACCTTCGGTTCAAACGTATCTGTTAGATAAGAGAATTGTCTATGTGTTCATGACTATATCCAAAAAAAGTTAACTGACCCAAAAATCCGCATATATAATAGCCCATTGTCCGAAAAAAACAAAGGAAAAATTCTTGGCATTATAAATTATTTTTGGAACGAAAACCCGAGTAGGGTTCAAATAAATGATTGTTCATTAAAATAACTGTTGACCGTCGTTAGGCTATGATGAATGAATGAATGAAATGCACCGACCCCAGCTTGGCTTGACCAGACTCGATTAATCGAATAAACCCCAAGATTTGCACTAGCCTCTGAAGCCTCATGCTTCATGGTGCTACAAAGACCATTGCATATCAAGGAATAGACCGGGGGGCAGTTTAATGGTAGGGAGGACGTGCCCTTAGGATAGGAAGGAGTGTGAGAGCCAATCGAGTAATACACCCTAAAATTAGCATTGGACTAGTGGAGAGACGAGTAATATTTGTCTATAAAATAAAAATAAATAGTGTTTTATTGCAGGCAAAATACATATATACAAAAAAAAGTTACAGTAAAGAAATAAAAAACATAAAAATTAAAACTTAGAGGTATCGACAGTAAAAAATAAAAAATTCTAACTTAGAGGTATGTATAGGTCCGTAGTCTTTAAAAATCATAAATAATTTCGTTATTTTTTGTTCCCGCTTAGGTGAACAGAGTTCCAGTGCACAAATATGGGGCTTGCTAGGTTGCAAGAGACAACCCTCAAAATGCTGTTACTAGAGCGCCTCAAACTTAGCCAAAAAGACGCGACCTTTGACCTCCTGATGGCGTAAGAGTCTGGGACCCCCGCTTCGGCAAACATGCTCGAGGCACTGCAGGCAGTTTCATAAGGGCCGAACCCTTAAGCATCATTATACTGAACCCTTAACGAACTGTACATCTTTTTTGTGCAGTTGCACCAAAGTTGGCAGGTGTACATTGACAAGCAGTAAGCTCTGAACAGAGTGTTCTTTACGTCTTTGGTGCACTTCACAAACTTGCGCGCGAGCATGTTACTGCTCACTGAGAGGGCCCTACGCTCTCTTTCTATGTGGGGGATCTTTTAACGACGTCGCAGCTGGTCTCTGCTATGCTGTGTTGTTCTAATATCTTCGTCTGAGGTCTCGCTACTATCCGTTTCAGGTTTCTTGTATATCTCGCTAGCAGCCTTTTTGATCCTATCTCGTTCTTTGCCGTGTCCAACCAGAAGTTGATTTCCTGGTCGAAGTAAGTCATGTCCTTTCTGAGGTTGTCATTCCAAGTGTAAATCGGTCGGCAGATTTATTGGATTTGCCCTTGTACTGCATTGCTACATGTAGCAGGTGTGGTTTTCGTCGTCTGTGGACACGTGCGAGATAACACATCCTGTGATTCTTGATGCGTTTGGTTACGGTTTTAAGTTTAAAATTTAATGAATTTTCTTTTGTCGGTTTTTTTTGTTGTGGTTTATCAGGTCTCTCATGATAACTCTTTAATATTTTCGAAGTATTGACCTTTTGGCTTTAGTGAGTGCCAATACTTTCAGACCATGTATCATACAAGGTACGATCACCATTTGATACATGAGTCTGGCTAATTTCCAGCCCATCTTTGAGTTTATTATAAGTGGTATTAGTGACTTCGTGTCATAATTTACATTTACATTACTATTAATTTACAACCACAGCCAAATAACGATCATCCCAAAGGGCTTACTATGTTAAAACAATTTCACTACAACATGCCTTCTGCATTCCTACAAAGCGCGTCATCACGTCACCCTCACTGTTTTTGCAACACTATTGAACTTAACACTTATCACTGGGACCGAATATTTGTTCGCCTAGTTCACCTTTTTTTTTTGTTACCCTCGGGTCGTCTACCTGAAGCACATTTCTGTAAGCTTGTTGCAACAAAGTACAAGGTTTCCATCTACTTATATCATTTGTTAGCCGTTTATCCTGGGAATTAATGCTACAATTATTAAAATATGATAAGTTAGTGGCTAGTCAAGGTAATAAGTATCATAGCGTTCTTTTTGTTTGAGTAAAAAACATCCTACAAAAATGTCTCAAGATAAACCCGTCACCAGAATGTCTCTTGAAATAAGGACCACCAAACCTCATGTTCACGACCCTGCTGACCCGCTAGGCCCCACCACAATTAGATTAAAGCTGAAAATCAAAACTCAGTCCGATTGGCTTATGCACCTTACACCTTTTTGGCCTTAACAAAAACAGTTAAACTGGAAAATGCAAATTGATCACAACAGATCCAGGCTTTCCTCACTTTTAGGCTCTTTACGCAAGTTGTTCAGTGAGAGCACTGGTGGCCCAGTGGTAACGGCCGCGACTTACGAGTTGTAGGTTCGAACCCAGACAGGCGCTTTACTTTGTGTAAATTATTTCATCACCACTGCTCTCAAAACGGTGAAGGAAAACATCGTGAGGAAACCGGCATGTCTTAGAACCAAAAATTCGAAGACATGTGACATCTACCAACCCGCACTGGGTCTGCATGGTGGATTACGGCCCACTCTCTAACAGAGAGGAGGCCCGTGTCCCAGCAGTGGGAACATAATAGGCTGATTATGCTTATGCTACGCAAGTTGTTCATTGCCTTCGAGCTTGTTCTCGTTGCTCGTTGGAGCCTTAAATGACTTGGTATAAATTAAAACAATAGCTAAGCTAAGAAAAATCTTTGTACTTTCTTATTGAGAATTAAATTTCCTTATCGCTAGAATGGATTGATCTCACCAAATTCGAAGCTCAGGATCCCTAGGCAGGCAAGCAGTTCCTCGCATGCATTGTACACAGTTCCAAATAATTTTATTTCGCGACACAGGGTACACCAGTAGATTTTTATACACTTATCACTCCGTTGTCCGAAACTGGGCGCAGGCAACAAAAACAAAAAAAAAAGTTTGGTTTTTGTTTTGTTGGAACACACCCGCTCGCTACGACGACTCACAACCGAATCGGTTGGCCGTCGTTGGGCTACATTAAAATTAAAATAAATACCAACTCTTGCATAAAAATATTATTGTTTTTTTTTTTTTAATACAGAATGTTCAAAAATAGGTATATACTCGTAAATTACGTCTTACATATTAAGGTGATGGCACATACAGTTTTTAAATAATATTTTATAGTCATAAGCAGTTCTTGATCAGGTGGTCTACTACAAACACATTTTGCATTATGTACCTAGTCGTTTAATAAACGCGTACGGCGTTAGTCTGCGCCTGGTATTTAGAGTCCTGTGATGCACCCATGAGCATATTCGAAAAGGAAACATATTATTTGGTCGCTTTTGTAGTACACTGCAACGTAGATACATAAAGTATGTTTCGTAATGAACCGCCAAGTCACTATGAACCGTAGTACAGTTTACTCAGTAGCGTTGTTGTTCTGAACGTCAGGGTATTTCGCTTGGAAGCGCCACCGGTCGCGCCAGCAGTGCACCTGGTTGCGTATGCGCGACACGTCGGCGGCGTATGTGCGACAACAGCCACCGACGTACCGCACGCCCAGATCCAGCCACTCCTGGACGAAGACTTCGACTGCCTCGCACTTGTCGCGATCTATCCACCTGCGATGCACAAAGAGTTATAGTGAGTAGGTTACAGTACCTACTATTAGAAAGCGGTCTTCCTTTCGATGCAGCTCAGTTTTTGTTATACAAAACTGAGTCGCAGAATCCGGCACAGTAACCCAGTTCTACTAATTATATTCTAACGAAAATCAGAAGCTCGTACAGACAGGCGGGACACAATACGCGATTCGTGCGCGACACAGATGCACCGCTCGTCGCGCGACACGCTGTTCCTTTATGTCGCGTGTGGTTCACGTCGCGTGTCGCTCCAGTCTCCACGAGCCTTCTAACTCCAGTATAATAATATACTTTCTTAAGAAGTCAGTATGGCTAATTCGTAGCTCAGGCTACGTCGCCGTCGTAGTGTCGTTGCACTGCACTTAGTTGCGCTACGGTCTACGACCCTACGCGAGTAATCGCCGCTGCGAAATAGCCATTATGCGCAAAATGTGAATTTACTATTGTGATACGCTAGCTCCGCAGCGAAAACTTAAGTAGGTAAGATCTAATTTCATTAGCAGTTTCACCTTCATTCGAATAAGAAATCTTAACAATTACATTCACTTGGGAATATACAAACTAAACCGTAGATAACTTATCCTACTCGGAAATCTTACCCTATTTGAGGGTTGTATTTTTCGCCCGAATTGGGGTAAACGATAAGCGGAATAGGGTCGTGTGGCCGGTCGTCGTTGAAGCCTTTCACGAGGTTTGACACAAAGGATGGCGCGCAGCAGTTCACTCCCACGGCGACGAGCTGGTCGGGGTTCGCTTCCCAACATTTCTTTGCGACTTTTTGGAAGCTTTCACCGTGAGCTATGCTTTGATTGTCCTGTAAAAAAAGGTAACAATAGTCAGTAGTGGCAAATAGAATAGTACCTACCTAAGCGGAGTTTCTCCCTGTATTGCCATAATAAAATGCAAAGATTCGTCTATCTAGGAACGAATACAAAATGAAACAGTAGGTAGCTACAATGTTTCGAAAGTGCTTATAGTTTCGTGAAAGTTGTAAAAGTTCGCTTGATGAGGAATCTTACAGCGATACCTACTTACTTGTAAGTATGCCGTTGAATAGCAAATAGCCTATAGGCAGCTATAGGCATTCTAGTTAAGTTGTAAAGTTTCTACCTAGTAGTGGTTTAAAAATAAACAGCCAGTAAGTTATAGTATTACCTACGTTATATTTTAGTAAAAGATTTTAATTAAACTGTTGACATGGTAATAGAATATGTAAAATGATAAAATGTTTGGGTGCGGGAACACCAAAACAAACTGTTTTGCACGCAACAAAATTTTCTATCAATATTTTATCAAGTTGATCGGCTTTTTGTTCCCGATTCGTGCTATTCGTACGAACGGAATAACAAACTACATTCGAATATTTTGTGCCTAGGTATTCACGGTGTGCCAACCCGCCGTATTCAGGTATCTATGAACAAAAATAAATAATCCTTCCGCAAAGCCCCAGCCACACACAACGCCAGAAACGCAACATGTCAATACCACGCTTCCACAAATCGATGATGTTCGTTATTTTAGAATTTCAAAATTGGTCTGGTACAGAATGGAGAATTTATCGGAGCTATTACGTAACTCATCGATCCCAAGCTTTGAATAGACGAGCCTGGTTATGGTTGGCAAGGTTTCTTTATGCTCATATACCTATGTCCAATATTACAGAAAATGCAAGTAATTTGAAATGATACAAAATGACCTATAATGTTTCAGCTTACTCGCTTACCTTACAACTGAATGCGATCCAAGCCTTTATGTGAGGGTAGTCTCGTAGAAGGTCGCATAACATTTCGGCTTCTTCTTGACAAGGGATCGTCTCCAACGCCAAGATATCGACTCCCGCCTCTACCAACGCCTGGATCCGAGGTCGGTGCCAATTTTTCATAGTCTAAGAAACAAAGGTTATGATTATGGTGGAAAATAATTTAGCAGTACCTATTCAATTTGAAAATGGAACTCAAATGGAGTTGGGTAGGACACTGGGCAGCATTGATGACAGGTGGAGTAAGGCAGTGACCGAGTGGCGTCCAAGCACTGGGAGACGAAGTGTCGGTCGTCCGGCGGCGAGATGGCCGGACGACATTGTTACCTTCGCGGGTAGAACCTGGATGAGGCTGTCACAGGAACGTGGGGATTGGCACATGAAAAGGGAGACTGACTGAGATGATGAAATTCTTCAAATTATGATGTGAAAGGTCTATTATAAATCGAAACTAAAAAAAAAACATTCGTAAAAACAAGAAGAGAAATTAATTAAGGCGCACATTTTGTTACTCCATGTTTGTTTCAGATAGCCATTTGTTCTAGTTTTCGTTAATTAACTGTCCACCCCAGTCAAATGCTGTCGGTACAGGAAAAAAAAAACAAGAGAAATGGAGTGAGTTTTTCATATTGCCGATGTAAATTTTAATTTGCAGGCAACTTTACGGCCCTCTTTACGATTTAGCCGCCGCTTTCAACGGCCTTTATTAGGCTATGCATTCATGGCTCTCAGGGTTCCGCATCAATGATCGGGCATCTGATTTAATGTTTTTAACTGAAATTCGATCCAACATCTATTATTTTGTTCTTGATTTAATATTTATTAGATTATCTACTTTGAATAAAGACTTAGTTATCTATTTTCAAAAACCATTTCCTTGCTACGAAAATGTATGCGATGAAAATATATAGCTTGCCTGCAGATTCATGAAAAATCGTCTCAATTTTTCCGAGAAAGAATAGGGGATGGGGAGAAGTAAAGTAGTGTTTCCCTTATGTATTCTTTAAAGCTTTAGACACGACACTGACGAACAATAACTTAATAACTTCCCGAGATTTTCATGGATAGTAAAATGTGTAAAAAGAGGCATGATGTTGTGTTATGTTGTTTAAAAATATTATAAGTTAAAGTACCTACAAACGTAAATGACTTAATTTTTTATGAATGCTTTGACATAATCTTATCATAATTAACAGCCTTAATTAAATTATAAACAATACGAACATTAATATAAAAAAAGGAAAATAATCATAGGGCATCGAAAAACTCGTCCACATCGCTGTCAATAGGAAGTGCCCAAAATTGTGGCAGCATTGCCACGTTCTATGGCGATGCTAATTCTTTGGCCAAAAAATAGGTCAGCCTTCTGGTCACGTGACGAGTCGACCAATCGCGTAAATAATCAGACGAAAGCGAATATTAAATAATAATAGGTATAATATTAGTCCGGGGTATTGTGAGTACCTATACAACAAAAAGATAAAGCTTTAAAAAAAAATGTTACTTGTGTGTTGCGATGTTTAGCAAGAAATGGCAAAAGCCTGCGTGGTAATCGCGTAACAAACTAACATTAGTAATAGCTTTCATTTTGACAGTTCAACAACATTAATTGCGTTTTTTTACGTTGTTGAGCAGAGTAATTTTTCTAACTTATGAAGCAATCGATTAGCAATATCCTTCAAAATGATTCAGATTTTGATTGATACTGTGTTACGCAATTACATTAATGAGCGATAAAACCAAATTGATGCCTGTGTATCCTAAGGATTCACCAAAAATAACAACGACATCGATCGACAGTCCTAGGTACCTAACATAGTTTTACAAATACTATTCACGAAAAAGAACCCTAGAATCTAACAGCATAGTTAATGTAGAATAATAAAAATACGCACTCAGTAAATTCGAAGCTTTTAGTTAGAAAGCTTTACCTTTAACATTTGAACAAGATCGATTCAAGCGATTGTCGCCTTAAAAGCACTGAGTGACAATCTATAGAAATAGACAAAGAACCAATTTCGCGCCGGCTAAATTCATTAATTATTAACTACATCTAAGCGACTTTTTGTATGTAGGTACTTAAATAACTATTTATTTTTCAGTATTATTATGCAGGTGCACCGGGCCGAGCCTGCCACAAGAATGATCCCTTCCAACGCTTTTTTTTTTTGTGTATGGCATCTCGCAGGTCAACCTGTAAGGTTGTCGTCTGCTTAAGCGGACTTGCCTGTGGTGCCCTAATAAATTAAGTCCTCCAGCCAGGACTTAAACTTAAATACTAACTAAAACTAAGCGACTACACGCTAAGGGCACCCCCTGTGGGGTACGAACCTCGGCTTAGGGCGTCGCTGGAAGAGGGCAGCAAGGGACTAGCTGGATCAGGATTCGAGTGATTTAGGGACGAATTTAAAGCTACAGGCTCAGCGGCGTGGCCTGGCTCGAGCAAGGGTCGGGAGGGACGTGGATTTGGGCGTAGCGGCGGGCCTCGGCGGCGAGGACGGTAGGACGGCGATCGGGTTTTGCACTTGTATAAAGTGCTGGTGGCCTTACTGCTCTCCTGGAGGAGGGTAGTGGCGTCATCGGGGTCGATTAAAGTATGCCTTGGTCGGTGAATACTGCTAATGCGGGAGGGAGTATAGCGGGCGGCCGCTGAGATCAAGGGGTTTGGGTGTTTGATGCCACAGTCGAAGAAACGCTTAGATAAGCTTTTCATGAACTGTTTCCTTCCAACGCTGCGCACTCGCTTACATAAAGTGGGCTGAGTAGTGGGGAGAGTGGGGAGGTGAATGTGCCACTTTGCACAGCGTAACTCTGCCCGCTGCACGTGTTGTTTACAAAGGTCACGCCGACAAATACAATACATACACAATAATATTGGCTAAGAGTTCCATTTTCAAAATTTGAACTTATTTATTATAGTATCGTTTACAAGTGGCCAGTTCTAAAAACATTCAGCGTCCCTCGTAAACAGCGTATTTTGCCGCTGACTGTACCTACCTGAGATCTGCATTTCACTGCTGAAACGTTCCTAATTGTTGTATTTTTAACTTGTGTTAATAAAGGTTGAGTGACTCACTTTAACCCCTTAACCACCCTCCATCTTCAATCGGGCACAATTCCAACTACCCTATTTCTTAAGTCAGCACTTGCCTGTCTTGGGAATGGAACTCGGGAACTCACTAAACTGAAATAAGTAATACACTCCTGGCTGCGGTAAAGTGCATGAAAAGGCTTAGGTATGAATGAAAATTCATATCTCAAGAGGGAAATGAGTGACCTTCTTACCAAGTATCACCGGTTCGGTGTCTTTATAGGTACCTACTGGCTAACATAAGTTGTTTTTAGATAGAAGTCGTTCCAATATTAATTTAGTTTTATATAAACGTTTGCAGTTACCTACTCTTACCTCTCTAAATAGCATTATGTATCACAACTTTGGCCCCAAGATACCTACAGGCGCCGCCTAATTTGGGATACGCCGTAAAGATCAGTTACAGACCGACATTAAGTTAAGTAAATTATAAGGTAATAATTGTTACATTGAATCAATAAATATTATTAGTCGGCCATTCCTCCTACTCAAGCTGATAAAATATCAGAATGTTTTTATTTCTTGTGTAGCAAACGGAAACGAGCGTCGCGGTCGCTTCGTCAACTCGGCATGACCAACAACAAACGCCGTTTTTAATTTAATTTTCAATTTACTGTTGGAGGCGGCACCTTCCCACTTCTGCATACCTACCTTTTCCTACATAAATAACGACGTGTTTGAAGTCAAGAATTAAAAGTTCACCGTTCTCGCTCCTTCACTTAACGTCTGTTTATTTCGGACGGAGGCTTATTCGCTAATGAATGGGTAGCATTTCAGCAAGTCATTGGAAATGTATTAGTAACTTTCATCGATGATGTTTTTAATACCTATAGTTACTGATTTATAACTTGACATAAATATCACCACAATAATATCTTCGGCTATTTAAACCTACGTGGTTAGGCATTTTTTTGTAAAACTCACTCTAAAACTAATCTATAGTTTTTTTACAAAAGGTATTTAATTATAGAATCTAAAATGAGTAGTGTAGCGTTACCTCGTAAAACGAAGGTTCAATTTTGTAACAAAACTCTAGGATAAAAAAAAACAAGTTGATGCATAAAATGAGATGAGTTTTTGTATTGGGGCGACCGACCGGAACGTGTTGACCGGTTGATTTTCAATGAATAAACCCAGGTTTTAGTTTCCCTCTAGGTAAAGCTATACAATATTTGCAAATCACACTACCCAATTCCAGTAATTTCTGTCATCCGTCACATTCATAAATTAAACTGAATAATTAATTCTGGAATACCTATCAACTCGAGCTATTATGAGAGCATAACTTTAATTATGGGTTCGTGTTCACTTTGTCGTGACCATTCAATTTCACAGACCGCAGTAAGTAATTTCAACTGTACGTAAGTTAAACATCGGAACACAGTGCGATATAAATGGCACCTGCCTGACCAATGTTGTTTCTCAACTAGCTACGGCCAAGAGTTGTGTGTGATGTCTTCTTGGTTCTCCCGATTGATACTGGTTCTTAGTTGAAATAAACAACGAGTTAGCACTCTACTTTAAGAAATGGTTAAAAGGTATAGGCGGTTCGCTCATGCACTATGTCTAAAATAGAGACCCACCTCCTAAAGAAGTAAGAGGGATTCTATTTTCCAGGTTTTTTTTGCTTAACTAGGTATGTAAATTTTCTAAATACCTTCGGTTCAAACGTATCTGTTAGATAAGAGAATTGTCTATGTGTTCATGACTATATCCAAAAAAAGTTAACTGTCCCAAAAATCCGCATATATAATAGCCCATTGTCCGAAAAAAACAAAGGAAAATTCTTGGCATTATAAATTAGTTTTGGAACGAAAACCCGAGTAGGGTTCAAATAAATGATTGTTCATTAAAATAACTGTTGACCGTCGTTAGGCTATGATGAATGAATGAATGAAATGCACCGACCCCAGCTTGGCTTGACCAGACTCGATTAATCGAATAAACCCCAAGATTTGCACTAGCCCCTGAAGCCTCATGCTTCATGGTGCTACAAAGACCATTGCATATCAAGGAATAGACCGGGGGGCAGTTTAATGGTAGGGAGGACGTGCCCTTAGGATAGGAAGGAGTGTGAGAGCCAATCGAGTAATACACCCTAAAATTAGCATTGGACTAGTGGAGAGACGAGTAATATTTGTCTATAAAATAAAAATAAATAGTGTTTTATTGCAGGCAAAATACATATATACAAAAAAAAGTTACAGTAAAGAAATAAAAAACATAAAAATTAAAACTTAGAGGTATCGACAGTAAAAAATAAAAAATTCTAACTTAGAGGTATGTATAGGTCCGTAGTCTTTAAAAATCATAAATAATTTCGTTATTTTTTGTTCCCGCTTAGGTGAACAGAGTTCCAGTGCACAAATATGGGGCTTGCTAGGTTGCAAGAGACAACCCTCAAAATGCTGTTACTAGAGCGCCTCAAACTTAGCCAAAAAGACGCGACCTTTGACCTCCTGATGGCGTAAGAGTCTGGGACCCCCGCTTCGGCAAACATGCTCGAGGCACTGCAGGCAGTTTCATAAGGGCCGAACCCTTAAGCATCATTATACTGAACCCTTAACGAACTGTACATCTTTTTTGTGTAGTTGCACCAAAGTTGGCAGGTGTACATTGACAAGCAGTAAGCTCTGAACAGAGTGTTCTTTACGTCTTTGGTGCACTTCACAAACTTGCGCGCGAGCATGTTACTGCTCACTGAGAGGGCCCTACGCTCTCTTTCTATGTGGGGGATCTTTTAACGACGTCGCAGCTGGTCTCTGCTATGCTGTGTTGTTCTAATATCTTCGTATGAGGTCTCGCTACTATCCGTTTCAGGTTTCTTGTATATCTCGCTAGCAGCCTTTTTGATCCTATCTCGTTCTTTGCCGTGTCCAACCAGAAGTTGATTTCCTGGTCGAAGTAAGTCATGTCCTTTCTGAGGTTGTCATTCCAAGTGTAAATCGGTCGGCAGATTTATTGGATTTGCCCTTGTACTGCATTGCTACATGTAGCAGGTGTGGTTTTCGTCGTCTGTGGACACGTGCGAGATAACACATCCTGTGATTCTTGATGCGTTTGGTTACGGTTTTAAGTTTAAAATTTAATGAATTTTCTTTTGTCGGTTTTTTTTGTTGTGGTTTATCAGGTCTCTCATGATAACTCTTTAATATTTTCGAAGTATTGACCTTTTGGCTTTAGTGAGTGCCAATACTTTCAGACCATGTATCATACAAGGTACGATCACCATTTGATACATGAGTCTGGCTAATTTCCAGCCCATCTTTGAGTTTATTATAAGTGGTATTAGTGACTTCGTGTCATAATTTACATTTACATTACTATTAATTTACAACCACAGCCAAATAACGATCATCCCAAAGGGCTTACTATGTTAAAACAATTTCACTACAACATGCCTTCTGCATTCCTACAAAGCGCGTCATCACGTCACCCTCACTGTTTTTGCAACACTATTGAACTTAACACTTATCACTGGGACCGAATATTTGTTCGCCTAGTTCACCTTTTTTTTTTGTTACCCTCGGGTCGTCTACCTGAAGCACATTTCTGTAAGCTTGTTGCAACAAAGTACAAGGTTTCCATCTACTTATATCATTTGTTAGCCGTTTATCCTGGGAATTAATGCTACAATTATTAAAATATGATAAGTTAGTGGCTAGTCAAGGTAATAAGTATCATAGCGTTCTTTTTGTTTGAGTAAAAAACATCCTACAAAAATGTCTCAAGATAAACCCGTCACCAGAATGTCTCTTGAAATAAGGACCACCAAACCTCATGTTCACGACCCTGCTGACCCGCTAGGCCCCACCACAATTAGATTAAAGCTGAAAATCAAAACTCAGTCCGATTGGCTTATGCACCTTACACCTTTTTGGCCTTAACAAAAACAGTTAAACTGGAAAATGCAAATTGATCACAACAGATCCAGGCTTTCCTCACTTTTAGGCTCTTTACGCAAGTTGTTCAGTGAGAGCACTGGTGGCCCAGTGGTAACGGCCGCGACTTACGAGTTGTAGGTTCGAACCCAGACAGGCGCTTTACTTTGTGTAAATTATTTCATCACCACTGCTCTCAAAACGGTGAAGGAAAACATCGTGAGGAAACCGGCATGTCTTAGAACCAAAAATTCGAAGACATGTGACATCTACCAACCCGCACTGGGTCTGCATGGTGGATTACGGCCCACTCTCTAACAGAGAGGAGGCCCGTGTCCCAGCAGTGGGAACATAATAGGCTGATTATGCTTATGCTACGCAAGTTGTTCATTGCCTTCGAGCTTGTTCTCGTTGCTCGTTGGAGCCTTAAATGACTTGGTATAAATTAAAACAATAGCTAAGCTAAGTGAAATCTTTGTACTTTCTTATTGAGAATTAAATTTCCTTATCGCTAGAATGGATTGATCTCACCAAATTCGAAGCTCAGGATCCCTAGGCAGGCAAGCAGTTCCTCGCATGCATTGTACACAGTTCCAAATAATTTTATTTCGCGACACAGGGTACACCAGTAGATTTTTATACACTTATCACTCCGTTGTCCGAAACTGGGCGCAGGCAACAAAAACAAAAAAAAAAGTTTGGTTTTTGTTTTGTCGGAACACACCCGCTCGCTACGACGACTCACAACCGAATCGGTTGGCCGTCGTTGGGCTACATTAAAATTAAAATAAATACCAACTCTTGCATAAAAATATTATTGTTTTTTTTTAAATACAGAATGTTCAAAAATAGGTATATACTCGTAAATTACGTCTTACATATTAAGGTGATGGCACATACAGTTTTTAAATAATATTTTATAGTCATAAGCAGTTCTTGATCAGGTGGTCTACTACAAACACATTTTGCATTATGTACCTAGTCGTTTAATAAACGCGTACGGCGTTAGTCTGCGCCTGGTATTTAGAGTCCTGTGATGCACCCATGAGCATATTCGAAAAGGAAACATATTATTTGGTCGCTTTTGTAGTACACTGCAACGTAGATACATAAAGTATGTTTCGTAATGAACCGCCAAGTCACTATGAACCGTAGTACAGTTTACTCAGTAGCGTTGTTGTTCTGAACGTCAGGGTATTTCGCTTGGAAGCGCCACCGGTCGCGCCAGCAGTGCACCTGGTTGCGTATGCGCGACACGTCGGCGGCGTATGTGCGACAACAGCCACCGACGTACCGCACGCCCAGATCTAGCCACTCCTGGACGAAGACTTCGACTGCCTCGCACTTGTCGCGATCTATCCACCTGCAAAGCACAAAGAGTTATAGTAAGTAGGTTACAGTACCTACTATTAGAAAGCGGTCTTCCTTTCGATGAAGCTCAGTTTTTGTTATACAAAACTGAGTCGCAGAATCCGGCACAGTAACCCAGTTCTACTAATTATATTCTAACGAAAATCAGAAGCTCGTACAGACAGGCGGGACACAATACGCGATTCGTGCGCGACACAGATGCACCGCTCGTCGCGCGACACGCTGTTCCTTTATGTCAAGTGCGGTTCACGTCGCGTGTCGCTCCAGTCTCCACGAGCCTTCTAACTCCAGTATAATAATATACTTTCTTAAGAAGTCAGTATGGCTAATTCGTAGCTCAGGCTACGTCGCCGTCGTAGTGTCGTAGCACTTAGTTGCGCTACGGTCTACGACACTACGCGCGTAATCGCCGCTGCGAAATAGCCATTATGCGCAAAATGTGCATTTACTATTGTGATACGCTAGCTCCGCAGCGAAAACTTAATTATGTAAGATCTAATTTCATTAGCAGTTTCACCTTCATTCGAATAAGAAATCTTAACAATTACATTCACTTGGGAATATACAAACTAAACCGTAGATAACTTATCCTACTCGGAAATCTTACCCTATTTGAGGGTTGTATTTTTCGCCCGAATTGGGATAAACGATAAGCGGAATAGGGTCGTGTGGCCGGTCGTCGTTGAAGCCTTTCACGAGGTTTGACACAAAGGATGGCGCGCAGCAGTTCACTCCCACGGCGACGAGCTGGTCGGGGTTCGCTTCCCAACATTTCTTTGCGACTTTTTGGAAGCTTTCACCGTGAGCGATGCTTTGATTGTCCTGTAAAAAAAGGTAACAATAGTCAGTAGTGGCAAATAGAATAGTACCTACCTAAGCGGAGTTTCTCCCTGTATTGCCATAATAAAATGCAAAGATTCGTCTATCTAGGAACGAATACAAAATGAAACAGTAGGTAGCTACAACGTTTCGAAAGAGCTTATAGTTTCGTGAAAGTTGTAAAAGTTCGCTAGATGAGGAATCTTACAGGATACCTACTTACTTGTAAGTATGCCGTTGAATAGCAAATAGCCTATAGGCAGCTATAGGCATTCTAGTTAAGTTGTAAAGTTTCTACCTAGTAGTGGTTTAAAAATAATCAGCCAGTAAGTTATAGTATTACCTACGTTATATTTTAGTAAAAGATTTTAATTAAACTGTTGACATGGTAATAGAATATGTAAAATGATAAAATGTTTGGGTGCGGGAATACCAAAACAAACTGTATAGCACGCAACAAAATTTTCTATCAAATCTTTTATCAAGTTGATCGGCTTTTTGTTCCCGATTCGTGCTATTCGTACGAACGGAATAACAAACTACATTCGAATATTTTGTGCCTAGGTATACACGGTGTGCCAACCCGCCGTATTCAGGTATCTATGTATAAAAATAAATAATCCTTGCGCAAAGCCACAGCCACACACAACGCCAGAAACGCAACATGTCAATACCACGCTTCCACAAATCGATGATGTTCGTTATTTTAGAATTTCAAAATTGGTCTGGTACAGAATGGAGAATTTATCGGAGCTATTACGTAACTCATCGGTCCCAAGCTTTGAATAGACGAGCCTGGTTATGGTTGGCAAGGTTTCTTTATGCTCATATACCTATGTCCAATATTACAGAAAATGCAAGTAATTTGAAATGATACTAAATGACCTATAATGTTTCAGCTTACTCGCTTACCTTACAACTGAATGCGATCCAAGCCTTTATGTGAGGGTAGTCTCGTAGAAGATCGCATAACATTTCGGCTTCTTCTTGACAAGGGATCGTCTCCAACGCCAAGATATCGACTCCCGCCTCTACCAACGCCTGGATCCGAGGTCGGTGCCAATTTTTCATAGTCTAAGAAACAAAGTTTATGATTATGGTGGAAAATAATTTAGTATTACCTATTCAATTTGAAAATGGAACTCAAATGGAGTTGGGTAGGACACTGGGCAGAAGCATTGATGACAGGTGGAGTAAGGGAGTGACCGAGTGGCGTCCAAGGACTGGGAGACGAAGTGTCGGTCGTCCGGCGGCGAGATGGCCGGACGACATTGTTACCTTCGCGGGTAGAACCTGGATGAGGCTGTCACAGGAGCGTGGGAATTGGCACATGAAAAGGGAGACTGACTGAGATGATGAAATTCTTCAAATTATGATGTGAAAGGTCTATTATAAATCGAAACTAAAAAAAAAACATTCGTAAAAACAAGAAGAGAAATTAATTAAGGCGCACATTTTGTTACTCCATGTTTGTTTCAGATAGCCATTTGTTCTAGTTTTCGTTAATTAACTGTCCACCCCAGTCAAATGCTGTCGGTACAGGAAAAAAAAACAAGAGAAATGGAGTGGAGTTTTTCATATTGCCGATGTAAATTTTAATTTGCAGGCAACTTTACGGCCCTCTTTACGATTTAGCCGCCGCTTTCAACGGCCTTTATTAGGCTATGCATTCATGGCTCTCAGGGTTCCGCATCAATGATCGGGCATCTGATTTAATGTTTTTAACTGAAATTCGATCCAACATCTATTATTTTGTTCTTGATTTAATATTTATTAGATTATCTACTTTGAATAAAGACTTAGTTATCTATTTTCAAAAACCATTTCCTTGCTACGAAAATGTATGCGATGAAAATATATAGCTTGCCTGCAGATTCATGAAAAATCGTCTCAATTTTTCCGAGAAAGAATAGGTTACCTTATACCTGGGATGGGGAGAAGTAAAGTAGTGTTTCCCTTATGTATTCTTTAAAGCTTTAGACACGACACTGACGAACAATAACTTAATAACTTCCCGAGATTTTCATGGATAGTAAAATGTGTAAAAAGAGGCATGATGTTGTGTTATGTTGTTTAAAAATAATATAAGTTAAAGTACCTGCAAACGTAAAATTAATTAACCCTACTTAATTTTTTATGAATGCTTTGACATAATCTTATCATTATTAACAGCCTTAATTACATTATAAACAATACGAACATTAATATAAAAAAAGGAAAATAATCATAGGGCATCGAAAAACTCGTCCACATCGCTGTCAATAGGAAGTGCCCAAAATTGTGGCAGCATTGCCACGTTCTATGGCGATGCTAATTCTTTGGCCAAAAAATAGGTCAGCCTTCTGGTCACGTGACGAGTCGACCAATCGCGTAAATAATCAGACGAAAGCGAATATTAAATAATAATAGGTATAATATTAGTCCGGGGTATTGTGAGTGCCTATACAACAAAAAGATAAAGCTTTAAAAAAAATGTTACTTGTGTGTGGCGATGTTTAGCAAGAAATGGCAGAAGCCTGCGTGGTAATCGCGTAACAAACTAACATTAGTAATGGCTTTCATTTTGACAGTTCAACAACATTAATTGCGTTTTTTTACGTTGTTGAGCAGAGTAATTTTTCGAACATATGAAGCAATCGATTAGCAATATCCTTCAAAATGATTCAGATTTTGATTGATACTGTGTTAGGCAATTACATTAATGAGCGATAAAACCAAATTGATGTCTGTGTATCCTAAGGATTCACAAAAAATAATAACGACATCGATCGGCAGTCACTAGGTACCTAACATACTTTTACAAATACTATTCACGAAAAAGAACCCTAGAATCTAACAGCATAGTTAATGTAGAATAATAAAAATACGCACTCAGTAAATTCGAAGCTTTTAGTTAGAAAGCTTTACCTTTAACATTTGAACAAGATCGATTCAAGCGATTGTCGCCCTAAAAGCACTGAGTGACAATCTATAGAAATAGACAAAGAACCAATTTCGCGCCGGCCAAATTCATTAATTATTAACTACATCTAAGCGATTTGTTTTATGTAGGTACTTTAATAACTATTAATTTTTCAGTATTATTATTCAGTACATCATTAAATGACCTCCCGCTCTGGGCGAAGCGGGAGGGCGTGTCAGACTTTAACTGACTAAAACCTACCCGTGTTCCTTCAGTTGCCTGTGCCAGGGGCCACGGTATCTCCTTCAAACAACCCGCAACCCTGGCAGGCATCGGCCCTAACGGATCCCGTCACTTAGTGCTGACATCTCTTTCGGGCGCGCGTGGAACACAACGCGCCGTCGACCCGGGCCTGGTCCTTAGCGGACGGCGAGCTACCCATTGCTCGCCGTCCGCAAGCCCATTATTCTGAAACCGCATGGTTTAAAATTTTTCGTTGTTTATTGAAAAAAAAGAAGCTGCTCCATTAATTTTGACCGCGTAGGTTTTGTCACTTTTCTTGGCAACAGGTGATTTTTTTTATTGATAACCGGCTAAAAATGTCTACGTTGGGGGGGCTAGTTTGCGCGTCGATGTCTCTTTCACCCTGTATACAATGTCTAGAATATTCGCCCTAATACCTATTTATGCAGGTAACCTATCTATCTTCGTTTTATTCAAAGTTACGTAAAAAATGAATAAGTTATTCACACAAGCTTGCTCTATACATAGAACATAATCTGTACTTGCCGAACAGGTGATTTTTCTTCTACCTACAATAAAATAACAATTTGTAGGTACTTGTTTTTTTTAAAGTCTATCACTATTTAAAAATCTGTTGAATAGCTTACCTCAACAGACGTAGTGTCTGCGTAGCTGCCGTCATACTCTGAGCCGTCGTGCAGGTGAGCCCCATACGGCCCCACCGAGCCCACGATCAGCGGGGTACGATCTAAAGAAACAGGTAAGTACCATAAATAAATAAAATCTTCTTAATACTACGTATATCGCTATGCTCTACGAGTCTACGCGAACACACATAACTTCCAACCCTTGCAAAGTGTAATTAATGCGTGCTTGCACCCGACCCTCGCTGAGGCGAACCCTACAATCTTTGTTTACAGCAAAACACAAACATTCTTGAAATTTTATAAATTTAAATAATAAATTACATCTGCCTCTTCACCTCTAACTTTACCTTGTTTAAAAAATCTCTATGTTTAGTACCGAAACTCATTTTAAAAACTGGTGGAAGTAACGGTAGCTATTACGTTCGAAATAGCCACTTGTCATTCTAAAAAGTAATACCGGTCATAAAGTACATGATAAACCCGTGATAAAGATTTAAAAGTGTATTTTCGAGTGGTTTTATCGCCTATTTGCCTGTTTTCTAGAAAATGAACGACGACTTGAGAAATGAATGTTAAAATTAGATATTTGCTCCAAGGGCACTTTCATTACATCGCTTTTCGTTTGACAGAGTATCGTCTTGGGTATATTTAAAAAATCTACCTTGCTTTTTTGTGTCTGTTAGCGTAATCAGATTTCAAGACTTGGCTTTTTACACATTTAGTTGTTTATAAATATATGTCAAACATTTTTTATGTGTAGTACTTAAATGATGCATATTTTACGAGTGGGGGTAGGTACCCATTAATTTAGGTACATTGTAAAAATCATACTTAGAATGTTTTTTCGTCTGCTTGATATTTAATTAAAAACATCTACATATTTTACTTCTGTAAATGTAATTTCACTGGCCAAGCAACCATTTGTCATTTTCATTTGATCTTTTAAAGTCTCCCATTTACTGTGGAGGCCTGTCTCCCTCGGTATTCATTTATGAAATATGTCACGCCATTCAAGCCCCGTATAATGTTATGTACGGTCGCAGATACTTGCCGTTTTGCACGTAGTCCTGGTACTCCTCGAGGTACTGCGAGCGCGCGCGCTTTGCCAGCTCCACGGCGCGCACGATCAGTTCGAAGGCCTGCTCCTCCGTCACGCCCAGGTGCTCCACGAACCCCTCTACCGACGCCTGGTAAGTGTTCGTTATTACTAAATCTGCTCCCGCTGCAAAATAACCACAAAACACGTTTTACGGCCCGCAAACAGTCATAACGTTGGCGCATTAATCACATTAAACACAGGCCGGTATTTAATGAAAACAAATGAATCCCAAGATTAATGTCTTCAACCATGCTACCGATATCTCTATGCTTTTCCTATAAGCGCTAATTTATAGTCCACAAACTCCGAAGTCGGTATTACGAAACTATAGTTCGATAAATATGGCTAAAGTTGAACTTTGTTAGTATTACGGACTGTGAGCAGAGTGCGGCTAAGAGGCGTAAACAATTAATATTATTAAAACTTAGTAATGCATTACTAAGTTACACGAGCCCGGCTTCAATATTACGGAAGTGAGGTCGCAAAGGAACCGTTCTCTGTCGAACAAAATAATTATGTAATAAACAGAAGACGGCGCACGGCTTGCGAATGGAAAGGTATTAGACAGACAAGGTGATTAATGGCAACAACGCTGTGTATCCTGAGTTGTAGTTTGTAAACGAGGCGCCTTCGGCTGTGCGAGCGGAGGCAGCCTGCCGAGCCTGTACTATGCAAATGTGAAATAGTTAGTAGATGAGGGAGAAATAGCGGCATCACTTGCCAACTTGCTACAGCGTCAATCATAATAATCACAGCGGAACAGCTGCGACTTACCTATACCGGTAAAATATGTGTACTTGCGACTTAAGGATTACATTCTACAAAATCTATTTGCAGTGTACGTAACAGAGAATAATACATGTTAGACTCTGATAAAGAATGTTATTACTGTGTTACCAATGATAACCATGTACGCAAAGCTCAACATTATGTACGGTAGCGATAGTAGTGTCTGTTATCTTACGAGTATGTCCGCCACTCTCAACGAGACGAGAGTGCAAAGCGTTCATGTTTCCACAAAGTACGCGGTCATATTTTATATTTTTTCACATTATATCTACTATAAGAGGCACCAAAGCAAGGCAGTAGGCTTTTCCCTCCAGGGAGTTATTTGCTTGCAGACACTTTGCAGCTTTTCCTTATGAAAAGAAACGTTTTGTGGCGAAGAAAAGCGCTTTCAGAGGACGATGACACGAGACGAGGTCGCACTCTCGCTGTCAGATGCATGAACACGACGAGCTAAAAGCGACCTAACGTGTAATTCGTCAAAACACGCATGTAGGTACACTTATTCTTAGCTATAACGTCTTGCGGGTCTATGTAAGTATTTGAGTACCTTCGCAGTCGTTAGCGGTTTTTGTTGAACTGTGTTTCGATTCATTCAAATGTGTAGGTGAATTACTATTCCTGTCTGTAAAATACAATGTAGTTACTAGAACTTAGCGGACTTAGGTAGTGGGTGTTAATGTTGTATGTAGCTGCCAATATTGGATTTAACAGTTTCCGAATTTAGCATAGTATGTTCGTACATAATGCATGCAGCTTAAGTCCCTATCTGTTGTGAAAGTGGGTGTTTAGACTGTTTATTTCATTTAGTTCTGACACGTGGCCGCCCACCACCCAAGCAAGACGTTCGATGATGCTTACTCTGTCACGTGGCATAGGCAAAATAAAGCACAAATTCATTTTATAATGATAGCGGTTCTATTACTAAATTACGTACGACGAATAATATTCTCGGTAAACTGTAACCGTTTAAGCAGACTCAAGCAGTTCTACTTTTATATTGCAGTTCCTTATGTAGGTATATAGGTAGGTACACCAGTAGAATTCTGTATTCCTCGTGCACAATGCACGCCTCATTAAGTAAGTAATTTATCTCTCGGCTCTCGTAGAGGAAAATCTGTTTAAATATAGGGCTCTTAAATAATTTTTGAGACGAAAATGAATAAAATTTTACCTCTTAAGAAGTCGAGGTGGGTGTTAACGACCTCGTCGGGGTGTGTGTAGAGGAAGCGCGCGCTCCAGAGCGGGTCTCCGTCGATGACGTGACCTACATGACATGACAGCTGCGTGGAGAATCCGCCATCCAGCACCACGATCTGTGGCGGCTCTGGACCCACGCCGTTCGTCGGTGTCATTCTTCAATGGATGCTCAGTTCTGAAATTTTAGGATTTGGAGTTTACAGACCGAAGACATTATATTTCTATTACAGATTTTGAATAAAGTTGCCTTGACTGTTAATAAAAATCTGCCAAAGAATTGTAAGGAAACTTCTAAAGTGAATCATAGTTAAAGTCAGACTCAGATTGCTTGCTACAGCTGAGTTGCAAAAATTTTCGCAAAGCGCTTCGGGTTAAGCGGGACTGTCCAGCGCTCTTTGAAACTTGCTGGAATCCATTGAACCGTGCATCCAGATAGGATATGTTTTCGTAAAATAGCTGTATATCAATATTCCGCCTGAAAATAGTGCTATTGTCACTTCGTACGAGAAGTAATGTGTCGCTTGCATTCTACTCTGCGTACGGTCGACTATCAGTGATGAATTACCTCCATCGCTCTCTCCGAATACAAAAGCGTTCATCAATTTAGATGCTGAGGTGAATTGGAACGTGTAGAGACATTGTGGCTGTGCGGCTGCCGCCGGCAGTAAAATGTAAGAGCAGTGCTAATTCCAGGTGCATTAGCACTGCTCTTCTCGTACTTAACAAACGTTCAAATTCAAGTCGCAATCTCATCTCGGCGACAATCAATGTCGAAAACTTGCCAGTAAATTGATTGTGTTTTGGACAGATTTATACTGAGATTAGAATGTGAACGTTCTTAAAATACGGGAATTGCACTTCAGTGGGGTAATTGCGTATAAAACTAACAGTAGGAATGGCTTTCAGTTTGACAGTTCAGCAACATTCATCGCGGTATTTACGTATGATAGGCAGACAAATTTTTCGAACATTATGAAGCAATGATTTAGCATGATTCAGTCTTCAAAAGTAAAAGAACGCTAGTCTATTCTATAGGTAGTTACTATGTATTATGCCAGGAAGGCATAAAACAAAGCTATATTGCAGGCAGATGTAAGTCAATTATTGATTTCAATTAATGAGGCAATACGTAGAGACGCAGTTTGGCTTCATCATTTTCAAAGCTAAAGATAAAAGCCCCGAGTTAATAATACATTGTAAACGCCTCTCTAGAGCATTACATTTATTCATATGTACCTATCCAGACCCACGCATTCCTTCATGTAATGAACGTTTCCAGTTTCAAATAATCGCTACGAAATAAAATAAGTTGCTAAGTAATAAGTACCTAAATTCCTACTATCACGGCTTAATTTTTATGAATTTCCCAGAAACATAACCTTCTAATTAGCATGCATTATGTGAAACAAAAGTTTGCTTGGTATAATTAAGTACTGCTGGATTAATGATTTTATTACGTATTTGTTCGTATACATTTAACATAAGTGACTCTCGGAACACTGATCAACATTATACAACCACCGATAATGAAGGTTTTCAAATAATCAGATAGGTTGATTTGCAAGACTTTCCGGTAAATAAATACAACTTTTCCGTTTACAATCAGTCTAACTTTTTCCAGGCCTGGAGCTAAAGTTTGCATTGCATAGAAGGTTGGTTTTATTGAACTTTTTGGTTGGGGCCACTCAATTACGTCACCTATTGCCGATTTCACCAATGAAATTGATCGCGATCAGCACTTTTATGCACAGTTTAAGAGCTGTCAGTGTCAATATTCCATAATAATTTTGACACTGACAGATCTTGAACGCGTTTTTGATGAGCTGAACGCGTTTAGTGTCATTGGTGAAATTGGCACTTAGTCACTAAGTCGCCTTTACAGCAACTATTTAAATTACTGCATACTGATATGTCCTTGCTCAAGGGTGCAATCTACAAATGTTGCGAAATGTCAAAAAGTCAGGATTTCTGTACTTTAGGATCAATCCTCTGAATGTTGGTGAAAACCGCATTAAAATTGCGTAGTTTAGAAGTACACGCAGACAGACACGAAAAGCAACTTTAATACATTCATATTAAGTACGTACAAGTACAACGTAGATGACCTTTGAATTCCTATGACGATAAGGCGTGCTTACTCTGTGAGAGTATTCACATGTACAAGTAGCCTATCTACTTATAACATGTAGACACAAGTAAAACAAAGATCCATAAATATGAAACTGTCAAATATCCCTAATAAACGAAATGTGTTCTAAATTTATGTTTGGGGTCCCAACAGACTCGGCGGCACAGTGGTTACAGACAGTCAGACATAACTGCAGATGTACAGGTTTAAAAGAGGGTTTGTAGAAGTTCATATTATGCTGCAATAATTGAAGTTAAATGTAGAAAGATGGTCTTTACCGTAGCCTAAAAGGTCGACAAAAAGGAGACAACATACCTAGGTTCATTAGAACGGTACAAACCGCAGTCTTATCGCTAAAAGCAATTTCTTTCAGAATGAACGTATAAACGTAGTGGTTTCAGAATCACTAAGAGAGTCGCAAAATACTTTCCATAATATGGTCCAAAATTAAACTGAAGTGAATTTTAATTTTAATTTTGGACCTATCCTACCTATGGATTATCTGTGCATTTATTCTACGCATAATAAAAGCTTTTGTGTGTTCCTACTAAAACAACTTGACATTTCGGTTTGATTTAAAAAGTACGAAATCTCCAGCTCCGAACAGGGTAACTCGTATTTTTCCCGTGTGTGTCTGCGGCATTATTAATGGCTTATATCAGTAATGGCTTGGGTACAATATTTAACATCTGACGGCATATACCACACCGCCTTCCATCTAACCGTGATTCTTGCAATATGGTGTTACCACAGACCATTTTACGTATAAGTAGTAAAACTAGATTTACTATGATAATCACGAAGATTTCAATTCTATTTGACAATGACAGGTCTAGCATTCAGAGACTCAGAAGAATCACATTTTTGATATGTAGTTGATAGAGAAACCACTCTCATAATTTAATTGTTTTATTTCTCATTTAAAATCAATTTAAAAGTTCAATTAAAATCCATGCCGGTCGCTGTCGCTCCAAAATCCAATGATGCTCTGATTTTTTCGAATATGGAACGAACTATTTAGATATTATAATTTGAACAGTTTCAATTTCACAATACATATCGCGTCTTATTTGCATTGCTACCCACATATCCCCATGTAATTAAATAGATAAATGTTAACACAAACCAGACTATATTATTATGAGTCTAATATAGATAATGCTCGTAAATATTAATAGGTCGCTATCAGTGCTCTTATTGTTTGTCCTAATCAAGGGATAAGATCAGCAAGAAATATTGGGATTAGTCCATGTTTGTAACATGGACTATGCGATGAAACGAAGCGAAACGGAACGGAGGAGTGGAAGGTTGCATAGATAAAGGGAAACATTATTGAGAGGCTTATAATAACCTGCCTATATATCACGTAAACGTATGCTACTGAAAAGTACTACTTAAAATACTTACTTATTTTTATGTTGTTCTGTGTGTATTGTGTTTCGATCTCGTCTCTCATCGTGGCACCTAAACGAGTGGTAGGATTTGAATGCAGTTTTTTATTCGAAGGCTGGTTTTATGACGGTGGTTTTAGCCATGTGTCAAGAAGATCTGTTCAGCCATTTTGAAAATAATTGGGTATTTTCTGATGGGACCACGAAGCAAGCAACTTATGGTTTTCTCAACCGTGCTCAATAGCTTAATTACAAAATAAATATTTTTTTTTACATTTGTAAGTAGGTACATATTTTGTTGATCGTGAAGTTTTTTAATTTTCAATTTATTAGCTTTTTTTGCTGCCTTAAATAAGTACCTAGGCAAGGAGAATGAAAGTAAGAGAAAGGTCCCTATAATTAATGTTGGTTGTATTATGTTCACTATATTTAAATTATAGGTATATATATTTTTGATAACACCACTGATGTTATTTCTGGGGTCAAAGTTGCTCGTGTCCGTAGGACATTCCATCCTGTCCATTCAAGATCCACCCTACACGTAACCCCTAGGTGGTGCTAAATGAGCAACAACGCCGAGCTTCGGGTGGCAGTAAATAACCCGACCCAACAAGCCTGACAAGCTTGTTCTTGTTGATGGTAGGAAATGACCTCATCAACCCGGTCCTTACGGTCATGCTTTGTGAGGCTGGGGGCGTTGGATTCACCGCCTGGACCGCGAGGATGAAAATCTCAATAAAATAATTACCCTAATCCTAACGTGAGGACCGCGCCGAGAGGGTGAATGGCTGGAATGACTGCAGTTCATCGCTCCAACCTCGATGGGACAGGCTAACATCGTTGAATTGCGCCTTCTTATGGGGATGGGCGTCACCCTGTAAGCGCCCGTCTAATTCGACCCTGCTCGTGGGAAAAAATATGAATGAACCAAAACAAATAAAAAAAATCCTCACCCAACAAGTGTTTCATCCAGCACTATTTATTAGACCACGCTCAGCTTCATTAAGCGATATGGCTAAACCTGAAGTCAACCAACCTGAACAAAAATCAAGAGACATAGTTGACACAACTGACAACTCGTCCGACCAGCAAGCACCACCAGCCTGGCAACGGGTGCCAAGTGGAAAAGGACAAGCAATTCTCCACCAAAAAGCTCTCCCGTTGCAGTATCAAACAGGTTTACATCCCTACCTTTAGACCATTCTGAAAATCAAAATAACGGCATCCCGAACATGAAAACGAATAAACCTCCCCCTATTGTTCTATATGGAGTAGAAGATGTCAATGAACTCTCAAAACTTATACAATCAGTATGTGCTTCCAACTCTTTAAAATAAGGATAGTAAACAAAAACTTGCGGATTGAGTCCTTGTGGATTGCCCAGAAACTTACAAACATGTGATATCGGCAATCAGGACCAAGGGCTTGATAGGTCACACGTTCACGCAAAAAGAAAAGAAGGCATATCGCATAGTTATAAAAAAACTACACTATACTACACCTCACAGTGAAATAATAAATGCGATAGAAGCTACTGGAAATAAAGTTCGCGGAGAAATCATCAATGCCCGATTTTGTCAACTTAGAAACGAATGAGAATAACAAAGCACTAAAAAATATAGAGCATATCCACCACCAGCGAGTCACAATAGAAAACCCTCGAAAGACAAAAACAATTGTCCAATGCCAACGCTGCCAGCAATATGGTCATTCCAAGAATAACTGCATGCGACCCTATAGATGCGTCAAATGCGGGGAAGGACATAAAACTGCAGACTGTCCAAAGAGAGATCGCAACACTCCTGCCAAGTGCGCTCTGTGCTTTGCTTGTGACCATCCTGCTTACTATAAAGGCTGTCAGGTCTACTTGGAAATGTCGTTCAGAAAGGCAAACCAGAATGAAAAACATCCTCTTCATCCCCCTAAGAACGAGTTAAATGACACTAAACAAACCAACCCAATACCACTCAACTCAGCGACAAGGGAAGCTACTCTGATATTGCAGAAAATAGACGCAGTACTGACATTGACTCTGACACTGAAAACAACCCTCAACATAGTCGCATTGTACAAGTTCTAATAAAACAATCCGAAAAGATAGACCAACTCATTCAACAGATAGATACCCTGCTGAACCTATTGACTACCGTCGTCTCTAAATTACATTCATAGTAACCTTACGTATTGCAACGTGGAACATCAATGGATTATCTTCGAACATACTTGAGCTTGAAGAAGTGATTAAGAGTAATAAACTTGACGTAGTTTCTGAGTCTCATGCCTCCAAAAGTAGAAGGTTTCAATATTTATTTCACGCCCCATCCTGGCGATGGCAAAGCTCATGCGGGTACTGCACTAGTAATCAGATCAAACCTCAAGCACACCGTTTTAGAGCAATACGCCACACAAGATATACAGGATACTACTATCCAATTAGACGATCGAGCAGGCCCGATTACATTGTCTGCCGTTTACTGCCCACCTAAACACAAAATGACTCAGCAAATGTTTGAAGACTTCTTTTCTCAACTTGGAAACAAATTCATACCAGGAGGGGACTGGAACGCAAAGCATACATACTGGGGTTCCCGTATGACTCTCCAAAGAGGCCGATCACTTATAAGCTGTCTAGACCCTTACCACCTTACACCAATATCCTCTGGAGAACCGACGAGCTGGCCAACTGATCTTAACAAGATTCCGGAATCAGTCATCTTTATTCCTCTATAGAATCGAGCCTTGATGGATCATCTGATCATACGCCGGTCATCCTCACCTGGAGCACTTAAGTCATATATGCTGAGCCACCGGAATCCTTATCAAATCGGAAGACTGACTGGCAGGGGTTTCGTAATCTCCTGGATGAAAAAATTCAGTTAAACATTCCCATGAATACTACAGAAGATATCGACAACGCTTGCAAGTACCTAACAAATCTGATTCAGGAATCTGCATGGTAAAACTCACTCTGCTTAACTCGCCTTCCAACAATGTCAACCCAATCAGCAGATATTAAAGCAAACCTTATGGAAAACGGCGACTACGTAGAATCTTGCATCAATCTCAGCATCCTACAGATAAAACAGCCTTCAACCAGGCTGCGAAACAACTGAAGACGCTCCTACAAGAATCGGCAAACTCTTCGTTCCGAAATACAGTAAGTGGCGAAATAATAGTAAGTGGCGCATCCGGGCGAGTGCTCAAAAATCGAACCACATCACATTCACTTTAAAGAAGGGGAAATTGCCCTCCTGTCAAACTTGGTACTGACGTTCTGCCAGATGGTGAGAATGTAAAATAAATGGGCTTAAACTTAGACAGAAGGCTCACCTGGACCTATCACATAAAAATAAGAAACGGGATGAAATTAATCATAAGTTCCGAAACCTGTACTGGCTTATGGGCAGGAACTCTGTCTTGTCTGTTGATAACAAGCTACTGATCTACAACACCGTGTTGACGACCCATCTGGACCTACGGAATCCCACTGTGGTGCTCTGCCAGTAAGAGCAACGTCATGTACATACAACGTGTTCAAAACAACATTCTGTGTACCATCACGAGTGCCCCGTGGTTCTCCAGAAATGGCGACATACATAATTATCTTGGCGTTCCCACTATTCAAACTGAAATTGACAAATTCAAAAGGAAATATGTCGATCGGCTCTCGGTTTATCCAAATACCCGGCCAATGATCTCTTAAAACCTTCCCTAACGGTGAAAAGGCTGAAAAAGAAGGATGCGTTCTAAAGAGGCAGCCGAGACACTGGTCTCATCGCCTAAACGCCATATTCACCTAACCCATCAGCTTATAGTCTTACGACTGATTCAGATAATAAAAAAAAACATTTTAGTAAAAATATTGAAGACAGAATAACGTAGATGTTATCTAGTAATGGTCTGTATCTACACTAACATAACGATAATTAAGTAAGTTCAAATAGTAATAAATCAAATGGTCACAGACCTCAGCACAATCAATAAAGAGTGTTTTTGTAGTCTAGAGTCGCGACTATTCTTATCTTCGAAGACATACAATAAACATAATGTAGGTATAATGGAAGTATTCTTTCTTATTTTGCCGATCAGCAAACCATTAGATGACTAAAATCTGAATATAAATGTGCCCCCAATAGACTTATGCCTTTATCTCTAGCTACGATCCTTCCACACCTCCTCCTATTGCTTCGTTTACATTCATACACCAGGGCCCGTGTCCCAATAAAAAAAAAAAAAATTAGTAAGATCATATTTGAATATAAGTAGTAAAATGCAAAGCCTGTTGGAGTCGAAAGATGAATCCTAGGAAAAACTTATTGATAATTTTTTGTACATGTGTGTCATCCACGAGCTTAGATATCGTTCTCTCTAACTTTAAAGTCTCGTACACACTGCCGCTACGACGCCACAGCGCGACACAAAGGCATTGCTCGTCGCGCGACACGCGGTGCCTATGTGTCGCGCTGTGGCGTCGCGCCTGTTTGCGAGAGCCCTAATGAATGAATGATTCGTCTGAAGTAATTATTATGAATACGTCGTGGGATGTTATGATCGAGTGCAATATTTTAGTTTTGGTTGTTAGTTTGCGATATATAAGGGGCAGCAACAGGCTTAATGTTCACTAACAATAGATAAAACAATAAATAATATGTATTTGTACGTAAATACCTGCCTACCTGTATGTACCTACCTACCTACTAGAATTTATAAATTCGCATCTCACAAGACTAATAGTTGATAAGCATAATATGTAGGTGTATAAAACATATTATTAATAGCTTAAACCGTGGTAACAAGAAAATAACCAGAGTAAAACGAATAGGTTTTAGATACCTATTCGTTTTACTCTAGCTATTTTCTGAGAAAGCTTAAGCTCAGCTTTGTCCCGAATCTGATAGATGAGTATACTTAGGTAAAATAAGTTCATACCTTCAATGTGGAAACACAACCAGACGGTACAACGTGCACTCAAACAATAACCGATGTAGCTATGAAAGAACAAACAATAATATTAGTGCAAAGTTATTTAGTTAATGACTAAAGTTCATAGGTTTTACTGATAAGCATATCTTTTGACACTGGTTCGAATTACACAAAGTATTACTAACATTTTATTTTTGTGCTGAAAAAATCTAACATTAGGCATGTTGCTACGGAGCTCCGTTTTCCTAAAGTTTAAAAAATGACAGCGATGCTCCTGTTTTCGCCAACAAAACTTTTGCGAAACTAAAAACTGTAAGAACGTGTCTGCGGTTTACCGCGAAGAGCTACGAAGGACTAGAAACTAGACTAAAACGGTGGTTCCGTTTTACAACAGGATCTACCCAGGTACACAAAACCCAGTAAAACGGATCTCCTATATCCTAATTACTATCGTTTGAGGTAACTTTACATTTGTATTACATATTGAGAAGATTAAGACAAGTTCGAGCGAATGATAAATCTCTTCGACCTGCCTATCAGTAGTTACGTGACTCGGAGACGAAAGCGGAGGTCACCGCGTTCTGATCTCTACTACTTGCCTATCTGGTACAATTAAAACTATCTATAGTACCTACCACTAAGTAATGCATGCGTCTGAGCAACTCTGTTTCGAGTAACGCTGGAACGAAAGCCATTTACGTGTCGAAACCTTCCCTTCACAAACTCATAATTGTTTTAAAAGTTTTCGCCGAGCTTTGCCGAAGCCCACGTCGCGAAGTTCTTAAATTATTTCGAAATGACATAAAAATGTGAAGGACAATCTAATTAAACATAAATCACTACAAGAAAAACTTGGGGAGCCTCCTATAAAAGCGGTTGAGACATTTTTGCAGCTAAAGAAATATCGTTTTCGGTGACAACAATATTTTAAGCGTCTCGACGTACACCTGAGCACGAAGGGCGCCGAAATGAATTATTGTACATCCTGTAACTTGCATAGACCTCGAAAGCCTTAGCGAGTTTTTAGTTTAGTTTTAAAACGAGGAAATTCGTTTTTAAACTAATTTCTTTTTGTAGGCAAAAGCGCTTTAATAAAAACTATTTATGTAAAACAATAAGGCGTTAGGTTCAAGTTGGGAAGTTGTGCATTTTACTGTGCACAACTTCCCAGCTACGTTACAAAACTAGTGTTTGAAAGTTAAGACTACAAAACTAAGATCAACTAAACACGTAAACTCGATACCATAGAAAATACACTGCATTGCACATTAAAAACGCACTGTGATTGAAGATAGGTTGGTACTTACATTGTTATTAGAACGGAAGATTTCAGTTTCCATGATACAATTTATCATTTTGAGAGCACGCAGTGCAACTTTGCGATAACATGTCATAATTTAGCGACAGTATTTATTGTACCTACTGATACCAGATGTACCAAAATACCTACTTCGAATGTTAATTAAAAAACATACGTTTTGTTATTTGTGTGTTAGCCGAAGGTTACTAGGTACCTACCTCTGTGTCTATTTTTGGCGAATCGACCTTGAAAAGATAACTGTGTGGAAGTCAATGGTTAGCTAGATTGGCCCAGCTGATAAGCTGATCTATTGATTGATAAATCCGTAGAAAAATCGTCCACTTAAGAAGAGGATTGATTGATGATAATTATTTTAACAAATTATAGAAATTTGTGTTTCCTAAACTGGCCCGCTTAACATGTGAACCTACCGTTTATGTAATTTTATTATGTACTTTAAAATTCGTCAAGTAATTTCAATAAACTCTGTAGTTAATGTGTTAAAGTATCTCAAATCACCTTTAAAAATATATTTTTTAAACATGCACTTCATGTAGTCAAATACTCACGTAACGTGCTGTTAATCTTCGAGTGATCAACTCGATTCAAGTTCACTAAACGGGGAACAAAATACTATACTCTTTTGATTTAGAAAAACATGATTATTAGGCAACGCGCAAGCAAGTACTATCACGAACACACGCGCGACGCTCGTATCTACAGCGTGATGCACACACACTGGGGCAAAACAAACAAAACTCTAGACAAAAATCATGTTTTACAATTTGTCTTGAAGATAAACTAAACACACGATTTGACGACGAGATGAAGACTGAATGTTGAAGGTTCTCCGAGACTCGCTACTCGGAGAATACATTAACATAAATGAATAATAAATCACAAAGCAGAGTTATCCGTTAACATTGTGTAATTATTTGTAAATCGTTCGGCATTAATGATTTAGTTTGCTCGGAAGAGCTAATCGAGCTCGGATTCCACAAATATCTAATTAGGGTAGGGAAAAGACAAGATAAATTTGAACTTAGTAGTTATTTACTAGGAAATGTAATTATGGATTTTGTGTATACAATAATTATGACATTAATCTGTCTTTCCATTACATTCGATACTAATGATATATGTAGAAATCTACTCCAGTACCTACATGCATATGGTATTTACTTTAAAAGGGCCCGATCTCGGTAAAGTGTCGCACGAAACTTGTACTTCTTTAATCTTCTACGATAAATTGCCGTTTAAGTATCTACCTGCAGTATTATCTCTCCTTCTCTCTTTAATCCATCCAAAGGTTGTCCAAGACCGCCCATTGTGTCACCCAATGTAAAATTTCCACATCCATGTCCGAAATTTATAAGGTGTACATAATAAAGAGTAGATATTCTATACAAGTACCTAATCTTTTACAGTACATGTAGGCGCTTTTATAATATTGTACATAACATAGACACTGTTTTTGTTCATATCCAAGAATAACAGCTTAACCGTATTCAAATAAATAAAATAAGTGCCTATCAGCAAAATTCTTGGTACCGAGTATTTTTCCAAGCGTTTAGGTACACTGACCGCACTGTGCGGCGTGATGGCTGCTGATTGGCTCGCGGAGTACCTACATTTCGAGACACCAGTAGATATTAATAGAGTTATCAACATGGAGCAATGTACTCGCGGCTCGATCGCTCCAGCAACCGACCACCTAAACCCAACTCCCTAATATACATAATATTATTGATGCAATCCAACTTCATCAATTACGACGTTTAAAAATAGATATTGTAACCAGATTATAAATAAAAGGAAAATATATGGAAGTAGGTACTTGTTATTTTCAGAATTGGATAGCAACAAGCAGATATAACAATGGTATGGTAACCGAATATTAATTTGAAAGAACAAAAGAATTATAAAATCTTGTCTTTTATAAAACCCTGTTATCTCTCTACCTTAAGTTCCTTTTACTGGAATACCGAATAACCCCAACCTTCGAGTATTATGGTAATGAAAACATTTGTAGAAAGCACATAAAAAATGAAGTGCAAACAACTGAGTTCGTGTTGTAAAGTCAGGCGGCGGGTCGCGACCCGAGTCGGTGGAAGGGCACACATCGTTAACGACGATACCATGAATCTACCTCGTGCTGAAGGTAATATTGCCTGTCCAAGTAGCAGCTGTTGAACCATTATCGGTCATTCACCACGCGTCGGCTCTATATTTGGAAATTCTTTACATACCTACCTACTACGTTCGTAATAACAATATTTGCTGGCAAGTTTTCAACATTCAAAAAGTATAGGTACTATGCAATGCTCTTCTGCAATAAAGATCTCACTTTGTTGTCATTGTAACTGTGTTTGTTCAGATAGACTTAATTCGGTCAAATCCTTTAGATAACTTTGAAAGATATTACGTTTCTGCCAGTCGGATATCTGATAGCAGAAGTAATTGTATTACCTACATAGATATCTAGTCAAATCACAATAGCTGTCTCATGCAAGTCAATTACGTCTATCTGCCGCCTGGTTAGTTATCTGAACACACTGATACAATATGCATTCAGTAAGAGCGAGTTACAGTTGCTCAGAACTATTAAACATGATTATTTTGTTGGGAAATTATATTAAAATTCAATTCTGTTATCTCGTAGGTGCGGTTGAAAGTCTAGGCGGACAGATACACAAGACACGGGAGACGCTGCTCGCTACATGCAATCTTGTTTTTACTATTCAATTAAACGCTGCGAGAATGCCATCACAATATTATGATAAAAAACATATTTCGCACAAGACCTCTCTATAACTAAGATGAGATGGATTTCTATGTGATGTTATGTATTAATGATGTTCATAGTTTTGTTAGATAGATTGAAGCTGCGAATTGAACAAGGAGGTCCTGATTAATTATTTAGTATCGAAAACACAACATTACCTAGGTAGGTAATGTTGTGTTTTCGATACTAAATAATTAATAATTATATGTGTTATCTATGTTAGTAGCTAAGCAATAACCTTACTTAAGTCTTATTTAGTACCAGATAAGACTTTTTCAAAGCCTATTAAACTAGGTATAATGTATTTTTTGTTTCTGGCTTCTACAATTATAGTCAGTGGTATTTGGGCATACCTAATGTTTAAGGATGGATTTCGCCAATGAAACTGAACGCGATCATCACTTCTAAAATGTGTTCAATAGCTGTCAGTGTCAATATTCCACGGAAAATAATCACATTGGCAACCCCTAAACCTAGTTTATGTGCTGATCGCTTTCAGTTTTTTCGGTGAAATCCACGGTATAACAAAAAAGAGGGTGAAATCCACCTTAAGTTATTCTAGTTTGTTTATTAATATAATGCACCCAACTAAGTACCACTTTACCTCAAAAGAATCATAAAAACATTTTCCACTAGAAATTGGCACAGTCATTAAGATACGTCATAAGTCATAACCTCATCAATAATTCAAATTGCAAGATTTTGCTGCACGAGTATAATCGTTTCCTACAATCCAATTTCTTTGTTCAAACAATGGAATTGAATATTGAGAAAGCGCTGCAAAAGTCCGTTTCGAAGTATAAGTTTTGTGTTTGTATAGTAAGTATAGTCGTGGTGAATAATATATTATTTACGGTGGTGATTGGGGGCTACGTTCCGATGAAATCCCAGTGCGCTGCGCACACTGCAGGCTATCGTGTCCTTACCCTACATGATCTATACATTGTAAGGTTTTATTTATATTTACTTCGATGAAACATATATTCCGACGTCTCATCAAGTCTCTGACCTACAAGGGTCTAATAGGTACCAACCGCATCTTGCTGGTGATGAGTTCAGTCTACATAGTCGAGGAGAGCCTTTACGTTGTATTTTAGTTGCGGATTATGCACTTCCACAATACTTTGCCTGACCGCAAAATTCACCATGCCTTCGTTTTCGGCAGCTGCGTTTACGACGAGATCAATAAATTTAGTAATGCCTATAAAGAAATTACAATTAATTATTTTATCTTTCATTATAACTATTAAGATAGCTTTACAATTTATTGCTCTACCTTTGGGAAGACCGCATGTTTTTTTGTAAGCATGTATGAGCTCATTATTATTGGTATCCAGTTAATTAACATTTGGACTAGCAAACTAATCAATCTCGCTGAGTATTTCAGATGTATTATTTTGATACCGCTCTTCCTTCCAATCAAGTTGTGCCGCTCGGGAGATAGGGAGAAACCATTTAAGTAATAAAAAACATTTGCCCGAAAAAACAATTCAGTGCCGATCCATCGATTGACAAAATTGAATTGTGATTAAATCTTGATTCCAACGATATTTGGGATTTATCTATCGATATTGAATTGGTTCTAGTAATGATTGGAAAACATCTATTGTAATTAATTTTCTTAAGTTTCTTATACTTGTGAAGTCATGATTTATTTCCACAGCACAAACTCCTGCGTTTGATGGCCCTACATAATGGTGCCCTCGACAAAACCCACAAATCAAGAATTGAAGTTGAAAACTCAATTTTCAATCTATTCATAAAATACCAATACAGCATGATTGATTTTTAACGGCTTTCGAAAGCGACCCTTTATCGACCCAGATTTCGGAATTCCATGGTAAAAATAAATGTTGTCTATTAAGGCTTACGTAGAAAATCTTTTTGCGAGGTCGCTTTTCATCCGTCTGTGAAATATTCTTAAAACGGTGACAAATTGAAGTAATCGTGAGTTTGTGATATAAGGTCGGATAAGACAGACAGATGAAGGGAAAGGCAAAATTTTAAGGGTTCCTTATTTATATATTGTCAAGATACGCTATTGCAGAGTGGCGGGCGGTAGAAAAGATTTAGGATTTTCTGCTTTGAATTATTTCGTACTTGTTCGCATATTTGATTGTTTTTGTTTATAAGTGTTTTTTTTCTACTTCGGTACACATATTTTTATTTGTTTTTAACACACGTCAATACCTAATTATTAAAAAAAATTAACATCATCTAAATGACGTTGAAAAATAATTATTTTGTTTTCCTGCACTCGCAAGCCAGGCAGAATTTTTGTTTACTAGATGACCTGGTGAACTTCGTACCACCTACAATTTATTTGATTATAACTTTAGCTTCTAACTCCAATACATTGATATAATATTGGCTGCATCGTGTAGGGTTTGAACTTTCGATTTCCGGATCATAATGGAATGCCGCCCGTTCCAGCTTCACAGGAACACTGCGTCGGCGCAATCGCTGTTGTTGCGTTTGATGTGCACGAACTCGTTGCATTCTAAGTCTATCCACTCGTCGTTAATTTTCAGTCCCTCTTGAACGCGATTCGGACATACTAATACAACTGTCGCTCGCTGGTCATTAGTGCGGTTTGCGCGTGAGGTAGCTCGTCGCACATTTGATTGACTTCGACGACCTATGCTTTTCTTCTCCTCGGCATTTTGGTACTTCTCAATCCACTTCCATCAAGTCTTAAAATCTATTTTTTTTTATTTTACGGAACAACTAAATATGATTTAACAACCACACGAAAATAATGACATTTGTGACAGACAGTTGTTCAGCACGTCAGGTAGAAAATAGTTCCGACACGAATGCCATTTATTAAAAAAAAACACGTGAGGTCTGCAACGAACGCCATTCCCATACATAATTATCTTTTTTTTTTGTTTTTCAGTTGATCTTTTGCGTTTTCCCAATTATATTTTATTTAAACCACCCCAGTTTTATAGCGAACAAAACAAAACAAAAAACATTCAAATCATTTAAGCCGTTTTTGAGTTTTAGCGAGACTAACGAACAGCAATTGATTTTTATGTATATAGTTTTTTCTGTCAGAATTAACTTGTCTTGACAAATGTCCTGCATGGAATACTGTCCGGTTAATGGCGACAGGGTCGCTAATCTACCTTTCCCTAACCATTAAGCAGGACTTAAGCCTATGTCTACCCTCTTCGACGCAAAATACACGTAATAATGTAATAAGTACTATAACAATAAACGTAAGCTTTCCTTGTCTACGCTTTGTGTGACGATTTTTGTGTATGTCTTAACTTCCTGGCATGCATCGGTTCAAAACGAAGCATACTTCAATTTCTCTTTTAAACTCCAAGCGAGTTATATGTAAGACTTTACGTAAAACGTGCATTTTAATTAAACCATTTACAGGCACTTGAATTGCCAAGGAGTCGGTCTGACAGAAATATGAAGCTAGTTGCCCATTCAAAAGCGTAGTAGGTACCTATGTAGAAGAACGGACAAGTAACTCCATAGGCACTCGTTTATATTATATTGTTACAAAAATATTATAATGAATTTATATATATGAGAACGATGAAAAAAATATAAAAAGACGTAGGTACACATTAAAAGCGTCTACAGGAATAAAAAAACCGGCCAAGTGCGTGTCGGACGGCGCACAACGAAGGATTCAGTTCCACAAACTAAACATTGTAGTTGTGCACCTAGAATTTGACGTTTCATAAGTGCCCATGTAGGTTTATGTGAAATAAAATATTTTGATTTTGATTTTGTCGAGTATAGGAAAGTCAGAAAATCGTTGATTTGCGTTACGGTCAATTCTGTAACTGCAAACAATTTTTTTTTTTTTTTTAAATGTGATAAAACTACAAATCAACGATTTTCTGACTTTCCTTTAAATGTGTTGTGAGACTACTTCTTGCAAAATTTCATGGTTCTAGGTCAACGGGAAGCACGGGTACGGTTTTTGATTTATTTGCGAGTATCAAAATAGCCGTTTTTTATTGCCGACTTAGCTTGTTTATTTTAGACTCCTAGGGACCGTGGACCGTATTTATTTAAATAATATTGTGGGCTTTCCCATATTTTGAAACACTGACAAATAGACAAAACAATTATATTCAAATGCTTAATATGCTTATGCACTTTTTAGTTCTTCACCACAGTGAGAAGCTCGTAATTTTTTTTTTAAATCGACTATTACTGTGTATCTGCCTATTAGTTTTAGAAACTTAATAGCAAGGCTTTCATATAAACTGAGACATAAGAAATATGTCGAAGTCTTGTGTTATTAACGCCACAATGGTTAGTAATAATACTAATAATAAGGTGGCGAGCCTGAACAAATGTAGCTCAAATGCTATAAGTAGCTACATAAATTGTACGATGGATGTCCCATGGATCTCACCCACTACAAGCTCACTGTCTGGTGGTGATCTGACATTGAAGTCTTAGGCTTAACTCCGGATAATAATTGAAACTAGTTTGTAAGACAACAGAAGGTACGGAAGCATAATCTTATACCTAACAACAACAAGGTATATTGTAGCTAAAAAATATGTAATTATCGGAAAGAAGGTCAACAGAATGCCTTGAAGTTATTTCATCAAAATATTCAAGGTATTTCTTCCAAATTATTAGACATTGGAATGTTTCTAGAGAAAACAAAGTTTGACATTGTTTGTTTTACTGAACATTGGTTTAAGGATTACCAAATGCAAATTAATTATGAGTAGGTACTACAGTGTGGGCAGTTGTTTTACCCGTAAATCTATGCTGCGTGGAGGGTCTCTAATCTTGATTAATTTTTTTTTTAAATCTAAGCAACGTGAAATGACATAGTTGGTTTATCAGTTGAACATTGCATCGAACTGTCCTGTGTTGAGCCAGATAAGCACGTTGTAGTGTACGTGTACAGACCCCCTTATTATCATACATTTTCTTTATTTGAGTCAATAATGGAAGATGTCCTTGCGAAACTTGCATCCAGTAGCAAAGCCGCAATTAATTGTGGTGATTTTATTATTAATATTTTGGAAAATAATTCAAATATCAGCAGATTATTAAGCCTTTTTCAATCGTTCAATTTATTGAAAGTTTTTACAGAACCGACTAGAGTAAGTAACTCCAACATCTGTTCTTGTATTGTTATTGTCTTTTGGGTTTTTGATTATTTAAAGAAAGCCATCGTAAATTATCTGCCGTCTGATCTTGGTAGTAGATATTGGACAAACGGTAACATTTAGGTTTAAAACACCTTTGCAAAATGTGCAAATACAATTTAGACCTAAAACCACTGGCAAATTGAATAGATTTATTAGTACTCTAAATAATAAGTTAAATGTAATGGGCCATATGATGGACGATGCAAATAAATTGTATGAGAATTTATTTTCATTAGTGCACACTGAATTCAATAAAACTTTTGAAAAGAAAACAAAAAATATTTGACCTAATTTTATATTTAGTGACTGGGCAACTCGAGGTATTACGATAATTAGGGATAGACTGTTCGAGTTGTATGATCTTAAGCCTTACATTAACACTGAAACTTACAGTAAGTATGTTGCTACATTCACAAATTTTGTAGAAATACCTGCAAGATAGCTAAAGCCCTGTACATTAGTAAAAAGATCAAATCAGCAGAAAATAAAATAAAAACAGTTTGGAAAGTTATAAATGTAACGAAATTAGTAGGAAAAAAATACGAAAACTGACTATACATTGGAGACTTCACGTGATGCCATAAGCTCTAACTTAGAAGTAGCTCAAGAATTCGTAAATTTCTTTACTAATATACCATCTAAAACTACGGAAGCGTTAAATTTCTCACTCAAAGTCTCAATTGATTTATTAAGAGCTAACGTTCCAGGCTGCCCGGTCGAATTTCAACTTATACATTTAAACCCTATGATAGTTATAAATGCTTTTCGGCAAATAAAACCAAAATGACCGAAGACCTTTGCAGAAGACTAGTAGGTATCCGTGTTTTCGGTATTCAGCAAAGTGTTCGAAAAAGTAATGCTCAATCAAATGCTTTATCATTTTACACTTACAGCATTATGGTTTCACCAAGGGTCGTTGTACGACTGACGCCGATGAAATCCCATGACATGCCATAGAAATTTTTGTGACTTCTCCAAGGCATTTGAATGCGTTAATCACGAAACCTTGCTCTTAAAACTTGAGCATTACTGACTAGGTAAAGTTGCGCTCAGTTTAGTAAAATCTTATTTAGATGATAGACAGCAAAAAGTTCAAATAAATGGTGTCAATTCACTTGGTTTTAAAGTAACAATGGGTGTTCCACAAGGCTTGATATTAGGTCCTATCCTCTTTTTTGGATATATTAATGATGTACCCCATTTATTAAAAAAAACAGCCACATATGGTGTTATTTGCTGACGATACTTCCTTAATTTTTAAGATGAGTAGACGTACATCAAATCTTGACGACATAAATAACGCCCTACTGCATGTACACAATTGGTTTACTGGTAATAATTTAGTATTAAATAGGAAAAAAACTGAATGCATCAGGCTTGCTTTGCCGAATGTTAAAAGTAGTGATTGTGACATAGTATTGAATAAAAATAAACTAGAATTCGTTGATAAAATTGTTTTCTTGGGGATCACGCTCGACTCAAGGCTGCAATGGGGTCCTCATTTAACATCTCTTACAGGACGGCTAAGTTCAGCAGCATGCATATGTAAGAAAAATCTGTCAATTTACTAATGTAGAAGCCGCGAGACTAGTCAGTTACTTTCATAGTATCATGTCTTACGGTATTTTATGGGGGCGCGTTGCAGACATCGAGTCTATTTTTATTCTGCAAAAAAGAGCCATCAGAGCAATGTATGGCCTCGGCAGGCGCGATTCTTTAATGGGACTGTTTAAAGCTGATGATGACATGTGATGACCGTACCTTGCCAATATATATATATGAAAACATCATGTACGTAAGGAATATTTTTAATCTTTTCAGTAAAAGAGGTGAAAGACGCAACTATACGACTAGAAATAGGGACCAATTAGTTCAACCAGGTTTCAGACTGGCTAAAGTAGATTCATCCTTTATGGGGTACTGTTTAAAATGTTACATTATAATACCTCCCCATGTACTACAACTGAATGAAACGAAGTTTACAATTTTTATCAAACGCACACTATGCAGCCAAGCATATTATAAGTTGGGGGATTACATCACTGACAAAAATGCTTGGCTCAACGTTACTTCTGCTCCACAAGGGCGCATAAACTGATTAATTAGCATTTGAAAATATTGTTGGAGCTGCTGAAGATTGTAAAAACTATCTTTGCACTATAAAGATTCAATCTTTTAGTATTGTATAATTGCAAAGCACATGTGTGAGCACTATATACCTAGTATAAAGCTACCATGCTACTACTGGGTACGTCTTTCATTGACCTGAATGTGCCTTGGCGGCTGAGAGTATGCTCGTGTCAGCCAAGAGATGACCAGTACCCACTGACGGCGCCCGTTCACGAATATGACGTATGGATCAGCACCATTCAGCTCAAACATTTTGAAGGGAACTCAATGATCCAACACGCACGCCACCACCAGCGAGTCACTTGAGTTAGCATGACATAATATCAGCCGCCAGGGCATACTCAAGTCAATGAAAGACATATTAGCTCTATGGTACATAGTATTCACACCTGTGAAAGTAGAACAACGTCTCATATTTACTGGCTGGTAGATCATCACCAGTCGAAGCCACTACGTTCACTCTCCTTAAGTGGGACTGGCTTAGATGCGGTAAATATGGGTATGGCCTATTAAACACTGCCTTCTGAAATCTGTAACTTAATTACGTGTGTAAATAATGGCCTCCCATCTAAACAAGAGACGACCTTATCTCATACTCGTAGATCTATAGTTAAGGGGTGATGACGCGAGTATGTGATCAAAAAGAATCATTTCTGCTATTAAATTTAATTTCAAATAAACACTCATTATCATTCATCTGAAATTATTTATTCGAACACTAATCTAGAATCCAAGCAGAATCTCCGAGATGAATTAACGTATTCTCATTAATTACGTAAAGAGACACATGAACTGGTCAGGGTCTTTTGGACAAAAAAAAAATGTTCTGGATATATTTTCACCTGAAATGGGGAATGAAGTCTAGAATTTCTGAGAACTACTTTCATTCGCTAGTTTCTAGAGAGGTGACGTGGTTTACGATCTGCACTCGAGAAGGAATGTTTAGTGCAAATTGCAAGGAGACATTCAGTTGTGCCGGTGATAAATATGATGTCAAATGATACCGACAGAGTAACGAGATCTTTGAAACGAATAAATAGATTTCACGTCCAATAAACACGTGCCTACGTGCAAATGTAAGTTTGTTCGACTATTTGAATGTAAAACACGGTTCACTAAATTACATGCTCGTAAAGTGACGAACATAATTGATAGGCTTATAATTACTTTTACTATTGTTTTGCCAATTGGGGAAACATAACAGCATACTAATATCTCTATGTTTGTTGTTTTCTTTTAAGGTGTTGTTGATTCATGTAAAGTGAATAAGCACCCTGCTATGCATAATTAATCATTTCGGATATTGAAGAATGTTTTGAAAACTTGAAGTTTCGACAACAATTTTCGACCCTTCCGCCAAGAACAAAGATTAAAAGTTTGTGTACATTTTTTTTTTCTTCAAACGTGATTTAAAAAAAAATACATTACGGTAAAATTAAATTCGTAGATGCCTTCGTAACGGTGCTACGCTTCTAACGCTACGGTACTACGGGGGTACTACGTCAAATCACAAAAAAGTTTGATTACCTATTAATTTCGTATACTATAATTAGATTGTGTCCAAAAGTGAGTGTTTCTCATTTTTAATAAGTTTGCTCCCTAAATTAGTTACGGTTAAAATTTCATAAAAATATTTGTTACGATAATAATTATTAGGTAAGCAAGGGAATATTTAAATACCTACCACAATTTGTTTAGGGTTGCTTTTTGTGTGTACTTATTTGTAAGTTATTCGGGTATTTGGTACCTGACCTGCAACACGGACAGCCCTAGTCAGTTAAAGACACAAAATATTGTATGAGTAACTTGAGTAAGTATATTTTAGAACAGGGCCTTTTGTTTTCATGCCTTACATTTGCTTAGTATATATCCACTACATCGTATGTCCATTGCAGTCTAATGCCACAGATATCTACCTATTACCCTACCCTAGTACATAAGTTACTACTTTATTAGGTAGTTTTACACCTACTTTAAACTTATAGGTATAATTTAACTAGATTGAATTATTGGTGCATAATACGATTTGCATTGTCTACAAACTTACCAAATCTATGCCCATTCTTGGTATATATAAAGCCGTGGTCGTAAACAGCAAAGCGTATTTACCAGACGAACGCTAACAGCAATGTTTACGTGCTCGTGGATATTCGGAATAGTTGTGTTCGGTGCAGTGGTGCTGCCTGTTCGGGTGCTGGCCCAGCCATCCCTGTACCCGCCCAATATCACGACCTGCGAGAAATTCGAAATATCAGCACGGTTCAATCCTTACGCACTCATTGATTCAATGTGGAAAATATTTTACTTTTGGTCAAATAATACGGAACTGACCCCGATTGTTTTCTCGTTAGCGGCTAAAACCGTAAGTTTTTTTTTTTGTTATTATTATTTAAGTATTTTTGTTAATCTTTTTTATAATGATATCATGTCGAGTATGTATCTCACACTGTATGATACCTGTCTACGACAATAATATTCTTTGCAATCGAGGCTAAATGTACACGTATATTTCTTCCGGCGTATTGGGATGTAACCCAATTTACTTTTTTTGCCTACCTACATATTGTCCTCGCAAATACCAGCAATCCTTTTTATATGTTCAGGTGTTATTTTGTATTTCAAGGGAACTGACAGTGACTTAAAAAGCTGCAAGTTTGTGATAATTTTGCTTTTGTGCAGTTTGTTACGAAGAGTTGCATGGTGTTTTGTTTGAAGCGTTTTTCTGCACATTGAAAAAGATATCTATAGGAAAAGCAATATTCAGTTCTTCAAAACGTATACTTAATGAACTATGTCGCTTTTTTGCATGTAGAGGGTCAAAAAATTCAGGGCAGTTTACGAGGCAATCAGTGGTGACACTGAAGTGGAATGGGAGAAGGCAACCTTATTCATGAACGCGAAGCCTGGGACGGAGGTGCTGTTCCTATACGCTGCCACGCCAGGCGCCTTCCGCGCCATCATCAAAACAGAACAACGCAATAAAGGTGCGCTATATTGCCCCCGCCGGCTCTCCCCCCGCTGCCATTTCCGCTCCTAACTTTTCCCGCTCGACTTGGCTCATAATGATAATAAACAGGTCGCATTTCAAACAATTTTTTTTTCAGTTTTTCATGGTCTTCTCCTAATGACCTTTGCTGTTTTAGTCGTTAAATTATAGTCCAGTATTATTTTTTTTTTTTTAGTTTTCAGGTTTTTTTACGCTTAAGTACTAAATAGCCATTCCATTTTCTCAGAATTTAGAAATAGTATTTAAGTAGGGAAGTACTTACCTAGTATGCAAAGGCATTTCAAATGAGATTAGCAACTGAAAGCGAGGTAAACTGTATGAGTAGCACAAATTTAAAGTTGGATGGAGAAGTAAGGGGACCGATCACTTTTCCGTTTTTTTTTTTTGTCCGAATTTAATTTTACAGAAAACTGTTGACCGTCTTTTTTGCTAAATGCATTATTTGACATATTTTTAGATTATCGAAGTATCATGTGTCATAGGTATTATTTTACCGAACTATATTTCGCCGATTTACAAAATAAGTTTTTGCTATTGGCCGAAGCCCCTTTTGAACTTTTTTCATTTGCCAAATGATTTATTTGCCATATTCTCACCACACCGAAACAACATTTTACGGAATATTATTTGGTCACAAATGTATAGCCGGCATGGGATCTCAACTCGAACAAATTATAATTTGTCTTGAAAAAAAATCATAGATACCACCAGCAGCATAGTAACCATTTTGAAATTAACAATCATTAAAAAGCGATATACGGCAGAAATTTGGCTGAATTATGATTGGTAAAAGTCTAAATATCCCTGCTTAATACTCATTTATCTATTTGCACTCATAATTTAACGTATTTTGAAAATAAAATTAAAAGGAAGCCTTTATCTTCAATTCGAACCCTTTTACTGATAAAAGTAGCCATCTGTTAATAATTTTGTTTAGAGCTTTTTGAAATAGATGGCGTTTTACTCAATTGGTCCTGCCTCATCACATATGTCCAATATTGTTACTTAATTAAATAAAAAAATGAAAAAAATATTCTTATTTTTTACTTAAAAATATATAAGAAATCTAATAACATGTTTTTCTGAACCCGGAACTATAAAACTTTATATTAAAAGGATTGCATGAAACGTTTTAAAAGTAGATCGACTCCTAGATGGCGTTCTAAAACTACAGTCTGTGGCAATTAGTGAGTCGCTTAAGCTGACATCTGTTGATAAATTGGACGAATGCAAATTACCAGCTCAATTGCCAGACTTAGAGAGGTTTCAATTCTTTGTATGGGATTGGGTTTCTGTACGTAGTACTAAATTATCTGTGAAGCCGGTTACTTGGTAGCATTTTTAATATTTAATTAAAATAGTGTCTTATAAAGTCAATATGTTGTGCCACAAAATTTAGTGACAGAAACGAATCCCTGCAAACCCGACTTCACGCAGTCTTGTCTGCCCTACCCCTAGAGTGTTATTTTCATCTGCGACGATAAGCTTGCGTGGAGCCGCCGGAACCGTGCATGCCTGCTTTCATGTTGCATGCCTGCTTGCATACAGCATGCTTGCTTGCATGCTGCATGCCTGCTTGCATGCTGTATGCCTGCTTGTATGCTGCATGCTTGAAGCAAGCATCCTTGTTTGCATGCTTCTTTCTGGGAAAACATGGTAATTAAAACAGTGGTATAATGTATGTTCGGAAACATAATACTTCAAACAAATATTATTTCGGTTAAGTGTAACTTCGGTAAAAGTTTTTCGACTAAATGAAACGTCGAGAAACGAAAAAATTTAACGTACTTATAAAAGGTCAACTGATACGGTGGTAGACGTGACTTCGATGAAGTAAAAAAAAAACGAAACTAGTTGAAGTGTTTTAGGTGAAATGAAATTCGGTCAAACACTTTTCGAACTTATGATAGGTAACCCTACAGCCACAGGTCTATTTTACAGCTCGCCCAAACCCTGAGCCGTTGTTAAGGTTTGCAGACGTGAGGATGAAACTTGTTGAGAGGCATCTCGGCATGATGTGCTGCGAGGATCTGACGGCATATGCTTTGGCGAGAATGATGGAGGTGCCTAAAACTGAGGAAGCGTGCAAGAGAGCGGCCGCCACCATTGGATATCAAGGGTACGAAGGACGCTCGTACTTACAACTCATGGCTCCTGACAATGACGAACTTTAAACTTTAGTTTACTTGTAATGTGTGATAAACTGATGATGGATGAATGTTGTCTCTTTTTTTCAATTTGTAAACCTGTTGTTTAATAAAGATTTCGGTTTAAAAAGATTTATTCAAACTTATTTTTTTTATAATATTACTACTATGGGTAGGTTGGTGTATTTTAGGTACACCTCTGCCTTACCCTTATGGGATTACAGGCGTTATGTTATGTTATGTTTATTATTATAGCTTTGGTGTAGAACATGAAAAGTAATCAACGGGATCATCTAACTTAATAGGTGAAATAACTTCATCTGAAAATCCGTTCCAAAATGTCTACAAAACAATCTCGGAATAGGAGAAGAAAAAAAGTACCTATTCAGCATTTTATTTCCATTTCTAATGTACCTACCTATATCTACTACTTAGCTTTAGTTCTAAAGGCGTTCGCTCATCGGGAGCATTCCCCTGTAATGTAATAATCCAAGATTCGATTTTGAGCATACTATATTACGATGAACTTTGATCACTCACTGATGTAATATTCGAATCTGAACTGTTACATTACAGGCGCATGCTCCCGATGAGGCAGAATCCTTTAAGCCTTTATATTAGAGCGTTCCTAACTTAATCTGCACAGCACGCGAAGTATCGTTTACGTCAAACAACTTGTTAACTGCAAAAGTCTACAATTTCACACCGAAAGCAGCACCAGATCACAGGCGATTGAGGGCTAAACAAAAACAAATCTGTATAAAACATTGGTAAGCCTACCCGGCTTCCCGTGGCGCTAACGTACATTTTACGTAAGCTACAAATATATTGGCGAATGTTTGTAATATATCCCTATTTCCGAATGGTGCGCCCATAATATTTGTATGATGTGTTTAGTGAGTAATGTGGGGAGCGGGACATCTCATAGTCCCGATCTACCGATAAATCAATTGCCAACACGCAATACCTTACGGTTACCATAAATAAAATATGTTGTTATTTACACACAACTGTAGAGAACCAACCTGAAACTCTAACACCGGGAAAGAATCTCGGTGAGCTTGTCACTCTTAATTAATACAATATAGGATGAGGATACTATTTTTTTAAAGAATATTTATTGGCCATAACAAAAAAAATTGCTACGACACCCGTAGATATCTATAAAGATTAAAACTTTGACGTTATTCCGCGTCCTTGGATCAAGTTTTGGAAGGTTGCATTGCCTTGATAAGACATGTACATTCTAGAATATTTAAAGGTGTATTTTTAAAAACCGCCTGATTTTTTTATAGGTTTCTTTTGTTTTTAAAACAAAAGAAACCTATCCAATGTCAATTTATAAATATAGAATCTAACCTGGAACCTAAAGATTCTTAGGAATCGCATAATCTATGACTATGACCGTTTATCGAAAAACCAGACAACAGAGCAAATAAATAGGTGGGTATCAAGTCGACGATTTGCATTCAATAAGATGTCGTTGGCGAGTGCCGCGGGCTTCCCATATCCAACAGAGCAAATTTATTTTTCTCCCAAGCATACTAGACGTCAACAAATAAGGTTATTTTTCAATACGTATAGAGGTTTTATTCGTTCTTTTTACAGCAAGTATAAGTGAGGTCAGCTCAACAGGGCTTTAACTTGGAGAACTGCAATCGCAATACATATGTATAAATTATTTATATGCTGCTGCTGGTCTGCCATAATATGTGATACATGTATTATGTATGTATGTTCAAATACATTAAATCGTATATCTCACCTAACATTGTGTTCGTGTGTGACGGCTAGGGATGAGCGATGGTTTAGAAATAACAATCGAGTTAGTCGATATTCTATTGGTTAGCTATTGTCATTCGAATGAACGATCGTTATTCGAAATACATTTTATATTCAATCAACACTATGTATTTAATAAACCGGTAGGTATATTCTGTATTACTTATACCTACTTGCAATATTGAATTGTTGTACACATTTTATAATATCTAAAAATTATGGACATGTTAGTGACAATGGTGCCGATTCTCTTGTACACCGAACTAAACTATCACTAACATGCCTTACTTTTTGCTATGAGAATCTTAAAGCTATTCTACAAAAAAAAAACTAAATTTCAAATATTTTTGATACAACTAAAATGGAATTTGACAATCGCGACTCCACATGTTTTTTTTTTTTTTTGGCTTCGCAACGTGTTTGCCCAACCCTGTAAATTTTTGTTAGAGCCGGATACGCGCATGGGGCGCAGCCTCGACGTGATTTCTATGGAACTTTTTGAATGGAAAAATAACCTACATGTTGAGTTTTAGGTGTAGCGGTAGGTCGCACCGATTTCGAGATAAAGAAACAAAAAAAAGATACAGTACTGTTTTTGCACGTCTGAAGTCGAGGTGTTTGTGTGAATTTTAGTTCATGACAAATAGTTTTATTTACACACCTTTATAATCGCGATTAAAAATAGACAAATTCATTTTCAGATTTAGTTAGACAATCAAAATTGTCTAACTAAATCTGAAAATGAATTTGTCTATTTTTGTTAGGTGAAAAATGTCAAATTCAGAATAGCTTAATGCCGTTTTCATTAAATGAATAACTCAGTGCCATCTTACTGCTGTCAGACTTAAATAGAGTTAAGTTGTCCCACTTATGTCAATTTCAGAATGGGAAATTGCCGTTTGACAGGAATAAACAACATTTTGGTGAGTTTTAGTCTAGTGCTACACGCTGTCAAGATGGAGGACACGCACTGTGAACCTGAGACTTTTGTTAACAACTTGAATTTGGAACCGAAGAAGAGAAAGGGAAAGAAGGTAGAAAAGGTAGTTTTAACTTTCAGCGTCGTCGTCATTGGCGGACTTGAGGCATTTGTAACAAAACAATCGTCACCTTTATATCGTAAATAAATAAAATAAAATCATTTGAGTACCTAATATGAGTATTTTGCATAGATACTTATTAGTTAAATATTTGAATACTTGTAACAAAACTCGAATAATTAATCTCATAAAATAATCGAATAATAAATTCGAATACAACATCGATTTCTCCTATCTCTACGTCGCCGTCGTCAATGTCTTAGCAACGCTAGTTGAATAGCCAGATAGGATATTGGAGGTCAGTTCGGGCTGACAGCTTTGAGACGTAAAGAGGGGATTCTGAGAGGATATTATCAGACTACAGTTATTATAACCCGGGCCACCGCACACTTATGTGTAGTTTATCTTGGCATTGACGCTATTAAACCTTGGCAAACGAGAAATAACATTATTTTATGAATGGTGGTACGTATTATATCGTACGTATTATGTTCCGTCAGGCTCTTTATGATAACATTGCTTATAATTGTTAACATACAATGTGTAATAATTGTATATAATTTTGGCTACACAATAGACAAAAATATTATGGTACTTGTTATTGTGTCGTAGGAAATTGTACCTATATGCTTTCCTAGTTTAATATCATCACTAGCACTTAGCCCGCGACGTCGTCTGCGTGGATTTCAAAAAAAAAAAAGTTGACTATGTTCATTAGACATAATTTCGGCATCTAATGGTAAAACAATTTTTCAAATCGGTTCAGTATTTTCGGAGCCTATTCACTACAAACAAACAAATCTTTCCTCTTTATAATATTACTAGCTGACCCCGCAAACGTTGTTTTGCTAATTTTTTTTTTTTTTGTTTTTTTTTTTTTTTGAAAAATAGATGTTGGCCGATTCTCATAGATACCGGATAAGCACAAAAAATTTCATCAAAATCGGTCAAGCCGTTTCGGAGGAGTATGGCAACGAAAACTGTGACACGAGAATTTTATATATTAGATATATCATCATCAAGAGAACACAAGTAAAAATATTTCAAGTAGGTATATATTTTCCGTAATAATGTTTAATATTTATTGTACTTAGTAATAATATTCCGATGTAACTAGTATAATAATTATAACACACACACAACATATTATTGTCCTGTACAAAAATATTTTACCAGTGAGCCCAAACATCTTCAACGACATAGGTTATATATTGTATGTGGATCCACATTCCAGACAGTCCTTTTATACCCAATAATACGAACATGAAAACAGGTTTTCCGCTAAAACCGAAAGTAAAGTCCGAGTCCGAGAAAATATTATGAATCCAGATAACACTGTTCCGCTTGCACGTCTTCCTATTTACAGTATCCGAAGGAATTCCTATTAGTGAAGGTTGTTTTCTTTCTGACGGACCCATAAAAAGTCCTCTGTTAAATGAATGTTCAGTCGACCCTCGAAACTAAATGTTTAACTTACAATGTTTCTAGACTATCATAAAAACAATCGTAGAGCTTTATACTTTTGTTGCAACAAAACAATTAATGCTTTTACTGTGAAATGTAAGGTAGTGTAAGTAAATAAAGTAAGCTTTTAGAGCGTTGTAAGACGCCGATAGTTTAAAAAAAAACAGCTGATCACATAGTCGACGTCTTGGGTTAAAGGAGTGGGTGGCGTGCGTTTACTTAGAGAGTCAAAGAATACATCTCGTGTTAGTTTATTACTCTGGAAGTACCGTGATTAATGTTTGCGTTGCGTTGGCGTCTACGAACAGAAGGAACAAACCTGGTTTCTCTCAACATCAACATTATATAATACTTAATGTTCAACTTAGGTACTGACTATATGATTTGATGTATTGTGTTATGTATCAAGTAAAATTTTACATCTAGACACGTTTCATAAATTTATGTAGGTATGCAAGTGGAAATTTGAAGTTTGAAACTCAGTTACGGCTCTAGAGGGAGTTGTATAAAATATACTGCAGAGAAAGAAAGTAAGTATTCCAGATTAGTCCAAAGGTACCGCCGATTATAATGAGTCGTGGAGAAAATAGAATAAAGGCAGAGACAAAGGCTAACAATATTTATTGAAGAACCACATAGTTTAAAAACAAAAATACGTTGGCGGATTTTCTTGTTTAATCTGCTTTATACTAAGGTTTGGCAGTAGTGGGTTCCTAGTTAGCACCCTAATTGCGTAACACATTATCAATCACAATCTGAATAATTTTGATGGATATTGCTAATTCATTGTTACATATGTTCGAAAAAAAATCTGCTCAACAACTTAAATAACGCAATGAATATTGTTGAACTGTCAAAATTGAAGCCATTGCTACTGTTAGTGTGTTAGGCAATTACCCCAAGGTTTCCTGAAATTTCAGCTCGGACGGTAGCCTAGCCGATGGGTGCATATTTGAGTATTTATAATACGATGTCGGACAACTCAAACTCAAAGCGTTTATTTCAATTAAACCATATACAGGCACTTTTGAATTGTTTTCAACACACACTGTTTCAGTTACAATATTACAATTTAGTCTCCTATAAGTAACGATATAAAAAAACGTCTTTGGTTCACATAGGTACAAGACGAATCTGTCAGTCAAGGTGGTTTTCAGTTTTTAAATTCACAAAGACAGCCTTATGCGCAGATACTATTTTGTGACGCGTTTTATTGTAGTGATTTAGTTATTTAATAGCTAAGCAGCAAGCAAGCAAGGTTTTTAAAGAATAGCTAAGAACCTTAAACGAAGTCTGGCCTAATTCCAATGTACTGAGATAAAGTAATGTGCAAAAAAGGGTTCGCCATTAGTTCGACCCAAGAAAGCGGCATACGCAAGGAGCAAGTTGGTAGTAACTAGTTGTGGGTAGATTCAGGATAACGAAATGATGATGATGGCGGTAGACCCAATACTTTCTGCCGACGCACATCCAGGAATTGTGTCGTCACACCGCAGGAACTAGCGATGTCACTTTAGCCTTTCTTTATGAAATTAACCAAGTTTTTGTGTTTCCCTGCCGCATTGTATTGTTATTACCTACTAGGTAGATATTTTCATATCTACCTAGTAGGGAATAATACAAAGCCACCTCTGGCATCGTCGTTTCGTTTCTACAACTATCGAGATAACTTTATTTCCCACAGTTTGTCACAGAACTTCCGCGACCCTTAACTTTGTAATGTCGTTGTAAGTACATACGAAGGCAAAGTTCGTAATGGGACATCAATTCGGTCTGCAATACAAACATTTACTCACGTCGAGTATCCACACGACGCCGGCGTATTTAAGCGCAATAGGTGAGACCCAAGTGTGCTGAGCAATCCCATTTACCGTCCTTCTCATTATTGACCTCAAACACGGCCGTATACGAAAACTTAACTACATTAACATAATCTATCTTTCATTTAGGTATGTAGGTATTTTAGCGTTCATACCATTTGGAAAATGAATCACTAATGGAATCACAGCGGTGTCTGTCTGTCAGATTTCTGTGACGGCCTTTTTTCTTCCGAGACGTTTGTAGTACCTACCTATTTGGTACCTATGGTTATAGTTAGGGTTAACGTAAGCATATGCACGAAGAGATGAGAGATGTATGTTTACTACAGCTATTCGATGTGATCCGTCACGTTTGGGAGTTGGGCTAAATCAATATTATTATACCTAATTGGTTATGACAATAATAGGCGCGTGTAGGGCGGCGTGCGGTGGTGGCGTGGCGTTTTGCTTAACGTCTAAAATATAAGTTATAAAATTCCTACTTAATGTAAATGTTTGTAAAGTTACGATTCCAGAAGATGCACATCTTTGTTTGAAGTCTACGGTGTAAATTTTTAATCTGAAACCCTGCAGGAGCTCGCCAAATTAACCCGCGATATTAAGTTTCATACACCACCAAAATTCTTTAAAATAACATGGTTCTAAAGCGTCTGCTGGCTGAGAGTTGAGACATGTTCATGTTCACACTGCCTGCTATATTCCTCTGGTTAATTTACTGTTAGGTGGGCTTACGGGGGATTAAGGTTAACTATACTCCATAAATGCTCATTCCTAATAGAGTTACTGTATTTAGTAACGGCGTATAACAAGCTACGATGTTTGCTCACACGGTATTCAATATTTATATTATGTTTAACAATGAGGAACAGCGAAAGAATTTGTCTTAGAATGTATGCGGATTCGTTATAGGATAGGAGACGCTAGAGGCTGGATTGTGAATTTGTCTAATTCATCATGTAGGTAGTTAGTCGTTCTGATTATCTCTCTACGTCAAATTACTCTTCTATTGTAATCGACACTTGATATTTACAAAATGTAAAAAGCAAAGTATTATGAAGTCATCTTTACATATCCGACAAAAACCTAAATAAAATAATACAATAAGTATATATAATCTACGTAGAATAATGTATCATCATGTCATGTAAGATTCGTAATGTTTAACGATTTTATTCAAGTGTACGCACGTGTACGTAAATAAATGTTAACAATGGCCACAGAAATATCTCCAAAAATTCTATTAGAATAACAATAGCGTTAGGTTACTGAAGAAGCATCTACGTGTAAAATCTTTTGGTGGCTGTATTGAAAAGGGTGTGAAGCATTCATAAACGAGTACGACAGTGACGCGACCCAAACATCTCACCGCACTCTCAAGAGGCACCGATGCCCTTCGTGTCATACACTTTACTCCTACAAGACCTGTCCGCTGTTTCCTACAAGAATTGCTAGAAATCTTATATTTCTCAGGATTTTTTCCCTTTTGCAATAAAACTTTAACGTTTTACGAGCCAGCGTTACTCTTTATACCAAAGTTTTGGATTGATCAGAAATCGGAATGTAAATTATTTTGGTTCGACACGTATGAAAACATTTCAAACCCTAACATAAAATTGAACATTTTAGATTTTGCTAAAAGGTTTGCGGTTATGAATAAAAATTGCACGAAACGAAGCAGGCCGGGAGTGCGCGGGCATTAAATCATTCTCAAAAGCCATTTGGACACAAAGGATATGGTCAATAAACAAACAGGACTCGGCACTGAGATCTGCGATCGGAGCGAAGTAACTGGCCAACAAATTTATATTTTAGCTATTTTGTTGGTATATTTTCCCAGATGTCCCATTTAAGGAATTCTATCTGCAGGAGCGCGTCCGATACCTAATCTCATTTGTTCGTAGATCTTACCTACTCGTACCTCACCTAATGCAGCTATTAATAAACCGGTCACGTCAACGTTATATATTCTTATAGGAACAACAAAGAACAAGAAACTCGCGTCGCTGGACTTTTTGGCTGCTCCACCCCTTTTCGACTTTGTGCTAAATTAGATTAGATTGAAACAAAAAAGCCTTTTTTTTCTCACTTTTTTGAACAACTAAAATTATACAAAAAACACTTTTCCATGAATTAGGATTTTTCAAAAATATATCATTGTAATAACTCTCCCGTAAGATTTGGGGCATTAGGTACACTCACCGTAAACACAATATATTATTTACATACAGTAAAAGCGCAGGAGCTTATCTCCGTTCCAAGCGCGAAAGCGGCCCCAAGCTAGAACAAAAAATGACAGCAGGCTACTTAATTACACAGACTTCAAAATCCATAGCCGTGTAGGTATCGATTACCCTCGTTTCCTGTGACAAAAGATCCGACTACCCTTATAATTCCAAAATATTAGGTGCTACTGATTAATATGCTAAATTACAAGAGGAGGCAATAAAATGATATGACCGATCGCATCTTTATGATTTACCTCAAACGTACGTGTGGTTTATGTTGCCTCCGACCTCAAATATTCAAGTTATGAAATACTTACATATACAGCACAGCAGCTGTGATTATGTTGTAATGGTTATACACCTATATCGTATCTTGTAAACAAAGACACACTATCATATCGTGTAGACAAAATATTTATTACTTGTAAGAACATAAATGTCGGTTTGGTAATGTGAATTAATCGAAAATATTCTCGGACGATTTCTGGATACGTTTAAAAACGTTTACTTTAAAGTAATGTTATTCTAGTTACTGGTCCCACTTTCGAATTTATCCTCAGTTGTCGCTTATCTCAGGTGGTAAAACATACCTTTTAAACTTGCAAATTCAACTTTTCTCAACTCTTTGTAAGGTAGATAAGCCCGCAGTCAGGTATCTCTTACCTCTCCCCGTTCTCTCTACCTCTTTGCCATAATTTTTATACTCGTAGTATAAATCGTATCTCTTGCTCATTACCCATAACTTTTTACCCAATAATTCTTATTTTTAAAGTCGAAGTCATATTCCAGCCGTTTGTCGTGAATAACAATAAAAGAAAATACATTCGATTGATGAGCTATAGTGTAATTTGTGACTTATTTCGGTTTTCTAGAAGTTACATTCTTTTTCAAACTCAAGATAATCAGCGTTAAAAATTAGGACGTTAAACGTTTGACAGATGCGTCGATAGAGTATTTACGTATCCGTGCGAAGCGCAATCAGTGTACGGACCCTAAATTATGTGACATTATTTGAAATTGTGTCAACATGAAGGAGCGTGGCGTGCAACGCAGCCGTGCCGGGCGGCTGCGGCGCGGCGGCGGGAGCAGTCGAGCTCGCTCGCCCGACCGCCCTTCGGTCCGGTAAATACAGCCTCTCGGGTATGGATTATTCGCAGCGAGCAGCGAGCGGAGCCAGTCCGAGCCTCGCGCCTCCCGCGGCTTCTCGTGCCCGGATCCCGCTTCCCGCACTCGCGATCCCGTCGTAGCCTTATAACCACGCGTAGCACGTCCGTAGCTCGCTGGCTCGTAGCGGTCGTAGCGCGCGACTAATGTAACCTTCCACCGGCACCGTAGTAGCGGGCTCGGCTACGCGACGCTATTAAAAGCATGCCGTTGCTAAAACGGGCACCATTGTGTTCAAATGACGAGACTAATATGACATTAAATTATCATGGGGAGCACCTGTGGAACAATTGATATTTGTAAAACTTTCACGTGATTTGTTCGTTAATGTTTCATTTACGTGTAAGTACAACAAAAGTTTACTTTAAACATATTTTACACCTGTCTTTGGTGTATTCAAACAACAGTTTCAAACAAAAAGTTAAGTTTTTTTTTAATGAATTTTAGAATTTGTTGAAACATATTTAAGTAAATTAAAATTATGTTATTTAAACTAACTATCCAAAGATATACAGATGAATTAATTTGTAAAGTAGCTCTGATTACATTATTTTAAAATTGCTCCTTTGTTATAAGTATTTGGTTAATTACCGAAATAATTATTTTCATTGTTGAAGGCTAATTAAGTTTGTAAATAAAATAGAAACCTAACTAATATTTGACTCGTGTTCGAATTTGTTGATTTGGAAGTTTAAATCGCAATTAAATATTAAAATTAGGGTCTTAAAACTTTATAATAAAGTAAGATACCTTGAAAATCATTTACATGTACATTTTCATATGCTTCTCTTTTTTTTTCTTTTGTTTAAATTATAGGGGCGCGTGACAAATTAAAAACATTTTTTCCTAAAGTTTGGGAGACCACTGTAAGTACCTACTATCAAAGCTTTCAAGCTATCACTCATATCTCGTTTATTTAAATATCTGTGATAACACGTATGAATTTAATTTACATGCCTACAATTATATTTTTAAGTTCAATAAAAAAGCCATAAAAATAAAACAAAGGGACAATTACGTAATTTACAACTCAAGAACGGCGAGACCTTTTTTTATGATCTTTGGTTTGTTTGATTTGTCTCCGCCCAAATACGAGTAGCAGAATAACTAGTACTCGTAAAACCTGAGGAAAATCACAAAAATATAATTAAGACAATACTGTGAGGCGGTACCAAGCTCATTAAGTAGTAATATAAAATATTTTGAGTAAAATATGTATAGTAATAAATAGTACCTACCCAATTATGTGAACATATTTGAATTCAATTACTTAGTATTTTTTGTAAATTGCACTTGACAGACTGCTTTATAGTGACCATACCAGGATTATAATTACAAACAAAAAAAATACCTGTAAGTACCAACTTGGGTAGGAAATTATCGAATTTTCATTCATGTGGGTACTTTTATGAAATGGAAACTGAAATGTTGTAATTAAGCACTGATATTAATTTAATGGTTCGTCCCCAATTCCCCGCGAACGAGATTACACATTTGTTAATCTACCGCAAGTGTCCCTTAAGTACAACATAACAATGTAAACCATGCCGAGTATATGCTGCATGTATGGATATGCTGAATGTAATGTAATTAAAGCATTCACATAATTAAAAGAAGAAATTCGCTGAATGTTATCAAATTCAAAAAATTCCGTAGCGTGACTTTCGAATTTCATGATCGACTAGCTCTCATATAAACTAACTATTATCGGAACAAACAGTAGATTGGAAACAACAGTCGAGAATGATTACCAGTAGGCAGGCGTAAGCTGCCAATCAGCGCATTGTACCAATAATTATTTAATTCATAAAAGTGGCTAGACACTTAAAATTCCACGTCGATTGTTTGCGTGCGAATTGTGTAATTGAGAACGCTCGCCGCCGCCTCCTATAACTCCTGTCGTCGTCTACTCGATTATTTTTTCTCGACTGCTTACAAATGACCGCTTAGTTACCTGCAGAGAAATCTTTCTCCACATTTATTTTCCCTCCCGTAGATATTATTCCATTATTCTGTTAATGGAACCTTGTTCAGAGATGGTCAAACAATGAAGGCCTATCTGAACACGCGGTATTGGTAGCACATGTGGATAAATGTTGTAGTTTTTGTCTTGCGAAAGATACGTTTGTAATTAAGATATATCTCACATAATGTAATGGTCGGTTAACGTCAATTTCGCAATTGCGTTGAAGCTACTTTGAAATATCTTCTCGTGCCGGTTTTTTGCCTTGGCATTTGCAGGGTTATGACTCAGTTTCAAATATTTCATTCGTCAAAATCTGATGCATATCTAATCAACATCGTTCTTTTGTAATTTAGAGGTATGTCTGTTGGTAAATTAGTGGAAAATGCGTAGAAAAGTGAACACGTGAAGTGGATGTGTAGTGTAACAGTGAAGCATATGTACCCTCCAGAACGTTGTATTCAAATGCATTTAGGCAAGCTTGTAAATATTAAAAGATTTCGAGCATTTTCTTGTTCAGAATACAAGTATACACATAAGTAATCTGTTGATAATGAATGTTGAAATGTACACTCGACATCGACACAAAAGCTGTATTGTCGTGGCTGAGCCAAACAAACATAAAACAGGAATGGCTTATTTTCGTCGTCGTGGAGGCTGCGTTCTCGTCTCGTACGACTCGTACGGATCTCCCATTCACCTCGAGATCGACGTCGGCAGTCGCTTGTCGCGGATCGCGGGCTTCGCAAATGTCACCGCTATCGTATCCGAGAAGTAGTACACAACTATTGGAGTTAGGACACCATTTTCACATGGAATAACTTGAAATTGCTCAAATATCTTGTGATACAATATTTTGTTCGTCAATGTTCTATTAAATAATCGTCGATTTAGGTACATGTTGAACTGCCTAGTTTGGAGTTATGGTTTTTCAACCCTATCCAATCAGACGCAGTCACTTGGTCATAATCAGTAGATATAATGTGATTCTTCTTTAATGGCAGCACGATACGCTCCACGCTACGCTACGCTATACGCTCGTCAATTGCTTCCTGTTTTGTCTCCAATATTTCCTTGCTGTTGACGTGTTTACACGTTGTATTCGCTCGCCGGAATAGATCCACTTTTGTTTTCGCTGCTCAAAGGCATGTTCTATAGGGAGACGGAAACAATAACTGACCCGACACAGCCACTTTATGATCGCACGCCGGCACCATCCTGAATAGGTAGGTACGTAGCCGCTGCTGACTTTTAAATATGTGCGGCACTTGGTCAAGCTCCTAAGTCGGTACATGTGGTGAAAGACAGATGTTGACCGTCATTAAATGTATTCTCCCATCAATTAAAACTGTATCCACAGTTCACAGCTACATCGAATTCGGAAAAGCTTAAACAGCCGGTTTAGGTCTTAAGCTGATCGGGGCCAAGATAATCCATGAAGAGATGTCATCAAGCGGTACATTATTTGCGAATGCGGCGCGTTTTCCCTAACAATGGCGAATTTTCCCTGCAATCGCATTTTCTAGTCCCTTCAACGTTCCAACTTACCTTACACGAAATGGGAATTAAATTACGTAATTGGGTCCAACTTACGGAAAATAAACGAAACAAAAGGTTTTCATTCTATAATTACACCAAACTTCATGCCAATCGAAAAAGACGTCGAGGTATCCTTCAGGCACACTTTTGTGTCTAAAATTGTAAAGAAAACTAATAAGAGCTCGAAGCATATCTGTGTAAGTTTTCCACTAAGACAATTTTAATGCAAAAGGTGATTTAAAATGGCAGTTAAGTTATTTGTGTCGTGAATCTTGTTTGTAACAAGGATCCGACAAGGGGCGGGTTTGTAGAGCGTGATCGGGGCCGCACGAGTGGTCAACCAACATACTCAATAGAAAAAGTTACACAAGTTACTATATCGTACACGTTCGTTGCGTGGTTTGGAACACACCACAAAATGGAAAATGTCTGTTTACTTACTGTTACGCCACACGTATCCAATCACACCAAGTTTGTTTTTATCTTGTAGCAATGTATGTACAAATACACTGCGGTACGGATCACTACGGATATGAAGCAGTTTATAAACATTAAATGTTTCTTGTCACAAATATAATTGCAACGATTTCGACTTGAAAATGTTTCTTTTGAGATTTAAATTGTACACAGTTTCACATTCGCCTTTAAAATGAAATAGAATCTGCAATGCCAACTTTTGAGGCCATTATTGTAACAGTAGAGTTAAAATATAAAAGTTTTCCTTTCATAGAAGTGTAAATACTGTTTTATTATTTCTATGGAAAGAAATTAAATATTAATATATCTGACCTACAGAGTGAACACAGAATGATAGAAAGAAAATAGCCTTTTCTACGTATACAAAAAAATCGTAGGTATAATTTGGCTAACTGGCAAAACTCATACGGTAGAGAAAACATTAAAAAAACACGAAATCAAGGGGTCGGTAGTCAGAGTTCGGGTCATTTAAAACAGAAATAAATTTACACGTAGTTCAGTTGGAGGCAGCTGCCTAAATTTGTTGTGCAGGCGATGTGGCTATATTTATGCAGACCACGGCGTGAAGCGAAAAACATGTAAACTTTGAAAATCACTGGATAGACCAATTAGTCACTTTGAAAGAACTTTAAAGAAATTTGTTTTCGATTGTTTTATACATGACGTTTCAGATTGCCACATTTAAGATTAGGTATGATTTCTAGGATTTTCTTTCATGATATTGGATGTTAAGGAACAAGTTGATGGTGCACCTGTACCTGAGTGGTTCCCGCTGCTTATGGGCACCTACAATACAGATGCAACACAGATCGCAGCGGCAAAGCTTAAATGCCTCATGTGCCTCTAATTACAGCCAGGCTATCAATTAAACGGTGAGACTGACTGTTTAATGATCGCGTGTTATTCAACTTGTAATCAAATTCCCAAGTTTAGGGCGCGCATTATCATTAGAAGGGTTTTTGCCCAAAAGTTCTGAACTACGACACACATTCCAGCATAGATCAACAATATAACCTCTGTAACGTTTCTCATTTAGAATTAATATAAGTATGAAATTGCGAATTATCCCTCATAGCTGTCATCCTACATTTCATAAAATGAATACTCGGGAATTATTGCGTATCATATAATTGGATTGGAGATTATCTGTACCCTCACATGTTTGGTGTGTTACAGAATAAACAAATAATCCCGGCTCTGAAATTCACAGAAAGTTATGATTACCAATGCCGTTAATGGCCCTTGTCTATGTACTAACTAGTTTTTATACATATAAAGTGTTGTTAGTTAATGTAATAATGTATTCTTTTATATTTTCTTCTTGCAATAATATAACAACGGGTAGCCTTATTTTCATTGTTATCGTGCCTAAAGTTGGGGTTTTATCTGGGCAACACTCTTTGTGTCATCACTCATTAAACTGTGACTACACGCACTTAATATTCTCCCCTAAACCGAGAACAGCACAAATATAGTGACAAGAGTAATGTGGTGGTTGTTTATGAGTCCAGAATTCCAGATATCTACATATGAACATGTAAACCATGTATTTATGGTATATTGAATTATTAAACCAACAGGCCCACTGATAAGATATGTTTTATATTTCATGGATCTCATTTAAATATGAATTCGCATCACGTTCCGTACGCAGAGTTTGCCTGTAACTCTGAAACTGGCCGCGCTTTAGATAGATGTGTTAGTGAGGTAACTAAAGACCTTTGATAGGAATGTTTACGTGCTCGCGTGAACAAAAAAAAAACATGTGATCTCGGTTCCCTTTTTGCTAAAATAGAAAACCTACTGACCGAGTACAAGTACTTGATACCAAAGTGTGGGTAGTGTACTTTTTTTTTCTGAAATAAGATTAGTTATTTACCTAAATGTTTGTTACAGTTGCATATTTCACATCGCATACAATAAATTGTAAGAGATGATTCAAGTCGAGAGTTTTAAGCGTCCTTCGCCGTCCCCGTCTCGGAGTTCCATGCGAAGCGACAGCAGAGTGTTCCGGCAGCCGCGCGTGATCACGGTGAACCGCGACGCCGCCACCATGGTGGACGGCGAGGCAAGCGGGCCCGGCGCCGCCGCCGCCGCGCCTCCCGCCGACTGGGAGACACGCCTTACGCAAAACGCTGCTCACTTCCGCTCGCGAACGTTCAGCGACGGCTTCATCAGGAACACCAGCCTCGAACTCCTGCTCGGAGTCGACTGCGAAGCTTGCCTCGCGCTCGCCGCACAAAGACAATGTCTAGATGAACACATATCAAAACATGATTTTGATCTAGTTTGCAATTGCCATGTGCAACAAAATAATTTTGTCAACTGCCATAGAAATGTCGACCAGCGTGGCCACACCCTCAACATCTACGACTTGGAAAGAATCAAACGGGACACCGGCCGGAGTCAACTCACAATCGGATCACATCGCAGCCTCGACAGGAAGTACGACAAACGTAGGACTATCGGTGTGTCAAACTACATTTCAAAACAGTTAATATCTTACGATCCTAGAAATACTCTCGTGCAAAAGATAAAAAGGAAGTTATCTAACTTAAAAAAGATGGGCGGCGAGGCAATATCCAAAAAACATCAAAACGCTGTCCAACTGTCCGAGATAACATCAGGGTCGACATGCTCGCTCAAGAAGTCATCGATGTTGTCACTGGCAGACAAGTCACAAAGGAGAGTTAACAGCCAAAGTTGTATTTTTACCTCTTCGGGCTATCAAGGGAAGGATGACATGAGAAGCAACGCTTCAACATACGCTAATTTTTCTGGTAATGTGGACCAATGTTTTGAGAAATTGAGAGATTATAATGTAAGTTCAGATATAAATAGACGAACCTCACAAAAAATGGTCAAAATGAGGAGTTTTGATAATAACGATATACTCGTTACTAGAAACTCACCGGGCTTAGAAAGAACGAAATGTTCTACTCTAGACAATCGTAGTCGATGTAAAAGTATTAAAAGGCAAATGTCATACAACGATTTTCCAAGTGAACGATTTAGGGATAGATTATCGGAGACTTGGACGCGGGACGAGAGCACAATGGAGTCGAGAAGTGCTCGCAGTGACTTAGCGGATGACGATGCGCAGACGTTCCTGGGGGGCGACGTGATGGCCATGAGCGGGCCGCGCGGCGCGCACGCACTCTGCACCTGCGACGCTCCTCAGGATACCAGACTACCGTCTATTTTCTACGACACACATGTAAGTACATAGTTACACATATACACATGTTAGAACAAAAAAAATATCTGTTGATCAGAGAGCCTGCCAATGTTTTTTTGTAATATTTATGCGATTGTGACATAGCTTACTTATTAGCCTGCGCTGTCCCAATCCTGGGCAAAGGACTCCACTCTTCAATTACTTACTTGTTTTATTAAAATCTTTTCACCCGTTACGGCTGAGCAAAAAGCTTTCTTACATAAATATTGATATTCAGGTGCTTAGACTAGAAGCGGAACCCAAAATAAACTACTAAAAACGACTAATAATAAACATGTCAACTACACAATCAAATGATTAATTTTGGTTATTTGGATTTTTTTCTCTATGACAATAATTCACCTTCATTTATTTATTTAAATGAGGGTGGGCCCTATTTTGCTTTGAGTAGTTTATTTGGGAAACGGCTAAGCAGATGATGATAGGTACCATACCTACATCATACAGTGTGTAAACTATCTATAATATTTACTGAAAATAAGTCAAGTGTAACATTTCACATGGCAAAAAATAGCTTTGAATTTTAGCCATGTTTAAAAAAAATTGTAGGACGGATCAGTCTGAAAATGTTTGTTTTCGTATATTTTCGTTCGCATAGAACCTAACATAAAATGTTTAGGTAATTCATTTCTTGTACAGGCTTAGACTCTACCTTTTTATCTAATTGCCTTTCTTCAAAGAAATATTCAATCTAAGACAGACCAATTATAGATTAGAATCCCGCAAAGGCTTAACGTGATGATTGAAATTAAATTCCGGGACTCCGAAAGCACTATAAGCCGGGACCAACGTTCCGGCTGCCATTCGTAGGAGAAGGCAGAAGCACAAACGTCTGACAACCAGTCTTAGTGGAGGTCAGACAGGCAGTGGCTCCATGTAAAATACTGGTATTCCGCTGCATCTGGTCAGACTGGAAGCTGACACCAAAATAGTTTTGTAAAGGCTCGGCAGATGATGATTGAAATTAAATTCTGAAACTTTAAAAATACAAACATACACACATAAACTCACGCCTTCTTCCCATGGCGGTAGGCAGAAACCACAGAACGCCACCTGCTATATTCTTACATACTCCTTTTGCCTCGTATACATTCATACATCTGGTCATACACGCGCGCCGGTTGTGAGTGCTACGCACCAGACCTTTCTGAGGAACATCACCAATAAGGTCACTATATGTCCTCCTAGGGCGTCCCCTCCCGGCGTTTCCACTCACATCTGCCTTGTAACAAATACCTTTTGTTAGTCTCCCTTCATTCATCCTCTCAACGTTACCAAACCATCTAAGTATATTCTTTTAAATTTTTGACAGTAAGTAAACATAATTATTTATTGTAATAAGAAGTATGAGTACCTACAGAGTAAAATTGTTATAAAAATAGTTTACGACGCTCTAACAAGAATAATTTAAAACTGCGAGCTTTGGTTTGAGTTTCAAGATTGAGCTTCGTTTTCCTGGGCCTTAGACACCCGAAATGCTACCTACGCATAACTTTGACCTTACTACGAAATTGAACTAGAAGCTAAAATACACTTTTATTTTACTTTAATAATGTTCAGGTGTTATTAAAACGCTCTTTACATTGCTATATATTATAGGCTCCAATTTAGAGTATGCGGTTAGGAAGGCGAGCGCTTCGCACTACAGAAATTAGAGCAGGCGTTAATAGCCGCGCACTCCAAACGGATAATGAACCATTATCTAACGATTAGGACCTGGGAGGGTCGTAGGTATTATTTGCAGTTGCTTTCTTAGCGCAAATGTGGGTAAATTTATTGCAGCCTGCAGCGCAGCCTGTCCATATACTTGGAAACTGGGCAATAATAGGTACATAGCATATCTTGGTAAAATAGCTAAATGAATACTTTGATTTAGGAATATTTATTGGCTTTTTTTCCCTACCTGAGGTTGATTTGAGACGTAAATTATCAGGATCTATTTAAATACCAAGAAATGTTTAAATACCGGTTACAAAGTTGCTTAAAGAGCAACTACTGATCATAAGAATGAAATTAGATCATGTTGTTAACGTGTAGTTGAATCCCAAAAAAAACAGGAGCAAAAGTTTTAGCTTTATCGTTCAAAATTTTTAATGAGATCCGTATGCTTTGATTTCCATTTTTAAACCGCATCATAGACAAACTACACAGTAGTCCTTTCCGACAGGACAAATAGCTAGCTATGTATGCAGGGCGCGGTGACCGTGGGGTATGCGCCGAGAGCGGGCGGCAGCTGGTGTTTGCCTGCCGTCGGTACCCCGCGGGCGATCACTAAACAATATTAAATATTGCATGTGTAGTAGAGAGCGTGTTAATTGAACAACAACATGGCGTAGGGAAAGAAGCGGGCCACGCCAGCGCCCGACGTAACGGAGCGCAGTCAGGGAGGCCGTGTGGCGTCCTGCACCGCCTGCAAGTCACCGCAGTGGCTGTCCACGGGGACCACCTCCACCACCAGCCACAGTTCCACCACTACTGGAAACTCTTCACGTTAGTGTACACTTTATTATCATTATACAATGTGGAGATCACAATACATGAAAACTCGGGCAAAAAATGGAATTTTTCAAGTGAATATTTGTTTGAAAGCGTAGCAAGGGGTGCCGCCTCGTTTTCGTCACAAAGTTACTGGAATCATTTAATAGGTCGGATAAGAGTGACACTGGCTGGTGACAGTCACTCTAACAGAGTGTCGTCGCGTCGATTCTGTCTTCTGATGACGAGGATGTCACGGGATCCGCTGCATATGAGTATTTTGGAAACCATCAACTAAATCCTAACATGGAAATTAAAAAGTGAATTATTCAAACGAACTAAGTAGTAGTGATGGGCTGACTATGGGATTTGCCGATCTTTGACGAGCTATACTGACTAAACTATTGGAAATATTTGATTGAATTTTTGTACGCAGACTGGGAACATCATTCGTTAAACAAAGTTTAAATTGTTCTTGTATCTTCGTCTCCACGTTGTTTGTAGACCTTGTACGACGTCTGCCCCCTGATGACTGTTTTTTTTAAATACTGATTTGCAAAAAAAACGTACTTATTAAAAACTGAAAATAAAACAGTTTAGCTGAAACTAACAAAAAAACTACTGTGAGTTCAAAGTGAAAACAGCCAAAATAGATTAACTCCCACATGATTTGCCAATAAAGGTATCTGTCGCTAATAATACTGGAGGGACACATTATTTTATCGAACAAAGCCTCTCCAATACTGTTTCTTAACATGTAGCTAAGCTGCAGCATCCGGGGCGCGCGACGTCGGGATCGAGTAAGTTTGCTTCTGACAGGAAGATTATAGAAAGCATAGTAACGCGCGATTGCTATGACCTAAATTGAAGTTTATAGGTATGTCACAAAGTGTTTTGCTTTTGTCTTTAGATTTGATTGTGTACGTCGAAATGTAGAACGTTTCTACTTCTTTAATGAAAGCTCACTGAGGGTATCTTATGATTATGGGGGTGATTGTTTGTTATAAATATCTTGGTCTATTTTAGGGCTTATAGCCATCAGACTAAGGCCATCAGGTATACCAAGTTTTTTAGTAGTCAACCCCTTTTTATACAGGGTGACTTGTAATTTCAAGTATATTGTGACAACCAGTTAATTCATTCGATTATCACAGAATTCTTAAATACATCAACCTTTTTTTAGCAAATTCGACCTTCACCGACTGTTTCATAAGCAACTCTAAATCCCTTTATTAATATTTGTACCCCGTTAGATGGCTGATTAAATGAACATGTCTTCCTTGTAATTTGTGCGCTTAATGTCATAGTAACATTTTGAGATAACTGGAGTCAAAGTTCATGAACGTAGATAATTTTTGAAAATGGTTAATAAACTTCTTCCTTTAACTTTTAACTGTTTGATGGTTTAGACAATCTGGTTTCATCGGAAGGTTTGTTAAAGCAATATGTACCCAATGTCTTAACAATGGTGACCATTGAATTTGAGATTTTAGACAAAAGTGTTATTTACTGACGCATTCTGGGAAATTTTAAATACATAAAAATTGGGTTTTCTCGCATCCCATGAATTTTGCCTAGGCTTCATAGGGTGCTTATTATTGTTGCAAATAAATGGGTCACACTATCACATCCTGGAAGGAATACGATAAATTACAAGTCACCCTGTATACATATAGTGTTTTGACCCGCAGTGCTATGTAATTTCCGTGACGATTCATCAAAATAATTTAACTCTCCTCCATAAGTTAAAGTTTTGCTCCAAAACGATTCCCTTTTCAAAACAAATGCTGGACTATTTGAATAAACATTTGAATATCTGAATTATTCGCAAAATAGATTTTTTAGTGTTTAGTAAACAAATAATATAACGTGTAGGTTTGTCGGTGTGGCACCGGCGTTGGTGCTGCGTGGCGATCCTGGTCCTGGTGGCAGGGACAGCGTGTGTGGCTGGGCCCCTGGCATTGCGGGCCCCACCCGGAGCACCACTGCATGAAAGACTGCGCCTTGCCGAGCGACTTCTGCACGACACCCCACTCATAGACGGTCACAACGATCTGCCATGGAACATAAGGAAGTTTCTACACAATAGAATTAAGGACTTTAAGTACGTAATTGCTTTCTCTTTCATGCTTATCTAGTTTTTCTTTACTTATTCATATTTAAATGTCCGTACCTACATAGACGTCGTAGTGGATGCCCCAAATGTAATTATAACGACTACGAAAGTACACATATCGACAATTTAGGAAATAATTAAAATGTTTTTTAGAAATCAAAGGGTTCATTTGAAGTCCTCGTTTTTACATTGTTAGGTGCACACATATACCGTGTAATCGGAGGCATAGGTACCGGATGTATTGACAAAGAGCTGAACAAGCCGGACTATAACAAATATGTAACGTATTAAGTAGTAGCTCATAAAAGATGAGCTGGGAATAAATCCACTTAGTGCGATGTAAGAACCTTTGAACCCAACTGTTTTAAACTAGCTAACTAAATCTGCGAGGCGTACCTAATGCCGCTCTCGTACTAGCGAGTAGGGTACGAGTAGGGGCGTGCAATACCTAGTTTTTTATATTATAGAACATGAGATGAACCTTTCGATTATTTGTCACGATGTACCTATTAGGATAATCGGTTATACCAATACGGTTTGATCTAGTTAGTTAAGTGTTGGATGAGAAGGAAATTAAGGAATTCGTTTTAGTTCCGTGAACTGAAGCCCTATGTTAAAATTATGTAAGGCTTCCGCTAACAGGCGCGACACGAAGGTTTGTAAATGTGTGAGCACCATGTACTTTTCACCTGATTGATTTATCTGTCTTTGCTTTATTTTAAATTCTTTTTACCTATTGTGGTTTAGTATTTTTATTCTTGGTGCATCATTATCACATATAAAAATATAATTAATGTATACAAATATTGTAAAACATTTTAAAAGAGTAACGGTAGAGTTTCTTGCTCCTTCCTCGCCATACGAAACTACCTTTTTGAAGGGGCACCTAGAATCAATTTTTTTTTAATGTAAATGTTGACGTTCAAAAGTGCCTTCTATGTGCCCATTTGAAATAAATGCTTTGACTTTGACGACTCTTGATTGTTCTACAAGAGTCACGCCGCGCCTGTCTACGGGCTATATTTGGAAGTAGGAAGTTAGCAAACCATACATTCTGATGTTTGGTTAGGTCAATGTCGATCGTTATTTTGAACCAATCGCACATCACGAGCAGCAAGGAATAAAGTAGTGCTATTCTGTAGCCATGTCACCGTGAACACTCAGGTGAAGTGAGCGTGGTGTGAGCTGTCAGTGCCAGTGATGCTAGGGATTCACCAAGAAGGGATGACACTGACAGCTCACTCCACGCTCACTTCACGGTGAAATGTTTACAGAATCGAGATGAAGGTGAACTTTACTTTGTGTTCTCGTATCCTTCCCCCCTATCCGTTCCCTCGTAGTTCTACTGCCATTTATGTGCGTATTCTGTAATGTGCAGAGTTTCCTAGCTAATCACCACTTTATCGGAGCTGTGTTAAAGCACTTAGGTTGAAACAGGATCTTCTTGAGAACTTATTATTTTCTGCACTTATGGAGGTCATATTTACAGAAATTTCTCACTGTTCGTGGACTGTGGACGCAAGCACCTTCCACTGACGTCCAGATGAAATAAAGGGTTTAACTAATTTTGGGTGTTACTCCCGGACATACCAACACAACCGAATCGGATTTGGTCACGTTGGTTAGTCACAGTACAGCTACCACCTTTGTGGACATAGATCAGATACCCTAGTAATTTTTGTTGATTTATTTGAAAACCGTCTTAGTAGCTTGTAATATAAAATTAAAAATGTACCATCTTACAAAATTGAAAAAATAAGGTGAATTCGAGCAGTTCAATTTAAACAGATTTCGTTTTTTTTTTTTCCCGTGAAAGAGCCCTCAAAGTGACTGATGTAATCTGCACATTACGTATTCAAGGCGTCAGTTCAATATCACTTACAAGGAAATCATAGTTCACACGTAGCGTAAAGAATTGAAATGTTTCTTGATAGACATCTGGCTCAGTGCCAGGTCGTTGGCGACGCGTGTGGTGTGAGATTCGATTCTGCTACCACTGTAAGCTAGATTTTTCTAGTTTTACTTGTGTGTGTTTAAATTCGCTTACATTTCAAACGGAAGTATGTAAATAGAAGTTTTGTTGTGGTATTATTTTATTCTAAATGTGTATTGTTTACGAACTTTTGTCTTTAAATTAATCATTATTCTCGTAGGCCCGTAGTTTGTTTTATTAGTTAGATTATGCAGTAGTCAGCATAAGTAGTAAAACCAAAGACCAATAACATTTTAATATTTTGAAAATTCGGGTTGTTTCGATTAGTTCTTGTTTATTGTCAACTTTTCAATTCGTTCGTACGTTTACCACACAGCTCGCTCGTGACAATCACGCAGCATCAAAATGCTGCAATGTGTGGGTGTCTTCTATTTTTAAGACACCCAATAAACTAGCATCCTAAAAATACTGATCTCAATAAAAGATTAGAAATAGAAAGATTTACTGACTTTGAGTGTAAATGTATTTCTGCTGAACAAAGTTACGAATTACTCACAGGTCAATGTACTGTAAAATAAAACAACATATTCCACATACATTCCTGCCACCCACACAATTTTCAACGATCCAATAATCGTCTATTTAATATTATAAATCCGCAAATAGTTTCGACGAGGATTTGCGGACAATCTCCCCGTGGGCAACAAGTTCATGGAGCCACACGGACCTGCCGCGACTCAAGCAGGGCAGAGTGGCTGCACAGGTGAGCGAAATTCCCCAAACCGCACAATTTAATTAATTGTTCATTTAATAAAGTGGGTCATTTCGACGTAATCCCACGACAAGATTAATATGTGCCACGTGGATCATAACGCCCACATTATTGGGGCATCAAAAGATATTGGCGGTTTACCAATGTTATTTTATTAAAATGATTAACTTTACCAATCCAATAATACCTACTTGCATTTTTGCGTAGTGTAAAAACATTGGCTACATTTATTTATATTTGTTTGTGAAATAAATTTTCAGAATTTTCCATGACACTCTCATTACAATCTCCTCATCCCAGTATCGATTGTCAGTTACCCACTTTACATAATATTCTCAGCAAATTACAAAACGTATTATTTGAATTAAAGGATTAATGCCCAGATTGTGCCATGATTAAAGCAACTATAATTTTATCATGGACACAGTACAATGAACCGAAACAGAAATGATAGAGAGCTAATTGTTTCAACTCCATCGCATTTGTGTAACGTACATAATACAATATGTGGTGGCAGCGAGATAACCGCCCGTGGCCTCACGATTGCCATCAGCATCACTGATTCCATTATAGAATCATTGTCGGTTCACCATATCGCTGTGTGTGTGGGATTTCAAATTCTGCTCAAGCGTTGCTCAAGTCGTGCGTGATATTTAATCAGTTGTATGTCAAAGTGATCCTCTTTCGCCAGTTCTGGGCCGCGTACGTGCCGTGCGATGCGCAGCACCGCGACGCTGTGCAGCTCACCTTCGAGCAGATCGACTTGATACAGAGGCTCACGGACAAGTACCACCCGCAGCTAACGCTGTGCACCTCCGCTGAAGGTAAGCAACCACCTGGGTACCAAGAAGGCACCGTGATTTGTACGAAAACAAATACATATCAGGTAGGAGCAGCAATCTGAAAAGGACAAATGTAAATGCGTAAAGTGTATTAGCATGAGAAACCCATTGTTTTCACTTCGTAGCCCTTAAAAATTAAACTGCTTAAATTAATTCGTGCATTTCCTTTAGCTTCATTGTTTTTTTTTTGTTATTAAAATGAACCCAATTAAAATAAACGGCTTTCGACTTATTTCGCCTATTGTTTGCAAACAAAATCGTGATTTCAAGTTCAGTAAATTTCGGCAAAACTGGAACTTTAATTAGCGAATAACTGAGTAAGGTAGGGTTTTTTTATATATTTATAAATCAAGTATAAAAAAAATTATGAACAGCTCTACACCTCAATTATTAGATTACTGCAATGCAGACAGTAGTGAATGAACAATTATATACATTTTAGAGTCAACTCTTAATTACTTCATAATACATTCAGTTACATGAAGTCTCGTTAAAAGCTTTTGAATCCGTGTTTTAGTTGATGAACTAATTGTACATTTAATTAATGTTTATACATTATTGTGTGTATATACTGCAACAGTTTGCAAAACATTTGTATTATTAATATGTTTACAAATATCATTGCGGCATACAAAGCGAGTGATGACGATGAACTCTTGGCTCTAGAACATCTATTGGAATTCCTTATCGCTTTCAGTTCATTAGACTCGCTAAGTATATTATGAACCTTGTGAATTGCGAACAACGTCACGCTATTCTGAAGACGGGGGGGAATGCTGCAATTGTGCACACAAATCAAAGCCAGGTGAAACCCGTAGTACCAGGTGCCAAGGACTTTTTGTTTGAAGAAAAACAAAAGTAACAATATCAGCTCTCAATCTATTTGATGTTTTGTTTTCCTTGGACCAAAAGATAAAGAAAAACACTTTTACAAAAGGAAATCCTGGCGTCCTCTAGCTTTATTAAAATTTCGACGATCTTTCTTCGTGTTGCTCTTCATTAGATCTAAAAGAAAATATAAAAAAACGTGCTTAGACAATTTATTTCACAAGTGCAGTAAAACGATTATTTTAAGGATTGAACTAAAACAAGTTATATTTTATGACGTGCAAAACAATGTATTTTATTTTATGTATTTCTTTAAATGTGCTTATGCACGCCGAAATATTTTAGCTTTTTATTCTAATTATGTTTTTCAGTAATTTCACTGATTGAAAAATCTTTTCGTTTGTTATTGAGCATGTAATAAAGTTCTTACGTCGATTGTCAATTGTCACAGATATAGTGTCGGCGCACGCCAACCACAGGCTATGTTCTCTCGTGGGGGTGGAGGGGGGGCACGCTATCGGGGGTTCGCTTGGAGTGCTGAGGACCCTGTACCAAGTGGGCGTCCGGTACCTGACGCTCACGTCCACGTGCGACACCCCCTGGGCCGAGTGTGCGTCCGCTGATAAACCTGAACCGTCGCCGCGCGGGGGACTCACGCCTTTCGGAAAGGTAAGTCCTACTACGACAAGTGTTACGATCAGCTGCGTACGGTTACGACCGGCCACGATGCTATTCCAAAGATAGAAGAGCGTTATAAAATATATAGGCAGGTACTTGGCCCCTTCCTGTTTTCCTAACAAAAAGCGACATATGAACGCGACGATCTCGTATTCAAGCGACCGATCGCTTTAGTTAGGAGTGATTAGGACGCGAGGTAAGGCTCTAATCGGGAGGTCTTGCTACGGCAAGGCAGTGGCGTGCATTTCATAAAGGCATATAAGCAGTGCCTACCTCGAAAAATCACCTTAAACCTGTCAATTACATTTTTGTACGTGCCCCGCAATTTAAGGAACACACTAAATTGTCAGATACGATAGCTAATATAAATAAAAACTTCATACAACCACAATCGCGAGGAGCGTCACGTGGTGGTCAGTAAGCAGTCGTCGGACGGCCTACTTGGCTCGCTTATTATTCCCACAAGGTCATTTAGTCTTTACGCGCTCAAGTTTATACGACGAAATCGAAAACGCGTATATCCCACACGGAATACCATGACGTTCAACCTTCGAAATTTATCACCCTTAGGTAGGCATGCTTGCGTCGAGTAGACGATGTAGTACCTGGGACTCGTCCTAGACAGCCGGTGGAAGCCAGACTAGACCGGGCTGGGGCTGCCTTGAAGTGGCTCCTGCCCAATCTAGGGGGTCACAGGACACTCTACGGGGGGGTCGTGCGGCCATGGCCCTTTATGGAGCACCGGTGTGGGCGCGCTCTTTGAGGCGCCGACCAGCTCGAGCGGCGAGCCTCCTAGCCAGATTGCCGCCATGGGATCTGGAGGCAAATGCCCTTGCACACGTATAGGAGTGGCGCGAGGAGTCAAACCGCAACCCAGTGCTGGGATCCCCACAATAGCGGCGATAAGTCCCCTCTTTGAGGAGTAGTTGGCGTCACGGTGTCCTCACCTTCCGCCTGACACAGGTCCTCACCGGACATGGTTGTTTCGGGAGGTTCCTGTTTCGCATAAGGCGGGAACAAACGCCCGGGTGTCACTATTGTGTGGATCGCTCGGAGGACACGGTGGAGCATACGGTGAAGTTCTGCACAGCTTGGGTGGAGCACCGACGTGTCCTCGCGGAGGCGATCGGCGGCGGCGATTTCTCGCGTTCCGCCCTGGTCCAGGCCATGGTACGGAGTGAGAGGGAATGGAAAGCCGTCACCTCCTTCTGCGAAGTAATAATGCTCGCGAAGGAGGAGGCCGAGCGCGTGAGGGAGAGCCTTGCGCCCTCACGCCCCTAGTCGCCGCAGGAGACGCCCTAGGTGTCGGGAGTTGCCTGCAGATTACCGGCCACCATACGAGCGGGCTTGCGGACGGCGAGCAATGGGTAGCTCGCCGTCCGGTAAGGACCCGGCCCGGGTCGACGGTGCGTCGTGTTCCACGCGCGCCTCAAGACGGGGCCCGATAGGGCCGATGCCTCAGAGCCGCGGTATGTTTGAAAAAGATACCGTGGCCCTGGCACACGCAACTGAAGGAATACAGATGGGGTTTAGTCAGTAAAAGTCTGACACGCCCCCCCTCCCCCCCGCTCCAGCCAGAGCAGTTGAAGTCATTTGATGATTACCTACCCAAAAATTAATATGCAAATAACCAATCGAGTGTAAATGTAAAAATACTTCGTAATTTGCCCGTGCGTAGAAAGACAGGGATGGATAATTGATTGCACGGGGCGTGGGACGTGACGGCAGGATTTACTATTTTAATACTCATTAGTTCGATAATATTGTTTATGTTTTCACGGGCAAGCGCGCGCCATTTTTCAAGTAGTTGTTTAATTGTAAAATAACTCGCAGTGTTTAAGTTTGATGTGCTATGTATTTACATTATAGCAATGGATAAACTGAACTAATACTAAATTGTGGCGATCAATCGCTTTCTTTGGATAAATTGCGGACAAAATATGCAATTTTTTACCAGTAAATTAATCAATAATTTTATACTTAAAGTGCGTAAGTACTCTAACGAAAAAGTAAAGTAGATAAGTGAGACGAGACAAAACAAAGAACAAATAAAACGGTTGTTTTCAGCCACTACAGTATCCATCAAATTGTATGTGTGACACATTCCGCTTTTTACTGTGTGATTGGCTTATCATTAATTTTTTGAGAAACCTGTGATGGTAAATAATTTTTCCATCGTACGTCCGATGAAGATATTTTGATGTTGTAGTTAATAACCTAAACATTCAAAATATATACTTTTGTTATGTTTATGACTAGTGACCGTGTCTCTCTGCCTAGACTAGACCAAGCGGCCTAGTGCCTACCTACCTATTCTGTAAAGCAATGCCCGCCACTGCGGCAAGGGCAACGATCAGCTACGCGTGTCTACCTTCGGCTACGACGCTACGTCAGACACAAAAGAGTGTTGAAGATTACAGACAGGTTCATTGCTTGTGAAAGGGCTCTAACCGGGAGGTTAAGTTCTGCTACGGCTATTGCTACGCGGTCGGCTACGATCACGTACGAGTGGCTACTGCGACTACGGTGCTACGCCAAACATAACGAGCGTTTAAGGGTTTTATTTTGGAAGTAATTGAAAATATCCAAATACATAGCAACAATTTTTTTATGCCGTACTTTAAAAAACAGCCTATACCAATTTATGTCGACACAAAATGAACGATGTGGGCAACTTTGTCTTTTATAATACTCTGTAGAAAGTATGGTTGTTTATTACTGTCACAGTCGTAGTTCCATCTAAGATGATACTTACAAACTCCTGCGGCCTGCTTGATCATAGATGTACTAATATTTAAAAAGAACGTTAAATAAAATTACGATTATAATAATATACACGTACACGTTAAATACAAATGTGAAATTTTAAAAATTCGATCTTTAATTATAAATAGAGATCTGTTCCTATATTCTAATTTAAATATAAATCAACCATTTATACAAAACATCTAAAAATGCAGATAGAAAAAAGCTTGTATCTTTTTAGATTTTAAAACTTTGATTATTCTTACGGGTTTATATTGTGAGATATCTCTCCTTAATTATTTCTTAAATCTCTTAAGATTAGATGAAGTTATAATCCTGTTTGCAGACTATACAATGGTAGCTCGTTAGGAGTGAGTTTTTTGTCTTAGGTACATGCTAGCTGTTATTAAGAATTTGTAGCAAGTGGACGTGGCTTAAAGAAATTTGTATGAAGTATTTACTTACAAAGCAATTTGCATAGTATATGAGTAACATTATGTGTCCATAAAGAAAATGTGAAAGAATATTAAAATACGCGTAGCTAAGTAGTTAGCAGTAGAAGGCAACCGTAAAGATTGAGACGTCGAGTAGAGTGAGTGTGCCATAATCATAAACATCCTGCGCACCGCAATATTTCTCTTTGTATGAACTCGGGCTGCTCGGTGCTCGCGAAAGCAGTTCTTTGTTTACCTGCAACGATACTTTTCGAAATATTTTCTTTTGTTTAAACTGCACACTGCGTGCAACGTAGCCTGCGTCGCCGTCGTACGTTCAAACTTAAGGCCTACCATAAGTAGGTGCAGCGTACAGTAAAAAAACGAGATAAGTATACAGGCTCGATACTTTTTATGTTTTGGGTGCAGTGCTAAGTAAAAATGTCTTTCACAATAACATTTAAAAGGTGTCTTTTGTTTAATACTAATTAGGTAAGCATGTTCAAAATTAATTTAGGTAAACAACCAACCCACCGTCAAAAGTATAGCCAACTGTGATGTCGTCCAGAGCTATAGCTATAGCATATATACTTGGGCTCCAACATTACTAACACCGGAGGCCCTGAAGACGAGACAATACGACAATACGAAGGCGTTGTGCTGTGACACGATCTGCCGTCGAAAAGCTTATAAAAGTCTGGAAAGACCGCAGAATAACCAAAAACACTAAGGTACGACTGTTGCGAAGGCTTATCATTCCAATTTTTCTCTACGGAGCTGAGACGTGGACATTGAGGCTAAAGGAAAGACGGAATATCGATGCACTGGAGATGTGGCGACGTTCGCTGAGGGTCCCGTGGACTGCTTACCGAACCAATCAATGTATCGATCCTAAAAGAACTTCATATCAAAGAGAGATTATCGTCGACTGTTCAAATGCGAATACTGAAGTTCTTTGGGCACACAACCAGAAATGAAGACTCAATGGAGCGTATTGTGGTCCAGGGCAGAATGGAGGACAAGAGATCCCGTGGTTGCTCTCCGACTAGATGGACAGATCTAATAAAATCTCGCACCAACTCGACTATGACCGGCTGTTCCCACAATGCCTCCAATAGAGCCGAATGGAAACGCATAGCAAGAGCCGTCACTCGTCAGGACCCTCCCATGACCACGTCCACTCTGACAAGAGTGTCCGATTAAGACGAAAGAAGAGTACATAAATTAATTTTGTCACTGTAGTGGAAAGAGAAATATGTTTAGGTACCTCTTTTGCTGACTGTAGCACTATATCCTACTTAACAGCCAACAGACTACAGCAGTTATCTTTATTGTTTTTATTTATTGCACAGTATGTCATCTGATTGCGCTCACAAGTTACAAGTGGCAATACAAGTTGCTTCTACTTTCTTAACGTAAGAAGCAACCCCAAGCGGTACTTATCTTAATAGGATAGACGGTAGAACTGCAGTGCTGAATTTAAGCTGGCTATAAACTATAAGTAGTGGCTGGTTGTTAGGCCATCATTTACGATCACTGCGAGAACCGATCTTGTTAGTTCACTCTTAGATAGGATAACTTTTATTCTTGATACTTCTCTTTTACTCTTAACGCTTTTAACAAACTTATCAGATCATTTTGTTAATTTTGAAAACCCCGTCGAGTCTTTTCGTCGCCATTTCGCCATTTCGCCATCGTTCATTTACGATCACTGCGAGAACCGATCTTGTTAGTTCACTCTTAGATAGGATAACTTTTATTCTTGATACTTCTCTTTTACTCTTAACGCTTTTAACAAACTTATCAGATCATTTTGTTAATTTTGAAAACTCCGTCGAGTGTTTTCGTCGCCTACGCGCAATGTTTAAAAACTAATGTTTTCAACCAGAGTGTGTTCTGTCCGTTATGAAATACGGTGCCGGATGCCAGCCCGACTGCAAGTGTCCCCACCACTGACAGTCGGGCTGGTTCACAAATTGAAGGTCGATCAGCGCGCTATGGAACGGGCAATGCTCGGAGTTTCTTTGAAGGATACGATCAGAAATGAAATTATCCAGAAAATAACTGGTGTTAGACATAGCTTCCAGAGGAGGTAAGCTGAAGTGGCAGTGGGCTGGCCATATTGGTCGAAAGACCCATGGCCGGTGGAGCAGACCAGTCCTGGAGTGAAGACAGCTTATATCGGCAAGAGTAGTATGGGACGCCCCTCAGCTAGATGGACCGTCGGCCTCAAAAAGATAGCTAGACTGAATGAGGAAGGCGGACGACAGGGAGTTGGGCGCAGCTTGAGAGGCCTGATCGTTTTGTACGCACTGTTTTGTGATTATTGAAACTGGCTATTGAAACCGCGCTCGGTGGCGGCCCCCAGGCGAAAGCTAGAACCTCACCCGGTAATTCATTTGCTAATCTGTTACAGAGGATTACATACAATGGAACATTACTTACATAATTAACCAAATGACTGACGACAGAAACTATCAAACTAAGTACGACAAATTGTCGCTTTCAAAACTCGTCGGCTCTCTGAATTCACAACCACAAAGGTTCTAAGAATTAAGCAATTAATTTAAAGCAACGCAAACTCATACGAACTTCAAAAGCGGCTGGAACAATAGAGACTTACTTTATGATAAATATGCAAGCAGCAAGGAGCAGCCGGAACTGTGTTTGCAGTTCATTTCAATAGCTTAAACCGACGTGTTTAAAAACGATTTTTTTCATCCTTTGTGTAAATGGCGTTATATAGTACTTTAGTTTTTCTTGTTCAATAACAGAAAAAACTCAAATAAAGTACGTAGAATAAAGAATAAAGTACCTAGCTTGGAAAAGACAAGCATTTTTCTTTTTTAAGCGTCCTCTTATCAGTCCTCTTATCCTGCCATTAATCTTATGTTAACAAATTGTTATTGATCGGGCGGACAGATAGTGGTGAAGGAAATGAATCGTCTGGGCATGTTGGTGGACCTGTCGCACGTGTCGGAGCGCACGATGCGCGACGCGCTGGCGGTGTCGCGCGCGCCCGTGCTGTTCTCGCATTCGTCGGCGCGCGCGCTGTGCAACGTGACGCGCAACGTGCCCGACACCGTGCTGCGCCTGCTCGCCGCCAACAAGGGCCTTATCATGGTCAACTTCTACACGTCGTTCCTCACTTGTAAGGAAACCGCGACCGTTCAAGATGCCATCGGTAAGAAAACATTTACTACACAGCCAATTGCCATCAACCGGGCGCAAATACAGACTCCGGTCTGCTACTGAGTAATTCTAGATAGAAAAAAACAATAAAACTTTGCCCGACCTGGGAATCGAACCCAGGACCTCATGCTCAGCAGTAGCTCTTGCGACCACTAGACCAACGAGGCAGCCAGGGGAGGTTTGAAAGAAAAATGAAAAAGGCAAATCAAGGCATTGGCTAGTAATAAATAAATAAATTTTCTGATTTCGTCCAAAACTGAAACATTAAAAAAGAGTTTTATCTGAAGGCCATTAATTAACCGATACTTTGTCTTACAGCACACATTAATCATATAAGGGATGTAGCTGGTGTGGACAGTGTTGGCCTTGGCGCTGGCTATGACGGCATTAATTAGTGAGTACATATTGCGATGTGTAGCTATCTCCAATACACCTCCACAGACATGGCAAGGGAAAAATAATTAATTCTGACAAAAAACCTTAAGTTAGTTTAATGTTTTACAGCACCAAAACATTAAACTAAGTTAAGGTTTTTAATTATAACGCCCCAAAAGCAGTAAAATTCTACATCCCAAAAGCGTGAAGCTTTTTAAAGGATAAAGCTTTGAACAAAATTTTAATAGTTCTGAAAGCTTTTATTCCTATGGAAGTTTTCTTCCTTATAACTTTTTAACCAAAATAATATGGTTTCAACAAATACTGTATACTTTTCAAATGGTTTATTTTTTACACACAGACTCTTGACGTTATCATGAAACTGGTTGGTTTAGTAGGGACGGTTAATATCTAACTACATAATGTAACTGTATTATACGTACGTCCACGTGAGTCTACGTAGATTTAGACATTAATCTTATAAACAATGCTTGCTATACAGTACACCTCAAGGACTGGAGGACGTGTCGTCGTATCCTCTGCTTTTCGCGGAGCTGATGGAAGAGGGTTGGAGCATAGAGGAACTACGGAAGTTAGCAGGCCTCAACCTGCTCCGTGTGATGGGGGCCGCAGAGCGCGTAGCGCGCGACCTCGCGTATGCTCGGGTCGCGCCGTACGAAGATGTCGCGCCAAAACTATTCGACACACACAACTGTTCAAGTCAAGACCTTTAAATCTAAACAACACAGCTATTGTTCATTCAAAAATTAACTTTTTCTGACATATTTAATATTCTGCGTCTAGACATTTTTAAAATAACAATAGATTTCTTATGGAACAATTATTAAGTTCATAGTAATTTTTATCAGATAAAGATAATATTTGATAGCTTCCATGAACAAACGGCTGAAACGGTTTTATTGATTGTTGAAATGTAACTCCTAACATCGAACCCGGTGCTACGAGATTGGCTCGAGAAGATTCGCTGGCTACTTGCGAGATTACTTTATCTGCTCCGCCCTAGAAACTATGAGATTTTCTCGTTTTTAGGTCCCAGTGAAATATATAAAAGCTTTCAGAACTATTCAAATTTTGTTCAAAGCTTTATCCCTTAAACGTAGTGTAGGACGCCCTCCGGCCAGGTGGGATGACGATCTGCGCAAGACTGCAGGCAGATTCTGGATGCGTCAAGCTGAAGACAGGGCGCTATGGCGCTCATTAGGGGAGGCCTATGTCCAGCAGTGGACTAATATAGGCTGATGATGATGATGATGAGGTCCCAGTGGTGGATGTAACTGTCAAGCAACCTGTAGGCACATTACAGGCTGATTATGTAATGTTTCATGTTATGTTCTGACCGAAATGTAACACTATACTCATTTTCTTAATTACAAAATATTTCTTTTTTTCTATCGCTTCAACTTAACAGCAGCGTTAATCTCGTTAATCTTTAGGTTGAGGGTCGCCACGGCCAAGGATTTAATAGTAATAAATAATAGTCATCTATCTCAGAGGGTCCAATCTCGGCCGGGACACAACAATACCCACACATTACTTACCTACCGTATTTAATCAATTTGTAAAACCATTGTTTGCACTACGATACCAACCCTAACCCATCCATTGATTATCTTTAAATAACTATATACGGCATACTGGATATTTATAATTACTGATCAGGTACCTACAGTAACCATATGAATAAAACAAAGTCGGGTTATAGTTACACCACTTAAAACTCAAGAACGGCTGGACCGATTTTTATGATATTGGATTTGTTGGTTTGGTCTCCGCCGCGAATAGCAGAACAACTATTGAAACATGGGTAAATTCACGAAAAAAATAACCATATTTATAATATTCTGAGGCGGTTCGAAGTTCAGCTAGTTTTAATAAGAAATATAGGGCTGAAACAAAACATTCCCAAGTTAAAAGTTAATCTCCAGGGAGTTAGATATCAGTTGGAAGTTACGGACGATAATTTGAACCTGGTAAGTACCTATGTAAGTTCAAGATCAGTTAGGCACCTGCAAGGTGATACGCACCTACATTCAATTTTTTTAAAGAGATTTCTGTTGGGTGATCAAATTCGTACCTAGTTCGACATTAATGTCACAACTTGTCGATTTTCATGATACCTACTTGTTGTTCCACAATCGGGTTGCGTGGGTATCTATCTACCTACCTACTCTGTCATTCCCACCTTTCACCCTGTTTTATTCGTTCGAACAGTTTTCAAGCTGGGTATGTAGGTAGGCTAGTTAAGACAAGGCAGGTTTTCGAAAATTGTTTGAGTTGGAGAAAATATGTGCCCTCAAAATAGAAATAGCATAAATATAAAATGTCACATTCCTACCTACGTATCATCTCTCATAATATCTTGTAATATATACCCATATTCTAAGTCAAAACCTCATGATAATCTCGACTTGACTCAACCTCACTTAAGTGATGGACACTTGATATTCATAGTTTGCAATTTTACTCCTCATCTCAGTCAGTTTCCTCAGTCGAGGTGAGTTTGAATTGAAGAACCAACCAACCATCTGTCAAATGCAAGGTACATACGTCGGTATTTCTACCTTAAAACTTCCTTGAGGTAGTCAACAAGGAACTTTTAACCAAAACACGCCTATTTTATCCGATTTTGAAAATGTATTTTGAAGAGATTATTGAATATTGACGTATTACCGACGTAACGACGTATCACCTTAACTTACACTCATTCTAGGGATCTCATTTTTTCCTTAATCTGAAGACTAGGAATACCGATTTGGAGGGTCTTCCGAGGCACGCCTTGAGATCTCCTCCACAGAGCCATGAGTCGAGTAGCTTTCGAATTTACGACTTAAAATATGGGTGATGGTCTGCAAACGTAATTTTAATACAGGTAAAAGGATTTTTTACTAAGTTACCTACCTATCACATAAAAGTCATAAAATGTCGCAAATTACCATTTGCTATTGTTCGGCACCGAGTTCGATGAACTGAGTTCTGGAATGTCCCCAACATCTCACGTTACTGCGGTCATCAATCTAAATAGTATTGATAGCAAGCTTTAATAAATTAGTCTAAATTATTACTTAGATACCTACGTATAATTTTACCCTGTACCTAATATTATTATCGTCCGATTAGATGTGATTTGATATTTTTGTCTAAATAAATGAATAGACTTATTTATTTAGATCTAAGATTATGTTTTAAGCATTTACACATATATATGTATTTACTGTACCTGTCCTCAAAGCTTTTAAATATTGCCAATCAATAAAAATGCGTCTAGAAATACTTATGCCAGTAAGTATACAGGGCTGCAGGGATATCAAAGTGAATTCAGTACATGATTCAAAAAAAATCGTCGGTTATCAAAAATGATAAAATAAACATAAATGATAAAATAAATAAATCTGTTGTTTCATATAAAAGTGCAATACCTACGCGGTTAAATGTATGGCGCAGCACTATTTTTTAAATATCCGACAAAAAAAAACAACTCATGGGTTTAGTATCATTAGCTCGCCGTCCGGTAAGGACCAGTAGTGCTATTCTGTAGCCATTTCACCTTGGAATCTTGAGTGAAGTGAGCGTGGAGTGAGCTGTCAGTGCCACTAATGCTAGGCATTGACCAAGACGGTATGACACTGACAGCTCACTCCACGCAAGTCTTCACGGTGAGATTTTTACAGAATCGACAAGCAGGCCCGGGTCGACGGCGCGTTATGTTCCACGCGCGCCTAAAGAGATGTCAGCACTAATTGACGGGTACCGTTAGGCCGATGCCTGCCACGGTCGCGGGTTGTTAGAAAGAGATACCGTGGCCCCTGGCACAGGCAACTGAAGGAACACGGATGGGTTTTAGTCAGTAAAAGTCTGACACGCCCTTCCGCTACGCCCAGAGCTGATAGTTTATTTACTGAAGTTATTTGATGATATCTCACCCTATTAAAAAAGTGTTCAGTATCATGCACTAAATCCATGGTAACAAGTTGCTCATCGAATCCCTGCCACCCTGTAATTAACTCCTTAATTAAATATTAGGTACCTAGTGGTATTACTACCTTTGAGGACAACTTGAGTCATTAAGATAAAGTAACTATAATAATTTTAAACTTTAATAATGTTACAGTTATACAGTGTGTTTTTATTCAAATGTTTATTGCCTCAATTCCTACAAAATTGTTATATTGGGCTCTTTCTCAACAGAGAAATTGTCTTTGTACCGGATACTGACGAAGCTGTATAGGTTTTTGTATCACGGATAGATTATCCGTCTGAAAAATACTAAACGGAAATCCAAGCTGCCTTTCCGGAAAACATTTCTTATGTCTCATTGACAACGGTAAATAGAGTTAACGCGACTGAACACAAAATTACCTAAATGCAGATACTGTTCTGAGATAAAAACGCACTGCATAAATAAATAGCTTTACCTTATCAACGACCAATAATAGATAATCGTAGTATTAGAGACATTAGTACTGACCCTATTTAAAAACGTGCAAGTATCGCTGCGTCAAGATAACAGCAAAGTAAACTCGAATTACGTAAATAATTATACACAACTAGCTGTTACCCAGGACTCCGTCTGCGATGCAGGATGAAAAGTAGCCTATGTCCTTATCCAGATCATGGTCAATCTGTGTGCCAAATTTCATCCAAATACGTTTAGCCGTTTTAGAGCTAAAAGGTAACAAACAAATAAAATTACTTTCGCATTTTTTATGTTGAAGTTAGGGAAGTTGGGATGTTAGGATCAACTACATAGTTATTAGTTATGAATATAATAGTTATAAAATAACATCACGGCAATTTTCCCTGAAGGGTTAGGCAGAAGTGCACCTACTTAAAGTAGTCAGTCTCAAAAAGATGTAGGTCTAAATAGACAAATCAATCTATGTTCCATAATATCGTATCACATTGATACAGTATTAAGGAACAGAAATTGTAGGCAATCAAATGAATCATTGTCTGTACTTAGAATTTCCTGTTGGGATAACCCAATATAACTTTGCCCGACCAGGCGGGGTAATTGCGTTGCTTTGCTTTCATTGTGAAAGCCATTGCTACTTTTAGTATGACAGTTCAAAACCATTCATTGCGTTATTTACGTTATTGAGCAGATAATATTTTCGAATATATGAAGCAATGGATTAACAATATCCTTCGAAATCATTTAAATTGACTTTAATAGCGTGCTACACTATTAGGGTGCTGGGAATCGAACCCAAGACCTCATGCTTAGCAGTAGCACTTGCGAATAAACCAACGAGGCAGTTGTGTATCTCTTAATTAATTCGCTGTTTCGCAAACTAGAAATACCCACAAGCTAAAGATACAGTTACAGGTATTCTAAATGAGCTAGATAGAGCCATTTGAGACTTCTTGATGTGCGATACTTGTCACAATTTATACCTCCTAACGCAATATTAGTTAGTAATGTAAATAGTTATATTTGTCAGTACACTGGTAATAATAGACGGATCTTAAGACTGACGTGTTTCAGAAATAAATTAGTGTACGTTTGCTACGGTGTTAAATTAAGTATAAACAATTAATGTTACGCACTACATTGTAATATCTTAAGATGTGTTTATTATTCCTAAAGAGAAGACTAACGCTAATGTCCTTGCTACTATATATTTTTCTCAATTCATGAGAAAGAATTATTAAATTATCCGTGAGACATATCTCATTAAAATACCCGATCATAGGCGTTATAATAAATTGCTAAGCAGAATCCTTAAGTCTCCAATTTTAATATTCGATCGTTTTATAAAACAGTATAAAATATTTAGATACCAGTTTTTATCAAGTAGGCATCATCATGTCTTCGCGATAGGCAAACAATACGTCGTAATAGTATTGCTTTTAGGACTTTTTCTCATAGTTTTATAAAGGTTTCTAGTGTGAACCATCATCCATGTTATACCCACAATAAGGCCGATGAAATATGGCCGGTCCGAACTTTGCGCAGAACGCTGTGCAGTATTTTTTTTAGGAACCAAATGGTGACATTGAGACGAGTGTGAAAGGACAACATGCTCAAAAGTTCGGAGAGCCTATGTTCAGTCCGGCCGTATTGTAACTAAATGTTTTTTTAAACTTGCTTAACACCACAGAGTAACTTATTTGGCATTATTGTATCTTATTATTTACTTGAATATAGTTCTTTCATATTAGATAATAATATACTGTACCTACCTATTCTGAAATAACCAATTAGAACAGCATTTGTTTTATTAGCTAATCCAATAAAAACCTATTTTTACTGAGCTTGTTTTATTATGGTTCATATCGGAACCTTCAAACCATTAAGGTGATCTTAATAAGGTTTTTTTTTGAGCTCACAAAAGGAAAACCTATTTATGATCACCTTTTTGTCCGTCTGTCACTGTGGTTTTTTCTCAAGATAGGTCTCGTCGACGGGCACTAAAATCCTAGTCAAAAATACATTTTTGGATTTATTGTACCTAGTACCATCCTATCTGTACATGTAGGAGTAGATTTTCAAACAATTGATTTTAACATCGTAAAGTTGTGCCAATAAACTACGGTTTGGTAGGTAGTTAGGTACCTACCTACCTAGGAACGTGTTGCCAATACTTATATAATAACTTGGGCATGGTGCATAGAAAATAGTTAATCTATCTACTCCCAAATCTGTCCGTTAAATGCATATATTTTTTCCAAAATCGATCCCGATTAAATTTTTTGTTGCAAAAATTTTAGGTACAAACCTACCTACCTTTTTCCCTCATTAACATAACATAACATCGAGCATGTGTTCCGAGGGGATAGGCAGAGCCGAGGTTTATCTATAGTAAACCCCATAGATTTAGTCTATAAATATACCTATGGTAAGCCCACATTTCGCCTGAGATAACTTTAAAACTTATCTAATAGGGGGCAAGTCTATTGCCATCAACCGAAACAAATGAACATCTGAACCAATTCAGACTCCGGGCTGCTTCTGAGACATTCTTAAGGGAAGAACCCAATAAGACATTGCTCGACCTGGGAGTCAAACTCAGTAACTCATGCTCAGCAGTAGCGCTTGCGACCACTAAACCTGCAACGAGACAGTCAAAGTCGTCACAGCGTTCAGCCACTAGTAACTCTACCTATACATGCTGCATGTTGGTAATGTCATGGGGGGAATCCACATGGTGATTCAAGTGATTATATTATATAAAATTCTAATGAAGGTACGACAGGCTCTTGTGTCAAGTTTTCGCAAGCGCTACTACTGAGCTTAGGGTACTGGGTTCGACCCCAAGGTCCCTAGGGAAAACTCCAAAGCAATCCGGAGTCTGGAATTTTACCCGGTTATTGCAAAAGGCTCGCACACTAAGGTATAATAAACTGGTGAAATGTGGGTGACTACCCCTGCTACTCCTACAGGAAGCTTTGGCAAGATGTTATGTTATTTAGCTGAAACATTTTTCTTTCCAAACCTACTGGTTGGGTATTGTACCTTGCAAGACTTGAAATGTCCGCTAAGGCCCGGGTGGTTCCTTATGGAACCATAAATTCGCAACAGTAGGTAGGTACCTGCCACAAAGTTTAAGTACACTGTGCTCGTACATTAAATGGATCCCTTGGATCTTTTAGCGATTTAATTTCATTGAAGGGTAGCGTTGTAGGTAGTAAAGTAAATATTTGTTAAAATGTTTTGCAAATTTGTTGTATTTTAATGAAAAAACTAGATAGCGGAGTTAGTTCCGATAATATAATAAGTTTCGATACTGGGGGAACGCGGCAAGAGGTTCTTTTGGCGCGTGGCCATATTTGGAACTAACACCGCCACCTTGTATCCGACCTATCCGACTATGGTAAAGCCAAAGGAGGGTTATAAATTAACAGGCTATGTACCTATACATGTTGCCTAAGTAGGTATGTTCATCGGTTCCCTCAATAATAAGTTAGGACATGTGTTTGGATATGTACACTATCGCAATAGGTTACTCTGTAATGATAGTTGGACAATAAATAAATAAATAAAAATAATAACTCCTAAACTTCTCGTCGTATTTTGATAAAACATATTTTGGCAGAACATGGCGCTTCAAACGATCGCCATGTTGTTACACGTATTCACTACAAAAATAAGACAGATTACATTTGAGTCCGGATAAACGAAAACCGAAATCGATTTTAAGCTTTTTTGTCGCTGTTGAGGGGATGTGATAAATAGATGCTCAGTGTACTTTTATTTTTTGTGAATGGCATCTTGCGGATCAACTGATAAACATATTATGAGGTTCATAATTATTTGTAGAATAGGATTATTTAATTTCTCCAAGACTTGCAGAAGTTACATACAGTTTAAAAAGTCCGTGAAGGTAACAATTTTTTATTTAGTTCGTGATGTCGTGTTAAATACAGAGCAAGATATTCTATGAGCCTCTATGAAAAGACATTCTTACATTCAACGATTCTAGTACTTATTAGTTCCATGGATTCAGAGACTGTCTGTGTCAGTCAGAGCCTGTGATCAGCGCTGTGCTGTGTGACACTAGTATTTAGTTATCTGTGGTGTGAAAGGCAAGTGACAGGCTGACAGCAGTGTTGTAAAAGTTTCATTCATTTTATTTTCTGCGTCGAAGTCAAGGAAAATTGAAAACAATAAAATAAATAGCTAACTAAATTTAGTAATTGCATGTAAAGGTGCCTAATAATGGGGGAGAAGAATACCCCACTTTTAGCTGTACTACAGCTTCTGAGAAAGTATAATTTGAAGGTAACCATAACATTATAACATGGCATAAAACATAATTTCCATCCTCTGAAAAGCTCTATTTTACTGTTTATTTTGTCATACTTCAGGGTACAGAAGATATCCTAAGAAAAGAAGCTAGCTTAGGAGATGTTGAATTTGAAAACTTAGATCTTCCTGAGGTTGAACTAGCTAGCATTTTAACTTCGCATCACACAGAAAGTGATCCATACAGCTACGAATTTGCTTACGATAACCTGAAGAAGTTTGTTGAGAACTCGCTCGATATTTATAAGGTAATAATGGTCCTTTAAATAAACCTAGTCATGCTTGTAACTAAAGGAAATAAGCACCTTAAATATAGGTCAGTTGGAAACTCTCTGCCTCAATAACTTAAGTGTGTAAACTGATAGAGTTCCTTTGATTAGCATTTTGCATTCTCTTGAGTTTATTACTTTTAAAGATAAATATTTAACTGAAATCCAGTCATTATAAATTATATTTTGCCTTGCAGCTGTTGTTTTGAAATATTTTTTATTTTTCTAGTATGAACTATCAACACTTTTGTATCCAGTGTTTGTCCATATGTATCTGGTACTAATATTATATGACCATAATGAACATGCTGTCAATTTCTTGGAAAAATTTGGTCCTGAGCAAGAAGATTATTATCAGGAAGATTTAAAACGGTTATCTATAGTTAAACACAAGGAACAAATCAAGGGGAATGAGTTGGCTGAAATATACAGGTACTTTTACATAATTACAGTTTGAAAAAATCTACATGTGACAGTCTGATAACCAGTGATCATGATAAATGATTTTATTTCTGTAAGTAGGTTTGTACAAACACTTTTATACATCAATCATAGATTTTTAAACTAGATGAGGTTGGCATTTCCTGTCTGGCCGAAAAGCCAAAACAAACTCAGGTCACAGTCTCTTTTAAAGTCCAGACATAATCTTGGTCAGATTATGTGGATTGATGTTTGAAATGGTCTTTTAAGCAAAGAACCACACAGATTGATTAGACCTGTCCAGTCAGTGCATGCATTTGTCAATAATCGTGCAGCTTAACTCAAAACTTAAGGAGCTCAGCGATTTGACAAACAATACCAAAGAAAGGACATTGCATAGGCTGCATAATTACTCATACCACCAGACCAAGACTAACTGAGAAAATAAAAAAAACATAAAAGTAAAAAACATGACTCAAGTTGTCTTATCATTCAAAATAGGAACAATAAAATAATACACTTGGGTTTTAGGGTTTAACCAATATAATGCAATATTGAATGAATATGGTAAGAATCTGGATCTGGTTTTATATAATGAAATTGTTTCAATGAATGAATGTATGGTGCCTTTATCACTGTTGAAAAATACCATCCTGCCCTCTGTATTGACGTCAACTTTGCTGAGTATACCTATTTTACTCCCGCTACCTTTATTGGTTATCTTTATGATAAAGCTGACTTTGCAGCAATTATATGAAATAGCAGCTATAGACTAAACAAACGTTTTTTTGGACATGTTGCTCAATGACACCATAAACTACTTCTATGCTACTAAAGCAGATACTCAAATCAAGTCTATTCCTACTACAACAGTTTTTCATAGCTCATACCCTATTTGGTACTCCCCGGCACTTTTGAAAGGGTTTTTTAGTATAAAAGTTATGCAGCGCTAAGTCAGTCTTTTAGCCCTTAACAGCACGGATTTCTTAGGGGTTGTTCAACTGTTTCTAACCTAGCTTTGCTCAATGACTTTCTAACGGACAGAATGGACAATGGGGCACAGGTCGACGTTGTGTAAACCAATTACAGTAAAGCTTTAATAGAATTAGACATTGACTCGTGTTTCCACAACTCTAATTTCCTTTGTTTTTCTGATGATATGAAGATATTTTCTGCGGACTTTTTAAAAGTGCATAGTGCTAGTTGTACATTATATATATTCATTTACTATCCCTTTATATTGTGCATGTTAGCAATCCTAAGATTTCTATTACTTTTACTGTTTTTACCCTTGAGAACCTGTAATTGGCTCTATGTCTCATACACATTTGTTATACTTTTGTAATAGTTGTGGTTCTCCTTTAAATAAATAAATATCCATGTCATTGTTTATATTAAAAACATGTTTAAAAAAAACTAAATAATACTAATCAGATCATATTAGGACCATGTAGATAGGTGTCTGAAATGGTATTTTGAGGAAAGCACCATACAGATTTGAGTGGACCTGTCCAGTCAGTGCAGGCATTTGTCATTAATCATGTAGGGAGCTCAACGACTCGACAAACAATACCAAAGAAAGGACATTTGGGTAGGCCAGGCCGCCTTAGGTACTCAAACTGCCAGATGAAAATACTAAGATAGACAAAATAAAACCCTCTAAGTTCTCAGACAATAATTAAAATAATAATAATATTGTACTTCACAAAGTAAATATTTACGTCATTGTATATAAAATAATCATCAAATGTCAAAGTGTATATAAAAAAAGTTAGCTAACAAAAAATACTAGTATAAAAAAATTAGAGCAAGTCAGTCCCAAGTCTTTGTCCTCAATATAATCATTAACGGTTTATAAGGCATTCATTGAGGTGGTTGATCCTAAATTGCACAACCTGGTTGATCCTGAATTCATTGCTAACACACCCTAAATTAATGAAAACTTTGACTTGGGAGATAAATTACTAAACTATAAACCTGATACAAAAAAGAAGTAAAATTACTATTTTAGTAAAATATTAAGACTGTAAATAATTAGTATTTTTTTGTTTTCTAGCACTAACAAGTTTGTTGTACAATTATCAAGAGATGCGTCATCGCAGCTGAAACGTTTTTTGCAAGAACAAAAAAGCTCAACCGTAATCATTAACATTATAAACAACCACATCCAGGTTGATGTGCATGATGGTCCTGGGAGGTCACAAGCTCAGGTGCGCTCCACCGCCGGGGGACTGCTTGGTGAAGCCACTAGAAATGGTACTTTATGTTATTGTACAGTTCTTATTTTCCAGAAACATGCACAATATAAGATCATGTTTTATTTAAATACCCATGGTGACACTCTTCTAACTGAACTATAAAATCAAATTGGTTTTTCTTTATAGAAAACCGGACAAAGGTATACTATGGGCTGTTAAAAGAGCCTGATATACAAGTCTTGCCGGCACCTGTGGAAGATGAGGAAGAAGTGGAGGAAACACCAGATAAACCAAAAAAGAAAAAGGCGAAGAAAGAACACATTTTTATGAAAAAACCTAAGTCTGATCCTAACGCACCTCCAAATGACAGAATTCCTTTGCCAGAACTGTGAGTTCATTGATTTTATTTTATACCTCTCGGAACTGTGGTAGAAGTCCAACTAAATTTTACTATTTATTTGCAGAAAGGAGACTGATAAAATAGAAAAAGGCAAAGCCCTACGAGAAGCTTCGAAGCGCATTCCACTAGGGCCAGAGAGTCTGCCATCTATTTGTTTTTACACACTGCTCAACAGTGGTCATACCGCCATTTGCACTGATATTTGTGATGATTCTACACTCCTGGCTGTTGGCTTCAGTAACTCGAATATTAAGGTATGAAACACACATAACATCACGCCTGTAATCCCAGAAGGGTTAGGCAGAGGTGTACCTATAGTGCACCTACCTTTCGCCAGTTATGTTTATGTCCCATGTAATAGGGGGCGAGCCTATTGCCATCAACTGGGCACAAATCCAGACTCCGGGCTGCTACTGGGAAATTCCAGAAAGAAAAACCGAATAACACTTTGCCCGACCTGGGTATCGAACCCAGGACCTCATGCTCAGCAGGAGCTCTTGCGACCACTAGACAAATACACACACACACAACAACAAAAAACAATCATGTTGTACCTTATTGTAAATAATATTGGTTTTGGTCCTCATTTCCTAATAATGAAAGAGTCTTATTATCTAGGTGTGGACATTGACTCCTGTAAAATTACGTGGGATGAAATCTGCAGAGAAATTAATAGACATTGACAGGGAGGCAGGTGTGTACATTAACATATTTGTAACTCATTTTGAGCGCAGGCTTGATCCCCGAAACAAACAGATTACCTAAAAGTGACATTATTTGTTTGGCTATCAAACCCTCAACTTAAAATGCAGACTGAAGAAGACTCGAAACTCTTCTTTGAATGGTCTTATTTCATATCATATATCCTGAGAGACAAAATAAATGCTGGTTCAAAATTTTGTCGTGTTATTATGTAGTAAATCTTAAACAAAAAAAATATGATACTAAAGTAACACATATTAAAGTAGTATTATATTCTTTAAGTTTATTTATATTTTGTAGGTGACGTCCTCGTAAGAATGATGGAAGAAAGAGATAGAGACACTTGTCGTACTCTGTATGGACACTCTGGATCAGTTTATAAAGTAGCATTTGATCCTTTTAAAACGATGCTACTATCGGCTTCTGAAGACACCACTGGTAAGTTATATCATATCATTTATAATAACAAACAAACAACAATTGCAAATAAATCATAGGGGATTATTTTTTGCTACATTTATAGATTTTAGCCTTATGTTAACGATAAGTTCAGGTTTTCTCATTTTCCTTTATCGTTGTCGGTGATCTCTAAGATAAACAAAACATGAATTGAACATGTAAATTAGTACTTGCCCGGTTTCGAACCCGCAACTTCGTGTATGAAAGGCTTTAACCACTGAGCTATGACAATTGTGAAATAGGTACAGGGTGTCTCACGGCAGAGAGCGGCGGGAGGGACGCAGTAGATTTGTCGTTCGTGCAGTGGACGGGTGCGCACCGTTCGTACCCTATCGAAACGTTTTTGAAGGGAGAAGAGACCATTCCCCATTCCCATTATTAACTATATCAGACGTTTACGAGATGCAACAAGCGAAAAGTTGATTCGTAAATAGTTGCAGAAGTTTCGAGCTTCAGGTTCTGCTATAAATCAACCGCGTCTGGGCCCGAGAACGGAAGAAACAATAAACGTATTCAAATCTACAACGAAAATGCGCTGGTTCTTGGTAGTAAAACAAAAGTATAATCCGTCAATCAAAATCATTACCAATAGACGTATTAAAAGGTAAAATATCATAGAGTAGACTTGCACAAAACGAAGTTGCTAACAATACACAAAAGGGATATCCGTCGTGAAGTGGGCGAAATTGAGCCCGCCGGCTATGCTTAGACGTTTTATGCAGAATGCGATGAATAGATTCCGTGAGTGCGTGCTACGAAATGGAAGACATAAAATCCACATTTCCATAGATTAATTTTCAATAACTTGTTTTGGGAGCAGTGGTGGCCCAGTGGTAACGGCCGCGACTTACGAGTTATAGGTCGTAGGTTCGAACCCAGACAGGCGCATTATTTTGTGTTAATTATATCATCACCACTGCTCTCAAAACGGTGAAGGAAAACATTGTGAGGAAACCGGCATGTCCTAGAACCAAAAATTCGAATCCATGTGACATCTACCAACCCGCACTGGGCCCGCGTGGTGGATTACGGCCCACTCCCTCTTGAAGAGAGGAGGCCTTTGTCCCAGCAGTGGGAACATGATGCATTATATTGTTATTGTAATAAAATGTCTTTTTTTTCCGATTTATAGATTGATAATGGTTTCGTAATTAGTCGGTGCCTGTTTTTCAATAAAAGACCTGGTACCTCCGGTCAGTGTTCCGCATTCCCTGACCCTTATTGTGAAGGTTCAGGTTATGCAGAGCACTGACTGTACTTAACAAATACTTTGTGTAGGAAAAACAATAATTTAATTGTTCTATAGGGCAAAAAGAGGCACATAATAAATAAGCAGTTTTAGGAAATCAAGTTATTATAGGGATGAATTATATATCAAAAGGGAATTATTCGGTTAACTATTCCTACAACTTATTTGTTGCAGTGAGGTTATGGTCTCTGCAATGCTGGACATGTCTGGTAGTATACCGCGGCCACGTGTGGCCAGTGTGGGACGTCCGCTGGTCCCCGCACGGCCACTACTTCTTGACCGCTGGACACGACCGTACCGCTCGCTTGTGGGCTACTGATCATCATCAACCACTACGAATGTTTTCTGGACATTTATCGGATGTGGACGTAATACTTTTCAGGCATATTATTTTAACACTAATAATATACCACCAAACTAATAACCATAAAATATTAAGTCAGATTTGAACACAGCATTATGTTTATTTTCAAGCATGCATTTATATTTTTAAATAAGCCGTATTTGCTAGTGTGCAAGGCATGGCTCATGCAGTATAGTACTAAATGTAATATCAATTCTTTTCAGTGTGTCCAATTTCATCCGAATTCTAACTATGTAGGCACTGGATCTAGTGACAGAACAGTACGCTTATGGGATTGTTTGACAGGAACACAAGTTCGAATTATGACTGGGCATAAGGTATTTAATCATCAAACGAACTGCTGGAATCAGAACATCTCAAGTGGCTTTTCTGATTTTTGTTAATACCAGCTCTTTTTATTTTCAGTCTACCATATTTACCCTAGCGTTTTCTGTATGTGGGAGATGGCTAGCATCGGGAGGTAATGGAGAGCTCATCGTGTGGGACATTTCGACAGGATCTCCCGCTGCCCTATTGCCGCCAATGCATACTGCTCCTATTCATGCTTTGGCTTTCAGTCGCGATGGTACCATTTTGTCATCAGGTAATTCTTTCTACTTTGTCCATAGTTTCTTAAACATTAAGAAGCTTTACAGATCTTAAGAATTTCATTTTACCTATGTTCTTTTCAGGATCCTTGGATTGCAGCATAAAGTTATGGGATTTCAATGCTATCACAGAAGAAGCTAATGTTGAGGAGACAGGTGCTACAACCACAGTACAGAAAGAGGACAAATTTTTGCTGCGGTCATTTGCAACAAAGAATTCACCCATAAAGGGTTTACATTTTACTCGAAGGAATCTTTTGCTTGCAGTAGGTTCCTATGAAGGTAGTTCATAATCAGATAGTTAACAATAAGTGACTATAATCTATTTAACTTTAAATTCAGTTTCGTCAATAAAATCATAATTATTGGACTTATGCTTTTTATTATTATCAACAGTACTAGTCACTATTACAGTCAAAGTTAATTTATTTTGACTGACCCTTACACATTTTGGCCCTCAATAAAAATAATGATTCACAAGGTTTATAACACCTGCAGAAAATAGGCCCTTTCTGAGGTAATGAATTGTATCATTAAATTTAACACAGATTCATTGCTTCTGGCTACTTGTGCTTTCATTGCTTGTTTGAAATCTTCCTTTACACCTTTATCAGCTCCACGAGTACCTATTCTTCTTTGTCCCAGATGCTGCTGAGAATTTGGTATGATGTCTAGTACAACATTGTTCCCTTGTTCATTCCAAATGAAATACAGCTCTTCTAGTAAGTCTATATGAATTATGTTTGTAGAGAAGAGGCGGTAATGAAACACACCTTTTTGTCTAATTACATCCAGTATGTGAATGAATATTGCTTCTTCTTGTGGCCAACCAAGTTGCATCAAAACAAGCATGTGACCATAGGTTAGATCAGTGGTATTACCAGTATTTAATAAAATTCTAATAAGCAGAGTACAGAAATAATGCATTATGGCAACTTTAGTAAGTGGCAGGAAATGTAAGTGCCTATGTTTTCCTCCTACAATTAATTCTGGTTCTAGAACACCTTCCACGTTAGGTAACTGGGGTAGAGCAGCCAATATACTCTCTATACAGGCAGTATAGTTCTTTAGAAAATAGTTGATAGACACTCTTACTATGCTAGCAGTCACACTAGTTACTGTAGCTTGAGGCATAGCCTCATCATATTGTCCTCGGTATAGAGCAAACTCATCAGCAAACCCATCAGTCCACGGTTTAATTTGCAATTGGTTAGCTAGTTTTGTGAATTCTCTTAAAATAAGTTCATTACTGTGAAGTAACTCCCAACAGTTAGCAGCTGCTTGGAATTGATGGGATGATATACCAGTAACCTCCAGGTCGCCTTTTCTTCTTTTTGATGGTGATACTTCTGGATCTGACAATGCCTCCACAAGAATATGATTGCCTTTTAATGACTTCTGCTCATATAGACACCTAAGAAAGAATGTTGTTCCACAATATAAAAGCTGGCGACAGTCCTCACTGTTCCTCAATGTCAATAATTTTTGGAAGTATGTCTCCTTGTTCAAACTGTTACTATAATTAACAAAAAAAGAATCCCATCCCAATTGCCTGCCCATTAAATCTAAAACACCAAAAAGCCTTTGCCAAGGATCTGTTATATCATGTTCATTTTCATCATATACATAGGAATTGTAAAAGTCAATAGCTTTGATTACCAGACGCTGTAGCAATCTTGGTGATTCTAGTGAGCTTAGTAAAGGCAGTGTTTCCACTACTAACAGTCTAGCATAGCGATTATCATAAAAGAACTTTTCAGCATTTATTAATGTCTTCACTAGACTGTCTACTCCTAGTTGTGGAAATTTCTTCAACAACAAAACTAATAAACGACAATGTTCCATTGTATCATCACTATTCTCAACACTAGTCTTAAGGATTGTCAATTGTATATCTGGACTAATGTTATCAAACATTTGACTTAGGAAGCTTCCTTCAGATGATCTCAGTGCATTTGCGATAGCTGATATTTCAGGCAATAAAGATGGCAGGTTCTGTCTTGATTTCATTAAGGAACTAAAACATTCGGCAGCCTCTTGGACATTTCCTGATTGCTTTTCCATTAAATAGGCTTCAAACTGAATTTTAAAATTTGCAGGAAATAAAGTTTTCGCTGTGAGCATCCAAGCTTTAGCAGAGTGAATATTGTACTTCTGGGCGTCTTTAGCTTTCGCTATGATGTAGTCCTCATCACTCAATGCTGTATCGATTCCTGGCATTTTACTGTACGGACCTAACGCTTTTAGAACTGTAAAATGAAATGAAATAACTATATTATTAGTACATTGCAACAGTAAATGAATTTATGTAACTGACTGGGCCAATATCAATTACCTGCACAGAGAAGAAAGTTAAAAGTATACAGAAAAATAGCACCTTGCTATCACAGCAACACACAATATTACTTATTATTCTTGAAAAACAGTTGTTGATGTTGACGTTCTTTAGTGACACGGACATCTCTTTGGCCGCATTCCGAATAGGCTTGTTGAAAAAATATCGATACAATTTTTGGTTCGTTATATCGATATTTTTAGCCAATACATCGTATACATAAATCGATACAAAATAGTCAATTTTTAAAATCGTATCAAAAACGATATTTTTTTCACATTTAAATAATTATCAGAATATTTTAGCAGAAGTTCAAAGCCACATGACAGCGGAGCATGTGAAATGCAGAGTTTTTCTACTTTCACTACTAGTATACTGGTTTGCCTGAAAAAAAAAAAATTGCCTTAAAATATTAGAATTTGAAAAAAATTGGATTCTATTTAGCTTTTGATATTTCCTAATTTTGCCTAATAATAAAGAATAATGACTTAAATAACTTCGTTTAATTAAGATTCCAATACATAAAACTAATGTGCATTTTGTGTAAAAATTCATATTACCTCTTATTGAACCAGACTGAACTAAATATATTATTATTTTAAAACCGAAAACTTCTGAATATTTGATCGATATATCGATACATCGATTTTTTTCTCGATATTTCGAGGTCGATATTGATATTTTAATAAATATCGAAACATCGATATATCGTTTTTTTTTACTTTCGACATCCCTAATTCCGAATTGAGCTGTTATCGATTTGAGCGCGCTATCACCCGTTCCTAGTTAGCGTCAGCGCGATAACGATGTCCCGTGAATCGTCATAGATGACATCATGACATGCACCATCTTGCGATTACGCCGACCATGCCCTTTCAAAATATTACTGTGAGCGAATTTTTGACAGCTCTCATCTGTCATAATCGTGATTAATAAATCGGAACGCAAATTGCCGATGTGAGCGCTGTCATCGATTATGGTGTAAATCGGAGTGTGGCCTTTGGCCGCATTCCGAATTGCGCCGTAATGGATTTGAGCGCGCTTACACCCGTTCCGAGTTAGCGTGAGCGCGATAACGATGTCCCGTGAATCGTCATAGGTGACGTCATGACATGCGCCATTTTGCGATAACGCTGACCATGCCATAGAATAATATCACTGTGGATTGTCAGCTGTCATAATCGTGATATCTAAATCGGAACGCAAATTATCGATGTGAGCGCTGTCAGCGATTGCGGTCTAACTCGGAATGCAGTGTTTGTTTGTCAAACTGTCACACATAGACTACTCTAAATCAGTTTGACCTTTTTGGGTTCACAGATGTAGGTGGTAAACAGTTTAAAGCGGTGGAATTCTTAAATCTCATGGAATTAGTAAGTATTTTAGTTAACGGCTATACACGCTTGCCAATCATAAGTTTGACTTAGCTAGCTAGTGGTGCGTTTGTAACGTAAACGGTAACACAGCCCGATATCGATGCTGCGGAGATAACAGTGGCGTAACGCAACTTCAGATCAGCCAGTTTTACATATATTAGAATTAACTGATAAAAGTGTTTCTAATTTCTAATAAAGTTTTAAAAATACATCGAAACATTTTAGTCGGCCGGCAGCCACTTAATTTGCAGCTTTCCACTCATCTCTGTTCTTGTCACCCGTAAGTTCCCGACCTCCGCCGTAGCGCGCGCTGCCACGATACACTTTTGAAAATTCGCGCGTGTTGCGCTTGAGTGTGGCGTGGCCAGGCTGTTGTTAAACCGATTGAAGAAATTATCTTCGCAACAGTATGAAAGATCATCTGAATGGGCTAGCTCATCACGACATTGCTTCAATGATGAACGTTGAAGAAGTACTACTTATCTTCAGCAACCGTGGCGTAACTACTAAGGTGTAAAGTGGGTGTTCAGTGTAAAACTTCTCTGGAAATATAAAATCAACTATCTACACAAATAAATACAATAACCATAGCACTGAACTACCAAATGCTAAACCGTTTCCAAATGAATCTGTTATAAAATAAACTTTGTTAATGAATACTTTGTAAATATTGGAAAGGAATTCGCACAACAAATCCAAAATAGTAATACCCCCTCGATACAACCCTACAATTCAAGTATGCGAGTAATCCTTTCATCACAGTACTTTACCACGTTTTGACCATCAGATAAAGAAACACAGAAGCAAACAGTTCTGAAAAGAACTGACACCTCCACGCTTTGACCATCAGTTAAAGAAACACAGAAGCCAACAGTTCTGAAAAGAACTGACACAACGTTTTGACATCCGTTAAAGAAATAGGAGCTGCAGAGGCCACACGCCGCCGACGTGATCTCCAGGACACTCCAGTCTTCGTCGCACGACGCACGTCTGCAATTCACAGCACTCAGCACGAATCTTCATTGGACGGCGGCCGCTCTGCAAAGGAATCGCGAACTACGAGGCCAAGAGAACCAAGTCGCAGCCGCGAGCACACAGGCGCTACCTCGCCGACAACAGTGTGCTGTGATTTTATATATATTAGTCTATGCTGTGATGTGATTGGACGAAATAACGCAATCCTATTAGCTATGTTTTTGCAAACGTTTTATTAAATTTAATGTACACGTTTTTATTGGTAGATTGTAGTTTGTAAAATAGTATAAAATTCGCATTATTTTCATAATAAATTATTCACATTCATTCATCGACAACGAGTATTTCTTCCACCTTCTACTGAACCAAAGTCTTCCTAAACAGTCTTACCAGCACCCTAATTGCGTAATACACAATCAATCGGAATCTGAATCGTTTTGAAACAGATTGCTAATCCATTGCTTCTTAAGTTCGATAAAAATTCTGCTCAACAATATATAGAACGCAATGAATGTTCTTGATCCGTCAAAATCAAACGGATTAGTCGTAATCGTTTACGAAAATGTGTTACGCAATTAGGGTGCAGCTTTATATAAAGTTATAGAAAATTAACTAATACGAGACTAGTTAACTATTTGAACAGATTCAAAATTATATCATCTTCTCAATTTGGATTTGTGCACGGAGTATCTACTGAGGATGCAATTGACGCGCTTAGCTCGTTGTTAACTAAACATCTTGACGCAGGAAAGAAATGCTTAACGATATTCCTGGATTTTAAAAAGGCTTTTGACACCGTTTCTGTTCCAGCCCTTGTGGCAAAGCTGGAGGGAATTGGAAAAAGGGGAACTCCCCTAGAAAAAAATTTCAAAGATTATTTAACTAACAGGAAACAGAGAGTTAAGATAGGTAGACATATTAGTGAGGATGCTGACGTACTGTATGGCGTGCCACAGGGGAGTGTGTCAGGCCCTACTTTATTTCTTACGTATATAAATGACCTCTGTAACTTAAAGGTAAAAAAGCGCAAATAATTTTTCGTATGCTGCTGATACTGCTGTGGTTTTTTCCGGAAAAAACTGGTCAGATGTAAAACTAAAAGCTGTATTGGGGATGGTCCAAATTGCCAATTGACTCGGAGACATTTTTTCGGACACTAAACTCAACAAAAACGAACTATATATGTTTCTCAATCTTTAATCATTCTCAAGAACTAGCCTCTAACATTAAAGTACACTCATGCAATACAACCTCAGATAAAAATTGCAATTGTCCTATAGTTGACAAAGTTTCGCAGACAAAATACTTAGGCGTCATAATTGATCAAAAACTATCATGGTATTCCCATCTTGACCACGTTACTACGAGGGTTAGGAAACTGGGTTGGATTTTCAAATCTCTAAGACATATACTAAAAAAAAATACAAAGGGAAACCGCGGATAACAAAGAAATCTAAATGAAGTCTATAAATCACTAGCGCAATCTGTCATAGTTTACTGCATACCTGTTTGTGGGAGGAGCTGCAAAAACAACATTTATCAATCTAGAATGGGGGGAGCAGTCCGTTAATAAAATAAATGTATTAAAAAAAGGAGATATTCTACTGAAAAGCTATACGAAATTAGTGGTCAACTTTCAGTTAGGAAATTGTTTATCATATCCACTGTCCTAAAAAACATAAAACTCTTTCAAATGATCCAAGAGTAATGTCAAAAAGGCGAAATGACTTGATTGCACAAGTAGCACCGACTAAAACTAAATTCGCGCTCATACGTTATCAATATCGATCTGCTCAGCTGTATAATAGGGTAAACAAACAAATATTCATTTATCCCAACCAACTACATGAATGTAAAAAAAAAACTAGCAGACTGGATAAAGCCATATACGTACAAATACACCGAGTCACTCCTCCTTCACACCTCCTCCCACCCTATTCGCGCAGGAGTCCCTCAGGGCTCTGTGATCTCTACTCTAGCTTTCACGCTATTCACCAGCGATATGCCCAAGTGCAATAAGGCGCAGTTGGCCCTGTTCACAGACGACACGGCCATCTACTACACCGGCCGTGATGAAAATTCGATAGCTCGCATTCTCCAAACCCAAGTGAACAAGCTTGGCGCTTGGTTTAGAAAATGGCAAATTGAAGTCAAGCGGTTCTTTTCTCAAAGCCGCGTCGCAATCCCTGCCCCTCTCGACCGATCACCATGTTCGGCAAGCCGATCCCTTGGGAGAAGCGAGCCAAACATCTGAGTGTAGTGCTCGATGAGCACCTCTCTATTTCAGAGCACATTAAGGCGGCTCGTTCGCGCGCCGCCTTCGCTCTAGGTAGACTTCACTTTGTCCTAAATGCACGTAGCAAATTGTCACTAAAGTGCAAAATGCGTATCTACACAGCGTACATCCGCCCGATCATGACATATGCCAGTGCAGTCTTTGCACACGCCAAGCCCTATCGCTTCAATAGAATGCAGACCCTCCAGAACAAGTTCCTCCGTAGGATTACAGGCTCGCCCTGGTACGTTCGCAACGAGATCCTTCACGTTGACCTCAAGATTCCCACTATCCGCCAGTTCATGAAACGCATTTCAAAGCGTTTCTTCGAGACCGCCGCGAATCACCGCAACCCTCTGGTTGTGAAGGCCGCTAGCTATATTCCCTCCTCCATCAGTCATGTCCGCCGTCCCAAGCATGTCCTCACCGATCCCGATGACCACATAACTCTCATTCAAGAGAGCAGTAGGGCCACCAGTACAGTGCACAAACACAGACCGACATTCCGACCTCGCCGCCGAGGTTCCTCGCGAAGATCCCGACGTAACTGTCCCCCCCGACCCTTGCTCGACGAAGTGCCAGCCCGCGCCGTAGCTGAGCCTGTAGCTTAAAATTCCCCAGATAATAATAATATGATCCAGATCAAGCCTGTCCCTTCTTGCTGTCCTCCCGTCAGCGACGCCCTAAGCCGAGGTCCGTACCCCACAGGGGGTGCCCTTAGCGAGCGTTCGCTTAGTAATGTAAGTAGTTTTACGCCCCTGGCTGGAGGCTTTGAGTCCGCTTAAGGCAGCCACAGGATAGTCCGGTTAAGTAGTCACGACCTCTCAAGGTCAACTACGAGATGCCATACATAAAAATAAAAAAAAACTCCTTCACACCTGAACTGACATACATACACACACATAGCCACATCTCACCACACACAGCCACGCCATTCTCGATGTCAGTCACTTTCACATCACATCTTTACATTCACATCACATACTTCACGTCACTCATATCACATCACATCACACCACTCTCACACTTACACTCCCACACCCCTCCTATTTCACATGCGAACACATTTACTTAAAATTTATTTTGTAAAATGTCGTAGTTTTTTTTTCTTTATATACTATTATTTGATCACCCTATAACCTACTTAAGAAAGAGCGGCGTCTTCTAACACAGGCATTATACAGTATGGAGACCACTTTTAAGCAATAAATTAAACCGCAAGTAATACCAGTCCATAGAAGTATAGCAAAATTAAATATAACAAAAAAAAAACGTAAATTAAAAAAGGAAAATTTTCAAACAAATTAAATATCAAAATAAATTCAGTAAAAGTAAACACTCTGTTTAGACAACGTACCTTGACCCCATGGAAGAGCGGTAACAGTCCACGCGGGCGCGGGCGGCATGGCGGCTTTAGGTATTGTCGGCGCCAGCTTTGATCCGTTTGACAAAAGCCGACAAAAATAAATTCACTAAGTTCATTTTCACCGCCTAGTTTTTATTTCGCGATAACTAAATTGAACGTAATAAATTCAATATTGCACATTAGTTCTGAAATTAATGGAACATAAATTTTAAAATGTTCAAAATGTCCACCACTTTGTTGAATGCACAAGTTACATCGCCGCACAATGTTTTCCCGAAGCCTGCTTAACAAATTGCGTTCAGGATCCAGAGCCCTGGCTTTTAATTTGCAAAGGCGGTGACAATTCGATTGCGCAATTCATCTTCGGTTCCAGAGATCCGCGAGTACACTTCATTTTTAATAAAGCCCCATAAACAGAAGTCGAGAGGAGTGAGATCGGGCGACCTAGCTGGCCACTTGCGGGGGCCATAGCGCCCAATCCATTGTTCGCCGAACATGGTGTTAAGCCGCTCTCTCGCGAGGAGTACGGAGTGTGGAGGAGCTCCGTTTTACTGGAACCATACCCGCCTGTATGCTTCCACAGACAATTCTTCTAAATATTCTGTTATTGAGCCGAAGCTTAAGAAGATCTAGAAACTTTTGTGCATTCAGGTTTCCTTTGATAAAAACAGGGCTGATAATTTGATCTCCGTGAATGCCTGCCCAAAGATTCACGGAAAAGCGGTATTGATGAGCGGTTTCCCTAAATACATGGGGATTTTTCTGGCTCCAGTGACGCATGGTTTGTCGGTTCCATAAGCCGTTTCGAGTAAACGTGCTTTCATCTGTCCAAAACACATCTGAAAGGAAACGGTGGTCTTGAGACATTTTTTCCAGTACCCAGTGGCAGTAAAACTCTCTAATCGGCTTATCATGCGGCAAAAGCGAATGCAATTTTGCATATTTTTAAGGACGTAGTTTGTTCCTTTTTAGAACTCGATATATTGTTTCATGAGTCTCTCACTCTAAACAAACGCTCAGCTTGTCTAAGGCTGCAGCACCCTAATTGCGTAACACATTTTCGTAAACGATTACGACTAATCTGTTTGATTTTGACGGTTCAAGAACATTCATTGCGTTCTATATATTGTTGAGCAGAATTTTTATCGAACTTAAGAAGCAATGGATTAGCAATCTGTTTCAAAACGATTTAGATTCCGATTGATTGTGTATTACGCAATTAGGGTGCTGGTTGGGTTCCGATTGAAATGATCTAAGACTCGTTGTTCTAAAGAGGAGGGGACGTGATGCGGAGCAACTCCTTCATGAGTGTTGGGCACTATGTGCCGATTTTCCCTCATTCTTTGGACAGCTCCTAGAATTGTCCGAACGCTAGAACGGCAGACGCGAGTTGCGCCGTATCACTCACGATAAGTACGTACAGTTAACGCAGAATTTTGGCGGCATTCGCCATATATTAAAACCATGTCTGTATACCAGGGGGGGGACAGTCCCATATATTTGACTTGGATGAAAAGATGGTGGCTCCATCTGCATGTTGTTCCTAAACGTTGGTTTTTTTTTATGTTTATGGCATGGCTACGAGGCCTTTAGCACCGCGACTCGAGAAAAAAAAAGTTTTATACATTTAAAATATAATGTACCTTAACAATATTTATTTTACATTACACTAATAAAATTGAGCTTATTTCAGTATTTTTACAAATTGAAATACAAATGTAATTTTTTATGTACTAGCCTTTTTTTTTAAACTGGTAATTGACAAAACAAAGTTTAGCAATTTGTTTGAAATTCAAATTTCAAAATGGTAGCTACTCTCTGTGTCAGCGTATGTTAGTAGTTTTTTCCATTTTTCGTTTGTGTTTCGGCTGTGAAATCTTCCAGAAAGTGCGTCGATTTGAGCTTTAAGTTTCTCCGCCTTTCTGTGGTGACTTCGGCCCGTAATATTTGTCGAATTGATTTTAACAATTTCGCGAAAGGACGCTATTAATTTTATTGTGTTGTGCTAAATCAACATTTCTATTGAAAATGCCTAGGTTATGTGCATTTGGCTGTGCTCCCAGTGGTAAGTTTAATTTTATAACATTTTAACATCACCGGCAATGTTCTATAGATGCTTCATAACAGGACATTGTTAGTACTTCATTTCTGAAACTCTCAATATTCAGTGAACCAAATATAAATTCATGACTACCCGTCAAGCACCGATAAATGAGCCACAATTACATTAATATATATTTATTATACGCGTGACTAAAAATGAATTTGAATGGATCAAGACAATAATTTTTGGCATAGATAACAATAGTTTTTGACTGGTATGGTACATATTCCTTTCGTAACATCAGTCTTTATTGGGTTAGCTTCCTGCAGTGTAAAGACGCAGATTTAATAATTTAATATGATTACAAAATTTGTACTTGTTGTGAAGCATCTTTTTGACCACTACAAGTCCAAGTGGTCCAATAGCAGATAAGTTAGCTATACATTTTAGATGTACACAGCTGATACATTACACGCTTGGAGTGTCCCTTTTATTAGCCAGGTGTTAACAATGATACATATATCCCAGGTTGCATACCTTACAAGGAAGGCACATCAATAAATGTTAAAAGACTATTCAAATAGCCTACAGCTCTTTTATCTTTCCAATTGCAGGTGTCCCAATGCATCGTTTTCCAAATGCTGATAAGTTCCCTGATCGTCTTAAGGCTTGGGTCAATCTTGTTGGTGGAAAACTACAAACAGCAGTTGATTATGCATATAACCGAACAAAGTTGGTTTGCGATATACATTTTACTACGAGAGATCGAAACCGTAATAGCCGGTTAAATGCATTAGCAGTTCCATCACTTCATTTACATGGTTAGTATGACAATTTTTTAAAACTTAGAATCTGAATACTGAAACTGCTAATTGGTACCTACTTATTTTATAAATATATTGTAGTCTATGTCATACAGTACCTAAGTGTATGTATTTTTTTTTTAGAAGTTAAAGTAGTTACATAAATCGCCCTTACTACGAAGTAAAGAGTCTTTGCAAGTTGAATTGTAAACATGACATGTTGTAGTTACTCTTGAGCCCTTAGCCTTATTACGACACCCGAGGAGATAATTGTCATACAAGACATAACATAACATCACGCCTGTAATCCCAGAAGGGTTAGGCAGAGGGGTACCTATGGTACACCCGCATTTCGCCAGTTATGTTAAAGTCCCTTCAAATAGGTGGCGAGCCTATTGCCATCAACCTGACACAAATCCAGACTCTGGGCTGCTACTGAGAACTTCTAGATAGAAAACCCAATAAATATGATAATATCTGGGCAGTATATATGTGTCATAAAATATTCATGCTTTGTATTCAATTTAGTTCAATTGATATATATTTGAAGATTTATGAAATCAAATGTGATTAACAATTTTTTTATTTTTTTTATTGTGATTTCAGGAACATCGGCCAGGGAACCTGAAATTAGTCTTGTCAGTCTACCTGCTGATTTACAAGCTACAAATACAGGTAAAGACCTTTAGTCAGTTAAAGCTGTAATCTTTCCAAATATAAATACATATTACCTATATACTATTTGAAACAAAGTTATTAATTCTCAATTCTAGAGAAATGATAAATATATAACAATTACAATGTTTACACTACAACATTGTAGAAGCCCTGCTCGATTCCTACACATGTTGATGAATATTTAAATAAGTACCTACAGTATAATAGATAAACCAAATTTTATTTGTAAAGTGGGATTATTTAGCAACTCTTATTTTAAAAGTTTAACAGTAGGGAACTTGATTATGAAATCTGTTCAATATTTTTTTATACGTCATGTTTGAATGATTAAAAAAATGAATTTATGATCAAGTGTTTTTTTAATTCCAGGATCGACAGGCAGTTTCATATCAGAGCCAAGTTTAGTTGATGTTGAAATGAACAATAGCCAACCTTCCACTTCCGATCATGCAAATCCAGGTAAATTCTTTAAGTACCTAATAATAAACTTAACCTATTGCAGTCAACCACTGTACATTATGCCTTAAAATTTAAATGGATAAGTTAAATAAGAAAAACTTTATGCCTAAATTACTTGCAAATAAAGATATTTTGGTCCAGTCTTTTATTCTGGTCCAGGTGAAGTCAGCATCAAAAATTTTATAATTACTCAGTTTAAATATAAACGTAATTTCTTTAGAGAAAAGTATTACCATGAAACAAGTATATCTACTTATCACTTTAGTAGGTAGGTACCTAGATATCTATACATCTGTACAAATAAATGAAATTGAAGTGTCTGTTTATTATGTCAAAATAACAGCTTTGCACTAAATGCATATTATGAAAGTATACACGGTACTTATAACAAGAAATCAATGTTCATGTTTTTGCCTGTCTGTTTGTTCCGGGTAATCACCGAAACGGCTTACAAAGGCTCCTTTTTGTCTCGGTAGAAATTGACTTCCTTAAATTCCTCCTTTAATTTCCGACACCCACGCAGGCGAAGCTGCGGGCACAGCTAGTAGGTTATAAATTCATCTAAGAAAAATAACTAATTAGATTCATTACTATGTTTCAGCCACAATTCATGGCACGGCCACTGCATCTGTAGTAATGATGGAACACAGCTACAGCAAGGCTAGCGAATCTTCAAGTAAAACATTTAGAATGGGTAAATGTTACTTTCTTATAGCAAGTTCAAATATAATATTATAGTACCTACCTACCTAATATGAAATAATATACTTATCTTTTTTCAGGTTGTACTAAGAGTTCACTTACATATAGTTGTGTACAAGTGAAAGCCCTTTCTTCAAAAATCAAACAACTTCGGTCCGAGATATGTCGTCTGCGAAAGAGGGGGCTTTCTTACAAGTCAAGACTGGCAAATGCTGCTAAATTATCCCAAGATACTGCATTCCAGCAAGTTGTCAAAAATTTGAAAACACCGGCCCAGCTGTTTGTCCATATGCAACTGCAATCTGCAAAAAAATCCAAAGGTAGGTGGTTTACTATGGATGAAAAAATACTTGCATTGTCTATGTATAAGAAAAGTCCAAAAGCCTATTCTTTACTTTATAAATACTTTACACTACCTTCAACAAAGGCAATGAAACGTTTGCTAAGTCAAATTAAACTCCATCCTGGCATTAATCCTATTGTATTCAATAAAATTAAGAAAACAGTACTTGAAAAAGATGCTGCTGATCGTTTGTGCAGTCTAATGTTTGACGAAATGTCTGTAACACCTCAAATATTTTATAATAAACAGAAAGATGCATTTGAGGGTTTTGCCACAACCAAAGACAATAAATTTGCCGACCACGCTCTCGTTTTCATGGTGAAAGGTTTAAAACACAATTTTAAACAGCCAGTAGCATATTATTTTACCAATGCCTTACAAAAAATAGAGCTGAAAACACTCATAAAATGTGTAGCATCAGAGGTGCAAAAATCTGGTTTAATTATTATAAACACTGTATGTGATCAGAGTTCTGTAAATGTAGGGGCAATAACGGATTTAATTAATGACACGAAGGCGAGTTATTTGCGGCTAGGCAAAGAGTGGCGCCATGATCTTTTCAGGGTAAATGGTCAGAAGATAATACCGTTGTTCGATGCTCCCCATTTAATCAAAGGAATAAGAAATAACTTACTCACTAAGGATATGGCGTACACCTCTGATAATAAAGTTAATATTGTTAAATGGGACTATTATCAGCAGGTATACGCTGCAGATAAATCCAAAGGGGAGCTTCGACTACTAAATAAAATAACAGAAGAGCACATTGTCCCTGAAAAAATTAATAAAATGAGGGTAAAATCCGCGACCCAAATTTTCAGCCACAGTGTCGCTGTGGTAACAGACCATTTAATAGCTAGAGGAGATTTGCCCAAAGAGTGTAAACAATTAATAGAAATAACATTATTACTAGACAATTTGTTTGATACATTAAATGTTAGTAGTTTTTCAATACCCAATGGTAAAATGTATAAAGGGCCGATTAGGAGGCACTCACCTCACCACCAATTATGGCTAAAATCGAAAGAAATATTGAAAACTGTGAAATTTGTTCAGAAAAAGGTTACTGGTAATAAAGTACGATTAGTGGAAACGACTATACCATCTGTAAAGAATTTAATTAAAACTATCGAAGGCATGTAAGCAATTTGCAAGGTGTTGTTTGATAAATATGGTTACGATGCAATATTATCACGGAATTTTAATCAGGACCCTGTAGAAAACTTTTTTGGGAATATCAGAAGCTATGGAGCCAGAAATATTGCCCCAAATACAATATCATTTGAAGGGGCATATAAAGCACTGCTATTAAATAATTATTGTACTCCTCATTCAAAAAGGGCAAATTGCGAAGAGGACACCAACAAGTGCCTACAAACTCTTAGTTTTTACGTCACAGAAAAATGTGATGCGACTGATGTTCCCAAGGAAGACAACATTAATTTTACTACTAATGTATTAATTGATTACTGCAAAGAGTCTGATGCTGGTCAAAGAAATTATGTATGTGGTTGGGTCCTGACTAAATGTTTGAAAAATGTTGCGAAATCATGTAAACATTGCAGAAAAGACCTTTTAGATAAGAATAATGAAAACATTAGTAATAATAGTTTCATAAACGCAAAAGAATATGGTAATAAAAAATGGTTAAGTTATCCAAATGAACTCTTGCAAAATTATTTCCATGACCTGCAAAATATGACAGAATCTTTTTTAATAAAAAGTGTTCTGAAACAAAATGTACTTAAAACAATTAATTCGTTTGCAGATGTTTTAGTGGATACCCCTTTTAGCTGTAGTATGCACAAAGAAAAATTAAAAGATTATTTCTTTAATTTAACAGTTAGTGTCTTACTACATAGTTGGTGTCGATCCGTTAATCGTATTTTAACAGGAAAAATAACATATAATGGAGATGACGAAACAAAAGTTTTTGCAAAATTGTATTATGTTATGCATAAACATAATAAAAATAAAAAATGACATAAACATTTGACTTGTTTCATTTCACATCATTTCTCTTAGAGACAATCCTACATGATATATCAACGGCATATCAATGGTAACAAAACTAGTAAAAGTAGATCCTGTCTTCTGTAAAACCTATGATACAAAGCCAGTTCTGCTTAAAATGGTTTTGTTACCTTTGATAAACTGTTGCACCGTACCTACAACTACAAAAACCTGGATAAAAAAAAAACCTGTATTAGTTCGGGCACAAATTGTAGACGGCGCCACTGCGCTTATTGGCATAAAAATGACCTAAGATGGCACTCTTTACCCGTCTAATTATAGTACTCTTTGCTGTATACTCAGAAGCACTATAAAAATGTGGTTGTCCTGGCATTTTGTTCAAAAAACACACTTCTACACACGAAAGTCAAGCCATAGAGTATAGTAACTAAAATGAAAAGTCAAGCAGTGTCAAATTCACCGTAAAAAATAATTAAAAAACAATTTATACACACAAAGTCAAGTAGCAACTACTTAGTGTACATTTCACTTTAAAACAATTTTTTAATTTGAATGTTTTTTACTAGAATACTGAAGTAGCGAAAAGCACACGCACCAGGGCTGCCAGGTGAAAAAATTCTGCAATCGTACCACAGCATTAAAAAGTCGTATACCCAAGGAAAATTCGAAACAAAAAATCGTACATTATTATTAATCCGTTTATTGGTTTATAGACTTTTATTACAAAATTAACAATAAAAATACTACGAAATAAGTAATGATATGTAATGAAAATAGTATGAAAATTTAAATTATAGTAATGAAATCACATTTTTTTGTATAAATTTTCCGTATTCATTAGTTTAATCATGTCATCTGTTGGTTTAAAATCGGTGCAGTTTCCGGTGACTCTTATCATTTGCTTTGCCAGCAAGGTGCCATTGACAGTTTCGTTGGCCAAACTATTTCTAAGTTTGGTTTTTAATTTAAGGAAATTAGAATAAAAGGGAATTCCCTCAACACTCTGGGCAGGCTGAGCACGTTCGTTTCATTATTTATATTATTCTGTCACTGCTCTAGATACTTACTCTTTTGAGACAAAAGTTTGTTACTTTGTTGCCAGACCTAATTGAATAAAATAAATGGATCGAATGTAAAAAATCGTATGTTTTCCGTACGATTTTGATGCTTTGATCGTACTCGTATGAAATCTGCAAAAAGTCGTACAAATACGATTTAAATCGTACAAATGGCAGCCCTGACACGCACTATCTCGGAAGATTCGCGGTGAACTAACAATGAAGCGAAAGATCCAAAATGGCAGGGCTGCCAGGTGAAAAAATTCTGCAATCGTACCACAGCATTAAAAAAGTCGTATATCCAAGGAAAATTCGAAACAAAAAATCGTACATTATTATTCATCCGTTTATTGGATTATTGACTTTTATTACAAAATTAACAATCAAAATACTACGAAATAAGTAATGATATGTAATGAAAATAGTATGAAAATTTAAATTTTAGTAATGAAATCATTTTTTTTTGTATTTCCGTATTCATTAGTTTAATCATGTCATCTGTCGGTTTAAAATCGGTGCAGTTTCCGGTGACTCCTATCATTTGCTTTGCCAGCAAGGTGCCATTGACAGTTTCGTTGGCCAAACTATTTCTAAGTTTGGTTTTTAATTTAAGGAAATTAGAATAAAAGGGAATTCCCTCAACACTCTGGGCAGGCTGAGCACGTTCGTTTCATTATTTATATTATTCTGTCACTGCTCTGGATACTTAATCTTTTGAGACAAAAGTTTGTTACTTTGTTGCCAGACCTAATTGAATAAAATAAATGGATCGAATGTAAAAAATCGTATGTTTTCCGTACGATTTCGATGCTTCGATCGTACTCGTATGAAATCTGCAAAAAGTCGTACAAATACGATTTAAATCGTACAAATGGCAGCCCTGCAAAATGTAAGTAAGTACCTACTTTTGATTTTTCATACACAAATTATTGATTAGATACTCTATTTAAAAAATACTTTTGTACGATTGAACTTACGAAGCTAACGTTTTGTGAGTTCCAGCAAACGGGTATTGACTTTTTTAATAGGTTGCTGCCTATACGTAACATATTAAAACAATAAATTATCTCTCAATGTACTTGAAAATATTTAATAAGAACACCCATAAACAAAAAAGCTGTTAACCTTTAAATACTTGTGAACATAGTGTTTTTATAATTATCATAACAGCCCGATAATCCTTAAAACACCATGCAATTAGCATTTAAAGCGTAACAGCTTAATCTATGTTTATCGATCATTGCCAATAAAACAAACTAATGGTCGAAAACAGGTGCCCTACCCTAAGAAGAAAGCGCGCGCGCATGTGCCCGTGTTCTTTGAGAATGCCGCCACTGCCTCGTGACAAGCCGACAAAGGAAGGCGCAAAATGTCTTTTTACGTCTTCCTTTGTCGGCTCATATGTCGGCAGGGTATTCCCCCTACGGACGTACTAGTACACCCACAGGGAGTGTGCGTCCCAGTGATAGGTTTTAGTTATTTATTATTAATAGGCTTTTCAACAATGAGTAGGTACACTGTCACTTTAAAATTTGTACAGTGCAAACTTATGTCTAAGCGTACATGTACTAGTAAGTGCACAATGTACCAAAATAACCAACGATAACATAAAATTTAATAACCAGCCTACAATGATACCTATCTGACCTCTACAAGCCCAGTTCCTGGGTAATACGATAAACCTAGGTAAGACTGGTTGTCAGACTTTCAGGCTTCTGACGACCCGTAACGTTTGTCAAAGATCTACGAATGACAGCTGGGACAAACGGCATAACGTGCTTTCCGAGGCACGGAGGGGTCTTGGTATGTAAAGATCCATCCACGGACTTAAAGAGGCAAGCGTAGTTTAACCTGATCGATCGATCCGTGTGGCTGTTATTGCTTAGCCACTAGCCCACTTAACTAAAATGTATTCAGGCTCGTGCACACTGGCGCGACGCGACAATGCGACTCAAATAAATAAATAAATGTATCACACATGTTACATTTATTTATTTATTGCACACAAAAAAGTACAAAGGCGGACTCCATTAAATTCCAGCCTGTCGTTGAAGTGTACCTATTTTACATTTTAGGCAAATAAGTAGAATACCTAACAGAGTTTGCACTTCGTGGCAACGTCGCTTTTCAATGTTCAAGGATTCAAGTTCATTGAATCATTGACCTAGTGATCCAATTCTACAGAGTCTTCAAAACTGCTCAAAGTTAAAAATCCACTTTTTCGATAATTTTTTGTGTATCGTCAGCAAAGGCGATATCAATAATGTGGTTTCATTTTTTGCATATTTGTGGTCTCCATACAGTATGCTTATAAGGAGGCGCCATCACCAACTAGATTTAGACAATGGTCATGAAATAAATATATTTTATATATGTATTTTATAGAGATTCGTTAGCCTATTTTACCTGTGATAGCTACTTAAATGGGAGGGTCTACTATGCGAAGCTATGAGTTCTTCGCTTCATTATTGGTAAAGCTACAATAAGAGTTACTTTTAACCAATTACGGTCCGTAAATTATAGGAATCGGCCATTAATCAACACAAAAGGTATATAAATATATTTTAGAGTTCGTTCACATTTATACATCTGAGTTTGCATCACTGTCAAAATCACAATGATCTTTATTGACAAGTCTGTCAAATTCACAATGATCTTTAGAACTGTTACAATAATTATTGTTGCTATTGGGTTGCTACTGTCAGAGGTAAAATAAGTGAGAATGGGCTGTATTCATCTAGTGACAACCCCTCTAAATACTATAGCAAATAAAACAAGACATGGTTTATTGGTCTACGCTAGTAATAGGTATGAGAAATATCCTCAAGCTAGAGTAAATTTGTGTAAATAGTTAATCAATTATATTTACGACTTGCAAAAGTACAGAAGTAAATCAACTTTTTAAAAGTTGTTAAGTTTAACAGAAAATAGAACACTGAACACGAGAAAATTATTGTAGAATTCCTAATCTTTGTGCATAAGTGCAACGCAGCAAACGCTGTAATTGGCCGATGCCACGTTATGTAGTCCCTTTCTACAACTCTCTGCATTTCTGTTATCGTAGTTATGGGTATGTAGGGTGTCCGACTTGATGGGTGGCAGTTTGTACGTACATGCTTTTATTGTACATAGAGAATGGACTGAGTGTTAGCCTCACAAGTAGATTGGTTTACGGCCTCACAAAACTACCCACTCTCTAGAAAGAGACAAAGTGAATGTGTGACCAACTTCGCTAGATCTCTCTAGTACTTTTCGGTCTGTATTTACTGCTCCTTGTCTACGATTCAAGTAGACCAGTACCCTAATTGCGTAACACACAATCAATCGTAATCTGAATCGTTTTGAAACAGATTGCAAATCCATTGCTTCTTAAGTACGATAAAAATCTGCTCAACAATGTAAATAACGCAATGCATGTTGTTGAACTGTCAAAATCAAACAGATTAGTCGGAATCGTTTACGAAAATGAGTTACGCAATTAGGCTGCTGTATTGGGAGTGTAAATCATAGTTGGGAAGTTCATTACTGCCATGGACTTACCAATCGCACCATAGTGATCGCGCGAGGGACGCACAGCGCCTTAGGCCGATTGTCCGATTGCCAACGAAAGGACGCGTCGCTATGTGCACTCACACAAATGCAAAGCTCAGCTTAGGCTACGCGGAAGGTATGGTACGTTACTGCGAAAGTTTACCATCGCGACCATCGTGTCGAGATAGTAAACTTCGCGGTAATGAACTTCGTAACTATGTTTTACACTGGCCGTATTGGCAATGCGTCAGTGTTGTTTTCAAAATATAAAAAATTGTTTTTGAAATTTAAAAAGCAAATAAAACATTCTTTGTTGTATTAACCGCTTATTGTAAGCTTTCCTCGTTCTTACGTGTTTCCTAGTACTTCTACGTCCGATTGAGCTGAATCCTAGCATTATTAACATACAGTCGTAACTTCAATGCAATGCGATAATGTGGTACTATAACGGAACGATTAAATAAAGGCGTGATCTTCTATTATTTTTTGATAGCAAATAGTGTATATCTCGATTTAAATACATGTCATTAACTTGTAAAGTATTCGAACTCAAAAAGACCCCATCGTGTCTAAAACAATTTTGTGCTTTCCATGGAATTAGTACTTACAATACCTGCTAGTTCTAAGAAGAAGCCATGCATCAAGGACCTTATAGTACATACTAATTCCATGCCATGCACAGATGGCAAACTGACATTGACAGAATGGAACGACCGATGACGTGCAAGGTGCAACTGACATTATGTTTACGTTTGATTGAGTGAAAATGAGAGAATTGAGCTTTTGCAGTTGTTGATTTTTTTGGCAATCAATTTAATCGTGCAGTACTGTGTAAATAAAGCAATTAGTTTAATTCTTCAATCAGATAATATCTCGTGACTTCAAGCAAAATCTAGTTTTGCATTTGTACTTCTAAATGTTAATAATGCATGAATTCGACCTATATGATGACTATGCACTTGCAGAGGTCGTTCCTGATCATATTTTGGAAAATATATTTTCATTTCTCCGTTTAAAAGATCTCCGCAATTGTGCTTTGGTATGTAAGAGTTGGTATAGAATTCTTAGTGATGAAAATAATGACGTTTGGCGACTGCATTGTGTGAAAAGGTTAGCAGAAGAAGTTATGAAATCCGATTTACTATCCACTGTTAATACTTACAAATCAAAACTGAGGGCATTTTACCATGCGTGGAATCCTCATGACTGCTCAAGAAACATATATGTTAAAGCTAATGGATTTACTTTACACAGGTGGGCTATGATGTTAATAATAATGATTTCTTGTTATTTAATATATTATAAGTTTCCACACTTTATGCTTTTAAGTATCAAAATTCAACAGGAATCCTGTAGCACAAAGTACTGATGCATGCAGAGGAAAAGTTGGATTTTACAATGGAAGACATGCTTGGGAAGTCATATGGGAGGGACCCTTGGGTACTGTAGCTGTTGTAGGTATATCAACCAAAGACGCGCCCTTGGAATGCCATGGCTATGTGGGGCTACTGGGGTCAGATGAACAGAGCTGGGGATGGAATTTAGTTGATAATCATTTGTTACACAATGGCGACACTCAAGGACATTATCCTCTCCTAAATAATTGTCCAAAGTACCAGGTGAGAAATTGTTTCAATTCATAATAGATTAAACTTATTTATCAAAGTTATGTTTAAACCCACTAGGTACATTTTGTGGCTATGGCTATAGCATAGCGGTGGGTAATCTTTATTCCGGCAAGTTAATTGATTCACTTATTCCGACTCCGGGTCCGGTACCGGTTCACCTTATTTATTCCTTTGGCACCGTTTGGCACCGGCACTCACTCGCTCATTTTGGTTCCCCGGTTTTGCAGAACATTTTATTCATTTGGTTCACTGGATCATTTGGCACATTTTGAATTGAACAGTTGGTTAGTTAGAGCGATACGACGTGTTCCGAGTACTTCCGAGTGACTTGAGCGAGTGAACGAGAGTGAACAGTGAACGCGCGCTCCGGAATCACTTGGTACTGCGGTGCCGATAAGGATTGTGAGGAATAAATAAGGTTTACGTATCCGCGTTCGGTACCGGCTCCTTTGGATCAGTACCTCCGGAGTTACCCACCGCTACTATAGCAACATTTCTGTAAATGATTATACGTGTCATTGCTTCATTTTTTATTCTTTAACCTATTGTGGTATAATAATATAATTCTAGGGGCATCGTCTTCACATATAATTAATTTATACAAAATATTGTAAACCATTTTAAAAGAGTAATGGTGGAGTTTTTTACCCTTTCTTCTCCATACAAAACTACCTTTTGGAAGGAGCAACAAGAATCTTTTTTTTATTTTTTGTAGATGTTTATGTTCAAAAGTGCCTTTCATGTGCCTATTTGAATCAAATGATTTATTTTTATCTTAGATTTTATACATATAAACAAGCACAAGAGGCTTATCTGGAAGATGGATATTAAACAAAAAAGAGAACAACTAATCGTCAAATATTAAAACTTGTTATGGTTGATAGGTGGTAACTCAGTCCTTTCTTTGGAAAACAAACTCCTGCTGTACAACTCTCTATTAAAACCTATTTGGTCATACGGCATCCAACTATGGGGAGTGGCCAGCAAAAGTAACATAGTGTGCCTCCAAAGAGCTCAAAACGCCATCTTGAGGAAATAAGCAAACAAAAGCACTATGCTCATCGTCTAGCCACCCACCCAAATCCTTTGGCTGTTAAATTGCTGCACAACTTTTATTGTGGAAGAAAGTCTAAAAAAAAAGTTATTTGGACTATAACAGACGGATTAGATAGATTTTCTTTTTAAAATACATACTGTTATATGAGTAACGTTGTTACGGTATGTAGAGAATTTAAGAAAATACAAGAGTGAGCGAAAAAAAAACTTTTCTTTCAACTTTAAGTTAAAGGCTACTAAGACGTCGAAGTTGATTTCATGTAACTAAAACAAGTTCTAATGATTTTCAGTTTGTTCTTTGTTTTACTTAAACTGTCTGGGTCTAGGGGGCCATGGCCCCTTGCCTCCCCCTCCCCCCCTGGATCCGCCCTTGCATTTAGACCTGCTAATAATTATAACTTCTTGAAACAAAATTGTTTATGAATGGATAGGTAATAATATTTTCTTGCACAAAACTCAAATTCTTCAATAACGTTATTGTATTAGAGTATGAGACTTTAGAAATTAATCCCTATTTACTGTAGACTGGTCTACAATTCAGTCTTTCACTGAGAATAGGTTATTTGGTTTGGTCGTACGTATCTATCCTCTAGTCTTAGTATTACCTAGTAGTAGTAAGAATTTAATAGGGTTGACGTTTAATATTAGAAATTTTCTACACTTTTTGGGCTTTTGTGTAAAAAGTCAGCCATGTTTTAATTATTGTTGTTTCCTGTTTCAGGTTGGTGAGCGCATTCGAGTGATCCTAGACTGTGAAGATAACACTTTATCATTTGAAAGAAACTATGAATTTTTAGGTGTTGCATTCAGAGGTAAACATCAATAGAATCAAAAGTAATGTCTTGAGCAAACATATATTACTATGGACAGTTTAGCAATAATATCTGATTTTATTATTGGTTCATAAATGTTTTTAAGAAGGCAGCCAATATAAATGATTATCTTTGGAAGCCATGTACAAGTAGCGGCCCAAATATGTGACTTTGAAGAGACACCATAACTATCTGACCAGACACTGCATCAAAATTAAGGATACCGCATCATCTTCAAAAAGATGTGCCACCTCTTGGACTGCATAAATAAAAATTGGACGTGTCTCGCGTTATAAATATCAGCCTACTCAAGTTCAGTTCAGAAGAATGTAATACATTTTTGTGATCATAAATATCTGAAATCACTTTGGCTGCACAAAAATCTGACAGTATAATGTTTCGAACAGCTTGCTTCTATATTGGAATATAAGTGCCGCTCATTACCACATATGAGCAGCACTTATATTTATATGTTGCGTGTCTCTATCTGACGAGGCATGCAACTCATAAATATAGGGTTTTGATGTTTCTTCAATGTCACATATTATAACAAATTATGTATATGTCCCTCTACTTTTATATGCCATAGATGATCACATATATTTGCTATCTTCTTGCAAACAGATATTAATGAATGCATTTATGCATGTGACTGTATTGTAGAAAAATATTTAGTTTAAAATATTATTATTGTGGTAATTCTTAGTCATTGTGACCAATCTCTTTGCAAAAAATGGAGGTAAGATGTAACAAAGATAGACATAGAAAAAAAAGAAGTATAAGAAACCATAGAAATGAGTAAAATGGATATATATATATATATATATTTGTTGCCCCATTATTACAATGCATTACAAAATATAATAATAAAATTATTTGTTTCCTTACAGGCCTTCCAAATAAGAAACTGTACCCAACAGTTTCAGCTGTCTATGGTAACACCGAAGTGTCCATGATATACTTGGGTCCCCCTGCAGATGGCTGATAGTAAATGAGTATGTCTAGAAAATTGACAGTTTCTAGTCAAAATGCAATATAATGTGATATAATTTACTATTTTGAGGCTATTATTATTTAATATAATAATGTTACCGTAAAAGCTTAAATAGTGGTGGATAAGATTGTTTTATACTTTACAAGTTGGTGAATGATAAGATTTAAATATAATCATGTTCTTTTTCAATGATTAAAGATTTAAATATTTTTAGTCAAATCACATCCCAAAAAATTACATGACATCTGGCAGCATTTTATTGATTGATTGAAACCTGGTGTTACTTAAACTACGCAAAATACGCACTTACGACTTGGAGTTGCGGACACCAGCCCGTATTACCCTTGTATATTAGAGGAAACACGTGGTCGTTGGTGTTCGTTCCATACTAACAGTATTCATCTTTTCTCTCTGGTTGATGATACTAATCCAAATATATTTTAACGATCTATTGTCTATCTTGAAAAAAAAAAATAAGAGAGAGAACAGAGTGATACGTTATTAAGGAATGAACGCCAACGACAAAAAGAAAAAAAAATCTCGAATAATTTACCATTCTAAGATTATAACTTTACCATTATTTGAGTGATTACATTAAAAAACAGGATTATTTTTTAACTTTGGTGTTTACAGATTGTAGTAAATTGGCTTTTGTTCAATTAATTATGACTAAACGTGTGATTTGACGTTTCTCAGCCCAAACATTATTCATTAGTGTTCAATAATTCGTTCTTGAATTATAACCATGTTGAAAAAAATATCCTGCATAGTATGTATACAAGGTCAAATTAAATTACCTAGCGATACTCTGTATACGTGATGGGTATCGAATTATCGATTTCTATACCGACATGATAAAACAAAAAAACAATTGTGATGATATTTTTTTGGAATCAACAACCGTATTGTAGTTAAGTACTTGAACTATCAGTTTTTTTTGTGTAAACTTTTGGTATGAATAAATATAATTTGATGTTTTTTTCTTGCTTTATAATGTTTAAGTATCAAAACCCATCACGTCTGTCGAGTTTCTCGAACTAATTTTATTTAACCCTGTATGTATGAATACCTAGGGAATTGATATACATAAGCTTCGAATTGTTAAAGAGGTGAATTTTACTATGCCTTAGCGCAATACCAGCACGCTGTCAATTATGACGACGTAAAATATAGTAAGTAATTAATTTTATTATGGATTGACAACCATGGTTTTATAGTGTACCTACTTTCTTGGTATTTTATACATATAAGTATTGTAATAATCTAAAAACATTAATTATCTTAGGTCTGATTTTTCAATTGCCTGATTTACAAGGAATAATTTGAATTTTTCCCGTTTGCCCATACAACAACTGTCAAATATGATCGAACATCAAAAATGTCGTCATTATTAGACGGGGTACTAATCGAGGTTTTGTTTCCACAGGATGCATCTTGACTATCCAGGGTTCCAATCAAATAAAGGGCAATGATACAATTTAAAATTCTGCCTGTTTAAAGAATGAATCTTCTTGATTGACATTTATATAGGTTTTGATCAACCCTCTACCTACTGCCTTTGTGAACACATGTCAGTAGTGTTATAAATATCTTTTGGCGCTTGAATGACATTCACTGGGGGGCGTTGTGTGGCTGTTACTTAGCCAGGAACTTATACGTAACAAATGTATTTAACAATATTAAAAAAAAAACATGGCCATATCAATTTATAACCTACTAGCTGTTGCCCGCGACTTCGTCTGCAATCCGGAATGAAAGTAGCCTTACCCAGGGCATGGTCTACCCATGTGCTAAATTTCATCTCATCTCATCCATTCACCGTTTTACCGTGAAAGCGTAGCAAACTTACTATTGCATTTAAAATATTATATTTAGTAAAGTAAGGATTATAAAATTGGTTGGTGTCCGAGGTATTGATTCAGTTATTTCCATAGGGATGATGGTTTTTTTTAAAGTTCCAAATAGTGCAAACGATATTATAAAAACTGTAAAAGCTTAATAAAATGCCAAGTAATAAACGTTTTAAAATACCTGTTAGACAAAGACGGCACATTATCGTGGAAGTGACGTCACGACTATGTAACTTCATACTAGCGCCACACATTGTCCGTACCGCGCATCAAGGAGGGGAATAATCCCTTCCAAAAACTTTTAAAGCGTGTAGCTTCTTCGTATTTCCATCGATTTTACAGAATTAATCGATTATCATATTTTACGCCTTCTTTGAAATTACATTATATGTTCAAACATTTCTATTATTGTTCATCATCCCTATTACACGGTGTTTATAGAATATAGTTCGAGTTAATTAGTATTATTAAATAGTATTAAAAATTAATGATTAGAAAACCTAATTTTAATAAAAGGTCCAATAATTTATTGATGTGAAATTCCGACAAATGTATAATGCCGACTGTACCTGAATGAACACCTGTTTATTTAAATCCTAAGAGTAAGAATGTAAGCTTGCCTTGAAAGGACTCACTGAGAACCCTGAAACCAAACCATTTTTCGAGCTACGCCGCCGCCGTCACTGTGCCCGTAGATTAAAATAAAAACCGCCAGACTTAATCATTAGTGCGATATTTTAATAGTCTTCTTAACTGAGACAAAATAAATATCTAATCTTATTCATTTATTTATTTGCAAACATGGGTAAGAGATACATAGATATTTTTCGTTATAATAAAGTTCTGCATATTTTACCATCACATGGGCATGCAAATAGTGTAATACAACTTAAAACTATCAATAATAAATAAACAAAAATGTTTTGTAAGGTTGTTTCGTGATTTTTGCTACATCATATTGAATTTGACGAAAAGTTCAAGATGCATCTGTGAGGCTGAGAATTAATTAATATCGAGACAACTCGGACAGATTTTTTTTTTAAGTTCCTGGTTTATTAGCTAGAGATCTGAGTATTTCAACCATTGAAGGCCAATTTCTAAGAGCTAATTTAGAGCCTGCTTATGGTCTGTTGTTAAGAAATTATTGTTTCATGACAATAGACTATAACAACTTTTCATGACAATAGACCTAACGATGTTGTATCATTGTGGGGTTGACATCGTAAATCAGAGATGCTGCGAGTAGGTATTCGTAACGTCTGCCTTAAACCGTCCTTATTACCTAACCTCTTAACAAATTTAAATGTAAATAAGTTTATGTCGTACTCAGAGACGTCACTTAAAAATAATCAATCGTTGACTAGCATATCTACAAAATTGAAATGTTCTCAATCTGTCATATTGTAATGTGCCAGTTTTAACTTATTAAACCTAGATTCTTATTAATTAGACTTAATGAATGTGTATTATTAAGTGACGTCTCCGAGTGCGGCAGTAAGGGCCAGCAGACAAAGTAAGATTCGAAAAATTCGATTAGCGATAAAGCTACAAAAACAAAAAAAAATGGGGTTGACATAAGCTACTGAAATGTCACGTGATCTTATGTCATAGCAACGTAATTTGCATTTGTGTGAGTGATTACCAGTCGCACCAATGTGATCGCGCGAGGGACGCACAGCGCCTCAGGCCGATTGGCAAGCAAAGAACGCGTCGCTATGTGCACTCGCACAAATGCAATGCTCAGCTTAGGCCTCGCGGACTGTATCATAGTGAAGCGATAGCGATTGTAGAAAAAGAATCGTTCCGAAGTGAATGCCATTTTTCATAGGGGCCTAGACAACTCTATTTCTATAATAGTGAAGCGATTTCACTTCACTATGATAATACCTGTGACCTAGATCACGTGACATTTCGACAGCTTATGTGATGACGACAACTACTAAAAATGTATGGAGATGATTGTCGTCATCGCTAATCGAATGTTACTTTGTCTAGGCCCTCTGGCCCCTAGTACAACTAACAAAAATAAACAAGTGAGTACACTAAAATTATATCTCGGGGGTAGATAGGTACTTACATAAGTTGTAAAGGGCTTTAAAATAATGTGAGGTACCATCAACTGAAGTGCAATTAATAACAAAGCTTGTTTCATGTTATTTATGTGTTCAAGTACCTACTTTTTTTATTAAAACAATGACCTAACAATTAGAATTTGGGACATTCCAAAGCAATAATGCTGTAGTTATGTTACTAGATATATTTTTTCTGGATACGCCTGTTCAATAAGTTTCGGGAAGCTACTTAGGTGCTACCTACTTATAACTAACCCATTTTGTTACCTTTAAGGTGACAGTTCATCGAGGCGAAGGAGCCCGAAATTAGTAAAATAGTCCCTAACGCATGTTGAGCGGAGTCGGCCCGTTTAAAATAAAGGGACCTATTAATTTCGTACGCTGCGCCTCATTGAAGCCTAAGGGTTGATGTCTTTTTTAAGGATTTTATTCACATGTTGTCGAATAGAACACTAAAAATTACGTTTTAATCTAAGTCATTTAATATATTACTTTGACCTACTTGTTCTACTAACACCGCTGAGCTATGAAAATGTTACTATTTAACTTGTGCTTTAATTAAACTTGTGTGGAGCTTTAAGCGCAATAAGCGTTGAACAAAAATGACAGGTTTTTTTTAAGGAAATTCTAAATGTTTGTAATTCAATAATAATGACATGTGATTTCAAAGTATTTTTTTATAATGTTATTTTACGCCGTAAATCATATGTGGCGGCCTACACAGGATGAACCTTATAACTAAATAGGGGTTCAACTATCTTGCTTATAAACCAAACAAGTAGGTACAATACCCACCTACTTGTTACTGAAGCGCAAGCCATACCGCCAGCAGGTACTCTATCTTACTTTAGGTTTGTTCATTTACAATATTGAATCGTAACCTAACGTGTGCTTTTAAAGCATAGCCGTTCTACTGGCTACGTAAGCTATGAGCTAGGAAGGCTTAGCTAGTTCATAGTTTATGGCCGGTTTAGTTGCCTGCTTTGAATGTGCTTTTTGAACGCATGCGTTACTATTCAATATTGTTAAAGAATAAAGCTAAGTTAACTTCCCTCGCGGTGAGGCATTTTGTTCCCTTAAATTAAATGGCGGCCTGAAGAAACAGGACGGGGAAAAAACATTTTTAACTTTTAGGTACAACGAATAATTCCACAATTTATCTAACTTTTAATGCAAAACATAGATTTTTGGTCCTTTTCAAACTTCCAGAGCAGATTAAGGATTAACCGTCGAACCGTTGCAAGAGTAAAATGTTTAGGAGGATAAGTACAATGTCCTTTTTAAAATAATTTATAATGCATCTTTCCAACTCTGGTTATGATTTTCATGTAGTCATGAGCATACAAAATATTACAATGGACAATTCGGCATTACGACAACAATATCTGATTTCATGATTGGTCCACTAATATCTGCCGTCTAGATGACGGCAGATATTAATGAAAAAGGCAAATTTGTAGGTATATGTAACACTGCCCGACCTGGGAAACGAACCCAGGACCTCATGCTCAGCAGTAGGTCTTGCGACCACTAGACCAACAAGGCGGTTTTAGATACTGGGCGTTAAACACCCGCTAGATACATACCTACTCCATCGATAAAACTAGACAACTGTAATTTTTTTAGGCTTCCGTACAAAAATGGTAAAATAGGAACCTTTTTAGTGCGACTTAGTATGTATGGCTGCTTATTTCAGCAACTATTTACTAAAGCTATCGACTTGAAATTTGGAGTCATATTAATAATAATGCTTGTCCACGTATACTTACTTTATAGCAAAGTGAAAGAATTGAAAAAAAACATACGTATATTTTTATTGCAATGAGAGACGCTTATGGGGCAGAAAATTTAAAGTGCGTTTACTAGGCTCAGTAGGGTATCGGTATGAAAGGGCTTCATTTGCACATTTATTACAGCTGATACGCTTGCCGCTGCTTTGCTTTGTTGCTTCACATCATGTTTCTCAACTGCCTAGTTCTGAATGTCGTAGGTCGTATAATATAGGTTATTTTTGTCGATTGTATAAATTGTGTATCTGAAGAGCCATATATGATGCAACTTTATGAAAGTATTTAACAAAAACCATTCCTTAATTAATTTCTATTTCTGTTATTAAAATTATCTGTTGTTATTTTACTATTTACACTGTTATGTTTTCAGGCATCTGTATACAATACCTAGGTACAGTCAACCACACATCAGTTACCACTGATAAGCAGTAATGCTGCAGCCACTTTATCGCGACAATGTAGCCGTAGCTTAAGTACGGTTTTTGTAGTGCAGGTGTGACAACACAAAAATCGTACTTACTGCTATAACATAAAAACGCTGTCTATGTCAACGTGTTACCACTGCACTGATGTGTCGTTGACACCTATCTACATAATTTTAATAATGCACTAAGTTAGTAAATATCGTAAAAAAATATACTTACGTTTAGAATAACTTAAATCATATTAACAATGTATTTGTATATTTCTGTTATAGTATAAAGTAATAAAAGACATCTTTGTTAATTATTCATATTTTATTGTTTTATTTCAGCAATACATTCTTTATAATAGTTGTCAGGCTATATCAATATTGCACAACTTTCTATTGATATTTAGTGTTAATAAAACGGTTTTGAACAAGGTAGCAAAATCACCGGAATCTTAATATTTTTCTGGTAACTTACCTATGCTGGGGCTACACTAACTTTAACACCGTTTGATGACTAGTGTGTGTGACGCCAACTATTGGGATAGAACAAAACGATATGGGCAAGTGTAACCACACCTAAGCATGCATCGACTTCCCTTTCCTTTTAAAATGTGAAAAGTCCACAATGAACGCATTGCAAAAGTTGAAGTGAAGTGTGGCTATAAGTAGCATTTAAACGCGTAGGTACCTATTTAAAAGCTGCGTTTGGTAAGTGTAGCCCAGCCAGCATAGTTTTTCGTAGAAACCAGTAAAAAAAAACTCATTTTCAAAAAGTAGTAAATAAGCAAATTATAAGTTAGGTAGTCGCAATCTCAACAATATGTGACCCAATCTTAAACAGTTATTATTTATATACCTTCAGGGTGGCAATTATAGTAGGTCCGCAGAGGGAAAGTACATATTTGCTAATCGCTAATAATCATTATAGGTACTTCGCAATTTTCGCAGAGGGAAAGTATTTGCCTACCGCAAAACTTAGCATTTTTTTCTCAAGGTAGGTAAACATTCCATTGTTTTAGTGAAAAACGTAAGATAACTGTATTAAGACTTTTGAAAATTAGCTTGTTTCAGCCGAAAATCGAACAGACTCGAATTCGTAAAAACTAACGTTCTAGCCAGTACCTAATCGTAAGGGTCAATCTATAAGCCCCAAATAGCAGATAACTATAAAAACATGGGAAAAAATATTCTGAGGCAGTACAAAGTTCAGGTAGTTACGGGTCAGCTAGTTAATTATACAGATCAATTCTTCAATAAAAGTTCAGTTGAATGAAAGCAATACCATTAGATTTGCATTATGTACTAATTGCTAAATAAATTTGTGTATTTTCCCTTCCTCCTTTTTTCCACCCTTTAGGACGTGTTTGTACCTACTCATTATTAGGACTGCTATTCACAATGATACATCGCTCGTAACAAGTAAGGTATTTAGATGAGAGGTGCTTTTGTGATTGACTACATACAAATAAAAGTAGCCAATAAGTCTTATCACAGCCCGTCAAAGTACTTAACTACATTAAAAAAAAAAACTGACATATTATAGAACTTCTCATTTTTTGAAGTCTGTTGAAAACGTCTGGTGAAATACCTACAATAACCATAGTGTGCCTCTTGTAAGTGTTTATATATAGTAAAAAAAACGTACAATTCTGTTGGTATGAAATATATTTAATACAAGTTCAACATAGAACTTTAGGGAATGCCAAGGAGAGTGAATAGCAAAGAGATTCAAGGTCCTACATTTAAATGTATTTGGCGAATAGTAATTACTTACCTACATACCTACTACAAATTGTCAGAAAAAGGGTAATTTTGTACATAGTTAAGAACGTGACTAGGTTAAAATAGTGCTAATCGTAGGTACTCGAAAATAACGATTTATAACTAGTTATTTAGCTTTAATTTGTTCTTTCACGCATCTCGGAATCCGGCAAAACGAATCCGATTTTTATGTTTTTTAACGGCAGCGGGCGAGTTTTATTTTAACCCCTGTAATTTATATATTGGCGTGTTTATGAGGATTATTTTTAAATTCATAACAACAAAACAAACCAGGGAACTATTTCCCCGATGCAGGGCACAGGCCTCTTTTCATACAGATCACCACGCATCAGACTTAAGTTAACTAGTTATAAGCCCCACTTTATGTCATCCGGACGATCAGACATCATGCCGAAATTATAAGGGTTCCGTTTTTGCCATCTAACAGAACCCAAAAAACATCAAAATCGGATTAGTTTTTCCGATTTCCGAGGTAAAAGGCCCCAGGTACTGGTCTAATACCCGGGACTCCGCGTGAGTGCCGAAAAACAGCATGACTAGCACCGCAATTGCGAAACACACTTTCAATCACAATTTAAATCATTTTGAAGGATATTGCTAAATCATTGCTTCATGTGTTTGAAATATTTGTCTGCTCTGTCAAAAGAAAGCCTACTGCTAGTTGGTTACGCTAAACCCCCGCCGCGCCGGTATTTAAAAAATCTTAGTAATTTGGGAAATTCGATTAATAAAAAGTTTTCCGTTAAGCTAAGCCAATGTCAGTGAGGGGAGCGGTGAGACTGCAATTAAAACCATGAAAAAGAAAACATATGACGACTAAATCTTATTTAACATAGCGGAATGTGTGAATGTGAATCACGCTTCGAATAATTATGCTACCAGTATTCTAACCCTCGCTACTTCAATTTAGTTAAGAGGCGTTGATGAGGTCTGTTTGTCAGGTAGGTAGTCAAAAATTCAAAATTATGTCGTTCTGACAGTTCACTGATGATTAATTTTATTTAACCTAGACTAGATAGAATAACTTAGATATCTACAGACTATTAATTAATAATAATTATTATTATGGTGTAGGTGTTACCAACGCGACAGATTCGAAAATCATGTTTGGCAGTCCGGTGAAACACTTGCCCAGATGTGGGGTGCTACACAAACAAACAGGTACCTAAGTATGTACCTACCTTGGTATAACAGTGGCTGACGCGTTCAGTATTTCATTATTTACCTATCGACCTTTCCTGTTAACGAGCATGAGCGTACAGCATTTTATAGGTAGGTACCTACTTAGGTGTCCACGTCAACATTGAAGGTCAACGGCAATCGATATGAACGAAAAAATCGATGAGTAGGTGCTGCTTACCAATAATTTATTTTACGAACGCTGTTTTCAGACCGGACACGCCACGCTTGGTATTTTATTTTTAATAATAAATGCTAGCAAAAGTAGTTGGTGGACTTTATTCAGTTGGGTAAGTATCTATGTTTTCATAATAACAGGGGATTTCCTCTAGTTATTAGGCATGTGTTATGACTTCAAGTCTAATAGGATTATTGCGTATGACTTCGCAGCTTCAAGCTGTAGTATACAATATTCATAGGTCACCCATTAATGACCTATAAGTACCAACCTACTCTTATAAACCTACCATTTAATTAGATCTACTTAACTAATAGTAATTTAATTAACTTCCTCATTCGTCGAGGTCATTGTACTAACAGAACATAAAACTAATGTTCTGTTTGTACCTGCTCACTTGATAATACTTAAGTCGACTATTTCGTTATTATTAGCTCACAATTAGGCAAGTATGTGTTGTTAACTTATAATATAACGTTATATTTTAATTGTTTGTAACTATTATACTTTCCAGTCCTTGGCCGTGTGGTTCTCGGTTTAGGAAAAACGACCCCGGTGTGTAGGTATCTAATTGTTATAATGGACAAAGAGGTGTTATATTTCAGGTCAAAACTTTTTAGTTTTGACCTGCAATGACCACTGACTACTTACATTATATTGTAAGCGGGGAAGTAGTCAGCTGAATTTGTGAGGACAGGTAACGGAATAGGTACTATCTACTTAAACGGGGTGAAGTAGAGACTATCATTGATCTATAGAAAGCTTACATACCATTACATCACGCTTGTATTCCACCAAGCGATAGGCAGGGGCGTAGGTATAGTAAACCCACATTTCGCCAGTAATGTCTGTGAAGGATATGGGTTTGGGGGGAGTGACCGATGGGGGGACACGACGGCCCCAAAAATAAACTTTATAGGTGTTCGATATAATGTATGTCTACCACTGCCATGTCGAAATGTTTTGTATTTGAGCGTTGTTTTTCTCGAAAATTAACATAATTATGCCAAAAAACATAACACACGCTAGTAAAAACGGGCATAAGTAGGTACTTGAAGTCTTAAGTTAATTTTAAACGTCTGCGACATTTGACTTTTTTTGACCTGAATGGAGGTTAGTGCTAAAACCTGTTGTGATTAAGCTCACGTTCGCACGGACGTAACAATATCGCGGCGTGATTGAATCGCGCACTGGAATTTCAACTCTCGGTGTTGGATTCAACCAATGACTATAAAACCACTTGACTGCGCATACAGTGCCCCGACGCTCGCAAACTATTAGTATTTTGTCGCTTATGTAGAGGCTCCGGTACTAATAATCATTTTAGTTGTGTCCAAGAGTTAGACCTGTGCGCACGCAAAATTAAATAAAAACTATATAACTTAATATGCAATTATAACGCATCAAAATGCCTTCATGCGCGGAGAAGTGGTGTGGGAAACATTCCAAGACATCTAGTTACACAAAAAGGATGCATAACTTTTCATCGGTAATAAAACTACGAAAATTATTTTCGATTTTAATCAGAATAATGAGCCACCGCAGGGGTCTATTTAAAATGGTGGATGGGTGTTCGAGCACACGATTGAGTCGCGCGTTGATGTCTTTTAGAAAAGTCTCGTTCTTGTATTAGACAATTCTAATGCTTCTATCCCTTTGTATGTTTATCGTAAAAATTAGAGCAGTTACCTTGAATAGCTGAAAAGCGATATCGAAAATAATAAAATTTAAACGAATACAATTTTCATTCAATTCACATACTGTTAAAAAAATACCTACTTATCTACCTTTAACCGACTTCAAAAAAAGGATGAGGTTCGAGGAGATCGGATTTAAAATCTCTGATTGGGTATAATTTATTACCGGATATTAATTTTCATCAATTTGAGATAGATTCAACAAATCATTTAATTGAATTAGCAAGATGCAGAATTCAGAAATATGTAGGTACTCTCGTTTATAATTTTTTACAAAGAACAATCAGGACCCTAAAACTTTAATTCGAAAATCATGTACGAAATTAATTCATTTTAAAAATCAATAATAATTGGATACATGTTTTTTGTTGTTAGTGATTGATTACGATTAAATCTAATTTCTATGATTTTAATTGAGTATGTTTGATCGATATCGACTATTTTCCCTTAATGAAGTAGAGCAGCTCTAACGATGGCATACCTACGCAACTTGGCCTTGAACTGACCAATTGCAGCCGCGCGTTCTTCCTCGTCCCCCGGCCCGCAGTAGTGAGTCCTGCGCTTAGAAGAAATCGGCCTATACGCTCTCTAGTGGTTATATTCTCTTTGGATTCAACAGAGCGCCTCCGAGCGCGTCAAAACATCACAATCGGATTTTCAATTCTCGGTGCTATGCTAAACAGTGCGTTGAAAATGCAGTGCGCGAAAAAAATCGCCGAGGGAATAACGCCCGTGCGAACCTGGGCTGTCAACCACAATCATGATACGATTTTTCTCATTGACGGAAAGGTTTTTGTGACAGATTCTAAAACACTGTCATGTAGGCATAAGTACAACCTCCATCACGCACCCAATCTATAGCATGATGCATGAGCAAGATTACATCAAGTAGGAGTATGTAACTCATTAGGTAGTGTTAGATACACTACCTAATGTGTTACATACTCCTACATTGAGGGAGTTAAAAACACCTTCTTTTAGATTACAGAATTATAAATGTTATTTGAATTGATAATATCATCACATGTTTGTCCCGACTGGATTGAGGCTTTTTTGGCAACGCCGCGTCTGTCTGTCCGCCGCGTTGTTGCGGTAGCGTGCAATTATACCTAAAACTGCTTATTTACGTTACACATATTAACACATATAAAAGGTTACACTTTAATACTGTAACATTAAAGTAAGTATCTGTTACATTTATAAAGGCTTTTATTTTAAAATAGTTTTTAAAAACACTTATTACGGTTACAGTTTGAGTCCCTGCCTACGCGCCTGCCCATGTGCACCCTTATATCGCCGAATGTGCACATATCCTAAGTACCTACACAGTAGGTCCCTATATGTATGTTTTCAGCTGGATACAATTAAGCTGTAGGTATTACATACGTCTGTTTTTACCACAGTTAAAATGAAGTACAAATCACAAACAAAATATAATTATCTGTACAAATCACATGAGCTCAAAATAAAACCACATCAAAAACTGGTATTTGGTAGGTAATTAACACCGCACAATTGCTGGTTCAGTATTTTAAGATTCGAGTATATCTGTTGGGTATCTCCTGGGAATCTCTATAAAACCTGTTTCGTCAAGGAGAAAAGGTCGTTGTATTACATTATTAATGTGTTCGATCCAAATAGTACAACGAGCGGTGGCGTGGTGTTAGTTTGAACAAGTATTTTCATACAAGCTGAAAGTCATAAAATAATTTCACCGGCAACCTGGCGCTTCCCCCATAACGGCTCGTACACACTGGCGTGACGCCAAAGCGAAAAACAAAGGCAACGCGTGTCGCGCTACGAGCGGTGCCTTTGTGTCGCGCTGTGGCGTCGCGTCTGTTTGCGGGAGCCTTAAAGCGAAAGCGAAAGGGTAGCCCGCGACATTCAAATTGCCTTACGTTTTTTACAATTTTCAGGTAAAATATGATTCGCGACTGGAACAATAATTCATTTACAGAATTATAGATGCCCGTTTCAACCGCGCGGCCAACTCATAAAATTTGATGAAACTTCGCCAGGAATTAGTGGTAATTTGTTACAATACACACCTCTTTTCCTGAATTTGTTGCAAAAAAAAACGAAGACGCTATGACCAAAAATTGTTGGCCGCTAGAACCGCCACTTGTCATTACACAGAAACTAAATGTTGCAGATAGGCAGCAGTCGCATTTGTGTATGCAACAAATTACTACCACTTATTCCTGGCAAGCTTTAATCAATTTTATGAGTTGGCCGCGGGGTTGAAATTGACATAATTATAACACCTAATTAAGATAATTAACAAAACTCTAAGTTCTAATTAACCTATTGATGACTATTTAGGTTATTCCGTTTATCTGCCCCCAAAAAATTTGCAAGTTATCAGATAAGTGCAGGACCTACCATGTTTGACACTAAGTGCAGCGTGGATGTCTATTTTCTACCAATTCTATATCGAATGTGAAGCAGTGAAGCAATGATTCTATATTGAGATTGGTTTGCTGCTTAAACTACCGTGGACACAGTTGTTCTTATTTAAGTGTATGTAGTTACAAGTAAATATAGTTAATGACTAGATGTACTATGTATGTATGTTTAGCAGGTATTATTGTGGCTAGTTTTTTATGGGTACCTACCGTTGATTATATTAAAATTACTACGGCTTGCATGCGTAAGCCTAATATACAACCATAATACTGATGGGTAATGAGCTTTTCTGCACTTACTTTAAAAATACTAAGTTTGAGGTGGCATAAAAAAAAATGGTAACTTTGGCTTTAAAGGTATGTTAAATATATGCTCAGCACGCCACGATTAAGGGAATTCACTGATCAACCGTATGTTAATCAACGCAATTAATAGTCAAAAAGAACAATGGCGGCTAATTATTTGAACAACAAAAGCTTGTTACATAAATAAAAAATATTGTAAAATGTTCGTTTCTAATTCCTAAATACGTTATATCGTTATAACGTTTTTATAATTTAAACTCCGTGGTTAATAAACATTGAGAGTTTCATTCTTTGTTTTTTTTTTTGCGGTAAATATGAATTTTAAAACAACTAATCAGAACAATGTTGCCAACTGAATGCTTTTCGCGTGATCTAGAACTTTTTCTAGCTATGGACTGCAGTTATACGTCTAAGAAATACGTACTAGGAGGTGGCTGGTGGTATAAATAAATTGACCTAAACGCAATACCTATTTATTAACTATGTCGTCGTTTGAAAGAGGTAAAAAGTTTTTTGTTTTAGTTGTCCGAATGAATGATTAAGATGGCAACTCAGACTTTGCGTTGTTAGAAACACTGACAGTGACAGTTGCTCTCGAGCCGCTGTTTTTTTTTCCTTGTGGCTTCGCATGGTTTGTGCATTCAGCCAGCGTCACGTTTAGTTTATTACGAAGGAAACAAAGCTAGGGAAACGAAAATACAATAAGTTATAACGGGATTTAGGGATAAAATCGATAGGTTAAGTATTTATAACAGTGGTACCATAATGAATAATGAACTAAAATTACAACCTAATATTATAGTAATGAAAGATACTATACATTTATATATAGGAAAGCTATTTGTAAAGAAAGTATTGAGGTAGGGAAAGGAGTACGAAGGGACAAGAGGTTACTGAGAAAGGATGAGCGTTCATATAAGGGACAGGAGAAAAAAATGTGATCTAAGTCACCTACGTCTATGCCACACCTGTTGTTATATATGTTTGGGTTACAGATGACTTGTTTTATTTCTTTATTAAATAATTCATTATTTTATAATTTATTAAAGAAACGAAAATTCACACGATTGACGATAGTCAAAAAACTTTTGTGGCGGCATCTACACCGCCACATGCATCCACGCATCAATCCTGCATCGCGCAAGCAGAGTTTACCGCGCAGATAGCATATATACAACTTCCCGACAACAATCATCGGGCAGTTGCCCACCAGATACGACATCCATCTGGTCGGAGGATCCTCCCTTTTCCAAGAGCATGAGTGAACTTTACACCCTGTTCCTCATATCTCTAAACTGGTGACCCCGAGTATGAACGTCAGCGCAGCCTTCGTGCAACTACTTCAGCGTGACGTCATCATCATCACTCCCGCAAGCTTTAGAGCGCCGAGTCACAGCCAGCCAGCCAGCAACCACGGCTTCAACGGGTATCCTGACCATCAGCATGCAGCGCGAGCGCATACCTGGTCATCACCCTCAGCCTCATCAGCAAACTTGGCACAGCACACTGCACATTCGGCCGGTCCACAAGCAGAGCCCTTAATCACTCTCCTTGTCGAACAGCAGCAGCCAGCCACAACCCGGCGCTGTACCACATCCGACCCACTGGAGTACAAGCAGCGCCACCCCGACTCACTGGGGGCATCTTCGCAGACAGTTCCGACTCACCGCGAACTACGCGACACCTGGTTCCGACCCACTGGAACCTCAGCTGGCACTGGCAAAAAGCATCGCAAGATACAAGACTTAGCTCACTATCGACCTCCGGTCTCCGGAGGGGAGTGATGTGGCGGCATCTACACCGCCACATGCATCCACGCATCAATCCTGCATCGCGCAAGCAGAGTTTACCGCGCAGATAGCATATATACAACTTCCCGACAACAATCATCGGGCAGTTGCCCACCAGATACGACATCCATCTGGTCGGAGGATCCTCCCTTTTCCAACAGTATGAGTGAACTTTACACCCTGTTCCTCATATCTCTAAACTTTAATACATAAAAGTTGTTTCAAATTCAAAATTCCCGCCAAAAAGACAAAAGTCTCAATATTTATTAGCAACGGAGTTTTTTGACGATTTTTTTTTCTAATATAAGTCTAGGAACTTATTACGAACATTTTACGGTAGTTTTCATTAATGTAACAAGCTTTTTTACTTCAAATAAAATGATGTATGGGCACCTGCCATTGTTCTTTTGGCGTACTGGAGATAGAAAAACCTATCAATCCCTGGTTTTAACGTCCCAATAAAGCCAAAGCGTCCCTGTAACATGTTGACAGCTAATTGTTTGACAGGGACAGATAGAATTATATACTGTCTATCATATAACGACCTGTCTTTCACTAAACATATTGGGTTCAGTCTTAAGTAGGTAGGTATCTAGTTTCAGAATTTTTTTAAACGCAAATTACTTTCATTTATTTGTAACAAATTATTGAAGCATAGAATTCTGTATGCTTCAATAATTTCTTACAAATGGAAATGGAATGGAATGTGGTTGTTTGTTTGTTGTAACTATTCAGTTTAAAGATCTAATCATATTACATAACACACAAAATAACTCGCGAAATATGGTTGTACTTTACACGGCTCCCTACCCCTTCGGGGAAATTCAGGCGTGATGTTATGTTAATACATTTAAGATAAGGTTTGAAACAATGCACTAATAATAGTTCTATGATAATATCGAAATTCTGAAACATTTAGCTAAGTACCTTTGTCGCTGACTATACAAGCAACACGTACTTGACCGCACAGCAGGACCCGCAAATAATGTTAAGCTTATTTTCATGAAAGTCTTGAAAAAGAAAGCTTGCTTGCATTATACTGCCAGGTCTATGCTTCAGCCTTCACGGTCTCGAAATGGAGAACTTACCGCAGTAAATGGAATATTATTATTAAGACTGATAGGTACTTATTCGTTTCTTTTGAAGGTTATAGGTAAATCAACCTGCACCTATGCCAGTTCCTACCGGTCTGTAGTTTCTATACCTATCAAGATTCGAGACCAGAAATCCGCTTCATTATGCAAGTACCCTAGAAATCCTAGAATACAATGTTGGTCATCGATCTGCATTGCTCGCGCCGCGTTTCCGTAAAATGCCTTAGGTAGGTCACACACACAGTACCTAGGTCGGCGAATTTCAGCGACGCTTGCGGGCCATATGTGAATGTACAATACAACTATTTTCTTAATGTCACTCGGCGAACTTTTTGTTTCGTCAGGAGATAGAGAGCGTCCGCCGCGTCCGGTCTGCACCAAGTGCAAAGGGCAACTGATAGAAATCCTGCGACTGACGAAACACGAAGTTTGCAGAGGGACATTAAAAAAATAGTTGTAATGTAAGTCAGATAAATAGGGGTAGAAATAGTTAGTTAGTTCGTTTTGAAAACTTTGTTTCAAAAATTGTTTGAAAGGCCGCATTCTGGGGTCCAAAAATTACTAGGCCAAATCTGCGTTATGCGCGCTATAGTTTAAAAGTATCCTATTCAAATATGTTTTAAATAATAGTTTTTAACAGTATTATTAGAGCTTGTATACCTACTTCGCTCTGCAAATAAAATTAAAGACACACAGAATGTAGGTATTCTTATACAAAAGTAAGGCTTATAATCTAACACACACAAACACGGAAATAAGATCTTTGGTAGGACTAGGTCGTTTTTTTTTGAATGTTTATGGCATGGCTACGAGGCCTTTATGCCAAGACTAGGTCGTACATCGCGGTCAAGTTGACCAATTATATATAGTTCCTAAAAGAAGGAAAAAAAAATTACATGGGGCTATTAATTAATGTGAAAAAAACAGCCACAACGTGTACTCCGAACGACAAAGTGAAATTCGAGTCGTAGGTAGCTCGTATTACCTACCCATATTTGACCGCAACGCGTTGTGTTCATCAAGAACGGCATTGACTTATAGCGTCTGAACGTCAGCTACCATGATGCATCTACAGGAGGGTGATACAATCAACCTATTGCGACAAAATTTGCGTTGGGCCGATATCTTTTGTGTTTACCTAATGTTTGGCCCAATTTCGCAACAGACGCCACGACGTGAGAATTTTCCTTGGCAGTATGGTTACCAATCCCAACCGTCCGGAATTAAGGATTCGGGAATCTACGGCTTTTAAGTAGTCACAATGTATTGTGGCTGTTTCTCCATCACAAATCATCAACAAGAATTACACGCTATGGATGGTTCTGATGATTTCCACAACGCGTTGTGGACGTTTTGTTGCACAATGATAGTTTCCCTTGCGGGTGTCTAGGTCACACAAATACACTATATTTAGTTGCAAGCAATTAAGTGTAACAATAACAATAGTTATTTAAATTACCTACATACATATATGTATCGCGAATTGACCCACATGTACTTAGAACTTTGCCGTTTTAGTTATTATAATATACCACAATACAATGCTTAACGGTAACGAAGGCGTGTTTACTTGATAGGTTGAGATTATTGGTACCAATCATTACAGTAACTAGAATAGACCTAATATCAACAAATATCATCACAAAATCTTTGCAAAAGTTCGTTAATAATCTTTTATAATTCTTACCTTATTCATTTAAATATATTAACCACCAAAACCAAATGGACGCGATGAAATATTGTTCTCCAACTCAAAAGGCAATTTGTATTACAGTTTTACCTACGCTGAGAGGGATTACAGCCATACATTGTTCCAGTTGCAACAGCTACTAGTCCTCATGGTTGTAGTCAACTTGTTTGATGACAGTAAAGTTGTCCATAAGAGAATCCTTCATATGTGGCTTTACTTTAGTAGGCGGAAATTTCGTAAGGCAGAAGTCAGCGATCAGACAAAAAGCTTTGCATAGCAAAGGACACAGCAGTGCTTGGTGAACAACCGCTGCTACTCTGAACCAGGGCCCATCAAACGGATCCAATATAGCCGGGCAGAGCATGTGATTCAAGTTTACTTGGGCTGGCTGAAAGGGAAACAAAAATATATTCATTACGACAGAAAATCTCATTGTACATTGCGGACATAGCCTAATCTATCTTTAGTGAATCGCTGGAAGCTTAATAAATACTAGGTAAGTAGATTAATAATTAGAAGCTACCAAACGTTTTTGAATAAAAAAACCAAATTATGAAACCCATGCATATACATGTACCTATTTTTAGCAGCCATTGATTATGTTTAGTTAACCAAGATCTTGAAATTGTGAGAGAGTGAATAGGTACTGAAAAGAGCTGGTATTTGAATGTTCAAGTTATTGATGGTTGTTAGATTTCACCAATATGTGGTTACGTTAAAAGTGTTCTGTTTAACGTTTAGTTGATCAAACTTTCCCTAATAGATCTATTGAGCGGTAATTCGATTTAATCTCCCTTCTGGCCGCAACTCAGGACCCCGGGGCAACGACTCCACGACCTTGAATATCACTTGCACGGCTTGCACCGCTGGCGGCTGCCATTCCCGCCATCCGTAGGTTCAGTACTCTACAGATCATTTACACAGCTCGATTTTTGCCTTACGGCTAGTGATCCAAAAGACGTATCTCTTCTTTTGGCCTCTATTTTAAAGCTCGATTGAATTTTAGGCGCATTCGTTTAAGAGCCTATAAGTACTTACAGCTATTTAGCTCTCGAGCCTTGTTCTTTTTTGGAGTCTAGGCTCTCGGAAGTTGGAGTCTGTAACCTTATATCAGTTATTATATGAGTCCTTCCTTAAAAAAAATAGTTAGGCTAAAAGTCAAACTTTCAAAAACTATTTAAAAAATCTTAACGCCCTTGTTTGTTGTAGGCAGTTTTGAGTTAAATAAAATTGTTTTAACAATTCAATATAACAGAATTTAGTTTTGATAACTAAGACTTTTTAAAAGAAGGTCGGACATAGCCTGAGGAGAATGAACCCGTGGAGATGAAGCACGAAAAATCGGCAGATTCGGTGGTTTCGGGAATCGTCGTCCACGAGTAGTGGGTAAACACATTATTGGTTAAACATATTATCGATCCGTGTGAAGTCCACACAGACATTTACATTGAAGACGCTCTCACACTTCTACTTCAGTGGTATGTATAGCTACTACCACAGAATTTTAAGTATTGCTGTTATTTTCTGTTATTTAAGAATTGCTTGAATTGAATTCGTACCTTTTAAAATAAATTAACGGCGAAATTATGATTTTATGTTGAAAATTATGATTGCATTCTTAAGTAGTGTAACCTTAATTCAGCACAGCAGCAGGAAGCATTATACTTTTATCGTAACTGTGCCTGCTATCTTGTTACCAACCTAGCCTTCTCCAAATAAGGACCTTTGAAATAAAGTACTGGCTGTAGTTACATACATACATAAACTCACGCCTTCTTCCCATGGGGGTAGGCAGACACCACAGAACGCCACCTGCTACGTTCCTTACATACTCCTTTTGCCTCGTTTACGTTCATACATCTGGTCTTACACGAGCGCCGGTTGAGAGTACTTCGCACCTGACCTTTCTGAAGAACATTATCAATAAGGTCACTATATGTCTTCCTAGGGCGTCCCCTCCCGGCGTTTCCACCTACATCTGCCTTGTAAATACCTTTTGTTAGTCTCCTTTCATTCTTCCGCTCAACATGACCAAACCATCTAAGCATACTTTGGCTGTAGTTTTTCCTTCTAAACAGCTACAGGATATGGTTGAATCAATACACACAATTTCGGATCTATGTATAATATTATGAACGTTTTCTTGCATTTATGCATTATTATAAGAAGCCAAAAATACATTTCATGGGTTTACTTACGATTGCAATAAGTTGTAATACAATAAAGTGATATATCAAGTTCAGACAATAGCTGAATATTGCCCAATTAAAATCCCACAAAGGTTCTATGTTGTAGGCACCTAGAAGAAGAAGTTCATAAATTATTAAGAAATAGAGAATGTAAAATATTAATAAAATTCAACGCACCCCCAATTCTCAGAAGATAATATGGTATGACAAACATCATTCCATGTTGAATCCAGTAAAGTGCAGCCTCAGCGAATATCTAATTTCAAAATAAAAAAATTGAGTAAAAATTACAACAATACGAAAAATGCAATGGGTAATTGTATGTATTGCAGATGGTCTATTCCGGTTTAAAAGACATGAGTGCTAGTGTTATAACAGGTACACGGGACATGACAATTTTGTCCCTAGGCTGTTTCTGGTATTGTCCATGTCCGTGAGCAGCAGTGAGCACAATTCATCAGATGGGCTGCCCGAATGTTCTCTACTCAACACTTTAAAATAGAAGGGTACTTACCTTCCTTGAAGCGGTTTCAGGAAACAGAAATGCTAACAAAGGCCCGTTTAATAAGTTCAAATGAATACGAAACAAAGCTGTAACGGTTTTGCTGGGTGGAGCTGCCAGTAGATAGATCTAAAACAGTTGTAACATTTTATTGTACAAAAAGTCAATTTAAATTAACATCAAAGGTATTTGATTCATTTGGCTGTTTTAAATAAATCAAATTACTTAATCAAAACTGTGGATAGTAAAAATGTAGGTAGGATGATGTACATGAAATATTTGCAATACTGCACAAAATATTTTTAAGTGTAAAAAACAGTTTTTTACAGTTAGTGAGTTAATTTTATAGGAAGATATTTAACATAGTGAGCTATGTAACTCATAATGTAGAAGTTATTTGGCTTGGGAAGGAACTGTTTAGAAATACTCACTTGTATCAATGTTGTTACATGGCAAGGATTTAACAAATATATGACGGTGCGTGACGCAAATTTAAATCCAATTTCCATGCCCCATAGCAGAGCCAAAAGTATTACTAATAATCTTTTACCCCCTCTATCACTTTTCACATAATTTGTATCTTGAGGTATACTTAATCTTGGAAATGTCTTAATCTGCAACAATTTTCAAAGACATTGTATGTATACTGAACTAAAATCAACACATTGAGTAAATATTGATTGAGAGAATTAGGGCCGTGTACTAATTTAATTACGCTATTTATGAGATAGAATAATGCAACCAGATTTATCGACGTCATGCATTTAACATCTTGCAAGTATTTAGACCTTAATTAACTTCAATACATATTTAAAACCTGCATACTTACTGAAATATATACACAAATCGTAACCACGATTATGGTTTCTATTATTTGCCGTTTAGTCGACAAAAAGTAGGCACATTCTGGGCCCACATTTCTGGGGACAGCTTTATTCGCACCACTATAAGCCCACTCAAACATTTTATGTCGCGTATTATATAGATTTTGCTGTAATTAAATTGTCATCGATTATCTTATTATTTTTCGTAATGCCCGTTCAAATTCTTTCAATGTTTCAATTCCCGCTACGTTGACAGCTAGTCGCTGCTGCACGAACGAGAATGTGAGTTTTTTTACCGCAAAAGTGAACCTAAAGCCAAGTCTTTTCAGTAGCCCATGCTTTGGACGATACAATCTGTATCTGTACAATCTGTACCTTTGGCTAGATTGAAGATTGATCGTATTGATCAATATTTGATAGCAGATTCTGCTATCAATTATTGAGATTTTGCATGACTTCTAAGGTCATCCTAGATCAAGCTCATGGTGCGATAGTGGCATAGCGTGGGTTACATGTTTCAATCCGCCCGGCCTAGTGGCGTATATTAAGATTTAGCGTCCTGGGCCTGTATGGTTTTCCGCCCCATAAAATAAAGAAGAAAAAATGCAAAAAAAACAGCTTCCTGTTGATTCGGGCTGAGAATGATACTAGCTAACAAATTCTTTGGTCAAGCTATAGCTATCAAATAATTTGGTCAGCTCTACATGGTGACAGGGAAATTCGTCCTATTCCTTGAAAGGGGTTATAGTCAATAACAGCAAATTAAGTCCCGAAAAGTAGGTGTCAAAACTTGATGGTTACCGAGCTGTAACGGTTCTTCGATTTTTACTAAGGACCTTGTATGCGGGACACTCAGAAAGGTTTACGAAAATAAAAAATAAATGTTATTTAGGTAAATATTTTTTCATTAAATCTTTTCAAATTACTCTCCAATATACAAAGTTTCATGCGTCTGAGCCTGTTTTGGAAACACTTTTTCAAGTCCGCCGTAGACACCTCGTTTACAGCCTGCACGAACGCTGACAGCGCATCTTCCGGCGACGAAAATTTTATCCCTTTGAGCAGATTTTTTAAGGGCTGTGAGGAGGGTGACCAAGGAGTTTGACCGGCGTGCTGTCTAGGAACTCTCTCGTTTTGAGCGCGGTGTGCTAAGGCGAGAAGCTACCAAATGCTTGGCAGAGAAAACTTCTGCCAAGCATTTGGTAGTACCTACACCATTCAGCGTTGCTAATTCTTTGGTTCCGTAAAGGAATTGACACCAAGTAGCCAGTTAAATTGAAAATGCTCGCGATCAAAATCTTCCCCCCGCTTCTAGATCGCTTCACTTTGAAACACCCAAACCGTCGACTAGCGCTTCGTTTCTGGATCGTATTGATAAATCCAAGATTCATCACCTGTAATGATGTCGTAAACTGAAGAGCCTGCTTCAAATTTGTTTATCATATCACGGCACCATTCCACCCTGACCTGCTTCTGAGCATCGGTGAGGTTGTGCGGCATCTAATGTGAAACTATCCTCCTCACGCGGAGATGTACGTGTAGAATTTCGTGAAGGCTTCCCGATCCAAATTGTTGTGGTATAGTAATTGTATTCTATGTGCATCGTCGTAACATATAATTTAAAAAAATCATGTCTATGTACAAAATATTGTAAAACATTTAGTAACGGTGGAGTTTCATGCCCATTCTTCTCCATACGAAACTACCTTTTGGAAGGGGCAACTAGAATCAATTCATTTTTTTGTTGTTGGAAATGTTGACGTTCAAAAGTGCCATTTATGTGCCTATTTGAAATAAATGATTTAACTTTGACTTTGACCTGCAGTATGTGAAAAATCTCTTGTAACTAATTGGATTAATTTTTCACTGCTGGCATGTTTTCTTCCGTAACGACTCCATGCAAGCTCTGCACAGGGTGCTGTCCGTTATGCCTATTGTGTGAAATTGTTTGTTGAGCGAGCGTCCTGTGATGGTCCCCGTCACCAGGCGCAGGCCATTTCTGTCCAGGCGTTATAAACGTCTGGTTAGCCTGCCATCTAAGTATGACAAAGCTTCCTTGGACTGCCTCCTGCCTGGTGTCGAGGTCCACCACCTCTCAGCTTGTGTGTGGGTGTACTCCTGCAGCCACCTGCGTATCTGGTTGAAGAGGATGGGTACGATGGGTTCAGGCCCGCAGGCTGACGTGCTGGATGCTCTCCTGGCTAGTTCTTCAGCTGCGTCGTTGCCTAGTGACCCGATGTGTCCTTTTATCCATTTCAGTGTCACCGTGGTGCGGTGGGATACCGTTACTCGTCGTTAGACTCGAGGTAATATATTTTTTCCTAATGATTGGAGGACTGAGGCGCTGTCGGAGAGTATACGTATTTGGGTCTCCGTAACTTTCCTGGTTTCTATGGCATACGCTACTTGTATAATGCCCACACACTACGCCTGATAGACGGTGTTGAACATTCCCAGCCGACTTGATATATTTATGTTGAGGTCATGTGAGAAAACTCCGACCCGGTCCCAGAACCGGTCTTTGAGCCGTCGGTGTATACTCTCAGTTCATTTGGGCCTGAGTAGTCACACTGTTCTTCTGAGAGTATGATTTTATAGTGCTTTTGAAAGTAGTGTCACTTCGGGGTTTTGTCGCAGGATGATGCCATCATTGGTTGTCGTTTGACCGTATCCTCATTTATGCGTTTGTGCTTGACCCAGGAATCTTCGCTTAGAGTTCTCGATATATGAAATCTGAAGGCAGCCAGGGTCGCCTCCTCCAGCACGATGAGGTGTAGGCAGTGACGTATTTTAAGATTAAAGAGAGAAATAAGCAAATAAATTCAATATAAAATAAAATGTAGCCGTGTGCTGATGTGGGCTGAGAATGATGTTAGGGAATGCAAACACCATTTTTTTTTCTGATGGACAGGTTGGCTAACAGATTTTTCAATATTTACGGATTGGGTCAAGCCAGCTTCTAAAGAGTGACAGGGATATTCAGTTCGACCAATTCATTGAACAGGGTAATACTAGAGTAGCTATTAGCACCAAATTAAGTCCTGTAAACTCGGGGTCAAAACATGGATGGTTATCGAGCTGTGACGGTTCTTCGATTTTTAACTGAAAATATTTTATTTCTGAGATACCTAATGTATGTTTTGGGCAAGCACATTTTTAATGATGCCAAATTATTCAGCTTTCAACAAAGCATCAATTTAATGTTTAGAGTGGAGTAGTTTTTTCATAATTATCTAACTGTTTTTTTTTTCATTTTAATTATCAATCGGATTTTTGGCATTCAGTCTAACCTCTGCTTCAGATATTGGATCCAAATTGCATAAACATGCAAAATTGGCGGTTACCACCAAACTCAAACTCAACCTCAAACTCAAATCATTTATTTCAATTAAACCATTTACAGGCACTTTTGAATTGTCAAGGAGTCGGCCAGTCAGAAATATGAAGCTAGTTGCCCATTCCAAAGCGTAGTAGGTACCTATGGAGAAGAACGGGCAAGAAACTACATGGACACTCTTTTAAACAATATTGTTTTTACATATATCTTAGTTACATCGATTAATGTTGACACTATAAGTGAGAACGATGTAAAAAAAACCGTACACGTTAAAAGCGTCCAGAGTGCATCAAAACATAATTAAAAACAATCCAGCTAATTAATTATTAAAATAAGCCGTGGCAGCTAAGAGATGAGAGCAACTGACGGCGCCCGTTCACGAACATGACGCATGGATCAGCACCATTCAGCTCAACCTCATACGAAGTTTTGTGCTTCCTTAGTGTAACGTAACGTTTAGCCGGCCGGCCAAACGTGGTCGCGCTCGCGTTGTAGCTCACGGTGGTGGCGAAACAGCTAACGCCGAACGCTCCACCAGCTCGTACCCCGTCTCGAGGGGAGCTCACGGTCGCGAAGCATCTCGCTGTCGTGTAGCAGCTCGCGTCGGCCGTTCTACCAGCCCGCAGCCCGTCGCGAAGCAGCTCGCGTCGGCAGCTCCACCTGCCTGCAGCCCGCCGTGAAGCACCTCTCGTCGGCCGCTCCACCGCAGCCCGGTCAGTGATTGGGAGGGTCGAAGGTAAAGAAGAGAGAGTAGAACATATTCACTCACACAATAAGGCTATGATGAAACGAACTCACCGAATTTTCACTGATGTATTTTTAATTCATTATGTATATGTCGACGCAAGGCTAACGTAAACATTAAAAATATTTACTTTTAGTTCAAATTTAACAGTTAAATATGACTGAATAGGTTTAAATTAGTTTCGATTTGATTGTTGTAGTCAGTTGGCTATTTTTCAATGTAAAAACCGAGTGCTAAAAATAGTAAAACTAATTAACGAATCATAGTTTGTTACTTCAATCAATGTTACCTGTAATTTGTTAAAAAATAAGTGTAATGACTTCGCAACGGCGACGCCATTTTTGTGCAAAAGAGGGCGAACAGCTGCGAGGCCAGATTGACATGGAGAACTTTGTGAACACAAGTTGTGTTTTTACTAGAATATCTTGTGAGTACGATTTCTATTATTAATTTAGATTTTAAGGCTGTTTTAATTGTGTTTACTACTAGTAAGAATTAAACGTGCATAGATAAATTGGGTGTATTCATTTTTGCAATGAGTGAGCCTAGCGGTGGAGATGGTGACGTTAGCTCAGCTGACGTCACGATTTCTAAAAATCCGAACAGTCCCGACGTCCCGTTATCAGAAGTGGGATAGAGTCCCACATCTGCCCGTCCATCTGACTTGAATAATGAAAACTTAATCGCTTCTGTTAATGGGTTACCGACGGAGGTTTTCACTCACATGTTGCATATGATGAAACACATGTCCGATCGCATCACGACACAACCAAATACGCCCAAGGTCAAAATAAATTATGTGTTTTTGCCGTCATACGATCCGGACACCAATATTGGGTTTAGAGAGTGGTGTCAACATGTGACCACAGCCATGGAAACTTATGGCCTGAACGATCCCTAAATGAGAATGAAAGCTGGAAGTTTGCTCAAAGGTCGCACTCAAGGGTTGACAATTGGCTGGTGTCTACCACTACGTGGCATGAATTGCGTAATGTTCTGATTACAAATTATGAACCAGAGAATAGATTCTCCCGGGACATTGCACGCTTTAGGGAACATTATTATGATAACTCCAAAGACATCGCGCAATTTTTGTCACATAAATGGGTATTATGGAGACGTATTACTAAGGATAAATTATCGAATGATGACGCAGTTGAGGCAATTATCGGTAGCATTGGAGATGAACGGTTGAAAATCGAACTGGTGACTGCCAGGGCCACATCAGTAGGTACCTGAACTTATTTTGGTTGTATCTTCCATATGAAGCGTTAAGCGCTCTTAATCGGGTACATCAGTTGCACATACGGGTCCCGCTAAGCGATCACGTTTTTAAAAGCCCTCGTTGTTTTGTCAAGTCTGCAAAACATGCCAGTGGTAGCTGGGAACTTAAACATACTCGAGATTTTTGATAGTGGAGCCGAGTGTTCAGTAATACGCGAATCCGTAGCTGCCAAATTACCCGGGAAACGGGTTGATCGAGTAAGCTACTTGAAGGGATTAGGTCAATAATTTACGGTGATATCTCTTCCGACATTGACGACGAAATGTGTCATCGATGGTTTACGTATAGAACTTGAATTTCACTTGGTGGCCGGACCACGAAGTGTTCTCAGACGTTCTGATAGGTATGAATCTTGTGGAGCAAAACAGTAAGAGTGCTAGTGAACTCTCAGGGTGCAACTTTGCTTCACAAACCAGTTGTTTCCCACGTGCGATCTCAAAGTGAAAAGTTTGATAACCTAGATTGTGACTCGACTAATGACGATCAGATTAAGTAATTGAAACTTTGTTGAACAAGTTCGACCAGTTGTTCATTCACGGGTACCCTCACTCACGCGTCATTACTGGTGAGCTCGAAACACGATTAAAAGATGATAGCATGTATGTCGAACGCAGGCCTTACCTTACTTATTGAACCCAGTTGATCGCGCATAAGTTCAGGAAATTGTCAATGAATTACTGGCCGGTTTTTCGATGAATGTCGATAAAACTGCCTTCTTTAAACGTTCCATTGAGTATTTGGGCAATATCATTGCAGATGGACAAGTACGTCCTAGCCCAAGAAAGGTGGAGGCTTTAACGAAGGCACCGATCCCAAAAACGGTCAAGCAAGTTAGGCAGTTTAACGGACTGGCTAGATACTTTAGACATTTCATTCCCAATTTCTCGCGTGCGATAGTTCCCCAAGACGCACCAATCGAGCCCTACACGGACGCCAGCAGCATCGCCTACGGAGTGGTTCTCGTGCAGCCAGTCGGCGGTCGTCAGCATCCAGTCGCGTACATGAGCCAGTGCACCACAGACGCCGAAAGCCGCTACCACTCGTACGAGCTCGAGACCCTGGCGTTAGTAAGAGCAGTGAAACATTTTCGGCATTACATATACAGCTGAAGATTCAAGGTAATAACAGACTGAAACGCCTTGAAAGCGTCCTAGAACAAAAAGGATCTCCTTCCTCCAATCCATAGGTGGTGGGTCTAAATGCAAAATTACGAGTTCGAGGTCGAGTATAGAGAAGGTGAGCGGCTACAACACGCGGATTTTTTCAGTAGGAATTCATCCACTGAAATATCTGTTAACTTTATGACCAGAGAAACTTAGTGGCTGCAAAACGAGCCGCGATGACGTGCTGCGCCCACTTATATACACCTTGCGCGGCGACACTACAGCCTAAGGCTACGTCCAGGAAGATGGCGTGCTTAAGAAGACTTACGGATTCTATACTCGGTATACATTTGTGCAAACCAATTGTAGTCGCTAAGTCATTCCAGTGGAGTCTGATAAACTCTTTCCATGTTACTCTGCAACACCCAGGATGGGAGAAAACTTTGCAGAAGCTGACAGAAAAGTACTGGTTCCACAAAATGAAAACAACCGTCAGGAGGTTTGTGGACAATTTTGTTATATGTAAGACCTCGAAAGGGCCATCTGGCGCTGTCAAAGCCCAACTTCATCCGATTCAGAAGCCCACTGAAGCGTTCCAGGCCATCCACATGGATATTACTGGCAAGCTGGATACGAGAAACGCCGAAGGACGAGATGAGTATGTAATTGTTACTATTGACGCATACACCAAATATATCTTGCTAAGCCACTCGAATGACAACAGCCCGAGTTACAGCCTCGCAGCTTTGAAACGTGTCGTGAATCTGTTCGGAACCCCAGTGCAAGTTGTGGTGGCTGTAGGTCGAGAATTCCTTGGTGAGTTAAAAGTCTACTCGTACCGTTTCGGAATCGACATACATTCTATTGAGCCAGGAGTAAGCCGAGCAAACGAACAGGTCGAACGAATTATGGGCACTATGAAAAACGTATTAAACATGATACAAAACTACGACACTGAAAACTGGCAGTCGTCGCTAGACGCTTTACAGCTCGCATTTAACTGCACTCCACATAGAGTAACGGGGGTCGCACCACTTACACTACTGACCCGCCGCCAACACAGAGTACCCCCAGAACTACTAAGGTTGGTAAATATTAATAACGAATGTATTGACTTTAACTTGCTTGAGCAACATGTGCAAGAGAAAATGACAGCTGCGGGGCAATATGACAAGCAGCGATTTGACAGGAGCAAGGCAAAAATGCGAAACCAGAAATTTCTAGACTTGAAATACAGCGAGCCATACGAGGTATGCAGGATCTTGGACAACTACCGATACATGGTGAAGCGTGTGACCGGTGGTTATCCACGTAAGGTCGCACATGACCAGCTGCGCCGAGCACCATAACCAGGCGAGCAGGGAACCATGTCGACGAATAACGCAGATGACCCTCAGCAAGTGCCGCCCGGCTGGCTGAATACTCATCGACGAACTTGGTCGATGGCACACTACAACATACTACATCTCTGATCATCAGTACGCCGCCGTCGAAGGAGCCACAGCCGTCTACCTACGCTGCCCAGCTGCTGGACCCTTAAACAATATGAGTATCTTCTTTTTTTACTGTTATCTTGATACTAACTGTGAATTTGAGTTTGAATGACTTATAAGACAGCAACAACAGTAATAAACTCCGTTATTGGCCTTTGTCTTTGTTGACTGGCTGATTGATACCATCATAAACTACGAGAAAGGCTGTACAATCCGTATTTCCCACTCCCTCCTACACTCTTTTCAGAGCCTCTGTGGACCACGGTCTAAATAACAAGGCCTAGGCCACAGCATCGTCCTTTCCCAATCCTTTAGAACCCCTGTGGACCACGGCGTACGAGACCGCTCAGCACCGCAGCATCATTCCCGTGAGTTTTATCAACAAAAACGCAACATACGTTTTCAGAGCCCCTGTGGACCACGGTCTAAATAACACGGCCTAGGCCACAGCATCGTCCTTTCCCAATCCTTTAGAACCCCTGTGGACCACGGCGTACGAGACCGCTCAGCACCGCAGCATCATTCCCGTGAGTTTTATCAACAAAAACGCAACATAAGTTTTCAGAGCCCCTGTGGACCACGGTCTAAATAACACAGCCTAGGCCACAGCACCGTCCTTCCCCATTTCCTTAGAGCCCCTGTGGACCACGGCGTACGAGACCGCTCAGCACCACAGCACCGAGCCCTAACAAGCTGTATAAAAAGCTACGTAAGAACTTTATTTTCTTTCCTATGCTTTTAGAGCCTCTGAGGACCACGGTCATAAACATAAGGCCTAGGCCTCAGCATCACCCTAATAACCATTTTCCTTTAGAGCCTCTGTGGACCACGGCGTACAAGACCGCCCAGCACCACAGCATCATCCCTGTCTACGAGAAATCAAGTCATGCATGTATGCGCGGAGCATTTGCGTTGACATAAATAAATACATGTGTGAGTAAGCGTGTGGCATTACAAGCACTTCAATATCTTCACTCACTTCCCTATTTACAGCAAATCCTATTTATTTATTGCTCATATAAACTGTATTCTTTCCGTATCTATAACTTAGAATACCTAACTACATAACCTTATGTTTAAGATTAACAAGGTCTAAAAGTAACGGCTGATAACTTGCATTGATTGAATCGGTTATCATTGAAAAAGCCTATGCTAAGGTCTGAACTTTTTAAACTCATATTGAAACAACAGCAGCTCCGACCACAAAACAAGTTGTCAGCTAGTGTACCTGTGAATGGATACCTAGCTTAGAAAAAAAAAACTATTATCATTTTCAGAACCGCGACTGGTGCAGAGCACGCACACCGTCTCGCAGAATGGCCGTGTCGACGCAAGGCTAACGTAAACATTAAAAATATTTACTTTTAGTTCAAATTTAACAGTTAAATATGACTGAATAGGTTTAAATTAGTTTCGATTTGATTGTTGTAGTCAGTTGGCTATTTTTCAATGTAAAAACCGAGTGCTAAAAATAGTAAAACTAATTAACGAATCATAGTTTGTTACTTCAATCAATGTTACCTGTAATTTGTTAAAAAATAAGTGTAATGACTTCGCAACGGCGACGCCATTTTTGTGCAAAAGAGGGCGAACAGCTGTGAGGCCAGATTGACATGGAGAACTTTGTGAACACAAGTTGTGTTTTTACTAGAATATCTTGTGAGTACGATTTCTATTATTAATTTAGATTTTAAGGCTGTTTTAATTGTGTTTACTACTAGTAAGAATTAAACGTGCATAGATAAATTGGGTGTATTCATTTTTGCAATGAGTGAGCCTAGCGGTGGAGATGGTGACGTTAGCTCAGCTGACGTCACGATTTCTAAAAATCCGAACAGTCCCGACGTCCCGTTATATATTAAAACTCTAATGTACAGAACTCAGAAATAAAGATTGGTGTATATTTTAGAAACTCATAGACAGGTCAGAGAAGAAGAATTACAAAAGGAAAGAAGCCAAAAGAGCGAACCAAAAGGGCTAGTCAAAAGCAGGAGTCAAAAGATCCTGGTGAAAACTCATAGGTGCCTTTTATAGTTCCTTGCCGACCTTCTAGAAGTGACTTTTTAGTTTTTCAAATATACTTCATATTTGTTTATCGGCCAGAAACAATAAAATTGGCTCACAGTGAGAACTTGGCTTTAGGCTAGTTTTACAATAAATAAATAGACGACCTCTTAGCCCTTAGAAAACAAAAAACTGACAGATAACAATTTAAGATAAAAAAAATTCAAAACACAATCTAAGGATTGAGATCACATGCAACTAGGGGCGTGAGGGCGCAAGGATTGCCTCTCCCTCACGCGCTCCACCTCCTCCTTCGCGAGCATTACTGCTTCGCAGAAGGAGGTGGCGCCTTCCCATTCACTCTCGTTCCGTACCATGGCCTGGATTAGGACCGGACGCGAGAGATCGCCGCCGCCGATAGCCTCCGCGAGGACACGGCGATGCTTCACCCAAGCTGGGAAGACCAACACCGTATGTTCCACCGTGTCGTTGAGCCTAGTCCTGCAGCTTCATTTTAATCAAAGCTTTTCGGAGGGCAGAGTCACTTTATATACTCGTAGCTACAAGTGCCGCTATTATTTGGCTCCAAACTTTATAAAGGCTGGTACAAGCACCGTCTCTTGCAGCCCTCTGCAAGAGACGGGGCTTGTAAAAGCCTTTATAAAGCACCCTTGCTTGCAGCCCCCGCCCGCGAATTCGCGATCCGCTCGCGAAAGTTTTGATTGTTTTTATGTTATACCTGTTTGTGCCCCCGTAATTGTGTTTTACGAATCAATATACCTTTTTACTGCTAAACGCGCATTTCAAATTATTGGAATAGACCCAACACACCCTGAGAAAAACTTCCCTACACACAGATAATGTTGATGTATAGTTAGATAACTATTTTACTTTTTTTCCATATTTGCCTTTCCATTTAGACAATGAGATGTATATTTATTGTAATTTAATAGTATTTTTTGTGAATGTGAGGAATATGTGGGTCATTGTATTTTTCTTTTTTTCTTTCAGTTAGTTTTAATGAAGGTTTGAATACTTTATGCGGCCTACCCAAATGTCCATTCTTTTGTATTGTTCGTCGAATCGTTGAGCTCCTTAGTTCTGAGTTGAGCTGCACGATGATTGACAAATGTGTAGTAGGTAGTGGGTGGTAATCAGCGAAGTGAAACGAGAACATTGTTTAAACAACTTATATTTGAAAAGACACGGATAATTTTAACATTCGAGATAAACGCATATGAGCGCACACGCACGCGGGGCTCGCGCGGTTTGACTTGCCGGCGGGCTGGGTGGGGGTCCAGCGGCCCGGCCCTTGCATCTATACTTAGGCTATACATACTATATCTAAATTATAAGCGCGTCGCTAACGTTCTCCCCCCAGTGCTGGCTCAGCACTCCTCCCCAAGTGAAATACGCGCGACACGGGCTGCAGGTCGCTTCCAGACACTAGTCTTTACTTCGACCAGTCTGATTCGTTCATCCTTACCTGGACATGTCTTCTGAATTACACCCTTCGGCCAGGTACCACGAGGATTGTCAGGATCAGCCACTAGCACTACGTCACCTACCTGCAAAGGTTTCACCTCCTCGTTCCATTTTCTTCGAGGCAGTAAGTCGGGAAGAACCTCTTTCACCCATCTACGCCAAAACATATCCGCTAACGCTTGTGATCTTCGCCATTGTTTGCGTAGAAACATGTCGGAATAGAGATGTGTCAGATAGGAGTGTTGGATGAGCTACCTAAAAGAAAATGGTTAGGAGTCAAAGATTCTAAGCTCTCAGGGTCGACGGAGACGTGTATCAGCGGACGACCGTTAACCATATTCTCCACTTCCGCCATCAGGGTAAGCAACCCTTCTTCGCGGGTTAGGTGGGGGTCCAGCGGCCCGGCCCTTACATTTGTACTTAGGCTATACATACTCAGTCTTATTCATAAACGTGTCTTAAATTTTAATCAATTGCTAAGCAAATGTTTAGCCAAATTCTTACAGTCTTATTCATAAACGTGTCTTAAATTTTAATCAATTGCTAAGAAAACGTTTAGCCAAATTCTTATTCATAAACGTTGTTTAGCGCTAAGAGTTCACTAACCAATTGATTAGTAGCTGTCAAATTTAAACATCATCGGTAGCTTGTTAAGAGGATGCTAAGAGGCAATATGCCGCCGGTTTTTACTTGAGTCAGCTGATCGATTCAGTAGGATTATTGTTTGCCTCGAGGTTATTTTGTTCCTAATATCGAGCTGTGCCTTAGTAAATATGGAATTCGACAATCTTCTACGGGATTTCCAAAATGACGTGGAGGATTTAAATAATTTTGAAACACTGGCGGGAAGTAGACCGTGGAAGATCTACAAGCCCCGTTTAAATCCGCTACAGGAGTTATCGGATGAAGAGTTCAGGCAAAGATACCGATTTAACAAGGCAAATATGTGCCGCATCATCGATATATTAAGATCTGACCTGCAGGTGGATACTCGAGGCGGCGGTATCCCAGTGGAACTGCAAGTAATGTCCGTAATCAGATATTGGGGTCGTCATGAGGTAGGTATTTATTATTTTGCTCAAGTTCTAATCATGTGCAAATTCACGGAGAACATTTTTTTTTTGATTCAAGAAGACTGCGCAGACATTCACGGCATGAGCCAATCTACCATGTCACGCTTGTCCCGTAAAGTAGCTATCGCGTTAGCTTCGAAAAGTTCTGTCTACATAAAAATGCCTTCAGATATGACTGCAGAAACGAACATGATCCGCAAATTTGAAGGTATTTCCGGCCTTCGAGGGATCAATGGTGCAATAGACGGCACCCACATAAAAATAAGGAAGGTTGGTGGAGATGTGGGTCAGTACCATGTAAATCGTAAGGGGAATTACTCCATTAATACTCAAGTAAGTAAAACAACTTAAACGTGTATTGAAATCTCTCGATAGCTGGTCATAGGTAGTATAAATGATTGTGGATACCCGCTTTTTCTTTGAGGGTTCTAATTTGATTCACATCAAGATAATAATTCACAGGTTATCTGTGATGCTGACCTGAAGATATGCGACATTGTGTGTCATTGGAGGGGAAGTACACACGACGCAAGAGTATATAGAGAAAGCTCAATTAAGAGGAGGTTCGAAGAGAACGAGTTTTTGGGGAAGCTCATCGGTGATAGCGGATATCCATGTACCCCTTATCTTATAACACCAGTTCTAAGGCCTAGAACTGAAGAAGAGCGGCGTTATAACCAAAAGCATATCCAAACTCGTAACGTTGTCGAGCGATGCTTTAGTGTTTGGAAGCAACGGTTTCGGATATTGCTGGAGGTGATGAGGGGTTCGTATGCTACTATCAAGATAGTAATTGTTGCTTGTGCAGTGTTGCACAATTTGGCAATTTTATTTAAAGAAGACCAAGGTATTTATAAATTTCAAATTCTGCTAAATAAAATAACCTTTTACTGTACCATAAGATCTATCACCATCAAGAGAATTGGCGAAAAATTTGAAAGTAGAACTTCTGGCATGCGACTACTATTAAGTCAAAAATAGCTGTAAAATCTGAGAAGACTGCACCATCTGCCCTCTCAAAACAACTTTATCTGTTTTCAGATACAGCACAGTATGAAGAAGATGAGGAAATTAAACCTGGTGATGATTTTATCATTGATGACGAGATCGCAAGAATAACCAGAAATAGTTTTATAGAAAATAATTTATTTTGAAATGAGTAGCTTTCTTTATATTCATAATTTTCGCTTTCCAATAATCTTCTTCCAAACGCATTAGTGAAATTCTTCTCTCATGCAACTCTCTTTCATCCCTCATCTTACATTCATGTGCTTCCTTTTCTCGTATCATCGCCTCCTCCCTCGCAGTCTTTGCGAGGACGAATAACTGATGCTGGTGGCTTTCACAGCAGCAGTCAAAATTGTTCCTGTAAACAAGTAGATAGGTACTTACATCATTATTCAAAGACAAACAGTAAACCTCACTGCAAAAGCAACTGGAAGAAATACAACAAAATAGATATCAGTATGTCTGTTTTGTTGTTTAACATCCTGCGTACGTACGCAGGAAGAACATTATCGACTTTTCTAGATATTGTGATATCATTAAATATATCACGCTAATATCATAAATGTAAAGGTGTTTGTTGGTATGTTTGTTTTCACTAAATTCCACAATGTCTATCGTCAATGAATTTCTATGAAGTATACCAACTTACTTACTTCTTTTTTGTTTGATATTTGTTTGCTCGAAGACTAACTGAAGGGCGAGGTCTTTTACTTCGTGAAGTCTCAGGCTAAAATATCATAAATAGGTTAAACAAAAAACATGTAATTAATTAGTAAAGGATTTGACATATTTTATACATACCAACACAGCAGGAGCTTCAGTGTTATTGTTATCATATGTCTTCGGCGGGTCCTTCGACTAAAAATGTAAAAATATTTTTAATAAAGCACTGAAAATATTTAATGAAATGAGTATATAATTGTATAATACACAAAAACTAGGCATTGACAAATCACAGTTCAACATTAATTTGTTTAAGCAGAATTCAGTATAAATTGTAAAAATGTTGGTTAGCTAACTAGTTATTACAATTAATGCACTTTATAAAGAAAAACCAGGTAACTCTAACGATTGCTGTTAACAGAATACCTACTGTAAATGTTTGCAGCAACCGCTTGCAAATGGAGGCTATTAGTTGGACACATCAAACAAATTACCTGTTTGGCATTAATGGAGTCAGCATCATAAGCATCATAAGAATTGCATCAATGAGTTCGCGGTCTTCAGCAGGCGGGCTAGGTGGGGGCGGTCCTCCACCAGTCATTGTCTTCGCTTTTCTGTACGCAAACTCCGACTTTTTAGCGTTATTTTTCATATTCCGCCATTGGTTAAGCAGTTGCGTCATACTGCGTTCGTTAGCACTGACTGTGTTAAAACTGAAATGATAAATATCCATAGATCAAACATCAAACAGAATCCAAAACCAAAAAAATATCTAAATATAGGTACCGCGATAGCACCTCCTCCCAAGCAAGTTTTTTGGCGGCATTTGTGTTAGTCGTAGCATCTTTTTTTTCAATGATGTCGGCTCGCTCAAGCACCAGACCTCGCAGCATTTTCTAAAGAGAGCATTTTCGTGTTACCAAGCATTCGGAAGAAAAAATACTGTCTAAGATTAGAACATATATGTTTTCATTGTTACGTTATCATTCATTTGGTCAATTTACATTAGAAATAGTTAAGTTAAGAGATAAATAAGTACCTTTTCTAGCTCACTCCAATTGGCGTTACGTATTCTTTTCAATTCAATCCAACACGACACAAACAATTATGTAAATGTATTCAAGTTTTCCGCCGAAAACTATTAAATCGCATCTGTCAATGTCACGACAGATAAAAAACTCGTGGTTTGACAACTTTCTTCTTAAAATTCTGTTTTGTAGTTGACTATTGTGATTATAATCTGTGTGGAACGCATGATTTCACCTCAATTTCGTTTCACTACTAATCACCCGCTAACTAGCGTTTATGAATAAAGAAAAGTTAAGCATTGATTTAGAGCTAACTAATTGGTTAGCTAAGCAGTGGCTAACAAATGGTTAGCGAGATTTTTATGAATAAGGCTGACTATTTCTAAATTATAAGCGCGTCGCTAACAAATGCGTGCACTGACTGGACAGGTCCACTCAAATCTGTGTGGCACTTTCTTCAAAAGACCATTTCAGACACCAGTTAACATGGTCCTCGAATGATCTGAACAAGATTATTTTCGGATTTTTTAATACACTTTGACATTGATGGAGATTATAAATACAATGACATGAAAATTTACTTTGTAAAGTAGGTATTATAATATTTTAATGATTGTGAATGTGAAGACAATGTGGATTTGTTGTTTTTTTTAAGTTAGTTTAATCATGATCTGGCAGTTTGAGTAATTTATGCGGCCTACCCAAATGTCCTTTCTTTAATAATGTTCCTCGAATCTTTGAGCTCCTTAAGTTCTGTGTTGAACTGCATGATTACTGACACATGCGTGCACTGACTGGACAGGTCCACTCATTCTGTGTGGTTATTTCCTAAAAAAGAGCATTTCAGACAACAATCTACGTGGTCTTCACATGATCTGAACAAGATTATGTCTGAACTGTAAAAGAGACTGTGACCTCTGAGTTTGTTTCGGCCTTTCTTCTCAGAGTAGGTAGTCAGATAGGAGGGGATCTCATCTAGTTTTTAAAATATGATTGACGTGTAAAAGTGTTTGCACAAACCTCCTTACAGAAATAAAATCATCTATCATTTAGCCCCGCGTCTTGTCTATCAAACTGCCAGAACAACCAAATGAGTTTTGATTTTTGTTAAGCTTTTTTTATATTCTTCAGGCATGTAAAGCCAAAAAGAAACTCAAACTCAAAGCATTTATTTCAAATAAACCCATTACAGGCACTTTTGAATTGTCAAGGGGTCGGTCAGTCAGAAATATGAAGCTAGTTGCCCATTCCAAAGCGAAGTAGGTACCTATGGAGAAGAACGGGCAAGAAACTCCATGGACACTCTTTTAAATAATATGGTTACAGAAAATTTGTTACATCAGTCTTGTTGAAATTAAACATGTGAGAACGATGTAGAAAGACCCGTAATAAAAAACATAAAAATCTAAAAAGAAAAATTAAAAAAGCCGTGGCAGCCAAGAGATGACCAGTCCCCACTGACGGCGCCCGTTCACGAACATGACGTATGGATCAGCACCATTCAGCTCAACCATTTTGAAGGGAACTTAATGATCCAACACACACGCCACCACCAGCGAGACATTTGAGTGAGCGTGACATACTCTCAGCCGCCAGGGCACATTCAAGTCAATGACAGACGTGCCCAGTATAGGGTAGCTTTATAGTAGGTACTACATAGCGCTCACACGTGTGCTTTGCAATTATACAATACTAAAAGATTGAATTTATACAGTGCAAAGATAGTTTTTACAATCTTCAGCAGCTCCAACAATATTTCCGAATGCTAATCAATTGTTTAGGCGCCCTTGTGGAGCAGAACCAGCGTTGAGCCAAGCATTTTTGTCAGAGATGTAATCCTCCAACTTATAATATGCTTGGCTGCATAGTGTGCGTTTGATACAGGTTTTGAATTTCGTTTCATTCAGTTGGAGTATGTGGGGAGGTATTTTATTATAACATTTTAAACAGTACCCCATGAAGGATGAATCTACTTTAGCCAGCCTGAAACCCGGTTGAACCAATTGGTCCCTATTTCTAGTCCCATAGTTGTGTCTTTCACCTCTTTTACTGAAAATATTTAAGTTTTTCCTTACGTACATGATGTTTTCATATATATATTGACAAGGTACGGTCATGATGTTAATATCTTTAAACAGTTCCCTTAAAGAATCGCGCCTGCGGAGGCCATATATTGCTCTAATGGCTCTTTTTTGCAGAATAAAAATAGACTCGATGTCTGCAGCGCGTCCCCATAATAAGATACCGTAAGACATGATACTATGAAAGTAACTGAAATAGACCAGCCTCGCGGTATCTACATTAGTAAACTGACGGATTTTTCTTACAGCATATGCTGCTGAACTTAGCCGTCCTGCAAGAGATGTTAAATGGGGACCCCATTGCAGCCTCGAGTCGAGCGTGATCCCCAAGAAAACCGTTTTATCAACGAATTCTAGTTTCTCTTGATTCAATACTATGTCACAATCAGTACTTTTAACATTCGGCAAAGCAAACCTTATGCATTTTGTTTTTTTCCCATTTAATACTAAATTATTAGCAGTAAACCAATTTTGTACCTGCAGCAGTGCGTTATTTACGTCGTCAAGATTTGATGAACGTCTACTTATCTTAAAAATTTAAGAAGTATCATCAGCAAATAACACCATTTGTGGTTGTTTTTTTAATAAATGGGGTAGATCATTAATATATACTAAAAAGAGGAAAAGACCTAATATCGAGCCTTGTGGAACACCCAATTTTATTTTTAATCCAAGTGAATTGACACCATTAATTTGAACTTTTTGCCGTCTATCTTGTAAATAAGATCTAACTAAACTTAGCGCAGGTTTACCTAGTCCGTAATGCTCCAGTTTTAGGAGCAAGGTTTCGTGATTAACGCAATCAAATGCCTTGGAGAGGTCACAGAAAATTCCTATGGCATCTTGGGCCTCCTCCCACGCTGTAAATATGTGTTTTAGTAAAGTGACACCAGCATCAGTCGTGCAACGACCTTTGGTGAAACCATATTGCTGTTCGTGTAAGATTTTGTTGATGTTAAAATGATTAAGCATTTGATTGAGCATTACCTTTTCGAACACCTTGCTGAATACCGGCAACACGGATACTGGTCTATAATTGTTGGTGTCTTTGCTATCCCCAGATTTAAAAAGTGGTATATTCAATTCAAAACTTTTATTTCGGACGATAATAATCCATATTTTGTTAGTAGGTTACAGTATTTTAAAATATGTTAGTACACATAATATACATAAAATCAAAATTAAATTAAAATCAAAACATAATTAAATTAAAATTAAACAAAATTAAATTAAGTATATTTAAATTAAATTAAAATCATCAGTACGAAAATAAATCAAATAAAATTAATAAAATCTCCTCCCAATCGCCACGCCCCGTGTACGCACATGCGTGTGCATCCAGTGCCCAACGATTGGGCTATCAAATTTGTTCCTTAATGTCTTCAGGATGACGTTGGTAGTCCCCCTCACCCTACTCATTATTGATGCAGTTCTCTTGCGCATAATGGCAAAGAAATCATCCGTTTGCGTCCACGCAAACATTTCTGATGCACTACAGTATCTAGGGAGACCCAACAGCACCCTGAAGGCATTATTGTACTGCACACGTAGGGCGTTGTAGGTCCGCTGCGTATAATTCACCCACAGGCTGCATGTGTAAAAAGATTGACAATACGCCTGTGCAAACCTGCGGGCTACCATATTACATCGAACCGACAACGCCCTACGCTCCCTCTCCATGTCTGCATCGTCCGAGAGATCCTCCGTCACCACATGACCCAAGTAAGTAAACTGTGGTGTTCGTTTTAAGGGGCATCCATTCAGTTTAATCGAAGGAATCTCGGACGACACTCGGTTTCTCCCCTTAAAAATAAGGAGCTCACTTTTTTTTATATTATACACGAGCCCGTGGGAGGCTGCATACACTTCACAAATCTGAATTAATTTTCTTATTCCGTTGATTGAAGGACCCAGCAGCACCATATCGTCTGCATAACTCAGATTATTGACTGACTTACCGTCAATGGAGCAACCAACAGTGGCGCTGCTGAGTTCTTCAATCAACTGGTTAATATAAATATTAAACATGGTTGGCGAAGTAAGCCCACCCTGTCTAACACCACACTCTAACTTATATGAGTCAGAAAAGGAATTCGCCCACTTGACCCGATTATTTTGATTGCCATACCAAAATTTCAATAGACTTATTAACTCGCTAGGTACATCCAGCTTTACAAGCTTTTCCCACAACTTATCATAACAGACTAGGTCAAAAGCCTTAGAGAGATCAAGAAAGACCGCATAGACTGGTGTTTTTCTGTCCGTATAATACCTGACCGTCTGCTTGAGTGCCAATATTGCACTTTCAGTCGAGAGTCCCGTTCTGAAACCAAACTGTGCATCATTCAGTTTTAAATGTCCACTAAGTTGACGTTCAAGCAAACCGTCAAGTACTTTACCCACAATTGCCGCTAACGAAATCGGCCTATAATTATTTGTATCCGACAAGTCTCCTGTCTTATTTTTAACAACTGGTACAACAACAGTCTCCATTAGCTGAGGTGGTAGATATGAATGTCGGATACAAAAAGTATACAGCATTGCCAGTACGCGAGAGATATGTGGTCCAGCGTGCAGAAGATGTTCGACGCCCAGTCCGTCGTGACCAGGAGACTTACCCTTAGACAAACTCTTAATAACTTTAGAGACATCCTTCGCTGTAAAACCTAGTGGCGTCTCCGATACAGCGGACACGGCACCGACCATCCCCTGCACAGGCGACCTTTGAGACTGAACTCTGAAATGATCACGAAAGATGTTAGCGATCTGTCCAACATCCGTCTCACCAGCGACACACATAGGAAGGCCCGCCTTCGGATTCAAATTACTTGTAAGCTTCCAGAACTTCGAAAAATGCTTAGTTTGATGTTGTTCAGCTATAGTGTTCATACGTATTTGCTCCTTGTGATTGATACAATACCTAAGCTTACTTTTAAACATTTTTCTACTTAGCACCATATCTTCATATAAAGGGCCCGCATTTGGCATGTCACGCATTTTCCAGATGTGAAACTTTTCCCGAGCCTCCCTATGCGCGTCCCTGACATGCTTATTCCAGCCAAACACCACGCGGCCTCTCCTGACCCCTCCCCCCTCGTGACTACATATAGCCGCTCCCCTCAACGAGTCAACAATACTATTGTATAGATCACAAATCATTGCTCTGTGACTTTCAATTGTACACATTTTGTCGCAACAGTCACTTAATTGCGGAGGGAAGTCTATTTCTCTCAACTTATCTGTACATAGCTGATAATAATAATTTCTTTGACTAGCATTCCTTTCTCCCCATTTCACCTTATATTCTACGCTATTACTTTGACTAGAACAGACAGTCTTAGTTCCACTCATACTAAGGTTAAAGTTTATCTCTAACGGGAAGTGGTCCGACCAGTATACGTCATAACGCACCCTGACGTCACGAACCGTTAACCACGCCGCCTCAGTAACCAAACCTTACTGTATAACCTTACTGTATTTCATTAAATCCGGGAAGACTCCTTGATCTACACACAAATTAAATATTAAAGCTAAGTATGGTGCTATGGTCTCGATTATGGATGTACAAACTTTGATAGACATTCCCCAAAGATCTTCGGTCAACTTGATTTTTATTTGCCGAAAAGCTTTTATAACTATCATAGGGTTTATATGTTTAAATTGAAATTCAACCGGGCAGCCCGGAACGTTTGCTCTTAATAAATCAATTGAGACTTTGGGTGAGGAATTTAAAGCCTCCGTAGTTTTAGATGGTATATTAGTAAAATAATTTACAAATTCTTGAGCTACTTCTAAGTTAGAGCTTATGGCACCACGTGAAGTCTCCAATGTGTATTCAATGTTTCGTATTTTTTTCCTACTAGTTTCGTTATTTATAACTTTCCAAACAGTTTTTATTTTATCTTCCGCTGTTTTGATCTTGTTGCTAATGTACAGGGCTTTAGCTATTTTGCAGGTATTTCTAAAAGTTTTGGAATATGTAGCAACATACTTATTGAAAGTTTCAGTGTTAATGTAAGGCTTAAGGCCATACAACTCGAACAGTCTTTCTCTACTAATCCTAATACCTCTGGTTGCCCAGTCACTAAATATAAATTTAGTGCAAATATTTTTTGTTTTCTTTTCAAAAGTTTTATTAAATTCAGTGTGGACTAATGAAAAGAAATCCTCATAAAAATTTATTTGCATCGTCCATATTATGGCCCAGAACATTTAACTTATTATTTAGGGCACTATTGAAACTATTTAATTTGCCAGTAGTTATTGGTCTAAATTGTATTTGCAATTTTTGTAAAGGTGTTTTAAACCTAAAAGTTACCGTTTGTCCACTATGAAAGGCGCGGCTTGCTCCGCCCCTTGGAGCCTCACACCCCGGCCATGGCCCTTTTGGCCCTAGGGTAAATACGCCCCTGCCGCCCGCACGGTTGGTGTCTTCTTTTTTCAGAAAGCCATAAATTTGGTAGATTTCCGACCGACGGAAAAAAATACCACTTCCTTTTTTAACTAAAATATTTTTTGTCTACATTTTCGTTCAATATACTTACGCCAAGTATTAGTTATAAAAGTAAAAAAATATAAATAACATTAGTTTGTTATCTCGGCAAAGAGGTAATCAATACACAACTTAAGTTTTCTATTATTTAGTAGCAACATTTTACTAAAAGTTAAAAGTACACTAGACTTTCAGATATTCCTGTCGTCAAGCAGCTAGCACACGTAAATACGTCAGTGGATGTCAAAACTGAGGGACCAGCTTTAATAATCGCTATCTTCAAACTGAGACTTTAACAAAAACTTCATGTAGAAATACAGCATGTAATAAAAATCCTGTCCGATCCTCAAGGGTATTTTTTGGTATCGTACTGCGTACACAAATACGTAATCATTTAATGGGAACGAGATTATTATTGTTCCCCAATGAATATAATTAATTTAAATAATTAAAAATAATCTTACCAAAGGCAACACTGATCGCTCGACAAAGTTCACCTACAGTTTCGTGTCAAAGAAGCTGCCTGAGCGAGGCGGCGCAAACAAACTTATGACTAAAGAAACCTACGTTATGCCTACGCGTAGGTTTCAGCTGATATTGTATTGTAGGTTAGTGACCCTGATTTCTGAACTGCATGTCGATTCTGTAAAAATCGCACCGTGAAGACTTGCGTGGAGTGAGCTGTCAGTGTCACCCCGTCTTGATCCCTGGCATCAGTGGCAATGACATCTCACTCCACCCTCACTTCACCTAAGTATTTACGGTGAAATGGTAACAGAATAGCACTACTGATTCTGTTTATCAAGAAACAATTACTATTGAGTTAATACTCGTAATGTGCTTTTAACTCATATCATGGAGGCCGTGCGCAACTGCTTCTACCGACTCAAGCTCTTATATCGTGTCCGTCCCTACATAAGTGTGGATATGCGTGTTATGCTGTGTGAGTCACTTGTACTATCTAAGCTGAACTATGCTGACACTGTGTATGGGGCGTGCATTCTCGGTAGAAGCGAAAAATTGATCCAGCGGGTGCAGAATGCTTGTGCAAGATTCTGCTACAATGTCCCACCGCGTTCCCACATCACTCCATTCTTGAATGAGGGTAATTTGATGAGAATGTCAGCACGTAGACAGCTTCACTTGGCTACCCTACTCTTTGGCACTATTCTCACAAAGAAACCGGACTATTTATATAAGAAACTGTCTTGGTCGCGCGATGTTAACAAGATTAAAACTAGAGCATCTTCGTACCTCATGTTAGCCTCATCGCACAGAACTGCTGCATTTCGTGGTTGTTTCAAGTTCGCTGCCTCTCGTTGCTGGAACGACTTGCCACCTCCGTTTCGTGCTATAAAGACAGTTGGTACATTCAGAATCAAATTTAAACAGCACCTATTACAGCTTCAAAAAGATACCACACTTTGAACTTACCTTTGATCTACACGCAGCTGGCAATAGAGGCAAGTGATTGGCAGCGATTATTCGCTGAACAGTACAGGCGCAGATGTTGTTTCGCATTTTGTTTTTGTTTTATATTTTTCGTTGTTTGTCACTTGTGAATATTGGAATTCTGCCACTCATAACATTGGTTTTATCTTTATTTCTCCAAATGTAGTTGACTACTATAGAACACTTTTGTTTGTATTAATCACTATAATTATTGTAGCTTTATTTATTTAGCATTGTGTTTAAACAGCCGTAATGTTTTTAATTTTGTTTACCGGAGTTTCGGCGCCCAGTGTGACCAGATTAAATTTTAGAAAAATACCGAAGCACCTCAAAACAATACTGAAATATACCGATTTACAAAGGGCAAATATACCAATAAAAATACCGATTTTCTTAACACGTTTTATCCAATCATCATCATCACAATAAATGTTAGAATTTCTATACATATATATAATACATCTTGCTTTGTTTTTAAAATTGCTGGCACATTTTTGTTTCCGAATCTGTTTCTTTGATCTGTTTTTATTAAATTTATCTGTGAAAATATGCACTCGCATGCAGCACTACATACTGGTAAACATAACAGAGATTTACAAACACTAGATACAAAACCATTTCTTGACAATTCAAAAGTGCCTGTAAATGGTTTTATTGAAATAAATTATTTGAGTTGAGTTTCACTTCAACAAACCAACTGTATTAGACGAGTCGTTATTATACTATTTGTGATTCATACACAGACAAGGAAGTATTTTATGGAAGTATACCCTATTACTTAACTATCCCTTAAACTGAAAACGTAGACTTATTTTGTCTAAAATACTATTTGTTTTATAATTACCGATTATTAATTTTTTTACAACAACAATAGGAATAAAAAAGAAGTCCAACTTAACTTAAATCTTCTCATTTATTATATCAATGCGGCGGCAGCCACTTGACATTTTCTATCTGTGACTTACTCTTTGATCTTTGCTTATAAATAAAATGTACGCTAAACGGGGAAACTCCCTATCACAAACTAATAAGAGAAGAGATAGATCACTACGAAGTTATGGTAACACTACCATAACTTCTTATCCAAGTTATACCCAAAAAGACTGAAAAATACTGACTTCCCGCAATATACCCATAAAAATACTGACGTTCGGAAAAATCAGTAGAATATACTGAAAAAGTATTAAAATACTGAATCTGGTCACACTGTCGGCGCCTGCGTCTCTGGTCTACTTGCTTGTCACATAGATGCCATAGTGTCATGGAGCACTCTAGCCATAGAGTACCACAGACACTTGTGGCATAGACAAGTGGTTGATGTTACGTCGGGTGCTGACAAGCGGATAAAGTTATAAATATTTTATTTAGTGTATTATTTAAATATTTTATATAATTTGCACTTATTCATTTGCATTTATATTATTTATGTATTATTTGATGGATTAAATATTTCTGTATCTGTCCGTGACATCACAGTGGGCCCTATCAGAATACCAGCGCTGTGACACTTATTTTTAAGTGTGACAGCATTATGCTGAGATAGGGGCCTTTTAGCCTCGTACAGGACTTTGTTTTATTTTTTATTTTGGTGTTATTAATTTTTATGTTTGTATGAGTGTGTTTACTTAAGTTTGTGATACTGCGTATCACACAACGTACTGCATATTGTGTAAATGTGTATTCCTGTGCGAGTCCTAATAAATAGTTTTCTTTCTTTCTTTCTTTCTTTTGGCAATGTAGGTACCGACTGTAGGTGTAAAATTATAAAAACGTTTACTTGTTGCATACCTCGACGATCGTGTTTCACATGGTGTGGTATTTTGTTACACCAAAAATAATAGAGCGAAGAGGTCGTCTATTTTATTGTAAAGGTATCGTAAAACTAGTGTTAAGCCAGGTTCTCACTGTAAGCCATCTTTATTGTTCCTGGCCGAAAACCAATTAAGAAGTATTTGGATTGAAAACTAAAAAAGTCACTTCTAGAACGATCGGCCAGGGGCTATATAAGGCTTTTGACTCGTTCTTTTGACTCGCCCTTCTGGCTCGCTCTGTTGGCTTCTTTCTTTTCGTACCTATTCTTACTCTATGTTTTTCTAAAAGCTCTTTAAATACATTTCAAAAGCTAAACTCAGTGAATTTCATTTTATCTTGTGTGCATGACGGTGTTCGAACTCTCCCGATCACCTTCGACCCTCCCGCTCGAGTCTGCCCGTTCGAGATGTCTTTGAGAAATACAAGGTCCTCACGTCAAATAACGTGGCATGTGACGCCGCCGCCAATACACTGGGACCAGAAATCCTGACGTCAAATAACGTGGCGTGTGACGCCGCCGCTAATACACAGGAACGGGAGGTCCCGTACGTACTCACTTATACTTTCATTTTATTTCTAAGATCGAGGCTCTCGCGGGTTCCTCCTCGACGAACCAGAACCGACGCAAGCTCCCTTACTACGGACTGCGGGACGGAGGAGCGGCCGACGCGAGCTGATTCAACCGTGAGCTGCTTCGCGACTGTGAGCACGGAGAGACTGCTGCGAGCTTCAACTCGACAGACTACGGGCCGGAGGAGCGGCCGACGCCTCGAGCTACTGCACGACCGTGAGCTCCTCGTGTTAGACTGCGGGCCAGAGGATCGTCCTACGCGAGCTTCGACTAACTCTTAATTTAATATCTTTTCTACGTAATTTTGTATTTCATATTTTAAAAGCTATAATAACTTGCAACCACGTTTAGCCAGTAGGCTAAACGTTACGTTACAATGGCCACCTCCACAATACACAATAATACACATTCGACACCTTTTATTAAATTTTCACGTACTCTTCGCAGCGCACTTGTGTACGATTTGAGTGAGTCTTAAGCGTTCACAATCCGAGCTCTTACTTCGATTTCCGAATGACACTCACTTTTAAAAACGATTTGTTTAGCATGACCCCATAAATAAATATCAACGTATTAAAATGTTCCTGATTTGAATACGACATCGTTCGCGATACGATAGCGGCACGTGATACGTACGGACATCCGATCGAAAGCTATCTCCACGTGAGACTGGCAACAAACAAGTAGCGTGCCAGTAGGCAACCAGTCAGCTACATCAAAGGGTCGATGACTCGTTAAAAGATTGCCTACAGCGCGGCTAGCGCAGGGCGGTGTCCTTTGAAATAAAAATAGGTAAAAATGAAAAGATTTTGCCGGCCTGTGGAGTGTTGTCAACTTATGAAAATTTACCATTTTTAGTGTTAAACTTCGAATGGTTAATTAAAAAAACAATAACTTTTGGTTTGATGAGTTTAATTTTTTTTACTATTTTTTCTAGTACGAATGTTAAACCAGGAATACGCCTTTATGCCTTGTATGGTATCTCCGCGCAGCCAGATGCAGCCCTGCCAACCGTTTCCGTGAGCCAAATAGCGTGCAGCGTCTCGTCCAATCACAGAGTACATTATTTACCGGTGTCCAATCTGCACGTCTGTACGGTACACTCCGCACCGGGATAAATTAGAGGTAGGTTTAACGTGGTTTCCTCTTTTCTTGGTTTTTAATAAAAATTTATAGGTTTGTAATATTGTTGTGAAGTTTGCGATTCAGAATTATTATTATTGTTAATCGAAATAAATAAAATCTGATTTATGTAATTCATGAAAAATTATAGGCACGTCCAGCTTTGAGTTATTTTTTTTCTAAATTTATTACTACCATTTTATGAGGGTGGAGGGGGTGGTGTTTGGGAAAGAACGAAAGAACGATACTCACGTGAACGAAAACGTGGGCGAAGTGCTGAATGACTAACGTGTCAGAAATTAAGGGTTCCTTTTATTAGTATGTTCTAAGAATGGGTTTTGGGGATTCGACATTTAAAGGGGTGAAAAGAGGGGATTTGTTTGTATGAAAATCTTACTTCTTCTTCTTGATAAACTTGAAACGTAGCCCGAATACATTCTTAATTGAATAATAAAGTTTGTCATTATTAGGTGTTAAAAACTAGCTTCCCCTCAAAGGGATATCAGAGAGTGCTAAAATTGTTAAGGCCATGCCATACAAAGGAATGACACCTCCCTAAGTCTGGCTATTGAACGGGCTATTTTCCTTAATTTAGGATTAAAGTGAAAACTTAAATCCTAAATTAAGATATACACAAAAATAAGCTTAATTTGCACCGAACAAAGCACAAGACTAAAAATAAAAATAAATAAACAATAAAATTAAATGTTAAATAATCAAGAATAAAATTTAAAAAAATCAAAAATAAAATGTTATAGAGCCAAAGTAAGGTGTGGGTGTGGGTGTGTGTGTGCGTGTGTGGTGTGTTGGTGTTAATGTCTGTGGTGGTAGTAGGATTCCGAGAGTGAGTTGAGTGTTGTGAGAATGCTTTCCGATTCATCATACGAAAGACTTAATATCCATTGTTTGTACAACATTTTTGCATGTAGAGAGGGGCAGTTCTTTTGGGTCACAAGGCAAACTACTGGTGACCTTGTTATATACAATAGTGTGTAGATAGGCCGGACAGTGTCTTGTTAGATGTGGTTCGTTGAAGCGGGATGTAAAAGACACTTGGAAGTCAATGAGTGAAAGTCAGGTCGGATTTTTAGGGTTTTGTGTATGCGTAGGTATGCATTGAGAATAAATAGTTGCCGGACACGTAGAACTTGAATCTCTTTGTATAGGGAGTCAGTAGGGTGGAAAAATTGTTTTCTAAAGAGATCTTTAAATAACTGACAAAAAATGCAGGGGGGTTCAGAATCATGTACTGAGTTCATGGTAACCAGTTGTGCGTCGATATCCCTTCCACCCTGTATTTTTTTAAGTTAAACTTTCACAATTTTCAAAATAAATAAAAAAACTTAGAATAATAACGCGTAGAAAGTTAGTCTCATACACGCTGCCTACTAAAAATTTACGCAACTTGTAACGTAACGTTTAGCCGGCTGGCCAAACATGGTTACAAGTTAATATAATTTTAATATAATAAATACAAAATATTAATTAGAAAAAGATATTAAGAATTAGAATCGATTAGATGACGCAAAGCAGCTCGCGTCGGCCGCTCCTCCAGCCCGCGTTCTGTCGCGTGGGAGCTCGCGGTCGCGTAGCAGCTCGCGGTCGCGTGCAGCTCACGTCAGCCGCTCCACCAGCCCACAGCCCGTCGCGAAGCAGCTCGCGTCGGCAGCTCCACCAGCCCGCAGCCCGTCACGAAGAACTTCGCTGTCGCGCAGCAGCTCGCGTCGGCCGCTCCACCAGCCCGCAGCCCGTCGCGAAGCAGCTCGCGTCAGCAGCTCCACGGGCACGCAGCTCGGTCAGTGAGTGGGAGGGTCGGAGGTAAAGACGAGAGAGTAGAACTCATTCATGCACACAATAAGTCTATGATGAAATGAATTCACTGAATTTTCACTGATGTATTTTTTATTCAATACATATATATCGGATCGTGAGGATTTACTCCGTTAGATTCAGACATTATGTGGGCAGAAGATGGGTTTCGTGCACTGAAAACACACTGAGTGCGATACACCGCGTTTATTAAAATCACAAATAATTATTAACACAATAACTGAGCTCAACGAATCGAGTACAGTTCCGCGACGTCTTAACTCATAAGCGATCAGACACTGAATGTCTTCCTCGCCGTAGACTTAAATCATCACGACTCTTTAGAAGCGCGCTGTAGGTGTTACCCACACCTGAACCCGTGATGTCGGAAGTGGCGCGCTTGAGATTCGTTTCTTCTCCGTACTATTGACCGGATGCGACATATATTAAAACTATAATGTACAGAACTCAGAAATAAAGATTGGTGTATATTTAAGCAAATTTAGAAACTCCAAGACAGCTCAGAGAAGAAGAAGTACGAAGGAAATAAGCCAAAAGAGCGAGTCAAAAGGACGAGTCAAAAGAACCTGGTGAAAACTCACAGCTGCCTTTTATACTCCCTGGCCGAACTTCTCGAAGTGAATGAATGAATGAATGAAATGCACCGACCCCAGCGTGGTTTGACCAGACTCGATTAATCGAATGAACCCCAAGATTTGCACTAGCCCCTGAAGCCTCATGCTTCATGGTGCTACAAAGACCATTGCATATCAAGGAATAGACCGGGGGGCACTGTAATGGTAGGGAAGACGTGCCCTTAGGAAAGGATAGGAGTGTGAGAGCCAATCGAGTAATGCACCCTAAAATTAGCATTGGACTAGTGGAGGGGGGGGGGGTAATATTTGTCTATGGGAGGGCATCTTTTAAGGACGTCGCAGCCGGTCGCTGCTATGCTGTGTTGTTCCAATATCTTCATCTGAGGTCTCGCTACTATCCGTTTCCGGCTTGCTGTATATCTCGCTAGCAGCCTTTTAGATCTTATCTCGTTCTTCAGCCGTGTCCAAGTTGATTTCCTTTTCGAAGTAAGTCCTGTCCTGTTTGAGGTTGTCATTCCAGGTGTAAATAGGTCGGCCGACTTTTTTGGATTTTGCCTTGTACTGCATTGCTGCATGTATGGTTTTCGTCGTCTGTGGACATGTGCGAGATAACACATCCTATGATTCTTGATGCGTTTGGTTACGGTTTTTCCGTTTAAAATTTCATGTCGGGCACACATGATGCCTACTCACTTCCTCTGGCTTCACCGCGGCGGACGATACTCCTCTTACTTTAGTTTCATTTTTAGCTGTTTGTCAGGAACAGTTTTATTATTGTTATAAGTACGGCATTAAACCCTTGCCTAAAATACAGGAGTCCACTGATGCTCCCCGCGCTAGCATTGGTCCTTCAAGGGTCTCGTCGTCTAAATTTCAAAAGTAACGGTCTCGAACAAACAATAAACTTCGAACTCGAGGCTCTTCAGTTGCGGTCTTCAGCGGGGACAGTATCAGCAGGAATCATCAATACCTTGTTGAAGACACTTTGCGTAGCACTGTACACGTCCAGAATACGAAGTCATCCAGACGTCGGTCGGCGTCGGACTTCGGACCCGTCGAATGGTCGAGTCGTCGTCACGGGCAAAGAAGTACGAAAACTGCAGATCATTGTTTATCCAGTGGATGGTTTAGACATTTTGTGAGTTTGTTCCAAGTTAATCCTTATTTATTAGTTTATTAGTCTTATTTCATATGTTTAATTAACAACATTTAAGTGAATGTTTTCATTTATCTTCAAGTATTTTAGTGGCAATCCTTCTTATCAATAGTCTTATGTTTTTCTAAAATCACTTCTATTCTTATAAAGCTATCGTATAACGGTTAGATAATCCACCTGTTTACGCAATTCCTTCACTTCACTATAATAGCTGATAACTCGGCTGTCTTCGCAGCAGCTGTTCCTTAATTCGCACCTAGTCATTCATAATCATAACTCATCATCGCTATGGCTAACGAAAATGTTGAAAAATCGTTAAAAAACGCACCTGTATGAAATCTAACCTCAGCATTTTAGCAACTTACTAATATGCGTAAGATTTCATAGTTTTAAATTTATGCCTTATATACTTGTCCCCATTTTTTAACAATAACCTATGTGTTGGTGGTAATTTACATATTATTACTTGTGTTATAAGGTATTCATTTTTGTATTGTGGCATTGTTTACGCTGAGCCAGTGGTGGTAGCAGACAGTAGAAGCAGAGATTGCATTTTTATTAAGTAAATCATTTTGGAAATTTTATCTGCAATTCACATGTTATGTCTAAGATTTTTTAATATGTAAATTAACTTTCTGGTTATGGTTAGGTTTGACTAGTGTTTCAATTTGTTGTTGGACGCTGAGACGTTAATCTACGAGTATGGTTATGCCAAGATATTAGAATTAATTTTAACTAAAACAGGACAAGGTAATGAATTTACATGAGAGGGCTTTAAAGGTGAAGTTAGGTTGATCCTGGGGTCTAAGGGAATATGTCATGTATTTTATCTTATCGACATTGACAGTAAGCAAATTAGAATGTTATATTCCAAATTACATTTACACACGGTATCAAAACCTTGCTGAACATACTTCTTAACCTCATCCCACGTGTTAGCATCGAGTATCAAAGCAGTATTGAGGTCGCTAATTGTTTACGCGTTGCTAATGGATTAAGTGATCGGGAGTTATTCTTTTGGAACCGAGGCATTGCGAACCGTTTTCGCTCTTTTCCCCTGTTGCACTGGTTACTTGAATTTTCGATATGTTGTGATGTTCTTGCGTTGGTCGATACTAGATGGCATTTTTTTAAGTGGTAAAAGGCCAGACCCAATACTCTGTTTATTTGGCGAGCAAAGGCCCTAAATAAACAATTCCGGCCCCACTTCATATGTTCTATTATAACCAATGTAGAGTCTTAGTTTTGTTTAAACTTCAAAGACAAAAACAGAAATTTGACCAAGACAGGGGTAAGATTGATGGGCAGTTCACGCTGCTTGCTGAAGAAATGATCCCTTTGTGAAGCTTTGCCATTCAGTTTTTTTTTTTTTTTGCTTCTATTCAATCGAACCCTCGCTTGCCATATGTCGCACAAAATTGGTAAATCGCAGCTAAGGAAATCATTCATTTGTTAGGCGTATTTCCTGGGAATAAATGCTACAACTGTCAACATTTAATAGATCAGTGGCCAGTCAAGGCAACAAATATTATGGGAAGAATTTCTGTACGAATTCTTAACACTGGAAATCAAACTCAGTCCCATTGGCTTAAGGTTTGGTAAGGCCAAAGGGGCTAACCCTTTGGCCTTACCAAAAACAGCTAAACTGGAAAACGCAAATTGATCGCATCAGATCCAGGCATTTCTCACGCTTGGGCTCATTACGAAAATTGTTCATTGCCTTCCTCATCGAGTGCGCCAGACCATTTACAACTCGTTAGTAAAGCCGCGTCTGATGTACCTAGCTGAAATATGGGGCAAAGCGCCAAAAACTAACAAGGACTTACAGATCGCTCGCAATAAAATTATAAAACTATTATTTCACTATGATTACCTTACACCTACAGTTAAGTATTACAGGGAAACGAAACTCATGAATATTTAACCGCTTCATGATATACCAGCATAATTATAAGAAAAATTATAAACAAGTCCATTCACACATAATTACACTTAGTTTCACAAAAATACTTCAATAAGTTAATTGCAGCAGTCGTAGGAAGTATCACATTTGACTACCGCGAGTGCAAACAGTCAATGGCGAGAGAACAATTATTTTTACGGGGTGCAACCATATAATAAACTACCTATAATTGGTATTTTCAAATAGGAATTTAAGAAATTACATTCTTAATCTTAAAATGATGATTAGCGTTGCTTTACTGTGGCACCGGGTTCGTCTTCCTTATCTATTAGGAATATTTGAGACCACGGTAATTATTTCTTTTGCGGATCGAAAAGTTTTAGGTTTGGTGTTCGTTAGTGTTATTTGCGTACGCAATGAAATGTTATTACGCACTTAAATGATTTGCTATAAATTAAAACAATAGCTGCTTATTTTCTTTAACCATAAAATGGATGGATCTCACCAAATTCGAAGTTCAGAATTCCATGAAATTGTTTGGTGCATAGCTTCAAACAATTTCATTTCGCGACACAGGGCACACCAACAGTTTTACACTTAACACTCCGTTGTCCGAAACTACGCGCAGAGTTTCAACACGTGTTGCGCACGCTTTTTATTTTGTTTTTTGTTCTCAGCTGTGCTCCGACAGCACAGCCGAGACAACCACTCTCTAGGACGTCTCACGACCCAATCCCCCTGGCCGAACTTCTCGAAGTGACTTTTTATTTTTTCAAATATAAATCCAAATACTTCATATTTGGTTATCGGCCAGAAACCAAACAACAAAATTGGCTGGAACAATAAAATTGGCTTACAGTAAGAACTTGGCTGTGCGCTAATTTTACAATAGCTTTACAATAAATAGACGACCTCTTAGCCCTCTATCATAGAAAAAGAAAAATTGACTTATGACAACGTAAGATAAAGATGTCAAAACATTCAATATATGGAAAATAATAAGAGATCACATGAAAATCAGTTAGTTGGATGTGGAAAATAGACAGAGGTAACTGAAGGTTTGCTTTTCAGCAGTACAACAATTATCAGTCAAATAAATGTAAGTTAAATGAGTGTCATACAATTCTCATAAAGATTGGTCATAAAGACTGGTACTTATGGAATCATAGAAAGAATTGCTGTACACAATTTTCCTCGACAAATCTTTTACTGTCCAGGCCGTTCGTCTGTGGAATGCACTGCCTGTCGAAATAAAACGCGCGCAGTCGTTATTTGCGTTTAAAGACTCGTGAAGGATCATTACTTGTCGTTGTGATCTTGCTTTCGTAAACTGTAATTATCATTTATTTACGTTTCTTATATTTCGCATATATGTATGTATTTATGTATCTATTCCTTAGGATATGTTAATATGTATATATCTGTGTATCTATTTTAGTTTAATGTATATTAATTTCTTGTACCACTGACAGCCCCATTTTATGTCCAAACAAATCACTGTCCATTCTAAGGTTGCCTGGAAGAGATCGCAGAAAGCGATAAGGCCGCCCATTGTATGTTTTTAGTATGATATGTTTTTTTTGTTATGTCATTTTGTGGTGTACAATAAAGTATATATAAATAAATAAATAAATAATAAAAAAAATTGTTTAAATGTAAACTAAACATTAATTGAATCACATTTGACTGGTAAGTTCTGTTTGTGATCAATGGGGAAGGCAACTGTCAAAATGGCGCGGTCGTAGCTAGTTCCCAACACAAGCTAATAATAGAAGGCGTGATGTGGTTTTATTTTAACTTAACGAAAATTGACGCGTTGTTGTGTTCCTAGATACTCCGAAATTGGAGTCCGCAATTTCTCGAAAGCCCCTAAAATTGAAAGTTTGTGGTGGAGATTTTTTTGAGTTCGAACTTATGTCCGAAACATTTTGTAGAAAGTGATTGCGAGGAAATATTCGGTTAAGGTTTGAAATTCTGATACTTTCCATGTACAAGTACTTGATTTGAAATACTAAAATAACCGAAAATAACGAAATAGTGAAATTATATCAAACTCATGAATGAACACAAAATGAAATGAATGAACGAAATGTCAAATTTATTGCAGGCCGTCGGGACCTAGCTATGGTCACGCCATCTACAATTAGCTTTCTCCGACCTTCCCCATTCAAAATCGTCACTCCAAAATTTTACCCGGGTCTGTTTTGTGACCATGTTGTTGTTATTTTTAACGTTTAAACACGTTTCTTCACTTTTGGTGCTCGTTCTAGGTTTCTATGCGTTTTTATTCTCAAAGAAAAATATCGAATTAGCCTCCTCTTCTAATTTTTTAAGATCGAGTGAAGTTTTCGATATCATGTTTAGATCCACAAATAGTCAAAGTACGTATATTCAACAAATATTTTTTTTGGCTCTATTGGTTTGTTTATTATTGAATCAGAGTGATGTAAAATTGGGAACCTAGCCTTAATTTAAACAAAGCGCTTCATTCTTTTTTATTTAATAATTGGATTTAAAAGAAGAACTTTTACAAGTCAATATAATAATTTTATAATTTTTTGTGCGTGATAAAAGCGTGTTTTTTTTTTTTTAATAAACATACTTACATATTTTTTCATAAAACTTCACGAGCATGAAATTCGCTGCCGAAGAGCTAGTTTTCTGTAAGGCTATTATTAATTCATTTCCATAAATAACAAAAATACGCTAAATGAAGCCGAGACTCACTTGTTCTCAGTGGCATATTTTAAGATTCAGCGCCCTGGAACTTTATGGTTTGCCGCCCCATAAATTAACGGAAAAAAGCAAAACCTTTTAATAACTTTTAACATTATAAAATAAAATCCAGCAGTGTGTTGTTGTGGGCTGAGAATGATGTTAGGGAATGCAAATACCATTTTTTTTTCTTCTGATGGAAACATTGGCTAACAAATTATTTAATGAAACTGTCATATTAACGGATTGGGTCAAGCCAGCTTCTACAGGGTGACAGAGAAATTCAATGCGACCTATTCCTTGAAAAGGGTTAGACTAGAGGCAATTAGCAGCAAATTAAGTCTTGTAAACTCGGGGTCAAAACTGGATAGCTATCGAGCTGTGACGGTTGTTCGATTCCTGTATAAGAATAGCTGAACTGTTTAAACGTTCTCAAACGTAGATAATTTATTATTATTTTAAGTACGGAAAACGAACGTTCCGCACTGCAATAGTCACCGCAGTGCACAGAAATATGCGTTATGCTTTTACAGTAAATGGAAATGCTTCCTTCAAATCCTTTTGTTTATTTTCATGACACGTTATTAATTGTTTTAAAAGACGCATTCTTCTTATAGAACATCTGCCAGATCAATCGGGTATACTTTTTTGATTTTTGGCATTCACTCTAACTTCTCTTTCAGACATTGGATCCAATTTGCATAAACATGCAAAATTGGCGGTTACTACGTCATACGAAGTTTTGCGCTTCCTTAGCTCGCTTAAAATTTAGGCAATAAAGATAACCAGAGATATAGATGTTAAGTAAGGCAGGATTAAGTAGTAAATACCGATCCCTGAGGTAGACCTCTCCAAATCGACCTTGGTTCAGAGAATTGCCCGAAAATTCTGAGTTCAATAATACGATCTGAAAAAATACTGCAAATGATTTGCCGAATCCTAGCCTGGTTTCTCAGCTCTAGCAGTTCGTGCCCGAGAACTGGTAATCCTCCATCGCGGAAACGCATAAGTATCCGAGAATCCATCTTAACCATATAAATTTCGTTTATCTAACTAGGCGTTACACTTCCGCGTATTTACCTAAGGTTGGATTTTTTTTGGGTGGATAAACCGAATAGCCCACCATTTTCCAGACCTTTCCTGGTGCCGAATTGAGTCATTGGATGCAGTTTCCTGTTTTATACAAACCATTCTAGGCGGCTTTCAATCAAAGTCTTTTTTTAAATGGGTCTGATTAAAAAACTGTTAGCATTCTGGTAAACTTTGGACTCGACTGAAACCCGGATTCTTCGCGTTTAACGACTATGTTGCTAAAATTATTCTGTGCTAAGAACATCAACACAACTTTGACAGTGTGTAGAACAGTACCTACACGCCTACCTATTCTGTAAAAATCTCACCATGAAAACCTAGGTGAAGTGAGGGTCAGGGTTTTTTTGGTATCTATGGTGGATATCGGATAAAATCTTTAAAAATAAAAAAAAGTTAATATTAAAACAAACCGTACGCTAAAACACAAACACGGTCTAAATACAGAGGATACAATAATTCACATAGAGCTGAAAATTGGTATAAATAAACCTTGCAATCACAACTGCAAAACAAAATTGTCAGTGTTCGCATATAAAAGTGTTTTTTTGCATTTTTTAGCTAAAAAGTAAGTTTTATCATATAAATAGATCATCAAATATTTTAGATCATGCAATGATCTATAGAATGTTTCTTACACGTATCTAAATTATGCACACATCTACGCCACCTGTGACACCACCCTCGTCTATTGTGATAATAACAAATATTGCCAAAATTATGTTAGTATTGTTAGTACCTATACCTAACCGATGCCTATGACTGACTTTATATCCTGATTTTGAAAAGTAGTAGGAAAGTATTGGATTGAAATGAAAAACAAATACCAACAACTTTTTAAGTTATCTTTATTGTGCACGAATTCATAAATTCATTAACATTAATCTATCTACAATATGGCAGTGTTGTATAAAAACATTTACTAGGTACTCTCATTTTTTGGCAGATAAGTAGGTAATTATATTAACCTAGTGTTAAATTTATTAAAGGAATAATAGACGAAATATTTTGAATATTTTGTTGAAATCATTTATGTGTTTAAATAATAGGTAGGTACCTAATACAAAACCAATAATCTAGACAGGAAACTAAGTAAGTAATTACAGTTCCTAAATATGTAAACGGTAAATCTATATCTCCTAATTATTTTTTATTTATTATATACAATTAGGCAAAACTAAATTATCACAAATCGAGTGTATCTGTGCATGAGGGTTTCAACAAAGTCAGATCGTTCACTTTGCCTACTGAAATACTTTTAACACACAATTTTCAGCAACAAGATAGTAAGTAAAGTTGTATGAAGATATAATAATAATAAAATAATGTGGCTGCGATTCTAAAGCTTGGGATTCCTACGACAGCGGTGGCCGCCACATAAAAGCTGCAGTGCCGACCGTCATGAAAATAATGGCACCAGCATGTCGATTCTGTAAAATGTCACCGTGAAGACTTGCGTTGAGTGAGCTGTCAGTGTCATCCCACCTTGGTCAATCCCTAGCATCAGTGGCACTGACAGCTCACTGCACGCTCGCTTCACCTAAGTGTTCACGGTGAGATGGTTACAGAATAGCACTACAGGTTTTGATTTTACGGTGTCGAAAAAATCTCTCCCGGGAAAAACATTAACTAACTTTCATAGATAACGTTTCAGTGACGTTAGTCGATGGTAAATTGCGGACGCTATGTTGCAGCCACCGCTGTCTTAGGAAACCCTAGCTTTACTCAGATACCATTTTACCTCAGTAGGTTTCAACTTAATCATAGATAAACTACAGCGTCGGCGACGTCACTATTGAGTAACAAACATTATTTCAAAACTTGCGCACTAATATTAGTACCTACTTACTTAGTTTAAAATAAGTAGTTGATCATGCAGTGTAAATGTAAGCTCAGACAAGATACACCTTTATTCCAATGAAGGTAGGCATTGATGACTTTATGTTTTTTGTAGACAGGTAAATAACAGAATTAAGGAATTTAAGTAACAATGCAATAACATACTTTGTAAGACGTTATTTTTATAATAATTAAATAAAATACCTTACGTTAAATTGCTTTGGTGTGTTATTGATAAACAGGAACTCAATTAATAAGTGACTTCGTTTACATAATGGCGAATAAGACTACTAACCTAATCCTTTCAGACTCTTCATACCTTGCCAATAGATGTGTTTTCCAATAGAAAAATATAATTTAGAATTATATTGATTAGATATGTAATTATTAATAATAATTACTAAACAAATCCAGATCAGCGGTGTCGGCTTAAAATAATTTCATTACACTATTTGGTATTCTTCATGCAAACTGCACATCGAGCCACTCGCTGCAGAAGATTTCCTGACTTCAATGTTTCTCGGATTGGCATAGCAAACTGTTCCTCGTCTCTAATGGTAGTTAGCCAAAAGCTGAGCTTGTTGGCAAATTTGTGGCATGTACCACCCTCGCCGTTACATTCTATGAATGGTACAGTGCGGAAGCTTTCTAAACACGATCCTGGACTCTCCAAAGCCTGTCCTCCACCTTGGCCTCCAGCTCCCGTATGCTATAGGGTAACATTATTTACATTATTAGTAGGTAGGTACTTTATGGACTGATACTAGATGTTTCATGAAACTGGCATGAGTGTTGCCTGATATATTAACGTAAACGAAGCAAAAGTAGTGTGTATAAAATGTCGTAAGGAAACTTTTAGTATTAATGTGGATGGCTAAAGAGTTAGGGAAGACCTCACAAACGTTGGTGTGACCGTGATATGAGAAGAATGGAAGAAGAAGGTAAGCTGCGCTGACCCTAAATAAATTTTAAAAAGGCCAGGAGACGGATGATGATGTGAGCGTGGTGGAGTGTCAGGTGAAGAGTCACTGACCTATAAACGGAAATAAGCACTTACCATAACAAAACTGTATCCGATCCAAAGTTCTGCCCACCCTCCAGGACACTCCGGTACACTGTTCGATTGGCTGTGAACAGCTATGACATTGGCTGGTGCCTCGCAGACGACACACCTTGAAATGTACTTGATAATATCATTTCCTTGTACTGGATTCATGGAAGTTTCTTCATTCGTTGATAGCCAGTAGCTTCGGTCATTTCGACTCGCATAATTGCACACTTCATTCAGGTCACAGAAAAGGAATGGCATTGTACTGAATTTTCTTACACATGAGCCAGCATGTCCTAAGTCTTGGTTATGTGCTTTTTCGTTTCCGTCAATATACAGTAAAGAATATCCGTCCCAGAGTTTAACTAAACCTTCGGGACATTCGTGTACATAACTTCCTTGACTGTGCCGCACAACGAGGATTCCCGTTAAATAGTCCGTTTCGACACATGGAGCTCCAGGCGGTCCGGGTGGTCCTCTTTGTCCCCCAATACCGATCTCACCCCGATCACCTTGTAGCCCTTGCAGACCTGACGGTCCAACTGGCCCTGGTGGACCTACTCTACCTTGAAAACCACGATCACCTTTCATACCTGGCAGTCCGTCAATTCCTGGTGGACAGGGTAACCCATCCCTTCCTGGTGTTCCATCTGCTCCAGGTAATCCAGGAGGTCCACGCTCTCCTTTTGGTCCAAATATAAAACCAGCAGCTTCACCCTTGTCACCCTTTGTACCTTCATTTCCGTCTAGACCAATTCTTCCAGGGAATCCCCGCTCACCTTTTTCGCCCATTCGACCCATAGGGCCAGGTTGCCCGTCAAGTCCAGCATATCCACGATCTCCTTTGTCACCTTTTTCTCCAACCATACCTGGTACGCCCGGGACTCCTTGATCTCCCTTCGGTCCTTCATAGCCGATTCCAGTCGCACCTTTCTCACCCCTATCGCCCTTTTCTCCTGTTAGGCCGGGGGGTCCATGATTACCAGGTCTTCCATCATAGCCTGGAGGACCAGCTACACCTTCTCGGCCTTGATCACCCTTTATTCCCCGTGGTCCTACAGTACCTGGTGTTCCAGCCGGTCCGAGCTGACCAGGGAGCCCAGGAAGACCTTGCTCTCCCTTTTCCCCAATTGAACCAGGTGGTCCTGGGCGGCCGTGTTTACCAGCAATTCCCGGTAATCCCTTTTCTCCGACAATTGTTAATCCTGGTAATCCTGTAGGCCCAGCAGGACCGCGATCACCTGTAATATTTAATAAAATTTGAAACATTACTTTAATCATAATACACGTTAAACCCATACTAATTATTGTTAATCATATTGTTAATGTTGCGAAAAAACATCAAAATGGAGTTGATAAAGAAACCTTACAATTAATTATATTTATGAAGTATAATTCCTTAAAATCACTTTCACTGAATTTGTACTTTTTTTTTGTCAGTTCAGCACCCTAATTGTGTAATACACAATCAATCGGAATCTTGCAAGATTGCTAATCCATTGCTTCATAAGTTCGTTAAAAAATCTGTTCAACAATGAAATAACGCAATGAATGTTGTTGAACTGTCAAAATACAACAGATTAGTCGAAATCGTTTACGAAAATGTGTTACACAATTAGGCTGCTGGTCAGTTTCCCTCACTCATTGGTTTGTTTAATTTGGCAGTTCCACTGATTAGACAGTTTTGCGGATAAGTTCGAGTTGGCGCAACTGTCTTAATGACATATTAACGGCAAACCAAATAAACTGACGAATAAGTGAAAGTGTGGACACTTTCCATCACTGTGATATTTAAAAAAAACACATTTTGCGAGTTGTAGACAATGGGTAGAGCTTTTATAATCTAATAGTCAATTTCATCAACCCATCAACCTGCATCGTACGGATCTGAACGCGTCATAATACAAGAGGCAGAATCTGAATCGTTTAGGTTAAGAAAAAATACAAAATTAAATATTACCTTTTTCTCCTACAAGGCCAATCAACCCCATTTCTCCCTTTAAGCCAATGAAACCACGATCTCCTTTTTGACCTTGTAGACCTTGTAATCCTGCGGGGCCTCTATCACCTTTTACTCCTTTCACTCCAGCTAAACCCGGTAAACCAATTTCTCCCTTTTCTCCTTTTTCATTAATTGATACTCCAGGAAGGCCTCGATCTCCTTTGTCACCTCTGAACCCTGGCATACCTTGGGGTCCTTCAGGACCAGTTGGACCTCGTGCACCGGGCATTCCATCATATCCGTCTCTTCCTGATAAACCTGTATCACCTCTATCGCCTTTTACACCCTCTGGCCCAGGCAAACCTACATCTCCTGGTGAACCAGGAGGACCGTTTAGTCCAGGCATCCCGGGTTGTCCGGGTTCACCTGACAAACCCATAAATCCTTTGTCTCCCTTAATTCCTCGGAACCCTTGGTCTCCTTTTAATCCGTCTTGACCCGGCAGTCCATTTAATCCAGGCATACCAAGATCACCTTTTTCTCCTCGAACCCCAGGAATTCCATAGCCAGGGTTACCTGCTTCACCTCGATCTCCCTTATCTCCTGATGGACCCGGCCTACCATCTAACCCTCGAAGGCCTGGAACACCTGCGTCGCCCTTGTCACCTTTATCTGATGCTGAACCAGGTTCACCTTTTGGTCCAGCTAAACCGGTAGAACCTCTGTCTCCCTTTTCACCAGTTAATCCAATTTTTCCAGGTATTCCCGGCTGTCCAGGATAACCTTGATCGCCTTTTAAGCCGTCTCTACCAGTAGGGCCAGGTAGACCATCCAAACCAGGTGCACCCGGTTGTCCAGCGAAGCCACGGTCTCCTTTGTCTCCTTTATCTCCCGGCGCACCTGCAATGCCTTGCGGGCCATTCCGACCCGGGCGTCCTCGAGTGCCAGGGAATCCTTTCTGGCCCGGCATACCTTGAATTCCTGGTTCTCCCTTAATTCCAGGTAACCCTATATTTCCTTGTTTTCCAATGGGTCCAGGATATCCCTGTTGCCCTTTAGGTCCATCTCTTCCGGGTGCACCCGGTCTTCCTGACACTCCAGGTGGTCCAATGGGACCAGGATCACCCTTTTGACCTGGGGCGCCCGGGAAACCTGGTCGACCTGAGACACCCTGATCTCCTTTTTCTCCAGGTAATCCAACAGCCCCAGGAAGTCCGTCAGGACCTGGCGTTCCAGGAGTTCCTCTATTTCCTTTGTCACCCCTTACTCCAGGTAAACCAGAAGGACCAGGTGGGCCAGGCATGGATAGACCAAGTTCACCTTTATCACCTTTTGTACCAGGTGTGCCTGGATATCCCCTATGACCCAATTCTCCAGGAGTTCCTGGGAACCCAATGGAACCCATTTCACCAGTGTCACCTCTTTCTCCAGGGATACCTCGAGGACCAACTGGCCCTTGCCTTCCAGGTAAACCCATGTCACCCTTAGCTCCTGGACGCCCTGAATAGCCTCTATCCCCTTTCTCCCCTCGTTCGCCTGTGTAAAAAGGACAGAAAATAGTTTATACAGTTCTTTACCTACCACTTTAGTTATTTAATGTGGTAACTGGTAGTTTAGCATGTTTCATCTCACAATAAAAGTGTAAGGTAGGTCTCATTTTTGTAAGTCGTTGTGTACTTACAAGGTTACTGTAAGAGCAGGGACGTCACTCCCCCTAGGGGACAACTAACGTGTAATCATACGTAGAATGGAACCAAGGAATATTGCAATGACGCAATAGGTATGGATTCTTAATATAACCAAAAACCGACCGAACGTAACATTGTTTGTTACGTTTGGTCGGCAAGAATGTTAAAATAAACAATAATAATGAAAGTATACCTGGAGCTCCTTGAGTACCGGGGGCTCCCGGCGCTCCTCGGTCACCTCTTGTTAGTTCAGCCAGATTTGCTGGGCACTGGCCAGGTTCACCTTTTATACCAAATCTACCCGGGAATCCTTTGTCTCCTTTTAGGCCTGAACTTCCCGGTGAACCTTTTTCTCCTTTGATTGAGAGTCCATCTTTACCAGGAGTACCTGGATTTCCATCTGAACCGGAGGTACCATCGTTCCCAGGGGGGCCCGTTAAACCATGGTCTCCTTTTTGTCCTGGCATGCCAACTTGTCCTTGGTTTCCTTTTAATCCTAAGCTTCCCTTTTCACCCTTCGGGCCATTAAGGCCTGAAGGCCCTCGTTCACCCTTTGGTCCAGCTTCACCCTTCTTAAGATTCTCAGGTTTTACTATTGCATTTTCTCCCCTCTCACCAGGTGGTCCAATCGGGCCATCATCACCACGTTCACCCTATTCATAAAACAGATAAATTCAAATTATTTATTTTACGTAACCCTACGTCTCATAAGTCTTGTGCCCATCACAAGACTTATGACACGTTAGAAACTAGGTGCATGGTTTCAATTGATCGTTTCCAATGGAGAAGAGCTGGCAAGAGACTCCACGGTTAAATCTTTTAAAAATAGTTGTTTTTTTACAATTTATTTCAATTAAACTGTTATTAGGTGTGGGAGGATAGTGTAGGCATGCCGACAAGTACTAGAATATCATATATAGGTATATCAAAATAGAAAATGAATGATAGTAGAATGTATAAATAAATAATAAATATAAAGCAAACATAAGACAAAACAATATTATCACAATTAAATAAATAAACTTACTGTGACTCCTCGATCACCATGTTGGCCGTCTTTGCCGTCGGCTCCACTCTCGCCTTGTTGACCTTTAGACCCAGGTTGGCCTTTTTCTCCAACAGAACCACGATAGCCGTCTGCACCACGGTCACCTTTCGGTCCTGCACTTCCAGGTCTACAATCATTGCAGCGTCCACCTATGTCTCCTTTAGCACCTGGACTACCTGGTATGCCATCATAACCTGGGCTGCCTTTATCACCTTTCTCTCCTGGCGGTCCAACCTCACCTGGACTACCGGCAGTTCCTAAACTGGAGTTACCAGGAAATCCTCGCAATCCAAGGTAACCCTTTTCACCTTTTTGACCTTTTGAACCATGCAGTCCATTAAGTCCGCTTTCACCTTTCCGGCCCTGAAATGTGAAATGGAATATTATTATTTATAATAAAGACTGTTGACCTAGATTAGGACAAAGGATAATCTTTATGCCGCTATTATTACGTCCCTCTGAGGTAATTTTGACGAACATTTTTGTCGTGAAATGAAATAGTTTATTCAGTAAATAAGATATCTAAATCACTTTTTCACGTCATTACACAATAACAATGACTTAGATGAAGTTTTTCTGAGTCAAGTAGTATTCAGAAAGGAAATGTTGTATCTCACTACCACTAAGATAATTGTTAAATAAGAGTCTCAGTCTCGTTTCCGGGCCTCCTCGCGGGTGAAGCCACGAGCAAAGGGTACCTGGAAATATTTCCAAATCTTGGGGAGTTAAATCATGCATGTACAATTACACAACCCAGATGGGTGCACGCTACAAAAGTGGTGGTTAGGCTGGTTATGGAAGAATGGCTGGAGGGGCAGAATGGCGCCCTCAGTTTCCGGCTGACGCAGGTGCTTCCCAAAGGTGGTTGCTTCCGGCCGTAATTCATCCCATGCTCGGAAGTGAAAGAAAACGCGTTCGATGCTTTCTTCTCTTTTTGAGACTAGGCGATGCATGCAAAGGAGGCGGCAGAGAGGGATAGAGAGCATACCTCGCACTCAACCCGCACCAAGCGACGAAGTTCGCTTAATAATCACCGGCCTACAAAACGAGGGAATGGATGCAATAGGCGGCGCGCAGTGTTTCATGCGCGCCTGTATGGTAGGACGTACGGTCGTGGGAGTCCGACATAACCCTCCCCAGATGGAGAGTATCCAACAGGATTTACCACAGAAAAACCAGAAGCGTCTTAATTCTATGTCATTAGTTTCTTGTCTGCAAAGTTCCGTAAAAAAATTGGATATTTTCTAAATGTCTCTCATCAAACTTCGTGTTTCGTCAGTAGTCGAATTTCTATATATCAGTTGCCCTTTGCATTTGGTGCAGACCGGACGCTCTCAATCGACTTGGAAATAGTATAAATATAGAGTTAGTTGAGAAATAGTATAGAGTTGTTAATACTCTTTAACTTAATGTAATTTATTAAAAAAAATGGGAGGAAATACTACTAAAGTGGCAGGCACGACAGATTGCCGAGGGATATTAAGAAAATAGTTAGACTGTACCTAACTATTTTATTATTTAAAAACAACATACAACACAAAATAACTTACAGGTATTGAAAGACCATCTTCACCCTTAGGACCTCTTAACCCTGTTGGGCCTTGAGGTCCATCAAAACCGCGGGGTCCAAGTTCACCTTGCATTCCATCTCGTCCTCCTTCTCCCTTTTCGCCTTTAGGCCCGGCAATTCCTTCAATACCAGGAGCACCGTGTTCACCTTGACCTCCTGGAGGTCCTGTTGGTCCCATATCACCCTTGTCTCCTGGCATACCGTCAGTTCCCTTAGGTCCAGGTCGACCCTGATAACCTCTTTGACCTGGTGGTCCTGGTGGTCCACGAGACCCAGTACGGCCACCAGCTGGACCAGCAACTCCCTTAAGTCCTCTGGGCCCCGGTAGTCCATCATTTCCGGGTTCTCCTTTAACTCCAGGTCTTCCATCCAATCCAGGTAGTCCATCATTGCCTCTATCTCCTTTCTGTCCCCTTGGTCCAGAATTACCATACGGTCCATCACGACCCTAAAATACACCATATCATATTTTTTGACTTTATAAGTAAGTACACAAAAATAATTGTTTATCCTCGTCAAAATGGAATTATCTGAAATATTTAATGGGAACAGACCCCATAAAATATTGACTTAATATCGACAAGGTGTTTTATGATATGTATTAGATATGCCTAATAAAAAAGATGCACAAGAAAATTAACGTACTCTTTCACCGGGATTGCCTATTAATCCCTTTTCGCCCTTGATACCCGTTTGTCCGGGACGCCCTGCTTCTCCCGTGAGTCCAGTGTCACCTTTATCTCCCATTGGTCCAGGTTCTCCTTTATCACCCTTATGACCCATATCACCTTGTATTCCTTTTATAGCTCCCTTAGGTCCTTTGAAAGGGAAGGGAATAGGAGGACCAGTCGGACCTTTGTCACCGCGATCACCTCGGTCACCCTTATCTCCTTGAATTGCTGATCCTTTAGAACCTTTGTCACCCTTGTATCCTTTTGGACCAGGTGGACCCTTAAGAAAAGTAAGGAAAAACAATTAATAAAAACAGCTGTTTTACGAGTATATACAAAATACTCCGTGATTATTAATACGAGTATGTTACAGTTACAGAAAGCAGTTATAAAAGAGTTTTGCTGAAATCAACATTTGAAATGATTGCAATCATGTTTAAGGTAGAATCGGATTTTTCTGTTTTAAATTTCTGTTTGGTATGAATATTTACATAATCATATGTAGTATTATTAAGTGCAAGAATAAAAAATCTAGTAGTTACACATCTTACTAAATATGTCGGTCTGATAATAATTTGTACCTCTTGTATTTATGAACGATTTTTTTTGTACGAAAAACGGGCTTACCACTGGTCCGGTGTTGCCTTTGCTTCCTGGTAGACCTTGATTACCTTTTGGTCCAGTAAGACCTTGGGTGCTTGAACCTTCTTCACCTATTTCACCTTTTTGACCTTTTTGATTTCTTCCTGTGTAAGCTGCCTCTCCTTTGTCTCCTCTATCTCCTTTAGAACCAGGAAAACCGCGAGGTCCCTGCATACCTTGAGGTCCAGTCACTCCAGGTTCTCCCTTTTAAATATAAGAGGTAAGGTTATCAATTTGCACACTATTCTAACAATATCAGCTTATCCTGTAATTATGAAACTGGACAGTTTCATCAGCAGAAACGGTAAAAATAAGAAAAGCATTATGTAAATAGATTGTCCCCGGGGAAGCGACAAAAGTTTTATTTATGTACATCACCTAAACTTTTGAAGTAGTACTTACGTCTGTTCCGTTACAACCGTCTCTGCCGGGGATACCAGGTAAACCTGGCTCACCTTGAGGACCAGATGGACCATTTCTTCCAACGAAACCTCGTTCACCGGGTTTTCCTCTATCACCTTTTGGTCCTCGTGGTCCCGGATTTCCCATCTGTCCCTTTTGTCCTTTTGTACCTTGTGGGCCTTCAGGCCCTTCGTGACCAGGAAAACCTGGACTTCCTGGAGGCCCAGATGTGCCTGGGAAACCCTGGAAAAACATTGTTTCGAGGAATAATGTAAAGAATTCGAAAGTATTTTACACAGTTATAAATAAAGTGTTAATGATACGGTATTTACCCTATTTCCTTTTTCTGCAAAGCATTTTGGTACACAACATCCGGGAGCTGTACAGTTGCGTTCAATAGGCGCAACCCGTTGCCTGGTCACAGGATCGTAAACGGCGAAGTTGAGGCCTCTGCTGTTTGGTGGCGGAAGCGGCGGGATGTCTTGCCGGTTATACAAACCGTGTGTGGGACGTTGGGGTGGGTATGGACTTTCATGTTGCCTGTTGTCTGTGGGCCATTCCACAGCATTATTCCATTCATCGTATCCTGTATTATATTCCTGCAAAAGTGCGAAAAAGGTTAGACCAATCTTCAATTCTGTTTCATACATTTCATTAAATAGCGCTATTATCTAAGTAAATTAAGGTAATATATCCGAAATACTCGTAATAAAGAAAAATTCTATGTCTGAAAAAAAACAAACAGAGAGAGAAGTCTCAACATCAAGAATCAACTCCAGACTCCATATTCTGAGAATTTCTAATAAAAAATCAAATACCTAACACTTTTCCCGATCTGGGAATCGAACCCAGGACTTATGCAAAGTATGGCAAAACAATCAATCATTTATTTCAAAACTTTGGGTATATTCCTCGCAACCTTTTTTGCTTTATCTATTATTTTTACTTTTTACTACTTTTAGATATCCAACTTTTCTGTGAAGTTTCGCCAATCAATTAAAAAAGGTCCAGTGAGATAATTCGGTTTTAAGATTTAAAAATCGCAACTGCAATAGCAACTTGTATTTGTAGACATGCTTCTGGACTTTGACCTAAACCTGATACACTAACTATCGCCGTATCAGCTTTTTCAGCAGTAAGGTGATAGCTCCAATATTCACGAATGCAATGCAATTAATTGCACTACAGTGCAATCATTCGTATACAATTGTCAAACTTTCTATAATTTTAAAAGTAGAAATACCTACAACATGTATGATTAATTAGTCATATACTCGTATGGCAAAAAAAATTACGAAGTCTATTCTTTTGTTTTACATTTACGTCCTATAGTTTATTGTCACAAAAATATAAATATAAAACGTAAAACTGTAACGGTTACAGCCGTTAAAACTGTTTTATAAGAAACACATTTATTAACGTAACAGATTCAAGAAGGTAACATAGTCAATGTAACCTTTAATATGTGTAACAGAAATAAGCAGTTTTAGGTATTATTGCACGGTACCGCAACGCGGACAGACAGACGCGGCGTTGTCAAAATAGCCGCAATCCAGTCGGGATTAGGGCTATTTTAACTGTTACACTTATTAACACTGTTAACACTTTTATATTGGTTCGCGCGCGCGCGATCGCGCGATCACATTGGTGCGATTGGTATCACTCACACAAATGCAAAGCACAGCTTAGGCCTTGCGGACTGTACTAGTGGTACACCTTTGTCTTACCCTTTGTGGATTATAGGCGTGATGTTATGTTAATGTTCATGTAAATCTCCAGCTTCACATTACTTATGCTATTTAGGGCTGCAGCTTTATAATGCTAGCAAATTGGTATCAGGACTTTTTGATAAACAGTAGGTATTAGAACAGTTGTCACGTAGGGTGAGAAGAGCGAGTGGAGCGATCTCGATAATTTTAACAACCTGCCTCGTTAAAAGGTCGCTCGGTTAGGTTTTGTTTTATATTTTCAAACAGAATAGAATTACATCGTCGACTTATACAGGAAAGCCCAAGCAACTATGAGAATGTAGAATGTAGAGCTATGAATAATTTGATATGTCGACTTATGAAGAAAAGCTCAAGAATCAAGAGAATGTAGATTGTAAGAGCGAGCGAAGCGAATCAATTTTTTTTGCACTCTTGAATAGGTTCCGTTTTCTTTTGACCATTTTACAGAAAGAGAACTTACTTTGTCGAGTTATGACGAAAAGTGCAAATTTGTTTTACAGCAGTTTAGGTTTTGGAATTTGGCCGAAATTCTCGAGTTTGCTTCGCTCGCTCTTGCGTCCTAGATTCTATATAGTTTATAACAGGCTTTTTGAAGTAAAAAACTTCTTTGGGCGTGTTGAGCGATTTTTGGTAGGGAACATTTTATAGGTTCACGTCACCGTAATGCTAATGTTAACAGTACACCTGTAGTTGTAAGTACGTGTAAGTTACGTGTTGCGCTTGTTGTTTCTCGGAGTGCCGATTTACGTAAAATCTAGACCAATGTTAATAATTTAAATTTTAAATTATGGAATCGGAATTCTTGATATTACAACTGATACTTGATACGTCAATTTGAAAATAATAATAAAAACACTGTTATTTAATTGTATTACGTTTTCACTTCGGTCGGTAGTCCCAATGACTCCCAATGAATATTTATATGACAATAGGAGTCTCCGTGGCTCAAGTATTGTTTTAGGATAACGGTAAGTAAATCATTTAGGCATTCGACAGCTTGAACAATTTTGGGGTGGTCATGACCCCCATTTCCCCTTCCCTGGGACCACGCCTGGCACTCGTTTTGTTTCTGACCAAAAGAGCGCAATAGGTTAGTTGACAGTTACCTAATTATTATTGTGATTTATATGATGAGTAAGGCAAAAATCATGATCATCAAAGTTAAGCTTTCAAAGTATTTATAGTACCCATATATGTGTACCAACTTAAATTGACCGTATTTTCAAATTATTACTGTCATTTCGTGACAGTTGTATGAAATGGCAATAACACGGCAAATTTTGTACTATTTTATTGGTGTCAATTGGCTTAACAATTAATTTCCCTCACAGGACCTTACTATTTATCAAGTAGTTATTTAACTGTACTTGGACTTAATTCAGTTGGAGGAGGGATACCAGTTTCTGTCAAAAACATAGTGTGGTGAAAAGAAGAATCCGAAATTGAATGAACTTGATAATATACATGCTTATATGCATATTATTGCATTGATTTGAACTTGATAACTTTAAATTCCAAACTCAAATTCTTTTATGTCTTAATTAACCGAATTCAAATTTGAATGAATGATTTTACGTGTTTGAAAAATCAAGAAAATCACTGAAAATAATTTTATGCTTTACCGTGTAGAGTTAAAATATTATTGCGTTATTTTGTAGCAATGAGAATAAGCACACGCAAAATAATTATTTGCAAAATTCCTTTAAAATAACACACCCCGTTTGAGATTTAAAAAAAAAACATTCTGTGTATTCGCAATTCCGTTTACCAGGTAAACGAAATTGCGCAAACGGTGAATTAATTGTATGCCTCTTAATTTGAAAATAACGGATTTCTTACTTCGACCCCCTATATTTTAACCCCTTAGGGGTGATATTTCCGAAAAACCAACACCGTATTAAGAACTCACAAGTTTGCAGGTTTCATAGCTCTTGAGATTTTGTTACTAGGTAGTCATGTAGTCAGTCACATCAGTGAGTGAGTGGTATTTCGTTTTTTAACCGACGACAAAAAGGAGGAGGTTCTCATCTCAAGTCAATGCGTGTATTTTTTTTTTAATAATGTAGATGGTGAAGATGTAGAAGATTTATAGATTATATTTCAAGTTTGATAGTTAACGTTTATAATTTATTAAAGTAATATTTACCTACCTACAATATTTTTTCAGTCCTGGATTAGGTACGCTCTATATTACACAATAGCAAAGTGTGTCATATATCTATAAGTACTGTAGGAAATAGTAGGTTTGCGCAATACCGACGCACTGCATCCGAACGATGATAAACTTTGTCGGTCTTCCATTTACTATGTTATAAATATTTATGCAATACGTTAATAACTTATGCTAAGAAGTCGAAGAGTTACCAAGATTGAATATGTTTTAATAGTTTATTAATTATTCACCTATAATATAATTATTATTGTATTATAATTATTATTAGTGTATTATAAATTTATAATTATAATCGTGTTCACTTTGGTTGTAAAGTAATTTCCGTTAGTCTTCGCAAATGTTCGATAGCGTTAGCATTTTGGAGAAATTGCAAAAGGACGAGTTGAAGCGGACAGGCGGGTCAACCTGCCCGCCGCCGCCGCGCGCCCTTGCTACTTCATCGTCTCGCAACATTCCCAAATTCCAGTCATGTTTTTCTTTACATATTAATTTTAATCACTAATAAATAATACAATGGGCAATTAAAATAGAAATTTAAAATGTAAGTACTTACTTGTGTGTTCACACCTAGGAGCGGTGCTAACGCAGCTATCAACCTATTTAGTAAGATAAAATTAAGTTCAAGAAAGTTGAGATATGATCATTAAAAAATATAATTATTGATTAATAAAGATGTTGCAGTTGTGACGCAATTATTTTAAAAATAGTCAATCTACCTTACAGTTTAATAAAGAGAAGAAAAAAAGTTCAGACTATGAAGGAATTCAGACTATTTGTTAGTGAAACTTACCATAGCACGGACACCGCCATAGCCCGGAGCGCGCTGCGCTTAATTCCCGTGCGCGCGCGCCGTTTATGCCGGGATACTAAAGGATAGAGGAGTGCTTGGGCAGCAGTCTGATCACCCCCGCCCCGCGGAGGCGCGGGTGCCGGGCGCCGCGCCTGCGGCCCCGGCAGGCCGCGAGGGCGCGCATCCAGTAGTGGCGGCGCAGCCATGTCGGGCCCGGCGCGTGCGCGATTCATTGCGCTCCATCTCGTGCCCGCCACACTTCTGGTTTTGTCATGGACTCCTACTCCTGCATCAGCGGTAAGTACAATAGCTGTAAGAACTGAAAATAACTAGCAGTTATAATGCTTACGATTTACGTAACAGTTCAATTTTGACCGCCGAAAAAGACATCAACGCGTTAGGTCAAATTTAAAGATTCCTACACAAAACGTATACATAAAATAATACTAATAATGACAGTAAAAAACCGTATACTAACTAGAGTTTGTAAATAAGTGTAAGTTCACACCATCACAAAAAAACGTTCGACAAAGACACCACAAGCTTATTATTGTTCCCAATGCAGCATTTATATAGATGTAGACAGGATTGTTGTGAAATGAGGCCTTAGCTTTTAGTCCGAAAAGCTAAGGAAAATTGTTGTTGTTAAAGTTCCTGAAACTTTTAAACATTTGAAGCATTGGGTAGACGAAGTTTGTGCAAAGATTTATCACTGTATGACGCGGGTGATATTATTATCCTGTCTAATTACTGTCAACATTTAACTCTTTATTTTTTTTTATGGTAACGCAACGTGCGTTGTGACTTGTATTATTAGTGAAAATATTGAACCTTTGAAAAATATTGACAAAACTTGTCAGATACGTTTATTTGTAAACATCGAAATATGCAAACGACTCACAAGTTTCCCACCCAAAATGCTATGAAGAAAAGTAAAAGCGTAAATTAGTCTTCCCATCACTGTATTTCTTTTTCCTCGGCATAGTGAATTTGTACTAATGGCGTTCCACTTGCACGTACATCGGCTCACTCAGGCAGGATCTTACGCACAAATTATGATTAATTTCAGCGTTCTTCAGCTCTTTATGCATCATGTGTATTTCTTTTATGGTATGCAAAATAAAGTAAAGTAGGTAGGTATATGGTGTTCTTAAATAATCTTTTGTTCGCATTGAAGATTCAATAATGTTGCCTATTGCAGCTTGAAGCTGTTAACGTCTTAGCGAACAGTAAATAACGCAATGAATATTGTTGAATTGTGGATAACCGAACTAATAACGTATCCGTCACCAACTTTGTCGTACGGAGATAGAAAAACCTATCAATCTCAGGTTTTACCACCATTTGTTTGACAAGGACAGATAAAATTATACTGTCTATCATCAATGGCCATCTATCATTCACTGAACCCAATAACCTTTTATTGGGTTCGGCCGTTAGCCATAAAAGATGCTAAGTAGTCTCCTATCATTAATGTTTTACTCAACAATAAAGTATAAATAATGCATAATAATGTAATATGATGTTTTTGTGATGGGGAATTCAAGGTCAATCAGTGACAATTTAGGAAAACTTGTCAACTGTTATTTAAATCTTTTGTAAAATCTTTGAAGCGTGGATTTTCAGAAAGTTCTGTTTTTTTATATACTTACTTACAGCTCCTTGGAACACGGTACTACTTGAAGCCAAACTACAATCAATGCGTTGCATAGGTACATTACTTCTAAACATTTCGTTACTTTGGGCACCGGATTTGCTCTGGTGTACTGACTTACTGAGGAATGGTGGCTCTTCAGCGAGTAATCATAGTTCAACTTTTAAATCGAGAAGTCCATTTGTTAATTTTTTTTTGTTGAGGGTTTTAAACCCTGAACGAGATCGTTTAGATCAAGGTCGGAAAATGTTGGTCAAGGCAGAGTCGACAGGAGAACTGACTTCATTCCAGAATAGGTATTGATGGATCTATGTTAGAGCCCGTTACCACTAAATATCTAGGTGGGTACAGTCCGCGAGGCCTAAGCTGAGCTTTGCATTTGTGTGAGTGATTACCAATCGCACCAATGTGATCATGCGACGGCCGCACAGCGCCTCAGGCCGATTGTCAAGCAAAGGACGAGTCGCTATGTGCACTCACACAAATGCAAAGCTTAGCTTAGGCCTCGCGGACTGTACTCAGCTGCATCGCCTGCATCAAGTTAAACTGGAGGCCGAATGCAACAAAGTGGGGTAAAGGCTAGGTAGATGATGATAGAGCTCGTTGGCTACGGGTGGCTATTCCATTTGGTCGTCATTCAACTGCACCAAGAATCTACTTAGTAAGATCTTAAATTCACTGACAGAAAACGCAGTCTAAATCGCTGAAAAAAAAAAGCGCGCCAAGTGCGTGTCAGACCACGTACAGTGAAGCGTTCCGTAGTGGAGATAAATATTTGCGATTGCGCTGGTATTGTTTTGTGCGGCCCATATCATCAAATATTCATTTTTATCCCATATCTTCAAATTTCATCATTTCATTGAATTTTTTCATCTCTCTCTCTATGTTTTTCGTTATTTCATTACATATATAGTGTAGTGGTGCACAGAATACACCTTCGTTCCAACTTTTATGGACATAGTGCTAACAGTCTCCTAGAAAAATTATCGTTTAACATTATGTTCATCATGTGTGTATCAGTCTTTGTGTCTGGACATGCGAGCCGACTGACAGACGGGCAGACGGACATGACGAAACTACAGGAAAAATGAACAGTGCGCAAACTGTAAATATGAATTCAGCATAATTATGATTCTAGAAACGTAGAAATTCTCGTCAGTATTTTTGTTTGTTGATTTTTATTGACAATTTGAACGCATAGGTATTTTATTACTTTTCTATGAAACGGTTGATATTTTTTTTGATAACCGACAAGAACTTTCTACGCTAAAGCTGAATTCATAGTTACAGTTTCACAGTGTATAAATACAGGAAAAAAAACATGGTTCCGATTTTGCTGTATTGGCTGCGGAACCCTAAAAAGCGCACATCTCTGAGTAGTAGTTATCTGTGGTGCACTTTTCCGCACTAGTTATGCAAACTAAAAGCACACAAAATACACTACACCGTGAAACAAAAATCGGTGCAATAAGAGCAATAACAGAGGTGCAATGAGAGAGAGAGAGAGAGATATGAGACATGATTTTTCGCACACTTGCTCGTAAACAAGTGTGCGAAAAATCATTTCTCATCACACTTCATATTAATCTACCTGCTAGATTTCAAGTATGTAGAAATTCGTTATGCAAGGTTTTATCCATAAAATACTGTTGTGTTTTATACTCGGTTTCATAACCATCACTGATGCTGCGATTAACGTGGTCATCTCTGGGCCAAAGTTATCTAAACTGTAACATCGATTCTAAAGGAAAAGGAGTTGTCGTAGGAAATATAAGGTTTTGTTAGAATACGTATCATTGTTTTATTGAGCCATTGAATGGTACGAGTACCTAGCGTTATCTATCGCTTTGATTAATGCACCTTTCCACATGATCGACCCTACACACATAAGTACATATGTATTTCGTTGCAGTTTTTAAAGTTTTAAAACAATATTGGTCGTAGACTTAAGTTTCTTAAGCTTTTATCGAGAGCAAAGAAAACAGTACCTAAACGTATCAGTCCATTGTCCTGGTCAAGAGTAGATAAGGTCAATAATCGATCCCTGGGGAACACCCTACTTGTGTGACTACTTGGGTGACCAGAAGTAGGTAGTATAGCTCATATAGCAGAAATTGTTCTTTGTAAAGGAACTCGTATGATAGAGAATGACACAGTTAAACGGACTGACCTCAAACTCGATTATCCGCTTCCGAACAAAAAATAACCGTTTGTTAAATTAAACTTTAGTGATAAAATGTCTTCTCCTATACAGAGGCTATCGTATATTCAAAACATTTATGTCATCATTTGATGCGTAATTATAAACTTTAAATAATAATTACTGTCAATGTAGGATAACGCACATCTATGTCCATGCTATTTGACATATGTGACTTTATTTCTTCTTTCTTCATCATTTCTGTTTCTTCATTTCTTTATTTCTTTGTTTTTATTTCTTTACTGTCAATTTTTGGTATGGGTAATTTGCCTGCAATAAAACACAATTTATTTATTTATTTATTTTTATTGCAAAATCGCGTTTTGAAATTAATATTTCAAAACACCGAATATTTAAAGTTCAACTGTGGCATCTTTACTTTCCATAAGCAACTTTACCCATGAGTATTGTAAGTACATAATTATCATTTATTAATTACATAATTATCATATCATTTAATATCAAAGTGATACAATAGAAAAAAAACGACTATCTGTATGAGTTTTTTTTTAAAATTGATTTAATTCAGAGATATTTAAGTACAGTACTCATAAGTACAGTGCTCATGGATAGTAAAGATGCCACAGTTGACGGTACTTATTTACCTACGAAAAATAACTATTCGAGGGTAGAGCATTGTCCAATAATAATATTACGAAGCACATAGTTACCGGTAATCAGGCAAAAAAAAACAGACAACACGTTTAATTGAGACGTTTTGATAGCTAATCAAGGCCTGTGCTGCATTTATAAATGCAAGTTCAAATACTTACTTACAAAATATGACAAAAGTAACTTCAAATAAATTAAAACACTAGAAATGATGTAATTCTGTTCTTATAACTTAGGTAAATACTTCATTCATGAGAGGTCAATTGAATTATTTAACGATTGATAAAATTATTTTAATTGGTCATTCGATAAATCAATAGTTATTATTTTATATTGGGAACTAATTTTATCATCAGTTTATAAAGCATTATAAAGTTTTACTTAACGATGCAATTTATAAGCCTTACTATACCTACACGTGATAAGTCAATGATACTTTTCCAAGTCAGTGCTTCTTGGCTTGTACGATATCTTATTTAATTAACGAAGTATTTCATATTGTATTCAGATGACATTTTCTAAGTCTTTGTTTTGTTGATGATGCAAAGTAAGTATACTAACATTAGTGCATAATCAGGCACACTCAGCCCATAACGTTCCCACTGCTGGGACACAGGCCTCCTCTCTGTGAAAGGGAGTGGGCTGTAACCCACCACGCGGGCCCAGTGCGGGTTGGTGGATGTCACATGTCTTTGAATTTTTACTTCTAGGTCATGCCAATTTTCACACCATGTTTTCCTTCACTGTTTTGAGAGCAGTGGTGATGAAATTAAACACACCAAGTAAACTTCCTGCCTGGGTTCGAACTCACGACCTCCTACTCGTAAGTCGGAGCCGATACCACTTGGCCACCACTACTCACGCTAACATAACACACCACTAACATTATTACCTTTATTTTATTCATACTGACCTGCCATTAACTTGCCAAGCCACGTACTTTCAGGATATTAAGGCAAACTTTTCCGCCACCCCCTCAGATCTCAGCCATTATTTAATTATGCTGACCACGCTCTAAACAAATCTTTCAGAACTGCAAGCAGGTCGAACGCTCAATATCACATGACAGGGGAGGCCAAACATCCACCTATGGGTATAGGTGGATGTTTGGCCTCCCCTGTCATGTCCCAAAATATCTCTGCATCAATTAGGTCACTCAACTACAGGTAATACTGCAAGAATGCTGTGTTACACAGAAACTACACTCAAGGAATAACCTTCTACGTCGCCTATTATCCACCATTGGGGTATCTTCCCAAATCAAGAAAAAACCGGACTGTTGTTCTGTTTCTCCGCAGCTGAATATGCTTCCAGTGTGGAACCGATCTGCCCACTCTTATTTAGTGGATACTGGATACAGCTCGAAATGAGTCGTACTGAATGTCTTAAACCAACCCTCATTCGTTGCCAAAAAAGCCCTTTAACACGTATTCTAAAACCGTAGCGACTGGGCAGTTGGGTTCCTGGAGAACCTAACTGCCCAGACGCTACGGTTTTAAATAAAATAGAAACAGCCCTGAGACATACACAGTATCATGGCTCCTGGGGCATCTTATGTTACGGATCCCTAAAAATACCCCTGTCCGTTGATTTTTTATAACTTTAATTATGTAGGTATACACACAATATGTATCAAAGTATTTGTCTAACTCTCATTTTTAAATCATAGCATCTGAATCAGCTAAAGAATTAGATTCCAAATCGTGGGTAAGTGCCTAGCTACGCAACTTCTCATTTTTCATTGACGTATCAATGACAATACGGTGTAAATAAACGCAAATCAAAGCAATATTAGAGTGGGTATATAGCTTCTGAACGATGACTACAGATTTTCTTATATTCCCTAACTTGCTTTTGGCCGCGGCTTCGCCCACGGAAATAATAAACCCACGAAAAAGTATACTACCTGGATAAAAGTCCCATGTGTTATTCCATGTTATAAACTATCTGTGTGCCAAACTATATCACAATCCTATATATATGTAACATAACGCTTATGACTGCCTAGTACTTTTTATTAGGTTACTGCTCAGAACAGTGGCGTAGCATGCCTTGGCGGGGCCCCGTATAAAAAATTGTTTGGAGTCCCTTATGAAGGGTAAAGATTTCTCACAAAAGAAAAAAAAGTTTGCATTAACTTAAAAGAAATATTTATTCATCATAATTATCCATCTGTCGCTTTTTCCAAAATGTTTACACACAATTCCATTTGAATATGCACTCTCCTTGCCTTTTTTTCGGCAAACTGATTTATTAAATCATTTATATCTGATGATGACTTTACTTTTTCTAAAGTTTCTGCCTCTATGGACAATAGTGACAGCAGATTCATCGGTAGCTACGCCCCTGGCCCAGAAATTGAGCACGTGTCGTGAAGGAATACCGTATTGTATGTTTGCAACGCTCGGTAGTACCGAGATAAAATATGCTTTGACCGTTCAGACGTTTTAGCGTGAAAGTGTAACAAAAGAAAAACTCACCTTCGCAAATGTAGAATAGAATAGAAAAAAAATATTTCAGGCAGGAGTCCATAGGGTTAGTAACAATTTAACTTAACTTCTAGTGTTATTAGGTTACAGACACAACTTAACAGAATACAATTAAAACTCAGCGTGAAGCTGCATCCACCTCCGCAACATCGGGGAATCCCACCGATCTGCGAATACACTGAGAATACTATTGGTGCTGCCGCGAACACGCGTCATCAGGGATGCACATCTATTCCTAATAATCGCGGGAAAACCATTAATAGTATAAACATCTCCGACGCACTACAACGCCACGGCAGCCTCAGCAGTACTCTCAGTGCATTATTATATTGAACGCGTGTGCATTATTTATAATACTAGTTAGGATAGGTATATAACTAATAGGGAATCCACAACAGAACAATGACATCTAAGCCACAGCAGCTCATTCTAGATTTGCAGTTTTTTTTTCTTAGCTGATGTAGAATGAGCTGCTCCTGGTTATACAAGCGTCACGCTTTTGCTTCGCACGGTCACTATCGAGATTTCTGTAGTATATATACCTAAGTTTAATATTAATGTATTAACACATACACTTTCCGGAATAAATCCTGTAAATCATGGTAGAAACCGCATCAAAAGCATTTGCGAAGTTTAAAAGAACGCGGACCAACTGACAACCACTAAAAGGTACTTTAATTATTAATAAAAAAGATGCAACATAAATTAATACAAAGGACAATGCCAGATCCTGCCCCAGCTATTTACAGGAAATGTCAATTAATGAAAATAACTGTAAAGATTAAAGGATCTTTTCATAATATACTGTTTTTCAGTAAAACTTGCAGATTACAAATCAATGATAAAAGGAATTCAACCCCTGAATTTCCTATTGTGTTACTTATTGCGCATGATACACAACAAAAAAAAGTTTTAAATACCTGTAAAACAAAAACTCATATTACGATTATAATAATTATGATAATGCGTAACGTATTTGTTGTTTAAATCGCTTTTTAATAATTATAAACTGCGCCTAACCTAAAATCAATGGCATGATTGTTTTAAGATTCTAACAGAAACCGCAAGTTCTACAGGCATTAGGACAAATGTTTAGTTAACAGTAATAAATAAGCTATATGATGCTATATTGCAGGCTTAAAAATTACTTTTTGAGTTGAGTGGGGCAAAGTTCTATAGAGTTTCTGGCATTGTCCTTTAAAAATATTACTTTCGTAGATAACTAATAATAAACATGAATAAAACAAAACGTAATCCCATCCAAACTCTCTCTTTTTTCGGATTTGGATGAAATTTGGCACTCATGTAGACCTCAGATTTGGATGAAATTTGGCACTCATGTAGACCTCAGATTTCAATGAAATTTGGCACTCATGTAGACCTCAGATTTCGATGAAATTTGGCACTCATGTAGACCTCAGATTTCGATGAAATTTGGCACTCATGTAGACCTCAGATTTGGATGAAATTTGGCACTCATATAGACCTCAGATTTGGATGTTTGGCAGTCCGGATGACCATGACCTGGGTTAGGATATAGGTGACTTTCATCTGGGTGTGGTAGTGCGTAACTGTAGGATACTTCAATGTAGGTTGGCGAAGCCGCGAGCAAAAACTGGTATCTAATCAACTGTTTGTTGTCAGGATACGTGATGCACTGCAGCGTGGTTTTAAGTAACGATCGCGAAAACGACACCTTTGTACCTTCTTGATGCAGGTTTTCAATAAATGGGGACGCAAAAGATTCAAAGTTTCATATTGTGAAGCGACTCAAGTGACCTTCGTCTTCATGGAAACATACATACTTTCTTCCCGACCTTCACGACTGCCTCGTTGGTCTAGTGGTCGCAAGAGCTACTGCTGACCACGAAGTCTGGATTTGTGCCCAGTTGATGGCAATAGCTCTCCCCTTATTACATGGGACTTCAGCATAACTGGCGAAATGTGGGTGTACTATATAGGTACCCCTCTGCTTAACTCTTCTGGGATTACGGGCGTGATGTTATGTTATGTTATCTTCACGACCTTATCCCTCCTGCATGGTGTAGATATGTGGCAACAAACCCACTTAGTCCACTCAGAGTGGCTAGTGGATTTCTTCGTCACGTTTCGGCAAATAAACCGTTTTAATCGACCTGAACCTAAATATTCCGAAATCATGGTAGGTCTTGAAACATTACTGTCGCTTCGCTGATGTAGCGTAGCGAAGACGCTTCGTAGACTAGGGGATAGACCCTGCGTAGACCCTACGTATCAAAAACAACTAGGATCCAATCCAAGTCAATCCTAGAACTTACCCTTATTCGCTCATTTCAATTTGATCGGTTCTTCTATGAATACGGATGTGAAGTAATTTCACTGCTACACCCACGGAATAGAAAAAAACAAGTGGAAGTGCCCACACAGCTATCACGCGCGTGTCACAATTATGCGGAAAATATGTAAAATAATAACAACCTTCGTCCGTCATAATAAGAAATAATTTTGTATGAACAACAAATTCAACTTTGACGAAAAGCTTACTTGTAGTTCATACAAAATTAACACTTATTACAATTGATTTAAGTTGTTACTAATTTACATATTTTTCCGCATAATTGTGACACACGCGGGTCAACAAACGGGCACTTCTACTTATTTTTTCTATTCCGTGGCTACACCAGTACTGCTGACACAAGGCTTGAAGTTGAAACAGTCAAGCCATAAGTAATGCTCCGTCATTACCCCAATTTAATTAAGAAGTAATTTCATAGGCAAATGTACAATGACAAATATGCTTTCAACACACGTGGAAGGAAAAAAGTAATACAGTTTTAAATACTAGACATAAAAAGGCAACCTTCAATATCTCCATAACCAGAAGGTGCCCAACTGTGGTCCGGTACAAAAAATATGATCACAATGACGAGAAGAACAAGTGAATGTCGGTTTCGCGAGGCGTCTTTTTACATCCGTTATTCTGTAAAATGATAAATGATAAATGATTTTATTTTCTGCAAATAGGTTTGTACAAACACTTTTACACGTCAATCATATTTTAAAAACCAGGTGAGATCGGCATTTCCTATCTGACTACTCTGAGAAGAAACGCCGAAACAAACTCAGAGGTCACAGTCTCTTTTAAAGTCCAGAAATAATCTTGGTCAGGTCATGTGAAGACCATGTGGATTGATATCTGAAATGGTCTTTTGAGGAAAGAACCACACAGAATGAGTGGACCTGTCCAGTCAGTGCACGGATTTGTCAGTTGTCATGCAGCTCAACACAGAACTAAAGGAGCTAAACGATTCGACGAACATTACCAAAGAAAGGAGGCCGCATAAATTACTCAAACTGCCAGACCATGATTAAAACTAATAATAATAAAAAATGCATTAAAAAAAAACAACAAATCCACAATGTCTTCACAAAACTTGTATGTATAGGCAGTTAGTATACCTTCTCATAATAGAGCCAGCCTCTTGCTTGTTCTTATTTACCCTATCTACAAAAACTTAATACAATTTGTGAATTGAATATTGCTTAATACTTTACTCCAATAATCAGATGTTACGGTAACCTTTGCACTATTATCATATAAGTTTTTATTTGGTACGATATATCAACTGGCAACAACATCGTTTATCATTTCATAGCCTCGTGACCTAAAAATGCTACTTATTTAATTACTTAAAATCTTTTGTTCCGTTTATAATGTCAAAGTATCTTCATCAACTCTTTATATGTACAACTGTTTTCCATATCTGTTACTTTATTTTGAGCTATTTGATCTATAGATACCTACGTAGGTCTTAATAATCTTGGTTAAAAATATATCATTGAACATATCCGCTACATAAAACGTTCCATTATTTGAATACATTCATGTTTTCAGAAGTACTGTATTATCTTATCACCAAATAATTAAACTAATTTTGATTTTTAAGGTTATAACCCCCCGATAAACTGACGGATGAATGACGCCATGTATACTAGATGAAAAACTCATTATAATGATTCGACCTAGTTACTGTGTCTATCCAAATTACAGACAAAGTAGGTATGTAATCAAAATAAAAAGCGTGACAACAATCAAACATCTGTTGAGGTCGCTTTTTATTACCAGACTACAGCAAAGCCAAAGGATGATTTTAACAGGTTATGTGTATCTGTGTTCATCTGTTCCCTCATAACTCCTAAACTACTAGTCGTACTTTGATAAACGAGGTATCGCTGGAAGTGTCTTGTTGCTGCTCGGGTACATATACATCATGTTGCTGGGGCTATACTGACGTTACATAAAATCCATCATGGCGGCTTTAAACGGATGTTAATTGATACTGCAAAAAATAATTTGAGATTAATATATCATTTAAGCCTTAAGGTATCTAATGAAAGGTCTGGAGGAGTACAAGAGTCTGAAAATTTATTGGTTACATATAATTATACATATATACGATTGCCCCAAATAAGAATAAAACAAGTATGTTTCACTCTGACTGTTTCTGACGGTTCATAAAAATATATATCTTTTCAATTTTCCCAAACCAATGAAGTCTGTTTCCTCAAAATAATATGAAAAATATAGTTGAAATGTAAAACCGAAAAAAGTCGACACCATGTCTTGTTTTCAACTTTTAGTTGGCATTTTTGTCGTAGAACATTTAGGTTTTAATTTAAACTTTATTTTTTTCCTTGTTAAGATCTTCATTGAATCGTTGGGTAAGCATCTAAGGTAAAAACTGTGCAACCAAAACTAAAATTAGGTACAGTCTGTTTCAAACTTTATAGCGACTCTGAAGTGCGCCACTCTCTGCATAGTACCGCACCCCTCACCCCGCTCCCACGTGAATTTGTTACTGCGCAGCGATCCGCCTCGTGTTCAAGTCATAGACAAGACATAACAGCTCTACCGCTTGTTTTGAAAAACTTTTGTTTTCAGTCTCTACATCCACACGCTCCGTCTGTAACAAATAAGAACCTGCTATTTTCTGCCACGGTGGTCCTGCCTACTACTACGGCTACTACCCTAAGTAATTACTGAATATTGAATTCAGAGGCACACCATGCACCACAAACATCCACAAACCTAGTTAGGAATTTGTTCAGAAGTAATTCTTGGATCTAAAGCCACGATAACCGTTTCTTGAACAGACTAAGGGTGGATTTCACCAATGAAACTGAACGCAGTCAGCCCATAAACTACGTTTAAGAAATGACAGTGTCAATATTCCATAGAAAATAATGACACTGACAGTAACTGAATTGTGTGTAAAAATTTGTTCTTAGCAGATGCAACCCGGAATCCTTGTTTGTTACGATTTAACATCAGTGTCATATAAGTAAAAACAGTGAGTTATTTTGGGCCCCCCTGAATTTTAAGTAGGTACCCCCTATAATTAACTATAGTCTTTGCTGTTTACTCGTTACGTTACTGATTCAAATATGTAAGTAATTAATAGAGATCCAGTGAACTTGTAGGTATTAACTTGACCATGTTGAAAGCTGATAATGTCCGTTTACATTATCATTGGCTCATATCCTGTTAGGAAGCATTCATTCCGGGAATCACGGCAGAAACTCGGCAAAATGCGGAAAATTTAGATCTGTGCCGCGGTCTATCAATCAAACGGTTATAAATTGGGTCAAAATCAGCATCCATTGACAAAGCTTTAAAAACGAGGCCGCGACACAAACAGCGTCTGTTATCAAAGTGACAGGAAGCGGGTGCTGCTATCAACTTGTCGTTATGTATAAAACACAATTTTTGCAATTATTGCCGAAATAATACTCCCACGAATTGGTATCTGTAAATGATAATAAGTAGTTATAAGGTTTTGTGTGTCGCGATGATAAACTTCACGACAACAGATAAAGCAAGACCTTAAAATACCTACTCGCGTACGGCGTATGGTACTTAGTTTATAAAAATTTAGAATCAAGTTTTTAAAGTAGGTAGTAGCAATGTACTTATTTAAATATTCCTTTTTTATAATCGACTAGCTGCTCCCCGCGGTTTCACCCGCATAAATATTGATCCCGTGGGAGTATCGGGATAAAAAGTACTCTATGTGTTAATCCAGGTTATAAACTAGAATCCGTTCAGTTGTTTTTGCGTGAATGAGTAACAAACATCCATCCATTCTCACAAACTTTCGCGTTTATAATATTAGTATGATTTAGGAGTACCTACTCATTAAAATAGTCATTATAACGTTTAAAGAAAATCCAAAGAAGTGAAACTAAATGAATGCCACTCGGAATTTTAACAATGTCTGTTATTAAATTACTAACCATATGAAAGGTATATCTCGTTCTCTCTTGCTTACATAATACTTAGAAATGAAACATTTTGTTTTGATAAAGTCAGAAGCGTCTAACCACTATTCCGGGGTGAGTCGCCCTGTCAATGCACGAGCTCATTCATGAGTTACTCTTTTATCACCGTGATGACGTAGACTGGTACAGAACGTTGAACCCAAAGGGAAGTATTCCATATTCATCATTTTTATATTCTGTCGATATCGCTGCTATGCATTTTATTGTGTGCTCGGCTTTATTAAGTTCCGTTTTTTTTTTACCTACACATCAGACACATGCACAGCTTCGTCTTAGAAAGAAACACATGAGCCAATGTCAGTGCACACTTCCTATTAAAAGCTTCTTTTGTTGTGACAACTCTGTAATAGAATTAAAAATGATTAAATTTTGCTTTCTTGGAACCTATTTCTGCTCATACAATCATTCCAAAAGACATACAAATACATATGTACCGCTTTTCATTTATTTCGCGCTTGTTGTCGCAGACTGTGGAACTTCAGGGTCAGATAGGCACCTAACTTATTTTGTAAGTACCGAACCTACCTACTAAGTTGGCTCCATTTATTACAATATCTAAGTATATTCTGTCTGTAATCCAGTGTCTACAAATCTCAATCTGTGGTGAGTACTTTAAACGACTTGGCTTAAAGAATGAAAACGCCAAATGAGCAAAAACATGTCCACAGAGAACAGTGGTAGTTTTTAACTCGTCCACACCGCATTTTGAGTTTTGACTAGCTCGGAAATACCACATAGAATGCCAGTACCCCAGGAAGAAAAATGAAAATATTTAAGTTAAAAAGAAATTTATTATATCGACAGGGTGGAAGGGACATCGACGCGCAACCTGTTACCAAGGATTCAGTCCATGATTCTTGACCCCTGCTTTGAAATTTTACCTTTTGACCGCTCAAGTACTGCGCTTCTCTATGAAACAGCTGTTTTTTTTTCTTTTCATAACCGACGGCAAATTTCTATAGAAAGGTTGTTAAGAATCATGTGCTGAATTCATGGTTACAGTCCCCCACCCTTTATGAACTAACTGCCTTGTTGGTAGCGTGGGCGCACGCGCTACAGCTGACCATGAGGTACTGGGTTCGGTCAATTCCTGCTGGTTTTCAGCAGGCATTTCTCAGCAGCTCCAGCTCTGTTGATGGCAATAAGCTCGCCCCCCTATTACCTACATGGGACTTAAAATTTGTACTGGCGAAACGTCGGTGTTACTATAGGTACGCCTGTGCCTAACCCATAAAGATTACAGGAGTTATGTTAGAGTATAAACTGAAGCAGGATGGTGTAAAGATACTCATTAAGCAGTTTGCAGAATGTAAACGTTATAATACGAGTATTTGTGGCCTCTGCTCCACACACTCGTTTAACGTTGATGAACTTCTTGCATAGCCTGATTTGTGCCGACTTGTTAAGGTTACTCGACTGCTGCTACATACTGCCCTCATCATCGGTATCTGTGCATAGTTCGGAATCATCAAAAGATATCGAAATACACCGGCGATTAATAAGATTTCGACTCGGTTAAACATAGCTAAGTACCGAGAAGCCTATGGAGGAACAGGATTTCCTCCAATTTTTTTTAAAGGTAATAGGTACATTTTGTGCCTATCTAATTATTAATTTTTTCCCGCATTTTTGTTGTAAGCAGCTAAGCATAAGACAAGCAACAAAAACACAGAGTTACTAATTTCTAGACTGTGTTACGTCCGCGCTTCGATTACTCAAGAGTCGGTTTTATGGTGCGAGCGTTGCACTGAAAGTTATTGCTTACTTCCAGTAAAGTGAAATAGGTCAATAGTTTCAGTACTGTAACAAAAGCTAGTTGAATGTGTAGCTATATTCCCAGTTTATATTTAGCGCAGGTCGCTGACAGTACAATGCCAGTTGGAAACTGCTAGGAATCGCAATGATGTAGGTAATGATTAAAAGTATGAGAAGATTACTGAATCCCTGAAAATAATAAAAGATTAGTAAACAATTAAGTACATTATTAGATGATCGCCATTTGTAGTCATTATCACAGTCAATGAAAGGAAGTCATAAATAAGTACTGAAATAAAACAATTTTAATTTAGAGAGTTGTCGGTAGCCACTGATGATTTATTTTAATGATTCATTGACTACTTATTTGTTACATATTTTAGTCTACATACAACCTGATTTTAACCTGCAAATTGAAGAAAACGTAAGAGAATTTTGCTGGCAACCCTGACGATGTAAATTGAACTCATATTTGTAAATGTGCTTAAATCCTCGTTTCTGCAAAATATGATGAACGTAGATGTGAAAGAAAAAATATTACTTGTTAACTGGTATAATTGCAAAATAAAAATAAAAAAAGGCATGAAGGCTCTTTGCGGTGGCAAAGTGTGTGTGTGTAGTACCTATGTGTCTTTGTTGTGTGTGTTTGCTCTGTTTAATTGGTAAACTGCATTGTGAACCTAAAAGCGGTGTATTAAGGCCACTTTTCGAGCAAGGATGTTGTTAAAACAATTAATTCTTTAACAAAATCACTATTTACTGCATTTATTTAAGGAAACATAATGAATACTGAAATATAATTCAGGCCGGCTGCGTCAAAGTAGTTCAAAGCATCGTCATGCGTATTGTCGTAAATCGTAAAGCTTAGCATCGCACTGCAAAAGCCCCGGTTAGCGCGCTTGACTTATTACAAACGATCAGGTTTTCAGGTTAGGTACAGCTTAAACAGGCATTTCTAAATAATGTTGTGTGGTAAATACTTTTCGATTTCCTTCTTTGTGTCGTTTAATCCATAAGTAGCAGCTTAAAGTTAAAAGTTGAACAAGAATATTTTAACGTCGGCGCCATGTTGTTTTCAATACACTTTACCAACTAGAGCCTAGTGGTCAATATCATATAAAGTTGTGTGTGTCTCATTCAAGCACCATAAAATACATGAGGCATTGTATCGATCCGTATACGTCAGTCAATAGTGGTCATTAGAAATTTCTATAAAATCGTTTACTACCTAAAACATGTATTGGTTATAGCTAGCCAAAGATAACTAAGTAAGTATACGAAGCAGTGGCACGCAAGCGTGTCGCGCACCGCATGCTCCAGAGTCGGGGCGACGTATATCGGGAACGCGTTTATGAGCCGACGGGGTCACCAGATTCCGGTAAATGCTCGTAAATCTCCACTGTATGCTCCGTTTTTTTTTTTTACTTATGACATAGTTTCAATAATAATTAATACCGTGTCTATATATAGGTACTAACCTACACCTACACATTGTTGTTACCAACACGCCATGCTCATGAACACTCGATCTACCAAAATGTTTTGCTCTATAGGTAATTAGTAAATATATTGTGAGTATTATCTATAGCACATCAGCAGGGCAGTCTCTACAAAATCATAAAGTACCTACGTAGGATGAATAACGATTTCGCATGTTGTGACACTCGCGATTTCGCGAAGTCTCGGGAACTGGAAGTAATGAGGTAGGTAGGTTACGTAATCTATTTTCAGTAGTGACCACGCGGAATTAGCAACATGATTTATAACTAACAATATATTAAAAACAGCGTATATAGAACAATATATCAGCGAGCAATGGAGCGCAGCATTCTTAGAGTCAAATTTACGGATCGTGTTAGAAACACAGTGCTGCGCTCCAAAACACAAATCGCCGACTTTACTCAAAAAGCAGCCATAAGTGGGACTGGGCCGGACGCGTTTAGCGCATATCGAACGAATCATAGGCTAAATCTGCCACCATGTGGGTCCCCGAAAACGTCCGGCGACATCGAGGCAGTCCCAAGAGAAGATGGCGGGACGAGCTTGACACCTACAGACAGGACTGGTGCACACTAGCTCAAGACAGAGAAGAGTGGAAATGAGAAAGGGATTCCTTTGCCCTGCAGTGGGATAACATAGGCTAAAATTAATAATAATAATAGTCTACATTTTGTATAATTCGGCAACATACTGCGAACATCCAGTACGGCGGTATGCAAATAAGTGCCTACATACTTAGTACCTTTTCTTAGCTTCGTAGCACGAGCCCAGCTGCTGTTTAGCTCTGCTCGACGCCGACGTACCTAAATAACTGCAATATCAATCATACAGAATCACATTTATTTTGTAAAAATAATTGGGACATCAAAATAGTATGCAGTAAAAAACGCTGGTATTAATTAATATTACAGTGTAGCATGTGCTGGCTCATACACGTGGAAGCAGGGTGGGGGGTGGCGGGGCGGCGGGGGCGGTCGCGGGCTGCGGGATGTGCGAATGGTCGTTATCGCGTTGGACACTGCAATGATTGTTTATCCAGCCTGTTCCTTGAATTGCAACCAATGACTCACCCGTTCTATAATCGCGTGCTGCCATAATATTATGTTGTCATGTCATTAATGGCTAATGAAAAAAGGATATTTAGTCAAGTTGGAAGTATTTTAAACCTACTCTCTCGTTTTGATCATGGAAACAAATGCCTTGTTTACAACTAGAAACTCCAGTTCCCAGCTATAATCCGAATTCTATAATATTTTTGTTTGAGTTTTTAAGTGAACAACTTATAGTATGAAAAATAATATAGAATTCGGACGCCGTTGATAAGTACATTCTATTACATATGTACCAGCCCGACCCGAGCATGTGACCCGGACCAGCTTACAATAATATGTTCGCGTAGATAAAATAGTAAAACTAATATATGCCAAATCGATGTTTCAAAGAATCACCCAGTTAGGCATAAACTGTTTATATGACATTCTCAATGAAATAATCATGGTTTTTCAGAAGAAAACAAAAGCTTCTTTCGACAGCATGTTTAAGACCATCTTCAGTCGAAACACTTAAACGTTCAATCCTGCAATCCCTCTGATCTCTCCCGGATATTCGACCAACGAGTCATATGTGATAATCACCTCCTTTAAGAATTCGGTCAAAACCTCTCAGCGGGTAGATAACGAAAAAGCTGTAAGTGCTTCTTCGTCACTCATAAAGGCTCTTGAAGCCATGCACAGCTAATACCTACTCCAACACTGGTTGACGCTGGAGCAGTCGCGTGCGCATACGGTGTGGCGGACGAGGACGGAACGCGCGCCGCCCACGCGCTTCGTCCGGAAGCTACACTAGCTATAGCAACACCGAACATTGATGCAACACATTACTCAGGCCATCAGCCTAATCTGCACAGCTGTAGATTATAACAATGCAACATAATATTTACATAGTGTATTGTGTTCTCTTCGTAATTTATAGGCTATCAAGACCCACTTATATTTCGATGCTGGCGTTTGTCACCAAGAACTAAAAGCAATTGCAAGCTTTGCTTTCGTGTGCATGTAGCCTACATAAATCCTTTTAGAAATATTAATACCTAAGCTGTTTCGGACACTCTCCGGAGTTAAAATAGATACTTAACTATTTTCAGTCTTCACAACATTATATTATTATTGACTGCCTCGTTGGTCTAGTGGTCGCAAGAGCTACTGCTGATCATGAGGTCCTGGGTTCGATTCCCAGGTCGGGCATCGTGTTATTGGATTTTTCTATCTGGAATTTCTCAGTAGCAGCCCGAAGTCTGGATTTGTGCCCGGTAGATGGCAATAGGCTCGCCCCCTATTACATGGGACTTAAACATAACTGGCGAAATATGGGTGTACTATAGGTACACCTCTGCCCAACCCTTCCGGGAAATAAGGCGTGATGTAATGTTATGTTACAACATTATACAGGGTAGAACCCTGTATAGAAAATACTTAATACTTGCAACACGCCCACTTGACTAATGTGTAGGTGACTGCCTGTCTGATGTGGCGTCATGTCAAAACATCGAGCTTTCTTGTAAATTCTCTAGATGATTATGAAAACCGCATCAAAATCCATTGTGCAGTTCAGAAGAACTTAGCTGTCACACGGACGGATGTAAAGCGACTTTTCAACACACTTGCCATCTTATAGGCACAAAATGTTAACGAAATTCTGTTGCCATCATGATCAATGATCATAATTATCAGTTATTACAGTTTCTAAGAATTTATTTTGACTTTCTGTAATGAACTGGCCAATTAACACAAGCCTAACTGGGGAGTAGGTAGGTATCTGTTCTAGGTTAAAATGGTCGTTTCGGAACAAACATCAAAAAAGTAATTATTTCAATACATACGGACAATTAAATTGTTTTATTATTTAGGCATTTTTTCTTAAGTAATGTTTTATGCCTATGCCTATTAATAAATCTAAAATACAGCAGGTTTTTTTATAATCTCTGTCTAGAATAATGTGCTGTATTCATGGTTTCGCGTCGATATCCCTGCCACCCTGTATATTATGTACAATTATATAAAGGAAAATAAAAGGGAAGAGCTCATTGGACATCAATAAATTAGGATAAGTGACAAATAAGTTGTTTTATTTTATTTCCTCGTAAGTATGATATAAAATGTCGTTCGATACTCGTGTGTAATGATAAACTTTAAACACTTGCATAAAAATATTCCATTTATACTTGGTAGGTATGTATTATATATTGATTTTTGTTTTGTATGTAGGTAGGTAACCTTCTCATTAGAAAGAAGAAAAGTAGTTATAGGCCGCAGTTGCAATAATAAATCAGTGCAGTACCGATACTTAACTGTAAAGGCGATTGTATACTAGCTATAGAGACGCAGACGTCTCAGACTAATCGAAACATTTAGGTCATTGCATGAACTTTACTTAAATGACTGTGATAAACATATTTTAATAATTAAAATCATTCCATTCTCTGGCTAAAAAATAAGCTCTAACAATCGTCGCAATAAACTGCTAATTTAAAAGTAGTACGACACTGAGCTCTATTGCATTGCGTCGTCATGCAAATTTAGCAATGTTGTTATTTGATACGTTCGAAATGGTGACTTTAATTAACTGAGACCGTGTTGTATACTTTCTATATCTATGTCACACATCACAAGTCACACACTGAGTCAATAATTGTCTACTTATCAAGTTTTTATTTCATTTATCTATTTGTCTACTGTAGACACCTTGAGGAACCCCACCACCTTGAGGGTCACCTTTAAGAAAAAGTCAATGATACCCAGAATTCTGAGAGTATTATGCTAATCTAGGGAGATATTATATTAGTTAACCGTACCCACAGGATTTACTTTACAAAAACTTGCAGTGCCATTTTACCTACATAGAGTAACAACACTAACAACATTTAATATGGTCGGTCTTTGTTCCGTTAAACATTCTTGCGTGAGAAATACCTGTGAAAGTTTTTTATTCAAAATATTGGCACTTAAATTTGCATTTATCTAAAATACACACCATACACTAATTCCCGGTTCTTAAACCGTGGACAGAATTATTACTTTTTCAGTAACTGAATGACTTTAACAGATACCTACACATGTTGATAAAGGATACAATTCCATTTGACTGCAATAAAACTAGAATGAAGAAACTGTGCTTAACGTCTGGTTTGTTCAAAAGATGATGTAATGCAAAACACTGACATCATCCTCCACCATAAACCACACTGATAAATCCATTTCGACTCGTGAACAATACAGATACGTAATTTTATAGAATAGAATACTCTTTATTATGTACAGCTTAAAAATTACAGATATGAATGTAGAAACATTCACACACACACACATGTAGATATACTGCTATACTATATACTGTGCCGCAAAGAAAGCGCGTCGGTTTTATAAAATGCGACAACTTAAAAATAAAAACTTAACTAAAGTATATTTAATTCAATACTTTATTCAGTATAATACATCAATTCAATTTTAATGTACATTTAGACGTTCAAAGTGCCTTAAGTGCGTATTTGAAATAAATGCTTTGACTTTGAAATTCCCTTTAATGGATTAATAAAAAATTAAGACGATATTTTTTTAATTAGGACAACTTTTGAAGCATTTGTTTTACTTTGGCTTATGTTTATGGCATTTCTTGTGCAGATATTGATTATTTTGATCAAATTCAATTAAAAACATGCCACTAAACTCCTGAAGAGTGTAGGTACCAGAATTCTGACAATGCTTGAAGACAGGCGCAGTCAGCATTATACAGCGAGAACTGTTGGTGTGTCGTTATCACATCGCTATCAAGTCCCTGGAGAACTCTTTAAAGATTTAAAGAGACTGGATCCAATATCGCAGACCAGGAACAGGCAGCACGGGAGGATCGAAATATGGTGTCAACAATGTTGAGAAATCAATTTCAAACGGCTGTTGAAGTCAAAAATTTCATTCTATGTGCTGGAGGGAGCAATCTGAGTACGTGTACAGTGAGGCGGCGTCTTGCTGGTGCAAACTTAAAGTACTTTAGACCTGCAAATGGTCCAAAACTTGAAAGGCAGCATCGAAATTCAAGGCTGAGTTACTCTATAACATGAATTGGACTCTGGATGGACCGACTAGTCAAGAATAGTTTTTTCGGACGAGGCGAGTTTCATGCTATTCCTACACGCACGATGAGAGGCAAAGAGTCTAAAGAAGACCAGAAGTGCAGTATAACCAAGCTTGGCTTGAAGAGAAACTGCCATACGGCGGAGGCTCCAAACACGAGTGGGCTAGAACTTCTTCCGAAATCCGCATCTTGTTAGTGATGATAGAAAATGGCACTTTACCTTCATAAAGATATGTGAATGAGATCCTAAATGTGTATTTCCTCCAATCACGCTTCGTGAACTAAAAGAAGCACGAATAGATTCTCATATTCCTCAGCATCGGCTCAGAAATCTGATGGAAAGAATGCCAAACCGTATAACAGCTGTATTAACAACTCGTGGTGGCAATACAAAACACAAAATGTGTAAAAATTGCATATTAGGTAACGTAGCACATTTTTCGTTTAAACGTAACTTACTTTTATTCAAAATATACTTCATAAACTTTAATGGCATTGATTTAAGCCATATATAATTGTCTATAATACAGTCTGTTGGTATTTCTTATAGCTAGCTCCATTGTTTTGGAAGTTATTGAGGTTTCTGTAACAGACCCGCTTTCTTTGTGGCCCTGAGTATTTTGACAAAATAAATTTGAATAACTACCTAAGGTATTTCTTGTAGGTAAACACTAAGTACACAATTTAGTATATTGTTTAATTTAAAAAAAAAACCTTCATTCTAAAAATGTATCCGTGTTGCTCATCATAACATCATGCCTTGTTTCCCCGAAGGGTTGGGTAGAGGTGTTCCTATAGTACACCCACATTTCGCCAGTTATGTTTAAGTCCCATGTAATAGGGGGCGAGCCTATTGCCATCAACCAGACACAAATCCAGTCTCCGGGCTGCTACTGAGAAATTCCAGATAGAAAAACCCAATAATGTCCATGTTGCTGTCGACTGCAAATACTTAGTTTTAGTTAAGTTGGGATATTGTATTGTTATTTTTTATTTATAACTTTGGTGCTAGTTGTGTATTTGTGTACATACCCATATAAATTGAATTCTGAATACTCAAATGTTACAAATTTATTACATACAATAATAATATCTAAGTTCTACTTAGATACTAGATAGATAATAGGTAGGTACTGAAATAGATTAATGACTAAGATTATAATAAGAAACTCGTTTTCATGCTCTACTATAAAGTAGGAAGTGCAATGTTCTTACACTTGCTCTGCGTCGAATGTATGTCAGAGGTCCCGACGATAAGGCACGTTCTCTGTTACTTACTCTATAACACAGTATTTTTAATTAATGCGTAATACTTTTTATAGAATTGGTGACATTAAATAATCTAAATACTAAAACACTAATACTAAAGTACTTTTTTTATGTCAAAATTCTTTTTGGTATTTTTTTTAACTAAGAGTTTTTCCTTTTCTACCATCTGATTTTCAAAGGATGCTATGTATTTTTCCTTTGATTATGAAGACTGTCGCTTGCATTCTGTACCTCAGTAAGTAGGTAATTGGCGTTGAATCTCAAAACCAGCGAAATGCGGACTACGCCAAGGTAAGGTTCCTTAGTTAGGTTAGGACCATTTTTCAAATTACGTATCTAAAGAACATAAATTTTTTGGGGAACTGCGTTAAATGTTACAGCAAAATACCTTGTGAATATATTGCAATTTAATCTAAGAAATATTTAAACTCTTAGTGTAAGTACACTGTGAACAAACATAATACAATTTAGAAGATTATAATTATATTAGATACATATGTTTGCACTGTTCCAAAGGACAATCTAGAGTCTAGACAAAATCAAACTGGTTGCAAATCTTTCTACTAAAATATATAAATTGTCGCGTCGCAATGTTTGTTACCAAACTCCTCCGAAACGGCTGGACCGATTTGTATGAAATTTTGTGTGCATATCGGGTAGGTCTGAGAATCGGCCAACATCATCAATTTGTTTGTATGACATTGATTCTACATTCCGGTATTACATTAACTCACACAATTATATTACATGTTAATATTTCACAAATCATCTACATAACATAACATCACGCCTGTAATCCCAGAAGGGTTAGGCAGAGGTGTTCCTATATTACACCCACATTTCGCCAGTTATGCTTATGTCCCATGTAATAGGGGGCGAGCATATTGCCATTAACCGGGCACAAATCCAGACTCCGGGCTGCTACTGAGAAATTCTAGATAGAAAAACCCAATAAAACTTGACCGATTTGGGAATCGAACCCAGGACCTCATGCTCAGCATTAGCACTTGCGACCACTAGACCAACGAGGCAGACGACAAATCATCTACTTTTACTATGTTATATTTGTAAACATGCGAGCACCGTATCTCTACCATAGTTAATTTACCTGTCATTGATTTATATTTCAGTCTTTTTACCTATTGTGGTATAGGAATTATATTCTAGGTGTATCGTCTTCACATATACACATAATTAAAATTTAAAATATTGTAAAACATTTTAAAAGATTAGGTAACGATGGACTTTCTTGCCCATTCTTCTACATGGCAAACTACCTTTTGGAAGGGGCCACCCAGAATCAATTTTTATTTTTTTGTAAACGTCTAAGACGTTTAAAAGTGCCATATACGCGCCTATTTGAAATAAATGATGTGATTTTGACATTGTAAACCTAAAAGCAGCGCAATAAAGCCCAGCTTTTATTCACTTGTAGGTACCTATTTACACCGATTGCGTAGCGATTAACAAATTAGGTACGTAATTATTTTACATTTGGTAGAATTTTAGTTTCATATCAATTGTTTAAATTTTATTGAATAGTTTTTGAGTAGGCTTCAATAACAGGCTTTTAATCCAGTTCGTTAATGTTGATGATGTTATCTTCACAAAGTCATTGCCCGATTATTAGTTTTGTTATATCTTTTCAAAATAGAGTCCATTTACATCAAAACATCGCTGCATCCGATGGAAACACTGAGAAAGCACTTTGCTCACTCGTCCTTAGGGGTCTCTTCGACGGCATTTTGAAACGCAGCCACTGCTTCCTCGGCGTCCATAAAACGTTTTCCTCGAAGTTTTACTTTTATTTTCGGTAAAAAAAAACATAACTGGCGAAATGTGGGTGTGCTGTGGGTGCACCTCTGCCCAACCCTTCGGGGAAACAAGGCGTGATGTTATGTTATGTGTTTCGGAAATAAATAAAAATCGCAAGGTGCGAGGTCGGGGCTATAGGGCGGGTGACCCAGTAATTCCACGTCTGACGTCGCCAAGTAGTCGATTGTTTGGCGGTGTGCGACGAGGCGTTGTCGTGGTGAAGGAGGATCCTACTGCGAGTTCGTTTCTCCCGAACTTTTTCCAAGACAAGTGGCAAACAATTGTTAGTGTACCACTCCGCAGTAACTGCTTTTCGATTTTCTAAAACAATTGTTGCGTAATGACCTGTCCTTCCGAAGAACGACGCCACCATCTTTTATCCCACGCGTCGACCATTCTTCACTTTAGTTGGCAACTAATCCGAAGGAAACAACCAGACATCAGACAGTCTCTTAGTTTCAGGATCATAACAATAAATCCAGCTTTCTTCACCCGTAAGTATGTCGAACACAGCATTTGAGTCACCTCCGTTAAATCTTTGAACCATTTCACGACACCAATCAACACGACGGAGTTTTTGGGCCTCTATAAAATTATGAGGTATCCACCAAGCACAAAGCTTCCTCTCCGCTAAATGTTCATGGAGGATTTTGTGCACTTGACTCATACCGATGCCTAAGCTTGTCCGAATCTGCTGATAAGTAATTATTTTGTCAGTCTCTATCATACACCGCACAACACTGATGTTATCTTTAGTCGTCGCCGTAGAACGCCGTCCCTCTCGCAGATCATGGGTGAGATTAGTGCGACCACGTTTAAACTCATTAAACCAGTTGCAAACAGTGGCACGAGATGGGGCTTCATCGTAATAGCCCAATCGAAGTCTATCATAACTTTATTGTTGACTTAAATGACATCGAAAGTCAAAAAAAATCATTGTACGAAAATATTCTCGCGTTAAATTCATGCTGACGTGACACGGACAACTTATTTTTTTATTATATCGTTTACATGTGGGCAGTTCTAAAAACTTTCAGTGTTGCCCTCGTATTTAATATCATTAAATATATCAAACCACTCGTGACGTGACCAGAGGGCTGGCCAATTTTTCGGCCAAAGAATTATCATCGCCATACAACGTGACAGCCTTTTGGGCACTTTTCCTGTTGACAGCGATGTGGACGAATTTTTCGACGCCATATGATTCTTCTCCTTATTTTTTTTAAATTCATGTTCACATTATTTATTATTAAAGGTTGTTAACCATTGGATACTTTGGTGCTATGCACACTATGCACAGTGCTTTTCCATAGCACGTATTATTATTAACACGTCTTGGGTGTTACTATAGACTGTAGGTAATCTAAATTTCAAAGAACATATCAAGCTGCTTGGTGCACGTGTGCGCTCATATATGTCTTTAAAAGTTTGCGGCACGCTGCCGAGCCTTATCTCTTAAAACAAATTTATTTTGCCCTAGGTCAGTCACTATTAAATTATTGCATCTCATCTTGGGGGGGTACTTGTAAAACCACGAAAACTTGTACTGAAAACCGAAACACAGTCATTGCCTAGTTCGGTTGCAGTGGCTACATCCATTTTATTAGAATATTATTATTACTTTTAATTATATTATTACTGCACAACAATTTTTTGTTAACTATCACTAAGTTTTGGAGAAAAAAAAAAGAACATAGTTCAGAAAAACATCGATCGTTGGCTCATGGAGTTCGTCGTAACTTATTTAGATAGCATATCCGGGACAGAAGTGTTTCCATTTACCAATTGGAACAATGGTTGCACCAGCGGTGTACCTAGTGACTCGACGTACCGTAGGCTTGAGTCAAACCCAGCTGGGTTCTTTAGGTCGTCGATCCGTCTAGCTGATAGTGTCCCGTGACATGTTCGTCGATGCTCGATATTCTTCCAAGACAAATCATTTCTGCTAAATATAAGTACATATGCACCTATTCAATAATGTGATAGTAGGTGTGTATGTACTGAAATGAAGTATGGGGAAAAATAGGAAAAAATAAATTCACAAACTGTCTTTGTTCAGGTGGTGTGCAATCAAACAGTATGCGACTGTGCTGGTATCAAAGGCGATCAAGGGAGCGTAGGACCTCCCGGTGTTCCAGGCTTTCAAGGTGACTATGGCGAAGACGGACCCCTCGGCCGCCCTGGCCGGCCGGGCTTGTCAGGAGACTTTGGTGACAGAGGCGACTTCGGTGATAAGGGAACACACGTAAGTATGCCAAATAACAGGTTGTCTGGTTTCTATTCCACAATATATTTTGAATAAGCAATAATATTACCTTATTTATTTTTTAGGGTATCGATGGACCTTACGGACCAAGAGGAGACACAGGGCCGCAAGTAAGAATTTATTAGAATAAAGTATAGTAGTATTTCTTGCAAATTAACGCATTTTATGATTTTCTAAATGTTCGACTCAATCTTAGACCTTTTTCCTGCTCAGGGCCCATATGGATTGGAAGGTGTCATTGGGGTACCAGGCTTAGACGGCTGTAGCGGCGTTGACGGTATTATGGGACCACCTGGATTAAAAGGCTTTCCTGGCGGAAGAGGTTCACCAGGACCCCCAGGAGAAAAGGGTTCTCGAGGTATGGCTGGTGAGGGGGGAGCCAATTCGAGAGGTGTGAAAGGTGACATCGGTGAAAAAGGTCGACCAGGAGCACCTGGACCTATTGGATATAGGGGTCTCAGAGGTGATGAGGGAATTCCAGGGCTAGATGGTGATATGGTAAGAAAAACTTCAAATTCATTTTTACAAAATAAAGGCAATTGGCTAATAAATTTGTGAGAATTATAGTAGTACTATACAATGTTGATTGGTAATTGGGTGAATTCCTTGAATCGGGTGATACGAGTACTAGAGCTACTCTGCAACATTCATCCGATCCTGCTCAAACTACGACATGACGGTCAAACAGCTGTTATATCTCCCCTATTATATAAATGTGTATATAATAGGTTGGGGAAAAAGTTTCTTCGCATTTTTTAAGAAAATTCAATACATTTTTTAACATAGTTTATTTACATTTAACTAAAGTATGTAGGTACCATTTTGTTCGATAACTTTTTGCCATCTTGTAGGTAGGGACATGATCCCATTGCTATCGAAATTTTTGGATTTTTGACCAAAATACCGCGACAAGTGGTTTTGGCAGTCCTCTCGTGATGTTAACCTGACACTGCCTAAAGAATTCTGAAGAGACCGAAACAGGTGGAAATCTGAAGGTGCAAGGTCAGGACTATAAGGCGGATGCATTAACTATTCCCAGCCAAACTCTCATAATTTTTACTGAGTGGCTAAAGATGTGTGAGGTCTTTATCATGATGAAAATCCACACCCCTTCTGTTGATTAATTCCGGCCGCTTTCTCTCAACTACTTGCTTTAATCTCATCAGTTGTACGCAGTAGAGTTCAGAATCGATGGTCCTGCCTGGTGGTAACAGCTCATAATGAATAATGCCCTTCCAATCCCACCACACACACAGCATCACCTTGTTGCGAGTTAACCCGGGTTTCGCCACAGTCTGTGAAGCCTGACCGGCCTTTGACCACGACCTTTTTCGCACGTTCTTGTCGTACGTGATCCACTTTTCATCCGTGACTTTTCGTCACCAGTTATCAGCTTCTTCAAAAATGGTTCGGTTTCATTACGTCGTAATAAAGAATCACAAATGAGTACACGGTTCATTAGGTTTTTTCAGTGAGCTCGTGAGGTACCCAAATATCGAGCTTTTTTCAAATGCGCCAAAACTATTTTGTGGTCAATTCCCAGTTCTTCAGCTACGTCGTCGTAACTACTGATATCTTGCTCCACTTTTTCAAAAATGGCATCCATTTTATCCGTAATAGGGCGACCAGAGCGACGTGCATTTTTGACATCAAAATTTCCGGATTGAAAACGATTAAAAAACCAAATGTGTGCTACTCTAACAGACAGTGCTCTAGGTCCATAAACATCGCAATTTTTTTTCACGGCTTGCGTTGTATTTTTACCTTTTTTGTAGTAAAATTTTAAAATGTATTCAATTTCTTCATTAGATTCACTCATCTTGACAGTACGAAAAACAAATAAAAATCACACATTTTCATAATTTGATTTGGAATCATGTTCTTTAAAATTTAAACTTTCAATGATACCAAAACCAGCCAGATACAAATAGTATAGCCAAAGAGATTTTATTACAAGTTCATACATACTATAATGCGGAAAGACTTTTCCCCCAACCTAATATTATATTATCTACTAAATATACATATAAATATATTTATATATTTTGCAAAGGTAAAAATACTTTTTAACAAAAAAAAAATACCGTAGAAAAAAGAAACTGAAAATGGAAACATAAATAAGACCTTTTAGTCTAACTAAGCTTCTAAATTAATGCAAATTACCACTATTGAGTCGGCGCGAAACAAACATCAACGAAGGTCAATCATGCTGCCATCATTAGAAACCAGGCCACTCAGAAAGTATTGCGAAAAAAAGTTTTCATGTGTGTGGCCAGGTAAAGACAACTTTGAAAATGTGATTAGTTGTAAGTAAAATAGGCACGTTTTTTTTATATTCTTTGCTAACTACTATGACTTGACTGACCTATCACCCGAATCCGACTTTACGTCGACTTACGGGACACCCTGTATGCATTTACAACAGGAGAAACTGCCTTAGTGACATAATATATCAGGGCACAGTCGAAAATACTGGGACTTGGCACAAGGCTTCCTTTTATAATGTAGGCGTAGCATTAAGATGGGGTCTTTGGTAATTTTTTGGTTCGAAAAATCTCATTCCTTGGGTTCACACTTCAAGGCCATCTTTTACTTACTTAGGCAAGTATTCGTGCCAAGTTTTTCAAAACTACACCTCAAAAGGTATTAAGGGGGTGTTAAACTTTGCATGAAAGACGATTTTTCATACTAAACTTCAGCACCCCTTAAATAACCGAGTTAATCCCCGAATCACCGAGTTTCCAGTTAATCGGACAGCGCGTTAAGATTTACGTGCGATTAGATTAACTCGAAACTCGGTACAAACCCTTCTAACAGAAAAAAAAATCCGTACGACAAATAATGAATACAATTCATTATTTGACGTTAAGATTATTTTTATTTCTCAAACAACCGATTTTTCGAAATTCCACCCTTGTGGGCATTTATTTCAATTATTTCTTTGATCTATAAACTTGAAACTTGGCCTAAATACTTATCTAAATAAATAAGAATTAAGATCGTAAGGATTTTTTTTCTTCTAAAGTATAAAATAAATTCCTGAATACAACTACACTACACATATTTCACAAAATACTCACATTATATTTTACTTTTTTGTATAATTAGCACTTAACTGATTTAGGGTCCCTCTGGTCTTTTCGGAGAACCAGGAGACAGAGGGGAAGACGGTGAGGATACTGAAGGACCACCCGGAATTAAAGGAGACCAAGGACCAATTGGTGAACCAGGGAGACCAGCGACTATAGTGGCGGTTGACGACTTTCGGGAGAATATTACAGTCATATCTAAAGGAAACATAGGTGAAAAAGGATTGAAGGGACAACGGGGCGTAAAGGGCCTCAAAGGAATGCTCGGCTCAAGGGGTCAAACAGTAAGTAAACATTAAATACTAAATGTACCTATTTTAATTTAAACTTTTGATTCTTGTTTTAACATAACTGTGTACCTACTACATAACTGTGGCTCATAAAAGTTATAGTTTGTTATATTGAGAAAGCGCGGCAAATTCTTAAAAAAAAACATTCTCATGGAATCACTGATTAATGAATATCATCATCGTCATCATTATCAGCCTATATTCGTCCACTGCTGGACGTTGGCCTCTCCTAGTGGACGCCACTGGGACCGATCTTCGGCTTTCCTGATCCAGTCTCTGCCAGCCGCCTTCCGCAAGTCGTCACTCAAATAATATAAAGAAACATTTTGTTAGAGGAGTATTTTTTAAGATGTGGGTGTCAGATTAATTTTACCTGCATTATAAATAGGGTTGATTAACATATTTTCTATATAAAAGCTGCAAACACTTTATACACTTACATGAATAGGTTATTTTTCTTTATTATACAATTTTCCAAAAACAACAAGCAGCTGCTAGGGCGGGGTATTTTAAGGATAGCTTATATACCCAGAAATAATAATGTACATACCAGCAGTTTTAATTAGCTCTTTCTCTTCCAAATCAGCAAATTTTCTATCGGTTTCTTAAGTTGAACTTAACTCGCCATCCAAATTATCGGCAAATAATTATTTGATTGCACAATTATGCTTAAAACATAACATACCACTTTCAATTACAATACAACTTTGCAGTTATTAATAATATATCAGCACATCTATTCACAACCGTTAGATTCGCTATCGGATTCGATTGTTTAGAATGTAGGCGAGCGCTAAAAATAGAGTAAAATAAGCGAATAAGTAGTTTTCATTTTTTTACTTCATAGTCGCTTATCACAAAAATAAGAGCGTCAAGTAACGTAATTAGTGTAATAAGCGAATGAGTAGTTCCTATTTTAAATATTAAAAGTTTTGATTAAATCTTTGGATCAGGCTCAAAAGTCATGTGCCAGATTCTATGTAGTATGTATGTGTGTATTCTATTCTGTTACCTCCATCTTTTAGTTTCATCAATAAACTTTTTTTTTTCTAGGGACTTTACGGTCCTGACGGTGCACAAGGTTACAAAGGAGATCAAGGTCTCGATGGTCCAAGAGGAAAGATAGGTCACCATGGCAAAGATGGCAGTCCAGGTCCAAAAGGAGACAAGGGTGCCCCCGGTTACGCAGGTCCAGACGGAGAAGATGGGTGGAAAGGTGAAAGAGGTGAAGATGGAATGCCAGGCAATCCTGGACTGCAAGGTTTTATTGGAGACCCCGGAATTTATGATGAAACTCTAGATGTACCACCATCAATAGGGCCTCAAGGACCTCAAGGCCCTGAGGGCCCCTTGGGCCCAATGGGAGCTCCCGGATTTAATGGACCACGAGGTTACCCAGGGATTGTGGGACCACCTGGACTCCCTGGAATCAAAGGAATTCAAGGCAGACAAGGTATTCCAGGCACATCTGTTAAAGGAGAACCTGGAAATGACGGATTTAAAGGATTCCCTGGATTTAGAGGACCCACAGGATTTCAAGGATTGCCTGGAGTTACCGGCCCTAAAGGATTCAAAGGCACAAAGGTTATTGGTCCAGACGGTGAAGAAGGAGTAGCTGGTATTGATGGAATACCTGGCCAACGAGGCGATCGAGGTTATTCTGGCGATATGGGACCACAAGGCTATCCAGGAACTGGTGTTCATGGAGTTGGCCCCCCAGGTGAAGAAGGGCCACCGGGATCCCCAGGATACGCTGGTGACCCTGGTGACCACGGCCGTCCTGGATTCCTTGGACCGAAAGGAGAACGTGGAGATGATTGCCCATTCTGCAGATCAGGTAATAAACTTATTTTTTCTCTTCTTTCTTTCAAATCTGTGTATTTGTAATCAGCCTATAATGTTTCCACTGCTGGGACACAGGCCTCTTTACTGTGAGAGGGAGTGAGCCATAATCCACCACGCGGGACATATACACACATAACATCACGGCTTGTTTCCCCGAAGGACTGGGCAGAGTTGTACCTGTCACACATGTCCACATGTCTTTGTCTTGAATTTTTGGTTCTAGAATATGTGTCTCTAGAATTGTGTCAAAAAAAAATTTTCTTCCTTTTGAGAGAACTAATACTCGTAGTACCTTTTAATACGTACGTATTAAAAGGTCCTACGAGTATTAGTACACAGATTTCTTACGTGGTACGCGTCGTATGACACATCCGATTACAGCATAATAATATAGCATAGTACTAAGTTTTCCCGATGATATCTGTCACAGCGTAGAAGGCTGAGGCCAAACAGTTAATTGTTTTTTTTCTGGGTTCCTATGATTCTGTAAACATACTACACAATTCTTAGTTACATTTTCAATTTCCTTATCCATGTCTGGCCACCAAAAATATTGACCAATACTGCAACCGTTTTGCTGCCATTCCATAATTACTTGAAAGTTAATCATTACCCTCTCCCAACAATAGATAATATAATGGTGAAATAAAAAGGTATCATTATTTTTGTGAATTAGACTTATGTGCAGCTTATCTTCAAGCACCATTAGACGAAAACTAGTTACAATATTTACTGAGGAGAGGATATTCAATTACTTGTACTTGCCATTAGTTAGACACAGTTGTTTACATAGAAAAACTACTTGTTCTTGGATTTGATGTAAATAAAACAGGAGTAAAAATAATTAAAAGTAAAATTGTACCTTTACTGTCATTACCACGTCCAGAAAATGTCAAGATGCTAAGATAGTTTTTAGGGAAAGTTAATTATTCCAATAGGTTTTTACAAAAAAAATGGCGATGACACTAAAAACACTGTACGATTGCTTGAAAAAGAATACATTTCTGTGGACAGAGGAATGTGATATTTCTTTCATAGAAAAAAAAGTAGAATTTCCAAGTAAAAGCTTATCGAGACACAAATGAAATACCCGATTTTGGAGAAAGACGCATAGGCCATAATATTTGGAGTAAACAAATTTTATGAGTATTTATTTGGAACAAAATTTATTTTTATAAAAAGTATGGAATATCAAAAATGCCAGCAAAACGGTTGCAGTATTGGTCAATATTTTTGAGTGGTTTTGATTACGAAATTCAACATATTAAATCCAAAAACAATCAGGCAGATTACCTGTCACGCTGGTTACTACCAGTGAAAAATATGAAGATAATACATTTAAAAATTCCGAATAAATAGATAAAACAAATGATAAGAGTGCAGTTAATTACATAAATAAATCAAACTTAAATGCATTGAATTGGAAAACTATACAAAATGAAACAAAGAGGGATAAAGTAACTTGCGATATTGTAGAGATGACAAAAAAATGATGAAGGTGAAGAAAATGAACCATATTTCACTAGAAAAAATTAAATAACACTTGAAAAGGAATGATTGATGGGGCTACAGGGTAGTAATTCCCAAAAAAATAAGGGATGATGTTATGTTAGAATTACACAAGAGTCATTTGGGCACTAAGCGAATGAAATAAATATCTAGGTCAAATTTTTGGTGGTCAGACATGGATAAGGAAATTGAAAATATAACTAAAAATTGTGTAGTACTCGTATGTTTACAGAATCATAGGAACCCAGGAAAAACTAAATTAACTGTTTGGCCTCAGCTTCCTACGGTCTGACACAGATTACATGCAGATTTTTTGGGACCACTGTTTAAAAAAAATGTATTTAGTAATTATTGAAGCATATTCCAAATGGCCAGAAGCATGTTTTATGAAAAATATAACGGCCCAGAAAACATTAGTTGCGAAGTCGATTTTCACTACTACGACGCATTTTGTCAGGATGTTTGGGTGGGTTTCTACGTTGTCTGTACGTATTTTGAGATCGTGGTGTAGAGCTTCGTTCGGTACGAACCATGGGACGTTTGTGATTGTTCTTAGAAGCTTATTCTGAAATCGCTGAATATCGCTTTATGGTCTAACTAAAACAGCACTGTATTTAATCTAATTATCAAATGAATTCAAACTCCACGCCAAAATGGAAAACAGTTGTGCCAATCTAACAACAAAAACAAAACAACAACAAAATGATTTTGGAACCATAAACAAATCATCTATTCCCGATACTTTTTTGATAGAATATATGTATGTACCAGTCTTATTTAAGCACTTTCGCAATTTAATAGGTAGTGTTTTGATTCCTTTGCTGAAAAAAATGTGGAAGCGAGAATCAATAAAATGTTTCAAGGTGGTATTGACAGCCTCATAGGAATAGATTTTTTTTCCTCGTAAGAAATTGTCCAAATTCCGGAAAAAGTGGTTACGTGTTGGAGCAGGGTCCGGGTAGTATGGTGGGTGCAGGTCCTCGAATTTAGCTACCGTCTATTGTGCAGTGTGTGGTCTAGCGTTGACCTGAAGCAGCAGTGGGCTAGACCAATTGACCAGTCTCGGTTGTTTAACGGCTAACTTTTCCATCATGTTTTTCAACTGTTGACCATACAGATCTACCGTAATCGTCTGGCTAGATCTTAGGAAACAGCAGTGGATGACACCAGCACTGCTCCACCAGACACTAACCAGTACCATTTTCTGAGTCAACTTTCGCATAGGGCAGGATTTGGCCGGTTCTCGTCGGTTCAAGCATTGTGATGAGTTTCCGAGTATCGTACAGGATCCATTTGTCATCACAAGTAAAGATACGATTAAAAATCCCCTCTTTATTGTGACGGTTGAGTGATTTGCAGCACTTGACGTGTGTTTGTTGGTCTTCACCCAATTCATGCGGTACCCATATTTTTTACTTTGTTTCAAGTGAACTTAAATTTTTTTTGTCACTCAAACTGAAGCATGCCGCTAGCTCTGACGTGGTTTGCGATGGAATCGCTTCCACCATCCCTTTTAACTTTTCATTGTCAACTAGGGTCTCCGCCTCTCCGGTCGTCCACGGTGTTTGTTCTGTAAACGAAAACGTTGGAACCAAAAACCTACCGAGTTTTCTTTTACAGTAGCTTCCCCAAATACAACATTTATCGGTGGAAAACAAATAAATCATTAAATTCAATCCGAAACACAAATACACACGCCTAAATTTGAATTTGGCGATATTTCATAATCTCGCGAGATATAAACTAACGATGTTCATTATTATACGGTAACGTGTATACACAGGTACCTAAACTACGTTACAGTCTACGTTATACTATTTTATAATATGCAAAAATAGTCATCCACGATACGTTGTGAATAAGTTCTGAGAAGTAAACTAACAAAAAGTACTAGGCTTGCATGCATTCACGATAGTAATTCATTATTATTATAAAGTACTGCTTTTTGAATATATTTACACAATATGTTATAGCCTATGTCTATAAGGATTACTGTGCCTCACAAAAGGTGAAATAATTTTTAAATAGCCAAACTCACAAAATTCACTCTCTCTCTATAAATGTTACAAATACATATATAGATAGATAGCTTAGAAGTCATCGTTAAGATGTTAACAAACTTACATTTTACATTTATAATCTCAGGTTTAGATGGACCAAAAGGACAGAGAGGACATGACGGCTATCCAGGTAGTAAGGGCACCCCGGGACCTGTAGGTGAACAGGGAAGTAAAGGAGAACCAGGCTGGACTGGTAGAGATGGGATAGATGGAAGAACAGGGCCAAAAGGCAACAAGGGAGCAGCAGGTGTAACAGGACCACAAGGGCCAAAGGGACCAAGAGGAAGAGTTATTTTACCACCAGAAGCTCTGATCATAGCCGACAAGGGAGCCCCAGGCGATAGAGGTATGATAACATATAAATAGTACATTACTGCAGTGGCCGACAACAGAGGCATTGATGGACGAACGTGAAAATATATACGTGAGTCATCAATACCTGCAGCCTAATTGCGTAATATATTTTCGTAAACGATTACGTCTAATCTGTTTGATTTTGACAGTTTAACAACATTCATTGCGTTATTTACATTGTTGAGCAGAATTATTATCGAACTTATGAAGCAATGTATTAGCAATCTGTTTCAAAACGATTCAGATTCCGATTGATTGTGTATTACGCAATTAGGGTACTGGTTGCGGCAAAAGCTTGTATAGTACTTTTCTCAAATAATCATTTGTTTCTTTTACACTTGAAACAGTTCTATTTTTTAACAGCCAGTTGCAGAAACGAACTTTTGAAGAGCTTTTGAAGCTGTCATTAAATATTATTCTTTTATTAACTTGTGGCAGCAAGCAACATTAGACTCATTTTTTTTTTATCGAACCCTTAATGGGTTCTATAATTTTAAATTATGGCAGTATCAAACAAGGCAATGCCAGTTCGAGACTTTACTATGATCATTCATATGTTAACTCATTGGTTGCCATGGGTTATAGTATATGCTACTTATACTTACAACATTGTTCATCATTCATTCATTCATGTCCCGTATCATATCCTTTTATTTGCTAGCATTTTACGAATCGTTCTAAAACGATTTCTTTTATAATATCTTTAAAAAAACATTTATTGTTTACAATTTTCCATTGTTGTGACACAAGTCAATTGTCAAACTGTCATTAAATTTTCTCTTTTAGTCTATGAAGATTACTTTTTGGTTTATATAACTTGAATTATTTTTATCAATAGGTTTAGCTGAAATATTGTATTTTCTATATAATTACCGATTACTAACTGAATTTCGACATCTACAATATTTATTAATAAGGACACGCTCATACTCGATCGTGGAGGTTTTAATACGTCTTGGCTGAACACACAGGCTGGTTTTATGACTGGCAGATGAGATGTCAGAATGAAGAAAAACAATTTTGAAAACTTCAAAAATCATCTAAAATTAATTATGGAAAAGGAATATTTTCCTATAAAAGAAAAGTCTCAAGCACCTGAGGGGGAGTCCGCGTCTGGACCTGTTTCACAAACCATCTGCCTGGGAGTCCGCGTCTGGACCTGTTTCACAAACCATCTGCCTGGGATTCCGCGTCTGGACCTATTTCACTAACCATCTGCCTCAGATTCCGCGTCTGGACCTATTTCACTAACCATCTGCCTCAGATTCTGCGTCTGGACCCGTTTCACTAACCATCTGCCTGAGGATACGGCGTCCGGGTTTTATCAACAAACACCTATCAATTCTACGTCTGCACTCTGCTAAGTAACCATCTGCCTGGAGATTTTACGTCGAGCTTTGTCGAAGGAGACTGGCACTCTAAAGTGTCCCTTCGACGCCTGAAGACCTTTTTTCTCCACCTCCTCCTCCGGACTTCAATTCAAGCCTATTAACTTCAGTGTCGCGTGAACCGTATTGTGTTATTTTTATATTCCGACCTGTATTTTATATTCCATTTATTAAAGTATATGTAACAAGTATAATTTCATCTTTTATGTAGTTAGGGTCGAGTTGTACGTTACAGGGTCAAAGTTAAAAGTTCGTTCCATTTTTAAATTACACGACAGATATGAGTTTTCATAGCAACGTACGGCCGAACCCAATAACGTGAAAATGTTTCTTCAATTTTGTAAATGTATGTCCAATTTTGGCGTACTGTAAATAGAAAAACCAAACATAGGGCCAAAGTATGCGGCCCTATATCGTGTTGACAGCTATTTGTTTGACAGGGACAGATAGAATTGCACTGTCTATCAGCAGTAGCGATCTGTCTTAGGTTATTGGGTTTGGCCGATATTTGACCGGTACACACGACGGATACGGATTTTCAAACTAACATTGCCTGCCGCTGCTCGCATGTATTTGACCATTTGTACTCCAATTGTGTAACACATAAACAATCGGAATCTGAATCGTTTTGAAACAGATTGCTAATCCATTGCTTCATAACTTCGGTAAAAAATTCTGCTCAACAATGTAAATAACGCAATGAATGTTGTTGAACTGCCAAAATCAAACAGATTAGTCGTAATCGTTAATGAAAATGTGTTACGCAATTAGGCTGCTGTACTGCATTTTAGGTTTACCTCGAAGAAGGCATGTTTGAGAAAATATATTCCAATTATTAATCTAGGGATGTACATTTTTATAACTTACTGAACTATTATTATGTAAGGTTCTACCTAATTAAGTGGTACTTAGTCCCTTAATACGTTAAAGTTGGAGTTTTCTCGTATTTGACTTAGACCGATCCCCACATCACTAAATTAACCAAAATACATGGCTTCTTCCTTAATACTTCCTTAAACTCTATTGAGTACATAACAGTAAGCTTTAGGTATTTTTGCTCTCTCTGGGTGTTACTGTCAGTTTATGTCGAACAGTAAATCAGTCACTCAAGTTGTATTGCATGAGTTTATGTAGATACATCATATTTTTTTTTTATTATTAGTGAAGATTTATTTTTATGTTCTTTTTGTTTTGTTTCAGGTTTCATGGGTTTACCAGGCCTTACGGGTGATGCAGGCTGGCCAGGATTTACTGGTGACTCTGGATTCAAGGGAATCAAGGGACAAATGGGTGACGATGGATACCCTGGCAGGCCGGGTCAAAACGGCACGAGAGGACGAGATGGACAGTCGGGATGGCCGGGCAGGCCAGCCTCTATGCCTATTCAGTTCCTTGTTGGACAAAAAGGAGAATCTGGACTTAAGTAATTATTATTCGTACTCAAATAACTAGTATAGTGTATAGTATTGATTTAAAGTCCGCGCGGCCGCTACATTTTGCTGATAGAGACGAAAAAGTCGACCTAAATATGAGTTAAAAAAAATTATGTTTGCCTGTACTCAGCTGAAAGGTTTTTTCCACTAAAAATATGTATTGTCCAATGATGACAATTATTTTATTTTTATCTCATTAATATTAGTCATCATCCCTATTTCGGATCATCATTTCACCTTATATACTCGTAGGTAGCGAACGAAACTCTCTCGTTGGCTTTACAGTTGGTTAATACTCGTAGGTAGCGAACGATACTCTTTCGTTGGCTTTACAGTCGGTTAATACTCTTAGCTAGCGAACGAAACTCTCTTGTTGGCTTTACAGTCGGTTACTAATTGTAGGTAGCGAACGAAACTCTCTCGTTGGCTTTACAGTCTGTTAATACTCTTAGCTAGCGAACGAAAGTCTCTTGTTGGCTTTACAGTTGGTTAATATTCGTAGGTAGCGAACGAAACTCTCTTGTTGGCTTTACAGTCGGTTACTAATTGTAGGTAGCGAACGAAACTCTCTCGTTGGCTTTACAGTTGGTTAATACTCGTAGGTAGCGAACGAAACTCTCTCGTTGGCTTTACAGTCGGTTAATACTCGCAGGTAGCGAACGAAACTCTCTCGTTGGCTATGCAGTCGGTTAATACTCGCAGGTAGCGAACGAAACTCTCTTGTTGGCTTTACAGTTGGTTAATATTCGTAGGTAGCGAACGAAACTCTCTTGTTGGCTTTACAGTCGGTTACTAATTGTAGGTAGCGAACGAAACTCTCTCGTTGGCTTTACGGTCGGTTAATACTCTTAGCTAGCGAACGAAACTCTCTCGTTGGCTTTACAGTTGGTTAACACTCGTAGGTAGCGAACGAAACTCTCTCTTTGGCTTTACAGTCGGTTAATACTCGCAGGTAGCGAACGAAACTCTCTCGTTGGCTATGCAGTCGGTTAATACTCGCAGGTAGCGAACGAAACTCTCTCGTTGGCTATGCAGTCGGTTAATACTCGCAGGTAGCGAACGAAACTCTCTCGTTGGCTATGCAGTCGGTTAATACTCGCAGGTAGCGAACGAAACTCTCTGGTTGGCTTTACAGTCGGTTAGTACAATCATTATCTGCCTGACCTTTTCCAAATGTTGGTGTCGGCTTCAAGTCTAGCCGGATGCAGCTGAATACCAGTGTTTTACAAGAAGCGACTGCCTATCTGACCTCCACAACCCAGTTACTGGGTATACGATACGCCTTGGTAAGACAGATGGACTAGGCGAAACTATGAGGGTTCCTTATTTTACTACGGAACCCTAAAGACTGGCCAAAAGCGGGTCGGACTCACACATCTATTATTATAATTAGTTAACAGTCAGTGGCCCAGGTCCCCGGCATGCCATAATTACTGTACTATGTGTAATTAATAAACCTGTGCTAGCATCTAAATTACACATAAAAAAAAAAACTTTAAAAAGTTGACTGCAACTAAAAAGTTCAAAACAATCTCAGTTTTCAAGCAGCCTGATAGCGAATGTAAATCTGAGATTGAAGTAATAATTATTACTGCGAAGTGAGCTTGTTTTGAACTTTGCGAGCAATATGAACCATCACGCAATGTATAATGACGGGAAATATGAATGAGCCACATACTGCAAAAACTACCAGGTTGCCAACTGGCATCAGTGTAGCAGTTGCTAGCTAATCTGATGCTCTTGGTCTCCAGGATACAGGACACCCTGAGACAGGCGTTACTGTAACTCTACTACACTATAATTTACAATAGCAAGTAGTGATATACGAATATGTGTGAGGTAGTAACCACAATTGAAAGAAAAAAAAAGTTTTACAGAATAAGACAACCGACTTCCAAAACAACACTACAAAGTGACAATTTCAAAAAACTAACATACGTAACCAAAGACACCGACATTAAAGTTATTTTTTAGTTTATAATGTTGTTTCGGAAGTCGGTTGTTTTTAATTTTATTTTTGTAAATATTTTTGTATTTGTTTATACGTAACGTATGAACCTTTTAACTTAAATGTTTTTATTAAATATTGTTTATTTACTTAGCAGTAAGTCGAAACAGGTTGATGATGATGAAGTTGAAAGATAATTATGTTGATAAAAATAATTATATCCAACCAGAAGTTTCTTAGAATTTCTTTAACAGACATTTATATACTTACAATTATACATACTCTCTCATAAACTTCTGAATACTTGTTCAGAAGCCTCAGTAGACTAAAATAATCCTATCTTTGGAATAACAAGCTTATGACATTATATGGTATTAGTGTAAAGGTCCGTGAAAAATAGTTTTACCCGGAGCGGCAAATAGCTAGATCGTGCCCTGAATATAGCTGTACCACGTTAAGAAAGTAATAAACAGTCGCCGATTTCAGAAATTCTAGCTAGAAGTGGGCAGATCTTAGCCCTGAAAAGTGTCACGAACCATTTAATAGGAAAATCAGGCGACGCCTTCCTTTGCAATTATGAAGAAATCAGGATTGTCTCTTACTAATAAGATCAAAACGTGTTGAGTCTGTGTACATATCAACCGTTTAAATTATTATTGGTTACTTGACTTGCTTCAGCTTGCTTGTGTTCTGTTAATAACACACTGAATACATTACAGAGGTGAAATTGGTGAGCTCGGAGAGCCTGGTCTCCCTGGTGAAGCCGGAGAATCGCTTGCACACGGAATAAATGCCAAAGGTCCCAAAGGTTTCCCCGGAGTACCCGGAATTAAAGGTATGCATTATGAATAATAAAATTGATTTACACTTTTGTATGTCGGCATAATAAATAGACTAGCACTTCTGTAGCGTGGCTTTCGTTCTTTCCCCTAAAATCTTCAACTTCCTTTGCACCCCCTTTAAAGGGTAATTGTAAAATATTTGTCATTACGGTCTTTGCTATTTACCTAGGTATTTATTTAAGTATTTTTGCCAAGTTTCAAATTTGAATATTAGATTACAGTTTGTATAACTGTATGAAATTCCACTTTTATAACCCCACAGGGTTTGAATTTAGAAAAATCGTTTGATAAGGTTCCATTTATTTTACTTCTTAAATATCATTATTATTATTTGCTTTAAGCTGAATTTTGTGGGCCAATCATCTTTCAACTTTTTGCCATCTATAGCTACGCGCAGGAGAAAAAATACCAATATACAAGTTATTCGAAGAAAGCAGTAAAATCCTCCCCTAATTTCTTTATATTTTACCGTGGTTTCCAGTCACTAAAATCAACCGATTTACGAAAAATTCATAAACTCGTATATCATTCTTTATTTTTACCGAGAATGTAGTTTATAATCTACAAAAGCACGAGAATACTGAATTGAATTGAATGAATTCCTGCCACTTCATCATTTACCTAGTACCTACTTTCGAAGAGTCGTCTTTTCTATAGGCCACTTTGGGTACGTGTCTAGGGCCCCGCGATCCATTGGATACCCCAGTTCTTGCCAGCGCCGTAGATATAAGCTGTCAAAAGAAAACTTTCGAACCACAACTTCCGAGAACACTCGATAAGATTTTCGAACTCGCTTCGCTCGCTGATCGAATGATCAAATGAAAACCTAACCTTACCCAGACGAGGTGCTTTTTCGAGTTTGCTTCGCTCGCTCATGCATTTCTCATTCTTTTAAATTTGTAGTTATTCTGATATACGGATGATATTGAAACGTTACTTCTATTTTTGTATGAACAGTCAAAAGCAACCTTAAACTTAATAACTTTTATTTATTTATTTATTTTAAGGACAACCAACAAAGCAAACGCCAAAAAAAACATGTTAAGATAACGACATTATATTTACATTCTATAGTGTAGCCTTAATCAATGGCTGCCACGGCATGCATTAAATATAGAGGTAGGACAACAGAAACAGGAGGTGGGAAACAGGGCAACACTAAAATTGATAATAACTGAGCTCCTCATGAATTTGAACTCAGAATTAGAATGTCTGCAATAATTTTAAAAAAAACTAGAGAAAACGCAAAAGATGAATAAAATGCTGTTTTATTAATAACCATAAGTAATAGGTATTCTTTTTTTATATGTCTTATCTCTTTATTCATCCTCTCTGAAAGCAGAAGAAAACTTATTACTTTTTTTTTTTTTAAAACGTTGATAAAACAAGCAAGTTTGCAAGTTGGGTTACAAGGAAACTTATGGAATACATTATTTTTTAAACAGGGTAGAATTTTGTAATGCCACCTCAAGGGAAAGTACTCTTAATACTGCAGATAGAAAATTTTTACTCAAAGAAAATATTTCTTTATTTTTTAATAGAAAGAAAACTGCATTAAAAGATTTTCGAAAATTCGCTTGCCTCACCCGGGAATCGAACCGACTAATATCTGTAAAAATTACACCCTGTACTTTTATTGCATCGATCATTAGGATCAGTTATAAGGATGAAATCTCAATAAACTTGATAAATTATATTAAAGGAAAACCATGAAATCTTAAATTATTGTAATTATTTAGGAAAAATGGTAAACTAACTAATTAGATGCTCGAAATGGGCTCCATTTTCTTGGATACACAACTTTATTCTTCTAACGAATTCATTTGTAGTAACCTTTAATAACGTGTTTTGAAGAATATTATAAATCGTATATACTCGTATAAAACTTCAACTCTCAACTCGTTTACATTCGCATAAGATTTAATGTTAATTTGATTTGACATATCCTCATAAAAAAACTAAAGGGTTGAGATGTGGTGATCTCGCAGACCATCTGATTTTGCCGTTTGTACCAATCCAGGTATTAAAATGATTATTAATGTAGGCAGTCGTGGTTCTGCTTTTATGGGCTGGAGCACCATCTTGCTGTAGAATTATTTGGTTTCGCTCTTCCTCGGAGAAACCACTTACCACATTTCTTAAGAGATCTAATATTTCAAGATACTTGACAGTGATTAAATGACCTTCTTACACGTGGACTAACACTACAATATTTCTCATAATTTCGCACCAAACGTTGAAACAAATTCTGACTTGACTGTCAGTTTCATGAACACGACCAGCACCCTAATTGCGTAATACACAATCAATCGGAATCTGAATCGTTTTGAAACAGATTGCTAATCCATTGCTTCTTAAGTTCGATAAAAATTCTGCTCAACAATATATAGAACGCAATGAATGTTCTTGAACCGTCAAAATCAAACAGATTAGTCGTAATCGTTTACGAAAATGTGTTACGCAATTAGGGTGCTGGATTCACTCGAGACCAATGGTGGCTATTGCGGCGATTGTAATGCCGTTATTGCTGAAGTTGGTTTCGTCAGACCATACAATGTTACTTAAAAAAATAGGGTTACGGTCAATTTCTCTCAGCATGTTCCGAACGGTCAATTTCATTTGACAAAAAAATCATCCTTATAATTGATCCTAGCGATCGATGGAATAAAAGCACAGGGTGTAATTTTTACATATTTTAGTCGGTTCGATTCGGTTCGATGGCAAGCGAATTTTCGAAATGAGTAAAATTTTCTAACTACAGTATTAAGAGTACTTTCTTTTAGTAGAAGTCTAGAATAAATGGCATAGTACCTACACAGCTTCGTTTTAACTACAACTAAATACAAATTTTGCTGTACACTATTCTCCCTCTCCTCTATATCTACCTCTCCTTCTTACCTGACCCCCCATGTTCAATACTTATGCTCAGCCCATAGTAAAAATCTTCGTTCCACCAACAATCGTCTTCTACGATGTCCTTCTCACCGCTCTGGTTTTATTCACTCTTCTTTCTTTGTCCAAGCTGTCTTTCTTTGGAATGCGCTCCCTCTGAACATCAGGATGGCTACCAGTCGGTTATCTTTTAAAGTGAAGGCTCGTGAACATATTCGTGAGACGCTTATAAAATCATCTCAGCGCTGATTTGCTGGATTCGTTTTCTCCTCTACCTATCGTTATTTCTCCTGACAAAGTTTAATTTGTTTATATGTATGTATTTAAGTATATATGTATTATTATTTTTCGAGTTATCTATCCCTTTTGTTGCACCTGCCATGTTTTGTCTCTGCATCACCCTAAGGTTGACTGATAGAAAATGCCTCAGGCATTAAGTCCGCCTTTGTACAGTATTTTTTTTACTTGTGCATAAAGTGTTAATAAATAAATAAATTAATATTTTAACCATCCATCTACTGTAAAAAAATCAAGTTTATATCTTGAGCGGGTTAGAGCAAGTTAGTAGTAAGTATAATAATTAACTATGTATTTCATTTTCACAAACTTTTGCAGGTATCTTTGGAATGAAAGGAGAAAGAGGTGAAATGGGATTCGACGGTACCCCGGGTTTATCTGGCGATCAAGGCCCACCCGGCAGGTCTATACAGGGTTTGAAAGGTTATAAAGGCTTTGTTGGAAGAAAAGGCAGTATAGGGCCTTTCGGTATTCCTGGCACTCAAGGGCAACTGGGGCCCGTGGGCGCTGAGGGGAATAAGGGAAAAAAAGGAACTCGTGGAAATGCTGGTTTGGCCATCCTAGCGGGCGAAAAAGGTTTCGATGGACTGGCCGGTGAACGAGGAGAAGATGGTGATACAGGTTATCCAGGCATGGCAGGAAGAACTGGATCAATGGGAAACAAAGGGGAGCAGGGTCCAGCAGGAGATATTGGTCCCGACGGACCACAAGGACCTCAGGTAAATATTGTATAAATATTTATAATATACGTGGGGCACTTAGAAAGTTTTGCGAAATATTTCAAAGTACTCTCCTCTATACAAAGTTTCATGCGTCTGAACCAGTTTTCGAAACACTTTTTCCAGTCCACCGTAGATACCTCGTTTACAGCCTGGTCGAACACTGACAGCGCATTTTCCGGCAACGAAAATTGTATCGCTTTGAGCTGTTTTTTTTTACGGGAATGAAAATAAGTCACACGGGTCTAGGTCAGGGCTGTAAGGAGGGGGTGACCCAGGATTTTGACCGGCGTGCTGTCAAGGAAGTTCCTCGTTTTGAGCGTGGTGCCTGAAGGCGCGTTGTCGTGGTGGAGCAGTAGCCCGCGGATCCCTGTGTTTGGTCGCTTGTTGCTCACAACACAGAAAACTTCTGCCAAGCATTTGGTAGTATACCATTCAGCGTTGATGCTACTTTGGTTCCGTAAAGGAATGGACACCAAGTAGCAAGTCCATTTGAAAAAGATTTTATCGCGTGAAGCGATCTAGAAAGCTCGCTTCACTTTGGTAGACGCTGATTCGTTTTGAAACACCCATACCGTTGACTGGCGCTTCGTTTCTCGTACCTACTGATAAATCCAAGACACCTGAAATGATGCTGTAAACACACCGAGACAAACCTGCTTCAAATTTGTTTATCATATCACGGCACAATTCCACCCGGGCCTGCTTCTGAGCATCGGTGATCTCAGAATCTCAGATCTTGATACGTAACTAGCCTAGTGTCTTGTATTTAATTTTTCACTGCTTGCACGTTTTCTTCCGTACCAGCCGTCACTTCGCGGCGGGCGACCACTTCTTTCTTCATCCCTCAAAGCTAGTCGACCGCGCTCGAATCCGTTATACAAACGATACATGGTTGCCTTAGAAGGGCATTTAGGGTATCGTACGATTCGTCAGGTTTCAGGTGTTACTTGAAATCGTAAAGAAATCATAGCGCGAAAATTTTCCCAGCGCAGATCCATTTTTTATTGAGACGCGATCATTTCAATAATCTCGCAAACAATGTGGAGGGAAATTTTGAAATTGGAATGTACGTAAAAACTTTTTTTCGCATTACTTTCTGATTGGCCGGCTATACTTCCATGTTTGGCAACCATGCCATTTTACTAGTTGTCATTTGAAATACTTACCGACACCGACACCTGTTATTGCTTAAGCTATTTACTTTCACGGCTGACGTCGGGACTTGATGAACTCCTTTTATAGTAACTTTTATTTGCCAACAGGGCAGAAAAGGAATACCAGGAATAGAAATACGAGGTGCCCCAGGTTTAGCTGGTCAGCCTGGAAATCCTGGGCGCTTCGGTTTGATTGGAGAACCAGGTTTACAAGGTTCTGATGGAATAAAGGGCGATAACGGTCCTAAAGGAATTAAGGGAAACTTAGGACCTAGTGGCATTCGGGGTATGCAAGGGGAAGATGGGGTAATGGGTCTAAACGGATTCCCGGGCAGAGCGGGAATTGTCGGAAACCCAGGTGCTTCGGGAGATCGGGGAGATACAGGCTCCATAGGATTTAACGGAAATCCTGGTCGAACTGGACTAGTAGGACCTTCTGGTCTTAAAGGTAGTATTGGTGAAGTGGGTCTTCCAGGTTTCCCCGGCAATGACGGCAGTACTGGTTTTAAGGGATCGAGAGGAGATTGGGGTTTTCCTGGTTTAAAGGGTATTAGAGGTGATGATGCTGCAAGAGGCCTCAAAGGTGACGCTGGTTTACCTGGTTATGATGGACCTAATGGAAGACCTGGTTTAAAAGGTTTTAAAGGTGCGATAGGTGACTCAGGATCACCAGGTCTAAATAATGCAGGCGCAAAAGGATTAAAAGGCGATAAAGGAAATACTGGGTACCCAGGTGCATTTGGAAGTGTAGGAAGAAAAGGGGAACGGGGTGATTTTGGTCTTGTTGGAGAACGTGGTGAAGGAGGTGACAGCGGTTTTCTTGGAGCACCTGGTCGTCCAGGAAGGGCGGGAGAAGTTGGAAGCAAAGGCCAACATGGGAAAAAGGGAGCTGTTGGGTTCCCTGGTCAGAAAGGTAACCTGGGCTTCGAAGGTAGACCTGGACGAATAGGTTCTCCTGGACTTCCTGGTGAAGTTGGCTTCAAAGGTCCAATTGGACGCATAGGCAACCCTGGAATTAAAGGAGAGCGGGGTGATATTGGAATTACTACTTACGTTCCCCCTACCAACGGTGATATTGGTGACATGGGCATGGAAGGTCTTCCTGGCCTTCCAGGAGACATCGGTGAAGCAGGATTTTACGGACGCGAAGGTATCAAGGGCGAACAAGGAGATGAAGGCCTCCAAGGAGAAAGAGGTGATATAGGTTTAGATGGATATCGCGGTTCAATTGGTGATCAAGGACCACCCGGTCTCGCTGGTATAAATGGAGAAAATGCCCCAAGGGGAGAACAAGGAAAACATGGCTTTGATGGTCTTCCTGGATGGCCTGGTCCTAGGGGTCAGAAAGGTAAACCTGGAGAATATGGTTTCAATGGTCCTGATGGGTTACGTGGTCCCCCGGGTCTTATATTCGAAGGACCAAAAGGTATGATCGGAATGGATGGAGCACCAGGACCACGGGGTATTTCTGGACTACCAGGAAATCCAGGGCTGATTGGAAATACTGGCGAAAAAGGTTTACAGGGAGATACCGGAGAAATAGGTGACTCGTACAACCCTAAAGGTGCACAGGGAGACCGAGGGTATCCAGGGTTCACTGGTGCTAGAGGACAAAAAGGAGATAGAGGTGATTCTGGTACACCTGGGCGGTTGGGACAAGAGGGTGCGCAAGGATTTAAAGGATTGAGGGGTGATGAAGGCGAAGAAGGACCATATGGACGACCTGGCCTTAAAGGTATAAAAGGTGATACAGGTGATTTATTAGCTTCTTCTCAAATTATACCTGGAATCACTGGCGACATGGGCCCGCGTGGATATGATGGGCGGCCAGGACGTGATGGTAAACCAAGTGAAATTGGAGTTAATGGTGTACCAGGACAGAAAGGAATGAGAGGAGATGATGGTTTCTCCGGCGAGATTGGAGCTCCAGGACTAATGGGCCGAGAAGGATTAAAGGGCATAAAAGGGTTACAGGGCTATGAAGGATATCGTGGAGCTATGGGAGATGCTGGCCCTCCTGCTGTGCAGCCAGTACCCAAATCTAGAGGCTTTTATTTTACTGTTCACTCTCAAGAAAGAATGATTCCTCAGTGTCCATCGGGAACCTCACCCCTTTGGAGCGGATATTCTCTTATTCATATTATTGCAGATGGAAAAGCACATGGACAAGATCTAGGTAAGTTATTCATTTATTAAAACTGTACCTACGCACAATTAAATGTAACCATACAAGAGCAGACTTAATGCCTAAGGCATTTTCTATCAGTCTACTTAAATTAGGGTTATGTAGAGACAAAACATAGATAGTAGGTGCAAAATTATAGAAAATAAACTTGAAAATAATTTTAATTCATATACAAGAATAAATAAGACAGATAGGTGCATAAATACTTTACAAAAATGTCAAAGTGAAGAGAAATAAAAATACGTAAATAAATAGAGAAAAACTAATCCAAAAACTCAACAATCAAACTTTTCTTGAGATGATTCTGCCAGCTTCTTGCGATTGAGAAAGTTATCTGGTATGCCTAAGTGATAGCGTAAAAAGAATGTGAAAGTTGGTACGACTTGTACTACAATAAAGCAATTTTTTTTTTAAGGTGCCTCCGGGAGCTGCTTGCGCAAATTTTCAACTATGCCTTACATGTTCTGTAACTTCAACGACATCTGTAATTTCGCTCAGCGTGAAGATTACAGTTTCTGGTTGTCAACCCCAGAACCTATGCCTATGTCTATGACACCGATTCAAGCTAAAGATGTTGGAAACTATATATCCAGGTAAGGCTTCATAATGATTGTAGCTGCATGAGCTGCTTAAATTTTATTAATTTTATCAGCCTGTTATTTTATCCAAGATAAAGCTTATTATAATTTAAATGAGCTTTTTGATGAGATATTTTGATCATGTTCAACTAATTTATTAGTTTTAATGATCTTTACCTATTGTATATAATCTTTACCTATTAAACGAGTGACGTAAATTAATAATAGGTGGTTATTGTGCACACAAACGATGACATATTCTTCATTTCAACTTCAACTCTTCATTTTTCAGATGCCAGGTATGCGAAGCACCCACACGAACTATCGCTATCCATAGCCAAAGCAACTTAGTACCTGAATGTCCCAATGGCTGGAGGGAGTTGTGGCAAGGTTATAGTTTCCTAATGGTAAGAATGATTAGCTACTCAATTACCTATGACATTGAATTATTGTTGGATTTAGCTAATCAATATTTAAGTAAAACAAGGTGTGGCATTTACATGTCTAATGATTTACAGCACACGGCTGGAGCGCGCCATGCAACAGGACAAAGCCTCATTTCTCCCGGATCGTGCATGAGACAGTTCCGTTCGCGTCCTTTCATCGAATGCAACGGACTCGGTCGCTGCAACTTCTTTGCAACGGCCATTTCCTACTGGCTCTCAGTAATAGATGATTATAGAATGTTCGAGAAACCAGAACAGCAAACCTTAAAGGCCGACCAAGTATCTAAAGTTAGCAGGTACGCAAACTAAGTATAATTTTATGTTGGTACCAATTACTAACGTAATGATTTGTTTATTCCTGTACCTATAGAGGTACCTAAGGATAAACAAATGATTACGTTATCAAAACTCATGGTACCTATGAATTTACTAAGAAATTTCTACGAGGCAGTGTTGGCAACCGTTTTCCTGTGCCCACAAAAATTATGGCCTCACCAACTGTTTCTGTCTAAATGTGGGTAGTTAGGTACTTAGTTCCCAACATTTCTCAAACCCCACTGAGAAATGCAATGCATCACAATTTCACAAGGAAGGAGCCACCGAGCCATCTCCCGTTAACTCGTAGTCGCGAATGTAGTCAGATTGAAAGCTGCGATAAGGCACCGTGGCGACTATTATAGATACATAATAATGTTTCACAATCAGTTGGTGCTTGGTATTTGTTTGTTGGTAAGATAACTCACCAGTAACTAGGTAAGCAGACAGGTTTCGGTGATACTCACGAGATTTTTGTTATACAGGTGTGCTGTTTGCATAAGAGAATGGCCGGTTCCGCACAAGAGCTCGGTACGGGTGCCTACGGTGTCGGTAGGCGACTTGAACTCAGTACCTAACGCAGCTATACGTCGGCCTTATCGTCCGTACAACCCCCGCCGGCCATACTATCGCCGCGGTGTGCGAGGAAGACGCCGACAATGAAGAGACTTACCAATCTTTCTGAGATTCACTTGAAACTTTATTTCTAGGACTAAAATATTGTGATGATTCTATAGGTAAAATAATTAAAAGAAGGAAGAGAATACGGATAGAATATTAAATCACTGCCAAAATTAAATAAGTATCTATACTACTTTTCTAGTATTTTAATTAATTAATTTTGTTCTTAATTTTATACATAATTATGCCATACCTACTATCGCAATCTATTACCACAAATCAGTTGTCATGCAACCAATGCAAAATGCAAAATCAATTAATATTATATATTTTATGATAACTATATAATTGTATAGAAAAAAAAACAAGACTAATATAAGTTTGTATGTTTTAATAAAATGATATTTTTAATCTAATAAATTGAAGTCGAACAATTATGTTCACCATTCACCGGAAAATAGGTGGTACCTACATAGTACTACCTACATGTAATATTTATTCAAATAACTCCATGGTATTTGTATCCTGAAAACTCAAGTCTTATAACATTTAATGTTTACCAGGACCACAGGATTGTAAAACTGTGCAGGACTTAGTCCCATAAACAAAGCACTTTATAATTAGTGTTGTAAATATAATATTATCGACCTAGTTGCGAATAGAGTAATAATAAAACAATTTAAAATATCCGTTATTTCATTTCGACAAATAATTTTCCTATTAGAGTCAAAGTAATTTATTTGCCAGAAACACGGTAGGTACATAGGATGTTGATGATGTTTAACTCATTAATGGATTTTTAAATTTTGTTATAAACTTGCGGGGCTATGCAGAATATGCTTTTCCACATTAGGGCTGTTGTGTCCGTATGGGCTGAGGAGCCATGTCTCATATTTAAACGCAGGTACTACCAATATTTAGTAGTACTTTATCCGATTTTGTAGGCCCGATCCCGGAATTTGTAGTAAAACCCTTAAAAAAATACAGGACGTATAAGGTGGCTCCTCAATTAAGACGTCTGAACTGAGAAGCCACCTTATAACTCGAAAACTAGGCGACCGATATTATTGAAAATTTGGTAGGATTTAGTAGTAAGTCTGTAAAAAAAATAGGGTTTTGTACGGTTGAATTTGAGATAGCTACAATGCTTTGATTTTTCATAAAATCCACAAATTTCACCTCGCTGTTTCTCGGAAAGTTGTGAGTCGATTGAAACATTTTTTAGTATCATTTAGTAGTAAAAGTTTTCTTATTTGTAGTATATAAATAAAATGGAAAAAAAATCGGTAATACAATACATTTTATGTAGCTCCTCAATCCTGACGGTCTATTTTAAATATATGTTCGTAGCTATTATAGTAGTTGATCAAATCGGAAAACAATAAAGCAGATATTTAGTAGATATTTCTACTAAATATTGGTGTAATTCAACTTCCTGCACATTAAGTTTATTTTTTTATTTGAGATGGGTTTGCTCTTGACTCTAGTCTAGGTCAGAAGTGACAGAGAAAAGATAAAGGGGAAAGTTATTAAGTATTTTCATAGAAACCAGCGCATGTGTCGGGAGTCCACTCGCCACGCCACAACACCATGAACCCAGCAGCTGCTTGACTGGTTTAACCATAAGAACCCTGTACGAGCCTCGCATACCACAATCTAACTTGCCAGTACTTACTGATCTCTTTTTTTTTTTTTTTTTTTTATCTTTATTTATTTGACAGGGTTTTATCACTTAGTGATAATGTCACCCCCGTAACAGAAAATATTCAACAACTTAAAACTATACAATGGGTAATAAACAGATAATGTGTGACAGGTGATATGTCCTACTTGAATAGTGTTGTCCCTATTCTTTTTGGTAAATAATCATCAAAAGTCGACTCAACATCCTAGCCTCCTCCGACAATGGGGACGCTAGAATGCTGTTACATGCCCCCACTTCAAATCTCACCTCAGGCGAATAGTGCCTATCGTGTATATTCCGGTCACATTCCATCAGCACGTGGTAAATTGCTATTAGATCATACTGATCTCTTAATGACGAAGACTCGGTCATTAACATTGAACTTCTTAGGAGGGCTTCTATTTTTATTGACATACGCGTCTTGATTCGATTTTTTTTTATTTATTTATTCATCTGCGCGTTGCCTACGTAACTCGCGGATCGCGGTTAGGATTTGAGCCCTCAAACGTAACACCTTTAGTTAAAGAGTTAATTACTGGCGTTGTCGATTCCGTGACAATTAATAGATTTAACGCGTAATATGTTTGGTAATGTTTAATATGAGCTGTAATTTCCACAAAACGTTCGACCATTCGGTTATCGTTATTATTAACTTTGATCCTGACCATATTTAGCACAGTACGGCATTATCGTTCAACCTGACCGTTCTCCCGATGCATCTCCGGTGTCAGTTAATCAGTGTACAAATTTGTGGTTATCAAACATCCGACTGCGGTCGCACACCAATCGCTTGAAAGTATCGAACAAAGAAATTGTTTTAGTTATCACTCGCTTTAACTCGTCACAATCCTGTCTGTACAGGCTGTACAACAAACAATACTTTATATACGCATCAACTATGCGCATATTACTTTCTCTAAGCGGACCGCCTACATCAGCATGTACTTTATCAAACGGTATTGGATTATTTTGCCAAGAGGATATCGGTTGTAAGGGGGCACGGGGTACATGTTTATGTGATATACAAACGACGCAGTGTTTGAGAATCAAATCAATAGTTTTGTCTATACCCAAGTGTTCGTGTTCGTCGTGGAATACACGTAACAAGCTTAGACGAAACGCTTTAGGGATATAACATAGGTAACGCTCTTGCTCGCCCTCAACACAGTGCTTACAATACAAAAGATCGTTACGTTTTACACAGCGACTTGAATCTTACGCACCGTTATTTAATTTTTCTAATAGTGACAAACTTTCTTCGTCTCCCGCCTGAGCTATATGTGCCCAATTAAGTGGTTTCTGAACGGCATTTATGACATTAACCGGATTTCGGCTCAAATAATCTACATGAGACATTAAACAACCCTTGCGGTATTCTAACCTAAAGTCAAAGTCCTGCATATAGATCCACCAACGTGCTACTCTAGGCTGAAGATCTTTCTTGCGTTGGGTCATTTTTAACGCGTTACAGTCGGTGATTATCGTAAAATGCTTACCAACAAGATATTGACGAAAATGCTGCAATGATTTTACAACAGCTAGGGTTTCGGGCTCATAACTACATATGATACTTCGATTCCGCACCTACCGTTAGTTTACATAAGCGACGACACGCTTGCGACCGTCTTCGGGTATTTGCATCAAAATACCGCCGTAACCAATCGCGTCAGTATGTAACTGTGTGGGTAGATCGGGATCGAATTTCGCTAATAGAGGCTCGCTAGTTAAAAACGAAATAATTTCCTGCCTAGCTTTTTCTTGTTCATTGCTCCAGTTAAAAACAACACACTTTCGAGTTAACGCGGCCATGCAGGCAGTTATAATTGCGTAATTAGGGATAAACCGCCGGAAATACCCAGCCAGGCCCAGGAATTGGCGAACTTGCTTAACGTAACTTGGTCTTGGCGATCTGACCCTGACTGATTATTCTACCTAAGTATTCTATTTCACTAGTTTTAAACTACACTTACTTAAGTTTATAGAAAAGCCGGCGTCTGTCAAAGTTTCTAGGACTGCGTCTAGCAAAATAAGGTTCTCGCCGATTGTATCGAATAGTAACAAGACATCGTCGACGTATACAAGTACTTTACCCGATTCAATGAAAGATTTCAAGGTTTTGCTGAGGGTTTCTGGTAAAAAACAGGTGCATTGGCAAGACCGTCTTGCTCAACTTTTTGCACGTCTGAAGTCGAGGTGTTGCAACACCTCGACTTCAGACGTGCAAAAAGTTGGTGTGAATTTTAGTCCCGTCCACCTAATTTTATTCCACACCTTTTTAATCGCGATTAAAAATAGTCAGATTCATGTTCAGATTTAATAAAAAATCAAATTTTTTGTTGAAAAACGTAAAATTCAGAATAGCAAAATTGCCATTTTCACTAAATTAATAACTCAGTGCAATCTTAGTGCTGTCAAACTAAAATATAGTTAAGTTGTGTCACTATAGTCAATTTCAGAATGGAAAATCGTCATTTGACAGAATTAAACCAAATTTTAGTGATTTTTTAGTCTAGTTTAGAGGCATTTGTGACAAGAGAATCGGCACCATTATTAAAGAAATGCCTGAACCGCTAAGTAAGTACATCGACGAGTATATTCGATATAACGGCCGTAATGATATAAGAATTTTAAGTTTACCCTCATTTTCGCGACAAAAGTTAACGGAGTTATTATTTCGAACACGTTCCTTAGCAAAACACCTACTTTCGATATGACCTATTTTTTTGCAAAAACTGCACTTCCGCACCACGGACAAGGTTTCGTTGAAGAGCTATTCGCATTATTTTCAGAATTACTGCTTTGTGAATCTGATTTAGGTCGTTTGGTACAATGTTCGCGTTTATGGCCTACTTCGCAACACTGAAAACAACGGACATTTTAACGAAAGGTTTACGTTTGAACTGACTATTACCGTTACGATTAGGAGCACTATGAGCATTGTATTTCTTGTACGAATTAGACACACTACATATTACAAAACTCGACAAATAATCAACTATACTTTCGGGAGTTTATTTAGCATTCCTTGCGGATGCACGAACCTGTGAGTCAGTAGTACCGCGTATAATAATTGCAGTTAGTAATTCACTGCTCAATCCTTTAACGATACGTAATTTCAATAAAGATTTACGAGCATATTCAGCATAGGTAGAATACTTGTCCGATTCAGTACACATAACATTATACAGAATGTTCGCAATATCGACAGACCGTGGGCACAACGTTTTTAATTCCGATTTGAAATTAGACCACGTACGCGTAGTGCTAGTCCACTCACTAAGCCAGGTACGAGCGTCCCCCTTAAGGCAACGACCTACACGAGCAAGACATTCACTATCAAATCAAGAAACAAACTACAGGCCTATTTCCCTAGCTGCTATCATAGCCAAAGTGTTTGACGGTTTGCTTAACACACAGTTGGATAAATATGTAAGCCTGCACGATAACTAGTTTGGTTTTAGACCTCATTTGTCTACAGAAAGTGCTGTATCTGTGTATTAAGCATTCCGTCAAAAACTACACGGATCGTAAAACCCCTGTGTATGCGTGTTTCCTCGACTTTTCTAGGGCCTTCGACTTGATGGCCTACGATATTCTTTGGGATAAGTTATATAGTATTTACCTACCGCGTGAACTTGTGACTATTTTCAAGTTTTTGCAATAGGTCTATAATTTTGGATTGGCTGCTTATTACCCTTTTTAAAAATAGGTTTAACTATGGAGATCTAAAGACTGTCAGGAAACACACCCTGGCTGATACTCAGGTTAAGAATATGGCTTAAGTGTTTAGAAATTAAATCGGCTAAATGTCCAAATCCTACTTGAAATTTCGTCATACCCTTGACGTCCAGTAACAGCTTCATCATAGCCGTAGAGACTACATTAGAGATAACACAGTGAGAAAAAGTCTTGCTGAAACCTAAAGCCCCAAAGGCCAACAAGCGGCCCCAAACTCAAGAGAGGGCATTGAGTAGCAAGACTGCGCTGGCATCGCTTTAAAGGTCGCACAGAGCTAGTGGCTATAGAAAATGGCACACTGAGCTCCTTAATGAGTATGCAGGGCTATATTTAGTAAATATGGGTGATGGATCGATATTGATGCAGGATAACGCCCGATCACACACTGCTCGGTTCGTACAAGAGTAAAGACATTCAGGAGGTGAGTATCAACTTGGAAATAGCAATCTTGAATATGAAATGAATATGAAAATATGTATATATACTTAGAATACGAAATATCTACCAATCCTATTGAAAACGCCTGGGATGAGCTCGGGAGTCTGGCCAGAAACTGCAAACAACCTCCTATCACTCTCAGGGCCTAAATAGGCTCTGATGGAAGACTGGCAGAATATTCCCGTACATCAACTCCGAAACCTCGTCTTCGTTTTCGTATGCCCAACCCGCTCGAAGCTGTAATCAGAGCTCGAGGAGGCAATAGTCAGTTATTAAAATGTGATTATGGCGTAAAACATACTTATAAATGTTGTTCGAGTTTTTTGCCAGTAAGTTAAAAATGTTTATTTTTATTTTTTATTATTAAAAACGTAACTAATCCTACTAATATTATAAACGCTAAAGTTTGTGAGGATGGATGGATGTTTGTTATTCTTTCACGCAAAAACGACTTAACGGATTTGGATGAAATATGGCACACAAATAGTTCCCACGGGAACTTACTACCGGGATAAAAAGTATCCTATGTATGACATAGTTATAGATAATAACCGACCTCCAGGTGGGCGGAACCGCAGGTGAAAGCTAGAGTAATATTATAAATGCGAAAATAAGTTTGTTTGTTCGTTACGCTTTCACGCCAAAACTACTAAACAGATAGGGATGAAATTTGGCACACAGATAGACCATGATCTTGGTGGCATAGGCTACTTCTCATTCTTGATCGCAGACGAAGTCGCGGGCTACAGCTAGTGTGTAATAAACTTTTAAAGAAAGTTGATAAATTTGCTATAAAAGGTATTTCATTTCAAAACTCTGACTACTATGGTTTCGGAAAAATTGCTATTTTAAAAGTGTTGCAGTTACTAAGTTTTGAAGGCCAGTGTACTAGCGATAACGCAACCACATCGACATTTTGTAGTTACCACAACGCCAAAAGCTGCAGCTACATTATTCACACGAAACCACTGCTGGCCCACACTTGGTCGCTGCAATGTGGTGTGGTTGTTGTACGTGTGTTCGGGCTTTTACATACTCTTCATTCCTTGAAACTTTATACCTTTTTTTGAAAACAAATCTATTTTTGTATAGATTTTCTTTTGACCATTCAGCAGGGTACACTCATGAGAGATAATTTTATGGCTGTTTCTGAGACTTTAATAGTTTTTGATGCTGAACGAAATATAATAATATTTTTTTTTGACGTTTAAAGTTAAAGTATTCACCGGAAGCGAGCCGTTAGTGATATCATAGCCCCGCTGAGGATCAAATACCTCATCCCAAGTATTGGCGGCAGAAATTTAAGCAGTGTCGTCTGCGAAGATGATTTCGCCTTGGGTGAGTTTAAGATTCGTGAGCTCGTTAATATACACGAAAAATAAGTTGGGTCCTAAGATACTGCCCTGTGGCACGCCATGCGTAGGGACTTTTGTATTTAGTCACACGGACACACTGATTTCGCCCAACAAGTTACTTTTAAACAGTTCTAGCTACCTAGTTACCTCTGATTCCTATCTTCTCGAGTTTAGCCATCAAAGAGGAAGACAGAAATTGTATCAAATGCCTTGGCGAGCCCGAGAAATATTGAAAGACATTTTTTTCCTTGATCCAAATTTGTGCTAACAAAGCTGGTGAGTTTGTTCACTGCTTGTTCTGTGGACTTACCATGCCGAAATCCATACAGATTTTTAGACAGTATTTTTTTATTTAGCAGATAGTTTACCAAGCGAGTGTGTATTATTTTTTCCAATATTTTCGATATTGCCGGTAAAATGTCCAATAATTATTGATTCTGTTTCTGCCCCCGCTCTTATAAATTGGGCATACTTTCGACCTTTTCAGGGTATCAGGGAATAAGCCAGACTGTAAGCTATCATTGATAATTTTTGTAATAGGTGGAACCAGAACATTTTTAAGTAATTTTAGAAATTTACTACTAATCTTATCACAACCCAATTCACAATCTGTTTTACACCATTTGTAATTTGTTCAAGTTCTTGCTCATCAGTGTCCATCAAAACAAATGAATTACTCTGATCGTTCGACTGCCTCGTTGATCTAGTGGTCGCGCCTGCTGAGCATGAGTTCGATCCTGGGTTCGATTCCCAGGTCGGGCAACTTGTTATTGGGTTTTTCAATGTGGACTTTCTCAGAATGAATTGCATAATGTAGCTGTTTGTTGTTCCTATTTAATAAAATCCAGCTACTGAGAAAGTCGAGCTTAGCAGCTCGACTTTCTCAGTAGCTGGATTTTATTTAATTTTATTAAATAGGAACAACAAACAGCTACATTATGCAATATTACAAACAAATAAAAATAAAACATAAGTTACTTAAATAATAAAGCAGCCCACAGCGCTGTTCACAGATTGTGAACAGCGCTGTTCAGAGATTAATAAATTAAACTAAACTCAACTCACTGGGAGGTAAACTGTTCATGCATGACAGTTACACTCATGTTATAAAAACAATAAAAAAAGAAATAAGTATTTTAAAAACAACAACAAACAATTAGTAAAAACAAAAACGAAATAAGTATTTAAAAACAACTACAAACAATTAGTCTAAGAGCTCAAGTGTCTCATACAAAAGTCTACGAAACCTTTTCAAAGAGCATGTAAATATGTCTATGTGTTCGAATGATTTATTGTAGGTTGCTACCATTCGCCGAACTGGTGAACGTAGACCAGTGTTAGATCGGCAGGTACCTACGGCAAAGAGTTTGCCTGTACGCACCTGCCGTCTATGGACAGTTCTGGGGACTGCATAGCATAATAAATTATTTAAATCAATACAATCCAAATTGCCGTGAACAATGTTATACAATATCATTGCCTCCAATTGTTTACGTCTAGAGCTGAGCGGTTATACGGTAGATAAATTTTGTGACACCTGTAGTGCATTGCACGAAGAATTCTACGTTGGACGTTTTCTATCATGTTTATACAGGCAGAGGTACGAAGAGGTCCGCTTAAAGTCATGAGTGGATCTCATTATAAATCCGTACATCTTATGTGCTTTATTTACAATTTGTTTGATGTACAAATACAAGCAGAGTTTTGAGTCGAGTAATATGCCTAGATCACGAACCGTGTTTACTTTATTTAATAAAGCGTTACATAATACGTATGAAAACCTTATATTTTTTTATTTTTCGTAAAGTTCAGTGTTGCACTTGGGAATGCTCAGCTTACTAGAGGAACCAGTAGTCTATCAGTCGATTCAAGTCCTCTTGGACTAAATAGCAGTCCTGAATGTTGCGAATAGGTCTGTATACTTTGCGATCATCAGCATATAACAAAAACTTGGAATGATGAAAACAGTTACCAATATTATTTATAAAGATAATAAATAAAAGGGGACCGAGTATAGACCCTTGTGGAACACCAGATGTAACCTGAGTAGCATCAGAGTGGTATCCGTTAATAACAACCCGTTGACAACGGTTCGTGATGTACGAAATGAACCATCGCAACAAGTTACCACGAATACCATTGAAACTTATTCGGTTCAGCAACAATTCATGGTCCAGCTTATCGAAAGCTTTTTGAAAGTCTGTGTTAACTGTATCAACCTGTATACGATTGTCGATGTTATCAAATAAGTCACTACAAAATATCAATAAATTTGTTGCCGTGGATCGCTTTTTCACAAAACCGTGCTGTTGCTGTGTAGTGTTATGCAGGATAGGGTACACTTCGTTATGTACCAGTCTCTCAAAGAGCTTCGACAAAGTACATAAAATATAAATAGGTCTGTACTGCTCAACACTACGCTTTGATCCACTCTTGTGTACAGGCGTGATATTAGCCTGCTTCCACACCGCAGGCATAACACCTTCTGTGATACATTTACTGTAGATTATAGTTAGGGGTCCACAGATAAAGGTAGCTGTATTTTTAAGAAAAAAAGCTGACAGTCCATCAGGACCTGGTCCCTTAGATGGATCAAGGGATTTCAGTTCAGCTAAAACCGATTCTTACTTAAAGTATAGGTTAGAAACGACAATATTGTTAGACACTGTTTCAGAATGTAACTCCCATTGAGAGAGAGCATGTGAAGCAGGCTCGTACACGGAAGAAATGAAATCAGAGAACATATTACATATCGATTGAGGGTCGTTGGATACATTATTTTTATATTGAATTTTTGCCGGTATACCGGGTTCGTCTTTGCGGTTAGAAACGTAGATCCAGAAATCCTTAATGTTTTATGTATGCTATCCTCACTCGACTGAATGTATTTAGAGAAACATTAAAAGCAATTTTCTTTAAAGAAGGCTCTACGCTGCGAACATTTTTCGTAGTCTGCAGTGTTGTCATATTTCTTCCATTTAACCCATGCCTTTTGTTTTTTATTGAGTGTGCTTATCCAAACCAGCGATCCTAGGTGCTGTTAGTGGTGTGTGCTGTTTAATTATATCGTCAATCTTATTATAAAATCCACTTAGTGCCTCTTCGGATCTCAAAGGGGCAAGAAGGTCCGTCCAGTCAGTATCCCTAATTTTGCGGTTTATGTGCTCGTAATCAGATTTGTAAAAGTTGTATTTTTGTAGCTGTCGCTTTTTCATAGGTTGAACATTTACATTTAGACTTATTTCACAGATAAAAGGTGGATGATACCCGTCGATTGAAAGCAGAGGAAACAACGCAGCCGATACCTTACATGGTTGGTTACAGGTTACATAAGTAGGTCAAGAATTTTGTCTCTAGTATTTGTCACTACATTATATTGTGAAGCATCAAGTTAAGACATTAAGTTATTTAGCTGGCTACAAGCTATGGAAACACCTGTACCCAGCCCAGTGCCGATATGAGTTCCAGCCGGGTCCAGTGTGATCCAAGTTATTTCTGGAATATTATAGTCGCCCATTATGTAGAAACAGTCAACACTAGGGTCACCCAGTACGTGCTGCAAGACCTCAAAATGTTGCCCATATACAGAGGTAGTCATGCTTGGAGGTATATATGCAGCACAGATGACATGTGCTTGGACGGTTGTGCACTTGGCACTTGTACAAGATGTGTTCCATAAGATGGCGCGATTGTGTGTTAGTAAGAATGACAGGGATATCAAGTTCAGATGATTTAAGTGTTCGCAAAAACGCCACCCACACTACGCGCGCCATCTAGTTTTACTGTGGTAATACGATAACGATCACACCTGTACACAACATAGCGCTGATCAATAAACTTGTTTTTGCTAATTTCCGGAACTAATCAAGTCTCCGTTAGTACGATGATATCGTGGTTACCATTCAGAATGTTCATGTAAAGTGTGTGTAATTTTGTACGGATCCCTCTACAGTTTTAGTAATATATGGATGCTTATTACCCATCACTAGATAGTAGGTATATTAACATGAAGATTACCAGCGATACAAATACAAGCAACATGTATTTATTCGTGCAATGCTCAGTGTAGAATAAAACAGGTCGGTACAAATAAAGTTTCTCAATAATTATAAAAATAAAAATGACACCAAGCATACAGCCACACTTAACTTTGACGATACAACAATAGGCGTATTTAAGATACAACCCTGGACGGTTGCTAACAGTTTTAATAGGGGGAAATATATTCGTAAGTTGCGGCAGAAATAGTTTTAAAAACATACTACTACACAAATTAACACCTAAACTAAGGCAATGCGTTAGCAAGTACAAAGCACTTATAAAATCAAGTTTAATCATGGATTTGTGCGTCTCTTGATGGCAATAGGCTCGCCCCCTATTTCATGGGACTTGAACATAACTGGCGAAATGTGGGTGTCCTATACGTACACCTCTACCTAAGCCTTCGACAAACAAGGCGTGATGTTATGTTAAGTGTTAGTCTGATGGTTACACTCGTCTGTATGATATTGAGAGTGTGCACCAGGTGCGTTTGTTTTTTGGAAATTTTTATCAGCCAGTGAGGCTCCAACATTAATGAAATAACCATTTATTTAATTTAAGGATTGCCCTGGAGAAGTAAAGAGTGTTAGGAGTTTGCGATGTTTCGAATAGCCTTCCATAATTTTTTACTCTCTGTAAGGTTTTTTATCGTAATCTGTCTTTATTTTTCGTAAAAGAACGTTACAGAAATTCCTGTAAGGTCTGTAAGTAATTTGAAAATTTTCGTTTTCCGGTGATAGTTTAGATTTTCTATGTAACTTATCCCTGTTTCGCATGCACCTATGTAAACCCGGAGTTATCCAAGGCTTTATCATTTTTGACCGTCTAGGTAAGATTTATGTTTGTGTATTTTATTCAGTAATATTTTGAAGAGACTGCATCAAATAATTCAGTGTAAAGTTAGGATCTGCTGACTGATCTGAGATGAATTGGGCCAGCACGAAGATTCTGTAAAAATCTCACCGTGAAGACTTGCGTGGTATGAGCTCTCAGTGTCATCCCGTCTTGGTAAAAAACTAGCATCAGTGGCACTGACAGCTCACTCCACGCTCACTTAACCTACGTTTTCACGGTGAGATGGTTACAAAATAGCACTACTGGTCAAGTTGTCAGTAATTGGTCTCCTACTTTTCCTTCATTGTTAACTTTAGTTATAGTTGCAGTTGCATAATGCCATGTCTGTTTCAGCTGTATATAGCAAAACCGGATAATGGTCTGTTAGCGTTGAAAATGGTACTATTTTATTAAGGCATGATCCAAGCAAGTTTCATTGTCAATACGAGTTGTTCGGCTATGTGCTGGAAGAAAGCCGTGTGTAGCAGTTAAGTATATTTCCCTGTGTATGTCTATTTTGTTTCGATTTATTGGTATGTTTATGTCACCCATTAAAACATTGTGTTTATAGATCGAAGTATACAAATTGAAGTATTTTGTCTCGGGAAGAGAGGGATGGATCTATGTTGATATATGATGTTGATCTGTACAAACCTACAATAGCAACTTGTGCTTCTACAAGAGCCACCAGACAATTGCAGTCCTGGAAGTCAGGTCCTCTATGCGGACATTAAGATTCTCATTATAATAAATAACTACACCATCATTTTGTTTGTTGTTATTTTTAGTTGCTACATGACAATATCCAGTTTTGGAATTACCAATGCACAGGAGAGCCAACACTCTGTCAGTATTAGAATGTCACATTCTAGTTTTAATCTACATAATAAAAACTCAAAGCCGTCAATATTGCAGTTTTAATACGGATGTTCAGCGTTAATTCATTCATAGACATTCTTCTATTTCAGCAGATACTTTTTTTTTTTAAACGTTGCCCCACACTAGGGATTACTCCTGTATCGTGGGTGCGTTCACAAACATGAAAACTCACATAAACAAGACATCCAGACCCCGGAACAACTAGTGCGGGAATCGAACCCGCGACACGCAGCGCAGCAGTCGATCGCTCAACCACTGCGCCAACCGTGCCGTATCAATGTTAGATGTAAGGTCGATTATATCACCGATTTTTTATAAAATACATAATTTTTTAATAAATTTTTATCGGGGATTGTCCTTATTCTATAGAGCATTTTTAAGTGTAACAGAGTTAGTTGTTTTAATAATGTGTATTGTAGTTCTGAGGAAGTGTTTGTATATAGTATGCTTATATGTACGTTTGTGTGTATATTTATTTCTAGTATGTTTTGGACTGTATGTATTTGAGTTATTTTAAAACTACAAGTAAAAGAATGATGAGAGAGGTCAGTTAATAAGTTAAAGGTATAACGTAAGTGTGTTGCGAAATTCGTATTTCATAGGGCAGGAAAGAAAAAATATCTTACAATAAAACAATAAAGGAAAACATGCATTATAAATACTTCAAGCCATTGGAAGAGACAGATCAAAGCAGAAAATAGTCATATTGTGGTTCGTATCTTTTCTAAGGCAGCCGTGTCGTTGATACGAATATATGAGCAGTCATCGTATTTTTTTTTTTGAGGTACACAGTTCCATTTGTAGTCCAACAGAAGTTGTAGCCATGGCTATTCTTGAACTGTTTCGCCAAGAAATAAAGTTTTTGAGTGATGTACGTAAGAATTTCCGCTACATATAAAGGTTTAGCCACGTACTTGGGGTTCAAGTGAGTAGTGTTCAAATTGTCACCTCTAGTTTTTGGTTTGTTGAAACTCTTGACAGCCTTAAGAAACTTGTCTTTTAATAGTACGTGGTTAGATCCACGATTACGGTTTCAGTCATCTTTTGACTTTGACATAAATAGCAGATCTGTGGGAAAGAAAAAGGGATGGAAGTTTGCTACCTTCAAAATCGCTCTCTGAGATTTTTCGAGAGGAAACAAATTAGTTTTGGAGCTTCATTCACCCCAAGAAGTGATACAATATTGAATTATAGATTGAACAGGGCCAAATAAACTTGTGTGATTAATTTTGAATCTGCTTGTTCGTATTTTTTTTTCAAACATTATTTTGCGCACTCTTTTAACTAGGCTTTCAATATGTTTTTTATTTCCTCCAATTTGTTCAGAAAGCCAGAAACAGACACCGTGTCGAAGGCCTTGGCAAAAATTAGTAAACTCCGAGAGTCTGGTTTCCTTTGCCGAGCTCTGCTGAATATAATAATAATATAATCGCGCAGGGGATAAGATGTTGTTCTTTTCTAGGTCATTAAGCAGTCTACTGTTTATAATATTCTCTAGTATTTTTTGTAACTAGTAAGAAATTGAGAAGAGTAACGATATTGGTCTATAATTATTAACTACATCTTTATTTCCAAATTTATAAATAATGATATCAACTGCCTTTTTAGACAACTAGGGAAAATTCTTTTGAAAAGACAGGTTAAGGTACCAAAAATAAAACAAGTCATTTACATTGTTAGCTGTTATGAGTGGTGAAGGATTAGCAAGCAGTAAACTCGAATTTGATTCACACTGTCACATATTGGTGACGTTTTATTAAGTTTCCTAAGTTGCTTGCTCTTTTTACCTGCTCTGTTTAATTTGTTTTTATCGTTATAATTTTTTTGTTTCTTAAGGAGATTGTTGCAATAATTCCTGTATCTTTAATAGGTGGTTTGAATTATTAGATTATCAGGGTAAGTGTCTCTTAGTTCTCTGATGAAGTTTATCTCTGTGTCATATACACCGAAATTGTTGTAAATAAAATAAAATTGTCTACATCTGATTCAAGGTTTGTATTTGTTGATCGTGTACTATTTTTAGTTTGTATTTCCTGATTTATGTTATAAGTATTTTGTACCTATTCTTCTCTTATATGTATCCTAGTGTTTACCAGTGGAAACTTGTAAATGGCCTTCAATTTTGTATCGTTTAAGGACACTGTTTATGTTAGCTGTTAGTTTCCCGAATAAAATAAAATAAAATAAATAAATAAAATAAATAATCCAGGAGTAATCAATGGTTTAATAATATAAAGTTTGTTATTTACTGTAGAAACTGTAATAACAAACTTTAAATTAAGTACGATAAAGCCAAATTAGCGTTAGCAGTATTTCATACTAGGATAAAATCAAGGTTGCATAAATCATTTACGAGTTTTTTTGTGTTTAATTTGCTAATAGTCTGAGGACGATTTAGTTTAGTGTAAATGTTGAGTTAGTAACAAGCGTAATATATGATAGGTTGGTTTAAAGATTTTAATCATCATATGATCGAGGCGAGAACTGCTCTGATGAGTAGGCAATGTGTGAGCGGAGAAAAAATCATGGTATAAACAAATATTAAGGTAATCTTGGGCACTTTTGGGTCCCTGCATCTGCATCGCAGGCTTTGGAGCCAATATTTATATTTAAATAACCTGTTAGTACAACCTTCTTAAATGAGCGTAGTGCTAGAAAAATCTGGTTTAAGGAATTGTTTAAAGGATCTAAGTTTCTAGCGATCTATACCCAACGATTATCGCTGTTGTGCCAATTTTGATGACCAATTACTTTACTATCTTGTAGCGTGTGTTCCTCAACTGTGACATTTAATGTTTCTTTAGCAAAAACGAGCACACCATCATTTGGATTGTGATTTATTTTTGTTTGCAATAAGTTGTACTCCAGTATCACTGGGAGGTTATTGTAACGATTAGATAGCCAGCACTCGGTAAGCACCATTATATCAAAATTAAATTTAAGGAATTGAAGAAAAATTTTAAAGCTGTCTTTGTTCTTATATTTAAACTAAAAATGTTTTGGGCCATTGATTTGGGAACTCCTATAACTATAATGCGAGGTATGCGCTTTTGGGGTTTGTTGACGTTTTTAAATTACAGTGCTGGTTTTAGTTAGATCATATCTAGTGTGTTTTGAGAATTTCATAATGGACATAAACATCGAACAAAGAGTTTGTCTTAGTTTTTGCATCGCCAATGGAATTTCGTGTTCGGAGTCACTGAAACTATTACAGAATGCCTACGGTGAATCGATTTTATTATTATATATACAAAAACACGTATTTATGAATGGAACAAAGCGTTCAAAAGCGGTTGAGATGTGATAGAAGATTTGCATCGCTCTGGTAGGCCATCAACGTCTTCAACTGAAGTTAACATCGCAAAAGTGAAGGAAATAGTGACTGAAAATCCTCATTCAAGTTTAAGAGAGATAGGCGCTGAACTTTTTGTGTCTCACGAGTCCGTACCATTTTAACACACAATGGTGACACCCGGGTGTTTCCTCCCGCCTTATGCGAAACAGGAACCTCCCGAAACAACCGTGTCCGGTGAGGACCTGTGTCAGGTGGAAGGTGAGGACGCCGTGGCGCCTCTCCAACCACCCCTCAAAGAGAAGACTTACCGCCGCACGTAGAAACTAGCCTAATAGGTGTTACAAAATAAGAAGGAGCCAGTATTTATGTGTGCCAAGTATTTTTTTTTTTCCATTAGATGCTTAGATAAAAAAATTATTTTTCGTTTCTATAGCTTCTGATCGACCTAGGGATCTTCGAATATTTCGTGTATGACTATTCATACACGAAATATTTGAAGATATATGTATTTACATCTATGCGTCTTCTTCTTCTTTCTTTCTCTAATTATCTAATAGATTAATCTGTAGACGAGGCGTTTCTGTACATTGAAAAAAAAATACATATTGGGGTGTAAAGGATAACCAACAGATGCCATTTCTAACATTTTTGGAAATTTTGTCTGTTTGTCTGTGAGAGATTTGTTAGTACAGGTATCACGTAAAAAGTACGAAACCAATAGGGTTAACTTTTACACTCTAATATTGTGTATAACTCGGAGTTATTATTAGTTTTTGTTTTCAAAAGATGTGCCCTGGCATTTTAGTTCGTAACTGCAAAACTTTCACAACTATGCACTATATTGTCACACGAAAAAAAAAATACGTTGGAGCGCCACTCAAACTCAAACTCAAACAGTTATTAGGTATCGATTTTATAACCGCCGCGGAAGTAGTTGTTGATTTTTGCAAAGAAGTTTGGTATTTTAGTAAAAGTGATAATGTAAAATATAACCTGTCCTTCGAACCTACCTCTCGTGACGTGTCCTGCGCCGCTACAGATATACTTAGTGATGATGAAGGTACTCCCCTCAAACCAGCTGAGCGTCAAGCGCACGCTGGAGGACACCAGCGTGCGCTTGACGCTCAGCTGGTTTACCAGGCACTCACGCGTCTTTAGAGCAGGGGGAGGTCCAACACCGTATGTGGAACACCGCATTGATACAGGTGAGCATTCTCCAATTGCTGTTCCTCCTCACCGCCTAAACCCTTCCAAGAAAGAGCGGATGAAAGCTGAAATAGGTAAGATGTTACAGGACGACATAATAGAAGAGTGTGAATCGGCTTGGTGGCCGTGTGAATCGACCGGCACTGATGGTGCCGAAGTCCAACGGTGGTATCCGCTTCTGCGTTGACTACAGGCGTTTAAATGCAATCACCAAAGCTGACACATATCCGATGCCACGCATCGACGAGTTACTCCAGAGCACAAAACGGGACCGCTACATGAGTACGCTAGACCTTCGATCTTCATATTGGCAGGTTAGGGTAAAGACAAAACAGCTTTTGTCTGTCCTTTAGGTACTTACCGTTTTAAAAAGAATGCCGTTTGGTATCCGTAACGCGCCAGCTACCTTTCAGCGTATCATCGATCGTCTCCGATCCTGCTCTGCTTTACAAGACGTTACTTTATTAGCGTATTTAGACGATCTGTTGGTTACATCTTAGGGATACCAACAGCATCTGCAAGACCTCGAGGCAGTTTTAAACGTCTGGCCGGGTTTAATCTCCATGTGAATAGGGAGAAGTGCGCGTTTGCTCGGGAAAGCGTTAAGTATCTCGGTCACATTATTACACAAAAAGGTGTTTCCACCGACCCTGGGAAGGTGAGTGCTGTACTCGAGATGAAGGTAACAAGAAACCTAAAGCACCTGAGAACCTTTTTACAAACTAGTTCGTGGTTCAGAAAATTACCCTACCCATACCCAACTTCTCAAAAGTTGCCGAACCATTGATACGCTTGACTCGAAAAAGTCAAGCATGGTCTTGGGGCTCAGAACAGACCCAAGCATTTAATGATCTGAAGAGTCTACTGACCACAGCTCCAATACTGGTGCAAGCCGATTTCAGTCGTCCTTTCATTCTGCGTACTGACGCAAGTAACAACGCCTTGGGCGCGGTTTTATTGTACGGCGACGGCAATCAGGAAAGGCAAATTGTATATGCCAGCCGTCTCCTTAACGCAACAGAACGCAACTACTCGACCACAGAGCGTGAAACACTCGCTGTAGTGTGGGCGGTGGAGCGCTTTCGGCCTTACCTAGATGGTCAACCAGTCGTGATAGTAAGTGATCATCAGCCTCTACGCTGGTTGCTATCACTTAAATCACCAGCAGGCAGATTAGTTGGGCTCTGAAGCTCCAATCTTTTGATATCCAGGGAAGGCGAATGTCGTAGCCGACACGCTGAGTAGACCAATTTGTTCCAGCGACACAAGCGACTGCTGCGGTATTTGTACAGTGTAACGAAACGTTTAGCCGACTGGCTAAACGTGGTTACAAGTTAATATAGTTTTTAAAACGATGCCTATATCTCAAGACTCACCTATTTACCTACAATCTAATTAGAGAAATAAAAACATTCTCATTTAATGGCAATACCTGTCCTAGATCATTCTTACAAAAAATTGAAGAATTCAGACTATCTCGAAATATTTTAGAAGAAAAGCTTTGCAAACACGCTTTTGAGATCTTCTCTGGAGATGCTCTTCATTGGTTCCGATTCCAGTATAATAGAAACCCTAACTTAACTTGGAAAAACATTCATGAATTACTTAACAAAGACTTTGGAACTTATGACTATGACTATATACTATACTTGAGGCTATAAGAAATAAAACTCAAGGTGCGACAGAAACAATTATTGTTTATGTCTCAATCATGTTCGGAATGTTTGCTCGTCTATCTAAGAAACTCAACGAAAATGAACTCGAAATATTACTTCGTAATGTAAGACCTTGCTACTCAGTTTTTATTGCCCTTAAAGATGTAAAAACGATAGACGACTTAATAACAACATGTCAAACTTACGAACGTTTTTCTGAAAAAGACCAAGACTTTCATGAACCTCAACGTGAAACTAACTCCTATGCTAATGAATTTGCTTATAAACCCTCAACCTCTAAAAATACTCAAAACTTAAATACAATATCCACTGACAAACAATCGAGTTTTTTAAACAAAGATAATTTTTGGTTTAGATGTCGCATTACGGGTCATACTTTAATATCCTGCACTAAACCTAGATACTTGATTTGTTTTAAATGTGGTCAGAAAGGTGTAAAAATTAGTAACTGTCCTAAATGTTCTCCATCTGACAATCAAAAAAACTAACTAACGACTTGAATAACCCTATAAAAAACAAAAAAGACTATTTTGACCTATGCTATTGGAAGAAATGGTTGTTAACTATTACAAATTTTGTGAATTGTTATAAAACAACTTCCGTGTTATATGACGAAGAGAGAGATTACAACCGACCTTTTATTAAGGTATCAGTGAACAACTTAAATCTTTCTGGATTATTAGACGATGGTAGTTATATTACTATCCTAGGAAACAATTCACACCAAGTCTTCCAAAAGCTAGGGTTTAAGTTATTCAAGTCTTCTAATCAAATTATGGTCGCTAATAAACAGAAATCAATATCTTCTGGTTACTTTCATTTACCAATGAGACTCAATAACCAAACTCATATTATCAAGGCTCATGGCTTCCCTGAAATAATTGCTTCACTAATACTTGGGTGGGATTTTTGGAAATTGTTTAAAATATGCCCTAAAATACTCACTCTTGAGCTAAAACTCGATTCCAACGATCACGCAATCTGTGCCGTGGAAAATAAAGTTCAATCACTCGAACATTTTTCCGTAAACCAAAAAAATATTGCACAAGATTTAATTCAACGTTTTAAGAAAATTTCTTTTGAGGACAGGTGTGTACTTGGTCGTACTAATTTAGCAAGTCACCGAATCGATACTGGCGATTCGCTTCCTATAAAACAACGTTGCTATCGACTGTCCCCAATAAAACAAAAAGCTCTTGTTGATGAAGTCGACAAAATGTTAAAGCTAGACGTAATAGAGAAATGCGAAAGTCCTTGGTTATCACCTGTACTCATATCCCCTAAAAAAACGGTGAATGGCGTTTCTGTGTAGATAGAAGAAAGCTCAACGCAGTTACCCGTAAAGACGCTTATAGTCTTCCTTTTGTATCTGAAATTTTAGACAATCTTAAAAATGCTAAATATTTATCAAGCATTGATATTGCTAAAGCCTTTTGGGAAATTCCTTTGAATCCTGATGACAGAGATAAGACAGCAGTTTATGTCCCAAGCAGAGGAATGTATAGATTCAAGGTTATGCCTTTTGGTCTTACTAATGCACCGGCAACTCAGCAAAGGTTGATGGATACCTTATTTACCCCAGAATTCGATAACAAAGTATTTTGTTACTTAGATGACATCGTCATAATTAGCGAAACTTTTGATGAACATATCTCACTGCTCCTTAAAGTCCTTCAAAAATTGTCTTACGCGGCTCTTACTATAAACTTTGAAAAATTTCAATTCTTTCGTAAAGAACTTAAATATCTCGGTTACATAGTTGATGAGCAAGGCTTACGAACTGATCCTAATAAAATACAAGCTATATTAGAATATCCCACTCCAACTTCAAAAAAAGAAGTTAGAAAATTCCTAGGTACTTGCAGTTGGTTCCGTCGCTTTATACAAAATTTTAGCTCTATTGCTTCCCCTCTCAGTAAATTAACCTCTATGGAAAAAAAAAACCAAATTTTTTATGGAATAAAGATGCTGAATCCGCTTTCGCTAAATTAAAAGAATGTTTAATTTCAACTCCAATTCTGGCGTGTCCTGACTATAATCTTCCTTTTTCGGTTCACTGCGATGCCTCAAATTTTGGCATTGGTGCCATGCTTACTCAGGATCAGAATGATAAAGAAGTAGTGATTGCTTATATGAGTAAATCCCTTAATAAACATGAACAAAATAATTCTCCTACTGAGCGCGAAACTTTGGCAGTCATTTCTGCTCTTGAACACTGGCGTTGTTATCTTGATAATGGTAAACAATTCACAGTTTACACTGATCATGCAGCTTTGAAGTGGTTTCAAAATCATTCAAACCCTTCGGGGAGACTTGCAAGATGGACTTTACGATTATCTTGTTTTTATCTTATCCTGAAACATAAAAAGGGTAAAGACAATGTTGTCCCAGACTTACTCTCACGTAATAAAACTCCAGATATTGCTGTAATAGGCATGTCAGAACCTATCACTAGGAATAACGAGTCACAGTTGGAACTTTATAACAGACTATTTACCAATTGCAATGATAATCCAGATGACTATCCAAATTATAGAATTCTCAATTCTAAATTATATCGCTACACTAACTCTTCTGATTATCTTAATGAGGATTTCATTTGGAAAAAGTCCCTTCTCCATCTAGGAGACAGGACTTAATAGAATCTTGCCATGGGGGTACAGATAATCCTCACTTAGGAATTTTCAAAACCTATAAGAAACTGTCTCTTAGTTATTATTGGTCTGGCATGTTTAAAGATGTGTCAAAGTTTTGCTCTTTATGTGACACTTGTCTCGCTATCAAACACTCGAACCACTCCCCTTATGGTCCTATGGGTAAACCTAAAATATGCTCAAGACCTTTTCAGACAATTTCATTAGATTTAATGGGTCCTCTCCCAATAACAAGACAGCGTAACCAATACATTCTTGTGGTTACCTGCTGCTTTACTAAATATTGTTTAATCTTCCCAATAAAACGCGCTTCAACCGCTAATATTATACAACACGTGGAGAATTCGGTATTCTTGTCGCATGGTGTTCCCCAATGTATTATAATGGATAATGGATCCCAATTTCAAGTAAATGAATTCAAAGCATTTCTTGAAAAATATAAAGTCCCGTTTGTGGCCTATTCACCTAAATATTGCCCTCAAGTTAACCCTACAGAACGATATAATAGAACAATAATCACAGCACTAGCACAACTAGTTGGGGAAGATCACAGATCATGGGATTCATACTTACAGAAAATTCAATACACCATGAACAGTTCAGTAAACATCACTACAGGTTTTTCTCCATCCTTCCTTGTTTTTGGTCGTGAAACCATACCTTGTGGGTCACTTTATACTCAGTGTATTAATCTGGACGAAATAACATTTCTTCCCAGAGATATATACGCCATTAATATGGGTTTATTATCTGCTTTCTTTGATAAGGTTCAGACTGCTTTACATATTGCCCATACACGAAATACTGCAAATTACAATTTAAGACATACTTTTAAGGAATTTAACGTAGGTGATACTGTTTGGCGTAAGAACTACGTACAAAGTAACACAGCTACTTATTTCAGTGCAAAGCTAGCACCTAGATTTATTAAATGCATTATTACAGAGAAATTGTCACCTCTTGTATTTATTTTACAAGACCCTAATGGTTCTTGAGGGGCTATTTGAAGTCAACCGATACTTTTCACCAGGTTCTTTTGAATTCAAATTCCGTCTTTTGACTCGTTCTTTTGACACGCCCTTCTGGCTCGCTCTGTTGGCTTCTTTCTTTTCGTACTTTTTCTTACTCTATGTTTTTCTAAAAGCTATTTAAATATAAACCTTCCTAAAAGTTATTCTCAGTGAATTTATTACAAACATCTTGTGTGTGTAAATGTGTTCGACTCACTCGATCACCTCCGACCCTCCCACTTGCGTCTACGAGAGGAGTTCGAGACGGTTTGCATAGAACTAATAAACGTGGCGTGAGACACCGCCGCCGGAAGAAACACCAACCGACGCGAGCTCCCTCGCAACGGGCTGCGGGCTGATGGAGAGGCTGCTGCGAGCTCCCACTCGACGGACTGCGGGACGGAGGAGCGGCCGACGCGAGCTGATTCAACCGTGAGCTGCTTCGCGACTGTGAGCACGGAGTGGCTGCTGCGAGCTTCAACTCGACAGACTGCGGGCCGGAGGAGCGGCCGACGCCTCGATCTGCTGCACGACCGTGAGCTCCCTCGTGTTAGACTGCGGGCAAGAGGATCGTCCTATGCTACTACTAATCGATTCCTATTCCTTAATATCTATTTCTATGTAATTTTGTATTTTATAATCTAAAAATTATAATAACTTGTAACCACGTTTAGCCAGTCGGCTAAACGTTTCGTTACAACAGTCATCTACGATATTCCCGCGAAGACACCTAGTCAGCTTCGCCTGGAACAGACTTCGGGCCCTGAAGTGGACAAGATTGTTAAGGAACTAGAAGGACCTAATGACGGTGCATCTAAAAGATGGTTAGAAAGGGGTTACCTCATGGATCAAGGAGTCCTGTACCCTTTCAATCCGGACTCCGAGAGTGAATCCCCTCAGTTAGTTGTACCTAGTGGTCAAGTTGCAGCTGTTCTGAAGGAGTTACGACCTTCGCGCCATCAAGGTCAAAGAAAACTTTGTCCTCCAAGTGAATCCTTACTTCGAAAACTTCCTGCATTCACTATCAGCTGTTCGAGAACGCGTCGAGATGCAGCAGGACAAGACCAAGCAGTACGCCGACGCTTCGCGCCGAATATCAGATGCTTTCGGGGTAGGCGATTTAGTTTTGCTTAAATCTCATTTATTGAGCAAAGGATCAAAAGACCTCACTTCTAAGTTCTACCCTCGCCGAGGTGGCCCTTACAACGTACACCATCGAGAGTACAGAACAACCAAATATAGAAATAGGGAAATATCATTCCGAAGACCTGACACGTTACCGTGGTAGCGACGACTCCTTAACCAAACCCGTTATTCCAAAACGAAATCGCGGACGACCAGCGAATGCTGCTATTAGTGTACCAGTCCAGGATCGAGGGCGTTCTCCAGTACTGGAGTAGTGGAGTAGTAGTATATAGCAAACCACACACAACTACGACCAGTGCATGCGTCCCGCGGTCGCGTGCCCACACGCATAATGCGTAGACGCGTATTTCATAGTACCTACCGCGCGCGCATGTCACCCCGTGCCTTCCTCGTGCGTTACGCGAAATCATTATTTTAGGGTCTTCGTTCCCAATGTTTGTGACTGTTTACTTGTGTTTTTTTTTCAAATATACTGTTTTACTAAAGAGGTGGTTTCACTCCGATAAGCCCCCTCATAAGTTAATAATAGCACGTCTTAAAGGTAACCAAGTTATTTCAAAAAGTAATGATATTGATTATGATATAAAAATCGCATTCCAACGGTGGTTGATTAGTGGCCCCCCCTCCCCCTGTGTATATCCAGGACAAGGGGAAATGGACCGATGTATCGAAATGGTGCACCGACCTAAAAATCGGCTACACCAGTGCCAGATCAACCCCGCAGGGTATAAAGGTGACAGTCCCTACGTCGAATGACTACAGGGAGCTCACAAATACTCTCACACTTAGAGGTGTGTCCTTCCACACCTACGCCCTCCCCGAAGACCGTCTAGTTAGGGTAGTGATCCGTAGGATCCCTAAGGCAATCCCCGCGGAAGAAGTTAAAGCCGACCTTCAGTCGCATATACCTGTTGCTGAGGTCCACCGCATGCACCGCGCCCGAGGCAGAGAACCTTTTGACATGGTTCTCGTCGTGTGTCACCCCACCGAGGGGCACAACCCCATTTTCAATGTCCGCTCTATCTGCAACATCACCGGGTTACAGATCGAAAAGCCATTCAAGACCGGTGTCATAGGGCAATGTCACCGCTGTCAGTTATACGGGCATTCGCAGATGCACTGCCATGCCAAACCCAGGTGCGTCAAGTGCCTGGGCGAACACGGCACTGCAGAATGCTCCCGTCCTAAAGACCGCACCTTGTGCACAGAGCCGCCGAGCTGTGTGCTGTGCGGCGAGTCAGGTCATCCGGCCAACTATCGTGGGTGCCCCAAGGCTCCCAAAACCTCTTCTCCCAAGCTGACGAAGCGCGCAGACGCCCGTCAACAAAGGGAAAGCCCCCGCTACGCCCACGCGTGGCCAACGACACGCTACCAGGAGCGACTCATTCCTCAGAGGCCCTCGCTCTGGAATTACCTTCACCACCAGCAGGCTTTTCCAGCCTTAGCTCCCAGACCCGTTCCTGCGGCCATCCCTCCACTAATGGACCCCCGCATCAGCGTCAACGCGCCCCCAGGCATTCCTGTGCCCGTCAACAAAGCCGCTTCCGCCGCTTCAGCTCCACCCGCTCCAACCTATTCATGATACAGAGTATATATAATGCGTAGCGGACATTACGCAAGCCCTGATGTCCTTTACCAACCAACCCAACCCTAATAATGGATAAAGGAATTATCGCGAGAACCAAACCCCGATCTCTAAAGCTAGGTTATTTCAATGACAATGGCATCCTGCGACAACGCGCTGAAATCAGCGAGTTCCTCCGCGACCACCACATCGACATCCTCCTTGTTCAGGAAACGTTCCTTAAGCCCAGTTACCGAAATCCGTCAATTGCAAACTATCGTACAGTTCGCAATGACAGGACGCGTTGCCATAAGGGCGGTACCCTTATCTACTCCAAAAAGGAGCTTTACTGCATTCCCATTGACCCTCCCACACTTTCACGATTGGAAGTGTCTTGCTGTCGGCTTGGCATGTCAGGTCATTAACCGATCACCATAGTATCGGCCTACCTCCCCCCCATTAATACTTCGGAGAATTTCCAACTCCTTACTGAAGATCTTTCTGTCCTATTAAGCCTGAGTGACTCCGTTATCATAGCGGGTGATCTCAACGCAAAACATCCCTCCTGGAATAGCACCAGGACCTCTTCCAGAGGGAGACACTTGTTCAACCTATCCTCCTCTCAGAATTTCGATGTCATCGCGCCGATGACTCCCACTCACTTTCCCACCGATCCCAATCACACCGCCGACGTACTCTTGAATGAGAAGAACGCGGCTGTCCGTGCCTACGAGTACAGCAACTTCCCCTGCGACGCGAACAAAGCCCATATGCGTTACTTACAGCGTACTGAAAGAACACGCATAGAGGAGCTGCGTACCGCCGGCTGGGACAAGATGCTGAGCGAACTAGAGCCCAGCCACCTAGCCTTCTAGCAACTTCAGAGGAAACTAAGATCCGGAGAAATAGTCTCCATGCCCCCCCTGATCCGCCCCGACAAGACCATCACCTTCGATGATGTCGACAAGGCTGAGCTTCTAGCCGACAGTCTAGAAGCCCAATGCTCGCCTAGCTCGCAACCAGTAGACCAAGCTCACCTCTCTGAGGTCGACGCCGAAAGCGAACATAGAGCCTCCCGTCGAAGACCCAGAATATCCACTGCCCCCCATCACGCCACACGAAGTGCACGACCTCGTCAAAGGTCTTAAGGCTCGTAAAGCCCCCGACTCAGATGGAATCACCAATAGGGTATTCCAACTTTTCCCTGCCCACTTGATAATGCTACTGTCCACCATCTTCAATGGTGCTCTGAGCAATAACATCTGCCCACAGGCATTCAAAGAAGCCACCGTCATCGGTATCCCGAAGCTTGGCAAGCCAAAGTCGGAGCCTACTAGTTACCGCCCCATCAGTCTGCTCAATGTCCTCGGCAAAATCTATGAGAGGCTTATTTATAAGCGTCTCAGAGACTACGCCGAGACAAAGGGCCTCATCCCCAACGGACAGTTTGGTTTTAGAACCCAACCCAACACTCGTGCGTACAACAGGTCCACCGTATAGTCGAACACATCAACTTCGGTTTCCAACGAGGTTTGATGACGGGTGCTGTCTTCTTCGACATGGCGAAAGCGTTCGACAAAGTCTGGCACAACGGCTTATTATATAAGCTGTACAAACTCGGTGTGCCAGATCGTCTCGTGCTCATCTTACGGGACTTTTTGTCTAACCGCACCTTCCGTTATCGCATCGAAGGAGCGCTGTCCTCCCCCACCCTATTCGCGCAGGAGTCCCTCAGGGCTCTGTGATCTCTCCTCTAGCATTCACGCTATTCACCAGCGATATACCCAAGTGCAGTAAGGCGCAGTTGGCCCTGTTGGCAGATGACACGGCCATCTACTACACCGGCTGCGATCCAGACTCGATATCTCACATTCTCCAAACCCAAGTCAACAAGCTTGGCGCTTGGTTTAGAAAGTGGAGAATTTAAGTAAATCCCGACAAAAGTCAAGCGGTCCTATTCTCGAAGCTGCGTCATACCCCCTGCCCCCCTCGTCCGATCACCATGTTCGGCAAGCCGATCCCTTGGGAGAAGCGAGCCAAATATCTAGATGTGGTTCTCGACGAACAACTCTCTTTTTCAGAGCACATTTAGGCGGCTCGTTCGCGCGCCGCCTTCGCTCTAGGTAGACTCCACTTCGTCCTAAATGCACGTAGCAAATTGTCATTAAAGTGCAAATTGCGTATATACACAGCGTGCATCCGCCCGTTCATGACGTATGCCAGTGCAGTCTTTGCACACGCCAAGCCCCATCGCTTCAATAGAATGCAGACCCTCCAGAACAAGTTCCTCCGTAGGATTACAGGCTCCCCCTGGTACGTTCGCAACGAAATCCTCCACGTCGACCTCAAGATTCCCACTATCCGCCAGTTCATGAAACGCATTTCAAAGCGTTTCTTCGAGACCGCCGCGAATCACCACAACCCTCTGGTTTTCAAGGCCGCTAGCTATATTCCCTCCTCCATCAGTCATGTCCGCCGTCCCAAGCATGTCCTCACCGACCCCGATGACCACATAACTCTCATTCAGGAGAGCAGTAGGGCCACCAGTACAGTGCACAAACACAGACCGACATTCCGACCTCGCCGCCGAGGTTCTTCGCGAAGATCCCGACGTAACTGTCCCCCCCGATCCTTGCTCGACGAAGTGCCAGCCCGCGCCGTAGCTGAGCCTGTAGCTTTAAATTCCCACGATAATAATAATCAACAAAATCTGATCCAGCCTGTCCCATCTTGCTGTCCTCCCGTCAGCGACGCCCTAAGCCGAGGTCCGTACCCCACAGGGGGTGCCCTTAGCGAGCGTTCGCTTAGTAATGTAAGTAGTTTTACGCCCCTGGCTGGAGGCTTTGAGTCCGCTTAAGGCAGCCACAGGATAGTCCGGTTAAGTAGTCACGACCTCTCAAGGTCAACTACGAGATGCAATACAAAAAAAAAACTGAAAAGGATTCGGCGTCCGGGCTTCGTCAACAAACCATCTGACTGGGAATACTACGTCTGCACTCTGCAGAGTAACCATCTGCCTGGAGATTCTGCGTCGAGCTTTGTCGAAGGATACTGGCACTCTGAAGTGTCCCTTCGACACCTGAAGACTCTCTTTCTCCACCTCCTCTTCTTCCCTTCACGAAGCCAATATACGAAGATCCTTCATCCTCCTCCCCCGGGCGAACTTTCCAGCTGTTCGTCTTCAAGCCTTCTATATAAACTTCAGTGTCATGTGAACCGTGTTTAGTGTTTTTACATGTATTTTATATCTCATCCATTAAACTATCTGTACCAAGTCTACTTTTATCCTTTTATGTAGTTAGTTACCAGTAGTTTTGTTACAATTACAGCCTCAATGGAACTTGTTTGAGTTAGAACTTGAATGAGATGCCTCGTATATATATCGCCTCGTTTGAAAATCGTTGCGGCACTGGCTATACCACAATTGGTAAAAAGAATTTAAAATAAAGCAAAGACCTACCTATCATGGAAGCTAAAGGAGATATTCTGTACCTTTGGAATACCTATTATGCTGGTGTCAGATAATGGGCGACAGTTTACTTCGCAGGAATTTGAGAGTTTTCTTAAGGAAATTGGAGTTACACACAGGTCATCCACCCCTTACCACCCCGCAACTAATGGATAGGCGGAACGCTTTGTTCAAACTATAAAGAGAGCTTTACACGCAATGGAGGGGGAGAGTGACTGTTTAAATGAGAAACTGATAATCATCAAAAATAGACTGCGGCGTATCAGTTAATGTTTGGAAGAGAAGTTAGAACTCATTTACATGTTATGTTCTCCTCGGATAACCAATGTAAACCTAACTCAGAGAAACCCAAAAGAAGACTAAAACATTGAGAAATTTCGCTATTGGAAACAGAGTGCAAGCCAGGAACTACTCGGATCCACATATGAAATGAAAATTTAACAATTGGTCTCCTCCACTACGAGGTACAAACTGATGATGGTATGGTGTGGAGGAGACACCTTGACCAGATCCTGCCGGCTTCCCGAGTGCCTTATCCAAAAATGTTGGCGGAGGACTGATATATATATATATCATATATAATTATCTAATTTGCAATATGCTTGTTTACAAAGTGTACTTTTTATATGATTTTTAAAACCCGCCGGCCGACTGGGGTGCATAGCGCCGGTACCGCACGCAACACCCCCTTACGGGGGCGCCGCGATATATAAACGAGGCATCTCATTCAAGTTCTAACTCAGTTCTCTTCAACCGAATCTTTTAAAGAAAAAGTGAAGTTCCATTGAGGCTGTTATTGAGGCATCTTTATAACCGATTTCAAAAGGAAGAAGTTCTAAAAATGCCTGTTGGGTCCGTAGGCAAATGGCCTATAGAAACGGAAGTCTTATCATTTCATCCTGTCCGTCTGTCCATCCGTATGACGCACAGACACTTGGCTGTGTCTGCCAATTTATTCAGAGGTTTATTTTCATGAATGGATAATCGTACGGAAGACAGTAGTTGGTTAAGTACCTTACAGTGGTCAACTGATAATAGACTGCGAAGAAACATTATTGTTACGGATCTCCTCAATAACGAACAGTATACCTACCTTTTGTGGCGCGGGCCGCCGGTGCCGAAAATCAGGAAATCAAAATCTCAGATCTCAGTAAATGGACAGCTCTTCACAGGGGCAACTGTATGTAGGAGTTCGAGGGGCAAGCAATTGTTAGAAGTTCTATATCGTTTACAGGGAAGCATATACTTAATTAAAACAAGTTTTTGAAATATTATTTATGTATTTATTTATTTGGGATTTGCAACAAAGGATACACACAGCTACAATACAAATCATAATAACATTATATTTATAATAACGTGAGTAGTTTTATGCCTGTTTTTGATGAACTATTTTCAACTGCGGTCATAAAGCGTGATACTTCTTCACCATGATATCGCTTCAGCACACTCCGTCAGACGTCAGCCTGGCGCCTTGATTTTTATTTATTCTCAAAAATCAAGTGACACTTCTTCGCATTGATATTTATAAACCCTGAAGACGCTCTGACTGCATTCGAAAGGGCTGTGGTAGAGAACCCCAGGTAACGCTTCCCACCAGGCAAGATCAGAAGACTCTTCCTTTTCAGTGGAGGAGTTGTACTCACACCTTCTCTAAGCGACACATTATTATTTTCCGACATGCACGCGAACGAAGTCGCGGGCACAGCTAGTTAATAAATAAACGTGAAACACTGGAAACCGTAGGAAAATTTGTTACAAATACCTATGTAGGTATGTTAATACATATTTCACCTCGTAATTGCTGTAAAACGTACACAACTACAATCGAAGGAAGTTTGCTAAAGAACACAACAAGCCTAAAAAGTCTTGCTACGAACGGATACAAAAGCTAGCACCCTAATTGCGTAGGTAACTCGACCGATCACCATGTTCGGCAAGCCGATCCCTTGGGAGAAGCGAGCCAAATATCTGGGTGTAGTGCTCGATGAGCACCTCTCTTTTTCAGAGCACATTAAGGCGGCTCGTTCGCGCGCTCTAGGTAGACTTCACTTTGTCCTAAATGCACGTAGCAAATTGTCACTAAAGTGCAAAATGCGTATCTACACAGCGTGCATCCGCCCGATCATAACATATGCCAGTGCAGTCTTTGCACACGCCAAGCCCTATCGCTTCAATAGAATGCAGACCCTCCAGAACAAGTTCCTCCGTAGGATTACAGGCTCCCTCTGGTACGTTCGCAACGAGATCCTTCACGTTGACCTCAAGATTCCCACTATCCGCCAGTTCATGAAACGCATTTCAAAGCGTTTCTTCGAGACCGCCGCGAATCACCGCAACCCTCTGGTTGTCAAGGCCGCTAGCTATATTCCCTCCTCCATTAGTCATGTCCGCCGTCCCAAGCATGTCCTCACCTATCCCGATGACCACATAACTCTCATTCAGGAGAGCAGTAGGGCCACCAGTACAGTGCACAAACACAGACCGACATTCCGACCTCGCCGACGAGGTTCCTCGCGAAGATCCCGACGTAACTGTCCCCCACGACCCTTGCTCGACGAAGTGCCAGCCCGCGCCGTAGCTGAGCCTGTAGCTTTAAATTCCCCAGATAATAATAATATAATCCAGATCCAGCCTGTCCCATCTTGCTGTCCTCCCGTCAGCGACGCCCTAAGCCGAGGTCCGTACCCCACAGGGGGTGCCCTTAGCGAGCGTTCGCTTAGTAATGTAAGTAGTTTTACGCCCCTGGCTGGAGGCTTTGAGTCCGCTTAAGGCAGCCACAGGATAGTCCGGTTAAGTAGTCACGACCTCTCAAGGTCAACTACGAGATGCCATACAAAAAAAAAATGCGTAGGTAACACACAATTAAGGCGACGTGCATGAAATCAACTCAATTTGGTTAATTTTGACCACTATTTGTGAGAAAGGGAAAAATCTTTTTTATTTTTTAATAAGAGTCCGTTCTAATTCTTGAATGTGGCTGAAAGGGACTTTTCAAATAACATAATATTGTAAAATCATCAATACCCTCAAACCCCTTTTCCGAAACAGAAACGAGCGAGTGATGTTTGGTTGCTTTTTTAAACAAAACTACAAAAGATTCTGCAAAAACAAAAAACATCATTAAATGCTCTTCTTGGAGATAGCTGAACCACTGTTTTACCTTTCGTAAAGCAGAAAAAGAATGTTGAAATAACGTAATTTTTGGGAAACTTCTAGACAAATAAGTATTTTATTCTAGTTCATAGAAACACTTTAAAGAAATTAAAAAAATACGTTTTAATTAGTTTTTTTTTTTTTTTTTAGGTAGGTACTTTGTTTATGAACAACATTAAATTGTGCACCTTTATATTTAAAATACCGGTGTGCGTGTGTTCGTAATTCTTCTCTTTTGATTGATTGATTGATTTTAATGATTTTATTTTAATTATTTTTGGTTCTCAACTATAATAGGACCCGGTTGCTCGCAGGACAGGCAATTTTATTTAAACTAAGTTTTAATTTGACTAATCAATCGATAGAACATATTAGTGATTGAGCCCAACACTGCTTATCACGTTACTGATATTTTTATAAAGTTGTAGATAATGGGTCGAAAGAACGGAGTGCATTAGGTACCAGTGCATCACCAAAAAAAAGAGGACGAAACGTGGGATTGGACCGTTTCAGACAATTCTTTCCGAACGTAATTCTAATCAAATTGCTACAGCTTCGTTTCAAGAACATGTAAGTTTTTATTTTCGTTCAGCGCTACAATTGCATAAAGAAGTATTTACGTGTAGGTACATTAAAATTTTCTAATGTTGTTTATTTTAGGAAATCGATGACAATGGAAGTTCTGAGAGGCAGTAATGACTGGTGATGTTGACGACTCATGTCAATTTAATCTAGGCATGGAAATTATTACCAGACTACTCTTTGTTTATCACCTTTGTATTATGTAAGTAAATAATGAATTTATAATATTCCTACATCATATACACATCATTTTAACTGTTTCATAATATGGAAGATTCGAAGTTAGATAACACCTCGAAAAATTCAGTAGTTCCACTTAATGAAGAAGTACAGTCAGACATGGTAAGAATAATATTATGCTGTTTATAATGTTTTATGTGTTCCTTGGCCAAATATTTAAACTCAATGGATGACATTTAGATGGCACATCAACAAGGATAGCACTTCCCATAAATTCAAACCGATGATGATGTTTCTGATGAATGGGACAAGTAGGTACCAGGCCACGCAGAAAATAATGCGAAAAAAAGTTTTTATGTATGAGGCTGGCCAGTTATGTATAGTCTATTTTGGAAATATGATCATTTGTAAGTAAAAATAGGTACGTTCCAATACCAACATTGCCCTCCAAATTGTTTGCGAGCTAATTTAAATTTACGTGTCTTTTTTCGAATGGATCTGCGCCGGGAACATTTTCGCGCTATGATTTTTTACAACTTCAAGTGTCGCCTGAAACCGGATTAATCGTACGATAGACTTCAAATGGCATTCATGGATGAAGGCTCTTCTAAGGCAACCGTGTATCGTTGGTTTAACGAAATCAAGCGCGGCCGACTAACTTTAGGCGATGACTAAAGAAGTGGTCGTCCTTTGAAGGCTGTTTAGAAGAAAACGTGATAGCAGTGAACAATTAAATCCACGACAATAGGCGAGTTACGTATCAAGAGATTCAGCACAAACTGCAGGTTGGATCGGGAAGCCTTCACGAAATTCTACAAGTGCATCTTCGCGTGATGAGAATAGTTTCACGCTGCCGCACAACCTCACCGATGCTCAGAAGCAGGCCCGGATGGAATGGTGACGTGATATGATAAACGAAGCAGTAAGTTTACGACATTATGACAGTCTTGGATTTATCAATACGATCCAGAAATTGGTTTCTGGATCGCGCCAGTCGATAGTTTGTGTCATTCAAAACTAACTTGGTAGCAAAGTGAAGCGATTTAGAAGCGAGAGGAAGATTTTGATAGCGAGCATTTTCAATTTGACTTGCTACATGGTGTCAATTCCTTTACGGAACCAAAGAAGGCAGAAGTTTTCTCTGTTGTGAGCAACAAGCGACCAAACACAGGGCTCCGCGGGCTACTGTTCCACCACGACAACGCGCTCAACACGAGGAATTCCTGGACAGCACGCAGGTCAAACTCCTAGGTCCCCCTTCTTACAGCCCTGACCTAGCACCGGTTGACTTTATTCCCGAAAATAGGAAGATTCGCTATCAACGTTCGAGCAGGCTGTAGATAAACGAGGTGTCTATTATAAACGAGATTTAATAAATCAGTTTGCCAAAAAATTGCCAAAGAGAGTGTATACAGGGTGACTGGTAATTAGTGGCCGATACTTAAACACATAATTGTACTCATCATAACAAACAACTTTCCCAAAGAAACTGTTTTTTTTTATTACTTTTTTTTAATTAATCAAATTACCCATTACAATATTGAGTAATAACGTACCTAACAAGAAAAAACACCATCAGCTGTGATTTTATGTAGTGAATAATCCCTATTTACAAAATAAAACCAATCAATCCACTATTACCATGCAATTTATCAATCGCACGAAACGCGCGCGAGCAATCAGCTGTGTGGGGTCAAGCGACTCACAGCTGATTGCGCGTGCGCGAAAAGAGATATAACTACACACACACCACCAAGCAAAAATAACTTTAATCGTAAAGACCACATACTTGAATATTCAAAGCTGTATTTATGAATCCTAGGTTGCACCAAATATATTGAAATCTAGAGTAGGCATTTAGATATTTATGGTCCGAAGAGTAGTCAGATATTTTGACTGCACTACCGTAACATAGCTATGAACAGTTTATATGATAACATTTATTGATGTCCAAGTTTGTATAGAACTTTATGATCAGTTTAACGCTAAATATTTTGAAACATTGTCACTGCCAATATATTAGTATGCCAAGACAGACTGAACCAAGTGCAAGGCCAACTCCACATCACAAATAAAAATTTGTGCCTTATTCCTGTATGGACAGGGCCTGGGCAGCCGCTGAAAGTAGAGCAAATATATAGGGACGATAGTTTTTGGAAGGCTAAGGTAGAAAAAAGGCTTGTAGATTTCTACAATAAATGCCTTGTACCCGAAATAGTCGATCCAAGAAAAAGTCGCTCAATGCCACTGAGAGACACATTTTAATTATATTTTAATAAACAGTTATTGAGTAGCCAATCTTTCAATTTCAAAGTTTTTTTTTTTCTTATGCGTACCTACGTTACTTATAAAATATAATATCAATTATAGGATCAAAACTGTTTGAGCGATTACTACGCTCGATCTTTTGGCGTGTGTGCGTGAACGGTGCACACAAACATAGCATCGCAATGAATTTGCCTAATTAATTGCTTCATATGATATTGCTAATCCATTGCTTCACATGTTCGAAAAATTTGTCTGCTCAACAACATAAATAACACAATGAATGTTGCTTTACCCCGCAGGTTGGCATAGGACAACTTAAAAAAAAACATCAAAAATCGTCATCTAATAAACATAAAGATTTTCATGGTGGCGCAGTGTCATCGTGCAAGTAATTATGCGTGAGCATTAGGAGAATTCTACGGCATTAGACATAAGGGGATCTCTCCACAGTTCAGTTACTCGTGAAAGGCTTGCACCGATCAGCCAGGGATTATTACAGCTGTACTATACCTTCCTCGGTAAGGGTAGATAGGTTAGAACTGTGAATACTTCTTGAGAGCCGAACAATTAGAGCGCGTCTGCCCAATAGATGGGCGAGCAAAGCGAGCCCGCTCTTGACACGAATGAGCAGAGCGCGGTTCAAGAGCGCTCTGCTCATTCGCTAGCTAATCAGTGCTAGCACTTTGCCTCACTATGCCCTGGCTACACGAGGCTAGTTTTTCAAGCCAGGATAGCAAGCTAGTGTCAGTAAGCTAGCAAGCTAGTACTTCTGGCTTCGTGTAGACGAAACTAGCTTCATTTCTAAGCTAGTAAACTAGTAAGGTAGTTGACAAGCTAGGACAGTTTTTAATAGGATTGGGTTCTATTTTTTAGGCTAGTAGCGCCCCCCACCACTGATTTTACTATCCTGGCTTGTGTACTAGCTTCATGTGGCCGGCGAAGCTAGTTTAAAGTTGACTCGGAAGCAGTAACCACGCATTTTGTTTGTTTTTCTCCGTGACGTATTTTTGAGATTTTAAGATGCCCAAACTAAGTACGGAGATTAATTTAAAGTTCGTACAACTGTACCGTGACCATGAATGTCTGTGGAACGCCACCCTTCCAAGTTATAAAGACAAGTCTAAACGTGATTCAGCGCTACAAATGTATGACGAATTAAAGACGGTGGGTATTAATATGACTACCAAAGAGGTAAAAAGTCAAATTAAAAATTTAAGAGCAACGTATTCTCAAGAACTCACAAAAATTTATAAATCAACCCGGTCTGGAGCAGGTTCTCAAGAAGAATATAAGTCGAAGCTGCATTGGTTCCAGGAAATGCACAGTTTTATTAAAAATGTACGTATGAAGAGAAAAACAACGGTAAGAAGTTTTACAGAAGACTTGCAGTAATCATGAAATCATTCTCGATTGCCAAGGCACAGCACCTTCATTGTTAAATTAGTTCTTAAGGGTTTCTCGTTTCTGGATTGCTGAAACCGAAGAATGGTTACTTCCTTGGTGACGTATACTTTGTAAACCTCTAGTTTCTATTCTCCACGAACCAGGATAGGCATTACCTGTTTCGATACCTTCACGGTCTATATCAGAGCTGGTAATATAAGTTTTTCGATTTTCACTTCTCAACCAAATATGCACAACGCACATGTTGCCAATACAACTTTATCCACTGTATTTACATCAGCTGCTATTGGTTTTTGAAATACGCGAAATTGGCTAGCCAATATCCCGAAGGCGTTCTCCACTACACGTCTGGCTCTAGATAGTCGGTAATTGAAGACTTTCTGTGACCATTCTAAATTGTCACCTGCACCCTAATTAACACATTTTCGTAAACGATTACGTTTAATCTGTTTGATTTTGACGGTTCAAGAACATTCATTGCGTTCTATATATTGTTGAGCAGAATTTTTATCGAACTCAAGAAGCAATGGATTAGCAATCTGTTTCAAAACGATTCAGATTCCGATTGATTGTGTATTACGCAATTAGGGTGCAGGATAAGGTTTTAAAAGGTACGGTTTTAAAGGAAATGCGGCATCAGCAACAATGACTCCGCCATGTGGTAAAAGGTTATTTTCCAGCTTATTGTATATGGAGCAATTTCTAAATACACTTCCATCTGATGACATTCCACAAGCTCCGAGATCTATGTATCGAAAGCAATAGTCATCATCCACTATTGCCATATGCACAATACTGAACACTTTTTTATAATTGAAATACATAGTTCCACTGTTATCAGGTGCTACAACTTGAATATGCTTGCCATCAATGGAACCGTAGCAACATGGAAAGTTCCATCTGTTTTTAAATCCATTTTCTATTTTCTTCCAGTCTTCATCATTAGTTGGGACCTGTAATAAAAAATAAATAATTAATATTTAAAGATTATCTTGTTTATTAAGTAAAATGATTGTTATTTTCTTTTAGGACAGTCAATAATCAGAAGAACAAACCAATACTCAAAATACTAGTGATATTATTGACAACAGTGAAGAATAAAATGATAATGTTAACAATAATGACAATGTTGAAAATTCTGATTTGTCAACACAACCATCTACGACTACATCAAATGATATGAAGCAATGCAACGAGTCCGAGGCAATATCCGCAAAAACTACAGCACCATCGGCAAAACTGTCTGTCTACCGAAATGTCTAGTGCACCAGCTCCAAAAAAGAAAAAAATTACCCAAGTAGCAACATTGGTCAATGAAATTCGGTCGATCAAGAATGATTTAAATAGTACACCCACATGTGGATCAGTGTCACAACAAGATGAGAATGATATTTTTGGATTGTAACTAGCCAACTTAAAATATTATTACCTCTACAGGCTATTATTGCTCGGGACGGAATCAATAGTGTATTATCTCGTTGTCGAATGGCAGATTTAAATTTGAGTAATGCTACATTTTCTTAACAGACACCTAGTCACGACGACTCTTCAAACACGACAACTGGTAGCAGTATAGGTACAAATAGTTCAAAATAACACGAATTTTACAACAACTGAATATGACGCACAACAAGCTTCTGCGGATGAATTTGATTTGATTTAATTACCACAGCATTCAAAAATGCTTAATTATGCCGGAAGGCTTCGTTGGATAAAATTTTAATTTTGCTTACGTGTTACGTGTCTAGTGATGATGCTTGATTTTTTATAATAAACGTAATACAAACCTCAATGTATTTTTTCAATGCCTTGTAGATTTCAACACAGACTTCTGGTATACGTTTTGATATGGAACATGTTGCAACTCGATAAAAGTGACTGAGCCTCCTGTAACTAATGCCGGACGAAAGAAAATCTAGTGTGATCTCCAGTTTTACCTTTGCTGGTAGCGCCTGTCTCATAATTCATTCGTTGTATTTTTGGCGTAACAAGACTCAACAGAATATCAAACAAATCAGGCGTCATTCGCAAAATACTCTTATATTCGCCTAAATCTTCGTTGCGAAATTCTTCCAAAAGTAAAGCAGATGATCCACGTTCATCTCTTCTTAAAATCCACGGCCTTGTCCACACCCGTTTCTGTAATTCATCTTCTAGTTCGTCTAGTGCGAATTGGCAGTTTTCGAAGTAACTGTTTCAGTCGAATAGTGTTTTTTTTTCGCGTGCAGTTCATTTTGGACGTGTGGTCACCTCGGTCACAGCAATAATACTAGCTTAAAATAATATAGCCTCATGTAAACAGAACTAGCATATTCCAAGCCAGGTCAGCTAGCCAAGACAGTTTAGAAGAGAACTAGCTTGCTATCCTAGCTTGAAAAACTAGCCTCGTGTAGCCCGGGCATAACACGCCAAGCATGCTCTATCCCAATTTATGAAAGGTCACATTAACATCAAGCTAGGACTCAACGGTGGGATTCTCTAAGTCAACATTTTCTTGCCGAGCGACTTGTAGCTCAGCAAGGGTCTCGAGAGTAGTCTTCCTCCACTGACTTGTCTTGTGAAAAATGCTCGCTCCATTCACTTTTCTCGTGTGAAAGCTGACTTGTGGCAAAGGTGGGCTCGCATCGTTCACCCGATTTAAGAACATGATTGTGTTGCTTGTTCGTTAAAGGGTGCTCGCTTCGCTCGGTCGTCACGAAACTGTGCTCGCTAAACTGGGTTGAGCTAGAGAATCCCATCGTTAAGTCAGCTTAGCTTGATGTGAATGTGACCACCTTTCATTAGTTGGATTATTAAGGGAACTCCTCTCACTAGGTTAGATTGTGACTTCTTGTGACCAAACGTTTTTATTTGTATTGAATGGTAAACAAGCTAACTGCCAACTGGTTGGTGGTAAGTGGTCATCGTCGCCAAAGGGCTTCTGCAATACCAGTGGCATTAGAGATATCCAAGACAACGCTGAAATATCTCACGTGCCTGACGGCACCCACACTCTTCAAACTACAACACAGCAACGCTGCATGATGGCAGGTATCGGTATTGTGGTTGTACAACCTTGAAAGAGCTTACAAACCCCATTACTAAGAATTCCCCATTCTACCCTCCTTGATTGGCTAAGGCTACAGTTTAGGGTATGACAAAGCTATGTCGCTGTCCTTAGGAGACAAAAGCATCTAAATAAAATAAAAATTATAAAAGATTTTACAGAAACATAATATAATGTGGATTTTAAGAGAACAAAATTATTTTAATTTCAATGTAATGTAGTAATACAGGTTTTTTTATTATATTGTTCTGTAGCCTTATTGATTCTCATGTTTGCTCATGTGTACTTCCATTTCTATCATTCAATTTGTTTAGATACAGAATCCATATTTTTCAGTTTATGGTCACCAAGATTTGGCCTCACTTCATATGTGCAGATAGTTACTCCATGTCTGTGGCCAGGACTAAACTCTCCTTTTAATCCAATGTAATAAATTATTGTATTTGCTGCACCAAAATTGGCCGGGAAATGCATTGTTAAATGATAAACTGATGAAAATGTTACAATCCTGAAAAAAATACAATAACAACTATTAAATCTAGCTAAAAATGTCGTAAAAAAACACAAGATAATTTCATGCCAATTGTGTATTCTTTTTTAGTGATTTTAAAAAAATATACTTAAAACTTACTTAGGAGAATATTCCAAAACACCTTCACTATCCTTTTGAAGTTCAAATATTTGGTCTGGTTCCATTGATACATCATCAAATGTCATGTTGGGTTTATTTTTAAACCTAAAAACGAATTATAGCATTTTATATAAACTAAAAACAATAAACAAAAACATTTAATTACATAAAATACAATCAAATTTCACAATACTGCAACAGAATTTAATTAAAGGTCCATGCAATTAAAATAAACAAATAAGTTGGTACAAATTATTTAGTTCATAGAATAAAACTTAAAATAAATTATCGAAATATAAGGGTCACATCATTGAAATTGAAATTAAAATTTAATGTCAAATTAAAATGGTCTCAGAATTCAAATTACCATTTACCAGCATCACTTCATCAATAACCAATACTTTGTTCTGCATCTATAACATCTTGTTTATTATGATATCCATAATTTTAACTTAATAATTAGTGCTGTTCACGATAGGCACCTGTCACAGTTGGGTGCAATGGCGAATGATGCTTAAGCTTCCTAAAACTACATTTAGAATAAATAATTTACTGTATCTCCAATGATTTTATACTCACAATCTTAATTTTGCAGGATGAGAATCAGAATCTTCAGCAGAAATTTTTATTCCCTTCAGTTTAACATTCCCTGTGAACGGTATATTGAATAGTAACTCTTCATCAGCATCACTTTCAACAAACTGAAAGTTAAATGATAGGTATTTGTGAAAAAATTATTCAGTTATTGTGACATTTAATGCAACTTCTGTTCTTCTGGAATCTATGTCCAACTGTGTTAGACATGAGTCCCGTAAGGCTAGTTTTTTTTTTTTGGTGTTCTCATCCGAATTTTGACGATTTTTTTTAAAGCAGATCAAGAGTAGTCTTTCTTTCTCTGTATGAGAAGAGGGCCTTCCCTTCTGCCCATAAGACAACCCTCTAAATGACCTTTAATGGACTGGTATTAAAACATTCACATAAATAAATTAAATAATTTACACTCACATGAGTTTTATCAAGTCGTTTGTCCCAAGATTTAAAGACAGTTTTGCCAGAGCCTTCAATACTTTCGTTTAGACATTCTAAATTTTCTTTATCAATTTTTTCATATAGGTTATACTGGATGCCAAGTTCGTCGGTGTCGTTGTGATCATGATCATGACCGTGGCAGTGATGATGGGACATTATTGTTAAGTTCTTGTAATGAACGGTGGAGCTATGGTAACATGTGGAGATTTGTAGTCCACCCGGCAATAAGTCTTAACAAGTACACTGTGTGATACTTTTCGCTACTGACACTGCACACCGCAACATGCAGATTCTGATGCAACAACAAATAAATTCTCTGCTATGTTTAATTTAAACAATTCTGTTTGTCATCTGTTGTCATTATTTGTCATCATTTGAGTGCTGTCACCTGTCTCCAATACCACACGTAGTCTGTGATTTCAACGATAGTGATGTCATAAATGACACACACTACACAGAGCTATTCACAAACGTACGACGGACGACGGTACGATTCGCTACCGTATCGACAATGACACTTTGTTCTAGGGATGGACGATATACATCGATGTATTTTAAACAATCGATGTTTAGTAACGATGCATCGTATTGAACCGATATATTGTTAATACTTCAGCATCGAATATTTTTCGAGTTTTTCATTCGATGCATCGAATACGCAAATTATAGATGAATGTACTTTGAGTATGACCAACACTGACTGACGACTGCAGTGACTTTCACGAAGTTTCTTGAAACGGAACGTTATAATCAGTCAAACTGAATCCGATTCTAACAAGTCCGATAAAATGAAGAAGAGACCTTTTCATTATGGTATGGAGTGATCACCGTAAGTAACAAATCTGAAAATGTTTTGTCTGACAAACTTTCAGTTTATCTCAGAACTCCTATTGGAAGACTGAACGAAAATTATTTAGAAATCTGGAGGGATTATAATATACAATTCCTGAAGCTGTACAAAATAGCTTTTAAGTATTTAACAATTGTTAGCACATCTGTTCCTTCAGAAAGACTCTTTTCACAGGCAGGGCTAGTTTTTACTGAGCAACGAAACCGATTGAAGGGGAAAAGAATTAGTAAACTTTTGTTTTTACATAGCATTGAAAAAAATGGAATATGTAAAGACATAAAGCTGTATTGGCTGTGTGATAGTGAATTTTAATACATATTTTTCCTTTTACTTGCCTAGTTTTCTTTAATGCCTAAACATGTAATTGCGAAAACAATCGATGTTTTAGAAACATCGATGTATTTCTCAATACATCGTATTAACATCGATGCAACTGATCGATTCATTACATCAAATAAAACATCCATGTATATTTTAAATGTCCATCCCTACTTTGTTCGTTAACCTGTACCACAATTGCGTAATACACAATCAATCGGAATCTGAATCGTTTTGATACAGATTGCTAATCCATTGCTTCATAAGTTCGATAAATAACCTGCTCATCAATGTAAATAACGCAATGAATGTTGTTGAACTGTCAAAATACAACGGATTAGTCGTAATCGTTTCCTAAAATGTGTTACGCAATAAGGCTGCTGGTTTCTTAACAGTGTTGCCAACTCCATAAATTCTGAGTCCCTAGATTAACAAAGAGCACTATAATGGGGAAGGTCGGGAAAAGCTAATTGTAGATGGCGTGAACATAGCTAGGTCCCTACGGCCAACAATAAATTTGACATTTCTTTCATTCATTTCATTTTATGTTCATTCATGAGTTTGATTTTATTTCATTATTTCGTTAATTTCCGCGATTTCAGCATTTTAAATCATGTAATTGACGTGGAAAATGTCAGAATTTTAAACCTTGAATATTTCCTCGTAATCACTTTCTTCAAAATGTTTCCGACTTAAACCACAATGTTCTAAGTTTAGGGGCTTTCGGGAAATTGTAGACTCCAATTTAGGAGCATCTAGGAACACAAAAAGGCTTCAATTTTCGCTAAAATAAAATAAAATCACATGACGCCTTGTATTATTGGCTTGTGTTGGGAACTAGCTACGACAGCGCCATTTTGACAGTTGCCTTCCCCATTAAACGGACTATTAATCAAATGTCGCATGTCGCTAGAAAGTCACTAAAATTAAAATTAATTAAAAGCAAGCGAGCAGTCGACTGTTCAATATTCAAACATATTCAACTTCCCGAAGTTGAATATGTTTGAATATTGAACAATTCCTCCTGTGAAGTCCTGTGTTCCCCTATCTATACAGTTTTACCAACATTACCAACCAACGAAAGAATCGAACCATCGAGCTCAGTGTTGCCAACTTAGCTTAACAAGTGACATTTAATAGTAGACATTATCGGAGAACAGGCCGTATGCAATAGCAAAACTTAGATTTGAAAGAAAATTGGATGTGTTGCTTTGAATATTTTTTGTAATATCTTAAGCGAGGGCTGTTTTAAGTACTCCAAAAATCGCCAGACATGCCGCTAAACAATTTATGTCGTCAAAACTTTATTTTAGTCGCTAAGACTTGAGCACAAGTCGTCAGTTCTAGCGACTGAGTCGCTAAATTGGTAACACTGTTTCTGAACCGTAGGACTGGCAAAACGCTGTTCACACATCCACATCCATGCGAGATGGTTTTTTTGTTAACCGATTGTAGGTGTGTTTAGGGGGAAAGCTACAAAATGTTAGTAAATGGATGATTGTGGGAGAAAGTTTTAAGTGGTACACAAATGTTTTTTTTAGGTCTTTTACTAAGTGTAACTATAGAATAAACATCGAGTAACTATTAGAAAACAAAAAAACAGTAAACAATTATTTTAGTAAATAAATTTAAGTACTTCATTTCTATTAAACTTGCTTTGTGAACTTCAACTATCTGTCAAATCGGGAAACTAGAATATTGTTTCTTATTTTTTCCGGACATCATTTTCATTTTGAATTTGAACTAATGGAATACGCTAATTATCTGAAGTTAAAAATAAGTTTTGGTCGGAGTAAGATTACGACGGCGTTTATTACAGAAAAATATTATCTACTAGTAGTATGTATTTTATCAACAATTACAATTTCTTGCTCATTTTCAAGTAATATAAATTTAAGTCTAGAACGAATTTACGTGTTACGTACGTATGTAGGCACCTAAAATTATAAAATATTCTTGGATCTATGTAGCGATTCAAACAACAATAAATGTTTATATCTATGTATAATTACTTAAGATATTGAATAAATTAATTTGTATTTTAAACAATATTTTTATACGTTAACAATTCCGACAAAAAATATCTGTCCGAAGAATTTATGTCTTCATTTCGTATTTGAACTGTCAAAATTGTACGGTTTCGGATTTGTGAGTAGCGTTTCTATGACATCGTCGATAACATTGATGTTCACGAAACCGTATCGTACCTTTGTGAATAGGCCTACAGGTCTCCTCGCCCCATTCCAACATTGTACACAACCATAGACAATTAACAAATGTCACTGTCAAATTTTGGCCGTTTTCAAATAATTTTCACTTTGCCGCTTCCGCCATTCATGTCAGTCCCTCAGTATTTCTAATGTACTCTGTGATTCACCCGGAACCCGCTATTACAGTGTTGTTGTTGATAAAATAAAGTCTACGTAGACTTATTTCCGTACTACAGTAGTGATTAAACTGTAATATTTTGTATTGGTAGTGCAAGATGTGCAACAAGTGTTGTATAAAACATTGTGGTGCTAAACGAAAGGACCTCATCCGCCCCATCACTCATCCGCCCCGACAATAGTGTCGCTTTCGACAGTCCCGAAAAGGCTGAATGTCTTGCTGACAGCCTAGAGTCCCAATGTTCTCCCAGCTCCCAACCAGTAGACCAAGCTCACCTGAACAAGGTCGACGCTGAAGTCGAACGAAGAGCCTCCTTCCCTCCCGTCGAAGACCCTGATGATCCTCTGCCTCCCGTCACTCCAGACGAAGTGCACGACATCATTAAAGGGCTCCACGCTCGTAAGGCCCCCGGTTCGGATGGTATTACCAATAAGGTATACAAACTCCTCCCTGCCCCGCTAATAATGCTTATGACCGCCATCTTCAATGGCGCCTTGAGCAACAACATTTTCCCACAAGCATGGAAAGAAGCCACCGTCATCGGTATCCCAAAGCCAGGCAAGCCAAAGTCTGAGCCCTCCAGCTACCGCCCTATTTACTAACTCAAAGTTCTCGGCAAAATCTACGAAAGGCTTATTTATAAGCGTCTCAAAGACTACGCCGAAGCAAAGAGGCTCATACCCAACGAGCAGTTTGGTTTCCGAAGCCAACACTCGGGCACCCAACAGGTCCACCGTATCGTAGAGCACTTATGCGCTGGTCTGCAGCGTAACGCGACGACGGGTGTGCTATTCTTCGACATAGCGAAAGCCTTCGACAAAGTCTGGCACAACGGCTTGATATACAAGCGCTACCAACTAGGAGTGCCAGATCGTCTCGTGCTCATCTTACGAGACTTTTTGTCGAATCGCACCTTTCGCTATCGCATCGAGGGAGCACTCTCGTCCCCTCATCCTATTCGCGCCGGTGTCCCTCAGGGTTCCGTACTATCTCCTCTCGCCTTCACGCTGTTCACTAGCGATATCCCAAAAAGTAAAAAGGCTCAGTTGGCTCTCTTCGCCGACGACACTGCCGTTTACTATACCGGTCACTGTCCCAACGCTATAGCTCGTACTCTCCAAACCTCCGCAAACGTCTTAGGCGCTTGGTTCCGGAAATGGAGAATCGAGGTCAACCCCGATAAAAGTCAGGCGGTTCTCTTCTCAAGACGTCGTCGATTCCCTCCCCCACTTCCCAGTCCGATCACTATGTACGGTAAGCCGATCCCCTGAGAGAAGCAAGCCAAATACCTAGGCGTGATCCTCGATGAAAACCTTACCTTTAAGGCTCATATTAAGGCGGTTCGCGCGCGCGCTTCCTTTGCTCTTAGCAGGCTCCAATTCGTACTGACAGCCCGTAGTTAACTGTCCCTTAAATGCAAGCTCCGCATTTATACCGCAGTCATCCGTCCCATCATGACCTATGCCTGCGTTGTATTTGCGCACGCTCACCCACGTCATCTCCATAAAATGCAGACCCTCCAAAACCGTTTCCTCAGAAGGGTTACGGGTGCCCCTTACTACGTCCGAAACATAGATCTTCACGTCGACCTCAAAATGCCAACCATAAAACAGTTCATGAAACGCCTATCAAAGCGTTTCTTGGACTGTGGCATCAAACATTCTAATCCCCTGATTACAGCGGCCGCCCGCTATTCTCCCTCTCGCATTAGCAGTATTCGCCGACCAACGCATACTTTAATCGACCCCGACGACGCCACTACCCTCCTCCAGGAGAGTAGTAAGGCCACTAGCACGCTACATAAGCCCAAAACCCGATCGCCGTCCTACCGTCCTCGCCGCCGAGGCCCGCCGCGACGCCCAAATCGACGCCCCTCCCGACCCTTGCTCGAGCCAGCCCGCGCCGCTGAGCCTGTAGCTTTAAATCCGTCCCTAAATAATACCAATCCTGAACCAGCTAGTCATTTGCTGCCCTCTTCCAGTGACGCCCTAAGCCGAGGTTCGTACCCCACAGGGGGTGCCCTTAGCGTTGTCGCTTAGTTTTAGTTAGTATTAAAGTTTAAGTCCTGGCTGGAGGCCTTAATTTATTAGGGCAACCACAGGCAAGTCCGCTTAAGCAGACGACAACCGCATAGGTTGACCTGCGAGATGCCAAACAAACAAACACAAAAAACGAAAGGACGTTAAAATGCATCCGTTTCTTAGTGAGCTACAGTATTCAAAAAGTGGCTTCTGAGCAAAAGGCACGGTATGCGGTAAAGGGTTAAGAGTCCCTATCAATATCGTGGTCTAAAAACAGAAAATTCTATTTTTTCCAGCGCAAATTTATTATGTAAACCTCAAATCTATTATGTTTTTAATGCACAATTATTCATCACCTATTTAACTAGTTATTTTACGAATTTAAAGGAAAATGACCAAAAGTCGTCTCAAAAAGTCTCATGCATCAAGATCATCATTTTAAAGTAATTATTTTCATATTTTTTACGACATTTCGCGTCGGGGATTTCATATTTGAGCAGGGAATTTAGTTTAAAGTAAGAATGTTTACTGGTATACGTGAGGGTTCCAGTAACAGATCCTTTATAGATGTCTACATGGGCGGATTTAAGGGGGGGGCACGGGGGCACGTGCCCCCCCCCCTCCCAGAGGTATTTTTATGTAGTGTGGAGATTCCAGCAGTACATACCTACGTAGAAGCAAATAAAATTTATCAGAGTTGTTAAAACATATGAATAAAATAACAGAAAAAACCGGCCAAGTGCGAGTCCGAGTCGCGCACCGAGGATTCCGTACAAACCTGAAGGTATATAAGACCTGAGTATTTGATATCAATTTCAATTTAATACCTCCACGCATTCATGAGGAAAGGGTAGTAGTTAAACTTCAGCAGCTGGTTACTGACGATGTAAATAACGCGGTCTCAAAAATAGTTCACTGGTTCAATGTTAATAATTTACTTCTTAATGAAAAGAAGACTAAATGCATTAAGTTTACGCTACCCCACGTTAGGCAGGTGAAAACGAACGTGTTGATAAAGGGCGAAGAATTGAAATTTGAAGACAGCACAGTATTCTTGGGCTTAACTGTGGATTCTAAGCTTCAGTGGGGCCCACATATTGATAAATTGTCAAAAAAGCTAAGCTCCGCAGCATACGCTGTTAGAAAAATTCGAAATTTAACTGATTTAGTGACAGCCCGTTTAGTATACTTTAGTTATTTTCATAGTGTGATGTCGTACGGTATTCTTTTGTGGGGAAATGCCGCCGACATTCAGACTATATTTGTTTTGCAGAAAAGAGCTGTTAGATCAATTTATAAATTAAGTCCGAGACACTCTCTCAGAGATAAATTTAAGAAAATTAATGTAATGACTGTGCCTTCTCAGTATATTTATGAAAATCTTTGATATGCCCACAAAAACATAAAATTGTTTAAAAAATACAGTGTTATGCATAATATAAATACTAGGAACAAACACAAATTTGTTGTACCTACAACAAGGCTCAAGAAAATAGGTGGCTCGTTCAGATGTCAATGTATACGCTTTTATAATAAACTTCCAAGCCACGTTCAAGAACTAAGCCATAATAAATTCAAATCATTTATTAAACGTAAGTTGTGCCAGAAAGCTTTTTATACAGTCAAAGACTATATTGAGGACAAAAAGGCTTGGGGCTGACCTGCTCCAATTTTTGCATACTGTTTTTTTTTTTTTTTTGTTTTGCACCTAACTTTTGTTTTTTTTTAATATACACTTTGACATTTCATGATTATTAAATACACAATGACGTGAATATTTACTTTGTATAATATTATTTATTATTTTAATTTCGTGTGAGGACTTAGTGGGTAATATTTTTATATATTTTGTCTATCTCAATTATTCCTTTAATTTTGATATCTGGCAGTTTGAGTACTTAAAGCGGCCTACCCAAATGTCCTTTCTTTGGTATTGTTCGTCGAATCGTTGAGCTCCTTATGTTTTGAGTTGAGCTGCACGATTAATGACAAATGCGTGCACTGACTGGACAGGCCCACTCAAATCTGTATGGTTCTTTCCTCAAAAGACCATTTCAGACACCTACCTACATGGTCCTCATATGATCTGTAAAATAAATAATGACATGAATACCTACCTACGTATTATTTTATTGTTATTATTGTGAATGTTAAGACTACGTGGGTCTTTTTTATTTTTACTTTTGTTTTTTTATTTTATTATCTCAGTTAGTTTTAATCGTAATCTTGGTCTGGCGGTTTGAGTAATTATGCGGCCTACCCAATGTCCTTTCTTTGGTATTGTTCGTCGAATCGTTGAGCTCATAATGTTTTGAGTTGAGCTGTACGATTACTGACAAATGCGTGCACTGACTGGACAGGCCCACTCAATCTGTGTGGTTCTTTCCTCAAAAGACCATTTCAGACATCAATCCACATGGTCATAACATGATCTGACCAACATTATGTCTGGACTTTAAAAGAGACTGTGACCTCTGAGTTTGTTTCGGCTTTTCTTCTCAGAGTAGTCAGATAGGAAACGCCGACCTCATCTAGTTTAAAAAAAAATGTTTGACGTGTAAAAGTGTTTGTACAAACCCACTTACAGAAATAAAAATCATTTATCAGTAAGTTGAAAATTATTAAAAGTATTTTTATTAGATGATGTAACTAAAAAAAATACGGTTTTCGCAATTTTTCCTTGATCTGTGCTCTAAGACGTTGCTTCGTACCAAATTTCAAGATTCTGAGTTAACGGGAAGTACCCTGTAGGTTTTGATTTCCTTGCGAGTGTCGAATATTTGCGGCATAAACGGCTGTATCTTTTGATTGCGTTGGCTTAGAAGTTTGATCTTTTCACAGCTCCAAGGGACAGTAGACTTCAGTATTTGAGAAAAATTCCAGCTTGATACCTCCTCGCTTTCCTGAGAAAAAGGGTCTTGACAGACAGACAGACGGACGGACAACTAATTGATCATATAAGGGTTCCGTTTTTCCTTTCGAGGTACGGATCCCTAAAACGTGAAACTCTTGTCTATTTCTGGCTGGAGTTGCGAATTTTGTTCGTTGCATCCCTTTCACGCACTTGCAAATGAAAGATGATAATCAGCGTTCTGCGTTTGCGAGAGCGGTATGGTCGGGGGAAAGCGTGGGTCGAGGCGCGGGAGACTCAGCGCAGTACTAGGACCTATGGGTGAGTCTGAGTCAGGCGACAGATCATAGCCGGGAGAGTTTTTCATGCACTTGCTATAATTACGTAAACGAAAATTAACTTATCTTTGTAGCCTACTTAGTTTAGTATAGTTTTAGCGAGTAACAAGTTATTTTACTGTATATAATATAATGAGTTATAAAGACAGGAAAAGACTGCAGTTGCAGATACAGAGAGGGGGAAAGGGATTCAATTTGGTGGTGCCCCATATGCAACCACGCATGCGGCAACTACATCAATGCCAACAACTCCATCAGCAGTATCAGCACTCAGCCTTTAGCCTTTTTTACCCACTATGTAAGACAGAATTTTCTGCCCGTCCGCCCCTTGTGCCAGAAAAAAATCCTGGATCTGCCCCTGGATGACTATAAAGGATCTGTTATTACTGTCTGCTGTGTATTAGCATGATCCTAGCATATCCAATCACTGTATAATTGTTGACTGTTTTGAATCATAATGTTTACTGGTACCCTCATCTATTAAGGATCTGTTCATAATCATAATCATAATCATAATATTTTATTTGCTTTGAAAGTAGGTACATAAATAAGGTGTTTACAAACTTTGTGATCCCTGTACAATCTACCTAAATTAGGCATGCAAATATTGAAAATAAATTTAACAAAAGAATTAACTCATTAGTCAAATTAAAATTGTCGAAAAATAATAGTTAAAAAATAAAATTAAAATTAAACAATTAAAACCAGGCATTATAATGTCAAACAACACATACCTACTGTCAAATTTGAAATCTAAAGTGTAGTGTCATCTAAAAAATCTTTAATTGAATAATAACACTTATCAAGTAATAGGGTATTATCAAGTGTTATTACTTCATTACAAATTCTATGTAAGTATGTCAGAAATATGGTGAATGACCTAAGAATAAGTATTAAAATTAAAATTGTTGACTTTGAATCGCTATTAAAACTAAAATGGACTTGTTTGTTTTATGTTTTTCTATAACTTACCTAGTCAATCCACGACAACATAAGCATGAGCAACAGTGTCTGTCATGAACAGTATTCTAAGATTATGTTTTTCAAGACGCTCCCTAGACAAGCGCTTTATTCAGTCCGACTGGTCACACTTATGATAATGTTTCATTGGTAGGTGTTAGTGTGATAGTGTGATCACGGTAGCGTCCATTGATATAGTTACCCTTAGATACGTTACCCGCTCACAGTATTAGCAATATAAAGGTTGGGTTAATTAACTAGTTTCAGTTACGCACCCTATGTCGCGACTATACGTAGCTATAACTCGTAATTCTTACTACTATAAGCGAATTACGTTGTTTTACAGCAATCATATTCGTTCGTGTCGTGACGTGTCTCAAACAAATACGTCATTGGGATCGTCGAACAAAATATAGGAACATATGTACCTTGTTTTTAGGTTATTTTCGATTTCATAAAATAACTCCGAAACCCGGGTTTCGTTTCCAAAAACACTTTTTGCAGGAGTTAATATGTTATGTGTAGTCTATAAAAAACAAAGTTTGATTTTGATGCAGCATGGTACGGGATTCCATACATTTACGAGCATTGTCCTTTGATAACTACTAAATATAGGTAAATTACGAAAAATAAAAATCTAAAACATGTTTTTACGTAAACCCGAAACAACAGCACCCTAATTGCGTAACACATTTTCGTAAACGATTACGACTAATCTGTTTGGTTTTGACGGTTCAAGAACATTAATTGCGTTATATATATTGTTGAGCAGATTTTTTATCGAACTTAAGAAGCAATGGATTAGAGATCTATTTCAAAACGATTCAGATTCCGATTGATTGTGTATTACGCAATTAGGGTGCTGGTTTTTCAATTGCTTTTTTGCTTACTAGTAGCAAATACCAATCTGAGAAAAATCCTCAATACTGGGTATTATATATTTGTAAGTCCACGTTTTTTTTAAATTTAAATCAATGTATTAGTACTCGTACTTTAAAATAAAATGTGATAGACGCTGAAAAAACAAGTGTTAAACCGTCGTGAACGCGTATTTTTTTTTAAAATAACAATAAGTATAATAACCTACCAAAATCATATATTTTTTTACTATTTATTTATTTGTAATAAAATATCGAAATAATGCCATAAAAACTGATGCGCTCGCTTCGCTTTAGACATTCAGTCGCGCCCAGGGTGCTCAATCTTAGAAGAAAAAACCGGGGACAGCAATGGGTACAATGATACAAAATCGCGAAGTATAAGTTTTCCCTGTACAAAATAAGTTTGAATGTGTTTTTTTTTAATTTTGCCGGATTTAATTTGACCTATATTACCAAATATGGATAACAGATGGCAGCTCTGAAGTAATGTTCTCTTAATTTCTATAGTTGGTTCTAAACTATTACAACATTGAGTAGCCCCTGTAGCTCATTACTACTAAACTAGTATATTTTTTACCGAGTTCTGTTGTATTGTATCAAAAAAAATATATTTAAATATGGATAATTGTCAAGGGTTTTAGTTAAATTAATTGCACAGTAAGATATTTCATTCTTTTTGTATCAATTATCACTTATTGCAATAATTTACACAAATATTTTTTATGCATTCATTTGGGTATTGGGTGGTTGGTAGAATTCCTTTAGTGGTTTTACAATCAATAAACTGGTAACTACAATGCAAATGTTTGACGCTTGCGCCGGTGTTTTTTCGATATTTTGTTTATTTTTGTCTCTTTCTGTGTAATATTGTGAGTTTGTCGTTAAGTTGTGCGAAAGTTGCTCCGACTAATCATATTTGTGACCAGAAAGTAATTTCGTGAGTGGCTGTGTCAAAACTGAGATAGGACTGCACTGTAGTGTTATCATGTCGTAGGATAATTATAGTGGTGTTAATAAAAACATGATTATATAAATTGTATTTCATTTATTAATCCTTGAAATGTACATTAAAATACTACAGTAATATATCTATACTATCAATAAAGTGTTAGGCTTGGGTCTAGTATCGTTTGGGAGGAGTTTTGGGGTAAAAAGGGTTGAAGATGGTAGGAGTGGGTTCCCTGATTATAACGCTACCACTCTTATTACAAGGCAATGCGTATTTTTCGAGAAATTAATAATAAATGTTTCTAACCTCAAATTAGATTACAGCGTAACGAAACGTTAAAATCGGCAATTGACAACCAAATCTGTACTAGTGTATTGTCTGTGGTGTAAAATGTCGTGCAAAATTTGCGTCATGTGTCAGTGTCATTTGTTTACGTTCATTCCGTTTCTCCCAGAGTTGTGAGAAGTTAGTGTACCTCCAATTCATGGTTAAAATAGGTCGACATTGTTCCAAAACCGAATCGGGGCACCCCGACTCCACGTAGTCTTTCCCCTAGAGTGTTTATAAAAATCCGGAGGCGCGAAGGGAGGGCAACCCCCGCCCGCTGTAACAAAGCATAGGCACCCTATCCTATTGCCTATTCTTTGTTACGCAAGGGCGAAGGGGTTGCACTTCCCGCAGCGCCGGAGACGTTGGAAAAGCGACATTTAAGTGTTTTGAGGTTAGGTTACAATAATTAGTTTTTCTCAAGAACGGTGCGTTACCTTTTCATGGGAGTGGTACCAGGGGAGACGGAGCACCCCCCTCCATCCCCCCCACCACCTCCCCACCCCCACCTCCTGCCAAACGATACTAAATTTTAACCAAGTGTTACCTACAAAGCTATAGCTACATCTAAATATATAAAAATCAATGCCACTTTTCGTTGTAAATTTATAACTCAAAAACGGGCCCACCTATCCAAACTAAATGTTTAGGCTTTGTTCGGACTATTTAGTAGATGGTTTATGTGAAGTTTGCACAAAATCGGTCGAGCGATTCTTCATTTATAAAATTTTTTGTAAGAAATGAATTCAATAAATGGCGGATAATTTTGTTAATGGGGATTTTGCTGTCAAATAGATTTTTTTAATGGGGATTGAGCTGTCAAATTGAAACTTATATCATTTTTGACATTAAAAAATGTGGTCATGTCATTCATGCAGTCATTTCATTTATGGACGTGGACGTGCTACGATTAAAGCAGATTGTGAGAGATAATTATTGCTTTGTGATTATATTTTTTTTATATTGTTGAGTGCATGCATTCATACAAAAGGTGAGTCTTGAATTGTTCAAATGTACTATTTATATGTGTGCGTGTACTTTTCTCAGTTTTTAGCGAGCCGTCGGTGTTTCGTATCGTTTACAGGCTTTATTTGAATTAAATTGTCAAACGGAGTTAAACTAAAAGTTAATTTTGAATTGTTGAAGTGAATTACATGTATGTATGTGTTTCTTTATTTTTGAAAACATATTGTGTGCATTCGGGTGTTTTATTCTTTTGTAACAGATGGAAGCACGTCGATTTAAAAAAATGAACATTTAATGACATTTTATATACATTGACGTATGCAGTCATGTATATTTACATACACACGTAGACGCATATGTATAAATACTGAAACAACACTGATAATGTAGCAATTTGTTTCTTTTTTTTTCTTTTTTATATGAGGGATAAATGCCACGAGCCAGACGAGCAAATATAGGTCGGCGAACGCGTAATGCAAATGATGTGGCATTACTAAGACGATCACAGACTGCAGATGAACGCTCACAAGCTAATGCATCGCAGCGTGAACGTAATGCACGAAATAGATATGTTGACCCTGTACCTGTACTGAATCTTGCACGACGTCAAGAATACGTCGTGCTGTTTTGGCTGAAATGATGCGTGCTTCTTTTAATTACAACTGTCAGATTGATTATAGTATGTACGGATACATTGGAATGATGGACGCAATATGTTCACATTGTGATGCGGCTAATTTTCCAGGTGAATCGCCGGCATGTGTTATGCTAATGGCAAAGTGAGATTGCCAGCATTAGAAACTCCACAATTAAAAATAAATAAATACAATGGTTCGGCCATTGTATTTATTTATTTTTGGGAAATCTCAAACGTCGATGCACTTTTTGAATCATATTCAACAATACAATTCGTCATTTCAAATGTCCTCTTTTGGTGCTATTAAAATTATTAGAGATAATTTTATGCCGACGTTTAAGGTAAATACTTCAACAGGATTGTCACATGTTTATATCAATCTGAATCATGAAGTATTCGATAGTTTTAAAAATTACGATCCAACATCTACCTAAAATTGCATACATGTTACAGATTCAGGGCTAGATTTATCATCAAGCTGGTTCGTTATTGCCATACATCGAGGCTGATCATCAATTTTTGCAAATTTATTTTATTGGTGATGAAAATCGTGAATTGGATCAACGTTGTGCAGTTGTTTCGAAAACAAGACGAGAAATTATTCGTGAGCTACAAAGGTTTTCGAATCAGCATAACGGATTAGTTCAATTATTGTTCAAAATTGCTCTCGATCCTAAGCCATCTGATAATCACAAAATCGTATGGGCTGATAGAACATTGGAGAGCATGCAAGGCGATTCAATGCACCGACAATTGATGAGGTTGCTATTGTAATTCTTAGTGATCAGTTTCAATCCTGTGATATTGTACTTCATCGCAGAAATGAGCAATTGCAACGTGTTTCGGAACTTCATCGTAGTAACGATGCATTACAATACTCAATATTGCATTGGAAAGGTGACGATAGCTACCATGTCAATATACCCAGTGTTACCAACTCTCAAAAATATTTAACCCTAAAGTTTGTGTCAAAAACCCTAAAATAGCCTTAATGGGGAAGGCAACTGTCAAAATGGCGCTGTCGTAGCTAGTTCCCAACACAAGCTAATATTATATGGCGTGATGTAGTTTTATTTCATTTTAGCGAAAATGGACGCGCTGTTGTGTTCCTAGATACTCCGAAATTGGAGTCCACAATTTCCCGTGCCCATGAAATTTGAAGATTGTGGTTTAAAGCTAGAGATTTTTTTGAGTTCGAGTTTATGTCGGAAACATTTTGTAGCAGGTGATTGCGAGGAAATATTCGGTTATGGTTTAAAATTCTGATACTTTCCATGTCAAGTACTTGATTTAAAATACTAAAATCACCGAAAATAAACGAAAAGGTGAAATAAAATCAAACACATGAATGAACACAAAATGAAATGAATGAAAGATATGTCAAATTTATTGTAGGCCGTAGGGACCTAGCTATGGTCACGCCATCTACAATTAGCTTTGCCCCCTAACCAATTTAAAAATATAAATTCATAATAATTTAGAAATAATATGCTGTAATATGTTTCAAAAGTCTTTTTATTATAAGTTATTTAATCCATAAAATATTTCGTCTTCATCTGAAGATTCAGATTATTTGAAATCATACATGTTGACATTGAATAAATTTAACATTTTATTGGATGGATTAAATGTTGTACAAGATCCAACATTTCGATTTAATGTAAATCGGACCATCATGATGCTTTGCAACATTTTAATAGAAAGTCTATTCCGCAACTTATAGACAGAGAATGCACGAAACGAAATCTATTTACCTTTTAGATCGATCTGTTTCCCAAATCTTCGTGTACTTCTGACTGTACGTTTTTATATTTATTTTCCTTAGGCATCATTAACACATTTCTTGTCAACACACAATACAAACCAAAAACGAAATAACAATCGTCGTAAGAATATTCTTTACCTATTTTTTTGGCGGTATCCTATGTCACATAAGCTAATGTCAAACATACGATCAAGTTTAAAAAAATATAGAATTATACACAACACTAGCCGCCTTACGCACAAACAATAAAATGACCGCCAGTGGCGCCAGTATTGCCGCCAGTCACCACAGAGTGGATGTAGAATTACGTACTAGATGTCGTTATAAGTCGCTAGGTCAAGAAATAAATATTAATATTATCAATTTAAAAATATTAAAGAGTCAAAAAATCCCTGAAAATACCCCTAAAAATTTCAATCCCCTAAAAAAATCCCATCACACTTATTTACCCCCTAAATCTGGGGGGAAAACCCCTAAGTTGGGAACCGTGAATATACCAATAAACAGGACAGGTATATAGTTTACTATTTTCAGTGTGTTGACATTTCATTTGTATAATTTTCTAAAGTCACATTTTGCACTTATTTTCACTTATGTACAGTAAAATAGCTAGCAATTAATCAAATATTTTTTTGTTTGAATAAATGAATTTGATGTTCCAATTTTTTTTATTATTATTTCACTTTATACGTAGCGAAACACGTACCGGGCCACTAGTAGCTGTATACATATAAATAGCTATATGCATACCAACACCCTACCCCTAACAAAGGTGTAGTTAGTAACTATGAATATCAGATGGCGCTACTTTCTTCACGAACGCAGATGCCCCGTTCCACGGAACAAGATTGGTCTCTATTTAAATATAGTATAAAGTACGCTGTGGTCGCGCGAAAGGGCTCTTTGACGTCGGACCTGTGTCGCCCATGACGATAGCCTAACCCTAACCCGTTTTGAGACTTGTGAGTATATTTTTCTATATTTATGAAGAGTTGAGATTTTTAAATGTTATTCATACATATTAAGGGTAAGGCAAAGATCATCTCTCAGCCACTTCTTCACTAGATGGCAGCACAGTTGCAAATTAGCACATTTTCCATTTTTACGCCTATCTTATAAACCATTGAGACAACTTTGTTAAAGGCGGGAACTAACGTATTAACTTATTTTTTTTAGATATTCTCTTTGCTTGTTAACTCGTCTCTTACAAAGATTTGTTCCAAGAAACATTTAGCAGTCTTTACTTTATTCTATACACACATGAACGGTAAATGGTTTTACTTTTATTATCACTAGTTGGCATTTGTTTTCAAATACTTGATTGTTAATTAAAATAATGAGATGGCGTTAATTAAAAAAAAGGTCTAATGAACTAAATAATCCAATTAGGACTTTACTATCGTAAACTGTAATTGGCTTTATTGTGTATATTTTACTGACAAACTAAATTTGGTTCCGACCTAAGATGTCCTAGAAAAGCGGAGACCGCCACACGCAGCCGTAATAGCCAAATACAGAGCATTTTTGGACACCTTAGTGTCATATACTGATGAAAATGTCAGAATTCGTGACTTCCACTATGAATGTAACGGATACGGTGTTCTAGGAAACCGTAGCTTTAAACTAAATAAATAATCGACAATTCAAATCAAATCAAAATATTTTATTTCACATAAACCTACATGGACACTTATGCAACGTCAGAAGCTAGGTGCACGGTTCCAATTGGCTTTTCCTATGGCGAAGAGCCGGCAAGAAACTCCACGGTTACTCTTTTAAAAGTAATTGGCTTTAACAATATTTTAAAATTAGTGTTAATAATTATGGGAGGTACTTGTTGACCGGCCTACATGGCCGGTCAACAAGTACCAGGTTATTAACAAAATAGAAAATGGTTTAGAACTCTAAAAGCCTATAACGTTCTCACATTCACAAATATAAAAAATCTATAGAATATATAAATAAAATAATCTACTAAACCTATTTGCATACATAAATATAAAAACCAAAAAATATGTACTTAGGTATAAGATGGAAAATAAGCAAGAAATACATTCCGCGCATCTTTACTGAAAAACCATACAAACAGTTTTAGGAGGGTTTGTCAAAAAACTAGTGTCAGCAATTTTTTAAATAGCCTTTCAGTTTTTAGTAATATAAATATATTATTACTTAACATTGCCAAAATAATGACATAATTTTCAGAGAATGATGGCTTCTCATAAAATTATAGAATGGAAATTACATTGAGACCTACTATTTCAAATATTTTTAATTTCCAATTATTATTCTGAATGATGTAGGTATGAATGGTGTATCGTCACACGTCGACACACGTAAGTATCTTACACAACAACACAAAAGTAGGTTGCAAACATAACATAGTTTCAAGAATTACTTAGGCATACAATTTTGAACTTCAATAAATAATTTCATACAACTGTTAGGCTCTTACATACAGTGAAAAATATCTACTAACAAAAATCTTATGAACTAACAAATAACACAATTAAACTATACATCGCTACATACAAAGATACATAAATTTAAAATGAATACAATAAAAATATCTTCTCTCCTTGCCGCCGGATCAATCTTCTGCTTGTCACTGTTTACTTTTATCGTATATTATATCCTTTCCGTTCGCATCTCCTTCAGTAAAATCAACAGCTGGAAGCCTCAGTTTTATCTACAACAAATTAATTAAATAAACTTTTTTGTTAGACTGTACTATACTGAATCCAAACCTCAGAGACCCTAGAAATAATTTGGTCTATTAGTAAATGAGTAAGAGTAATATTTTTCATACCTTTTAATTCCTTGATGGTATAGACATCTAGCATTTTTCCGAACTCGTCTCAAAATAATTTCCGGCAGGACACCAAACCATCTTCGGCATCATAGCGCTGATAAATTCCTTATCCCGGTTGACAGTTGGGTGACAGATATAAATCAAATGAAGTAACATTTATTCATTTTGGTAATTCGTAATTGACCCTGGACCTAGAATTAAAATAATAATGACAAAAAATTATCCGAGAAACATTTTTATTAATACATTACCAAAGAAATAATAATATTTGTTACTTACTTGATAATAATAATTATGCTTTTTGTTCGTAACTGAAACATCATTTTCCAAATGAATTTCTGCCTGCGAGTAATAACTTCCAGTCACAGTGGCCCATACAAATGCGGTGTTAATATTCTGGTCCTTCTCTGTGCATTGTTGCCATGTTTTATTACACATGCTACATTTAAATGTTAACACACTGTTGAATCCTTTCCGATGTTCACAAACATACTCAATTTGAGATGATTCACAAGACTGGCGATATTCTTCCATTTGAAATGCCCATTGGATCACATGTTTCAAGTCAACAATACGGTTCCCAGACAAACCAGATAAGTGGTCACTTGAAGTTCTTTCCACAGTTAGTTGTTAAGCTTCAGTGGCTGGATCGGGTTGTGGCCAATCAATATCAATAGTAGTCTCTGCTTGCTCTGATACAGATTCAACTGCATTACAGCTATAGCGGCAGGCTGCGGCTTCGTAACGAAATTTTGGTATACCCCGCGAATAGGTTTCAGTTTCAGTATACGATAGTGTACTCTGTGGTTTTCAGTTTCATCTTATCTTGAGCTATCGAAAGGTTAGACAGCTGATTGATTGATTGAGTAAAATCGTAAATCCGTCACCGATCTGTCAGCAGCTGTAGTTTAGTGTCATTCAGGGCGCATTCCGAATTGAGCTGTAATCGATTTGAGCGCGCTTACACCCGTTCCGAGTCAGCGTGAGCGCGATAACAATGTCCCGTGTATCGTCATAGATGACGTCATGACAAACGCCATCTTGCGATAACGCCATGTTGCGACAACGCCGACCATGCCTTTTAATAATATCACTGTGAACGAATTATTGACAGCTCTCATCTGTCATAATCGTGATAACTAAATCGGAACGCAAATAATCGATGTGAGCGCTGTCACCGATTATGATCTAACTCGGAATGCGGCCTCAGTCAACCGGTCTGTAAAAAAGGGATCCATTATCCCATTATTTTCGAATTTTATCGATATTAGTATCGATTAGGGTTGTTAAATATTTGCTATATTTTTGTTGACTACTTTAGGGAATCGTTAGTGTAGGGAAATGTACAGACTAGTAATGCGTTTTTTGAAAATTTCTTAAAAACGTCCGTATCTCGACATACTAAGATATCTCGAGATCTAGTCTTGTAGAGAAAATTAAGCAGACAGGTAAATCATAGGTACATATTAGCTTTCATATCAGCAAAAGGTTTACAAAAAAAACAATGTTGAATGTATGCACTCTGTTGGATTCTCAATGCTCGGTTGAACACCGAAAGTTGAAAATCCAGTGCGCAGAAAAATCCCACCGCGATTTTATTACGTCCGTCCGAACGTCGACTAAGAGGCTAAGAGCACAATATACTGTAGTAAGAGCATTGATAGATACAACAAGTCAACTTACACCCACCCAAATCATAAATACAACAACCAATATAATGTTTGAAGAAATAAGTCCTTCAAACACAGCGTGCACTCATTTACCATGCACCGGACAACTTACTGACACGAAAACATCAACAAGTATCGTGAATTCGTAATTCGTAAGATTGAACAAAGTATCAAAGATCATCAAAGACAAAAATAAAGTAGTGTAGTCAAGAAATATTTTACGATTTGTAGTTTTTCATGGATACTTGTATTTATAGTTATAACTTTCTATGCTAATGCTAAGTAGTTCAATGAAAATGAAATCGTTTTTTTTAAATACAGTGTAATTTACAGTTAGTTTTTGTTACCTATGTATAGTTATAATATTGTAAAACAAAATGGAAAAAAAAACATCGCGGGCTCAACGAAAGGATGCTTTGACAATATTATTATTTACCTACATTATATTATATCTTATTTATTTATACGTGGTGGTACCTACCTATGTAGGAACTGCATCAGTTGAGCACACGTCACGCGTCTGTGGTAAGTGATAACGCCTGTGACCTTCAGCTGGCCCATCGTAATACGAAGTTTCAATAGTATAAGAGACCAGCACCCTAATTGCGTAACACATTTTCGTAAACGATTACGACTACTCTGTTTGATTTTGACAGTTCAACAACATTCATTGCGTTATTTAAATTGTTGAGCATATTTTTTTCGTACTTATGAAGCAATGGATTAGCAATCTGTTTCAAAACGATTCAGATTACAATTGAATGTGTATTACGCAATTAGGGTACTGCTTATACTAGTTTTGTTTGACGGACGTGCGGACACGCAGTAAGGAAATAAGTACCTACCTACACACGGATACACATCAAGCTATACATTTCCATTATAAGCTGACCTCTCATTGTACGGAAATCCTATACAATGCCAGATCTGCGTATACTGGAAATGTATAGCTTAGCTTTAGTGCCTTCGTAATATTTCAAGAAAGCATCAACGCTTGTGGATTTTATTCAACCCGAGACCATAGATTACTTAGTAACCGTGTAAGAAAATGTACAATTATCAGTAGCCTCAGTAGGTACTTACCTACCTAATGCAGAAATATTTTTATTTCAATGACCTTGAAATACTTTGTTTTTAAGGAAAGTAATGTGATAGACGAAAATTATTATGAAAAATAAAATCGTTTGTTTGTTTATTCACCTGTACCTACCTTTTTCTATTTAAATCTAGTTTCACAAGAATTAAATATAATTCAATCCATCGATTAGGTACGCAACGATAAAGCGTAGCTTGGTAAGTACCTAAATAGTTTGTATAACTACCGCCTGATTTATAATTACATAAAAATCGTAATAAAAGGACCTAATAAAATCTTACTGTGTCAGAAAATGTATAATTATTAGTAGGTACTTTTACCTACATATAACCAGAAACATTTTTAGTTCAGGAAGTTTCGAAGAATGTTCAAGTATAAGTTAGTACTTATGTATGAATGAATGAATGAATGAATGAAATGCACCGACCCCAGCGTGGTTTGACCAGACTCGATTAATCGAATGAACCCCAAGATTTGCACTAGCCCCTGAAGCCTCATGCTTCATGGTGCTACAAAGACCATTGCATATCAAGGAATAGACCGGGGGGCACTGTAATGGTAGGGAAGACGTGCCCTTAGGATAGGAAGGATTAAGAGTCTACGGAGTATGCACCCTAACGTAAGCATGGGATTAGTGGAGAGGCGGGTGATATTTGTCTATTGGAGGGCATCTTTTAACGATGTCACAGCAGGGTTGATTCAGGTCGAGCTTCATCGGTGAATCTTTAAGTGGGGTTCAGCTGGTTTCTCGGCTCTTTTCTATGTCACTGCTCTGCTGTGATAAATGTTGCTGTTCTTTTCAATGTCTTCGTCTGAGTTCTCGCTACTGACCGTTTCCGGTTTTTGTACATCTCGTTAGCGGCGTTCTTGATCTTCCACCGTGTCCATCGAATAATTGTACCCTTGTCGAAATAATTTTAAGTCTTGAGCTATCGTTCGAGTCTCAAATGTTGTTCCAAAAGTAGTATGGGCACTGTTGGGTATCGAACCCAACACAACACATTGCGCATGGTCTGCACGCACAGGCCGCGTGTTTAGCGCGTCGCGGCGACGACACGGTTCGGCCCGATGACCACTTGCTTCTTCTGACTTCTCCGCGACGGACGATACTCCTCTTACTTTAGTTTCGTTATTAGCTGAATATCCGGTACAATTTTATTATTGTTATAAGCACGTCATTAAACCCTTGCCTTAAATACAGTAGTCCACTCTTTAGATGATCCCCGCGCTAACATTAGTCCTTCAAGAATCTCGCCGTCTTAATTTCAAAAGTAACGGTCTCAAAAAAAAGCTTCGTACTCGAAGCTTTACAGTTGCGTTCTTCAACGGGGGCAGCTCCAGCAGAAATCATCAACACCTTGTTGAAGAAGCTTCGCGTAGCACTACACACGCCGAGGGGACGAAGTCGGGCCAAGGAGAACTAAAACTTGCAGATAATCGTTTATACAGTGGATGGTTTACACATTTTGTGAGTTTGTTCCAGTTTGTTCCTTATTCATTCATTTACTTAGTCTTATTCCATATGTTTACCAACATTTATGTGAGTGTTTTCATTTGTCTTCAAGTCTTTTAGTGGCAATCATTCTTATTCATAGCCTTATATTTATCTAAAGTCACTTACGAGTATATGCTTATAAAGCTAAAATATAACGGTTAGGATAATCCATCTGTTTACACCATTCCTTCACTTCACTATATCAGTTGATAACACGGCGACGTGCTTCCTTGTTATCTTCGCATCAGCTGTTCCTTATTTTTATTTTTTTGAACGTTGCCCCACACTAGGAATTACTCCTGTATCGTGGGTGCGTTCACAAACATGAAACTCACATACACAAGACACCCAGACCCGGAACAACCATTTATAGGTCATACAAATATTTGTTCCGTGCGGGGATCGAACCCGCGACACGCAGCGCAGCAGCCGATCGCTCAACCACTGCGCCAACCGTGCCGTTAAATTCGCACCAAGTCATTCATAATCATAACTCATAAGCTAGCTCATTACATTTCGTATTGATTTTATAAACTGTTTTGTTATCTCTTCTCGAATAAAATCATTTTTGCGAGTTTGCTGGTGGTGCTGCTATGAATCGTTATAACCATAAATCTTAATTTATTTCAACATCATATTGCAGGCACTGGTTAATAGAGTGTACAATCTTAAATAGAGAAAGGTGTCTGTGATAGAAGGGTCCTGAGTTACAAATCAGTCAGCTCTCTTAGATATGACATGTTAATTTACAGAACGGTTAGAGAGTCAAGATGTTATTTTAAAAGTTTAAGATTGTAATTAAGTATTTAAGTAAAAGTAGAACCTACAAAACAAACAGAAACATTTAAAAAAAAACATTGTTTAATTAAGATACTCGTAGAACTGGGCAAACTAGCAAATTATATTGACTTAAGATCTAATTTAACTAATTCATAATTATCCAATTTGAAAGCAGTAGGTACTTACAGTTACTACTAGTTAACAAAATTCAGAAGTAAAAGGTGTAAATTCAAGCAAAAAATTCACGGATATATATAAATTATGCATAACGCGAGAAAATAAAACAAGAATATTCTACCATATGCTTAATTAACAAAAAGAGAAAGAATGGATATGGGGTAATGAAGAATGTTGTGTTTATGATGGCTAAGTGATTTTACGATACGGGTTTTAAGCGGGTGATTGAGCAAACATTTGTTGCTCGTCTGTTTTGTGTTGGGAAATCGTGATATAAGGGAAGAACAGTGTTTTTTTATATACATTTTTTTTTTTACAGTTATGAGTATAAACAACTATCGGACCGTTAGCACTTGGCATTGTTGGTTAATTTGTAAAGTTGGATAAAGGATTGTGAAAAAACTATTCTAATATAAATATATAGCTCTTTGAGCTCTTTCTAAAATGATTATACATATAGTTATGGTCTTCCTCCTTCCTAATTGAAATATGGGGCAACGCGCCAAAAACCAACCTAAAGGACCTACAGATCACACAAACTAAAATAATTCAACCATTATTTCACTATGGTTACCTTACACCTACAGTCAAAACTTACAGGGAAACGAGACTCATGAATATTAAACCACTTCATGCACATTGCACCAGCATATTTATGTTATAAGAAAACTTCTAAGAAGTCCATTCACACGCAACTACACCTCACAAAAATACATCAAGTACCCTATTTTGTTGTTTGTATCTTATTTAATAACAATTTTAATATGATGAGCAATTGCTGAGATATATCGGAATCACGGTGAATGCGGCGAAATGGCCCAACTTCGTTTAAACAACGGTTGAGGGGCAGGCCGCCCTATTACGCCCAATATGGTTAACAGAAGTAATAACAGCCGCACGGGCCGAGCGATCAGGTTAAGCCATGCCTGCCGCGGTCGGTCCGTGGATGGGTGACCATCCTCACTCACCAAAACCCAGCCGCGCCATGGGAATGGTGATGATGGTTAACAGACTGCGGCATCACAGAAGAACCGCACAGTCCGTCCATACTTAGTTCCAACCTGTTGAACCTGTACTTGAAACCTTTACGCATTATATTTTTGAAACTTTGCGCAACAGACACGCAAGGGTCAGTTGTAGGTACCGGCTAGCATTCCGTTAAACAGTGAGCACCGAAATTTTTTTTTACACGGACTGCACCCTTAAACAGTGCAACCTTCTGCTTTCTCTCGATCCCAGCCGTATTGCGCCTTTCGCTTGTCCGCCAGATGTGTCCATTACGAGCATCAACAAAGCGTCTAACTTACAAAATATGTACTTGTGAATAACTAAATAAAAATTTACGCCTCTTTTAAATTATAACTTTGGTATGTTTGAGAAAAATATTACCTAGATTAAAATAAAATAGATTCAAGCAGGCTTCCATTTCTACTCGAAAGGAAGCAATAATAATAGTCAGTGAATATTGAACTTGTTCAACGTAGTTATATAGTTGTTCGGCACAATGTGTATGAAGTATTAGGTTAAGAGCGATACCGTACTATACGGTATGAATTCATTTATTTCTAAAGATTACAAATCTCTTGTACGGAAATAAGTACTGACATTACTTAATTAAAACATTGATGTCCAGGAGTAGCAAGGCCTTATACGAGCGTTACGAATTTATGAAGGTAATTGTTACAAGTTTTTGTATTGTCAACCGCCGTGCGGCGCGTTGACGCGGTTACCGTGCGATGCCTCGTTATCTTTGTTTTTGTTTGAAATCATAGGACTCGATCACACTATGTGCCAGAATAACAGCTTCGTTTATCCCGCATTACTACATTTAATATAAATACACTATCCTATAACAATTGTTTAAAATTATGTTGGACATGCGCGTGGCATTGAATCAACGACCTAAAACGCAGCCGCAGCGTAGAAGTACAGCTTAGGGTACGGAACGATCTCACCAGTGACGCGGCAGGAGTCTCAGCTTCATGGAACGCACATTTATTTATCTTTTGAACCGATTTAAAGTATTTTGGTTTGCGACACTGATACAAACACACAAAAGATACACGGTTTGATTTCTAAGTCCGGCAAGTAAGCCACCATCTGTTGGGCACGGTGCCTCAGCGAAAACAAAGACACGACCTTCCGGGTCGGAGTTTCGAACCGAACCAACCCAAGTATAAGTTAGTACTTATGTAGGTACTTAATTTAGATAATCCATTCGTTCAAATAATATTGTTTAAAATGTATGACTAAAGATTTTTTTCTCACTTCATAATGATAAAATATAATCTCCGCGGGCAGAGCCGGCGCGCAAGCGATACGATGCGCAACTTGTCAATTTATTGAATTACGCCACAGATATTATTATACTACGTACAGATACCCAATGCCATACAAAGAAATGACACCTCTCTAAGTCTGGCAATTGAGCTGGCAATTTTTCGTCATCAAAATGTTCAACAGATGGCAGCATCAGCGATTTACTAATTGCCAGAGACAGTAGTTTTACAACGCCATCTAGGAGTCAACCTACTTTTAAAACGTTTCGTGCCATCCTTTTAAATAAAGTTTTATACTTCCGGTTTCAGAAAAACATGTTAATAGATTTATTTTATGTTTCTGTGTAAAGAAATAGATTTTAAAAAGTTATTTGATTTAAATTTGTGACTATAAAGGTTATTTAAAAGACAGGACAAATTGAGTAAAACACCATCTATTGCAAAGAGTTCTAAATAAAATGATTAACAGATGGCTACTTTTATCATTATATGGATTCGAATTGAAGGTAAAAGCTTATTTTATGTTTGTTTGTTGAAAAACCGAGTGTTAATAAATAAATCAGCATTTATCAAGGAAGTCTTGATTTTTACTAATCTTACTTTAGCCAAAATTCTGCCGTTTATCGCTTTCTAATGATTGTTAATTTCATAATGGTTACCTATACTGCCATCTTTGACTTTTTTTGTGAATGTTCTAGTTGAGACCCCATGATCACGCATACTATAAAATTCGCAACAGCGCACAGCGCCAAAATTCGGAGGTTCAAGGTTGTAGGAACTGCAGCTAAGCGCCTTCACGTCGCTTCAATACAACATACAACGCCATCTAACGATAAACTGATACCGAAGCGATGACTAGTACACGTATCTTCTTGATACTCAGCAACTGTTTCTCGATGGTTCGTAGTATGTCGGGTAGAGGGCGTGATTCTGCTCACTCACACAAATAAACATTTTTCTATTTTTGTCAGCTCTGTTTATCCTACAAATACTGTTTTTTTTATAAGTTTTTGTCAATACGCGGGAATTATTTATCATAGAGAATTCATATTCTTGCTTCAATTCGGCAAAAATCGTTTATATATCGAGATTTGTTACCCGAAATTATGTATGGGGAAGTGCCACTACGCAATCACCTTAATGTTTTGTAATATACTAGTAGTGAAATAGTGTTTAATTTATATATCATACATAAAGGAGGAAAACGCATCAACTATGCTATGAAAGATTCATACGAGCTAAGATGTTACGCGGCAGTGGTCGCATATAACACGGGAACACCAATATATAAAATTAATAAAACTATTTTCAATAAAAGCCCATCTGCTACTGTAAAAAAATCTAACAGCAAAAACATGTACAAAACACTAGGACGAAGAAAATAATACCAAAAAAACAGCTTTTATTCAACACTGACACTACTGACTACGGCCAAGTATGTCAAAAGCCTGACATGCCATCAGATGAATATAAAGACGCTAAAGAACTGTTTTTGGAAAATCTGAAGCAACAAATACAGGGCCGACACGAAATCGAAAGAGATACCATACTACAAGCTGAGAGTGCTCTATGGCTGGAACTAAGAAGGTGTCTTTTAACAGCATCAATTTTTTTTAAAGTTTGCTAGTCACGCGAAAATATAAGTTCAGCGCTTCTTGTAAAGAACATGCTTTACAGCTACTCCTCGCTCCAGCCATCCAGCAGGGTAGAACTAATGAGTCGACTGCCTTGGAACAATGGGGAAGGCAACTGTCAAAATGGCGCTGTCGTAGCTAGTTCCCAACACAAGCTAATAATACAAGGCGTGATGTGGTTTTATTTTATTTTAGCGAAAATTGACGCGTTATTGTGTTCCTAGATACTCCGAAATTGGAGTGCACCATTTCCCGAAAGACCCTAAAATTAGAAGATTGTGGTATAAAGCTATTCGTAGAGATTTTTTTGAGTTTGAGTTTGTGTCAGAAACATTTTGAAGAAAGTGATTACGAGGAAATATTCAAGGTTTAAAATTCTGTCACTTTCCATGTCAAGTACTTGATATAAAATATTGAAATAACCGAAAATAACGAAATAGTGAAATAAAATCAAACTCATGAATGAACACAAAATGGAATAAATGAACGAAATGTCAAATTTATTAAAGGCCGTAGGGACCTAGCTATGGTCGCGCCATCTAAAATTAGCTTTGCCCGACCTTCCCCATTAGCGAAGCAGGAAAATATCGCGATTCACAAATGTGAATGCATATTGATGACAAATATTTCTTCTTGGGAGCTACGCCAGATGCCTTATTTGATGAATGTATAATTGAAGTAAAGTGCCCTTTATCAGCTTTTGAAATCAATGCCGATGACGCCATATGAGCGAAAAAAACAAGTTTTGGAGTGTTAAGAACGAAACAACCACAGTAAACACCAAACACGACTGGTTCTTTCAAATACAGGGTCAGTTGCATTGCATTTCACAAAAAAAACACCATGTTTGTTTGCTGTGTGGACTGGATCGGATAAGCTTCTGAAAGTAGAAGGATACTAAAAGGCTACGATTTCTGGGAAAAATAATATCGAACAAAAGCTTACAAAATTTTATATGACATGTTTACTACCCCAAATTGTTGACTCTAGAAAAGCACGTTCTATGGATATTAGAAACAGCTCGTACTAAGCTCATAGATACCTATTATAATAAATAAACTTAAAAGTATCTTGTCTTTATTTTCACGCTGTTGCTACACCTAACATGAAAAGATATAATAGCATTATAAGATTAGACGGGGGTAGTACTAGTGAGGTACATGGATGCAACCTGTGGCTAGACCACTGCGTAGTCACGGAGTCTGCATGGAGCACTGTCAGGTCAGTCAATGTTGTGTATGATGTAATCTCTTCGGACCACTTGGCTGCCAATTGTAGTAAAAATAAATGTAATAAAGTATTGTGGGGAAACAGATCGCTTGCCATTGTGTGGATTGCCCGGAGGACACGGTGGAGCATACGGTGGAGGTCTGCCCAGCTTGGGCGGAGCACCGCAGTGTCCTCGCGGAGGCGATCGGCGGCGGCGATGTCTCGCGTCCGGCCCTGGTCCAGGCCATGGTACGGAGCGAGAGAGAATGGAAAGCCGTCACCTCCTTCTGCGAAGCAGTAATGCTTGCGAAGGAGGAGGCGGAGCGCGTGAGGGCGCCCTCACGCCCCCACTAGTCGCCGCAGGAGACGCCCTGGGTGTCGGGAGTCGCCTGCAGATTCCCGGCCACCGTTGGCGCGGGCTTGCGGACGGCGAGCAATGGGTAGCTCGCCGTCCGGTAAGGACTAGGCCAGGGTCGATGGCGCGTCGTGTTCCACGCGCGCCTCAAAGAGATATCAGCACAAATTGACGGGGTCCGACAGGGCCGACGCCTCGGGGTCACGGGTGATTCGAAAAGAGATAACCGTGGCCCTGGCACAGGCAACTGAAGGAACACGGGTGGGTTTTACTCAGTAATAGTCTGACACACCCTCCCGCTCCACCCATAGCGGGAGAAGTCATCTATCAACATGGTAATAAGTCGCAAGATATTTTTAAACAAATTAAAATAGTGTCAACGCAATGAAGAATCAATTAGAATGGATTTATTGGCTACACATTGTAAAAGCAAGAACTTCATAAAATTCTGGCAAAGTACAAAAAAGTTGAATTGCAAACAAAATGTACCGTTATCTATAGACGGCCTACATCTGAAATCGCTAATATGTTTGCGAATAAATTTAAAATGGAGCCCATACCTGTGGATCGAGCTGGCCAGGATGCAGGGGGCGGTGGTCGAGGGTTGGGTGTGGTTGAGAATTGTGTGGATTCTGAGTAGTTGCAATTTTCACCGCAGGATATTTTTGACGTAATAAGCCGCCTGAAGCGTGGTAAATCTGTGGGTCATGATAACCTGAGCATTGAACACTTGGTTCATGCAGGAAAATTCAAACACGTCAAACTATGTACACTATTTTTATGTATTAAGTACTCTTACTTACCCGAAGACCTAATGAGAACAACAGTTATTCCGATCACAAAGAATAAAACAGGGTATCTCAATTCTGCTACCAACTACCGCCCAATCTCCCTTGGAACTGTTTGGGTAAGTGGGTCCTCAGGTGGCGGTGTGATGATTCTCTCACTACACGAGCTGGGTGCTTGGTGCATCGAACACGAACAAAATACAATTGCTACGGAACTGCTGACCATAAAAATACCGGCTCGCGCGCTGTCGGCCACAGCTGACCTTTACGTGAGTGTTGTCTACGTACCGCCAAATGCTCATCGGATACCCGCAGATATCGACTACGTTTTACAAGGCGTCGCTAATGTATTTACTCACTGTGCAAAATCATGTAATTACGTACTTGTGGGCGACTTTAATCTTCCTTGTATAAAATGGAATTCAAGTCGCCCAACTTTTTTGAAACAGGGAGCCGTCGAAGTGCAGAACGCGGCCGCGCGCTTAATAAATGAATTGTCCTTTTTAGGAGTTACACAATACAATTTGTTGCCTAACCATAAAGGGCATACTCTTGATTTAACTTTCTCCAACCTGCCTTTAAAAGTTAACCAGTGTCTATCACCTCTTACGAAGACTGACCTACCTCATCCAGTATTGACTATAGAATTATCAGACATTGCAGTTTCCCCTCTTCGTGAGTTGTCTACGCCTAGACATAATTACCGCAAAGCCGATTTCAGTATGTTAAATAATTACTTTGCTGAAATTGACTGGCACTCAGTTTTAGACATTACTTCTACAAATGATGCTGTTCGCACCTTCTACGAAACGATCCAAATAGGAATTGCTAGGTATGTGCCGATTAACCGACGGTCAGGCGTACGTAAATATCCAGTCTGGTATAGTGGCTCACTGATAAAAATAATAAAAGAAAAAAGTAAGGCACATTCGCGTTGGAAACGTTTTGGAAATTTGCTCGATTACGACGAATTCGCACTGTTACGGGAGAGACAGCGGCATGTCCAGGAGATTTGTTATAATAAACACTTGCAGAAAACGGAACGCAGTCTGAAAAATGATCCAAAAAAGTTTTGGACCTATATAAAGACTATGCGTGGAGGTTCGAATTATCCTAAAATGTTATCACACAACAACGTAACATATTCGGAAGGGCAGGAAATTTGTGAGGCTTTCAATGACTTTTTCCACGACGTTTTTGGTGAACCTTCTTGGATCATTGGACGAGGACGAAAAAGATCAATGTACTGACATTATATCAAATTTACAATTTACGTCGTTAACCGTGGAGAAGTCATTGAATGCTTTAAGCGTCGAAAAGGGTCCTGGTTGCGACGGAGTGCCTCCGGTATTTTGGAAGTATTGCGCAGAGTCTCTAGCTTTTCCAATTAGTTTTATTTTTAATCTCTCTTTAAAAGAAGGCACTTTCCCAAATTTATGGAAGAAAGCATTTATTGTTCCAATACATAAAAAGGGTTCGCGAATAATTATAGGAAATTATAGGGGAATTTCGATACTCAATACAATAGGCAAAGTATTTGAAAAACTAGTTTACAATGCTGTCTATCCATACATACTCAGGGGCATTTCCTACAGACAGCACGGATTCTTGAAAAAACGCTCGACTGTTTCGAATTTGGCTAGTTTTTCAAATTTTGTCCTTCAGAATACAGATGGCGGCGGGCAGGTTGACGTGATATACACGGATTTTGAAAAAGCATTTGACCGAGTCGATCATGTCATCCTGCTCAACAAGTTATACAGATTGGGTATACGCGGAGATCTTTTACGATGGGTCAAATCATATTTATTTAAAAGATCACAAGCTGTAGCAATAGGAGGATACCGTTCTAATTTTATTGAAATCCCTAGCGGTGTTCCGCAGGGTTCCCATTTGGGGCCTCTCTTTTACAACGCATATTTATTTGATATCACCGATTCTTTTAAATACTCTGAGCACTTAATGTACGCTGATGACAAAAAAATATTTTATAAAATAAGATCACTCGATGACTGTAAGGCTCTTCAAGAGGACCTTAATAACTTACAAAATTATTACATAAAAAACAAGATATCGGTAAACGTTAAAAAGTGTCAATGTATTAGTTATACACGTAAAAAAAAACCTGTTGTTTACTCATACAACTTCAATGGAATTTTAATTATTAGAGTCAAAATAGTTCGGGATTTGGGAGTTATGTTTGACGACAAATTAACATTCTCAGATCACATAGACCTTGTTAGCACAAAAGCTTACAAGAACTTAGGCTTTGTTATTAGGTCATGTAAGGTATTTAGAAACATCGAGGCTATTAAATCGGTCTATTTTGCATATGTGCGCAGCGTCTTAGAATATGCGTGCCCAATCTGGTCCCCTCATTACATTATTTATAAGAACCAACTAGAACGGGTTCAAAGGAAATTTATCAACCACCTTAACTATCGCCTCCGTAAACCTCCGATGACCTATGAGAAGAGTTGTCGAACACATGGTCTGCTAACACTCGATGAAAGGCGCATAGTTATGGATATGTGTTTGTTATTTGACATACTCAATGGACGACTCGATTGCCCGGAGTTGGTCGCACAAGTAACTTTTAACACTCCCCTACGGCGCACCCGTCACACGACAATGTTACACGTGCCGCGGCACTCGACAAATTACGCTAAAAATTGTGTATTGACCCGTATTGCTCGAATTTATAACACATACTTCTTTCAAGTGGATATATTTAACTGTAATAAACCATCATTCAAAAAACAAATAATTAAAACCATCATCGAAGGCAAATGAAGCAACTAATCTCTTTATGTTCAACCTTCTTTTTTTCTCTCTCTTATTAATAAAACTTTTTTTTTTAACTCTAAAATTTAACAAGTACAAGTTAGATATCTAAAATTTTACCTATTGTATTTAAACTTATTTTTTTTTTGTCTGTAGTCCGTTCGCATGTTTTATACATAACCTGGATAAACAGGGAAACCTATAATTGGCCATACTATGTTGTAATACACAAACTCTGTAACTTGCTGTACGAAACGCTGTTGGTTGCCTAAATAAATAAATAAATAAATAAGTAAAGTGTTGGAACGTCTTGTGCAGCCCTTACTGTTGAAAAGTGCTAGAGTAGATGATGCTCAGTTTGGTTTCCGTCCTGGGTTATCCACCATGCTTAATCTAGCAATATTGTCTTTAAAGCATACAGTGCAGTGAACTATAACAAAATTCGGAAAACCTCGGTTTATGCATGTTTCTTGGACCTAAGTCGCGCTTTTGATCTGGTGAATTGAATTATAATATTCTCTTGGGCGAATTGCGCGACTCGGGGATACATCGGACCTAGTAAGTATGCTACAAAACTGGTACGGTAACCAAACTAACAGTGTTAGATGGAGCGACGCGCAGTCTAGCGATTATAGGTTAAAATGTGGCGTGCGTCAGGGGCGTCAGGTACGTAGGCCACATCCTTACTGACGATCTCACAGATGACAGATGACGCCGACATAGAACGGGAAAGGCGGGCGCTCTCGATATGGCGCTATATGCTTTAGCGCAGATTTTCGCTTTGTAGGACGTGTTTTAAAAAAACGTTGTTCCGTGCCTATTACCTCTGTTTTTACACATGTCAGCTGTGGACAAAATTTAAAAGTTCGACACTAAGTACCATGCATCTACAGTACAATGATGCCTACCGCATCTTAATGAAATTTCCGCGGTACTGTAGCGCGTCGAGCATGTTCGCTGAAGCGAGAGTGCCAGACTTTCATGCCATTATTCGATCACGCATAGCATCGTTTTCCAGAATTTTACGCAATTCCAGCAACTGTTGAGGGTCGTTAGTGAGGATTGGAGCAGTCCGATCCGCAGGTTTGGCTCGTAGTTCATCGGAGTGCCAACCGATGGTAAAGATTTTATAATTTTATGATATTTTATTGAATAATTTTTTGATGGTAACAGTTTAATTAATTTTAATGTACATTCGTTTTAATGTTGTTTTTTAATGTATTTCATTTGAATGATGTAATGAATTGATTACTTGGAATAATTGTAATTTGTTATTTTATTTATTGGGACTTGGTGCCTTAGTAAATAAATAAATAAAGTTCAGGTCCGTTCCTTTATGGAGTATTGCAGCCACTTATAAGATTGCCTCGGTGGAACGCAGAGCAAAAAGGCTCAAAGGCGACGAGATGCTGGGGGCAAAGCTTCGCAGGCTGGCTCATCGACGTAATGTTGCTTGCTTGTCTGTCTTCTACAGACTGTACTTCAGTGTGTGTGCCCAGGAACTCCACGATCGACCTAATCCCACCATCTTCCTTTCACTACCGGACTACCAAACATACTGCAGGGTACCATCCGTAACGCCCGGGTATCACCATTGTGTGGATCGGATCCCGAGCTTTGGGAGTCGCCAACGGATTCTCGGCCACCGTAGGCGCGAGCTTGTGGCCGGTGAGCAATGGGTAGCTCGCCGTCCGGTAAGGACCAGGCCCTTGACGACGGCGCGTCGTGTTCCACGCGCGCCTCATAGAGATGTCAGCAGTAATTGACAGGCTGCGTTAGGGCCGATGCCTGCCAGGGTCACGGGTTGTTCCGAAAAGATACCCTGGCACAGACAACTGCAGGAACACGGGTGGGTTTTAGTCAGTAAAAGTCTGACACGCCCCTCCTGTCCACGCAGAGCGGGAGAAGTCATTTGATGATTTCCCACCCAAAAAAGGCCTCGCGGACTGTACCCAATATTTTTTTTGCTAGCTGGTCATTTTGTAACATTTTTGTCTAATCAACGGGTGTTATTCATAGCATAATGCAATTAGGTACACGGTGTAAAATAGGAAAAAGTCATTTGATGATTTCCCACCCAAAAAAAAATTGTACCATCTGCACTTGGTCGATATACCGACCAGTCGTAAGTACTCAGCAGCGCTTCTCCATATTTACTATGTGCACGGCCAAAGCGTTTCTCTTCCAGCGTCTGTTTTTCCTTCACTGAAAACCCCGTCAGCCTTCAAGAGTGAATTTGCATCTTCTGGGCTTGATCGCTCCATCGTAGACCTCATCCATCACCAGGCCAGTTCGAAGTCAAGAGCTGGCCCATTTCGCAATTAAAAATATTAAAAAACCGCAACCAGAGTGGTGTGAAAATTATTGTCTCGTTTGCGCACATTTAGATTACCTATGTATGTATATGTCTGTCTCTCTTACGCTTCATATCTGAACCTGCACGTGTGCCCCTGATTTCGCACAACAGTTTAAAGTCACTCTTGAACGTCACTTGGACTTTGTATCTGCATCACCCGTTGACTTGGCTTTTCATTTGGTCTTGCGTAGTGCTACCCGTACATTTTGTGTTGAGTTACTTTTTGTGGAAAGAATCAGAAGCCATACATTAACTCGTGATCTAAAATAAGTGTAGCTACTAAATTGTAGATGCGTAATTGGCTGTAAGATTAATTTATTAATTTTAAATGAAATTGTTAAATAAATCTCCAGAATGCCCATCATCATAAGGTTAAAAACATCATTCAAGCCCTGATTCCTCGTGAGGTAAGTACTTTTTTAAGTGTAATATAATGAGCCGCAGTCAATACATTTAGCACTTTTTGACGACCCCGTTGGCTCAGCGGTAGTGAAACTGCCTACTGGGACAAGGCTTCCAGTTTCGACTCCGGGTAGGGGCAAGTGTTTGTGTGATGAACATTGACATTTGTATTAGTTGTCCTACCAGGTCACTCAGAAAGAATTACGAAAAAAAGATTTATGTATGACAGACTGGCCAGTTGTAGTCTATTGTATAGAGTGAAAATATGATTAATTGTGTGTAAAAATAGGCACATTGTTTGCGAGATAATTTAAATGATCGTATCTCATAAAAAATGGATCTGCACCGGGAACATTTTCGCGCTATGATTTTTTTACGATTTCAAGTGTCGCCCGACACCGGACGAAACGTAATATAGACTTCAAATGGCATTCATGGATGAAGGCCCTTCTAAGGCAACCATGTATAGTTGGTATAACGAATTTAAGTGCGGTCGAGTAACTACACGTTAGCTGTCCAATGTACCGAATACAGTACACGCCGCGTGGGTCCATCACGTCCGTGTACCGTAAATGGTACACTCGCCCCTGTCTCTTTCTATGCGCTCTAACTTCATGGACTTGTGTGTTATGTTGCTCTATTTATCAGGACTTGTCAACAGGACACCAATGAATAGAAAAAACGGAAAACATGATATATTTTTTTTCTTTCTAAATGTGGGTAGCGAAAAAAAAAACTGGTTATTAGTATAAAAGCTTTTTTATGCAAAGGAACTTCAGAATAACATTGAAGACAGTACGTCTTTTCACATTTATTACAGTGCGTTGTCACTCTTTTAGCTTTAGCTCTTGCATTCTTTGGAAGACTTGCCTGATCAATAAGTTTTTTATAACACCCAACACATCGTCTTCGTACAGATATGCCCCTTACGTAGCCAATATGTTCAAAAAAATGTGAAATCCTATTAGATACTACCAGTGTACTTGAGGATGATGCGAGACAGGCTTTCGTATTGCCTTTGTCTTTGTAATTAGCCGTTCACAAGTCCACGATACACGCTGCTTCAACTCGACAGTCCGTGTAATACGGTACACGGGTAAAAAGTGTGATACCGAGTGATTTGTTATTAATTAGGCATATTTATCCAAAACTAGTTATTTTGTATTGATTTGAAATGGAATATTACAAAAAATGATTTGGACATTTGGGGTTAACGAAAAATTATATATGGGGACAGTTAACGTGTTAAGGGGATGAATAAAAAACTGGTCGCCCTTTGACGGCTGTTAGGGAAGAAAACGTACTAGTAGTGAAAAATTTAATCCAAGACATTAAGCGAGTTACGTATCTAGAGGTTCAGCACATACTGCAGGTTGGAAATCCACAACATTATACACGTCGTGAGGAGGATAGTTTCACGCTGGGTTGTGCGGCAACAATCTCACTGACGCTCGGAAGCAGGCCCGGGTGGAATGGTATAATATATGATAAACAAATTTGAAGCAGGCTCGTCTTGGCGTGTTTACGACATCATTACAGGTGATTGGTGTTGGATTTATCAATACGATCCTGCAGTGCTATTCACAAACGTACGATTCGCTACCGTACCAACAATGACACTTTATCCTTTGTCGATATCCTGATTTCTGAACCGTAGGACTGGCAAAACGCTATTCACAGAACCGTGCGAGAGGGTTTTTTGTTAACCGATAGTAGGTGTGTTTAGGAGGAACGCAAAAAATGTTAGTAAATGGATGATTGTGGTAGAAAAATTTAAGTGGTACACAAATGTTTTTTATTAGGTCTTTTAATATGTGTAAGTATAGTAAATCGATTAACTATTAGAAATAATAAAAAAACACTAAACAATTATTTTATTAATAAATAAATTTACCTCATTTCTATTAAACTTGCTTTGTAAACTTCAACTATCTGTCAAACCGGGAAACTAGATAATGGTGCCGATTCTCTTGTCACAAATGCCTCTAAACTAGACTAAAAATCACTAAAATTTGGTTTAATTCTGTCAAATGACGATTTTCCATTCTGAAATTGACTATAGTGACACAACTTAACTATATTTTAGTTTGACAGCTCTAAGATTGCACTGAGTTATTAATTTAGTGAAAATGGCAATTTTGCTATTCTGAATTTTACGTTTTTTAACTAAAAATTTGATTGTCTAACTAAATCTGAACATGAATCTGACTATTTTTAATCGCGATTAAAAAGTTGTGGAATAAAATTAGGTGGCGTGGACTAAAATTCACACCAACACCTCGACTTCAGACGTGCAAAAACGGTACTTTAACTTTCTTTTTCTTTTTTGCTCATATCTCGAAAACGGTGTGTCCTATCACAAAAATAATGAAAATTTCGACCCCCTTTGTAACCCTGAAACCACCAAATCTCTACATTTCGACATTTTAAATTTTATATTTTCCACACAAAAAGTCAAAACTTCCCTACAAAACACGTCGAGGCTGCCCCAGGCTGCCTCCGGCACAGAGTACATTATATAGATGGCCTCCGGCTCTAACAAAGACGTTGCGAAACCAAAAGAAAAAAAAAACACGTGCACTCGCGATTGTCAAATTCGATTATAGTTGTGTCAAAATTATTTTTAAATTTAGAGATTATTTTTCGCAGATTAGCATTAAGATTTTCATAGTAAAAAGTAAGGAATTTTAGTGATAGTTTAGTTAGTTTAGTTCGGTGTACAAGAGAATCGGCACCAATGTTTAGTATTTTTTCCGCACATCATTTTCATTTTGAATTTGAACTTTTGGAATAAGCAAATTATCTGAAGTTAAAATAAGTTTTGGTCGGAGTAAGACTACCCGACGTTGTTTTAAACAGAAAAATGGGTGTAAGTATTTTATCAACAATTGGGATGATGACTACTATTAAAAATGTTCGTAAAAAGTAATGTAATTTCAAAGAAGGCATAGTAAAAATGACATAATCGAAAAAGTCTGTTAAATCGATGTACTTATGAAGAAGATAGACGCTTTAAAAGTTTTTGGAGGGGATTATTCCTGTCTTTGTCGCGCGGTAGGGACAATGTACGGCGCTAAATTACGTAGTCGTGACGTCACTTCTACGATAGTGCTGTCCTAGTCTAACACTTACTTTAATTTAAAACGTTTATAACTTGGCAGTTTTTTAAGCTTTTACATATTTTGTAATACTATTTGCACTATTCGGTAATAAACATTTTTTTGAGATAAAAATAAAAAAATTGTCATCATCCTCATTACAACTTCTTGCTATTTGCTCATTTTCAAGTAATTTAACGTAATTGAAAATGCATATTTGCAGAAAAGTGTGTCATTGGAGCAGCGGCAGTTGCTCTTTGCGTTTATGCAAGGGCATGAGGATCTTGCCCGGGGCCGTGTCTCAGGACCGGACGCAGCCATGATGATGACACATATCTAAATGAAGTCATTTTTCTTACTTTAAATTCTATTGGAATTGTGCCTGATGAGTGCGTGTTAACAAAGTTTGGTTTTAATTCTCTAATAAGGCTATGGGTCATGTCAGGTGTTTGCTTATATACAGACTGAAATCGCGGGTCGGCAAACGGATCCGCCAGGTCACTAAAGGTCCGTTCACGGTCCGATGGAGAGACAGAGTCTCCTGCCTCTGTTGACCTGCGGCACGCCGACGGTCTCTGGATCGCACAAACATGTACTCCATTTAAACAAATAATTTAAATTTAAGTCTAGAGCGAATTTAAGTGTTACGTACGTATTTTACCACCTAAAGTTATATAAATATTCTTGGATCTATGCAGCGGTCAAAACAATAATAAAACTTTACATAAACTATGTATAATTACTTCAGCTATTGGCTAAATTAATTTGTATTTCAACAATATTTGATAAAAGTTATCACCTCCGACAACAAATACCTGTCGGAAGAATTGATGTCTTCATATCGTATTTGAACTGTCAAAATTGTACGGTTTCGGATTTGTTAATAGCGCTTCTATGACTTCGTCGATAACATTGACGTTCGATACGGTACCGACAAGTTAACAGGTTATCGACAAGGGCGGATACAGCATTTTTTTCTGGACTTGTGTCCCAAGGGGCGGACGGGCAAAAAAATATCAACAATAACTGTTAGAAATAAAGTTGAGTCGGTGGCTTACTCAGTGGGTAAAAAAGGCTAAAGGCTGAGTGCTGATACTGCTGGTGGGTTTGTTGGTATTGATGTAGTTGCCGCATGCGTGGGTGCACATGGGACACCACCAAATTCAATCCCTTTCCCTGTATCTTCAACTGCATCGTCGGTTTTTTGTTTTTTTTGTAAAGAACGCACTTATGCTCTTTTGTCTTTTCCTGTCTTTATCACTCATAATATTATTTACAGTAATATTACTTGTTACTCGCTAAAACTATACTAAACTAAGTAGGCTACAAAGATAAGTTTATTTTCGTTTACGTAATTATAGCAAGCGCATGAAAAGCTCTCCCGGCTATGATCTGTCGCCTGACTCAGACTCATCCACAGACCCTATTACCCTAAAGGGGACTCACCACGCGCTGAGACTCCCGCGCCCCGACCCGCGCTTTCCGCCGACCATACCGCTCTTGCAAACGCAGAACGCTGATTATCATCTTTCATTTGCAAGTACGTTAAAGGGATTCAACGAACAAAATTCACAATTTCAGCCAGAAATAGACAAGAGTTTCACGTTGTTTGGGTTCCATACCTCGAAAAGAAAAACGGAACTCTTATAGGACTCACTTAGTTATCCGTCCGTCTGTCTGTCTGTCAAGACCCTTTTTCTCAGGAACGCGTGTAGGTATCAAGCTGGAATTTTTCTCAAATACTCAAGTCTACTGTCCCTTGGAGCTGTGAAAAAATCTAACTTCTAAGCCAACGCAATCAAAAGATACAGCCGTTTACGCCGCAAAATTCCGACAATCGCAAGGGAATCAAAACAGGGTACTTTCCGTGAATTCAGAATCTTGAAATCAAAGTCTTATAGCACAGATAAAGGAAAAATTGCGAAAACCGTATTTTTTTTTAGTTACATCATACAATAAAAATACTTTTAATAATTTTAAACTTACAACCCCTTTCCTCATGAATGCGTAGAGGTATCAAATTGAAATTGATATCAAATACTCAGGTCTTATATACCTACAGGTTTGTACGGAACCCTCGGTGCGCGAGTCCGACTCGCACTTGCCCGGATTTTTCTGTTATTTTATTCATATGTTATAACTACTCTGATAATTTGATTTGCTTCTACGTAGGTATGTACTGTAATGGAATCTCCACACTACACAAAAATACCTTAAATCTGCCCTTGGTTATCGATGAAGTCATAGAAACGCTATTCACAAATCCGAAACCGTACAATTTTGACAGTTCAAATACGATATGAAGACATCAATTCTTCCGACAGGTATTTGTTGTCGGAAGTGATATCGTTTATCAAATATTGTTTAAATACAAATTAATTTAGCCAATATCTGAAGTTATTATACATAGTTTATGTAACGTTTTATTATTGTTTTGACCGCTGCTTAAATCAAAGAATATTTATATAATTTTAGGTGGTTACTTATGTACGTAACACTTAAATTCGTTCTAGACTTAAATTTAAATTATTTGTGTAGAGACTTAAATTTATAATACTTGAAAATTACCAAATAGCAAGAAATAGCAATTGTTGATAAAATACCTACACCCATTTTTCTGTATTAATTACATTCAATTATCGCGTGACTGCACGCGACCGCGGGACGCTCCCACTGGTCGTAGTTGTGTGTGGTTTGCTATACTTTTTAATTATCAGATTACATTCCATATCAGCGAACTTATCTGCCATGGTCGTTGGACAAGAGTTCGGCGAGAAAGGCTAACGCTGGCCGCCGTGGAAGATGCGCCTGCAGTGGCAAATTATGACGACTCAACCCTTTCATTGATTGAGTTGTAGTTGATATTGTTGCGAATCTTAGTTAGATATAAGGCTTCATGCTTTCATAGCGTTTGTGACTTGCTATTTATGGTAACTTGATTATCAAGGAATACACAAACTGTTACTTGAAGATTTTGTGTTTTAATCTCACCGCATGCCACCTTTCATAGTGCCCGTAGCAACTCTGTACGACGACCACATCTTATATTAGATTCGTTGACTAAACTACTCTGTTCAGATAATACGTAATAACATTATTCGCGGTGAAGTTCAGACTGACGGTAAACGGATGTAAGCACGCGTCACGGTCAGTTTGGAGTGATGCAAACGAACTGACGCCATCCGATTACGGTGCACCCGGAAAAACCCGCTGGTTAAAAATATCAATTTAGGATTTTACACTCACGGTCAGTACTACTTAGTCTGTGCGGTCAGCTTTTGGATGGACGTCAGCTCAACTGATCAGTTTAACTGACCGTGTGTGACGAACTTTACTTTTCTGAAGCAGTTTTCTATAGTTATTTTGCTCTCTGCGAAAATACATTAATTTCGTGCATATTATAATTTTCCGCAGTAATTTCATTAAAACCAAAACAAGAATCTATTTCCGTACTGAAACGATGGTGGGACTTATCAAAACAACTACTCAATAATGAGCCATTTAATAAAAATGTGTAACAAACAAAAAGCTGTACGCTTTGTATTCTTTTATTTTGTTAGCCCCATAGACATATCATTCAGATTTTTCTTGTATATATGCAGATTTTGTAAATATTTTTGATTTAGCATGTGGCAACACTGGCAACCAGTGTCCACACCTTAGGGTATTTTTACGCGTTTAGGGTATTTTTTAGGGTAGAAAATTATTTAGGGTATTTTTCAGGGTAAAATAAATATATAAGTATTTTTATAGAATGTTGAACACTCCTTGCAAGCAAAATGGTGATTGATTGAATACGTGTTTCTGAACGTACATAACTTGTTGTGACGATGTACCGTTCTCTTCAGTCTTCCGCTAGCACAAGAATCTATTTTTGAGAGACAAATGATTTCGAATGAAATGTACGACCCGTGCCCAGACTATTAAGGATGCATTCCAAGAATGTTTGGAAAGGGTGTAATAGTTTATAGGCTATTAGTTTATTACTAAATTGCATTTTTATTTGAATACATAAAAAAAAGTTAGGGTAAAAACAAAAAAAGTTGCCTAATTTAGGGTAATTTCGGCGACCGTTAGGGTAAAAAACAAAAACGGATGTGGCAACACTGCTGGCAATATATATTATTTTATCTATGGCTGGCAACACTGATAATCAGTCAGGTCAGACATCAAAGGCAGACCCTGAGTCAGTCATATTTGATTTGTAAAATATTATCCAATTATCCTTCTTGCTACAAATAATTAACGGCCTGTTAAATGTGTTATAAAGCTGTGTAATAGTAATATAAAAAGTCGTTGCATTTAGGTACCGTAAAGAAGTAGCGTAGCTTCGGTGATAATGTCTTTGTCAACTAATTTCTGTATTTCATTAAGTTTTCTTACAATAGTCATTACCTGTATTATTTTATCTAGCGATAACTATGCGCAAGCTAATGAAAATGAAGCCGAAAGCATTACTAAAATTGGACAAGGTGTAGGTCACATTATGAACATTTATTACTGGTGAGGTTATTACGAAATATTTATTCCCTATCCATTACTGTATGTTTCTAGATAATTTTTATGATCAATCTACATGATTGCAGTTATTCTTGCGGATACAGAAAAGTATTTGAAGACTATGCAGGAATAATACAACAAAAATATCCAGAAATATCTGTCCTTGGAGCAAACTATGATCCTCCTGGCTTAAACATGTATCTATCGAGATTGATTGTAAGTAAATCTAATATGTTTTGGTTTGTTTATTTATTCTCCAAACATTATTTTTCGTATTTATAAATATTTCAATAAAAAAATAAAAAAAAGAATATTTGATCATTATGGTAGGTAAGTACATCAAGTAGGTCTTAAAAGTCATAAACCACTCATTTACTAAGTATCTTTAAATTTAATATCAAGTCGCTTTTTATGTCTGTATGTCCTAATTTCTTTTAAACATAACCATGAATTTTGAAGTGGTTTCCATAGTTTTTATTCTTGAAGGTTAAGTGTTTTAAATACATTCATAATAATGTTAGGTATATACACAGAAATTTCGTGGTAGCCCAGTGTTTTTTAGCATGCATGTTCAGTTTTCGTGCTGAAAATGTATGCTTAAAACTTTGGGTTCCCGCACCATCAATTTGAAAGTCGAAAAAAAAAACTAGTTTACCATTAAATAAGGAAATAATGAGATTCAGGTGTAACACATCAGTTATTTTAAGCTGCTTGAGGTAAACTTCATACTAAAAGTTGTTACCAATTTTTAGAAGGCAATATTATTAAGGTTTACATTGGTCATTGAGGTCTTCAAATTAACACATCCAGTAAATACAGCAAGAACAAAACAGTATAGTCAGGATATTCAGAGTTTTCAGTATGATTTTATGTTGCAGGGTTTTGGCAAGATGATACTGATCATGTGCATACTAAGTGGGGTCAACATATTTGCCTGGCTGAACAAACCGCAACCTGCTTGGTGGAGCTGGTGCATTGAGAACAAGCTGTATGCATGCATGATGATGTTCTTCTTAGCTAATATGATTGAAGGCCAGCTAGTATCATCCGGAGCATTTGAAATATCTCTCAACAACATTCCATTGTGGTCAAAACTAGAGACAGGACGGATTCCACAGCCTCCTGAGCTGTTTCAGATAATTGACAATACATTGCAGTTCTCAAAAATGGACCTGCCCAATAGTAACTTTGCGCAGTAATATTTTAGTTGCATGTTTATGCAAATTGTTTATAAATGGGACTGAGGTTATTAGGGTTAAAGAGGGTTAAATATATGTAAAAACTGAAATATTATGTTGAAAGCAATGAAATCCACTATGGAAAAACAATGTATTTGTAACAAAAATTTGCAATGTGTAGTACATGTCATGGGAATTTTCGTAAATCAAAATGTTTATGCTCCAGACAATAGAAATAGATTGGTTTCATTATAGTATATTGTTTGCTGTAAACATGGGAGTACTTCAAAAAGTATGTTTTTAAATCTTTTTTTTTTTTAATTTATTGGGGATATAATGCACTTTAATTTTTATTTTAATATTTTTACACCGGCAACGGTAGTATATGTGAAGATATTCATTAATATTAAGATCTTAATGTACCATGTACTCAGAAATAAATAAAGATACACAATAAAATCAATTAATATAATTTTTGAATTAATGTAAACAAAGTACTCCCGAATTAAAACTATCTCAATTGTTTCTTGGAGCACTCACAAATAATCATATATGCAGCCTAAAACAGACCAATTCATATTATAATCTATGTACAAACATTGACATAGGTACAATACATAAGAATATTGTTATCTTGTTTATATGTAATAATTTATTGATAGGTATGTTTTTGTAAATATTTAAATGATATGTATGAAAATAAGAACTACTTATCTCATTTAAATAATTATATCAACATTTCTTTCATGAAAGTTCCCTTGGCACCTTTTACTTTGTAAATCTTTACCTATTTTTGGTTATAATAGTTATTCAGTCCATGTTTTCAGTTTTTACTACTATGTGATCATAAGCAACAATTTTTCTTTTGACGATTACTTTCAGTTTAATGGGAGTCTCTAACAATGAACAAATGTCAGAGCCCTGAATCCAAATTAAAGTACTAGTATGTACCTGCATTATCACTACAAGCAAATTTAGCAAGACTTATGATTTGTTATCAAGATTGCATTAAAAAAACAAAATGCTATTTGAATGCCTCATTTATACCAGATCGAAAGAATCGAAAAAATGAGATTTTTCATTATGTAGGTAAATAAACACTTATTTTGTTATATTTCCCACAGTACAAATAATGTGATTTGCTCAACTCACAACAATCACTTGGTAATAAGTTGCCTTTTTTATTTGTCTAGTCAGGCGATTCTAATTTGTGATGATCAAATAAAGAAAACAAATATTCTTACTTTGTGCAACCCTGTTTAATTAAATAAACGATTAGATAATTATAATGTCTATTGCCTTTTCTTTCTTATTCTCCATACCTAAATAAATTAAACTTACTCCTAAATAGAACCTCTTAGTTGTAAAATTGGGTAGGGTAATTGTAATAATATACTGAATTCCCGCAACAAACTTGTATTTTTCTTGCGAAAACAGTTTCTTTCTCGTTGTAAGGTCTGTATACTTAGGTACCTATAAGTATACAGACCTTACAACGAGAAAGGAACTGTTATGTAGCTCTGGTCAAAATATAATACTACTGATAAGTAGACGGTGAAAATCTTAGCCTAAACATGGTTAGTGAATGTCTCACTACACTACCACCAGCACCTTATAGGATTTGAATGAACAGAGCTGCGAGGAGTGCCTAGTGCATATTTCTACAATTTATATTTACTCTCGTGCATATCACACATTTAACAATAGATGACAGTCTGTTTTTGTACATGAACCCTGTCAGGGCGCTGCAAAACACAATGATCGTATTCGATTGCGCTTTTCCTTTCTATACAAACTAGCTATTCGTCCGCGTGGATTTCATAATTCTCCATTCGAATTTCAACATCCATAATATTTAATGAAAATTGTCATTCAATAGGAATATTCAATTATTATCTAGAGGGTTGTGTTGATGATTTTTATGATTATAATTCTGTAAATATAAATACATACTTACATTTTGTTCAACATAGTAACCTGACACTGACCCGCAAATTGCAGAAAACGTTAGAGTTGGGCGTAATTAATTTCATTTGTAATCAGATTAAAAGTAATCATTAATTACATTAAATCAAGACTACATAATCGTTAATTTTGACTACCTCGTGTCACAAGTTCCTAGAAATCACATGCAGAAATTGCGACTGAGTATAAAGACAAAGACCGCTGCTTTCAACAAACGCACATAGTTTCTTAAAGCTATATTTTGTTTACATGCACAGATGGTCAGCCGTTGTAGCAGTTGCCATTAAGTAAGTTAAATCTATGAATCAGTTAGTCAGTTTATTTTTAGGAAAACCTATTATTTAGAAGCAAATCTTGTAGCTGCCAAAAGTAACAAATCTGTTTCTCGCTTTTATTTTGGGAAATAATTATTCGAAAAGTTGCATTAAGAGACTGATAAACAATAAAGATAATTTACAAAATCTAAGTATTTATTCGAACTTTTGAAATCAATCAGGAAAGTAATCATGATTACGAACTAATAAACATTAATCACCGTATATGACTACTGTCTTGATTAATTGCGTTAATCATGATTGAAGATCTGAATACAGTTTGCCCAAGTCTGGTCGCAAGTGGGATAAAGTTTTATCCTACCTGCGACCAGAGATATTACTTATCTAAGATACAAGTATCTAAAATACAAATTTTAAATATTAATGTTGTAGTAGATAAAACTAAAAACACTATTGAATCTTTAGTCTTTTAGGGCCGAATTCTTTCTACAAAATGTGATTGGCATTGCCACTTGACTCATGTCATTTTTAATTATTCCGCTTATTAGTCTGTGTTTGAGGGAGACAGACACGTATAAGTTCGGTCGGTTGGTCGAAGCTATGAGAAGATAGTCTTTTCTTGATCCTTGACTTTTTCATAACAGGTGCCGGAAACACAGGATCTACTGGCAGCACCGCTGACTTAAAAACATTGCAATACTTAAATAATGAAGATACCGACATAAAGAGCTTAAATGCTTATCCTACAATAAAAAAAAAACGTTTTTCAAATACAACACCTGTTTGCCAAGTTCTGCCCCTGTGGCGCGACTCTTCTCATTTGGGGGCATTTTCATGAGGCCTCATCGAAAATGAGTGATAAACTGTTTGAAGAACTAGTTTTACTGAAGTATCAATTAAAGCCTTAAAAATATAATATTAGGTTGTGTCACATTTGCGCAATCAACGCGAATTACATGTTAAAATTAAACTTTAATTTAAAAAGTTGTTTTTTACAAAATATTTTATCTATAAAAAGTATTCAAAAGATACGTATTTTTTATCTAGTATTTCAAATACCATTACAGAAAGTTATTTGTATCTGGTAACTGAAATAATTTATTTAAAAGTATTTTGCTATTTGTATTCCAGATACTTTATTTAAGGCAATGATGTAATCTTGTACATCACTGCCTACGACCAGACTTGGGCAAACTAAATATGTACCTATAACGTAAACACTTTTTCTTTAGTTAGTAGTTAATAAAAAAAGAAAAAGTGTTTACGTTATATTTTTGAGGTCCCAACCAACCGGCTTGCCGGTTTTAAACACCAAAAAATAGGCAGCCTTAGTTGAATCATAAGTAGACGTAACTAATGTCATCTTATCGGTAAAAGATAATAACTGTTTGTTTGTAACTTTGCACCCTCAGACGTAACGTATTGGTCATGACCTGTTTTATACATAATAATTCGAATTCGTTTATTTTCTTGTTTATCTTAGGACAGTTGTGCATGGCACATAGGGCACGAGTGCCGCAATACAAGTTCATGTTGTTGCGCGCGCGCTCCGCAGGTGTTGCATGTCCACACCGTGTGCGGCGCCACTAGCGCGCGGCCTGACACTGCACACTCGGGGAACTCGCTGTTGCATCCAGGACAAGTTGACGTCCTAATAACACACATCAAACATTTCGATCATTTTTGAACTTAACATATTATTATACATAAACGTAGATTATAAATTGGGCACCGCCCGCACAAGTTCTCAACGAGCCCATGAGCTGAGCCTTTGTACAAACTGGGCTCCAAAACAAGATAAATAACAACCGAAAAGTAGCGAGTGCGTTCCAAGCCGCATGATGCAATCACAGGCCCGTACCATAATTACTTCGAGGGCAGAGCAGCATCCCAATACGTAACACGATTTCTATCACAATCCGAAGGATTTAAAAGATAATTCCTAATCCATAGCTTCATAATTATATTGAAAAAAATCGTTGAATTCTCAAAATGAAAAGCATCTGCTATTGTGTGTTACTAGACACCTTTTGTGAAATATTTACCTGCTTTTTTCACAAATATCAAGTTTCTACAGGGTGTGGGCGAGTGCACATACCCACGAATGCAAAGCTGTGCGTAATTCTGAATGTTTTTGACACTAGTGTTGTTACATTTATTATACTAGCTAGTCGCCGCGACTTCGTCTGTGTTCCAGGATGAAAAGTAGCCTATGTTACATCACCCAGGTCATGGTCTATCTGTGTGCAAAATTTCATCCAAATCCGTTCGGCCGTTTTGGTGTGAAAGCGTAACAATCAAACAAACTTTCGCATTTAAGATATTAGTTAGGATTTGCAAAAATATTGGCAAGGGCGGATCCAGGGAACCATTTCCCCAACCAGACGTTTAAAGTAAAACAAGTAACGACAAACTTAAAATCAACAGAACTTTTTTTAATTTCACGACATCGACTTCGACGTCGTAGCTTCTTAACTATTCAATTCGAAGACCCCACCGCCTTCAAAGTTTATGCAGCTTCCTTCAACTCGTAGGTACAAAAAGTAACCTACTATGAATGGTAAAAGGAAAAAACTAAATAAACCAATCCGAGGTGGGTGTTTTAAAGCTGCACTCGGTCTTGCAGTCAGGTGCCCAGGTAAACAAGGTCAAAATATGCTCAGTAAGGAGCAGTTTGAATTGCGAGGCCCCTTACGTATGCAAAATATAAATGTAGGGTAATAACACTTTCTGGCTCACTTTTAAATTCTCTTAAACCTCCAAATCTTCAGCATAATGAGTCGACCACGAAACTCCTATTTCAGTATGCATGGTCTAAAGTACTCGAAAAAACCTATCCTGTCCACGTGAATTAGCCTGCAAAACGGGTGTAAAAACACATAAAGAAGCCGAAAATACTTGTACTGCCAGTCATTGTAATCATTTTTGGGTAATGACTGGTCTTTGTGATATGCTCGTGAACGGGTGCTGCTTGTGGTGACAGGTCGCCAGGCTGACCATGTTTTTATTTATTGTTATTAATAGTAATGAACTATTTATTTATTTTACTACGAAGGTCCTAGTTTATATTGTGACTTAAGTTACAGCTATGTGAACATAACGCAGCACTGCATATGTGCTAGCTGACATAGGACAAATAATTTAAATTAATGTTCAATACCTACATAATATTGTATAGATTCAATTTCATCTAATTTATTTTATTTATTTAACGATTTATGTACACATTAATACAGACAAGAAAAATAAAGAGAACATAAAAGTACCTACGTACAAACGTAATGCGTATTTATAAAGAAATCTTTTCGAGAATACCTGCAATAGGAGAGTATTTGATAGATGTAGACAACTTGTGTAAGAGTAAACAAAATACATAAAAACGAAACAATTCACTAATTTAAAAATAAACATACAATGTAAAAATATACTTGCATACATACATACTTCTAAAACAAATACCACTAAATATATATATTATACAAAAGCAACTATGACACAGTGGAAATATAGTGTTCTTTCAATGTCCTTTTAAACACAGCTAACTGAACAGACAGCTGTACTCCTGGGGAGTTTATTGTGCCACTTCTTCCCAGCTAAAGTTTTAGGAAGTGGTGAAGGGCGTGAGTTTTGGTGGACTGTCTTAGGTAATTTTGACGTTCAAAAAGTAATTTCAGTATGTGATGGGTCTATTTAAACCCTGTAGATTCGTACCGGTACTTACCATTCAGGCATGCTGACGTCGCAGTTCGGGCATTCAGTCTTGTTTCCTTTCGCGTCTTTAGGTTTATATCTTGTAAATATTTCTATAGCTAAATTTTCGAAAGTTTTATGCTGGAAATAATTTTAAGTAATTTAATTACTTACACATCATAAGACTATAATTCGTTTGCATATCCATAACCCAGGTAAGCACGGGCGATTTTTTATAGCGCACTTGATTTTCAACGCATTGCTTGAGGCCGACAGTTGAAAATCCAACCGTGTATTTTTTGATACGCTGGGATTGCTCTCTGTTGGATTCTCAATGCTCGGCTCAACGCCGACAGTTAAGCGATCTTTGAGATATTTTCTTATAGAAAATGGTTTACAAAAGTCATTCATCAATTTTGGCCGACCGTACATAGTTAAGGTGCCGAATCTTTTGTACACCGAACTAAACTAACTAAACTATCACAAAAATTCCTTTTTTTTTTGGCTATGATAATCTTAGAGCTATTCTGTAAAAAAAAAACTATTTTGACACAGCTAAAATCTAAGTTGGCAATCGCGACACCACGTGGTTTCTGTTTCTTTTTCTTTTCGCTTCGCAACGTGGTACTTGTTTGCCCTACCCCGTAAATTATTTTAGAGTCGGAGGCGCGCAGAGGTGGCAGTGAGTTCTTTAGGGAAATTTTCACTTTTTGTATGGAAAAAATAAAAAATTATTAACTACATGTTGAGTTTTAAAGGTTTATGGGTTTTTTAAAGGGGAGTCAAAATTTTCACTACCTTTGCGATAGGATGCCATTATCGAGATATAAGCAAAAGAAAAGAAATAAAATTTACAATCTGTTTTTGCACCAAAAGTCGAGCTTTTGCTGTGAATTTTAGTTCATGAAAACTAATTTTATAGCACACACTTTTAAACGCGATTAAAAATAGGCAGATCCATATTCAGATTTAGTTATACAATCAAAATTTTTGGTGAAAAACTTCAAATTGCTATTTTCACTTAATTAATAAATCAGTGCAATCTTCGTCGTTTGACAGGATAAAACCAAATATTAGTGATTTTTAGTCTAGTTCAGAGACATTTGTGATACGAGAATCGGCACCTAAGTATATCAAAATAAATAAATAGAAAATGCTTACATCCAGTGCTTCCAGTTTGATCAATGCCTTGGAACATAATTCAAACGCTCGAGCTTGAATCGCTATCGATGCTATGGCACACCAAACCTGGATTAATTACAAAAGCATTTTAAGATCATCATTTCTATAATAAAGTAAATCGTAATTTAATTTCCTCCTTCTCCTGCCTCTTCAAACCGTACCGTCCTTACAAACGCACCACACACTCTTTCTTACCACGGGTATGCTCAAGCTGGCTTGACGCGAAATTTGATACTACGCGTTGTGACAAGCCAAAGTTTTAGAACTCCCCATATTTATCGCTTAATCGGTTTAATAGTAGGGGAGCCCAATGGGATTTACTCAAGCGCGGTAGATTAACATAAAGGGGGATACTACTTTGCACCCTGTTAGGTACCGCTTCCATATATAAGCCCAATATACAGGGTGACAGGGACATCGACGACGCGCAACCATGAATTCAGCACATGATTCTAGACTAAATCACATGTGTCTAGAATCATGTTGACATTTTTCGTCGGTTATAAAAAAAAACGTTCAAAATACATGGTAACAGGTTGAGCGTCGATGTCCCTGCCACACACCCTTTATAGGATTGTGCGTCTAGGGCAGCCGATCAGAATGTAAAAAAAAAACGATAGTTAGAAATACTCGAGCGCGTCAGATTAAGGTAAGGTGGGTTTACATGTTGAGGGAGAGGCAGGGTCACAAACTTGCAAAAAAAAATGTCAATTGTCATTCTCGAGCGCGAGCGATTTATTTTTTATTTTGAAGGAAATATTTCCAGCATAACAAAAAAAAAATATCTGCCGATTTCCACAAGCCGTAATCGTCAATAAAGTTTAGAGCTTGCAGCTGCAGTGAAGCATGTATTCCCAACTCCGCGCCTCTCTTTCCTTTTCACTTTTTCTCTATATGTTATAGATCAATCTTTGTGATGTCACAAGTGCTAGATTTGAAATCTTCATTAAGACCTACAAGGCCTACAAGGTATCAGATACATTAAAGCCCTTGTCGTTGAATGTTCGTAATTATGATGCTTGTCGCTTGCCACCACCACTTACCGCAGCACTTATTACGAACAAGGTACTCTTATATTGCATGCTTGTTGAGGAATGCACACAATCCAAACAGCAACGACATGTCACAAACAGATGTAAAATGAAAATTTGAAATGACTATGTTCGTTCATAATCGATGAAGAGGTAACCAGGAAGCGTATGAAGATGTAATCATAACACCTGGTGTTCTAATTCAGGTATATTTTCTTTTCAAAACTTTACGAACACGCTTTTCAGGCTATATGTTTTTTTTTTTAAAGTATTCTATCGATTTCTTGCAGATGAAATTGATGACCAAATCGAACCAGACTTGCAGTACGACGATAATTCCACGGATGAAGATGAAGATTGAAACAATTTGTCTGTATATTAAAAGTTTTTTTTTTTTTGGTTTGTCTGCTATTTTTCATGCATTTCATTAGATCTATTGTCATATAAAAAAAATAGTTACAAAAAAAACCTCCAAATTATCGTCAGTTAAACAAACTTAAATTTATTTGACGTAAAAAACTACACAGATACAGGATGACACTTAATTTAAGCGTGCAAATAGTCTGATGCAAAAAAATGATCAATGACCCCTATGCTAGGAAAAACCTGTGTTAAAGGGGTCATACATCCGTCCAATATGGATGTTATGATAGGTACTTACAAATTAGTAATGTGCACGTTTGTAAAAAATTAAATAAATTGGACTAATACAATAAATTTTGAGGCTAAGAAACAGGGAAACTTATTATTAGGAGATAAAATGAATTAATAACCAGGAAAAGGGAGTATCTATTTATGTGTTCCGGGCATGGGTTTGTGTGAGTGTAGCTGTGTATGTGTGAGTGTAGCTGTGTATGTGTGAGTGTGTGCTTGATTTGTTTCAGTTATGCTTTGAGTAATTCTTCAGTCATCGTAATTTAGGGTGAGCACATATTCTTTAATTGATGGATGGATAGATGGATTAGGACATCAAGCTTAATCGCCTGTTTATTAATCTGACTCGCTCGAGTATTTCAAAACGGCTATTTTTTTTGCAATTTCAAACAGATGTCCGAATCGTATCCGAAATCTTTTGAATGGGAGCTTCTTTCAGGTTCTTAACTTCCCCTCTAAATATCGGACGCGCTCGACTTTTTTCCCTCTTGTTCTACCCTTCCGTACAGCATCTCCTCTCCCACCGTGCAAACCGGCAGATTAAACATTCTTCCATTATCAGAGACACGTAGGGCTAGTCTATCCATATCTGACGCGCTCGAGTATTTCCATATGACATTTTTTTTTACACGTTTTAAAACGTGTAGACGCTTCCCGCACCGGTGAAAAGGTGTACTTCATGTAAAAAAAACTTTCTACCGTCTAATCTTTGTAATCCATCCGAAGCTCGAGTAAATCACCATTTAGCATCTTGGGCTCCCCTTTTTTTTTCTTTTTTTTTTGGTTTCGGGTTGGAAAATTCTCATGGAAGTCCCGTGGGGGTCTATCGGACTCTTCCGACCGACTAAAAACCAACCCGGTGTTCCATCACTCACCTACGCCGGGGTCGCGGGAACACATAATTCTTCCGCAACCCCGGCTGGTGCCGGCCCGCTTGCGCGGGCCCCGTCTCGGGCGGGTGGAGTGAGGTGTACTCCCCCCGCAACGTCTGTGGTTGGCGCACGAGGAACACTACGCGCGCCGCCTTCTCGGGTCCTGATGTTGGGGGGCGACGGATGTCCCCGAATCCGTCACCCCTGGACCCATTTAGGGGGGCCGGAAGAGGGCGTTGTCCGATCTCATCTCAGAAGTAGGCAGCGAAAGGTCACTGCCTACTTCTGAGATGAGGGCACGGCGCGGCTCCTCCCAAGCGGCACATTCTGCCAGCGTGTGTCACGCCGTGTCCTCCCGGCAGTCGACGCAGTGGTGACACCGGGCGTCCGGCTCCCTGTTTATGGGACACAGGTACTTCCCGAAGCAACCATGCCCAGAGAGCACCTGCGTCGCCCGAAACGTCAGGGAGCCGTGCCTTCTCCCGAGCCAGCGGTCGAGCACTGGCCGGATGGTGCTGAGGCCGGCGGGAGGGGGGGACAGCCTCACCCGCCATTCCGCCACCAGGACCTCGCGGAGCTGCAACCGACGCTGCTCAATATGTTGCTGCATCGGTCGCTCGCCCCGCTCCCGCGCTGCCTCGCGCCACCGGTACAGTGACGCGAGCACTTTCGCCTCCAGGTCCCAGGGCGCTGATCCGGCCAGCGCACAACCCGCCTCGAAGGAGTTCGTGCGATACCCCCGAATGACTCTGACGGCCATCGCCCGCTGCGGCTTGCGCAGGACAGCTATACTGCCGGCCGTCAGGTCAGACGCCCAGATCGGCGCTCCGTAGAGCGCCATGGATCGCACGATCCCCATATAGAGCCGCCTACAGGCGGCGCTCGGGCCCACCAGATTGGGAAGCAGCGTTGCCAGTGCCCAGCCGCCGGAAGTGGGGTCCGAAGTCCCAACGGCTGTCGAGCACCAATCCCAGATATTTCATGGTGGGCTCGACAGCGACCCGGACCCCCACGACCACAATGTGTGATCCGGCCGGCGGCGCCCGCCCGGGGGCCCTGAAACACCATGACCTCTTGAGGGCCACCACCAGGCCGAGGCGCCGTATGCAGCTCACCGTCAGTGAGACCGCCGCCGTCGCGAGCAACGCTGCCTCCCTGTGCGAACTCCCCCGGGCCGTGACCAGCGTGTCGTCCGCGTAACACGTCAGGTCTGCGCCCGGCGGGAGCTCGCCCCTCAGCACCCAGTCGTACCCGATATTCCACAGGAGCGGTCCCACGACCGATCCCTGCGGAACACGACACCTGGCGCTGGTTTCCGCCATCGCGTCCCATGTAGGTGACACACCTCCCGGCTAAGTAAGCCCCCACGATGCGGCGGAGGTAGAGAGGCACGCGGTGGTACCGCAGTGCCTCCCGTATGCAGCTCCAGGGCAGGGTGTTGAAGGCGTTGGAGATGTCCAAGGACACCGCCACCCCGCCCCGGGACACTGTTTCCTCCGCCAGGACTCTCACCCTCGACACAGCGTGGATGGTAGAGCGCCCATGCCGAAAGCCGAACTGGCTCTCGTCCAGGTCCGGCACCTCTCTGCACAAGTGGCCGACGAGGCGGGCTGTGAGTATGCGCTCGAACAGCTTGCCCACTATGGGCCGGTACGCAGACGACGAGTCGGCAGGGCGCCCCGCCTTCCTGAGCAGGACCAGACGTCCAATCTTCCACAGACTGGGAAACTGGCCCCGCTCAAGGCACGCTGTGTACAGTCCTCTCAGTTGGGGCTCCAACTCCTTCAGAGCGAGGGCCAAAGCAAGGCCGTGAATTCCGTCGGGCCCCGGAGCCACGTTCTTGGCCCGGAGCCGCATCACGGCCGCCCTCATCTCTGCCTGTGTCACCTCTATCTTGGGCTCCCCTAATATAAGTAAATCACCGGTGAGTACCTGACTATAGACACTCTTATTCCGTGTTAAGAAGAATAATTAGATTCTAAGACGGGAAAAGTCGGGAATATTTTTATGCGGAACATATCAGTGACCTGTGTTTGCTGCGCGGCGTGTAGCGCGTGGTGGTGCTGCGCGAGCCTTGCGGCGGCGCGCACGGCGGCGTCGGAGCGCTGTGGGCGCGCGCGCGCCCGCGCCGCCGCCGCCGCTGCCCAGTGCGCCGCGCTCGCCGCGCGCCAGCACCGCGCCGCACCGCGCCCGTGAGCGCCCTCTGCGCATGCACACTTAAATGCTTAAGGAAACCAATTCAAACTAATCATAATATCCTACCGAGCGAATTTCGGTCACGACAGCTAACCTCAACGAAGAATATCCGACACGAATAGGGAGGAAATTCTTAATAGAATAAAAAACACAACACTACCCGATCTGGGAGTCGAACCCTGGTAGACTGCTGAGCGTCCTGCTCAGCAGTCTACCAGGATTTTTCAGATGGAGCAGTAAGGGGTACCTACCCTTACTTGTCCATCTGAAAAGTCACGAGCATAAATAGGTTACTATGGATATCTCGGCAATAGTATCAGCTTTTATGATTCATCCACAAATATCTACCGTCAAGATGGAATAAATACCAAAACTATTCAGCATCTCAGATAAATTTTGTCGTTGCTTGTCTCGTCAGATAGTTTTGGTGTTCCTTCGATGTCATATTTGTGCTTCCACTTGTGTATGTACCTATGCCTTCAACATATATTTTCCGTCATCTTGACGACAGATATGTATTATGGGATGAATCATGAAATCAGATTTTCATTGTCCAGCTGTCCATAGTAATATATTTATGCTCGTGACTGTACCTTTAACCGTTATAGCTACAGGAAAATGGTCTTAGGAGACTGTTCTTTACTTTTTGAGATATATTGATCTATATTCAGTTTTTCTTTTTATAAATATAGAATCGGCAAGAAAATGGGAAATTTTCATAATTTAACTGTACTATAACTTTTTGATGCCAATCGATACTGTTTCTTTTAAGAATATTTAAAAAAAAACTATCGGACCAACTGAGGTTTAGGTTCTAGAAAAGTCAGAAATCGCAAAAAATAATCTCCCATACATTTCGAAGGAAATGAGATTCCGACTGACTTTTTGACATGTATAAAAGTAAGTATAATGCTCACTAACCGACGCTGCTTTGGCTGTACAAGTGACCGGCTAGAATATAGAGCTTCTTGATCTTCAAGGGCGATGCCTTCTTCGAAGCTTCCACATTAGCTAACTAAAAGCAACAAAAAAATAATGGTTACACGCTTGGTACAGAACTATAGACCGACCAATTTCGCCCCTATGCACATGATGTATATACAGTCGCGGCCTTTTATGAAGACATCTGACGTTTTAGCGCCGGCGCAGCGCGGTTGTTAATACCAAAACAATTTCAACATTGCGTATTTTTAAATAAAGTCGAAAACAGATAATCTGACTCTTTAGTAACGTGAGACGCACGTCAATGATCGCTTTGATGCGCTCTCGGGCTAGTAGAAGTTCATTTATTCTCGAATTTATTTCAACCATTGCAACGTCGATATTTCATTGGCAGTGACAACCATGCTGCTCTGCGCCTCGCGAGAAGTGTGACGACCATAAGATAGACACATTTCACACAACCATCTTGTTTTGATAATACAAAATCTGTGTCAATTACACAAATGTCACACAAGAAACGGCCCTTGTCATTCAGGCGCAAAAAGAGCTTTGTAACAGTCTCTAAAATTATGACTGACAGAGTCCACGCTCTCAAAATCTCAAGTTTTTAAAACGTTAAATGCTTTCTTAACGGCGTCGTAACCTTATTCTGTAAAACTACGATTTCCTAGAAGAGCGGAGACTGCCCACATATCGTCCGTAATGTACCAGTGAATAACGTCACTGAACCGTTATATATGAAAGTAAGTTGGTATGTCTTCCTACAGAGCGTTTTTGACACCGTAAAGTTAAGCCCTTCTGCCCAAAGATTTAAATCGCTATATTTGCCCTCACCGTACGTAGTTACGCCAAAAAGTGTCCATACTGGGAAGTGTGAGCTGATCATTATTATATAGCGTTTCCATGACAATCAAGTCAAGTCACTGCGACAGGTGTAAAAACGAAACAGGAACGCGATCTTTTGACGAGGTAGGTCATATCAAACGATTTAGTCTTTGCCGCTGTCATCATTTTTATGACAGCCGTCACTGCGGCCGTTATGTGCGGTCACCGCTTTTCTAGGTAACCGCGGCTTTAGTAACTTGCCTGAAACGCCATTTCTGCCGCTTGTGTCATCCTGCCGCTCTCTTTTAATTGCATAATACCTTGTACAGATGGTTCTTGTCCAATGCAATCATTAAGGTCATCTAATGCACTTTGCTTTGTTACACCAACCTCCTGATGACAGTAAAGAGTTATTCTACTTACGTAATTTAACTTCACAGGGGTTTTATTGAGATCTGTGATTACTTACGTATATCTACTTCTTTTTAAATACCTTGAGTCTCGGAGAGCCTGTATACAATTTTGATAAAGACTCGTTGTCTTCGAGCGCCATATAACATTTCTTCAAGCCTTCTGTGTTATTTGACATAGTGTAATACTCGAGTGCATTCGTCCTGTACAGCACACAACAATCAGATTTATTCTTCCTTTCCTTATTCTTTCATTCATTGGAATGCCAATTCCAGCACATACAGGATGTCCCATAAGTCAACGTCAAGCCGGAATCGGGTCATAATAGTCATAAAATAGTTAACGGATAAATATCAACAAAAAAACATTGCACTGTATTTAAAACATTACGGGCATTAATTTTTAAAAAAGGAAGTCTACTGCCTGTGACGGTCTTTTAACTGCAACTTTTTTTTGTATGCAAATATTTTTCTGTTAACTATTATGACCCGACTCCAGCATGACGTCGACTTACGGATCGCTGTCGCGGTACCGCTCGCTTCGCTCGGCTTGAGCGCGGTTGGTCACAGTTCTAACTTTTTTTTTTTGTTTCCGGGGTGGAAAACCCTCATGGATGTCCTCCGCCCTAGGGCGGGCGGAGGGGTCAGTCAGACTCTTACTTACTAAAAACCACCCCAGTGTTCCATCTCACACCTACGTCGGGGTCGCGGGAACATATGATTCTTCCGCAACACCGACTGGTGCCGGCCCGCTTGCGCGGGCCCCGTCTCTGGCGGGGGGAGTGAGGTGTGCTCCCCTCGCATCGTCTGTGAGCGGCGCGCGCGTAACATTACGCGCGCCGCCTTCTCGGGTCCTGATGTTGGGGGGCCGGAAGAGGGCGTTGTCCGCCCTCCTCCGACGCCCGGTGCGTCTGCTGCGGGCCAGGTCGAGAGTCGAAATATCTCTCTCCCTTTCCGCAGCCTCCTTCTGCGAGATGACCGTTTCGCAAAAGGTGACCACTGCGTCCCAGGACTCTGCGCCGCCAACCATCGCGTTCACGACGGCCGGCAGCGACAGGTCGTTGCCTACTTCGGTGATGAGGGCACGGCGCGGCTCCTCCCAAGCGGCACACTCTGCCAGCGTGTGCCACGCCGTGTCCTCCCGGCAGTCGACGCAGTGGTGACACCGGGCGTCCGGCTCCCTGTTTATGCGACACAGGTACTTCCCGAAGCAACCATGCCCCGAGAGCACCTGCGTCGCCCGAAACGTCAGGGAGCCGTGCCTTCTCCCGAGCCAGCGGTCGAGCACTGGCCGGATGGTGCTGAGGCCGGCGGGAGGGGGGGACAGCCTCACCCGCCATTCCGCCACCAGGACCTCGCGGAGCTGCAACCGACGCTGCTCAATATGTTGCTGCATCGGTCGCTCGCCCCGCTCCCGCGCTGCCTCGCGCCACCGGTACAGTGACGCGAGCACCTTCGCCTCCAGGTCCCAGGGCGGGGATCCGGCCAGCGCACAACCCGCCTCGAAGGAGATCGTGCGATACCCCCGAATGACTCTGACGGCCATTGCCCGCTGCGGCTTGCGCAGGACTAGACGAGCTATGCTGCCGGCCGTCAGGTCAGACGCCCAGATCGGCGCTCCGTAGAGCGCCATGGATAGCACGATCCCCATATAGAGCCGCCTACAGGCGGCGCTCGGGAGCCGGAGGCAGCCTGGGGCAACCTCGACGTGTTTTTATGGAAGTTTTTCCTTTTTGTATGGAAAATATAAAATAATAATATCTACATGTAGAGTTTTGAAAGGTAGGATAATTGGTCCGAGGTTTTGAGGGATTAGGGTCCGGGGTTTCAAAGGGGGGTCGAAATTTTCATTATTTTTGTGATAGGACACACCGTTTTCGAGATAAGAGCAACCGTTTTTGCACGTCTGAAGTCGAGGTGTTGGTGTGAATTTTAGTTCACATCAACTAATTTTATTCCACACCTTTTTAATCGCGATTAAAAATAGTCAGATTCATGTTCAGATTTAGTTAGACAATCAAATTTTTTGGTGAAAAACGTAAAAACAGAATAGAAAAATTGCCATGTTCACTAAACTAATAGCTCAGTGCCATCAAACTAAAATATAGATAAGTTGTGTCACTTTAGTCAATTTCAGAATGGAAAATCGTCATTTGCAAGGATTAAACCAAATTTTAGTGATTTTTAGTCTAGTTTAGAGGCATTTGTGACAAGAGAATCGGCACCAATGTCCATTATTATTTTTATAAAATCAAAAAGGGAATTAATTGGGGCTGGATTAAATACACGGAATTCCTTGACGGGGTTTTTACAAAGGAAAGATATCTACATACCTAAATAGTCAAGTGTATTACCAATTTTGTCTATCAATGAAATAGTCTCCAATGTTACTATATGCCTGTTTGACTTGCGCATCGGTTGTACTTGCAGACATTTTCAATAGCTCAACTACGCGGAACCAGTGCCCTAATCGTTTCCGAAGAGCAATAGCCAAGTCTCTGTAATGTAATGAAAATCTTGAGTTTGAAGATAAGGTCTTATGCACTAGTTTAATTAATAATTGCGTAGTATATGCTAACAAACCGTCTGTCTTCATTGTGATATATCTTTTCAGCTCCGTCAAAGTCTTTGAAGTAAGCTAAAATCTCAGCTTTTTTAAGAGCATTTGAATGCAATGCATTCAAACGGGAAACAAATTTGATACCGGCGTAATCATTACGTCTCACAAATGCAGCTTCAGCTGTATCAAGTGCGGATTCAGACTCGAATTTTTTTAAAGCAGCTTCTGCTAGTAACAACCTGGAAGAAGTATCTTACCTATAGACAAATGTTTAATTGGTAACAAAAAACATGATTTTCTAAAATCATGATTCTGATAGTGATTAGTTGTATGTATCATTTTTCATCAGCATTCCCCTATATCATAGTAAAGTATAGAAAAATCGTACCATAGTTGCGGATGTGGGTTATCTTTAATAAAGTTTTCCGCTTCCTTCAATCCTACTTTCTCAATGAGTTGTCGCGTGTCTCTCAGAGACTTAACCTCTACTCTTACAATGTGTTGAGGTGTACATTTATCGTCCACATTGTCTAGAAGTGCCGAGGTGATTTCCAATTCCTAGAAACATTTATGTTTTATAATGGAGATACTGCTTCTACAATGTGGAGCAACGTAGGACAGGGGTCTGAAAAATGGGTCTATGATAACAGCTCGAACCCTTTCGATGTAGATCTACGCAGGGAAGGAAGTCTCTGACCAGCGGTTGACGACAAACGAAAAGGTGACGATGGCACGTACCTTAAACTTACACAAATATCCCTGCATGGTCAAAGGCTCTTCAGGTTCAGTATCTCTCATCACATAGAGTCTAGCTTTTTCCGCCACTGCCAACATTTGCGGGTTGTCGGACGCCCAGAGAGCGCTCCATACATCTTTACGTAACGCTTGTCCGATACTTATGTTGTTGGCCATGTCAGTCTCCAACAAATACAGAGAGCCTGGTTGGTCGATCACATAGAACTTGCTACAAATAAATAATATAGTTTCACAAATTGAGTGTTGTCCTTCAAATAAATCTGTAAAAAAATATATTTATCGACCCACATGAAAAGTTTTTATGACAAGGTAATATCACTTATAGTGCATATGAGCCGCAAGTGTCTTTACAAGTGTAACTGTAGAAAGTTACACAACATGGGTTATTTCTGTGTATTCTTAATTAAATAAAAAAATGATTCATACCTGGAATTAGAGTTGAGCCCCAACCTATAGGGCCGCGAATTCATATTTATTGAAGTGATTTTCTTGAAATTTACAAGAGAAAATAGCAGTATGGAGCCAGAATCTCTTCCAATTAACAAATGGGTGTCAGAACTTGCGACGCAGCATATCGTATCGTCCTGAAACCCTGCGTCGTTGGCCGTGACTGGCGAGCCATCGGCCTGATGCAACTGTTCTGTAGCGCCTGAAATATTACATGACATGTAAGTAACACAACAATAATATGTGAACTCCTTTTTGTTCACTGAAGTTAACGTTAAAGGAATGTTTCAAACGACGACTTGACTTCTCAATTCGATTGTGAATTCATGGATGACTGTGCATTGGATTGATTTAATCATGTTCAGCACTGAATACTTCCATGTTTTAAGGCGGTTTTTAGGAATCATCATTCTCCTGCCCTTATACCAATTTATTTGTGGTCAATGCAACATGTTTTTTTCAGCCATACTTCTCTATTAGTCGTCATCTCGGTAGTCACCCCCTTTCGAACCATTCGATGGCCGCAAAGTGTAAACGCTTAGCTGCAAAATCATGATTTTAGATTGTCTTTATCTATTTCGTAATAAAAGTTGATTGTTATAACAAAGGTATGTGATAATTTTTCTTTTTTTACAAGACAAGACTTAATATTGTTTTTGCACTTAAATCACAAAAGTAAAAAAAAAACGATGTCAAAGGGCTATGCGACTGATATCTTTGTTTACAACAGGAGAACGCACCGATTGTCTGACGTATACACCTTCTAATGATAGGTATATGTCCGTGTCTACATCGTCACTTTTGCCATTGAAAAATAGGTGTAGTTGTCTTCAAATACGTGATTTAATACAAGTAAAAATTGAGAATTAAACAGAAATAAAATCCTATGATAAAACAAAGAATTTTGAGTGGAAAAAAAAGTCTATTTCGTTAAATATGCAGTTGATTCTTTGTAGTTTGCTGCCGTCGACATCATCATTCACACAGTCCACCCATCGTCTCTTTGTTCTTCCTCTACTCTTATAGCCATCGACATTCATAGTTCATATCCAAAAACTTTCCTCACGAAATTTTAATCATACCTCCGTATCACATGCCCATAGCATGACAAGCGATTTCTACACAACTTTTCAGATACCGGTGCCACTTTCAGACTTCCTCTTATGTACTCATTTCTTATTCTATCCGTTCGTGAAACACCACATATAGCAATCTCATTGCGGCTGCATGCAATTGCCTTTCATTCATTTCTTCTGTGACCCAACATTCTTATACATACAAGACAGCAGGTCTAACCATTGTTTTCTATATCTTCCCCATAAGGTTAATGGAAATGCGGGAGTCGCAGATAATTTCCGTGACTTGCCGCTATTTCATCCATTGAGTGTTCATTCTGTGCTTAACCATCCGATCCGATCTACTTCGCCATCGCTTTGCACGAGTGAACCGTGATACAATCACAGAACATAAATCCAGGGCTCCAGAACTGGAGAGACCGCTGAAATCGCAGAACATATATTCAGTTTTGATTTTGCTGATGTTCATGCCAACATTCTCTCCAGCTTCTGTTGCAATTTCTCCAATCTGCTCTGGATCTCAGATCCAACTTCACCGCCAAGAACAATGTCATCGGCAAAGAGCATGCACCAATGTGCCACGTCCATAATCAATAGGAAGAGGCCTTAAAGCCAATCCCGGGTGCAAGCAGCCTGTATTGCCAGCAGCCGACCGGATGTAGGTACCAGATTGACTGTGCATAGCACGAATTAACTTTACACACTTCTCGGGCCAACCGTTCTCTTTCAAGGCCCACCACAACACATCCCGAAGTACCCTATCATATGCTTCCTCCAGATCAATGAACACCATGTGCCAGTTCTTGTGTGTACGTCTGTTCTTCTTGTACAATGGGCGGAGTGCAAAAGTAGCCGTCCATTGTTCCTCGACCTGGCATAAACCCAAATTAGTCCGGGGTAGTTGCACCCTCCTGTTGCAATCTTTTCTTTTCTCTATAACTCTCTTCTATACCTTTACAGAGGCATGAGGAACAGAGTGTAAACTTCACTCACCCTCTATAGAATAGGGCGGGCGAATGGGACGTCAGTGTGATGCGTAGTTCGCATGTGGCGGTGTAGATGTCGCCACACCTTCATACTACACAAGAGCTTTATTCTTCGATAGTTGTTGCAGTCCTGTAAATCAACTTTATTCTTGAAGATAGGCACTAGCGAACTATTGCACCATTCTTGTGGGATCCCTCCTTCATGCAGCAACTTAACATCACATTACATCACGCCTGTAATCCCATAAGGGTTAGGCAGAAGTGTACCTATAGTCCACCCACACTCCCACCACTGCCGCTGTCCACTACCTCGTTGGTCTAGTGGTCGCAAGAGCTACTGCTGAGCATGAGGTCCTGGGTTCGATTCCCAGGTTGTGCAGTGTTATTGGGTTTTTCTATCTAAAATTTCTCAGTAGCAGCCCGGAGTCTGGATTTGTGCCCGGTTGATGACAATAGGCTCGCCCTCTATTACATGGAACTTAAGCATAGCTGGCGGAATGTGGGTGTACTTATGCAGCAACTTATTGAAGAATAAAGTCAGCCACATACATCCAGCTTCTTTTAAAGACTTGCGTACTTCTACTGGTATATTACCTGGGCCCATAGCCTTTCAGTTTTTCATTCGTTTTTCGTTTCATCAAAGACCTCATCCATCGCTTTCTATCAGGCGTGATCGAGGTCAAGAACAGGCCCATTTGGGAAAAAAATATCTTCAAATGCTTTTCTTACTTCGCTATGCTGGTTTCCCTCACCAAACCAATATTTACTTGAAACTCTTTGAGCACACCATTCCATTTACTTTCTTCGTTCATTAGCTATTCAAAATAAACCTTGCATCGTTCTTTTATTTCAACTTTAGACAGAACCTTACCGGTCGTCTTGCATACATCTAATGTGAATTATATCTCTCGTTCTCCTTTCTCTTGCTATTTGTAATCCGGTAGACTTCCTTCTGGCCTCTAAGGGCTGTCCAATGAGCCATACAACTTCTGCGCCTTAGCCCTCGAAACTGCTACCGCCTTTTCCGTTAATTCCATTCCTTTTCTAGTCGTCGTACCTACATTCCAGCTCGCACACCTTAATCTAGCTTCTCTCACACTCCGAGCTTGCGACTTACGTCCCACTTTAAAGTTGGTTAGCGAACATTCTAACTTAATTATTTAAACTTATAATAAAGCTGTGATAAAGTTCTGAAATAATTGTATTAATATACAATTCTGGTCAGGCCTTAAAACGTAAAAAGTAATTGTAATAATATAATACAATATAATTCTTAAAATCAATTGACAAACCCAGAATGTTACTGCTTGGAGAGATAACTTTATGGGCCAGTTACCTAAAGCATTACTTGCCATGAGAGAAAAATAAGCTAATTAAGAAAAAATATATAAAAATACCTACTTAACTAAAAAGTGTTAAATAAAAAATGTAAACTATAAAAAAGATGGAAAGAAGATGACCTGCTAGTGTACAACCTCATGCAGTCTGAGGCAATAGGTATTTATTGTTGAGTTTGAACAAGTAGGTCATCTTGTTTCCATCTTTTTTGAAGTTCACTTTTTACTCAGTCGGGTTTTTTGATTGTTTTAATTTTCTTTTTTTTCACTCTTTATTCTGAAAGCAGATTACTTCTAATACTTACGAGGTCTGGTTGGCGTAGAGAACTTCCATATTATAAACGATTCCTTGGACGCTGCTACTACGATCGCTTTGCTGTTGATAGTCACATACACCACCGGGATACTTACTGCTTTGGCTAAAATTATATAAGGATAATCAAAAAGCTGATGATACTATATCATGCACTAGTTAATACCCTTTTAGACCTTGAAGCTGTCTTAACAAGTACATAACTCAGAGACTTTATATTAGTTAGTAAAATCATGATTATTCTCACCATCACACTGAATTCCTTGCTGATTTGATATTATTACTTGCCCCAAAGTGGCTATCACACAGTATTCGTCAACCGCGCACATATCAATGACATCAGGTATATGATTTATCCAGGACTAAGTTCATAAACAAAAAAACAAAAATTATTGTTTGTGTATGTGGAGGATTCAAAGCATGCCGTGAAACCATAAGTCCATTCACCTGATGTGTAACAGTATCCCAAAAGGTAACGGTTTCTGTGCCCGATACATATGCCAAAGTATTCCCATAAAAAGCGTACTTGTGGTCCATTTTGACGTTAGCAAAGTATATGAAAGAGTCGATAGCGATAGCAAGTCGCAGTGACTTTTTCTCCCACGATAATGCCCTCATGTTACCACCCGGCACACGCAACGTACGTACATGCTAAAAGAAAAGAATATTAAAGTCTTTGAAGTCATCGCTTACTTGAGGGCGTCAATTGGGATGATGACTAATATTAAAACTATTCATAAAAATATGAAATTTCAAAGAAGGCTCAGTAAAAATGAGATAATCGAAAAAATCAGTCAAATCGGTGTAAATTTGAAGAAGATACACGCTTTATAAGTTTTTGGAGGGGATTATTGCCGTCCTTGCCGCGCGGTACTGACAATGTACGGCGCTAGTATGAAGTTACTTATTCGTGACATCACTTCTACGATAGTGCTGTCCTTGTCTAACAAGTATCTTAAAACGTTTATAACTTGGCAATTTTTTAAGCTTTTACACTTTTTGTGATATAGTTTGCGCTATTTAGAAACAAACAGTCTTATGAGACAAAAATAAAAAAATTGACATCATCCCAATTTAATTTTGATAGATGTTATACGCAAATACCTCCCCGTATGCGCCAAAAAATTGAACTACGTTTGTCTTGTCTGCCGTGCAGCCGGCAGCAGCCAGGATGGTGCCATTATGATTCCAGCGACAATCAATAATCAACATGTTTGATTCTACAACGACACTATCTGAAATTTATTACAATATCTTAGATGGTTTTCATAAAATGTACGGAATAATGTGTATTTTACTTTATTTACGTTGCTTATAGGTTGATAAAAGTCGTTTAAAGCTCCAGTAAAATCCAACATTTGTTCAAATGCATACTATTCCATCAACATCTACTTAAACGATAAGAATAGTTGGTTGCTGTGATTAATTCAAGACAATGTTTCTGTTCTTTCTCCAGAATCAGCTTACCTACTGACAGGGTATATGAGTTCATATAATTGTTTATTTTATTTGACTATTTATGTCAATTCTTTTTATCTTCATTTATTATTGACATGATCTACTCATTACAATGTTTTTTTGATTCGTTGTATTACAATATGTGGTTAGCTAGCGATCTCGACAATTGATCATATTATTCTGAGCAACCGGCGGCAAGTTCGTCATGCTCCCTTACATGGCACTGCTTGCGGTAGCGTCGGGGGTCGGGATGCCTCCTTCCCTCAATATGGCGAGGATGGTACTTGTTGATCTTTGCGTTATGCTCGTGAACGGGTGCTGCTTGTGGTGACTGGTCGTCTTGCTGACCATGGTTTTGTTAATGTTATAGTAATTGTTCTGTTTATTTATTGTACTTCGATGGCCCTAATTTATCATTTGTGTGTACTTAATCCAGCATTGTATTTGTAAGCTGACACGCCCTTTATGCCTAGAGGCGTTTATTCATGTATTACGCTTCGTTTACATTTTAATTATTTTGCTTGACATTTATTGTATTTGTTGGTATCTTGTCGTGGCTAGCTGACATATGTCAGATAATTTAATTTGAAATTCTGTGTCTCGTAATGTACGTAAATTACTTTGCAATACGTATTATTGTATAGAATCAAGTTTTTTCTAACTGAACAGACAGCTGTGCTGCTGGGGAGTTGGTTGCGCCACTTCTTCTTCCCAGCTAAAGCACTAGGAAATGGTGAAGGGCGGGCGTTTTGACCTTCGAAAAGCGCTGATTCACAGCCTAATTTGAATAAATGACTTTTGATATTGATATAGGTACCGCCCAACAAATTGAAAATTGTTACCACTGCTTATGGGCAACATGCAGCTCCTAGTAAATCATCATTGATGATATTGTACCCAACCTTGAATGAACTTATTTATTTTATTATCAACTATTTTTGTAAGGTCAGTGTATGGAAAATATCATTTACCTTCCTCATTGCAATTTTTCATAAACAATATCACGCCACTTCTGTAAGATATTGTTAGAACGGGTCTGTTGGCTGGAGCACTTCCCGAATACCAGTCCATTGTAACAATATCCATTGATCCCGACACGCCATGGATAGTAACTGGCATCTAAAACGGGAAAAATATCGTGTTGGTACTAGTAATCGCTTTAATACTACAATATACCTACACTTGAGAGCAATAAAATCGCACACCCCTTGTAATTTGGTTTATTGCTGTTTTTTTTTCTTAAATCTAAAGATATTGAGTACAAATCATTAGGCAAGATTAAAGAATACAAGCTTAGCTTTAAAAAAACAATAAATTAAAATCATTGACCTTCACGTAACTTACAGAAACCAGCCGTACACTAAATTAGCCAAATTCACCCGTTAGCATTGTCACTACTTGCACCCTTACCCGCAGGTATAAAAGGGTCGGTTTTTTTTATTTTTAATCAGTCCTTGCTGGAGGCCTTAATTTATTAGGGCAACCACAGGCAAGTCCGCTTAAGCAGACGATAACCTCATAGGTTGACCTGCGAGATGCCAAACAAACAAACAAAAAGGATTTTTAATCAGTTGCATACCGAAGGTCAACGTGATGACATCTCTACTGAAAGCATACGGAAAAAATATGGATACCACGCCCGCAGAAGCCGCTCAAGTTATTGCCTTGCTCGAAGCAGGCCATAATCAAAGTGAAGTTGCTCGCCGACTAAATTTGAGCCGCTACTCTGTTCGTCGTGTGTACCAGAGGTTTCAAGAGACCGGTGGCTACATTCGGCGACCAGGATCTGGCCGGCGACGCAGAACATCAGAGCGTGATGACCGCTTTCTTGTGTCGAGGTCTTTAAGAAATCGGCAACAGAATGCGGTTCAACTGGGACAAGAGCTTCGAGAAGTTCGCAATGTGATGTGAAGCAGGACTGACTTCACATCGCCCAGCAAATGGTCCCAAATTGACCACAGCTCACCGACAAGCCCGACTACAATTTGCCAGGGAACATTTAAATGGGACGTATGACCAGTGGCGGTCTGTTATGTTCTCTGATGAGTGCAGAATGACATTACATGGTCATGATGGACGCTCTAGGGTCTACAGAAGGTCATCAGAGCGATTTTCACAATGCTGCATAAGCGAACGTGTGGCTTTTGGCGGTGGATCGTGTATGTTTTGGGGTGGCATAATGTTGGACACTAAAACTGACACTTTTTGACGGCTGCACGATACTCGTACGTCGAAGAAGTGCTCGAAGGACATGTGAGGCCGCATGCGTGGCTTATGGGAGAAGATTTTCTCCTAATGCACGACAACGCCAGACCGCATGTCGCTAGAACAGTTTGCGACTACATGGAAGACGTTGGAATCACCGCGATGGAGTGGCCAGCTCGTAGTCCTGATCTCAATCCGATTGAGCATGTCTGGGATGAGCTAAAAAGAAGAGTTCGAGCAAGAAGCCCTGCTCCTACGCGCCTCCGAGAGCTTCAACTTGCCATTGAAGAGGAGTGGAACGCTATACCACAAGATTTCATGGTGAAATTAAAACGGTCCATGAAAAACCGATAAAGAGCTGTAATTAAGGCTCGGGGAGGGAATACAGCTTATTAATAAACAATTTGATCAAGAATTTTGAGTTTGTTTTTCATTATTTCTTAAGCGAAATTGGGTAATTTTACCCGTTTGTTGGGTTTTGTGCCGTAAAACCTCTAATGGGTATTTTTTACACTGTATTTGACATCATTAGAAAGGTAATTAGGTAGACTTTCAATAAGTGTGTGTTTTTTAAAATGTTTATTCAGATTCATGTAAAAAAACTGCCTTAACAAAAAAAATCAAGGTGTGCGATTTTATTGCTCTCAAGTGTACGATGTATTGCTTAAAACAAAATATTACTTTATTTAAGATAAATTTCGGCTTTCTAGTGCGTCGACTTTGTTAGTCATACTGGTGTGACAGTCTCTTTCTAAAGTTCCGTGCGTCATTTTACCTATCGTCATTTTACCTGTCGGGGCATGGCTGGGTACTATATTATGTTTAAACTAGGTATACTTTTAACACAATATACACTTAGCGGCAATAAATGTAGCCCGAGCCCTAAACGCGAATATTGAACAAAGTAAACCTATTCTTTGGGATTTTTAAGTAGAATAAAGCTGTGGCCAGGAGTTCACTGCCGTTTAGCCGAATGATGGGTTTCTCAATCTTTTATACCCTAGTTAACCCTTAACGGCCAAACCCAATAACCTAACGGCCAAACCCAATAACCTAACGACCAAACCCAATAACCTAAGACAGATCGCTACTGATGATAGACAGTACAATTCTATCTGTCCCTGTCAAACAAATAGCTGTCAACACGTTATAAGGCCGCATATTTAGAGGGACGTTAAAACCAGTGATTGATAGGATTTTCTATCTCCAGTACGCCAAAATTGGAGATAGATACGTTATTGGGTTCGGCCGTTAGATGAATTTTCAAAAATCCTTCCTTATTGCAAATTTCCGTTATTTATGGAAGTCTTGTGCAAAATTTCATGTTTTAGAGCTAGCAGTTTAGGTGCATTTGTGCCTTGTTTGCCTAAACCTTAAACGTGAATTTGTGAACAAATTAAACATATTTTATGGGATATTTAATGAGAATAGTTGTTAAGTAGCTTCTCTAGACGGTTTAAGTAAAAACGAGGGCGGGTCAATAAGTCCGTGACTTTTTGAATTTCTGACCTCTTTGTTGAAAAAGCAACACTACTCCTGTCAACAGGGATCTGGCAGTTGACTCCTGTCAAAATTTGAACTTGCTGCGTCAGTTAGTTTGTGTTTGACAGCTATCTTTATCAGACTACCCAGTAATTTGAGGAAAAAATGGAAAAAAGTGAATTTCGTGTGCTTATTAAAGCAATATTTTTTGCGAAAAAAAAACCATTACCGAGACCAAGGCTAAGCTTGATAAATACTATGGGGACTCTGCACCATCGATTTCAATGGTAAACAAGTGGTTTACTGAATTTCGTTGTGGCCGTACAAGCACTGAAGATGCCGAACGTCCTTTACGCCCAGTTGAGGTCTCTTCACCCGAAACAATCGAAAAAATTCACGATATGGTGTTGGCCGACCGAAGATTGAAAGTGCAAGAGCTTGTGGAAGCCGTAGGAATCTCGCATGGCTCAGTGGTTTCAATTTTGAATGATCACTTGGGCATGGAAAGCTTTCCGCAAGATGGGTGCCGCGTTTGCTCACAGTCGACCACAAACGCAATCGTGTAACAACTTCACAGGAAGGTTTGGCGTTGTTTAATCGCAATATGGAGGAGTTTTTGCGCCGTTTTGTAACCGTGGACGAAACATGGATCCATCACAACACACCAGAGACCAAACAACAGTCAAAACAGTGGGTTTCTAAGGGTGAATCGGCGCCAAAGAAGGCCAAGGTGGGTTTGTCAGCCAATAAAGTTATGGCGACTGTTTTTTGGGATGCACGCGGGATAATCCACATTGACTACCTTCAGAAGGGAAGAACAATCAATGGGGAATATTATGCCAACTTATTGGACCGATTCAATGACGATTTGAAAAAAAACCGACCTCATTTGGCCAAGAAAAAAGTTCTTTTCCACCAAGACAATACAAGGGTGCACACATGTGCAGTTGCCATGGCATAAATCCATGAATTGGGCTATGAATTGCTCCCTCATCCGCCCTATTCTCCAGATTTGGCTCCGAGTGACTACTTCTTGTTCCCAAACCTGAAGAAATGGCTTGGTGGAAAAAGATTTGACTCCAATGATGAAGTCATCTCGCAAACAAAGGCCTATTTTGAGGACCTCGGCAAAACATATTTTTGGAAGGGATAAAAAATTGGAGAAGCGTTGGACAAAGTGTATAGAGCTCAAGGGAGACTACGTTGAAAAATAAAACATTTATTTATCAAAAAAATCTGTGTTTTATTCCAAAAGTCACGGACTTATTGACCCGCCCTCGTAACTTTACATTTGGTTAAAACGTATGAACTTAAACTGAGCAAACTAAGTATGTAAAGCGCGTCGCTGGTGGAGTTCTGCAGTTTATGTCTACCGCTATGGGAAAAAGGCGTGAATTTATGTTGTTATGTTAAGTTACAAAAATGCTCGTGATGTATTACCCGTTACGAATCTGGTAAACGACCCAAGAGCTAGATTGACACTTTACCGAAGACATTCCGGACGTCAGCTTGTACGAGATTATATGGCTCTGAAGCAGTTTAAAAACAATAAGGCGCCGGGTGATGACGGAATTACGGCCGAACTCCTAAAGGCTGTTCTTTCGGCCCTCCAGAAGCTGTTTAATTCCGTCATACTCGAGGGCAAAACGCCGCAGGGATGGAACAGAGGTGTGGTGATACTTTTCTTTAAGAAGGGTGAAAATGCCCTTCTTAAGAATTATCGGCCCGTCTCACTTCTGAGCCATGTTTACAAGCAGTTTTCAAGAGTCATCACGAACCGTCTTGCACGCAGGTTAGACGACTTCCAGCCTCCCGAACAAGCCGGTTTCCGTAAAGGCTTTGGCAACGTAGACCACATACATACGCTGCGGCAGGTTATTCAGAAGACCGAGGAGTATAACCTGCCTCTCTGCTTAGCGTTACTACGAGAAAGCCTTCGATTAGGACATATTCTTTCCCTACGTGATCGAATCAGAAACAAAGGAGAACCAAAGTAACCGACATAGCCCGAAGAATTGCCAAACTTAAGTGGCAGTGGGCAAGGCACATTGCTCGCAGATCAGATGGCCGATGGGGCCGAAAGGTTCTGGAGTGGCAACCGCGTATCGGAAACCGTAGCGTTGAAAGGCCCACAAGGTGGACCGATGACCTTGTGAAGGCCGCAGGAATCGGCTGGATGCGGGAAGCGCAGAACCGCTCAAAGTGGCGATGCTTAGGGGAGGCCTATGTCCAGCAGTGGTCGCCTTTCGGCTGAAATGATGATGATTTTAAAGTGCTTCGGAAATGTAAGTTCCAATTTGTTTTACTTTCTTGCTGTTAAGTTTTGAAGATTTTAAATACTTTTCTGTAAATACATATTGCTACGGTCGCGGTCTACATTTTATGACGATGAGTATACAATATACATTATACATACTGTAAAATTGCCTTGATCATCATATATGTGTAGCTCGCCATTGGTTAGCGCAAAGAGAAGCTGTGAATTATCGGGCGACCATTGAACTGCAGCGAGCCCTGGCCCTTTAATGTCTTTGCCCCAAACTCGAGAACCATCCACAGAGCCCACAATAACAGCTCCTGTAATAATATCATAATTATGTTATAGCCTACCTCATCTAGTTTTAAAAATATGATTGACGTTTGTATAAACCTACACATAAACAAAATCATTTATCATTTGCAAATTACGAGCGCGCGTCATGTGAGTTTGATTTCAATGAAAAGGTTTAAATTACAATTATTGATTCGCGCTCGTAAACTACAATGAACTCACACTCAGCACCAATTAACTGTGTGAGTGCGTAAGGGTGAAATCTAATTTAAATGAACATTTTATCAGTATTTTTCTGTATCTCTATCCCTTCATCCAAGTGACAGAAAGAGTCACTGTAGCGAGAAGTCCATTTATATGTCCGTAAAGCTTTGTCATTGTTGTACGTCAAACTAAATAAATTGTGCGAAACTTTCATCTATACAAAAATAATAAAGAGGTCAAACTTTTTTGTTTATGAGTTTGACAGGCTTAGGAACAAGGCTTAGGTTAACAACACGTTACGAATTAATGAAAAACTTTTATTTCGACCAACAAAGGGTCATAAGCATAAAAATTACAAAAATAAAAATAATGACATACACTGAAACATACAACACAAACATACTACAAATCTCGATTGGTCAGTATGTGAATCAGACAGCAATGGTTCAGGTACTGGCAATCGAACCTCTGCGCGAATGCCCTCAGGATGCCGCTGGAGCTAGCCCGAACCCTGGGCACCAGGGATGTGCATCGTTTTCGCATAGTAGAGTAAAAACAGTCTACTTGCGACCCGGCGAACATCCCTGATGCGCTGCAGAATCGGGGCAGCCCCATCAGCACCCTGAATGCATTATTATATTGCACACGCAAAGCGTTGTACTGTCCGCGCGTGTATGAGACCCACAGGCTGCTCGTGTAGAATGATGTACAACATGCTCTAAACAATGTTGTTTTTACTTCTGGGGTACAACGAGCAAACCTGCGGGCTATCATATTTGCCCTTACAGACAACGCCCTGCGTTCTCGCTCTATGTCCGCATCGTCTTTCAGATCAGAGGACATCATATGTCCAAGGTATAGGTTATAGGTTGAAGAGTTTGGGTGAAGTTATTCCCCCCTGCCTCACCCCACATTCCAACCTGTACGGCTCGGAATATGCACTCGACCATCGCACAACATTGACCTGGTTATGATACCAAAACTTAAAGATCCTGCTGAGTTCCGTTGGCATGGATATATCTTCAAGCTTCTTCCACAGGATATCGTAATTAACCAGGTCAAATGCCCTCGATAAGTTGAGAAAACATGCATAAATAGCCGTTCGTCTTTCTGTGTAGTACTTGATAGTTTGCTTCACACACAAGATAGCTGTCTCTGTGGAGAGTCTCGGCCTGAAACCAAACTGGTTGTCACTAATGTTCAAGTATTTATCCAGTTGATTATTAAGCAAACTATCAAGCACTTTCGCTACTGTGGTGGCAAGTGAAATCGGCCTGTAGTTGGATTTATCAGAAATATCACCAGTCTTATTTTTCACAATTGGCACCACCACAGTTTTCATAAGTGCAGGAGGTAAGTACGAATGTCCCATACATATGTTATAGAACATTGCGAGCACTCTAGGCAAGTGAGGGCCTGCGTGTTTGAAATGCTCGATGCTGATGCGGTCGTGGCCAGGAGACTTCCCACGCGACATAGCTCTTATAGCTTCCTTAACATGTTTAGCCGTAATTATATAGCTCCAATCTCCTGACAAAGCGGCCCAACATCGTTCGCCAACCGTGATGGTCCCAATGGCGATTTTACAGAGTAGTGATCCTTAAATATATCAGCTATATACAACTGTGATCATTGATACCGTTAACGCTCACTGGGAGGCTAGGCTTGCCATTGAACTTTTTTGTGGATTTCCAAGTGTTTAAAACTATGCTCAATAGACGGAACTCTTAAGTCCTTGAAAAGCGACCTCCGCCACTTTAATACAGACCGTATTAAGGACGCGATAGAGCGGAACAAAGGTTCCAAGGCTTTGCTAGAGGTCTGTCTATTGGCCAGAGCCAGCTTGCGAAACTGAAGACCGATGATGGCAGGACCGTATCCGGTAAACCTGAGCTTTTGGGAGAGATCGAGAGGTTCTATGGACAGTTATACACGTCAACAAGGAACCACGTTACGAATCTGGTAAACGACCCAAGAGCTAGATTGACCCGACACTTTACCGAAGACATCCCGGACGTCAGCTTGTACGAGATTAGGATGGCTCTGAAGCTGCTCAAAAACAGTAAGACGCCGGGTGATGTCGGAATTACGGCCGAACTCCTAAAGGCCGGCGGAAAACCATTTCTTAAGGCCCTCCAGAAGCTGTTTAATTCAGTCATACTCGAGGGCAAAACGGCGCAGGCATGGAAGAGAGGTGTGGTGATACTTTTCTTTAAGAAGTGTGACAATGCCCTTCTTAAGAATTATCGGCCCATGTCACTTCTAACCATGTTTACAAGCAGTTTTCAAGAGTCATCACGAACCGTCTTGCACGCAGGTTTGACGACTTCCAGCCTCCCGAACAAGCCGGATTCCGTAAAGGCTTTAGCAACGTAGACCACATACATACGCTGCGGCAGGTTATACAGAAGACCGAGGAGTATAACCTGCCTCTCTGCTTAGCGTTTGTTGACTACAAAGACCTGCCAGTACTTCTGTGCATCGTCTGAAGACTGCAGGATCATCTCACGCCTCTCCTCCAAAGCTGCAAAGTAGAAACAGAGAGCCTCTTGTTTCTATTTGCACGACAATTTCATATTGTTTACGAACACTGTATAAGTTAGCTGTAAGTTTCGCGAATAGGATAGAATTAAATATAAGTGCTTTCGGTGCGTATGAACGAGCAAGATCTCTATGTGTCTGAAAAGATAGACGTACAGAAATGCTAATCCTTGTCATAAGTATGATCCCTATTTATTGCCCTTTATTGTTTCAGTCTTTAAATTATGTTTTGTATGTCCATTCACAGCCACCAGAACAACAGAAATCTACTCTACAACAATTTACAGGTACCAACAATTTACAGGCACTAACAATTTACAGATACCAACAATTCACAGGTACAAACAATTTACAGGTTTACTAATTAAGTTTGTCTTACCATCCTCATAAGCTATGCAAATTTTTTGCCCATCAGAACCCCAAGCCATGCTTCTCACAGTTGATTTATTTCTGTTATTTATCATTTCTTCGTACCAGGACCCCTGGAAAGTAAAACAAACCACAATACAGTAGTTTCCAAATCCATCACCACAAAATGCAAAAATGAAAACTGCTTCCAGGACGATACTTTGACTTAGTGACCTTTATTCAGACATGTTTCAAAATTTAAAAAATAAATTGATAAAGATGCTCTTTACAAAGTCGAAATTACCTTATAAAGCATCCAAACAATGATGACACCATGCTCATCACTAGTAGTCAGCTTCTGAAAGACTTCATTCCAAATAGCCACACACAACTGACCAGTGTGACCTTCCAAGCTTAGATTCATTGAGAGATTACCGCCACCTCCTGTTTTGCATTAAGAGAATATGAATGGTTAAGCACAGAGGTGATATTCAGTTACCTCACTCAGCCCACTGCCATGATTCTGCCCCCAAAAAATCATTCAAATTAGCGACAGCATATAATATATGATTTGCTTGTTTTACTGCCACTTGAAAATGTTTTGTTCCAGCAGCCTAATTGCGTAACACATTTTCGTAAACGATTACGACTAATCTGTTTGATTTTGACAGTTCAACAACATTCATTACGTTATTTACATTGTTGAGCAGAATTTTTTATCGAACATATGAAGCATTGGATTAGCAATCTGTTTCAAAACGATTCAGATTCCGATTGATTTTGTATTACGCAATTAGGGTACAGGTTGACGAATCCCCCCGCTCCCCCCCTATCTTAGACTGACCCAAAAAATCTTAGGAATGATTGTGCCTGAGATTTCTACTCATTATTACTTACGCGCAATATTTGATCGAAATATGATCATTGTCACCTTTATTTTCAATGAATTTTTTCAGTATCTAGGTAAAAATATCTGTTTTTTTTGCCTATACCATTGGGGGTCTCAACTTGAACAAATTAATATTTGTCTTGAAAAAAAATTATAAATGGCAGCATAGGTAACCATTATGAAATTAAGAATCATTAAAAAGCGATATACGGCAGAATTTTGGCTGAATTATGATTGGTAAAAGTCGAAACTTCCCAGTTTAGTGCAGATTTATCTATTTCCACTCATAACACACGTATTTTTAAAAAAGGATAAAAAGGAAGCCTTTACCTTTAATTCGAACCCTTTTAATGATAAAAGTAGGTTTTTACAATAGATGGCGTTTTACTCAATTGGTCCTGCCTCATCACAGTTTCCAATTTTGTTACTTGTTTAAATCAAAAAACTTTTTTATTATTATTCTTACATAGAAATATAATAACATGTTTTTCTGAACCCGGAACTATAAAACTTTATATTTATAAGGATTGCATGAAACTTTTTAAAAGTAGGTCGACTCCTAGATGGCGTTGTAAAACTACAGTCTCTGGCAATTAGTGAGTCGCTTATGCGGCCATCTGTTGAAAAATTGGACGAATAAAAATTGCTAGTTCAATTGCCAGACTTAGGGAGGTTTGATTTCTTGGTATGGGATTTGGTATCTGCACTTGTATTATATTATCTGTGCCTTTACATCTAAGCTTGAATTCAGAATTTTAGATTCGAATCATGTTTGGGAACTAGAAACTCGATGGGTGAATCGACAATGTTCAAATTCTAATGTATGCAAATTTTATTTGGGACCTTGTACAAGTTGGACATCATGACGTCTTCGTGGAAAACGGTTTTATAAGTGCTTTTTTACAGGATCGTGCAAAGTCAAAAATTTCATGTCCCGTGCACACCATCTCGTACTTTTGTCCGCAATAAACCCACTACCTATTTAAGTTTTCCAGTTGTTTTGTAATTTGCATTAATATTATTATAACAATAAACTACATATATGCTTAACTTCCGAGTTTCAACTTGACTTGGGGGTTGGTTAAAAGTTGCTCGACATGGTTCGTCTAAGGTTACACCTTACACGGAGTTTGTCAACAAAACAATTTGGATCCTAAGATAACTAACAAAAAGATCTAAAATCTCCAGCACGAACTTTCAAATTAACGTGGAATTGGCTAGCTGGCTATTTTGTATACCTATGTTCTCCGCAAGAAAAAACTCCGAAATGCAGAGCAATGGCGCTAGACCAGTCAAAAATACGGGAAAATAAAATGTGCAATAGTCGAGCGCAGCGAGACCAATCATTTATCTAAGGGTTTTTGAATGTTTTATATGTCACAGTCTCTTTCCTACAATGTGATAAATAACGAAAATATTATTTTCGAAAAAAAAAAAGCCCCAGAGCAGCCTTAAATTTGAGCGCAGTCCTCTCGTCTCAACAGCAACAGAGTGACGTTGACTGACTGATTTGTGAAACAAAAAAAAATATGCTTGAAGATCCCGTAACGTGCGACGGAAAATGACTTCTACCACGAACTAAAAACGTCGTAAGTGCTTAAAGCTTGTTGTCGTAATAAAATGAAAATGAAAAGGAATTTCAAAAAATGCCTCCACAAATCTTTTCAGCTTGTATTATACAACAACATATTTTTTATTCTATTAGTCTTTGGCACTCTAGGTACGAAACGAAAAAACGTGAACATTAGAGGTAACTTCGTGATGTATTTTTTATCGAGCATATTTTGTATTTCTGTTCCACAAAAAGTTTGGAAATATCATGTAGGTCCTCATATTATTTATATTTTATACCTAGGTCTTATCAAATTCATGAAAAATCAAACTGAAGATAGACAATTTTGGTTATACCCCCTCTTAAATCATGCATCAGAAGGTATAGTACGATTCAAAGTTAAGGGTGGCTGTGAAGTGCGCTACTCGCTGCGCAGTACCTCACCCCTTACGCCCGCTGACACGTGAATTCGTAATCGCCTCATGTTCCGAGCCACCATTAGCTTTTGATTTCGAGCATAGGAATTTTTGTTGAAAACCTCAAGAAAGTGACTGCTACACATGGACTGGATGCGGAAGGCGGACGATAGCGTGTTGTGGTTCAGCCTGGGAGAGTCCTATGTCCAGGAGTGGACTGTGATAGGCTGAGATGATTGATTTAATTTTTCTTTCAGGAGTAAAATTATAAAAATTGTTTATGCATTTATCCTACTGTCTCAAATTCAAATAAATGTTTATTATTATTACCAGATTCCAATTTTAAAACTTTTAACATGCCATCTTCTCCACCAACAGCAATGTACCCAGATGAATGGTTCCATGATATGCAAGCTACATTTGATTGCTTAGGTATTGCAATCTGAAAAGATATTAAAAACATATTATAAAATACCGTCTCTCTGTCATTTTATTAAAAACTTAGGAAGCACCTGAACCACAAATCTTCTAAAGCCATGGTTTCCTAGAACAGCAGTGGCCACCACATAATGGCTGAAGTGATGGCTATAGTGAAAATTATGGAAGCAGGGTTAGGCTTTTTGCTGTAAATAAAGCACTCTCTAGGAAAACACACCATCTTACTTTCACAAATTTGTTTCAGTGATATCATTCACCTGAAATTTGCTGGCACTATGTCATGGCCACCGCTCTTCTAAGAAACCATAGCTTTAGGTATGTTTTTCGAACTTAGGCTTTTCTTTTAGAGCGCACACCACTAGCTGGCCACCAGAAGTATGTTTATGAGTAATAATTTATTATTGACCTAAAGGGTAACCAATGACTTCATGACAATTGAGGCCTGTGCGTAGACATTGTGCATTTAGTACCAAAAATACTACCAAACTAACTAACTAGACTTAAGTTTTTTTGTTTGGAGTTTTATGATTTACAATGGTTGTTGAAATAAAGGTAATGAGATGCATATTATATTTGTATTGCAATTTCATTTCTTAGTAATTATTACCTTTTTAAATGCATATACAAAGAAATACCACGTTTTTATGATAGATCACAGTATTCATAGTCTTATACGCAGAACAATGTTAAATAGGAATTTCTTTAGAAAAATAACAAGACATACTACTTTAAAGTTTGGAAAACTAATTTTAAAACAAGGTCAATAAAAATGTATATTTTGAATAGTGTCAAAATTATAGGGTTTATTTATTACGGAACCCTAAAAATATGCGGGAGATCAAAATATTTGAATCTTTGCACCAAATCTCTATGGAAACACCGAATGTCAACAAAATAAAATACCTACCTTCTTGCTCATATATATGAACATTTTAAATGTGTATTTCCAATTTGTTTTATTTGCAAAATATTATGTTTTTATCGCTTGTTTTCCAACTGCGTATTTTTTATTTACAACATATACATGAAACAGTCAAACAATTACAAACAAAAACTAAAACTAGCGGTGGGTAACTCCGGAGGTACTGATCCAAAGGAGCCGGTACCGAACGCGGATACGTAAACCTTATTTATTCCTCACAATCCTTACCGGCACCGCGGTACCAAATGATTCCGGAGCGCGCGTTCACTGTTCACCCTCGTTCACTCGCTCAAGTCACTCGGAAGTACTCGGAACACGTCGTATCGCTCTAACTAACCAACTGTTCAATTCAAAACAGTGTGACCAGATTAAATTTTAGAAAAATACCGAAGCACCTCAAAAAAATACTGAAATATACCGATTTACAAAGGGCAGATATACCAATAAAAATACCGATTTTCTTAACACGTTTTATTCAATCATCATCATCACAATAAATGTTAGAGTTGTATTTTAACATTCTTTGCGGAGGGTTAAAGTTGATACAACCTCCTTCATCTTTAACACCCTGCTTTGTTTTTAAAATTGCTGACACATTTTGATTTACGAATCTGTTTCTTTGATCTGTTTTTATTAAATTTATCTGTGAAAATATGCGCTCGCATGCAGCATTAGATACTGGTAAACATAACAGAGATTTACAAACACTGGATACATTTTTATATTTTATCATGCCACCACTAGAAGAAATTTTTCCAACTTCCACCCAAAATTGTTCGCAAGAAATAGGTGAGCCAGTACTCGAAGATTGTAACAGTTCACTTACTTCGCGATCAAGTTTTAGGGTTCTATATTCTTCGTCAATTAACTGCATTTGTTCTAGACTAAATTCGTATGGAAAAGTTTCTATCACATTTCTTAAACTACGAAATTCTTTATGCACAGCAGTGTGAGGGTCAAGAAATTTCAATTCATTGAAAATTTGATTTTCAAAAGGCAAACGTGATTTCAATTGCGCGCTCAACTCAATTAAAAATGATTGGCACCTTCTGAAAAACTCAGCAATTGGTTCTTTCATGTTTATATTACCCCTGTGTTTGATTAATTCTTGGCCTACTTGGATACCCAAGTACATATCTTGAAATGACAAATAATTCACATTAGACTTTGGGTCTAAAGCAAATACGTTATCCGTGCTTTTGATATAATTAGTTTTCATGAAGCAACTCAAAATCGACAAGTACATAGTAGATGCATCATCGTACAATCTTTCAACGCACGGATAGTCACCTTGAAAAATTTTGTTAAATTTGTTTACAATTGGCAAAAGGTAATCTAAAAAGTAAAAATACAATTTGTTTGTGTCACTGCTAAAAGAATGATATAAAAATTCTGAGGATGCAATGCGATCACTCAAGTGTTGGTCTTGAAAAAACAATTGCAATGCCCTCCATTGCTCAATTATTCTACTAACACAGGCATGAAGCGATAGCCACCTTATATCATAATGACGTAATAGTCTATGATTTTCTGAGTCAGTGAAATTTTGGAACTCAGCAAATTCTCTTTGACGCTTGCTGCTTTGAGAAAAATACCCATACACTTCTTTTACTATTTGTTCTAAATTTCTAGGCAGTATTTTGCAAGCATGGCTAACACTTAATGCTGCAGAGTGACAAACACATTTTATGAAAAAGCACTTTGGGTTCACTTGTTTAATTTTTGCAACAATGCCAGAGTGTTGACCAAACATCACATTCGTAGTATCAGCAGCGAATCCCATAACGTCTTTTATATCTAGACCTAATTCGGATAACTTTGATGACAAAGCATTAAATAAGTGATCTGCGGTTTCACCACTTAAATCAACTAAATCAAGGAATTTAGTTTGTACATTACATTTAGTTTCAGAGAAGTATTTGATCACTATCGCTAATACTTTAACTGTGGCAACATCTGTACTTTCATCGATTACAATTGAATATACTGGTTTACCTGAAGGAGATGCAGTACGAAGAATGTCTTCAATCATATCTTTTTCAAATTCAGGCCCTAATACGTTATAAGTTATAGCCGCTGCTTTGGTTCTCTTGCAGGAAAATTCTTTCGCAATATCGGAATCGGGAAAACATTTCACTAGAACTTCACTAAGATGGTCCATAGCTCTAAAAGGGATGTTGTGTTCTGAAAGAAAACCGCATATCCGCAGCTCAGCTTTCTTGACTTCGTCTTTCAGTGGAGCCTTTTTCAAAAACATATCAACCTGGAAATAAATTAATTTGTTAGCAAAATCAAACCTGGTATAATTCTTCCGGTTAAATTAAAACATCTCCGAATTTTTTGACTTACCTACCATAATGCTAATTATAAACTACTTATCTAGAATTCTAGAAAGTTATGCTTACCTTCGATTGTCCTTTATATTTTTTCAAGTTTGCTTTATGCTTTTCAGTTTTTGCATGTTGTTTTATAGATGCCAATCTACTCTGGAGTTTCGCATTGCATGCTTTGCAAAAGGCGGCGTACTCGTCATCTTTATACCGTGAAAGCCACGAAGAAAATTCATTAATTTGTTCCCACTTTGCCAAATAACTTTGTTGAAAACTAGACATGCTTTATGCTTTCCCGATGGAAGTCAAATAAAAACGGAACAATAAAACGAACGAACGCGTTCTATTTATGTATCGACAAAAATGTATTACTTACTATGGACGGGGACTTCCCGATTATCGAAAGAACAATCTCCTCAAAGATTAAGTTGTCTGTTGGGTGCAGATCAGAAAATCATTTCACTTCAACAAACCAACTGTTTTAGACGAGTCGATACTGTACTATTTGTGATTCATACACAGACGTATTTATGTATACTTATACTTAACTATCCCTTTAACTGAAAATTAAGACTTTGTTTTTTAAATATTTGTTTTATAATTACTGATTATTTATTTCTTTACTACAACAATAGGAATAAAAAAAGAAGTCCAACATAACTTAAAAATCTTCATTTTTATATTTTTTGTGTACCTAGTATAATAGTCCAACAGCGGCGGCAGACACTTGACATGTTCTATCTGTGACTTCTTTGATCTTTGCTTCTAAATAAAATGTACGCTAAACGGGGAAACGCCCTACCACAAACTAATAAGAGAAGAGATAGATCGCTACGGTGTTACCATAACTTCTTATCCAAATAATACCCAAAAATACTGACTTCCTGCAATATACCCAAAAAAATACTGACGTTCGGAAAAATAGGTAGAATATACTGAAAAAGTATTAAAATACTGAATCTGGTCACACTGATTCAAAATGTGCCAAATGATCCAGTGAACCAAATGAATAAAATGTTCTGCGAAACCGGGGAACCAAAATGAGCGAGTGAGTGCCGGTGCCAAAGGAATAAATAAGGTGAACCGGTACCGGACACGGAGTCGGAATAAGTGAATCAATTCACTTGCCGGAATAAAGATTACCCAACGCTAACTAAAACCAACTGCCACGTCTGCCACCACAGAGTCCACAGACTACAATTCACATTACACTACACAGACTACCAATAACGCAGTGTTGCCACCTTCGTTTTTGTTTTTTACCCTAATGCTCGCCGAAATTACCCTAAATTAGGCACTTTTTTTTGTTTTTACCCTAACATTTTATTTTATGTATACAAATAAATTTACGTATAAATGCAATTTAGTAATAAACTAATAGACAAACTATTACACCCTTCCAAACATTCTTGGAATGCATCCATAACAGTCTGGGCTTCTATGTCATCTGCAGTATTTTTTTTTCTTAAAATGGTACATTTCATTCAAATTTTTTTCTCTCAAAAATAGATTCTTGTGCTAGCGGAAGACTGAAGAGAACGGTACATCATCACAACAAGTTATATACGTTCAGAAACACGTATTCAATCAATCACCATTTTGCTTGCAAGGAGTTTTCAACATTCTATAAAAATCCTTTATTTATTTTAGGTACCCTGAAAAATACCCTAAATAATTTTCTACCCTTAAAAATACCCTAAACGCGTAAAAATACCCTAAATTTAGGGTAAACTACCCTAAGGTGTGGACACTGCAATAACGGGATAGAGATACCTTATCTGCCAGTCCACATAGAGATAATACGTATGTATCAGGGGGACGTTCTTTTCAAGGCAGATGGAGGAGTATTCGATATGCAGTGGATGGTCACCCATCTACGCATCGACTTAGACAAGGGTAGCTTAACCTGCGATCGACCCATGCGGCTGTTATTATTTAGCTACGAACCCCTCAAAACATGAATTTCACATTCTAATATATATCCAAAACCCTATGATCCCACTTTGTTTTTTTTTTGTTCGTTCAAAGGGCAGGTACTCAATTTGAAAAATAAAACGATCGATGACAATATTTATCTTAACTGGCAACTTTGGGAAAATCGATAATAAATGAGAACTGAAAACAGTGAAAACATGTCAAAAACGTTTTCGCAGAATCTTCATGAATTAATTCAATTTTCAATCATTTATATTGTTACTGGTAATTTCGATTTATACAGTTAATTCAGCACTGAGTCTTTTGCATTTTGTTGCTTTTGTATATTTTAAAGTTCGGCTTACACAGCCGATATTTTCAACGCAAGATTTCAAATAAAATAATTATTAAGTTCATGAAAATGTTGGGTCGAAAACAAAGCCTTAAAGGGGAGCCGGTACTAGCAGACTACGGTCCAGAAGAATCTCTAAATGAAAGTGCCGACATTGAATGGGTTAACAAGGTAATTTATGCAAAGCAATTTTATTTTTAACACTTTGGAATATTTGGGTCTATATATTCTTGCCAGAACTCTCCAGTCGTCTTCAGCATTTACAGCATGAGTTCGAGAAATCATTATTTTTAAAATATAATTGCTCAATTAAGTATGCTCAATTACAATTGGCAATTACATTTTAATCAAAGGATATTATTCGATTGAGAGGTAGCTTAGAAAGATGTAGGAAACAAGGTAACATGAATAATTTTTTATTCCAGTTATGGGTCAGAAGAATTCTAAGATTGTGTGCTTTATTAAGTTTAATGTCTGTTTCACTGAATACTCCAAAATCTTTTGAAAAGTACCCATCTTTGCAAACTATAACATTTGCTGTGGACTGCAGTGTTACACTCTTATTTACTGCAGAAATGATAGCTAAAATGCATATAAGAGGAATACTAAAGGTATGCTCTAAACAAGTATTAGTTGTGGTCAACTAATTAGTACATTACAGCAGGGTATGTGGCATAATTAATAATAAGATCTTTGTTTTATTTTTTCAAATTAGTCCTTATTTAATTAAATAAATAGGGAGCCAATAGAGTGGTCTATGCTCCAGAGATTTGACAGCCTCAAATCGCTAGAGCAAAGACCACTATATTGGGCTTCTTAAGATGTTGATTGTTCTTTTGATGTTGTTACTGATAAGTTGACCACTACTGAACTTTATTTTTAAATACTTACTAAAAATAAAAATTTCAAGAGAATACTAGAATTCTTTCTCTGAGATTTTCTGTTTTCAGTATCTAGTACTATATATATAAATCAATTTGGATATTAACTACTGGATGAAGTACTTATTATAATGAACATTTTCAGGGTGATGTGGCCTACTTAAAGGACCACTGGTGCCAGTTTGATGCCTCAATGGTATTCTTTCTTTGGGTATCTGTTCTCTTACAAATGTTTGAGTTGACTGGTATAGTACCCAGATACAGTTACCTAAGTATATTAAGAGCACCCAGACCATTGATAATGATTAGATTTTTGAGAGTATTTTTAAAATTCTCAATGCCAAAATCTAGAATCAATCAGATATTCAAGTAAGTGGATTTAATAAAAATTACTGCCTAGCTTAAGTCATTTTCATTTTATAAGATATATTAAGCTTTTAATTAATAATTTTAATTGACCTTTGCCCGCCTGGGGGTTATATAGGTCAATAAAATTCAACACATAATGCTCACACTATGTATTTTGTGTTTTACAGGAGATCAAGTCAACAGATCTATAATGTGACCTTATTTTTCTTATTCTTCATGTCGCTGTACAGCTTGCTAGGTGTACAGTTCTTTGGAGAATTAACACATCACTGTGTCAGGAATGATACAAATCCATTGTAAGTATAATATATCTACCAGTTTTTTTTAGAAGCTTAGGGTTTTTGATAAGGGATCCCAATGGTAGCAAAGAGCATTGTTGATATGCTTGAAAAGTTTTGATGTTAGAAATTCATCATCTGGATGAATTTCTAACATCAAACCTGCCTGTCTGTAATGGGAATTATCTGTCAGTTCGAAAATCTAATCATTTAATTAATGTATAATATAACCCTGTCTTTATAATAATTTGCTATAATGTACTAAAATATTATTTGAATTACCTACTTTCTGTTTTTCAGTGAAATCACTATAAATTCCTTAGCTATTCCTGACACTTTTTGCTCTCCTGACCCTGGTTCAGGATATCAATGTCCCCCTGGAATGAAGTGTATGAAACTTAATTTATCCAAATACATCATGGGATTCAATGGGTTTGAAGAATTTAGTAAGTAGAAAAACAGCAACATTACTGCGCTTTCAATCAAACCAAGTTATGAATGTTATAAAAAAAGTTTTATTTCTTTTTAGCTACAAGCTTGTTCACTGTCTACCAAGCATCATCTCAGGAAGGTTGGGTCTTCATAATGTATCGCGCTATCGACTCTCTGCCAACTTGGAGATCAGCTCTATACTTCAGGTAAAAAGAATGCTAAATCTTCATTCTAGCAATTATCATTTAATGTTAAATGATAAATGATTGTATTTCTGTAAGAAGATTTGTATAAAAACTTTTATACATCAATCATATTTTAAAAACTAGATGAGGGTTTCCTATCTGTCTACTCTGAGAAGAAAGGCTGAAACAAACTCAGAGGTCTGTCTCTTTGAAAGTCCAGACATAATCATGGTCATCTGGTCAAGAACATGTAGCAATCTACATGGTCTTCACATGATCTGACCAAGATTCAAGTAAATGCACACATTTTTCAGTAATTGCGTAGCTCAACTCAGAACATAAAGAGCTCAACAACTCAACAAACTTGTACCAAATGTTACAAATTATTGTAAAATATTTACAGCACAATGATATTCTTTTTGGCCTGGCTGGTCAAGAACGTTTTCATAGCTGTGATCACTGAAACATTCAATGAAATAAGGGTACAATTCCAACAAATGTGGGGTGTGAGGAACCCTATCACTAAAGGTAGCACTACCCAGTTTTTCACTGGTGACGATAATGGATGGAAATTGGTTACTATTGATGAAAATAAACATTCAGGTATTTATCATAGAAAATTCTGGATTAAAATTATAGATGAAATAGACGATATAGTCTTTACATCACTTTTTTTTTCCTTTCAGGCAGTGCACCAGAAATATTCCACAGATTATTAAGGTCCGCATATTTTCGACTGCTAGTCATGGGGGTTGTTTTGGCGAATGGAATAATAACAGCAACAATGAACTTCAAACATGATGACAATCCTAGAGAATTCTTTTATGAGAAATACTATTACATAGAGGTAGCTGAGATTGTGTTTTCTTAAGCCATGTTTTTAATATAAAGTTAAATATAGTATTTATTATAACAATAATTTTCCATATTTACAGATTGCATTTACAATTTTCTTGGATTTAGAGGCATTAATCAAAATATGGTGTTTGGGACTAAAGGGTTATTTCAAGCACTCTGTCCATAAGTTTGAATTACTTTTAGCTATTGGCACTACCATTCATATAATACCCCAGCTGTACATGTCAGGGTTTACATATTTTCAGGTAAATACAATTGTTTTAAATATGTTAGAAAATACATTTTGTTACAATAATCCAGTGAACACAAGGTGATTGTAAGGTAAATAGAGTGCCGTTATTTATTCATTTGATTTTGTTTTAGGTCCTGCGTATAGTAAGATTGATAAAAGCATCACCATTATTGGAGGGATTTGTCTACAAAATTTTTGGACCAGGAAAAAAGCTTGGCAGCTTGATTATATTCACAATGTGTTTACTCATCATCAGCTCTTCTATATCGATGCAACTGTTTTGTTTCCTATGCGAGTTTACAAAATTTGAAACATTTGATGAAGTAAGTAATATCTCTACATAATGGGCTACATTAATTTGCTTATTTTCGGACCAAAAATCGAAAAAAAAAAACACTGACACTGACAGACAAAGCATTTTTGGCAAGAGTTCCTTTTATTTTTCCTGGCTCCTGTAACACAGGTTGCTACCTAGCTCAGGAGCCAGGGTTTCAATATGTATGTTACACCTGTATTTTGTGTCACTAAACCATTATTTATTTATTTTCTCAAGAAAGTGAGCACTGAGGAACGATTTTGGGAACTCTACCCTTAAAGAGGTTAAATAGTGGATGAAAGTTTAACTGGAATTTCGACAGCAGATGGGTAATCTCTAGCGGGCACACAACTTGTCATACAACAAGTCCCTAAAGACCTATAGTAGCTAGTAGCTACACACATACACAATGCTTACAATAAAGTTGATTCAGATAATTGTTGTATTCTTAATAATCTTTAACAATAATATTATGTTTTAGGCATTCATGTCTATGTTCCAAATTCTAACTCAAGAAGCCTGGGTAGAGGTAATGGACGAGACCATGGTGAGAACAAGTCAAACATTGACGCCTCTTGTTGCCATTTACTTCATACTATACCATCTGTTTGTTACTCTGGTAAGAAGATAATTAATTATCTAGACAATAATAAAATTATGCTTTTAATGCACTTATTATAAAGTTCTCATAATTTTGTACTGTATTCCAGATTGTGTTATCACTTTTTGTAGCAGTAATCTTAGACAATTTGGAACTGGATGAGGATATAAAAAAACTGAAACAACTTAGGTACCGCCAACAAAGCGCGGAAATTAAAGAAAGCCTGCCATTCAGATTAAGAATATTCGAAAAGTTTCCCGATAGTCCGCAAATGACTAAGCTGCACAAAGTTCCTGGCGATTTTAATCTACCCAAGGTTTGTGTATTTGTATACATTATTAATATTACTTTCAGGACAAAATCGAAATGATTAAATGAAACCAAACCAAAAAGAAAACACACACAAAACGCCCAGTGCATTTAACACACTTCATACACTTTCATATAGTAGTTTTTGTAGCGTTTATACTGAAATTGTCATGTATGACTGTTAAAAGCTTTGGAAATCTACCCATAATTATGGTATTGGTGCGATCCACTCAATTAAAAACTTGAATTCTCTGACAGACAATGCATAGTCTTAACCACTTGGTCTAGAAGCATGAAATTTTGCACGAGAGTTCCATAAATAACTGTTATTTTTTAACATTTATCCCCTAGAAGGTTGAAATAGGAGTGACATTTTGTATGGAAGTTTGTCACTATTGCCGATGGGGAGGCCCGTCGGGCACACGGCTTGCAGCTACATAAAGTAAAACAGTTAAACAGCATACTATTTCGTAGTATTGTGTACATTTTGTGGTGTTGCGCAGGTCCGCGAGTCGTTCATGCGTCAGTTCGTGTGCGAGGTGGAGGGCGAGGAGGAGGCGGGCGCGGCGAGCGGCGGCGACGTGTCGCGGCGCGCCTTCGAGTACATCGGCGTGGCCAAGATCGCCTTCCCCTACCGCAAGCGCTGCCTCGTCAAGACGTTGCTGGTGGCGCCACCGTCGCAGCGGCCCAGTTCCGCGCTGCGTCGCCACGTCGTCAGCTCCATCATTGAGTTAGTGCAACACACCCTACCGAACTATCGGTGGTATCGGTAACTGAGTTAAGCGCTTGGGATATGTCCTGTAGGGAACAATAGTAGATTATTGCATCGAGCACAAAGTAATTTATTATTGCACCGAGTTCCTGATTTAGAGCCCGAGCTTCATAGAGGTCTCTAAAATCTAACAGCCACGAGGGCAATATAAATTACTTAAGGCGAGGTGCATAATCTGCTTTTCTTTCAACTATTACCTATAGGAATAGAAGATAAAAGAAACTCATATCAAACAGTTAAAATAGAAGTTTAATTATTGAAATTAAAAGTTATAATTGAGCAATTATTAAACGTAAGGTTAAGAGTTTTGTTGGGCAAATTTATATTTAAATTTGGAACAAGTAGGATAGAAACGAATAATACGTACGTAAAAAAAAAAGTATTGATATCGGCGGGCTGAATAGAGATTGCGTTTTGACACCTTTTGGTGCGATAAACAAAAAACTGTGCAATAATGAAATTTCATACATTTTTTATTGCTCTAGAGCATTAAAGACTCGCTTTGTACTGAGTTTTTAGTGTGATTGTGATGAAATTAAAACATAGTTGGAAGAAAATGTTTTTTCTAGATCTTATTACAAAAAATTGGGTCTCGTCTGTCAGAGCGAAAATTATCCGATTTTTTTGCATTGTTATTGTTTTTTTGCTTTGATTTTATTTTTTACATTTACAGGTATCGATTTTGATGCAGTTAACAGTCGCGTGATTAAGGTTTATTTTATTTATTTTCTTTTTTTGTTTTGCTTTTTAATTACAAATGATAATAAAGTTTGTAATGAACCATAATTCATAATTCTGCGATTCTATTTTAGGGACTCTAACAATCACCGACCGCTGCTGGGAGATTCAGCGATGTTAGCGACTGGAGGCAAGTCGGGTCTGAAGCCGCAAGGGACCATATCGAGCGCTAAGCAATTACGGGTTGATCAGAAGAAGTATGTATTTAATTTGGTTGCAATATTAAACTTGAATTCAGAATCTTAGATACTATTTTGGAACCACAAACTCAATGTCATGCAAGACAAAGTTCAAATGCAATGGCATTTAACCAAACTTCTCAAAATACAACTAAGATTACATAACGCTATAAATTTAGTAAGAGGCAAAGAAATGTAAATGATTGATTACTAGCTAATTATTTCATTCGGTATCAATATCCTCTTTTTTGTTTATAAAATTAATAAGTGAAATTCTTAAAAAGCTATGAGGTCAGCTATCATGATCAAATTACCAGTCTCATAGTTTAACTTTACCTAAATAGATAAAGTTAAACTATGAGACTGGTAATTTGAATGCAAATGCATTGATAATTATAAATTCGTTATAGGGAACAATATATATTATATAGGCTTACTAGTAATACGTACAATCACGGAATATTAAAAAAGAGTGGAAGTGCCCCTAAACTACCTTAGTACGGGAACCAGTGTCGCCAAACTCACACATTTACAAATTAAAATGTACTTTGCAATACACAGATAACGATGATATAATTGGCTAGAAATCATAAATGCAACTTAGGCGAAAATATAATTTATTGTTGTTTAAAATGAAGTCTTATTACAACTGTTGTTAGCTGATAGCCTTGTTACAATTGTTATTATTTTACATGTCAAAATCAATAAGGACATTTTTCCAACTCACAATAAAATTCGAGCAATCCACAACGAGTTCAACTACTCAACGCTAGAGGGCGCTGTAACCAAATTACACAATTTAGCACGCTAACGTCTTTGAAATAGATGTCATTTTTAAAAATGTACATATTTTATCGATACCGAACAATGGATTTACTGTATTTGTGTCCCATCCCTTTCATTCATCCGAAATTTCTAGAATTTATGCCATGATATTCAAAACAGCAAGCAAGTTGATTTAGACTTTAAGAAATGGACACAAGATAGTTTTTAGTTCGCATCAACGTGATAAATATGTTTTTTTCAATAAAAATGTTTTTTTTTTTATATTTTATTTTATTGAAATATTTCAAAGTGTTACACCTACCGGTGATAGGACTCCGTGGGATACATTTATTGTCCTGCTATCATTTTTGGACGTAAAAATTGCACAATTGGGCATGTTTATTATATTTTTCGGTTTGTTCGACACGTCGTAACACAGCGAGTAGCAAGTCGCGACTGAGCCGTTGTTGCGAACCAGCGCATAAATGTGACACACGCGCGATAGCTGTGTGGCACTTCCACTCTTTTTTACTATTCCGTGCGTACAATGGCACCATTACATACCTCATGAGCCATAAACATTGAAAATGGCATTTGAAAAACCTTTGTAATCTGGAAACTTCTGCGAATTTCGAGCAATAATAATAATACCAGCCTATTATTGTCCCACTGCAGGGCAAATAAATAAAAAAAATCATTTTATTTCGAGTATCACTGACTCATAATAGAAATAACACACTTAACAACATTACTAATTAAATTTAACTTAATTCTATCCAATTCTAATTCATTTAATTTAATTCAACTTAAAAAAAGGCAAAGGCCTCTTCTCATACAGAGAAGCATGAGCCTTGATCACCAGCTTGCTCAAGACGGGTTAGCGATTTCAGACTTATAAAGTCCAGGTTTCCTCACGATGTTTTCCTTCACCGATGTCAGTAATGTCCAAGATAAACTCATGAATAGAAAAAGTCACATTGGTACTTGTTCGGATTTGAACCCACAACCCATGAAAGGCGAGGCTCTAACCACTGAGCCATCACGACACGTTCGAGCAATATTGGCCAATATTGCCGACAGTATTGGCAAATTTCCGATTAAGTTTCGCAAACATTCGACAATTTTCATGCCTATCCTGTCTCATACAAAAGTTCCATATAAAAAAAGTACTTTCAGTTTTCCCGAATTTTAAAATTTTCTTTCCTTGAAAACCTTAGTCACGAAAATGAAAAAATTAAAATAACCAAATCGCCCCAGCCATCAAGTGATGCGCTTACCAGCGAACAGCATTTCATTTTTTTTTAGAGATAGATAGATTCTGAATTCAAGTAATAGTATGGTTGTGTTTAAAAGATTTGGCCTGATTAACGAGTGAGCAATAATATGGCTCTCAGGTTCGGCTCGCGCTCTATCCGGCGATCGGTGCGCAGCGGATCCATCAAGCTGAAGCAAACATACGAGCACCTGCTGGAGAACGGCGACATCGGGGCCGCGTCGCGCGTCGTGCCGTCCTCGCGCGCGCGCCCGCCCTACCTCGACATCCGCCTGCTGCAGGCCAAGCGCCAGCAAGCTGAGATGAGGAGGTGACCTTTTCATTTATACATAACTAGCGCCCCTACTTTACACGACTCACAAAGTAAGCACACAATAAAAAAATGCCGGAAGGGTTGGTGATTATTTTGGCCAGTATTATTTTTTTACTGTACATTTAATCAATTATAGGAATCAACGAGAAGAGGACTTACGCGAGAATCATCCACTGTTCGACACTCCCTTGCTGATAGTGCCGAGAGAGTCCCGCTTCAGGAAGATATGTCGAGCCATTGTAGACGCGCGCTATGACGCCCGGCTGCGAGACCCCGTCACTGGCAACGAGAGAAAAGTACATTATAAAAGTTTTCAGTAAGTATTTATCTCTCACTACCTGCTGACCGTAGTCCCACAGGAACCGTGCATTATTTTTAAAATTTACCCGTGAATCATATGGATCCCATATGCTCCTTCGGTGCTTAAAGTGAAGACAAAACAAACAAACCCACTGCCGCATATTTTAGTGGGGTGAGCATTCCTAATCTAATGCTTTGGTCAGGTAATTTGTTACCTATCTGACTAAAGTTTTGTATTTGACTGCACGCGTTTTTAAAGTTCAGTTATTAACGTTTTGTGCCCCGTTCGCCTCGTAAACGCACTGACTGCTGAGCGTGGAGTCCTGGATTCGATTCCCAGCTTGGGCAAAGTGTTATTGGGTTTTTCTATCAGGTATTTCTCACGGAGTTTGGAAGTTGGTGATGTAACACGCCCGTGCCTCGGAAGAACTGTCTTGCCGCTGTTAGTCCTGCGCCTGTTCTCTCCCCGGTCGTGACGGATTGTCGTTCCGTCGGACTATGAGTGTAAAGGAACAGAGGGTGCAACTGTGTTTGCGCACACACTTGTGCACTATAATATCTCCTGCGTACCTGGCTAAACTCCGTTGAGACTGGCTATTGTGACCGAAATCGGTCGCGAGGATTATTATTATTATGGAGCAGTGGTGGCCCAAAACATCGTTGCCCGCGTGGTGGATTACGGCCCACTAACTCAGTGGGAACATTATAGGTTTTATGCCAATGATTGTAATTTTAATTACTATGTCAAATATCATTAAGTTTTATTACAAACATTCCCTCCTATGTTCGTATTTTCAGTAATTTCCTCGGACTAGTGACTTACATGGACTGGGTCATGATCATGGTCACTACACTCTCGTGCTTATCGATGATGTTCGAAACACCTACCTACAGAGTTATGGAAAACTTCGTTTTGCAGGTGAATGTAACCCAATAAGCAATCATTACCATGATAAATCATCAACTAAGGCTAACTTATTGTTAAAAATCTTAACAAATAATTTAATGTTTTACTATTTAGATGGCTGAATACGGGTTTGTGGTGTTCATGAGCTTGGAACTGGCGCTGAAAATTTTAGCCGATGGATTGTTTTTCACGCCTAAAGCTTATCTGAAAGATGCCGCCGCAGTGCTGGACGTTTTTATCTATATTGTAAGTATCTTCAACGTATCACAGATTTTATGCAGAAATGGGCAATAAAGATGCATCCACACCGGAGTTACTTTTTATGAAGCAACGTTTACAATTTAGTGGGCAACAACGGATAACAACATGTTATAGCAAATGCCGCAAAAGTTATAGAAAGTTACTTAATGTTATCGTGTTGCTGTAACAAAAAGTAACTTCGATATTGATGCACCTTTAGACGGGTCCACACGCACAGAGGGCTTAAGAACGCTTAAGATCTAAGTGCTCGAATTTGGAGGAAACTGAGACGCTTGTGTGAGAACCCGATAGCTTTTTGCATAAAATAATCTCCACCTTAATTTTTGCACCGAGCATAGTCAATTAACAACCGCTATCCGTAAAACGTCCCTTGTCGATAAAAATCATTCAGTATCGATGAAAAATCCCTCGCTGAGCCACCGAGCACATATCCCATATTTATTACGTATTTGTTTGTGCAAAATGACGTGAGGAACGTTTTGAGCATGAATGTGAAAGATGGCTATAAAAGTAGGGGAAGACCAAAAAAAACGATGGATGGTCTGTGTGAATGATGATATGGCTAGAAAGGGGTAGACTAACGAGATGCCGTCTAATAGTGAAGTATGGAACCCCAAATAAATAGGGATAATGGCAGGAGACCGTCTGTGATGTCCGCGCAGGTGTCGCTGACGTTCCTGTGCTGGATGCCGCTGCGCGTGCCGCCCGGCTCGGCGGCGCAGATGCTCATGATCCTGCGCTGCGTGCGGCCGCTGCGGATCTTCACGCTCGTGCCGCACATGCGCAAGGTGGTCTACGAACTGTGCCGCGGGTTCAAGGAGATATTGCTCGTGAGTCGCTCGTGATACCAAACAAGGCATAGGCCTGCTAATCAAGCAAGTCAGTCAGTCAGTATTCCTAGTTCATGCCACACAGGGCCAGTTTCTCACAAAAAATATCGCAAATTTAATGTGACAAATTGTCAAGCGCCCGTGAACTGCTGTGATTGGTTGAATGAATAAACAACGGCTAATCACATCACTAGACTAGCGTCTTATTTTAACGCATCGATAATTTATGTTACATTAACTAGGCGATAGAGACTTATGAATGAGTTACACAGAGGATGCTCTTCAAAGCGAACTGTTTCTCTCAATGTGCTAAAATAATGGGCACAGCTATGAAATAATTATCTAAAGTACGGTACGCACTGTACTTTCGAGAATTATTTCATCACTGTTATGTCAATCAAGAATACTATGTTATTATATATTTTTGTCTGCTTGTGCATTTACAATTTACTTTTCCACAGGTATCTACTCTTTTGATTCTCCTAATGTTCGTCTTTGCGAGCTATGGGGTACAGTTATACGGGGGCAGGTGAGCTATAACATACTTGCATCACAATAAATCCAATTTGCTTTGTTTGATAATATCTAATTGCAATGAAAAATGCGAAATTTCTAGAATAGGTTTTCCTTTGGGAACCTACGTTCTGTACCACTTAAAGGAAAAGGACACCCCTTATTCCTTCCAAACCTCTTTGACGATATCAGGCCACGTCTGGCCTGTAAACCTATGCAGACCTTCACACCACCTTCGCTGAGGGCGACCACGAAAGCGATGCCCAGTGTGTGGAATAATGTTTTTTTATAGAATCGAGCACGTTTCAGACTGGCGCGATGCAACGACCCCACGATAACGAAGCGCGAGGACTGTGTGGGCGTGTTCATGAGACGCGTGTTCGTCACTAAGATGAAGATCCGGCCCGGCCCCAACGAGACCTTCCCTTCGATGCTCGTGCCTAGAGTCTGGTAAGTAACACATACAAATTTTGTTATAATGGGGGCTGAATGGGGAACCAAAATAACCGACAACCCACCGATCATAGCCGATGAAACTTAAAGTGGCACATTGTGAGTGCATCGATAGGCACCCCACAAGGTGGACCGGTGACCTGGTGAAGATCGCGGGCAGCACAACGCCGGTCGTTGTGGCGATTATTGCGGGAGGTTGTATGTGAGTCCAGTAGCGGACGTCTTGCGCCGGAATGATGATATGACAGAATATACGAATGAAGAGAGAGAAAGGGATGTTTTATAATGAAAAGAATTAATAAATCGAGATGAAATTCGGTGGTTTGCAGACTATCTAAGAGAAAACTGTATTGTCTGCACTTCTTACTTACTATATTTATTATTTCAGGGCGAATCCCAAACGATTCAACTTCGATAACATTGGTGATGCACTCTTAACATTATTCGAAGTACTGTCGTTCAAAGGATGGTTGGATGTCCGGGATGTATTGATCAAAGCATTAGGGCCGGTTAGTATGCATGATATACTTTCAACACAGGTCTCATGTTCATGTTTCTTTTTGTATCACCAGTTATAAATGCCATAATCTGTGTTGCCAGGTACACGCTATCTATATACACGTTTACATATTTCTTGGCTGTATGATTGGACTAACATTATTCGTCGGTGTGGTGATTGCTAACTACTCGGAGAACAAAGGCACTGCTCTGTTGACTGTCGACCAGCGACGTTGGTAAGATACTATTAATTTTATACTACAGATCCCAAGAACTGTGGGCTATATGTATCATTGTCTATCTTCGGAAATACGAACTCGCGTTGATGCGATCTTATATAGAGCTGTTACGACCACGAAATAACAAAAAACAGTGGAAGTGCCACGCAGCTATCACGCGTGTGTCACAATTATGCGCTGGGTCGCAACGCCGGCTCAGTCGCGATTTGCTAAAAATATTATAAATATGCCCAATTGTGCAATTATTACGTGCAAATGAAAGCAGGACAAAACATGTATCTCACGTAGGTGTATCCTATCACCGACCGGTAAGTATAAATGATAGTATTTATGAAGAATGTAAATTGTACAAACATCGACATTAAATTATGGATATCTTGTCAACATCTCTGAGTAGAAAAATAGAAAATTGTATGCGAATATGACATTGTGTAATTTGGTTTCAGCGCCATCTAGCGTTGAGTAGTTGAACTCGTCGTTGATTACTAGAATTTTATTGTGAGTTGGAAAAATGTCTTTATTGATTTTGACATGTGAAATAATAACAACATTTAGTATTTGTAATAAGACTTAATTTTGAACAACAGTAATATACTTTTCGCCAAAGTTGCATTTATAATTTCTAGCCTATTTTATCATCGTTTTCTGTGTATTGCAATGTACAATTTAATTTCAAAATGTGTGAGTTTGGCGACACTGGTTCCCGTATTATGGATGTTTAAGGGCACTTCCACTCTTTTTTGTTTTTCTGTGGTTACAACCATGCAAGTTTTAACAATGCATGTAATTATCATTATTACAAATAATTCTAGATTAACAACACTATCAAAAAAAACCTTTTCAAATCTTTTGAGTGACAGATGACGATCTGCGACATCAAAGTAGGTAACGCGCAATGATAGGCGCACTACTGCAAAGGGCGGCAGTACAAAATTTCGAAGCTTTGTCTCTGGGCGCAACGCTCGTGCTAATTTGGAAACATGAAGATTATCGAAGTGCATACCTTTTCTGGTCTAACTGTACTCACCCGCATAATATTGAATAAAAACTAAACTTGATTACTTACTTGGTCCAGTTGATTTACATTGAATCCCTATTTCTACCAAAAAAAATATTCAATCCAAATTATGGATTTTCCGAAATTAAATTATTATTTCGGTTATTTATTCTTATCCTTATTTAGATACATTTTTAAATATTTTTATAAAACAACTTAAAAAAAAACCTTTAAAAATATGAAAAATAGTGGTCCGCCGGTAGCGGGAGCAGGGTCCAAGCTACTGGTGGTTAGGGATCCAGAGACAGGAACCTCCTCACAATGCGGGCCGTATCGAGGAGTACTGCCTTCTGAATCAGGCCCTTGATCCAACCGCCTAACGAAAGCCTCGAGAGATGTTGGTCGAGGCTTTTTGCCATCAGGCCATTGGCCGATGCGACAATCGGCACAATGACAGCCGAGCTCACATTCCACATGTCAACAACCTCGTGTGCTAAGTCGAGATATTTAATTTGTTTCTCTTTCTCAGCTTTCACGAGGTTCTCTTCATGTGGAATGGTAACATCGATAATCATTGTGCGGCGCCCTAATCGATCTATCACTACTATGTCAGGCTTATTAGCGATAATAGTCCTGTCAGTAATGATAGACCGATCCCAGTACAACGTGACAAGGTCATTTTCGAGAACTGGGTCGGGCACATACTTGTAATAAATACGGTACCTCAGAATCCACAAGTTTATATTTCAAAGCAAGTTGCTGGTGAATAATCCTGGCTACTTGGTTATGCCTGTGCAAGTACTCACCGTTAGCCAGACGAGAACAACCAGAGATAATATGTCTGATGGACTCACCTGGACGGTGGCATACCCGACACACGTCAACCGTCCCGTCCTTCATAATATGTCTCCGGTAGTTATTCGTCAAGATAACTTCGTCCATAATTGCGCAGACGAAACCTTCAGTTTCCCCGAAAAGGTCACCAAAACGTAGCCAGGATACGGACGCTAGGAAATCTACATCAGGCTCATGAAGAGCCCGATAGAAGCGCCCGTGAAGCTCCTTGCTTTGCCATACCGCCTTGCGGTCATCGGAAGTAAGTACTACAGGTTTGTGCCAGTTCCCTTTAGCTATGGAGAGCGGGGTTAGCCACTTGTCCACTGCGACCACATCGCGGTGCATACCCACTTCGGTTTTTAAAAAATATTCCCTGAGACTAAATGCGAAGACCCTCCACAACCGCGAGGTGTGCAACCTCGCGGTTGTGGAGGGTCTTCGCATTTAAAAAGCCTCGACCCCCGCACTTTCGCGGGATGTACAGTCTCATCACCGATGATCGTGGGTGATGCATCCGATTTGCGGTCAGAAGTGTACGGACCCGCCTATCCAGGGCGTCGAGTTCGGTTTGCGTCCATTTGAGTATGCCGAAAGAGTACATCAAAATCGGCATGACCCAACCGTTGAAGGCGCGCACCTTGTTTCCGCCCGAAAGAAGACTAATTAATACCTTCTTCAGGCGGCCAAAGAAGCGCTCCTTCAACAATTGCTTCATGTTAATAACGTTGATGCCTAACGCTTCCGACCTACCCAAATACTTATAGTTTTCGGATGAAGAGAGGGATCTAAGTGTATGGAATCCGAAAGTTGAGTACCTTCGGATTCCATAATCTCACCTCGCTGTTAAGCAAAATTCTATTCTGATGGCGCTACTGAAATTAAATAAAAATTAAATTATTATTATTATTATTTGGAACATTTTCCGAAAGGTATGTAAGTAACTGATTTAACTTAGATATATATGCCAAAACATTGAGATGCCTGCGGGCCTATTACGAACTTTTAAAAAACCAGGCAAGTTCCAGGCAATTCACTTGACGGGCTGTTTAAATTTCGTATTATGACATTCCTAGTTCTGAGCGACTTCACGTTGGGTAGTTTGTCTATGGCTGGCTTGTAATTCTCTAACGTAACGTTCAGAAACCCAATTATTTATTTATAAGGAAGTTACGGTTTTGTTTAAATCACGTATATTATGATAAAAATAATAAATACCATATATTAAACTAGTTAGTCTAGTATAGTATGTGAAAATATGAACGCAATTTATATTGTGCTATTCTAGATTATAATAATTTATATAATATTTCCTGTTTGCAAATTGTAACGCGAGGTTTCCGAACGTATTACACTTGAAGGTCAGCGGGGAATTCGACAACTTCAATGAAAGTATTGTTTGACAAACATTAGTTAATAACAATAACATTATGAAAGAACACTATCGTATTGTTTGTTTAATGGAAGGATCCATTCTAAGATTTATGGAGTACGAGTATAAACAAAAAGATGGCGAAAGTGTTATTGAGTATTTCAATTAATATTCATCTTTTTAACATGATAATACAATGTAAGTTTTATTTTAATAGTGGATGAGCGTTCTCGCCCTCGCCTCGTCGGCGCGTTACCTAACTTATGTTCAGCTGGAAAGATTGTTGAAGTTTTTATACTACTTCCAAGAAGTCTGAAGAAATCTCAGTGATTTGCATCTACTATAGAAAATGTTGACTGGGACAATGAGAGCCTATATCACCAGTGGGGCGTTGGTAGGAGCCTACTGGCTTACTATGATAATGCAACCAAAACCTAAAATGAGAATAATGTTTAGTTAAAACTTTAAGTAAAGTTCATACTTAATAAAAACAACTACCTTAGTCTTCACGGATAAATCCGTGGGTTTTGTAAGCCCGTTAAGGGTTAAAGGTGAACAACAAAAGGAAAGACCGTTGTTAGGATTTCAATAATACGTTTATTATCCTTTTATTTATTTAGTGGAAAGTGTATTTTACTATTCTTAGCCTTGCGTGCGATCACACGTCTCATGACATGAGAGGCCTCAGCTGCTCACAGAAATTCAGTCCCAAGTCGTGAACTGCACATCATCCATGTCGAACGCATTAGATTGGTCACGAAGTCGTCTCCTTTTAATAGTTGATTCACAAGGTTGCCGAGAAGAATCACTTTCCAGGAACTCAAACAGTTCATTTTCGTCACACAGGATTATATTTTCTTATGTTATATATAACACACACATTTCTATAGAAAACACTTCAATAATTTCCAAATAAACCCTAAACAATTCAATAAAAGCTCCTCTGAAGCAGCGTAAACTGAATGGATTGTGAGGTTACTTTTTGACAGTTCTAATACGGAACGAAATGTCAAACGAACGTTCGTAATACGGTATTTCCAGGCAATATTCGGCCAGAAGTCGGCCAGGGTGTCACGTGATCGCTGACTGGCTTGTTTGACGAGTTCATAATACGAAATTGCAAGGCAGTTCTGTTTACGCCGTAAACTGCCTGGAAATAAGAGTTCATAATAGGGCCCCAGCGCTAAATAGAAATGACTATAGAGAAATTTCAATCTTTTGACATGTCGCCATTTGTCACGAGTGCCAAGCAGGGGCGGGTCCCTAGTTTACTATAAAACTGTGTTCGTTTCCAGGTGTGACCTAAAAAAGCGACTGAAAATCGCTCAGCCGCTGCACTTGCCTCCTCGCCCGAACAAGCGCAAAGTCCGCGCCTTCGCCTATGACGTAACACAAAACTTGAGCTTCAAACGAGTGATCGCGATCGTTGTTCTCATAAACAGTGGATTGTTAGCTGTCACGGTAAGTCACCTTCCACCATACATTGAATTACATGTTCGTTAGTTTGGCAAAGGCCGTACTGTGTATGAAACTTGAGTAGGTAATGCAAAAGATCGAGTTCTGAGCTCAGCTATCGGCTGGACAGACCTGGTTTAAGTTATATAATTATGTCTTGTGCACGGCCGTAAATATGACACTTTCAGCATTAGTAAATGCTGAAAGTGTCATATTTAGTGAGTGTGAGCCACAATACTGAACTTTTTCTTAAGCTGTTCTCATATTTAGAGCCGGGTGCTGTGTGGTCACTGTAAGTCATAGGTTCCCGTGGAGCTCGGGGCGCGTTGGCTTGGTATTAGAAAAACTGATATGAAAAATAAGTATTTAATTTGCTAATATTTTACATAACTCGATTTAATTGATAATTTATTTATTTTTGTAACCGCCCTCGACATCACCGCGGACGTTATCAAAATACCAACGCTGCGATATTTTCTTTTAAATGTCGCAGCATCATGCTGAGATAGGAGGGTAGCCTTTTGTACAGGAATTTCTGTTTTTTACTTTATTTTTAAATAAGTTTTATTTGTTATATTATGATGAATGTGTTCAGTTTAGTTTGTAATTTTTATAGATTGTAGGGACCTAATGAATTTAAATATAATCCAAATAGATACCATAGTATCGATGTTGGTAAGCGTATGATGTGCGCGCGCGTGCCGTAATCCGAGATCAGTAGCGGAGTGCCGAAGGCCCGTGTCCCCCGCACGCCGCACCTCTTGCCGCCATCTGCCATCTCACGACAGCAGCCGAAGATAGCCGAGTGGTCGGAGGCGCCCAAACATCCTCCCCGGGTTGAAGCATTCAAGTGATAGGAAGTGGGCAGACGTTGTAAGCCCGCACCAGCGTTCCTCTCTTCGTCTTCAATTCCACTACCAGTGTGGTCCCGTCGCAGCCAGGGAAGCCCTTGATGACACGCCGCAGTGGCGACACCAAAGGCGGTTGGCCTTTCTCTTTGATGAGAACCAGGCTCCCACTGAAAGTTGACCTCTTGACGCTGTCTATTTAGTCTTTGCTGGAGCAGAGAAACTTATTCTAATTGGAAACGGTTCCAAAAATGTTGCTTGATGTGCTCCACTCTTTAGCGCTCCAGTCGCCCGATGTTGAGATCAGTAACCTGTGTATGCGGAACAGATATTAGTGGTCGCCCAACTATGAAATGTCCAGGAGTAAGAACGGAAAAATCTAGAGGATCAGTGGATACCCCATATAATACCGATCACCCCTCTTGTAAGAGGACGGGAATTTAAGACGGCCTCTATTTGAGTCAAGCACGTGGCCATTTTCTCGTATTCGTGAAGTGCGTTAAGCCTAAAAGTCTCTTAAGGTGACGGTAGCTTCAGCAATGCCGTTGAAGTGGGGAGGGGGAGTATGGAGGCGCAAAAGAAAATTTGATGATTTGAAAAAAAAACAGTACGTTTCATAATACTTACCTAGGTGCTGTATACAGCTTAAGGTTTTCTGCATAAGTCGCCAAAGTAACTTGGTGGGTGTAATGGTTTTAAAAGGAAGTAAGGGTAATACGCGCCGTATTTTAAAGGTTCGGAACTTCTGAATCTAAGTGATAAAACTTTCGGCAAAGTATTCTAGGTAGCTGTATATAAGTTTGACCTTCAACATTCCAGTGGTCTCGCTACTCCCCGTACACGGAGCAATTGGCCCTCACATCAGCTATGCTAACTCTCGTGTTTGTGGTGGAAGTTCTTCTCAAGACCATTGCGTTCACTCCGCGCGGCTACTGGCAGAGTCGTCGCAACCGATACGATCTGCTCGTCACCGTCGCCGGCTGCATCTGGATCTTTATGCATTTCACTTTGAAGGTAAATCATAGTTTTCTTGTAAATAAGTATATTAATAATGAATAAATGACACCTGGCCCTAGAACTCATGAGGAGCCGTACGGGAATGTTGGCCTATTATCATGTTAAAATCATTTATTTTTAACTAATAGCTGATTGCGTTATACAAGGTCAAATTATATTCACATATCTAATGATCACATGGAACTTAAACATGGACGGCTAAATATGAGTGTTAACTCTGCCCAACCCATATTTGTACTCCATACACTGGCAAAGCATAGTGCACATATTTTAGACATCATACTATCTGTAACCATACCTATGTTTAACAAAATAAATGCTTGATAAATTGAACCCTTCGGAGAATACCGGCTCGATGTTTTGAGATTCATATCCAATGATAATAAAACAAAACACATAATGGGTGAGAGGTTTCGTACTTACCATACATAATAAAGCTCTTGTCACAATAATATCAAAACAACACAAAAATGTTTTTAATATAATTTTTGTCTTGTATAATTGTGTTATGTCGTGTTTGCAGAACGACCTGTCGTATTTCGTGGGCTTCATGGTGGTGATCCTGCGCTTCTTCACGATTACCGGCAAGCACACGACGCTCAAGATGCTGATGCTGACGGTCGGCGTCAGTGTGTGCAAGAGCTTCTTCATCATCTTCGGCATGTTCCTGCTCGTCTTCTTTTACGCACTCGCTGGTACCATCGTTTTTGGAAACGTCAAATACGGCGAAGGGATTGGCAGGTAAAGAATCATTTTGGAATTTGCGTACAAGTAGCTATTTGGGTCCAGTAGTTAGCTTCTAATAAAATTTATCGAATCATACCGACTATAATATTATTATGATAAGCCACACTCCATTAAGGTGATTCCACATTTGGGACGCTGCAATGGACAAAGCTGTACCCAAATATTACCCAGCTAAACATAATGTTCAAAGTCTGTATTCAGTCAGCCTTTGCTATTAAAGTTAAACTCTTAACAACGACAATCTCAGCCTACCTGATAATGCTACTGACCACCATCTTCAATGGTGCTCTGAGCAATAACATCTTCCCACAGGCATTCAAAGAAGCCACCGTCATCGGTATTCCGAAGCTCGGCAAGCCAAAGTCGGAGCCTACTAGTTACCGCCCCATCAGTCTGCTCAATGTCCTCGGCAAAATCTATGAGAGGCTTATTTATAAGCGTCTCAGAGACTACGCCGAGACAAAGGGACATTCCGACCTCGCCGCCGAGGTTCCTCGCGAAGATCCCGACGTAACTGTCCCCCCCGACCCTTGCTCGACGAAGTGCCAGCCCGCGCCGTAGCTGAGCCTGTAGCTTTAAATTCCCATGATAATAATAATCAACAAAATCTGAGCCAGCCTGTCCCATCTTGCTGTCCTCCCGTCAGCGACGCCCTAAGCCGAGGTCCGTACCCCACAGGGGGTGCCCTTAGCGAGCGTTCGCTTATTAATGTAAGTAGTTTTACGCCCCTGGCTGGAGGCTTTGAGTCCGCTTAAGGCAGCCACAAGATAGTCCGGTTAAGTAGTCACGACCTCTCAAGGTCACCTACGAGATGCCATTCAAAAAAAAAAAAAAACGACAATCTCATTTGCAGGCGCGCAAACTTCAACTCGCCGATCCACAGCGTGGCTATGTTGTTCCGCATAGTAACGGGGGAGGATTGGAACAAGATCATGCACGACTGCATGGTCGCGCCGCCCTACTGCACGCCCGCTGACAACTACTGGGAGACCGACTGCGGCAACTTCACCGCCTCGCTCGCTTACTTCTGCACCTTCTACGTCATTATTACGTACATCGTGCTCAACTTACTTGTGGGTTAGTGCAACGTTTTTATGTCCACGGAAATAACATAACATCTCGCCTGTTATACCCGAAGGAATGGGCAGAGGTGTACCTTTAGTACATTTTTCCAGTTATGTTTAAGTCCCATGTAATATTATTAGGCGAGCCTATTGCCATCAACCGGGCACGCTTACTGAGAAATTCCTAATGGAAAACCTGCTAACTTTGCCCGACTTGGGAGTTGAACATAGGCCCTCATGCTCAGCTATTAAGTTTGCGCTTGCGACCACTGTTTTTATTTATTTGGTTTCATCTGATTTTAGTTGACTTTATTTGATTTATTTTATATGATTTTTATTAATTTGTTTGGCAATGGGTGTTGAGAGTAGACTAAACTAAAGACAAATGCCGCTACTAACGAACTGTAGTTCGTAAGTTCGAACCCAGACAGGCGCTTTACTTTGTGTAAATTATTTCATTACCACTGCTCTCAAAACGGTAAAGAAAAACATCGCGAGGAAACCGGCATGTACTAGAACCAAAAATTTCAAGTCTTAGACATCTACCAAACCGCACTGGGCCCGCGTGGATTACGGCCCACACCCTCTCAGAGAGAGGAGCCCTGTGTCCCAGCAGTGGGAACATTATAGGTTCATTATGAATGGGTGTTATTTACCTGAAATAAATGAATAATATTTTTTTTATTAGGTAATATATTGAGGCTTAAAAATAGTCCCGATCTATTGATAGGCTTACAAGGGGCCGAAGCTATTATTACTAGAACCACGAGGCAGTCTAATTGGATCAGTCGTAATTGGGAAAGCGTTGCAATAGCTGAAAGTGGTTACTGCTTGATAAACCAAGAAAACGATTCAGACAAACTTGAAATGTTCACATGACTTATTTTCAGCTGCCCTCATACATACACAAATACAATGCACCACGCTGGGTAAACTGTATACGACCCTAAGCATAAACATAATCAGCCTATAATGTCCCCTCTGCCACAGATAATATTATACTACCACTGCTAAGACAATGGCCTCCTCTCTGTGAGAACGAACTCAAACATAACAACACTTTAGTAGAGTATATAAAGTCACTACTGTAGCATCATTTTTCTGTCTTGCAGCTATAATCATGGAGAACTTTTCCTTATTCTACTCAAACGAAGAAGACGCTCTTCTGTCGTACGCTGACATAAGAAACTTCCAAAATACATGGAACGTTGTGGATGTGCATCAAAAAGGTGTTATACCGGTTAGAAAGGTAAGTTCGAAATTAATTTGAAACATGTTAACCGTGCATCAATATTTATAAATACACTTGAACCACAAAAAACACCCTTACTGCTACGAAATAAAGGCTTGTCTATCTAAAATTGTTATCATGGACGTGCGGTTGCACCAGGTTTAAAAAAAAATGTATGGTTTTTATCGCATTTCAGGTGAAATTCATATTGCGGCTTCTGAAAGGTCGTCTAGAGTGCGACACCCACAAGGAGCGGCTGTTGTTCAAGTACATGTGCTATGAGCTCGAGCGACTGCATAACGGCGAAGATGTTACCTTCCATGACGTCATCAAGTAAGTAGCCATACTTTAGGGTAGAATTTTTCAGCGATACGGAGATTAAAACCATGAAAATGTTGCTATTCTATAGTTTTTGACATTAGAGGATTATGAAAAATAAATGCTATTGATAACAGTATGCTGTCGTACCGCACGGTGGACATTCGCAAGTCACTGCAAATGGAGGAGTTATTGGCGCGGGAAGAGTTCGAGTTTCTGATCGAGGAGGAAGTCGCCAAGCAAACCATACGCACGTGGCTGGAAGGCTGCCTCAAGAAGATACGCGCCAACAGTAGCGTAAGTCTATGGATAATCAATTAATAATATACTACATGCATGTATGCATTAAATAACAATTACATCGTCACAACTCCGCTCGAAGATTTTTTCCAAATTTTTCAACGTGTATCTAAGTACATAATTTACCTTTATTGCCTCTTACTCAACTAACTAACGTACCTAAGTTACGTACGTACGTTTAGTGATGTGGCGGCATCTACACCGCCACATCCGAACAACGCATCACACTGAAGTCACACAAATCCTGCATCGCGCAATCAGAGTTTACCGCGCAGCTAGCATATATACAACTTCCCGACAACAGTCATCGGGCAGTTGCCCACCAGATACGACATCCATCTGGTCGGAGGATCCTCCCTTTACTAAAGAGTATGAGTGAACTTTACACCCTGTTCCTCATATCTCTTCATATTCTAAGTTGATTTTGAGAGGCCATTTGTAATAAAAAGATTATATTTATGGAATTTGAACTCTTAAAAGTATGACATTAAATATGTAGTTCCTTAACATGATAATTATCCGATTCTAATTTAAATTTAAAACCTATGTTTTTATAACGTGGTTTTGTGTTACAGAAACAGCAAACAAGTTTAATCGCTGGTTTGAGGAAAACAAATGAACAAGCTGTCGACATGAGCAGCGAGAAAGTTGACAAAGAAAAACTGGAATCTGAAGCTCAGGTAACCATATTACCACGCCGCTTAAAATGTATTGCGAAAAAAATTTTATGTATGACTGGCCAGTAAGTCTATTTTGAAAATATGATTATTTGTATGCAAAAATAGGTACATTCCAATTTCAAGATTTCCCTCCACATTATTTGCGAGCTAATTTAAATTACCGTGTCTCATAAAAAAATGGATCTGCGCCGGGAACATTTTCGTGCTATGATTTTTTACGATTTCAAGTGTCGCCTGAAACCGGACGAATCTTACGATAGATTTAAAACGGCATTCATGGATGAAGGCCCTTCTGAGGAAACTGTGTATCATTGGTATAACGGATTCAAGCACGGTCGACTAACTTTGGGGGATGAAGAAATAAGTGATCGCCCTTTGACGGCTGTTACGGAAGAAGACGTCCTAGCAGTGATTTTTTTTATCTCAGACAATAGGCGAGTTACGTATCAAGAAATTTTGCACATACTGCAGCTTGGATAGGAAGCCTTCACTTAATTCTACACGTGCATCTTCTCCTGAGGAGGATAGTTTCACGCTGGGTGCCCCACAACCTCACCGATGCTCAGAACCAGGCCCGGGTGGAATGGTGCAGTGATATGATAAACAAATTTGAAGCAGGCTCGTCTCGGCGTGTTTACGACATCATTACAGGTAGTCTTGGATTTATCAATACGATCCAGAAAGGAAGCGCCACTCGACGGTTTAGGTGTTTCAAAACGAATCAACGACTACCAAAGTGAAGCGATCTAGAAGCGGAGGGAAGGTTTTGTTCGCGATCTTTTTCAATTTGACTGGCTACTTGGTGTCAATTCCTTTACGGAACCAAAGAAGTATCAACGCTGAATGGTATACTACCAAATGCTTGGCAGAAGTTTTCTCTGTTGTGAGCAACTGTTGCGGGCTACTGCTCCACCACGACACCACGCCTTCCTGGACAGCACGCCTGTCAAACTTCTGGGTCACCCTCCTAACAGCCCTGACCTAGCAGTGTGACTTCATTTTATTCCCGAAAATAAAATGGATACAATTTTCGTCGCCGGAAGATTCGCTGTCAGCGTTCGAGCAGGCCGTAAACGAGGTGTCTACGGCGGACTGGAAAAAGTGTTTTGAAAACTGGTTCAGACGCATGAAACTTTGTATAGTATATTATATGCTAAACTTACACCATTAGTCATCATTCATTCATCCATTCATGTCCCGAATCATATTCGTTTATATGTTAGCATTTTACGAATCGTTCTAAAACGATTTCTCTTATAATATCTTAAATAAAAAAATTTTTTTTTTTCTTACATTTTCTATTGTTGTGACACTTATGTCAAATTATCAAACTGTCATTGTTTTTCTTTTTCTCTTTTAGTCTATAAAGATTACTTTTTGGTTTGTATAACTTGAACTATTTTTATCAATAGGTTCAGCTGAAATATTGTATTTTATATATATAATTACAATTGTTAACTGAATTTCGACATCTAAAATAATTTATAAGGGCACGCTCAGACTCTATCGTGGAGGTTTTAATACATCTTGGCTGAACACACAGGCTGGAAGATGAGAAGTCAGAATGAAGGAAAACATAATTTTGAACCTTCAAAAATCGCCTACAGCAAATTCTGGAACAGGAATATTTTGCCTATATAAGAAAGGGCTGAAGCATCTGAAAGGATTCGGCGTCCGGGCTTTGTCAACAAACCATCTGCCTGGGATTTCTACGTCTGCACTCTGCTGAGTAACCATTTGCCTGGAGATTCTACGTCGAGCTTTGTCGAAGGATACTGGCACTATGTCCCTTCGACAACAGAAGACCCTCTTCCTCCTCTTCTTCCTCTTCTTCCCTTCACGGAGCCGAATACGCCCACGAAGCCAATCTACGAAGATCTTTCATCCTCCTCCACCAGGCGAACTTTCCAGCTGTTCATCTTCAAGCCTTCTATATAAACTTCAGTGTCGTGTGAACCGTGTTTAGTGTTTTTATAGTACTACGTGTATTTTCTATCTCATCCATTAAACTATCTGTACCAAGTCTACTTTCATCCTTTTATGTAGTTAGGATCCAAAAGTTTTGTCACAGTAGAGGCTAGAGGTAGTACTACTTTGAAAAGATTTAATAAAAAAGATTTACAGGTGTCCCACGTATTTGATATGGATAGCTTTATGCGTGTGTAATAGAAAAATACAAAACTTTCAATTCATTTTCAGCAGGTGATGGCTAGCACAGGACGCACCGAAATAACAGAGTCCACTTCACAGCCTGTTATAAGTCAATCAAGTAAGTAAGATTTTTAATTAATTGTTTCTTTAGTAGAGGGTCTATACTTTTTTTATTTTTTTATTTTACAGATATAATATCATCATCGTTTGATTCACAACCGAAAAGATCGTCGACAAAAAGCCAATTCAAGAGGCCTGGATTACCATCTGTCACAATACCGAGGTAAAATTAGGAGTTAGGAACAACTGTTCAAACCTATTTACAGAAATTAAATCATTTACCTACTTATATAAAAAAAAGAAGTGATGCCCATACCTGAATTAAATAACTTGCAGACCGGAGAGCCCAATAAAGAAGTATCTTCAGCCAACTCTCAGTGATCCACATCCTGCTCTCATAAAGAAGACTTCTTGTAAGTGTGAGTGATCTATTTTGTTTACTAATAATCGTTAAGTTAGTAAAAGATTATACACCCTAGACTCCTAAATCGAGACTTGAGACCTAAATTCCTCCTACCTAAATTTAATGATTCCAGGTCTCCTAAATTGAGACCTGGAATTAAAGGAAAAAGTCCGAAAATCGTTAATTTGTAATTTTATCACAGAAAAAAAAAACATGTTTAACAATGTGTCTGTGAGAGTGAGTCTTCAAAAAACTGAGTCTTCAAAGAGAACTGAAGTATTATTATTGTGACTCTTATTACTCGAGTTTCTTACAACACTAGTTGGATCAGTTCCTGGTTCAGAAAAGCGACTTAAAAAAATGTTTGAATGCACTTTTACTTTATTTATTGATTACGCCAATATTTAGTGTTCTTTCCCTCCAGGGCAGTTCTCCACTTCAGCATTCCAGCCTGTATATAATTGTTATATCCACTTAATCCAGTGCCTAAGGACAGCTGTCCGTTGCTCTAGGAAGATGAACGCGTGTCCTGCTTAACGCAGTCAACGTCCTAATAATCCTTTGAAGATTGTTTAGTTGGGATGGTATCTCGTATTATAGAAAATGTATGTGTCGACAGCGTCGGTGAAGAGTGGAGTGCGCGTGAGTCACAACAACAGCGGCGGCGGCGCGCGCGACCAGCCCGTGCTGCACGACGTGCACTCGTGGTGGGGCGCGCAGGTCGCACGACTCGCCATGCTCGACGCAGAGTAGCGTCCGCGGCTCTCACGCCACGCCAACACATGCCTGCTCATTTCATTATTATAAGCACTCCATTTGTGTACTACTTTGTGTCGATTCAAATGTATGGAATCGATCTGGTTTTGCTACAAGTATGTCATACTTAATTACATATTTGTAGCAAAACCAGATCGAAATCGATTTGACTCGAATTGGAAGTTAATAAAATGAATAGATTTATTTTAACATGTTAATAATTAAGTCTAGCTATGATAGTTTAGTGCCAAAATAGCTGGAAAGTAAAAGAAAATAAACCTTTAAAATAGCTTCAATATTTTATTTAGTTTCCCAATATTCTGACGAAATAGTTGATAATTATTTCAATAACTTTAAATGTCAGATGATTCAATTACACTTATTTACACAACGAGAATTGACAACTCGTAAACTTGCTAGTTGGTGATTCAATTTCTATAAAAAATAACATTAAATTAATATTTTAAGTATCGTTCAATTATTGTAATAAGTGACACATTCCAAGTGAGAAGAGTACTATTACGGTAAGGGTGAGTACGAGACACAGGTATCGACCAGCGATGGGGTAGTGGAACAGCTTGGCGTGCAGGCGCAGCGTGGACGCGTACAGCAGCACGGCCGTGATGTCGTCCTGCGGCGTGTCCTGGTGCAGGTACGGGCGCACGCACAGCTCGTGACCCACCGACTGCGTGCGCCGGCACTCTTTCGACAGGCGGGCGGCCTGAAATTATGAAAATTACGTTAAACGAGGACCAATGCAAACTCAAAAGTTCTCTTTAGTCATATTATAATTCTTTAGTAATTTTGCCATTAGGTACCTGGACAAATGGTACAACGACCGCTGATATCCACAAGAGCTCATTAAGGATGCTGATACCAATCAAGGATTCCGTTTCAGTGTCCACCTTGTCCAAGTTGAGAAGCCACATAAGACCAGAGCTTGCCCATGAAATGTTCACAATGGTGAACAAACAAACTGCAGGTGCTAGGTCATCATTCAAATATTTTAACAGCTTACGGAATTCTGCAATTTCCTGCAAAAGAAAATAAATATTGAAATTCCTTTTTTTCTTGTTTGACCATGTCGCAAGACAGGGTTTCCCAACCTGGAGTCCCAGGGGGTCCGCGGATAAAATTAAAATAAGCAAGTAGTAGCTGCGCTGTGGCGACTGTGGCATTAAGTTCATTCTGAAAATTAAAATATTTGCAGAACTGGCGCTGAAGCAGTTGTTGCGTTTTCCCACAGCATATAGTATTTGTGCGAAAAGGGGTTTTCCATTAGATAGGTAAGTACAGAAAGATACCTACTACAATTAGAAGCTGGTTTGAGGGTCAACTAAGCAAAATCAATCCAAACATTACGATTTTGGTCGCAAAAAGGCAACACCAACCACCACATTAGAATTTAATAAACATAGACACCATTGTGAGTAAGATTGGGTCTTGAGACTTCATAGAGGAAGGTCGTGTCCGACAGTCTCCGACATAACAAAACAATTAAAATTTATAAAAGAAAACGGAGCGTTCGCTGCATTTTCAAACAACACGTGTTGCATCGGTCATCCGAAGTTTTTGTGTAGCGAAATAAAATTATTTGTGCTGCGCACCTGATCTAAAACGCACGAGCCAGTGCAACATGCGAGGAACTGCCTGCCTGCCAAAGGATTCTAAGCACTTAATCTGGTGAGATCAATCCATAACATATTTTTATTTATTCTAGCAAAGGGAATGTTTTTAATTCGTTGGTCTAGTGGTCGCAATCGCTACTGCTGAGCATGAGGTCCTGGGTTCGATCCCCAGGTCGGGTAACGTGTTATTGGGATTTTCTATCTGGAATTTCTCAGTAGCAGCCCGAAGTCTGGATTTGTGCCCGGTAGATGGCAATAGGCTCGCCCCCTATTACATGGGACTTAAACATAACTGGCGAAATGTAGGTGTACTATAGGTACACCTCTGCCCAACCCTTAGGGGAAACAAGGCGTGATGTTATGTATGTACAAAAAGTGTTTCCCATAACACTTATTGCCTTAACTAACCACTAACCTATAATACCTACACGCCGGGTACCCGAATCTCTTTTTTAAATTATATTTGTCGCACCTTTTAGTGCGATCTACAGGCGGCGAGGGGTTTTTTTTAAGTTCAAAACAGTTTTTTTTTCTTTGAGTGTGTATAAGAGAGCTATAAAAAGAAAGAAGTGTTTCTAAAAGTTCGTATTCTGTAGCAACAAGCTTACAAGATCCGTGCCAAGTAGTCGGTCAGACGACAAATAAAAGGTCAGTCTCAGTGTCCCAAAACCATTGTTAAGTTCAAAAGTGCTGCAACCCAGAGTTTTTGTGAGAGCCCATTCTGTTTTTGGATATTACAAATAACAACATGGACATGGTAGAACATCATAGTAGGATCGGAAGCGGATAGTAGCGAGACCTCAGACGAAGACATTGAAATGTAAAAACAGCAATGTTTATCACAGCAGAGCAAGGACAGGAAAAATCCTAGAAAAGATTCACCGATGAAGCACGACCTGAATCAACTCGGCTGCTACGTCAATAAAAGATGTCCTCCCGTAGATAAATACTACCCGTCTCTCCACTATTCCAATGCTAATTTTAGGGTGCATCACTCGATTGGCTCCACTCCTTCCTATCCTAAGGGCACGTCCTCCCTACCATTAACGCGCCCCCGGTATATTCCTTGATATGCAATGGTCCCTGTAGCACAATGAAGCATGAGGCTTCAGGGGCTAGTGCGAATCTTGGGGTTCATTCGATTAATCGAGTCTGGTCAAACCACGCTGGGGTCGGTGCATTTCATTCATTCATAGACACCAATGTGAGTAAAATAGACATAAGTAAATGTAGGTGCAGTACCTACATTTACTTATGTCTATTTTACTCACAGTTTAAATTTTTTTTATGTTAAAACCCGTTTTTGTTGTTTTATTTTAAGGGGTGCGCGAGACATGCGTTAGGTTGCGCTAGGAGTCCGCCGTAGGAAAGAGGCTGGAAAACCCTGTTCTAAGAAGAAACTCACTTTCATCCAGTTATGCGGAGATATGGTTCGGTTAAGAAGGCGCTCTTTGAGGAACATGAGATGAGCCTGCAACAGCTGCGCTTGTAAGCAGTAACTTGTGATGATAGTCGCCTGCACCATGTCGTGAATCAATGTGCATATTATAAGTAAGATTTTCAACAACATTCTTACTTCATATGAACTGGAATAAAACGAAAATTACGATCAGTACCTATTTAAAATCTTGAAAAACAGTCCGGTGGTAACACTCTGACATTGACAGCACCTTTATGTCGTTCTGATAAGGGTGGTTTTCGTAGTTCAAGTGTATATACAGTCAAGTCTGTGAGAAAGGAATTTGTTTGGTAATTGTTAAATATTTTCGTTCCTTGACCGTTCATAGGTACCTATCTGAAATGTAAGGTTTCTCTTTACCTTGTTTCCATCCATCTGAAGATGATGTTGCCTCTAGCCAGCATTAAATTGACTGAACACAATGATAGGCACATCCACAGAACGCTGAGTATTATGAAAAACCACAACATGCGTAACAGGCGCTTCGGCTTTGTCGTAGCCATCCCTTGAGGTGAGTAGGACGAGAATAGAAATACCTAAACAAGAAGAGCATAGTTAACATTTGTTTTATGCGCCATATGTTCGTTTAGCTACCTCTTGCTGTTCATTATAATGCATCACAATGGATTTAAGTTAGAATACTCACTCTTTCCATTAGATTTTGTAATTGTTCATTGTCTGAGGTCCGAAACAAATATAATGCGTACAAAAATCCCACAAAATGCAATATGCTGGGTCCAATATAAGTGAATATAACGTTTCCATAACACACTTCTTTATAATTGTCATATTCCAAAGTGGATGTTAACGCCAACGGTACTAACTTGTAACAAAACCCTCTGTCGCGTCTGAAACATATTCGACGCATAATTATGGAACAATATGCATCTCAATTTGCATTCCAGCAACATTATAGTAAGTAATATATTACCTGAAACAAGCCATATATTGAAGGACATATCCTAAAAACATCAGTATCGCAACTTGTATTGAATGAAAATGTGAGCAACAAATAACGCATCTAGAAGAGTTCGATACATCCAGTACCGGCCGCAGTCCCATAATAGTTAACAGTTTTAAATATGGGAGTAATATCTGTAATAACACACAGTTATTTCACTATTATAATGAAGTCGATAGGGAAACAAAATGAAGAACTTCGTCAAAAAATATTACCTTAGATTTACAATAATGTAATATAGCAGAAGTACTCATGTATTCAGTATCAGGGGACTCCGTTATTTCTCCGATCTGGAAAGGAACATCAAGGTGTCGTTGAAAGTATTTAATATTTTAAAAAAAATGCGACTTGCCGCTTCATTAATACTGAACTTCCCACTTTTGCAACTCACGAAAGATTCAGGTTCCAATGCACAGTGTCCCCATTGCAGTGAGACATACAAATGATAAAGGATTACTCACGTCCACACTATTGGCGTCGAGACTGGACCTGGTAGATCTCTCCATCGCTGGTACCGCAAGCTTGTCGTTCCCCAATACATGGCTGTCCAGTAAATCACTAGCTACATAATCATTTAAAAAATTCACATTATCCAGTTTATTACCCATATCTACACATTAATTACCAATACGCACATTATATGAAATGATAATATAATCATAATTGAACATTTATGTGGCAAACAACTACTATTTCAATAATGACGGTAGGTGATTAAAAACCTAAAATTCTTACCACTACCGTACGATGCGTTGTCATTTTGCATTTTTCCTGTGCTGCTTTATTTTAACTAGGTATATTCAGGCAATTCCCAAACTTAAATTTCACTTTCGGGGAGAGTTCAAAAGGATACATTAACAACAACAGATAACGATTCACTGCAATGTTTTTTTATAATATGTATTAACATCATTGGATGTGTATTTGTAGGTATTGCACTGAGTCAGTGCGTTCACTCTGATAATAGCCAATGCGATATTAATGTCATTGTGTTAAACATCGCGACCCTACAATTTTTTTTCCATATTGTTAAGGACATCATGGAGATATTTTGTTAGATTACCAACATTATTAAAATGGATGGTTTATGTACATATGTAAGATCTGTTTTAAAGTACCTACATAAAACTTGCGTAAGAGGGCAAAAATGGACGTGAACTTAGCAATAAGCGCTCACTACGGACGATGAACTTTGATAAGCCAGAAAGATAAATGACAAATGAAAAAGATTGTAATAATATTCAATTTAAAATCTAAAACTTAAATCTATCTACCAAGGTGCATGTGAAACGGCAAGCGAAGTCGCAACTCGCAAGTCACACCTTTTGACTGACTGCTTGACGAGCGTATTAAAATTGCATTATATGTTCAAAACTGTTTTATAGTTCCACTAGCTGTTGCCTGAGTCTTCGTCTGCCATCCAGGATGAAACGTATGCCTATGTCCTTACCCAGGTCACGGTCTATCTATGCGCCAAATTTTATCCAAATTCGTAAAATTAGTTCGGAAGTTAGGAATAGGATTGAAGGTGCGTCTCTGCAACGTCTGGCTCTGCCTATCAGAGTATGGGCTTGTAGCCACCACTCATCACAGCACTTTGCCACGTTTTGACTATCAGTTAAAGACACACAGAAACAAACAGTTCTAAAAAGAACTGACACAACCACGTTTTGACATCCGATATAGAAATAGGAAATGCAGAGCACTTGGGGCCGGCGGTTGGTTGCCGTGATGGCGACAATCCCCGCTCGCTTGTTCCAGATTTCTGCCTGGAACACAGGGCACTTGATGTTGCACGCGGGGTTCGCGCCACTGCAATTAATGCAGGTGGCCGGCTCTTCCCGCGGGGGCTGTCAATCTCTTGGCGCACATAATCCGGTTGGTACCCCAGAAGTTCTTCATATATCTCCTGAGTGGACACTCAGGAGATATATCAGGCAATCCCCGGATGGCTATCTTCATATCCTTGTCCGCTGGTAGCGAGTAGGTACGCGAACCACGGTACTCCGGTTTCTTTCTCCAGCCTAGTCTAGTAACGCTGGACCAGCCTGTATTCCTCCTCGCTGTCGGGTGTAAATCTTGTAATCCTGTGACTTCCGTAGGTCCGAGCGTGAGGAGGCTGGCCCAGCTTGGCGCTGATGGCCTGGAAATGGGTGGCCCCTTTCGGTAGTTTTTTCACTACCAGCGGTGGGTACCTCGGCTTCTTTTTTGATCCCGGCTGTTGTTTCGTCGTCGACGTCGTCGTCGTTGCGGCGCCGACGGTGGAAGTCGGGGGAGTCGATATTTGGGGGGCAAGGGGTAAATTTTAGGTACTTAGCCCTGCGTTTAGTTTCAATCAGTGGTGGCGGTGGCGTGCGGCGCGCCGCGTCAGCAAAAGTCGGCGACGCTGGCGAGGCCCGAACCCGCGGCACGCTCACGCGCTGTGTCTGCCGTGTTTCGGGATACAGCCGCTTCGACCTTTCCTCGGCGGTCTCGCCCGAGCTCTGCCTGCGTCGTTGTTTCTGGGGCCTGGAATCGAGTTGAAACACATAGTCAAACCCCAGAGGCGCCGTCGGAGATGCTGGTGGCGTCATCGCGACGTCGGCAGCTGGTCCTTCGGTGGGCCTACGCCCGGATCGCGAGGTCGTGTCCCCAGACACGTCATCGCGACCGGACGCGGCCGAGCCCGCGGATGCCAGCGACATACTCGAGCCCGCGCGCGACGAGCATGCCGACAGCATGGCGGGCGAGTTATAAGCCGACGCTCGGAAGGCGCCTGTGATGTTGTTTGTACCGGGCGAGAAATTGGTCCAGTACTCGCTGGCCGCTCCTTTTCTGCTGTCGCCTGACCCGCCAGCGAGAGGCGGGGCCGGATTTGGCGGTGCGAAAAGCTGGCGCAGCGTTGGTCGTCCTAACGGACGGCTCGGACGCCGCGCTTTGTGTCACCGCCCGCGCTCAAAAGATATCCTCACGCCATGGCACAATAGGACGTCGCAGAGAGTAGATTTATGCGTCATTAGATAGGTTTTTTGAACTAGCTATAAGAATGAAATAAATAAAATTGTGTAAAACATGTATATTAAAACAATTATAAATAAATGGTAGCGGGGGTGAGGAAGGGCGGAGCTGGCAGCGAGGAAAATTTAATGTATAAAAGACGGGCGGTTTTGTAAGCGACACATTTTTCCCGGAAATCCACATCAGCTTCTCCATGTACTCGATGTAGCGCTGCTCAAGAATGTGAACCTCAGTTTGCAATCGATAGAGACGTTCCACCAGCTTAACTCTGTCCACCACCCAGTAGTCATGCATCTTGCCCATTACTCGGGCCCGATCGATCCCAACCGCCCTCCTCAGACCCAGATGATAACCGACTGGAGGAAAGTCTGAAATCCACCACGTCGCCTCTCTTGGACACCATCCCCGATCACATAGTGTCAGTCGCCGACACGACGGCCGCAATCGACTCGTTTACATAGCACGTTCAATCCGTATTGACGGATTGTTCACGGGAAGTTCCGGTGACGGAACATCATCTCTGGAAACTACCTACTGACGTACGTGACTTGATAACCGAGAAGAACGCGGCTATTCGTGCCTACGACTCCTTCCCTTGTGACGCGAACAAAGACAACATGCGCCATTTACAGCGTGCTGTAAAGAAACGCATAGGGGAGATTAGCTCTGAGGGCTGGAACAAGATACTCAGTGAACTGGAGCCCACCCATCAAGCCTTCTGGCACTTACAGAGGAAATTGCGTTCCTCTGAAGAGGTCTCTATGCCTCCTCTCATCCGCTCCGACAAGAGCGTCGCATTTGACAGTCCCGACAAGGCCGAATGTCTTGCTGAAAGCCTTGAGTCCCAATGTTCTCTCAGCTCTCAACCAGTAGACCAAGCTCACCTGAACAAGGCCGACGCTGAAGTCGAACGGAGAGCCTTCCTCTCACCCGTCGAAGACCCCGATGATCCTCTGCCTCCAGTCACTCCAGAAGAGGTGCACGACATCATTAAAGGGCTCCATGCACGGATAGCCCCCGGTTCGGACGGTATTACCAATAAGGTATACAAACTCCTTCCTGCCCCTCTAATAATGCTTATGACCGCCATCTATAATGACGCCTTGAACAACAACATCTTCCCACAAGCGTGGAAAGTAGCAACCGTCATCGGTATCCCAAAGCCAGGCAAGCCAAAGTCTGAGCCCTCTAGTTACCGCCCTATTACATAGCTCAATGTTCTCGGCAAAATCTACGAGAGGCGTATTTATAAGCGTTTCAAAGACTATGCCGAAGCAAAGAGCCTCATTCTCAACGAGCAGTTTGGTTTCCGACCCCAACACTCGAGTATCCACCAGGTCCACCGTATCGTAGAGCACTTGTGCGCTGGTTTGCAGCGTAACGCGACGACGAGTGTGCTATTCTTCAACATAATGAAAGCCTTCGACAAAGTCTGGCACAATGGCTTGTTACACAAGCTTTACCAATTCGGAGTGCCAGATCGTCTCGTGCTCATCTTACGAGACTTTTTTTCGAATCGCACCTTCCGCTATCGTATCGAGGGTGCACTCTCGTCCCTTCACCCTATTCGCGCCGGTGTCCCTCAGGGTTTCGTATTATCTCCCCTTGTCTTCACTCTGTTCACCAGTGATTTCCCAAAAAGGGAAAAAAAAAGTCAGTTGGCGCTCTTCGCCGACGACACTGCCGTTTACTATACCGGTCACTGTCCCAAAAGCTATAGCTCGTTCTCTGCAAACCTCCGCAAACGTCTTAGGCGCTTGGTTCCGGAAATGGTGAATCGAGTTCAACCCCTATAAGAGTCAGTCGGTTCTCTTCTCGAGACGTCGTCGATTCCCCCACCCCCTTCCCAGCCCGGTCACTAGCTACCAGCAGCCCTACTAAGTGCACGCCTAGCACAGACGGTAATAGAAGAGCACGAGTACAAAGTAGAGAGTAAAACCTACTGGAGTGATTCACGCACCGCATTATAGTGTGGATCAGGTCAGAACCGCGCGTCTACAAATCTTTCGTGACCCATCGTCTGGCCGAGATCGAGAAAACCACTAAGAAGAATGTGTGGGTGGCTCCTTTCCAAAGACAACGTGGCCGACGACGCGACCAGAAACACTCCAGACAACTTTGATGTCACTCATAGATGGTTCCAGGGGCCTTCATTCTTGAAATTGCCAGAGTTACAATGACCCAAAGAAGAGAACGTGGTAAAATATGACACAGGAGAAGAAAGAGAGAAGTGTCACTCGTGTCAACAACAAGACAACCACAAACGAGATCACCTGCAAAGATCGAGAAGTTCTCGAAGTGGCTTCGACTCATAAGAGCGACAGTACGAGTCTTATAGTTTATAGACCTGTGCAAGACGAATAAGAACACAGTCGCAGCCACCAGAAAAAGAACAAAGAAGACAGAAGTAAAAGACCCTGATTGGCGCACCTCTAAAAAGACGCTGCCTAAGCAAGTAAATAAAGGTAGTGCCTCACGACACCAACAATTACCTTGAAATACCTGCGACATGTTTAATAAGAGCTGAACAGCTGTAGGTCCGCGCCAGTCAACAAGAGAGCTTCAAAGCCGAAATAGAGCGAATCAGAAGAGAAGGCGCACCTAGCAACAGCGACCGCCTAAGTCATCTCAGCGTGTACATCGACCCTGAAGGCACCGTACGTCTACGAGGGAGAGTGACTTCAACGCAAGAGATAACTGAAGACACGTTCAACCCTACAACACAGGACGGCAAACAGACATACAGAAGACTATACATAGTTCATGTCCACGATAAACTCCATCATGGCGGCGTAGAAATTGTCGTAAACGAGTTACAACAACTATGGATCTCGAATTTAACAAGATTAACGTTGTGCGTTTCATTGTCTTACCTCTGCGACACCCACAATAAGAATAAACAGGGCCCGCGTTTTATAGTAGTGAGGCGGGGGGCAAGGAAATAAAAATATATCCTCACGCCATGGCACAATGGAACGTCGCAGAGAGTAGATTAATGCGTCATTAGATAGGTTTGAGCACTAGCTATAAGAATATAATAAGTAAAATTGTGTAAAAACATGTATACTTATTAAAAATAATGATAAATAAATGGTAGCGGGGGTGAGGAAGGGCGGAGCCGGCAGATGGGCATGTATATAATAGGGGCGGTTTATAAGCCGACACACTAGCCCGATCACTATGTACGGCAAGCCGATCCCTTGGGAAAAGCAAGAAATACATACCTAGGCGTGATTCTAGATCAAAACCTTACCTTTAGGGAGCATATCAAACCGGTTCGCGTGCGAGCCTCCTTTGCGTAGACTCCATTAAATACTGAGAGCCGGTAGCAAACTGTCACTAAAACGGAAACTGCGCATCTATACCGCAGTCATCCGACCCATCAGCCGTATGCTTTCGTTTTATTTGCGCACGCAAACCCACGTCATCTCCATAAGAACCTCCAGAACCGTATCCTCAGAAAGGTTGCGTAAACCAGTTCATGAAACGCTAAGCGTTTCTTCGACTGTGGCATCAGACACCCACATCCCTTGATTTCAGCGGCCGACCGCTATACTGCCTCCCGCATTAGCAGTATGCGGGAGTTTTAAGTCCTGGCTGGAGGCTTTAATTTATTAGGGCAACCATAGCCAAGCCCGCTTAAGCAGACGACATCCTCGGTGGACCTGCAAGATGCCATTCCCAAAAAAAAAAAAATGCACATTCATTCATTGACGAGTATTTCTTCCACCTTCTATTATAGTTTTCCTATAGGCTGGTACAAAACAGGTAAAAAAATAAAGAAATAAGTGTTTATATGCACACTGCACTTTATTCCTAATTGGATTAATTTTATCAAAATGATTTAGGGAGCTTCTTTTTCGTCAAAAACCCTGTTCGTCGCACAAATTGTTTTCTCTCTTGATGATGTTTCTTCATCTGCCGATTATTTTCCGATTCTGACTTCTTCCCTCTCATACTAAACTTCATTTCACGGTTTCCACCACTATTGGTTACCACTGTAGAAAAGTTTTCTTTAGCTAATCGATCTCCTAAACTAGATTTGCTCACCCGTGATATACTTTTAATAATATTTGAAGTTCTTGGGGCGTTATTTGTGTTATAATCTTGCTCATCATTGGGTTGTGAGTTATCTTCTCGGGATTTATTTCTAATAATTTTGTGTTGTTTTTTAACTTCTTTTACCCACGATCGGTCTTCATCGGAACTATCGCCGTCATCACTAGTCTCATACAGTTCCATATCAGAATCTTTATCTTCAGTTTCTTCCAACTGCGAAATGAAAAAGAGAAAATGACGTATTTCATACATATTTATGCACTCTCAGAGTTAAAAAAAAGTTCGAAATAATAATACACTCTTTTCATTCGATTTCTGGGTTAAAAGGATGTATCCTATCCTATATAAAGTTCAGAACGCAAAAACATCGTATACAAAATACGTCCACAATCATAAGAGGAGATCTTTGTTACCTGCATTGGTTCAGCTTCCACTTTCTTCTCCTTGTTTTTATCTAGCCTAGACAAAACTGGGTTGAGTAAACGATATTCTTCAGCTCCTCTATCCACCTCAAAGTCAGGGTTTTCAAACAAGGCCTAAAATAAGAACGTTATTTTAAACATAAATGATAGTGACTAGATTAATTTGTTATTCACATATACATTGCAAAACTTAACAAACCTTGAAACGGTCATCTTTGAGTAGATTAGCAGATTGTTTCTTCTTTCTTCCTCCACCATCCATGAGCTTGGATGCCAAATCTCTGTTAACTTTTGGTAAGTTGTCCTCAACTTTAATTCTTGATGGCCTCTCCTGTTCAATCTTTTCTCTTATCTTACGTTTCTTATATTGTTCAAACGCAAATGGATCCGCGATTGACTTGGCTCTCTTGTACAAACGCACATCAACAAAGTATCTGTAAGTTTAATTTGCATATTATTAGGTGAATGAATCTGAGACTCAAAAATTACATTTGCCAAATTGGAAAAGCATTTCTTACCCATGCATGTATGCTCTTAATAGATTTGTTCCCAGCAAGTGATCCAATCCTAATGATTCCAGTTCTTGTTTAGTGATGAATTTATAATCATCATAAACTGTTTGTGATGCTGAGCTCTCTAATTCCTCCGTCAAATTATCCAAGAAAGCACACCATCTGGGTGCAGGACCTGGTAAATAGTGAAAATACTTTTAGTTCAGTGTATAACTTTTAGTGTAGTGTGTGTGTTTTATTTATACATTCATTTCTAGTGTCCAGGAACTATTATTTGTTATAGTGTTGAGTTCCGGTTTTTGTGCACATACCTAATGATGGTATATAATATATTTGCATTTTTTGATCTTCAACTGCCATCATACTTAATCCTGTGTTTGGAAAAACACATAAATCATTGAAATCCACGGATGATTCTATGCTTGTATATTGCTTGCCCTAAAATAACAATATTGTAATTTGAATTTGTATATTAATTTCAAAATTAAATCAGCAACAAGTCTTGGTAATAGTTTAGGTAAACATACTGTATTTTTATCCCATATCTTCACAACAGTAGCATCCATGGAATAAACATAATCCATAGTTTTATGGAATTCTAATGATTTTATAGGTATTTCGTTCATGTGGTCTTTAACAAGAAGAGGTTTACTTGATCTTATGTCATACAATAGCACATGACCTGTAGATGTGCCTACACCCATTCTAAGAGGACCATCAAATTTAGCAGCAGTTATAGCAGGCAATCTGTCATTTCTGTAAACAAATACAGAAAATTTTCATTATAGATAATTCAAATAATAATTAAAATGAATATTCTAAAATTTGTTTAATGTTTTTACATACTTGTATTCTGAATCAGTACAATGCATTGCACAATCCAGTATTCCTTGTCTTGATTTGGTGCGTGGATCCCATGCTTCCACATGACCAGATTCTGTGCCAAGCATTAATAATCCATGTTCTTCGTTCACAGCACAACAATTAATTTCATTTGCTTTTGTGACGTATGGTGCTAAAAACTGACCTATTTCCAAATTCAATCTATATACTTCCTGTAAACATATTTTTTATGACAATACAACATATTAACATAGGTTAGAATGAAGTCGCCTGAATTAGGGGGTGCGTGGTGGAGGCGTGGTGTCGCCCCCCATTTTAACCCCTCGCTGGAGATGCATATTTTTTTAAATATTAAATGTTTAAGAAATATAAATATATCGCAGAAAAGTCACCTTAATAGGGTGGTAGGGGATTGTGGGGGGAAGTGAGGAGTGTTATAGTCGCCCTAAAATTTCTTAGGGGTGCTTGAGATAAACCTCCATGCCCCCCGCCACACATTGTCAGAATCCTCAAATTCATTCAGACTTAATTCTAAACCCAACCTCAACATATCAATCATAATTACTTAGAACCAGTTAAAAACAAATTATCCACATACTGATGAGGCACCAACAACAAATAGATCACAAGATGGTTGATGGTAAGCTATGTCTCTTCCAAACCGTGGTACTCGCAGGCGATAATGACGACCATGTCCCACATGGAATTCAACATATCTGTCACATTGCAAAAATACAATCTGAAAAGAAGAAAATAATCAGGCCAGAGTATAAAAGAAGGCTTGTTATCTAGCATTATTTAAATATTTTTGTTACTTACTTTTGAATAATCTTCACTCAATATTTCAAATGTTATTACTTCAGAGTCAAGACACCGTTCAAACTTCAACGACAAATTGTTAACATCATAACATTTTATTCTTGGTTTATAGATGCCTGTAGCCATTATATACTGTCCGTCTTTAGAAACCCGCAAACTGGTGCTTACTCCTGGCATGTCAAACTCTTGAATCAATTCAATTCTTCGCCTCAGGTCTACATTCTTTTTCAAAAGAGCACGTTTTTTTCTTTCTGTCAGCCACTGTAAATTTTAAAAAGAACATGAAATTTATGTCTAAATTGCAAAATAAATATTACCTACACTGTTAGGTTATTTAAAATAATAACACTTACATCAGGAAGAGACTTTCCAACGCTGAGATTGTAGATCTTAACGTTATCTATTTCGGAAAGCTGCATGATTGTTACGAGAAACAGATCGAATGTTATGCTTTAAACAAAAATTAATTAAATTACTTCACATTTCAAAACACAGGACATGCTTTTTGTTTTGACACTGACAGCCCCTAACAGACAGTCGATGAGTTGCAGGGCTGCCAGGTGAAAAAATTCCGCAATCGTACCACAGCATTAAAAAAGTCGTATACCCAAGGAAAATTCGAAACAAAAAATCGTACATTATTATTCATCCGTTTATTGGTTTATTGACTTTTATTACAAAATTAGCTATGTAAAATAATCAAATATTTTACATAGCTCCCAGAAGTTTCTGACAATTTTATTTTGATCATGGTCGAAATATCTCACAATTATGCAGCTCGCTTTGTGCTGATATCTGTTGATTCGTCTGATAAGATACCAAATTTTCCTTTAGTTAATTTGTCTGCCAGAGATATTTTTTCACTTGCCCCTATGACTTCAGTCACAACTGCTGATACTTTTGTTCTTTTTATCGAAATTTTGTTCTCAACACCAAATGAATGTAATATTTCGTTTATTAGATCTGACATGTGATCTGCTGTTTAGAAAACTATATTGTGCTCTGCTATGAAACCTGCCAATTTAATTTCAGTTGCAGCAATAATTTTATTTTTGGGCACTTCTTTCGTAACAAATGACGTAATTGATCGAATGTAAAAAATCGTATGTTTTCCGTACGATTTCGATGCTTCGATCGTACTCGTATGAAATCTGCAAAAAGTCGTACAAATACGATTTAAATCGTACAAATGGCAGCCCTGATGAGTTGACTTTGAAGTTTGACGTGTATTATAGTGATGGGCGCATTGAACAAAACAACCAACTGTGTATAATTTACGGTTTATAATGCTAGGTCCACACCATGAAATTAGTGAGTACTAACGGGTTGTGGCGTAAATAGTGATCTAACGTTATGGAGCTTCTAAAATACCGTTCTATTTACAGGCAGTTCAAAAGCACGCGTGCTTCTGAATTGCTAATAATCGTACCATGAATATAATACAGGAACGACTATTGAACGAAGTTGAATGGTAACGCTTGTCAGTGGCCTGCTGTAAATGTCATTATATTTTTACTATGCGACGACGTTCAAAAACTTAAATCTTATTCCATTTTCCAGTTTACCGGTTTATTTTTTTATTTTATGATTTTTATTTTGGGTATATACATGTTTTAACTATGGTTATGTACAACCTTGATACATTTTCTAAAAGCATTTTAAAGCTTAATTTCCCGTTCTAAACAACTCTGTAATATTCGTCCCAAAATAACATCAATCCTTATCCAGCTCGTCTCTTGCTGCCCTCTTCCAGCGACGCCCTAAGCCGAGGTTCGTACCCCCAGGGGGTACCCTTAGCGTGTAGTCGCTTAGTTTTCAGTTAGTATTTAAGTTTAAGTCCTCGCTGGAGGCCTCAATTTATTAGGGCAACCACAGGCAAGTCCGCTTAAGCAGACGACAACATAGATGCCAAACGAACAAACAAAAAATAGAGACAGGAGGCGCCAAATAAATACTTGTATTTTTTACCCTTTTTAGAGGATCATTCCCAAAAATATCCTAGTGATGTACCTACTTGCTTTACGGTCTTTTAATGGGGATGGCAAGTTAAAGCTGATCTCAGATGGCGCTGCGCACAGTTGTTCCCAATGGCGTCAGTATGACATTTCTTGAATCGTGTAAACAAACGAAAAAAACGAACATTGTGGGCGGTTAGTGTAGTTTATTTGTTAGCATGGACGCGAAAATGTATTCTACTTGGAGCTTGCTTGAACTTAAAGCCGAGTTAAAGAGAAGAGGGACGTCGGTTAAACGTAGAAAAGCTGATTAAGTGGAAAGGTAGCACTCTTGAAAAAAACTTTTTAGGAGCTGTTTGCCTAGACCTAGTTCAACGTAGACCTTTGAAATCAATACGCTTACAATGTTTGAACGAATAATTGTATAATTAAATAACTTGTTAGTCAACGTACGCATATTTATTATAAATTTTAAAATTTTATATTGTTGGTGAATACTGTCATGTTTTGGATGTATATAAGTTAAAATTATTGAATCAAAATTCACGATTATATTTACAACAGCTTAACTAATGCATAACTTTACTTAAGTAAGAGTTCTTTTTACTTTTGGAGTTAAAGAGAGATGAATAATTGGTTATATTTTTCCAGGTAAGAGCTGTATGACAAAAACTTTAACTTTAGTACACCACAACTCTCTCCAAATCCAACAGAACCTTCTATCATAATTCTACCATTGGAGATGTACCATGACATAAATATTAACTCTATTTTACCTCCGCTTGAAAGACAATGTCTTTCAAGCAAGATAGATGACCAGGGTGGCATGGCATGGCATGGCGTAGCATGGCATGGCATGTAAGCAGAAACGGACTTATTAGCCCTGAATCTGTACCTTATATACAGATTCAAAATGGGGAACCTGCCTATATGATTTTCAAGTACAAGGACAAATGTACTGCAGTGGTAGAAAATTCTGTAATTTATTTATATTAAAAAAGATGAGTTGTTCATAGAAAACATATTATAAAGTTAGATTATTTTAAAATAACAATATAAAGGCTGAAATTATGAATAAATATCTGTATAAAGATTATTATAATATAATAAAGACACCCAAAAGTTATTTATGAGTTTTATTTGTGATACACTCTCGAGAAATAGAAGGATGTGGGTTTTGATTGCTTGAAAGATGTTGGAAAAGATTCTTTTGAATGTTTCTCTTAACATGTCTTTCGTCTCTCACACTAGCACTGGCTGATATCCTTTTCTGATTCCATGAAAAGAGACTTGGTACTGCTTCTTTCTTTAAAAGTTTGTGTACACAGGGCAAACCTTAAAACAAGATGAACAATGATACAATTTAGGTATATAGATACTAGCTTAAACAGAAGAACTATCGTTTAACACACCCACCTGTACTCACACTTAATGTTTGGTAATAATTTTCATGAAAATGATCTCGACATAACCTCGTCGTCCTAGTAGGCTCAGTTTTTAATCCTTACGTCAGCTATCCACTTTCTTCTTTTAATACGATTTATTGGAAATTTGTGTTGGCCTACGTTTTAACATCCAATTACACAACACTTTGTAATTTCTATGTTATTTGTGAACATATTTTATAAGATGCTATATAATTTGACAGATAATTTGGAACAATCGTATACAGCGCCACTTTGACAGTTGCCTTCCCCATTGGAATGTCGCCTATTATCAGATTAATTAGAATAAATGTGGTGTTTTTATTTTTAGTGAAACACTTACAAGTCGTGTTATTATTATTCCCCTTATCGTATGTTTCTTTTTTTGCGACGCCGTCGGTTTCCTTTGTAGGGTATTCTAAAGTTATTCACTCTCTGTAGCGGAGAGCAGGGGCGCGTCCAGCACACGACTATGGGTGCTGGACGCGGCCCTGCTCTCCTGGGACAATCTTCCACTGGCACACATAACCACGCACCCCCTGAATGCGCATGTGTTGTGGGGGACCATCCACAAGGACTTCGGGGAGAGACGGGTAGTGTAGAAGAGGCAAACGATGAAATAAAAGCAGATTTTCTGTCTAGTCTTGTCCGCAGATTTCAGCTTCTTCCTATTTGTTGCCTCTTAGACAAAGAGTACTATTATTATACTATTCTGCGACTGACCAAGTAACGGCCAATGGCAGGCTTTACCGGCCTCACAGAAATTCGTGTATTTTGAACCCATTTTACTCGCGATTTTCAGTAAGCCGTAATCTTTGGAGCCATTATTTTAATATATGTTTACTTTTAATCCTTACAAATTATTTTTAATAACCATTATTTAATGTTCCTTAATCATATTAGAAAACAGCATTTTACATAACTACCCATAATAAATTTTTCACCATCAAAAATAGGTACATTTCACCTTACACAAATTTCTTAGTAACTTCTGAAAGAGTGGTCCGATTTACATGAATCCAATCGGAATATTGATTGGAAAACAAAAAAAACACATTCTCAACTTACGTAAATAAACGACAATCCATAAATTATTCTAAAAATGCCTTACAACCCTTACTTTTTAGTCGTTACAGATCAAATATGAAGATTTATAACAAAACCAAGAAATATAGACTAAAACGAAACAAATCATTAAAATAAGCAAAATCTCTTTGAATTCTCATTATTGACTTAGAAAACTTTTCCAACTCACGATTCGAAACGTTGCCGTTGTAGTGAAAGAGAGCGCGCACAGTCACTCACAGTCAAGCCCTCGCACTTGCGTTCTAAAGCGTACATAGGGTCTCGACGCCGAAACTTATTCAAATATTTCGTACTCTTTACACATCTACAAAATTATAGCAATAGTAAAAATGTGATAGGCGCAATCATTTTATCTTTTTTATACTAACGACTTCACAACCTCATACAATCGACAAAATTTTAAGTAGCTCCTCACAACGGCTTACCTCGAACCCAGAATTACAAAATAAAATTGTGAAAAAGCTTGTTTATTAGTTCAAATGGCACTTGTGCGGTTCTTTTTATTTAATCTATGCAATGTGGATGTGAAAAATAAATTCCAGGAATTTGATACAGAGTGGCGAATTTTAAGAAATAGTGAACAAATAAAAAAAAAACAGATGATGGAGAACTATTTTGGGATGAAGTTAGTTTACTAAAGCATGGCGATGACACTAAAATGTTTCCTTTGTTGTCTGACCTTCATTTTTTAATATTTTATCACTGCCTCATTCATCCACCAACGTTTAACGCATATTAATATGAAAACAATACAGCGCAATAAGTTGTCTATAGAGTCAATCATCTATTAAATGCAAAACGACTCTATTGACGCTTATTGTTATGAATTTGAAATTAATTCAAAGATGACCGAGGCTAGTGCTACAGAAAATTAGTATAATCACGAAAAATATGTCTTAATAAATAAATATATTTTAGTGTGTTTGATGACTTTGATGTAAATTGAGACTTAGTTTATTTTTTGTTTGATAAATAAACGAATTTGATTGAGTAGTATTGTTTTTTTTTTTCATTTACCGATTTTGGGTGCGAAAATACCTATTTTTGTGGGCAGCTCTACAGATGACAGAACTGACAGCAGAGCAGACAGAACTTGACAGAAGACAGATACGTTAAAATAATGAGTAGATTAGTTCTGTGTTGTGAGTTAACGTGTTTTTAAATTAACCACGAGACTTTATCAACATGTGTGCGAACAATTGATTGCTTAACACAATTATGATAAAAGTGTAGCCTTTAAATTGTATAGTAACCAATAGTTGCGAAGAAATCAAATTTGGAGTTGTGGTGTAAATTCTATTAGGTTATACTTCTATATTGCAAACCTAGTCCAACAAGTCTGATCTATTCTTGAACACTCATTAATAGCTTTAACGTTATAACTATGGCTGGCTTAACCAAAAAATTACAATTACCTAAATCTGTACTGGATATGAAGTTCATGAAGAAAACGAGAGAGAGAATAGAAAAAGAATTAGAAAACACTCAAGACCATGGCAGTTTATACTCTAATATAATAACAAATGAAATGCGAAGTGCATCAGGTAACTTTATATCAGAGTCAAGCTTTATATTTTGTGAAACAATGGTTGAAGGCAGACTATCATTCAAAGGTATGAACCCAGAGATCGAAAGGCTTATGGAGATGGAGAATGCAGTTAAAATTGAACCATGCAGTGGTGAAATGGTTAAAGATGTTTCAGATGATATTTTAGCAAAAAAAATGGAAAAGTTTAATAAAATGAAAAGACCAAACCCAAATCCAGTCAGTGAACTGACAAATACTAAAAGGAAGAAATAATTATTTGGCATTGATCTATTAATATAAGTATGACAAGTGATATAAAATAAAATATTGTTATAATGTTAATACAAACTGTTGTAATACAAGTACTAATTTCTAAGTATTAATTTATTTTATTAATCCCCACTTCTTTTTTATAGCTGTGCCCTAAATATATACCTAATGTGACAATAATCTAAAGAGCTCCAAAAAAATCAATGCACTGAAAATTTCGGGAATCAAGGAAGTGACACAACATTACTATTTAAAAATGTAGTTATTGCTTTTCGAAGTATTTTCCGCGAAATTTGACACATTTTTCCATACGATGGACCCAATCATTGAAGCAACCATTCCATTCGGAAGTTGGGGTCTCCAAAATGGCCGTTTTGTAGGCGTCCACAGCTTCTTCAGGTGATGAAAATCTCTGTCCACGCAATTTATTCTTTATTTTAGGGAAAGTATAGAAATCATTAGGGCTTAGGTCGGGGCTGTACGGCGGATGGTCTAATAATTCTATGTTTTCTTGCTCTAAAAACTCTTTTGTTCTGTGTGCGGTGTGAGAACTCGCATTGTTGTGATGGAGGATGATGCGGCGGTTGCAGTTCTCTTTACGGAGTTCAGAAGCAACCTGTGGCAAACAAATGCTAGCATACCATTCTGCATTAACCGTTCTTTGTCCCTCAAGAGGAATAGTCGTAACATGGCCGGTTTTGGAGACAAACGTGGCCACCATTTTTTTTGCATCACTCCGTGAACGAACAATTTTTGTTGGCTTTAACTCATTTTCACACCCAAACTCGTCACTGGTTTTTTGTTTCGGGTTCGTACGCGTATATCCAGGATTCGTCACCTGATACGATGTTGTATACAGCATTTGAGGATCCTGCGTGGAATCTTTCGAGAGTTCTGATACACCAAGTAACGCGAGCCGCTTTTTGCTCTTCACAGAGCGAATGCGGTATCCATCGGGAAAACAACTTTTTTACACCTAATTGTTCATGCAAGATTATTTGTATTTGCCTCATGACAATGACTAAAGTTGCCTGAATATCACGGTATGTCACATGTCGATCTTCCTCAATCAGCTTACGCACAGCATCAACGTTTTCTTGGGTGACTGCAGTTTTTGGACGACCTTGACGGGGATCATCACTGAGCTTGGCACGTCCACGTTGAAATTCAGCAAACCAGCGATAAATTGTGGTTTTGGATGGGGCTTCAACACCAAATGCAGAAATCATCCGGTCAACACACTGCTTTTGTGTTAAACCATTTCGAAAGTCATAATAAATCATCGCTCTTGAATTTTCTCGAGTCACTTCCATTTTCTCAACGACTAAACAAGTTTGACAAAACCTTGTGACAAGACCGAGAATCTTTTTTTAAATAAATAAATGATATTCGATTTTTATAACCAAGGAGTTTTCAATTAAAAGATTTTAATATGACAGGAACAGTGGAAATATTCCATTCCCGATACTTTTAGTGCAGCCCTCGTACCTAAACTTGCTTTTCCAATAAACAATATTTTTTGTCAGTCTTGAGTCTTTTAGAGAGGAATGTTGGTGCAGAATTGATTTAAGGACAAAGAGGTGTCTTTCAGATAGAAGTTTACACCTTGCTACATAACAGAAATGTAGGGCACATGCGTGGTTTCTTATGCATAACCTTTATGACAGCTCTCTCGCTCTTTCAACTTTTAGAAACGCCGTGGTTGCGTGGCATAAGCGGGTTACTGTATCTCAGCGTGCTATGATACAGTATGAGAGCTGGGACCGTGCCAAAGCATAATACACAGCTGTAAGCGAACCACTCTGCGGACCTTTTGAAGACAAATATTAGCATAAGCACACGTCCTGTGTCAGTACTTTTAGATGTGTGCGCCAATTCAGGGTGGACACAAGGAGGACACCAAGGTACTTTAGGTTATTTTCTCTCTTCTGTGCATTGGCAAATGACAGGTCTGTGTATTTGTGCCAAGACATTTATGAGCCTCAAGGGTGAGCAAGGGTGGTGAGAAAGCGCCATAAATAGTTTTAGCGACACACTACACTGCACTGCACACCTACCCTGGGGCACCCTAAAGTCACTGAGATCAATATTATCAAAAGACATTTAATTATTATTGATGTTATCACTTTGTGAGGTTTGTTTTCAGACTTGGCATCGTCCTCATGGTAGTCTTTGTAAATATTCAGAGCCACGCCTCCTAATCCGCTGCGTGCCATTAACTTCAGAAGGATGGTGACAGAGACAGTGTCAAATGCAAGGGCATTAACTATTGATCAGATCTAGAACTGCATCTTCAAAATAGTACACATTATTTTTAAAAAAACGCCTCGTTGGTCTATTGGTCGCAAGAGCTACTACTGAGCATCAGGCCCTGGGCTCGATTCCCAGGTCGGGCAAAGTATAATTGGGTTTTTTCTACATAGAATTTCTCAGTAGCAGCCCGGAGTCTCGCTCGCCCCCTATTACATGGGACTTAAGCATAACTGGCGAAATAATATGGGTGTACTATAGTTACACCTCTGCCTAACCCTTCTGAAAATACAGGCGTGATGTTATGTTATTAAAAATAAACACTGCTTATTATTATCCTTTATTGTTAATAAATATATAAGTAGCTGTATGTTTGCATTTCTAACGGTAAGTTCTAAATCAGCTTCAACGTCAACAATGAGAAAATTTCATGAATATTAAATCTATAAAATATTAATAAGAATGGGAAGTTAGTTTGTCAGTTATTTCATTACTTCTGACATATTTTCATCATGTGGTCCTAAAAATAATAATATGTCAGTCAAGTCCCTGTTGCATGAGGTTATGAAGATCTCTGAAGGCAGCTCCGAGGCGTCCCTGGAGCGTTTGTCGTTTGAGCAAAAAAGCGCGAACGTCGAGCAGCAGTCGATGTATCTGCATGCATTTAGAAAACCGCTCCTCACGAGGAATGTCTACTCCCAATGTACGCACTGGGGCACTTACATTAGCTCTCACCACTGATGAGAAGTTACGCACTATGAGCCTCAACGCATTGCAACCACACTGCATATAACTGTAATATAAAAAGCAAACATACATTTGTAAAATAGGAATCAAGGAAAATATCATTTTTATTTAACAACTAAACTATACATACGATTCATATTTGCTCTGCAATAATTCATATATCTTGGGTAACATTAGTAGGCATATATCTAAGTTCCACAATGATCTGCAACAAAATAAATAATAGCAACATTAGACTTTCACTATTATAAATAAGTATATAAAAATGTATGCATATTTGCGTCAATTAAACTTACGGTCTATGTGCCATAACATTAAGTATGTCGAGTATCACAGACGTATCCTCGAGAGCGATAACAGATTCTAATGCAGATCTCAGACTTTTATTAACTCGGACGGAATGAAAGATCTGAAAATACAAAAAAAAAAGTTTATGGTGAATGCAGTTTATTACGCGTGGCCAGCCTGCCACTGAATTTAAAACGTTAAAATAAAAAACTTTATAAACTTCAAAGCTTGGAGTCAAGATGCAGCCTACTCATGGCCATGATGCTTCACGGTCTGTGTGTTACCGGGTTCGATTGTCCAGATGTTACGAATAACCAATGTTCGATTTTCCTAGAACTGATGCGTCGAGAAGCGCGCGTGATACTGGTGTTCCACCCTGCAAGGTGCAGAACTCACGCTGGTGCTCGGGCGCCTCTCCGACGCTTCGTGCATAAGTTTAATAAAATGTATCACATTAAACACCCAGTGTTCTTTTTCCTCTCTCCTACTTGATCTATGCTGTGCCCTACAGGGTCCATAATTGTGACTACTATGACTATTTTCTTTACAACTATATACATCATGGTACGCAATAGAGCATTGAGAACTCACACTTTATCGAATTCGATAATTATTTTCTCGCTTTCGCACTTTAAGTTAACATTCAAACGCCTGGGGTAGTAGACTTCCCAAATTTACAATCGCCAGCGCCCCGGGTACTAGACTTCCCGGCGCAAAAGCCGCTCGCCACCGCCTCACACTAACTAGTGACCAAAAATAAAAGACGACAAAAAAAATCTTTTGTTGTGCTGTTTGTCAAGTTTCAAGTGGTGTGATTGTAAAAAAAAACAAGTGGTCGTGTTATCGGTTTTGTTTACAAATCATTTGATATCGCAATGTTGAAGTCCCACATCAAACGTGTCCTTATCAAAAAAGCGTACTATAAGATTAAAGACTACGTCGAAGACAAGAAAGTTTGGCAATAATTCCCTCTGCACATGTGGCTTCCCTGGTACCTCATAAACGGCATCACTATGTAAATTTCTAATAACTGCTCCCAAATAATGGTGTTTATTTTTTATTATATATTGACTTTTACATAACTCTGACATAATATTTTCATTATTTGACATTATATACCTACAATTTTTAATTAGTTCTTGATTTTACTTTATTATATTATTTTATATTTTGTAAATGTGAGAACGTCGTAGGCCTTGTGGATTGTAAATTTATAGACCATTGTCTATTAGGCTTGTGTAGAACATGAACTAAGTACTATTAGGAATTCATTCATGACACTGTACTAGAATGAACTATTCTCTAAGTTATTAGTAACTTATTAGTACTTCGGTCATTTAGTACTTCAGTACTTCGTTTTGATCACGTTCCGTCCGATCGGTCGCTCGGACTTGGATCCACAGACTATGTATGTGCTTGTACTAAGATCCCGGTCACGATTCTCGGATCGAGCGGGAATTATCGACCGCTTGGGAGCGAAGCGACGACGGCGCGGCGGCGGACGAACACGGACGACGGACGGGTGGCCGCGAGTTCGCGCCATTGCGCTCCAAGCCCGCCATTGCGGCGACACATACCTGACGCAACCGAACTTGTAACGAACGCCTGGCGACGGAAGTGGACGGAACGAGCGAGACGCACTCTTTACTCGGTGCACTCTGATCTTACTCAAACATACAACTTCATATCTGATTTGCCAAGTTGTTTATATCATAATCATGATAACATTTTAATCTATTTTGATTTACATCTTTTGAAAAATATATGCGAGGTTGCCGAGTTTTCAAATTTATTTCTGATTTCTCTACTAAATTATTTTTTAAAATACTTTCTAGTGAGTTTTCATTTTGAATTTAGTACACTGCTATTATTCTCTTCAAAATAGATATATATATAGAATATGTATATGTATGCTGCCATTCGCATACTATAATATTAAAATGTTACTATTTAAAATTATTAGATTCTGCCAGCGAATTCGTGAAGTTGTAAAAATTTGCATTTATAACATTTCTGTGTGATACCATACAAGCACTCGTAAAACTCTTCATTCGACAGTGTACTAAATGTACTAATAGTACTAGTAGACCGAACTAGTACGTTTCACAGATTGTACTAGATCGGAGCGCTCCGTTCATTGAACGAGCAAGAACAAGTCTAGTCTATTTGTTTAACATATGGTACTTGTTGACAGGCCTACACTGTCCTCCCATACCTATTAACACTAATTAAAAACATTGTACTAGACAAATATTTTTAAAAGAGTAACCATGGAGTTTCTTGCCGGCTCTTCTCCATAGGCAACGACCAATTGGATCCGTGCACCTAGAATCTGACGTTTCATAAGTGCCCATGTAGGTTTATGTGAAATAAAATATTTTGATTTTTTGAAATGTTATATTTCAAAACAATCCTCAAGATTCGTGCTTAGAGAATAGTTTGTATTCGTATTTTTTTTTACATCTGTGCATGAATATTACGTCAACAAATTCTTTTTGATTTTACAAGAACTTTCTGTACTTACTTTTTATATTTAGTAACTATTGAATTTTGATGTAAGTTGTTTGTTGCTTGACAAACAACTTACATCAAAATTCAATAGTAAAATATTTTAGTTTTTGTCACAAATTAAAGAATAAATACAGTGTAATCCGTTTATTATGACTCCGCATTGAATGACCAACCGCTTATTATGACGTAATTACACAGCGAAGTTTGGTTTTCATATAAAATTATTTATTACAAAGTCGGATATAATGACTTCGCATAGAGTGACATGTCGCTTATTGTGACCCATTTTTAATAAATTGTGTCCGGTTATAGTGACAAACATGATTCCTAACACCTTCGGCAGTGTTCGGGAGAGTCACGTGTTACCCGACGACGTTCGGCGCGTGCATGTTTTGTTTTTAGTCTCAGTGGATAACTGATAGTTGAAGGTCACGCATTGATTGTTAGTGATTTATGAAATATGAAATATAGCAATACATATTTAAAATGATAATTTGACGATGGCGATGTCTTCTTTACACAATAGTATTAGAGACTGTTATTACAATATGTATATGGAAAAAATGAAAGCAAACAAGCATAACTGATTTCATATGTAAAAAATGAAAAAATACATTTACATAATGTACTACGTGCAATTTTATTTTGATTTATCTCTATTTTGTTTATCTCTATTAAAATAAATACATACTTACTAACAAAAACAGGAGATTGTTTATTTTCTACAAAATGCTTTTTATGACGTCCGTGACGACGTAACAAATACGTCATATTAAATGACGTATTTGTTAATTCCCTTCGATGTCATTATAAACGGATTCCACTGTAAATAATGATGACTGTATAATTTTTAGTTTCATTATCAATTTAATTTGGTGCCCTATCCAAAACCATATTTACATTCAGATAAATTATAATCATTACACATATACAACATAGAATAAGATATGCTTTATTACCTACACCAACTTTTTTAGCATTGACAAAAACAAAATACATTACAAACTTTTAAAAAAAACAGTTCGACTCCACTCATTCCTAGCGGCATGGGGTCTCAACTCGAACAAATTATAATTAGTCTTGAAAAAAAATGATAGATGGCAGCATAGGTAACCATTATGAAATTAACAATCAATAAAAATCGATAACGGCAGAATTTAGAGAAGCAGAAGAAGAACGCCATCTAGGAGTCGACCTACTTTTATAAAGTTTCGTGCCATCCTTTTAAAATAAAGTTTTATACTTCCGGTTTCAGAAAAACATGTTAATAGATTTATTTTATGTTTCTATTTTAAATCTATTTCTGTAAAGAAATAGATTTAAAATAAGTTGTTTGATTTAAATTTGTGACTATTAAGGTTATTTTGAAGACAGGACAAATTGAGTAAAACACCATATATTGCAAAGAGCTCTAAATATGGGTTCGAATTGTAGGTAAAAGCTTATTTTATGTTTGTTTGTTGAAAAACGAGTGTGAATAGATACATCCTCATTTAACAAGGAAGTCTTGATTTTTACTAATCTTACTTCAGCCAAAATTCTGCCATCTTTGACTTTTTTTGAAGACTAATTATAAAATGTTCTAGTTGAGACCCCATGGTAAAAGTCAACAATTACTTGTTAAGTGCTGTTGTATCCATTTCCACTCATAAAGCACGTATTTTAAAAATAAAATAAAAATGAAGCCTATAACTTCAATTCGAACCCTTTTAAAGATATCTGTTAATCATTTTGTTTGGAGCTTTTTGCAATAGATGGCGTTTTACTCAATTGGTCAGGACCATGGCTGGCTGGGTGGCTCTTCACAGTTTCCAAAATTTTCTAGTCGTACGTGATCCACTTTTCGTCACCAGTTATCAGCTTCTTTAAAAATGGTTCGGTTTCATTACGTAGTAATAAAGAATCACAAATGAGTACACGGTTCATTAGGTTTCTTTCAGTGAGCTCGTGAGGTACCCCAAATATCGAGCTTTTTTGTGTACCCAGTTTTTTTCAAATGCGCCAAAACTATTTTGTGGTTAATTTCCAGTTCTTCTGCTACGTCGTAACTACTGATATGCCTCTTTTGCTCCACTTTTTCAAAAATGGCATCCATTTTATCCGTAATTGGGCGACCAGAGCGACGTGCATCTTTGACATCAAAACTTCCGGATTGAAAACGCTTAAACCAAATTTGTGCTACTCTCACAGACACTGCACTAGGTCCATAAACATCGTAAATTTTTTTCGCGGCTTGCGTTGCATTTTCCCTTTATTGTAGTAAAATTTTAAAATTTATCGAATTTCTTCATTAGATTCACTCATCTTGACAGTACGAAAAACAAGTAAAAATCACACATTTACCTAATTTGAATTTGGAATTATGTTCTTTAAAATTTAAACTTTCAATGATACCAAAACCAGCCAGATACAAATAGTATAGCCAAAGAGATTTTATTACAAGTTCATACATACTTTAATGCGAAAAGACTTTTCCCCCAACCTAATATACCCACGTATTTCTATTGTGGTATAGCTGCAATAGTTTGCCAGTTAATAAGCTCTAAGTTGGAAATGGGACGGTGCGCATTCCCGCCAAAATGACGTTTTGGAGGGAAACGTAATTGTTGGCGGTTAGTTCACAGCAATACGACTCTTAACGTGCCTATGCACTTTTGAACGCTTACTGTACCTCTTTGTGAGTGTGCCGTTTCGAACGTTTGTTCGTAGTTTCCGTACTGTCCATATTTATATTGTGGTTACACGTTTACCTAGTTTTATTATGTCACACTTAAACTGTAATATGTGTTGCTGTTACTTGTCCCAATAAAGTAAAATAAAACCTTGCAGGCAGCAGCGAGGTGAAATTCAATCAAAAACTAGTAAATATGCAGATGGCCTGACTGTCCGAGAGTTGTTTGTGAACTTGTTGACAATGCGCCCTCAAAGTTGACGGCCCGTTGAGAGTTGAAACTTTGTTTAGAGTGAGTTGACATGGTATGAGAAGGCTCCATTTGTATGTCAGAATACATACAAAATAAAATTCCGCCTTGTTTGTCACAAGACTGCCTCGTTGGTCTAGTGGTCGCAATCGCTACTGCTGAGCATAAGGTCCTGGGTTCGATTCCCAGGTCAGGCAAAGTGTTATTGGGTTTTTCTATCTGGAATTTCTCAATAGCAGCCCGGAGTCTGGATTTGTGACGGTTGATGGCAATAGGCTCGCCCCCTATTACATGGGACTTAAACATAACTGGCGAAATGTGGGTGTACAGGTACACCTCTGCCCAACCCTTCGGGGAAACAAGGTGTGATGTTATGTTATGTTATGTTAAAATTCCGCTGGTGTCTCACGTAGATGTAAATTTGCACACATCTTATCTATTCCAGATAAGATGAGTGCGTACCTGTAGGGCGCGCTGCCGCGCGGTGAGCACGGCCATCATGGAGTCGTGTCCGCGCATCATGACGCCCAGCACCTCCTGCTCGCTGGGCTATGAGATGTGTGCGTACCTGTAGGGCGCGCTGCCGCGCGGTGTGCACGGCCATCATGGAGTCGTGTCCGCGCATCATGACGCCCAGCACCTCCTGCTCGCTGGGCTATGAGATGTGTGCGTACCTGTAGGGCGCGCTGCCGCGCGGTGTGCACGGCCATCATGGAGTCGTGTCCGCGCATCATGACGCCCAGCACCTCCTGCTCGCTGGGCTATGAGATGTGTGCGTACCTGTAGGGCGCGCTGCCGCGCGGTGTGCACGGCCATCATGGAGTCGTGTCCGCGCATCATGACGCCCAGCACCTCCTGCTCGCTGGGCTATGAGATGTGTGCGTACCTGTAGGGCGCGCTGCCGCGCGGTGTGCACGGCCATCATGGAGTCGTGTCCGCGCATCATGACGCCCAGCACCTCCTGCTCGCTGGGCTATGAGATGTGTGCGTACCTGTAGGGCGCGCTGCCGCGCGGTGAGCACGGCCATCATGGAGTCGTGTCCGCGCATCATGACGCCCAGCACCTCCTGCTCGCTGGGCTATGAGATGTGTGCGTACCTGTAGGGCGCGCTGCCGCGCGGTGAGCACGGCCATCATGGAGTCGTGTCCGCGCATCATGACGCCCAGCACCTCCTGCTCGCTGGGCTATGAGATGTGTGCGTACCTGTAGGGCGCGCTGCCGCGCGGTGAGCACGGCCATCATGGAGTCGTGTCCGCGCATCATGACGCCCAGCACCTCCTGCTCGCTGGGCTATGAGATGTGTGCGTACCTGTAGGGCGCGCTGCCGCGCGGTGAGCACGGCCATCATGGAGTCGTGTCCGCGCATCATGACGCCCAGCACCTCCTGCTCGCTGGGCTATGAGATGTGTGCGTACCTGTAGGGCGCGCTGCCGCGCGGTGAGCACGGCCATCATGGAGTCGTGTCCGCGCATCATGACGCCCAGCACCTCCTGCTCGCTGGGCTGCACGGACCCGCGCGCGCCGCGCCGCGCGCCGGCCGCCAGGCCGCGCTACAACCACACGCCACACGTTACATTTTAGACATACATTTTAGTTCATCCACAGTACTAGTCGAACTGCCGCTTACAGTCGAACACCACACCTATTCGTAATGGATAATGGACCTCACTCACACATACCTACTCTATTATTTAAATAAAAAGTAGGTCGGCCGTGCGACGTGGTAGAGAAAAGTCGTGCCGACTGTCCTCCGACAAAACTAAAAACAAAAATTAAAATATGGCGCGTTTGTTGCATGTGCGACACGTGTTCTAGCATCGGGCATCCAAAGGCTTGTGATGTGAAATAAATTTGTATGCAAAATTCATTGTACTGTGCATCTGATCTCGAACGAACGAGGCAGTGCAGCATGCGAGGAACTGCCTTCCTGCCAAAGGATTCTGGGCCCTGAACCTGGTGAGATCAATCCATTCTGCTATTGTTTAGGTAAAAAAGGCTAAAGGTTAAAAGGTTGTTTAGGTAAAGTAGGCCTTGGGGACTGAGTTTTGACTTTCAGTTTTTTTTTCGATTGCAGTTGTTTGGCGGTCTTTATTTTAGTGACATGCTGCTGAAGTGTCTGGTGAACTTTAGAAGTTCGAGCTAAGCTCTCATTAGACATTTATCTTGAGCTACTGCTGTAGGATAACGTGGTCATACTTGTTACCTTAACCTGACTTCTTACGTGATTTTTTAGAAATTTTGCATGCTATATACTATTTTGCAATTATTAGTTAAATCATGCAAAATATCTACTAAAGTTTATTTAATATATACATATATTTATTCTAACAAAGGGAATTTTATCAATTTTGAATTCTTACGTAAAAATTGTTTCCCACAATACATATTGCCTTAAATAAATGATTGGTCTCGCTGCGCTCGAATAGATACCGCCGGTGTACTTGTCAAATGCGGCAACAAATACTACGCCGAAGTCGGCGTATCCGAGCGAGTCACACTGCAAGCTGTCTGTGACGTGCACGTGCCGAATGTTTTATTAAAATTTTGGGCATAATCCGAAGTAAAATGCCAGTTTGCGTAGTGAAACTGTGTAACAATAATACTACAAGAAATAAGAAGGACCCTGGGATCACATAACATCAGTAAGTATCTTATAATTTGGAAATTTCAACACAAAATAACATAAACTCCAAACGCCATTCAGTGTTGCCGCGTATACAAGAGTAAAGTTTCCCGTGGTTGAGATTTTTATAAAATGTGAATTTATTGATTTTGAATTTTATTATATGTATATCCTATTTCATTTATCTAACCTAGTTCTATAAATTATTTAATGTTTATGTCTGTAATATATATAATATTTATTGTTCTGTATCTTAATTTTATAATCTTAATTTTATTTATTTTTGTTTTAAATGAAATTATTATTAATGTCTGTTGGTGAATGTTATGTATCCTTTGTGTATATTTATATATTATTTGTGTTCTGAATATGGGAATACCTAACTTCCTGAAATAAATGATTATTATTATTATTATAAGGTGTCAAATTGTTAGCTGACACAAATTCAAGAGGTAAATCTACCCATGAAACTGAACAACTTTCCCCAAGAACCCGATCGAAAAATGAAAAACAAAACATCGTATTAAAATAATCATAATAAAATATTAAAATGAGGCCTAATCATTGATATACATACCTTCCTTTTTTCTAAAGAAGAAACTTACGCCTAACCTAGACACAAACATATTTATACATGCGCTTTTAATTTATTGTTCATTTTTAAGTATTTTTTTAGCTATATTTATAACTTAACTAATAGACCACAACATAAAATATTTTTCCATTATCTCGGGTAACAGTTGAGCAGCTTGTAACACAATTATTCACGCATACTAGTTCTCAATGTCAACTGACAAATGTCAAGTGACGATGTCTTACACACTACAATAATGTGTTGCCGCATTCACGAAGCATTTCGCATTCCGTTTTTAAAGAGTGCGGTATCTAGTCGAGCGCAGCGAGACCAATCATTTATCTAAGACTTATTGCCTTGACTAGCTCAACATGTACTAAGATTCCCTGGAAATACGAGAAACAAAAGGTTTAATTGCGTAGTTGTGCAAAGCAGTAATTATATTATTACGCCGGGCACCCGAATCTCTTTTTCTATTGTTTTTGCTCGCCCCTTTTTGTGCGATCTATGGCGGGCGAGGGTTTTACCAAATGTCTTTTGCAACTCTACAAAAAATTGTTTAACCCGAATTGTAAAGCTGCATAAAAGGATATACGTTTTTTCAGTAAGCGGATAGGACGGCCCATAAATCTGACTCCTGTCAAGGTCAAATTGCTGTGTCTTTGTCTTTATATTTATTATACAATACCGGGCCACCTAACATTTTTTACTTACTGGTGTGCTAGTTCCTTATTATATAACAGGCATTTGCCTTTGATGCTGTATCAGGCTATGTTTTAGTTTGTTAATTTGAAGCTGCATTCCACATTTTTATGTTCTAAACATTTTGTGACCCAACCAAAACAGTTTTTTTGAAATAAATCTTTATAATGAAATCAGATTTTCCAAAAGTTTGTATTCTGTAGCAACAAGCTTACAAGGATGTGTGGCAGGTAGTCGACAAAAAAAAAGGTCAGGCCCAGTGTTCCAAAATCATTGTTAAGTTCAAAAGTGCTGCAACAGAGAGTTTGTTGTGTGCCCATTAATTTTTTGGATATTACAAACAACATGGACACCATGGAAGATCAAGAACGCTGCTAATGAGATATACAAAAACTGGAAACGGTTAGTAGCGAGACCTCAGACAAAGACATTGAAAAGTGAAAATAGCAACAGTTATCACAGCAGAGCAATGACATAGAAAAGAGCCGGGAATGCAGTTGAACCCCAAAAGATTCACCGGTGAAGCTCGACCTGAATCAACTCGGCTGCGACGTCGATAAAAGACCCTCCTATAGACAATTATCACCGATCTCTCCACTAGTCCAATGTTTACTTTAGGGTGTATACTCGGTAGGCTCACACTCCTTCCCTACCATTAAAGCGCCCCCCGGTATATTCCTTGATATGCAATGGTCCTTGTAGCACCATAAAGCATGAGGCTTCAGGGGCTAGTGCGAGTTTTGGGGTTCATTCGATTAATCGAGTCTGGTCAAACCACGCTGGGGTCGGTGCATTTCATTCATTCATTCAGTGTAGGTAAGTGAGAGTGAGGTCCATGTTCCAACATTTTATTTTGCCGTGAGAATTGACATTTGGTTTGACGAGTCTGGATTTCTGCAACTCACGGGTAAAAACTCATCCAGATCAAGTCCGACGGGCCTGTCGGTGGTGTGTGGCACGAACTCAGGCTCCGGGTCCACTTCTGGTGTCTCCACACTGCGGGATACTGTTATGTTTTCTCTGCCAACAGGCTCCACTCTTCTCCTGAAATCACATTCATTTAAACATTATTTTAACAATACTACAAACAGCTTCGACTATGCATATCAAAATAAGTTCATACCTCGAAGCATCAGTAGCCCTGGTAAAGGACAATGATCTAGGTCCTAATGTTGGCGGACCCAGGGATATATCACTATTACTTGGCCGGAGATTGGAGGTAGCTAAAAGAGGACATTTTTTTTTAAATCACAACTAAACATTATTTAATATCATGTGTTAACAAAGAAATATTCCATGAAACTTACTTAAATCTGTGGTAGACTTTGTCTCTTTGTATGAGTTATGTCGATTAAGCGAGTTTGCTGTGAGTGGGCTGGCGGCGTAATCTCTTAGTGATTGCGCTGATGTGAATGTATTATTTTCTTTTGTGTTGTCCATCACCCCTGATTAAGCAAATAGCATATTATTAAACCCTCAATACCATGTGATTAATTGCATATCTTTCGACAAACAGGGATACCTTTTTTTACTAAAATACTTATTAAACAATTATTAAATAGTTAAATAGCATCTGTTTTGATTACGACACGGTAGAATATCCATGTTCGTGAACGGGCCGCCGTCAGTGCGGCCTGGTCATCCCTTAGCTGCCACGGCTTATTTTACTCATTTCATTTTTGGACTGTTTTTTTTACGCTTTTTACTATTATTTTTGAGACAATATTATTTAAAAGACTGTCCATGGAGTTTCTTGCACGTTCTTCTCCATAGGTACCTACTAGGTTTTGGAATGGACAACCAGCTTCATATTTAACTGACAGACTCCTTTACAACTCAAAAGTGCCTGTAAATGGTTTACTTAATTGAAATACAGTGGAATCTCTATAACTCGAACCTCGTTATGTCGAAATCCTCAGTAAGTCGAAAAAAATTGCCTTCCGCTGAACACCTAAATACGCGGTATCTCGAATTATTTAGACTTTGTAACTCGAACAAAATGTTATTTCCCTACGAAGTATTGATGATACATATTTATACTCTATAACTCGAATTTCTAAAAGGAGACTCGTTAGTATAATATAATGACGTCTTACTTGGAATTCCCCGAAATAATAGCAATAACAGTAATAACTTAGAAATAGCGCCTCTGTAAGTCGAAATTTCACAGTTAGTCTAAGTATCTCGAAGTTCTTGTTAAGTCGAAAACTCGTTAACTCGATTTTTTTTGCATTTCCCTTGGCATTCGAGTTATAGAGATTCCACTGTAAATGCTTTGAGTTTGACTTTGAATATGGCAAGTAACGTCACTCGTATGAAATCCACCTTTCCCATAATTGCGAAATCAGCGCGATTTAATAAAAGCTTGTCCAAAATTGTAGCATATCATAGGATAACTTCTACAATTAAAAATGAACAAAAAAAAAGTAAAACTTCGACACGGCAGGGCGATCCTTAGCATACGCAAAATAGGTTTTGGCTCTTTTCGATATGCCAGTTCAGTTGTAAGTTGCAACAAGAGGTCTCGCCATTACCTAAATGGCGATGAAAGAATAATTTGAAGAGCGGGGCGATCCGATCGCGTGGACTAAAGCTAAATTATTGGTCATCGCTTTAGCGAGATTAGAGTTCTCGCTCTCCACAATTAGGAGAGTAAGATCTTAGTTATTAAAACCCATTACCTCGTAAATTAAACCAACCTTATATACCTACAGTTATAAAAAGAAAGCTAGAAGCAAGATCAGTTGTAAATAATGAGGAAATCTTACTTGCGAAACCTTCAGTTTTCTTTTCCACAACAGCGAAATGTTCTTTTGTGGATGTCGGGATGCGTGAGTAGTGTTCTGACCGCTGCCGCTGCGGTGGCGAGGGCTGCGGCAGCGGTCGCGTCAGCGGCACTGGTTCGTCAAGCATCAGGTCCCGCAGGCACGTATTCACCACCGGTTCCGATTTCTCGGTTGGCTCTAGCACTATAAAGCATATAGAAAAAAAATATGACACTACCGTCCTGTTTAGCCATATGATCCACTAGTAAGTATCTAAAAAATTAAGGTTTACATGGCTTCTGCCAGCGTGAACGTGCTGCCTGGACAAAAAGCAGCTTATGTCCCCTAAGATGCCATCTATCTCCTTGCCAAATGTTCTGGAAATCCGGCGTTTAGGCGTGAAAACATATAGACAGAGTTACTTTCGAATTTACAATATAAGTATGCAAGTATGTATATATGGATATAAGTATGGATATAGTAGGTTTAAAAAAATGTGCAAGTATTATTGTGAGAGTTACGTTGTTATAATACCCACCCGATCGACATCATCAATCAATGGTTCGACAATGTTTTCGAAATTGTATTTCGATTTTACAAGATATAATCAATCATTGATACCTCTGAGCTGCGGCCTAATTGAGGTGTATGTAGATACAATATGGTTGGCATGGTGTTCTTGTCAGTGTTACACCCTTAATGATTTTTTGCAAATATGAACTTCACCTGTTATTGAATAATCCTCTGAAGACAAACTGGTAGCGGGCGGAGGTGTGCGTGTTACTAAAAAACAAAAAGAATGTTGCTATTTTTGTAATAGTGATGTTGATTGAGCATACGTCCGTGGAAAGGCTGGGTTTGTGTAATCTACTCACATGCTCTAGAAGGTCGGAATATCTCAGTGTAGTCATTAATATTGGGTATAACAGCACCTGAATCCTCATCTGCTTCCGTTCCTGATGTAGATTCTTCAGCAGTCTTTTCGTCAAGGAGAGTTGGTCTATGCATGACTGTGATGAGATATTAAAATGGATTAGTTTTTTTTTTTACTTTAACATGGGCACAGATAATATAACACTACATACAGATACCCAATCCCATACAAAGATTTGACACCATCTGGCTATTGAGCTGGCTATTTTTCTTCGTCCAATTTTTCATCAAATGGCACCATCAGCGACTCACTAATTGTCAGAAGCTGTAGTTTTACAACACCATCTAGGAGTCGACCTACTTTTAAAACGTTTCTTGCAATCCATTGTTTATAAAGTTTTTAATTACCAAGTACAGAAAAACATGATAATAGTTTTTTTTGCATATCTATGTAAAATAATTTTTTTTTTAAAAGTTGTTTGTTTTAAATTAGTAACGAAATGGGTAACTGTGATGACAGGACAAATTGAGTAAAACGCCATCTATTGCAAACTTTTATCATTATATGAGTTTGAATTGAAGTTAAAGGCTTCATTCATGTTTTTTGTTAAAAAATATGTGCATTATGAGTGTAAATAGATAAATCAGCATAAAGCAAGGAAGTTTTGATTTCCAACAATTTTACTTCAGCCAAAATTCTGCCATTTAACGCTTTTGATTGATTATTAATTTCATAATGGTTACGTATGCTGCCATCTATGTTTTTTTTTTCAAGACTTATAATTTGTTTGAGTTGAGACCCCATGATATGGGTTACCGACTACACAATGCAATCTCCAACCTTGTTTTGGTGGTTTTTCCTTTGAGAAGCTTTTGCGAACAGAGTGTCCCTTTTGAAAAGGAGAAAGGTCCCTCACAACTGGTGATGACACTGGAGCTGGTCCACCGAATGGGTGAACTTTTGTGAGATCAACAACTGATAGAACCACATAAGTTGAATGGAAGGATCCAGCTATCTGTAATAATATATGGAAATGTATAAAGAAAATATACTGTTGCTTCAGAAAATAAGTTACAAAAGTTGGTAGTACACTTACTAATTGTGTTTGTGCAACAGTGATATCATGAATTTGACCCCAATGTCCATGAACCGTGTCAAACACTCTGGCGGGTTCCCACCCAACAACATGCAAGCCATCATTAGCACAACCAAGCAATGTTGTACCATCATCACTAAACATCATGTGTCTAAACAATGGAAATTTACAATTATAGATTTCATTCAAGGAAAGTAAATATTTTCATTATGTGTTTATTAACTATCCTAAATTAGAATTAAGTTTAAGTCTCTCTTTCTAAGTGTAAGACTGATTAATTAAATTTAAAGGATAACTCTGAATGATATATGACATGATCATGTTGTAATACTAGGGCAATCTTTAAAATTAAATTAAACTTAGAATTTCAACCGTGGTTGCCTCTGTAGTTTTTTAGAAGCAACCACAGTTGGCCTTCCAAGTTTACATTTGAAAAATTAATATTGTAAATAAACAAAAAACTTCATTAGGTTTTCTCTAATCTGCACTTTTGTGCAGAATATTTATCAAGTTGCATCATAGTAATAAGTGTGTAACAGTTTTTTTAAATAAATTAATGAATGCATGCTGTTAGAGCAAAACTCTAAACCTTCAGTCAAATTGTAAAAGAATGCAAATTAAAATGCAAGATTCAAAGGTCATTAGGTTCAACAAACCTGATAGATGTGTTATCCTTATCAAATTTGGAAACCAACTGGAACTTCTCCATATCCCAAAAGTTAACAGTTCTGTCAGCTCCACAGCTAGCCAGCAGAAACTCATGAGGGTGGAACTTGACACATGTCACTGCTGAGGTATGCTCCATAAACTCTTGGAGCACTTTACCAACACGCACATCCCACACTTTAACTAAACCTGTAAGTAGATAACCATTTTTGTGTCAAGCAATTATATTTACAGTATTACAATGTATTGTTGTCCATTCAACCTACCATCTTCACAGGCTGATGCAATCCATTGTCCATCAGGGCTAAATTGAAGACTGTTTACAGCAAGGCGGTGGCTGGAGTAAGTAACAATACATCCTCTTTTTCTTGTGTCCCACAACTTAACATTACTGTCACATGAGCCTGTTGTAAGATAATCTCCATAGGGATGAAAGTCCATGCATTTTATAGCCCCTTTGTGGCCTGTAAATGTCCTTAACAATTTAGCTGCTTCCAAGTCCCATATTTTCAAGGCACCAGTTTGTGATCCTGCACAAACTAAATCTTCAGAATGGCCAAAGCATACGCATTCTACAGGAGTTGTATGCCCACTTAAACTCTGTAAATGATTAAAATGTAATATCACAATTTTTTTGTGGAACTATGCCAAATCGAGATAATTGAATTGTAAAGGTACTAACCATGAGACAACTTTGTCTACCAATAGCCCACAAATTTACTTTTTTGTCGTCGCCACCAGTTGCTAGCACCTGGTTGGACTTGTGGCCCATAGCCAGGCAGTTGACATTTGATTTGTGAGCAACGAATTCTTCTGCAAATGGTAAAAGTCATTCAACATTAATTGTTACAGTTTTATCATATTTTTATTTTTTTGTTATATAGATATACAGTATACATACGCAGTTTCCATGATCGTCGAACACTCTCCATCGTGATTTCGATTCATGTGAATTCCATGTACGGAAAATGTAACCTTGTGAAACAAAATGATCACTCGAAATCAAATTATTCATTCACATTATATTTATAACTTCAAAATTTGTTTTTCCTTGTATCTTTAAACATTTCACTAATAAAATTTACATATTTGTGTAACGTAGTTATTTATTTGTGTATGGTTAGGTTTGGTCCTTCAATTCAGTTCTCCACAACATCTGTCACACACTACCTACTTTACAAAGATGTCATTGATGTCATTGTCATTATTTGTACGTCATGCATTACATTGTGTTAGTGAAGCGCACGAGTTTTTTTATTTTATTTTATCTTTTGGCTTTGCACGGTTTGTCGCACGACATTTGTTCAGTCAGTTCTTAAGTAGTCCTGCTTCTGAATGGGGAAGGCAACTGTCAAAATGGCGCTGTCGTAGCTAGTTCCCAACACAAGCCAATAATACACGGCGTCATGTGATTTTATTTTATTTTAACGACAATTGAAGCCTTTTTGTGTTCCTAGATGCTCCGAAATTGGAGTCTACAATTTCCCGAAAGCCCCTAAACTTAGAACATTGTGGTTTAAAGCTATTCGTAGAGATTTTTTTGAATTCGAGTTTATGTCGGAAACATTTTGAAGAAAGTGATTACGAGGAAATATTCATGATTTAAAATTCTGACATTTTCCATGTCAAGTACTTGATTTAAAATACTGAAATCGCGGAAAATAACGAAATAATGAAATAAAATCAAACTCATGAATGAACATAAAATGAAATGAATGAACGAAATGTCAAATTTATTGTAGGCCGTAGGGACCTAGCTATGGTCACGCCATCTACAATTAGCTTTGCCCGACCTTCCCCATTGTTATTAGTCGTAATATGACAGTAATAGTGAACGACTATTGAACAAAGGAGAGTGATATTGCTCCCATACAAGTTCGGTGAATAAAAACCATTCACAGATGTCAGTTCCATCGGTGAGGAAACTTGACTTATACGGGCATGGTCGACGTTATCGCAAGATGGCGCATGTCATGACGTCATCTATGACGTTTCACGGGACATCGTTATCGCGCTCACGCTAACTCGAAACGGGTGCAAGCGCGCTCAAATCGATTACGGCCCAATTCGAAATGCGGCCCTAGTGTATTGTCAGTGGTGCAAAATCTATGAAACGGAACGAAAAAAAACAAAAACGCTATTTGCGTGATGTGTCAGTGTAATTTGTTTACGATACGTTCATTCCGTTACGTTCTCCCACAGAGTACTTTTTAATATTATGAAATAGACACCAATCTTGTTCCGTGGAACGGGTCATTTGCGTTCGTGAAGAAAGTAGCGCCATCTATTATTCATAGTTAGCAACCTACACCTTTATCGTTTTTTTTTATTCTATGGCATCTCGTAGTTGACCTTGAGAGGTCGTGACTACTTAACCGGACTATCCTGTGGCAGCCTTAAGCGGACTCAAAGCCTCCAGGCAGGGGCGTAAAACTTCTTACATTACTAAGCGAACGCTCGCTAAGGGCACCCCCTGTAGGGTACGGACCTCGGCTTAGGGCGTCGCTGATGGGAGGACAGCAAGATGGGACAGACTGGATCTGGATTATATTATTATTAGTCGGCGAATTAAAAGCTACAGGCTCAGCTACGGCGTGGGCTGGCACTTCGTCGAGCAATGGTCGGGGATGACAGTTACGTCGCGGTCTTCGCGAGGGACCTCGGCGGCGAGGTCGGAATGTCGGTCTGTGTTTGTGCACTGTACTGGTGGCCCTACTGCTCTCCTGTGTGAGAGTTATGTGGTCATCGGGATCGGTGAGGGCATGCTTGGGACGGCGGACATGACTGATGGAGGAGGGAATATAGCTAGCGGCCTTGACAACCAGAGGGTTGCGGTGATTCGCGGCGGTCTCTTTTTAATTAGATTGGATCATATGAACTTAGAGGGTTGTGTTGATGATTTTAATGATTATAGTCGCGAATCATAATTATTTTGTTCAACATACAACTTGAAAGTGACCTTTAAATTGCAAAAAAACAAGAAAATTTGAATTTCGCAAGCTATTCTCGGGCTTCCCCCGGTAACATTTACATTTTACTTTTAAAACATTTACAGTAATATTTTTTAGCTTTCATTTGTACTTTATCTTCTTCATCATCAACTTGTCTTCTCCCAGATAAAATTTAATTTATTACTTTGCAATAATTACAATTCATGAATCGAATAACAGTATTAATTAATCTATAATTTAAAAAAAAATATGTATTACATTTTATAAAATCGAAATTTATTAAAGTCAATGTAGACATTTTTATAATATCCTTGTATTGAGTTTTCTTTGAGAATGTGATTAATTATATCTTGGAAATTGGATTAAGTTTTAATTTTTTTTTACTGGGGGTACAAAGCCATGGTCGACCTGTATACTCCCTATACCTAATATATTCAATTTCATCTTCGCTTGTGAAATCATTGATGCAGACAGAGCAATTTTTTAAAATGTTTGTTTTTGTTTTTTTTTCAAAAAATATCCGCTGATGTACTGTAGAGGTGCCATTATTCTTGGGTCTGTTTCTTTATTTTCAATACTTTCAAAGCTAATTTCTAAAATATTTTCAAGATCAACTGTACAGTACAGGTTCAGTATTTTCGTTGAGTACGAAGGAGCATAGAGTATCACAAAAGTCATTTTCACAATTTTTTCCTTGGGTGTGGACACTGTTTAAATTGTTTTTAAGCAGAGTAGCAAAAGCAGACTCAAATTGGTCGCATGTCGGGTTAACGTTGCGGCACCCGTGGCTTCTAACCGCCCCAAAGAAGTTTTCTAGGGGATCTTGATTTAGGTGCCGCATCCAGACTGAGGTTACCCCGTATTCAACACGCAATGTGTTCAATAAAAAAATAATTCCCTCCAGTGTCCACACCCAATTTTTTAAGGTAGGAACAGTTTCGACCCTGCCAGCAGAAGTCACAAACTCCATTGAGTTAAAAACTCTTATTGCTTCTGCCCATGTATTTTTATGGGCAGACGTTGGTGTAGCTAGGCCAAGTAGTGGCTTAGCATATTTATTTTTGTTATGACTTCCATTGACAGAGTCCGAAGACTTTGTCCATAAATAAGAGGAGATCTGCGGTTTCTTTGCATTCTGCGGGTTCCTTTACCTGAAAAAAGAAAGGATAAATATGTTATTCTTTCATAGGTACACACATCTAATTGTCTTAGTATGACTAAAACTTTATAGGGCAGCAAATCGGAGGTTTCGGTAATTCTATCTGTTCATAAATGTAAAAAAGAAAAAAAAGGGTCATTTTAATTATCTGCTAGGTATCCCATAATGGATGCCACAGTGCGACTAAATACCTGCGATGCAAATTTCACTTTCATTTTATTTAATTTGTCAGGGTTTAAGTGGTATTCTGTTAGCTTTGGTATCAGTCTTATTCATAGCCAGGGTTTTCATGAGACCATTTGGCAGTTTTGGTAACACCATCTTTATTTAAAGTTAGGTTTTTAGTGACCAAGTTGTTCCTCATACCCTTGAGAAGGTGTGGGGGGTCATAAAGGGGAATGATTTCTACATCATTTTCTTTTGGAGTTTCCCCTCTTCGTAAGTCGACCCCCTGGTCTCACTTATTAACAAACATATATCCTGACGATTGTTTGTCCCTTGGTCACAAACTGATGCTACCACTATTAACCCTGCTTGTTGCACCTGGGTAATTACATGTTTTATTGGTTTAGCCAACTCTGGCCCTTTTGTGGTACTTGCTGAGAATGTGTTAAAAAATTGCTTGTTTATAGTTTTTAATTAGACCACGCACTATGAAGACTTGGGCGTGGTCAGCAAATTCTGGTTGCCTTTGCTGGCCATTATCTACTACGCCTGTAATTATATCTTTTCTTTCATTATATGCTATTTGTGCTTTTAATGATACTTAATCAAATAACAATACACACACACAATCTTTCTGAAATGTTGAATTTTTCAGCCTTCTTTTTTAATTGCAAAAATATATTTTTATTTAGTCCAGGCCGAAGATTGCATTTTTGTATAACTTTGGCGAGTGTCTGATTTGCGGGCAATATAAATATTTTTTTTAAAAATCTATATGCCTTTGGGCTCTGTTTGATAATTAACTAATGCTGCAATTTTTTCTTGCAGCGTGAATCGTCGTCGTTTATCTATTTTTATCTTCTCGCCACTGCACCCGCATTAATAGTTTTGCAGTGCTTGATCAATTCTGAAAGTACATCTAGTACTGCAGGATTGGCAGCAATTTTTTCGCCGCCTTTATTTCTGCTGTCTGCTTTTAACTTTATTTTTAAATTAATTTATTCTTCTTTTGGCAGCCATAATTTTCAGCTGAAGATCTCTTTCTCCTGCCTGAAAAGTAGAAAATTATTTTGTATGAGTACAAAAGTAAATCTAAATAAGATTTGTTTGAGAATGGACATGAATTATATACAGTGTACACAGATAGACATACGGTTAACAGGTGCCACACTATATGAATATTGTGATACATGTAAACTGTGTTTATCCAAAAATAAAACATTATTTTTGTTTAATAGTTCTAACATGTTTTAAAACTGTACCGGTTAAACCGGGGTGAATAGGGATGCAGGAATGAATCGAAACGAAACTTTAAAAAGGATTTTATCATTGAAATAATATAGTTTATTGCCAACAGGGGCACCTAATCCTTAATTATAAAACAGTCAATATATAAGATAAATTTTTGGCAACAAACATTATTATTTAAAATCCCTTTTAAGTTTCGTTTCGATTCACCCCTGCATCCCTATTCACCCCGTTTTACGGAAAAAAAATTGTGTACAAAGGATGAGAATATAAAGTAGAAACCTAGCACCTAGCTTCTGACGGTTCATCTAAGATCATGTTATGTTTTTCTTTTTTTACCATAGTTAAAGTTAACTTTATTCATATTCATCTGAACTTTAACAAGATTTTTTTTTGATCCAATCGCTGTTTTATATTTATCAATACTTACTATTTTATTGTATGAACAACTAAAAGGATAAAAAGCTCACTTATATGCTTTGGAACACTGTTTTTAATTTGAGGAGTACTAGTTTGCGGTAATGTTTGACACATGTCTGAAACTGAAATAAGAATGTGTACGCTTTTAGCAATGGAATCAGAAACAATGTAAGTACAATATTATGTTAATGAGCAGTAGATATTCAACAAAATAATAAACTTATTGTTGAAGCGCAAACTTCAACAATAAGTTTTATTATTTTGTGCACTATGATCTGTCATAGAGTAGTGCACACTCAAACAATATGTAAACGGCGAAAGTAAATAAATAAAAGGCGATTATCCGTATTTTGGACCACAGAGTATGGAGCTCAAATTCCTCCTGTTTACCTACAACTTTTTGCAATCACGAACCTTTAGGACAAGCATGCTCCTTTAGCAGTAGTTATTTTTATTCAGACACATATTTAATATTAGCTTCTGCTCGCGACTTCGTCGGCGTGGAAGTCACATAAACCCATCGATCACTAATAAAGAAGTTCTTTTATTAGTGATCGATGCATATACCATAAAACGACTACTACTATACTAGGCAATAGGGGAGCTTTCTATCTAAAATCATTGTTTTTCACATGGGCAGTTATACGTTGCGTGTTCACGAGTTGGGAAACCATCCGCTTTGTTTGTGTTAACGTCAGACCAAAAAACAAAAAATGTGGTTTACCAAAGAGCACTTCAATGAAACCGATAATTTGCGGACACGTATAACGCTTCGATTCAGTATTTACTTTGGATTCACTTTCATTTACTTAGAGAAGTTCAACTAAATAACACTTCATTTTTGTAATCGAAATGAATTCATTACTGTTGTGAAATGAAATAAAATTTTTCCTTTTCGAATATAAAACAAAAAAAAAAAACTTCTTTTAATCACCAAACGAAATGTTACATAAAACGAAGCCTGTTCTGTGTGTCTGTTGGCGAAACGGAGTTCGCCGGGTTTGCTAGTTAGTGATATAATTTTTGAAATCGGATTATGTTTCGGAGATTACCACTTACATTTTTTTTGTGTAAAAGATAATCTCCGGAAATACTGGAACAAATTTAAGGTAACTTTTTTAACATATAAATAGAAAATTTTTGATTAGCTGCGCCCCGCAGTTTCACCTGCATTTAGTGTCAGTTGGTAACTGAATAGTGGCTTTCTTTAAGTGAAAGAATTTCTGTACTTTGAGAAGTAGTAGGTAGAAGAACTTGCTCACATATTACTGTTTCCGGATCTGAAACATTAATAAATCATTATCACTTGAGGCTGGTCAAGTGTGTGTAGTTCATGCAACAACATTAGGTATAACAGTTTGGATTATTAAGTATTTAAATCACTGACTATTACCTAAGTGTGTAACTTTTGGCTGATGTTACCAAAGTTATCCTAATAAAATTGATGTCTGACAGAGACTGACTGAGCATGTTGATTCTGCAAAAATCTCGCCGTGAAAACTTGCGTGGAGTGAGCGGTCAGTGTCATCCTGTCTTGGTCAATCCCTAGCATCAATGGCACTGACACCTCAGTCCGCACTCATTTCACCTAAGTTTTTACGGTGAGATGGTTACAGAATAGCACTACAGGTATAAAAGTTAGTCAAATTCTACCTTAGTGATAGTGCCAGCTATGAAACCGAGTCACAAAATTATTATTATATTTAATGCTAAATAGTTCTTACAAATATTTTCAATATGCTAAAGCATTGAATTTTCTTCAATGCTTGTAGATGTGTACATTATCCGATGACATGATGCAATAAAAGTCCTATATCAAACTAAATACCACTACACTGGAGTCCTATCTCAGTTTTGACACAATCACTCACAAAATTACTTTCTGGTCACAAATATGATTAGTCGGAGGAACTCTTGCTCAACTCAACGACAAACTCACATTATTACTCTTATGGACAAATCACACAAAATCTTTATACTGTAACGTTTGTCCGACTTTTTTTACGTTTTTTTTTTATTTTTATTAATAGATGCATCAATAATAAAAATGGTAATGGTAATATTTATGAAGTTATAACATAACAAAATAAGTGTTTATTCAAAATCCTTTATTTTTATTATTCTTAACTCAGAACGGTGTAATTTATGTACTCATATCGTGTATATAAGTATAAATTATTATAATAGGTATTTTGCGTAACACTTTTATTATTTGACTCGTATTCATTATTTATACATTTCGTAACAATTTTTAAGTTCAGTAAAAGTAATAAGTACATAAATAAGACAGAAGAAGCTTTAGTTTTTTTAAGAGGAGACCAAGGGAATAAATTAACTTATACAGGCTTAAAATTAACAAAGATAATATGCCTATAATTTGTATTTAATCGACGTATGACGTCAACCGGTTCACCCTAAGACCGCGCTCGATGACGATGTAAAAGTACCATATGTAGCACCATAAATATTATCCAAGAACACCAACAGAATATAGGTACATTCATCATTGGTTTACAAAAGTATTTAGGAAAGGTATGTATGACTTATCTGCTAGATTTTCTCTACAAGGCCTAGATCTCGAAAACTTCATATATAAATGTTGAGTTACCGACATTGTAAAGAAATTTCCAAAAACACATTTCTAGTCTGTAGATTTACAAACGATTCCCCAAAGTAGTCAACAAAAACAAAGCAAATCATGAACATACCTAATTACTATTAGATAGAAATATCTTCCGAGTCGTTATGAATGAGTGGTAGGAACAGGAAGTACAGCTAATAATAGCCATCTATCTACTCACACAGACACACACACACGGCTGCGTACCGTGTCCCTCGCTCGCCATCTTTTGTCAAACGGAGATAGCAATATTCCGAACGAATTTTTTACTGGCCTAGCATTGTTACTACGTGCATTTTACGTCGGACCCCTTATAACTAATAACTTATGAGCAAATGGTAAAAATCGAACTAAAAGTGCGGCGGGTAAGTTACCCGCCGCACTTCGAATCAAGAGCTATTTCCAAATCAGAAAAGTAACAGATACGAATAGCGAAGTCACATCCCTTCTTAGTCCAATTTTTGTATAGGTATCGAGATCACAAGAGCGGCACTCACAGTTGTGTCAACAAAACCAAACAAAAATCTATCCGTCCACAGATAACATAATTTATTTAAATTATGTTATCTGTGGTACTTTGACGCCAAGAGATTCTTTTCTTGATCCTATCAATTTTTAAACGCGAAAGTAGCGACTAAAGGCTGAAACATGAGACTAAACCTGTCAGGCCCCTGGTACTTTGCATAAAGTACAATTTATTTAATTTGATTCCCTGGGTCTGAAACACGATATATAGCATTATTTTCAACGCTATGATATTTTACAGAAACTATAATACTGATTATACCAAATAATACTGTGTACACCATTTTTTTCTTTCACTTGGATAGTAATTAAATTATGAACGTAGATGACTGAGCTGAGATTCTCCATATATTAAATGTACTCTGTGGCTGAGATAAGTATTGTTATAATCAATACCTACATATTTAATTTTTGTTTTTATGGCATGGCTACGAGGCCTATAAGCCAAAAAAATAATTACTTTACTAGTGCGTTAGAGTTGCCATACTTAATTATTTATGGGAGTAGAAAGAGGTTAGAAATCTACCAGAATAAAAACTTCTGCTTATTTTATATTAACATACAGTGTTTCTAAAATATTTATCATACAATGGCCTTAAAATGTAATTTGCGCTCAATTTTTAAAATAGTGTTAGGATCACAATATTCCCAAGCGCGGGATGTCCATTATATTCAAGGTCAGGAGCCAGAACCAAAAATACGGGAATATTTTTATTTTATTGATCATCAAGGGATGGTAAGCAACCTTTGTACCTACCTACTTCTTTTAACGAAATGCGTAGGTATTTTTATTCTAAAATACTAGAGAAAATCGGTAGTTGGGCGTTTAAGATGTTGAAAATACTGCTTATACCAAACACTTTTTAAATATTTGCTAGTGACATGAATTTATAGATAACTTTTTTGTTTAGTTATTTTTAGATGATTCTAGGATGAAAAACTTCACGTCGTGCTTTAAGGAAAAGAAGTTTTTACAGTTTTTTTTCAAGAGGATTCGTCTCAATAAAACTGGTAGATATGAAGGAGACTTTCCTTTTGTTTCGTTATGTGGAAGAGAACGGAATTTTATACGATGTGATGACGTCCCTATAGTTTATACAAATATCGTTAATATTAATGACAGCGATTTCTTAAGTTACGGATATGCAGGTGACTTAATGATGTCAAAATTTATTCCTGATAAAATCTATATGCTGCCAAGTACTGGTAGAGTTTATCACCCTGCTGATGACAAGTATGGTGGTGTAGGATTAGTAAAATCCAAGTTAGCCATAGAATTTAGCAAATATTTTGAATTTAATAATAGTGAATTAAATGGGCCTACTCACTTTAAATGGCAAAATAAAACTTATGAACTAGATCAGAGTTGGTTTATGGAACAAGTTGAAAAACATAAACTGACCATACGGTCTGAACCAGACAATGTATAAGCAAGGATAATGTCAGTAGGCAAAACTCACTTTGATGGGCAGTAAGTAAAATGACTTTTAATTCAATAATAATATATTTTATTAGGTGGTTCAAACAATAAATTAGAGAACAATATGGATAATATTATCACAGGATGTAGTTATGGCGAATTAAAATGAACTTTTGTGATTGTATACATAATTTCTTTATAAATATTTAGATTGTATGAATAAATATAATAAAACTATGTTGTTTCTTCTTTAGAAAATGCTTGAAAAGACCCTGGCTGTACCCAAGATATACCTTGATTAGCACCTTCATTTGGGGAGGGGGTTTTAAGCATTATATTTTTTACAGTATCATGAACATCTGGGTTGTATGGCTTAAATGTTATGAAATGCTTGTCTTCTGTAGGTGGATCATCATATACATGGTCTATACTTAAGACAACACACTCTCTTACTTTCTCCATAAATATTTTTTTATTGCTTTTGTATCTGAAAAGGTAAACATTTAACTTGAAGAGGTCTTGCTTTAATTTTTGGCCTCATAATGATTGAAAAGTTATTGCATGTTATAATTACTATATACAATGTGTTATACTTAAGAATATCCTTATTTTCATTATTCTGTATATACATAAGCTGTTGGTGTACCTTTATAAATAAATACTTACGCAACTGAGGCCTCAACATTTGCAGGTGCTTTAACATTTAAGTTATGAAATATTGAATACACATATTTTAATATTTGCCATATATGGTTCTGTTTTCTGTCCCATTGTGGAAAAACTTCACTTAAATTCAGAACACCAGTGTGAGCATCAATTGCTGGGTGGTATAAGTTTGATGTGAATGTCAAGACCTGAAAATGAAGTATTTTTACATACATATAATAAGTACTTATGGTCAAACACAGCACAGGTCAAACCCCTCTAATTATAATGTAAAGGTAAGAATAAAGGTAGGTATTGATTTTATTGATGAAATTTTTCAATTTAACCAGACAATATTTTTAAAGAGCTGATTCACTGACTATGACCCTGACCACTGTCACTGCCAGGCATGATCACCATTATTATAAATTAAATTATGAGTTAAGTTTATTCATAGTAATCATTATCAGTCTTATTTAGCAACGTGTTGACATGGCGTTAGTGAAAACAGCAAGCTGTAAATTTTCCCTAAATCCCTAAAACAAAAAAGCATTATTAATACTCACAGGGACTTCCTCATCTGGAAACTTTTCTGGCAATGTTAATGTAAATCTAAAAACACCCCCTTCATAGAACCCAGCTCTCACAAAAATAACTCCAAACCACACTGGAAAAGTTAATACATACACAAATTATCTGTTGTTTTATCTTGTATCAATGTGTTCAAAATATTCTACTTACAAAATGAGTTCTCATATGATGGAATCACATAAATTCCCTGAAGGTTCTCTGTTTGTAACATACGGCTAAAATGATAAATAGGTACAGAATAATAATACATGGATAGGCAAGCACGAAACCAACAAGCTAAGCGACGGACAGTATTCTTAGATAACGGAGTCTATAGGCTCAGACCATACTTTTTTATTAGTTTGAGTCTCTATGTATATATTTCTCAAAGTATTTAAATAAATTAATAAAATATGCTCTTACTATTCTGCCATAATAACGTACTCTTGATGAATCTTGGAATATAATTCCCTAGTTTCTTTAACATTATTCTTCATCTCGTCATTCATCATATAACAATACCTTATAATTATGCTAACTTAGTTAAATAAATGCAAACAAAATAATATTTTTCTAGTCTATTTTACTTGCGTGATGTCAAATTTGTCGAACTTATTTGTGTAACGTCAAACAAAATGTTGTTTTTATTTGACAATGACAAGTGATATGTGAGTAGCAGTCTGAAACTGGATATTAAACCGGACTTCGACTTACTAAACTACAGATCGATCTACCGAAATAAACCGTATAATCGACTAAAGGAATCGATTGATTGTATTATAGAGAAATAGGCTAGTTGACCGTTTTATAAACACCGATAAATAATGTTCGTTGTGATCTGTTTACCTTAAATATGTATTTCCAGAAATATAAACATTAGAATCATCAACGCAACTCTAGGCTCTCATAACCCTACTGAATTATTATTTCAGGTAAATTCTAATTTAACATTCTAATGATTGTAATTCTGGAAATACAATATATTTTTTTTGGCGCCTCTTCACAAACGATTACCCGCAAGCACAATTGTGTGGGCTGTAGTCGCCGATCATGTTCGTCGAATGATCGCGGCGATCCATGAGTTTTCGGTTTTTCGGATACGCAGCAAAGGGAATTTCGGCCAGTCGATTCGATTTCGACCAGCTAGGACGATCAACGACGACTATGTGTATGTTCAAATGATGACAGTGACGATCACACGATTAACGATCATCGTCGATTGTGAAGAGGAGCCATTACACATTATTTTTGATCAAAATACAACCTGATGCTGACCTACAAATTTGAATCTCTTATACCACTCTCCCTCGCTACCCTGGTGCGAGGGAGAGTGCGAGGGATTAATTTTCATAAATAAGAAATAATTTATGATAATAAATAATAAATTTAATTATTTAAATATATATTCGATTACTATAAAAAATCCAAATGTCAAAATTCGAAACTGTCAAAAGAAAGCAAAAAATGGCCGATACGTTTTGTAATTTGCAAACGTGAAAATATGTATGGTTAAACTATATTAACCTTTACAAACTCTCTAAAATAATAGATGTGCACATTTTCCATGCTTGTAGCTTGATTACATTGCATGTGGAGCAGTTTTATTTACAAACTACTGTAAAATTCATTTCAAGCTATCAAACATGGTTTTACATGAATCAAAACTACAACTACGGAAATATATGCAAAAGCATTAAAATGAAAATAGCCTAGAGTACAAGTAATTAAGGTATTATAGTATGGTTAGTTATGGAACATGAAATCCAGGTGGCGCTACTTGTGACAGGTTGGCATAAAATTCTGTGAGAAGGCACTCTACTATACCAGTATTATAATGATGCTCTGTGCATTTATTTTTATAGAACTTTCTGAGTGTCCCACGTATAGTTGTCTGACGTCACGCTATGGTACTTACTAATTCCACGGACTCATGACATTGACGGTAAAATGCCGCTAGATGTCTCTACTTGCATGGATTGTAATTTTGTTCGCTCTGCTCAAAAAAAAGTTTCACAATGTCCGGAAAGACATTTTAAATAGAATTTCGTATTAAATCTGCGGGATCATATTCGCCTCGGACAGCGGGGACAGGATACCATAAATTTAATGTACAGAGTCTTTAATCATAGTTCGTTAAGCAAAAGTACCTGGATAGCCAGCGAAATTCAAATTATATTTTTTTGTTTTTTTGCAATATGTACTTTACAATGTGTGTGCGTGTGTATGTAGTGTCAGGTTGAACGTTAATCTTATTATGATTAGCGACCGTAGCAAATATGTATTTATAGAAATAATTTAGACTATATTAGTAATACACTCTACTTACAACTCGTAAAGTTAGAATTGATCACAAACAGATTCCATGAAAAATACATTCAATAGGTCACCCTTTAGAACGTAGGCTGTTATCATTATTATTGTGAATTATCTGAAGACTTACTACATAATTATATTTACGTATGTCTTGGATTAAAGAGTAGAGGAAATTTTAGCTTTTGTTCCTGAGCATTGAGGCGACACTCATGCAGAAAAGGGAAAATGCAGGATGAAGAGAGCTCGAAAATTTTTGGAGCACTTCCTCGGATATGTGGGATTTTCTTTATCGACCCGGCAGGTTATAAAAAAAACACACCACTTAAAGATTTGAATCATCCGATAGTGTCGCTAATAATGATCAAATTCTGGGAAGTTAGGTAGGTATATTACCTACTTCCCAGAATTTCATCTTTATTAGCGACATAGCCTACGGTAAACGATTGAAAACTGATTCATATTCATTGTGAGGTGAGATGTGTAATTTTATTTGTACAGTATAGATAAATATTCTGTTTATTATTTATGATGGGTTTGAATATGAAATTGCCGCTTTGTACTGAAACATTCAAACATTTTTTTCTTTGGTAAAATACAGGTAAAAAGACCCGTCACATAGCCGTCGACGACGCATACTGTACGTCAAAATAAGTAACATATATATCATACATAATCAGCCTATTATGTTCCCACTGCTGGGACACAGGCGTCCTCTCTATGAGAGGGAGTGGGCCGTAATCCACCACGCGGGCCCAGTGCGGGTTGGTAAATGTCACATATGTAACATAGCGCAAACATAATTAATGTACTCTTTAAAATAACCGCTAATTATTGAACTCTTTAAAATAAACGCTGTTTACGGTAGTGCGCAACGTAAAGCACGCAAAACATTGAAAACATTGTGCTTATAGTTGCATACAACGGTACAGGGGTCGTGGAGGTAATTAAAGTTGTGTTTTCTCATAAACTTGTTTTCATCAAAAACGTCAGTAAACGTTGGATTTTTGACCTTCAATATTTCCGTATCCTTCCCTTACAAAAAAATTATAACAATTACGGGGAGTACAAGTGACTGGTGTCTTTTTCCGTTATATTTATTTAATCAAAGTATTTACCCTCATTGTCTATACATTTTTGCCATCTCATGGGAATGTAATCTATGCCTTTGTGGTAGAACTCCGGGGACCTGGGACCCAACAAACTGTCTGAAGGTATTCTGTTTTGCTTCCTGTGAAAAATTATGAAAAAAAATCGTTCTAAAACCTCCTTTAGGGATATAACGGTTTAACTTGTGTTTCCAAAGGTAAGGTGGATTTTTCACATGAGCTTTATACAAATTTTTCGGAAAATAATTACTTATAAGTCACCCGTTTATATGCTAAATGAACCTTGTGTGAATATTTTAGCATTGTACCTAATGGTAAACAAAAGACATGTAAAAAAACGACACTTAAAAGTTGAAATCTCTGTGTATGAAAGTAAATTTTCAGCCCACCGTGGCCGCCATGTGAGCATTTGACATGAGAGGTACTTATCTATAATTACATGTCAAAAAGCACGAAAATAACAGAATGTTACAAACTACTTCACTGTTTCTTAGTTAAATATTTTATAAACAAAATACATTTGTGTTGTTTTTTTTTTCTCGTACAATACCATCGTGTTTTGAACAAGTCGTGTGCATTTGTCATTGCACCTTCGGCTCCCACTGCCCTCCCGTCTTGAGTGCAATGATATGATTTCCACACTTACATCAAAATTAACTATCTATAAAATAAGCCCTTACCTGTAGTTTGCCGTTTGACATTTCCAATCAATAACGGTTGAGTGCTCGAGAGCGTTCACCGCCGCTCGCGAGGATGAGCACCTGATGATCTAGGGATCAGCGCCGCGCGCCCTCAATTAGCCGGGATTATCCTGCACGTGGCGCAGGATTACATGGTGCTAACCTAAGCTCTATTGAAATATACTTGCATTAATTACATTTTATAGGTATTTGATTAATAATGAAATTGTTAAGTAGGTTGTAGATAATTTACCATATTTGTTTTTAATATATTATGGTATGAAATCGAAGTCCAGTCCTATTTAATATCACGGCTAAAATTCAAATACATTTCTCATAAAAAAGCTCCTAATTCAAGCACCAAATTAGCTTACGAGAGAAAACCAACTTTGAATGAATTATTGCTAAATTCTAAAATTTGCGGATTTACAATTCAATTCAAACCCTGCAAGTCGAGGTGTTACAGGTTAAAACGACTTTTTTATTGTAAACTAACAGTTAATAATGTTTAACGTAGGTACCCGCGTAAAATCTATAACGAGCTTTATGACAGCCGTTTTCTTCGTAGAAAACAGACGTTAATTCGAGGAAACATATGGATGAGATGGTGGTACTCGGTTTCAAAGTGCCGCTGGCCGGCGCTCGCGGACTCGATGTCGGCTCGTCGGCTATAAAACGCTAACATTTGATGTATCTGCTTTGCAGCTCCATCATTCAGAAACGTTGTATAAATAAACAGCTTCATCTGTTTTACAACTTCACATAATTAAAATGTGGAGTTACGTAAATAATGTCTTTATATGACAACACCCGATAAAACATAAATTCATAGTATTCTGAAAAAGTGTGTGTTTTACATATCATCGATCTTTTGGATAGACACGGTTAACGTATTTTTATTTCATGCGTTGTGTATTTTTCAAACCTTTAAATTGCACCGTTCTACTTTTGTACCTTGTCTGTCCATGATGATAGTGGTTTGCTCCTGTCAGGAGTGTCGCAGTTGGGTCAGCCTCGTGAAGCCTTACATGAGTGCACTCGCGCCACTCAAGTGTGAGCCGAGACTGGGTCGACTCACGTGTCTTCGGGAAGCCCTGTAAGTTCGGTTAAGATGGGTATCACATTCAAACAACTTTCAAGTTATCTCAACTTCTGTGAGCGGGTCACAATTATTATGTTATATTATAAAGCGGTGACTAGGTACCATTAGGTGAGCCGCCGCCCGGCTTGTTCTCCACCCAATGACCAACTTTGTACAATCTCCAAACGGCTAGTTGACAGTTTCCGTGATCTGGTATGACTGGCTTTTACCTTGGCCAGAGGCATTGCCATACAACATGGTAAAGCCACCAGTCTATTAAATTGGGTACATAACCAGTCGACAGTGATGCGCGGATGGATTTGTAGTTCTGTTATATGGTTAGATATTTTATTAGTATTTTACTGTGTTATCTACATAATTAATCAGGCATAATTTGTTATTAATGCACATTTTATTTTAATTCTGAATAAATTTACTGTTCTTGCTTTTTAAATCTACAAAAAAAGTAAGTAAAATACATATACCTATTTTACTAACTTTTTTGTAAATATGTAGACGTAGAAAATAGGATAGGATTAAGGTTAAGGAAATGACAATGCCAGATCCTGCCCCAGGTATTTACAGGAAATGTAAATTAATGAAAATGATTGTAACGATAATAGGACCTTTTATAATACATTATTTTTCAGTAGAACTTGCCGATTACAAATCAATGATAAAAGGAATTCAACCCCTGAATTTGCTATTGCGTGACTTATTGCGCATCATACACAACAACAAAAAAGGTTTAAATACCTGTAAAACAAAAACTTTATATTACGATTATAATAATTATGATAAAGCGTAACGTATATGTTGTTTAAATTTCTTTTTAACAATTATAAACTGCACCTAACCTATAATCAATGTCGTTATTGTTTTAAGATTTTAACAGAAACCGCAAGTTATACAGGCATTAGGACAAATGTTTAGTTAACAGTAATAAATAAGCTTTAAGATGCTGCATATTGCAGGCTTGTAAATGACTTTTTGATTTGAGTGGGGCAAAGTTCTATAGAGTTTCTGGCATTGTCCTTTCGAAGTTTACCTCCATAAATAAAAAAGCAGTAGAATTAACCGTGAAATACAAATGATTTAATACTTACCTGCAAATAATGAAAATGTTTTAAGTTGGTATTACTTAAGTGTGACGTCATGCAAGTAAAATTAAACCTAAAAAATTATGTAAGTGTATCAAAATTTGACCATTTGACCGCACAGTGTACTATCATTACCAGGCGATGAATATTCCGAATGAAGTAAGAAGATAGTATCATAATGAAACAGCCTCTCAGCCTCATGAGCCGATGCGTGGTTCCCACGGTCTGCGCGCGGATTACACGAAATGCCCTTTTGGTGCTTCGCTCCGACACTGACCTGAGCTTTTTGCGCAAAAAGAATGCTCCGATAAATCACGGGTTCATTGTTAGCCGCCTCTGGATAGCGTTCTCCGATTTATGCTTTGTAACATACCAAGTTTTTTTTGGCATCGATCAGAGATCATGTCCAATAAAGGAGGTACCTGCTCAATTTTTACGGTCAAGGTGCCGTACGTCACAATAAAACCTTACGATAACATCAATGGTGTCGATGTCGTCCGGATAATGCTCAGTTCCGCGTATAATTTTGCAATATCTTACAACGCCATCATGATTTCTATGGAGATGTAGTAGCATTAGGTCTGTTCTATATTTTCCAAAATCTACCCTCTATCCACGCAGTCTGTATCATATTCTTCATTCTTTAGAGCTTTTTTATGTCGTTATCCGGTCTACTTATTTCATAATCTTTCATTCATGCTTTCTGAATAAGTCTTGGTAAACACGCAGCTATATCTACCGCATAACATGTCTTCGAGACATGCATGAAATAAATGCATTTTGGTAGCAATCAAATATTATTGTGTTTATTGTTTTATGTACGTATGTATTAAATGAACATGTAAATGTTACACCCCTGACTACTTGCAGTATTGTCTCTCCTTCTCCCTTTAATTAATCCAAAGGTTGTCTGTAGAAGATCGCTTTTAGCGATAAGACCGCCCATTGTGTCACCCAATGTAAAATTTCTACATCTATCTGTAATGTATAAGGTGTACATAATAAAGAGTGTTGAAAGCCATTGCTATTTTTCATTAGCAATCGCTTTCATTTCGAAAGATTAAAAACATTCATTGCGATAATTACGATAAAGAGCAGACAAATTTCTCGAACATAATATGAAGCAAAGGAATCGCAATAACCTTCAAAATGATTCAGATTGTGATTGATAGTGAGCTACGCAATTAGGTTGCTGCTGATACATATGTGGCGATGATTAAAACAGAACTAACTAGCTTAGATCAATTAAATCTTACACAGATATCTTCGCTACGGTTACATTTTTCGACTCCGCATCTTGCTTCATGGGGTTAGGTACTCCTACAGACATCTTTCTTACATCTTTCGGCGAAGTCGCTGCTTTAAGTTTTGATAACTTTTGTTTACCTCTCTTGCTTGTACTATCCACTAAACCTTAATTGACGATTGCTTCCAGCTGCGAACTACAAGTAGGTACCTACAAGAATCCCACGTGATTTAATGGTAGCATGAGTGCCGTTCTTAAATTCCAGCCAAAAGATATATTGCGTGTCATAGATCATATTGCGTGTCATAGATAATTCTAGTTTGTATTTACATACTCGTACTACATTTGTATACAAAATACAAAATCTGATTCGTTTTTCGGACTTTAAAGTGAACAATGCAAAGAGGTGCGCAACATTTATGAATTTCAAATGAGTATCAAACACTATCATTAAATGTAACAAAAACGTTTGAAACAAGCGTTCAATGTGTGTTGTGTTTAACGAGCATGAATATCATGAACATTTCCTTGGTCGGGTAAATTGCGTATAATGAGCGAGGGCGGAGAGAGGGAAGCGCGGGCGCAGGTGTGCCGCGCGTGTGCTCGCGCCGTGTCCCGGTGCCGCGCGTCAGGCAGGCAGGACTGGTGACTGGCATTTGTTCGAAACATGCCACCGACGACTAATTATGTTCAATTTCACTAGCGTGTAACTTTCGAGGGATCGCCACCCTCACGTTATAATAAAACGATGTCGAAACCTTCGTAGTGCTCACAACAGGTAGTTTATTACTTTATCATTATAATAAAATTATATTTAATTTCAACGCTTGGACGGAAACATTGAGTAACGTAGAGTGACACTACCGAACGGTACTACTAATGAATACAAGTACAAGGAGGGTTACAAACTTCCGTTCAAGTTATTTGAAGATTTTGAATTTTTCTTCGAAAATGAAATGCACGTCGGCCGTTTGCTTGGTGGCAAACGTCGATCAGTGAATGTAAGTTAAGTCAGACAAAGTGTCATCTCAAGTCACATCCGCTTTTAAGACTCCTAGCGACAAGGCCCGACACAACGAAGCTGCTGCTAGTCTTGTGCCTGCTCGGTCATTTTAAGATCGCTCCGTACTAGTTCATTTCGGACAGTGAACTAATACATTCTATTAGTTCTAATAGCTATATTCGGTCTTCGCTCTCGGTCAGCATCTCATCTCATTCTTGCAGGATTCGGTCGGTCGGGTTCGGGTAGCAACGTCATTCGTCGGCTATTCTCGCTCGTTCTCATTCACAGACATTGAACGTATCTGACAAACAATCCTGTGACTGTTTATCATTTCTCGTTCTCGTTCGCACAAACGATCGCACAGTATTTAGCCTAGAACATGCTAGGTGGACAAAATTCATGTTTTCATTTCCAGGAAATCTTAATTGCATAATACAAACAACACCCCCAAACTCCAAATTCCGAGAAAAAGTTGTTTTTCAAATGCTTAACTGATGAGTCATAGAGTTCAGAAGTCAGGTAATGAGTTTAATGCAAGCGTTCCGGTCAATCAGTTGCAATTTAGCGACACTTTTGTGCACATCTCATAGTGGTTTATAGTGATATTGTGAAAGTTTTTTGTGATGGATATTAATACTGAGGGTATGTACTATTATTTAATATATTATTTTTATCAGAATCTATTAAAATGAATTTTTTGCATTTTTTTAACTTAATGCATAAATTTTTGCGTAATTTTTTTCATAAACAAAGCTTTGAACGTTCAGGAAATACATTGATTCGCCTCTATTCGGGCTAGTTTTTAGATATATTGTAGGTATAACTGTGTAGTTTGTTTCAGTACAACATATTTTTTTATATTTTTTTTCAGAACACGTTTACTCTATTTCAAGGGTAGCGTTTTTTGAAGAGTGGTTGAAACACACGAAGAGTGATAAGAGATCGCGTATTTATGACTATCTTTCTTCAAAATTTCACGTTGGTGACATTACTGAAAGCAGCCAAAGAGAAATAAAGTTGAAAATATCCAACTTTTCTACTAAGATTGAAGCCAAATGGTTGGCTTCGGGAAAATCGAAGCAGCGTTTTTTAATTAGAAATAAGACTTGGCTGGATGAAGGAGACATACAGTTTACTGTGAGTTCTTTAGCCCCACAACCTTCAACATCGAGTGAGGTTGTGACATCTGCAGGAAGACCTCGCAAAGATTTCGAGGAATCGTCGTTTAAGACGAAGAAACGTCGAGTCGTGGATCTCGTAGAATCTCGAAGTGCCAGTGAATTAGTGACTGCTGCCGAAATTGCTATGCGTTCAGCAGGGCAAAGAAAAGTTGCCCATGTGATAAGAGACATTAGTGAAAGGCCAGATAATATTATTAAGTCAAAAGAAAATACCAGTTCCGTTAATCCTAGGCAGTTAAGTAGTGACGAAGCCTTAGCATACTATATAGATTCTAAGTCAACAACACATGCTTACTAACAAACTAGGAAGTGGTCCATAATGGCAGGGCATAGTGTGTTTCCGTCATATTTTAGTGTAGTAAAATCTAAAAAGGCCTGTTACCCTGCAGAGGATCACATTTCTATAACAGAAACTCGTGCTGTAATAAATTTGCAAACCTTATTAAATAAAACAGCGGAACGTCTAGTAATAGCACAGAATGAAATTATCAGTAGTGTCCTCCCAACAAGTCCAACGTTTACACTTGTTAGTAAATGGGGATGTGATGGAAGTTCTGGGCACAGCACATACAAACAGAAATTTGAGAACACTGAAGATACGGACGAATTTCTTTTCGTATTTTCTTTCGTTCCCCTTAAGTTATATGATGGGTCTAAAATTATTTGGCAAAATCCTCGGTCTTCATCAACTATGTATTGTCGCCCCATCAAATTTATATTTGCTAAGGAAACGAGTGACTTCACGTTAGCGGAGACAAATAGATTGTTGGAAGAAATTAATGCTCTTCTTCCAACACTTATCAACTTTGGTGATTCTCAAATCTCTGTGAAACACGAACTTCTTCAGACAATGATAGACGGAAAGGTATGTAACGTCTTAACGGAAACTCGTTCATCTCAAAAGTGTTTCATCTGTGGTGCCACCCCCAAGACGATGAACGATGACCCCGCGAAGTTAAACAGCAATCAGGAACATTTTGGCTTTGGTTTATCTACTCTTCATGCTTGGATTCGTTGCTTTGAATGCCTTTTACATATCAGCTATAAGTTGAATATTAAGAAATGGCAGGCTAGAAGCGACGAAGACAAAGCTGATATCAAGATTCGTTCCGAAGAAATCAAGTTGATATTCAAGAACGAGATGGGACTCATTGTAGATAAACCAAAGCCAGGATTTGGTTCTTCCAATGATGGAAACACAGCCCGTCGTTTTTTTAAGAATGCTGAGATGAGCGCTCAAATCACAGGATTGGATGTTACTATTATCAAACAATTCGATGTTATTTTGAGGACATTGTCATCTGGGTTCGAGATAAACTTAGTTGAATTTAATAAATTTTGTCTTGAAACTAGAAGACATTACCTTAGTCTCTATTCGTGGTACTATATGCCTGCTACTGTACATAAAATATTAGTACACAGTACTGAGGTCATCAAAGCGGCATTGCTTCCAATTGGACAACTTTCTCAAGAAGCACGTAACCAAGATTGCCGCAGATTTAGGGAGTACAACACCCGCAACTCACGTGTTGCCACGAATAGAGACTTGCTGTCCATGTTAATAATTACATCTGACCCTTTGATCAATGGCCTTCGTGAGATTCCCCGAAAAAAGCCGGAAAAAATATGTGCAGAAGTATTAAAGTTAATCGTAAGCCCGACCATAGTAGCATCAAGACTGGAAATATCATCATATTGTCGCACATTACCACAAAATGATGACGATTCACAAGAAGATTTTGATGATGATTCTGATGATTAGGTTTAGGTTAAGTTAGTTTGGTAGGTATTTATTTATTTAATGCATTTTTGTTGTTTGTTTATTATTTTTAAATATCTTTTCTGTTTTTACATATTTTTTTTGTTTTTTATTACAAAATCATACCAAAAACTATTAATAATGCCTCAACATGACTACTTATATATAAAAGCATCGTTAAATATCATAAAATAATATTGTCCACCTAGCATGTTCTACGCGGTACACTGTGGATCGCGCGGTTTACAAGGTACGAGATCGAAAAGAGCTATTAGACATATTAGACCGATTACGAGTCAGCGTTCGGAAACGTTTCTTCTAGTACAGTACGAAGATACGGTTCCTATTCGTTCATCGTTCACGAACTACACAAGACTAACGCGAACGCTACGGATGCGCTGTGCCGCTAATACGTCTCCGTACGCAGCTGCTACGCCTGCGTTACAGAAACGATACGCAGTAGCGTAGCGTTTCCGTAGCGGGGATGTAGCAGCTACGGAGCGATTCCGTAGCGGGGACGTAGCCGTCAGATTCATAGCGTTTCTTAACGGGAACGTAACAGCGGCACAGAGTATCCGTAGCGTTGGCGTAGCAGCTACGAAGCGAAGAGCAGCGTTTTCCGTGGAAGTTCAAAAGACAAAATATAAATCCCATAATTAGGCTCAGAATCAGCTCTTTTTGAACGTCAAAAGCAGCTCACACACAATAAAGCATAACTGGCAATTCCCGTAATTTTAAGACTGTTTACTATCTAATGTCTAATCAATTTTTGACAAGTTTTTGGTCAGTGTTTTTTATTACGAGAATTAGCCTTCTGCTGTCTGTAATCTACGATAAACGTTTTAGGGTCCCGTACCAAAACTGGTAAAAATAAACCCGTAGGCCTTTAGTTTTATCGTCGTATTTAATCTACGGTTTATTGGCCGTGTGTAAACACGGTCATCAGTGTTTGTATGGATCACTATGAAAGCTTGTCTACAGACACGGTCAAACAGTCAAAACGAAGTTTGTTTTTTCAAAATTCTGTAAAGAATTGGATCATATGCTTTTGACAGGTCTTTTGACGACACTTATAACTAAATACAGTAAACATTTGTAGACACCTAAAATGTGAAGTAAATGAGGGAATAGTAAAAAAATCGAAGGACATGTTTTAAATTCAGTAAAGATTTATTCACATTTTTATCACAATACTATAGATTTCTTTACATATAAAATCAACTTAAAAATAAATAACATGTACCACAAACTGAACAAGAACGTTAATTAATAATAATTACAAGTAATGAGAAAAATATCAATTCCTAACGACTGGATCCATCAGTAAATGAATTGTTACAGAATTTTAATTTCTTTATGATTGCTATTCTATGCGTAGGTACAACTTGTTCTTAGGTATGCTTTAAGGCTCCCGCAGACTGTCGGTGCGCGACGCGACGTTGCGATGCGATTCTGTTAGAACATGATATTTTCATAGAAATTGTACTAATAGAGCCTATAAATTACCACTGACCTAATTAATTAAGAGTTTACATTTTGAGCTGGTTTTATAATGGAGTGGTTTTATACCTATGTTGTAAAAAATAATTTGTAGACAATTATACAGTATTTAATGGTAAGTTATTTAAATCGACTATTTGCTAAGTACTATTATTACGCAATTAGGGTGCTGGTCAGATGTGCCTGAACGCTCATTGTTTTCGGATTATTCTCAGTGCTTATTTCTTTGAACGTGTACATTTACGTCTTAAAAGAGAATCAATACAAAATTGTTTGTAGGTAACAGAAGTCTTTCTTTGTTTCAGACGATTTTTGAAAGGTTTGTGTTTTCTGTAAAACCAAATGCAGCATGTCTGTAAAAATCTCACCGTGAAGACTTTCGTGGAGTGAGCTGTCAGTGTCATCCCATCTTGGTCAATCCTTATCATCAGTGGCACTGACAACCTAAGTTTTCACGGTGAGATGGTTACAGAATAGCGCTCCAGTTTTACATATTACATAATAGAAACATCTACATTTACTTACAACTAACTTTACTTAACTAACATTGCATATATCGCCGATGTTTTCAATCACGACGAGTAACGACGTCAAAAACAACTAAAGTAATAAATGCTTGGTAATAGCCGTTCTTTGTAATAGGAAGATGATATATATGACTCCCTCGTTTCAAGTCTACTTTAAGGTGATGTTTTAATGAAACATAATGTAACTGGGACTGTTATGTAAAAAAAGTGTACCTTCACACGACCTACAGGTACTTTCAATTAGATTTTTGATAAAATTGATTACTTAATAGTATTTGCGTTGATGGAGGTAGTTAGTAGATAAAGATGTTACACTTCTTTAAATAAGTTGATAATAATTTCTGATGTTTAAGAAGAGAATCTGGCAGTTTGGGTAAATCAAAAAGTCTTAGAGGGGCTTTCTACCAAATACTTCCATGGCTAATTGTAGCTATTTGGTATCAGACTTATCGAAAACCATATTACTTTCAATATTTAGCTCGACAACAACGTAGCACGTATGAAAAATGAAAAGTATCGGGTTTGTAATACAAGTTCTTCGTTCTAAAACCGTATTGGTTATTAGTTCCGTAATACGTTCCATCTTGCATACGTCTCGAGGTCTTTATATTTCCTCTCGGTCATGAATGATGATGCTGTAGTGGTAGTATGTATAGATTCTACGAGATGAGCGCGCCCTGCGAGTGCGGCTTGATGTGGCCGGGGTGCGGCGGGTGTGGGTGCGCGGGGTGCGCGGCGTGCGGCGCCTGTCGCGGCTGGTGGCAGCGCTGGTGCACGTGTGCATGTGCGCGCAGCTCCTCGCCGTGCTCGCGGTACGCGCGCTGCTTGTCCTCGAAGTCGCGAAGGCGCTGGTTGTAGCGCTCGATCTGGTCGCGCAGCGCCGCATCCTCGATAGCTGCTCGCTCCTCGTCCAGTTCCAAACACCCGACGCCGTCGAGCCGCTCCAAATCAATCCAGCCCCGCCACCTGACGCACACGCCGTTCATTATAAATCGGGATACGATGTGGGCCTGTTGACAAAAAACTACTTCTAAAATGTTGCACAAAAAATATAAGCAAAAACTGCCACACTGTTGGTGGCAAAAGTTGAAATGCATTTATCAGTCACATATGGCTCAGAAGTGATCCTTAAAAAAATGGACAGGTAGATGTGTCCATTCTTGGACTAAGCTCTAACAGATCTAACGAATTGGATTGATAGATTTACATTTGTTTTTGTTATGAACCCATTAGGTATTTAAGGTCACGGAATCACATCAAGTAAGAATGAATTTGTGTTAATTATATTTTAAACATTACTGCAGGTAATTGTAAGTTTTTGTAACAAAGCAGAAGGACACCACGACAGAAGGTAAACGTGTGTGGATCCAGATCGCGTGCTGCCTTTGTTCCGGCTGCCGCATCCGCTTCCAACAATCCTTTAATTGTGCCGCACATTCGCCCAGGATGCAATTTAACTAATAACAAGTTCTCTTTAGGTTCCTTTAAACTTGTAATACTGAAAACCGACGCCTGCCGTATGTTTACAATTTACATTATAGTTTTTACTTGCAGAAATGTAATTTTGCTCAAAAATAATAAGTTCAATGGTATTTTTTAACAAAAGCTTTAAAAAACGTTGCAAATATCTTTTCACTATTGATTAATATCTAGATAAGTCGAGATCAAGTTGGCATAATGAGAAGGGGTGCAGTAACGTCGCGCGGCGGCCATGTTGTCGGGCGGGCGCGGCGTCGGGACGCCCACCAATCGCGACGCTTTTCCACTATCTATCGATTTCAGGGGAAATGCTTTTCTCCCTTTTCCGAGGGAGAAAAGCTTTGATGCCATTGTCTCCTAACGGCGGCGGCGGCGGCGTCCCCCTACAGTCAAGTGCATGGGGATAATTGAAAGAGGGTGGTGTGATAGTCAGATTATATCCCTTGGGAGACTAGTCCAAAGACATTCGTAAAATAGAACAGCAGCCTTGTTAGTGTTACATAATATATCATTATAATTATTAACATAATATTGTTAATACCTAGTTTATAATTTACTTAAACTCATTATCTATTTGCAAATTGTAGTGTTACCAACTCGATGCGCCTCAATTTAATACGAAGATTAATATGTCAAGATGTCTATAAATCGAATTGAGATTCACCAATCATTCAATACGAAATCTACGAGTAGTTTGAAGTGCGCTATAATAAAACATCGTTACAAGACGAGGGCTCGTGCGCACTCGAACGCTTTGTTAAATGAACCGAGTGTAAATAAATATAAGTATTCATACAGCGGCGCAGCGGGCGGGCTAGACTGTAGGGGGCTAAATTCAATAAGTCCGGCACCAAATGTGCTCCTCTATAATATAAGAGATTATGGCCTTATACATACATAAATACAAGCAAATAACGTGCTGAAAGATAAGATGTGTGCTGGCTGACCGACGCGTTGCTGTAAATATACGTATATTTAGGTGTGTTTTTTAACGGTTTTTAATTGATTTCCATTACTTACTTCTCTAAAGAGGGGACTTATTGCATAGAGTAGGATAGTATAGTGATACCTAATCTAATCGTTTAATAAAACCTAATTATGGCAAAGTTAGTAGGAAAATGTAGTATTTTTAACAAAAAAATCAATTAACGATACGGCCAACGAAAACGCTTTAGGTATGTAACAATTAATTAATCTATCGAAAAACACTACGGCAGCCTATTACTAAAATCTCACATTTTGCTATTCTTTGTCACAAAAGTAAGTACATACATGGTTTACGAGCATTATTTGTATCTAACAAACGAAACTTCCAAGTTCTAGAAGTGAAAAGAGCCCTAGCCATTTTCATCATATAATGTGTGTTTAAGTGATTATGAAAAGTTAATACACTTAGATTTAGATCTGTATCAATTGACCTGAGGTACCTAATGGTAATGGAGTTGGTATGTGAATCTACTGTAAATTATTATTTTGGACTTTTTAATTAACAGTAGGTTCACGTTATAAATATAAGAAAGAAGGTTCAGATTACCCAACAGTTACCATCTATTAGGTAGTTTTGTTAGCAAATCAATTCTTTCTTAACATAACTATGTAATGATTTCTGAATCATCAGAGTATAGCTGGAACTTGTGTTTTACTCCTACCTAGATACCCGTCCCTTTGGCAGCTTCTAACTATTCATAATTGATGTCGTAAATCATAAATTAGCGTTGGTCTTTTTGACCAACGCTAATTTACGATTTATGATGAAATAGTGTGGTACGCCGTTCGGCCCAGCTGGATGATCGAGTTTTCAATGTGGCTCGGACTGACTGTATACGGATAGCCGAGAGCCGATGTTTTGTCACAATTGAAAAAGACCTAATATGTCCAAAGCTCGAATACGATAGGCTCATTGATTTATTTATTGACAACTATCTCTTGCTAGTGCCCATCCTCCCATTGCGAATCTCGCTATTTTTTTGTGAAAGAGGTCATTATAAATAATAAAACTATACATAGGGACTTTTTTTTTGGTTTTGTTTTTTTTTAAATATTGTAAGTAGGTTTGTACAAACACTTTTACACGTCAATAATATATTTCCTATCTGACTACTCTGAGAAGAAAGGCCGAAGTCAAACTCAGAGGTCACAGTCTCTTTTAAAGTCCAGACAAAATAGTCCTTATACATGCATGCGGAGTTTACCTTTAAGTGATTGTTGCACTGTTGCATACACTTTTGCATGTAATGTTTAGCATAGAACTTGTGTAAACAATCGTTGGTGAACCAATAAATAAAAAATAAAATAATCTTGGTTGTGAAGACCATGTAGATTGATGTGTGAAATGGTCTTATAAGTTCCACCAGGTTTCAGACAGGCTAAAGGCTCTTTCATGGGGTACTTTTTGAAATGTTACTATAAATCACCTCCACACATACTTTAACTGAATGAGACGCAATTCAAATCTTGTTTAAAACGCACACTTTGCATGATGTTACTCTGCATATCTAATATAAGGGATAGCTTCTGTCCGCGGCTTCGCCCGTGTGGATGTCGGAAATTGTGATGCCATGTCCTTCCCCAGAATGCCGTCCACCTCCTTGCCAAATTTTATCGAAAACCCTTCAGTGGTTTAACCGTGAAAAAGTAAACATACAGACACATAATTTTCATATTTATAATATTAGTATGGATTACATCGCTGATAAATATGCTTGCCTCAATGCAATTACGAGGGATAATTGCGTAACACATTATTAGTAGCAATGGTTTATATTTTGGCAGTTCAACAATATTCATTGCGTTATTTACGTTGTTCAGCTGGCTTTCGAACATAATATGAAGCAATATATAAGCAATATCCTTCAAAATTATTTAGGGTGCTGCTCCATAACCACTATGCTGCTGAAGATAATATTATCTTTGCATTGTATAAACTCAATGTCCGTTGTATGTTTATAAATTTGAAAATATGGTTTATTTAATTATTTATTCAGAAAATCCACAGCCCTTTAACAATTTCACTTAAAACTAATAAACTAATCTTACAGCCAATTACGGATTTACAATTTAGTACCTACACTTAGTATATGCACAGAATCAAACAGGATGACAGGCTAGCACCCTCCAAACATACCTAAGGTGTGCAGTACGGGTGGGTGTGCGTTGCATATGTGTGAGTACTATGTTTACTGAGTAAGCCTTTCATTGACTTTCATATGCCCTGGCGGCTGAGAATATGTCATGCTCACTCATATGTCTCGCCGATGATGGAGGCGCTTGCATTGAATAATTTAATTTTTACATAGTGTGATATGAGCAACATTATAATATTTTGTAACATTATAATTTAAAAGAGTGTCTATGGAGTTTATTGCCCGTTCTTTTTCTTATGAACCTACTACGCTTTAGAATGGCCAACTAGCTTCATCTTTCTGACTAAGCTTTGATAATTCAAACGTGCATGTAAATGGTTTGATTGAAATAAATGCATTGAGTTTGTATTTTGTACCTATTCCAGCATTTTTAATACAAAAATCCAGGATGATAAGTAGCCTATATGTTCTTTTCCAAGTCCCCTGTCACTGCTGGGAAACATATAGGCTATTTTTCAACATAGCGATCAGTTCAGTGGTTTGTGTGAAGAGGTAACTGAGCGACAGACAAAATTACTTTCGCATTTAAAGTATTACAAGAGACTTCCCACAATCGGAAGTTAAGGGTTCAACATCCTGCTCGTCAGGATAACTCAGCAGTGTTCTTGTTACCTCTGGTCAGGTTGTCATAAATAGTTGGTCCAATGACCCAACCCAACCTTCCAGTATACTAAACTGTCCACAGTTTTCATATTATCCTCTTTGAATGGAATCGGTAATGATAATGTTAGCTCCTTAATGAATTCGGTTACACGTCTCACTATCATGCACATTACATTAGTCGAACCAGAATTATTCTTTGTAGAAAGATGTCATTCGCTCAGAGAGAGTTATAAGCTAGGGCAAAGCGTGACCGGCGCGTTATAAGCGGTGTTACGCCTTTATGCTTTATCATTAGCGGCTCCGAAGTTATTTATGTCTTAATTTGGGTTATGAAAATGTGGACCGGAAGCAGCGTTGATGACCTATGATGACGCGCGTCCGAACGGAATGACGAATGTTGACAAATGAGGCTATCAAGTATTAGGTACCCACTGGGCACTGCTACATTGGTACTATGAAATAGACGGCGTAATAACTATGATTCATATAGTTTTATTGTTGTGTTTTATTTAAGAATCCCTGTACGTGCCTCGCCTACGTGGTGTTAAGGTTTTGATTTCCCTATCTTTCATCAAGCCACGCCAAACGTCATCAAGAAATCATCAGTTTTTGTTTAGTGGGTAGATTCCTCGACGACAGGTAACAGTAAACATACATATTATTATTAACATATTATTCTTTATATTTGCTGATTTCTAAGGGTTTCCTTATTTGGATTCTTATTAAATGAAAAATGATTTTATTTCTGTAAGTAGATTTGTACAAAAACTTTTACACGACAAACATATTTTAAAAGCTAGATGAGATCGGCGTTTACTATCTGACTACTCTGAGAAGAAAGGACGAAACAAAGTCTGTGAAGATCATGTAGATTAGTGTCTGAAATTGTCTTTTGAGGAATGAACCACACAGACCGAGTAGACCTGTCCAGTCAGTGCACCCATTTGTCAGTAATCATGCAGCTCAACTCAGAAATATGAAGCTCAACGATTCGACACACATGGCCAAAGAAAGGACATTTGATTAGGCCTCATAATGACTATGATTGTTGGAGCTGCTGAAGATTGTAAAAACTGTCTTTGCACTGTATAAATTCAATCTTTTAGTATTGTATAATTGCAAAGCACACGTGTGAGCACTATGTGGTACCTACTATAAAGCTACCCTATACTGGGCACGTCTGTCATTGACTTGAATGTGCCCTGGCGGCTGAGAGTATGTCACGCTCACTCTAATGTCTCGCTGGTGGTGGCGTATGTGTTGGATCATTAAGTTCCCTTCAAAATGGTTGAGCTGAATGGTGCTGATCCATACGTCATGTTCGTGAACGGGCGCCGTCAGTGGGGACTGGTCATCTCTTGGCTGCCACGGCTTTTTGTTTTTTTTTTTTTAAATTTTTATTTTCCGATTTTTATGTTTTTTATTACGGGTCTTTCTACATCGTTCTCACATGTTTAATTTCAACAAGACTGATGTAACAAATTTTCTGTAACCATATTATTTAAAAGAGTGTCCATGGAGTTTCTTGCCCGTTCTTCTCCATAGGTACCTACTTCGCTTTGGAATGGGCAACTAGCTTCATATTTCTGACTGACCGACCCCTTGACAATTCAAAAGTGCCTGTAATGGGTTTATTTGAAATAAATGCTTTGAGTTTGAGTTTGAGTTTGAGATTGAAACTAACTGAGAAAAATAAACCATATACCTATAAACATTTAAAAAAACTAAAAGACCCACATTGTCTTTACATTCACAGTTATTAAAATAATATAATAGGTATTTTCTAAAGTAAACTTTCATTTAATTATAAAGTCCATCAATGTCAGTGAGCACCTATTTAAAAATCCGGAAATAATCTTGGTCAGAACATTTGAAGACCATTTGAACTGGTGTCTGAAATGGTATTTTCAGGAAAGAATCACACTGATTTGGGTGGACCCGTCCAGTCAGCTCGTCAATTATTGTGCAGCTCAATTCAGAACTAAAGATTATGAATTAAGTTCCTTACCACCTGTCACCAATTGTCAGAACATCTACAGTTTAATTAATAGGTAGTCGACGCCCCCACCGAATAAAATGGTAAAATCACTTTACTGTACAATGTTTTATTGTGTATTCGTATTCTTCAGACTTGGTTGTGTGTTATTTTTTTTAATAAAAATAAACGATGGAATAGGTACCTACTCATTTCTTTTGAAACCACTCGAAAAAGCCTATAATAGTCCATTACCGAACAGCAATGACTTCAACCATTCAGTAACATGTGATAACAATATTAATCGACAATTTTTTTTTTTTACATTGCATCGTACATTTATAAATAATGTACGATGCAAAGGAACAAAAAAATGTGTTATTTTATTACCGTACAATTAAAAAGATGCATAACGCAAAATCAGATACCAATAGGGATGATGACTGATATTAGAAATGTTCATAAAAACTATGTAATTTTAAAGAAGGCATAGTTAAAATGAGATAATCGAAAAAATCTGTTAAATCGGTGTAAATATGAAGAAAATACACGCTTTTAAAGTTTTTGGAGGGGATTATTCCCGTCCTTGTCGCGCCCGCACGGTACGGACAATGTACGGCGCTAGTATGCCGTTACATAGTCGTGACGTCACTTCTACGATAGTACTGTCCTTGTCTATCACTTATCATAAAACGTTTATAACTTGGCAATTTTTTTAGATTTTTCACTTTTTGTAATTTTGTTTGCACTATTTGGAAACAAACAATTTATTGAAATAAAAATGAAAAAAATGTCATAATCCCTATTTGTCCCTGTCTCAAAACATGTCTCTATTAATACTATATAATAATTTATATTATATATCAATTATATATACTTATAAGCAAATAGGCTAGATTGTAATGTATATGTATATAAATACCTATCGCCAACCGTGATCCTAACTAATATTATAAATGCGAAGTAAGTTTTTTTGTTTGTTTCGCTTTCACGCCAAAACGGTTGAACGGATTTGGATGAAATTAAGACATGACGTACAGACAGACAGACACATACGAGTTACTTTCGAATTTATTATATTATTATGGATTGGTGTTAGAAGGATAGCGAATATCGAATAATACCTTTCATTTTGTATATTTTAGACAACTAATTCTTTGTAATAGGCGCGACATATTAATCAAAAAACCTTTTTTGTTTGCCCTGTATAGGTATACATTTCGGGTTACCAGTTTATGCAGTAGGCCTCTCACATTATATAATATATCTTCAACATCACATTATAAATGACATTTTTTTTGACTTAAATAACATTATTTTTCCTTTTGAGTTTCTTTATCACTTGTGTTTTCTACAACTAAGTATATTAGAGAAGAAGCTCTTCAAAAAATCTCCAATCACCATGTTTATGTGTATAAAATCAATCATATTATGTTTGGAGGCTAAGGTACACTTTCACTTGCTAACGGCCGAACCCAATAACGTCTCCTCTCCATCTGCAATATTGGCTTACAGCAGGCTTAGCATGGCGTTTTCTGTTTCTACTCTACTGTAGAATAGAAATCGCTTTCTACGCTCCTCGAAATCTCTTTTTCGCGAGCACGAGGACACACTTAGACTCAGGTTGCTTTATAGATAGTGATTGTCCATAGCAACGGGTTAGTTGCTAGTGATGTGTATAACTACCCATTTTTACCGTACAATTGCGTTTCGTTTCTGTGTAGACAGTAGAAAACTTTCTAGTGCCTACACAGAAACGCCATTTTTGTCTACTCTTCCGTCGACAATACGCTTCTCTAGGGCGCTCGTGCTAAGCCTGCTGGAGATAGAAAAACCAATCAATCTCTGGTTTAACGTTCCAATAAAGCCAAAGTATGCAACCCTGTAACATATTGCCAGTTAATTGTTTGAAGCGGACAGATAGAATTGTAACGTCTATCATCAGTAGATAACTGTCTTAGGTTATTGGGTTTGGCCGTTAAGAATTTGCCTTAGTACCAACTCATCTCCAAGTTACAGGCACTCAAATCCTGATCCAGCTAGTCCCTTGCTGCCCTCTTCCAGCGACGCCCTGAGCCGAGGTCCGTACCCCACAGGGGGTGCCCTTAGCGTTGTCGCTTAGTTTTTAGTTAGTACTTAGGTTTAAGTCCTGGCTGGAGGCCTTAATTTATTAGGGCAACCACAGGCAAGCCCGTCTAAGCAGACGACAACCTCATAGGTTGACCTGCGAGATGCCATTCCCAAAAAAAAAAAAAAGTTTTCAGCAATATTCGACAACTACACGATAATGCGATAACTATGCGTGGTGATTTTACCTTTCGTTCGATATCCGAGGTTCTTCTGGCCTTACAATCAGTGATTCGTGAAATTGAAGGACCCCGCGTAATGTACCTATGTCTTTTATGAAAAATAATTGTTTCAGAAATTGCTTTTATGACCGAATTAATTTTTAAAACGTAGGTAGCTATACAATATTGGTTGATGTTGAGATCTTAATTAAACTAACGTTGATATTTATTACGAACTTAAATTACCTACTAATAATGACGTAGGTACGACGATTATTTGATTATTGCTAGTAATAGGTAGGCTACCTCTCAATATAAAATGTGACTTATTTACTACGCGCTACGACGAGCATATCTACCTCGCATTGTTAGGAAAAAAACGTGGAAATAACCTTGTCTGGCTTTATGAGACAAATATTTTAATGAAAATAGAAGTATCTACTTATTTAGGATACTCAGTACTACACATTATCAGCCGGTCAGCTCCATGCTATATTACAATATTAGGGAAAATAATGAACTATACTTGAACCATACTCGTATGAAGTAGTCACGAAGCGATAACAGTTGTTTTGAAAGGAAAATAATAAAGTAATTACCTTGCCGCTCTCTTTCTGGAAGTCGCAGCCTCGGTTGTTGTAGGGCGAGTGGTCGAACACCAGCTGCAGGTTGGTGCCGGTGGCGGTGAACGCAATCTCCGTGTGGCCTTCCCGACACCCGCTCTGGAACCGCATCTGGCGCTCCTCCGGCGGCCGGTCGCGGTAGCCCGTGTACCTCACCTGACGTCACCAAAACACCAATTAGCTACTCATCTATTGTGAAATCCGGTCTACGGATTGCTGTGGTCCCTCAAGTTCTCTTGTAGCTTTGAATACAATAAAGTAATAAAATGTAAATACAATATTGTAACGGGAAAACAATACAAATGAGAAACAATTATAATGTTTCCAAACGGATGACTTAATAATTTAACTAATTTTCCTGTTGACTTACGCTTAAAATGGTATCAAAACGCGTTTAATTACACAACATGTATTGTGACGTTTAAAATTTAATATCATAATTTAGAAAGATTACATACCTCACTTTCTCTGCTCAGTCTTTTGAAGAGATCGTCTGATTCAAATTTGCCTTTCTGATCTGGAACTACCCGCGGCATTTTAAAGATAAAACGTGGTTTTGGTTGTTCATACAGTCCGATGGAATCGAAAGGCAACATGCCTGCCAATGCAGCTGGATCACTCATGGCGTGCATTACACGAAGATTAAGAATACACTAGAATACTATTCACCATCACACCCAAGTGTTAACACGCGCACCACACTGACTCAGCGACGCCGATGATTCAAATGGGTGTTAGTTCGCAATACTCGTATCCGTGCGACACGACTACCTGCCACTGCGACAAACGCTTACTGAATGAACGCTCGCACAAAGGTTCAGGGAGCATTTCCACCAGGGCGGAGTCTCCGCCGGGTGGGGAACAGTGGACCAATGACGGGGCCCTGCGGCACCGCCCGACGCCTTCTCTACGCGCTTTCGGGAGCTTTCAAGCGAAAAGAGGGTTTTCCCCCTCGAAACTGTTCAAAATAAATACTGTAAACGACAAAACACATGAATTTATAATGATGGACATTATCCTCTTTCGACGTTTGAAGTGTTTTATGTAGTTGTATCAGATCCTTTGTTCCTTTGTAACGAGATAAATGTACGTTATATACAGTTTTATAAAGGGGAGTAGGATCCCAGGATACGATAGAGCGCGTGAAACGTGATATTTTTGTAAGGCTTAAAAGCTGCATTTATTGGACGCCCAGTAGCCTAATTGTATTCCATCTTGGTATAAATTTCAATAAAAGGGTCTCGTATGTAAGTACTTACCTTCTAATTATTATTAACAGGTTCTTGTTATTGATATGGCGTCTGAACTCGAAGTTCAAGTCTAATATTATGTAGCTGCAGCGTTTAGTCGGAGGAAATCAGCACCCTAATTGCGTAATACAAAAACAATCGGAATCTGAATCGTTTTGAAACAGATTGCTAAACCATTGCTTCGTAAGTTCGATAAAAAATCTGCTCAACAATCTAAATAACGCAATGAATGTTGTTGAACTGTCAAAATACAACAGATTAGTAGTAATCGTTTACGAAAATGTGTTACGCAATTAGGGTGCAATTATTGGAACATTAGTTTGTATATAGAAAGATGCTTTTGTTTGAAACTTTGAAGTTAACGATGCTAATTGAGTGAGTACTAAAATTGTTTATTTTGTTTATATATTTATAATGAAGTGGAATTAGAGTTTCTTTATCCTCTTACGGCCAAATCCAATAACCTTAGATAGATCGCTTATGATGATAGCCAGTACAATTTTATCTGTCCCTGTCAAACAAATAGCGTCATAGGGTTGCATTTACTTTGGCTTTATTGGGACCTTAAATCCAGAGATTGATAGTGTTTTCTATCTCAAGTATGCCAAAATTGGAGATAGATACACGTTATTGGGTTCGGCCGTTAATCATATCTATATGAGTAGAAAACTGAACACAAATAGGGTACCTACTTTATTAAGTTACCGCTTTCTTACATACCACTTGTGATCCATGCATGTTATAGACACGGATACTACGAACTGTTCTATGTTGAAGTGTATGTCTTCACAACACCTCTTTCGTAGGTACCTATAGGTAGGTAGTACTCAATTTGTTATTTTTCTGCCTGTCTAACAAAGGCAGAAAAATAGGTAAGTATTACCTACTTACATAAGTTGGTAAAGAGCATAGGCCTGATTTCCTACAAGTGTCTGTTATAACTATAGATATGATAATGGCAGAGTTATACCTAATCATTAGAATCATCAATAGAAGTCTCTAAGTTATAATTGGCCTCAAATGGACAATTTAATAATATCTAATTTAATAGGTTAATTTGAACTGTAGAGTTGTATTCATGTTCTGTGCCTACGTAAATACATATTTTATATTGATATCCACCCTTGTTTTATCGTAGCATAGGTGTGGTGAATCTTGTTACCATAAAAAAGCTTTTAGTTTGAAGATGGATCTGAGGAGAAGAGAAGCCGCAGAAAATAAAATAAATGTAATTCAATAACCTAAGACACCGCACTTCATCCGATTATATACAATGCAATGCAATGCAATGGTTCCCTAGTGTCTCATGTTGTAGTGGTGGATTAGACAAATATAGTGTCAATTAGCAGATATAGATCTAAACATTTGGACAGAAGTGAAACGTCTCAATGATCGCAGTCAGGCGAAACGTTTAATGTGTCTGTTGGTAACAAAGGGCGGTGCGCTTTGTGAAATGAATCGAGTGCTGTTGAAAGCGTCCGAGTACGATCGGCACTCGATGATATACGTTAAGTGTTGGAATTGTTGCTACTTTTTTTTGAAGAACTGTTTTTGTTGTTGCATTTCATAGTTTTTTTTAAAAATGCCCCTCAAACAATATATTAAGACAAGACAAGTAAGTAAGCAGAAGAAGGTACTTACTTACAAGAGGTAAACTGAAGTCAGAAGCACAAGGGCCAAGTATCTTTTATGGCGCAGTTGCCAAGCTGGGACTATTAGCACTACCAAATGACGTGTGTTTGGCAATGATCTGTAATAAGCAGAAGTCATGATCAAGATATGGTTTATCAAACATATCTGGATAATTGTGTGACGCTGGCTGCGTGCCTTAGTTCTTCTGCTTTGGACTGAAAAATTCATTTTGACAGATAATATTACTGTGGTTTTCTAAATTAGTGAATCGTACTATGTAATTTAGAAAACCACAGTAAAATTATCTGCGAAGTCAGTACCTTGATAGATATAAACATTAGTTCTCAAAAGCTTTACCAAAAATAAATGTAAGTACTCCGTGCTCAACATCAAAGAACAACACTTGCCTATTTGTTCCAATAATCATACTAGAAATATTAGAATTCGTCACGTATCTCTTTATTGTGAAGGGATGGCCACGTGGCCAGCGCGCAACGTTTGATCTTTATGCAAGCTGTAGCGCGGAGCTTTGACGAAACTAGAAACACCCTCCCACGTGTCAATAAAATTCTTAAGTAATAAGAATTATATCATGGTGTAATATTTTTGTATTTTATTATCAAATCAAGGTTTTTAGTAGAAAGAAAGGCAAAGTGCCTCATGATTCTATGATAGGCCCATTTATGCTGTTACAATTATGTCTGTGTACAATTACACGAATACGCAGTTTAATACTTCAGCTACTGCCTATGTTGATTTTAGTTTTGGTAGAAAATAACCATTAGAAAAGTCATAGTCAGTTTTACTAATATCGTCATTTTATTTTCAGCATCTTGCCATCAACAGCTAATGTCAGGACTAAAAGCTTGTATTTTTTCAACAATAAAAATAAAGGCTGTTCTTCTTGTAAAATATAATGACAAAATAATAAGCATAAACTGTTTAATAAAAATATGTAATTGATAACGTACTTAGTTCCCACAAAAATATTCTCACGCCCACGAGTTTTAATATCGTCACTGTCCATATAGGTGGAACCTGATAACGATAAATCGTTTCATAAATCAGTTCATAAATGAACTAAACTAACACTATGAATTTAGATATTACTTTACATCTAAGTACTGGAAAAAAAAAATCTAGGCTTTATTTTATTTTACTGTTCTATCAAGGCATTGTTTAGTTTTGGTTTTAACCATCATTATTCTCTTGCCCTTATTCCAATTTATTTGGGGTCGCCGCAACATGCTTTTTCTTCCATACTTCCTTCTATATTAGTACTTACTTACTTATAAATTAGTCGTCATCTTGGTAGTCCTCCTTTCTACAGCCAAATCATCTTTTCCACAATCTATAGTTTCTTTGGTGTTCCCCTACTCTCATAGCATTCCAGAACGATACTCAAAACTTTCTTCACACGACATTTTGATAATTACTTCGCATCACATTCACATACAATGACAATCGATTTCCACACATCATTTTAACCAACAATCATATTTTTTTTCTGTTCAGCTAGTTTATTCACCACTAGGTTATCTAAAATGCACTGTTATTGCGTGATGATTTTCCCAGACGTAGCCCTTTTCATTGCCTTTGACTTTCTACATTAATACTTCTAGTTGTCTGAATCTTGGGTTTTGCTTTTGCCCGCATGTTTTAGCCTCATCTTGGCGTTAAGCCTACGGTTGAGTGACAATGAAAATATTTGGCTGGCCCAAAGAGTGTCAGTTGTTCAGGCAGTACTTTTTGTTTGTCCTTTCTGAAGTCGAATAAATCTTTGACTTTGTATTTTCTTCTTCCCAGGAGAAAAAGGTCCGTAGCACATGCCCGGTGCACTGTTACCGTTTCCAAAGACATTTTAAATCTAATTTTATAACTGGCTGATTGTATCCTAAATAAATGAGGATACTTGCTTGACTTAGCGTTCCAATTAGTTAAGCGATCTTTTCCTAGTCCGGGGTTAGTTACTCCGACATTATAATTATGACATGATGCCAATGTATACCTAAATCGTAAGAATCATTGTTATGGTGAATGGACTTGATCATGTTTGTTATCTACTTACAAGATACAATAACTAATATTAGTAGATAATATTAACATTTTTATGGTGTAGCTAATGTGATATCGCGACGTAAACCACATCCTTTTAGATAAGTTCCTACTCGTAAATTCACCCGTACTAGAAATATGTGTTGTTTTTATTGCATGTTAGATATGTGGCATACGAATTACATGGTAACTTCTGTGGTAAAAGTCTTCGTTATGTTAAAAAATGTAGAACCAAAAGTGTCTGTGCACTATGGTTCGGGTTTTCAGGCTAGGCATAGGTACTACTACATATTCAGTATTCACATTTTGCGTGGACTAATATTTTCATCAGTATACCGTTACAGATTATTCCGTGTAGCGCCCAGTCCCATATAATCCTGTTTTATCATTGTTAACATGCAGTTCACATTGTTTAACTTACTGGTGCACTGAACAAATGTTCCGTACTTCTCACCTCGGCTGGTACTAGTACAAGTTTTTTATGACCATGACCAATAAATCATAGCTTTGTTACTGACTCATTCATTTACATATTTACACTGTGACAATGACCGTGGAGACATTTAATTAATTGATTCATAAACCTTTTCATAGTTGTAGAGCAAAAAGTACACATTGACCTCTGAATAAAACAAAAAGTACACAATAAAGAAAAGGGTTACAACAACGTGTTCCCATTAACATGTATTTTAATGTGAGGCGCGTTCGGGCAGTTGAGTCATTTGTTACGATCTTTTATTTTATTGCCACCCTTCCAAATAACGTTTTTTGTTCCTTAATTTCTTTACTAATTTCGTTTTGAAACTTTTTTCTATGCTGTTGTTTTTCTGCCCGCTTGATGCCGATAGTTGTGTACGATATTCTACGAAGAGACCTTCATACTGAGAATGAAAAATACCCAAGATCGAACCAAAACTCCGAGCACTTAAAAAAACACCTAATCATGAATCTTTATTGGTGAGAGTTGAGAAAAGGCATCGTAGGTTTAATACGATAGCTACTCTCAACTCGTACAATTCGTACTTTTGAAACCGTGTTTTTAGGGTTCCGTACCTCAAAAGGAAAAACGGAACCCTTATAGGATCACTTCGTTGTCCGTTTGTCTGTCAGTCTGTCAAAAACGATTTACTCAGTAACGCGTGGACGTTTTGGCACGAAGCACACATATAACACATAAACACACATACTCACACACACACACAGAACACCAAACATGATACACACGATACGATACGATATCACAGTAAAGGAAAAAGTCCGTTTATCGATATAGTTTGTAGTTTTATCACAAAAAAAAAAACTTTTGTCTTTAAGTCCGAAAATAATTGTAGATAACACATATAACTATATTTTTTCGAGATTACAAAACTTAGTTACATTTGCAGTTGGAGATGCCTATGTACAGCAGTCGACTGCTGAAGACTGATAATGATGATGAAAATTTGCAGTTTGAGAATTGACCGCGACGTATATCGAAGTATCTGGAGATTTTTTTTCTTCTTTCTATGATCTCTGATTCCATATACGCTCACAGTAAATGATCTACATTCATCGACCAATCGATAAGATGTTTTAAGGCCTACTAAGTATCTGCTAATTTCGAGCCCGGCAGTAAGTAATACTTAAATTGTAAGGAATTTAAGACACCTTATTTGTCTTAAATTCCTTTGTCTATTTGAAGTTTTGCCAACGCCATTAACCAGATTAGTCGCAAATTATTTTATGATGGGAAGGTAGGAGTTCAGAAACTGGACATTTTCTAAAGACCACCTACAGACGCTACTGATTACCTTGTTGTGCATGAAACACATCATCCGGCCGGGGTGATGAAATTACCCTAATAAAATTATCTAATTGGAACTTGTCCATACATCAATCTAATTTAGTATTTCAAGCTTTAATTTTACGAGGCATACGTGTGCAAATTCAAAGATTATGGCCGTTTCATTAGAGCGGGCCGCCTGCTGCAAACCAGCGGCCGTGGACGGTCGTAAACCGGCAAAGAAGCCGTCAGACGTTGTTTATGCGAGCAATTCCGGTCACCGCTTTGTCTTTCACCGCGCGGCCTTCGGACGACACCCTAATAAAAGGCGTGGCAAAAAGTGCCCTAATGGGTGCTGATCCTATTTCAAAGTAATAAAATGCAACAAAATTAGCCTTTGTTAAATTTAGAACTGTAAACGTGTAAACTCCAGACATCGTTACGGACGGCTCCGACCGGCTCGCCGTATAACCGGACTATTGTTTTATGGGCGTGTAACTTGGAACTATTATTATTTTATAATAAGGGTGCGGCGCGTAGCGGTACCTTTTAGCAATTGTTTTCTTTCTGGATACCTGCCAACAGTTCCAACATTGCAATGTTGGATTCACTATTACAATATTTACGAACAAAAGTCACTTTCTCTTTTAGTTTTGTTAATGTGTATGGTAGGGAAACCTTTTTTTTCAATAAAATGACATTTAAAATCTGCCCCGACAAACAAACTACCTACTTTAGAAGTTAGGTATTGCCATTCAATGGTAAGTTATTATTTGTAAAATGATCAAGTGAAATAACTTCGCTAAGAGTTCGTATGGTGTGTGTATCTGAGTCATAGACAGTTCGCATTGAATGCTAATGTGTAGTACGAGTAAATCCGAACCGGTTTGCTGAGTTCCGTTTGCGTCTCACACGCCGTCAGCGATTGTCCGATGTGACGCGGGACGAGCTGGGGGAGTTCCTTCTATTTTTTTTCCTATAAATTCTAATAGAATACGTCAATAATTAAGAAAGTAGAACTCAAAATCTATTTATATTTCTAGCCTTTTCTGGCATAGGTACGTTTATCGCGTACTTATTTCAATCTACATCTAGAATTGAATTACAAATTCGATACTCTCTACTACAACTTAAATGACAAAGATTTAATTTTGTATGTACATATAATAATAAAAGAGAAAAAAAAGCTTAGATAGAATATGCATATATTGGTTCCGTTTTTGTTATTTATTCACTCCATGCAATTTAGGGCGTCAATTTCAATATGTCGGGTGAACTGTTTTCGATTAACTATTTAAGAGACTACTACTTGATAACGCTCAGTAGTTTCCTTGCCATGCACTACTTATACCTACGGTCTAATGCTGCTTATGCTCACAAAAATGAAAAACTTTCTCACAAGCAGTGCTTTGGGATCCGCTTTTACTGCTATAAGGAACAAGATGTTTAGTATTTGTCGATTTATCGTGAAAGCGAGTCTCCACAACATTTGCTCGATGTGGTGTCGTCGACCACGCGGCACGGGCCTACCATATTCGTGTTTTGGAATTCCCTGCATGGCGCATGGCGTGTCCTTGTCGATAAGTAGGTAAATTATTCATTGTGCCATTGACTTGAGGTATTGTATGTCAATGATCTCGCACAGAAAGACATGACGCCTTAAATGATTGCACCGTCTATAGAACAATAAAAATAAGTTGAATACGTCAGTCATAACCGGATTACTTATAATATTAACAATAATACCAGCCTATTATCGTCTCACTGTAGGGCAAAAGCCTAGTCTCATACAGAGGAGGAGTACCTATAGATTTCGTAATATCCTTCTGTCTCAAATGAAAGTCTCTTGCACTATGGAGACCTAATATTGGCTTATTATATTTGGAGTTTCTATAAGAAAGTCCAGTGTCCGTTATCTCTCATGTACCGTACCGTCTATCTTATACCTCAGTTATAATATAGCTACAATCTAAATGGTGTGATTTGATTGCGTAAGATCTGCCTCTCAAGTGTTAGTGTATTCTATCGCTCGAGCGTCGGAAATACCTGCGTTGGGGAAATACCGGCAATATTTATCTACATAACTGTTCGTGAAGATAGGAATGTCCATGCATTCTATCCTCTAGTTTTAATTCTACTTAAAGCTGCCGGATACAATGCTGCAGTGCTTGGAGACCTCTGCTGCTTCTGGAGTTGTCCACGATCACCAAGAAATCACACTATGCATCAATCAGGCAGTTCTTTGTGTTTTTTCAAGATCTGGCTATTAGTCTGAACGACCTATATGTATGTATGGACCTATCACCATCAAAGCTGTGTGACCGACGTCTATCAAAAAATTTAATAGTACCGGAAGGGAAGAAAAATGGATGTTCAGCAAGTTAGTACCTACATAATCCTTCTTGCGTGGCTGGTCTACTATCTTCAACGTTTTAAACTTCAGATACGATGGAATTCTAGAAAGCCTTCGGTAAACATTATAACGATAATTTAGGAGCTAAGCTCAAATTCAAAATAGTCTTTCTTTATTTTCCGAAATTGCTTAACCGGAATGTGTGTTGTTCATTGATAATGATGTTGAACTCTTGATCATCCAGAAAAATATTAACATTTTTACTTCATATTTGAAAACCAATTTATACGTTTTGTCTCTCATAATTATCATGTTATGTGGGAATGTCCACAGTCTATTATAAAAAACCTACACCTTGACACATTGGTACAGTGTTAACAAATATCGGTCAATATTGGATTTCCCCTATTTCGTGTTCAATAAAACTTTCACGGTATGTATTGCATGATATTGTAAAATCCCAGTACGCTATTTAAATAATTGGACATAAACAAGGCTTTAGCGAAATACTGGTTCTGTTCCGGTTGAGTTCACTTGAACAACTTACTTAGGTACTCTCTGACTCATACATAAGGAGTGCGATTGTAAACTTCGGATCTTGCAATTGTATTAATTGTTATAAAATTTAACCCGCTAGGTTCAATAGAAAAGCAAGAAATAAAAACGTTTACTTGGACCAGTACTGTAAGCAAGGCACAGTAGAACAAACTAAAATTAACATGAATTGAAAATATGTATATGCAGGCATATTATAACTAGCGCTAGTTGAAATATTACTTTCTATCCGTATACATAGCCATTTACGGGCTAAGGGCAAGAGGATGATGCAATACACGCATAGTCTCAGGTCTGACAGTCAAGCTTGGTTGATACGAGTATGTTTGCCAAAACCAAATCAAAGTATGTTCTTCGAGTTTTTGCTCATTATTTCAAATCAAATCAAATCGAAATCGTTTATTTGCATAAAATGTGGTAGGTACAATTTTTTTTTTTTTACTAGCCTATACTGTCCCACTCCTGGGCAAAGGCCTCCCTCCACTCCTTCCATCTGTCGCGAGCCCGCGCGTCCTCTTTCCAGTTCTTACGGAACCTGTCCAGCTCGTCCCGCCACCTCCTACGTGATAGCCGCGGCCCCGCCTCACTGTCCCAGGGCACCAGTTCTGTGTTATTTGGGCCCACATTTTGGTCGGCATTCGGCAAACATGTCCTGCCCAGTCCCATTTAAGTTGGGCAGCCTTTTGAGCCACGTCAGCTATGTTTGTTTTGGAGCGCAGTATTGTGTTTCGAACACGGTCCGTTAATTTAACGCATAGTATACTGCGCTCCATTGCTCGTTGGCAGACCTTGAGTTTGGACTTCTGGATGTTAGTCAAAGACCAAGTCTGTGCACCATAGGTTAAGATCGGAAGAATACACATGTCCATAAGCTTGCGTTTTAGTGTCATAGGCAACTCACCCTTAAATAGTTCCTTCATAGACCAATAGCTCTTCCAGGCGTTTTCCGTTCGTCTTGTGATTTCTTTATCTTGTCTCGCCTGAAAAGAGACTACTTGGCCTAGGTAAAGGTATTCCTGGACATGTTGTATTGTCTCCCCGTCAACTTTTATGCTTCCAGGTGCTTCGTTGCACATTACTTTGGTCTTCGACATATTCATCTTCAGTCCAACCTCAAGGCTTGTATTACTAAGTTCTTGGAGCATCCGTTCAAGTTCAGTGGCTGAGGATGAAAAGGGAACAATGTGCGAAACGTAGATTTGTCAGTCTCGCTTCCCCAAGGACAATGCCTGATATACAATGACAGGTACAAAATATGTTACATAAAATTTCTGTGCAAAGACACATTCCGCCATGTATGATAGCATGCAAATATTTAATAGAGTAGGTGTGTAACATACATTAGACAAATTAATCACAATTTATGGTATACATTAATTTTTAGGTTTTAGGATTAAGAACCCGATAAAAGAAAATAACAATCCTATTTAAATTTAAATGCTACATACACATTAAGTGCATACATACTTAGATAAGTAGTTAACAAAATTAACAAAGTAACATAAATAAAATTACTACAATGCATTTCTGAAGTGGTAGGACTGACAAGACTTTCGGTTGAGAAATTCGCCGACTGAATAAAAACTATGGGAGATTAACCATTTTTTTTTAAACGAAACTGAATTTTTATAAGGTATTTATAAGGTAGTTCAGTATCGATGGTATACCAGAGGCGTTATAATGGTTGGTTTCTATGAGATATTTTAAGGTGGAGGCATTTACTCTTTTGCGTTTTGAAATGTAAAATTTTCGTTTTTTCAACATTAACTTTTAAAGCGTTGTTTTCGCATAAGTTTCTACTGTATTGCACACAAAACGCTTATTCTTACGTGCGTTTTATAGTCTTGAATTTATATGGAGAAGGAACCTCCCGACAGTAGGTACATAATTTACAGAATGGGTCTTAGTGAGAATGCCGACAGCGGTACTTTCACGTCGGAATAATTTTGTTTATTGTATTGCCTACGCAGCGGCTATGCCTCGCATGGCCAACGCATTATCAATGCTTGCCTGTTTTTATATTCTAAAATTCTAAGGCCTTCTCTTCGTTGTTTCTCTATTTCTAAGAAAATTTATAAATTTTATACCAAAGCCTATCCGTAGTGTTAACTTAACCGTAATATGGGAAGTAGGTGAAATAAACAACCTGCCGTGTAATGTATAGCCCAACTCTGACAAGTTTGTACAGATACTTATATTTTTTAAATAACTAAGGCAAATAAGGAAAGACGTCAATTAATGGCACGACTTTACGTGCTTCTTAGAATTAGATTGCGCGCCAAGCCTCCGACAGACCTCGGCGGCGCGAGGCGGCGGCGCAGGCGCTCGGTTACGTCAAGCTACGATCGGAAATACCTCATCGTGACTGTCTATTTCGGCGCGAGTCGCGACGCAGACACACCTGTGTCACGCCGACTGCGGCTCGTGGCACAGTTTGAAAAGTAAACAGATTCAGTCACTCGGCTAGTGGCCTCGGAACTTCTTAAGTCTTAGGGCCATGGGTTTTACCGCTCGCTTAAAAAACACTTTGCGGAATTAGAATTAAGTTTTCGTTGAAAACACAGCTGGAACGACTTTTCACTTGCCATACATTAAAAAAAAACGCATTGCACATTCCTAATCGGATTTGTTGTTATCGATAGAGCATAAAATATCATTAATCAATGGTTTTTACGAAAGCATTCGCTTACACGTTATTACATAAAGCTTATTTTGTTGTGAACGGACGGCACCGTTTATAAAACGTTATCTTCAAATGAACACAATAACAAGTTTAATAATAGGAGTGATTAATGTGCTCACAGGATGACGCGCACTTTGCGCCGAGGGTTAAGGGAGGCGCGAACACGACACTGCGCCTGTGCGACTGCGCAACACTGCCAGTCCTGCTGATCTCCCGCCCGACACAAATGACCAGACATTATTTAATTGAAATGGAAGTGAAAGGGTGACAATTGTAATAGAAAACAAAAAAAGGGTTACGTTTTTGCCGGAACGACGCGATGAAATATTGCGCCAGCCGTGCATTGTAACAGTTGTTCCTTACTACCTATTTAGACAAACAATTATGAACGTAATGGTGTTTATAATATTAATATCGCTGTCAGTAAGGTATCTGTTCCACTAACTTTATAAGCATAATTATATAAAAATCTCGTACGTAAACTTAACGTTCATCAAAACTAGAAATATACAGGGTGGCGGACATCGATGCACAAACTGCAACCATGAATGCATATAAATTTTACGTCGGTTTTCAAAATAAGAAACTACTGCTTCATAGAAAAGTGCAATACCTACGCGGTCAAAATGTATGGATTAGCTATTTTTTTTAATAATCGACGAAAAAATTCAATACGTATCCCAGAAACGAATAAAGAACCCAGAACCCCCGTTCAGAATCATGTACTGAATCCGTGATAACGGGTTGCACGTCGATGTCCCTGCCACCTTGTATAGGATCATACATAATTACAAATTTTACAAAGAAAAAGGGACCTTACTGGTCCACTTGGAAGTCCCTGAACCGTCTCCGATCCCAAGTGGAAAGGTGATGTAAGTCGAACCTACCAAACAACCTCGACGGAACGGCAGCAGAGTATTCTGTGGATGTTGAGCTGTATCAAAAGGGGGGCAGTGGAGGTGGACGCCGTGGAGGTGGCGAAGTTATGAACCAACATTTGAATATCTGTCGTAAAGACAAAGAAAAACTGAGCTCAGCTACGGAATGTGCAGTAGAAGCCGTAACAAGTGAAATACAAATAAAGCATTTAAGATCGATATTAAAAGAAACTATAAATCACGGTTTAAGTTGCGAGTTGTTTACCTACTTGTTTGACTTAACGTCTTGTAAGGCTGTTTGTGTAATAAAAGAAGCGGATTCGGGCTTGACATTTGCTAACTAATGATTCCGTGTGACAAAGCTGCTGCTCGCTCCCTGTCAGGCGACTTTAAAAGCCCTTTGTAATCAGAAATTTTTAACACTTCAATGTTTGATTTGTGCGAATTTGCGACATAGACAGAAAAAAAAGGCGATTGATATGTCACGTTTTTATTGTTGTTTGTATTGCTACCTGAACTTGTCTATAGAAAAAACAAGGGTTCGTATCGATTGCGCGTCGACAGTTTGGAGCCTTTCACGCCGCTCAACGAAAAATATGTCAGTTTCGTGGAGGAGTCGTTGACTTTATTGTAGTCAAAAGTATCATGGCAGCGGGATAATTGATGCTCATTCGCAGAATTCATTTGTATTTTGTTGAATTTTAAAAAGTAGCGGCTTGTATAATGCCTAGCCTTCTTTTATAACTCAATTTTTCATAAATCATTGATAAATTTTAGATGAAATAAAAAACAAAGCCGTGTAGTAACATTGTATTAATATTTAATATCGCGGCATTGCAGGGTAGCGGGGCCGAGGGCACAAGGCGTGAAATCAAATTGTCAACGCGGACTCCAGTGAACATATTGATATTTTAATTAGATTTACAAAGTCGGTGCTCGCAGTTCCGTGGGCACACCCAACTCTTTGAGCCGCTCTAATGGCGCCCCGCGGACTATAGTTAAGGGTTGTCGGAGCCCGCTTTGTGCCTCCTCAATATTTACTCCCAAATGCATTAATGCAACAATACTAACTTGGTTTTTTAAGTTTTCGTAGCAGCTTCCGCGTTATCGTTTACAAAAGCTTTGGAAATGTCACTCACGGCGTAATTATAGAGCAGCGCAGCAGGTAGCTCCATACTAATAGTAGCGACTATGGACAAAATCATAATTGCTTTTTCGTCTATACGTGTAAGCTATAAAAACATTTTTTGTGCGCACCTTTTGTTATTTTAGTCATAAAATTCGGGGAAGAAATAATTACTCATAGACACGACGACGCTGTGTACAGAGTTTCCGCGAAAAAAAAAATGCAGGTTTAGATATGTAATCCTTTAATGTATAAAATGAATCAGAACGTCTAAAGCTTCAATGATTAGAGATAGTAAAGAGAGCTCGGTATAAGTCGGTTGAACATCACTTATGTAGAGTACGTACAATTTCAGCAAACTATAATTTTTGCTAATTTATATGGCATTATTTGTTTGTTGCCATTATAATAACAGACTACTAAAAAGCAGTTTGCCAAAAATACAATTTACGGAAAAAGACAAGAATATCACAGCAGGAGCAAAACATGTTGGACATTTTGAGTGGAATAGTAGAGAAAACATATGCACGTGAAAACAAAAACGACACGAACAAACATCTGCAAAATCATTTTTGTTCCAAAACAACACGATCAATTTGTCTGAATACGCAATGAGCAGAGTGCAGGGGGTGGCGAAGCCCTACTGCGTCCCCGGCGCGCGCCGTCACTTCACGCTGGGCCGTCGGTACACAGAACTCTAATTGACACACTAAAATACGTCATGGCGCATAAAAGCATTGATTCTGGCGAGCCCTTCCATTTTCTAACAATATTTTTTGACAAGCGAAAGGTTAATTCATTTTCTACAGATCTATTTTAATTTTGTTTTGCCAACTGCTAACAAGATTTTATAAATAACTAAAAGTTTTAACTAAACCGATAGAATAGCAGCTGTAAATATAGTTATCATTTATAATAGTTGGAAAGTACGCTTGAAGTTTCCTGCTCAGGAGGGATGAACACAGTACTTTTTGTCAGTGGGAAATAATTTTCCCTGCTGTCAAAAAAATTAAAAACTGCAAGCCCAACTTTGTATACAGCTAATTTGTTAGATCACGTTTTAAAATTGTATTTAAAAATATTACTTCAAAATTTTTGTAATATACATAAATTAATTTTTACAAAATCATTATTTTATGTACATAGATTTGAGCAAAATATTTACCATCATCAATGATAAAATACTGGCTGGTAAAATGCCACAGAAAAATAAACGTAAAAATGCTAGAAAGAGTCAATTTTTTTTTCTTTGGGATTGGCACGGTTTGTGCATTCAGAGAAAGAGGCCATTCGATCTTCAGTTGTTGTTTTGAGTGCTCATATATAAATAGACAGATATTTGTAGCTAAATACACAAACCGTGCGAAGCCAAACGGAAAAAAGAAGATTACATTTGTATAAAATGAGTTCATCAGAATCAGATATGGATTAAACGCCAGATTTCAATAAAGAAGAGGATAAAACAGTAGTGAAAATCCTTTTACAACCAAAATTAAAAGTACGAGATTTTTTTACTGCCTTCTTATTAGAAATGAAAAGCTGTGTTTAAATCGGGTGAAATACCTATTTGGGCACTCGAACTAGTGAAGGCATCGCTACGCTCGTGCGCCAAATCATTTCGTGCCTAAGTAGGTCCCTTTGTTAGTACTTTATGACTTAGCAGCCTTTTACAAGCATTGGAATGATTCGCTTGTTTTAAATAAGTACAATTAAATTGAGAAATTATAGTTATGTAAAAAAAATTAATGTCAATAATAATGAATTTAATACTCGTACAAGTAGTCAGCAATATTAATGTCATCCTTTTAAGGTGACATTGAAGTTATAATTTTTGTAATAACTGTACATTATATTTGTATTTTTATGTGGAGTTAAATAGGATCGATTAATCCTTATTGTTTGTAAAGGACAGATCGCTACATTTATACATAAGAGAAAATCGTTATTTTAAGCTAGACTCTAAATATTCTTTTACTGAGTATAAACATAAAAAAGCATTCAATACAATCAATCGTCAAGTTACCCAGATCATCATCTGCCGAACCTTTTCTCAGCTATTTTGGTGTCAGCATCCAGTCTAACCGGATGCAGCTGTATACCATTATTCTACATGGAACGACTGCCTATCTGACGTCCGCCACCCAGTTACTGGGTATCGATGCCCCTTGGTGAGTTATCTAGGTATTAGGTCTATTTCAAAAACTGAGAATACACTGTAGGGGTTACTCGAATCTAACATTTTCCTGATTATTAGATAATACTAAGCATATTGTAGAAGAGTAAACATAATAACATAAATGTACGTAGGTATTCCTCAAGGGACTGTACTAGGTCCTTCACTTATTGTACTCTCACTATATCCCAAAACTATACAAATCGATACTTTCATTGTATTCAATTATGTTTATATTCTATCAAATCTGTACAGAAGCTATTCTTAAATCTGCCCTAAAAACTAAAAATCAAACGAAAAGCGTTACTGGCAAAATCATTTACGTCTTGGGTTTTTAATTATATTAGATCAAACAGAAAATAATTTTAATATGAAATAATCTATACGTAACCCTAGTAAGAGCGTTATTAAATGGGATTCTTAAAATTCTCTAATATAACGAGATTTTTATGCAAGAGCCCCCTGGTGTACAATCGTCAGTTGCTTTCCTCGCCCTACGGCTGCCCGAGGCAAATATCTGCAGAATGCGAGTAATTATTTATTTGCCCTCTGAGCCCTCACTGCCCCTGCTTCCACTCAGCCTTTCAACAGCCATCCATACAAATAAATACAATGCGAACGCAATACAACAGAGAAATTGAAGGAATGTGGAAACTGGGCTTTTTGTCATTCCTACTAGCGTTATGTAGAGACACATTTTGGGAATAGCTATTTAAAATTGATCTCCAATTGACAAAACTGCGGGAAGAAAATAATATCGCTTCAGCACAAGAGACGAAACATAAAATAACGATTTGTGCCGCAGTATGTACGAGCCTTTAATTATAATACTTTGATTATTTTAATAACATTATTGAATGGTTACTCAACATTGCCATAGACTAGACTAGTGTTTTTTTGTGGTGTTTATAAAGATTCATGCCTAACAGTCTCTTTACGATTGTGAAATTTTAAAGTCTCTTGGTATTTCCCGGTTTCAATTAAGATTAAATGTTTTATGATCAAATCCAATAAGTTTACGGACATTGATTAGTGTGATGTAAAAAATGGAGTGGATGTTAAGTTTTTTTTATAACGTTTATTTTTCTATTTGCAGATGCAGAGCAGCAGACATCGTATAAATCTCATGCATCACTTGAGACGTACGTTTCAAGTGATGAATGCGATTTATACGATTAAAAAAAAAATTAAATGCTTTGAAAATAATAAACATGTAACGTGCAATCTATAAAGCTAGTTAAACATTAAAAAAATATGGAAATTAGAACATTCAATATAAATAAACGTCGACATTAGTATGGACGCGAAGTTAATTAAGATTTTTATGACATGCCGCTCACATCACATTAAACTTGCACGAGGCCGGGAATGTACTGGAATGTAATGAATCTCTTGGTACTGGAATGTAATGTTGATGTTGTGAACACTGATGTATCCGGCAGCATCGTTTGTTTATGATAAATACGGCGCTCTGCATTTTATTACCGACTCAGAACTTAAGGATACACCAATTACTGTGTATTGTATCCGTAGTGTTTTATGACTCCTTATTGTACCAAACTATAATATAGTGGCAGGTAGGTGCCGAGTTCTTTAAGGTTAGTTTTACAGATAATAAAGAGCTTAAACGGTATCGTTTTTCATGCAAGCTTTAAAGAATAGAAAACACACAATGGCGACTGATAAAGCCGGAGACAAATACAACGCGCCGGGTCGCTACTATTTTGACATTTTAATTTCACCCTTGCTCAAAATCCGTTTTGAATGGCGATAGATGGGGGCGCGACGTGATGTTGAGCTCTCTTGATACATGTATCACAGTCGCAGGAGAGAATTGATTGACGTTTATCGCCGGGATTAAAATACAATTAAATTTAATTTTAAATTGAGCACAAAATTCTGTGCAACCCTTTACAAGACCCGGACGTGCTAGTAAATAGTACTACGTAAGTACCTATCCGTCGTTCTTAATAACAGCAGTCGTGCTCAAAGGTTCGAACAAAAAATATTTATTGTAAAATTGTGCAAACGTATCGACAATGGCTTTCAATTTATGGATTGGAACGGCCATTTGGTTGGATGTTCTCGATTAGAGGTAATTTGTGTCAATCACTGGTTCATTGTGCCGTCACGTCCGCCTGCGCCTCGTACGGCCATTCGCTCTAATTAAACGTCGAGCCCCATTTACAAAAGTCAATCGCGGGATTAAAGTTTGACGTGAACAGAGCTTTTCCAACTATTTTAATGGTCTTTTGTAGTTTGTTATTAGGATGTCAATCTTAAAGAGATTAATTTGCCCTTTGATTTTACTTTTCGGAAAAAGATAATTGTACGGTATTGATTAGTAGTTGTTGTAGAAATTTTAATCCCACTAACTCCTATTCCTATGGTATTTTAATTCCTACAATTTCTACTTTGTATAAAGAGCGTTTGTCTAATAAAGCGTTCCCACAGTCCAAGCTTAACTAAAAATCAAAAGTTTATTGCTTTCCGCGTGCCTAACCCCGTGTCGTAACGTTATTATCGCCAATAATAACTTATTTTATCGCCTACACACAACCGATTTCATGTCTAAATTTGTTTGCATTTTAGATTTGCGCAATTCTTGATTTGCGGTCTACTGAGGTCTTCGAGTAAAATATAAATTCTCTGTCCTTTTTCATCAAACACATTAATGTACGTGACAAAACGAGAGAGAGTAGTCAGAGTAGGGGTTGGTAGCACAAAATGTGCAGTGGCTGCAACCCTTTCATTTAGTGTGTGACTAGTAAACAGTAATTTGATTTCACGCTAGTCCCGTGATTAATGTCGGTACCTTATCGCTCCATATTTTACCGATTTAGACCAATATCACTTTTTATTTTGTTCTATGTATTTATAACGTGTGAAAATTGATAGCCGAATAATGAAAACTACGCAAGATTCGTAATAAGTAACTAGCTCAATCACTGGCTTATTAGTCGATTCCCACAAATTTACTTGCCCGAAACGGACGAATACTAAATTAACTTTTAAAATAATATATTATCTTCTGTAAGCGACTCGCACGAAGTTAATTTATTTTTGGGACGAATCGTACGTATTTGCACTTTTGAATTTTATGGAATTAAGTGAAGAAGTCAAAATAAATTGTAAGTAGCTTGCGAATCTGGGAAAGACAAACGATCTTGTTTGAATGAGTGAGATATTATTCCATATATTATTATAAAATTAATGAATGATAATTGAAAGCCGGCACGCGTCGCAGGCGCTGCTATTTAAGGAGACAAAGCTTTATCTCCACTAAGATCACCCTCATTTAGTTTTTAATGACCTTATTTAGTGTTTTATTTGATAGAACGTAGTACATTTCAATTAACGTGGATTTCATTATGGTAATCGGTTTCAATTAAATGTGAAATAAGTAATTCAGGATTTCAACATATTAGATGTAAAAAGAAAATGTTATCTTTTAAAATAAATCGCAGAGAACCACAATACTAAAATCCACGAGAGGAAAACTTTTAAAGATACGATCAGCAGTTACAATTACAACGAGTCCACGCCAAGTACCTACTCTTGGATGAGTCGGATATTTACGTAAAGGCTCCTTATATACTGTAGGTAGAACTTCAATCATCAATGACAGTAAGTTCTAGTGTATAGAAAACATGTGTAGGTACGTGAAACATGGGTAGTACGTGAAGTCTACGTGTATCGATCGCGTGTGCTCTGTAGGCACGCAGGCGTAGCGAGCAGCGCGCAGGCGTAGCCGAAACACGCGCTACGAAAACGTTATTTGACATTATGAGTAATACTCGGAAATAAATATAATCAAACCTCAAAAAAGTTCGAATATTTTGACTCATTTACCATTATTTACTTACATGTGGTTGATTTTTGTATGGATAGGTATACCATCATACCTACATTATATTAGTTTAACTTGACCTTGACAATTACAAAACTAACATAAGTCTAAAGATAACCTTTTATTCAATAGCATCTTAAAATTAATGTTAAATAAGAATATATTACAAGCTCTGCAGTTTGCTTGTTTAGGCTACTTTACCGCTTAAATCCTCTTAAGTGAACAGGATCGCCTCTTTTTATATAATGTTAAGAAAAGACTCGTCCAATGTTCTCATAGTCGTGTATGTGTCTAAGTAATCAAATAACGTTAATACCATCCTAATCCTTGGATAATGCTTTTGTGCGTCAGTTTCATGCTCCGCTACGCCCTCGCTCAAATATTTGTTTATCTTTATGCGCCCACTCATATCGCGATCTAAGCTATTGTTGAATTTCGAATGTTTTTTGGACAAAATAGCTTTTTTATCGAAAAAACGTTCGATGGGTAAGCACGTGTCGGGTGATCGATCACAGCGTACCGTCCCGCTCCTCTATGAAATCTGCGGCAAATGATATTCCATACATCAATAGAATCCTTTTTCTCGCAGCGGACAGAAACAGTCCTCTTTTTGCATAAGGGTTTTTTATATTCCATTAGTTTCAATTTGAAGCTTAAAGGGCTTACGTCGCTCTGTACCTATGCACAATCCGTGCGCGATCCCTAAGTGTGAACATCTGTATTTGCGTATGGCGCTCCCACTCTTACGCGCATTGCTATAAAGCCGTATTCAAATAACTTTAAGCGTTTAAGTACACAAATCCATTCTCGCTACTAACGAATTATAATTATTCATAGGCGACGCTGACATCAATCCTTTCCATCTACATACAATGTTATGTTTGCATGAAGCTCGCCCGAACTTTGCAAAGTATGAAATATGGTAAAGCTAGCCAGTCCATCTGCAGTGTCACGACTTATCATGTTTCACAAATGGGTTGCTTCCTCAGCAAAGTATAGAGCTATCACATCAGATACATCCTGTCACGGATCATAACATAAATTGCTGTAACAATGCCGGGGTTAGTATCCATTAAACCCTTTTATACAGTTTTTTATTGAATTCAGTCGAACGTGTGCGTTAGGTAATCAATAAAATTATCCGAACTCACGCTTCCCGAGCGCAATCGGGTGAAAATGTTAAAGCGGGCTCTTCATTTCATGGTTGGCGGAGTCGCTTGCCGTGACGTGTTCTCATGTGACATGTCAATGTGAACATAAACGCATCGATACGTTCTACCTGACATGTATTATTGTGCAAAATGAACACGGCTAATAAAGATTTTTAGAAATATTCAAACTTGAAATAGGAAAAGGAAATTATTATATGTGTAGGTAATCAAATATCTGTCTGCTGACTCAAATTTAAGGCACTAATAATTTCGAGGAATTCCTCAAGGGCAAAAGAGAAAATAGTCTTTTGTATGTACTGAACGTTAATAAATTTTATAAAATAAGTAAAGAAAACAGCATTAATACAACATTAACGTCTACATAACAATGGAGTTTTCATTTCCACCAGATGTGCGATAAACGTTATCAAGGGGGTTAACCGTGACCTCATAAAAAGCAGAATTTATTACATCTCACGACCCTTGCCCCGAAACTAAGACAGCGCACAAAATAATAGAAAAATATCGTAATTAAAATCCAACCCTTCCTGTTCTGTGCTTTTTTATGGAGGGATAAAATTGGAGCGAGGCGCGCGTGACCGATGCGATGATATAGTGAGGTCCTGCCTTTGAGTGCTCGGAGTCGGCGAGGGCGGGTCGCGCCGGCTCGGCCTGAGCGATCTTTAATGACTCTGTTACCTCGTTTATTGTTATGTTAACATATGACGACTACAATTAAGTCTCCACGATAAATGTTTATTTCCGTTGTTTGGCTTTCCTGATGAAGCAAAACCGTCTGTTCAAATAACTTTACAACATAGCTTTAGGGATGATTATAACCTAAGATCCTATGGCGTCTTCTTCGTCTACCATTCGCGACAATCTCATATTATCAGTGTCAGTAAACTGATCTGAACGAAGATCAGTAAAAAAAAAAACTTATTTTAAATGATTGCTCAAACAAAAGTATGTGCTCTGTCTGAGTAGCTTGAACTAATTTCCATTGATGTTACAATTATGGATAATGCAAGTGACTGCTGCTGGCAAATAACAGAAGCTTTGTCTGCGGCAGAGCGGACGTGCGGGGGCGGAGCGGGGCGCGCGGACGTGCCACTTGCTCCATCACGTTTTATATTGCTCACTAAGATGAAGCGTAAACTGGCAGCCGATTACGATGGCCGTAATCACTATCTTTATGCAGACGCACATAATTGTCTCTGCCAATACGAAATTCAATCAAACTTGTAATTTTAAAACAATAACGTTTCTGAATGCTGCTAATGTGTGTAAATCCTCACAATTATACTGCTGAACACACCAAAAGGAAAAAATAGTGGATACCTAGCTATGTTTCGATTCTCAATTATGTTTGAAAATAAACTATTGTATACTGTATTTGTATTCAGCAGAAACGGATTTTCTTTTATCGAATTACTAAAGTAGAGCCAAACATTTCAATAAAAGTTTTTTATGGACTTAAAGTTGTACAATGGATTATTGAAGAAAAGGTAACATTACCTTGTGTCATGATATGCCGCCTCCGATTTTCCAAATTTTTAAGCAAAACAGAACCCTATGCATGTTGGCATAAGGACGATACTCAAATAAATTAATATCAGCCCTGCGAGAGAGGTGCGATGAGCAAGTTGCAATATTGTTTGTTGTTTGTTAAAGTATGCGTGAATAAGAGATCTTCAGACAAGTATTGATTGGTATTCAATGGCAGTACGATGAATGGCTGCTTGACAATGCGATCATTCTCTGCGTAAATTTATTTTATTGAAAAATCTAAAGAAATATGTAAGCGAAATGCTCGACAAACAACGTCAATTTCATAAGTGATGGATAATTTTGATTTCACCTGCGTTTTTCCTAAATATCCTTTACCTACATAGACAGTAATTCGATCCTATAATATGTATATTATAATACAGAAATAATAAATATCAATATGAAGGAATTGTCGTCTTTAAGTCACTTTGGAACGAGAATTAGGTCTAGCTCTATCATCTGGAATCAAGACTTGAGTTTAGGATGGAGCTGGACTTGTATTTTACTACAAAACAAATTCTTTTGGAGAGCAGTTTCGGTTATGAGGTTTATTTAAGTAAAGATATGAAATAAGTGACATGACTGACAATAGTTTAACATGGCTACTACTACAGTGTGCACCGATTACGCGGAAGAGCACGCTCCATCGCGCGGCTTGCGAAGCGCCGCCGACGCCGGTGGTCTCCGTTCACTGCCCATCAATGTCCTCCACTATTCTTATCCATGTAAAGCTCTCTTCAGAACTGAAGAATCAATGAAAAGTATTCATTATATACTCGTTATCCGAGTTTCAATCGAGTGTATTCTACCGGACTGCTTCACTTATTGAGTATGGTAGACACAGCGACGTCGCTCCTTTGTTGGATATTGTTGGCATTGTCCATTTAGATTTAGAAACGTTTATAATAGTAGCTTAGAAACGGCTTCATTTTAAAGATATCCTTTTAGTAGCGCTTACAAATTATTTAAACTGATGTTTGACATCTAAAAAAAAAAACCGGGGTCTACAGATTTTTAAATTTAATTGACCATCGTAACCGTAACCCAAAGGTCTACTGCTTAGTCTTCTACATGACTCTCCTCCTCTTTAGTCAGTGTCAGTCCCTCACTGTTGAAGAAACATACATCCTTTTTATGTCGCCCTTTGGGTCGTACGGTCTGTGGCACATACCGGTACGAGTTGCCTTTTCTGGATAATGGACTACTATACTATAAAAGATATGTCATGATCGCATTCCAATAAAGGTAGATTGTTTAGTACAAATTCTAGCTACAGAATTTGGTTATTTTTTCAGAATACGGTTCCATCTCATCTTTAAGTAGCGTACTATGGTCGCGTAGTTGGGTAGAATGCGGCGTAATTTAGCAGATTAAATGGATCAATTATACTCCTGGATCTGGCCAAAATAAATCTTAAATATTTTTTTGTTTTAAGCATTGGCTATTCATTTGTTAAGGATTCCGTTTTAAGAATGGGGGAGGACATAATGCTTGGAACAAAGGGTGAGCAGTCTCGTCGTGTGTGTGCGCACGCGCCACTTGAGTCTCGTTAGCGACTCGCTCCACAATCGACTAAAACAATACGTTACCATTACGCTAATTGCGCACACAAGATGTTTTGTTTTTCATCCACTTTTTAATGTTCAAAAACATTGACGATTATATTGTTTAATAAGTTAGTTGACCCAAGTAGACCTCTTTTTGATAGGCAATCACCTGCTTAGGTACATCTTTTCTCTTATTCAATTTAAGGAAGAACCAAAAGTCTAATTAAGATTGAACTTAAAATGAACGAACCCACATTCTTTACCTGCAAATTGTTATATAGAGGAAAGAATCACATTTTTGGCAATCGCAATTCAATTTATAAAAGACCTTTAGTTTGTAACTGGTAAATCAATTAGAAACATGTAGGCACTTAATTTGTGCCTATTTAATGTACAATGGGCATATTGTGAAGAGGAACGACGGGCGACACAAGCCAATGTGTCGGCAATTAAGAACCGACGCAGGAGCATTTAACGGCTAATGTGTCTATTAACAAATGTATTTGCCGTGTTGAAGAGCGCTCGTAAATTCCACAGACAACTGAGCAGTTGGCTCGTGTCGCCGTTAAACATATATCATTCGGCTGTAAATTGTCTAAACATGATAGTTTTCTTTTTTGAACTAATGAAGGGTTGTGATAAATCCCTTTTATCTTAATATAGGTACTACTCATGTAGATAGCTCAAGTACGTGACTACTATGAGATACTTTGCTTCTCTTGTTTACTCAAGGATTGTTATTTCTTATAAAATTGAACCGCAGGCGCAGGCTTCAAAGAAAAAAAATTAAGCCACCAAGTTTATCGTATGTTGGGTAACCATCTACAAATTGGGCAGTTGTATATTATAAACAGTTTCAGAGAAAATGGCCTAACACATACCGTAGTGAAATAATAAAAGTAAGCCGAATACGGAAAAATAAAAGTGATCTAAAAAGTATGAAACAATAAAACGTTTCCACAAAAATGATCAAACCGTAGTACGAGGACGGGTCAATAAGTCCGTGACTTTTGGAATAAAACACAGATTTTTTGATAAATAAATGTTTTATTTTTCAACGTAGTCTCCCTTGAGCTCTATACACTTTGTCCAACGCTTCTCCAATTTTTTTATCCTCTCCAAAAAATATGAATTGTCGAGGTCCTCAAAATAGGCCTTTGTTTGCGAGATGACTTCATCATTGGAGTCAAATCTTTTTCCACCAAGCCATTTCCTCAGGTTTGGGAACAAGAAGTAGTCACTCGGAGCCAAATCTGGAGAATAGGGCGGATGAGGGAGCAATTCATAGCCCAATTCATGGATTTTTGCGGCTGTGGCTTCTGCGTAGTGAGCCGAACTGTTCAACTCACTACGACCAGCTGTAGCAATTTTGTCGGTGGGAACCCGCTTGCTCAACTCCTCACCGCCGATGGTTCGCATGCTGTCACACCTAGCATCGGCTTCAGATGCGCCCCGGCGCTCCTCGGGAAGCGACCTTAAATAACATACTCTTTTATTGCTCATCTCCATAAAGGGTTAGCTTGCCTTGTTAGCGGCGAAAGTTTTTTGTATAGTTGTAGCGTACGCGTGTCCGCCCCCTCCTCCCCCACGTAGCTAGGTGTTCAGCTTGGACGTAAGGTAGGATCTTAGGGGGCTTCTTATTATATAAAAAAATAACAGATTAAGTTTTTTCTACTCCGAATTCATACCTGGGTTTGAGCATTGGTTATCCGACGCAAAAGTCTTGTTTGATGTGTGCAGAAATCGAGGATATGAGATACCCTTAGTTAAATGATTGGTCTCGCTGCGCTAGGGCGAGACCAAGCATTTATCTAACGGTAGAGACTAGATACTGCGCTGTAAACAAACAATATCTCCGTGAATGCGGCAACTCAATGTTGTAGTGTGTGTAAGACATCGTCACTTGACGTTTGTCAGTTGACATTGAGAACTTGTGTGCGTGAAGAATTGTGTTACCAGCTGCTCAACTGTTACCCGACTGAATGGAAAAAAACTAATAGACCACAGCATATTTTATGCTGTGGTCTATTAGTTAAGTTTTAAATATAGCTCAGAAAATACTTAAAAATGAACAATAAATTAAAAGCGAATGTATAAATATATTTGTCTATAGGTCAGTCGTAGGTTAATTCTTTAGAAAAAAGGAAGGTATGTATATCAATGATTCGAACTTAATTTTTAATACTTTTTTATTGTTATTTACATACGACGACTTTTTTTTTTTAATTTTTCGATCAGGTTCCTTGGGGAAAGTTGTTCAGTTTCATGGGTAGAATCACCCCTTGAAATAGTGCCAGATAACATTTTTACACCTTATGTGGATATATTGCAAAGATAAACATTTAATAATTTATAGAACTAGGTTAGATAAATGAAATAGGATATATAATTAAATACAAAAACAATAAATTCACATTTTATAAAAATCTCAACCACGGGGAACTTGACTCTTGTATACGCGGCAACACTGAACGGCGTTAAGGGTTCATGTTATTTTGTGTTGAAATTTCGAAATTATACGATACTTACTGATGGTATGTGATCTAAGTGTCCTTATTATTCCTTGTAGTATTATTTTTAAATAGTTTTACTGGCATTTTACTTCAGATTATGCCCAAAATTTAATAAAAAATTCGGCACGTGCTCGTGACAGACAGCTTGCAGTGTGACTCGGGTACGCCTACTTTGGCGTGGGATTTGTTGCCGCAATTGTCAAGTACGCCGGTATCTAGTCTAGAGACCTATAATTATCTAAGGAGATAGATACCTTGCAAACCTTTGCGTGGCTCTTCAGCAGATGATGCACCTCTTATTGATCCACAAAACAAATCCGAAACGCAATTCAAATCAGAGTCCAGTGTTAATAGCAAGGTAATCGAGTAGTATGACGTCTTCTCATACCTAAAACGTAATCAAATGATACAGCTCTCTCTTAGAAATTATATTTAGAATATTTGTGCGCCGTTGACGGCAAGACATTTTATTATTATTATTTTATTTTTATTTATTCAGTTAGATACACATACATTCAATTACATTAAGTTGGTGCCAACATAAACTCATTAGAGTTTTACCGTGCACCAAAATCATCGACGACATCATTTAAAGAATAACAACTACTCAAGAAGGTAACAGTCAAAAATTAAAAAAAAAAATGAAATAAAAAAACGGGTATAAGCTAAAACATTATCTTTTACTAACGAGCGAACATCGGTGACCATTCTGACCGTCCGTCCTTGCAACAAAAGTGGTGGAGGAATGTTTGATTTGATACAGGTTGTTCCTTTTTAGCAACAGCTTATTTTCTTGTTACTTTTGCTTTATGTTGTTATTGTTAGGTAGACATTATGGCTTCATTGTGTATGTTTTTTAACGATTTTTAATAATAATTTTAAAAGTATATAACCTTTGACTAATATGCTATCCTAAGTATATTTGAATGAAATAAAAAAACTATACTTTTGACTTGTACACAAAAACGAGCTCAGTTCGTCTGTTCTTCATAATACCCACCCATATCATAACTGTTGAGCGGTTGTATGGATGCACTTCCTGAACGCACCTCAGTCTTTCAGTATTTCCAGGACGACGGTACACTCTTAACCTTCTAGTATCAGGCTTGTACCCAAATCGGGACTCATCGCAAAATAAAATTTTATCTCATTGTTCCCGGGTTCATGCAATGTGTTTCCCTACACCATTCATTTCGACGAGCGCGATTCCCGTGACGTATCGGTGGGCACCTAAAAAATCGAATAAAGATGACATCTTTTGCAAGAAATGTTGCTTTAGTTTGTAGTTTATGTTTTTCCGAGTAATTTTGTCCCTCAGTGATATAGGTAGTTGATTAATAAGGTAATGTATTAAATACTTTAACGATCTCTTGCCGTGTAAGTTCGTGTACGTTGGAAGTAACAGCTTAGCATTGATGACGCTACGAGTCCTAATTTCATTGATATTAATGGTTTTTGTTTTCTTTAGATTTTTGTTAAAAAATTGTTCCTTTAACAGTTCAAATTAAATTTTTTCATGTATAGGTATTATCTTACAGAATTCAAATAATTTATGATAGTCATTTTTGTATTTCTTCTTAATGTGACCACTGCTTTCAATATACGTAGTTGAAGTGCGTAAATTTGATCAAGGTGAGTCTTATATGTCCTACCGTAGCTCGACAGACCATAGCATATCGTGGATTCGGCCAAGGCTTTGTAAAGCATTAGCAGAGTTTGATATGGAATTTTGCATTTTATAATTGAGAATTTTGCTAATATACATCTCAATTTATCGCACACCCCGTTTATGTGCTTTTTCCAATTAAGTCGGCTATCTATGGTAAGTCCTAGGTATGTTTGGCTAGCCACGAGATCTATGGAGTCACAGCTGCAAGGCTTGGTTACTTTATTGGTGCAGCTGTCATGCAAACAGTCATGACAGTGAGCTGTTAGTTTAGGCAGGTAAGAGCTTCTATTTTGACTGGAACTGATGTACATTAATTTGGTCTTGCTAGCGTTTAATACTAGCCCAGCGTCATGGGACCATTTAGCCAACAAATCAAAGTCCTCTTGTAGTTGCCTTTGGGCATCAGTAACACTCCGTTCAGCGGCTATAAGGCAGGTGTCGTCAGCGAACTGGTAGATCTCGCACTTTTTTATAATATTCACAAGGCTGTTTACATAAGTGAGGTAGTGCAGTGGCCCAAGGACCGAGCCTTGCGCCGTCCCTTCAGTTACGATGACTGGTTCACTAGTCGCGTCGCTGATTTTGACCATCTATTTTCTGTCATCAAGATAGTTTTCGCACCAATCGAGTAGTTTGCCTCTAACTCCGCTGTCATGAAGACACTCTAGTAACCGGTCATGTCTGAGCGTATCGAATGCCTTGCTGAAATCGATAAATACTACTAAAACGTGTTTTTTTTCATCTAAGTGTTTATGTATACTATCTGTGAACGTTGATAGCAGCTGTGTGGTATTCTTTTTTGGTTGAAAACCATATTGTTTGCCAGTTAGTATGTTGTTTTTTTCATAGAATTCGTGTATTTGTTTGTAAATGTATTTCTCTATTATTTTATCAACAGTGGGCAATATAGTAATAGGTCTGTAGTTGTTGTAATCCAGCCTACTTCCTTTTTTGTGTATCGGTCTGACAATCCCTGTTTTAAGTGTACATGGATACTTGCATGTGTGTATGCATAAATTAATTAAGTTAGAAATGACTGATGTAATTTTCGTACACAATATTTTGATATCTATGGCTCTCATTCCATCAATTCCTGGGGCTTTATTATTGTTCAAAGACATAATGATTTTTTTAACTGATTCAGGACCTGCAGGCTTTATAAGCATAGTAACATTAGCTGGGGTTGTGTACTCTCTTTTATTTAGCAATGGTTTCGAGCACTTAGGCATAATTAGCTTTACGCTTTTATTGAATGTGTGTGCAAAATTTTCAGAGATATCTTTAGGAGTTAAATTAGTTTAAAAAAATGAATACTGAATAGCGTCATCAATAGAAGTTTTTATTCTTCCTGTAATTCGATTAAGAATTTGCCACAGCTGTCTAATATTGTTCTTATTAGATAAAATTTCTGACTTTATGTTATTGTTTTTAGTTTTGTGTATTAAAGTATTTGCATAGTTTCTTGATTTATTATATTTTAGACTAGGTTATTGCAGTCTTTTATCCATTCCATGAATAATTTATCACGATGTTCACAGGCTTTTATTATTTTTTTATTCATCCATTCATTTTTACTACGCGATGAGCTACATTTAACTGTCATCTGTACTTTTTGTTTACCAGTGTTCTACAAATAAAAACATTTGAATTTGAATTTGAACGTTGTCAGATTGGTATAGTCCTATAATACGAACGGCAATATTGCATTATTACTCGTACTTCTGCACCGGCAAGCAAAAATAAATTTAATGGTAAAAACCATTTAGTTGAATATGTTTACGAATCCTAGCTTGCACTTAAAATATTGAAATCTAGAGTATTTCGATATTTATGTTTCGAAGAGTAGTCAGGTTGTTTTGACTGCACAACCGTAACATACCTACCTATGAACAGTTTATATAATAACATTATAGTGATGTCTAAGTTTGTACAGAACTTTATGATCATTTTAACGCTTACAATATTGAGAAACTTTGTCACTGCCAATTAGTAGTGAACTCGACTGTACCTATAAAAAAACCTATTGTAATTCAATAAAAATGTTTATTTAGATTGATGCAATAAAATGTTTTCGTATGTTTAGATCGAAGAAGTACTTACTCTCTTTTTTTGCATTAATAAAGACTTTTCGCGATCTTTGCTCACTTATGCTGGATTTTTTCACCTTAGTTAGTCCTAACATTAAAATGTGTTATGAAGATAAACATTAATGATTTAAAAGTTTTTATTGCGTAAAATGAATAATTAGTAGTCTGTATTTCCACCGTTAACGCGTATAAAACAATCGCAGCGATTGTATTTTCAATTCATCCAAATTACGTTGCGGAAGGCCGCTCATGTCCGTTGTAACCAAAAAAGATTTTCTGGTGTGTGTACGGCATCCATATTTGGCGGAGCTCTTCCTTGAAGCATATGTGGTCCAAATGGGACTCAAGTCTGACGATTGAGCAGGCCATGGTAGGACGTTGATATTAGCTGCGGGAAGTTTGTTTGCAATGACTCTGGTAGTGTGTGGACGTGCATTATCATGCATAAGCAGAAATGAAACACCGAATTGGGTCCGCAAAGGAATGACAATATCTGATACAATCGTTTCAGCGTATATCTGTGCATTGAGATTGCCTCTGATCTGATCCAAATCAGTTCGGTTCTATCGCCGATCCAAATGCCCCGCCCAAAATTATTGTTCCACCACTATGTGCATCGACTTCCTGGCTCTGCCTTTAAGCGTTTTTGGCCTCAAGGATCCTCCAATACCGTGTACGTCTAGTATCTGCCTGAGCCAGCCCGTTAAGAATGGGCTCGTGAACCCGATAAATTTCTTGAGTGGAAGAAGAAGTGTTTTGTGTGTTGTTCTGACGAATCTCGCTTTGGTATTAGTACCAAAACTTCTTCTGCCTAATTTCTGGGCTCACGAGCCCATTGTAAACGGGCTCTGCGATTGCGGGGCTCAATAGGTGGTACACGTGGCGGCCTTCTGGAATGGAGATTGACATCATGCAAGCGATTTTTATAGTTTGATCGCTTATTAACATCCCTGAAGAGCAATGAAGCTTCGTAACCAACATCATCGCGGTCGTTGTACGACTTCGTCGAGCAGTATTTTTTATATAACAATCTTGTCTGCGTGTGTTGATGCGAGCTCGTCCTCCGTGTCGCTTTGTCACGCTGCCAGTGACGCGAAAACGTGTCCAAAGTTGACTTTACTCTGCGTGGTTCCCAGAGCGATTGTCACAGCACGATGCCGAGAACCAGCTTCCAACATTCCCAGGGCTCAGACAATTTCTACTAGGCTCAAATGACAACATCTCTCCATAATAACGTTCTCTGTACGTTTCCACTCATAAGTATGGCAGAACCCGTTGCAGGATTCTATAGGAATCCGCGACTTGACAGAAGACTTTCATATTTGGACCGAAATTCAAAAACTGTTCCCTTTTCAAATGACGAAATTTACTAAAAAGTATCCGTGCGTATCACGTTTTAGCTGAATTATAAAATCCTGATTTTAAAACGTGATTGATCTGTAGACTTTTTTTATGTGTGTAGAAACCAATGTGGTAAAATATGGTGTATTTTGCATGAAACTCCATTTTGCTGATTTTGAAAAGGTATCGAACATTTAAAACTACGATCAGTCAGTGTGCAATGTGCAGTAAACGGATTTTAAAATGAATGAAACATGGAAACGAGCAGTCAGCAGATGCTTAGGAATGTCGTCTCAGAACATCGATGTCTCAGAAACGTAACATAGTAAATAGCTACAGAAGGTATTAAAATAACATTCTTCGCTTGCATCATCTGTCTCCGAAAGCAATATATTAGTTGACAGGCGCTCGCCCGGGTGGCTCGTCCACAGTCGCCCGCGCCACCCGCGCCGCCACGCGCCCTTCGAGACAGCTACTCGAATACTACGAGACTAATAACTTAACCCCCTTTTGTTTTTCTACACAAAGCGCTCCGTTTATTTATGAGATCTACCGATTATGCTCTGACACGCGTCTCTGCCTAATCGCTCTCAACAAAATGAAATCTCTTAAATAACTCAAGCTTTAGTTAAACAATAATTGGGCAAAACTAGAATTGATGATTTCATTCGTTGTGTTGGTAAACTTAAATTTTTAATAGTAAAATTGTAATGGAAAACAAATGTGTGTGTGTTTATTGTACCATAGATGAACATTTAAATTGTTTAATGACATATTTTTTATTATTTAATTTAACCGCCTGACTATCGTTACAAATACGGCTATACCATTATATGAGAAGCTATTTTGATAGCGATGCATGTCAAGTCAAGATCAAGTCATTATTATTATTAGGTAGGTACTGATAAAAACAAGGTAATAAAAGGATAGAAAATGGTTGATCTGCGACGACTATTTTGCTTATCGCCCCGTCTACGCCGTAGCCCGTTGCTCTTTTGCTACGAGTCCTGAATTATTAGGTTAAAATTAATATGTGACGATTTATAATGTGATTCGCCAACACTGATTCACTGATTTTATATAGAAGAGATTTTTATATATGATTTTATAGAGAAGAGTTACAATGATATTTTAACCAACTAGGTATTACATAGGTTAACTCCTTTACTTGACTCCCGGGTTCTGATTCTGCTACTCTGAAAAAAATCTAAATTGCTATTAAACTAACGTTCAAACTCAATAACTTAACGGCCAAACCCAATAACCTAATACGGATCGCTACTGATGATAGACAGTACAATTCTATCTGTCCCTGTCAAACAAATAGCTGTCAACACGTTATAGGGTCGCATACTTTTATTTTTTGGGACGTTAAAACCAGAGGTTGATAGGTTTTTCTATCTCTAGTACGCCAAAACTTGCGTTTATTCCATGTGCCTATTTTGTCACTGGATTTTCCAAACAAAAAACCTATTCGTAATAATTTGAAAGCTCACTCTAAATTCGCTTGACTGTTCGAATGCAACCAGAGTTATTTTACTGGCAGCCTGTACAACATAAGGTCGACTTTTGAAGACAACCTTCACAGTACCTACTTGGGTCCCATGGATTGTAAATATTTCAATGAATGGAGAATGGATTTGGTTGTATTGTATGGTTGTAGAAGTATGTATGTTTATATATATGTTTCTCATATTATTTGTTATTGCTTTTGATTGTATGTAATAATTTATTTTCTCATTTACTTTTACACACGCTGTCAACATCTCTTTATCTTCACACATCAAAAAAGTCTAAGCAACACATACAAATTTCAATTTTACAATGTGTTTTCGCATTGAATCCTTAGTATTTCTTATTTATATTATTTTTAATGCTTTTTTTAAATTAAAAAACAATTGTTTTTTTTTTAATCATCTTAATTAACAATAATTACGAGTAAGTACTGTAAGTACGTAGTACAAAGTAAGGTGCCTAATCAACTAAACTTAAACTTAAATTAAATGGTTGTACAAAAATTGCATAAATTAATACAAAGTGTGGCCTCCTCTGTTATTGAGAACTTGTTGGCACCGATTATTCATAGAATCGATGAGACTGTTAATGTTATCCTGCGGCAATTGCACCCAATGAAATTTGAGTAAGTCCATTAGTTGTTGGGTGGTTGTCACTCCATCCAAGTCCTTTAAAACACGTCTCTGGAGCATGTCCCATGCATGCTCGATGGGGTTGAGGTCTAGCGATTGTGCAGGCCAAGGCAATACCAGGATGTTTTCCCTTGCCAAATACTCCCGTGTGTATAAAGCTGTATGCGAACGCGCATTGTCATGCATCAACTTGAAATCGGAGCCAAGCGTTTGAGCGAATGGACGGACATAAGGCCTTAGAACATCCTCAACGTAATTTACAGCGTTCCTGTTACCATTTACAAAAATGAGTTCTTCATAATACCCGCCCATATCATAACTGTTGAGCTGTTGTATGGATGCACTTCCTTAACGCACCTCAGTCTTTCAGTATTTCCAGGACGACGGTACACTCTTACCCTTCTAGTATCAGGTTTGAACCCAAATCGAGACTCATCGCAAAATAAAATTTTATCCCATTGTTCCCGGGTCCATGTAGTGTGTTTCCCTACACCATTCATTTCGACGAGCGCGATTACCGTGACGTATCGGTGGGCACCTAATTGGCCGTCGTGCTCGTAGGCCATACTCATGCATCGATTTCGCACAGTTTGGCAGCTAACAATAACAACACTTGAATTTTGTAGCCTTAAACCTATCTCTCGGGGGTTAACATTGGCTGGCGTCTTGCAGTCAGTTGTATGTATCGATCTTGCCGTGTGGTTGTAGGTACACCTTCCTCGACCTGGGTGTTGCTCAGTAGCATCTCCCGTGTTAGTGTAACGCTGATGAAGATGGCAAATAACGCTTCTGTTGACACCAAAATACCGAGATACCTGAGATTGACTTCTTCCTGCTTGCAACATCCCTACAGCTCTTTGCATTTCATCTGCGTTCAAATGACGTCGCTCCATGACGTAAAAAATGTCTCAAAATTCGAATTTGTTCAAAACTTTTTTCAAATGATTGTTTAATTAATAAAATTGATACAGAATACTTTAATAAGCAAAGAAAACGCTATAAAATTCGACAAATGCATTCGCTTTTGAATTTGTGAAAGAAAAAAAAACCAATGATACTCATTTTTTTTACAACCAGCCAGTATGTTCTCTAGATCAAAAAAGTTTACATAGGTATTACCTACTTGGTAAGAAATGATATAATAATTGATTAATAATTTGAAATAGTATGTGTTGCTTAGACTTTTTTGATGTGTGTACTTTCATAAGGCAGATATGATGGTTGAGATTTCTTTAGAAACAAGCTGTAATTTTTTTCCTGTATGTATATATGTGTGTTAATAAATGAATAAATAAATAAATAAAAATAAATTATGATAGGGAAGCAGTTTTTTTGAAAAGCTTGAACAAAACTGCTAACATGATTGTTAACCTTACTAATAGGTCCCTAAGTAATTACAGTAGTAGGTCTAGGTAGAGTTCTTTAATATCTGAGCATGTTCATGAATCAAAAATATATATGCAATGGTAAGTTTCATAAAACTCTAAACAGCTGTGCCTTACAATGAATTGTAAACAATCTGTGACACCATAATAATGTGACTACATTTTAAATAAAAAATATTGCTATAGACAAAGACTCAAGAAATTGTGCGCAATCTCTTGTTCATATTATTTAGCAAAAGTTAGGTTCACAAATATCTGTGCAATTTTTCTATGAAAAATATCTTGACAAATTGAAATGTCTCGTTTTAAACAAATAAGTAGTTATAGTCTTCGGGGACCCTCTTTTTTGGGTGGCAAATAATCAAATGATTTCTCCCGCTCTAGGTGGATGGGGGACCCCGTCATTTAGTGCTGACATCTCTTTGAGGAACAGGAACATGACGCGCCGTCGACCCGGGCTTTGTCCTTACCGGCCGGCGAGCTACCCATTCTCGCCGTCCGCAAGCCCGGGCCGACGGTGGCCGGGAATCTGCTAGCGATTCCCGACACCCAGGGAATCTCCTGCGGCGACTAGGGGCGCGAGGGCGCAAGGTTCTCTCCCTCACACGCTCCGCCTCATCCTTCGCAAGCATCACTGCTACGCAGTAGGAGGTGACGGCTTCCCATTCGCTCTCGCTCCGAGCCGTGGCCTGTACCAGGGCCGGACGCGAAAGATCGCTGACGCCGATCGCCTCCACGAAGACACGGCGCACAGTGGGTCGAAACTATGATTTTAGTGACTTAGGGCTCAACTTTGCTTTTTCACTTTTTTTTTTATGCGGATGGGTAGAGCTCATTAACCTCAATAATAATTGTTCTGATGTATTATTTCCTAAACTTTATACTTTGGGTAGAAAAATGTGTTTTGTTATTTTTTTGTATGGAGCGGCTCAAATAAACTTAAATTCCTGCTAAGTAGCGTGTGATCCCGCGTTGAAACTTTATTTTTCATATACTTTGTCTGGTCTATTATCATTTGATGCTATAAACAAATGCATAAAGTTGCAACTCTGCCAAATAAATGGATCGAAAAAAATGAAAAAATACATAGAATAAAAAGCTTCATTTTTTACTTTCGTAAGTTATTTTAAGTTAAATTTGATATGGAATAGTAAGTAAAAGCACGTAATAATACACATAATTACTTAGCAACTAACAACAATACATTTAAAAGGTCCCTAATTAGCTTAAATTTACTAATACTACATATATTAGTAAATTTAAGCTAATTAGGGACCTTTATTTAAAAATGTGGATATGAAATCAATTAATTTCTATTTGTGTGTTTAATTACTGTAATTAGCTTAACCTTTTACCTTATAAAATAACAATGTTTTTCACTTTTAGTCATTACTGTAATATTAATTAGGATAATTAGTTAATGAGGGTAGTAGAAAAATTAGTAAAAACAACAGCTCGCATAACAGGAATAGATAAAGATTTAATAGAAAGGTTTCATGTGATTCTTCAGACGGTTGCATCTGGAGAGAGCGTGGATCTTTCTAAGTTTTCCGAATTTTGTAGAGATACTGCACAATTGTACGTTCACTTATATCCCTGGTATTATATGCCTTCCAGTATACATAAATTGTTAGTACATGGGAGTGATATAATTAAGCACTTTGGTGCCATACCTATAGGTAAACTGTCGGAAGAGGCAGCGGAAGCTCGTAATAAAGATTTCCGGAAATATAGAGAGAGTCATTCTAGAAAGGTAAGTAGAACGGCGACAAATGAGGATATTATACACAATCTTCTTTTGTCTTCTGATCCAAAGATCACAAGTCTAAGACCTCGAATGGTGAAACAAAATATAATGGTTCTCTCTCCAAAAGTCAAAGAGCTTCTGCTGATTTTTCCCACAGAATCCGATATAGATTTTATTGATGTAGATAATTTACAAGATAGTCATAGCGATAGTGAATAAGATTTTTTGGTAGTTTGTAAGTTTCTTGTTTTTTTTTATTAGTTTATAAATGTCAAACTCATAATTGAAAGGAAATAGTAATGTTTGATGTTGTTTATAGTTAGTTTTTAGTTTGCTTGTGTTAGTTGTAGTAATGTTAGTTTACCTTTACTAATTTGTATTATTATGTACCTATCTTTACTCACTATTCAGTATTAAATCTAACTTAAAATAACATTTCATAAACATGTTAAAGTCATTAAAACAAAGAAATTGAAATTCATAGATCCCTAATTAGCTTAAATTTACTACTACTACATATATTAGTAAATTTAAGCTAATTAGGGACCTTTTAAATGTATTATGATTAGTGTGATTAGCTTTAAATTTACTAATACTACATATATTAGTAAATTTAAGCTAATTAGGGACCTTTTAAATGTATTATGATTAGTGTGATTAGCTTTAAATTTACTAATACTACATATATTAGTAAATTTAAGCTAATTAGGGACCTTTTAAATGTATTGTTGTTAGTTGTTAAGTAACTATGTGTATTATTACGTGCTTTTACTTACTATTCCATATCAAATTTAACTTAAAAGAACTTACGAAAGTAAAAAATGTAGCTTTTTATTCTATATATTTTTTCATTTTTTTCGATCCATTTATTTGGCAGAGTTGCAACTTTATGCACACGTTAATAGCATCAAATGATAATAGACTAGACAAGGTATATGAAAAATAAAGTTTCAACGCGGGATCACACGCTACTTAGCAGGAATTTAAGGTTATTTGATCCGCTCCATACAAAAAAATAACAAAACACATTTTTCTACCCAAAGTATAAAGTTTAGGAAAAAATACATCAGAACAATTATTGTTGAGGTTAATGAGCTCTATCCATCCACATGAGGAAAAAAGTAAAAAAGCAAAGTTGAGCCCTAAGTCACTAAAATCATAGTTTCGACCCACTGTGCGGCGGTGCTCCGCCCAAGCTGGTCGGACCTCCACCGTATGGTCCGCCGTGTCCTCCGGGCGCCGTCCGCCAATCCACACAATGGGCGTTTCATCAACAGGAACCTCCCGAAACAACCATGTCCGGTGAGGACCTGTGTCATGCGGAACTCGGCACTCTTTAAAGAGGGGACTTATCGCCGCTATTGTGGCGTGCCCAGCACTGGGTTATGACAATCGCACCGTCCATGTCGCCATGAGATCCCGCCGGATCTCTGTACGCTGTGCCGCGATTTCTCGCAGCAGCAGAGTTACGCCCCGGAGTTTTGCTCCCTCGCACCACTCCCACACGTGCGCGAGGGCTTTTTCCTATAGATACCATGGCAGCATCCGGCAAGGAGGCTCCTCACAGGAGACCTTGCGTTATCCCCGGACCAGCCGAATTGCCATGACCCTTTGGGACGCGTTCAACCGGCGACCTCGTCTTTGGTTACCCTAAGATTTTCCTATGAGTTGAGCATAACATTCCCTAATACTTAATTAATCAAATAACCCCTCTGTTACAAATTATAATCAGAAGAAGCGTTTGTTTTATTAATATTGACATCTGTACTTTTTGTTTACCAGTGTTCTAGAAATAATAAAAAATCGTAGTCCTATTACGAACGGCAACATTGCAATACTCGTACTTCCGCACCGTCAAGCAAAAATAAATTGAATGATAAAGAGCATTTAGTTGATAATTTAAAGCTGTATAGGTATTTACGAATCCTACGTTGCACCAAATATATCGAAATATATAGTATTTAGATCAGAAGAATATTCAGATATTTTTGACTGCACTACCGAAACATATCTATGAACAGTTTTTAAGATAACATTTTATTGATGTCAAAGTTTATATAGAACTGTATGATCATTTTAACGCTTAAAATATTTTGAAACATTATCACCGCCAATATATTAGTGAACTCGACTGTGTAAGTACCGTACCTATCATAATAAAATTATATTTTCAAAATAAGTAATGTCTAGATATAGGTTTAAACATATAATAAAATCATAGCAAAGACAAAACTGTAAATTCAATAAATAAATAAAATGTGAGACCTGGGAACGATTTCGTCTGTTTGTCTGTTTATATGTTCTCCCGAATGTAAGTTCCAGCATCACTCAAAGACTACCGGATAGATTTTGTTTCAATTTTGCTTATATACTTACAATAAGTCAGGTTAGTCCGTAGGCGAAAAGAGCACACTATTCGCTATGGGGATGAGGATTAATGCAATTCGTTCGTATTCTTCTCTACTTTACCGCAAATTGTAAAAAGACGAGGCAGAATACTGCAATTAGTTACAGATGTATTGTTATAATATTACTAAACGCGTTCAGCACATCTAAAATGCGTTCAAGACCTTTCATTGTCAATATTCCATAGCAAATAATAACTCTGAAAGCTCTAGAACGTAGATTAAGTGCTGATCGCGTTCAGTTTAATTAATGAAATCCACCCTAAATGATTATCATCACGTTATATCTTTATGGAGCCAAGCAAGTCAATCATGACATACATTATTTTTGAGATGGGGCAATCCCGGTCCCTTAATCGATGCCGTTACCAGAAAACAGTCATAGGAGACTGTTCATAACATTTTGAAACATTTTGACCTCCATTCAAGGATTTAAAAATTAAAAAAACCTACGGTCAGCAATAAAATGGGCAATTTAAAAAAAACATGGTGCTCATTTATCCTGTTTCTATACTTATAAGAATCAAAAAACTAAGGAGTTTTCGCAAAAAAAGACTGAAACGAGAGAGAACATAATATGTGTATTACAACAGTCGAATTATTCAATCATTCACTGGGCTAAATAGTGAACGAATACAGCAGCGGGGCGAGCATGGGCGTACCCAAGATGTTTGTGACAAGATGAGATAAATTATATCATGTCTTACAATTTGTCTTAAATGCTAGCACGGGCAACTGTGTGACATAATAAGGCGTGATATACCTTTCTTGTTGCTGACTTCATATGTGACCCAGTAAATTAACTTTGGTTAAACTTTAATTAAATTTGGGTTCCGGCGGAAAATTCGTTGGAAGTCCCAGTCTGGCAACATTCGGGACTCCTATAACCCGAGTCCCGAATGTTTCTCCAGAAGATTTGCCTGGTTTGGGCCTCTTGCCTTCTGGCAGGAACATTATTAAAATAATTGACTGCCATTTGGTGCAGTTATTAGCAGTAAAATATTAATTTTATTAATATAATATTTTTATCACCACCTCTGACCGAATGTGACAAATTTTTCGTAACCATCTGTCAAAGTGTGACCTTTGTGACTAAATGGCTGCGCCCGTATTAGCAAATAAGACTTAAAGAGTCCCAATTAAACGTCAAGAAGTTATGTCACATGTCGAGAGAATTATCTCACGCCACCGTGCTAGCATTTAAGACATAACGTTGTTATCGCCCAAAATGTGATAAATAGTCACAGTAGGCCATGCATGGCCATAGTTACAGATTTACCTTTAGTCGTAGTAAGTAAATAGCTGAAACTCTTATATTATTTTAGCGATAGCTGTTCGTCAGGATTAATCTTTAAGAAAGCATCAGTCATTGTATCAGTGTTGTGTTATTATTTAGGTAGTATATACAGGAACGCAAGCTTTATTAATTCACTAAAAAAAAAAAACTTTGCAAGAAATGGGCAATTACTACTGTAGGCTGCGGTTGTCGCAGAAGAGCTGCTGCTCACACGGACAACTATACGTCGCTTGCACCTGCTTCACATGTCCTGACTCTCTTCATATTTTGACTGCTCAGACTAAAACTACAAACGTACTAGGTACCTGTAAGAACAGGACAGTTATATAAAATGTGGCTGTTAATTGAGTAAATTGTTGTGTCTTACGACTTACACGCCAACGAAGTCGCGGACAGAAGATAGTCATGAATAAACTTATACCTAGTTTCAAAATAACATAAAATAACACGACAAACGACACCTAGATTAAAATACCTCTTTAAAAATGTTCAGAACCGATAATCTCGAGAACGATTAGGTGCGTACCTAAATATTTTTAATCAAGTTTTCAAATATTTCAATTGAATATTGTGACCCCTCATTTTCATCTGCAGTAATGAGATGCTTCGAGTTGCGATTTGAAGAGGCATTCATTCAATTGTCGAAAATATTATGCCTTTCACGTCGAACTGTGCACCAGTGTCGCATTGCTTGTCATTTAAATATGCAATGCAGTGTAGGGTGACACATCACGACTCACGGGTGCCCAAAGTACCATTGTCATTGTTGAGTCAAAACAAAGCTCTCAGCTCTCCCAGCATCAGTTGGACGTTGGCGACAATTTTAAATATTGTTATTATTCGTTCCTACGTTTAATACCTTTCTGTGGTCTGCAGTCATAAAATACCGCAACAGCGAAGTTTCTAAAGATAATTCAGATTCGGAATGAAGACGATGTATGCGGGCGTCGGAACGAAGAGTTTGCGGTTTTGCCGGCATCGGCACTGCGCAGTCGTCGGCCGCGGTCGTCGATGCGATGGCTGCATTCACGTGTAATTTCGCGGTTTCTTTCAAATAAGCGGACATTATTTTCTGCGGGCGAAAGCGGTTGTAAATCATAAATCTCATTAGCATTGCAACGGCTTTTAGGATATTCTAGCATAAACGAGGTTCATCGCTTGACAACATTTGAAATATTGTCCAATTTATTGTAACCTTCTGTCAGAAGGCATTTCGCAGATGAAATCTGTAGGATTGATGCTGGTTCGAAGGAGGCTTAAAGAGGCATGAAGGAATCCAAAATCTCGTCTTCTTTCGAGTCTTATTATGTCATTATTATTACAGACCCCCGGACGGACATTTCGCAACTGTGGTTATGATACCAACCTAACTACAGTTTGGTTGGTTCACTCAACTCTCTCTACTATAAAACTCTTAAAAAGCAGAAGTAGGTATGTATACCTAATAAAGCTTTATTATGTAGGTAATTATAATACTGACAGAAGCGTTTCAAGATGATACGGTCAGAGTGTAACCCGACGCCTGTCGGTTACTATCGAAAGGTAACTATTTGATAGATCGGAGACCACACGTGTTGTGGTCGGCTGACATCAAGTCTCCAGGCTATCACACACAAGACATGCGGTGCACTCAACTGGAACTGGAACTTATTTTACTTTGGGACTACGACTCGAGTTGCTAGGAAAATGTATTGTTTAGCGACCCTGACTATAGGTAGGTACGGTCCGCAACGAAACGCGATTAACACTTTTACATATTCTCCAATTAGACATAAACTTAGCACTTAATTGGGTACCTACCTACAATTCTTTTCAGTATTTCGTGTAATAGCTAAGTCGTTCTATTACCTAGGCACCTATGTTAAATATACATCTGTCTGTCCCGGTTTTTTTTCAATAATAAAGAACTTTTAACGAATAAAAAAAACGAATAAAAATACAAAATAGGATAAAACAAAGTTGCTTTTCATGTGTGTGTGGCTTTAGTTCTTCTCAACCCAATGGATTTTCACCATCATTAAAAGAATGTATTCTGGAAGATTTATAAGTAGGGCGACTGATAGCTGACCTCCATAACACAGTTACTGGGTAGGTAACACGGTACCTCTTGGTAAGACTGGTTGTCAGACGGTGGGGTTTCCTGCGCTGTGGTTGTGATACTTCAAAATGATGCAGATTCTGATTATATGGGTGGATTTCACCAATAAAACTGAACGGGATCAGCACTTTTAACACGTTTAAGATGTTCTGAACGCGATCAGTAACATTGGTGAAATCTGTGTTACGCAATTAAGGTGCAGATCGCCTCGTGCGGCTGTGATTACTTTGCCACAAGCCTAATTTACAATTATGTGGATATAGCACAGAAATCTCGAAGTTTTGATAACTTTTCGCCACATCAACACCCGTGAGAAGCAGAGGTGGGCTAACTAAGAACCTATATTATACAGTAAAATTATTCTTAGATTTGTATAATGTATAGGTACAATGTTGATCTTTCGAATTCAATTTTGTCCAACCCAGCGATCTATACTACACTAGATCTATACTAGAGAAACTTATCATTTGTACCCTGCTTAAATATCTCTTGCTACTTGTTACGGCCAACGATAACGTGTTTTATTTTTGTAGTAAATGAGCGTAACATAAGCTCATGAAATCGAGGTCGATCCAGTCGCGGTTACCACAGGAAACCGCAAACTATCCATCTAAATAACTACAGTGCAACCAGAGTTGTGTTATTTTTTACTTTGCTGAACACAGAACAGCCAGCTGGTTTAAGAAAATAGTTGAATTGTTCAAAACCCTCCTTTTGATAATCTATACATATATTAGTATACTAACGAAGTCAAAACTTTAGGTAAATTGAATGTTCGTGAAAAAGAGTCATGGCTACAAGGTGTTAGAACGAGTCCGATGCCGAAAAAATACTTCTAGTTTTTAGAATTTATGTCCGCTTGTCTGTTTGTCTGATTGTATAATCCGGATTAGCGCAAAAACGACTGAACGGATTAGGATGAAACTTGGCACACGTATAGTTTATAAGCTGTAATAACACAATATAATATATTGATAAATAATAATACTCTTTTAACCCCGGTAGTGGTAGTCCTGTGCAATATTTTCCGACATCTACGCGGACAACAGCTGAAAAAACAATAAAAGCCTAGTCTCGCCTAGTCGTCGGTTTGAAAAATTAAGGTAGCAAAATGTTCGATGCAGGGGGGGGGGGGTAAACTGCCTTCACGTACCCAGCATTTTTTTTAGGTGCGCCATCTAGTAATCTTGTTCTGTAAATTTAAGGCAAATAATTCACATAGGACCCACTAGATGTCTCTACAAATACACTGAATGATAAGTTTAATTTTAAGACTTAAATTACGGGCTGATATTTTTTTAGGGTTTAACATTACAAATGTCAAAACTCGAGACTATCAAAAGAAAGCAAATAATGGCCGTTACGTTTTGAAATTTGTAGAATTGTTTTCATGTTGTTTATGCTGTTTTCTTTGCTTTGCAGAATTGTAAATAGGTTGTAAAAATGTGCACAAGAGTAGGCACTTACAGCAAACGTGAAAATAAATCTATGTTTTGAATATTCAACAACAACCTTGTTTCATTAAAAACTAAATTACGGGAAAAGTTTCCGGACCGTGTTATCTCTTGAAGAGGTGATCACAATTGGCCACCGAGACGTTGTGATTTAACACCTTGCGACTTCTTCCTTTGGGGCCACGTGAAAGAGAAGGTTACGCCAACAGCCAGCGTCGATTCAAGACCTCAAAGATGGAATTCGTGAGGCTATCGAGGACATCAATATTCACTCACACAGATGAAGATACATAATAACAATCACCACGTATCCTTAGATGCACCTGATCCCATAGCATCGTCTCTGCAGATGCCGAACCCTCGGTCACCACCACCATCTACCTACATGACAGTATCACAACCACAGACAAGCAGCGAGCTTCCCGCCGCGAACACCTACAGCACAAGAATATTTACGACGGGTAAATCTCAATCGCGCCCTCGCCGATCTGTCATACGCGCTAACGGTGCCGCCGATACTGATTTAAAAACCCTGGAGCCTGTCAAGTACATTCATGCTTGGAATTTCCATCCAGACGTATCTGTGGAGCATTCGTTCTTACCTACATAAAAACACCCAAACATCATGACCTTCTCTATAAAAAAGCCTGATCCTGAACACTCCAGACATAACTGTTTTATATTGGGAGTCCCATTGCACCTGTTCGACTTCTATATGTCACCCAACAATTGGCCAACAAATACGTCACTCCAAGAATGGTTTACCTACCGGAATGCGAAGAAGAAGACCGAACCCAATGAATCCAGTGAATAATTTTTTCGTGAGAAAAAATAAAAAGCTGGAAATGATTTTCTACCAATGTCCGAGGATTAAAATCAAGGCGTTCGGAAACAAAGAAGTTATTGAACACCTTCCCAAGTAATTTATTAGCCTTAACAGAAACTAGGCTCGATAACAGCGTGTTTGACTCTGAGGTGTTCCCGCGAGAATACACCGTGCTGCGGTATGACCGTGTGGGGCGCGGCGGCGGGGGCGTGCTGGCCGCGCGCGCGCCTTACTCGCTCACGCGTTTGGACTGTAAGCCTGAACAGTGCGACGAAATAGTATGTGCAATAGTTACCAAAGGTCGATAACGCTTTGCTTGCTGTGTTGTTTACTTAGCAGCTAATGTACCTGATGCTAGATATTATTCTATTTTAAATTGTTTAAGAAGGATTATGTATGACATCAACAAAATACCTCTGGTTGTATTAGGGGATTTTAACCTTTATTTAACACAGGGAATTTAACACAGGAAAACATAATTTTAAATGATCTTGGCAGAATTTTGGACTTGATTTTGGTTAACTCATGTGTGGCGGGAATCTCAGTGTCAGTATGTTATGGCATTGTCTCGCCTGAAATACACCATAAGCCGTTAGACATCTCTATCAATATTAACACGCAGTACGCAAGCTTGAACATAAATAATATCTACTACGCTGACGACTTGACTGAGAAAAAATCTTTAGAGCGTAACTTCCGAAAGGCAGACTTTTTAGTATTACTCTGAACTGGCTGGTGTAGACTGGGAGCCCGTGTATTCATGCGATGATGTTAACATGGCTGTTAAAACCTTTTACGAGTTAATTAACAATATTGTCTGTCAAACTGTTCCGTTAAAAAAGAGTAGAACATTAGGACTGAATTACCCCAAATGGTTTACATCTGTAACTATTGAACTAAATAACCTCAAAAACCATTACCACAAGCTCTACAAACAGAATGATAATAACCAGCTGCATTATGCATTATTTTCCTATTATATGCGCTTAGTAAAGAGAAGTACGGATGTAGATTTTGCTACTTACACCAATCGTATTCAGTCAAATATCAAATGTGACCCCAAAACCTTCTGGGCCTATGTGAAAAGTAACAGGGAAAATAATGAGCAGGCTACCTTTGGTGACATGTCGCCAACGCTAGTGGCAGATGAGTTTTCAAAATATTTTAGTAGCGTATTCCTGTCAAACTGATCCCTAACATGCTATCGCTACTGCGAATGCGACTCCTAATAACGTGTTCCACCTTGTTAATATTGATTACGTTCACAAATCTGAAGTCTGATGGCTCGGCTTTCTCCAAAATTTACTCAAGGTCTAGATGGAATACCACAGTACTTGGTTAAGGACGGCTGTGAAATTTTCAAATTGCCCTTGCAATATATCTTCAACCTGTCCATTTCGACGAACATATTTCCAACGGAGTGGAAAACATCTAAAGTACTCCCGGTACATAAAAGCGGCCCAAAAAGTGACATTAAAAACTACAGGCCAATAGCTGTTTTGTCCATATTCGGCAAAGTATTCGAATCGGTGCTATAGAAAAAAAAAATTATAAACTGCAACGGTAGTTCGCGGACGAACAGCACAGATTCCTTCCAAATCGCTCAACCACATCTAATCTACTTAACATTACGACACTCTTAGCAAAAAATATTAATGATAAAAACCAGATCGATGTAGCCTATTTTGACTTCCAAAAGGCTTTTGACCGGGTTGACAACGACACACTTCTAAGTAAACTGGCAATGGCCGGTTTCTCTGTATCATCGCTAAAACTCTTTGCGAACTATCTGAACGACCGCAAGCAATTTGTAACATACAAGAATGCCAAATCGCAGCGCTACTCGGTCACTTCTGGCAAAGGTCAGGGCACTTACCTCGGGCCCCTTTTTTTTATTATTTTAGTTAACGATCTTCCCACATGTGTAAAACACTCCACAGTCTTAATGTATGCTGATGATGTCAAAGTTGCTCTTCCGGTGGCTAACTCTAGCGATACGGCCACACTTCAACTCGATATCGACAACATTTACAATTGGAGCACTGTTAACAACCTCAACCTAAACATAAGAAAATGCGTGGTCATGACCTACACAAAAGCTACACAACCTGTACACAATATCTACACTATGAACAATGAGCCCCTGAAACGTGTTTTAACCGTTCGCGATCTGGGTGCTCACTTTGATCCACACCTTACATTTAACCAGCACATAATTCAGACCTGCAACAAATCCCGCAAAAACCTAGGCTTTGTCTTACGTCAGGCAAAATTTTTCTCTAATCGTCAAGCCATAACCATACTGTATAACTCCTTCATCCGCAGCTTGCTGGAGACCAACAGTGTTATCTGGAACCCCCATGAAAGAGTTTATACGCTGGTCATCGAAAAGGTACAGAAATCTTTTGTCCGCTACCTCTACTTAAAACTTTATGGTTATTACCCGTACATGTACCCAACTCCATTTGTGCTGGGTATGGTGGGATGAACTGAGATTCCTGAACACTGCTACTCGATACCTTGAGTCCATTGCCACTCCCAGTGCAATCTCCTTGGAGTAAATAATTGAATTGTATATTGTTTTTAATAAATTTGTTTCAATTTTATTCAATGTATATTGGCTCATTTTATCCAATCTTGTCTAATGTTATCTAATTTTAATTAATTTAAATACCTACTTTTAACTAATTTTATAATATATTTTGTTTTCTTTTCTAATTTTGTTTAATGCAATCTAATTCTATGTAATACCTATTTTTGTTTTTGTATGTGTAATTACTAGTACTGACCGATAACTTGTATGTTTAAATAATAATAACTTTTATGCTTACTGTTAATATAAGTTGTTTATAAATAAATAAAATAAAAAGACATAGGGCAGCCAGCCACTTTGCGATTTGGTTATGGAAAAATTCATGAAAAGGATATGGTCCTGTAAGCGTGGTCGTGGTGGTCATTTGCCTGATGTTATTTTCGACTATTAAGGCATACCTTCCTCTTTATAATGAAATAAACATCCGCTCATTTATATTAAAAATGCCATTTTTCTTTAATATCAAAATGACAACTCTTATTGAAATACCCTGTAGTATGGTTAGTTATGGAACAAGAAATCCAGGTGGCGCTTGTGACAGGTTGGCTTAAAAACCCCGTGAGATGGCACTCTTTACCAGTATAATCTATCTAGTCTGTGACCAGTATTACAACGATGCTATTTGGTTTGATGTCAGAATTTTTCAAGTTAGTAGATCACTTAAACCACCTATGATTTTATTCTAATACAAAATCAAAATGAATTAGAGATAGGCCGCAGTACATCGCCAGTTAAATGCCTTTACATAATTTTACAGACATTTTTAAGATTGTTTTATTGCTTGAACGTCCCCCTAAAGTCCTCCTATAAAGGAAACCTTTAGACGATGAGTGAGACAAATTAAACCGTATGGATATTTTGCGTCAATTGAGCACTACGCGATTATCATATCAATACTAACACGGTTTGTGGATGCCTGGTTGATCACCTAAGGTCTCCCATAGACTATGTGATGTTGCCCGTTAGGAAATATTTGTACTCGACAAAAAATGCAACACACTAAAATTGTCAGCTGTCTTTCTAAAAACTGTCAATGTCGAATGTCACTACAAAAAATAGACTACTTTCGACTTGTTTCTGATCAAAACTGAATTGTTTTATTTAAAAGGTTATTAATCTAGTGTATTGTGCATGCCATTGAATGCATACTTTCAGAATCGTGTAATAGCCTTCTTTTGTTTCAGAAAGACGGGTAATCGAGTTGTAATATCATCATATTATGAAAAATCTTGCTAAAGTTATGGAAAAATATACTTTGCCGAACATTCCGACTACTCAAGGTGTGTTGGAAGATTTATTTGATGATGAGATTTTGCAAGTGATTGATCATCCTATTAAATTAACTGAAGGTAATGAAAGTTTACTAAATGCACATTGTTGTTTCAAAAATTTCAAGCAGTTGCAAGAGGATGTGATGAAACAAGATGGACTAAATTCTAAATTAGACGAACTAAATCAAAAACTAGTAGAAAATATAGCCAATATGAAACAACAAACATAACATTTATTTATTTTACATAAGAATTTCACATAGGTATTGATTACATGTGCTTAGCACTTTACTTCTATATAATTAATAAATTAGTTAAATAAAGCCAGCATTTCTCTTTCATTGTATATCTTAAATACCTCCTCATGGAATCGGATTACAAAAATACTTGTATGTAAACTATCTGACTCGGACATAAAAACCTGCTTCCTCCACATAATCTCAATGGAAAGAGTATTTGTATGTGGGTGTAATGTAATAACTGCATTGATATAAAAGCTCATTTTATTATACTTCCAACCTTAACCAAATCTTCTTCTGTCATCAACCCTAAGTGGAATAAACAGACTAAAGCTGCACCTTGTTCAGCAAATTTCCTGTTTTTCTCCCAAAATGAAGATGTGTATTTTTTGCCATTGAAAGTAATTATAGTACGAAACAACTTTTCCACTTGCTGTGTTTCATACAATGGCAATTTTTGACCATTTTTTCCAGCCCATGCATGTAGTTTGGATTTGGGTAAATTAAGGTCATTGAAATTAGCTCTAACAAAACATACCTGAAATTTTAATATGAAATAGAGTTAAATCTTTATGTATAGGTAGTAAGGCCAGGGCACCGAAAATCTATTAAACACAATACTCCTTACCTTCATTTGAACAACATCAGAAAGATCAGTATGAAACAATTTCATCTTCTTTTGAGGTGGCTCCAGGTCATCAGGAGTCAATTGCCATCTTCCCTGTATTCCCTGTTTCTGATAACCTGACTGTTTTTGTTGACAGTATTTTCCTAAATCCCAAATGGCGCTACAAAAAGAAATGTGGAAGAATTTTTTACTAGCGCATTTCATTTATTTCAAGAAAAAGAAAATATTATTATGATTAGGTACCATATTTGTTCAAGTGTTTGGCAATCTAAGAATTGCCTTCCCCTTGGAGTGTCTTGCAATTCTCTTAAAATGTTTTGGACGCAGTACTTTGTGTTTGCAGGTGAATTATCAAAATCAACTGCCAACTTAAGATACTCTTTAATAACGGTATCCATTGGGAGCATGCCATCTTTCTTAAAAATGGAACAGTTCCATTCAGCTGCGCGTGCAATCATCACACTGGAACATCCAGTCATTTCCTTGAATTTGTAAATGTCATTATGCTTCTCGATTTCTTTAGAACCTCCACTGAAATTGTATAAGCAATTAATCAATTTAATATTATACCTACACAAAACACATAGATTGTAAATCTATATTGATTGAAGCTTTTCAAAAGGAGACATACTTTGCTATGACTGGTATTGAAATCCTTTCAGCAACATACTTTATGATATCTGTGTGTACTGCATGTTGTGGCCGTTCATCCTTTGTCCTGCCATGCATTCCAATTGCTGTAATTCCTGAATTAACCAGTTTCTGTACAAGCTTTAGTGTCTCCTCTGGTGTTTGAAGAATCCTAATTTTACAAGTAACAGGTATAGATAAATTATCAACTAAAGTAGTTAAGATGTTATGGGCTTTGTCTGGTTGAGAAAGCAAGGCAACTCCCATGCCTCCTTTGATAGAAAATTCTTTTGGACATCCCATATTTATGTCTATAGCAGCCACATCATTTTCTCTAAAAACAGAAAACATCTATAGGATGATTGTTAAATAAGAAAATATAAACCAGAGTTCGGAAGCATCAGCTAAGAAGTTTTCTTACACAAGTTTAGCTACTTTTAAAGCTCTTTCAGCATTACATGTTCCTAACTGTAGAATAACTTTATCCTTTTCTTCATCACAAGTCCGAAAGACTATTGTTCCATCCGTTTGGTCTATATAGTCAACTGTGTGTAATATTTCTGAAAACATAATCGTTAATGTTTATTTATTTAGTTTTTATCTCTATTGTTTACACATGTGTCTAAATGGTTATTCTGTTGAACATTAGTTTCCTGCTAAAAATGTTACTCCAACATCCTTAATTTTTTTGCTACTGACTGTAAGCTTCCTTTCTTATAATTGTAGATTGTGGATGTGGTTATAAAAAGGAACCTAACTTTCTCATGTGAGTTGACATAAGGTTATGTTTGCTCCCACTTCTTTATATTTACCAACAACAAAAAATATTTCTATTTAATTCTAAACATAGATCGATGACAGATATTAAGTCTGCTATACTATTACATTAATTGGATAACACTTACCGTTGTATTTGCGCTTAGATCTTAAAAATTTCCAATCAATTAGTTCTTCTGTATAAACTAAATCAGCACCGTATCTTAGTGCCAAAAGACGCATGGGTAAGGTCCCAATACGCACCATAGGCGCAAGTATTAATTTATTTTCATATGATATCATTATGATATTATTTTATTTAACAAAAACGTGTAATCATGTCAATAAGCCAGTGGCAGTGGCAGTAAGTAACTAAGTAGTAAGTACTGAGTGAGGCCCCGTCTAATTATAGTACTCTTTGGTGAGGCCGCATTCCGAATTTTCGAGTTAGACCTCAAGCGCTGACAGCGCGCGTTACGATAATTTGCGTTCCGATTTAGTTATGACGATTATGACAGATGAGAGCTGTCAACAATTCGCTCACAGCAACGACCATATAGCCCTATAGGTTTTATGGTCGTTGGCTCAACGTGATATTTTTTAAAGGGCATGGGCACGTCATGCGTCAAGCGCATATCATGACGTCATTTATGACGATTCACGGGTCATCGTATTCGCGCTCACGCTAACTAGGAAGCAGCCTAATTGCGTAACACATTTAGTAGAGACCGCCAAAATCACATAGCTAGTACTCTGTTTTGGTTCGATTCAATCTAAGGCCAACGGTCTCCAGTCTTTCTCACCACATCTCCAATCGGCTCTGGACCTATAAGCCGCTCTCGGCAACCAGCACAATGTCATCAGCAAACATCATACACCAGGGAGCCTCTTACTGGATATCCGACGTAAGAGCGTCCGTTATCACCAGGAAGAGGTAAGGGCTGTCTGCAAGCCTACACTATATTGACTTGACAGCATCTATTAAAGCTGCCAGTAGTGCCCACTGTAGACCAGTCTTGGTTACTGCATCCATTGTACCTACATCGCTTGAATTACGTGAACATACTTCTCTGGTTTCACGACTTCCAGTAAGTAGTATCGAGTTATATTCTGATGACGATAAACATCAGATGAGAATAACATGAAATATATTTTAAATATAAGGACTACCGAAAATTATGCGTTGTTCAGACAGAGGCGACCTGTAGTGGCAAGCAGGACACAGAGCATCATTATAATACTGGTATAGAATGTTTTTTTTTTTTTTTTTTTTGTGTATGGCATCTCGTAGTTGACCTTGAGAGGTCGTGACTACTTAACCGGACTATCCTGTGGCTGCCTTAAGCGGACTCAAAGCCTCCAGCCAGGGGCGTAAAACTACTTATATTATTAAGCGAACGCTCGCTAAGGGCACCCCCTGTGGGGTACGGACCTCGGCTTAGGGCGTCGCTGACGGGAGGACAGCAAGATGGGACAGGCTGGATCAAGTTTTGTTGATTATTATTAATCGGGGAATTTAAAGCTACAGGCTCAGCTACGGCGCGGGCTGGCACTTCGTCGAGCAAGGGTCGGGGGGGACAATTACGTCGGGATCTTCGCGAGGAACCTCGGCGGCGAGGTCGGAATGTCGGTCTGTGTTTGTGCACTGTACTGGTGGCCCTACTGCTCTCCTGAATGAGAGTTATGTGGTCATCGGGATCGGTGAGGACATGCTTGGGACGGCGGACATGACTAATGGAGGAGGGAATATAACTAGCGGCTTTCACAAGCAGAGGGTTGCGGTGATTCGCGGCGGTCTCGAAGAAACGCTTTGAAATGCGTTTCATGAACTGACGGATAGTGGGAATCCTGAGGTCTACGTGGAGGATTTCGTTGCGAACGTACCAGGGGGAGCCTGTTATCCTACGGAGGAACTTGTTCTGGAGGGTCTGCATTCTGTTGAAGCGAACGGGCTTGGCGTGTGCGAAGACTGCACTGGCATAGCTCATGATCGGGCGGATGCACGCTGTGTAGATACGCATTTTGCACTTCAGTGACAATTTGCTACGTGCATTGAGGACAAAGTGAAGTCTACCTAGAGCGAAGGCGGCGCGCGAACGAGCCGCCTTAATGTGCTCTGAAAAAGAGAGGTGTTCGTCTAGTACGACGCCCAGGTATTTGGCTCGCTTCTCCCAAGGGATCGGCTTGCCGAACATGGTGATCGGTCGAGGGGGTGAGAGGTTGCGACGCGGCTTTGAGAAAAGAACCGCTTGACTTTTGTCGGGATTGACTTCGATTCGCCATTTTCTAAACCAAGCGCCAAGCTTGTTCACTTGGGTTTGGAGAATGCGAGCTATCGAATTTTCATCACGGCCGGTGTAGTAGATGGCCGTGTCGTCTGCGAACAGGGCCAACTGCGCCTTGCTGCACTTTGGCATGTCGCTGGTGAATAGCGTGAAAGCTAGAGGAGAGATCACAGAGCCCTGAGGGACTCCTGCGCGAATAGGGTGGGGGGAGGATAGCGCTCCTTCGATGCGATAACGGAAGGTGCGGTTCGACAAAAAGTCCCGTAAGATGAGCACGAGACGATCTGGCACGCCGAGTTGGTACAGCTTATATAATAAGCCGTTGTGCCAGACTTTGTCGAACGCTTTCGCTATGTCGAAGAAGACAGCACCGGTCATCAAACCTCGTTGGAAACCGAAGTTGATGTGTTCGACTATACGGTGGACCTGTTGTACGCACGAGTGTTGGGTTCTAAAACCAAACTGTTCGTTGGGGATGAGGCCCTTTGTCTCGGCGTAGTCTCTGAGGCGCTTATAAATAAGCCTCTCATAGATTTTGCCGAGGACATTGAGCAGACTGATGGGGCGGTAACTACTAGGCTCTGACTTTGGCTTGCCGAGCTTCGGGATACCGATGACGGTGGCTTCTTTGAATGCCTGTGGGAAGATGTTGTTGCTCAGAGCACCATTGAAGATGGTGGTCAGTAGCATTATCAGGTGGGCAGGGAAAAGTTGGAATACCCTATTGGTGATTCCATCTGAGCCGGGGGCTTTACGAGCCTTAAGACCTTTGATGAGGTCGTGCACTTCGTCGGGCGTGACTGGGGGCAGTGGATACTCTGGGTCTTCGACGGGAGGGAGGGAGGCTCTATGTTCGACTTCAGCGTCGACCTCAGTGAGGTGAGCTTGGTCTACTGGTTGAGAGCTGGGCGAGCATTGGACTTCTAGACTGTCGGCTAGAAGCTCAGCCTTGTCGACATCATCGAAGGCGATGGTCTTGTCGGGACGGATCAGAGGGGGCATGGAGACTATTTCTCCGGATCTGAGCTTCCTCTGGAGTTGCCAGAAGGCTAGGTGGGTGGGCTCTAGTTCGCTCAACATCTTGTCCCAGCCGGCGGTACGCAGCTCCTCTATGCGTGTTCTTACAGTACGCTGTAAGTAACGCATATGGGCTTTGTTCGCGTCGCAGGGGAAGTTGCTGTAGGCACGGACAGCCGCGTTCTTCTCATTCAACAGTTCGGTATAGAGTGCCGTCTCAAGGGATTTTTATGCCAACCTGTTACAAGTAGCGCCACCTGGATTTCATGTTCCATAACTAACCACACTATTTTACCTTTAAATACATTTATTACTTGTACACTATACTATTTACATTTTATGCCTTTTGCATATATTTTCCGTGGTTGTAGATTGATTCATGTAAAACCATGTTTGATAGCTTGAAATTAATTTTACAGTAGTTTGTAAATAAAAACTGCTCCACATGAAATGTAATCAATGTACAAGCATGGAATATGTGCACTTTTATTCTTTTAGATAGTTTGAAAAGGTTAATTTAGTTTTTAATGAAACAAGGTTTGCTTTAGAATATTCAATATATATTCACGTTTGAAAATTTCAAAACGTATCGGCAATTTTTTTGATTCTTTTGACATTTTCGAATTTTGATATTTGTTTTTTTTTATAGCAATCGATTAAATAAATCGAAAAACCCAAAAAAAATACATCTGCCCGTAATTTAAATTTAAGTTTTACAATTAAACTAATATATTGAAAATAAATAAGAAATCAAAATAGCAATTTTAAACAACAATTAATTATAAGTCGTTTTGTAGAGATATCTAGTGAGTCTTATATGAATTATTTGCCTTAAATTTACAGAACCAGATTACTAGATGGCGCACCTAAAAAAATTGCTGTGTCCATGAAGGCAACTTTACCCCCCCTGAAGCAGGAACAAGATTACTACAGTAACTGTCCGCCTCACTAAGAACGCATTATGCTCCCGCTTTGATTCGGTAAAAACTATGGTAGAAATTGACTTACTAATTCCGTGAGTATAATTTAGCTTGCTCCTAATAAAATTATCTGTTGTCTGTGGTAAAATTCAAGTGACACTGACAGTGACGTTGTTTACTTATTTTCAGCTTACCATTAGGTTTTGCTTGAACCGTGCAAAAATACAGCATCAAAAATTTTCCTGCCTTCAAGTTACGCCTAGTATAATCAAAAATAGTTATTTTTTGACGCGTATAGAACTTTGCCGTTGCTGCTTGCGAGTGATTAAACATGAAACCAACAGTAGCTGCTGATGAAATGTTTCCTGAAGGTGTTGGACCTTACATGGATTTGGAAGAAGTGAGTTACGAGACACAAATTGTTGGTTTCAAATTCAGTACTGAATTTGGGTGTTATTGCTGGTTTATTATGGTTAAGAATGCTGCCAGCAGAGAAATGAAAAAAAACTGCTAGAATCCCTTCTTGCACAGTTTTTTTTTCAATAATATATTTATGACCACTAATGTTCAGTTCTAAAAAGGTTAATTTGAGAATCTTACTTTTTGTTTTCTTTATACACAGGCTGGAGGTCCCTCAAATTTACTAATGGACTTGGCTGCTAATGAGAAAGCTGTGCATTCCGATTTTTTTAATGGTAAGATGAAACCTGGCTTTCAAAATGTGGGGAAAATGTTTGGGACATTGTTTTCACTTCAGTTGCTTCCGTGTGAATGAAACAATACTTTACCTCTTCCCTTTCAAATCAATGAGAATGAATGTTATCTCTTGAATACCATAGAATAATCAATATTAATTTATAATGCATTCTCAATAGCACAAACAGCCTGTACTGTTCCCACTGCTTGAACACAGGCCTCCTCTCTTTCGTGCAAGAGGGAGGGGCCATAATCCACGACGCAGACCCAGTACGGGTTGGTAATGTCACATGTATTTGGATCTTGGACATGCTGGTTTCCTCAATTTCATTCTCAATGCTAAGCCTAAAATAACTTTATTTTTATTTCAGATTTTGAAGACTTGTTTGATGATGATGATTTAAAGTGAACTGTTCTTCAAATGTGATAAATATTTTCGTAACTATGATAAATAGATAAAATAAAAATTAAGAAATATTTTTTATTGACATTTATTCCACTTATCATTAAAACAATTCCATGTCTTAATAAAAATCTCTTTCTAGTCTATTGGGAGTGATTCTTCACTACCTTGTTTTCACTGTAGCTTTATTGTAATTAGTAAACACATATTTATTTTATGAAGTGCATTATCATACTTTGAGAAGTACATATTCCCAAATTGTTATCAAACTATAGAGATAAATAGGTCTTGAGATCATTTAGCAAAAATGTACAGTACAATAAAAGTAACAGATGGCAAAAAGGTGATTTGTTTCCAGTTTTTCTTTTCATCGATTTACATACATGCATCCAAAATCCAAAGCCTTTTTTGAAACTTTTAAAAAGTATATGAGTATGATTTGTGATGATTTTTTGTTAAAAATATTACTTCATATTTGTTTCATTGGAATTGTTTTATAATAATATAGTATTAATTTATTACATTGTGTCAAAATATGTTTAAGCTAATATAATGTTTGAACTTGTGTGGCATATTACATAAACGTAGCCCACATGCAACAGTAACACCTAGTTAACATAAACAAAATAGTTATAAATGCGCACTTATACGCGCGCGTGCTCGCTACACGTCGACATCGCTGCTGTCGTCGCTGTACTCGTTGCCCTCGGGTTCCTCATGCTCCTCTTCCACCTCGGCATCTGCTTCTAACACTTCTTCCTCCTCACCTGCTTCATCACCAAGTTCCTCTTCTTCAAGCATTGTTGAAAGTTTCGTTATAACTCCCCTGCCCATTTCTGAAATCAGAGCAAGTAGTAAAAAAATATGTTTTAGATGTGCTGAACGTGTTCAGTTTCATTGGTGAAATCGGCACTAAAACTCATGTTTCGAACTGATTGACAACCTGATTCAAGATTTGCGAACTAAGCGCAAATGGAATTTCGAATTTCCGCGCACTTGCTTGGTGTCCTCAAGTAAAAAGGTCTAATAGTACAATGATAGATATTAATAAAATTAGAGGGGATCGTGGCTTAGTAATAACCGACGCCCGAGTCGATCGATCAGGTAAAGCTACGCTTGCCGCGGTTGGTCCGTGGATGGGTCACCATCTTTACATAACGAGAACCCTTCGTGCTTCGGAAAGCACGTTAAGCCGTTCCGGCTGTCATCCGTGGATCTTTGACATCTGTTACAGGTCGTCAGAACCCGGAATGTCTGGCAACCAGTCTTACCAAGGAGTACCGTGTTACCAAGTAACTGGTAAAATACTGGTATGCAGTTGCATCTGGTTAGACTGGAAGCCAACCTCAATATAGTTGTAGAAATATATAACTGAACTGATACTTACGTTCTACATATGTCTTTAAAGATTTTGGAACCATATTTTTGGCTCTCTCTATGTCCTCTTCTGAACATTCACCTTTATCTAATCCTGTGAAAAAAAAGACTATTTAATGCACTAACAATCCATATTAATATTATAAATTCGAAAGTAACTCTCTGTCTGTCTATTTTTGATCTCGCCAAAGGGGAATGCCCACCGTCCATAGACTCTTCGGCCTCTAGTGCATACAATTTAAAGTAAATGGATAGGATAATATGCAATTTCAACAATTAACTGGTCAAGGAATTGGTTTAAAAAAAGTTTAGGTTTTTATGATAAATAGTTTTTAAAGTAACGTAATTGTTTTACAATCATTGGTTATACAAGTCAGGGTTAAAAGAATCGTCGGAATCCATTATATAAGCTTATTCGTTGGTTAAAATAACAAATCCGCAAGAAATAAACTCAGTAAGCAAATGCAAACAATGAAAGTAGATATTTATGATTTGACACTTGACTGTGTCTTGACTAGAAAGCCGGCCGGCGGAACTCAATGTTGCTACGCACACAAAAAAAAACGATTTTCTATTCGAATCATATGTATGAACATAAACGGAGTATGTAAGGATGAGAACCAGGCATGAGTTTATGTAGGTATGTATGTATTCGAATCATAATTTATTACAAAATTATAATCACCACTAAAACCCCACTGAAGTTGAGTACGTTTTTGTAAACTTATTTTCTTTAACATATTCTGTCTTTATTGTGCTGAACAGATTAAGAATTATTATTAAAATGTGGGGTAGCGTTTTTCTATAATTCTATGCATTCATTATTATATCTACTTTTAATCCGTTTCATTGAATATTAAAAATAAAAACATAACTCCGTAGGTATATATTAAAATAGATCGTATTACAAGCATTACGGATGTGATATTTTAAATAATTGTGTGATATTTTAAGTATAAATTGATAAGTATTAGCAACACTGCTACTTTATCCACAACCGTGAATCTCATTTATCTGTTCAGTACTTTTTATTAACGGAAAAATGTTGCAATCTTGGTTGGACGAATAAATATCTTGTTAAATAAACAGAAATTGTGACGTTTTTTTCATAAACATAAGTTAATAGGCCTTTAGAGCCAAAATCTGTTCAGTGGCTTAGGCGTGAAAAGATGACATACAGTTACCTTTCACGGACTTTCATGTTCTGAACGGATTTTGATAGAATTTTGAAAGAAGATAAATGGCATCCTGTTTTTCAGACCAAAAGTAGCCTATGTCCTTCACACAGGCTACTTTTGGGCTAGAAAATAATAAAAAAATTCAACCCCTATTTCGCCCATAAAGGGGATGTAAGTTTGTATGGGAAAACCTAGCATTTTCTTAAGTTCCCGGGAACTTTAGAAAATGCTGGGGTACGAAAATTCAAATTTATGCTTTTGGTAAGAAATAAAGAATTATGGTATTTCAGCAATCTAACTTAGGTATTGAAAATTTTGTGTACCTCTTTATAAGCGATTTAAGGTATTGAAATACAGTCTGTCTGTTACGATTCATGCCCTAACAGCTGAACGGAATGTAATGATAGGCACACGGATAGGCCACGAACTGGGTTAGGATAGGACATAGGATACCTTATCCCGGTATTACAGACGGCTATATAACAAACTTTACATTTCCAGTTTATGCTGATCTTGCATTGTAACCACACGTTGGCGAAAATGCCTAGTTGTAAAATGTGAGTTTTTATTGATTCGACAGTATATTTATTGGGTATAGTGTCCTGCTATTGACGGACGCCTCACAAAACAGGTCCTCCGACTAACCAAACCACAGCTGCGAATAGTTACGGCAGTTTTAACTGACCACGGTTCATTTAATAAACACCTCTTTGTCATAGGAGTCACAGACAGTCCGCTGTGCAGGGCCTGCATGGAGGTGGACGAGACAGCATCATCAGCTCATGTGCTTCTACAATGCCCGGTGGTCGCCACATACAGGGCAAAGTACTTCGGTAACCCAGGTACCCTACGCGAGGCTGTCAGTAACACCAAGGCGTTGCGAGGAGCTTGGGCGGATCGTATGATCGATTTTCCCACCGTACGCAAAATACGCGCATTGTCGTGGAGTTGCGGACACCAGCCCGTATTACCTATTACCTGGTTATAGTTTAATTACTTAGTGTAATTAAGTTATTTACAGAATTGTCATTATGAATGTTAGTCATGTTCTTGTGTAAATATACACAAGAACATGACTAACATTCATAATTTGTAATCTATTGTTTGTTGTGTTTGTGACGAGAACAACTGTCGACAAACTGTTATGCAGTTTGTCAGACTTTATGTAATGTAAGTTTATACAGATTTTGAATAAATAAAATAAATAGAAAAAGGTTTCCGTACAATGAAAGGTCAGCTTATACTGGAAATGTATAGCTTGATATGTAGCCGTGTGTACATTCCCCTGGGATATTTCCCGACATTCACGCGGGTGAAGCCACAGGCAAAAGTGTGGCCATGTTTTTTTATATAAATTGGATTGGATAAGTAATAAGTAGCAATGCACCAATTTACTTACAAAAAAAGGTTTTTAAATGTGATTGAAGGATTCCTCAATCTAAAGCCGCGTATTCCAATGTTACACAATTTTGTAAACATTAATTTTAGGTGACCAGTGTTTTAAGTACCACATGTTAGACGTTTGGTATAAGTTGTTAGAGTGTGCGCAGCGGAATCGAATCGCTTATTCTACCGCGAGCACTTTCTGGCCCTAGACAATGATGATGAAATGACAATTCTGAGCGATGAAAAAGGGAAAGAGCATGAAAAAAGGTGATTCCGTGCTGACAGATGTGGTCTCAACCCTTATTAGGACCTGTGATATTTTCTTTATGTAGGTAGTGAGGTAGAGTGAGTAGGTACTGATAAAATACAAACTGAAGCGGAAACTTTAAAGCGGTTAGCGTCAGTTTTTCTTGCAACATTAAACTGAGTTATGTAACGTAAGTTTGGCATTCTGTATCGGAACAGAAAATCAGCCTCGTCCCATAAAAAATGATTCTTGCGAATATAAATCTCTTACGCCTGTACGTAAATAACGCACGATAAACTCATAGTCTGATACACTTCAACTTTCACTGAACGACATTTTAATATAAATAAAATGTGGGTATTACTTATTACACAGATAAATGCACGGTGATTTATGTTGGCAACAGGCGTTGAATACGACTTACCTACACTAACAGTACCACTTTGACAAAATTACAATTACTTTAGCTTTCGCGTCAGCTTAATGAGTTGTAAAATTTAGAGGAAAAACTCACAGTTAAACCAACGGCTAAAATTGTGAAGAAACAAATTTGACCGTCACTTTGATTTTGTAACATTACTTTGGCTGTTAATTTTGATGAAGAAACTTGCCGTTAGTGTGTTACGCAATTACCCCGCGGATCTTACGTTTAAGAGGGTGCATCAAGACAGAAAAAATCAAGTTTCGCTTTCTTGCCTAACCCTCACATCAAACTCGACGAAAACAAAACACAATGCCATCCCGACAACAGAAACTTTTCGCCCGGCGTATTTGAATTTGAATCTTCTGTAGGAATTGAAAGACAAATTTAAAGGTGTAGATGAGAAAATACTGTTACATTATGTAATATAACTACTATACTACTACTACTTGGCATGCGACGATGGCTTAAAGACCGGACGGCATGTCTTTATTTCCATGGAAGGTGGGTAGGTCTTTAGTGTGGGACGCAACAGGTATAGATACTCTTGCGCCATCCCAACTCCTGGCTCGGCATGCTGTGCTGGTTCTGCTGCTGCGGCTGCGGAAAACCTCAAGCAGCGAAAGTATAATAACCTTATCAGTAATTATATTTTAGAGACGTTTGGGGTTGAAACTCTCGGGCCGTGGGGTCAGAGTGCTCATGGTTTGTTCAACGAAATCTCCAAACGCCTGTCTGACACTTCCCCCTTCGCGCTGGGTTTTTTATCTTGGCCAGAGGCTGAGCATTGCCATACAACGTGGCAATGCCGCCAGTCTCTTGGGTGCATTACAACAACCTACAATTTTTAATTCGTTTTTGATTTTACTTTATTAGATTATTTTATATTTTGTAAATGTGAGAACGTTGTAGACCTTGTGGATTGTAAATTTATAGACCGTCTATTTGTTTAACATATGGTACTTGTTGACAGGCCTACACTGTCCTCCCATACCTATTAACACTGTAATTTGAAAACATTGTAAAAGACAAATATTTTTAAAAGAGTAACCATGGAGTTTCTTGCCGGCTCTTCTCCATAGAAAACAACCAATTGGAACCGCGCACCTAGAATCTGACGTTTCATAAATGCCCATGTAGGTTTATGTGAAATAAAATATTTTGATTTTGATTACCAGTCAACAGCGATGGGGAGGAATTTTTCGACGCCATTTTTTTGTTTTTAATTGTTTTAGTTCGGTTTACTTTTTTATATTTTAATACTTAGTTTGTGAGTTATTTTTGTATAATATTGTGATAATAACCTAAAACGATGATTTTCTGTTGAATTTAATATTGATATGTTCAAAATAAATATTGAAATCTACAAATGAACGACTTTCGGATTTTCCTGTACCTATTTGTGCTGTGCTGTTTCGGATAACTTCATGATTCTAGGTCAACGGGATGTATCCTGGGTTTTAATTTATTTGCGAGTGTCAAAATATGCGAAATAAAGGACAATTTATGCAAACATGCTAATTTAATCAACGTCTTAGAAACTCGATTATGTTATAGCTCTAAGGGACCGTATATCTAAGTATTTGATATCAATTTCAACTTGATATGCATTCCTGACAGATGGATAACGAAGTGATCCTATAAATAGTTGCAATTATTTGAGGTACAGAACCCCAAAAAGCAAAGCACTTCCATTAAAGCATTATACTACATTATAATGCTTTAATGGATTGAATGGTTTAATTATTAACATTGAACCAGTGAACTATTTTTGAGATCGCGTTATGTACATGTCAGTAGCCAGCTGCTGACATTTAAGTTTAACCTAAAGTGAAGTATCATCCGCAAACAACACTATATCATGATTATAATCCTTTATGAGGTAAGGCAAGTCATTAAAATAAATAAAAAACAAGTACGGACCAAGAATTGAGCCCTATGGAACTCCCATTGTTGAGATAGAACCGGGAGATCTTTCTCCATTAACGTCAACGCTCTGAATCCTATTACTTAAGTATGAAGTAAGAAGATACAGAGCATTGCTTCGGATCCCGTAGTGGCGGAGTTTTCTGTTAGTTTATAAGGTTCCTCTTTTGTAACTGTTTAAACTTTATCTTTGAAAATTTGCCAAGTTCCATGATAAACTTTAGAATTTCTTTCAACTGTAGAACTTAGCACCCATTTAGATCTCAATTCTTTTATCGGCGAAGCCGACAATCCCAACCATTGTAGAGACCCAACCAAGATCCGTCACAAACTTTACTCATTCCCACCATAGAAAAAGAAATACATTGTGTCCCGTGCACACCGTTTTTTACCTGTATGCGCAATAAACCCATAACTTAAAACAGCCCCATACAACTGCTCAGAGGAGTGAGACAGGGGGGTGTGATATCCCCGAAACAGTTTACCAATGCGATGTAGGACGTTTTCACGACGCTGGACTGGACTGGACAACGTGAACGGTGAGCATATCTCATATCCTGCGCTTTGCCGATGACATGGTCACAATTTAAATGACCGATGGCAGCTGGAGCAGACAAGTCCTGGAGGGGAGATAGCGTAGTGTGGTATGCCCCACAGCTAGATGGACCGACGCGACGGCCTCAAGAAAGTGGCTGGGAAAGACTGCATGCAAAAGACGGAGGACAGGGTGTTGAGGCGCAGCATGGGAGTGGCGTATGTCCAGCAGTGGACTGCAATAGGCTGAGTTGATTAACCCATTACTTATTGTATTTTCCGATTTATTTATTTTGTAAACTTCATTAATATTAAAAAGTCAACAACATAAACAAGCTAAATTTCGAGTTTCAACTTGATTTGGGGGTTGTTCAAGTCGCCCGAAATGGTTCGTCTAAGGTTAATCTTACACGGACACGGAGTTTGCCGTTACAAGTGGGAGTGAACGAATTTGGATCCTGATTTAATCGCAATAAGATCTAAAATCTCCAACACGACCTTTCAAAAGGAGAGGAGTTGGTTAGTTGGCTATGTTGTAAATTTTCTACACAAGAAAATTTCTCGATATTCACAGCAATGGGCGCTTGTGATAAAATGGATATCATCTTGAGTTTTCAAATATCAATTTTTATTTTATAGTTTAGCCTCAAAATCTTTAAGAATTAATGAACTAAATACATCAAAGAAGAAGTTCATCAATAAAGATTTTATTAATCGTTTTAATTTAGTGGTTTTTGCATGTTTTCTATTTCAGTTTCTTTCCTACAATGTGATAAATTACGAAAATATTATTTTTTCAAATAAATATTATATCATAGAGCAGCCGAAAATTTGAAAGTAGTCCTCTCGTCTACACGGAGTGACGGTGACAGATTTGTGTGACGTGCGACGGAAGATGACTTCTTCCAGAAACTAAAAACGTCGAAGTGGTTAAAGCCTTTAGAAAAAAAAAAACAAAACAAATAATGCCTCCACAGTTTGTTTCGCCTTATACACAAATAATCATAATTTTCAATCCTATTAGTCTTTAGCATATTATGTACAAATCTAACATAAGTACATAAAAAGTAGAGGTATTTTAATATTTTGTGTTTCTGTTCCACAAAAAGTTTGGAAATGTCATTGGTTACTTACATTTTTGTTATTTTATCTTATCAATTTCATGAAAAATCAAATTGAAGATAGGCATTTTTGGTTACTACCCTCTCTGAATACAAGAGATTACAATGTAATCCCTTGGTGTCCTTAGGACAGACAAAAACTATCGGTCGCAACCTAGTTGCGATTTATGATCCTGTAAGCCAAATTATAGATATTTATTACTTACTACCTTCTGCCCGCGGCTTCGTCCTCGTGTTTGCCGGAAACTATCCCACGGGAACGTGCTACAGGCACATAAAGTATGCATATGTCCTTCCCCAAGATGCTATCTATCTCCTCGCCAAATTTTATCGAAATCCGTTCAGACGTGAAAATGTAACACACAGACAGAGTTACTTTCGAATTTATAATATTGATAGTATGGATAGTATAATTGTCAGTAACATTCCACAATTACGTGTAATTTTACTGCCCCCCAGAGAGTCAGCATCACGGTCACGATTCGATACGAGTAGTATTTCTCATTCGAAAGGCAGTTTTTGTTTCAGACTTGCAACATAAGATTGATTGAAAGTCTAATTAGTTACAATGTTGTGTTAATTTTATATTACTAATCCAATACTTGGCTATAGTCACTCCACTTTCAACGATATTTAATGTCTAGCTGTTCTCGACTTCGTCTGCTATCCAGGATGTTTTCATCCTATGTCCCCTTAACTGTATGTCAAATTTCATCCAAAGCCGTACAGCAGTTTTGACGTGAAAGCGTAACAAACAAACTTACTTTCGCAATTGAGATGATGACACTTTTTTAATTTTTGTATCAAAAGACTGTTTTCAAATAGCGCAAACTATATTACAATAAGTGTAAAAGCTAAAAAAAAATGGCCAAGTTATTAACGTTTTAAGATAATTGTTAGACAAGGACAGCACTATCGTAGAAGTGACTTCACGACTACGTAACTTCCTACTAGCGCCGTACATTGTCAGTAACGCGCGACAAGGACGGGAATAATACCCACCAAAAACTTTTGAAGCCTGTATCTTCTTCATATTTACATCGAGTTAACAGATTTTTTCGATTATCTCATTTTTACTAAGCCTTCTATGAAATTACATTATTTTTATGAACATTTTAAAACGGAACGGTATACTCATAAAAATAAACACTTACCAAATAGGAGACCCATTCTTTTCAAAATGTCGATGTCATCATGTATTTGGAATTTTTTGTTGAAATTAAACATATATTCTGTTCTGTAAAAGATATTTTGACAAATGGAAGTCACATCGGGAAATTGTAATACATTGTCCAATTCGCATCAAGTCAATCAATCCAGGAATGTATTGTTATAATTTATTTAGTTTAGGAAAGTATTTTTTACTCACTTATCATTAGAAATACTGCAGTCAATTAAAGCTTTATCACTAGTATTCACTACAATGAATGGCAAATGGATTGCTGATGATGGAGATGGCTTAACTCCTTTGCCCTCGGCTTCTTTGTTTCTTTCTATCAAACTCTTAAATGAAATGTGCTGAAAAGATAATAATATTTTTTGTTAGCTGTGGGCACAGGATTGAATATTTAATTAACAAGTTCTATGCCGGGAGCCCTCCTCGAGGGCTAAAGGAATTAGTCGCATTTGGGATGCTGGGAGCCCTCGTGGAGGGCTAATTTTAAATGTAGGTTTTTTAAGCAAAAACAGCGATAAACAGTGAAAATAAAATCTGCTGTATATTCTAACAAGATTTATTAGTTTACGCGTAGGTTTTAAAGTTCACGCATTTTATTTTCGATGTAATTTAGGGGTCAGGCGGTGGAGAACCATTTTACGGTTACATATTTATATAAATTTGCTATAAATATTTATTGTGAAATTTTAAAACACGAGGATGTGCTTAACAATCGAGGCTTTTCGGGGTTCCGTATCAAACTGGTAAAAAAGGAACACTAATAGTGTGACTTCGTCTGTCTGTCTGTTCAGTCTACCACAGCTGCTTATTTCAGGAACTACTAATGATATAGGCTTAAAGAAGCATGGCACGACTACATCGTAAAAATACTGTCAATAAATAGATCTCGGTCAAATTAAGATAAAAGGTAATTATTGCATATTTTTTAAGTATTGGGTTTCTCCAGAAAAACGTATAAAGAGCAAGGGTGGCTCCGTTTATACTGACCCCGTGACAGTTAATCAAAGAGTATAATATGCTGTGAGCAGTACGACAATAAAAGATGGCGGAAATGAATAGTTCCAATAATACCCACTGAAGGGAAAAGTGGCACTAGTGTCTGACTTTGTATTATTATGATCTTGTCTAAGTAGACTGGAAGCTGATTCCAACATAGTTGGGAAAAAGCTAGGCAGATGATATGTACCCATTGTAAAACAAGAAAACGAAACGGTTTTGGTACCTAGTCCCTTTAAAACATGTTGCAAATACGATAGAAAAAAAACATTCATTATTTTAACTGCATTGTATTATGTTAAAACTACATTATTACCTACTTATGCACAAAAGATTTGTAAGAATACTTTGATGAACAACTGATCTAAGTGACACAAATATAATTTTATTTGTATAAAACCCGTTTCTGTAGAATAGTAGTTTAACAGGGAGAGACAGGAAGATAGATACAATAGGGATTTTTCCCGTCCTTGTCGCGCGGTACGTACAATGTATCGTGCTAGTATGAAGTTACGTAGTCGTGACTAGCGGTGGGTAACTCCGGAGGTACTGATCCAAAGGAGCCGGTACCGAACGCGGATACGTAAACCTTATTTATTCCTCACAATCCTTACCGGCACCGCGGTACCAAATGATTCCGGAGCGCGCGTTCACTGTTCACTCTCGTTCACTCGCTCAAGTCACTCGGAAGTACTCGGAACACGTCGTATCGCTCTAACTAACCAACTGTTCAATTCAAAATGTGCCAAATGATCCAGTGAACCAAATGAATAAAATGTTCTGCGAAACCGGGGAACCAAAATGAGCGAGTGAGTACCGGTGCCAAAGGAATAAATAAGGTGAACCGGTACCGGACCCGGAGTCGGAATAAGTGAATCAATTCACTTGCCGGAATAAAGATTATCCACCGTTAGTCGTGACGTCACTTCTACGGTAGTGCTGTCCTTGTTTAACTCTTATTAAAAAACCTTAATAACTTGGGATTTTTTAAAGCTTTTTGTAATATTATTGTGGAAATCTAAAAAAAAAAAAAGTGAATTAAAGGAGCAATATTTTTATTTTATTTAGCATCGCTTACTGTTGTATCCATACAATTATAGGAATTCTTAGGTACGAGGGCTGCACTAAAAGTATCGGGAATGGAATATTTACACTGTTCCTGTCATATTAAAATCTTTTTAATTGAAAACTCCTTGGTTTTAAAAATCGAATATCATTTATTTATTTAAAAAAAGATTCTCGGTCTTGTCAAAAGGTTTTGTCAAACTTGTTTAGTCGTTGAGAAAATGGAATTGACTCGAGAAAATTCAAGAGCGATGATTTATTATGACTTTCGAAGTGGTTTAACACAAAAGCAGTGTGTTGACCGGATGATTTCTGCATTTGGTGATGAAGCCCCATCCAAAACCATAATTTATCGCTGGTTTGCTGAATTTCAACGTGGACGTGTCAAGCTCAGTGATGATCGCCGTCAAGGTCGTCCAAAAACTGCAGTCACCCAAGAAAACGTTGATGCTGTGCGTAAGCTGATTGAGGAAGATCGACATGTGACATACCGCGAAATTCAGGCAACTTGAGACATTGGCATGAGTCAAATACAAATAATCTTGCATGAACAATTAGGTGTAAAAAAGTTGTTTTCCCGATGGATACCGCATTCGCTCTGTGAAGAGCAAAAAGCGGCTCGCGTTACTTGGTGCATCAGAACTCTCGAAAGATTCCACGCAGGATCCTCAAATGCTGTATACAACATCGTATCAGGTGACGAATCCTGGATATACGCGTACGAACCCGAAACAAAAAACCAGTCACGAGTTTGGGTGTTCGAAAATGAGTTAAAGCCAACCAAAATTGTTCGTTCACGGAGTGTTGCAAAAAAAATGGTGGCCACGTTTGTCTCCAAAACCGGCCATGTTACGACTATTCCTCTTGGGGGACAAAGAACGGTTAATGCAGAATGGTATGCTAGCATTTGTTTGCCACAGGTCGCTTCTGAACTCCGTAAACAGAACTGCAACCGCCGCATCATCCTCCATCACGACAATGCGAGTTCTCACACCGCACACAGAACAAAAGAGTTTTTAGAGCAAGAAAACATAGAATTATTAGACCATCCGCCGTACAGCCCCGACCTAAGCCCTAATGATTTCTATACTTTCCCAAAAATAAAGAATAAATTGCGTGGACAGAGATTTTCATCACCTGAAGAAGCTGTGGACGCCTACAAAACGGCCATTTTGGAGACCCCAACTTCCGAATGGAATGGTTGCTTCAATGATTGGTTCCATCGTATGGAAAAATGTGTCAAATTTCGCGGAGAATACTTCGAAAAGCAATAAATACATTTTTAAATAGTAATGTTGTGTCACTTCCTTGATTCCTGAAATTTTCAGTGCCGCCCTCGTACCTATAATAACTTTGTATATTTGGCAGTGCCGTCCCCATACAAAAAATGGTGTGTATTGTTTACATTGTAATAAAAATATTAAAGATGCATGAAAAAAAACATGCAGATATAATTACGTTAACGTTATATGGCGAAAAAAAAAACACTTTCGGGGTGGACTTAAAAATTCAGGATCAGAGAGTGATTAAACTTTTTCTTAATTTTTATTATTTCACGTCCCCACCCCACTAGTAAATAAAAATACCCCCAGATACTAAGTATAATGACAAGACCTCCCAAAAACGCGATTTAATTACGTTGTACAGAGAAAAACGTGTCTTTAGTGTGTTTTTTTAGCGCAAACGTAAATGCCGGAGGGTCCACTAGCAATATGTATGGCGGCAACATTGGGTGGATTGGAACAGTTAAGGTGATATATTAAGTACCTGTAATATGAGTTCTTGTAATTGTTGTGTCTTCTTTTGAATCTGCTCTAGCTTAGACTGTTTTTCTTTTTCTAATGCAGTACATTCTTGTACACTATTTGTCGGTAGTCCAAGCCATCTTATTTCTTTCTTTTCTTTTGATATTATATTCATTGCCATTAAGACATTTAATGCATCATATACTCTTCTGCGAATATTCTTTTGGTCATATTGCTGTAATGTTAAATTAATCTGAATTACATTTTTACTAATTGAATTCGCTAATGAACCTTTTATTAACTAATTTGGCACACAATTTTTTTTGTAAACAAATACATTCGGAATGTTTATTTTGTAGAGTTATCCCAGTTACATTAGCATAAAACTATTACACTTTAATTCATATACATACTTGGCTATCTGCTGAACCATGCATTCCTGCAGCAAATTCTAGCACTAATTCATCTGCTACTTCGTTATAAGAAGTGAAGCCTTTATTTCTGACCTTTTCACATACTTTCATTGAAAAATGCCTCAAACCTTTGCCAACTTTGTCCGCATGTTTACGTCTCTTAGTGGTGCTGAAAACATACATTTAAAAAATGTATTACAATACAATGACACTGAGAAACGTGAAATAATATTCGAGATGTGCTACAAGATAACAGTAGATCTGAATCTGTATTTCAATAACTTAATCTTATGCATAATATTTGCTGCTTACTTCATTTCATTAGTAGTAGTACTGATACTTGGACAAGGGTGATCACAAATGTTTGCTACATGAACTTTTTTTACCCTCGTCTATGAATATTTTTGTATATTTACCTAAACGCCAACTCAGTGAGAACTGAGCAACGCAGGTTGCCAGAAAAAACTGCTTAAAAATTGCTAAAGAAAGTTCGTCCAAAGTAACTAGTCAAATTAAATTGTACTCACTATTCTGCCGGGGGATCATTGTCGGAATCGTGTCTCCTTCTAGAGGCATGCGACATAGTTGGAGATATGCTATTTGCAGTGCTAGAGCTTGTTACTTGGTTTTCAGACTTTGATGGTAATGAAATTAGATCTGGCACAGTTTGTGCAAATTTCAGTTCAGTCAGTGACTCTTGTTTTACCTAGAAAAGAAAGTTTTACATTTTAGTAATTGGTAATTTATTTGGTGACAATTTGATTGATCTCTGTATATTTTTTAATAAAGCTAAAAATCAAGTACCTCAAGTTCCTCAACTTCTTTTGGCTCAACTTTAATTTTTTGCAAACTTGCTAAATTATCAATATGCACGAACTCTGAAATAGAATAATATTCAGGTAAGACAACGAAACATAGTTTAAAAAAAGCTGGTAATCAAGGGCTCTCCTTGGCTTTATAAGAACAGTTAATTGCACCCAGTCAGACTCAACTGCCTTGGATAATTTCAAAGAATTTATTTCAAATAAATTAATTGCTGGCACTTTTGAAATGTCAAGGGGTTGGTCAGTCGAAAAAAATGAAGCTAGTTGCCAATTCCAAAGCGTAGTAGGTACCTATGGAGAAGAAAAGGCAAAAACTCCACACTCTTTTAAAATGAAGATACATAGACGGCCTCTATCTGGGGTACCACAACGAACTTGGCTTGTATTTGGAGCCTACACTCAAGAATTGATATCACATATTGAGATAGCAATCCTAATCTTGGAGTGTATCTTGTTATCATTTGAATTTGTGGAATTTTAGCCTCTTCTCTTTAGTTCCTTTCACTTGAATTGCGGCATTTGAAACACCATGCTCATGCTTGAGAAGCCTCTAACCTCCAATATTACGCAAAATGTGCAAATATTGAAAAATAAGTCTATTGTGTTCTGCAAACGAACAGCCGAGCCGCTTTTTTTTTGCGCGGAAGTCATTCAAAATATATTTCACATAATCTAAACTAATATTATAATGAGAAAAGATTTGATTTTTTGTTACGCTTTCACGCTAAAACAGCGGAAAGGATATTGATGAAATTTGGCACATGGGTAGACCATCTGGTTTAGGACATAGGATACTTTTTATCCCGATATTTCCACCGAATCGAGACTTATGAAGGTGAAACCGCGGCGTGTAGATATTTTAACATAAAACTACATGAGATCATCATGAACGTCAGAGGTTAGGGTGTCCATAAAGGAGACGGTAGAAAGGGATATAGCGGACCCCACTCTTCCTACTGGGAAAGTTGCTTTCCTGGCATGTTGAGTCCTGCCTTTTTCGGGAACTCCGCCGCCCTACCAGAAAAAGAACCGAGATGGTGGCATGCTGCGCTCTACTTGCCAATCCGGTGGTGATTTCGGCTGAAAAACTAAGTATATCTTTGGAGTTTTCAATTCCTGTGTGTATGTACGCAAGTACAAATCCCGCCCCAAAAGCGTAAGTATGAATGAATACATACAATTAACATAGTAAGGGCTTGTGGCTAAAATAATGATAACAGCACCACAGGTCGATCGAAGGTTAAGCTAAGCTAGCCGCGGTTGGTTCGTGGATGGGGACCATACATTACATATCGAGCCCTTCCGTGCCTCGGGAAGCAGGTTAAGCCGTTGGTTTCTGTCATTCGTAGAATTTTGACTGTCGTTACGGGTAGTTAGAAGCCCAAAAGTTTGACTACCAGTCTCACCAAAGGGTATTGTGTTACCCAGTAACTGGGTTATGGAGGTTATATGGACAGTTTCTCCTGGTACTCAGCTGGATCTGGTTATACTGGAAGTCAACATAGCCAACCTGGGTATATTTGGGAAAAGGCTAGGCAGATTCAGTAAGAGACAAAACTTTGTTTTCCCTGAACCAGAGATTAGAGTTTTAAGTATTCCTAAATGATATCAGCGATGGTAATGGTAACAGCTTGTTTTTATTATAAAATATTGTTATCTGTGGAAAATGTTGTGTAGTAGTATATTTGTTAAGTTTAATTTTAAGACAACACTGTTTATGCTTCATATCTACTGCTGTTTTTTTCCCAAATGTAATAAATAAATACAATCTAAGCAGTTTCAAGATTCAATCAAAATCATAAGTTATTTTGGAAATACATGCTGAAACACAATTTAAGAAGTACTATGACAAGTCACACTAGCTGCACTGATAATCAATTAGGTAACCACACCATACCAAATGATAATGATGATTATTATAACAGGATAAAAATAATGGCAAGAGATGATGTAATTAATAGATACGTATTAGTTTCTCACTTGATGCACATTTGAGTCCAGTCAACTTCACTGCTCGGTATAATGATGTCTGTAACGTAAAGAGAAATGTATATGTTATTTATGTGTATTTATTTTAAATTAGGTATACTATTATTATGCTGAGCTGAGGCCCTTTTGGTTGTTATCTATTTTAAATAGTTTTAAGGTGACTTTTTTTTGTGTTGTAATGCCAATAAACACAGTTTTCTTTATTTTCTTTTATTTCCATTACAGTTTAAAGTTTTCAATGTAGAAAAAAGTTCAACTTAAAACGAAAAAGTTAGTTCCATTTTCACAACAAGCATGATTGTATATTTTTATTTGCTAGTTTTCAATGTAGAAAAAAGTTCAACTTAAAATGAAAAAGTTAGTTCCATTTTCACAACAAGCATGATTTTATATTTTTATTTGCTATTATTATCCAGTCTCATTAAGATTATTGTGCTAATGGCAAAGAACCTTAAATAATGACCTCAATGTAATAAACAAACCAATCTACATTATTCCCATTTTGATGTTCATTTTGCAAGTCTCTATCATACTGAGAACCATTCATTAGAACACATTAATTATTTGAATGTTGTCTTAGATTAATTGATAAATGACTAGTATTGATGTACAAACCTGTCAGAACAAACAGTAATTAATAAAACTATCAATAAGTTGTACATGATTTTAAACCAATGAAACTAAGGAACCATCTCCCTGTGTGATCCTTAGCTATTAATAGACTCAATGTTTGATTTGGATGAAGGGTAGCAGAAATATATTGCTTTTATCACAAAAAAGGTTCAAAAGTGCAATGACTTAAATTAGCAAGTTCTTCACATGAATCAAAGCAGTGTCCTTAATATATATAATTGTAGGCTAAAATAGCTTCGGTTTGCAGTGAATTGGAATTTAACTTAAGAGCAATGACCAAAAACTGAGTTTTGACTTCCAATTATTTTAAACAACAGCAATATTTTTAAATTAGGAATAATTGATTGCTCTAAATTTGCACAAGCCGATAATAAACCTCGCAAGGTTTACAATAAGTGCTCTATCTTAGAATAACACTAACTTGTAATACATCCAATGATCAATTTTATGCTTATCAAGACAGTAAATGAAAGACAAAGACAGTAAATGTTTGTTGCAAACTCATTAATGTAGATATTTAATATTCAATAAACAAAATCAATTTTGATTGCAAAAACTCAACAAGCTAACAATGAAAACAGCTCGAAGTCAGCAGTATCACATTATCATCAATTTGAATGCTACAAACACTTTTAAGGTTTTCATTGGTCTCATGGCTTATTAAAAAGCTATTAGTACTAGTATTTTAAATACATTCAAGCTTTGCCTATGAGTTAGGTAAAACTTGATAAGAAGCAAACAGTCTCTGCAAAAATATCATGTATGTAAAAATATAATGACATACCACATACCTTATTATTTCCTTCTACAGCTGTAGGCAGTTTTATAATTTTCACAGGATTAGGTTTAATTTTGATCTGACCAAGTGTCTGATTGTTTGTATTATTTTGGACAACCTTTACCATTTGTGGATGCCCTAAAATAAAACATGTTAATCAGACATGACATGCATGCTCCCCATACTTTCGTAGGCGATTACTGGTGGGCAAGTAGGTACTACAAATTTACAATAGGAAGATTATCACATTGGCAAGAAATAATTCAAAGAACGCTCAAGTTTGGTGATGGTGAGTAACAAATGCACAAATAAACTGACAGCGGGAAACAGAAACACTGCCGTATCGGCCGCGTCATGTATCCACTCGGATTCTGTACATTTTTTAAATTACATGACTAAGGAAAGTTACGAGCAGAACTGTAACATTATGTGTTTATGATATTAAAATAAAGTAAAAGCTTCACGAAGATAGCTTGGCTACTAACCATTAGCGTCATGTATAAGAAAATTTACAGTACTATTCGTCTGAGACATTTTCTCCGTATTCTTCGCAAATGTACGGCCATTTACGCAATTCACTAATGTAGCATTGAAACATTTGTTGATGACCAAACAAAATAATAATAACTACTAAACTTGATTTGTATGGTCAAAATGGCGACATTAGTTTTGGGTTAACTTCGAAGGTCAGAAAAATCAAACGAAAATCTATCTGTTAATCTACAAATCACTATTTTTTTAATATCAATAATCCTGTCTTAATCAGGTGTACAAAACATAAGCACAAAGGTATAAACAACGCACGTAAAAGCACAGTGGTAGAGTAAATAGACAGAGGCGGGCGGGCGGTTTTAAGATTTACCAGCTGATTGGACAACTGCTGTTGTGTTCACGTGGTAATCGCGGTGGCATCCGCCGGGAATTTTGTATCCTGGAAAAGGCGCCAAATAAATTGGAAAATACCGCCATCTCTTGAGTAAAACTCCTTCACAGAGTTTAAATATTCACCTATTTTTTTTTTTTCTAATGGCAATAACAACAACTTTTTGAAGTAAAAACTTGGGAGAGGGCTCTTTGATCCTCACACATTCGAAACCTGGACCAAAATCTCAAATTCGTTCACAGATTTTGAAATAGGTATCGACAAAACTGCTGTGAAATATGTGTGTGGACGTGAGATTTTTTGCTGTGTGTGTATCTAGCATTAATTCATATAAACTTTCGAAATCAATAGGAAAAGTCACAAGGTTTCGTATAAATAAACGTGTGGATGCATTGCAAGCGTTTGTCGCAAGCTTCCTTTGATTTGTTGTGCACAAAAATCGACACGACACTGGATCGGATCAGCAACAAGTGCACGTAAGCCCACAACACACCATAGCCAAGCGCCATATCCACACGCTTGAACTTGTGATACACTGTCAAGAATTGGCCAGTGTGTGGAACTGGCATACTAAAATTTTTGTTGATTCATTTGCTTGTCCGATAATTCGTGTTCCTGACACGTTGGTCATAACAAATTAAATGTAAGTATTTCTAGTAGCATTTTGAAGAAAATTAAAAATGACAAAAAAAAAACAATTACACTTCCGGACTCCTAAATCGAGTCACCAAACATTTAGCCTAAAACTAAAACATTTAAAAAAACACAAGTAAAGTTTAATGCGGTTTCCAAGTTGACTTCACAGCATAACTTATATTAGTCTTTGCTTCACAGACTGCCTAGAGATACTGTTGAGTTACTGGCCATCTTTTCGATATCACTATTGTTCCAAATTTGAATTTACCATTTGAAAAAGAGAAGAATGTCGGAGATTGCGGAGCTTCGTAACTTTGGGTAGCTTTAAAAGAAACAACGTGAAGCATTGATAATAAAATTGAATATATTTATTTGCTTGAAAACATGGTACATTAAGGTCTTAGAAATATAATTATGATCATATATGTTTCGCCATGGGAGACATACAAATATATAAAAAAATACGACACTAATTTGTTAAAATTATAATTGTAACATGTCTAATTGGGCTGGTAAAATCTTAACAATAATAAAATTATACATTAGTATACTTAATGAAAACTAGATTTATTTATCTGTTAATTTTTTATCAAAATATTCTTTCACACTTTGAAAACAATTACCAGCCACTAATAGTTTGTATTTCAAGTATTTAGGAGGGAGTCCCCTTTTTTCTTTTGGAATATTGTTAAATATATTAATTGCTGTGATGAAGCTATTTTACGGCATACTGTGCTTTAGGTGAAGGAATTCATAACCGTGTTGGGTCTCGATGGATATATTTTGAATTCAAGTTGCATGCTAGTCCAGCTTGCATTATGTTAGGACCATGTTAGCACAGAGCATCATATCATACTGCCTGTTAGTGTCAAAAGATTTTTTTTTAAATAGAGGTCTGCTAATGGACTGATACCGTAGATTGCTCCAAAGCATTTTTCAGCACTACTTCACTTACGTTCATCGAGTTCCCCCATAGTAGAAGTACATACCTGAGTAAAGAGGAAATACACCCGTGGTAAGCAGTAAGAGCAACTGCTTCACTTGCGTTACGTCTTAAACGTTTATGAGCAAATACAAACTGGTTGAATTTCTTGCAGACGTGTTCTATATGTTATTTCCAATGACAAGTCTGTTATAGAATAAGTCCAAGAAAGTATTCACTAGTTTGAGGACCTTGACTAATAATTTTAAAAGATTTTTGTTTTGAATTGTAATTTTGAAAATTTATGTTTTTGGTTTTATTTAGATTTGCACAAAGATAATTGTTTTCGAGCCCTTTAATCACTTGTTTTATTATTTCTATCATATCTTATTTACTATAACTAATTGTTACAATAACTGATATGTTTATGTCAATAGTTATTTTGTGATTGACTTTGTTTTTCATAAAAAGGTATCGAAATTGTATTTTCTTATTTTTTTCCATTCTGTGTTCAGATTATGGACACTGCACCTGAAGTAGCTGTGGCCACAGAACATATATACCCTAAAGGGGTCTGGGCTTAGTCAGCGAAACGTAAGTGCACCACTTCACTCAAGTCGTTCTGCCGTTCAAAGAATTAAGTATCGAAAGCTGGAGACGGGCGTGCACCGTCCAGGAGGACCACAAAACCGGGTCACTACAGCTAACTAGATCGGTTTATCTTTACCACCAGCCTGCGTAATTTTGCTTTATTTATTGAGGAAAACAAACAATTGCGCACTCGTAATCGTCACCTGACCTCAGTACGGGTCCAAGAACAGCTTCGAGATTTTCATGGACTGACTGTTTGCGCTCGAACTATTAGATGGAGCCTCAAAGAACGTGGCCTGAATCCTAATAAGCCAGGCAAAACACATTGCTTGTGTCGGTTAAATTTTCTTTTGACTGGGCCGAGTAGGTACTCAGTGCGGACCGCCCCTGCCAAGTCCCCCTTAGTCCACCAGTGCTTCTTTACGAGTCCGGATTTCAGTAACCGCACCCGTAAAAAAGGTAATAGTGCCTAACAAGAACCCATTACCTTTTTTGTGTTACAGTGCCGCAAAACACATTAAAAACAAATTCAGAATCAGAAATGTCAATGTCACAGTATGACAGGAAATTCGATTTGTGCGGTTGGCCGGTTGTACCTCACATATGTCATTTGTCAGAAAGCTTTCAAAGTTTGTTTTTTTCCCTAAACTTTTAAACTTAAAAATAATAATTATCAGTGTGTTGTAGGCGCATAAAAACTTTAAATGGAAGTTGTAAAAATGTGGCTGCTGCTTTATTTTTTCTACTTTTTTATATTATTGAGTAGCATTAGTTCAATAGGCATTGATGATCTCAATGTACCTCCAGAACATGTAACATATGTTTTCAATGCTTTCCCTAGTGTTGCTGATGCTTGTTTGTCGCAACCTCAATGTATATATAAAGATTTAGCAGGGATTAAAGGATGTTGGGGCTATGAACATGAGTGTTATGGAAATATTTCATACCCTGTGCAACCTGTCTGTCCTGGTGATCACCGGGGCTGGGTAAAGACGAAAGACGCTCAGCATGATACATTCTATATTCAAGCTGATTTTGGTAAGTACTGATCTCTATATACTAAACAAAGGTCAGGCTGTAATCGATCGCCTCACGGCGGGTCGCGGGTAATTCGAAAGAGATAACCGTGGCCCTGGCACAGGCAACTGAAGGAACACGGGTGGGTTTTAGTCAGTAAAAGTCTGACACGCCCTCCCGCTCCATCCAGAGTGGGAAAAGTCATTTTAACATTTCCCAACCAAAAAGAGAAAAAAAAGGCTGTAATTGGTGTTTTCATTGGCTAGGGCAAACTGTTTTTTTTAACCAAAGTACTTGATCTGAGAACAAAGTATTGTTTAAAAAAACTGAATCAAATCATTTGAATGGTTTGATTCAGTTTGATTCAGAGTGGATTAAATAGCCCACCAAACTGAATGTTGGAGTATTGCTACAATCACTATTGCTATTGCCAAGGTGATCCTCTAGAGATGTATATTTAAATACTGAAGAATGTGGCTTGCTCATTTTCCATAAAGTATTTTTATTTATAAAAGAACATTAACATGGATTGAGTTGTCTTTGGGCTATGTTGCCGCCACCCTATCAAATATGACTAGGTACTTTTTGCTGAGGTCACTTCTCTTTAGAAATATCAGCAAAGTAAATAATAATATAATTTTGTTTCAATAAATTGTGTCTTTCTAATTAAAGGCTATGTAAAAGAACAAATAGACGAATTGATGGTCATGTGTGAAGCTACCTATCCTGATGACACATCTCTGGAATGTTCAAAGTATTTAAGGTATTGGCTTCAATTTCATTACAGTTCATTTGGATGTAAGACTGAAGTTTCACTGTTATCAAACTCAAGGAATAATATTGAATTAATTTTTTATTACATACCCTTAACTCTTAGTTAATCTGGAATTGCAGGTTTTGTCGCGGTCGGAACATGATGTTAAATTTTACAGGCCTTGTGGGCCGTGGTGACAACTTGCGTTATAAAATGGATATTCTTGGGCCGGGTCAGATAGGTATGCATTTTTTTATTATTAACACTTTTGGATTGAGTTTTTTTGTAGTAACAATAATACTTATAGCTATGAAATTAATTGCTATGCCTATCACTGATGCATACTTGTCATTTACTAGAATTATATTATATTAGTTCTTTAGTTTTCAATAAAGTAACAAATGAGCTGGCAATACTGTCTGTTCAAAATTGTAAGATATTTTCATTAGCAAAAATTTTGTTTGCCTATTTATAAGTATTAAACACAGATTATTAGATTTTATCTGAATTTTATCCCTAAAAGATTAAGTATAAAGTTAAAACCAAATTAACATATGCATGGTTGTAATGTTTCAGGTGGATTCTGCAATTTTTATTCTGAGCGGCTATTGAAAGAAGCAGAACACATGAGTGCTCTTCAATCGTGGGGTCCTGAACTTGTGCATTTTGTCAAAACCCCTCAAAGACCCATAGCTGATGGAATGTGTGATATAATTATAAATAAACCAACATACATTATGAAATTAGATGCAAGTATGTTATTTTCTGATGCACATATCTGCTCCATCATCAGCCATGTTTACTTATCAATAAAATATTTCTGTTTTTCAGCTGTTAATATGTACCACCATTTTTGTGACTTTTTTAACTTGTATGCATCTCTACATGTGAATTCAACACATCCCTCTACTTTTTCTAAAGACAATCATATATTGGTCTGGGAAACATTTACCTATGAGTCTGCCTTTCAAGAAACATTTGAAGCATTTACTGAAAATCCTATTTGGGACTTGAAAACATTCAGAGGAAAAGTAGTATGTTTCAAAAATGTTGTGTTACCTCTTCTACCTAGAATGATCTTTGGACTTTATTACAACACTCCCTTGGTAAGTTTATTTCATTATTTAAACATTCAAAAAGCATGCCAAACAAGTAACACGACCAACGACGAGTTCCTATCAGATAACGGCGATTGTTTAAATGTATTTTGATAACTATCTTTTGCAGATATATGGTTGCGAAAGGAGTGGCTTGTTCCATGCATTCTCAAAACACATAATCCATTCTCTAAATATAAAACTACAGCCACGGACCAGCGACAAAGTGAGAGTAACCCTGCTATCCAGAGGTACGCCATTTCGCTCGATACTGAACGAAAAGGCCCTTATTGACGCTTTGACTAAAGTTGAAGGGTATGAAGTGAATCGGGTGGTGTACGATAAAAATGTGCCTTTTTTGAAGCAGCTTGAAATAACTCATAATACAGACGTGTTTGTTGGCATGCACGGGGCCGGATTAACCCATCTCCTCTTCTTGCCTGATTGGGCGGCCGTGTTTGAAATGTGAGTACGATTTATGTATAGAAATCCGTGAGAGATATAAAATAAACCATATAATAAAAACACACTTTCAGACTGATGAGGTCAAAACTTTGCCACATAATTTAACTGTTTTTTCCAGTTATAACTGCGAGGATCCTAACTGCTACTTAGATCTAACAAGACTTCGCGGACTTAAATATGTAACTTGGGAAGATAAAACAAAACTTGTGCAACAAGATCAGGTAAATTTTGATTTACATGTAGCTTCTCTACTAAAGAATTTGGTGTGCCCTGGTTAGCCCACTTCGCTACCGCGTTTCTAACTGGTAAATATAATTAGCACGGCTAAAGCCGACATACAATTAGAAGGCTAGTGTAGAACTAGATTTAGCCACTAGGCTAGTCCATAGCCATTGCTAATATTGGCTTTTGCCCGCGGCTTTGCCCTCGTGGATGTCGGGAAATATCCCACGGAAACGTACTGCCGGGACTTAATTATTGTGTGTTAATCCATGTTACGAGGGCGGCACTGAAAATTTCGGGAATCAAGGAAGTGACACAACATTACTATTTAAAAATGTATTTATTGCTTTTCGAAGTATTCTCCGCGAAATTTGACACATTTTTCCATACGATGGAACCAATCATTGAAGCAACCATTCCATTCGGAAGTTGGGGTCTCCAAAATGGCCGTTTTGTAGGCGTCCACAGCTTCTTCAGGTGATGAAAATCTCTGTCCACGCAATTTATTCTTTATTTTAGGGAAAGTATAGAAATCATTAGGGCTTAGGTCGGGGCTGTACGGCGGATGGTCAAATAATTCTATGTTTTCTTGCTCTAAAAACTCTTTTGTTCTGTGTGCGGTGTGAGAACTCGCATTGTCGTGATGGAAGATGATGCGGCGGTTGCAGTTCTCTTTACGGAGCTCAGGAGCGACCTGTGGCAAACAAATGCTAGCATACCATTCTGCATTAACCGTTCTTTGTCCCTCAAGAGGAATAGTCGTAACATGGCCGGTTTTGGAGACAAACGTGGCCACCATTTTTTTTGCAACACTCCGTGAACGAACAATTTTGGTTGGCTTTAACTCATTTTCGAACACCCAAACTCGTGACTGGTTTTTTGTTTTGGGTTCGTACGCGTATATCCAGGATTCGTCACCTGATACGATGTTGTATACAGCATTTGAGGATCCTGCTTGGAATCTTTCGAGAGTTCTGATGCACCAAGTAACGCGAGCCGCATTTTGCTCTTCACAGAGCGAATGCGGTATCCATCGGGAAAACAACTTTTTTACACCCAATTGTTCATGCAAGATTATTTGTATTTGACTCATGCCAATGTCTAAAGTTGCCAGAATTTCGCGGCATGTCACATGTCGATCTTCCTCAATCAGCTTACAGCATCAACATTTTCTTGGGTGACTGCAGTTTTTGGACGACCTTGACGGGGATCATCACTGAGCTTGACACGTCCACGTTGAAATTCAGCAAACCAGCGATAAATTGTGGTTTTGGATGGGGCTTCATCACCAAATGCAGAAATCATCCGGTCAACACACTGCTTTTGTGTTAAACCACTTCGAAAGTCATAATAAATCATCGCTCTTGAATTTTCTCGAGTCAATTCCATCTGCTCAACGACCAAACAAGCAGGGGGGGTCAAGTCTCTAAGTAGCCAATGCCAACGTCGGGCAGAAAGCACGAAACGGAGACAACGATATACGATAGACGGAGAAATCGCTATTGTTGCTTCGCTTGACCAGATTAGAACATTCCTACCATTTTGGTACAAAATATTTTTTCATTTAATGGTGATAACCCCGTTTCTAATTAAACCGTTATTGATTTTATCGACAAAATTCATGTGTTGTGAACATCTTCTTTTTAAGAAAATAATTAATTATAAAAAAATTTTTTTTTAGAAGCAATGAATAATTTAACTCTGGCAATAACACCTGAACTATATCTCTCATCTGTGGAAATAAACAAATATGGTTGTTCATCGGACACTGTATTTCTTTGTTTTTCTTTGGTTTTCCACCTTATACATAGATACTAAATTTTTAGTTTTTTAATTATTTCGTGCTGCTATTTTTGTTTTGTGTGCCTGCTCATTTTTACGAGATATAGATTCATTTCTTATTTTAGTTCCGTTTTTTTGTTTGTTTCTGTTGTTTGTGTCTGGACTGGTTTTGTTTGAGAATTATTTGTTAAAATGTCACGCCATACGCGCTACGAACTTAGAAGAAAGTGTGCTAAGTGTAACATAACTGCAGCAGAAGATAGAAACTTGAGTTTCCATAGATTTCCTCTACCTGGTAAACGTACGTTAATAAAGTAAGTAATTAAGCCTTTCTCAATTTATATTAGTTTCATCCTCATTAAGCACGTAGTAATTCAATTAACAACAAAACAAAATAAAGTTACCCTTATATGGGTCTCGTACCAACAATGATTTTTTTCCAATTAAATTTATGGTAAGTTACATTTAACATTTTTCAAATATGTAAAGAGTGGTCGCTGAAATACTGAAGCAGCCACAATGACTGAACATCAAATTCCACTATCTATAATATTAGTAGAGTAACTTTTTGGTGGAAATTACTAACAAAGTAGATTTTATAAACTGGTGATTAAGAAGTATTTGCAAGTTAAACCATGCGCAATAGTATAGTCAATCAATCTGCCTAGCCTTTGCACTACTATGTTGGGGTGGGCTTCCAGTCTAACTGCCACCACCCAGCAACTGGGTAATACGATACCTGGAATGACTCAAAGTATAGTATTCCATTAAAATCTAATTATTTCAATAATTTCAGGGCACGTATATGGGCTGAATACTGTTACCCTACTGGTGAATGGTCATCTGAGAAATCACTAAGAGACTTGCACTCACAACACAAGATGCTATGCAGTAAGCACTTTGATGACTCCTCATTTACTAGCAGTGCTAGGATAAGATTAAACAATTATGCCATCCCAATTGGAGCTCAGGACTTATTGGTAAAGTTTCGCCAGGAACAATGTGCAACTACAAGTGGAAGTGAACAAGATACAAATATCTCAGTTGAAAAACCTCAAGTAAGTTAACATGATTTACTACATTGCCTCCATGCGAACCTGGGTGGGTCGCACGGGGGCAATGTAGAAATCTTTGAATTTTTCGGCTTTCCTGTATTATAATATGCATGTATTATACATATAAACCTTCGTTATACATATAAAGTTTTAGAGATGTAAGCATACGTAGGGACAGACAGCAGGAAGCAACTTTGTTTTATACTATGTAGCTGTATACTCAAATCCCCATCAACTTTAAATCTAGAAAATATGTGAATTTATAAGTACAGTCAAACATTTTCCTAGCTAAAACTCAAAGTAAAACTCATTACATCTAGTCTGGGTATGCCTATTTCATCATAGACCTCCTTTCCATCAGGCATAACTGAGGTCAAGAGCAGACTTGTCTCAGTAATAATAAATAACAATATAAATGTAGAAACTGATCTTCATCTATGTTCACAAATCTAATTGTAATTTCAGGTGCGTGTTACAATGGGAACTTCATTACCTGTACAGGTACCAACAATAGCCAACCCAACTACATCATTACCTGTTCAGGTGCCAACCACATGTGAACTAAATACTGATAGCCCAAAGGTTTGTAGTATGCTAATTTTCACTTACATTTATGTAAACAACAATCAAACCTGTGAAACTGTTGTACACATTTTCAGTCATATAAAATTTGATGATGAAGATTTTTTCCTGGCCAATTTCGAAATTAGCTAAAACTGAAAGTAAAATGATAAGGCATTGTCTTGGTATGCCTATTTCATCATAGACCTCCGTTCCATCAGGCATAATTGAGGTCAAGAGCAGACTTGTATCAGTAACAATAAATTGAATTTTGAAACTGATCTTCATCTATGTTCACAAATCTAATTGTAATTTCAGGTGCTTGTAACACTGGAAACTTCATTACCTGTACAGGTGCCAACAAGAGCCAACCCAACTTCATCTTTACCTGTTGAGGTGTTGACCATATGTGAACCAAACACTGATAGCCCGAAGGTTTGTAGTATACTAATTTTCACTCACATTTATGTAAACAACAATAAAACCTGCGAAACTTTTGTCCACACATATAAATAAGAAACAAGGTGCTTTGATATGTACATTGATTAATTTCAACATAGTGATCCTTGCTGAGGTATTAAGATTATAAGGTTTCTTCTCTCTTATAAACTACCTATGTAAGTTATAGAGTTACATTGGTACTTGATAGGTTTCGAACCCACAATCTGCAAAAGTATTGTTTAAGAAATGAGGCTCTTTAAGATCAGAATATTTTACTTAATACACTTCGTATTTCCAGGTGCCAAAGACTAAAGGGATTTTGAGGGAGCTGGATTTAAGCAAGTCAGTAGAATTGACCCCTAAAAAACTCAAACTTTACAAAAGATGCCGGAGAAATTTGAGTGAAATAATGAGACTGAGAAGAAAAATTAAAAAACAACAACATAACCCCTTAAAAAAATTAACAAATGATTCAAATGTCAATAGTCTCATAAACAAAAACATATCAGGTCCTTTTGCCTTATTGTTGCAAAGTCAACTTCAAAATACTCCCAGAAAACTGACTGGTCGGAGGTGGAGTATAGACGACAAAGTTATGGCTTTAAGCATCTATAAAAGGTCTACTGGCTGCTATAGACTGCTAAGGCGACTTTTTTGTCTACCAAGCGAAGGTACATTAAAAGCATTACTTAATAAAATTCCGATGAAATGTGGTATAAATAGCCAAATATTTGAGACAATTAAAGGAATAACCAACAATCGAGAACCTGAAGATAATCTGTGCATTTTGGCATTCGACGAAATGTCTATACGAAAAAATTTACAATATAATGGCAAACAAGATATTATTGATGGTTATCGGAAATCAAGGCAGAACTTTGGAGCCAGCCACACATGCATTGCTATTTATGGCCATTGGAATAAGAAAGAATTGGAAGCAACCTTTAGCTTTCTACTTTACCGGTGACTGTGTTACAGCCGATCGATTATCTGTTCTTATAAAAGAAGTAAGTACCTATGTAATATAATTGCCTGGAGAAAAACAAAAGAGTATGTAATACATACTCATAATACTTTTATTTTTGTATTTACAGGTGCTTGATGCAAGCTTCCAAGCTGGGCTGAACGTCACTGCTACTGTGTCAGACAACTTTGGTGTGAACATTAAAGCTCTAAACTCCCTTGGTTCTTCAGTGGCTCAACCATATTTTGAATTTAAAGGCCATGAAATTGTCACAATTATGGACCCACCTCACCTAATCAAATGCTTCAGGAATAATTTGCTGAAGTACAACATCAAATGCCCTCAAGTATTGCAAAATGATGGAAAATCTATACCAGGTAATTTAAATTTTGTTAATCATAAATAATAATTAGGTATGACATGCAATAAATTCAAACTGGTTGAATAATCAGATGCTTGCAATTCAGACTTTTTAATATTGATCCTGTTAACCCGCCGCCACGCGGAAGATCACATTAATATTAATATATCCTGGGGCCTTCTGACATTATTTCTAATAAATTTAACATGTTTATTCTATCAGGTATAGCCAAGTGGAGCCACATAAAAGAATTCTTCGAAATCGACAGTACAAATCCAAATTTTGTTTTCGCACCTGGTTTGACCAAGCAGCATATTGAACCAAACTTCAAACAAAAAATGAAGGTCAGCTTAGCTTGCCAAGTATTCAGCCACTCAGTCGCTGCAGGAATTCTTGCGAAGATTGCAAACAGTAAGTTCTCATAATGGTAATGGTACCTGTCATATTGGGATAACTTTTAATATTCTTTATTTTTCTTTCCCAACTTACATCTATCATTACAGGGTAGCCTTATGCGACAGAGTACTTATCTAAACCCTTATCCTAAAATATGATTAACTTATTATTAAAATTCAATTTTGTAAGTTATTACAAACAAGGTATTCTTTGTGAACTCATTCAAAGAACAACAGAATAGGTCCAAGTCAGTAGCACTGATTATTATTGAATCGCTTTATTTAATGAATAATTAATAACTCCTTGTATGAACTTGCGATAGTATATTTAAGCCGTTGAGGAAAAGAATTACGAAAACCACACCCGAATTGTAAAACTTATTTATGTTAAGTTCTAGAGGTTCAACTTAAAATTGCCTTTCTTTGTCTTGAGTTTTATTTAAATTTTCCTAACCCCTCACAAAATATAAATAAGTGTTTACTTTTTCAGATGAATTGCCACAAGAAGCTACAACGACAGCCATGTTGATAGAGAAAATAGACCAGCTGTTCGACACCTTAAATGGCGATACGCCTGATCTGAAAAGGGGAAAAAAATTCCTTACAAATTTTACCCGTAGAAGTCCACATTTAACTTATTTTAAAGAAATGAGAACGATGTTTAAAGAATTGGAGTTTATTGGGGCCAGATGCAAGCCGCCTTCGCAGGAAGGTTTTATAAGAACAATAAATGCAGTCGAGCGTCTATTTTTAAATTTAGAAAAAAAATATAAGATAAAAAGTTTATCAACGCGCAGACTTAACCAAGACCCGTTAGAAAATTGTTTTGGTTGCATTCGCAGCAATTGTGGATGCAATCCGAACCCAAACACAATACAATTTGTTGCAGCTCTCAAAACTTCCATAATTAACAATTTATTGCATAGCAGTAAAAATAAGAACTGCCAAGAAGACGAAAATGTCATATTAAACGATTTAAAATCTTTTTTAACACAAGCTGACCCCAATAAAGATACAAATGCAGCTGTTGAAACATTTGATTTAACAGAAGGTGTAGAAGCAACTAGTACTGTGATACCTGAGTGTTCTGGAGAACTGCAAGCATGCGCATATGTATGTGGGTTTATGATAAAAAAATTAGGACCCATTTGCCATCAGTGCAAAATCACAATGCTTGCAGACCAGAACACTGAGGTAAATCATTTATTCACTAGTTTTAAAGAATATAATTGTATGCGCAATAGTCTTCATTATGTTAATTCTAAATTCACTGAGACAGTGGAGATTGCTGCAACAATTGTTAATAAATTTTTGGATGAGCATGGGTGTAAAATGAAAATTAAAAAAGAACTGATAGAAATTTTAAGAAGAAAATTAAATTTCGAATGGTTGCTTGATTGTCCGGAGCATTACGATAAAAATAGTATGCATATAATTGTTTCAACTATATGCATATGCTTAAAACGACACTGTATTTTAAAAAATAGACAGTTTACCGACGAAGCTTCGAAAAAAGCTTTAAAAAGAAAAATAAATATTTTAAAAAACGCTTAAAACTTCGTTTTATTAACCTTTCCATAAACAAATTGTATGTATAATGAAAACAAACCGATGTTCCGTTCATATTGATACTAAATAGCGGAATTTCGCTTTGTTTTCATCATACATGAATGAATCATCCATCTAATATAATAATATTGGTTTTTAAATAAGGCGCGAAAAGTAGTTCCATTGGTCTCATACTGGCGCGCTAGTGTCGCACGCTGTTGGCATTTTATTTCTATGAAGTCTTCATTCTTCCCGTCAGGGTATTTGTGTTCTGTGCAAACAAGTTTGACAAAACCTTGTGACAAGACCGAGAATCTTTTTTTAAATAAATAAATGATATTCGATTTTTAAAACCAAGGAGTTTTCAATTAAACAGATTTTAATATGACAAGAACAGTGGAAATATTCCATTCCCGATACTTTTAGTGCAGCCCTCGTATAAACTATCTATGTGCCTTTCATCCAATGTTTACGCGGCGCTCGCCAGTATAGCTCCCAGTCGGTATGATTTTTTTCGACATCTTCAACAATCATCGCCATATTTCAGCGAATTTACACAATACTTTAATGAATTTTACACCTATACACTATGAATCACTCCGTCACCGTATGAAAATCCGTTCGGTAGTTTTTGAGTTTATCGCGTTGAGACGCGGCGGGTACTTTGATTTTTTAATATGTACCTAGTGATGAAACATTTTTTTCAGGGTCATGGGCCCGGTGGTGGTTCACATGCAAAATTCACAAACTATTCGTTTGACGTGCATGAGTTTCTGAGGCTAGTGGAGAAATGTGCGGATCACGTGCGTCAACAAAAAGCCTTCAATGATTTCCTCGAAGCCTCCGGAGTACGGCGAACACACGAAGAGTTGTAAGACCAGTTCCTGTTTCCTAACTTGTGATATTTCTTCCTAACTGTTTTACTTTCTTTAAATCATTCCATTTTCCAGTGAAATTTGTGTATTAAGTAATTTTGTTACGTATTTTTTAATCTCGTTGATTGTAATGCAAAATGTATTGAATGCCAGTATTGCGTTTGTGTGTGTTTATGTCCGTCTTTGTACATAAGTGTTTTACCTGAATTTATATGATATCCCGATGGTATCCCATTAGCCAGCTCTGTACCAATAGTGGCGAAATAAACATTCAGCATTTCACAGATTTTTTTGCCATGTGCATTGAAAACATTGTATGAATCGCTTACTATTCTTAGTGCGGTAGCTTTAACGTTAGTTTGTAGCGTATAATTACAAGTTGTCGCGTTAAGTACCTTCAACAAAAATAGTAACATTAAGTTGCGAGTACACACTATTTAATTCCGTAAAATACAAATACAACATGTGATGCGAGTCGGACATTCGAAGTATTCGGTAGAAAATTCAGCTCCATTTACAGCCTGTAATAAATCTCGTGTAAAGTTAATTAAATTAAAATCCATTGCTTTTTGCGCGCTAATTAATATCGGGCAAATTATATTTCTGAAAACCCGAGCAGTCGTTTTCCATATCGTGCAATGACAACAATACAAAATCATACCACAGATAATATAATAATACTAATACAGTTACCCAATCCCATACAAAGAAATGACAGCTCCCTAAGTCTGGCAATTGAGCTGGCTATTTTTCTTTGTCCAATTTTTCAACAGATGGCAGCATCAGCGACTCACTATTTGACAGACTGTAGTTCACCAGTGTAGTGGTTTGTACGCCATCTAGGAGTCGACCTACTTTTAAAACGTTTTGTGCAATCTTTTAAAATACAGTTTTATTTCGGGTTCCGAAAAACATGTTAATAGATTACTTTTATATTTCTATGTTAAGTAATAAATAAATAAGTTCTTTCATTGAAATTAGTAACGAAAGCGATTACTGTGATGACAGGACAAATTGAGTAAATCGCCATCTATTGCAAAGAGCTCTAAACAAAACTCAAACTCAAAGCATTTATTTCAATTCAACCATATACAGGCACTTTTGAATTGTCAAGGAGTCGGTCAGTCAGAAATATGAAGCTAGTTGCCCATTCCAAAGCCTAGTAGGTACCTATGGAGAAGAACGGGCAAGAAACTCCATGGACACTCATTTAAATAATATTGTTGTTACAAATATATCAGTTACATCATTAATGTTGACACTATAGGTGAGAAAGATGTACAAAAACCGTACACGTTAAAAGCGTCCAGAGTGCAGCAAAACATAATTAATAACAGTCCAAAAAATAAATGATTAAAATAATCCGTGGCAGCTAAGAGATGACCAGTCCCAACTGACGGCGCCCGTTCACGAACATGACGCATGGATCAGCACCATTCAGCTCAATCATTTTGAAGGGAGCTAGATGATCCAACATACGCGCCACCGTCAGCGAGACATTTGAGTGAGCATGACATACTATCAGCCGCCAGGGCACATTCAAGTCAATCTATGACATTACCTGGTGAATGGTAGGTCTATAGTAACAAGTATTCACAATGATTAACAAATGGCTACTTTTATCATTATGTGGGTCCGAATTAAAGTTAAAGGCTTTATATATACGTGCATTATGAGTGTAAATAATCTATTTACACTCATAATGCACGTATTTATAAAGCATAAATCAGCATTAAACAAGGAAGTTTTGATTTTTACTTATCTTGCTTCTGCAAAATTTCTCCCGTTTATCCGTTCTAATGATTGTTAATTTCATAATGGTTCCCTATGCTGCCATCTATGATTTTCAACAAGACTAATTATAATTTGTTCGAGTTGAGACATATCATCATCCCAAAAATCGTTTTTCTTTAGTCCTTAAGAGATCTGAGCGTCAGCAGCTCCTGTAGTGGGGGAGTCGAAATACAAAGTTAAAGGATGTCAAAGTTGTAAAAAAAACTTTAAAAAAAAGTAATTTCATACCGAAAAAACCTTATGGGGACGGCTTTTGGGATCATCTTTAACCCAAAAAATAGTCTTCATAGAAATGGGGGGAATATAATATGTCAGCCGCGTAAATAAACATGAAGAGATATGAGGAACAGGGTGTAAAGTTCACTCATACTCTTTAGAAAAGGAAGGATCCTCCGACCAGATGGATGTCGTTTCTGGTGGGCAACTGCCCGATGATTGTTGTCGGGAAGTTGTAAATATGCTTGCTAGCTGCGCGGTAAACTCTGATTGCGCGATTCAGGATTTGTGTGACGTCAGTGTGATGCGTTGTTCGCATGTGGCGGTGTAGATGCCGCCACAAACATGATTGTTGCGATGGCACATCAGAGCTAAATTCGAAACTATGCGCGGAACTAGGTACGGCGATTCTTTATTATTGAATGTTAAACACTTACTAGAAATTAAATTAAATTGGTCGCTAAAAACAAGCAGTACCTCCCCTACCTTGTTTCTAGCTTTTAAACACGTTTTTCAGCCGTAACCGTAACCGAATATTCGGCTCCTATGTGGTGTTATCAGTGGCAGCGCAAAGGTCGCTTAGGTTGCAGGTGTTGGAAGGGACGGAATAGGGGATGAGACCATGGATCCATGTTATGGGTGAGACAATTTGTCGAGACTTACCAGAGTGGCATTGCTTCCTCTCACGGGGGGTCGGAGTCGGGAAGATGCTCACTTGGTGGTAGATAGTGGCGATTGGGGGAAGTATCTCCTGCCATAGTTTGCGACGGGCTTCGATCGGAGATTGTTTTAGGGCCTCAGGTTTTTAATATTTTAGCTCAGTAGTGTCTTGTGTCAGACGCCTGTTTGCATTTTTCCACTGTGCATGAGATTTCTCTTCGAACTTGTGCAAGCGCTATACCAACTGTAAGATACTCTACGATAACACCGTTGAGTGGGGTTAGTTTGAGGAAACCTTTGATAGTGTTTTGGACATTGCAATTTCGTTGGATAAAGAAAGTCTAAATCTTGGTTCCAATAATGTCTCAGCCATCAGGGAAGGATGTCCTTTAACATAACAGAACTTCTTGTTTAAAGATTCATGCAATGCATTTATCATATTTGTCACTGTCACACAGTGGCGTACTAAGCCTGTCTTGGGCCCGGGCGGCAAAGTTAAATGACCCTATCCTGCCCCGATATGCAGAAAAGTTTGAAAAGTAAGAGAATGCTAAAATTTTCGAGCTCACTTCGCTCAATCTTGAATGTAGGATTCAAGATTGAGCGAAGTGAGCTCGAAAATTTTAGCCCTCTTCGAAAACATTACGTTTTCTGTTGACCGACAGAAATAAGTGATCCCTTATCGGCTAATGCAGAAAAGCGAGCTCGAAATGTAACGTATCGGAAAGTTGGTTTTGAACATTTGTGCAAAAAAGGAGTTACATTGTCGATCCAGTATGTAGGTACAAACGTTTGAGAATTAAGAGAATGTACGAGAAGACGAGCGAAAAGAACTCGTTTTTTTGCGTATACGGGCCGCCAATTACAAACTTTCTTGATTTTATTAAAAACTAGGTACTTCTCGAGATTTGGATCCCAGGACCGTGTATCCCCGCCTCAGGGTCGCGGGTAATTCGAAAGAGTAACCGTGGCCCTGGCACAGGCAACTGATGGAACACGGGTGGGTTTTAGTCAGTAACAGTCTGTCACGCCCTCCCGCTCCACCCAGAGCGGTAGAAGAGAAAAAAAAAACTGTTGAAAAATTGGACGAAGTAAAATTGCCAGCTCAATAGCCAGACTTGGGAGGTGGCATTTCTTTGTATGAGATTGGGTATCTGTACGTAGTAATATATTATCTGTGCCACAAGCAGCACCCGTTCACGAGCAAAACGCAAATATCAGCCATTACGCCCCTCGCCATATTTGAGGGAAAGAGGCAACCCGACAATCGACGCCACCACAAGCAGTGGCATCTAAGGGAGCATGACGAACTTGATGCCAGTTGCTCAGGCAAATATAATCAATAGGGATGATGACTAATATAAAAATATTCGAAAAATTTATATAATTATAAGTAGGCATACTAAAAATGAGACAATCGAAAAAATCTGTCAGTTCGATGTAAAAATTGATGAAGCTACATGCTTTCAAGGTTTTTGTCGCTCGGCACGGACAATGTATGGCGCTAGTAAGAAGTTGCATAGTCGTGACGTCACTTCTACGATAGTGCTGTCCTTTTCTAACACTCATTTTAAAACGTTTATAACTTGACAATTTATTATTGAAATAAAGCTTTTACAATTTTTATAATACTATATTGTTTGCACTATTTGGAAACAAATATTCCTTTGACACATGCACATAACATCAAATTGCCCCAAATCAAGACAATTGCTCAAATTGTCCCAATTCACAAATAGTGCTCAAAGCTGGATTTATATAATTACCGAGGCGTATCACTGCTGAATAACTTTGGGAAGATGCTTGAGAAAATTGTATAACTAAGCTTTGTATACCCGCTTCCCAACACGGCTTCGTTAAATCACGTTCAGTCAATACCAACCTTCTCGAACTAACCAACTATTTTGTTACTGGTATGAACGACGGTGCCCAAGTGGATGTATTATACACAGACTTCGAAAAAGCGTTTGATCGGGTAGATTTCTGCATTCTGATCGAAAACTAAAAGCCGTAGGTATTAAAGGAAACTTGCTAAGGTGGATAGACTCTTAACTTAGGAACCGGCGGCAAGCTGTTGTAATCGGTAGCTACCGATCTGATTACGTAGACGTTACTTCTGGGGTGCCTCAGGACTCACTGGTAACCCCCCCATCTTTATAATATTTATTAATTTGACATAACACAGTGTTTCCATCACGCTGAACATCTTCTGTATGTCGACGACAAAAAATATTTATGAACATTAATAACCCCAGTGACTGTCAGTTGATACAATCAGGCTTAGATAGACTTAGTGACTTTTACATTTTAAACAATATAAATCTAAATATTAAGAAATGCCAAATTATAACGTTCTTTAAAAAACGCAGCAATATTAACTACAATTACCGTATCAGTAAGGATATTATACCGCGAGCACATGTCAGGGATTTGGGTGTGATTCTGGACGAAAAGTTCACGTTCGAGGCACACATTGATCAAATTACTAGTAGGCATATAAGTCCCTCGGATTCGTAATGCGTAACCGCCAACTGTTCAATAACCCACTATGCTTAAAATCTTTATATTACTGTTATGTAAGGAGCGTACTGGAATCCGCGCGAAATATATTGATAAAATTGAAACAATCCAACGCAGATTTATCAAGTACCTAAATTACATAACTAAAGCTGATATTCCAAATTACCCGGACTCCTGACGGCACCACGAATTTAATAATCCTGAAGTTCGACGACATTTAAATGATGTGATGTTATTGTACGACATACTAAAAAATAAATTTTACTGTCTACAACTGCTCAGCAGAATACACTTTAACGTTCCACTCAGATGTACCAGACATACCACTATGCTATCTGTACCATCGGCCTCTACTAATCATCTAAAGATGTCACCATTTTTGCGTCTACCTGCTTTATACAGCATGTAACAAAAACCCTGTCCGATCCTGAAGGGTATTATTTGGTATCGTACTGCGTACACAAATACGTAATCATTTAATGGATACGAGATAATTATTTTTACCCAATGAAAATAATTAATTTAAAAAATTAAAAATAGTCATACCAAAGGCAACACTGATCGCTCGACAGGGTTCACCTACAGTTTCGTGTCAAAGAAGCCGCCTGAGCGCGGCGGTGCTTTGTCGCATGCCGCCAAACAAACTTAGGACTAAAGAAACCTACGTTTTGCCTATGCGTAGGTATCAGCTGATATTTTATTGTAGACATAGACCCCGATTTCTGACCTTCTGTTTATCAAGAAACAATTATTATTGAGTTAATGTGATGTGCTTTTGGCAATGTACCGACTGTAGGTATCAGTTTATTATAACATTTACTTGTTGCATACCTCTGAGATTGTGTTCCATATGTCTATCTCGAACATTAGTACACATCTTATTATCGACACCTTTTTATTCAATTTGCACGTACTCTTCGCAGCGCACTTGTGTACGATTTGAGTGAGTCGAAAGCTACCACAATCCGAGCTCTTACTTCGATTTCCGAATCACACTCACACACAAATAAAAATTAACATATTCAAATATTCCTGATTGGTATACGACATTGTTCGCGATACGATAGCGGCACGTGATACGTACAGGCATCCGATCGCAAGCTATCTCCACGTGAGACTGGCGACAAACAAGTAGAGCCAGTAGGCAACCAGTCGGCTACATCAAAGGGTCTAGGACTCGTTATGAGTACCTACAGCGCGGCTAGTGCACGGCGGTGTCCTTTGAAATATAAATAAGCAAAAAATAAAAGAATTCGCCGGCCGGTGGAGTGTTGTCAACTTATGAAAATTTACCATATTTAGTGTTACATTTCGTATGGTAACTAAAAATATAAAAATCAGTAACTTTTGGTTTTAATGAGTTACATTTTTTTTTGTATTTTTTCTAGTACGTATGTTAAACCAGGAATACGCCTTTTTTGGATCGGACAGGGTTTTTGTTACATATTATATAATGAAATGAAATTCTCATCTGTGGACCCCTTTTCTACCACACGTAACAGACTTAAAAAGGAGATTATCCAAATACTCCATCGAACGCCGAATACTCAGCTTGCCAAGTAGTGCCAGTTTAGTCATAGATACATAGACACACACATATCACCTCACGCATTTACAGCAGCTACACCTCACAGATACATGCACTCACATATTATGAATAGTCACTCTCTATATTTCGTATTTTTCTGTGTACTTCGTAATTGGCGTAATGTTTAAAATAATAAATATGTTATATTGACTGTCAGCTGTGAACTTACCTTATATAAATAAATAAATCACGTCTGTAATCTCAGAAGGGTAAGGCAGAGGTGTACCTATAGTACACCCACATTTCGCCAGTTATGCTTGCTCGCCCAATACTACATGGCACTTTAGCATAACTGCCGAAATGTGGGTGTACTATATTCCTTTGAGTTAAAAAAAAAATTGACATCATCCCTATGTTGCATACAATCATTAAAAACACGTTGAAAAGAGTAGGACATAATTTACTAATTTCAATAATAATCTAAAATAAAATTAAACTTAATTTAACCTAAAACCTAATAAAATCTAAACATTAGCACGGGGGTCATAGGGGATCATTTGGTTGCAGATGACCTCCCCTCATCATAATCAGCCTATTATGTTGCCACTGCTGGGACACAGGCCACCTCTCTGTAAGAGGGAGTGGGCCGTAATCGACCACGCGGGCCATGTGCGGATTGGTAGATGTCACGTCTTCGAATTTTTGGTTCTAAGACATGCCGATTTCATCACGATGTTTTCCTTTACCGTTTTGAGAGCAGTGGTGATCAAATAATTTACACAAAATGAAACAGAATTTATTGCAAGACGTGTAAAATACCAAATTCCATGGTGTTATGTTTCAAAATCTGTAAAACAAAAATGGGGAAAAACTGGAACTTTTTCTTCAGTATTTATTTTTAGGAAAGCCACAGCTCTAATAGTGTGAAAGTAGTACAACTCGACAGTGCACGAGACATTGTACGAAAACACGTTTCTATGAATATTTTAACCAATATGATGAGTATAATGTTCCCACTTTTGGGACACAGGCCACCTCTCTGTGAGAGGGAGTGGGCCGTAATCCACCACGCGGGCCCAGTGCGGGTTGGTAGATGTCATATGTCTTCGATTTTTTGGTTCTAAGACATGCCGGTTTCCTCACGATGTTTTCCTTCACCGTTTTGAGAGCAGGGGTAGTGAAATAATTTACACAAAGTAAGGCGCCTGTCTGGGTTCGAACCTACGACCTACAACTCGTAAGTCGCGGCCGTTACCACTGGGCCACCACTGCTCTGAACACTGATATGATGAGTATTTTTTGTTAATTTGAATTAGATATAAAAACATAATGGTGTGTAAATTATATGTCATGTAATTTTATGTTTAAAAACATACCTTTACCTTCCATACCTATCTACTTAATTACACATACCTACTGCACTTAGAACAACTAAAACACCACATGTAATTTGCATCAAAAATTAAGGTATCAAAAAATCAATAGAGCGTACTGGACGACGAAGTTCCGACTATCTGTGTCGTTCTGGATAAGGTCAAAGACTCGAGAGGGGCGAGGTATCATTACCAGGTTATCCAGTTGCTGGTTGGTTTGGTAACGGTTGTTGCATTGAGTTATACGATACCGTACTTTGGATTTTGGATACCGTACTTTTGGCCAGGTTGTTAACGTCGATACTCTTATGTGTGGCGTAGGCGGCCGAACTGAGCCTTCCCGCTAGGCTTGATATTCCCACTGAAGTTTGGCATCTACTGTTATGCCCAGAAAAACTCCTAGTCTACAGTTTAAAGCACCTCTTAATCTATGACGATGTTGTGTCCTAGATTTCTTACATTCTATTTTTTAACAAAGACTTTTACTAAGAGTTTAGAAAACAATGTTTTTTTTTTAAGTTCGGATAGACGACATGGGTCCTATAATATTGTTGAACACTATTTTCAAGACTTATCAGAAATCTTCGCAAGCTTTTCTTCAGAAGCAGTTCTCGAATGTTTCCACAGTACGGTGGTTTAAGCCCAGGGTTGGAGGCCTCGGATTGATCAATCGATGTCAAACTTCTTTGGTCTGAGTTGTCTTGCAGTTACGGTAATGTTGTTTGCTATGTTTTTATTATAAAACAGCATATAGATTCATTCTCTCTAAAACTTCCTTTTATAAAGGCCACACTTTTCTCCTTAAGGTCGACAGTAAGTTACAGGTAATAATCGTTGAAAAATTACAATGAATGTTGTTGATATAATCTGGTTAATTTATTATTTGGTGAAGGCACCGCTAGTTTAATTGTAACAGCGCGCGTCGAACGTTAAGTTCCATAATTACAGTTTGCGATATTCAGATAAATGTTCACAACATCGGCTGAGAGCCCATATCCACTGAGTTATTTGCATGTACGGTTACACTGTCTTAATATTGAGATCTCGTAATTCTTATATTGATTTTAAATATTGCTGTAGGTATTCATTTTGGGTTTTTAAAATGTTTAATTGGATTTTTGTGTATCATTTCTCGAAAACTTGACTGTCTAAGTAGGAACTTCAAGTGCAATATCATCTGTTTTTGCGTTTATTATCAATAAAATAAAGTTAGTACAATTAGCTTTTATTACAGACAGTTTTTATCTTTCTAAAAGGTTATATTCTAATTATGTACTATTGTTAAAGCGAGTGATAGCACCAGCATGTCAGATTGTCAGTAGGTATTAGAACTAATAATGATCAAATGGTCGTATTAATAAAATTAATCATAATAAACATTTACCCCACAATTATAAGGTTTTTTAATTAAAATACTGTCTTTATTCCATGAAAAGAACAAGGACAAGTAAGAACAAGGAATTTGTTAATATAATATAGCGTGCAAATGCTATATAACTTTCTCACGATAATCGTCTCGGATACGGACCCCTAAATCGAAAAGAGGTCGGAGGAACGAGCATTAAATCGTAAAACAATCGCATAATGTGGAGGCAATATTTACAGAGGGAAATTAATGAGAGATGCCCGCGCAGCCCCTGAGGCCTCCGCGCTCATAACTTTTTGGCATAACCAGATCGTATCGCGAAATAAAAATCAAGAAGTTAATTGAAATAATAAAAAAAATCTAATTAAATTACACTGAATTGTGTTACATTTGTTATATTTAAAATTAATAAATCTGTGATCTGTATTAGGTAGCTTTGTGGGAAAATAATAAAATAAACAAGGTATTAATTATGAGTCCTAGCTAGAGATATTTAAATCTAAAATTATTCGTTTTTAATTACAATTTGTACCTAAGTGATGATACGTAATGAATGCATTTACTTTTACCGTACTACCTATTATTGATGGTACCTATTAATGCCTACGTTTATTTTGTAACATCGCATTTTGAATTGAAAAAAATGTGTTATCAGTAAAATTAATTACATAGTTACTAAGACCTAATGTTTTGTACATATATGTTATTGTAATAAAAGTTTTTGAACAAACGTATTTTTTTAATGAACCTTATTTCTTATACGGTCAAAACCCTCCTCATAAAAAAAAAACCTGTTAATAATACTAGAACAGGAATGACATTGTAACATTTCTCTACTAAAATAATAGCGCCAAGGATGATGAGTCACGAGCTACCTAGTCCTAGGCAAATATATATGTTCTAAAATAAAGTCGCTATGCTCATGACCAAAATGGACTGTTGTTTACAAAATTATATGTTACTTGTGCGAATAAGATCCATGCAGAGAGTAATGTTGAGGGCGTGTATAGATATTAGAAGCATCAGAATTAGAATTTATTTATTTGTCGACGAATGTAGTTTTACAATAGTATGGTGTTATATTAGGGCAAGGGGCAGGCGTAGTGTAGGCGCCGGCGCAGGCCGGGCCGCGGGCTCGCGGTGGCGCAGAGCCGGGTGGTCGCCGATGCGACGACGCTGATTCATGTCGCTGATAGCCATCGCAGGCGCCGGCGCCCAGTGCTATTTTCTAAATTTATCACCATTCGTATTCGCCTACCACGCGTAGGTACTGTAGTTTTGAATAAAGGCATCTATAATTCTACCCAAAGAAAAGATGTTAAGTCGATCTGGACTTCGACTGGAGATCTGATTTATGAATCCATAATTATTGAATAAAATACTACAGAATTATTTTGCAAACAAGTTAAGCAGACGGGATGTAAACTGTGCGTTGAAGTCAATTTATGGATGTTTAACTTTTCAACCCGGTGGGTCGATTGTTTCTGAATTTATTGATTTGATCTCCAAGAACTTCGTTCCTATGTACAGGTAGTTCGCTGGGCATATGCATCAGCTTTTAACATGGAGTAATTTTAACCGTCTCAATTGTTTCTAAAGTTTCTCTAATTCAATGAAAAGCTTAGTATGTATTAGAAACAAGCTGACCCGACAGACGTTGTCCTGTCCAAATTTAAATAATTCGCACATATCTAAATCCCATAGAAAAACACTTTGTTTTTCCCAATTTTTTTCAATTTTCCGGCCAACTTTTCCAATTTTTCTTTCCCTAACCTTATTCGTATGATGTGGAACTTTGAAAAAAAAAGAAATCGGCCAAACCGTTCTCAAGTGATACATAATGCGGGACACTCAGAAAGTTTTGCGAAAATAAAATAAATGTAATTTAAAAAAAAAAAAAGTTTTCCAAAGTACTCCCCACTAGTCTCTATACAAAGTTTCATGCGTCTGAACCAGTTTTCGAAACACTTTTTCCAGACCGCCGTAGACACCTCGTTTACAGCCTGCTTGAACGCTGACAGCGAATCTTCCGGTGATGAAAATTTTACCCCTTTGAGCAAATTTTTTATATTCGGGAATAAAAAGAAGTCACACGGTGCTAGGTCAGGAGTGTAAGGAGGGTGACCCAGGAGTTTGACCGGCGTGATGTCCAGGAAGTCCCTCGTTTTGAGCGCGTTGTGTGAAGGCGCGTTGTCGTGGTGGAGCAGTAGGATGTTGCTCACAACAGAGAAAACTTCTGCCAAGCATTTGGTAGTATACCATTCAGCGTTGATGTTTCTTTGGTTCCGTAAAGGAATTGACACCAAGTAGCTAGTCAAATTTAAAAAGCCCGCGATCAAAATCTTCCCCCCGCTTCTAGATCGCTTCACTTTGGTAAGTGTTTATTCGTATTGATAAATCCAAGACTCATCGCATGTAATGATGTCGTAAACACGCCGATATGAGCCTGCTTCAAATTTGTTCATCATATCACGGCACGATACCCGGGCCTGCTTCTGAGCATCGGTGAGGTTTTGCGGCACCCAGCGTGAAACTATCCTCCTCACGCGAAGATGCATGTGTAGAATTTCGTGAAGGCTTCCCGATTCAACCTGCAGTATGTCCTGAATCTCTTGATACGTAACTCGCCTATTGTCTTGAATAAAAAATTTCACTGCTAGCTTTCTTCCGTAACAGCCGTCTAAGGGAGACAACTTCTTTCTTCATCCCCCAAAGTTTGTCGACCGCGCTTGAATTCGTTATACCTACGAAACACGGTTGTTTTAGAAGGGCCTTCATCCATGAATGCCTTTTGAAGTCTATAGTACGATTCGTCTGGTTTCGTGCGACACTTGATATCGTAAAAAATCATAGCGCAAAAATTTTACCGGCGCAGATCCATTTTTTAACGAGACACGATAATTCAAAATTAGCTCGCAAACAATGTGGAGGGAAATTCTGAAATTGGAACATACCTATTTTTACTTACAAATTATCATATTTCTAAAATAGACTATAACTGGCCTGTCCCTCATACATAAAAACTCTTTTTCGCAATACTTTCTGTGTGGCCTGGCACCTACAGCATTAATTTTTTATAGATAGATTCTTCTAATGACTTTAGCACATGAAGAGGACCTTCGGGATCATTTAGGAAAACAACGTGTGCACATCCTTGCAAAATAACTACTAATAACCAACCACAGACACTACAACGTGCTGCTATCCACTTTTAGACCGCTCCAAGCGTAGTCCCCGCTGACCTGTGACATCCTTAACCACTAAGGTAGCTTTGCTAATTACCGAAACACCACACCAAGAGTTCCCTTTCTTAAAGCATCTGCTCCAGGCGTCCAGTTCATTTGTCTGTTGCCTTGAATCAGCAAACGTTGGTTGATTTTCTAAGCACATAATGAGAAGAGGTAGGTACTCAAAAGCTTGCTTGCTTTAAGGATAACCGAAGTGGCTATGTGTCGTCTGTACAATGCTGACGACTCCAGTAATTTTCAGACTATTCTAATTTGGGATCTCATCCGTGACTGAAACTTCGAGCATAAGCTCGTTGAGATACTGGTCAAGTTATTGGCAATAACTGTTGCAGAAGATCACATAATAGGAAGGCTAATTTTACAATCAAAACAAGCAGTTTCGATTTTCGTACTGAAGAAAGAATAAATCTAAGCTTCGATATGCTCAATAGTTATACAACGAACTAAAACCATGTTTTCCATCAACTATGTCAAGTGGATTAACGGCACCTGAGAATGCTAAGTGTACCAACGAGAAAAAGAATTAATCTTGAGTCTACAAGCAGTTACGAGTATCTATGTATATAATAGCTGCGCGAATTAAGGCAACAAGTCTCAGTTTAACAATAGCAACAAACAAACGGAAGGTAACAGAACGAAGACAAACATTCGTGGCTCTTTCAAAGGCACACAATAGTCGTCATCAATTACAGGCAATAGATCGCCCAACATCATTTGTCCGTCCGTCCGTTACTCGACTGGGGCATTCCCACGGCTCTCGGGACGATCGTGTTTGTTGTCGGAATATGTCCAACGAGAAATAGTAATAGAAAATTGTTTCTGATTGCCTCGCTCTCTACCTACTTTGATCGCCTACTCGTCCACGTTCCTATTTTTATTAGGTACTCATGGTACTGATCTTTCGTTTGTCTTCTTACCGCATCAATGTTGCATTACTCTCTACAAAATGTAGGTAGGTAGGTACCTTATGTCTTCACTACATTGTTCTTTACAAAAATCCCATTCACCGTTTGCTGATTGTCAGTAGTAGATACCTAACAGCGGGATTCAGATCAGCATTTTGTTATTTCACTTTATTTATAATGTTACTAAGGTTTATGACCCCTCGGAATCCGATGTACCTAAACAACAACATATCAAAAATAATAACGAATGCCATGAGTACGTACTCACACGGTAAAATCACGGAGTAAATTCCAGGTTTATAATTATGCAGAACGATGCAAACCGTTGTTCTCCAGATGTTATCAGACACAAGACCGAAGAGAAATTGCTCCGATCAAAAGATAATCTCGCCGGAACCAAAATTGATCATTGATAGGAGGCGCGCGCGCGTCCTGCCGCCTGCCACCAGCCCACGCCCACGACAATGTTAACTCTTTTTAATTTCAAGAAGTTTGTTTCTGAAAATTGGCAATTTATTTTAATAACACCAATACAAGGAAATATTTATGAGGTAGTAGAAAATCTACTTTCAATTACTCAATGATAACTGCAGAAGAGTATAGCCATAGCGTGTGCAGGTTATAATGTAAGGTTTCTGCTACACATATTATTAGTGTGCATATTTAGGTCACCTCTCAGTACAGCCAGCTTCATTCGATCTCTCGGTCAATAAATATCAGATTAAAGTGCCGCTATTGTAGCCTTCACGCACAAACTAGTACCGTGGCTTTCAATAACGGTTCGCACTATGCAGATTATCACTGGGGCGATAACCACGACGTGAAAGCGATAGCGGCGACACGATGCATTGGAGCGGGTGGCGGCGCTGTCCCGTGGCGCGGGCGCAAGTGCTCCGCCGCGCATGCGCGAGGGACGCGTGACGTGCCGTGACGTGACGCCTTACCCACCAGCACACAGCCAGTTTCAATAACTCATACCTGCTGCTAGACTCCTGTTTCTGAACATGTAACGTGCACGATCTGTGTTTGGTCCAATTAATTAATTTGACAGTTTACTTTAGAACGTTCATAGCAGGTAATGTTTGACAATATTTTCCTTGTGTAATTTGTAACTAGATAAGGAGATTAATTCTTCCTAAGCAGGTGGTGTCTGGTAACAGATTATCTATGGAAGAAACATTTTTTTAGCTACAAAAATAAAAACAGCTTAAACCCGATATATCTTTTAAAACAATTTAGGCGACGTTACGGCCACTCTTGCAGATTTCTGCCTTTCCTTACCGCCAGGGAAATTCACGCATGAATAAGTTAAAGAGTAGCTCCCATGTCTAATTATTTACCTGTATAAACAAATAATAGGTACACATCCGTCCTTTTGCAAAAGTCTATGTTCATGGTCATGCGCGGATTCAGAGGGACTCCTGAAATAAAGTATCTACCTATAACTACTCCTTAGTTCCATTACCAAGCTTTACGTCTCTGAGGTTCATCCGATACTTTGTTAGTGTCATTTCATGCCTAGCACGGTTCCAAACTAGGACTATGATAACAACTACGAAAAGGCGATATATAAGTAGGGAAGCTATCAAGCATTTCGATCCTCATTAAGAAAGTGTAGGCAGATGTGTAGGTAACACCCACAGTACACGCTGTTTGATCTAACTAAAGCGAAGTCGGATCCGGTAAGATCATATCTATTCACAGATCATAATTTGAGCTTTTGGTAATTTCTATAGGTAGGTGATGACATTTATAGTTTAATAATGATGACATGAATTGTGGATTTGTGACCCTTGGCGCGCTTATGATGAGATCAATTCTTATTGATCTCATCATAAGCGCGCCAAGGGCAAGATTTCCAAACTACCTACTCCAAAAGGTCAATGTTATCTTCGATACGAAAAATAAGTTACACAGATTTGACGAAGTAGCCAGTAATGTCATAAGTAAGTAGGTATCACAACTATTTGAATTTCACAATATTAGATGAGATTGACGTTTGACCTCGAACTTGTCGCCTGTCCATGTTAAAAAGCAAACGATGTTTATTAAAAGCGCATCTTGCAACCGATATCGACTCAAGTATTGCTTAATAGTCTTTTATTATTTTTGGTCGTCGGTGTTGATTTTATTACCATGAGCCTCGACCGCATTTATGAAATAGATTGTACCTATAGTTTGTTTGGAAGCGTGCACTATCACCGATCGCATCAATTGTTTCCATCAGGTGAGCGATGGTCAAACGCGAGCCTATTGAAAAACACCGGCCAAGTGCGTGTCGGTCCAAGCACAATGAAGGGTTCCGTAGTTAGGATGAATTTATCTGAAGGACTAAACATAACATAGTACTTAGTTAAAAAAATATGTTCTCCCGATACATCGATATACGTCACGGTCAGTTCGCCAAATGCAAATTCTCATCATCAGCCTTCAGCAGTCCACTGCTGGACAGAGGCCTATCTAACTGCAAATGTAAGTTTGTAATCGCGAAAAATTATAGTTTTATGTGATAACCACAAATATTTTCGCACTGTCGGACTCTTTCCTTTAGTTGTGCTGTAAGACCTTGCTTCTTGCCAAATTTCATGGTTATAGGTCATCGGGAAGTACCCCTAAGTTTTGATTTATTTGCAAGTATCAAAATATGTCGCATAAATGTCCGTATTTTTTATTGCGTGTACTTTTAAGCTTGGTTTTTATAGAGCTCCTATGGATCGTAGAACGGAACGTATTTGATATCGTGATTTATTAAAACTCCACACTTAATTTTACACTTGGTTAATTATTGGATTTACACTTTATACCGTGGAGGTTCTTGAAAAAAAAAGGTCTTGACAGACTGACAGACAGACAGACGGACAACGAAGTGATCCTATAAGGCTTCCGTTTTTGAGGTAGGTACGGCACCCTACAACTGACCTAACCTAACCTAGGCGTGGCGGTGAGGGTGGTTACGGAGATCAGGGCATAATGGGCAGCTACTTAAACCGCTGTAGCAACAGAAAACGTTCTGAGGAGACTTTCCTTCACCTTTAGAGTAATGTTTCAATCAGTGATTTTGGGGACATGGTGCATTCTTCTAGAAAAACGACAATTCTCACGTTTTATCTTTACAATGCCAATCCAGGCATATTCCTATAAGGATTAAAGACTCTGTGACCAACTATGGTCGGAGTAGGTAGGTACTAGATAAGTCATAAATCGCAATAAAACTATTTTCATACACCTTCACTGTGTCTCGGAGGCTTGAGAACCAAAACAGATTCCTTAAGTGACTTGAAGGGATATAAGTCATCATCAGACAAGGCCACCTGGCTCAGAAGGGGTTTTACAGGATGCGGGTGCAGGAAGTTCCGAATTAAAATGTAAATGTGGTATTGAGTTAAAATAATGGCATGAACTCACTTCTTGTCCTGTGTGCCTGCCCTGCACGGAATAGATAAATCCCCCAACACCCAGGGATAATTGATGACGAACGCTGACGGAAGCTCCGTCTCGCGCCCTATGACGCAATTATACTGTACAATTGTTTTTTTGTACTTCCATGGTTCATAGACTTTACAAACTAACATACGTAGGTATATAAAGTGAATTTCAACTTGTGTTAATAAGTAAGCCTTAAGACTGTTATTAGCACGTTACTTCACCTTACAACAGATTGTCTCTGTGCTGTCCTGTGGCAGTTGTCTGTGGAACCGACGGAACAACGTCCTGCGGTTAAAAGCCTTTTTTCATGACGAGGGATAGCAATTCGATACTCGCACCATGAACGCCTTGAGCTTGAGGTAGGTGCAGTGATAACCAAAATGTAAATTATTTCAATGATCCCAAACCACAATATTGTGTTTCGTTCAATTCACATGTTTCGTCTAACTCATGTTATTGACTTGCAAATATAGATCAATACAAAAGGTTGTGACGGCAAGACGTACCTATGTGTCTGAATAGATGCTCTTAAAAGTTCAAAGGTCAATTTTGCTCACATTTTGCGTCAGTCAACTTTAGTTTCGCACCTACGCATAAAAGCAAAAAACTCAGTGAGTGACCCCACGTGTCAAGGTATTGATATATACCCAATAAACGTCTTTATGGAAGTAGCACTCAATTAAACAAGCAAGGTTACCTACTGTCAATTGCTTGGAAAGTTTCACTTATAACTATTGCAAGGTGCTCTATTAACAACTATTGTAATATTTGAATGAGTAATCTTCAGATGTGATGAAATTTATACATTACGTTGCTTATAGATGCAATGGATGAATATAAAGGATTAATATTAGCACGGTACATTGCAAAGCGATTCGTAGGATGATGCGTTACAAATTAAATGAAGACATCAGACTCGTAGATCGATAAATAGGCGCCTATCTAATCTGCAAGTGGTATGGAAGTCTGAACAGAATCGGAATTTAATTTGAATTGATTATAGAGGATTGAATGTATGCACTAGTTGAAAGCACTAAGCACAGCGTGGCGTGGGTGCTGTCCGTAAACAAAACATAATGAACTGAGTAAAGGTTTCAATGGCACTTAACCTTTTGTCCACGTGCGGCTCTCCTACAAGCCATTGTGATATCTGACTGTCCGTTCTTTTACCGCTCTCAAGTGTTTACTTGGTATACCAAAGCATTGTTGTTATAATCATATATCGGGGCCATGTAGTGATGTGTGATATGTTTATGTGGTTTCGATCCATGTGATTTATTGTTGATTGTCAGGTGCTATCGATTTTAGTATCTTGAACGAAAATTGTACGCCGCTTTCACTCAGGTAGATGACTCAGTCACACTCTGTAAGCGCTTGTTCATAGCTAAGTAGGTGTAGTTTGTCTCGTTGCGTTGATCTATATTAATTAGAAAAAGCTAGCTTTCAAAAAAAAAAACGATTGAGTTTCTTTATAAGAAATATAAAAAAACAAACATTAAAATCACGTATTACGAAATGATTAAGTACTTAGGTACATAAAGTGCAAACATATTATCATCTAAGTAGATTTAACAAGCAGAAACAGCTGAATGTTGGTAGTACCTACATATGTGGAGGAGTTTCTTGCCACTTCTTCTCCATACGAAACTACTTTTTGGAAGTGGCGCCTAGAATCAGTTCTATTTTTAATGTAAATTTTGACGTTCAAAAGTGCCTTTTTATGGGCCTATTTGAAATAAATGCTTTGACTTTGACTTTATGTATTAATTTGCTTGATTCACATTATTTTAATCTCTTCAATGTACCTATGTTCGTTTAGAGTGTTATCAATATTTTAGCTTATTATCAATTTCAGAACGGTAATAACATGACATAGTATGTGATGCGGCACAGATAGCGAGTGCGTGGCGTTTGCTGTGGACACGTCCGATGCACAAGATAAGGCGGGAGGCAGCGCGTGTCCTGCGAAGCGCCTAATGGCCGACATCGCCGCGGGCGCAACGTGCCTCACAGTTTAAATTGAACGTCAAGCTATCGATTTGCATAAATCACACCGTTACCATTTTCAATTATTTGACTGGTTACATTTAACTCGGACAATCAAAACATCTTTGATTGTTAGTGACGTTGAAGCTTCAGATTGTCACGCCGCCGCCGTGTCTTCATTAATTGTCCTAATTTGGAAGGTCTTAATTCAACTCGAAAAATGATAAACGACATTTTTCAGAGAGCAATGTATTTAACAAAATTCATATTGTTAAATATGTATGACATGAGTACTTAAGGGAAAGCTGACGACGTGAATAATTTTTTATTGCGTCGATTCATTTATTATTCGAAGTTTGACTTCCATAAATTACGTCTTTTTGTTTTGACAACATACGTTGTAAGCAGTATCTTTTGAGTAATACTTACTTTCAATTACTTTGATACTTGCGCTTCATTCTCCTGGCTGTGTAACAAGTTGATGTGATTATTTTTGCAAACGAATCTGGGACAGGCAAAGATTGTGTCTTGGCTAAATGTTTCGCCGCTGTGCTTATGAATTTATTTGAATGTATCAAAGATGATATGTGAGAATCGTCGTTAGCCGTATACCTATGCAGTGCGGATCAGGCCGTGGCGAACAATGGCCTCAGTATAATAGTGTCTCGCGCCAAGCTGCGGAGCCGGCGACCACGCCTGCCGCTTTCCGCGAACAACTTGACGGCTCTGATAAACGTGTACCTTATTTAAATATTTATGAATGCGACCCATTCGGTACCTCGTCATTGAATGATAACATAATTAAGACACAAATACTTATTATTATGCAGGGAGGGCTTAGTGAACGTTTTCTACGATGACGATGCAGAATTAATAATCTCGTAAGAGTCGCCAGTCATAAAGTTCATACTCAACTCACTGAATCAACAGACTTAAGTTCATCAACATTTGTACATTGTATAGTCTCTTAGAAACCAAGTTTTTGAATTGTCTTCACAATTATTACTTTATTAGGTGCATAGATGTAAGTAGGTACCTATACGTATACGAGGCAGGTTGGAGGCAGACGTTACTATTGGCGTTATTTCCTTTTATACGGTTTCCAACCCAGAATCACCGGTGCGTTTATTATAGTGAGCAACATAGATTTAGATAGCAAATAAACAACAGAACCTCCGATCTAGGCATAGTCTATAGGTACTGATATTATTTTGAATGGCCGTTGATGGGCCTACTGTGAAGTTTATAACTCTAACAAAACATGATGTTGTGTGTTCTCGATTATCGGCCGCACATGTCCAACGTGGGCATTGATTGTTGCGGTAAAGAATCAAGGAGGTGGACAGTAGTAACAAAAACGTTCACTGCTAAAGTTTCTTCAGTATGACGGAATAAAGTCGTCATAAAAAATACCACAATTTTCATGTTTGCCTGTTTGACATACGAATTAATGATCTCAATAACTTAGTTTAACGAGGACGTTGCTGCTCTTTCTCTTGTAGTCCTTTGTATACGGGATGAAATTTGACTGATTTTATTCCGATAAATAATTAAGATTGTTAATACAATCTTACGTATTTAATAATCGACAATCACTCAATCATTTTAACTTTTCGTATGAAAGTACTGTGTGAATTTTAAATACAGTTTTCACTCTTACATATTGTTTCCAGGAGAGTTTCCTGTCCATAATATTAACATTAATGAGGCGATGCCGTTGCACGCCCTTTAAACAAATTGGTACCAAGAATAGCTTGATGTGACCAGAAAACAGTAAGGGGCAAGTTGAAGAAATAATACGGGTTCACAAGAAACTTGTGACTGATTCACAAGTTTCTTAAAATTAAAACATTTCTATTTATTTTGTACTTCCGGAAATACCTACCGGTATTAGAACCAAAGTAAGAACCTACTTCAATAGTATAAATGATAAAAGCTCGTAGCTATAAAAAATAAAATGAAATGTTTATTTAAGAGTAGATATTTTAACTTTTCTACTTTCTTGAAGCCGTAGGTACTGTAATTGGTAGCGGGCACGCGACCGCGGGCCGCGCGCTACACCGCACACCGCCCGCGCCCGGACCCGATAGAGCGGCACCAGTAATTGACATTTTATGACTCGTTTACTTAGATAATCCATTTTATCTGTTTAAAAGATCTGCTGGTAAGAGAGATGAATCAAATGTATCAAGTTTCCTTATACTTATTGCTATTAAGGAATGTTTATGGTTTTTTATTGAGCTTTCCGTAGGCACAAGGAGACGGTTGTGTTTTTAAATGTGAAACACTTCTTGCCCTGCCAAGACGTGTGTGTGTTCACCTACATTTCGTTATGGAGAAGAGTCTTGAGTCTCCGTTTCAAATTATTACCATAATTTTATGACTAGGGCAGCGAGGGGCTTGTTGTAACAGGGGTAAGTAGTAACAGGCTCTTTTCACTAGGATCTTAAACGCTATTAACGTATTTCTTTGACTCGATTTAACCTATAAACCGCGCCGCATCATGTTGCCATAGCCAGTGTCTGTCCCGCCGGCCGGCGCAGTGAGCGGAAGTGTGCACGCGTTTCATTTCTGCCAAGTAACATATAATTGTACTGTCGTAAAATTTCGGTTTGCGTTTTTAATATCGACTAATTTAAAATTTTCTATATCTTATTTCCATTAAAATTTATCTATCTCTGATAATGTGCAACAGTTTTTATGATTGCTAAATTGTTTAAATAGTTATCTTGATAAATGTTAAAAATCATACCATAGGGTTAGTTGTAACAAAATCCCGGGGCATGTTGTAACGTGTTACAATATGCACCAAGTTATGATGTAGATACCTTATTTTTTTCCTTTGTTTTAGAATGAGGGTGTATAAAAGAAAGTCAGAGCGGGCAGCACAAAGCCAAGAAGTGTACGAGTTAGCGGCAGCTGAAATTTTAGAAAAAAAATCAGTATTCGGAAAGCTAGTCAGACTTTCGGATTATGTCACGTCTCTCTTTATAGATACATAAAGAAAAAGAAGAATAAATAAGCCAAATCGAAACTGCAAACGAACCAACTCCGAGTTGCTCCGGTCTACAAAAAACTTTCTCGCCATCGAAGATTAGACCTTTACCAAAGGCGCCACCAAGAAAAACTAATACAAATAGCAGACGCAAAAGAAAATCTACAGTATTGACGGACACTCCTGAAAAGGAAGCTTTACAAAAGGAATATGAGGAAAAGATGGAGAAAAAACAGAAAAAATATGACAAAATTAAAGGAAAAGGGAAAGGAAAGGGGAAGGGGAAGGGAAAAGCTAAAGGTAAATCAACAAATATTAAAACCGGAGTGGGCAGAGCTAAAAAAAGATTTAATGTTCAGTTACAGAATCTGAAGCAGAAGAGTGGTATTGTCTGGTATGTGGTGAAGCTTACAAAGATACAAATAAAGAAGATTGGATAGAGTGTATCATTTGTAAGATGTGGGCACATGTAGGATGTGTTACAGAAGACATTATATCTTTTATTTGTATTAATTGTAGCTCAGATGAAGACTGAATTTAATTATAATGAAACCCACCAAATGTTAATTAGATAGCTATTAAGAAGAGATAATTACGATGCATACCTTAGACATAAATAATTTAATTACTTACTGTGATTTAAAAGTGCCATGATGATTAAAAGTAGTGTATAACTAAATAAAACTGTTAATTACTTAATTTTTAAGTGTTGATTACTAAAAAGTTTATTTTTGATAAGAATTACATAATACTTACTTTAGAAAGATGTCAATTTTGTTAAAAATAAACAAAGAATAAATGACTAGAGGTATTATTGTCGTTTTTTTTAGTCATTTCTACTTGCCCCGGTAGACGTAACAACTTGCCCCAATCACGAGGTAATTTGTAACACCGCACTTCTTCTAGAAAATAATTGATTGTAAAATAATGACCAATAGTTATGGTATTATTTTTACTTTATTTGGTAGAGGAAGAGTTACAGTTTCCATCCATCTTTATTTAGTAGAAATTTAATCAACAGATCTCAAGATATATTAGTTTTAATGAAAACTGTTACAACAAGCCCCTCGCTCCCTTACTTTTCGAATAACCTTTAATCAATTCACTAGCTTCTGCCCGCGACTTCGTTTGCGTAGAAGTCATAAGACACCACAATTTACTTAAATAACAGCCACATTTCTATAAAACTTCCTTGTTGATATACTAAGTTTGTAGTTTTGGAGTCAGCAGCCAAAATAGACAGAGAGTCAGGACTTGTGACGCGGGAGCAAGCGACGTACATTTGTCCGCGTGTGAAGCAGCTTGTCCTGAGGTCGACAGCCGCAGTCTTCAGTAGCAAATAACAATTTCCCATTGAAAGAGAAGTTTTTCGTTTTTAGTGAATTAGTAAACGCCATGCGTTCATTCATCATTTTCTTCCCGTTATTCCAATTTATTTACGGTCGGCGCAACATTTCGTTTTCATCCATACTTCTCTATTAGTTCCTGCATATACTACCGAATGGCACAACTCTGATACACTGACTGATGCATTCTTAGGAATCTTTAATCTTTCTCTCAATAAATAGTGTCTCATAAAGACACTGTTTATTTAGTTAAGAAGTCTTCTCTCCTCATTTAAGAGGTCTTTTTTTAAATTCGTTTTAGATAGATGTTACAACTCCATCACTGAGTTCACTACTGATAAACGGAGGTATGTCGATTCCGACTTGCTAATTAAACACTTATGCTTTTATTTTATTGATTATTTTTTAATGTGTTTATTTATCTTGCATGACCTGTTTACTTAACAGGCATATTTTAAATTGTTTTTTTAATGTAATCTGTTGACATGCCACCTTAATTGTAGTTGCTTGTATAGGTTATTTTTGTACGCCATACATTGAAAAAACATAGTGTACATATTTAATGCATTAGACTATATGTAACCATACCTATATGTTAAACAAAATAAATGATTGAGTTATTGATTGATTTTTTAACGTCCCAATAAAGCCAAAATATGCGACCCTATAACGTGTTGACAGGTATTTGTTTGACAGGGACAGATAGAATTGTACTATCTATCATCAGTAGCTATCTGTCTTAGGTTATTGGGTTTGGCCGTTAAGTAATATAAATTCTCAACAACAGTAACCTTACCATAGATATTTATTTTTATTATAGCCATAGATGACAGAAGAAGCCTAAACTTCATGTTCTTTTTTCTGTTTACGTTGTATAAACTGTCACGTACTAGTTTAACAATATGAAAAAAAAGTGGCCAAGTAAAAGTCGGATTCGCACACTAAGGCATACATAGCACCGTTCAATACCTATTGAACAATATTTTCTTAAAATGACGGCAAATGCGTTTCTTGTAAGTAAGCCCTTAAATTTTTAACTTTATTTCATTTTTATTATTTGTTGTTAAAGCGGCCATAGTAGTAAAAGATGATGTGACAGACAGACGCACCGCGGAGCCTTAGTAATATTAACAATATTACTAAGACTCCGTGGACACCCTTGGGGTACGGAACCCTAACAAGAATCACAAAAATATCAATAGTTGCGAACCGTTCTTACTACCACAAGTTTGCAAAGCAGTCGTCGAACCACTAAGCTGTATGTTTTGTTGAGAGTTGACTAAAATATCCATTCTTAAATAGATCATGATCCGACTGCTTAGCTCCATAAAGGTATAGTGTGATGATAATAATTTAAATAGTTAAATCTCTAACTACCTGCAATACACTAACCTTTTGGCACTTATTTTTACAATTTGCGGTAAACTATAGAAATAGGAGAATTCAAACATAATGTTGCAAATAATGGCGTGAAAATTTATAGCCAGGCTGAACCCACTTATAAGGAATATCTGTGCAAAGTTTGAACCAAAATTTATCTGGTAGTAGTTGCGCGATGCTGGAACATATATTTAGACAAACAGGTAAACAGACCAAAATTCTAAAAATTTCATTTTCGGCATAAAATCGTTGCCAGACCTCACAGCGATTACTTTTAAAAAAAAAAAATGAGTGTACAGTTTTGACTTCACTAAGATTTTTATTAAATTTAAGTATAGATAGATAATAGATTGTTCTCCTTTCAAAAAGTCGGATTGTCAATCTCATGATAATCTGAATTTCTGAACATTCATTTAAATCTTGTTGCCCATCCTGAATATAATGAAAAACAGGTAAGTTCTTCTTCTATCTTCTTCTCTTATCCTAGAATGGAGGCAAGGCGAGACCAAACGGGAGCAGTTAGTTTTTGTGGAATCCGAAGTCTTTACGCTCAATATCAAGAAAGCCTTTTATTTTTATTTGTGTTACAATACACTCGCGTCTCTATTCCATAACTGCGCCGAGACCTGTTGCATTCTCATTTAATCAAGCACTATTAGCGTACCTGGAAAATTAGCTAAGAAGCATGCGCTAACCGCCGGCAGCCCAGAGCCGACAATTAAAGCAATCATAATTCTTAAACAAAACAAGAATAATGTCTACTTAAACTTAAATACCCTGCTTTAAACGCTACAATAATAAACTGTCGACATTTCCGTAAATATATACAGAGAGTGTTTGATACTCGAGTGTGTTGCATTACGCAGTACGCTAAGGACATGTTAAAAGTGAGATATTATCTTTCGGAACTAAATACTCCGCGCCGCCGTGTTTGGCTAATTGACAGTGAGGCAATGAGATTAACTGTGATAGCTCTGTCTTGTTGTTGTTGGTGCCTCACATACGGACATTGTTTTACCATCTTACGGATCTGGAAAACTTGTTTCGGAGACTTTATAGTGCATCTATACGAAACAGCAGGGTTAATTATTTTCTTCTTTCATGGTCGATAATGCGAGTTTTGTTCTAAAACCTGTAGTTAATTGAAAAAATATGAGTCACGATGGTGGTTGGAAGTAGATTTCTTATGACCTTTTATTAGGTGCTAATGTACCGCTGTGATCCATCCCTTAGGTAGGGCACTTGGTAGGTACTAACACCATATGCCAATGATGACAAGTTTGCCATAAAAGATGCTTACCTACTTGTCAGTAGTATTTCAGGAAGTCATTATGAAGGAGTAGCTCGTGACAGATTACTACATTTACTTTGATGGTTTCTTTATAATGTTTTACTTCATACCTTAATACTATAGATGTATATCGTACCCCTTACAAATCGAGTGCCACTACATCGACAGTCGTAGTGGAGTTCGCCAATACTTTCGCGAAGGAAAAATTCCTTAAGAGTACGAAACTGTACAATTCTGAACCTCGTACATGCCGGCGAAATTCCTCTCACTTGGGCCTCGCCGGCACAATATCACCACTCTATTTCTCTGACCATGTCACAAATAAATCCAGGCAGTTGCATTTTCTTGCTCGTGACTTAGCTGCTTCCGAAAAATATCGCTTTTGCTGGATCGCAAACGGCAAATTTTTTCTACGAAAGGAAGAGGGTGCTAAGTATGTACTGGTCAAAAATGAGAATACCCATCCATATCACAGTTGCGTGGTAACTAGTTGTAGTATTTTACTATCACATTTGTCTAGTTGTTTTTATCTTTGTTTTAACTTTTTTTAATGTAACAAACCCTAACTATTGTTATGTAATAAGCATTTTCTGTCATAAATTATACTCTAGGGTAACTAATATATCATTTACTCTCATCACTTTTAAGCTCCACTATTCACTAACAATATTACCCTTATTCAGCAATTTATTTATTCAGCAACATTTCCTAAAACGCTCAAATTCACAAAATCACACCACTCCGCAAAACTAGCTAACTACTCCAAGACTTACTAATTTTTTAAATGTAAATATATTCCACACCTAATTCATTTCGCAATTAATTCCGTATACCCGCTCAAATCAAGAACCTACAGCAGAACCATAAAATTACCTTTTTCTGAAAATGGCTAATCAAATTAACCTTAATGATGACATCGACAGTACCGACATTTATTAGTACTAAACATAATATGCCAGAACAATGTGTCAATGATTTTGGTGACGTCAAAAGCCAGCTTACAATAGTTAACCAAAATATTCGGAGTATAATGAAAAACTTTGATAATTTCTCGGTTTTCCTGTCCCGGCTAAATTTTTTACCAGCACCCTAATTGCTTAATACACAATCAATCGGAATCTGAATCGTTTTGAAATAGATTGCTAATCCATTGCTTCTTAAGTTCGATAAAAATTCTGCTCAACAATATATAGAACGCAATGAATGTTCTTGAACCGTCAAAATCAAACAGATTAGTTGTAATCGTTTACGAAAATGTGTTACGCAATTAGGGTGCTGATATTATCATACTGACCGAATGTAGACTTCATGAGCACACCCCAAAAGTTCAATTAAATGGCTACGAATGCCATTATTCCCATTTTTTTTCTAAATCAGAAAGCGAATCTTTAGAAACCCTCATCAGCTCCAACAATACATCATCGATGGCAATTTTAAGGGACATAAATATCGATATTAAAAAATCGGTACAGAAGACAAACGAGCCAGCGAATATCATCTTGCCATTACCGGATACTACGGTTTCTATCCCGGGCACCACTATCGAACACGCGAAAATTCCTGCCTTGTACATGCATTAATAAAGACAAGAAAAACAACAAAAAATGTCGTATGTCAATCTTCTCTCACCGATCACGGTACAGTGCATAACTGTCTCTGGGCAAACTAAATATAAGCTTAAGTTGGACTACTCTAACATTCTTAACGAAATCGAAAATACAGATTGGAAACCTATTTTAAATTCCGATGACATGAATGCAACAGTGAATATATTTACTGATTATTTGCGGTACATCATAAAACGTTTTGCGCAGTTCCAAAACTATTAGAAGACCCTGGACGACAAAAATCTGCTGAAATGTATACGTAAAAGAGACACACTTCACTCGGAATCAAAAAAAGACGAAAATAGGGAAAATTACCCTCTGCAACAAAAATATAAAAACTATAGAAACCACTGTAATAATATTGTAAAAATCAAAAAAATGCCCATGAAAAACGACTCTTATAAATAAAAAAAATAAAAAAATAAAAAAAAAAAAAAGCCTTTATTATTCCTTAAATAATTATAAAAAGTTATGTACTTTTGGTAAAATATTAATTAATTAAGGACCCCTCGACGGGTATAGGCCTCCTCCAGTAATTTCCAGTCTTTTCTGTTTCTTGCTGCTAATAGCCACGATTTGCCCACCAATTCCACTATGTCGTCAGCCCAACGTTCTGCTGGTCTGCCTCTACTTCGCTTTCCGTGTGGGCCTTTCCAAGCGGATGTTCTAATGGTCCACCGGTCGTCTTCTGATCGCGCCAGGTGGCCCGCCCATCTCCACTTTAGTGCTTGAGCGTGTTGAAGGGCATCTATGACTTGTGTCTTCTTTCTGATTGTTGTGTTTCGTTGTTTGTCTCTAAGTCTGATGTTTAAGATGCTTCGTTCCATGGCCCTTTGGCAAACTTGTATATTATTAATGGTTTTGCTATTAAAGATCCACGTCTGGCAAGCGTAAGTAAGGCATGGTAGCAGGCAAGAGTTCATGACTCTAGCTTTAAGTTTAACAGGTAAGCGTGATTTCATTATTTCCTTGTAATTCCAAAATTTTCTCCAAGTTATGTTAATTCTTCGTTTGACTTCTTCTATGTTTCTATTTTTATTGAAAGATATCTGTTTGCCGAGATATATAAAATCATTAACGTAGTCTATCGTTTCGTTGTTAATTCTTATTTCTTGTTTTGTCCTGTTTGTTAGTATTTTTGTTTTCAGGGTGTTCATTTCTAATCCAACATGTGCACCTACTGTATGGAGGTCGTTTAACATCTGCTCTAGTTGTATAGCAGATTCAGATATTAAGACAATGTCGTCTGCGAAACTCAAGTGGCTGAAATATGTACCATCTATAAGAATGCCTTTTCGGTACCAATCAAGGTTTGACATGGTGTGCTGTAGGACGTTAATAAATAGTTTAGGCGATAGCGAGTCTCCCTGCCTTACTCCTCTTCCTATTTTTATAGTATCGCCAGTTCTATCCAGTTTGACTCTGCTTCTGCTTTTACTGTAAATGTCTTTAATTATATTGATGTAAGTTTGTGGGAGCTCTATAGCTGAAAGAGAGTCCCATATGCTCTGATGGAAAATGGAATCAAATGCCTTTTTGTAGTCAACAAAACCCAAGTACAAAGGTGCATTGAACTCTTCGTATTTCTCTATTATTTGTTCTAGGGCATGTATATGGTCTACCGTGCTGAAACCTTTACGAAAGCCTGCTTGTTCGATTGTTTGATGTTTCTCTATACTTTCCTTTATTCTATTTTCCAGACAAGAGGCGAACAGCTTGTATAAATTTGGCATTAGGCTAATTGGTCGGTAATTTCCTACGTCAGCTGGATCTCCTTTCTTGTACAAGAGTATAATGTCTGAAAGTACCCATGACTTCGGGACTATTTCTTCTTTTAAGATTTTGTTGAACAGGTTTGTCAGAGGTGACGCAAGCACGTATTTGGATAGTTTAAGCATTTCATTTGATAGGTTGTCTGGTCCGGGGCTTTTATCAGATTTTAGTTTATCCATGCGGTTTAAAATTTCAGGTACTTCGAAAGGCTTTATCTCTATGTTTGACAGTAAGTTTAGAGCTTGTCTGGTTTCCGTTGGTGTCGTTTCCGGGGTGCTATACAAAGTTCTGTAGTAGTCTGTAGCGATGTTAATAATTTCTGCTCGTGATTGTTTTTTTATTATTTTGCTTGAGTTCAGATTTGGAATCCATGTTTTATCTTTATTTAATATTTTGTAAGCTTTTTTTGTGCTTCCTTTTGTTATGAGTAAGTTTTCTATTGTTTTCAATCTGTGTGTCTTATAATCGTTTTTAATACTCTTGTTGGTTGTCTTATACAGTACTTTTAGGTGATGTTTTTCCTCATTCGACAATTTCTTCTTATTTTGTAATTCATGACGTTTGCAAATATGTTTTTGACTTGTCACATTTGACTGCACTTCCTTCATGCTGTGAGTTATTGCTTGATGTATTTTTTTATGGTAGGTTTCAGCAGGATCATTATTGTCTAGGTTTTTTATATTTTCTTGAAGTATTTTTATATAATGTTTCTGTTCCTCTGAATTCATAATCGCTGGAGCTTTGTTGAAATTTGTTCGTTTTTTCTTTGTAATTTTCATTGCTATTGTTGCTCGTAGTAATCTGTGGTCGCTAGAATAGGTTATGTTGTTTAGGACTTCTACGTTTTCCATTTGTTTTGGTTTGTTGTACAAAATGAAATCGATTTCGTTTTTTGTTCTTTTATCAGGCGATACCCAGGTCCATTTCCTGTCACGCTTCATTCTATACAGGGTATTCGTTAACGTTAGTTTATTTTCTAGTGAAAATTTGATGAGTCTATCGCCGCGTTTATTTCTTTTACCAAATCCAAATTTTCCCATGATTAGGTTTTCGGCGACTATTAGACAGTTCTAAAGCAGATAGCAAAAAAAACCTGGGCAGCAATTATATCAATCTTTGCAGATTGTTATAATTGCTGCCCAGGTTTTTACCCCTTAAGAACAAAAAACCCAATAGTTTAACTCTACTTAACGCAAATCCTGATCCGGGAGTCTCGCTGAATATGGCTAATACCTTTTTTACTGATGTGGGAATACAACTCGCCGAGCAGTCCTTGACTCAACTCAAAACAACAGAGACAGAACTAGCAAATTTAGCACTCACACTGGATAACACTGACCCTTCTCTATCACAGTCCTTCTTCATGACTTCAACCGATGAAACAGAAGTTATTTCTATAATAGGCAACCTTAAAAGCCATTCCGCTCCTGGCTGACATTCCGAATCGTGTTTTTAAACTAGCTCAACATTGTCTAGCCGGTCCCATCTCACACATATGCAATCTTAGCATGTCGTCAGGAATAGTTCCAGTTCAGTTAAAAACAGCTAATATCTGTTCGATCTACAAAGCTGGTGACGCATCAGTCCCATCTAATTACAGGCCTATATCGCTTCTTACGTCTCTATCCAAAGTTCTGGAGAAGCTGGTGAACAAGAGGCTACTAGCGTACTTAGAGGGGACGCAACTGCTATCGGCCAACCAGTACGGCTTTCGAAATGGCAGATCAACGGAGGACGCAGTCTCTAAGTTGGTGGATCACGTCATTGATAAACTTGACAAAGGCAAAAAGTGTGTTGGCGTCTTCCTTGATCTTGTCAAGGCCTTTGATACAGTGTCAAGGCCCACACTGATCAAGAAAATGGAACGCTTAGGTGTCAGGGGCATTGCTTTAGAATGGTTTGCCTCCTAACTTTCTGAACGTTAACAGAAGGTTTGCCTGGGTGATTTCCAGAGTACCTTTGCAAACGTGGCATATGGAGTGCCCCAAGGTAGTGTACTTGGCCCCACCTTGTTTCTTCTGTACGTTAATCTCTGCTCACTCAATTTGGACAACGCGCTAATATCTGCGTATGCTGATGACACAGCTATTATTTTCCATGGCGACTCTCGACCTACAGTGCCGCAGAGGCTGGAATGCAGAGGGTTACCAGATGGCTGAAACACAATCTGCTCACCCTTAATGTTCAAAAAACCAAGGTGGTAAATTTTTTATAAGCATAAAAACAGCTGCCCCTGCACAACTTGCACTCAAATCCCACCAATGCAATAATAGACTAAGGGGTAGCTGCTGCTGCCCTGATTTTGAACAAGTTAATAGAATTAAGTATCTTGGTATTAACATAGACCAACACCTGCCATGGGCAAAGTAAATTCAATCAGTTACTTCGCGTGTCAGGAAGCTTTTGTACATATTTAAAATACTTAGATCTATAGCTGACAAAGATACTCTGAAGATGACTTACCTGGCTTTATGCCAGTCTGTGCTTAGTTACTGCATAATAACTTGGGGTTTTGCTGGTAATAGTTATCTAATTACTGCTGAACGTGCACAAAGAGCTATCCTTAAGGTCTCTCATGGATTAGGACTCCGATACCCCACTGATATGTTATATCGAAAAACGAGAGTGCTTACGGTGAGCCAATTTTATCAGTGCTACTTAAATTTCATAAGAGTGCAGCTGCAAGAGAGCTAACTAATCAGCGCTCACGCAGAAAACAAAAGTGGAACAGAGTTTTCTGCAAACTTAAATTTGGCAATAAGGCATTCTCTCGAATTGGACCATACCTGTATGAGAATGTAAACAATAAGCTAAAAATCTTCCCCTTAACAAAGTCTGGGTGCAAAAAACATTTTCAGGATTGGCTGCTTGGGCTTAATTGTGCTGAAACGGAAGACCTGTTATCATTCAACTATTAAAGTATTCATCATAACATACACAGACTCATCACATACACACTCTCTCTTATCACTTACACACACTCATCATATACACACTCACACTCATTACATACACACGTACATCTGGTTACCTTTTAGTCCTAAGTTTTATTAATTTCTTATGATTCTTTTATTTTATAATTTAAAATTTTATTTCTATTTTATTATTAACCGTTTCATATGTTATATTTTATACCTAAATCACACTAACTGTCGAAAGAGACTGGATCCTGCGACACAGGGTATCCTAGTGCGGGATCCAAAGATATACCAAAATATTGTAATACTTATTAGGAATCAATAAATTTTTGTAACTTTTTTTTTTACTAAATTTAGATATTGGTGCCGATTCTCTTGTCACAAATGCCTCTAAACTAGACTTAAAACCACAAGAATTTGGTTTAATCCTATCAAACGACGATTTCCCATTCTGAAATTGACCAATGTGACACAACTTAACCATATTTTAGTATCAAAGACCACTAAGATAGCTCTGAGTTATTAATTTATTGAAAAAGGCAATCTTGCTATTCTGAATTTGACGTTTTTCACCAAAATGTTTGATTGTCTAACTAAATCTGAATATGAATCTATTTTTAATCGCGATTGCAAAGGTGTGCAATAAAATTAGTTGTCGTGGACTAAACACACCAACACCTCGACTTCGGGTGCAAAAAGCGTACTGTTACTTTTTTTCCTTTCTTTTGCTTATATGTATATAAAAAATGGTGTATCCTCTAGCATAAATAAAGAAAATTTCAACCCCCTATATAAAACTCTTAAACCCCTAAAACTCAACATGTAGGTAACATTTTTTCATATTTTCCATACAAAAAGTGAAAATTTCCATGTAAAACACGTCGAGGCTGCCCCTTCTGCGGCTCTAAAATAATTCACGGGGTAGGGCAAACATGTATCTCGTTGCGAAGCCAAAAGAAAAAAAGATACGATGTGGTGTCGCGATTGTCAAATTCGATTTTAGTTGTGTCAAAATTATTTTAAAATTATTGATCTTGACTTTTAGAGCACAATAGCTGTAAGATTCTCATAGCCAAAAATAAGGAATTTTAGTGATAGCAGTCAGTGCACAAGAGAATCGGCACAATTATTTAAGTTCATTTAATGTAACTCTAGTTCAAACAGCTGAATAAGATTATTCATTCTATTGTTCAATTAAATCATCATGATCTCAGTTAAACATGTCGTTGGATGTAATTCGTTACCGATTCCATTTTGGGAACGGAAATATTTAGTTGACAATTAAATAGAAATCTACTACCTACACGTTCTCTAAAATAGTTGTACGATATATTCTCTCATTATACAACACACTGTTACAGACGTTAGATAGGAGAGGCTACGAATTTGAACACGCTTAAATAAAGAATAGTTATGATTTGAATTTCTGTTAAGGCTCGAGTCCCAGCCGCCCGACCATTGTTTGAGACATTTTGGCCCAAATACGGAGTGCACACCTGTTAGTGTTGCCCGATACCTTACTAACTTAACCTACTTTATTAACTTAGTAGTCTAATAAATGTATTACCAGTTTACTTAGTTAAGTTAGAAAGTCCGCGCGGTATGGTAATTCCATTACTGATTTTAACGAATATGGCAGTATGAAAGTAGAGACCTGCAAAGACAGTTAGTGGAATCCAAATAGTATTTTGCGACCATATAGATATCTGATCTTTGATACACTTCATCAAAATAAACGTAGTGAGTGCTTTTGTAGATTTTAATTTATCATTATTTCTATGTTATCAAAATCTCAAGCTCTATATGCATCCGTCGTTGTAGGTAGGAAACGAGGCACTAAAAAAGGAGCGTTTACACTTGCAGCAGGGCTCCTAAATTGGTTGTACGTGAAGAGTAGTATGGGATGTGTGTTGTAGCGATGTAGATTTGGATGCCGTTACAATATGTATCGGGCCGTGTTGCGGGACAGCGATGGCCGCTGCCGCCGCCGCGCCGTGGCCGAGGTGCGACAAGGGCGTGCGACGGACCGTTCCAATTTACGGGTCACGAGCGGACCACTCGAGCGCCGACCTATCTACCTTTCCTCCATAATTGAATCCAATGGCGTGGGAGACTCGATACAACTAAATAAAATATCTCTTAAAACTTACGCTACCGATTATCCTGCCACTGGCATTTTACTTATCGGTACTTTTAAAGGTGTTAAACGGGCTGCTCTTGTAGTAGGTAATTTAATTCCTATTGTACAATAATTGAGTACCTAGGTTCAATTCAAGTAAGTTCGTTTTGAATTATACATAAGTGGAACTGACACACTTCTTATGAATAGCAAGAAAAAGCTTTCAGTTAATTTCTGCATGGCTAATTGATTAAACTTTAACATTTAAATCATACTTAATCATAACAAACAGTCGATGGATTTTTGTAATCCATCGATTCATTGTGTTAACACCTGTTTACGCAAATTGGAAAATAGAGCAATTTACAAACAGCTAGTGTTAAGTGACTATGTCCGTACGTAAGCCTTTTTTGAAAGTGCGTCGGCGTCGGCGCCAGCGCGGCGCGGCGCAGGTGCGCGATTGTCGCGGATCGGCCTCAGATAACGCCATAGCATTAAACTTAAATACGAGATCAAACTCGGAACACTTGTGCACTACGCTAGTGCAATTGATTGCTTGTAAAATTATCTGGTGATTTATCAATAAATATCCATGGGCTCTACGTTAAGGTTTCATAATACGCACTATCTGATATAACCATTTGATTACTTATTGTAAATGTCAAAGTTCGTTCATAAAACAGACTTTTCTCAGAAATGTGATATTTTGCTGGATATAATTATAATTTTATTGCACGTTGTTAAAATAAAATACTTTGATTGAAGATACACATTTGCAATTAACACAAAAACTGAGATTAAATTAAAACGATTTGATATAAATATACTCCCTTCGGTTTTTTGCAGTATGGGTTGTGCTGTTTTATGCTGTAATAGTTCGACATTTTCAGTTAGCGCTAATTTGAGGTAAAAACAAAAATAAGTAACTTTGGACCTACTACTGTTCTTTAGACAAACTACAACGTAATATAAAAGAATTCCATTCTCTATTAATGTTGTTCTTGCTGAATTTAAATACAAGTCTTCCTAAATCAGTAAAGTGGCTTTTATGCACGGCAAAATATTGTAGGTATATAAGAGCTTTTTTCCTTAACTGTGAAGTGGTTGCTATTGCTCCAAATTTAGACAAAACTCGCAGCCGTATAAACCTGTAAGGAGAGCGCATTATAAGGCGCATAAACCGCGATACGGCCGTTGCAAAGGTTAAGGGCACAAGACACCACGTGGGAGGTGCCAGTTTAAGAAATCCGAGATCCTGTCTTGTTCACAAATGGCGTCCATTTTCACTGCAACTTTGTCCTGGAAATGCATTAAACAGGTACTATAGTTTACCATGTGGAAATATGGATACAATAAAATGTACTTGAGATAGTTGGTCGAGTAAAATGTGGAATGGGCTATTACATTTTAAATAATAAGTATTTCTTAGTAATATTAAAATATTAGAATTAATTAGTAGGTACGGTAGGCAGCGACGTTGTAATAACATGCTTACTAATTTTAAACTGAGGTACTTTAATGTCCAATTGTTAAGAGTTGAATAGTTATCATTAAAAACTCACAGTAGAAATCGATTTCGTTTGAATTTATATTTCAGTACTTATCTACCTACTTACCTAGCTTTGGCTATTCAAAGTGCTCGACAATCTATAACAGCAACAAGCTAGAAACATTTTGTATTCATTTCAAACAATCGCTGATAGTATCTGCTACACTTGTAAGGTGTACTTCAGCCAAATATCATGTGAAGGGTTGTTTTATAAGGTAACACTGCAGCGGTGCGCCGGGTGAGCACGACTCTCGGTGAGGATAGTGGATTACGTGTGAGTGCGCTGGCGCAGTCGTGCACACGAGCTGGTTCATTATCGCGCGTGATGCATTTCGCTTGCCGCCCACCGTCGCCGCGTCCCATAATGTTCGCTCACCAATATAGCTCCAACAATCATCGTTGATTTCGTATGTCTGTGTCTTATATTCATTTGGTTCAATGTAGATATTGTTAAAAGTTACCTATACACATTTTGGTGCAAAAATGTCCTGTCCATCTTCCAATAGAACACCGATGGTTACCTTGACACGTTTCACACTAAAACAGCTTCAAAATATAATTTAAATAGGATTCGGTCGTTTCCTGGAGTTCGCATCAATAATTCATGAAGTGAATAGTGTGAATCAACAACAGTAGCATTAGAAGTCAGCTTAAATGTTTCTGTTTTTCAAGTAACAGGTTTCTTGCATTTAAATTTGATTAGGGTCGTGTCTCAATATGTTCCTTGGGACTTGTAAAAATATGTATGAAAAAGTACCTAGTACTGATTTTGTAAATAGGTACCTACCTACAGCTTCATAATAAAACGTAGTTGAATCAATTGAGACGTGCAAGGACGGTAAGTAGGCACCAACAGAGCAATACCATTAAATTATATGGACACAAACATAAGTATGTTAGACAGATCAAACACAATTGTTTAGTACTGGGAGAACTCGTAATTTTCACATCATGTTTTCAAGTATAAATATATCTAATTCTTTGTTTTCAATAGCGCCACTTGTCATGTGTAACAACAATAAATTAGTTTATATTTTAGATGCATGCTTTACGCTGTTAGACAAAAACGTGTTTTCTTTCCGTTTTTTTGTGTGTTATATATGTATGCCTTACCGTAACATCAGCCCTTATATATATCCGTTTATTTTCTTATTATTAGATACTAATTTCATGGATGATACATTGGCAAAACTATAGTAGGTTCCTAGGTGCTTTCTTATAAGACCGTATTTTAGTTCACGTGCTGAATCTGATGTTAGTGTAACTAACGGAAGAAATTTAAACCTTATTTAATGAGTGTAGCTCATTTTTTTGTAATAAAAAATAATTATATTCGAAATCTTTAATAAATGTAGCTCTCAGGTTTAAGTTAGTCACACATTTCAGCCATTATTATCGACTTCGTCAACAAATCCTGAACAGTCAGTTGAACGTGGTCTTAATTCCGATCAATGATTTACAACTTGTTAATAATACCGCAGGCGCAGGTTTAAACCGCACATCCATAAATCAAGATCCGAACTGTAGCTTAAACGAAAATATTGATTGTAATGCTCCGGTTTACGCAGTTCGATGTTTATATGTAAGAGATTTTTGCTCGAAGTAAACGAATTTACGATGTAACGGTTAAATCGGCCCATACTTCTCTCCATTTTTCCCGAAAGTAATGATAAGTAACTATGTATTATTAATAAAACTTCAGCGAAAGACATCTTTTATCAGGTAACTTTTTTTGTTACAATCATTAAGATGATGTTTCTTAAACAGCCTAATTGATTGTTTGATGCGGCGTGCAGGTATCACGCGGCAGTCATTACCGCAGTGACAGATGGAGGTAATAAATACAATTTGAGCACGGTTAGGAGTAAAGAATTACTAGCGAGAACATATAGTAAATCCGTGTCAGACGTATTAGTAACGCAGGTGTAATTTGTGCAGTGATGGGCGTTCTGCCCTATTGGTGTTTCTAATTACTATAGGTAATTTAACCGCTTCATATCGTGCGTTCTTTGTAGGTGGAAATCAGATCGGTTTCTTTAATTCATGGCAAATGTAATATAGCGTAACCTAAGATTGCAAATAAATGGTTCTGTTTGTAAATTGCGTGTGTGTGAACTGCAGGATTCTAATGTTGCAATTTTCAGTCTGCTAACCCGGCGCGACGTGGACGGACATTGTACAGCTGATTTACTCAACGACTTATGAATATGGAATGACTGGGACGAACGTAGATGACAGTGCGAACCACCGAATAACTCATAACAATAAATGTGTGCTTATGGCGTTTAGCTCAGTTCATTTGGTACCTACAAATGAAATTTATTATCCTCGTTTGAGTAAATTGAATATTCTATTACGTCTCGTCCATAGAAATAAAATAATTAATGAAATTATCATAGGTCCTTAACCTACCTGGCTGGGGGAAGACAAATATTATAAGATTAAGAATTATTTAATATCATTAAATAGATCTACTATGTATGTAAAACATTTACTAATAAAATCACGCTTTTGTGGCAAACTCGGAAATAGAGGAAAGTTATGATGACTAATGTGACAGGTAGCCTATTCAAAACTCCTGGCTACTTGTTAATGTAACATGTTGAATTAGACACGCAACAAGCAGCACTCGTCATAGGTCGGGATGTGGAGCAATGAGGCTGCAGAGTCGCGCCCGAGCCGCGCGTGCGCCGGTGCCGCGCGAGGTGAGCTCCGGGGTCACTGCTCTGACCTGCGCGTGGGCGCGCCCGTTTCCGCCCGCGAAACCGAATCATTGCGCCCCACACTCCTAATCTTTAACGATATAGCACAAACACACACACACGGCCTACAACACTTGCTGTTATGCCTTTATGACGGACATAAAAAGTTATTCAACCGACGCGATTCTTTAAAAAAGGATGTTCAAGTAATGTCACTTGTCACAGTGAAAGTTGTCATTTATTTTGCGTGAATTTTATGAAGTTGCGTATTATGAAAGTTGTGCGCCTACAGGTGTTTACTTGATCAGAATGCAATTTATGAAAGTACAATTCTTCCAGAAATAAATACTGAAGTTTTTAAAGCTAAAGAGTTAATTCGGGCGATGTTCATAGAATATTGCAGTGTTAAATCTCGCTTACCTTTACAAATTGGTTCAAGCACTGTACAGTGTACGTACATGTATATGAAATACATATGCTTTAATAACTACGTAGCGAGAGACACGACGCGAGCCATAATTTACAATACGGTGAGACGTTCAACAGGCCAAACCTTACATCAGTGCAAAGATTTTTCCGGTTTCATTGTTACTTAGTGCGTGTATTGTTCGTGCCACTATCGTTACAATTAATAGTTTAAAACAATTGCGTTTACAAAAGCCCCGTTAGCTCACTCTATCTGCGTCAAGAGAGCTCGGTGCCGAAATATGTTTATCGACCATCACCAGATTGAACGCTCGAAAGTCCTACGAGATCGCTCGCCAACTATGGAGATGGCTTGTCTTTATTTAAATTCCTTTTTTCTCTGTATTCTTATGATATTTTAATGTTTAGAGAGAATATCTGCGAATCAATGCATCTTTGCAGTGCACGAATCCTGATAACGCAGGTTTCAGACAATGTTGTGGTTGTTTCATTCCAGTCCCAGTGGTAAAACAATAAATCTGTTTCCGTATTATTGCATCTGAACCAGATAATAAAAAGTACATTTGCATACACACGTAGGAATCACAATGGCCGAATTAATTACGGTTTATTTTTTATATGAAATAATACCAGGTCCACATGTGAATGGGCCATCATCGTAGACCTGTTTCAAATATTGTTTTGCGAATGTAAACCTCAGCGTACTTAATGTCAACGGGGATAACGGACATAATATATTCTTAAGTACTACTTCAATACGGTATCATGAACCAAAGTAAATCAAATTCATAAAACTTTTTTTGAAAATAATACAACCGACTTTTTTTGCACTTTTTAGTTGTGGTACTTACCCCGCACAAATTGCACGAATCACTTGCTTTGTAAATAAACCCCCAGATGAATGTAAGATTAAGAAATCTCATTTCTGACGGCAGGGAAACTGCTACCTAGCTTAAACTCAAAGTAAAATTGTATTTTATTTCTTGTTTTTTTTTTGTGGATCGGTTTGTAATTTATTTAAGTCACAATAACCTTATGTCAACTGCTCATCACTTTTTACAAAATATTGCTTTTCCATATGCAGGGACGTTAATTGTTGCGTTCTCCTGGTACTTCACCATCAGCTCCACTTCACCATATGCATTGTGACGAGCATAAATTGCTTATCAAGCATATTAAAGTAATCGAATCGGGACCTCTGAAATACTTATATTTGAGTAGTTCCGGTGGCTTCATCATCTGTGATCTTCATCATCAGTTCCATTTCACCACGTGGTGCTTTCCAAGAGCAAATGCACAAGTACCTGTAAAAAACAAATCACTCATCGGCCTTCCTATAATATTTGAAGAGTTCCTTCATCATCAGAACCAAACCTGATGACAACGGGACCACCTAGAAAGTATACCCTTTCAAATGTAAAAGTCAAATATTTTTAAAAGAGTAACCATGGAGTTTCTTGCCGGCTCTTCTCCATAGGAAACGACCTATTGGAACCGTGCACCTAGATTCTGACGTTTCATAAGTAAGATATTTTGATTTTGATTGATTTTTAATTAAATGATATTTTTTCAAATCGATCCAGCCATCTTCGAGTAATCGGGGAAAAAAAAAAAAACATTTGATTAAATGAGAACCTTCCTTCTAATTTTGAAATCTGTTTAAAAAACCCTATTTAATTGCTAAGAATATCCTCAACACAAACATCAATATGCAAAAGGTAAACTTTCAGTACCTACCCAGCTTCAGCTATTCTCATAACTGCTCAAGATAAAAACAACCCCTGTTTGTGGTGTCTTTAACCGATCAGTGATCGTTATCATATCCACAATTAAAATCTTGTCAGTGCAACCTGCTTAGATGTCAACCGAAAGCGGCAGCTAAATTAATCTTAGTTATACATCAACATTGTAGATACGTACTGCCACTAGGTATATACAACTTAAAGTCACATGTAACATAATACATATAACTAGTATTATATTGTCACAACAATGCACTGTATGCATATACTTATTCATAATAATAAATCTAAAGAGAACTTTCATAAAAGCGTTCGTGGTAAGCGTTTACACTCCAATATTTTTTGGCACCGGACCATTGTATGCAAATGAAGTAATGAATGTTTTCACTGCAACAAAACACGAGTAACGGTTCCCTTAAGTGAAGATTTGTCGGCCAATAATAATTATCACCGGCTTGTAACAAATCCACGCGCGTGTCGGTACCTATCTACGAGTACTTATATCAAGTCAATGATGTGTAGGTGCGGTATGGTAATTTTGCTTTCGAAAAGTGACAGAAATTAAATTGTAAGTAGACATATGAATGACTGAACTTTTACATAATGAAACCGTTCAACTTTTCATGGAGAATATTACCTTATTGTCCTATAGATTTCGTTAGCGGCAAAACAGGAAATGCTCTTTTGTTATAAAAGCAAAGTGATGCTTCATCGGTGGGTGACACTTCAGCGAACCTAAAGGCAAGTGTCTGTAAATAGTGTCAATTTTGAGTAAGGATTATGATGACTCTCACAATTTATGGGGGGTGATACAACGCTTGATAACTGCAACATTGATTTAATTGCATCGTAGCCATCGCTGATTTAAAAACTGTATCTTAACTGATGCATTATATTCCCATCCGATGAGATTCAACTTCAGATGCCTATTGGTATTTATCCGGCAGCTACGGGCTGCTACTTGAGCACTCATAGCCACGCATTGTCGGCAGTATCGCGGTTTCATCGGAGATTCTTCGAAATCTGTTAGTGTGATAACGCGGAAGAAATCATAATTTCGTCAACTGAAAGTGATGTCAAGCTGAGGTTACCATAGATTTATTAATATTGGGACATCGCTGGGACACGTTGGACTCTGGAGTCAGGCTATAAACACAATTGCAGAAAATTAGAAATATGTTTTCTAGTAATTACATTTTACAACATAACGGCTACGAATTTCTCGTAGCTTTTCACCTGATTTCGTAGCAGCTACGAAAGGAGCAAAGTAGGTACTACACACATTAACACACACACAGATTAATGCTGAAATCTATTTGTAACTTCGTTCATCTGGACTTACTCATACCATTTTTTGATCTTAGGTAGTATACAATTCACAGAGGAAAAATAAAGGTTTCGTAGCGCTTCGTAGCGCTGTTTTTGTCAATCAAAATAATAATTATAGGCACTGCGTTGCAACTTTGTATATTGGCAGCTTTTAATCTCGCCATTTGCAATCTAGATTGTGATTAGTGTGACATGAGTCATGGCACTACTCCCTTAAATGTCCCGTATTTAGAAACACAGATGGGGGCCCTACATGGTGCATGCCGGTGGCGATGACTAGCGACTGATTCAATTAGTGATTGCGCTCACTTGTCGGCGGGCGCGGGCGCGGACGTGGCGGCGCACAGTGGTACCGCCGCCGAACAAAGGCGGTCATAAATACTGAAAATCTTATTTAATGCTTTTTTTTCATGGGAAGTGGTTCCGGTAGCAATAAAAACTCATAATATAGTAAATTAATACATAATGATATATATTTGATAATTTGTTAACACGAAAAGAATAATAAATTATATATCAAAATATTAAGTGTGCTTGTCCCCCGTTCTGAAGCGATTTTGACAATAAATCAAAACTCTTCATGTTGCGGTGTATTCTCTATGTCTAAATAGATAAATGAAAAAAATAGAAATGGAAATAAATAGATATTTACATGAAATCGACTTAAAATTAGAACATACGTAACAGATTTAAAATTAGCTAGACTTGCAATAAATCTAAAATTTGATTTGACATTGCGCTCTTTTTCTTACGGGGAAGTTTCCGAAGGCCAGTAATATAAGGATCTGAGCTAAGTAAAAGTCTCTTAAGTAAATCTGATTTTGTAAGTTCTCTCGACATTTTTCGAGCGCGATCTCGCCTGAAAGCTTTAAAATCGTTGTTGTTGGCTTCAGCTGCCTCTTCGGAAAGTTCCCCGATGGACAATAAAGCATATTCACTTACTTAAGATTCGTGAATAAGAACTTTGTGGACGGAAGCTGAAGTCGAGCAATGTTTTCACAGCAGAGTCATCCATCCACTTGAGATACTTGTCTCAATCGTCTACGTTTTGATTTCTGACTAAGCTGGGAAAAATCTTTTTTTGGACGCCCGCGAGATGGCCCCGCTTCTGGTTAAATTTCTTCATGAACACGTTGCTCAACGCTCCTTCTTAACTCAATACATTCAATGTCTTTCAGCCAATCAGAATAGTAGATTCCAATAATAATCAAGACTTTTACATAAACACAGTATACGATAATCTAAATCCTTAAAGTCTATATTTTCGAGATCACTGAATGATGACAGCAAAACTTCTAATATGGCTTGGTGTTTTTTGGTTGCTTTTCCACTCACAGTACTCCAAATCTCAAAGATATACATCCTTGAGAAGGAACACTTGATCAAAGTACCTGAAAGAAAAGTTTGAAATTAGTTGCGAATTTCGTAGACCTTGCTACGATTGTGTCTACCCAGGCGTAGGCCCTTTATAGCAGCCGTCGGCGCAGAATGGCGCAAATTAAAGTATAATATTTTTAAAATATACAGTCTCAACTACTATTTAAGATAGTTGCGAATGTTTGCAAAATATTGTAAAATTTTGTAGCTCTAAGCAAAGTTATTATTTTAGAAAAAATATACAACAAATTATGTATGGCGTAGCACATAAATAGTACAAATATTATACTGACAATTTATTCAAAATACAATCAAATGTGACAAACATACCTTGCTCTTGAATTTCCATTGCACAAAACAACAACACAAACTTCCGAGGTCAAAAAGTAAGTGATAATTAAACCAAATAGGTGACATATTTAAATCACCGGATAGGTCGTTTAATGGTCTATCGAAATATGTAACTTGTTTCTAGAAATTGGAATATGAGTTTTATGGATTTACGACATAGGGCGGAACCACTGTGCGGCGCTGCGAACTGCGCAGGCGCGGGAGCCTAAGCGCACGCCGCACTCCGCACCACTCACTGATGCAATGATACTATCTACTTTTCAAGCGAGACAATGTCGTGATGTTTTAAGCTGTGATCTAAAAAGTAAATGGCCGGTGATTTTAGGTTGCCATTAGTCGATATTTATTGTTAGGGTTGTTATTAAAAAGAAAACATCAAAGCGGTCTAGCGTAAATGTATGATAGTTATTAACTTTAAATGCCACTTACCAAATACATTTGAAAAGTAGTTACTTGCGATAATGTAACTTGTTGTGAAGTTATGCGCATTTCATAATCCAGGATGTATGCAAATACATATACGATTTTAATTACTCTTTTTTTTATTTTCCTGAAGACATTTATGTCTTTCACACATCATAATAAAATTAATACCTTCGAATGTTAAATAGTTCACGCTGCATGAAGCCTGGAGATTAAAAGACGTAAAGTATTATAATAAATAATAATTCGCTTCTAGCAGAGACTAATGTCAGCCATTATTATTTTAAAACGCTTAAAGTATTTTAACGGTCTCGAGATTATTAGGTATCTGTCATCATTATCCGATTAAATGCTCACTCTAATTGATGGAACTGACTGAAGCGAGCGGTCTGCTGAATCAAAGAATGTGCTGCCTATTAAATTGCCGAGTGCAATGACTGTTTATGACTGTTTACATATGAGTTCATGCTCCATGCTTTTATCTATGACCCAGTGAGTTTACATGATTGATTTTTATACTCCAAACGTTAGTCGAATTAAATTGTCCAGTCTCAATAAATACGGCGTAGAAGCATGGGCTTGTTTTATCTTTAGCATCTGTATAATCTATTTGCTTAGAAATGAATGTGCTAGTATTTCGACAAATGAAGTTTTATTGGAGAATACCAAGTGGAATGAATTGCAAGGTTTGTAGTTGAATTGTTTGTCTATCATCGGCGAGAACGTAAATTTGTCCGGCTAGATATACGCGGCGCGTCGTACACTGGCGCACTACAATGATTGTCTTGTCACTCCGGCGGAGTTACGCGCTCCATCCACTCGGCACATTTGCTTTATGTGAGATCACCCATTCTGGGAATGCATGTATGATAATATTTAAATAGAGACAACACTCATGACAAACTGTTTTGCTGTCATAATTAAGAAATCCATCCAGCGCAATATGTAGTTAAATTGTGCCTAATATGAATGTGCAAAAGTCGCAGCTTGTTGTAATATTCTAAGTTTGTAAACAACAAAGGCTCTAGTTATTGCATTGTTAAAATAACTCGGTAAGTTTTATAAAAAGATTTTAACTTAATAGACTGTTTATGGCTAAGGAAACTAATCGATAAAACTCAGCCGTACGTGTATATTGGCAATATAAACAAAAATGAGCCATTACGTTACAAACCTATAATAAAGATAATAGTCAAAAAGCAGTTCACTAAATATAGTGGTGTAATTTGCTTTTGTGAGCAGGTTGTCAGTAAGGCGAGGTCACGGCGCGGGAGAGCACTCGTGGGCGGGACCATTTTGACTTTTGGTAATTACATTCGGACACCTTAGACGGACATTTGGATGAAATAGGCAATTATGTTTCATCATAATGTTGCACTTACGGTTTACCTATTCAACTGGCGCCTTGTGTTTCCATAATTCACTGTCAAGCAGCTAAGGTGGTGGAGATTTATTGGCCTCCGCTTCATGTTAAAGCTGATTCCTAATATCAATATTAGATATTACATTGATTTGTTTACGACTCTACCTATAATTACATAATGTGCGCAAAGATTACTCGACGAATAAAATTGCACCCAAGTAGGCAGGAATATGCGATTTGAATACCCTTAAGAGTAGGAAAAGTGGTGGCTAGCCCAATGGTTTCGGCCCCGACTTACGAGTTGTAGGTCGTGAATTCAAACCCAGGCAGGCACTCAATGTATTTAATTTCATCACCACTGTTCTAAGGACGGTGAAGGAAAACATCGTGAGGAAACCGGCATGTCCTAGAACCAAAAAATTCAAAGACATGTGACATTCACCAACCTGTACTGGCCCTGCTTTGGAATTATGGGCCACCCCGTCTTACAGAGAAGAGGCCTGTGTCCCAGCAGTGGGAACATTATAGGCTGAATATGAGTTAGAGTAGGTAATATTATTATTTTCGACCGAATTGTTACTAGATTTCTGTTAAGTGATTAATTCGTTAATGCTAATTCGATGAAACATACGATAAAATCGCCAAAATATATGTCTGTAAGGCAACAAATTTGTTTTAATGAGCAGGCCACATCTTTGAAACATAAATTATTATTTTAGAAATCATTAATTGCGTGTTTATATAGCGGTTACTTCGATCTCTTTTGTTTCACGAACAATAGTGGTCAGTGGGAAATCGTTTTATTTTCTTTTCTTAAAATGCACTTTCACCAATAAACCGTGTTGTCCAAAAGCGCCAATTTGAACAATGGCGGTCGATTAAGGCGTTTACATGTGTTATTGGTTTCTATTAACATTTCAGAAACACATGATGTTTGTTCTGCTTTAATTTTCATTATATTAATATCATGTCCGTTGATAGTGGTTCAGATGTACAATATATTGCAAGGCTTTTACTCGATTTACTTCGCTTTGTCTGTTTCTATTCTAAAACAAATGCAGATGGATATTACACTCATACAAATTCGCAATGGTGCAAAGCAGTGCAAAGGCATTCCCTCAATAAATCAAAATGACACCAATCGTCACAGCAAGTGGCTACAGTTTGAAACTGGACTAATACTTTTTGCGTGAACTTTAGCAGAATAGTTCGGAATGTAAGGTTGTGTACAGTGAGTGTCGCCAGGGGGCGGGGGCGGGGGGCCGGGGGCCACGACGTGAATCGTGCGCGTGCGCTCGTGGACCGATGATCATGCCCCGAAGCCTCCCGATCACTGACACACGATATATTTTCAATCGATCTACAATTCACTTCATTTGCATGCTTTACCTATATTGTTTGGTTTTTAGGAATTAGCCTTGAGTACGAACGTGTGTTGTGTCTGTAGATGGTCGCGTTACGATGGTTGTGCTTGCGCAATCGTTACTTTATGATGTTTTGTTCCTAAACTAGCGAACGGCACCCACGAATAGTTGCTGTGGAAGTATAAACTAGCATTTAGTTTTCTTTTCAGAGCTGTTCGTCTTTAGCTACTTCGTAGTAACTAACTAGTGTGGTTATTGCATAAAGACGTTATTAATAAATCAATTACATATTGTATTGTTGATGTATGAACGTAAACGAGGGAATTAAGTCCGTCTTTGACCAATTTTTTTTCCTTGTTTATAAAGTTTTAATAAATAAATAAAAGGGGTATGTAAGGATCGTAGCAGATGCATTCTGTAGTTTCTGCCTACCCCAATGGGAAGAAGGCGTGAGTTTATGAATGTATGTGTATGTATGCAATAACATATCTTGATACCTATTCAACATTAATTTTAACCATAAAGATTCGTTATATAGTCCTTCAAAACAAGGTTTCAAAATACTATCGTAAAAATGTCTCAACGATAATAATTTTGAGCAACTTGACAGAAAATAACTAATTAACATTTATGTGAAAATTAATAACATCTATTAATTCTAAAACGTTGACAGGCGAATAAGCTTTGTCTATAGCAACATTGTAAAAAACATGGTATTCTGATTTTATTTCGTTAGAGTTTCTAAGAAGCGAGACAAAGAGTCGTGGTGTTTATACTCAGCGATAGCCTACATTCACAGTCTCGTTTTGAACACCACACACCTTCACATACCTACGACCTGTTATATAAAGAATTGCCAGTATTTATAGAAAACACGTAACGTATGTTCATTATAAAAATATTTGTTCCAAGTATTTGTGGAACGACGCATCAAAAGCGCCGATGTTCGATTGTTGTGCCGGTGCCGGTGCCTAGCGAAGGTAATTTTTCGATACATATCTATCTAACGTAGGATTTATCACCTTGTTCGATGGGTAGATATCGTGTTGCTACAGATTCAAATGATGTTACGGTTTATAATATATGTAAGTCCCATTTATAGCTGTGTGTGTGTATGTGCTGAGCCACGAGGGTTTAGATCATACAATTGTGATAGCCTTTCATGTAAGTAACGTTATTAAAAAACTCTTACAAAATAATCAATATAATCCTAAACCTATCGCAGGCTGGTGCTACCTACCCAGACCATGGATATTATATTCTATGCTTAATCCCAATAGGCCTCATTTTGGAATGTAGCACAACATCATCAACCTACATCGTGTATCTCAAATAGGCCAGCATTTATGATGTAGAATTAAGATAGTAGAGCTACTTGACATGATTAAAGAAATTAGGAGCATTTTAAATGATGATGGATTAACACGTAGTAGTGGGTTGTAAGTAGCGGCGGGCGGTGCGGCGGCGGTGCGGTGCGGTGTATTGCTCAGGTGCACACAACAGTTAAGTGAGACGTTCACCCCGAACGGCGCGGGCGCAGCAACACGCGCCGACCCGATCCCGCGCCGGCTAACTATGTAGATCTTCCCACGATTTATGCCGAACCACCTCCGATTTCTTCTAGTACGGACCTCCGACTATGTGGGAAATGGACTAGCATCGTAACACAGAGTGGACTAGATATTTTTTATAACAATTCCAGACAAATTGTTATAACGGCTAGTGAAATATTATTTCCGTACTTGAAGTTAGATTTAAACATTTTAGATGTCGTTGATGTCTTTTGTTCGGAGTTTTGATTTTGGTGTCAGAAGAGGTACGAAATAGAAATATTTTGTGTAAAAATGTGTCATGGACATTGTAACATTTTTTTTAAACCAAAGGTGGTAATTGAGAGATTTTAAAAATAAAAACTCAGCCCAAGTGTAACGAAATAATGTACAAATTGTACACATTTTATTGGTTTGCCTGAGATGTACGATTCATCGATAATATTTGCATCTGTGTTTCACATTACAACCCAAAAGCTCTAAGACTAAATCAATTGTAAAAACTTATCTGTCTAAGTGCCGATTTTAACAATATTACTAAACCCGTTCAGCACATCTAAAACACGTTCAAGACCTGACAGTGCCAATATTCCATAGAAAATAATGAAACTGACAGCTCTTGAACGCAGTTTATGCACTGATCGCGTTCAATTTCATTGGTGAAATTGAACAGACCTTATTGTAATAGTGGTTTCATAGTATCAACTTATTCCGCAAGCAAAACAGTGAATAAATAAAGAAGTTCTCTCTGAGATGACATTAAGACACAAGTAAACAGTGTCAGTCATTCCGTAGGCACTTCTTTACAATCGAACATGATTATTTTGTTGTTACGTCATTTCTGCGATGCCGTATCGATAAAGTTGAACGTGACTTAGCCAACTACGTTACTTAACACGATACACGCTTTTAATACAAAAGAAGATATAGATAACTAATCATACATAACTCACTTGTGTATACCTATCATCAATTTTAAAGTATGATCTGATGAAAATTAACAAAGAGTAAGTGAGCTTACACAATCGAGTTCACTTTTTAGTTTTATGTGCAGGTTGCCTTATATAGTCACTTGATTAGTAAATCAGGAGTCTACACTTATCTGGGACTGGTTAATTGAAGAAAAAGTACAACAAAATCGAGCGCCTTATCGTCTAGCAAAAGTCGTAAAAGCTTCTCGTACTATGGAATAGTTTAGAATGCTCGTGGCAGCAGATTTACGTGCTTTGCACTTGTTTTTATCACGTTCTAAATAATACTTTTGATCCTGATCGAACCCCACCCTGCATGGCTGCATAACTTTCCACCATCCAAAACAGAGAAAAAAATTCAACAAACCAGAAGGAAAGATGGAAGTTTTCTGGAAAGTTTCAGGAAGCGTGTGAGTTGTCGGCATGTGATCTCTGTAAGGTTGCGGTGTAGCGTTACGTTCCGGCGTGGTCGCGGCCGGTTGCTGGTCGGTGGTCGCCGCAGGTAACCGTTGCAGGCTGCGGTCGCTCCCGACACTCTACACTAATTAGCAACTACGACACGTGTCGGGTTCGCGGCTGACACTATGCGCTGCTTTCTCCTGACATTCGAGTACTTGTAACTCTGCGGCGGTATGACAGGCTTTCTTGTCTTCCAGAAAATGGTTTAATGTGAAGTTATTTTCTTTCGTATTTCTGACACTTGAGTGTCGCAGTTTTTATTAGTAGAAACAAATACATCAGCAGCGAACAATTTTACAATAGCTCAAATAAGTCGAAACTTTTTCATACAAAGCTTATCTAGTGGTTCCTGACTTGTTTTAGACTTGACTCGTTCTATACTTGTGGTTCATCTATAAACAATCGACTTTAACAAAAATGTCGTTGCATCTCTACGAACTCGCAAAAAGTTCTCAACAATCTTCCATGTGTAATCCAAATCTTTTGCAAAATAAATTAGTCGATATAAAAAGACTTTATCAATAGCTCGATAAGAACCGGTCTCATGAGCTATTATCGTAGTAATGTTGTTTGCTATGGACGCTAATGATACGGGGCGTACGAGCGGCGTCCAGCCGCGGCGTACTAATGGCACCTAATCTGAATCTACGGCTCTATAAACATGGCGAGTCTCGCACTTAATGCCTATTGACACTCGTAAAAATCATCCCTTCGTCATTTTAATAGTGACAATAGTACTAACACTTCGAACTGTATTTAAGGTTGTGCTCCTTTTATCCTAAGTTATATTATGAACCTGTCGTGGAATATTTTGCTACTGCTCTGAAAATGTTTCGTTTGGTTAAAGAGGTTTTGCAATGAAAATTATTTTCCATTTCATACATAAATATTCTACCTTACATACGCATGAAAACAAATACATAAGGAGCTCATAGTTGAGTTAATAACTATCATAACCATATAAGTTTATTTGGTAACAATTCATGACTGCATTGTGATGTGTTCAAACTCATCACAATGCAGTCATTAAAAATCAATAATTTAGAAAATTTAGAAAGGCAACTATCTCAGTAGTTTAAACTCGGGCTTTGTAGGACGATTGACCGTGATCTTTATAACGGTTTTAACTAAACTGCGACGGACAGAGTTCACGATTCGTTTTTATTACACGCTAATATAATAATGGGTGTTTGCTCTGTTCTTAAGTTGGAAACCCAAATAGATGTCGATCAATAGCGCTATAACTGAATTCCTCGAGCAACTGCCAATAATAGCTCACGCCGCCGCTACAGTCAATAACGAGGGCGAATATTTTTGAATAACTAACAAATATTCTAATATCGAACGGAGCCATCGACAGAAACTAACGAATGTCTAACTTCTAAGGACCTTCAGTATTGGTATTTGTATACCACATGTAAATACTGCTCACTATGGCATGTTATAATTTGTGCGGCGCGCGGATTTCCACAGGCATATTAGTCACACCGTAATGACTTAACTGTCCGATTTCATCTGAATAATTACAGGCGTTTGTGATATAAGAGGACCATCGATCACAATGTATCACACAGTTATTAAAGGGAAAATATGTATATTAATTTATGCTCATATTTTTATTCGTGGAAGAGATTCGACTACGCATCCATTGATATTTAACGTAAGTCCGTTACGTCACGTCACATGTGGTCGTGGATGAGATGCAACGCTGCACAAAGAGAAAACATTGCATCATTCACGAGGTTATTTTAGGTATGGTAATGTTGCTGTACGTAGATTGTTGACTAGATTTCACGAGCTGCAGTAAAATGTTATGACGTGGAGAACACTGCTACTTACAACAACCAAATGGCTTTGCTTGTTTGTCCCGTGTGTTACTTAACAAACGCTAAGTAATTTAAACATTTATTACATTAACATACAAATTATGTTACTCGTAAACGCAAAGTTATTGTTGAATTTATGTACAGCGACTACTTTCGTGTATAATTATAATCCTATAAATCAGCCTGTGCAAAATTTAGGAGGGCATCCGTTGCCATCATTAGTAGTTGAACACTGCAGTTTGTAAGTACCTAGTACATCAACAAGATAGATTGATTTACAACTAAGTATAAAATGTTACACATTACTTACAAAAGAGAAGTCAAAAGGTTAGTACAAAAGCTAAACTTTTAGAAACGGCTAGAGTCCCACCGAATTAGTTTTTCGTTGTTGGTCTTCAGCAATTTTCGGCTGAAGTATTCAGTTTCGGCAATTTTCGTGTCAGGCAGAAAAAATTGCTTTCAATTCATTTATTCAGTGAAAATCACAACTTGCAATACTTAACTGTGAAAATGCAAAAAAAAAACTCGTTTATAAAATACGTTTGTTTGATAAATTAATGTCATTGCTAATTTATGTCTTTGAGAATAGTACCGAGAATGTTTCGTGCGGTGTAAGTTTAGACGGTTAATAATATTTAATGATGCACATATTTATTTTACTTGTACCAAACAAACACCCATCGATACATAAAAAAATCATCGGTCGTACTCTGGAACTGACTTTATGTCAAGGAAAATGGTTAATTTTAGATTATCCAATTCAAGAATCAAGTGCATGTATGAACTTGTGAGTATAGAGACCTACTACGTCCCTTTACAAAGTTTGCTTTACAATCGTTGATTTGCCGTTTGCGGCTTGCTCTTTAATAGCAATAAAATTAATACGAGCATTACGTTCCAATTTAGAATATGAGCTTTAGGGTTGCTCACCTCAACCACAGTTTCGTTTTTACAGTATTTTTTTCACTTTTCATTTATAAACAGAATATTCTGTTAAATAATATTAAATTTATATTCTATACGTATTCAGATGGAGTTTAGTCATTTGAAAAATGAATACTAGTCGTAGTATTTTGGAATTACTCCTGTAAAGGTAAGAAAAACAGCATCATTCAGTTTCATTGTTTGTTGTAACACCTATGTCGATTCTATCACCTGTGTTATGAAATCTTGTAAACGATTCGAGGCATGCGAGTAAAACAATTTACGATGGATTACACAAAAATACGACACTTAAAAATAAAAATAAACTATAAATCATGGTCATAAATATCGGCACTTTTATAGGTGTATTACCTACTCGCGTACTATTTTCAATGAGATAATAAAGATAAGATTTTTTTATGTTGATCAGGAGAGCTTGTGCGTGCCACCCGTGATTTAGTGATTGTTGCTTTTGGTGGCATGACGTCGGTACTGGTTGTTGAGAGGTTGCGCGTCCTAGCCGGCCGCACTAATAACAATGTGTAATTGAGTGTAAACGTGTGATGCGAGTGATGTTGCGGCTCGGGAACATCTTCCGGCCAGCGACATTGGAATTAATGCACTACAAATCTTCGGTGTGTTCAGTAAATCAAGGTGTTTATGAGTCATTCAAGTCACGGGCGCGAGACCGCGCGACCTCCGTACTGATTTGCAATCTTGAGTGCTTATTTCTCAGTCCACTTCTGCTCTTCAATCTGGATCTACTATGATATCAAAAATATTTATTTTGTTGACAGAGAAAGTTAGGGCTTTCAATATAAATCATAGCCTTTCATGACTCTAAACATTACCTAAGAATCGATCATGATTCTTCAGGAAGATGGGCTTTTGCAGTTGTAGCGTGCTGCAGGTGTGTAAGTGCATTTAACAGAATTTCAGTTTTTTTTTTTTTTTTTACAAAACCTACATTGCAGTCACCAGGGCTTTTGTAGACCACAGTGGTTGTGGATAGGACAGTACATAACAGCAGTCATTAGGAAATCCTTATTCCTGCATACTGACGCCTTTATCGAGTTTGTTTGATAGCGCGTTTGGTTCACCGAAACGAAAATGATTTAATAACAACTACCAAACCGTAATGAATTTACATTTCTGACTAAAAACTATTTTTACATCATCTCGCTAAAGTTAAGAATAATGGGCTTCAAAATAATTCCCGTGGGTGTCATAGAAGGGATATATGGAGAGGTATGTATTGGTATGGGATTATATTAGGTGAACGAGTAGTTTCTGTGACCATCATACCTAATTAAAGGAAGATTTCTCAGATCAACAAATAAAAACGTACCTAAATGTGTGACTGTGAACAAAGCGATTATTTTAAAATGTTATTTCTGTCTCTACAAAACTATATAACAATTACGCATACGGTATTCCCATAGAGAGTCTTAGCAATTAAGTAGTGGTTGTTTCTGTCATGTCACGTGTAGGCATGAGTTAGACGCGGGCGCAATCCCCGTGGTCCTTTTGTAGAGAGCACTCTACGTGCGTTACCTTCCAGTTTTGGGAGCGAGCTCGATGACTGGTTTCATGAATATTTAGTTGAGCTTCATTAGTGCACTCACTTGTTCGAAGGAAACGGGCGTGGCGAGATGTGCTCGCACTGTGTCTTGTACGATAATAAAGCACTGCATCTAATGATTAGAATTAAAATATTTTGTTAACAACGGCGGGTGCAGACTATTGTGACGTTTATCAATACTTTTTCGTCTACACTGACGGTCGAATAACACGGGTCGATGACGAATATGCAAATTAATAACCTGTAACTTGCAAATTAATAATGGTACATGCGTGAAACTATCTTTATATTTTAATAACGCATGAAATAAACGTAATGTAATTATAACGTAATTAAAATTTGTAAAAAAGATAAATAAGCTAGAATTGGGAAATAAATTCAATTCGTGTTTTATTTTCGCTTGTAATCAATCAAATCTAAATGATATAAGGCGGCCATTGTCGTCTTTCACCATGATTATTGAATTACTATTATGTCGCTAACACCAGAAGAATGCTCAGGTATCGTCGCTATGTTAATCGTCCAACGTTTCCGAGAAACTGGGCAGAACATAAGAAGACTAGAAACCAGCAGACCGAGATGTACTACGGCTCGAGGGGATCGATTTATTGTTATGATCATGCTCCGAAATCGGCAGTTAAAGTAACGAATCAACTTGGAGACCCGTAGAGACGACGTAAGCGAGCGGACTGTTAAGCGGCGGCTCCTTGAAGCTAATTTGATCCCACAATAAACCCGCGAATGATCCAAAACAAAAGGGAATATCGGGGAGCAAGATTACGTTACACCCGCGAATACGCACATGATGGGCGGCGAAGAGTCTACTGACGGCCAGAGGAACGGTTTATTCCAGCTTGTTTTGTGGAAGAAGTGCCGTTCAGTGGTGGTTCTGTTATGCTTTGGTTTGGAATCTCTTCAAGGAGTCGCACGGAGTTAGTGCTGATAGAAAATGGTACGCTAATTAGTGCAGGACGTCAAAATTTTTCAACATAAAGGGTGAAAATTGAATTTGAGATTTTATCAACTCAAAGTTTTTTAGGGCGTTGGCATCAATCGCATGGACTGGCTCGCGAGAAGCCCGGACCTGAATCTAATTGAAGACGCTTGGGATGAGCTTGGGAGATATGTAAGTAATTGAAACCAGCTACGCTTCGAGACCTGAAACATGCGTTAGTGGAAGAATGAACCGATATCCCACAACATCGCATACTAAACTTAATAAACAGCATGCCCAATCGCCTGGCAGCTGTGAGAAGAGCCCGTGAAGGCAATACAAAGTATTAATTTTGTTTTAAAGTTTCAACGCTAAAATTAGCGTTTTTATTTATTTTTGACAACTAAACTAATAATCTTTCCAACATTTGGTGTTGTTTTATTAACTGGTAAATTAACTGTAACATATTTTTTTTTAAGAGGAATTTTAGTTTTTCATACTGACCCATACTCTTTGTCCAAGAGTGTACATTTCTATAGGTACTAAACAGAACACACATGCATATGAATGAATGAATGAACAATAAGTTCCATAATAAAAAGATAATTTTTCGTATTAATCATACTAAGGCGGTGTCTTTTTTTTGAACTTTTCACTTGCAAGCTGGAATTTAGATACAAAAAACAATTGGTATTCGAAGAATTCGCCATTTATCACTGATATAATAAAATGTTTTGTGTAAAATTACTGTGCTTTCACACTATTATTATTCATCGTATTATTATCTCCACTGTCAACTAGACAAACCCCCGCGAATACATCACCATTGTTCCGACCACGAAATGAAAGTTCTTTATTTGCATATCTTAAACGCTATAGTTATCATGCCAGCCATCAAAATTATAATATAATAATATCTCTGCGGAGAATGTATTAGTAGCTATAAGTACCTATATATTGAGAAAGTCTCGTTGATATACATACGTACCTATATGAATTACTGTCATGAATAATACACTTTGCTCGTTAGCAATCCTGTTGCTTTTTTAATACTACTAGGAACTGTGTTTGATTCATGACAAGTTCAGTTGATCCAAATCGATTGTGTTACGATGTACGAAGTGGAAACAATCAAAGGACTTTTTAGAATCTCTAGTATTTCTGCTATAACAAAAAAAAAAGGTTTTTAATGAGATCAGTGGATGTAAAAGGCAAGGCATCACAGCGATCATTGCAAGATTGTAAATTGCAATGCACGGAGCCGACAGAGACGCGTGCCTTATTGTTGTCCAACATGATGAGTACTTGACGTTCGCTTATTACAATTGTGAAAGTAAGATATTAAAGCGGCTGAGCAACGCACCGGTGACACGGACAAGGCGCTGTTCCTGGTGAGGAGTTGTGTGGGCGCATGGCTCCCGTACTCCGCCCCGACAATACTCCGCCACCGCACGCGCCGACCGCCTCATTCGCGCTCGCCATAACTAACAAACCTATTGTTCCACCTAAACATTCTTGTCAACTTCCGAAAAACACTCGCGTATTTCAAGCAAGCGTCTTTACTATTAACAGTGGTAGGTGTTTTCCTTCTGCACCAATCATCGAACTCATATGGCAAACAGCTTAGAGGTGGAATTCTAAATAGACGTAGTGTTGTATGGTAAGGCAATCATAAAGTTTATTTAAAAAAATAACACGTAGGTAGCATGTTTGTGGGGAAGTGTGGAGTCCGTGCATTGTAGCAATCAACATTCGTATTCGTGGAGTCAAAACAAGAAATAAAAGAGGATGTTCATCAGACACAAGACCATAAAACGAGCCCTAAAATGTTAAACGACTGCTCAAAATTGGTGGTAAGAAGAAATTACAAAATAAAAGGACGAGATTACGGTACTCTGAATGAATTTTTGAGAGAGAGACCGTCTTAACCTATATTTCACTTTATGGGTGAACGATTTTTACAGCCTTCTCGCGGACAAATGACTGTAGAAAGTTTCTGAAATTGTTTCGAAATTATCAGACAATTCAGAAAGTCAAGTTTTCCTTATTGCAATGACCTTAAGTTCATATCTCACTAACTTTTCATTGAGCAAACCTACTTCATATTTGATGACTAGGAATTAGATGTAGGGCAAGCGCACGATACGCAAAATTCTTGATGCCTGTAGGCTGTATGTTGTTTCACATCGAATAATAAACACGTAAGTTTATCGGGTGAGATATTTACGCACGCTTGTTTGTGGGTCGGGCGGGCCCCGAGTGTCGCGGCAGTTAACAAATCGGAACAGGCTGACAAAGCGTGTCGGCCGGTGATCGACGCGTCGTTGTCGCGCTCGCTCTCTATGACAAACGCAACGCTATGAGTGATTGTGTCCGTCCGTCGCTCGGCACTCGATCTCTTTGTGTTCTCAAATAATCCGCCGCGTCGTGATCTGGAGTCTAACGGTGCAGGTCTGCGAGCCTATTGACTGCGCTCTCTGTAATAGCCACAATTTTTCAAGCTTTCACATAAGTCCACACTGATACCGGTTAAGCCCAAAATCCATGAATGATGTATTATCCAAGATCGTTTTTTTATATTTATAAATAGCTGTTAATTGTTGTACGTTTACAGAGTACTAATTGTTGTTTTGGAGTTATAAGATAGAACATATGTCATTATGACAGATTATAATATATATATGAAAATACAGTCTAACGTACAAGATCGATTAATCCCCATGCCTATACATGCTACAAATTGTAAACACAAGCATACCTGTATACACAGGTGATCGTCTAATTTCAACCACTATAGATAGAAGTTTAATTATTGCTGTAACTAAATCTAATCAGCTAAGACTTTGCAGTCCATTCCTCGCTGTCCTTCCAAGTCACGCTACAACACCCGACAAAGTAGGATCGTACGTCTTATTGGATCTTAATATCATACTCGAAAACTAGTGAGTGTCTCAAAGTGATCATCAGCTTAGCCTCTTTACAAGTCTATTGCGGTCGGCTTCTAGTTTAGTTGGTTTTCAATTTATATGAACCACTTAGGTGTAGGTATGTACAGTCAGTTTAGGATTATATTATAGATACTTGTTGATACGATCTGAAAGAGAAGAGCAAAAAAAAAAAAACTTTACCCAACTGTTTCTAATTACAAAAATATCTTATACCTACAAAGTAATAAACAAATATGAACACAATATGAAAAGACTGGCCCCAATATAGTCCTTGGGATCACCCATTTTAACTAGAGAATTTGCAATAGAGATGTTTATCGTTTTGATGATAGCTACTCTTTTCCCCCCTTGTAATAGCAAATAGTACCTAAGATACGTTCTAATATCGACTTATAACACGTAATATAGAGTATTGTTTTAGATTCAAGGTATACAGCTTACATAACTACCTACGTGTACCGTAATTTAGGTGATCAAACGTCTCAGAAAGTTCAAAAAGCATCCTGTACTGCCTGCTTCCTGCTTGCATAAAAAGGCCAAATTATTGAGGGTCTTTAATAATTTGCATTTTTCTTAACAATCTTTCTTTCTTTTCAAATGGTCTTAATCCACAAAAGATTAAGACCGTTTGGAAAGAAAACCAACGAAATAAGAGAACATTTAAATTAACGAAAACATACTTCTAAAAGTTAATTACTGTAATAACCAACTCGATATTAATGTATCGCTATATCATCTTGGCTTTATTAATTCAATGGTGGACATAGCCTTTCCTCAGCAACCCACCCACCTGATTATCCGTTAAAATTCATCTCTTTTGAGCTGTCATGGTGGGTTCTGATAAGTTAAGAAGCCTTTCTTTGCATATTTAACTCTGTTTAAGTGTCTGAAGGCAAGTTTTTGCAATTAGTTAAAAATATATGTATGTAATCCGATCACTTTATCTATTATTATTTTATTTGTAATTGAAATAAATTAATAATTATTGCTAATTATAATCATTTAAATAATAAATGAAAATATAAGCTGAGAAGTTCAGTTGGACTGGACATTAAAAATATGAAATAATGATTCAGGAATAAAGATTAAACTTAATGCACTGTAAACTTTTAATTATCGGTTCAAATTTCTACAAAAAACATGTAATTGGATTACACTTAAAAAAAATATTTGGAACATGTTAATTGGCCTGGTAGCACGCGTAATTTTTCACACTGAAGTGAACCTGACGCGAGTTAAAATCTCAGGTCTCACCTGCACACGGCCAGCCACCTGTTAACTGCAACTCAGCAATATAAAAAAGAAAAGGAGCGAGCGCCAGCCAGTGCAAAAAACGAGAATCCAAGACGACACGTTTGGAAAATAAAAAAAGCTCTCGCCCACCAGATGGTCGCCTCGACACGTCGAGAAACCCGCTTTTGAGCAGGTTGTGACTTACCACGCATATTTATTCGCGCTTTTGAATACAGGGGAAATTGAATAACAAATACGATTAATCGTTACGAACTGTGAACAGCCAAATGTCTCTTGCACTGTAGGTGGAGAAATTTATTCAAGGTCGTAACTCCTCGTCTGCATACTTAAATTTGAATAGCCTTGGCAGTATCGCACCCAGTGACTACCCATATTACGTGCTTCTTGTTTTATTTAAAAATACGAGTATATTCTATAAATAGTGCTGTAGGCTCGTGCCATCAGCCATAAGGCAGTGCAGATCTAACATTTTATTGCACCTTTCAAATTCGTTCCAAATGTGTTCATTTAGAAGCTAGCAGAAATTAATTGGCCATATGTTTTCGTTGTTCATTAAATAGGCTATTTTAGAGACGATAAGACTCCATATGGTGCAATATTTTTTGTGTCCCTGTGCAAAAACAGGATGGAACTACACCGACAAAACAATCAAACAACCAATAAAAAGCCAGACGTATGGACCTGTTTCCAATTTAAATAAAGTGTCAAGTCATCTCATCACCTTAGTTCCTGTTCCTTCTTTTGTATTGATAAACGGTTTATTCTTTGTTTAATCCAGTTCGTCGTCATGTAGAGCATATTATGAACTTGTAATATTCCATGTAAGAAATATTTAAAAAAATACTATTGGTTCCTGGTAAAGTTTTCTATACAAAATATTGTCTGAGACTCACAACTAAATAAGGTAACAAAGTGTGGGACATGGATAAATAATATCGTTATTTGTGAACTGTGTCATCGATCTGTTATGCACTACGAAGAGGGGATCGGCGCTGTTGATCACGTTGTGAGTATTAATTGCTTCGGCACTAGCTAGGAAATCGGCCCGCCTCCGCAATTACTCCCTAGTTTACTAATGCTCGTGTAACTTATTGCCGGCGATAGCAGCCGTCTCATGTCGCTCATTAATGGATAGTTTCCATTACTAATCGGCTTCAAACAACATTTCACATTGTTATTTAAGAGGCTGGTAGGCACCTAATTATCTCATTCGCCTATTATTAAATAACCATTTCAAATCAAGCGAGTCAGGTCAAGTCGCGTTATATTTATGGAACAACAATTTAAGATAAAACTAATAATGCACACAGCAGGACCGTTAAAGATTAATATCGTTGTTTTTTGACACCCTTTGGTTATAAGTGTTGATCAGCACCATCTGTGAAAGCAATTATTTTTTGTTAATCTTTGGTTTTAGTGATGTTGGTCAGTGTTTAGGAACACAGGTGGACAGGAGATACGAGGTGTGAGTTGCAGGGCTACCTGTGCGCAGTCGGCGCGTGCGCACCTGTGCCCGCATACCCGCTTCTACATAAATGAAGATCACATAAACACGCAGCATGATACATTCGTACACTCGCGACATCCCTACCTACTTACGTTTAGAATTGGATTTGTTATTATTACGTGGGTTGGAGCGATATCGTACACACACACTACGCCACATGCAACGTAATGAACCTATTCATCACCATATCAGGTCAGAAGCCTGTTACTTCCAACTCTGCGTTTGTCACGAACATCGACCATCTCGCAATATACTGCACAGATTGTAGAAAGTAAAAATAATAAAACCAACCTAACCTTAAATGATTAATTATTTATAGAAACTTACTCAAAAATAAAAACATCAAAGAAGTTAAAATTATTTTGAAATTTTAATACATTAATGTGTTTTGATGAGCATGCAAATGTATGTATGTCAAACATACAAAGGAAGGTTATGAGGCTGTATTTAAATTGAATCAGTGTATTTTCAAGAATATCTCAGATATGTCTGTCTGTAACATGAACTGAATCAAAAACAAGATTCAATCATACGATAAAATTGTAAATGACTCCACTCCCGCACATCAACACTTAAGTCGTTAAGGGCACTTCACATAACACTGCGCACGCGCTACTGCCATGCACTTAGGTCGTACGTATAACGGTGTATTTTGTTTTTTTTACAAATGTTGAGTCACGATAATTGTTAAATTTGAGAAAAGTGAACTTCCTTCTCTCGCTTAGTTAAAATTTTTTAACCTGAGATGCTGTCAACAAACGAGAGAAGTAATTTTCTCGTTTGTTGGGAGCTTACTACTTACGAGGAAATTCTGCGTACCTACTGCTAAGCTGTATCGAATTTGCAAAAAGTAGGTACCTACTCCTATTTTTTTAAACAGTTTTGAAAGTTGAGACACTGAACACAAAATGTGACAAAAAAAGATCTAAATTCCTTGATTTAAAAGGAAATAGCTCTACAGGCAAATACATCTTTATGTAAAAGCAAGCAGTGTGGCTATGTGTCAGATAGTTAAAGGCTTCAAATGAAGATGTCTCGGGGCTAGTCGAGTGGGGAGGGGGATGCGCGAGAAGGCGCGAGGAGGAGCGAGGAGGAGTCCGGGGCGCCGAAGTGCGCTGCAAAACGACGACGACGGCCGCCAGGCTGCGTCGGATCTTATCGCACTTATCTGCTATATTGATTGCGCCCGTGTCGAAAGCCTCGCCTGGCCAAAAGCGGCGCAAAGCAGATTGAAACCTGAACGTACACGATGATTGATTATAACGTAATGGACACCGACGCCTGCCTGCGACTCACTCAATACGGTATTTTAAATACCATTGCGACTACACTATGGAATTTGTAATGCGAGCGCGAATATTCCAGTTAGTACCTACGTTGATATAATTTGAAGTTTTTTTCTTATTTTGAATGCTAAAAAATGCTTGGTAATCATTCTCAATGTGTAATTTTGAGTGATTTTTAATTTATATTTTTGGAATACTCAGAATACCCTATTATTTAAAGGCGGATAAGTTAGTTTTAGACAATGTTTGTGATTAATTTAATTCACCATAGAATATATAAAAAACGGTTCTTTCTTATAAATATTAATGGCTCGGTTACCTACTGTTACAGTTCGAGAGAAGAAGATGTATACATGTCGGAATATGCAGACGGTAGATATGCGAACATGAACAGGTACCACAAAATTACCAATTACCAGAATTTCACGCTGTTATCGGCCCATAACGGTGGTGTAATGAGTTTTAAAGAGTTTTTTCGATCCGTGGAATTCAAAATCTTTGCGAGCAGGCAGGATCTTTATCTGAAGATCCAAGATGTACGCAAGATGCACTGAACTTGTTTATAGTGAAACTCATGTTCTCCGAAACATTTTTTCACGGCATCATGTGATTTATGCTCGCATTTGAGTAACTATTGAGCTGGAAATAACGCCTTGCTGGACTTAGATATTTATTTAAGAATACGAGTAAAGCCTTTTCATTATTTTCTTCAGCTATGGAAAGGCAATATAAATTATGATCACGTAGGTATATGAAAAAGCTCACGATTTTCGCGAGGTTAATGCGTTGTCGCCGTACCTACAACATGTTATTAAGAATAATAACGGGTGATAAAGCTGTAAATTGTAGGACGTGAGTTTGAAGCACTCTCGAAAAGGCACCTCAGTCCCTCGATACGTGTCCTCTCTCAAATGGAAAGATCGGTGGCCGACGAATAAATCACCAAAACATGCGACTCATTTACACTTGTCATGACATCACGATTGATCCACTTCTGTAACATTTAAAATTGATATTTAATAGTGACATTAAAACTTAATGTCGCGTTTGTTATACATTAAGATAAAGCACCCGATTAGTCCACACCAAGGCCACTTTAAGTTGAAATATAATGCCTGTTAAGTGATACCTGCTTTTAATGTGTATCAGCACTAGCTTCACAACTGAGGTTTAAGGCAAAGTAAACAAGCAAACCTATAATGAGACGTTGAAATTAGGAAGTGAATCCAGACAGTGATCAGAATGAAATAAAACCGTATGCTTGTTAGGTTAACACATGTGGTTTAAACATGATTGTCTCTCAAGAATACCAATAGGCTACACCAGCTACAAAAACTCACCTTTCAGGAAAACCAATCAAAGCATATTTCTGATATGATGAGCTTTGCAAACAACAGTCTTAATAATTTCCTGCACCGCATGACCAATAAAACGTGGTTCGACAAGAAACACCTACAAAAAGACTTCCACTTTAAATTCCAATAAGTATGAGTTACTATTCAAGTACCTAGTAGTGACATTAGTAGGTACATGTACGTAACGTTGCGTGACGTCCACCTGTCGCGTGCCGGCGCGTGCCCAACTGCCGGCGACGCTCAACCGTGGCCGGCGCGGGCGCCTGCACTTGCCGCCGAGCGCACCCACCGTGGACAACACCTGACGCGACACCACAGCCGCATAGCGTCACCCGCGACGTTGCTATGACAATCCATTACAGAAGACACATACACACCTAACGGCGAACACCTTCGATTTGCAATTGAGACTTTGTTGACTTTCGTGTTTGGATTGAAAGTTTATTTGGCACAGTGCGTTTTTGAAATTAAAACGGAAGCAAGCAAAGAATCAAGCTGAGGGTGTCTCTATTCTCTCCGTCAAAGATTGTATTTATTCTGGGCGCCTTCATCCATAATAGTTTATTAATCCACTAAACCGCACCTTCGTTCACCTTACTTGCTTGGTCCCTACTATCAATCTCAAACTCAAAGCATTTATTTCTATTAAACCATTTTCAGGCACTTTTAAACTGTCGAAGAGTTGGTAATTCAGGAATATGAAGATAGTTGCCCAATCCAAAGCGTATTCGAAGGAAAAGAACGGGCAAGCAACTCCATGGACACTTTTTCACAAACATATTTTTACAAAAAATATTAGTTACATCCATAATTAATGTTAAACTATGAACTAAAAATGAGATAACGTTGTTAAAAAGACGTACACGTTAAAAGCGTCCCGAGTAGGTACAGTTAATAGAAACAAAAAAATTAAAGAAACAATAAGCCGTGGCAGCTAAGAGCTGACCAGTCGCAACTGACGGCGTCGCCCGTTCAAGAACATGACGTATGAATCAGCACCATTCAGCTCAACCATTTTGAAGATAGCTAAATGATCCAATACACGCGCCACCGTCAAGTCATTTGAGTGAGCATGACATACTATCAGCCGTCAGGGCACATTCAAGTCAATACAATACATATTCCCCAGTAAATGGTAGCTCTAAAGTACATAGAACTCACACCTGTGCCATGCAATTATATAATACAAATGAGTATTACAACCTTTAGCAGTTCCAATAGTATTTTCAAATATTCATGCATTAGTTGTGCAGGACCAGCATATCTTAAACTATCTTAAATACAAGGTGAAGGTTGTCTAGGTGCAAGGAGTTAAAAGCACCTGTGTCGGGTAAGCCGGCTTGCCGGGACCTTCATTATTTCTCCCGTTTCAATTTCAATTTAATTATTTGGGTTCATGCTCACCACTCCTTCCTCCCAAAGCCCAGATACAAAATATGCTTGTTTTTGTATTGAGACAAACTCTCGAAAGCCTAGTTTAAGGTTTTCGTAAGAACCTTCAAATAGAACGCGAAATGTATCGTACTAACTAAGTATCTAATTCGCTTTACAAAACTCAAAAAAACTCAAATAATTTATTTCAATTAAACCATTTACAGGCACTTTTGAATTGTCAAGGAATCGGTCAGTCAGAAATATGAAGCTAGTTGCCCATTCCAAAGCGCAGTAGGTCACTATGTACAGTACCTATTTTATTCATTGTAACTTTAAATTTTAATGCAATTATATTAAGTTTTAGCGGAAAATTTAAGGCTAAAAAGCAAGCTAATGCTAAGGCTTAAGTTTTGTTAGTTAAGACACAGCTAGATTCTCCTATACTTCACGCAATGCATTATTTAATAGTTCGGTGACGGGTGATACATTGATAATAATTATAGGTGAAAGCTGGAAAAGTCGGCATCCTCGCCACCGAATATATAAATACATACAACGTTATAGCTAAGCTTGTCAAGGTGATTAGAAATCTATTTGGGAAGCTCTAAAGTACCTACAATCTATAGGGTGAAATAACTTATATAATATACCGTCCTAACATAGTGCACCGATTCTACAAATGTTTGAAGACACACACACGCTACAGCTGGCCTATACTCTTCGATAATTCATCACCTTCATTCATGCACCTTTGTTGAATTTTATCCAGTGCACCGGCAAGTGTCCTTACTACAATTCTACAATTATTCTATTCCACGCCGCATGTGTTTTAGAAATCATGCGGGTACCCGCTTAACTGCCGCATTTACCTGTTCCTAAGCAGAAATAGGCAAGATGTTAGGAGGATATTGATATTAACACATTTATGTACATATGTATAAAAGTGTGTATAATGTACATCGTTTAAAAAATACGCTTCTGTCTGTGACTTGACATCACATTCAGTCCAACGCTACGTCAGCTGATACCTAAACCTTAGTTTATCAATTAAATCATCACAATAATAATTATAAATATGTAGTGAAGCAACGAAGCTGTGAGTATTTTTTTCCATTGAGATTATTTTACTCGTAAGTCGTAGGTAAGTACGAGTACTTCTCAGTCCAGAATAAGGTAGGTATTTTATTTTGGCAAACAGCGTGGGTTTAATAAAATTGATATATTTGCAAAAACTTAAAAAGCCCACAAAGAAAACCAATAAAACAAGAGAACATGTAAAAATATGAAGGATAAAATCTGCACACTGGGTGGCCGCTGTGAACAAACAACTAGATCGCCTACGCTAACTTCATTGAGGCAGGCGCCAAAGGTTATCAGGAACCACCAGTTGCCATGCAAAAGAGTTTACGCAACACACGTTTTAGTTGGCGCTCGCTCGCCAGAAACATCGACCAACGGTCAAGTGAGTGAAAAAAATATGAATTTAGCGCGTGCTGGTCGTGTGTCGGCGCGCATGTCCTGCGCACGGGCCGCCCGCCACGCTCCGCCGCATCACACCCTCTACCCCTATCCTCTACGTTACCACTTTTTACATTTTACAAATACTCTTCTAACCGTCATGTGCCCGACAGTTGGACTTAGACGCTGATAACTGATAACGCTGCTGTAGCATTAACACGCCTGTGTAATTAAACCAACGGGGGATGCGTAAGTTATGGCTGTGCATATTTAAATATATCAACTGGTCTGAGACCAGCATAGTTATTTTATGTGTGACATACCATTCCATACCAAACCCTATCTAAAATTGTATATTAAAGCATCCAGGCGAACGTAAGCACTGCGCAAGCGCGACGATTACGCGGAGACTTGTGTTACGATACACGATACGATACATTATATACCTACAATTTTTAATTAGTTTTGATTTTATTCTATTAGATTATTTCTATATTTTGTAAATGTGAGAACGTCGTAGGCCAGGTGGATTGTAAATTTATATACCATTGTCTATTTGTTTAACATATGTTACTTTTTGACAGGCCTACACTGTCCTCCCATACCTATTAACACTGTAACAAAAAAACATTGTAAAAGACAAATATTTTTAAAAGAGTAACCATGGAGTTTCTTGCCGGCTCTTCTCCATAGGAAACGACCAATTGGAACCGTGCACCTAGAATCTGACGTTTCATAAGTGTCCATGTACGTTTATGTGAAATGAAATATTTTGATTTTGATTTTGATACAGTCATGTTGACGTGACGCTGCAAGCGACTACGCGAAGTCACCCTATGACTTCCTTGTGTTCAAAATATATAAAAAAAATCTTGTCTTGTAAATTGTAATGAAACTTACAGATTGACAGAAACCTTCACCTCGTTTTGAGAAAAGCGATTGCATCAGTAAAAGCAACAAGTCTGTACAGAAACCAACTCCCGCACGGCCGCAGGTTTGCATAGATACATCTACATCGCTGCATAAAATTAAGCTTTGGGTTTTCTGACTTTTACGCCAACTAGTTACCATAAAACGTATGAACAAGTGACTATTAAAAACGTCCAAATAACGCCCGTGTTTGCATTAGTGGGTGAGCTTATATTCGTAACAAAATTTGGAACGAGTGTGTATAAAAGTCCATTTATGGACAATAATGCACTATTGTGCCCTGAAAGCAGTGAGTAAACTAATACACGTTAGGTGTCGGGATGAGTGCGGTGAAACGCGGCTCGGTGCGGCGTGCACGCAGCAGCGCGGGGGCGGCGCGCGGCGGCGGCGCGGCGGAGCTGCGCGGTTGCCGTATTTTATTTATAATTACGGACGACGACCCGAGACCCGGACCTGTCGCGATTTCACCTGCTATTATTGCCATTTTATTCATTGTTATTGCATTTATTACGTTGCTTGTTACAGATTTTACTGTCTGTAGGTTTTAACGAATGGCTCTTAATGATGAGACTATATCTCCGTGCTGATTTCTCCTTATAAACGCGCACGTGTAACGATCTCATCTTATAGTGAGCGGTGCCGATTTAATTGATATGATTAAGTTTTTAATGTTCCACCAGTCCAGATACACAATGTAAAAAGAAAGTAAAAGAGAATTTACCATTAATGTTTAACTTTCATATAATAAATGTTCTTGTTCCTTTGGTTGATATTGATTATCCTTTTCATTAATTATTAATATTCTTGGGACATCACTTTAACGTATCGTAACTCATGTCAGGACATACTTTTTCATACTTAATTATTTTTAGTGTGAGGTGCACACTTGTGTAACTAACGTTAGGTAAGTACAGTTACAAAATCATAAACAATCACCGATAGTGATTAGCTCTGAAAGTGATCCCACTACACAGTCACACACTAAATTTTAGGATCCAAAACATTTATTGACATGATATTATTATGCTGGGATGCAGGGGTGAATCGAAACGAAACTTTAAAAAGGATTTTAACATTGAAATAATAAATTACATTGAATACATAAGAGAAATTTTTGGCAACAAACATTATTATTTCAATGTTAAAATCCCTTTAAAAGTTTCGTTTCGATTCACCCCTGCATCCCTATTCACCCCGTTTTACGGTACTAACGTGACTTTGATAAACAGGATGTGATTTTACAAGTACCTTAAGCCTCATTGAAAACTTGATTATATGACCTCTGCTGTTTCCAATCAAACGCATATACCTAATACTTTCCCATCGTGTCACAAAAATCATACCAAAACACTTCTCAACACTATTGCCGTATGTACCTACAAACAGCCAGACAATGGGATGACCACCTGTCTTGTCACTACGTAGGTACGGCATTGTCCAAATGAATTCAGCAATTTGAAACGTCAATGGCGTAACTTAAGATATCTTTTCGCAAAACAACCTGACGGGGAGTTCACGTATGTAGTAAGCTACAAAAAGGCGTATTATTAGAATGACATAATTAGTAATACGTGAACCTGATGTATCGCCGCCGTGATCCGAGCGACGAGCAGGTCGGAGGTGAGGTCCGGGCGGGCGCGGCGAGGTGCGCCTCCTACGCGCGGTACCGTTATACACCGGTTAATTTTTATGCAGACACCAGATTATTGTATTAACGCCCGCGCCCTCTAGCGAACAAGGAAACCGACCGAGAACAAAAGACCGCTTCGATTTGATCCGAGTAACTGTCTCGACGTGAAATGTAAAAAATAAGTCGTGCCCCGAGCGCTTTGTAATAATTATTCATATTAAATTCGTATCACAGATTTATATAAATGTCACGTCACTCAAAGAAAATGTTGATAACGGAATTATGTTCGTTTGATTCGCATCTTGTTTTCTTTATGACAATTTACAAAAGCGTCCCGTTCCGTGTGGGACAGGAAAATTTAAATCATAAATCAAAAAATCATATCAAATCATTTATTCGTTTGCAAACATGTAAACATGGGTAATTGTTACTACACAGATGTTTTCTTTTATAATAGAAAACATTTATGTACCAAGCAGCAACCAAATCCAATCAACCAAACCAAATCTTCAATTTTTGATGATACGTGATAAAATGCAAAATTAAAGTAAGTATACATTAGGTGCTTAGTACCTACTTACCTATAATTTTTCTGTTTTTTTTTTCGTTTAGTTCTTAAGAAATCGATCGTATGTTTCAACAATGTAATATTAACATCACCAAAGTCAGAGTCAAAATCAAAGCATTTATTCCGTCACATATGTACATAAAAGTCATTTTTGAACGTCAAAATTTACAATCAATCAATCAATCTGCCCGCCTTTTTCTCATTTATATTGGGGTTCGCTACCAGCCTAACCAGATGCAGCTGAATACCAAAAATGAAGTGACTGCTGACAGTGCTGACCTGCACAACTGAGTTACTGGGTAATACGATGCTCCTTTGGGAAGACTAGTGTTCAGACTTCCGTGCTTCTGACGACCCGTAACGACTATCTAATATCTACGAATGACAACAAAATTTACATTAAGTTAGAATTATGTGATAGATATATTGTGCTCACATATTTACAAACATTGTAAAAGTATACGATTTTCCTAAAAAAGTAACAAGTAATAAGTCAATAGTTCCCTGAGAAATTCGCGGCGACGAAGATTATAAATGGCTCTCACAGCTCCCTTTTGCAAAATAAAGATGGATTCAATGTAAGCAGCCCCGACCGCACAGTAAAATGCCATACGACATACCTAATGCTGTAAGGTTGCTAAAATAGACCAAAAGCTCGATTTCGCGGCCGAGCTTAGCTACCCCGCAAGAGATGTTATATGAAGTCCTCATTGTAATTTCTCGTCTAGCATGATTCCTAGGAAAACCCTTTGATAGATACATTCTAGTTGTTCTCCATTCAATATGATGTCACATTTGCTACTTCTAACAGTAGGCAATTTAAATCTTTAGTACGTAGGTTTTTTTTTCATTTAGTAGGTACCATATTGTTTACATTGTGTGTGTGGAGTCATTGCTACAACACCCTTTGTTGAATCCGTACTGTAGTTCATGAAAGATGTTTTTTTTTTATTAGAGTGACGTAACATTTGATTGAACATCAACTTTTCAAATACCTTACTGAGAACTGGCAGAAATGACACAGGCGTATAATTATTGGGTTCTTTACGATCACCGGATTTGAACAACGGAACTAATTAACTGTGTTTCATGAGACCCGAAGATTCCTAGGTCTACACTGGTGTTAAATATGAAAGCAAAATACCTAAATGGTTTCGATGATAGATCTGCAGACTTTTACAGACATTCCCCAGAGATCTTCTGTTGACTTAATTTTAAAAAAAGCTTTAAAAGCTTTTTAAATAGCCTTCCGGTTCATATGTAGAAACGTAAACTCCAAAGGGCATGCCTTTACATTCTATCTAAGTAACGCAGCAGAAAGCGCGGGTGAGGAGTTTAAAGCTTCAGTAATTTTAAGAGAAATTTTAGTTTCTAAATTCCTGAGCTATTTCTACATCGGAATTGATGGGGCCAGTCTCTAAATTAAATTCAGCATTACGCTGTTACTTCCTACCTGTTTCATCATTTAATATTTCCTAGGTAGTTTTATTTTATCATCAGCTGATTTAATTTTATTGCATAAATGAAACAGCTTTAGCTATTTTGCACAAACTTTTAAAAGTTTTAGAAAATTTTGCATCAAACTGATGCAAGCTTATATTATTCGTATGTTGCTTAAGGGCCTATGAATGAATGAATGAATGAAATGCACCGACCCCAGCGTGGTTTGACCAGACTCGATTAATCGAATGAAACCCAAGATTCGCACTAGCCCCTGAAGCCTCATGTTTCATGGTGCTACATAGACCATTGCAAATCAAGGAGTAGACCGGGGGGCACTGTAATGGTAGGGAAGAAGACGTGCCCGTAGGATAGGATTAGGAGTATGAGAGCCAATCGAGTAATGCACCCTAAAATTAACATTGGACTAGTGGAGGGGGGGGTAATATTTGTCTATGGGAGGGCATCTTTTAACGACGTCTCAGCCGGTCGCTGCTATGCTGTGTTGTTCCAATATCTTCATCTGAGGTCTCGCTACTATCCGTTTCTGGTTTCCTATATATCTCGCTAGCAGCCTTTTTGACCTTATCTCGTTCTTTGATTTCCTTGTCGAAGTAAGACATGTCTTGTTTCAAGTTGTCATTCCAAGTGTAAATAGGTCGGCCGACTTTTTTGGATTTTGCCTTATACTGCATTGCTGCATGTAGTAAGTGTGGTTTTCGTCGTCTGTGGACATGTGCGAGATAACACATCCTATGATTCTTGATGCGTTTGGTTACGGTTTTTCCGTTTAAAATTTCATGCATTTTCTTTTGTCTTGGTTTATTTTTAGCGTGGTTAATCAGGTCTCTCATGATAACTCTTTCGTATTTTCTCAGTCTTGACCTGTTGGCTTTGGTGAGTGCCGATACTTTCAGTCCGTGTATCATACAAGGTACGATCACCATTTGATACATAAGTCTAGCTAACTTCCAGTCCATCTTTGAGTTTATTATAAATGGTATTAGTGACTTCGCGTTTCTGGTGGCTTGTTCGCAGCGTTTTTTAATTGTGCTCTTTCTGCTTAATGCAGATGTTATGTATGTGCCTAGATATTTCATTTCTTCGACTGTAGGTAAATTGACTCCATTAATGGTAACGTAGGTCGTTTTCTGTGAAGCTGTGGGGTCCCTTATTAGTATTTTTGTTTTTGTTTCGTTTATTTGGAGGCCGACACTAGACAATAAGGGTTTAATATGGTAAATGATACCTTCAAGCCTTTCTAGGTCTTCTGTAATGAAGATAAGATCGTCCGCAAATGATAATACCAGGGGGAGACAGATTTCCTGATCTTGGTCCAATTTAATTTAATTGCGTTTCATCCTCAAGTGTTCTAAGGACATCATCCATAACCAGTGTAAACAGGCGAGGGGATAGAGGGCAACCTTGTTTGACTCCCTTTCCCTTGATAATCCAGTTGCTTTGTTGGCCACACCATTTGATATATGTTCGTTCATTCATGCAAACTTTGATTATCCTGTTGGCTAACGATTTGTTAGTCCGTTGTACTAATATATCACTCAGTGCGTTCAGGTCAATGTTATCAAATGCCTTTTCTATGTCGAGGGCGAGTACAAAGATTCTTCTACCGGCACGCCATTCTTCGTCCAGTACCCTCTTAAGTGTAAAGATGTGATCATCTGTTGACCGATTGTTTAGAAAGGCAGCTTGGTAATTGCCCAATTCTTTTATCGTTTCGTCTAATTTGTGTAGCAGATAGGAGGCGTAGATTCTGTAGCCTGTATTGCAAATTGATATGCGTCGATAGTCGCTTGTATCTTTAGGGTTATTATTTTTCGGAATTGGTACCTGCTCTGTTTCTAACCACGTGTCGGGGACTTCATTCTGATTCCATGCTTTGTTCATATGATTGGTGACGGCTTTCTGTAATATAAGGGGCATCGCTTTGTAAAGCTCAATTACCACTTGGTCTGTTCCCGGAGCTGTCCCGTTTCTCATGTTGTTAATAATTTTCATTACGTCATCCACAGTGGGTCCTACATTTTGAGCGTCAGTTATCGGCTTCGTTACGTTAACAATTGGTATAGGTGGGCCCTCTGAGCTTTTTAGGATTTGTTCCCATTTGGACATTGGTATATATGCGTTTCTTTTACGACGTTTGGTGTGTTGTTTGCTGCTCCTGTAAAATAGGTACAGTACCTGCATGCGTTTTGAAGGATGTTTTTTTCCCAGTCCATTAAAGAAGTCCCTACATGCGTTTTGTTCTTCTTTGTATTTAATCTTTTGAAGCGTTGCCTGACATTCTTTTACACGATAATGTCTATTTGGGTTATCTGGTTGTCTTCTTTCTAAGAATTTAGCCTTTTGGAGGTTGGCAAGAGCTAATCGATGCTCCCTGGAATGAGTCGGTTGAAAAATCAGGGTTTCCTGGGCCGCTTCTTTTAGTACTCCCGTTATGGTACTCCAAGGTATTTCGATATTTGCTTCCGTTGAATTTATTCCTATATTTCCTAGTTTTTTGGTTATGCATTCTTGGTATTTTGTTGTGGTGGATTTGCTATTGAGAGCGGCGTAATGGCATTGTTTATATTTAAAATCCTTGGCCTCCAGTTCTTTTCCCTTCGCGCCTTGCGCTAGCCCTTTTGTATTATTTTTGGTGCTTTCGTTATTGTGTAGAATGCGGCTTGTTTTTAGCAGCCCCCAGATTATTTTATGGTCGGAGATGCCCCTAGCAGCCCATTCACCTTTAATGAAGTGAAAGAGTTTTTTTCCTGTATGTGGCGTAATAATGTGATCCAATTGGGATTTCTGGGTGCATTTAGACCATGTTATCTTACAAGATGGTCTCGCTTTTGTTGTTTCTTTCGTATGTTGCTTAAGGGCCTAAAGTAAAAAAACCCAAGCAGGGTTTTTTTTATACGAACACCTGGAGTCGCACAGTCTTTTCTTAAAGAACAGAGTTAAAGAATTGAGTTATTCTCGTCGTCAAGATTTTGTGATCGTCGTCAATATTTTAAAATAACACCACACCATCTTCGGTTGATTTTGAAGTAATTGCAGTAAATCTTTCTAAAAAGAGGAATGGACCCAATATCGAAACTTTGAGAATGCCGATTACCACTATCTTTATCTGCAAAAAATCTCTAAATTAAAAGCTATATTCCTCAACCTATAGTGCTCTAGTTTCAGCAGAAGTGCTTCATGATTTACGCAATCGAACGCCTTAGAGAAGTCGCAGGTTTCAATGGCATTTTGTGTGTCTTACCAGACATTAAAATAAGTAAAGGAAAGTGTAATTAAATTGCGTGTTTAATAGTAACTCTAAACACATTGCTTACGGGGCAAAGAATGATTTAGGTTCTCTAATTTTTTACATATTAGTGGCCTAAAACTTGTTTGAATTATTTGTATTAGCATGTTGGAGCAAAATGTTGTTGATTGTCCATTGTGATCAGATGGCAACTTATTTAAAATTTGTTTGTGTTAGTAATCACAGCTACAAAAATTTATATTAAAGCGGCAGAGGAAGCTGTCACTCGGGTTGGTTCAATAAAAACATTTAACAACTTAAATGACCTAAACAGACTTAGTAAATGACCTAAACAGACTTAGTAATCTGACAGTATTCGAGCTATTTTCTAACAAATTAATATTAAAACCACGACACGCAGTAGTACTAAGTGTCTTTATCTCATCGTCCATTACAGAATCAAACACATATATAACTTGCGTCAAGAAATGATCGTGAAGCTGCCGATCGTTGGCATAGAGATGAAAGTGGGAAGAGATGACCCTGGTGACAGAGTTAATGAAAATAGAAAAGAGAAGAGTAGAAAGAACGCCACCCTGAGGCACACCAGCGTTAAGAGAGCACCATTCAGAAGAAGACTCTTCGAGACGAACTCGCTGAGAGCGGACTTTAAGAATGAATGTCAGTGGAATGCCCCTAATACAATGATCTTTCAGTTTTTGCACAAAGACAGAGAAGAACAGAGGCAGTGTCAAAAGCTTTTGCAAGATCAAGAAATATAGTCAAACACTTATATTAACTATCAAATTTGTTAACTAGAAAGTCAAGTACTGCGGAGAAATAAGAATTTTCTTTTTTCTCGTAGGTATTTTGTTCGGCTGTTGTTGATTAAACGTTAAGATATCTTGGATAACGTTCTTAGGATTGCTATTAGTCTATAGTTGCTGACGTTGTATCTGTCTCAGCCTTATGAATCAGGTGCACCACATCTCCTTTTAAATTCGTCGGGAAATATTCCGAATCAAAAGAGCGGTTTAGTAATTCAGTAAGAACAGGTGTTATAAAATCGGATAGCTTTAGTACTTCGGGACTAATCGTATCCCAACCAGTAGAGCTGTCACTCTTCAAAAGTTGAATCGTTCTTTCAACTTCCTCGACGTCAGTAGGAAGGAGAACCAAAACATTTTGTGGCTGGTTAAGTGGTTTCCTTATATTTGAGAAGTAATCTTTCGTTTCTTTGATTGTTTCTTTAGGGGTTTTATCTGTACAGGTTTCTATACCTTTTTATTATGCTCTAGTAATAATTGGTTATTTGAAGGAGTAACTTATGTGTTCTCACTAGCTAGTTTAAAGAGTTATCCGGAGTTACCTCCACAACTACAACTGAAGAACGCCCATAAAACTTCCAGCAGGAAGAAAATACCCTATCTGACTGGTACCCAAGTGTAGTGGCATCCAAGGATGTTGGTATTATAAGTGGATCCTCCTTCGTACAGCATTATGATTCATAATATATCACTATGTTGTTAATATAACTAGACAACCCAGACTCGTCAATAATTGGTTAAATTAGCGATAACCTCATTATTATTATACTACTTTGTCAAGAAAGTATCGGGAAAGATTAATAATACACAAAATGTTAGTTATTCATCCAAATTTATTTTATAGCCATTGAAGTATGCTCCTTCAAAAACGATACACTTACGCCAACGAATAATCCAATCATCAACACATTTTCAAACGCTTTTTTCCGGAATTGAGTTCAGGTCTCGCCGCGAATTCTCCTTTATGTCTTCTACCGAATGAAAACGGGTGCCACGCACGAAGTGGTAATTTGAGTTTAGGAAAGCGAAAGAAGTATGCTGGAGACATATCTGGTGAATAAGGCGCTTGCTCGATGGTATTTGTTGAGTTTTTGGTCAAAAATTCGTTTACAATGATGGCCTTGTGCGAAGGCGCATAATCGTGACGCAAAATCTACGAATTTTCTTTCGACAAATCTGTCCTTTTTCGTCGAATTTGCTCTCGTAAACGCCGCATAACGCTTAAATAATATTCTTTATTTGCCGTTTGACCTTCCGGCAAGAATCCGCCACTCCGAAGCTTGTTGACTAGTTTCGAGGCAAATCTTCCATCACACTTTGAACGCTTTTGAACGCTTTGTACCACTCTTAAGTATGTGTTTTTGATAAAGTTGATTCACCGTAAGCCTTCTGTAACATTTTTAGTGACTCCGAACACGATATTCCACTGGCGATGCAAAATTTAAGACAAACTCTTTGTTCGATGTTTTCGTCCATTATGAAATTCGCTATACACACTAGATATGATCTTATTATAAACAGCACTGTATTTAATCTAAATAACAGATACAACTCAAACTCCGCGCCAAAATGGGAAACAGTTGTGCAAATCTAATAACAATAAAAATTGGTACCGTAAACAAATCAACCTTTCCAGCAGGCTTAGCATGGCGTTTTCTGTTTCTACTCTACTGTAGAATAGACATCGCTTTCTACGCTCCTCGATCTCTTTTTCACGAGCACGAGGACACAATTAGACTCAGGTTGCTTTATAGACAGTGATTTTTCATAGCAACGGGATAGTTGCTAGTGATGTGTATAACTACCCATTTTTACCGTACAATTGCGTTTCGTTTCTGTGTAGACAGTAGAAAACTTTCTACTGTCTACACAGAAACGCCATTTTTGTCTACTCTTCCGTCGACAATACGCTTCTCTAGGGCGCTCGTGCTAAGCCTGCTGATACTTTTTTGACAGAATGTATGCTATCAACATATCAATTAATGATGTCCACCAATCTACCAATCACTAAAATGGCGGATAAAAAGTTTGCCGCATATTTAATTAACTCGTTCGCATAACCACAGTGAGAGACAACGCGGACGGTTCGTAATTAACATCGGATGCTAATGTTAGCGGCGGGTGCTAAACTGCCGACGAGTATGCTTAAGTATGTTTTTATTGCGAGTGTCGAGTGGCTCGACAAGTGACTCATCCTGCCTACACACTTCCATAATCTTTGTTTATTTATTGATATCAAATTAAAAAATCATTGAACGTTACGAATAGCAGACTATGCCTACTTCCGACTTTGCATCATCGTGATAAATTAGAGACTATTATGTTGAAAACCGTTCACATTTAAAACCTTTGAAACATTTCCATGTTAATGATGTAAATGCGCTGCCCGTTGATGTCTTTTGTTAGCGGCAGTCCACTCGACCGCTTGTTACATTTAATAGGCATTAGGTTAACGAAATGTTTAAACTTGATTGACTTCAATTAAATTCAAAACTTAGTTATCAGTTAAATTGAACAATAGCTTTCGATTTTTATATTCTTTTTTTTTTTAATTCAGCCCCATTATTATTGGCAATATTCATAGATAGCAGTTAAATAACAGCAGTTTTACAGCTATTATTTCAGCTTGGTACTGTCTCCATTGTTAACAATAGTAATTTTGTTGAAATTAATATGTGAATTTTATTATTGTTTTGTATTTGTTTATTGAACTTAATTAAAAAATACAAGCAATACAAAACTGAAGCTTAGGTGACCCTCGTTTACCACGTGATAGGTAGCAACTAGTCCACTTAACATCTGTCTTTCACTATCATATCCGCATCGAATTCCTGGATAATAAATCAAAATATCAGGGTAAGTAGTATCAAAAACAATGAGATGTAGACATCAAAGCCATAAATATTTGCTTTTATTTCACTTCTGTTTATCGAGCTGATACAAAACTAAGATTGCGCAATCACAGCCTCCAAGCTTAAGGAAATAAAGCATCAGAATCCATTTACGCGAATCCACAAAGCATCGCTACCGGTGAATAATCTTTTCAGAGTCGTTGAAGCGCGACGTCGCGCCCACGCGCCGTAGCTACCCATAGCTCACGGGCCGCTGTGTCGTGCTTATTGGCACAGGATCGCGCGATTTATCGCGTCGCCGTCACACCTCCGCCGCGACACTCGCTCTCTGGACACTGCGGACACTGCGACACTCGGCGACACTACGGTGACACACGTGGCTCGCACCTCGATCACTGCGCGCTAACGACACCGTCTGTCTCCCGCGTAATCATAAAACGTACGAGATGACGTATTCACAAGTGTTTGTTCTCTGATTGATAGTCGGCCGCTACTAATGTATTCATGACATGATGTTTTTATAAAACCAGACTTAGATATTAAACCTTTTTTGTAACTTTATATATTTTCTTTTTTAATATTGTTTAAGGAAGTGCAACTGCAATATTTGTTAAAACTAAGTCTAAACTGTTTGAAGCTAAAAATAATTTAAACAAACGAAGTCACACAGTATTTATTGAAAATCCCTGTACCTAGGATATAACTATTCAGGCGCAGTTGAGTGTATTTGGCGCCACTTATAACACATTACCTATCTGGATAACACTAACTTACAAAAAATTCTGCGTGGTTTTCAAAAAATGGTTGTTATCGCATACTTAGTTTTTATTCAGTCGGCGAATTTCTCAACAAAAAATCATGTCAGTCCTACCACTTCAGAAATGCATTGTAGTCATTTTTATTTAAATTAACTTTGTTAATTTAGTTAACTACTTACCTTACTATTTATGTAATGTGTATGTTGCATTTAAATTTAAATAGAATTGTTGTTTTCTTATAAAGGCTTTTATAATTAACCCTAAAACCTAACCTAATAAGTAACTGAAACCATAGATTGTTATTAATTTGTCTAATGTATATTACAACTTATCTATTCTATTCAATATTTGCATGCTATCATTACGTGGCGGAATGTGTCTTTGCACTGTAATTTTATTCAAAATCTTTTGTACCTAACACATTTTATACGATTTTGATTTGAACTCTTTTCGTTACGTAATAGACAAAACGGTGCAACAAGTGCAACAGTTCAGTGGTTTTACAACGCAATATAATAACGATATTAAGATTTAATAGGTACTCACTCAGAAACTGATCAATATAATGTATTAGTTATGAAACTCGGAGCAAAGGACATCAAACTCAATTAACAAAGCTATAAATTATTGGCACTGGTATCATAATGTGCTTGTGACTTTGAGACACGGCTGTCGTATTGACTGCGGATTGTAACAGTTCGTGCTCCAGCTAAAGTGACGAAACTATTTATAATTTAGATATAGAGATTTTATATTTGTAAACTCAATAAAAAATCGTTAATTTCTGTCTAATATTGAAAGCGCTCTTAAAATGATATGGTTTCAGTAGATTTAATTTATTTGAGGTGTAGATGTAACCGGACATGCCTGAACTGTGCAACCCGGGTTTGTTTCCTGAGGGATCTCAAAAATACACTTAAGCAGTTACCTATACCTTATTTAAGTAATGTTTTGTTTTATTCTCATATGCTACCTTACTACTGTTAACGGACAAACCTTAACGATTCTTTTTTTAATTATTATATCTAAAATATTTACAGGCACAGAAAAATAGCGGTTCACATAAAGTGAACAATAAGTACAACCTCGGTCCATTGCTGAGTATAGGCCTCCTCCCTTTTGTGCCATGCTGTGCGAGCCTCATCCCGGTCTTCCCCGCGATCTACAGTAGGTCGTCCACTCATCTGGCTGTTGGTCTGCCGACGCACTTCTACCGTCTCTCGGCAGCCCTTTCAATTAAAAGTCATGTAGGTAGCACAATGCACAACACATCAGGAACACGAATACACAATATATCTCATTAGCAGTTTTTAGATGAATAAACATCTAATATTTAATGTCAACACATGAACTTAGTTATTGTACTTCTATAAAATTCCTATTAAGGCACAAAATAAATCTATATAATGGTATTTTAATAGTTTTATCAAACAAATCAAAAATGCTTTAGTACTGTACCTATCACGAGCAGTATTAATGTGATTAGGGCATGTAGCTGTTACTGACTTTATTGTCCATGTTCATAGTATTGATTAATCGTGCTACGGTTATATTATTGTGTAATTGCAATGCGCCGCGTAGACACGCCGAGTCATATTACACACACCTATTAATAAAAGTAATCAACACTTAAATTATTGTATGATAAAATCACTGAACTTAAAGTTTATCGTGATATAAATTTGTCTAAGGGTTTTCTCGTACTATCTGAAAAGCTCGATATGTGACAGTGAACTACATCATGTTGACGTCACAGCATGTTCTAGACAAAGGTTTGCAGGCGGAAATCTTCAACATCAAAATGTATCGAGTGTGAGGAGATTATAAATCGTTACAATGTCATATCAAGAGTGGGTTAGATAATTTATTGAGAGGTGCGCATTGAAATCACATTTATTTGTGTGCACGCGCCGACGCGACGCGCGACGTTACAAATCATGCTTATCGCCGCAGCTTGACTTGGACCATTGCCGCCGCCGCCAGCCCTAAATCTAGACGGATCTAGATATTTACGTACGACGTGGCCTCTTCAGCGCTGCACATAACATAGTACCGGACGGTAACGTCGCGCCAAGCCGTCTTGCGCAACTCTGCAAATTAGTTTATTTCACGTACAAGTACGTACACACGTTCATGTTATTATCTATCTAAAATCTCCGTACTACATTAATAATGTTTCTAGTTTAAAATATATTAATAATTAAACATAACAATACCAAAGCTCTTCTCGAACGAGGTCAAATTAGTGTCGAAACACGTTTGCGTTATCTTTAAGGCGATCACTTATAAGTTATAACTAATAGAAAAGTTCAAAGTTCCATTAGACTATTAGGTGTGAACTCTAATTGGTACCGCATATCAGCGATCGATATCGGATTAGATAATCACGATGCAAATAGGAACAGAATTAATTAATGAGAATGCATTGGATTGGCCGCAGTGCGGGGACGCAGCGCACGCGCCTCGGTGCGGGCGGCCGCGGTGGTCGTCGGTGACCAATCACTGCGACTCGCACACGCATTCGCGCTCTCAACAACACGTCTTCACTGACTACCACTAATTGGCATTCGTATAAGATAATGTGTATTTTCTCCCATTATTGCAGCCGTGTGTGTCCTAGCACTATCGTTAGCGTAATTTAGCTAGGCTCCAGCTTGATTTCGTTGAGAAAGGAATATCATATCATAACGAAGGATTAATAACATGATTTACCGAAAAGAGTAGGTACTTGTTCGCCTTGTGAGAACATAGAGTATTTTTTGTGCTATAACTAACTTTATACATATACTTTTCTACGACAGAAATGAGAGTAGAATTATGTATCGACAATGTTTTGTTTCTCGTTCTAGAACTTTCACTACTCGTCAACAGATGTCGCTACGATTTAAGAATGTCTCATTGCCTAATTAATTGTTACGTTACGATACAAGTTTCGTAAATTGCTTCGATAATATCTTAATTTCAAACAAATCTATTGAAAAGTGCCAATATAAGTACCTATCTGACGTTTAAGAAACGTGCACTTGCCTGACAGGGTCAGAGGTTAACGGAGAGATTAATATCTTATTGGACAACTTTCGTACTAGTAACCCTCATGATCTGGATTAGGTTCTGATAAACTTATTGGATTATGATGTCAATTAAATTTTAAATGTTTATTCATTGAATGAGTCAGTGGTTTGTGTAAAAGTTGGGAAACAATGTCTTGAGCTTGGTACAAACTATAACTTGGAGGTGTATTAAAAAAACACGCTTATTTCAACGCCCCAAAAATGATAAAATAATTAAGCATTACCTTTGTAAGTACGTATTTTTCTGTTCTCTTTATTTTTCTTGTCTGTATAAATGTGTGTACATTAATCGTTAAATAAATAAATAAAATTACTTGTGTAAATGACTACTTATTTTTTTACATCTTATTATTAACTAAAATAGCGTGGAGAGCTTTTTATATTATGTATTTTAAAGAGCACACAACTAAAAAGCGCTACAATACAAGTTTTTTTTTTTTTTTTAAAGCGTGTATTTTTTTAATTTTTACTACGTAATGTTTTTGTATTTTACTTTTTAGTCCAGCATATTCTTCATTAAGTAAATAATTCTAAAGTCAAAAAAGTTATGACTTTAGCTGTTTACTGGGAGCCACTGAAGAGTTCCACTATCAGTTCTTAGCTCCATTATCATAACCTCGTAGCCCAAGCCCAATCTATTGGACTCGTCAAAACAAATAATTTAAGCCCAAATTCGAGGGCTTTACGAGCTACTAAACTGGCTTCATCATCAGATCAGCTCCAAGATACCAAATTATAGTGGTGTCACCCGAACTACTTATACATACAAAGTTTTGTGTTGACAGTTAGAAATACTTAGTTTAAAACTGTTTAGCAGGCACTAATAACGTCATGCTTAACCTTAGTCGTGTCGTAACAATGTGTAGGTAATTAATTTTATCATATGGAAAGCTATCTGAACCTAATTTAACGACAAATTGGGGTTTTCCAATAAGCATTTTCTGCCAAAAAGAGGTAAGTAGACTTAGGAGCTTTTGATACCAGCCAAGGATAACCTGGCCTGAGTTGAGACCTCAAAAAAAAAAAAACTTCGCAATTCTACAATTTTCGGGGTCTTATCTGAGGTCTGTTTCAATCTTTTGCAGTTACAAAAGAAAGGAGTTTATAAAAATTATTTTCCTGTTGCTTTAAAAACCGTAGCCCGTAAAGAAAAAAACATGCGAGGTACGGGTTACGGGACGGTACATAGCTTGTTGCCTCATTATTGTGAACCGTAAAGTACCTGCATACTTACTTACTTGTCTTTTCTTCTTACCGCGCACACGCAGAAAGGTAGTTATAACGGTAGCCTTGATATCTCAAGGATAGCTTTAAATATTTTTATGCCAGTTCGTTAGACCAACCCCACGTGGTGTAGAATTGCGTGTGCGAGTTGTTTTTTTTTGTTAACATCTAGATTCAAAGAAGCATCCTAGACGAAAGTTTCCCGGGCATGATAATATGAAAAAATATGAGAAACTTGAAAAAGTTTAGTGGATAAGTGTTGAGTGAGTAATGTTGGTGGACTTTTTAGGTATTTTCATTAATTAGGTATAGGGGAGGTGGCGGCGGGTGCAGACCCACTGTGACCTCGTGGCCGGGTGACCGGCGGCTGGCGCCCACCGGCTAATGCTCGACCCACATCAGACCGGTGCCCGTGCTTTGCGCTATTGTCTCGATAAACTCGCTGCCGCTAAATAACCACTTACTGAACCACAAATTGCGTCTAAAGTAGACGCGACGCGAACTTTGTTTGTTGCCTATTAAAACATTGCTTATGGTTTATAGTTTAGATTTTAATGCTACGAGTTTATTGTTTATTTAGCGGTAAACTATGGAAGGTTCGAGTTCCTATAAAATTAGATTGTCCTCTATTGTAGTACATGAAGATGCGAAATTTGCAATCTTTGAATTCGTGTATTATCTGAATGAAGTCTATTTATATATGTAGGTTTGTACTTCTAACTTTAAATTCCGCACGTCATTATCGTCCTGCTGGGCTTATCCCAATTTATTTGACGTCAGCGCCGCTTGTGTTTTTTTTTCGTGCCAACAACTCTTTCAGTCTCATTTCAGTATTTCACCAATTACATTTTGTTAATGTATATATTTTAGCTCGTGCTGGCCGCCCACTGCAGGAAGCCTCTTTTAGGTACTTACATCTCGCTACCCTCGTTGGGGTCTGCCTTTAATCCACTGGACAATTTCCGGGACGAAAATTGTTATGATTGTTCCAAATGTTTTTGATATTTATTTAAGGTATAATTTTGAGACTGATTGTGCGGTTTATACATAGAATACTTAGCTAAGTTAATTTAACGAATGTTTCCTAGTTTTATTTTGAATGAGGTGGGTAATTGAATTTTTCGTGGTGTTGTTTTAACGATTTCTCCATAACGAACAATGTGAACAAGCGCTTATTTCCTAAAACGGAGATCACGCATCATGATCATGATCACGTGCATCCCGCATTCGGTGAACTATCCATTGTTTCGTAGATAATAAGAAATATGCCCAATGCTACAACCCAGATGACTTGTGGAATTCTAGGAAACACAGGGTTATAGGAAAGAAGACAGCTTGGTTAAGTTTATGACATGTTTAATTTTCTGCATACGGAGGTAACAGAAAGGAACGCGATTAGACCACCGGCTTAGCTTAGTATAGCCTCATTGATAAGTATTATTTTAATACAGTAAATTAAAATAATAGCATAATGTTATACTTTTCTCAGAATATATTAATCATTTATACTTAAGGCACTTTGTACATGGCTTAGGATACGAATATAATTTTAATAAGTGTATGACACTCGGCAAATGCCATATGACTAGCGTAGCCACGGTTCACGTGACTGAATATATCTTACATTAACTTAGTCTAACTTACGCCAAAAAGTCTCAATTTACATTGGTCCCTATACATGAAACGTAAAAATATAAATTTACACACAGTTGAGATTTAAACCATTTACAAAAATAATTTAATTTTAAATACTTATACTACTAGAGCGTCGTTCAGCTAACGCTTACACTTAGAGGATGTTACAGCTAAATAAGAGATCGAGGATCCTGCGGGGCTCAGTCTTTTTAATAGGCATGCACAGGAGCGGGCGGAGGCAGGGGCTGGTGCGAGTGCGACGAGGACATCGCCTCCGGGCGGTACTCGTAAGGCGAAGCCCCGGGGACTCCACAGCCTCCCTCCAAGTGCTTGCTCAGCAGAGACATTCGAGAGAATGTCTTGCCGCACCCGGAACAAGAATACTTCTTAACGTCTGAATGAGTTTGGAGGTGAGCGCGCAAGTTCGACCTGTCGGCGAAAGCGCGGCGACAATGATGGCAAGAGAACGGCTTCTCCCCAGTGTGCGTGCGGATGTGTCCCTGCAGCAACCACGGTCTGGAGAACGCTTTGCCGCAGAGGTGACATTTACAAGGTAGGGTGTGGGTTCGGATGTGCATCTTCAGCGCTCCGAGAGACGTGTATATCTTAGCGCAGTATTTGCAGCTGAACGATTTCCTCGCGAGGCTTCCCTCAGCCGCGGCGCAGTGGTATTGCTGATGTTTCGACAGACCGGAGTAAGTCGAGTAGGACTTCGCACAATCTGGACACTGGTAGCGAGGGCGTCGAGGTGCTGAGACTGATATTCCGGAGTCCGAGGAGACTGATCCAGGTGAGCGCAAATCTTCGGGGCAAGGTGGTGGTGACACTGATGATGGCGGTGAGGCGGGCGAGTAATGATGCGCGTAAAGTTGCGGGTGCGCAGGTGGGGACAGTGAAGGTGCTGTCGGGTACAGCTCTTCCAGGGGGTAAGGTGCGTACAGCGTCGGCAGGTATGCGTACTGCGGTGTGGGGCGAGCCAGCTCTGCCGGCGCAGGCTCCAGGCGAGCGCGACACGCAGCCAGATACTCAAGTTGTTGTTGGGGCCATTCGCGAGGTTCTGCCTTAACTGCTGTTGTCGACACCGGCGATGAAGCTTTGCTCGGGTAGTTGCCAGTTTTAGAAAGATCTTCAGGTTTTGTACTAAGATTTTGGGGTTCATCGTTTTCTGTGTCACCTGTTGACAAAAAAAAAGGAAAATTTAATTATGGTACTATTTTCTACCTAGTTGTTTTCACATTTAAATGTCGGTAAATACATATTAAAATTATTAATTTAATATTTTAAGATTTTAAAGGATATTATTTATTTATTTTAAAAGTAGATAGGTAATGTTTACAACACAACTTTATAGCGTTAACTCTTGTTCTCAAAGTTTATTACTTTTTAAGTAGGCAAGTAAACTAAGTCATAAATTGTTTTAATTTGGCGGTAATTAATGACAAATTAATCACATAACACGATACTTACAATGATAATCGTAGTAAAGTCGCGTGGCGAGGTGGGCGGGGTGAGGCGGCGTAGTGGGCGGCGTCGCCGGCCGCTCCTCCCGCACCAGCACCGGCCGCTTCTTCAGCGGACAATGTGCGTACTTCTTCGTCATCAAAGCGCGAGTGGTCTGTGAGTCCTCCACGAGCATCTTGCACAATATTCACTAACACTTAAAAAAAGTCTTCAAAAAATGTTCGTAATACGTATCACACAAGTTCACTTATAATCGTAACAATCCAAACATCACATGTATCGTCGAAATCGCGTTGACAGTGTCGTGTTCGGGACGCGACAAACGTGTACGTGCACTCGTCGGCGTCCTGAGCTCGAGTGGTGCGGTGAGGGAAGGTTCGCCGCTTATAAAGCGCTCCCCGTCAGCGGCGCGGCCAGGTGGCGGCGGGTAGGCCTCGCACGTGCGGCGTACCCAATCGGCGGAGGGCGCGGGGACGCGGCCAATGGCGGCGCGGCGCGGCGCGGGGCGGCCGGCACCTGCGCCTCCGCACCCGGCGCGGCGGAACCGCTGCCTCTCAGTGCGATATGCCCAGCTTCTCCATCGCACCGGTGCGAACGCTCTCGCTGCAAATGAAACGATTTTTTGCACAAAACTTGGGGTTAAGCACCTTTGAACTGAACCAATGCCGTTTTTGAAATGCCTCCAATACCTTTGTTCGGTTCCATCTATTGTAAATTTAACTTGACGACATCAGCAACAGCTGGGCCCAGAATACATACTTGTTTAAAAGATTATGCTAAAAGAGTTTAGAATGACGATTAAGTTCTAATGGCTTGACACAAATGATGATGGTTTGTAGAAAGGCTAGATTTGCAGACAGCAGACAATGTAGACATAGGAAGTAGGAATAATCGTACCGACCGACGCCTACGACAATCGTTCCTTTGGATTATCTTACAATTTACACCTTGCGAGCAATACCTAGTTGTAACAAACAAAGCTGACACACTTAAACTCTCCTAGAAGCAAGAGGAGGCACTAGTACACCGTAGAATAGGTATAAGCTTTATTATAATTGAAATGATAATGATACGTCCGCAGAATTCAGCGGTAACACAATATAAACCGCAAAGTGCTCGAATGTAGTAGGTAAGTTTAATAACTAAATATCCAAATGTCATTTCAGCACTTACTCCTGAAAGTTCACCAATTTTCAGGATAATTCCTCGCGGATATTAAAAACAATACCCATTGAGAAAATCTTCCATTCATTCAATATTCACCATAATGAAGTCGCAGTAAAATTAAAACATCAGTCTCTATTGACAATAACTAAATTACTGTAAGCACAAACAAATCAATAAACCATATGACTCAAGTATTTCTTAACATTTAAGATGTCATCAAACAAAGAACGCACTTACGAGTATACGTCACGACGGTATCGCAGATAAATGAAACTTGATCGAAAAGCTACAGTAATCAAAATCATATAGGTGCGATTATGTATCGACCTAGTTAGCGAAAAAGGTATGTTATATGAAACCACGATGACACACAGCGAGTTATTATGAATTATTCGACACGAGACGAAGTAATCGTCTCATTTGACCTTGTCCTCCTTCCTGTTGCGATTCGTCTTCCTTTTACGATTGTGCGACAAAACCAACAATTACATAAGTCAAAGTCAAAGCATTTATTTCAAATAGGCCCATAAAATGGCACTTTTGAACGTCAAAAATTACATTAAACATATAACTGATTCTAGGCGCCACTTCCAAAAAGTAGTTTCGTATGGAGAAGTGGCAAGAAACTCCACCGTTACTCTTTTAAAATATTTTACAATATTTTGTATACATTAATAATATTTTTATATGTGAAGACGATGCACCAAGAATGAAAATACTATACCACAATTGGTAAGAAGAATTAAAAATAAAGCAAAGGCAGATAAATGAATCACGCGGTACATTGTGCTCACATATTTACAAACATTGTAAAAATATATGATTTTCCTAAATTAACTAGGAATAAGTCAGTGTGTGAGTAAGTATAAAAAAAATAAAATAAAAAATTAAATTGCAACCAGTGTGATTTTGTCTAGAGATATATATGATAAGAGTAACTCTTATCATATCTGACTACAAGTTCTATGGAATTAATTTTATTTGCATATCTCACCGACACTTGCCTTTTGAAACGATCGGAACTGAAAACATTTTGTATGGTTAAGTGCTTCAATAAAAGTGTTTTTTTTAAAGAGATACGTGTTATTGTGGTAGGAATGCTGGATCAGCATTGAAATATTGAACGCGTCTTGTGAAACAGGTAAATACGTGCTCATTCAATATTTAATTAATTTAACTCTCGGCTTTCTTTACTAAGTAGGTACTTAAAACTATTAACAAAATCGAAGCATTGATCTAAAGCAACGCAGAAGATGAAACATGCTTAAACATGTTTGGATGTCAATGGTCAGATGTCGTCAATAATAAGATTGTGGAAAGTGAACAATATAAACCTACTTTGACTCAACAATACAGAGTTCAGATAAAAACTACTTCCGGTACAAGTCACAGAATCATGTTGGAATGTCCACTCCGAAAATCACACGATCCTAACGGATTACTAATTCAATAATAGTAATAAACGGGAACCGGAAGGCTGAGAACTCGTTTATACTGCAGATCGTTAACAAAAAACAGTTCCTTGTGTGTATCAAACCAAACAAGATATTTTTACAACCCCTTCCGAACGCGGAAATATAACGTCCATAGAGTCTTTGTTATATTTTTTATGCCACCAGTGTTAATTCCCACAGGTCAGACTGTTCGTCAGGCAATTTGGGTTTCTCACAGAACAAGTTCACAGTTTACAAAGGCAAAGTGCTATGTGCATCCCTTTCAGGCACGCTATTATGCACAAATGTACACCGTTTATTATAGGCTTGTGTATTTCAGAAGCTCAAATTAGTTGGTAAATTACGAACACTTCTCGTGTTTATAAAATAATCACAACACAATATGAACCTTGATCGTGACGCTACTGATTGTCGCGACGACGAGGAACTGCCTACGTAACCATTTCTTTTGTTGAATTTTTCCTAAGAAGGTAGCTGTATTTTCATTAGATTTCCATGTAAAGTTAACAAAGTTTAGTGCCTACCTACAAATATACAAACTTTACCGTATACATAAACAGAGACGATTTAGTACATTCCCAGTATTAGTAATCCAACTTTATACATTCATATCTGAATGCGATATGCATAAAGAAGATGACTTTGTTTTCTAATCTTATATGCGTTCGTTTTTTATGGTATCACCGCCATTTCATTGTGAGATTTCTATGAATAAGCAAGAAAGTTAATCTTTGCGATATGATTTCACCGTAATTTTTGCTGGCTATGCAAGTTCAATGTTCAAGTCACTTATGATATCATGATGACGACGATCATGGCGCGAGGTGAAATTCACCTCGTGACTCAGTGTACCTACAAGTATGTGTCAAGGGTTCGACGTGTAATTGACATCAACATCTCGGTTGTATTTAATAATACTGTGACTAATCGCTTCGATCGATCGTCAACAATAATACTTGGTATGGCAAAACGAGAACTCTTCATTATCGAGTCATTGCTGGCTTTCGACACTGTAAGTAGGCGATAATGACACGACTACGAGTATAACAAACAGACTGTCACTCATTAACTAATTATTTCGGGTCCCAGTGAATGAAACGTTATCTCGATAACGCTTGGGAAACGTAAACATTACACCGGAATATGGTTGATGGTAAACAACATTAGACAGATTGTTTTATCGAAATGAATGGCATATTGATAATGGACAAGTACTTAGTCCACTCGTTAAGAGAATAAAATGATCTTGCTCGACTAATGTTTATCACCTTGTTTACCTTATTGACAAAACTTATAACCAATTCGTAGAATGAGTTCAGTAAAACTTTGTATTCCTTATTTTGAATTAGAACAATGGCCGTTGGTGTGGACTAAAACCAAAGATTAGCATGTTACATTGTAAGTCGTTAGCAACGAAGTCTACGAAAAAAAGAAAAGCTCCTGCCTGTGAAAACGTGACAGAAAATATATTTTTCTTCTTTTGTGGGAATCGTAAATTATAGTCATGTAATGTTATAAATAGGTGTTATATACGTTGGTTTCATCGCATCTTCGTTATTAACAAGTGTGATATGTGTCGGGGCGGCTGCGCGACGGCCAGGTGCTATGTCGCGGGGGCAGGGGCGCGTGCGTAACGGTCGCGGCACGAGCGGCGCAGGCGCAGGGGCCGCGCGCCGTGCGCTATGGAGTATGGCGGAAATAGCGATGGACAGGGGCGCCGCGCCCGGGGCAGGTGGTGTATACAGCGCTCTCAATGTCACACAATTGGCGGTTAATTCCTAGCATGACATACAAATGAACCTAATGTGCGATGGAATTGATTCCGATGTTCATTTTTAATCAGCTAAATAATATATTAGTTTTAATGTTATGGTTGATCGAAATACTCGTGGAATGATTATCAGCCCATGATCAGTAGTAGACTTTTAGTCAAATGACAGCCTTCGTAATAAAAATGCATTGGATGACAATGGATACACAAATCTTTTGCAGTAGATGCTTACTAAAGTAACCCATTTCTTTCGAAAGCTGTAATAGTTTCACAAAATGGAACATATTAAATAGATCTACTTAAAGTTTCTAAGAAATAAATTGATCTATAAAAACCTGTCGTTAAAGCAGTACTTAGTTCACATTGATGTAGTTCATGGCCACTTAGCACTGTTGCAGAATAATTTAATTTACGTGCAAAAGTAAGGCAATAAGTAAGCCATAAAGTTCTATCAGTATTATTACCTAGACAATTATCTGTTATTATTATTACGTGTAACTAACGACCGACCCATGGCACACCTGAACTGTACCTACCATTGTTGCTGTATGGATTTGTATCATTGTTTGTTGAGCTTGCCTACACATCAATGTTACACAAAGCGTAGTCACCCACGAGCTGAGTCCGACCCTGCATTGTATTGAATCAGTGCACAGCTATGCCAGCAGCTGGCTGCGCGTGCAGAATCACATGTCTGTACCCGAATCGCACATCTGCATGGAACTGCCGCCGCCGGCTTGCAACCAAACAGTACAAACGCCTTACCAACCCCTACAACTCAACGACACGTACTACCTTCTGGAAATAAGCAACTCGATTAGGGTCTCCCCCATTCATTGTTTCGCTCCCAGACTACGAAAGGTCTCAAGCACCGCTCTGTTCGTAGCAACTTTGCCACTTTGGAAGTGAGAAATCTATATTTCGGTGATATCGTTGTAATACAGGAAGTAGCAAAGATAAACCGTATTACCTCTTAATATGGTTTTTAATCGGATGCAGTTGGGTGCTTGAGTAAAAATAAAATTTTGGTCGTAAGGTTCAAAATTGAATTGAAAAATGCTGTATGACTTATGTAGTTTTGATACCCGCAGTGTTGCGTGCAGGTAGGTGAGTAGTTTAATTTTAAATAATGGCATAGCTGTAGAGTTTTCTATATAAAGCGCACAGGGCCATTCAACGCTTTTATAAACACTTTTAATGCAGATGGATTGAGTCTTATACAGGCCGTTCATTAAACTGAGATCTTCACGTTTTAATTTACACGGTGAGATATTGAAGGTATTCGTCATTAGGTCTGCTTAGTGATACTTTTCGCCATACTTTCAAAATAAACTAGAACTTGAAACTGATGGGTACTAATTTTATTCTACAATAAATAGGTAGGTATCTCTTTAGTTCTCATCAGAGGAGCCCAATTTAAAAAATACATTCAGGAAATAATGTAAACTGTTTTTAAAATATATATACATATAACGAATTATTTATCAGTTTTGTTTAGTTTTTCGATATCACATTTTTTTTTAAAGCACCGTGCAACGCCGTAGCAAGAACATAGTGCGTTTATGTCTCTATCCTTCCCAATGTGTGCAATTGCTTTTGCTAATTTTTAATGAGCAATAATATCTAAATGAAAGCATCATCCTGTACCGTTTGTCGCGGCAACAGCTGAGATTTGGGCACACGCTACGCGGTCGGTGCGTCACCGCGCCGCGCACCGGCCACCTTTCACCCCTCGCGCATTCCCTCGCGACTTGCGGCCTTCTTGTATGCGCAGACGCACTATTTATATCTACGCATATGTGCAACGTCCTATGTATAACAATCGCTTGAGGTAGGTATGGGGGTGATGAATGGTTTTTGGTGGTACGTAAATGTCAATTTAATTGAAAGCTCCGATCCATTGGTAACATTTATTGAACAAATTGTTTAAAAAAAATGCGAATAAGGGAAATCTTTTAGTTTTATTTTTTTGGTCAGAAAGAGAAGTTCCATGACTGTTGTTTTACGTTCTTTCCATAACTATATCAGAGAAATAAAATTACTTCTAAAAAGAACTTTCATAAATGTAAGTCGTATTATTATGTGTAAATTCTTCTGTTGCATACAAGTTGTAATTAAAACGATTTGAAAAGTTTGTTTACACATAATTACGAGTAGTTAATCAATCATTTTGACAAATTTTGAAGAACTATGCAATGTTCTAATCTAGTTCAAAGTTGAATGAAAAGAAATAAAATGAATTAATTTGCCAGAATATAGGTTGACAGATAACCTTTCTACAATATAGTTTATAATAGTTTTTATTTGCCGTCCCCCGACGCGACGATGCTTTGATCAAAATATTTCCTTAAACTTAAATTAAACGTACAGTCAATTTTTTTTAAAACTTATTGGAGGTTTTATTTGTGTCGGGGTATTTTTTCATTGTTTTAATTCCTGCTTTTTAAACTTAATATACTAATAATAGACACGCTACGATCGACACGTGCCTCGCTAAGCTGAAATATGCACAGCTGTAAGTACGTATGTTTTCGACAGTGAAGCTAGTTACTAATTTATCCTCATTTCTTTTTTTACTAGTTCATCAGACCATCATCACAACTATCTATAATCTATTCATTGAGATCATTCCAATGAGCTTAAGCACGATGCTGCTGCTGCATATTGGTGAGGGAGTTGAGTGTCCTGCAAATTCCAGGTGAAGCTACAGCATCAGTTCAAGGTTACAATGTACTTCTAATATCATTGAAGTAACAGATGACCAAACTTCGACTCGTTCAGACCTGTTGAAGATGCTCACACTCCTTCATCAACTAGAAAAGAGCTGATAATCTTCAAACGGTTGGACAGATTTTCTTATATCATAGCTAAAAACACTCTCGATTAAGTCACCTTTCGAACAAAACAAAAATCGTACATTCGTTTAGCAGCTACGATGCCACATACAGACACACATATACACAGACAGACACGCCCTCTTTTTACCCGGCCAAGTGCGAGTAGGACTCGCAAACGAAGGGTTCCGCACCACCGAATATTTATCACTATTTAAAAAAAACATGTTTCTTGCATACCCCCTTTAATTTTTAAATTAATGTTATTTTTATTATTTGTTTTTATAGTGACAATATAAATACACAATACATAGCATAAAGCATACGCATAATCAGCCTATCATGTTTCCACTGCTGGGACACAGGCCTCCTCTCTGTGAGAGGGAGTGGCCGTAATCCACCACGCGGTCCCAGTGCGGGTTGGTAGATGTCACATGTCTTCGAATTTTTGGTTCTAAGACATGCCGGTTTCCTAACGATGTTTTCCTTCAAAATACACTGTGTGAAAATTTGAACTGACTGCCTACCTATGACGGTTCATGAGATCCAGCCCACTGACAGACAGACAGACGGACAGCGGCAACAGAGGCTTAGTAATAGGGTTCCGTTGGCACCCCTTGGGTGTGGAACCCTAAAAATAGGTGAAGGTATTTAGTCACTTATCTCATGAATGTTATTTGTTAGTTCTCAGCAGATTGTAAGTTATCAGGGTTGTACAAAAGCTTTGGAGTTCCGTGAAATAGGGACCTACATACATAATTATGTAATTGCAGAAGAAAATGTTATCAGTTTGTCCTAGCAACGAATAGTAGGTTAACGAAGTCTCTTAATTGCCAATAACCTCTGTGTCCTGTGTTTCTTGTACTTCAACTACTTAAATTAGTGACTAAAGATTATAAAGGAACAGTTTATAGACAAAATAATCTTAAGTTGTTATAAATTCCCCATGACGATAGGTGCCTTTCAAATTAAGCATTTGGATATTTTGCTATACTTAGACCTGCTCAGCCGTCAGCAAAATGACGTAGTAAGTAGTCGTACTTACATCGTAGCACTTAAGGGCGAAGCGCCAGGTTGCCCGCGAAATTCAAATTTTTCTAAGTTTTTACAATTTGCAGGTCTGTGTCAGGTGGTTTGTTGAACAAAACATGATTTGCAACCGTAAAGGCTCGTGAAGACTGCCAGTGCGTCGCGCGACGCGAATCACGGGAGCGGTGCCTTTTCTTTGTAGCCTTAACGTATTTACAGAATAACATGTGTTCATAAAATCCTATTTAAACTCAATTTCATTAAAACATCATGCAATAGAATTTAGGAACTTAGGTATTGATGATTTTAATGATTATAATTCTGGCAATACATACTTGTTACGGTGGCGAATCATATTTTGTTCAATATATAACCTGACACTGCAAATTGCAACAAAAAAGTAAGAACATTTTAATTTTGCGGTCAACCTGGCGCTTCCCTCTTAATAATGTATTCTTGTGCTTTTTATAAACAGTCACTAATCTTTAGAAACGGTACTAGTTCAGTTTTTTTTTGTATCTAATACTTTACGATACTTACCTACCTATACATGTGTGTACAACAAAGTATTTAGTAGTAAAAAACAATCTTTACGCAACATTGATTCGAGCTTACGTCACAGGCGTGACGTATCTGCGTTGTCCTGCACATGTGATGCCATTCATACCGTTACAACGTGTAGGAACAATAACATTGCAATGTAGGGAAACGGGAATCGTCCGTTTCCCACATTCGATATTTTTTTCCAAAATCTCACCGTTATAGGGTTTTTTTTTTGCATTTCTTCAGGCCGAAAAGGTATTTTTAGTGTTACGGTATGAAGGGGAGAGAAGACCTGGGGTCGCGGGGACAGCTGCATCCAATGCGCCGGAGCAAGCTCGAACAAGTAGATCATTCGGTACAGGATTAACAGAGCCGTAAATGACGAATAACGGTTACATTATTATTTTTTATCTTCAACAAATGGGACACTATTATTACCTGATGTGCAAAAGTTTTACTAGTTAACACTATTTTCGTGATGAAGGTTGAATTAGATAACGTTGGGAAACAGTAATATGGATTATCGTTTACCTCTCATTAATGTACGGCTGTCCACCCGAATTAACAAAGAATATCCAGAATGTTACAAAATCTGAGCCGTTTCGTGGTATCATATGAATAGTGTTTTCACCTCTTTATTAACAAAGGCCAATAAGTTCAAAATCACGGCATTGCCAAGTTGTATGGCAATGCTCAGCCTCTGGCCAAGATAGAAGCCAGCCCTTGGGTTGCTGGAAGTGTCAAACAGGCGTTTGGAGATTACGTTGAAGAAGTCATGAGCACTCGGACCCCACAGCCCGAGAGTTTCAAAATGTGTAGGTAGTAACATAATATGTTTTGTAGATAGGTCTGCATTACGTTGTCTCTCGGCGTAACAAACTTATTGCTCGAATATCGTACTGTCTTCTCTGTCGTAGTCTTTACTTAGGTCTTTACTTAGGTACGTAGCTAACATTTTAGCTACGAAAATAACAAACGACACAGATAGTAGGTATTTAGGCACGTATCAAATGAAATGTAATTACTTTGAGCAAACGACGGACACACCCGTTCCGGGACACCTTTTCATTTAATCAGAACTTGTTTGCACACCCAACAAACGGTGTTTTGTTCGCGGAGGGCGACCGATCCGCGCTGCATAGTTGCACCCGAACACCGGTTGATTTAGTCGCCATCTTTTGATAGATCCTTTTTTATAGACGTACTGAAATTTATTAAAAGCGCACCGAGGGTGCGCGTGCGCAGCGGCAACTGCCGAGATTGTTGTGCGCACCTGGCCCCCGCGCGCGCCTTACTTGCACACAGCACATGTGATGTACGTACCGTGTCCTCTGCCCTTGTCAATTATGTTTATACATAATGATTTGAATAATAAATATCTACCAAAACCGTTAAATTATTTTCATGTCAACGCTTTTTTTTTGTAAATTTTCTAAGCACCTTTAAGAAAAGTGCTGTGCGATTCGATTAAAATAATTTGAGGATTTTATAAAAAAAAAAATTACTTCATCTGTACCAAAAACTACTTCATCTGAAGACTCGAAAAGCAAACTGGCAATTTCATTTAGTATAGTGATAACGCTGATAAGACAAATTGCTAAGTATATACATAAAAAGCAATTTGTCATATCAGTTCTTCGTTTAGTACATAATGGAAGTTTATTTTTAAAGAAAACAATTACTTACAAGCTTTCGTATATGTGGCATATCTATGTAGATATGTAAGTAGGTATATCAATTCTACTCGTAAGTTTGGTTGGTAATTTAAGTAATGTTCAAATGATTTAGTACCAAATAACTCTCAATAACCTGATTCCAGGAAATTATAATGTTTTACTTAGATATGATGATAAAGATGATTATAAGCACCTTACTCTTTGTATTGAGAACGGTTTATTTAGTTTCAGTTTAACTATACCTACGTATAGTTAGAAATGATTCATAAAGTTGCCAACACTGCAACCATCTAGTAGACATATTACGTCGTAATATTAGTAAGCTCTGGGGGCTCTGCTGTGCGCAGCGTCAACTGCAGGACCACACGGACGGCGATCTTATGCGCGGAGTGCAAGCCACACTGCGCGGCTGCGTCACTTTGTGCAGAGAACATTGCGTGCGCGCTCAACGGTGAGCCGCGACGCTGCGGCCCTCGTGTACGCTAATGTTGATACGTGTCATGTTATCGACCGCCCACCGAGCACCGACTATGTGGTCTCGTATCCTATGATACTGGCGTTTACCTATCGTGCGCGAACCCAACCATCAGGATATTCCACTGACCCACAATTACCGTTTACCACAATATCATTAATGAAGAAAGTTACAAGAAATCAGAAAGTTTTATATCTCAATTTAAAGCTATTATCGTTTACACGTATACAGGAATGAGTTAAATCATCAAATTTTGTGGCTTCGTAAGTATTTATTTACAACTTCATCATCCCGGACATAAAGATGCAGACGTGAGCTGGTTGAACGGTACAAGAATTCACTTGCATAATGATACATACAATGATGTGGTTTGCGTTACTTGTAACGATTAAACCGCCAGACACTTAATGAGCAAAATAAATATTCTAACCGAAAATAATAATAAACTCAAACTCAAATTCAAAGCATTTATTTCAAATAAACCCATTACAGGCACTTTTGAATTGTCAAGGGGTCGGTCAGTCAGAAATATGAAGCTAGTTGCCCATTCCAAAGCGAAGTAGGTACCTATGGAGAAGAACGGGCAAGAAACTCCATGGACACTCTTTTAAATAATATGGTTACAGAAAATTTGTTACATCAGTCTTGTTGAAATTAAACATGTGAGAACGATGTAGAAAGACCCGTAATAAAAAACATAAAAATCGGAAAAGAAAAATTAAAAAAAAACAAAAAGGCGTGGCAGCCAAGAGATGACCAGTCCCCAGATCATGTTCAAATTAAACAAAAGCAATACTAATAATATATCTACTACTTAATAAAATACATACGAGTAACATACATAATCAGCCTATTATGCTCCCACTGCTGGGACACTTACTAATAAAATAAACTATTATTATTATTACTTGTCTAGCCACCTGTACAAAATCACGATCGTCTTATCATAGGTTATTCACAAATTAAGTGTTAAAGTTCAGAATGCTCGAAGAACATTCTAAGAAGGTCTCATATACCTACCTAAAATGGTTGAGGAATGACATAGAATTACCATGTCATTGTGTGAGTGCTGTAAAGGTTACGTCTTGTCGCGATTTGGAATCAGTTATTGGAACGAGTTCCTTATCAAGTAGACATATTATGTTAGATATTGAAAATACAGAAGCCAGGAAATTATGAGGTCAGCAATCACATCCATTTCACAGAATTGATCTGAATGTGGATGGAGGTCGGCTCCGGCGGGTCGCTGTTGCAATGGGTGCCTTTGTCCGCGAGGCATCAATGTCGTCCTCGTTGCCGGCGGTACGAGTATAATGCGGAAACAATGCGCGGACCACATTCGTGCATCGCGACCGCGACCGTGTCGTGTTCGGCTGCGGCCCGATGTTTGTGCTCATAAAGTGTCATTATGGTAACAGTACCTCATTGTTGTTTTCGGCGATGCCCGTCTCCCTATTTTCTTCGCTCGCCGTGTAAAAGCTCGGCGCGTCACGGCGAGTTATAACCAAAATGGGTTACGACCGACTCTTGCGAAACTTTTACGGGCCATCGTCTCCGTTGAAATCTCGTTCGGTTTAATGGCCTTCGAATTTTAAGCGCTAAAGAAAGGTAAATCACTTTGACGTGTCTTGAACTTAAATCCGTGATTTGAGAAGGACTTGATGTTTTGGGCTCGTAATAAATGACGACCAGTCGGTAATTTCTTAAAGATATTACAGATTTTTCTTAATAGTAAATAATCGTGTTCGTGTATTCTGATTTTAAGATTGAGAACGAGTACTTAAATTCATTTAAGTTCATTGAAGCGCGGTAGAGGTATGTGCCCCGACCGTGAGAAATAGCGACTTAACTAGGTACGATCATTGCCAATTGTATTGGTTACCTAACATAACTATGTACAGTCGTAACCTCGCCTAATTTTAGGGAATTCGATTAACCCAGTCTTTATCATCTCTCTTTAACAAACATAAGTAACGGAACAATCGCTGTTCTAAATAATCAAAATGTCATTTTAATACGTACCACCAGCTTTAACTGCCCGTGGCCTTCGGCCCTTTATCAAACATCTGAGTGGACACGGACTCTATGTTCACCCCAAATAGTTAATCAAAGGATCGATACAAATTACAATGTAGTAAAAGACTTCGACTACAACTTGAGCCGTTGTTTATTTATTATTACATAATTCTCCTTTGTACTTTGTCATGACCTCTTTAGTTCGCCCGACTCATGAATTTCGTTGCAATATTGAGCGGAGTCAATTACAAAAATGTATGCCAGAGTTGTGTCGTTGATCGGCGTCTTATGATTTAGTTAATTGCAAAAAAAAAGTTACAAGATTTATTCATTACCGGTATAATTCCAAATATGTGTGCTTACATAGAATACCCATTGTAATGAGCTTAACTATAATTCTGGTGATAAGTACTCGATAGCCTTATTGATAGACAGCACAAACATTACAATCAATTAATGTGAACGTCTGAAACAATAGAAAGTCTCGTCTAACCTACTTTCTTTTCACATCCTACGTACCCGGAGCAACCCCGATATCGCTTTCTGCTTAAGCAAATTATAAAAGAGTCGAGGTTATTATTAGCATTGTGATTACAGCTATTGTTTGTGAATCATAAAACAATGATTATTGATAATCATTATGAAGATGTCAGCCACTGATCAAAGTTATAATAACAAACGATAAAAGCACGCTTGAACAAGCAAATATAATGGCCTTAATGATATGGAAGACAATGGGATGGTTCCTAAGGGCGCGCGGGCGCAGCGTCGCGCCTCGCCTGCGCGCAGACGCACTTACGCATTACCACTTGACTGGAACTTGACTCGCTCGAATAGAGTTGACTCAGAACGGAAGATATACTGTCCTTTTGTTTTACCATATAAATATATAAATCAAGATAATCATCTAGGTTCAAATAGTCAACATCCGACTTGATAATAACATATTTTATCCTAAACAAGTTATCAGCACATAGGTTCGTCAAATTAGTTGATTACTATAGTCAACACTGAACACGTGCGCAAAAAAAGAAAAAAATATTATTTATTTCAGTTGATTTATAGTTACTCGTTTAGAAAGGGCCGAAGAGGCGTTCAGTCGAGAATAGCGGAAGTAGCTCTCAGAGAGAGTCGCGTGGCGCGTGCGCAACACTACGCAGCGGAAGCGGATATGGCAATTGCATTCAATAAATCTACACTGTAACTGAATACTTTAAACGTCACTTTAGTATTTGCATTATTACTATTAAGATTACATTATAGTGTGGATAAAAAGAATCATGTGTTTTTTTTTAACATAAAAGAAACGTACTTTTTGTATATGTATACCTACACCCGAAATATTATACTAATATTATTTATTATTCACATTACTTCCGTAACATTTGTATGCACTCGTCAATATAAAGGTTGTCTGGAAAAGATTGCCGCAAGCGACATAACCGCCACCTTGTTTTACAAAAGTTTTAAGTTGTATTTAAATATTATATTTTGTAGAGATGTAATTTTTTGTTGCACAGTAATTCTATTCTAGTAAGTCTGGTGATCTGCTTACAACATATATTTTAACTGAACATAAAATACAAAAAATAAATTTAAAGTATGTTTTTCTACAGCACATTATAACAAACCGGTAACATTTGAAATCGAATGGGTTCCCAATTTAACATATTTGATTATATACGTATAAAAGTGATTTATTAATAGGAACAGGTTGTTCGAGTATGGCGCAAGTTGAATGACGGTCTAATCAGCGCTATTGAGCGGCCGTCACCTGCAGGACGCGTTGTTATTGTGACTGCAAGCTCTGCGGCACAAAACAGATACGTACAGAAGGCCGGCTCCATGCAACGAGCGAAAATCCACATACACATAGACGCGTACGTACGACGATCTCAAAAGAAAGCCGTAAAAATCTCGACTGCACTTGCCTTCGCTGTACGTAGACGCGTGTCTATGTGTGCGTCTGTTTTCACTCGTTGTATGAAGTCTACCTTCTGTACTGATCTATGTAGCGGTTCAGGGCAGTTGGGGCTGAATGACGCCGTGGGCCGCGCTATAGCCGTGTCGCCTCGGGGTGCCCCGCTAGGGTCGCCGACAATCATGTACTTCATAAACTGTCTCGAAATTCCAGCAGTTCATGATTATGCTTATTCTAATCCGAATTTTCAAGTTAAGTTTTAATTAAACATATTTTTAAATCCTGCTAAGCTGTTGGTTATTTTCCGGTAAATGACAAATTATGTAGATTTTATTTCTGTTAGTAGGTTTGTACAAACCCTTTTACACGTCAATCATATTTTAAACTATTTGGTGTCGTCGTTTCCTATCTGAATTATACTCTGAGAAGAAAGGCCGTAACAAACTCAGAGGACACAGTCTCTTTTTAAGTTCAGACATAATCTTGATCGATCATGTGAAGACCATGTCTAGATTCAAAAGACCATTGCGACAAATGCGTGCACTGACGGGACAGGTTCACTCAATATTGAGTGAACCTGTCCCGTCAGTGCACGCATTTGTTAGTTATCGTTCAGCTAAACTCAGAGCTTAAAGGGCTCAACGATTTGACGAACAACACCAAAGAAAGGCCATTTGGGTAGGCCGCATAAATTACTCAAACTGCCAGATCATGATTAAAACTAACTGAGAAAAAAAAAACAGCAATGATCCACATAGTGCTCACATTCACAAAAAAATATATTACATAGTATTCGCCAATGTCAAACTTTACAAAGTAAATCCTCACACAAAATTCGTCAATGTGTGTATAAAAATTCGTACAAAATGAGGACCATATAGATTGGTGTCTGAAATGGTCGTTTGAGGAAAGAACCACACAGATTGAGTGGACCTGTCTAGTCAGTGCACGCATTTGTCAGTAACCGTGCAGCTCAATTCAGAACCTAGGGAGCTCAACGGTCTGCCGGAGGCTCTACGCGGGAGTCGTGCGGTCCATGGCCTTTTACGGGGCACCGGTGTGGGCGTGTTCTTTGAGGCTCCGACCAGCCCGCCGGTTGAACGCGTCTCAAAGGGTCATGGCCATCCGGCTGGTCCGGGGATACCGCACGGTCTCCTGCGAGGCGGCGAGCCTCCTTGCCGGATTGCCGCCATGGGATCTGGAGGCAAAAGCCCTCGCGCACGTATGGGAGTGGCGCGAGGAGGCAAAACGCCGGGGTGTAACTCCGCTGCCGCGAGAAATCACGGTACAGCGGACAGAGCTCCGGCGGGATCTCATGGCGACATGGAGGGTGCGATTGTCGCAACCCAATGCTGGGCACGACACAATAGCGGCGGTAAGTCCCCTCTTTGAGGAGTGGTTGGAGAGGCGCCACGGCGTCCTCACCTTCCGCCTGACACAGGTCCTCACCGGACACGGTTGTTTCGGGAGGTTCCTGTTTCGTATAAGGCGGGAAGAAACGCCCGGGTGTCACCATTGTGTGGATTGCCCGGAGGACACGGTGGAGCATACGGTGGAGGTTTGCCCAGCTTGGGCGGAGCACCGCAGTGTCCTCGCGGAGGCGATCGGCGGCGGCGATCTCTCGCGTCCGGCCCTGGTCCAGGCCATGGTACGGAGCGAGAGAGAATGGAAAGCCGTCACCTCCTTCTGCGAAGCAGTAATGCTTGCGAAGGAGGAGGCGGAGCGCGTGAGGAGAGCCTTGCGCCCTCACGCCCCTAGTCGCCGCAGGAGACGCCCTGGGCGTCGGGAGTCGCCTGCAGATTCCCGGCCACCGTAGGCGCGGGCTTGCGGAAGGCGAGCAATGGGTAGCTTGCCGTCCGGCAGGGACCAGGCCCGGGTCGACGGCGCGTCGTGTTGCACGCGCGCCTCAAAGAGATGACAGCACAAAATGACGGGGTCCGTTAGGGCCGACGCCTCAGGGTCGCGGGTAATTCTATAGAGATAACCGTGGCCCTGGCATAGGCAACTGAAGGAACACGGGTGGGTTTTAGTCAGTAAAAGTCTGACATGCCCTCCCGCTCCACCCAGAGCGGGAGAAGTCATTTGATGATTTCCCACCCAAAAAAAAAAAAAAAAAGGGAGCTCAACGGTTCGACGAATAATACCAAAGAAAGGACATTTGGGTAGGCCAAATGAACTAATCAAACTATTTATTATTAAAACTGAAACAATGAATATTTTAATGATTGTGAATGTGAGGACTACGTAGGCCTCACAATAATAATCATTACAATAATTAGTACTTTATATAGTAAATATTCATGTCATTGTATAAGGAATAAGGTATAGGTAATTATAGAAAAAAAAAACTACTTTCACCGTGTAAAATTGAAGCATCTCAAACCCAAGCCGGTATGTCCTCAATATAGTCTCTAACAGTTTAATAGGCTTTCTAGCATAATTTCCGCTTTTTAAAAGATTTGAATTAGTTCTTGAGTGTGGCTAGGAATTTTATGATAAAAACGGCATTCAACATTGGCATCTAAACGAGCCACCTATTTTCATGATCCTGGTAGTAGGAACAACAAATTTGTGTTTGTTCCTGGTATTTATATTAATTTTTCATAAATATACTGAGAATACACATTCATTATATAAATCTCTTTAAAGGACAATGCCAGAAACTCTATAGAACTTTGCCTCACTCTCAATAAAAGTCATTTACAAGCCTGCAATATGCAGCATCTTAAAGCTTATTTATTGCTGTTAACTAAACATTTGTCCTAAATCCTGTAGAACTTGCGGTTTGTAGTAAAATCTTAAAACAATGATGACATTGATTACAGGTTAGGTGCAGTCTAAAATTGTTAAAAAGCGATATAAACAACATTTACGTTACGCATTATCATAATTGTTATAATCGTTTTTATTTAAAACTTTTTTATAATGTATCATGCGCAATAAGTAATTCAGGGGTTGAATTCCTTTTATCATGGATTTGTAATCGACAAGTTATACTGAAAACAATATATGTATTAAGAAAAGGTCCTTTAATCGTTACAATTATTTTTATTAATTGACATTTCCTGTAAATAGCTGGGGCAGGATCTGGCATTGCCATTTGTCTCTGGGGGAGTGTTTATAAATTGAACGATGGCCCTTTTTTGTAAAACAAAAATTAACTGAAATTGTCAGAATACCGTACGACATCATACTATAAAAATATCCTTAACGGGCTAGGTAAACTTAACAGATCTGCTACGCCTACGCTACGCAACCGTTTCGTAGATACTATGTATGCAACCACGTGACAATGGTAATGTAACTGCTACTAAAACGCTACCTACGATTTTGACGGCGGATTACGGACCTCTGTGCAACGGCAACACTACGCAACTGCTTAGATGCTACGGGCTTACGAGGCAGGCGCAATGCAACTGCTACCGGAACACTACGCTTTTGCTACGCGCTACGCCTATGCTACGAAAACACGACGAATCTGCTACGCCAGCTTCAAAGAAACGCTACGCTACCGTTACGAAGATGCTACGGAACTACAAGGCAGACGCAATGCCACCGCTACAAAAACGCTACGCATCCGTTACGACGCCTAACTTAAGCACTCTAAGAAAACGCTAAACAAACGGTACTCCAACATGAAACCGCAACACAGTCCCCCCATATGGGGCCTATCTGCAATCTTACATAAATATTTTATTGAGCATAATCCATTAATTAGTCAATCTTGCATCATTTTGTGATAGCAAGCAAGTCTATATAAATCGTATATGTCGTTTTTTTTTTTTTTTAAACATGCTAGCCAAATGTGGTCGCCCTATATTCAGATCCTATTCATATTATTATAAAAGCGGTCCCTAAACCCCGACCAATACATTTGTGAAGGAACCGGTTGATGTATTAATTTTCAGGTACATTAGGTACAGGAAACTAGTTCATCAGCGTTATGTTACACACTTCGGAAGAATTCTCTGCTTCCAGCAGATTGATGACTGCATTATATAACGTCACGCTTGTTTTTAACGAAGGGCTAGACAGAGGTGTGCCTATGGTACTAGACCCACGTTTCGCCGTTATGTTTAAGTCCAATGTAACAGGGGCGAGCCTATTGCCATCAATCAGACACAAATCCAGACTCCTAGTTGCTACTGAGAAATTCTCGATGAAAAAACATAACAACACTTTGCCCGATTGGTTTGGGGAATCGAACCTAGGATCTCTTGCTCAGCAGCAGCTCTTGCGACCTCTAGACCAAGTAGTTAAAGTATTGGCAGTTTTGATGACTGCTGTAAAACATACTCAGAAAGTTAGAACCTTAGATAAATGATTGGTCTAGCCTAGCGCCGCGAGACTGATCATTTATCTTAGAACATATTCATTTATTTCACTGATTTAGATTGACAAACTGAAGACAATATCCGTATTTTCAAAAAAAAGTTCACATTCAAATCTCAGTCTCAATCCGTCAAAAAATCTCAACTTTACCTAAAACTTGACTTGCCATTGATTGTCGCTGAAGGTGCGAAGTGAATTAGAACGTTTTTTTTAGTACGAGAATTGGTCATTGCTGATCACTTAAACAAAGTGAGACTAACAAAAAGTGATCGTTTTTAGAATTTATTTTGCGTAAACAGCTTAGTGTAGATTATGTATAGGTAAGGGTATATTAGGTATACTTTTGCTAAGGTACAATTTACTAACGAAAGAGGGGTGAATCAAGCCAATGGATTCAATACAAGCGTTTGGAATTCAATAATTAAACGAATGAATGACATGTGTATGTCTGTGCGTGTATAAGTTTGTAACTCCAAATCCGGACACTAAAAGTAACAAACAGACCGTCTTACAGGTACACACTTCCGTTACATCTCAATGTATGCTCAGAATCGGTTCGCTGTATTCGTGACGATGACGCTCAAAACTGAAATAAGATCCGCCGATAAATCGTAGGATAAGTTGCGCAAGCGCGCCGGATATCGCACCATGACCGGAAACACTTGTTTGTGCGTACTCGCAGGTAGGTTCCCAGTGCCGCCACGTACACATACATGCACACGGGAGGAGGTCCGCGGGACCCTTTACATGAACACGTGCATAGTACGTACTCACCGTAAGCCCCTCACTGAGATCCAGATTTTATTGCGTCGTTCTTCTTTGAATGTTCATAAGTCTTTCACATAAGAGGTACTTGCTGTCGAACAATGAAAACTATGTGATTTGACCTACTCTGGTCTGGAGTTACTTCGTACATCTACTTGACTTCACTGCACTGGTTAAATTATCAAAACGGATCGTTTTTAACATTTTGACAACCCGTTGCCAATTCCGAAACATCTGCAGTTTCTGTTCAAAAATGTCTATGAACACTGAATAATTTTGCATCGATGTGGGATGTGGGTTACCTATTTCGTAAATATTTTAATTCTCCGTACCTGTAACGAAATATATGTTAAAATAATTTAGTACGACGCAGTTCTATAAACAATGTATTACAAGTTTGGGACAAAATGAGGACACACCGGCCAATCTACGAACTTCTCGTTACATCAATTACGACAAATAATAATATATCAAGTTGTTCACAGATATTATTAATCAAACAATAGGCATTCCGTGAAACAGTGTGTCGGCGAGATGGGCGATAAGGGTCCGGTACTCCGGTAGCGCGCAAACGACTCCCGGTGCGCCCGCGCCGCACTGCATTGATTCAGACGCAACGAGTATTTCATGTTTATAGTTGAATGGTTCAGAATAATTGAAAAGTTATTTATAAGTTTCCTCTTTAGAAGCGAATCGTGTGCGCGATCGGAGCCGGATGCCGCCACCCTTCGGAGGGCATGCCTTCACAAAGGCATTTAGTCTATTTAAAGACATCCTGCTTAGTGCGGGGGCCCGAGTCCGCTCTCGCACGTGCGTCAAGTGTCCTGCGCCAGCCGACCTGTCAATTACTGTCACCCTCACCTATCTGTGTGCTCGCTGCGTCTGTCTCCGCTGATAAACCGACGGAGTCCATCATTTTGAATAGCGTCGCTTAGCACAAAGTGCCACTCCGCAGGTTTTCACTCAATCATGCGATCGTTCAAGATACAAAATCTGATTATGCAGGTACTATTTACATACGTAAGTCGAAGATATTTTCTCATAAAATTCGTCGAACAATCATGTCTTCAGGAAATTGACTTGATAGGTATCCTGTTTCGCTCAATCAATATTGCTCAACGTCGACAAAATTTATCGAAGGAGTATATCTGACAATATAATGGAGTTGGAAACAATACTGAGCGATTATAAAGAGCAGTGGAGCGAAGATTATGGCGTTCGCATGAGACAAGCACAGGCGCGGCCGCCGGCCGACCGCGGCGGCTAATGGCTCGGAGCAGTCGGAGCAGGCAGCACTGAGCCAATTGCACCGACCACCACCGTCATCAATAACAAAATAACATCACTTGACGAACTCATCGATGCAACAAACGTTTCATGACTACTTCGGTATTTCACATTATTGCGAAATATGGTAAGTACGAGCATGTAAAATATTCAGTGAAGTTTAAGAAATGACATGCGCTGTATAATTTCATATGCTTCTGAATTCATTGTTGTTGTTCAAGGTGCATAAGTTTAAACTTTGAATTTACATACGGAGGTCACCATTTAATTAGTAAATTTTATCAAAACGAACTGCTTAAAAATAAAGGGGATGCGCCATAAACTGTTCTATAGAACCATCCTGTTAAATCCTCAACGTACCCGCCGAAGTGGGAAACATGTAAATCATAGCTCATAAACATGGTAGAAAATCTTTGGGATAGTACCTATGCTTACGTTATGTTGTGACTAACAAGCGCACGTACCATAAAATTTAAATATCATTGTAAGGAAATCGTACACCGGCTGATATCGCGAACAAGATCGCCCTGCTCGTATATACATCTATCTGTTTATTGTTTATTTTATTGGCAATGTCTCTCTGATCTAACAGGACATCAATACATATCGTAAAATCGGCAAACGTTATAAATCATCATCATAAGCCAGTCACTAAGCTTCGTAAAATAAGATATTGTAACATTACCGCTGGTACTCGTTATATCTACATATATGTATACCAGTGAATCTCTATACTAGAAACTGTAAAATAATAACAACAAAGTGTGTTTATGCGTAATTATTACCAAATTCTTGAAAAATATCTTGTGGCATTGTTATTTATTACATAATCAGGAAAGCTGAAACTGGGTAGTAGGTACCGACACTGTTGTTTATACTTACGTAACAGAAAATATATAATTGTTGGTAAACAAAGTTATTTCATATTTACTTACATAACAACAAGTGTCTGTAAAGTCATCGTAAAATATTGTAAGCATTTTTTCATTTGGTTTGAATAAAGTTCTAAATGTGAACAACATTGGTAATTATTATTGTGAAAATTACCGTCATCAACGCACTATGATACCGCAAACGCAGGCGTGAAAAATAATGTTATAGTTAAAAACGCAACTAACATTTTCTTAAAAAGTACCTCAGTTCATCATAATTACTTAGAATAAGTTACTAAACCAGAATGTCCCAATTAAGCAATCTTAATCAAACGTAAAGCGTGAAATTGAGAAGTTCATTAGCGTAAAGTAGTCTAGAGTCGTTTTATGTTGCGGGATTCTGTTGTATTGAACGTTGAGGGATTGTAGGATTCCATACAACAGTGTGTAGGAGGTCGTCACCTGCGCGGGCGCTTCCCGGAGTGCGAGTCACACAAGGCGACCTCATATTATCCCACGTAAGCGTCGCACCGCACGGTGACAACCCTCCTTTACATCAAACAGAGCGTTGACCCCGGCGCGCAGCTTGCTCCCCTCATGAAATTCAAAAATATCGGAACCATATGTTCTTGACCTTTCTCTTACTTTTACCGAGCTTAGTGAGAATAACGATCTCTTCCGATCTGTATCACATGGCAGGGTTTTTGTACATTGTAAAAAAAAAAACTCAGGTGTGTCATGTTTTGGAAACAAGTTTCTCAATATAAATAAGAAGTTTCTAGTAGATAATACTACCTATATTGAAAAAAAACATCTATATCTTATTTTTTAAGACGAACTTTTTTATTAACCTTATGAAGTTATGAGTTAGGTATTTATTATCATCCTACCAATTTATCCTGCTATCGAGTAAGTTAAGCTTAGCAAATTTAATTTACTTGATCTAAGTAGGTACTTCTAATACAAACACATTCCATGTTTACATTTTCGTCATTTCTTCGTGGAAAATATATCAATCTTAATTTCTTCAGCAAATGTAATTACTATTACTATAATTGTACATAATACGATATTAACACGTAAATATTTGTTAATTAAAAAGCACATAAATAACAATAACAGTCATTCAGTATCTGTCGTGTAACTGCAGAAGCCTTCAAATCAATGGTACGGTGGCCACACTGTGGTTATGTTGTAATTGAAACAAGCAACACCATAATTTGTTGATTAAAGTAATGGTGGCTACGTCGTACATCTCAATTTTCTGACATAGTTAAACTGTTTTCTACCATTCCTATTGATTATGAGATAAATAGATAATTTGACAAAAGTATCACACGAATGTTTTGAAGTTTGTTTGGTCGTGAACCCCTGTTTCTATATAAAGAGTTTTACACATAATGTAGGTAATAGTTTTTTTTAAATAAAATCATAGAAAAGCTTCCATTCATTTAGATGTAAAAATGTACGCATCCATTTATTGTTCACTGCTGTGCAATAAATCGTATAGTGTAGGTAAGTAAATACAGCATAATTTTTTTAACCAGTGCGTAAACTGTAACCATGAATTCAGAACCTGATTCTAGACCCCAAAGCGTAAACATTTAGCGGCGGTTATTAAAAAAAACTGCTTTTTCATTGAAAAATGCAATACCGACGCGGTGAAAACGTACTGAACAGCGTTTTTACTGAATATGCTAGGGGGTCTGAATTCATGGTTACAGTTTACGCACTGGTTAAAAACTTATCCTGTGTACCAATACCGACTACTATAGCTTAAATTCCAAAAATTCGGACGGCTTTTTACACTAAAATGAAAATAAACGTCCATCACTTTAGTAACGTAAAATAAAAGCACCCAATCATGTCTTTTGAGCCAGAAGAAATTATCCTTTTATCAAAGTCAGAAGCAAGCTAATTCGCCGACTATTAAGGTTCGTTCACGGAGAATACGTGACATGCGTATGCACATGATTGTTCGACAGATTCTCTGCACATATCTACGTAGTACATGCCATGCTTCAAATAATGTTAATTCATTACTCGGTAATATAACTATGTAACATAAGTAATTAAGAATTATGTAGATAATATTTTTATTTCTTAAGGTACCCAATTAGATATGTAGGTATGTGCCTACCAAACTCGTGCATTGATATAATTGAGGGTAACTATGACATGAAAGATTATTGTCATATAACTCACAAAAGTAAGTATACCTATAATTCATTATGAGCTCTTCAGCACCATTTCACACATGGCTTCTAGAAAAGCAAGTCCTAATTGCATATGCGCTAATAGCTCCGAACACAATAAACTCCATTCTCCTACCTATTGTGGTTTGACATTTTTGTAACAATGCGTAACGATCCTATTCTTAGAATGCAGCTTTGACATTGTTTCCGGCATCCATTACGTAAGTAAATCAATCGAGTTCAAATATCGCACAGGCCATCTCATTTTCTAATCGAGTCACTTGCATAATTGGACCGATTTGCACAGTAGTGGCCGCATCGGGCACGGGCAGGCTTCGGCGAGCTCAGCCGCCGCTTGCGCAATCACAATAATCGATGCTCCGCCGATGAAACAGTGAAATCAATGCTGCGACGTCAAGTTACCGCATCGCTTGCTCTATATCCACTGACATCATAACTTAATCAGATCTCATTAGCCGTTCAGGTTCGCATTAGGCAATAATTATTGGAAAATGGTTAAACCTACTTAGTAAGTTAGTAACAGAATTAACTATATACACAGAAGTTAAACTGCATTTAAATATGTTAACCAATGGAATAGCGAGAGACAGGTTTGATGAATGCCTATTGAATTTTGTCAAGAGTGTTGACTGAACGAGCACGACAAAATGCGTAGTTTTTACGACGTATAATAAGGTGTTGTTATTGTCCAAATAATACAGTAAACGGAGTTACAAATACATTCGTAAGAAACATGGGTAGTTAACGTCAAGGTGGAGTGGTACAGTGGTCGCGGGGCGAGCGGCAGCCGCACCCTCAGGAGCTGCGCAAGCGGCGTTGTTTCTCGTGATTTAATTGTACCACACAGACGGTGACTCGCAACTGGCCTGTTTCGACTCGCTGCACAATTTCTCGCCACTTGGCAGCTACAAGTGTATGCGAACCTATACTATTTGCATGTCACATTCAATCACTTCAATTTGCCTACAGCCGCTTGCTCGTAAAACGCCATTAGCATTAGATAGAGTTAATTAGATCGATATTTTATGGTGATTAATAGTCTATTTATATTTAAGTTAAATATAACTCAGGTTTAATTTAGTATACCATGTTGAAATTTAAAGTATTTTCTTAATATATGACACGTAGAAATTTCTTTAAATTAAAATGTTGTATTGCATTAGCGTAGCGATCAATATTCGCTCAACATTCAGTTGCTGTAGGACGCACTAATTGAGACACAGCTACATTATCCGCCCCATGTTTATGACTCCCATATAGCAAGCTATCAAATAAATTCCGAACATGTAGGAGATACTGCCTCGCGTGTAGCGATTATAAGAACCTCATTTTGTTATCTCAGCATCATCCAGACATAATGTAACATTATAGAATAGTTACGTAGGATCACAGTGGCCGGCATTCTGAACGGAACAGTACGTATAAACTAGCATGAAGCAGTGTGTCAGAGTGTGTCGGGCGCTAGTGCGCCTGCGCTACGGACAGCGGGTAGGTAGATAACTTATTAGGGTTGGTTCGCAGATTGCGTGAATGCGTTCACTTCACGGTCGCGTTGCCTTTGTTGGTGCACCGCGCTGGGTGGGCCGCTCTATCGCATGCTCCACATTGCTCGCCGCAGGTACCTGCGGCGAGCAATGTATAGTACCACTGTACCACCGCTGCACTGCCGTACCGCTGCATCGCACCACACACCACGAACATAAATACTCACACAATACATTTTGCACAATTTGTTTCGCTTTCTTAGATTGGGATTACGGCCGATAATCACGAGACTCTGTTCCCTTTGTCACTCATTCGTAAGAATCGTAGGGGTTAATTTAATAGACAAGACAGTGTCCATGAAGATGTACGGCTCCAACATCCGCCTTGTTCATCATACACTTTTCCCTCCATACAGAACTGTAACATAGTACCTTATAAACAAAAGACCAGGGATAAGGAAACCAACGCAGCAACAAAACAAATTGGATGATTTTGAATCACCGTTCGTAGCGATTTATGAATCAGCGATAATGTTGTTTAAGCTTTGGGAGTAAGTATAAAACAATGTTAAATTATGCTATCGTTGTAACATGGCGTTTTGTCTGAGAAATAAACTAGACACAGATTATTTGAGTTGTCTTTATAGCCAACCGGTATTATGACTCAGCCGTGATTGTTTAATTCAGTGCTTCTAAACGTGTCGTGGCTCGTGGCTCGTGGCGCATGCGCCCAGTCACTACTACTACTTTGATTCATAGGCTTGCGCAGATATTAGTTCAGTCTGTATTTAGTCAATTAATATTAAACGGAATTTTGCTTGAGTTTTAGTTGAGTTTAAGAGCGCAGTAGGATTTATTCTACGAACATGATATTAATTGAATAGGTACTTACTTTAAGAACTTCAGGTGTTCTTGTAACTCCTCAAATTTTTTAATAAATACCTATACCTAGTTTATATAACCTAATTCATAATGCGTTTTGCGTTCCTAGTAAAAGTGGTGGTGGTTTCATTGGTTTCAAAGGAAATAATGTATAGTTAAAGAATTGAAAAGAGGCGACCACACGTCACCTAAACTAGAAAATAATCGAGGGGCATGTACCTGTTGCGTTGCGCACTCCTTTCATGGAATATTGTTCTTGTTATAGAGAGCACACGACACAAAGCGGGTTTATCTAGACGCATTATGAGAAGCATCTCCGCTCCCAGATTGCGCGATAATACTCGTCGTCGTCGACTCACAAAAGTATAGAGCGGCGCGGCGCGGGCGCACGATGCATAGTGGTACGATGTGCGGAGGAGCGCGGTGCGGGCGGCTGCGACCGATGTAAGGTGATCTCGAGCCGAGCTGACCTTTGTGCATTACGGGCAACCGCCGTCGATCTTCTTTGTGTCGCGGCATGCTTGTCAGCGTCCTCGCAAGAAGGAACTTTGTTGTCTTTCTCGAAAAGAAAGTAGGTAGAGATATCGATGTAAGCATTGTTCCGCCTTCGAGTTAATTCAATATAGTGCTGCTGTCTATCGAACGCCATTTTTGTTTAACATTTGAATAGGTCTTATTGTGCTCGCAGTTTGGCGTTCTGAATAGAGAGCAGGTGTGTCTTAGAAGGTTTACGGTCGCTGATCTCTGACGTCTCGTAAGTTCCTAACCTGAACATTATTCATATTTGGTTCGGGCTTTTCAACTTTAAATGATCGAAAGTTCGAGGTCCGTTATCAGATTTAACAATTCTAAAATACGCAACTGAATAGTTAATTACTTTGTTATCTTGACTTTGATTGTGGCACAAACAGTAGAAACTGGTTGCATGAGCTGTACAAAAGCTAAAAAGCCGTTAATATATATCTAATCGCTTATCTACGTCATTACAACAATCGTATAAATCATGGTCGGAATAGTAGGTAACTTAGCTGGAAAGCGATTTGGTGACAACAATTAAGGGAAGTTAGTAAGCTATTGTGTTATGATAAAAAGATGAAATGCCATTGGAGATTACCTTTTATATGGTCACCCGCTTCAAATGAACGATGAACAACTGGAGATGTGTCATCGGATTTTACTATAGAGAGCGACATCGTGTCAAATGTGGGACTTTGTTGCGCGTGAGATCGTCGCGGTGTTGCGTGGCCAGGCATTCATATAAAGGCTTACTAACTTCATTCATATGGGAATGAGCTAAGGCTTTAGTTCTATTGATTTTTTTCATTTTACGAAGTTTTAACTTGTTGCATTCGTTTCCACGATAATCATAAACAATTGTCTGTTTAGTAAGCGTTGTCTTGTCACGTCACTAATCTAATGTTGGCTAACATAATTTACATCACAGAGATATGCTAATGTCGCGAATACTGCATGAGCTCTCCGTAGCCATAGCTATATCATTAGCATAGTAGACAAATAACAAATTGAGTAGGCAAGTGATATTAAAACCTGGTAAATCTGTGAACTATGCAGTTTCCTCTAATAACTTATTCAAAAATTGTAGCAGCGTAGCATTCAAATTAAAGTAAACTAGGTTCAAATTTTAATTTAATTAAAGTATTTATCCTTGGGACCGTTTACCGTGGTCCGCAGATGACGCTCGTACCGTGGCCGCACGGGCCGCGCGGGCCGCACGGTCCGCCTCAACTAGGTGAGCAATGACAGATGTGCCAATTTAGCCCGTGTCACCTCGCCCGCCTCCCTACAACAACTATTAACTTCGTCTGTATAGGAATCGGTCAGCTGGCATATTTTTTTACCAATCTGGATCAGTTGGTCGAATTTTATGCGTCTGCTGACCCATATGTCTCGTCAACGTAACGTATTTCGACACACCAATGTAATAATAATACGCCATATAAATTAAAAGAAACCAGGACATTATGAGTATTCAAATAAATGAAGGAATTCAAGAAATACCTGAACAATTGGGAAAACAGGTAATAAGGAACTGTTTATCTAAAAAGATTTATCTAGAAGTCAACTGAAAAGTTTAAACCGGATATAAAATAATACAATACCGTATTAATTCTCGATATTCCAAGTTTCGATCTACGTAAAACCATTGAAATAAATGAAACACCTTCAGCACAAAAAAACAAGACTCGACAAACAATAAGAAGCATTTATAACCGTTTAAAGAATTACTTACATTCGCTTATATGCATAGCACGACATTACAATGTAAGTAGGTAGTCGTGTACATACGTATGTACATACGCAACACGGCTCAGACTGTCCGGAGTTCGGAGGGACACGCCACAAAGTATTCCATGAATGTGTAATCAGAGAGTTTATTGATCGTGGCAAGATTAACACCACTCCGCATTGTCTGAGTTGGCACGTCTTAAATTTTCCCTTTTTGTGCCAATAACTTAAGGAATTCACGAATTAATTTTTTTTCTTCACCTTCATGAATGTCGTCGTTTATCACAACTGGAAAGAAATATTCCTTCTTATGTTGCGCTTTCGTAACCGCTTTTCAATTGTAAATTGTGATGTTTTACGACTATCTTTCGTACCCAAAATAGAATTCCTTTACTTACTCATAAATAAATCGAGTGCGACCTCGCTGACACGACGAGGAAGTACCACTTGGGGGATTTTTCTTAAATAAATTAAAGTTGATATCGCTCGAATAAAAAAAGGGATATATTTAATAGTCACGTCGAAGAGCTTAGGTAAACTTACATAAACCAATTGCAACGCAACGTGAGCTTGTAAAGTAGTTACATAGATGCGGGAATGTATATGAAAACAGCCTGGGAGGATCGCTCGTTACATGATTGCAGCGCCACGGAAGGGCGCACGCGCACATGCACATCCTGCGAGCACGTGCCGTCCACGCGGCCGGAAGTGCCTCGCATCGACCCACTTACCGCGACCTTCGCGTATTTCTATACTATTTATTTATCCCACTCTTTGTACTACAACTTTGTTACTTTCGCCAGCCCAATGGAGCTCGCGCCAAATACACCGGGTGCTTACAACAGAGCTGTGGTCGGTCATTCGCAACCAGCCAATGTCATTGTCAATACCTGCCTCTGAGATCAGCAAATGCTGTCTGCTATAAACCAATTGATGTAATAGCAAACTGGAACGTTCTTCTTCTGCATAACAGACTTCCAACATACATTTATCGGATAGGTTTACAATTACCATGTATTATTTATAGAGATCAGATATTCGGGCGCATTTTTACCTAAAGTAATTTTTTAGCTGTGTAAGTATGGCAGCGGCTTCTTCGAAAAAAAAACGAGATGCCAGGAACACCGGTAATGCAAAACTATTCGAGTGTACAGAATGGAGGGACTTAAAAAATATTTAAAAAAACCCGGGATTCTTTAAAATATTAGGTAGGAAGCGCATTCCATATTAACCAATATCATCAACCTGAGGTAAATATGCGCTAGAAACACTTTTCACTACATAACATCACGCCTTGTTTCCCCGAAGGGTTGGGCAGAGGTGTACATATAGTACACCCACATTTCGCCAGTTATGTTTAAGTCCCATGTAATAGGGGGCGAGCCTATTGCCATCTACCGGGCACAAATCCAGACTTCGGGCTGCTACTGAGAAATTCCAGATAGAAAAACCCAATAACACGTTGCCCGACCTGGGAATCGAACCCAGGACCTCATGCTCAGCAGTAGCGATTGCGACCACTAGACCAACGAGGCAGTCAACTTTTCACTACTTATTGCTTTAATGATTGCTATCTTTATAAAACGCTAAAGTTTCGTGAGGTATATTCTATAGAATTTTATAGAAATTTTAATTTCGTTTATATTCTTTATCAATTTAACAATACAGGTTTATTTACTGCCACGCAATGGGAATTTTATTATCTACATGTGAAAATACACATCGGTAACTTAGGTATCTCAATATGATTGACACTTCAGGGTTGCATCAAGTTATTGTACGTTAAGTTTAATAATAAAAATCGTATCTACGTGTTATTTGCATAGGCACTGTTGACTGAACTTAGGTACGTCGATAAGGCTTGGACAGGTTGTGGGGGCTTATCTGTTGGCGAGGACATCCGCACGTTGCTCGGACGTGCGTTATCCAACTAACACAGTTTTATTATCGCGCATCCCCCGTCTTCATCGCGATCGCATCGACGTATCGGTGACCACGTGATAAAATGCTCGTTTCAAATCAACGTCGCATTTGAAACACGGAAGTTTGTGTCATACGAGATCAAGGGCAACAGAGACAATGATGTTACCAAAGATAAAATAAAAGCTTATGTTGCTCTCTTTTATGTTATGGGTCATACAAGACAGCGAACGATATCATCAGGACGCACTGTACCGTTTTATAAAGATTGCAATCACTATAGCAATAAGCAGTGTAAAGTGTTTCTCCCATCGTCGTCCCAGGACACCGCAATAACCTCCTTTGAAATGTTAATTGCTTCAAAACTTCTGAGAGAAAGGTTTTTTTGCATTAGCAATATCAGCCTATAACGTTCCCACTGCTGGGACACAGGCCCCCTCTCTGTGGGAGGGGGTGGGCCGTTCTCGTATCCACCACGCGGGCCCAGTGCGGGCTGGTAGATGTCACATGTCTTCGAATTTTTGGTTCTAGCATTCCGGTTTCCTCACGATGTTTGCCTTCACCGTTTTGAGAGCAGTGGTGATGAAATAAATTACACAAAGTAACGCGCCTGCCTGGGTTCTGATAGGATCCACGACCTACAACTCGTATATCGGGGCCGCTACCACTGAGCCACCACTGCTTTCTCAGCAGTCAGCACATAAAATTGAATTAAAAAGCAATGTATCTACCTATCTAAATTCGATTTCAACGAATTTCTGTGCTCCTGTTTATAGTTCTGTTTTTTTTTGTTTGTTTGCACGTGTTCTGTGACAAATAAACCAATTTTTCTTTCTTAATTTCTTATTGTACATAATGTAAGTACCTACCTGTCGTGACGGCGGTAGCCTAATGCTACCAGCTTCTTTGGTCTCGTGAGCAACATATTTTTACAAAATGCAAGATTTTAGGACCCGCTTTTAAAAATGTGGGTATGTAGTGTTAAACACCCAGTAGCCAGCCGTAAACGAGAATTTTTACAAAAAATCTTAATAAAAAAGAAACAAATTAAAACAAAAACCGGCCAAGTGCGAGTCGAACTCGCACACAGGGTTCCGTACCACAGTACAATATTTAAGACAAAATATATTACTTATGCGTTTCTTGTTTAGTTGTATGTAAATAAATAAATACATTAAATAGGGTAATTTTATTTTTATTATTTGTTAATAAAGCGGCAATAGATCACTGTGTGAAAAGTTTAACTGTCTACCTATTAAGGTTCATGAGATACAGCCCGCTGACAGACAGACGGACTCACAAGGGAAACTTAGTAACAGGGTTCCGTTGGCACCCTTTGCTATACAGAACCCGAAAAAGATTGTATAGCACTTATTACAGAGACCCGAGGGTATACTTTCCGATGTTCTCTCAGCTAACTCAGAAATTATTTTTAATTATGACGGAGTATGACACCACTTCTGTTCTGGTCGACAATGATCAAATTGGCTTGGCCTTTTTTTTCTTCTAAAATATTTTAAAACATCTAGTTTGTATCAAAGTTATTCCACAGTTTGCTAAAGAAAAGCATCGGTCATTTATATATATATGTAGTAGGTTGACCATTCGACGCAGCAGCAACCCCTCGTGAGACGCTAAAACTTTCTGTATCTTCATACCACCTCGAATTGTCGCCATATCATTCAATAACTGGTCTGGCATACTTAACGATGGATTGGATTTCGAACATAATGGAGAGAAATAAAAAAAACGGTAACGAAACATTTAGTTAAAACTATATGTGTTTTAAGTTAAGTCTCACGATTTACAGTTTAATTTACTGTCACGTCTTATGTGGCCGAGTACTAGATTTGCAGACCAGAGTGAACATGTCAGTGGATGTAGTGACGCTTGCAAAGGCTGAACACTGCTGCAGGGATGACTACTGGGTGTTTTACTCTATTATTTGGTGCAATATGCTAGTATAGTGACTCAGCAGATGAGACGACGCAAACTAAGCATAAACTGCATAGATTTATTGCTGATCTGTGCATCATTTGTTTATTATGAATACGTGAGTTTTAGAGTTCAGAGGACTTTGACCTAGTTTAACCCTATTAACAAAGTGACCACTTTTTTAAAGGTCTGCTATTTTTTTTTTATTGCCGAATGGGCCTGCGCTTGACCTCGATCATGACAGATGGAAAGCGATGGATGAGGTCTATGGTGAAACGAAGGTGCCCAGAAGTGATTTATCAATGAATAACCATTTTATTGCGATTAAAACAAGACATAAGTTCGTTATTATCTTGCGTGTTATATTATTAAAGAAGAAGTAGAAGTTACCTCTACAATCGTTTTATCAAATCACATTTGTAACAATTACGCAACAAGTGAAATAACAAAGAAGTCCACAGGTAAACTAAACAACACCATTTGTCATGGTTAACTGGAAACACAACAGTGCGATTGTTCCTCTTTAAACCTTGAACAATAACCTGTTCGAGTGCTGCGTCGATTTTTTTCCAAAATCTCCTTTTATTCGTATTCAAAAAGCTTAATGGAATTTCGCATTGCGCCAGTCGGCATATTGTACAACGGCGAAGAATGTGGATAAAATCAACAACGCATTAAATCACACATACCCGATTATTCAATAGTAGGGGAAAAGAATATTTACGCCTCACGGTAAGAAAAATGTTGAAGATAAAATATCTCTCCACAAAGAGAAATTCGGTTTACCCGTGAAGCTTTGTGCGTGGGATAGACGGCTAGCAAATTCGTGAGTGGGTTTGAAGCGTTATGCAGTAGGTATGTGTATGTGGCATTGCGCAGGGTGCAGGTAGTGTTGGGAGCTGTGTGCATAAATCTGCAGGGCGAGCGGCCGCGGCCGGTGCGCGCTGTTCACGCCTACATCGCGGGCGCAGCAGCGGCGCTCGCGCGGCCGAGCCGATCTGCACGTTCTTAGCATATCTGAATCTGTCTACACGCGGCGGCACACCGCCGCTACCAGATATGGGCAAAAATTGAAACACGGAACGTACATATCTGAGTGGGCCTCTGCCTACACATAAAGCGTTGCGTTCGTGCTGTCTTTATGACCCGCCCCTGTATGGTAAAGAAAATAAAATCTTTTCGACGATCTGCATGTCACGCAGGTTTCACAGGCTGTTTACTACAAATTTCTATTTAAGTGAAAATAGTTTGAAGTCTTTTAGGCAGCGCTATTTACTTTAAATAAAACTGGTAGGTACTTAATCAGCAACTTCAATCAAATTGGTATGTGTACTTAGTTACTTGTATAATTGCCAATGTGTGTCTCATGTTGCCCTAATATGCAAGCAATAATTAAAATATTGGTAAGGGTACCTACCTACCTATCAAGTGTAAGAAGAAATACGGTCTTGTTCGTATCGCCGCATTCGGTTGCCAAAACATTCGGGTTAGCGACCAAAACGAGCGATGTCGAGCACAATATTCGTCCAGCTTCGTCGCCCAATTTCACATCCAGGTCCGAATTCAGGTACAGACATTCAGACACCCGAATGCTGGTTATACCTGGCGCCTTTAGCGTAGCTTGTACTGACTTTTTTGGTTCCGTGTAAAAAGGGACGGGACCCTATTACTAAGCCGACGCCGCCACACCGTCTTTCTGGTCTTCCTTCAAGTTGTAAAAAGAAGGTAGGTAATAGAAAAGTATGGGTGGTACGGAACGCTTAGCGCGGAGGTCCAACTTGCACATGACCGGTTTTACTAATGATGTAGTTCTTGTAGTTCTGTAGCTACACTGCTAAAGAGAGAAGAATAGGTACCGAATAAGTACCTACCCACAGCAGTTGAAATTAATCGAACTTTCTTTGGCATTACAGATCTTAAGTACAATAGGTCGGTTTTTGCGCGTCTCCTTACCTGCATGAGCCGTATCCCACGGCCTCGGCGCCTCAACAGGTGTGCACCTGAGCCCAGACGCGCTTTTTCATTACGGACATACAATCAAACAAAACGAACTACATGCTCGTTTGAGAATGATGCCCGATTCATTCATCGTTCGCCGTGGAATTCTTTTATATTTGCTGCCCGAACTCGATCTTATTTTTATTGTCTTGCTCGTTCACATTGACGATATGACCGTGCCTCGACGATGGATATGGAGATTGTCTTATTGATGCTTCATGCTTATTTTTAATGTACTCGATGTACATCGACGACATTTGATTTTAATGAATAGGTGGATACAATCCTTATCGAAACACTCCGACTTAATTCTTCTTAGGTAATTAGACGGTCGACATAAACATATAGATGTTAAGGACAGGACACTTTTCAAGTTAAATGTCTAAAACTAAGTTGTCGTCGCCGACTCGTCGTAATGAGCAAATAGTGATGTGCGTGCAGTTCACGAAATCGCGATTCGCGTTTGCATTCGCGTCGTTCACTTCACTTCGTCACTGGCCACAGCTGCGTATAAATCACTGCCGTATTCTTACTTGTTACGAGATACCTTTTTAAAATGCTTTTTATATTATGATCTCCAAATCAGTTTTATAATTTTAACAGACGAAAAATGGAGAAGGTTCTCATGTCGACGCGTTATAATTTTACTCCTTGTATGCTAGTCCATGGCGAAACATGTAAGGTCGTAGTTCTATTTTTATGACCTTAATGTACCATGTTTTTATGCAAATAATTAAATTCTATTCTATCTTCAGATTAAGTTTTGATTTCAAGTCTAACCACAAACAAAACTTATTTAGATAGTTTATGTTTAGTCACATCACTATAAAATATATATAAAAAAAGAATGGAAATGAAAATGGACGCTTGACCATTCATAGCGGCTTGCTGTCAAAAGAGTGGACTCATTTTAAGACAACGCGTACGCAATAACTTGTGTGGAAACAATTTTGATGCACGACATTAATTAGCAGACCGAATGAATTTCTCATATTTTACCTTACATTTAAAAACATAAACAACATCTATATTTGTAAAATTTAAACAATATAAACATAGCCACGTATCAGTTGTAGCAATTAATTAAACGCACCGCAAGCGCAAACAAACGAAGATAGTAATTACTAAGTACGTGACTACCTACTACGTGAAATTGGAGGGTCCCTGTTATGAAATTGATTTAATTGAACTTATTTTATCACTGTTCGCGGTTCAATCCAAATTAAATCTAGAGTTGTCACACGTGACATTTTGGGATGTAATTTGCAGTTCCATAGTATTTTAGACGTGCGCGTCACGTGCTGGCGGTAACCTTGATAAAGCGCTGGTCGACACATTGCGGGCAGGGCGTTGTCGCATACCGATCGCGATGGTCCGTTTAAACCCGACACTTCCACACGACGCGCCTAACTTTAATTATTTCGCTCTTACATTCAGACAAAAATATTTACAGAACCATCTATCGCTATCTTTATTAATTTGGCAAACATTACGCCTACCGATTCCATCAGTAGGCTAGTAAACCTACTGTGCCCTTAACATCGATTTGACGGTATCTACCAGCTATCTATACTTACTTTCAATATCGACAGTTTTTCTTACACTCATGAAGTTAACCTTGAATAATTCGGCCGGGACATGATCAATATTTATTTTATATATTTACTTATATGCATAGATATCTGTAGAATATCATAAACAAACAGATCAACAAGTCGCACTGTTAGCTTTATACCATTTTATCGATAAATTTGTTCTTGATTTACAGTGCCCATAAAAGATAAATGCAGCCGTAACCTTGATCTACACACATCTTGATATTGGAAAATGTGAGCAAACAAAGGTGGGTTAGTGTTGCTTGCCAGTTCATATTCCACGAATTATATAACGTCTGTGTCAACAATAATATGGATTAACCTTCAAGATTATGTGTTGAATGTGGGGTACCGACGCGTTTTCTTCTAGTACAGATAAGAAGGCAGTATGGTACGTAAGTTCTCTAAAGCATGCTCCAGGGTTTCTGCACCTCGACCGCAGGAAAGAAGGGTATCAAATCGAAACTAATAGTATTAATAATCTTCAAAGCTAACAGCCTTATTATATTACACTATGCGATATTCAGGGACCCTTTCCCTAAACCTAGATGGTGCATTAAGAGAAAGGGGGCCCAAACATATCACTTAAATATCGTGTGGTGGAATAGGGGTTTTAATTGATCAACGGGAATCTAGTCCATTTTTGACAGAATATGTTTCATGTTTGGTGTGTAACACCAGTAATATACTTTCTCACGCAGTCAGTCAATGACTCCAAATCGTCTTTACAAACCGATTCTCCTTGTAGAATATGTTTACCTGAATCAGCTGATTTTGGGAATTTGAACGGCTTGAATGAACACAGAAAAAATATTCCACAGCCAAACTACCTGTTGTTGAATCGAAATTGCGTTGAGAAATACGCACCTTACTGTGGGAGAAATATCAATGTGCACTTAATATAATAGATAGTAATAAGTAAGGCAGTGAGACAGTCGAGCCGTAACTTTCACATGTCATCGAGGAGGTCCAGGTACAGATGTTCTGCATCCTTATACCGAGTGAATTGGGTGTAATAGAAGAGTGATTTATTTTCTAATTAAATCGGAGCGTGTGTAGGTTGATTTAGGCGCATATTGTGGTGTCTGGCTGCGCGGTCGGTTGCGCTGGCGCAGCGTGGCATGGCGGCTCGCTATCGATGCCGGCCGATCGCGTCGTGTTAATTACTTTCATTAAGGGCAATTGTCCTGCTCAATCGGTCTGATCAGTCAGTTTGCCGCCGCTCGATATTTCTACTCAATACCATTAGCCCGCCTCGTACGACGCAACTCTTGCATGAATTGCGTTACATGCGCCCATCTGAGCTTTAATTTAGTTTGCGATAGTTTATTACCCTTGCCTTTAGTTGACAATAAACAAAGTTGACATACAAGTTCATACAATAAGTTGTAATAGGTACTATATACAGCTAAACTACCTACTGTGCTCCTCATCATTCGCCTGCCCTTAATCCGATTTATTTAAGGTCGCGCAATATGCATGAAGAGATATGTGGAACAGGGTGTAAAGTTCACTCATACTCTTGGAAAAGGGAGGATCCTCCGGCCAGATGGATGTCGTATCTGGTGGACAACTGCCCCACGATTGATGTCGGGAAGTTGTATATATGCTAGCTGCGCGGTAAACTCTGATTGAGCGGTGCAGGATTTGTGTGACGTCAATGTGATGCGTTGTTTGCATGTGGCGGTGTAGATGCCGCCACATCACTCCCCTCCGGGAACCGGAGGTCGATATTAGAGATGAAACGGATATCCGGTAACTATCCGGTATTCGGCCTATCCGGCGGCCTTAATACTATCGGACCCAATACCGGATAACTAACTACTATTCGGCCGGATAGGCATCCCACCGAATAAAAAAAAAACTGGATAAAAAATTTATATTTTTAAGTAATTGTTTGCTTTATATAGTTAGTCTTAGTATCACTTAAGAAATATAATTAGTTTTAGTTGTACATTTTTAATCACACAATAGTAAATGAATGTAATAGAAAGAAAATGAATTATTATAATAAGGGCAAATTATAGTTAATAAATACTAATTTCTCTGCATTGAGAGTTAGCAAGCGGTTTCGCTTCTCTTCATAAATAAGGCCAGCTTCAGACAAAGTCTTTCGCTGTACACACTGCTGCAAGGTGCTGAAAGATAGATTTTTGCAAACTTTTGTTTAGCTGTCCACCAAGAATATACACCAAACGGCTATCCGGCGCGTTCCGCCGGATATCCGAGATCCGGTATGTCGGAAGTGTCTGCGAAGATGCCCCAGTGAGTCTATCGGGAAGTTGTCTATATGCTCGCTGCGACTCTGATTGCGCGATGCAGGATTTGCGAGACGTCAGTGTGATGCGTTGTTCGCATGAGGTGATGTAGATTGCCGCCACATGTCCTTTCTTCCATACTTCACTAGTAGTCGTCACCCCGTTTCTTATCATATAATTTTTCACACAGTCCATCCATCGTTTCTTTGGTCTTCCCCTACTCTTAAAGCCATCGAACCTCATATTTAAAACTATTCTCACGTCATTTTCCTCATTCCTCTGCCTCACATGCCCACACAACTTTTCAGTTACCGATGCCACGTTCAGACTTCTTCTTGTACTCATTTCTTATTCTATCCGTTCGTTAAACATACATAGCATTCTCATCTCACCTTTCATTCATGCCTTTTTTGGCCCATCATTCTGATCCATACAACACAGCAGATCTAACTATTGTTTTTCTTCCCCTTAAGTTTAACGGGGATGTCGGGGGTTGTTCCCGTGATCTGCCGCCATTTCATTCATCCAGTGTTAATACTTCTCCATCACTTTGCACGAATTAACCGAGATACCGAAAGTCGGAGCAGACTGGGAGAAGCGCACCACCAAGAGCTATGGCTCCAGAACTGGAGAGACCGCCAGAATCGCAAAACATAATAATACGTGGGACACTCAGAAAGTTTTGCGAAAATAAAAATAAATGTTCTATAAGTAAATATTTTCTATGAAATCTTTTCAAAGTACTATCCACTAGCCTCTATTCAAAGTTTCATGCGTCTGAACCAGTTTTCGAAACACTTTTTCCACTCCGCCGTAGACGCCTCGTTTACAGCCTGATAGAACGCTGACAGCGCATCTTCCGGCGACGAAAATTGTATCCATATAGATAGCTAGTTTTGTTTATTTTCGGGAATTATAAGAAGTCACACCGTGCTAGGTCAGGGCTGTAAGGGGGGTGACCCAGGAGTTTGAACGGCGTGCTGTCCAGGAAGTCCCTCGTTTTGAGCGTGGTGTACGAAGGCGCGTGGTGGAGCCGTAGCCTGCGGAGCCCTGTGTTCGGTCAGAGAAAACTTCTGTTAAGCATTTGATAGTATACCACTCAGCGTTGATGTTTCTTTGGTTTCGTAAAGGAATTGACACCAATTAGACAGTCAAATTGAAAAAGCTCGCGATCAAAGTCTTCCCCCCGCTTCTAGACCGCTTCACTCTGGTAGGCGTTGATTCGTTTAGAAACACCCAAACCGTTGACTGGCGTTCCGTTTCTGGGTTATATTGATAAATCCAAGACTCATCACCTGTAAAGATGTCGTAAAAACGCCGAGACGAGCCTGCTTCAAATTTGTTTATCATATCACGGCACCATTACACCCGGGCCTGCTTCTGCGTATCGGTGAGGTTGTGCGGCACGCATCGTGAAACTATCCTCCTCACGCGAAGATGCACTTGTAGAATTTCGTGAAGGCTTCCCAATCCAACTTGCAGTATATGCTGAATCTCTAGATACATAAAATTTTCACTTGCTAGCTAGTCGACCTCGCTTGAATTCGATACACCAACGATACACGGTTGCCTTAGAAGGGCCTTCACCTATGAATGCCATTTGAGTCATTCGTACGGTTTCAGGCGACACTTGAAATCGTAAAAAATCATAGAACGAAAATGTTTCTCGGAATATTAATCAGGAAATTTTGAACTTGGAACGTACCTATTTTTAATAACAAATAATAATATTTTCAAAATAGATTATAATTGGCCAGTCTCTCATACATAAAAACTCTTTCTGAGTGGCCTGGTATATTTAGTTTTGGTTCTGCTAATTTTCAAGACAACATTCTCCAGCTTCTGTTGCCATTTCTCCAAATTCCAGATCCATCTTGATCGACAAGCAAGCGCGGCCCCCATATCTAATAGAGCGCTATGTTGTTTTTGGGATTAATAATAATAATATTAAAAGACTACAAAACGCATACATCACATGAAGATTCTAACACACACCTTACACACTTTCTAGACACTCTTAAACAAAAATTAACAGTTGTTAAAAGCAGACTAGATAGATACACTAAATGCACACTCCGTAAAACACAAAATAACCTTAGAAATAACGAAAAATTATTATACCGAAAACTAAAGGCATCAACAATGAACCACACTACACCGAACCATAACACACATACAACGTGGCCGGCCACAGATGAGTTGCAGCAATTCTGGGCAGGAATATGGGAAAATCCAGTCTGTCACAATACTGAAGCAGAATGGATCAAAGAAGAGGAGGCCTATCAGACAAACGTTGAAGCGATAATTTTTGAACAGGTTGAGGTAAAAACTTTCCACGATGTCCTTAAAAAGGTACACAAATGGAAAGCACCAGGCTCTGATCACATACACAACTATTGGTACAAAAAATTCACACACGTACATCTCTATAACTATATTAACGATTTTATAAAAAACCCAACTATTATTCCGTCATACAGTACAGAAGGCAAGACATACATGCTTCCGAAAGACCCTTTTTTTTTTGGGTGGGAAATCATCAAATGACTTCTCCCGCTCTGGGTGGAGCGGGAGGGCGTGTCAGACTTTTACTGACTAAAACCCACCCATGTTCCTTCAGTTGCCTGTGCCAGGGCCACGGTTTTCTCTTTAGAATTACCCGCGACCCTGAGGCGTCGGCCCTATCGTTCCCCGTCGCTTTGTGCTGACATCTCTTTGAGGCGCGCGTGGAACACGACACGCCGTCAACCCGGGCCTGGTCCTTACCGGACGGCGAGCTACCCGTTGCTCGCCGTCCGCTAGCCCGCGCCTACGGTGGCCGGGAATCTGCAGGCGACTCCCAACGCCCAGGGCGTCTCCTGCGGCGGCTAGTGGGGGCGTGAGGGCGCAAGGCTCTCTCCCTCACGCGCTCCGCCTCCTCCTTCGCGAGCATTACTGCTTCGCAGAAGGAGGTAACGGCTTTCCATTCCCTCTCGCTCCGTACCATGGCCTGGACCAGGGCCGGACGCGAGAGATCGCCGCCGCCAATCGCCTCCGCGAGGACACTGCGGTGCTCCGCCCAAGCTGGGCATACCTCCACCGTATGCTCCACCGTGTCCTCCGGGCGATCCACACAACTGTGACACCCGGGCGTTTCCTCCCGCCTTATGCAAAACAGGAACCTCCCGAAACAACCGGTGTCTGGTGAGGACCTGTATCAGGCGGAAGGTGAGGACGCCGTGGCGCCTCTCCAACCACTCCTCAAAGAGGGGACTTACCGCCGCCATTGTGGCGTGCCCATTCCGAAAGACCCTAACGACACATCTAATCCAGCAAAATATAGGCCAATTACGTGTCTGCAAACTATTTATAAGATATTGACATCGTGCATTACTAACATCGTATACAAACACCTTAAAACACAAAAGATAATAACAGAAGAACAGAAAGGGTGCAGGAAGTTCAGCCAAGGTTGTAAAGAACAGTTAACAATAGATGCAGTAATACTTAAACATGTCCAACGTACTAAGAAAGATTTATTCTCTATGTATATTGATTATAGGAAAGCATACGATTCAGTACCTCACTCGTGGTTACTTAAACTTTTGAATTTATACAAGATACACCCACAACTCATCAACTTTTTAGGTAATATAATAGAGAAATGGCAGACGTTATTATCCCTGAACACATCCACAGGAATAGTTGAGACAGAACACATTAAGATCCAGCGAGGGATATTCCAAGGAGACTCACTCAGCCCACTGTGGTTCTGTCTCGCATTAAATCCGCTTTACAATAAACTCAATGCCTTAAAGCCCGGGTATCAACTTCAATATGATGACCAGCAAAATTGTAAAATAAACCACCTGCTCTATATGGGCGATATCAAATTGTACGCATCATCAACAGACGACTTATATGAACTAGCAAATGCTACTGAATAATTTTCAAATGATATTGCTATGGAGTCTGGGATTGACAAATGTAAAATTAATTCAATCAGAGCGGGCAAAACTTATTCACACTCATACCACATGCAGACTGGTGACACCATAGAATCATTAGACGAAAACGGGACTTATAAATATTTAGGTTACATACTGGCTAAACAGCTGCTTCATAAGGAAATTAAAGCTACACTTACTAAACAATTTAAACACAGGTTAAAAACAATATGTCATACACAAATAAACGCTCGAAACACCATAAAAGCCATAAACACTTATGCCATCCTACATACCTATTCTTTTGGTATCATAAATTGGAACAAGACCGAACTCAATCATTTGCAACGGATAATAAATACCACTCTGACTAAACACAGAAGGCACCATCCTAGGTCATGTGTTCAGAGGCTCACTCTGCCAATCAACGAAGGTGGCAGGGGAATAATAGATATCACTAACCTACATAACAAGCAAATGACTATTTTAAGAACATACTTTAATGCTAAAAGTACTACTTCAACTCTACATAAAGCAATAGTCTTTAATGATAAAAAATTTACCCCTATAAACATGTTTGAGAAGACATCCCAGAGTAATGAACAACAGACTGACCGACAGACTAACATCTCAGATTGGACCCACAAGTCATTGCATGGGAGACATCGACATGATCTTAATCAACCTAACGTCGACAAGTTATCGAACGAATGGTTAAGGCGTGGAGAACTGTTCCCTGAGACAGAAGGGTTTATGATAGCTATTCAGGACCAAGTGATAGAAACTCGCAATTACCAGAAACACATAATGCGAGTTCCTCAAATCATAGACAGATGTAGGCGATGCAAAAGTTTCCCCGAAATCATTCAACACATCACGGGTGCGTGCAAAGCAATAGTCCAGACTGATTACAAACACAGACATGACCAGATAGCGAATATAATCCACCAAAAATTAGCAATAAAATATAATTTAGTTCCCTCACCACCTGTAGCTTATTATAAATATCAACCTGAAACTGTTCTCGAAAACTCCACTCATAAGATGTACAGTAAGCGATCAAAAGTGCATAGGCAAGTTCGAGTCGTATTGCTGTGAACTCACGGGACGACTGTATGTGTTTCAACGACACACACCACAAAGATCGCAGTTTTGCACGGCACACACTGTCGTATCGTATACTCGCGTCGCTCTGTACGAAACAAAAATATATTGCCGTCGCTTTTGTTGGACACGCATCATGCGCGTGACCTGGCCGGTTTATGGCATTGCTAAAATTCGAGTTAATCTAATATGAGCTGGTAGCAGTAGGCGCCAAGCGTTGGACCGAGAAGTCGCCGGCTTAGGTTCTGATCTCAAAAGAGGCAGCGCAGTTTTATTGCCAATTTCTTATTTTGGTTTAAAATAATATACTTAAAAAAATGCTGTTTTTATATTTTTGTTGTTATTGTAATAACAACAAAAATTAAAACATTTTTATTTGTTATAATATTTTACAAAAAGATAACCGTTACGATTATTTATAATAACTTCTTCAGCCAAATAGGATGTGAATACTATGTCATGGAACTTAGAAGCAATTTTTTTTATTTAAACATGTGAAATGTTAAAAAAAAATATAAGTAGATAGATTTATTTCACCATAAACAATTAAGCATCGATCATGAATTTTTATTAAGTGGTTTTGTATGGCAGTTTGTTTACATATTGAGGATAGCTTAAGTTTTCATTTTCATTTTCGTTCTGTGAAAAATGATTGAAACTAAACCTCAATTATTATAATTAATTATACAGGATAAACTATTCCAGAACTTAAACGTTCTTGTTTATTACGTTATTGTTTTCAGGGCTTCGGTGATGCAACCTTTTTAGTGCGGAGTACACGGCGAACAGTTTTTAATGATGCTTTTAATTAATTCAGCAAAATGTCCGGTTGGTATGAAACCATTTGTTGCATATTCATTCAACTTGTGTGGGCTTATTTAAATAAGCATCCACTTTATTAATAAGCGCTCCAACTATCTAGAATTCCTTCTTCCTCACATCTCTTAACCCACAGACTCACATGGTATTTGTCTAGAACAAAGAATGTGATACTATTAGACATCTATAAGCAAAATTTATATTTATAACATTTTACTCGTCATTCACTAATTTAAACAATTAACAATAAAAATTTTGTAAAATACAAAATATTTAAATAATAACAGTCACACTTAGTCCGGTTTGAATATATATTTGTGTTATCACATCATTTACATCCTCTTTTACGCAGCGCAACAATATTTGCCAATGCTTTAATATTTGCACAACACCGCTAATTAACAGATTTAAACATTCGTCACTAACCAACAACGTGCAACTAGGTGAATAGTCGTAACGAATTGCATCTACCTCACAGAAATCGAAATAATTTACTCCGTTTTCTGTGGCCTACCTACAAAATATTTTATTATTAATGGAAACAAGATGAACGAGACAAGTATCAAATGATTATCGAACGATTTCAAGTAATTTCATTAAAACAAACAAAAGTTGATCATTTTAGGTATTATTAATAACATATCAAAAACTTGAAATAGATATTATTTGAAAATAACATCACGCAGGCGCAGATGAGATTCGAAGGCTCGCCATAATCGCTGCGCTGCAACCCAAGCACGGTAACGACTAAGCTAGCATGCCATATGTTAAGTTAGTTGAAATTATGAACTACTATCAATTACAGACCAAGTGAGTGTGTGTGCGTGTCTATAGTATAGAAACAACTTATAGAAGAAGGTCGTAAGTTAAACCGAAGCGTCAATCCATTGCTTTGTGAGATTGCTTATGGACTTTTGAGCGCTACTATACTTTGACCGAGCTATACTCACCGTCAAAACAACACACTACAATAGACCAGACATCACTTTATTAGATAAAGTTAACAAAACTGCACAAATCATAGACATAGCTGTTCCTAATACACACTATCTACAGAATACTATAGCAGAAAAACTCAAAATATGCAGACCTGAAAATATAAACGAATGTGGCGGCTTAGTAAAACAGCTCCACCAGTCATTAAAAACACTCGATTTGCCACCCTGCACATACCAAACTCTTCATAAAGCTGCAATCTTGAATACCTGCAGGATTTTCAGAAAATTTCTTTCAGGTCAGGTAGCACTTGGCTTCGGCCCGTATTACCCCATAAATCCGGCGCAACACCGAGATACTTAAAAGTAAAAAAAAAAAAAACAAATAATAATATAGACACAGACACAGGCCTTGTTACATTTGAACAGATGTACAGGACACATTCAAGTTTTCTTAAATTGATATAAAGATAATATTATCTGTATCTCAGACATCAGCGCATTCTTATTATGACCATTACATTACTATCTTAATTAGACATATTTATGAATGGAGGTACTCGTATATCATTACACAGAAAAAGAAAATAGTTTAAATGAAAAGAATCAAAGAGATTTACTATTTAAGTATTTTTAATAAGTTTTCTGTCTCTTCATATGTATGTTTACTAATATATTTAAAGATTATACTTTTACATATTTTTTTATTTAGCTGGTACGAGTATATGTCCAAAGTATCATTTATCTTATTATATAAGTACGGTCCCAAGAAGCAAAAGTATTTGTTTACGTAAGCATGTCCGAAAGAAGGCCGGTCCCTATTACTAAAAATATTTCGTCGTCTATTTAGATCACCTTTCGAGAATTGTAGTAAAGAGAAGAGTGGTGCTTCAGAACCACAAGTAATGTAAACAACTGGCGAACTGTAAGGACCTCACACGACTGATAAACAAGATGGGTTGGTTACAAATAAGGACGAAAAGTACTAACTTTTAGTACAGCCCTCTGAGCTATTTCCAAGGGCTTTAATATAGTTTTATGTGCACCTCCCCAAACGGTGATACAATATTGAAGAATGGACTGTACGAGAGCTAAGTATATTTGCTTTATTAATTATGAACGGGCAACATGCCTAAGGTTCTTGAAAAGATAAATCATCTTGTCTTAGATGTAAGAAAGTAAATATGGTATTTGAAGGAGAGGTTACGGTCTAGAATTATTCCAAGATATTTAATTGACGCTATCTTTTTTAGTGTTGGACAAAAACATACAAAGCTATTACAACAAGTATGTGCTGTAATCGAGGGGGTATACGGAAGCTGCACATTTTGAGAGCGCATTGAGAAAATCATGTACTGGGTTTTATCCGGGTTAAGAGTCAGGGAGTTATTTTGTAGCCAGTGGGTCACAACATTGAAACCATCCTGCACCTCCTTATATACTTTATCCCAGGTATCAGCAGAGAAAAACAGAACTGTGTCGTCTGCATACGATATAATTTTACCTCCTGAAAGGTCTAGTTTACAGAGGTCATTCAGGTATACGAGGAAGAGTGTCGGACCCAGAATACTCCCCTGCGGAACTCCGAAAGTGATCGGCACATCACTGTATCACTGCTGATACTGTCATTAATCTTAACGCGCTGAAAACGATTAGAGAGGTAGTCCTTTAAAAGCTGTAGTGGATTTCCTCTAATTCCCAGGCGTTCTAATTTTTGTATCAACAAAGACGTAGAGACCGTGTCAAACAAATGCCTTGGCTAGATCAAGGAAAATGCCTATTGTCTTATTACCTGAATCTACATTCCTTACTACATAGTCTTGGAGCTCGTGGACTGCATCACTAGTAGACTTGCCTGCTCTAAAACCAAACTGGTTGTTGGATAAAAGGTTATTTAATTCCAGGTAATCAATCAGTCTAGTATTTATTATACGTTCTAGAAGCTTGGAGATTGAAGGCAATATGGAGATGGGTCTATAATTAGTGACACGGTCTCTATCACCTGACTTATAAATTGGGTATAAAACTGATTTCTTTAAGATCGTAGGAAACTGACCTATAGTTAAGCAGAGGTTAAAAATATACGTTAATGGACGGATTAAAATGTGTCTGTAATCTTTGAGGAAATTATTTGGTACGGAATCCCAACAAACGGACACACATCTTTCAGGTTCATTATTAAACGTTCCACTTCAGACTCATCGGTTTCCAGCAATACAAAGGATTTGGAAACCAGTTGTGAGGGCGCTTTATTAAATTGACTATGGCATGGGTTTATAAAAAATTCGTTCACCATCTCTACAGACTCTTTTGCTTTTGATGGATTTAATAATTCTGTAGCGCTATGTTTTAATTTAGTAATATTTGTTTTGATCGCTTCCCATATATTTTTATTGTTATTTCCTGCTTGTGTTAATAAGTCTCTATCATACATTCGCTTGACCTTTTTTAATAGGTTATTGCAATGATTTCTATACCTGGAGTAAGTAATTTTTAAAATCTCATTATTAGGTGATTGTCGCAATCTTTTATGAAGCCTGTCCCTATGTCTAATACACCATAACATACCAGGTGTAATCCATGGCTTCGTAATTTTATGTTGTCTTGGACATTTTATTACAACTGTGTTTAGAAATATAGCCCTTTGAATTGACATGGAGAAGTATTCCATAGCGAAATTTGCATCGGTTGACGCATAGATAGGTGCAAAATCGGTTTTAGTGAGATCTGAGGTCAACCCTTCAGTCTCGATCCGGTTCATAGATACATAGGTAAAGGTTCTCTTTTGTTTAAGTTGCAGGCAGAGTAGGACTGCTTGGTGGTTTGATTTTGATACATTCTTTTTCAATTACATGTTTATGAATGTCATTGAAAAATTACATTACTACAAAAAATAATACTTTTTTTGCACCCCGCCTAGGATAGGACTAATTAAATAAGAGTTACTTTGTCGACATACTTAGGTGGTAAAGTAAGGCTTAAGTATGAACAGAACCTAAGCTGGAAGAGCGAGTGCAGTGAGCTCAATCATTTAAGCACCTCACCTCCTCGAATTGGTTTGGTTAGTTTTATTTGGCCCCTTCCTATTAGGTATTAGTTAGATCGGAAAGCTGCATGGCATGAACTTTGGACGCGCGATGTCTCTGGGACCGCGTTAGATTTTATATATGTTATTCTGTTATCCTCTCGCCGACTGAGGCTCTAAGCCGGTGCATTGTTGGCTTAGCAGACCTCCCACCCTGCCCACGGCGCCCACTTTGCACCTCAGTAGTTACGCTACTGCTGCTAAACATATCTAGTAGGGTAGATAACAGACATGGGTATTCATGGGTCATTGCAATGGCCCATGAATACCCATGTCTGTTATCTTATTCACAACAGTGATGGTGTGAGTCCTATTATAAAAATCGGACACAAATGGTAGTTGTTAAAGGTTTTAAATCACAGACAAACGTTTTGGTTAATTAGGCCGTTCAGTCAGTGGCAGGATGTTGATATCGTCAACCCTACTGGTAGAACGACGTTCTTAATGCCTGCTCCCTTGTCTTGTTTACTATACCGCTCCCATCAAACTACTGATCTATCCACCAAATCTCTTCTAGTGTTTACCCTGGCCTTTCCCAAAGCCACTTCATTGTCTATAAGTGTTCACCACATATTATGCATAGGTACCTACGCTTACCCGCACACCACCAAACAAAATAATTATAGGTAATACAAATCATTGATTGTGCCTGCAGCGATGTTGAAGTTGCGCCGACGCATAGCGGGTAGCAGCCGTAGCAGGATGCGCGGTTGAGGTCTATGAACAATAAACTATATTTCTCGATAGGCCATTAACATATCATTGTAGTGCGCTAATCGAATGGCCGCAAGCGCGGGTGTACACCGGCGGAGCCTGACCGCTGGCAGCCACCGACAACTACCGAAGCTACTCGTTACAACTTAAACAGCTCAATGAAACAGGTAGATACTATACAGGGAGACAGGCAGGGTATAACAAAGTTCAGCACATTGTTCTAGACCCCCTTGCGTATAAATTTTTCTTCGGTTATAAAAAAAAAACTGTTAGAAAAGTGCAATGCCTACGCGGTAAAAATGTGTGGAATGAAAATAATGTTTTTTTTTATAACCGTTGAAAATTTCTACTCTGTTCAGAACCATGTACTGGATCCATGGTAACAGGTTGCGCGTCGATGTCGCTGTCACCCTGTATATTTTCACGCAAATATAGGTAGGCAACACTAAGTAAACACTGACGGAGTAGAAAAAAATATGGGTGAATTTCCGGTAACACTCCCGTGCCGTCTGAACAGCGAGTCGATATTCTCTACGTGAACAAGCGAATCATAGGCGAACATGATTGCGACATCTATCGTCAATGTGTGAGGATTTGCAAAAAAAACCCTCTTTTTTTGTTAGTTTCTCGGCATTTTTTTATTTTAGAGTTCATTTTTTTTTTGAGAATTTGTTATCTTAATTTAAAATAGTCTGTAATAAAAAATATCCGTTTATTTGCCTTTAACTGTCATAATATTGTACTTATAACGTAATAACATAGGTAATTTAAAAGTGTAATTAAATGGCTATGTTCTTTGTGAAGGCGGTTTTTAATAGATTGTTTATTTATCAAGTTGGCATGAATAAGGGCTACCAATATCTCTTAATAACTTTGAAGAAAAAAGTTAGAAATCTAGTCGCCTACTCATCTCACCGAGAATAAATTGACAAAAATGTAGGTAGGTATTTTCACAGATTGACACACAAATACAGGAATTGCCCCATATACGAGTATACTAGGTACATGAATACGATCTTTTCGGAAATAAAAAACGTAGACTTTATAACACCGGCCAAGTGCGAGTCGCACTAGTGCACTATGGGTTCCTGATCACAAGCTATTAACGGCTTTCTTTTTACTATGATAGAAGCCATAGAAATAAATAGACAGACAGACGGACAGACAGACAGGCGTAAACTTAGCAGTAGGGACGAAACCCTAATAGCAGCAATTAACGCATTTAAATCTTTAACTTAATTAAGTTTAGTTTAGTGTAATTAACTCCAAATCATAGCTTAATGTCCTTCCTATACCAATTTGCTAAAAGTTAGGTAACAAGTATAACAAACTACTGACCATATTTTTCTAAATGTATACTTAAGTCCTATCTTATGGTATCACATAGCGACAATAGGTTAATTTGATTAAATGCTTACAATAAACAGTAATAACGTGTACGGAACTACTGATATGAGCACATAGTACCTACGCACTCTACAGAGTCATAAGATAACGAAGTGATTCCATCGGCAACTATTAACATCATTCGTTATAGCATTTTATCAAACACCATGATAATTAGGTTACAAACGCTGTAAAACCGTGATAATTTACATAAATTATGACGCAATTCTCTAAGTCATCTACATCCTCATGAATGGATGGAGGAGCAAGGGTCGAGGGGCGGGGGTCGAGGGGCGGAGGACGAGGGGACACGGGGCAACCATATTGTAATTTGGGCTGTCCGTCCATCGCTCCAGTGGCGCAATTGGTTAGCGCACGGTACTTATAAGACAGTGTTCGTGAGCAATGCCGGGGTTGTGAGTTCGAGCCTCACCTGGAGCATTCTTTTTGCTAAAGATTTTTGGATGTTTTTTTAAATTTATTGTTATAAACTATTTATGCAGCCCTATAACGAAAAACACATGTCTATTCTGCACTCTCTGAAACTGTTGACAATTAATAATATACACTAATACATATAATAAAAAAGAGATTTCTGTAAAAGGAAGTTAAGTATTGGTATTTTGTTTATATGAATGGTCGGGCCTGGCAGAAAAAATGTTCTTGTATTGAAACCGGCCAGTTACAAAACCAGTTTCGAAAACCAATACACATTTTTTCTTTGATTTTCTTTTGTTTTCTCTAGTTTTTTTGTTAATATCAATTAATCAAATCCCTATGCGGAAAAGGCCAGCACGCTCTTGGGTATTTTGGTTCGCTTTGGACACGGTGATGGTGAATACGTAAGATTAATTGAAATGTAAAACACACTAAGTATATCATTGTTTGAACAACTGAACATGTGGTATCTAATTTGCGAGATACTATTTCATTGAGATTGACCTAGGTGCGACTTCCGTGCATGACGTAGCGAATTTGATACCCATGTCGCGCGTCACCGTTTTATGTAGGGTTTTCGGGATTACCACTTTTTAGGAAATAAAATAGCTTATAATTATAATGTATTTAATTAATTGGTCGCAAACGACTTCATAAATTAGCTTCGTTTCACTAGGGCCAAGACCCGTTGCAGAAAGAATATTTTGGTGAATATGTACAAAATTGTTTTGTAACATTATATGTTGTAGTTTTTTTACACAGTGGGTCATAGGTTTTTCTGTTGTTTCATAATCTTTTGAGTTTTTTGAGGTGAGGAAGGCGGGTGTGGCGTCAGTCTGGAAAGTCGGTTAAGTGGACCTTTTTTTTTAAATACATATTTGACATACTTAATTCAAACAATGACAAATTACTTGTTTATGAAATGAGTCAACCATTTATAGGTTATGCTTTTATTAAGTATCAATCAAGATAATATCATAGATATCTCCAAAATCAACAAAATGTGAGATTACAGCTTTGTTCCAATTTAACCAACCAGTATTGTAAATTGGTCCACGTTGTTGCTAAAGTGGACTTCAATAGAATCTTAAGTAAAATATAAGTACTTAAAAACAAAACAAAAATTATATTATTAAAACAGACTACCAAATAATTATCCATTATATTCTTACATAATCGAAAAACTATAGAAACTAGTCAAGTTGCATTGAATCGAATTGTTCAATAAAGACAATCACCAAATATGTGGAGATTGCTGGTACAAGTTTCATGATTCCAGTTATAGCAACGCACGCACTGTATCCAATCAACTAGTGGTTCTGCTTTATAATAGTAATTTAGTTTACACTTAGAACATTCATTTTCTCTATCATCTGACTCACAGCTGCTGGACGATTGTCCAAAACTACGGTATCTTGTTCCTAATCGGATTTTCACTGTTGGTATACATTTTGCGCTTTTTCTGTCCTTTTAAAGTTGTTTATTCTGTTATCCTTTATTATTTATTTGGTTTTAGCAGAGTAGTTTTTCCATTTAAAATATTTTTCTTAGGCAAAAAGAATAGGTAAGGTAAATTGGACCGGTCCATTTTATCCAACAAAATAAAATGAAAGATAAAAAAACCTCACAAAACTTTTATTCCTACCCTAGCACCAATCACTCAAAATTACCCCAAAAATTATTATGTACAATTTTGATAAACAAAACACTGTCACCCGGCTTGTCAAGAGAAAAAAAAAGGGCTGCAATGAAGTGAGTTGCATATCGTAAGGTGCTACCAATTCCGAAATAAAAAAATATTTTCGAGATAAGAGGGTGTTCCAATTTAGCGAGTGGTCCAATATACCATACTTTCCCGACATCATCATGAATGTATAGATCACAAATTCATAACCCATTATATGTATATCGAGGCTCACTAAGTAGATGATGGGGTGGGTATATTATGTATCGGCAATGGTCCAACGGTTTCGGCGCGACTGGTGAGCGAGGTGACCGTGAGTTCAAAAGACTTGGAGTGGTTAAAACAGCGGGGTAATTACGTACACACACAGCACACAGTAACGAACACACTAACAGTAGTAATGGCTTTCATTTTGACAGTTCACCAACATTAATTACGTTGTTAAGGAGACAAAGTTTGCGAACATAATACAGGAAGCAATGGATTATCAATATCCTTCAAAATGATGCAGATTGTAATTGAATGTGTGTTACGTAATTAGGGTGGACAGGAATAATTCCAATATCCACAGTACTGTTTCCTAATAAAATAATTTTAAATGATTGTACTAACTTATTCAGATAGGTTAATACATTTTCTACCTAAATAAAAGAAGATCATAAGCAACATAATTTGAAGATTTTTTGTTGAAAATAAAGTAGCTTCATATAAACAACATTTTATTCAATAAACTTCATTGACCATACTCAAAATCAATAAAAATCGAGAATGCTTTTGTAGTAAAGCAACGGCCTTATTAACTCACAGTGCCTGAGGCCGCTACTTCAACATTTTGTCATTAATCCTGCACGAAGCGCAGGGACTCAATGTATTGCCAAATTTGTCGAGAGCCGATCGCAGGCTAATAGCTCACTTATCTGAGCAAAGTCAATAAACTGAGACAATAGCCTGATGTAACCGCTTTCTGACCGGTATCGGGATCGCGGTACTGTACGATATTAAAAACATTTTGTCAAAAGAATCGGACTAGTTTCTAATAAAATAGTTTTCATCGTAAAATATGCTATCACACATCACATCGAGGTATACGTACATAAAAAATATTACATAATTATTACTTCAATGCAATGCTTTTTGATTTCAGGCCTGTAAGATTTTTTTAATGTTATTAAACAACAATAAAAAAACTAAAATGTCTAATTAAAATAATCACTAATTATGACTAAACTACTAAGCATAAGATCAATACTATTGTATTAATCTAAACCGAAAGCACCAACTAATTAAAAGGCTGTTCCTTATAAATAGATGCTGCAAGCCGTCTTAATTATTGTACAAACAAGAATGCTCAACAACAATTAGGTAGGTACCGACAACAGTTACCGCTGTGATTTAACCACGAATGTGTCGTTTCTACGACTAGTGCAGTCTATCAGTAGTCAGGTACGTACAGTAGTCAGCTGGAGGGTGCACGACGTCGTACTGAACCACTAACTAATCGGGCAGTCGCTGCACGCTGCGTGACCCCTGATCCTGCCCGGCCGCTGGGCCGGCGCCCGCGCCGCAGCCGCCCCCCTCCTGCCAGCTATTTGTTTAACTTGTGCCCTCATCTGATTAGGGCAACCGAACAACCTCTCGGGAATTGAAGATTTAAACCCATTTCCTCAAAAAATCCTATGGTCAGTTTAACAGTCATTCCGTGAACCACACAAGTTTCTGTAAATTCCTAATGATTTCTTCTGTCACGATTTTTTATGATCCTTTACATGTAGAAATCGACCCGACCCCGGCATGCCGACCTCAAGTCGTGAGGAATGTAAATTGTTGACCGTGCGCGAACAACCCCCGACTATAACTTCTTAGATTTTTTCTGTCACCTACGAGAAAATATTCGGGAGGGCAGTGCTACGTGCGTAGCCAACGAGAATGTGGACACATTACAAAAGCCACGCATCCACCGTTTTTCAAGACTTCTGACACGGACGTGCCTACCCCTGTTCATTATTAATACTTCCATTCCAATGTGATCGAACCAATACCTAATTGATTAATTGAATACAGCGAGATTGGAATGGATTGATTGGTAAGTAGGTAGATACGTACCTAGTACCTGCCTACCTAACAAGTTTATATTTATTACTAGCTGAACCCGCAAACGTTGTTTTGCTTCTTTTTTTTTTTTTGAAAAATAGATGTTGGCCGATTCTCAGACCTACCCGATATGCACACAAAATTTCATCAAAATCGGTCAACCCGTTTCGGAGGAGTATGGCAACGAAAACTGTGACACGAGAATTTTATATAATAGATTAAGAAAAAAAATTGTTGAAGAACTCTGAAAAAATACCTAACCGATAACTTGAATAAATGATTCTAATATGTATCTCATTACTGCTACCAAACTTAGAGCTCACATTTTAGTATTTAAATACATACTAATGATCTTGAACGTCGCCGGAAGTGCCGATAACGAACAAAGTAAACAATTGCCATACAATTGATTCAATCTTATATGCGTATATTTTGATTTTAAATTGACATATAGATAGAAGGCAAACATGAACAAAGATAGAAAGGCAATAAAGATAAGGACCCTGTCCGGATATCATATGATCAGCAATAATATAGTCTAGGGCCATAAAATATGTACTTTGGGAATACGGCATGGCATTGTACTGTGTCGATATTAATAGAATATCAATGGGAATAGGCGTACTTAAACATTTATTTGTTTTTTTTTTCTTCAGGTTTTCCTCACAATTTTCAGTAGTGGTAGAAAGAATAAAAATTAAAAAAAAAGTAAAGGACTATTAAAGTGTCGCACAGATTTGGGTTTACCTATTTTGTACCATTAAGCGGAAGACGAGGTGGCCGAGAGGTTAAGGCGTTGGACTGCTAATCCAATGTGCTCTGCACGCGTGGGTTCGAATCCCATCCTCGTCGAAACATGGATTTAATTTTAATTTTTACATTCCATCAAATTAAAGTCCCATTGAGTGTCGAGCACAGGAATTATTTAAAGAGATAATATTAACAAAAGAAACTCAATCGTTTAAAAATAATTTGATTTAAACGATAACGTTACTAAGTTAATTAATTCACCATGCATGATGAAATGTTGAATTGGAACACATTCTGTAATTAAATTACTGATTAGTTTTCAGATATATAAAAAATGTCAATGTAGAATTTCACAAGTAGATAACATGTTTAGTGAACCAATGCCTTCTACGCTAGGTACCGGTCGGTAGCAACAAGCAACAGTAAAAGCAATGAATGATAGGCCAGAGGTCACGACTACGCGTAACTCGTAAGTGGCGACAGGTTATTAGCCTATCGAGTGCCGGCAACAAACTCCGCAACAAACTACATTTTGCGCGTTTGATTACGAAACAACTTTGTTTTCTACGCGTTATTTACGTGACTTTCGTGGTGTGCTCAGTGCTACACAGTCGGTAACCTAACTGTTACGGGTAGTGTCCAGTGTGCAATTTATTTTTGGACAGTACAGTGATGATAACAGTTTGTGTTGTATGACTATTATTAATTATGTAAATAAAAAGGTATGTTTAAAAAATAGGGTTGTATAGTTTAGTTTTTTAATTGTAACATAGTTTTTTAGTTTTTAAATAATTTAATAACCTCCGAGTTAGTAACCCACCACACTTCTCGATACCTTAAACCCCAATTTAAACTATGTAATTACCAAAAATATTTTGATACAGTCTCAATGGGTCAGATAAGACACAAAGAATTCATGACGAATTAAAATTCCGCTGTAAGTGGGTACCCATACAATCCAGTCGTAAAGATAAGCTTGGGTCCACTGTGTTTAGCATTGATTTTGGAGCACCGTTGATCACGAAGTGGTCTGCTTTCGTCACCGAACAGAAGTCGATCAATTCATAAATAACAGGTTAACGGAGCCTTTTAATTCAAGACACTATTAAATGCTGCATTGTATTTATAATAATCATAGTTAATTAAGGCTTTGTTTTTTGCTCCCGGATCCGGGTGTTAGGCGTAGCACTAAGCAGCGATTCTGGCGACTAACGAAAATATAAAGTCTAACATTACGTATTATGCAGACGTGTTGCCCTACCTTTTCCAAAATTCTTTGAATAAAGCCTACTTATTACTAATCCGGCTGCATTTATCTCGCGTTGTGTGTGATCGACTTTCTAGACTTATCTAGGTTGCCTGTAACAAACTTTCAAGACTCCCGCAAACAGGCGCGACGCAACTCTAATAGAACAATTCCTATGAAATCTCCATGGAAATTGTCTGTCTGCTGGAGCATTTGAAGATTTTTTTAAAGTAGTTGTGTTCTCAAAATCATCGCGAACCCGGTCTTATCTATTTCCCCATTTGAAATAAAAATACCCCCCATTTTCTTACTGTCCCGAAATACCAATTAAATTTTTTGGTTTTTCTTCTAAGGAATACCATTTATTGTTATGCAAAGTAGTGTCAAGTTATTATTGAATCATCTTGCAAATACCGTAATAATCTCAATCTTTACTCGGTCCTCGACAAACAAAGATTTTTAAATAAAAGAAAAGTAAGAAGGTATACGATCCTCAATCGAAACCCAAGACACGACGATTAAATTCGTTTAAAAGGATTTCCTTAAATGCTCGCATTCATTAACTATTCACGGGTACGTACAGTCAGCAATTAAAGTCGATTGTAGATTCAGTTTTAAATGAAAATTATTTAAACTACTCAAAACCTGGACAACCAACTCATTTAATTGTAGGTAAGCACATATTTAACAACAATGTCAAGGCTCGTACAGACTAGCGCGTATTTAATGTTAATCGATTTTTATGCGCATATGTAAGTATTTGATATGTCTAAGGTAGTGTACTGATTTGTCTGTATACTGTAAGGTACACATGCGTTATAATATGTACAGTGCTGTACTATTCCGAATATTCTCGATGCTTGAATGAGAGCACCATGCACATTGATGAACACCTTAGTTCGTCTCAACTGATAGGTAAGTGAACTAAAAATGTAACCGGTTGATTGTAATGACTTTTCTTTTTGGCACAGTTCGTGGCTGTCACAATAGAATGGAACACTGACAATCATCGGCGCGCGGACGCTGATTGTATCTGTCAAACAGGAGCGTTTGTTTATGAGTCGCGCCGCTACCGTGCGTCCGCCGCCGACACCGCCCCGTCGTCATCGAGGACATGTCCGCACTCCACTATCAGCTGTCCATCACTAACAACAACCCACTATTTTCTTCCAACTTTCTAATAGCACCACGTGCGAGAATTAGCATAAGTATTTAGGTAATTATTCGCATCTCAGATTTATTTTTAAGTAGGTACATGATTGACAATTGTCGCAAATCATTCGTGCTTGTCAGATTGGATTACCCTTTGAATTTGAACAAAAAAAAACCGAGAAAGTTGTTCTATCAGATGACGCAAAGTGGGTGGGCTGCTGCAACGGCCTGCGACAATTGTTACTTTCATATCAATAAGCCCGAGAGTTTATATAAAAAAACAAAGCACTAGCATGTCTTGCATAGAATATTCTTACCTTAAAATTCATTGTCTGAACTATCTGAACGCTGGCAACATTCATTTATTGTATACCTACGAAGGGTGAAAGCAATTTTAAATATGGGTTTAATTGCATGTTGTTAACTGTTACATTTAATCATGATTCATGCTGATTTTACGACTCTTGAACACCTACATCACCCGCGGAAATGCGTTGCGAATCGCTAATACTTTAGAGTTTGCCTAAACCGATTTATCAAATTACGGTCAGCGCGAGCTGTGCGAACCGTACTGTCATATGTAATTCACGAGGGTACAAAGAATTGAATCATAAATATTAATCAAGATCGCAATAAAATCAGTATGGCGCGGCTACGTGGTACCTGCGCAGGCGCGCGTCTCCGCGCGTCAATCGCCGCATACCGCGCCCGCACGGCCACCAGCCGCCCCACTTACCAACACTTGCGTCGTTTATACCTATAAATTATTTTTAATAAACAGAGCCAAGATCCATCTCTGTAATAAATTGCTAGAATGACAAACTTTTAATTGTGACAAATGATACCCAGCCGAGAAAACAATATGTCGAGCGTGGCGTATGGGCTCCGGGCTCAAACGGTCGACATTTGCAACACCGCGTGTGGGTCGTACCTGGTTAACGATCGAAAGGTGATGCTTGTGGGACTGGGGCCGCTTGTAACGAACATTATGTAGTGGTGGTCAGTAGAAGTTGTAGCAGTCATCACCTAATAAAGTATAGCTCGAATTTAAGGAGAAGGCTTTTCCTTGATATACTTAACGGTTTTGAATAAAATAATGAAATGCGCCAGCCCCAGCTTGGTTTGACCGGATTCGATTTATCGAATGAACCCAAGATTTGCACTAGCCCCTGAAGTCTCATGGTTCATCGTGCTACGGATACCATTGCATATCAAGGAGTAGACCGGGGGGCGCCGTAATTTTATCCCAAGACGTGCCCTTAGGATAGGGAAGGATCTGCGAGCCGTACCAGATGTGCATCCTAGAGTAGGCAATGAACTGCTGGAGAGATGGGAGATATTCCTTTTCTATTTAATTATAAATTAGGTTATTTACTATATTAAACACGGTACTTCAAGTATACAATGAAAAGAACTTTACAATGTTACTAAGGTTACAATATCGTAACCACGTCGTGTTGTCGTACAAAATGACAGTCGAGAGACGGCGCTTGTTTATTAGTGACGCAGCTGCGGCCAACGATAGCTGAAACCTAAGATACTGTCGTACTAACCAGAGGTGGTGACTTACGACGTATTAAAATGTATGTATTAAAATGATTTCCATTCTAAAACAACTACCGTTTATAATTTTTATAAAATTTTTCAACATACCCACATCTGTAGGTTGTTAGCATAGGTAGTTAATACATATTTAACTCCTCACACTGGATATCTTTCAGAATTTTCAGTCAGGGAAGAGTAGGTGCTCAGACACTTATTGTCTGGTTGTTCTAACATTTTTTTTCATCAACGTAATGTTATTAGATATTTACTTACCAAGAAATATCGTTTATTTGGAACTGCTAGGATAGTCACTATCTCCTTAATTATAAGCAAACTCGCTGAATAACTTCCAGTATACGTCCTTTTCCCCGGTATTTCAATGTAGTTGTATTGTAACAATAATTTTACTGAAAGGTAATTTTGTCAATATGAATATTATAATATTCAGCGATCGGTACACAACGAGCCGGTCGTCGAGATTTAACAACTGTAAATCAACACTGACATTTATCGCCAAACAGTAAGTTCAAAGACAATGCGTTGGCAGATCATTTGGGCATAATGTTACAGTGATAGTACAGTGGTAGTTGGTACAAAACAGGAATCCATGGGCATGAGTCAGGCAGTGAGGCGAGCGGCGGCGGCGCGGCGGCACGGTGGCGCGTCGCTCGTCGCGTGCGCACCGTGGCCGCGTGGCGCAACACCAGCGTGCCACCGCACCGCCACCGCCGCACCGACACCCGCATCGACAGTGTCGAAGTGAGCTACAGGGTGTGATAATAATACCAGCCTATTGTTGTCCCACTGCAGCACGCGTAGCATGACCACGATAGATACGAGTTTTGTCGACGGAAGAATACATAAAATGACAGATGAATAAGAGCTCTGTTTTTTGTCTATTCTACCTGTCATTTTGTCTATTATTTCTTCGACAAGACCCGGACATGCTACGCGTGCTGGGTAAAGGCCTCTTCTCATACAGAGAGGCGTGAGCATTGATCACGACGCGCGACGCTTGCTCAACACGGGTTGGCGATTTCAGAGTTATATTAACTGCTAGCTTCCACCCGCGAAACAAACAGACTGACAGACGATTTAACCATTTTCCACAGGGTAGGTACTTACACTTTCTGCATTTAGAAAGTTCTGTTATTTTGACATTCCAAACAGATATTTTAATTTTATTTTATGGCCAACTTTATTATTATTTCCTTTTAAATATTAGTTGTAAAATGTTTTTTTTAAATTTCAAAATATAAAAATTTGTTTCCCACCCGTATTGAGAACAGGTTCAAACCTACCGGCTATCACGGCTTCAGAGAGAGGAACCTCCTAATAATACGAGCCGTGTCGAGAAGTACCGCTTACTGAAGCAAGCTCTTGATACATCTGCCCAACGAGAGCCTCCTCAGGTTTTGTCACGACTATCGACACAATGATCCACACTGAGTCCACATCCTACATGTCGACAACCTCCCGAGCGAAGTCGAGATTCCCATCATGCCGGACCGTTATGTCAATAATCATTGCGCGCCGCCCTACTCGACCCACCACCACTATATCAGGCTTATTGGCAACAATAGTCCTGTCAGTGATGATGGATCGATCCTACGGGGATCAATGTGATATTTCCATTTTAGAGAACTGGGTCGGGCACATACCTGTTGTGCGGCACTTCCGATTCCATAAAGCTGTATTTCAGAGCTACAAGAATGTGTCTATGCAAGTACTCTTCGTTAGCAAGACGAGAATACCCGGAGATGATGTGTCTTATTGATACCCCCGGACGGTGGCCTGCCCGACAGATGTGAACCGTGCCGTCTTTCACAATAAATCTCGGGTAATTTAATTGTCCGTCATCATAACTTCGTCTATTATTGCAGAGACAAAACCTTCGGTTTTCTCAAAGAGGTCACCGAAACGCTGCCAGGCTACGGACGCTAGATGGTCTACATCAGATACATGTAAAACTCGGAAAAAGCGTCCATAAAGCACCTTACTCTGCCATACCTCTATGCGATCATTAGTGTCAAGTACTAGTGGCTTGCGCCGGTTCTCTTTAGTCAAGGGGATCGGGGTGAGGCCCTTGTCGTTGTCACATCGATTTCTAGGAAATATTCTCAGAGACTGCATATCTCGTGTTTGTGGAGGGTCGAAGCGTTTAAAAAGCCTCGACCTCCACACTTTTGTGGGGTATATATCCAGGGTGTCGAGTTCGGTTTGAGTACATTTGAGTATTCCAAAAGAGTACAACAAAACCGGCATGACCCTACCGTTGAAGGCGCGTGCCTTGTTCTGATAGAAGGCTATTTTATACTTTCTTTAGGAGCCCAAAGAAGCGCTCCTTCAACGATTGCTTCATGTCAGTACCATTGATGCACAACGTTCCCGACATCCACGAATAGTTATAGGTTTCGGATGCGGAGAGGGAAAGTTTTTTTAAATTTATTTGTAATCTGTCCAACATGTCTACAGATCCTTTCGGGAACGACGTTCTGCTGTTGGCTAATGTCCATATCAATGAAGACCTTAGTACCGCAGGACCCGTTCCTATGTCCATTTTGACAGGTAGACATGATGGAGTTGGTGTCTATGTGTTTGTTAATTTTACCTCTCAAAATGGGTGTAAGAACTTTATGGACCGTTGGTAAAACACGTGATCGGACTATAATTTTTGGGTTCCACGGTGCTTCCTGATTTATTGAGCAGGTGGGTAACTCCTGTTGTCAGATACTGGGGTAGCGAACCAGACTCCAAAGCAGTCTGATACTGAGCAGCCAAGCAAGCGTGCGGCCTTACAAACCATTTGATACAAAAGTTGTGCAGCACGTCCGGCCCACTTCCAGTTAGGCAACGGACGGACTGCACAAGCTACATCTTGGGGGCAGATGGTAATAACCCCCAATTTCTTGTATGGGGTCGCAGGCTAGCTCGACATCCCGAGCCAAATCACATTCGGTGTGACTGACAGGCACCGACCAGACACTGCCCCAGAAAGAACACATGGCATCATCGTCCGGCAGGCACGTGTCAGCCACACCTTGGACACTGGCTCCCAACTCTTATAAATCCACCTTTCATCGCGCTGGAATTTGCGATTCTGAGTCTATGATTCTCTATGATAAATCTACGCTCTTAACGGATAGATAAAGTAGGTAATATTCTGATGTCAAGTGCCATCTGAATTATTATTCAACAAATCGCGTGCTTTTACTATGTCTCTGTCCGATGGGATCAGTATTTAGGTAAGCTACGACCGAACAAACATTCCTACATAGTATGCAAGCCAGTATAGACGAGACGGTTAAACTCATTAACCTTCCTTTTCCTGAGTCTGGTAAAAAAGGGATGGGAACGACACTTGTAACGGAACAACAAAAAGTCTCGGGTGTTTTACAAAAACAAACAAATATGCAAGAAAACAAACAAAAACTGTCAAGTAACGGAATGGGATATGGTAATATGAACAGGGGTAGTTCATGGCGATGCTACGCTCTTTATTGACAATCTACGTCTTACCTTACTCCAATTATTTGTCGCATTTGACACTTAAAATGACTACTTAAAAATGCGTTGGCCCGTAGCGTAGCGCGTAGCACTGGCTACGTAATGGAAAAAGTAGCTAGATTTCTTACAAAAACTTCTGTACCTACATAGTTACATACATAGGTGGTACAAAACATTTATATCAAATTTATCTACTACTAAACACTACCAGTGTTGTGTTCCAAAAAATAAACTTTTCATTCATAAGAATGTAGATAATTAATTATCAACCATCTTATCTTTTAAGTAATAAAAAGTCCAGCCCGAATAGTAACTTCATAGAAAAATACAAAAGCAAACTAATTGGCAAAGATTCAAAGGTCGACCATCTCACAAAAAGTATCGGCCAGTGAAAGGTAACCTGATATTATTATATTGATTCCCGCTAGTGCATCTCCCAGTAAGGTGGGAACACATTTGATGAATTCTCACGATGCGTTTGGGAACGAGGTTTTTTCTCGTTTCATTTCTCCCGGCAAACAATAGATCACCGAGCGCGGATGTATGGAGGGTTGGAAGTACCTCGCGGCACCGAACGACCAATATTCATGTGAGTAGTTGCGTACAGAGAGTGACGCTGTTGTGTGTTGGCCTAAATAACTTTCGTAATGCATTATTTAAACTTCATAACTTTATAAGACCTTTCGAGGGACACTAGTTTGGTTTTAAGCATTTCCTCGTCGTTTTTTTTAACGTTTCTGTCTTTTAGCTAGGCCTCCCCCAAGCAGGCGCAGATCTAGGTTTTTGTTCAAGGTGGGGCCAATGTTTATTTTTGGGAGGATAGGTGACAAGGGGGCGGGGTGAATGCCACAGGCCATGAAAAAAACCTTCGGCACCTATTTTCTGTAAAGTCAACAATGTGCTCCCCTTTCCGAGGAAATACTACTACGACTTGTATATCTTAGTAATATAGTCCTCCGTAACCGTACTCGGCGACAGCGACACTGACTACTTTTGTGAGCTCTCTGATGACTAGTAAAACCTATTTTGGTTTTGAAAACCCGGTTACACAGCATACAGAAGAGCTGATCAGCATCGTTGTATGTGTAGAATTGTAGATATACTCGTATGAAGGCTTTGGGTGACTTTTGCGTATTTAGCGCTTCTTGTCAAGGTATTCAAGACGATTTGTTTCAAAGCATGCAGTTGCTTTGTGAATTGAAGTGCGCCACCTTTCCCGGTCCTCATGGCACATGTCTAATTTATCTCGTTAGAGACTCTTATCCAGCGTTCTCTGCGCATGCGGCTGACGAATTTACGTAACATTGCAATAACTCCAGATTTTTTTTTTACTATTTCACCACAATACCTACATAACATTTAAATCCCAATCTGACACCAAAATATGAGAGCAAACTTCCTTGATATTGTAGACTGATACAGTGTGCAATCCTCGGCGACCCCAGTATACACGTGTGTAGCTCCCCGGCGCACTCCCTGTTCCGTCTGCGTGACTACAACTTGTTGCTGTGAACCAGTTCCTGAACTAAGGTGACCTGTTAAATTACTTCCTCAATTATTTATGCAATTTATGCACTTCATTTTTTGCATAACACTGCATCTTACCGTACCTTCATAATATTTTTTTTTAAATCAGTCTGAATATCATTTAAATAAATAATACTTAATTGTAACAGTTTCAAAAATATTTTTTGCCTTTTATTATAATTTATAGGCACAATGAAGATATGTAGTAGGCACCCCGGAATTTGCATTCATGAAAATTAAGTAGAAATGGTAATTTTAGGTATGGGATATGAAACTATATTATTATTTCAAACATTGAATTACTCTTCTATTGTCGTACAAAATCGTTGAATACGACAAGTTTATTACTCACCGACACTATTTACTGGCATTCGCCGTGTTATTAGCACGCATCCTTATATCAATGATCGCTTAGCCACATAACATTGCTCTTTGTACAAAAAGGTTTTAAGGAATGGCACCTAGCATTCATACATAATAAGATCCTTAGACGATGTAAAAAAAAAACAACATACACGATATTAAAAAGGTTTAACTGAAATTTTTCTATTAAAAAAAAAACATATTACACGGTGAACGAATACCAAACTAGTAATATTTTTTCTTTTTAATATTATAGTTTATTATGACTGATTTGACAATTTAAACTAAAGTTAATTATTATTATTATATTTTATTGGAATGAGTCGACAATTTGAATTAGAATTATTTAATCATGTGTGATAAGTTGAAAACTGTTTGATAATTTATTATAATCAGCATGCTTGTACCATGATAATATTTGTACGCCGATGACGGCTAGACATAGCTATCTGTAATGAAAACAAAACAACACGGCTGCTTATTATCAATGTTTTTTTAACTTTGTATAAACTTTGACCAAAATCTACATACAGTGACCTGTGTGTCATAATCTTTCAAATGTAAATCAATACGTAAAGCTCGTGTCATATCGCTATCAAAACAATCAAGAGTCGGACGACGAGCCAGATCAAATTGAACTTGTCTCATTAACTGTGATACATTTCGCTTGAATCATGAGTCGGGAATGTTACCTGACCGGTACAGTTACCCATATCCTACATTGCACACACTCTGTAATGATTATCCTCAGTGTGTTTAATAAAAGATTCAACGGAAGCTGCTACCTGTCTCGTGAGAATTGACAGCGGATGTTGCAAAAGGTGCCCCCGTTTTTTATGAGTGTTACATATTGATGAAATGGGATTAAGGGTGATTCCGTCTCCTGTTTAGTAATTCCTGAGAACTGCTCTTCAACTTATGATTGAACAATCTGGTATGCAAGGAATTAGTGGCATTTCTTCTATGTATCACAATACTCTTACGTCGAACTTAATACCTACCTTTGTATTTTCGAGCATGATTGTAGCCATTTTTATTATATAGGTACTTACATATACAATAAAAACTTATAAAAAGGTGACCTTTCGACTTTTCCTTCGCTTAGATAACGACTTCTTAGGGAAAAAGCATGAGAACAATTTACAATCTCAAAAAAAATAACTCGTGTCTGAAATCTCCGTAGAAACAAAACTTCACCATTTCAAGTCGTAACTCGTGTGAAATTCTGTCCTCTTCACCTGCTACTGTGTCGCGGTTGAAAAACTCAAAGCAAAAAAACACAAGAAGGAAACGTAAAAGGTGCCGGTTATGATGAGTGCGTACGATCAGACAAAAAAGTATTTAGAGTTGTGCACTTGTGAGAGCCGTTCCCACAGTGCTTTATCGATCATAGTCATAGAAGCATCATCTGTAAGTACAATATCGTGCCCGCCTCCGCTTAAGCCGTAGAAAGTTCAGTAACCTTGATGTTCTTATCTTTATCATAATAAGGCATTAACAATATAAAAGCAATCTATCATTTGAAATTAATATGATCAGTGATCGGCGGCGCGGACTGGCGGTGGTGCGGCGCGGCTCGCCGGCACTCGATATCTGCATGCCGGCCGGAATGGCGGTTAATCAGGTGGCCCGTTATATTACATTGTGCTCGCCGTGAGCTCCAACCCGAGAGAACAGGTTGCTCCAATGACAAAGGAGCAGATTCCATCGTCCGCAATCCGCGTCTCCGAGCCCCACATTATAAATAGTCCGTCGAAATAATCCGTTGCTACGTGTCGCTGCGGCGCCCACCAACGTCGACCGGTACACTTCCATACTTAATGATATCTAACACACAAAAAACAATTCATAAAAAACTGCTAACAGTGAACATTCCGTTTCCGCGTGCAGCTTTGACCTCACAATGATTGATGGTCCAAGAATTATTAATAGTTTATCTACGTAATAGATGGTAATAGTTGCGACCGCGATCGATATTAAAAATGTTACTGTGTCATCTTCTCATTATTTTTTGTTTCGATTTAAAACAATAACGAAGAAATGGCCTCAAATGCGATGGAGTTTTTATTATTTCGTCGTATATTAAAGTATGTTATACCCGAATTTTCAGAATTGCTGTTAGAATAAGAGTGACAATACCTCATTTTTATAATCGGCGCTCCATAGGAAATCAAACCTTATTCAACCTTGCTGATTGGCCAACAGGATATTCAGTTGAGATTTTGAAAGTCTTTGAATCTTCGTTGTCTTATTTTTTTTTTATCGATGACATGATTAAACTCTTTTCCCTACTTTTCCCATCTCTAAATATTTGTCCATACTGATCCATCTAGGAGTATTTTTTTAATTGTTTATTTTTTTTTAAAGTTTACAGCAGTCATAAACTTATAACTATGCTCTAACCCTGCCCCACATAACAGTTTTCACGGTTTGTACAGCATATGTGGAAACAGACTATGCAAAAAAATTGTTTTTAACATAGTGCAAATATTTCAATGATATCCTATAGTTTATTTTCACTGCAATAGAAAGGACTAAGTAGATTGAGCGACCTATTAGATACTTCACAAGTCACATGGCTATTCTAATTACCGGCATTTTGTTGTCTAAAACAGCTTATAAATAAAATTCTAAGTAGGTACTAGGTAGACGGATTTATCGGCACACTCGGCACAAAGTATGCTGAAAAACTGCGATCTAGAGAACTAAATAGACGAGTAAACGATAGTAACCAATTTTTTCCCCAGTGAAATATTTCTCACAAATGAATAATTAAGAATAACAGCGTAAAATCTTGGGCAATAATCGTAAAATACAAACAATCGACTTTCATTTTAAAACAAGGATGTTTGCGCCACCTGCGAGCCAGGCGCGGCCAGACGCGGGGCGCGCCGGCTCCACCGCCGTGCTTTACTACCGCTGCCGGAACAATGGACCTAAGGCCACGCTGCCTGTCGTCGACTGCAGCACGTGGTGCCTATGTAGTCGGCACAAAGGCTTCGCAACCACCTGATTTAAATTACTTTACTACTTAATTTCCTTAAACGTGACATTAAGACAACGAGACACTCTTCCAGAGGTCCCTGTATCTGAGTTCACACGACTGTCTCAAGATTTTAACCATTCACGCAGGTTCATTTAACGAATACTTATTTGTAGTGTTTTGTTTTATCCCAGATGTTACTCCCATTGAGATTTATCTTCGTCTTGATGAAACATGAGTACTTAGTTTTTTATTGGAAACAGCTTAAATTCACAGCGAATAGCGTGGCCGCTAGAGTTTAGGTACGGTTTCTTCCAGGTGGCTTGCCTTCGTTTGGCTGAGTCACTTTGTGATAGCTGATTAATACTCAGTTTAGCAAGCGGACCATTCCCCCAGTAGAGTCGACAACGACATAACATGGATTAATATAATATGTTCGAGACACTGCGTTATTATTCGCCATTTAGTACCAATGCAACGTACCTATAAGCTAATTGAAGATTTAGTACGTATACACTGACACCAACCACGACTCTACAACTAACATAACATAACATCTTCATATCATATCATCTTGTTTCCCCGAAGGGTTGAGCAGAGGTGTACCTATAGTACACCCACATTTCGCCAGTTATGTTTAAGTCCCATGTAATCGGGGGGAGGCTATTGCCATCAACCGGGCACACATCCAGACTTCAGGCTGCTACTGAGAAATTCCAGTTAGAAAAACCCAATAATAACACGTTGCTCGACCTGGGAATCGAACCCAGGACCTCATACTCAGCAGTAGCGATTCCGACCACTAGACCAACGAGGCACTCCACAAGTAAGTCATCCACAAGTTAGTTGTTTTGTCCCGTTGTTATGTATGGTATCTAAGCCAAGCCATAGCCAAGTTACGGTGATACGATGATTCGCATCACTATCATCGTAACTTGGCTGGAGTGCTGCTGTCAGTACTAGGGCCTGTTTTTCATACTCTGTGCGAAACTAGCGAAACCCTACAGACGCATCAAAATCTTAATACAATAAAACCACGACCATACTATATGGTCGGGTTATATGGTCATTGCAATAAAACCAAAAAAAAAAGCATTAGTAGGTAACTCTAACTACCTGCGTTCGTTGACCTCAAAAAAAAATCAAAAGAAAACACCCATCACGTGTCACGTCTGTGGAATTTCGCTAGATAATTAAATTGGATCTTGTATTATTTCTTTTACGTAATAATATATTCGGTCCATGAGATAACATTGTACCTACATATGATGACGAAAAGTATGTTACCCAGGATAAACCAAAAAGTAAAACAAATAGAGCAATAAACTAACAACCGATCAAATGCCTACTTCTTCTATGTCAGTGAATATTTTATTTCATAGCACTGTGTAAGTACATCAGTAGTCCATTTTTACAGCGTGCGAAAATCGATCAAGTAATATACATGACGATTCACAGATGCATAATAGACATGATAATACCTATTCTTTGAAACGTTGTAGAACTTTACAGCACACAAATGTCAAAAGAGTCGAAAAACAGTTTCATATTGTTTCAGAAACGCTTGCATACCACTTCTAGATTTGGTTTTCAGTTTTTAATATTTTCCTATACCAGGTTGTTGGTTGTACTTTTATTTTATTTGAGATGGGTTTGCTCTTGACTCTAGTCTAGGTCAACCTCTGACCTAGACAGAGACTTGAAGAGATTCGGGTTGAATGCGTTTGGGAACACAGACGCAGGTAGTGGGTTCCACTCTTTTGCCGTGCGCATTATGAAGGATGTTTGGAAGTGCTTAGTGCAAATTGGTGGAATGGCAACTAGGTATGGATGGTAACTAGCAGTACATCTAGATGTCCGATGGTAGAAGGGGGCAGGTGGGATGAGGTCGTTACCATATTTTTATTGATAACACTGTGATTTTAATATAAACTACTCAGAAAGCGAATTAAGTGAAGATGAGAGTATTGCCATTGTCCCAGAAGCAGTTACAGAAATGGCCAAAACGTTAAATTGAATATGTTGCCTAATAAAACTAAAACATTGTGTACATCAGCTTATAACACATTTTATCCTTAATTCTTTTTTTATTTCTTTTTTTTATTATATTGAAAGATTGCGGTTTTAAATAACACGAGCTATACAATAGTTTACAATTCTCGTGACTTAAGACTTAGCTAATTATTAAGTGAATTTTGTATAATAAAGTAAATACTAAATCAGAATCATATGCAATGAGCTATTCAACATGAGAACCGCGTCGAAGCAGTCTATTTCATAATTGATACGGTTCATAAAATCATAACACCCATCAAGGTGGACCAAAATAGAATTCAGTTAGAATCACAGCTGGTGCGAGCGCCACAGATCATAAGGCGATTACACACTATTATGAAACATAAATGATTGTAACGCCCTCACTAAAAGGGTTAACCCGTGCGGCGGAAATTGATTTAAATTATGCTATTAATAATATTAATATCATGTTCCAGTAGGAGCATTTTTTTCCGAAAAAGCTGCCCTAAATCATTACAAAAAATAATAATTATAGACACCTGAATTAATTGTAGGTAACGTTGATTTTAAGAAAATTTATTGAATTCGAGAAAACAAATATTAATTTTGAAATCAAGGAACTAGTAATTAAAGTTGTTTTTATTGAGTTTTGGTCTAACTTTAAGTAGTTTTTTTTTGTACGAGCATCCCTGAACTCTATGCAACTGAAGGCCAATTAAAAATGATCTAAACCTAATCTCATCTAAAAAATACAGCTAAGGGAAGGGATCCATATTTTTTTTCCTTTTCCGTTTTTCTGTTGAGATTAGTTGTATGTAGATATTAAACAATTTTAAGTTAGAGAAAGAGGCCATCAAGTTCTATATTGATCACAGATTTCCAGCGAATGTGAAGAAGATTGAACAACATTCAATCTTCTTTATTCGAATATACCTCACCTCGTAGCACAACCTATACACATACGAAACACTGCGTTTATCTCAATTATTACAAAGCGTATACCTACACGGACTGAGGGACCTTGATGTGTATTTTTAGATAGATTAGTAATCGACCCAATTTTAATGATAATTCACTCATTCGTAATCATTTACATACAAAAAAACTTAATATAGAAAACACAATGTCGGCGGTCAATTACTGACCCAGCAGGCGTTATCCTGGCCGCGGTTCAACAGATGGTTGTTTTTTATCAGTCGCGGTGATGGGGCGCCGAGCGTGGAGCGCGGGGGTGCGCCCTATAACCGTATAATTACACGTTGTAGTTGCGCGCGCGCCGGCACGCACAATTGGCTTAAACGAGTGTTTGCTTTGATGTGCCGCCGGCCACAGCGGTTATCCACGTGCGGTCGCTACAACCCGTTCTCATGTTAAGCTTATTAAGAAGACGCTACTCGTTTTACGGTTGTTTATACGTACGACAAGAAATGCCTTCACGTGGCAGATTTAAAAGGCATCTGGATAAAAGCACTTGGCGAATTCCACGTACCGCGTTGTCTTTGAGATTGCCCACCTATACTCCTAATCTGTCCGCGCTGCATCTCGGTTCCTCGACTCTCATTATGTATGTATAAGTATATATATGCGTTATGCTTATGATTAATCAATATAAAGATCGTGTCAATCGAGCAACACTCGTAACTGTGCCGTATACTATCTGTGTCATCTGTTTGTTATAAGGTGTACAGTTATGTCGCACAAATGCCAAGGGCTACATCGATCAACCCGGCGTTGGCGCAAGTGATTCTTAATCGACAGCCGTCCGTAGTCGAAAGTTGAGTAGCGACATCGTGATGCCGAACTTAGCCTCCTTCTTCGTACCGGTACACATAGCGCGTTGTGAAAAAGTCGCCTCGCTCGTCTCGATAACGACTGCGACACCGCCTAAAATATTATTAATCTTCAGATCGTGACTAACGGTTTCGGATCATCGTTTACATGAGCGGAGGCTGGGACAAAAGAATGACAAATATTGGATCATTGCACGGCGAAGCTTTCAAAAGTGTGCGCATGCGCAACCCTTAATAGCACATAAGCGACGCTCGCGCTGGTCCACTCCGCTGGAGTTCAGTCACGCTGCTTGACACCTCCGTTTGAAATGTCATGCATGACCAAACTAAACTGATAGTTATTATTATTATTTTATTATAAATAACCTTAATAAACATTATTACAACAAAAATCTAACGTTTTGTTATAAGGACCCCGATTGCTGAAACATCGCTAGCGTAATTTTTGTCATGACTTTGGATTTTGGAATAGATACTTGATTCATAATCGAAGAGGTACTTACTAGTGGCATAGTTTACTCATTAAATACATAAGACAGTTTAACAAAAATATATCTAAAGTATATAAAGAAAAAAGGGACAAACTCATTGTGCATCAAAAAGTACTTACCTACTTAAAATTAACAAATACATCCTATATTTAATTAATGAAACTATATTAATGATGATTATCAATACTATTTTATTTGTAGAACTACTAAAGCTATTAAAAATATGAAATGATTCCGGTATCAGTAATATTTATCTAAATAATTTGTAAGATTGACTTTTCACCACGTCATCAATTCCTTCGGCAATCGGCATCGGTATAGGTCAGGACACAGGATACAGGATGGTTCACAGAAAATATTTACCTGGAAATAAAATATTTTAATTCGGTATATCATATTCTGGCATTTTATAATTTGAATACAATGAAATTGGTGTAGTCCAATTTTTGTATGACATTAGACGTGTGTGCGATGGGATGGCCAACCGGCAAAATTACCAACTTCAATACAAACTCTCATCCCCTATAGGTAATGGGTTTTTTCCTTTCGCTATTCCAGTCATAAATTTCTTGCTCGACTAGGTGAAAAGATTTTATTTCAGTAGACAGGTACATAATCTCTATCACAACTATTCAGAACATCCTGCCTTATTTAGTAACTATAATTTGAATAGAGAAAGTATGGGTACATAAATTATTTGGGATCTAAAAAATGCTAACCAACACTCAGTGTGTCGATGAGTGACCAGCCTGTATTTTCATCGTCAATTTACCGACGCGATGAATACGATCGCCTCATAAGTTACGATTGGATATCTGTGGCAGGTGTTATAGATCGGGCTCCTAACACATTCGATGGTACCTTGTGCCCCCAAACCGCCGATGAGTCTACTTAACACCTTGATGGATCGTTTTGACCATACAGATAGTTTACAACGCTAATGAAACATAATAACTGTTGATAAGTATCATAAAGTGAACATAATGGAATTAATCACGGACCTTAAACGTTTAGCTCGCCGGACTAGGTGAGTATCTTTAATCTGCCGGTGATTTATTTACACCTGCTACGATATTGTTCAGCCACTGAACCTTAAGCGTACATAGGTACAGATACGGTAAGTGTTTCAACTGGAAAATACATGGAACAATTAATTTAATTACAGTTTAACATTATGGGCACGACATCATTCGAGAATTGCACAATTACTAAACAACAATTAATGCTAAAAGTATTGGACACTCTAACATTGACCCGCAGCTATGCTTGTAGCAACCTTTCATGACACAGCGATCAAAGTTACGCAACTTATTAATCCGGTTCAACACAAGAAGTTGCGGTAAGCATTCTCTTTATTAAAAGTTTATTGTTTTACATTTCATATTGCTACATGCGTTATTGAATACGTCTGTATCTAGGCTAACCGAGATAATGATAGATAATACGGCACAATGAAGCACGCGCCGCACCGTGCACCGGTTCGTTAGTGTAACTGTTGAGTCACGGACCCAAAGATCACCTGACGGGGTGCTTTGACAGCGCGCGAACCAACACGCACGCGCACCTCCGCTGTACGCTACAGGCTACACACACCGACCACCTAACTGTGCCTAAACTACTACAAGTACACTGTAAGCACTGAATACTATGAATCACATATTATTACGTCCATGCTCTAAAGTAGAAACGCTTCCAAATAAAAATATAATTGCTCCAAGTGGATCATCACTTAAGTTTAACAAACTGCGCGTTTCATCAAATTACGTGTTGAAAGTTACAACAAAACATCGAAATTAGCACCTTGTTACTGCATCCTGCAGGGTAATGCCTCTATAATCAAAAAGGTAGCAATTTAACGTTTACTCGCTAAAGCAAAAAGTGTGAGCAACAAAAAACAACAAAATGAGTGTGAAGCGAAGTTTGAAAATAGCCTTTATTAGTCAGAAAATATATAAAAAATCGGGTATAGTACCTACTATTAAGTTGTGTAAAAAATTACATGTTTAACGTTAAAGGGTCTTTCACCGATGGATCCAAGAGTCAATAAAATCCACTAGGCTGAAGTCTGGGTTTAGTCTGGGATAGTACCAAAACCACTGTACTTAAACCTGAAGAGCTTTTGTAAGTTGTACTTGAATGAAAGTTTCTACGTGAAACTGCGCAAAACTTTCTTATTAGAAGACGACGTACTGAACTTTGCAGGTAGGTGATGTCAGCTACACAACATTGCTGGTCACTTGCAATATTTTCTATTGTACAATCATAAATAATTACTTACTCATTCTGGAACTCTTGTATTTGACAGGGCAGCAGAATGATCACCTTTCTCGAGTCCTCTTTGTAATAGATACCACGCCGACCTTCGACGGCGTGCGGCCACTTCACGACTTTACACAAAGACTGTCAAGAATAATTAAAGTAATTACTGTTTACAGTAATTAATGACCCACATAACGTGATATGGTTTGATTGATCTCGGAACTATGACGAGATAATTGTGGCTTGCTGGCGTTATTGCCACACGCCATCTTGCAGACGGTTTTCAATTAATGAATACGTAGTTACCCACTTCGCCGTCACACTCGCCTATCATCGCGTTGTGAAGCAACGTTTTGTTCGAACAAGTCTTTTATATTTCAATTGTTTTAGCGCTTTAACAATAGAGTTTCGGCTGACACTAAGTACTATGTTTCGCTTGCAATGTTATGCCATTGCGTTTTTTAATACATTTAAAGCGGTCATGACAGTTTGATGTTTCCATTTCAAATCTTTTAGGTAAAAATTCACAATATTTTTCTAACAAAACTTTTTTGCAGAAACATAATTTTCTAGAAACCTCGTAGGTAGCGAGGGTGATTAGTGAGGCTTTTAAATAAGATCTTCGAAGCACCGTCGTAAGGGTTATCGATTGTAATTCTGCGTGAGTAGCGGTGCGCGGTGCGTCGGCACGGGCGCAGGCGGCGACGTAGATAGCCGCCGGCTATCCGCGTACATAGACACTGCATTAGGGCTCCTACGCCCGCCCGGCGGCTCCTTTGCCGCCATAAGCGCATTTAACATGTAATCGCGCTTGCATTTCTCTTTTGTGTGCACAAATAAAGACTAAAAGAATAACTTAAAAGGCAGTTAATTATTTAAGCCTCGTCGCAATATACATGTAAATATGTAATAAGTTTTAAGCGCTTGCTTTTAGATATTAGACGCCGATAGGGGCAACTGAGATTTATGCCGTAGTTTACTATTATGCACCGTATCAGTTGAAAGTTTTATTTTTAGTGAAAAGGTATTCTTTGTTTAAAGTCGTAGGTAGTACATAAAGTAGAATTGGTGTGAATCTTTATAACTTTTAGAAGTCTCTTCTGTGCTCTTGTGTTGCCTGTATAGAATATAAAATCTCACTGGGTTTAATTAAACAAATATATAGAAACGTTAGTATGTCAAAAACTTTGTAAACATGTCTAAAATCAGTAACAAGTCGAGTGAATCGCAGTCCTAACAAACCTTATTTTGCTGCAAAACTTGAAGAACAATGAGGCTATTTTAAATTAAATCGTTCTATGGTTTTGTTGGGACTGGGGTACGTTATTAAAGACAGCGGCGGCGACAGTTTGCGTGGGCGCGATTGACTCGTCAGCGGCTATCGGCGCTCACCGGCTCACTTAGCGCTAACGTGGCGCAGGCTTTATCGTTGCCTGCGAGGACGCCGCCTGCGCTTCCAACATTCACTTAACTCAATCTCGACTAAATTAATATAAAGTATTCAACGTAGTACGTCTTCGCAGAAGAATTGCGATTAAATAAAAGAGGAAAGTCTACTGTGGTCTAGGAATGAGTGTCTACCTAATTCTTTGCGTAGATTGAATTCCACGAATAAAATTTAATGACTAATTATGAATATTTGTTATCATAATAAAGGAGAACACACTTTTTATTAATAGGTATATACAACATTGATGTGGAGCTATGTAGAAACAGAGAAAATAAAAGTTACGCAAAGCTTTACACTAAACTGAAACTTTAAACTTTTTACTAATGAACTTAATTAAACTACCGACAACATTGTTTCCTACATCTCGAAAAACAGACACAAGCAGCACAATAAGACCAAAACTATATTCTAACTAGTTTGCACGATATAAACGAGTGGTAAATTAGCTCCTTGAATCTATTCTTGTAGTGAAATAAAGCCACTTTCTATCTTTTATTTAGTGTCGCGCTGCCAAGCCCTTTATCTCGCTTGACAAAGAGGCGGGTAATTGCCATTCGTACTGCGCCAGGGATTTCATTAAAACTTGATAAAACTATTTAAATATTAAGGCTAAGTTTCTGTACTTTATATGATTAAAAATTTATTAGGTTTTACATAATTTTGTAACTCTCATGTTAGTCATTGTTTTGCCTATCTTCGTTAAGTTTTCCTTTTTTAATCACGCACGAGTTTTTTAAGAAATTACCCAAATAGCTTTTTTTTGGCGCATGTTTTTAACAAACCTACTCTATTGGCTCTTTTAGTCACATAACATGGGAAATAATTTATTTGGAACCCTTTTAGCTGATTTGCGGGCACACAAAATTATAACAGCTCTGTATAATAATGGGTGCAATTTCCTTTTGTTCGTCTCGAGTGAATGTTTTGTCGATACCTAATCGCTCTCCCCTGTGAACTTGAAATGAAGCAATTCAGAATCTGGTACACCCATGAGAATATTTTTATTTGGTAAACTATTATTTAAATTTCCGATTGTTCCTTAATGAGGGTATCAAAATTGTAATAACGGGTAGCGCTTACATTAAATGCGATTTATAATACAAACCTACAATATTAAAACGATTTGGGTATATAACTCTTTAATCGGTCCGAGGTGTAACAAAGGACACAATTCTAACTTTAACCGTTGAAAAAATAATGGTAAAGTTATAAAAGGAACAATACAATATGTTTGCATTACTATGGGTATTTACAACAATAACAACAATGGTATCGTTAGAAAGACTTAATTTTATGCTATATTTAATTAAAAACTGCTCAGAAAAAGTAAGCAGAAACACGAAAGTTCTATATAAAAAAGTTAATTACTTATAATAAATATTTATTTATTAGGGACTAACAAAATAGCGTAGAATCATCTTAAATTCATTAGAGAACGAAAATGGATATTGGTTAATGAAAATTAATCGAGACTACCACGCTTCGAGTGAAGGGGTGGTCGCAACAGTGATGTGATGAGCGGCACTAATGCACGCAGGTATCTCTGACGGGGAACTTCACGTTAACAATATCACGTTTTGTTACTATTTGGGCGTTTTATAAAAAAATACAAGTTAATGTGTCTTCTATAAATTCGCCAGGAGCATCAAATCATTTCTTGTACAGAGCTTGTTAGAAACGTTAATTACTTACAATGTTACTTACGTACTGGGCGTACCTATATAACAACGACTAGTTTCATTTAAATAACTTGAAGTGTGAGTGCCGTACTTAAACACTACTACTAATCTGACGTGCAGTGCTACTAATTTCATCTTATAATAGTCTTGGCCCTGGGTCCTGGGGATGCGTATATAGGGTTCCGTAGTTAAATGACAAAAACCAAATATCGTCAGATCCGTCTGTCAGTCCGTCTATCCGGAAGACACAAAGTCATTGTACTTTTAGACTATTTGCACTATATCGATGGAAATTAGAAAGAAGGTGTATCCTACCAACCGGCAATGGCTTAGAGAAATTACGAACAAGGTAATTAGTGCCACACCTAATTACTTTCTTCGTAATTTCGTAATTTCAGAAACTGTGAGGTTTTCTTTTTTTCAGTCTAAGGTGGTGTAAATATTTTCTGATCTCCGAAATTTTTTACTTCATGCTTTGAAAATGAAAAATGACAAAAATCGTTTTGTTGAGGTGAGACAGGAAAGATGTTTTTCTTTATTTTACTTAAGTTCCTAAATATACTTGCAAATACACTGCGTAGCTGTACATTGTATGTTTGTCTATTAGTCGCAATGACGTCACAGTGTGTTTGTTGCGGCGCGGCGGCGCACGTGCGTGCGCGCAGGTGACAGTATCAGCGCGCCGCGCATCTGTGGCGCTTTGTATATCTATCGCACTTTTTTCTGCTCACCTTTGATTTATTGTGTTACTTGTAAATTGTAACCGTAGCAGCCGGCCCTGGGGTCACCCCAAAGGATGTAACTACGTCATGTAGGTAGTGTGGGTACCCGCGAAATAAATGATTATTTTTTATTATTACTAACTAAACCAACATGATTCTAAAACCAATTTATTGGTACTTATTCAGCAGACTTTTGCAAATTCTTATATATCATGCCTAAAAACTGTAAAACGAAAAATAATCTACTTATCGTAGCAGGTTAGGGAGGAATCAGTTTAAATGAGCGTGAAACCAATAAGCATATCATCCGTATATTTATTTTAACCTATAGTCAAACATTATGAATTCAGTCCATGTCCCCAACTACTCAACTAGAAAGTTTAGAAACGTTCCAACCCTACTCATCTAGAAGTTTCTACCCACTTTTTTTAAATTTTAAATTTAAAAAAATTAAATTTTGTTTTAATTTTCAATACATTTTTCACAAGTTTTCTCGTTGTACTGTATAGGATAAAACCTTTATTTAAATACTACTCCTATTGCAGGAATGTTGTGTTCTTTCGTAAGCAAAATTTAACAAAAACAGGTGCTCAATTATCCTGCACTGCTTACAATTATTACAATTACTATACTCGAGACACATTTTCTGAACAGTTGTTTACTTGGATTTTGTTTGCGTGACAGTCTAGAGATAGTTGTGCTAAGGGCCAGTCAAGCTACAATTTCATATTTGCATATGTCACAGGAATGTGTCAATCGAAATTGAACCATATGTGGTGGTATTAAAGCGTTTGGTGGTGTAAAAGTTTAATTTGATAAACAAAGTTATCTGTGTAAAGTGGGAGCGCGAGCTTACTCACCGGCTGGCTGCGCACGTGCGCGAGCGCCGCCGCGCCGCGCCGCCGCGGCTGCGCTAATCGTTCCCAGGTTAGTGCCTTACCTAACAATCATGTCGATAACTTCTACTCTACGAATAATGATGGACAAGTGCTAATTATACACTGCAGCACATTATTATTAATGTTTTAACTACATTTGATAAATCGTATTATCTCCGTTAAAAAGACATCAACGAGCTATTACCACATTTTTTAAATTTTCTAATTTAACTATGTAAGAAAATCTAAGACGTCAATTTTAACTTATCGTATCGAAATGAAACTTTGTATATAGATGTAGGTCGGATGACAAAACTATAATTTCGTATCTTGGAGCTAATCTGATGATGGAGCCAGGAGGTGGATAGTGGAACTCTTCAGTGGTTACTAATAACTACTTCGACTTTTCCACCAAAACCAAACCACTTGAGTTTGAGCTCATATGATTCGCTTTGATGGGTCCAATCGATTGGGCTTGGTAACGAGGGTCTGATGATGGAGCCAAGAGGTGATAGTGTAACTCTTCAGTGGCTCCTAGTAAACCGCTCAAGTCATAACTGCGTTGACTTAAGACTAAAAAGCGTGGAGCGCTTTGTTTTATGTTGGTATTAAAAGTTCACACAACTGAAAAGCGCTCCATGCTTTTTGATTTAATCATTGGATAAAAAGAAGAACTAAATCAATTTAACAACTTATTTTATCATTATAGGTGTGTGATGAATTGATGATACCGTGACTTTTAGTTTTTTCAAACTACCTACAATACCAGATAATTATGGGATTTAGGCCGATCGCGTAAATAGCCATTGAAATATCTGTACCTACTGTGACATTCTGGCTACTCATTGGTTTTTTGAGTTTGTAACACGTTATACTTTTGAGTAGCGTCGTCGACTACTTACTTATTTTTTTATTGAAATTATGTTCGTTCGATACATTTATTCCTTAAGATCATACACTCGACGAACGTCTTTTAAAGAAAACAGTTCTCTTACAATAATCACTAGGTGACTTGGTTGAAATTATTCTCCTTTATGATTTTAGCACAAAAACAACAAAAAGTATCGATAGTTTAAATTTCGAGCGACACTAGAGCTGGCGTCTCGGCTCGTAATCGTAAATATCAGACATTTAACACACAGTGGTCTCGCCGGCCGGTGATTATAAATAGATTGTTGCGATACTGACGACGTGTTTACAGCCAGTATCTGTCGATAGCTGATCCAATACCAACAACTAACGTCATGCAATTAACATCATGGAATGAACGCCGAACAGACGAATTAGCTATGAATGAATCTGAAAGCCGCGATCAATGAATATTTGCTGACGCCTAACGTTTTCCACCGAGACGCCTTAAGCGTAATCAGTTCATTAGTCATGTTCCTTCCTACTGTTAGTACTCATAGTAGTCACTTGCGATTCTTGTTTGAACATTAAACCGGCTCTCGTTCGAAATTATCTAAGTATTACAAATTCTAATGCACCTAGTGAATAAGCTAGTTCGGTAGATACTCCCTCTTCTTTTACTGTGTAGCTGCAACACTACTACTAAGGTGCATACTCTTAACTTCTATTAAAATTAAGATTATTAATTCAAAAAGATGTTTTCAACTAAATTTGAAATTGGTTTGAAAGACTCATAGTCTGTAATGTAATAGTTGCTATTTTGCTTTTTTTTTTTTGGGATTTACCTTTAATTCGATTTGATTTTCAGAAATGGTGATAAAATTTTTCATTAGCGTGTATAAATCAAGGTTTTTAAGCCTCAAATACCTCACACGACTTCTAAAGCCATTTTTTACAGATTAACGCCCGTTCAATTCAACAAAACAACCGATTGTCAACTTTACATCACTCAAAAACGGTACAACTGAAATGAAGTGCAGTTTGTAACAATATAATAAGGAGGACACGTCAGTTAACATCTTCACTCAGTTATCTGCGCTGTCAGTAACAAGAAATAATGATGTACGTATAATATTGCGCACTGCGTGCAGGAAACGATTGTAAGCAATACCATAGCGCTGAGAACCTGACACAAGTTACAAGTTGCCGAACACCAGCTGGGTTTAAGGAATATGTAGACGTACCTCATGATAATGTGAACTCCTAATGATGACGCTAGTTGAATAGCCAAAACATGTATAGGTTTGACATAAGCTATCGAAATGTCACGTCATAGCTAGTGAAGCGACGGCTACTGTGTGAACATACAGGTCTAACTATAACAGGTTCGTTGCCACCAGAAGGCCTATACAAATGGCACTCGCTTCGGAGCGATTCTATTTCTACAATCGCTAACGTTTCACTTGTTCCATCCGCATTCCCCGCTCGAAACAAATAATAACAACATCATCCTCTTAGCCTAAGTTTTCCTCCTGCCTGGGTCGCGGGTTGTTCGGAAAACCATGGCCCCGCAAAGGCAACTGAAGGAACACGGGTGGGTTTTAGTCAGTAAAAGTCCGACACGCCCTCCCGCTCCGCCCAGAGCGGTAGAAGTCATTTGATGATTTCCCAACCAAAAGAGAAAAGCCCAAGTTTTCCTACACGAGTTATGAAACAGCAGTCATGCCCTTTTGCTATGTTGGGGGCGGTTTCTGAATAGGTGCCAATATTCAGCGACAACCGGTCAAAGCATTTTTGAAATACCTACACGCCACCTAAGTAACAAAACTGAAAGTATTGCTTTCGTATAAACAATACTTTTTTTAATAATATGTTTCGCCGCTGACTTGCACCACTGCGCAGGAGTGCAGATCAGATCGGTGCGCGGGCGCCGCTTGCCGATTGTTCCACCGTCCGGCGCGACGAGCGACAAGTCATCCACTGCTATGTGCTAATAAGATATATTGACATAACTCTCCAGTTTTGAGTCCAACTGCATTTAACGGCACCATTTATTACCTACTCATGCGTACTGATTACAATAGCTGCTTATGATTATTTATTAATATAATACGAACTTTTAGGTATTTAGATACCGCTATTATTTAAATAATAAGTGCATTTAAAGTATAACACTTGGATTTGTATGACTATTCATTTAAACAGTAAAACGGAGTTCGGTATTATTTAGGTACTTACGTACATCGAATTTTTCTGTAATGTACAGAGTTTTCTGTTATTGTACAGAAATAAAAGCAGGAAATAACCCGTTATTTTTCTTTGAAAGGTGTTTACGGTCAATGTTTAAATAATTGATGTATTTGAACATAGATTTTTCTAGACCACATCTGTCTACATTAATGAATCATAATGTATCATTTCATGCTAATATTCTATGCTAATAGTCTAGGCAATTCAGAGAATCAGTTTTACAGCACAGACGCAACAGATTTATCTAGCGCCAAAGTGTCAGCTGAAGAAATGACGTAACGTAGCTTATGAAAAAAACTGGCAATCGCGTAGCGCGGGCGCACCGGCGGCAGGTATGCGCACGCGCCATCTCATATCACTCTGTCGGTTTAAACGAGCAAACGCCTGGTCCGACTCCACCCTGGCCACTTGTTCCATTGTTTGTAATCCGTGCAAAATTGCGGAAATAGAGGCCAGTTCTATACGAGTAACTAGTCCTATAACTATCGCAATAAATAATAAATTCTGCCATTATTGGGTTTACGTCGTCGCTACCAAGAATTGGTGTCTAGCTAGATACAACTACGTGTTTGCAATAAGTTGTTTACCATAAACACTAATAATAAAATATTTCAATGCTTGTTTATTACCTGTTTTTGCTCTCGTTGTACTTACATGTTTGAATAAACAGGCAATAAAATATTTTCATATCATAACTTTCGTGAGACACATTCATATTGATTCATGTCCACGGTAGTACTGACGCGTTCTGGTTCGGCAGTCCCGAAACAAACACGTAAATACCAACATGTAGGTACACAAACAACCCACATACCTAGTACGTAGTTATAATATAATATATAAACAGGTACCTACCTATTATATTGATGCACTGGGTTTAGTGCTTACGTGCAATATATATATGTACCACATTATTAATCCGTTTGTTTTTGGTTTATCTAAGGTACCTTGTTGTCGATATCAATTGCAACAAAACATTTACTTAAATGCCTTTAAACTTCCTCGTGATGGAAATAGTCTAGCTCCAGCTGTTACGGTAATTGTACAGGATCAATATCTAGACGAATGTGAATTTCGTAACTCGATTGTGAGGTGGTCAAGTTGATCGATGATGTGTGCGCGTGCGCAGGCACCGCTTGTCAATTAGGTTAGCTGAGTTCAGGGCCTGAGCAACGAGCGCGCCTATCTGCGCAACGGATCTGGCGACGTTTGCGCAACTTCATGTTACAGAAAAACACGATTTCTATAAAAATCTTCTAAACTTTGTATCTACAAAATCGTTCGATGCGCAGTAGGTATGTCATAGCGGCACATAAGCGCACACAAAGCGTTCTTCACCTAAGTATTCGCACAAAAACTGGCATGTGCTGACGCACAGGTAGAACGGTGAGCACAATGCAATCGATTCTTTATGTCACAAAATAAAAAAAATGCCGTTTTCATATAAATTCTGAGCACAAAGAATGTCGTTAAATAAAATCACAACGACGTTCATTCATCTTTTATAAAAAATATGAAAATAGGCAAGTAGGTACCTACTACTGTTGAATTCCTTGGTATCAGAAAACGACAGAATTAGATGTAACTTAGTTAATAAAATCCATTGTATGAGAGGAGGTTGCCTCAGGGAAACCACACAACACTTATAATTACTTACTCAAACTGTTTCGTTTTATATAAATTCATCGTGCAGAAGACTATTCAATCGTCTTACGAAGTATGAAAGTCTGAATCATGAGTTTGTTTTAGAAAAAGTCTATCTAAGCTTGATAAGTTATCGATACAGATCCCCACGATCCACATCAACTGCAGGATACGTCTTACAGTATCAATGGCAGTTGATGCAAGCGTGCGCGCCGTCGTCGCGTCGGCAGCTGCGCATCTGATCCTTCCCTTACAATGGATCTTTGCAGGTTGTTGCGACGCTGCAAATGGTCTCACTTTCGAAGAAATTCACCTTCGCTCGAATGCACCCCGCCAGACAATGTGCGACTGTGATTGTTTAACATCGATTTTTTTGTCGACGATCGTTGAAATCGACAAACTTTAGTATTCTTTTCTTCAGCATACGATGATAAAAATAAATGTTCATGAGTATGGTTATTGGTTATAGAAACATACATTACATATTATAACATCAGGCCCGTGTTCCCAAAGGTGCATGCGTGTAGTACACACATATAAAAAAAAGCATTGCCATGTATTTTAAAAATTACGGGCATTTATTAAAAAAACTGACTCGACTGACAGACTGCCTCGTTGGTCTAGTGGTCGCAAGAGCTACTGCTGAGCATGAGGTCCTGGGTTCGATTCCCAGGTCGGGTAAAGTTATATTTTTTACTAGCAGCCCGGACTCTGGATTTGAGCCCGATTGATGATGCACAACTGGCAAAATGTGGATACTATAGGTACACCTCTGCCTAACCCTTCTGAGATTACAGGCGTTATTACTGCCTATGGCGGTCTTTTAACTCTTGTGTATTTTCCTGTTTATTATTATGACTTGTGACTTACTTGACCTATCACCCGATTCCGGTTTGACGTCGACTTCTGGGCCTTATATATAAGTCCAATGATAATTGGGGGTGAGCGTTTTATCATCAACCGGGCACTAATTCAGACTCCGGGCTGCTGCTAAGACTAATGAAAAACCCACAACTCTTTACGGTTAATGGTTATAGGACTCCTACGCAATAAGGCCAAAGTCTTATTGCTAACTTGCAAACTTTATGAGACAAATCTTGAGGCACTTTACTTTGTGTAAATTGTTTCATCGCCTCAGCTCCCAAGAAGGAAAACATCGTCAGAAAACGGCATGTCCTAGAACCAAAAATTCGAAGACATGTGACATATAGCTACCCACCCGCTTGGGCCCGCGTGGTGGATTACGGCCCATTCCCTCACAGAGGCCTCATAGAGGCCTATGTCCCAGCAGTGGAAACGTTAAATGCCAATTATGTATTTAGGTAAGGTACATTGGCACTATATTACTATAGCATATCCTGCACGATTCCTGATGATTTCTAGAGACTTTTATTACAATAAAAAAAAAAACATAAGGTATTACTTTTGTTTAGTTGAACTAAGACTGTGTGCCATCGTTTTATTGATAAAATAAAAGTCAAAGCGCTACGTTCAGGCTGGTTGATTATGACCAAAGTTATTAGTTACTAGCTGCGCCCCGCGGTATAAATCGCGTAAGTCTCGATTCCATTGCAATATCGGTATAAAAAGTATCATTTGTCCTAATCCAGGTCATGGTCTACCCATGTGCCAAAATTCATCTAAATCCGTTAGACCTTTTTAGCGTAAAAGCGTAACAAACAAACATATAACAAATTAAATCTTTTCACTTTATAATAATAAGTTTAGATTTATAAACCTACTCGTACCTTACCTACATTCATTATTTTAATACATACCTAAATCAATTGAATAAAAAACATAGTCTTTATTTCAACCGCTTTTCCTACAAACGGGAACAATAAATATGACTGTTAATTCTTAAAGCGTTGCACAAGGCGGGCGTGGTTTAATGTTACTCTTGTGGAAACAGCTGTACGCTTCCCCTTCACCTGAGCACCTATGTGCCGAGCACGTGTTGTATGTGCCTTCGCCTCTTACGTAAATACGATTCATGTTTGAAGTCCTTACATCCGGAGAAGGAGCGAGTACCGGCGACTTCGGTACCTACAACTTGATTTTATTTGCATAGGTACATGTGCCCCGGCGCACATTGAATATGGAAGACCTTAGTGTGGGCATTGTACCGATAACGGACGAAACACACAATTTTTGGTGAAGTGAAGCAATAGGATATTATACCTACATTAAACACACCTGCCGACTACTTCCGATGATTTGTTGACATAGCAACGTGATCTGTCCAATATAACCGTGTGTTGGGGACCTACCGACCACTCGGTAGCAATATACCTGTGACGTCCACTGGGTTGAGTGCAGATATGATTTAAAATTCGTTATGAAATTAAGATTTTTTTTGTGTCTAATCGTAATAATTGTTTCAGTCATCAATGTAAGTCCCTACCAAAATCCTCATTTCAGTATCTTAAATTTCCATGACATATAAAGATTCATAAGTCAAAGTCAAAGTCAAAGCATTTATTTCAAATAGGCCCATAAAAAGGCACTTTTGACCGTCATAGTGAGAGTAGGTAGGAAAATTCACAAGACTAAGTTTTAAATTGGCGTCATTATTTCAAGTTTTGATTTAATGTGAGCACACCATAATAGTTAATAAAAGTTAACTAAAATTAATCAACACCATCCAGAGTTCAGAAGAGTTTTATATGAAAACTTGCTAATTACCTATCACTATTATTGTTAACTTTAATTAAAAGAACACAGAATACTTAGAATACTAGAATCATAGCATATTTTTTAAACATGATATGAAATTATTTTTGATGTAGGTAGGCTCGTTTGAAGGTAATCAAAACCCTGACATAGTAAGTTAATTATAACAAAAACCATATATTTCGTATATATATATATATAACCATTCGCGTAACAATGGAATTGTAACCGGTAACAATATATAACGTTGCTTGATCAGACAAGAAGCTAGTTTGTACACCTCGACAAAATCGATCGGCTGATAACAAAAGAAGCTCGATAAAAAAGTAGTGCATATTTATGTTGAATTAATTATAAACCAGTATACATTGTTTGAGAGAATAACGATGACTGGTTGACGGGTCGTACGGGCTCTCCCTTTCAAAGTACTCAATCGGAAGCTGTGTGCAGGTGTGCGGCGAGCCCAACCCGTCTCCGAGATCACACGATGTGGAGCACTTATAATACGTTACACAACAATTAACTAAACTATTCCATAAATCTTTTTTATTGAATATTCATAATGTAACGTAAAGTTGAAAAAAAACTCTCACGTAAACAAGTCTTTATTGATTTTTTTAATTCGACTGCAGTCTTCTTCTTAGCATGTCGATCACTAGCGTCCAACAGTTCCTGCAACGTGCAGCTGACAGGACACGCAGGAGACATGATAAATCATGTGTCCCATCGTTTGTGGGACAGTACTACATTTACACTGCAAGGCTGAGTCGTTATGAATCTCCACCTGAACCGGTTTTCCTTGCTTCGTTCAACCTGGGTCCGAAGTCTGTTTAAAGACTTCCAGGTTACCCAAGGCAACTCATGTCCAGGTGGAAGATCTTCAGCGGGTGGAACGAAAGGTTTAGGTAAGGAAGCACTGTATCGCCACAGCTTCAGTCTTTCTTTAGAACGTTCTCCAGTGAGTGGGGCGACACACTAAAAAAAAAACTGTTTCGGCAACTGCAGTAGCAATTCTACTACTTAACATTTTGGAGAAAAAAATAGTTCTTTGTAAAACCAGCTCATAATCGTGTCCAAGTGCACAGGGAGTAGCCCTAAGTATTGAATATTAAATGATTAAAATGTAGTTGACTACAATGTAATTAAAATGGTTTCCTTTTAGGTTTAGGATCTATGGATTTTAAATACTTGGTATCTTTATCTGTACGACGCGGACGTAAATATTTAAAAAAAGTGAAAATTAATGTAAAACAACGTGTGGTGTGGACTGAGGAATGCACTTAGTGAAATCACCTCAGAGAACCAGATGTGTAACCCTTATGTATTTAAATATAATTAGTACCTATATGCTTCCCCTAAGCGATACCTGGCAAGCACAAAAGTCAAAGTCGCAGTCAAAACTATTTGTAAAACTTTTGTAGGTGCTGCAAATAAAATTGAAACAGCACTATGTTTCGCCAGTTTTGCTGTTAATGGGACAAAAATTAATTAAGTATTGTTACACTTATGTAACGAAATTAATAAAAGGAATCTCTATCAACAGTAAACATTACGGTATATATATTTTGTAGAGATATGAGGAACAGGGTATAAAGTTCACTCATACTCTTGGAAATGGGAGGATCCTCCGACCAGATGGATGTCGTATCTGGTGGGCAACTGCCCGACGATTGATGTCGGGAAGTTGTTTATATGCTAGCTGCGCGGTAAACTCTGATTGCTCGATGCAGGATTTGCGTGACGTTAATGTGCACGTTGTTCGCATGTAGCGGTGTAGATGCCGCCACGATTGTATTAATTTTTGTCCCGCACCGAACTACTAATCAATCGAGGGAAATCGTAGTTGAACTTAATGGCAATTTGACCTGCGGGGTGATGCGTACACACATATATAATTGCATAATCAGCGTTAACGTTCCCACAGCTGGAACACAGGTCTCCTCTCGGTAAGAAGGAGTGGGCCATAATCCACCACGCGCGTCCAGTGCGGGTTGACGGATGTCACATTACTTCGAATTTTTGTATTTAGGACATGCCGGGTTCCACTGGGCCAGCTCTGCTCCAGATACCACAGGGCCACCACTAGGCCACCACTGCTCCATACCATTGAAATATCTTTTATTTTGTTAATTCCGCAACATGAATTGCGTAATTTACTTTGTCGAGCAGACCAGGTGGAACAATGGGTTAGGAATTGCCTTAAAGATCCTTCGGCTTGTGATAGAACCTGTTTTACGAAGATCACGTCCAACTAGAATTAAAGGATTAGACGATTGCACCCATCATACAAAGCCCAAGTTCAAAGTATTGTGTAACTTTAATGTCCCTGTCAAACCCTTTTTAACAACTCAAAGCCAGCTCTTTAATATAATTGGGTTTAGCAATTGAATATTTACTTAGCCATTTTTGAGGAGCCTCGTCCGTAGATAATTGTTAGGTAGTGCTGTTGCAGGGTACAGCGTGTTCGATTAATTTAGAACTAAACTTCTTAATTCCTAACTGTGGAAGAAACCTGAATCAATTAAAGCTTTTGGTATTTGTACAGCACTAAATATACTAATAAACTATCTACTTTAGACAGAAAATTTCTCAACCGCGCACACTTACACTTCCCCGATTTGTGTAATAAAAAATGCTTGTAGTACCCCCAACATGCGACGAAAGGTGGTTTTTTTTTTAATAGGAACCTAGTAAGTGCTAAAAGCATTTTATTGTATTACGTCCAAAAATAAAAAGGAATTTGGAAAACGTCTTCACTTTTTTTTTTCGTCTTGTTTTAATACAATTTATTATCTTATATTTATTATCAGTTTCCTAAAAGAAATTGGCATATTTATAATCATCTTTATATTATAATAATAATTATCCATTTTATTACTCTGCGTTGACATTATCTAGCGGTAACTTCGTGATGTGTTTCAATAGAGATTTTTTTTATTTTTATATCTAATTCATATCAATTTCATGAAAATCTAATTCACGATTGGCAATTTTGCTTTCGGCCATGCATGCTTGACCATGACAGCTAATTATCTGACTACGGCGAAGCAAAAAGGAGGGTTTATAATTTTGACCGGTATGTATGTATGTTCATCTGTTCCCTCATAACTTACTTATCATAAGCATAAGCATAATCAGCCTATAACGTTCCCACTGCTGGGACACAGGCATCCTGCCTATGAGAGGGAGTGAGCTGTAATCCACCATACTTATCATAATTTGACAAAAAAGGTGTTGTTGGAAGCTTCTTGATCGTCCGCTAGTTATAGGTTATATAACGTTACACTAAACAGCTTACCCTGACCTATGTCTTTGAAATATTTTCTTGTTTCGTACTTTTTAGAGCGTAATTTACCATTAGATAAAACCGCGTCTTCCGAATGGTGTCAAATGTGCTTCAACTGCTACAAGTAAGCATTAGTCTATCAACTATTCAATAGCGGCTTTAAATTACCTCAGAGCTTCTGCTTATCTAATCAGGTTCTGAAAGGAGTCGGTGTGAACACTGGCCCACTTGTGTTTGCGAGACCGCACGTGTTCATTCACGTATGTACCCGTCCCCCGTCTTGCGAGGGCTCGCATACTGAATATGGGACATTAAGCAACCCATAGATAAACACCACCCATGTGCGGCCCTTGATAATGTTTACAAAGAAAATCTTTGTACTCCACTGGTGTACCAACCAATACTAAGGTAAAAATTGTATCTGTAGAGCGTGGAAATCTGATAGTAGAAACGTGGTTTCCATGATTGGATATGGGAAATATCATGTTCATATTTCGATTTATTTTTATCATAGGAATCATTATTTGCTAAACAAAATTAGGGCGCAAGGAAAGGTTATTACACTGCCCCTAACCCCCCCTACATTCCATTAGGATCGTACCAGGTGGTGTTTGTAGGTAGATACTTAATTTGTGCCTGGAATAGACATGGGTAAAAGCTCCCTAAGTCGCGACGCGACTCTTCTAGAACAATTTCCATGAAGTTTACGCTGGGCGCGCTGCCGCGTCTCGCCAATTTGCGGGAATCTTAAAATAATTTATTTAATAGGTAGGTATGTTTATGTCGACGGATAGTTGCAAACACCGTCAGTTTATAATAAATCACGCAAGATTATAATCTGTCGATTTTTTTTACGATTGTCGTTTACAATTATACAGTGTGAGTCTTCATAATGTGCACATATTGAAATGAGGGAAGCTAAACTCAATTGTAATCGACGGAAAATATTTTAAAATAAAATAAGTGCCTTTACCTACTCAATTACGGTACGTAGCCGAGTGCAAGGACTTTCATTAACAGTTTATTGGAAATGTTGTGATAAACATGATATTTTTACTTTTAGAAACGTAGATGAATAAGAAAGTAATAAAAAGGGTACGAAATCGGGCCTTTATTGAGGAATTTTAAATTTTTTGTCAAATTAGAAACAAAAATATCAGATGTTTGTTAAAAAAACAGCATATTTCTGAATTGACGGCGAGTTTTTTAGTTTTTATTTAATGACGCCCTGTTATTTCCAGTCATTACCGAGTTGTTTTATACTAATACTAGATTTTCTTTGCCTTTGTTGATACCTACATAAATAAGATTTTGTCGTATACCTACGATATTTATTCTACATCTACCTATTTACCCACATGAAAAGTTCCTACAGATAAAGGAGATTTCTAAAAAAAAGTTTTATCGTATTCAAATAAATAAAATTCTATGAAAATTTATAAAGTTGAATATGTTCCAACGTCGTCTATACTTACGAACTATCCTCCAATACTACAATATTAAGTAAATTACACACCTACCTATTGTTAAATTCGATAATACGTTTTCATTTCCGATGTGGTGCAACAAGCATGCAGGTACCACATTAATAGTAATTTATACGACTACAGAGGGTAGCGTATCAAACAGCATTTGTAATTGTTACGTTTTTGTTGGTCATCCCCATCAATATGGCACAGTCGTTAATTTCATTAAGAGCTTATTAAGCGGGCACGCGACCGATGACAGTTGCGCCCGGCGCGCACGCGCGCGATCTAATCGAAAAACTTATGGTCCGGAACCGTAACACTAGTCCACTCACTCGCATTAATTTACTCTACAATTTCTACATTGATGCCCGTTTTGTTGCATAATTCCTCAGCCCTGACTTTGGGCTAGGGCTCCGTAGTCTGGATGAATATTTAGGTACGCATACGGGATGAATATTGATATTATCGGCAGCAAAAGTAAGTACAAAGTTAGTTTGTATTTCAAAGTATGTTTCAAAGAAAATGTGAAAAACAGTTCTTTCAGCTGTAACCGACAGCTCTATCGTAGAAGTGACCTCACGACTATGTAACTTCATACTAGCGCCATACATACCACGCGACAAGGACGGGTATAACCCCCTTCCAAAAACTTTTAAAGCGTGTAGCTTCTTCATAAGTATATTATGTATATTATGCCTTCTTTGAAATGACATTATTATTTCGAACATTTTTAACACTAGTCATCATCCCTATTTTAAGGGTTCCGTTTTTTGCCATTTGGCTCTGGAACACTAAAAAAGGCCGCAAGACATGAATCATGCAATAAAATAAATACCTGCCTACCCCCCTGTATGCCTGGGAGGAAGGCGTGAGTTTATTATGTATGTAGGTAGGTATGTAAAATGTGAATTTAATAACGCAGCAGCAACTCTGAGCTGGCACAAGTAAAGACGCGTTTATGAATTGTGGTAGACAGAAACGACACATGAATCAAATGATTACTTCTAAATTACATACCTAAAACATGCTACTTACCGAGTATTAAATACAAATGATAATATCGTACATGCGCACGCGTTTATTGTGGTCACGCACAGCTCATCACGGGCGTCAGGTGGTGGTTGGCCACCCCTGCAATGCCGACCCGAATGCATATTACGGTAGTTAATTAATTAATATTTTTTGTTAGACAATTTCGAAGTAAATTTATCTTTAATCACACTCAGTAATCGGTGAAAAATGCCGAACAATGACATCAAAACATATTTTTAAGATAGTCGATAGGTACGTACCTCTTCTTGCTTAGATTTTTCTTCAGACCTACTATATGATTCCAGGTACCAATAGCTATACCTAGTAATATCCAGAGACAAACAAAATAATAAACATTTTATTTTAATCCCGTTAAGTTAAAAGCATATTGCTCAATAAAGCGTCACACATAAAGCTGCTTCCGGTCAGTGTACTTGTATACAAAAGTTTACCCATTATCCCACCCCACATCGCACTCGAGAACGGTTTGTTTAGATTTAGATGGGGATTTGCGAATGATATTATTAATTGCATGGTTCCCACAGCTTCCAGAGGGGTGAGCTGCGACGTCGGCTCGTTGATTTGTGTGTTATTGTTGGCGCGGTGGTGCGATCGGTTTCCGCACGCACTCCCACGACAGGGAGCAGATGCCGCGCGGCCGCGCATCGCCCGGCGCCCGGCGCTTGCCGCGCCGCAGCCACTGTCACTCACATTGTTGTCTCACCAGTGACCCCCGTGGGAGCTGTGGGAAATGAAGCCGCCTGTGGGAATAACAATGCTCATCACTCTTGTACAATTATGCTGAGTACTTTTCAACCCATAGTGTATCTAATTGAGCTGTTGATTTTTCAATTAATATTAGGTAAATAAGTGAGATGACCTAGGCAAGCACAATTTGTACATATAACATAAACCACTAAGGGCTGATTTTACCAAAGTATTTATTTTTTTATATTTTATAGGAAAACTGTCAAAAAATCATTTATTCTCAGGATAAGACTTATTGTAAAATAAAATAAAAACAGTATTAAAGTTTAGTGAAATTCGCCCTTAGTTAGACAGGTTTACCTACGTTAGCGAGCACACGCTACTACACTGTCGAAACTTACCGAGTTACCGGTAAGCCGAAATTATTGACACTTAATGATAAAGGTATCATTACCTTATGTAACATTATACCATCATAACGATTGAAATGCTTGTAAATAAAGGAAAAGTATGCCTCTGGAAAATACATTGTGATACAACAATCAGACACTTGACCCGTCAAAACAGCACATTACTGAGTGTGTCGTATATTCATGATCGGCTGCCGATGGCATGAGACGCCATTGCATATGCGACGCCATGCCCGCGCCCCGACGCCTGCCCCGCCAACCTCGTCACAGCAGATGCTCCATTAATATTGTATCAGGCATAACATTCAACAACAAATTATAGTCGGTTGCTATACCGTCAAACTTTTCATCGACACATCTGTCTACTGAAACATGGAAATTTATCATCTCATGAATACATTTAAGGAAATTTATGTGGTACCTACTGGTGTCTATCAATATCAATATCCTAGATTTTCTATTCATTAAACGGGAAATCTAGACATGGACACATAAATTATGCATGCACACGTCTGGTATTTTGTCAACAACCGTTTTTTAAATGATGAAGATGCATCTATGATTCCCGAAACACGCTCTCACTTGTACATGCGTAGGTATTCACTGTAAAATATTGTGCTGAATAATTTGAAATCAGTTTCAGAGTTCCATTATTCAACTAGCACGATTTTATTGAACAAGTTAGGTACCTACTTTTGTGCGCATTTTTTTAATGCTTTGTTTAGCAATAAGTACTTAGCTACCGATTTAAATATTTCAGCTGATTTATTTCAGGCAACAGATATGTAATAAGAGAAAAACAGGCTGCTGATATTCGAAAGTGTAACATTTTAGGTACTCCAAAAACATTAGCGTCATCCGTCCTGAATTAAACACTCGAGTCGTCGTCGTTGAACTTTCATGCATTTCATTCTGAATAATGTACCAATACGAATGGTCGGTATAAATCATGATAACAGTTTCGGGTACCAGAATCATAATATGTTCAGTAATAAATGTTTTGTTTTTGCAACTACGAACGGAGATTGATGTGCAACAATTACGGGATGCTCCTGAAGCATACATTCAAAATGTGTTGCATCGAAAAACAGCTTTTTTTAAAGTCTGTGATGCTAATATGTAAGTGGAAATAAATGGTAACACAGCATCAATCCATCGTCCCACTTAACATTTCATCTGCTTTTATATCGGGTGTCTACATTTAAATCGAATGTGATTTTTATGATCTGTTTTAACTTTATTATGCTAATATTCAGAATATGTATTGTAATGCATGAAGCTTCCTATATGGCTATGTTTATAAAAAGATGCATGGGTTTAGGTTATATTATACCTTTTAATGAGAAGGTGAAAAAACCGTTCTGTTCCGGCCGACCATTGGCCAACATAGCATGAGAATGAGATGTCTAACGACAATGGCACTCGCTTCGTTGATCTAGCAGTGCCTCTGGGCATGGTGGTAGGTAGCACCTGCTTTCCACACAAAAGTATACACAAGATTAGCTGGGTTTCCCTGGAAGGTGTCACCCACAATCAAATAGATCACGTACTTTTAGACAGGAGACACTACTCTTCCTGCCTTCTGGATGTTAGAAGCCACAGAGGTGCAATGACTAACTCGGACCGTTACTTGGTCTTTGGAATAAATGCTTGCATACAGCGATATAAGTACACCAAGACCGTCAAGGCGAGAAGGTTTGACATATCGGGGCTAAAAAAGGAACAGGAGGTCAGACTGAAGTATGTATATGGGCAATGTTTGTAGAGAATTAGCTCAGATAAGATATAAACAACGATGGCGATCCAAATAACACGTTGCTTAGTCTCAAACCAGCCCTGTCTACGACTGCGAGTGAAGTTCTTGGAGTGCTTGGAAAGCTTAGTTAATTAATTAAGGGGGAATTTATGTAGCCTATTTTATCCGGACCATTATTACAAAATTATACTTAATCATCGAAGCACTATCCCGAAGGGCTAGGCAGAGAGAGATTAAGTCCCATATAAAAAAAGGGTGCGAGCCTATTGCCATTAAATCTTATTACCTACATACAGAACTTATTAGATGTACCTACTTACATCGGTTTGGTTTATTTTTCACCCGACTGAGGCGAAACTCTACAAGATGGTGTTTTATCTATTATTAAGGCTCGTGCAGACTGGCCCGACACGCGACTTCAATGATATCTAATGACGACAATTTAAAAGAAATAAAAAACCTTAAACCATTGCTTTAAACTAATAATTTTAGGTAGGTGACTATACGTGAACAGCTGACTACGGGGTCTACGGTTGCCGGTAGTGCTAATTCAATTTGACCCTGCAGGTAAGTTTATTATATGGCGTCGTATCATAAACTTTCATCTACTGAGTGCGACGCCGGCGCAGGACCGAATGCGTCGAAGTTAAAATCAATTACGCCTCCGCTTTAAAGCTATGAATATTTTAACTGTTCCGTATGATTGACTCATTGTTGAGTTTCGGTGTCATAAGAAGTACCTAACGTTCGTATTTGATCCGGAAAGAAAGTTTGTTATTGTATAGTAGGCTTGGTACCTACCTACGTTCTAGGCTCGAATCTAGGTTTTCGTCCAAAGGGAGGAGGCAATCTGTGTTAGTGCCGATTTCTTCAATGAAACTGAACGCGTTCAGCACATCGTTCAAGAGCTGTCAGTGTCAATCACAGAACATAAATACCATTAGAACGGGGTGTCAATATTCCATCGAAAATAATGGCACTGACAGCCCTTAAACCTAGTTTATGTGCTCATTGCGTTCAGTTTCATTGGTGAAATCCTTCCTTAGTGAGATTAACAACAAATTTGCTCGAACAGTGGCTCTTATTGCACCGCTTGTAGCGTGTTTGATTTTTACTTTGCATTCTCTTTAGAGCGGGAAAGTGCGACAAAGATAACTATATAACTAGGGTAAATGCGCCGGTTTCCCGATCAGCACTAGTAGGCGACCTTTACAGGGGGTGCCTTCTGCACGAACATTTAGAAAATAAGAATTCTTTACCTACTCCACTTTCATATTATGAATTACTAGTTTTTGCCCGCGGCTTCGCCCGCGTGACTGTGTTGTTGTGGATATGCAATGCATCCACTCCCGTTCAGCCGTTAAGGCATGGAAAGGTGTAAACCTCTTATACACAAAATCAATAAGTATTAAATTCATGACAATGTGAATTTTATAATCATCTTCTACTTTACACGCTTTGGAGAAAATTTCACAAAAACGCTGAAAAACGCAATTCTTTATTTCTTACTAAAAGCATAAAGTTGAATTTTTATATCCTTATCTTCATAAATGCAGGGTTTTCCACTAAAACTTTCATCCCCTACAATCACCCCCTTCAGGATCATTTTTCAAAGTAGTAATTAAAGCTATTGGATTCTTTTAATTATGGATAAATGCAAAATTATGATAACGTTTGGGTATTTTTCTGAATCAATGAAATTCGTCATATTTGCCAAAAAGCTCCATCAATCCGTCAAATATTTTTATTCCCACTATGAACTATCAAGACGTAACACTATTGCACAGAGTAACTTATAAACACCCTTATTATCGTTAAAAATTGTCCAAATCTGAATTTTCAAGTTAGCAGTGATATAAGTAAAGTCCACAAATTCATCGTCAGTTTTGCCCGTTTGAGTCATTATGCCTCAGGCCGCACAGAATCATACAAAAATTCACGGCGCTGAAGATCACGTTATTTTTTGTCCATCTTAAAAATCTGAAAGCACGGAGCTCGTACTATCTGAAACTTCTAAAATTTAGTCTCTGATCATTCCGCACCCTCACCTACTTAACTCATCACCTTACTCGAACACTCTTTGGGTTACCCCTACCCTACCATATTTAACATGGCAACATCAATTTAAACAAGAGATTAAGTTCTCGACCACCAGGCTGTTAATTTTTTTTTTATTACTCAAAAATCTTATCGTAAATATAATAAATAAATAAATTGTATTGGAAATATTAATACCTAGACAATTAAAACGAGAACAACATGTCTCAGATATGTGAGAAACATTGCAACCAGCACTTGTCTAAAAATTTTCGGATTAGAATTTTGACGAAATTTTTACATCCAACGTTTGTAATATGTAAGTAGGTATCTTTCCAAATCACAGCTTTGGCGAAACAACAAGGGTTCCTTGTTTTAATACGGAATCCTAAAAAACTATTTGAAGCTAGATGAGCTTCAAATCGAGTAATTTTTATAGTTGTCGTTTTTACCTTGGGTCACTAAATTGATGCGTAGGTAGGCAGTCCACGTTTCTGGGAGATAAAAAGGTGTACGCGGAAATATTTGGAGGTCGAGAAGTGCGGGTTCCTGTGTCAAGTGTCACGGGCAGGCGAAGCGGAGAGGCGTCGAGGGCAGGAGGCACGACCAGCCATTGTCCGCGCTCGCACGACGAGACGAATCGCAACGCAGGCATCATGACCCATTAAACGCGGTCACGAAATCATTTTACCAGACTCTTTCACTGACACCGGCCACCAACTTGAACTGCCAAAAACCTTGCTTTGTTCCCACGAACTCTCACTGTGAAACTATTTTCGATTTACCTTCTACGTTTGAAGTTGAATCGATTTTTTCTGGTAAAAAGGAGACATACACAATGGTGTATAGATAATGACGCGGTTATGCATAAATGTATATGTAAATGTATATGTAAGTAAGGGATACTATATTGTAACGGAGTTTTTGAATGATAAATTTTTAATCTAAATAATGTATTTTAATTCTTTTGTTTTTTTTGTATTGACTGTACTTACGTATTTTAATTGATAGAATTTTGACTATAATATAATTGTTTCCTAATTTATAATTTCCAATTAAATAATACAACAATTTTATACGCCGAATATGGCAAAACATGTTGAACCAGCAATATTAAACTATTCCATCTATATCTTTACCTTTTATCTTTAATATCTATTCAGGCAAAGAAGGTTGCTGGAATATTTACGGTAGGTAGGTGCTCTATTAGCAAGTATGCCACTGCGTTAGAGCAAAAGAGCAACGTACTTTTTAGCAGTCCACGTACTTTTTAGCAGTCCACGTACTTTTTAGCAGTCCACGTACTTTTTAGCAGTCCACGTACTTTTTAGCAGTCCATAGCCAATTGGCAAAAATGCAACCTTTATAATTTCGTCTCGTTCTTCTTGTTGTCTATTGCCACTATACTGATAAAAAGAAGGAAGTGTAGGTATTCCATGAACCGCTAAACATTAGAGTAGTAAAAATACGAAAATATTGTTATAGTGGAAATTTTTGGCGTAACTGCACTAAAGAGTAAAGATACCATAATTATGTACTTACTTTTGACGCTCTATTGATGAGTCTAATAAACCTATTGATATAAACTTCCGTTGATATCATGTAAACGTGAAGTACTAAATACTTATTTTTGAATAATAATCTTACTAAATGGCGTATTGGCGTAACTTCACGGTCAATTACATTAAAAACAATTGCAAATCAATTCAAATGCGAACTTGATCGTCTGAATATGCCTTGTTCAAAGGACAATGCCAGAAACTACAGATCTTTGCCCCACTCAAATAAAAATGTCATTTGTTACTTAAACTTACTGTTAATTAAACATTTGTCCTAATGCCTGTAGAACTTGCGGTTTCTGTTAAAATCATAAAACAATAATCACATTGATTATAGGTTAGGTGCAGTTGTTAATTGATACAAATCGATTTAAACAAAATATACGTTACGCATCATCATAATTATTATAATCGTAATATGAGTTTTTGTTTTACAGGTATTTAAAACATTTTTTAGTAAAGCAATAGGAAATTCAGGGGTTGAATTCCTTTTATCATTGATTTGTAATTGGCAAGTTCTATTGAAAAACAATGTACATATTATGAAAAGGTCCTTTAATCGTTACAATTATTTTCATTCATTGGCATTTCCTGTAAATAGCTGGGGCAGGATCTGGCATTGTCTTTTTAAAACCAAAGAGGGTTATTAATTAGATAACCTAATGTTTTTTATTTTAATGTTAATTATGTTGATTTGTAAATATAAATCCAAAGAAGATATAATTATGGTTGTTTTATATGTTGATTGTAACTTTAATTTCAAAACATCTTAAAAATAGACTGTATTTTATTAAAAAAACGAAAAAAAATTAGATTTCCAAAATCCGGTCGCAGTCCTGTTATGAGCCTAAAATCCTGAAATCTCAGATAAATCCTGAGATATGGGAACCCCACTTGTACATTACAATTTTTCCTTAGTTACATGTCGTTTTCAAGTTTTTTTTTGTTTAGAAAGGTATTCAAAAAGAAAATTTTAAATTAGTAGGTTATTAAAGAAATACGTAATGTTTATACGTTAATAATGTATATAATTATGTTCAAAATAGTTCAAAACTACCTATGTAGAGGATGACGACGGGGGTTGTAAAAATTTTCATATTACACAAATCTCAGCCGAAAATATTTTTTGCTCTATGAACGTTTTAGACACACATACATACATAGTTGCATACTCTATATGTTTTTTTTTAAGTACAAATAATGAAATCGAATTAATTAACATTTAAAATATTTATATATTATTTGATCGATTATATATTTATGTATCTGTACGTGACATCACAGTGGGCCCTATCAGAATACCAGCGCTGTGACACTTATTTTTAAGTGTCGCAGCATTATGCTGAGACATGGGCCTTTTAGCCTCGTAGACAGGACTTTGTTTTAGTAACAATTTACTTTTGTTTTATTAATTTTTATGTTTTTATGAGTGTGTTTAGTTCAGTTTGTGATACTGCGTATCACACAACGTACTGCATAATGTGTATTCCTGTGCGAGTCCTAATAAATAGTTTTTCTTTTCTTTCTTTATTTATTTTAAATCAGGGAATAAATTAAATTTAAAGGAACAGATATATGTAAAGAAATGATCATGTTGTGATGGCCCGGGGGTAAAGTCCCCTCACCTCTCATGCACGAGGTTGTGATTTCAAAACAAGTACAGTCCACGAGGCCTAAGCTGAGCTTTGCATTTGTGTGAGTTCAATCAATTGCACCAATATGATCGCGCGATCGCACAGCACCTCAAGCCGATTGTCCGATTGCCAAGCAAAGGACCCGCCGTTATGTGCACTCACTCACACAAATGCAAAGCACAGCTTAGGCCTCGCGGAATGTATCAATGTGACTTTTTTCAATTCTTATGCACTTTGCTCGTGCCTTCTCTGTATGAGAAGAGGCTTTTGCTCTGCAGTAAGCCACATAACTGGCTTACTGCAGAGCAAAAGCCTCTTCTTGTTTAATGGGCTTGTTTTATGTTAAAAAAAAACAACTTGAAATAACTTTCAATACTAAGAAACACCTAAAAACATCACATTTTTTCAATAGTTTAACAACTTGCATCAAACTTTCATACGAAATTGAGACAACATTATGTGTTTCCTTCAAAGGCATGCCTCTGTATCTATAATAAATGTTCGGAACACATATCCTTCCCGGCCTGCCTGTCTGTCTTCCGAACATTTATTTGGCATTCTGAAACAATGGAACAACAATCCATGCAAAAACACACCAAAAAGTTTTAAAATAGTGAGTTTGTTTCAAACCCTCTTATGCGCTACAAATCTTAAATGAGTTCATAATATTGTTCATTTTATTTGACTGTTTAAGTCAATTTATTTTAATTTTATTATTGGCATGCTCTACGCATTACAACTTATTTTTAAGTTGTGTTGCAATATTTGGTTAACTAGCGATCTCGACAATTGATCATATTATTCTTGCCTGAGCAAACCGGCAGCAAGGTCATCTTGCTCCCTAAAGCTACGTACAATTTTGGCATTTCAAATACGGTATGTAGACAAATTTTGTTATTGTTTTGACCGCTGACGTATATTTATATAATTTAAGGTGGTTACATTAGTACCTAACACATAAATTCGTTCTAGACTTTGATTTAAATAACTTGGGTAGATGGAGTACTTGATTCTATTTTGATGACGTGATTCTACCTTTACGTGGTGAGTCAAGCAGATTTTTTTGTGCGTCCTGCGTTCGGTCCTGGAACACGGCCCTGGGCAAGGTCCTCATGCCCTTGCTTATGTGCAATGAGCATCTGCCGCTGCTCCAATGACACTCTTTTCTGCAAAAGTTTAGTGGAGATGCCCCAATAATCACCAGTGTTTTTAGATTTATCTGTGTTAAAAATAATAATTGCACGAGGCATTACTTGTTCGATGCAAAATAAGCGACTAAATTTTGGTGGTAAACTACGGTGGACTCCATCATGTGCGTGCGAGCCCTCACGACGGGAGATGCTGTGGCCCGGGGTGGGGGTCGTCTTGGCTGTCTTTAGACATCGCCAATGCCTTCAATACCCTGCCCTGGAATTGCATCAGGGAGGAATTTCGGTATTTATTTATTTATACTTCACGCACATTTTGTACAGCGGCGGACTTAATGCCATAGGCATTTTCTACCAGTCAACCTTTGGGTGATGCAGAGACAAGCAGTGGTAGGTGCAATTTATAAAAAACCAAGGAATAAATATTTAATCTAAGACATAGATATACATATATACCTAATTATATATAAATATAAGCACAAATAAATATCTAATTATACTAAAACAAATAAAACAGCCAATGAGAAAACATTACCCTTAAGATGATACTGCCAGCTTCTTGCGAATGTGCTCACGAACTTTAACTTTAAAGGATAATCGGTTGGTTGCCACCCTGATTTCTTGGGGGAGTGCATTCCAAAGAGAGATAGACTGAACGAAGAAGGAAGAATGAATGAAGTCTGTGCGGTGAGTGGGACATTGAAGAAGACGATTGTGTAATGAACGAAGATTTCTGTTGTGGTTGGCGCAAATATACTGAAAGTGGGGGGCTAGATAACCAGGGGAGGAGGTAGAAACAAGAAATGAAAACAAGGTGGTCAGCGCCCTTTGCTCTCTGCGCTGACGTATGGGCAACCACTTTAGAAGTGACCGATGCGCAGAGACATGGTCATATTTACGCAGATTGAAAACGAATCGAATGCAGTTATTGAGAAGACGGTCAAGTTTGTCGAGGAGATCTGCATTCAGGTCATAGTAGCACACATCACCATAATCGATGATAGGGAAAATTAAGGACTGCACAAGCATTGTCTTCGTACTCGATGGCAATATATTTTTCAACCGGTACAGAGCGCGCAACGTTCCGGTTACCTTCTGGCTTACCCGGGCGACTTGAGTACGCCAGTTCAGGGTACTATCAATGTGCAAGCCTAGGTCCTTTACGTCAGTGCTAAAAGGAACGATAATACCATTGAAGAGTACTGGTGGCAAGGTTTTACCATCCACTTTGCTAATACTACGAGAACTGCCAATGATGATCGCCTGACACTTCGTAGGGTTTACAGTTACACCAAATCTGTCTGCCCAGGTTTTAATGGCTACCAAGTCCCTATTTAATTTGTCGATAGCGTCAGGTAATTCATCAGCCTTCCCTTGACAGTACAACTGCAGGTCATCTGCATACAGATGATACGCACACTGAAGTTCGGAAGTTATAAGATTAATAAAAATAGAAAACAGGAGAGGAGAAAGTATACCGCCTTGAGGAACGCCAGTTTCCAAATCACACCAGCAAGAAGAAGAATCCCCAACATGAACGGACTGCTGACGTTCCTGAAGGTAAGAGGAGAACCATTTCAGTGCTTCGGGAGAGACCATATTATATGACAGAATGGCTAACAGGATGTCGTGACTGACAGTATTAAAGGCATTCGAGAAATCAACCAACACTAAAGCAGTAACTTTGGTATCTTCCAGTCCTGCCCTTATATCGCCAGTCACTTTAAGAAGGGCAGAGACAGTGCTGTGCCCAGGCCTAAACCCAGATTGAAGAGGACTAATAATTGAATTACGATGAACAAAGTTGGAGAACTGTTTGTGGACACAGGCCTCGAGCACTTTGGATAGGAAGGGAAGGATAGAAATTGGACGGAAGTCGGTTGGAAGAGAGGGATTAGAAACCTTAGGTAGTGGACGAACATAGGCTTTGCGCCACAGGGAAGGGAATACTCCGGTGTACAAGGAGAAATTTATTATGTGTGTAATCGCGAGTAGGAGTTGTATGTTGATATTGTCACATCCCACCGCTTTAGATTTGATGGAGAGAATGATCTTTCTGATCAACTGAAATGAAACTCAAAGGATTAATGTGAGGACGCGTTAGACCACAAATTAGAGACAAAGTGTTTTGCTTGGCTAAACGATCCATGGTAGTAACGGTGGAGAAATGCCGGTTGAGATCGTCTAAGTCAATTGAACAAGGTAGATCTAAATGTCGCGATTTGCCGATACCAAGAGTTCCAAGAAATTTCCAAATAGCGGCAGAAGAGGAAGAATTGAAAGTGTCAAGAATATGGCGGCGTTTAGCATTGCGTATCATCTGATTACATCTATTTCTTGCAGCCTTGAATAATGTCCAGTTGTCATCAGTACGATCCCTTTTAAATTTACGGAAATCACGGTCCCTACGTCGCATTGCCATCTGTGTACCTCTAGTCATCCATGGAGCAGGTGGGCGTTTCAACTTAACTTTTTTGACGGGAGCATGGATGTTATAAAGGTTATTTACAACATCATTGAAGATGGCAACCTTGTCGTCAACTGAAGTGGCTTCCGTCAAGGGCTCCCAATCGACCACATATGCATCATCTTTGAGCTTCTCGACATTCATCCGCGCAAAACAACGCCTGAACAGAACCTTGGGCTTAGGTTTGGGAGGTTTCAGGATATATGAAAGGAAAATCATGTCGTGATGAGAAAAGGCAGGAGCGTCATGTTGACCGTGAGAGGAAATGAGGGTAGGATTCGAGGTGAGCATCAAGTCGAGCCAGGTGTCGTCGCCAACAGTGTTATGATGAGTAGGCTTAAGCGGCAATACGTGCAGACTAGCTGACTCAATAAGGTGTAGGAGCTTACGGGATCGAGGAGAGTTGTGGGCAAGGAGGTTTGTGTTGAAATCACCCATGATGATGTGATGTGCATACTCTCACGTAGGTCGGTATCACCGGATGCCGACCTACGTCTGCCGCGTGTTCGAGGCCTATTTGACGGACAGGGCCGTCATCTACCCCGGTCACCAGGGAGAGTGGAACCGGCGAGAGATGACGTGTGTTGTCCGACAGAGATCGGTCCTGGGGCCGCTTGCTTCTGTGGGATATCGGTGACGACTGGGTGCTGCGCGCCGTCCTCCCTAGTGGCGTCAGCGTGGTTTGCTACGCTGACGACACGCTGGTCCTGGCACAGGGGAGATCGCACCAGGCGGCGGCCGAACATGCGACACGCGGGGTTGCAACACGCGGGGTTGCGACAATCGTCGAGAGGATCCGACAATTGGGACTCGAAGTGGCCCTGCACAAGTCCGAGGCCATGTGTTTTCATGATCCTCGCACCATTCGGGTTCCCAGATAACGGCTTTTCACATCGGCGTCGAGTCGACAATGAAGTACCTGGGACTCGTCCTCAACAGCCGGTGGAATTTCGTGGAGCAATTCCGACGTTTGGCACCCAGACTGGGCTGGGAATGCTTCGAAGCGGCTCCTGCCCAATCTAGGGGATCCAGACGCCTCCTGCCAGAGGCTCTACGCGGGGGTTGTGCGGTCCATAGCCCTTTACGGGGCGCCGGTGTGGGCGCGCTCTTTGAGGCGCCGACCGGCCCGCCGGTTGAACGCGTCCCAAAGGATCATGGCCATCCGGCTGGTAGGGGGATACCGCACGGTCTCCTGCGAGGCGGCGAGCCTCCTTGCCGGATTGCCGCCATGGGATCTGGAGGCAAAAGCCCTTGCGCGGATGGAAGTGGAGCGAGGAGGCAAAACGCCGGGGTGTAACTGCGCTGCCGCGAGGATCTTATGGTGATATGGATGGTGCGATTGTCGCAACCCAGTGCTGGGCAAGCCAGAATAGCAGCGATAAGTCCCCTCTTTGAGGAGGGGTCGGAGAGGCGCCACGGCATCCTCACCTTCCGCCTGACACAGGTCCTCAACGGACACGGGTCCTCAACGGACACGGTTGTTTCGGGAGGTTCCTGTTTCGCATAAGACAGGATGAAACGCCCGGGTGTCACCATTGTGTGGATCGCCCGGAGGACACGGTGGAGCATACGGTGGAGGTCTGCCCAGCTTGGGCAGAGCAACGCCGTGTCCACGCGGAGGCGATCGGCGGCAGAGCTCTCTCGCATCCAGCCCTGGTCCTGGCCATGGTACGGAGCGAGAGAGAATGAAAAGCCGTCACCGTCTTCTGCGAAGCAGTAATGCTCGCGAAGGAGAAGGCGAAGCGCGTGAGGAAGATAGCCTTGCGCCCTCACGCCCCTAGTCGCTGCAGGAGACGCCCTGGGCGTTGGGAGTCGCCTGGAGATTCCCGGCCACCGTAAGCGCGGGCTTGCGGACGGCGAGCATTGGGTAGCTCGCCGTTCCGGTAAGGACGAGCCCTGGGTCGCCGTGTTTCACGCGCGCCTCAAAGAGATGACAGCACACAGTAACGGGGTCCGATAAGGCCGATGCCTTAGGTTCGCGGGATGTTCGAAAGAGACACCGTGGCCGTCACAGGCAACTGAAGGAACACACGGTTTTAGTCAGTAAAAGTCTGTAATACCTACATAATCTGAGAAGACCGGGGTAGCTCATTTTGTTGTTTGTTTTTGCTCATTTTGTAGCTGGTTAGTTTGGATAGTTTTGTCGCTGGGCTATAAAAAATGCTCGAGTAGGACGGGCGATTAATACCACCATACGCTCGGGGAACCAGAGAGCAGAGACGAGAGAGTTCTCGCCGGCAGTGTAAACAGTCAGCGATCAAATATTCACATATATGTATCTCTTTTATTGACACGGGACCTACATCTGATGTACGTTTCTTAGGCGATAAAATAGTCTATAGCGCAAGTCGCTGCCTTCGTCGGCGGTGGAACAGGTGCCTCAGATACCTAACCATTGCGTTGTCACAGCGGCTCACGGCCACGCTACGCACGAAACAAATGAACCGAGGAGAACCTCGGCCAACCGCGGCCGTCGAATCCACTGCTAAGGGTGGATTTCACCAATGAAACTGAACGCGATCAGCAAATCTTAAACGCGTTCAAGAGCTGTCAGTGTCATTATTCCACAGAAAATAATAACACTGGCAGTCCTTAAACCTAGTTTAAGTGCTGATCGCGTTCAGTTTTATTGGTGAAATCCACCCATATGTGCGTTGAGGTGCACATCCTATTTAGCAGTAATCTTGAGACCTTTCACATTGTTGAGATGAATGGCTTGTATCTCTGAGATCTGTTTCGTCTCTGGTTAGAATCTTTGAGTATAGTAGCTCTAGCTTGGCTTACATAATCATAATACGGTCTAATCCGTCTTACCAGCGAAGTGAGAACTCGTCGACTCTTAATCTACTGATTTGATACCTCGTAAGCTGGGAACTAGTAGGTAACAAGCTTTACCTATCATGCCATTTATGTTTCGTTTAAAGTTCTTAATAACAAAAAAAAACATATTTTACTTGCACTTTATTGATAACTAAATAAAAATAAAACACATAATTATTGTATAGCTACTACAATATTTTCATTTACATAGAAAATAATCAATACCTCATTTTAAAGAAGACGCTTAGATTTTCAAGTTCTACATAATGTGTTTATCGTATTCTTTATCTACATGTCTTTATTTGATGCATATCAATGTCAGTTTTATGAATTAAAACTCATCGCTTTTCATTCATCAATAATTCTCCAGATCAATCACTATGATATATGTAATCGCTTTAAAGATCCCATATTATTCAAAGACTAAATATTTCTGTTTCGAACTGTAGACTGATTTGCTTTGTTTGAACGACCGTAATGAAGTGATCGGACTTGATGGTGCAAGTAAGGGTCAAAATAAAAATTGCGCTATTAAATGGATAATACAATTTGCTATAACCAGTAGGTACATGGAAAAATTTCCAGGGGTACCGGGCTATTGCTTATATTAAATACCCGTATTTGCACCCCAAAATCCGATCACTGTTAATAAAGCCATATAATAGTATGGCGATGACAACTTTATAAAAAAACATTTGTCAGAAATGCGAGAAATGCGACAAGTCGGTATTCAAAAACTGTATGTTGGTTAAAATAAGATGTAAGTAGTGCCAAAAAATATTTTAAAGGAATTACTAGTTATCTCATTAAAAGCAACCAACAACGCTACTTTACACGGTACAACTTTCTCTAAGTATTTTTATATGATAAGTTGTTATATTAATTTTAGTTATGGATTACCATTTTAAAAGTTTATTCTTATCTACCATTTTAGAGGTACGCCTAAGAATACAACAGACCATTTAATAATAGATTGTAACTTTTATGTACTTTACAATAAATCAATGATATAAAAATAATAAGTGCTGACCCCAAACCATGTTAGGTACGAATATTGTTGGAAACAATAATATAATCATAATACGATTGTTGGAATACTATGATAAAGTTAGATAAGTATGCTATATTATTTACATATTGTTTTTCTATGATAAAAATATAATAAATTCCTCCCACTGACCAAAACATATTAAATAAAAATATATCACCTTAATATATTTTTATTTGTATATATATTGTGGGAGCTTGTTTAACAAGAAAACATTAACAGACGCAATATTTTTTTAAGACAGTAATTTACATAAAACAATTTAATTGGTTAAAATTGATAAATATCAAATATTGCCTTAATGAATTTTACTCAGACTTACTTTTAACAGTGTATAGGATTTGATTGGTTTGATGTATCAGATATAAAGCACTCACGAAGACTGCGTTGGCCCTGTAATCATAAAAAATGTAAACATAAGAAAAAGTGCACAGTTTTGACTAAATATTTAGTGAAATCATTATTTTGCAAGCCTTAAAAAATCAATAACAGTCAAATACCACATTATTGTACTGATTAACACCTGACATGCTTAAAAGAAACAACACAAACCAACAATAAAAATACTGTTTTCTTTTACATAATAACAGTAAATACTATGAACTCACTGTCCCTCCTTGAAATATTCCTTCAAAGTGTTAGAGAATCTCTTGGAATATTTCACAAATTCTCGCTTCCTTTGTTCTAGAACCTGTTTGCCTGTTCCTGGTGTATATGTGGATACTTCATTCACAGCATCCAGTAACTTCTTGATTGCTGAAGCAATTTCTCTGTGGACATGAAACAAACTAGATTGAAGCCAAAAATCAAAGCGGCGGTGCTTGGGGCTTGGGGGAGACTGTAATTTTTCGGCAGAAATTATGATGATGATGATGATGAAGCAAAAACAAGCGAAGTGTACTTTATTCTAGATTTGTTAACACTGACCATTCTAACTAGCTAGCTGGAGTGATCTAGCCAAATGACCTAGGGGTGACTAGGTAATGACCGGGTTCTGTACATCAAAAGGACAAAAATGAAACTCCTATAGGATCGATTGGATCATTACCTAATATGTAGGCCTAACATTCCTTGGAGCTCTAAAAACAAGCCTTTCAAGTCAAGGCTATAAAAAAAAAGGGTATGCATGCTACATATTTTGATACTCGCAAATAAATCAAAACCTATCAAGTACTTCCAGTTCACCTAGAATACCATGACATATATTATTGATGTATGGGAGAACATGTTTTTCAACTACAAAATTAAGTTTGTTTTCAGGATAAATTCATCCCAACTAGACAGAAGCCTTCATCGTGGACCGACACGCAATTGATGGAATTTTTTATCACATACACACTTACTTAATGGTCTCCAAAAATGTCTTCCGGTCAGTAATTTCATCAGGAATGCGACTCAAGATTTTTTTCAAAGCTGTAGACTTTTTGTTCAATTCTTGGAATGCATCTTCAGTCCTGTTCAGTCTTAAATCTGCACCTGTAATTAATTCAATGAACATTTAAGAAAACAAGCAAAATAAAAGTATCAAATTAAATTAATGTTAAATCACTGACACTGGTGAAGAATACCTCTAGTATGAAATCGCCAATCCACAATTGATGAGTATTGATGGTGATCAATACTCATGACTTCTCTGAATCAGAAGAGGCCTTTGCCTTGATGTGGGACAGTAATAATAGGCCTAACATCGAGATTTCTTTAATATAATGTAAGTTTTACTATACATATATACCTTCCAGAATACATTTTCTCAAAAATGATGGAACCCACACCAAAATTTGTTATTTAGTTTGAAAAAAACATGCATTTACACAGACAGACACTAGAAGCGACTTCATTTTATAATATGTTAAGATTAAGATTGTTTTTAATAATGACATAAAGTTACATTAATAAAAACTGAATTTTCATTTCTTTATCTTGGTTAAAGTGTTATCACAAAAATAACCATGAAAGATTTCAAAAGACCACCAACACTCAGCTTCTGTCAAGGTTCCTTGAAGCCTCAGCAAGCTTTCATTCATGTTGACAGGTATATCAGCTCTTCGCATGATACCTGCCACCAAATCATAGTTCAAGCCTGGGACGGCCGCTTCTGCCTTCGTTAAGGCAGCACGGAGTGTTTGAGAAGCTCCCAAATCATACTTCTCTAACTGTAAAATAAAACATATTTTTTAAAACTTAACCAACATGTGTTCTTCCTTTTAGTTAATAACAATAACAATGTCTAATAAACACTTTCATTGTAATGAATCATTGATAACTAAAACAATTGATTTTAATATGCACTATAAATCATAAGTATCACAACTTGTTACTTTGGATAATGTAAGTATTAGTCCACTGTTTTGAATATTTACACACAAATTACAACATTGCTCTGGTTGCAGGCATGGGTAAAATAATTTGGTTACAAATAATACATATCTAATAAGTGTCAAATTTCACAACAAGATTCACTGATATTCAAAAAGCTGTCACAATCACTTCCTACTCACATTCACATGAAACAGTACCTATGTAATTGGTTTCTACCCCAAAAATACCAAATACTTATTAACATAATAACTTTCATGGAAATCCATGAAAGTTATTCCCAAAAAATACGCGATACATCATTTACGAAAAGCAAAACGAACTGAATAATGAATACAACATACCTGAGTTAAAACGGGACGTATGAGAACAGGTAAAACTAAAGAAGTAACAGGTAGTTCATCACCCATTGTCATTGTGGTTACGAAAATGTGATTTATCACTAAACAAAGTTGCAGCTCTTAGTTTATCGTTATTATTGGGAAACAAAAGAGAAATAAATTGACTAAATATTTATTGGTAATCAGCACTTTGACACTTAATATTTGGCAGGAAAGAGGAAATTGACAATTCGCAATTAGGCCGCATTCCGAGTTAGACCATAATCGCTGACAGCGCTCACATCGATAATTTGCATTCCGATTTAGATATCACGATTATGACAGCTGAGAGCTGTCAACATTTCGCTCACAGTGATATTTCTAGGCTGCTTTCCGAATTGGGATGTAATCGATTTGAGCGCGCTTACACCCGTTCCGAGTTGGCGTGAGTGCGATAACGATGTCCCGTGAATCGTCATAGGTGACGTCATGACATGCGCCATCTTGCGATAACGCCGACCATGCCCTATCAGTGTGAACGAATTGTCAGCTGTCATAATCGTGATATCTAAATCGGAACGCTAATTATCGATGTGAGCTCTGTCAGCGATTATGGTCTAACTCGGAATGCGGCCCTAAAGGGCATGGTAGGCGTTATCGAAAGATGGCTCATGTCATGACGTCATCTATGACGATTCACATGACATCGTTATCGCGCTCACGTTAATTCGGTACCGACGTAAGCCCACTCAAAACGATTACATCCCAATTCGGAATGCAGCCTTATTCACAAGTCACAAAAAGAAGAAACGATCGGATACGTCTTGACCAGTGTAGCCAACTCTAAAAAAACGTCGTTGAAAAAAGTTGAGAATCAGCACCATTTGAACGTCAACAAAACTACATAAAGCTGGATCCAGATAAGTATCATTTGCCCCATCTGAAGGCCAAAAACGTTCAAAATCTAGGCGCAATCTCATCCCAGCGACAATCAGTATAAAAAAACTTGTCAAATATTTAGGGAAATTAGAGGTATTTTTGTCATAATGAGAGCAAAGAGTACTATAATTATAGGGGTAAAGAGTGCCATATTGAGATGAGTCTGTATTGCATTATTTGTTCTAGAGAAATACTGTGAGTCTGTGGGTTAAGAAATATGAGGAAGAGGGAATACTTGCTAGATGGAGCGCTTGTTTATGAAGTGGAAAGCTTGTGGCGGCATCTACACCGCCACATTCGAACAACGCATCACACAAATACTGCATATACAACTTCCCGACAACAATCATCGGGCAGTTGCCCACCGGTTGTCGGAGGATCCTCCCTTTTCCAAGAGTATGAGTGAACTGTACACCCTGTTCCTCATATCTCTTCACTGGTGACCTCGACGTGATGAACATCATTAAAAACTGTTTGCCGTGTACTCCACGCTATAAAGGTTGCATCACCGAAGCCTAGCAAACAATAACGTAATAAACAAGAACATTTAAGTTCCGGAATAGTTTATCCTGTACCCTAATTGCGTAATACATAATCAATCGGAAACTGAATCGTTTTGAAACAGATTGCTAATCCATTGCTTCATAAGTTAAATACAAAATTCTGCTTTTTATTGTAAATAACGCAATGAATGTTGTTGAACTGTCAAAATCAAACAGATTAGTCGTAATCGTTTAAGAAAATGTGTTACGCAATTAGGCTGCTGTATTAATTATAATAATTGAAGTAAAAAAAAATGGCAATAAAACTGCGCTGCATCTTATGAGATCAGAACCTAAGCCGACTGTTTCTCGGTCCAACACTTGGCGCCTACTGCTACCAGCTCATATTAGAGTAACTCGAATTTTAGCAATGCCATTGCCATAAACCAGGTCACGAGCATGATGCATGTTTGACGAAAGCGACGGAAATATTTTTTTGTTTCGTGTAGTGCGAAGCGAATGCGCGACTTTACGTCAGTGTGTGCCGTTCAAAACTGCGATATTTGTGGTGTGTGTCGTTTAAACACATACAGTCATACCGCGAGTTCACAGCAATACGTGCCTATGCACTTTTGAACTTGTAGCCACCACTCATCACAGCACCTTACCACGTTTTGACCATCAGTTAAAGAAACACAGAAGCCAACAGTTCTGAAAAGAACTGACACAACGTTTTGACATCCGTTAAAGAAATAGGAGCTGCAGAGGCCACACGCCGACGACGTGATCTCCAGGACACTCCAGTCTTCGTCACACGAGGCACGTCTGCAATCCACAGTTCCCAACACGAATCTTCATTCGACGGCGGCCGCTCTGCAAAGGAATCGCGAACTACGAGGCACCTATATTTATCCCTTCGGAGAGCCCGCCAAGTCGCAGCCGCGAGCACACAGGCGCTACCTCGCGGATTCATTACGACAACAGTGTGCTGTGATGTGATTGGACGAAATAACGCAATCCTATTTGCTAAGTTTTTGCAAACGTTTTATTTAATTTAATGCACAAGTTTTTATTGGTAGATTTTAGTTTGTAAAATAGTATAAAAATTCGCATTATTTTCATAATACATTATTCACATTCATTCATCGACAACGAGTATTTCTTCCACCTTCTACTGAACCAAAGTCCTCCTAAAAACGCTTACTGTAGGTGCTAGGTATAGCACGACCCATTTCGACTGACCAAGTAACGGCCAATGGCACGCCATAACGGCTTACTTCGACGCGTATTTCGAGCCTAAATTACTCGCGATCTTTGGAGCCTTTATTTTATTATGTTTACCTTTAACCCTTACATTTTTTTTTGAAAAACCTTACTTGTATGTTCCTTAATCATATTTAAATAAAAATATTTTATGTTGTTATCTACACTTAACACAGTATAATAGAACATAAACCTTCAAAAATGTAGTTTATACATTTTACCTTACACAATTTTTTTACTTCTGAACGAGTGGTCCAATTTACACTAATCAATTTGAATATTCGTTTTACACATTATTGTAGCCTTTGGAACTAAAATTTAAATACTAATTACATATACAAAAAAAAACACATTTTCAAGTTAGGCCGCATTCCGAATTGAGCTGTAATCGATTTGAGCGCGCTTACACCCATTCCGAGTTAGTGTGAGCGTGATAACGATGTCCCGTGAATCGTCATAGATGACGTCATGACATACGCCATCTTGCGATAACGCCGACCATGCCTAATCACTGTGAGCGAATTGTTGACAGCTCTCATCTGTCATCATCGTGATAACTAAATCGGAACGCACATTATGGATGTGAGCGCTGTCAGCGATTATGGTCCAACTCGGAATGCGCCTACACTCTCCAAATATTCAAATATTTAGTACGAAATACAAATAATGAAAAAAAGTTTTGTACCTAGCACTCATGTTATCTTTTATACCGAACGACTTCACAACCTCATCGAATCCACATTTTTAAAGTGGATGCAAATCGACCGGTTGTGAATAACTGCACTGGCCGCTGGACTGTCAGTCAAGTGAAACTGAAGAAAACTGTCAATGTCAAATGTGAGTCACTTACCGTTCGATCGTCAACCAGTGGTGCCAACTTAGGGTAATAAAGTAAAATAAACAGGGTAATTTTTAGGGTAGAAACTCGGTGAGGGTAATTTTAGAGTAATTTTCTTGTCAAGGGTTAAGTTGAATAAATATTCATGCAAACATTTTTGTACCTCAAGTCATGATTGAGTGAGTTTTTCGTTTTTAAATTTCTGTGATTGCACCTAATTATCATCGATTCGAGATTTCATTAACGCACTCATTTAATTTGTTTGTTACGACTCCCTCTCCGCCTGTCTTGTTTCTTCCTACTACATATTTTTCTGTACCCGCTGACCGCTAGCAAACGCAAAGTACTTTTTATCCCAATCGCTCGACGAGTACCTACTAAAACTTCTTTGTCGTTACGCCTTCCATAGACTCAATGAAGTATTCAAGTACTTGGGACAAATAGGATCTTTGGAAAACACCAGTTTTATTCATGGTTTCAAATATCCGTACAACTTGTCCATAATTAAGTATATTATAAGTAGATTGAATTGTCTCGTCTTGTTTATGATCTTGCATGAAATGTATCAAATATGGATCGATGTACCGTGCAGGAAAGTAATTTAAAAAACTTAGGGTATTTTTTTCATTTAACTTAAAAGCTAGGGTAAATTGAGATGAGACTTGGGGTAAAACAAAACCAACACATGGCAACACTGTCGTCAACTTCGTCAAGTTTCCTCACATTTGGAGTTAGGACATATTTTGTGATTTGAACTACACACTGTAAATAAAAAGCCGAATAAATGGCGAAAAATACTTCTAGTTCTGCCTTTCGTAAGATCGATATCGATCAATATAATGAAGATAACTTTAAAGAAGATGAAGCTGAACAATCCATACCTACTGGACCGGATGAAGGAGAAGTTTGCACTTTACTAAATCAATATCCTTTTTATCTATATATCATATACACATGAGCTACCGTACTTTACTTCGCGTAAAACATTAATTTTCCTTTTGTAACAATTAATTATGAATCATCCTATTTTATCAGTACGTCTGCGTTCTAAGTATGGTATGGATACTCAATTCATGTTTCGTTGTTGTAAAAATGCTTCAAATGCCTACCCTAACGTCCATCGAAACTTTAATTTATTAAGCCTAGTGTTTGACGAATATGTTGTATGGCAAAAACAGACCATGTATTGTTGTCCTGCAAACACTTAAACTTTACTATATAGTATAAATAAGTAGTTATTTGAAGGAATCTGTGGTGTTTTGACTTTTTTTAAACTTGAATTACAAAACAAGTATGTTCTATTCTAACTATAGTCCAAGCTTAAACCTTTGAGCCCATTTTGTAATTTTGAAATCTAAGTAAACTACTAGTACATAACTGACAAGAATATACTCATTTTAAAAACTGTTTTTGTTAGAACTTGAAATTCGTCAGAATAAAGTTTGGGTCTAACCTTGTTTTGTACAAGGCTGGAAAAGTTTCATACTACTGCTACCTATGGCCATATAAATGTATGATATCCTTAACTCAACAATACAGGTCGAAATATTGATGCACTGAAAATTGTCTTGAACAACGCACCAGTAGGATCAGCCAATCAGCAAATCAAAGTAAGTCATATTAATTGTAATTTAAATAAATAGTACTTGTATTGTTTAGTCCAGATCTTATCATAAATATGCCCAGGCGGACCATGTGAACTATGTACTAAAACAATCTATGAAACTTCTCTGTAACAATATTGTGACAAATAAATGGACGAAAATGGCCTTTTCAAAAGAGCAACCATAGAGTTTCTTTCCGGCTCTTTTCCATTGGAAATGACCTTTTGGAACCGTGCACCTAGCTTCTGACATTTCATAAGTGACCATTTGGGTATATGTGAAATAAAATATTTTGATATGTACTAAGTTAATTAATATTTAAAATATATGAAAATACAACATAGACGAGAAATTGTTGAAAAAGAATTATTGTAAATAAATTGTTGTCATTAATTGATATTCTAAATAAAAACTAAGTAGTCAAAAATATACTGGCGTAATATTATGCTTATGTGTATGGTATGTTCACAGATTTATCAGAGATGTTTTCTTTCAGGATAATGCACTGCAACTTACTTTGAAAGTCCTGCTTGCCATAAAGTCTACTCAAATCGAAGAGGCAGTGGGAAACCTGTGTTTGGATGATGTAGACATTCTGATGAAATACATTTATAGAGGATTTGAATTCCCCACTGAAGGATCAAGTGGACATCTATTGCTGTGGCATGAAAAAGCATTTAATGTTGGTGGATCTGGTTCCATAGTCAGAGTACTGTCTGATCGAATGAGAGTTTAACTTTCTTCTTACAGTATTTTTATTTTGATATTATTATATTTTTTATGTATGATCACATAAATATTATTTTCAGTCACAAAATTCTTGTTTGTGTGTATGTGTTTTTGTTTTACATCTAAGCCTTAGTGCAGAATAATAAACACACAACTAGCCTTGTTGATGTAATTTGTCCTGATGTGCTTCTGTCTGCCTGTAAATAAATAAAGTGAATTGCATCAAAGATGTTAACACATTGCCCACAAAGAATTAAAGCCACACCAAAATAAAAAAAATCCAATAAATAAAACAACATTATAAAACAGTGAATTCATCATCCTTTTCTTCCTTTATTTTTTATGTCAGTAGGTAGGTATAAGAATACCTACCTACTGAAAACAATCAATTATGCTAAACTTTCGCTCGCTGTTGCATTCTCTTAATTTTCTTGATAATTCTCTCGATTTCTGGGGATTGCAATCCGATATGATTTTCCATCCACTCACAAACTTTAGCAGCAAATGACATTTTTGTTTTACTTAAAGAAAATTTCCCAATTTGGCGGGTTTTTCCACATCTAATTTGACCATGGTACTTATTGAGAATAGTGATTTAAAAGCCCCTATTGCCAGGCACAGATTGGTGAAACGTGTGTTACATGAAATGTAACTAGTTGTTGTATTACATAACTAAGATCGGCATAACACGCGAAAATGTGTATCAATTCAGGCGGCAGTTTTAAAATATAACTTTTTTAACTTAACCGCCAAAATAATGAAGTAAGTAGGTACCTAGGTTATTATGAAATGCTGTTCGTTAGTAGCAAATCATTTGAAATCTGCTGGGTATATTTCTAAACTAGCCTATGTAGGTACGCGTGGAAGTCGTAAGACGCCACATTTACTAAATGACGCCCACAATTTTAAACAACTTCCATATTTAATACGTTGGTAGTTTTGGTCTCAGCAGCCAAATATACATAAAGAGGCAGGACTGGTGACGCGGGAGCGAGCGACGTAGACGCAGTTCTCTGTGTGAGAAGCATATTATTTTCTGAAACATGCAACATGCTTGAAAATTCAAGCATATTTTGACGAACTAGTAAGTATGAAAATCCATAATTGTCGTGCTATTTTTAATTTTTTTCTTTTGGCTTCGCACGGTTTGTGCATTCAGCCAATGTCACGTTTATTTTTTGAGAAGGAAACAAAGCTAGGGAAACGAAAATATGACAATAAGTTATCACGGAATTTAGGGATAAAATCTATAGGATCAGTATTTACAACAGTGATACTATAATGAAGAATGAACTAAAATTACAACTTAATATTATTTAAAGTAATGAAAGATACTATACATTTATCTACAGGAAAGCTAATTGTGCAAAGTAAAGAAAGTATTGAGGTAGGAAAAGGAGTACGAAGGGACAAGAGGTTACTGAGAAAGGATGAACGATCATATAAGGGAAAGGTGAAAAAAATGTGATCTAAGTCACCTACGTCTGCACAAACGTAGGTGACTTAGATCACATATTTTTCACACGGGCAAATGGGGTCTTCGATGATATGAAGTTTGGCAAGATGGGCTGGAGAGCAGACATGAACCAATCTCATCCGTATCAGAATGGAGGTCTCCATCTTGCCAAACCACGGTTTTCCGGAACGTCTGGTTGAATAAATGAAAAATAATGACTTTCGATTTGCTTCCGATATCCCAAGCTTCCTTCCAGGTTTTCCGAAGAAAAGGCTTTGGTAAAGACTCGAGGTCAAAGTAAAAGTTTGTATAAGGAACTAAGTCCCCGCATTGCACCGCATCAACGGCGAGTGTATCAGCCACTTCATTGCCATGGATTCCAGCATGGGCCGGAATCCACACAAACTGCAGTGTATTACCCTCAGAGATGGTTCGGAACGCAAATTCTCTTATTAAATAAATGATTGGCAACTGCGATTTGAGCACGAAAGGAGATTTATTGATGGCTAGAAGAGCACTTTGAGAATCAGTAAAAATTAAAGTTTTTTTAAGCTTTAAAACACGAATATATTCTATGGCTTTTAAAATGCCAAAACATTCCCCGGTAAAAACAGAAGTCTCAGGTGGCAGTTTTATTTTTTGTACGATGTTGTATTGAGAATGGTAAGTACCAATCCCAACAACCCGTCGGAGAACGCTTCGCAGCATCCGTAAATATATGGTGGTACTCTAGGTGATCAGCCAGAAAACGGTTAAAACTTAAATGGCAATTAGGATCTGATTTACTTACACAGTTATATTTTATGATGGGACTGAATTGTAAACTCTCATAGCTACTGCTAAATAGCGGAAGTTTATTGGAACGATGAATAGGAGAAGCAAGTGATAGGATTTTTTTTATAGCTTACAACTAAACAAGGAGCACGTTTATGGGACCAGTAATTTGAAGATTCAATCTGCAACACTAAAGAGTCCAGTTTAGGAATAAGAGGATGAGTTGAGATCTGAAGAATCCGGAACAAATATTTGTCAGATAGAAATTGCCTTCTAAGATGTAAAGGAGCTTCCCCGCATTCAACTTGGAGTGCATTAAAATGGGGCTAGACTTCATGGCACCCGAAATAATGCGTAGTGCCTTGGACTGGATGCGATCCAATTTTTTAAAAGCCATAGCACTTCCAGGTTCGAGAACGAACAATCCATAATCCAGAGTGCTTCTGATGATTGCGTTGTAAACGAGTTTCAAAGAAAAGGGATGTGCACCCCACCATACACCAGAGAGGCACCTAAGCATGTTTAGGTGATTTTCACATTTGTTAACAATATATTCACAATGAGGAACACTACTTAATTTACGGTCAAGTATTATACCTAGATATGTGAATTTGTCTTGAACTGGAATAGGTATTTCCTTATAAAAGAGATTTATTAAGGGAATATTTCTCTTCCGGGTGAATAAAACAGCTGCGCTTTTAGACGTTGATAAATCCAAACCGTTAAGATGTAACCATGACTCCAAAGTATATAAAGCAGAATTGATAGCACAGCTTGCTTGTTCAATAGATTGGCTTGAAGAATATAATAACAAATCATCGGCATATTGAAGAACCTTAACATGATTAGCTAAGGACGTGTCTAAATCAAATGTGTAAATATTGTAAAGAATGGGACTAAGCACAGAACCCTGTGGGAGAACTCTCCATACCAGACAAGATACTTCTTGATCTCCTATTAACATGTTAACAGAGCGTTCAGTCAGGATAGTAATAATTAAATTCGACAAATTCAATGGGACTTTTAAGGCTTGTAGTTTATTTTGTAAAACTGATAAAACAACATTATCGTATGCTGCATTAATATCAAGGAAAACTGAAACAGTAGATTGGTTATTAGAGAAGGAAAACCGAATATCAGTTGCGAAAATACTTAAACAGTCAGTTGTACTTTTACCTTTTCTAAAGCCATATTGTGATTCTGCCAAAAGACCCTTACTTTCAACGTACCATTCAAGGCGATTTTTTATTAAGTGTTCCGCTAATTTCATCAGAATTGTAGACAAAACTATGGGACGGTATGAAGATGCGTCAGATGGACTTTTATTTGGTTTAAGGAATGGCAATACCATTTGACGTTTCCATTGAACAGGGATGTTCCCTGTTTTCCTAATAGAATTAATAAGCTCTAAATAATAACTGAGGACGTCCTCATTTAAGTTAGCAAAAAAGGAATACGGGATGCCATCGATACCTGGTGCAGAATCCTTGGTTTTATGAATAACACCCTTTAATTCAGTGAGAGTGAATGGTAGGTCTAGTGTCGTGTCTTGCTCAATGGCTACGACAGACAGGTTATGGTTAGTACTCTCAGGTACAAAAGGAGGAGCTAATTTATCAAAAAATTCACTAGCTAAAGACGGGAAACGAATATTCGGCGAAATTGATGAGCAAAAACTACGCCAAGAATCAAATTTTTTCTTCTTAAAAAGTTTGTTGGTTTCATTTATTGAATTAGTAACGATTTCAAAATTAATGTCAGACATATCAAGGTTATAGTTGTATTCAGCCTCTTTACGTTTTTTGATTGATTCTGTGCACTCAGAGTCCCACCACGGAGGTGAGGGAATTGTATTATTATTGTTATTTTTTACTGGAAAAACTTCATCTGCCGCTGCGATTAGTATGAGTGCTAAAGCTTCAGCACAACTATTTTCATTGCCATCAGATATAACAGGCAAGGAGCATAACTTTCTGTCAACAATGTTTCTTTTGTCCCAGTCATTATTATTTCTATTAGGAAGTTTATGTTTTAAGTTTGTATGCCTTAATGGTGCATTTGGTTGGGATAGAGGATAAGAAATAACTATTGGAAAATGGTCACTACCATAAGTAGAGGTTAGAGTACGCCAATTTAATGAAGAGGCTAAGTTTGGAGAACAGATAGAAAGGTCGATTGCGCTTTGGTTCTGATTGGGATCTGAACGGCGTGTGGCAGCTCCAGAGTTCAAGATGCATAAATTATGTAAGTCTATTATATCTAGTAACTCATCACCATAACAATTAGATGTTGAACAACCCCAGGATTGGTGATGGGCAATTAAAGTCCCCCAATATTAAAAATGGCTTAGGAAGAGAAGAAAAGAGATTATTCATCTCTTGAAGAACCGTAGAAGAGGGGTGAGGAATGTAACTAAATAGAAACAAGACAAGTATGGTGCACTTTAATAGCTACAATTGAAATTTCCTCACTATGAGGAGGTAAGGAAATTATAGAGAAAGGGATAGAATTCTTGATAAGTATAGCAACCCCACCATACCCATCAGATCTATCCTCTCTAATGGTTAAATAACCATTAATTTTAAAAATATGATTGGATTTGAGCCAAGTCTCTGCTAAGGCAAAGGCAAAAGGCTCATATTTGTTTAAAATATAAATAACGTCACTCTTTTTGTTCACCAGACTGCGGCAGTTCCATTGGATTATTTTGGACGTGTTGTCCATTTTGAATGGATTGAGATACATTGAAAGAAGTGGCAACGTTGGACGGTGAAATGTTGAACTGAGAGAGAATATTGTGTAATGCAGAAAGAAAATCGTTTATGGAAAAACTTGTGTCTTTATTTGCATTAATATGATTATTAGAAAGAGCACAACCATTTGATGGCTGGGGAATGACAAAATCTTTAATAATGGCACTGTGAGCCTCTTTATTATATCCTTGTACAGATGTAGGAGGGGAGCGTGGTTTTTTTTTTTAATGGCATCTCGTAGTTGACCTTGAGAGGTCGTGACTACTTAACCGGACTATTAAGAGCGTGGTTTGAGAAATACAGTCTTTTTATAGCTACTCGTAGTAGGCATTCTATTCGGTAAAGAGATTGATGGAATATCTGCAAAATTTTTGGAGGGAGAAGATAAAAGTGTATCAGCATATGATTTAGTTACTGGGGGATATAATTTTGTAGCTTCAGCATAAGATACTGAACTTTGTGCCATGTATGTTTTAATTGATTTTTGCCTTAAAAATTCTGGGCAGGACTTATTAGTAGCATAGTGAAAACCAGAGCAATGGCAGCAAGATGCACTTTCAGGTTCTCTTTCACAACTGTCTCCAGTCTGGTCTTGACCACATTTAAAACAGCGAGGTTTGGACCTGCACTGAATTTTAGTGTGACCAAAACGACAGCAATTGAAGCACTGAACGGTAGGGAAAATATATAAATCTACAGGTAATGCATTGTAGCACATAAAAATTCTTTTAGGTAAAACCTGTCCATCAAATGTAACAACTATGGATTGGGAAGGTTTCCAAGTAGTTGTACCATCAACATTCGTTTTAAAATTGAGGCGTCTGTACAATAGGTCCACCGTATCGTCGAACACATAAACGTTGGTTTCCAACGAGGTTAGATGACGGGTGCTGTTTTCTTCGACATAGCGAAAGCGTTCGACAAAGTGTGGCACAACGGCTTATTATATAAGCTGTAACAACTCGGTGTGCCAGACCGTCTCGTGCTCATCTTACGGGACTTGTCGAACCGCACTTTCCGTTATCGCATCGAAGGAGCGCTATACTCCCCCCACCCCATTCGCGCAGGAGTCCCTCAGGGCTCTGTGATTTTACCCCTCGCTTTCACGCTATTCACCAGCGATATGGCCAAGTGTAGTAAGGAGGAGTTGGCTCTGTTCGCAGACGACACGGCCATCTACTACACCGGCCGTAATGAAAATTCGATAGCTCGCATTCTCCAAACCCAAGTGAACAAGCTTGGCGCTTGGTTTAGAAAATGGCGAATCGAAGTCAATCCCGACAAAAGTCAAGCGGTTCTTTTCTCAAAGCCGCGTCGCAATCCCTGCCCCCCTCGACCGATCACAATGTTCGGCAAGCTGATCCCTTGGGAGAAGCGAGCCAAATGTCTAGGTGCTCGAGCACCTCTCATTTTCAGAGCACATTAAGGCGGCTCGTTCGCGCGTCGCCTTCGCTCTAGGTAGACTCCACTATGACCTAAATATGCGTAGCAAATTGTCACTCAAGTGCAAATTGCGTATCTATACAGCGTGCATCCGCCCGATCATGACCTATGCCAGTGCAGTCTTCGCACACGCCAAGCCCACTCGCTTCAATAGAATGCAGACCCTCCAAAACAAATTCCTCCGTAGGGCAACAGGCTCCCCCTGGTACGTTCGTAAAGAAATGCTCCATGTCGACATCAAAATTCCCACTATCCGTCAATTCATGAAACGCAATTCAAAGCGTTTCTTCGATACCACCACGAATCACTGCAACCCTCTGGTTGTCAAGGCCGCAAGTTACACTCCCTCCACCATTAGTCATGTTCGCCGTCCAAGGCATATCCTCACCGACCCCGATGACCACATAACTCTCATTCAGGAGAGCAGTAGGGCCACCAGTACAGTGCACAAGAAACACAGACCGACATTCCGATTTCGCCGCCGAGGTCCCTCGCGAAGACCCCGACGTAACTGCCCCCCCGACCCTTGCTCGACCAAGTGCCAGCCCGCGCCGTAGCTGAGCCTGTAGCTTTAAATTCCCCGACTAATAATAATATAATCCAGAACCAGCCTGTCCGCCGACGCCGACGCCCTAAGCCGAGGTCCGTACCCCACAGGGGGCACCCCCTTAGCGAGTGTTCGCTTAGTAATGTAAGTAGTTTTACGCCCCTGCCGCTTAAGGCAGCCACAGGATAGTCCGGTTAAGTAGTCACTACCTCTCAAGGTCAAATACAAGATGCCATTATTAAAAATAAATAAAAACTGTTGGCTCGTCTTTATACAACTGACGGTAAACTCTAACGGCCAAGCCGAATAACCTAGAACAGATCGCTACTGATGATAGACAAACTATCATAACTTTCTTGTTGACTTAGATGACATAGAAAGTACGAATATTTTATATTGACTTCATGCTGCCATGACACAAATTTGCCGCCAAATCGTAAACAAATGAAAAATTAATTAATACAACACATACACAATAATAATGGCAGAGTTCCATTTTCATAATTTGAACTTTTTCTTTTATTCCTTACATCGTTTACAAGTGGCCAGTTCTAAAAACTTTCAGTGTCGCCTTCGTACAATAATGTTACAGCATCAAAGTAATAAGTTTTAGGTGTTAATTGTGTAACAGCAGTGTAAACCGTTTCTAAAAGAGTGTAATACTTACACACTTTTACGCCTATCGTCTCAGAAAAGACACACCCTTGTTTTACCTTAAAATTAAGATAAGATTTTTGAGATCGGACATCGGGCGAAATCCGAAACTATGGGTACCTACCTAAATAGTAGAACGTCAAAGGAAGGCCCTTAACTTTGAAGGAAAATAAAACTACTTACATGTTTTATTTTTCGAAAAAGATTCTGCCTGAGCCAGCTCTTTAAAAAAAAAACGAACCGAATTTCCTCCTCTTTATTAAATCACTGAAAACATTAATAGCAGGTATGTTTCCAAACTGCTGCTATTTGACTCTTCGAAACGTGTTCAATATGCGGTACCTATATACGAATAAATCGCGACTCGACCCAGCGACGCGGCGCGACGCATATATGAAGGACCTACCTTCCGCTTAATAACTGCGGCTGTGGAATACTGTTTTCCTGTCTCTTTCATTCCGGTTAATCAGTAATATTTTAATGATTAATCCATATTATATTGAGGTTAACACTAATAGCGGCTATTCACATATACGGGATATAGGTCTTACCAGGTAAACTTTAATCGGAACCTGAATAATCGGTCCCTGGTCTTAACATCTCACGAATGTTAACGATTTGAATAGCTCTGAATACGGTCACAATCACTGCGAGTCTGACCACTTCTCTACCCCGCTGAAGAAAGTAATTGGACGGTGGCAGCGTCGAACGTAAGCCTGTCTCTCGCCCTGAGAGAATGTGCGATATATAAGCCACTAAGCTGACTCGCCATTCGGTAGTTTTTTAACTGCGCCGCAGACGCACACTTGTACGACATGGAAATACCGGTTAGTAAACAATTCAATTGCTCTCATTGGACTTACCACGATTGCGCTCTTTATTTATTTGTCAAGTCTCTATAGTTGTCAATCTTATGTAACTTCTTATATAATACTTCCTGTTTTTGCATTAAGTGTTACATAAGTAAGGAAAAAAAATGATTACAGTTGCAGACTTATCAATGCAACACTTACGTCATCTGCTACGAATTTTAAACAGGTTGTCCCATAAGTCGACGTCAAGCCGGAGTCGAGTCATAATAGTTAAAAGAAAAATATATTGAAAAAATGTAAACATTTGTAGCAACAGGAGTTAAAAGACCGTCACAGGCAGTAGATTTACTCGTTTTGCTTATAGATGCCCGTAATTTTTAAAATTCTTAACAGATTGTTTTTTCTTCTTCTTTTAACTATTAAACCCGACCGTCAACTTACGGGACACCCTGTATACCTGTAAATTCATTATAAGTGATTGGGTTTTCCATCAAGAACTTCTCAGTAACAGTCCGTAGTCTGGATTTTTGCCATGTTGGAAATAAATAAGCACGCACCTTTACATGGTACTTAAACAAAACTGGGCTAAATGTGGGTGTACCTACGATAAGTCTGTAACACCTCTGCCTAACCCTTGGGGAAAACAGTTCTGACGTTATGTTATACCTACCTAATACAATCATTACCTACATAATTTATTATGGCAATGGCATTAGGTGAAGCTATGCTTCCATAACTACACAAGGAAGTCCTGTCCGAATATAGGTACTTATAACCTACCTATTTTCGGACAGGATATTTTGAAAATTAAAAAGTGCTCATTATTTACTAGGACTTTCATCGAGAACTAATGTTAACACTGCAGTTTTAAAAATAGGCTATTTTTGAATTTATATTTTATTATTCTTTCAGAAATTAATAATATTGCTGTGCTGCTCGTATTATGGGTTTGCATCACAACATTCACACCACGTCCAAACTATACCTGTGGAAAACTATGAAACTGAATTGCAAGTCCTCGGTGAACACGTGGATATTCCTGAAACACCCGTCAGAGTGATAAAAATCACGAAAACTGTAGCTGTCAAGATACCAGTGCCATATCCAGTAAAAGTGATCGAAAAAGTACCCTACCCCGTTCACATTAACAAACCTTACCCAGTACCCGTGCCGCAAATAGTTAAGGTGCCCCATGTCGAATCTCATCCGAAAGTGCACGCACACGAACCGCTCGGTAGCCAAGGAAGCCAGAGCCACTATCCTGGCAATTCTTACCAGGTGCAAGAAGCACATTCACGTGACGGACCTTCACACGAAGACTCTTACGGTCCTGAAATTTATTCCTACAATGGAGGAAACTCTGGTAACAGCCAAAGTTTTGCACCATATAGTGGTGAGTATTCTTCGGAAGGATCCTCTGTTAATTCTTACGGAGCACCGTCAAGCAGCTATTATGGAAACGCCGGCGGAAATGATGCAGAATCTTTTGAATCCAGAAATTATGATCAAGCGATAAAAGATTACCTTCATAAAATGAAGCCAAGCGGAGATAGCGCTGGGCAGAAAACTTACTACAATTAAATCTGTTATACATAACTAAAACTTTGTAGGAACGTACCTGACTGGATTGTTGATATAATAGTTTTACGTTTATTAGTACATAAATAGTTTTTGTATTGTGAGTGTGACTCGTATGAGCGGCTTGTTCGAACAGTAATATTATTGTTAACTGAATCTATTCTTGTTATTTTATTGTTGTTGCTAGATGTGTATAGCGTGTTGTTAATTTTTCAATAAATTATTACAAATAAATAGTATCGAAATCCATTTATTTTCCATTATCATTACTATCATCACATCTAATAAAAATGTTTAAAAATACATACATTCATACATACATGAGTGATACGCCTTCTTCCCATGGGAGTAGGCAGAAACTACAGACCGCCAAATGCAACTATCCTTTACTTTTGCCCTAAAATGACATAAGGAAAGACACCGTATATCCTTTCACAGCATGGCAGCTAACAACAAATATATTATCTTTTAATCCTATTCATCTTACAAACATTAATTAGGCAGCTAACTTAAACTTTATAGTACCTACTAAATGTGTGACGGGAAGGTGAGTCCTTTTGTTAGTAAAATTTGGCAAGTTACAACGAATAAGTTGTATAATTCTTATTAACGTTACACCGTCAAACACATACAATTCCATTCTGTTGTAAAAATACGAACTAAACGTTATATTAATAATTAAATTAACTAAGATTTACGTAACATATGTATATTAATATCTATTTATTTGCAAAAAGCAATGAATACAAAACAGGTACATAAATCAATGAAGAAGGAACTATCAAATTATGTGCAACATAATAAAATAATATCAAAAAGTAACAAAAAGATAACTAACAATTTCATTTAAAAAGGAGAAAAAAAGTTCACGCATTTTCCAGCATTTTCTTCATCCAAATCAACGATAGGAACGATGGGTCGCACCACCTCGGGCTTCTCATCCTCGTCCGACACATACATCCGAGTCAGGTCGGAAGCGACTGATGCCGTCTCGCACGCACTGGGAACATAAATGAATTATTAACGTGACAACTCGACCTGTTTCACTAGTATTTGGATTCTATTAATGTCGACAAAGACTTTTGAACGAATTTACTATGTAAAAAGAAAAAAAAACTATCATACCTATAATGTTCGGAGTCGGGGACGGGCAAATTAAAGTGCGTGGTTTCTTGTTTGATGCTCATGATTGTGGGCATCATGAGGGCGGCGCCGGGGAACGCGACGATGCTGGCGACGGCGAGGGCGCGCCCGGGCGGCGGCGGCGGCGACACTTCCGCGTCTTTCACAGGCAGTTGCATAACGATGTCTGACTGAGCGTCTTCGTCGTTTTTAATTATAGTACTAAAAAAGTAGAACACGTTTTTAAGCGAGAATAGATAAACTTACTTACTTGAGTAGATGAACAATATACAGGATCATATTAAAAATCCGATAGAGATATTACGCAGACGAGATGGGTATCTATATTTTAACATGATAAAACCAAAATATAGGTGTAATTTTGATGACAAAAGAATTGGGGTCAATGGCCTCTGGTAGTGCAGTTACTTGGAGTATGAGTTAAGAAGTTCTGTTTTATTTGTTATATCGTGTTAACATATCGTTTCATTATTTTTTTATCTACACATACGTGTCCACGTACTTACTTATGTGTAGTTTACAAAAAAATAAAACGTGAACGTGGCTTTGTTATTTCTTAATGAGAAATAATTTTACTGCCTCGTTGCGCATGAGTCGAGTCCCAGATCGGGCAGTGTTATTGGGTTTTTCCATCAGGAATTCTCAGTAGCAGCCCAGAGTCTGGATTTGTGCCCGGTTGATGGCAATAGGCTCGCCCCCTAATTACATGGGACTTAAACATAACTGGCGAAATGTGGGTGTACTATAGATATACCTCTGCCCAACCCTTCGGGGAAACAAGGCGTGATGTTATGTGGGTTTAAATTTAAACTTGATGGCAAGAAACTATGAACAAGAAACTGTATTTCTAGGAATTACTTTAGGTTCAAAATTGCAATGGGGCGTTCACATTAGAGCTCTTTCAGGTAAGTACTAATATGCAAAATAAGGCAGTTGACCGATATAGCACAGCTAGGTTAGTATACTTCGCTTATATCCACAGTTTTATGTCTTATGGCGTTCTGCTGTGGGGATCAGCCGCTGACGTAGATTCAATTTTCATTTTACTAAAGAGGGCAATCCGCGTGATCTATGAAATGGGTTCTCGCGAGTCTCTTAGAAGCAAATTCAAAGAAATTGATATACTAACTCTGCCTTCTCATTATATCTTTGAAAGTATTTTGTGTGTTCGCAAAAACTTAGGACTTTTTAAAATAAGAAGCGATTCCATAATATAAACGAAATTGTTATACCTAAAAGAATAATTAAAAGAAGCAAGTCATTTCTGATAAACAGTATCCGCATATATAACAAGTTGCCAAAGTCGGTTACAAAACTTAGAGATGGAAAGTTCAAAACCCACATCGAACGTGTCCTCATAAAAAAAGCATATTATAAGATGACTACGTCGAAGTCAAGGAAGTTTGGCAATAACTCCGTCTGTACATGTGATCACTATGTAAATTTCTAATCAGCTCCCAAAAACGGTGTTTAAAAAAAAAAAAAAAATATATTGTTTTATTTTTTTACATTACATAATATTCTCATTATTTGACATTACACAATGACATGACCTACAATTCTAATTTCAACTCTTCATTAGTGGCTTTTCTGAACAGCTTATTAATTCAGATTTGTTACAGTTGAAATGGCAATCATGTCATTTGATTAAAATTGTTTTTTTTTTTTGTATATGTTAGAATGTTGTAGGCCTTGTAGATTGTACCATTATAATAATAATGTATAATATTTTTCACTTCAAGACAAACATCAGTGTAGCCTTGGCTCTTGTACTAGGATTACCTGTATTGCAAGAGCCAGCCATTATCTATTTGTTAAGCATATGGTATTTGTTGACAGGCCTACACTGTAATTTGAAAACATTGTAAAAGTCAAATATTATTAAAAGAGTAACCGTGGATTTTCTTGCCGGGTCTTCTCCATAGGAAACGACCAATTGGAACCATGCAGCTAGATTCTGACGCTTCGTAAGTGCCCATGTAGGGATAAATGAAATAATATATTTTGTTTTTTTTTTTTTTTTTTTAAATTTAACCCGTTGCTGTTACTGTTGTAATTGTTCCGCAATATTTATAAGCTGCATGCTAAATCACAAGTAAATAATTGGACATTTTAATAAAATTAATTTATAAGCATATTATTATTCTCTTTACCTTCCCAAGTTGAGGGAAATTTTGTACTCTTGTGATTTTCGCACCACATCCAACCAGTTGTTCTTATCGACATCACCACTATCCGAGTTAAACGAAGAGCTAGGCCTGAAAAGAATATATAAAAAACTAAGACTGATGCAATGCAATGAAAACATTTATAAGTCGCACTTATTGCATATCTTTGCCAAAGGAATGCTACAACCAACAGACGTTCAAACTGAGTCATTCATACTAAACCACCAACCACTAACATACCTTCAATTAAATAAAATGTACAAATAAGTAGGTACTTGATTCTCGAAACACGACGACTGATTCGTGCTGAACGGATGATTGGGTAAAATGTATACTACGAAAACTGCCCTTACTGCCACGACATACAGGCGCTATCAGTGACCAATTGTTACCATGTATGTGCTGTTACATAAGGGGAAAGCGAAATTTAAATTTTCTTACGTTTTTTGCAATTTGCGGGTCAGTTTTAGGCTGCATATTGAACAAAATATAATTCGCAACCGTAACAAGTATGTCTTCACAGAAATTTAATCATTAAAATCATCAATCCTACCCTCTAAGGTCATATAATTCTATTTAATGACACAGTCAATAGGATTATACGAACTTAGAGGCTTTTTTATTCAAATTTATTTTTAGTTTTGCGGATAAAGCTGATAGATGTAAAAAAAACGAACATAAGACAATATTTATACTCACATTGGTGTGAAGTTAACCATAGTCGCAAAGTGTTTCTGTTTGTGTATTTGATAGACATTTTCTGGACTCTCTATCATAGAGAAATCTTTTGTGTTATCAGGCAACTGCAGTAAACTTTCTAGTTGCGTTGAGTTCGGAATACTACTGTCCGATATATCATTTATAGAGAACTTAAGTTTAGCTGCAAAATACATTAAAATATTATGACCATGTTACTATTCAACACATAAAAGATGTCAGTAACTAGGTAACGTCTTTCTTGGTTTAAATAAGGATCTACATATGTCACAAAATCTCTATAAATTCAACAAAGTCAGGTCAGTTACACATATAACTAAAGAAAGGCTGGACCGATTTTTATGATCTTTATTTTGTTTTTTTGTTTTTAGGCGGATTTGTATCCGCCCCAAATACCAGAATAACTTTTAAAACATGGGAAAATTACACAAGAAAAAAAAGTGATGAAGATAATATTCTGAGGCGGTCTATAGTTCGCCGGTTCAGCTAGTATTAAATAAAGGATACTGAGCAACGAATGCGGTAACTTACATTTATCTATCGGAGAAATTTTTCCTGCTACATCATACAGAAACTCGGCTGACCAGAACTGAGGTGTCCGAATGAACACTTTCCCGGAATCCACTGGCATGTGGAATCCCAACTTATGCAGTAGCTGCAGAAACTTCAGATCCTTACAAATGGATGCTTGCTTGCAGTTCCACGGCACCAGAGGTACGGATTGATTGAGAACTAGAAACATGAATAACATCTACTTATTAGAAATTTTAAATTCATTCATTGAATGACAACACATAACAACCTAAACCGCTGGGTCTAGAGCACAAGAGTTCCCTAAATACAGGGTCAAATTAAAAAAGTAATTAATCAGATGAAAGAAAGAAAGAAAATATTTTTTTTTTTAAATCTTGTATACCACATCACGTCAGCGGAGTTTCGCTAACAAATTTAATTGGACCCTTTATAATTATACTGTTTATATGATTTTTGAAAATGCGTCCCTGAAGGGGTCAAATAGGAGATGATATTTTGTATAGAAGTTCTTAATTTTTGCCGAAGAGAAATCCTATCGGGCACCAGCTTGTAGTTAATACAAAATAATTCATACCCTCAAATTATAACAACAGTCAATTGCACAGAGACCGAATGATAAAATAGAACGAACGATAGTACCTGACAAATTCATCGCAATCGCTATTTTATAAATAGTATTGAATGGCGACGTTGGGTGATACGGTGGTTTGAATACACATCAAGCCACGCTCTTTTTGAAAATTTTCTTTAAGAGAGTAGATATAGCAGCATGATATTTTAATAGGTACTCGAGTGGTTCCATGCATACGGAGGCTGTATGTACCAAATTACAAGTCGATTGAAAGACTGAAAGTCCAATAAATTACCATTTGTATGGTAGAGATCCCTACACCGATCGGAAAAGAGCTGATGACCATCTAAGCTAAGAACCATCCCGATTAAACCAGCTTTTTAAACATAAAACCGCATTGAGATCATAACGGATCGGATATTAACGAGATCATTATATCGCTAGTGCTAGTGCTGTAATGTAAAATCCAAAAACAAAACTTACGAAGGGAGTGATATGAGACTGGGGACAGTATGTGTAAATCATTCGATTTCTTCAATGTGCTTAATTTTGTTTCATTTTTATCTGTGGTATAATCACTTTCACTTTTTCTGGATAATTTATCCAAGTATATTTTAGCGAAACAGGTTTCCAACAATACTTTTTGCACCCAATCTAAAAACGTTGACTTTCCATCTTGTGTTAGCTGTTCACAAAGCTTATTTATTTCATCATCTTTCATCTCTTTCATAATCTGTACAGTTTTGATATTCCTGTCGGTTTCCCCTTTCACATAATTATCGTAATCTTCTTTGTTTATCAGATTCTGCGTATAAAGCTCCTTGATTACAGAATCTCTTAATTTAATGATACCATCTTCCTTATACAGCGTGATGATTTCTCCGACTACGTCAGGTAGAGCACTACACTGCATATAATTCCAATTTAACGATGATAGTTCATCTTCCGACCACCTGCAAGCATTACAAAATAATATGAAGTGATCATGTAATAATTTCAAAAAATAATGTGTTGTGATTGTATTTATTGAAATATTTGAACACAAGATATAATATTACCTCGTTTCCAGCTTTCCTTTGGAGGTGCAGCTTGCACTATTGTCAGCAGGATTTTTCTCGTCCACAGCCTCAGCCTCAGTTGTGTCTGGTTTGGTTTGTGTCGCTGGAATGACGGTCGGCTTTGGTACGATATTGACATCATCGAAATTCTCAATTTCAAGACGAAAGTTTGCTGTACTTTGTAGAGAATGGGGTTTTTTGATGAAAGTGTTTATCACATACTCAATAAGATCGGACCAGTCCTAAAACACATAATGAAACACATCAAAACCAGAAGTGAGTAAGAAGTAAGACTTGCTTACAAGGTCGTTCGTTCGAGACAGACAACCGTTCTTTCCGAACCTATAAGTCAATTTTACAAGATTTATATTTAGCTATAGGTAAGTAATAATGGAAAGATGGAAGGTATAACAGTTATTATTTGCACGTTCTTGAAACTTGAGTTTTTTGACACCCTACAAGAGGAGTTAATAATATTTTACTAACTATGACTCTTTATGTTTTTTAGCAAAACATATGCGTTAAAAAACTTACGTCACAAATCTCGAATTCTGATTTCCAAATGGAAGTAAATGTCTTCAAAATCTTAGGCTGGAATAAAGTGATCAAGCTTTCAAGCTCTCCCCCCACATGATGCATCAATGTAAATATACAGTCGTTGACGAACTCTCCGTTAACGGCGTAGTCCTCCAGCAGCAACCCGTACTGGTACATTATTTCAGATGTAGCAAACCTATTGGAAATCGTATCTTATAATTATTATTATTAATGATATATTATTTGTCTTATACTTATTTAATAACAGGTAGACAATATGGCTATTTTCAGCTTAAGGCAAATTTAATAATGATAGTTTTCAAAGATAACTTTAATTTCGGAAGTCGGTGTCTTTGGTTCTGTATTTTTGTATTTTGCCACCAACTTCCAAATTTAAAGCTTATTTAAAGTTATTCTTCAGTTTGTTGTTTGTTTTTCGAAGTCAGTTTTTTATTTTTTGTGAAATAGTTTTTGTTTTAATTTTTTTGTTTTGGTACCTACCCCACACCAATGCGTATACCCCCACTTGCTTTGTAAACAACAGTAACAGGAAGTTTTATAACATCATCCAACCTAAACATCAAGTACGTATACGTACGTATAAGTACGTATACGTACGTATAAGTACGTATACGTATTATTGAAGCTAAATCAAAAAATGTAGGACCACCGCTCCAGCTTCCTATACGCGAATGAAGAATTTTCAAAATTTGACCACAATTGATGAATATATCGATGAACATACATAAAAATTACAAACGACCATAGAACCTCCTCCTTTTTTGAGTCGGTTAAAATAAAAACATTTTTGAGTATACATACTGTCTGATATGATCAACCATAGTCGTGGAACCTTTGTATTCCGGCAACTTCATTGCACCATCCAAGAACATCAGCAATATGTGGTTTGTAACTATGATATCCTGAAACACAGAATAACAAAACCATCTAAGTATGTATTATCAATATCATACTCAAGGGTAACGACGAGATGGCTTGCTCTTTTATGTTTGAGTCCAACTACCCAAACAGTTTAGTTGATTGTACCTGTAGATATTGTTTCGAGTGATATTTCGGATTGTAATGACGCAATAGCAGCACAAGAAGTGATCTGAGCTCTTCGGTCTCACACATTTGAAGTTGTAACTTGAGAAGTGCATCTTTATCCTCGTTGCATATGTTTGGAAGCTTTTTGTACACATCAATAGCTTGTATTATTTCCCTTATGGCCGTAACGACCTGAAAACAGAGTGAGTTTTAATAAATTTCGTTTTCTGCAGTTCGTTCTCTGCTTTGATTATAGTACCTTAAACTCGTGGTCAGCGATTGAAAAGAGTTACACAAAATTAAATTAACACCATTCAAAGTTTCAGAGGTTTTTCATTATTAAGTACTTGTTTGTGAAAAATTATTGAAGAGGAGGACATATTTAGAATGCTATTAAAACGAATATTCTGATACATAAGAAAGGTTATCTGATATAAAATAATTAAAATTCAAAAACGATTTTCGAGCTTCGAATCTTAATTTACCCTCAAACTGTTAAGTAATCGAAATTATGTAATGAACATCGTTATGATGTAGCTGACGGTACTCTAAAGCCTCATTTAAAAATCCTTTTGCATTACTTTCGTACATTTTGTGTAAACCATCGCACATTGCAGACATTTTTTATGGAATGCGATGCGTTGCGGTCCGATGCGAGTGTAATGTGCGCTTAAAAGTGTACATATTAGGCATAATACTTGTAAATAGACATTATTAATAAATATTTATGTAAATCTGAGCACTTACCAAATGAAGTCGCCTGATGTTAGGCTTTAAATCATTACCATCGAGCTTTATAGCCAGTTCAAACTGTTCACATAGATTGACCCCCTCAGCAGTCAAGTACGACACGATATCGATAGACAGAACCGAGCCAACATTCTCCAAGTCAAGTTCGATTTGCGTCGCAAACTTCAGAAAGTAGGTGACTAGCCAGAAGAAGTGCGAGGTGTCTATTTCTAGTTGAAAATTAGATAGAATTTGGTTATGAAGTGTCTGGACTAATGAATTATATCCTTTCAAAAGGAAATCCACAGTGAACTCTTTTAAAATATTAGAAATGTCATCATCTGTCGGTGTCCTATGCGACAATCCTTGAACGTTAAGTCTGGAATAACAAACATCAGTATAACTATATATTCAGCAGTGCCGGACTTACTTACAGCAACATCGTCAAACGAACATACATGTTAGATTTGCCTCTCTTGGCAATTTTCTTCCGCTTCCGATCGTGCACGGAGACGCCTTGGTGTTGCGTGCGCGCCTTGGTGTTGACCCTCTGCTTGGGGTTATGCGGCTTTAGGTGGACAGGTTTCTTTGACGGTAACTCATCCTCGTTGCTTGATGTAGAAATGGACTCTTGATTTTCGATTTGTGTGCCATAACCGCAATCAGTTTCAGAAACCACATGTTTCTTCTTAGTGTTGCCAGAAGACTGAGTATGATTGTTTCGGTTAGAATGCACGCCACTGCTGCAAGACATCGCTATTCCCTTTAATTACCAAAGTTTGGAATAAATAAATTGACAATTAATTATGTAAATTGAATGAGTACCAACGAAAAACTATAAAAAATGTAGCATACATTATCGGAGTGCACTATGTTATTGTTGGGACTTTCCAAAGAGGTACTTTTCTTTTCCGCAACGGTCGAGAACGGTGGATTATCATTCTCACTGGTGTTGTTCATTTGAGAGGACGCATCCCAATCCTTATTCACAGAATTGTGATCATCGTTACTCTTGCCGCTGCCACCAGTGTCTGATGAATCCGACGTCGGTTCAGAGGGACACATTGGTGAAGAGTCACTACCTGTGACGAAAACGTATTCTTAACTAAATACCAAGATGTTGAGCGGACGCGAAATGAGTATTCTGGGACTAAGCAACGTTGCAAAACAGAGTCTGTACACAGCATAACTAATGGGGGTGCCAGTAGGTACAGGTACTCTGAACATGAGCAGACACAAACTTGGAACCGATGCTGTGCCCACGGGTACCCACTACTAGATGAAACGTACTAGCGGTGGGTAATCTTTATTCCGGCAAGTGAATTGATTCACTTATTCCGACTCCGGGTCCGGTACCGGTTCACATTATTTATTCCTTTGGCACCGTTTGGCACCGGCACTCACTCGCTCATTTTGGTTCCCCGGTTTCGCAGAACATTTTATTCATTTGGTTCACTAGATCATTTGGCACATTTTGAATTGAACAGTTGGTTAGTTAGAGCGATACGACGTGTTCCGAGTACTTCCGAGTGACTTGAGCGAGTGAACGAGAGTGAACAGTGAACGCGCGCTCCGGAATCATTTGGTACCGCGGTGCCGGTAAGGATTGTGAGGAATAAATAAGGTTTACGTATCCGCGTTCGGCACCGGCTCCTTTGGATCAGTACCTCCGGAGTTACCCACCGCTAAAACGTACCCTATGTCCAATGATGAATTTTTTTTATCAGTAGCTTTATGTAAGTGTAATTATTAACTACTACAAAAAACCATAAGTACTCGTAAAATAACGGATAGTTAACGTTAATTGATGTTTGTGCTATAGTAGTTGAACAGGTTTTTAGGCAATCATTTCTTGGAAAAAAATTGGTACGCAAGCCCTACTTATTTCCGTTAACTTCGGATTCAGCTGAATACCCGTGTAGGAAAGTAAATATTAAATATTTAACAAAAAAATACCTCTGTCTGGTGGAGTAGTATTACTCTCATTATCTTCTGAACTTTCGCATAAAGAGGCTTCAATCCACACATTGAGAAGTTTATGCAGGGTAACAACATGTTGGTCTTTGTACAACAATGCTATCAGTTGAACCATTGTTACTGCCCATTTATTCTGGAAGAAAAAACAAATGCAAAACACATATCACGACTCTTAACATACCTACTTGTAAATATGTTACAAAATAAATTAAATACAGCATTTATTTCACATAAAATAATTTTTCAATAAGTTTACCATAGATACGAATATAGTTTTGTATCACTTACCGCATCAGGAATAATCATTAACTTAATGAGAATTTTATCAATACTTTGACTAAATATGTTCCATAAAGTTTGATTCTGTATAGCGTGAGGAGGCCCATTGTAGATTTGACAGCTGGGCTCCTCTGGTATGTGTAAGATGTTCCGCACTAATGAAAGGCTGTTACTTATGTTTGTGCACTGGTAGGACGTTAACTTTGCTTTTTGTTCGCAATCAACATTTTTCTTTAAGAAGTCTATAATCACTTTAGTCGCACGCTGATCCGTAAAAGCTACTTTGGTGGAAGAAAGCAGATTATTTATTTCGAATATTGTATGTCTTCCAAAATCATTTCTGGAAGTGACGTCTAAGGATAGCAAACATTCTATTGGAATTGTCAAGTTTACTAGTATTCTAATTAACAGCTCTATCGTTGCATCTTCTTTCGCGTGAATTAACAGTGGTATTAGATCTTTCTTGATATTTTGTCCAAAGCTAATACTCCTACGATATGTTCGCAAGTATTTGTCTTCTGTCAGGATGTTGTGAAGAATTGTCTCCAAAGCAGCTAAAACGTATAAAAACACGGTATCACTTAGTGAGCTAAAGTAGATACTTATTAAACAGTTGAACTCAAGCAGCAGAAAGAAAAATAAATACCATTGCAGTTTTCGTTCACGTGATATCCATCTGGATGCAGAAATCCAAGGTTGCTGAATGTGCTATGAATTTGTGGACTTCGAAGAACCCATTCCATCTTATATCTGAAACAATTAGAATGATTGTATTTTAATGTTGCATGTATTGTAACCGGCCACTGAAGGGCCTAGGCCACATTCTATGCTTCGCCCTGATATGTTCTTTTGTCCATACCGTTCCTCCGCTAATGTATACCGGCGGCGGCGCGATCCAAGAACGCTAGTTTGGACGCCGTTCATCGCGAACTGTACCGTTCCGAACGGCGTCCAAACTAGCGTTCTTGGATCGCGACGCGGATACAAAACGGAGAAACGGTACGAATCCATCAACAGCAGCAGCGACGATAGAACATGTGGCTCCAATCCGACGTGAAATTATGCACAATCCACATACTTAAATCGATAAGGAAGATTGCAGCCTCTACCGGAATAACAAAATCAGCAGGGCACGTTATTAAAAAAAAAAAAAACTAGTAGTTTCACCCATACAAAATGCAGACTGTCAACGATAATTACTACTCTTCCGTGAAACCTTAGCGAGAACGATGCTGGAACGTTTTCAAAAAGCACGAACGCTTAGAAACATATTGTTTACTGACGAAACAGAATATCAGATACTGGTCCCCCGATGATCCCTGGGAACGCCATCAAACTCGTGTGGTGTGCAATTTCTGCCTGAGGTATAATAAAATTAGCCTTTATATTTTTAATCAGCGAGCGACAGTCACTGCTAACGAATGATCCCCTTCGTATAAAATAGTCCTAAACGCAAATAGTCATAATAGCAAAACGACCTATGATCAAAACGACACTTTTGCAAAATTTCCTTTTAGCAAATCTTCCTACGAACAGTATGTCCTATTTTTCGATCAATAATAGTATTGATCGAAGGTCCTATTAGCAAAACCTAGGTACGTTAATAAAGCATAGTAATACTGAAAAATTACTATCGGTTTTTATCCTCATACGTCATTATAGCATTACAGGTAGACCCGTAATATGAAATAAAAGAAGAAAATTACTGTATTTGTGTTCTGGCGTATCATTCACAAATAAACATTTTTTTGACACTGATTCCATTTATTTGTTTTTTGTTTGTAAGAGTACTATACGTTTTATTTTATGTTTGTCCCATAGATGTATATAATTATTGTTGCTTCTGCACGAATTCAATGTTTGACATGTCTTTCCACGTTGTGTTTGAGGTCAGAACTACCCAAATTTCCATGGAGACAAAGGCTTTCTAGTGGCAATCAAATGCTATGTATGGCGGTTGATTGTACTCTTCGGTATTCTTTGAAATGCTTAGAGGCCAGAATAACCTGACCTTCCATTATAATTATAATCTTCGGAGATAGATAATGGAACAATATGTGGCACTGAACAACTGTTGCTGTAGTCGCTTGTCAATAGGTATGCCTTACAATTACATTACCGGGTCGCGTAGTACCTATCGCAAAAAAATATTCAACAGAATGAACATTTTTAAAGTTTATATGATTTGAGTATTAGTCTCGGGTTTATCTCAGTGTTTCTGTCGGTATGCCTTGTGTCGCGAAATAATATTCTTTGTACTGTGCACCTTGCACGAGCCAGTGTAGCATGCGAAGAACTGCCTGCCTGCCAAAGGATTCTAAGCCCTGAACTTGGTGAGATCAATCCATTCTGCTATAACAATAGGTCAAAAAAGGCTAAGAAGGCCTCTTTCAGGATTTCAATTGCGGCAGGGCTTAACGAGTTATTGAAGTTTGGCGGTCTTTATTTTAAGTGACATTCTGGTGAAGTATCTGGTGGACTTTAGAAGTTCGAGCTAAGCACTAGTTAGTCATTTATCTTGAACTACTGCTGTAGGATAATGTATTCATACCTACTTCTTACCCTAACCTGCCTTCTAACGTTCAGCATGCGATAACTATTGCATCAAGCTAGATATTATTTTTTTTACATTTATTCTAAGAAATTGGGAATGTTATCAATTTAGAATTCGTACAAAAATTGTTTCCCAATATACCTATTGCGGTACCGGTTTTTTTAAAGTTCAAAACATTTACTTAGTGACCGAACTAAGACTGTGTTTTTAATATTTTTTTGAGTGAGTATTTGTGATCTTTAATATGAAAGCAGTGTTTCCAAAAGTTTGTACTCTGTAGCAACAATCTTACAATGGTTCATGGTAGGTATTCGACAAAAAGGGCAGGCGACAAAAAAAAAGGTCAGTCTGAGTGTCCCGAAATCATTGTTAAGTTCAAAAGTACTGCAACCGAGAGTTTTTGTTGAGTACCCATTTTATTTTTGGATATTACAAATAACAACATAGACACGGTGGAAGATCAAGAACGCTGCTAATGAAATATGTATACAAAAACCGATTTATACGGAAACGGTTAGTAGCGAGACCTCAGACGAAGACATTGAAAAGTGAAAACAGCAACATTTATCACAGCAGAGCCAGGACGTAGAAAAGAGCCGAGAAAGCAGTTGAACCCCGCCAAAAGATTCACCGATGAAGCTTGACCTGGATCAACTCGGCTGCGACGTCTTTAAAAGATGCCCACCCATAGATAAATATCACCCGTCTCTCCACTAGTCCAATGCTAATTTAAATGTGTACACTCGGTTGGCTCACACTCCTTCCTACCCTAAGGGCAGGTCTTCCATACCATTAAAGCCCCCCCAGTCTATTCCTTGATATGCAATGGTCCTTGTAGCACCATGAAGCCCAAGATTCGCACTAGCCCCTGAAGCCTCATGCTTCAGGGGCTAGTGCGAATCTAGGGGTTCATTCGATTTATCGAGTCTGGTCAAACCACTCTGGGGTTGGTGCATTTCATTAATTCATTTGAATATTTAGTCTCGAGCAGTATATAACTGATTCCTTTAAAAATCGCATATTTATGTGTGTTATGACTGTACCATTCCCGTTCTTTTTTTTTTAGGATAATTTGCTTGTAGGACGATTTGCTACTGAAGACATTTTGCTAAAGTGTAGTTTTGATTGTATGTCGGATTTCCTATTAAAAAATTTTGATACGGAGGAGAATGATCGACGAGTTTTCGGTACCGTTACGGCAGTTGTTCCCAGGTTCAACACCAGAACACGATTTCAGCAAGATGGGGCCACTCCACACACAGCTTAGAGTTTCAATGGAGAAGATGCGGGGAATTTTTCCCAATAAATGAATCAGCAAGTAGGAAAAATAGCCTGAGAATCAGCACTTTTTGGACGTCGAAATTATATAAGAGAGTCCCCCAAAACGCCCACCCTTCACGACTTTCTAGTGCTTCAGCAGGGAAGAAGTGGCGCAACCAACTCCCCAGCAGCACGGCAGTCTATTGGTTACAATTATTGGAGTTAATGCTGGTTTCAATTATCAAAATATATCTTCAATAGGTAAAAGTAACACAGCTAGGTCGCAGGATACATTACAGGTGAGTGAGCGCCTTTAGATAGAGTTTCGCGAGAAAGCTTCCTACTTCACAGAAAAGTTATTACTTGTACTTAATTTTACATACACACAGTAAACTCAAACACAAAGCATTTATTTCAAATAAACCAATTACAGGCACTTTTGAATTGTCAAGGGGTCGGTCAGTCAGAAATATGAAGCTAGTTGCCCATTCCAAAGCGAAAGTAGGTACCTATGGAGAAGAACGGGCAAGAAACTCCATGGACACTCTTTTAAATAATTTGGATACAGAAAAATTTGTTACATCAGTCTTGTTGAAATTATACATGTGAGAACGATGTAGAAAGACCCGTTATAAAAACATATAAAATCGGAAATAAAAATAAGCCGTGGCTGCCAAGAGATGACCAGTCCCCACTGACGGCGCCCGTTCACGAACCTGACGTATGGATCAGCACCATTCAGCTCAACCATTTTGAAGGGAACTTAATTATCCAACACACACGCCACCACCAGCGAGACATTTGAGTGAGCATGACAAATACTCTCAGCCGCCAGGGCACATTCAAGTCAATGACAGACGTGCCCAGTATAGAGTAGCTTTATAGTAGGTACTACATAGTGCTCACAAGTGTGCTTTGCAATTATACAATAGTAATAAATAATAGTATGAAACCAAATACGCTAGTTAATGAGCTAGTAGAATATTGTACAACTGCATTCTTAGAAGTGCAACAGGCAATCGATCATGAGACTATGGATTAGGGCCTACTCGTACTATGTATTTTGGGCCCCATTCTCTGATCTATATGATAAACACAATACTGCTCTACACAATCGTTCCTGCAGATTAATGTATGCTAGATTAACATTTTTTTTTTAATTTTCTTAAATCAGTTTTGTATTTAAAGTATGTTATCATCTGCAGCGACACCTTTGCGTGCCTTGATATATCTACGACACTATTTATTATAAATACTTACTGATCATGGGTGAATATAATTGGTAGTAGTTATAAAATTCTAATAAGTGTCCGAACGCACACAACAAAAACAATGTGCCTACAACTTCTATCAAAACATTTTCCTTAAATCAATGAATAGTTTGCCTCGGTTTTTGCAGGTTAACAACAGGTTCTTTATGATATTTTCTTTAAAATTAAAACATGAAAACTTTCGTTAAACGGGTTAATTACGCCTTGAATTCAAGGGTCAATCTGTACTAGGTGTATCCCGCACGTGAGCAAAACAATGTTCGTTTACCAAAGCGCCAATAGTAGGTCACGCTCACGCGGTCGCGTGTACACTGCACGTGCGCGAGAACAACGTCGTCAACTCAGCGAGGTGCCATGCCAGCTACCCACTTCTCCCACTCCACCGTGCCTCCAGTGACGTCCGTTCGATGTTATATGAGCAATGCCGTCACGGCCCACAGAGAACAATGAATTGCAAAAATTACTTTGAATTTCCTCCAAGTTTTTCATGGTCCGCAACGTTTATTCCTCCAATAATGAAAAATTTCTTTAAACATTTTAACTACTTACGAGTTTATTAATATTTTAACTTTGTTATTATAGTTGTTAACTTTGTATTGTGCATGTTGTGGTGTCTTATCTCTTAGATACAACACCACAATACTTATAGATAAGTGAAGGAGTACACCTACTTATTCTACACCTGATGTTGCTCATAATTTATGTGTGGTGGATTGTGTATTTGTTTTGTTGGAGATCCTAAATCTATATTATTTAGAAGGAAAAACTGACTGAATGACTGACTGACATATCAACGCACAGGGTAAAAGTAGGTAGTAGGCCTAACGACGTGAAATTTTGAAAACGGCTTCCTTTTATGACGAAGCACAAAGAAGGGGTTTGGGAAATTCGACCTTTAAAGGGGTGGAAACGGGCGATTTTTTGTTTGAAAAATCTCATTTCTTTCGTTAATAAACTTGAATCTTGGCACGAATACTTAGCTAAGTAAATTATAAAGTTTGTGTTTTTTTTTGTTTTCCAAGACAACCCCCGAAAGGGGGTCTTTGGAGGAACTCAAAGTTTGCATGGAAGAATTTTAATGCGCAGTCCGATTAACTCGAAACTCAGTGTTTATACTGACCAAAAATAAAGAATTAAATGTATCAAAGTATTTAAAAAGTATACCCTCAACGGGGTGAAAAGGGGTAGTAAATTTAACAGGGGATGATTTTGTTGCATGGCTGGATTTCCCGAAAATTGGTATAAATAATCTATTAGTCAAGTTATGAAAACATCCCATGTGGGGAAAAGAAGGGATAGTGTTATACAGGGTGTACCGTAAGTCGAAGTCAAGCCGGAGTCGGGTCGTAACAGTTTAAACAAGAAAACAAAAATGTTTTTTATTTTTCTGTCACCTAATATGACTTGATCTGCCTGTCGATTCTGTAAAAATCTCACCGTGAAGATTTGCGTGGAGTGAGCTGTCAGTGTCACCCCGTCTTGGTCAATCTCTAGCAACAGTGGCAGTGACAGCTCACTCCACGCTCCTAAGTTTTTACGGTGAGATGGTTACAGAATAGCACTACAGATCTATCACCCGATTCCGGCTTGACGTCGACTTACGGTACATCCTGTATATTTTAATCTTATTCATTGGGTTAATTAACTTGAAACTTGGCACGAATGCTTGCCTACGAAAGTAATAGAGCTTATCATTATTCGTTTTTCAAAACTATACCTCAAAAGGGGGTTTAGGGGTGTTAAATTTTGTATGGAAGAGTTTTAGCACGCGGTCCGGTAAACTCGAAACTCGTTACACTCGAAACACTTTTGACAGAAAATAAACAATAACAAGAGTTTTCAAAAATCCCTGGCGGGGCAAAAAATGGTTCCTAATAATTTTTTAAGTGGAGAATTTTACTGCGTGTCTAATTTAATAAAAAAATTGGTGTAAATAATGTTTGACTCAAGGAAACGTTGCAAAATTCCATCCCTGTGAGAGTGAAAAGAGGCCAGTTTATTTGAAAAATCATGTTTCTTTGATGTAATAACTTAAACTTAAAATTTGGCCTGAATACTTATTTCTCATGAATACTGACCATGAATTTTCGAAAGCTACCATTCAAAGGGGATTGAGAGGATGTTGCAATTTTTTTAAATCAAAGTACGATATCCATGCGGACGAAGTCGAGGGCAAAGTGCTAGAGTAAGTAAATAAATTGAATTTCATTTGCATGATTTCTTTGAGATTTAAATAAATTTATAATATATGTAATAATCCGAATTAGGTTTCAATGGAGAGAAAAATTAGAAAAGCTTTTCTGGAAATTCTCAAATACGGGAAAACTGAACGATTTTTTTCTATGGGATTTTTGTATTAACATTAATCACGATTTTGGACAGGTAATCGTCTGTCGGGTCAGCTAATAAATAATAAGGTATGACATTGTTCGTTTTTCAAAACTACCCCCCAAAGAAAACTAAGGAGGTGTGATAAAGTTTGAATGGAAAAATCTTAAGGCGCCGTCACTGCTCAACCAATGCTTGCTCTGTTGATCGCTTAAGTGAGGTAGCAGGTACAGGGGTTGCGGGCCATACTTTCTTATGTACCTATATAGACCACCCGCCTCAAATATGCCAGCATTTCTAATCATTATGGAAGAAACACGAATCAAACTTTTTAAATTTACAGCACAGGTGTGAGTACTTTGGAGGTACCTTTACCAGGTAATGTCTTTTATTGATTTGAATGTGCCCTGCGGCTGATAGTATGTCATGATCACTCAAATGTCTCGCTGACGCTGGCGCGTGTGATGTATCATTTAGCTCCCTTGAAAATGGTTGAAAATGGTTGAGCTGAATGGTGCTGATCCATGCGTCATGTTCGTGAACGGACGCTGTCAGTTGGTACTGTCATCTCTTAGCTACCACGGCTTATTTTTTAAATTATTTTTTGTATTATTTTTTTTATTTTTTGCAGCTTTCTGGACGTTTTAAACGTGTAAGGTTGTTGTACATCGTTCTCAACTATAGGATCAACAGTAACTATATATTTGTAAGAACCATATTATTTAAAAGAGTGTCCATGGAGTTTCTTGCCCTTTCGTCTCCATAGGTACCGAGTACGCTTTGGAGCCCATTCCAAAGCGTACTCGGTACCTATGGAGACGAAGAACTAGCTTCATATTTATCTGACCGACTCCTTGACAATTCAAAAGTGCCTGTAAATGGTTTAATTGCATAAATTATAAATTAATAAATGCTTTGAGTTTGAGTTTGAAAAATAATAAATTAGATTTTGTTTGTGGTGATCTCCACTCTACTAGTAGAGATCACCACAAACAAAAACAACAACAAGACAAACAATGCGATTTCATTGTTTAAATTATTTTTAAATGCATATTTAATGAAGCGAATAGAATAACAACAACGTCAGCTGCATGCATAGACAATGTATTATAATTCATTGTAATATAAAAGACTCGTTATTAAAAAGTGGCGTCAGGTCTGACAATACTGATCAAAATGTATCATTTGACTTAAATAAAAAGTTACACTTAAATTAAATAGTTCACGAAACTCTTACTTAGGCCAAAGATAAAGTATAACGTTCAGGGTTTTTCGAAAATCGACCCCTAACGGGGTGATAAGGGGTAGTAAATTTTATAGAGGAGGATTTTACTGCGTGGCATTAACTAGGCACTAACATTAACTCGAAAGTAAGTATAAATAATCTTCAAGTCAAGTTATGGAAACATCGAAAAAGATTTTCCGAAATTCCACCCCTGTGGGGGTGAAAAGTGGGAATACGGTTTATATAAAAATCCTATTAATATAATTAATTAACTTGAAACTTGACCCGAGTACTTATAGTTATGTATAAATAAATAATTAAGATCTTAATCTACCATTTAAAGGAAATGGGAGGAGGTGGTATATGTAGGGGAAAGTACAAAACGCGGGCGAAGCGCTGAATGACTGACATATCAGTAATTAAGGGTTCCTTCTATAATTTAGGCGAGCTCTAAGAAGGGGTTTTGGGAATTCGACGATGATTGATGATGATGATGAGATTATGAACAGTTGTTCTACATGCTCCATTTTATGTTGAATAGTTTCAGAAGAACTATGACATCTCCTGCAAATATCTGTTGAAAGCGGGATTCGGCAATGCTTTTGGTAGTTACGAGTCCCCTTGTAAGTTTTGCAGTTCTGATTTGGTCCAGCTTAATATAACAGAGGAGTATGTGAGAACGGGAATTGCAAAGGTAGCTTTAACTGTATGTTTAGAATGCAATTGAGTATTAAAAATGTATTTAAGCGTATGTTAAATTTTTTGAGCAAGTTTATTTTTCATTTCTTTATGTTTAATTTGCTGAGCCTGAATGTATCCTAAGTATTTAAATGTTTCGTTTTCATTTGAAGAGTCTATGGCTTCACCTGTCTTTGAGGTGTATGAATTATCAGATCAAATTAGAAGACAGCAAAAAAATCTATGAAATTGATACACAGCGCTTACAGTCTGGCATACAGGTACTTGAGGACAGACTTAGTTCCCTTTACATTAAATATTTGGGTTCTCAGAACCAAATTAAAGAACATATCCTTGCAGCTAATGAGTTAGTTATGTGTCAGTGGACTTGTCAGGTTTCAAACCCTGATGCTGTCCAGTCTAAGTTAACGGATGACCCATCCCAGACTGAGAGTTTGTCTCAAGACTGTATTATTAACCAAGATATATCTGATATAGTGCAAGATCTATCTCAAGTGGTACAGCTTGATATCAGTAGCTGTCCATCTTTAAATAGTCATCATTGTTATCATTCAGTTATGTTCTCAGATAGTACAGGAAGAGGTTTAGGTAAATTAATTAATAACAACCTGAGTTATTCTACTCAAAACTATTGTACGCCAGGGTCAACCTACAAACGAATAATGGCATCAGTAACAGGAAATGAATGTAATCCTGAAACCAACATTATTGTATTTGTAGTTTTTGAATACACATTGGAGACTTCACGTGGTGCCATAAGCTCTAACTTAGAAGTAGCTCAAGAATTTGTAAATTGTTTTACTAATATACCATCTAAAACTACGGAGGCTTTAAATTCCTCACCCAAAGTCTCAATTGATTTATTAAGAGCGAACGTTCCAGGCTGCCCGGTTGAATTTCAATTTAAACATATAAACCCTATGATAGTTATAAAAGCTTTTCGGCAAATAAAAATCAAGTTGACCGAAGATCTTTGGGGAATGTCTATCAAAGTTTGTACATCCATAATCGAGACATAGCACCATACTTAGCTTTAATATTTAATTTGTGTGTAGATCAAGGAGTCTTCCCGGATTTAATGAAATACAGTAAGGTTATACCACTTTTTAAATCTGGGGATAGCAAAGACACCAACAATTATATACCAGTATCCGTGTTGCCGGTATTCAGCAAGGTGTTCGAAAAGGTAATGCTCAATCAAATGCTTAATCATTTTAACATCAACAAAATCTTACACGAACAGCAATATGGTTTCACCAAAGGTCGTTGCACGACTGATGCTGGTGTCGCTTTACTAAAACACATATTTACAGCGTGGGAGGAGGCCCAAGATGCCATAGGAATTTTCTGTGACCTCTCCAAGGCATTTGATTGCTTTAATCACGAAACCTTGCTCCTAAAACTGGAGCATTACGGACTAGGAAAACCTGCGCTAAGTTAAGTTAGATCTTATTTACAAGATAGACCGCAAAAAGTTCAAATTAATGGTGTCAATTCACTTGGATTAAAAGTAAAATTGGGTGTTCCACAAGGGTCGATATTAGGTCCTTTCCTCTTTTTAGTATATATTAATTATCTACCCCATTTATTAAAAAAACAACCACAAATGGTGTTATTTGCTGATGATACTTCTTTAATTTTTAAGATAAGTAGACGTTCATCAAATCTTGACGACGTAAATAACGCACTGCTGCAGGTACAAAATTGGTTTACTGCTAATAATTTAGTATTAAATGGGAAAAAAACAAAATGCATAAGGTTTGCTTTGCCGAATGTTAAAAGTACTGATTGTGACATAGTATTGAATCAAGAAAAACTAGAATTCGTTGATAAAACGGTTTTCTTGGGGATCACGCTCGACTCGAGGCTGCAATGGGGTCCCCATTTAACATCTCTTGCAGGACGGCTAAGTTCAGCAGCATATGCTGTAAGAAAAATCCGTCAGTTTACTAATGTAGATACCGCGAGAATGGTCTATTTCAGTTACTTTCATAGTATCATGTCTTACGGTATCTTATTATGGGGACGCACTGCAGACATCGAGTCTATTTTTATTCTGGAAAAAAGAGCCATTAGAGCAATATATGGCCTCCGCAGGCGCGATTCTTTAAGGGAACTGTTTAAAGATATTAACATCATGACCGTACCTTGTCAATATATATATGAAAACGTCATGTACGTAAGGAAAACTTAAATATTTTCAGTAAAAGAGGTGAAAGACACAACTATGGGACTAGAAATAGGGACCAATTGGTTCAACCGGGTTTCAGGCTGGCTAAAGTAGATTCATCCTTCATGGGGTACTGTTTAAAATGTTATAATTAAATACCTCCCCACATACTCCAACTGAATGAAACGAAGTTCAAAACCTGTATCAAACGCACACTATGCAGCCAAGCATATTATAAGTTGGAGGATTACATCTCTGACAAAAATGCTTGGCTCAACGCTGGTTCTGCTCCACAAGGGCGCCTAAACAATTGATTAGCATTCGGAAATATTGTTGGAGCTGCTGAAGATTGTAAAAACTATCTTTGCACTGTATAAATTCAATCTTTTAGTATTGTTTAATTGCAAAGCACACGTGTGAGCACTATGTAGTACCTACTATAAAGCTACCCTATACTGGGCACGTCTGTCATTGACTTGAATGTGCCCTGGCGGCTGAGAGTATGTCACGCTCACTCAAATGTCTCGCTGGTGGTGGCGTGTGTGTTGGATCATTAAATTCCCTTCAAAATGGTTGAGCTGAATGGTGCTGATCCATACGCCATGTTCGTGAACGGGCGCCGTCAGTGGGGACTGGTCATCTCTTGGCTGCCACGGCTTTTTTAATTTTTCTTTTCCGATTTTTATGTTTTTTATTACGGGTCTTTCTACATCGTTCTCACATGTTTAATTTCAACAAGACTGATGTAACAAATTTTCTGTAACCATATTATTTAAAAGAGTGTCCATGGAGTTTCTTGCCCGTTCTTCTCCATAGGTACCTACTTCGCTTTGGAATGGGCAACTAGCTTCATATTTCTGACTGACCGACCCCTTGACAATTCAAAAGTGCCTGTAATGGGTTTATTTGAAATAAATGCTTTGAGTTTGAGTTTGAGTTTGAATGTTCGTAAGTTTGGCCTGCCCTGACTGAGTTGATTAATTATGTACTAAACGATGCCAAATTCCAGTCTAATATCACTTAAAAATTGGTCTGTGGTTTCTGAGAGTTCATGTGAGTCATGCTCGTATTTTTAGGAACATTCGCATTAGTCTCACTCACAATCTGTCAAAAATACGTCTCATTTACAAATAGTTTTGACAAGTTTTTAACATTTGACTATCGCCGAGGTGAGACTGCGACCAGATTTTGAACGTTTTTAATTACGGGAATTGCCTTCTGGTGTGGACACAATTTTATGCCTTCCATGTCAAGAAGGTGGTTAAATCTACAGTTTTGTCTGTCAGTCTAAGTTATCTGTAGTGTCATTAGACGGTAGGTTGTACAGGATATAACCTACCGCTTTAGTGTTTTTAATTTGTTAGACAAGGGATTTAAGGCAAGGCAGAACCTTAATGGGCTAAGCGAGTCACCTTGTGGTGTTTCTCTCTCCTCTTTGGATTTTAATAATAGGCTCAGTTTCACTATCCCTGAAGGTGATCTAAGATGTAAGCGAGTCCATTGAGTCATGGTGTTATTTAAAAAGATTACAATTAGAGGATTTATATAATATATATTTTGAAAACTTCAAGCAACCACGTGTGTAACATAGTGTATCTAGATATCTTTTCTCCCGTTGAACCAGCTGAAGTTTAACGGAATGTTTTGCAAGTTGTTCGTTGCAGCCTTGACTAAACTTTCGGCAGCCTTTTCGTTCTTCGGATAATATTGTATTAGTTTCAAGATGTTGATAAATGATATGAGTGATGCACGAGGTTGTTATTTTATATACTGTTTGTAGGCATGTTATGGATCTGTACTTTGCTGGGTCTGTGCTGTCGTTGCCTTCTTTTGGTATTGTATACGTAATTTCTTCCGCTATGAATGTAGGCATCATTGTTGGGTTTTAATTAAGGTGTTGATGTAATTATAGAGGTATGGGTGAATGTGGTCTGAACCAGGTTTCAGATATGACTTTTGCAAATTCGACCTTTGGATTATCAACAGTTTCATCGGAAAATCATTTTTTTTTAAATTATGGACCTCGTTCAAGAGCTGATTAAATAACGCTAACTGGTGTAGAAGTTCAAGAAGGTAGTCGATTTTTGAAAATGGTAATCTTCTTTCTTTAACATTTAACTGTTTGATGTTTTAGAACATTTAAATATGATGAAAATGTTTGTTAATGTATTGGGAACCCAATAAAATAGCAATGCATGCATAATTAATGCATATTAAGGCATATTTAGTGACAAATTCTGGGAAATGTTAAAAAAATCATAAAAGATGGGTTTTCTCGAATCCCATGAACTTTCGCATAAGCTAGAGGGGTGCTTAATTGTTGCAAATGGGTCAGACTATCATGTCCCGGAAGGAATATGTCAAATTACAAGTCACCCTGTATACACATAGTTAAAATGAAATTGTGTGAAGTAACAGCGGCATCATTCAGTAATATCAATCAACTGCTATTTAATAAATAATCATGGTCAAAATAATATTGGAAACATACCAATTTTTTCTTTTTTCAACCCCTGTTGGATAAAAAAGATGAAATAAGTTCCTACAGTTCATATTAATGAATGAAACAAAATTAATGAAGAATGAAATGCACCAACCACAAAGTGGTTTGACCAGGCTTGTATGAAAAATCTCATTCTTTTGGTAGAAACTTTAAACTTGGGTCAAATACATAACTAGATAATTAAAGATAACATTAATATCATGCCTGTATTTCCCCTAAGCCAAAGAGAGTGTTGGAGTTCGAAGGGGAAAGCATGCAATCCACACCTAAGGCCTTGCGGGTAAGAAAATCTAGTAACAATACAGGGTCTAATTAAATTATCTAGCAAAACTCCGGAGATGTGTTAGGAATTGATATCAAAACAATATGAAACAAAAGAAAAATATGATGATGATTATTTTTTTGGGGTCAACAGCCGTTATTTGCGTAGTTACTTGAATTATGAGTTGCAGTAATCAATTTTGTTTTTGTTTTTATTTTATTGTGTTAAGATATTTTAGTTAAGTATCAATATTAGTCAAAGATGTGGGCTTTTTAAATCTCAGCAAAGAGCCAGCTTGACTTTCTATGGCAATTTTATTGTGAATATGCACTAGGACATAGTTTAACAAACGGGAACCAGTCCACACTGTAGCTGAAAATGAGTTGTGTTTACCAAAAAAACTTAAAATGCCATCCATTTGAATCTTGCATGGACAGGCTCAGAGAGCAAATAATTAAATCTACAAATGATAAATGATAAATGATTTTATTTCTGTAAGTAGGTTTTTTAAAAACAGTTTTACACATCAAACATATTTTAAAAACTAGATGAGATTGGCGTTTCCTATGTGACTACTCTGAGAAGAAAGGCCGAAACAAACTCAGAGGTCACAGTCTCTTTTAAAGTCCAGACATAATCTTGGTCAGGTCATGTGAAGACCATGTAGATTGATGTCTGAAATGGTCTTTTGAGGAAAGAACCACACAGAATGAGTGGACCTGTCCAGTCAGTGCACGCATTTGTCAGTAATCATGCAGCTCAACACAACACATATGGAGCTCAACAATTCGACGAACATTACCAAAGAAAGGACATTTGGGTAGGCCGCATGAATTACTCAAACTGCCAGACCATGATTAAAACTAATTTTTTAAATTAAAAATAGACTGAGATATAAAAAAAACAACAAATCCACACTGCCTTCACATTCACAATAATTAAAAAAAAAAGAGTGGACTCCCCCATACAATACCAAGAGGAAGAGAAGTAGAAAAATTAGGGGGTGGAAAAGCACTGGCTAGAAACATAATTCTAATTATCCATTTTGAATTCAGATCAAAGATTTTCACTCCATACTGACTGTACCTGGAACAATAGATGGACTACATGAAAGATAGGAAAAGAGGAGAGAAAGGGAGTGACTACCGAGGTGACAACTAACTGTTGCACCTACCCCAAACTCTCCAAACAAATTGGGATAAAGGGCAGCCTGCCCTTTATGACCTTTATCCCAATTTGCCTGCCCTGTGCAGGAGAATGATGACTACTGACACTTTACCTTTTATGCTGTACTCTGTGGCTGAACTGCTCGCGTGGAAGTACTTAAAGCACAGATTATTCTTAAAGTCAGGTTATTATTACACCTAATACGTAAACAGATGTCTGACTGAAGTGTCTTCTTTACAATAATATAAACTAATCTATGTTGTACACTGTGGAAGTACTTGGAGATATAAAAAATAACCACTCCAAAACCGACAACCGTCCACACTACAGATCCACTAGTAAGTACATTGTAGTGTATTATCTACGAGATCCCTAGTCCACACACTAGCCAAACAGCCCAAAAACTGAGACTGATAGTACTGATACTGATTTTAAAAACAGTGGAAGACACAGCAGGGCTGCCAGGTATAAAATGCAGAAATCGTACGTCACCAGTCTTATAAAAGTCGCATAATCAGGGAAAAATAGAAAAATAAGTGGTACAATAAATAAATCTTCCTTTTATAATTAAAAAAAAATTACTCAAGAGCTAGTTTAAAACTTTTTTTGTACCTTTACACAAGAGTCGAATCATAATCGTCTGTCGGCTTATAATTAGTGCAGTTTCCGCCGCTGGTATTAATTAAATGCTTGTCAATTCACGGTTTTATTAGTTTTGTTTTAATTAAATTAACTTCATTAAATGCCCTTTCGCAATTAACACTCGAGTGTGGTCAACAAAATAGCGAAAACTGTGGTAGCGTCTTGTATTGGTCAAAATTTTGTTTGATTTATCCCCAAAACCCGCCTGCATTTAGCGTCAAATCAACTTTTACGATGATGATGGGGAAACTGTACCTTTCGTCATCGACAGTTTGCATATATATGTAATAGTAATAAATATTACGTTTTCCGTACGATTTCGATGCTTATGTCGTACGAACGTTTAATTGTCAAAAAATCATACAAATACGACTTAAATCGTAAAAATGGCAACCCTGACACAGTGGCAGTAGGTGTCAAGTGCAGTGGTGACATTCATCTGACATTTTTAGAATGTTGCCAAAAAAAAATCGATTAATTACCAGGCCCGTGTGACATTTTTTTATGTTAGCTAAGGCACGTGGTGACTATATCATGACATGAATTATCATATATCATATAGTAAGGTCCACTTGCACGTTTAGTCGGGAATGAATAAATGTGCAGTTTGTAAACTCAGAGAAATTAACATCTTAACTCTTATTACGCGTGGCGCCGCCTGTGACTTGCTGGCGACTTCAAAATCTCACAGTCCACACCCGTATACATTTAGAGTGTCCCCACACCACAGATTTTGACAGTAGATTTGTCGCTAACGATTTTACACGTCAAACATCAAACAAATTTACACGTCAATCATATTTTAAAAACTAGATGAGGTCGACGTTTCTATCTGTCTACTCTGAGAAGAAAGGCCGAAACAAACTCAGAGGTCAGTGTTACGTACCATTCCCTATATGGTGGGTTTTACCTACTGCATTAAATCTTAGGGATGTTTAGGATAGTTTATTGTCACCCCACTTCGAGAGCTTTTATGTGTAATGAATAAGTGTTTGATTTGATTGAGTGGTCGGCATGAGCACAGTATGCTTCCGTGTGTGGTTTTTCGCGACACTAACTGTTCTTAACGCAAAACTTGCTCAGCGCACTATAAACGTTTTCTAAAATAAAAGGTCCTTCGGTGTATTCGTGATTACCACCCCCTCAAGATACGAACAATGGGTAAGGTCGGGCAAAGCTAATTGTAGATGGCGTGACCATAGCTAGGTCCCTGCGGCCTACAATAAATATGACATTTCGTTCATTCATTTCATTTTATGTTCATTCATGAGTTTGATTTGATTTCACTATTTCGTTATATTCGGTGATTTCAGTATTTTAAATCAAGTACTTTACATGGAAAGTGTCAGAATTTTAAACCTTGAATATTTCCTCGTAATCTCTTTCTTCAAAATGTTTCCAATATAAACTTGAACTCAAAAAAATCTCTACGAAGAGCTTTAAACCACAATCTCATAATTTAAGGTGCTTTCGGGAAATTGTGGACTCCAATTTCATAGTATCTAGGAACACAAAAAAGCGTCAATTTTCGCTAAAATAAAATGAAACCATGTCACGCCTTGTATTATTAGCTTGTGTTGGGAACTAGCTACGACAGCACCATTTTGACAGTTTCCTTCCCCATTATCCGAACACAGTGTCTATGGAATACATATGTAGTGAAGTGTTCAGGGTTCAAGACATCTGGACGCGCCGCGAAGCCTTTCACCAGCGAAAAGAGAAAAAATGACCCACATAGTTCTCACTCTTAGCACAAAGTAAACATGAATTCAAGCATCCATACACTGAACAATACAGTCGATAACTTTGTTCCACACATAATATAAATGTGCGGGAGCGTCTCGCACTATCCGCGTTGCACGCGCGACGCGTCGATTGAGCTGATTTGTATGAAGACGTGCGCGTTCATGGGTTATCCTAAATAACTCGGAATTAACAGCTAATTTAGTCAAATAATTCGTCTTGCGTCACCAAGAGTTAGAGGTAAACCTAGAGTTAATCTTTTAAATATAAAAACTCACCGATAGGGGAGTGTTAAACTCTGGGTTAGTGTTTGTAATGTCAAAATAAATTGTCGTTATGACGTCCCACTGATAACTTATTTTTCTATATCTGACGTTTCTTCAATGAATAAACTAAATATCTCCATGGAAACTACACACATGTAGTGGTATGTAACCCACACATGCACAACCTTATTAACTCAAGTGCCTATGACGTCACACGTCTACTAAAATCATGGACAGAAATCGAGGACACACAGTTGCACAGAGTACTTTAAACTATATTGAAGTATAGACCAATCTTGTCACGTGGAACGGGGCATTTGCGTTCGTGAAGAAAGTAGCGCCATCTGATATTCATAGTTAGTAACTACACCTTTGTTAGGGGTAGGGCATCGGTATGCATATAGATATTTAGATGCATATAGCTATGTAGGTAGTACTTTATTGAAAGTATAGATATATTTTTAATATTATACTGTAGTATTTTAAATGTACATTTCAAGGATTGATAAATGAAATACAATTTAGCTAATCATGTTTTAATTAACACTACTATAATGGGGAAGGCAACTGTCAAAATGGCGCTGTCGTAGCTAGTTCCCAACACAAACTAAAAATACAAGGCGTGATGTGGTTTTATTTTATTTTAGCGAAAATTGACGCTTTGTTGTGTTCCTAGATACTCCGAAATTAGAGTCTACAATATCCCGAAAGCCCCTAAAATTAGAAGATTGTGGTCTAAAGCTATTCGTAGAGATTTTTTTGAGTTCGAGTTTATGTCGAAAACATTTTGAAGAAAATGATTACGAGGAAATATTCAAGGTTTAAAATTCTGACAATTTCCATGTCAAGTACTTGATTTGAAATACTGAAAGCACCGTAAATAACGAAATAGTGAAATTTAATCAAACTCATGAATGAACACAAAATGAAATGAGTGAACGAAATGTCAAATTTATTGTAGGCCGTAGGGACCTAGCTATGGTCACGCCATCTACAATTAGCTTTGCCCGACCATCCCATTATCCTATGACATAAGTAATGATAACACTACACTGGATTCCTATCTCTTCAGTTCCTATCCTAGCTTTGACACAGCCACTCACGAAATTACTTTCTTGTCACAAATATGATTAGCCGGAGCAACTTTCGCTCAACTTAACAACAAACTCACAATACTCGTATTACACAGAAAGATCACAAAAATAAACAAAATATCGATAAAACACCGGCGCAAGCGTCGGACATTTGTATTGTAGTTACCAGTTTATTGATAGTAAAACCACCAAAGGAATTCTACCAACCCAACCACCCAATACCCAAATGAATGTTTGTAAAATATTTGTGTAAATTATTGCTATAAGTGATCCAAAAATAGTGAAATGTCATACTGTGCAATTAATTTAACTAAAACACTCGACAATTAGTCATTTTTTTTTAACAATGCAACAGAACTCGCTCAAAAATATACTATTTTAGTAGTAATGAGTTACCGGAGCTACTCAATGTTGAGATAGTTTAGCACCAGTCAGAAATTAAAGAGAACATTACTTCAGAGCTGCCATCTGTTATCCAAATTTTGTATTAAAGCTCAAGTACAATACGTCAAAATTAAAAAAACACATTCAAAATTATTTTGTACAGGGGCAAATTATACTTCGCGATTTTGTATAATTGTACCCATTGCTGTCCCCAGTTCTTTCTTCTAAGATTGAGCACCCTGCACACTTGCACAGTTGGTTACTAGCCGCTGCCCGCGTTACCCGCGCCACACAATAAGTAATCTAATTTTAGTCATTGTATATTAACTGTCAATCGTAGTAAATATATTATTCAATCATTTTGCCTCACTATAGAACCTAAATCACGTCCCAGTTCTATACCAAAAGATTTAAATGAAATAATTATCATGTCATAAAAAAGACAAAAAAATACATACTTAGATCAATTTTCGGTCACGCTGCGCTCAACTAGATACCGCGCTCTACACAAACAATACCTCCGTGAATGTGGCAACTCAAAATTGAGTGTGTGTGAGACATCGTCACTTGACATTTGTCAATTGATATTGACTACTAGTTTGCGTGAAGAATTGTGTTTTTCCCATTAACTTGGCTAACAGTTGAGCTGCTCAACTGTTGGCCAAGTTAATGGGAAAAATATTTTATGCTGTGGTCTATTAGAAAAGTTATAAATACAACTCAGTAAATTCTTAAAAAAATACTATACATTTAAGGCAAATGTATAAATATATTTGTGTATAGGTTAGGCGTAGGTTTCTTCATTAGAAAAAAGGAAGGTATGTATTTAAATTTCATTAGTCGACATGTTCACTAGTAGAATCTACCCTTGAAATAGTGTCAGCTTACAATTTTACACCTTATCTGTGTAAATTACAAAGATAAACATTAAATAATTAATAGAACTAGGTTAGATAAATGAAATAGGAAATATAATGAAATACAAAAACAATAAATTCACATTTTAAAAATGTCAACCACGGGGAACTTGACTCTTGTATACGCGGCAACACTTTATTTTTATATTTTTTGGGTGGGAAATCATCAAATGACTTCTCCCGCTCTGGGTGGAGCAGGAGAGCGTGTCAGACTTTTACTGACTAAAACCCACCCGTGTTCCTTCAGTTGCCTGTGTCAGGGCCACGGTTATCTCTTTTCGAATCACCCGCGACCCTGAGGCGTCGGCCCTATCGGACCCCGTCAATTTGTGCTGACATCTCTTTGAGGCGCGCGTGGAACACGACGCGTCATCGACCCGGGCCTGGTCCTTACCGGTCGGCAAGCTACCCATTGCTCGCCGTCAGCAAGCCCTCGCCTACGGTGGCCGGGAATCTGCAGGCGACTCCCGACGCCCAGGGCGTCTCCTGCGGCGACTAGTGGGGGCGTGAGGGCGCAGGGCTCTCTCCCTCACGCGCTCCGCCTCCTCCTTCGCAAGCATTACTGCTTCGCAGAAGGAGGTGACGGCTTTCCATTCTCTCTCGCTCCGTACCATGGCCTGGACCAGGGCCGGACGCGAGAGATCGTCGCCGCCGATCGCCTCCGCGAGGACACTGCGGTGCTCCGCCCAAGCTGGGCAGACCTTCACCGTATGCGCCACCGTGTCCTCCGGGCGATCCACACAATGGTGACAACCGGGCGTTTCCTCCCGCCCTATGCGAAGTACAACCGTGTCCGGTGAGGACCTGTGTCAGGAGGAAGGTGAGGACGCCGTGGCGCCTCTCCAACCACTCCTCAAAGAGGGGACTTACCGCCGCTATTGTGGCGTGCCCAGCACTGGGTTGCGACAATCGCACCCTCCATGTCGCCATGAGATCCTGCCGGAGCTCTGTCCGCTGTACCGTGATTTCTCGCGGCAGCGGAGTTACACCCCGGCGTTTTGCCTCCTCAAGGCCACTCCCATACGTGACGCGGCAACACTGAATGGCGTTTAGGGTTCATGTTGTTTTATGTTGAAACGAAATGATACAATACTTACTGATGGTATGTGAGCCCAGTGTCCTTCTTATTTCTTGTAGTATTATTTATACAGTTTTACTACGCAAACAGGCATTTTCTTAAACGCCTTACGGCAAATTCAAAATTTAGCATGTTGTATGTACAGTATCACAGACTTCCCCTTTTTAATTTTGCTGAAGTTGTAAGTTATATTCCAAAAATTGTCTTTGATATTGGTATATCCAAAAAATCCCCGTCACCGAATTCGACTTTCAATGCGGTGGTGGGCGAGCGATGGAATGGTTTCCAAATACTTTTCACGGATGCTTCGAAATCATCAGATCTTAACCACACTGGAGCTGCGGTATATTACCAAAGCTCTAGAATAGTCTTACAGTTTAAATGTCTGTCTCTTGTAAAAAAATATCGCCACCCGTGAATACAGAAGACTCCTTGTCTTCTGTATTCACGTGGTGGGGTGGCGATATTTTTTTTTTTTATATTATAAAAAAAATATATCGAGAAAGCCGTAATTTTCATTGACTCCCTTAGCTGTCTGTTACCCTTAGTACAAAATCCTTTTAAAGTAAATTGCACAGCTCCCTAGTTAAAAAAATTAAAAAGCCCTTATTATCTTGTGCTATTAATCACAAAGAGGTTCAGTTAGTTTGGATACCTAGTCATTGTGGCATTTAGGGCAATTAGTGCGCTGAAGCTTTGGCCAAAGATGCTTGCTCATCAACAGTATCTGATCTCACCCACAATATCCATCAGGGGTATGATTTGTTGAATCTCCCACAAATTAAGCTCCAATCTTCATGGCAGGAACAGTGGAATACGACTGGAAGAATAAAGGGCAGGTTTTACTATGCGGTACAACCAGTCATTAAGTCAAAACCACCTTGGATCTACGGATACAAGAAAGCCTCAAAACCCGATATATCCGTCATTTGTCGTATTCGTCTATGTTTTTGTAGTACGACCGTGTTTTTAGAAAAACATACGGGTTCGGGACTCTTCTCTCTGTGACTGCGGGTTGGAAGAGGGCACCCTGGATCACATTTTCTTTGAATGCTCAAACAACGTTCCATCTCTAAATCTATATAGCCGTCTCCCTAAATTTAAAATCCCTCTTCCGACTAATTTCCCCTATCTTCTCAGAGTACTCAGACTACGAAACGCCGACCTCATTTAGATTTAAAAAAAATGTTCGACGTTTAAAATTCCACTCAACCGCCATGGTATACAAAGCATACCGTTTTTCCGCAAGTTTTAAAAAATGTCTTTTTTTAATTGACTAATGCGTTTTGTGTGTATAAATAGCTTTACAGAGTCATTCTCTATTAAACTAAAATCCGTTCGCCTCCGCCAGACACTAGTGACCAAAATTAGAGACGTAAAAAAAATGTGTCAAGTTTCAAGTGACATCGTAAAAAGTTTTCAATTGGTCGTGCTATCGGTTTTGTTTACAATTTATTTGTTATCGCAATGTTGAAGTGTTATATATCAAAACAATCCTCGAGATTCGTGCTTTGAGATTAAGTAAACATTTCATAGTGTTAAAAGTTTGTTTATGTTGATATTACGTAATGGATAAACACGATCCTTGCGCGGCCGGTGTTATAAAATTTTCTAATTGGAATTTAATTAGAATGTGGAAATAAGATAATAATTCGATATTTAACACACCAAGACAGTAAAAATACAACGAAATTACGTTAAAATATTACTTTTCACCGCGGACAGTATCGGATTTCGGCATCAAATTACAAGGTAAAGGGTTGTTTATTTTGGTTTATTGTGCTACTTGAAAATACCAAGTAAGGACATATGGGCATCAAAACGAAGGTAATAAAATCTAGTTTATTTATACATAGGCTTTATTGACACTAACTACAAAATAATTCGTAAAAATGTATATAGAATTAATAGTTTACACAATTTCTACCCGAATTATCAAGTTTTACATTTTTTTAAGTATTTTGGACTAGTTTTTGTGAATAAGTTTTCACATAGATTGATTTTATATTGTTATAGCTGCAATAGTTTGCTAGTTAAAAAGTATGCTTGTTGAAAAAATTTCGATACATCGATATTTTTGTGTTGATATATCGATATTTTAAGCCGATATATTTGATCCGATACATCGACATTTCGATACAAAATATTCAATTTCGAAAATCGTATCGAAAACGATATATTTTTCAAATTTATTTTATTACCGTCTAAGACGTTTTTTTTCTCAAACTATTACAAAAATCTCTGACCGAGAAAAAACAATATTACGTAAACCACAAACCGATTAGCGTTTTTAGTAGTGTAGATGTTTAAAATGTTAGTGGAGATTGTATTTTGTGCATTATATTCTTTTAATAGTATCAGAATATTTTAGCAGATATTCAAAGCCACATGACAGCGGAGCATGTGAAGAGCTGAATTTTTCTAATTTCAATACCGGACAAATACTGGTTTGCCTGAAATAATAAATAAGTCTTAAAAATATTAGAATATTGCTATTTAGCTTTGATATTTTCAGTGCTAACTTCTGAAGTGTTGACCGAAATATCGAAAAATATTTCACGATATATTCGAAACGACGAAACGTCATTTCTGGCGCGTAAATTGTTTATTTGCGCGCAAATCGGGCTGCTCAATGGACCACTTTGCGTTTATAACTGCCAAAAATAATCAACGTACAGTTTTGATTCCGAAACAAACCTAATAAAAGAGAAATAAAAATAAGTATAGAAATAAAATTATTTCAATTTTTTTATCATCATGATATTAGAAGTCTGTGTAATAATGTGGGAGCTATGTATTCTGTGGTTTCATTTTCTCTAAATTATCTGTGGATTACATGGTTCACTGTGCCGTTGGCTTGAAGGCCTCGTAGCCATGCCATAAACACAAAAAAAAACACTTTGTGCCGTAGTATCGGCTGCTTTCCGAATTGGGAAGTAATCGATTTGAGTGCGCTTACACCCGTTCCGAGTTGGCGTGAGCGCGATAACGATGTCCCGTGAATCGTCATAGGTGACGTCATGACATGCGCCATTTTGCGATAACGCCGACCATGCCCTATAGAAATATCACTGCGAGCTGTCATAATCGTGATATCTAAATCGGAACGCTAATTATCGCTGTGAGCGCTGTCAGCAATTATGGTCTAACTCGGAATGCGGCGTTAATAAGTCTGTGACAGTGTGTAGTGTCCACACCTTAGGGTATTTTACCCTAGATTTAGGGTATTTTTTCGCGTTTAGGGTAATTTTTAGGGTAGAAAATTATTTAGGGTATTTTTCAGGGTAAAACAAGGATTTTTATAGAATGTTGAAAACTCCTTGCAAGCAAAATGGTGATTGATTGAATACGTGTTTCTTTCACAACAAGTTATGTACGTTCCATAACTTGTTGTGACGATGTACCGTTCTCTTCAGTCTTCCTCTAGCACAAGAATCTGTTTTTGAGAGACAAATGATCTCGAATGAAATGTACGACTTTAAGAAAAAAAAAACTGCAGATGACATAGATGCCCAGACTATTATGGATGCATTCCAAGAATGTTTGGAAACGGTGTAATAGTTTGGCTATTAGTTTATTACTAAATTGCATTTATACGTAAATTTATTTGTATACATAAAAAAATTGTTAGGGTAAAAACAAAAAAAAGTGCTTATTTTAGGGAAATTTCGGCGAGCGTTAGGGTAAAAAACAAAAACGGAGGTGGCAACACTGACTGTGTGTGTGTTTCATTTTCAATCGGTGCAGTGCAATCGTGTTTCATTTGTTGTGAAATGTGGATTTATTTTTATTAGTAATCCGGTTCATCGATTTATAAATATTCTGTTATTCTCAAGTCAGTCATGACGAAGAATTTTAAGGAATTTGATAAGAACTCGTCGGATGAGGACAGTTCATCTAGCATCTTTATTGACTCCAGTGATGAGGATGATGCATCAGTTATTGGTTAGTTTTATGCAATATTGTATTATTTATTATTTGGTTGTTTATTAACAGGCGTTCTTTGACCACTATATCTCGAGGGCGACACTCGAAAGAAGCGACGATGTGGTTAACGATAGATAATTCATTAATCTACGAAAACGAAGCAAAAACAACACACGGTGGAGCACGTTTGCCTATACCATGTCAAGTACATGATATTCAAGTAAGATGATTGTTTTTGTGGATTAGACTCAATGTTTCATAATTGATTTATGGAAGAGCAAACAAATTGGTCACCTTGAGGAGTTAACAACTTTATGGAAGAGGTTATGTTACCGTATAAATACCTATTTGCTGATTTGTTTATGAATTAATCGAATGCATGCCAGTGTGGAGTTATGGTTTATACAACTATGGGACTGTACCAGAAAGAGTATTAAACAAGTCAGCCAGTAATTAAAAAAAAAATGCATGAAGTGGTGTTGTTTATTAGTACACCCTGGTACTGGTACACACATCTGAACAGTGATCTCCACACGGACTTTCATTTGTTTGTTATCAACACAGAAGTAAAAAATCACACAGAATTTCATGAACATAGACTTCAGCACTACATTTATGTTGAGGCAGTCCCAGCTGCTCATAAGCACTGAATTATCTAGTGACAGACAAAACAGTGATAAGTACTTCTCATAAAGAACACATGAACAAAGTCTCTTTACTAAGAAAATTCATCGGACGCATTCTTACACTTATTTACATTGCAGTTAAAATTAAATTACTTATTAGTTGTTATAAAAATAAAGGACCTTTATTTTCTTGGATCCTCATTATATAAAATATTAGCGACCCGCAATAAATTTTCTAAATGAAAGTGAAAGCCTCATCAAAATCTGTTGCGTTGTTTAGTAAAACAACAAGGTCACAAAGACAAACACGAAAAGCAACTTCCATTTAAAATATGTACAGATAGTATAGCAGTACTAGCCTTTTAAAAAGAACCTGCCATCAATTTTTATAGACAACCCAAGGTGGATTCCACATGACCAGCGCAAAATGTTCTTCTGTGGGACTAAGGGTCCCATCTTCCACCATTAATACATGATCTAATGATGTGGTACCCTGTGGCCTGAGATAGGCATAATTTGCTCATGTACATGACACGAAGAAATAAATATTAATATAATGGTATTTTATGGCCTATTTTAGTCCATGTGTGAACTGCAAGGATACTAAAATGAATATGGCATTGTAATAGTCTTTTATTTTCAGATCCAGATGAAAATGATATGAGTGAAGATGAAACTACTGAAAACAAAATTGAAGAGAAAGATGATGAAGATGAGGATGAAGTTGTCAAAGCTATAAAAGCTGAAAAAAATAAGCTCCGTGATCACCCTCCAACCATCATATGTGAAGATTTCATTGTTGACATATCCCTTCATCCTTCCAAGAATTTAATAGCAATTGCCAGTATTGTAGGAGATGTGCTATTATATGAATATAACAATGAAGAGACAAAATTAGTGAATACATTAGAATTGCATTTAAAAGCCTGCAGAGACATAGAATTTGATGATGAGGGAACCACTTTGTACTCAACTGCTAAAGTTTGTAATGTTTTCTCTGTTAAAAATGTATAATATAAATGTATAGGGGGTAACCGGCAACATTGACCCTGATAACTTGGCATCCAAAATGGGTTATTTTTGAGTTATCCAAATTTTCCAACTAAATTATACTAATAATAAATAAATAATATGAAATCCAATCAGCATGGTGAGATCTCTGTGTATTTATAGATGGTCTCCTATCCATGGGACAACCTTGAAATTTGTTATTATTTAGTCACTAGCCCTTGTGACAGTCATACTGTCACAAAGGGCGGTAAAATATTTTTTAATTTTTAGGACAAGACAGTTATGGCCACTGATGTTGAATCGGGGAAGCTGAAGAGGTGCTACGAAAATGCACATGATGAACCAGTTTACCGACTTTTGAGTTTAGACAAAGATAAAATTGTTACTGGTAAGTTGACCACTTTTGAAAACTAGAAATTGTTTTACATATCTTTGTCAGATGTTCATTTATTATTTTAATTTGTTTTTAATCAGGTGATGATGGGGGAACAGTCAAGTTATGGGACATGAGAAAGCCAGATCCTGTTTTTAGTATAAAAATTGGTGAAGATCACGTTAGTGATATGATAACAAATGATGCTCAGAAGTATCTAGTTTGTGCAAGTGGAGATGGTGTTCTAACATCAATTGATCTTAAAGGAAGGTAAATGTACTGGACTTACAGTCCATAATAATAATTGGAGTCAGGATATTATCACACTTTGCCATACCAACTTGGTAACAGTTACACAAATTGAAATGTTCGTAATTTTTGGAACAACTTTTAATTATTATCGTTAAAGAGATTCGATCGCGCGCCAAACCACTTTTTACCTGCATGCAAAGAAGGCTAACGTTTTTCTGTCACGAACAATGACTCAGGCTCTCCTATACAGTTTCATAATAACCTGCAGCCTAATTGCGTCACACATTTTCGTAAACGATACCCTAATAGAATCTTATCATGATAGGTAGGTACAGTCGAGTTCGAGTTGGAGTGAACAGGCTTCTTCTGGGTAAGCTCACTCTATCGTAGACTTAGTCTCAGTCACTTCTGACCTAGACTAGAGTCAAGAGCAAACACATCACAAATAAAAATAAATGAATCAAAAATGTGTAGGCAATGGTAAGTTTCATAAAACTCTAAACAGCTTTGCCTTACAATAAATTGTAGACAATCTGTGACATCATAAATATGTGACTACATTATACCAATTATATTGCTATAAACATACCAAGACTCAAAAATTGTGCGCAATCCCTTGTTAATATTATTTAGCACAAAGTTAGGTTCACAAATATCTATGCAATGTTTCTATGAAAAATATCTTGATAATTTGAAATGTCTCGAAGTTTAAACAAATAAGTTGGTATAGTCTTCGGATTCTTTTTTTTTTTGGGTGGGAAATAATTAAATGACTTCTCCCGCTCTGGGTGAAGCGGGAGGGCGTTTCAGACTTTTACTGACTAAAACCCACCCGTGTTCCTTCAGTTGGATGTGCCAGGGCCATGGTATCTCTTTCAAACAACCCGCGACCCTGGCAGGCATTGGTCCTATCGGACTAGTGCTGACATCTCTTTGAGGCGCGCGTGGAACACGACGCGCCGTCGACCCGGGTTTGGTCCTTACCGGACGGCGAACTACCCATTGCTCGCCGTCCGCAAGCCCGCGCCTACGTTGGCCGGGAATCTGCTGGCGATTCCCCACGTCCAGGTCATCTCCTGCGGCGACTAGGGGCGTGAGGGCGCAAGGCTCACAGGCTCATCATCCTACGCAAGCATTACTACTACGCAGAAGGAGGTGACGGCTTCCTATTCGCTCTCGCTCCGAACCATGACCTTGACCAGGGCCGGACGCGAAAATTCGCAGCCGCTGATCGCCTCCGCGAGGACACGACGGTGCTCCACCTAAGCTGGGCAGACCACCGTATGCTCCGCCTTGTCCTCCGGGTGATCCACACAATGGTTATCACCATTGCGTTTCCTCCCACCGTATACGGAACAGGAACCTCCCGAAACAACTATGTCCGGGAAGGACCTGTGTCAGGCGGAAGGTGTGGACGCTGTGGCGCCTCTCCGCCGTGGTGTGCCCAGCACTGGGTTGTGAAAATGACACCCTCCATGTCGCCTTGAGATCCCACCGGAGCTCTGTCCGCTGTGCCGCGATTTCTCGCGGCAGCGGAGTTACGCCCGTCTCTTAGAAATTATAATTAGAATATTTGTGCGCCGTTGACGGCAAGACAATAGTAGATTATGCACCGAGGGGCTAAAGTTGTGTCTTATGTCACGGGCGTCATATTGAATCTCGAGCGCAATGAAGGATTCGGGATTAAACTCACGAGCGAAGCGAGGGAGTTAATACAAGAATCCTGAATGCAGCGAGGGATTCAAGCTAGCTCAAGGCAAATACACCTTTAGCCCAGAGGAGGATACTCTACTTTTTACACCTACTGTGAGAAAATAATAGCCATAGTACGAAAAACAAAGTATTTATTAAATAAACAAACAGTAAGAATAACATATTTGGAACTAGTTAGTTATATGCACTTACATATTAATTGAAGTTAATGGTAACATTTGAGACATTAGTCCAGTTGTGCAAAGATAAAGTTAAGTTTTTATTTGGTACGTTTATAGATGTTGATGTGGAATTTATTTGAGTATTGCTCGTCAATGCTTCAGAATCTTGTATTTGCAGAGGAGCATTTTGGGTGGTGAAAGTTGGTGAAGGTGGTGCATGAGGCTCAGGGAAAGATGGAATGTGATGGTGTGATGTTGAAGGCTGTGGTGAAAAAGAATCAGATGACGTTTTTAATGTGATGCTGTTACCAATTTGACAGCTTATTTTACTTTTGTTTTGTACAGAATTTTCAATGTAGCCCTCCGCTACTGTATCCGATTTCCAGCCACCATGGCGTTTTATTTGGGTTATATCTGCTCCCGCATCCGCCAACAGTGTAGCCGACGACCTGTAGATATTTGGTAATCCTAAGTATTTGGCAATTTCCTTTGGCATGGCACTTATTTTGTTCTTCCCAATCACTTGACGGGTGCATTTTCCACTACTGAACGCTACAAAAAATCGGTTAGTGTTTATGTTAGGAGGCCGCAGAGCTTGATACTTTTCCACAACCTTTACATATGCTCCGCGGATGACAAATGACCTTTCCCTTTTGGTTTTAGTGTCTGGCAACTTAATCAATAACAACTCTTCTGAGTATTTTTCTATATCTTGGACCTTCATGTTTACCATTTCTTGACAACGACAAGCCCCATTCACTCCGATAATTAAAGCCACCTGTAACAAAAATAAAAATAAAATTTACTAACAACATACGTAAATTCAGTAAGTATACTTAAGCGTTCTTGTTGCTATTTGCTACCATGTTGTATTTTATTTAGTTATAAATAAAATGATGTACTTACTTTTACGGCAAGATAACTATGATCAGGAGCTTCATTTAAAAAAGTTTCAACATTCATAGGTGTGAAAACTTTCGATTTCTTTGATTGGTGACCTTCCGATTTCCTCTTTAGAAATGATAATAGCTTAGCGTATGTCTTGATATCTATATTGTGTTTCATGCTTATTGTTGACCTAAGCATTGAATAAGTACACCATAGGCTACTTGACTTCTGAGTACAAGATAAATGCTGAAAATCTACTAATAGAACAGGTTCCGAAATGGACTTGACGCCTTTCGTACTTTTCCATTTTTGGAAATTGTCGTAGGCTTTTATATAAGTTTCCTTTGACTTTTCCGGCAGTAAATCATGGGAAATATTATTAGCTTCGGTTGTAATGAATTCAGGAGTACAATCACTTTCATCACTCGACATTTTATAATACTTTGTTGATAAACTTAAAGTTTAAATGCCAAAAGTTCGCGCTTTTATTGAGCCTACCAATAAGTAGCCAAGACACGATCAATTCGATTTTCAAACAAAAAAAGTCTCTTCTACGGTTTTGTCGTGTGCGTCTATGGATATCACTCATGGATGTGGCGTTTGTGTAAACTAAGCTTTATACAGGGCTGGTAAAATGGTTTTGGATCATTGGCTGTATGCATTTTAAATTTAGAACGTCATTGGAGACGCTCGTGAAAATAGAGTATTTTTTTATAAAATGTGATATATCGAATGTAGTCTAGATAGGTTTTATTATTTATTTATTTATTCACAAAATCCACAGCAATCTTAGCGCAGTTTACTTAAAAAAATTAACGAATGTTACAGCCAATTAAGTAAGTAATGCAAGTTTTAATGTTATTCCATTCCTTTTAAAAAATGGTTCGTAGTTATCTAGTTATTCTTACAATATTATGTCTTCGAAAACATGGCAACGATATGAAGAAGCAGTCGTTATGATTTTGTAGGAAATCGAGAATAGCTTTCCTCTTTCTGGCACTAAAGAGTGTTTGTTAGTACTATACTGCCAATTTAGCTGAGCATGTGAGATTCCAAATTCAAATCACATTATTGACCAGCGGGTCATAATGAAATCCAGTACAACATTATTGACCGGCTGTGCCTCCGGCCACTAATGACTCACTTTAGGTTAAGGTTGCTTGACATATAATTTGACATTTTCGAGCAGGTGGTGTGAAAACAAATATTAATATTGTCATCTGTACTTTTTGTTTACTTGTGTTAAGTAAAAATATTTGAATTTGAACGTTTTCAGATTGGTACAGTACAGTCCTATTACGAACGGCACCCGGCAAGCAAACATAAATGTATTGTTAAAGACCATTTAGTTGAATATTCAAAGCTGTATAGATATTTACGAATCCTGGCTTGCACTAAATATATTGAAATCTAGAGTAGAGACATTGACGTGTGATTTTATTGATGTCTAAGTTTGGATAGAACTTTATGATCATTTTTATGCTTACAATATTTTGAAACGTTGTCACTGGCAATATATTAGTGAACTCGACTCTACCTCATCATACCCTCACGGATCGGACTACAACTACTATCTATTACTATCGGACAGATTATGACATTTCTACGTACGACCTTTTAAAATATGATCTATAGAGATGTAAAGTCAAATTGCATAGCAATGGTAGTTCAATGATGATATTTCAAAATTAAAAGCCATTAAAATGTTAATACTAATTACTATAAATACTTACTTCGTTATTGTTTCAGTAAAATTTACACAACATCGGAAGATTATGATGCAGAGTTAACTTGCTTGGGATTGTTTAGATCAGACACTAAACTACTTGTAGCCTCATCAACAGGAAAATTATATTTATTTAATTGGAAAGAATTTGGACTACACAGTGACGAATATGTTGGACAAAAGCATGCCATTCAGTGCATGATACCTATCACCCAGAATATTGTGGTGACGTCAGGTGAAGATGGCATTTTGAGGGCAGCACATATGTTCCCGCAACGTCAGTTAGGTGTGGTAGGCCAGCATAGACTTCCTGTGGAACACCTAGACATAAGTCACGATGGCCAATATGTCGCTTCATGCTCTCATGACAATGACGTAAAATTCTGGAATATCTCATACTTTGAATCTATTGATTCCATTATCGATGTTAATCAAAAACAAAATAAAAGACGAGACTTAAGCAATAACTTACCATCAAGCAGTTTAAAGAACGCATCAGATTTCTTTTCTGGATTAGTTTAATAAACAGAACAGAGAATATATTTTTGTTTAATTTTTACTCCTTTGCAAGATATTTAAGGACCAGCACCCTAATTGCTTAACACATTTTCGTAAACGATTACGATTAATCTGTTTGATTTTGACGGTTCAAGAACATTCATTGCGTTCTATATATTGTTGAGCAGAATTTTTATCGAACTCAAGAAGCAATGGATTAGCAATCTGTTTCAAAACGATTCAGATTCCGATTGATTGTGTATTACGCAATTAGGGTGCAGATTGAACAACAGAATGCTACGAAGAAAACAATCAGCAGCAGACTTTGGAGTGTACCAAAAAGAACAATATTTTATTACAAAAAAAAAACTGTCAGACCTCCATGAAAAAATACATTATGTGCTGTCATGGTGATCGGTCAGACAGTGTCGAAGTCAATCAAAAACTGAACAAACTAGCAAGTTTTATAGCTTTTCAAAATAGTGTCCATTTACCTCAATACATCGCTGCATCCGAAGGAAGTGGAACCTCTGAGAAAAGCACTTTGCTCACTTGTCCTTATGGGGTCTCTTCGACGGCATTTTTGAAACACAGCTTTCTCGGCGTCCATAAAACGTTTTCCTCGAAGTTTTTCTTTTATTTTCGGAAATAGGTAAATAAAAATCGCAAGGTGCGATGTCGGGGCTATAGGGCGGGTGACCCAGTAATTCCACGTCTGACGTCGCCAAGTAGTCGATTGTTTGCTTGGCGGTGTGCGACGAGGCGTTGTCGTGGTGTTTCAGTTTCAGGATTATAACAATAAATCTAGCTTTCGTCACCCATAAGTCGACCACAGCATTTGAGTCACATCCGTTAAATCTTTGAACCATTTCACAACACTAATCAACACGACGGAGGTTTTGGGCCTCTATCAAATTACGAGGTATCCACCGAGCACAAAGCTTCCTGACCGCTGAATGTTCATGGACGATTTTTGTGTACTTGACTCTTACCGATACTTAGGCATCGGTATGAGTCAAGTGCACAAAATCCTGACTGACAAATACGTGCACTGACTGGACAGGTCCACTCATTCTGTGTGGTTCTTTCCTCAAAAGACCATTTCAGACATCAATCCACACGATCTTCACATGACCTGACCAAGATTATGTCTGGACTTTAAAAGAGACTGTGACCTCTGAGTTTGTTTCGGCCTTTCTTCTGAGAGTTCAGATAGGAAACGCCGATCTACTCTAGTTTTTAAAATACGATTGATGTGTAAAAGTGTTTGTACAAACCTACTTACAGAAATAAATCATGGAGGATTTTGTGCACTTGACTCGTACCGATGCCTAAGCTTGTCCGAATCTGCTGATAAGTTACTCTTTTGTAAGTCTCTATCATACGCCGCACAACACTGATGTTATCTTTAGTCGTCGCCGTATAAGGCCGTCCCTCACGCAGATCATCGGTGAGATTAGTGCGAACACGTTTAAAACTCATTTTAAACCAGTTACAAAATAATATTGGCAATGAGTTCCATTTTCAACATTTTAACTTATTTTTTTATTATTACGTTTACTTGTGGCCAGTTCTAAAAACTTTCAGTGTCGCCCTCGTACTTTGACCATGTACATTGTCCGTACCGCGCGACAAGGACGGCAAATAAAAAAAACGATTATCTCATTTTTACTTCTTACGCCTTCTTTGAAATTACATTATTTTTAGTTTTTCTTATATCCCTATTAATATTGTTTGTCCGTGAATCTGTTACCGATGCTGGTGGGTTGTCAGATTGAAGGTAGACCGACTTCAATGAAATAAAGACGAAATGCTAGTTCAAAATACGGCCTATAAATGTTAGATTCCAAATTGAAGGACAAACTATTAACGTTATAGTTATACTATAAAAATATAGTCCCCTTTAATGCGTAATTTAAATGAACGATTTTCGAGTATTTTCCTATTCCAAATTTTATGATTCTAGGTCAATGGGTTTTCCCCCTATTGGTTTTAAATTATTTGCGAGTATCTAAATATGCGAAAAGAATGGCAAACAGCTCCAAGGGACCGTATATTGTTTCAACTTAACCCCTTCCCCCTCCCCCTCCCTCCATTCCTGAGAAAATGGGTCAGACAGATGGATAAAGAAGTGGTCAGCAACCCTATTCCTCGAATTATTTTTCAAAACATGATCATGTCCATTTAAATTCAGTGTCGTGTCCGCATCCTTACCGGCAGGACGCGTTATAAAAAATTCACCGATACAGGGGACAGACCGGTGTTGCGTGCGAAACGGTCGGCTCTAAGGCTGCCGAGAAGAAGTCTCCTATATTTTATAACTATAGTACACATGAATACGCTGGCCGATATTGTTCGTTACATACATTCTAAGACGCAAGAAAGAGTTTCCATATAAGTAATTTATGCAAAAAGAAACAGAAGGACCACAAGGCATGCAAGTTTTTTGTACCGGGTAACTTATTAAAGTTGGTTGCCAACAGTAGCACCTAATTGTTAATTATAATACATTCAATACTTATGAGAAATTTTTGGCAACAAACATTATTTCAATGGTAACAATCCCTTTTAAAGTTCCGTTTCGATTCACCCCTGCACCCCTATTCACCCCGTTTTACGGTATCTGATCATATACTAGGGTACCTTTATTTTTAGACGAAAACTTGTTTTCTCAAAGAACAATTTTTAGAAGATTCTTGCTTATACAACGATACACGAATAATGGTTTGAATAGTGATGGCCGCAGTATAGTACGTAATGGATAGATTGTACAGAATGGTATCATTTAATTGAAGTGTAAATGTGTAATTAAGGAACTGTGTAGATCTTCCGATATGATTGCTTTGCAAGAGACGTGGTTACAGCCAGAGGAGATACCATATCTTTGCACCATTGACGACAACTGAAGTGCCACGGGAACGTCAGCTGTAGACACTTTTTTTTTTTTTTTTGGGTATGGCATCTCGTAGTTGACCTTGAGAGGTCGTGACTACTTAACCGGACTATCCTGTGGCTGCCTTAAGCGGACTCAAAGCCTCCAGCCAGGGGCGTAAAACTACTTACATTACTAAGCGAACGCTCGCTAAGGGCACCCCCTGTGGGGTACGGACCTCGGCTTAGGGCGTCGCTGACGGGAGGACAGCAAGATGGGACAGGCTGGATCAAGTTTTGTTGATTATTATTATTCGGGGAATTTAAAGCTACAGGCTCAGCTACGGGTCTGTAGACACGACCATAGACTACTATATATACTAGGACACGACGGCTGGCATGCTACGCGGTCAACCTTACGGTGGTGTTGCACTGTTATGGAGGAGCAACGAATTCCAAAATATGTCAGTGTTACCGTGCAATAACCCTCGTGTGTGCGCGCAATCAAAATAGTTACTAACAATAGGCCTATTATTGTGATGAGCATCTTTATTCCTACCGATATGAGTGATAACTTACCGGACTTCACGGACTGCCTCGGTACGGTGAGTGCTGTAGTTGACGATTGTAGTATTGAATCAGTATTTGTTTTGGGGGATTTCAAAGCGCATCCTAATACTTTGTTTTTGAATGAGCTGTCAAACTTTTGTGAGGATCAAAGATGGGTTTATGTTGATATAGACAGACTGGGGTTTACAAGTGATACCTACACTTTTATGAGTGAAGTGTAGTCACACACTCAGCATGATTTGTTAACACCTAAGTTTCCTGATAATGTGATTGCTCAAGATAAAATTGTAAGGGGAAAGAACCAAGGACCAAATTAACATATATTCCAATGAATATCACAAACGATTAAAACTGGTTGGATTTTCCTGTGCTATTAGCTGGTTGTAGTGATATTTTTTGTAGTGACTCCAGCCATGTATAGGATTGTTATTGATCAGCTGTATTCGCAGCGACTGATCAAGAGTTCTGACCGCCCTAGGCTAATTATTAGGACGCGCCCCCGCCAGGTGTGTTATGGACGGCCTAAAAAGTAGTGAGTGGAGTAGTAGTGTGAAAATTTTAACATCGTTCATACTACCTATAAAAGTTTTCAGATCGATCTGCAAGCGAAACTAACGTTGTCCTGTAATCTGCATGACATTCAACCTTAGGGTGGCAAACCATTGCGCACGCCACAATAGCGGTGGTAAGTCCCCTCTTTGAGTAGTGGTTGGAGAGGCGCCACCGCGTCCTCACCTTCCGCCTGACACAGGTCCTCACCGGACACGGTTGTTTCGGGAGGTTCCTATTTCGCAAAAGGCGGGAGGGAACGCCCGGGTGTCACCATTGTGTGGATCGCCCAGAGGACACGGTGGAGCATACGGTGGAGGTCTGCCCAGCTTGGGCGGAAAACCGCAGTGTCCTCGCGAAGGCGATCGGCGGCGGCGAACTCGCGTCCGGCCCTGGTCCAGGCCATGGTACGGAGCGAGAGAGAATGGAAAGCCGTCACCTCCTTCTGCGAAGCAGTAATGCTTGCGAAGGAGGAGGCGGAGCGCGTGAGGGAGAGCCTTGCGCCCTCACGACCCCACTAGTCGCTGCAGGAGACGCCCTGAGCGTCGGGAGTCGCCTGCAGATTCCCGGCCACCGTAGGCGCGGGCTTGCGGACGGCGAGCAATGGGAAGCTTGCCGTCCGCTAAGGACCAGGCCCGGGTCGACGGCGCGTCGTGTTCCATGCGCGCCTCAAAGAGATGTCAGCACAAAATGACGGGGTCCGATAGGGCCGACGCCTCAGGGTCGCGGGAAATTTGAAAGAGATAACCGTGGCCCTGGCACAGTCAACTGAAGGAACACGGGTGGGTTTTAGTCAGTATAATTCTGACACGCCCTCCCGCTCCACCCAGAGCAGGGGAAGTCATTTGATGATTTCCCACACAAAAAAAAAGAGGTGACAAACCATTTTTTAAGCTGACCGTTCATAATAGCAAAGTACCTCATGTATTATAAGACCAAAATCATGACAAGTGACTGCAGGCTACCAAGTAGAAAACCAAATCCATGTCGTGTTTGGCCGCATGACTTGTATTGGCTTAGTTTCTATAGACAACTTAGTTGCCATTGCCATTGACCATGAGCGTGGTCATCTAGTGTGTGAAGTTGCTTCGACTTGAATATTTTTTAAATATAATTATACACTTCTGTTATTATTAAAAAAGAGGAGAGGCATCATACAAGTGAAAAAAAAGTGCTACTAATTAATGATTTATTTGAAAATTATAGTAATTAAGTAATTATTATTAGATTATACAGTCCTTTTTTGGGCATTCGTCCAAAAACGAATATACGCGAGCGCGCGATATGACGGACGAACGAAGTTTTCGAAAGAGATAAGACAAATGAATGAAGCACGGCAAGGTATTAACTATTAACCACACTGGGGAGTCCCCGTACATCGTTGATTTGTTTCATTGCGCGCGGCAAGGTGCGCTTAGGTCGGTGAGGAGGAGGTCGACCACCGACCGATTCGAGTAACAAGTCAGTGTTTGTTTTACGCGCACTGTTTAAAATTACAAAATTTATTGTTAAAATCAGGGACTCTCAAGCGTATTTAGTTTTAGAGTTTTGACTGGGTCTAGTTGAAATATGTAGGGTAGATGCAATTATGCTAGATTAGTGCATGCGAAGACACGATTTCAGCAGGCCCCCATGATCCTCGCGCCCTAGGCTGCAGCAGCAAATAGTATGGTGTCAGAACCACGAGGAACAAATAAAGATGGATATATTGCCTCTAAGCATACAAAGCGTGACTTTCGCGGCTTCTGGAGGAGCACTAATAAATTGAATATTCGGATAGGCCTGCCTGTTAGTATGAATGTTAGTGATGCGAAGGATATTGCGGACCTTTTTAAAATCCATTTTATTTTAAAATCGCCGCTAGGGAGCTCTTGTGTAATGCTGGATACTGAGCACCGTTATGGCGAGGTGGGCACAGGCTTCCGTGCCAAAGATGTGGTCATCAGGACAACGACTAGAGGTAAGACGCCTGGTCATGACGGGCTCAGTAAGTATCTAACATTTACAGTACGCCGGTCCCCACTTATCAAGGGTTTTGGCGCTGCTGTACAACTTATGTATTGGTCATTTATACTTGCCTTCGACCTAATGAGGACGATCGTGTTTCCTATCGTTAAAAGTAAAACAGGTGATCTTTCGGATAAGGGAAACTATACGCCTATTTCTCTAGCGACCACAATCGCCAAGGTGGTTGATGCACAACTGGCAAGCAGGCTGTCAGGTACTACATCTGTTTTCGCTTGCTTCCTCGATCTGTCAAGGGCTTTTGATCTGGTTTCCTACGATATATTATGGAAGAAACTTGAAGCTATAGCTTGCCTATCGAGCTTATAAGTATCTTCAAGCATTGGTATGGAAATCTGGTCAACAATGTTCGGTGGGCAGGTGTGCTGTCGGAGCCGTATCAATTGGAGTGTGGAGTGAGACAGGGGGGGTTAACATCCACTGCCCTCTTCAATTTGTATATAAATGCCCTGATTGAGGCGCTTAGTAGTCATCATTTCGGTTGTCACATTGACGGTGTCTGTGTGAATAACTTAAGTTAAGCGGACGACATGGTGCTAATGAGCGCGTCAGTCGGAGGTATTAGAGCACTATTAGCCATATTTCAACGTTACGCAGTAGAACATGGATTATTGTATAACGTTAATAAAAGTGTATTGTTTTTGAGGCGGGGACCAAGTACCATCTTGATGTGCCTCCCATTTGGCTAAGCGGTGTTCCTCTTGAGCGAGTGGAACAATTTAAATATCTGGGTCACTTGGTCACCACTGACCTCACAGATTTATTAACACTTTATGCACAAGTAAAAAAATACTGTACAAAGGCGGACGTAATGCCTGAGGCATTTTCTACCAGTCAACCTTAGGGTGATGCAGAGACAAAACATGGCAGGTGCAACAAAAGGGATAGATAACTCGAAAAATAATAAAATAATAATACATATATACTTAAATACATACATAGAAACAGATTAAACTATGTCAGGAGAAATAACGATAGGTGAGGAGAAAACGAATCCAGCAAATCAGCGCTGAGATGATTTTATACACGTCTCACGAATATGTTCACGAGCCTCCACTTTAAAATATAACCGACTGGTAGCATTCCAAAGAAAGACTGCTTGGACAAAGAAAGAAGAGTGAATTAAAACCAAAGCGGTGAGAAGGACATCGTAGAAAACGATTGTTGGTGGAATGAAGATTTTTACTATGGGCCGACTGGTAGCATTCCAAAGAAAGACTGCTTGGACAAAGAAAGAAGAGTGAATTAAAACCAAAGCGGTGAGAAGGACATCGTAGAAAACGATTGTTGGTGGAATGAAGATTTTTACTATGGGCTGAGCATAAGTATTGAACATGAGGGGTCAGGTAAGAAGGAGAGGTAGATTTGTCGAGTATAGAATACAACATAGACAGAGCCCTCAACTCTCTACGCTGACGTATGGGTAACCATTTTAAAAGCAATCGGTGCGCAGACATACTTGTTCATACTTACGTAGATTGAAGAAAAATCGAATGCAGTTATGTAGAAGGCGGTCAAGTTTATTGAGGAGATATACATTCAGGTATAACCTGAATGTAGATCTCCAACACACATCACCATAGTCTATTATGGGAAAGATTAGGGACTGTACAAGCATAGCCTTTATGTGTGATGGGAGGAGGTTTTTCAAACGATAGAGTGACCGCAACGATCCGGTGACTTTTTTACTTACAGTCGTGACCTGCTTTCGCCAGTCAAGACATGTGTCGACATGCAGACCAAGATCCTTAACATCGGAACTAAACGGGATGGCTGAGTTATCAAACATTACAGGTGGTACAGTAACGCCTTTCACTTTCCTCATACTGTAGGGGCTCCCTACAATGATAGCCTGACACTTGGTAGGGTTAACCGCCAGGCCAAATCGATCAGACCAGTTTTTAACCACACTTAAATCCCGGTTTAGCTCCTCAATCGCATCGGATATATTGTCCACATTTGCCTGGTAGTAAAGCTGCAAATCGTCAGCATAAAGATTATACGCAACCCGAAGTTCGGTGGTAATAATATTAATAAAAATAGAGAACAAAAGAAGAGATAGAATACCGCCTTGAGGGACGTCAGCTGCAAGATCACACCAACTCGACGAAGAGTCTCCAGCACGAACAGACTGCTGACGCCCCTGAAGATAAGAAAAAAATCATTCCAAAGCCTCTCGAGAGACCATAAGATAGGAAAGGATAGATAAAAGAACTTCGTGACTGACGGTATTGAAAGCATTCAAGAAGTCAATTAACACTAAAATTGTAACTATTGTGTCTTCCATGCCCCACCTGATATCGTCAGTCACTTTAAGGAAGGCTGATACGGTACTGTGCCCGGGGAAAAGGGAACGGAGGGCTTTGCCCGTACGCGCGAATATGATAGACCGCAGGTTTGCACGGTGTACTGGTAACGTGAAGGTGACGCTCTTTAGAGCATTCTGTACCTCCTTCTACATATGCAGCTTGTGGGAGAAATATTCGGAAGCGTTGTAATGCCCTTCGTGTCCAATTCAATAACGCGTTTAGAAAACTGATGGGGTTGCCATGGCGTTGCAGTGCGTCCAGGTTGTTGGCGGCGCGTGTAGATTGTTTTTACACCATAATGCGCAAGCGCGCAGCTTCGTTGGTTTGTTTTGCCTATCGGTACTATACGTTAAGCTTGTAAGTCATGTTTTGGAACTACTAAATACTTAATGCTTACGTGACTAAGTTCAAATTACAATGTAACCAAATTTTATTTAGGACAAGTTGGACCTCACGGCGTAGGAGTAAAATTTTAGAAAATCGTAGAAGTCGTCACATAAACGAAAAAGGTTTTGCGCATGTACCTTTTTTGTTTTTTAATACAGCCATCTAGTATACAATATGTAACAAAAATCCTGTCCGATCCAAAAAAGGCGTATTCCTGATTTAACATACGTACTAGAAAAAATAGTAAAAAAAACTAACTCAAAATAACCAAAAGTTATTGATTTTTTTATTTTTAGTTACCATGCGAAATGTAACACTAAATATGGTAAATTTTCATAAGTTGACAACACTCCACCGGCCGGCGAAATCTTTTATTTTTTGCCTATTTTTATTTCAAAGGACACCGCCGTGCTCTAGCCGCATTGTAAGTACTCATAACGAGTCCTCGACCCTTTGATGTAGCCGACTGGTCGCTACTTGTTTGGACACTTCGCCAGTCTCACGTCGAGATAGCTTGCGATCGGATGTCCGTACGTATCACGTGCCGTGTACGTATCACGTGCCGTGTACGTATCGCGTATCGCGAACAATGTCGTATACCAATCAGGAATATTTGAATAAGTTAATTTTTATTTGTGAGTGAATGTGTGATTCGGAAATCGAAGTAACAGCTCGGATTGTGGAAGCTTTCGAGTCACTCAAATCGTACACATGTGCGCTGCGTAGAGTACGTGCAAAGATAATAAAAAGGTGTCGAATGTGTACTAATGTTCTAGATAGATAGAGGTATGTAACAAGTAAATGTTTTAATAAACTGATACCTACAGTGGGTACATTGCCAAAAGCACATCACATTAACTCAATAATAATTGTTTCTTGATAAACAGAAGCTCAGAAATCGGGGTCATTGTGCGTAAGCCTACAATAAAATATCAGCTGATACCTACGCGTAGGCAAAACGTAGATGTCTTTAGTCCTACGTTTCTTTGGCGGCATGCGACAAAAGACCGCCGCGCTCAGGCGGCTTCTTTGACACGAAACTGTGAACTCTGGTGAACCCTGTCGAGCGATCAGTGTTGCCTTTGGTATGATTATTTTTATTTTTTTAAATTAATTGTTTTCATTGGGGAAAAATAATTATCTCGTATCCATTAAATTATTACATATTTGTGTACACACTACGATACCAAATAATACCCTTCAGGATCGGACAGGGTTTTCGTTACATGCTGTATAACAAAAAGTACTTTCGGCACTTGAGACCATAATTTAAGTAAACCATGTCGAGAGACTCCAAAAAGAGTAATGGGAAAAAGATAGACTCTGGGAAATCATGAAAAATAATTTATTATTTCTCTAGGAAGAGAAGAAAGCTCTTCAGAAAGATAAAATGGAGCAAGATGAGTATGAATAGCAAAATGTTTGGAATAGAGGAAATTAATGATAGAGATTCATTGTAATAATAAAAATACAACTATTTATTTCTGTTTGATTTCCATCGAAATCGAATCGATCAATTTATATAACTTATACTAAATATTAACTTGAGTAGGTAGGTACATACCCTAACTTATTCCCAAATTTTTTTAAAATGCCTTAATTATCAATCTTCATCATCAGCGTACAGCAGTCCACTGCTGGACATAGGCCTCTCCAATCTCGGCAACTCTCGGCTCGACTCTCGGCAACTCTCATCCAGCTGTTACCAGCTACCCTGTGAAGATCATCGCTCCACCTAGCCTGAGGTCGTCCTACCTTACCGTTTTTCGATTCGCGGTCTCCACTCAAGAACACGTCTACCCCAGCGGTCAACGGTTCTACGGCTTATATGGCCGACCAATTGCCACTTCAGCTTGATTATGTCGAGCTGTGAGCTATGTCGACAACTTTGGCTCTCTGCCGGAACACCTCATTCGTGATTATATTTCTCAGAGAGACTCCAAGCATTGCACATTCCATAGCTCGCTGAGCGAACATGAATTTATGGACCAGCCGTACCGTGAGTTTCGGCTCCGTAGGTCATTACAGGCAGGACGCACTGATTGAAGACTTTAGTGTCTAGGCTCTGTGGAATACGCGACGAGAAGACTCGACGAAGCTTCCCGAACGCTGCCCAGCCCAGCTGAATTCTTCTGTTAGCCTCCTTCTCAAACTTGTTCTTACCAAACTGCAGAGTTTATCCGAGGTAAACATATTCTCGAACAACTTCCAGAGCACCGCCATTGACAGCAATCGGTCCCGGAGCAGCGTGCGTACAGAAGAATCAACTTGGTCGACCAGCATAGGCTGCAGGTCATGCAGCGATTCAGCCAGTATGACGATGTCATCTGCAAATCTCAATCTGTGTTCACCGTTGATGTTAATGCCACGTCCTTCCTAGTACAGCGTCTTAAAGACATCCTCCAATGCGTTAGTGGTCCTGAGTTTGGACGGCCATAGTCGCGTTTTCATACAAACATCTCATCACTTGGATGTATACACAGCGATGCCAGTCAACTTGGCATTTCTGCAGAAAATCAGGTCTCGATAGAGTCAAACGCCTTCTCATAAACGCAAGACAGGGGACAATTATACTCTTCGGACTTCTGTATAATTTGCCGCATAGTGTGGATGTGGTCTATGGTGCTATGTCCTCCTCGAAACCCGGCCTACTCCGGTGGCTAAAACTCGTCGAGTCTTCGCGTTTGACGATTCGTAACGCCTCTTGAAAACAACTTATATAGGTAAGTGGCTTAGGAGCGAAATGGGTCTGTAATTCTTTAAACGGGTCTTATCACACTTTTTAAAGAAGAGAACGACAACGCTCCTTCGCCACACTTCTGGAGTTCTCCCAGAGAACAGGACAAAAGTTACAGAGCTCCTGAAGCTATTTCAGTACAGGACTTCCCCCCGCTTTCAGGAGCTCGTTCGTAATCCCGTCCTCGCCAGGGGCTTTAAAGAGCCGCCTTGATTTCGTCTTGGCTGACTTCTGGCAGGTCTTGCGTGAAATGGCGGGTTAAGGTGGCTCTGGAATCCTCATTTTCAGGTTCAGGTCGAGATGCATGCGATGCGTACAATTGGCCGTAGAAGTTTTCGACTTCCGAAAGGATCTCCTGTTTCGAAACGACGATAACCCCACTTGATTCGGTCAACTTCGTCAGGTGGCTCCTCCCAAGTGAAATGACGTACACCATCCCAATTTAGTGAAACTGCCCCTGAATATTGGCGTACTGTATTATGGCAGTCAACAGAACTTCTTTTAATTTCACGAAATCAACTTCGAAGTATAAGTAGCTTCCTAACTATTCAATTCGTATGAGATTATCTGATTTTTTTTCGAACTGGTTAACTATGTACGGCTTTTATTAGTTGGGAAATCATCAAAGGACATCTCCCGCTCTGGGTGTAGCGGGAGGGCGTGTCAGACTTTTATTGACTAAAACCCACCCGTGTTCCTTCAGTTGACTGTGTCGGGGCCACGGTATCTCTTTCGAACAACCAGCGACCCTGGCAGGCATCGGACCCCGTCACTTAGTGCTGACATCTCTTGGCGATTCCCGATGCCTGGCGATTGCCGGTAAGGTAAACCCCCTACCCGCACCCCTAACCGAACCACTGCAAATTTATAGAATTTCGAGTCGAGCTCGTTGCACGCCCTCTGTCGCTACCCCGGCGACAACGTTTGACACTCGAACGATAGCCAAAACAGAACATTAAATACTTCGACAAGGGAATCGATTTTTGGATGAACACCGCGCCGGCGGCGGAAGAAAAAATAACATCAAGAACGCTGCTCGTAAAATTTACAAAAAACGGAAACGGATAGAAGTGAGACCTCAGCAACATTTAACACAGAAAATAAATAACATACAAAAGAGCAGGGAAAGCAGTTGAAGCCCGCCAAAAGATTCACCGGAGAAGCTCGACCAGAACCAACTCGGTTGCGACGTCTTAAATAATCTCTCAAAAGCCTTCCCGTATATAAATATTACCCGTCTCTCCACTAGTCCAATGCTAACTCTAGGGTGCATACCTGGTAGGCTCACAATCCTTCCTATCCTAAGGGCACGTCTCCCCTACCATTTCGGCGAACCCCAGTCTACTCCTGAATTTGCAATGGTCTATGTAGCACCAACCAGTATGTGTATGAAACATGAGGCTTCAAAGGCATATACAAATCTTGGTGGTCATTCAATTAATCGAGTCTGGGGTCGGTGCAATTCACTTTTTCATTCACTTTGAAACTGTTAATCATAATTTGTTTTTTGGCAAAGTGCGTGTTACTTTACCAAAAAACTAATTATGATTAACAATTTAATTTTTACTACGTGTATATAAATTATGGAAATCACCAGAAAAACGAGACGCGTCCTTATTGAAACTCACTTGCCCCTAGATGCAGTGGCGTTCCTTTCACTCAAGCCGAAAAGAGCCCGGCTTTCAATCTAAAGGGAGCCTATTAAAAAAAACACTTCGTCACTTGTAAACAATTCAACTCAATCATGTTGCATTCATTGATGAGAATAATAACATTATACACCGCGCGGCGCCAACTTGTCGCGAAGCCGCCGACGCCGGCCGCGCGCACACTTACGGTGCAAGATTGCCAGGTTTACGTACTCAAAGAATTATATTTAATTTCCGTGCTGTATTAGTTGCGAACCGTTGCCAAATTTCTCCGAAGCCGCAGTTACGTACCCGCTCTAACGCCATAGCGTTAAGAAGGATGAATGAATAACGAAGCGTGTGTGTGTAAATAGTAAAAGCATGTTTGCGTGCGCAAGAAGTTGCGCAGAGCGTGATTTTAAATTAGTTCAAATTTGTTTTGAGCGGTTTTTCTTTTGCGTTGTTATTTATTTGAATTTTCTGTGAAGTGCTATGGTTAGATTTTGCTGTGATTACTTTTGTTTTGAAGTGGTTAAAGAGTTTCTTATCATTAAAATGAATTCGGAAACGCATGCAATTGTTCCTAGTGAAGGATTAAAGTGTGTGCAATCGTTACTCGGAAAGGTAAATACTTTGAGTTTTAAATACAAATATAATCTCGTTACTTCACCGAAACCTACCCCGTGATTTGAGTATTTCTCAGAAATCTAAATCACAATAGGCATTTTAGTCGATCAGCGTACAAGACGCATTGGATTGTAGGCTGCTCTCATTTCAATAAGTTATTCTGTTGGTGTTGCATAGTTTTTTCAAAAGAAAATACCGCTTGGATTACATCAGCACCCTAATTGCGTAATATACTATCAATCAGAATCTGAATCGTTTTGAAACAGATTGCTTATCCATTGCTTCTTAAGTTCGATAAAAATTCTGCTCAACAATATATAGAACGCAATGAATGTTCTTGAGCCGTCAAAATCAAACAGATTAGTCGTATTCGTTTACGAAAATGTGTTACGCAATTAGGGTGCAGGTTACGATGATTTAAATAACTTCACTGGTTCCATTCAAAGACATCAGAATTCTCAAAAGCACTTGAATGCTGTTATTTCATTCTGTAGTTTTGGTAAAACACAAATTGAAGCTTCTTTGTCTCGTCAGCTAAGTGACTAAATTTCTTTCTCAAGGACAAGAGCGGCTTTCTGAATTATCGATAATTGCAATAGAAAAACAGTTGTTGGTTGAATTTAAACGATCACCAACTTTTTACGCTGATGTAATGAAATCATTTTTATAGAAAGATACGACGTTTTGATTTAGAATACAGACAGAAGTTTTTATATTTTGTAAAGTTCGCATAATTTACTGTACGAATCAAAGCAATAGGGATGATGACTGATATTAGAAATGTTCATAAAAATAATGTAATTTCAAAGTAGGCTTAATTTAAAATGAGATATCGAAAAAATCTGTTAAATCGGTGTAAATATGAAGAAGACACAAGCTTTTAAATTTTTTGGAGGGGATTATTCCCGTCTTTGTCGCACGGTACGGACAATGTACGGCGCTAGTATGAAGTTAAGTTACATAGTCGTGACGTCACTTCTACGAAAGTTCTGTCCTTGTCTAACACTTATCTTAAAACGTTTATAACTAGGCAATTTTTAAATCTTTTTCACTTTTTGTAATTTTGATTGCACTTTTTGGAAACAAACAATTTATTGAGATAAAAATAAAAAAAATGTCATCATCGCTATTGCCATGATCACGCTCTTTAACGAATTGACAATAAACGGCTTATAACAAAGCCACTGGAGGTATGTAATTGCTGATATGTATCTATAAATCTATCTAGTAATACCATGCCTTCAGTGTGCTTTGATATTTGTCATCTGGGTGTGGTGAAGAAGCGAAGAATGAAGAGTTATGGGTGTTCACATTAGGAATTTGTGAGTTATTTTATATTTTCATCGTCATTAATGTGTAGTTAGAAATTTATAAATTTTTTGTGCGCCACCTAGTGGCCGGATAGAAATCTTCGAATGTTGCTAGCATAACGTGAACTGTTGTACCGATAATGTTAATAGATGGCTCTTATGCCATGCATGTATTCCCATTTTAATAGATAATAGCAATTACTTACAAATGAGAAATAGGAATATTAGTTAGGATTGAAACGGCTCAGTCGCTAGGTACAACTTTGCCAGGCTTGAGGTGATATGGCAGGTAGTTTTTTTAAATTATTATTATGTCGCCTTGCCCTAAATTTTGAACCCTAGGCACGCCACTGCCTGGATGTATCTTCGCGCAGGTAAACAACTGACAAGATATAATTCAAAACCACCAGACAATGATTGGCTTTACGCAAGCAGGGTGGTCACGTTGGATAAACTCCAATGGTCCATCCGGAGCTTCCATCCTTCTAAGGCCCAGGGGTCCTGACGACGTGTTGCCCGCTTTATTACAGTGGGGTGCCATCCACCGGCATCTGGTGCCTTTAATGAGAGCGTGTCTGGAATTAGATTCGTTCCTAAAGGATGGATGGAAGTGAAAATAATATTCATCCCGAATGGGTGCAATGGGTGTAAGGGTGACCAATCAGCCTGACCTCCTTTTCTACTTTAATACACATCTAACATCAGGAGCTTTCGACAAAACTAACTTCTCCAGCACCAGCAGCGCTCTCTCCAGACATGGAGTAGAACAGGTACTTACGGACTGTATAACAAACGTGCTAAGCAAACGTATGGTTCGTCTTGAGGACGAACAGCAGCTGGCCATGATAGCCAGAGGTTGCCCTCAGGGAGGGGTGTTGTCTCCCCTTCTATGGAATCTGGTAATTAATGACCTCATCACCAAACTTAACGCCAGCCGCTATTACATAATAGGTATGCTGACGACCTCGCAATCCTTGTTTCGGGGAAGGTGAAGGTACGATCTACAACCTCACTCTGCAAGCGCTACGCTTCGTAGAAAATTGGTGCAGGGAATTTGACCTATGAGTAAACCTCACAAACTGAACTAGTTATGTTTATCCAAAAACGAGCATTTAGGTCCTTTCCGCCTACCAAAACTGTTCACTAATGAACTTCAATTGGTTTGACGAAGTCAAGTACCTCGGGCTCATTCTAGGCAGTACCTAAGTTAAACTGGAGTAGTCATTTGGACAACAAACCAAACAGGGCCTGCATAACCTTCTAGCAGTGCAGGAAAATAATAGGTAAGAAGTGGTGAGTGCCCGATTAACGACCCGCAGGCAGGGGTGGCGGAACACACGGACACTATGCTGCCCAACCTTCCGGAATATGATGACCATGACCACTCTGACAAGAGTGAAACGACCAAGAAGACGTGGGGGACTATCCCCTAAAATTATACTATGGTTGTAAACCACAGTGATCCATTCACCACATGATCACCTATGGGGCCGCGGTCTGGAGGCCGCGAACCAAGCTGGCTACAGACTCAAACGAACTACAACGCATTTAAAGATAAGCCTGGTTGGCGGCTACTGGCTGCATGAGAACCACTCCGACTGAAGCAGTTGAAGCCATGCTGGAACTGCCACCGCTCCACCTGTTTATACGGCAGGAAGCGTAATTGGAGGCGGTACGTCTTAAGGCACTAGATCTCTGGGGTAAGAGAGACACACCACACACCGCGCTACTTGAGGATCTCAACAAGGAGTTCCCCATTACGAAAGCCATTAATGATCGGGTACTTAAACAATTCATCTTCGATAGACATACAGGATCCGGCTTCACGAGGATCGAAGATGAGAGGGGAGGGAGGCAGAGCTGCGCATTTTCACAGACGGATCCAAAACAGGTAATGGCACAGGTGCTGGAATCTTCTCGGAGGACTTCAACATACACATAGCCATACTATTGGGGGTCCATAACACGGTGTTCCAGGCCGAATGCATGGCTGCTTCGGCCATCATGGCCAGGGAAGTTAGGACCCCTCGATTCGCATACTCTCAGATAGCATGGCTGTTCTGCAAGCGCTGAACAGCCACACAGTTGAATCTGGGCTAATATACGAATGTCACCAGCGCCAATTTTTAACAATATCTATCATAAAAGTTTAAATTAAATTGAATTTATATTTATATAAATTTAAATTATAACACCCAAAAACAGCAGTTTTTTTTTTTAAGTTTAAGATTGGTTATTTCTACATTATTTAAGCATGATTATCAATATAATTTTATTATTATAAATTTAACATACTATTTGTTAGCGCATGGTATTCACAATCAAACATTGGGTCACCTCAAAACTAAGTAGTATTTTTTATGATCTTATCTCATAAATATTATACTGAGATCAATGACCAAAAAAAAACAATTCATGTCTTTTTTGTTTTATTATGTTAAGATATCGATAGCCATCACATCTGCGGAGTTTTGCTAGCTAATTTAATTTGACCCTGTATTTAAGTAGGTATAAATTTAAACATTTTAAAATTACAACTCTTCATGTTTACTTTTTTTTCTGTGTGGAAAAGACCAAAATTCTGAAGGTAAACCTCTCGCGTCTCTTTCTCTCTTCACAAATGCCGAATATGATGACACACAATTGCCAATGAAATAATTAGCTTGACCAAGAATTGCTAAGTCTAGATGTGGGTTCATTGGCTGTAACCTGATAACTGATATTTCAGTATGATGTAGTGCTTTGTTGAAATCATTTATCATATGATTTGAGTCTGATGCCACAAATATGTATTTTATGTTATCCAGTTTCTTGATGGCCCTCTTCACTTGCCTGTAAATTTTTCTTACATTAATATTAAATAGTTTGTTTTTAAACTTTAACACTCTCACCACCGCGTGGTACGCCGGCAGCCCACAAATATTCTGGAGTAGTAGGTCGACAACACTTTCATGTTTTGAGTTTGGTGCGCCGATTGAAATTATTTAGTAAGACTTTTATTATTTTTTACAGTTTTCGTCAAATTTTTACTACATGTTATACAGTGCTTTAAACTCAGCCAAATATGTAATGGAGGTGCGGGGGAACTATTTTTTTTAAAGTATTGATTTATATTTTCTTGACTGCTAAACCAAACATCATATTGTATTTTAAACTCCTTATAAAATTCTTTAAATTGATTTCAAACACAATCTGTTATTTACAACTGTATATGCATTCCAGCTACAAAACCCGTCTCTGTGTGTGGTCTGACATGCTCTTGGCCAGTTTTAAAAAATATTGTTCATCAAAAAGCTATTTAAATAATGTGTTTATAACATGTAGTAAACTTGGTTCGAATTTAGTCGACTATTGTAGCAGACCACATGGCCTGCACATTTTTTTTTATCGGCTGGCATCCCATTTATAATGCTACAGAAGTTGCAGCAGGCTTTTATACCCATTTATGCAGGGCTTTTAATCATATTCATGGTGGTAAGAGTGCAAAAAAATCACCAAAAGAAATGTCATATTAATTCAAAGACCTTACTTGATTATATTAGCAGGCTGTGGTAGACACATAGATAATGACAGTGGTCCTCTTTCATTTTTATATCCCACACACTGTGGTGCGGCAAATAACATTGTGCTGTCTTTAACATGCTGACAAGTTTTTACCCAATCTTGCCCATTTCTCAAATGTATACCCAAGAAACCACCACCATTCATATTCTTCTTTATAAATAATCTTGTCTTATTGACTATATCTTCACTCCACCATAGGTGCTTTTGTAAATGGACATTTTCTTTTTGTACTGGGAAGCTTGCAGGAGCTCCTGTAATTTATAAAAACACTACCTATCAAATAAAAACTATGATATGAGCATGTCTGCTACAAATGTTGTGCTATAAGGTCTGTTACAAAAAAATGTGATGAAAATGTTAACAAAAGAAACAGAAAAAATCCCAGTGGATGCCAATTTGTAGTGTCACTTATAAATTGAGAGCTTTGTTTTTATTATTTGAATACTTTAATACGAAATTCTAAGTTTCCATCTTCTTTGACCTGAACAGGGTTTGTTTCCACATGTCATAATATTTTTAAAACAGACAGTTTCTATTGGTGCCTTAATGAAAGCAAAGTAAAAAGCAGTGAAGTTTAATAAATGAGATTCTAGAATTCTTTGCTTGAACTTACATTGGAAGAACTAAAGCAGAACTGTACAGCATTCTCATCTACAAGTTTGAAAGAATTAGATAGAATACTCTTTACTGTGTGATATGTGAGCAAATTGTTAATAAAAAATACCAGTCCAGCTTGGGTTGTTTGCTGGAAGGCTATAAGCTTAGCACAAGAGAGATCAAGGAGCGAATAATAACAAGAATGCACTTACCAGTAAAGGCCAGAACAGGCCACTGTTTAGGAGGATACTTATGTTTCCATTTATCTAACATTGCTTTGTTATATACATCATAATTCAAAGGCCCATAAAATTCAGAATCAACAAAATCAATGTTGAATGTATCCCAGAATGGACCAAATGGGTTTCCAGATTTTGCATTGCAACTTTTTTCATGTTCACCCATTCTTTGAGTGTAACAAAATGAGATTCGTTTCGTAACTGGCCAAACATCAGAGGCCACATTATTCATGAAGTTCTCCATTGTGATCACATTATGATATAAAGATAAACCTTCGACTTTAAAATATGTACTAAAAGGTACCTGTACAGATTTAGGCTCACCAAATCTGTATTCTACCCATGGAGGAAGAACCAAAGTTCTATTCAGACCTTTACTAAATGCCAATGCTCCCAAAAAGTGATCTGCTTGATTACCAAATCTGCCTAAAAATATCATTATTTTTAGTAAAAGTAGAAAGATTCCCATATAGGTATGTACTACATCAAGTAGAAATGCTTGAAGTTTTACTTACCCATACAAGGACAGTACAGAATAAAGCCATTGTCATAACAGAAAACACTTTCGATGATACGGAGACTATGAAGTATTATAAAGATATAGTGTTTTAGCATGTTGAAAATACGTTGAGTATTATGTTTCTTACAAAAATAAACATACTATGTACAAATATGTACCGTACCTAAGAATGTGGTCTGTGGAATGCACAGAACATTAATCTCCATTAGGAGTATTATCCGGAGCGCGCGTTCACTGTTCACTCTCGTTCACTCGCTCAAGTCACTCGGAACACGTCGTCGTATCGCTCTAACTAACCAACTGTTCAATTCAAAATGTGCCAAATGATCCAGTGAACCAAATGAATAAAATGTTCTGCGAAACCCGGGAACCAAAATGAGCGAGTGAGTGCCGGTGCCAAACGGTGCCAAAGGAATAAATAAGGTGAACCGGTACCGGACCCGGAGTCGGAATAAGTGAATCAATTCACTTGCCGGAATAAAGATTACCCACCGCTAGTATTAATGTTCTGTGACATTAATACTCCTAACCAGTGCTTCCAGATCCCAAAAGTAAATTTACAGTATTGCCGGTAAAAAAATACAGAAAAAAATTGTTTAAATATTGATAGAAAAATTAGCTTAGAACCTTCACTGTGTATTTTGATAGCACCCATCGGCAATCAAAGAAGAATCGCAAAGAGTGCAAGTGCATTTATAAGCACACTTTTTATCATGCTTTAACCACTTACGAAAGTCTCGTATTTGGAGCCATTCATCACGGAATTGTTGCCGATATTTCTTTTTAGCTCTTGATCTTGACGGACCATCATCGCTACGCACATCACTTTCCTCACTGTTTAAGCTCATTTTTACAGTAATATAACAATAAATTTTACGTTTAGACTTTATTTAACATCACCCAAAACAATTATAAATCTCAAATAAAATGTATGCACCTTGGCAAAGCAAGTTTATGAATAAATAAGACGAAAAATCCATGTTCTTTTGTAAGACTACTGTTGCTAGTTGCGTAGCAGAGTGCTCTAAGATAGTTCCGATTTGCCAGGGAATTCCCCGCAACTTTATTACAAACCTACTGTTGTCTGTACATTGTCTATGGTTATAGGTCTGTGGGTGTAGATTAGCTGCGTTTTTTTTGTATTAGAATTGATAAAGCTATATGAAAATAAAATACAGTGTATTCCATACACTGTATTTTATCATTACAGTACATACATACATACATAAACTCACGCCTTCTTCCCATGGGGGTAGGCAGAAACCACAGAACGCCACCTGCTACGTTCCTTACATACTCCTTTTGCCTCGTTTACGTTCATACATCTGGTCATACACGAGCGCCGGTTAGAGTACTTCCGAGCGCCGGTTAGAGTAAATATCGATGCATCGAAATTTTTTATTCGATTTATCGATATTTTTAGCCGATATATTCTGAACCGATACATCGATACAAAATATTCAATTTAGAAAATGGTATCGAAAACGATATTTTTTCTAATTTATTTTATTACCGTTCAAGAAATTTATTTTTTCAAACGATTACAATAATCGCTTACAGAGAAAATACAATAATAAGTAACCAAAAATAACCGATTAGCGTTTTTAGTAGGGTAGATGTTAAAAATGTTAGTGGAGATTGTATTTTGTATATTATATTATGTTGGATTACGGCCCATTCCCTCTCACAGAGAGGAGGCCTGTGTCCCAGCTGTGGGAACATAATAGGCTGATTATGTATGTGTGTATGTATTATATTCTGTTAATAAAAACAGAATATTTTAACAGAAATTCAAAGCCTCGAGCAAAAGCAAAAGCATCGAGGTCGATATTGATATTTTATTAAATATCGAAATATCGATATATTTTTTCACCTCCGACATCCCTAGAATGAGCTTAGAGCGTTTGCGTTGTGGTCACAGATAACTTTAAACTAGCCAGAGAGTTAGAGTTGAAGTGTTGTGGTCAGTGGTCTCGAACGTCTTTTTTTTTCCTTTAGGATTCGCACGGTTTGTGCATTCAGGCAATGTCCCGTTTAGTTTATTAAGTAGGATATAAAGCTAGGGAAACGAAAATATAATATTTACAATAAGTTATAATAGGATCACCTATAGATTTTATTCCTAAATCCCGGTATTTACGAGTATAACAGTGATACCATAATGAATAATGAACTAAAATTATAACTTAATTTTTTCTGGATATATCGAGGTCGATATTGATATTTTATTAAATATCGAAACATCGATATAACGATATATATTTTTTCACCTCCGACATCCCTAGAAAGAGCTTAGAGCGTTTGCGTTGTGGTCACAGATTATATTTGCCATATATTCAATGTACTCTGTGGCTATTTGTACAAAGTAAAGAAGGTATTGAGGTAGGGAAAGGAGTACTAAAGGACAAGAGGTTACTGAGAAAGGATGAAAGGTCATATAAGGGACAGAAGAAACAAAAAGTGATCTAAGTCACCTACGTCTGTGCCACACTGGCAAATTGGGTCGTCGATGATACGAAGTTTGGCAAGATGGGCTGGAGAGCAGACATGACCCAGTCTCATCCGTATTAGTATGGAGGTCTCCATCTTGCCAAACTTTGCCCTGCAAAACCACGGTTTTTCCGGAACGTCTGGTTGAATTAATGAAAAATAATGACCTTTCGATTTGCTTCCGATATCCCAAGCTTCCAGGTTGAGGAAAAAGTAGGAGGTCAAAGTAAAAATTTGTATAAGGCACTAAATCCCCGCATTGCACCGCATCAACGTCGAGTGTATCTGCCACTTCATTGCCATGGATTCCAGCATGTGCCGGAATAATGACTTCATGGCACCCGAAATAATGCGTAGTGCCTTAGACTGGATGCGATCCAACTTTTTAAAAGTCTTCTCTTCACTTCCAGGTTCTAGAACGAACAATCCATAATCCAGAGTGCTTCTGTAAAACAGCTGCGCTTTTAGACGTGGATAAATCCAAACCGTTAAAATGTAACCATGACTCCAAAGTAGATAAAGCAGAATTGATAGCACAGCTTGCTAGTTCAACAGATTGGCTTGAACAATATAATAACAAATCATCGGCATATTGAAGAACGGGGGGCGGATTTATTTTTATGTACTGTGGAGATTCATCAAGACGTTGCGGCAAAAATGGGCGCTAATTAAGTGCTGGACATCTTTAGCAGGAAACATAAAAGAAAACTGTCTTTACTGAACATTTAATTTTTCTATTGTTTTGACAATTTCATAAACCTTCATAAACATATTTGAACTTGTAGAAATAAACTTTAAGTATGTTATTTAACATCTTTGTCAATGACGTCTCGTCATATTTCTCTTACTCAACTGTTCTTTTGTTTGCGGACGACATGAAGATCCTAAGCGAAATTAGAACTTATGAAGATGCTGAATGTCTCCAGCATGATCTGGACAGATTCCAAGAGTATTGTACAGCCAACCGCTTGGATCTAAATGTCTCAAAATGATATACATGTACCTTTACTCGTAAACCTAAACCTATTCTTTACGATTATAAACTAGCCAGCACTTCAATAGCCACAGTTAATACGATTAGAGACTAAGGCGTAATTTTTGACTCGAAACTTCATTTTGACACACACATCGATAATATTATTAGAGGGGAGCGTGGTTTGAGAAAGACAGTCTTTTTATAGCTACTCGTAGTAGGCATTCTATTTGGTAAAGAGATTGATGGAATATGCGCAAAATTTTTGGAGGGAGAAGATAAAAGTGTATCAGCATATGATTTAGTTACTGGGGGATATAATTTTGTAGCTTCAGCATAAGATACTGAACTTTGTGCAATGTACCTATGTTTTAATAGATTCTTGCCCTAAAAATTCTGGGCAAGACTTATTAGTAGCATAGTGAAAACCAGAGCAATGGCAGCAAGATGCACTTTCTGGTTCTCTTTCACAACTGTCTCCAGTGTGGTCTTGACCACATTTAAAACAGCGAGGTTTGATCCTGCACTGAATTTTAGTGTGACCAAAACGACAGCAATTGAAGCACTGAACGGTAGGGAAAATATATAAATCTACAGGTAATGCATTATAACACATAAAAAATATATTTGGTAAAACCTTTAGGAGGTATGAGGAACAGGGGTATAGTTCACTCATACTCTTCGGAAAAGGGAGGATCCTCCGACCAGATGGATGTCGTATTAGAAAGTGTTTCGGAGCAGTTAGGCTCCAATGTAGAAGCTAATGATGAGTCCGTGCAACCACAACTCGAAGACCGTGATTTTAACGGGTACGGCGACGCTTATTGCAGTATTTGCAAACGTGCACACGGCTTCTTTTTAAATGACGAGCTGAAGATGACCCATCGGTATCCATGCCCGACTCATTAGATAGTATGGTAACTAAATACCTGCCGGGGCACATAGGCCCCGGGATCAGGCGGTTCATTCATATCTTGCTTAATACAATATTCATAAAAACTTACCACTACTTAAGAAAATACACAAGACTAATATTAAATTATATATAAAAGAGAAAAAAACACTAAAACTACGACTACGGATCCTATTTTACAATTTTTTTCAATTTAAACAATTTTCCTCAAAAAGGACGCGTCCGCCAAGTTCGAAGTTTCCCGCGCTTTTCCTCGAACGTCATATTAGACTAGAGCGAAATCGGTAGAGCTGCCCACTAAAATAGGTATTTTCGTACCCAAAATCGGAAGAAAAAAAAAACTATTCAATCAAATTCGTATATTTAACAAACAAAAGTTAAACTTAGTCCTTGTGCGCCGTGCGCTAGGATACGTTGTGCTGTCGTAACATTTTAACGAAATCAATATCGATTAAACCCGTACTTAGTCTTCAAAGTCACTAAACGCTTACCTTGATTTAACGCACATATTATTCAATGAAGATAACGAATTTTCTAGTGCGAAGGTAGCTCAAATTAATAATAACCTTCACCCAGTACTTAATTTAAACTTTAGCCATAAGTTACCAACCTTAATTAATTCATACCCGATAATTTTGGTGCAGTAGTAGTACTTCTAAAGCGTACAATGTGTTTCAACTAAGAATAGCATGACCGGGCACCATAATTATTGTGACGACAATTACATTAAAAAAAGACTGCAAATTAATTTTCAATGGTATTTATTTTCGTTATTATCTTGTGAATGTTATTTTCATATTTTTAAGAGCATGCAAGTCATTTAAAGTCATCCTATTCTTATTTGCAACGCATATTAAATACTGGTGCCGATTCTCTTGTCACAAACGCCTCTAAACTAGACTAAAAATCACTAAAATTTGGTTTAATTCTGTCAAATGACGATTTTCCATTCTGAAATTGACTATAGTGACACAACTTAACTATATTTTAGTTTGACCGCACTAAGATTGCACTGAGTTTTCAGTTTAGTGAAAATGGCTATTTTGCTATTCTGAATTTTACGTTTTTCACCTAAAAATTTGATTGTCTAACTAAATCTGAACATGAATCTGACTATTTTTAATCGCGATTAAAAAGGTGTGGAATAAAATTAGGTGGCGTGAACTAAAATTCACACCTCGACTTCAGACGTGCAAAAACGGTACTTTAACTTTCTTTTTATTTTTTTGTTCATATCTCTAAAACGGTGTGTCCTATCACAAAAATAATGAAAATTTCGTCCCCCTTTGTAACTCTGAAACCTTTATACTTGTGTCAAAATTATTTTTAAATTTAGAGATTTTTTTTCGCAGAATAGCTTCAAGATCTTCATAGTAAAAAGTAAGGAATTTTAGTGATCGTTTAGTTAGTTTAGTTCGGTGTACAAGAGAATCGGCACCAATATGTATTGCCATTTGAATTTTGCTTCGTAATTAGACATATACTCAAAGTAGGTACTTGAGGTTTCATCGATGTCGACGAGGTGGTTTTCACCTCACTAGCTACCGCCGGGAAGCCCCGATACCGATACCTACATATTTTATTTTACTACATTATTGCGAAGTTCGGCACCCTCGCAAAAGTAAAGATTCGTCATACTGGTGACAATTTTTGACCTAATTTAATTATGATTGATGATATCTCCGAAACTAAGCATTTTTGGACCACCTATTCTAGGATTTTTAGTATTATTTTTACGTACAGAATATAACCCTAGAGCTATGAGATATGTGATGTACTGTCAAATAATTTAATAAATCTGTGCTCCAGCGACCCGCCCGCGAGGCATTACATTATATAGTGTATTATCTATGGGCATTACTTTGACAGCAGTCGAGGCGAGCGGAGAGCGGACGTGTCGCAAGCACGCAAATAGAAATATATCTGTGTATTATTAAACCACCAAGGAGTTAAAGTGAGACATAACATTGGCGACGAGAATAAAGAACGTGAGTAAAACAAACAGAATAATAAAAAAGGGCGAAAGACCAAGATTATCTAATTAGCCACAATTAAATATGGTTTTCTATTTTCTCTTATCCAATTTTAAAAGGGATACGGAGATTAATAAATACATCGTTTACTAAAATAAAATAAAAATAACTTAAACGGAAGGTAATTACAATTGATATTTTCGGTCAAAATAGCCTTAAAATCAGTGCCTGCGTGCACATTTCATTATAACTAAATACCCACATTGTATAAATCCTGCAGAACGATAACTAAGACACATTGAGATATTCTTTGTGTCATTCTCGAGCTACCCACAATACCTATATTTAATTAAAACTATTTACATTCTTAGTAATACTGCACGCCTAAGTACCTACTTATTTAAACAATAATTATTATCGTCCATAGAATCTGAATTTTTATTTTTATGCAAGTATCAAACGAAAAAAGTTAAGAAAGAAAACTATTTCATAATTATTAGTGCACGGATTACTATAAAACAATCTATTGCGTTTAGTCTTGACTTTAATCTTTTTCAATAAGCTACCGACTACATAACAACAACAACCAATCGTGCCTGTAAGTATTAGACAAGTCGAAAGATAATGACAAATCACACAATGTACACTATTCCAATGGGTAAATACCCATCTAGTTCCACATATTACTGGTATACTCGTATATGCAATTTCACGAAATGGGGAAGGTCGGGCAAAGCTAATTGTAGATGGCGTGACCATAGCTAGGTCCCTATGGCCTACAAAAAATTTGACATTTCGTTCATTCATTTAATTTTATGTTCATTCATGAGTTTGATTTTATTTCACTATTTCGTTATTTTTGGTGATTTCAGTACTTTAAATCAAGTAATTAACATGGAAAGTATCAGAATTTTAAACCTTAATAATTCCTCGTAATCATTTTCTTCAAAATGTTTTCGACATAAACTCGAACTCAAAAAAATCTCTACGAATAGCTTTTAACCACAATCTTCTAATTTTAGGGGCTTTCGGGAAATTGTAGACTCCAATTTCGGAGTATTTAAGAACATAACAACGCGTCAATTTTCGCTAAAATAAAAGAAAACCACATAACGCCTTGTATTATTAGCTTGTGTTGGGAACTAGCTATGACAGCGCCATTTTGACAGTTGCCTTCCCCATATTTCATATTCCAATCTTAAAGTTCAGACAGATTAAAAAACAAAAAAAAAACACGTAAGCATTATATTAAGCTAGACACATATGTATTATATCGTGCTTATCATATCGCTAGCTAAGTTAATTTGCGTAGTACTTGAAGCATTTTTTCATTCTTGCAGATTGTCCCAACATGTCTCAATTACCGACCATAGAAACTCTCGACTGCGACGGTGATCCGGCCATCGGTGGCAAAGATGAAAACGAGGTCTCGAAATCTATCTTCTAGCCTTAGGCATAGACCAGCCCTTAAAAAAACGAGCAACACTTTTACATACCGGTGGTTTAGGATTGTAAGATATCTATTATAACCTTCCCAGTGCACACGTGGAAGAGGGCGCGTCCTCCGATGTTGTAGAGACCGCTATTAAAAACTAGATGATAACTTTTCTCCGAAGCAGAGTTTTGTTTATGAACGACACGTATGCCGACTCATGAAACAGGAACCCGACGAAAAGTTGGAAAAATTCTTAGTTAGATTACGTAATCAATGTTCCAAATGTGATTTTGCTAACAAAGACAACGCTCTCATATACCAAATTGCGGAAAAATGTACCTCATCAGACCTTAGAAAGAAAATTCTAAAGTTAGGAGATTCCGTTACAATAGAAAAGGTTATTTTAGAAGCCAATTCAATCGAAACCGTCGATAGACAATTAAAGGAATTCCAAGGTATAAAAACTGAACAGGTCAATAGGATTGGAACAAGAACAAACAAAACCCGACCTCAGGGTATTCACACGGATAATACACGGTGTACAAGATGTGCAAGTGAAAATCACAAGTGTGATGACACACGTTGTCCTGCGAGAGACAAAGTATGTGACAAATGTGGCTATAAAGGTCACTTCATGAGTCAATGTCGAACAAGAAAACTCAAGCGTAAAACACCAATTACTTGGGACAAACGAAAAAATGACAGGAAAAAAACTAAAGCAAATGAACCACAGACCAAGCCACCAGTCAGTAATGTAGACTATATATTTCATATTGATGATGACGCTGAAATAACTTGCCAAGTCGGAGGTGTCAATGTAAATATGCTCATCGACTCTGGGAGTAAAAACAATATAATAAATGATAAAACCTGGGAATAATTAAAATCAAAAGCTGTTGTTGTGTCTAACCAGCAAACAGGTTCTGATCAAGTGTTTATGGCTTACGGTTCAAAAGATCCTCTGAATGTGCTCGGCACATTTAAAGCATCAATCGGAGTTGTACCAGAAACAAAAACTGCAAAATTATATGTGATTAAAAATGGTACCTGTAATTTGTTGGGCAAGCATACATGTCTCAATTTGCTTAAAATAGGGGTGAGTATAAATCTATGACATACAGAGAATTTTCCTAAATTCAAAAATGTCAAATTGGCTATTGCTATAGATCCATCTGTGACACCCATATGTCAGCCATAAAGGCGAGTATCAATTCCGCTCGAAAATAAAAAAATCATTGATAAAATTGATAAGTTGTCAAAAAAGTAAATGATAAATGATTTTATTTCTGTAAATAGGTTTGTACAAACACTTTTACACGTCAATCATATTTTAAAACCTAGGTGAGATCGGCATTTCCTATCTGACTACTCTGAGAAGAAACGCCGAAACAAACTCAGAGGACATCACTGAACCTGTAGATCAAGCCACAACCTGGGTTTCGCCGGTAGTACCCATTCTTAAGAGTGATGACACCTTATGACTATGTGTCGACATGAGATGTGCAAAAAAAGCTATTATAAGAGAGAATCATCCTTTACCCACAATGACCCAACTTCTCCCAAAGCTCAGGAAGTAATGTATCTTTTCTAAACTCGATATTAAAGACGCATTCCACCAAGTCGAAATAAAAGGAGATTGTCGGGATATCACAACATTTATAGCCAGTATGCCTTGCAACATTTCTGCCTTGTAAGGGCGTCGCTAATTTCATTGACGATGTTATTGTGTTTGGCAGTAACTTAAATGAACATAACGATAGACTAAAGAATGTGTTACAAGTTTTGAAAGATAATAATGTGGTCCTTATTGATAAAAATGAATTTATAACGCGTCAAAGATAGATTTTCTCGGTCACGAATTATCTCCACAAGGCATTAGACCCCTTCATAAGTACGTCAAAACAATAAAATCATTCAAAGAACCTAAAACAGTCGAAGAAGTTCAACTTTTTTTGGGACTTGTCAATTATATTGGAAAATGGATCCCAAGGTTGTCCACCGTGACTGATCCAATTCGAGAAATTTTAAGACACAAACTCTCTAAAAACGCCGACATAACTGAATATTGGAAAGATAAACAATCTGCTGCGTTTGCGGAGTTAAAAGAAAGTTTAAGTGCTCTTCACACCTTGGGTTTTTCTGATCCACACGATAAGTCACAAGTCATGGCAGATGCTAGTCCTGTGGGGTTAGGAGCAGTTCTCGTTCAGCAACTGTGGACTGATATAGCTATAGATATAGACTTTTAGGCCCACTACCAAGTGTACACAACTTATTAGTAGTCATTGATTATTATAGTCGGTACAAAGAAATAAAGGTTATGAAATCTATAACATCGAACGAAACCATTAACGTTTTAAAAGAAATATTTTCCAGGCTAGGTATTCCAGTCAGTATTACATCGGATAATGGACGTCAATTTATTAGCGAGGAGTTCAAATCCTTTTGTTCGGAATTTGGCATCAGGCTTTACAATTCTATACCATATTGGCCACAACAAAATGGAGAGGTCGAAAGACAAAACCGCGATATCCTTAAGCGCTTGAAAATTAGCCAATGCCAAAAGTCTGATTGGAAGGATGACCTCCTTCGCTATCTCATGATGTACAATAGCACTCCCCATAGTACAAAACCGACGTATGGACCTAGAAATTTACGATAGAGATAAAATCATAAAAGAAAAGGGAAAGTTGATTGAAGGTAGGAAAAGAAATGCAGTAGACAATGAAATTAATATAGGAGAAAAGGTCTATGTTAAAAATATGATAAAAGAAAATAAATTGACACCTGATTTCAACCCTACTCCACACACAGTAATGAGTGCTAAAGGAGGTGATTTAAATGTAAAAATGATGAAACAGGTCAAAACATAAGAAGAAAACTAGTTCACCTCAAGAAAATAGAAGGACAATGGAGAATTCACAATGACAACGGAAAGGAAGACAATGCAGGCGTAGAAATAGACACAGATGATTAAATTTCATGTTATAATAAATTTTTGATAGTATTAAGATTATTATTAAAACCAGCACCCTAATTGCGTAACACACTTTCGTAAACGATTACGACTAATCTGTTTGATTTTGACGGTTCAAGAACATTCATTGCGTTCTATATATTGTTGAGCAGAATTTTTATCGAACTTAAAAGGCAATGGATTAGCAATCTGTTTCAAAACGATTCAGATTCCGATTGATTGTGTATTACGCATTTAGGGTGCAGGATAACAGATTTAAAAACTAGATTTATATAAAATTATGTGTAGCTAAAAAGTGATTATTATCCAGGGTCAATATTGGTAATGTGATTAGTTTAAAAAAAATATTGAAAGGGAGAGATGTGATGTACTGTCAAATATTTTAATAAATCTGCTCCAGCGACCCGCCCGCGAGGCATTACTTTGACAGCAGTCGAGGCGAGCGGAGAGCGGACGTGTCGCAAGCACGCAAATAGAAATATATCATATCTGTGTATTATTAAACCACCCAGGAGTTAAAGTGAGAGTCTCACTTTAACTGTGAGACATAACAGGATATATATAAAAAAAACATGTTGAACATCGAACAGCTATTTCCTTAAATAACCGATGAAAAATATCAACGCAGGTGGGTTCAGAATCATGAACTGAATCCATGCTAACAGGTTCTGTATCGACGCGACGTCCCTGCCACCCTGTATTTGCAAGTTTCTACAAGTTCCACGAGTTGTTAAAATTCAAAGCCACTGGTCTTGTGCTTCACTGGGGAAGGCAACTGTCAAAGTGGCGCTGTATACGATTGTTCCAAAATATCTGTTAAATTGTATAGCATCTTATAAAATATGTTCACAAATAACATAGAAATTACAAAGTGTTGTGTAATTGGGTGTTAAAACGTAGGCCAACACAAATTTCCAATAAATCGTATTAAAAGAAGAAAGTGAATAGCTGCCGTAAGGATTAAAAACTGAGCCTACTAGGACTACGAGGTTATGTCGAGATCATTTTCATGAAAATTATTACCAAACATTAGGTGTGAGTACAGGTGGGTGTTATAAACGACAGTTCTTCTATTTAAGCTAGTATCTATAAACCTAAATTGTTAACATTACATAATATCTTTAAATACTTATCATTGTTCATCTTGTTTTAGGTTTGCCCTGACCAAAACTTTTAAAGAAAGAAGCAGTACCAAGTCTCTTTTCATGGAACCAGAAAAGGATATCAGCCAGTGCTAGTGTGAGAGACAAAAGACATGCTAACAGAAACATTCAAAAGAATCTTTTCCAACATCTTTCAAGCAATCAAAACCCACATCCTTCTATTTCTCATAATCCACAATATAATGGAATACGAAAGAGAGTAAGAAATTTCTTCTCTTGTTCCACCTGTTGATTGTGGTGACAATGTTAACAATAAAAATAACAAAACATCAGTTTCTACTCAGACTGCCACAATGCTGTCTCTTTTTTCAGCTGACCTTTTATTAAGTCATGTTGAGTCTGCCAAGTTTTACACTGGATTAGAAAATTATGAGAAATATAAATTTGTTATGTCAACATTACTGCCTATGGCAGATCATTTGAAATACAGGTGTGAGTGGGGTAAGCGGAGTTTCTACTGAACAGCTTTACTAAGACCTATAGGTAGATATTAAATATTTTTATATGTATAATGTTATGCAATTTCCGAGAGTGTATCACAAATAAAACTCAGTAATAACTTTTAGGTGTTTTTATTATATTATAATAATCTCTATACAGATATTTATTCATAATTTCAGCCTTTATATTGTTATTGTAAAATAATCTAACTTTATAATATGTTTTCTATAAACAATTCATCTTTTTCAATATAAATAAATTACAGAATTTTCTGCCGCTGCATTACATTTGTCCTTGTACTTGAAAATCATATAGGCAGGTTTTTTAAAATAGTAATTCTCCATTTTGACTCTATTTAAGGTACAGATTCAGGGCTACTAAGTCTGTTTCTGCTTACATGCCATGCTACGCCATGCCATGCCACCCTGGTCATCTATCTTGATGTCAACTTGATAGTTGAGTTTTTTCATTGTCTTCTTGACAAATCCTTTTATACGAAAGTGATCATAGATAAATGAGGATCTTATCAATATGAGGGATCTGTCTTCATATAATTTTTCTGATGCATCTGTTTTTTGTTCAATCTTCAAAATGACAGAAATATTTCGTATTAGTAAAATAGGAAATTACCTACCATCACATAAAATAAAACCGATAAGAAATATTGACCTTTAAAATAATACTCGCAAATAAATCAAAACCTAAGGATACTTCCTGTTGACCTAGAATCATAAAATTTAGCAAGAAGCAAGGTCTCACATTACGGATAGGTACCTAAAGGTTAAAAGTCCGAAAATCATTAATTTGTAGTTTAAACATTTGTTTTTTTTGCGATGACAAACTTACATTTGCAGTTGAAGAATTGATCCTGACGTATATCTGGGAGAACATGTTGTTCAACAACACTGTTAGGTTTGTTCTTGGGATAATTCATCCCGAATAAGGTACTCCTCATCATGCGTATGTTGCCCGATTTCTCGAAGACGGCTGGACCGATTTGAAAAGTTCTTTTTTAGTTTTTGGGGTATACTTTCGAAGTGGTCGCATTGTCATCAGGATCCTGGAGAAACCGAGGGAACTCTTCAAATATTATAGGCATACCAATAGTGATTTAGGTATATTTTATAGTAACTCGTGCATTTGCTCTTGGAAAGCACCATTTGGTGAAGTGGAACTGATGATAACACCACAGATGATGAAGCCACCGGAACTACTCAATTATAAGTATTTCAAGGGGTTGCGATTCGATTATCGTGTCCTTATCAAAAAAGCGTACTATAAGATTAAAGACTACGTCGAAGACAAGAAAGTTTGGCAATAATTCCTTCTGCACATGTGGCTTCCCTGGTACCTCATGAACGGCATCACTATGTAAATTTCTAATAACTGCTCCCAAATAATGGTGTTTAATTTTTATTTTTTATTATTAGTTATGGACTTTTACATATCTCTGACATAATTCTTTCATTATTTGATATTATATACCTAAAATTTTTAATTATTTTTTTATTTTACTTTATTAGATTATTTTATATTTTGTAAATGTGAGAACGTCGTAGGCCCTGTGGATTATAAATTATAGACAATTGTCTATTTGTTTAACATATGGTACCTGTTGACAGGCCTACACTGTCCTCCCATACCTGTTAATCACTGTAATTGGAAAACATTGTAAAAGACATATTTTTAAAAGAGTAACCATGGAGTTTCTTGCCGGCTCTTCTCCATGGGAAACGACCAATTGGAACCGTGCACCTAGAATCTGACGTTTCATAAGTGCCCATGTAGGTCTATGTGAAATAAAATATTTTGATTTTTATTTTGATTTTGATTACTTTAATATGGTTGATAAGCAATTTATGCTTGTTTCATATGGTGAAGTGGAGCTGATGGTGACGTACCAGAAGAACTCCTCAGCAATTAATGTCACTGCGTCTGCGTCGTACATCCGGAAAAGCAATATTTTGTAAAAGGTGATGAACAGGTGACATTAGGCTATTGTAAATTAGATATATTACAAACCGACCCCAAAATGGAGTGCTAAAATAAGCGCGAAAATAAAAATAAAACAATTTTAGTGTATGGAGTTTGCTAGGTAGTGACCATCCATTTCTTAATTGTTGCACTTCTCCTCACCGTGGGGTTTACTCACATAGCAAGTAGCGGTTTCTGCGGTATATGAATATACGTGGGGTAGGTACCACAACTAAAAAGTGAAAAATTGAAAATACAAAACCAAAGACACCAACTACCGAAATTAAAGTTTTTTTGTTAAAGTCATTTGTTCCTTTTTTTTTGTGAAAATAACAGAACCTTACAATGATAGTGTAAATTATTATAAATGTATATTTGTGTAACCTATTTTCTGACTAAAGGCTTAAAGTTATTACAGCATTGATGCTCCCTTTTTTTTTTTTTTTTTTTGGGTGGGAAATCATCAAATGACTTCTCCCGCTCTGGGTGGAGCGGGAGGGCGTGTCAGACTTTTACTGACTAAAACCCACCGTGTTCCTTCAGTTGCCTGTGCCAGGGCCACGGTTTTCTCTGTGGAATAACCCGCGACCCTGAGGCGTCGGCCCTATCGGACCCCGTCATTTTGTGCTGACATCTCTTTGAGGCGCGCGTGGAACACAACGCGCCGTCGACCCGGGCCTGGTCCTTACCGGACGGCGAGCTACCCATGGCTCGCCGTCCGCAAGCCCGCGCCTACGGTGGCCGGGAATCTGCTTGCGATTCCCGACGCCCAGGGCGTCTCCTGCGGCGACTAGGGGCGTGAGGGCGCAAGGCTCTCTCCCTCACGCGCTCCGCCTCCTCCTTTGCGAGCATTACTGCTTCGCAGAAGGAGGTGACGGCTTTCCATTCCCTCTCGCTCCGTACCATGGCCTGGACCAGGGCCGGACGCGAGAGATCGCCGCCGCCAATCGCCTCCGCGAGGACACTGCGGTGCTCCGCCCAAGCTGGGCATACCTCCACCGTATGCTCCACCGTGTCCTCCGGGCGATCCACACAATGGTGACACCCGGGCGTTTCCTCCCGCCTTATGCGAAACAGGAACCTCCCGAAACAACCGTGTCCGGTGAGGACCTGTGTCAGGCGGAAGGTGAGGACGCCGTGGCGCCTCTCCAACCACTCCTCAAAGAGGGGACTTACCGCCGCTATTGTGGCGTGCCCAATTGATGCTCCCTACAGTGCTTATTACAAATATTTATCTGTTAATCCAATAAAAACAAATTGCTTAATTTTTGTTTCATAAATCCATTTTATTATCTGGTATATTACAAGAATTTTTGGGTGCACTATTTGTCTTAGTTATTAACCGCTCTAGTTCTTTGTGATTAGGTACTAGTGCAAACATATACACAGGATATATTCCATTAGGAAAGTTTGCTTGTTTACATTGCTTGATTCTCTTCAAGTGACACTTTTTAAATATTCTAATGTATTGCTTGTACGTTCGTGTGACTGATGAATCAGTAGAATCCTTTTCTATTTTTCCCGATGAAGTAACATTTTCTTTTACAACAATGATGCCACTTGCAGTTAAAGAATCCCTGAAAAGAAGAATATGTTGGATTCATTAACTGAATATTCCAATACCTAAAAACAATTTAGTTTGTTTTAGGCTATATAATAATATTTTGGATTAAGATACCTGCATCGTATGAGATAAGCCTCTAAATCCTCATCTGTAAGATATCCTAATACCCACTGATTCCAAATAACATCATATTTCCTTGAAGGTATAAACTCTTGCAAGCCAACCTTATGCAAGGTACCTAATTTTGAGCATAGCTCTCCCACATACTCCTTAATGGAATTGACAAATTTTTCATCAGGTTCCACAACATCAACTAGATCAAAATGAGGTAATAACAACTGTTTTGTTATTCTACCAATGCCGGCACCACAGTCTAATGCCGTATTCGTAGAAGGGGGATTGTCAGAAGAAAGTAAAGACTTTAAGAACAGTTCAGATCCTTCAATGTCTGCATTCGAAATAAATCCAAACCCTCCAAGTACTCCATCGACCGTAGGTGGAATGTCTGCCCAGTATTGTAAGGATTTTTTGTAATTGATACTAAATACGTCATTGTCGTCGTTCATATTGCTGCACTGAATCAATTGTGGGTACTAATGAGTCAGTAGAATTATGATAGGTACAAAATTAAATTAGATTGGTTATTTCACTGGTGTAATTGGACATAGAAGCTTTTACCACTGCTGCCAATTGCTTGCAATAGCAAATAATGAAATGAAAATGATGGCCAAAATTTATTTTCACTGAAGATTGGAGGAAGACAGGGACACAAAAAAAATGCTAGAGCGCTTAAACCGGCGTCCGTGACTAGCGGTGGGTAACTCCGGAGTCGGTAGAGAGTAGTTATATTCTTTGCTCCGGAGGTACTGATCCAAAGGAGCCGGTACCGAACGCGGATATGTAAACCTTATTTATTCCTCACAATCCTTACCGGCACCGCGGTACCAAATGATTCCGGAGCGCGCGTTCACTGTTCACTCTCGTTCACTCGCTCAAGTCACTCGGAAGTACTCGGAACACGTCGTATCGCTCGAACTAACCAACTGTTCAATTCAAAATGTGCCAAATCATCCAGTGAACCAAATGAATAAAATGTTCTGCGAAACCGGGGAACCAAAATGAGCGAGTGAGTGCCGGTGCCAAACGGTGCCAAAGGAATAAATAAGGTGAACCGGTACCGGACCCGGAGTCGGAATAAGTGAATCAAATCACTTGCCGGAATAAAGATTACCCACCGCTATCCGTGACACTCACACTGACAACTGTGACATCAGTGACATTAATAGGCCGCATTCCGAGTTAGACCATAATCGCTGACAGCGCTCACATCGATAATTTGCGTTCCGATTTAGATTTCACGATTATGACAGCTGAGAGCTGTCAACATTTCGCTCACAGTGATATTTATAAAGGGCATGGTCGGCGTTATCGCAAGATGGCGCATGTCATGACGTCATCTATGACGATTCACATGACATCGTTATCGCGCTCACGCTAATTCGGTACGGACGTTAGCCCGCTCAAATCGATTACATCCCAATTCGGAATGCAGCCTGACAATAATTTTATAGCAACATCTGACAGTTGACACTTTCAAAAATTCAAAGTCACTTTGCTAAGTAACAGCTCAGTGTGGCAGGACCACAAATAGAGTGACTTTAAAGTACAGTAGCCCTCATCAGTCCATAAAATCTAATTATAGTACTCTTTGGTCCATAAGCAATCTCACAAAGCATTAGATTGACGCTTCGGTTTCACTAACGACCTTCTTTTTTCTATACTATACTGGTTTCTATACTATACACACGCACACACACTCACATTGTCTATAATTGATAGTCGTTCATAATTTCAACTATCTTAACGCTAGCTACGTCGTTACCGTGCTTAGGTAGGAGCGATTAAGCAAGCCCGAGTTCGCATCTCACCTGCTGCGCCTGCGGATTAAGCTTGATGTTATTTTCACATATGAAATATTAATAGTTTTTGATCCGTTAATGTTGTACCTAAAATGTTTTTTTTTTGTTTTTTTTAATAAAATTACTTGAAGTGGTACGATAATCATTCCATACTTGTCTCGTCCATCTTGTTTACGATAATGAAAGTTTGTAGGTAGACCACAGAAAACTGAGTAAATTATTTCGATTTCTGTGAGGTAGATGGAATTTGTTACGACTATTCACCTAATTGAACGGTTGGTTAGTGACGAATGTTTAAATCTGATAATTAGCGAAATTGTGATTATAATTTTCAAAATACAGCGAAATATATATTGAAGCGTTGGCAATATTATTGCGCTGCGTAAAAATGATGTGATAACACAAAAAGACTAAGTGTGAGTGTTATCATTTAAACATTTCATATATTACTAAATATAAATTATTATTTTAAATTAGTGATTGATGAGTAAAGTGTTATAAACATAATGTTATTTATAATACTTTTTCTTAATTATTATAGTTTATAGTATTTTGCTTAGAGATGTCTAATAGTATAATATTCTTTGTTCTAGAGAAATACTGTAGGTCTGTGGGTTAAGAGATGTGAGGAAGAGGGAATCCTTGCTAGTCGGAGCGCTTATTTCTGAAGTGGAAAGCTAATTTAAACAAGACTTCACATGGTGAATGAATATAAAACAAATGGTTTCAAACCAACCTGACATTTTGCTGAATTATTCAACATGTCAATAAAAACTGTTCGCCGTGTACTCCACGCTTTAAAGGTTACATAACCGAAGCCCAGCAAACAATAACGTAATAAACAAGAACGCTTAAGTTCCGGAATATTTATTTATTTATATATACTTTATTGTACACCACAAAATGACATTAAAAAAAAACATACTAAAAACATACAATGGGCGGCCTTATCGCTTTCTACGATCTCTTCCAGGCAACCTTATAATAAGGAATAGTTTATCCTGTATATTTATTTATAAAAAATGAGGTTTAGGCTGCTTTCCAAATTGGGATGTAATCGATTTGAGCGCGCTTACACCCGTTCCGAGTTGGCGTGAGCGCGATATCGATGTCCCGTGAATCGTCATAGGTGACGTCATGACATGCGCCATCTTGCGATAACGCCGACCATGCCCTGTAGAAATATCACTGTGAGCGAATTGTCAGCTGTCATAATCGTGATATCTAAATCGGAACGCTAATTATCGATGTGAGCGCTGTCAGCGATTATTGTCTAACTCGGAATGCGGCCTTAGTTTCAATCATCTTTTCTTATAGAAAATGAATACTTAAGCTATCCTCAATATGTAATCTATAATCACTAAAGCCAAATGAAATGTGAAATACTTAATGTTACCAAATTGCCCCACATAACCACTTATTTAGGAAATTAATGATCGAAGCTTAATGTTTGTGGTCAAATAAGTCTGCATATAGTTTTTTTTTAACATTTCACATGTCAAAACAAAACAAATTGCTTCTAAATTCCTTTTTATACGAGTAGTATTGCACATCCTATTTGGCTGAAGAAGTAATTATAAATAATCGTATTAGTTTTTTATACCTACGTAAAAAAAAAAATTGGCAGTAAAACTGCTGCATCACATGAGATGAGAACCTAAGCCGACTGCTTCTCAGAGCAACGCTTGGCGCCTACTTCTACCAGCTCATTTTAAATTAACTCGAATTTTAGCAATGCCATGAACCGGCCAGGTCACAAGCATGATGCGTGTGTAACAAAAGCGACGGAAATATATTTTTGTTACGTGTACTGCGATGCGAGTGCGCGACTTTTCGTCAGTGTGTGCCGAGCAAAACTGCGATCTTGGTGGTGTGTGTCGTTTAAACACATACAGTCGTACCGGGAGTTCACAGCAATACAACTCTTAACGTGCCTATGCACTTTTGAACGCTTACTGTACAAACTAATTCCATGCAGAGGGATCACAGTACAGCCATGGCCCTAATTCAGACCACTTATTCCTTACTTCGAAATAAGCAACTCCTTAGCTAATCACGACATCTGCTTTTAACGTATGAACAATGAACGGAAACGAACGAAATGATGCCGTTACATGGGTTTATAATAGACACAATTTTAACTTGGTTTGTACGTGATAAGATTATGCGGGGAATTAACCATACAGAATTGGGGCTCAGGTCAGCACCCAACACAGCTATTCAAAACCGCACGATTAGCTTAACCTACGGTTTTCTAGAAGAGTGGTGACTGCCGCCAGCGGCCGAATTGTCCAAATGCAGAGCGTTTTTAACACCCTAATATCATAAACTGATGAAATTTACAAATTTAAATGACGACCTATAAGATGTGACGGAAAAACTGTTCTCGAAAACCTATTGTTTCCCAGGAGAACGTTTGGTCTGTTTTGGACATTATGGCCACATGTGTGGGTTACAAGTCTTCTAGGAAACCGTAGCTTTTACGAATTCGATTTTTATGGTTTGGTTAGGGGAAAAGCGACAAAATAGTTACTTATATTTTAGAAAATTTCAAAATATGATTTATTTCCTACTTAGAAAGTTATAATTATTGATTATTTTAATGATAATATTATGAAAATACCTTTGTTAGTTACCGTCGCGAATCAAAATATTTTGATTAGCATACAAATCACGTTATGAAATTTGAACTTCGCGGGCTGCCTTAGCGCTTCCCTCGTAAATGGTAAATAAATTATTATTATTAGGTATTTCGTAACATTACTTCACCCGTCGTATAGTATCTTTCGTTGATGCATAATCTACTAATAGTACATACTAATTCCATGGCATAATGTTTACCAACAGTGCCACCCTGTCAACATCATAATAGTGTCAAAAGATCCTTGTAGCAGGGTACAGTCACGATTACGAGCCAACATTAGAAGAATTCGAAAACATTAAAGCACAGTCATTAAAATAAATAGTTATTTTATGACTGCTTTATTCACAACAATAATTAAATTCAACAATATTCATTAAAATAATAGGGAACTCTCTATAGAAATTCAATTCAAACTACTTATAAGACTTGTTTTTTTTTGTGTGAAATAACAAATTAATATGAAGTAACTTACGATACTGAGTTTTCATTTTTTATTAACTTAAATACGCTACCATTAATGTCCCATTTTTTTTTTTTTTGTCTATTATTGTTCAGCATTGCTAATTAAAAAGGATAAGCTAGGAAACTATAAGATTTCGTTCCGTATCGAACGTCAAAAATCTAAAATTCAAAAATTTTGACAGTTCAAATACGTTAAAAAGACATCAGTTCGGCATTTGCTGTCAGAAGTGATTTCGAACTAAAAATAGGTATCAACTGACTATACATAATTTATGTAAAGTTGTGTATTTGTTTTGACCGCTGCATAGATCCAAGTAGGTATATTTAAATTTAGGTAGTTACATTCGTGCCTAACACGCAAATTCGTTCTAGACTTTTATTTAAATTATTTGGACAGATGGAGTAAGTGATTCTATTTTGATAACCTGATTCTATTGGTACGTGCTAAGGTTAGCAGTATTTTCTTTGTGCTGCTTCGTCCGGTCGTGATACACTGCCCCGGACAAGCAGCCTAATTGGGCAACACATTTTCGTAAACCATTACGACTAATCTGTTTGATTTTGAAAGTTCAACAACCTTCATTGCGGTATTTGCATGGTTGAGCAGAATTTTTATCGAACTTATGAAGCAACAGATTGCTACTGTTTTAAAACAGATTCCGATTGAATGTTCATTACGCAATTAGGGTAAAGGTCCTTATGCCCCTGCATTAATGCAATGAGCATCTGCCGCAGCAACAGCGACCACTCTCTTGAAAAAGATAAAGCGACTTTGCGGTCAATTCCTGTTTTTTTTCTGCTAGCCTGTTAAAGAAAACTAAATTTTATCAAATTGTCAAATTCAATTTGGATTTGTCAAGTTCAAAAGTTGATTCAAAATCAGAATTCTAGAAAGAGACAACTACTGGCCGCAAATTCGCTTTGTCTTCTCGTACTTTTCGGTCTGTATTCACTGCAGAACGAGCACCAACTTACGCAACGCTCAGTCCATTCTCTATGTCTATGAACATACAGTGCTAAGCAACAAGCAATAGCTGCACAAAAAACCTTCAAAATGATAAACATTTGGCTAGATCAAATTCAGTAATTACATTAAAGTTATTTACATATATCGCCCCGTTCATAGGGGCAGGTCTGGCTGTCGTTTTTTTTATTTTTAAAAGTGAAATCTTCATTAGCGGTGCGGTGGCGTTGTACACTCTTTTTTTTGTAATGGGTATAAAAAAATTAACTCGCGTTAGGACACGTGACCAGGTAACACTGATGATTGTTGTTTTTTGATTTTTATTGATTGATTTTTCTGAGATAAACTTTTTAATGGAATATAAATTGTCATGTTTGTGTACGATAGCGCAATAAATAAATATTGTATTCTACCACATAAATGATAGTACTTTTATACTGATAATTAAATCAATGGGGAAGGTCGGGCAAAGCTAATTGTAGATGCCGTGACCATAACTAGGTCCCTGCGGCCTACAATAAATTTGACATTTCGTTCATTCATTTCATTTTATGTTCATAGTTTGATTTTATTTCACTATTTCTTTATTTTCGGTGATTTCAGTATTTTAAATCAAGTACTTGACATGGAAAGTGTCAGAATTTTAAACCTTGAATATTTCCTCGTAATCACTTTCTTCAAAATGTAACTCGAACTCAAAAAAATCTCTACGAAGAGCTTTAAACCACAATCTCATAATTTTAGGGGCTTACGGGAAATTGTGGACTCCAATTTCGTAGTATAGTGGAACACAACACAGCGTCAATTTTCGCTAAAATAAAATAAAACCACATCACGCCTTGTATTATTAGCTTGTGTTGGGAACTAGCTACGACAGCGCCATTTTGACAGTAGCCTTCCCCATTCGTGCAAAATTATTCTCTAACCATTCCAAAATATAAAAATGCACAACGTTATTATTCAAGTTTTCACTTCTGCCGGCACTCCCGGAGTGCAACCCGTCGTATTTTTTTAGCTTTACAAGCTGCAGTCATGAAAAATAATTTAATTTAAAACGACAAAACAAAAACAGACGGAAAATGTCAACGAAATACAATTTTCTTGTTTTGTGTGGGCAACACTGATCATCGGTCGTTCGTTCTTGTTCTTTTCTATACGTCAAAAACCCGAGTCTAGACGTTTTCAAAATGGTTTGTGAAAATATTTCTCATCTTTTATTTTAAGACCAATCTTCCTAAAATGAAAGATTGTCGAGGTTTAAAACAAATAAGTGAAATTATTTCCATAGTTAAATTGATATATTTCGTGACGGAATGCTGTATGGAAGTCATACAACAAGACCGGCCGTAGGCCATACCCTAATGTTATATTGTTTTGGTGATAAATGTGAATGGTTCAACAATGTGTTTTTATCATAGTGTTTAGATGTAGTTATTTTCGTTTCTTCCGATTAGGTGTATATTAAGTGGAGTGAATTCACCAGCTAGTTGTTTAGTAAGTGTTATCCGTTTTTATTTCAGGGTAAGGTTAAGTGCTCTGAGTTACGCACTAAGGACAAGAAGGAGCTGTTCAAGCAGCTCGAAGAATTGAAAACAGAGTTGACCAATCTTCGTGTTGCTAAAGTGACAGGAGGCGTTGCATCCAAACTCTCCAAAATGTAAGTTTTTATTTGAAATTCTTTTATTTCAGTGTGAATACAATGCAAAGAAAGTTCTTAGGAAGAATGCGTCGTGGGCTTTGCTGCTTGAAATTCTGTGCCATTTCCAAATTGCACAGAATTTTTAAAATAGTAAAGACATTTTTGACAATACAATTCTTCATTATCTTTTCCTACACTCCTACTCTATTGCACACTAACTTTTGTTTCGTTTAGTCGCTAAGTTCTAAAGAAGAGGCCTATGTATATTCAAAATAAGTTGGGGGGTCATCTCAGGAATGGCCAATCAGAAGTATTTACCCATATATCCTTAGCCTTATTCTGGTGAAGTCAGTTGTTACTGCTAGGAATACATAGACTGAAATAAAAATTTGTGTTGTGCTTACTCATACAGTGTAGCAGACACTGACAAACAATACTTACAAGCTGGAAAAAATTGCTTGAATAATTTGAAATTCTGCACCTTATTTATTAAGGGTTTGTCAGCTGCAATGAAAAACGGAAGTCAAGTTTGAAATGAAGGGTACTAGCACACACAAATTCGAATAATTTAGTTTTCACTGATTCTTGTATTTATTTTACTTTGTTTTAGACGTGTTGTGAGGAAAGCGATTGCACGAGTATACATTGTCTACCACCAGAAAATGAAAGTTAATCTCCGAAATCATTACAAAAACAAGAAGTACAAGCCCTTAGACCTGAGGACCAAGAAGACCCGTGCTATGCGTAAGGCTCTTACCAAGCACGAATCTAAAATCAAGACCATTAAAGAGATTAGAAAGAAGTCTCTGTTTCCTCCTCGTGTTTATGCTGTTAAGGCTTAAAATAAATAATTAACAAAAATTGCATTTCTTTTCTATCAACCACTTTTGAATCACTGACACACCCCTGTAACACTCACATTTCAATATATTTTTGGCTAGAAATTCCGACAAAGCATTGATGATGCTGTCACTTCCAGCACCATAGAAAAATAAATAGAAGTTGTCTAGGGTTAAATTCCCACCACACTGTCCCATTGCAAAGCAAAGGCCTCTTCTCATACAAAGTCATGACAATTGATAACCACGCTTGCTCAAGGTAGATAGGCGATTTCAGACATATTTCACTGCAATAAAAAATATGTTTTTCCCCTCAGGGATCGTACCTATTTATATGATTCGCAATCACCATGCTCAGATGGGTTGTTATTCCGTTTATCCACACTAAGGTGGAAACGCACGTCCGTCCACCTATGAATAATACCGTGAATATATAGGCCTAAGGTGGGTGAACGGAATTACTGCTAAGTCACAAGTAGACATCGCACATCCTAAACGATGGTCTAAACAGTGATACCCAGTGGTCTTTGTCGACCCCCCAGGGGTCGATGACGACCAGTAAGCGGTCCATGTGAGTAAAAAAAATGGGGTTCCGTGAGATGTGAACGTGGGTTAGAAAACACCATGACCTCTGACTATGTTTCTGCATTTCTACTCAGCGATCAGTCAGCTAGGAATTGCCGGCGCCATCAAGTTTTAAAAGGTTGTTTTTCCAGTTTTACCAAGCTGGTGCCATCAAGGTCAAGATTCTGAATCAGAAAAGTGAGATGTGCCGGGACGCCCATTTCAATGAAAACATCAAACATTGTCCGCCATTATACGCTGTCAAACGCCTTAGCATAATCAATGGGGATGACAAGTTAAAGCTAATCTCAGATGGCGCTGCGTACAGTTGTTCCCAATGGCGTCAGTATGACATTTCTTGAATAGTGTAAACAAACCAAAAAAACGTCCATTGTGGGCGGTTAGTGTAGTTAATTTGATAACATGGCCGCGAAAATGTATTCTACTTGGAGCTTGCTTGAACTTAAAGCCGAGTTAAAGAGAAGAGGGGCATCTGTTAAACGTAGAAAAGCTGATTAAGAAGAAAGGTAGGACTTTTGAAAAAAACTTTTGAGGAGCTGTTTGCTTAGACCTAGTTCAACGTAGACCTTTGAAATAAATACGCTTACAATGTTTGAACGAATAATTTTATAATTTAATAACTTGTTAGTCGTTAGTATGCATATTTATTATATATTTTTAAATTTTATATTGTTGGTGAATACTGTTATGTATTGTATGTATATAAGTTAAAATTATTTACTCAAAATTCAGGATTATATTTACAATAGCTTAACTAATGCATAACTTTACTTAAGCAATAGTTTTTTTTACTTTTGGAGTTATAGAGAGATGAATAATTGGTTATATTTTTCCAGGTAAGAGCTGTATGACAAAAACTTTAACTTTAGTACACCACAACTCTCTCCAAATCCAACAGAACCCTCTATCATACTTCTACCATTGGAGATGTACCATGACATAAATATTAACTCTATTTTACCTCCGCTTGAAAGACAACGTATTAGATTATTTTGAAAGGTCAATATTTCTTATCGGTTTTATTTTATGTGATGGTAGGTAGTTCCTATTTTACTAAATATTTCTGTCATTTTGAAGATTCAACAAAAAACAGATGCATCAGAATTCCTCATATTGATAAGATCCGCATTTATCAACGATCACTGTTATATAAAAGGATTTGTCAAGAAGACAATGAAAAAACTCAACTATCAAGTTGACATCAAGATAGATGACCCGGGTGGCATGGCATGGCATGTAAGCAGAAACAGACTTATTAGCTCTGATTTGAATCTGTACCTTATATACAGAGTCAAAATGGAGAATTATTATTTTAAAAAACCTGCTTAAATGATTTTCAAGTACAAGGACAAATGTACTGCAGTGGCAGAAAATTCTGTAATTTATTTATATTGAAAAAGAAGAATTGTTCATAGAAAACATATTATAAAGTTAGATTATTTTACAATAACAATATAAAGGCTGAAGTTATGAATAAATATCTGTATAGAGATTATTATAATATAATAAAAACACCTAAAAGTTATTTACGAGTTTTATTTGTGATACACTCTTGGAAATTGCATAACATTATACATATAAAAATATTTAATATCTATAGGTCTTAGTAAAGCTGTTCAGTAGAAACTCCGCTTACCCCAATCACACCTGTATTTCGAATGATCTGCCATAGGCAGTAATGTTGACAAAAGAAATTTATATTTCTCATAATTTTCTAATCCAGTGTAAAACTTGGCAGACTCAACATGACTTAATAAAAGGTCAGCTGAAAAAAGAGACAGCATTGTGGCAGTCTGAGTAGAAACTGATGTTTTGTTATTTTTATTGTTAACATTGTCACCACAATCAACAGTTGTAACAAGAGAAGAAATTTGTAACTCTCTTTCGTATTCCATTATATTGTGGATTCTGAGAAATAGAAGGATGTGGGTTTTGATTGCTTGAAATATGTTGGAAAAGACTCTTTTGAATGTTTCTCTTAGCATGTCTTTCGTCTCTCACACTAGCACTGGCTGATATCCTTTTCTGGTTCCATGAAAAGAGACTTGGTACTGCTTCTTTCTTTAAAAGTTTTGGTCAGGGCAAACCTTAAAACAAGATGAACAATGATAAGTATTTAAAGATATTATGTAATGTTAACAATTTAGGTTTATAGATACTAGCTTAAATAGAAGAACTGTCGTTTATAACACCCACCTGTACTCACACTTAATGTTTGGTAATAATTTTCATGAAAATGATCTCGACATATCCTCGTAGTCCTGTAGGCTCCGTTTTTAATTATTACGGCAGCTATCCACTTTCTTCTTTAAAAACGTAGGCCAACACAAATTTCCAATAAATCGTTATATTGGAAATTTGTTTTGGCCTACGTTTTTTAAAGAAGAAAGTGGATAGCTGCCGTAAGAATTAAAAACGGAGCCTACAGGACTACGAGGTTATGTCGAGATCATTTTCATGAAAATTATTATTATTGGATTAACAGATAAATATTTGTAATAAGCACTGTAGGGAGCATCAATGCTGTAATAACTTTAAGCCTTTAGTCAGAAAATAGGTTACACAAATATACATTTATAATAATTTACACTATCATTGTAAGGTTCTGTTATTTTCACAAAAAAAAAAGGAACAAATGACTTTAACAAAAAAACTTTAATTTCGGTAGTTGGTGTCTTTGGTTTTGTATTTTCAATTTTTCACTTTTTAGTTGTGGTACCTACCCCACGTATATTCATATACCGCAGAAACCGCTACTTGCTATGTAAGTAAACCCCACGGTGAGGAGAAGTGCAACAATTAAGAAATGGATGGTCACTACCTAGCAAACTCCATACACTAAAATTGTTTTATTTTTATTTTCGCGCTTATTTTAGCACTCCATTTTGGGGTCGGTTTGTAATATATCTAATTTACAATAGCCTAATGTCACCTGTTCATCACCTTTTACAAAATATTGCTTTTCCGGATGTACGACGCAGACGCAGTGACATTAATTGCTGAGGAGTTCTTCTGGTACGTCACCATCAGCTCCACTTCACCATATGAAACAAGCATAAATTGCTTATCAACCATATTAAAGTAATCGAATCGCAACCCCTTGAAATACTTATAATTGAGTAGTTCCGGTGGCTTCATCATCTGTGGTGTTATCATCAGTTCCACTTCACCAAATGGTGCTTTCCAAGAGCAAATGCACGAGTTACTATAAAATATACCTAAATCACTATTGGTATGCCTATAATATTTGAAGAGTTCCCTCGGTTTCTCCAGGATCCTGATGACAATGCGACCACTTCGAAAGTATACCCCAAAAACTAAAAAAGAACTTTTCAAATCGGTCCAGCCGTCTTCGAAAAATCGGGCAACATACGCATGATGAGGAGTACCTTATTCGGGATGAATTATCCCAAGAACAAACCTAACAGTGTTGTTGAACAACATGTTCTCCCAGATATACGTCAGGATCAATTCTTCAACTGCAAATGTAAGTTTGTCATTGCAAAAAAAACAAATGTTTAAACTACAAATGAATGATTTTCGGACTTTTAACCTTTAGGTACCTATCCGTAATGTGAGACCTTGCTTCTTGCTAAATTTTATGTTTCTAGGTCAACAGGAAGTATCCTTAGGTTTTGATTTATTTGCGAGTATTATTTTAAAGGTCAATATTTCTTATCGGTTTTATTTTATGTGATGGTAGGTAATTTCCTATTTTACTAATACGAAATATTTCTGTCATTTTGAAGATTAAACAAAAACCAGATGCATCAGAAAAATTATATGAAGACAGATCCCTCATATTGATAAGATCCTCATTTATCAATGATCACTTTCCTATAAAAGGATTTGTCAAGAAGACAATGAAAAAACTCAACTATCAAGTTGACATCAAGATAGATGACCAGGGTGGCATGGCATGGCGTAGCATGGCATGTAAGCAGAAACAGACTTAGTAGCCCTGAATCTGTACCTTAAATAGAGTCAAAATGGAGAATTACTATTTTAAAAAACCTGCCTATATGATTTTCAAGTACAAGGACAAATGTAATGCAGTGGCAGAAAATTCTGTAATTTATTTATATTGAAAAAGATGAATTGTTTATAGAAAACATATTATAAAGTTAGATTATTTTACAATAACAATATAACCCTTAAATGCATAGCGTATCAAAAATGAAACACTAATTTCAAACCCTACTGCCAGCTACAAATTTTACTTACGTCAAACTTGGCCGTATGTTTTGAAGTTTCCATAACCTGTACTTACGGGTGAATTAAAAAAAAATAACAGCTTTCAAAATACGCACGAACAAAACTGACAGTTTGTGCACATCCCTTTTCTTTGAAACTCGTTTACAACGCAATCATCAGAAGCACTCTGGATTATGGATTGTTCATTCTCGAACCTGGAAGTTCTATGGCTTTTAAAAAATTGGATCGCATCCAGTCCAAGACACTACGCATTATTTCTGGTGCCATGAAGTCTAGCCCCATTAATGCACTCCAAGTTGAATGCGGGGAAGCTCCTTTACATCTTAGAAGGCAATTTCTATCTGACAAATATTTGTTCCGGATTCTTCAGATCTCAACTCATCCTCTTATTCCTAAACTGGATTCTTTAGTGTTGCAGATTGAATCTTCAAATTACTGGTCCCATAAACGTGCTCCTTGTTTAGTTGTAAGCTATAAAAAAATTCTATCACTTGCTTCTCCTATTCATCGTTCCAATAAACTTCCGCTATTTAGCAGTAGCTATGAGAGTTTACAATTCAGTCCCATCATAAAATATAACTGTGTAAGTAAATCAGATCCCAATTGCCATTTAAGTTTTAACCGTTTTCTGGCTGAACACCTAGAGTACCACCATATATTTACGGATGCTGCGAAGCGTTCTCCGACGGGTTGTGTTGGGATTGGTACTTACCATTCTCAATACAACATCGTACAAAAAATAAAACTGCCACCTGAGACTTCTGTTTTTACCGGGGAATGTTTTGGCATTTTAAAAGCCATAGAATATATTCGTGTTTTAAAGCTTAAAAAAACTTTAATTTTTACTGATTCTCAAAGTGCTCTTCTAGCCATCAATAAATCTCCTTTCGTACTCAAATCGCAGTTGCCAATCATTTATTTAATAAGAGAATTTGCGTTCCGAACCATCTCTGAGGGTAATACACTGCAGTTTGTGTGGATACCGGCCCATGCTGGAATCCATGGCAATGAAGTGGCTGATACACTCGCCGTTGATGCGGTGCAATGCGGGGACTTAGTTCCTTATACAAACTTTTACTTTGACCTCGAGTCTTTACCAAAGACTTTTCTTCGGAAAACCTGGAAGGAAGCTTGGGATATCGGAAGCAAATCGAAAGGTCATTATTTTTCATATATTCAACCAGACGTTCCGAAAAAACCGTGGTTTGGCAGGGCAAAGTTTGGCAAGATGGAGACCTCCATTCTGATACGGATGAGATTGGGTCATGTCTGCTCTCCAGCCCATCTTGCCAAACTTCATATCATCGACGACCCCATTTGTCTGTGTGGCACAGACGTAGGTGACATAGATCACATTTTTTTTTCCTGTCCCTTACATGATCGTTCATCCTTTCTCAGTAACCTCTTGTCCCTTCGTACTCCTTTTCCTACCTCAATACTTTCTTTACTTTGCACAAATAGCTTTCCTGTATATAAATGTATAGTATCTTTCATTACTTTAAATAATATTAAGTTGTAATTTTAGTTCATTATTCATTATAGTATCACTGTTGTAAATACTGATCCTATAGATTTTATCCCAAAATTCCGTGATAAATTTTATTATTATAGTTATATTTTCGTTTCCCTAGCTTTGTTTCCTTCTTAGTAAAATAAACGTGACACTGGCTGAATGCACAAACCGTGCGAAGCCAAAAGAAAAAAAAAAAAAAAAAAAAAAACTGACAGTTTTTGACCAACTGACGATTTTGGCGCGAACGGTGATTGTTTACATTTTTGAGTAACGATAAAAATAAGTTTGAGTGAAGTTTTCTCTTTATAAAAATATATTGTATTGGTGAGTAGTAATATTTCGTGTTTATAATTGTTCATTTTATTATTATGCTTGAATTTGGCTGTTTTCGTCTAATAATTCATGTGTATCAAAAATGATACAGTATGCAGTAACGACAGAAAAAATATGTTTATTCTTACTTAGCGGTAATTTTTTGGTGGTTGGGTATTTGTGCATGTATTTTAGTTGCTTTTTACAGCGATGGCTGCAATACGTTGCAAGGACAATGTTATAGAGGATATTCTTCGAAGATTGGAAGACGGTGAGTTATCGGAGGATGATAACTAATGAGACGAGTTAGACTTCTACCCTTCAAGAGAAGAACTACTTCAGGTGCTAGAAGGAGATGACCTGCCCGATGCCAATATTAGTACTAACGTATATAACTAGAATTCTCATAATATATATAATAATGATACCTGAGCATATGATGACATGCAGGGCACTATGATGAAAATGTATCAAATTACGAGGGAATAGAAGTAACTGCATCAGCGGGAAAGATAATAAACAGGTAATACTTCAGTCGACGTATGTTGGAACTGAACCTTCTAAAACTATTGAGAGATACGATAAGAAAGAGAACACAAGGTTGTCTATTTCCTGTCCTAAAGTTATAAAAGAATACAATGCTCATAGGGGTGGGGTCGACCTACTGGACAGCTTTTTAGGTCGATACCGCATCCAAATGAAGACAAGACAAGATAGTGCTAAATAAGATTTTTTTATCACCTCTTGGATATTACCATGAAAAATGCTTGGGTCCTATATCAAAAGGGAGTGAATCCTAAAAGCCTTATGGTAGCAGAACTTCGCGCTGACTTGGCTGAAACAATGACTAAATACGGAACATATAGAGAAAGCAAGAGAGGAAGACCAAGCACAAGTCTTGAAGAAATCTGTAAGAAGAAAATAAATACCAGCTTACCCCCTATGCGTACTAAAAACGCTGGTCTTGATAAAGTTGGCTATGAACTCATTAGAACAGATTCAAGAAGGCTTTGTCAATTTCCTGATTTATGTTTTTTGAGTATTATAAAATGCTCCAAATGGTACACTTAAAAAAAAAAAATTAAACTGTTTTTTTATATTTTTTAACATATAATACCTTCATAATAAATAAATACATGTATAATAGTAAAAAAGCTATATTTTAATTTGTAACCATATTTTAAGTGCGTAATGCATAATGTTCCATTTTTGATACAAAACTTTTTTTAATTAAAAATATATGAAAATATGCATACTGATTTTTTTTTACTATTTTTCCATGAATCTACCCATTTGCCTGAATATAATATATTTTTTTTGATAAAATAAATAATTTCATGCATTTAAGGGATAAAGGCTGAAATTATGAATAAATGAGTAGTGGCGCTGCCGTCACGATAACATTATCGCTCAGTACTTTTTTATTTCCGAATATTCCAAAAGCTGTAATATAACTATGAATTAAAACTAAAGTGACTTGAATATACGAGATACATCAGTGATAGTGTTATCTAGTACCAAAAAGGACAAAAAACAAATCAGCATTGAATTAAAACTAGAACCGTGGAAGTGACAGTGTTTTCACATAAAAACTGTTCATAAACGGTGTAATATCCAGTCAAATCAGTAAAGAAGTGAGAAAAGAACATTCCAAGTGAGAATATAAGCAGTGAAAGTGATAAACCGTATAAAAATTCAAATTTCTCATCACGAACAAAACGTTAAGAAAATATTTTGAATAATGGAACAGTGATAATGTTAAAGACTTAAAACAACGCCATCTATATCTTACCAACCATATTAACTTAGACTTGAAGTGTCATCGATAAAACAGAACATTTACGAAATTACTGGAAGGACAAAAGGATCAACTAATTTGGGTTTTCTACGTAAACGCTCGATAGCTGTGAAGCGAAACTATGTGCCTCTGGTGATGTGAACACAAGATCGTGAGTTCGAATCACAGCCAAGCAAAAATACCTTTTGGAAGCTTAGCGACACTTAAAATGGATTCTGAGAATAGAAATAATATAACGATGCGTCATAAACACAAAAAGGCATCTATGTCATTTGAACGACTATGTTTAACCAGCCCGTCGTCATCTGAGAAGTCAATAGCAGACAGTCTACCCGAAAAAATTACAAACTACGACGATGACCACACCAAAAGTTTAAAAGAACAAATACAATCACTGACTGACCAACTTAATAGCGCACACGAACAAATCGACGAACTGTTACTTGAGAATGGCTCACTTAACAAAGTAACGCAGGAACAACAAAAACAAATTGGGTATTTAAAAACGATATGTACAAGCACCCCCCAGAGTACTAATCCGGCCAGTAAGAGAAAAAACAAAAAAAAGTGTAGGAAAACACTTGATTTTGAGAGAGAAGATAGTGATACTGCACTCAAGGACAAGGACTATGAGACCAGTGAAATCAGATTAAAAACATCACAAGAACAAAATCAAGATTTTTTACAGAATCGAACAATAAGCGCATTCGACAAACCTAGAATAATAATTCTGGGAGATGAACAAGTTCGAGGTCTCTCACAGGTATTAATAAATAGAAGAACGGCTAAATGGAATGATGATTACACGGTCTCGGCTATTGTCAAACCAAGTGCAACATGCACCGACATTCTGTGTAATAACTTAGAATTCTATAACTCGGTAACCAAACAAGATATTGTTATACTGTCGGTAGGGACAAATGATAGTAATCCATGTCATCTCCAGAAAGAAGTATGTATAGCACTTAATAACCTACGAACGTGCCAACAAATTTATTTACTAGGCGTGCAGTGTAATAATTATTTAAATAAAAATATGTTAAACCAAAATTTACAACTTTTAACGCAGAATTTCACAAACTGTATATTTATAAATCTTAGTGAATTCTCCAATTATAAGCGATACTTTTATATAAAGCAAAATAATCGCACTTATCTAAATGAACTTAGCTCTAAATTAAATATTGAAATTGATTATCTTAAATACACAAAAGAATTTCTCATGAAAAAGCCTTTGTTATTCACTGCATATAATCTGGAAAAACGTAGTGAATTAACTAACGTACCATGCTCCAGTCAAAAGACAATTATGGATTATTTTAAGCCAATAACATGTGACAAGAAGGTAGGAATTGATACTAAAGCACAAGTTGACTCGAGACCGGTTTCTGATTCAGCCTGTGATAATCTTTTTCGTGTATGAACATATTTTTGTACTACACCAAAATATTAATGGACTTGTAAATAAATCGGACTTACTAGGTGTGCACCTTAATAATTTTAAAGATGAGGGAAAATCGGTGGACATAATATGCATAACAGAAACCAACATGAAAAAGGACGATCATATACATCTTCACGTACCTAATTATACACTCCAAACATATTATTCACGAGAAAATAGAAACGGGGGCTCATGTATACTATTGCGGAATACTTTATTGGGACAAAAACTAGATGTAGGAAAATGGTGTAAACCAAACGTTATCGAAGTTTGCGCGGTTGAATTACAGAATCACCCCGTAATAGTTGTGTGCGTTTACAGACCTCCTAATATGGATAAGGCCTCAATGAATACTTTCCTTGTTTGTTTAGATATGATTCTAAATGAAATCTGTTTTAAACATAAGAAAAAGATAATTGTATGTGGTGATTTTAATATAGATATTTTGAAGGATAACTACGCCTCTCGTAGCTTTAAAAACCTATTGCAAAGTTTTAATTTGAAAGTAGGTGTGCTCACTCAAACACGTCTTTGTAGCGGAACATGCATTGACAACATTATTGACAATATACGGGGAAGTAAATGCGTAACGGTCGAATTGGCGTTGTCAGATCATACAGCGCAACTACTACAATGTCCTGTTAAAAAACTTGCGTACTTCCATATTGGTACATATTTAGACGTAGTTTCTGTAAAGACAATATGCAAATGTTTAAAAATTGCTTACAAAATTTGACATTTAATGATATTTATTCCTCCACGGAACCTAATGACGCATTTAATAAGTTCCACGACACATTTAAACTATTTTATGATATGTGCTTTCCGCTTAAGCAATTAAAACGATATGCAGTAAAATCACCGAAGTGGATTAGTAAAGGTATAAAATTATGCTGTAAACGCAAGCGCGAAATGTTGTGGCAATTTCGAAAAGACCCCAACCCCAAGACTAAAACAATTTTCAAAACATATACGAAACGCTTAAAAACAATAATTCGCCTGACTAAGAAATCCCAAAATAACAACCACATTAATAATGCGTCTAATAAGTGTAAAGCTACATGGCAAATAATAAATAAGAGCAAAAATAATAAGCCAGTCGAAGGGATACCAATACTTAAAATAAATAATGTAGATATAACTGACCCAAAAAGTATCTCCCAAACTTTTAATGACTATTTTATTGACGAAATTGAATCAGTAACTGACATTAATATTATTAATCAAAATTTAAAATTTGACATGCATCCTGACTCATTATATTTAAGACCCACAGTTCCCCCTGACATTGTAATGCTAATAAATTCATTAAATAATACTAATAGCTCTGGATATGATGACATTACAACCAATGTTATTAAATCTGTCTCAACTATTATAGCACCAGTACTTAGTTATATAATAAATATGTGTCTAGAATCGGGTGTGTTTCCGGATAGGTTAAAATTAGCTGTTATAAAACCACTTTATAAGAAAGGTAGCAAACACGATCCAGCCAACTACCGGCCTATTGCCTTACTACCCATATTCTCTAAAATAGTAGAAAAAGTTATGTACAATACATTATACTCATTTTTTGAATGTAACAATCTTTTTGCTGATGAACAATACGGTTTTAGAAGAAAAAAGAATATAAATATGGCAATTTTCAATCTCTTTGAAAAAATTATATCGGGCATTGACAACAGAAGTCCGGTTGCTGCTTTATTCATGGACATGAGCAAGGCATTTGACTTTGTGGATAGAACAGTGCTATTGAAGAAGTTGGAAAGGTATGGAGTTAGGGGCAATGCTTTGAACCTTCTGAAATCATACTTGTCCGACAGAAAACAAGTTACCAAAATGGATAAGGTCTGCCTTACGTCAAAAACCGAGCGTACGTATGTTTCGAGCCAGAGAGCTAATAACTACGGTGTACCCCAAGGAAGTATTATAGGATCTTTATTATTTATTATTTACATTAATGACATGCCCAGAGAAACACATGATCCGATGGTTTTGTTTGCTGATGATAGCACGGTCGTTTTTAGTGGTACCAATGACGTAACGACACTTGAGGGAGAGATAAACCACTGTCTCAAAGTATTGGTAAAATGGATGGGCGCGAATAATTTAAAAATTAATATTGACAAAACTAAAATAATGACTTTTGAGCAAAGGACAAATCATAAAAAACCTGACATAAAATATAGAGATAAGACAATTTCAGAAACGACAACTACAAAATTTTTAGGGCTTGATCTGGATAGAGACATGTCATGGAAAACTCATACTGACAGTGTATGTAAACGCCTGAGTCAACACTCATATGCTTTACGTAATCTCGCAAAGGAGATAAATAAAAAAGTTTTGGTTACGGCGTATCATGCATATGTTACGTCTGCATTACGATACGGGATCATATACTGGGGTAACTCCACCAACATGGAGACAGTATTTAGAGCGCAAAAGAGGTGTGTTAGGGCGATATGCGGTATTCAAAGCACGGAAAGCTGCAAACCGTTCTTTGTGAATTTCCGTATATTAACGGTACCATGCCTATACATATATGAGGTAGCCGTATTTGTTAAAACAAACTTCCACCTATTTGAACAACTGCACAGTTCGCGACATAAAAATAAAATAAGCGGTAGGCAACACAAACAAGCAGTATTCCGTAAAAACTTCCTAGGAATGGCACCACATATTTATAATAAATTACCTAATGCTTTGCTTTGTAGTATAGATATAAATGTATTTAAAAAGCAACTCAATAATCTACTGTTATCTAAGACTTATTACACAATTAACAAATACCTGTTAGATAGAAGTTTGTGCGTATAATAAATACATACAGTTATGGGAATACTTGAGTCCGACTTATTTTATTTTATTTTATTACAATTATTTTATTTGTATTGTTAATTATGTGTTGACTGTTTTAAGACATTATATAATAGATAAAATAATTAATTATAGTATTAATAATGATTTTATGACATTGTATAGAGTACTAATTGTAATTTATGACATTGTATAGAGAACAAATTGTAATTTATGACATTTGATAAGGTATTATTTGGAATTAATGACATAGTATAAGGTATTTAATGGAATTTATGACATAGTATAATTTGATAATCGTTTTGCATGCCTAAATTGGTGCAACACAGTGGACTACGCATTCACATGACATCTAGAAATGTATGATTAATTATGTACTGTGTTGAGCAATCAACATTTGAATTTTAATTTGAATTTGAAATATCTGTATAGAGATTATTATAATATAATAAAAACACCTAAAAGTTATTACTGAGTTTTATTTGTGATACACTCTCGGAAATTGCATAACATTATACATATAAAAATATTTAATATCTACCTATAGGTCTTAGTAAAGCTGTTCAGTAGAAACTCCGCTTACCCCACTCACACCTGTATTTCAAATGATCTGCCATAGGCAGTAATGTTGACATAACAAATTTATATTTCTCATAATTTTCTAATCCAGTGTAAAACTTGGCAGACTCAACATGACTTAATAAAAGGTCAGCTGAAAAAAGAGACAGCATTGTGGCAGTCTGAGTAGAAACTGATGTTTTGTTATTTTTATTGTTAACATTGTCACCACAATCAACAGGTGGAACAAGAGAAGAAATTTCTTACTCTCTTTCGTATTCCATTATATTGTGGATTATGAGAAATAGAAGGATGTGGGTTTTGATTGCTTGAAAGATGTTGGAAAAGATTCTTTTGAATGTTTCTGTTAGCATGTCTTTTGTCTCTCACACTAGCACTGGCTGATATCCTTTTCTGGTTCCATGAAAAGAGACTTGGTACTGCTTCTTTCTTTAAAAGTTTTGGTCAGGGCAAACCTTAAAACAAGATGAACAATGATAAGTATTTAAAGATATTATGTAATGTTAACAATTTAGGTTTATAGATACTAGCTTAAATAGAAGAACTGTCGTTTATAACACCCACCTGTACTCACACCTAATGTTTGGTAATAATTTTCATGAAAATGATCTCGACATAACCTCGTAGTCCTAGTAGGCTCAGTTTTTAATCCTTACGGCAGCTATTCACTTTCTTCTTTTAATACGATTTATTGGAAATTTGTGTTGGCCTACGTTTTAACACCCAATTACACAACACTTTGTAATTTCTATGTTATTTGTGAACATATTTTTTATGATGTTAGAATGCTATACAATTTGACAGATAATTTGGAACAATCTTAGGCCGCATTCCGAGTTAGACCATAATCACTGACAGCGCTCACATCGATAATTAGCGTTCCGATTTAGATATCACGATTATGACAGCTGACAATTCGCTCACAGTGATATTTCTGTAGGGCATGGTCGGCGTTATCGCAAGATGGCGCATGTCATGACGTCACCTATGACGATTCACGGGACATCGTTATCGCACTCACGCCAACTCGAAACGGGTGTAGGCGCGCACAGATCGATTACATCCCAATTCGGAAAGCAGGGTTATAGAGCGCCACTTTAAAAGTTATTGCCAGTTAAGATTCTCAAATAATAAAGAAACCTGTGATTAATTTGTATGTTTTATTTTTTTGACCGGATCATTCAAAATTGCGCAAACTTACACCACCCTACCCTACCTTAAATTTTCTCGTAGGTATTCTCTTTTCATTTAGATCAATTTACCTGTTCCGCAACTGTTTTTGTAATATTTAGTTTTAATCTAATTTCTAACTAATTAAATAACTTTGATACGTTTTTTCATATTAATAAATTATGGGTACTTGTTCTATTTTACTTCGCTACGCAATGGCGCCCGATTAAAAGTAAGTATTAACAATTAAAATACTTAATAATAACATACTAATTCGTTATATCGTGTGGTGCTCCTTCCGAGCAATTTTAATCTTATTTCTTTTTTGTCATTTGGATGTTCTGAAATTGAACAGAGTCCTCTTTTCCGTTCCGTGAGGCACGATTAATTTTCTGGATAGTTACCGCACAGAACAACAATACTCCTAGCGGAGTTACCGTGAATGCGATTGGACAGTGAACGTGCTCAATGTGTGTACGGTCTCAAAAATAACGGGTCAGTCATAAAGTATGAATATCTCCCGAACTACGTATGCTATCATAATGAAACGAATACTGTTCGATTGGGCATTTAATGATACAAAAAATGAATAAACTGAAATTTATGTGTACCTTCATTCTTATTCTCAAAAAAAATAAAAATAAAGTAAGACATTTTTTTCTGAAAATTAAAAAATGTAAGATTTTTTTTTTTGCTTTTATTCATTACATACATAATTTTAATACTTCGTATTGCCTCCCCGAGCTCTTCATGCAGCTTCCAGGCGATTCGGCATGCTGAACACCAAATTTCGGAGCCGGTTCTGGGGAATGGCTTCCCATTCCTCCACCAGTGCTTGTCTGAGCTCGGGTAGCGTGATTCGTGGGGAGTTACGACGTTTTACGCAACGCTCAAGCTCGTCCCATGCATGCTCTTTGGGGTTTAAATCAGGGCTTCGCGCTGGCGACTGCATCAGTTCGATACCGACCTCTCCAAGGTATTCATTTACGATTCCGGCGGACGCGCATTATCATGCATTAATATGCCATTCGGGTCCAACCTCGGGTCCTGATGTATGTGGGGCGGTGGACGTGTAAACATTACCCTAGACCAATCGTCCACTGTCCAGTGTTGGTGCTCGCGCACGTATCTCTGTCTTGCAATTCGATGTTGCCGTTCCAGTTTGGGGCCATTTGCGGGCCTTAATGGTTTCAAGTTTGCCTCAGCAAGACGTCTCCTCGCTGTTTGTGCGCTTAAATTGCTACCACCAAAGCGAATAAAGTGTTTTTTTAGACCAACTGCAGTTTGAAAACAATTTCGGAGCATTGTAGCCTCCAGGTATCTGTCATCTCTGGCCGTTGTGCATCTTGGCCTGCCATTTCCTGGTCTCCGAAGGTGCGATCCGGTCTCTCGGTACCGCTGGACTACCCGCTGAACAGTCGACAAAGATACAACAATGTTTCTTGCTAAATGATTAATGATTTTATTTCTGTAAATAGGTTTGTACAAACACTTTTACACGTCAATCATATTTTAAAAACTAGGTGAGATCGGCATTTCCTATCTGACTACTCTGAGAAGAAACGCCGAAACAAACTCAGAGGTCACTGTCTCTTTTAAAGTCCAGACATAATCTTGGTCAGGTCATGTGAAGACCATGTGGATTGATATCTGAAATGGTCTTTCGAGGAAAGAACCACACAGAATGAGTGGACCTGTCCAGTCAGTGCACGCATTTGTCAGTTGTCATGCAGCTCAACACAGAACTAAAGGAGCTAAACGATTCGACGAACATTACCAAAGAAAGGACATTTGGGTAGGCCGCATAAATTACTCAAACTGCCAGACCATGATTAAAACTAATAATTAAAAAAAATGCATTAAAAAAAACAACAAATCCACAATGTCTTCACCTTCACAATAATTAAAATAGTATAATCCTTTACAAAGTAAATGTCATTGCATATATAAAGTGCATCAATGTCAAAGTGTAAATAAAATATGAAAATAATCATCATATCATATGAGGACTATGTAGACTGGTGTCTGAAATGGTCTTTTGAGGAAAGAACCACACGGATTTGAGTGGACCTGTCCAGTCAGTGCACGCATTTGTCAATCATCGTGCAGCTCAACTCAGAACTAAGGAGCTCAACGATCCGACGAACAATACAAAAGAAAGGACATTTGGGGAGGCCGCGTAAAGTACTCAAACAGCCAGACCATCTATATTAAAAGAAGAAAAAAAAAATGCAATGACCCACATAGTCCTCACATTCACAAAAATTAAAACAATATTATACTTTATACAGTAAATATATACATGTCATTGTTTAGATAAAAAGGTACGAAAAAAAAAAGTAAAAATAGCAAATTACACATCAATTATGTCTGTGTAAACTTATTGGAGCAGCTCAATCCCAAGCCTTCTTGTCCTCAATATAGTCCTTGACAGTATAATAGGCTTTCTGGCATAATTTCCGCTTTATAAAAGTTTTAAATTTATTAAGGCTTAGTTCTTGAATGTGGCTAGGAAGTTTATTATAAAAACGTATAGGTACATTGACATTTGTTGAGGACAGAGGACAAATCTAGCAATGAAAACACGCGCGATCATTACTAAGATTTATTATCGGTATATCCACAGGTTTACTATATTTACTAATATTATTACAACTATTATTCACTAGTTTTCGGGCTAGTATCGCTACAGTTCAATCTTACTTCTAATAAAAACCTAGTGCACTCTCTCGAGTCTTGAAGCGAACAGAACCAGTGCCCATCGAAGCGTGGGCGGAAACCCTTTGCTTTAAACCAACATCCGGTTCTAGAAGCTTCCAGAATGTTCAAACAGTTACTCAGTGCTGCCTCGTAGTGTCGACAGGAGAGTACTACGACATTCATTCATAATTATTACAATACTCATTCATAAAACAGCGCCTACTGGTGTCGAGAAGCGGGCATCGGTCGATATGTATGCATAAGCCATTCATTATACCTCGCGCCCTCTAGTGGCGAATCAAACAAAGATGTCTCAACCTTAGCCTCCTGCTCCCGCTACGTGACAACAGAGGACGCTACTTGTATATCGGTCACATTTCTCCCGCCGTGTACATACAATAATGTACATAATCTATAGTGACTACCACTAGTGACTGGTATACACTTCACAATATCAACAATTGAATACAATTAACAATTCGCTGACTTATAAGATAACACTTTAGTACACATACATTTATAGTTAAGAGTAACTCAAGAATCCCTGCTCTGCTATATATTAAATCAAATAGAAATAAAAAAAAATCTCCTACTGGTAGCAGAATCCTGGAGTGACGCCAAGAAAAGGGGACACATATAAGAACTTATTGTACTCTAAATAAGTGTCTACCAATACAATACATGATAACAACTAAGTTTCTACTGTTATGACGACGAGACGTTTAACAGGACGGCGCATGACACCGTTCTTGGTTTTGACGTCGACGACTCTTACGACACCATCTGCACCTGGGTACATGCGTTCGACTCTCCCCTTTGGCCATATGTTTCTTGGTAAGTTTGGGTCCCCTATGACAACCAAATCGCCCACCTTGACCGTGTCGCCGCGTCCACGCGGCTCCCGCCGGTTTTGAAGCGTAGGCAGTACTTCGCGTACCCATCGTTGCCAAAACAAGTCCGCTAGTCGTTGTGACGCTCTCCAATGTGAACGGCGTAGTTCATCCGGCCTTGTGAAAATCCCTGGCAACGGGACTTTAGAGGGCGCGCCGAGCAGAAAGTGGTTAGGCGTCAAAGCTTCTTCGTCGTCGGGGTTAACCGATACATGGGTCAAGGGTCGGGAATTGACCGTGTGTTCTACCTCTGTCAGAAGTGTGTGAAGTACGTCTTCATACGGATGCCGCTCGATAAGTGTAGCATTCAATGCGGTCTTTACCGTGCGTACCAACCGTTCCCAGGCGCCGCCCATGAATGGCGCTCCTGGTGGAATGTGGCGCCAGGCTATGTGGCGTACTTCTGCTTCATGGTAAAGAGATTCTAGGGCAGCCTTACGGAGCTCAGCATCTGCCCCGTGGAAATTGGTGCCGTTATCACTCCAAATGACTTCAGGACATCCACGACGTGCCATCATACGCCTTAACGCAAGTATAGCGGCATCCGTTGAAAGCGATGCGGCAACTTCTAAATGGACAGCACGCGTAGTTAGGCATGTGAACAATGCAACATAGCGCTTCTCGTGATGTCTCGCTACTGTGACGGAGAGTGGCCCGAAGTAGTCCAGTCCTGTGTGTGTGAATGGACGTTGATGGTGTGCTAGTCGACAGGGTGGTAAGTCGCCTGTCAGTGGCTCTAGCGGCGAGGCTCGACGTAATCTACAGGGTTGGAAGAGCCTGATTACTGCTCGGACGGACGGCCTTAAACGTAGAATCCAATAGCGCTGTCGTATTTCGTTAACGACGCATTCCACGCCGCTGTGGTGTAACCTTCGATGAATCCAGTGTATGTACAAGCGGCTGTAACGGTGATCGCCGTCTAGTACTGCTGGTGACTGTGTTTCTCGTGATATTTCAGCTGCTGCTGCGATGCGCGAGCGTATTCTCATTATCTTGTGCTCGTCGACTGTCAGAGATAATCGCTTCAACCGGCTGTCAGTTGGTACCGTTCTCCCGCCGGTGACAAGACGCAATTCATTTGCGAAACTTTCTTCCTGTATAGCACGAGTCCACAGGAGCTCGGCCTGACGTGTGTACTGGATGCCAAGGGGTATGTAGACCGTCGGTGTTACGCTGAGGTTGCGGCTCTGCACTCCAGGTCGCTTCTTTGTACCCGCCTTCACCGTCCATTTCGGGTCGTCTACACTGACGCCTTTGTTACGTTTGCGGGTGGTAGCTGTTGTCGTGTGAACTCGAAGTCGGTCGATGAATTGAATAACGCGGGCTGTGGCCCGGATGAGTCGTAGCCAGGAAGAGAAACGTGTGACGTCAGGTAGTCCCTCTGTTAAGTTCGACCGTTCGTGAGCAGCAGCAATGCTGACACGCTCCTCACCCGTGTCTATGTAGGGGTGTGAGTCTGTTTCCTGCGGCCAGGTGTTTTCTTCTAATTCCGCTACTCGGTGCGCAACGAACGGTTTGAAAGCGCGTGCGCCGGCGCGCAGCCACGCTAGCACTGTGCGCGAGTCAGACCAGAAGACTCGACGGTCGGCGCGACGATCGTGCTCTTCTTCCACGCAGCGTGCTAGTCGCCCGCCGAGAACAGCAGCCTGTAATTCAAGTCTAGGTATAGACGTGACCTTAAGGGGCGCAACGCGCCCTTTCGCTGCCGCGAGCGATACATTTACTTGCCCTATGCCGTTCACTGAACGCCAATATGCTGCCGCGGCATAGGCTCGTTCGCTCGCGTCCACGAATATATGCAATTTTAGTCGAATCGAGTGATTATAACCCAGGTGACAGCGTGGAATACGAACGCCTTTTAGTATCTGTAGAGCAATCAACCAGTCGTGCCATTTACGCTCTAGACTTTTAGGTAGGCGCTCGTCCCAACCGATTTTTAAACGCCAAGCGTCTTGCAATATGCACTTTGTTTGTGTCGTAAACGGCGCGGCTAGTTCCAGCGGGTCATATAAAGACATTGCCGTTTTTAATAACTGACGTTTCGTAACCTGCTTGCTCAAAGAAGAAGGGTCTACTTTCCTGAAGTTGAATCCTAAAGTATCACTCTGGTGTTGCCAGATGAGACCGAGAATTTTCTCCTCCTTGTTGAGCACAGTGTTCTCAACCACGGGCTCGGTCGCGAGATCAGCGACAGCGGCCGGCTCGTTGGACGCCCATTTCTGTAACACGAAGTTACCTCGCCGATGTACCGCGTCGACTGCTTTAGACACTCGGTTCGCTTCTTCTGCGTTGTCAAAACTCTGTAAAAAATCGTCTATATAATGATTACGTACTATAGAATTCACTGCCTCGGGGTAGTCAGCCTCATGAACCTGTGCGTTATGTATTTTAACATAAATCGCAGTGCTCGGTGAAGAGGTCGCACCAAACACTACCGCTTTCATTCTATATTCGATGGGCGTTAAAGTCGTATCGTCGCGCCACAGAAAACGAAGTGCGTCTCTATCTTCCACTCTTACCGTTATGCGTAGAAACATATCTTTTATATCTGCTGAAACGGCGACAGGTTTTTGTCTGAATCGCATTAATACGCCAAGGAGTGATTGTAAGAGATCAGGGCCTGTCAGAAGATAATCATTGAGGCACACTCCATGTGTGCGTGCCGCTGCGTCATACACAATTCTGACCTTACCCGGTTTAGATGAATTAATTACTGGAAAATGTGGTAAGTACCACTTGTTCTCGTTAGATGGCGTTGGTGCCGGTTCTGCATACCCATTTGATACCAGTGCCTTCATTTGCTCTGAATATTTTTGTTTTAGAGTTTGGTCTTTGCGTAAACGGGATTCAGTGTTTTGTAGTCGACTGAGAGCGGAGGCGTAGTTGTCTGGAAAACACCTATCCTTATTCTTCCATAATAAGCCCGTCTCGTAACCGCCTTCGGGCAGAGCGCGTGTAGTAGTCTTGTGCCTGCTCGGTCATTTTTAAGATCGCTCCGTACTAGTACATTTCGGACAGTGAACTAGTTCATTCTATTCGTTCTAACAGCTCTATTCGTTCTTCGCTCTCGGAGTCGGTCAGCATTTCCTTAAGCGAGGCTCGGACCCGGGAGCAACACGCTCTTTATTTATGGTCTTTATGCAGTAACGTAACAAAGACATTGTACTAAATCACTACGTTTAGGTACTTTAAGATGATGTAATGGAAGATATTTTTTAGCATTTAAATCAGAATCTGTGTCGCCGTGAAGGTGACCAAGTCATAGTATTAATTTAACACATTTGATTTTCCTTCATACTTGAACAGGCTGTCATTCTGATCAATCGTAAAATTAAAATATCGTTTTTCCGTTATTAAAATAAGTAATATAAGAATGAAACCAAAACATTTGTTTTTTATCTGCACAGTACCTACTTATTTTTTTGGCAACTGTGTAATGTAGAAAACGTTTAGAATGGCGAATTCGGTCGTTCGGGTTCGGGTAGCATCGTCATCCGTCGGCTATTCTGTCTCGTTCTCATTCACAGACATCGAATGAATTCGTATGACGTATCATTTCATTTCTCGTTCTCATTCGCACCTAATAAGATCGCGCGGTTAAAATGTACGAGTCCGAAAGGAGCTATTAGACCTAATAGAACGATTACAAGTCAGAGTTCGGAAACGATTCTTTTAGTACAGTGCAAAGATTCGGCTCCTATTCGTTCATCGTTCATGAACTACACAAGACTAGCGTGTAGTTTCCTCTAGTATTTTCAATGCTCTCACCTCTGGGTCTGCTTGCGGGCGTCGTGGCTGCACTCCTAGTGATTCCAGGCTAAAATGTTCTTGTATGAGCTTTTCAATAGATTCGACTGTACTTACATGACCGCAACGTTCTCCAATCTGTGGTAATACATGTACTTTTGTCAGGCTGCAGGTTTTACCATGTAAAACCCAGCCGAGCGGTGTGTGTGACGCTACTGGTTGACCTTTTGTACCTACTCGTGCCTCAGAAGCGAGCAGGAGTGCCCAATTGTCCTGGCCTATCAAGACAGTTGGTACACCCGCGTCATATGCTAGCTGCTCGACTATAGGTGTCAGGTGCTCGAAGCCTGCCAGGTCATTAACGCGTATCGATTGGCCAGATAATTCAATAGTCTTGTGCCTGCTCGGTCATTTTTAAGATCGCTCCGTACTAGTACATTTCGGACAGTGAACTAGTTCATTCTATTCGTTCTAACAGCTCTATTCGTTCTTCGCTCTCGGAGTCGGTCAGCATTTCCTTAGGCGAGGCTCGGACCCGGGAGCAACACGCTCTTTATTTATGGTCTTTATGCAGTAACGTAACAAAGACATTGTACTAAATCACTACGTTTAGGTACTTTAAGATGATGTAATGGAAGATATTTTTAGCATTTAAATCAGAATCTGTGTCGCCGTGACGGTGACCAAGTCATAGTATTAATTTAACACATTTGATTTTCCTTCATACTTGAACAGGCTTAGGACTGTCATTCTGATCAATAGTAAAATTAAAATATAGTTTTTCCATTATTAAAATAAGTAATATAAGAATGAAACGAAAACATTTGTTTTTATCTGCACAGTACCTACTTAATTTTTTGGCAACTGTGTAATGTAGAAAACGTTTAGAATGGCGAATTCGGTCGTTCGGGTTCGGGTAGCATCGTCATTCGTCGGCTATTCTCTCTCGTTCTCATTTACAGACATCGAATGAATTCGTATGACGTATCATTTCATTTCTCGTTCTCATTCGCACCTAATAAGATCGCGCGGTTTAAAATGTACGAGTCCGAAAGGAGCTATTAGACCTAATAGAGCGATTACAAGTCAGAGTTCGGAAACGATTCTTTTAGTACAGTGCAAAGATTCGGCTCCTATTCGTTCATCGTTCATAAACTACACAAGACTATAATTCAAGTCTGTCGATGGTTCTGGCTTCGATGTCAATGCCTTTGGTTGTGTATTTTCCTCGTATGTTTACCTTGACTCGTTGCGAGTTCGTAGCGTCAATCCGCGTGCCTGCTACGGCCTCGATATATAATGGCTCATTTGGACCTTCTGCGCCTATTCTCTGCGCGACGTCTGTAGTAAGTAGAGTTATTGTCGATCCATCGTCTAACAAAGCGAAAGTGTCTACTTTACCTTTTGGTCCCGATAGTGTTACTGGTACTACTTTCAACAATACTTGGTTGTATGTGCGTGGCGTGCTCGTGTTATTGATGACGGCGTGCAGCGCGATGTCACCGCATGGCGCTGAGTCGTCCCGCGACGCGGTCGCTGTGACACGAGGATGCTCTTCTGGGTCGCTTGCGGTGTTCGTACCCCGTCTACTGTCACTGTGCAGTAGCTTGTGATGATAGTGCTCGCAGTCTTGCATTTCACACCGCTTGCTTTTGCATTGATGCTTCCACGTCCGTCTGTTTAGGCACCTGAAACATAATTTATTTTTACGAGCAGTTTCCCATCTATCAGTTATTAACATTTTTTAAAGTTAGAGCAGATAGCCACGCTACTACAATTACCGTTGCATACCACACACGGTGTTTTATGGCTTTCTATTATTTTAAACGTCTTGTGAGCAGGTTGTTGTGTACGGTCTCGTTTATGTTCCACCTGTGCTGAGGCATGACGCGCATTAAGATCGGCCTCTCTATCGAGAAATCGTCCCAACACTACTAAGCCAGGCTCTGCGTCACCCGCAGCCATCTCATAATCGTACCACCGGCTCCTTAGCGTAACTGACAACTTTTCTGAGATAGCGGAAATCATCTCTGGGCTATATAAATATTCTGTTCTTTTCAGAGCTTGCACCGCTGCAATAGCGTTTGTGACCTTCGATGCAAACACACATATATCTGTCGGGTTATCTGATACTTTAGGTAACTGACGTAATTTATTTAATTCGTAGGTTATTAATGCGTTGGGTCGTCCAAATCTAGATTCTAACCTTTGCATAATTTGAACGGCCGAGGATCCTAGGAACAGGCATTTAACTGCCTCTAACGCTGTCCCTCTCAAGTATTTTCTGAGACGGGCCAAATTCCCTGCCTCTGTGTGAGTTGACGCAGACTCATTATACGCTGCTTTAAAATGCAGCCATTCGCCGGGATGGCCACTATAGATAGGTAAATCAAATTCATACCTGCTGGCAGCGGGTTTGCCCCGCGCTACCTCTACCAATGCCTGAGTCAGTCCATGCAGCAGGCTCCCCTCGTCGCCACGTTGCGGCAAGGTCGGCAGCTCGGCGTTTGACGGCAAGGGTTGTAACTGCGGCGAGCGGATGTGGCCGCGGAGTTCGCTAAGTATGTCCGCGGCGTCCGTCTGACGTTTCGATGTCGCAGTTGAGCTTCCCTCCAATAATTCTTCGTCTGCTGATTCTGCTTCAAGGAGCGCTAACCTAGCGGCGGCGAGTTCCAATCTCGCTCGCGCCAACGCCTTTCTGTCACTTGCACGTCCGTCGGCTCGTGGTTGTCTGTGTGGAGGTGTCGTCGCCCCAGGGCTGTGAGATTGGGGTTGGTCCGAAACTGTGACGGAATAGTTGGGCGGGTCTGTCGGTTCCACCACTGTCGCCAATTCCGTGGAGACGGACTCGTCCCCTCCTGTTGCCGCTGTGACGGGTTCATGCATACCGCGTGTCTTCACCATGTCGACGGTATTGCATACACCACACTAACACTTTCACGTAATATTGAACCAAAGCTATACCTGCCCGAATCCGGCTCGAAGGACCAATGTTGAGGACAGAGGACAAATCTAGCAATGAAAACACGCGCGATCATTACTAAGATTTATTATCGGTATATCCACAGGTTTACTATATTTACTAATATTATTACAACTATTATTCACTAGTTTTCGGGCTAGTATCGCTACAGTTCAATCTTACTTCTAATAAAAACCTAGTGCACTCTCTCGAGTCTTGAAGCGAACAGAACCAGTGCCCATCGAAGCGTGGGCGGAAACCCTTTGCTTTAAACCAACATCCGGTTCTAGAAGCTTCCAGAATGTTCAAACAGTTTCTCAGTGCTGCCTCGTAGTGTCGACAGGAGAGTACTACGACATTCATTCATAATTATTACAATACTCTTTCATAAAACAGCGCCTCCTGGTGTCGAGAAGCGGGCATCGGTCGATATGTATGCATAAGCCATTCATTATACCTCGCGCCCTCTAGTGGCGAATCAAACAAAGATTTCTCAACCTTAGCCTCCTGCTCCCGCTACGTGACAACAGAGGACGCTACTTGTATATCGGTCACAACATTTAAACGAGCCACCTATTTTCTTGAGCCTGGTAGTGGGAACAACAAATTTGTGTTTATTCCTAGTATTTTTGTTATGGATATCACTGTATTTTTTAAATAGATTAATATTTTTATGTGCATATAAAAGATTTTCATAAATGTACTGAGAAGGCACAGTCATTATATTAATCTCTTTAAATTTGTCTCTGAGGGAGTGTCTGGGACTTAATTTATAAATTGAACGAATTGCCCTTTTTTGTAAAACAAAAACTGTTTGAATGTCGGCGGCATTTCCCCACAAAAGAATACCGTACGACATCACACTATGAAAATAACTAAAGTAAACTAATCGCGCTGTCTCTAAATCAGTTAAATTACGAATTTTTCTAACGGCGTATGCTGCAGAGCTTAGTTTTTTTGACAATTTATCTATATGGGGCCCCATTGAAGCTTGGCATCCAAAGTTATGCCTAAAAATACTGTGGAGTTTTCGGGTTTCAACTCTTCACCCTTTAAAAGAACACTAGTTTCTACTTGTCTAACATGAGGTATCGTAAACTTAATACATTTAGTTTTTTTCTCGTTAAGAAGTAGGTTATTAACATTAAACCAGTTAACTACCTTAGCGAGGGCGCTATTTACATTGTCAGTAACCAGCTGCTGACGTTTCAGTTTAAATAAAATTGAAGTGTCGTCTGCAAACAACACTATATCATGATTATCCTTTATGAGGTATGGCAAGTCATTAATATAAATAAGAAACAAAAATGGGCCAAGAATTGAGCCCTGGGGGACCCCCATTCTAACTACAGATCCAGGTGATCTTTTTCCGTTAACATCTACTCTTTGAATTCTATCACTTAAGTAAGAAGTAAGAAGATCCAGAGAGGCGTTCCGTATTCCGTAGTGGTGCAGTTTCCTGATTAATGTTTCATGAAGAACACAATCAAATGCCTTGGACAGATCGCAAAAGATGCTGTTTCACGCTGGCTCCGCCCAAGTTCCAAGAAAGTCAGGATGACTGCCATGCTCCACCTCACAGAATACTGATCATAGATAATACACTATATAATATACTGATTATGCACGTGGAAGTCGTTCACAGTATATTTTTTGTGACAGAATAGAAATGGAAAGAAACCATAATGACACAGCAAAACAAGTGTTTTCAAAAATTTCCATTTATCAAAGGTTTTTTTTTGTATATAAGTTTCATTCATCAGCCAGTATAAAAAGAATGTAATAAGAAGCGCAACTAAATAGTCTTATAAATAGTTAAATAGTTTTTTTTTTTAAATCAAATATTAATAGATATTTGATTAAATATAAAATATCCCTAGATTTGAAGAATTTTTTTATATGAAGAATTTTCTGATATAGTAAATGGAAGACTGATAGGTTATTTTAAGGTATTTAATAATAATAATAAACTGTTTCGTGATTCTTTTGTTTTAATTTAAAATATACATTTTTTAAATCGCCGTAGAAAATAAGTATGATAAAAAACTTATTTTCTTCTTATAAAACTATTAATTTGAATTAAAATTGAAAAACTCTTATACAATCTAATTATTATTAATCAGAGTTACCACCTCTTACATTAATTACACATCGACATCGATTGTTCATACTTAAAATTAAATTGTCAATGTCTTGCTGCGTTATGAGGTCCCATGTTCTTTGCAAGTGTTCGTAAAGTTGTTGTTCCGTCGTCAAATTTGGCGGGAAATCTCTCAAAGCTTTTCGTTGTAACATTTCCCAGGCATGCTCGATAGGATTTAAGTCGGGCGACTGTGCAGGCCAATCCAAAACTTGAATATTGTGGTCTCGGAGAGCGGCCGACACGAGACACGCCGTATGGGAAGGCCCTAGGAAGACATATAGTGACCTTATTGGTGATGTTATTCAGAAAGGTCAGGTGCGAAGTACTCTCAACCGGCGCTCGTGTATGACCAGATGTATGAACGTAAAAGAGGCAAAAGGAGTATGTAAGGAACGTAGCAGGTGGCGTTCTGTGGTTTCTGCCTACCCCCGTGGGAAGAAGGCGTGAGTTTATGTATGTATGTATGTACAATAACAGGCTCTACTACCTCCTCATGGTATTTTTGTGTAGTCTCAAGCTTTCATCAGTATGTTGCAAGATATTCAAAATTATTTAAAAATGTGTGCAAAATAGCTAAAGCTCTATATATTAGTAATAAAATAAAATCAGCTGATGACAAAATAAAAACTACCTGGCAAATAATAAATAGTGAAACAGGTAGGAAAAAACAGCGTAATATTGAATTTAATTTAGTGACTGCACGTGGCCCCATCAACTCAAATGTAGATATAGCTCAGGAATTTGAAAACTTTTTTGTTAATGTTCCACTTAAAACTACTGAAGATTTAAATTCCTCACCCGCGCTTTCTGCTGCCTTACTTAAAATAATTTAAAACCATGCCCTTTGGCGTTTAGGTTTCAGCATACAAACCCCCAAGCTGTTATAAAAGCTTTTAAAGATCTTAAAATTAAATCAACAGAAGATCTCTGGGGAATGTCTGTAAAAGTCTGTAGATCTCTCGTTGAAACCCTTGCGCCCTATTTAGCTTTCATATTTAACACCAGTGTAGACCAAGGAGTCTTTCCGGATCTTATGAAACATAGTAAAGTGATCCCATTGTTCAAATCCGGTGATAGTAAAGAGCTCAATAATTATAGGCCCGTGTCAATTCTGCCAGTTCTCAGTAAGGTGTTTGAAAAGTTGATGTTCAATCAAATGTTACGTCACTTTAATAAAAACTCCATCTTGCAAGAACATCAGTACGGTTTCACTAAAGGACGTTGTACCACTGACGCCGGTGTCACCCTAATAAAGAACATTTTTAGGGCCTGGGAGGAATCACAAGATGCCATTGGAATCTTTTGCGATCTCTCTAAGGCGTTCGATTGCGTAAACCATGAGACACTTCTGCTGAAACTAGAGCACTATGGGATTAGGAATGAAGCTCTTGATTTGCTAAGATCATACTTGAAAGACAGAAAGGTTAAAGTACAAATAAACGGCACAAACTCATTAGGGTCTGAAATATCAATGGGCGTTCCTCAAGGTTCGATATTGGGTCCATTCCTCTTTTTAGTCTACATTAATGATTTACCCCAGTTACTTCAATCATCCGAAATCAACCGAAGATGGTGTTGTTTGCAGATGACACTTCATTGATCTTTAAAATAGATCGAAGGTCACAAAATCTTGACGACGTGAACAACTCTATTCTTCAGGTCCAAGATTGGTTTACGGTAAATAATTTGGTACTAAATGAGAAAAAAACCAAATGCATTCGATTTAAATTACCTAATGTTAGAAGTAGCGAATGTGACATCATATTGAACGGAGAAAAACTGGAATTTAGTAATCAGACGGTTTTCCTAGGAATCACGCTAGACGAGAAGTTACAATGGGGACCCCATATAACATTTCTCGCGGGGCGACTAAGCTCGGCAGCGTATGCTGTTAGAAAGATAAGACAGTTAACAGACGTTGAAACCGCGCGTTTGGTTTATTTTAGCTACTTCCACAGCATTATGTCATACGGCATTTTACTGTGGGGTCGGGCTGCGGACATTGAATCCATTTTTATTTGCAAAAGAGAGCTGTCAGAGCCATTTACAATCTACGTCGCCGCGAATCTCTTAGGGAACTATTTAGAAAGATTAATATAATGACTGTACCTTGCCAGTTCATTTATGAAAATATTATGTATGTTAGAAAAAATCTGCATCTATTTAATAAAATAAGTGATAGACATAATATTAACACTAGAAATAAAAATGAAATAGATCAACCATTTTTCAGACTATCTAAAGTACATAGATCTTTTATGGGGTTCTGTGTTAAATGTTACAACAAAATACCTGGTGAAATATTGCAATTAAATGAAAGAAAGTTTAAAACTCATGTTAAAAAACACTTTGTAATCAAGCATATTACAAATTAGAAGATTATATCCTTGATAAGAATGCTTGGAAACATGCTGGTCCTGCTCCATAGGACAATCTAGAGGCTAGACAAAATCATACTATTTGCTTATTGTATTGTATATTTGGTTATTTTTACTTTACTCACACACTGTATTATTCCAAGTTAATATTTTAGGAAAATCATATATTTTTACAATTGTTTGTAAATATGTGAGCACAATGTACCTATCACGTGATTAATTTATATACCTTTGCTTTATTTTTAATGTTTTTGTACCAATAGTGGTATAGTATTTTTATTCTTGGTGCATCGTCTTCACATATAGAAATATAATTAATGTATACAAAATATTGTAAAACATTTTAAAAGAGTAACGGTGGAGTTTCTTGCCACTTATTCTCCATACGAAACTACTTTTTGGAAGTGGCGCCTAGAATCAGTTCTATTTTTAATGTACATTTTGACCTTCAAAAGTGCCTTTCTAAGGGCCTATTTGAAATAAATGCTTTGACTTGACTTGACTTGACTTGAGTCATGTTGCCTTGGATCAAAACGAGCTGGGTTCGTCCGCCAAAACGAATTCCTGCCCAAACCATGATTGTCACGCCTTGGTATGAGTGGACCTCCTGAGAGTGCCGTAGACGGCTAACTCTCCCTGGAGATCTCCAAACGTGTGTTCTTCGTGAATCCGGATGAAACCCAAACCGGGACTCATCGGTGAACAGCACCAAAGACCATTGTTCGTGAGCCCACGAAAGCCGCCGACCGCGATTGCCACGTCGCAATGCTGGAACACGGAGCGGTCTTCGAGCATGAAGACCAACTTCATGCAACCTCCTTCGCACGGTTTGGTCGCTAACCAGCAGCTGATGGTCCTCCTGCAGCCTTTGTACTAGTTGCATCGGTGTGATATTGGGTTGTCTTCTGGCGGTCATTTGGAGATGTCGATCCTGTCTCTGCGTAGTAACACGATATCTACCAGTGTGCCGTTCAGTCACATTCCCAGAACTGCTATAACGTGACCACAACCTTGATATCACGTTTTGGCTGGTGTATAGGGCCTCAGCAACGATGCGTTGAATAGCACCATTTTCTAACATGCTCACGGCTCGTAACATTTCATGACGACGTGACATGACTCTTAAAGCTCACACGACACGTTAAATTAAAAAAGAAAATCAATCTAATCCCTTTTCATAAATTAATATTAATAAAACAATTTTAACTTTTCTTAGCGTAACGAATTACTAACAATTTTGCCGCCGTAATTTGTTGTTTCTTTTGTTTTTTTATTTCCATTTTTAAATTTAGAGAATATAATATGAGGTTTCAATCTGTATATTAACTTTTTATAGAAACTAAACAGATTATAAACTATAGATTCGTAAATAATTTAGGATTAAGGTATCCCTAGATTCTGTTGATGTGTGTATGTGACTGACCCGTTATTTTTGGAACCGAGTGTAGTTTGTGTTCTTTGTGAGATGTAATTTAAAATAATTTTGAATGCCAAATAATTACCTCACTCTTTTATTTCCTAACAAAAAAAAAGTATTCCGAGTTTTATTTAATTCCAGTAGTGCTATTCTGTAAAAATCTCACCGTGTAGATTTGTTTGGAGTGGACTGTCAGTGTCATCCCGGTCAATCCCTGGCATCACAGGTCACTCCGCGCTCACTTCATCTGAGTTTTCACGGTAAGATGGTTACAGAAAAGCATTACAGCATGTCGATTCTGTAAAAATCTCACCTTGAAGACTTGCTTGGAGAGAGCTGTCAGTGACATCCCGCCTTGGTCAATCCCTAGCATCAGTGCCACTTACTGCTCACTCCACATCAATTTCTACATTTTTTTTTACGGTGAGATGGTTTCGGAATAGCGCTACTGTAGGTAGCTGTAGTTAGTTTCCCGTAGTTTGTGTTTGGTGTGAGGGTGGATGTATAGGTGTCGTGACCAAAGGTAAGCTCTCGTTGTGCGGTTGTTTGCTAGTATCTATTTGTCTGTTGATTCTTAGCCCAGCTGGTTCCTTTGCCGTTGTGTTGCCGTACCATTCCTCCATCAGGTATATTACTCAATATCTAACCACTACTTGCAAGCTGCCTTGTATACATTTGTGGATTGTGTTATTTTGGTTTTGTCTTTGTAGCGATCTAACACGGCAGGTAGTTTTATTTGTGAGACACTTAAAGGCATATAGGCCTCCATCGATCCTGTCTAGGGTATCATGCTTTCGCGAGTTTTTCGTTAAACGGAAAGACACCGACAAAAAAAAACTGTTAGTGTGTAAATTCAGATACAAGTTTCTTGTTTATGAATAAATGATTATGAATACGACAGAAAATCAGAACAATATCTGAAAAAGCTCTTCCACGAGGTTTTGTCTGGGACTGCGATAAAATACTACAGAGTACAGATCTATTCGCCGCCTGAACTTCGCAGCTCGCAGGCCTTTTCTTTACAACGTTTGGGCCTACCGATTTGAGGACAGCGGGGTAATTGCGTAACACTCTATCAGTAGTACTATTATATTATCTGTGATCAGTAGTAATCGCTTTCATTTTGACAGTTCAACAACATTGTGGTAGTTACGTTGGCATAAATTTTTTCGACCGTTTATGAAGCAATGGATTAGTAATTTCTTTCAAAATTATTCAGATTGTGATTAGTAGTGTGTTACGCAAGTAGGTTGCAGGTATCTAAAACAAAAGCCAGACCAATCGGTCAGGGATTTTATCATACGGATCTCTATTTTAAATGTGAGGTAAACCAACCCTATTTTGAAGGAAACTTACTGATGATTACCCTTAATATGTATTCCAAATAATTATATTCCCTGTTTATCCATTCATAAATTTAACGATTTAAGTGTGCTGGCCCGTACTTTTAAAGTTTTGTTCCTCGAATCTTTATCTTATCAGGGTGTAACTCATCAACCTCAACAATGCGATAAAACCGGGCATACATTTATCGTTCCCGCCCGAATTTTTAAGGGCTGCTATGTGCCGTTCTGTGTTATGACTCGAAATGGTCCGAATTGTAATCCAAAAAATGTGTGGTCGCCGGCGGCACGTATCATACCGTGAACGGTATTATCAAAGAGTAATTTAAGTTATAAAGGATAAGAGAGCCCTCTCTCGAATCTTTTATGCATGACAGTTTTATACGCCATCTGTATTTCTGAACAGGAACTAATTCCCAATCCTAATAGTACTATAGATTGGAAGGATATCATATTTTTTATAGCTCTTTATGTTTTAAATGGATGGAAAAATATGTAGTATGAAGAAAATAGCTTACCATTGACGTAGGTGATTTTCAAGGTAAATTAATAATGTTCTGGAAATTGGAATAAAACAAACTAGATAATAGTAGTATATTTTACTTTCTATTAAATCACACAGCAGAAAACAATGAAGTACTCTCACTTGTTTTCTGAATTGTCTTAGTATCAGGACAGAGGAGTACTCTCAACTCAAATTGTATAAGGAGAAAACACTCGGAAAACCACAAAAATTACACAAAATATGAGGAAGCAAAACAAACGCAGACGCACGTTCCGGCAGCCATATTACATGTGTTTCAGTGTGCGTGTCCATCCGTGTGTTCAATAGACGAAGCATCAACTACAAGTAGCACAGTCAATTCTTATTTTATTTAGGTGTAATATAAAATGTTCTTTATTTTATGAGTAATCCATAAAATTTGATTGTTTATAAACATTTTATCTTATGTTTAATTGTGACAGTAGCGACACCTGTCGGCACTTTTTTTGATACTTCTGAAGACGTTTCCCAGTTCAGCAATGTAGATGGCCCTACATTCTTTGCAATGTGCTTAATGTTCTATGTGCCCCCCCCCTGGGTATTGTGTGATCGACTGGCAAAGCCTCTACTGGACTTAGGCGCACACACATAACCCATAATCAGCCTATAATGTTCCCACACCTGGGACACAGGCCTCCTCTGTGTGAGTGGGAGTGGGCCGTAATCCACCACACGTGCCCAGTGCGGGTTGGAAGATGTCATATGTCTTCGAATTTTTGGTCCTAGGACGGACTGTAACTGTAACGGTGGCGCGAGGAGGTGCGGGCACGGGCTTGTGGACCGATGCAGCGAGAGATCATCATCCATACGAGCCCTGCTGTCGCGATCCGTGTTCGCGACTGGCGTGTCGCCGTGGAGGTGGAGACGTTGTCGGATCATCGTTACATCCGTTTCGACGGCTCCGCCCAGACAACTGGCGGCCGCAGTACACCGGTCCCGCGAACGGACGACTGCGACGCGTCCAAGCCCCGGGTCCACACACAGTCAGCAAGGCGCCAGGTGCACTGGTGGTCCGCCGAAATCGCGCTGTTACTTGTCGCGTGCGTGGCGGTTATACGCCAGTACACCTATTACCGGAGGAGACGTCGTCCGGTCCCTGACGAAGAAGCCGCGCTGTACGAGGTGTACCGCGCGGCGAAGGAGACTCTGTGGCTGGCCATCGGCGAGGCGAGGACGCGAGCCAGGGAAGAAATGTTGGAGACTCTTGACGGGGCCCTATCGAGCGGTTCGAGGGAAACTTCGAGCCGTGGTGCCTCCACTTACAGAGAGTCTTCAACCCGAGCTGCTGGAGGAGGTAGTCGCAGCCCTCTTCCCGGCAAGGGCGGAGCATACTCCGCCGCCGATGGCTTTGCCCACAGCCGCAGAGTCTACAGAGGAGAACGCCATCAGCGTCCCAGAGGTGACAAAGGCAGAGATGGGGGCGGCCGTGATGCGGCTCCGGGCCAAGAACGTGTACCTGGGGGGCGAATTCCTACCGGACGTAGACCTGACGTTTTACGCTGACGAAACGCTGGTCACGACCCGGGGGATTCGTACAGGGAGGCAGCGTTGCTGGCGACGGCTTCGGTTTCAGAGGTGGTGAGCCGCATACGGCGCCTAGGCCTGCAGGTGGCCCTCAACAAGTCGTAGACCATGGTGCTTCATGGTCCCCGGCGGGTGCCGCCGCCTGGATCACACATAGTGGACGGGGGGCGGAGGGGGGGGGGGGGGGTTCGAATCGCTGTCGAGTCAACCATGAAGTACCTGGGATTGTTGCTCAACAGCCGGTGGTATTTCGGACCCCACTTTCGGCGGCTGTCAACGCTGCTTCCCAAACTGGGGGGCCCGAGCGCCGCTTGTAGGCGGCTCTACGTGGGGATCGTGCGATCGAAGGCCCTTTACGGGCGCCGATCTGGGCGGCTGACCTGACGGCCGCTAGCATCTCTGTCCTGCGAAAGTCACAGAGAGCAATGGCCGTCAGAGTCATAAGAGAGTACCGCACGATCTCCTACGAGGCGGCTTGTGCGCTGGCCGGATCCCCGCCCTGGGACTTATCGTGTTTTGGTTCAGCCAGGAATAGTATTCAGCGTGATGCTCCAGGGATTCAAGGATTATCAAAGACCCAATAAAACAACCCACTCTTGTAGACGTGTCCTTTATTCTGCATCCCAACATAGACCACCCTCCTCTATCTTGGGTGTACCAACTAACATAGTGCTTGGCAAAGTAACACACTAATTATCTATGAACATGACAGGACTTAGAGGCGAAGGTGCTCGCGTCACTGTATCGGTGGCGCGAGAAAGCGAGTGCGCGGTGCGAGCGGCCGACGCAGCGCCATGTGGAGCAGCGTCCTAGTGGCGGAATGGCGGGACAGGCTCTCACGCCCTACCGCCGGCCTCGTCACCATCGAGGCGGTCCGGCCAGTGCTGGACCTCTGGTTCGGGAGGAGGCACGGCTCCCTGTCGTTTCGGGTGACGCAGGTACTTTCGGGGCATGGGTGCTTCGGAAAGTATCTGTGTCGCATAAACAGGGAGCCGGACGCCCGTGTCACCACTGTGTCTACTGCCGGAAAGACACGGCGTGGCATACGCTGGCAGAGCATACATCAGGACCCGAGGTGGCGGCGCGTAGTGTTCCTCTCGCGTCCCTCTTAGACATTGCGGGGGGAGTCAAACACCTCACTCCCAAAGACCAGCACCAGTTGGGGTTACGGAAGAATCATATGTTCTCGCGACCCCGACATAGGTGTGAGATGGAACACCAGGGTGGTTTTTAGTCAGTAAGAGTCTGACAGACCCCTCCGCCTGCCCCAGCAGGGCAGAGGACATCCATGAGGATTTTCCAACCCGGAACAAAAAAAAAGTGCTCTCACCTCTAGGTCCCATTACGGAGATCCGGCCAGTGCACAAGCGTAGGTGAACGTGCGTTACCCCCTGATAGCCCCGCCGGCCATCACCGTCTGCGGTTATCGCAGCATCGCGGTGCTGCCGGCCGTCAGGTCAGAGGCTCACACCGGGGCTACGTACAGGGCCAAGGATCGCCCGACCCCCATATACAGGAGAGAGCCCACGACCGAGCCATGTGGAACACCGCACGACATTTCGCACCGGCCGCCGCCGTCACGTCCCCTGTAGGTGACACAACTCTTCGCCAAATAAACCCCAGCGATGTGGCGGAGGTACGGGGGCACCCTATGGTAGCACAGTGCCTCCCGAATACAGCTTCATGGCAGGGTGTTGAATGCGTTGGAGATGACCCCGCCCTGGGACACTGCTTCCTCCGTCAGGCCTCTTATTCGTGTCATGGCACGGTGGAGCGCCCCCATGCCCAAAAACCGAACTGACTGTCGTCCAGATCCGGCCCCTCTCTGTACAAGTGTCCGACGAGGCGGACTGCAATTATACGCTCTAAAAGCTTACCCACCTCGTCCAGCAGCACTATGGGCCGGTATGCGGACGGCGAGTCTGCTGGGCGCTCCGCCTTCCTGAGTAGGACCAGACGACCTGTTTTCCACAGGGTGGGAAAGTGGCCCCCCTCAAGGCAAGCTGAGTAGAGTCCTCCCAGCTGGGGCACCAGCTCTTCCAGAGCAAGGATAAGCGCGCGGCCAGAAACTCGGAACTGGCACAAAGGTTTAGGCCCGGAGCCGCGTTACGGCCGTCCTCATCTCCGTCATCATCCTCTGACTCTGCGGCTGTGGGCCAAGCCACCGGCTGCGGCACATGCTCTTCTCGAGCAGGGAAGAGTATTGCGACCACTTCGTCCAGCCGCTGAGGCTGCAGACTCTCAGTGAGTTGGGGTGCCGCGGTTCTAAGTTTCCCTCGAACGGCTCGATAGGATTCCCGTCTAGGGTCGCCAAATCCCTGGCTGGAGTCAAACTCGCCGACGGCCAGCCAGAGAGCCACCGCGCGCGGTACACCTCATACAGCGCGGCTTCTTCTTCCCAAACTGGATGACGTCTCCTCCGGTATCGGGTGTACTGGCGCCTAACCGCCGCGCACGTTACGTGCAACTGCGCGTTGTCGGAGGACCATCAGTACGGGTCTCGATGAAAATACATTACGTCGAACAAATGAGAAAAAAGAATCTCAGTCGTTCGACGGTCGAACTAAAGAATCGAACTAGTGAGAACAAACGACCAGTACAGCTGGCGCCTTGTGGGCTGTGTGCGGACACGGAGCATGGACGCATCGCAGATTTGCGTCATTGCCCCGCGGAACCACTGCGCCTCCGCTTCGACGTCGACGGGTTCGTCCGTCTGTGACTCCCGGACCTAGGCCTGGATTATTGCGGCCTCCTGGAGTAGTTCCTTGTCGATTCGCTTAAGCGACCAGCGAGGACCATCCTTGGCGGGGACAACGTGCATTCGCCGCCCTTAGTCTGGGTGGAGATGTCGAACGGTATCGATGTGTCCCTTCCCTCTACAATAAAGTTAACAAGAAATCCTATATATTTAGCTCAACCAGCTCAACGAGTCTTATTTGCAAAAAGACTTCGCACATTTCTTCAAAACCTAAACTACTATGATCCTGAAGAAATCATAAGTGATCACAACAGACAATTACAGACACACTCCACGTTAAATATTAACACTAACACACACTACATTGACTTAATCGTACACGCATAGATCTTTGTCCAATTTGTTTTTTCATCGGGCCAAAAAATATTTACGCGCAATTTTTTATTCTATCACTACGACGGGGTCGGAACTGTTTCTTCTAAACACAGGCTACCATGTAGCCTATCTAGGAGAGCAGTACTTAATCCTCTCAATAACTAGATGTAAGCCAATCGCTGTTCTATTTTTATTTACTTTAACCATGTTTCAGTCTTAGTTAATTAAACAATAAACTTTTATTTCAACATTATTTTAGAATGTCGAACATTTTCATCCATTTTATTAGGTAATTAATGTAGCTTTTCGTGTCCGTCTGTGTGACATGTTTTTCTAAACTACGCAAAGGATTTCGATGCGGTTTTTATCATCGGTTAGAGAATTGATTTCGGAACGGAATAACCCTATACATAATAATAATAAAAATAAATACTGCTGTGGCAGAGATGCATCGATAGATAACATGGGAGCATATTTTGATTGATATAATAAAAAAATATTAATTTAAAAAAACTGTATACCTACTAAACGGCAATTATGCAAGTATAGGTAAAGACCTATTATTTGTTAGGATAATGATTACCTAACTTATTTCGATAGAAACAGTCATGGTTAAAGATCAACTATCATTAAAACCAATGAATATTAACGATTATATATATAAATACAGGGTAGAAGGGACATCCGGATAACCGGTTGTGCGTCGATGTCCCTTCCACCCTGTATAAAAAGGAGGACGGTGCTCCCATCTTCGTTAAGTTTGGTAGATAAATGATAAATGATTTTATTTCTGTAAGTTGGTTTTTAAAAACACTTTTACACGTCAAACATATTTTAAAAACTAGATGAGATCGGCGTTTCCTATCTGACTACTCTGAGAAGAAAGGCCGAAACAAACTCAGAGGTCACAGTCTCTTTTAAAAAGTCCAGACATAATCTTGGTCAGGTCATGTGAAGACCATGTAGTTTGATGTCTGAAATGGTCTTTTGAGGAAAGAACCACACAGAATGAGTGGACCTGTCCAGTCAGTGCACGCATTTGTCAGTAATCATGCAGTTCAACACAACACTTATGGAGCTCAACGATTCGACGAACATTACCAAAGAAAGGACATTTGGGTAGGCCGCATAAATTACTCAAACTGCCAGACCATGATTAAAACTAATTTTAAAAATTAAAAATAGACGGAGATATAAAAAAACAACAAATCCACACTGCCTTCATATTCACAATAATTAAAATATTATAATACTTTACAAAGTAAATTTTTATGTCATTGTATAGTATGTCAAAGTGTAAAAATCCGAGAATAAACTTGGTCAGATCATATGAGGACCCTGTAGATTGGTGTCTGAAATGGTCTTTTGAGAAAAGAACCACACTGATTTGAGTGGACCTGTCCAGTCAGTGCACGCATTTGTCAATCATGGTGCAGCTCAACTCAGTACTAAGGAGCTCAACGATTCGACGAACAATACAAAAGAAAGGACATTTGGGTAGGCCGCATAAAGTACTCAAACAGCCAGAACATGATTAAAACAACTAAAAGAAAGAAAAAAAAAATACAATGACCCACATAGTCCTCACATTCACAAAATTAAAATAATTATACTTTATACAGTAAATATATACATGTCATTTTGTATGTAAAAAAGGAACAAAATATTTAAAAAAATGCAAAATAATAATAAACATCAAGATTGTCTGTGTAAATTTATTGGAGCAGCTCAATCCCAAGCCTTCCTGTCCTCAATATAGTCTTTGACAGTATAATAGGCTTTCTGGCATAATTTCCGCTTAATAAAAGATTTGAATTTATTAAGGCTTAGTCCTTGAGGTAGTGGTGGGGTTGGTACGACACTCGCATATCGGGCGGCCGACCATTGTTGAACGACGAAGAACACTCTCAATCCAACTGTGGTCCTAATCAGCCGCTGGCAGCTCGGAGGGTCCGAGGCTGAGCTTTCTTAGAAGAAAGGGTTAAGGGTTACGCAATAGCGTCGCGCGAGGTTAAATTAAAATGGCAATGAATTGTCATTTAGGAAGACTTTGGTTCAGTAGAAGGTGGAAGAAATACTCGTTGTCGATGAATGAATGTGAATAATTTATTATGAAAATAATGCGAATTTTATACTATTTTACAAACTAAAATCTACCAATAAAAACTTGTACATTAAATTAAATAAAACGTTTGCAAAAACTTAGCAAATAGGATTGCGTTATTTCGTCCAATCACATCACAGCACACTGTTGTCGTAATGAATCCGCGAGGTAGCGCCTGTGCGCTCGCGGCTGCGACTTGGCGGGCTCTCCGAAGGGATAAATATAGGTGCCTCGTAGTTCGCGATTCCTTTGCAGAGCGGCCGCCGTCGAATGAAGATTCGTGTTGGAAACTGTGGATTGCAGACGTGCCTCGTATGACGAAGACTGGAGTGTCCTGGAGATCACGTCGTCGGCGTGTGGCCTCTGCAGCTCCTATTTCTTTAACGGATGTCAAAACGTTGTGTCAGTTCTTTTCAGAACTGTTGGCTTCTGTGTTTCTTTAACTGATGGTCAAAACGTGGTAAGGTGCTGTGATGAGTGGTGGCTACAGTACTCCCCTTCAAGCGAAGCGTACCGGCAGCTTGACGACGCGGCCCGAGCGAGTTGTTTTGATGATGGTGGGCTGTGACGTCACGTTGGCCGTAGGTACTCGTGCTTGAGGCTTGGTAATGGTTGGTAATGGTATGGTACTGGTATTGGTTTGCTTGGTAATGGTAATCTTGCTCGGAGGTAAGGTATTGGTATGCTCTGTGATGACATACGCAGGCTTCAGTCGATCGATTGAGATGTTAGCTTGCCGATTAGGTAGCTGTATAGAATACACTTTATCTGTTCGGCTTAAAACTCGGTAAGGGCCTTCATACGGAGGTTGAAGTGGTTTCTTAACTGCATCGGTTCTGATAAACACGTGACTGCACTTGAGTAAATCTTGATGCACAAAAACGCGTTTATTGTTACTGTGATGCTCGGTGACGGCTTGCGGTTTGTTTACATTAATGATGTCACGCAGTTTGTCGACGTAAGTATAGTCCATTGTAGGTGTGTGGGTAACGGATGTGAAAAAATCGCCTGGTAGACGTAAGTTGTAACCGTAGGTAAGTTCGGCGGCGCTTACGCCGGTGTCGGTGCGTAGTGCGGCACGCAGTCCAAGTAACACCGTAGGTAGCTCGTCTATCCATGTACTTGCGTCCGAAAGTTTCGCGCGCAGTGCAGTTTTGAGCGAGCGATGCCAACGTTCGACCATCCCGTTGCTTTGAGGATGATACGCTGTTGTGCGATTTTTCTTGATTCCCATTTGTTTCATTAGGTTTTGGAAAAGCTGACTCTCGAACTGGCGACCTTGGTCGCTTGTTAGTGTGGTCGGACATCCAAATCTTGATATCCAATGCCGGTAGACGATATCGGCTATTCGATCACCTGATATTTCGTCGGTAGGGATTGCTTCAGGCCACTTCGTTAGTCGGTCGATCATTGTAACTAAGTAACGATGTCCTTGAGCTGTTGTAGGTAGCGGTCCGACGATGTCGACGTGTAGGTGTTGAAAGCGATCACTTGGCGGGTAAGATGAGATGTTCGAGAATGTGTGACGCTGTATCTTGCTTTTCTGACAATGTATACAGGTTCGAGTCCAACGGCTGATGTCTGCGTTCATTGATGGCCAGAAGTATTTTTGAGTTGCGAGTTTGCGAGTCGTGCGGATACCAGGATGGCTGATATTATGCACGCTGTTAAAAACTTCTTTTCTATGTACTTCAGGTATATACGGGCGTATATAAGGTGTAGATGTTTCGCAGTATAACTCGACGTCCGTGTTAGGTATTACTATTTTCTTGATAGTGATGTTGTCTGCTTGTAATAATTGTTCAATGTTGCTGTCCTGTTCTTGCGAGCTGGCTATGTCCTTGTAGTTTATTGTAGTTGGGCATGATATTGTTTCTATGCGGCTGAGTGTGTCGGCGACGATGTTTTGTTTACCGCTCACGTGTCGTATGTCTGTGGTAAATTCGCTGATAAACAAGAGTTGTCTCGTTCGTCTCGGTGTTTCGGTACTCGATTGAGTTTTTGCAATTACGAATGTTAGCGGCTTGTGATCGGTGAAAATTATAAGATGACGTCCTTCGAATGTTTTGCGGAAGTGTTTGACTGCCATGTAGATGGCGAGTAGCTCTCGGTCGAAGGTAGAATATTTCTTTTGGGCGTCACTGAATTTCTTCGAATAATATCCAAGTGGTTGCCATGTTTCATTTATGAATTGTTGTAGGACGGCGCCTGCTGCGTTATCGGATGCGTCGCAGAATAATGCTAGCGTAGCATTATGTGATGGGTGAGCGAGTAAAGCTGCGTTTATGATGCTAGCTTTACATTGCTCGAACGCTTGAGTTGCTTCGTCGGTCCACGTAATCTGAGTCTTGTCTCGTTTCTTTACGTTATGTAGGTATGAATTCAGAGGTGCTTGTAGAGCTGCGGCGTTTGGTATGTGATCGCGATAAAAGTTAATCATTCCGAGAAATCTTCTTAATTCTTCGACTGTAGTCGGCCGGGGGTAATCGGTAATTGCTTGTATTTTATGTTGCGGAGGTTTGATGCCTTCTTTTGTTACGGTGTAACCCAGGAACTGGACTTCTGATTTGCCTAGGTTGCATTTGACGGGGTTAATAGTTATTCCGTTGTCTTCTAATCTTTTTAGAACGATTTTGAGATGTTCTCTGTGTTGGTCTTCGTTTTCTGATGCCAATAACAAATCGTCTATGAATGGGAAAACAAAATCTAATCCTCGTAGTACTTCATGGATATAGCGTTGAAACGTTTGTCCCGCGTTTTTCAAACCGGGGCACATACGTGGGAATTCAAATAATCCCACCGGAGTGATGATGGCTGTCTTCTCAATGTCTTCTTCTCTTACGCTCAGTTGTTGGTATGCACGGTTGAGATCAATTGTTGAGAAGATAGTTTTTCCGGATAGATGATGAGTGAAGTCTTTGATGCGTGGAACGGGGTAGCGATCTGGAATGGTGATGGAGTTGAGTCGGCGATAGTCACCACAAACTCTAATATCGCCATTCTTCTTGGGAACTATGTGTAGAGGTGATGACCATGGGCTTTTGCTAGGTCTGCATAGTCCTTGTTCGATCATGCTTTCAAATTCCTTCTTCACTATTTCGAAGCGATGTGGTGGAATCGGTCTTGCTCGGCTGTGTATCGGTGGGCCTCGTGTTTCGATAAAATGTTGCACGTGGATATCGGAGTTTAATTTCATCGATGTTAATCTTGTTATGCCGGGATACTGGGCTAAGATGTCGTGGTACGATTGAGACATGTCGATGCTGCGTACTGTAGGCACGTTCGATACTCGTACCGGGGCGTTGACCTTCAAATTTGTAACACCGTCAATTAGTCTTCTGGTTTGCAAGTCGACGATTAGTTGATGATGTTTGAGGAAGTCTGCTCCAAGTATGGGTTTTGAAACGTCAGCGACGATGAATTTCCACAAATACGGGCGGCGTAGATTGAGATCGAGTGATAATGTTTTCTCGCCATACGTAGCTATAGCAGTGTTGTTCGCTGCATATAGCTGGAATGGTAATGGCGTTGGTATTTGTCCTTTTCTTCTCGGTAGGACGGATATGTTGGCACCAGTGTCGACTAAGAATGATAGATTTGAGTTTTTGTCGGTGATGTATAGGCGGTGAGATTTTTCTTGAACGCCGGTGTCCGCCACTGCCAACGTTCCGTCTAGTTTTCCGTAATTTGTTTCTTGAATGAACAAGGCGATGTACAGCGTCTAGCTTGATCTTTGAAGCGGCGGTGATAGTAACAAAATGGAGATGGCGAATTTTCTCGACTGCGTTGTCGTGATGTGCTGCGGTGATGAGATGAATGACGACTGCGGCGATAGTTATTGTTGTTCGGATATCGTCTTGATTTTAGCTCGGCTATCTCTAGCGATAATTTTCTGATCTCGCTGATGAGGTACTGCGTATCTGCTTGCGGTGCGGATGGTGCAGGTGGTGGGGGTGCGTGCACAGCTGCGACTTCTGTTGCTGCTGTCTGCTCCATTATTTTATCAGCGAGTAGCGCGAGTTCGTCGAGTGCTGTCTTGGTGGTGAATGTTTCACTGACTGCAAGGACTGAGCGGACGTGTGGTGGAAGGTGATTGGTCCACATAAGTCGCAAAGTGGAGTCGGGAACTTTGTCTCTGGCGAGGTTTCGCATGCGGCGGAGTAGCTGCGTTGGCTTTTGGTCTCCGAGTTCCATCTCGGACAGCAGTTTTTGGAACTGGCGACTGTCGGATTCCTCGTAGGCGGATATGAGTCTTTCTTTGATGGCTTTGTATTGGTCCGTCTCTGGTGGGTTGTATAGAAGGTCCATTATCTGCTCGATGTCTTGTCGCTCGAGCTGTGCAATGACCATCTGTGCGAGCTGGGCTTGGCCTTTCTTGAGGTCGTTGGTAGCTGCTTCGAAGCTGATGAACCAGAGCCGTGGTCGATCGCGCCAGAATGGTGGAATTCTCATGGTGAGGGATATGGCGGCAGCTTCGGTCTTCAGGGCTGGGTGTACTGTTGAGCTGGATTGTTCGTCCGTTGAGCAGGGATTCGACATCTTGAATTGGCTGAAGGTGCTTCGACGATGCTGGCTGAGCTTCGATGATCTTGAATTTCTTCACTGTGTTCAGGCAGGGGTCACCACTTTAGGAAGACTTTGGTTCAGTAGAAGGTGGAAGAAATACTCGTTGTCGATGAATGAATGTGAATAATTTATTATGAAAATAATGCGAATTTTATACTATTTTACAAACTAAAATCTACCAATAAAAACTTGTACATTAAATTAAATAAAACGTTTGCAAAAACTTAGCAAATAGGATTGCGTTATTTCGTCCAATCACATCACAGCACACTGTTGTCGTAATGAATCCGCGAGGTAGCGCCTGTGCGCTCGCGGCTGCGACTTGGCGGGCTCTCCGAAGGGATAAATTTAGGTGCCTCGTAGTTCGCGATTCCTTTGCAGAGCGGCCGCCGTCGAATGAAGATTCGTGTCGGAAACTGTGGATTGCAGACGTGCCTCGTATGACGAAGACTGGAGTGTCCTGGAGATCACGTCGTCGGCGTGTGGCCTCTGCAGCTCCTATTTCTTTAACGGATGTCAAAACGTTGTGTCAGTTCTTTTCAGAACTGTTGGCTTCTGTGTTTCTTTAACTGATGGTCAAAACGTGGTAAGGTGCTGTGATGAGTGGTGGCTACAGTCATAATTACCAGCGATTCGTGTAAATTCATGCGTTCGCGTGGTGTTGATTTATCCAACTCCTTGTTGCATCCGGCACCCCTCTAAAACTAACCCATACTCCTATAATCAACCCGCCTAGCTACACAATTTTTTAAGGCTTATTCTGACCGGTCCATACTCTCAACCACATCACCAGATGGTTTCCTGAATCCTGACGAACTGCAGCCTCGAAGCACTGCACGCCTTGGCAATCGCAGGGGACACGGCGATCGTGTGTCGCGGATCAAAACGTGCTTGCCAGTCTCGAACTCTAAGGATTCTATGCGGCTGATAAAAACGATCCATGGCACGCAACCCAGCGGGGAGGAGCCTGCTTTTTATGCTTTCACGGTTGCACAACGACATGCTTTGCTTTGCTTTGCTTGGTAGTATAGATGCAGGCCTACCCTGCCGCCTCCTTCAGAGGCGGCAAGGTGGCGGGGTCTTGAGGGAGAGCGCTACAGTCGTGTAGATCCTCAAGGCAAGTCTGGAGGATGTCCCTTCCCGAGGTTGCCACCCCGTTCTTGGTCTAATTCCTTAAGAAATAGACGTAACGAAAACCTCCAGGCGCCATCACAGCACAACCTTTCCCAAAAGTCCCTTTACCCCTATCTTTCCCTTCATATGCCCCTCCTACCCCAAATCTCATCCTTCCCCCACCCCATCCTACCTACATCCCTACTCCCTCCACCTCCATCTCCACAATTCCCACTCCTTACTGCGACCCCCTGTAACTGGGTGGTGGCAGGCTCGTCCGTCACTAAAGACAGCTGATGGCGAGTAGGAGTAAGCAGTTACCTGCGCTAGGACCTGCGCAGTTGAGCGCCGTGAGCGGGGATGAAGGAGTCCTGGGGGGTTGAGCCGAGCGGCTCTGGTTGTAATGTGCCCGTAAGGCAACACGCCCCCTTTGGTCTGGATTTCAAGCGAAACGGTGGCCCTACCCATTAGCCAGGGGTAGGGAAATGGGCATAGTGTCCCGTCAGAGGGCCACAGGCGAGGTGCGTGAGGTCCGCTGAGGTCGTCCTCGGACGGCCGAAGCGGTAGGTAAAGGTCATGCTGACGGTGTAAGTGAGGGTTGATCAGTTCGAAGGGGGTGGCCCTTAGGACCCCCTACGCCAACCCGATCGAGCGCCCGATGTCGCACTGTAAGCCAGCCTTGCGCCCCTATATCTCTCTGGTAGTCCTAACGTTCGAGCTATTTTACAGTAAGACGTTCCCAGTTGCGGGCTCCATGGAGGGTGGGAGCCAGAGAGACGAAATTTAAAATTCACTTTAATATGGACAGAAAAGGCCAATTAAATAAACACGAACACACCGGAGTGGAGGCGAAAGCCAATGAGACTCCCAAGGGAGGTGCTTGCACTTCCCTCGCCCCTGGTGGCCATGCGGCTAACGCTGCTGGTACCAGCGCGGGCGCCGGTCCGGCTGTGGCGAAAACCGCAGCTAAGACCAAAAAACACAAGTCCCAGTTGAAACAAAGGACGTCGGCGCTGATTGGGACCAGTACCGACCCTTCTAACACAGCGGCGAAGACGGCAACGACTCATACCACTGCCGGTCCGACCCTCTCCACACAGACCCCGGCGCTAGGTAATACTGGCACCGGGCATCCTACCAAACCACCTCCTCCTCCTGTGGCTCTTCTAGCCTCCCCTCACCAGAAGGCCGTCACCGGTCAAACGGCGACGGCCAAGTGCACCGAGGACGCGTTTTCACGCGCATGGCAGGTACAAAAACGCAAGGGCAAGGGTAAATCCACTCAACAAGCCCGTTGCCCTTGCACTGACCCTTCTGGTCCACCGGCTGCCTCAGTACAAGGCAAGCAAAGGGCTCAAACCACGAGGAAGGAGCGTCGGCAAGCACGCTGGAACCAGGGAAAAGGCTCCCGGAACAAACAGGCTACTGCCGCTGGGTCAGTCAAATCGACTAGCGGCCAGCTAAACTTCTCCGCCGGTAAGCGGTCGCAGGCAGAGGCCGGCACTAGCCGACCAGCGCCCAGTCAACCGCCAGCCAGTGTCCGGGAAAAAGCTGATGGTGCCACTAAAACACAGCGACCCGGTCGGATGGATCAGGCCGCGGCCAAGCGAGCCCTCAACGAGACTTTGACACCTCGAGGAGAGCATAAGCGGCCGCGCCTTGACCAATCCAAACGGGTCGCCCAAAGAAGCTACGCCCAAGCTGCCAGCGCTAACCTCGACGTCGCGATCACTTGCGACCGCACGGGGATCCTCAGCAAGGACGTATCGGACCAGGTACTCGCTGCTATCCAGAAGCAGATCATTCTCGAGGCCTGCTCCCCCAAGCAAGACACTCCAGGGCCAACATTCAACGCCAAGCCGCTGTTCGCCGGGGGTGTTTTGAAACTGTGGTGCGGTAACGACCACACCTTAGCCTGGCTAAGGAAAACTGTCTCCGACCTTTCTCTCCCAACTAGCATCTCGCTAGTTGTCAAGAGTCAGTCGGAGATTCTAAAGCGAGCACGATGTGGTGTCGTGATCCCAGACGAGCAGGGGGTCTTCGGAGAGCCGACCAATATTGGGCGCGCTCTCAGCTACCAGAACCCCTGGGTCGACATCAAGAGGTGGGTGCTCTTGCATGCCGACAAACAGGCTGCGGCATGGTTCGTGGTGGTCGGTGTCCCTGAAGACCAAATTCCGACCCTGATGGAGGCTGGACGCCGTCTCTCAATTGGATTAGGGACGGTGTACGTGAAGTTTCAGGGTCGGAACGGGAGGTTCACCGACGTCCCCCAGGGTTGGGACCCCGCCACGGGAACCATCGGCGAGACGCCAGCACCAGCAGGGGAGTCCACTCCCCCATCAAACAACCCGGAAGCATCAGCGGCCGAACCTGCAATAGCAGAGTTGGCCGCTCCTGCTGCCGCCACCGTGGTCGCCGTTCCTTCATCGGGTGAGGAGATGGATGACATCATCCTGTCCCCGCCCTCGGACCGAGGGGGGGACGGCTTCGACGAGGGCGACCTGTTTGCCGGGCTGAGACTGGAGGGGGACGAAGAGGGTTCGGCCAACGATGGCGTCCCTTTCGTCGACCTGTAGAGTCCTCCAGGCCAACCTCCACCACAGTCAGACCGCGACGGCTCAGCTTCGCAAGTGGCTGGAGGTTCAACACACAGCCATTGCCCTGATCCAGGAGCCGTGGGTCAGGGCGGGCCGCATACAAGGACTCTCCAATCTTGGCGGTAAGCTCCTGGTCACCACAGATCACGTTCATCCTAGATCGTGCATCTATGTCACAGGTAACCTTAAAACACAGTTTTTAAATGACTTCTGTTGCAGAGATGTCTCTGCAGTAAAGCTGCAAATACAGCGTGGCGAAGCCGAGGAGATGGTGATCGTTTTCGCCTCGGCATACATGCCCGAGGCGGAGGCGCCGCCTCCACACGACCTCGCCCGCCTCGTGAGCCATTGCGAGAGAAGCGGGTTTGAGGCCGTCGTCGGGGCCGACGCCAATGCTCACCACCAACTTTGGGGTATGAACACGCAAAACGAGAGGGGTAAGGCCTTAGTTGACTACTTATTCTCGACTAACCTATCCCTACTAAACACTGGCTCCGAACCAACATTCGTAACCAGGCGAAGCCGCACAATCATAGATCTCACTCTGGCAACAGAGGGCGCGGCGGAAATTGCCACGGGCTGGCAGGTCTCTAAGGAGGCCTCCTGCTCCGATCACAGATGGATCCGCTTCGACATCCAGGTCTGTGTCACCCCAAAACCACCACGGCGCTATCCGCGTAGCACGGACCGTGCCACCTACACACGCAGCCTTGAATGCAAGCTGTCGTTATCAAGCGTTCCGACGACTTTTGCGGATACGACACAAATTGAGGCACAAGTAAGTCATCTTACTAAATCAATGATAGACAGCTACCAAATTGCCTGCCCAGAGACCACCCCACGTAATACACCGGGCAAACAACCCTGGTGGGGCGCTGATCTGGAGCGCAAGCGCGGCAAGGTAAGGAAAGCACTTAATAGAGCCATGAACACATGTGCGGATGAGGACTGGGATAAATATTACGCAGCCAAATCCAGCTACAAAAAATGCATCAGATTCAGTAGTACTACGGGATGGCGCAAATTCTGTGGTAGCATTGAATCCTGTCAGCAAGCAAACAGGGTAAGGAAAGTACTGGCGCAACAGAACACACCTGGGCCCGCTACCCTCCGGAAACCCGACAACACACTCTCTTCCTCGCCAGAAGAAGCGAGACGCATCCTTATTGAAACTCACTTCCCTGGATGTATCTTCGCGCAGGGTATCGACTGGCAAGAGGTAATTCAAACACCATCAGACAATGATAGACTTTACGCCAGCAGGGTGATCACGTTGGAGAAACTCCAATGGGCCATCCAGAGCTTCCATCCTTTTAAGGCAGCTGGTCCTGACGGTGTGTTCCCCGCCTTACTACAGTGGGGTGGCACCGGTGTCGCAATAAGACTGGTGCCTTTAATGCGGGCGTGCCTGGCCTTTAGATACGTTCCCAAGGGATGGAGGGAAGTGAAAGTTATATTCATCCCTAAGCCAGGTAAGGGTGACTACACAAACGCCAAATCCTACCGACCGATCAGCCTGACCTCCTTTCTATTAAAGACTCTGGAAAGACTGTGTGATAGGGAGCTGAGGGACGGCGCTCTGAAAACCTTACCGCTACACGGTAACCAACATGCATACAGCTCGGGTAAGTCGACCGAATCCGCTCTTCACCTGGTAGTCAGCCAGATAGAGGAAGCGATTAATCAAAAAGGCACCTGCCTGGGCACCTTCATAGACATCGAAGGAGCTTTCGATAAAACCAGCTTCTCCAGCATCAGCAGCGCTCTCTCCAGACATGGAGTAGAACAGGTACTAACGGACTGGATTACAAACATGCTTAGCAAACGTGTGGTTCGCCTTGAGGGTGAGCAACAACTGGCCATGATAGCCAGAGGGTGCCCCCAGGGAGGGGTGCTATCCCCCCTTCTATGGAATCTGGTGGTCAATGACCTCATCAACAAACTCAACGCCAGCCGCTATTATACTATAGGATATGCAGACGATATCGCAATCCTTGTTTCGGGGAAGGTGACGGGTACGATCTGCAACCTAACTCAGCAAGCACTACGTATCGTAGAAAATTGGTGCAGGGAATATGACCTATCAGTGAACCCCACCAAAACTGAACTTGTCATGTTTACCCAAAAACGAGCATTAGGCCCTTTCCGCCTACCAAAACTGTTCAATACAGAACTTCAGTTGGCCAACGAGGTCAAGTACCTGGGGGTCATTCTAGACAGTAAGTTAAACTGGAGTAGTCATTTGGACAACAAACTAAACAGGGCCTGCATAACCTTCTGGCAGTGCAAGAAAATGATAGGCAAAAAGTGGGGACTATCCCCTAAAATTATACTATGGCTGTACACCACAGTGATCCGCCCCATGATCACCTATGGAGCCGCGGTCTGGTGGCCCCGAACCAAGCTGGCTACAGCCTCAAACAAACTACAACGCATACAACGACTAGCCTGCTTGGCGGCTACGGGCTGCATGAGGACCACTCCGACTGCAGCAGTTGAAGCCATGCTGGAACTGCCACCGCTCCACCTGTTCATACAGCAGGAAGCCACACTGGCGGCGGTGCGTCTTAAGACACTAAATCTCTGGGGTAAGAGAGACACACCACACACCGCGCTACTTGAGGGACTCAACAACGAGTTCCCCATTACGAGAGCCATCAATGATCGGGTACCCAAACAATTTATCTTTGATAAAAAATACAAGATCCAGCTTCACGAGGATCGCAGATGCGAGGGTTTGTGCCCTGCAGAGCTGCGCATCTTTACAGACGGTTCCAAAACAGGTAAGGGCACAGGTGCTGGAGTCTTCTCGGAGGACCTCAACATACGTATAGCCACACCATTGGGGGTCCATAACACAGTGTTCCAGGCCGAATGCATGGGTATTTCTCTGGCTGCTTCGGCCATCATGGCCAGGGAGGTTAAGGACCACTCGATCCGTATACTCTCAGACAGCATGGCTGTTCTGCAATCGCTAAACAGCTACACAGTTGAATCTGGGCTAATATACGAGTGTCACCAGCGCCTTAACCAGGTGGGTAGACTCAATAAAATAACCATTCAATGGATCAAAGGACACAGCGGTTCGCTGGGCAACGATGCAGCCGACGAACTTGCCAGAAGGGGGTCGAGTGAGACAGCAGTGGGACCAGAACCCATCGTGCCACTCCCCTTCGGATATCTACGCACTCTGGTAAGGAAACGCACCAGGGAACAACATCACAAACAATGGTTGGAACAAGGTGAGTGCAGGCAGGCTAGGGAAGCACTCCCTGCAATTGATAGCCGCCTCACGAAACAAGTTCTCCGACTAACTAAGCAACAGCTGCGCATAGCTACGGCAGCCTTGACTGGCCACGGGTCATTTAACAAACACCTCTTTGTCATAGGAGTCACAGACAGTCCGTTGTGCAGGGCCTGCATGGAGGAGGACGAGACAGCAGCTCATTTGCTTCTAAACTGCCCGGTGGTCGCCACATACAGGGCAAAGCACTTCGGTAACCCAGGTACCCTACGCGAGGCTGTCAGTAACATCAAGGCGTTGCTGGCCTTCCTCGAGGAGCTGGGGTGGATCGAATGATCGATTTTCCCACCGTACGCAAAATACGCGCATTGACGTGGAGTTGCGGACACCAGCCCGTATTACCTATTACCTATTACCTATTACGCAACCCAGCGGGGTAATTGCGTAACACGTTATTGGTTCAACAACATTCATTGCGTCATTTACGTTGTTGATAGGCAAATTTTTCGAATATATGATTATTAGCAATGGATTAGCAATATTCTTCAAATGATTCAGATTATGATTGATAATGTGTTAAGCAATTAGGGTGCTGGTAAATAATCCGATACCTAAATAGATAGCAATGTGCGGGTGTGCGCGCGCGCGCAGGCGTCGCAAAGGGTGATAGTGGGTGGGAGCGAAACGAGACACATTAGAGTGCAAGTATTACTAGTATGTTTTTTGGGTGGGTACCCTGCATAAAATTATTTTAATGGTGTTGTTTTTGTTATTAGTTAAGTTATATATATTTTATGCGATATCTAGCTTTTTTAAAATTTTTGAGTACCTACTTACTGTTTTATTTGTTTTAATCTATTTTGTACTAATTTTCATTTAGTATGTTGAGTCCCTAAACCTGACTTGGTTTCCGTACGTAATTTTTGGGTGACCACTGAAAATCAGCGCTGTGCTGTAGGTCCACTATAGCACAGCATCATGCTGAGTTTAAGCCTTCTTGTCACAGTCACGGCGTGCAGCTGCCGAGTATTTATGTTCTGTGTTGTAATAATAAATCAGCTTTGTCTTTTTTTTTTTTAGTTTTGCATGCGATTTATTTTGTATGCACGTGTTTCTGTGACAAATAAATCTATTTTTCTTTCTTTCGATACCCGGGGAAAAGGACCGGCAGCAGCCCTTTCTACGACAGATAAAATAGGGTATTACACCAGAGAAAATGCTAAAATTTCCGTTGAGAGAGAAAATAAGGGAAAGAACATACCAGATTCGAAGAAATCTTATATCATGTGTGCACAGATCAATGACTTCGGTTGAAGGTAAATCATTTGTATAATAATATGTATAATATAATAATATGGTCAGTATTGAGCTCAATAGAATTCACTTGACTCCATGTTAAATTTAAAAGCCTACATATTATGAAAATCGACTGGGCTCAACTTCTATTTTTTCGCAACTAAAGTTTATTTTTCAATAATCAAACGAGGCCCTCGTTTGATTATTTAAGAATTCACTTTTTTTTCCGTAAAAAAAAATGTAGGTTGTAACCGAAGAGGTCACGCTGCACTATGTTATTTCAAGTCGTTACTAATGGTAAGAAAAATAAAATTGTTAACATATAAACAAAATTCAAAGATATTTATTCAAACTTATAAAATTGTGTCATACATAAATTGAGGCAGCCCCAGTAAGTTAACTGTGTCGGAGCTGACTAATGGCGAATTTCACCAATGAAACTGAACGCGATCAGCACACAAACTACGTTTAAGAGACGTCAGTGTCGTTATTATCTGTGGAATATTGACACTGACAGCTCTTGGACGCTGTTTAGATGTCGCGATCAAATGACAGAGACTTAAGTGCCGATTTCACCTATGTTACTAAACGCGTTCAATTTCATTGGTGAAATCAGCCCTTAACAAGCTAAAAGAGGGTTCAAAGAAAAATTTGAAATCATTCGTTTAGCAGCTCTTTGTGTATGAGGTGTGCACGTGTGTATTAAAGGATCAACTATACAGTTATTGTTTTTTGACAATCGTATAACAATAAGTGATATCTAAATAATTTACGCTTCAGTTTAATTTAGATTTTTAACATTAACATAACATCCCGCCTTGTTTTCCCGAAGGGTTGGGTAGAGGTGTGTATGACTATGAATCATATCTCCTGATTTGAGATGTGTTTATGTTATAATTGTTAATTTTTATATAATTTCTAATATATTCACGATCATTTTCAGTTAACCGAGACCAACTATCTAACTCTACCAATATCTCTAAACTCATACAGCTTTGTATGATTCTCTCTATGGAAACCATTGTTAAGAAATCGGACTGCATTATACGCAGTTCTTTTAAATAAATGAGTGGATTTTTGTCTAGTATTTTGAACATTATGTCGTCGGTAAGTTGTATTGCGGTACCTAAGTGAATGAATTGTATATTCAAACAATTTGTAAAAATAAATAATAGTTGCTCTTCTGAACAAGTAGATACACAAGTAATTTTTTTAAGGTTACGAAATGGTGGTATTTCTAGTTTTTTTGTATACAAGGACGTGTGCTGTATTAAGGTGCAATTGTATAAAGTTAAGGATTCTAAAAACGGGCACATTTGACTTATATACATCAGAGCATTTAAATCAATTTGATCAACATGCTCCAGGTGTAAATGAACAATATTACAGCCCTTTACTTGAAGAACTTGTTTTATCTGATCTGCGTAGAAGTCGCATGATAACAATTTAAGTTCTATAAGATCCTTTAGGCCTATAAGAACCAATAAATCACTTTGCATGTCTCTGTTGTGAAAAACGGTCATGATTCTTATATAGGGACACAGTTGTACTGCTAACTGCAATTGATTGCTGGTCTCGTAACGACTGACATATGTTTTCAAATTAAATGTCAACACTTCAGAGTAATTTAAGTCAATGTGCTCCAAAAGTCGTCCGATTTCGTCACATCTACCAATATCTTCGATGTTTTTACACTTTAAAAGCACTTTTAGGAAGCCCTCTAAAGTCACAAAAGTTCTGTATAATTGAATACTTCTCAAGTTTTTAATTTTCACAACTATATCTATACTGTCATTTGTAACGTATTTCGAACAAGACACGTCCAATTTCTCTAATAATTTACAATTGTCGACGATACATTGTAATATGTTATTTGTACAGTCATAATTCATAGTTAAATATTTTAAGCAATGTAGTTCCTTTAAAGATTTAATTAGGGCATCTTCCATATCTGTAGTTTTCCAACCTCCAGATAGAGAACCTAGATTAAGGCAAACGAGTCCGTTTAGCATGTTTAGCTTGGAATAAAATATTGACCTCAAGATCTTTGGAATGGTGTCAATAGAAACTATGGTTAAATTTTTTGTAAATAACACTTCTGCCATTTTTATAATTACATTCATTTGAGTGACGAATTTTCCCATGGAACCTCGAAATCCTAATGATTGTTTAGTTTTCTCCAGGAGTTCTGACAATGCTCTGATAGTTTCATCGACCAATAAATCATGAAGCATCCAAGGAACGTTAATATCTAAATACGTCCGTATGGTCTCAACATTGCGCGCCAGTGTTGTTTGGGCTTCGTTAGTATCTCGCTGCGTAAGCATTGCAATTGGCAACATTTGCTGCTCAGCCTGTTGAGCCACCCAATCTCCAAGTCTACCTAATGCTAGGGTCTCCAGCTTTTTAGGTTGCTTGTACCTTGACATGGTCACCTGAAAAAGTAAAAGTTATAGTTATTACGTTTGGTGTGTTTTTAATCAGGCGGTGGCAAATATAGTTATGTTGTATGATTGCATGAATTATTCGAATTATGTACAAACAATTATAGGCTTTCGAATGCCTAGGTAACCAGAGTGAATGTCATCAGGGATCTTGGATTTACTTTTGACTCTTAGCTACTGTTTGACGCACATATTAACCGGCTGCAAGGTATACAAATGTGATTTTTGAGGTACACTACCTCAAATACCTATCTCCTAAATTATATAAGTCGGTGTAAAAAAAAACATATTCTGCCTCTACACGATTAGCGTTATGAAAGGGTCTACTGACGTCCCTAAGTTTGGTGGGCAAGATCGGGCTTCGGTACCGGGTATCGGTGCATTTCTTCTGAGACCACGTCTTCTCCATGTGCCTCAAGTCAGAACTATCTACAGATAGAACTCCTACTTGATAAGAGCTTTACTTTTAATATTGTGTGTCAGGATGTCGAGATAGATTTAAATTTATTTACTAGTAGCGTTATGGAAGTAAAGAAAACTATTGATTTGAACAATTGTTTTTTTTTGTCTAACCACTTTTTTTTGTTCTCCTTTTTTTAGCGTGTTAATTAATAGCTTAAGTATATGTCGCTGTTTCCGCGTAGGTTAATTTATTTACTCACATTAATCGTTAGTGGAAGCTTGCAATTGACCAATGTTTACACATTGTAGGTAGGCTAAATGGAGCTATTCCTTAGAGCTATATAACTAAATAAAAACCCGCCAATTCAGTTTATTTTATATCTGCTACCGTGCGTGGTTGTTTTAAGTCATTGGAAAATCTTTTATAATAAAATGAGTTCTTCCAGTGACGAAAATAAGACACTGACTCCGGAATCATTTCGTTCTAAAGCAGTAATTACTTCATGAAGTAAGTAGATAATTTGTTGTCGCCAAAATCTCGGGAGTTATTACCCGGCGACTGGAAAACCACGATTCGTTCTCAGAGTCCGTATTTCTTAACTATTTCAACGAATTACTTAACCCAGACTAAGAAGCCGTCGACACTTTGGAGCATACATTCTATGCTAAAAGACACAATGAGAATCAAACACAACATTGATATTTCAAACTGCTCAAAGTTAGTGACATCAACGGCTATCCGAGGATAATAAGCCAAAGAAATCTAGAGTGCTAACCTCCCAAAACATTGTAGGTTTTCTAAATGATGCGCCTGACGACAGTTTTCTGGCCGTAAAAGTAAATACATTTTTTTTTTAAATTATTGATTATTGTGACCCGCTGGTCATTAATGTGATTTGAATTTGGAATCTCAACTGAAAAATCGTATGGAAACATACAAAAAAAAAACGTGCAGTTCGACCAAAGAGCCGCTTCATAGGATTTAGTTGCCGTCCACGAACAAAATGATCGGTTTGCTCATTGCTGTGGCCCGTACCGTTCGAATGTTGGTTTTATATTCTATTGACGACAGATATTATTTATTGTGTTTTTGATGAAATTGGTTGAGTTTAGATTTAGAAAAATCTTCAATTGGAAAATTACCGGGCCGTACGGGGCCTGCGAGGTTAAACAAATCGCTATTTAACAGTTTCATAACCTAATTTCATTATGAATTCGATAAGGCGCCCACGACATAAGACACTGCTCTATCCTATCTCCTTGCATAATCTACTATTATCACCACATAATTTACGAATGACCGCATGGGAGGTTGTTTTAAAAGTAAATCAAAATCTGATACTTTTACTGATATTTAAGAATCTTTGCATCAAAAAAACAAACGAGTTTTTTATTTTCGCTTTGACATTTTATGATTATTTCGATACAATATAGGTAAATATAAAACAACAAAAAATGAATATTTACTTTGTGAAGAATATTATTAGAATTATTATTTTATTCTATTACTTTAATCATTTGTGAATTTAAGGAATATGTGGGTCATATTTTTCATTTCTCCTTCTCAGTTAATTTTATAATAGTCTGGCTGTTTGAGTAATTTATGCAGCCTACCCAAATGTCCATTCTTTGGTATTGTTTGTCTCCATAACTTCTGAGTTGATCTGCACTATTACTGTCAAATGCGTGCACAGGTCCACCCAATTTGTGTGGTTCTTTTCTCAAAAGTTCATTTCAGACACCAATCTTCTTATTCTTCACATGATCTGATCAAGATTTGACTGGACTTTAAAAGACTTTAACTTCTGAGTTTGTTTCGGCCTTTCTCCTCAGAGTAGTCAGATAGGAAAAGACGACTTCTTCAATAGCGATAGCGTAAATAGCTCTTTGATAGCGATTTGAATTTTGATGTGGATATTGTTCTTCTTCTTCTTTTTGTTGGGGCAAGCGGCCTTAGCCATTGTTGCCAGTGTCGAGTGTTTGTGGATATTGTTAGTTAAAGTTCCAATCACCAAAGAGATCAATCACAAACATTGTGATCGATCTCTTTGGTGATTGGAACTGATGAACAAGTAACCACACGCGACAAATAAAAAAATAAAGTTAGTTTAAAAAAAAATGCGTGTCTTGCTCAAGTAGTGAGAATGAAAATAAAGGTACCTACTAATCTTATTCCTAGGTTGCACCTATTTATTTTCTCATAGAGGGTGATACAAAGTAGAGGGTCCACCTCGGGAGCAACACTATTTTTAAGCTCGAGTGACCTACTTTGAATAGCTCGCTGCACTCAGGATTCTACTTTAGAATCCTTTGCTCCGCTCTGGATTCAAAGACACACTCTCGCCTATATAATCTACTATTATGTCGTGCAAACCTAACTTAGAGCAAGTCATTAAGTCGTAAGCTCTAGCCGGGCATTATTTTTGTCGTACTGGATTTCATTATGACCCGCCAGACCCGCTGGTGTATAATGTGATTACAATTTAAAATCTCAACTTAAAAAAAAACTGAAAACTTAACCCACAAACAAAAACTTTTTTCTTTGCAGCTCAACCAAAGTGTTCTCATTTCATAGGTTTTAGTTGATGTCGACGAACAAAATAATTAAATTACGCAATTTCACAGAGATTCCTTGTTATAGTGGAATAACATTAAAATGAATGTTATGTTTGGGCGAGCCCAAATTTATTGACAAATCGTTTCTTTCGTTAGAATTAGATTTGTGCGTCTTATAATGTACGATATTGTATTTTGTATTTTTGATGAAATAATACATATATAAATTCTCCGGATATTCAATAGTTTAATAAGCTACTAATTCGAAATTAATTTTATTACCTCGCTGTAGGTGCGAAAAGTAGATTATTCTCCTCGGTGATAAAGGTGTCTTCGTCTTGGGCGAGCTTGAATCCCGATCGGAACAAAGCTCCCTCGCTTCGCTCGGGATCCCTACAATCCTACGTTACGTTCGGGATTCAATTATAGCGCCCGTGACTTATGACACTGCTTTAATCCCTTAGATTAATTAGCTATAATTATTTATTAGCTTAGTTTGATGGAGATTTGGAAAGGAGAGTGAATGCGGGAAATAAAGTGAATGGTACACCTGCAATTGTGACCAACCAGTTGATGTCCAGAAAGGCACGACTGGCTATTCACAATGGTGTGCTGGTGCCTACACTTATGTATGGAAGTGAATGTTGGGTGTTACAAAAGAAGCATGACAGCAGAATATATGCTGTGGAAATGCGTTCCTTAATTGCAGAGCATGTGTGATGTGACTACGAATGGTATGTTGAGGAATGATATGATAAAGCAACGGTGCGGTTTAAAAGAACACGTAGTGACAAAAATTTACAAAAAGAGTATGCTTAGATGGTTTGGTCATGTTGAGAGGATGAATGAAAGGAGAATAACAAAAGCTATTTACAAGGCTTATGTGAGTGGATACGCTGGGAGGGGACACTCTAGGAGGACATAGTTATAGTGACCTTATTGGTGATGTTCTTCAGAAAGGTCAGGTGCGTAGTACTCGCAACCGGCGCGCGTGTATGTCCAGATGTAAGAACGTAAACGAGGCAAAAGGAGTATTTAAGGATCGTAGCAGGTGACGTTCTGTGGTTTCTGCCTACCCCCATGGGAAGAAGGTGTAAGTTTATTTAAGCGTATTTAAGTATGTAAATAATTGACTATTACTTTTTAGTCTAGTAGGTATATCCTAGCTAGGAAGTTTGCAAGTGGCGACATTGACTGAAAAGTTGAAATAAAATCGTTTGGCTCGGTATGGGCACATGATGAAGAGGGCAGAAACGCATTTATGAATAAAAGAGTAATGAATGTAAATTTTAATGAATGGAGCCCAAAGAAAAGAAAGGAGTTACTGATAGCGTCTCGGTTGATAGGGGAGACCGAAAGAAGAAAACGTGTTGCACCGACCCCAAGTAACATGGGACAAGGGCAGGAAGATGATGATGAGTCAAGTTAGTCCCTATTTTCTTCATTTAGATAATAAGTCTAAATGTCTAATGACGTTATGACTTGACCGGTTAAAAAACCATCAAAACGAATCACAAATGACAATTAGATGGGTTATGGGTTTACTAGTAGCCACTGAAGAATTTCTTTATCCACCTCCTGGCTCCATCATCAGACCCTCGACACCAAGAGAAATAAATTGGACTCATTAAAACGAACCATATGAGCCCATACTTGAGGGATTTACTAGTAGCCACTGAAGAATTCCACTATCCACCTCGTGGCTCCATCATCAGACCCTCGTTACCAAGCTCTATATATTGGACTCGACAATACCAATCATAGGAGCCCAAATTCGAGAGGTTTTCTACAAGCCACTGAAGAAATCCACTATCCACATCATGGCTTCTTCATCAGACCCTCGTTAATAAGCCTACACTATTGAACTCGATAAAACGAATCCATCATGAGATCGGCTCCAAGATACCAAATTATATTATTGTCATCCGATATACATAACCAATTCGGTTCTACACACATTGTTTGATAAATACAAGTGAAGATAATTTGAGCGTGTTAAAAAAGCTACATAACCGCTCGGTGGTGGACTTCCGAAAAAACAAAAATACCTCTGAGAGTGATTTTTTGAAGGCGATTTGTATATTTATTACAGTAGTAAACTACATAAGCTGTAATTTAAAAAAAGAACTACAAAATGTTGTGTCAAAAAGAAGCCTCCCAGGCGATCGCATTGTCAATATCTCAGAACGGTGGTCATGTAAGCTAGGAGGGCGTCGGGTTGCGGGCACGAACGTACAACTCGATGTGTCCCCGCAATTTCAAATTAACCAAAACAAAAAAAAAACACGGCAGGCATCGTCTCAGGCGATGTTTAGTACTGTGATAAAATACTATCAATATCAATATTATTACCTATAATTAAGGTTTACCAACATAATTATAAATGGCTAGAGATGTGACGTTTAGGTACCTTCTGAAAAACCAATTATAGCCAAACGCAAACTTTGAATACAGACCTACTTCATGAATTTAATGATTGGCGGTGGTGACATTATGTTTTCCTACATTCTACGTGGATTCCCGTGTTGCGGGAATAGCTAAGTAGTTTAGCTACGTGCACTACCCTTATCTATCTATACCTCGTTTCGAACTATCAAAATATGTAGTCATAGGTACCTCTATACATATGGGTATGTAGTGGTAGATGTTGCAGTACTTTTGAGTAGTAGGTAAATATAATTAGGTACTTACCGACATAGCTTTGGTTACCCAACAAATATTGGCGACAATGTATCCGGAATATTGATAATATCCAGTTTAATAAGACGATTTTGCCAAAACCACTAACAAATCAAACCATGAAAAGTATAAGCTTTTATTTTTGCTTTCTTAAAAAATGCCGTGTTATGAGTTGAGCGACGTGTTGCGCATGCGCATATAGTTGTATTTTTAGCTTCGAAACAGAACGCTGGGCTGTATCGCTGTATCTATAGATCTATGTCATCTATCGTACCTAGCACGCATGCAGACACTTGCCCAGCTGGTGAGCTGGTGTTAGGGCTGTGGTGGGTTTGAAGAAATGACGAGGTAGTATTTAAACCAGACAAAATCATGCCAAGAAGATGAGTGAGGTTGCAATAGCTCCTTGAGAGAGAAAAAGTATGTTTAGAATGCTGCGATTATATCCTAATTATTAAGAGTAGATATTGGTTGTTTTCATACTTAATGGAATGTATATTTTATATTGAGTACCTGCAGTACATTCTTGTAAAAAGAAGCATAACTAATAGAAGAATAGTAATGACCGTATATGTACTGTATATCCCGCAAAAGTGAGGCTTTTTTAAACGCTAAGACTCTCCACAATTGCGAGATTTACAGTCTGAGGGTATATTTCCTAGAAGCCGACGTGTTAATGCATCGGATGTGGTCGCGGTGGACAAGGACTTCACCCCGCTCTCCTTGGCTAAAGAGAACTGGCACAAGCCAGTAGTGCTTGACACTAATGATCGCATGGAAGTATGGCAGAGTAAGGAGCTTCACGGACGCTTTTTCCGAGCCCTACATGGACCCGATGTAGATCTACTAGCGTCCGTAGCCTGGCTGCGGTTCGGTGACCTCTTTGTTGAAAAGTCCAAAGGTTTTGTAGGTGCAATTATGGACGAAGTTATGATGCCGAACAATTACACACAATACACTACAATTACTGCAGGTTTATTGTGAACCACGGTACGATTGAATCGATGGGGTGAATCAATGAGACACATTATCTCCGGGTGTTCTCGTCTAGCTAACGAAGAGAACTTGCGTAGATACAACCTCGTAGCCAGGATTATACATAAGCAACTTGCTCTGAAATACAGCCTTGTGGAATCGGAAGTGCTGTACTACAGGTATGTGCCCGACCCAATTCTCGAAAATGGAAATATTACATTGTACTGGGATCGATCCATTATCACTGACAGGACTATTGTTGCCAATAAGCCTGATATAGTTGTGATGGATCGATTAGAGCGGCGAGCAATGATTAATGACAACGGTCATGACAGGAACCTCGTGAAAACCGAGAAACATAAACAAAACAAGTATCTTGACTCGGCTCGCGAGGTTGTCGACATGTGGGATATGGACTCAGCGATTATTGTGCCGATAGTGGTGACAGCCAATGGCTTAATAGCCAAGAGCCTCCTGGTCGAGGCTCTTGGCTATGCTACACCTGAGGAGGCACTCGTTGGGCAGCTGAATCAAGGGCTTGATTTAGTAAGCGGTACTTCAGGACTTGGCTCGCATCATGAGGTGGTTCCTGTCGTTGGAACCTGTGGGCTACTATTTATTTTATTTTGAAATGTTTTATATTTAAAAAAAAAGTGTACAAATAAACGAACGAGATAATAATAAATATAATCCCGTGGTAAGCTTTTCCGAAACCGGATGATCTAAAAATAAATCTCATAGATGAACTTCGGAAAACACTGAAGGAACCCGCCGAGTACTAGCTCAAGCGAACAAAAATCGTTCGTTCTATGCAAAAACAAAATACTGCAATGTGAAGATTGCATTACGTAGATACTTACAATCTTAACATGGACGCCTGTAGGTAAACCCAACGGCAATGAGACGAACGCCACCGTCCCTCTTGCGAAGAGCACATAAGTTTGCTCCGTACAAGACATCGACGACGGCATCATTCACACCGTGTTGAGCATCAGGTTAATAAGAGCCAAAAGCTCCTTCATAAGTGACTCACTAGCTTCCGCGGTTTAGCTACAATAACAATTATATTCCTTAAATGCCTCGTTGGTTTAGTGGTCGCAATCGCTACTGCTGAGCTGATGAGGTCCTGGGTCGGGTAACGTGTTATTGGGTTTATTCTATCTGGAATTTCTCAGTAGCAGCCCGGAGTCTGGATTTGTGCCGGTTGATGGCATTAGGCTCGCCCCCTATTACATGGGTCTTAAACATAACGGGCGAAATGTGGGTGTACTAGAGGTACATCTCTGCCCAACTCTTCCGGGAAACAAGGCGTGATGTTATATTATGTTCTTTAAATGCTCAAACCTTAAACAACGATATTCGCGGTCTAAGGCCAGGTTTGCGGAAATCCTATGTGGTCCGATCATCCAATGAGTAGAAATGTAGTCGCAGTGGATATGGAACTTACCCTTCTTGCCTTGGGTAAAGAGAACTGGGGAAAATTTGTAGAGCCCAACACACCTACATAGAAGACTTGGTTATTTATAGGAGTTGTACAAACAGATTATCATCATCACCTGCCTAGCCTTTTCCTAAAATAAAGTAAACAATACTTAAAATAGAATTCAGTCACACAACCAATAAAATGATTGAATACGTACTTACTTTAAAAACTTAAAGAATGTGATAATTGGGATGGAAAGTTGGTTGGAACAGAGATCTTTATTTTAGGGAGATGACTAAACAAATAATGAGCTGGGTTATTATTGGAGCAGTTAATTAAAAAAATGTGCTCAACATAACTCTTCATCCAACCCATATTCGCAAAGCAAAGAATATAACTACTCTCTACCGAGAGTCGCAAAGTGAACTAACTTTGTTTTTTTTTTGAAATGGCATCTCGCAGGTCAACCTATGAGGTTGTCGTCTGCTTAAACGGACTTGAGATCAAAGAGTAATATAAGTTATAAAGGATCTTGAGATCTAACTTTGTCCCTGATTTTCTGCATTTGTATGCAGGATACTACATACTAATTCCATAGATTTGACATTACATTGACAGTTTGTTTGTTTGGCACTTTGACAAGTTTGACATTTCTTGATTGAATTGGTGCTTTGAACTGAAGTGAGTCTTCAAGAGACAAGTTTACGTTTATTTGCTTATATTTTAATTTATTCGTTGCAGTGATCTTGTAAGGATTTACTTTACATTCGTCATTACTTGTTGCTCTGAATTTAAACTTGAACTATTTAATCGGTGTTCATCAAGCACTACTTTTCAAGTTGGAAAATAGTTTTATTTTTGTACTCATCATTGTTTCAGTTTTCTATTGTCATTGGCAACGTAAATGATGGCTTTGCCGTTACCAATACCTCCGTGTGCTAAAAGAGATGGTCTTAGTGGCTTAGGTTGCGAACATTTCGATTATGCTAGTACTATGGCTACAACGTTGTTGGCACCAGTCAAAACTGAACGTGAAATACTTGAGCATTCTATGTCAGAAGACGACCCAAATGCAAATACGCAAGTACCAAGCGTGGTGGGTAAGCAACCTCGCTGGGGTCCGCGACATCGTGGAGCCCAAGAACTAGCTGAACTTTATAGTCCAGGTCAGTTGCTTTCAATTGTTGACAAAGTTGTTGTTTGTCTTTATTAAGGGACTTAACACTTACATTATTCACATCAACAATGTTTAAGAATAATGTTAAAATTTCATCTAAATTTACTGATAGCTAATTTAAAAAACTTTTATTAGGTACTCAAAATAGGAAATATTACCATGTTTTGATTTAAACCAGCAATAACTGAGTAATGGAAGGGAATAAAATAAACGAATTTATTTGATTTATCTTATTCCCTTGAATTTCTTTATATCTATATCCAGGACAGATATAGTAAGCTAAGTTTTATTACCCCATTTTTTTGTTATATTCTGATTTTATTTACTAATGAAGAATGTGAACTTTCTGAGTTCACATTCTTCAGTTCGGCTTTTGCTTGTAAAGACCCTATTTTGAACTTTTTATTTTCATATTTACCCATTAGATTCCATTTCTTCTCTAAATACAAATCAGATAATTTTCTATATTCTTTTTTTTTCTGTTTTTTAAATCAATATAAGAGGACCTGTGTTCTCTCTGGTTTACCAGCAATATAGGTTCTGGCCACTTCCAGTACTATCCTAAATACTTAGTGACATTGATTGCCTTGTGATAATTGCATGAATGTATCACACAGTCAATGTCTGGCAGATGAGATGAAACTGTTTGCCCTATTTTCACCCCAACAGGGATTAATTTTTACAAAATCATTTGGTATGTATCCATTATTTAACTCTAAGATTAGTAGTAGTATGAAATCCCTTTTAATTGTTAAATACGATTTTCGCTCATTTCGGAGTGGATTTCTCTAACACCCTGAAACTTGTAATTATTTTTGTTGTTAGTATATAAACCAAAGAACCGTATATAGTCCCGTATAAATCTGATTGTGCTTTATATTTCTTCCACATAAACTTTGAAACTAATCACCCTTTGAGGGAGTAGTTTTTGAAACAAAACTAAAATGATTTCTCAGATTAATATTTTTACTAAGTGTCATATTCATAAACCAAAGGAATTAGTTTTTTCATACATATAAACAAAATCCCTAATTTTCACCCACTTAACAACCCAATAGAGCGATGTTAACAGTATATTATTATTATATCTCTCTCTATCATTTGATTTTGCTTATTTGACATTTCAATTATTTTTACATAGTTCTTATCTTGGTCCTTAGGGTAGAGAACCAAAACCGTGCATGATAGCAATCAGAAATACTGCGGGGGCTAGGGTAGCCTTTATTTAGAAGAATTGAGCGACTTAAAACAAAAGAGTATTATTTATTGTTTTTTTTTAAACAAACTTTTTAAATCTTAAACATTTGTTGCTCTACAGAGATCAGCAACCCTATTCCTCGAAATGGTTTTGCTAATACAACATTTGTTTAATTATGAACAACGCCCATTGTACGGCTCTCTAGACATTAATTCTGAGTTCAAGTTTATGAAGAGCTCATCTATTATCAGTTTCGATGAAGCCCTGTTTCTCTGTTCCCGCCTGTTTGCAATCATGACCGAAGTCAGGGTCGTCTTTAACCTATTGAAGGCCTTGGGAAGTTTAGGAATTTGGAATGGAAGCGAGCGAAGCGAGCTCTATAAATTTAGCACCCCGCCTCGGATAGGTGAGGTTTTCTTTTGACCGTTCATACAAAACTATACGTAACTTTAACAGGGTCAACTTTTTTTTCTTAAACTCTTCTGCATAAGTTGTTATGCAGAAGAGTTTAAGAAAAAAAAGATGACTCTGACCGAAAAGACGCAGTGAATGCTGAAGTCGCAGGGATTCATTCAGTTCAAAGTCAGATATGCGGCGCGCCGTGCTCCGCGTGCTTCTCAATAAGAACTGCAGCCTTGTAGGGCCGCAGAGGGTGACGGGACCCGCATGGAAGTAATGTGGGCTAGTAGTGACGAACTGAGTATGTCTTCCAGCGGCCCGGCCAAAGGTAGTTGAAAAACACCGTGTGGTTTTAGTCAGCAAGAGTCTGACGTACCCTGACCGCCCGCTCCAGGGCGGAGGACATCCATAAGGATTTCCACATTCATAACAAAATTTTATAATATAAGGAAAGTCTGTACATCGTAAATATAAAAACCGGCTAGAGAATATTGAAATGAAATAAATTTTGCATTACAACACATGTATTTTTTTTAGAATGCTTGTCAGTATCTCTGAATGTAAATGAGTAAGATAACTCATGCGTGGGCTGGCAATTGGTACTTGACTCTTTGAACTTTCCTATTTCGTTATAATATCAAATTTCAGCAACCAAGCGCTAAATTGTAACCGTATTACAATAAAGTTGATATGGTTTTGGAATATTTACCCACTTATAGACTTGTAGATTTGAGTCCCACCTTGGGTGCCAAGTCACCCGCACTTGTTACCCCTAGATTTTGATAGAGGTCATCCCTATAAACAAAAGTGCTGAGATAAACGAACTATAAACCTTTATATGTGTCTCAATTTAAATGCATCAAGGCCAGTCATTTAAAACAGGATAGGTGGCAAAAAATACACTACAGAATTTTTTGAATGTTGTAGGATATAAACCACGTTTGCAGCTTCGAAAGACTTGTGCTACGCAGTTAGCATAGGTCTTTTTCATGGTGCTCGAAAAACTTCGAAACTTTTGGACTTCTTTCAGTTTTTTACAGCATCTTACGGAAAACTCATTGTATACATTTTTATGCAAAATTTGCTACTTCCGAGCCGTACCGTAGCTATGTTGGTCTAAAAGAATCCGAGATACAGCACTTCAAACATTGGCCATATTAGTCAAAAAGTTCAAAATTATATAATAATATAATAAACACTTAACATAACATCCCGCCTTGTTTCTTCGAAGAGTCGGGCAAAGGTGTGCCTACAGTACACCCACATTTCGCCAGTTATGTTTAAGTCCCATGTAATAGGGGGCGAGCCTATTGCTTTATAAAAATAATAAAAAAACGCTATATTAATTTAGCGATTTGTCGAGCAAAATATTGGCTAAAATACTCATCGTACGAGGAAAGTCATGGCAGATGAAGTTGTAGAGAAGATATTTAGGATCGTTGAACGTGACGTGATGACGGGACCTCAACTGACTGGGTTGTCGAAATCGTCTTCTCCTGACAAATATTGCAGAGAGCAGAGTCTTTCAGCCTTGCTCTCTGGTAGGAGCATCTCCCTCTTCCGCACCCATTCTGGTAGGTTTTTCAGCAGGTTTAGCGAGGCTCTGGTTCCTTGGTTGTGGTCACTGGTGTTAGCCCTTGTTGGATTATTGTCCGCCCCAGTTGGTGGGCTCTTCCTCTACCCCCAACCGATTCTGCAACTGAGGGTCGGAATGTTGGGCTGCAGCCTCGGTTGGGAGCAGACGAGCAAGATGAACCTTGATCTTAGAATGTAATTTATACAGATATCCTGCTCGGAAGACGGCTAAAACTACAATTTTGAACATTTTTGACCTAACCAATGTTTGAAGTGCGGTATCTCGGGTTTATTGGACCTAACGGCTGCGCTCAAATAGTTTAAAATTTTGTATAGGTACATTAAAAATGTACTGGTTGAGTTATACTTACATACGTATAAGTATAACTTTTAAACTGCAATTTTTGAGTATCCTTCTAATAGGTGTATCCTACGGGATACACCTATTAGAAGTTATTACTCAGAAATTGAAAGAAGTTTGAAAATGTTGAGGAAATGGATCACTACACGCAATCTTTCGAAACTGTAACTTGGTGTTACACTATTGGTATCTATCCTAAAAACATCCCAAAAAATCACTACTTACAGTGCAATTTTTTGAGTCTTTTACTCATTTGGAGATATCCACACGTAGACGACTCATTTTGACCTATTGGTCAAAATGAGTCGTCTACGTGTGGATCTACGTAATTAGAAGACTTTTGAATCTTTCTTTACTCTTAGTTCTACAAGTATCGTCGTGACCGATGGTTGTGAAGTAATGTTTTTTCGAAAATCCTATCACTGTTGTTAATATCAGCCGGTATAAAATTACAGTACAAATGTAGCGGCACTATAATGATAAACTTATTATTTTTAGTGCTCATTTCGTACGGAAGACCTTAAATATCGTTATCACACGCTCACTGTCGTCTTAAAAATCATAAATAAAAGATATCATAAAACAATTGGCACTGAGACATTCCGTCGTGTGATAATTTAAATATTAGGTCTTTACCTATGAAGTTGCCGTTTTATAATATGTACTGGCCATTTGAAACGTAATTTATGTATAGCTGGCAGCAATTCTAAATTTGAATGAATTTTATAAAAAATATGGAATTCCATTTAAATATAAAAAATATGGAAATCAAATTCAGTAATTTGTTTAAAGATTAGTGTTTTATTTTCACTACATTTGTATCTATCTCATATGGTCTCAATATGGTCACGATAAAAATACCGAGTAACTTAGATAAACGATTGGTCTCGCTGCGCTCGACTAGATACCGCACTGTCTAAAAACAATAGCTCCGTGAATGCGGCAACTCAGTATTGTAGTGTGTGTAAGACATCGTCACTTGTCATTTGTCAGTTGACAGTGACAAGTGTTACCCGAGTTATAGCTCAGAAAATATATTTGTGTATAGGTTAGGCGTCGGTTTCCTCTTTAGAAAAAAATATGGTATATATATATCAATGATTAGGCCTCATTTTTAATACTTTTAATTTTTTATTTACTTTGGACGATCTTTTTTGTAATTTTTTGACTTATGTTCCTTGGGGAAAGTTGATCAGTTTCATGGGTAGAATCACCCCTTAACGTCAACATTTTTACACCTTAAGTGTGTAGATTTCAAAAATAATCATTAAATAATTTATAGAACTAAGTTAAGTATACAATAACTAGGTTAGATAAATGAAATAGGATATATAATAAAATACAAAAACAGTAAATTCACATTATAAAAACTCAACCACGGGGAACTTGACTCTTGTCTAAGCGGCAACACTGAATGGCGTTTAAGGTTCATGTTATTTTATGTTGAAATTTCGAAATTATACGATACTTGCTGATGGTATGTGATCCCAGTGTCCTTCTTATTTCTTGTAGTATAATTTTACATAGTTTTACTTCGCAAACTGGCATTTTACTTCGGAATATGCCCAAAATTTAATAAAACATTCGTCACGTGCACGTCACAGACAGCTTGTAGTGTTACTGGCTCGAGTTCGCCGACTGCGGCGTAGTATTTGTTGGCGCATTTGACAAGTACGCCGGCGGTATCTAATCGAGCGCAGCGCGACCGATCATTTATCCAAGCCGAGTAGTTATGGAATACGAGATCCGTCGCGGTAGCAATGCTGAACAAACGGTTCGCAACATTAATTACGTGTACGAAGTAAACACTACAAACGAACACGACTCGTTGTTGGTTAATCCCCGCTGCTCCTACATGACCCGCTCGACCTCATACGGCACAACAGACGGTATCTAAGCTAGGTAGGGATGGAAGTTTTGCGTCGTCCACCGTACTCACCAGACCTTACGCCGACAGACTTTTACTTTTTCCAAAATGCGGACAACTTCTTGGCAGGTAAAAAAAAAATACCCTTGTGGCAGTATAAAATGCCATTGAAAAGTTTGTTGACCCCGTATAAGTGACTTCTTCAAGAAGGGCATTGAAAAATTACCACTGCTCTGGCGGAGATGCATGACTAACTTTCTGTATACCAAACGGCAATTTCATAGGTAAGTAAATACCTAATAGTATGTTATGCTTCCCAGGCATAATTTTTTATTAGTTGAATAATTGGTACTCAGGTAAAGACTAAGTAATGCAGAGGCCTTGACAGAAATCGGCTAAATAGTCACTGTAACTCTGGTCATCTGAAGGTCAATCTGAGACTGGCTTGTAGTGAACTGTGTGTCTGTGACGCATTACGATACCAGCCTCTCCGTACGCGTGTTGTCAGGTCTAGACCGGACAGGACCTCAAGGCCGAGTCGAACACAAGAGGGTTGAGGGTTGCCGGGTGAATTGCCGGCCTAGGATTACCGGCCAACTACAACAAAAAAATTGTGTATGTGGAAGATTGTAAGTTAGTAGGACTATGTAGACCTTGGCAGGTCACCCGATCAGGCAAAAGGCTGCAGACAAACTGTACCTTTTTTTTGTTCCTGGGTGGAAAATATTCATGGATGTCCTCCGCCCTGGGTCGGGCCGAGGGGTCTGTCAGACTCTTACTGACTAAAAACCACCACGGTGTTCCATCTCACACCTACGTCTGGGTCGCGGGAACATACAACCCCGACTTGTGCCAGCCCACCTCGGCGAGCCTCCTTGGGTTGGGGGGAGTGAGGTGTTTGACTCCCCCCGCAACGTCTTAGAGGGGCGCGCGTAGAACACTACGCGCCGCCACCTGCTGCGGATCAGGAGAGTGGACGGGATATCTCTCTCCCTTTCCGCAGCCTCTTTCTGCGACATAACTGTTTCGCAGAAGAAAACCACCGCGTTCCGCGCTCCTCGCTGCCGACCATCGAATTCACTACGGACGGTAGCGACAGGTCACTGCCTACTTCTGTTATGAGGGCACGGCGCGGCTCCTCCCAAGCGGCACACTCTGCCAGCGTATGCCACGCTGTGTCCTCCCGGCAGTTGACGCAGTGGTGACACCGGGCGTCCGGCTCCCTGTTTATACGACACAGGCACTTACTGAAGCAACCATGCCCCGAGAGCACCTGCTGCGCCTGAAACGACAGGGAGCCGTGCCTCCTCCCGAGCCATTCGTCGAGCACTGGCCGGATCGCCTCGAGGGTAGCGAGGCCGGCGGAAGGGCGCAGAAGCCTGTTCCGCTACTCCGCCACAAGAATCTCGCGAAGCTGCGACCGACGCAGCTCGATCTCTCGCTGCATCGGTCCACTGCCCCGCACCCGCACCTCCTCGCACCACCGGTAAAGTGACGCGAGGGCTCTCGCCTCTAGGTCCCATGGCGGAGATCCGGCCAGTGCACAAGTCGCCTCGTAGGAGATTTTGCGGAAACCCCTGATAGCCCTGACGGCCATCGTCCACTGCGGTTTTCGCAGCATCGCGATGCTGCCGGCCGTCAGTTCAGAGACCCACACTGGGGCGCCGTACAGGGCCATGCATCGCACGACCCCTAGATACAATCTCCTACAGGCGGGCTCGGGCACCCCAGATTGGGAAGCAGCGTTGCGAAAGCGCCCGCCGCACCCATCAACTTGGGCGCCAGGCGCCGAAGTACCACCGGCTGTCGAGCGCCAATCCTAGGTACTTCATGGAGGCGGTGCCTGCAAGGGACCTTGAAAGACCACGGCCTCCGACTTGTAAGTGCGGTCTCACAAGTAGTGGGCCATCGTCGCCAGAAACGCTGCCTCCCTGTCCCTCCCGAGCTCCCCCGGGCCGTGACCAGAATGTCATCCGCGTTAAACGTTAGGTCCACTCCCGGTTGGAGCTCACCCCTCAGCACCCAGCCGAAACCGATGTTCCACAAGAGCTGGCCCACGACCAACCGGTGGAACACCGCACGACATCTCACGCCGGCCCCCGTCTTCACGTCCCCTGTAGATGACACACCTCTCCGACAAATAAGCCCCATCGATGTGGCGGGGCACCCTATGGTAGCACAGTGCCTCCCGAATACAGCTTCAGGGCAGGGTGTTGAATGCGTTGGAGATGTCCAAGAACACCGCCAGCATCACTCCGCCCCGGGACACCGCTACCTTCGCCAGGACTCTAACTCGCGTAATGTCATCCACGGTGGAGCACCCATGGCGAACAACGACTCTCTGTACAAGTGGCCGACGAGGTGGGTTGCGATTTTCCGCTCGAACAGCTTACCCACCTCGTCCAGCAGCACTATAGGCCGGTATGCAGACGGCGAATCTCCTGGGTGCCTTCCTGAGCAGGACCAGACGACCTGTTTTCCACAGAGTAGGAACTGGCCCTGCTCAAGGCAAGCTGAGTACTGTCCTCTAAGCTGGGGCTTGAGCTCTTCCAGAGCGACGACAAGCACGCGGCCAGGAACTCCGTCGGGCGCCGGGGCAACGGTTTTGGCCCGGAGCCGCGTTACGGCCGTCCTCATCTCCTGCTGTGGCACCTCAGGGACGCTACCGACCTCCTCATCATCTTCCGGCTCTGTGTCTGTTCAATGCCATCGGTGGCGGCACATGTTATTCTCTAGCAGGGAAGAGGGTTGCGACCACTCCGTCTAGCAGCTGAGGCTGAAGACTCAGTGAGTCGGGGTGCCCAGGCACGAAGTTTCCCTTGGACTGCACGATAAGGGTGCCCCCACGGATCCCGGTCTAGGGTCGCCAACATCTCCTCCCTGGCTCGAGTCATTTTCTCGCGGATGGCCAGCCGTCCTTAGCCGTTCGGTACACCTCAAACAGCGCGGCTTCTTCTTCCGGAACCCGACGACGTCTCCTCCGGTATCGGGTGTGCTGGCGCCTAACCTCCACGCACGTCACGTGCAACTGCGCGATGTCGTCGGACCACCTGTACAGCTGGCGCCTTGGCAACACAGCTCGTGTGCAGACACAGGGCATGGGCGCATCGCAGATCTGCGTCTTTGACCCGCGGAACCACTGCGCCTCCGTTTCGACGTCTACGAGTTAGTTCGTCTGCGACTCCCGGACGCAGGCCAGGATTATTGCGACCTCCTCGAGAAGTGCCCTGTCGATTCGCTTAACCGACCAGCGAGGACCATCCATTGGCGGGGCCAACGTGCGGCCGCCGCTCGAAGTGTGGGTGGAGACGTCGAATCGAATATATCGATGATGAACAACCCTACCTAGGTGGTGATCCCGTAGGGGATACCACCTAGGTAGGGTTGTTTGTCACATCCATGGGGGATCGGAGCTATGGGGCGACATAAGTTGGTACGAAAATCTAAATGCGTGATCCGACAAACTTGAAACATGAAATAATAAGTTTTTCAAAACCAAGTAATCTTCTAAGGAGTACAAAAAGAAATTTAGGGTTGAAGTATCTATGGAAAAAAAAAATAAGCGCGATGTGATGGACTCGACACTCGGTACCAAGTACTTTTGACAAAAAGCAAATAAATAGTTAGTTTGCAAAAAGCAATTGGTGTCCTAGGGGTTTTCAGCCTGTTTTTTATAATGAATAAAATTTTAATAAACAGCGTCAGTAGGAGGCATTTTTTTTAACTTTTTAGTCGTGGTACCTACCGTTGGGTTAACTACTACTTACCAACCCTCGCACGGGTGCAATGGCACGAATGTGACATTGTACAAGTCAAAACATTATTTTTGTCCTAAAACACACATAAAACCTTTCGGGAGAAATGCTCTAACTAAATGATGGTAACAACCGCATCAAAATCCTTTGTGTAGTTTAGGTTTGGTTTGTAGGACTTTGCGCAGTTGAAAAAAGTGTTCTCGTATCATCGGTTGATGCACCAGGTGCAAATGTAAGTTAGTAATCACAAACAAAAAATTTAGTAGTAGGTTATTTCTATAAATTTACGATGTTTGGATATTTACCTTAACTCGTGCTGAGAGATTTTGCTCCTTGTCTTCATGAAAGATAAGGAGCAAGTTCTCGCAGCACACGTTAGCTAGGTTAACGAGAAGTGCCTATAGGTTGTACGAGAATCCGCGACTTTGTGTGTAAGTATTTTGTAATATCAAATATCCAGAAAGAAAAGTAGCCTAAGACCCTCTCTAGGACCCGGCTACCTATCTGTCAAATTACATAAAATACTACTCTATGGAATTGTCCAACCCGTGGGCATAATCAATGTTTTATTTATTTGGATCTAGCTTTTGCCCGCGGCTAGCTCCGCCCTCGTGGTGGATAAGTACCCACGCCATGGTCTGCATGGGAGCTAAATTTCATCATCTGTGTAGGCGTGAAAAAGTAACAGAAAGTCGGATAGCTCGTTAGATAGCCCATAAGATGAGGAGGTTTTTCAAATAATTGGTTTGCTTAGTGTTGATGTGTTTGCAAGTAATTTGTGACCCCATGATAGGGATGCGTATATTATGGAAACCTATGAATAGTTAATAAACGATATAAGACTAATAAAAAAACATATGGTAAGTAGGTTAGAGTATTTGGGAGAGAAAAGATATGCAAGGTAGAAGAATATAACCTAAAATAACCTAAAAGTAGTTTGGGCATGGATTTATTGTTTATTATTTAGTAGCAGCATGGCTTATTTATACATATTTACTACATATCCCGTGAGGAAAGGTAGCACCTGCTACGATTCATACATACCTGCTCCTTTTGCTTCGTCCACGTTTATACATCCGAATCATACGTGCGTTGCAGTACTACTTACCTGACTTTTTAAGGACATCAGGGTGTCTTCTCCTGGCCAATAAAAATAATATATCTGAATAAAAATCTCACAAAAAAAGGTATCTATAGTTTCCTTCTATATCCGTTTAGCTAGATAAACCTGTACCCTTATTGCGTAATACACAATCAATCCGAATCTGAATCGTTTTGAAACAGATTGCTAATCCATTTCTTCATACGTTCGATAAACAATTCTGCTCAACAATGTAAATAACGCAATGAATGTTGTTGAACTGTCAAAATCATACCGATTGGTCGTAATCGTTTACGAAAATGTGTTACGCAATTAGGCTGCTGGTGTAAGTATATTAAGTACTAAGGTTCCTTTTGCATAATGTAGTGGAAGAGTTGCATCGCTGGTATTTTCGGCGATAACTAGGTAATTGATGATTCATAAAACTGCTAACATACGTCTGCAGGAATCAGGGAACTCTATGTACTCTAATTACGGTGGACGGATTAAACCAAGCTGAAAAAAGCAGGTATCAGATAGTTTTAACAGCCTCATCCTCCTGTCCATCCTTTCACATAAACTAGGAGTTTGTTAAATAAAAAGAAAAAAAAACTCATTTATTTACTAAGTATATGATATTACTTAAAAAATATATATATTTCACTTATAGAATATTCAAGTACATATACAAGTCACAATTTGTACATATATATTTTCCGTTTATTTTCTTATTCAATCCTAGATAATCTTTTATTTATATATTTGTCTTGTAAAATTTATTTGTCTCATAAAAAAAATTGAACTGGTGCAGAGACAAAGCACTGGTTTCTTGCATCGCCTATGTACCACAAGATGCTCATAAAATGAGAGCAATATCATGACGGTACCTTGTCAAAACATCTATGAAAACATCAGTACGTAAAAAAAAAACCCATCTTTACAGTGAAAGAGGTGAAAGAGATAATTATAGTAGGTAGGTACTAGAAATCGGGCCCTATTAGTTCAACCAGGGTTCAGACTGGCTAAAGTAGACTCATCTTTCATGGGGTACTGTTTAAAATGTTACAATAAAATATCTCCCCACATATTTCATCTGAATGAGACGAAATTCAAATCCTTTGTAAAACGCACACTATGCAGGTATTCATATTATAAGTTAGGGGATTACATCACACGCCTCAGGGTCGCGAGAAATTTGAAAGAGTAACCGTGGCCCTGGCACAGGCAACTGAAGGCACACGGGTGGGTTTTAGTCAGTAAAAGTCTGACACGCCCTCCCGCTCCGCCCAGAGCGGGAGAAATCATTTGATGATTTCCCACCCTAAAAATAAAATAAGGGGATTACATCACTGATAAAAATGCCTTAATGCTGGTCCTGCTCCACACCACAACTAATTAATTGAGATTTAAAAAATACTGTTGGAGCTAGAAGAGATTGTAAGAATATAATATTTGCATTGTTTAAACTCAATCTCCTTTTTATTATATAGATGCATTGCACAGGTGTGAGTACTTTGTACTATGCAGCTACCATTTACCGGGTAATGTCACAGATTTACTTGAATGTGCCCTGGCGGCTGATTGTATGTCATGCTCACTCAGAAGTCGCTGACGGTGGCGCGTGTGTTGGATCATTTAGCTCCCTTCAAAATGGTTGAGCTGAATGGTGCTGATCCATGCGTCATGTTCGTGAACGGCCGCCGTCAGTTGGGACTTGTCATCTCTTAGCTGCCACGGCTTATTTTAATAATTTATTTTTAGGATTGTTTTTAATTATGATTTAATGCACTCTGGACGCTTTTAACGTGTACGGTTTTTGTACATCGTCCTCACATACAGGGTCAACATTAATGATGTAACTAATTTAATTAAGAACAATATTATTTAGATGAGTGTCCATGGAGTTTCTTGCCCGTTCTTCTCCATAGGTACCTACTACGCTTTGGAATGGGCTTCATATTTCTGACTGACCGACTCCTTGACTATTATAATAATTTATCATTTATTTTCTCTTCACAAAGCTGACTTAAAGTTAATGCGTACAACAAATGTTTCAGCTGTATTCCACCTTTGTGAGAGACTGGTGCCTGATATAGGTTTTTGGACGACTATTCAAAAGTGCCTGTAAATGGTTTAATTAAAATAAATGCTTTGAGTTTATTTTTTGAGTTACACCTTATAACATCAGCTATCTGACAGTTTTACAGTGTGTGTAAATATTTAAATACAATATAGATAGATATTTTATATTATTACTATATTTTTAATCGTTCGTTTAAATATTTCTATCGATCGAAATATGCACCCATGCTATCGACGTATCTCTGCCAGCGCAGTGGTAGTTTTTCAATGCCCTTCTTGAAGAAGTCAGGTGTATGGGAGCCAACAAATTCTTCAAAGGCATTTTGTACTGCCTCTGTAAATTTTGGAAAAAGTAGAAGTCTGTCGGCGCAAGGTCTGGGTGAGTACGGTGGATGACGCTAAACTTCCAACCCTAGGTCTTGTAGCTTTGAGGCCGTCTGTTGTGCCGTATGAGGTCGAGCGTTGTCTTGTAGGAGCAGCGGGGACGGGCGATTGGCCAATAACGAGTCGTGTGTTCGTTTGTAGTGCTCAATACGTACACGTAATTAATGTTGTGCGCCGTTCGTGCGGCATTGCTACAGCGACGGAACTCGTATTCCATAATTACTCGTATTTTTATCGTGTCCTTAATGATGAAATAGCTACAAATGTAGTGAAAACAAAACACTAATCAATAAACAAATTACTGAATTTGAAAATAGAGTTCCATATTTTTAAGTAAAATTCCTTGCCAGCTATGCAGATACACTACGTTTCAAATGGCCAGTATTGTAAAATGTCAACTTCATAGGTACAGAACTAATGTGTGTGACAAATAATAATAAAATCGATTAAATATTTGTTTAAAATAATTATACATAGATAATATAGTGTATGTAAGGTAAGACATAAAATGGTGTGGGTTGACAAGAAACAAAGAAATGTCGTCAATAAATAATAGATAACTATAATCGTAAATTCATATCAATGATTCATTCAAATTGATCACGTCTAGAGTACTGCCGTAGGCGTTTTCTAAATGTGACGATTGTGTTGATTGCTCGAATATGTGGTGGCAGGTTATTTCACACTTTGGAAGCCACATACCGGAAGCTACCTGTAAAAGCGGCTGAACTATGCGACTGGGTCGAGAGTTGTTTCGAGCATTGCCTTCCACATTCTCGTCGACTCGCTCTCCAACTTTATTTGTCGTACAAGTAGTTCGGTTTCTGGTATTTAATTACACCGAGCAGAAGGCACGCCAAATAAAAGTTTTCATGCGATTTTTTTGGTTGAGGTTCCAAATTCGAATCGCACATTAAGGCTATAATGAAATTTAGTACAATAATATTGCCCGGCCTGAGCCTAAGGCTAGGTGGTGTGAAAATATTTAATAATATAATCATCATCATCATCAGCCTACAGCAGTCCACTGCTGGGCATAGGGCTCTCCAATTGCACGCCATTTAGCTCGATATATTATTATATTAATAACGTGCTAACCTCGCAAACGTTGTTTTGCTTCTTTTTCTTTTCTTAAAGTAGATGTTGGCCGATTCTCAGATCTACCCGATATGCACACAAAATTTCATACAAATCGGTCCAGCCGTTTCGGAGGAGTTTGGTAACAAACATTGCGACACGAGAATTTTATATATTAGAAGATATAATATTAAAATTTAATTGTCCATATTTCGTTAAACAATTAAGTAAAACAAAACATGTGTTGAGTAAAATATCCCTAGACATTGTTGATGTGTTTTTTACTTAGACATACTTTGAATGTGTAGGTTTTTAATGCTCTTATTATTATTTGTGCTATCATGAAACAAACAGTACCTAAACAATGATTTTACAAAATGTAAGTGTTGACTCACCTAAAGGTCATGTTGCTACGTTTTACTTGTATGAGTTTTTTTTTATGAATTGAGACCGAAATTTTTGTTTTAACAGGCAAAAGACTACAAGAATGGGTCTGTGTGGTGATTTGTTGCACGTTGTGTGTGTGTGCTGGTATTCTCATGGCCAGACACGTACAAGCGGATGCCTCATTATTTTTAGCGGCAATTTCTGGTGTTTTAACAGCAGATTTTGCTTCAGGCGTAGTGCATTGGGCTGCTGACACTTGGGGAGCAGTTGATCTACCTGTCATAGGCAAAGTAATAATTATGCTCATTAAAACTTTTACGTACTTATTGTTGGCTATGTTCTTGTTACTGTCTATACATTTTCACATACATATGCTTAATATTATCTATATCTATGCCACTCATTGCAGATATTTCGAGTTCCTTATAAATCATTTGTCATATCTTGATACACGTACATTTGCTATCAAAGATTAGATAAATATAATTTTTATATCGAAATCAAAAATACATACATTTGAAATAATTGCTCTTAAGACGTACTTAGTGCTAAATCATTTAAAATTAAGGCACTCACCAGTCACAGCCTTTGAAGTACCAAAAGTTTGTATGTACTACGCACTGCCGTCTACTACAGCCACGCAAACCTTATAGTCTGTTCTGAATGTATCCAATGTTAATTTGTAAATAAATGTATCAGAAAACTCTAGATGTCAGTTAGTGCCACTTACAAAAAAAAAAAGCGACGTCGAATTGCCGAATTCCACCACTGCCTCCCTTATTAAAATACAAACATAATAATTGTGACTGGGAATCGTATAGTTCCGTTTCTCGAGAAAATGTTGAACAATGTTATCATTTGTTGACATCAACAATGTTGTCCCTAGCAGATGTTTTTTTCCCATTAAATGTCTTTCCAAGGGTAAAATCCCTTCCCCGCCTTGGTGGGATAAGGATTGTACTGAAGCTGTAAAAAAGAGAAAAAAGGCAGATAATTTATGTAAAGATAACCTTGACATGCATTTTTGTTGTTGCAGTTTAAAAATACAACAGCTGCGACTAAAAGGCTTTTGCGGAAAAAGAAATTAGAGGGATGGCATAGTTTCTGTTCTTCTCTTTCTTCTGACTCCCCGGTTTCAATAATTTGGAAAAATGAAAAATGTTACAAAGCGATCAGTTCACAATCTTCCTTCTCCATCGACTGGGTTACGCCATTTATTTCTAAAATTGCCCCTACTTCTGTTCCTAATTTAAATCAAATCCCCTTCATATACAGTCAATCTTCCGTTTCTGGGAATAGTCCCTTTTCAATAAATGAATTTAAGCTAGTTTTAAAACGCGTGTCGGATTCTGCTCCTGGAGAGGATGGCATTCCATATTCCTTCATTAGTAACTGTAAAGATGATACTTTAGCATTTATTTTAGATATTATTAACACTATTATAGACTCCGGGATTATTCCCAGTTCTTGGAAAAAGCATATTCATATCCCAATTTTAATGCCTAATAAGGATCCTTCAGATCCTTCATCATACAGACCGGTATCTTTATCTAGCGTGTTTGCAAAACTTGCGGAACACCTAGTTAAAATGAGGCTTGAATGGTACTTTGAGCACAATAATATTTTACCCCAGTCTCAGTTTGGTTTTAGAAGAGGAAAGGGAGTAGCAGACAATTTAAATATTTTCACTACAGATGTTTTGTCATCCTTTAGTCAGAATAAATCAATGGTAGCGGCTTTTTTGGATATAGCGGCGGCTTATGATAACGTGGATTTGGTCATTTTAAAATTAAAACTGGAAGCATTACAAGTTCCTTCAAAGTTTTCCAACTTTATTTTAATCTATATTCGGATCGGACTGTAACAGTTCGAGTTGCTGGTTGTCCGTGTCCTTCGAGCGTTTTGTGGAACGGTGTTCCCCAGGGCTCATTTTTAAGCCCATTATTGTATGATACTTATACAAAAGTTTATCCTACAATACGCTGATGATATTGTAGTCTACTACTCTCATTCATCAATTGAAACAGCGGCTAATAATGTCGAAGAATCTTTGTCTAGTCTGGTAGAGTGGCTCGATGATCATCGCCTACAACTGTCGGTGAAGAAAAGTGTCGTTGTCCCTTTTACTTGCATTCGCAGTATTCCTTCGGTTTTTATAAAAGTCTGTGGTTTTACTTTTCCTAATTCTAACGAAGTAACATTCCTCGGGTGTAAACTCAATTCTAAATTCAATGGTGCCTCGCACATTAAACATATTATTAGTAAATGTGAAAAAAGTATAAACTTGATCAGGGCTCTTGCAGGTGTTTGGTGGGGGGCTCATCCTTCTACGTTACGACTAGTATATAATGCTTTGGTTAAAAGCACTTTAGATTTTGGAACGTGTTCGCTACCTTTAGTCAGTAAAACGGAGCTGCTTAAATTAGATCGATTACAATCTAAATGTCTCCGCATTATGGTGCAATGAAGAGCGCTCCAGTTATGGCGTTACAGGTTGAATGTGCTGACCCTCCCCTACATCTTAGACGTCAATATCTGTGTGACCGTTACTTAATTAAGGTGTTTCAATCTAGTACTCATCCTCTAATTCCTAAAATTAAAGATCTTTACAAACTAATATCAGATGGGAATCACTTTTGGGTGTCGCGTTCCATACCGAACATCATAGAAGGCTATAAAAAGATTAAACATGTCGAACGCAATATTAAAACATATCCTGTACATCCGATTTATTCGGTTCAGTAATCAGTACCTTATATTTAAACCTTAAATATTTCTGACCACCGGTATAGGGAAAAACAGTTCAGATCCTCATGGTAAACTTGCCTCATTTCTGTTAAAGAATACACAAGGGGCTGAGGTCTTCTATACTGATGCTTTGAAATATGAGACAAATGAGTTAGCATCAACTATAGGTGCTGCATTTATTCGACATCACACAGGACACTTTAAATTGTTTAAATGTTCTTCATTTCCCTCCACTTTTTCCGGCGAGTGTTTAGCCATAAAACATTGTATTGAATACATAATGAATGAAAAAATTCAAAATTCTATTATTTTTAGTGACTGTCGGAGTAGTCTTCTCTCTAATCCATTTGACAGAGGCAACTTGTCCCCTATCATCATTTTGATCAAATCCTTACTAAAGAACTGCTACGAATTAGGCTTAACTGTCGCATTGGCTTGGATTCCAGGCCATTCTGGAATAGAAGGCAATATGACAGTGGACCAGCTGGCAAAATTGGCTGCGAAGCAGGGTCTATGGATCCCGGATGTATACTGTGGGGATCTGTTGCAATCAATTCCATTAACGGCTCTGGTTAATAGTTGGTCTCAGGTTTGGGATTGTGAGAAAACAAAGGGTCAATTCTATAAATTACTTCAACCCATCATTAATTTAAAACCGTGGTTCAGCAAGTTAAAACTTAATAAGAAAATAACTTCCATTCTTGCTCGACTAAGATTTGGCCATTGCTCTTCAGCCGTGCATCTTAACAGAATAGGGGTTTTTGATTCCCCCCTCTGTGACTGTGGTGGTGGAAAAAATGGTGATTCCATTTCCATTATATGACTTCCTTATTATGTATAAAGCTCCCCTTCCTTGTAATCTGTCTTCCATCCTTTCTTTGTCTAATAGGTCATATGTAGCATCTCTTAGTAAATTTATTTATTTTCACAACATTTCCATATAGTACAAATTGTTATAATTTTATTACATATAATTATTTATTGCCCATCCTAAAAAAATATCCCGTCACATAATGCCAACCTCCCTCTTCCCACGTTCAATTTCCGCAACACTCGACACTGGGAACAATGGCTAAGGCCGCTTGCCACAATAAAAAAAGACATGGAGTCCCAATTAAACGTCAAGAAGTTATGTCACATGTCGAGAGAATTATCTCACGCCACCGTGCTAGCATTTAAGACATAACGTTTTTATCGCCCAAAATTTGATAAAAAGCGTGACTCATGACATGTCACAGTAGGCCATGCTCGCCCTGCTGGTGTACTGTTCGTCGTCAATCATGACCCAGCTATCATAGTGCTGTTCATTGTAGAAGATGGGCTGAAAATCGGCTTTCATACTTAGGGATTTCTATTTGCAAGTGCGGACTTTTTGCCAGATATCGCTTCTATTAGTTAAATGTATACAAAAATGACACGTGAGTTAATTCTGCACAAAACGAAGGATTTATAATATTTAAAGAAAAAATTGTATGAAGCTAGTATGAAAAATCTAATTATCTCTTAAACGGCAAGGAAAACGGTAATATCCTTAGGTTATCCCTTGACTCTCTGCGCTGACGTAGTACCTATGGGTAACCATTTTAAAATCAATTGGTGCGCAGACACATGATCATGAACGAAGATTGACAACAAATCGAATGCAGTTATTTAGAAGGCGGCATTCAGGTCATAGTAACAAACACCAACATAATCTATTATGAGACAGATTAGGGACTGTACAAGCATAGCCTTAATGTGTGATGGGAGATTTTACAACCGATAGAACAACCGCAACGTTCCGATTATGGGCAACAGTTTTTGTTGTATGTTGTGAATTCTAAATCGATAACGTTACTTTTTATTTTTATTTAGCTTGATGTTATAGCATGCATACGTTAGAAGGCAGGTTAAGGTAAGAAGTATGAACACACCATTCTACAGCTATTGCTAGATAATTTCGAACAGGAACTCACTTAAAATAAAGACCGCCAAACTTCAACAACACTAAGCCCTACCGCAATCGAAATAAAGCTGAAGAAAAAACTTAGTCCCCTTCTTATTTAGCCTTTTTTGGCATTAACAATAACAGAATGCATGGATCTTACCAGGTTCAGGGCTCAGAATCCTTTGGCAGGCAAGCAGTTCTCCCCATGCACAGGCTCGCTCGTTTTAGATCAGGTGCTCAGTAACAAATAATTTTATTCCGCGACACAAAGCACACCAACAGAAACACTGATCACTTTCGATGTGCGACGCTAGGCACAAGCTTGTAACACCTGTCGCGCACACTACAGTAAACACGCGTTTTTTTTTTTGTCGATGAGTCGACACAAACTCTACGACGTCTCACGATGCACCACCTTTTTGGCCAAGTGCGTGTTGTCCATAAAAAAATACAAAAGTTTACCATATAGATAGGATATTACGTGGGTGTGAAGTGGTGAGTTCCTTAGAATTTTTAATGAGAATAGATGCTAAGTAGCTTGTCTATTTGGTTAAAGTAAATAATTTCACTTTATGTTCGTTTAAATTGACATCTGTCGAAGCGCATCGCTTGCTTTTGGACTAATTGTCTTTTCATATTTACAAGATGACTTCCGTTCACAGTACTTTCGCGCTAATATCTTTCGCAGGAGTGTTTTTCATGCAATTTTCTTTCGCGCAATTCACCTTCGAGCTTATGACTTTCCGCACAAGTGTCTTTCGCGCGTGTATCAGATCCATTTTTAGGATAAGTCAAAAAATATGCGGTAGAAGGAATGCCCACGCCCGTTCGATAATTAATGTACTGTATTATATATGGAGTGTTTTTAGGTTTTAATCCGGAAATAACGGATCCCATATAGAATCACTTCGTTGTTCGTAATTCTGTCAAGACCCTTTTTCTCAGGAACGCGTATTGAGTTGAAATTGATATCAAATACTTAGGGTACGGTCACTTGGGAGCTGTAAAAAATCAAGCTTCTAAGTCAACCTAATAAAATATACGGTTATTTATGCCGCATATTTTGACACTCGCAAATAAATCAAAACTTATAGGGTACTTCTCGTTGGCTTATACCCATATTCTAAGTCGTAACCTCCAAAGCTGCTCGACTCACAACTTTGTCGAGGAGAGCTTAACACGTGCCGCGGAAGACCCTCAAAAAAACGTTATTCATACTCGTCAGATTAAGAAAGTTATAAGGTCCCTCGAATGAGTGTGAGTCGAGGTGATGCGTCACGAATTCGTCAATATTCAATAAACTCTTCAAAACACATTATGAAAATCAGATAAAGTACGCGTGTTTTGGTTAAAACTTCCTTGTTGACTACCCCAAGGAAGCAGTTGGTTGGTTGACAGTTGGTTCCTCAACTTAAACTCACCTTGACTGAGGAAACTGTTTGAGATGAGGATTAAAATTGAAACTATGCACATCAAACCACCTAAGTGAGGATGAGTCAAGTCGAGAAAATCATGAGGTTTTGACTTAGAATATGGATTAATATGCTTATTCATTCATTGGGTCATTATTTTGACCCATTTTTGCTGAAAGTAGGTACTTATCTAGACATACACGTACTTAGACTGACACGAACATAATTTTATAGTCTCAATGTAACTTACATTGCATACAACTACATACACTTTTAAAAGTGAGTATTTAAATAGGTAGGTACTGGTATTTTACCATTCTGATGAATCGTCAAAATGCTCTTGTTTAGCCTATCTTGCGGCAAGCCGTCAGTGAAATTCACGACTTTGAAATTTTGCAACAACACATAGTAATTCTCTGATCTTTGGTTTACCTGTTACAGAATTTCCTGCGCCCATTTCGTGAACATCACATCGATCCGACATCAATTACTCGACACGATTTCATCGAGACTAATGGCGATAACTTTGCGATTACCATTCCTGTTTTAGCAAGGATTGTGTGGCAACTCCTTACTTATGACGATGAAAACATCAATGCACAATTTCATTGGATTTCTTATTGGTACTTGTGTTGTATTTTCGTAGCAATGACAAATCAGGTATAATTTTATTTAATTGCCTTTTTTATTATAGTTAGGGACAGTGTGTGCGTCAGGATGACTACACAAAGCGATTTTGGAGTTTTTAGCAATACCAAGTCTTTCCAGACATCAAATAATTGTTACCTCACTAAAGAGAGAAAACTATTACGAGGAAAGTGGCCAGCCATTAAGACTTCAGAATAGCTGGACCACGTCGTTTCACCTAGTGTAGGCCTTATAGCTAGTTCATCTTTTCGTTTATTTTAATACTTCATTGGTACCTCAACATATGCTATTCTCAGATGTTTACGATAAGTAGTTTAAAAAAAAACACTCTGAAGAAATTTTGGATGTAATCTGCATGTCGATTCTGTGAAAATCTCACCGTGAAGACTTGCGTGGAGAGAGCTGTCAGTGTCATCCGATCTTGGTCAATCCCTAGCAGCAGTGGCACTGACACCTCACTTCACCAAAATGTTCACGGTGAGGTGGTTACAGAATAGCACTACTGGACCACGTCGGTTTCACCTATTTGTAAGCGTTATAATGAGATCATCTTTTCGTTAAATTTAGTATCTCATTGGTACCTCAACATAGGTTTTTCTTGAGACTTTTTCGATAAGTTAAAAAAAGTAACACCTAGAAGAAGGCTTGCATATAATGTTTATTGTTGTACAAGATAAATACATTTCCGAAAAAAATTTTATACACACATACATTGTCGTTTAAAAAAGTGCGCCAGTACAAGACAGACTGTAAGACATTTATCAATGAAATAAAACTAAGCCCATTGACTCCTCCTCGAAACGCACAAAACGCGTATCTGATTTTCGCTGTAAAACATTGCTGCGGAAGCACCAGAGGGCTGACCTTCTAAGAGAGTGTAAAAAAGTGCGTCCCCCAAGGGTAAAGAAGTTATAATTAGGTTTTCGCGTTATGATTTTTTTGCGATTTCAAGTATCGCCAGGAACCGGACGAATTGTACGATATACTTAAAATGGCATTCATGGATGAAGGCCCTTCTAAGGCAACCGTGTATCGTTGGTATAACAAATTCAAACGCGGTCGACTAACTTTGGGGGATGAAGAAAGAAGTGGTCGCCCTTTGACGGCTATTATGGAAGAAAACGTGCTAGCAGTGAAAATTTTAATCCAAGACAATAGGCGAGGAATCTCTTGATATGCAACTCGCCTATTGTCTTGGATTAAAATTTTCACTGCTAGCACGTTTTCTTCCATAATAGCCGTCAAAGGGCGACATTCGTATGTATTCGCACATGCTGCAGGTTGGATCGGGAAGCCTTCACGAAATTCTACACGTGAAGCCTCGTGTGAGGAGGATAGAATGTGATGTGATATAATAAACAAATTTGAAGCAGACTCGTCTCGGCGTGTTTACGACATCATTACAGGTGATGACTCTTGGATTTATCAATACGATCCAGAAACGAAGCCCCAGTCGACGGTTTTGGTGTTTCAAAACGAATCAACGCCTATCAAAGTGAAGCGATATAGAAGCGGGGGGAAGTCACGCGACCAAAGCTCGCGATCAAAATCGAAATCCAAGAGCGACTGGCTACTTGGTGTCAATTCCTTTACGGAACCAAAGAAGCATCAACGCTGAATGTTATACTACCAAATGCTTGGCAGAAGTTTTCTCTGTTGTGAGCAACAAGCGACCAAACACAGGGCTCCGCGGGCTACTGCTTCACCACTACAACGCGCCTTCGCAAACAGCGCTCAAAACGAGGGACTTCCTGGACGGCACGCCGGATAAACTTCTGGGTCACCCTCCTTAAGGCTCCCACAAACAGGCGCGACACCACAGCGCGACACAAAGGCACATTTACAGTCCTGACCTAACACCGTGTGACTTCTTTTTATTCCCGAAAATAAAAAAATCTGCTCAATGGATACAATTTTCGTCGCCGGAAGATGCGCTGTCAGCGTTCGGCCAGGCTGTAAACGAGGTATCTACGGCGGGTTGGAAAAAGTGTTACGAAAACTGGTTCAGACGCATGAAACTTTGTATTATACAATATGTAACAAAAACCCTGTCCGATCCAAAAAAGGCGTATTCCTGGTTTAACATACGTACTAGAAAAAATAGTAAAAAAAACCACCATGCGAAATGTAACACTAAATATGATAAATTTTCATAAGTTGACAACACTCCACCGGCCGGCGAAATCTTTGATTTTTTGCCTATTTTATTTCAAAGGACACCGCCATGCATTAGCCGCGCTGTAGGTACTCATAACGAGTCCTCGATCCTTTGATGTAGCCGACTGGTCGCTACTTGTTTGTACACTTCGCCAGTCGCATGTGGAGATAGCTTGCGATCGGATGTCCGTACGTATCACGTGCCGCTATCGTATCGCGAACAATGTCGTATACCAATCAGGAATATTTGAATATGTTAATTTTTATTTGTGAGTGAATGTGTGATTCGGAAATCGAAGTAACAGCTCGGATTGTGGTAGCTTTCGAGTCACTCAAATCGTACACATGTGCGCTGCGAAGAGTACGTGCAAATTTAATAAAAAGGTGTCGAATGTGTACTAATGTTCTAGATAGATAGAGGTATGTAACAAGTAAATGTTTTAATAAACTGATACCTACAGTGGGTACATTGCCAAAAGCACATCACATTAACTCAATAATAATTGTTTCTTGATAAACAGAAGGTCAGAAATCGGGGTCATTGTGCGTAAGCCTACAATAAAATATCAGCTGATACCTACGCGTAGGCAAAACGTAGATTTCTTTAGTCCTACGTTTCTTTGGCGGCTTGCGACAAAGGATCGCCGCGCTCAGGCGGCTTCTTTGACACGAAACTGTAGGTGAACTCTGGTGAACCCTGTCGAGCGATCAGTGTTGCCTTTGGTATGATTATTTTTATTTTTTTTTAATTAATTGTTTTCTTTGGGGAAAAATAATTATCTCGTATCCATTAAATGATTACGTATTTGTGTACGCACTACGATACCAAATAATACCCTTCAGGATCGGACAGGGTTTTCGTTACACCCTGTATAGAGGCTAGTGGAGAGAACTTTAAAAAGATTTGATAAAACGGTATTTACTTATAGAACATTCATTTTTAACAGGTTTATGCGTATCTATTATTTAAAAATATTTATTCTTATATCAAACTCAATGCATCAATTTACACTTTATTTATTTTTGAACTTTTGAATTATCAAGTAGTCGATCAGGCAGAAATATGAAGCTAGTTGCCCATTCCAATGAGTAATAGGTACCTATGGAGAAGAAAGGGCAAGAAATTTCATGGACACTCTTTTAAATAATATTCTTTTACAGAAATATTCGTTTTTATAAATTGCACCTACCACTGCTTGTCTCTGCATCACCCAAAGGTTGACTGGTAGAAAATGCATTAAGTCCGCCTCTGTACATTCGTGTGCGTGAAGTATACAATAAATAAATAAATTATAACGCCTACAACTAGGTGAAACGGACGTGGTCCAGCCATTCTGAGGGTAGAATGGCTGGCGACTTTCCACCACCGGACAACTGGACCGCGAGCTACTCATTGCTCGCCGTCCGCAAGCCCTACCTACGGTGGCCGGGAATCTGTTGACAACACTGTCCCTAATATTAAGAAACGATTCGTATTTTAACATACCTATTACAAATAAATTGTATTTCAGATCCATAAATGGTCCCATACATATTTTGGTTTACCAGTATGGGTGGTGTGGTTACAAGAATGGCACATAGTGTTGCCGCGTCGTCATCATCGTATTCACCACGTAGCGCCGCACGAGACTTACTTTTGCATCACCACTGGCTGGCTCAACTGGCCTTTGGAAGTGCTTCACTTCTGGTCTATACTAGAGACTATGATCGAAGCAGTAACTGGTTGTAAACCCCGAGCTGACGACATGAAGTGGGCGCAGAAACGTTCCTAGAACAATGTCCTGAATGGTATACAATTTTTATAAGTAGAACTAACACTCGTCCAGAATTACTGAATCAATTTAATAAGAATATTTTTAATATTTAGCTATAAAAGATGTTAGCAATTGTGAATTAAATAACATAAATATTTAACTGAGCCTCTAAAAACTTATCGACCTTCTAATGATGTAGATACACTTTTTTAAACGCATGAACCTCTGAAAACATTAGCCTTCGTTTAAATTTCTTGCTTTTTCTCAGAGCTGTACCCTAATTGCGTAATACACATTCAATCGGAATCTGCATCGTTTTGAAACAGATTGCTAATCCATTGCTTCATAAGTACGAAAAAAAATGCTCAACAATGTAAATAACGCAATGAATGTTGTTGAACTGTCAAAATCAAACAGATTAGTCGTAATCTTTTACGAAAATGTGTTACGCAATTAGGGTGCTGGTCACGATAAATAGGATACCCCGACCAAACGGGTTTGGTTAGGTTAGAACTATGACCAACCATGCGCGAGCCATAATGGTCGCGGTAAATAAGCTGGAACACCCCGACCAAATGGGTTGGGTAAGGTTAGGTTAGGGATGAGAATCGGAATCAGAACTTTATTTGCTATGAATGTAGGTACAGGTATAAGATGTTGTACATGCATTAATGACATCGGCTAAAGTCAACCTTACGGCGTGCAAATTATTACATTAATTAAAATAGAAATACAAACAAAATACCTTATGTTATTAACAAAACAAAACAGAAATGGTAGCGAAGTCAATTAACAATATTATAAAGTAAAGTAAAGTTTATTTAATTGCATAGAGAAATGAGATATTTCTACGGGTGCCTATTTAATTGAGATACATTTATGTATGTAATGGGCCAACAGCCAGGGTGAGTAAAATCCTATAGGTACTTTTGTCACATGAATGAGTAACCGAGCAGAATGAAAGCTTCGTAACAGAGTTCAAAACTCCTACCTACTTTCATAGGGCTGTCTCTCGACTCACTTGGTCATTGAAAATATTTAAAAAAAAAACAGACAAGAGCGAATCGGAATTCGGCAATGAGCACGAACGGACGGACGCACACTACGCACTACGACTAGGCACTGTGACTAAAGTGAAAACACGAAACACGTGGTACGAAACATTAAAAATAGTGTAAAATTGAAAGACGAAATGGTTATGATGTTAACAGTTTGTTTAAAATTAAGTAGGGTGCACAAAACCAAAGTAACTTAAGTAGGTACATTTTATTATTATAAAATGTACCTACTTAAGTTACTTTGGTTCTAAAGTCGAGGCTTAGGTTTGTCTAAAATATTGGGTGTATGCTATGAACGTTTTTTGCTTGCCGTTTGCAAAATATTAAGCTTAAGTGCAAATTTTCCTCCTCTCGGGGGCCCCTACCAACTAAACTGTTGTTTCTGGATATGTGAAAAGTATTCACGATAATAATACTTAAATAATGACGTTTAAACGAAAAATCACAGCTAAAGGACGATGATAAATATTAACCAATTGGGTACCTACTTATAACGTATATTGTTACCACTTCAGCGACAGTACAGAAAAGAGACCAGAAACAAAGTTACATGATTAAAATAAAGAATGCCTTTACAAATATTGAAATGATAAGTAAATCAATATCTTAGATAACGTTTACATAATAATGTATGTAATTCACGGCTAAGTTTTCATTTTAAGCATTTACGCTTTTTTCAAAAAGTGGCCTTTTTTATGCGGTTCGACTGTTTCCTGTACGGATCGTTTCATTGTATCTAGAGAATAAAATCTGGACAGGAGAAGTGGACCAAATTTAAAAAAATACTAGCCTTTGCCCGCGACTACGCCCGCGTGAAATTTCAGTCCCCGACCGACGCGTCGCTGCTGCGCATCGCTCGCCAGATTAATTCGTTTTCGCTTAGCGTTATTTCCGACTTGTTTCTTTTGCTCGGCTTCAAAGGGTCGTAGCGTGATGTTAAATAGCCCATATCCAGGATTTATTGTACCCTATGTTTTAATTCAGGTTGTTATAATTTGTGGACCAAATTTCATCCAATGTTTACGCGGCGCTCGCCAGTAAAGCTCCCAGTCAGCATGATTTATTCCGGTATCCTCAACAATAAACTTTGATCAATTAACTAAAGGCCTAAACCTTCCATAAAAATCCTTAAGGAGTTTTTTAATTTATCGAATTCAGACAGACAGACAAACACGTGGCGGGGGCATTTTGATAAATAATACATATGTACTAGAGTTAAAAAAGAGACCAATATTTTTTTATGCTGATCGAGTCATTTTCATGTCAGATTCATTTAATTGTATCGCAAGAATTTGAATTTATATGTAGGTACACGTAGGTACTTATAGGCACCTACCTACCTTAAGTATACCTATCTGCTTTACCTTTAGTAATAACCGGTGCTACATTTTAAACTAGCATAACTTTTCTTATATTAATATTAGAAAATATACAGTGTATTTCGAGATCAATTACCGATTTTTTTATTGTACCTATATGATACAAATCTTAAATTCACTGGCAGACAACGTAAAGCCTACACCGCTGGGTCTAGATTCTTGACATTTTGCACAAGAGTTTCATAAATGTATAACGAAGGTGAGCAATAATAAAGATTTTTTGAAAATTCATCCCAGGGGTGAAATATGCGGATGACAGTTAATATGGAAATTCGTCATTTTTGCCGATGGGACATTCCAACCGGCGCTTGGCTTCTTAACTTTTAACTAAACTTTATATATTTTTCGACGGCAAATCCAGTTTCATATTGACACCACTCCTAACAAACAACACATCTCGAATGGCAACCATTTTGTATTTAATTAAATCGTATGAAATGTTTAATGAAATAATATTACCGTCCGTAATAGTTTGATACCTAAGAGACAGAAATTCAAATTAACCCATCCACAGACTGTCCTAGGCAGGCGTAGCTTAACCAGCAGCATAATTGCGTAGCACATTGTCGTAAACGATTACGATTATTCTGATGGATTTTGACAGTTCAACAACATTCATTGCGTTATTTTTGTTGAGCAGAATGTTTATCGAACTTATGAAGCAATGGATTAGCAATCTGTTTCAAAACGATTCAGATTCCGATTGATTGTGTATCACGCGGCTACGTGCAACTGTTATTACTTAGCCACGAGCCGCTCATGAAGAAATTAGAAAATCTAGAAGAATTGATTTCTGATGATCATCCACGTCGGTCGGTGCCTTTGAATTAAATTTGTATGTAAAAATTATAATATATTACGCTTTTTAAATAATACCTATGGTATATCTATTGTTTGAGTAATTAAATGTAATAACTTATTATCTCTGGTCCAGAGCTCGACTAGCCCCGAAGGGAATTCTTCCGTCCGACCAATACTTGTATTTTTATTTTATATCACTGCTATTATGATGAAGTGGTCATCGCGGGCGCTGGTGCATCACATTTTGCAAATTTCTGGTCGCCGCGTTTAAAAGAGAGTTCCGTGAGTTCTAACGCAAATCTTAAGGATTTTTGAGATAAATTGAGAATTACAGCCTCATTAGGGTCATTAGCCTTAGGTACTAAGTTTGTCCTTCGACGATTAACAAGCAGGTAGGAGGACCGTCCTGCGGTCGGACTTTTAATTACCTAGCTGCATTAAAACGACACTTTACTGTCATTTTACTAATTAAAAGTCCGACTATATGTAGCAATATGTGACAAATCGATACAAAAAAAATTCGTAAAACAGCTTATACAACTTGAAAATCATCTTGACTCAAGCTGCAATGAGAGGCTGGTTGGTTAATTATGTGATAATTATCATAATTATATTAGTTGTGTTAATACACGGTGCGTGGTTCGTGCACAGTTTATATGAAAGCATTTTCCTTAATACCATTCCGTTATAATTAACGGAATGGTATTAAGGAAAATGCTTTCATATAAACTGTGCACGAACCACGCACCTGCTTCTACATACCTATGTAGTTACCTAGGTTACGGTCGTCGAGCTTGCTTACACCATTTTTTGTGATGACTAAACAATAATCAAATTAAATAGACAATAATAACATTATGACCGTTAATTGTAACCTGAATATTGTGTAATTATTATTTACACTGTTTAAACTGTAAATTAAAAAAGTAAGTGCCTACATATAGGTAAATAAATTCTAATTAATAGTTTTACCTTTTTGAATTACCAATATTATAAAAACGTATTTGTGTTAAATAAAATTGTGCATGGGTTCCTACAGTCGTTTACCAGACATTATTGTAGCCAGGGTGAATTTTTGAGACAGGGCCTTAACTGTTGTTGCTACAGGGAAACGTTCTTGACTGTGCTGAAGTTTTTCAGTAACTGCTAACTGCATTCACAGATTTATAAAAATGATACAGTCAATTAGAAAACCTTAATTCTCACATACTTGAAAAATCACAAAAATAACGTTTCCCTTAAATGTAATTAGTAATTAATCATCTTATTCAAGGTCAACGTATCCTATCTCATACAAAATAAAATTACCATAATGACAAAGTGTTGTGATTTTGTGAATCATAATTTTATACAATAAGAACTTTTTTTGAGATTAGGTCTCTTGATGAAAACTCAAGGGGTGTTAGTTCGCTTCTACGAGGTGATCAAAGCATTTAGTATATTTTCGTCATAAATAAAACATTGTTTTCTTACAATTTGTATGCACTTGATAAACAATTAAGTCGGGAAAAATGTTTTCATAAAAAAATAGTTTTATGGTTCCTAAGACGGTTTCCTCTTATCGATTCGGATTTCCCCATACCGTCCCAGTAAAAAAAAACTCTAAACTAGTCACAGATGGAGGTTTTTATTTTATTTTATCAAAAAGCCTTCATGCTTTGCAATGCCAAAAAAAAAATGTGTTTGTTATTAAGATGGGGCAATACCTACAGGTATCTTAACTGTGGCACACTTTACCGCACTAGTGCGGCAATGCAAAGTAAAAAGCACGCGTTATACTGCATTGAGAACATAAAAGCGGTTCAATATGGGTTCAAGTCAAGTGTGTTGAAAAAACGAAGTGTTCTTAATTTAATATTCATAATAATATTTTGCTCTCGTACATTTTTTTTAATACTTACATAAACTAATTATATTTAAATTAATGCTAAACGAGCAATGAAAGAATTGTCATGCAATGCTTTAATACTTTTTGAATAATGTATTCTTGACACAGAATAATGTTACGTTACGATAATAAAAACTAAAAAAAATTATCTTTGTTTTCTTTTTTCTCAAGTACCTGGTTGTTCCAGTTGCAAGCGCGACGCTGCTGAGCATGGCCCTATGTGCGATACCTAGTATGAGCAATGTGGTGCGCATTGTAGGGGTATAGTCGGTTGACTGTACACCTACAATGCGCACGTCAGTAGTAACTCCATGGCGTGCCATCAGTAAAGTCCGTACATGAATATGTCTTTGTAATCTTGTGCCTCGTTAATAAAATATTAAATTCGCTGACTGACAACGCACAGCCTAAACCGCTGGCTCAAGAACATGAAATTTTGCAATAAAGCTCATTAAAAAACGGAAATCAGCACTAAAGCTACGGTTGCCTAGAAAAGCGATGACTGGGGTCATACCGCGGTCATTTGGCGTCCGCTATTTACCAGTGAATGAAACTGTTTATGAAAGTAGGTAAGTTGTTGGGTTTTCCTAGAGAGCATTTCTGACACACCTAGTCAAACCCCGAGGCCCAAAGATTTAAATCGTTAGAATTGGCCCTCCCGTACTTAGTCACACATTAAACTTTAAAGCGTTTCCATGACCATCAAGTCAAGTCACTGCGTCATTCTGTGTCAGACAGTCAGAGGTGTCAAATCAAAACGAAACAAATCTTTTGACGCGTTATGGCGTAATGTTTTTTTGTCTCTGTCATCATTTACATGACAGCCGTCACTGCGGCCATTATGTGCGTCCCAACTCAGCAAACGTAGCATAGGGAAGGACTCCGATAAGAGTATTAATGTTCTGTGGGGAAGGATGTTTGAAAGTTCTTCCCTTGTCAACGCAGTGGGCGGGTTGTGATTTAAATTAGTTAATAAACGATGATATTACTGCGATGTACCCACCTAACCCGAAATGGTGGCAAGTTGATACCTAATATGAAACACAAACATACACACGTCATACCTAAACCTAAAGCATATTTCCAACATATTATGCTCCAATATGTATGTAATGTTGTTATAATGTTCCGTGTTTGTTGTCAGTTTTAGACTATTACTTTATTCTCCTGTGCGTGCGTATTCATTTGCTTTCTAGATTGTATTGTAATATTTCTAACACAATTGACTTATGCTGTGAACTTGGATTTAGATTCGCCTTGTTATTTGGTATCGATTAACCTAAGGGTTAGGTTAGATTTAAGGATCTAAGGGTTAGGATAAATGATTGGTCTCGCTACGCCGCGAGACCTATTATTTATCTAAGACCTAACCATTCTTACGAACTTTAGCTTTGCTTGCGGACTTATTATAAGTCCGTAAGACGTATTATTTACGATCGTTACATTATATACGAGAATTCGTCGTAGCGTTGGAGTGTCCGGACGCGTGTTTAAAACTTAGTAAATAAATATTGTTAATCTATAAAATGTGCTAAAGCTATACTAAATCAGCTTTTGTGCTGCAACAAATTAAGTGTATTTTTAAAAGACTATACATATAAATCACTCAAACAGTTTGTCTACGGTCGAGAAAGATAAGAAGCCGTAACCGGTTCTGTGAGCGTAGTACGAGAGCTAGGTAGTTTGAATTTACCGCGAACTCCAACAAAGACACAAATGTTTAGCGGGAGTGTGAGTGGTGGATCCACCTTTAATTTGTCAAATTTTGAGGATGATGAAGGTCAAGTTAAGAAAGACTCAAGAAAGAGAAGACCACACACTCTGGAATACGATATCAAAAGAGATTTTGCCCAATTTTGTAGCGAAATAATGGGCTGTATAAAGTAAGCGATGAACGAACAAATTGAAAATATTACACAAATGCGGAACGAAATTAGGAAAGATATTCAAGATCTGAAATTAACAACTGATAACCTAACAGTATAATATAAGAAACTGTATAAATCCGAAAGTATTACAGGCGAACATAAAATTGCTCAAAGTAAAATGATTGCAAATGAAGATGAGCTACATCAGCTTAAAAGTGAAAACCGAGAACCCGAATTAAATTTTGAAGCACAGCATGAGTTTTTTGTTGAAATGCAAGGTAGTCTTCAAAGGGACAAGAACATACTATTGGTGGGGGGTCTGAATGAGCAAGATGTCCACAATCTCTCCACAGGCAACAATTGCGACACTAAAGAAGATCACAAGTCTATCAAGATTGTCCTAAGCCCTTAATATCTACAAGATTGGGCATTTATAATGCAGATCAATCCCCCCTCTATTGATTCTCCTGATACACCAAAATATTTACTAAAGAATCGCTCGAAATTGTCTTAGACTATAAAAATATATTCGGACCAAACACCAGCTCAAAGAACTTATCTACAAAACCTCCAAACTAAGCTCAAAGAGCGTGAGCAAAAAGGGGAATAATTTTACATATTTCAAAGGAGTACCTACTACGAGTATAACCAAAAACAACTAGAACTCAAAAAAACTAACCGAGGCAAACACTAGTTCCTATAATGTTAGCCCAGGAAATATACATACCAAAGAATTCAAGTATAAAGATTTGCCGTCAAAGTCATCATTCCTCAAAACCTGCTATGCATATGTAAGAAGTATCCGAACTCCAGGAAAACTTGAAGAACTACAGTGCATCCTTAAAGCAATTCCTTCTACAATAAATGTCGTAATTCTAGCTAAGACTTGGATAACATCAGAACAGGATGCAAAATAATACGATCTACCTACCTACAAACATATTTACAATTATAGACATGATAGTAAGGATGGGGGCGTATCTATCTACATTCAAGAAGTCACCTTTGAGGTAACAGAGGACACCTACAAGTATGCCAACCACTACCTATGGATATATCTTCCCAAATATGCGCTGCATATTGGAGGTATTTACAAACCAGGCCATTCGAATATCAAAGAGTTTCTCGAAAGAAATACCTTGCAACTGGAAGCTAAAAAGAGATCGATCGTGTTTGGTGATTTTAACTTAGACCTACTGAATCCCAACACATGTGTCATGGAAAGTGGCTACGATATATCAAATGAAAAAGATAAGAAATACTCCACCAGACAAACACACACAACAAGCACCATCTTAGATCATGTTGCAACAGACCTAGAAAACCAGTCCTTCCACTTTGTTATTCTAGAGTCTGCTGTGACTGACCATAAACAATCTGTAAATGTTTAAAGGTATTTGCCAAAAATTAAACAAAACATACAATGTTGGGCAATAGACTACGAAAACTTATGCAAAACTATTAGCATAGCCTCATGTATATTGCATAGATGATAATTACGAATGTCTGAAAGCCTTGGTTACGTCACACATACTACAAAACAAGAAGCAAAAATAAAAAATACTGAACTTACCAAAGGACGACTGGATTAACAAAGAAGTTATTAAGATGATCGATAACAGAAATACCCTGTGGCAACAGTTAAACATGAAGAAGCAAATATTGTCTTGAAAATAAAGTTTTAGCGGAACGAAACAAAGTAATTAAGGAAATAAACAATGATCAAAACAAGTACTACTACAACAAATCGCAAAGATGTAACAATATCCGAAGAAGACGGAGAAAACTATTAATTCTTTAGCTATGAATATGACTAAAGCAAATATTTTGCCTCCAAAGCTAATAGTAAATTGTAACAGAGGGCGAAAAAATCTGTGCTATACTGAATGTTTATTTCACCACTACTGGTACAGAGCTGGCTAATGGGATACCATTTAAATTCGGGTAACACACTTATGTACAAAGACGGACATGAACACACAGAAACACTCACTCAATTTAGACCTTGTACAATGGAGGAAGTTACAAAACGTATCGATAATTTGGATGCTGATACGAGCACAGGTGTGGACGAAATTAGCACGAAAGCATTAAAATGTATTTCAGATTTCAAATGTTATAATTTTACCCTTAGTTACTTGCGTTAATAAATGTCTTGACCATGGTACGTTCCCTGATAGCCTGAACCTAAAGGTGGCCAAAGTGTCTCCAATCTTCAAGTCTAGTACAAAAACGGACCCGAGCAATTATAGGCTAATTTATGTGCTTACTTGAAAGTTATATACAACCGCTTACTAGACTACTTAAATGAGAAAATCTTCTTTGTAGACCAATAATATGGTTTCAGATCAAAATCAAACATCCTGTCAGCAACCATTGACCTAGTAACGAATATAAAAACAAATCTAGATAAAACAAATATAGGCTTAAACATTTTTATTTATTTGAAAAAGGCGTTTGATACTGTTTCTCACGCAAAACTATTACAAAAACTAATTAACTTAGGTATCACTGGAACGGCTTGCAACTTATTCGAATCCTATTTTAAACAGATGTCAAATTGTTAAAATTGATAACTATAAGAGTAAAGCCCAAGAAATGACATGGAGTTCCACAAGGATCTATTCTAGGACCACCATTATTCCTAATTCCTAATTTATTTAACATCACGCTTATAATCCCAGAAGGGTTAGGCAGAGGTGTACCTATAGTACACCCACATTTCGCCAGTTATATTTTATTACACATTTATTATTTGACTTTTATTCATTATTTATATGTAAAGTTTATCTATTCATACACGAAATATTTGAAGAAGGACATCTAAAGGTCCTACAAAAGCTATAGCAAGCTATCCAACCAGGAGTACCATAATATGGTAGACTGCTACAATGAGGGTGGACGTATTTTGCCCACAACACAAGCCCTCTTCTTGGAGCGATTTGGGAGAAGACCATCACTGCAGGCCATCCTAGGAGCTGTACAGTGGCAACGGGACTACGGGGTCTACATACCCCCACCTGCAGACGGAGGCAGGCCTGATCTTACGCAGTTGGACTTCCATGTGTGGGGTAGGGCTAAAGACCTGGTAATGACGGCTATACCATTTCTAGTGCGGAACAATTAAAAATGCGAATTGTGAATTCTTTTGCAGTGACGGTTAGCGATAGAGACACATTATTAAAAGTTCAAGGACACATTATTAAACGTGCAGCCGTCTGCGTCCAGCAGCAGGGCGAATATGTACAACAATTGGTGTAAATAGTGTAAAAAAACGACTATACTAATAACTAAGGGTATGTACATTTTAAATTATTGTAAATAAGTTGATTCTAAATTTTAAACACGCCTATGTAATTATTGTTACAATAGTTCTTAGAAGGCACTTGCAAACCGTATGCAGTGGGATAACTGGTTATTTTCGAATGTCCACATCTGCCAATCTAGTACGATTTTTGATAAAATAAATTCGCGCTATGCACTTCTTACAGTTTTCATCTGTACAAATAGGTAGGTACACAACTTATCAATCAGCTGACAATTACGATTCGACGCACAGTTCGACAGATGTCATTACCCTAAGCGAATTCGAGTTGCGTCAACTGTTTATTAGTACATCTAGTTAACATTTTCTAGGAGATGTGTAACTGTAGACGAGGGATTTTAATAATGTGCCTGTGTATATCTGTACGTACATGGTAATAAGGCAGATAACAATGGTAATAAGACAGGTTACAACTGACGTCGACACGACGCACTTGCAACCTCACAGAGGTAATTAGATTATGCGAATTCGAGTTGTTGTGTATTTACTTAGTTTACAGATGCGTGGGTACTAGGTAATGATTTGTTTTAATCGCAACTAGGATCCTTTTCGTAAAAAAATAAGAAATGATTGAAACGAGTCGATATGATGCGAATTCTAGTTTCACTGATCAGCTGCTTATTCGGATGTAAGTACCTAGTTTACAGATATTGTGTAGGTCCTGATTTCGTTAAACTTCAAGGAGGGAATTAAATAATGTACCTACTTAGGTTAATATCGTTTTGTATTTTAAATTCACATTTTATTTTTATTTTAAGCGAAAACTGTGTTATTAAAATAAGACTAGATCGAGTTACGTAGTAGACAGACGGGACCGCGACCGCGCCGCGTCTGGCCTCCCATTCATAGAATGGGCCGTAAAGGTTTTATGCAAAATACATCAAGCAGTTTTAAAATTATGATAATTACGTAAAATAAAAAAACATTTAGATAAAAAATTATGTTTCGTTTCTATATTTTCTGGTCGACCTCTAGATGTCCCACTTCAAATAGTTCGTGTATGATTAGATACACCTTATATTTAGTAACAATTGTTAAGTTTAGTTAAAGTAATAAGTACATAAATAAGACAGAAGAAGCCTTCGTTTTTTAAAGAGGATACCAAGGTAATAAAACAAATATAGGCTTAGTATATCCCATAATTTGTATTTACTCGGCCTCTACAAGGCCTAGATCTCGAAAAAATCTTATGTTGAGATACCGGCATTGTAAAGAAATTGTCAAAAAACCCATTACTAGTCTATAGATTTACAAACGATTCCCCAAAGTAGTCAACAAAAACAAAGCAAATCATGAACATACCTAGTTACTAATAGTTAAAAATATTTTCCGAGTCGTAATTAATTAATGTATACAAAATATTGTAAAACATTTTAAAAGAGTAACGGTGGAGTTTCTTGCCACTTCTTCTCCATACGAAACTACTTTTTGGAAGTGGCGGCTAGAATCATTTCTATTTTTAATGTAAATTTTGACGTTCAAAAGTGCCTTTTTATGGGCCTATTTGAAATAAATGCTTTAACTTAGGCACAGTAAGTACCTACAGTACAGCTAGTATTATATTATCTGTGGTACAACTAATAACAACTAAATATCTACTCACACAGACACACCCAAGGCTGGTCTGTCCGCACGACATCTCTCGCTCGTTCCACTCTCCCCGGTGATCGGGGTAGGTGACGGTCCTGTCCGTCAAATAGACCTCGACCACGCGACAGAGGTAGGTCGGTGATACCGCAATGCCTCCCTGATGCAACTCCAGGGCAGGGTATTGAAGGCATTATCGATGTCAAGTTACACCGCCTATACGACTCCACCCCGGGCCTCAGCCATCCCCCGCCGGTCACCTCCGAAGCCGTCGTCGGCAGTGTGGTGCTCATCAGGCACCGCAGTACGTGGAGTCATGGGCAGGGGAGTGTACCCCCTCGCGAAGGGAACAAAGCGTTCACCCCGTCCTCCACGAGCTGGGGCCAGAGACTCTGCGTCAGTGGGGGAGCCCATGGGCGGAGTTTATCCGGCACCATTTTGTAGGGGAGTCCCCACGGGTCCCTGTTCATAGTCTTCAGCAACTCTGTACAGGTGTCACGCAGCCATGCACGCCTCTCGCAAAGCCGTCAGCTCCGGCGACCACCAGAACACCTGGCGCCAGGCACGTCTGGACTGCCTTCTTTTGTCAAACAGTGATAGCAATATTCCTAACGAATTTTGTACTGGCCTCATATTGCTATTACGTGCGTTGTACGTCGGACCCTTAAGAAAAATATTGATTTAGATGCCAAAATATTTTACGTAATATATAATATCACATTTATGTTAAAACCTATCAATCTATCCGACTGAAAGACTTGTATCTATGGTCATGCATTTAAAAAAATGACAATTCTGTCACCACTGACAAGTGACAACTATGTCATGTCAATGTCTGATAGTGAAATCATTTTTTCATCATTCATTCAATGTGGTTGTGACGATTGCGAGTTTGTGGACTTTGTGGCGATATCGCGCGATTGACAGTCAGTTCATCAGTTGACACCACACGCCTTTGGGCCCACAGTTTTCATCATGGTCTAATTGTGATATTATTTATTGAGTGTTGTGTTCTTGTACATAATTCAGACAATAATATAAACATGAAGGACACAAAGGAAAGGACAATGTCTGGTAGCAGCACAATGCTTAGCAATGAATATACGGTTGCTTTTAGCTCTATAAATGAGAGACCGGTGGACGATATTTCATTAGAATTTTTCTATAAACCTCATACTATTACGCTGTTGGCAGTGTCTATCGCATCAGTAATCTACACAGCATTTGTAAGGTATTCCACAATATAAAGCATTTTTTTAATAATTAAGTTACGATGATAACTTGTGATGTAACCACAACTCTTCAGATTCCACAAAACCATTAAGTTGTAACTATAGCAAATAATCATATTTTTGCTTGTTGATGTGCCTGTAAGTAAAGTCCTTCAGTATTGTGTTTTCCTGTGAAAAAACAGGTACAGTATATTTTGTTGAGTCTTATAAGCAACTTACTATTTTAGCTTTGATTATGTAGATAACTACCATACAATACTTAAGAATTATATTTTATGAAGAGCTTTATTTGTTCAACAATGCACATTTTCTTTTTATTTCAGAGATACATCCAATATTCAAGATAATATATGGTCAGGAATATGCTGTGTAGTGTTTTTCTTTCTTATAGTATCAGTACTCACATTCCCCAATGGACCATTTACACGTCCACACCCAGCAGTTTGGAGGATTGTGTTTGGCTCATCAGTACTATACTTGCTGGCACTATTGTTTCTTTTATTCCAAAGTTATTCTACTGTTTATGAAGTAATGTATTGGATAGACCCAAATCTGCGCAACTTCCACATTGATATGGATAAGGTATGTTCTTTCATTCATCAATAAATGTCAACCTCAGCGTTTTCAACTATACTCTGAACAAAGTCGATAAAAATACAAACTTTGAAGACAGGAAACTTATACATTTATTATACATGGTATAGGCTGATAAAAAGTTGTATTACCCAGTAACTGGGTTGTGTAGGTCAGATAGGCAGTCTCTCCATGTAAAATATTGGTATTCAGTGTCATCCCATTAAACTGAAAGCCGCACCCAACATAGTTGGGCAAAGGCCATAAACTTGGTAAGCACAAATGAACTTATTTTCATTCTTTCTTTCACTTAAATAGGTAAAGATAAACTCTTTTGGAAAGAAGAAGCAACAATATTCTTCACCTAAAAGTACAATCGATTTTTTTTGCCTTATATGAGATCTTTGAAACTACAGTATCTTCCCTTACAATGAATGAGTATAGAACTCATTCATTGTAAAGGGTCTTGATTCATTAAACCACATACATACTAAGTCTTACTAAAAGGGTGCAAGTGGTTTTGTAATAATTACTAAATAATATAATATTTTGCAAAACTGTGACTGTCATTTGCTCCTCTTTGCATGTACCTTAATTAATAATGCTTAGTTTTTCTCTATAGTAATTCTACTCGGTCAGCATAATTTATAACATACTTTAGCCCGCGACTTTGCCCCCATGGAGGACACAAATTATGGAACACCACCCCACAGGAATGTACTAACTGGATATAAAAGTACCATATGTACTAACCCAGGTTATGGTCTTCCTGTGTACCCATCAAAATCTGTTCAGCCATTAAGGCAAGAAAAGGTAACAGACAGACTAACAACAGTCAGACAGACAGATTTACTTTCGCATTTATAATATTAGTATGGATGTATGAAATGATGTACAAATATTTATGTTAGATTTTATATTTTTCAGGAGTATGCCGTTAATTGCTCAGATATAAGCTTTGCAAAATTCTGGTCTCATGTGGATGTATTTGCTTGGGGACACTTTTTAGGGTGGATGTTTAAAGCCGTATTATTCAGGCATGCAGGATTGTTATGGGCCATTTCTATAATGTGGGAAATAACCGAAATAGCATTTGCACACTTGCTTCCTAATTTCTTAGAATGTTGGTGGGACTCTGTTATATTGGATGTTTTAATTTGCAATGGTCTAGGAATATGGTGTGGGCTAAAGATATGCAAAGCCTTAGAAATGAGAGAATACAAGTGGGTCAGTATAAGGTAAGACTTTAATGTGTATTAGTTGTTCTACAAAAAGTTTAGTTTGTTCTCAAAGAAAACCGGATTTGCACACCGAGGGTTTCATACTTTAGTAGGAAAAATATTTTTCCATTTTCAAAGTTAAATTTTTTTGTCTGTGGCCGCATAACTAATTTTGTTTGTATAGTTATTTTGCTTATTTCCAAATAACTGCTATATAAAGACATCGTTTTATTTTTCGTCCATACCTTTACTGTCATAGCTACAAGAAAACGGTCTTAGACGGCTGACCATCACTTTTTGATTAATTGCCAACTGCATTCACGGATTTTGGATTCCACACCTCGAAAAACGTCTTCATATCGTCGAAAATTTTGTGTGATGATTATATTTTTTATAATGCCAATCGATGCAGTTTCGAATAAGTATTAAAAGACTCTTTGGGACTAACGCAAATACAGGTACTAGAAAAGCCTCAAATCGCCAAAACCTACCTACCTGTGTTGGTACAGAGTCTTTTAAATAATCCTAATGCGGTCATACACAGGTGACTATAGCACGATTTTCGCCGCACGGAGAAAATCGACTGTGTAAATGGCAATTCGGCTAGGCCGCATGTCACAAGAATCGGAAGTTCCAAAGTAGAGTAGGTTTCCACTTTTGTCGTGCGGCGGTCGCAGGCGATCGCCTTCCACATGAAGGTCAACATTTTGATGCAACACCTGCGATTTTATCAAACTGTGTAAATGGGGTGGCAATTTGGTAATCGACCAGCCGCACGGTGATAATCGACCTAGTGTAAATCCACCACAAAACTGCACCAACTGGACTGTGTGTGGGCTGAAGTTTTTTAGCTGACTACCTACCTACCATTTTTCCAAAATCTGTGAATGCAATAAGCAATTACAAGACTATCTCTATTGAACGGTGATTACGGTTACGGTGAATTAATGATCATGTTCAAGTAACATATTCATACCTAGCGACCCGCCCCTACTGCGCACGGGTGTAATGACATGTCAAAACATCAAGATTTCTGTGCTTTATCTAAGTTATAAATACTTACAACTTTCGGAATAATGCTCTTAATGATAGTTAAACCTCATCAAAATCTATTGTGTAGATAAAGAAGTCTAAGCGGTCCCACAGACAGACATGAAAATGAACTTTGTTTTATACTACATTTTTACTAGCGATAGGTATAATGATGCCATGTCAAAACCTTCAGATTTGTGCTTTAGTCTTGTTAAATATTCTTAATACCTACTCTTGCCCCGTGTCTTAACTTAGAGCGATAGTCGCGCGAATACGCGTTTGTCGCACGGGTAGCCGATCAACGCGATCATTTGTACGAACTTTGAAGTACAAACGCGACTATCTCTTAGGGTTTATACACACACGCCAGTCATGTTAATGTCAAGTCGCCGATCAGTCACGTCATAAAATATTATTATATAGACGTGACGTAGTAGTACGTCACGTTACTACCGGCGCGCCGGTAGCCGCGGCGTCTCAGTCGATTCCGCGTCACTGGTAGCAATAAAAGTCAAAATTTGTATTGCTATGAAGTGCGAACGAAACATGGATATAGAAAAATTAATTGAGGCGTTGCTATGACAGACTGACTAACTGACTATCTGTTCACACACGTCCCTAAAATTTACGTGACTGATCGGTGACTTGACTTTGACGTGACTGGCGTGTGTGCAAGAAGCTTTAATCATATTATAAAAGAGCGCGACGATCGCGATATCTCAAAAATCACCCTGTTTATTAAACTAATTGTTTAATAAACAGGGTGATTTTTGAGATGGACTTCAAGGTGGAATCTGAAACTATGCTGCTAGTAAAGTGTTCAAAAGAACAATGATCTCGATTTTAGAAAAAGTAAAACTTACTGCTTATTTAGTTTTTTTTTAAAGCTTCTCTTCTGCAAGGAATCAAACCAGGACCCTTTTGTTAAAAACAAACATCCTGTATTTTCATACTGAGCGAAAGTGTTGCTGACCAAGATCAAATGTCTGCAAATGATTATTATTTCTAAAATGCTATATATTTTATTTTATAAATTACGGAAACTCCATTTTTCCATTTCAAAAGGGGAATTTAGTGTATAGGGAAAATCTTATTTCTTAACTTAATATGTAAGGTAAACTCAAAACATTGTCATTATTATATTTACATGGTGGAAAGGTCGTGAGAAGTAGGGGTGAATACGAAATCCATTCGGACGAAGTAGCGGGCAAAGAGATTAATAATTTATAGTATGCTTTGCGTAATTCAACTCAGGAATTTTATACGTTGCATTTTGCAGAATTCTATTCTGTATAAAAACTGTTTTATTTTTATTTTTAAGGGATATTTCATCTACTACTGGAAAAATAAAGCGAGCTATATTACAATTCACACCTGTACAGTGGACACCGGTCCGATGGTTGGATCCTACGAGCACATATATGAGATATTGCGCATTGAGCCAATTGGTGGTGTTTTGGCAAATTTCTGAATTGAATACATTTTTCTTGAAACATATATTTGAAATGCCACCTTCACATCCTCTGGTCATCGCACGACTTTGTCTCATAGGAGTTATTGTAGCTCCATCAGTGAGGTAATGTATTTTTTTAATCACATGTACCTAACTACTTAGTTTATTGTTCTTGATACAGTCGGTTACTCCATACAATAGTCATTGTAACTTGTCCACTACCATATCCAAATCTTATGTGAAAACTAGTTATGTTCTCGATACTTAATGTTCATTTGCACATACTATACATAGTCCAGGAAAATGAACGTAATGATAATATAAGCATAGACAGGAAAGTCGTGATCAAGTTGGATTTTTGTACACATACTTTCAGGCCTTTTATAGATAAACGATTTTATTATCTCGTTTATTTGTTTATAAACTGATTTAAAACATTGAAAAATATTTTGATGAAAAAACATTATTAAGTACGTATTAATTTTACATATTAACTCGGGACCGGGGTCCCGGTCCTTTGGAAGGCTTACGAGGGGCCCCTTAGATTTTTTTAAATGAAATGCAGCACCTAACGACGATTATCCCCGAATGCACTGCTCAAGTGCACCCATTTTTTTTCTTCCATGGTGGAAAATCCTCATGGATGTCCTCCGCCCTGGGGCGGGCGTAGGGGTCTTTCACTGACTAAAAACCACCCCGGTGTTCTATCTCACACCTACGTCGGGGTCGCGGGAACATACGATTCTTCCGCAACCTCGACTTGTGCCGGCCCGCCTCTGCGGGCCTCCTCGGGTTGGGAGGGTAGTGAGCTGTTTGACTCCCCCGGCAACGCCTAAGACGGGCGCGCGTGGAACACATCGCGCTGCCACCTCGGGTCCTGATGTGTGGGGGGCGGTGGACGTCCCCGAGCCCGCCGTCCCTGGACCCATTTAGGGGGGCTGGGCTTGTCCGCCCTCCGCCTGCGCCCGGTGAGCCTGCTACGGATCTGGAGAGTGGACGAGATCTCTCTCTCTCCCTTTCCGCAGCCTCCTTCTGCGAGATTACTGTTTTGCAGTAGGAAACCACCGCGTTCCAGGACACGACGCTGCCGTCCATCGAATTCACTACGGTCGGCAGCGACAGGTCACTGCCTGCTTCTGAGATGAGCTCCCAAGCGGCACACTCTGCCAGCGTATGCCACGCCGTCCCCCCGGCAGTCGATGCAGTGGTGACACCGGGCGTCCGGCTCCCTGTTTATGCGACACAGATACTTTCCGAAGCACCTATGCCCCGAAAGTACCTGCGTCACCCGAAACGACAGGGAGCCGTGCCTCCTCCCGAGCCAGAGGCCCTCTTTGACAGTAACCTACGAGGTAGGAGGCAGCAGGTTAAAAAAGGCGACTCGCATATTGGGGAGGAAGATATTGTATTTGGTGTCCCGCAGGGATCGGTCCTCGGCCCACTACTGTTTCTAGTGTATATTAACGAACTCTGCAACCTACGAAACGGTGGGGGAAACATCTTCTCCTACGTGGACGACACGGCCATTGTCTACTTTGGAGACACGTGTGAAGCTGCGTGCAATAATGCCGAGCAAGCCAATCTACTAACCCTTAGTGTTCCTAAAACCAACTACATTTGTTTTTCTCCTAGTATAAGGTCTAAGCCAGGCCATAATTTTAAAATCCGAATGCACACGTGTGTGTTTTCAAAATTGTGATTATCAAGCCATTAAACATGTTTTTGTTATATATTTATATTTATATATTTATTTCTGAGTACATGGTACATTAAGATCTTAATATTAATGGACAGCTTCACATATACTACCGTTGCCGGTGTAGAAATATTAAAATTAAAATTAAAGTGCATTATATCCCCAATAAATATTAAAAAATAATAATTAGATTTAAATAAAAATAATAATGCAATATAGGAATAGAATAATAATAATAATATATTATAATAATCATATTATATAATAATCATATTAAATCTAATTTTTTAATAGAATGTCACAACTAACTTATTATATAATGTCAAACACTTAAAATTAAATTTAAATTAAAAATAAAAACTCAATAAACACACACACAACGTATTAGTACAATTAAATATCAAAATTTATAATTAAAAAATTCGTTCACTGAATAGAAACAGTTGTCTAAAAGCCAGGCGAATATTGTCTTTCTGAATTTAGTAGTGGGTACTTTTTTTAAAAAGAACAGTACACAGACCACAATTACAATCTAGCCTATACGACTAATAACCAATTTTAATCTAACTTAATTTGTTACGTGATAATTATTTTAAAACTTAGAAAAGTGCTGATTGAACTTTACACAAGTTCCACTTTCTTAGAGTCTGATAATTAATGATATAAACACTTTGTTCATGTGTTATTATGTGTGTCATTGTCACTATTATTTGTACACTTCACACTACACTAACTCAAAAGGTTTTGTTCGTTTTAGTCTTCGCACTATATTTGTTTAGTCTAACAGTTGAATTGCCTCGATGTTCACATGTCGGTGGAGTGGGTGTTCATGGGCCTCAGCAAATTTTTGGATTATGTTGGTGACGGGTTCCATTTTTAGGTCACGATGGAGGTCGTCATTTTTTACATACCAGGGCGCATTTACAATACTCCTGAGTACCTTATTCTGCAATGTTTGTATAATTTTGATGTTGGTCGGCTTAGTACAGCCCCACAGTTGGATGCCATATGTCCATATTGGCATAAGAATATGCAAAAATACCCCGTCCGTCGTTTTAAAACGCATGTCTAGTTCCTGTCTTTTCTTTTTGACGTTCGCTTTCCAGCGCAGTTTTGCGTCAAGCGTTATGCCAAGGTATTTGGCTGTATTTGCGTATGGGACTTGTTGGCCATTTATGAAGATTGGTTGGTAATCACAATTCCTGTTGGTGAAATCAATGTGAAGTGACTTCGATTAATTCAATCTGATTCTCCATTTTTGTGCCCAGTCATGAACTTCATTTACAGCGATTTGGACCTCTTCGATTGCTTCCGTATGGCATGACCATGTAGCCATAATGGCAGTGTCGTCCGCGAAGGTTGCGATGGTGACGTGTACAACAGGTATAGGACTGGACCCAGCACACTACCTTGAGGCACGCAAGCTTTAATAATTTTTAGTTCGGAAAAGGCATCCTCGTGCCTTACTCGAAACATTCTATATGTAATGTATGATTGCAAGATATCGGCAAAATCATTGGGCAATATTAGTCGTAACTTGTATAACAAACCCTCATGCCAAACTCTATCAAAAGCTTGCGCCACATCTAAAAACACTGTGGAGCAGACTTTTTTTTATCTTCAAGCGTTCTCTCAATGATGTTGGTAGTTCTATGTACTTGGTCTATTGTTGAGTGTTTCTCTCTGAAACCAAACTGATGGTCAGGAATTAGGTTTCTCTCGTTTATGATAGGTTTCAGTAGTTTTAAAAACAATTTTTCAAACAGTTTTGATAATATAGGCAACAGGGAAATGGGCCTGTATGATGAAACTTCGGTAGGCGGTTTACCGGGCTATGCAATCATAATCACTTCAGCAACTTTCCATGGCTCAGGAACATGTTTTATCACGAATGCAGCATTGATGAGCCTAGTTAGCTTAACGATGGCTTTACGTGGAAGGTGTTTAAAGATTTCTCCCGTAATAAGGTCATACCCTGGGGATTTTTTGCGGCTAGTAATTTGAATTTCCTTTGCAACTTCTTTCGGGGTCAGAAGCTTAATTCTTTGATCTTGCAGAATATTGGCAAACTGCAAGTTATCTACAGACCCGTCATATGGCTGAAAGGTTGCTTCCAGGTGATGTGCAAATCTTAGAGCTTCTTGGTCATTGCTTATGGCCCACTTTCCGTTAATGTCTCTGATAGAGGGAATTGGTGTTGGGCACGCCACAATAGCGGCGGTAAGTCCCCTCTTTGAGAAGTAGTTGGAGAAGCGCCACGGCGTCCTCACCTTCCGCCTGACACAGGTTGACGTAGACACGGTTGTTTCGGGAGGTTCCTGTTGGTAAGGACCAGGCCCGGGTCGACGGCGCGTCGTGTTCCACGCGCGCCTCAAAGAGATGTCAGCAGAAAGTGACCGGGTCCGACAGGGCCGACGCCTCAGGGTCGCGGGTAATTCTAAAGAGAAAACCGTGGCCCTGGCACAGGCAACACGGGTGGGTTTTAGTCAATAAAAGTCTGACACGCCCTCCCGCTCCATACAGAGCGGCAGAAGTCATTTGATGATTTCCCATCCAAAAGGTTATTCAATAGAGTTCTATCTTGCGGGAATCTAGTTCGCTGCCACCTTTTTCTTTGAGTACTTTTTCATGTAATAGGTCTATTATTTCCTTTGGGTAGGTATTTCCTTCAATTTTTTTCGTAAGCTGTGGTGTGTTGTTCCATGCACATAGTTGAATATTGTTGTTAAACTTATTAACTTCAGAATCAAGCTGATCTTTTCTTTTTAATGAAGTTTTTAAGTCAAATAATATTTTCTAGGTCTATGCTAAAACTTTTCCAATCTGTAAACTTGTTAACTAATGTCAAGTAGTTTTCTCTTAGTAATATTTTGTGACTTAATTGTAATAATATCGGAGAGTGATCGGAGTTCATGTGGTACAGGGCTTCCACCCTAAGATAATTGGTAGATATATTTTTGTCCATGAAAAAGTCGATGAGGTCTGGTAGTTTCTGGTGGTCAGTCGGCCAGTATGTAGGTGAAGGGGTATGAGGAACAGGGTGTAAAGTTCACTCATACTCTCAGAAAAGGGAGGATCCTCCGACCAGATGGATGTCGTATCTGGTGGGCAACTGCCCAACGTTTGATGTCAGGAAGTTGTAAATATGCTATCTGCGCGGTAAACTCTGCTTGCGCGATGCAGGATTTGTCTGACGACAGTGTGATGCGTTTGTTCGCATGTGGCGGTGTAGATGCCGCCACATCACTCCCCTCCGGAGACCGGAGGTTGATAGTGGGCTAAGTCTTGTATCTTGCGATGCTTTTTGCCAGTACCAGCTGGGGTTCCACTGGGTCGGAACCGGGTGTCGCCTAGTTCGCGGTGAGTCGGAACTGTCTGCGAAGATGCCCCCAGTGAGTCGGGGTGGCGCTGCTTGTGCTCCAGTGGGTCGGATGTGGTACAGCGCCGGGTTGTGGCTGGCTGCTGCTGTTCGACCAGGAGAGGGATTAAGGGCTTGTGGACCGGCCGAATGTGTAGTGTGCTGTGCCAAGGTTGCTGATGCGGCTGAGGGTGATGACCAGGTATGCGCTCACGCTGCATGCTGATGGTCAGAATACCCGTTGAAGCCGTGGTTGCTAGCTGGCTGTGTGACTCGCCGCTCTAAAGCTTGCGGGAGTGATGATGATGACGTCACGCTGAAGTAGTTGCACGAAGGCTGAGCTGACGTTCATACTCGGGGTCACCAGTGAAGGGGTATGAGGAACAGGGTGTAAAGTTCACTCATACTCTTGGAAAAGGGAGGATCCTCCGACCAGATGGATGTCGTATCTGGTGGGCAACTGCCCAACGTTTGATGTCGGGAAGTTGTGTAAATGCTATCTGCGCCGTAAACTCTGCTTGCGCGATGCAGGATTTGTCTGACGACAGTGTGATGCGTTTGTTCGCATGTGGCGGTGTAGATGCCGCCACATCGGTTTGCCAGTACGTATGACCTCACAGCGCATGTCTTTCACTGCACTCAGAAGCTGTCTTCCCTTAGTTGAAGTTAATCTCGATCCCCAATGAGTGTTCTTAGTATTAAAGTCACCGCCTAATATAAATCTCTGTCCGAGGAGTCTGAAGAAGTTTACATATTGTTCTTTGTTTATCGTGTGTCTTGGGGGACAGTATCCGCTACTGTCAAATTAAATTTATTTGTTTTAACTGATATCGCCACAGCTTGCGTGTCTGGCTCCTCGAATTTACAATGTTCGTAATGACAGATATTTTCTCTAATAATGACCGCGCTATCTCCTCGGGCCGTGTTCTTAGGGTGCAGCTAGTGATAAACCTTACAGCCTCTAAAATTTAAAAAAGACTGTTTAGTGAAGTGCGTTTCAGAGATCAAAAACACGTCAATATTTTTTGTGTCTAAGACTACTTGCAACTCATGTTGATGTTGCAGCAGTCCGTTGGAATTCCACGCCATTATTTTAAATGTGGTATTCATGATGGACTTGTATAGCGTTTGATTCTAATTTTTCTAGTCTCTTGTCTAATGAGGATATGCACTTCAATATCTGGTTGAGCTTGTCCTCAAGACTTGATGGTTTTGGGCTTGGTTTAACCGCTTGTGTATATGAGACACTTTTAGATGTATGTGCAGTTATTGCGGATGACGATGCAAACTGTGCACTTTGTTTTGCGGTCTGTTTGTCAGAGTTTTTAACAATTTGCTTAGCGGCAGGGTTCTTTTCAGGATTTTTTTGGATTTTTTGTTATTAATCATTTGCATCTCTTTGGCAACTAAACACCCTCTGTAGTTGGCTGGGTGAGGTAAGCCACAATGGACACACTGCGGTTTTCTTGCGCGGGTTTGTAGCAGATCAATTATTTTGGGTATGACCATAAGCCTGGCATCTCTTACACTTGTAATGTAACTATTGGACACAAACTACATAACGGATGAAAGTAGACTTGGTACAGATAGTTTAATGTATGAGATAGAAAATACAGGTAGTACTATAAAAACACTAAACACGGTTCACACGACACTGAAGTTTATATAGAAGGCTTGAAGATGAACAGCTGGAAAGTTCGCCCGGAGAAGGAGGATGGAGGAAGAGGGTCTTCAGATGTCGAAGGGACACGTCAGAGTGCCAGTCTCCTTCGACAAAGCTCGACGCAGAATCTCCAGGCAGATGGTTAGTTGACGAAGCCCAGACGCCGAATCCCAAATGAATTTAGGGGCGTTTTTTACCGGAAGAAGTTAATTTATTTATTAGATAGATTAGATAGTTTATTATTTTATTTTTATAAAACGGCGAAACCAACTACAACTTCCAATGAATTTTCTCACTTCCTTACGAATAGTGGGAGTAGGAAATTCGAGTATTGCTTTAATTTTAGCCGGATCTGAGCGTAAACCGTTTTCATCTATGATGAATCCTAAGTATTTAAGTTCATTTTGAAGAATAGGCTTTTGTCGAAGTTAATAGTCAGTTTAGCAAACGTCAATTTCTCAAGAACTTTAACTAGATAAGATATATGCTCTTCAAATGATTCCGAGATGTTTATTATATCATCAAGGTAACAAAACACCTTATTGTCAAATTCAGGAGTAAAAACGCCACCAATTCTCCTTCCTAAAGTCCAATACGCTATGAATAGCTCCGTTAATGCTTCTTGCTCTTTGGACGTGAAACAGTTACTTCTGGCTCACTTTATACGCCTTTTTCTTCCCAGAGACACCTATGCTACTAATATAGGTTTATTGTCTGCAACTTTCGATAAGGTTCAGTTAGCCCTTCATATTGCTTATGCTCGTAACTCTTCTCGTTACAATGAAAATTTTCTAATACTACGCAATACGCTTGTGGCATTTTTAAAAAGATTGCGGGCGGTCCGTGGCCCAATAGATAAACGTGTATCGCGACCACTCGTCTCGACACAGCACCAGCGACTGAGAACAGTGAGAACCACGACGACGTTCGCTTCGGTGTCTCATCGATGGCGCGTCTGTGTGAGTGTGCCGTTTCCAACATTTGTACGTAGTTTCTGTATTGACCATATTTATATTTTGGTGGGCCCTGATTATTTGGATGATTTGATTCCTTTACGGTTGGCCCATCTACATATTTGGGAGACGTAACATATCATTCCCGAATGGGTAGCCGTACACCAAAATTTTGCTAGTTATATATTGCAAATTGTGTGGCAAAACTGTTGTCTTGAACTGAGCACGAAGTCAGGGCTCCGGCCAGCTACTGAGAGATTCTGAACTGAGGAACTAATGTTCCGAAAATGTGCTTGCGACCACTCGAGAAGGCGTGCCTCGGGGAGCATGTAGGTAACCATCTCACCGTGAAAACTTAGGTGAAGTGAGCTGTCAGTGCCACTGATGCTAGGTTGCTAGGGATTGACCAAGACGGGATGACGCTGACAGCTCACTCCACGCAAGTCTTCACGGTGAGATTTTTACAGAATCGACATGCTGATCTCATCTCGGTAGTGTCGGATTGCAGTCCCTTTCGACGAGTAAGGGAAGGAGAGTGCACCTGTGTAATAATTTTCTCCTACCTACTTATACTAGTGCTCGTTGAGATTTTAAGATTAGCCGCTGCGGCCAAACTCCAGTCAGGGGGATATTATTTATTATGCATGTAGGCTTAACTAACCTTTTCTATTTAATTGGTTTCAGACAATATTACACATACGTTACGGATCCAAATTGTAAGCGGGTCGGAACCCAGTGTTGGGTATATGGAGCTATTATGCTGACTGAGACTATGTTGTGCATCAAGAATGGCAAAGAACTTTTTGGTCAAGCTCAAGTAGTCAATGTAATAATATGGCTAGTCATTCAAATTTTAGTCTCAATTGGCTGTGTGTACGGTGTAGTGTTATACCATAGATATTTTGAGGTAAGAAACTTTTTTTTAAGTAGCCTTGTAATTGTGTAGTTAACCATGCCGTGACGCTGTGGGCTTTGTGAGGAACCCAAGCTTGCTCTCATCATGACAGTTCTATCTTCATACTAACGGCCTCAGCAAATGTCGGTGTAAATATGAAAGGTCACAAAAAACCAAAAATAGTAAAATACTCTAGGAATTATGTAACTGTTGTATGTATCGGTTTCAGGCGCAAAAGGGCATATCTATACCGCCGTTTGCATTTTGGACAGTTAGTTGCAAAAGTTGATTAACACCTCAGTACCTATTTTGAATCTTAATTATTGATCTAAATATTTAATTAAAATTGGAACAGAAGTATGATAAAGATTATTAAGTCTTAGATATTATATGAAATGCTGAAGTACAATGTATGGTTTTTTTTTGTCAATTTAGATGATGTGTAAAAATAGCAGTGTTTGTTGACTTCTGTCGCTGACCGTACGTACCTCGTTACTTAAATTCTTAACTGTAATTTTATAAATGATGTATTCGGCCTTTGTTTGTTAATTTATTTATTAGGCACACAAACTACCTCTGGTTAATTTATTTCTCACTAGTTTCACTTTATGCACTGTTTTATGCACCTACATGATAATGTTACGTAAAGTTACACAACAAATACGTACATTTATGTCAATAATTAAATGATTAAAGTATCTGATTCATTAATTACACAAGCCCAATAATTAAATGATTAAAGTATCTGATTCATTAATTACACAAGCCGTGTGCCCCATGGGATTTCCCATGGGCAAAAATGAGGAACTGCCCCACAAACTTTCAACTCCCCCCCCCCTATTTTAGTTTTAGGGGATGTTTTTCGGAAATCATTCCTAAGTGCCCCAGCAGTTTAAACTGTGCGTTGTCAGTGAATTAACTTAATTCACTTTTATGAAGATTTTGTTGTATTGAACCTTACCTGCCTTGAAGAACAAGAACTATGGGTAAAGATTTTTGCAATTTGTCGCTTTTCTAGTATGTATGACAAGATCACAGCGGGCGCTATCCGCCTGATCTAATTTATTTTTGTTTATCCCAACTGTTTTATTCTTTTACAGCCAAATAGTGATTCCAATGCAGCAAGTCCAAAGAAAGTCGACTAAAAGTCGGTAAGTTCAAAGGCTTTAGTCCAATCTATTATTTAGGTACAACCTGTAAATTCAAGCGACATACATTCGTGTCAGTAATGTAAAAACAGAAAACTATTTTTTCTAAGATTTTCATAATAAACCCAGAATAGGAAATCAATCTTAACCTATTGGAACATAAAATGTGGATTTCCATTAATTTATTGCAACTTCACAAAATTGACAGCTTTTTACTTGACTTACGGCCGAAGCCAAGTCCTTTTTGAAATGAAATGCATCAATTAAGGAAAATGATTGTCCGGGAACGTTTACAAAATGACTAAAATCATAATAATTTATACTTTCTTATTTCGAGTCTGTTGGTTGGTTGGTGTCTTATAAAGTTTCCAGAAAACTCATGGCGTAGTTACATAAACTATTTACGCTAAATTATAATATTTTCAATACAATTTACTTACTTGTAAAATTTTCCTGTAAAGGTGGCAGTTCGCAAGGTAACAGAAACCAAGGCGGAAAACTGAGACAGGAGACCGAGACCGTTGCTAGTCATTACGTTATGCACGGGCGCGTTCGCGAGCGATACCGAGACAGGAGACGTATCCGGAATCGGGTGATAGGTCAAGTCTTACCAGTTACATAACAGAAAAAAAATCTTTGCTATGTATTTTAAAATTATAAAAAACACAGGATGGCATTTTTACCGGCTAGAAAAAAATAGGTGAACGGAGTAGAAGCAGGGATAGTATTTTTTTTCAGAAAGTGGTCTAGCAATAAATCCTACACTTTAAAGTAAAATTTTCGTACCAGAACAATAAAAACAGTAATTTTGATAAAATTAATGAACCGATTAAAAAATATCCAAATTTATGCACATGAGCCGCTCGCGCATAGTCGCCCGCCCGCGTCCTGCGCGCTATTTCTCTCTAATTTCAGTACTTTCAGTCATCTGCTATTAGTGACGTTGTGACGTCGCGTTGTTTAAGTGGTTAGTACCTACTTCAAATCTAGTATTTATTGCTAGATCAATTCCTATGTTTGAAAAAACAAAGCTTCTACTCAGTACACCTAATATATCCTATTTATACAAGACGGAATAAAGACATCCGATATAAATAAACAAACGATCTTTGTTTACTTTTATTATAAAATTATCTATTATCAAATCATGGTATTCTTCCCTCCAATAGTAACTTGATAACTTTGCTTTCCATTAGGCCACGTCTGCACGGACGTTAAAATATCGCGGCGGGATCTTTAACGAACTGCTCAGCGTCGAGAGTTGAAAATCCATGAGTATCTTTTCGACGCGTTGCGATGCTCTCTGTTAGATTTTCAATGCTCGTTTCAACACCGAGTGTTGAAAATCCAGTGCGCGAAACAACCACGCCGCGATGTTTTTACGTTGAACGTGGTCATCAACAATACAACTGTTAACAATACAATTACTTTCTCTGTGGGCGAACGGAAGTGAGAAAAGGGACGCTTGAACTTCACGGCAGTGTGGCCGCCCGGCGCCCGGGCCCACTGCGCGCTGCTATCTAAACACACACACACCACGCCGTCAACACGTACTACCTGCTTATATTTTATTCTGTAATTTCTTGAACATTACAAAGTTTAATTCATCACATTTTTAATGTGCTTCCCACATACTGCACATGACACAACTGATTCTAACGACTGAATCGACAATACTGTTGCTGGTTGAACAGTCTTTAGTTTTTTATCTCGGTCGCGGTCTCGGCCCACAGGGATACCAGTGGAGACAGAGTCTCCGAGTCATGGGTCTCGGTCTCCTGTCTCTGTCTTGCGTCTCAGTCTCCGGTGTCTGTCGCCGCGCGAAAAGCCAATAACAATTTTGTCCCTTATAAAAGTTTTGTGGTATCTGGGCCCTGAATGTTTGAGTGTTCGGGTGTAGATAATGGAGTAGAAGTTAGTGTTGCTTGGAAGCCGATGTGTGTGCCGGCGCTTAACTGATATGAGTACACATGTAGAATGTAGTGATTATCAAACTATAATACTGTTTTTGTATATCCTTGTTTCAGAGCTGACATCTTGGATATAATATTTTCATTAGTTTATTCTGTGATGTGTATGACCATTTGAAAGGTCAGCACCAGGTGTAGTGCTCTTGGTGAATTGTGTGTGAGTGTGACTATAAATGTAACAGTTATACTCTTCAAATTACTACAGGTATCAAAGACCCTCATTGGTACAGTTGCTCGTGCAGCGGAACCTTTTATTCGCGGAACCGGTTTATAGAGTAAGTACTATAAGTGCTGAATCGTATGAAAAACGTGACAGCGTCCGAAGACCGCTGCTTTTTGCTAGCCGAAGTCAACATGATATTTTACAATATTACGTACTAAACCATGTTAAGGCTTGAAATTGAAACAGCGCATCTGCGCATTCAACATACAGTCAAGTTAATAAACGACGAATGTGTCCAAAGTTTCTAGCATAGTAAATATAATTAAATTAGTAAGGTGTGTATTTTTCCTTCTATAATATTTGCGAGATCCCGCCTAGTTTAATAGTTAGTATTTTAAGATGATTATGCAAATGTACAAGAAAGTACCAACGTTGCAGAAATATACGGCGTCGGGGACAAATGTAGACACAGCTAAAAGATCTGTTTTTTTATATTTATATATTTCAACTAGCTGATCCTGCAAACGTTGTTTAGCTATTTTTTTTTTAAATAGATGTTGCCGATTCTCAGACCTACCCGATATGTACACAAAATTGTATACAAATCGGTCCAGCCGTTTCGGAAAACTTTGGTAACAAACATTGCGACACGAGAATTTTATATATTATATGTGTAGTACGGCCTACGGCACGTCAGTAGGCTTTAAATGAAGTCGATTATATTCCAACAACTCTTGAACTAAAAAGTCCGAGAGCGAGTGAAGTGAGCTCGGGAACTTAGGGCACCCCGAAAAAAAAAAAAGGAAAGCAATCTCGTCCCGAGATTGTCAACGCGAGATCTCGTGTGCTAGGTGCAGAATGATTGTACGAGACCAAGATATCGACTAGGTACCAATTTTTAAATAATGCGTTTTCTTTAATAAAAACTGCTTACTGATACAAAAACGGATCGTGTTCTCGCGAGATTGAGATTGCATTCCCTAATCCCGACACTGAAAGGTAAGGTTGCCAAGTAAGTAATAAGCCGAGGGTATGTTTCCAACCAACAAATTAGTCCAAAGCGAGCTCCGGAACTTGGGGACCCCCCACCCCCACACGGACGGGTAAGTCTAGAAGGCAATTGCGTCATCCCCTTCATTTTAGGTTCCTTTCATTCCTGCAGACAGAACTAGGGGTTCCGTCAACTCTGCTTAAACGTCAACAAATACTTCCAATCATAGTCATGTGATCGGGGTTTAGATATAGGGGTCCAATTGTTCGGGTAGATTTGTCGCAGAATCTTTTAAACATATGAAGCACCAAGCAATGGATAAAGAATAACTTTTAAAATCCTTAGGATTGTGATAGAAAGTGTGGGGTGCAGATCTAAAACACCGGGGTAGCAAGATAATGGTGCCCATTCTCTTGTCACAAAATTCTTTAAACTAGACTAAAAATATTTAGTTTATTCCTGTCAAACTACGTTTCCCATTCTGAAATTGATATTACAGTGAATTATCATATATTTTTAGATTGTAGTTTGACAGCACTAATGCCATTTTAGATGATCAACTAAAGGAAGATTTTTTTATATTCAGATTAAAATTATTAATTTTATTTTTCAGGGTAAATAAATATATACCTAAGGTTTTTTAGAATGTTTAAAACTCCTTGAAAGCAAATTGCTAATTGATTGAATACGTGTTTCCGAACGTACCCAACTTGTTGTGACTATGATGTACCACTCTCTTCAGTCTTTTTTTTTTAAATGTCTTCCGCTAGCAATAGACAAGAATCAATTTTTGACAAACAAAAGTTTTCGAATGATACGTTTCATTCAAAAACTTTTGTCTGCCAAAAATTGATTGAATTGAAGACTGCAGACGACATAGAAGACCAGACTAATACGGATGCATTCCAAGAATGTTTGGAAACGGTGTAATAGTTGTTTAGCTATTAGTTTATCAATAAATTGCATTAATGCGGAAATTGATTTTTTTTTATTTAAAAAAAAATGGGTAAAAAAAATAATCGGAGGTCAAACTGTCAGATTTATTCATAAGAAGATAACTGAATTATGAAAAATCAGCCCTTAATGAAAATATAGGTACCTATGTGGGACTCAGAAAATTTTGCGAAGATAAAAATAAATATTCTCTATGTAAATATTTTTCTATTAATATTTTGAAGTACTCTCCACTAGCCTTTAAACAAAGTTTCATGCATCTGAACAAATTTTCGAAAGACTTTTTCCAGTCCGCCGTAGACACATTTACCTACAGCCTGCTCGAACGCTAACAGCGCCGCATCTTCCGGCGACGAAAATTGTTTTGTGACCCAGGAGTTTGACCGGCGTGCTGTCCAGAAAGTCCCTCGTTTTGTGCGCGGTGTGTGAAAGCGCTTCATCGTGTTGGAGCAGTAGCCCGCGGAACCCTGTGTTTGGTAGTAGATAGGTTGTGCCGGTCCATTTTTGCGTAGGATGCACGATTCGCGAGATACGTAAATCAATTAGCAATAATCTAATTGACATCCGGCCGGCCCGGCGACCCTCATTAGCGTTTCATTGTTCGCCATTTCTTATCTATTACTCATTGTAAACGGGTACTATGCCTCTATTTTTATTTCATACATACATACACTCACGCCTTCTTCCCATGGAGGTACGCAGAAACCACAGAACGCCACCTGTTACGATCCTTACATACTCCTTTTGCCTCGTTTACGTTCATACATCTGGTCATAAACGTGCGCCGGTTGCGAGTGCTACGCACCTGACCTTTCTGAAGAACATCACCATTAAGGTCACTATACGTCCTCCTAGGGCGTCCCCTCCCGGCGTTTCCACTCACATCTGCCTTGTAAATACCTACCTTTTGTTACTCTCCTTTCATTCATCCTGTAAACATGACCAAACCATCTTTATTTGAAACAATAAAATATGAACGGAACAGCTCATTCACTAAAATATCATTGAACACTGTGTTCCCTGTTAATATTTCCCTGTAAATATTACAGGTTTTCAGATTTATCAATACGACCCAGAAACGAAGCGCCTGTCGACAGTTTGGGTGTTTAAAAAACGAATTAACGCCTACCAAAGTGAAGCGATCTAGAAGCGACTGGCTACTTGATCAATTCCTTTACGGAACCAAAGAAGCATCAACGCTGAATGGGAAACTACCAAATGATGTTTTCTCTGTTGTGAGCAACAAGCGACCAAACACAAGGCTCCGCGGGCTACTGCTCCACCACGACAACGTGCCTTCGCACACCGCGCTCAAAACGACCTAGCACCGTGTGACTTCTTTTGATCCCCGAAAATAAAATAACTACTTAAAGAGATACAATTTTCGTCGCCTGAAGATGCGATGTCAGCGTTCGAGCAGGTTGTAAACGAGGTGTCTACGGCGGACTGGAAAAAGTTGTTCAGACGTATGAAACTTTGTACAGGAGAGTACTTTGAAAAGATTTAAAAAAAAACTTGAAGATTTTTTACCTATTTATTTTCCCAAAACTATGTGAGTGTACCACGTATGAAGCAAACACATGAAGCAATATTCACCACAAACTGAAGTCAAATCATTCTGAATCCTATCAACATTCCATTGCCATCTTTTACAATTTATTTTTAAAAACTCAAGATGATATCGTACAGGTGCTCATCCATACGAATCAAAATATTGCCCAACGCTATTTGTGTCAATATCTAAAGCTACCCAGTGTGAGCCTGGGTAGCCTATCATCTGTATCCAAATTGCATAAAAGATAAGTTGGTACTTTCATGGCTATACATGGGTAGCCTATTGAGGAGTTCATTTTTGCAGCGCACCTCGAATGAATGTTAGATAAGTTTGTAAGATCGCACATTAGGAACTGTGTTGACTCATTAAGTTACTATCAGTTCCGTTGTACTTAAGAATTTGCTTTAGATTAGAAACTACTTAGTAGTGCTATCTAGGACTCACCACCCACTGCAGTTCAGTCCACATAATCAACTGGTTTTGCAGCAGTGGATAGTGAAAATACTACGTTTTGTGTTACTTCAACGCATCCATGGCAATGGAGGTAAGTGTTTATTCTATTGCCAATTAATTTTCTTCCTTTCTGTCTTTTGTATGTACATGAACTATAACACATGCGATGGCAGAAAAATTAAATCGCAGACGATTGATTTTGAAGGATCTGCAGGTGATATCAATGTGGAAGTGAAATAGCGGTTTCAGTTATTAAGTGACACAACGTCTGAGTGTTTCGCTCTGGGCACGCCACACAAGAGGCGGTAAGTCCCCTCTTTGAGGAGTGGTTGGAGAGGCGCCACGGCGTCCTCACCTTCCGCCTGACACAGGTCCTCACCGGACACGGTTGTTTCGGGAGGTCCGAAGGACACGGTGGAGCATACGATGCAGGTCTGCCCAGCTTGGGTGGAGCACCGCAGTGTCCTCGCGAAGGCGATCGGCAGCGGCGATCTCTCGCGTCCTGCCCCGGTCCTGGCCATGGTACGGAGCGAGAGGGAATGGAAAGCCGTCACCTCCTTCTGCCAAGCAGTAATGCTTGCGAAGGAGGAGGCGGAGCGCGTGAGGGAGAGAGCCTTGCGCTCTCACGCCCCCACTAGCCGCCGCAGGAGACGCCCTGGGCGTCGGGAGTCGCCTACAGATTCCCGGCCACCGTAGGCGCGGGCTTGCCGACGGCGAGCAACGGGTAGCTCGCCTTCCGGTAAGGACCAGGCCCGGGTCGACGGCGCGTGGTCCTTCCACTCCACTCCTTCCGTGTATCTTCCTTGATGATTTCCCACCCAAAAAAAAAAGTTTTCATTTGCGATTTTTTTTTTGTGTACTGCATAATGAATCTAGAAAATCTCGTTTATAGTATATTATTGATGTAGATGGGTTTCAGATGTCAAAAAATAACTTTAAAGAAGTAGCAATTTACAATATTCAGGATAATATCCTTTACTTGTTTTACATAAAACTCCCAACATGGTTGTTAGATTATAATCATGATAGATCGATCATGTTCGTTATGAGATATATTCACGGAATGCAATTAAAAAATTATGATAATGATATTAGTTTTTCAGAGTTTTTAAAACGAGTAAAGAGTTTTGATCCAAACAAGCATTTCACGTGGTCTTACAAAGGGGGGATAGTAGAAAGAGATTTTTTAGCAAGTTTAGGGTTTAAATCGTATAACTTAGAAGCAATCCAGTGTCCGAAAGTGGAAATAATTATAAAAAAAATTAAACTACACCGACTTAGTAATTGTACGAGGCATGTAGCATACAAAGGAAATCCACCTCGCAGCGCTCATTGCAAACCACGCTTTCCGAGGGGCACATTTTCCGCATATGGCCTAACCTTTACGTTTATATATCACAAACACGAACTGATGCTGGTAAATGGTATAAAATCTTTAGTTTGTTGAATAAAATCAGCGTGCAGTATGAAATTTACCTTATTTTTTTATGTTGATGAATCCACTGTTGTATTAAAAAAATATCATCTTTAATTGAATTTAAAAACACTTCAGGAGTTTCAAAATGTAACGGTGTTGAATGATCTACCTACACTCTACTTTTGTTTTTATAAGTTAAAATTCTGTTTCCAAAGCAGATTCAACAACATAATACATTTGATAAAGAATTATATTTTTTTTTTGTGGGAAATCATCAAATGACTTCTCCCGCTTTGGGTGGAGCGGGAGGGCGTGTCAGACTTTTACTGACCAAAACCCACCCGTGTTCCTTCAGTTGCCTGTGCCAGGGCCACGGTTTTCTCTTCCCGCTTGACCCTGAGGCGTCGGCCCTATCGGACCCCGTCACTTTTGCTGACATCTCTTTGAGGCGCGCGTGGAACATGATGCGCCGTCGATCCGGGCCTGGTCCTTACCGGACGGCGAGCTACCCGTTGCTTGCCGTCGGCAATCCACACAATGGTGACACCCGGGCGTTTCCTCCCGCCTTATGTGAAACAGGAACCTCCCGAAACAACCGTGTCCGGTGAGGACCTGTGTCAGGCGGAAGGTGAGGACGCCGTGGCGCCTCTCCAACCACTCCTCAAAGAGGGGACTTACCGCCGCTATTGTGGCGTGCCCAGAGCGAAACACTCTGACGTTGTGTCACTTAATAACTGAAACCGCTATTTCACTTCCACATTGATCACCTGCAGATCCTACAAAATCAATCGTCTGCGATTTAATTTTTCTGCCATCGCATCTGCATGTACATACAAAAGACAGAAAGGAAGAAAATTAATTGGCAATAGAATAAACACTTACCTCCATTGCCATGGATGCGTTGAAGTAACACAAAAAGTAGTATTTTCACTATCCACTGCTGCCAAACCAGTTGACTATGTGGACTGAACTGCAGTGGGTGGTGAGTCTTATATAGCACTACTAAGTAGTTTCTAATCTAAAGCAAATTCTTAAGTACAACGGAACTGATAGTAACTTAATGAGTCAACACAGTTCTTAGTGTGCGATCTTACAAACTTATCTAACATTCCTTCGAGGTGCGTTGCAAAAATGAACTCCTCAATAGGCTACCCATGTATAACCATGAATGTACCAACTTATATTTTATGCAATTTGGATACAGATGATAAACCAGGCTCACACTGGGTAGCTTTAGTTAATGACACAAATGGCGTTGGGCAATATTTTGATTCGTATGGACGAGCACCTGTACGATATCACCTTGAGTTTTTAAAAAGAAATTGTAAAAGATGGCAATGGAATGTTGATAGGATTCAGAATGATTTGACTTCAGTTTGTGGTGAATATTGCTTCATGTGTTTGCTTCATACGTGGTACACTCACATAGTTTTGCGAAAATAAATCTTTTCAAAGTACTCTCCACTAGCCTCTGTAAAAAGTTTCATGCGTCTGAACAACTTTTTCCACTGCGCCGTAGACACCTCGTTTACAACCTGCTCGAACGCTGACATCGCATATTCAGGCGACGAAAATTGTATCTCTTTAAGTAGTTATTTTATTTTCGGGGATCAAAAGAAGTCACACGGTGCTAGGTCGTTTTGAGCGCGGTGTGCGAAGGCACGTTGTCGTGGTGGAGCAGTAGCCCGCGGAGCCCTGTGTTTGGCCGCTTGTTGCTCACAAAAGAGAAAACATCATTTGGTAGTTTCCCATTCAGCGTTGATGCTTCTTTGGTTCCGTAAAGAAATTGATCAAGTAGCCAGTCGCTTCTAGATCGCTTCACTTTGGTAGGCGTTAATTCGTTTTTTAAACACCCAAACTGTCGACAGGCGCTTCGTTTCTGGATGGTATTGATAAATCTATAAACCTGTAATATTTACAGGGAAATATTAACAGGGAACACAGTGTTCAATGATATTTTAGTGAATGAGCTGTTCCGTTCATATTTTATTGTCTCAAATAAAGATGGTTTGGTCATGTTTAGAGAATGAATGAAAGGAGAGTAACGTAGTAAAAAGGTATTTACAATTCAGATGTGAGTGGAAACGCCGGGAGGGGACGCCCTAGGAGGACATATAGTGACCTTAATGGTGATGTTCTTCAGAAAGGTCAGGTGCGTAGCACTCGCAACCGGCGCACTTTTATGACTAGATGTATGAACGTAAACGAGGCAAAAGGAGTATGTAAGGATCGTAACAGGTGGCGTTCTGTGGTTTCTGCCTACCCCCATGGGATGAAGGCGTGAGTGTAGTATGAAATAAAAAATAGAGGCATAGTACCCGTTTACAATGAGGAATTGATAAGGAACGCTAAACGCAGTCGTAGTGAGAGCTCTCGAATGAGTAATAGATAAGAAATGGCGTGATCCAGAATGCACAATTTCATAATAGACCAGATTTATGAACGTAAACGAGGCAGAAGGAGTATGTAAGGATCGTAGCAGGTGACGTTCTGTGGTTTCTGCGTACCCCCATGGGAAGAAGGCGTGGGTCTATTTATGTAAGAAATAAAATAGAGGCATAGTACCCGTTTACCATTGTAAACGGGTACTATGCCTCTATTTTCCTACAATATTTATATTTTTTTAATTACTCATTAGTAATTGATAAGGAACCCTAAAGCAGTCGGAATGCGAGCTCTCGAATGAGTAATACATACGAAATGGCGAACAATGAAACGCTAATGAGGGTCGCCGGGCCGGCTGGATGTCAATTAGATTATTGCTAATTGATTTACGTATCTCGCGAACCGTGCATCCTACGCAAAAATGGGCCGCAGAAACGTGCTCAGCGCATACCAAAACCTCTATTATTTTGGATTGAGGACCGCTTAGTAGTCGGTTCAAACCGCTTAAAAAAAGTGAGCTGAACCGGCACAATCTATCTACTTTTGGTCGCTTGTTGTTCACAACAGAGAATACTTCTGCCAAGCATTTGGTAGTATACTATTCAGCGTTGATTGATGCTTCTTTGGTTCCGTACAGGAATTGACACCAAGTAGCCAGTCAAATTGAAAAAGCTCGCGATCAAAATTTTCCCCCACCGATTCTAGATCGCTTCACTTTGGTAGCCGTTGACGTTTTGAAACACCCAAACCGTCGACTGGCGCTTCGTTTCTGGATCGTATTGATAAATCCATGACTCATACTCATACTCGTACCCTGTAATGATGTCGTAAACACGCAGAGTCGAGCCTGCTTCAAATTTGTTTTTCATATCACGGCACCATTCCACCCGGGCCTGATTCTGAGCATTGGTTAGGTTGTGCGGCACCCAGCGTGAAACTATCCTCCTCACTCAAGGTGCACGTGTAGAATTTTGTGACGGCTTCCCGATCCAACCTGCAGTATGTGCTGAATCTCTTAAACGTAACTCGCCTATTTTCTTGGATTATTTTCACTGCCAGCACGTTTTCTTCCGTAACAGCCGTCAAAGGGCAACCACTTCTTTCTTCATTCCCAAAAGTTAGTCGACCCCGCTTGAATTCATTTTACCGATTACCGATACCGAACGATACACGGTTGCCTTAAAAGGGGCTTCAACCATAAATGCCATTTGAAGTCTATCGTACGATTCGTCCGGTTTCAGGCGATACTTGAAATTGTAAAAATCAATTTAAATTAGCTTGCAAACAATGTGGAGGGAAATTTTGAAATAGGAACTTCATACTTTACTTACAAATAATCATATTTTCAAAATATATTTTATCTGGCTAGTCTCATACAGAAAAACTTATTTTCGCAATACTTTCTGAGTGCCCTGGTACACTTACGTGCCAAATTTTATGGTGTTCGGTCAAACAGTGTTGAAGTTTACTTAAGTACATAACTAAAGTAGTATTTTCTTTTTACTCTTATTTTAATTCAATCATTATTCGAAAGACACGTAGCGTCGTAAAGCAATTGTGATCGTGCTCTATGGTCTACCTACTTTTGACGATTTTTATTTTTCTGTGTCAAAATTGGCTTTTTAAGTTAAAAAACTTGTTCTTTTAAGATTATCTTAACCAAAAATAAAAAAGTATTTGCGATAGTTTAGTTTTATACACACGGCTACACTTCAAGCTGTACATTTCCAGTTTTAGCTGACCTCGCATTGTATAGGTTTTTCGTACAATGAGACAAGGTGTCGTATATTATGGTTGAGGGAAAAACAGTTCTACTCCGTAAGCGAAATGACAATCGTAATCATTAAACTTCTGAGATTAATAGTATTTTTAAAGTATCTAATATCGTAACAATGTTGGTATTTGAACTATAACTACAGTAATTATAACTAAGTACATAATTATTAACAAAGTGTTAAGGAGCTGTTTAATTATTTATGTAAAGACCGAAATTGTACCAACACTTATGTCAAATAAATTAATTTGATTTGAGAATTCGGCATATACTAGAAATGTATAGATTAATGTGTAGCCGTGCGTACCAGAGAATCGGCAATTCGGCACTATTGTCATTCTTCGTATGATGGTAAAAAAAAAGAATAGTAGGTATGTGTTTAGTTAAGAGTAATCCATTTTTCCAGCACTTATCTGTCAGCTGAAATTTTACAGTATCTATGTTACTTTGGTGACGAAGTAATACATCTTTCCATCGATGATTCCATATAAAGTCAAAGTCAAAGCATTTATTTCAAATAGGCCCATAAAAAAGCAATTTTGAACGTCAAAATTTACATTAAAAATAGAACTGATTCTAGCCGCCACTTCCAAAAAGTAGTTTCGTATGGAGAAGAAGTGGCAAGAAACTCCATCGTTACTGTTTTAAAATGTTTTACAATATTTTGTATACATTAATTATATTTCTATACGTGAAGACGATGCACCAAGAATAAAAATACTATACCACAATTGGTAAAAAGAATTAAAAATAAAGCAAAGGTAGATAAATTATCACGTGATAGGTACATTGTGCTCACATATTTACAAACATTGTTAAAATGTTTAATATTATTACTTCTCGACTAAACAAGATTGTACGTGACAAATAAAAAAAAGTTGTGTAATTTATAAATATATTAAATCCAATAATAGAATGTTTATTATAACTAAAACAATACAGCTTGCCCATATCCTGATTACAGTTGGTAAAACTTATTTTTTTTAAATATGTGAGTAACAACCAATACAACAAGATTGAGAACCACCACAACAAGATAGTTCAGTACATCTGATTCGGATGTGATTTGATTTAAAAATTATTTGACACGCGTCGTACCTTCGAAGTTGAAGGAAAGGTAAGCAAAAGTATGAAGCCGCCAAACAACGTTTGTAAAGACGTTTATATTTTCATAATTAGAACATTATACTTTTTTTTTTACGAAAATAAATAATTGCATGATTATTTGGAATACAATGGTTATTTAGCACATTTCATTTGTCTACAGTTTATTTTACATTTGTTTTGGCATAGAAGGCTATTTAAAAATGAAATGTGGTACGAGACTAGTTTATTTAAAATATCTAAACAGGGTCAAATTAAATAAGCTAGCGAAATCCCACGGTCGTTCTGGGAATCGAAATTTAGACATAAACATGATACAAACAAAAAAACAATACTTTTCTTTTTGTTTTGTCGTGTATTTGTTTGTCGAAACCCATCACAAATGTGAAGACTACACTAAAATAAACTGATATTTTAAGTAACTACACTACCTACGGTCGTAGATTTTGTTTTATCATGCCTAAAAATAGATACCCAAAACGTCGTGTTCCGCAAAATTAATAATTTGACCCTGTCTTGTCATTCGTAGATGCCCAACAATCGGACAACCAGTGTTACCAGGAGGTTACTGGGTTGTGGAGGTCAGATAGGCAGTCGCTCCATGTAAAATACTACATACATCCATGTAATGCCGCCAACATACTTTGAAAAGGCTGGGCAGTTTGATATATGGCGTACTTTAACAAAACAATCTTATTGCAAGAAAGTTTTGTTTCAAGCTTATATGTAAGACTAGCTAGCTGATCCCCGCCAAACGTTTTTTTCCTTTTTTTTGTAAAATTGTTTACGTCCTATTCTCAGACCTACTCCACACACATTTAATACATACATATACACACAACATTTCATAACAATCGGTCAAGCCGTTTCGGAAGAGTTTTGTTACAAACATTGTGACACTAACATTTTATATATTAGAATTCGGGCTGGAGAAGAACAAACGCTGCTACGAAATCAAATAAATAACTAGCTGGCGCTCTCTTTCACGATTGACCCGGTCAGAATCGCACCTGCAAAATATAGTCTTGTAGTGAAATATTACTTTTTTTTTTGTATGCAGGAAAATGACATTTAAGTAAATAATGATTGTTAAAATATAGGGGATTGTATATGAATGAGTAACGTCATTGGGTTCACGAGAGCGCTAAAATATCTCCAAAATGCATTATTTTGACAGATCAAAACGAAGTTTACCCTAAGTTTCAACTCCGTATCTTACCCCCAGAGCCAAACTCCGTCAGATCCTAGTGCACGACTGAAAGTAGCGGCAGCGACTACCAGACCAAGACCAGATTTGCAGTCTGTTTTCAATTAAAGTATAATAGTGTTAAAATTGTCGTACGAAAGTAGTTGTACAAAATTTAACGTTTTACTATTAGTACACATAAACATAAACTCGGCGTGAGTTTCTTCCCATGGGGGTAGGCAGAAACCACAGAACGCCACCTGCTACGTTCCTTACATACTCCTTTTGCCTCGTTTACGTTCATACATCTGGTCATAACCGAGCGCCGGTTGAGAGTACTTCGCACCTGACCTTTCTGAAGAACATCACCAATAAGGTCACTATATGTCTTCCTAGGGCGTCCCCTCCCGGCGTTTCCACTCACATCTGCCTTGTAAACACCTTTTGTTAGTCTCCTTTCATTCATCCGCTCAACATGACCAAACCATCTAGTATTTACCATTTAGTATTTTAACACTATTCCATCACACAGCTATACATCAATTAGTTTACCAGAGCAACAGTTACAAGGGTAAAAGTTTTTGAACTCAATATTTTTCTTGTTAGTATCAATTAAAGAATTATTCTTAAGATTGGAAAGTAAAGTCATCATATTCTCCATATCCATTCGCTTTGACTCAGTTTCAAAATAAAATGATAATTCTTTATCTTCAGCAAATCGAGCGAGAAGTCCTCCTAATTCTTCTAACTCGCGTTTGAGCTTTCCACATTCTTGTTGAAAAACCTTTAACTGAGCACTTCTTTCCTCATCTCGCCGTTTCAGCAAACTTCGTTGCTGCTGGTATAATGCAACGTATTCACAAATGGTATCAGTTTCGTTCTGAAGCTGTAAAATTATGTGTTCTAGCCTGTGCTTTTCATCAGATAAATCAGCAACTTCTCCCATAATTTTTAGGAAACGGTCCTGAAGTTTCATCATCGCATCAGCCCTCTGGAGATTATCGCTGTGGCTGATTTTCTCACCTACTTCCTCTATCAAGGGTTTGTATTCGGTTTCCGAACGTTTATCCGACTCGACTTCAACGCCATCATTATTTTCCGTATTTGGATCTACTACTTCTGGGATTATTACATTTCCGTTTCTCTCCTGGTTCATTAACTCTTCACACTGTTTTTCGATTCCTCGATAATTTGATTGTAATCTCATCATCTCTTCATCCTTGGCTTTCAATTTAATTTGCATATCTTTTGCCTTTTCTTCTACTTCAGATAGTTTAATTGTAAGTTCCCTATTAAGATACTTCTCGGCTGATATTTTTTCTGTTAATTCCAATTTATCTTTAGTCTGAAATATTTTATAATTGGGTCAGTTACTTGTACATGTTCCAAAAGTAAACACATAGAGGGTGCGTATACATTATTCGTGGCTAACTCTAACGCAAATCTACTTTCACAGTTATTATACCTCTGAAAGCAAATTAAAATGTCAAACCTGTAATGTCAAATGTAACTTTGAACAGTTTTTTATAACATTCGCCCAACTACCTAAATTGCAAATGTTTTTTTATATATTTTTATTATAGTCATATGAAAACATATTTTTATTTTTGTCGCATAATTTCTGAGTTATGAGGAAAAATTTCCGTAAGAATACCATTCTACCCCTAAACATGTCTCTGACAGCAGTTTTTTAGAAATCACGGTCGCAAACATTTAACTTTGAAAATAGGTTCCTAACGGGACCCCGTTAGGAACCTATTTTCAAAGTTAAATGTTTTTTTATTATTTTATACCGCAACCGCAATTTTTTTATTATTTTATATGGATTATTGTAGAATTGATAAAAATGAATGAAGAAATAATAAGTAGTGCCTAAAATAAGCATCTGTGACAGAGAGACAGACGAAGTCGAACAAAATGAGTTCCTTTTTTACCATTTTGTTATGGAACTCTACAGCATGTAAAGAAAACCCTGTCCGATGCCGAAGGGTATCATTTGGTATCGTACTGCGTACACAAATACGTAATCATTTAATGGGGAAGGCAACTGTCAAAATGGCGCTGTCGTAGCTGGTTCCCAACACAAGCAAATAATACAAGGCGTGATGTGGTTTTATATTATTTTAGCGAAAATTGACGCGTTATTTTGTTCCTAGATACTCCGAAATTGGAGTGCACCATTTTCCAAAAGACCCTAAAATTAGAAGATTGTGGTATTAAGCTATTCGTAGATATTTTGTTGAGTTCGAGTTTGTGTCAGAAAACATTTTGATGAAAGTGATTACGAGGAAATATTCAAGGTTTAAAATTCTGTCACTTTCCATGTCAAGTACTTGATATAGAATACTGAAATAACCGAAAATAACGAAATAGTGAAATAAAATCAAACTCATGAATGAACACAAAATGGAATGAATGAACGAAATGTCAAATTTATTAAAGGCCGTAGGGACCTAGCTATGGTCGTGCCATCTACAATTAGCTTTGCCCGACCTTCCCCATTATTTTTCCCCAATGAAAATAATTAATTTAAAAAATTAAAAATAATCATACCAAAGGCAACACTGATCGCTCGACAGGGTTCACCTACAGTTTCGTGTCAAAGAAGCCGCTTGAGCGCGGCGGTGCTTTGTCGCACGCCGCCAAACAAACTTAGGACTAAAGACACCTATGTTTTGCCTACGCGTAGGTATCAACTGATATTTTATTGTAGGCATAGACGCATAGTGATCCCGATTTCTGACCTTCTGTTTATCAAGAAACAATTATTATTGAGTTAATGTGATGTGCTTTTACTTGTTGCATACCTCGGAGATTGTGTTCCACATGTCTATCTCGAACATTAGTACACATTCGACACCTTTTTATTAAGTTCGCACGTACTCTTAGCAGCTCACTTGTATACGATTTGAATGAGTCGAAAGCTTCCACAATCCGAGCTCTTACTTCGATTTCCCAATCACACTCACTCACAAATAAAAATTAACATTTTCAAATATTCCTGATTGGTATACGACATTGTTCGCGATACGATAGCGGCACGTGAAACTTAAGGACTTCCGATCGCAAGCTATCTCCACGTGAGACTGGCGAAGTGGCCAAACAAGTAGCGTGCCAGTAGGCAACCAGTCGGCTACATCAAAGGGTCGAGGACTCGTTTTGTACCTACAGTGCGGCTAGTGCACGGCGGTGTCCTTTGAAATAAAAATAGGCAAAAAGTAAAAGATTTCGCCGGCCGGTGGAGTGTTGTCAACTTATTAAAATTTACCATATTTAGTGTTACGTTTCGCATGGTAACTAAAAATTAAAATATCAACAATTTTGGTTTATATGAGTTACATTTTTTTTTTACTATTTTTTCTAGTACGTATGTTACACGTATGTTTTGGATCGGACAGGGTTTTTGTTACATATTGTATAAATAAATGGATGGTTTGCCGCGGATGAATATGGCACGGGGTCGCCGCGCGTAATTGATAAACACCTTAAGGTGTTACTTGATACTTCGCTCTAACGACTGTTGAACACAAGTTTTCAGTTACGTTTAACCGTATTTCATATTCTGTTAAATTAACAGTACAATTCCGAAGGCGACGCCAGACTGCACGAAGCAGCAGTTTCGCCCAACCGCAAGAACACTATTGATTTACTTTTTTTACGAAGCTTCCGTAGATGATGAGAGTATCACCTACGGCTCCAGTCGTGATGTCTACGGTTGTCACTAACAGTGACAAGACGGTACTTTTTTGTTTGATACGATTTTCACGAAACTGAAGAAAAGTGCCGCTGCCAAGGTCGATTTGACGTTGCGTATGGAATCAAAATGCAGTAGCTCTGTCGCCTGTGTTTATTGTCAACCGCAACGCCGCGGCCGGCTACGGTTTCTCGTAGCCTTCGGAATTGTACATTTCAGGGAAATTATTGGTAAACCAATTAAGCAGTTAAATGAATTTGACTCCTAAGAATTGTAATGGGATATACCATTTTCACAAATGCATCTTCCAATCCCTGGACATCTTGTTTTAACTTCTTGTTTTGTTCGGTAGCCCTTTGTGCAGCAATTTTATTTAATTTGGACAGACTTATATTGTTATGATTACATTCTGCTTCTTTTACTTCTGATAGTTCTTTAACTTTGGCAACACTTTCGGCATATTGATTTTGAAGTTCTTCATGCTTTTTCCGCAATTCGCCCAAATCATCCTACAACAACAATATTTCTAGTAAAATATTTACAGGGTGAATTATTTTCCGAGTGTGTGATGGCCAAATTAGAAAATAATAATAATTGCCGGAAAGTACTCAACTCTGAAAAAAGTGTTTCTTTTTATCTAAAACCTTTTCCGTTGCTGTACATTCCGCTCAACTTCCTCCTATAATTTTCCTATACCCATAATTTCTAAAGTACAAGTTGTGAGTTCTATATAAGATGGATTTTTGTCAGAAATCCCCAGTTAGGGTAGGTTCAACGTACCTTAATTGATGCAGTTATAGGAAAACGTTCTAAGGAGACTATCCTGAACTCTCTGGGTAATTACTAACTGTATTCACAGATTTTGGGAAAAACGATTCACTATGCTAGAAAAACGTCAAAACTCATTTTATTTTGGTGATGCCAATCAATGCAGTTGAATATAATACAGGGTGTACCGTAAGTCGACGTCAAGCCGGAATCGGGTGATAGTCCAAATCATAATAGTTACTAGAAAAAAAAAAAAAGTCTTGAATTTTTTAAATTATAGGCATTTCTTTTTTTTCCAGAAAATGTACACCCTGTGATGGTTTTTTAGCTCCTGTTGCTACAAATCTTAACTTTTTTTCAATTTTATTTTTCTTATGTAATCCCGAATAGTGCTAATCTAACCTATTACTTAGAATTCTAAGTCAACTGCTCCAGCTTGGAAGAAAGTGTCACATTATGCCGTACAATGAATAGACAATTAATATTTCGTCCAACTTTAACGGACCGTACTGAAAAAAAAAGTACTACGCCAGGTTGGCAAGTAGCACGAAAAGTTGACGAAAAGAGATCGAAACTGTCCAAATCACAAGCAAACAAACAAGTCCAATAAACGAAGCAAAAAGTCGAAAGTACGAAATAACACGAACGAATGCGTAGTAAACGAAGGAGCGTAACGTACTGATCTGTATTGCGTGTGCCAATATTAAAAAAGTGGCGTCACTATCTATCTCGCTCACACTTCATAAAATGACTTTCTCTGTCTCACTGTCTCTGTAAGCTGTTTTCTCTATTTGATAGAGTTTCAACTTCTCGAGTAAGTTATTAATTTTTCATAATGGGTGACATTAGAATATTTGACTCGAAAGCGTCACTACCTGTCTCACTCACATTTCATGAATGACTCTCCGTCTCACTCGGTCTTAGGCAAGCTTTGAACGCATTGGAATAATTTTTAGTAGGTAAAGAATTTTTTTTCGAGACTGGGTTTCTTGAAGGATTTCTTTTTCCTCGTAATCAAAGAAATAATGTAGCAAGTATTATAACATTTTAGAATCCTTATTAAATGCGTCAACTTTTCGTGCTACTTGCCAACCTGGCGTAGTACTTTTTTTTTCAGTACGGTCCGTTAAAGTTGGACGAAATATTAATTGTCTATTCATTGTACGGCATAATGTGACACTTTCTTCCAAGCTGGAGCAGTTGACTTAGAATTCTAAGTAATAGGTTAGATTAGCACTATTCGGGATTACATAAGAAAAATAAAATTGAAAAAAAGTTAAGATTTGTAGCAACAGGAGCTAAAAAACCATCACAGGGTGTACATTTTCTGGAAAAAAAAAGAAATGCCTATAATTTAAAAAATTCAAGACTTTTTTTTTCTCTAGTAACTACATATTATGATTTGGACTATCACCCGATTCCGGCTTGACGTCGACTTACGGGACACCCTGTATATCGTTCCAACATAAATAGGAGTAAATTTTTTGACTTACACATAATAGCCCAAGAACTAAGAAACTACCTTTTAACAAAAAAAATGTCAATGCATTTAGACTAATGACTCAGAGTTAAGTCTCCTAAAAACGTTTTCAAGTAGCTCGACTGACTAGAGCGCAGACTGAGACGCAGTGCAGACTGCGAGCCCCCAGCCAACATGTCCATTGTTGAACCTCTAATAGACTTATTCTTCAAATAGTAAAAATTAAAAACCATTTCATATTTACCCGAGCTTTTCTTAAATCATCTTGCATATCTTTCACAATGCTTGTGTTGCGATCCACTTCATATCTTTTTTTATCTTTGTTATAATTTTGTATTCTGATTTCCATGTCACTTATTTGCTCAATTAAGCTGTTTTCTCTATTTGATAGATTTTCAACTTCTCGAGTAAGTTCTTCATTTTTCTTAATTACTGATCTTAATTGTTCATTCAATTCAGCAACATAGTGTTCATAGTGTAAGTTAATCTGATCTCTTTCTTTTTGTAATGAATTTAATTGCTGCTCTAAGTTAGAGTTCTTTTGTAATATGGCTTCTGTTTTATCACTGTTAACGGCTGTAGCAGTTGGTGGACTGTTAGGTGAACCATTTGTTAGTTGTTGCAGCTGCAAGAGTATAAGATCATATTGGTTTTGGAGATTAAATATTTGATTGTGAAGGGAATCACTTTCTGCCTCTTTAGCATTTAAAACACTTTTTGTAAATTCTAGTTGTTCAGCCAAATTACCATTTTCTTCTGATAAAGATGAATTTAATAAATTAAGTTCATTGAGTTTTGAATCTTTTATCATAATTTCTTGAGTAGCTTTCAAGTATTTGTCGTTAATATTTTCAATTTCAATTTCTAATTCATTGAGCTTTTGGTTGCGTTTTGTATAATCACTGACTACTAAAGCATGTTGCTGTTCTAGTTGGCCCAATTTTGTCTGTAAATGATGTACTTGCAATTCAAGATTTCTTTTATTTGAAATCAAGATTTCTGTTATATTTACATCTGCTCCTGGAATTGAATTATCTTCTGCAACATCCATGATTTTTAAATGGTTTACAGGTGATGTCACACTGCTTGTTTTATTTGTTTCTAAAACATCACTGGGTTGATTGTCCAGGGGATCGTCTGTGCTTTCAGTGACAAAAACGTCATCACATTTCAATTCTGAATGCATAGGATTATTGCTATCATTGACTATAAAACCTTCTGATTTATAAATAATATCATCTTTTTGTCCAGAAAATTGTTTCTTCTCCTGATGATCTTTTAGCTGAAACATGGCAATCATAATTTAAGATAAGAATGGAAACTTTGTTTAGGTTCGACCACACATTCATCATATTCAGGGTGGATTGAGATAGATAGATAGATAAAAGATTTATTCAGTGAACACCAAAGACATAGCACAACACACAAAACCACCATAAAATGATAACAAGTGACAATAAGACAGGGCAAAGGCAGGGCAAGGGATAACGAGATATTACACCTCGGGGGAAAAATAAGCGGCCGCGTCTTGAACAATCCAAACAGGTCGCCCAACGAAGCTACGCCCATACTGCCGGCGGCGCGGCGCTACCCTCGACGTTGCGATTAATTAAACATTCTAAAAAAAACATTCTGACAATATTAGCTAAATATTGCAACTTTTTGCCAGGTATAACTAAAAACTGTGAAGTTAAATATAAGGCAGAGTAAGGGTCTTTGATGGCTTTTGTATGACTGCAAACAAACCATACTTACTAATATGGTTACTAGATAGAGAGCGCGGCGGAAATTATCACGGGGTGGCAGGTCTCTAAGGAGGCCTCCTGCTCTGATCATCGGTGGATCCGCTTTGACATCCAAGTCCGTGTTACTCCAATACCACCACGGCGCAATCCGCGCAGCACGGATCGTGCCACCTACACACGCAGCCTTGAATCCTAGCTGACGTCATCAAGCGTTCCGTTGACACTTGCGGATACGCCACAAATTGAGGTACAAGTAAGCCATCTTACTAAATCAATGATAGACAGCTACCAAACCACCCCACGTAACACACCAGGCAAACAACCCTGGTGGGGCGCGGATCTGGAGCGCAAGCGCGGCAAGGTAAGGAAAGCTCTAAATATAGCCATGAACACATGTGCGGATGAGGACTGGGATAAATATTATGCAGCCAAATCCAGCTACAAAAAATGCATCAGATTCAGAAGTACCATGGGATGGCGCAAATTCTGTGGTAGCATTGAATCCTCTCAGCAAGCTAACAGGGTAAGGAAAGTACTGGCGCAACAGAATACACCTGGGCCCGCTACCCTCCGGAAACGCGACAACACACTCTCTTCCTCGCCAGAAGAAACGAGGCGCATCCTTATTAACTCACTTCCCTGGATGTATCTTCGCGCAGGTTATCGACTGGCAAGAGGTAATCCAAACGCCTTCAGACAATGACTGGCGTTTCGCCAGCAGGGTGATCACGTCGGAGAAACTCCAATGGGCCATCCAGAGCTTCCATCCTTTTAAGGGAGCTGGTCCTGACGGAGTGTTCCCCGCCTTACTACAGTGGGGTGACACCGGTGTCGGAATAAGACTGGTGCCTTTAATGAGAGCGTGCCTGGCCTTTAGATACGTTCCTAAAGGATGGAGGGAAGTGAAAGTAATATTCATCCATAAGCCAGGTAAGGGTGACTACACAAACACCAAATCCTACCGACCAATCAGCCTGACCTCCTTTCTATTAAAGACTCTGGAAAGGCTGTGTGATAGGGAGCTGAGGGACGGCGCTCTGAAAACCATACCGCTACACGGTAACCAACATGCATACAGCTCGGGTAAGTCAACCGAATCCACTCTTCACCTGGTAGTCAGCCAGATAGAGGAAGCCATTAATCAAAAAATCACCTGCCTGGGTACTTTCATGGACATCAAAAGAGCTTTCAACAAAACCAGCTTCTCCAGCATCAGCAGCGCTCGCTCCAGACATGGAGTAGAACAGGTACTATCGGACTGGATTACAAACATGCTTAGCAAACGTGTGGTTCGCCTTGAGGGTGAGCAGCAACTGGCCATGATAGCCAGAGGGTGCCCCCAGGGAGGGGTGCTGTCCCCCTTCAACTCAACGCCAGCCGCTATTAAACTATAGAGTATGCAGACAATATTGCAATCCTTGTTTCGGGGAAGGTGCCGGGTACGATCTGCAAACTCACTCAGCAAGCACTACGTCTCGTAGAAAATTGATGCTGGGAATATGACCTATCAGTGAGCCCCACCAAAACTGAACTTGTCATGTTTACCCAAAAACGAGCATTAGGCCCTTTCCGCCTTCCAAAACTGTTCAATACAGAACTTCAGTTGGCCAACGAGGTCCAGTACCTGGGGGTCATTCTAGACAGTAGAATCTCTTTAAATCTGTCTCTGAGGGAGTGTCTAGGACTAAATTTATAAATTGAATGATTGTCTGAACATCGGCGGCATTTCCCCACAACAGAAAACCGTACGACATCACACTATAAAATAACTAAAGTATAATAAACGGGCTGTCTCATCAATTATGTTCCTATAATTTTGTAGTTACACAAATTTATATGCATACGCTAATATTGACCAAACACACAAAATCTCTGTGGCAATTGTGGCAAACAAGATAGAAACATTAAGCCGAGTGCGGACCTATTGATACTTAACAATGATGGTGTGACATGTCACATGGAGAAGATATTGTAATGATAAAGAAATATCTTTATGGAACACAAACCTGGACGAAATCAAGTTCTGGAAAATATACAATAAATTTATTACCTTCTTTCGTGCTAGCGCTAACTTGGCTGCTCGGTCTTCCATTCTAGTGATAGTTGAACACTTTTTAACTGATATTCAACAGGAGAAACATTACACACAATTGACACAATGGTAAAATCGCTCTGAAACGTATTTTAGATAGCGAGTTACTTTGGAATATTATGATGACAGTACGTGTCAGACTCTGTTTCATAGTTTCATTCGCCGCTCCACCACCGCCAGTCGCCACATCGCCACATTCACAGATTACTAATATATGAGTAGCAAGCTTGAAGCTTACAAGCACAGACTACTACGTATCTTACAAGCTAGCCACATTCTACATTTAATTTTCTTTTACAGACAATTTTTTTTTCAAGTCAGTCTGTCAATCATGCATGTAATTAGTAAGTACTACGTTCTTTAGAGTACATGGCTCCCTTGAGTACAACCTCGAGACCAAGTACAAAATTGTTAAACATCATCGCTAAACTCTGGCACATGAAAATTGATCCTAATTAAAGCCGACCAGAATAAAAAAACCGGCGTAGTGCGTATATGGTGGTACCTATTAAGTCTGTGGGTGGTACTCTAGGTGTTCAGCCAGAAAACGATTAAAACATAAATGGCAATCGGAATCTGATTTACATAAACAGTTATATTTTATGATGGTACTGAATTTTAAACTCTCACCGCTACTACATAGCGGAAGTTTATTGGAACGATGAATGGGACAAGAAAGAGAAAGGATTTAGTAGCTTACAACTAAACAAGAAGTACGTATACAGTAATCTAAAGATTCAATCTGCAACACTAGAGAGTCCAGTTTAGGAATAAGAGGATGAGTTGAGATATGAAGAATCCGGAACAAATATTTGTCAGATAGAAATTGCATTTTAAAAGCCATAGCACTTCCAGGTTCTAAAACGAACAATCCATAATCCAGAGTGCTTCTGATGATTGCGTTTTAAACGAGTTTCAAAGAAAAGGAATGTACACCCCACCATACACCAGAGAGGCACCTAAGTATGTTTAGGTGATTAACACATTTTTTAACAATATATTCACAATGAGGAACACTACTTAATTTACGGTCAAGTATTATAACTAGATATCTGAATTTATCTTTAACTGGAATAGGTATTTCCCTAAAAATATGATTTACTAAGGGAATATTTCTCTTCCTGGTGAATAAAACAGCTGCGCTTTTAGACGTGGATAAATCCAAACCGTTAAGATGTAACCATGACTCCAAAGTAGAACCATATCATGATTAGTTAAGGACATGACGTGTAAATATTGTAAAGAATGGGACTAAGCACAAAACGCTGTGGGAGACCTCTCCATACAAGACGAGATACTTCTTGATGTCCTATTAGCATGTTAACAGAGCGTTCAGTCAGGATATTAATAATGAAATTCAACAAATTCAATGGTACTTTTAAGGCTTGTAGTTTATTTTGTAAAACTGAAAAACAACATTATCATAAGCTGCATTAATATCAAAGAAAACTGCAACGGTAGATTGGTTATTAGAAAAGAAAAACCGAATTCAGATGTGAAAATACTTAAACAGTCAGTTGTACTTTTACCTTTTCTAAAGCCTATTGTGATTCTGCCAAAATATCCTTACTTTCAACGTATCATTCATGGCGAATTGAAGACAAAACTATGGGACGGTATGAAGAAGCGTCAGAAGGAATTTTATTTGATACGGAATGGCACGCAATACCATTTGACGTTTCCATGGGGAAGGTCGGGCAAAGCTAATTGTAGATGGCGTGACCATAGCTAGGTCCTTACGGTCTTCAATAAATTTGACATTTCGTTCATTCATTCCATTTTGTATTCATTCCTGAGTTTGATTTTATTTCAATATTTCGTTATTTTCGGTGATTTCAGTATTATAAATCAAGTACTTGACATGGAAAGTGTCAGAATTTTAAACCTTCAATACTTCCTCGTAATCACTTTCTTTCAAAATGTTTCCAACTCAAACTCGAACTCAAAAAAATCTCAATCTCTCCTTTAAACCACAATCTTCTAATTTAAGGTTCTTCGGGAAATGGTGCACTACAATTTCAGAGTATCTTTGAACACAATAACGCGTCAATTTTCGCTAAAATAAAATAAAACCACTTCACGCCTTGTATTATTAGCTTGTGTTGGGAACTAGCTACGACAGCGCCATTTTGACAGTTGCCTTCCCCATTGAACAGGATTTTATAGTATAGTAATTTTGAGAGGGTGGCCATGTACGACGACCGGTCCCGGATCAATGAGACCATTGATCATGACTTTGGTTTTATCCAAATTCATGCCGAGACCAATGCGTCGCCAGGCTGAAGCTAGGCCGTCCAGCATCTGGTTCAGCTCCTGCAACGACTCCGCCATTAAGACTATGTCGCCGTTTATCTTAATGCCCTTACTTTTCCAGTCCAGCGTCTTGAACATATCTTCCAACGCGCTCGTGAACAGTTTCGTGGATATAACATCCCCCTGTCTCACTCCTCTGGGCAGCTGGTGTTAAGAAGAATAGAATAAAACCTGTTTATTAATACTTTTTTTTTGTAAACCTTTACTCTGTCATATTTAAAACGCATAGCAACCGTTCTTAACTTGTAATCTCATTTTTCTTGTCACTGCAACCTACGTTCCTTATTTTAACTGTTAAATTAGTTTTAACAGTTGGATGGATTTGGACTGCTGGTCCTGTACTTGGACACTCATGGTGTCGGCGTCGTAAAGGTAAAGACATCTCAGTACCTCGATATAACGACAGTCTACTTGGCATCGCTGTAAGGATTCCAGAACAGCCCAGGTTTCGACAGAGTCAAAGTCCTTCTCATAGTCCACAAAGGCCAGACACAGGGGCTGATTATACTCTTCGGACTTCTGTATAATCTGCCTCACTGTGTGAATGTGGTCTATGTTGCCATTTCCTCCGCGAAACACGGCCTGTTCCGGTGGCTGAAACTCGTCGAGTCTCCTAGCGAGACGGTTCGTGACCACTCGTGAGAACAGCTTATAGACGTAGCTCAGGAGTGAGATGGGTCTGTAGTTTTTAAGGGGGGCTTTATCACCCTTCTTAAAAAGAGCACCACTAAACTCCCGCTCCACGCCTTTGGAGTTCTCCCACTGTGAAGGACAGCGTTGGAGAGGTTCTGTAGTTCCTGTATAACAGGAGCTCCTCCAGCTTTCGAAAGCTCTGACATAATGCCGTCATCACCGGGGGCTTTTCCATTTTTAAGCTGTCTCAGAGCTAACACGATGTCTGGCAGTTCGTCGGTACAGTGGCGTGTCAGGGTGGCTCTGGAATTGTGTTCGTCTCGTTGGGAACGAGGGGCATGTGCAGCGTATAATCGGCCATAGAAATCCTCTATCTCTCTCCGGTTTCGACAATACAGTCCTCCTGTCGTGCGTTTCAAGCTTCGTCAGGAGGCTCCTGTCAAGCTGCTGAGTGAATACTTTGGACCCTCGGTTTCGCTCTATTGCCTCTTCAATGAGGCGTGTGTTGGAGATCCGAAGGACGCGCCGTACCAACTGCGCAATTCGCTTGTTCAGGTCTGACCTGTCTGACGAAGCCGCTTGGGTGGTTTCCCGTCTTTTTGCCAACAGCCTGAGAGTCACATCCGAGAGTTTGGATTTCCTGCCAGTGCACTGCTTTTGGCAGAACTTGATGCCCTCGTCTCTCAACGTTTCGACCAGATTGTGTAGGGTCTCGTCGGCGTCATCAGTGGGATCCAAGGCAACGAAACTATTCCCGAGAGCCTGCTAGAACTTCTCGGTGCCCACCATGATTTGGATTGGGTTAGGTCGGAGCGTGGACTTTAACAGACGGTCTCTTTCAAGCTTTAAGTTGATATTCAGAGAGCCTCGGAGCAGTCGGTGATCAGCACCCTAATTGAGTAACACATTTTCGTAAACGATTACGATTAATCCGTTTGATTTTGACAGTTCAACAACATTCATTGCGTTTTGTGCATTGTTGAGCAGAATTTTTATCGAACTTATGAAGCAATGGATTAGCAATCTGTTTCAAAACTATTCAGATTCCGATTGGTTTTGTATTACGCAATTAGGGTACAGATCCGGTATTGAACGTGTTGATTACTGAGACATCTTTGATTATGTGCTTGCTATCCATCCGTCATGATGTAGTCGATCTCATTTTTTGTCACAGTGTCGGGACTTCGCCACGTCCACTTCCTTTGGGGCTGTTTCTTAAAGAAGGAGTTCATTAAGATCAGCCCCTCCTTCTCAAGGAAGTTGACAAGCGTTTGCCCCCTGTGATTGATAACTCCATAACCATGCGAGCCTATTCGGGATTCGTTGCCAGTCCGGGTTCCCACCCTGCCCGTTAAAGTCCCCCATAACAAGATTTTGGCCAATGTGTGTCTCACCTAGGATTACTAGCGTTCATTTCTTTGGTTTTTGTCTTATCCCTGTGTAAGATCTGGTTGCTATGTGAGTACGACTGTTGATGTGTGACAGTGTCAGTTGATTGTATAGAGGGGAGCAGTCTTGTCACTTTCCGGACCAATTCTCAGGGTAATTTACATCGCGTCGGTATCCTTTTTCATGTTTTTTATTTCAGTTCGGGCATCCTTTCTGATTAGAATCGCAAGTCCTCGGTGTGCTTTGCCTGTGGTTCTATATAGGTGCCATTCATAGTGCGCGGAGATGTACCTTCCTGAATCCATCCCCGTTTCTTGTAGGCAGGCTACGTGAATGCCCATATGTGAAAGTTCAGCGTCTATTTTAAATTGTTTGATCGGTTTTGAGGCACCACGGCCATTCCGAGTTGCAATACACAAGTCAGGGTAAGTGTACTTCATTGCGGCAGAAGGCGGGCTTCTGAGGATTATGTATCAGTGGCATCCGCTACTTCATTTGATATCGGTATACCTAATGATAACGCTAATTGTTCACGCGTTGTTAATGGATTAAGTAATTGGGAGTTATTCTTTTGGAGCAGAGGTGTTGTGAACTGTTTTGCTCTTCTCCTTAGATGAATGATTGGTCTCGCTGCGCTCGACTAGATACCGCCTCAAGTATAGTAACTAAAAAGAAATAGAGAGGCAACTCGACCATAAAGAATGACCACGAAGAAAGTGCTGCCATCTATGAAACTTTATCAGCACCAAACGCCAAAGCTGTAGATATACATTAATGATGGTTTTGTACTCTTTGGTATATGTATACTGTATAAATACGTACTACCGCCGTATTTGAAAGGGAGTGTAGTGTACTGGAAGGCGATCTTTACACCACAGCCAGATTGCATCTAACAAAGAAAATAAATTATAATGCAAATTGGACCTGCTGGCCTTGCAGCGATGATCCAACCTGTGAAACTTGGCATCCACCAGTTTTACGTCGCCAATGAGCCTCTTAGCTCTGCGTTCCACTGAGTCGAGCGCGGCAAGTTGGTATTTGGCTGAGCCATCTGTCAGAGATATGGAACGTGATTAACGTTCCAGTCATCAATGATCGATTTTCAACACTCGACACTGGCAACAATGGCTAAGGCCGCTTGCCACAGTATAAAAGAAGAAGAAATTATCGATTGACAGTTGACAGTGACATTACATCTTACACCATCCCTCTCGGTAGAGAGTAGCGGTAGAGAGTAGTTATGTTCTTTGGAGAGTAGTTATATTCTTTGCACCATCCTAAAGGTGGCTTCAAACTCCATGCAGGATCGGACTTTCGCTTTATAAAAAGTTAAAAGCCGTCCAGACCATAATAATAAATGGCACCCACGAAAATACCCTATGCAACCTTATGCGCCAAGCCTTGAAAATAGTAGAGGACTGGTGCAACAGACACCAGCTAACCGCCAACCCCACAAAGACCGAACTGATCCTCTTAACGAAAAAGAGGAAACTGACGACACTACAACTACCACGATTCTTCGGAACTATCCTAAGCCTATCAACCGAAACCAAGAACCTAGGCATCTATTTGGATAAACAGCTGAATTGGGCAAAACACACCAACTACATCACTACAAAAGCCAGCATATCTCTGTGGCAGTGCAAGCGAATGCTTGGCAGAAACTGGGGAAAACTACTGTCATTAGACCAATTATCACGTACGGCTCGTTAGTCTGGTGGCCTAGGACAGACCTGAGCACAGCCCAAAAAGATCTCGAAAAACTGCAGCGGTTTGCTTGTGTAGCAATCACTAGCTGCATGAGAACCACACCCACTGCTGCCCTACAGGCAATGCTTGGGCTGCCACCCCTACACCTCATCGTGCGGGAGGAGGCGACCCTGGCTGCCTTTAGGCTCCATATTTCGGGAACCCTAAGCAAAGATTCTAGGGTCAGGCACACACGCATAAAGGAGGATGCAGTCAAACGACAGCCAATGTTAGCATCACCCTGCGACAAAACCCCGAAGCAACACTACTTCCAAAAGCACTACAACATCGTTCTCTCGGAAGAACGGTGTGACTACTAACGCCCGAACGAGATGAGAGTATACACCGACGGCTCGAAGACCGGATCTGGGACCGGAGTTGGAGTCTTTTCACACGACCTCAACATAAACATATCAAACCCGCTGGGAATGTTCAACACCGTCTATCAGGCGGAGTGTGTGGGCATTATACAAGCGGTGTACGCCATAGAAATCAGGAAAGTTACGTATACTCTCCGACAGCACCTCAGTCCTCCAATCATTGAGGAAAAAATATATTACCTCAAGTATAGTACTAGAATGTCACAAGGCTCTAGAACGAGTAACGGTATTAAACCGCAACACAGTGACACTGCAATGGATAAAAGGACACAGTGGATCGCTGGGCAATGACGCAGCTGACGAATTAGCCAGGAGAGCATCCAGCACGTCGGCATGCGGGCCTGAACCCATCATACCCATCCCCTTCAACCAGATACGCAGGTGGCTGCAGGAGTCCACCCATACACAAACCGAGAGGTGGTGGACCTCGACACCAGGCTGCAGGCAGTCCAAGGAAGCTTTGCTATCTTTAGATGGCAGGCTTACCAGACGTTTATTACGTCTGAATAGAAATGGCCTGCGCCTGATGACGGGGACCATCACAGGACACTGCTCGCCAAATAAACACTTCTACACAATAGGTATAACGGACAGCCCTCTGTGCAGAGCTTGCATGGAGTCGGACGAGACCGTTGCGCACGTGCTCTTTGAGTGCACAGGCGTTACCCAGATTAGAACAGAAACCCTCGGGACACTCGGATCTTACACAGAGGTTCTCAACAGACCAGAAGCTTTCATCGGCTTCTGGAGGGAGGTGGGCTGGTTGGAATAAAAACCACCGACGGCCGCCATGGCCCACGTACAATGGTCCACATGTAGGACTAAGTGCGGAAACCATACCCTCTAACATAGAACATAGAAGCCGTCCAGGCATAAAGTATCTCTTCACTCTATTTAGGATGCTCAGTTTGGGCTTTGCGCTCAATGGTGGCGCCAAAGTTAAGACTGTACGACAACTCCATGCCTATGAGCTCGAGCTGATCAGATACAGGAACAGATGTACCCCGAAAAGTAGGAGTTTGGTCGAAACGACTCCTTTTTGCGGTGAAAAGACAAGCCTGTGTTTTGTTGGCGTTAAAAGAGACAAGATTGTCATCACCTCACTGGGAGGCAAGGCCTAAGATCAAATCAGTCCGCTCTACCATGGCCTCTCTTCAGGAACGAACTTCACCCCCGCTGGTTTTCGGGCTGCACAAGTATCTCTCTGAAACAGTACTATAATCTGTGTACCCAACAATACCAGGTTGAAGTAGGTAATTGATATGCAGCAGGAAAAGAGTTGCAGAGAGAACAGACCCCTGAGGAACTCCGGCATCAATAGTCATACGCTCAGAAGAGCAGCCACTCGACGCTCGACTCTCGTCGCGGACGGACGTGTTTGTGCGCTCTCCCGCTCCAGTGTTGTGTTTCCTGTTCCTACTCGTCGCAACCACGTGACGTCATCGTAGTCGCCCCGACTACTCCGATTAAAATAAAATCAAGCAATTGATTTTATTTTTAATCAATTAAAAAAGTGCCTTTTTCAAGGCAAATCTCGTTTCTCTATCAGACGTTTTGTGAGTAGCTTCACTAGGCCCCTTCTGGGTAAAACCACAGTTTCGTGGTCCTCGGTTGAAACCTTACGGTGTCAACGAAGCCGAGTGGGGTGTTGACCCAATTCGCACCCGCCGAACCCCTTCAGGGCGAGGCAGTTAGTTGGACGGGTCCCAGATAACCGGCCTTGGGGGATCTCCTAGTCGGCTCTGGTGACAGTTTTGCTTTCCAGCTACTCACCTAGTGTCTTTAGGGTGTGTCTACACCCTTCGCGCTAGACTGGTCAGGGCCCCGTTCGCACAATAAGACTGGCGACGGGTATACAAGCTTAGGGCTCACCATTAGGTACACACCTCCCTGTCTGCACCCGACAGGGAGGGAACTCATCCCCGGGCCAATCCACCCGGGGAGTTAGGTATAGGGTTAATAGGCTCTAAGTGGAAACTTAATTTCCACCATTCCCTCCCTTAGGCCTTCCCCCCACTCCGACCATGGAGGACGCCCTTATAGTGGCGTTCTTCAAGGAGGTCCTATTTAAGGACCCCGACTTCCTCGCCAAGTATGGCGCTAAATTCGCTGCACTGCAGCAGTCCGTCCCCGGTCCCTCTGACCTAGTAGGCACCGACAGCTCGGACATCGCCACGTTTAGCGATGCCCTCGAAACCTCTCCGTCGCAACTTTCAGGTTGCTCGCCGCCGGCTGTCCACATGGACACCAGCGAGCCTTCCCCTCGCCCGACCTCGCCGTACTTAATATCGAGCGACGAACAGAGCTCCTCCCCCTCTTCCGACGAAGGCGTCTTTAAGACGGTCGGCTCCAAAAAGAGGAGCCTCAAACCGAGTCCTGACACAAGGACGAAGAAACCGGCTATCGAAGCCACCTCCGCTCCCGTGGCTCCATCCGCCACCGCCCCCTCTCAGGCCGCCTCGGCTTCAACCTCTTCACTCAGCCACAGTGCTGCCAAGCCCGCTGCCCAGCCTTCTGCGGCAAAGAAAATCGCCCCCCCTCCCCCTGTGTACATCCAGGACAAGGGGAAGTGGACAGACGTGTCCAAATGGTGCACCGACCTGCGTATAGGCTACACCAGCGCGAAATCTACCCAACAGGGTATTAAGGTAACCGTCCCGACGTCAAACGATTACAGAGAGCTCACAAAGACTCTCCGTCTTAGAGGTGTGTCCTTCCACACCTACGCCCTCCCCGAAGACCGTCAAGTCCGCGTCGTGATCCGTAGGATCCCGAAGGAGATACCCGCGGAAGAGATAAAAGCCGACCTTCTGTCGCAAAACGTCCCCGTTGCGGAAGTCCACCGCATGCACCGCGCCCGAGGCAGGGTACCATTCGATATGGTCCTCGTCGTCTGCCCCCCTACTGAGGGTCACCACCCTATCTTCAACGTCCGTTCAGTCTGCAACCTCATCGGCTTGCAGATCGAGAAGCCTTTTAAGACCGGTGTCATAGGGCAGTGTCACCGCTGCCAACTCTACGGGCATTCGCAGATGCACTGCCATGCCAAACCCAGGTGCGTCAAGTGCCTGGGCGATCACGGCACTGCTGACTGCAGTCGTCCAAAGGACCGCACCTTATGCACAGAGCCGCCTAGCTGTGTGCTATGCGGCGACTCTGGCCACCCGGCCAATTATCGTGGGTGCCCCAAGGCCCCTAAAACATCATCTCCCAAGCTGACGAAGCGTGCAGACGCCCGCCAGCAAAGGGAAAGCCCCCGCTACGCCCACGCGTGGCCTACCACTCAACATCAGGAGCGACTCAGTCCTCAGAGGCCCTCGCCCTGGAACTACCTCCACCATCAGCAGGCTTTTCCAGCCTTAGCACCTAGACCCGTTCCTGCGGCCATCCCTCCACTTATGGACCCCCGCATCCGCGTCAACGCGCCCCCAGGCATTCCTGTGCCTCTAAATAAAGCCGCTCCTGCCGCTTCAGCTCCACCCGCAGCCACCCGTATGGTCGGTCAGAACCCGATGGACGCGTTCAATGTAATATCTAGTACATTCACGGCCTTCCTTACCCCTCGTGCCAGGAAAATGGCAAGTGAAATTGTTGCCGCCAGAAATGCCGGCAACATTTATATGATGCAAAATATATACAATGCGTACCCGGACATTACGCAAACCCTGATGTCCTTCAACAACCAACCCAACCCTAATCATGGATAAAGGAATCCTCGCGCGAACCAAACCCCGATCCCTAAAGTTAGGTTATTTCAATGCCAATGGCATCCTGCGACAACGCGCTGAAATCAGCGAGTTCCTCCGCGACCATCACATCGCCATCCTCCTTGTTCAGGAAACGTTCCTTAAACCGAGTTACCGAAATCCGTCAATTGCAAACTATCGTACAGTTCGCAATGACAGGACGCGTTGCCATAAGGGCGGTACCCTTATCTATTACAAAAAGGAGCTATACTGCTGTGGCGGCATCTACACCGCCACATGCGAACAAACGAATCAATCCTGCATCGCGCAAGCAGAGTTTACCGCGCAGATAGCATATATACAACTTCCCGACAACAATCATCGGGCAGTTGCCCACCAGATACGACATCCATCTGGTCGGAGGATCCTCCCTTTTCCAAGAGTATGAGTGAACTTTACACCCTGTTCCTCATACTCCTAAACTGGTGACCCCGACGTGATGAACGTCAGCGCAGCCTTCGTGCAACTACTTCAGCGTGACGTCATCATCATCACTCCCGCAAATCACACAGCCAGCCATCAACCACGGCTTGAACAGTTGTCCTGACCATCAGCATGCAGCGCAAGCGCATACCTGGTCATCACCTTCAGCCTCATCAGCAAAATTGGCACAGCACACTGCACATTCGGCCGGTCCACAAGCAGAGTGCTTAATCCCTCTCCTGGTCGACATCAGCAGTCAGCCACCCCGACTCACTGGGGCATCTTCGCAGACAGTTCCGACTCACCGCGAACTATGCGACACCCGGTTCCAACCCACTGGAACCCAACTGGCATTGGCAAGCATCGCAAGATACAAGACTTAGTCCACTATCGACCTCCGGTCTTCGGAGGGGAGTGATGTGGCGGCATCTACACCGCCACATGCGAACAAACGAATCAATCCTGCATCGCGCAAGCAGAGTTTACCGCGCAGATAGCATATATACAACTTCCCGACAACAATCATCGGGCAGTTGCCCACCAGATACGACATCCATCTGGTCGGAGGATCCTCCCTTTTCCAAGAGTATGAGTGAACTTTACACCCTGTTCCCCATATTTCTAAACTGCATTCCCATAGACCCTCCCACACTCTCACGATTAGAAGTGTCTTGCTGCCGGCTTGGCATGACAGGTCATCAACCGATCACCATAGTTTCGGCCTACCTCCCCCCCATTAATACTTCGGAGAACTTCCAACTCCTTACTGAAGATCTTTCTGTCCTTTTTAGCCTGAGTGACTCCGTTATCATAGCGGGTGATCTCAACGCCAAACATCCCTCCTGGAATAGCACCAGGACCTCTTCCAGAGGGAGACACTTGTTCAACCTCTCCTCCTCTCAGAATTTCGATGTCATCGCGCCGATGACTCCCACTCATTTTCCCCCCGATCCCAATCACACCGCCGATGTACTCGACGTGGCGCTCCTACAGAACGTCAACCTACGGTTGGACTCTATAGAAGTGGTACAAGAGCTCGCTTCCGATCACCGTCCAGTAGTCATGAAACTGGTCCCCCGCATAGGTCTGCCCGATTCCACCCAACCCCTTCCCAACAAAGTGGTAACGGACTGGAGGAGAGTAAGCGATCGCTTAAAATCCACCACGTCCCCCCACTTGGACCCAATCCCCGATCATTTTGAGTCTATCGCTGACACGACGGCCGCGATCGACTCATTCACAGCTCACGTACAATCAGTCCTGAACGATTGTTCAAGGGAAATTCCAGCGACGGATGACCGTCGCTGGAAGTTGCCGGACGATGTACGCGAACTGTTGAATGAGAAGAACGCGGCTGTCCGTGCCTACAGCAACTTCCCCTGCGACGCGAACAAAGCCCATATGCGTTACTTACAGCGTACTGTAAGAACACGCATAGAGGAGCTGCGTACCGCCGGCTGGGACAAGATGTTGAGCGAACTAGAGCCCACCCACCTAGCCTTCTGGCAACTCCAGAGGAAGCTCAGATCCGGAGAAATAGTCTCCATGCCCCCCCTGATCCGTCCCGACAAGACCATCGCCTTCGATGATGTCGACAAGGCTGAGCTTCTAGCCGACACTCTAGAAGTCCAATGCTCGCCTAGCTCTCAACCAGTAGACCAAGCTCACCTCACTGAGGTCGACGCTGAAGTCGAACATAGAGCCTCCCTCCCTCCCGTCGAAGACCCAGAGTATCCACTGCCCCCAGTCACGCCCGACGAAGTGCACGACCTCATCAAAGGTCTTAAGGCTCGTAAAGCCCCCGGCTCAGATGGAATCACCAATAGGGTATTCCAACTTTTCCCTGCCCACCTGATAATGCTACTGACCACCATCTTCAATGGTGCCCTGAGCAACAACATCTTCCCACAGGCATTCAAAGAAGCCACCGTCATCGGTATCCCGAAGCTCGGCAAGCCAAAGTCAGAGCCTAGTAGTTACCGCCCCATCAGTCTGCTCAATGTCCTCGGCAAAATCTATGAGAGGCTTATTTATAAGCGCCTCAGAGACTACGCCGAGACAAAGGGCCTCATCCCCAACGAACAGTTTGGTTTTAGAACCCAACACTCGTGCGTACAACAGGTCCACCGTATAGTCGAACACATCAACTTCGGTTTCCAACGAGGTTTGATGACCGGTGCTGTTATCTTCGACATAGCGAAAGCGTTCGACAAAGTCTGGCACAACGGCTTATTATATAAGCTGTACCAACTCGGTGTGCCAGATCGTCTCGTGCTCATCTTACGGGACTTTTTGTCGAATCGCACCTTCCGTTATCGCATCGAAGGAGCGCTATCCTCCCCCCACCCTATTCGCGCAGGAGTCCCTCAGGGCTCTGTGATCTCTCCCCTAGCATTCACGCTATTCACCAGCGATATGCCCAAGTGCAGCAAGGCACAGCTGGCTCTGTTCGCAGACGACACGGCCATTTACTACACCGGCCGCGATCCAGACTCGATATCTCGCATTCTCCAAACCCAAGTCAACAAGCTTGGCGCCTGGTTTAGGAAATGGAGAATCGAAGTAAATCCCGACAAAAGTCAAGCGGTTCTATTCTCGAAGCCGCGTCATACCCCCTGCCCCCCTCGACCGATCACCATGTTCGGCAAGCCGATCCCTTGGGAGAAGCGAGCCAAATATCTTGGTGTAGTTCTCGACGAACACCTTTCGTTTTCAGAGCACATTAAGGCGGCTCGTTCGCGCGCCGCCTTCGCTCTAGGTAGACTCCACTTCGTCCTCAACGCACGTAGCAAATTGTCACTTAAGTGCAAATTGCGTATCTACACAGCGTGCATCCGTCCGATCATGACCTATGCCAGTGCAGTCTTCGCACACGCCAAGCCCGTTCGCTTCCATAGAATGCAGACCCTCCAGAACAAGTTCCTCCGTAGGATAACAGGCTCCCCCTGGTACGTTCGCAACGAAATCCTCCATGTAGACCTCAGGATTCCCACTATCCGTCAGTTCATGAAACGCATTTCAAAGCGTTTCTTCGAGACCGCCGCGAATCACCGCAACCCTCTGGTTGTGAAAGCCGCTAGTTATATTCCCTCCTCCATTAGTCAAGTCCGCCGTCCCAAGCATGTCCTCACCGATCCCGATGACCACATAACTCTCATTCAGGAGAGCAGTAGGACCACCAGTACAGTGCACAAACACAGACCGACATTCCGACCTCGCCGCCGAGGTTCCTCGCGAAGATCCCGACGTAATTGTCCCCCCCGACCCTTGCTCGACGAAGTGCCAGCCCGCGCCGTAGCTGAGCCTGTAGCTTTAAATTCCCCGATTAATAATAATCAACTAAACTTGATCCAGCCTGTCCCATCTTGCTGTCTCCCGTCAGCGACGCCCTAAGCCGAGGTCCGTACCCCACAGGGGGTGCCCTTAGCGAGCGTTCGCTTAATAATATAAGTAGTTTTACGCCCCTGGCTGGAGGTTTTGAGTCCGCTTAAGGTTAAGTAGTCACGACCTCTCAAGGTCAACTACGAGATGCCATACACAAAAAAAAAAAAAAAAAAAAAGAAGAGCAGCCGTGAACGACTACTCTAATCGATCGTTCACTAAGGAAGTCTGATATCCAGCTACAAAAATCAGCGGGCATGCCATAAGCAGGCAGCTTGCTGAAGTAGACTTGCGTGCTAGATCCTGTCAAAGGCCTTCGAGATATCTAGCGATACAGCAAGTCCTTCGCCGTGTTTCTCGATGGCTTCGCCCCAGCAGTGCGTGACTTAAGCAATAAGATCGCTAGATGACCATTCCCGGCGAAATCCATATTGACGGTCACTGAGGAGATCATTGTTTTCAAGGTAGGTCAGCAACTTACTGTTCAGTACCTTTTCCATAACCCTGCACAGAATGGACGTAATGGCAATCGGACGGTAATGGGCAGGGTCTGCACGGTCGCCCTTTTTGGGCAATGGTTGTACATTAGCAAACCTCCAGGATTTTGCCACCGTTATTTTTTCAAGAGAGAGGCGGAACACGCGCGTCAACACAGGAGACAGTTCAGGCGCACACTGGTTCAACAATCTCACTGGAATACCGTCAGGCCCGCTGGCCTTGTTCACATCTAGACTGCTCAATACTCTTCGGACCTCTTTATAAGAATCGCGATCTCCGGCATCGAAGAGTCACAACGAGGTACAGTCGTAACCCAAACTGTGGGGAACTCATTTGGAGACTACGGGGACGCCCGAACCCCCCGAATATGGCCACCGGGTCCTCCCATCCAGTCACCGGCTGGCACGGTGGAGCATTCCGGGATTTTTCGCGAGTTAGCAGGGCAGCCTTTGGCATGTGGCTGGCGTGCTACTTGGGCCCCCTACCGACTACCGACCCTAGCTCCATCTTCGTGTTGTACCTAAACGTAGGATTATTTAGTAAGCACCGCAACTCAACAGATGTCACACAACAACAAAAAAAACAGATTATAATACTGTTTTTTTTAAACCCTTATCACTATTTATTTTATACAATTGAGCTTATTTCAATATTTTTACAAATTGAATATATTTTTTATGTACTAGCCTTTTTTTAAACTGGTTACTGACAACAAAGTTTAGCAATTTGTTTGAAATTCAAAGTTACAAAATGGTAGCTTGGTAGCTACTCTCTGTTTCTCTCGTTAGTTTCGGTTGTGAAATCTTCCAGAAAGTGCGTGGAGTTGAGCTAGTGAGTTGAGTTAGTGTCGATCCGTTAATCGTATTTTAACAGGAAAAATTACCTATAATGGAGAAGATGAAACAAAAGTTTTAGCAAAATTGTACTATGATAAGCATAAACATTATAAAATAAAAAATAATCATTTGACTTGTTTCATTTCACATCATTTCTTTATAGAAATGATGTGAAATGAAATAAGACAAGCCTAGATGATTATGTCAACGGCATATCAATGGTAACAAAACTAGTAAAAGCTGATCCTTTCCTAAGTAAATAATATACAGAGCCAGTTCTCCTTAAAATGGTTTTGTTACCTTTGATAAGTAGTTGCACCGTATCTAAAAAATGGCTTAGTTCGGGCACACATTGTAGACAGCGCCACTGCGCTAATTGGCATAAAATGACGTAAGATGGCACTCTTTACCCGTATATTTACATTACTCTTTGCCCGCTACCCTCCAAAATGAGTTTTCCGGCAAGTTATGCCCACAGAACAAGACCGGTTCTGAACAGTGCAACTGACAACCTCCTTCTCCCCCAAAGGCACTGGCAATCCCACACACCGACGGAAGCTGCTTTGCGCTGGACTCCGGTGGGATGGTGGTCGCGAGCCAGGCGGCCCCTTGCGGAGCCTACCACCACTTAAAAGTGGGATTGTTCAGCCGTACCACAGGCAAACCTGTTGTGCCGTTGCCCGGGGTAGACCGCTAGGACGTAGATCCCAAACCACCCCAAAAACTTACTTTTACGTAATCTAATGCTGCAACCATAGCTTACGGTTTTAGAGTGCACTAATGTTCGTGTATGACTCGTCTATTTATAATACGTCATTGTCTTGCCGGTTTTGCATGAGTATTTTTTAACATAGGTACTAAATTAGCAAAAAAATACTTTACTGAAACAGATGTTTGCAGGTCATTTCAAATCGGATCTAAGATTAAGAGGGAGGAAACACGTGCAAGCCTGCTCTTTTATCTTGGAGAAACAAAATGAAACGAATGTATTAGTTCTATGTTTATTTATGATTTGTCACATAATTATATAATACATTTCATCAATATAGCAGTGTAAAATAATAAGAATACATGTAATAAATAATTTTATCACATTCAGTGTTTGACTTAAATCTTACACTAATAACTAAATAAAAAATGAGAATAATAAAACCAAGAAAATAAATTTTAACACCATTTCACTCGTCATTTATGATTTAATATTTACTTGACATTGCTAACTTACTTTAAAACAAATAGTAGTCAAAAGGAAACTGAGCTACAGTATTTGCAAGAGATCTCTAAAGTGTCAATTGTTTAACGTATAAACTACATTATGAAATTCTAAACCACATAATTATAATTATTATTGTTATCCATTACGGAATTGATTGCTGACGCCGTAGGTATATTTTACTTTGTTCCAATTACACTAAGATCCTTCTTAACTAATACAATATTGTAATGTCGAAGAAATTTTTGTATAACTGTGGATCTGTGTATGTGGAATATCCAGTCTTCTGTTATTATACAATACAAGTTAGAAATAAGAATATTATTCTTATAACTAGTCTAATGTTTAATACATAATCTGAAACAAATGATTGAAGCAAGTAATCTAAAACTTCATAGATATTGTTTGTTAAGAAACCGCCACTGGCGGTTATATTCTTACGGGCCATTTTTCCTGTTCCGCGGGTTTGCTTCGGCGTGCGTGCCTCACCCGGATGCCTAAGCTTAGCAGGTGTGATGCATCCTTGAATAACAGGAAAGTATGTACGAAACGATAGGAGGCGGGAGACGCGCATACGGGCCAGGGGTATACTCCCTAAGCACGAATTCCGTAGTTTCGGGGGGTTACTCCATACTCCGTATGAGGTACGGACATAATATTACTTCGGGGCCCGAATTATGATTTAATGACAGAACGATTTGTCAATTGTCCCTACTCCCGTTATGTTTTCCCGCCCGAAAAATTTAATTTGACACTTGTTTTGACGTAATACCTGTTTTCGGACGGGCCCGCATGTTCGTTGACGGACTTAGAATAGACCTCCAGATAAGCACGCGGACACAAAGCTGCAACTTACAACTATACTTTAATATAAATTGAATCACGGTAGTTGCTAATAACATCGTTCGAGCCATATTACATTTTAATGGTTTGTATTAATTGACTCCGTCGAATGGCGTCCAGAGCTTGATCTTAATTCGCGTCGCGGGCATGTCGATGACATTTCTTCAGATGACTTTCGGCTTTTTTTTTTATTGCATCTGCGTCCCCCATCATGAGAAGACAAATCTCCAATATTATTATCATCGTCATTGGAGCAGTCTTTTATTTCATTTTCAATTTTTGCATTGCAGTCTTCGCCCAATGCGATGTCTTGATTTAGAATAGTAGAATCATCTGGATAAGAACTTGGTAGTTTTTCTGGTGATTTTTCATCCTTACCCAAACCGGATGTTGCAGTTATCATTTCTGTAGCAGTCAATTTAGGCGCAGCAGTATCGAAATCAGGTTTCATACCAGTTTTAATTACAGTAGAAGGAGCTATTAAGTCTTCAAGGTCCATTTCGCCAGTGTGCGTCGAGTGATCAGGTTGCTTTTCCATGGATGTTTTTTTGTCCGAAGAAGAATTATCTTTTACTTTTTTTGTTGGATTTAATTCTGTTGATGAGAGTGCTAAGTTTTCTGGTTCATTCATAACTTCTTCATGGGGTCGTTTTTGAGCCAAAGAAGTACCTAATGCTCCGTCTTCAGACATTAATGTCCTAGAAATATACTCTGATGAATTTTTGATGAATTTTTCGGAAACCTCCTTGTCATCTTTACCCTTTTTAGACTCTGCAGAACTCACAAGGCTAGCACTAAGAGCGCCAGAAGCCATTTGTTCTAATAACATTTTACTTATATCAATATCTTTTTTATCACCCTTTAATAGCTTTTCCTGGACAGCCGCAAATTCCGGAGGCACTTGTGACCTCATTGCATCAAATGGCAGTTTCTTTTTATCGGTCTTAGAGAGATCGGTTGCTATGGTTTCGTGGTTATCGTTATCCCGCGGTCTCTTTTCTGGTCTCATCATTGATTCGTAATTTAAAGATTGTTTCGATAAAGATTCTAAGAGATAGGGATCTGGTGGCAAATGTATTTGTGGGAGTTGACTTGATTGCTGTCTGTCAGACACTTTTTGTTGTCGTGAGCTGGATGAATTAGTAACAATAGTTGACGACCGTGGTGTAGTGGTTTTCGCAGTACTACGTGAAGCGCTATGGCTTGAACCTTGTAATGATGAAGCACCTGAACTTGCTGCTATGTTGTTACTCAATAAACCTAATGCATCATATGCTGACGACATACCAGAGTGCATACCAAATGGATTTAGACCACTTAGCCCTAATTGAGGATACAACATATTTGGATTAGGAAAAACAAATGGAAACTGTGAGTTAGATGATTTAGAACTAGAGGGATTTACACTTTCTGTTGTTTTTCGAGATTTTGATTTACTTTCACTTGAAACGCTGGACGCAGTGAGATTATTTAAGTCTAAAGACGAGAATCCAGGAAGTCCCAATCCAGCTAAATTCGCAAATATATTTCCGCCTGCCATATTACCTAACAAATTTGGCATACTATTGAATGAGTTTAACAGAGGATTATTTTTAGGATCAAAACTTCCCAAGCTTGAAAGTAGCTTTGGGTCGAAGGTGTTTAACAATTTTGGATCAAATCCTGTTAAATTAGAAAGAGTTGCAGCTAATGTTTTCGGATCAAATGCACTAAGGCTAGACAGACTTGCCAAAATAGCGGGATTTAAGCCAGCCAAACTTTGATTCATATGAGAATTCGATGACATTACATTGGGAGATGGAGAATCAAGTGTCGGAGGTCGTCCTTTTTTGCGTTCATTCATTCCACCGCTGGATTGCATTGGGGAATGTCTTTGACTGCGAACATCCTGAGGCAACTTAATGTGCTCTTTTATACCTTCAGTCCACTTGGAATCTATGTCATACATAGGATTTTCAGCAATCCATTGGGCTAGGTGCTTAAGTTGAGGTGCCTTTGGGCCAACTATTCGCTTTCCAGTTACGCGATGTACTACTGGTACGTGCTCTTCAGGAGCAAGCCGAGGTGCTACACCACGACGACGCGTATCCACGCTAGCTTGTTCAGCTAACCACTTGTTTACCTTTGCTTCATGAGAATACGATTTCATCGGAGGTACAACCGGAGCTTTAGGAATCTTAGCTTGTTCTAAAGATTGTTGCAAAAACGAAGACAACTCCTTGGAAGTAGCCTGTGGAGACGGCACATTTGTCACCGTGACTGAAAATGGTTTTAGGATTGAAGAAGCAGCGGATGAAGTAGGAGGAGCTGCTGGAGTCACCGTCACGTCGGGCAGCACGTTGGCACCACGTCCGCGCAGGCTCTCTGACGAAGTAGTAGGGCTCTTACATTTAGCTGCTGATAAGCCTAGTACTATTTCGTCTAGCTTCTTTCTTTTCTTTTCTTTTCCAACAATCTGTTCAGGTGCAGGCTGTAAAATTTTAAAAAAATGCTTGAATTTCTTACACAGAGATATTACCATAAATAATTCTATCGAATCATGGAGTTTATTTTTTTTAACTTTGCATCAAGTCGAAAGCGTGAGAATAAATAGTAATCCACTAGACGTAACGTAGGTATTTCTGAAACACGCTTAGCCGTGCGCTTCTAACAAAGTGAAACGCGTAGAGAATGTTCAGAGCTAAATAAGCTTTGTTTTTACACTATTATAAGTCTGCCATCTTTGATTCCTTTTATTTTTCATTTTTATAAATCGATTGTACTACCAAGACCAAATAATTTCGCAACGGGAAAACAAACACTATCATTTCAGCGTGTAAATTATTTTATATTGTTCTTTTACAAGAGAGCTACCAGCGGTTGTGATTGTTGCTTAATGGTAGACTTTGTATAAAAAAAAACCAGACAAGTTTTAATCTGACTAGCCCACCGAGGGTAAGTAACTTTATGAAAGGTAAGTCGGATTAAAGGACAAAATTAACTTGAAGAAAAACAATTTGAGTGAAATAAAGTTTTGATAACACTCTGTGACTAATTGATTCCGGATTGAAGGACGAACTTGGCTTTGCAGATGACAAAAATATATTCTCTCATACACCGCTCGTCTTGACAGACAGACAACGACGTACGCCTATGCGGGTTACGTTTTTCATTTTGAGGTACATAATATTAAAATTAAAAGTACATTTATAAATTGTATTCAATCCAATCAGTCGCCTTTCAGGTTTTGTCTGTGACCGTTCTTTCAAAATGCATGATTTTCACCAATATTTAGTGATTTTATTTCGGATTATTATATATATGTATGGATTGTTTAAAAGTGTATAAAAATCGGCTGTATTGTCAATTTATGTACTAACAAGTTATTTTTTTGCAATTTCATGGTTGGTTCAATAGTGAAAGTTAATAAAAGTATTAGGTAAAAACTTAAAACTTAAGAGATTTAGGAAGGCTTGTATGGAATAAGTACGTATTTCGATGGTTTTATATTCCTTTCTGTACTTGACACTATGTGTCACGAAAAAATATACTGAAATCTGAATATTTTGACACTCCCTAATAAATCAGAACCTGGTACTTTCCGTCCGGTCCGAAAATATTGTATTTTTTTTTAGATAAATCACATAATAACAATTTTTTTTTGCGATAACAAATAATTCTAAAATCAATGTTTAGGAGAATATTTTCTGAACCAAAAAGTCAAATCAAAACAAAATATATTTTTTATTTGACTTTGAGCCGTATCTTGAAGAAATATTTTTATTTAATTAAATTCTATCCAGAGTGGATAGACTTTAATATACTAGACTAGTTCTGTCAAACTTGATGTTTTCTCGTTAAACCCTAACATGACCACCTAATTTATCTCGCTTTTTACAGTTCAACATGAGAAAATCGTGATTTTCTCTGATTTTGTCGTCCTCGATTGTGGCGACGAGAAGAGTAGACAAATTATGATAGTTCAAAAATAAAATATCAAAACTAACGTGGCAAATTCATAATTATACTTATTTTAAACTACCTACTCTATATTGGAATGAAGTTCAGTTTCACATATGAAACGGTTCCTTTTAGTGTTTAAGTTGGGGAACACAGACTTAACAACACGTAACATAAAATAGCAACACCCCTATATTCCCGAAGGAGTAGTCAGAGGTTTTTAGTACATCCACACTTAGACAACTATGTTTGAGCTAGATATTTATCAATACAAAATGAGTTTTAAAACCTTAAATACCAGCAAAATACCAAATAACAAACTGTTTAGTCTTTTAGTGAGTCTGAAAATAAGTAATGATTGAGTAGTAGTGATTAAGTAATTTCAATAATTTTGTCTTCTAATAAGTCTGAATAGGCGATTAAATGATAGTTAATGATTTCTCATAAGTAAGCTGATTTGTTGTTTAGTTGTGTTATGAGTTCTAAGAAATGTTTTTGACGATTATAAATTTTCATTAGCATATCTTTTAAAACACTAATGAGGGTAGTTAACTAATTATCGACGTTTTGCAATAAAAGGTCTAACATTATGCATTATAATTTAGGCAAGTCCGTTTAAGCAGACGACAACCTCATAGGTTGACCTGCGAGATGCCATTCCAAAAAAAAAAAACTTTATAATTTAGATTGTTCACAACTGTGTAACTGCTAACACTTGCTCTGCGACTATAAAATCTTAAAATGGAAAGTTCACCAATTTAGCCTGGTTTGTTCTTCTAAAAAGTGAGAGTACTTCATTTAATCATGAAGTATTGTTTGGTGCAGTTGTATCCCGCATAGGCGATTGCCTTTCTGCCGAAGATCGAGTAACTCTCAAAGAATTTTGTCGGATATTCACGCGAGCTGCTTTACAGAGGTGGCAAAAATCCAACCGAATCCTTGATCACTCAGAAGACTGTACGGAAATTGCCTGCAGGCAAATATTGATTGGCCAAGTTGTGTGCAAACTTTAGTTAATCAAGAACCAACTGTTGATGATATACCAAGAGCACAATCAGACGATGATGTCGACGGTTCTCAAGAACCGTTGACCTTATCGTCCGTCGTTGGAACAATGACAAAAAGGTCCCGAAAACCATTCCAGAGAAGATCTGATGATGATACAGGCGAAGACTCCAGTGAATTGGCATATGCAGCTGCAACGCGTTTATAAGAAGAAGGGCATGAGGATATTGCATCTGTGATCGCATACATGATGAAAAATCCTGAACCAGCCGTTAAAATTAATGAAATGCTTAAACAGTCATTTTGACACCAGTGAAAGCGCTTGGATTGCTTCTTTCACAAAACTGTCAAAGTGGCAATATATTACTTTGCGCGAGGGTGCCATTCGGGAAGGTGCTAAGGATATTATTGGGATATTATCTATCCTACTATAAAGTGCAACAAACTAAGCTTGAATGCTACCCTCCGAGCAATCTTTACTTTAAGCTTAACTTAACATCACGGTCACGAGGATTCTTCAAAGTCTTTCTGATTTTGCCGATGTGCAAAATAAGCAGCTAGAGCCGATATCCAAGTGGGGATTTGATGGTGCTTCCACCAAAACAGATACAAGCAGAAAATGGAAGGTGAGCAAGATGATTCAAGCATTTTCATGACCTCCTTGGTGCCACTAAAACTGACAGAGGGAGATAATACTGTATGGACGAACCCAAAACCATTCTCAGCTTTGTATTGTCGTCCAGTTCAGTTTGCTTTTGTAAAGGAAAGCGAAGCAGTTGCGATTGGTCTCAAAAGACAAATGGATGATGAAATTCAAGCCCTTATCCCCACAGAGTGCAGTAATAGTAACAGGGTGACTCATCAACTAATGATGACAATGATCGACGCCAAAGTCTGCACATACCTTTCTGAGGCCAGATCAAATGCATCGTGCTACCTGTGTTTAGCAAAACCTAAGGAAATGAACCGCTTAGATGTTGTACGACAGAATTCGTATATGTCACACAATACGAATTTGGCTTGTCATCCCTACACGCACGTATATATTGTATGGAATGTCTGTTACACATTGCGTACAGCCTGGACTTCAGACGGTGGGCAGCGAGAAGTAATGAGCACAAAGAAATGTTTTAGAACATAAAAAAAATATTATCTGTTGATTGATATTGTGAAACAAGGCTCGGGAACTACCAATGACGGGAATACCGCAAGAAAGTTTTTCTAGTTTCCCAATAAAACTGCAGCTATTACCAGGTTGGACAAAGATCATATTTGCTGTGATTTTGCATGCGATAACATCTGGCGAGAAGATCGACGTAATCAAATTTAAAGACTTTGCCCGCAAAACAGCAGAAAAGTACGTGGAATTTTACGACTGGTACTACATGTCGTCAACCGTACATAAATTATTAATACACGGGGTGACATAATCGAGAAAAATGATATTGTGCCGATTGTGACTCTCTCGGAAGAAGCCCCAGAGTCTCGAAACAAAGATTTTAGGAGGTTCCGGGAACATCATTCGCGGAAAAGAAGCAGGCAAGATTCTAATCAAGATATCTTAAATATGCTTGTTGTTTCTTCGGATCCTTTCCTAAGTGCACAAAGGCCTAAGTTAGATGCCAAAAAAAGCAGAGCGATTTTGCTGAAACTCTCGGCTTAATTCAGTTTCAGGAAAGTGAGTTCGAATTTTTAGATACATCCAATCGGGATAAGGAAAATGTTTTATATTTGATATTAAACATTTCCCTTATCCTTATTTTTATATATTCTTAATATTTGGATCAATCTTAACATTCTTCATAATTATCGATGTTCTTAACTTAGACACTAAAAGGAACCATTTCATATGTAAAAATAAATAAAAATATTTTGATGATAAAAAAAAATTGTACTATAACCACCTGTTCTACGGTTTTCCTTGCCATTTAAGAGATAATTAGCTTTTTCATACTAGCTTCATACAAATTTTTGGTAAAAAAATTAGAATTCCTTCGTTTTGGTGCAGAATTAACTCGGGTGTCACAATTCGACAAAGCGAAGGTTGTTTTTGTGTTGGTGTATTGTTTCTGCTGGTATTCTGCGAGTTTTCGTAATTTTATTTAGATTACTTGTTTAAACAATCACTTACGTCACAAGTAAAGTACGATGACATGGACACTCGAAACCGATGATTTTATCTTTTATGGTCGTTAGGAGTTGTTCTTTCTTTTGTTAGCCATTTAAACTTCATTACGCCACAAAAAAGGTCAATTGCAGGCGTAACTTTTAATCACATCATAAAAATCGAGTTTCAACTCACCGCATTCTTTCTTTTCATTAGCCTGGAAAGAGTGTCGTCAAGTCGGCTACGCGAAGGCACGGAGGAGGGCGCCGCGTCGGGGCTCTGCGTGCGGCGAGCCACAGAGAAGTCGTGCACGTCGCTGAGGTCCAGCGGCGCGGACAGGTCCACGGGCGCGCCCGCCGTGGCCGGCGCCGTCTGCGCGCGCTGGTGCGCCGGCGGCGGCGCGCTGCTGTCGCCCGGCGCCGCGCTGGCGCCGCCGCCCGAGTGCGCGGCCTGCGGCACGGACAGCAGCGCGTGCAGCTTAGCGCGGTCGGTCTCAACGTCGATGGCGATGTGACGCTTAGGCCCCAGCTTACGCTCGTCGAGCGCGTCGGGCGCGACGCGCGCGTCTTGTTTTGCGGCGGCGGGCCACTCGCGATTCTGAACGGCGTGTGCAATGTGGTGCAGGCGCGTTTCGAGCGCCCGCTCTGAGAACCAGCGCTCCGGAGGCAGTGTCTCCTCGATACGCCCAAGCTTGGCTAAGGTCTCTAGTTCAGAGAGGGCGTCTGTGTCGTCCTCGGTGGTCCGATCGCAATTATTGGAGGTTCTCTTACTTCGCCTCAGTGACATGCGCGTTTCGCCGGCAGCCTCTTCAGAGCCGGCTGCGTCTTCCTCGTCGGAAGATATCTTCTGTGTTTCACTCCTAGTCGCGCTCTTGTGACTCGCATACCACTTGCTAGCACAATCAGCGAATGGCATTTTGGCATCACAGAACAGCTTACTATATGTATCACCCAATCCGTGCCTGAAAAATGTATTTCTCGTTAAAAAAAGAATCTTATACAATGTTTCAGTTGTATATATGGACCGGCAAACAAGAGGCACCAATTTTGGTAATTGGCTTCTACTGGTGCTAACGGCCAAACCCAATAAGACAGATCTCAGTTAAACAAATATCTGTCAACACGTTATAGGGTTGCATACTTTGGCTATATTGCTATAACGTAAAATCCGTAGGATTGTGAATGAAATTGCGTAGCAAATTGGAAGTGGAAGAAGAAGAAGTTTTTTCTGAAACGAAATTTGACGAACACGTAACCACTGCGACAGCGACAGCCCCGAAATTTGCCTTGGATGTGCGTGTGAGCCGATTGCGACCGATTTGTGTTCACTTATTTTGTAATAATTATATTAGGTTGTGTAGTTTATCAAAATATGTGACATAATTTACCGTATCTAAGCTTCTTAGTCAAGCTTCTAGCTTGAATTTTTTACTCGTCCTAAAGACCTTGCGTGACAGACGGAAAACAAAGTGATCCATCCTATGAGGGTTCCGATTTATCGTTTTGTGGTATGGACCCTAATTGTTTTTTTTTTTTTTAGTTTTCGTTTTCATTCTGTAGTTTTGATACCTAACTACAACTGTGGTAAATATAATAACATCTCATAGATAAAACCAGTATTATTGAAGCTACTCTGAAAAGTGTCTGTATGTCTCAAAACAGCTTTACCTCCAATGCTAATGCCCTGAATTTGAATAATTTTGTAGTATGAATTTTTTAAACAGTTAATTACTAATACTCTTATAAATCGTTCAGATTGTGATTATCACGTGTGTAACGCAAACTTTGACAAGAGTTCTTCCATTTCAACAATGAATTTAAAATACATGAGAATGTTCATCATTCGTTTCATTCATCTGTTCATTATTGTCCAATCAGCCAATCAGTTTATCTGCTGTTAAGTTAAATCGAATATTAATTAACTTACTAATAAAAAAATACGCCCGCTTTCAGGATCTAAAATCAACCCAAAATTTGCCAACAAATTGTGAAGCGCACGTAACCTGCTATGATTGGTTAAAATAATTATCAATAGCCAATCTCATAACTTAACTTACGTTTAAATTTGACGTGTCGATAATTTTCGTTCCAGAAACTGGGCGTATTTTTTTTTATATGATACGTTCGTCTAATCAATATTTGAAAAGTAGATCGTTCTTTGTTTACATAAACCCCTCATTAATAAACCCAGAATAAAATTTTGCCAATGTCAAACCTAGAAAAAGATATAGTTAAACTGAACTTAATACTAGTTGTAACTTTACTCCGCGTTTATTATAAAGGGGTGAAGAGGTTTCACAACTTTGTATGTACCTTATCCTAAGAACCGTCAAAATATAGCAAACGTGCATTGAATTAAAAGTAATGCAAATAAAACTTACTTGCAGACACCTAAAACCAACAGTTTGTCGTGTCGAGCCGGTTGCCACCACGGTGGAGTGTCCGGTGACCGCTCACATAAAGCCAATCGAGTATCTAGTGCAGGGTGTGGAGCGACTTCTTCACGTAATACTCGTAGAAGATCAATTCTGTTAAAAGGTATTAGATTAGAAACTAAATAGGGTCTTGCCGCCTTGACGCCGTATACCGTCCGATTCGCAAATCGTCCGGTTGAAAAAAAAAGGTAGGTTCGAAAAACCTGCGGTTTATTTGGATTGCTATTAAACCGACTTTTTTTGAGGCCACATTTTGCTGAAAATTACATAAGCGAAATTTTGAATGACGGTACAGCTGTAAAATAAGTCTGAGTTAAGTTAAATCAATTTATACATGGTGCTTTTTGATATGAAACTATTCATATCCAATCGAACTGTCTAAACTTTCCAGTTTTCGTTTTGTGAATATTGTTTAGATGACTCCCTTCCTTTGATACAGTTTATAAAGCAAGTTTATTCGAAATAAGTAAAATTATACCATTACCTTTCAAGAGTAGCAATAGCTCTCTCTTCTCCTATAGGCTCTGCTTTTAAATCTGCTCTTGTCGGTAACTCAGCTTCTCCCACAGAAAGTCCACACTGACGTTTACACATGGCCATAAACGCCTTTAAATAATCAGTTAAAGCGTCATCACTTTTTGTGTCCAATCGTGCAAGTGTTCTAAAACGACTCCAGCGAAGACTTTTAGTGGTTGGGTCGAACTCCACTCCATAGGAAGCGACGGTACGACGGAATGCTTCTTCGTCTGCGCGCGTCCAACGCCATTGTGACACCTCATCTCTGGCTAACTGATCCATCCGCTCTCGTCGCTCCATCTTCTGAATGAAATTCTTACTTAATAATCATATACATACATGTTTCCACTTATTTATAAATGTCGCTTATATGCATTTTTTGACGACTAAGTTGTCTTAAAACAGCAAACAACAAAAAGCAACATTTAAAAATAAATGCGAAGGATTTTAACAAGGATTTTTTGTGTGTCTGAACACGCACAGTGAAGGGTTCCTTAGTCGGGATATATATAACGTGTCGCAGAAATCAACGTGAAGCCTAAAACGGGCGATAGGCCAAGTCCCGACAGTTTTTAGAAAAATATCTAAAAAAATCTTGGTCACGTACTTTCAAATTTTATGGATTCAAAATAAATCTCAAGAAGTGACACCCTGTGATGATATTTCAAGTCCTATGACTACAAATATGAACTTTTCGTCAGTATTTTTTCTGTGATGTAACCATGAATAGCCCTTTTGTAAATTACAATTAAACATTAAGACATAACTGCCTCAGTTTTAAATATAATGTAAGATTTTTGCCCAACATTGAATTCAATATTATTACATCACACAACTTTAACCGAGTTGGTTACAAGTCGGGTGATGTAATAATTTTGTAACTGCATGGGATCTCCACTCGAACAAATTATAATAAGTCTTGAAAAAAAACACAGATGGCAGCATAGGTAACCATTATGAAATTAACAATCAATAAAAAGCGTTAAACGGCAGAATTTTGGCTGAAGTGAGATTGGTAAAAATAAAACTTTCTTGTTTAATGCTGATTTATTTATTTACACTCATCATGCACGTATTTTAAAGAATAGCATGAATGAAGCCCTTCAAACTTCAATTCGAACCCATAAAATGATGATCTGATAATAATTTCGTTTAGAGCTCTTTTGCGCTTTACTCAACCTTAAACACATCAGAGAAGCCACTATCGTTACAAATTTAAATCAATCAACTTTTTTATATTTATATATTACTTTACATAGAAATGTAAAAGAAATGTATTAACATGTTTCTCTGAACTTGGAACCATTACCATCCATACCTACAGAGGATGTTTCAAAAAAATTATCTTGTATCTTGGATAGAAAGCACCATGTGTTTATACTGAGCGTTAGTGTTGCTGATAAGGATCAAAATCTAGGTAGGGTTTCCTTTGACCACTTTGCTCTACTACCCTTAGTTTCGACTTTAGCCCTGATGTACTATCGCAAAAATCACTCTATGTTTAAACTAAAATAACTCCTGTTCCGACTGACTTTTTTAATTTTTTTAGTGATGTAATAATGTACCATTTTTTTTAAGTTTCATTAGTAACTGCCAAGAATAAAATAAAGCAACATTGCACTATACATTTTGGTCTTTTCCCAGTAGCAGCCCGGAGTCTGGATGTGTGCCTGGTTGATTGGCATAGTCTCGCCCCTTATTACATTCAAATTATTAAGAAAAAAATAATAGACGAAATGTGGTACACCTCAGCCCAACCCTTCGGGGACGTGATGTTATGTGCAGGGACAGTTACCGTTACCAAAAAAATACCGGTATAATTACCAAAACATTTCGTTCTGTTACGTTAAATACTTAACGTTACAAATACCGTTAAGTCATTGGATTTAACGGTATCAAAATAGCGTTACTAATAGCGTTATTTCTCTAAAATCTAGCAAGATCTGATGCGACGTTGCCAAACCGAAACGGACGCCGCGTGCTATGCGTTCGGTTCTTGTATTGTAAGCGGAGCGGCAACCACTAGCATTTATCGCTATTGTTACGCTTGCGACGATCGGAAAGATACGAATACGAGACGACACGCGCTCCCGCGTGTTTCATTTCATAATCATACGGCACACAAGCATCGCGTACGCCGATACGTCTATTGTCTGTTATTTTCAACTAATAATATTTTTCCTAATGCAACTGCTTTAGTAAAAATATTATTATGGGCCGAAAGAAGTACAACAAAGTGTACCGATATCTCAAGGTTTTCAAAGAAAATAATGAATCAACTAATATACAGTTTTTTTTTTCTATACCTTTATATATTTTGACATAAACAATAACATGAGTATTTACTGTTTAAAGTATTATATTATTTTAATTTTGCGAATGTGAGGACTGTATGGGTCATCGTTTTTTTTTTTTCAGTTACTTTTACTGATGGTCTGGCAGTTTTAGTACTTCATGAGGCCTACCCAAATGTCCTTTCTTTTGTATTGTTCGTCAAATCGTTGCGCTCCTTTAGTTCTGAGTTGAGCTGCACGATAATTGACAAATGCGTGCACTGACTGGACAGGTCCACTCGATCTGTTTGGTACTTTCATCAAAATACCATTTCAGAAACCAGTCAACATGGTCCTCAAATGATCTGACCGAGATTATTTATTATATACACATTGACATTGATGACTAAACATATATTATATACAATGATATGAAAGCTTACTTTGTAATGTTATTATTATTATTGTGAATGTGAATACAATGTGTTTTTTTTAAATACATTTACGTCTTTTTTCCTCTGTTAGTTTTAATCATAGTCTGGCAGTTTAAGTAACTCAGGCAGCCTACCTAAATGTACTTTCTTTGGTAATGTTCGTCGAAACGTTGAGCTCCTTAGTTCTAAGTTGACCCGCATGATGACTGACAAATGCGTGCACTGACTGGACAGGTCCACTCGATCTGCTTGGTTCTTTTCGCAAAATACCATTTCAGACACCAATCTACATGATCTGACCAAGATTATGTCTGGACTTTGAAAGAGACCTTTGAGTTTGTTTCGGCCTCTCTTCTCAGAGTAGTCAGACAGGAAACGCCGATCTCATCTAGCTTTTAAAATAGTATTGACGTGTAAGTGTTTGTACAAACCTACTTACAGAAATAAAATCATTTTACATTTACTTGCACATTGTGCAATAAAACATTAAACGTGATGTTTACTTGCATTGGTTGTTGTGAAAAATAAATTTAAATGTAATTAACTTTAATCTGTGCCACCTTGTTGCTAAATATATGACAGAAAGGGAGGAAGTACTGTTTCAGAATTACTGTTTTGTTAATGCTGTATTTCTAGATTCCAGAGTTAATTCCACACTTCCCACAGTTCAGCGAATTAATACATATAATAACTTGATTCGACTTCACAACAGTTTACCAAAACTTACTGAAAACAAACGAAACTTACAAATACTTGGGACTATGGGGTTCTTTAAGTTTTTTTTTTAATATTTTCAAAGTACTTTCTACACTAGCCTCTTTACAAAGTTTCATGCGTCTGAACCAGTTTTCGAACCACTTTTTGCAGTCCGAAGTAGACACCTCGTTTACAGCCTATTCGAACGCTGACACCGCATTTTCCGGAGATGAAAATTGTATATCCCTTTGAGCGGATGTTTTACTTTCGGAAATAAAACGAAGTCCTACGGTGCTAGGTCAGGACTGTAAGGAGGGTGACCTAGGAGTTTGACTAGCGTGCTGTCCAGCAAGTCCCTCGTTTTGAGTGCGGTGTGCGAAGGCGTGTTTCATGGTGGAGCAGTAGCCCGCGGAGCTCTGTTTGGTCGCTTGTTGCGCACAACAGAGGAAACTTCTGCGAAGCATTCAGCGTTGATGCATCTTTGGTTCCGTAAAGGAATTGACACCAAGTTGCCAGTCAAATTAAAAAAATAACAAAATGTTACCCCGCGCTTCTAGATCGCTTCACTTTGACGCTACACCCAAACCGCAGACCTGTAATAATTTCGTAAACACGCCGAGACGAGCCTGCTGCAAATTTGTTTATCATATCACGGCACCATTCCGCCCGGGCCTGCTTCTGAGCATCGGTGTGGTTGTGCGGCAACCAGCGTGAAACTATTCTCCTCACGCGAAGACGCACATGTTGTATTTCGTGAAGGCTTCCCGATCGAACCTGCCGTATGTGCAGAATCTCTTGATACGTTACTTGCCTATTGTCTTGAATTAAAATTTTCACCGCTAGCACGTTTTGTTCCGTAATAGCCGTAAAAAGGCGACCACTTCTTTCTTCATCCCCCAAAGTTAGCCGCTTGAATTCGTTATACCAACGATACACGGTTGCCTTAGAAGGGCCTTCATCCATGAATGTCATTTGAAGTATATCGTACGATTCTTCCTGTTTCAGGCAACACTTGAAATCGTAAAAAATCATAGCGCGAAAATATTACCGGCGCAGATCCATTTTTTTATTAAACAAGATATTTTAAATTAACTCGCAAACAATGTGGAGGGAAATTTTGATATGACTATAACTGGCCAGTCTCATACATAAAAACATTTTTTGCAATACTTCTGAGTGGCCTGGAATAATACTAATAATACGTTTTGTAGCTCAATAAGAGCTACAAAAAGAAAGCTCTAGTGAATTGGCAGTGGCACCCAGGTCCGGGAACAAAAAAGCACAATTAGGAAAGATTTCACAAACAACAAATATTTAGAAAAGGATGATGATGATTTATCAGTCCGCTTGGTCAGAGAAAACAATAGTTTTACTTTAATAAATATATAGACGAAATTGATACTTTTAAAATAAAACCGTTACTTCATTCTACTAACAAAATTTTTTGATTACTGGGAAACCAAAAACGTAAGTTTCTATTTTAATGTGAATCATAAATTATCAATTATTTTATTTCTGTAAGTAGGTTACACTTTTAGACGTCAATCATATTTTAAAACCTAGATGAGATCGGCGTTTCCTATCTGACTACTCTGAGTAGAAAGGCCGAAACAAACTCAGAGGTCACAGTCTCTTTTAAAGTCCAGACATAATCTTGGTCAGATCATGTGAAGACCGTAGATTGGTGTCTGAAACGGTCTTTAGAGGAAATAACCACACAGAATGAGTGGACCTGTCCAGTCAGTGCACGCATTTATTAGTAGTCATGCAGCTCAACACAGAACTTAAGGAGCTCAATGATTCGACGAACATTACCTAAGAAAAGACATTTGGGTAGGCCGCATAAATTACTCAAACTGCCAGACCCTGATTAAATTTAACTTATTTTTAAATACTTTGAAAAAATAAACAACATATTCACATTATCTTTACATTCTCTAGTCTGAAACACAGGTTCAACCTAGTTCAGGCAAATTAGCAACTTTGCTCTTTTTAATTGTTATGATAAATGTGTCCCTTTTTATTTAAATAAACTTTTTTATTATTTGTTATTCACAATAATTTAAATATTATAATACTTCACAGAGTAAATTTTCATGTCATAGTATACATAAATTGTCCACCAATGTCAAAGTGTATATAACAATCCGAAAATAATCTTGGTCAGATCATATGAGGATCTTGTAGACTGGTGCCTGAAATGGTCTTTTGAGGACAGATCCACACAGATTTAAGTGGACCTGTCCAGTCAGTGCACACATTAGCCAATCATTATGCAGCTCAACTCAGAACTAAGGAGCTCAATGATTCGACGAACAATACAAAAGACAGGATATTTGGGTAGTCCGCATAAATTACTCAAACTGCCAGACCATGATTAAATTTAACTTAAAAAAATACTTTGAAAAAATAAACAACATTTCCTAAAAAAATATGGACTGTGATTTTAGGTGCAATTTTGAATTCAAATACTCATACTAATAATCATGGCGTATGATTATAATTAGACAATTAGAATTTTAAAATATAAATCCTTTAGTATAAAAACAGTACTTTTTTTGATTAGTTAGTGTTTAACTAGTGCTCATAAAAAATTAAAATATATTTTAGTGATCATTTTAATTAATGTTTTCAAATAAATTTTAAATCGTATTTTTTTCACATATCACTTTTTTATCCTAAAACGAAGCTTAAGCAAAAATCGCCATAGTTCTTTATCTGTGGTTGTTCACCAAAGAAAAGATAGACGGTGGTTAGTTTAACTCGCGTTGATTTTAAAAGATTTTTTTACTCTCTAACGTACTTTGTCGTATTTATTCTGTGTCAGCTATAGATAGATACCTTTTTAATTCTGTCAAAAATATTACTACTCCGAATGAATGTCCTTCGTTTAAGTGTTAGAGTTAGCAGTTGCTAGTGGATAGACTAGATATGGGCGTAATGTCGTATCAATGATTCCGATATCAACATACAGAACTGCATTTTGACAGAAAACAAAGGTAGCTATGGTCGACCCTTAAACGTTAACACCGAAAGATGCTTGTCTCTCGGCCGTCATTGTTAGAAAGAGATAGGCGTAAAAATTACCGGTAAAAGGATAATAACTTTTACCGGTACTAATACTGGTAGTTAGATAACGTTAACTGACTCATGGGTTTCGTTATTAATATCGTTACTTTTTTATCGTTAACATAACGGTAATTGGTATCGTTATAAAAAAAATAACGGTAATTCGGTCCCTGGTTATGTGACAAAAATTCGAAAAAAAAAGGAGCTTATATATTACGCACCTTAGCTCTTTGTTGCATTTTAAGCTCCTCTCTTTTGTAGTTTCTTTGATATGCAGTAATTAGTCTCCGGAGTCTCGTATTCAAATCTTGCATTGAGGGCCATAAATGTCCACCACTACTGCTTTGAGTACTGTCATCATCAGGCCGAGGAGAAGCTGCGGGGGATGTTGCTCCAGCTCCACTAGATACATCGTCTGTGCAATCTTCGTCTCCTACCACACTACCTCTCACCTTCCTTTCTTCACTCCTGTTACATATTATAAATGTCAGTCACAGTCAGACTTCATTTTTAATACAAGAAATCAGATTTTGTAGTCAAATAGAACGATGAAAAGCAAGCTCGAACTAAACGAAAAAGTTATTGGATATCGTCAACGCGCTAAGCCGCCCCTGCGCCTATTTCGTAGTATTGACTAATTTGTACTAAACCAAATGATCAAATATAGCTCAGTAGAGTACTAAAATATTGATTATGAATTGCAATATTTAATTATGCAAACTTTTCCAACGCTTAATTCAGTGTTATTATGTTAATTCATCCTAACTTTAATGTTATAAAAGAAGTCAAGTTAGTTAAGAATATTGTATTTCTCAATGAAAGATTTGGGCCCGAAGTGTAATTTCGCACGATGCAATCACAATGAAGACTTAGGCTTCCTGTATATGACGCCGGAGTCGCACCGGCGCTGGACTGCAAGTTTGTATACGAATAAATATCACGCATGCGCTAGAACGACAACAAAGGTGAATTTCACATGATTTGTTGAAGAAATAAGAAGTTAGGAAGCAATATTTTTAAAATACGTATCTCAGAACGAGTGTAAAACCTGTTGTAAAGTCTTTACCGATTTTTGACAATGCTTTACTGAATTGTGAGCGTTACTTTACTATTTAAAACTAGGCATCAATGCGGTGTACAAGTGGTTCCGGTGTGGCGGCGGCGGGTGCGGATCATGCGCGATATTTATTCGTATACACAAACATGCGGTCTGGCGCCGATGCGGCTCTGGCGTAATGTACAGGAAGCCTTACGGCAAACTCACAATGCGGTGCCCGTCAGCCGACATTATATAGACCGGTAGATGGATTATCGAATCCGCTTTTTTACAAAACCGTTAGTTGTTTTACAACAGCTCCGTTAATTAAAACAACTGAACAACGTTTGGATTGCAACTTGGATTGCCATTGCGTTACGTTTAACAAAACTGCTACCGACGTTTAGACGTAATACAGAATGGCTTGCAGTCACACGCGTTTGATTCTGCCTGTTAAAGTTCAGTCACTATGGAGAACGGCTAAACGTCATTCATATGTTTTACAGAACGGAGTTGTTTTGTAAAACGGCTAATGGTTATGTAAAACAGCGGATTCACAAACCGTCTGCGACATTTATATAATGTCGGCTGACGTGCGGCCACCGCATAGCGGTACATACAGAATACCCTACACCGTACAGTACAGATTTTATGTTCCGCAGCGGTGGACAGTGTGAATAGGGCAGGACTACTACACGGATTTAAAAATACTTTTACTGCGCAGTACTCAGCCCATGAGCACCATGACCATACTGAACTTGTGCATTTTGCGGCAGTGTGCGCTGACAAAAAATGTTTATACCATTATAAACATTTTGTCTAATAGACACCGAGGTTTTTGAAGGGAACTGTACATGTTCATCCGTAATTCTTATCAATTATGTACTGATATAGTTTTTCGTCATCTTTAACATTAATTTCTACGTTAACAATTCGTTAAATCACTCAGTAGACCAGTGTACAACTTGTGTTCGCATCGCTTTACGACGACGCGTTGCCGGCACACAGTGGAACGAATGTATGGGAGAGGTTGGACGTAGACATCTCCGAAAAAAAAAAAGTTAAATTATGCCAAACTAATGATGCCATCTTATTTGATTACCTAATGCCTTCATAACTTTTGCTTATAAATTTCTTCATAAATCCTATATTTCTGAAGTAATTTGAGAAAATGAAAAAGAGGGTATCGAGCTCTTTCCCTCCTGATTCCGGCCTTGTTTCAAGTAGCGGTTTCGTATATCATAATGCTAATACTAAGAGCTATATTTAATACTAACACATGGTGCGCCAAATGTGGACTTTCTGGGATAAAAGGAAATGCAAATTAAAAGAAAATTTAATGTTTTTTCCCCATTTGTATTTACTTTAAACTGCAGACAGACGTATTAAGAGGTAATATATAAATATATATAGTTTTATAAAATCTTGTGTATTATTTACAAAAATATTCATAAGGACAGATTTTATTTATATATGTTTTACAATAACGATAAAAACACTGTATTTTAGACATAAGTTGATAAGAAAATAATAAATTACCTAGTTTAATTAATAGTACAATAAATAATTAAGATGAAAGCTCTAATTTACTAAGTTACACATTTTAAAACAATATCAACATTTAATTATCATCGTCATCATCATCATCATCATCATCAATTAATTCAAATTCAGAATCGATATCCGCTAAATCATTTATGTTAACAAATTCGATATCAGTTTTCTCAGAATCCGTAAGCTCATAAAATTCCTTAAAATATTTTTTTTTTACAAACTTATTTACTTCTGGACGAATGCTTGTAACAAGTGGATCTAAAAACAGTAAAAGATTGTGCATAATATCTTCATTGCATGAGATACTGCTATGCTTTCGAGAATGCCCGTCTCAATATTTTCGTAATCTTTATTTCTAGTCTCAGATGCCTCTTCGGATAGAAAACTAATGGGCACAATTGACAAGTTCTGAACTATGTCCGGCCCTCCACATACAATGGTCCACATGTAGGACTAAGTGCGGAAACCATACCCTCTAACATAGAACTATGTCCGGCCCTTGCATTAAAATTTTATGAAGGGAAGAAGGCATATAATACCATGGGTATAACTCCACGTAAAGCTTAGCAGTATCAAAGCCGAACTCTCTAAATTTAGTTACGTTGATCTTCTCTCCTGATGAAATACACTGTAAGATCACACAGATTTTTCTTAAAGCATAGCGTCTATTCCAGTCAGTTCAGCAGATTTAGTGTAGTTTTCAAAAAATCTCCTTGCCGAGGTTGCCATTGTTGGTGGATCCACTGCCTTGTTTCACAACATCGAGAAGTAAGCCCGTTTCTCTTCTTACAGCCTCTTGAACTCTTTTCTTCCTGTCATCAACTTGCCTTTTTGCTATATCACCCTTTGCTTGCCATGACTTTATGTCTAATTTGTAGGAAATGTGTAATAAGCATTCCATTGAGCGAATCCAAGCTTGAAGGGAGCTTAAGCTATATTTATACATGTCCTCGTTTGCGTGTTTATCTTTGATTAACTCTAAATTATTCATCTCTTTAGGACCAGCCTTTCATATGTCACACACTGAAGCTGCTGTATCGGATTTGGATTTTGGAACAGCAGTTGGTGTTTGACACTAATTCCATCAGTGATGGTGAGTTAAGGCATTCAATCTCTGCTTCGATTTCAGGCATCTCTCTCTGCACATATTTTTTTTGTTTCTTTTATAAACTTAAACAATATTGGCCGGCAAAATGAAGTGGAAGATGGTCGCTCGTTTTCCCAAATTGTTATACCTTTTGAGACGAGCCGCAGTGGTACAAGACTAATCATACAATTACTAGCAAGATCGATTTGCTCATCTTCACTCGTCCTTTGATGATAAATTCTTTGGCTAGATGATCCGTCAAAACCCCATTTGCTGGTAAAACGAGCTGTTGATTGGGATCAACAGGGGTTTCTAACGACCTAATAAGTCCTCTTGAGGTTAAATCCATCAAGGCTTGTAATTTGATTTTTGCAGAGCTCTCTGTAACTGTGAGATCTTCTTTGGCCGGATAGTAAATAATTTTTTCTTTAACCAACATGTAACTCGGGTATTTAAAAGCTCCTTCTTGGGTGTTGAAATCCCGAAGAGTGTTGTAGCGCCTTTTCGATAAATTCATCGACACATAAAAAGCCAATGCCTTTTAAAGGGGATATTTCCCGTACTGAATCGATTTACCTTCAATGAAGGCTTTGATTTTGAGGCCTTTTCTGGATTTTCCATCAAGTACTTCATTACATCAGCTGTATCGCTTTCTCCTGCCTTTCGAAGCTCCCTTTCGGCCGAAAACACAATTTCAGCGCTGCTACTTCTGCATGGAAGAGTATCTTCAGTGCGTCTTCTTTTTTGACGGTTACTAAGGTCCTCAAAAGATTTACGAGGACTAGGATGTGTACAAGTTGAAGCATCAGATTTAGCAGGAGAAATTATGGGCTCGATGACGTCACTTACATTTTCTGTAGAAGATTCAATATTTTCATTCAGAAATTCCGGCCACTGAATTGCAGCCTATAGCCAAATCTGATATTTCTTCCGAAACTTATCTGTGCTTCTTCCAGACTGTGTCCATTTTGCATAAACGTAGCAAAATCGACGACACCAGTCTTTTAAACTTGTTTAAGAACTTTCACATAACTGAACAGAACTGTTATCTTTTAAAACACTGAACAAATAGTTACAGTCGCGTAAATCTTTATGTGCGCGTGCGCATAAAGCAACGTGAAGATCAAGATTTGTAAAATACATTGCGAGATTAGCGTGGCTACAACGAGGTGTAAATCAACACTGATTTTAAAGTTACTAATAGTGACCTATTTATATTTAATCAAGGTACCCTCATTTGTTAAATATTGCAAGGTAATTAGTTTGAAAATGATGCATGCTAAATTAGTGTATTAAGAGCCATTTAGTAATTAAATAATAGCAATCTTCTTATCAATAATCATTAGCGCATCAGTTTTATATGTAAACCTTAAGTCCCTAATCACATATCCTAATTAGCTTATATCTTCTCTAATTGGCTGCTCAGAAATGTTATTGTAATCAGGTAAACCTTTAGAAAAACGGTTTTAATCAACAAAATATAATATTTTTGTGTTATGAAATAAACATCACTCTTTATCCCAGAAAGTGCACAATTGGCGCACCATGTGTCTTAGTATTAAATATAGGTATCAGGAGAGAGAGAGAGAGAGAGAGAGAGAGAGAGAGAGAGAGAGAGAGAGAGAGAGAGAGAGAGAGAGAGAGAGAGAGAGAGAGCTCGATACACTCATTCTCATAATAAAATATCACATTTTCTCAAATTACTCCCGAAATATGGGAGTTATGAAGAAATTTATATGCACAAGTTATGAAGGCATTAGGTAATCGAATAAGATGGCATCATTAGTTTGGCATAATTTAACTATTTTTTTTTCGGAGTTGTCTACGTCCAACCTCTCCCACACATTCGTTCCACTGTGCGGCAGGTTTTAAACGTGGAGCCCAAGGATGTAGTACCGTAGTCTTAGTCCTTTTTCACCATCGTTCCCTAAATTTAGGGAGGACAAAAGAAGTTTTAAGTGTTAGTTTCGTTTCCACCATCACTTAAGGAATACCTATGGTCCAAAGGGATCCCCATAGAGGCCCGATTTTCGGAATCTTAGTGCTAAGTGACACTTTAAATAGTTGTTGAACGTGCATATTTGCTGCGAAATGGGCAACTGATGAACATTTTAGAAGCTACTGAAATAGTGGATTTAGTTACGAATCTAAGTTTATTCAGACTGCCACATAGTTATAGCGAAAGAGCGGATTTTTTCACGAAATATGACAATCTGGACTTCTTCAAAAGATTTAGCTTATCCAAGGACAGTGTGTTGTTCATTAGAAATAATAGAACACTATTTAGAATATACAGATATTCTAAATAGTGTTCTATTCTTTCTAATGAACTCAACAATAGCCAACAAACAACAAGACAAGACACGATAAATTCACACAAAAAAATAACCTACAAACGCGCACCAGTGCCATCTGTCAAGTTGTCACTATTTCCATTAATCAGCAATTTAATAAGAATATTGGATGATATTTTATTAAGTATCTAAAATGAAATCATGTTTTTTTTGTATTTTGTCGTATTATTTTACTTTTATCTTCATGACTTATCAATGGAGTACAAAATTCGTAATTTCATCGAAAAAGTACGATCGAAAAACTGTCACTTATGGAACGATGGTTAAAACGGGCATTAGTGTGTCTAAATTGGGGGGACGGATGGGCAACGAGTGGTTCATGCGTCATTCAAGAATAATTTTAAATTACTATCCAAAATTAAATGATCAGATCTTTGGTGAAAATAATAAAATATTTACTTTTTTTAAGTATCACTCAGTATTTCAAAAAATATTGAGATATGGCATCACAAAATTGTCCAAAAACAGTCTACGTTTGTGAATACCACCCGCGGATAAACAAACCCCGCTTCACCCGCACGTCACCCCTTTCTTTCATTTAGCATAGTATACGCGGCAAGCATAATGGTGGTGGTGATTTAAAAAATCCATTCTGTATAATGATTTCATTTGAATTTAGAAAATTCTATTGTACGTAACTTTATTTTGAGACGAGTTGGTGTTAGTAGTTGGGCGTGCGATAGCCCTAATGGCCGATAACGAGTTTTGAACCCCAATTGAGTAACACACTTTCAATTACAAATCCATTATTTATTCGCGCCTGCCTAGCCTTTTTCTAACTACTTTGGGCTAGGCTTCCAAGAAATCCACAAAATCGTAATGGATTTGATGGATGTTTCGTTGTCGGACAGACGACGCAATGAATGTTGTTGAATTGTCAAAATGTGTTACGCAATCACCCTGCTAGATCGTAATCCTACTAATATTATAAACGCGAAAGTTTGTGAGTATGGATGGATGTTTGTTACTCTTTCACGCAAAAACTACTGAACGGATTTGAATGAATAAATTTCATTCAAATCCGTTCAGTAGTTTTTGCGTTTTCGCTTTCCGCACACATAGTTTTTAACCTGGACCCCACAGGATCAAGATTTATGCGGGTAAAACCGCGGGGCGCAGCTAGTGCAATAAATAAAGCAGAAAGTATTATTTTACATTTTGCTGAATTATTGATTATTTTGCTACTGTTGTTTTATTTAATTACACATAAGCCGGGTCGGGTGCGAAATCCTTATAAAAAAAAAAAAAAATCCTATGTACTCACTTGATATCCGTACATTCAGCATCATCTGGTGGCCCCAGTTTGTCTACAAAGCAAAGTTGTGGATCTGAACGCATAGCCAAATAATTTTCGTAACCATGGACGTATGTTCCTACAAGCAAGGACACGTCACACTCACTATCCCACCACAGGCGTGGAGGTGTGCTGTCCACACCACGAGGTACGCGCATTCCCAAGGAACTGCAAAAAATAACAAAAATGTATCTTAGCACACGACGTTGTCAACGTGTAGGATGTAGATTAGGCACACATTGTAGCGATGGTCACTGATGAATCTCCATTAAAGTCTGTACCTCCTTAATTGAGACTATAGCGCCTTACTTAGCCTTAATATTTAAATTGTGTGTGGATCAAGGAGTCTTCTTGGATTTAATGAAATACAGTCAGGTAATACCACATTTCAAATCCGGGGACGGAAGGACACCAATAATTATATTCCCGTATCCATGGTGTCGTTTTTCAGCAACGTGTTTGAAAAGATTATGTTTAAAACAATATTTTTTACCTGGCATGAACTCCACTCTCGATTTGTGTCGCGTAGTCACCTATGACCTCATGTTTGATGTAATACATCATACGTACTCGTAGTAAAACCCTGAAAATATAGCCATGATCAATTATATTTATATAATAGAAGTGTATATCATTTAAATAATATGACAAACCATCTTATTCACAGAGTATATTATGGTCATATTTCTATGCTACGCTCGTCATGCTATGTCAATGTCAAGAAAAACAGTTTAATAATAGTACGAGAGCCCATGACCAAGATTCTTGCCTTATCGTTGTACGATTAAAACCGTATAAAATCAATAGATTTGGAAATACGTACCTAAATTTAAAAAAAAAACGTGACGTCTGAAATTACTGCATTTTCAAATATTAAAAAAAAAACGAAAAGTTTAACACTGAACTTCGTAGCAATGTCTGATTATCAAAATGTAGTTGAACAATAGATTTTAGATACCGAAAACACACATTTCGGACACCAGAAGCGTCGCACGTAATCCAGGAGACCATTTGAGAACCACTTGATTTCAAGTGATTGTGGTCAGTTGATGTTAGTAAATATTTTTTTCTGAATAAAGTGTGAGCCTCTTCTCCGAGAACTGATATTGAAGATTTTCTTTTAATAAATTGGACAGAAACAAAGATAACGTTTAAAACTACTTTTTAAAAGAACACATTTATCGTTTCTAATCATTGTCGGTCTGATCATCGTTGTCTCAAATGTGCTTTTCGTTGTTGGAATTACAGATGACATTTAAAAGATACAAAAACAGTTTTTTGGTAACCCACAGCAGCTATACAAAAGTTTTTTTTTTCTTCTACAGGATGCTATGGAGACAAGTCGGTAATTTTTTATCATTTTTGAAAATGCGCTCAAGACACATAACATAATAAGACTATAATATTTCCACTGCTAGGACATAAGCCTTTTCTCTGCAAGAGGGAGTATATCATCCACCACGCAGGTCCAGTACCAGCCACGTGTTAGCAGTCGCTTTTTTGCGAACAAACTTATGTACATACTTAATAGTACACCCACATTTCGCCAGTTATGTTTAAGTCCCATGTAATAGGAGGCGAGCCCAACTGCCCTCTGCCCAAACCTTCGGGGAAACAAGGCGTGATGTTTATGTTACATACTTAATTTCAGACATATTGTGATAAATTGTCTGCCTATTTTTTTAAACATAGCTGAAATTGGGCAGTAACGGTCAGAAACGTCGCAATTTTAAGGGGGAATAAAAATTGCGACGTTTCTGACCGGGTCGGGTCGACTCGCCGAGTCGGGTTCAAAATTTGCAAAACTAACGATTTTATACGGTTTTGGCCGGTAAAACAATGCGACATGATTTTGATCGTGGGCTCTCGTACTATAAAGCCGGTTACACAAAAATCTTAACAAAATATTCATTGAGATGGAAGTAAAATCAAATGGAACCTGGAATGGAATCATATGGACCATGAAACCTTATTACCGATTTTGCAGATGTTGCTATGATAAAAATGTTTTTTTTTAAATTACTTTTTACATCGGCCTCATGTCGCTAGGAAACGAAGTGTCTTAGTCCAGTTTTTCGAGCCTTCTCGAGCTTTGCGTACATGTAAGACAATAGGATGACATCAGGTTTGAAGACAAATCTCGTCGAAACGCGAGAGAGAGCCTTGTCACGCTGCGCATTTTAGCTCGCTGGGCGAACACACTAATTAAAATACATCTAGCTATTTTGATGCTACGAGCGAGCAAAGAATCCTACATACATACAGAGATACGCAAAAAAACAACCTAACAAACATTCTTGTCAGTTGGGTAAATAATATGTACTTACTTATTGGCATGTCTAAATAAATGCTTTTTGTAACTGTTTTCCAGATACAATTCACAGTCATATTTTTCTGTCGAACTCCAATGATTAGGATCTTCCCATTTTTGAGGATCATTGGATTTAGGCAAATCTTTTGGTCTGTTTTTCTTTTTAGCGTTTCTTCCTCGAGGTACAGGATTATGTAGTCCACTATGATTTCTTGAGATGGTTACTTCTCCGTTTTCACAAGGTTCTATTAGATCCCATATAAAATTTCTTATTTTCTCATCGCCTTTATAATGGCGTAAACAATATAAAACCTGAAATTGAAACGACACACTTAACCAAACCAACCAATCTATCGGTGGTTGCAAACATTACGTAAAATTATCAGGATAAATTTCAACTCAGTCAAAGTCTTAAACTTTCTCGGTATTAGCATGGCAAATCATCATTAGGAAATTAAATTCCAAGAACTAAACAGGAAACCCTCACATTATGTAATTACTAATCAGCATGCATTCTACACTGCATTGGATTTGGATGTAAATTGGCACATAGATAGACCATGCCTTGGATTAATACAAAGGAATATTTTTGATCCTGTTGCATGCGTTCATGTGTATTTTTTTTTCGAAATTATGTATTTTAGATCTCCACATTGGAGTCGAGGGTGAAGATTGCAAAGGGGTTAAAACCTGAAAGCTGCCTGGTGTGTTTGCAGAACCGTTTCTGTATGTTTTTTTTTAAGGAAGGGAGTATCTACCATAAGTTAACTATACTATAACATAACATCAAGCCTGTAATCCCCAAAGGGTAGGGCAGCTGTGTACCAGTATGGCACCTAAATTTAATTTCATCAGATATGTTTAACTCCCATGTAATTGGGGGGGTGGGGGGCGAGCCTATTGCTATCGACCCGGTACACATCCAGACTCCGGGCCGCTACTAAGAAATTCCTGATGGAAAAACCCAATAACACTTTTCCCGACTGTGTAATCGAACCCAGGAGCACATGCCCATTAACCACCAAACAAGTGCGAGTAGGACTCGCGCCCTGATTGTCCGTCCAAAAGCTCTGCCCGGCAGACCGTGGCTTCACCAATATTAATAACTATGTACTATTGCAGTTGACAAACAACTTTATAGAGTGGACCGATTTGAATGCACTAGACTAAATATTACTTCAAGATACGGTCAATGAATTTTTGTTCAGTTGGGGTAACGCAATCGAGATATTAACTAATATTTTATATCAAATTACTTAACTGAAATCTAGCTAAACGACAAAAATTGTTTGTTTAATATCTTTAAAAAATAAAAACTCACTATTATTCGCGCACAGTCTTCTATAACAGGAATTGTCCAACCTTTTCTAAACTGATTTTTCTCTACGATTTCTTCCCAACGCGCCCACCTGAAAAAACAAGTCAAGTTATCAACATGTGAACCAGCAGTTTACTTAATAACATAAAATATGACGATCTTTTGTAAGGTTGGTGCAGTTTCTCTTCTCACAAATGCCTCCAAACTAGACAAAAAATCACAAAAATTTGGTGTAATCGTATTTATTGGGTGAAGATACTTCACATTGCTTAGATACTGAGCCCATTGGCTGTGGTCGTGGCCGTGCAGTGCGCGAGGCATTGAGATATACCCATAGAGTAACAAACTTCATCATCACGAGTCACAATTTGAAACCACTAAGCATTTTGAACAAAGAACATACATTTATCTCATTCTCACTAGTTCGCAAGTAACTGTCAAACGGTAAGCAGAGGGGTTGACCAACAGGTTTTTTTTTTTACAGGAAGAATTTTATTCAGCAAATTTCAAATTCATATTTGAAATTTTGATAATATTATATTTTATTTTATTTCAACTGACCGAAATTTATGCATTATATAACTCCCTAATTAATTTGACAGAAAAGACATAAAAATAAAGGGAAAATAAACTATTGTGATTTTTATATTGATAAAATTATGGGATGTTAAGTATTTTCATCAGATATTAATAAATGGTTGCTTTACAAGTATCATAAGTAGAGATCGGATATTCGGGCGCATATTTACCTAAAGTTATTTTTTCGCTATGAAAGTATTGAAGCCGATTCTTAAAATATTTGAAAAGAAAACCCTGTGTTCTTTACAATATTAGGTAGGTAGGTAGATATGCATCCGATTCTGTAGTAAGATAAAAACACAAAATTTGTTGATTCCGGAACCGCGGATTTTTTTAGATACAAAACCGCATTCCATATTAGCCAACATCTCAACTTTAGGTAAATATGTGACCGAACATCCTATCTCTAACCATAAGACAAAAACGTGTACTAAAAAGGTAAAACAACACATCACAAACAGACAAATAAAAAATCCGGAGTCAGAAGGAATCTGTTTGATTTCTGCCTTAAAACAGAATAGAAAACTTTTACCCTACATGTGACGTGTGACTCCGGATTTTGAATTTGTCTGTCTGTTATACCTTTTGATAGATTTTTGAGTTGGGGCAGAACTCAAAAATCCTTCCTGTATAATTAATTGTAAATTGCTGCTTGCTTAACAGATGTGCTTAAGTGTGTACAGGGACGGGGAACGCCCTGTAGTTAATTTACTTGAAACTTGGCAATATTTTCTCAGTAAATAATACAGACTTTTAGTTGTTTATACAACACCTTACAGAGGATTTAGAGGGTGTCAAAGTAAGTAAGTAAAGGTGCTGTCGGATTAACTCGAAACTCGATAATAATGATTAATACAAAAAATTAAAGTACTTAACTGAAAAGTCAACTCCTAACGGACCACCCCGTTAGGAGTTGTATTTTCAATTAAAAGAAAGCTTAATTAAAGTTCGAATTTTACTGCTTGCTTTGATTAACTCGAAAATGGGAAATAATGTTTAATCATACAATGGAAATGTACAAACACTTTTTTCAAAACAAGCCCTGTCATGGGTAAAGTAAGGACACTATGAAAAATCTTATACCACTGATAAAAAAAATTGAATTATTTAATAAAATTAAAATTAAGTTAAAATCTTAAAATTAATATTTGATGTAAAAAACTTAAGATTGTTTTTTTATTTTTTTTTTGTTTCATTAACGCGCGCTCTCTGGAATACCAGTAGGAATAGAAAAACTCTTTTGTTTTGATGATTTTTATTTTCTCTTCTGTTTTTTTTTATTTTGTTTTTATGCTACGACCCATATGAGCCGAGCAAAGAGAAAAAAGGCAGAATGAACGCTAAGTGCGATGTGACGGGGTGGGTAGGGGTAAAATAAATTTCACGCGGACGAAGTCGCAAGCTAGTAGTTCCATATGTCGGTTCCCAGGTATAGTTCAGTACAAAAATGATATTGCGGGCAATAAGGAGCGAGCGTATGGGTATCCGTACCGGTTGTGAGTCCTACGCACCTGACCTTTCTGAAAACATCGCCAGTCGGTCAGTTTAAGACGTATCAAGTGTACCCAACAGCAGTGATGTTTAGTAATATTATTTTAAAAGGATTCCTTGAATAAAGAAAGCATTTTATGCTATGGAAGCTTAGAGCAATCTTGTCTCAAGTCTTTTGGTTCACACAATAATGGGCATTTATGCTTGCCACAAAAAGGTAGAAGAGATGTTTTATAACACACTTATTTCAACACAGTTGTGTCTGCAACGCCATCTCCGTGGATTTCTATGGTACTTTGCAACGTGTTGATAAAACTACAACCAAACAACCCTCGTTGTCTCGTTACGGCATTGTTGCTGTAAGCGTGGAGCACCCTCACCATTTGGATACGTGTGACGCCAAACAGCACATCGTGTCGTCCTAAAAAATTTGGGCCCATTCAGTCATAACAGAACCAACCCGCATCGCAGCGAGAAATGTGAGCAAGCGGTGGTTACTTGTGAATAGTGTCGCTGCAAATTGCGTTGTGGTTGCATTGTCGCTAGTAGTTGCGATGTGGTTACGTTGTGGCTAGTGTTTGCAGACCGATCGTCTTCGGCTGTGAAAGTGTTATCGCGCTAGGGTTGCGTTGTGGCTGCGATTTCGGATTGATGTGGTCGGTTTTGACCACACTGTTGATTTTGACGGCCCGGCCGGATGTGGTACGTGTGGATGGACTATTCATTTGCATACAAATTTGCGAATTTCATTTTCATCCACGTGGTGCTGTTGTGGTACGTGTGATAAGGCCCTTAAAGCAACCTACTACTTTTCCAATACTATAACTAAGTCCCAACTCACCCAAATGTAAGTAGACCTCTTTCTATTTTAAAACATTCTGATCTTGTCCATGACCCATACACAACTTCTTCATCCACAGGAACACCTTCATGACGGGGTATATAATCATCGCTTGCGTATCTGCGTCCCTTTTTACCAAGTTTTTCTTTCTTTCTTTTACTTCTTAAACTTATTCCTACAAAAAACACAATATTTGTATTAATTTGTCTACACATTTTTATCGTCCATTCAGTCCCATCTGACGACTATAAACAAAAAAAATATACTATTAACCCACCCACTTATCAAAATGAAGTTTTTTTAAATGATTAAAATATTAAAATTATTTACCAAACCTGCGTTATACAATACAATAAGTTGTTATTACAAACATAATGATGATGAGCATTGCGCCTATGTATTTTTTTACCGTTATCAGTAATTTCCGTGACTACCGCAGGACCACCAACGCATCGCTTCCATATTTGGTACTAACTCTCACTACTCCTACTGAACCTTTGTGTGCCGTTGCAATGCATATTATTCAAATATATAGGCACCTATTACTTATGTAATCCTTTTATACTTACACCTAACGCTCTACCTATTAATACCTATAGCTCTTTTATGATATTCATATTAAAACACAGAAGATTGGTAGTTACAATATAGAAAAATAATTATCGAGTACCTACCAACCCACGTCACATAGGCCGTGGGTAACAATAGGTTATTTTTTTTTCATAATATGTTCCTAGGTACACAGTTCGTATACAAATAATAGAAATTAAAATGTTGTTATTACTATTCAGACATCCATAAAAATTGTGTGCATGAATGTACATCTACTAAACAGTTCAATACCACTGACATCTTCTCCACACGAAACTACCTTTTGGAAGGGGCGCTTAGAATCAATTAAATTTTTCATGTAAATGTTGACTCAAAAGTGCCTATTTGAAATAAATGGTTTGACTTTGACAACATAATTTGGTCGGATTATACGTGCAGATTTAGCATAGAAAAGTAATGAAAGCTAATTTCTCTTAGAATACAACAATTAGGAATCTGATTTCTTGGTCACTATAACTTTTTTTAGAAGTACTATTTTTTGTATAAAAGGTTTGGGGAAAATTCACAGAGTTTTAATAGGGAAATCTTGAAACGAATATTTAACACCGTGACTATCGCCACCCCACCAATGGCATGTTTTATTTCGTAAAGTATTGTAGCACTAATTTTGAATGTTGGGTACTAATTTTCTATGTAGGTTTAAGGAAAGCGACAATCTCCTAAAACTTGGAATCAACATTGAAAGTCGTGGTCCTGCTGAACTAGAGAGCGAAAGTTATATAAATCCAAATGTTTCAGTTCCGTTTTTTTTTTTTACGAAATGAATCGCATGTAAGGGTACTAATTATTTGTATACTTAGAAAAGCTGTAGCATGCCCTTTTTCGGCGCTCATGGTGGTCCTGCTGAAGAAAGCGTGACTACCACAGGACCACCTTCAGAGCCGATTTTTCTCGAAAACTACTAAGGTACCAATTCTGTTGTTCGAGTACTAATAATACCAATTGAGTACTAACTATTTACCAAATATGCAAGCGATTTTCGTTGATGGTCCTGCGGTAGTTACGGACATTTATCATTGAACTAAACATGCGGTGGGTTATATCCATAAAACCAAGTAACATTAAGCAAAAATGATTGCTGGAAAAAAAAATATATGTTGTGAAAAATCGCTGTTTACGGCAGCGCGCAATGTTACGCACGCAAAATACTGTGCTTATGGATGCATGTTACGGCACAGGAATTGTGGGGTTATTAAAAGTTAAATTGTAACATTTAAAACTTGATTTCGTAAACAAAAAGTAAAAAAAAGTTACGACTTCTGGTTCCCAGGTATGTAAGGTATATAAGAAAATACTATGACGAGAAGTGTGGCACACTCCATGATGCGTTTTTTACACCCGTTTAAGAAATCTCGATGTTTTGTCAAGTCGTAAAAACCGTGCGAAGCAGGGGCGAGACGCAAGTAATATAATTACAAATTCCATGTATGAAATATATTCACAACCGAATCGATATTTTTGTTTGGTTTATACCAAATAAAAATATTGATTCGGATTTAACATATTTTCGATCAGTAAATATTCTCACCTTCCTCATCCTCGTCAGAATCTGGAGTGACCTCCGTATCAGACATTTCCATGGGACCATCATCATGGCCGTATCTCTTAATGACGTTCCGCTTCCTGGGTTCTGTAACTATCAAATCTTCGTCTTCTTTTTTCTCTGTAGTATCAATTTCTGCTTTTTTGGCCCATTTATTCCAGAAATCAGGATCTCTAATGTCAATATCTGAACGTTGGTCCGCTGCAGAAAAACTAGCTTTAGAAAATGTTGATCCTTTTTCTGACTCCATCTGAATAACTTGAGTTCTGCGCGCTAATATCATTTCAATATCTTCCTCACAAAATTTGTCACCGGCATTATCTTCGTCCATTACAGCGCCATAAGCACCCTTTTTAAGCAAATCTTCAATTTCTTTTTTAGAGAGTTGCTTTACACCGGTCTCTTTTCCTTGGATTGTATTCATACTCTGTAATATTGCTTTATCTAGACCGAGCTTTAGTGAAGCCTTATCAAACATCTCTCTTTCGTACGAATTACGACAAATTAATCGATATATTTTAACCATTTTTTGTTGACCTATACGATGGCATCGAGCTTGTGCTTGTAAGTCATTCTGAGGATTCCAATCGCTGTCATAAATTATAACCGTATCCGCGGCTGTTAGATTTATGCCCAAACCACCTGCTTTCGTACACAACAAAAATACAAACCTGTCAGATTCTGGTTTAGAAAATCTATCAATTGCTTCTTGTCTCAAATTACCCCGTATACGTCCATCAATCCTTTCGAAGGGATATTTTTTAAATACAAGGTAATCTTCTAAAATGTCTAAGCATCTAACCATTTGGCTAAATATCAGAACCCGGTGACCACCTGCTTTTAATTTTGGAAGTAATTTATCAACCAGTACCATTTTACCAGATGAGTCAATGAGTGCTTTATAGTAAGCTTGTTTGTCTTCCCCATTGGCTTGTTTATAGTCAAATTGTATTTGGTCTTCTGCCCCGTTTAGCAGATATGGATGAATGCAGCACTTCCTCAGTTCCATCATAGTATTCATCAAATTGGGAATATTAGCTGCTGAAGCGGTACCTTTTTGCAAAAAACTGAAATTTCTCTCAAGTATTGCTCTATAATACTTTTTCTGTATGTTGGTTAATTCAACTTCAATTATCGTTTCTTCCTTTGGAGCCAACGTTTTTTCAACATCTTCTTTTAATCTTCTTAACATCATGGGTTTTAAAAGTGCTTGCAACTTGACCACTTCCGATTCACTCTTAAGTTGACCAAATTCATTTAAGAATGCATCACTGCTAGAAAATTGTGATGGTTCCAGAAAATTAAGCAAAGAGAACAGTTCATTGACATTGTTCTGCAGTGGAGTGCCAGATAATAAAACCCTATGCTCTAAATGAAGCTGACGTAATCCCTCCAATAACTTACAATTGCGATTTTTCAGTCTATGAGCTTCATCAATGACACATATTCGCCAATTAAACGATTTCAATTCCTGAAAGTCTGTTACAATTATTTCGAATGTTGTTATGAGAACATTAAATTTAGTAATTTCTTTGATTGGCTCGCCTTGTTCGTTCTTGTAATAATATTCATACTCCTGCAGCATACTCTTGCTCTGTTGTGAACCATGATAAACGACAACGTTCATTTCTGTCCATCCCTCAAATTCTCTCTGCCAATTAGGTATAGTAGATAGAGGAGCTATAATTAGAAAAGGTCCTCTTACACCATATTCCCAAACAGAATTTACAAATGCTAGACTCTGTATAGTTTTTCCTAATCCCATTTCATCCGCTAATATGCAGTTGCGATTATTATGCCAAGAGAATAACAACCAGTTAAGCCCTTCGAGTTGATAAGGCCTTAATGTGTTGCCTCCTTTATACAAAGGTGATTCTTTTAACTGGACCCACTGATCTGCAGATGGTCGCTTCTTAAACTTCCACTTTTCTTTTGGGGGTATTTCACTAAATATCTTATACTGCCTTATCTTATCGACATCAATATCCTCTTCCAATTCCCATGTACTATCTTCATATTGTAAGCTTTTCCATTTGACTAAATAATGTTTTACAACAGTATTATTTGCAGGATCTTGATTTTCTGACATATCCAGAATTCTTTCTACCTCTACATAGTCAGGATTGAAAGGTTCATCATCTAACAACTCAAATATATTCAATTGTTGAGCCTGTTTCTGCTTAAATCGTTTTATTTTAGAAAATATTCGTTTATCACCTTTGTACAGTTCTTCTTCAGTTTTCCATTCACAATGTAAATATGAAAAGTTTCTGTACTTCACAAAATATTCCTCTACATCAACCATAACCGGTTTAATGTTTTTGGCTTCTTGATTTTCATTATTGATATCCGCAGTTATTTCTGCTTTTGCAAATTCTTGAGTGGGCTCCATTTTGTCACAAATGTTCTCTTCCAATTCCTTTTTGACTTCATTACTCATTATCGATTCAATATCATCATTGGTATCCTTACAAGAAACCACCGTTTGCGTGTCGTCGTTAGAAGTATTAGCTGTCGGCTCACTGTCACCAATTTTTGGTATAACTTCACTTGTTGATGGTTCATTTTTAAATTCTCTTTTTCCCATACGACAAGCTAACACATGTTGGACTATCATGGCATCTTCTTCCGTTGTATTCACATAAATATAGTTAGGTTTAGGTACACCTTCAGATCTGCTGTTCTCTTTGGTATCCAAGTCTTCAGACTTAAATTCTTTTTCGACCTTAGGAGTGGCTATTGCAAATTCATCATCAGATAAACGTATCATGACATCATCTGTGTATTTTTTACGTTGCGTGTTTCTAGCAGATCTTCTTTTTAAACTATCGTCACCTTCCGGTGGTGGTGAAGGTGGAGGTGTTGACATCATATCATCGGGTTCGCCATCAGAATCAGGAATTAGCCCACCACGTTTCTTTCTTCTTCCACCTAAAGATTTTCTAAGAGTCAGTTTCTTGCAACTTCCCCCAGCAGACGTCCGTTTTTTTGAAGACCTTCTTTTCTGAGTTATTGAATCCATTTCGTCGTCTTGCTCCCGTTTAGCTTCAGCCTCTTCTAATAAATCTTTTATTGCTATTTTTGAAACAGGAATGTCATCAAAATCTGTTACGTTGGATTCGTCTAAGGAAAGTTCTGGTATAATTTTTGATACATTGGGAGTTTCCAAGTTAGAAATATTTTGAGTCATTGATAATTCACTTGGGGTAGTATCCTTGTCAGTTTCTAATAATTCATAAGACGTTGTAGTGTCCGCCTGTATTTCCAAAGCATCCTTCTTTGAATTTCTTTTTTTTCTGGGTGCGCTTGGGTCTTTTGGTTCACGTTTTTTGCGTTCTTTCACTGGTTTGTCACCTAATTCTTTAACTTTAGGTTCTTTAGGGGTTCGGGGCTTTCGCTCTTTGTTTTTCCGAGGTCCTCTTTGTTTTCTTACTTTACCACCATTTATATCATCTACAGAAATTGCACTGCTGTCTAAGTTAGTAATATCTTCATTCAATTCTAAATCAAGTTCTGAAGTACTTTGTAATCCAGTCCCAGCTGTTACACAATCTTCAGACACAGGTAACTGATCTAATGGTTGTGCAGTAGCAGCAAATTTCTCCTTCTTGGCTCTTGGCTTTCTGGGTTTAGCAGGTCCTTTGCCACGACCTCGTCCAGTTGTACTGGTAACTTGAGGACTTTCTACCATTTTTGTTCCATATACAGGATTTTGTAAAGTACAATTAGGGCCCCCATTACACTTATCGATAGATTCATGCTGCTGTATTAAGGCTAATCGTTCTTGTAAGCACCTCACTTTTTCTTGGTTTTCATTAGAAGGCGGCAAACAATAGATATCTTGTATTTGTTGTTGTAATGACATCCTCTCTTGTTGATGAGACGCTGGGTATATGTTTGGAATATTAGGGTGAGGCATTGAATTTGGCCCTAACATTAACATAGTTGGATTAATGTTGTGAGACATATTTGAGATAATGGCTGGTGGGTTTGGTGGTGCATGCAAATTTGGAACACTCATTGGTATGCCCACTGGAACATTAGGAATATTTGGTGCTACATTTGACTGAACGATTGGTGACATATTACTGGGTATGTTAGAAATACTTGTGTGCATATTACCTTGAACTGGTGGAATAAGTGGTATACTACTCTGCTGATTATGAACAGGTATACTAGATGTTACAGTATTAGGAAGGTTTGCATGTTGCATCGTATGATTGGATGGTAAATTTGCTTGTATGTTAGGTACTGCTTGCGTAACAGATGTGGGACCACTTTGGTAAGTAGAAGATACATTATGAGCAGCACTGGTGTTAACAGGAGATGGAATACTAGTTGGTAGATTTGCTGATAAACCTTGTGTTACATTAGGCATATTTGCTGAAACATTATGAAGGCTGCTTGCTGAATATCCTGGATTTCTACTAACATTAATGCTTGGCATACTTTCGTAATGGCTAGTTGTGTTAGTGTTTGTCATTGATGGTACTTGCATTTGTTGAGATGCTCTAATTTGTGAAATATCACCGATTGAAGAATTTGTGTCTGTCATTGTAGACAGAGATAATGTCGTTGCGTGAACAGTTTTGCTTTCTTGCGTAATTGTATTTTCAGTTGATTTCTGCTTAGGTTCCAACTTTTGGTCATTGTTATATGTTTTTTGAAAACTAATATCAACATTTTCATCTTCCTTCACCAAAGCAGTTTCCATTTTATTATCTACGGCCTGACGAGATCCAGCTAATTTTTCATGATTATCGACAGTTTCTAGATTAGCAGACAAATCGTTACAGGTTACTAAAGCTGTTGGTACTAAACTTGTTGATGCAATGACAGGTACGCTTTCTTTAAAAGTGCTGGTTCCATTAGGCGGGGATAGAAAACTTCGAGGTGCATTAACATTTTCAGCTGTCTGGACACTTTCTGTTTCAATTTTGTCAATTGGTTTCGTATCGGTATTTGTGTTATTCAAAGGTATATTTTTTGCCAAGTCTGATTTTAGCGGTGGGACTATTGCCGAAGGCTCAGAAGCCTTGGGTGGTTGTTCGCTATTCTCGATTTGTGTTATGTTACTTGCTGGAGTTATTTTGTTTTGGTTCCATTGAGACGGTGAAGAAACAACATGTGCTACAGCTGGAGACGATGGGTTACGTTGGTATGGGTATTCTGCTCCAGATGGTAAAACCATTTGTTCTAATGCTTGTAGAGTATTCTGCGATGGAAAAGATCCTGGAGTAGGTGGTGTGCCTGTAGAAACTGGTGACTGTACCATATTGCGAGCGCCATGTGGTGATGCACTAGGACCCTTAACCGGCGACATTACAGGCCGAGGAGATAGTTGAGATTGTGATTGTTGTCTGGGTGATATTTGGGCCCTAGGCGACATTTGAGGAGAAAGCTGAGGAAACGGCGGGCGATACTGCGGACTCCCAGTTTCTAACCCTGATGGTTTGACAGTACCATACTGATTTGAAACATTGACATCTAAGGGATGTTGTATTTGATGAGATTGATAATTCATTGATACAGAGTGATGAGGTGATGCATAAGGCATTTGTGCCGGTACTGAGGAATGCGACGGCGCTACTGAGGATGGCGGCACTGGTGACTGACGAGGTACATGATGTAGAGGTGGCGCACCGGGATGATGTAGATGCACATTGGGGTGGTTTTGAATTCCTGGTGTCATACCACCTGAATGACCACCCATACTTTGATGAGATTGGTGTTGAGGAATTGGTGCATGGCTTTGTTGACCATGAGGTATACCATACTGATGTGGATTTACATCCATTTGCTGATGATAAGTAGGGTGTTGACTAATTCTGGATGCAGTTGGAGGATGCATCTGTGTGTAATTAGGATAATTCTGAAAAAAAAAAAAAAATAAGACATCACAATACACATATTCTTGCTCTTAGATAAAACTATACATATAAAAGAATTTATTGACCTGACTAAACGATTACAATAGTTTGTCCAATTAAAAAATTCTAGCCAGTTTATAAAAATATGGTCATGTGTGTGTCGGACCACGGACAGCTAACCGTAGAAGTGATGATATTTACTCATGCAAAATATTAATTCTATCGACAGCAAAAATAAGTTTGTATTTTACGGAATTGTTAAAAAAACTGAAAAACAAAGTTCTATTTGCAGTTGCAACCAAAATAGCCAATATCTCGAAAGCTATTCGAACTTGAGGCTCCTCCGGGCATGAAAAACCCTCTTGTCAATTTCTTATATAATCTGTGTGACTATAAAAGTACAGTTTTCCTGACGATTAAGCATTCGTGTCAGTCACAGCACCTGTTAATAGTTTCATCACTTTTGTATACTAAAATATTGTTTTATCATAAAATAAAATTTTAATGTTATTTGATATCTAAAGATTGATGTGTGATTTTTAAGTTTCTTGAAACCGTTTGCTTTATAATAGGAAAAAATATAATATTAAAAAATATCAAACGTCAGTCTCGCGTTTTTTTTGTAAAACTTGTTGCGAAAATTACCGAGTTCCCATGAAAACTACAAATCAGATATAATTTTGTTTAAATTATCTTTCTGTATCTCACAAATAATGCACAAAATTGATCAAAATAAGTCGATTTCGTGTAAGTTTAGTAAAAAAAGGTAATTAGAAACATGCTTCGAATTATGGGATGCAACTCATGCAATAGTGCCACACATTTTTGTGCACAACTTTATCCCTCTGTTACGTAAGCCACTATGTTGTTTTACGCTTCCTAACACAAAACTATCATACACAAGCATCCAGGCCAGGAACAACTACACTCAGCGGCAGTAAATGTAGCCCAAGTCCTAAATGCGAACTTGTGAACAAACTTAACGTATTTAATGGTATTTTTAATGAGAATACATGCCAAGTAGCAACAGATTAAGTGAATAATTTCACAATTGGTTAGTTTAAAATTTTATTGATTTGTGTAAGACATTATGCCAGAGCCGTCTTAAAAGTTCCCCATGAATGTAAGTTCTTTTTATTGGAATGACGTGCGCAACTCATAACTTTATTATTTGTGTTACCCGGTAATAACCTTGTGCATGCAATTCTTTATTATATTTACCTGCTGTTGCCCATATATTTGCTGTGATGTTGGTTGTGAAAAATGAGGTTGTCGTGGTAAATAACTTCCATTCTGGGCTTGAAGACTTCCTAAATTAGCGCCCTGTTTAAAGATAAAAGAAATTGAAAGCATTGTTACAGGACCAGATACACCGCTGACAATGAGTATGTGAAAAATAGGCATTAAATACAATATATTTTGTATATATTTATTTCTTTACAATATATTATGTATTTTTATTTACCTCGAAATTGTTGCTTTGCTCGTTTAAAAATAACTTTAAGCAATGTGGTAAAATATGCTTGAAAAACTGTAAGATATTTTAATAACCACGCATCCTCTTACATCCCTGGTCGACAGACAGGGATGTAAGAGGATCCTCTTCCAGAGATCCTCTTCCACCAAGGATGTACTCTCTATTATGTACAGTAGCAGTCATAAGTCCATAAGCAATCTTACAAAGCAATAGATTGACGCTTCGGTTTCACTTACGACCTTCTTTAAGATTTTTCTATTCTATATACACGCACACACACTGACTTTGTCTGTATTTGATAGTAGTCCATAATTATTTTCTGCGGTAGTAGCTATCATGGCGAGTACTGAGTTCGAATCTTACCTGCGCCTACATATTAATCTTGATGTTATTTTCAAATAATATCTATTTATAGTATTTGATATGTTATTAATAATACCTAAAATGAACAATCTTTGTTTGTTTTAATGAAATTACTTACTACTTAAGAAGTAGTTCGATAATCATTCGATACTTGTCTCCGTTCATCTTGTTTACATAAATAATATAAGTTTGTAGGTAGACCACAGAAAACTGGAGTAAATTATTTCGATTTCTGTGAGGTAGATGAAATTCGTTACGACTATTCACCTAATTGAACGTTGTTGGCCAGTGACGAATGTTTAAATCTGGTAATTAGCGGTGTTGTGGTTATAATTTCCAAATACAGTGAAATGTAAATATTGAAGCATAGGCAAATATTATTTATTGCGCTGCTTAAAGTGGATGTAAATGATGTGATAACAAAAATATGTATTGAAACCGGACTAAGTGTGAATGTTATCATTTAAATATTTCATATTTTACTAAATTTAAATTATTATTTGTTTAAATTTGTGAATGATGAGTAATCAATAAATATAATGTTATTATTGAAGTGTTATAATTATAACGTCATTTATTCTATTTTAACCTTTATTATTATAGTGTAGAGTATTTTGCTTAGAGATGTCTAATAGTATTATATTATTTGTTCTAGAGAAATACTGTGAGTCTGTGGGTTAAGAGATGTGAGGAAGAGGGAATCCTTGCTAGTCGAAGCGCTTATTTATGAAGTGGAAGGTTTATTTAAGCCCTTACATGGTGAATGAATATGAAACAAATGGTTACATACCAACCGGACATTTTTCTGAATTAGTTAAAAGCGTAATTAAAAACTGTTCGCCGTGTACTCCACGCTTAAAAAGGTTGCATCACCAAAGCCCAGCAAACAACAACGTAATAAACAAGAACGTTTAAGTTCCGGAATAGTTTATCCTGTTTATTTAATTATGAAAAATTGAGGTTTATTTTCAATCTTCTTTTCGTAAGGAAAATGAATACTTAAGCTATCCTCAATGTGTAACCTTTATTCACTAAAACTAAATAAAATACTTAATGTAAACAAACATAACCACTTATTAAAATCACTTATTTTGGAAATTCATGATCGAATCTTAATGTTTATGGTGAAATAAATCTACTTATCATTTTTTTTACATGTTAAAATTGCTTCTAAGTTCCTTGACATAGAATAGCACATCCTATTTGGCTGAAGAAGTTATTAAAGATAATCGTAGGGGTTATCTTTATGTAAGATATTATAACAAATAAATATGTTTTAATTTTTTATATCACTTGTAACGCTTTTTTTTTATTCTATACCCTTTATTGCAAAGACACATCAAAATTAATATTTTTTTTTTTAAATAAAATTTGTTTCAAAACAAAAAACAAAATTGGCAATAAAACTGCGCTGCATCATATGAGACCAGCAGGTCTAACATGACACACGCGGCAGTTACTCACTCTCGCGTTTTCTCGTCACGTCCATATCTGTAACTTTACTCGTTTTCTGACAGCGCTGCCATACAAAATATTCGATTCCTTCTGTCAAACTTGATGTTTTCTCGTTAAACCCTAACATGGCACATATGTTATCTCGCATTTTGACAATTCAACATGATAATCACTGATTTTCTCTAATTTAGTCGTCCTCGATGTTGATGGCGAGAAGAGTAGAAAAAAATATAGTAAGTAACGAAGTTCCTTTCGGCGGCCGCAAGAAAACTGGCGGAGGGAAGCACTATTGCTTAGATGAGCATCACGTGCAGTAATAACCAGTCTCTTTGCCAATAGTGATTATCGAAATCTAGGATTGTATGGCAATATCAAACTTTCGCAACATAATTACTATAGTGTGTGCCATCACTGCTGTGCACTCTCTAAGGTATGCGTGGCGAGGTGGGGGCCGAGGAAAAAAGTGCACGAATCACCATAAAACACATGATAAAACCCTAGAGTGAGTAATTTTCCTGCAGGTCACGCGCATGATGCGAGTCTAACAAAAGCGACGGAAATATATTTTTGTTTCGTGCAGTGCAATGCGAGTACGAGACGATACGTCAGTGTGTGTCGTGCTAAACTGCGACTTTTGTTGTGTGTGTCGTTTAAACACATTCAGTCGTACCGCGCGTTCACAGCAATACGACTCTTAACGTACCTATCCACTTTTGAACGCTTACTGTACTGGTAAAACGAGGTGACTCTCCGAAAACCTTGGGCAACTTCTATAAATTACTCGAAATGGAATTGTTGTACTCAATTTTACCCGTAAAATTAAGGCAGACGATATTTGTTTCTTCTAATGGGTTTTCAGATAGGTTTTTATTACCAAACATCAATCTACCCTATTTTACGGTATTCAATATACATAATAAACCACCAACCTGTTGAGGAGGGTATTGATGCATTTTTTGTTGGTGTTCATAGCTATGTCTGTAGCTTGGTGTTATAGGAGTATATCTATTCGCACCTGGGGGACCAGACCATACACCCATTTCTCCAATACCTAAAAAATATTATAAAATATTAGTTATCAGCACCAGCACATCATATTACCTATTGAAAAATACAGTAGAACCCGTTTATGACGATTTCACAGGGACCCAACTAAAACGCGTCTTAAGCGAGAAAGCGTATTAAGAGTAAGTAGAAAATTGTGTTTTTAAATTACGTTTTAAAATAGTGTATATACTACCTAATTATGTTACTTAAAGTAATCACTTATTTTGGTTTGACAAAATCTTTATTCTTTCAAATGGTTCGTAACGTAGAAACTGGCAACTGAAGGTCAGCAGCCAACTGTGTTTAATTTTTGGTTTGTGATATTTTTCATCAAAAACTTTCAATATGTTCATTTTTTTCTTGAATTGACAATGCCTTTCGCTTAATTGCACACATTTTGTATCAATCAAATGATCAACACTGACACGACGTGGGCAGCAGTGCGCGGTGCGCGGTCGTGGTGTCTGACGCGAGAGGGCCGGGCGCTCACTACACTACCGCGCACCGCACCGCTAAGACAGACGCTCGCGCTCGCCGCTGCCGCGAGTGTGTCTCGCGTGTGCATGTAGGCGTTTTAAACGGGATGGCGATTCGTATTAAGCGTTAAGAAATGTATGAGAACATGTTTCAAAGTTGTAGGGACTGACGTAATAAGCGCGAAATCGTTTTAAGCGTGATCGTGTTAAGCGGGTTCTACTGTATTACATAGAACAAAAAAAAAGTTTAACCTTATGAGACTATGTATAATAATTAAGATTGGATTGAACCTTTAATTTGCAAGGACAAATTCACCGGCTCAGATGATTTCAAAATACAATTAATATATTACAACAATATAAAATTCAACACGCTATCTAGAAAACTAGCTGTTTTGCACTGCTTTTAGTTCATAATGCGAAATAAAAGCTTTTGAACGCGCGTGCTTTTTACTTTTCATTTCTGCCTTACAGCTTGAAAGTACGCTACAGATAACATTGTTATGATGAGATAAAAATATCGCACATCTCTGACTAGTATATTGTACTAGTCAGAGATGTGCGATATTTTTGTCTCAGCAAGTGGCCTTCATGGCCCATATTGCCTAAAATAAAAACGGTGGTGTAATAAATAGGATAAATAAACATTGTATTTCATTTTATTACTTTTGTACACAACTTAATATTAATTTGTGTTCTTGATATAAAAACGACACCCATGACATGTTTTTTTTTTAAACTTGCATCCGCCATCTTGGATTTACATTTTGACCTCACTAACGGTTTTAGCACCCTCGAAAACCATGAAACTAAACCCATGACAAAAAAAAAACCCCAGACGACATCTTGTACAGTCGAGTTCACTAATATATTGCCTGTGATAATGTTTCAAAATATTGTAAGCGTTAAAATGATCATAAAGTTCTATACAAACTTAGACATCAATAAAATGTTATCTTATAAACTGTTCTTATGTATTTTACGGTAGTGCAGTCAAAAATATCTGACTACCTTAGGAACATAAATTCCTAAATAAGTAATCTAGGTTTCAATATATTTGGTGCAACCTAGGATTCTACACTACTATTATAAAGAGGAAAGATTTGATTTTTTGTTTGTGTATAGGCTCCGAAACTACTGGACCGATTTGAAAAATTGTTTTACCAATAAAAGCCGAAATTATGTGTAATGAACATAGGCTATTTTTTTTTTATTTCCACGCGGACGAAGTCGCGGGCGAAATGCTAGTCGTGAATATCTGTACAGCTTTGAATATTCAACTAAATGCTATTAACCATTAAATTTATTTTTGCTCGCCGGTCAGAAGTACGAGTAATAATGAAGACTGTACCAATCTGACAATATTCAAATACAAATTCAAATATTTTTATTTGTTGAACACTAATAAACAATAAGTACAGAATATGTAAATATTAATTAAAATGAACGCTATGTCTTGCCGTCAACGGCGCACAAATATTCTAATTATAATTTCTAAGAGAGAGCTGTACTACTTGATTAATTATGTTTTTGGAAATCTTAGTGTCACCGAAGTTGAGGCGCCAACCAGCCTGCCGGTTGAAAGCGTCCCAAAAGTTCATGGTAATTCAGCTGGTCCGAGGATACCGCACGGTTTCCTGTAAGGAGTCTCCGGATTGCCGCCATGGGATCTGGAGGCAAAAGCCCTCGCGCACGTGTGGGAGTGGCGCGAGGAGGCAAAACGTCTGGGCGTAACTCCGCTGCCGCGAGATATCGTGGCACAGCGGACAGAGCTCCGGCGGGATCTCATGGCGACATGGAGGGTGCGATTGTCATAACCCAGTGCTGGGCACTCCACAATAGCGGCGATAAGTCCCCTCTTTGAGAAGTGGTTGGAGAGGCACCACGGCGTCCTCACCATCCGCAGGTCCACATTGTCCTTGACACAGGTGCTCCCCGGACATGGTTGTTTCGGGAGGTTCCTGTTCCGTATAAGGAGGGAGGAATCGCCCGGGATTTACCATTGTGTGGAACGCCCGTAGGACACGGCGGAGCATACAATTCAATTCGTTTATTTCAACCAAACAATTGGGTCATTATTAATAATCATTCATTATTAAAATAATAAAAATAAGACAAAACACAACACACATAATTCATTGTTACTTACAAATTAAATTGGCAAAATCAAACTAAAATTAGAAATAATCATAATTTATACATAATATTTAAAAATAATAACTCTTTAAAAAACTAAATAATCAACATTTCAATATTGTAGAATAGAAATGAGCGACAGATAATTAACAATGATGCGTTATGATTATTTCATATAAGGTTTTGTTATTGTCACTACATTAAGCATACAACAATGGTTAGTGACAGTCGAACCTCTCAGCCATCATCGTCAAGATAGTGTAGGAGCTGGCGCGGACCCTGCGCACCAAGGATGTGCACCGTTTCCGCATCGTCCCATTGAAGCAGTCAACGTGGGATTCAGCGAACATCCCCGACGCACTGCAGTGTACCGAGGCAGCCCTAACAACGCCCTGTAGGCATTGTTGAATTGGACTTGTAGGGCGTTGTACTGTTTTTGAGTATAGTTATCCCAAAGGGCGCTCAAATAAAAACAGGTGCAAAACGCTCTGAAAAGAGCGTTTTTTACCTCCTTCGAGCATCGTGCAAACCTGCGAGCTATCATGTTCGCTCTAACAGACAGCGCCCTACGTTCCCGCTCTATGTCTGAATCGTCTTTCAGGTCATAGGTCACCAGATGCCCAAGGTATTCGAAGGTGTCAACACTATTTAGCGGTACATTATTTAGCTTGATGCTAGGGATACTATCTGGACATTTACCCTTGGCCCGAAAAACCATACACTCACTTTTCTTGCTGTTATAGAGCAGGCCATGACTGAGAGCATATTCCTCACAAATGCCATGTCTTCCGCATAGCTAATTTTGTTTACACAAACTCCACCGACATGACATCCGGCAAGCGTGCAGCTCAGGCTCTGGATGAGTGCGCTTACATAAAGGTTGAAGAGCGTTGGTGAGTCAACCCCCCTTGCCACACCCCGCACTCCAATCTGTACGGTTCAGACAGCGTCCTCGACCATCGAACTACGTGACGGTGAAGATCTGCCCAGCGGAGCACCGCCGTGTCCTCGCGGTGACTAAGTATACCTACTTATTTGTTTAAAACTTCGAGCCATTTCAAATTATCAAGATATTTTTCATAGACAAATTGCATAGATATTCAACAACGGATTGCGCACAAGTTTATGAGTCTTTGTCTGTAGCAATACTATTAATATAATGTAGTCACATATTTATGATGTCTCAGATTGTTTACAATTCATTTTAAAGTAAAGCTGTTTGTCGCGTTAAAGAACTTCATTCCAATAAAACACTTTAATTTTACAAGCGACAACCCTATGAATTTATTATTACGCCCAATTATTAGGAAACAATTATTGCGACAAATAGGCCTAGTTTCTTAACTTAAATTATCAACATCTAACAAACAATGTACTATTTACCTGGTTGTTCAGGCATGGCATACATAGGCTCTGGACCAGGATGATATCCTGGATATGCGTGTGAAGGATGCACATGATGTGGTGGATGTAGCGGGCCATGAGGCGGCTGAGGCAGACGGGGACGCGGCGGGTAGCTTCCGTAGTCATGGTAATCGGGCGCAGGAGGACCTGTACCTGGATTAGGCACTGGTTGAGCACTGCCAGCTGGAGGCCCTCCAAAGGAAGTCAGTTTCTGAATCGATCCTTCTTGTGGTACAGTATTTTGACTATAAGGCTGCCTGTAACTACAAGAGAATGTTTGGTTAAGAATTTATCAGTATTGACTATTTTAATTTGTTGAGCTGTTCATAGTCACCTATTATCAGGAGTATCTTTGCTATCTCCAGCTACTCCACCCGATGCGCCACCAGCAAAGCTGTCTGATCCACCAAGATCAGTAAGTCCTTCCAACATACCGCTTCCATCATCAAATAAATTATATGAGTCCATCACTCTATTAAGAGTGAATTATGGTTTCTTTACTTTCAAGAAGTATCCAATCAATATTGGGTACGTCCATTTTATCCTGCAAAATAAAAAAAAACGGAATTTCTAACTTACATTATTTATCGATTGTCACAGGAGGGTTAGGGTTCGGAATGTGACCCTGTATACCAAAGGGACAAATTAAATTAGCTAGCGACACTGCAAAGTGGTGGGGTCCTAACTAATATTATAAATGCGAAAGTAAGCTTGTTTGTCTGGTAGACTTTCACGCCAAAACGGCTGATCGGGTTTGGATGAAATTTGGCACTACTTTTAAACATGAATCGCCGACGAAGTCGTGGGCAGCTAGTACTAAATAAATCAAACAAATGAATTTCAAGGCCAGATAGGAATTAAATGTGAGGCAAATGCGGAACAAATCCTAGTCCTCATTTGAAGTCAATGTATAACAGTGAAGAATATCTTACTGGTTAATGAATAAACATAAGGATTTACAAAATTTTCTTGTGCTACATATTTTATTTTGAAAGTAAATTGATAAACATCACAAAATTTTGTTTGAAATGAGTTTTAGCTTGTTTTATTTAACCTTTAGGTATATTAACCTATAACTTATAACCTACATGTCTATTAACAAGGAAATAACTAAGCCTAAAATTGAATAAACCTTAAAATTTTGTAGTGTGCCTGTGACAGCGTGTTCTGTGTGTTTACGCTATGTTTACATGGCACGTGCATGACGCCATCTGAGCTCAAGTTTGCGTAAGATACCCTAATTAAACAGCATAAGGGGAAGCCATCGATATAATTATCCCTAGATTCAAGATTAGCGCTTCAAAAAGGGTCGAAAACATTAAGCCACCATTGGATGGGAGGCCTTATTTTGTCCAAGTAAGGTCGGTTCAACCATGAGCGACTATCTGTGCATAGAAAAATTGTGGAAATTACCACTGTATCCTGTTTTTAGTTAAGTTAAACATTATTAGACATAAAAAGTGTTTAATCAAGCAAAACTACTAAACCAAATAAGAAAACAAGAACAAAAAACAAATAAGATTGTTATGGCTCACACAAACAGGCGCGAGGCGACACAAAGACACCGCTCGTCACGCGACTTAAGGTTACTTTGTGTCGCGCCAGTGTCCAAAAGCCTTTAAGTTAACCAATGTTTTCGACAGATTTTTAATAACATCCCAATAAGTGTCTCGACAGGCCAGGCTCACTCCGCGTTTTAGGTATGACGCTACACGTACGCGGCGGGCTCGACTTGTCTGGTCAATCATTTCAGTAGGATGCCGCACGCCGGCCGGGTCGCAGGTTATTTCAGTACTAAATCACGCGCCGCGTCGCGTCGGCCGTTTGTAATTTACGATATTAACTAACATGAAGGCAAAATCATAATAATTGCATCGCATTCGGCCGTTTAAATAATAACAAGGATCAGAACCTCACGATTTTCACACTATCAAAGGACATCGAAAGGTAAAGAATCGCACGTCTAACTATTAGCAGTTAGTACTTGGCCTTTTCAGTCGGCTTCCAGTCAAACAGGATGCATATGAATACCAGTATTTTACATGGAACGACTGCCTATCTGACCTCCACAACCTCTGTAAAACTGCTTTATTTTCGCCATTGTAACATATTAAATCCATCAGTGCCAGTGAGAAAAAGTGAAGAGTTTAAATGAGTGTAATATGCCGCATCAAAACCAATTAGTGGGACACAGTGGACGAGAAATTGAGAACATTTCACTTTGTCCCACTGCTGAGACAGATTGGTGGAGCAGAGTGAAATAATCCATAAAAACTAACAATAATCTTACAATTACATCTAATATTAAAAACCGTTACTGAAGTTAGCTGCAGCAAGCATGAAAAAAGGGATCTTCCAATGTTCAATTCTTCCTTATCTTCCCGGCGACGTTTTAATTAAATCTATTAATAAAACCGTTACTGGAGGTAGCTGCAGTAAGCATGCAAAAAGGTGTTTTCTTCTTTTCAATTCTTCCATATCTTCCTGGCGACGTTTCCGGCTTGCATAACCAAGGGGAAAAGCTATACGCTTATGACATTGCGATTAACATATAGCAGTACAACTTATCCCGTCTAGTTATACAGCAATCTTCAAAAGGATGATAACAAATTTTCACCTTTCAAACTAAACATTGCTAACACTACAATAGTGATTAACACTTATAGTAACAATTAGTTGCTTATATTCTAGCAAATGAAAAGATAATTAATTCAAGTTAGTAACATATTCAAGATTGATGTAACAAAAACTTCAAATAAATTCGGTAAAATATTATTAGGTTATCTTAGTATATGTGGTAATTAATAACGACGATGACTAATTAATCAAAATTGATATTTTAGAGCAGCTGATAGGCCGTATTCTTGGCGGCAGCGGGCAGCAGGCCGGCGCACAGTGGGTCGAAACTATGATTTTAGTGACTTAGGGCTCAACTTTGCTTTTTCACTTTTTTTTTTTATGCGGATGGGTAGAGCTCATTAACCTCAATAATAATTGTTCTGATGTATTATTTCCTAAACTTTATACTTTGGGTAGAAAAATGTGTTTTGTTATTTTTTTGTATGGAGCGGCTCAAATAAACTTAAATTCCTGCTAAGTAGCGTGTGATCCCGCGTTGAAACTTTATTTTTCATATACCTTGTCTGGTCTATTATCATTTGATGCTATAAACAAATGCATAAAGTTGCAACTCTGCCAAATAAATGGATCGAAAAAAATGAAAAAATACATAGAATAAAAAGCTTCATTTTTTACTTTCGTAAGTTATTTTAAGTTAAATTTGATATGGAATAGTAAGTAAAAGCACGTAATAATACACATAATTACTTAGCAACTAACAACAATACATTTAAAAGGTCCCTAATTAGCTTAAATTTACTAATACTACATATATTAGTAAATTTAAGCTAATTAGGGACCTTTATTTAAAAATGTGGATATGAAATCAATTAATTTCTATTTGTGTGTTTAATTACTGTAATTAGCTTAACCTTTTACCTTATAAAATAACAATGTTTTTCACTTTTAGTCATTACTGTAATATTAATTAGGATAATTAGTTAATGAGGGTAGTAGAAAAATTAGTAAACATTGTTTGTCACTGGATTCTGGAAGTATAAAATGACCATAATTTATTATATACTAACTAGTGTTCGTTTATTCGTACTACTACTAACATCTCGTGATTCTGATCGTCCCTTTTTCGTTATAATGGATAATTTAGTTAACAATTTAGATTTATTTATGATTTTAAGAGAGCAGGTCAAGTCACTGTCGGATAGTCAAAAATTCTTTCAATTCCTACAACATAAAATAAACGTGACCGAAGAGAACAGTGTTGAGCTCCAAAAATTCTGTACGCGCTTTTGTTCAAATATAAGTGCAAGATGGGAACGAAGTAGTCGCACGTTAGCACAGTTTGTAAGAAAAAATGGTGATTGGTTGGAACGTGCAATAAACTGGCCCGAAGGAATGATACCTGAAGCTGTGAACACTGAACAGGAAAGGCTCGAGATTTGTAATACTGAAGATGTCGAAAATCTACCACCATCTACTACAGAAGCTTCGACATCTACATTTACACCTCGAAAACCTTTCGAGGAATTGGGCTCCAGGCAAAAACGACGACGCGTTGATCAAATTAACCAATCGCTTTCGTTATCCCCGGATGAACTTAAAGCTACTACAATTGCTAGTTTAAGAAACACCGGAAATGAGGATGTAGGAAAAATTATGAACCATTTACTAAATCACCCCGAAGATCTAGAAAAAGTTAAAGAGTGTTTAAGTACAAGTAAACCGAAAAGTAGTACATATTCACCCGATAAGGCACTGTCTTTATTAGTTTCACTTAAATTAAGTAAGTGGCAGTATATAAGCCTAAGAGAAGCAGCAAGTGAAAATAGGTCTGATTTATACCCTTCTTATTATAAAATAAAACAAGCGAAGGCAAAATGTTATCCAGGGAAAGAAGACATAATTATAACTGAAGAAGGAGCTGCTATTAAACTGCAAGCTTTACTCAACTTGACGGTATCTAGGCTTTTAGAAGTGATTACTTTAGATTTGGATTCGCCAACTGAGTTACTGCTAATAAGCAAATGGGGTTTTGATGGAGCCTCAGGTCAAAGTAATTATAAACAAAAGACTGAAGCAGAGTTTGATGACTCAACTATCTTCATGGCCAGTCTAGTTCCTATAAGGCTTCAACAATGTGATGGAACAATTGTTTGGGAAAACGATCGACCCTCATCAACTTTCTATTGCCGTCCGATAATGTTCAAATTTACCAAAGAAACGCAGTCAACAGTGGTAACTATAAAAGCTAGCATAACCGAAGAAATAGAAACACTTCAGCCAATCAAGTTCAATCAAGTTGAAGTTAAGCATCAATTGCACTTGACGATGATAGACGGCAAAATATCGTCATATTTGTCAGACACATCTTCAGCTGTCTGTGATATCTGCAAAGCAAAACCGTCAGAGATGAACAATTTAGAGTCACTTGCTCAAAAAGAGAACAACGAAGAAGTGTTCCAGTATGGAATGTCATCTTTACATGCCTGGATAAGAAGCATGGAGTGCTTACTTCATATCGGTAAATATAATTTTATTAGTTCATAATTTTTTTCACGTTATATAGTTACTTGTGAGATTTTTATTTAAGTGATATTTCTTTTTGTTTGCAGCTTATCGTTTGGACTTCAAAAAATGGAGTTGCAGGGGCGATGACAAAGAAAAAATGTCACTCAGAAAGAGCGCTATACAGCAAGCGTTTAAGAAATAATGCGGTTTACTTATTGACGTAGTCAAGCAAGGAGTAGGCACAACCAATGATGGCAATACTGCCAGAAGATTTTTTAGGGATGCAGAAACAACAGCTCGCATAACAGGAATAGATAAAGATTTAATAGAAAGGTTTCATGTGATTCTTCAGACGGTTGCATCTGGAGAGAGCGTGGATCTTTCTAAGTTTTCCGAATTTTGTAGAGATACTGCACAATTGTACGTTCACTTATATCCCTGGTATTATATGCCTTCCAGTATACATAAATTGTTAGTACATGGGAGTGATATAATTAAGCACTTTGGTGCCATACCTATAGGTAAACTGTCGGAAGAGGCAGCGGAAGCTCGTAATAAAGATTTCCGGAAATATAGAGAGAGTCATTCTAGAAAGGTAAGTAGAACGGCGACAAATGAGGATATTATACACAATCTTCTTTTGTCTTCTGATCCAAAGATCACAAGTCTAAGACCTCGAATGGTGAAACAAAATATAATGGTTCTCTCTCCAAAAGTCAAAGAGCTTCTGCTGATTTTTCCCACAGAATCCGATATAGATTTTATTGATGTAGATAATTTACAAGATAGTCATAGCGATAGTGAATAAGATTTTTTGGTAGTTTGTAAGTTTCTTGTTTTTTTTATTAGTTTATAAATGTCAAACTCATAATTGAAAGGAAATAGTAATGTTTGATGTTGTTTATAGTTAGTTTTTAGTTTGCTTGTGTTAGTTGTAGTAATGTTAGTTTACCTTTACTAATTTGTATTATTATGTACCTATCTTTACTCACTATTCAGTATTAAATCTAACTTAAAATAACATTTCATAAACATGTTAAAGTCATTAAAACAAAGAAATTGAAATTCATAGATCCCTAATTAGCTTAAATTTACTACTACTACATATATTAGTAAATTTAAGCTAATTAGGGACCTTTTAAATGTATTATGATTAGTGTGATTAGCTTTAAATTTACTAATACTACATATATTAGTAAATTTAAGCTAATTAGGGACCTTTTAAATGTATTGTTGTTAGTTGTTAAGTAACTATGTGTATTATTACGTGCTTTTACTTACTATTCCATATCAAATTTAACTTAAAAGAACTTACGAAAGTAAAAAATGTAGCTTTTTATTCTATATATTTTTTCATTTTTTTCGATCCATTTATTTGGCAGAGTTGCAACTTTATGCACACGTTAATAGCATCAAATGATAATAGACTAGACAAGGTATATGAAAAATAAAGTTTCAACGCGGGATCACACGCTACTTAGCAGGAATTTAAGGTTATTTGATCCGCTCCATACAAAAAAATAACAAAACACATTTTTCTACCCAAAGTATAAAGTTTAGGAAAAAATACATCAGAACAATTATTGTTGAGGTTAATGAGCTCTATCCATCCACATGAGGAAAAAAGTAAAAAGCAAAGTTGAGCCCTAAGTCACTAAAATCATAGTTTCGACCCACTGTGCGGCGGCGGTTGCGGCGCGGCGACGCTGACCGTCTTGTTGTGTATGCAACGGCTACATTGTCGTTATTTATAAGGCGAACTTCACATCGCGCACTCTCTCGCATACCACTCGACGCACAGTGGGTCGAAACTATGATTTTAGTGACTTAGGGCTCAACTTTGCTTTTTTACTTTTTTCCTCATGTGGATGGATAGAGCTCATTAACCTCAACAATAATTGTTCTGATGTATTTTTTCCTAAACTTTATACTTTGGGTAGAAAAATGTGTTTTGTTATTTTTTTGTATGGAGCGGATCAAATAACCTTAAATTCCTGCTAAGTAGCGTGTGATCCCGCGTTGAAACTTTATTTTTCATATACCTTGTCTAGTCTATTATCATTTGATGCTATTAACGTGTGCATAAAGTTGCAACTCTGCCAAATAAATGGATCGAAAAAAATGAAAAAATATATAGAATAAAAAGCTACATTTTTTACTTTCGTAAGTTCTTTTAAGTTAAATTTGATATGGAATAGTAAGTAAAAGCACGTAATAATACACATAGTTACTTAACAACTAACAACAATACATTTAAAAGGTCCCTAATTAGCTTAAATTTACTAATATATGTAGTATTAGTAAATTTAAAGCTAATCACACTAATCATAATACATTTAAAAGGTCCCTAATTAGCTTAAATTTACTAATATATGTAGTAGTAGTAAATTTAAGCTAATTAGGGATCTATGAATTTCAATTTCTTTGTTTTAATGACTTTAACATGTTTATGAAATGTTATTTTAAGTTAGATTTAATACTGAATAGTGAGTAAAGATAGGTACATAATAATACAAATTAGTAAAGGTAAACTAACATTACTACAACTAACACAAGCAAACTAAAAACTAACTATAAACAACATCAAACATTACTATTTCCTTTCAATTATGAGTTTGACATTTATAAACTAATAAAAAAAACAAGAAACTTACAAACTACCAAAAAATCTTATTCACTATCGCTATGACTATCTTGTAAATTATCTACATCAATAAAATCTATATCGGATTCTGTGGGAAAAATCAGCAGAAGCTCTTTGACTTTTGGAGAGAGAACCATTATATTTTGTTTCACCATTCGAGGTCTTAGACTTGTGATCTTTGGATCAGAAGACAAAAGAAGATTGTGTATAATATCCTCATTTGTCGCCGTTCTACTTACCTTTCTAGAATGACTCTCTCTATATTTCCGGAAATCTTTATTACGAGCTTCCGCTGCCTCTTCCGACAGTTTACCTATAGGTATGGCACCAAAGTGCTTAATTATATCACTCCCATGTACTAACAATTTATGTATACTGGAAGGCATATAATACCAGGGATATAAGTGAACGTACAATTGTGCAGTATCTCTACAAAATTCGGAAAACTTAGAAAGATCCACGCTCTCTCCAGATGCAACCGTCTGAAGAATCACATGAAACCTTTCTATTAAATCTTTATCTATTCCTGTTATGCGAGCTGTTGTTTCTGCATCCCTAAAAAATCTTCTGGCAGTATTGCCATCATTGGTTGTGCCTACTCCTTGCTTGACTACGTCAATAAGTAAACCGCATTCTTTCTTAAACGCTTGCTGTATAGCGCTCTTTCTGAGTGACATTTTTTCTTTGTCATCGCCCCTGCAACTCCATTTTTTGAAGTCCAAACGATAAGCTGCAAACAAAAAGAAATATCACTTAAATAAAAATCTCACAAGTAACTATATAACGTGAAAAAAATTATGAACTAATAAAATTATATTTACCGATATGAAGTAAGCACTCCATGCTTCTTATCCAGGCATGTAAAGATGACATTCCATACTGGAACACTTCTTCGTTGTTCTCTTTTTGAGCAAGTGACTCTAAATTGTTCATCTCTGACGGTTTTGCTTTGCAGATATCACAGACAGCTGAAGATGTGTCTGACAAATATGACGATATTTTGCCGTCTATCATCGTCAAGTGCAATTGATGCTTAACTTCAACTTGATTGAACTTGATTGGCTGAAGTGTTTCTATTTCTTCGGTTATGCTAGTTTTTATAGTTACCACTGTTGACTGCGTTTCTTTGGTAAATTTGAACATTATCGGACGGCAATAGAAAGTTGATGAGGGTCGATCGTTTTCCCAAACAATTGTTCCATCACATTGTTGAAGCCTTATAGGAACTAGACTGGCCATGAAGATAGTTGAGTCATCAAACTCTGCTTCAGTCTTTTGTTTATAATTACTTTGACCTGAGGCTCCATCAAAACCCCATTTGCTTATTAGCAGTAACTCAGTTGGCGAATCCAAATCTAAAGTAATCACTTCTAAAAGCCTAGATACCGTCAAGTTGAGTAAAGCTTGCAGTTTAATAGCAGCTCCTTCTTCAGTTATAATTATGTCTTCTTTCCCTGGATAACATTTTGCCTTCGCTTGTTTTATTTTATAATAAGAAGGGTATAAATCAGACCTATTTTCACTTGCTGCTTCTCTTAGGCTTATATACTGCCACTTACTTAATTTAAGTGAAACTAATAAAGACAGTGCCTTATCGGGTGAATATGTACTACTTTTCGGTTTGCTTGTACTTAAACACTCTTTAACTTTTTCTAGATCTTCGGGGTGATTTAGTAAATGGTTCATAATTTTTCCTACATCCTCATTTCCGGTGTTTCTTAAACTAGCAATTGTAGTAGCTTTAAGTTCATCCGGGGATAACGAAAGCGATTGGTTAATTTGATCAACGCGTCGTCGTTTTTGCCTGGAGCCCAATTCCTCGAAAGGTTTTCGAGGTGTAAATGTAGATGTCGAAGCTTCTGTAGTAGATGGTGGTAGATTTTCGACATCTTCAGTATTACAAATCTCGAGCCTTTCCTGTTCAGTGTTCACAGCTTCAGGTATCATTCCTTCGGGCCAGTTTATTGCACGTTCCAACCAATCACCATTTTTTCTTACAAACTGTGCTAACGTGCGACTACTTCGTTCCCATCTTGCACTTATATTTGAACAAAAGCGCGTACAGAATTTTTGGAGCTCAACACTGTTCTCTTCGGTCACGTTTATTTTATGTTGTAGGAATTGAAAGAATTTTTGACTATCCGACAGTGACTTGACCTGCTCTCTTAAAATCATAAATAAATCTAAATTGTTAACTAAATTATCCATTATAACGAAAAAGGGACGATCAGAATCACGAGATGTTAGTAGTAGTACGAATAAACGAACACTAGTTAGTATATAATAAATTATGGTCATTTTATACTTCCAGAATCCAGTGACAAACAATGTTTACTAATTTTTCTACTACCCTCATTAACTAATTATCCTAATTAATATTACAGTAATGACTAAAAGTGAAAAACATTGTTATTTTATAAGGTAAAAGGTTAAGCTAATTACAGTAATTAAACACACAAATAGAAATTAATTGATTTCATATCCACATTTTTAAATAAAGGTCCCTAATTAGCTTAAATTTACTAATATATGTAGTATTAGTAAATTTAAGCTAATTAGGGACCTTTTAAATGTATTGTTGTTAGTTGCTAAGTAATTATGTGTATTATTACGTGCTTTTACTTACTATTCCATATCAAATTTAACTTAAAATAACTTACGAAAGTAAAAAATGAAGCTTTTTATTCTATGTATTTTTTCATTTTTTTCGATCCATTTATTTGGCAGAGTTGCAACTTTATGCATTTGTTTATAGCATCAAATGATAATAGACCAGACAAGGTATATGAAAAATAAAGTTTCAACGCGGGATCACACGCTACTTAGCAGGAATTTAAGTTTATTTGAGCCGCTCCATACAAAAAAATAACAAAACACATTTTTCTACCCAAAGTATAAAGTTTAGGAAATAATACATCAGAACAATTATTATTGAGGTTAATGAGCTCTACCCATCCGCATAAAAAAAAAAGTGAAAAAGCAAAGTTGAGCCCTAAGTCACTAAAATCATAGTTTCGACCCACTGTGCGACGTCTCGCTGTACAACAGAGAGCGCGAGAAGTGCAGTTCGCATCATCGCGACAATGTAGCCGTAGCATTAACGAGTATTTATAAATATATGATCGTAACTAATATTATAATGCGAAAGTAAGTTTGTTAGTTTGTTACGCTTTCACGCTAAAACGGCTGAAGGGATTCGGATGAAATTTGGCACACAGATCATGCATGACCTGGGTAAGGACGTGGCTAATTTTCATCCTAGATCGCAGACGAAGTCGCGGGCAGCATCTAGTGTTCCATATTGCAACCTATCGAAAATTGCTGAAATAAATTCCTCCACGTAGATTTTGTCACTTTTTCGATGAAATGAAAAATTGTACAACACTGAGGTCAATCCCAGCGCACAGGCACCGCTCGACGGGAGTGGTCGAATCGTTCGTGCCTCGCTTCTCGCGCATCTGACATTGAGAACAGTTCCCTAGAAAACTACGCATTTGAACGCGCCGCTGCTGCCGCCGCCGCCCCGCCCACCGCCTGCTGCTGCCGAGAAAACTGCCTTAGGCTTTACTCGCATGTTCGTGTCGGCACGATTCAGCACAGCCGCCGGGCATAATCGTAGAATATGTAGATTTTACGGGAAAAAGCCGCTAGGCTTAGCTTGAACTGTGCAGAGCCGACCCGAAACCGAACATGTGTAGAACTTATTGCTTCGAGTAGGCTTTGTTAAATTGCTAGTTTAAATACTTCAGAGTCGAATTTGCCGACCCGAACATGTGTGTATGTAGCATCCCCTATACGGCTTATACCGTTTGTCCACCCGCCACCATCAACACCGTCGAGAAACGAGATTATTCGAACAACGCGTGACGTCCCGTAAATATATGTATCGCTACTTCTGGTCCATCATCTCGTTCTCGTTGACGTCCCTTTGTCGTGGCGGTGGACAAACGGTCTTTGGCCCGGTTTACGCCAAAGAGACGAGAGCGAAATGACATGTGTAGCGGAGAGATGTGAGCTGTGTGTAGCGGATTTGTGAGCTCGAAATCAGTCGGTGCGCGAGGAGCAGGCAGCGGGGAACGGGACGCGAGAGCGCCGCCGCCGCGCCGCGGCGCCGCCCGGCCACCCGACTACACACATGTCATCTCTACTCTGCCGAGCCGGAGCCGCTTGTCAGCTCACGGCACAAAATTCTATAAAAAGATTAGACATCTCCTCTCCGCTTGATCAATTTCCACCGAAGCTTTGCGGAGAGATGTGGAAATAACTAAATCTGATTGGTTATTCAAAACACATCTCTCGTCTCCGCTCCTCTCCGCTTTGGTGGAAACCGGGCCTTAGTATACAAGAGACTTACCGCCTTATTAAAAAAAAAAAACAATGGGCTGTAGAAACCTATTTTAGCTATCGAACTGTTTCGTCCCATTCTGTAAAACTTCATTTTAACTTGACAGATATAGACAATATAGTTCAATAGATAAATAGGTTTATAAAGCCAAATGTTTTTTGATGAGGCAGTTAGTGTATAAGAAAATGTGCAACTAAACAACGTGTTTACAATTTTTTTTTAAAGCCTCAGGAGATGTTGATCGAGGCTTTCGGCCATCAGGCCATTGGCCGATACGACAATCGCGTAATAGGTACAATGATAGCCGAGCTCACATTCCACATGTGAACAACTTCGTTTGCTAAGTCGAGATATTTAATTTGTTTCTCTTTCTCAGCTTTCACAAGGTTCTCATCATGTGGAAAGGTAGGTAACATCGATAATCATTGTGCGGCGCGCTCATCGATCACCACTGGTGCTGTCAAACTAAAATATAGTTATGTTGTGTCACTTTAGTCAATTTTAGAATGGAAAATCGTCATTTGAAAGGATTAAACCAAATTTTAGTAATTTTTGCATAAATATTTACAAATGCAGAGGCATTTGTGACAAGAGAATCTACACCACTGAGTTATTAATTTAGTGAAAATGGCAATTATGCTATTCAAAATTTGATATTTTTATTTTATATTGCGATTTCAAATGTGTGGAATAAAATTAGTTGTCAACTAAAATTCACACCAACACTTCGACTTCAGGTGCAAAACAGTACTGTATCTTAATCAATAGCAAAATTGCCATTTACACTAAATTAATAATTTTATTAATTTTTGCATAAATGTTTACAAATGCAGAGGCATTTGTGACAAGAGAATCTACACCACTGAGTTATTAATTTAGTGAAAATGGCAATTTTGCTATTCAAAATTTGATATTTTTATTTTATATTGCGATTTAAAATGTGTGGAATAAAATTAGTTGTCAACTAAAATTCACACCAACACTTCGACTTCAGGTGCAAAACAGTACTGTATCTTAATCAATAGCAAAATTGCCATTTACACTAAATTAATAACTCTGTGCAATCTTTGTGCTGTCAAACTAATGTATTATAACACCTTCTGTATGTACCGTGTTCACGAAATAAATTAATTTGAATTTGAACTAAAATATAGTTGTGTCACTTACTCATTCGTTTTTTCGATAAAAATCACATATATTTTTTTTTACAAATAAAAAGAAATTAAAATCAAATTTCTAAAAAAAAAACAAAAAAAAAATAACAGGAAAATACTAGTTCAAAGTTTGATACTGGTGCAGACGGTAGATGTAAATGCATCCACTGAAACCTTTGACTTTGTCTAAACACTTCGCCAGGTGGTGGTCCACTGAGCCATGACAATCTTCCTTACCATCCCCCGTGCAGCTACTCAAACGCAGCCTATTGTAACTATTAATCACAAAAATATTGATTGATTTATCTTGGTCTGGGTGTTCCACACCCAATCGTACGCTCGCAGGGTTAAGGTCGGAACCCTACTGATTATAAAGAGCCGCAAACAAAATTGTTGGGTGATACACTAAAAATAATCTATCAGCATAATCAGTCTTAAATGTTAGCATTTGTAGGACACAGGCTTCTGTGAGAAAGGGAATGGGCCACAACTCGCTGGGTGCGGGTTGGTGGCTGTCACATGTCTTTGAGTTTTCAGTTCTAGGACATGCCAGTTTCCTTACAATGTTTTCCTATACTATTTTGAGAGCAGTGCTGATAAAATAATTTACACAAAAAGTGCTTGTCTGGGTCCGAACCTATGACCTACAAAGTCTCTAGTTTGACTGGGTCACCACTGTTCAAAAATATTGGCCAGTTGGCATGTTGTAGCATGCAGGCAGACTAGGTAATTGTTTATGAGCTTTGTAGTTCTTATGAAGTTTTGACATATTCCTGTTCTCACTAATACCTACTAAGCGACAACTAAATTAATGCTTAATGCAAGCAAAAACTTGCATTAGCCAACTTAAAAAATAATTAATAAGAAGTGCTGTGCACACCTGTAAGTGACAAATTCAGTCTAGTCTTTAGACTCAATTGTTACAGTACTCCAAAAAATGTATTAGTAAATGAGTTGTTGGAGTGCCATAAATAATTAAATTAAATTATATTAAATTAATTGCAGGGTATTGATCAGTGTTTTAAAATTACAAGTACATATGGTCAGCCCAAAAGATGACCCTCTGACCCGATTTATGCTTCTCAGTTTATTAATCAAAATACCATACTTAAAACTATCTCAACTCATGTTCTAGAGAGGTCTAATTGTAATGTAATCTAAAAAAATACTGATACGATAACAAAATATTCTTTCACTAATAGAAAGCTACACAATAACCGAGTGTCTTATGATATTTTTGACGATAAAACAAAAATAATTCCGAGGACGAAGTCGCGTGCAGGAGCTTTAATATGTTACATGAAATGTTCAAGTCAATTTATTTATAATGCCACCACTGTAAATCGACTATCGTCGATCGAAATTAGAATTATGTAGGTACAGATTCTATACAATTATCCAGTCCAGAATCCAAATTAAGCGCAGTGTCGAGAACGTCGTTGATTTCCGACGCAAATATTAAAGCCATAATATCAACTTTATACCTCTGAAGATTTTAAACATAAAAAATATGCACCTTAACTAAATTAGGTACATGAAAATCGACGATATGCCTAATATCTGCTCGACGATTATCAAGTAGAAACACCAATACTAGGTATGTATACAATACAAGAGAAAAATAACTTCTGAGACTGTGGAGTTATGATATGATAGTCAATCATTAAAATATAATTCACATTTTAAAAGGAAGATTGAAATAGAACACGTAAACTACTAGCAAATAAATCACACAATAATTATTGTAGACAATACTTACTATAAACGCCACACAACAAGTTGTTCACAAAATGGATACCATACTCCAAAAATCTAGGTCCATAGAATGATCAATGAAAGACGGTCACAGTTTTGAGAATAATTTAACGATGGAGATGATTTTTACCGTATATCTTCCGGATTACTGAGATTAAATGCCCAATTCAGCATAATATCTCACATCACTAACAAATACGAGAAACGCCATTTAGGCACCGTCCATTTTGTTTCCAAAATGAGTTTTTTTACATGTGCGCTTTCGATAAATGTTGCTATATCAATAAATCAATCATGATTTAAGAACCATTAAATTATCCCGTCAAGAAACACCGGTCAAGACCGGTGAGACTAATTTAGTAGATTAGAAAACATGATAACACATATATTCTAAAATGGACCACATTGTTTTGGAAATAATAGTAAATTAGTACAGTAACTACATCGACAATTATCGATATTAAAATTGTGTTCGGCAAAAAAGGTTCTCAATGAAAGGATTTCAAAGATATTCATTTTAAATAAAATACAAAAACTGGCCAAATGTGAGTCGAAGTCGCTCCAATTCTTGGAACATATTAGCACCAGCGAGTTGAAAGACTAGTAGTACTTGCGGTGATGAGGTGAGGACTGACGTCCAAAATATTCGCTATGACATCGTGAAGTTACCAAAGACTTTTCTTCGGGACACCTAAAGGTAGCTTGGGATACCGAAAGCAAATCGAAGAAACGTTTTTATTTTTTCACTTATTTAACCCAACGACGTAAGTACCGAAAAAACCGTGGTTTGGCAGAGCAAAATTTGGCAAGATGGAGACATTCCAATACGGAAGCGACCAAGGAACATATTTACTCTAAGGAGGATGAGACTGGGTCATGTTTGCTCTCCAGCCTAAATTGGGATGATGACTAGACTACTATTAAAAATGTTCGTAAAAAAAATGTAATTTCAAAGAAGGCACAGTAAAAATCAGATAATCAAAAAAAATATGTAAAAATGAAGAAGATACACGCTTTGAAATTTTTTGGAGGGGATTATTGCTGTCCTTGTCGCGCGGTACGGACAATGTACGGCTCTATTAAGACGTTATGTAGTCGTGACGTCACTTCTACGATAGTGCTATCCTAGTCTAACACTTACTTTAAAACGTTAATAACTTGGCAGTTTTTTAAGTTTTTACAATTTTTGTAAAACTATTTGCACTATTTGGAAATAAACATTTTTTTGAGATAAAAATAAAAAAATGTCATCATCCCCACATCGACGGCCCTAATTGCTTATTTATGGTAAAGACGTTTTCAAATTAGTTTTTTTTGTTTTTCAGATGACTGATCATCTTTTCTCAGTTTCCTCCGTACTCCTATTTCCACCTTCTAAAACTTTCTTTCCTCTTTAGTATTTAAATAGCTTTCCTGTACACAGGTGTTTGGTAGAAGGACCGACAAAATGTTCTCTTGTATAGGTGTGGGCATAAAGATAAGTTTGTTATTGTATGTTTTGTTTGTAAATGAGATATGTTTTTTTTCGTGTCGTCAACTTTTTTGTTTGTGGGTGTAATAGAAAATACAATAAAATAACGTTGGGTGTGCAAGCCGTGGGGTCGCATGTTGAAGAGCCTCCACGCGGCGCACCCTGGGCAACGTCAGCTCCAACTGTCCACCTGCTTTTGGTGGACAGTTGGGGTTGGCGGCCAATCTTCAACAAACGGGGAAGGGTCATGGTTCCAATCATCGATCATTTGCTATGGTCGATGAAGGGAACCGGGCTAGGGTTGGGGCGGCCAGTCCGTCTTCGGGACAGGTCTGGTGGCCATCTCCGTCCACACCCCCTCTGTTTGCAGAGGGTGAGTTTTGTGGGCGTCGAGTGGGGAGGGGAGAGGAAGACAACCTCTTTAAAAAATTACCTCAATCCCAAGGTCGAGCGTGCCGAGGGGATGAATGGCCGGAGGGAATCCGGTCACTAGCGCTGGGGAGGGTTATCAGGGGAAATAGGGACCACACTCTTCAAAGGAACACAAAACATGAATAAGACAGATGTAGAAAAACTACCCCAGGGCGGTACCGGCTGCGCAGCAGCCGGAGAATCCGCCACGTTCCCTTCGGGAACGTCAAGCCCCCATTCGTATTCTGGGGGGGGCAACAAATGTCTTCTGAGCCGAGGAGGCTCGTCGAGTGATGCGCGGTCAGAGTCTGACGCGGCATCTGGCGCGGAGGGCTCATTTAAGAGCCCGGAGCGCGTAGTGGTGGGCGCTGTTGGGAAGAACAAACGGTTCTTCCTGAAGCGGCCCAAACCGAGGGATGGCCAGGGGTCACACTCGGATGGCGGGATGGCCTCGGCCCGAAAAATCGGTCGACGCTGTGGGCCGAAAAAAAGAGGCGGGGAGCTCACCACCCAGGAGGGAAGGGAGGCCAGTCCGGCCGAGTCAGCCCAGCGAGCCCTGAGTCTCGCCACGGAGGGGCGCCACACTGAAGTGGACGGCCGTAGGGTGGCCCTGTCGGAGTCGTCAGGTGGTGGACGGGATGCTGCTGGCGGCTCAAAGACTGAGCAAGCGGCCAGGTTTGCGGAGGTCGTGGTTGCCGCGATAAAGGGTGTGGCCTTGAAGAGGACTCAGTCCTCAAAAGACAAGGCCATATCTGCAGCCACGGCCTCCATTATAGAGGCAGCGGAGGCCATTCATTTCGGGCCTTCGCCGGACGGCATGTCCGAGATGCGGGCGGAGGTCGCCCGCTTGACAGCCGCCATGGAGCGTCTCCGAAAGGAGAATGTGGAGCTCCGAGCAGACCTGGCAAAGGTTCAAGGAGCTGGCCACCGGGAGGCGGTAACAGGAAGGGCGCAGCATGGGCAAGGCCAGCCCGTGTCTGCCGAGGACCGGGTTTTGACCCTGGTGCGGCATGAGCTGGCTGCCTTTCAGAGTCGGTTCTCCACTCTGGAGGCTATTGTCCTGCGCCCTCCGCTGGCGGCGAGCCATTCGGCCTCGGGCCAGCGAAAGGCGGCGTCGTATGCCGCCACCGCGGCCAAACCAGGATCCTCGGGGCGGACCCATAGTGGGGCCGTGGCGGGCCCGCCCCTGGCGAAACCTGCGTCGCCCCAGACCAGGAAAGGTGGAGTGACTGCACAGACGGCGAAGGCCCCAGCCGTGACGGAGAGACGGCCACCCCCGCCTTCTAAACCGCCTTCTAAATCTCCTCCAGCCGACGCCGAATGGCAAATTGTCGGGGAGAAGGGGAAGGTGGGTAAGGCAGCAAGGGCGGCCAGAAGAAGGCAGAGGCGGCAGCGGCGCAAGGAGCGAAACGTCGCGGCTAGGCTCCGTGCCCCGAAGTCCGCAGCTGTAGTTATCACACTACAGCCGGAAGCGGAAAAGAAGGGCATGACCTACCGCGAGGTGCTCGGCAAGGCGAGGACGGCGGTGAACCTCCAAGAGATCGGCGTCACCAATGGCCTTCGGTTAAGGGTCACTGCGACTGGGGCCCGGATGCTGGAGGTCCCCGGTGCGGCCAGCGGCCCGACCGCAGACGCTCTAGCTGAAAAGCTTAGGGCGTCCCTGAATGCGGACGAGGTCCGAGTATCCAGGCCCACCAAGTGCGCTGACATGCGTATACTGGGCCTGGACGACTCCGTGACGGAGGAAGAGGTCGTGGCTGCCGTTGTTAGGACGGGGGGGTGCTCTGCCCAGCAGGTAAGGGCAGGCACCATTCGTCCTGACTTCACGGGGATGCAATCCATTACGGTGAGCTGCCCCGTAACGGCGGCCCAAAAAATTGCCGGGGAGGGCCGAAGGCTCCTGGTGGGCTGGGTCTCCGCGCAGGTCAAACTGCTGGAACCCAGACCTCTGAGGTGCTTCCGCTGCCAAGTGGGCAACCACGTGGGAGTGCAATGCACCTCGGAGGTGGACCGCAGCGGCCACTGCTTCCGCTGTGGTCAGCCCGGTCACAAGGCCGGCTCGTGTAGTGCCGCGCCGCACTGCTTTATATGTGCGGCAGCTGGCAAGCCGGCCGATCACCGGGTGGGGAGTAAGGCCTGCGTACCACCCGCCAAAGCCAGGGGCAGGGGCAAGCCCACTGCCACCGCCGTCAATGCCGCGTCCGCCGACACTGCCGCCGCCGCTGCTGCCTCCACCGTCGTCGCCGCCGCAACCATAGTGGCAGGGCCTTCACAGCGGGCTCGGGAGGGGGCTGATATGGAGTGTCAGTAATGGCCCCATTACGCCTCCTCCAGGCGAACATCAACCACTGCGCCTCTGCTCAGGATCTGTTGCTCCAGAGCATGGCGCAGTGGTCGATTAACATCGCCGTGGTCGCTGAGCCGTACTTTGTCCCGCCCAGGGATGACTGGGTGGAGGACCTGAGCGGCTCAGTGGCCCTAATTTCGTCGGCCGCCGCCGGTACCCTGTCCCTCGAGGCCGTCAAGAGGGGACGGGGTTGCGTGGCAGCACGGTTCGGGGAGATAGTCGTGGTAGGGGTGTACTTCTGAGGCTGTCACGCCCTACCGCCGGCCTCAGCACCATCGAGGCGATCCGGCCAGTGCTCGACCGCTGGCTCGGGAGAAGGCACGGCTCCCTGTCGTTTCGGGCGACGCAGGTGCTCTCGGGGCATGGTTGCTTCGGGAAGTACCTGTCTCGCATAAACAGGGAGCCGGACGCCCGGTGTCACCACTGCGTCGACTGCCGGGAGGACACGGCGTGGCACACGCTGGCAGAGTGTGCCGCTTGGGAGGAGCCGCGCCGTGCCCTCATAACTGAAGTAGGCAATGACCTGTCGCTGCCGGCCGTCGTGAACGCGATGGTCGGCGGCGCAGAGTCCTGGGACGCAGTGGTCTCCTTTTGCGAAACGGTCATCTCGCAGAAGGAGGCTGCGGAAAGGGAGAGAGAGATCTCGACTCTCGACCCGGCCCGCAGCAGACGCACCGGGCGTCGGAGGAGGGCGGATAACGCCCTCTTCCGGCCCCCCTAAATGGGTCCAGGGGCGACGGATTCGGGGACATCCGTCGCCCCCCAACATCAGGACCCGAGAAGGCGGCGCGCGTAGTGTTCCTCGCGCGCCGACCACAGACGTTGCGGGGGGAGTACACCTCACTCCCCCCGCCCGAGACGGGGCCCGCGCAAGCGGGACGGCACCAGCCAGGTTGTGGAAGAATAATGTGTTCCCGCGACCCCGGCGTAGGTGTGAGAAGGAACACCGGGGTGGTTTTTAGTCAGTAAGAGTCTGACAGACCCCTCCGCCCGCCCCAGGGCGGAGGACATCCATGAGGATTTTCCACCCCGGGAACAAAAAAAAAAAAAAAAAAAAAAGGGGTGTACTTCTCTCCGAACCGAACTCTCGCCGAGTTTCACAACTCCCTAGCGGAGTTGAGAGTCGTCGTCGTCGGGTTTCGTTCCCTCCCCGTGCTCGTCCTCGGGGACTTCAATGCCAAGAACTTGGCTTGGGGTTCCCGGCTCACGGACACGCGGGGCAGGATGGTGGAGGACTGGGCTCTGGAGACAGGCCTGGTCGTCCTAAACCGGGGTTCTGTCCCAACGTGTGTGCGTATGCGGGGTGAATCAGTGGTGGACATTTCGTTCGCCAGCCCCGCTCTGTCGCCGCACGTTATTGACTGGCGCGTCATGGAGGGGGTGGAGACCTATTCCGACCACCGGTATATCCGGTTCGATGTCTCCGCCCAGACCTCGAGCGCGCCGGTCCGACAGGCCCCGAGTGGTCCGCGGTGGGCGCTGAAGCAGCTGGACCGGGAGCTCCTCCTGGAAGCCTCGATCGTGCAGGCCTGGGTGTCACCACCGGACAGGCCTGCTGACATCAACGACGAGGCGGAGTGGTTCCGGGAGGCCATGTCCGAAATATGTGACGTGGCAATGCCCCGGGTCCAGCCCGGACGTGCTTGGCGCCAGGTGTGCTGGTGGTCGCCGGAGCTGACGGCTTTGCGCAAGGCGTGCGTGGCTGCGCGACACCTGTACACCAGGCACCGCAGGCTACGTATTCGCCCTCCGAATACGGAAGCCATTCAGGCGGAGCTGTACGAGGGGTACAGAGCGGCGAAGACCGCCCTCCAAGCGGAGATCCTGCGGGCCAGGGCTCTGGCCCGCGAGGAGTCGCTGGAGACTCTGAACAGGGACCCGTGGGGACGCCCCTACAAAATGGTGCGGGATAAACTCCGCCCATGGGCTCCCCCACTGACGCAGAGTCTCCGGCCCCAGCTCATGGAGGAGGTGGTGAGCACTTTGTTCCCTTCGCGGGGGGAGTATACTCCCCCGCCCATGACTCCGCCTACTGCGGTGCCGGATGCGGACCACACTGCCGACGACGACGACGATGCTTCGGAGGTGACCGGGGTAGAGCTGAGAGTGGCGGTAAATAGGCTTAGTGCCAAAAATACCGCCCCAGGACCCGACGGCTTACCTGGAAGAGCCTGGGTTCTGGCCATGGAGGCTCTCGGGCCTCGACTTATGGGGCTCCTAAGCGCATGCTTGGAGGAGGGCCAGTTCCCACTTCGCTGGAAGACGGGGAAACTGGTCCTCATTAAGAAGCCGGGGCGCCCTGCGGACTCTCCGTCCGCTTACCGGCCCATCGTGCTGCTCGACGAGGTGGGCAAGCTCTTTGAAAGAGTTATTGCAAACCGCCTCGTCGGGCGGCTGGTGCGGGTGGGGCCGGATTTGGCGGAGAGCCAGTTTGGTTTCCGCAGGGGGCGCTCTACGGTGGACGCCATCATGCGCGTGCGAGCCCTCACGACGGGGGATGCTGTTGCCCGGGGTGGGGTCGTCTTGGCGGTGTCTCTAGACATCGCCAATGCCTTCAACGCCCTGCCCTGGAGTTGCATCAGGGAGGCATTGCGGTATCACCGGATGCCGACCTACCTCTGTCGCGTGGTCGAGGCCTATTTGACGGACAGGGCCGTCATCTACCCCGGTCACCGGGGAGAGTGGAACCGGCGAGAGATGTCGTGCGGTGTCCCACAGGGATCGGTCCTGGGGCCGCTTCTGTGGGATATCGGTTACGACTGGGTGCTGCGCGCGGACCTCCCGAATGGCGTCAGCGTGGTGTGCTACGCTGACGACACGCTGGTCCTGGCACAGGGGAGGTCGCACCAGGAGGCGGCCGAACAAGCGACACTCGGGGTTGCGACAATCGTCGATAGGATCCGGCAGTTGGGACTCGAAGTGGCCCTGCACAAGTCCGAGGCCATGTGTTTTCATGGTGCTCGGAACGCGCCACTGTCGGGTTCCCAGATAAGGGCGGGAGGGGTTCACATCGGTGTTGAGTCGACGATGAAGTACCTGGGACTCGTCCTCGACAGCCGGTGGAACTTCGTGGAGCACTTCCGACGTTTGGCTCCCAGACTGGAGCGGGCTGGGGCTGCCTTGAGGCGGCTCCTGCCCAATCTAGGGGGTCCAAACGCCTCCTGCCGGAGGCTCTACGCGGGAGTCGTGCGGTCCATGGCCCTTTACGGGGCACCGGTGTGGGCGCGTTCTTTGAGGCGCCGACCGGCCCGCCGGTTGAACGCGTCCCAAAGGGTCATGGCCATCCGGCTGGTCCGGGGATACCGCACGGTCTCATGCGAGGCGGCGAGCCTCCTTGCCGGATTGCCGCCATGGGATCTGGAGGCAAAAGCCCTCGCGCACGTATGGGAGTGGCGCGAGGAAGCAAAACGCCGGGGTGTAACTCCGCTGCCGCGACAAATCACGGTACAGCGGACAGAGCTCCGGCGGGATCTCATGGCGACATGGAGGGTGCGATTGTCGCAACCCAGTGCTGGGCACGCCACAATAGCGGCGGTAAGTCCCCTCTTTGAGGAGTGGTTGGAGAGGCGCCACGGCGTCCTCACATTCCGCCTGACACAGGTCCTCACCGGACACGGTTGTTTCGGGAGGTTCCTGTTTCGCATAAGGCGGGAGGAAACGCCCGGGTGTCACCATTGTGTGGATCGCCCGGAGGACACGGTGGAGCATACGGTGGAGGTATGCCCAGCTTGGGCGGAGCACCGCAGTGTCCTCGCGGAGGCGATTGGCGGCGGCGATCTCTCGCGTCCGGCCCTGGTCCAGGCCATGGTACGGAGCGAGAGGGAATGGAAAGCCGTCACCTCCTTCTGCGAAGCAGTAATGCTCGCAAAGGAGGAGGCGGAGCGCGTGAGGGAGAGAGCCTTGCGCCCTCACGCCCCTAGTCGCCGCAGGAGACGCCCTGGGCGTCGGGAATCGCAAGCAGATTCCCGGCCACCGTAGGCGCGGGCTTGCGGACGGCGAGCCATGGGTAGCTCGCCGTCCGGTAAGGACCAGGCCCGGGTCGACGGCGCGTTGTGTTCCACGCGCGCCTCAAAGAGATGTCAGCACAAAATGACGGGGTCCGATAGGGCCGACGCCTCAGGGTCGCGGGTTATTCCACAGAGAAAACCGTGGCCCTGGCACAGGCAACTGAAGGAACACGGGTGGGTTTTAGTCAGTAAAAGTCTGACACGCCCTCCCGCACCATCCAGAGCGGGAGAAGTCATTTGATGATTTCCCACCCAAAAAAAAAAAAAAAAAAAAAAAAAAATAAAAAAAAAAAAAAAAAAAAAAAAGGGTGTGCAAGCCGTGCAAGGCACATTTCTAAACCTAGACTACCTAAAAAAATAGGAAATGGACAAAGTTGACTTAATGATTGTGTTGCCAGTCATAAAATGGTTAAGAGGTACAAAAATTATAAATTACAAAATTCATAATAAATACATTTATTTGCTAGCAAATAACACTCCCTATCCCTCGATAAATTGTGTCGGTCCTACTACTAAACACCCTGTAATTGAAAATTATATTAATGTATAATCATTACTTTTAATACATATTATGGTTGTAACTTTTCGTCATTATAGTTCCTTATCTCATTATTTTCTTGTTATCCTAAATCCCATTATAATTATTATAATACTATTTTCACTAGGAGTAAAAGTGTTCTGTGAACTATACCACTCGCTGCTGGTCTCCCACACAGATGGTCTGCCTGCTGCCAGCTGTAGAGCCAACTAAATTGTAGGGACCACTGACACCCACAAATAAAAGAAATCAAATCTGATGATCAAAATAAAGCTGATGATAAAGTTTAGAAGCGTGTAAAAAGACACCTATCGAAACCGAGAGTGACTTGTACTGCCCGTCATTGTAATAATTTCTTTGCACCTCAAAATTCCAACTATTACTTTTACGCTATTTACGAAAACAAGTTTTAGATGATAAAACACAACTTTAAATACCGACCCCTATGATCCGACCCCCCTATGATCCCATAGGGGATCCCTATGATCTGTACCGTTGCATGCACCTATAAGCACACAGATTTGCGTGCGTTGCTTTGCCCACTAGGGTTAACATAGTTTTTTTTTCACACCAAAATAAACGTTACTATAGTTAGTTTATCATTTCTCAGCAATTTTTTTTGCGCAATTTTACTTAGTTTGATGCACAGAATGCGTAGTTACGGCTTTGTGATGGTTCTGTTTACACCTTGTATATATTATAAATCTATGTCTATAGAGACTATAAATTAATTAAAAGACGCTTTTCTAGTCTGGCTGTGTGACCGCGTTGTTCTTACAAACTATGCAATGGATTTGGTACGGTTTCCACCATCATTAATTATGTGTATTATATACAAAACCTTCTGCAATAAATTATTCTTATACCTGCTATAAAAAATCTCGATGTTTTATCAAGTCGTAAACACCGTGCGAAACAGGTCGGAGGAAGCAGCCGAAGCGGGTCGACAATTGATAAACAGTATGTAATGTCAAAAGGAAACTACAGTTCTGGGAATTGAACCTCCAATCATATCTACTTCAAGGGATCCTAAAACCACCAAACTAACTAGTTTTACACAAACATAACTTAAGGCGCCATTAGACGCTCAATCTGACTGACAGCTTTTGATTGATCGTTGATCACGGACTGAAGCAAGACTGAAGCGACGCCTGCTAGACGATCAGTCACGAACATCTTTAGGCAGAGTCCAAAATCCGGCTGGACAATGACTAGTAATAAAGTTAAGGCATGCGTTGTACGAATCCTTGAAATGTCTATAGAGAAACGTGTTCAAAGAAAATGCTGGATGAAATCGTGGTTACAAAAAACATTAAACGTCATCTACGGTTGTACACAGCATAATTGTTTGGTTGATTTCTTGCATATTTAATAAAGCTTCTAGCCTTTTGTGTACCTATACTTATTTGCGTAAACATTACTTGTACTGGTGGCCCTACTGCTCTCCTGAATGAGAGTTATGTGGTCATCGGGATCGGTGAGGACATGCTTGGGACGGCGGACATGACTGATGGAGGAGGGAATATAGCTAGCGGCCTTGACAACCAGAGGGTTGCAGTGATTCGCGGCGGTCTCGAAGAAACGCTTTGAAATGCGTTTCATGAACTGGCGGATAGTGGGAATCTTTAGGTCAACGTGAAGGATCTCGTTGCGAACGTACCAGGGGGAGCCTGTAATCCTACGGAAGAACTTTTTCTGGAGGGTCTGCATTTCTATTGAAGCGATAGGGCTTGGCGTGTGCAAAGACTGCACTGGCATGGGTGTAGATACGCATTTTGCACTTTAGTGACAATTTGCTACGTGCATTTAGGACAAAGTGAAGTCTACCTAGAGCGAAGGCGGCGCGCGAACGAGCCGCCTTAATGTCCTCTGAAAAAGAGAGGTGCTCATCGAGCACTACACCCAGATATTTGACTCGCTTCTCCCAAGGGATCGGCTTGCCGAACATGGTGATCGGTCGAGGGGGGCAGGGATTGCGACGAGGCTGTGAGAAAAAGTCAGATTGAGATAGAATGTTTCTTTTTATACTATATGATAGAATGTCTATTGGCCGCATATGGCCTTGTTCGCACTGCCATGCGTTTATTATCGCAAGATCTGTGAAGCATGATATGAAATGTTGAATGTTGGTTTGGAATGGAATGAAATTTTGAGTCGTAAAGGTCGTGACGTACTTTTATTCGATGGCAAAATCACATGCATCCACACACAGATTTTGACATCCGATCGCTGGCGATGGCATTATTTAGCTGTAGGTAGCTGAAAGTTGGCAACTCTTGCGGTGCGGTGACAGCGGTGTGCGCTGGCTGAGCTTCGTTCTCATTGTGATTAAAATTTACATTTTGTTTTGTATGTTTTTACAAGAAAAATATAATTAAACTTTGAGGCAAACGGTTAAAAAAATATTACAAATGATGAAATTAGTCGACCCAGTTGTTCGAAGTTTCAAAGTGGCAAAAGTGTTTCGAGAAAACACGGACAAAATAAACAGTATAGACTTTTCTCCTAGCGGGGAAACGTTAATATCTTGCAGTGAAGATGATCAAATCGTCATTTATGATTGTGAAAAAGGCACACAGATGATCACAGTGAACAGTAAAAAATATGGTGTTGATCTTATACATTTCACACACGCCAAGAACACTGCGATCCACAGTTCAACCAAAGTTGATGATACCATAAGATATTTGTCACTTCATGACAACAAATACATAAGATACTTTCCGGGACATACAAAGAAAGTTGTGACTCTTTGTTTGTCACCTGTTGAAGACACATTTCTTTCTGGATCATTAGACAAAACATTGCGTTTATGGGACTTGCGTTCACCCAATTGTCAAGGTTTAATGCACTTGTCAGGAAGACCAGTAGCAGCTTATGATCCTGAAGGTCTCATATTCGCAGCTGGGGTTAACTCAGAAAGTATCAAACTGTATGATTTAAGGTCATTTGACAAAGGTCCCTTCGTCACATTTAAGTTGAATCAAGAAAAGGAGTGTGACTGGACTGGATTAAAATTTTCCCGTGATGGCAAAACAATGTTGATTAGTACAAATGGATCCATTATTAGATTAGTAGATGCGTACCATGGCACTCCGTTGCAGACCTTTACTGGTCATCTTAACAATAAAGGCATACCTATAGAAGCATCATTTAGTCCTGACTCCCAATATATCTTTAGTGGCTCAACAGATGGAAGAGTTCATGTCTGGAATGCTGATACGGGATATAAAGTGTGTGTCTTAAATGGTGATCATCCTGCCCCAATACAATGTGTACAATTCAACCCTAAGTTTATGATGCTGGCTTCTGCTTGCACCAACATGGCATTTTGGTTACCTACATTAGATGATGTTTAATATTGTTTGCAAGAAGAAGCGTAAAGAAGTGTAATCATTAATGATTTATCACTGTACTTGCAAAGTTAATGTTTAATAAAATCTTATTATACTGTTAATTTTATGATGATTGACATGACACAAAGGTACGCTAACAAAAAAAAAAAAACATTTACATGATTATCTGTGTAACATCACACCTGAAATTCTCAGAGGGTTAGGCAAAGAAAAGGAAGGGAAAGGTTAGGGGGCAAATTCATAATTAGATCCATATTTATGAACAGGCAATGAGTCCTCTCTACATTTTGTGTTCCCATAATTTCAATATGTAATATTAAGCATCTGAATCAATGTCAATCACCATGAAATGAACAAACTTTAATAACTAAAGATGATTAAAATAAAGATAAAATTAGAAGTAGTTCATGTATTTAGTAGTCTAATTATAACATACCAACAATCACAATCCCTTTTTTTTTTGTTTATTTAAGAGTATTCATTCAATTATTTACTTTGAAGAGCTTCTTTTATTCAGCCATTGGTAATGAATCTTTTAAAAATGTAGGGGATTGTGAGTTAGCATGCATTTGGAGTACATTTCAATCCTTGGGTGAGAATACTGTTGAAAATAGCACGAGTTCATGTTTGATTTTGATTTATTTTAATTTATGTGAATGTAACTATGTATAGTTTTATTGTATAAATATTAATTGTGACTGAATACTTATTCAAGTTTTTGATCAATTGATTTAAGTAGGTACCTACCTATATAGTATAAATGATAGAACTATCATAAGTAATACATCAGTACATTATGTGTATTGGAACCCTAGTATAATGCATTTAAATAGTTTTCATTCCAATTTAATATTCGCCTTTATATTGTTGGTAAAATCTATTTCCTACTTTGTCACCTAAATGTAACTCTATGGTGCATACTACTAAATGTTTTGCTTTAATTTTAACAAAAGATTTCTATTCTGTGCATGTCAATTTAAGAACGGAAACATTCCTAACTAATACCAGTTAGAAGTGTTAGAACACTATTAAAAACTGTTTTAATACCTAAGAACGACTTTCTTTAAAACATGTGGCCCATAAAATTACTATGTATTTACAGTCAGCAATAAAAGACTACCTACACTTTTCTTTTTTAGGGTTCCGTAGTCAAATGGCAAAAACGGCAAACTTTGGTTTAATATGTCGTCCTATCCGTCAGTATGTCACAACCATTTTACGCTATTGACGGCATACGCGGCCACAACCACGATTTGATGACGATGACTACCGCCATCCCGTATAAAGTACAACAAGAATGCGTCCAAGCACCGAGAATTCGGTGCTTGGAAGCATTCCTGTTGAAAGAGAAAAAAAGTGAAGAGTGCAATGTACTGTCACGAGACGCTTTTTTCACTTAAATAGTGTTTATGATTACTTGCCCTCCTTTTTTATTATATGTACCTACGTAATATTATTATTTTAAAAATGTCTGACATCTCGGGCTTGTGTTGGCTCTGGGGCGGGCCAGTGGTGTTTTTTAAGATTCAGCGTTTGCCGCCCCATAAATTAACGGAAAAAAGCAAAAACTTTTCACTATAATACGACGGGAGTGGTATCTGTTGGGCAACTGCACCACGATAGACGTCAAGTCTACTCAATATGTACTACTCGGCCGGATTAACATAGCCCCTGTCTCGAATCACGTTTGTTGAGTATAGTTTAAAAAAATAACAAATAAAACCCAGCAGGGTGTTGATGTGGGCTGAGAATGAGGGAATGCCAACAATTTTTTTTTTCCTGATGTTCAGATCGGATTGGGTCAAGCCAGCTTCTACAGGGTGACAGGTAAATTCGACCCATTCCTTGAAAAAGTTAAACTAGAGGCCATTAGCAGCAAATTAAGTCTCGTATACTGTGGGTCAAAACTGGATGGTTATCAATAAAAAATCGAAGAACCGTCACAGCTCGGTAATTATCCACTTTTGACCCCTAGTTAACTGGACCTTATTTGTTGCTGATGTTTGTCTAGTACCTATAACCCCTTTCAAGAAATAGGTTGATTTCCCATGTCTGTGTAAGAATAGCTGAACTGTTTGAACGTTTGAAAGTTCAGGTAAAGGAAAACGAACGTTCCGCACTTCAATTGTCCCCGCAGTGCACAGAAATATGCATTTCCTATGCTTTTTCAGTAAATGGAAATGCTTCCTTCAAATCTTTATTATTTTATTTTTTTCATGAGGACACATTCTTCTTGTAGATCATCCGCTTGCTCAATCGGGTATACCTTTTGATTTTTGGCATTCACTCTTACTTCTGATTCAGACAATTTTGCGGTTACCACCTCTTACGAAGTTTTGCGCTTCGATAACTCGCCAAACAATTAGTCGCATATTGGGAAGAAGGTAGGTATTAACCCTGAAATGGTCACATCCTTGTAACTAATGTAACAACACTTCTCCCTCGCGACACTCATCGTCTCGTTTCTTTCTCTTAATAATTATTCTCTTGCGACTGTTTCTGTTTTTCGATCATTAGTATCAAGCACTACAGGTTTGCGCCAGTTCTCTTTAGCCAAGGAGAGCGGGGTGAGGCCCTTGTCCACCGCTACCACATAACGATGCATCCCCACGTCGTCTTCTAGGAAATATTCCCTGAGACTGCATATCTCGCGATTGTGTAGGGTCTTGGCGTTTAAAAAGCCTCGACCACCACACTTTCGCGGGATATACAGTCTCATTACCGATGACCGTGGGTAATGCATTCGGTTTGCAGTCAGCAGTGTTCGGACCCTCCTATCCAGGGCGTTGAGTTCGGTCTGAGTCCATTTGAGTATGCCGAAAGAGTACATCAAAACTGGCATGACCCAACCGTTAAAGGCGCGCACCTTGTTTCTGCCTGACAGAAGACTATTTAACACTTTCTTCAGGCGGCCAAAGAAGCGCTCCTTTAACGATTGCTTCATGTAAGTACCATTGATGCCCAACACTTCCGACATACCCAAATACTTATAGGTTTCGGATGCGGAGAGGGCTCTGACGTTTATGGAATCCGAGAGTTGGGTTCCCACGGATTCCACAATCTCCCCTCGCTTTACATGCATGACCGCACATTTGTCCACACCAAATTCCATTCTGATGGCGCTACTGAAAGTTCAGTTACTTTCAGTAGCTCCATTAGTTGCAAATTGTTGGGGGCAAAGAGTTTTAGATCATCCATGTACAGAAGGTGAGATATAACCTGACCACCTCTCCTCAGCCTATAGCGTAGACCTGAATCCTCCAGCAGTGTGCTTAGAGGATTCAAGGCTAAGCAGAACCAAAGCGGGCTCAAACTATCGCCCTGAAATATGCCTCGCTCGATCCTTATCGGGTCGCTATTCCTCAGGATATTCTGACATCCTGGATAGCGAAGGACCGTCCTCCATCGCCCCATACATGACATCAAGAAGATGCGCAGAGTTGCATCTACTTTATAAAACTCCAGCACCCTCATGAGCCACGTATTTGGCACCGAGTCATAGGCCTTCTTGTAATCTATCCAACATGTCGACAGATCCTTTCGGGAACGACGAACCTGTTGGCTAATGGCTATATCAATGAGAAGTAGCTCCTTAGTACCGCGGGACCCGTTCCCACATCCATTTTGAGAGGCAGACATGATGGAGTTGGTGTCTATATGTTTGTTAATTTTAGCTCTCAAAATTGATATAAGAACTACAGAGACCGTCGGTAAACACGTGATCGGCCTATATTTTTTGGGTTCCGCGGTGCTACCTGATTTATGGAGCAGGTGGGTAACTCCTGTTGTTAGGAACTGTGGTTGCGAACCAAAGTCCAAAGCCGTCTGGTACTGAGCCGCCAAGCGAGCTTGTGAACCATTTGATCCAAAAGTTCTGCAGCCCGTCCGGCCCTGGAGACTTTCAGTTAGGCAACGGCCGGACTGCAGGAGCTACATCTTGGGGGCAGATGGTAATAGCCCCCATTTCTGGTATTGGATTGCAGGCTCGCTCGACTTCCCGAGTCCAGTCACCTTCGGTGTGACTGACAGGCAAAGACCAGATGCTGCGCCAGAAAGAACTCATGGCATCATCATCTGGCAGGCACGTGTCAGCCACACCTTGGTTCGGTCGCTCCCAACCCCTATAAACCCACCTTTCATAGCTCTGGAAGGTGCGATTCTGACTGTATCGCTCTAGTCGCCGCTTATACCTACGAATACGGTTAGCCCATGCATACACTTTCTGCTTCAGGAAGTCGATGCGCTCTGTGACGCAGGACAGATAGTTCTGAGAGCTAATATCTGTCCCTGAGAACGCCCGCCTCACAAAGCGCATCACTCTTGGACGAGTATTGCCGTCTCTGAAGCAGATTAGTTTGCCGATGCACTGCCAAGCTGGTACGGTTGACTTCGGTCGTGTAGCTCTAGAGTCATTGGCAAATTTGACGTGAGCTACACGACATGCCGCTACAGCCGCGCAGTACAGAATAGAATGAGTATCGGTGAGGTCTTCGCGGTCATCAAAATTGTTTGATAACTGCGAATCCAGGACCGCCACCAGCGCCCTATTTTTGTTATGCATGGGCAAACGAGGTAAGCGTGGTCTAAGTTCGGGCGACATGAACCGATATTCCCGAATCGCACACTCCAAAGCACTCCTCAATTCCTTATTGCACTGGGTACTTACGTTTGTAGCCCTATCATCACTTCCCTCGTCAGCTTGATTTGTGTTGGACTGTGGTAGTACCACAACAGTCTGCGACGGGGGGGGGGGGGGCGATGATATGGCTACTCTGCATTTGCTACTCAACATATGATTACGTTGGATGACCCGCATCTGATCCGACAGTCGTTGTGCCGAAACGTTGACAGCTGGCTCAAGCACCTGAAAAAGAGAGAGCATCCGAACACGGTACGCGGTCAGATTTTTTCCCCCCTCTGTAGCCCCATAGTATGAGCGCATGACGTTTTCATTGATGGATCGTGAGCTGGGACCCTATCAGAGGCCGGTGGGCCTCGAGGTCCTAAGCCGTCCGGCGGCCGGCGTCCTCCTCGTCGACGAGCAGGTGGTGGCGTCGTGGGCGGGGAGAAATACTCGTCGCTCGAGCTCGACGCAACTACCGCGGCTGGTGTCGTCAAAGCGCTCACAGTAGTGCTGGGTACCGGCGGCGGCGAGGTGGCGCCGCTACCCAGCGATGACTCCGGAGGTGGTGGGCGTGCTTGACGTGCGGCCGATCTTGACAACAAAGTTTCCTCATTTCAATTTCGTCAGTTCTTGTTCATGTTATTTTTATCGGAGGTGACATCTGTCATGTTATTATTATTATTAGTCAAAAGGCTTACACAAAGAAAGTGTTAGTAAAATATAGAATGTCTAATTGCAAACCAGCACCAACGCCAATCATCAAAGAAAATGAGATGGCAGAGGAAGAGGAAGTCAACGTAAATTTCCCATACAGACAAGCCGTGGGTGCTTTGGCATATTTATCAGTAGGCTCAAGGCCTGATATTTCATATGCTCTGGGTGTCGCATCTCGAAACCTCGGAGCACCTACCAAGAAAGATATCATGCTGGTAAAACGCATCTTCCGCTACTTGAAAGGGACCCAACAGAATGGGCTAACCTATACTGAAAAGTCGCCTCCACGCTTAGTCTGCTACAGCGACGCAGATCATGCAGTAGATCAAACTACTGGAAGGTCGACATCTGGAATGGTGTGCTTATTCTCCGGAGCTGCAATTAGCTGGAGAAGCCAGAAGCAAACGACAGTCTCCATCTCCTCGACTGAAGCGGAGATTATAGCAGCAAGCGAATCTGCACAAGAGATTCTATGGTTGAATCGCCTTATTAACAACTTGATTAAAATTGAGAAACCAGTACTGAACCTGGACAATGAATCGGCTGTTAAATTTGCGCACAACCCAAAGTATGAATATCACAAGCGACGCTACCATACTGATGTATCATAGATATATGGTCTGCCATAGACACTTCACAGTTCAACAAAGAGGACTTGAAGGCATGAGCTGAAATCCTACTTTTATTGTCACCGTCTGAATTAAAACAAAAGGGACAAGTTAAAAGCTACATTTATTTATTTGTTTTGCCTATGTGCGCCTAAGAAGCGACCCCAATGAGAGGCCCGTATTTACGGGTCGCCGTACGGCATCTGCGGTCGGGGGGCGAAGCCCCGGCATCGCACGCAACGCCCCCTTACGGGGGCGCCGCGATATAGCTCCGAATGACCACAGGAGAAGATATACGTGACCACATAAATAACTTCATGGACATTGTGGACAAACTCGCAGATATGGATATAAAGGTACCTCCAGAACTGATTAGCGTAATGCTTCTCTACAGTTTGCCGACAAATTTTGAGAACTTTAGAATAGCCATTGAATCTCGAGACACCCTGCCTAATCCTGAAGATCTAAAAGTAAAGATTCTGGAAGAATACCAAATAAGGAGTGGAAATGAACATCCTGAAAGCTCAGAAACTTCAGAAGCACATCTTATCAAGAAAAAGAAGGCAGGCGATAATCGCTATGTGAAGAAGACATATATCTATAATACATCAGTATGGTAGCTAGGATACGCTTGTTATAATTTGATGTTGTCACTTAAAATAAAACACTGTGAACTTTCAGTCACCGAAATAATGTATTTCTTTATTTAATATTCATCAATATTTAACATGGTAGCAGAACGTGTACGAAATTTAAAAAAAAACTAGTATCCGAAATGTCGAGCACTAAAATTGACCCGCTTAGTAGAGAGAACTACGACACTTGGGTGATACAGGCTGAAGCTGTCCTCGTACGACACAAATTATGGAAATACATCGAGACTGATGCTGCAGTGGCTGATAAAGAAGGCGATAGACAGGCGAGATCTTGTTGGAGTTAATTAAACACAGCAAAATACGCAGAACAGCCTTTAATATAATATTGTTAGAAAATTATATTAAACAGAAATAAATGGATTTTAATATGATGGACAATTTCTTTTCATAAGCATATGACAAGCGAATCTAATCAAGTGTTCCTAACAAAACAGTTGCCCTTTTAAAAACCTATTTAAAAGTTCAAGCAGCCTGTCTTACAAATCAATGTGACATGAGGTTACACACTGTGAGGATGAACCTCTTTGTTCCAACACTCCTCCTTAATCTCATGTCCATTCACAGACCATACATGTATATCAAACATACACACCCATACGTCTCGCACACCACTCAAACTTCTCTCTTGGAAGTGGTTTTGTTAAACCATCTGCAACCATGCATGCAGTCTCCTTATACTTCAGCATCACCTCATTATTTACAATTGCCTCACGCACAAAGTGATACCTTACATCTACATGCTTAGTACGTTGGTGATGTAATGGGTATAGCGATGGCAGACTGACTATCAGAGTAGATGGTCATGGCTTCATCCAATTTGTAGCCCTGTCCATCAGTTACTTCGGCTATAAACCTTCTCAGGAATATTGCTTCTCTTGAAGCTTCCGATAGCGATACATATTCTGCCTCTGCTGTACTAAGAGCTATATTTCTTTGTTTCTTGCTCTCCCAGCTGATTGCGCCACCTTGCAGTATGAAGACCAAACCAGTGTATGATTTCCTATCAAACTCTCCAGCGTGATCTGCATCAGCATATCCTTCAACAGTTCCACTCTGTCCTTTTAAATAGTTCAGACCGTGACTTTTAGTCCCTTTTAAATAACGAAGAACTCGTTTTGCTGCGATCCAATGACTCTCGTCAAATGAACTGTTAAACTGATTCAAACTGTTCACTGAATGAGCAATGTCTGGATGTGTGCACACAGCAAGATACATAAGAGAACCTATCAATGCTCTATATGGTAGATCATCTCTTGACTTGTGTTCTGATGGAGGCTTCTCTAGCCTTTGTCCAGTAACTTCCGGCGTCTCAACTGCCTTTGCATCTTCCATGCCAAATTCTATAAGTAGTTTCTCAATATATTTTTCTTGAGTAAGATTAATACTATTCAAATTTTGTTTGATTTGAATACCAAGCATCAACTCTGCCTTGCCAAGATCTTTCATCTCAAATTTTGACATAAGCTCTTTCTTCACTACCTTCATTTCTGTTAAATTGTTCCAAAATAGCAGAATGTCATCTACATAGACAGCCAGGATTATTATGTTCTTTCCTTTAGTTCTAGTGTAGACACAAGGTTCATTTAAGGACCGCTTAAAGTTTAGCTTCCTTAGTTCTTCATCTAATTTCATGTTCCAACTTCTTGGAGCCTGCTTCAGTCCATATAATGACTTTTTCAGAAGACACACATAGTCCTCTTTTCCTTTTTGTTCGAAACCACTCGGTTGTTTCATGTAAACAGCTTCATTTAAGTTTCCATTAAGAAATGCAGTCTTAACATCCATCTGATCAATTTGAAGATCTAGTTTAGCCGCGAGAGCTATTAATGTTCTGAGTGAGCTGTGTTTCACAACTGGTGTGAAAGTCTCATGGTAATCAATGCCTCTTCTTTGACTATTTATCCTCTTGCTACCAGGCGTGCCTTGTACCTTTTTCCACCCACCTCTTCTTTGATTCGAAATATCCATTTAGAATCAACGATGTTGTAAGGGCATGCTGGTGGTTTGACCAGTGTCCAGGTATTGTTTATTCGTAGAGCATCTAACTCCTCATGAATTACTTTTCTCCACTGCTCTTTATCCATTCTAGATAAAGCTTCATCCACTGTCAGTGGAAAAACACTTTCAATAGCTTGATATGTGATGTGATCCGGAAATTGTTTACGTTTCCTCTCTCTTGATGGATATCTTCTCTCACTAGGAAATTCTTGTTCTTGTTGTAGTACTTCTTCGTTTCTCTCATCAAGGGATTCCCATTCATCACAACTTTCTGTTATATTCCCACTAGATTCTTCATTTTGATCTAAATCATTTGTAGTTATTTCTCTTACAGTCTCATTCTGTTCTTGAGGTTCTTCTTCAGTTTCAATCTCAGTGTTTGTTGGTTCAACTGCTGGATTTTCATGTTCAAAGACAATAGATGTCTCATCCTTCTTTGTTTCTGAACTTCTCTCGATTGGTTGAAATTGATTTTCGAAGAAAACAACATCTCTTGCTTTATGTACCTTCTTGGTTTCTGGATCAAACAAACGATATGCTTTCGAGTCTTCACAGTATCCAATATGTAGCAACTCTTTGCTCTTCGGATCCCATTTGCTTCGTTACTGTTTAGGGATATGCTTAAACGCTTTGCAACCGAAATTTTAGATTTTGTTTCTTTCCAGTCCAAGCTTCTTCAGGTGTTTTGTTCCTAACTGCTTTCGTTGGTGATCGGTTTTTCAGATAAACTGCTGTCTTCACAGCTTCCGCCCAAAGCTTATTACTTAACCTGCTTCTTGAGTCATGCTCCTAGATTTTTCAACAGTTGTTCTGTTAGCTCTTTCTGCTACACCATTTTGTTCAGGTGCGTAGCTTACATGTTTGTCTATTTATTTTTCATTTCACTTTAATTTGTAAATCTGTTAAGTATATTTTATCACATATTTTTTTTATTTTTTTTTTATTTACGCTGTACTGGTACAGCGGCTGAATATTTTGTTTGCTGCATCGGTGGACGTCATAACGTCAGCGCCGGCTGTCGCTGAAAATCAGCGCTGGGGCTCTGTCTTGCATAGGGTCGCAGCTATATGCTGAGCGATAGCCGTTTTGCGTGAATGTGACGCATGTTTCCCATAACCTTTTCTTTTTTTAGTGTGTTCTGTTTTGCGTCATGTTTACCGCAAATAAACGTTTTTTCTTTCTTTCTTTCTTTCTTTCTTTATATTTGATTCCATACTTCTTCATAAAATCTTTCATCCAAGTATTTACATATTCTTTGCCATTGTCTGACCGTAAAGTTTTTATCTTCTGTCCAGTCTGTATTTCCGCAAAAATCTTGAACTCTTCAAGTTTGTTAAATACTTCACTTTTACATTTAAGGAGATATACAAAGGTTTTACGCGTATAATCATCTATAAACGTTACAAAATACTTGATTCCGCTAAATGACTCTTCAGCCATTGGGCCGCAGACATCAGTGTGTACCAGCTCAATTACAATCTCTGCTCTACTAGCTGGACTGCTTTTCTTGAATGGTTGTCTGGTTTGTTTTCCTTTCAGACAAGATACGCACTCTAGTGTATTAGAATTGTTAGAAAAACTCACCCCTGTCGCCATGATATTACGTAATAGTTTAAGGTTACGTACCTACTCCAAGGTGACCCATTCTTCTATGCCATAAGCCTACCTCATCTCCACTGATAGTAGTCGCTAACACTGTGTGCTTTAAACTTTGCTTTAGTTTGTACACACCATTTTCCTCTATACCTATAAGTAAAGGTTCGCCAATTATTTTACAATTACTACTCTATACTACGTTAAAACCTCCCTTGTGGAAAATTACGTTAAGGTCTTTCTTAGTGACAGCACTAACACTAAGTAAGTTTGCAGCTAATCCTGGAACATACATAGCGTTAATTTTAGCATTCGGTTTTGTACATACCACTATGCCACTTCCAATACCTTGCAGTCTTTCTCCATTTGCACACGCTACAGTCACACCCGTTTCATACTTCTTCAAATCATGTAACCATTCACGCCTTGAAGTCATATGATTAGAAGCTCCAGAGTCAACAATCCAAAAATCTTCTGAAGTTGAAGTCGCCATCGCCAAAGCTGTAGAGGCTCCATTTCTCTTCTTGCTTGGATTATCTGGACAATCTCTCGCTTTGTGTGGTTCACCGCAAATAAAACATTTAAACTTTTTCTGTTGTTTTTGTTTAAAAATATTCTTCTTCGACATTAGAGCGTGATTGCTTGCACTCGTAGCCGCTGTATGTGTATCCTCCATTTGGTAAAGTTTAGTTTTCACATAATCCGTAGTAAGCTCAATATTTGAATTTTCAAGTGCCAATCTTATTGCTTGAAAATTATCTGTTAATCCTTGAAGCATAAGGGCAGCCAATAATTCGTCATCTATCTCCTTTCCCAGATCACACAGTTTCTGTGCAGTCGTCATCAATGCCGAAATATAATCTTTTATAGTCGTGAACTGCTCCAGTTTAAGACTAACTAGTTTCGACAGCAGTCTGCATCGATTATTTTGCCCTTTATCTTCGTAAGCTTTCTCTAAAGCTTCCCAAGCCTCCTTGGCAGTCTTCGCTTGACGCACATGAATAAGGCACTCTGGTTTTATCATCAAGCATATTTTACTTCTTGCTTTTTGATCTCTCTTTTTGCCTATATCATCAACGGGCGTAGTATATGTATACTCCCATAGATGTTCCATGAACTATAGTTAGTTGCACCATCTAGTTTCTCAATTGATGCCATGCTCAGAGAATCATTCTTACTTACAGTTACTGCTGACTGTTTTTCGCCGTTTCCATGCATTTTTCCGGGCTGCAACTCATTACTTATCTCTCGTTGTAAATGAAAAAATAATGAGTTGTTCTGGGTCCATAACCTTTGTTGGAGTTAATTAAACACAGCAAAATACGCAGAACAGCCTTTAATATAATATTGTTAGAAAATTATATTAAACAGAAATAAATGGATTTTAATATGATGGAAAATATCTTTTGACAAGCGAATCTATAAGTGTTCCTAACAAAACAGTTGTCCTTTTAAAAACCTATTTAAAAGTTCAACCAGCCTGTCTTACAAATCAATGTGACATGAGGTTACACATTGTGAGGATGAACCTCTTTGCTTCAACAGATCTGAACTCATGCTTATAATCGCTCCTTCTGAGCTTAAACAAATTAAAAAATGTACTATTGCTAAAGCATTATGGGAAGAATTGAAAGTCACGAATGCCAGTAAGGGACTTGCTCGAAAGGCATCCCTATTGAAGCAACTGATCCTAACAAAATTAGAAGGGCATGATGTCAGATCCCATCTAAACAAGTTTATGGATATAGTTGACAAATTGGCAGACATGGACGTAGCTATTAATGAGGACTTGTAAACAATCATGATGTTGTACAGTCTCTCAAATGAATTTGAGAACTTCAGAGTCGCTATAGAATCGCGAGACACTCTTCCGAAGCCAGCGGAGCTTCAAACTAAAATAATTGAAGAATGTGAAGCACGTCATAGCCAAAACATGACTAATAACGACGAAACTGAATCCTCTTTTCAAGAAGAAGCCCTTTACACGTCCTGTAATATTTGAAAACGTAGTGGTAATATCTTCAAACACAAGACTCACAAAATTTGTACGAATTGCTGGAAGAAAAACAGTGAAAAGCCTAATAAACACACTGGTTCTCATAAGAACAGCTTTGCTATGCAGTGCCTGCTTACACATAACGAAAAATCTGCAAACAGCGTTTGGGTTCTGGAAAGCGGTTGTACATCTCACATGACATTTCAACGAGACTTATTTAACACTATAGAGAGAACTTCCGGAAAACTGAACTTTGCAACTAAAGAACAAACTGCAGAGATTAAAGGCAGAGGTACAGTCTCCTTCGTAACCAAAAATGGTAATGGTGTAGCCCTTACACAGCTACAAAACACTCTATACGTACCTAGTCTGTGCACTAACTTGATGTCCGTCAGTAAGATGACAGATGCAGGCTGTTCTGTCCTCTTCACAAAGACTAAAGCGACGGTCAATAATCCAAAAGATGGAATAACTCTCACCGCATTTAAACATGGAGATGGTCTTTATTAAATTATACCAAATAAATATGAGCGCAACAATCTGGCCAATCATAATGATGACACTGTTTCGATTCCAATTGTTAAAAAGAAAGCGAACTCATCAAACATCTACGACTGGTACAGAAAACTTGGTCACATGAACGCCAAAGATCTGAAACATGCACTCAAAAACGAGAATTTGCTTGGCTTGGACTTTGGTGCTTCTGAAACCTTGGCAGACTGTGAAATCTGTATCCAAGCCAAACTTCATCGAATTCCTGCCACCCGTGAAAAAACAACTCAATGAACAACATAACGCTTAGAAATCGTTCATAGCGCTGTATGTGGACCTATTAGAACGCCCACAGTAAGCGGAAACAAGTACCTCGTTACTTTCATAGAAGACATTAGCCGATACAGTCGAGTTTATATGATTAAAAGCAAGAACGAAGTCATAGAAAAGTTTAAAGAGTTCAAGGAGTTAGCGGACACGCACACGGGGAACAAAATCAAATTCTTACAATCCGATAATGGCACGGAGTATGTGAACAAAGACTTCAACGCTTATCTGAAACGTTGCGGGATACAGAGACGTCTCACCGCACCCTACACCCCGAACCAAAACGGAGTTGCTGAACGCAAGAATCGTACCCTTGTGGAGAAAGCGAGAGCAATGATGATTGACGCACAGGCACCATTAAAATTCTGGGGCGAAGCAGTATTCACTGCAAACTACCTTTCAAACAGGAGTATAAACAGCGCCGTTCAGAAACAAACGCCATTCGAGCGATGGGTTGGGAGAAAGCCCTGTTTTAATCATTTATACGTGTTCGGTTGCAAGACTTACGTTCTGATGAAAGGCACTAATGGTCACTAATTTGCACCAAAGACTATGTTTTACGATGAATCTAATAAAAATGCAATTTCCAGACTTCTGAACGATTTAGAGTTTTCATACGAACGTAATGAAACGTTATCGCAACAAACAACACGCAAGCGAGTGGATATTAAGCTTGATATTCATGAAGGAGATAATCAGCAACATGATGGTGATACTGACGCAGATGATCAAGATGAAACGCTGCAACAAAGTTCGGTCGATAGCACTGAAGACGTTCGACAAGTGGAACCAGCGAATAATGAAAGTGAATACGAATCTCTTTTCGGATCTTTTACCGATGTCAATGATGATGAACCTGATGCTGATGCTGAAGAAAATGCGACCGTTCAAACGAGGACTTTGAGAGACAGGTCAAAAATCACAGCTACTAACCGCTACGATGATTTTATTTTGGCTGCAGCTGAAGAAATCGAAAATCTTCACAAGCCTAAAGAGCCTAAGACCTTCAAAGAAGCGATGGACTCCCCTTACAAAGTTAAATGGCAAGATGCCATTCACTGTGAAATAACTTCACTGCATGACAACCAAACCTGGGAACTCGTTGATTTACCCAAAGGACGAAAAGCACTCCCGTGCAAATGGGTGTATAAAGTAAAAATGAATCCTGATGGTACCGTCGATAGGTATAAAGCCAGGATGGTTATCAAAGGTTACTCTCAGCGACCTGGAGTTGATTATGATAAAACATTCAGTCCAGTGGTTCGTCTGACCACCGTACGAGCATTGCTTGCTATAGCTGCTCGGGAAAATCTAAAACTACAACAGTTCGATGTTTCAACCGCCTTTCTAAACGGCACAGTAAAGGAAGATATTTACATGAAACAGCCAGATGGCTTTCAGGATGGCACCAAACGAGTCTGCAAGCTGAAACGCAGTCTCTATGGTTCGAAACAAGCACCGCGCTCCTGGAACACCTGCATTGCCGAGTTCTTAAGAAATTCGGATTTCCAACAGAGTGACTCTACTCTCTGTTTACAACAGAATCCATGCTTATATGTTCGAATCAGAGGACTTTATTGGTCTTTATGTTGCTGACGGACTTGTAGCATATAATACAAACAGAGCAGGAGACGAATTTATCGAGGAATTGAAAACAAGGTAATAACTACGAAACCTGCGTCATACTTCCTTGGCATGGAAATAAATGTCCGCAAAGACAAGACCATTTCAGTCTTACACAAAGAAAGTGTTAGAAAAACATAGAATGTCCATTTGCAAACCAGCACCAACGCCAATTATAAAAGAAAATGAGATGGCAGAGGAAGAGGAAGTCAACGCAAATTTCCCATACAGACAAGCCGTGGGTGCTTTGGCATATTTATCAGTAGGCTCAAGGCCTGATATTTCATATGCTCTGGGTGTCGCATCTCGAAACCTCGGAGCACCTACCAAGAAAGATATTATTAACAACTTGATTCAAATTGAGAAACCAGTACTGAACCTGGACAATGAATCGGCTGTTAAACTTGCGCACAACCCAAAGTATGAATATCACAAGCGCACCAAACACATTAAGCTGAAACATTTTTTTCTGTAGGAGAATGTGTTAGCAACGGAGACTTCGACGTAACGCACGTTCCTTCGGAAAAGCAACTGGCTGATATGTTTACTAAACCACTGTTCGGCCCCAGGCTGCATAATTTAAGTTCAGCATTGGGATTAAAGAATATATTACAGTAATATTCTTGTAAAAAGTTCCGAGGATGTGAAGTATCTATGGCAGACCATATATCTACGATACATCAGTATGGTAGCTAGGATACGCTTGTTATAATTTTATGTTGTCACTTTACTTCTCTCGGTAGAGAGTGTAGTTATATTCTTTGCTTTACTTAAAATAAAAAACTGTGAACTTTCAGTCACCGAAATAATGTATTTCTTTATTAACATTCAACAAAATTTAACACGCTACAATGTTTCAATCGTACTCATATAAATACCTGTAAAGATTGTAGCTACATAATGAAAACTTCTTGTACGAGTCTATATGAGTGTTGTTTTTTGCTATGTCAAATACATGATGTTCTAACAATCTTTGTCTAAATAAAATATATTAATTGTAATTTCTTCACATGGTAGCAGAGCGTGGTTAATAATGTAAAACGTGAAAAAAACACGAAAGCGGAGATTACATAATAAATAAAATTAATAAAAAGAAAGGCAAAGATGTCGAACAGAATAGAAAGTTTAAATAAAGAAAATTATGAAATATGGGCAATACAGGCCAAAGCCGTTCTAGTAAAAGGAAAACTATGGAAATATGCAGAGCAACAAATAGACTTGAAAAATGCAAGTTAGCCGGATATTGAAGGAAACTTGCTGGCTATCAGCGAGTTAATTCTTATAATATCGCCGTTCGAACTAAAACAAATAAAAAGCTGCAAAACTGCTCATGAAATTTGGATAAAGCTAAACGAAACTCACGCTAGCAAATGTACTGCGAGAAAAGCAACATTATTGAAGCAACTCATCTTGACAAAATATGAAAAAGGTAACGACAAGTGCAGATACAATCCAGACCAATAGCATCTGTTAATTTAAATAAATTTAAAAGCACTTTAATTTGTAAGTTAAGTAATCAGGACCTTACAATGAATACCTAATGTTAATATTTTGTATAAAGAATTCTTTTCGGTAGTTCAAACCGAGTTTAATAATATTTTTAAGAAGAACACTAAGTGCCGATTTCACCAATGAAACTGAACGCGATCATTACTTTTAAACCTAGTTCAAGAGCTGTCATTGTCAATATTCCATAACAATTTTGACACTGACAGCTCTTGAACGTGTTTTAGTTGTGCTGAACGCGTTCAGTTTCATTGGTGAAATCGGCACTAAAAGTATCAGCCCTAAGGTTTATTTAGTGACTGGGAAACTAAAGGACTTAGGAAAAGTAGGGAAAAACTTTTCGAGCTGTATGGCCTTAAGCCTTATATTAACACGGAAACTTTTCATAAGTATGTTGCTTCTTACTCAACATTTTTTAAGAACACTTGTAAGGCAGCTAAAGCCTTATACATTAGCAACAAGGTAAAATCAGCAGACAATAAAATAAAGACGGTTTGGAAAATTATCAATAATGAAACGAACAGGATCAAAAAGCAAAATTCTGATTACACACTGGAGACGTCACGTGGTCTCATTTGCGATAACAAAAACGTTGCTCAGGAATTTGTGAATTTCTTTACCAGTGTCCCACGAAAAACCACTGAAATCTTAAATTCTTCGCCCTCGCTTGCTTTTGATTTAATGAGGGTGAATGTTTCAGCCTGCCCGATTGAATTCAACTTTAAGCATATTAACCCCTTAACAGTAATAAAATCTTTTAAGCAAATCAAGATCAAATTGACCGAAGATCTTTGGGGAATGTCTATTAAAGTCTGTACCTCCATAATTGAAACTATAGCACCTTACTTAGCCTTAATATTTAATTTGTGTGTGGATCAAGGAGTCTTCCCGGATCTAATAAAATATAGTAGGGTAATACCACTTTTAAAATCCGGGGACAGTAAAGACACGAATAATTATAGACCTGTGTCCGTGCTGCCGGTTTTCAGCAAGGTTTTTGAAAAGGTAATGCTTAATCAGATGCTCAATCATTTTAATACTAATAAAATCCTTCACGAGCAACAGTATGGTTTCACCAAAGGGCGTTGTACGACCGACGCTGGTGTTACCTTATTAAAACATATTTTTAACGCGTGGGAAGAGGCTCAAGACGCCATAGGAATCTTTTGTGACCTCTCCAAGGCATTTGATTGCGTCGATCACGAAACCCTGCTTTTGAAACTTGTGCATTACGGACTTGGAAAACTTACGCTCAGTTTAATAAAATCTTATTTAAATGATAGACAACAGCAAGTTCAAATAAATGGTGTCAATTCACTTGGTTTAAAAGTAAAAATGGGTGTTCCACAAGGCTCGATATTGGGTCCTTTCCTCTTTTTAGTATACATTAATGAAACTACTCCATTTATTAATAAATCAACCACAAATGGTGTTATTTCCTTAATTTTTAAGGTAGATAGTCGTGCTTCAAATTTTGACGACGTAAATAACGCCCTACTGCTGGTCCAATATTGGTTCACGGCTAATAATTTTTTACTAAATGGAAATAAAACCAAGTGTATAAGATTTTCTTTACCAAACGTCAAGAGTTTTGATTGTGAGATGGTATTGAATCAAGAGAAACTAGAATTCGTCGATAAAACGGTTTTCTTGGGGATCACGCTCGACTCAAGGCTACAATGGGGTCCTCATTTAACATCTCTAGCAGGACGGCTAAGTTCAGCAGCTTACGCTGTCGGAAAAATCCGTCAATTCACTGATGTAGATACCGCGAGGCTGGTCTATTTTAGTTACTTTCATAGTATCATGTCTTACGGTATTTTACTTTGGGGACGGGCTGCAGACATCGAGTCTATTTTTATTCTGCAGAAAAGAGCCATCAGAGCCATATATAATCTCCGCAGGCGCGATTCTCTAAGGGAATTGTTTAAGGATATAAACATCATGACTGTACCTTGTCAATACATCTATGAAAACATCATGTACGTAAGACAAAATTTACATCTTTACAGTAAAAGAGGTAAAAGACATAATTATAGTATTAGAAATCGGGACCAATTAGTTCAACCAGAAGCCTAATTGCGTAACACATTTTCGTAAACGATTACGAATAATCTGTTGTATTTTAACAGTTCAACAACATACATTGCGTTATTTACATTGTTCAGCAGATTTTTTAATCGAACTTATGAAGCAATGGATAAGCAATCTGTTTCAAAACGATTCAGATTCCGATCGATTGTATATTACGCAATTAGGGTACAGGTTTCAGACTGGCTAAAGTAGACTCATCTTTCAATGTCTAAAATGTTGTTAGAATACCTCCTCACATACTTCAACTGAATGAGACAAAATTCAAATCCTTTGTCAAACGCACACTATGCAGGCAGGCGTATTATAGGTTAGGGGATTACAGAACTGATAAAAATGCCTGGCTTAATGCTGGTCCTGCTCCACACCACAACTAATTAATTGATATTTGAAACACTGTTGAAGCTGCTGAAGATTGTAAGAATATATTTGCATTATATAAACTCAATCTCCTTTTTATTATATAGATGCATTGCACAGATGTGAGTACTTTGTACTATAGAGCTACCATTTACCGGGTAATGTCATAGATTGGCTTGAATGTGCCTTGGCGGCTGATAGTATGTCTTGCTCACTCAAATGTCTCGCTGACGGTGGCGCGTGTGTCGGATCATTTAGCTCCCTTCAAAATGGTTAAGCTAAATGGTGCTGATCCATGCGTCACGTTCGTGAACGGGCGCTGTCAGTTGGGAGTCATCTCTTAGCTGCCACGGTTTATTTTAATAATTAATTTTTTGGATTGTTTTTAATTGTGTTTTGCTGCACTCTGGACGCTTTTAACGTATACGGTTTTTGTACATCGTTCTCACTTAGTGTCAACATTAATCGATGTAACTAATATGTTTGTAACAACAATATTATTTAAAAGAGTGTCCATGGAGTTTCTTGCCCGTTCTTCTCCATAGTGACCTACTGCGCTTTGGAATGGGCAACTAGCTTCATATTTCTGACTGACCGATTCCTTGACAATTCAAAAGTGCCTGTAAATGGTTTAATTGAAATAAATGGTTTGAGTTTGAGTTTGACATCAGGGAACATCTAAACAACTTTATGGACGTTGTAGACAAACTGGAAGAAATGAATGTCGCTGTTGATGAAGATTTATTAAGTATTATGTTGCTGTACAGTATTTCCTCAGAATATGAAACGTATAGAGTTGCAATTGAATCCCGTGATAACCTTCCGAAAACGGATGAACTAAGAATAAAAATCATAGAGGAATTACAAGCGCGGAAAAACACTCAAGGACTCCAGCTCGCTTCTTGTTCGCTTGAGCTTGTCGAGTACAAGAATCGTTCTATGCAAAAACTAATTTATACTGTAAAATATGCAACAAAAAGGGACATATGACTAAGAACTGCTGGAAAAACTACAAAAATAAGAACAAGAATCTACCCAACAATAAAGGGAATAAAAATAACCAAAACGAATTTAATAGCTTTGCATTATTAGCAAAAGATGAAGCATTCCAGAAACAATGGATTTTGGACAGTGGATGCACATCCCATATGTGCTATAGCAAATAATATTTCAGTGAAATAGAACAAACAAATAAAACCCTAAAATTAGCTTCTAAAGATCACAACACAAACATACTGGGAAAAGGAAGAGTTGATCTCTTACTAAATACAAATAAGGAAATATATTTACACAATACTCTCTTCATCCCAGATCTCTGTACTAATCTTCTATCTATTGGAAAGATAACAGATGCTGGTAATACAGTACTCTTCAAAAAGGATGGAGCTATAGTAAAAAATCCGAAATACGGCATTGTGATGAAAGCAAAGAGAACTGAAGATGGTCTCTATGCGATTTTACCCAAGGCTGTAATAAACGCAAAAGATGAAAAAGTAAATTTTGTTAAAAATAATAATATTTCTGAATGGCATTCAAAGCTGGGACATATGAACTTTAAAGACTTGCAACTAGCACTTAAGAATGAAAGTTTTATTGGACTTGATTTCAAATTAAATGAACAGCCAGAAGAATGTGAAGTTTGTAAGAAAAGCCAAAATGGAAGCTACGATCGGGAAACCAAGAACTGAGCCTCGCACTTCTGAACCACTTCAAATTGTACACAGTGATGTGTGTGGCCCGATGTCAAAAGCTTCTTGTGCAGGAAATAAATATTTTGTCACATTCATTGACGACTTCACCAGATATAGCCGAGTATTCTGTATTAAGACCAAAAATCTAGTCCTAGATATGTTCAAGGTATATAAAACTGAAGTAGAGAACTTCATGGAAAAGAAAATAGAATGCCTACAATCCGACAATGGCACGGACTATTGTAACAATGAGTTCAAAAATTTCTTAAAAGAAAATGGCATAACCAGAAGCCTCCACCTTATACGCCGCATCAAAACGGAATTGCGGAAAGGAAAAACAGAACTTTACTGGTATAAGCAAGGAGCCTAATGATTGAGTCTAACGCACCGATGTATCTGTGGGGCGAAGCCATCTACACAGAAAACTACCTGTCAAAAAGAAGTCCAAACAACAGCATTGGAAATGCAACACCATTTGAAAAATGGGTTGGTAGAAAACCATGTGTTGCGCACCTTAATAAATTCGGAGCAAAGGCGTTCATTCTCTTAAAAGGGAAACAAAACATAAGTAAGTTTGATGCAAAAGCAATACCTGGAGTCTTCATTGGATACTCTGAAATATCCAAGGCTTTCCGAATTTGGGTACCATCAACGCAAAAAGTGATTGTAACCAAAAACGTTTACATAATGCAGAAATTCTACTATGACATAAGCGAAGGAGAGAATTTTAGTAAAAGTAACAAAGATGAAACAATAAAAGAAAAAGAATATGTCGAGATTGAATTTCTAGAAAAAAAACAAAAATAGAGAAATACAAGAAAGTTCAGAAAGAGAAGAAGACATGTGCTTTGAAGCAGAAATGCAAACAGGAACTGATAATGATTCAATTTCTGAAGAAAATGAAATTCATTCCGCAAAAGAAGAAGAACTACCTCGGAATGAAATCACCGTAAAGCAAACAGAAACCAGAGCTTTGCGTGATCATTCATCAATACGCAGAAACATATAATGAAGCAATATCATCGGAAAATAGAGAAAAATGGGAAGAAGCTATGCAAAGCGAGATGAATTCCCTTCAGAAAAATAATACCTGGGAACTTACCGCATTACCAAAAGGTAGAAAAGCTTTACCAAGCAAATGGATATACAAAATTAAGAAAAACCCTGATGGAACCATAGAACGTTACAAGGCGGGACTAGTCATCAAAGGTTTCTCTCAACGCGAAGGTACAGATTATGATAAAACCTTCAGTCCAGTTGCACGGCTTGTAACCATCAGAGCAAGATTAGGAATTGCAGCTAACGAAAATTTTAATTTACAACAATTCGACGTCACAACTGCATTTCTCAACGGTACAGTGGAAGAAGAAATTTATATGGCGCCGAATGGACTTTATGTCCCTATGGGAAAAGTATGTTGACTTTTGAGAAGCCTCTACGGTTTAAAACAGGCACCTCGATGCTGGAATTAGTGCATACATTACATACATCATTTTTTGATAGACGCCATATTTTAGAGAAGTGAGGCAGATCCTTGCTTGTATGTAAGAATCAAGGGAAACTCAAAAGTGATTGTAGGACCGATGTCGATGACGGCTTGGTAGCTTCCACTGACAGCGCTGGTCAAGAGTTTCTAAATGAACTTAAAATAAAATTTAAGATAAAAACGAAGCCAGCGTCTTATTTCCTTGGTATGGAAATAAATAAAAACAATGACGGATCAATAAACTTAAGACAAACAGCCTACGCTAATTTTTTTTTAAAACGATTCGGCATGGAAAACTGCAAACCAGTTTCATCTCCGGCAATTAAGATGCCATAAATGGAATAGATTAAAATGCCGAAACATTCCCCCGTAAAAACAGAAATCTCAGGTGGCAGTTTTATTTTTTGTACGATGTTGTATTGAGAATGGTAAGTAGCAATCCCAACACAACCCGTAGAAGAACGCTTGGCAGCATCCGTAAATGTATGGTGGTACTATAATAGGTGTTCAGCCAGAAAACGGTTAACACTTAAATGGCAAACTTACACAGTTATATTTTATGATGGGACTGAATTGTTAACTCTCATAGCTACTGCTAAATAGCGGAAGTTTATTGGAACGATGAATAGGAGAAGAAAGTGATAGGATTGTTTTATAGCTACAACTAAACAAGGAGCACGTTTATGGGACCTGTAGTGCTATACTGTAACCATCTCACCGTGAAGACTTGGGTGAAGTGAGCATGGAGTGAGCTGTCAGTGCCACTGATGCTAGGGATTGACCAAGACGGGGTGTCACTGACAGCTCACTTCACCTAAGTTTTCACGGTGAGACGGTTACAGAATCGACATGCAGTAATCTGAAGATTCAATCTGCAACACTAATGAGTCCAGTTTAGGAACAAGAGGATGAGTTGAGATCTGAAGAATCCGGAACAAATATTTGTCAGATAGAAATTGCCTTCTAAGATGTAAAGGAGCTTTCCCGCATTCAACTTGGAGTGCATTAATGGGGCTAGACTTCATGGCACCCGAAATAATGCGTAGTTCCTTCGACTGGATGCGATCCAATTTTTTAAAAGCCATAGCACTATCAGGTTCTAGAACGAACAATCCATAATCCAGAGTGCTTCTGATGATTGCGTTGTAAACGAGTTTCAAAGAAAAGGGATGTGCTCCCCACCATACACCAGAGAGGCACCTAAGCATGTTTAGGTGATTTTCACATTTGTTAACAATATATTCACAATGAGGAACACTACTTAATTTACGGTCAAGTATTATACCTAGATATCTGAATTTGTCTTTAACTGGAATATGTATTTCCTTATAAAAGAGATTTACTAAGGGAATATTTCTCTTCCGGGTGATTAGAACAGCTGCGCTTTTAGACGTGGATAAATCCAAACCGTTTAGATGTAACCATGACTCCAAAGTAGATAAAGCAGAATTGATAGCACAGCTTGCTTGTTCAACAGATTGGCTTGAAGAATATAATAACAAATCATAGGCATATTCAAAATTCAAAGTTGTTTATTTTGGGACAACTAGGTCCAAAAGGTTAGTATACAAAAACTTAGAAACTATTGTTAGTACTTAAATACAATTACAAAGGACAACACTCATCTCATACATCTTTCTTTTAAAAACATCTGTACAAATGCCCCTGTGCTGCAACATCCCGACCAGTCAAGATAACAAATAGGGAGATACCTCCCTAAAGGATCACCAGACGAACGAAATGCCTCAACACAAGAGCACGTACATCCTCAGCTATAGCTTTCAGGATGCTGTTGTGACTCCCTCGTACCCTCCTCATAAGTGACGCTACTTTCTTCCGAATTACTGCATTAAAACCGTCAATATGAGCCTGCGCGAACATCTCGGAAGCACTGCAGAAACGTGGAAGTCAACAACAACAACATTATCCTGAAAATGTTATTGTATTGGACGCGCAAGGTGTTCAGGGATTTTTTGGAACAGCTAACCCATAGACTACCCGTGTACAGACCCTGACAATACGCTTTAAATAGCGTGATCTTGACTTGGTTCGCACAGAGCGGGCGAATCCACGGGCCAGCATGTTGCCACGGACTGACAGCCCTGCGCTCCCTCTCTATGTCAACATCATCTTTAAGGTCGTCGGCGAGGTAATGTCCAAGTTACTTAAACTGCGACACCCTATCTAAGTTAACACCATTCAAAATAATGGGTGGAACAGATTCAGGACACTTACCGGCAGCCTTAAAGACCATGAACTGACTTTTCTTGGTATTGTATATTAGTCCATGTGACTCGGCATAGGCTTCGCAAACTTTCAACATCTCTCCGAGCGCCCCTGCAGTAGGACTCAGCAGCACCATGTCGTCCGCGTAGCTGATATTATTAACACTAATACCACCCACCCGGCATCCAACACGCATGCTGCTGAGTTCCACTATGAGATCGTTTACATACAGGCTGAAGAGCTTTGGAGATGATAACCCCCCTGCCTCACGCCGCACTCCAGCCTGTACGAATCGGAAAGAGTGCCTGACCATTTGACACAGTTCGTCTGATTATTGTACCAATATTTGAAGATGTTCAACATCTCTACCGGTATACCACTATCTCCTAGCTTCCTCCAAAGCACCTCGTAAGACACGAGGTCAAAGGCCTAAGATAGATCCAGAAAACAGGCGTACACCGGTGTCTTACGATCAGTATAGTACTGGACGGTGTGCTTGAGACTTAAGATTGCGCTCTCGGTAGATAGTCCAGGCCGAAACCCAAACTGGGCATCGTGTAGTTTTAGATGCTTCTGTAGGCAAGAATCAAACAAACCGTCCAGCACCTTTGCTATCACGGTCGCGAGGGAGATCGGGCAGTAGTTATTCTTATCCGAGATGTCACCGGTCCTGTTTTTAACTATGGGCACCACTGTGGTTTTCATTAGGTCAGCTGGAAGATATGCATGACTGATGCACATTGTAAACAAGAGAGTCATGACCCTTGGAAGGTGCACTCCAGCATATTTCAGGTGTTCGATGCTGAGCCCGTCATGCCCAGGAGATTTTCCTTTGGTCATTCCTTTAATAAGAGTACTTATTTGACTTGCTGGGAAACGCAACAGAGGCTCCACTCTTTGGCTGCAGGGCGCAGTGCCAACCGTCGCAGTAGAAGGAACGATCGGCGACCGAACTCTAAAATGGTTACCAAACATATTCGCTATCTCGCTCGGATCGCTTAAGCCGCTCACACTCGGGAGGCCAGGCCTAACATCCAATTTTCTGGTAGCCTTCCAAAACTGGGAAAAGTTTTTGGTGGCTCGACACTTCGCTATCACGTCCATTTTCAGTTGCTCTTGATTCTTTCGACACCACTTAAGCCTGCCTTTAAAAGTTTTACGAGACTCGCACATTTACTCGTATGCTGTACCCACCGTTGGTCGGTTATGAGAAACCCACGACTTATACTTAAGCCTGGCATCCCAATGAGCTTCCCTTACATGTTTGTTCCATCCACAAAGAACCTTTTTTCGACATTTTGCATTATTTCTACCTTTAGTTTGGATAGCCGCCTTTTTTAAGACCTGCACAATTCGGTCATAAAATGAGTCTAGAATTAATTTGTGGGCACTTAGGTTACAAGTTCCGAAACTACAGTCTGCGAACTCGAAAGGAAAATCAATGGCTCGCAAACCTTCCTGACATAAATCATGATATTCACTTATTTGCGCTTCATCGCTCTCCCCCCAGAGAACCGCATTCCTAGGCATATCAAAATTACATAGCTTCGGCCTAATCAAATCTAGATCACATTCGATATATAAAGGAAGATGATCAGACATATATACGTCGTCTAATATACCTACTTTTACAATGGTTTTCAAAGCTGACAGGGAGACCACACAGTGATCTAGCCACCTCCTACTGCCGTGATAATGTTCCATAAATGTGTAACTACCCGAGTCGGCGCTTAGTCTCTTCACACCAGCACATACCCACGACCTATCCAAACAATATCTCTCAAGCTCATCATAAAATAGTTCTTTGGGATGGGCATTAAAATCACCCAACAAAAATACTGTTTCGACGTCACTACTCTCTTCAATGGCACTAATTTCACCTAACACATCCGAGAAAATAGGCAAATTATCGATGGAGTTTACAGGCATGTAAACGGAAAAGACTAAGATCTTACGCCCCCCGATTGTAGCCTTAATTGCAGTTATTCGGGTACTACTACACTCTACAACAGACACCATCTCAAATACACCCTTTCTCCAGAGAATAGCCACCCCACCGTATGGTCTCCCTCTCAGTATACCGGCGGATGTGTCCACAGCAGACCTACCTGTATATTCAAAATCACTAACCGTTCCCAGTAATGGTATGTCATGATTAAGAAGCCAAGTCTCCTGTAAACAAACTAAAACAGATGTTTTACATAAGCTTCTAACATCGTCAATTGAGTTCTTAAACGAACGACAGTTAAAACTAGTGAATCTACATATATTTTTACAAGTATCCATAATTATTTACTCTAAAAAAACTAACTCTTTCTCAAATTACGCCCCTGCTGACTAGGAGTGTACATAAAACGCACGAAACGTCTAAACGTAATGCCGTCAGGCCAAAACTCATCATTTAAGAAAATGTCTAGTTTAGTTTTAGCGACAAACAGTTTATACGTTGTAATTTCTATCGGCCTTCATTTTTATTTTCTTTAACGACACAACAACCTTCGCTTTATTCTCAATATAACTCATTATGCCCTGTTCACTAGTCTCTTTACTCACATTAGAAATAAATAGCGGGACTTTAACGTCCGCTGCTCTAAATTTACCGCTAGGTGATGATGCACAACCTTTTTGACCTAACAGCTTGTATTTCTTAGCAGATTTAGATTTAACAACCTGCCACTCCGAGTTCTCTTCTTGTAATACCGCACAATTACTCACTAACAAACTGACATTTGACTCCCGTGAAACTTTTCGCTGGGTTTCCGCGGAGGTCACAGGAACCGCTGTTTTATTTACCGAGTTCGAAATAGGGAACGAATCATCCAACACCGCCGCCGCTATCGCCAGTGCGCCTGCACTCGATAGATCGCTGTTCGGAACCACAGTACTTTCCGTGGCCTCCGTATCAGTCTTCGCTTTATCAGCTATCCTGTTGCTCTCGAGCCGCAGGCCGGTTGAAGACCAGTATCGCTGTCTCCCTCGCTCGCGCACGACAATATCACGTACGAAACCTCAGTAGGTGCCTCCACGCGTCGACCGTTTGCTGTCTCACTCCGTTCAGTGCTTTGGAAAGGGACGGACTTATCAGTGCCGTTATCCGAGTTAGTTGACCTGTTGTGCAAGTTAAGACGGCTAGTTTCAAGCACCGATGTTTGCGCTGTTTTTATAAGCACGTATATGTAATCCGATGGGACCACTATTTAACTCGTAGCTATCTTGTAAACATGCGCCTCTCCTCTTGTTCACACACAGTGATGGGGCAGTTTCAATAAGAGAGGCATGCTTCTTATAGTCAACGTCTTGTTTAAGCTGTTCAAATGCATCCGTTGTCACACACTTCTCTTGTAGCATGCATACTTGAGTTTGCAGCCTAGCTATGTCCTTCAACAACCGCGTACAGTCAATATGGTCAAAGCCCACACTAGGAACAGCGTGAAGGTCCTTTGCCATAAAAATAGGGAACAATTCAGCACTTGTAGCTTTCATTAGCGGAATAATGTCGTCGAGGTCCCTAGACATCCTTTTCTTCCCTTCTTTGCGCCTAAGTGGCATCTTCTTCACATTTGGTATCGAGTCGAATAACAGCGATTTTGCCTTTGCAATGCTCTCCACATTAAACGAAGAAGTAACCAAGAGGTGTACACTTTCTTCATCCATGTAGTCCAAAACATTCACCAGAAACGCTAACAGTTCGTTAATAACAACGTTGCAATTAACGCACTTCACTACTTTTGAATCCATCATAACGGCGGTGCTATGATTCACGCGTCCGCGCTCCGTCGAGGTTGACGGTAGACTGAAGAACCTTAACATGATTAGCTAAGGACGTGTCTAAATCAAATGTGTAAATATTGTCAAGAATGGGACTAAGCACAGAACCCTGTGGGAGACCTCTCCATACAAGACGAGATACTTCTTGATCTCCTATTAACATGTTAACAGAGCGTTCAGTCAGGATATTAATAATGAAATTTAACAAATTCAATGGGACTTTTAAGGCTTGTAGTTTATTTTGTAAAACTGATAAAACAACATTATCATAAGCTGCATTAATATCAAGGAAAACTGCAACGGTAGATTGGTTATTAGAAAAGGATAACCAAATATCAGAAGTGAAAATACTTAAACATATTAACAGTCAGTTGTACTTTTACCTTTTCTAAAGCCATATTGTGATTCTGCCAAAAGACCCTTACTTTCAACGTAACATTCAAGGCGATTTTTAATTAAGTGTTCCGCTAATTTCATCAGAGTATAAGACAAAACTATGGGACGGTATGAAGAAGAGTCAGATGGAATTTTATTTGGTTTAAGGAATGGCAACACCATTTGACGTTTCCATTGAACAGGGATGTTCCCTGTATTCATACTATAATTTATGAGCTCTAAATAATAACTGAGGACGTGCTCATTTAAGTTAGTAAAAAGGAATACGGGATGCCATTGATGCCTGGTGCAGAATCCTTGGTTTTATGAATAACACTCTTTAATTCAGTGAGAGCGAATGGAAGATCTAGTGTCGAGTCTTGGTTATTGGATACGACAGACAGGTTAAGTTTAATACTCTCAGGTACAAAAGGAGGAGCTAATTTATCTAAAAATTCACTACCTAAAGCAGGGATGCACAGACTTATTAAGACTAGGGGCCACTCGGGCAAATTATGAACTGATGGCGGGCCGCCAGAAGTATAGGTAATTAAAGACATTAAAGAATTGATAATAATGTATTAAAATTGAAAAAGAATTTATTAATTTGAAGCGTGGCACTGCATAGTGCTTACAATCTTTTTTATATTTGGCTCAAATTTACTTGTAGCAACACGTAAAACTGCTTCCAAACTTTCGTTTGCAAGGCGGTTTAGATTTTTTGTTTTATTATTATTTAGTATTGAAAAGTTTTGTTCACATTTAAAGGTAGAACCAAATAAGCTAGCACATTTCAGAGCGTTAATGCGCAACTCTTTGTACGTATTTTTATCAATGCAGCGGTAAAAGTTCAGCAAATCTCCTTCGTTGAATTTGTTGCGTAAATCTTGGTCGTTTTGAATGTCGATAATTTCTAACTGCATTGACTCTGGCGCATTTTCAACTGAAATCGTGAAAGGATTGCTGAATATGTCCAACAGAGGTTTCACTTTTTTAAACTCCGAAAATCTGTCTTGAAAAGATTGAATAAAAATATCTAGCTTTTCTTCATAGCTGAAATTTTATCGCAGTTTTGTTGAATTTTTCAGCCATTTTCTTATAATTCGGAAAATGATTGTAATTTCCAGAATTCAATTGCGATCTGAAAAGTGTCAGCTTGCATTGAAAGGATGATACATGAGCGTAGAGCTGGGATATTAGTAGATTTTTGCCTTCAAGCCGTGTGTTCAAGACATTCAAATGATTTGTAATGTCAACTAAAAAAGCCAAATCACACAACCAATCAGGATTTTTAAGTTCCAGGACATCCCTTTGCTTTTCCGCCAGAAATACTCCAATTTCTTCTATTAAATTTAGAAATCGTTCCAGTGTCAATCCACGACTTAGCCACCTTACTTCTGTATAATCTCCATATTCGCTTTCGATGTCATCAAGGAATTGTTTGAATTGCCTGTAAATTTCATAAAATCACGAGGACTCAAGTCCTCGTGATTTTATGAAATTTACAGTCGAAACTACCACTTTCATGACATTTTGCAACTCAATTTTTTTAGAACAGAGGGCTTCTTGGTGTATAATGCAGTGAAACTGCATGAGATCTTCAGAGTTTATGTTTTTTTCTTGCAGATGCTTTTTCAGCAAAGTAAATAGCCCAGAATTGACACCAATCATCGAAGGAACACCATCAGTCGCAACTCCCGATAATTTTCATAAGTCCAAATCAGTTTTTGAACACTCATCCAAAAGTACTTTGAGTATATCAACTCCTCTGGTTTGACCTTTCATTGAACACATTCCTAATAACTCTTCTAAGACTTCAAAATCTTGAGTAACACCTCGTATGAATATGAGAAGTTGAGCTGTGGAACTAATATCAGTGGATTCGTCGAGTGCTAATGAAAAAAATTCAATGATCTTAGTTTTTTCATTTAATTGTTCCGGAATATTATTACCTGACAAAGACATAATTCGTCTTTGGATAGTCCTACGATTCAGTTGAATTTTCTCAAACTTTTTAGCTGCTTCTGGACACATTTTCTTAGCGGCAATTTCTATGCATTCTTTTACAAAATCCCCATCATTGAAGGGGCGACTTCGCTTTGCTATAATTCGAGAAATTTCATAACTAACTTCTGTAGCTGTTTCTGAATCTTGAATGGGTTTTGTAAACATAGCTTGCTGACCAGTAAGCTCCAGTTTTAAAGACAACATTTTTTGCTTTCTTAATTCGCCTGTAAACTTGGTAAAAGTAGGATGCTGCGTTTCATAGTGCCTTTTTACATTATATTCCTTTGCAATCGCAACAGAATTCTTGCAAATGAAACAAACGACTTTTTTATCCGACCATACAAAAAAGTATTTCTTAGTCCAAATTTCTTGAAACTGCCGATTTTCATCTTTAACCTTAAGTTTTTTACTAGGCCCTGGCTTGTCCATGTTGCGTTTTAATCCTGGCTATGATTAGCACAACACCTAAAAACAATTACAGTAACTACTTAAATTACCCATCCTTTTTTAAATTACCAAAAATAATTGATTAAATATGTAGGGAAACACTTATTTAATAACAGAGTTTTACTTACGATTTCACAACACAATTATACACGGCAGGCACTTGACGGGAAATCTACGTTGAATGTGGATCAAAATATATGACACCGGCTAGTCGAGTTAAAATCTACACTAGAACTATTGACACTTCACTCAAATTAAAACCGAACGGTCGGTCGCTTTTTTTTTTTTTGTGTATGGCATCTCGTAGTTGACCTTGAGAGGTCGTGACTACTTAACCGGACTATCCTGTGGCTGCCTTAAGCGGACTCAAAGCCTCCAACCAGGGGCGTAAAACAACTTACATTACTAAGCGAACGCTCGCTATGGGCACCCCCTGTGGGGTACGGACCTCGGCTTAGGGCGTCGCTTACGGGAGGACAGCAAGATGGGACAGGCTGGATCTGGATTATATTATTATTATTCGGGGAATTTAAAGCTACAGGCTCAGCTACGGCGCGGGCTGGCACTTCGTCGAGCAAGGGTCGGGTGGGACAGTTACGTCGGGATCTTCGCGAGGAACCTCGGCGGTGAGGTCGGAATGTCGGTCTGTGTTCGTGCACTGTACTGGTGGCCCTACTGCACTCCTGAATGAGAGTTATGTGGTCATCGGGGTCGGTGAGGACATGCTTGGGACGGCGGACATGACTAATGGAGGAGGGAATATAGCTAGCGGCCTTGACAACCAGAGGGTTGCGGTGATTCGCGGCGGTCTCGAAGAAACGCTTTGAAATGCGTTTCATGAACTGGCGGATAGTGGGAATCTTGAGGTCAACGTGAAGGATCTCGTTGCGAACGTACCAGGGGGAGCCTGTAATCCTACGGTGGAACTTGTTCTGGAGGGTCTGCATTCTATTGAAGCGATGGGGCTTGGCGTGTGCAAAGACTGCACTGGCATAAGTCATGATCGGGCGGATGCACGCTGTGTAGATACGCATTTTGCACTTTAGTGACAATTTGCTACGTGCATTTAGGACAAGGTGAAGTCTACCTAGAGCGAAGGCGGCGTGCGAACGAGCCGCCTTAATGTGCTCTGAAAAAGAGAGGTGTTCATCGAGCACTACACCCAGATATTTGGCTCGCTTCTCCCAAGGGATCGGCTTGCCGAACATGGTGATCGGTCGAGGGGGGCAGGGATTGCGACGCGGCTTTGAGAAAAGAACCGCTTGACTTTTGTCGGGATTGACTTCGATTCGCCATTTTCTAAACCAAGCGCCAAGCTTGTTCACTTGGGTTTGGAGAATGCGAGCTATCGAATTTTCATCACGGCCGGTGTAGTAGATGGCCGTGTCGTCTGCTAACAGGGCCAACTGCGCCTTACTGCACTTGGACATATCGCTGGTGAATAGCGTGAATGCTAGAGGAGAGATCACAGAGCCCTGAAGGACTCCTGCGCGAATAGGGTGGGGGGAGGATAGCGCTCCTTCGATGCGATAACGGAAGATGCGGTTCGACAAAAAGTCCCTTAAGATGAGCACGAGACGATCTGGCACACCTAGTTGGTACAGCTTATATAATAAGCCGTTGTGCCAGACTTTGTCGAACGCTTTCGCTATGTCGAAGAAGACAGCACCGGTCATCAAACCTCGTTGGAAACCGAAGTTGATGTGTTCGACTATGGACCTGTTGTACGCACGAGTGTTGGGTTCTAAAACACAAACTGTTGGTTGGGGATGAGGCCCTTTGTCTCGGCGTAGTCTCTGAAACGCTTATAAATAAGCCTCTCATAGATTTTGCCGAGGACATTGAGCAGACTGATGGGGCAGTAATTAATAGGATCCGACTTTGGCTTGCCGAGCTTCGGGATACCGATGACGGTGGCTTCTTTGAATGCCTGTGGGAAGATGTTATTGCTCAGAGCACTATTGAAGATGTTGGTCAGTAGCATTATCAGGTGGGCAGGGAAAAGTTGGAATACCCTATTGGTGATTCCATCTGAGCCGGGGGCTTTACGAGCCTTAAGACCTTTGATGAGGTCGTGCACTTCGTCTGGCGTGACGGGGGGCAGTGGATATTCTGGGTCTACGACGCGAGGGAGGGAGGCTCTATGTTCGATTTCGGCGTCGACCTCAGAGAGGTGAGCTTGGTCTACTGGTTGAGAGCTAGGCGAGCATTGGGCTTCTAGACTGTCGGCTAGAAGCTCAGCATTGTCGACATCATCGAAGGTGATGGTCTTGTCGGGACGGATCCGGGGGGGCATGGAGACTATTTCTCCGGATCTAAGTTTCCTCTGGAGTTGCCAGAAGGCTAGGTGGGTGGGCTCTAGTTCGCTCAGCATCTTGTTCCAGCCGGCGGTACGCAGCTCCTCTATGCGTGTTCTTACAGTACGCTGTAAGTAACGCAAATGGGGTTTGTTCGCGTCGCAGGGGAAGTTGCTGTAGGCACGGACAGCCGCTATCTTCTCATTCAACAGTTCGCGTACATCGTCCGGCAACTTCCAGCGACGGTCCTCCGTCGCTGGAATTTCCGTTGAACAATCGTTCAGTACTGATTGTACGTGAGCTGTAAATGAGTCGATCGCGGCTGTCGTGTCAGCTATAGAGTCAAAATGACCGGGGTCCAAGTGGGGGGACGTGGTGCATTTTAAGCGATCGCTTACTTTCCTCTTCTTGTTTGCAGTTACCTCTTGTCGCAGTAACGCAGGTATGCGGGTACCTCTTTCTGCTAGTAGATTCAAAAATATTCTGTTCACAACACTTGTTACCAGTAATTTTAATTAATATTTGTAGCCCTGATGAGGTATCTTATTATTGTAGTTTGTAGGTCTTAACTAAAATGGCATAGTTTGTAAACAATTTTATTTTGTATTCTGTGGAAAATGTTATTGGTTACACATTTGAACGTATCTTTTTGTATTTCTTCCTACAAAATGCAATGTGTCACTGTTTGTTTTTCCTAATAAATAAAATAAAATAAAAATAAAAGCTGTACGATAGTTTGCAATTGACGGATTTCGGTAACTGGGCCTAAGGAACGTTTCCTGAACTAAGAGGATGTCGATGTGGTGGTCGCGGAAGAACTCGCTGATTTCAGCGCGTTTTCGCAGGATGCCATTGGCATTGAAATAACCTAGCTTTAGGGATCGGGGTTTGGTTTGCGCGAGGATTTCTTTATCCATTATTAGGGTTGGGTTGGTTGGAAACGGACATCATGGCTTGCGTAATGTCCGGGTACGCATTATATATACTTTGAATCATGAATATGTTGCCGGCATTTCTGGCGGCAACAATTTCGCTGGTAATTTTCCTGGCGCGAGGGGTAAGGAACGCCGTGAACGTGCTCGAGATCACGTTGAAGGCGTCCATTGGGTTCTGGCCGACCACACGGGTGGCTGCGGGTGGAGCTGAAGCGGCAGGAGCGGCTTTGTTGACAGGCACAGGAATGCCTGGGGGCGCGTTGACGCGGATGCGGGGGTCCATAAGTGGAGGGATGGCCGCAGGAACGGGTCTGGGAGCTAAGGCTGGAAAAGCCTGCTGGTGGTGGAGGTAATTCCAGGGCGAGGGCCTCTGAGGACTGAGTCGCTCCTGGTAGTGTGACGTTGGCCACGCGTGGGCGTAACGGGGGCTTTCCCTTTGTTGACGGGCGTCTGCGCGCTTCGTCAGCTTGGGGGATGAGGTTTTGGCAACCCACGATAGTTGGCCGGATGGCCTGATTCGCCGCACAGCACACAGCTTGGCGGCTCTGTGCACAAGGTGCGGTCTTTGGGACGGGTGCATTCTGCAGTGCCGTGTTTGCCCAGGCACTTGACGCACCTGGGTTTGGCATGGCAGTGCATCTGCGAATGCCCGTAAAGCTGGCAGCGGTGACACTGCCCTATGACACCGGTCTTGTAGGGTTTTTCAATCTGCAAGCCGGTGAGGTTGCAGATGGATCGGACGTTAGGTCGGTCGCTGCGGTTAGCGTGGCTTTTATACCGCGCGTATAGAGTCGAAAACTGTCTGGAGAAATCTCGAAACCGACTCTGGAAGCTTCGTGTATCTACCTACGCGAGCAATCGGGAATTCGGGACTATTGCTATCTCGCTTGCTCTAAAAATATTACCCGTGGATAAGCCGCCGCCGCGCTGCCGTCGTCGCCGCGCCGCCGGCTGCGGCGCTCCCTCAAGAAAACAAATTCAACCGAGATTGGCACGAACATTACCGACCGCTGTTACTGACGCATGCACGGCGCACCGATAAGCGCACTTAAGAGCGCGCGCGCGAGATTCAAATTACTTTTCGAACATATTTTTTTTTGGTTTTATTTTGGAATAGAATTCAAAATTTTTCGAATGTATGAGAGTATTATTTTTGCTGTCGGCGGGCCACCAGTATTCGATCGGCGGGCCGCATGCGGCCCGCGGGCCGTGGTCTGTGCATCCCAGAGCTAAAGAAACAGGAATAGGAGAAGGGTGGTAAATGGACCTAAATCTGCTAATATTGCGCCAGACATTCGTAGGGTAAGTATTCGGTGAAATTGGTGAGCAAAAACTACGCCAAGAATCAATTTTTTTCTTGTTAAAAAGTTTCGTGGTTTCATTTATTGAATTACTAAGTATTTCAAAATTAATATCAGACTTATCAAGTTAAGTTGTATTCAGCCTCTTTGCGTTTTTTGATTGATTCTGTGCACTCAGAGTCCCACCACGGAGGTGAGAGAATTGTATTATTATTGCTATTTTTTACAGGAAAAACTTTTTCTGCCGCTGCGATTATTATGAGTGCTAAAGCTTCAGCACAACTATTTTCATTGCCATGAGAAATAACAGGCAAGGAGCATAACTTTCTGTCAAAATTTCGGGTAAAATTTAGTATCGTTTGGCTATGCTTTGTTACAGCGGGCGGGGGCTGCCCTCCGTTCGCCTCGCCTCCGGATTTTTATAAACACTCTAGGGGTAGGAGCCAAAAGACTACTTGGAGTCGGGGTGCGCCGATTCTCTTTTGGAACAGTGTTAGGTCGACACTGTTGTTTTAACCAAAAAGTGGGGGTACACTAACTTCTCAAAACTCGGGTAGAAACGAAATGTACCTAAACAAATGACACTGACACATGACACAAACAGCTTTTTTTTCCGTTCCCTTTCAACGATTTTGCACGACATTTTACACCACAGACAATACACTAGTACAGATTTGGTTGTCAATCGCCGATTTTAACGTTTCGTTTCGCTGTTTATCTAAGGTTAGAAACATTTTTTATTAATTTCTCGAAAATTATGCATTACCTTGTAATAAGAGTGGTGGCGTTAGAATCAGGGAACCCACCCCTACCATCTTTAACCCTTTTTACCCCCAAACTCCTGCCAAACGATACTAGACCCAACCCTAAATTTCTTCCAATTATTATTATTTCTAATGGCAACGTCAAGTTTATGTTTTAAGTTTGGTTTCCTTAATGGTGCATTAGGTTTGGAATGGGTTAAGAAATAACTATTGGAAAATGGTCACTACCATAAGTAGAGGTCAGAGTACGCCAATTTAATGAAGTGGCTAAGTTTGGAGAACAGATAGAAAGGTCGATTGCGATTTGGTTCTGATTGGGTGCTGAACGGCGTGTGGCAGCTCCTGAGTTCAAGATGCATAAATTATGTAAGTCTATAATATCTAGTAATTCATCACTGTTATGTCTCACTTTAACTCCTGGGTGGTTTAATAATACACAGATATATTTCTATTTGCGTGCTTGCGACACGTCCGCTCGCCTCGACGGCTGTCAACTAGCGGTGGGTAACTCCGGAGGTACTGATCCAAAGGAGCCGGTACCGAACGCGGATACGTAAACCTTATTTATTCCTCACAATCCTTACCGGCACCGCGGTACCAAATGATTCCGGAGCGCGCGTTCACTATTCACTCTCGTTCACTCGCTCAAGTCACTCGGAAGTACTCGGAACACGTCGTATCGCTCTAACTAACCAACTGTTCAATTCAAAATGTGCCAAATGATCCAGTGAACCAAATGAATAAAATGTTCTGCGAAACCGGGGAACCAAAATGAGCGAGTGAGTGCCGGTGCCAAACGGTGCCAAAGGAATAAATAAGGTGAACCGGTACCGGACCCGGTGTCGGAATAAGTGAATCAATTCACTTGCCGGAATAAAGATTACCCACCGCTACTGTCAACGTCATGCCCCGCGGGCGGGTCGCTGGAGCACACATTTTTTTAAACTAATCACATTACCAACTTTGAATTTTACCCTGGATAAAAATCACTTTTAAGCTACACGTAATTTTATATAAACCTATTTTTTAAATCTGATATCCTGGTTTTAATAATAATCTTAATACTATCAATAATTTATTACAACACCAAATTTAATCATCTGTGTCTATTTCTACGTCACCATTGTCTTCCTTTCCGTTTTCATTGTGAATTCTCCATTGTCCTTCTATTTTCTTGAGGTGAACTATGTTACTTCTTATGGTTTGACCTGTTGCATCATTTTTTTATGTTTAAATCACCTCCTTTAGCACTCATTACTGTGTGTGGAGTAGGGTTGAAATCAGGTGTCAATTTATTTTCTTTTATCATATTTTTAACATAAACCTTTTCTCCTATATTAATTTCATTGTCTACTGCTTTCATTTTCCTATCTTCAATCAACTTTCCCTTTTCTTTTATTATTTTATCTCTATCGTAAGTTTTTAGGTCCATACGTCGGTTTTCGACATCTACAGCGGAAGGGATTTTGTCTCTAAATTGTCTATTAAAAAATCATTCTGATGGTGTCCTTCTAGTTGTACTATGGGGAGTACATCATGAGATAGCGAAGGAGGTCATCCATCCAATCAGACTTTTGGCATTGGCTAATTTTCAAGCGCTTAAGGATATCGCGGTTTTGTCTTTCGACCTCTCCATTTTGTTGTGGCCAATATGGTATAGAATTGTTAAGCCTGATGCCAAATTCTGAACAAAAGGATTTGAACTTCTCGCTAATAAATTGAAGTCCATTATCCGATGTAATACTGACTGGAATACCTAGCCTGGAAAATATTTCTTTTAAAACATTAATGGTTTCATTCGATGTTATAGATTTCATAACCTTTATTTCTTTGTACCGACTATAATAATAAATGACTACTAATAAGTTGTGTCCACTTGGTAGTGGGCCTAAAAAGTCTATAGCTATATCAGTCCATGGTTGCATCGGTAATTCGCGTCTCTTCATTGGCACAGGTGGGCTTGGTCCTGATACTAGAGTGCAGCTTTTACAACTTTTAACCATGTTTACCGCGTCTTTATCTATTCTAGGCCACCAAACTTTAGTACGCAATCTACCTTTCATAGCAACGATACCTTTTTTTTTTTTTTTTGGATGGGAAATCATCAAATGACTTCTCCCGCTCTGGGTGGAGCGGGAGGGCGTGTCAGACTTTTACTGACTAAAACCCACCCGTGTTCCTTCAGTTGCCTGTGCCAGGGCCACGGTTTTCTCTGTGGAATAACCCGCGACCCTGAGGCGTCGGCCCTATCGGACCCCGTCATTTTGTGCTGACATCTCTTTGAGGCGCGCGTGGAACACAACGCGCCGTCGACCCGGGCCTGGTCCTTACCGGACGGCGAGCTACCCATGGCTCGCCGTCCGCAAGCCCGCGCCTACGGTGGCCGGGAATCTGCTTGCGATTCCCGACGCCCAGGGCGTCTCCTGCGGCGACTAGGGGCGTGAGGGCGCAAGGCTCTCTCCCTCACGCGCTCCGCCTCCTCCTTTGCGAGCATTACTGCTTCGCAGAAGGAGGTGCCGGCTTTCCATTCCCTCTCGCTCCGTACCATGGCCTGGACCAGGGCCGGACGCGAGAGATCGCCGCCGCCAATCGCGAGGACACTGCGGTGCTCCGCCCAAGCTGGGCATACCTCTACCGTATGCTCCACCGTGTCCTCCGGGCGATCCACACAATGGTGACACCCGGGCGTTTCCTCCCGCCTTATGCGAAACAGGAACCTCCCGAAACAACCGTTTCCGGTGAGGACCTGTGTCAGGCGGAAGGTGAGGACGCCGTGGCGCCTCTCCAACCACTCCTCAAAGAGGGGACTTACCGCCGCTATTGTGGGAATGATAATTTTGTTACCACGTAGTAAAACATCGTCGTGCATCCAAAGTTCATGCTCAAAGAGTTTATAGGTATTTACTTTGGGGTCCCAATTATTTCCAAAGAGAGCTAATTTTACCAATTGAATGTCTTCATCACTTTTAGATTTATCGATGATAATCTCCATTGGTACAGCCATAGGTCTAGCAAACTCCACGATTTTATTAATGTGATGCTCGTTATCATGTGGGGTATGAATTATGATTTGGGCATAATCGGGACAGGGAGTCAGCTATGTTGTTTTTTCCGGGATAATAAACAACCTTGTAATTGTAAGCCTGTAACCGTAACACCCAACGTTCAATTCGTGCACAAGGTTTTGATCGCGGCCCAAATATTACCTCGAGAGGTTTATGATCAGTGATCAGCTCAAATTCTTTTAGCCCATATAAATACATATTAAAATGTTCGACTGCCCAGACCAAGGCAAGTGCCTCCTATTAGGTCTGGCAATATCGTTTTTCAACGTCAGATAAACTTTTATGACCAAAAGCAATAATCCGAGGTCCTTGTAAATCTATCTGAACGAGAACTGCTCCTAACCCCACAGGACTAGCATCTGCCATGACTTGTGTCTTATCGTGTGGATCATAAAAACCCAAGGTGCGAAGAGCACTTAAACTTTCTTTGAACTCCGCAAACGCAGCAGATTGTTTATCTTTCCAATATTCAGTTATCTCGGCGCTTTTAGAGAGTTTGTGTCTTAAAATTTCTCGAATTGGATCGGTCACGGTGGCCAACTTATGGATCCATTTTCCAATATAATTGACAAGTCCCAAAAAAATTTGAACTTCTTCGACTGTTTTAGGTTCTCTGAATGATTTTATTGTTTTGACGTACTTATCAAGGGGTCTAATGCCTTGTAGAGATAGTTCGTGACCGAGAAAATCTATCTTTGATGCGTTATAAATACATTTTTTATCATTAAGGACCACATTATTATCTTTCAAAACTTGTAACACATTCTTTAGTCTATCGTTATGCTCATTTAAGTTACTGCCAAACACAATAACGTCGTCAATGAAATTAACGACGCCCTTACAAGGCAGAAGCATCCTTTCCATGATTTTAAGAAAATGTTCGGGTGCACACGAAATACCAAACATCAGGCGCTTATATCGAAAGTAGTTTAAGCACATTGAGACATGTAGCTGTATGCTTGCCCAACAAATTACGGGTACCATTTTTAATCACATAAAATTTTGCAGTTTTTGTTTCAGGTCCAACTCCGATTGAAGCTTTAAATGTGCCGAGCACATTCAGAGGATCTTTTGAACCGTAAGCCAGAAACACTTGATCAGAACCTGGTTGCTGGTTAGACACAAAAACAGCTTTTGATTTTAAATATTCCCAGGTTTTATCATTTATTATATTGTTTTTACTCCCAGATTCGATGAGCATATTTACATTGATACCTCCGACTTGGCAAGTTATTTCGTCTCGTCATCATCAATTTGAAATATATAGTCTACATTACTGACTGGTGGCTTGGTCTGTGGTTCATTTGGTTTAGTTTTTTTCCTGTAATTTTTTTGTTTGTCCCAAGTAATAGGTGTTTTACGCTTGAGTTTCCTTGTACGACATTGACTCATGAAGTGACCTTTATAGCCACATTTGTCACATACTTTGTCTCTCGCAGGACAACGTGTGTCATCACACTTGTGATTTTCACTTCCACATCTTGTACACCGTGTATTATCCGTGTGAATACCCTGAGGTCGGGTTTTGTTTGTTCTTGTTCCAATCCTATTGACCTGTTCAGTTTTTATTACTTGGAATTCCTTTAATTGTCTACCGACGGTTTCGATTGAATTGGCTTCTAAAATAACCTTTTCTATTGTTACGGAATCTCCTAACTGTAGAATATTCTTTAAATTTTTCCGCAATTTGGTCTATGAGAGCGTGCGTTGTCTTTGTTAGCAAAATCACATTTGGAACATTGATTACGTAATCTAACTAAGATTTTTTCAACTTTTCGTCGGGTTCCTGTTTCATGAGTCGGAATACGTGTCGTTCATAAACAAAACTCTGCTTCGGAGAAAAGTAATCATCTAGTTTTTTAATAGCGGTCTCGAAAACATCGGCGGACGCGCCCTCTTCCACGTGTGCACCGGGAAGGTTATAATAGATATCTTGCAATCCTAAACCACCGGTATGTAAAAGTGTTGCTCGTTTTTTTAAAGGGCTGGTCTAAGGCTAGAAGATAAATTTCGAGACCTCGTTTCCATCTTAGCCACCGATGGCCTTATGAGGTCGGATCACCGTCGCAGTCGAGAGTTTCTACGGTCGGTAATTGAGACATGTTGGGACAATCTGCAAGAATGAAAAAGTGCTTCAAGTACTACGCAAATTAACCTATGTATCTAGCTTAATATAATGCTATAGGGTAAGGAGCAATTAAAATTCAATAAATACCTACGAAACTATTTGTATTGTAAAAAGGTGTACAGAAAAGGTGAACAATAGTGTAACTTATGTGAACTTGCTTATAAGAATAAAAGTGACGACCGGGCCGGCGCGCGACCATAGCGTGCGTACGTGAACATCGATTGCCCGCTCGCGTTGTACTAACTGTCGGTGACGCGCGAATATCGCTCGGCACCGACTCGGGCGCTGATTCGGGCGGAGCGCCGACTCCGTTGAAGGTACTGAGGAGTGCGGGCTTGTGGCGAACGACTATTACGCGCCACAATCTCCCCCTCCAAGTCAGGAGAGGTCTCTGAAACTGGCTTGGAACCCAGTAGTTTACAAGGACGGCCCTTCTTCCTCTGGTGAACGATTACGTCGCAATCACCTATATAAGGCGTTAGGAGACTGGCATGATACCTGCCTCGAGGAACGTTATTCTTATCAAGTACTTCATAAGAAGTCGGTGAAACTACTTTACCGACACGATAAGGACCTTCGCGACGCGGAGCAAACTTCCTAGTGAATCCTTTTGCTGCCTGACTAAGGCGATGGCTATCCACAAGGACGAGGTCACCCTCCTGATAGCAGGGTCCAGGACGACGATGTTTGTCGGCTGCTTCCTTACGAATGTCTTGTTGGCGCTCCACTCGCCATTTTACCTCCTGTAAGCGGTGTACGAAGTCACGCAAATACGGCGATATTTGCGGCACGAAATTTTCATGCTCTACGATAGCCCGCAGAGCGTGGGTCATGTCCACTGGGGACCTAAACACGCGCGCAAAAGTCAAGAAGGCAGCAGAGTGGCCAGTGCCCTGATTATAAGCTGTATTTAAGGCAAACCGTACAGCTGGCAATACTTCGGGCCACCGAAGATGTTCTGCATCACTGCTGACACGAACTGCGTCCCGTTGTCAGAAATTACTCGACGGGGAAAACCATACCTCATAAAAACTTCTTCGATAAGTGCTTTTGCACACGACTCAGCAGTTGCATCACACAACGCAAACAACTCCACACATCGACTAGCGGTATCCTCCACCAGAAGATCCACTTTTCTCCCTTATAACCTTCGGGAAGTGGACCAAATAGGTCCATTGCAAGAACTTCAAAACGCTGCTGTGGCACTGGGGTCTGGAGTAGACCGGCGGGTTTGAGATTTGTGGCTTTATACTATTGACACAGATCGCAGGACTTTAAGTACTGTGCCACGTAAGTTCTCATGTTTCTGAAAAAGTATTTCTCTTTGATCTTCCTCACGGTGCGTTCCAAACCCAAGTGTCCAGCTGTGGGCGCCTCATGGAGTTCCTTCATGAGCTCGGCCCGGAATGACATCGGAACTCTGGAACAACTAGTTGAGGTTCTTCGGAATCACCATCTGGGTCACAGCGATACAACACGCCTTCCGAAAGATAACCTCTATCAGTCCAGCGCATGGCTGCGTCTGGGTTACTAGAACCCTCAAAATCCTCTATAATTTTGTTTATCTCGTGATCCTTAAGTTGAGCATCACGAATATCCTCTGGTTTCCTCTGAGGTAAGTCAACGATCACCGGACAAATGTTGCAAGAGCTTATAGAGCTCGGTTCTTCAACATCGGCGTTCACTGGTCGACTGAGAGTATCAGCGACTAAGTTGACTCTTCCACTCAATATCCAAATTGTAACACTGAATTTTCATTGCTCAACGGGCCAAACGACCACTGGGTGTCTTCAGAGACAATAGCCATTTCAATGGTTGGGATCGGTAGCCACACGAGTCTGCGCTCCTTCGATGTATCTTCTGAATTTGTCCAGAGCCCAGACAACCCCTAGAGCTTCGCGCTCTGTCGTGTGGTAGTTACGCTCGGCGGAGGTCAGCAACCTACTCGCGTATTCAATAGGTCTTTCTTCAGTAGGATTTTCACCTTGCATTAAAACTGCTCCAAGCGCATAAGCACTTGCGTCCGTGCTCAGTACAAAGGGTTTCTCAAAGCTTGGTTGGCGAAGAATGGGGCTAGTTGAGAGCCGTTGCTTTAGCTCTTCAAAAGCTCTTTGCTCATTCTTCCCCCATTGCCATCGTCGATCTTTCTTTGTGAGGTCCGTCAAAGGACGCGCTTCCTCTGAAAACTGCGGGATAAATTTACGGAACCAAGAACAGGTTTGCAGGAAAGTCTTCAGCTCTTTAAGGTTCGTCGGTGGCTCCATGTTCACCACCACTTCAACCTTCGTGGGATCAGGCTCGATGCCACGTGCCGAAATGACGTGTCCCAGGTAAGTGACTCTATCCCTAGCAAAAACACACTTACTTCAGTTTGCTTTTAGGTTGAACAGGCGGAGGCGCTCGAAGACCTGCTGCAAATCCCTCCCATGGGATTCTAGATCCTCGGAGATCACCAGGATATCATCCAAGTACGCCACCACAGTGATGTTCCTCAAACCAGCTCGAAACCTGTCAATGAGGCGTTGGAATGTCGACGGAGAATTCTTCAAGCCAAACGGCATACGTCGGAAACAAAACATTCCAAAAGGTGAAATAAAAGTCGTTTTGTCCCTATCTTCAGGAGCTACTTCTATCTGCCAATATCCAGCCTTCAGATCTATGGTTGACATCACACTGTTAGCCTTGGTGAACAGCAGAACCTCATCAATAACAGGTAAGGGATACTTATCCGTTTTGGTCACTTTATTTAAGGCCCTGTAGTCTACGCAGAATCGTACTTCTCCGTTTTTTTAGGCAACATCACTACTGGGGATGCCCACGGTGATTCTGCTTCCTCTATGACTTCTTCTTCTAGCATTTTATCAATCTCTTTTCTAATGACCTCTTTCTTCGCTGGTGTCACCCTGTAAGGCGGCACTGAAATCGGAGCACTGTTTCCAGTGTCTATCCGATGCAAAGCAAAAGTAGTTGGTCCTCCCCCTGGTTCAAAGATATCCTTATGATGATGATTGCAGGAGAGTACCCTCGTCATCGCGGAGACAAAAAGCAGCGCACACGGTTTCAGAACGCCCTTCCTCATACAAAATGGAATAAATTACCTGTGAGCCTTCCAAAGACCAACAATTCTTATGGAAGTCAAGTATCATGCCAGCATCCCTAATAAAATCTATGCCGAGCAAGGACTCCACAGCCCCAGGTAACACAATAAAATGGGTAGGTACAACTCTATTACAAAAATGAACATTAACCATCGCAGTCTCTACATTCAAACAATTGATAGAACCATCAGCAAGCTTAATTTCAGAATAGGTTTGAATAAATTTTTGACCGTTTTTAACTGAAATATTTTTTAAGCTAACACTAGCTATCGATAGTTTAGCACCGGTATCTAAATGGGCGCGGCCGCCGCCATGTCCTCGGACACGGCGCCAGCCGAAGTCGGACTAGCAGCGCGTGATCTCGTTAGCACCATTACAAGAAAGTCCACAACACGAACGAAACACCAACTTAGGTACTATTAGTAGTCTAGGTTCTACCTAAGCACTAATACTGTTCGCGGTCCCACAACAGTACGACAGTTATTAATTAATCACAGTACGTAAAATAAACGGTATTTACGCACACGAGGTTGTAACAGTCCACAAACGAACGTTACACCAACATAGGTACTTTAGGCAGTCTAGGTTCTACCTGAGCACTAAGACTGTTCGTAGTCCCACAACACTTCAACAGTTACTCAACACAGATCGCGTTGCGATACAAACGGTTCTTAACACACTTATAGATCGCTCAAAGGTTTGAGTTATTACCTAAGGACTAAAACTTTTACAGTTACGCGATCAAACAGTCAATTAATTGTTACATTCACCAACTGATTCTAAGTACGTAACGCAAGTTTATTTAAAACAAATAGTATTGTTTACGAGTACATACACGCAATCATTTTTTATCGTCACACTTTCTACAACGTAAGTCACAAGTTCACAGTTCATACCGGCACAGTATATAGGTCCGTAATCTAGGTTCAGGTCATATTACCTGTGACGAAACCTAGCGCACAAATTACGACCATGCGCCTACGACCGATGCGATACTTTTTCAAATTTTGAGCGTTCACACGAGCGCTGGGACAAAAAGTGGGCGGTTACCAAAGTCGTCCTGCCTCCCCGGCACACGAGGTCTGCGACAAATATACTTCACGAACCTTGAACTTTCGATAACCGTTCGCGCGCTTTTCTATCGAAAGTACCTAAACCAACGTTGTACGGTAGGTAAAAACGTGCTAATGATAACACACACACGACGCAACTTGTATAAGTTATTACAGCAGTAATTAACACGCGAAAGTTTGCACTTCAAAATGTACCTAGTTCACTGATTCACTCACGGTTCAGCTCCACGTTAGGCTGCCAGTTATAGGGTAAGGAGCAATTAAACTTCAATAAATACCTACGAAACTATTTGTATTGTAAAAAGGTGTACAGAAAAGGTGAACAATAGTGTAACTTATGTGAACTTGCTTATAAGAATAAAAGTGACGACCGGGCCGGCGCGCGACCATAGCGTGCGTACGTGAACATCGATTGCCCGCTCACGTTGTACTAAGTGTACTAACTGTCGGTGACGCGCGAATATCGCTCGGCACCGACTCGGGCGCTGATTCGGGCGGAGCGCCGACTCGGTTGAAGGTACTGAGGATTGCGGGCTTGTGGCGAACGTCTATTACGCGCTACAATGCATACGAATTTTTTTTTTTTTTTTTTACTCTGACTGAACTTTAGGATTGGAACATGAATAATTTCGTGGAATTGCATATACGAGTATAGTTTTATACCAGTAATATGTGGAACTAGATGGGTATTTACCCATTGGAATAGTGTACATTGTGTGATTTGTCATTATCTTTCGACTTGGCTAATACTTACAGGCACGATTGGTTGTTGTTGTTGTGTAGTCGGTAGCTTATTCAAAAAAATCAAAGTCAAGACTAAACTCAATAGATTGTTTTATAGTAATCCGTGCACTAATAATTATAAAATAGTTTTCTTTCTTAACTTTATTCGTTTGTTACTTGCAAGAAATTAAAATCAGATTGTATGAACGATAATAATTATTATTTAAATAAGTACTTAGGCGTGCAGTATTACTAAGAATGTAAATAGTTTTAATTAAATATAATGTGGGTAGGTCGAGAATGACACGGAGAATATCTCAATGTGTCTTAATTATTTATCGTTCTGCAGGATTTATACAACGTGGGTATATAGTTATAATGAAATGTGCACACCAGCTACACAACAATATTTTATTGGTAAGTATTAGCAGGCACTGATTTTAAGGCTATTTTGACCGAAAATATCAATTGTAATTTGCTTCCGTTTAAGATATTTTATTTTATTGTAGTAAACGATGTATTTATTAATCTCCGTTACCCTTTTTAAATTGGATAAGAGAAAATAGAAAACCATATTTAATTGTGGCTAATTAGATAATCTCGGTCATTCGCCCTTTTATATTTTTCTGTTTGTTTTACTCACGGTCTTTATTCTCGTCACCAATGTTATGTCTCACTTTAATCCTAGGTGGTTTAATAATACACAGATATATTTTTATTTGCGTGCTTGCGACACGTCCGCTCGCCTCGACGGCTATCAACGTCATGCCCCGCGGGCGGGTCGCTGGAGCACAGATTTATTAAATTATTTGACAGTACATCACAATCACCATAGCAATTAGAAGTTGAACAACCCCATAATTGGTGATACCTTACTTGATGCGATGGAGGCCTGGATCGACGATACCATTGCTATTTTCGCGAATTTCCCCTAACTCTTGTGTTCAAACTCGAAGAACCGGCAATTAAAATCCCCCAATATAAAAAATGGCTTTGGAAGGGAAGAAAAGAGATTATTCATCTCTTGAAGAACAGAAGAAGAGGGGTGAGGAATGTAAATAGAAACAAGACAAGTATGGTGCACTTTAATAGCTACAATTGAAATTTCCTCGATATGAGGAGTTATGGAAATTATAGAGAAAGGGATTGAATTCTTGATAACTATAGCAACTCCACCATACCCATCAGATCTATCCTCTCTAAAGGTTAAATAACCATGAATTTTAAAAATATGATTGGATTTGAGCCAAGTCTCTGCTAAGGCAAAGGCAAAAGGCTCATATTTGTTTAAAATATAGATAATGTCACTCTTTTTGTTCACCAGACTGCGGCAGTACCATTGGATTATTTTGGATGATCCATTGTGAATGGATTGAGATACATTGAAAGAAGAGGCAACATTGGACGGTGAAATTTTGAGGTGAGAGAGAAGATTGTGTAATGCATGAAGAAAATTGTTTATAGAAAAAATTGTGACTTTTTTTCATTAATAAGATTATTAGAAAAAGCACAACCATTTGATGGCTGGGGAATGTGAAAACTTTAATAATGGCATTGTGAGCCTCTTTTTTATATCCTTGTTCAGATTTAGGAGGGGAGAGTGGTTTGAGAAAGACAGTCTTTTTTATAGCTACTCGTAGTTTTGCGGATATTCCATCATTCTATTCACCGAATAGAATGATGGAATATCCGCAAAATTTTTGGTGGGAGGAGATAATAGTGTATCAGCATATGATTAAGTTACTGGGGGATACAATTTTGTAGCTTCAGCATAAGATACTGAACTTTGTGCCATGTATGTTTTGATAGATTAGTAGCATAGTGAAAACCAGAGCAAAGGCAGCAAGATGCACTTTCTGGTTCTCTTTCACAACTGTCTCCAGTGTGGCCTAGACCACATCTAACATAGCGCGGTTTGGACCTGCACTGAATTTTAGTGTGATCAAAACGACAGCAATTGAAGAGCATATAAAAATTCTTTTTGGTAAAATCTGTCCATCAAATGTAACAACTATGGATTGGGAAGGTATTATGTCTTCAATAAAACACCAAATATCGTAATTTGTGTATTGAGCTAAGTAGCCTAGAAAGACAAGTGAGTAAATCATAAGAGTAGGGTAGGAACAATAATATCCTAGAGGGTAAACTTAATTAAAACCTAACAGACACAAACTTATAAACTACGAAGTATGTAGGTACCTATATACAACATACCTTTCCCCCAAGTATACAAAATATATTAGTAACTTTAACTTATACTTAAAGTCAAAAATTTTGTAATTATTTAAATATCTACATTAACATTATGTCTATGTAATATACATTTGCTGAGGCCTTTCATAAGGGCCTTTTGTATGAGATACAACTTTACTTTTAATCTTACCCCCAACTTAACCAGACTCATAATCACTAGGTATACCTAACATCTCTGCCCATTTGTCCTGACTCGGTATTTCAATTATTTCTTCACTGGAGCATGTACCTCCTATTTCCCCCTCACAATTTTCCATTTCCAATCTGACCTCGTCATTATTAACTTCTTCCTTCTCCCTCTCTCCTTCTCGGTCTGCATCTTCTGTAAATTTCTTTTTAACCAGTTGGTCTATGTGTCGGTTAACAACATTACCATCACCGGTTGCAACTTGATAGTTGGATGGCCCTTGCCTTTTAACCACCGTACCAGGCAACCACAGAGGTCCACTACTATAATTTCTATACATCATACTTTGGCCCACATTAGTTTCTCGAGTTAATTTATGAGCATTATTGGTAATCTGTTGATTAGTTTTATTTTGAACACGATTATCCGGATGTATAACATCTAACAAGGTACGTAGGCGCCTGTTCATCAAGAGCTCACAGGGGCTCTTGTTAGTTATTGTGCAAGGAGTTACCCGCAATCCTAGTAGCATTCGAGGAATCTTAACATCCCAAGAGATGTCATCCATTTTGCGCAACTTGTCTTTAACAGTTTGCACCATTCTTTCGGCCAACCCGTTTGTTGCAGGATGATAGTGCGCTGTCTTGATATGTTTTATTTTATTCGCGTCCAAAAATTGCTTAACTTCAGCTGACACAAAGGACGTTCCGTTGTCGGAAACCAATGTCTCACACAAACCATGGATAGCAAATAAATTTCTCAGGTGTCTGATGACCGTTCCCGCTGTCATATTGTTTACCAAGATCACCTCAGGCCATCTGGAAAATGCGTCTACAACAATTAACATATATATACCTAGGAAAGGTCCCGCAAAGTCCACATTTATTCGAGACCACGGCTTTGTAGGCGTGATCCACTCAGATTTAATTTTCGGAGGCATGTGCCAATTTTCAAGACATTTGTTGCATCCACCTACTAATGCCTCAATATCTTCGTTCAGTTTTGGCCACCAAACATAACTCCTGGCCAGTGATTTCGTTTGGACGATGCCGTTATGTGTTTTTTGTAAAGCACGTAGTATCGTTTCACGCAATGATGACGGTACCACTACTCGACAACCCAGTAAAATACAATCTTCATGCATAGAAGGTTCCGAACGTTGTAACCAATATGGACGCAGTTCATCATCAGTAACTCTAGCTGGCCAACCGCTTAGTAAATTATGACTGACACGAGATAATACCCTATCTCGCTTTGTTACTAATGCTATTTGGTCAGCATCCACAGCGAAGTCTGTAGGTGTCTCTGCCATCAGCAACACGTCACATAACTGCTGTTCAGGTTGGTCGGGAACCGGCTGTGGCCATCGGCTCAATCCATCAGCGTGACCAATCAGTTGTCCCGGTTTGTACACAATTTCGTAATTATGCGACGTCAACATAATTGCGATCCTCGTTAGGCGAGGCGATAAGACTGTGGGCATAGGTCGCTTCGGATCGAATATGCCCAACAACGGTTTATGGTCCGTGACTATAGTGAAGGATCTTCCTATTACATAGTTATGAAACTTGCTAACTCCAAATGAAATGGCAGTGGCCTCTTTGTCTAATTGTAAGTAAGGGCGTTCGTGGATATGTAGAGTTCTGGAACTCATAGCTACGGGGCGCTCCTGTCCGTCTTCCATAACGTGGGATAAAACAGCGCCGACGCCGTATTCTGAGCTGTCGCAGGTGAGTACCAACGGCTTATTTAAATCGTAATGAACGAGCGTTAAGTCAGATGACAGCAGCCTTTTAGCCGTGTCAAAGCTCCTTTGCTCCCTGTCTGTCCATTGCCAGTATTGTGTTTTGTCGAGCAATCTATGTAGGGGCTCGAGCATGGTAGCTTTGTTAGGTACGAACCTCTCATGAAAATTATATAATTCCAAAAACGCTTGTAGCCGTTGAACGTTCTTCGGTTCAGGAGTTTTGACGATAAACTCAACTTTGCTAGGTGCAGGATGAATACCTTCAGCGTCTATGACAAAACCAAGAAACTCTACACGTTCTTTGGCAAACTTACAGTTGTTCCCATTGAGCCGCAAACCTGTCTTACCGATGCGCTCCAGTACAGTGGCGAGGCGTTGCGTCATCTACGACATGGTCCGGCCACTAATGATGACGTCATCGATCAGTACCGCGACGCCGGTAACTCCCGCCAGCAACGCCGTCATCAAGCGCTGGAAAATTCCCGGGCAGGCTTTAACACCAAAAGCCAGTTTGTGTACTGAATACAAACCTTTGCATGTGTTTAAGGTTAACAGCTGTGCTGTGGCGTCTGTGACGACCACCTGTGTATATGCACGGTCAAGGTCGCTTGTCGTGTAAAATTTGCCACCCGCAATCGTAGCAAACACTTTACTTGCAGTCGGCATAGGGTAGGTATCAGACTCGGTAGCCTGATTAACCGTACTACGGTAGTCACCGCAAAGACGAATGTCCCCGTTTCGTTTGGGTATTGGAACAACCGGAGTCGCCCATTCTGAAAAAGACACAGGGCGAAGTACTCCATCCCCTACTAAACGATCTATCTCTTTTTCAACATTGTCTTTAATAGCATAGGGTACGGGACGTGCCTTCAAAAACCTAGGAGTCGCACCTGGTTTCAAATGTATAGCCACAGGGTTCTCCCCGTAAGTACCGAGTCCGTCTCTGAAAACCTCGCTGTACTTACTAACTATCTGATCGGTCGCAGACATGTCAAGTTCAGATATCATATTAACATTTAATGTAATACCCAGTGCCTCGAACCAGTTACGTCCCAACAAATTCGGTCCCGAGCCCTTAGCTACAATGACATTCAAAACACACTTAATGTCTTTATATTGTACTTGCACTTGAACTTGTCCCATAACTGTGACGGGCGAGCTGTTCCACGTACATAGGCGGTTGGGTACCACGCGCAAGGTGCTGCGCGAGCGCACTTGCGCCCACGTCTGCTGGTTCACCAAGGAGAAAGCTGCGCCGGAGTCCACCTCCATCGCTACCTGCGCGCCTTCCATTAGCAGCTTCACCTCGTATGCCGGAACGCGAGAGCTCGTCGTGATCTCTATGTTATAAATGCCATTAACATCCACGTCAGTCTCGTTTTCGGCTAAGTTAATCTTTTCAGAACGACTTTTCTTTTTAGCGGTGCATATTCTCTCGATGTGACCTTTCTTCTTACAAAAGTGACACACGGCGTTAACCAAGCGACATTCGCTCGCGTGCCGGTCTCCACGTCGATAACATAGTCGAACATTTGCTTTGGATTGCACTGCGTTGACGTCCATAGGCTCACATGTCGGCGACGACGTCGCCGCAGCGTCCACTGCCGTCGCGTCGTAGCTGACGGCGGCGCCGGTGACGGAGGCGTTCTGCATCATACGAGCGTCCCTGCCCGCACTCTCGGTCGATAGCATACCATCCACTACGTCATGGTATCGCAAATTATCTTTCTTGAGCAGTTCGTATTGCAAATTGTGATTGTTCATACCGCATACCAATCTGTCACGAAGCATCCTTTCCATGTCCGTAAAGTTACAACCGGCAGTGATTTTTCTGAGTTGAGCTATGTATTCCGCAGCGGATTCCCTGTATAGTGATCGCGCTTATAAAGTTTGAACGACATAGAAATTTCATTCGGTTTTGGGCTGTAATGTTTGGTTAGGATCGCTTCAATTTCACTAAATGTTACTTCACTAGACTTTTTAGGTGTAATCACGCCAGAATAGTCTCGAACACTTGTACGCCGCACACTGTGTAGAAATTTGCCCTTTTAGACGAATCTAATACGACGCCATTCGCCTCAAAAAAAAATTTAAGTCTGTCGATGTAATTGCCCCAATTATCACATTTCACATTTCACATTGAACTCACGAAATTTCACTGATTTACACTCCATTGTCATGTTTTCTACTCGTCGCCAATATTATGTCTTCAATAAAACACCAAATATCTTAATTTGTGTATTAAAGCCTAGAAAGACAAATGAGTAAATCATAAGAGTAGGGTAGGAACAATAATATCCTAGAGGGTAGACTGAATTAAAACCTAACAGACACAAACTTATAAACTACGAAGTATGTAGGTACCTATATACAACTGAAGGTTTCCAAGTGGTTGTACCATCAACATTCGTTTTAAAATTGAGGTGTCGGACTTTTAAAATTGGACCGCAACCAATAGGGACAGTTATATTATCGATAACTTCATCCGGAGACCATTCCGCTGGAACAACACGCACTTAACCCATTCTAGTAACATTAAAAGTAGGTATAAAAGCTTTATAATTATTTGTTTCTAGACTGGGGACTCGACGCTCGACTCTCGCCGCGGACGGACGTGGCTGTGCGTTCTCCCGCTCACGGCCCAGTGTTGTGTTCTCGTGTTATTCTCGTCGTTATCACGTGACGTCATCGTAGTCGCCCCGACTACACCAATACAAAATCTAACAAGTAATTGATTTGATTTTGATCAATTAAAAAGTGCCTTTTTCAAGGCTAATCTCTTTTCTTTAACAGACGGTTGTGAGTAGCTTCACTACGCCCCTTCTGGGTAAAACCACAGTTTCGTGGTTCTCGGTGGAAACCATACGGTGCCAAAAAAGAAGAGTGGGGAGAAAAAGAACAGTGGGGTGTTGACCCTATCACACCCGCCGAAGCTTTTCAGGGCGAGGCAGTTAATTGGATGGGTCCCAGAGTTAACCGGCCTTGGGGGATCTCCTAGTCGGCTCTGGAGTAGTCTTCCTTCCACAGCTACTCACCTAGTGTCTTTAGGGTGTGTCTACACCCTTCGCGCTAGACTGGTCAGGGCCCCGTTCGCACAATAAGACTGGCGACGGGTTTACAAGCTTAGGGCTCACCAATATGTACACACCTCCATATGGAAATCATCCCCGGGCCAATCCACCCGGGGAGTTAGGTATAGGATTAGGCTAGTGGAAACTTAATTTCCACCATTCCCTCCCTTAAGTTGTCCCCCCACTCCGACCATGGAGGACGCCCTAATAGTGGCGTTCTTCAAGGAGGTCCTCTTTAAGGACCCCGACTTCCTTGCCAGATATGGCGCGAAATTCGCTGCTCTGCAGCAGTCCGTCCCCGGTCCCTCTGACCAAGTAGGCACCGCCAGCTCAGACATCGCTTCATTCAGCGATGCCCTCGAGCCCTCTCCCTCTCCGTCGCAACTTCCAAGTTGCTCGCCGCCGGCTGTCCACATGGACACCAGCGAGCCATCCCCTCTCCCGACCTCGCCTTATCTAGATGAGAGCGAGTCGCAGAGCTCCTCCCCCTCTTCCGACGAAGGCGTCTTTAAGACGGTCGGTTCGAAGAAGAGGAGTCTCAAAGTGAAAGAGAGTCCTGACCCAAGGACCAAAAAACCTCTAATTGACAACTCTACCTCCGCTCCCGTGGCTCCATCCGCCATCTCATCTCCCGTGGCTCCATCCGCCACTGCCCTCTCCCAGGCCGCCTCGGCCTAAACCTCCTCTTCCCTCAGCCGCTGTAATGCCCTCTGCCCAGCCCTCTGCGGCAAAAAAGATCGCCCCCCCCTCCCCTATGTTCATCCAGGACAAGGGGAAATGGACAGATGTGTCCAAATGGTGCACCGATTTGAGAACAAGTCCAAGACCAAGTCTACCCAACAAGGTATCAAGGTAACAGTCCCTACGTCTAACGACTACAGGGAACTAACCAAAACCTTACGTTTAAGAGGTGTGTCCTTCCACACCTACGCCCTCCCCGAAGACCGTCAAGTTAGGGTTGTGATCCGTAGGATCGCCAAGGAAATCCCCGCGGACGAAATTAAAGCCGACCTTCAGTCGCAGAACGTCCCCGTCACCGAAGTGCACCGGATGCACCGCGCCAGAGGCAGAGTGCCATTTGACATGGTTCTCGTCGTATGTCCTCCTACTGAGGGTCACCACCCCATATTCAATGTCCGAATCATCTGCAACCGCACCGGTTTGCAGATCGAAAAACCTTTCAAGACCGGTGTCATAGGGCAGTGTCACCGCTGCCAGCTATACGGTTATTCGCAGATGCACTGCCATGCCAAACCCAGACGCGTCAAGTGCCTGGGGGAACACGGCACTGAAGACTGCTCCCGTCCCAAGGACCGCATCTTGTGCACAGAGCCGCCAAACTGTGTGCCGTGCGGCGAGTCAGGCCATCCGGCCAACTATCGTGAGTGCCCCAAGGCTCCCAAATCCTCTTCTCCCAAGCTGACGAAGCGCGCAGACGCCCGTCAGCAAAGGGAAAGCCCCCGCTACGCCCACGCGTGGCCAACGTCACAATACCAGGAGCGACTCAGTCCTCAGAAGCCCTCGCCCTGGAACTACCTTCACCACCTGCAGGCTTTTCCAGCCTTAGCTCCCAGACTCGTTCCTGCGGCCATCCCTCCACTAATGGACCCCCGCATCCGCGTCAACGCGCCCCCAGGCATTCCTGTGCCCAAAAGACGCTCTCGCCGCTTCAGCTCCACCCGCAGTCACCCGTGTGGTCGGCCAGAACCCTATGGACGCCTTCAACGTGATCTCGAGCACGTTCACGGCCTTCCTTACCCCTCGCGCCAGGAAAATGGCCAGTTAAATTGTTGCCGCCAGAAATGCCGGCAACCTTTTCATGATACAGAGTATCTACAATGCGTACCCGGATATTACCCAAGCCCTGATGTCCTACCCTAATAATGGATAAAGGAATCCTCGCGAGAACCAAACCCCGATCCCTACAGCTAGGTTATTTCAATGCCAATGGCATCCTGCGACAACGCGCTGAAATCAGCGAGTTCCTCCGCGACCACCACATCGACATCCTCCTTGTTCAGGAAACGTTCCTTAAGCCCAGTTACCGAAATCCGTCAATTGCAAACTATCGTACAGTTCGTGATGACAGGACGCGGTGCCATAAGGGCGGTACCCTTATCTATTACAAAAAGGAGCTTTACTGCATTCCCATCGACCCTCCCACACTTTCACGATTGGAAGTGTCTTGCTGTCGGCTTGGCATGACAGGACATCAACCGATCACCATAAAATCGGCCTACCTCCCCCCCATTAATACTTCGGAGAATTTCCAACTACTTACTAAAGATCCTATTGTCCTATTTAGCCTGAGTGACTCCGTCATCATAGCGGGTGATCTCAACGCAAAACATCCCTCCTGGAATAGCACCAGGACCTCTTCCAGAGGGAGAGGTTCTGGTGCTATTCTCCTCTCAGAATGTCGATGTCATCGCGCCGATAACTCCCACTCACTTTCCCCCCGATCCCAATCACACCGCCGATGTGCTCGACGTGGCGCTTCTACAGAACATCAACCTACGGTTGGACTCTATAGAAGTTGTACAAGAGCTCGCTTCTGATCACCGTCCAGTAGTAATGAAACTGGTCCCCCGCATAGGTCTGCCCGACTTCACCCAACCCCCTCCCACCTAAGTGGTAACGGACTGGAGGAAAGTAAGCGATCGCTTAAAATCCACCACGTCCCCCCACTTGGACCCCGATCATGTTGACTCTATCGCTGACACGACGGCCGCGATCGACCCATTTACAGCTCACGTACAATCAGTACTGAACGATTGTTCAAGGGAAATTCCAGCGACGGAGGACCGTCGCTGGAAGTTGCCGGACGATGTACGTGAACTGTTGAATGAGAAGAACGCGGCTGTCCGTGCCTACAGCAACTTCCCCTGCGACGCGAACAAAGCCCATATGCGTTACTTACAGCGTACTGTAAGAACACGCATAGAGGAGCTGCGTACCGCCGGCTGTGACAAGATGCTGAGTGAACTAGAGCCCACCCACCTAGCCATCTGGCAACTCCAGAGGAAACTCAGATCCGGAGAAATAGTCTCCATGCCCCCCTGATCCGCCCCGACAAGACCATCGCTTTCGATGATCTCGACAAGGCTGAGCTTCTAGCCGACAGTCTAGAAGCCCAATGCTCGCCTAGCTCGTCCCGAACGCTCACGTCAGCCGAAAAACAATACTCGCAAATACAGAAAGAAGCCACAGCCATAATATTTGGTGTAAAGCGTTTTCATCAATATCTGTACGGCAGATCCGAACCGTTTATATTACGTACCGACCACAAACCCTTGATTTCTATTTTTGGGCCCTATAAGGGCATACCAGAGGTATCGGCTAATAGGTTACAAAGATATGCAATGTATTTAAGCGCGTATAATTACACGATCGAGTACGTTCGAAGTGCAGATAATAACGCAGATTATTTGTCGCGAGCGAGTTTACGTCACGAGCCGAAACAGGCAGAGGAGCGGGGGGACAGCGGCGCTCACGCAGCTACAGCCGCGGCGCCTATCGACCGGGCACCTTATGTTAACTTTGTGGTTGAAGGCAGTATGCCAGTGACACTGGACGAATTGCGCAAAGAAACTGCCAAGGATGTCACTTTAGCAAAAGTAATTAATTACGTTAATCAAGGTTGGCCTAGACAATTATTGTCGGATTTATGTATTAAGCCCTATTATTTGTGTCGGACACATTTGTCACATGAAAATGGTTGTCTTATGAGAGGACATAAGGTCGTTATTCCGGTAACGTTGCACTCAAAACTTTTACACGAGTTACATAACTCGCATTTGGGCATTGTGAAAACCAAAGCTGAGGCTAGATCACGATTTTGGTTCCCAGGGGTTGACGCGGCGTTGGAGGCAATGGTCAGCTCGTGTGATATCTGTCAACAGTTGCGCCCATCCCCGCCGCGAACGCCAATTGCTCCGTGGCGGTACCCGCCAGTGCCATTCTATAGGATACACATTGATTTCTTAGGCCCGTTAAATAATCAAATGTTTTTCGTGGTTGTAGACGCGCACACCAAATGGGTGGAGTTGTACGATGTTACTAAGTCTACAAGTTCCACGAACGTCATAGGTAAGCTATACGATTTTATGTCCAAGTACGGCCTACCACATACAATAGTAAGTGACAATGGGACCTCGTTTACGTCATATGAATTTAGGAATTTTTGTTTAAGAAACGGCATCGACCATTTGACGTCACCAGCGTACAATCCAGAGAGTAATGGACAGGCGGAAAGTTTTGTCAAAATCGTGAAAAAAGGCATTAAATCATGTGTTATCACTTCGCGCAATAAAAGTGATTACCAGTTAAAAATATTAAAATACCTTTTTGACTATAGGAATTCTGTTCATTCTGTCACAGGGTTCTCACCAGCAGAACTAGTGTTTGGCCGCGAGATGAGGTCACGCTTAGATTTGATTAATCCGAAAACCCCTCTCTCACAAACCCCACTAATAATGTTAATCATCAACAGTGTTCGCAAATTAAATAAGGTGGAAGGTTTAATAAACAAGTGTTTAAGCCAGGGGACGAGATAATGTATAAAAAGTTTATAAATAATGTTAAATTCCATTGGTGCAGAGGCATTATTAAAAAGAGACTGGGTAAAGTACTTTACCTCATTCAGGATTTGAGTTCATCGTGTGATGTTAAAAAAACATAAGAACCAAACAATACCATTTAAGGGGGGTAAGGGTAACGAGCCGTCAACTGGCAACCTTCAGATACAGAGTCCCGGGAGGGAGGAAACTGATGAGGCAAATCTGCAATCACCACCGTCTTCAGACACAGATACAGTGTCGGATCCGGTTTCAAGGAATCCAGACAGGCTATTGAGAAACATTCCCAGGGTAGATTACAAACCTTTTCTGTAACCTTCGTATGTATTTGTTTATTTATTGATCTTGTATTTGTGCACAACTTTGTAACATTTTGGTCAAATAAGGGAGGATATGTTATGTATGTGTGTGTCAACATGATGTATGTGTGCATGGGCTGCGTCCCTGCCTCGCTATAACCTACGAATAAACAGTGTGCTTTTAGCTGTCAGTAGTTTCACTTGCGTCCCTACGTACCTACATAACAGCTCGTAAAGCCCCCGGCTCAGATGGAATCACCAATAGGGTATTCCAACTTTTCCCTGCCCACCTGATAATGCTACTGACCAACATCTTCAATGGTGCTCTGAGCAATAACATCTTCCCACAGGCATTTAAAGAAGCCACCGTCATCGGTATCCCGAAGCTCGGCAAGCCAAAGTCGGAGCCTACGAGTTACCGCCCCATCAGTTTGCTCAATGTACTCGGCAAAATCTATGAGAGGCTTATTTATAAGCGTCTCAGAGACTATACCGAGACAAAAGGCCTCATCCCCAACGAATAGTTTGGTTTTAGAACCCAACACTCGTGCGTACAACAGGTCCACCGTATCGTCGAACACATCAACTTCGGTTTCCAACGAGGTTTGATGACGGGTGCTGTTTTCTTCGACATAGCGAAAGCGTTCGACAAAGTCTGGCACAACGGCTTATTATATAAGCTGTACCAAACCAACTCGGTGTGCCAGATCGTCTCGTGCTCTGTTGAGAATTGATCATTTGACAGCTGACCAAACCTTTTTTTTTTTTGTTCCCGGGTTGGAAAATCCTCATGGATGTCCTCCGCCCTGGGGCGGGCGGAGGGGTCTGTCAGACTCTTACTGACTAAAAACCACCCCGGTGTTCCATCTCACACCTACGCCGGGGTCGCGGGAACACATAATTCTTCCGCATCCCCGGCTGGTGCCGGCCCGCTTGCGCGGGCCCCGTCTTGGGCGGGGGGAGTGAGGTGTCCCCCCGCAACGTCTGTGAGCGGCGCGCGCGGAACACTTCGCGCGCCACCTTCTCGGGTCCTGATGTTGGGGGGCGACGGATGTCCCCGAATCCGTCCCCCCTTCCAGCCCCCCATTTAGGGGGGCTGGAAGGGGGCGTTGTCCGCCCTCCGCCTGCGCCCGGTGCGCCTGCTGCGGATCGGGAGACTGGACGAGATCTCTCTCTCCCTTTCCGCAGCCTCCTTCTGCGAGATCACTGTTTCGCAGAAGGAAACCACCGCGTCCCAGGACTCGATGCCGCCGACCATCGCACTCACAACGGCCGGCAGCGACAGGTCACTGCCTACTTCTGAGATGAGGGCACGGCGCGGCTCCTCCCAAGCGGCACACTCTGCCAGCTATGCCACGCCGTGTCCTCCCGGCAGTCGATGCAGTGGTGACACCGAGCGTCCGGCTCCCTGTTTATGCGACACAGGTAATTCCCGAAGCAACCATGCCCCGAGAGCACCTCCTCCCGAGCCAGAGGTCGAGCACTGGCCGGACCGCCTCGATGGTGACGAGGCCGGCGGTAGGGCGTGAAAGCCTGTCCCGCCATTCCGCCACCAGGACCTCGCGAAGCTGCGACCGACGCTGCTCCATATGGCGGTGCATCGGCCGCTCGCCCCGCGCCCTCGCTTCCTCGCGCCACCGATAAAGAGACGCGAGCACCTTCGCATCTAGGTCCCATGGCGGGGATCCGGCCAGGGCACAAGCTGCCTCGTAGGAGATCGTGCGATACCCCCTTATGACTCTGACGGCCATTGCTCTCTGCGGCTTTCGCAGCACAGACATGCTGGCGGCCGTCAGGTCAGCCGCCCAGATCGGGGCCCCGTAAAGGGCCATCGATCGCACGATCCCCACGTAGAGCCGCCTACAAGCGGAGCTCGGGCCCCCCAGATTGGGAAGCAGCGTTGACAGCGCCCCAGCCGCGCCCAACAACTTGGGCGCCAGCCGCCGGAAGTGGGATCCGAAGTCCCACCGGCTGTCGAGCACCAATCCCAGATATTTCATGGTGGGCTCGACAGCGATCCGGACCCCCCCTACCACAATGTGTGATCCGGCCGGCGGCACCCGCCGGGGGCCATGAAACACCATGGCCTCCGACTTGTTGACCGCCGCCGTCGCGAGCAACGCTGCCTCCCTTTTTTTTTTTTTTTTTGTTCTCGGGGTGGAAAATTCTCATGGATGTCCTCCGCCCTGGGGCGGAGGACATCCATGAGAATTTTGAGGGGTCTGTCAGACTCTTACTGACTAAAAACCACCCCGGTGTTCCTTCTCACACCTACGCCGGGGTCGCGGGAACACATTATTCTTCCACAACCCCGGCTGGTGCCGGCCCGCTAGCGCGGGCCCCGTCTCGGGCGGGGGGAGTGAGGTGTACTCCCCCCGCAACGTCTGTGGTCGGCGCGCGAGGAACACTACGCGCGCCGCCTTCTCGGGTCCTGATGTTGGGGGGCGACGGATGTAACGCTGCCTCCCTGTGCGAACTCCCCCGGGCCGTGACCAGCGTGTCGTCCGCGTAACACGTCAGGTCAGCGCCCGGCGGGAGCTCGCCCCTCAGCACCCAGTCGTACCCGATGTTCTTTTTTTTTCCAGCGACACTTGGCGCTGGTTTCCGCCATCACGTCCCATGTAGGTGACACACCTCCCCGCCAGATAAGCCCCAACGATGCGGCGGAGGTAGAGAGGCACCCGATGATAACGCAGTGCCTCCCGTATGCAGCTCCAGGGCAGGGTGTTGAAGGCTTTGGAGATGTCCAAGGACACCGCCACCACCACCCCGCCCCGGGACACTGTTTCCTCCGCCAGGACTCTCACCCTCGACACAGCGTGGATGGTAGAGCGCCCATGCCGAAAGCCGAACTGGCTCTCGTCCAGGTCCGGCCCCTCTCTGCACAAGTGGCCGACGAGGCGGGCTGCGAGTATGCGCTCGAACAGCTTGCCCACCTCGTCGAGCAGCACTATGGGCCGGTACGCAGACGGCGAGTCGGCAGGGCGAGCTGACCAAACCTTTTTTTTTTTTTTTTTGTTCCCGGGGTTGAAAATCCTCATGGATGTCCTCCGCCCTGGGGCGGGCGGAGGGGTCTGTCAGACTCTTACTGACTAAAAACCACCCCGGTGTTCCATCTCACACCTACGCCGGGGTCGCGGGAACACATTATTCTTCCACAACCCCGGCTGGTACCGGCCCGCTTGCGCGGGCCCCGTCTCGGGCGGGGGGAATGAGGTGTCCTCCCCCCGCAACGTCTGTGAGCGGCGCACGCGGAACACTACGCGCGCCGCCTTCTCGGGTCCTGATGTTGGGGAGCGACGGATGTCCCCGAATCCGTCGCCCCTGGACCCATTTAGGGGGGCCGGAAGAGGGCGTTGTCCGCCCTCCTCCGACGCCCGGTGCGTCTGCTGCGGGCCGGGTCGAGAGTCGAGATCTCTCTCTCCCTTTCCGCAGCCTCCTTCTGCGAGATGACTGTTTCGCAGAAGAGTTGACCAAACCTAACCCAACCTTGATCCTATCCTTACTTCACACTTTATTTTTTTATGTTGGCAAGCGACAACCTTTTTTTAAATAACTTCATGTGACAGCACTAAAGCGAAATTGAATGGCGAAAGGCAAACGTGCTCCGAAATTGTTATCTCGATTGTTAGAAAGTATTGAGCAACAATCAGTCGATTGTTTAGCTAGAGTTTTGTTAAGCAAAACAAGTATTATCGAAACGTTCAAAAGGTACCTTTTGAAACTGTTCAATAAACTGAACATTTGTCAACTTTGGACTCAGTTATTTACCAACCAAGAACCTAAACCCACGAATAAAACTATCAGGTTATGGGCCCAGAACAGCTGTGAAAGGGTTTCTTTGGAAGTCAGGACAGGAAAGCAACCGGAAAGTCGAGAAAAGCAGTCCAGAGTGCCAGAACCGGCACGGCAGACATAACCTACAAATCAGCCACATCGGAGCAGCCGCCGCACAGGAAGACAACGTTGAACTACGTACACGCAAGTCGCTTTAAGTCAGAAAATCGCCACGTAAGATTATAAATTCATTTTGTTTATTTTAAAATTGTCAGAAGTCAGTCAAATTGTAAAACTAAAGCAAAATGGATACTGTAAAGCTGTAAAGTCTCAGTTGGAAATGTTAAGCGATGATAGTCAGGGAAATGTCAATTTCATTTCATGGCGATTTAAATTAAACCTAGCACTTAAGAATAAGGACTTGCACGACATTGTAACAGGTGCAAAGCCCAGACCAGCAGGTGCTGCGTCAGATGCAACCGTTTCAGCTTGGATAAAGAAAGATGTCGAAGCTCAAACGTTGATAGGTTTAAATGTTAATAGTAAAATTGCGAACAAAATTGCAAATTGCAAAACTGCCAAAGATATGATCGATAAGTTAACTAGTTTATATGGTATGATGTAACTTTAGAAACGTCCCGAATTAAATTCTTTACCTTTGAATATGATGAAAGCAAGTCAGCAGTAGAGAATTGTATGGAGATTTTAGATCTTGCTGAAGAAGTGTCAACCGAAAATGATCCCGTCAGACAAAGTTGGGTCATGGCGAGAATATTGAGTGTGCTACCGCCAAAGCTGGCGCATTTCAGAACTTCCTGGAACAACGTGACCGGACCAACTAAGAACATAGAAACTCTCATCGAACGTCTGAGACTCGAGGACGAGCAACTTAAGGAAACGACGACAAATGCAGAGGGCAGCACGAGCAACGCTCTCATGGCAAAACGTGAGAAACAGGGACAGTCGTCAAACAGCAAGCAGGACAAGTCATCGTTCGCATGCTACAAATGTGGGAAGAAAGGTCACGTGATCAAGGAGTGCAAAGGAAAACCGTGTCAGAAATACATTGAGTACTTCAAGAAGAAATACTCATGTAACATTTGTAAGAAGAAAGGACATTTCGCAAAAGAGTGTGAAGCCCGAGAAGAAGGAAATAAGTCAGGAAATTGGAAACAACCAAAAAGAGCACTCGTAACCACGGCACTCTCGACAGTGGACAACGACATCTCCAAGGACAGGGCAACTTCATGGTATCAAGATTGTGGAGCTAGCCAACACATGACGTCTCATCGAGAATGGTTTGTACAGTTTGTTGAACTGGACGAGCCGATTCCAATTGTGATTGGAGACGCAACCAGACTAGATGGCGTTGCAGTCGGGAACATTGAGATGGAGGCTTTTGATGGTCAAAGTGGTGGAAAAAGTGGTATCCAGTGGTACTTAAGGATGTGATTTATGTACCAAATCTCAACTTTAATCTCTTCTCAGTAAGTCAGACGCTAGACAAGGGACATGTACAGAAGGCAAATGGAAAACAGTCGACATTCTACAGTCAGGATGGCAGGGAAATTGTGGCAATGGCAATGCGCAAAGGAAATCTCTACAAAATGATGCTCAGGAGAGAAGAAGAGACAAGTTTGATGGTCCAGTCAATCAAAGTTTGGCACGAGCGACTCGCCCATCAAAACGTGAAGTATGTGAGGGACATACTGAAAAGGAAAGGAATTAAATACGTCGATGACTGGAATGATTATGTGTGCACAGGGTGCTCATATGGAAAGCAACATCGATCCTCACACCCAACCAACCTCAAGACAGCCCAACAGCCATTAGATCTCGTACACGTCGACACCGGAGAGATGAACATTCCATCGCTGGGAGGAGCAAAGTATTGGCTCATGTTTAAGGATGACTTCACCCACTACCGAAGCTGTTACTTTATGAAGACGAAAAGTGAGGCCCCTGAGAAAATCGAAAGCTATCTGAGACTTGTTGAAAATCAGCTAGGAAGAAGAGTGAAGAGTCTGAGATCTGACAACGGCACTGAACTGAAGAATACAAAAACCAAAGAGTTGATGGACAATTTGGGAATAATTCACACATTTACGAATGTACATACGCCAGAGCAAAACGGAAGGGTCGAGAGAGAAATGAGAACGATTGTCGAGGCAGCCAGAGCAGCGATACATGCAAACGATTTGGACGAGAAACTGTGGGCAGAAGCAATGAATCATGCAATCTTTGCGATCAACCAGACAGGAACCAGCAACGTACCAGGTAAAAGTCCGGCAGAACTTTGGTTTGGAAGGAAGATGAAGATTGAGAAACTGCGACCTTTTGGATGTGAATGTTATGTGCTAGTCCAAGCACAGAAGAGAGGCAAGATAAATAGAAAATCTGAGAAGGGAATTCTGGTTGGCTATGACATTCATTCACCATGCTACAGGATTTATTTGAAAGAAAAGAGAGATGTCATCAGCGAAAATAATGTAATATTCGACGAAGAAAAGTTAAGACTAAGGCAAGGCACTGAGCTTGAGACATCGAAACCAGACGACATAACCGAGAAGCAAGAAGAAAGCAGCAGTAAGTCAGAGGCAGAAGACGAGACCTGGGGAACTGGAGAAAGTGCTGAGGAGTCAAGCGACAACGAAAATGAGACACAACCGCCAGCAGAAGAGCAAGAAAGGAGAGTTTTGCGAGATCGTCGAACTTTGCAACCACCACCGAAACTGAGAGATTGCATACTTGACTCACGTCGTGGAGGAAAGAGTGCAAAAGTAGCCATGATTGGTGAAACTGAAGACATCCCGGTGAGTGAGGCACTCAAAGATGAGAAGTGGAGACAAGCAATGCAGGAGGAGTACGACTCGTTAATGGAAATGAAAACTTGGAAACTGGTGGACTGTCCAGAAGGAGTGTAGCCGTTCACTTGTCGTTGGGTACTTCGAGAGAAGGCAGACGGGAGATACAAGGCCAGACTCGTGGCAAGGGGATTTGAACAGAAGGAAGGAGTGGACTACGCAGAAACTTTCAGCCCAGTAGCCCGCCACGCATCGATTCGACTACTTTTGAGCCACGCAGCGTCAGAGAAAATGAAGTTAGTATCGTTTGATGTGAAAACGGCATTCTTGTATGGAAATCTGGAGCGAGAAATTTATATGAACCAGCCTGAAGGGTTCGACGACGGATAAGGAAAAGTTTGCAAGTTGGATAAGAGTCTTTTCGGGCTCAAACAAGCTCCGAGGATGTGGAACGAGAGGGTCACCACACACTTTGGAAAGAAGTTAGGCCTGATCAACACAGATGACGACCCGTGTATCTACTATAACAAGGACAAGAGTATTATGCTCTCACTCTTCGTGGATGATGGATTGATAGCTGGGAAAGACAAAAAGGAAATATACAAACTCTTGGATGAGATAAGCTAGGAATTTCAAATCACATTCAGCAAGAAAGCTCAGGACAAGTTGACGTACTTGGGCATGGATATCAAGATCGACAAGGACGGTATCTTTGTAAATCAGCCTCGCTACACGGAGAAGATCTTGAGAAAGATGAAACTCGAACAGTGCAACCCAGCATCCACACCCATCAAACAAGGAATGGTAAACAAAAAGACAAACTTCAAGAACGACGAGCCACTTCCGGCGAACAACAACTATCGTGAGGCGATAGGGAGTTTGTTGTACTTAGCTACAATCACACGACCAGACATCAGCTTCGCCGTGAACTATCTCAGCCGATTCTGCAACAAACCCATGAAAAGTCACCAGGCAATGGTGAAACGTGTATTCCAGTACTTGAGAGGGACAGTGACAGCTGGAATCCACTTCGGAGGAGACGCAGAACTTTTGGCTTACACTGACTCAGACTTTGGAGGAGACCCTGAGACAGGAAAGTCGACGAGTGGAGCATTAGTGATGAGAGGAGAACCAGTAATCTGGTACTCACAAAAGCAGCGTCTGGTAGCGACTTCAACTGCAGAAGCCGAGTACAGAGCTGCGGTGTCAGTGATTGACGATGTGTGCTGGATCAAACGAATCGCATTGGAACTGGGTATCCTGGAAACTGATCAGCCGATCATTCTGAAAGTCGACAACATGCCATACACATGTTACAGAATGCACACGAAGGAAAGACGACCAGAGGAAAGAAACACATTGAGATACCACGAAAATACATCCAGCAACACGTCGGCAACACTGTGACAATGCAACACGTTGAGAGCAGCAAACAGATTGCAGATATTCTCACCAAGCCACTCAACAGAAGAATTTTTGAGACTCTCCGCTGTAAATTGATCAAGGAGGAGTGTTGGGAATTGATCATTTGACAGCTGACCAAATCTAACCCAACCTTGATCCTATCCTTACTTCACACTTTATTGTTTTATGTTGGCAAGCGACAACCTTTTTTTAAATAACTTCATGTGACAGCACTAAAGCGAAATTGAATGGCGAAAGGCAAACGTGCTCCGAAATTGTTATCTCGATTGTTAGAAAGTACCTATTGAGCAACAATCAGTCGATTGTTTAGCTAGAGTTTTGTTAAGAAAAACAAGTATTATCGAAACGTTCAAAAGGTACCTTTTGAAACTGTTCAATAAACTGAACATTTGTCAACTTTGGACTCAGTTATTTACCAACCAAGAACCCAAACCCACGGATAAAACTAACATGCTCATCTTACGGGACTTTTTGTCGAACCGCGCCTTCCGTTATCGCAACGAAGGAGAACTATCCTCCCCCCACCCCATTCGCGCAGGAGTCCCTCAGGGCTCTGTGATTTCTCTTCTCGCATTCACGTTATTCACCAGCGCATATGCATATGCCCAAGTGCAGTAAGGCGCAGACGACACGGCCATTTACTACACCGGCCGCGATCCAGACTCGATATCTCGCATTCTCCAAACCCAAGTCAACAAGCTTGGCGCTTGGTTTAGAAAGTGGAGAATTGAAGTAAATCCCGACAAAAGTCAAGCGGTTCTATTCTCGAAGCCGCGTCATACCCCCTGCCCCTCTCGACCGATCACAATGTTCGGCAAGCCGAACCCTTGGGAGAAGCGAGCCAAATATCTAGGTGTGGTTCTCGACGAACACCTATCTTTTTCAGAGCACATTAAGGCGGCTCGTTCGCGCGCCGTTTTTGCTCTAGGTAGACTCCACTTAATCCTAAATGCACGTAGCAAATTGTCACTAAAGTGCAAATTTTATATCTACACAGCGTGCATCCGCCCGATCATGACCTATGCCAGTGCAGTCTTTGCACACGCCAAGCCCCATAGCTTCAATAGAATGCAGACCCTCTAGAACAAGTTCCTCCGTAGGATAACATGCTCCCCCTGGTACATTCGCAACGAAATCCTCCACGTTGATCTCAGGATTCCCACTATCCGCCAGTTTATGAAACGCATTTCAAAGCGTTTCTTCGAGACCGCCGCGAATCACCGCAACCCTCTGGTTGTCAAGGCCGCTAGCTATATTCCCTCCTCCATCAGTCATGTCCGCCGTCCCAAGCATGTCCTCACCGATCCCGATGACCACATAACTCTCATCCAGGAGAGCAGTAGGGCCACCAGTACAGTGCACAGACACAGACCGACATTCCGACCTTGCCGACGAGGTTCCTCGCGAAGATCCCGAACTGTCCTCCCCAACTCTTGCTCCACGAAGTGCCAGCCCGCGCCGTAGCTGAGGCTGTAGCTTTAAATTCCCCAGATAATAATAATATAATCCAGATCCAGCCTGTCCCATCTTGCTGTCCTCCCGTGAGCGACGCCCTAAGCCGAAGTCCGTACCCCACAGGGGGTGCCATTAGCGAGCGTTCGCTTAAAGTACAACTACTTGTAAGTAGTTTTACGCCCCTGGCTGGAGGCTTTGAGTCGGCTTAAGGCAGCCACAGGATAGTCTGGTTAAGTAGTCACGACCTCTCAAGTTCAACTACGAGATGCCATACACAAAAAAAAAAAGTTTCGAGAGTATTGTTTGTAATATAGGAATTTGCGTCCAGGAAATTCGAAAAAATTAAAGATACATTACGCCCGATTTTTTTGACGCTATCGTTTATGATATTTTTGAAAGCGTTGTGCTTTAAAAATTTGCCAAATGTGATTGAGTGCAATGAGGTTCCATCATCAGGTGTAGTTTATTTTTTATTTTTATGAATAACGAATGGCGAGTTGTCAGTTTTTTCATCTTTTTTCTGCTAATTTGAGTGGGAACTAAGGACGGAGCAGGAACATCAGGCATTTTGTTAGTGGGAACAACGTTGGAACGCAGGTGTTTCGGAGCAGTTAGTATGTAATAGTTAATGTAGTAGTTAATGAAGAATCCGTGCAACCACAACCCGAAGACTCGGAACCGTGGTTTTTACGGGTACGGCGACGCTAATTGCACTGTTTGCAAACATTAACACGGCTTTTTTTTTAAATTACGAGCTGAAAATTACCCATCGGTATCCATGTCCGACTCATTAGATACGGTAACAAAATTGCCTGCCGGGGGCACATAGGCCCCGGGTCAGGCGGTTCATTCATATGTCGCTAAATACAATTTAAAAAAAACTTACCACTACTGAAGAAAATACACAAAACTTATATTAAATTATGTATAAAAGAACACTAAAACTACGACTACTGATCCTATATTTCAAGTTTTTTCAATAAAACCAATTTTTCTCAAAAAGGACGCGTCCGCCAGGTTCGAAGTTTCCCGCGCTTTTACATGTTGTAAATGCTGCTATCTGTATCATTTTATTGTATCACTGATAAAGACACAGATCATAAAGATAATTAATCCTCATAGAGTAAGAAAGCTATCTATTTACGGGCAGCGTGGCCACATGACAAAATATTATAAACTTAGCCATAAATAAATAAAGAACTCAATAATATCATAAACCGAATACCATAAGCCAAAACAAACTTCACAATTTCACAAAGACGCCATGAAAGTCAAAGTTTGTTTTACAAACTCATAAAAGCTACATAAGTTGCTGACCTTGAAAAAACTGGCACGCATTGAGAGACGACAATAGTATAGCTTTGTATTTTCCCGTTACGTGTAATAACTCAATACTATATGCCTTTGTTGTGGGAAAGAAATGGAGCTACCCGCAGTCTATACTTTTCTTTGTCTAAGTTATCCCTAAATCCCGTTTTAGATTACTCTTTTCGTTTCCAAAACTTTGTTTCCTTCTGAAACTAAACGTGACATTGGCTGAATGCATTTTTTTTTTTGTGTATGGCATCTCGTAATTGACCTTGAGAGGTTGTGACTACTTAACCGGACCAAAGAGTACCATAATTATACGGAACCGGACTATCCTCTGGCTGCCATAAGCGAACTCAAAGCCAGTTAATTGCGCAACACATTTTCGTAAACGATTACGATTAATCTGTTTGATTTTGGCAATTCAACAACATTCATTGCGTTTTAAACATTGTTGAGCAAAATGTTTTATAGAACTTATGAAGCAATGGATTAGCAATCTGTTTCAATACGATTTAGATTCCGATTGATTGTGTATTACGCAATTAGGGTACAGGGGCGATAAGCTTACATTACTAAGCGACTGCTCGCTAAGGGCACCACCCTGAGGTGTACGGACCTCAGCTTAGGGCGTCGATGGAGGGAGGAAGGCAAGATAGGACAAGCTGGATAACATTTTGATGATTATTATTATCGGGGGAGTTTAAAGCTACAGGCTCATCTACGGCGCTGGCTGGCACTTCCTCGAGCAAGGGTCGGGGGGGACAGTTACGTCAGGGTCTTCGCGAGGAACCTCGGTGGCGAGGTCGGAATGTCGGTTTGTATTTTTTGTGCACTGTAGTTGTGGCCCTACTGCTCCCCTGGATGAGAGTTATGTTGTCATCGGGGTCGGTGAGGATATGTTTTGGACAACGGACTTGGCTAATGGTAGAGGGGGTATAACGGGCGGCCTCGACAACGAGAGGGTTGCGGGATCTCGGCGGTATCGAAGAAACGCTTTGAGTTGCGTTTCATATAATTTATTGTCGGATAGTGAGAATTTTGAGGTCGCGTTGAGGATTTCGTTGCGAACGTACCAGGGGGAGCCTGTTGTCCTACGGGGCTGAACCCGTGCGAAGCCAAAAGAAAAAGAAATAAGAAAGGCCCTTGCTGGAAGGCAAACAACATGTGCCGCTCCACGGAATATTTTACAATTCCGTGTGCCGCTCAAAAATGTCAAGTCCAACAATAGAGTGCGCGCAAAGTAAGTCTGTGTGCAGCTGAAATAGGAAATTATCGTTTGCCGCCATCTCGATGTTTTTATCAGGTTTCAAGAGAGTATGCTGTGTTCCGTGTTTTCTAAAGTAAATTATCGCCATCAGGGCCGAAAGGGAAAGAAAGAAGTGCATGAAAGTCAAACATTCGCGCAGACTTTCTTGCGCGCACTCTATCTTATCACAGTTGTCATTGTCAGTTTGGCTGGCAGTTGGCAGACAGAATGACAGAACACATACACAACACTGACAACACAGGCTCACACAACAGCAGATTAATCATCATCTTATTTAAATTATATGTAGTCTGCTGTAACTACTACTGACCCTGTGAATTAGTTTTGTGTGTGACTGTGGATATATCTAAACATTCTAATAGTACTAACTTTCTTCGTTTAACTGTACCTACTGTGACGTACTTGCTATCGATGATAGATTTACAGATGTTGAGTAGTGTCAAAGTACAAGAGATTCACTATCAAGATTGTGAAGTAAGTTTTATTGAAAAAAGTTCATACTTATTTGTTGAACTTTGAATTTCCTACAAAGTAAATTTAAACTTAATGTAAGTAGATTACATGTTAGAGAGCATTTAAAAAAAAAATGAAGTAGGCATTTAAAATTTCTAATAAAAGTTGAGGTTGGTATTATTTTATTTACTGTGTATTAATTAATTCTCATTGCCTAACCACATCTACAACTAATACCTGCTAATACATGGCATATGTAATAATATCATAATTTTGATAAATGAATTACTTTTCAGGAAAATAATAAGATGTTACGTGGAATTAATAAACTTGTAAGTACTTTTTTTTTGTTTTTGCTAGTATTAACTAGTTAAATGTTAATAACCTACTTCTTAACGAGAAAAAACGAAATGTATTAGGTTTACGATACCTCATAGGAAGTAAAAACTAGTGTACTCATCAAAGGTGAAGAGTTGAAACCCAAAAATATTACCTACTTTATTCTTAGGCATAACTTTAGATGCCAAGCTTCAATGAGGACCCCATAATTGTCAAAACATTGATAATACACCGTTAGACTTGTGGTTTAACTTGAGTCCCAGACACTCTGTCAGAGACGAATATAAAGAGATTAATTAAAAAACTACATGCTTAGTATATTTGTGATAATCTTTTGTATGCACATAAAAATATTAATCTGTTTAAAAAATAAAGTGCCATCCATATTATAAATTCAAATTCATTTATTGGTGTGATTTTTGGTACAATTAACATGAGATCAAAAAAAAAAAAATTACATAGTTCCTCAAAAAATCTACAGTAAAGGTGCACACTGATCATGATCATGTATGTACTAATTATTATAAACAGGAATAGTCAACAAATTAAAATAAAATAGTGACAACAAAACACAACATAACTCAATTAATGGAAATAAAGATAATAATACAATGTCAAAATTAAATAAATATCAATGTCAAGTAACTTACAATTTATCATTAAAGAATTTGTCCATAGTATTAATAACATTTTCCAATAATAGACGTAAATTACCAAACAGAATTAAGGACTTAAATATTATTTAATTTATTAAATATTCTTGGGGGTCATGGAAAGTATGCTTTTGTGCATCAAGGCGGTCTTTGATGGTCGGACGCATAATTCATGTCTATATTCTTGTCTAATCATTTTATAGGGATTTTCAGATGATTTTCTGAATATGTTCGTTTTGACAAATAAAGGGGTCTCAAATATGTACAAGCGAGGTAAAATCATTATTTTTAACAATACAAAATAAGGTTTGCAGCTATCAGTTATTTTTATGCCAGTAATAGGTCTAATGCATCTTTTTTGCGATTTGAACACCATGTGCGTATTGCAAAATACTAAAAACAAACACAAATTTGTTCTTCCTACAACTAGGCTCAAGAAAATAGGTGGCTCGTTTAGATGCCAATCTGTATGTTCTAATTATAAACTTCCTAGCCACATTCAAGAACTAAGTTTATAAAGCGGAAACTATGCCAGAAAGCCTAAAGATACTGTCAAAGACTATTGATGACAAAAAGGCTTGGAATTGAGCTGCTCTAATAAATTTACACAGCGAATGTTGATTTAATTATAAACTGTAACTGTTTGACTTTTATTCTTTTAAAACATATTGCAATGACATGAATATTTACTGTATTATGTTTTTTTTATTATAATTTTTTGAATGTGAGGACTATTTGAGCTATTGTGACAAATGTGTGCACTGACTGAAAAATATTTAACAACAAAACATAAAATAGTAATGTTGTAACAAATATTTGTGGCAGTTGTTAGATGGGCTTGCGGATTTTTTACATGCCAGACACGAATCCCAAAGCCACCTTAGTGCCAAACATATTGAAACCATATTAAAACTAAGAAAATAACGATCTATGGCCTACTCTCCAAAACTAGTTCAATAATGCTAAGTAAAAAGCAGGACTGTTCAATGCACTGCATTGTGAACCTGAGAGTGATTCGTAAGACTAAGTATGTATTTATATTTTAATCGGTGGCGGAAGATGTAGCGTTGGAAGGCCTCTCCCACAAGGTGGAGCGATGACCATGTGAAGGCTGCAGGAATCCGCTGGAAGCGGAAAGCACAAAACCGGTCGAAGTGGTGGCGCTTGGGGAGGCTATGTCCAGCAGTGGACGTCTTTCGGCATTTCAGCCGAAATGATGATATTTTCAGCAAAAATGACTTAAAAACATGAGTTTGTAATTTCAAGAGTTTAATTTATTGCATTAAGTAATAAACCTTAGTTAATAAATTATATCTTAATTTCAGTTTGGGCACAAAGGGTATTTATTAGAACCCTATGTCACGTCCATGCACTTATCCTGCAATTATACCACTGCAAATTCGCAAAGAAATGTCCAGCAGCTGCCAAGATTACCAGTACCAAAATTAAACGATACTTTGACGAGGTACCTTCTCACTGTCCGACCACTTCTAAATGATGAAGAGTTCGCGAGGACTACAGCTCTCGTAAAAGACTTCGAGAGAGGATCAGGACAACAACTACAAGTAAGAAAAGTGTTACTCTTACTATAATATTGTTTGTATTTATTACAAGGGGCTCGACAGGCAGAAGTGTTACTGCTAGTAATTTGTATTGATATTTTAGGTCCGGGAAAAAGTTTTTTCGTATTTTAAAGGTATAAAGTTGTAGTAAAATATCTTTGGCTGTACTGTTTGTATCTGGCTGGTTTTGATGTCATAGATGACATAAAAAAAAAGTTAAGACGATTTCCCGTAATTTTTCATTGTTTTTCTATCCGCCAAATTAAGTGAGTCTAATGAAGAAATTAGATACAATTTGATTTACTTATTACAAAAAAAGAGGAAAATCATCTTTAGCCACTCAGCAAAATTGACAATGCTTGGTTGGGAAGTGATAATGTATCCACCAAGATCCACCATTAGTCCTGATCTTGCACCCTCAGATTTCCACCTTTTTCGGTCTCTTCAGAATTCTAAGTAGGTACTAGGGACTTAGAATGTTAGATTAACATCAAAAGAGGACTGTCAAAACTACTTGGCGCAGTTTTTTGATCAGACAGAAGTCCCACTACAGCAATGGAATTAGGTATGTCAGTTTACTTACTACGTACAAAATGGCAACAAGCAACCAGTTGTCAAACAAAATGGCACATACCTATTTAAATATTTTAAATTACGTATGATCAGACCAATCTAAACTTTGTTTTTTTTCTTGCCGACCTATTCTGATTATTTTCGTCACTGATTCTGATACACTTTTGCGTTTCATCGTCAAGAAGCTATGACGCGATACTCACAGAAGCGAAAGATTGGACTACGTCCTGGTTATTGCAAGGATGGCGGTACCTACATCAAAGAATTACAAGCCGCTAATGTGACCGCATACGCTCAATAAAGGGGTTTTAACGTTTTTCATAGAAGCTGGCATAGTCACCCGTAGTCATGCGGCGCATGATGAAACGGATGGAATAGGTGGCTAAGCCTATGGCATGGGGTCTCAACTCGAACAAATTTTAATTACTTAGTCTTGAAGAAAAAAACATAGATTGCAGCAAAGGTAACCATTTTGAAATTAACAATCATTAGAAAGCCATAAACGGCAGAATTTTGGCTGAAGTATGATTAGTAAAAATCGAAACATCCTTGTTAATGTTGTTTTATCTATTTATACTCATAATGCACGTATTTTCAACAAAACACTTAAATGCAGATCTATGGTGCCCCACTGCAGGGCAATGGCCTCCTTCCCTTCTTTCCATTGTTCTACTGCGATTTCGGGCCAACCCATAAAATGGAGGCCAGCAGTGCCATACACAAACGCACGATTCGCTACCGTCTCGACAATGACACTTTGTTCGATAACCTGAATACCTGATTTCTGAACCGTAGGACTGGCAAAACGCTATTCACAGATCCGTGCCAGAGCCCAGAGGGTTTTTTTGTTAACCGATTGTAGGTGCGTTTAGGGGGAACGCTACAAAATGGTAGTAAATGGATGATTGTAGTAGAAAATTTTAAGTGGTGCACAATAGTAGATTATTGCATCGAGCACAAAGTAATTTATTATCGCACCGAGTGCCTGACGGGCTCTACCCGAGCGTTAGCGAGGGCTCTAATGTAACAGGCACGAGGGCAATATAAATTACTTAAGGCGAGGTGCATAATCTGCTTTTCTTTCAACTATTACGAGGGCTGCACTAAAAGTATCGGGAATGGAATATTTCCACTGTTCCTGTCATATTAAAATCTTTTTAATTGAAAACTCCTTGGTTTTAAAAATCGAATATCATTTATTTATTTAAAAAAAGATTCTCGGTCTTGTCACAAGGTTTTGTCAAACTTGTTTAGTCGTTGAGAAAATGGAATTGACTCGAGAAAATTCAAGAGCGATGATTTACGAGGGCGGGTCAATAAGTCCGTGACTTTTTGAATTTCTGACCTCTTTACTGAAAAAGCAACACTACTCCTGTCAACAGGCATCTGTCAGTTGACTCCTGTCAAAATTTCAACTTGCTGCGTCAGTTAGTTTGTGTTTGACAGCTATCTTTATCAGACTACCCAGTAATTTGAGGAAAAAATGGAAAAAAGTGAATTTCGTGTGCTTATTAAGCATTATTTTTTGCGAAAAAAAAAACATTACCGAGACCAAGGCTAAGCTTGATAAATACTATGGGGACTCTGCACCATCGATTTCAATGGTAAAAAAGTGGTTTACTGAATTTCGTTGTGGCCGTACAAGCACTGTAGATGCCGAACGTCCTGGACGCCCAGTTGAGGTCTCTTCACCCGAAACAATCGAAAAAATTCACGATATGGTGTTGGCCGACCGAAGATTGAAAGTGCAAGAGATTGTGGAAGCCGTTGGGATCTCGCATGGCTCAGTGGTTTCAATTTTGAATGATCACTTGGGCATGAGAAAGCTTTCCGCAAGATGGGTGCCGCGTTTGCTCACAGTCGACCACAAACGCAATCGTGTAACAACTTCACAGGAAGGTTTGGCGTTGTTTAATCGCAATATGGAGGAGTTTTTGCGCTGTTTTGTAACCGTGGACGAAACATGGATCCATCACAACACACCAGAGACCAAACAACAGTCAAAACAGTGGGTTTCTAAGGGTGAATCGGCGCCAAAGAAGGCCAAGGTGGATTTGTCAGCCAATAAAGTTATGGCGACTGTTTTTTGGGATGCACGCGGGATAATCCACATTGACTACCTTCAAAAGGGAAGAACAAACAATGGGGAATATTATGCCAACTTATTGGACCGATTCAATGAACATTTGAAAAAAAAACCGACCTCATTTGGCCAAGAAAAAGTTCTTTTCCACCAAGACAATGCAAGGGTGCACACATGTGCAGTTGCCATGGCAAAAATCCATGAATTGGGCTATGAATTGCTCCCTCATCCGCCCTATTCTCCAGATTTGGCTCCGAGTGACTACTTCTTGTTCCCAAACCTGAAGAAATGGCTTGGTGGAAAAAGATTTGACTCCAATGATGAAGTCATCTCGCAAACAAAGGCCTATTTTGAGGACCTCGACAAATCATATTTTTTGGAAGGGATAAAAAAATTGGAGAAGCGTTGGACAAAGTGTATAGAGCTCAAGGGAGACTACGTTGAAAAATAAAACATTTATTTATCAAAAAATCTGTGTTTTATTCCAAAAGCCACGGACTTATTGACCCGCCCTCGTATTATAACTTTCGAAGTGGTTTAACACAAAAGCAGTGTGTTGACCGGATGATTTCTGCATTTGGTGATGAAGCACCATCCAAAACCACAATTTATCGCTGGTTTGCTGAATTTCAACGTGGACGTGTCAAGCTCAGTGATGATCCCCGTCAAGGTCGTCCAAAAACTGCAGTCACCCAAGAAAACGTTGATGCTGTGCGTAAGCTGATTGAGGAAGATCGACATGTGACATACCGCGAAATTCAGGCAACTTTAGACATTGGCATGAGTCAAATACAAATAATCTTGCATGGACAATTAGGTGTAAAAAAGTTGTTTTCCCGATGGATACCGCATTCGCTCTGTTAAGAGCAAAAAGAGGCTCGCGTTACTTGGTGCATCAGAACTCTCGAAAGATTCCACGCAGGATCCTCAAATGCTGTATACAACATCGTATCAGGTGACGAATCCTGGATATACGCGTAGGAACCCGAAACAAAAAACCAGTCACGAGTTTGGGTGTTCGAAAATGAGTTAAAGCCAAAAAAAATTGTTCGTTCACGGAGTGTTGCAAAAAAAATGGTGGCCACGTTTGTCTCCAAAACCGGCCATGTTACGACTATTCCTCTTGAGGGACAAAGAACGGTTAATGCAGAATGGTATGCTAGCATTTCTTTGCCACAGGTCGCTTCTGAACTCCGTAAAGAGAACTGCAACCGCCGCATCATCCTCCATCACGAATGCGAGTTCTCACACCGCACACAGACTAAAAGAGTTTTTAGAGCAAGAAAACATAGAATTATTAGACCATCCGCCGTACAGCCCCGACCTAAGCCCTAATGATTTCTATAGTTTCCCTAAAATAAAGAATTAATTGCGTGGACAGAGATTTTCATCACCTGAAGAAGCTGTGGACGCCTACATAACGGCCATTTTGGAGACCCCAACTTCCGAATGGAATGGTTGCTTCAATGATTGGTTCCATTGTATGGAAAAATGTGTCAAATTTCGCGGAGAATACTTCAAAAAGCAATAAATACATTTTTAAATAGTAATGTTGTGTCAATTTCTTGATTCCCGAAATTTTCAGTGCCGCCCTCGTACCTATAGGAATAGTAGATAAACGAAACTCATATCAAACAGTTAAAATAGAAGTTTAATTATTGAAATTAAAAGTTATACTTGAGCAATTTATTTTTTAATTAAACGTAAGGTTAAGAGTTTTGTTGGGCAAATTTATATTTTAATTTGGAACAAGTATGATTAGCCAAGATAAGATAGATTAGTAATGGATTAGCCATTGAGATTGGCACCTTTTGGTGCGATTAAAAAAAAACTGTGCAATAATGAAATTTCATATACATTTTTATTGCTCTAGAGCATTAAAGACTCGCTTTGTACTGAGTTTTTAGTGTGATTTTGATGAAATTAAAGCATAGTTGGAAGAAAATGTTTTTTATTAGGTCTTATATTATGTGTAACTATAGAATATATATCGAGTAACTATTAGAAAAAAAAGTAAACAATTATTTTATTAATAAATAAATTTACCTCATTTCTTTTGAATTTGAACTTTTGGAATACGCTAATATTTATCTGAAGTTAAAAATATGTTTTGGTCGGAGTAAGACTACAGAAAAATGGGTGTAAGTATTTTATCAACAATTACTATTTCTTGCTATTTGCTCATTTTCAAGTAAACGTAATTTAAAATGCATATTTGCAGAAAAGTGTGTAATTGGAGCAGAGGCAGAGGCTCCTTGCGTTTGTTTATGCAAGAGCAAACGGATCCGCCACGTCCCTTAAGATCCGATGGAGAGACAGAGTCTCCTGCCTCTGTTGATCTGCGGCACGCCGACGGTCTCTGGATCGCACAAACATGTACTCCATCTACACAAATAATTTAAATTTAAGTCCAGAACGAATTTAAGTGTTACGTACCTATGTAACCACCAAAAATTATAAAAATATTCTTGGATCTATGCAGCGGCCAAAACAATAATAAAACTTTACATATACTATGCATAATTATTTCAGATAGTGGCTTAATTAATTTGTATTTAAACAATATTTGTTATACGATGTCACTTCCGACAACAAATACCTGTCAGAAGAATTGATGTCTTCATATCGTATTTGAACTGTCAAAATTGTACGGTTTCGGATTTGTGAATAGCGTTTCTATGACTTGTCGATAACATCGACGTTCGATACGGTACGAAACCGTATCGTACCTTTGTGAATAGGCCTGCAGTTCATCCCGCCATATCTCTTTATGGGCTTGCCGAATTGTTGTTTCCTGTTGTTTGGGATCCACTGAGTGGTGATTTTTGCCCATTGCTCCTCCGAAATGCGATGTGGCCAGTTCCACTTTAGACCAGCAGCTCTGCGGCCAGCGTCCGCATATTATATAGTGTATTATCTATGGCGTCCGCTATTTGAACGAAGTTTATGCTTCTTAAAGGTTCATGCACACACGTCAGTCACGTCAACATCTGTCATTCATAGCAACGCCTAAGTTACGAGTTGTCTTTGTCAGAATGCTACGTTCCACAAATTGGTACGCTAGTTGGCAAATATTGCATTAATTTTAGATGAAGAAGAGGAGCAACTCGTGCGCTCATGTGTGGCTGGCACTTACCGTCGACTCCAAGCTCTTTACCGATTCTAATCCATATAAAAATCTTGTATTTAGAATCTAGGTACTTGCGGATTAGAAAATCATTTAAGTAATACTTTTTACTTTCTGACAGCCTCAATATATTTTTCTATAGCCATGTTTCGTTCGTAGTACCTAATACAAGTTTTGACATGCCGGTGACGCGACGTCAACTGATACGCACCGGTAGGGACGTGACTGATGTGTGTAGCCAAAGTCATAAAACTTCTACGTAAAGCCCGTCACAGACGTAGCTATAATATATATTAATATATCGAGATATATATTATAGTATAGCAAACTACCACACACGAGAACTATACTATAATATATATTTTGCCCTTGCCTCGCCTTTGCAAGCGCACGGTTTTAAAGGCCAAAATATACCGAGATATATATTTCGACATATTTTGGTGACGTCATAGAAATATATATTATAGCTGCGTGTGCGGTCAATCGAAATTGTGTATAGAAAATATGTCGTAATATGCCTTGCTATGATTCATATTAATATATATTATAGCTACGTCTGTGACGGGCTTTAAGCTAGGAACTAAATTAATGCAATCATTGACAACTGCGTATTTTTGAAACGTGGCATTGTGTCAAAGACAATTTGTAAACGAAGTGTTGCTGTGACTGACTGACTGAAAACACGTTTACACACGTCCCTGAAATTGAAGTGACTCATCGGCGACTATAAGTTGACGTGACTGACGTGTGTGCATGTACCTACATATATGCGATCTGTGAATTTGACAAGACTCAAAGTGCGGCCTTTTGAAGATTTGTTATGCTACGGTTTCATAGCTCACTTAACGGCCGTAGTGACGGTTGTCATGAAAATGGCGACGAAGATTTAAATTATTAGGTTGGGCGAATCTAAAAAACTAAACAGTAGGTAACGGGTCTATCTTTTGACGCGGTAGGGCGTACCGCGTCAAAAGATAGTCCCGTTTCTGTTGCGTTTTGACACCTCTAACACACAATGGTGCTGATTCTCTTGTACACCGAACTAAACCAACTAAACTATCGCTAAAATTCCTTACTTTTTACTATGAGAATCTTGAAGCTATTCTGCGAAAAAAATCTCTAAATTAAAAAATAATTTTGACACAATATAAATTTGACAATCGAGTCCATGTTTTTTCTTTTGGTTTCGTAACGTCATTGTTAGAGCCGGAGGCAGCCTGGACGTGTTTTTTAGAGAAGTTTTTACTTTTTGTATGGAAAATATAAAATAAAAATATATACATGTAGAGTTTTGGAGGTTTCGGGATTTCCAAAGGGCGTCGAAATTTTCATTATTTTTGTGATACCGTTTTCGAGTTATGATCAAAAAAAGAAAAAAAAGTTAAAGTACCGTTTTTGCACGTCTGAAGTCGATGTGTTGGTGTGAATTGTAGTTCACGCCAACTAATTTTATTCCACACCTATTTAATCGCGATTAAAAATAGTCAGATTCATGTTCAGATTTAGTTAGACCAGCGGTTCTCAAACTTTTTTGGTCACGGAACCCTTTTGACAAGCAAAAACAGTTACTAATTATTACTTACTTTACCACATGGCAAGTACAATAATAGAAGATAATAAAAATGAAAAAATCTTAACTAATGGGAGGTACGAAACGGTTTTTTTTATTTTTCATCAATTGGTTGAAATCAGGTTTGATAGAAGACATTTGAAGTCTTATATCAGGTTGGGCGTCCTGTCTATTGCGATATTTTGTTTTCGTGGCTGCATAGGTTGAGAATCCTGCTCCGCACAAATATATTGTTGGGAACGGGAGAAGAATACTCAGAGCCATTCTGCCAAGCATTCTGCACCAAAAATCGTTGAGAGGCGTCGTTTTGAACAGTGACTCAATACTTGTGTCTGATGACATTTCTAAAAGAGATTCATAAAACTCGTTTGACATACTTTCGGGCTTTTGCAAGTTGGGTAAAAAAATATTATGAATCCATGAATTCAGCTTCATTTTTGTATTCTGTTCTTCGGGAAAATACTTTTCAAAAGATGCGCGCATCGAAGTGAGATATTGGACCAATTCCTCAAACACATCATCTTGAAACATTTCTGAGTCGTTATCGCTAACAAACTCACTGAGTGACGTAAAGCTTTCTATTTCTCTCTTACCAACGCAAATAATCTAAAAATCTCATTTTCTTTTTAAGGCAGTTATTTTGTTATAGGCCTGGAACACTGTTGTCTGTTTACCTTGCAATGATAAATTCAATTCGTTCAGTTTTTGAAAGATATCCGCCATAAAAGACAATCGGAACAACCAAGTTTTATCATACAAACGGTCTTTCAAATTAAAAGAAACTGTATCTGCTGAATGTTTAAAAAAACATTTGTAACTCGGCTCTAAGTTCAAATAGCCTTGTTAAAGTTTTACCCCGAGTCAGCCATCCCAGTTCTGTATGGAGCAGCAGTGTTTTATGTTTGCTGCCATAATCTTCACACAATAATGAGAACAATCGGGATTGTAGTGGTCGTGATTTGATAAAATTAATTATTTTTACCGCTTCATCCATAACTAACTTTAGATTTGACGGCATTTGCTTCATCGCAAGTGCTTGTCTATGCAGAATACAATGGCTGGAACTACAATTAGGCGCTTTACTTTATATTCGTGATACTGCTCCTGCTGTTTACCTGTCATCGCCTTGGCCCCATCTGTACAAATGTCAATGCAATCGTTCCAACTAAGATTATTTTCTTTAAAAAATATGTTTATTTTATTAAAAATTTCTTCCCCGGTAGTGTTTGTGGGCAGCGGTGAACACATAAGCATGTCTTCTTCAAAAGAACGTTCATATGGATATCTCACGATAACCAGCAAGATAGCCAGACCAGTGACATCAGTTGACTCATCCATTTGCAAGGCGAATCGTGTTATTTGTAGACGTGCAACTAGTTCTTGTTTGACGTAGCTTGCCAGATCATGGATTCGCCGTGAAACAGTATCGTTTGATAGCGGTACAGTAGAAAGATGCTTTGCAGATTTTTCATCGAGCATACATTTTGTTATGTCTAACACACATGGCTTTATTAAATTCTCAGCGATAGTGTGCGCTTCACCTGCTTGTGCAATGCGATAGCTAACTAAATATGATGCCTCCGTGGCCTTTTCATTGATAGTTTGTGTTACATGCATCATATTTTTTTGACTTTCCAATAACTGTTCTTTTTTACGAACAAAAAATTCTTTATTCTTGTCTTTAGACTCGGGGTGTACAGTTTATAAATGTCTGCGCAATTTGGCAGGTGCCATGGAAATATTAGGAAGCACTTTACTACATAACATACAGAGAGGTGAGCCGTTGGAATCAACAAATCCGAAACTGATATATGATTCATCATACTTCCTTTTTTTCGTCTTTGAAACCGTGGAGCTTGACGTCGTGGCATCATCATCTGGATCGGTAATTGCTGTATTCTCCGCGCGTACTGCTTTTGAACATTCAGCGTCATTAGAATATGTTATTGCAACACGTGTAACACCTTTAAGCCAATGTTCCATTCTTCTTTATTAATAATGTTACACGTCAGGATGGTGGGGTCAAAATAATACACAATCGTTACTGCGTTTATGAGACAAAGTTTAGTCCAAAGAAAGTTTAGCCAGCTTGTAAGTAGGTAGGTAGGAACTCATCGCTCCGAACGCTAATCGTCAACTGACTGACGAGGCGCGATTTTTTTTTTTATGTACGGCATCTCGTAGTTGACCTTGAGAGGTCGTGACTACTTAACCGGACTATCCTGTGGCTGCCTTAAGCGGACTCAAAGCCTCCAGCCAGGGGCGTAAAACTACTTACATTACTAAGCGAACGCTCGCTAAGGGCACCCCCTGTGGGGTACGGACCTCGGCTTAGGGCGTCGCTGACGGGAGGACAGCAAGATGGGACAGGCTGGATCTGGATTACATTATTATTATCAGGGGAATTTAAAGCTACAGGCTCAGCAACGGCGCGGGCTGGCACTTCGTCGAGCAAGGGTCGGGGGGGACAGTTACGTCGGGATCTTCGCGAGGAACCTCGTCGGCGAGGTCGGAATGTCGGTCTGTGTTTGTGCACTGTACTGGTGGCCCTACTGCTCTCCTGGATGAGAGTTATGTGGTCATCGGGATCGGTGAGGACATGCTTGGGACGGCGGACATGACTGATGGAGGAGGGAATATAGCTAGCGGCCTTGACAACCAGAGGGTTGCGGTGATTCGCGGCGGTCTCGAAGAAACGCTTTGAAATGCGTTTCATGAACTGGCGGATAGTGTGAATCTTGAGGCAACGTGAAGGATCTCGTTGCGAACGTACCAGGGGGAGCCTGTAATCCTAAGGAGGAACTTGTTCTGGAGGGTCTGCATTCTATTGAAGCGATAGGGCTTGGCGTGTGCGAAGACTGCACTGGCATATGTCATGATCGGGCGGATGCACACTGTGTAGATACGCATTTTGCACTTTAGTGACAATTTGCTACGTGCATTTAGGACAAAGTGAAGTCTACCTAGAGCAAAAACGGCGCGCGAACGAGCCGCCTTAATGTGCTCTGAAAAAGAGTGGTGCTCATCGAGCACTATACCCAGATATTTGGCTCGCTTCTCCCAAGGGATCGGCTTGCCGAACATGGTGATCGGTCGAGGGGGGCAGGGATTGCGACGCGGCTTTGAGAAAAGAACCGCTTGACTTTTGTCGGGATTGACTTCGATTCGCCATTTTCTAAACCAAGCGCCAAGCTTGTTCACTTGGGTTTGGAGAATGCGAGCTATCGAATTTTCATCGCGGCCGGTGTATTAGATGGCCGTGTCGTCTGCGAACAGGGCCAACTGCGCCTTACTGCACTTGGGCATATCGCTGGTGAGACGAGGCGCGACGCGCGATTGCCGCTTTTATACTTAGTCCTAGACTCGAACTCGAACATTCTCAAAAATACTCGAGTCGGCGCCTTTGGTAAACAAAAAGCGGAACTAAAAATAGAAATACAAAAAAATGCGTTGTAAACAATCTCGACTTTATGATTTTGAAGATAGAGCCGAAAGTCGCTTGTTCACAACTATAGCGTCTAATTCAGAGGCGGCTTTTAGAGTCAAAACGTTCGACCAGTGACCAGAGAGAGGTGTTTTGATTTTTTTTCTAAATTCTTGCGGAACCCCTACAGGGGTATCGCGGAACCCTAGGGTTCCGCGGAACACACTTAGAGTACCGCTAAGTTAGACAATCAAATTTTTTGGTGAAAAACGTAAAATTCTGAATAGCAAAATTGCCGTTTTCACTAAACTAATAACTCAGTGCCATCGTAGTGCTGTCAAATTAAAATATAGAAGTTGTGTCACTTTCAGAATGGAAAATCGTCATTTGACAGGATCAAACCAAGTTTTAGGGAATTTTAGTCTAGTTTAGAGGCATTTGTGACAAGAGAATCGGCACCAATGACGCAGTAACTAGACGTGATTGTTATGAAACGCTATTTAATCATGTGTGAGCTCACTCTTCTCAGTATGGACACTTTTTCGCTTGATCATGTATGCGAAAAGCAAAATAACCCCTGCCCAGATTTAAATCACTAGGATGTAAAATGTCAAAACTGTTGTAAATGTCAGAACCGCTTTCTTATGAAACCAAAGCCCATGAGACCATGCGCTCCGTTCGGTGAGGGTTGTGTCAATGCACTTGTCCAGTTGACAAGTAATGGCCAAGTCAGCTACGAAATGCCGGCGCCATGTAGTTTCAAAATATTGACCGTGAAAAAGTCTTAGTACTTAGATCTTCTTAAAGAAATATACATAATTTCATTTCATCATTGTTCTCATTTGTCGATCTTTATACCTTCCGACAAATATGACGAGACAATTTTTGTTTGTTTATTATCGTTTAACCGTCCGCCACAACTTAAGAAATAAGTCAGCATTGCCATGCCAATAGGGTTATAATAAGGTTCTATGATGAGGGGCCAGGAGGAATAGGTAATGATCAGGCCGAAAGTCGAAATCCTGAATTACTGTATTTCTAAAGATCGCGATCCCGAATAACTGTAACCCAGGGCATAACTGTTTCACAACTCAAGGCGAAACTATATATAAACAACTATATATAGCCGCACAGCAAGTATAGGATACTTGCTGTGCGGCTTAGCCATATGCAACCAACTTCGACTCTTTCGGCACGGATGAATGTACGTCCCGCCTCGAGTGCAGTTACTTACTTAGCAAACTTGAATCATGTAATAATTTTTTTCAGATTTTGTTAGAAAAGAGGGCACAGGAACATTTGAACTGGCTTGAGGATTGGTGGTTAAATACAGCATATTTGGAATACCGTGATCCAGTTGTTGTGTATTCCAGTCCTGGCCTCGTCTTTCCTTTCAGAAAGTTTCAAAGCCAAAACGATCAATTAAAGTATGCTGCTAAGACTTTACTGGCTGCATTGGATTACAAGAGCTTAATAGATAAGTAAGTTTATACAATTTTAATACTTTTCATGCCACCTGCTCGATGATGTCAAATTATATGACATGTTAACCTAACATAAAGTAAGTTATTAAAGCCCCCAGGGCGTTCTCAGGGTCTAGCCGGGTAATATTATTGTACTGGATTTCATTAAACTCTCAGAATGCATAAATATCGGACACGTCTTGCGTACATCACTTCGGCGGCATAAAAATCTGACCGTAATATGTGTCGCGCCGTTTTCTTCTTTAGCGCAATCAGTGCCGCTGTTATTGCAAAAAAAATGCAGCAGCATCAGCTGACGAATAACATTGGATCACATCTGTCCATACCGGGAGTTTGATCCATTATTTTAATAACAAATAAATGATTACCTACTTATCTCTACGTTTTATTTTTAGCGACAAAATCCCGGTTGAAATGATGGGTAAGAATCCACTGGATATGGTACAATATAAAAAGGTATTTGGAACATGTAGAATACCACACGAGAAACGAGACAAGTTATCATTTAATAATAGTAAGCACGTCACCATCATCCATAACAACCATGTAAGATTTTTTCAATCCTTTATAATCAATTTGCAATCTTCACTAGTTCCATCGCCACTTAAATTGATAAGCTTCGATTCATGATTAAGACTTAATCATGTTTGTTGATGATTTGTTGTTGTTAATGTTCAATGTCATATTTTGCGTTCATATTGACTGATGACTAAGTCATCCTGTATGAACACAAAATATGTTCTACAAATGAAGTGAAAGTATATGAATATTTATGTGTTTGATTATAAGACATCAATTGAGTCCGCTTTCTTTGTAGAATAATCATTTCTTGTCTAATTTATGGCCATCAGCAACAGTAAGATCATATTCGTGATTGCATAAAGAGCCTCTGTATTTTAAAATCTTAAACCAAATTACATGGAGTTGAAACACATTGTATTGGCAGTAAATACTTCCGTCATCGGTGATAGTTGTTGACCTTTTTGTGCCAAGTCATGTTGGCCTTGTCGAAAAATTCACTGGCATTTGCTAGACAACACTGCTAAACATAAAATATTCATGGTTTTAGTAATTTTTCTTAACTTCGATTTTGTGATCATGCGTTCGTTAGCATTGCAGTGTGGGTACTTATTTGTATTTTTTTCTGTTTTAGATATTTCATGTGGACCTCTGGGGTGAAGACAACGTAGTGCTGAATGAAGAACAAATTGCTCAACAATTGAAACAAGTTATTGATCTTTCTAGCTCGCCAAATAATGAGGGCATTGGTATTCTTACTTCTGACAATCGCGACTCTTGGGCAAAAGCTTATCAACTCCTCGCTAAAGGTACGCACATATAGGTATATACCTACTAGCACTTCACCCGCGAGTTCGTTTGCGTAGATTTCGTGTTTTCCTCTATAAAATTGAAGACCCCTCAACCTCGTTTTTTGAAAATGTTTTATTATCCTAAATGTCAATTTTCAAGTTGATTTGATGGAAAACTATTTTTCATTTAAACTGTATCCCTTTTCACCTCGAAAGTGAGTGAGTTTTTTAAAAATTGCTTGTGACGTTTCTATTATTTGACCTTTAGGTTATTATACGCATTTTTGGAATAGAGTGGGTTAGAGGGGGATTTTATAAAAACAAGAAAATCTCCCACATTTACTCCCCTTTTTCAATTCGTTAGGGGTAGATTTACGAAAATACGTTTGTTATTTCTGTATAATCTTATATCTATCACTTAATCATCCTAAAACAGCTTACAACTAACTATACATGAGGTAGAGCTCGCATTACTGTGCTTCGCCTACATTCCACCCCCTGTAACAGGGTTCAACCGCATTACATCTTGGTCTGTGGGAAGCACAATAATCTTCGCTACGGGCCGACGCAGGACTCCATTTACAGTCCTAACATCTACTACACGAATGATTCTCGGATGAGAGCTCCGGCGGGATCTCATGGCGACTTGGAGGGTGCGATTGTCGCAACCCAGTGCTGGGCACGCCACAATTGCGGCGATAAGTCCCCTCTTTGAGGAGTGGTTGGAGAGGCGCCACGGCGTCCTCACCTTCCGCCTGACACAGGTCCTTACCGGACACGGTTGTTTCGGGAGGTTCCTGTTTCTGTCACCATTGTGTGGATCGCCCGGAGGACACGGTGGAGCATACGGTGGAGGTCTGCCCAGCTTGGGCGGAGCACCGCAGTGTCCTCGCGGAGGCGATAGGCGGCGGCGATCTCTCGCGTCCGGCCCTGGTCCAGGCCATGGTACGGAGCGAGACGGAATGGAAAGCCGTCACCTCCTTCTGCGAAGCAGTAATGCTCGTGAAGTAGGAGGCGGAGCGCGTGAGGGAGAGAGCCTTGCGCCCTCACGCCTCTAGTCGCCGCAGGAGACGCCCTGGGCGTCTGGAGTCGCCTGCAGATTCCCGGCCACCGTAGGCGCGGGCTTTTGCGGACGGCGAGCAATGAGTAGCTCGCCGTCCAGCCAACATAACCTGGTTGCTTTGTCAGCTGGGTTGTCTGCCGAGGGAACCCAGCGCCAGTTGCCTCTGTCTGACAGCCTATCTATTTCAGCCAGTCTATTACTGTGCTTCGCCTACAACGTTATACTTTATGTTTTATTTCTTGTCTGAAGTATAAATAAATACCGAGTTTCAAGTTAATCGGAACACGCGTTAAGCCTGCGCCGAGCATAATAGGCGGGCGGCAAATAGGTATTTACTGCAGCTGGCTAGTTGTGTGCGTGGTATCGCACACAATGACAAGTTTTATTGAGGACGTTTGCAGTTGTACGAAAAAAGTAGATAACTCAGGATTTGAAAAAAATTAGTTCTTGCGTTGAGTGATTTAAAAGACGAATATTGTTTCTTTAAATGTAACTCGCAAAACAAAATCGAATGATCTAAAAAAGTAATATTTCTTTGTGTGATATGCGTTCCTTTATCATTCATGCAATTGCAATTAAATACCTATTGGTGTTGTTCAGTGCGCGCCGGGAATTGTTCTGGGTTGATAGTTAGGAAGTAAGGGTAAATAGGGTAGGTAGATGGTTATGGTAGGTAAGTAGGATAAGTAGATAGGTATGGTTAGTAAGTAAGGTAGTTAGATAGGTATGGAAGTTAAGTAGTGTAGGTAGATAGGTATTGTAAGTAAGTGGGTTAGGTAGATGGTTATGGTAGATCAGTAAATAGTATGGTAAGTAAATAGGGTAGGTAGATAGGTATTGTAAGTAGGCTAGGTAGATGGTTATGGTAGGTAAGTAGATAAGTATTTAGATAGGCATGGTAAGTAAGTAGGGTAGGTAGAAAGGTATGGTAGGTATGTAGGGTAGTTAGGTAGGTGAGTAGGTAAAGCTAGTATCCAATAAAAATCCAATAATTTAATAACTTGTTTATTTAATAATTTATGTAGGTACATACAAAAAGCTTACAGTAAAATAAAATTTATCCGTGTGTTATATTGCACTTTTATTTTGCGTTGCATTTTCAACTATGTTTCGTTCAGTTTTTTTTTTAATACTTATCCTTTTGATTTTGTCTTCAAGAATATAGGTTTCTTAATTTTCATTTGCATATCTATTCGAGAATCAATCATTTCCGGCAGTACATAATCACAATAAAACATTTTCAACATTTCTTACATTTTACACCAAAACTCTTCATCTTCCTCTATTAGTTCAACCTTCATGTCCACTTCAGTCCAAACTGCAAATATGCATGTTTTTCTTTGTGTTATGTGTAGTTGTCCTTGTCCCTAGAAATACCATCATGTGTTTTTATTTACGTACTTGTATTTTCCAGAACTTTTTTCTCTTTTATATCATCGTCAACACTCATGCCTCTGGCTGATCAAGGACATTTTATTTCAAAAAAATTGTCATCGTCTTCTACAATTCCATCTGGATAAAAAATAAAATAAAAAACTTGTTGTGAAGACCAAAATTATGAACATTATAAAACATGACTTCGAATAAAACTAAATAGTTAACAAATCTAACAGCACCACATTGCATCCGCCATCTTGGATTTTAAAATTAATGTCTTGAGAAAAAATAACACAAAATTAAAATACGTACATATTACGAAGAACGGTTTTTTTTTTCGGAAAAGAGCGCCACTATTCTTCTTGAAATCATTTTCCTTGCTCTTACCCATTTTTGCTAAAAACGCATATAATAAATTAGGTAGGTACCTACTGGTACCTACCTAATTTATTATATACACACATACATAAGTATAAATATGTTTTGAACAGCAAAAAATAAATGTTAGATATGGGTAATAAGTAAAACAAAAAAAAACTAACAATTATGACTTACCATATTTTAGCTGTTAGCAGCAGATATAGCTTACACGAAAGATGGCTAATTCGTTTTCCCATCTGAGCTCCCCTCTCTGACTTCCCGTGGTCGACTGGACTCCCGAGCGGTGTTACGCGTATTAACACCGCGCGTCCATAGAAATAATGTATGGCGGATTTGAGATACTTTAAAAAAACAAAAACTAACAACCAGGCGACATGTTGAAAACGTAAAACCTACGAATTGTAGTTTAAACATTTGAGATTAATCTATATAGTTTGTTAAAAAAATCTGCAGTTTATTATCAAAATAGAACGAAACACGAAAACGCCATTTTTAGGTTTTCAACCAACTTTACATAGTATTGTGTATAAGAGAAAAAAAAATTGTATAAACTATACAATTTTTTTTTTCTCTCTATAATCGATTTTTGAGACGGGGCAGTAAGGGTAGGTATCAAAAACAAAATCAATAGTCATTTATTCAAATTAGGCTGAGAATCAGCACTTTTCGAACATCTAAATTACATAAGACAGTCCCACAAAACGCCCGCCCTTCACCATTTCCTAGTGCTGTAGCTGGGAAGATGAAGTGTCGCAACAAACCCCCCAGCAGCACAGCTGTCTGTTCAGTCAGAAAAAAAACTAGAATCTATACAATGAAAGGTATGCCAAGTAATACATTTCAATACACAGAACATCAAATTAAATTATCTGCCTTATGTTAGCTAGCCACGCCATTATACAAAAAAAAACAAGCAAATTTTTTTTTTTTACAGAACTTAATACATTACTTAAAGCCTCCAGGCATAAAGGGCGTGACAGCTTACTTAAGCAATACTAGATTAGGGACACAAATGATAAACTAGGAACATCGAAGTAAATAAATAAACAGACCAATTACTATAACAATAACAAAGCCATAGACAGCAAGACGACCTGTCACCACGAGCAGCACCCGTTCACGAGCATAAGCAAAGATCAGCCATTACCACCTTCGCCATATTTGACGGAATAGTATGCCTTTGAACAAAGGTTGGATTACTTTAGCTTTAAACGCATTAAAAAGCAAATCTAGCAAAGAATAGAGTAGCTTGTTATAAAAGGCTATACCAAGCCCAACAAATGAGTTATGAACCTTATGAAGCCGGTGAAAGGGTTCTCCCTTTCACCTAAATCGTTGTAGCTACGGGAAAGCGGTCTTAGGAGACCATCCATCACTTCGTGAGAAATTTAGATCGGCAACCACAGATTTTGAAAACTTTGTTTCAATCAAGGACTATTATATACAGACGTTTGTAAAAACAACAACATGACTTTGTACCATTTACACGTTGTATTTGATTGTATCGGAAGATAAAAATCGGGACAGCATAACGGTCAATATAATATTTGTTCATAAGTACAACTATTAAACTTTATATCTGTATCACTAATCTGTACCCGTTTGTTTACTGGTAGCGGTGTCTTTGGTTTTATATTTTAGTTCGTACTATATGTACACCTCTGCCTAACCCTTCTGGGATTACAGGCGTGATGTTATGTTATGAATGTTTTTGTCACCATCTTCCGAAATTAAAGTTATTTTTCACTTAGTTTTTTTATAAATATTAATTCCCACCATTAACAAACCTGTACAGTCCGCCAGGCATAAGCTGAGCTTTGCATTTGTGTGAGTTATAACCAATCGCACCAAAGTGAACGCGCGATCGCACAGTGCCTCATGCCGATTGTCCGATTGGCCGATTGGCAAGCAAAGGACGCGTCGCTATGTGCACTCGCGCCTAGTGGTTAGGCCTCGCGGACTGTACTTACCGATTAAAAGTTTTTGTTTTTCACGTTTAAGTTGTGGTACCTACCTACTCCACAAAAAATTGTATACCAATACTTGCTATGTAAACAACAGTGAAAGAAACTTATGATAACATAATCAACATACACAAAGTGTATTAAAAACGTAGTATTGTATTAAGTTAATTCAAAAACCACTCATCAGAATTTTTGCAGATTTATATGGGACCACTTCAGGGATCTATAAATCCCTACCGTTTCGAACAAAAAATAATTTTCAAAGTCTGTCCACAATTGATGAAAATATCGATGAATATACATACAAAATACATACTTACACACGAACATAGAAACTCCTCTTTTTAAGAATCGGTTAAAAATATATAAATTGCTTGATCATTATTTCAGACAAAACAAACAGAGAATCTTTAGCAGACGTAGAGACAAGTCTAGTTGTTCTTTGTTTGGATGAGGCTGTTGACTTGTGGAAGTGTAAGGATTCAAACGCCCGTAGGAACCTAGCCGGAGCACAGACAATACATGGCGGTGGCTCGCGCAGTAACGGCGCCAACCGTTGGTTTGATAAAACAGTACAAGTAAGTACGAATTAAGTGTGTAAGAAATCATTGTTTTGAGCAGGGAAATACTTTTCATGTGGGGGATCTATGTATGTTACCTCGAACAGCCTAAATGTAACGCATCGAGTAATTTTAGAATAGGTAGCTACCCGGGCACTAACACGGCACAATTTTTTTTTTTTTTTTAAGAATCCTATCACACGGGAAGGTAAGGTACCTACGTATGCTCAGCAGTGACGACGTTCTTTCACAGCGGTCAACAAAAATGTATTCTTGTTGATACTGTACTGACATATGGAGAAATAACTCGAGTTGGAATGGAGAAGTTTCCTTTCAACTTCGAGAGTTTACAAAAAGAAAACTCATCGATTTAAAATCGTCCCCAATATGCAATATTATCAAACGCTCGTTGTTTTCGGATTGCAAAACGTAATCATAAACGCCCGTACCTATCATTGGAAACAAAAGTTACACATTATTTCTGCAACATGCGATTTTGCAGTGTTGCTGGCGACATGGACATGATAGATAAAGTTTAGTATAGGCTCAACTCGTTTCCCTTGCAAACATAGTTCCGCCATATTGTTTCAGCAACATGTTCATAGTACGGTGTTAGGAAACAATGTTGCGCGACTGTTGCTCAACGTTGTTTTCAATGGAAACGGGGCATTAAGGCTACTTGCATCATTTTAATAAATACTCCATCTTCTAATTGTATATTTCAGTTCATTGTTGGTGCTGACGGAGTAACGGGTCTCACTTACGAACATTCACCAGCAGAAGGGCAGCCCATAGCCGTTTTAACGGATTTCATTATTAAATATATGTAAGTTCTTGAATTAATATTTTCTATAATTATGCAAATCGGAATACCTATGCATGAATTATTCAAATTATGATTTTCTAGTCATCATCGCCATTATTAATTGCGTGGAACATGTTGAGGCCAAAAGTAAAAAGATAATTCAACTTCTGTTTGTTGCTCAAAACAATGATGTGAAGTCCTACAATGGACATGACCTGTGCAGTTCCTGCCCTCTGGTAACGGGTAATATTCAGGGTCTCGGTTTTGCGGGTATGATTTAAAATTTAAAAAATCATCTAAATTAGTATGGATTTGTAAATCCTTTTAAACTTGCGGAACAAAAAAAAACAATACTTACCAATAGCTTCCGCCTTTTAATGATTAAAATAAAGTACTAAAATGTTTTTAACGTTTCATTTTTATGCGATAATTACCTAAGTGCAAGCAATAACTATAAACGGTATATTTCAAAGGATTAAATACGACAACAGTAGATATTAAAACGTGTGTGTACTGCAACATGTTTAAAAAAGAATACTTTTACCGTTTATATTGATATTAGCAAAAAGTTGTTTTCTGTTTTGCTAACAGTTGTGCTGGCACTAAATACTTATTTACTCTTTGTCTTTGACATTTCTTGGTAACCTGGGGTCCTGGACCTTGGAAGGCGAAGTTATCTCACAGACGCCCGTTAAACGTTTCAAGTTAAATGAGGCACCGACCGACAATTATCCCCGTATGCACTATGCAAGTGCACCCACGGACATCCACCGGTTGGTGTAGGACTATAGCAAGATATGGAAATGAACATTTCGGACAATGGGTTTGGGTTGTTGGCTGGTTGCTTAGAATTATGGGAGGACTATGGCCCCTGACTAACCAATGTTTTATGACGGATGTCATTTTAACCGTCTTGAAAAAAAAAATTGGGTTAAGTCGCCGGCACGTAACTTGGCAAGAATCGTTAGATGCGTTTTTCCTTTCTTTAACTCTCTTCTTGTAATTGTAGATAAAAGTGGTAAAGGAATTACGAAGTCGACTGTACTTACATTTTGAGTCTTTAAAATTTGTTATGTTGTGGCATCTTTTCCTTTTTAGTGAACAAAACAAAGCTCCCGAAACGCGGTCATCGAGTCCTAAACAACCGACTCAGTTGAAATTTAATGTGACCGCAGATGTGAGTCGCATGATTGAAAATGCCAAAAAGAATTTAGACGGGTGAGTTTCTTTTTTTTAGCCTAAGTTCGTACGTGTCATCTGAACGTAAGCCTATTATTCATTATTACCTGAGTTTCCTTTCCTTGTAGCACGGGAAGTGTCGTTGCATTTTAATTCCCAACAAAGCGCGTCATATCGTTCGTTCTACTGACGGCGCGCACGTTCTTTTTGTTCAGGTAACATGTGTGTTTCTTAGCCAGAGACCATCGAAACCGAAACTAAATGAACAATACTATCGACTCGAATGAAGCGGCCCCATTGTTGTTACATATATTATTGTTATTAACTTTTATTATTACTTGTTATTATTTTCTGTGATGTGATTATGCGTGAAAGCTGTAGGAATAATTAATAATGCTTAGACATATTAGTGAAGTTGTAGTCCAGTCCCCGGGGGTTATGTTCTGACTCAATGACTCTCAAACGTCAAAGAATTGTGTAAAAGCTTAAGGATTGTGTTTTTTTACATGAAATACTAAAAAGTTAACCATTTTTATTTTTTCAGTAACAACTTCTAAGTTTCTTAGGCTAACTGGTGTCTTCTCAAAATGTTTTCTGATTTCTATTACTGTATTCAAAAGGGGTCGCAGAAGCGGTTTTTTTTTTTGGTTATTATACATTAATCCCAAACTTTAATAAGTTCGTTTACCTCTAGCATATAGAGTAGAATTTATATATTAATTGGTAGCTGACGCTTTTTATTGGTTTCTCAAAATGTTCAATATTTTCAAAAAATAATATAAATTCGTTAAGTCAAAAAGAACAATGCCTACTCACCTAACATGCTTGAACTAGACAAATCGAGTAAAACGTAACTTGACTACACGTAATGCCGTACTACGAATTTGCCTAGCTGTGGCTCCAATACGGTGTCATCAGACAATACTTATTTTAGTTTACATCGACAAACCGATAGTTACAAACCCCATTTTCAACAACTGAAAGTTTTAACCCAAATATGCATTTAAATATTTTTCAGCTTAGTACAAAACTTAGAGTTAAACTGCTTCCAGTACGACAAGTATGGAAAGAACTTCATCAAGTCGCAGAAGTTAAGCCCAGATAGCTATCTACAGATGGCTATGCAACTAGCTTTCTACAGGTATGAAAAATCCATGCTAAATTAACTATTTTCAATATTAAGAGTTAAGATAAAATCAAATTTACAAGCATCTCTATGATTCTGTGACTTAAAGTAAGATGCGTTATTCGCTAGAGTTGGAAGTTCGCTGACAAGCACTTTAACGTGCGTGACTTGTCGCTCTAGTGAATTGCACTTTTGAGCGATAAAAAGGTATAGAGAGAAGAATAGGCTCGTGGCTAAATAACAACATCCGCACGGTTAAGCTACACATCCTAAGTAAAATGTAACAATTCCTTTACTTCATGCCACTGTCATACATGTCCTGTTCGTACGCAAACAACAGAATATTTGCCGTAAAGGTTGAAAGCGAACTATAGGTACGCTTTTAAGTTTTGGTCCATCTTTAGTCTTTTTTTTTAGGTTACACAAAGTACCTGGAGCTCATTACGAATCTGCAGCAACGAGGATGTATGTCGGAGGGCGAACAGAAACCATACGATCATGCTCAATCGAATCCATAGAATTTGCAAAAACGATGTTGAATTCTCAAAGCAGCCCAAAAGAGAAAATTGCTTCATTAAAAAGCGCCATCAATTCTCATAAAAACTACACGGTCCAGGTAAAAATAATATTAAGTTTAGCATAAGCATAATCAGTCTATAATGTTACCACTGCTGGGACACAGGCCTCCTCTCTGTGGGAGGTAGTGGGCCGTAACCCACCACGCTGGGGTTGGTAGATGTCACATGTCTTCGAATATTTGGTTCTAGGACATGCCGGTTTCCTCACGATGTTTTCCTTCACCGTTTTGAGAGCAATGGTGATGGAATAATTTACACAAAGTAAAGCGCCTGTCAGGGTTCGACCTACGACTCGATCGACAGGATCTTTGCAAAAAAACACAGTTTTTTTTGCAAAGATCCATTCTCTTTAAAATGCTTGGACTAGAATCTTATAAAAATAATGTGAAAATATTGATGTGACATGAGTTATGTATCTTCAAGTAACGTTTAAATAGGCAAATGTAAAGACTTGAGTTGAGTAAGTTCAAGTCAAGTCTTTAAATTTGCCTATTTATATGTAAGTTAGTACGGCATTTTTTTTAAATACGAAGACTAAAATAAATTAAGGGGTTAAGTGATAAATGTTTAATGATTGCATTTTGAATTGAGATATTTTTCACTTTAAATTATGTAGAGTTCAGATACACTTAAATAATAACGGGTGCAAAATAAAACAAGACCGCACACAACATAGAATTGACGCCGAAATTTCAAAAGAAAAATTAAAATTTTTTGTCATTGTCATTGTCATTGCCTTAATTAAGTTCATTAAGTTAAACTTTCAAAGTTAGAAAAGGTCCAACTAAAGTTGAAAATATGGAGTTTGCGACCAATTTGAACTTGAGAGTCGTATTGATGATTTTAATGTTTTATTATAGTTATTTAATATGTCCGGAACATCAATTTTAATTATCCATACAACCTCACGCTAAAGTAACAGAAACAAATGAAATTATTAATTTCGCAGGCTACCGTTTTGCACCTTTACAAAAATTTACCACCTTACAATTTTATCTCGTATTTTTTTATTACAGGCACTTCAAGGATTCGGTGTTGATAGACATTTACTAGGATTAAAATTAACGGCAATCGAAAATGGCGTTGAAATACCAAAATTATATACTGATCCTGGATTTACAAAAAGCGCCCATATGAGGATTTCTACTAGTCAGGTAAGTTTTATTTAATACGTACACACACTTTAGCCAAGATTTAGAACAATCATGGTCGTAATAGCTACTGCTGAGCATGTAGTTCTGGGTTCGATTCCCAGGTCGGGCAAAGTGTTATTGGGTTTTTCTATCTAGAATTTCTCAGTAGCAGCCCTGAGTCTGGATTCGTGCCCGGTTGATGCCAATAGGCTCGCCGCCCTCTTACATGGGACTTAAGCAGAACTGGCGTAATGTGGCTGTAATAAAGGTACACCTCTGCCTAACGCTTCTGGGATTTCAGGCGTGTTTTTATGTTATGTTATGGTCCGCTACTTTTTATGTACAGTATAAACATAGTAGAACAGCTCGGCAATAATATCTGACTGCATGACTCATCCATTATTATATGACGGCAAATACACTCGCGGTCAAATAACACGGGTCGATGCCGAAAATCCCTGTAACTTGCAAATTAATAATGGTACATCAATTAAACTAACTATATTACATAGAATTTTAAAATGTTTGCCAATATACCCTTAACTGATCTACAAAGTAATTAAAAAATATAAAATTTAAAAAAAACCTCGAATTTGGAAATGAATTCAATTCGCGGTTGTTTTACTTTGTCGAATCGTAATGATAAAAGGCTTTCATTGTCGTCTTTCACCATCATTATTGAATAACTATCATGTCGCTAACAGCAGAAGAATGCACACCTATCGTCACTATGTTAGAAGAAGGCAGAAGTCAGCGAAGTACAGCAAGAACTATAGGCGTATCACTTTCTACAGTGCAGCGAGTCGTCCAATGTGTCTAAGAAAATGGGCAAAACATAAGAAGACGTGGTACCGGCTGACCGATATGTACTACGGCACGAGAGGATCGATTTATTGTTACGACCATGCTCCGAAATCGGCACCTCACGGCAGCTGATTTTTCGGATCTCCTGAAAATGATTTGTTACCAACTTCAGGACATCCGTAAAGATGACGTAAACGCAACGACGGCTCCTTGAAGCTAATTTGACCCCACCATAGACGCGGAAATGGTCAAAAACTTGAAAGGGAACATCGCGTAGCAGGTGACGTTACGCTCGAGAACACGGGGAGACGAAGAATGAGGAAGAGCAAAGTTTCCTAACGAATATAGATTCATGCTGTATGCACGTAATGGGCGGCGAAGAATCTACCGACAGCCACAGGCACGTTTTATTCCAGCTTGTTTTGGAGAAAAAGTGCCGTTCAGTGGATCTGTTAGGGCTGGAATCTCTTCAGAGAGTCGCACGGAGTTAGTGCTGATGGAAAATAGCTAACTAGTGCAAGATATGTGAAAGAAATTCTTATTTCCATATTTAATTAATGTGGGTGAAAATGTTTATAGCATTTGGTGATGTTTTACTAACTGGTAAATTATCTACACCATACAGTTTCATTCATGCCGCTAGCTCTATTAAAGGAAGGTGTACTTTGATAGACACATTAATAGTCAGATAAAAAACCCCAAAAAACTTTGGAATAATCTCAAATCTGATGTGTTCTCAGAACATAGTGAAAATATGCTTCCAGAACATTTCAATGACCCAGATAAGATAAATAAGGCATTTCTAAATGTACCAGGTCAGTGCATACTGCCCGCATCGCAGCTTTCATATTTTAATACGAATAGGTTTGGTGAAACTCAATTTAAGCTGAGAAATATTAATGAGGAAGAAATTTCCAAAATTATTAAGAGCTTGGGGTCAAATGCTAAAGGGATTGATGGAGTGGGTCTGGATATGATAATGTTAACATTACCAACCACCCTTCAGGCTATCACCACATTAATAAATAAGTCAATAGATACCCACACTTTCCCTGACTTATGGAAGTGTGCTATTGTGCGTCCTCTACCTAAAAGCAGTAACCCAAGTACTTATAAAGATCTACGACCTGTTAGCATTTTGCCTTGTTTGTCGAAAGTCTTGGAGAGGGTGGTTTATAACCAAATGTTGGAATACTTAGAAGCAAACAACATGCTTCCCGACCTTCAGTCTGGTTTTAGGAAAGGCCGTGGGACGGCCACAGCCCTTTCTGACGTAGTAGGGAATATTCTAGAAGCAAGGGACAAGGGGGAGGGAACAATCCTTGCACTTCTTGATTTTTCACGGGCCTTCGATGCAATAAACACCGCACTGTTACTTTCCAAGTTGGCTTATTATGGTTTTACTGCGGAAACAATACAGTGGTTTGCTAGCTACTTGCAAAATAGGTCACAGCTCGTTGAAATTCAGAAGGAGGATGGATCAAAAATGTCATCCCCCCTTCGTCAGGTGCCACGTGGTGTGCCTCAGGGATCCATTTTAGGACCCCTTTTGTATATCCTTTACAGTGCAGATATTATTAAGTCATAATCATAATCATCATTTATTGCATTCATGTAGTTTACAAGTTCTTACAAGTATACTGAGGTTTCATACATGAACCCTGCTAGGGCACAGCAATATACAGGTAGGTAGGTAACTGTAATATAAAAATTATAAGATAGCGTAAGAACAATTAATTGGTCATCACTTCCATTCATAAATCAAACAAGATAATATTTAAATTGAAACAAAATAGCAATAACAATAATAATCATAAAATAAAAATATCATAGGTAGTCAAAATTGTAGGCGATGTGTGTTATGTGTATAGGTATGAATTTCAATGTCAAAATTTACGTATCGTCAAAGAATTCCTTTACAGTGTAATACGATTTTAGTATAAGGTATTTTTGGAGACTTTTATTAAATTTATATTCGTACTCTATGTCCTTAATTGAATTTGGAAGTTTATTATATATTTTAACGCACATGGCTAAAGGTCCTGAATGGAACATAGTTAATTTTGAGCTTGGTAAGGCTAATTCATTTTTATTCTGGCGTCTAACACTTCGATGTTGTGGGCGAAGGTCCTTAGTGAGTGGGAATAGTGACTGGTGTTTTCTGACAAATTTGCCAACTTCTAAAATATAGATACCAGTTAGTGTAAGGACCTTGTACTTTACAAAGAATGGCTTGCAGCTTTCTGTGTTATCTATATTGGCAAGAATTCGTAGACATTTGTTTTGTAGAATAAAGAGTCTATTTTTGTCTACACTATTTCCCCACACCACGATTCCGTAATTTAGCCAGGAGTGTGCGTAGGCATAATATGCTGTTTGAGCAGTTTTAAAATCGGTAGCTCTTTTAAGCTCCTTTAAGGCATACGTAAAGCTCGCTAGTTTGTTTGCTAAAGTATCTATATGGGCTTTCCAGTTTATATTGGTATCTATAGTCAAACCTAACAGTTTAAACTCATTTATGCATTGCAGCTTTATGTTGTTGTATGAGTAATTTATATCCAATTTGCGTTTTTGGTATGGTCTAAATTGCATTATTTTTGTTTTGTCAAAATTTAATTCTAAGTTATGATCTTTTAACCATGCTATTATTTTGGAGAGCTTATCGTCAAGACTTAAGTTTAAGTTTTCTATATTGGTGTAAGGGAAAATTATTGAAATATCGTCAGCAAACAAAATACTTTGAGCGTCAATTTCTCCAGGGAGGTCATTTACATAAACTAGGAATAGTAAGCATCCCAAAACGCTGCCTTGCGGTATTGACATTTTTGTTTTTGCTTTATTAGATCTTACGCGTGTTATTTGGCCAGTGTGTTGGTCGCTATGTTCTACCTCTACGTATTGTTCCCTATTTTCCAGGTAAGAGCAGAACCACTTGTGTGCAGTACCCCTAACACCTATTGCATATAATTTATTCAGTAAAATTTCATAAGAAACTCTGTCGTAAGCTTTGCTCATATCCAGTAAAATCCCTACTGCATAGTTTTTGTTATTTATTATATTTAGAGCTTCCTGGATATACTTAAATATTGCTAATGTCGTGGATCTATTTTTCCTGAAACCATTCTGGCTATCGTTGAATATTTTATATCTTTCGCAATAAGAATAAAGTCGTTTTGACATCGCAGTCTCCAATATTTTTGAGAAGGTCGGTAGCAATGCTATTGGCCGATAATTACTAGTGTCAGTCTTGTCTCCCTTCTTGTAAATTGGTTTCACTATCGATACTTTCAGCAGGTCAGGGACTGAGCCTTCATCTAAAGACTGATTTATTAAATAAGTTAGCGGTAACGTTAGTTCTTCAGCGCATGCTTTTATAAGTATAGGCGGTAGCTCGTCATGCCCATAACTTCGCTTGTTTTTCAATCTTTTTATAATGAACTGTGTTTCGTTAGGGTCAACAGGTCATAGGTAAATGGAGTTTTCGCACTGGGAGGAGGTAGGACGGCCAGTTGGACAAACGTTCCCGTTTGCAGTGTCCGTTTTTCCTACTGATACAAAATAATCATTGAAAGCATTGGCAATGGTAGTCGCGTTTTCTGTCACAGTGTTCTGTATACGCAATTTTATGTTATTTATTAGCTTTTTGCTATTCTTATTTGTACGCTCTTTTATTATTTGCCACATTGTTTTAGTTTTATTTTCAGATTTACTCATTATTCTTATGTAGTTTAGTCTTTTAGAGTGGGCCACTGTTCTCTTAAGTAATTTTTCGTAACGCTTATAGTACTTTTCCAATATATTGTTATTAGTTGTAGTCATTAATGCTTTTAGTTCTCTTTTATGTTTGCATGCTACTCTTAATCCAGTCGTTAGCCATGATTTGGATGATCTCTTTTTAACTCTTACGGTTTTCTTTGGTATACACTGATTTAATACGTCTTGTAAGGTATTATGAAAAGACAGATAATTAGTATTTATATTTTGGTTTTCTTTTATTATTTTGCTCCAGTCTATTTTTTTTAGTTCTTTCTTGAACAAGTCTATGCTTTGTTTGCTATAGACCCTCTTTAGAGTTAATATTTGTTTTTTATTAATTATTGGATTAAGGGTAGGTATAGTGATTGCTATTCCTCTGTGGTCTGAGAGTCCAAGCTCCACTACTTCAAGATGGAATTTGTCATATGTGTTTGTAAATATTAGGTCAATACATGTGGTACTCGAGGTTGTTACTCTGGTAGGTTCAGTTACTAGTTGTCGGAAGTTGTACGTAGTCATAGTATGCAGAAGATTAAATGTATTGCGATTTTTCTCAAGGATATTTACGTTGAAGTCCCCGCCTATAATTATGTGTTTATGTTTGTCTTTTATGTTGATTTTGTGTAGCAGTTTTTCCAAGGATGTATAAAATATTTCGGTTTCCCGGTTTTTTTGTGGCCAATAGATAACTATTAGTAAAAGATTCATTTTAGGAATTTCTACTGCACACGTTTCGAATATAAACTCAATTGCCATTTCCGTTAAATCTTGTCTTTCTTTGGATTCAATATCGTCTTTTAAGAATATGCAAACACCACCACCCGCATAGTTTGGGCGGCAGTATTTGGCGGCTATATTAAACCCTTCCAAACGAAGCAGGTCTTTTTTAAATTCCGTAATCCAAGTTTCCGTAAAACAAAGCGCTTCTATTTTCTGTTCGTTCGTGATTGCTTCTAATAGGTAACGTTTATTTTTTAGGCTTTGTATGTTTTGATATAGGATGTTTATATTATTGCAAGGATGTGTTTGTGTATTGTTTTTTGATGTGTTGTCATTATAGAAAAAACTTAGGTCCGGTTTGTGGCTCCGTAGACATTTCTGTCTGTGAATCCTCTGCCTCAAATTCTTCTTTTATTAGGTTGCTTAGTGTCATAACAAGGTCCTGTAGGTCTGATACTACAACTTTCGTGCCATTGATATTCAGTGCGCCCGTGCGCTGATTATACATGTCGTGGTTATAGGATAGATTTAGATTAGAGTCCAGTAGGTATGCATAATTAAGTGTATGTGTATCCGTATATAAAAGGTTATTAAAAGTTTCTATTCTACTATTGTATAGAGTATTGCCATGATTTTGTTGTTTAAAATAATAGTTATTATGAAATTTAAATTTGTAAGTGGGTAGACAAATAATTATATTAGTATGGGTTAGTGAGACCAATTTTTCTCGAATAAACATGACTAGTTCTACATAGTTTTGCGTTCTTCGGAAGTCCTCTTCGCCGATGTAAATAACACAATAGTCCTTAATTGTAAAGTTTTGAACTTTTACGTCAATATTCTCAAGTATTTGCTTCAGTCCACATTTTGGCTTGCGATAGTGGCAGATCTCGTAGTTTTGCAGGTTAGTTTTTTCTGTAGCGGTGTATAATATATTTGAAATTTCGCTACTTAATAAACATATTTTTGGTTTATCTACAGTAATAGTCTGCTTGCTGTGGGTTGCTGGAGGTGTGCTTGGTACTGGTACTGGAGTAGTATTAGACCGTTTTTGTGTTATATCACTTGTACTAATCTCATCACTTGCCTTTTTCGATATTATGTCCTTAAAATTGTTTGTTTGAGTCTCTTTACTATTACTACGTTTTTTTATCGTTTTGTTTGTCGTAGATCTTGGTTTGGCGGGGCTATTAACTTTTTTAAGGAGTTCGTTGCTTTTAGCTAGTTCATCGTTTTGTTTTTTCAATTCGCTATTCTCCAACGACAGCAACTCAATTTTAATCTGCGCACTGTTTAATTGCGATGTGAGTCGTTCAAGTGTGATTTTTAATATTTTGAGTTGTGATTCATCATCGTCCTCAGACATGTCAGGCATGCTGTTAATTGTTATATTTTGAGACATATTATTGTCGTCTTCTGGTTCAGATCGGGTGCGCGTGCGGCGGAACGTAATATTCTCCAGAAAGTTCATGATTTACCAAAATAATATCATGTTGCGAGATTCGAAACCAGAGCTCTATACTTCATAGTCCAATGTATAAACCTTCTGGCTACTCGTTCAGTCTTTCCAGCATTGCAGGTATCACATGTACGCAGATGATATCCAACTATATATAACATTTAAACCAGATGATACATTGGAGGCAGTGGAAAAAATCAATGACGATCTTGACAGAGTAGTGGTATGGTCAGATAATAACTCACTAGTATTAAACCCACTAAAATCTAAATTTATGGTTTTGGGTAGTAAGAAAATGATCAACGCGATACTGTCAGTCAATCCAGAAGTTGTAATCAGGGGTGAAAAAATAGATAGAGTGGAGATAGCATGCAACCTTGGGTTAACAATGGATCCGGAACTAAGATTTGAGAAACACATAAGTAACTCCATGAGGAGTTGTTTTTATAGATTGAAACTTCTATATTCAATTAGAGACTACCTGAGTGTTGATCTGCGTAAGCAATTAGTGGATAGCCTTATTTTATCGAGACTTAACTACTGCGATACCGTGTATGGACCATGCCTGTTAGCAAGAACAGAAAAGCTGATACAACGAATACAAAATGCGTGTACACGGTTCTGTGTAAAGATACCTCGTAGAAGTCATGTCACTCCTTTCATAAATGAAAATAATATTTTAAAAATGGCTTCTAGAAGAAGGTTGCAAATGGCTGGTTTACTTTTTGGAGTAGTCAATACACAAAAACCGCACTATTTGTTTGAAAAGTTAAGTTGGAGGCAGAGCAAATACGAACCACGTTTTTCTACCAAACCCCTTTGTACATCACAACATAGGACCGCAGCATTCAGGGGGAGTTTCAGATATGCCGCCACACACTGTTGGAATAACATTCCTCCACCAGTAAGAGTCCTGAGGACAAAAAAGCATTTTTTGAGTACTTTAAAGAAATATTTCATGCAGATACAGCAATCCACAGGATTGTAAAACTAGTCTAGTAACAATAGCTGACCTTTTTGTACTTACATCAAGGGTCATGGCCTACGGGCAATGGATATGGATTTTCAGCAGTGTGAGTTGCCTCTGTCTGAATCCTCCCTGTTTGGGTCCAGTCTGTGTCATTGTTGCAGGAGTGGTAGTCCTTAATTATGTGTTGTGTTTGTTGGAAGTCTTTCTAAAGCTGCATTATCTGGATGGGACAATAGGTAGGTATAAAATTTCATAAAGTATCACTTTAGGTACTTACCAATTTTGTTTTATGTTGGGCTGGGTTTCTGTCTCAATTTAGTTAAGTAATGCAACACCTACTAATACCTTGTGAATACTAATGACTGTAGTCATGCTTACCATGAAGATCAAGAGAACACTATCAAGTTGTACCACTTGGCTAACCTATCGCTTTGATCTAAAGAGCGTGGTGGTCGTTTGCCAACGCCATGCCTCGAAGCATGTCTTTATGCAGATGGCCGCTGTCGCAATGTTGTATCAATGAATTCACTTCACTTTTATTTTTAATAATTGAATATTGATAGTATCGAAATTATAGATAATACAGAGTTAATTAATGGAAGGTATTTTTGTTTTCATTGTACTGTGTTTAAAGTATTCTCTCTGTAATTAATTAAGTTACTTAGTTTTACAGATATATATGTTTATACATCTATTTACTTAATAATATGTTCAGCAAGAATCACACGTATTTTTGTGGAAAATTATGTTATGATTATACTTACCCGATATATTATGTCACACCGCACGAAGTCATTACGTCATTCGAGAGGTAGTTGCTGAAAATCAGCGCTGTTGACAATAGGTTGGTCCGAAGTCACAGCATTTTGCTGAGCAACGACCTGTTCTTGCACAGATGTGACGCACAGATTTAATTATAGTTCTTGTATAGTTGTTAAGAAAAGTAGTCATTTTTCACTTCGCAATCGTGTTTTTGTTTGTATTGTTGGTGTTACGTAATACGTTATTGTCATTTGCCTTGCCAGTGTCGCAACACACACACACACAGAGCAATGTGTATTGTCTTTGGTGCTGAGTGACATCAGGCAATGGACAAAAATTAAAAACGTCATTTTTATGTGACATTCTGAATACGAGGACTTTGGCTACTTTATTTGGATGTAATTTGTGTTTTTTATTTTATTTTTATTATGTGCGTTGTGTTTGTGAAGAATAAACAATTTTTCTTTCTTTCTTTCTTTTCTTTCTATTATTTTAAGAGTTATTTTAGTTTTTCGTACTGATCCGTATTCTTTGTCCGCGAGTGTATATGTGATAACTTAACAAAACTATTGCATTGACACATATTTTTTAAGCCGATGCAGCACACTATTATTATTTTGGCGTCACTTGTCTCGCCAGATAGGCCACTTGTATACAGAGTGGAAAAAATCAATGGGACCTGAAGGAAAACCACTTTAAATTCTTTAAGATAGAGATTACTTTACTTTAAAAAAAACATTCCTTTATTTATTAAAGAAACAAAACTGTATTCACAGATTTCTGTCAAGCTGACCTAAACCGGGAATCGAACCAGCAAAAAAAAAAACACTCGCTGTTTGATTCTATTAATCGATAGGATTATTGTTCAGGATAAATTATATCCCATAAACATTTGGTCTTAGAAATAAAAAAAGATCACGAAATGTAACGTTTCCGCACCTCAAACAAAGTAAAACGTTATATCTTCAAACTATTCCGTCAGAACGCCTCGTTTAGAAGGAAATGTGCTTAAAATTATTGAAAATGTTCCTTGTGGTCTGTTTCTCTCAAAATATGATTCTGCAAATTGTAACATGAACAAAACTAATTTTTAAAATAACATAACATCACGCCTGTAATCCCAGAAAGGTTAAGCAGAGGTGTACCTATACATTACACCCACATTTCGCCAGTTATGCTTAAGTGCCATGTAATAGGGGGCGAGCCTTTTGCCATCTGCTTTTGCATTTGCTGCTACTGAGAAATTCTAGATAGAAAAACCCAATAACACTTTGCCCGGGAATCGAGCCCAGGACCTCATGCTCAGCAGTAGCTCTTGCGAGCACTAGACCAAATCGGCATTTTTATAACTCAAATTAAAATTGTATGTTTCCCGCATACTCGCCATTGTTAAGCGATGCACAGAATACACCTTCTTTCCAATTTCATCGGTTTAGTGCAAAATGGCTATGTGACTTGGGGATGGACATAACAAAATAGGGATGCTGACTAATATTAAAAATGATCGAATAAATAATGTAACTTCAAAGAAGGCATAGTAAAAATGAGACTATCGAAAAAACCTTTGCTTTTTTAATTTTTGCTTTATTCCCGTCCTTGTCACACGAAGTTACATAGTCGTGACGTCACTTCTACGATATTGCTGTCCTTGTCTAACACTTATTTTAAATTGTTCTTTACTTCGAAAATTTTTTTATGATATTGTTTGCACTATTTGGAAACAAATATTTTTAGGAGCATAAAATAAAAATAAAATGTCATCATCCCAATCATATGGGTTACGTTTTTCCATTTGGCTACGAAACTCCAAAAAAGTCTGCTTATAAGTATCCATTTCTGAGTCTGAGACCTCATTTCTATTAATATCTGTTTATTTCAGGTCGCTTGCAAGTGTGATGGATTTATGTGTTACGGACCATTAGTGCCTGATGGGTATGCAACATGTTACAATCCCAGAGACAACGACATAAATTTCGCCACCTCTGCATTCGTCGAACATCCAGACACCGATTGTAACAAATACAGAAATGCTTTGGAACAATCCCTTCAAGACATGCATGATGTTCTATTAAAGAATGTTACTTCGAAGCTTTAAACATTTGTATAACTTAACTATGTGTATCGATCGATAAACGTATTACTCAACTATAATAACATGGCGATACTTTCAAGTTAAAACTGGCTTCGGTTTTATTTTCCAATGCAAATATTATATTATATTATATATATTGTATAATATGGCAGGTCACATGTTTCATAGTTGGTCCCGCAGACCAAAAATCTGAAATTAATTGTTATATGCATTTGATCGTTTTGTATGCAACAGCTTGGACAAAATAGCTCAGCCACTTCAGCACTTAAAGCATAGTCGCCCTCGTAATTGCTTTATCACTTTTGACAAAATTGAAACTTCACTCAGGTTATATTGGTGTTTGGTGTTTTATTGCTGGTTATCCGCTGACACATGCTGAGCTGGACTCCCATTTGGTGCAACCTTGAGACGCACACCGCACTTTGTATATTCGTTATTTTGATTTAAAGTATGTTACAGTGTCACTTATTTCTTAAAGTATGTTTTAACTTTTTACCTTTTTTTCATATTTTATGTAATTTATAATCCTTTAATTGTGCTTCTATGTGGTGTGCTATATATTTTGTGTGCACTGAATAATTGGTTTATCTATTTAAAGCAAAAGAGTAAAGGAGTGGTGGCCCAGCGGTAACGGCCGCGACTTACGAGTTTTATGCGCGGGTTCGAAACCAGGCAGGTATTTTGTGTAAATTATTTCACCACCACTGCTCTCAAAACGGTGAAGGAAAACATCGTGAGGAAACCGCCATGTCCTAGAACCAAATTTTCGAAAACATGTGACATCAGCAACCAACGCGCACTGGGCCCGCATGGTGGATAACAGGAACAGCCCACTCCCTCTCACAGAGACGGGTCTGTGTCCCAGCAGTAGGAAGGCATTATGTTATAGCAAAATAAACCCTGAGGTATTATGACGTGCAAATGGTAAATCAATTACGAGGTTGACTGGGTTAAAAAATTTTGTTTATATTGATGTTATATTATAATAGTTTTCAACTATTGTCTAGTTTCATGATTTTATTAAAACAAATAACTTAAAAAAGTTGCAGAAAGTAGGCGTGAATAAAAACGTGCTATTTTATTTAAAACCATGATATTTTTTGTTTTCCATTTATAAAACAATGCACCTGCCATGTTACCTCTCTTGCACCTTTTGTTGACTGATAGAGAATACCTAAGGCCTTAAGTCTGCCTGTGTACCTTTTACGTTGCATAAAATTTCTGCGACATTTATAAAACAAATGGTGTAACTAACCCGACGGTTAGTTACACCATTTGTTACATTCATAACTCAAGAACGGCTGGACCGATTTTTATGATCATTGATTTGTTGGATTTGTCTCCGCCTCGAATAGCAGAGTAACTAACGACGTTCGCCGCCGGGTCAGCAAGTAAATCAATAAAATCTTTCCGCGATCCTTTTTAGGTTTCCGTACTAAAATGGTAAAAATTAAGCCCTTATGGTGCGACTGGTGCAACTTCGTCAGTTTGTCAAAGCTGCTTATTTTAGAAACTACTGATGCTATTGACTGGAACAGTTTTAAAATAATGCTTGCCCATCTTGCAAGTGAAAGAATTGTAAAAATATTTGTATTTAGAAAGCAACAGTGGCCGAAATGGGATCTTGAAAGGAGAAAGACAAGAGTGGGCCCAGCTTGAGAAATTATCACAGCTTAGCGTTGTATAAACTTTATCTAACACAAAGCAAACATTTAAACCTACGTCTATGTTATGTACCTACTACTAAGAATAAGTGTGGTTGTGGGACTAAAATAATTTTGATAAGTTTTATACTCTATAGGTACTATAGGTGGCGGATCGAAATATTTGTAGTTCCTAAAGTATCTGATGAAAATGTAAACACACCCTGTTCAGGTAAAATTCTTACGCAACCACTCGATTTAGTAACCACGTCCATCTGTATTTAGAAGGTTTCAACTTCATATCAAATATGTCACCATCATATCTATACGTCTTCATGTCAATGCACTGCCTCGTTGGTCTAGTGATGTTATGTTATGTCACCACATTTTAACAATTATTGTTTGAATAACATTACTAAATTATGTTTTATTATAGGTATAATAAATCATAAAATTCATCTCAATTGTTAAATGAAAACGTGTAAACTTTGTGTAAATAATTTCATCACCACTGCTCTCAAAACGGTGAAGGAAAACATCGTGAGGAAACCGGCATGTCCTAGAACCAAAAATTCGAATACATTGTGACATCGTCCAATCCGCACTGAGCCCGCGTGGTGGATTACGGCTCACTCCCTCTCATAGAGAGGAGGACAGGAGACTGTGTCCCAGCAGCGGGAACGTTATAGGCTGATTATGATTAAGATTATGTCAAATGAAAACATCTAGGTGGTGATTTAAAATTAGAATTTATAATTGGCACTACAAATTGGCATCCACTGGTGCAGATTCTGATCTATTTGTTTACATTTGCATCAGATACTTTTGAAACATTATTATTATTAAGAAAATGATTTTTATTGTTTCCGTTTTTGTAATTTATTGTAATAAATGGATTCCTGCTTTTGAATAAAAAAGTTTTATTTGATCACTATCAATGTGATGAAGTGAATGAATTCACTTCATCACATTGATATGAACATCTGTTAACCACGTCTCCCGTTTTATAACGATCGGAAAGTCAGACCGCGCCCAATGACGTACCTAATAAAAATAGACGCGTCATTCATAAACATTAGTTCACTCAAAAACAGCTTATGCCATGAATAGCTACGTACCTATTACATTTTGACAATCATACAGTGCGCGAAAGAAAAGTACCCATGCCGATACCGGTTGTTAGAAAGAGATGAACATATACATAGTTTCGTCACTTGGCGCTGCATGTTAAATTAAAAAAAGAATCAAAAATCCAGGACATAAAAATTCAAAATGCAACACACACTAAAATATTAGGTAGGTACAGAAAAACAATACCGGGTAAAACGGGGTGAATAGGGATGCAGGGGTGAATCGAAACGAAACTTTAAAAAGGATTTTAACATTGAAATAATATAGTTGGTTGTCAACAGGGGCACTTAATTGTTAATTATAATACATTCAATACATAAGAGGCATTTTTGGCAACAAACATTATTATTTCAATGTTAAAATCCCTTTTAAAGTTCCGTTTCGATTCACCCCTGCATCCCTATTCACCCCGTTTTACGGTAATATAAATCGCTGCACCCAAGGTGAAAATCCAAAGTTACAGCATGTCAAAATTGTTAAAATAAATTTATTAAAATGTACCTAACTTCATACCGCTGCTAAACCAGAAGGGATATTTGGGATCATTAATATCCCATGCTCCTGGTGAAAATCAAGTGTCGCCAAGCATTGTCCGACATAGCGTTGAACGTGTCAAGTTTTTTTAAAAAATAAGTTTGTCATGCTTTAACTTTGGACTCCCCCACCACTGGAGCAGCTCTTATAAGAACTAACACTAAGGGCAAACTTTTGTTGTTAGGATTTTCAGCCGGTATGAAATAACTTTTTCAAACAAATGCCACCGACTAAGCAAGTTTTAGCTAATTACTACAAGTGAGGTTCTTATAATGTTTTTTTTTACTTCTTTTAACTTTGTTTGTGGCATGCTTCATACATTTTGGCACATTTGTTTGTACACCAGCGCCGCACTTACATTTCACTTATAGCGGCAAGGACGTGGCCCGGCCTTTAAGCATGTAGCCATATCGCCGCCGCGCAACTACCACACCGCACGTATTTGTTTGCATGGACTATTGTCCTATTATCTACTAAAATGTAGGTACCTACAAGGAGGCACGGCCTGCTCCCTGTTACTTGGGGGTCGGAGCAACACGTTTTCTTCTACCATTCTCCCCTGTCAAGGTGATGGGGCCCTATTTCCTCTTAAACTCAAACACAAAGCATTTATTTCAATTAAACCATTTATAGGCGACGAAAATTGTATCCCTTTGTGCAGATTTTTTATTTTCATGAATAAAAAGAAGTCACACGGTCACATTTCATGAATAAAAAGAAATCAAAGGTCAGGATTGTAAGGAGGGTGACTCAGGAGTTTGACCGGCGTGCTGTCCAGGAAGTCCCTCGTTTTGAGCGCGGTGTGCGAAGGCGCGTTGTCATGGTGGAGCAGTAGCAATTTTTTTACATTAAAATTTATTATGTTATTGAATTTTTTTTTTTTTCAATAAGCTGTTTAAAAAGTAGCACTCATGTTTAAATGATAGAAAATTTTCATGACAGACTTGCATGCGACTGCTGTAGGAACGTGCTGTTTACACCAATAACCGTTTTAATAATTGTACAGTGCCAATCAATTGTTGCTTCATTTTTATGATGTGCCACAGGCAACAAGTTGCACCGTGTAAATGAGGCTTAAACACAGAGTTGTTCGTACGTGCTTGTACATTTTATGACGCGTTGAATAAAGTTTACCCGTATTTGCTCTGCCAAATACTTAAATAAATATTAAAATGTCTTCCTTTTAAGTTTGTTTTTTATAATTTGCTTCGTTTGTATATTTTTCTAAGCAATTCCCGGATCTGGATTGATCTGAAACTTGGCATACCCTTCGGTGACACTGCAATAATTTGTACCATAGAGCTGGCGTGATGATGCAGCCAGAAGTTGACCAAAGGAACTTATTACCTTAACAAGATAGCTGCGTCGTGTTTGGTCTCGTTGGATTTGTCTTGACAATTACTATAGCCCAAAATGGAGCCCAGGGAGTGATGATGGAGCCGGAAGGTGGACATACGAATTGCTAAACTATGTACGTAAGGAAAAATTTAAATATTTTCAGTAAAAGAGGTGAAAGACACAAATAGGGAACAATAAGTTCAACCAGGTTTCAGACTGGCAAAAGTAGATTCATCATAGATACTGTTTAAAATTTATCAGTAAAATACCTCCACACGTACTCCAACTGAATGAAACGAAGATTAAAACTTGTATCAAACGCACACTATGCGGCCAAGCATATTCGTAGGGGGATTACCTACATCGCTGACAAAAATGCATGGCTCAACGCTGGTTATCCTCCACAAGGGCGCATAAACTAATTGGTAAGCATTCGAAAATATTGGTGCTGATGAAGATTGTAAAAACTATCTTTGCACTGTATAATTTCAATCTTTTAGTATTGTATAATTGCAAAGCATGCATAGCAAATGTGTGAGCACTATGTACCTAATATATAGCTACCATTAACTAGGTACGCCTTTCATTGACGTGAATGTGCCCTGGCGGCTGAGAGTATGTCACGCTCACTCAAATGTCTCGCTGGTGGTGGCGTGTGTGTTGGATCATAAGTTCCCTTCAAAATGGTTGAGCTGAATGGTGCTGATCCATACGTTATGTTCGTGAACGGGCGCCGTCAGGGGGGACTGGTCATCTCTCGGCTGCCACGGCATATTTTAATTTCCCCATTGTTTTTTTGTTTTGCATGTTTTTCATTACGGACGCCTTTAACGTGCACGTCTTTCTACATCGTTCTCACATGTATAATTTCAACATTAATGATGTAACTAATTTTATGTAACAATATTATTTTAAAGAGTATCCATGGAGTTTCTTGCCCGTTCTTCTCCATAGGTACCTACTAAGTTTTGGAATGGGCAACTAGCTTCATCCTTCAGTCTGAACGACCCCTTGACAATTCAAAAGTGCCTATAATTGGTTTATTTGAAATAAATGCTTTGAGTTTGAGTTTTATGCAAACTTAGCCCCGTTGTTATTTGGCTCGTTGGATTGTCTTGATAAGTAATAGAGCCACGGTTGGAGTACAGAGTATGTGATGGTGGGGCCGGAAGGTGGCCACAGGAACACCTCAACTAAACAAGATAACCCCGTAATGTTTAGACTCATTTAGATTTGGTTTGACAAGTAGGTACATTAGCACTGAATGGAGTCCAGGGTCTGATAGTGGAGTTGGAAGGTGTTCATAGGAATGATTTAGTTCTTTTTTAGAACTTTTAAGTTCAATAGCTCATTTTTTTAAGCTTTATTAAAAAATATTTTTACGTATATTTTTATTTTAAAAGCACACTTTATAAATCTTATTACACCAATACTAGTTTTGAACAGTAACCTTCAAACAAGCTCACTTCACTTATGTTGTCACGGTGAGATTTTGCAAAAACGATCTGTTGCTGATTTATACCATAGCGTTATTAAAGTTAAAGAAGCTAAAATGAATCCAAAATGTGATTAAAGATCAGCAAGATAAGATTGTATGAAGATGAGGAATATTCCAATGATGACGAGGGTGATATTTATATTTCAATTAAGGAGTCAGTTCTCTACAATCACATTTCACTATCATTGACATAACGTTTAAGTAAAATAAATACTATGGTAGGTACAGATGTTAGTGATTCACACCTTGGGGTGTGTCCACATCTGGCGAATGTGCCACGAATGCGCCGCTCGCGAGCTGCTGGTTTGCTGCACGCGTGCAGTTACTGCAATTGTTTGGTGCGCCTCTTTAGCGCAACTCACGCAATGCTTGCACAGTGGGCGCGAGCGACGCTCGGAAGTACGTGCAGCGCGCGGGGCGCACGCGTGCATATTTTGCGCCGTTCGCGCACGGAGCAGTTGCTAACACGCGAGCAGTGCGCGCATGCACGCAGCTCGAGAGCGCTAGCGGCTCATCGCCAGATGTGGACGTGTGTCCACAGGTGAAAAATGAAAAGTGGTGGTGTGTCCTTACATAAGTATGTTAAAAGTTATTTTCAATAAACAGTTTCTGAAAAGTAAACTAACATTAATCTGTAAATCAATCCCTTTCCGTCACAGAATCCCAATTTGCAATACCCAGTGTATTGAAAATTGGGATTCTGAGCGCGAAGGCCATTCGCACGTTAAAGCGAACTCGATGCGATTAAGTGCGGTCAGTGGACTTCTCACTCTAGCAAATGACGTTTATAAGTAACAGAAGGATACTCGTAATAGACACTGTACAGGAAAATGCTGACCCATGCTTTATAATGGATATGATTACCTACACCCTAAGTTTAGCGAGAAACATTTCGGTTCGTGTCTACCTACAGAGTGTTCTTTGGCATTGGACATTGGTCTGCTGTTCGTCACGTAGACGGCATTTAATTCGCAGACATGAAGGTACAATTAAGACGGAACTGACCTAGTTAGGCTGCTTTCCGAATTGGATGTAATCGATTTGAGCGCGCTTACCACCGTTCCGAGTTAGCGTGAGCGCGATAACGATGCTCCGAGTAATTTCTTATTTCCAGCTTTTCTTATGCCCCGTGAATCGTCATAGATGACGTCATGACATGCGCCATCTTGCGATAACGCCCACCATGCCCTATAGAAATATCACTGTGAGCGAATTGTCAGCTGTCATAATCGTGATATCTAAATCGGAACGCTAATTATCGCTGTGAGCAGGCTGTCAGCGATTATGGTCTAACTCGGAATGCGGCGTTAGATGGCCGAGTTAGATGATCATCTACATACTTATCTTGCGAGGAACCATAAGGGCAATGCGGACAATTAGGGTTGACGCTGCTTGTATTTTAATATTTTGTGATATGTATGAGAAGATTTTTTTTAACTTATTTTCTGTTCGTGCCGGGAAGGTTTGCATGCCACATGGCATATGATTTAGCACGTGTGCAAAATCCTAAATACTATAAGTACACATTTTTTAAGAAAATATAGCTGTATCTACTAGCTTTTTGCCCGCGCCACAGCCCGCCTGGAGGTAGGAAATTTTATTACGGAAACGTACGCACTCTACATAACAAGCTATACATTTCCAGCTAACTTCTCATTTTAAGAAAAGCCTAAACAATACGAGGTCAGCTAAAACTGGAAATGTATAGCTTGATATGTCGTCGCGTGTACTACCGGAATAAAAGTAACCATGTGATATTTATGATTACAAAAGTTTTACACGCTTTCTATAGTATTATTCGCGTGAGGCAAAAGACATGTCCCTATACCAAAAAAATCGAAGATATTGACATACACAGATCCACTAACCTGCACTGGGCCCGCGTGGTGGATTCTGGCCAGTTTCTCTCACAGCGAAAAGGCCTGTGTCCCAGCAGTGGAACCGTTCTAAGCACGATTATGCAATGCAAACCTTACCTGCGCGAGTTAAGTAAATTATTTGAAAATAAACAACTTACGTTTATGCAGCTAAAAACCCTAACGTCTTTGGTTGACAGTGTCATTAAATCGCTCATATAATAACAATGCAAATTAAAATCACCTACAGATCAATAATAGTATATTTGAGAATCGTCACACGATGAGACGACAGGTTACACTGAAATTGTCAACAACGGGGAAGGCAACTGTCGACATGGCGCAGTCGTAGCTAGTTCCCAACGCAAGCTATAAATACAAGGCGTGTGGTGGTTTTATTTATTTTTGCGAAAATGACTGGTTGCGTTCATAAATACGTACTCCGAAATTAAAATCCACCATTTTACAAAAAGCTTTGTTAGGGTCTTATTGAAAAGGTGGATTTCGATTACAAACAAAAATAATAAGCTTTTTAAATTAATTAAGCACTAAATTGATTTAAAATATTGAAATCACCGAAAATAACCGATATAACCGATATATTGAAATAAAAGCAAACTCATGAATGACACGTTATGGAATGAAAAACAACATGTCAAATTTATTGTAAGCCGTAGGGACCTAGCTATGATCACGCCACCTATAATTAGCTAAGCCCGACTTTCCTCATTTAATACAGCGTGTAATTTATGGAATGAACATTTTTGATACCCAGCCGAAAACTACGTGGTCATAAAATTTAAAGAGCAGTTTATGATGACCTTTTAAGGGCGCGTTCATGACACCAATTTAATCGCGTTCGATCAACTTTTGAATCGTGCACGCGTTTTGCAGCCGCCTTTATGCCTCTTGTCATAACGTATGTACGTACCTACATATTCTTAGTGACAAAACACACGCATCGCGATGGCAATGCGGTTGCAATTCGGGCACCAAGCGTGCGTGGCGTGCGCGACTAAACAGATGTACGTAATGACAAAAGAAATAAAGAATTAATTTGTGAAGAGAGCGGTGAATGCGTGAAGCGCGCATGGTGCCACGCTATGAAAATCGCGCTCGTGCGAACGCGCCCTAAAGGTGTAGCAGAAGTTATAATAATTGTAATGTTAACCAGCAGTACTGATATCCAAAAATAAAACCAGATTTCACATAATATATTGCACGCAGGAATGCCGATAAAGCAAAAAGCTTAAAAATGCATTGGTACATTATATTTTACACTTTTTTTTTGTGGATGCCTTGTGAAGAAAGTACAATTTTTTATACACATTGTTAGGTTCACTCGTAACATAATTGTCTAAGGCAGGAAACAGTTTATAAATGAAATCTTTAGGTATACCTTATTCAAGGAAGAAAAACTGTAATTATGTATTAATAAACGCGGAGTAAAGTTATTAACCAGTATTAACTTCAGTTTAACCATACATTTTTCGAGGTTTAAGATTGACATAAGTTTATTCCGGGTTTATTAGGTAATAAGGTGTTAATAAGTAAACAAAATAACTATTTACTTTTCCAATATTCCTAAGAAGAACTTGTCACATTAACCACTCTCACTTTCAGACCGTTATTCAGAAACAGTGGCAAGCTTCTATTAATTATTTAATGTTTTATGGCATACAATAAGAAATCGAAAATAAAATACAGCAGGATTTGAACCGTCTGATTAGTTTTTCAATGAAATTGCATTTCAAATTAAAAGTATTTTTTGTCAAACAAAAGTTTTCAACTAAATTCGAACCGTGTGAACCCGGTATTAAGTTAAGTGCGATTAAGTTAAACCCGGTATTTAGTTAAAAAAGCAGTTTTGTTGATAATGACGACACATCGCCTCCTGTCAGACAGTGACGGAAGTTTTAACTGTCGTAGAAAATTGTTAGTTTAATAATTTAACTTTTAGCTATAATATTACTTTTCTTGGGTTTATATAACTATTTTATCTATTAAGTAAAATAATTACATCTTTCCCTATTGCGGTGATAGGTTGACCGAAATAACAATATATTTTAGTTTAGATACATCGCGATCGTTACCGTTGTATTACAAAAACCGAAAAAGATATATCAAATAGTATTTTGTTAACATTGTAAGTTTTGGATCACTTCTTTGAATAAAGTACCATTTGTTTTTCATGTAATAATTGTTTCCTCTTGTGATTAATAAAATTATTTTAATTCTTCTGCAGTGATAAAAAATATAGCTAGTTATTAAAATTTACTAAAAGTATATAGATCATAAATAATAATACATTTACAATATGGACAAGCCCAACTTTTGTAATAAGTTTGCACCAAATACATTTGTCAAACAGACCTAGTCATCGTCAAATGACTTATTACAGTTATTACATTTTACGCCTAGGCGCATGTAAGGGAGTTCCATTAGGAGCGCACGATAAAAGGCGTTAATTTTATTTGTGATTTGGCGGGAGGCAAACCATATTCATCTTAAATCAACTATTTGTTGCTATTTATCTATACCTGCATGTGTGACTCCCTGGAGTAAAACATTAGATAATTTATTGTCTCATTAGTCAAAACTAGGGTAGGTAGGTATCCAAGGTGTGACGCAAACAAACGCAGGTTCTGAAAGACGCTTGTTCATAATTGACTACTTCATCCATTTCAGTAACTTTTATTATAGGTTTTTTTTTCAATAATTATGTAAGTATTTTACCATACTAACCGTCGATTGAGCCAAAGAAAATTAAATCTTATAAAAAATAAATCTTATAAATTAGTCGTTGTTTTATGCTTTGAACTCAGTACTCTAATTGTAGGTATGTTAATTATTGTAATAATTATGTTTTACATTGTATATCTCTGTCGGCATCTCTCAAATTTTCTCATTTATAGAGGAGCTAGAGTTCGTGAGGTTCCACCTGCGGAAAATTTAAAATGCTTTACTCAAATAAATGGGATTTTCGAACGATAAAGCGTCATAAATGAATCGAAACTGTTAATCGATAGCAAATAACAAACATACAAAAAAATTCATACTGAAATTGAGAACAAATAAACAATTCTAGAACGACGCAAGAGACATCGTTGAGGATATATTTACGGATCTACTGGTCGAAAATAACGTATGATGTTGACATTGCTTTGAAATAAAAGTACTATCACTTCCAAAAAAAAGAAAAGTTTTATTTTAAAAGTCTTATCGTGCGCTCCCCATGGGACACCCATAACATTCTAAACACAAATATAACGTGGAATGTACACTAATATAAATTATGTCAAAACAAAACAAAATTTATGACAATTAAATTTATTACTAGGATAATAATTCTTAACCATTAAGTATGATTTCTGTTTAACTCTATTTATCGCGAGATCGGTTAGCAAGCGCAGTTGTCCCGCGCGGCCGGAGGCGCGGCGAGCGGGCGGCCCGGCGACGCCGGCTTGTGCTGCACGCCGGACTCTGCGGCGTTCAGGTCCAGTCGCCCATCTTGAATGCTCTGATATATTTTCTTAGCTGTCTCAAGAAAGGCTTCCTCCACATTTTGACCACTGGAATTTGAAACCGTGACGATAAAGTAACTACTATCGGTGTGGATTATCATCATCATAAAATTATGGTACGAAAAAATCTTGTCTTGTATTTTTAAGCTACTCAGAATCCAAGATATGACGGTTCAAAGTAGCTGTAGTATTATTTGCATGAGGCATTGCAAACGAAATCCGAACTCCACCCATTGCCAATGGAATTTCGTGTACGTCACACAAAATTTTACAGAAGGCGAACGGTGAATCGACTTTATCAAAAACACGTACCTATGTACCACTCATATGTACGTGTTTTTGATAAAGTCGAGTCTAAGCGTTCAAAAGCATTCAAGATGTGATGGAAGACTTGCCTCGCTCTGGTAAGCCATCAACGTCTTCAACTGAAGTTAACATCGCAAAAGTGAAGGAAATACTGAATGGAAATCCTCATTCGAGTTTGCGAAAGATAGCCGCTGAACTTTCTGTGTCTCACGAGTCGATCCGTACCATTTTAAATAATCACTTGGGTTGGCCAACATGTTGCCGCTCGGCTAGTCCCAAAATACCTGAATTTTCTCCAAAAATTCGATCGCATAAGAGTCGCTGAGGACATGCTAAAACGAGTCAATTCCGACCCAATATTCATGAAGCGCATTGTTACTGGCGACGAGACGTGGGTTTACGAGTTTGACATGCAAGCTAGTATACTGAACCGAAACTGAAAAAACCACGCCAAAGTCGATCAAAAGTCAAAGTCATGTTGACTGTTTTCTTTGACTATCGCGGTGATGTGCACTCGGAATTCTGGCAGAAAGGTCAAACGTTAACGTTCCTGACTTTTTACGGTCGAGGGGATAATTATTTGAACGTTATGAGGCGTAGGAGAGCAAATTCGATGAAAAGGGCCAGATTTGTGGAAAGAAAATTCTTGGATTTTGCATCACGATAATGCGCCTTCACACAAGGCCAACATTAAGAACGATTTTTTTACAGAAAAATTTAAAAAAAAACATCGAGCAAGCACCTTATTCACCAGATATGTCTCCACTTCGTTCCTTTCCTAAACTTAAATTACCACTTCGTGGCACACGTTTCCATTCAGTAGAAGACATAAAGGAGAATTCGCGGCAAGAACTGAACTCAATTCCGGAAAAAGCGTTAAAAACATGTTGTGATTGGATTATTCGTAAGCGTAAGTGTATCGTTTATGAAGGAGCATACTTTAAAGGCGATAAAATAAATTTGGATGAATAAGTAACATTTTGTGTATTTCGGTATTTCTTGACAGTTACTTTCTTGACAGAGTAGTACATACCGGTCAAAATCATAAACCTCGCTTTTGCATCGCCGTAGTCGGGTAAAACGTAAAAAAAAACTTACGTCTTGGCGCTAGCTTCAACAAACATAAGTCCATTTTCATCAGCAAACTGTTTTGCTTCTTCATATGTAACATCTCTTTGGCCATCTAAATCTGATTTGTTGCCAATTAAGAATATCACAGTGCTGGGGTTAGTCAAGTTACGTGTGTCTGTAAGCCAGCTACTTAGATGATTGTAAGTGGATCTGAAACAGATAAACATGAACGCATAACATAACATCACGCCTTATTTCCTCGAAAGGGATGGGTAGAGGTGTACATTTACTAATCCCACATTTTATTCGCCAGTTATGTTTCAGTCTTATGTAAAAGGGTCGAACCTAATGTCATCATTAGAGATCGGATATTCGGATGCACGTTCACCTAAAGTTGAGATATTGGCTATTATCACAGATATAATAATACTACGTACAGATACCCAATCCCACACAAAGAAATGACACCTCCCTAAGTCTGGCTATTGAGCTGGCAATTTTTCGTCATCAAAATGTTCATCAGATGGCAGCATCAGCGATTCACTAATTGCCAGAATGTAGTTTTACAACGCCATCTAGGAGTCGACCTACTTTTAAAACGTTTCGTGCCATCCTTTTTAAATAAAGTTTTATACTTCCGGTTTCAGAAAAACATGTTAATAGATTTCTTTTATATTTCTATATAAAGAAATAGATTTAAATAAGTTGTTTGATTTAAATTTATGATTATAATGGTAATTTTGAAGACAGGACAAATTGAGTAAAACGCCATCTATTGCAAAGAGCTCTAAACAAAATGATTAACAGATGGCTACTTTTATCATTATATGGGTTCGAATTGTTCATTAGTTAAAAGCTTAATTTATATTTTTTTGTTGAAAAACGAGTGTGAATAAAAAAATCACCATTTAACAAGGAAGTCTTGATTTTTACTAATCTTACTTTGGCCAAAATTCTGCCGTGTATCGCTTTCTAATGATTGTTAATTTCATAATGGTTACCTATGCTGCCATCTATGATTTTTTTTGAAGACTAATTATTTAATGTTCTAGTTGAGACCCCATGCTAATATGGAATGCGCTTTTGTATCGAAAAAATACCGCGGTTCCGGAATCGAACAAATTTTGAGTTTTTTTTCTCACTATAGACCTTCCTAATAATGTAAAGAATCCCGTTTTTTTATACATACATTTTTAAGTCGCTTCCATACTATACACTCGACTAGTTATGCATTCCCGGTGTTCCTGGCATTCCGAGTTTTTTTATACAAAAAATATGTTTTAAGAAGTCGCTTCCATACTTTCATAAAATTACTTTAGGTAATTAAGTCATCATAGACAAGCTTAAATGTCAATAAATCTATGATTACATTGACGTTTAATCATAACACTACCAACTTTTATAAATGACGTAAATAGGTGACTATTGGGCACTGAAGTTTTGGAATGTTCTTGGTATCCAACAGCTTTAAGTGACATATCAATTGATAGTGCTTTTTTAAGAGAAACATTGATGCTAGCAAGCTCATCAAGCAACTCAAACGAATTTGGATGGAACGGCAATCCGACAAATAGTAAAATTTAATACAATACAGTTATGTATTAAATTTTACTATAATAATGAGTTGGAGCATTATATGTGGGATTTTTTTTTTTCAAACGTTGTATTCAATGATATATGAGAACATGTGTGAGAATATTTAGGCCATACCATTTATTTTTACCTCTGTAGCCGAAATGTAGGTGTACAATTCATTTCTACCTACCCTTTAAGGAATTCGGGAATTCAGGTGTAATGTTTTTTGTGCTAATATAATAATGACAATTTTACTGTTTATTATTACCTAACTTATAACGAGAATTAAGTGTTGATGTTAACTTAAAAAAAATTGGGACGATTTGATAGAACGCCGAACAAATGTATCATTCAAACAAGTCGTAATAGTAACAAACGTTCTTCTAAACGAGAACATTTCAATATCTTTACGGTATTGGGAGTTTCGGCAGGTTTATGTCCGACCGACTCTTAGAAACGTTCCTAAAATGGCATACGAGTATAAGAGGCCACGTTTTAAAGGCCTATAGGCTTAAAAGATGACGTTTGTAAGGCACAGGAATAATAAAAGAATTAATTGACGAAATACCAGAATTTATATAATACTTAATAACTCACATTTAGAGCTCTGTAGCTCCGCACTAATAACCAAGAGTTGTCTATGACGACTATGAAGTAAGAAATATTCACGTTGATGAGATCGGTATACATCATAACGCTATTGGGATTCAGGGCAGATTTGCCCAATCTCCTTAATTTATTTATTTATACCATTCTCTTTGCCGTAGTCGGGAAAAAAATACCACCTGTATTTTTACTCGTATGACACCAATCGATGGGGTTTATTATTTATAAGAAAAATCTCTCTAGGAACCAATGGTCCTAATAACATTCCTCAAAACTCACAAAAAGAGCTCAATTATTATAGTAGCGTGTCGACTATTACTTTTAGGAAACCAAAATGTCCTTACGTGCTCGGGATTTTGTGTCGACTATGATCAGCAGTAGTATTTGCAGATAGGTATTTAATTAAATACAGAGCAAGTGAGCAGGTGAAGGACAACTTAGAAAAAAATAGTAAAAAAAGTACAACGTCATACCTAATACTTAAAAAATCACAATAGCCATGTTTGACTACGAAAATACAGAATCTGTTATCGACTAAATTCATAACGTAATATTTGGATATCACTTATATATATTTTTTCAAAGCTGGGAAAATAATAGATAATCGTCTTTAAAAAAAAATGTTAAGCAGAACGAAGGATTATAATATCTTATTTTTGAACGCATTCCTATTTTTATGCTCGACCAGATGTATACTTTTTCTTTCGAAATTAAATCACAGGCAATGTCAGCCGTATAAACTCATGTTAATTATTTAAATAGATAGCTGACGAGAGTTTTAGAATAAGAGTAAGAGTTTAATAACGGCAATTAGAGCATGATTTTTCTATTCAAAACTTGTACTGGCTTAAATACCAGACCCCAGGCAGAAAATGTATGAGAGATTGGCCAGTTATGTCTATTTTGAATAAAGTGTATTTGTAAGTAAAAATAGATACGTTCCAATTTCAAAATTTCCCTCCACATTGTTTGCGAGCTAATTTAATTTGTCGTGTCTCATAAAAATGGATCTGCACCGGGAATATTTTCGCGCTATGATTTTTTACGATTTCAAGTGTCGCGGCCGTCGAAATCGTTCGATAGACTTCAAAGAGCATGTCCAATTGTCCAATAGTGTGTCTTCTGTGAGAACTAGTAGAAACTGAAATGATCGAATAATCACCTTCTAGTTATGTCGTATACCATAAGAGCTCCAGCAGCACCTCTATAGTAAGACCGAGTAACGGCTCTAAATCTCTCTTGTCCTGCTGTGTCCCATATCTGCAGTTTGATTTTTTGCCCCGCAACTTCGATAATGCGGGTCCCGAACTCTACACCAATTGTGTGTGGACAATCAGCCATGACTGTAAACAACAAGTTACCGTTTTAAAGCAAAAGAAAACATACAGATCTGATATCCTAGGGGCAAGGCCTAACACACGGCCTGCTGAAGCTTTGTATGCGGCCCTAGCTCGACTTTTACTTATTTTATTCACCTGTAATTCCTTAAATAATAATAAAAACGCCACTTTTTGGCACTATATAATACAGCACGACATGAGTATCAGAAAAGTTATAAGCCGTCCCATTTGTGGGTCGAGTAGGTTGGTATGGTTTTGCCATTATTATCTACTAGCTTCTGTCCGCGGCTTTGCCCGCGTGTATGTCGGAAATTATCCCACGGAAACGTACTACCGGGACAAAAAGTAGCATATGTGCTTCCCCGGGATGCCATCCTTGCCACCTATGCTCACCCATCACGTATGCATCAATCTGCTTTGTTTTTTTATGTTTTGTAATGCAGTTATCTTTTCTTTTTGTATGCACGTGATATGACGTGTTTCTGTGACAAATAAATCAATTTTTCTTTCTTTCTTCTTCTATGTCCTTGAAATTTTATAAAAATCCGTTCAGTAGTTTAAGCGTAAAAAGGTAACATACAGACATACTTCAGAATCCTACTAATATTATAAACGCGAAAGTTTGTGAGTATGGATGGATGTTTGTTATTCTTTCACTTTCACGCAAAAACTATTTAACGGATTTGGATGAAATTTGGCACACAGATAGTTTATAACCTAGATTAACACATAGAGTAATTTTTATCCCGATACTCCCACGGGATCAAGATTTATGCGGGTTAAACCGCGGGGAGCAACTAGTTTATAATAAAGCTATTGCCCGCGACTTCGCCCGCGTGGTCTGTAAATGAAATCCAGGTCATAAAGTGTCTGTGTGCCAAACATCTTAATTTTTTCAGTAGTTTTGGGTGAAAGAGTAACAAACATCCATCCATCCTCACAAACTTTCGCGTTTATAATATTATATTATATTATAGTAAGATCTTTTTAGTCTAGCTTGTATTGCCCCACTGCAGGGAGGCCTTTGTCCTATTCTATTAAAAGATAGGAGGAATTCGACTAGTAAGTAGGTTGCACAGATGACCCAACATACTTATGGTATGCAAATGATAGAGGAAATTTAATTTAAAAAAAATACTAACATTTCTTGTCCGTAAACTGGTGCAGTAGGCATGATTTGCCAACTCCCATATCTCCAATGATAATATATTTAAATATGTAGGAGTAGTTGTATGGTCCTGACGTCATTTTGATTCTGAAAGTAGTAAAATACAGAAATTTAACAAATCACACATAATAATAAAATCAATTTAACATGTCACATCCAAATGATACAATCATCATAAAAAATTATGTTTTTATTATATTGTCGCATTTTTAATATTAGTATGGAGTATGGATTAGTATAGAGATGTACCTACTCAAATTATTAAAGTTTTTCGATTAACAAAACTTTATTTGAAACTTGAACAGCAGCCTCATTGCTTAAACGATTATGACTAATCTGTGTGATTTTGACAGATCAACAATATTCATTGCGTTTTTTACACTGTTGAGCTGATTTTTTTTTTGAACTTATGAAGCAAAGGATTACCAATCTGTTTGAAAACGATGCAGATTGATTGTGTTTTACGCAATTAGGGTACTGGATTTGCTGTTAATTGTACAATAGTCTAGGAGTGGTACAGAGCTGAAAGACCTGTTTCAAAATAAGGAGCTTCAAATGATCTTTACTTGATAAGTTTTTGTAATAATATATAATCATAATCAGAAGGTGATCTTAAGGCTTTCAGATTAGCATTTAAGTAACAAAAGGCAATGACCAAAACTGGGGCCTTTTTTTGCGTCTATTAACGAATTTATAAAATCAGTAGATAACAGTAATAACATGCAAGTCAGACTAGCAAACGAAGAGTTCTGTACGACCATAAAATATTTAGCACAGTGTATTTAACGCGGTGTACAACGTAAAATTACGAAATATTGAAAAAAATAAGTTTACACTAAGTTTCATACTAATTGATGTTGTACAGCCAAAAGTGTTATCACCAATTTGGGGAAAATTTTGAAGAAGCATAGCATCCAACAGAATACCAAAATAAGATTGGTACCTGCACTAGAAAGCTTTTGGAGGCAGCATATACTGAGCAGTCTTCACTGCGTGAATCCCCATAACTTTATTACAATAGATTTTGAAGAAAGCTAAAAGCCATTGTTTTTATTAAAACTAATTTTCATGGCAAATCATAGTTTTTTCAAAACAGTTTTTTTTATAGCATTATTTATAATGCAATAATGATATTGACGCTATGTCATAAAAAAGATTATTTTTTCAGGTTTCCATAATTTACAACAAAAAAATATATATTGCAAGAACTGGTACTTCCTCTAATTTTAACATATAACATTCTTTTGCAGTATTTGATCCTAATTTAGCAACACAATTGCTCAGTATAAAAAACAGGATGCTAAATGGGCCAAAAAATTTGCCACCACTGCTTCACACATTTTGGTCTTTTTCTTTTACTTGCTTGAATAACTAACACAAGCAAGTTTGAGGGCTGTTAGGAGCCAGGAATTTACATCTTCATATTTAATTGAACTGTCAAAATATTCAAATTTTAGATTTGTGAATACCGATTAGATGACTCCTTCAATATAGCCTTTACAAAGCAAAATAAAATTATACATATTATCTAATAAAATAACTGTGCGTTATGAAATACTTATTAATGAGTATTTATTTTCCGTTTAAACCTTTTGTACTGTAAAAGTTACCATTTTGTAGCATTCCCTTAGACAAACCTTAAGAATGAAACAATAGCAGATTCAATGGTTGTGAATAACTGTGCTATTGAGTAAATAAATAATTAGTTTAGGTCATTATCATCTGCCTAGCATTTTGCTATGTTGGGGTCAGGTTCCAGTCTACCCAGATGCAGCTACATACCAGTATTTTACATGTAGCAACTGCCTATCTGACATCCACAACCAAGTAGCTGGGTATGATGGTGTGAGTCTTACAAAGGGGTATCCCTTTGTAAGACTGGTTATCAAGCTTTCAGGCCTTAACTACTCATTACAACTGTCATGGCACCTACTTATTACAGTAACTTAATGCATTATTTAGCAATACTGCTTTCATAGAACATGCAATGTTAATTGTGCCATAACAACCATTTAATCAATAAACAGCTAAGCAAGTAATTGTTAGTACTATATGAAGCTAAACTATTTTGAATGTAATTTGGCCCTAATTCATAATTGTTGTATAATTATTAGCAACTACAAAAAACAAATTCTAAACCAGAAAATAACTAAACAATTGTCACTTTATTATCTGATAACAGTTAACATCCATAAGTTACCAAAATGTAACCTTTATAGTTACATGGTAAGGCAAGGCCACCTATTGTTCCTTAACAATCAACTCAGTGTTTAGGGGATGTCCAAATAACTGCAACCTTGATGAGGTTTGCTGAAAAGATTTTAACTTTCCATTTAATATTGATGCATGAGTCATCACACATTGAATTCTGCGAATCTATTTTACAAAACATAACAATACATAATATTTATCTAATAAAATACATATTCACACGAAATATCAAAGTCATTGGGTACGTACGTAGCAATGTTTATAAGAAAAACTGGGAAGTATACTAGTAATAAAGCACGTAATTTTTTGCGTTCGATTACGTCCCTCTGCTTTAGGAGTATCAAAAACACTTGTGGATCAATATATAAACCGTCCAGTATTAAAAAAATCAATGCACGATCGACTTACTTTGTTTTAAACCACAACGCAACGTTTAAAATTAAGTGAATCTTAATCTTTTTCGCAATGCAAAACAAAGGCTTCCTCCTTCGTCAAATATGACGTATTTGAATCGGTTGTTGCCATATTAAATATCTTATACCTTTTGTGAAAAAGAAATCCATGGGTGCAAAGCCATCACTGTAAAGCCTATTCCACACCATACACTGCTACAAATAAGGACAAAACGTGTGCAATCGTCAGTACAATTGTGTGGTTATAGGACCAATTGACAATTTTAACCAATCAAATAATAATAATAATAAAATATTTTATTGGTTAAAATGTTAAAGTTAAGTTATAAAAAGTTCAAGGGAGTCCATCCAAGAACCTCGAATTTTTTTTAATTGAGCATTTTACTCAACACGATAGTTGGGTAAAATGGATCAAAATGTTGGGCCACAAGAGGGATGCAGCTGTGATGAGTATGTTAAGAGAGATGTGTGGTCTTAAGCGTATAGATAGAATAACAAGTCTCTAACACGAAGTATGAATGTGAAAATGGTGACTGAAAGTCTGCTGCATTGGTACGAGCATGTGATGCAGAGAAATAAGGGAAATGTCGTCAGGAAAGTTTTATGTATGAATTTGGATGGCTTTACGAGAAGGAGAAGACCAAGGAAACGATGGATGGACTAACTATGTGAAAGAACGATATCGCTAGAAAGGGAGTGACCACCAAAATGACGATTATGTCATTAAGAAAATACGTATTACGCGATCCGAAAAATAAATAGATAAGGGCATGAAAATGATGATATTTAGACACAAGAAAGTTAATCAAAAGCCAAACTCAGTCCAATTCAAAATAGGTATTTTATTCATAACTATTTCCTTTAGACCTATTTCCCAGACAGTAGTGGTGCGGTGGTATGGCGTGCTCTAGTGTATAATTATAGTACTATTTGGATAATTTGCTAGTCAGACTCACACTTCGCAGATTTTCATTAATTCTTGTTATGAGAGTTTATTCGAAACATTAGTATTCTTTCAAATGCATTTATTCAAGTAATATCATACCTAATGATAAAGTTCTATGTGATTGAGTGTAAATAGGCGAAAACAAAAAAGTGGCAAATAACGCATAAACTTTTTACACTATTTTTTAAAACAGTTTTTACACAAATATATTATGCCATTTAAATAATTCAGGGGTCTAAGCGTATTAATTGTTTCAAATTGGTTAAAATTTCAGGTCTTGGAAGGAATACATCAAATGGGGAAGGTCGGGCAAAGCTAATTGTAGATGGCGTGACCATAGCTAGATCCCTGCGGCCTACAATAAATTTGACATTTCGTTCATTCATTTAATTTTATGTTCATTCATGAATTTGATTTTATTTCACAATTTCGTTATTTTCGGTGATTTCCGTATTTTAAATCAAGTACTTGACATGGAAAGTGTCAGAATTATATTGCCTCGTAATCACTTTCTTCAAAATGTTTCCGACATAAACTGGAATTCAAAAAAATCTCTACGAAGAGCTTTAAACCACAATCTCATAATTTTAGGGGCTTTCGGGAAATTGTGGACTTTAATTTCGTAGTATCTAGGAACACAACAAAGCGTCAATTTTCGCTAAAATAAAATAATACCACATCACGCCTTGTATTATTAGCTTGTGTTGGGAACTAGCTATGACAGCGCCATTTTGACAGTTGCCTTCCCCATTACAAGAAACCCTGTTTAGTGACGGAATCAGACTGAACTGTGAAAAACTTTGTGTTTGTTTGCATCACTCACGCACAGCGTTTCGAGATACACTGTAGTTACAGCAGATTCACTGTATTTTCACACGATCTACTGTAATTCTAAAATTACAGTGTATGGAGAGCACTGTAAATTTTCTACAGGCAAAAATCAAAATAGTTTAATGTAAACTGAACGCAGCCTTTGTGAAAAGAAAAAATAACATGAACATAAACGCAACTGACTACTAGAGCCCGCGCCACCTCTCTGCATATGTCACAACCCTTGTTACCATTGTTTTAAGAACGAATATGTCTTACTTTAAACAGGCTTACAGGCATGATTAGCAGCGGCGGTGGATACTACGCGGGAATTTCCCGTCATAGACTAAAAACCACTACTTAGTTGTAACCACCCAAATTGTGTCAACCGTGTTTTAATTTTGTTTTCAAGCCTATTGGGACTAACTTAAATTATTATGATTGTAAATTGGTTTCGTATGCAATGCATTATGTTTTTATTTGACTCTTTCAAGTATTTCCGTGAAACTGGTGCAAGTGGTTATTTTGTTTAAGGACTTGAGTGAGAATTTAAAATGCCTAATTCATCTGATGATAGTGATCAAAGCGGACCATCAACTCCAAAAAAAGCAAAAAAGATACATTATTATAAACAAAAACTCAGAGACGAGTGGTTAAAAGAAAATGGTTTCAAAACTTGGTTGAAACGTGACCCAAAAGACCCGTAACGTGCAGTTTGATAGCTGACAGAGTAGTGATAAAAAGACATGGTGAAGGTGCTAAGCATGTAAAAAGAACTACAGCAGCGCCAGCTCAATCTTCGATTGCTACTGCATTTGAAAAGGTTAAGCTGTCCTATGGTGATAAATGCAAAGCATCTGAGATAAAGTTGGCCGCTTTTATGGCAGAGCATAAAATATCCATGAGGGTGATGGACCACTTAGTTGATTTTTGTTGCCCACTATGTTTCCTGACTCTCAGATTGCAAAAAATATGAAAATGAAGAGAACAAAATGTCAAGCAATAATAAACAATATTCTAGCAGAATCGGAAAAACAAGATTTGTGTGCAGATCTAAAGGAGCAAAAATTCACTGTCATGATTGATGAAAGCACTGATATCGGAGCAGTAAAAACTATGTGTGTTGTGGTCAGATATTACTGTGCACAAAAAGGTCAAATTGTTAGCAGATTTTGGGACCTAATTCAAATACATGGCGAGGAAAACTGCTCCGGTAGCTACTGCCACAGCACAACATCTTTTCGAAGCAGTAATAAAATCCTTCGAGGAAAATTCTATTCCTATTGAAATTATTATAGGATTTGGATCAGACGGGTGTAATACTATGATGGGGTGTCACAAATCTGTTTAGAGCAAAATGTCCCGGAATGATCGTTCTTAAATGTGTTTTTCATTCCCTGCATCTTTGTGCGAGTGACGCATGCAAACAGTTACCAGCTGAATGTGAAAAGCTAACACGTGATATTTACAATTATTTTGCGACCAGTAGCAAAAGACAATCGCTAAAAGAGTTTCAAGTATTCACAGAAACAGATACACAAAATTTTGAAACCGTCTCAAACGAGATGGTTATCATTAAGTGATGTTGCAAAGAATTTTAGAACAGTGGTATGCACTAACACTTTTGATGGAAGATGGCTTGAAGACAACGAATGTTCCAAAATCCATATGCAGTTGAATGATCCTGTTATGTTGGTACTTCTATAATAAATGTATGTGGGTTGTTTCTAGTTTTATCAGGGACTTTTAGGACTCGACGCTCGACTCTCGCCGCGGACGGACGTGTTTGTGCGCTCTCCCGCTCCAGTGTTGTGTTTCGTATTTCTACTCGTCGCTACCACGTGACGTCATCGTAGTCGCCCCGACTACTCCGATATAAAATCAATATCAAGAAATTGATTTTGATTTTAATCAATTAAAAAGTGCCTTTTTCAAGGCAAATCTCGTTTCTCTATCAGACGTTTTGTGAGTAGCTTCACTAGGCCCCTTCTGGGTAAAACCACAGTTTCGTGGTCCTCGGTTGAAACCTTACGGTGTCAACGAAGCCGAGTGGGGTGTTGACCCAATTCACACCCGCCGAACCCCTTCAGGGCGAGGCAGTTAGTTGGACGGGTCCCAGATAACCGGCCTTGGGGGATCTCCTAGTCGGCTCTGGTGACAGTTTTGCTTTCCAGCTACTCACCTAGTGTCTTTAGGGTGTGTCTACACCCTTCGCGCTAGACTGGTCAGGGCCCCGTTCGCACAATAAGACTGGCGACGGGTATACAAGCTTAGGGCTCACCATTAGGTACACACCTCCCTGTCTGCACCCGACAGGGAGGGAACTCATCCCCGGGCCAATCCACCCGGGGAGTTAGGTATAGGGTTAATAGGCTCTAAGTGGAAACTTAATTTCCACCATTCCCTCCCTTAAGCTTTCCCCCCACTCCGACCATGGAGGACGCCCTGATAGTGGCGTTCTTCAAGGAGGTCCTATTTAAGGACCCCGACTTCCTCGCCAAGTATGGCGCTAAATTCGCTGCACTGCAGCAGTCCGTCCCCGGTCCCTCTGACCTAGTAGGCACCGACAGCTCGGACATCGCCACGTTTAGCGATGCCCTCGAACCCTCTCCGTCGCAACTTTCAGGTTGCTCGCCGCCGGCTGTCCACATGGACACCAGCGAGCCTTCCCCTCGCCCGACCTCGCCGTACCTAATATCGAGCGACGAACAGAGCTCCTCCCCCTCTTCCGACGAAGGCGTCTTTAAGACGGTCGGCTCTAAAAAGAGGAGCCTCAAACCGAGTCCTGACACAAGGACGAAGAAACCGGCTATCGAAGCCACCTCCGCTCCCGTGGCTCCATCCGCCACCGTCACCGCCCCCTCTCAGGCCGCCTCGGCCTCAACCTCTTCCCTCAGCCACAGTGCTGCCAAGCCCGCTGCCCAGCCTTCTGCGGCAAAGAAAATCGCCCCCCCTCCCCCTGTGTACATCCAGGACAAGGGGAAGTGGACAGACGTGTCCAAATGGTGCACCGACCTGCGTATAGGCTACACCAGCGCGAAATCTACCCAACAGGGTATCAAGGTAACCGTCCCGACGTCAAACGACTACAGAGAGCTCACGAAGACTCCGTCTTAGAGGTGTGTCCTTCCACACCTACGCCCTCCCCGAAGACCGTCAAGTCCGCGTCGTGATCCGTAGGATCCCGAAGGAGATACCCGCGGAAGATATAAAAGCCGACCTGTCGCAAAACGTCCCCGTTGCGGAAGTCCACCGCATGCACCGCGCCCGAGGCAGGGTACCGTTCGATATGGTCCTCGTCGTCTGCCCTCCTACTGAGGGTCACCACCCTATCTTCAACGTCCGTTCCGTCTGCAACCTCACCGGCTTGCAAATCGAGAAGCCTTTTAAGACCGGTGTCATAGGGCAGTGTCACTGCTGCCAACTCTACGGGCATTCGCAGATGCACTGCCACGCGAAACCCAGGTGCGTCAAGTGCCTGGGCGATCACGGCACTGCTGACTGCAGCCGACCAAAGGACCGCACCTTGTGCACAGAGCCGCCTAGCTGTGTGCTATGCGGAGACTCAGGCCACCCGGCCAATTATCGTGGGTGCCCCAAGGCCCCCAAATCATCATCTCCCAAACTGACGAAGCGTGCAGACGCCCGCCAGCAAAGGGAAAGCCCCCGCTACGCCCACGCGTGGCCTACCACACAGCACCAGGAGCGACTCAGAGGCCCTCGCCCTGGAACTACTTCCACCATCAGCAGGCTTTTCCAGCCTAAGCTCCTAGACCCGTTCCTGCGGCCATCCCTCCACTTATGGACCCCCGCATCCGCGTCAACGCGCCCCCAGGCATTCCTATGCCCATGAATAAAGCCGCTCCCGCCGCTTCAGCTCCACCCGCAGCCACCCGTGTTATCGGCCAGAACCCGATGGACGCGTTTAACGTCATATCAAGCACTTTTACGGCCTTCCTCATCCCTCGTGCCAGGAAAATGGCCAGTGAAATTGTTGCCGCCAGAAATGCCGGCAACATATTTATGATTCAAAATATCTACAATGCGTACCCGGACATTACGCAAGCCCTGATGTCCTTCAACAACCAACCCAACCCTAATCATGGATAAAGGAATCCTCGCGCGAACCAAACCCTGATCCCTAAAGTTAGGTTATTTCAATGCCAATGGCATCCTGCGACAACGCGCTGAAATCAGCGAGTTCCTCCGCGACCACCACATCGACATCCTCCTTGTTCAGGAAACGTTCCTTAAACCGAGTTACCGAAATCCGTCAATTGCAAACTATCGTACAGTTCGCAATGACAGGACGCGTTGCCATAAGGGCGGTACCCTTATCTATTACAAAAAGGAGCTATACTGCATTCCCATAGACTCTCCCACACTCTCACGATTAGAAGTGTCTTGCTGCCGGCTTGGCATGACAGGTCATCAACCGATCACCATAGTTTCGGCCTACCTCCCCCCCCTTAATACTTCGGAGAACTTCCAACTCCTTACTGAAGATCTTTCTGTCCTTTTTAGCCTGAGTGACTCCGTTATCATAGCGGGTGATCTCAACGCTAAACATCCCTCCTGGAATAGCACCAGGACCTCTTCCAGAGGGAGACACTTGTTCAACCTCTCCTCCTCTCAGAATTTCGATGTCATCTGGCCGATGACTCCCACTCATTTTCCCCCCGATCCCAATCACACCGCCGATGTACTCGACGTGGCGCTCCTACTTCCAGCGACGGATGACCGTCGCTGGAAGTTGCCGGACGATGTACGCGAACTGTTGAATGAGAAGAACGCGGCTGTCCGTGCCTACAGCAACTTCCCCTGCGACGCGAACAAAGCCCATATGCGTTACTTACAGCGTACTGTAAGAACACGCATAGAGGAGCTGCGTACCGCCGGCTGGGACAAGATGTTGAGCGAACTAGAGCCCACCCACCTAGCCTTCTGGCAACTCCAGAGGAAGCTCAGATCCGGAGAAATAGTCTCCATGCCCCCCCTGATCCGTCCCGACAAGACCATCGCCTTCGATGATGTCGACAAGGCTGAGCTTCTAGCCGACACTCTAGAAGTCCAATGCTCGCCTAGCTCTCAACCAGTAGACCAAGCTCACCTCACTGAGGTCGACGCTGAAGTCGAACATAGAGCCTCCCTTCCTCCCGTCGAAGACCCAGAGTATCCACTGCCCCCAGTCACGCCCGACGAAGTGCACGACCTCATCAAAGGTCTTAAGGCTCGTAAAGCCCCCGGCTCAGATGGAATCACCAATAGGGTATTCCAACTTTTCCCTGCCCACCTGATAATGCTACTGACCACCATCTTCAATGGTGCTCTGAGCAACAACATCTTCCCGCAGGCATTCAAAGAAGCCACCGTCATCGGTATCCCGAAGCTCGGCAAGCCAAAGTCAGAGCCTAGTAGTTACCGCCCCATCAGTCTGCTCAATGTCCTCGGCAAAATCTATGAGAGGCTTATTTATAAGCGCCTCAGAGACTACGCCGAGACAAAGGGCCTCATCCCCAACGAACAGTTTGGTTTTAGAACCCAACACTCGTGCGTACAACAGGTCCACCGTATAGTCGAACACGTCAACTTCGGTTTCCAACGAGGTTTGATGACCGGTGCTGTTTTCTTCGACATAGCGAAAGCGTTCGACAAAGTCTGGCACAACGGCTTATTATATAAGCTGTACCAACTCGGTGTGCCAGATCGTCTCGTGCTCATCTTACGGGACTTTTTGTCGAACCGCACCTTCCGTTATCGCATCGAAGGAGCGCTATCCTCCTCCCACCCTATTCGCGCAGGAGTCCCTCAGGGCTCTGTGATCTCTCCTCTAGCTTTCACGCTATTCACCAGCGACATGCCAAAGTGTAGCAAGGCGCAGTTGGCCCTGTTCGCAGACGACACGGCCATCTACTACACCGGCCGTGATGAAAATTCGATAGCTCGCATTCTCCAAACCAAGTGAACAAGCTTGGCGCTTGGTTTAGAAAATGGCGAATCGAAGTCAATCCCGACAAAAGTCAAGCGGTTCTTTTCTCAAAGCCGCGTCGCAACCCCTCACCCCCTCGACCGATCACCATGTTCGGCAAGCCGATCCCTTGGGAGAAGCGAGCCAAATATCTTGGTGTAGTTCTCGACGAACACCTTTCGTTTTCAGAGCACATTAAGGCGGCTCGTTCGCGCGCCGCCTTCGCTCTAGGTAGACTCCACTTCGTCCTCAACGCACGTAGCAAATTGTCACTTAAGTGCAAATTGCGTATCTACACAGCGTGCATCCGCCCGATCATGACCTATGCCAGTGCAGTCTTCGCACACGCCAAGCCCGTTCGCTTCCATAGAATGCAGACCCTCCAGAACAAGTTCCTCCGTAGGATGACAGGCTCCCACTGGTACGTTCGCAACGAAATCCTCCATGTAGACCTCAGGATTCCCACTATCCGTCAGTTCATGAAACGCATTTCAAAGCGTTTCTTCGAGACCGCCGCGAATCACCGCAACCCTCTGGTTGTGAAAGCCGCTAGCTATATTCCCTCCTCCATTAGTCAAGTCCGCCGTCCCAAGCATGTCCTCACCGATCCCGATGACCACATAACTCTCATTCAGGAGAGCAGTAGGGCCACCAGTACAGTGCACAAACACAGACCGACATTCCGACCTCGCCGCCGAGGTTCCTCGCGAAGATCCCGACGTAATTGTCCCCCCCGACCCTTGCTCGACGAAGTGCCAGCCCGCGCCGCACAGTGGGTCGAAACTATGATTTTAGTGACTTAGGGCTCAACTTTGCTTTTTCACTTTTTTTTTTATGCGGATGGGTAGAGCTCATTAACCTCAATAATAATTGTTCTGATGTATTATTTCCTAAACTTTATACTTTGGGTAGAAAAATGTGTTTTGTTATTTTTTTGTATGGAGCGGCTCAAATAAACTTAAATTCCTGCTAAGTAGCGTGTGATCCCGCGTTGAAACTTTATTTTTCATATACCTTGTCTGGTCTATTATCATTTGATGCTATAAACAAATGCATAAAGTTGCAACTCTGCCAAATAAATGGATCGAAAAAAATGAAAAAATACATAGAATAAAAAGCTTCATTTTTTACTTTCGTAAGTTATTTTAAGTTAAATTTGATATGGAATAGTAAGTAAAAGCACGTAATAATACACATAATTACTTAGCAACTAACAACAATACATTTAAAAGGTCCCTAATTAGCTTAAATTTACTAATACTACATATATTAGTAAATTTAAGCTAATTAGGGACCTTTATTTAAAAATGTGGATATGAAATCAATTAATTTCTATTTGTGTGTTTAATTACTGTAATTAGCTTAACCTTTTACCTTATAAAATAACAATGTTTTTCACTTTTAGTCATTACTGTAATATTAATTAGGATAATTAGTTAATGAGGGTAGTAGAAAAATTAGTAAACATTGTTTGTCACTGGATTCTGGAAGTATAAAATGACCATAATTTATTATATACTAACTAGTGTTCGTTTATTCGTACTACTACTAACATCTCGTGATTCTGATCGTCCCTTTTTCGTTATAATGGATAATTTAGTTAACAATTTAGATTTATTTATGATTTTAAGAGAGCAGGTCAAGTCACTGTCGGATAGTCAAAAATTCTTTCAATTCCTACAACATAAAATAAACGTGACCGAAGAGAACAGTGTTGAGCTCCAAAAATTCTGTACGCGCTTTTGTTCAAATATAAGTGCAAGATGGGAACGAAGTAGTCGCACGTTAGCACAGTTTGTAAGAAAAAATGGTGATTGGTTGGAACGTGCAATAAACTGGCCCGAAGGAATGATACCTGAAGCTGTGAACACTGAACAGGAAAGGCTCGAGATTTGTAATACTGAAGATGTCGAAAATCTACCACCATCTACTACAGAAGCTTCGACATCTACATTTACACCTCGAAAACCTTTCGAGGAATTGGGCTCCAGGCAAAAACGACGACGCGTTGATCAAATTAACCAATCGCTTTCGTTATCCCCGGATGAACTTAAAGCTACTACAATTGCTAGTTTAAGAAACACCGGAAATGAGGATGTAGGAAAAATTATGAACCATTTACTAAATCACCCCGAAGATCTAGAAAAAGTTAAAGAGTGTTTAAGTACAAGTAAACCGAAAAGTAGTACATATTCACCCGATAAGGCACTGTCTTTATTAGTTTCACTTAAATTAAGTAAGTGGCAGTATATAAGCCTAAGAGAAGCAGCAAGTGAAAATAGGTCTGATTTATACCCTTCTTATTATAAAATAAAACAAGCGAAGGCAAAATGTTATCCAGGGAAAGAAGACATAATTATAACTGAAGAAGGAGCTGCTATTAAACTGCAAGCTTTACTCAACTTGACGGTATCTAGGCTTTTAGAAGTGATTACTTTAGATTTGGATTCGCCAACTGAGTTACTGCTAATAAGCAAATGGGGTTTTGATGGAGCCTCAGGTCAAAGTAATTATAAACAAAAGACTGAAGCAGAGTTTGATGACTCAACTATCTTCATGGCCAGTCTAGTTCCTATAAGGCTTCAACAATGTGATGGAACAATTGTTTGGGAAAACGATCGACCCTCATCAACTTTCTATTGCCGTCCGATAATGTTCAAATTTACCAAAGAAACGCAGTCAACAGTGGTAACTATAAAAGCTAGCATAACCGAAGAAATAGAAACACTTCAGCCAATCAAGTTCAATCAAGTTGAAGTTAAGCATCAATTGCACTTGACGATGATAGACGGCAAAATATCGTCATATTTGTCAGACACATCTTCAGCTGTCTGTGATATCTGCAAAGCAAAACCGTCAGAGATGAACAATTTAGAGTCACTTGCTCAAAAAGAGAACAACGAAGAAGTGTTCCAGTATGGAATGTCATCTTTACATGCCTGGATAAGAAGCATGGAGTGCTTACTTCATATCGGTAAATATAATTTTATTAGTTCATAATTTTTTTCACGTTATATAGTTACTTGTGAGATTTTTATTTAAGTGATATTTCTTTTTGTTTGCAGCTTATCGTTTGGACTTCAAAAAATGGAGTTGCAGGGGCGATGACAAAGAAAAAATGTCACTCAGAAAGAGCGCTATACAGCAAGCGTTTAAGAAAGAATGCGGTTTACTTATTGACGTAGTCAAGCAAGGAGTAGGCACAACCAATGATGGCAATACTGCCAGAAGATTTTTTAGGGATGCAGAAACAACAGCTCGCATAACAGGAATAGATAAAGATTTAATAGAAAGGTTTCATGTGATTCTTCAGACGGTTGCATCTGGAGAGAGCGTGGATCTTTCTAAGTTTTCCGAATTTTGTAGAGATACTGCACAATTGTACGTTCACTTATATCCCTGGTATTATATGCCTTCCAGTATACATAAATTGTTAGTACATGGGAGTGATATAATTAAGCACTTTGGTGCCATACCTATAGGTAAACTGTCGGAAGAGGCAGCGGAAGCTCGTAATAAAGATTTCCGGAAATATAGAGAGAGTCATTCTAGAAAGGTAAGTAGAACGGCGACAAATGAGGATATTATACACAATCTTCTTTTGTCTTCTGATCCAAAGATCACAAGTCTAAGACCTCGAATGGTGAAACAAAATATAATGGTTCTCTCTCCAAAAGTCAAAGAGCTTCTGCTGATTTTTCCCACAGAATCCGATATAGATTTTATTGATGTAGATAATTTACAAGATAGTCATAGCGATAGTGAATAAGATTTTTTGGTAGTTTGTAAGTTTCTTGTTTTTTTTATTAGTTTATAAATGTCAAACTCATAATTGAAAGGAAATAGTAATGTTTGATGTTGTTTATAGTTAGTTTTTAGTTTGCTTGTGTTAGTTGTAGTAATGTTAGTTTACTCACTTCTATCTATCTTCACTTCTATCTATCTCACTTCTATCTTTACTCACTATTCAGTATTAAATCTAACTTAAAATAACATTTCATAAACATGTTAAAGTCATTAAAACAAAGAAATTGAAATTCATAGATTCCTAATTAGCTTAAATTTACTACTACTACATATATTAGTAAATTTAAGCTAATTAGGGACCTTTTAAATGTATTATGATTAGTGTGATTAGCTTTAAATTTACTAATACTACATATATTAGTAAATTTAAGCTAATTAGGGACCTTTTAAATGTATTATGATTAGTGTGATTAGCTTTAAATTTACTAATACTACATATATTAGTAAATTTAAGCTAATTAGGGACCTTTTAAATGTATTGTTGTTAGTTGTTAAGTAACTATGTGTATTATTACGTGCTTTTACTTACTATTCCATATCAAATTTAACTTAAAAGAACTTACGAAAGTAAAAAATGTAGCTTTTTATTCTATATATTTTTTCATTTTTTTCGATCCATTTATTTGGCAGAGTTGCAACTTTATGCACACGTTAATAGCATCAAATGATAATAGACTAGACAAGGTATATGAAAAATAAAGTTTCAACGCGGGATCACACGCTACTTAGCAGGAATTTAAGGTTATTTGATCCGCTCCATACAAAAAAATAACAAAACACATTTTTCTACCCAAAGTATAAAGTTTAGGAAAAAATACATCAGAACAATTATTGTTGAGGTTAATGAGCTCTATCCATCCACATGAGGAAAAAAGTAAAAAAGCAAAGTTGAGCCCTAAGTCACTAAAATCATAGTTTCGACCCACTGTGCGCCGTAGCTGAGCCTGTAGCTTTAAATTCCCCGATTAATAATAATCAACAAAATTTGATCCAGCCTGTCCCATCTTGCTGTCCTCCCGTCAGCGACGCCCTAAGCCGAGGTCCGTACCCCACAGGGGGTGCCCTTAGCGAGCGTTCGCTTAATAATATAAGTAGTTTTACGCCCCTGGCTGGAGGCTTTGAGTCCGCTTAAGGCAGCCACAGGATAGTCCGGTTAAGTAGTCACGACCTCTCAAGGTCAACTACGAGATGCCATACACAAAAAAAAAAAAAAAATCTAGTTTTATATAAACAGTTGTTACCAGATCTCTGCCTTACATTGACGTGTACATAACATTGGCGCAGTCGGTCTAGAAAGTTTGGTACCTACCTACTTACGTTGAATTCTGTTTTCCATAATGCCGATTGGAAAAGTTGAGCCATTTAATATAGAAGGCCAAAATTGGGACAGTTACATTCGTCGCGTAAAACAGTTCATATTGTTAAATAGTATCGGTGACAATCTTAAAGTAGCTACGCTTTTGACTTTAGTGGGTTCGGTGGGTGCTATAATCTTATTTGTGATTTATGTTCACCCGCGGAACCAGAGACAAAGAAGTTCGAAGAATTAGTTACACTCGTCAAAAATCACTTGGAGCCGGAGAGATCTGAAATAGCGGAGCGACACATTTTTCGGCAGCGGACGCAACAGCAGGGAGAAAGTATTCGTGTATACCGACATGGTCTTAAACACTTGGCTAAAACCTGCACTTCGGAAGTTCCCTGGAAGAAAACCTTCGCGATCAGTTCGTGTCGGGTATAAAGAGTATAAATTACAAAAGGGCTGTGGAGTTGGCCTCGGCGCTCGAGGCAGCTGAGCAGCATGCGAGTACGGCATGCGCATCAGGCGGCGCGAGCGCTGGTGGGGCTGGTGCAGCGGCATACATATGATGCGTGCGGCCAGAAGGGTCATTTAAAGGTTATGTGTGTGTATTTTTGTTTAAGATTTATATTTGGCTTGCGCAAATATGACCATGTTTCCGAATTTCGTGTGAAGCTCAAGTGGTTACAATTCGCCTTCGCCGTAATGCTCACATTCTTTCCCTGGTGTATATTGTGCTCTTTTCCCCTTCCACTCCTAACTATCTCAAGAAATGTTTCCACTTTCTTTGCGACTCCCAAACGAAATTTTTAAGATCATCGGATAACTTAAAAAGCTAAAAATGCCTAAGCACTCCACAATTTTCCTCGACAAATCTTTTACTGTCCAGGCCGTTCGTCTGTGGAATGTACTGCCTGTCGAAGTAAAACGCGCGCAGTCGTTATTTGCGTTTAAAAGACTCGTGAAGGATCATTACTTGTCGTTGTGATCTTGCTTTCGTAAACTGTAATTATCATTTATTTACGTTTCTTATATTTCGTATGTATGTATGTATTTATGTATCTATTCCTTAGGATATGTTAATATGTATATATCTGTGTATCTATTTTAGTTTAATGTATATTTATTTCTTGCACCACTGACAGCCCCATTTTATGTCCAGACAAATCACTGTCCATTCTAAGGTTGCCTGGAAGAGATCGCAGAAAGCGATAAGGCCGCCCATTGTGTGTTTTTTAGTATGATATTATTTTTTGTTGTGTCATTTTGTGGTGTACAATAAAGTATATATAAATAAATAAATAATAAATAAATAAATAAAATTGAAGTTAATAGTACAAAGGAGAACAAAGGTCAGTACTTTTTAAATGATACTGACTCAGATGAAGACTTACCGACTATGAACATGTACCTATTCAAACCAAGTTGTTATGTCTGAGATCTTACACGGGCGGCGTTATCGAGACCCTCGGTTATATTGTGGTAATGGTTGTCTGTGGTGATAGTTTTATTCAATTACACATAATTAAATAAAACAATGTGATAATTTGATACATGGTTAATTATACGAGTATTGTACAGATCTATGAATGACAAGTCTGTTAGGAAAAAACTTAATAGCAACGGCTAGTAAGGAGATCATGCTCTGTGATGCAAACTCCAACACTCCTCCTCATCACTAGCATGATTGCTATAACAAACCAAGTGAGGATCTCAACCCATTAAGCCTTGGTCCAGATAAACTCTTAGTCAACATATCTGCCTCCATGTAGATGCTCGGACGGTATTCTATATCAACTTCCTTAAACTGTCGTATGAAATGAAGTTTCGTATCAATATGCTTTGTCTTAGAGCCAATCACAGGATTTTTCGTCAATTGTATGGCAGCCTGATTATCATTATATATTTTGACGATGGGTTGCCTCCAATCTGTTATGTCATTTATTAAACGCATTTAAGGCGTTTAATAAATGACATTGGATTGCTTCCTTAACAGCTTCAGTCACACACGTGTACTCTGCTTCGGCCGTTGATAAGGCTACTCTACTCTTTTGTTTACTACTAACTCTTTTGTTTTCTGCTTTCCCAGCTAACGGGAGCACAGGCGAGTATAAAACAGCAGCCACTGTATGATCTTCGATCTATCGCACAAGATGCGATATCTGCATCAACTCCATTTCAGTTTTCTTGTAACACGGGCCCATGTCCTTTGTCCCTTTTAAATAACGTAGTACACGCTTCGCGCTCTTAAAGTGTTCCTCTCCAAAACAACTGTTGAATTGTGACAAATAGCTCACACTGAACATTATATCAGGCCTGGTGGCCACGGCTAAATACATCAGTGTGCCAATCAATTGTTGGTACGGTAATTTTGCATCACACTTTTCAATTTTCTGTAATTTCAGGTTAAGTTCCATAGGTGTAACTGTCGGCTTACAGTCTTCCATATTAAATTTCTTTAACACTTTTTCAATATATCGTTCTTGAAATAATTTTCATTTAGCATCCTTTTTATTTCTTTTAGTTTTGTGTCACAGGAGTAAGCTATTAACAAATCGTCTACGTATATTGCTATCATCATTTTAGCCCCTCCTTTCTTTTATATATATACGCAAGGATCAGCTTTTGATGGGACAAATCCCATTTTTTCTAGTTCGCTACTCAGTTTTAGGTACCATAGTCGACCTGACTGCTTCAAGCCGTAGAGTGCTTTTTCGAGATGGCATACTTTCTCTCCTCTAATGTTTCTCAAGTCTTCTAACATTTTCTTAGCTTTATGGAACAGTGTTAAATCATTATTACCACTTTCTTCCACCATTATTTCTGCCACATATTCTTCCAAGTAATCTGGCATCTCCATTGCTATTTTCTTATCTAACTCGCCATTTAGGTAAGCTGTCGTGACATCCATTTGGTTAAGTTTTAATTGCTCTTCCACAGATATAGCGATGATGCTTCTAATTGAACTTAGCTTTGCAACGGGAGAATATGTCTCATTGTAATCAACTCCAGGTCTTTGCCTAAATCCTCTTGCAACGAGTCTCGCTTTCTTTACCTCGATTTTCTTTTTTAAAATCATTTTGAAATCTACAAGATTCATTTATTTTTCTCGTTGCGATATTTCACGTGCCGTTCTTTACGTGTGCTATAATTTCTGCTTTTATAGCATCATGCCAATATCTTTCATCTCCCTCTTCTTCTTCCTCGCATAGATTTAGTGTTTTAGCAGTAATTTCCTCGTCGTTTCTGCCTTCTATCTCATAATCCTTAGCCCATACTGGCAATTGTCTTTTTCTTTGAGATTGTCTTCTGTTATTGGCATCATCATGAGCTGTTTCGCCTTCGGTTGCTTCATGTTCCTCATGATGTTCGACTACTGCTTCATCAATATTTTCATTAAATTCATCAATTGCATCATTGAATGTATCTCCGAAAACGTCGTGTGATGGAGTGTCAAGCTGTGTCAATGATGGGGTTTCATATTGCGTTGAAGAATTAAGTATTGCGTCAGATTTTGGCGATTTATTTTTAATTTTTACGTCGATTTTTCTATTCTCGGTTGTTTTTTCTACTGGTTGTCTTTTAGGTTTAACTGTCTGATCAGTATTTATTTTAGTTATATATCTTCTATCATCCCTTGTTTCCTCAAAATTTTCACAGTACTTTCACAGTATTTTACGTCCCTGCTTATTATGAATTCTTTTGAGTCAGGAATGAAGATTCGGTACCCTCTGGCACATTTTGCGTATCCAACAAATACGCCTTCGGTGGCTCGAGGAGCAAATTTCCATCCTCTTTTAGGTCCTTTCCTTAGGACAAACGCTTTTTGACCGAATATATGCAGGTGTCTTGCAGATGGTTCACGACCAATCCATTTTTGGAAGGGCGTCTGTCCATTCAGGGCTTTAGTTGGGCATCTATTCGTAACATAGTTTGCTGTATGAATTTTTACGCTCTGCAAGTCCATTACTTTGAGGTGTGTAAGGTGACGTTAGGTCTACGTTGTATTTCATGTTGAACTAAATATTTATTAAACATTTTGTTTATGTACTCTGTACTATTGTCCGATTGTAAATATTTTATTTTATGCGTTAACCATGTTTTTGTATTCTGTGAATATCTGGAATACCTCGCTTTTATTTTTCATGAAATATACGCAGCAATATCTAGTGAAATCATCAATAAAAGTCACGAAGTATCTTGATCCAGCATGAGTTTCTTCTTGCATAGGTCCACACGTCGGTATGTATAATTTCCAGTGGCTGTCTTGTTTTTATACCGTCTGAGCTCGTCATCTTTCCTTTCAGACATGTTTCACAGTGTCCCAACTTTTCCTTTTCTTTAATTTCTAATCCTTTTATTAATTCTTTCTTTGATGCTGCTTTCAGGTCAGATTCATTTAAGTGTCCGAGTTTCTTGTGCCACTTCATAATATTTGTATCTACTACCACTGCGTTGGCCTTTTCTACTTCGTCAAATTTCAAGTAGTACAAATCATTCTCTCTATTCGCCTTGAGAACAATCTTGCCGCCACTATTCTTTATTATTGCCTGATCTTTCTGGAATACGAGTACTACAGTATATCCATTATCAGTGATTTTTCCAAATGAAGTCAGGTTCATGGATAATTCAGGTACATATAGAGCATTATTTATATCGTAGTGTCCATCCTTCACTCTAATCGTGATTTTTCCTTTGCCTTTTACTTGAGTGACATACTGATCGGAAGCAAGTTTCAATGTTCCAGACTCACAATTTATGCTGTCTTACTAATGTACATCCGCTGTCGAGGCACCAAATATTTTTCTTCAAATGCTTCGCAGTCGTTAGGCAAATTGGTTGCAAACAAAAAATTCCATGACTAAAATTATTTTCATTATATCCGGCTCTCGCTTGGCATTCAGAAGCCTTATGTCCCTTTCTTTTGCATTTGTTGCATCTGAATTTGAAAGTTCCGCTGTTATTGTTATTTCCTTGTCTTTTATTTTTGCCATAAAAAACATTTACAGAATTATCTCTATTGTTGTTGTTCTTTCTGGCTTCACTTTCTTCAACCATTTTAATTTTTAAATTATCTGGACTTGGCAAACTATCTCTTGTTTCGATGACAATCCTAAAATTTTCGAAACCTTGTGGCAGGCTATACAGCATCATAATGCTTAATAGTTCTGGATGGATTTCCACACCCATTGTTGCTAGTTTATCAACCACGTCCATAAAATTGCTTAAGTGATCCTGAACATCGTCTTTCTCAGTCATTTTCTTCAGAACGAGCTGTTTAAGCAAAGTTGCTCTTCGCGCGGGTCCCGAACTTTGATGAATAGACTTCAGTTTGTTCAAACCTCTTTAGATGTTTTACAGTCAGTTACCTGCTTGAGCTGAGGTGGAGACATCATTAGCATGATTTCAGCACGAGCCATCATGTTCGTTTTTAGGAACTTCTCTGTCTCTTCGGCAGTCGTGTTCACGGAAAATTTTGTAGCTCCGCTCACGTATTCCCATAGCTCATTTTTTATTAAGATGGCCTCAGCCTGTACGCACCAGGTATCATAATTAGTTTTACTTAGTGGTTCTATACGATATGATGACGACATCGTTCCTCGAACAAACCACGCTCTGCTACCAATTGATAGTTTTATTCAATTATACATAATTAAATAAAACGATGTGATAATTTGATACATGGTTAATTATATTGTACAGAACCGGTAGAGAGTAGTTATATTCTTTGTACAGAACTATGAACGACAAGTCTGTTAGGAAAAAACTTCATAGCAACGGCTAGTAAGGAGATCATGCTCTGTGATGCAAACTCCAACATGTGGTTCCAAGTCAGCGATGCTAAGGTTATTTATTATTGAAAACGGTGGTCCACCTTTAATGGGCCGTACGTGGATTAAGCAATTAAAAATAGAAATTGTTGAATGTCACAATATTAGCGAATCGGAATAGCCTTGAGAGACGAATTTCCTGAAGTGTTCGCAGAAGGGTTGGGAACATTCAAGTCACCTGTTTCGCTGCACCTCAAGGATGAAACCCCCGTATTTGTGAACGCGCGGCCGCTACCACTGGCACTGCGCTCGCGAGTCGAAAGCGAACTCAAACGGTTAGAACAAGAAGGAGTTGTATCCAAAGTCGAAAGGTCAGAATACGGTTCACCTATTGTACCAGATTAAGTCGAATGCATTCTAGACTCTTCAAAAATTGTAGTTTTGGAGGTCACTCCGGATAACTTTTTAAACTAGTTAGTAAGACAACAGAAGTTACCCCTACAAATAACCAATTATTATTAAACAATAGTAATAAAGTATCTTCTGGCAATTTAACTCATAATGAGAAGAAACCAAAGGGAGTGCAACACACTTTAAAATTACATCAGAATATTCAAGGTTGCTCTTCCAAATTACTAGAAATAGAATTGTTTTTGGAAAATACCAAGTTTGATGTCATTTGTTTAACAGAACATTGGTTAAAAGATTATCAAGTACGGTCAATTAACTATGAAAATTATTGCGTAGTTAGCCATTTCAGCCGAAAACGTATGATACATGGCGGGTCATTAATTTTAGTTAAAAACACAATTAAATCTAAGGAACGAAAAGACATCACTGGTCTGTCTGTTGAACACATCATTGAATTGTCCTGTGTTGAGCTTGATAAGCATGTGATAGTATGCGTATACAGACCTCCAGGTTACCAGAATCTATGTGTGTTTGAATCAGTAATGGAAGATGTGCTGAAGAAACTTAGTGCTAGTAGTAAGTCAATAATCGTATGTGGTGATTTCAATATTAATTTATTAGAAAATAACTTGAATACTGTCAGATTATTAAGTCTTTTTGGGTCATTTGATTTATCAAATGTTTTTATTGAACCAACCCGAGTGACAGCTTCTTCTGCCACTTGCATATATAATATTTTTTGTAACTGCGATTACTTACACAAACAAATTGTAAATAAGCTGTCATCTGATCACAGTGGACAAACAGTAACATTTTGCTCATACATGCCTATACAAAAAATTCAAATAAGGTTTAGGCCAATTACATGTAAAAATTTAGAGTAATTAAATAACTCTTTGGCCAGTAAATTATTTGTTCAAAAGTTTTTATAATTTATGTGACCCAAATGAGTTCTATGCCGAGTTCTTTTCACTATTAAACACACAATTTAATGAAATTTTTCCACTTAAAACCAAAAGTATTTACACAAAGTTCTTATTTAGTGATTGGGCGACTCCAGGTATTCGTAAAAGCAGGGGAAAACTTTTTGAACTTTATGGTCTAAAGCAACGTATGAATAATATAAGCTTTAATATGTATGTTGCAAAATATTCTAAATTTTTTAAAAATGTGTGCAAAGTTGCTAAAGCTCTTTATATTAGCAATAAAATAAAATCAGCCGATGATAAAATAAAAACTACCTGGCAAATAATAAATAACGAAACAGGTAGGAAAAAACAGCGTAATACTGAATTTAATTTAGAAACTGCACATGGCCCTATCAACTCAGATCTAGAAGTAGCTCAGTCATTTGAAAACTTTTTTGCTAATATTCACCTAAAAACTACTGAAGCTTTAAATTCCTCACCCGAGTTCTCTGCTGCCTTACTTAGAAAGAATGTAAATGCATGCCCTTTGGAGTTTAGGTTTCAACATACAAACCCCCAGGCTGTAATAAAAGCTTTTAAAGATCTTAAAATTAAATCAACAGAAGATCTCTGGGGAATGTCTGTAAAAGTCTGTAGAACTTTCATCGAAACCATTGCGCCCTATTTAGCTGTCATATTTAACACCAGTGTAGACCAAGGTGTCTTTCCGGATCTCATGAAACACAGTAAAGTAGTTCCGTTGTTCAAATCCGGTGATAGTAAAGAACTCAACAATTATAGGCCTGTATCAATTCTACCAGTTCTCAGTAAGGTGTTTGAAAAGTTGATGCTCAATCAAATGGTACGTCACTTTAATAAAAACTCCATCTTTCATGAACAACAGTACGGTTTCACCAAAGGGCGTTGTACCACTGACGCTGGTGTTTCTCTAATAAAGAACATTTTTAACGCCTGGGAGGAAGCAAAAGATGCCATTGGAATTTTTTGTGACCTCTCTAAAGCATTTGATTGCGTAAACCATGAGACCCTTCTTCTGAAACTGGAGCACTATGGGGTTAGGAATACAGCTCTTGATCTACTTAGATCATACCTGAAAGATAGAAAGGTTAAAGTTCAAGTAAACGGCATAAACTCATTAGGGTATGAAATGGAAATGGGCGTTCCTCAAGGTTCGATATTGGGTCCATTCCTCTTCTTAGTTTACATTAATGATTTACCTCAAGTACTTCAAAATCAACCGAAGATGTTGTTATTTGCAGATGACACATCATTAATCTTTAAAATAGACCGACGGTCACAAAATCTGGACGACGTGAATAACTCGATTCTTCAAGTCCAAGATTGGTTTACGGTAAATAATTTGGTACTAAATGAAAAAAAAAAAATGCATTAGATTTAAATTACCTAATGTTAGAAGTAGCGGATGTGACATCGTATTGAATGGAGAAAAACTGGAATTTATCAATCAGACGGTTTTCCTAGGAATCACGCTGGACGAGAAATCACAATGGGGACCACATATAACATCTCTTGCGGGGCGGCTAAGCTCTGCCGCTTATGCTGTTAGAAAGATAAGACAGTTAACAGATGTAGAAACCGCGCGTTTGGTCTATTTTAGCTACTTCCACAGCATTATGTCTTATGGCATTTTACTGTGGGGTCGGGCTGCTGACATTGAATCCATTTTTATTTTGCAAAAGAGAGCTGTCAGAGCCATATACAATCTTCCTCGTCGCGAATCTCTCAGGGAACTATTTAAAGGGATTAATATTATGACAGTACCTTGCCAATTCATTTATGAAAATATTATGTATGTAAGAAAAAATCTACATCTTTTTAATAAGAAATTATGTCTAAGTGATAGACATAATTTGAATACTAGAAATAAAGATAAAATAGATCAACAATTTTTCAGATTAGCTAAAGTACATACATCATTTATGGGGTACTGTGTTAAATGTTATAACAAAATACCTTGTGATATATTGCAATTAAATGAAAGAAAATTTAAAATTCGTATAAAAGTACACTTTGCAGACAAGCTTATTACAAATTAGAGGACTATATACAAGATAAGAATGCTTGGAAACATGATGGTCCAGCTCCATAGGACAATCCCGTCTAGACAAAATCACACTGGTTGCTAATTTTTTTTTTTTTTTTTATTACTCACACACTGACCTATTCCTAGTTAATATTTTAGGAAAGTCATATATTTTTACAGTGTTTGTAAATATGTGAGCACAATGTACCTTTTTTTTTTTTTTTTTGTGGTGACGGGTTGGAAAATCCTCATGGAGTCCCTCCGCCCTGGGGGAAGGGCGAAGGGGACTGTCAGACTCTTACTGACTAAAAACCAACCCGTGTTCCTCAAGTACCCGTGTGTCGGAGGGGCGGGTATCGCCGAAGCATTCGTCGCTACCCCCCGACGGGTATTGGCCCGCCAGATGGTCAGGCGGGCCCCGTCACCCACTGCGGCCGTCACCCCGGCCGCAGGACTCCACTATGAGGCGCGCGCGGAACAACACGCCGCCGCCTCGAGGCCTGCTGCTGATCGGACGACAAGACGCCCCGAGTCTGCCGTCCGCAGGCCGCGCCCTACGGTGGCCGGAAGTCGGCCACCCTACGACGCCCAGTGCGTCTGCTGCGGGAGGGGAGAGAGGAGGCAGCCTCTCTCTCCCTCTCCGCCGCCTCCTTTGCGAGCATCACAGCCTCGCAAAAGGTGGCGACGGCACTCCACCCCGACTCGCTCCCGACCATGGTAGACACAACAGCCGGAAGCGAGAGGTTTCCCGCAACACCTACGGCCGCGACCAAGTCACGGCGCTGCTCGGCCCAAGCTGGGCACTCCGCCAACGTATGCAGCGCCGTATCGTCGCGGCAATCACCACAATGGTGGCACTGGGACGTCGGCTCCCGGCCTATGCGACACAGGTACTTCCCAAAGCACCCGTGTCCGGTAAGCACCTGCGTCAGCCGGAAGCCGAGGGCGCCGTGGCTCCTATTGAGCCACTCCTCTAGAACTGGCCTTACCGCCGCTACAGCGGCGTGCCCCGCCGTGGGTTGCGCTAAGCGCGTCCGCCACTCCGCCACTAGGACCTGGCGGAGCAGCACAATGTACCTATCGCGTCATTCATTTATCTGCCTTTGCTATATTTTTAGTTCTTCTTACCACTTGTGGTATAGTATTTTTATTCTTGGTGCATCGTCTTCACATATAAAAATATAATTAATGTATACAAATATTGTAAAATATTTTAAAAGAGTAACGGTGGAGTTTCTTGCCACTTCTTCTCCATACGAAACTACTTTTTGGAAGTGGCGCCTAGAATCAGTTATATTTTTATTGTAATTTTTGACGTTCAAAAGTGCCATTTTATGGGCCTATTTGAAATAAATGCTTTGACTTTGACTTTGAATGGTTCAATCAGAATTTGTGGAGATTATAAAATAACAATTAATCCGATTCTATAAGATTTTCATTATCCTTTACCGCGGATTGAAGAACATTTTGCAACCTTGGGGGGCGGCGAACAGTACACGAAACTTGATTTGTCAAATGCCGACAAATTCCTACAATGTTTATTAGATAAAAAATCACAGCCGCTGACCGCAATTACCACTCATGTCGGGACATTCATTTACAAAAGAGTACCTTTTGGAATAAAATGTATTCCGGAAAACTTTCAAAAAATAATGGAGTGAACATTGAGTGGCTTGCCTTCAACGGCTGTATTTGCAGATGACATATGTGTAACTGGAAAGAATAAAACCACCCATTTAGCTTTGAGGGCGGTGTTACAAAGGTTAAAACAAAATGGATTAAGAATAAATTTTAGAAAATGTCAATTTTTAAGGATTGTGTTACTTATTTAGGGTATAAAATTGATAAGGATGGCACATGGATTCTAACAAAATAGAAGCCATTAAGGTAGCCCCATCTCCAACAAATGTAACTCAATTAAAAAGTTTTATGGGCCTTGTTAATTTTTACTCAAAATTTTTGTTCAAATATAAGTGACATAATGAGACCATTGTACAACTTAAAAAAAAATGGCAATGGAATGATGAGTGTGAGCGTGCTTTTTACCGAATGAAAAAAGTATTGAGCAGCGCACCAGTGTTGGCACACTACGATCCTGCTTTGCCGTTGGTGTTATCAGTGGACAGCAGCGCATACGGACTAGGGGCCGTGCTCGCACAGCGGTACGCAAACGGTAGTGAGCGACCCGTGTGCTCCGCGTCGTGTACACTTAATGCCGCCGAGCAAAATTACTCGCAGCTGGACAAGGAGGCACTCGCAATTGTATTCGGTGTGCCACCAGTACTTATACTTGCGACAGTTTACTTTGCGTAGCGATCATCGTCCATTGAGTTATATCTTTGGGACGAATAAAGGAATATCCGTGACAGCCGCAAGTAGACTACAGCGTTATGCTGTCCAGTTATCCGCTTAAAATTTTAAAATAGAATGTATTAAATCAGTACAAAATTGTCACGCCGATGCACTATCGTCTTCCTTTGAATTCTACTAGAAGCAGAATCAAATGTGAGGACAGCGACTGTAGTTACCTTAATGTTGTGCAGGAACATTTTCCACTCCGTTTTAAAGACATAAAAATTGAGACGGCAAAAGATTCGTTATTGAGTAAAATATATGGTTACGTAATGTTCGGGTGGCCAAAAACCAGTACTATTGATACTGAAAAAGCATATTACAATCGTAAGGAAAGTATTTGTGTGGATCAAGGTTGCCTGATTTGGGGTTACCGAGTTATAATTCCGAAATCATTACGAATTCCAATTTTGAAAGAAATTCATTTTTTTTTTCTGTATGGCATCTCGTAGTTGACCTTGAGAGGTCGTGACTACTTAACCGGACTATCCTGTGGCTGCCTTAAGCGGACTCAAAGCCTCCAGCCAGGGGCGTAAAACTACTTACATTACTAAGCGAACGCTCTCTAAGGGCACCCCCTGTGGGGTACGGACCTCGGCTTAGGGCGTCGCTGACGGGAGGACAGCAAGATGGGACAGGCTGGATCTGGGTTATATTATTATTATTCGGGGAATTTAAAGCTACAGGCTCAGCTACGGCGCGGGCTGGCACTTCGTCGAGCAAGGGGGGGACAATTACGTCGGGATCTTCGCGAGGAACCTCGGCGGCGAGGTCGGAATGTCGGTCTGTGTTTGTGCACTGTACTGGTGGCCCTACTGCTCTCCTGAATGAGAGTTATGTGATCATTGGGATCGGTGAGGACATGCTTGGGACGGCGGACATGACTAATGGAGGAGGGAATATAGCTAGCGGCTTTCACAACCAGAGGGTTGCGGTGATTCGCGGCGGTCTCGAAGAAACGCTTTGAAATGCGTTTCATGAACTGACGGATAGTGGGAATCCTGAGGTCTACGTGGAGGATTTCGTTGCGAACGTACCAGTGGGAGCCTGTTATCCTACGGAGGAACTTGTTCTGGAGGGTCTGCATTCTATTGAAGCGAACGGGCTTGGCGTGTGCGAAGACTGTACTGGCATAGGTCATGATCGGGCGAATGCACGCTGTGTAGATACGCAATTTGCACTTTAGTGACAATTTGCTGCGTGCATTGAGGACGAAGTGGAGTCTACCTAGAGCGAAGGCGGCGCGCGAACGAGCCGCCTTAATGTGCTCTGAAAACGAGAGGTGTTCGTCGAGAACTACACCAAGATATTTGGCTCGCTTCTCCCAAGGGATCGGCTTGCCGAACATGGTGATCGGTCGAGGGGGGCAGGGGGTATGACGCGGCTTCGAGAATAGAACCGCTTGACTTTTGTCGGGATTTACTTCAATTCTCCATTTCCTAAACCAGGCGCCAAGCTTGTTGACTTGGGTTTGGAGAATGCGAGATATCGAGTCTGGATCGCGGCCGGTGTAGTAAATGGCCGTGTCGTCTGCGAACAGAGCCAACTGCGCCTTGCTGCACTTGGGCATATCGCTGGTGAATAGCGTGAATGCTAGAGGAGAGATCACAGAGCCCTGAGGGACTCCTGCGCGAATAGGGTGGGGGGAGCATAGCGCTCCTTCGATGCGATAACGGAAGGTGCGGTTCGACAAAAAGTCCCGTAGGATGAGCGGGAGACGATCTGGCACACCGAGTTGGTACAGCTTATATAATAAGCCGTTGTGCCAGACTTTGTCGAACGCTTTCGCTATGTCGAAGAAGACAGCACCGGTCATCAAACCTCGTTGGAAACCGAAGTTGATGTGTTCGACTATACGGTGGACCTGTTGTACGCACGAGTGTTGGGTTCTAAAACCAAACTGTTCGTTGGGGATGAGGCCCTTTGTCTCGGCGTAGTCTCTGAGGCGCTTATAAATAAGCCTCTCATAGATTTTGCCGAGGACATTGAGCAGACTGATGGGGCGGTAACAAGTAGGCTCCGACTTTGGCTTGCCGAGCTTCGGGATACCGATGACGGTGGCTTCTTTGAATGCCTGTGGGAAGATGTTGTTGCTCAGAGCACCATTGAAGATGGTGGTCAGTAGCATTATCAGGTGGGCAGGGAAAAGTTGGAATACCCTATTGGTGATTCCATCTGAGCCGGGGGCTTTACGAGCCTTAAGACCTTTGATGAGGTCGTGCACTTCGTCAGGCGTGACGGGGGGCAGTGGATACTCTGGGTCTTCGACGGGAGGGAGGGAGGCTCTATGTTCGATTTCAGCGTCTACCTCAGAGAGGTGAGCTTGGTCTACTGGTTGAGAGCTAGGCGAGCATTGGACTTCTAGACTGTCGGCTAGAAGCTCAGCCTTGTCGACATCATCGAAGGCGATGGTCTTGTTGGGACGGATCAGGGGGGGGGGGGGGCATGGAGACTATTTCTCCGGATCTAAGCTTCCTCTGGAGTTGCCAGAAGGCTAGGTGGGTGGGCTCTAGTTCGCTCAACATCTTGTATATTGTAGCGACGGTCCTCCGTCGCTGGAATTTCCCTTGAACAATCGTTCAGGACTGATTGTACGTGAGCTGTGAATGAGTCGATCGCGGCCGTCGTGTCAGCGATAGAGTCAAACTGATCGGGGATTGGGTCCAAGTGGGGGGACGTGGTGGATTTTAAGCGATCGCTTACTTTCCTCCAGTCCGATACCACTTTGTTGGGAAGGCGTTGGGTGGAATCGGGCAGACCTATGCGGGGGACCAGTTTCATGACTACTGGACGGTGATCAGAAGCGAGTTCTTGTACCACTTCTATAGAGTCCAACCGTAGGTTGACGTTCTGTAGGAGCGCCACGTCGAGAACATCGGCGGTGTAATTGGGATCGGGGGGAAAATGAGTGGGAGTCATCGGCGCGATGACATCGAAATTCTGAGAGGAGGAGAGGTTGAACAAGTGTCTCCCTCTGGAAGAGGTCCTGGTGCTATTCCAGGAGGGATGTTTTGCGTTGAGATCACCCGCTATGATAACGGAGTCACTCAGGCTAAAAAGTACAGAAAGATCTTCAGTAAGGAGTTGGAAGTTCTCCGAAGTATTAATGGATCGGTTGATGACCTGTCATGCCAAGCCGACAGCAAGACACTTCTAATCGTGAGAGTGTGGGAGGGTCTATGGGAATGCAGTATAGCTCCTTTTTGTAATAGATAAGGGTACCGCCCTTATGGCAACGCGTCCTGTCATTGCGAACTGTACGATAGTTTGCAATTGACGGATTTCTGTAACTCGGTTTAAGGAACGTTTCCTGAACAAGGAGGATGTCGATGTGGTGGTCGTGGAGGAACTCGCTGATTTCAGCGCGTTGTCGCAGGATGCCATTGGCATTGAAATAACCTAACTTTAGGGATCAGGGTTTGGTTCGCGCGAGGATTCCTTTATCCATTATAAGGATTGGGTTGGTTGGAAAAGGACATCAGGGCTTGCGTAATGTCCGGGTACGCATTATAGATACTCTGGATCATGAATATGTTGCCGGCATTTCTGGCGGCAACAATTTCGCTGGCCATTTTCCTGGCGCGAGAGGTAAGGAAGGTCGTAAAAGTACTCGAGATGACGTTAAACGCGTCCATCGGGTTCTGGCCGGTAACACGGGTGGCTGCGGGTGGAGCTGAAGCGGCGGGAGCGGCTTTGTTCATGGGCATAGGAATGCCTGGGGGCGCGTTGACGCGGATGCGGGGGTCAATGAGTGGAGGGATGGCCGCAGGAACGGGTCTGGAAGAAATTCATGACGGCCACCGGATATTTATAGCCCCGGCCCGGATATAGCACCACTCCCCCCCGACCCTTGCTTCCCCCCCGACCCTTGCTCGACGAGTGCCAGCCCGCGCCGTAGCTGAGCCTGTAGCTTTAAATTCCCATGATAATAATAATATAATCCAGATCCAGCCTGTCCCTTTTTTTTTTTTTTTTTTTTGTTCCCGGGGTGGAAAATCCTCATGGATGTCCTCCGCCCTGGGGCGGGCGGAGGGGTCTGTCAGACTCTTACTGACTAAAAACCACCCCGATGTTCCATCTCACACCTTTTTTTTTTTTTTTTTTTTGTTCCCGGGGTGGAAAATCCTCATGGATGTCCTCCGCCCTGGGGCGGGCGGAGGGGTCTGTCAGACTCTTACTGACTAAAAACCACCCCGGTGTTCCATCTCACACCTACGCCGGGGTCGCGGGAACACATTATTCTTCCACAACCCCGGCTGGTGCCGGCCCGCTTGCGCGGGCCCCGTCTCGGGCGGGGGGAGTGAGGTGTACTCCCCCCGCAACGTCTGTGAGCGGCGCACGCGGAACACTACGCGCGCCGCCTTCTCGGGTCCTGATGTTGGGGGGCGACGGATGTCCCCGAATCCGTCGCCCCTGGACCTATTTAGGGGGGCCGGAAGAGGGCGTTGTCCGCCCTCCTCCGACGCCCGGTGCGTCTGCTGCGGGCCGGGTCGAGAGTCGAGATCTCTCTCTCCCTTTCCGCAGCCTCCTTCTGCGAGATGACCGTTTCGCAAAAGGAGACCACTGCGTCCCAGGACTCTGCGCCGCCGACCATCGCGTTCACGACGGCCGGCAGCGACAGGTCGTTGCCTACTTCGGTGATGAGGGCACGGCGCGGCTCCTCCCAAGCGGCACACTCTGCCAGCGTGTGCCGCGCCGTGTCCTCCCGGCAGTCGACGCAGTGGTGACACCGGGCGTCCGGCTCCCTGTTTATGCGACACAGGTACTTCCCGAAGCAAACATGCCCCGAGAGCACCTGCGTCGCCCGAAACGACAGGGAGCCGTGCCTCCTCCCGAGCCAGAGGTCGAGCACTGGCCGGACCGCCTCGATGGTGACGAGGCTGGCGGTAGGGCGTGAAAGCCTGTCCCGCCATTCCGCCACCAGGACCTCGCGAAGCTGCGACCGACGCTGCTCCATATGGCGCTGCATCGGCCGCTCGCCCCGCGCCCTCGCTTCCTCGCGCCACCGATAAAGTGACGCGAGCACCTTCGCGTGTCAGCGACGCCCTAAGCCGAGGTCCGTACCCCACAGGGGGTGCCCTTAGCGAGCGTTCGCTTAGTAATGTAAGTAGTTTTACGCCCCTGGCTGGAGGCTTTGAGTCCGCTTAAGGCAGCCACAGGATAGTCCGGTTAAGTAGTCACGACCTCTCAAGGTCAACTACGAGATGCCATACATAAAAAAAATATATATATATATATATATTGCACCGGCCATAGATAGTTTACGAAAAATATTTGCGCGTTTTGGCTTACCCAAAAGAATTGTTAGCGACAATGGATCAACTTTTTCCTCGGCAGAATTTAAAAAATACCTAGACATTAACGGTATTCGCCATACCCTAGTAGCACCATATCACCCATCGAGCAATGGGGCGGCTGAAAATGCCGTGAAACTGGTTAAGAGGGGACTAAAACGGCCCAAGTCGATAACGAAAATCTTAATACGGCACTCAGTAAATTTCTATTCTCGTATAGAAACACTGAACATAGTACCACTGGGCGCGAGCCCGCAATGCTTATGTACGGATGAAGGTTGCGAGGTCGACTGGACCTGCTGCGGCCCGACACGCGGGACATGGTGCGACAGCGGCGGGAGGTTAGTGAGCGGCGACGGGACACCACTCCACGGGTGGCCGAGCCCCAAGATCCCGTGCTAATACGGGACTATTCTAAAAACAGGGGAAAGTGGACTGAAGGGACGGTGGTACGTCGAGAAAGTCCAGTTTCTTATACGGTGAAATCTCAAGATGGTCGTGTAGAAAAGAGACACATTGATCAAATCTTAATAACTAAACATCCAAAGTCTAGATTTTCATTGTCAAAGGTGCAAGAGGAAGCGTGTGACAAAGCTGATGCAGAGCCAGTGGCGACGCCTGACACTGATCAGGAAGATCAACTCGCAAAGGAATGGCCACTGGCAGAGGAGTCACCTCTCTCGAAAACTCCGTCTGAAAGACGTGACGATCCACTGACAACACCGAGGAATCGTGCCTATATAAAAGCTGCTTTACGCTGCATTGACAAATTAAAAAAGTTGTAATGCCATTTTATTGTCTATTTTCATACATCACACTCATCATTGCACAGTTAGTAACGTAGAATAGACTTGTGTAAGTAATGCGATTGTTGCATTGCGCGTCATATATCCCGACCGCGTAATGTAGCATTACACGTGACTCGACCAAATTAAGCATGGCACATGACATTCAAACATGACGCATGACGCGCGGGCCGCGGCGCGCTGTTCGGTGTTCGTAAACTTCGTATTATCTCGGTAATTTTCGCTGTGTGAGCAAGTGAGAAGGAGCATGCGCCGTTCGGCTGGCTGCGAAATAAGTGAACTATTATATAGAACCGTATTGTTGATGCATTAAGGTTTACGTTTAATTGACACCGCGGACTGCCTAGGCCTACGTGATGTTTTAAATCATGACATGACTCGCACTGTACTACTGTAGGACACATGTGATATGATTGTGTAATTATTAATTAATAAGGTGTAAAATTATGTTTTAAGAAACTCTAAATAAATAGATTTATATTACCCAATAATCATAGCCATGGTCAATAATCAATATCGCAATCCATGTTTATTGCCAGTTGATTTAATTATTCCGTAGAAGGGGTTAAGTATGAAGGAAAATCGACTTAATGAATATGATAACAAAAGCAAGTGTGCAATTCGGCGACGCGAGGGCGCATTGCGCTTGACGGTTGTCACATCACATCATAATTTAATGCGGTATCTCATGAAATGATGTATATCTTCTACAACGCGAGCATTTCATTACAATAGCCATCGCGTGTGGCGCGTCATTTCGCGTCATGTTTGGAGTCATGGTGTAATGCAACATTCCTCGGTACGAAATGTAATGTCATATGACATCACTTTAAAACGCACTGTTTGCGCATGTCTAACGTACAACTAAAACATTTGTGTTGCTACTATCGATATTTAACATAGATAAATATAAATTTAGGTTTAGCTGCTGTACTATGTTGGCATCTCATTCACTTAATTATGTTTGCACTAGTTACTGTATCAGTAACCATGTGTAGTGTTTCCTTTACGCATTGTCGTCTGGATAATTTAGTATATTTGTTTAATAAGATTTAGGCATATCTTTCGTCTGTTTAAGTTGGATAATTAAAAGTATAGGGGGGAAGTGTTATGTCGGTACTTCTATAATAAATGTATGTGGGTTGTTTCTAGTTTTCAATAAAAGTTTTTACCAGATCTCTGTCTTTCATTGACGTGTACATAACCGATCCCATAACAAAATCATACTTTTTCTTTTTAAACTGGATGTTACCTAAAGAAGAATGCCCATTTTGGCACTTGACTATGTATAGAAATAAAATAAATCTTAAAATACAGCTAATTTAATTGTATATTAATTAAGCTTATCACAATGCCTCCCTGTTAACGAGCGGGCTTCTGGAAGCCCGCCGAATAATTGCCGTCAAGTCCCGACGGGACACCGGAAGCCCATCAACCCCAGTCGATTTTAAACTTAAATTTACATTACTTTAAGGTTTACTATTGCTTCTGTACAATGAGACCATAGGGCCGATAACATTTTTAAATCATAGACAAAAACACGAACTAAAAATATTACTCACAAAATTAAAGAAAAAATGTTGAAACCCGCCATTTTACGCGTCAGTGTCAAGTGGGTGTAAAGTGAGTCGTGCGATAGTGATTGTGTATTTACCGTGTTTTTTGTGTGTTATTCTTCGGTAAGTGGATGTACCTATATTCATTTATAAGTGTACAATACAACTTTTTAGATAATCGTTTGCATGAAACAATATAATAAAACATGTTTTTTGAGCCAATGTTTTTTACGTAAACAGAATTCGTTGTCATGAATTTTGTTGTAGGAATTTGACGATTTTGCAATGAATTAGTACCTTTGTGATGTTAGTTATGACGCAAAACATACTGATAATACATAATTTCATGTATTCTAGCCGTATTACAACAATTTTATTCCATATTTCGAGGAATATTTGACATAGTTGTCAATGACGTCATTGTTTACATTTTGAATTCTTATGATTTTTCATTGAATTAGTGTCTTTGTAAGGTAAAACTACTGATAATTCATCATTTACTTTGTTCATGTTCACTTTCAAACAAGATTCCAATTGAAAACATAAATTAATTGGCCAATAATGGATAAACCAATTAGAATCTTATTTGAAACCCAGTTCTATGTTTTCAATAGGATGTTTATAATACAAACGTGCTATTATGAGTGTTGTTGATATTATCTTGAGTGGCTCCATTCATCACGAACCCGAAACTGTTTACATAATGTCAATAGCGGCAATATAATCGCAGCTACATCGTTTTTTGTGAGCGAGGTCAGAGCGGGGTCAAATTACATCGCGATAAGCGCATGCGTCGTACTTAACGGAGTTCGCGCGCTTTGCATACAGGTACTCAGAGGTTAAAAGAAACGCAGGATTTTTTTCATTTAAATTTTTCTATTAGCTCATTCTACGTCGAGGGTAAACATATTCGCACGTTTTGAACGCATCTCAACTACCCCCTTTTTTACAACGTTCCATTTTACGCACTGCTACTTGACTTTATTCAACTCTGTTTCTGAGTTTCATACATTATTTTACGTTTTATTTACTCAGTAAGTATTCTCTCTTTATTAGTCAATGTATAATTCAGATTAATTAAAAATAAATTAATAATTAAATTAATAAATCATGCATGCAATTGAGTTAGGACGACTGAAACGTATTTTTTGACGTTTGACATTTAATGCTCGACACTCAATTTATAGTGACAAAGTGACAAACATAACAATCATCGAGAGTCGAAGCAGTGACATAAGGGCAGCTGGTTTTAAGCAATTCACAAAGTAAAAAAAGACTATTAAGAACATCTGATATGTATTATTAAGTAACTATTAGTGTTTTAGACTAAACTTCGAGTGTTAAATAATTCGTTGTAGCACATTTATTTCTTTATTACGGCAAATCCTAACCTACAAAATAAAATTAACATTTTTTGGACTTCGTAGCGTTTCAATTATGAAAATGAACATATGACATTATTTTCTAAACGTACAGGTAGTGTTTCTACTATGCCTTATAACTATACATAAACTTTCATTATCAGGTTTTGAAATGTATGGGAAGTGAGCATTGTTCTTTACTGAAACTAATACGCCATTTCAGAATGAGACACCAATGATTAGAGATGGGTTGTAACAGGTTAAACACGATATCTGTTATCACTGGTACTGTTACACAAAAATAACAGATCCAAATATCTGTTATTAAATAACAGCCTGTTATTTTTGGACGGATGATAAATACAAATTTAAATCTCAATTGAACATCGTCTTTGTCTTTGCGTTTTGAATCGAAAATCGTATCCGAAGAAAGACATGGGTAATGTGAAATTATAGATTACGTAAGTCGGCCGTATGCCAGTTGTAAAAGGCTAGGCAAATTGATTGTTTTTTTTTTTTCGAAATTCCAAACTGAACACTTTCCTTCATACTTAATCGCAGGCATAGGACTGTCAGTTTACTATAAATTTAGGAACTTTAGTACATAATCAGAAATTGATTACGTTTCTCATACTGGCGTAGTTAAAAGTGTTCAATTAATTTGATGTACATAACTATTCACATTATCACCTATTGTATATCTACATGACTATTTACAGTATCACCTATTCTATAACTACATTTACATTTAATATTTACATATTTGATTAAGAAAGATTAGTTGCTGCCATTTCCTAACTCCTAACCGGGTCCGCCTTTCATTAAGGATATTCCCTGCAGCAGAGAATACCCTTTCGCAAGGAACCGACGAAGCCATTGCGTTAAAATTTTTGTTTACCATTTCACTTTTCGTAACAAAGGAAGCAGCAAGGGAAGCAGTGAAAGAAATCAAATTTCAAAAATTCAAAATGTCAACAAATAAACCAGCCAAATTACCTTCAATTGAATATCATCTTTAAGTCTATTGAAATAAAGTCGTACATATTTGGGACATTTTGCGACCAATACCGTCAAACCAAAGATAATATAGATAAAAGGTATCCTTAGACGGACATAATAATAGTTTTGGTTGCATCCCTTTCCAAAATAATGTAGAACAAAATATATTTTTATGTCATCAATATCAAACAAACCAAGAAAATTACTCATAATAAAATGTAATTGATTATCAAAAAATCGTAAATACCTGGAACATTTTGCCGCCAAGATAATAAAGGAATTCGGATACGATCACATTTTTTTTGGTTGCATCACAAATTGCCATAAAGAAAATTGAATAAAATTTTATTTCATTTTTTATAATGGTCACTGGTCAGTAACAGGTCAGGTAACAAGTAACACGGCCTAATTTAGGAGTCACTTTTTTGTAAATGAGCGTTCTTGTTAGACCACCAACTATATTTTAGGGATAATAAATACTAAGTGCTTCTCTTTTTAGCGCAGTTGAACCGCTTTAGTAAGAGTGAGAAGTAAACTTATTTTGAAATAAATAATAGGTGTTTCTCTTTTTAGCAAGGGTCATTCTTTGATGAGGGAGAGAGAAAAGTTGATAACCCTGTTATTTTCCTTCCTTTGTGTGAGTGTGTATGAAAATAACAGCCGTGGACATACTGTGTGGGTGGACTTATTTATTGAAATAACAGATTTAACAGCCGATATTTTGAGTAACAGATAAGCTATATTGGTAGGAACAATTGTTATTTGTTATTTTTAAATATCTGTTATTTCTATCTGTTACGATAAATACGCCTCACCCCTACCAATGATCACAAAACTTAACACTAAAATGAACGATCTCTTTCACGAACTTTTATCGACATACATGACAACGGCACATATTGCAAACACTGAACTAGAAAAAATTGACCCAACTGACGAAAACAATTTCAAAAATTTGGATGACATCTACCTGTATCTAAACAGTTTTCAACAAATTAAATAGCAGCAGAGAAAAAAAGGATTTCAAAAAGAAATGCCGATTTTTATTAAAGCGTGCGTAGTCATCCGCAAAAGATTCGCACTAAATGATCCAGCATTGGTTGGGATATCCAAATTGGATCCTGAAACATGTCTCGATATCTCAGATCGCGATGAATCAATTCAAAATACTAAGCTTAATGCCAAGATTGACACCAACTTCTACGATAGAACAACAAGCTTTGGATGACCAATGGAGAAAATTGCCAAAGTTAAAAGGAAATTTCGATGCTGCAATACGGCCTGATGAATTCTGGCACAAGGTTAGTAACTAAGACTCTATATTTTTTTTTTTTAATATATTTCTTTCGTTTGCAAAATACAATATTTTTAATACTAATGTTGTTTTTCAGGTGAAACTGTTGGACGAGTTCCGCTTGCTTGCTTCCTAACTCCAATGCGGAATGCGAGAGAATTTTCCAAAAAACCAAGAAACGAAATAGATTAATAACCAGGACAATAAGAGGCAACATGTTAGCGCAACAAACCATTCGGCGTCACAACACCAGTTGCGTTAACTGGTGTTGTGAAATTATATAAAGGCTGAAGGAAGGTAGGTTATTAGTTATTACCAACTGAGAAAATGATAAAATCATTTAATTCCGGGATCTACAAAAAAGAAGCGGATATCGGGCTACAACTACATGATAGTGACAGTGACTGTGATTGATTAATGTATAAATATATAGGTATTCTATTATGCTTATTCTAAATTACAAAAGGTGAAATTAAAACAGTTTTTTACTTTTATTGTAATTTTGTCGTAAACACTGTAAATTTGAGCATGAAACACTGTAATATTATTTTTCTCATCAGGTAACACTGCTCACGCAACAGTTAGAAAAGTTAGTTGGTAGTAGAACTTGTAGTAGAAATTTTGGACAAGGTTAAGGCAACACCAGGGTCTATCGTCTTTCATTGACGTAGACAGAGAATGCTATAGACACCGGCAAAGCGTGTCGTAGAAAGAGACAAAAAATATTACGTCACTATATTTAGGGTTACAATGTGAGGAAAAATGTACCCCACAATTAGTGATAGAATTAGAAATTAGTACGTAACAGAAAGCTTGAAAAGGGATACTGCTTTAACGATTATCATATGTAGGTATGGTCATGTGATGCGGAGGAGAAAAGCATATTAAATGGAGAAAAGATGCTGCCGAACTCAAATTAATTGTGATGAGGGCAGGAGGATGACGATAGATGATGATGATGTGGTTCTAAATAACTGACATTTCTTATGTATGTTCTGACTTTGTGAGAAATAATACAACATGTTTATTTATAATTAACATTTATTAATTATACACGTTATTGTCCTTTAAATAAAACAAGCTTTGTATGAAGGTTTCTAATTTTTTGCTTGGGTTCAAATCCTTTTGTTGCGTGATGTATTCTTAATTCAAAATAGTACATGGAAATTGCCTTAATAAGTAAAACTTTGTGGTTTCCAATAAAAGGTTGACTTTCAAAATGATTGGTCGTAAATACATCCTGGCAACGTTTGAAAGTCGTTAAAATAAGTTTCGGTAAAAGATTTTTTTCTGCAAAGAATGATATTCCTTCATGTGAATGTATCCTAAATATCCTTTCCGCCAAAGTACATACTCTAATCACATCCCGTGAAGGATAAATAAGGCCACCTTTATCTTTCTTAAATATAAGACCTAAATATTTGTCGCTAATAAGTGCTAGCAGACAATCTTCACATTTTATAGATTTTCTTAACTTCCTAACTATAAACCCAGCGATGTATGAAATTATTTCTTCAGTATAGGTTGTCAATTTTGAGGGGTTAAAAATATACTCGTGGTCATCATCGACAAATAAATTATTTTTAGGGGGGAAATCTATAATCGAGTCTTCGACATCTTGAGCGCAGAACATATTAATTTTATTTTCATATCGCACTTCTGTGTGTGTTAAAATTTTTATATCCTCTAGAGGTATACAGTTTCCTGACTCAATACCCCCCGGACCCCCTCTCCCCCGGACCACCACACGGTGCAGACGTGCTCACAACCCGTATTTGTCGGTCTAAATAATATTTATTTGAAATTATATTAAATTGAAACAAAAAAAATAAAAAATAAAATAGGAGTGCATCAAATACAAGGAGATTCATTTCAAGCAAACAGCTGTTTTACTTCGATTGTCATCGACCGCATACTATCCTGGTACTTCGATCAATACGGCCACAAATAAGGTACAGTGCACACCCCTTTCACCGAATTTGCAAATCGGCGTACGCGCAGGCGTGGCTCCAGAAGGACAAGTTAGACAAACTCCTCCCACTTATCGGTGCTTTATCAGCTAATCTTCGCCCCCTCATTAGGAACAAAAACCTTGAACCGAAGTGTGTGTGTTATGTCTAATTAGTGATAGACGAAAGATACACTGATACAATCTGAGCTCTTAGGTACTGCATTATGGTATCCTAGTAACTGCTACGACAGAATTGGACCATTTTAACAGAGGTGCAACGAAACATTTGAAAGTTTACATCCTACTCTGTTAGTTTTTGATCACCTGTTATACTAAGCTGCAACGGTAAACTACTGGCCCAATGAACTAGAACTTTTTTGTCAAATCTCCTCCGAATTCATTGATCCCTGGTGCCCGAAGTCACTTCTCAGTTCTTCCTGATAAGAGTGAAGGATACGCGACCATAAATAATTAGAAGAGGAGCGTCATTCAAACTTAAAGAAACCAATATTCAATAAACCTCTGCGTTCTCATAACGTCCTGGTACCCATAATGAGTGTAACTGGCAATGACTCGCCCTCGGATTCTGACATTTCGGGGAAAATGGATATTTCAGAGCATGTGGACCAAAGTACCCCTCCTAACTTCGTCTCTCAACGTTATAGAAGAGTAAATGTGCATCAGTGCCGCAGTGATGACTTCCGTGCCTTCAAAGAGGAAATGATCAACATGCTCTCAAGTCTGATGGTACCACAACAAGACGAACTTAAAAAAATATATCCAACACTGATGGAAATAAAAACGACTAACGCCAACATTGAGAACGCAATGGCCGTTCTTTCAGCTCAAAACGAGGACCTAAAAAAGAAGATTGATCATCTAGAAACTCGGGTGAAGAGAGATAACGAACACATAATAATCCTAGAAGAAAAGATCGAGGACTTGCAACGAGGAACACGAAAATCCAACTTTGAAATAAAAAACGTTCCTAAAGTCCAGCAAGAATCTAAAGACAACCTAGTACAGATGGTTGTAACTTTATCCCAAGCTGTGAATAGTACCATAGATGCCAAAGATATTTCAGACATATACAGAGTGCATAATAAACGTAGCAACACCAAAAACAGCACTATTGTGGTCGAATTAAGTTCAACATTAATTAAAACGGATTTTATTAAAAAGACAAAGGACTTTAATAGAAACAGTAAAGAAAAAATATGCGCCAAACACCTCGGTTTCAAGACAGAAGTATATACTCCAATTTACGTCTCAGAACAATTAACCTCAAAAGGATCCAGGCTCTTCTATCTAGCCCGTGACCTAGCTAAGTCACGAGACTATAAATTCTGCTGGACCTCCTACGGAAAGGTATATGTAAAGAAGGACGAAACTGCGCCCACCGTATTCATTAATAATGAATCCCAAGTGAATAATTTAATGCAACAAAAATGACTAGCCATATGTATTTCTCTGTTACAGTTACATATTATTGTTTTTGTGTACTACTCAAAATCAAATGGCCCTACGATTAATTATACTTTTTACTTTTTATTTTTTAAACTAAAAGGTGAAAATCAATCGCGCTCACTCTTAATACATATACATTCAACTACACTTTTGTTAAACCCTACTTTCACTCGATTAACATACTCCACATTATACACGTTTATACTATTCGCCCACTTCTACCCACCCGCACACATCTACAAAAACATGACTAATAAAGTTAAGGATCACATACCACTCATCATAAATAATTATGAGTAACACATTACAAACTATAAACAATATAGACAGTACAGAAACTGCACATACTATTAGCTGTTCCCCTGAGGATCTTCATCAATTAATAAAATGTAATCCCGCGGATATTACCATTGTGGTACAAAACATACGAACCATTTACTCTAACCACAGCGACCTATTACTCAACCTACATAGTTTAAAAACAGATATTGACCTAATAACACTAACCGAATGTAGACTCGACACCTCTAAACCCATACCCCAAATACACAACTATCTATCCTACCAAACTTCCAATCACTTAAACAAGGCCGATGGAGTTGTTGTCTATGTTAAAAGTACTCATAGGACCTCAGTCGAGGAAGTAATACTGACACATGCATCCTGCCTTCAAATTAACTTCCATCCTGAGCTAACTGTCTTGGCTATCTACCGGTCGCCTTCAAAACCAAAAGCCGACGAATTTATAAATTCATTAAATTATCACTTAACCACTATTGCGGCAAGCAAGAACATAATAGTCACAGGAGATTTAAATATCAATTTGATTTATAACGAGGCTGAACACACTTATGATCGCTCAAACAGGTTAACCTATCTCAACATGCTAGCGATGCACGGCTTAGTTCCAGGGCATTCATTACCCACCAGAGGCAAAAACTGTTTAGACCACTTCATGGTAAAACTTGACCCGTCAAATACTACTGCGACCGTAGCTAAACTAAACACAACCATAACAGATCATTCCATGATTTTCTTAAAATTGTCAAACAAAAAACAAATACGTCAAATCGCTAAAACTAAAACCACGATTAACTTCGATAAAGCATTAGAAAACTTAGGTGAAAGTGACTTACGTCATTTGTTAAATCTTACCGACCCAAACACAATCTGTGACCGATTAATACATGCAATACAAACTTGCCTTAAAAATAACACAATTACGACAGTAATACCGCAAAAACATAGATTAATAAAACCATGGATGACGCTCGGATTACTGCGCTGTATACGTAACCGCAATGACATGCAAACGAAGCTAAAGAATGAACCACATAACGTAATATTAAAAATCACCTTCAAAAGATACAGAAACTTTTGCAACTGTATTATTAAAAAACTAAAGAGGAAACACGATCGAGTTCAATTATATAAAGCGCATAAAAACCCCAAAAAAATATGGGAAACCATAAATAACATTACTCAACGAAAGCCAAGCAAAACCCCCAACTCGGATCTATTGAAGCTTAAGGCTACTCCAAAAGAGTCAGCAGATACTATAAATAAATACTTTTCTAACATAGGTAAAATTCTCGCTAACGAGATAATTGCCAGCACCAACACAGGATCGCGCCAAAACAATAGTTATGACTCACCTAATGATCTACCTCTCTCTTCTTTTGTACTTTTAAACACAGACCAGGATGAAGTTCACCGTGTGTTAATGTCTCTGAAATCAGATAGTGCCCCGGGCTGGGACGGTATAACTGTGAACTTCCTAAAAACCGCTCAGGCTATAGTCGTCCCAATTATAACCCACTTAGCGAACCAGTGCTTTGAGCACGCTACCTACCCGAACGCCTTAAAACTAGCTTTTATAACACCTGTGCACAAGAGCGGTGACAAAGCAAACCCGTCAAATTATAGGCCTATATCTGTACTGCCATCAATATCTAAAATAATAGAAAGATTAATAAATTCACGTCTCTTATCTTACCTTAACAAAAACAACCTTCTATCGCCCTCGCAGTACGGATTCAGACAAAAAATGTCTACGGAAGACGCAGTACTGGCGCTTGCCTCGGCTGTTACCAGTCAAGTGGACAGTGGAGGCAAGTGCCTTGCTGTCTTCCTGGATCTTCAAAAGGCGTTTGACACAGTCTCTGTCTGCACTTTGCTGGATAGGCTTGAATCAATAGGAGTAAGGGGTATTCCCCACGCCTTGCTCAAAGACTATCTAAGCGAACGCAAACAAAAGATTAAGATAGGAAATACCATTAGCTCTGAAGAGACCGTTCAGTTCGGAGTTGGCCAAGGTAGCGTGCTCGGACCGACATTGTTCCTTATATATATAAATACCTTATGTAGTATGAAAATCGCGAATGGACACATTCTTTCATACGCAGATGACACTGCTATAGTATTCAGTGCCACTACCTGGGACAATGTCCGGATAACTGCCGAGCGTGGACTGGCAAGGATAGCAGCTTGGCTTGACCATAACCTTTTAACCTTAAACACTCCCAAAACCAACTTCATCTGCTTCACAAAATACAACTCCTCTCAACCCCCTCCAGAATTTAAAATTAAGGTTCATAAATGCCATTATCCTGCAAATCCAAATTGTACTTGCACAGAAATTACTAGAGTGGAAACCACCAAATACCTAGGTGTTATGGTTGATCAACGATTGTCCTGGCACAATCACACGGAATTAATAATGAAGCGAATAAGGAAATTAATTTGGACTTTCAAGACATTACGTTATGTAACCTCAAAAAAACTCTTGCTACAAATTTATATCTCACTTGCTCAGTCCGTCCTGGCATATTGCCTACCTATCTGGGGAGGTGCCACTAAAATTAAATTCCTAGACCTCGAGAGGGCTCAGAGGTCCCTTCTGAAAGTAATGTTTTTTAAACCCTTCAGATTTTCAACTGAGAATCTTTACCGGACTTTAGATCTTTTGACCGTTAGAAAGCTTTATGTACTTAGTATAATTCTAACTAAGCATAAAACTCTTTCGTTCAACCCACAGAAGACAAAAGGCAGAAGGAAAAACACGGTTGCTCCCACTGTCTTAGCAAAGTCTACATTTGCAAAAAGACAATATCCTAGGCAATCATCCCACTTATACAATCTTCTAAATAAAGATCTTGACATATACCCACTAACCTACCGAGAATGCAAAAACGCTTTGTCTAAATGGCTTAAGTCAAAGACCTATGACGAAGTGGAAAATATGGTGCAATCAATGAGTCTATAATAAACACATTATATTTTACTGCCGCCAATAGAAGATAATGCCCAAGATTATTTTTCGATCCCAAGACTAGTCGTAGGGATAGCTAGCAAAAATTTAATTTCATACCTCAAATTACACTAGATAATTTATCTCCAACATGTATGATGTGGAGTTACAACACTACGACCCACACTTACTCACACCTACTCCTCCCACACACACTCACCTCCACACCATCACCTACACACATAGCACACACTACGCAGCGCGTTTTGCCTTTCATAAAAATACCTACTGTGTTTCCGATTCATTCTTTTATTTTCGTTTTATTATTGTTTATTTGTAAACGTTTATTTATCTTAAACACGCCCAATAATTTATTAACGATTATATAACCTGGGAAAGGGCGGAGAATCCTAACACAAGCAAACTATTTGCTTAAAAGGATTCTCCCCAGTGTAACTAGAATAAGTTATTTAAGTTGATGCAATAAACTTTTTTTTAATTTAATTTTTTAATTAATACCTTTTATTTCCCCGTGGATCACTAGTCTTTTGTAGGCACTTTGAAATTGAAAAGCTGTTGGATTGTTGTTATAGCCGCCTTTTGATCGAATCGCGCTGAAGAAAGACTCTAGATGATCTTGGCTCAGTTTGTATACAGGTAAAAATTTAAGTTTGCCCGTCACTACCATATCAGCATACATTTTTTTAAGACTTTGTATACATATCAAGAAACCAAGGAATCCAACTTTCCTATTTGTTTGCAATATTGGTTTCCCCTCTAATTGCAGCCCTCTGATGTAGATATCCATTATATTGATAAAGTATAGTATGCTATCACCATTTTTACTATTAATAGGTTTTTTAAAACCATACATATTCAGATTCCGGCTATTGAAAATATCAAATAAGTTGTTAATTTTTCTTATAAAATCAACAGTATCATCAGAACCTGAAAATTCTGGCAAATTTAATTGTTTGTCACAAAATTCTATTGCATCTGCCACGGAATTACTGAATGTTTGTGCCGCCAACTTAACTTTCATTATTTGTTTTGAAAAGTTAATATGCTGATTTTTAAGACGGTTAGCGAGATGGAGTCCCTCCTTTTCTTGCAGATTATGAAGCAATTCGATAAAATGCCATGAAATTATTCCACCATACATATTTCTTAACTCATTTTTCTGACCTAGTGTATTTCTAACAAGTTTTAGCATATGTGCTGGATCCGGAAAAATAACTATGTGCTGTTTATCACTAACAAAATACGAAGTAATATTTTCAAAAACATCGAAATTGCAACCTAAGCTTTTTGCCATCGAAAAGTTAGCCGGACAGCCATCAAAAGTTAGGGAGACTATATTAACACCACAAGCTACTAACAAACCCATACATTGTTTAATCAATGTTGCCTTCTGTTCGCCTGTACAACCATCAATAAAAAAATAACCGACAGGCATCTTCCACCTACTATTTATAAACGTTACCATAAACACCAATGCCTCCCTAGCTTCAGCTACATTGTGACCATCCAAAGCTGCCCCATAGTTTACCAGACCTACACACTTTGTTCCGTCCCACTGGACGTGCCTCCTAATAGCCATCTCATCCATACTTACTGCGCAATATAGTTCGATTTTTTTGTTCTTTGCCACTAATTTAATGCATTCTAATGATTCTGTTGTAAACCCTGGGTTTGCATCTACACTTTTGTACCATGTGGTAAGTGTGGATGGATGAGGCAAACAAGTATTAAATTGTTGTCGTACATACTTATAAGCTCGAGGACTTATAAATTGCAAGCAAAGAGCGAATTTCCGTAAAGACGGTGAATATTTTCTACCACTGGAAGCGGGATTCAACATTTTTTTCAAGAAGTCTCTATTGGCAGAGTCAACAGATTCTAATAAATCCCCATCTTCTTCACTTATCAAAGACTTGATTTTAAGTTCCGCAATAACATTTTCTAGTGTAGCTACTTTTTTCGTTAAGCGCCTACTTTTTTCTCGAAGAGCCTTTAACTTTTTCAGTCGTTCAGATGAAAGTTTTTCCGAGTGTTTCCATTTCTTTCGCAACGTTCGAGGAGTGTACTCTGGAGTCTTGTCCTAAAACCCACAAAAAGTTTAAAAACCATAACGTTGTATACATATATATAGGTATACAGACACAATATTTTTTGGTGTACTATGTGGTTATTTAAAAATTGAAGGGTTTACTATTATAAATGGCTTTGCTCGATCAAACGGCTTGATATTGAATTAATGTAAGTACCAAGATTATAACGAAGGTAATTTATATTTTATTACTGTACTGAAAAATACTGTATTGAGTCGAGGGAAAATAATACTATTTTTATTTTATTTAGCTACTTACATGAATACTTAAAGTATTTTCAATTTTCTTTTGTGTTTCTTCCTGTAAACTGATGGAGGAAGGTGACGGAATACAGGCCTTTGTTTCCTGAAAAAAGGTATTCAAAATCAAATCAAAATCAAAAGTCATTTATTCAAACTAGGCTGAGAGTCAGCACTTTTCGAACGTCAAAATTACATAAGACAGTCCCCCAAAACGCCCGCCCTTCACCACTTCCTAGTGCTTTAGCTGGGAAGAAGAAGTGGCGCAACAAACTCCCCAGCAGCACAGCTGTCTGTTTAGTTAGAAAACCATAGAATTATATAATTATAAGGTAATCAAAGAATAAAAACCGAATCACAAAAAAAAACATATTAAATTATCTGCCATATTTAAGCTAGCCACGCCAATATACCCAAAACAGAAACCAATAAAAAAACAATGAAAAAAACAACATAATTAATACAGAAATAAAAGCCTCCAGGCATAAGGGGCGTGACATCTTACATATGCATTATTGGATTATTTTTAAGTAAACACAAATGATAAACTAGGACCATCGAAGTAAAATAAGTTAACAGAACAATTACTTTAACAATATCAAAACCATATACAGCAAGACGACCAGTCACCACAAGCAGCACCCGTTCACGAGCATAACGCAAAGATCAGCCATTGCCCCCCTCGCCATATTTGAGGGAAGGAGGCAACCCGATCCCCGACGCTACCGCAAGCAGCGACATTATATTATATTTACTTTTAAGACAATAATTAATTTAAAAAAAGGCTCTTCGAGAGCCTTTAATATTTTCAGTCGTTGAGATGATAGTTTTTACGAGTGTTTACATTTTTTCGGAACGTTCGAAGAGTGTACTCTGGAGTCTTGTCCTAAAACCCAAAAAACCATTTAATACTATTTTCATTTAGCTACTTACATGAATAATTAAAGTATTTTCAATTTTCTCAGGTATTTCTTTCTGTAAACCGATGGAGAAAGATGATGGAATACAGGCCTTTGTTTCCTGAAAAAAAGGTTTTTTTTGAAGACATAATCTATACTAACATTATAAAACTGAAAAGTTTGTTTGGTTGAACGCGCTAATCTCAGGAGCTACTGGTTCGAATTGAATAAATCTTTTTTGTTGGATAGTCCATTTATCGAGGACGGCTATACAACATCACGCTACGACCCTTAGGGGCTGAGCAGCGGGTGATAACGCGGGGATCAGCTAGTACAAAATAAGTGGAGGAAGATAATGTTTACAGAAAATAGAATTTAAAGTTTTTAAACTTTGAACGGGAGTTCAGAGTCTCAGAGAAGCCTGTCTGTCATTAATTGCTAATAAAATGCACAAAATAATGTTTGCAACTAACACGGTATTTGTACTAAATGAATTAGAGACATAAATAAAAATCTTATAAAACCTGGATAGAAACTTAATATGTCATTAACTGAATATTTACCAGAATAGGTACAGCATTAGGTAATAGCAGAGTAAGTTTCTTCTTTTTATTTAACATTTTACTCTCAAAATGTCTGCTGCAAATTTTTGATGACGGTTTTGGTGTCCAATATGTTCGTCCTGTAGCTAGAATCCAATTCTGACGTAAATTATCATGTTCAGGAAAACTGCAACAAGCCATTAAATCTTTTAGATATTTAATTAATACACTGCAGTATACATATTACTTCCTATAATAGTGGGTAATAATTTATAGAAAAGTTGGCAACACCAAAGACTACAGGTTAGAATTTATAATTGTTATTTTTGTGCTATTTTTAGGACAAATTTACGTCTAGAGTACCTTATAGACACTATATGATTATACAAAAATGTTACTGAATGCCTATTAACCGATAAAGAGTGATATACTTACGAATGAAAAGACAATCCTGGCGTTTTCGTTCCACTATCGCTTTTACACCCTTTAACACTACACCGCACCATGTTTTTTAAAAAATTGGTTGAGATAGTAATTCTCAATTGTTCACAACAAAATGTAACATCAATTACATAAGGTAAGGCACGTAAAACTTTATTTTTTAAGTAAGACGATAGCTAGGCACACGTTAGCTGTCAAACTTTGTTTATATAAGTAGTGTGCTAACCTGGAAAAAAGTGGCACGCTCCGTGAAACAAAAGATCTTATCGCTCTGTTTCATTTCTTTACACGACATCGGCATAAGTAGCTCTTTTTCTTGTGTGACTGCGACGAAAGATATCAATTTGTCTATAGCATTCTCTGTCTACGTTCATTGACGAGATTTTGCTCTTGCAAACATGTTAGATCTTTGCATGAGTTTGTTGCTCACATATACCACCGTAAAATATTAACACTTTGCAAAACACACAGTGGCCACACCGATGACGGTCCTGTCACTGGTCAAATTGTCAGTTTGGATTGTAGTAATATTTTAAATTCCTTGGTGTTACTTTTAAACAGATTTTGCCTGTCTTGTGTAAAATGTCTACCAACGACTATCGAAAATGTGCCAAGTACGATATAACACGTGCTGAAGATAAGTTGGTGTCCTATCATCGGTTCCCGAATCCAGGGAAAAACAATATTACTAAGTAAGTTACTAAGTAGACCAAGAGTGAATTTATATATTAGTGTTTCTGTTAACCCGTTAAAGAAACACTAATATCAACAACAAAGTTGCGATTCAACCTTTAGTTTATGATTTTGACGCAGCTCCGGCAGCTAAAATTGCAGGGATACCTGATTTCTCAAGCCCTTAGTGTCAGACTTCTCAAATTCAGGCGACTTGATTCTAAACCCAACCCCTTGTAGCGCTTAATGAATTATAAGAGACTGGTCAACCGAAATCTAAGTTAGTATTTTCTAGTAACGATCTATTCTGATTACAAACTGTTTGTACGGTCTCATCGACGTATATTTCTCCACTTACTCTGCAAGATACTTTACTGATAGTGAACTAGCTATCAAAAACTAAGACAAATAATCGCTTTCCACTCTAATACTGTCACTTACTCTTATCTTGAATAAACTTAACTATTTAGTGCATCTTATTGGAACATGTTTCTATAAACTAACTGAACGTACAAACCTTCACAACAAACCGGTGTACGGAGTGAACTACCACAACCCGTACACTTATTGTCAAATCTGTTTATGTTATCAACTCTTTTCTACTGGTTACGTGTCTTTCACTGTGTTCATTGTTATTTTTTCAGGGCCCTTGCATGAGCCACATATTGCTGGCCTAATGAAGATTGGACACATCCATCTTTTTCTCTCACTACATACAAAAAATAAAGTTTTATGTGGGAGCGACAAAAATTTAGCAAATTTGCGGTTCCTGATTCAGCTGAAGTAGAGGAACCTTTAAACAAAAGAGAAAACATATTTAAGCAGGTATGCGTTGCGCTACCTTAGGTGTTTGTTGATTTTGTAGTGACCAATTTTGTCTAAAATGCTAATTAAATTTGAAATGCTGTTGGCAGGCTGCATAAGATGTTAGTTGATAACAGATAACATTGTGTATTAAAACTAGTTTTTTCTGCAGAGTTTTGGACTGCCAGCAGAATAGCTTGTGTCAAGGATACCATTTGCACAAATAGAAAATATTGCAGTTGAGCCTTCAACAAGTGATGTGGTTTTGACACAATAACTTTTGTAAAACCTTCAAAATCAGTAGAACCAACATGCAATGAGCAGGTAATTATTAATTATTATGGTTATTTGAAGTAATTTTTTGTAACCCTATCAAGACATAATTACGTAGTTGCAGTACAAAGTCTTGTGTTGCGGCCAGCACCCTAATTGCGTAATACACAATCAATCTGAATCTGAATCGTTTTGAAACAGTTTGCTAATCCATTGCTTCTTAAGTTCGATAAAAATTCTGCTCAACATTAAATAGAACGCAATGAATGTTCTTGAACCGTCAAAATCAAACAGATTAGTCGTAATCGTTTACGAAAATGTGTTACGCAATTAGGGTGCAGGTCTGGATTAAATTTTAGTTTAAGTAGCCAGGTTTGTATGTATGCTTTAAGAAACTATTGTAATAGTTTTTTTAAGGATTCAGACCCAACGGGTACCATAGGGACCCTATTTATAAGAATGTACCATCTGTGTTGGTCTATCACAGGGCTGTATCTTTGCGACCATATAATAATTACGTAGTCGGCAATTTTGTGCGGGACGAATGAAACAGTGATAGTGCATAAAAACAGTATTAAGTACTGTTTTTATGCACTGTCACGGTGAAAACGAGAAGATTATTATTATTATTACGTATTCGCTGATTCTGTAGCTTGAAATTCGTCCCAAAATCTCACAAATCCTGATCCAGCCCGTTCCTTGCTGCCCTTTTCCAGCGACGCCCTAAGCCGAGGTCCGTACCCCACAGGGGGTGCCATTAGCGTGTAGTCGATTAGTTTTAAGTTTTTTCAAGCCCTGGCTGGAGGCCTTAAATTATTAGGGCAACCACAGGCAAGCCCGGTTAAGCAGACGACAAGCGGAAGGCGGTTGACCTGCGAGATTTCATTTACAAAAAAAAAAAACTCGTTCGACACAGTCGGCGGCGAGCTCTCCTGGAGAAAACACTCCAAATACAGAAGAAAGAAGCAACCAGTGGTTTTATTCCTCACCAGCCCAACACTCAAATGAGGCTGTATACCACTATTTTTTATGTCCAGAATATGCTTTACTATGGCTGCTATCACAATAAATAACATAAAAAAAAATCTCATTAGTAATTACTTTAAGTAAAACTCATAACAAATAGTATTGGTATTTCTGATTTCAGAACACTCTTAGAATAGTGATAACCCCAGTCTTTGCATCAAAAATGGACACAGCATCTCATGCCAAGTCACCATCTAGAAAACGCAGTGGTATCCTGAGTGCTATTAATGTATCCAGAGTAAATGAACTGACTACTAGAGAAAAAAAGTTATACAATGTTTGCAGAAAACATGAAAACAGAAAACATGTTTAAAAAAAGAAGACTAATTTGATTGAATAGATTTCAGCAGATGAAAATGTGCAAAAACTGTGTGATTTAAATATTAGAATATTCCTTAATAGTGTTGCTACAAAGCAAGTTGAGAAATTGCCCAAAAAAACCAAAAGGCAGAAGATACACATAATCAGAAAGTCATGTCTTTACTGATTTATAAAAAGTCACCTGCCTGATACAGACTTTTAAGAAGAATGTTTGCTTTACCATGCCAAAGCAGTTTGAATAAATTACTCAACAGAGTACCACTTAAACCTGGCATCAATAAACATATATTCTACTTCTATTAAAAAAAAATATTGATAAGCAAAGTGATGACGGATCCAATATTTGTATACTTTTGTTTGACGAAATATATATTAGAAAACATTTTGTAATAAGATACAAATCAGGATATAATACATGGCTTCCAAGACCATGGCAATCATGGGAGAAGTTAACAATACGCCAGTAAAGCCCTTGTTTTTATGTTAGCTGGCCTAAGAAAGAAATGGAAGCTACCAATCGCTTTTTATTTTTCACATGCAATAAACGCCGATAGAATGACTGTGATTTTAAAAGTGGTAAAATATTTATCAAGGTCGACTAAGCAGAAAAAAACACATTAAATTAATAATGACTATTGTTTATTCCTTTCAGATAATAACAGAATGTTTTAATGCTACACAATAGCAATCTAGTCGCCACTGTATGTGATTTATCAACAGTAAATGTAAAAGTTTTGAAAACGTTAGGTGCAACAACCCGACGGAAAATTGTTGCAGTTTTGGATCCTCCACATCTTCTAAAGTGTACACGAAATATTTTGATGAAACTTGATTTTGAGTGCACAACTAACAAGCAGGGCAATGATGAACCTGTCAAAGGTTAGCATATTAAAAAAATAAACTTATCGGTCAGACACAACATTCAAAAGAATTCTTAGTTATAATGGTGCCCAGTGGTAACGGCCGCAACTTACGAGTTGCAGGTCGTAGGTTCGAACCCAGACAGGCGCTACTTTATGTAAACTATTTCATCACCACTGCTCTCAAAACCGTGAAGGAAAACATCGTGAGGAAACCGGCATGTTTGAGAACCAAAAACTCGAAGACATGTGACATCTACCAATCCGTACTGAGCCCGCGTGGTGGATTCCGGCCCACTGCCTCTCACAGAGAGGAGGCCTGTGTCCCAGCAGTAGGAACTTATTAGGCTGATTATGCTTAGTTGTAAATGTAAAAGTATCTCGCGTAAACTGATCTTCAGGCCGATTATTGCGTAACACACTTACACCAAAATCTTTTGCATATGTTTGAAAAATTTGTTTGATCGACAGCGACAAGAATGAAATGGATATTATTGAATTTTCATAAGAAAGGGATTGCTATTAAAGTATGTTACGCAAGTTGGCTGCTGTTTTTCAGTGGTTTTGAAGAATGAATAATTTAGGGACAGTCCGCCTACATATTAGTGAATTTCTAATTAATGAACTTAATAAGAAAAACATTTAAATCTCCAACTCTCTACCAATAGAGATATTAAGTAGCAAGTATATGCACCGTCCCGGAGACTGGCCTTCCCCCGGACCTATCCATAAGGGGACTCCAGCCCTCGGGCACACTGGGAGGTTTCATGTCCTAGCACCCCGTATCAAAGCAGCTAATATTATAATAAAATAAAACAGATCTACCTATTAGTAATTACAGTAAATTAAGAACTATTTGTTTTGTTTCAGGAATAGCAAAATGGAGTCACATAGAGTTTAGAAGCTTGCAGCACAAGTATTTAGCCACTCTGTCACGGCTGGCATATTTGCTAAAATTGCATCAAGTGAGTATTGGTTACCTACCCTACTACCTACCTTAGAAACAAGACAGTATTATCGTATAAGGTCTATTCTCTCTCACAGCCATCATGAAGCGGCATCCTCTTTAAGCTGTAATACCAATGTCGCTAAGGAAACTTGCGCACACATAACGTGTGTGTCAGTTTGATAACACCTTACAGAATACGGTGAAATAACGTCTTAAGTAGTAAATTCAATGAAAATTGCTACATTGTATAAAACTTCATTTTAATAATTTAATTGTTTTATAATTTTTATAGGTAATTTTAATAACTTATTGGCAAAAATAGTTTAATGCCAGTTACCTTTTTAAAAATGTCACATTTTTCAGATGAACTTCCACCTGAAGCCCTGGAAACTGCAACATTTACGAACAATTTCGACGAGCTTTTCGATGCCGTAAACGCGGACACCCCTGATCTCTACGTGGTAGAAAAAGTACTCCAACAAACATGACTTTACGTAGTCCGCACATAACACTCTTTCAAAAAATGCGAAAATCTATTTCGGAAATGAAATATCTAGGCATTAAGTCCAAACCTCCAGCCTATGACGGTTGGGTTCACACTTTGAATGCAATAGAAAGGCTATGGAAAAACTTGCAGGCAATTCAAATCAAAAGCCTTTCGACGCGTCGTCTAAATCAAGATCACTTGGAAAACTGTTTCGGCTGCATCAGGTTTATATTGCGGTGCTAATTATAATCCCACAATCCAACAATTTGTGGCGGCAGTTAAAACGGCGATATTGTCGAATTTGCGCCACTCGGGGCAAAGAAAAAACTGTGAGGATGATACTGCAGTATTATGCGACTACTTGTCCAGTTTTTTAACGAATATTCCAGAGGAAGAAAAAGGAAAGGACCACTAAAATTTCATTTTAAATGACATTAAGGCATTATTGGCTGAAGGAGTCGAACAAACGATGCCGGAAAGTCAAGCATGTGGATACGTGTGCGGTTTCATATACAAGAAACTCCGTCATAATGATTGTCCAGATTGCCGGAGAACATTTTTGTCTGACACAGCGGAACCTTACACATATTCACTAACTTTATAGAATATGACGCAAAAAACGCATTGAACTACGCTAACAAAGCCATGATACAATGTGTGGAAACATGATACAATGTGTGGAAACAATGGCTCCTTTTTAATTCAACAGTACTTAACGGATGAAGGTTGGAAAAAAAAATCAACTTAATATTCTTACTGTACTAGATATTGTTGACTTTTCTTCTTTACGTGATTGTCCAAAACATTTAGAATTAAATAAAAATCATTTAAAATCCAACATTTACTGTGCTGAAAAATCGAGAAATGGATGAAGAGGAGAAAAAGAAGGCTGTAGAAAGAAAAATGAGAATCCTAAGAAATAAATGATTATACTAACTTAATTCATTGTTTTATTTGTTTTTATAAGCAATAATACCATGGTTGATTACACAGCATGAAGAGGATTCATAATTATATGGAGTTTCGAATTAGTCTCCATGTATTTATGAATTTCTCTTCATGCTTCAATCTTCAATAGATTTCCCGCAATAAAATCGCTTGTTTAATTTCCGGATAAGCCGCAACAGCGCTAGTGTATACTTTTTTTTTTTTTTTTTTTTTTTTTCTTTTGGCTTCGCACGGTTTGTGCATTCAGCCAATGTCATGTTTATTTTACTTAGAAGGAATTGAGGAAGGAAAAGGAGTACGAAGGGACAAGAGGTTACTGAGAAATGATGAACGATCATATAAGGGACAGGAGAAAAAAATGTGATCTAAGTCACCTACGTCTGTGCCACACAGACAAATGGGGTCGTCGATGATATGAAGTTTGGCAAGATGGGCTGGAGAGCAGACATGACCCAATCTCATCCGTATCAGAATGGAGGTCTCCATCTTGCCAAACTTTGCCCTGCCAAACCATGGTTTTTCCGGAACGTCTGGTTGAATATATGAAAAATAATGACCTTTCGATTTGCTTCCGATATCCCAAGCTTCCTTCCAGGTTTTCCGAAGAAAAGTCTTTGGTAAAGACTCGAGGTCAAAGTAAAAGTTTGTATAAGGAACTAAGTCTCCGCATTGCACCGCATCAACGGCGAGTGTGTCAGCCACTTCATTGCCATGGATTCCAGCATGGGCCGGAATCCACACAAACTGCAGTGTATTACCCTCAGAGATGGTTCGGAACGCAAATTCTCTTATTAAATAAATGATTGGCAACTGCGATTTGAGTACGAAAGGAGATTTATTGATGGCTAGAAGAGCACTTTGAGAATCAGTAAAAATTAAAGTTTTTTTAAGCTTTAAAACACGAATATATTCTATGGCTTTTAAAATGCCAAAACATTCCCCGGTAAAAACAGAAGTCTCAGGTGGCAGTTTTATTTTTTGTACGATGTTGTATTGAGAATGGTAAGTACCAATCCCAACACAACCCGTCGGAGAACGCTTCGCAGCATCCGTAAATATATGGTGGTACTCTAGGTGTTCAGCCAGAAAACGGTTAAAACTTAAATGGCAATTGGGATCTGATTTACTTACACAGTTATATTTTATGATGGGACTGAATTGTAAACTCTCATAGCTACTGCTAAATAGCCGAAGTTTATTGGAACGATGAATAGGAGAAGCAAGTGATAGGATTTTTTTATAGCTTACAACTAAACAAGGAGCACGTTTATGGGACCAGTAATTTGAAGATTCAATCTGCAACACTAAAGAGTCCAGTTTAGGAATAAGAGGATGAGTTGAGATCTGAAGAATCCGGAACAAATATTTGTCAGATAGAAATTGCCTTCTAAGATGTAAAGGAGCTTCCCCGCATTCAACTTGGAGTGCATTAATGGGGCTAGACTTCATGGCACCCGAAATAATGCGTAGTGCCTTGGACTGGATGCGATCCAATTTTTTAAAAGCCATAGAACTTCCAGGTTCGAGAACGAACAATCCATAATCCAGAGTGCTTCTGATGATTGCGTTGTAAACGAGTTTCAAAGAAAAGGGATGTGCACCCCACCATACACCAGAGAGGCACCTAAGCATGTTTAGGTGATTTTCACATTTGTTAACAATATATTCACAATGAGGAACACTACTTAATTTACGGTCAAGTATTATACCTAGATATCTGAAATTGTCTTTAACTGGAATAGGTATTTCCTTATAAAAGAGATTTATTAAGGGAATATTTCTCTTCCGGGTGAATAAAACAGCTGCGCTTTTAGACGTGGATAAATCCAAACCGTTAAGATGCAACCATGACTCTAAAGTATCTAAAGCAGAATTGATGGCACAGCTTGCTTGTTCAATAGATTGGCTTGAAGAATATAATAACAAATCATCGGCATATTGAAGAACCTTAACATGATTAGCTAAGGACGTGTCTAAATCAAATGTGTAAATATTGTAAAGAATGGGACTAAGCACAGAACCCTGTGGGAGACCTCTCCATACCAGACGAGATACTTCTTGATCTCCTATTAACATGATAACAGAGCGTTCAGTCAGGATATTAATAATGAAATTCGACAAATTCAATGGGACTTTTAAGGCTTGTAGTTTATTTTGTAAAACTGATAAAACAACATTATCGTATGCTGCATTAATATCAAGGAAAACTGCAACGGTAGATTGGTTATTAGAGAAGGATAACCGAATATCAGTTGTGAAAATACTTAAACAGTCAGTTGTACTTTTACCTTTTCTATAGCCATATTGTGATTCTGCCAAAAGACCCTTACTTTCAACGTACCATTCAAGGCGATTTTTAATTAAGTGTTCCGCTAATTTCATCAGAATTGTAGACAAAACTATGGGACGGTATGAAGAAGGGTCAGATGGAATTTTATTTGGTTTAAGGAATGGCAATACCATTTGACGTTTCCATTGTACAGGGATGTTCCCTGTTTTCATAATAGAATTAATAAGCTCTAAATAATAACTGAGGACGTCCTCATTTAAGTTAGCAAAAAAGGAATACGGGATGCCATCGATACCTGGTGCAGAATCCTTGGTTTTGTGAATAACGCCCTTTAATTCAGTGAGAGTGAATGGTAGGTCTAGTGTCGTGTCTTGCTCAATGGCTACGTCAGACAGGTGATGGTTAATACTCTCAGGTACAAAAGGAGGAGCTAATTTATCTAAAAATTCACTAGCTAAAGAAACGGGAATAGGAGAAGGGTTGTTATAAATGGACCTAAATCTGCGAATATTGCGCCAGACAATCGTAGGGTGAGTATTCGGCGAAATTGATGAGCAAAAACTACGCCAAGAATCAAATTTTTTCTTCTTAAAAAGTTTGTTGGTTTCATTTAATGAATTAGTAACGATTTCAAAATTAATGTCAGACATATCAAGGTTATAGTTGTATTCAGCCTCTTTACGTTTTTTGATCGATTCTGTGCACTCAGAGTCCCACCACGGAGGTGAGGGAATTGTATTATTATTGCTATTTTTTACAGGAAAAACTTCATCTGCCGCTGCGATTAGTATGATTGCTAAAGCTTCAGCACAACTATTTTCATTGTCATCAGATATAACAGGCAAGGAGCATAAGTTTCTGTCAACATGTTTCTAAATTTGTCCCAGTCATTATTATTTCTATTAGGAAGTTTATGTTTTGAGTTTGTATGCCTTAATGGTGCATTTGGTTTGGATAGAGGATAAGAAATAACTATTGGAAAATGGTCACTACCATATGTAGAGGTTAGAGTACGCCAATTTAATGAAGAGGCTAAGTTTGGAGAACAGATAGAAAGGTCAATTGCGCTTTGGTTCTGATTGGGATCTGAACGGCGTGTGGCAGCTCCAGAGTTCAAGATGCATAAATTATGTAAGTCTATTATATCTAGTAACTCATCACCATAACAATTAGATGTTGAACAACCCCAAGATTGGTGATGGCAATTAAAGTCCCCCAATATTAAAAATGGCTTTGGAAGAGAAGCAAAGAGATTATTCACCTCTTGAAGAACCGTAGAAGAGGGGTGAGGAATGTAAATAGAAACAAGACAAGTGTGGTGCACTTTAATAGCTACAATTGAAATTTCCTCACTATGAGGAGGTAAGGAAATTATAGAGAAAGGGATAGAATTCTTGATAAGTATAGCAACCCCACCATACCCATCAGATCTATCCTCTCTAATGGTTAAATAACCATTAATTTTAAAAGTATGATTGGATTTGAGCCAAGTCTCTGCTAAGGCAAAGGCAAAAGGCTCATATTTGTTTAAAATATAAATAACGTCACTCTTTTTGTTCATCAGACTGCGGCAGTTCCATTGGATTATTTTGGATGTGTTGTCCATTTTGAATGGATTGAGATACATTGAAAGAAGTGGCAGCGTTGGACGGTGAAATGTTGAACTGAGAGAGAAGATTGTGTAACGCAGAAAGAAAATCGTTTATGGAAAAACTTGTGTCTTTATTTGCATTAATATGATTATTAGAAAGAGCACAACCATTTGATGGCTGGGGAATCACAAAATCTTTAATAATGGCATTGTGAGCCTCTTTATTATATCCTTGTACAGATTTAGGAGGTGAGCGTGGTTTGAGAAAGACAGTCTTTTTATAGTTACTCGAAGTAGGCATTCTATTCGGTAAAGAGATTGATGGAATATCTGCAAAATTTTTGGAGGGAGAAGATAAAAGTGTATCAGCATATGATTTAGTTACTGGGGGATATAATTTAGTAGCTTCAGCATAAGATACTGAACTTTGTGCCATGTATGTTTTAATTGATTTTTGCCTTAAAAATTCTGGGCAAGACTTATTAGTAGCATAGTGAAAACCAGAGCAATGGCAGCAAGATGCACTTTCAGGTTCTCTTTCACAACTGTCTCCAGTGTGGTCTTGACCACATTTAAAACAGCGAGGTTTGGACCTGCACTGAATTTTAGTGTGACCAAAACGACAGCAACTGAAGCACTGAATGGTAGGGAAAATATATAAATCTACAGGTAAAGCATTGTAGCACATAAAAATTCTTTTAGGTAAAACCTGTCCATCAAATGTAACAACTATGGTTTGGGAAGGTTTCCAAGTAGTTGTACCATCAACATTCGTTTTAAAATTGAGGCGTCTGACTTTTAAAATTGGACCACAACCAATAGGCACAGTTATATTATCAATAACTTCCTCTGGAGACCATTCCGCAGGAACACCACGCACTAAACCCATTCTAGTAACATTAAAAGTAGGTATAAAAGCTTTATAATTATGTGTTTCGAGACTATTGTTTGTAATAAAGGAATTCGCGTCCAGGAAATTCGAAAAAGATAAAGATATTTTATTGCGCCCGATTTTTTTGACGCTACCGTTTATTATATTTTTGAAAGCGTTGCGCTTTAAAAACTTGCCAAATGTGATTGGGTGCAATGTGGTTCCATCATCAGGTGTAATATTATTTTTTTGAATATGAATAACAAATGGCGAGTTGTCAGTTTTTTCATAACTTTTTCTGCCAATCTGAGTGGAAACTAAGGACGGAGCAGGAATATCAGGATTTTTTTTAGTGGGAACAACGTCGGAACCAAGTGTTTCGGAGCAGTTAGGCTCCAATGTAGAAGCTAATGAAGATTCCGTGCAACCACAACCCGAAGACTCGGAACCGTGGTTTTTACGGGTACGGCGACGCTTATTGCAGTGTTTGCAAACATGCACACGGCTTCTTTTTAAATGACGAGCTGAAGATGACCCATCGGTATCCATGCCCGACTCGTTAGATAGTAGGGTAACAAAATTGCCTGCCGGGGGCACAAAGGCCCCCGGGTCAGGCGGTTCGTTCATTTCCCGCTAAATTAAAATAAAAAAAACTTACCACTACCGAAGAAAATACACAAAACTAATATTAAAACTATATATAAAATAGAAAAGAACACTAAAACTACGACTACTGATCCTATATTACAAGTTTTTTCAATTTAAACAATTTTCTCAAAAAAGGACGCGTCCGCCAAGTTCGAAGTTTCCCGCGCTTTTTTTCTAGTGTATACTTGTGTAACGCTATGTTTGCATTTTTTTACCATAGAGTTACCGTTCTTCTCTCGGTAGAGAGTAGTTATATTCTTTGGGCAACACTGTGTCCTGTCCTGTCACATGTCCTGTGCTAAGAGATGTGAATTCTACGCAAAGAATATAACAACTACTCTCTGATTCTACGTGAAGCCCAAAGCCAAGCTGTGAACATTGAACAAGTGAAACAGGAAGGAACGCAAATACGTAATTTAACAAGTTTCATATTACCAAAACACTTAATTACTTTAGCATGGCTGGTCAAGATCAGAACAACAGTAACCAAAATGGCATTATAGACAACAATGAGATTGAACCTACTGATCGGACAGATGAAAATGTTGTTGAAGGTAAGTTTAAGATACTACCTTTTTTTCAATTATGCCTGTGTGTAAATCACTGAACCAATCGTGCAATATCATATATACGTAGCCTGGAACCTGGAGGACAGGCTTTTTATAAAAAATTATAAAGCACTTACATTACATTACTAGCGGACAAAATTGCGGAGACAGCTAATAGAGACATAAATACCTCAAAATAATTTGGACGTTTTACTATAAGTTATTACATTGAGCCAGGCAGTCAGCTGCTATGTGATCAGTTATAGATAGAAACATGATCTTAGAATTCCACCTAGAGTATTATTTAAATATTTTAAAGCTGTCACTAAGTCCCACATCAATCATATACTTATTTATTTATGTTTTGTTGTCAAGAAAATATTTGTTGAAAACATCTTCATTTAACATTGCCTAAGTACACAACAAGTGCTGCATGGGCTCCCTAGCAATGGGAACATTAGCTGACTAATTTATATAATTTCTAGGGTCAGTTCCAAAAGTAGTCAATAGGGCAGAGCAATTATTTTTGCTCTATCGCACAAATAGAGCCAGCTGTGTCAATTTCTTAAAATAGTATTTGAAATAGTGAAGTTTTTTAATAGAAACTTATTACATATTAAGTTTCTAATAAAAAACTTCGCTATTTAACCTACAATGTCATTTCAATTTAATATTTGTATAAAAACCAGTTTTGTTCCACACAGTGATTTACTTGCATCAAAACACAATTGAGTACCTACATTTCAACATTATTATCACTTAAGTCACTCAATATATATTTTTCCTTTTCAGAATATGTCATGTTGGATTCTAAATTGGATGAGTTAAATTCTGCATTGGACTATTTGGAGCAAAAGAATGATAATATACATGAAAGGTTGAGGGAGCTGCTGCAATCGAATATCAATATCAGGCAAGAATTACGCAATGAAAATACAGAACCAACTGGAAATTAATAATTCAAATAAATCAAGATTCCAAAATGTTAGGGATGATGACACTTTTTTATTTTTTAACTCAAAACAACATTAGTGTTCCCAAATACTACAAACAATATTATAAAAAGTGTAAAAATTTTCAAGACAAAGGTTTTAAAATAAGTGTTAGACAAGGACGTCACAACCATGTAACTTCATACAAGCGACGTACATTGTCCGTTTCGCACGATAAGGGCGGGAATAATCTCCTCCAAAAACCTTTAAAGCGTGTATCTTCGTCATATTTACGCTAAACTTAACAGATTTTTTCGATTATTTCATTTTTATTTCATTCTTTGAAATTACATAATTTTTCCAAACATTTTTAATATTTGTCATCATCCCTATTGTAATGTTAAGGAGTTAAAATTGATTTATGTAATAAATCAAAAATGTACCTATTTAATTTATTTGTTAATGTATTTAATCTTTATTAATATAAAATAAAGCTTAGTTTGTCAATACCTTGTGTAAAATAATTGAGATTCCCAAAACATGTTTTGACAGAGTATATTTATCTATTTTTATGGACTTAAAACCCATCGTCATCTGCCTAGCCTTTTCCTACTATGGTGGGGGTCGGCTTCCAGTCTTACCTGATGCAGCTGAATACCAGTATTCTGGTCTCTAATTCCATGCATAGGTGAGAATAAGGATTGTAGTGAGTGAAGCGTTTCTCGCTTCCTTGACATGGTTCATTCCAGCGCTGACAGCGCTCCAGTCGCCTGCTTCTTCAAGGAAGTGATGGCAAAAAGGAGGCATCAGAAATGAAATAGCGTACATCGTCACTCCTACACCGGAGCAGACGCCTTAGAGCGTGTAGCTATCTGCCGCAGACTGTGGCATGTGGGCCGTGTGGGCGGACAGAAATCCCGCAAATATAAAAGGGGCCCACTTGTATGGTCGGCCAATACATGTTGGGCGTTCAAATAAATGTGCGAGGGAACAGCACGTTTTAGGCCACGTCCTAACCTAATCGATCGTCGTCCATTATGTTCCCCTGCGTCCTTAGCAAAAAAGATCGTTAGCATCATAAGCGTTCATGTCTCTTTGTTCGGATAACTGGAAGGCGCCCTCTGTCGGCGCGACCACTCGTTTAGATTCGTTTGTTTCGACGATCGTATTCAGTATTAATGTTCTGTGATCGTATTCCTCTGTCAAAGGTAGCGAGTACTGAAGCCTACTCAGCCTACAGAACTGTTTCGACCGAACTCGACAAACGAACGCGAGGTCGCGCCGACAGAGGGCACCTTCCGGTTTTTTAAAATAAAAAGTGACATGCAATGATCGCGTATTCGCACGAACGATTTTTTCGGCTAGCACGAACGATTTTTTCGGCTAGCACGCAGGGATATGAACGCGGCGATCGCGCAACGTACGAGCATTAGACACTGAAGACAGATCTCTTTGACCGCCCTGGGGTGAAGGATATAAAGCTAAAATTCGCAAGTTTCAGTAGTGTTTCAGCAATGTTTTAACGTTATTTCTGTAATTTATATATTATCTAGCTTCTGCCAAAACTTCGTTCGCGTGAAATTTCTTGTTCCCTTGACCCACCCCGTCGCATCGCCTGCCTGCGCTATGGCTACGTTTTCGCTTAAGAGTTCTTACAGACTTTTTCCTTTCGCTCGGCTTCTAATGGGTCCTAGCGTGATGTTAAACGGCATTGAACCATCCGCAGGAATAGAGTTATCAAATGCTAAAATAATTTTTAAATTCGACTGGTGGTTCCAAGATTTGTGCGTTCAAACAAACACAAATTCTTCAGCTTTAATAATAGTATAAATATAGATGTAAGTACACATAAAGCTTCCGGAATAAATTCTCTAAATGATAGTTAAAACCACATCAATATCCGTTGTGTAGAAAAAAAAACAATGCGGGTACACAGGCAGACTGATACGAAAAGCGACTTTTATTTGGAGAGGATAAATATGTACAGATTTACATTGAAACAGCTGATTAACTTGCATTATTTCTTTATTTTCAACATACCTACGTTAACAAAACAATTCCTAGGAAAAGAAATGGTTGAGTGTGAAAACTTCTAAAAGGTTTTTTTAGAATATCAACCTATTCAGTGACTATCCTTTTTGACAAATCGCAGACCACAGTATCCACAAGAATGATCACCAGGCTTGTCCTGTGAAATAAATTTTCACACATTATTCAAGGATGTGGCTTAGTCCAGTTTCTTTGTATTTTTTTTTATATATTTCAACCGCGCTTAAAAATTATTTAAGCGCGATTGAAATATCAATAAAAAGACGGACGGTGGTTCACTCAACTATAAGCCCCAGTGCGCACGGGCGATAATATTTCGCGCACTACCTTAGAACTCTCCGTATTGAACTGAACATTGAGACCAACAGAGCGCATTCTAAAGCGTCAAACACACTGTTCGTAATCGGTGTCTTAAGTTTTCTATTTTCGGTTTTAGCCACCAACTACCAAAATTAGTTTTTAACTAAGTGCCGATTTCACCAATGCTACTGAATGCGTTAAACACATCTAAAACGCGTTCAAGAGCTGTCTGTGTCAATATTACATAGAAAGTAATGACACTGACAGGCAAACGATCATAGACCTAACCCTTGCAACAGAAAATGCAACAAACTTTATCACAAACTGGCACGTATCCGACGAGCCTTCTTGCTCAGACACAAGTAAACCAGTGCCTAGGCGGAATCCGCGGCGCACCAATGTACCCGGGTATAAGCGCCTCCTAGCCTCCCTACTAGCCAGACACCTATCACTAGTAACCATAACAGACCACGCACAACTAGAATACACCGTAAACAAACTATCAGAATATATTACCGAGGCATACCATGCATGCTGCAAACTAAGGGCGCCAAAAAGTAACAGCGAGAGGAACCCCTGGTGGAACGCTGAACTTAGTAAACTCAGAGATGCATTACGTAAGCAATTCAACAGAGCCAAAAACACCAGACTCCCGGACGACTGGGAGTCATACAAAGAGACCCAACATACATACAGAAAGCAAATCAGAACTGCCAGAAGAACAGCATGGCGGAAGTTCTGTGAATCCATCGAAACCAATAATTAAGCCGCAAGGGTAAGGAAAATCCTATCAACTGATCAGGACCGTACCCTCGGCGCACTGAAAAAACCCGACAACTCATAAACAATAAATGACCATGAAACCAGTAAGATCCTCCTCGAGACTCACTTCCCAGACTGCAAACTCCTAGAGGACAAGGTGTGGGAAGCTGAATGGACCCCAACGGATCAAGACTGGTCTAGAGCCCGCAATATAGTAACAGAAGACCGGATAAAGTGGGCCATCAACACCTTTCAGCCCTATGAGTCCGCTGGGCTGGATGGCATCTTTCCAGCCCTCCTACAATGGGGTGTTGATATAATGACACCATGCCTGGTGGAGACCTTCCGGGCCTGTATAGCACTCAGACACATACCCCTAGCTTGGCGCGAAGTGATAGTCATATTCATACCCAAACCAGGCAAATCCGACTACACACAACCCAAGGCCTATAGGCCCATAAGCCTCACATCCTTCCTACTGAAAACCCTAGAGAGACTCTGTGATAGATACATTCGAGACGGACCTCTTCAGGCAAAACCACTTCATAAACAACAACATACGTACTCCACAGGCAGATCAACGGAATCTGCGTTACATAGTTTAATTTCCAAGATTGAATGCGCGGTGGACCACAAATGCTCAGCACTAGCCGTCTTCATTGATATCGAGGGCGCTTTTGACAAAACCACGTTTGGTAGATCAACATGGCCCTCGCCAGACACAATATAGACCCGACCCTGAGCGGGTGGATCACTAATCTGCTCAAATTGAGAGCTGTACAGGTAACAGTGAACGACACAACAAGGGCCATTGTGGCGCAGGGCTGCCCGCAGGGGGGCGTTCTCTCGCCACTTCTGTGGAACTTGGTTGTAGACAGCCTCATCAGAACACTCAATGACAAAGGCTACTTTACTGTAGGCTATGCCGATGATATAACCATAATAATAAATGGCACCCACGAAAATACCCTATGCAACCTTATGCGCCAAGCCTTGAAAATAGTAGAGGACTGGTGCAACAGACACCAGCTAACCGCCAACCCCACAAAGACCGAACTGATCCTCTTTACAAAAAAGAGGAAACTGACGACACTACAACTACCACGATTCTACGGAACTACCCTAAGCCTATCAACCGAAACCAAGTACCCAGGCATCTATTTGGATAAACAGCTGAATTGGGCAAAACACACCAACTACATCACTACAAAAGTCAGCATATCTCTGTGGCAGTGCAAGCGAATGCTTGGCAGAAACTGGGGCATTAACCCCAAGGTAAACTACTGGCTATACACTACTGTCATTAGACCAATTATCACGTACGGCTCGTTAGTCTGGTGGCCTAGGACAGACCTGAGCACAGCCCAAAGAGATCTCGAAAAACTGCAGCGGTTTGCTTGTGTAGCAATCACTAGCTGCATGAGAACTACACCCACTGCTGCCCTACAGGCAATGCTTGGGCTGCCACCCCTACACCTCATCGTGCGGGAGGAGGCGACCCTGGCTGCCTTTAGGCTCCATATATCGGGAACCCTAAGCAAAGATTCTAGGGTCAGGCACACACGCATAAAGGAGGATGCAGTCAAACGACAGCCAATGTTAGCATCACCCTGCGACAAAACCCCGAAGCAACACTACTTCCAAAAGCACTACAACATCGTTCTCTCGGAAGAACGGTGTGACGTCTCACGCCCGAACGAGATGAGAGTATACACCGACGGCTCGAAGACCGGATCTGGGACCGGAGTTGGAGTATTTTCACACGACCTCAACATAAACATATCAAACCCGCTGGGAATGTTCAACACCGTCTATCAGGCGGAGTGTGTGGGCATTATACAAGCGGCGTACGCCATAGAAACCAGGAAAGTTACGGACACACATATACGTATACTCTCCGACAGCGCCTCAGTCCTCCAATCATTGAGGAAAAAATATATTACCTCAAGTATAGTACTAGAATGTCACAAGGCTCTAGAACGAGTGATGGTATTAAACCGCAACACAGTGACACTGCAATGGATAAAAGGACACAGTGGATCGCTGGGCAATGACGCAGCTGACGAATTAGCCAGGAGAGCATCCAGCACGTCGGCATGCGGGCCTGAACCCATCATACCCATCCCCTTCAACCAGATACGCAGGTGGCTGCAGGAGTCCACCCACACACAAGCCGAGAGGTGGTGAACCTCGACACCAGGCTGCAGGCAGTCCAAGGAAGCTTTGCCATCCTTAGATGGCAGGCTAACCAGACGTTTACGTCTGAATAGAAATGGCCTGCGCCTGATGACGGGGACCATCACAGGACACTGCTTGCTAAATAAACACTTCTACACAATAGGTATAACGGACAGCCCTCTGTGCAGAGCTTGCATGGAGTCGGACGAGACCGTTGCGCACGTGCTCTTTGAGTGCACAGGCGTTCCCCAGATTAGCACAGAAACCCTCGGGACACTCGGATCTTACACAGAGGTTCTCAACAGACCAGAAGCTTTGATCGGCTTCTGGAGGGAGGTGGGCTGGTTGGAATAAAAGACACCGACGGCCGCCATGGCCCACGTACAATGGTCCACATGTAGGACTAAGTGCGGAAACCATACCCTCTAACATAGAACATGACACTGACAGATCTTAAACGGAGTTTATGTACTGATCGCGTTCAATTTCATTGGTGAAATCGGACCTAAGTAGTTTTTTTAGGAAGGTTTTTTTAAATTTTTTTTGGTCACATTTTAAATTGTGTTACGTAAAACACATAGCATCACTGAATAAAGTGCAGCAGAATAAAATTTACGTCTGTCCGTTCTAGTATGGAAAAACAGTCTATATTTCAAAATGTATTCTCATGAAGACTTATTTATTCACCCTTTATGGGAAAAAACTCGTAAAGCTAACTTAAAAATACAACCCAAGCAGACTTCATTTTAAAAATATGGAGTCATTTCGCAAGCTTCCTTTACCATATGAAAAAGGAACCGTGTGAATCAGCCCAGTAACCTAGTAAAGTTTACGGACTTAAGAAAAAGGAGGAGGTTATCCTGCATTCTGTTATGCAACATTTGTATTTTTGAAGCCAATTATCATTATTTTCATTGCTATTAAAAATAAATTAATGAAATTCAATTATTACATTAACAACATACCTCCTACTTCATTTTAATTTAGTAATACTGCCATCTCAGTAACAAAAAAATGTTTGCAATTCCAAAATGGACATTGTTCTTTCACAAATCCTCATTTAGGGCTATGTTTACGCTGCTAGGGGTATACATGTCAAAACTGGAATCATACCAAATTGATGAAAACACGTGGGTGTCCTTCAGGGCCACTGCCTCCATCACACCACACTACCCTTTCCGTAACTTGTTTTGGTGGCACTTCTGCTATCAAATTTACTGCCCAATTTGGATTGACTTGCTTAGGGGCATTCATGAATCGTGCCAACCGGTAGTCATCAGATTGCCATTTCTGTAAAGAAAAAAAATTAGGGTCCCGCTGGCAATATACATTTATTATGAATTCATAGCAGGAGGTGATACAGAAGACCTTTGAATACTATTTGATTAAATAATAGTGTCATCTCAATCTATAAGCTTTACAAAAAAAAAAATTAAGATGTGTAACACTCTATATGACACAAATAATGAACAAATACCTAATAGTGACCAATTTTACTTTGAGATTTTTATTCCATTGTTTACTATTATGTAAGATCAGATTTTATTAATATTGACATCAATGGAATAATAATATACTTCGTGTTATGCACATAATACCAATGCCATTAAGTGTTATATTAATTAGGAATCTCCTAAGTTTATAATAACGAAGTAATTAAGTACTTGGCCAGTATGGGTGGGAACATCTTGAATTTTGGAAGCCATACAACGGCGAGTAACATGTGTTCTCAACATTATCCATTGTTTCACTGGGATTCGTGATGCCGTATTATTCATAATTGCACTAATTGATGTTGAATTACTTGTTTTCTATTGTGCACTCTTTGCTGTTGGCAGTTTAGCACAATGTTCCAGTAACCCACAATTTCTCAAAAATTTCAAGTTTAATTTTACAGAATGACTGTCAGTGTCACAACTGTCACATGTGTCACTGTCAGGCCACAGACTACATAGGCCGCATTCCGAATTGCGCTGTAACCGATTTGAGCGTGCTAACACCCGTTCAGAGTTAGCGTGAGCGCGATAACGATGTCGCGTGACGCATGACATGCACCATCTTCCCGGCGTAATCCGACCATGTCCTATAATAATATCACAGATAATATAGTACTACGTACAGATATCCAATCCCATTCAAAGAAATTAAACCTCCCTAAGAGCTGGCTGGATTTTTCTTCGTTCAATTTTTCAACTGATGGCAGCATCAGCGACTCACTAGTTACCAGAGACCGTAGTTTTACAACGCCATCAAGGAGTCGACCTACTTTTAAAACGTTTCTTGTGTTAGGTTTTGAAATAATATAATAAATAGTTAAATTGTCTTAGACGACCATTGGGATATATTATTTATTATATAAAGAATGACAGTTCTGAGATGACGGTTGAGAATACGGGGCTGCACTCGGCCTATTTGCTCGGGGCCAGCATCGAAGGCGGACGGATAACGTGTGGTCATCAATATAGTTGTATAAAACCCTACAATAATTCATGTGAGTTTTATAATAATAGCTAGTTAATTGTTACCAATAATTGTAGCTAGTAGATGGTTCGATTGGAGGAATTAACTTATTTCGTTATCTACCCAGGGAGTTTTTATTACACTTGCAACATCTCCGGCGCTGCGGGAAGTGCAACTGCAATGCAACCTCTACGCCCTTGCGCAGTGTTGCCACCTCCGTTTTTGTTTTTTACCCTAACGCTCGCCGAAATTACCCTAAATTAGGCACTTTTTTTTTGTTTTTACCCTAACTTTTTTCTACACTTAAACAAATCAATTTACCCCTCCCCCCCCCCCTATTACATTGGACTTAAACATGACTGGCGAAATGTGAGTGTACTATAGGTACACCTCTGCCCAACCCTTCGGGGAAACAAGCCGTGACATTATGTTATGTTAAATAAATTTACGTATAAATGTAATTTAGTAATAAACTAATGGGGAAGGCAACTGTCAAAATGGCGCTGTCGTAGCTAGTTCCCAACACAAGCTAATAATACAAAGCGTGATGTGTTTTTATTTGAGTTTAGCGAAAATTTACGCGTTGTTGTGTTCCTAGAAACTCCGTAGTTGGAGTGCACCATTTCCCGAAAGACTCTAAAATTAGAAGATTGTGGTTTAAAGCTTTTCGTAGAGATTTTTTTGAGATCGAGTTTATGTCAGAAACATTTTGAAGAAAGTGATTAAGAGGAAATATGCAAGGTTTAGAATTCTGACAATTTCCATGTCAAGTATTTGATATAAAATACTGAAATCACCAAAAATAAAGAAATAGTGAAATAAAATCAAACTCATGAATGAACACAAAATGGAATGAATGAACGAAATTTCAAATTTATTGAAGGCCGTAGGGACCTAGTTATGGTCACGCCATCTACAATTAGCTTTGCCCGACCTTCCCCATAGTCAAACTATTACACCGTTTCCAAACATTCTTGGAATGCATCCATAATAGTCTGGGCTTCTATGTCATCTGCAGTATTTTTTTTCTTATAATCGTACATTTCATTCGAAATAATTTCTCTCAAAAATAGATTATTGTGCTAGCAGAAGACTGAAGAGAACGGTACATCGTCACAACAAGTTCGTCGTCAGAAACACGTATTCAATCAATCACCATTTTGCTTGCAAGGAGTTTTCAACATTCTATAAAAAATCCTTATATTTATTTTACCCTGAAAAATACCCTAAATAATTTTCTACCAATCTAAAGGATAGCGGGCGATTCGGTTTTGGAATAGTGTCGACCTATTATAACCATGAAGTGGGGATACACTAACTTCTCACAATTCGGAGAGAAACGGAATGAACGTAAACAAATTACACTGACACATGACACAAATAGCGTTTTTTTTTACGTTCCGTTTCATAAATTTTGCACGTCATTTTACACCACAGACAATACACTAGTACAGATTTGGTTGTCAATCGCCGATTTTAACGTTTCGTTACGCTGTATAATTCTAATGTGAGGTTAGAATCATATTTTATTAATTTCTCGACAAATATCCATAACCTTGTAATAAGAGTGGTAGCGTTATAATCAGGTAACCAACCCCTATCGTCTTTAACCCTTTTTACCCCCGAACTCCTGCCAAACGATACTAAAACCCCACCCTTATGTTTTACAATAGACTATTGCTACAGACAAAAACTCTTTGAAATGTTTCGAATTTTTAAACAAATGGGTAGTTATAGTCTTCGTTCGCGGGCTTGCGGACGGTGAGCAATGGGTAGCTCGCCGTCCGGTAAGGACCCGGGTCAAAGGCGCGTCGTTTTCTACGCGCGCCTCAAAGAGATGTCAGTACTAACTGACGGGGTCCGTTAGGGCCGATGCCTGCCAGGTTCGCGGGTTGTTCGAAACTGATACGGTGGCCCCCGGCACAGGCAACTGAAGGAACACGAGTGGGTCTTAGTCAGTAACAGTCTGACACGCCATCCCGCTCCGCCCAGAGCGGGAGAAGTCATTTGACGATTTCCCACCCAAAAAATAAATAAATGATGGTCTTCGCTGACCCTAAGATTTCCCTATGCGTTGACCATAAGATTTCCGATTTCCGTTATTACAGCTCTCTCAACGATATTTATTTATTTATACATATATACTTTATTGTACACCACAAAATGACATAACTAAAAAAAATATCATACTAAAAAACATAGGTACAATGGGCGGCCTTATCGCTTTCTGCGATCTCTTCCAGGCAACCTTAGAATGGACAGTGATTTGTCTGGACATAAAATGGGGCTGTCAGTGGTGCAAAAATAAAGAAGAAGAAGAAGAAGTGGTGCGTTGTCAGATTGGTACAGTCGTATTACGAACGGAAACATTTCATTATCACTCGTATTTCTGCAAAGGCAAGCAAAACTAAATTTGATGGTAAAGGCCATTTAGTTGAAAATTCAAAGCTGTATAGATATTTACGAATCTTATGTTGCACCAAATATATTGATATTTAATTTCCAAAGAGTAGTCACATATTTTTGACTGCACTACCGTTACTTAAGTAAGAACAGTAAATTATATACTTTAGTGATAAGTATCTAAGGGTAGATTTCACCAATGAAACTGAACGCGATCAGCAACTATACTACGTTTACGAGCTGTCAGTGTCATTGTTTTCTATGGAAAATTAACACTGACATCTGTTGAACGCGTTTTAGAAGTGCTGAACGCGTTCAGTAACATTGGTGAAATCGGCACTAAGTGTGTATAGAATGTTATGATCATTTTAACGAATACAACATTTTGAAACATTGTCACTGCCAATATATTAGGTTGGGAAAAAGTTACTTCGCATTTTTTAAGAAAATTTAAAACATAGTATATTTAGATTTAACTAAATTATGTAGGTACCATTTTGTTCGATAACTTTTTGCCACCTTGCAGGTAGGGACATGATCCCATTGCTATAGAAATTTTGGGTCTTCTGATCAGAATATAGCGACAAGTGATTTTGGCAGTCCTCTCGTGATGTTAACCTGACACTGCCTAAAGAATTCTGAAGAGACCGAAACAGGTGGAAATCTGAAGGTGCAAGGTCAGGACTATACGGCGGATGCATTAACACCTCCCAGCCAAACTCTCTTAATTTTTGCTGAGTGTCTTAAGATGTGTGAGGTCTAGCGTTATCATGATGAAAAACTACACCCCTTCTCTTGATTAATTCCGGCCGCTTTCTCTCAACTTCTTGCTTTAATCCCATCAGTTGTTCGCAGTAGAGTATAGAATCGATGGTCCTGCCTGGTGGTAACGGGTGTACTATGCCCAATCAAATGACAAAAAATCGAATATCAATTGATCGACCACCATAAATCAACCGTCTAAATACTTGAACGTTCATAATATCGAATAATTAATAAATCGAACATTCAATATATCGTACTCTCAATACATCGAGTGTTCAAAATATCGAATGTATGTTTGTTCGAACGTTCAACGCGACGCATACTCATTCCATCGAAATATAATATACTGAATACTTTTTTTATTCAATGAATTTTGGCGAAAAATGTTTGTAGGGTCTTTTATAAGCCTGATTTGTCTCAAAAACGCAAGTCGGTTTTAGTTGTATGGCAATAAACAAAAATATTAATAAAAAGTTTTACTGACAAATTGCACGGAATTGATGAGCATTTGCTGGAAAGCTATGCAATACATCATAATCACGCACCAGATCCTGGTAAAGTAGATGAACTTTATTTGAGGAATTCGATAAAAAGTGATGCTACCGCCTCGCTTGATCCTCACGACGCCAACCTTTCGAAATAAGTTCGTGTGCTCTTCCAAACAAAACAGCAGTATCGCAAATTATACGTCGATCAAGATGAAAACAAATGCCAAAGAAACCGACTTCTTTGGATGATTTATACGTCCCCGATAGATTGCAGAAAGCTGATGGTGAGAAAGATTTTAAGGCGTCAGGTTAGGTTTGAAGAAAACTATGTTATGTTATGTTATGTTATTTGCAACCAAATCAAATTTAAAACTATTCAATAACTCACAAATTTTAACTCACACATTCGAAACATGTCCTATACTTTTCAGACAAATATATAGTATTTAAGGTTTGGTGGACACGGGTACAGATCGTTATTTCGTACCTTTAGTATTTAAAGAAGAAGACGCTAAATGTCACTTGTATTTTTTTTAAGTACTAAAGGCTATGAAATCAAATTTAAAACTATTTAATAACTCCCAAATTTAAATCACACATTCGAAACATGTCCTCTACTTTTCAGACAAATATATAGTATATATGGTTTGGTGGACACGGGTACAGATCGTTATTTCGTACCTATAATATATGTTTTTAAAGAAGAAGACGCTAAATGTCACTTGTATTTTTTTAAAGTACTAAAGGCTATGGATAAGATATCAAATTGAACCCACGAGAAGTAATTACGATTTTGAGATGGCAGTAATTAATAGTGTAAAACAAGAATTTCCTGAAGCGCAACTCAAATGCTGTCTATGCCACATAAGTCAAAACGTATGTCGTCAAATTCAACAAAATGGTTTGCAAAGTAAATCTGCCCAGGATCCTGAGTTTGCTAACTAGTTAAGACACATTATCGCACTTGCTTAGGTATTTACCCCAAAGGATACCAGATGGATTGAGAAAAGAAGTGTTACACGACGAGGTAAATGATATCACCAACTGGTTTGGAAAATATTATATTTGGGGAAATATTTATTCTCATGAGACGGGAAATAATACATTACTTAAACACGCTCATCGCCTATGTTTCCACCTTCAGTGTGGTCTGTGTTTCAAAATAAAACGCTGGGTTTTCTTAGAACTCAAAACAACATTGAAGGATGGCACAGAAGATGGAACACGTTGCTTGATGAGCACAAACGGGGTCTTTATGCTAATAAAGAATTTTAATTAAGCAGCAAAATATAAGAAATAGGACAATTGAAAAGGCAAACGCGGGATTAGGAAGACCTACTCCACAAAAAGGAGGAAAAAGGGACGATAATGCGATTGAAAAAATTTCAAGTAATAAAAACAACATGGATGTATCACACTTTCTTCGTGCAATTGTAATTCACATAAAATTTTAAAATGTACCTATGAAGGATAGTAAATAAAGATTTATTAGTAAATTTTGTGTTTTTCTTGTATTCTATAAAAAAACATTCAGTATAGGTTATATATTTCGATAGAATGAATATGCGACGCGTTGAACGTTCGAACATACATTCGATATTTTGAACACTCGATTTATCGAGTGTACGATATTTTGAATGTTTGATTTTTCAACCATTCGTTATTATGAACGTTCGAGTATTTAGACGTTCGATTTATAGTGGTCGATCAATTGATATTCGATTTTTTGTCATTCGATTTAGCATAGTACACCCGGTGGTAACAGCTCATAATGAATAATGCCCTTCCAATCCCACCACACACACAGCATCACCTTGTTGCGAGTTAACCCAGTTTTTTTCAAATGCGCCAAAACTGTTTTGTGGTCAATTCCCAGTTCTTGATCTACGTCGTAACTACTGATATGCCGATCTTGCTCCAATTTTTCAAAAATGGCATCCATTTTATCACCGCCCCGACCAGAGCGACGTGCATCTTTGACATCAAAATTTCCGGATTGAAAACGCTTAAACCAAATTTGAGCTACTCTCACAGACACTGCACTAGGTCCATAAAAATCGCAATTTTTTTTCGCGGCTTGCTTTGCATTTTTACCTTTTTTGTAGTAAAATTTTAAAACGTTTCGAATTTCTTTATTAGTTCAATCATTTTATCTAGACAGTACGAAAAACAAATAAAAATCACACATTTTCCTATTTTGAATTTGGAATTATGTTCTTTAAAACTAAACTTTCAATGATACCAAAATCAGCCAGATACAAATAGTATAGCCAAAGAGATTTTATTACAAGTTCATACATACTAAAATGCGAAAAGACTTTTCCCCCAACCTGATATTAGTGAACTTGACTGTACATTTACGTCCTAAAATTAAAAATCTCCATTTACAGGGTGATTTGTAATTCGAAGTTTCCCCGTGATAGCGAGACTCCACAATTCTGCAACCATTTAGCTCCCCATGTAGCCTAGGCGAATTCGAGGAAAAAAAGGGATTCGAGAAAAACCCATTATCGTGTTTCTACAAACTCCATATATTATGTAATGTACTTAGAAGCTTACCCCTACATAACCAAGTCTTCTAAAACATAATAGGGAGATGGTTACAAATGTACATGAAGTTTTCACTCCTCACAAATTGTCCATACCGGGGGCCATGATCATGAATTTTTAGTTACTATCATAACAACCATATCTTAGATCCATTGGACGGATAGGTGACTCCTGTAACACAGATTTTTCCTAGCATGGTGGTTTTTGATCATTTATTTTGTATCAGACTATTTGCACGCCTAAATGAAGTGTCACCCTGTATCCGTGCACTTTTTTTTATTAAATAAATTCATGATAAAATCGATTTTTATGGAGTAAACTCGCAACAAATTAAGAAAATTAGTTGACCCATTATCTGAGACCTAAAATCCTATACAAAGCGAGGTCAGCTAAAACTTGCAATGTATAGCTTGATATGTCGTCGCGTATACATGAAAACACGCGACCCGGCTTTAGACGTAGACGAGAATTTTCGTCTACGTTTAAAGCCGGGTCCAGACGTGTGTAATGTAATGCGAATAGTCTGGATGGCGTACAATCTTAACGCAAATCCTGTATGCCGACAGTCGATGGATCAGCACGAGCGCCAGCCCAAGCGTTACATGTAATGCTCGTAGTGCCGTCAACATGCCGATCCCGGCTTAAGGGGTCAGCGAATCGGCGCAGACAGAGCGGCAAGACGCTTTTGAGCAGTTTTTATTGATTAAATGCGTCTTAAACTGAAACTTTCGTTCCAATATCTATCTGTACTAATAATAAAGCCGAAATTTTGTTTGTTTGTTTGAACGCTGGAAGTAATAATCGAATTTAAAAAAATATTGAGTAGTTCGGTCAGATAGAACGAACCTGCCGCATCCCCCAATAGCATTAAGATAATTGGAATATATTGCAGAAAGCGATAAAGCTGTGCATTGTATTTTTTGCAGTGTTTTTTTTTTAAATAATTTTTCTGGTGTGCAATAAACTATATTTAAATAAATAAGTACGTAAGTGTGAGTAATAGACTGCGCACCTGTCTGCGGACAGACTTGTGCACTATAATATCTCCTGCGTAGATTGCTATACCGGCATTTTTTTTTTGACCGACTGAGCAAAACCGGTAAACCTTACGGAACCAAATCATCGTCTAACCAATTCCAATAATAGACGGTAAGTTGAATGGAGTAGAAGCCTATGGCACAAAAATCTCTTTTTTTCCATAAACCTAAAATGAGATTAACCTATCAATAAATACTATTACTTATTTGAAGTACGTTATTCATATTAAAACAATAAAAAAGACAAATAATATAAAACTCAACTTATAGGCACACTACCCTACGCGCGAAAATTATCTATGAATTAATAGCGACAATACTTTGATTGAAGCCGGCCGACAGGTAATTAACGGGACTTGCCGTCGCCGGCCTCTTACATACTATCAAAATTATCCATTCGCTTGCACACCCCGCGCAGGTGTCAGCATTTGCGCAGCCACACCCGCGCGCGCGCCGTTCAACCCGACTACCGCGTCCTGCGCAGTGCGCTCCAGTCACCTGCGATCAGTCATAGCGTGACGTCGATCGCTGTTTTACGTTTCCGCGTGTGCATTGTGCATCGGCCGCCCAGTGATTGTTTTCATAATGACCTGCACGCGTAGCATGACCAACCGACCAACTTTTGTGGAAGTATAGACAAAATGACGGATAGAATTGACAAAATGACAGTTTTCTCTTATTCATCTGTCTATTCTTCCGACGACAAAACTCGCTACGCATGCTGGGTCTATCGAAGCATGGACGTAAGGTTGACTGTACTACTATGCATTAAAAAAACAATATAGATAACATGAATGAACATTATTATGGTAATACACGATACAACGATAAAAAATTTCATGTTTTTGTTAGGTTTATATTATATTGGTAAGTGTACAATACATTTCATAAATATAATGCGATTCGATATAATTCGTAATTTACATAAATATGTATGTGTATGTTACGCAGTATATCGAAAGTGAGATGCAAATTAAGCAAAAATATTAATATCCTTTGAAAAAGCATCATTTTCAGTAGACTTGATTATAGAACTTTCTGTTCCGACATAAAAATCATCTGCTCGATCGTCCAAAGTGTTTCTGAAAAAAAAAAGAGGTTTTAGTTAAAAATAATACCTACTTCGGGTAACTTGTTAATACATAATAGGGATCTTGAAATGAGAGACAATATTCCGAATTTATGCATTTACCTTTCTATTGACGTTCAGTTCTACTCTTAAGATTTTGAAACAGGAATATTTAATTTTAGATCTAGTTTTTAACACAACCGAATTCAGAAAAATAGATAGGCAGGTTAAAAGGTGCATCCGAAAAGACGTTAGACATTTCAATGAAAAACCACTGTTTTATACACCGATAAAGACAACGATCTGAATATATGCACAATTTTTTTATCTCTTCACACTGCTGAGGACAAGGATTCTCCCTGCACCCAGATACATAATAACCTTTCTCTATCAAAAAAAGCACCTCAAATTACAGGTTTTGAAGTCCATTGCGCTTTGCGTAGTATGAAATACAGTAAAAGCCCTGGCGAAAACAACATCTCTGCAGACACCCTGAAAATGGAGAGCCCGTACTACTTCCTCACATCACCAACTTGTTTAATTCAATACTGCGAACTGGTTTGTTTCCCGCTCAATTCTACTACTCCACTATAATTTTGTTACACAAGAAAGGTGGGACATATCTGAAATCAGCAACTATCGTCCCATTAGTCTGGTGTCGCATTTATAAACGCGTCTATAAAGGTTATAGAGAATCGCATTTCAAGCCAACTCGACTCCCACCAACAACACCTGAGCAAGCAGGGTTTCGAACAGGCATCTCCACCACTGACCACCTACAATCCCTTAACCAAATAATTGAGAAGTGCACAGACTTTAAAATTCCTCTTTATTTAGCATTCGTTGACCACGCCAAAGCGTTTGACAGTATCTACCACCACACATTATTTAAGGCGCTCAAAACCAAAATGTAGAAACCACCTACATAAATATCCTGCAGAACATCTACCACAATAGTACAGCCGCTATCAAAATCTCCACCACTGGACCATCGTACCCTATCAAAAGAGGAGTCAAGCAGGGAGACGCTTTATCCCCCAAGCTATTCACTGCCACCCTTGAAGAGGTTTTTAAAAACCTGCCCGACATTTGGGACAATAAAGTAGTGATCGGAGAAAAAAGGCTGACCAACCTGCGTTTCGCCGACGATATTGTTCTGTTTTCATCATCAGCATATGAATTAGGCGAAATGCTTAATGAATTAAACAAGGCAAGCCTTGAAATAGGTCATCAAATGAACATGTCAAAGACCAAACTCACGACCAATAGCGTCAAACAAAAACAGTATGTGGAGGTGTGAGATTAAATTATTTCTCAGAATATATCTACCTCGGCTAAATAGTTTCCTTCCAGGCGAGACAAGAAATAGAAGTTGCTCGCGGTCGATGAAAGCCCTTATGAAAGGAGATCTTCCGATTTGCCATAAACGCAAATTAATGGACATGTGCATTCTCCCCATACTTGCATTTGGCGTTAAAACCTGGTTTTTGACAGTTCAGCAGAGGCTCGAGGTTTGTCAGCGAGCGATGGAGCGCAGTATCCTTGGAGTTCGACTTACAGACCGGATACGGAACACGATAATGCGCTCTTAATGCCAAATCGCAGACGTCACCCAAAAAGCAGCCAAGCTCAAATGGGACTGGACCGGACACGTTTGCCGCATGTCGGATGCGTTGTGGGCTAAGACCATCACAGCATGGGGCCCTGAAAACGTCCAACGGCATCGCGGAAGACCCTTTGCCCTGCAGTGGGACAACAGAGGCTGATTATTACTATTCTTTTTTTATACTTTGAAGTATCTCGGCGATGCGCCGGATTTTTGGGGTAATACGGGCCGAATCCTACCCCTGGGAATTAGTTAATTTGTGACGAGATGAAGATTGTGTGTTCGGATGTTGCGACGGTGAGTTTGTTTGTCCATGAGACTGTGCTTGCTGCACTCGTGTGTGAGGTGACTTTTGATGTTCCAATGTCATTCTGCTGAAATTTTCTGACAATCCTGCAGGTGTTCAAGGAACTTTGGTGACATTGCCAAAATTAACTTACTGCACAAGTCATAGACATAGCTGTTCCTAATACACACAATCTACAGAATAGCACTTAAATTTGGTTGCTGTAACTAAGCTAGGGCATCCCGACCAAAAAGGATTGGATTAGGTTCGAATTGTGACCAACCAAGCGCGAGCCGAGCGTGAGAAGCGTGCGTTGCCGCTGCAGGGCCCGGCGAGCGCTACATCCAAGTTGATCGCTGGGCAAAATTAATGATGATAAAAACCCCACTTCAACAAAAAAGTGACATTGCATTACTTATTAGCATTACTTTTTAAAATTGTAGTCGGTTTTTTCTCCCAACATTTTAGTGTTTTTTACTTCTGGAATCGTCTCATTAAGCCCTTTATTATGATACCCCAGATGGTCTTGGAACATTTTGTGTTTTTTTTCATGACGTTTGTAATCCGCCATGTTGATTTAACAAAAATATAAGCCTAGCTTAAAACCATTGCGCGGGCTAGACGAGTCGATCGACACCATATGTCCAAAAATCCATTGAGGCGTTAGGATGCTTCGAGGGTATGAAGAATCCCATATACATATAGATAAACAAAATAAGAGCGAAACTATCAAAATTTTCATATGCCCTACGCGCCACTTGCGAAGAACCACAAACAAGATACACCTTTCGACACAACAAAAACAAATTGAACATACCTCAATCCCGACTCAAAATGCACTCAACCAGCCCTTTAGTCATGTCGATAAAAAAATATAATAAATTGCCAAATGATATTAGAAAAGTAAGCAAAACAAAAAATATATTAATATATATAATACATTGAAACAATTTCTGGATCTAATAAGTCGTACTACTAAATAAAGGAGTTTTTAGATGACAAAACAATTGCAAAATAAAATTATTATCTTTCTTAAACAACAAACACCTTGAAATAATATTACCATCTATGTAATACATATGGAATGCAATAAAGTATTGAGTATATAAACATAAATGGATACGCGTGAAAGTATAACCCTGTCCTTGCTGTCGCTCAGTCGGTCGTCCCGACTCCGAAAGACGATCGATCGATGAATCGGAAATCAAAATGGGAATATTAGTGGGGATCAATTAAATACATGCCTTGCTATGCCTTGTTTAGCAAATATCTCGCTTGCTATGCGTCAAATAATATTCAAGGTATTGTTATTTTTAATGGGCCATTTAGACGGGGCCAATCCCCGAGATCCACTAAGTTAATCCAATAATAGCATTATGTAAATGGAGACAGTCCGCTGCATTGGATTCTCCTCAAGCCAGATGAAGCCAGTCCATTGTAATTGAACGATTTTAGTGGATTCAGTGGATTGGCTTCGTTTGAAGGCCTGCTCCTGTCCTAGCCAGTTAGCTATTCTACTACTTGTTTTCAGTAGCCGAACGCATGTGTTTTTGATTTTGACTGAACTGGCCTACTCGGCTGGCGAATGTGTTACTAAACAACACGAATTTTGCACTTTTCATTGGACTGACTTAATAGATTAGATTAGTGGATTGTCTCGGGGATTGGCCCCGTCTAAATGGGCCATTATACTTATAGAGTAATTCTTCGCTACGATGGTATATCTTGGTAAAAATTCAAGCCTGTTTGTAGTCTGTAGTGGAGAGGTCTGAGGCAGATGACAATTGACAATATTTCTACCTAAAAATTCCCTAAAACCAAAAACCTTTTCTTTTATACCACCTAACCTTTTCTATCCTGAGTAGGTGCGAATATGCACTAAGGACTATGCACTAATATATATGTGCTTTAAGGATGATAATGTTAATATCCTTAAACAGTTCTCTTAGAGAGGAGATTATAAGACTATGCTGAAGCTCTTCTCTGTAGAATGAAAATAGACTCGATATTGAATTAAGTTTTCAGTTGTAATAATAATCATTTATTCCAGTTCATACAATACGCTTTTGTTAATAATTACATAAAAAAACTTAAATACAGTGAACACTGGTTCACTGTATTTATTGCAAACTAGCTTCTGCCGGCAACTTCGTTAGCTTAATATTTCTTGTTTCCACGACAAACCCCGCCGCAACGCATCATCTGCCCGCACTATGTTTTCGTTACCACTTAGCGTTCTTTTTTTTTTTTTTTCTCGTCTCCTAAGAAACATAGCGCGTGATGTTAAATAGCAAGACAGGGCTTTTAGATGCAAAACGATTTTTTTTAATCCGACCACAGTTCCAGACATTATCCCCTACATACAAACTTACAAACAAACAAGCAAACAAATTTTACCTCTTTATATATTATAACCTAAAACATATATTATTTTTATTTATATTTACACTTACAAACAAACAAGCAAACAAATTTGCTGCTCTGTTGCTACAAATTGTGACCGGGCATTAACCTGTATGGGTAACGACAAAATTCAATGTTTCGTAAACTTGTACAGTAGCCGTAGCCGGCACGAAACTTGGAAAGGTTTTGGTGTAGTGCACTTAGTGCAACAATTTTATTTTTCACTATTTTTTTTTTTAATTTATGCATCTTAAGACTGTTGCCAAGTTACGTGCCGGCGACAATAACTTTCAGCCTTTCAAGATTGTCTGACTACAGCCCTCATGAGACGTAAACATAAATTCAACTGCTTTCCAGTCCAAAAGAAATAAAATGCTCGGGATTAATATCGCTCACTTCTTACCTGCTATTAATGCGGTGCAAACTAACATCTCCAGAAAAGCTATCGGAGTCGTCATTCAACGATGTTTGGGAATCTGTAAATATAAAAAACTCGGCGATTGGATATTCGTTCAAATATCGTAACAAAATCGCTTAATCCGTATGATAAAAACCTAAATTCGATGTTTGCCACATCAAGGTATAGAATAAATCAAATAAATATAAAAACAGACTGAAAATAAACCACAAAAAAAAAACGGCCATGAGCGTGCCGGACTAAACACAGTAAAGGGTTCCGTAGTCGGGATGCATATTTGCACAAGAGTGCACATGCACAATAGGCCCAACACTAAAGATACATCTCCCAGTTTTTTTATTTAGTTTTTATATTCAATATCAGTGGCTAACATATAAATATTTTGCTTTGTATTTTCTACAGGCGCAGTATGAAAAAGTTATTATTTCACCCACTTGCACTGTATACCCATTAGGCAAGGCACAAAATAGCTCTCTAACTGTTCAACTATACGGTAGAAAATACTTTAAAAAATTTAGTTGGTAGAACCCAAAAAACACTAAAAATTTAAAACACATTCACACAACATCACGCCTGTATTCGACAAAGGGTTAGACAGAGGCGTATTTAAAGTACACCCACATTTCGCCAGTTATGTTTAGGTCCAATGCAATAGGGGCGAGTCTATTGCCATCCACAAGAGTGTTTTCTTTAATAAATAATAGAACTACGCCTGAAATTAATAATTTATCGATCTTTGTCCGTAACTAATCAACGGCTGAGTTTGCCAATCACACACGCAATCACACACATATTCCACCCCAACTCCACTCTACACATATACTACATGTAACCTCCACATAGAGTAAATTACATGACATCATAACATCACGCCTGCAATCCCAGAAAGGTTAGGCATAGGTGTACTATAGTACACCCACATTTCGACATTTGTTTAAGTCCCGTGTGATCTGTCATACATACCTGATGTAGTAAGGCGATGAGTGGTTAAGTACTCGGCGGACAAATATGGAGGCAAGTCGTCAGTAGCATCGCCTGTTCCACCCTCAGCGCCAAGAGTCTCGACTACCGACAGCCACTGGCCGTTATGACAGCGAAATCTTTCCACCTAAAATAAAATAAAAAATACACTGTATTAAACGTTTCGGGAACGTTTATTATGCGTTCAGCTAAGGAGTGAACTTTCTGCCAGACTGTGTGGTTTGAAAGGTGAACACCGTTATTTCTAGGGAAGCATGCCCGCCCCATCGAATACTTTATGACACCACCAGATGAGATAGTAGTTAAATGCAAGCCTATCACTTTCATAGTAACGTGATAGGCTTGCATGCACATACACATCCCCTCACGCTTCTCACCCAAACAGTCACCTTACACAAACGCATACAATCATGCCCCAACATCCTCAAATACACATTACATACAGTTTTCTTTTAGTTTATTTCAGATTCCGTATCAAATCTTTATTATCTGTTTTTAGCGCTTATGCGCTAGGAGTTTCATCGTGTACAGGTAATACTTATGTATTACCTGCACACGATCAAACTCCGAACTTTTAATGTATTACCTCATTGGTGTCAACTTAACACCGACAACGCAAGTTTATTCTTAGCTTGGTTGTCAGAGGTTTATAACTCGGTTTAAACCTACAATTTACGAAAATAAATGTCATGTTATAACATGAAGCAAATTGAATATTTAATTAAAGAATCAAAGTGGTTCGTTCATTTTTTTTTCTGTCAACACAATTTTTGGTCCAAACCATGTTTTTTTAAGATTTTTTTTTGTTTGTTATGAGGTAAGGTCTCATCATAACTAATAAAACGAGTCCAAACATGGCACACCTAGCTCTGCTCGTCTATTTGTTCTAGTAGCAGTCTTCAAAAGTACACCTTCAGGTCTCATCATAACTAACAAAACGAGCTCAAACTCGGCACACCTAGTTCTACTTGTCGAGGAGTTCCAGTAGCAGTCACAAAGGTACTCCTTCAGGTCAGCCCAGCAAGTCCGGAGGTAAGGTCTCATCATAACTAACAAAACCAGCCCAAAAATCATAGCCCACATATTTCTACTTGTAGAGGGCTTCCAGTGCCTAGCATTCACTGTAGAAGGTAAGTGCTTTAGTAAAATCATGGGCTCTCAACTCGAACAAATCACAATTTGTCTTGAAAAAAAAAATCATAGATGGCAGCATAGGTAACCATAATAAAATTAACAATCATTAAAAAGCGATATAAGGCAGATTTTTGGCTGAATTATGATTGGTAAAAGTCAAAACTTCCTTGTTTAGTGCGGATTTATCTACATATTTCAACTCATAATGCACGTATTTTAAAAATAAAATAAAAATGAAGCCTCTAATAGCTTCAATTCGAACCTTTTTAATGATGTAGCCACCTGTTAATCATTTTTTTTAGAGCTTTTTGCAATAGATGGCGTTTTACTTTTTGGTCCTTTCATCACAGTTTCCAATATTTTCACTTTTTTAAATCAAACAACTTTATTTTATTATTATTTTTTACATAAAATATAAAAGAAATCTAATAACATATTTTTCTGAACACGGAACTATAAAACTTTATATGAAAGGATTGCAAGAAACGTTTTAAAAGTAGGTCGACTCCTAGATGGCGTTGTAAAACTAGTCTCTGGCAATTAGTGAGTCGCTGATGTTGCCAACTGTTGAAAAATTGCCATCTCAATAGACAGACTTCGGGGGGTTTCATTTCTTTGTATGGGATTGGGTAGCTGTACGTAGTATTATACTATCTGTGGTAAAATTATAAACAGCATTAGGAAATATTTTTTTGTACCTACGTATTAATTCTCAATTCTATCAAAAAAATAGTCAAAGTATCAAAATAAGTTAATTTGACTACAATTCCCGCGGCCTAGCCGTACACTTGTGTGTGTGACCCGTAGCAATGTAGTAGTTCGATTTCATACCTATAACTTTTGCAAACGCGTCCTTAAAGTTATTTGTGGCGGTGTAATATAAGCTATTTTTTTTTAGCAAATGTGTTGAAAAACCATTTATCCAACCAAACTTGTCAACCAAATAGACAATATTTTAACAGTTTACAGTTTTTTTTCCCTTGACACTATATCATTTAGATGTACAGTTTAGGAGCTAGCACAAGTTTATAAATTACGCGCCAATCAGTAGTTAGGCAGGCTAGCGACCGTTTCACAGATTGCATAATATATACTGGTTCGGAACATTTAAGGGCTTGCGCCCACTGGCGGCACGGCATGGCACCACTACATACAAGCTTTTATTGCTGTCTTTAGCTCAAGCCCGCCCGCCCTTAATTTATCTGAGTTATTTCATGAAAAATCTTGAAGTGAACTTGATGTTATTCTAATTAAAGTTTTTAGCAAGAAATACACTATCTAAGGTATGCAATTGTTATTGGAGGTCGCATTGTATGAAGGCACTGGCCTGTGTGAATAATCTTATTTACATATACTACTCTGTGACGTAAAAAGTATCGGGAATATGTCAATAAAAAGACCCGCGTAAAAGAGGTCGTTCTAATTTTTTTACTGCAGGTTGGTAGCACTGTACTGATTTAGCGCGCAAAATTTGAGCGGGATCTGTCATTTAATTTGTTTTAAACTACACTTTTTGTTGGTCATAGTTTTGAGTCCTCGGCGATTTTTACAATGGAAAATATTGTTGAACAAAGAGTGTGCCTTAAATTTTGTGTTTCAAATGATATTTCATGAGGTGAATCACTACAAATGTTGCGAAATACCTACGGCGAATCTTGTATATCGAAAACAAGGGCTTATGAATGGTATAAGGCTTTTAAAGGAGGCCGAGAAGTAGTAGTAGACTTACCTCGTTCTGGTAGACCTTCAACCGCTACGACCAAAGAAAACATCGACAGAATCAAGAAGCTAGTGCTCGAAAATCGACGTATGAGTCTGAGAGAGTTGGCTAGTGAGGTGAAAATATCTTTTAAGTCCGTCCACAACATTCTCATTGACATTTTAGGCATGAAACGCGTCGCCGCTCGACTAGTTCCAAAAGAGCTCAATTTTGTTCAAAAAGCGCAGCGAAAGCATGTCGCTGAAGACATGGTTTCCCGAGCTTCTACGGATCCGACCTTTATGAAACGTATAATAACTGGCGACGAGACATGGGTTTTATGAGTACGACATGCAAACAAGCCAACAGTCTTCAGAATGGCGTCTCGAAAACGAGCCGAAACCCAAAAAACCGCGGCAAAGTCGCTCCAAAATCAAGGTGATGTTGACAGTTTTTTTTGACTACCGTGGTGTGGTTCACTCCGAATTCCTTCCAGAGGGAGAAACAGTGAATAAAGAATATTATTTAGGCGTCATGAAGCGTTTGCGTGAGAGTATCCGCCGAAAACGTCCAGATTTGTGGCAACACAACTCATGGATGCTGCACCATGATAATGCACCATCACACACAGCCATTATAGTGAAAGAGTTTTTAGCGAAAAATTCAACAAAAGTTCTCGACCAAGCACCGTATTCACCTGATATGGCTCCGTCTGACTTTTTTTTATTTCCCAAGTTAAAATTACCACTTCGAGGAAAACGTTTTGAGTCGATAGAAGCCATAAAAGAAAATTCGCTGAATGAGCTAAAGGCCATACCGCAAATAGCCTATGAAAAATGTATGGAAGACTGGGTGAAGCGGTGGAGATGTTGTATTGCAAGCGATGGGGCCTACTTTGAAGGCGATAAAATAAATTTAGATGAATAATTTGTATTTTTTGATTTATTGACAAATTCCCGATACTTAGTACACAGAATGTACAACTGCTGCTCCTTTTATTGCTATCATTTTCCAATAATTGTCATCAATTTATCCTTAATTTAGTAAGTATCAAGTTTTATATTCGCTGTAAGTATTTGAAGTTACTGTTTCGCTTTCACGTTAACTTCAGGCTGTTGCATTAGATCTTAACCTTTGTTATGAAATGGTAGAAAATGTTTTAAGAACACTGGAAAGAACTAAATATGAATAAATTTTCTAAGAGGCGTGGCGTATTGTAGAACTTTGAAGATCCTAGTGCAGGCACCCAGAACATCCAAACATTACTTTATATATTCTATATATTTTCAATTCTAACTAAGAAAGTCATTGAGGAAATAGCGAAAAGGCGGATTGTTGGCGTTAAGCAAAATAAAATGTTGTGTCCTTTTTTAGTGTTGACTTTGCTAAAACCTACCCTCAGCTGGGGCAAAGCCCTCCCTTTTATCCTACATTTTTATAACGCGACATTTTATAAGAATCCCAAAAAAATTATGTTTAAGCAAAAGTTGTATAATGTTTAATTCGTATTTTCTAGAGGCTTCTAAAATGGTAAAAATGTTCTGTACTAGAAAAACAAGCTCATGACTAGTGTTGCCAACTTTTTTATATCAAATATAGTATTTCCGAAATGATAAATGACTTTATTTTCTATAAGTAAGTTTGTACAAACACTTTTACACGTCAATCTTATTTTAGAAACTAGACGAGATCGGCAATTCCTATCTAACTACTCTGACAAGAAAGGCCGAAACAAACTCAGAAGTCAGTCTCTTTTAAAGCCCAACATAATCTTGGTCAGGTCATGTGAAGACCATGTTGATTGGTGGCGGAAATGGTCTTTTGAGGGAAGAACCACACAGAATGAGTGGACCTGTCCAGTCAACGCACGCATTTGTCAGTAATCATGCAGCTCAACACAGAATTTAAGGAGCTCAACGATTCGACGAACATTACCAAACAAAGGAAATTTGGGTAAGCCGCATAAATGACTCAAACTGCCAGACCATGATTAAAACTAACTAAAAAAAAAAAAAAAACATTGATATAAATAAAATACGAATCCACATTGCCTTCACGAGCCACTCGACGCTCGACTCTCGCCGCGGACGGATGTGTGCCTGCGCTCTCCTGCTCCAAGCTCAGTGTTGTGTTTCTTGCTAATATTCGTCGCAACTACGTGACGTCATCATAGTCGCCCCGACTATACCGACATAAAATAAAATCAAGAAATTGATTTTGTTTTTAATCAATTAAGAAGTGCCTTTTTCAAGGCAAATCTTATTTCTTAATCAGACGTTTGTGAGTAGCTTCACTAGGCCCCTTCTGGGTAAAACCACAGTTTCGTGATCCTCGGTGGAAACCATACGGTGCCAACGAAACCGAGTGGGGTGTTGACCAACAATCACACCCGCCGAACCCCTTCAGGGCGAGGCAGTTAATTGGACGGGTCCCAGAGTTAACTGGCCTTGGATCTCCTAGTCGGCTCTGGTGTACAGTCTTCCTTCCACAGCTACTCACCTAGTGTCTTTAGGGTGTGTCTACACCCTTCGCGCTAGACTGGTCAGGGCCCTGTTCGCACAATAAGACTGGCGACGAGATCACAAGCTTAGGGCTCACCAATAGGTACACACCTCCCTGTCTACACCCGACAGAGAGGGAAATCATCCCCGGGCCAATCCACCCGGGGAGTTAGGTATAAGGTTAGGCTACGTGGAAACATAATTTCCACCATTCCCTCCCTTAAGTAGTCCCCCCACCCCGACCATGGAGGACGCCCTTGTAGTGGCGTTCTTCAAAGAGGTCCTATTTAAGGACCCCGACTTCCTCACCCGACAGTCAAGATATCGCTACCTTTAGCGATGCCCTCGAGCCCTCACCGTCGCAACCTTCAAATTGCTCGCCGCCGGCGGTCCGTATGGACACCAGCGAACCTCGCCTTACCTTGTTGAGAGCGAGTCGCAGAGCTCCTCCCCCTCTTCCGACGAAGGCGTCTTTAGGACGGTCGGTTCGAAGAAGAGAAGTCTTAAAGAGCGTCCTGACACAAGGACCAAAAAACCGTCATTAGACCACTCTACCTCCGCTCCCGTGGCTCCTTCCGCCACGCCCAGCAGGCCGCCTCGGCCTCAACCTCATCCACTCTCGGTGGATCGCCCTCTCAACCGTATTGCTGCCCAGCCCTCTGTTGCGGCTAAGAAGATTGCCCCTCCCCCTCCTGTCTACATCCAGGCCAAATGGACCGATGTCTCGAAATGGTGCACCGACCTAAAAATCCGCTACACCAGTGCAAGATTTACCCAGCAGGGTATAAAAGTGACAGTCCCTGCGTCTAACGACTACAGGAAACTCACTAAAACTCTACGTCTAAGAGGTGTGTCCTTCCACACCTACGCCCTCCCCGAAGACCGTCAAGTTAGGGTTGTGATCCGTAGGATCCCTAAGGAACACCCCGCGGACGAAGTAAAAGCCGACCTTCAGTCGCCAAATATCCCTGTTGCCGAGGTCCACCGCATGCACAACGCCCGAGGCAGAGAACCTTTCGATATGGTTCTCATCGTGTGTTACCCCACCGAGGGGAACCACCCGATCTTTAACGTCAAATCTGTCTGCAACTTCACCGGGTTGCAGATCGAAAAGCCCTTCAAGACCGGCATCATCGGACAGTGCCACCGATGCTAACTTTACGGGCACTCTCAAACGCACTGCCACGCGAAACCCAAGTGCATCAAGTGCCTGGGCGAGCACGGCACTGCGGACTGCTCTCGGCCCAAAGACCGCACCTTATGCACAGAGCCGCCTAGCTGTGTGCTATGCTGTCAATCAGAACATCCGGATAACTAACGGGGCTGCCCAAAAGCTCCGAAGTCATCGTCACCGAAGCTGACCAAGCGTGCAGACGCCCGTCAGCGGAGGGAAAGCCCTCGCTACGCCCACGCGCAGCCATCATCGCAATTCCAGGAGCGACTTAGCCCTCAGCGACTCTCGCCCTGGAACTACCTCCACCACCAGCAGGCCTTTCCATCTGTAGCACCGAAACCCGTTCCTGCGGCAATCCCTCCACTAATGGACCCTCGTATCCACGTTAACGCGCCCCCAGGCATACCTATGCCCGTAAATAGAGCCACGTTCGCCGCTCCAGCTACGCCTCCAGTACCCGCAGCCACCCGTGTGGTCGACCCCAACCCTCTCGACGCCTTTAACGTGATCTCGAGCACGTTCACGGCCTTCCTTACCCCTCGCGCCAGGAAAATGGCTAGTGAAATTGTTGCCACCAGAAATGACGGCAAAATTTACATGATTCAGAGTATTTACATTGCGTATCCGGACATTACGCAAGCCCTGACCTCCTACAACCAACCTAATCCAAATCATGGATAAAGGAATCCTCGCGAGAACTAAACCCCGATCCCTAAAGCTAGGTTATTTCAATGCCAATGGCATCCGGCGACAACGCGATGAAATCGCCGTATTCCTCCGCGACCACCACATCGACATCCTCCTTGTACAGGAAACCTTCCTTAAGCCCAATTACCGAAATCCGTCAATTGCCAACTATCGCACAGTTCGCAATGACAGGACTCGTTGCCACAAGGGCGGCACCCTCATCTATTATAAAAAGGAGCTATACTGCATCCCTATTGACTATCCCCCACTTTCACGATTAGAAGTGTCTTGCTGTCGGCTAGGCATGACAGTTCATCAACCGATCACCATAATATCGGCCTATCTCCCCCTCATTAATACTTCGGAGAATTTCCAACTTCTTACTGAAGATCTCTCGGTCCTATTTGGCCTGAGTGACTCCGTTATCGTAGCGGGTGATCTCAACGCCAAACATCCCTCCTGGAATAACACCAGGACTTCTTCCAGAGGAAGACATCTATTCAACCTCTCCTCCTCTCAGAACTTTGATGTCATCGCGCCGATGACTCCCACCCAGTTTCCCCCTGATCCCAACCACATCACCGATGTTCTCGACGTGGCGCTTCTACAGAATATCAACCTACTTGCCTGGCAACCTTCCCAGCATAGGTCTACTCGATTCCACTCAACCCCCTCCCACCAAAGTGGTGACGGACTGGAAGAAAGTAAGCGATCGCCTGAAATCCAACACGTCCCCCCACTTGGACCCAATCCCCGATCATTTTGACTCTATCGCTGACACGACGTCCGCGATCGACTCATTAACAGCTCACGTACAATCAGTCCTGAACGATTGTTCAAGGGGAATTCCAGCGACGGAGGACCGTCGCTGGAAGTTGCCGGACGATGTACGTGAACTGTTGAATGAGAAGAACGTGGCTGTCCGTGCCTACAGCAACTTCCCCTGCGACGCGAACAAAGCCCATATGCGTTACTTACAGCGTACTGTAAGGACACGCATAGAGCAGCTGCGTACCGCCGGCTGGGACAAGATGCTGAGTGAACTAGAGCCAATCCACCTAGCCTTCTGGCAACTCCAAAGGAAGCTCTGATCCGGAGAAATAGTCTTCATGCCCCCCCTGATCCGCCCTGACAAGACCATCGCTTTCGATGATGTCGACAAGGCTGAACTTCTAGCCGACAGTCTTGAAGCCCAATGCTCGCCTAGCTCTCAACCAGTAGACCAAACTCACCTTTCTGAGGTGAGTTTGGTCTACTCGCTACGCTGAAGTCGAACATAGAGCCTCCCTCCCTCCCATCGAAGACCCTGAGTATCCGCTGCCCCTCGTGACGCCAGACGAAGTGCACGACCTCATCAAGGGTCTTACGGCTCGTAAAGACCCCGGCTAAGATGGAATCACCAATAGGGTATTCCAACTTTTCCCTGCCCACCTGATAATGCTATTGACCACCATCTTCAATGGTGCTCTGAGCAACAATATCTTCCCACAGGCATTTAAAGAAGCCATCGTCATCGGTATCCCCGAGCTCGGCAAGCCAAATTCGGAGCCCACGAGTTACCGCCCCATCAGTCTGCTCAATGTCCTCGGCAAGATCTATGAGAGGCTTATCTATAAGCGTCTCAGAGACTATGCCGATACAAAAGGCCTCATCCCCGACGAGCAGTTTGGTTGACCTCAGGATTCCCTATCAAGCTGTACCTTTTTCCAGTTTTGTTCGCACACGTCGTGTATTGTATAAATACTTTATAAACCAAGACTATATTTAAAAGTTCCGTACCTTAATTCTGACTGCCCACTCATTTTGCATCTGTGATATGATGTCAAGGCAATTGTCGCACATTTTCCTTATCTCCGCATTCTTATCTTGCATCAGGTCAATAAGGTAGGCTGGAGCTTCTGCAACACAAATCATCAAAATGAACTACCTCGCTTTCATTCATTGCAAACGATAAAATATTGAAGAAGAGAAGGATTGATTTTAAAAGTATCTAGCTATATGGCTATCAGGCTCAATGTAGGATTTGTGCACAAAATTGAGACTGGGGCGAAAATCTTCAGCTATGATAAATAGCGTAAATGAACCATGCGCTCAGCTTTTATTCCCAAGTTTAGCCGAGATCTAATCGAAACTGTTCTTTTAAGGTTCCGTACCTCAAAAGTACAAAACGGAACCCTTGCAGGATCACTTTGCTGTCTGTCAATTCAATTCAATTAAAAGACCTTTTTTCTCAGGAGCAAGAAGAGGACGTTAAAGTTAATATTAAATACAGAGGTCTTCGATCCCTTGGAAGTGTATTCATGCATCTAAGTCAACGCTACTATTACAGCCTTTTAGTCACTTATTTTGGTACTCGCAAAATATGTAGGGTACTTACTTCCCGTTAAACATTTGAAAATTAAGAACATTATCTAAGGAAGTTGGAGTAGTCACTCCATCGCCATCTTGTTTTTTCTTCGAAGTTGCAAAGATATTTGGAGATTGCCTTAAGAGCGAGGTCTCTTAAGGGGGAGGTCTCTTAAAGCAATATTTTCGTCCAAACCTCCAAATATTTCGCCAATCTCTAGGCACTATTTTTTGTTTGTTTAAGAGTTCTCCACCTGATTTAATTCAGTTAAATCATACGCCGACTCACTCATGGCCCGTATTTTTTTTTTAATTCGGTACCCCTTTTATTAGCGATACTGTTGTTGGCACGGATCAAATCCTGCAAAGGTATAATTATCTTAAATTAAAAGTATTTTTCTCCCGTACCTGTGCGAGAAACGAGGTAATCGGCGGCGCGCGGGTGCGACAGCAGCTGTCGGAAGGCGAACACGGTCTGCAGCACGTGGTCGTCGTCGGCCTGGCGCAGGCGCAGCAGCGCAACCAGCGCCTGCGCCGCGCCCGCACGCAGCAGCGCCGCCGCCGAGCGCTCGTCGGCGCTCAGCGCGCCCGCGCACACCACGCCCTCCAGCACCAGCTCGGGGTCCACCGAGCTGTCTGCACACAATACCACACGCATCAAACCAACGGTGCTAGCACAGTTTTTTATTTTTTACGATCGACATTTAAGTAAAAAATTAAAGTTATGAATATTAAATTTAAAAAGGTAAAATGAATGTCTGATTTGATTATTCTCATTTTATTACCTGGATCTAATATCTTCATTATGCAGGGAATTAAATTGTATCGTTCGACCACTGCAAATATATCGATGTTGTTATTAGTGTTCATTATATTATTCAGAGTTCCCAAACATTCCACCATGAATTCTTCAGTTGCGTCACCGTTTGTGACCGCTCCTGCTATATCTCCAACAAATTCCTGAAAATTCAATGTTTTAAAAATTATTTCTTCTGTGTGTTCTTGTGTATGTATGTAGGTACTGTGCGCGGCAGTGCGGCCGTTAACGTAGCATAATATACATATATTAACAGCAGTCTATGAAAAAGTTCGAATTTCGGCTTTGTAAGATGAGGTTGGAAATATTAACCTCTATAACCACGCACACCTCGGACCGCCGTGCCTCGGACGGCTTCCGACCGTTTAAGTACTTGTCGAATAGTCAGTACCGCTTCGGCTGTCAAACGTGGAACCAATGTCACTTCGCTTACGGTCAAAAGGCCCGATTGACCACGTTTTATGTTAACAGACAGGACGCACTGATTGAAGACCTTATTCTTTAGGCTCTGTGGACTACGCAGTGAGAATACTCGACGAGGCTTTCCAAACTCTGCCCAGCCCAGCTGGTTCTTTTGGTATCGTCCCACTCAAAGTGTTTCTTACCAAACTGCAGAGCTTGGTAAACCTATTCTCCTACTACCTTGAGAGCACCGCCATTGACAGCAATTGATCCCAGATTCCCGGTGTGGGCCATTCAGCATCTGCTGCAAATCATGCAGCAATTCAACCAGTATGACGATGTAATTTGTAAATCTGTAGTGTTAGAAATACTCACCGTTGATGTTGATGTTAATGACGTGTCCTTCCCAGTTTAGCGTCTTAAACACATCCTCCAATGCTTTAGAGAACAATTTCGGGGAAATTACGTCCCCTTGTCTAACCCCACAACCAACAGCAAGCAATAAGATATAGGTGTAGTAAAACTTACAACAAAGAGCGCTTTATTTTGCGGATGGTGTGATAGATTGCGCACGAGTTTCATGAGCATAGCATTGCGATGTCGGAAGGCGCGCCCTAGTAGGTCGCGCAGCCGTCCCTCGGCGGCCATCTGGTTGGCGGCGCGCTCGCACCACGCCAGGTTGATGCACAGCGCCAGCAGGACGTCTGTCGTGCCCGCGCCTCCGCCACCGCTCTTCGTGCCGACACTGTCCCCGTTCACGTTCAGCAGCAACATGTCTGTGAGCTGTGCAAAATATTACTTAAGGTTTATTATATTTATGCAGATAAATCAAATTCAGTTGCAGCCTATTCACCAGATTTTGCACTCCTAGCCAACTCTGTACCTATCAGTGCGTAAGTAGTAAGTACTTACCAATTTGACGCAATCAGATTGGGTAAACATCAATTTGACTCTATCGTCCATGCTCAAATGGTATAAAATTTTCATTGCCAAATTAATATGTTTGTCATCACCTGTGATTTTGAAAAGTTTTAATATAAGTATAAGAAAAGTCAAGCAACAAATAATATAACACTTTTAGAAGCAACATACTTGTAAATTGTATAAACTTAGGCAGTAATCCCAATTTTATCATCTTGTTTCGTAGTTTTGTATCAAAAGTTAAATTAAACAACAATTTCAAAGTAACATTAACTAGATCAGCATTAGTAGAATTCATCAAAGGCGCTAATTTTTCAACAATTCCTCTAGATGCCATATTTGTTTTATTTTCTATGAAAATAGAGAGTTTTTGTAAGAATGAAACTATAAGAATGAGGAGGTCTATATTCGTATGTCTCTCCATTGCACCAATAAGCAGGCCAACAATATCTTTCTTGTGCATTTTCTCTTCCACTTTTATGTTATCTGCTATATTAAGAAGCATGTAAAAGGCGACCCTCAGTAATTGCTCCTGTCGCTTTGATAGTGTTTTTAATTTGCGTTTCATTTGTTCCTCATCACTTTTTGATAAAAATTCATCAGATGCACTGCAAAGGTCTTCATGGTAGCTGGATACCAGTGACCTAGATTTCTGCATATTCACATCGGCGACAGCCCATGTACCTGATTTGGGGCGACGCTTTGGTTCAGGAATACGACTTTTTGGTGGCTCATTCTAAAATAATAAATCAGTAATTACACAGTTTTACAACCAGCATTTATTTTGACATGCTAACATTGAATCCTCACCTTATCAGGTGTGACCACCTGCTTTTTTCCTTCAACTTTCTCCTTCCATTGATCATATCTCTTTAATTCATAATCAATTACATCCATACACAAAGATCCAATTTTATACTGAATAATGACAGGATGAAATTCATTATAAGTAGAGAAACAAAAAAACGTGTAGACTATGTTTGTGCTTAGTTCAATGCTCCTTTTCCATTCTTCTCTTAGAACCCTTGAAAGTGCACTTAATAATGCCTCTGAAATTTCAATAAAGCTAAATAAAGTTATATGGCTGTTCTCTCAAATTTATCTCAAACAACATTATAGTCCAGCTTATTCCAGATGCTGGTATCCCATGGCTCAGCTGGTAGTCCAATTAGAACACAGATAGAACAAAAGACAGTAAAGTGTTGGCATACTGATAAGCAGATCTTGGATTACACCATGCTTTTCTTTTTTTCATAACAAATAAGGACCTGTTGTCAGCTGATAATAATAATGCTATGATCTAGTTGGGCTTTTGCAAGCATAGTATGTTTACTATGTTGAACCACAAGGATTCTTTTATTATTATTTGCTAGCAGCTTAGATCACATCCTCCACACAAGCCCCAAGTTTTTGGGGTCCAATTGTTGCAAAATAGCTCTAGCATAACAAAGTTCAAGGAATACATCCAATTATCAATCAATCTGTTTATATTTAACTATAGATTTTAAAAGATAGTATATTTCTAAAGAAAAAGTTTTGTGTTTTAAAGAATTTGTAAATATTGAGCCATATTTTACAGGAAAATTAAAATTATAGCAGTTTTGCATCAGTGTGTAGATGTTGAAAAAAAACACCAGCAAAATGACAAAATTTCACCTCCTAATTAGGTTCCCATTAGGGGATACATTTTCAAAACACCTTCCATAGTGCTAACCTTTGTTAAATATAAGGAGCTCTTGGGAAAAATTTCATGCTTCCAGAGGCAGCAATATGAGTTGTTTGTCAGTGAGTGAGTGAATGAATTAATACATCATTTTTATTAAGTACATAACTAATCAACTTACCATTTCGAGCTAGCTCTATTAAATTATCAGGATTTCTAGCAAGTTGTAGTATCAGAGCAGAACCTTTTATTTTTTCTGGGATATCATCATAAAGTAATTCCACATAGTCATCAATGCAATTTAAAACAGCAACTGGAACACTCTCTACTGGACTCATCCTTGGAAGATGCCAAGTATAATGCCCCAGGCAATCTTTAAAGGGTAAATTTATTATGTAACATCATGAAATTCAACCCAACTATTGCTTAGTATCTATTTTCTGTCATCATACCCACCAACCATGACATGCACCTCACACTTAAATTTTAGAAATTGTTTTGTTAAAGTTAAAGTTAAGAATCGTTTAAGCGTCAAAAACATGGCGAAGCAGATATTAATCATTACTTAACTTTATGCAATATTCATTGGTAAACCTCAGTATGTCCTAAACTAAAACTAATTGGGTTTAAGTTTATTATGGACATACTGAAGTTAGCAAAAACAACAATGATCAAGAAGACAGAAAAATATTGACTTCTACCAGTATTGCGTATTTGATAAAGTTTAAAACATGGTTTAGAAAGTAAATCCGTCAAGGTAAGAAAGAGGTGTGTAATTCCCGAGGAATAAAACCAAAAAAATGACGTTATTAGTTCATATATTATGGTCATAGGGTCAGCTTAGGATGACTTGCTTTTCAAAATCAATAAAGCTTGTTTCCCAATGAAAAATGTTGATCATCAGAGAAAAATGACATCAGAATCTCTTCTATATTTCAATGAGTCTGTCCTTGTTGTAAATAAATTGCCATTAAAGCATGAAAATGGCTTTTTACTTACCTGGCGTATTGAATATATCTAAAATCCTGTCGTATTCGTAAGTATTCGATCTGAGGAAAACTTTATATTTGATCAAACAATCAATACAAAACACTGGTTTGTAAAAAATCTAAAATGTCATAGAATCACACTTCATCTTCATGTCACTGTCACACATGGCCATGGAATTAGAATGTACTATTTTGTACAACTGGAATAATTACAAGCATCAAAAAGACTTGAAAGAGAAAACTGAGGGCTAAAGCTTACTATGAGCTTTTAAAAATACATTCAATTTTCAGTCAGTCCAAAAGCAGGCCTGCTTTGTATCTGAATTATTGCTAATAATCGTTAAGACAGTAACGTTGGTACATTTCCACCAACTTATCTGTGCAACGGCCGTTCTTCGAACTAACAATGTGAATGGGACATACGATTAACGATAGGTTTTTGTTCAAGTTTTTGAATTTTGTTAACAACCAGCACCACCAATAATTGCACAGATGAGTTTGTCAAATTAAAAAGGACTATCGAACTAAGTTGAATGCTAATGCTTGTCTGTGGCCTGCCAAACTTATTTGTAATATTTAGGGTTTTTGAACGTTGCGCAGAAAAACCATAGGTACCCGTCTATGATCTCCTATCATGACAAGTGGCACGACAAGCATTTGCATAGCCCTGTACCTAAGTACTCCTGTCCTCTTGTACTATAGCCCAAGACATTTAGTAGGTACCCTTAAAATATCTGAGCACTCTTTTTGCGGCTATGCAATGCTCTTCATCATAGCAAGCGATGAATTGGCTCAGATAATTTACTGCATGCGCAATATCTGGCCTCGTGCTAACAGATATGTACATTAGCGAATCAATTAGATTTTAGTATAGAATCCTCGTATCAGACTTAAGTTCTAGTCCAGGTTTCACAAGTTTTTGCCCGTGAACTGATGGGGTTGAAACAAGTTTGCAATCAGCTATCCCAAGACCCTTCATATCAAATTTTGACATATGGTCTCGCTTTACTTTACGCAGCTTCTCAGCGTCGTTCCAAAAAATCGGTACATCATCCACATATACTGCTAAAACAACGACCTTCTGCCTGATACCCTGGGATCCAATGTAAATGCACGGCTCATTTTTGGATCGTTTGAACGACAACTGCACTAACTCATTATTCAGTTGATTGTATTGATACCTCTATAATGTACCTATATTGTGGTGAGAAAATAAACGATTATTACTATTGTTCCAAGCTCTGGGGGATTGCTTTAAGCCGTAATGCGATCGTATATGAAGACACACGTAATCTTCCTTTCCTTTTTCTTCGTAACCATCCAGTTGTTTCATGTAGATCGTCTCAGATAAGTCTCCATTTGGTCAATATTAGGGCCACTCTTAGGCTAAGAGTCTTAGCTGCCATCGCCAGGACTCTTTAACTCCGAAAAAAGTCAGTTTCATCAAAACTTTCGAAGTAATTGAAATTGAAATTCTTTATTGTTTGAGAAATTACATTCGAATGCGTTGATTCCTGGAACTCACACTAGGATTCACTGTGTCGTGAGATCCAGGCTCTTTCGTTCCGTTTACATTTAAATTGCAGTACTTACATGTAATCGGTATATTTAACCTCTCCAGGCCTATAGCCACAGACTACTTATAGATACAACGCATCCTATAGGGGAGCTGCAATGTGTTGGGAAAGCAGAAAACAGAGGACAATTGCTCTATCCACAGTGGAGGCTGAGTATGTAGCTATGTATGAAGCTGCTTAAGAGGCAATTTTATTTAAGATATTGATTTCGGAGGTCTCTGTTCAAGTTGAAATGCCTGAATTTGAGAAGTCTCGACGCTGTGGCGTGGTTAAGAGGGTTTATATCAAGCGCTCTCATGCAATATTAGTTTTTAGAGATGCGTCGAAATATATAAAAATGATTTTCTAAATATATCGAAATAAATCAATAAAGAATGAAATACAAGTTTGTTGACACTGACAGGGACAGAAATAACACGATTTCACGTCATTCCGTTGCTTCCGAGAACGTGAAATAAATATTTGGTTTTTTCAGACAGCGTCACAGTCCTACAAATTCTTTGATTCTTTTTCTAACGAGTCGTGTAATTATATTTTGGATGTAGATGATAGCTATGTAGCTGCAACACCAAAGTTTTTTTGAATGGCCTCACACTATGACAGCAAAAAAGACATTCATGTCAAAAAGAACTTTAGTCAAAACACAAAATAACTTAAATAACAATATATTATACTATACTTAAAAAATATAGTAGCCGTCGAACAATGCTGCTTTATACGAGCTTTCAGTCCCCAATCCAACCAAATGGAAATCACTAAAAGTTTCATAGACAAAAGAGGAGTAAGCCGGTTTCAGTTTCAGTCAGTAGGGCATCACTACACGAGACAAGGATGGACTGCGCGGCGGACGGCGGACAAAAGAAGGAAAGACACAACCTCCGCCAGGAGTAATAGGCCGCATTCCGAGTAAGACCGTAATCGCTGACAGCGCTCACATCGATAATTAGCGTTCCGATTTAGATATCACGATTATGACAGCTGACAATTCGCTCACAATGATATTTCTTTATGGCATGGTCGGCGTTATCGCAAGATGGCGCATGTCATGACGTCACCTATGACGATTCACGGGACATCGTTATCGCGCTCACGCCAACTCGGAACGGGTGTAAGCGCGCTCAAATCGATTACATCCCAATTCGGAAAGCAGCCTTAGTGTTCTGTGGACACAACACTCAATCACTCAACTCAACTCAAGACTCAACAGTGCAGTGACTAATTTCAGGAATTTAGTATTTGTAATCAATTTAAATTTTATAATATTCGTTCTTGGAAGCATATTTTAGTGATAAACATTTCGAGTTTTCAAACAATTTCTTTGTGATAATATGTGAATAATATATGACTTTTAATCCGCGTAATGAATGTTCCGTGACGATACAACATTATTTGTGTATTTCCTTTCAGTGAGATAAGAACAACGTTATGAGATAACTTGAAGGACTTCTGTCCTTTGGATCGCCTCATTAATGGTATTTTGTGATGTTATATTCTTTGTAAATGCTTTATTAGACAACATTATTACTTTTACGTCGCTCATTTCACACTTACTTTCAATTTGTTTATTTTGCAATAGCCGTCAATCGATACACTGCTGAACTCGATCTATACCTCTGGCTGAACTAAGCTGTCCAAATCAATAACAATTAAAAAAATGTTTGCTTGGATTAACGAGTTGCAAATTACTGTACCTATCAGTTTTTGCGAAAAAAAAAATCCTTTTCAATAGTGTAATCCTATCAAAAACCTTGCCATAGCAACGCAAGGCAGAAATTACCAATTTTTTTAATCTAATTTAATGAAGTTATTAGTACCTACTCCTTTTGTTCCATGTGTAATTTTGAGATGATCCTATAAAGCTCATTGAGGTTTACTTATCAATGGTTTTTTTTGTAAATGTAATATTAAAGTAAGAGTCAATAAGGCTAGTAGATAAAAGTATGCATGCAAATCTATCTTATCACTCAGAGAAAAAGAGTGATTAAAATAATAACAGGATTGAGGTACTTGACTCAGCACAGGCTGACTCAGGTACCTAATTATTTATTTAATTGTAAACTGATAATGACATGTGCATATATTTAGTTATTCATATTGATCCATTTTTATTATAGGTGAACAGTAAACTGGAATGCTATTCCTATCATAATATGAACTGAAAAATACATCACAATGACTGAAACTGTCCCAACTTTAACAACTCCTATCTCTTTGTCAACATATCATCAATTGAGTCTTACAGGTATTTTCTGACTTACTTTATTATTATCTAAACATTTAAAATATGTTCAAAAAGTTTGAAGTTAAAAATATAAATATAGATTGAAGAGGAACCCAGTGTCCAGAACTACTTCTTTCTGAACCAAACATAATTAATATTAACAACCCCTAATATTTTATTCCCATCTCATTCTTACGACAACTTGACAGTTTATAATATTTCATGTTTTAGTATGCTGAAAAGATACTTTAATGCTTTTGTAACAGTCACTTTCATAATTGACTCATGCTTAATAATAAAATTGTAACCTTAATTAACAAAAAAATGTATTCCTTAACACAGTAAATCCAATTATTTCTGTGTTAAGTTAACTTTTGTGAACCAGTGTACCAACACCAGCAAATTTATCAGAATTTATAATTCATGATATTAAGTTTCAGAAGCAAAACCTTTGTGCACAACTTTAAGTTGTAATGAGTAGTGTGCTTAGTTTTTCTTGCTAACAAGACGTGTTTTATTTCCATTAGTTGAATCAGCAAACATTAAGAATTCCGGGCTCTTCAAACCAAATCCATATTTACAAGTGATAATCGATGACAAAATTTCAAGACGCACTGAAGTTATAAAGAGTACCTTGCACCCAAAATGGAAAGAAGATCTTACAGTGCTTGTAACACCACAGTCTCAGTTATTGTTCCGGCTTGCAGATTATCATAGTTTCAGGAAAGATAATATTATTGGAGAAAAACGAGTGAATTTGTTGAAAGTTTTGCTATACTGCAATGGAAAATGTGATAATGTGGAGCTGATCATAGGTAAATATAAAATTTTACTAACAATGCTACTGTAATTATGATAACACCAGGGACAAAACATTGAATGGTTGGCAAAACTTACACAAGTTGGTATGTTTGGTTTATACATATTATCTTCTTAGTGTATCAATGGCAAATAAACAAGTTGCTAAGAAAGTTCAAATATTATCTATGGCCCACAAAACAGCCATGTAAAAACTGTTTGCTGATGCAGTCGTAAGATCCTCAGAGAGGCATGGGCAAGGTTGTTGGTGAGCCATTGTCTGCAAAGAGACACTGCATATACACTCTAGATCTGAGCCATGTATGAACCCCTTCAAGCAATACAAGTACTACACATAAACCTAACACAAGAACACACCTGTAATCCCAGAAGGGTTAGGCAGAGGTGTACCTATAGTATACCCACATTTTGCCAGTTATGCTTAAGTCCCTTGTAATAAGGGGCGAGCCTATTGCTATCAACCGGGCACAAATCCAGACTCCAGGCTGCTACTGAGAAATTCTATATAGATAACCTAATAACACTTTGATCGACCTGGGAATCGAACACAGGAACTCATGCTCAGCAGTAGCTCTTGCGACCACTAGACCAACAAGGCGGTCAACTAGTACTATACAATCAATAATAATAGTACAATTATTGATCAAAGATGAACTTCTATAGATGTGGTCAGTGGTACGACCGACTTTGGGTTCGGAGTCTATTCAGTATTTCCAAGTTGGCCGCGGTAACGCGTACTCAGATGAAATGCCCTCAGATGGCTAGAAGAATATTTTCTCTTTTAAACCTCTGAGGCTCTGACACATAGTTGTGCATTGGGTGGAGTGAGTCAGCTTACAGCTTTGCCCTCGCGATGCAGTTGGCTATACTGAATTTCTGGAGGCGCAATGCTAGTCAGTGGATATAAAATTCATATTAGGGCCGGAGAGCAGTGGTGACCCAGTGGTAGCCACGGGCGCTTTACTTAGAGCTGATTTTACCATAGTCAGATAACTTTTATCCTTGAAATAAAATTGACGTGTGACAGTTCTAGTATGTAAAAACTCAAAATTTCAATAAAAATCTCGACTTAGAATTTTATTCTAGGGTTAAAAGTTTGGTGAAATACTACCTTAATGTAAATTATTTCATCACCACTGCTCTCAAAACGGTGAAAGAAAACATTGTGAGGACACATGTGACATTACCAACCCGTATTGGGCCCGCGTAGTGGATTACGGCATTTACGGCCCACTCCCCCCCATCGAGAGGGGGCCTGTGTCCCAGCAGTGGGAACAGTATAGGCTGCCGCCCATCTGGGTGGATTAAATGCATGTACTTTTAGTTAAATTTTTTGGCAATTCGTTTTTGTAAAGAACCAACCAGTCTAACGTAATACCGAGGTATTTTAGGTGGGTTCCAAGCACCTAAAATACCTCGGTATTACGTTAGTTAAAAGATGTTCAGTTTACGAACCGCTGTCCTGCTACAAAGATAGGAGACGTACGATTGCGTTTTTGAAGGATTGATCAATAAGAGCTGCGGAAAGTTTGACTTCTATATGTTCAAAGTGGCTTGACAAGTTAATGCCAGGTCGTCTGCGTTCAGTAAGCGGATGATCATTATTATATATGTTCAATATTAGGGGCCAGTACGTTACCCTTAGGTAGTCCATTTATGGGCAATTGAAATCATCGGTTACTAAGCAGTTCTCGAAGAATTCGGATAATCTTAAATGCTCTTGTACGAGGAACTAGCTTTTGCCTGCTTGTTTGAAACTTGGCAAGTTTTATGGTGATGGGCCAAACGGTGTTGGAGTTTATTGTCAACATCATCATTTCTGCCGAAAGACGTCCACACATGTCCGTCCCAAGCACCGCCAATTCGACCGGTTCACACTGTGCGAGGCCTTCCAACGCTACGTCTTCCGGTACGCAGTCGCCACTCCAGAATCTTTCGGCCTCGTCGGCCATCTGTTCTGCGAACTGCCACTTAAGTTTCTGAATTCCTTGGGATATGTCGGTCACCTTGGTTTTCCTGCGGATGTTTTCGTTTCTGATTCGATCACGTAGGGAAACTCATAGCATAGCTCTCTCCTGGTGACTTTTAGCCTTCGAATAAGGCCCATTGTGAGCGACCACGTTTAGTGCCATACTGGCAACACGCACTGGTCAAAAACTTTCATCTTGAACACTGCGGTATGTGGGACGAGAAGATATTGCGTAGCTTCCCGAACGCTGCCCAACCGAGTTCGATTCGACTATAAACCTCTTTCTCGAAGTTGGACCTACCTAACTGGAGAGTTTTTGAGTTGATAAAAATACTCGTCCATAACTTCGAGTGTGGCATCTCCGATCTTCATGAGAGTGGGTGTTACACGGGCATTTGACATGACCTTTGTCTGGTCCATGTTCATTTCAAGACCCACTCTTTTGGAAGCTCTACTGAGGTCCTCTATAGTCTCAGCTATGACTACCTACTATATCGTTGGCAAACCGAAGGTGGCCGTATTCCGCAAAGGCTTTAGCACCGTAGACCACATACATACGCCTACGAGAAAGCCTTCGATTCGATCGAGACACGGCTGTACTGCAGTCTCTCCGACGTTGCCAGATCGACTGTCGTACCGACATCGAGATTGCTCGAGGTGCTGAAGTGTCTGTACGAAAACGCCACTATGTCAGTCCGACTCCAGGACCGGACCTCGAAATTCATGCTTCTGCAGCGAGGTGTGAGACAGGGAGACGTTATCTCTCCGAAACTGTTCACCGCAGCACTGGAGGATGTTTTCTAGGTTCTGGACTGGAAAGGGGTTGGCATCAAAATCAATGGCGAGTACATCATTCACCTGCTCCTGTTTTTTTTTGATATCCCATAACTCTAGGGTATGATTGAAACCATATTTCTGGTTAGGTTACTTCGTGGAATTGAGCATAACCCGGGAGTACTGCAGTGCCTGTGTATATGTGTACCGGACCGATATGTGTGGAGGCGGCGCTGCCCGCCGCTGCTGGCTGTACCGGCTGCCAGGACCAACCTTCTCGCCAAAGCACCATTGACCCGTGCAATTCGGGTGATTAACGATCTTCACGGGAAAATCGATGTATTTACAAGCCATTTGATTGAATACGCAAAAATACTATTATTTGTTTTATGTTATAGTGTAAATTAGTATATTAATTAAGTACTGGCATTTTTAAGTTTTTCATAGTTTTTAAATTTATATTGTAGGATAATTTTAAGACCTCGCTATCGCATTAGGTATCTCCTGTAATGATAGTTCTAAGGGAGATTTTAATAAATAAATAAAAAAATAAATATCAAAGAATCAACTGGCTTATGAATTCTGTTTCAATCATCCTTTTTTTTTCATTTTTCATACAAAATAATTCGACAAAGTAACGATTATCAATGCAAAACACCCTTACGTGAAATATGACAACGTCGCATTTTCTTTGTTTTAAAATTATTGGTTTGAATAAAAATACTACTACATACTCGTATTTATCAATGAAACTTAGATACCTACACACATATTATGATTGATATCTCCGAAACTGCATTTTTGGACCACCTATTCTAGGAGTTTTAGTATGTATTATTTTTACCTGCAGAATATAACCCTAGAGCTATGGGGATATTAAACAAAAGCAGGTTGTATATATACATATACGAGGTTATTGGTAATATGTCGGCAATCCATTAAGGAGTTATAGGGGAGGTCATTTGCAGCCAGATGACCTTGGACGATACATGCAAATGTCAACCATTTTTTTGAAGATATCTAGTATCTTATTGTATCTCGTTGGATTGCTGTAAAGTTGCAGATGTTCTGCCGATAAAATACATCCATGTTTCTTTGCTGAAATTGACCATTTAAATCAATATGTTCACGTCTTAATGTAATAATTCACATTTACTTACGGGAACGTTTTTATTGTTTTATATGTCCTGAAACATATTATGATATGGTTTCTTTGGGTTCTTTCGCCGCGTTTTCTGTGGCATTTTTGAGAGCTACAATGACAAACAGATAGACATAGAATAAGGACATAGGTTACTTTTCATCCTGGATAGCAGACGAAGTCGCGGGCAACAGCTAGTACAAGTGTAAGTTGTAACCTATTTTCAGATTTGATGAAAACCGTGTCCCAAGAAAACTCGTCTACTGTAAGTGCGGAAGTAAAAGCCGCTGAACTGGTGATACTTCTGGACGGCCTAAGAGTCGATCCATCAGTTCTAAGTCAGTCACATGAGTTACTCGGAGAATCTACTAACAGCAGTGGTCCCCTTAATGACGGAGTTCGGGCTCGGATTAGGATACGGAGCAATGCCGAATCTGCTATGCGATCTATTATTCGCTCACAAAATCTAAGAGTAAGTGTTGTTATAATTTATAATTAGATGCACTTCTATCTGTGATTATTTATTGATTTGATTACCTATGAATAAATTATCCAGCCTCCACCGGGCCCGCCACCGCTTAGCAACGGCACACTGCAGCACGGAGGCCCGGGCGGCGCAGGTGTGGTGGGCGGCGCGGGGGGGCCTGGAGGCGCGGGCGTTCCGGGCGGCGCGGGCGCGCTGTCGGACGGCGGCGCGGGTCCGTCGCACGCGGACGCGGAGCCGGCCGCGCCCGGCGTTGCCGTGGTGTACGCCAACCCCGCCGAGGAGGCGCTGCCCGCCGGCTGGGAGATGCGCTACGACGTGTACGGCCGCAGGTATCGACTTGTCTTTATTAACCCCTGACGTATAAAGAGAGGTGTTATAAGTTTGACGGCTCTGTCGTTCTGTGTATTTCTGTCTGGCTGGGTAGCTCCCAAACGGGTCCGATTTCAATGCTGTTTTTGGAACGAATTTACTTAACGCGGCTTGCGGTAGGAGTTGACTGGTAGAAATCGTCGCGCTGAAAAAATGTATTTTTGACTTTCTCTCTTTCGCTGTCTCTTCTATCATATACGAGTATGTGTATGCGTGCGAGTATCGCGTAAGGAACTTTGTTCCTGACGATGGGTCCCCGACCTCACACTTTTTTAAATAGGAAGCTGATTTAGTCGCTTTCTAATACAGCAAAGAACCACTTTGCCATGTTTCAAGAAAATCTGTTCAGCAATTATGAAAAATATTCATTTTCTGTGTGGTGTAGTCGGTCGACTTAAAATATGGTATACTATAACATAGTGTTAACACTGCATTTATTTGGTAACCTTAGCCTGATGCTGCAGCCATGAAAGTCTGCTTTATAACCAATTCCTCAACAACTTACAGCAGAGATGGTGTTTGGGCTCGTTCAAATTGGTCTTGATGCGTAGTTGACTTAGAGATGAACATAGTCTGATGATGGAGCAGCAAGGTGGTCACAGGAATTCGGCCTTACATATATACCAACCGAGTTTGGCCTTTTGCATTGATCTAGATTGGTAGTTGGTAGACAGCTGGTGTAAATTATCTGATGACGTGTAGGCAAGGTGTTAAGTTAGAGGATGTCAGGTTTTGACACCAATAATTCCTCTTGTTCAAAGCAAGAAACTTATGGTTTCACACTTATTGTAGTATTCAATTATAATAAGCTATGAGTGAAATAAATAATAAAATTGTTGTGTTTGATGGTGAAACTTGCTCTGTGCTTCCTACTAACCATACACTGACGATTTCAACATTTGTGTGATCGTAGCAGTGGTATCCATACTATAATATAATACAAGATGGAGACGACGGTAAATTAAATTGCGTATAACTAATGCCGTTACCATTCTGCATACGAAAATTCAATCAAATATATCCAATATTTTAGTCACTATAGCTAGTCAACGATTGGGAAAACCCAGTCACACCATCTCTACTATTTAGTTTGTTTAAAGAAACACTTTTTAATTGCGATGCTAGGATTGATTTGATAGTTCCAAAATACTCTTAAACATTAGTATTGGTTATGTTTTCATATATTGTCGTCTCCACATTGTATGTGCGAAAGTAACTTTGTCTGTCTGTTTGCCTGTTACCTTTTACCACCTTAACGGCTAAACGTGATGAAATTTTGCAAACAGGTAGACTATGACCTGGGTTAGGACATATAATTGTGTCCCGGTGGTACGTTCCCGTGGGATAATTTCCGACCTTCACGCGTGCGAAGCTAGTTCGAGTTTTAAAATAATGGATTAAAGTTATCACTGTTACTAAAACGCTTAAAAACAGCCTGGTTGCTTCCAAAGCAAGCTGTAAAATATTCTCAGTCGGAGGTTGAAGTAGACTTTGCAACCGCCAGATACTACGTGGACCACAACACGCGGTCGACGTCGTGGGAGCGGCCGCAGCCGCTGCCGCCGGGCTGGGAGGTGCGGCGCGACGCGCGCGGCCGCGTGTACTACGTGGACCACAACACGCGCACCACGACGTGGCAGCGCCCCGACACGGAGCGCCTGGCGCGCTTCCAGCACTGGCGCGGCGAGCGTCGCCACGTGGTCGCGCAGGGCAACCAGCGCTTCCTGTACCCGCACCCGCAGCCGCCGCACCTAACGGATTCCGAACACGATCTCAACGCTACCGGTACGTTGCTTTATTAGCTACTTAATCACGTTACTTATTTTACTAAACAAGTTGCTCGTTCCATTATAGACCTCATCCATCGCTTTCTAACAGGCGTGATCGAGGTCAAGGGCAGGCCCATAGAGCATTTAAAAAAAAATGGTCTCATTTCACTTATTCTGGCCATCGGCATCGCGATTACAATAAGGTAAAAGAGTATTATTCAAAAAAGCTGCTCGCCGTTTAGGTAAATGCTTTATTTTTCTCGAGATTTATTTTTTGTGTTCAGGATAACATCAGAGAGCCAAATAAGTCAAACACATTATGTTTTAATAAATTATTTGGCTCTCTTAGTGATATGATTACAATCATGCATAATTACGTTATCATACTAGCTACGTAAAACAATCTTATCACCTTAATACCATTCTACATATGTAGACTTACAGTAAAGAGTATGATAAGTCCTGGTAACAAAATTAATTTCTTACCTATTTATTTCGAGAACCTTACATCTCATTTTCTTTTTATAATTTAACTAAAAACTAAAGAAGAATGGTCACGACCAATGAAAAACATATTGGCTGATTTCCTTATGTTGTTCATGGTCGTTAGTAGTGTAGCACGATTATTATAATTTTGGTTAGAAAACCTTTAAATACGAAGAGGAGTACTACATATTTAATCATTAAGCATTAGTACGTAATTGTCATAAGCGCCATCTATATTAATGAATGCGCATAACCACACCGCTTACTCAGACCTTTTCACCTAAATTCATAATTCACTTGTCACATAAAAAAATGAGCAGTGGTGGCCCAGTAGTAATGGCCGCGACTTACGAGTAGGTCGTAGGTTCAAACCCAGACAGGCGCTTTACTCTGTGTAAATTATTTTCATCACCACCGCTCTCAAAACGGCGAATTAAAACATCGTAAGGAAACCGGCATGTCTTAGAACCAAAAAATTGAAGACACGTGACGTCTACCTACCCGCTTTGGGCCCTCGTGGTGGATTACGGCCCACTCCCTCTCTTTGCGGAGGCCTGTGTCCCAGCAGTGGGAACAAAATAGGCTGATTATGCATTTCTAACAACTCAAGATAAGAATCGAAATTCTTAATAATAATTCAGTAAAAAAGTCGAGAATCGAATCCTTGCGGGCAATAGACTACATTTACTTATCGTGAAAAACTGTTGTTTTACAACTAAAGTTCTGAGCCAGATACCATGTAAATTTTCCCGATTTATCTTACCCTTCCGACGACGGATTCCGAATTCAGATTTTGATTTAAAAAAAGAACACTGTAAGTAACTAATCACTTACAAAATCTTAGGGAAATGATATCGCATCTATCACATAATTTTTCACCACCTGGATCTGGAAAATACTGTTCTTGAAATATACAAATCAATAACAAATTAAGTCGCGACGCGTCATCGCGTGCGATCGCTTTCGCACAACACACTTTTCGCAGGTCAACGCGGATAGTGCATTTGCGCGAACTTAATGCCTCTCAAAAGCCAGGCTTTTAATTTCATAGAAAACTGCTTGTAAGTGTTTACTTGGTACGAGGGCTGCACTAAAAGTATCGGGAATGGAATATTTCCACTGTTCCTGTCATATTAAAATCTTTTTAATTGAAAACAACTTGGTTTTAAAAATCGAATATCATTAATTTATTTAAAAAAAGATTCTCGGTCTTGTCACAAGGTTTTGTCAATCTTGTTTAGTCGTTGAGAAAATGGAATTGACTCGAGATAATTCAAGAGCGATGATTTATTATGACTTTCGAAGTGGTTTAACACAAAAGCAGTGTGTTGACCGGATGATTTCTGCATTTGGTGATGAAGCCCCATCCAAAACCACAATTTATCGCTGGTTTGCTGAATTTCAACGTGGACGTGTCAAGCTCAGTGATGATCCCCGTCAAGGTCGTCCAAAAACTGCAGTCACCCAAGAAAACGTTGATGCTGTGCGTAAGCTGATTGTGGAAGATCGACATGTGACATACCGCGAAATACAGGCAACTTTAGACATTGGCATGAGTCAAATACAAATAATCTTGCATGAACTATTAGGTGTAAAAAAGTTGTTTTCCCGATGGATACCGCATTCGCTCTGTGAATAGCAAAAAGCGGCTCGCGTTACTTGGTGCATCAGAACTCTCGAAAGATTCCACGCAGGATCCTCAAATGCTGTATACAACATCGTATCAGGTGACGAATCCTGGATATACGCGTACGAACCCGAAACAAAAAACCAGTCACGAGTTTGGGTGTTCGAAAATGAGTTAAAGCCAACAAAAATGGTTCGACGCGGAGTGTTGCAAAAAAATTGGTGGCCACGTTTGTCTCCAAAACCGGCCATGTTACGACTATTCCTCTTGAGGGACAAAGAACGGTATGTAAAAGAATGGTATGCTAGCATTTGTTTGCCACAGGTCGCTTCTGAACTCCGTAAAGAGAACTGGAACCGCCGCATCATCCTCCAGCACGACAATGCGAGTTCTCACACCGCACACAGAACAAAAGAGTTTTTAGAGCAAGAAAACATTGAATTATTAGACCATCCGCCGTACAGCCCCGACCTAAGCCCTAATGATTTCTATAATTTCCCTAAAATAAAGAATAAATTGCGTAATCGGTGGCGCGTGGAAGCGAGGGCGCGGGGCGAGCGGCCGATGCAGCGCCATATGGAGCAGCGTCGGTCGCAGCTTCGCGAGGTCCTGGTGGCGGAATGGCGGGACAGGCTTTCACGCCCTACCGCCGGCCTCGTCACCATCGAGGCGGTCCGGCCAGTGCTCGACCTCTGGCTCGGGAGGAGGCACGGCTCCCTGTCGTTTCGGGCGACGCAGGTGCTCTCGGGGCATGGCTGCTTCGGGAAGTACCTGTGTCGCATAAACAGGGAGCCGGACGCTCGGTGTCACCACTGCGTCGACTGCCGGGAGGACACGGCGTGGCATACGCTGGCAGAGTGTGCCGCTTGGGAGGAGCCGCGCCGTGCCCTCATCTCAGAAGTAGGCAGTGACTTGTCGCTGCCGACCGTAGTGAGTTCGATGGTCGGCAGCGCCGAGTCCTGGGACGCGGTGGTTTCCTTTTGCGAAACGGTCATCTCGCAGAAGGAGGCTGCGGAAAGGGAGAGAGAGATCTCGACTCTCGACCCGGCCCGCAGCAGACGCACCGGGCGTCGGAGGAGGGCGGACAACGCCCTCTTCCGGCCCCCCTAAATGGGTCCAGGGTCGACGGATTCGGAGACATCCGTCGCCCCCCAACATCAGGACCCGAGAAGGCGGCGCGCGTAGTGTTCCGCGTGCGCCACTCACAGACGTTGCGGGGGAAGTACACCTCACTCCCCCCGCCCGAGACGGGGCCCGCGCAAGCGGGCCGGCACCAGCCAGAGATGCGGAAGAATTTTCTGTTCCCGCGACCCCGGCGTAGGTGTGAGATGGAACACCGGGGTGGTTTTTAGTCAGTAAGAGTCTGACAGACCCCTCCGCCCGCCCCAGGGCGGAGGACATCCATGAGGATTTTCCACCCCGGGAACAAAAAAAAAAAAAAAAGGAGGCGGCCGAACAAGCGACACTCGGGGTTGCGACAATCGTCGAGAGGATCCGGCAGTTGGGACTCGAAGTGGCCCTGCACAAGTCCGAGGCCATGTGTTTTCATGGTCCTCGCGTGGTAACGCGCCACTGTCGGGTTCCCAGATAACGGCGGGAGGGGTTCACATCGGCGTTGAGTCGACGATTAAGTACCTGGGACTCGTCCTCGACAGCCGGTGGAATTTCGTGGAGCATTTCCGACGTTTGGCTCCCAGACTGGAGCGGGCTGGGGCTGCCTTGAGGCGGCTCCTGCCCAATCTAGGGGGTCCAAACGCCTCCTGCCGGAGGCTCTACGCGGGAGTCGTGCGGTCCATGGCCCTGTACGGGGCACCGGTGTGGGCGCGTTCTTTGAGGCTCCGACCGGCCCGCAGGTTGCATCATCAGCCTAATATGTTCCCACTGCTGGGACACAGGCTTCCTCTCTGTGAGAGGGAGTGGGCCGTAATCCACCACGCGGGCCCAGTGCGGGTTGGTAGATGTCACATGTCTTCGATTTTTTGGTTCTAGGACATGCCGGTTTCCTCACGATGTTTTCCTTCACCGTTTTAAGAGCAGTGGTGGTGAAATAATTTTACACAAAGTAAAGCGCCTGTCTGGGTTCGAACCTACGACCTACAACTCTTAAGTCGCGGCCGTTACCACTGGGCCACCCCGCCGCAGGTTGAACGCGTCCCAAAGGGTCATGGCCATCCGGCTGGTCCGGGGATACCGCACGGTCTCATGCGAGGCGGCGAGCCTCCTTGCCGGATTGCCGCCATGGGATCTGGAGGCAAAAGCCCTCGCGCACGTATGGGAGTGGCGCGAGGAGGCAAAACGCCGGGGTGTAACTCCGCTGCCGCGAGAAATCACGGTACAGCGGACAGAGCTCCGGCGGGATCTCATGGCGACATGGAGGGTGCGATTGTCGCAACCCAGTGCTGGGCACGCCACAATAGCGGCGGTAAGTCCCCTCTTTGAGGAGTGGTTGGAGAGGCGCCACGGCGTCCTCACCTTACGCCTGACACAGGTCCTCACCGGACACGGTTGTTTCGGGAGGTTCCTGTTTCGCATAAGGCGGGAGGAAACGCCCGGGTGTCACCATTGTGTGGATCGCCCGGAGGACACGGTGGAGCATACGGTGGAGGTATGCCCAGCTTGGGCGGAGCACCGCAGTGTCCTCGCGGAGGCGATTGGCGGCGGCGATCTCTCGCGTCCGGCCCTGGTCCAGGCCATGGTACGGAGCGACAGGGAATGGAAAGCCGTCACCTCCTTCTGCGAAGCAGTAATGCTCGCGAAGGAGGAGGCGGAGCGGGTGAGGGAGAGAGCATTGCGCCCTCACGCCCCCACTAGCCGCCGCAGGAGACGCCCTGGGCGTCGGGAGTCGCCTGCAGATTCCCGGCCACCGTAGGCGCGGGCTTGCGGATGGCGAGCAATGGGTAGCTCGCCGTCCGGTAAGGACCAGGGGGTCTACTTTCTTAGCCCGAAGTCCGTGGTTTCGGCCTTCGTTACGGACGTTTCCTACTCTGTATCACCTACGGACTTACGATTAGTCCCGAACTCGAACTAAGAATGAATGACAACACGATTTGACAGTTGTCCCTACTCCCAATGCGTTTTTTCCCGTCCGAAAAGTTGGATTTGACACTTGTTTTAACGGAACGTTATGTCATTTGATACGACATCAAAATAGTTCTCGTGCTGCTGACGAAAGTTAATTAATTGAAAATATGGCTGCTTTTTTAATGCTCGAAGACGCTATACAGGTAGAACGGAGGCGTCGCCGATTGCCTCTAAACATGTCAATAAATAGGGTATTTGTATTTATAGCATTGATTAGGTTATATAATTTGCAAACTTGATATTTTGCTTACAGGACATAATGGGTGTTAGGACAGGCGGAAGATACTGTTAAAAAACAAATTTTACGCAATAAAAGTATTGTTTTTTTGGTAACAAATTTTTATTTAGCATCAATCAACACAACTTGGCTTCTTGCTGAATCGGCAGGTAGGTGTCGCCGAACTCGAGGACGTGCACGACGAGAATGTAATGCTGTAAACAAATGTAAAAAAAAATAGTCAGTATTAGCTTAGTATTTTATAAACATGATTTATGTCATCTATTTACTAGTGATCAATTAAGTACTTCGCTGATTACGAATTAGCAGTTCCTTTTACCAGTGCCTCAGTGATCACTGCAGGTTGCTTCTGGGAAACTGGGTTGGCAGGCAGTAGATATTTGTGTGGGTGTGTTGACTGCTTATTCTTGTCTTACAGGTGGACCCTGTACAACAAAAACTGAATATCATTGACGGATACAAGAAATGTATAATTATGTATCTGTTAAGTATAGTTATTTAATTTAAAAGTCACGGGTAAGACGCCATGCAAAATAATTATAAGTACATGAATGCTGTTGTTTCTTGTTTTTTTTACCATCAGAACAAATTTACTATCTATGTTCAATTATATTTTAATTATTACCGATGGAAAAGCTGGCACTCTTGCCTCAGTTTGCGGCTCTCTAAAACCCTCTCCCATAATTGACAGTATCCTCAATTCGTATCGATGGGTCTCCACCTGTAGCACATGCTGAACGTCTGGCAGATCCAGCAGCTTTTTCGGCCCAAATGTTTTTTTTAAATCATTGTATGCACTTTAATAATGGCAAGACCTTTAAATCATAATAATACGAGTAATGTATTAAACTTACCCTTTGCCAATCCTCCACGGACTTTGTGCAACTCCCCATTGAATTAAGGGAGTTGCACAGGCTTTCCCACAGCCGTTTTGATCAGATTCTCCCGTTGGCACCCCTCAATAGTCCGCGAGCCAACTCATTATGCTCACTCATAAAATCGAGGAAGGCCTCAATTTTTGCATGAATTGCTGCTGGAGCAGTTGGGGCCATTTTACTAAACTAGCGAAAACATCCCGCGTCGTATAAATAATATTATGAAAGTACACTTAATTAATGTAAATAACTATTTTGAAAAAAACTGACATTTCATTTGAAAGTTGCCGTCAGAAAGAAAAAGGGCAAAGGTATTAACAGGATAAGGCCACGATACGGATTAAAATGGCAAAAATAGTTCAATTCTTTAACTAAAGACATAACAAAAACTATATTGTTCGAAATGTGGTCTTTTTCTTAGAAAACCAATATTATTTTTTATTTAATAAGCTAGAAAACTTCAAAGTAAGTAAACCGGTAATCGACCGGTAAAATAGCGCGGCTCTATCGTCATGCGTCATTCGTTCACAAATATTGTCTATGATTCCGTTAGAAACTCATGAATCCGAAATCAACCGGGAGTAGGGTTTAGTGCTTAGTTTCGAACTACCTTCGAACGGACCCGTATTGTCGTTGACGGAGTAAGAGTGTAGACCCCCAGGCCCGGGTCGACGGCGCGTTGTGTTCCACGCGCGCCTCAATGAGATGTCAGCACAAAGTGACGGGGTCCGATAGGGCCGACGCCTCAGGGTCGCGGGTTATTCCACAGAGAAAACCGTGGCCCTGGCACAGGCAACTGAAGGAACACGGGTGGGTTTTACTCAGTAAAAGTCTGACACGCCCTTCCGCTCCACCCAGAGCGGGAGAAGTCATTTGATAATTTCCCACCAAAAAAAAAAAAAAGGTGAAGCTTTGAAAAAAAAAAAGGTTAAGTATTACATTTTATTTTAGTGTTTTGGTTTTAGTGGGTACCCAACATACTATGAAAGTACCTAGGTTTATTTGAAACGTCATTTGTTCACAAAAGTAGAGTAATAAACTGGCAATTAAGTATTCAGATTAATTATTATTTAAAAGAAATCAAACCTAACGTATTTAGAAGAAATAAGAGTTACGCGCGATAGAGAGGCAACTTCTAGGTGAATATAACTGTAGGCAATTAGCGCTGTGCGATTTGAATTGTACTTTATTGTGTAGCTGCAAGAGTCGCAATTTATTTAAATAATTTTACAGAGTACATGTTCTGTACATGTACTCAGTGGCGTGCCTAGGGGTCAAATTAAGGGCAGGCCAACATAATAATAATTTTAAAAAACTACCTGCCGTATCACGCCTGGCAAAGTTGTACCTAGCGACTGAGCCGTTTCAGTACTTACTAATATTCGTATTTTTTAATTGTAAGTAATTGCTTCGGAGAAATTTGGCAACGGTTCGTAACTAAAACAGCGCGGAAATGAAATGTTATTCTTTGAATACGTAAACCTGGCAACTTTGCACAGTAAGTGTGCGCGCGGCCGGCGGCAAGCGACAAGTTTGCGTCGCGCGGTGTATAATGTTATTATTCTCATCAATTATTGCAACATGACATGACATGAACACGAGTTGAATTGTTTACAAGTTTTTTTTTTTATAGGCTCCCGTTAGATTGAAAGCCGGGCTTTTCGGCTTTAGTGAAAGGAACGCAACTGCATGTATTATGTATTCTGTGGTATTGCACCTTTCAGGTGCAACACACACGGATGAGGCACGTGTCCCGGTCGAGGCATTTCGCGATATTCAATTGAACGTCCCTTATATTTTGCCCATCTGCAACCAACCGAGTACGTACTAGAGCTCGAGTCATGTGGTGTGGATGGTCACCATATAAACGGAAACCGTGTGTGAAAAGCTTAAAACTATGTCGTTCGTCTGACACAGGACTATATTTTCACCGGACGGCGCTACATGTATCTTTGTATGTGGGATTCTATATAACCTCGAAGCAGCCTAAAGGCTAAATGGCTGATAATATATAAGGTGTCTGGGTCGTCCGATGGTTATAGGCTAAGTTTTGTTTGGATAAAATCAAAATGGACTGACGGATTTTAAACATAAAAAAGTAGCATGAAAAAGAAAAATTTAGAACCATGATCATGTTGGGCATCAAAATAAGGCTTAAGGAGTCGATTCCAAAAACACAACATACTAACAGGTTTAAAAAAAATATACTGAAAACCCATTTTTAAGCAGTTTGATGCAGATAGTGGCATCAACTCAGAGACTGAACTAATATGACTGCCTAATAATTTCAGGGAGCAGTGGAGTGGCAGGCAGCAGTAGCGTGGCGGTGGCGAGCCCGGGCGGCCCGCTGGCGGCCCCCGCGGCCCCGGGCCCCGCTGCGCCTGGCCCCGCGGCACCAGGCCCCGGCGGCCCCGCGCCCGCGCCGCCTGGCCCCGCGGGCGCCGGCAGCTCGCCCGCGCCCGACGACTCGCTGGGCGCGCTACCGGCGGGCTGGGAACGCCGCGTGCAGCCCGACGGCCGGGTATACTACGTCAACCACAAAAATCGCACCACGCAGTGGGAGGACCCGAGGACTCAGGTCACTAGCACACCGTCACCTCGTTATTTTTTTTTTACTGTACCTTATCTCACAAAAATAAAAAACTGACCCCTTAAGAGCGTTCATCCCGCGCGGGCTGGCAACGTCGCATTTCTTGTGATTTTTACCCTCTTTGCAAGGAAGGGGTTATTCGTTATTATTTTATTAGGTTTAATTCAAACCACATTTTTTTTCAGCCAAGCACCGATCGATCGATCGTTGATATTGATTTAGTTTGTAATTTTTTAACAGTTATTTTGGTATTTACTCATAAAAGTTGACATATTGTCCACTAATTTCTATTTAGTATTTTTCAACCATGAAATATTTTTACGCGTAAATGTTTAAAATAAATTTTGAAATAAAATAATCACGAAAAATCCACAAAAAATGCGACGTTGCTAGCTCGCGCGGGATGAACTCTTAGAGCTCACTAGATTGCACGGCGCGGCATGTCATGACAAATAATTTTCGTAAGCGGAAATGACTGACAATATGTTTGGTGTGAAATTGGCCTTAGTGTAAGGCTATTACGATAACTGACAGACGAATATCTGCCGCCGGATTGTTAGTCAGTGGGGAACTTAAGTTAGCGTTATTTTATCTGGCAGTTCTTTACACTGATGACTTTCCATTATATATATAGGATCTGAATTGAATTGCAAGGTGCTATTATCGTTGAAGACATTACTATCAATATATCAGGAGCGCCTTTAAGCAGAAATGTTAATGCTGTGTGAACATTTGTATTTTTTGTGTGGTAAGAATCCCCGAAGGCTGGGCCGCCTTTTGAAGTAATTTGTCTCGGCCCTCTGCAAGGGCTCCAGTGGGCCACACGTAGACTTTATAAACTACTAAAGCTGTTTGTGTCATGTACAGGGTCAGGAAATGAGCGCTCTGGAAGAAGCACTTCCGCCAGGATGGGAGATAAGATTCACTGAGGAAGGCACGCGGTACTTCGTGGACCACAACACGCGCACCACCACGTTCCAGGACCCGCGGCCCGGCGCGCCCAAGGGCCCGCAGGGAGCCTACGGCGTGCCGCGCGCCTACGAGCGCTCCTTCCGCTGGAAACTCAGTCAGTTCAGATATCTCTGTCAGAGCAATGCACTACCCAGTCATATTAAAATAACATTGTCTCGACAGTCACTTTTTGAGGATTCTTATCATCAGGTAAATAACTGTGCTATATTTTATACAACCCGCTTATTCATGGTGTCATTATTACTTTATTATTATTTATTATTTTTATACTCAATGATGGCATCAAATACATACTGGAAATCTTTATTGATATTAAACATTTGAACTGACTCAGGGAAACAAAGTGAAAAGGTTTCTGTAGTATTATTTCGGAACCTCTCGATAACAGTAAAGCTAATACTAGTTTAACTTCTGTCTCAATTTCATACACTTTCTATTTCGGCATTCAATACTACGCCACGGGTTTGTCAAACGTACTGGTTTGTTAGTTAGTTAGATAGAATACTCTTTATTATGTACACCTTAAAAATTACAGATGATGAATGTAGAAATTTTACATTGGGTGACACAATGCGCGGTCTTACCGCTAAAACCGATCTTTAACATTGAAAATTTAGTTGGTTAGTTATATTTCAAGCCAAATGTTTATTGGCGTTTAATTTAAAATTGGACGGTTAACAACGACGGGCTACTTACTAGAAAACTCTGTTTTCAAAGTCAGTTTTTAATCTCTGGTATATCGCATTTCTATAAACAATCATTATGATTGTGACTCAACCATAATGATAATTTTTATATTTCAGATAATGAGGTTGCCTGCATACGAGTTGCGCAGACGGTTGTATATAATATTCCGTGGTGAAGAGGGTTTAGATTATGGCGGCGTCAGTAGAGAGTGGTTCTTCTTACTATCTCACGAAGTATTAAATCCCATGTACTGCCTGTTTGAGTACGCCAACAAAAACAACTACAGCCTTCAGATTAACCCAGCCAGTTACGTGAATCCAGACCATCTCCTTTACTTCAAATTCATTGGCAGGTTTATAGCAATGGCGTTGTATCACGGTAGATTTATTTATTCAGGATTTACAATGCCCTTCTATAAAAGAATGTTAAACAAAAAACTAACCATGAAAGACATAGAATCTATAGATCCCGAGTTTTACAATTCTTTGGTATGGATCAAAGATAATAATATAGACGAATGCGGCTTGGAAATGTGGTATAGTGTGGACTTTGAAGTGCTAGGTCAAGTCATACACCACGAGTTGAAACCGTCCGGTGATAAAGAACGCGTCACCGAGGTAATTGTATATTTACTGATGCTTATAATACCTATTATTTTGTGTCCATGCATACTTCATTATAATTGTTATTTTTAGTTAAATAAGGAGAATTATCTTCAGTTAGTCACTCAGTGGCGAATGACTAGAGGAATCGAAGAACAAACTACAGCATTCTTGGATGGTTTTAATGAGGTGAGGCTGTCCAAACCATAATTTAATTATTGATGAAGTAAAATGGTTTTATAATAGTTCATATTTATAATATTTTTATGACATATTAACCGCGAGTGCAATGACAAATGTAAACAGAGAAATTGAATAAATAAAACATATAAAATATTTAATAATTGTATCTATCACTTTTTGATGTCATCAACATGTTTGGTCCTAACCGTGCTTTTAACATGGAATAGATCGTCCACAGGGTGCTAGACTTGTACATTTTGCCAGTTCATTGAATTAAGCCAAAAGTACATTCTCAGAAAATTACTGGGCATTTTTGCTGTTCTTCCACTGGATGAACTTTTCAAAGGTTACTATGTACTTATTTCTCCTTTGATTTTGGTGGAAACAGCCAGACAGAAATCAAGATATAGGTACAAAAATGATCAAGGTGAAGCCGTAGTCGCATGCTATTATAATTTTGTAGGTATTCCTAGCATCCACATGGTATGCAGGCATGCGACCACGGCTATACCTTGACCATTTTTGTACCAATATTATATATTATCATATTTTGTCTTGATTTCTGGCTGAAATATTTTCTTGTTTCGTACTTTTTAGATCAGTTTTATTTTTTCGTAGTCGGGTTAGAGTTTATTTTATTTTATACTTTTCCGTTTTCTTTTTCTTTTAAGAGGCATTACCAATCGTTACTATTGATTAACTGCGCGTAGGTATAATTATACTTTTTATTGTTTAATAAGTATTAATTGTACAGCCGCTCCATTCGCACTGTTGCTTGTTTTTAATATTGTAAACATATTTATGAAGTTGGACAATATGATTGTATATACATACTTGTAATGTGCTCGTCAAGACTTTTCTCTTGATACTAAACATGTCATGATTAACCCATTTGTTTTTTCGGGATCAGTAATATACGTGTAAAGTCACCATATTAAATTTAAGGAGTATTCATATTGCCTATTTTACCCGGAGGCTTATTACGAATCTATTGATAACCTCATCCATCAAAATCGGTTCAATAGTTCAGGCGCTACGGTGGAACACACGTAAATACCAACATACTTACATACAAATATACCTACATAGACCGCTAAAATCACAACCATTCCATTAGGCTTTGTCGTAGTCGCGTAAAAAAAACAGACTCAGTGCGTGTAGGACCACGCACATTTTAGGGTTCCATAGTTGGGATGATATTACCGCATACATTTCGTACATTTTAGAGTCGGCAATTGTATGATTATGGAAATTCTTAAATTTAAAAAAATCAGAATACCTATCAAAATTGTTATATTGCATTCTCAGGTTGTACCTCTGGAGTGGCTGAAATATTTCGACGAGCGCGAGTTAGAATTGATGCTGTGCGGAATGCAGGAGGTGGATGTAGATGATTGGCAACGAAATACTATTTACAGACATTACACTCGCACGAGCAAGCAGGTTCTTTGGTTTTGGCAGGTTTGTATTTTTTTTTACTTGTCATATCACTTACGTTACGAGTGTAAACAGAGACACACGATACTTGTAGCATCGGCGATGTAATCGCTTTTTAGGAAACTCCATGATGATAACGGAAACTGATAACAAGGATCGGTTATTCGGATGCATATTTACCTAAACTTAATTTTTCTTTATCGTTGGGCTTTCGGAATCAACAATTCTTTTTTTTTCTGACTATACAGCATGAAACAAAAACCCTGACCGATCCTGAAGGGTATTATTATTTGGCATCGTACTGCGTACACAAATACGTAATCAATTAATGGACACGAGATTATTGTTTTTCCCCAATGAATGTAATTAATTTAAATAATTAAAAATAATCATAACAAAGGCAATACTGATCGCTCGACAAAGTTCACCTACAGTTTCGGGTCAAAGAAGCCGCCTGAGCGTGGCGTTGCTTTGTCGCGTGCCGCCAATAAACTTATGACAAAAAAAACCTACGTTATGCCTACGCGTAGGTATCAGCTGATATTGTATTGTAGGCATAGACGCTTAATGACCCTGATTTCTGACCTGATTCTGTATATCAAGAAACAATACTTGTTGCACACTTTTGCGATCGTGTTTCACATGTCTACCTCCAACATGAATACACATTCGACACCTTTTTATTACATTTTCACGTACACTCTTCCCAGCGCACTTGTGTAAGATTTGAGTCGAAAGCTTCCACAATCCGAGCTCTTTCTTCGATTTCCGAATCACACTCACTTTTAAAAAACATTTGTTTAGCATGACCCCATAAATAAAAATCAACGTATTAAAATATTCCTGATTCGAATACGACATTGTTCGCGATACGATAGCGGCACGTGATACGTACGGACATCCGATCGAAAACTATCTCTATGTGAGACTGGCAACAAACAAGTAGCGTGCCAGTCGTAGTAGTAGGCAACCAGTCGGCTACAACAAAGGGTCGATGACTCGTTAAAAGAGTGCCTACATCGCGGCTAGTGCAGGGCGGTGTCCTTTGAAATTTTATACAAATAGGTAAAACTGAAAAGATTTCGCCGGCCTGTGGAGTGTGGTCAACTTAACATATTTAATGTTAAATTTCGCATGGTTCATAAAAATAAAAATGAATAACTTTTGGTTTTTATGAGATTAATTGTTTTACTATTTTTTCTAGTACGTATGTTAAACCAGGAATACGCCTATGGATCGGACGGGGTTTTTGTTACATGCTGTAGAATCGGATGCATAATTACCTACCTAATATTGTAAAGATTACCGGGCCTTTTTTTTAAGTCGCTTCCATACTATACACCCGAATCGCGTCGATTCTAAACACTAGAAGCCGCTTCTATACTTTCATAGAAAAAAATAACTTAAGGAAATATGCCTTCGAATATCCGATCTCTACTGATAACGGATCAGAAGAGATCGGATATTCGCAGGCATATTTCCCCAAGGTTAATTTTTTCATATTTACCTATAGTTATGAAAATTGTTAAAATGTTCAATTCAATTTTAGTTTGTACGCCAAATGGATAACGAGAAGCGAGCAAGATTACTGCAGTTTGTGACTGGTACGTGTCGAGTTCCAGTGGGTGGATTTGCTGAACTTATGGGATCAAATGGTCCACAGAGATTCTGTATAGAGAAGGTAATTTTATTTTATTAATAATTTGGGTTTTCTCGAAGTACTCAATGCATTTGTTTTGTGCACTATGATAACAGAGTGATGATGAAGTTATCACGTTAAATAGTATAGCGGTCAATACAAGTTGATACATATGCATATCTGTTAAAATAAACAAATATTTTACTTTTTAAACATTTTAACAAACAATATTGTATGGTTTTGTTTAAAACAAACGGTAAAAGCGTCCAATTTCGCATTAAATTAACCTTGTGTGATGGTTAATGCGAAATTGGACACCAATAACCTACAACATTATTATTGTATTGATTAACTGGTCCTATTGTGTAAGCAAAGCAAAAATTTACATTCATTTCCAGTTGTTCAATTATCACTTATGTAGCTATAAGTAGTCAAAGTTGATTTTTGTGCGACGATTAGCAATAAAAAGTTCCTAAAAAAAGTTTTGATTAAAATGCAATTTGAACTTTGTCATGCATGATATTGATTATGAATGAAGTTTTATTGATTATCTTTTATTTGGTATTTTGCAGGTTGGAAAAGACACTTGGTTACCCCGGTCACATACATGTTTTAATCGACTCGACTTACCACCTTACAAGAGCTACGAACAATTATGCGAAAAATTGAATTTTGCTATTGAAGAAACTGAAGGCTTTGGTCAGGAATAATGTTATTGTTATATATTAATGCTAGAATCACTAAAATAGTTATTGTAAATTATTATAACATGAATGCACCACCTCAAAGTGAGGATAAATCACCAATGGAATTGGTGCTGTCATAAAAAGACCAACCAAATAATTATATGAATATATTTGTATTAAATTACTTCTATATGATAAAACTATGTAGATATTGTTAGTGTATTATGTCGGTTGTTTAAGAAATATTTGTTTGAACTACCTTTAAACAAAGTTCTTCTAAAAGTTCATTAAATAATTTTTAAACAGTACTTTGTTTTTATTTCCTGCCTTTTGACGAGCGCATACATCTGTTACTAAGACCTCTGGTTGGTGAAAAATTAAGAGCGTGCTGATGCTTTTCGATCGGGTCTATGTGAACGGATACTAATTATTATAGTCACGGTTTATGGGTACAATTTGCACCAACAGCTCGTATCAGGGCGCAGCGCGACGTAGCGGTAGATCGCGCGTTCTGCTGCAGCCAACCGCGTGCATCGGCACCGGAACGGAGTGCATGCCGCGGAAGGTGTGCTCGCCCGTCCACCGGTGCGCATGCGCGTCTTGAGCGAAATTAACGTCCTAATTACTTATCTTGGGTTTTCTATTTCAACGCTATTAGATGCATTTGCCCACGTCCCTACTATCGCGATAGGTACAGCCTGTACCTATATATCCTAGATACCCTGGACAGATAATTGACTAAGCGCTAGCTTCACAAAAGTGACCACAAGAAAGAGTAAGCGAATGTGCTGCCATTACCTCTCTACAAAACTGTACTAGCAAAAGCGCAGTGTTCAAATTTTAATTAACAGGAAATCATTAAAAATAACAGTACTATTATTAGAAAAAGTAGTTTCTAGACTTTCCTGGCTATGGTTCGAGACTTAATATTTTTTTATTCAATGTTTTTCTTCTTCACAGGATACATTATGTTTAATAGAAAATTATGATAGCTATATTTGATCAAGCATGAAAGTATGTACATTAAAAGTCAAAACATTATTGGAGAAATCAAAGTTCTAGAAAGAGACAACTACTGGCTGCATATTTGCTTTGTCTCTCTCGTACTTTTCAGTCTGTGTTCACTACACAACTGAAAACGGAACACACACTCCATTATCTATCTATATTAAGTAATGAAGCTAATAAAAGCTTGTTATAAAGGGTAAGTTAAATTCATTAGAAAAATAACTTCAAGGTTGCCAAACATACGAGGTTCCTTGTAACAAAGCACCCACCTGTTTCTTTACCCGATGACGCCCGAAAAGTGGCTCCTCAGCAACGCTAATTTCTTAAGATATCAGATTTTCGAATTTCGTTTTAATCCACGAAAATTTCGCACATTTTATTTTGTGTTTACTATGTTCGGATGCGCCTAAAGATGGCGGTTCGCGCGGCCACAGAAACCGATAACCGAGACTTTCTATTCTACAAGAGAGTGTGTGCGTGCGAGAAAGGAAGTTCGTTCCTGAAGGGCGTCTTACAGTAAAATATCGTACTGATCATCGTGAACGGTGAACGGGCTTTTTATTTAATTTTAGAGAATTGAAAGTCTAGAATGAATTATGTCGAGTTTTGGAAAGCTTGGCTTCTAAAAAGAGTTTTGACCCACTGTAAACGGATCACTTTATATTTGGGTAAGGCAATTAATAAAAACGAAATATATAAATTAAGTGTATTTAATTAAATAATGAATTATACAATAATTTTAAGCAAAATAGGTAATGTTAGTAAGAAGTATTGAACTGGAGGTCTACCACCACACATCACACCTCAGTAAGTACTGCTTTATGAGGTAGAGGTAGGATCCTCGGATATTATAATTTAGCACAGTTTCAGATTAGCAAATTCCTCTGCAACTTTCATCGCCTCCTCAAGATTGCTGTAATTATTTCCAGAAGCCTGGCCAGATTCTGCTTTGCCACCACCCTTTCCTCCGATAACTGGGACAACAGACTGAATCCATTCAGAAGCCAACAAACCTTTCTGAATTGCATTTTTAGGCACTGCAGCAAGACAAAATATCTTGTTTGTTTCATCATCCACAGAAAAGAACATAGCTGCAGTAGATGGGCAAAGAAGCTTCACTTGTTTTAAGGCACCGTCTAAAGCTTTGGTATTACCATATGCCTTTAACTCTGAAACAATAACTTTGCTTTCTTTCTTCTCCTCGCAAATTTCTCTAGCTTTTTCTGCAACCTCTGTAATTGTTACAGCTTTTGCAGCTCTTTCTTTATCGTCAAGCTGCTTTTTCAAATTTTTAAGCATAGTTCTTAGTTCTTCTTTTTTCCAATACGAAATCTGAGCTTGAGATATGTCGTTTGTAAGATCGACAATTTTTCTAAGAGTTTCCTTCTGATTCACATTGTCACTCTGATCTTTAATGAAATTAGCAACATTATTGACTTCATTTTCTAATGCACTTGATTTACTTATAGCTTTCATTGCCTCTGGTCCGGTCAAAGCAACGATTCGCCGAATTCCTTTTGCGATGCCTTCTTCGCTAACAATCACATAATCTCCAATGTGTCCTGTCTGATGTAAATGAGATCCACCACAAAATTCTACAGATGTTTCGTAGGCAGTTGATCCATCTGGATTTTTCTCCAAATCTTCAACAGGTACCCCAACAGATACGACACGAACTGGATCCGGATAGTGTTCATCAAACATAGCTCTCAGACCTTTTATTTTTTTGGCGTCATTTAAGCTCGTATGTTTAGCGTAAACAGTTTTATTTTTATTTATAATTTCTTTAATTTGATCTTCTGTTTCTTTAATTTGTTTTAAAGACATTGGGCCCTTGTTGGTAAAATCAAACCTCAGACGGTCTGGCATGACAAGCGAACCACGTTGATCAGAATCATTTCCAAGAACTTTTCTTAACACATTGTTTAGAACATGAGTGCCCGTGTGATTGTTCATTACAAGTCTTCGCCTTTCAGTATCAATATGCATTGATAACTTATCTCCAACTTTTAGAGAACCTTCAAGTTTTCCAGTATGTAGAACATATCCTCCCTTAACTTGTACATTATTAACCATGAACTCAACACTCTCGTCGTCTATCTTTACCATATATCCCTCGTCATAAATTTGACCACCCTGTTCAGCATAAAAATTGGTTTTGTCCAGTATAATGCCACATTCTTGACCAGATAAGACCTCATTAACAAATTGTTTGTCTTTTCGCAAAGCGACTATAGTTCCAGTACAAGGAGAAAAATTATAAACTGCGTCACTGTCGGTAGATGATGGCACATAGGTATATTTAGGTGAATCATCTGTTGGAGGCAAACCAGAATCTTGTAAATGACTTATAGCATGTACGTCGAGAGCCAACAAATCTTCTTGACCTGCAACTTTTCCTTGTGAAATTAGTTGAGATTCTTTCTTTGATTTTTCATAAGCATCCATGTCTATCGTAAGGCCGTTTTCTTCACACATTAATTGTGTTAGGTCAATTGGAAAACCGTAAGTATCATAAAGACGCCAGGCAACATCACCAGGTATAACTTTACCACTTAGTTTCTCAACAGTTCTGTTAAGTAAATTTCTACCACGTGAAAGTGTTTTCAAGAATTGCACTTCTTCTTCATTTATAAGTTGAATAAGTGATAAAGGATCTTTTGTTATTTCAGGAAAAACATCTCCCAACAATTCGACAATAGTGTGAACTAAAGATCCAAAGAAGCCTGGTTTGGCATTCAGTTTTTCCGAGGCATAACGTACAGCTCTCCTTAAAATTCTTCGAAGTACATAGCCTCTACCAGTGTTGTCTGGACACCCACCATCTGATAAAGCAATAGTTAATGTTCTTGCATGATCAGCCAAAACTCTATAAGCCATGTCTATTCCATCAACATCTTCCAATCCAACTTTTCCAGAATAAGGTCTCGCTCCTGTGCCAATTTCAATTGCTTTAAATATAGGCATAAAGAAATCTGTATCATAATTCGCTCTCTTATTTTGAATAACAGACACTAATCTTTCCAGACCTAATCCACAATCAATATGTTTTTTTGGTAGCGACTTTAATGACCCATCTGTTTCTCTGTTGTATTGAATAAACACCAAATTCCAAATTTCCAGTACATCAGGGTCATCCATATTAACAAGATGAGCTGCATCACGTCCTCCAATTCTATCATAATGCAACTCTGAGCATGGACCGCACGGACCTGTTTCTCCCATTTCCCAAAAGTTATCTTTCATACTCCCAGGAAGAATATGTGATTCAGGGAGACCTAATTTCAGCCAGATTTCTTTGCATTCTAGATCTGGTTCTAGCCCTGACGAAGCATCTCCTCCAAAATAAGTAACATACAATCGATCCCCTGGCAACTTAAAAACTTCAGTAAGAAGTTCCCAGGCCCATGCACATATTTCTTTTTTGAAGTAATCACCAAAGGACCAGTTACCCATCATTTCAAAAAATGTATGATGGTAAACATCCTTACCCACATCATCTAGGTCATTGTGTTTACCTCCAGCTCTTATGCATTTCTGGGTATTAACAACTCGTATATATGATGCCATATCAGAGTTAGGGTCCACAGACCCTAAAAAGACGGGTTTAAATTGGTTCATACCAGCATTGGCAAATAATAACGTTGGATCGTCCAAAGGTATTGTAGAAGACGAATGAACATATTTGTGCCCCTTATTAATAAAGAAATCAATAAATGTTTTTCGTATCTGGTTGCCATTCATTGTGGTATCCATCTTTGGGTAAATCTGAAAAAAAGGAAAGATATGGTACAGAAAAAAAATAAAACTTGGTATCTGTAAGTTGGATAGGAATTATATTTAGTTACTGAAATAAATTAACAAAATTCGTGGGTCCAGTCCCAGATAGGTTACTGGTTGGGTACCAGATATGTTTCCCGTCATTAGTAATAAAACTAACAAAAATGTAATGTACACAGAATGTCACTGAATGAACTGTCACATTCTGTGTAAATCACTGTCCTCACAACTGTAAGTCCAGTAAAAAACCAGCGTCAGAAACTAATGATCTGGCATATTTGGTGAACTGATTCTTTTTGGCACAAAAATACTGTTCATAACATTAAGTTTTTATTTTAAGTCGTGGCTCTCAGATTAAAGGCACAACTTGCATAATAAATGCAAAATGCAGCTGAATAAATTTGATTACTTTCTTTCATTACAAAGGTAGAGGCAGTCAGGCTCTGTCACAGCCCCTGTTTGGGGAGGAATCAACCTGGCCAAGATAGGGGGAGGGGGGCATGGGCACAGGGAAAAGGTGCAAGAGGGTTTATTTGCAATTTCACTCGTGTCAACTTTGCGTGTTCCCAGTTTTGAGAACCTTTGAATAGTGCACTATTCAAAGGTTCTCAAAACTAATAATGAAATTCTCCCTCTCCTCCCATTTAAAAGCTATAGACGAAGATGCAACAACTTGAGTTTAACCTTGCATAGAATAAAGCCCCGTCGAGGGGAGGGGGATAACGAGGCTTTGAAGGTCTTATGGACAATGGGCTCAAATATATGGAAAGGTGGTCACCACCAATACACATGAGCTTTGTATTTAATTTTAGATCTAACCAATGTTGACAATGAACATATTAGCAAAATCCGATATGTTTTCACATTTTATTTATTGTTTGGTAATAAATGGTTTTAAACATTATATTAAAATGCCTTACAAATATTGCATCATGCTGATACTGGTGTGTATATTTATGCAACTATTAAATAGATCCGGGTATACAAAAAGTTTATCAATCTATTCCATTACTGATAACCTAATCCCATTTCTGAAAACGCTATGGACCTAACTTGTGTTCATTATTTTAACTCTATTTCAGTTAAATACAGAAATGATTAAAATGATGCCGTGTACCATATGGTAAGTATTGTTTTATGAATATTTCTTAAAAATCTTGAAAAACCGTACTTTTAAGAATATTGATAGGGCGATCACAAATTAGGTACTAAGGTTAAATCCTGAATAACCATCGCAATATTTCATGAAAACTTACCGGTTAGATTGTGCAGGAAACTTGCGTACTAGCGACAACACTTACTTACGCCAGCAATGACAAATTGCCTGTTATGTCAGTAGTCACAGTCAGTACAGTCCGTCCAGTCAGCACCATCACCTCAACCACGGAATGACAGAACTGGACGGAACACATGTACAAAATTCAATATGTAACATTAAATTATAATGTACTCTGTGCTAAGTAGTTTCTCTCTCTATGTAGTCTGTTGAGTCTGTGAAAAAAAAAACTTAACTCGGATTGACTTGAGTCGACGTTGACGTTGTCAACAATGTGGTGGCGGCATAACGCTTGGTACACACGCAGCCACTAGTCTCTTAATACATATAAAAGTACTCTGATACATATAAAAGTACTCTGTGGTCTCTTACGATTCGCTGGCGATTTCAAAATCTCACATCCGCACACAGGTTTTGACAGCAGATTTGTCGCTAGCGAATTCAAAATCTGTGTGTGAGTTTTGAAATCGCTTACACCAGCCAGCTGGGCGCGGCATGGCATGGCAAAGTATTTTCTGCAAAAATGATTTGATTTTCTCCTATTTTTCTAATCTTGACACTCACGTTTCGTTAGCTTCAAGAGCAAACGGTGGGAACCCATGCTATGTATGCCACGGAAGGCTTCGGCACGCCGAGCGTCGGGCCTAGCTATTCTTAGGTTGATTCTTTGCCGTCCCATGATGCGTAGTGCCGCCTAGTGAGCTTTTAGATCGTTTAATTTATTTGAAACGACAGAAGCTTCGTGCACGGTTACAATTGATCGTTTCCTATGGAGTAGAGCCGGCAAAAACTCCACGGTTACTCTTTTAAAAATAATTGGCTTTTACAATCTTTTCAATTAACAGAAGTGGGGAGGACAGTGTAGGCCTGTCAACAAGAAAATCTTCAGCAGATGTGTGAAGTATCTATGGCAGGTGAAGTATTTATTTAAATATTTAACAAGATGTCGTTCAGCAATGAAACTCTCATATTTGTTGTCAGCTGAAGTTTCTACACATAGCGCCATAGATTCGATGATTTGAGGCAAGCGTTTATTTCTTCGGCAGCAGTTCTTGGAACTACTGGCAGTATTTGACGAAAATCGCTAGACAGTAAAATCATTGCGCCTCCAAAACATCTCAGGTCATTTCGTAGATCTTGCAATGTTCGGTTAAGTGCTTCCAATGCACATTTATGCGCCATTTTGCATTCGTCCCAGATGTTGATTTTTGATGCTGATAAAACTTTGGCCATTGCGGAGTGTTTTGCAATATTACATGCTGATACTTGAATAGTTTGAAGATTTAGCGGTAATTTTAATGCCGAATGAGCCCGTACGGCATCCGTCTAGCAATGTGGCAACCGCAATGTTGGATCTCGAACGAACAGTTACTAAAACTACTGACATGAGGAATGTCTTACCAGTTCCACCAGGGGCATCCAGGAAATATAAAACACCATTTCCATCATCAATTGCCTTCATTAATGTATCATAAGCTTCCTTTTAGATTCGAGATTCAACAGGGGTACATTCGTTTGAACGACTAAATCTAATTCCTGATGATCAAATTTACGTTCCCGTTCCAATTCTCGATTAAATGCGTCATTCATTTCACGATCTGGCGCTGGCATTCCTATCCTGAATAATAAACTACTGCACATGAGGTAACACATATCTTCGATCAAGAGCAAAGCTCGAGTATGTATTTCCTCATTCATCTCAAGATCGAGATTTTTTTAACTGACAGGAATTTGATGTAAAATGTCTTCTGACATATCCCAACCAAGCAGTCTCTCCAGCATGTAGATAGAAGTTTACCTCGTCTTAAGCCTTAGATAATATAGGAACCTTGTATTTGTGCCACAGGTTATAAGGGTTTGATGGAAACATTGTCGAAATTATGATAGCAAATAGTGTGCGTATCTGACTTGGAGATGCAGAGATAATTGCTTCAACGATTGTCGTATCCCAATGGGTATCGTTTTCTAGTAAATTGAGTTCATTCTCAGACCTACCCGATACGCACACAAAATTTCATACATATCGGTTCAGCCGTTTCGGAGGAATTTGGTAACAAACATTGCGACACGAGAATTTTATACAATAGTAGACTAGTACAAAAAACGTCATTCCAACCTCGCGACGACCCGGACGTAACTGTCCCCCCCGGTCCTGCTCGACGAACTGCCAGCCCTCGCCGTAACTCAGTCTGTAACTTTAAACTTCCCTGATAATAATACTATCAAACCTTGATCCACCCTGTCCCAACTTGCTGTCCTCCCTCTAGCGACGCCCTTAGCCGAGGTCCATAACCCACAGTCGCTTATTAAATGTAGTGTTTTCGGACCTGGCTGGAGGCTTGAGTTCGCTTAAGGCAGTCATAGGATAGTCCAGTTAAGTGGTCACGACCTCTCAATTTCTCAAGGTCAACTACGAGATACCATTCCGCATAAAAAACTGTGAGCTTAGAGTAAGAAAATAAATTATGTGTTCTGTGGAGTTAGGCACAAAGACTATATACTTTTGAATTCAGTCATGGATTACCTTACCTCGCCTCATGAATATTAATAGGTACTGATTCAGTTTCGTTTGTAATAATAATAATAATAAATATAAGCACTTCACTTTGCACTAGCTAGACTTTGTGCTGTCTTGTGGTACTTGTCCGCGGAAGCAACTGAACACCACATCCTGCGGCCAAAAGCCTTCTTCCATGACAAGGGGCAGGTAACAATTCGGTACGCGCACCACGAACGCCTTTTAAAATTAACGTTGCGGCGCGACTCCAGTACCTGCACCCTCGGCATGTACCTTATTTTCTGGCGCACGTACTCCATGATATCTTCCGCCTTAGTAGTGTAGTGCAGGCGGGAGATGTACACCGGAGTGTTCGGCTTTGCGGCACGCAGGCCTACTTCGAGAACCGTAGGAGCTTTGCCTTAGCAGTTCTTGTTAGTTTGCGATCGGTATTTCTTCTTTTGCACCGTCACAAAACCCTCATCATTATTCGCCGGGGCTGCAGACACTGGCAGGGGCCTCGGGCGGCGCTGCTCGGTGGAGGCGCACTGCTAGCTCAGCAATCGACTGATGCGCAGGCGATGAAACTGCTGACGCGGACTTTGACGACGATATACCGAGGCCGGCTCCGCGAAACGTGTTTACATTAGATGCATCAGCTGATGACCTAATTTCCGTCACACAGTTGCGCAACTCGCCAAATTCTTTACGCAAATCGGCGACGGTGTTTTGGGATGCATCTAATGTCGACAGCACATCCGCGAGACTGGCCTTCAGAAAGACAATGTCAAAAGGCTCGTTACATCGACGTGGTCGAAGGTGACGGGAGGAAGCTTGTGCAGCTCCTTCGCCACAAACGTTGGCACGTCGTCAGTGTCGGTCTCCCTGAACAGCGTGATTATGTCTTACAGGCTTCTCTTAGTCCCGTCACGCCGGCGGGACACCGTTTGGTCACCATCTGGTCAAACAACAGCTTAGCAGCAGCGATGTTATCCTCGCTGAAATTCGTTGCGCAGATATGGACAGCGGACACTTCATCCATCACATCCAGCTTCAGCTGCAGGAACGCCAGCAGCTCATTCACCACAAGGTCATTACTCATGTCGAGTAAACTATGAGCGACAGCTTGCGCCGCGCTAATCGACATAAAGCAAACGTTGCTAACGTTGAACTACCGTTGAGTTAAATCTTCGATTCGATCATTATCGTGGTCTGCTGTGGATTTGATATGAGTATCTCTAGATATATATGTTCTGTGCTCCATCACTATATGTAATCAACCGATCACCATAATATCGACCTATCTCCCCCTTATTAATCCTTCGGAGAATTTCCAACTCCTTACTGAAGATATCTCGGCCCTATTTGGCCTGAGTGACTCCGTTATCGTAGCGGGTGATCTCAACGCCAAACATCCCTTCTGGAATAGCACCAGGACCTCTTCCAGAGGGAGACATTTGTGCAACCTCTCCTCCTCTCAGAACTTTGATGCCATCGCGCCGATGACTTCCATCCACTTTCCCCCCGATCCCAACCACACCGCCGGTCCTCGACGTGGCGCTTCTACAAAATATCAACCTAGGGTTGGACTCTATAGAAGTGGTACAAGTGCTCTCTTCTGACCACCGTCCAGTAATCATGAAACTGGTTCCCCGCATAGATCTGCCCGACTCCACTCAACCCCCTCCCACCAAAATTGTGACGGACTGGAGGAAAGTAAGCGATCGCCTGAAATCCAACACGTCCCCCCGCTTGGACCCAATCCCCGATCATTTTGACTCTATCGCTGACACGACGGCCACAATCGACTCTTTCACGGAACACGTACAATCAGTCCTGACCGATTGTTCAAGGGAAATTCAAGCGACGGAGGACCGTCGCTGGAAGTTGCCGGACGATGTACGTGAACTGTTGAATGAGAAGAATGCGGCTGTCCGTGCCTACAGCAACTTCCCTTGCGACGCGAATAAGGCCCATATGCGTTACTTACAGCGTACTGTAAGGACATGCATAGAACATAGAGCCTCCCTCCCTCCCGTCGAAAACCCTGAGTATCCGCTGCCCCCCGTCACGCCGAAGTGCACGTCCTCATCAAGGGTCTTAAGGCTCGTAAAGCCCCCGGCTCAGATGGAATCACCAATACGGTATTCCAACTTTTCCCTGTCCACCTGATAATGCTATTGACCACCATCTTCAATGGTGCTCTGAGCAACAACATCTTCCCGCAAGCATTAAAAGAAGCCACCGTCATCGGTATCCCCAAGCTCGGCAAGGCCAAGTCGGAACCCACGAGTTACCGCCCCTCCTGTCTGCTCAATGTCCTCGGCAAAAGCTATGAGAGGCTTATCTATAAGCGTCTCAGAGACTATGCCGAGACAAAAGGCCTCATCCCTGACGAACAGTTTGGTTTTCGAACTCAACATTCATGCGTACAAAAGGTCCACCGTATCGTCGTACACATAAACGTTGGTTTCCAACGAGGTTTGATGACAGGTGCTGATTTCTTCGACATAGCGAAAGCGTTCGACAAAGTCTGGCACAACGGCTTATTATATAAGCTGTAACAACTCGGTGTGTGTAAAGATTGTAGCTACATAATGAAAACTTCTTGTACGAGTCTTTATGAGGGTTGTCTTTTGTTATGTCAAATATATGATGTTCTAACAATCTTTGTCTAAATAAAATATATTAATTGTAATTTCTTCACATGGTAGCAGAGCGTGGTTAATAATGTAAAACGTGAAAAAACACGAAAGCGGAGATTACATAATAAATAAAATTAATAAAAGAAAGGCAAAGATGTCGAACAGAATAGAAAGTTTAAATAAAGAAAATTATGACACATGGGCAATACAGGCCAAAGCCGTTTTAGTAAAAGGAAAACTATGGAAATATGCAGAGCAACAAATAGAAAAGTGCAAGTGAGCCGGATATTGAAGGAAACTTGCTGGCTATCAGCGAGTTAATTCTTATAATATCGCCGTCCGAACTAAAACAAATAAAAAGCTGCAAAACTGCTTATGAAATTTGGATAAAGCTAAACGAAACTCACGCTAGCAAATGTCCTGCGAGAAAAGCAACAATACTGAAGCAACTCATCTTGAAAAAATATGAGAAAGGTAACGACATCAGGGAACATCTAAACAACTTTATGGACGTTGTAGACAAACTGGAAGAAATGAATGTCGCTGTTCATGAAGATTTATTAAGTATTATGATGCTGTACAGTCTTTCCTCAGAATATTAAACGTTTAGAGTTGCAATTGAATCCCGTGATAACCTTCCGAAACCGGATGAACTAAGAATAAAAATCATAGAGGAATCACAAGCGCGAAAAAACACTCAAGGACTCCAGCTCGCTTCTTGTTCGCTTGAGCTTGTACTCGACAAGCTCAAGCGAACAGGAATCGTTCTATGCAAAAACTAATTTATACTGTAAAATATGCAACAAAAAGGGACATATGACTAAGAACTGCTGGAAAAACTACAAAAATAATAACAAGAATCTACCCAACAATAAAGGGAATAAAAATAACCAAAACGAATTTAATAGCTTTGCATTATTAGCAAAAGATGAAGCATTCCAGAAACAATGGATTTTGGACAGTGGATGCACATCCCATATGTGCTATAGCAAATAATATTTCAGTGAAATAGAACAAACAAATAAAACCCTAAAATTAGCTTCTAAAGATCACAACACAAATATACTGGGAAAAGGAAGAGTTGATCTCTTACTAAATACAAATAAGGAAATATATTTACACAGTACGCTCTTAATTCCAGATCTCTGTACTTTACCAGTTGTCAGGAGATAAAATTAAACAATGTTCCGATTCCATAACTTACTCGAGCTATATCGCGGCGCCCCCGTAAGGGGGCGTTGCGTGCGGTGCCGGGGCTTTACCCCCTGACCGCGGAAGCCATACGGCGACCCGTAAATACGGGCCTCTCCTTTGGTCTGCTTCAGTGGCAGTGGATTTTTCGGGCGCGCGCGGGCAACGCGCGCACGTGTGGGTGATTGCTATTTTGTTTCTGTAGGAGCGCCGCGACGCTTATAGTGAAGCGCCGCTTTCTTCACGACATCTCGGCGGTCTGTCGCCGCCAGGTGAGACCCCTAGTTACCTAGGGGAGGCCCGGCGACAACGACCAGCGACGAAGATGCCGACTCGACGCGCCTACAGAGTAGGTGAGTGGTCCCCGCCCGTCCAGATCACAGAGCTAGCCGTTTCTGTCCGGGCTAAGGGGCCGACATGTGGGTGTGAACGGTATTGTAATTGTGTAACACCGCTCAATGTTTGCGTGACTCGCGGCCCGCGCCGCGCCTCCGCGTGTGAGTTAAGGTGCCTGTATAGTGGCGGATGTCTGTGCTTGTTTACGTAACGCGCCTATATTAACCTAGGTCACGTTACGCAACAGATGTGTGTTGTGTGTGTGGAGTCAAAGTGTCACAGGTAAGCTGCGTGTAACCTGAGTACAGCTTACCCGGGCGTCAATCCGGTGCGATGGGGGCATGGTCCGCTATCAGGTCGCGGGGCAGGGGGCGCGCGTGCCAGGGCGCGATGTCTTTGGCATGCGTGAGGTCCGAGGCGTCGGCACGCGCGAACATTCCCTTCGCGAGTCGCCGCACAAACTCATCCAGGCTCTCAATACCGAGGTCCCGCTGGATGACATCGTTCCTCACGAAGCGAGGGGCATCTACTATGGTCCGCAACGCCTGGTTCTGCTGCGTGCGGAGCTGCTTGCGGTTCGTCTCGCTCGTGAGGGCGAACCAAGCGGGAGCGGCGTACGTCAAAATCGGGCGGATGTACAGCTTGTACACGCCCAGCTTGACGCGCGCCGGGATGCGGGACGAGAGCACTGGTTTAAGGAGGTGGCGGACGACCTTACCCTGCGCGGCGACATTGTGGACATGCGTCCCCATCGTGAGCCGACGGTCGATGGTGACCCCTAGGTATTTGACCCGGGGCGTCCACTCGATGTCGGCTCCTTGTAGTTTCAGGGGTGGTGGGAGAGGCGCGGACCCGGTGACCATGGCCTGCGTCTTACCCACGTTCACGGACAGCCGCCACTTGGACAACCACTCCGGAAGCAGTTCGAGGGCGCGCTGCATTTTGACCGCCGCGTACTTCGCATTGAGCGATGTAGTAATGTACGCGGCGTCATCTGCATACAGCGCGAGTGTTGTGTGTGGCGTGGTGGGGATGTCGTCCGTGTAACGCGAGTAACACGCCGGCGAGACGCAGCTACCCTGCGGCACACCCGCGAGCACCGGGCGGGCGCTAGACAGCGCTCCGTCGACCACCACCCTGAAAGTCCTGTTATAGAGAAAGTCAGAGACCACCTTCACAACGCGACGGGGCGCGTCCGATGTGGCCAGCTTATATCTCAAGCCGTCGTGCCATACACGGTCGAAGGCCTTCTCCATGTCGAGGAATACTGCCACCGAGTACTCCTTCTTGTTGATCGCGGCTGCGAGGTGGTGCAGTACCCTCGACAGCTGGAGCGTCGTGCTGTGCTCCGCCCGAAACCCGAATTGTTCCGGTCGAGGTGAGATGTGCGGTTGGAGATGTCGCAGCAGGAGTGCTTCGAACACCTTGGAGATTGTTGGCAGCAGAGTGATCGGCCGATAGCTCTCCGGCTTCTGGCTGTTTTTCCCCGCCTTAGGCAGCATAATGACGCGCCCTTCCTTCCACGAGGCGGGAAAGGTCCCGGTGCGCAGTATCGCCGTGAACAGGCGCGCCAGCGCCGCTACCATACGGTACGGCAGGTGGCGCAGCGCTGTGTTCGTGATACCGTCAGCACCGGGGGCCTTCCTAGGCCTCGTCCTAAGGATGGCGCGTCTGACTGCCCCAGGCGAGAAGAAGATAGGGTCCTCCTCGGGAGCTATCGGCGAGGCGAAGTAGTCTCCCAGGTGTTTCTCGACTGCTGCGACATGAGCGGTGTCGCTGGTCGGGTTCGGTTGGAACTGACGCTCCAGGTGTTCAGCGAAGACCTCCGCCCGGTCCTCTGCTACGTATGTAAGCGCCCCGTCGCTGTTAAGCAGCGGTCGCACCGGGACTGGGGTGTTCGTCAGCTGGTTGCACAGTTTGTGCAGTGACGGCCAGTTGTCAGTCGTGGCGTCCAATCGGTCCTCCCAGCCCGCGGCGGTGTGCGCCTGGAGCTCGGCCTTCACCTTCTCCGCGAGACGGTTGAGCTGCGTCTTGAGCGTCGGGCATCTGTGTTGTTGCCAATGCTTGCGGAGGCGCCTCTTCGCGGCGATCATCGCATTCAGGCGAGCCGGCAGGGGCGGCAATGGCCCTCTCCCCTGCGGCTGTGTGCTTGTCGCCGATTCGTAGGCGCTTTGAATGCAAGCAGTGACATCGTCCGCCGTCTGATCTACGTCCGCGGAGGTAACGATAGGCCGAGTCGGCGCGGCGGTCTCTACTTTCTCCGCGAAGGTTGTCCAGTCTGTTTTGCGACGTGGCGCTATTGGCTTCAGTCGGGTCGGCATACCCGATATGACGACGAGTACAGGTTGATGATCCGACTGTAACTCGTCGTCTATGACTTGCTGTGTGGTCTGGCATTGTAGCCCTCGGTGGACTACGATGTCCAGTACGTCCGGCATGTGCTGTGCAGCGTCTGGGTAGTGGGTCGGCGTTTCTGGGCCGGACACCGTATAGCCGAAGGCTTCCGCGTCCGCGAAGAGCCGCCTCCCCTCGGTGTTCATTGTGGACGAGTTCCACGCTGGGTGTTTGCAGTTGAAATCACCGGCGAGGATAGTGGCGTGCGTCGATGAATGGAGAAGCGCCCGCAGCTCTGTAACGTCTAGGTGAGCCACGGGCGGCTTGTAACAGCTGTAGATGCTTATGTCCTCGCCGGCTACGTGTAGCTGCACACCCAACACGTAAAATGTGCTGGGTGTCGTCGAGGGGATTTCCTGATGGACGACTCTTCGCCTCACCAATACTGCCAGACCACGGTATGTTCTGTGAGCCGACCTTTCATCCTTCCTGTAAACGAGGTATCCCGGGAACCTTACCCTATCTTCGGGTCCCAGGTGCGTCTCGCTTATGAGCGCCACGTCGATGTCCTGTTCCCTTAGGAGGTGGCGGAGGGGCGCGACCTTGTTTTGCAGGCCGCGGGCGTTCCAATGGATCACCCTGAGCGGCCTAGCCATGGTACAAGGTCAATAGTGTGGCCAGGCCATCCAGAATGACCGTCTCTATGTCTTGCCCCTGCCTGATGGCCTTAAATAGGTCCATCAACAGTTTGATGGCGCAAGTTGTGAATTCCTGTTTTGTTGTGGCAGTTTTGACGCCGGTAGCGCCGCCACTAGTTTATTTAGGGAACTCTTTTCTTGTTGGTTCCCTTGCCGTCCGCGGCGCTATGCCGGCGCCAGCGGTAGGTTGTGTTTCCACAACCTGCGCCTTGTTTGTGACAGGGGCGGCCTTAGCGTTCTCCTGGGTCGTTGTCGTTGTTGTTGGGGGGGGGGTTTGGTTTCTTACCTCTTCCTTTCCCCCCGCGTCTCTTCTTCCTCCGCCTCGAGGAGGTGGCTTCTCTGTCTGTGGGCCCGTTGGCCGCCGTCATCAGCGTCGTGCCTTGGGCCTCTGTCTGTACCACTTGCGGCCTCTCTGTGGCCGCTTGTGTCCGGCGCGTGTTGGCCGTGATGGCGGTGGTCCCCGCTCGCTTATTCCGGATCTCTTTCTGGAATACGGGGCACTTTATGTTGCACGCGGGGTGCGGGCCACCGCAGTTGATGCATGTGGCCGGCTCCTCCCGCGGGCGCGGACAGTCACGTGCCGCGTGTTCGTCCCCGCATCGTACGCAAGCGAGCGGGCGGTGGCACTGGTGTGAGCTGTGCCTGAATTGTTGGCACCGGTGGCACTGGGCGGGCCCACGCTTGCCTCGCCAAGACTCTATCTTGACACCCCGCATGTACATAAAAACGGTGGTGTCGTAGATAGCCCGGACGTCTGGGGTCTTCTTCAGGATGGCATGGAAAACACAGCCGGGTCGTCCTTGCGCGCCCTTTATGTGGCGCACATACTCCGGCTGGTAACCCAGCGCCCGAAGTTCCTCCTCGATCTCCTTGGGGTCCGTGTCCGCCGGTAGGCCCCGTATGGCGATCTTCAGCGACTTCTCTGCTGGCAGCGAGTAGGCGAACCATGACACGCCGCTGTCCTTTTCTAGGCCGGTCAGGTACCTCTGGACCAGCCTGTACTCCTCCTCGCTGTCTGGGGTGAAGCGAACTCCACCCCCGTATGGACGAGCGTTCGGAGGCCGGCCCAGTTTGGCGGCGATGGCCCGGAAGTGTGCGGCCCAGTCAGGTAGCCTCTCAACCACCAGCGGCGGGTAGCGCAGCTTCCTTTGTTGTTTTGCCCCCGGCTGCGTCTTCTTCGCGGCGCCGGGGGTGGCGGTAGATGTCGAGGGGGCGGGGGGTAAATTTTGGGCACTTACCCCTGTGGCCTTCGTTGGTCTCGGCGTCTGAGTTTGGGCGGCTGGTGAGTGGCGACGCAGGCGAGCCCGGACCCCGCGGCACGCTTTCGCGCGGCGGGTCGGGGCACAGTCGCTTGCTCTCCTCCACGTCCCCGGAGCTCCTCCTTCTCTGTTTCCGCTGGGCCCTAGGCTCGAGGTTGAATTCAAACCCGATACCCAGCGATTTTTTGACCTCCATTAAGTTAAGCCATAAGTCAGGTAAGAAGGACGCTGAGACCTGTAATTATATTATTGAAGTATCTGCAGACATACGTAAAGCCCTGATATCTAAAGACAGAGTGTTTATAAATTGGTCGTCATGCCCTGTGAGAGACTTTACTCTAGTCACACGCTGTTATAAGTGCCAGCAGTACGGACATGCGGCGAAATCATGTCGGGAGACTACCCATACATGTGGCCACTGTGGAGATCAGGGTCACTCCATAAAAGAATGCACAAAGAAGGCTGAGGAACCAAAATGCGCTACTTGCTTGCACTTCAAAAAGCCGAGCAATCACAAGACAAGTGATGCTGACTGTCCAGCGAAAATAATGGCTGAAAAGAGGTACATAAATTCAGTTGATTATGGAGGCGCCTAAGAGCGCCGTTAATCACGTATTTTTCTGGCCCTTGTTATTACATTTTATAGTTATGATTAATAATTTATTCAATGACCTAGATAATTTCTCTGTATCTGAATCCCATGTTTGTGACGTTGAACACTGTAAGCAATATCTCTCCTCCTACACTAATCCACTTACCGTACTAACCCAAAATATACGCAGTATTTTTAAGAATTTCGACAATTTTAGCATTTTGTTAAAACGTCTAGACTTTGACTGTGACGTTATTGTCTTAACCGAATGTTGGCTTTCCAAACAGTATAACATACCAATAATCCCGGGATATAATATGTATAAAAGTAATGTTAACTACAATCAGAACGATGGGGTGATAGTTTATGCAAGAAATCATCTCAATGTGTCTGTCGAGGAACCAGATATGCAAGACTGTAACAGATTGTTAATTAAAATTGGGTCAGAATTAGCGATACTTGCCTTATATCGACCCCCCTCTTTTAGAAATATAAACAATTTCACTGACTCTCTAAACGACACCATGCAGAACCTGTCATCTCTCAAAAATACCATTTTAATTGGAGATATTAATATCAATATTCTTCCAGAAAATGCTGACGCATCCGCTGAGGAATACCTTAACCTATGCGCCTTCCATGGTTTGCTTCCCGCTCACACGCTTCCTACACATCAAAGTGGCTCCTGCTTGGACCATATAATGCTCAAGTCGAATTTCCCTGCTCTTGCCCTTGTAACTAACTCAACAATAACCGATCACAGTGCTACCCTGCTTATTTTAAATTGTAAATTACCTAAAGCAGTGACTCGCATCATTTCGAGTTTAAATGTCAATAAACTTGAAGAAGACTTACGTAATATCGACTTTGACCCAGTCTACTATTCCGCTGATCCGCAGTTTTGTATGTTGTACCTAATCAAAAGTGTACAACATGCAATTCAAAAGAACACAGTCTTAACTCGGCTAAATAACAAAAATTACAACATAAAACCATGGATCACGACAGGACTCATTCGCTGTATGAAAAATAGAGATAAACTGCATATGAAAGCTAAATCCAATCCAGATAACTTAATTTTGCAACTGTCATATAAACGGTACCGTAATTTTTGTAATCATCTTATAAGAAAGGTTAAAAGCAACTACGATAAAATTGCACTAGAAAAGGCTGGTACTGATAGTAAAAAAATTTGGAATTTTATTAAAAGTGTAACGTATAGCTCTAAACAAAATCAGTCATCTTCAAGTTTACTGCAAGCACACTCATCACAGTTAACATCTGCCAACATTGCAAATTGTTTTTATGTTAATGTCGGAAAGTGCCTGGCTGAAAAAGTTCGGGGCGAATCACAATATCTAACAAGCACACCATTTACGTGTAGCACTATTCTATCATCCTTTGCGTTGCTAGACACTGACGAGACTGAAGTGGATACGATAATTATGAGTTTAAAGGACGACTGTGCAGTTGGCTGGGATAACATATCAAATAAAATTATTAAACAGTTCAGACACATTTTGATACAGCCGCTGACTTATATTTTCCAAAAATGTTTATCTACAGGTCTTTTTCCCGAGTGCCTAAAAAAAGCAGTAGTTGTCCCTGTTTACAAATCAGGCAGTAAAGATCAAGTTACAAATTATAGACCTATTTCCTTGCTGCCTTCTATGTCTAAAATATTAGAAAAAATTATAAATAAAAGGCTTTACAAATACTTGGAGGATAAATTAATTTTATCTAAACGGCAGTTTGGATTTAGGCCTAAAATGTCAACAGACGATGCCGTACATCATCTGACTGACTATCTAGCCCAAGAACTTGATAAAGGTAACCACACTGTTGGAATCTTCCTGGACCTCGCAAAAGCTTTTGACACGGTTTCTATTCCTATTCTGTTGCATAAGCTTGAAGCCATAGGTATCAGAGGCACCCAGCTTAAACTATTTAAGAGCTATCTAGAAGACCGTACCCAATGTGTAAGGATTGGTAATGTTCTCAGCGATGTTAAAAAAAACACGTCCTTCGGAGTTCCCCAAGGAAGTATTTTAGGGCCTACCCTTTTTTTGATATACATAAACGATCTTTGTAATCTAAATCTAAATCACGGCCAAATTGTTTCATATGCTGACGACACTGCCCTTCTTTTCTCGGCTGACTCAGAAAAAAATGTCTACAAGCTTGCGCAACACGGATTCAATGTTGTTAATAAATGGCTTCAACATAATTCACTAACACTAAATGCAGACAAGACAAATTACATTAAGTTTTCGATGCGCAAGCAAACATCAACTAGCAACTCGACATTATATGCTCATTATTGCACAAATCCCACTGATAACCAATGTGTATGTCCCAACATTAAAATGGTAAATAAAACAAAATACCTTGGTGTTATAATAGATGAAACACTCTCGTTCAAGCAACATATATCAGCTTTAAATAATAGAATTCGCAAGTTAATATTTGTTTTTAAAAGGCTACGCTATATTGCTGACACAAAAATTGTTAGACAAGTTTACTTTGCTTTATGTCAATCGATTATAACGTACTGTATTACCACATGGGGTGGAGCGGGTAAAACAGTGTTACTAACCATCGAGAGAGCTCAGAGGGCGGTTCTTAAAGTGTCTACTTTCCGCCCTTTCCTTTTTCCTACTAACCTCCTATACAAATCTTGTGAAGTATTAACAGTTCGGCAACTATTTATCATGGGCATTGTACTAAAACAACACAGGGCTCTACCCTACAGCACGGAATATACAAAAAAAAGACGTAAAGATATAGTCTGTCCACAAAATACAACAAAACATGCTTTTATATCCAAATTTTACCTGTACCTCGGTCCTCTCCTTTATAATAGACTAAACTTAAAAGCAAACATTTATTCCCTGAACTACACAAATTGTAAGAGAATTCTCAAGGAGGCTCTCCAAAGTATGTCTTATGAAGATACAGAGAATTTATTAACTGTGTTAAAGTAAACATAGATCCTCACCTACAACAAGTATTTGTTAAATTTAGAAACTAGGTTTTAAGCTACTCTACATTTAATTTATTTGTCTAGTGTCAACTTTTTTGATTGTTTATAAATTTTATCCGACTATTTTAGCACTTTTCGCCTGAAAAACAGGATTACCTAGTTCAGGCACGTAAGTCTTAGGAATACAATTTACATTTAAGCAAAACTGTAATTATTTTTATGCCTTTTAATTTTTTGAATAAACATATTATTATTAAACATATTATTATTATTATTATTGCGTCGATGAGGGCGACGTCATGTGGGCATCGGCCCCTCCCACGGTGGGCCGTTGCGCGGATCGCGGCGTCGTGTCAGTTGATCCGCGACCGGATACGGCCGAGCCCGCTGATGCCAGCGACATGCTCGACCCGGCTCGTGACGAGCATGCCGACAGCACGGCCGGCGAGTCGTAGGCGGAGCCACGTGGGGGCGCCGGTGAGTCGGGCGCCTGTGGTGTGGGTTGTGCTGGCCGTTCACGCTCAGCCAACGCCGGTCCCGTCAGCGAGAGGCGGGGGCCGGTTGCGGCGGTGCGCGGAGTTTGCACAGCTCTGGTCTCGTTTGGCCCGGGCGGCGACGCGGGGCGCGGCGGCGCGGCGGTACGAGCAGTGGACGTGCGTGCGTGCGCGGGTGGCGCGGAGTGCGCGTGCGGCGCGGCGGCGCGCGCGGCGGACACGGCGTGCGCAGCGGGCGCAGGTGCGCGGGCGGGCGCAGGCGCGCGCACGGGCGGCGCGCGGCCCTGGTTTGCGGTCGGCCCCGGAGCCTGAGTTGGCACCGGGCGAAACGCGGCGGGGCGGATTACTACCGCATGTTGGCGGTTCGTCGACGGCGACGGTGCGACGTGAGCAGGCGCTGATGTCGTCGGTGGGCCGGTCCCTACGGTGGTAACCGTGCCCTCTCTCGATGTTGCTTCTCTTCTTCTTTCTTCGCTTCGGGGTGGTCCAGCGGGCGGTGCATCAGGCGACGCGTCGTCGATGATCGGCATCGACGTCGTCCGGTCCATCGCCGGGTGGGTCTCCTGTTGCTCGGCATCGCGGCCCAGAGAGCTGCGATTGCCGGACTTCGGCATCCCAGGGGCGGGTGGGTCCGCGACCGCTGCGGTGAATTAACACCGAGCAGCACGGTGGCTCCCTCTGTGTTCGCACCGGAACCGGCTGGAACCTGTGCAAACACAAAGGAAACAGTAGACGATAAGCGGTCCGCGCGGTACGAGACTATGGATACTAAAAGATTAGACTCGTGTAGGCACCACGAAGCCAATCCTCCTTAACTTATATTTTAAGAGCTGGTTAATATATACAATTTGCTAGTTACAGGTAGGTAGGAGACAGCTACTAATATTTACGACGACCAATCGCAGACGAGCAGGTCACTTTTGGTCGCGATATAAATAGCGCGCGTCGTGTCGGAGCGTTAGTAGACTCGACGCTCGACTCTCGCCGCGGACGGACGTGTTTGTGCGCTCTCCCGCTCCAGTGTTGTGTTTCGTGTTATTATTCGTCGCTGCCACGTGACGTCATCGTGGTCGCCCCGACTACTCCGATTTAAAATCAAATCAAGAAATTGATTTGATTTTAACCAATCCAAAAGTGCCTTTTTCAGGGCAATCTCTTTTCTTTATCAGTCATTCGTGAGTAGCTTCACTAGGCCCCTTCTGGGTAAAACCACAGTTTCGTGGTCCTCGGTTGAAACCTTACGGTGTCAACGAAGCCGAGTGGGGTGTTGACCCAATTCATACCCGCCGAACCCCTTCAGGGCGAGGCAGTTAGTTGGACGGGTCCCAGATAACCGGCCTTGGGGGATCTCCTAGTCGGCTCTGGTGACAGTTTTGCTTTCCAGCTACTCACCTAGTGTCTTTAGGGTGTGTCTACACCCTTCGCGCTAGACTGGTCAGGGCCCCGTTCGCACAATAAGACTGGCGACGGGTTACAAGCTTAGGGCTCACCAATAGGTACACACCTCCCTGTCTACACCCGACAGGGAGGGAACTCATCCCCGGGCCAATCCACCCGGGGAGTTAGGTATAGGGTTTAGGCTACGTAGGGAAATTTCTCTTTCCACCATTCCTTCCCTAATATAGTTCCCACTCCGATCATGGAGGACGCCGTCCTCTTGGCGTTCCTCAAAGAGGTCCTATTAAAGGACCCCGAGTTTTTGGCGAAATATGGCGCCAAAATAAGCCAAGTTTCCAGTCCCACTCCGTCTCAAGGCGCATTCGCAAACTTCAGCGACGCGCTTGAGAGCCCGCTATCGCCACCTGCATGCGAACAAGGCATTCCGCCCTTTGTTCCGCACAACAATGTTCCGGCTAATATCTCTGCCCCCATTGTTTCACCCTCTATTGTACCGGCAGATAATACTCCGGCCGCTAATCCGGCCCCTATTGTCTCGCCCGCCTTTGTTCCGGCCGCCATTGTCACGGCCGCCATTGTTCCGGCCGCCATTGTCTCAGAGACAACGCAGCTGCGCGCCGCAGCAATAAACACGACTCGCCCGGAGAGCATGGACACGTCAGTCCCACTCTCCGAGGATGAAGCCCGCACCTCCTCCTCCGGCGACGACGACTTCCAAGTAGTCGTTAAAGGAGGCAAGAGGAAGGCTAAATCCTCCGCCCCCGCTGGCCCGGTCACCAAGGCCCAGAAAAAACAGGACGACTTATCGTCCAGCTCCACTTCCGCCCCTAGTCCGCGGGCCAGTCGCCCCGCCAGCCCTATGGCTTGCCCACCCGCTCCTACCGCGAGGAAGCAGAAGCCCCCTCCCCCGATATACGTCCAGGAAAAGTCCAAATGGACTGAAATCTCTAAAATGTGTGTTGATCGCAAGATCAACTATACTAACGCCCGATCCACCCTCCAGGGGATCAAAGTTACGGTCCCCACGTCTGCGGTCTTTAGGGACCTCTCCCGCGCCCTACGTGAAAGGAACTACTCCTTTCACACTTACTCCCTTCCGGAGGAAACCCCTACACGCGTCGTTATTAGGCGCGTTCCACAGGAAATCTCCACCGAGGAGATTAAGAGCGACCTTGTCTCACAAGGCATACCAGTTTCCGCCGTCCATCGCTTACATAAAGCGAGACAGGGCCTAGTCTACGACATGGTCCTGGTCATCTGTGACCACAGACGGTCACCACCCGATTTTTAAAGTTAAGTCGGTGTGTTCGCTCTCAGGCATCTCAATAGAGAAGCCTTACAGAGCTCAATTAATTGGACAGTGTCATCGCTGCCAATTATATGGTCACTCGCAGTCCAACTGCTATGCCACCCCTAGATGCGTCAAGTGTCTAGGAGAGCATGGCACCGCCGACTGTACCCGCCCTAAAGATAGGGAACTATGTTTAGAGCCTCCCAGCTGTGTACTCTGCGGCCAATCGGGACACCCGGCAAATTACCGGGGCTGTCCTAAGGCCCCGAAGTCCTCCTCTCCTAAACTCGCGAAACGCGCGAGCGACCGCCAGCACAGGGAAAGCCCCTGGGGAAAGCCTCCTTCCGCGCTGATGCCGGAGCGGCTCAGTCCGCAGAGGCCGTCTCCCTGGGCTAACCTAAATCACCTGAAGGCTCCCGCAGCTTCGGTGCCCTCTATCCCCGCGCAACCAGCGCAACCCGCTCGACTTCCAGCGCTGATGGCTTCCGCCATCCCAGCGCCTTTGGTAGCCCCCGCGGCCCCTACGGCCTCTCCAGCGAAACCTCAGGGAACCCAGGGCCGAAACAGCGCCCAAATTATACTTAGTACATACGCGGCTCTCTTCACCACCGCCGCGGACAAAATGGCGGAAGAAATCGTTGCTGAAAATGGCAACGCACTCCGCCTTATGGAAATCCTCAGCGCGTATCCCGAGATCGCGCAAGTTCTACACTCACTCAAATATTAATTCTCAATGGATAATACGAGAGTAAACAGTAACAAACCCCGATCCCTTAAATTAGGCTTCTTCAACGCAAATGGCGTTTCAGGTCAACGCGATGAGATCGCCGCTTTCCTCCGCGACCATCAGCTTGACATCCTCCTCATACAGGAAACCTTTCTAAAACCGCATCACCGAAACCCGAATGTTGCCAACTATAAACTAGTTCGCAATGACAGGTCTCGATGCCACAAGGGTGGCACACTAATTTACTTTAGGAAATCTTTGTATTGCATCCCTATCGACCCACCTTCTCTCTTCTCCCATCTGGAGACCTCTATCTGTCGGCTCGGCATGACTGGTCATCAACCGATCACCATCATCTCTGCTTATATTCCACCAGACAATGGTCCGGAGGATCCCATCTCGCTCCAAAAGGACTTCACTGCCCTCTTCGGTATGAGTGACTCCATCATCTTGGCGGGGGATCTTAATGCCAAGCACCCGGCGTGGAATAGTAGCACAACTTCAACCAGAGGTAGGTTAGTTTTCAAGTTAGGCGAATCCCTTAACTTTGACGTCATCGCTCCAATGAGCCCGACTCACTTCCCAGGTAATCCTAATCACCTTCCCGATGTTCTCGATGTAGCGCTGCTCAAGAATGTGAACCTCCGTTTGCAATCGATTGAGACGTTCCACGAGCTAAACTCTGACCACCGCCCTGTCGTCATGCATCTTGCACCCTACTCGGGCCCGATCGACCCCAACCGCCCCCCTCAGACCCAGACGATAACCGACTGGAGGAAAGTAAGCGAAAGACTGAAATCCACCACGTCGCCTCACTTAGACACCATCCCCGATCACTTAGTGTCAGTCGCCGACACGACGGCCGCAATCGACTCGTTTACAGAGCACGTACAATCCGTATTGACGGATTGTTCACGGGAAGTTCCGGTGATGGAAGACCATCGCTGGAAACTACCTGCTGACGTACGTGACCTGATAACCGAGAAGAACGCGGCCATCCGTGCCTACGACTCCTTCCCTTGTGACGCGAACAAAGCCCACATGCGCCATTTACAGCGTGCTGTAAAGAAACGCATAGGGGAGGTTCGCTCTGAGGGCTGGAACAAGATGCTCAGCGAACTCGAGCCCATACATCAAGCCTTCTGGCAATTACAGAGGAAATTGCGTTCCTCAGAAGAGGTCTCTATGCCTCCTCTCATCCGCCCCGACAATAGTGTCGCTTTCGAAGGCCCGATAAGGCTGAATGTCTTGCCGACAGCCTAGAGTCCCAGCTGTTCTCCCAGCTCCCAACCAGTAGACCAAGCTCACCTGAACAAGGTCGACGCTGAAGTGGAACGATGAGCCTCCCTCCCTCCCGTCGAAGACCCTGATGATCCTCTGCCTCCCGTCACTCCAGACGAAGTGCACGACATCATTAAAGGGCTCCACGCTCGTAAGGCCCCCGGTTCGGATGGTATTACCAATAAGGTATACAAACTCCTTCCTGCCCCGCTAATAATGCTTATGACCGCCATCTTCAATGGCGCCTTGAGCAACAACATTTTCCCACAAGCATGGAAAGAAGCCACCGTCATCGTCCCAAAGCCAGGCAAGCCAAAGTCTGAGCCCTCCAGCTACCGCCCTATTAGTTTAATCAAAAATCTACGAGAGGCTTATTTATAAGCGTCTCAAAGACTACGCCGAAGCAAAGAGCCTCATACCAAACGAGCAGTTCGGTTTCCGTAGCCAACACTCGGGCACCCAACAGGTCCACCGTATAGTAGAGCACTTATGCGCTGGTCTGCAGCGTAACGCGACGACGGGTGTGCTATTCTTCGACATAGCGAAAGCCTTCGACAAAGTCTGGCACAACGGCTTGATATACAAGCTCTACCAACTAGGAGTGCCAGATCGTCTCGTGCTCATCTTACGAGACTTTTTGTCGAACCGGACCTTTCGCTATCGCGTCGAGGGAGCACTCTCGTCCCCTCATCCTATTCGCGCCGGTGTCCCTCAGGGTTCCGTACTATCTCCTCTCGCCTTCACGCTGTTCACTAGCGATAACCCAAAAAGTAAAAAGGCTCAGTTGGCTCTCTTCGCCGACGACACTGCCGTTTACTATACCGGTCACTGTCCCAACGCTATAGCTCGTACTCTCCAAACCTCCGCAAACGTCTTAGGCGCTTGGTTCCGGAAATGGAGAATCGAGGTCAACCCCGATAAGAGTCAGGCGGTTCTCTTCTCGAGACGTCGTCGACTCCCTCCCCCACTTCCCAGCCCGATCACTATGTACGGCAAGCCAATCCCTTGGGAGAAGCAAGCCAAATACCTAGGCGTGATCCTCGATGAGAACCTTACCTTTAAGGCTCATATTAAGGCGGTTCGCGCGCGCGCCTCCTTCGCTCTTAGCAGGCTCCAATTCGTACTGACAGCCCGTAGTAAACTGTCCCTCAAATGCAAGCTCCGCATCTACACCGCAGTCATCCGTCCCATCATGACCTATGCCTGCGTTGTATTTGCGCACGCTCACCCACGTCATCTCCATAAGATGCAGACCCTCCAAAACCGTTTCCTCAGAAGGGTCACGGGTGCCCCCTTCTATGTCCGTAATATAGATCTTCACGTCGACCTCAAAATGCCAACAATAAAACAGTTCATGAAACGCTTATCAAAGCGTTTCTTCGACTGCGGCATCAAACATTCTAACCCCCTGATTACAGCGGCCGCCCGCTACACTCCCTCTCGCATTAGCAGTATTCGCCGACCAAGGCATACTTTAATTGACCCCGACGACGCCACAACCCTCCTCCAGGAGAGTAGTAAGGCCACTAGCACGCTACATAAGCCCAAAACCCGATCGCCGTCCTACCGCCCTCGCCGCCGAGGCCCGCCGCGACGCCCAAATCGACGCCCCTCCCGACCCTTGCTCGAGCCAGCCCGCGCCGCTGAGCCTGTAGCTTTAAATTCGTCCGTAAATAATACCAATCCTGATCCAGCTAGTCATTTGCTGCCCTCTTCCAGCGACGCCCTAAGCCGAGGTTCGTACCCCACAGGGGGTGCCCTTAGCGTTGTCGCTTAGTTTAAGTTAGTATATAAGTTTAAGTCCTGGCTGGAGGCCTTAATTTATTAGGGAATCCACAGGCAAGTCCGCTTAAGCAGACGACAACCGCATAGGTTGACCTGCGAGATGCCAAACAAACAAACAAACAAACGGAGCGTTAGTCGTATGCCCGCACGCACGGCGCGTGAACGTTGATGCTAGCTGCTACATAGCTCCTCCCCAGCGAAGCGCCACACAATGCGAGTAGTACAGAGTGATGTCTCGCACATGACGTCGACGAGCGCGTATGTAGTGCAAAGTGGTGTCTCGAACTCTCGACACGGTGCCAGCGAGGGCCTATTGCCGCGGTGACACCAAGGTTGCACGTAGATGCGTGGGCGCAGTGTTCGCTTTGTGCCTTTCACTTTTCGTTTAGTTAGTACGCGGCCTCGGCCGGACGTAATGCTTTATAGGGTGAAGCGTACGGTGGGTCTGGAGGTGCGGCCGGATCGCGTGACGTATGTCGACCGTTCACCTAAATGACTTGCTGGTTCTTCGGTGTTAGGCAGGAATGCAGGCTTCAGTCGGTCTATACTGATGTTTACCTGTCGATCTTTGATTACCACTGTATACACCTTGTTCTGTCTCTTCAAGACACGATACGGACCTTCGTAGGTCGGCGTCAGCGGTCGGCGGTAGGCATCGGTACGTATGAATACGTGCGTACATACATGTAGGTCGTCATGTATAAACATTGCGCGGCGATCGGTGCTGCGGCGGACGGCTTGCATCTTTTTCATTGCGTTGGTTATGACGTCGCTGAAGTGTGTATTTGTGTTTGCGTATATCGAGGCTTCTCCACACATTTCGCCGGGTAGCCGTAGCAGTTTACCGTATAGTGCTTCTGCTGATGACACATCCGTGTCTTCTTTTATTGCAGCGCGAAGTCCCAGTAATACGGTGGGAAGTTCTTGTGTCCAGCTTGAGTTATGTAGTCGTGCCGTCAAGGCTGTTTTGAAAGATCGATGCCATCTTTCAACTATTCCGTTCGCCTGCGGATGGTAGGCAGTGGTCCGTGTTTTCTCGATGCCCATTCTATTCATTAGTGTTTTGAATAAATGAGATTCGAACTGTCTCCCTTGATCGCTTGTGATCCTTTCTGGGCAACCAAATCGCACTATCCACCCTTCGTAGATGGCCGTGGCGATAGTGCTGGCTTCCATGTCGCTAACTGGGAATGCTTCTGGCCATTTAGTTGCTCGGTCGATGATTGTGACACAATACCGTTTTCCCTCTGATATGGGTAATGGTCCGACGATATCTACGTGTATGTGCGACAGTCGATCTGCTGGTGGGTATTCTTCTAACGGCGATACTGTGTGTCGCTGTACTTTAGTTCGTTGGCAGGTTATGCAACATTTGGTCCACATACTGACGTCTTTGTTCATGCTTGGCCAGAAAAAACGTTGTGTGATCATCTTCCTAGTTGCTCGGGTGCCAAGGTGGCTCAACTCGTGCATGGCGTCGAAGGCTTTTCTTCGTATCTCTGATGGCAGGTAAGGTCGTACGTGGCCACTTGATGTTTTGCACAGAATTGGTTTAGTCGCGTTGAGTGGTCGTAGCCGTTCGAATCGGAGCGACTTATTTTTCGTGACGTCAGTCAGTTGCCTGTCGCGTTGTTGAAGACGAGCCAGCTCGTTGTAGTCGATTGGTGATGGAGTTGATATTGCTTCAATTCTTGATAATGCATCGGCTAAAATGTTGTCCTTTCCTTCAATATGGCATATCTTCATGGTGAATTGACTGATATAGTGCAAATACCTCGTGCGCATTGGTGTTTCCGTCTTGCTGTTTAACCGCAGTAGTGCGTGGGTTAATGGCTTGTGATCTGTGTAAACAGTTATTTCTCTGCCCTCAAACATGCGTCGAAAGTGCCGTATTGCCAGGTAGACCGCCAGTAGCTCTCGGTCGAAGGTGCTGTTTTTTTTTTTTGCGCTTCTGTTAGTTTTTTTGAGTAAAAACCTAGTGGCCTCCAGCTGTTTCCGACATGTTGCTGTAGCGTGGCTCCGATGCATGAGTTTGAGGCGTCACACATCAGTGATAACGGAGCGTGAACTGAAGGGTGTGACAAGGTGACGGCGTTCTTGATGCTGTTCTTACAGGCTTGAAATGCCTCTTTATCTTCACTGTTGAAATTTAACTCGGTTTTGTCATTTTTCTTGCAAGTTCGTAGATATTTATAAAGTTTTGCCTGAACGTGTGCCGCGTGCGGTATGTTTTCTTTATAGAAGTTCAATATACCGAGGAATCGTCGTAGTTCTTGAATTGTCGTTGGTTCAGGATAGTCAGATATTGCCTTCACATGATCTTCTGTTGGTTGAATTCCGGCTTCTGTTAATATGTAGCCAAGGAATTCCAGTTTTTTTGCCCGAACACGCATTTCGACACGTTTATTTTTAACCCATGTTCCTTGAGTCTTTTGAAAAGATCTTCTAGGTGACTTCTGTGGGTTTCGTTCAGGCAACAAGAATATCGTCGACGAATGGGAAAACGTGGTCCATGTCACCGAGAACATTGTTGATGTGTCGTTGGAAGGTTTGCCCAGCGTTGCATAGACCGAAACACATCCGTGGGAATTCAAAAAGCCCAAACGGCGTAATGACTGCCGTCTTTTCGATGTCTTCTTCCCGTATTGGCAATTGATTATATGCTTTCCGTAAATCAATTTTCGAGAAAATCTTCATTCCTTCGAGATGGTACGTGAAATCACGAAGTCGGGGTATGGGGTACCGATCCGGTTTGGTGACGGCGTTTAATCTTCGGTAATCGCTACACGGTCTGATTTCGCCACTTTTCTTCTCAACGAGGTGGAGAGGACTTGCCCAAGGTGACTTTGATGGTCGGCATATTCCTTGTTCAAGCATGGCTTGAAACTCCTTCTTCGCTGCTTGATATTTATGTGGCGGCAACGGTCGTGCTTTATTGAAAACGGGCGGCCCGTGCGTGACAATATAATGTTCGACTTCGCTGTTCTTCATGTTGTTGAAGTTCGGGGAAGTTATCTCGGCGTACTGTTGAAGAAGGTTGTGGTACGGGTCGGTGAGGTTTATAGTGAGCACAGTGGGGGTATTCACACTGTTTGCAATGCAACCGTCGATTGCCAGTCCTGTTTTCTTATCAACAAGTTTCCTGGCACGTAGGTCAACGAGAAGGTCGTGATGGCGCAAGAAATCGGCGCCCAATATCGGTCGTTTCACGGCAGCTACGATAAACTGCCATGGTAGGGGGCGGCGCAGACCAAGGTTGAGTTCCAGCTTCCTCTCACCGTATGTGTGTATCGGGGTGCCGTTCGCTGCATACAACACTTCTTCCGCCTGTTTCATTCCTTTTGTGTTGGGAATGACCGACACGTTGGCTCCGGTGTCCACAAGGAATTTTAAATAATTGATGTTATCACAAACGTGTAGACGGTATGGTGATACTTCGTTAACCTCGGGTCCCGTCGCAGCCAAGGTCGCGACTAGTTTTCCTGACGCTTGAACTTGCACGGAGATCTGCAGTTGCGTGCTTCTTTGCCGTAGCGTGTGTGATAAAAACAGATATCGCCTGACGTCTGGTAGTAAGTATCGCGTCGGCCTCGGGATTGTGAACGTGATCGTGAGCGGAATGATCTGAATGACGGTCTTCTTTGCCTTGATCGATCCGTTTTCATTGCTGCAATTTCCCGTGTGAGTTGCATAATGGCTTCTCTAAGGTCTGGCTCTGGCTGCGAGTGATTGTTGTCGTGTCGTGATGTAAACGCTGACGGTTGTTTGCATGCACAAACCGAATGGACTTCTCGGTTTTGCTCGTGCATCTTATCGGCCATAGCTGCCAGCACGTCAAGTGTGGGTTCTTCGCTGACTGATAGTACTGCACGCGTGGAGGCAGGCAGATGCCTCATCCACAGTATCTTCAGGGTGGTATCGGGCATCTTGTCACGTGCTGGTTCTCTCATGCTACGCAGAAGCTGGGATGGCTTTTGGTCCCCTAACTCCATCTCGGTGAGCAGTTTTTGTAGTTGCTTTGTCTCTGACTCTTCATAAACGGACAGCAGTCTCTTCTTAGCATCCTCGTAGCGGCCAGCGCGTGTCTTGCTCATAATGATGTCGCTTATTTGTTCGACGTCCGTCTTCTCGAGGTGAGCTACTAGGAGGCTGAACTTCGCTTCATCGCCGGGTTTCTGCGGGTTGACTACCGTTTCAAATTGTGCAAACCAGAGAAGTGGTTTGTCGCGCCAAAACGTTGGTATGCGTGACTTCAAGGAGACGGTCGCTACTTCTTCGTTGGTTGCCATTTTAACGTTGTACGTCGGGGTCACCACTTTACCAGTTGTCAGGAGATAAAATTAAACAATGTTCCGATTCCATAACTTATATTTTAAGAGCTGGTTAATATATACAATTTGCTAGTTACAGGTAGGTAGGAGACAGCTACTAATATTTACGACGACCAATCGCAGACGAGCAGGTCACTTTTGGTCGCGATATAAATAGCGCGCGTCGTGTCGGAGCGTTACTCGCCCGACCTCGCCGTACGTAATCTCGAGCGACGACCAGAGCTCCTCCCCCTCTTCCGACGAAGGCGTCTTTAAGACGGTCGACTCCAAAAAGAGGAGCCTCAAACCGAGTCCTGACACAAGGACAAAGAAGCCGGCTATTGAAGCCCCCTCCGCTCCCGTGGCTCCATCCGCCACCGCCCCCTCTCAGGCCGCCTCGGCCTCAACCTCTTCCCTCAGCCACAGTGCTGCCAAGTCCGCTGCCCAGCCTTCTGCGGCAAAGAAAATCGCCCCCCCTCCCCCTGTGTACATCCAGGACAAGGGGAAGTGGACAGACGTGTCCAAATGGTGCACCGACCTGCGTATAGGCTACACCAGCGCGAAGTCTACCCAACAGGGTATTAAGGTAACCGTCCCGACGTCAAACGACTACAGAGAGCTCACGAAGACTCTCCGTCTTAGAGGTGTGTCCTTCCACACCTACGCCCTCCCCGAAGACCGTCAAGTCCGCGTCGTGATCCGTAGGATCCCGAAGGAGATACCCGCGGAAGATATAAAAGCCGACCTTCTGTCGCAAAACGTCCCCGTTGCGAAAGTCCACCGCATGCACCGCGCCCGAGGCAGGGTACCGTTCGATATGGTCCTCGTCGTCTGCCCTCCTACTGAGGGTCACCACCCTATCTTCAACGTCCGTTCCGTCTGCAACCTCACCGGCTTGCAGATCGAGAAGCCTTTTAAGACCGGTGTCAAAGGGCAGTGTCACCGCTGCCAACTTTACGGGCATTCGCAGATTCACTGCCACGCGAAACCCAGGTGCGTCAAGTGCCTGGGCGATCACGGCACTGCTGAGTGCACCCGACCTAAGGACCGCACCTTGTGCACAGAGCCGCCTAGCTGTGTGCTATGCGGCGACTCAGGCCACCCGGCCAATTATCGTGGGTGCCCCAAGGCCCCCAAAACATCATCTCCCAAACTGACGAAGCGTGCAGACGCCCGCCAGCAAAGGGAAAGCCCCCGCTACGCCCACGCGTGGCCTACCACACAGCATCAGGAGCGACTCAGTCCTCAGAGGCCCTCGCCCTGGAACTACTTCCACCATCAGCAGGCTTTTCCAGCCTTAGCTCCTAGACCCGTTCCTGCGGCCATCCCTCCACTTATGGACCCCCGCATCCGCGTCAACGCGCCTCCAGGCATTCCTGTGCCTCTAAACAAAGCCGCTCCGGCCGCGTCAGCTCCGCCCGCAGCCACCCGGGTGGTCGGTCAGAACCCGATGGACGCGTTTAATGTCATATCTAGTACATTCACGGCCTTCCTTACCCCTCGTGCCAGGAAAATGGCAAGTGAGATTGTTGCCGCCAGAAATGCCGGCAACATTTTCATGATTCAGAATATCTACAACGCGTACCCGGACATTACGCAAGCCCTGATGTCCTTTAACATCCAACCCAACCCTAATCATGGATAAAGGAATCCTCGCGCGAACCAAACCCCGATCCCTAAAGTTAGGTTATTTCAATGCCAATGGCATCCTGCGACAACGCGCTGAAATCAGCGAGTTCCTCCGCGACCACCACATCGACATCCTCCTTGTTCAGGAAACGTTCCTTAAACCGAGTTACCGAAATCCGTCAATTGCAAACTATCGTACAGTTCGCAATGACAGGACGCGTTGCCATAAGGGCGGTACCCTTATCTATTACAAAAAGGAGCTATACTGCATTCCCATAGACCCTCCCACACTCTCACGATTAGAAGTGTCTTGCTGTCGGCTTGGCATGACAGGTCATCAACCGATCACCATAGTTTCGGCCTACCTCCCCCCCATTAATACTTCGGAGAACTTCCAACTCCTTACTGAAGATCTTTCTGTACTGTTTAGCCTGAGTGACTCGGTTATCATAGCGGGTGATCTCAACGCAAAACATCCCTCCTGGAATAGCACCAGGACCTCTTCCAGAGGGAGACACTTGTTCAACCTCTCCTCCTCTCAGAATTTCGATGTCATCGCGCCGATGACTCCCACTCATTTTCCCCCCGATCCCAATCACACCGCCGATGTTCTCGACGTGGCGCTCCTACAGAACGTCAACCTACGGTTGGACTCTATAGAAGTGGTACAAGAGCTCGCTTCCGATCACCGTCCAGTAGTCATGAAACTGGTCCCCCGCATAGGTCTGCCCGATTCCACCCAACCCTTTCCCAACAAAGTGGTAACGGACTGGAGGAGAGTAAGCGATCGCTTAAAATCCACCACGTCCCCCCACTTGGATCCAATCCCCGATCATTTTGACTCTATCGCTGACACGACGGCCGCGATCGACTCATTCACAGCTCACGTACAATCAGTCCTGAACGATTGTTCAAGGGAAATTCCAGCGACGGATGAACGTCGCTGGAAGTTGCCGGACGATGTACGCGAACTGTTGAATGAGAAGAACGCGGCTGTCCGTGCCTACAGCAACTTCCCCTGCGACGCGAACAAAGCCCATATGCGTTACTTACAGCGTACTGTAAGAACACGCATAGAGGAGCTGCGTACCGCCGGCTGGGACAAGATGTTGAGCGAACTAGAGCCCACCCACCTAGCCTTCTGGCAACTCCAGAGGAAGCTCAGATCCGGAGAAATAGTCTCCATGCCCCCCCTGATCCGTCCCGACAAGACCATCGCCTTCGATGATGTCGACAAGGCTGAGCTTCTAGCCGACAGTCTAGAAGTCCAATGCTCGCCTAGCTCTCAACCAGTAGACCAAGCTCACCTCACTGAGGTCGACGCTGAAGTCGAACATAGAGCCTCCCTCCCTCCTGTCGAAGACCCAGAGTATCCACTGCCCCCAGTCACGCCCGACGAAGTGCACGACCTCATCAAAGGTCTTAAGGCTCGTAAAGCCCCCGGCTCAGATGGAATCACCAATAGGGTATTCCAACTTTTCCCTGCCCACCTGATAATGCTACTGACCACCATCTTCAATGGTGCTCTGAGCAACAACATCTTCCCACAGGCATTCAAAGAAGCCACCGTCATCGGTATCCCGAAGCTCGGCAAGCCAAAGTCAGAGCCTAGTAGTTACCGCCCCATCAGTCTGCTCAATGTCCTCGGCAAAATCTATGAGAGGCTTATTTATAAGCGCCTCAGAGACTACGCCGAGACAAAGGGCCTCATCCCCAACGAACAGTTTGGTTTTAGAACCCAACACTCGTGCGTACAACAGGTCCACCGTATAGTCGAACACATCAACTTCGGTTTCCAACGAGGTTTGATGACCGGTGCTGTTTTCTTCGACATAGCGAAAGCGTTCGACAAAGTCTGGCACAACGGCTTATTATATAAGCTGTACCAACTCGGTGTGCCAGATCGTCTCGTGCTCATCTTACGGGACTTTTTGTCGAATCGCACCTTCCGTTATCGCATCGAAGGAGCGCTATCCTCCCCCCACCCTATTCGCGCAGGAGTCCCTCAGGGCTCTGTGATCTCTCCCCTAGCATTCACGCTATTCACCAGCGATATGCCCAAGTGCAGCAAGGCACAGCTGGCTCTGTTCGCAGACGACACGGCCATTTACTACACCGGCCGCGATCCAGACTCGATATCTCGCATTCTCCAAACCCAAGTCAACAAGCTTGGCGCCTGGTTTAGGAAATGGAGAATTGAAGTAAATCCCGACAAAAGTCAAGCGGTTCTATTCTCGAAGCCGCGTCATACCCCCTGCCCCCCTCGACCGATCACCATGTTCGGCAAGCCGATCCCTTGGGAGAAGCGAGCCAAATATCTTGGTGTAGTACTCGACGAACACCTTTCGTTTTCAGAGCACATTAAGGCGGCTCGTTCGCGCGCCGCCTTCGCTCTAGGTAGACTTCACTTTGTCCTCAATGCACGTAGCAAATTGTCATTAAAGTGCAAAATGCGTATCTACACAGCGTGCATCCGCCCGATCATGACCTATGCCAGTGCAGTCTTCGCACACGCCAAGCCCGTTCGCTTCAACAGAATGCAGACCCTCCAGAACAAGTTCCTCCGTAGGATAACAGGCTCCCCCTGGTACGTTCGCAACGAAATCCTCCATGTAGACCTCAGGATTCCCACTATCCGTCAGTTCATGAAACGCATTTCAAAGCGTTTCTTCGAGACCGCCGCGAATCACCGCAACCCTCTGGTTGTGAAAGCCGCTAGCTATATTCCCTCCTCCATTAGTCAAGTCCGCCGTCCCAAGCATGTCCTCACCGATCCCGATGACCACATAACTCTCATTCAGGAGAGCAGTAGGGCCACCAGTACAGTGCACAAACACAGACCGACATTCCGACCTCGCCGCCGAGGTTCCTCGCGAAGATCCCGACGTAATTGTCCCCCCCGACCCTTGCTCGACGAAGTGCCAGCCCGTGCCGTAGCTGAGCCTGTAGCTTTAAATTCCCCGATTAATAATAATCAACAAATCTTGATCCAGCCTGTCCCATCTTGCTGTCCTCCCGTCAGCGACGCCCTAAGCCGAGGTCCGTACCCCACAGGGGGTGCCCTTAGCGAGCGTTCGCTTAATAACATAAGTAGTTTTACGCCCCTGGCTGGAGGCTTTGAGTCCGCTTAAGGCAGCCACAGGATAGTCCGGTTAAGTAGTCACGACCTCTCAAGGTCAACTACGAGATGCCATACACAAAAAAAAAAAAAAAAAAAAACGGAGCGTTAGTCGTATGCCCGCACGCACGGCGCGTGAACGTTGATGCTAGCTGCTACAGTACTAATATTCTATCTATTGGAAAAAAAACAGATGCTGGTATTACAGTACTCTTCAAAAAGGACGGAGCTATAGTAAAAAATCCGAAATACGGCATTGTGATGAAAGCAAAGAGAACTGAAGATGGTCTCTATGCGATTTTACCCAAGGCTGTAAAAGCAAAAAGATGAAAAAGTAAATTTTGTTAAAATATTAATATTTCTGAATGGCATTCAAAGCTGGGACATTTGAACTTTAAAGACATGCAACTAGCACTTAAGAATGAAAGTTTGATTGGACTTGATTTCAAATTAAATGAACAGCCGGAAGAATGTGAAGTTTGTATCAAAGCCAAAATGAAAGCTACGATCGGGAAACCAAGAACGGAACCTCGCACTTCTGAACCACTTCAGATTGTACACAGTGATGTGTTTGGCCTGATGTCAAAAGCTTCTTGTGCAGGAAATAAATATTTTGTCACATTCATTGACGACTTCACCAGATATAACCGAGTATTCTGCATAAAGACAAAAAATCTAGTCCTAGATATGTTCAAGGTATATAAAGCTGAAGTAGAGAACTTCATGGAAAAGAAAATAAAATGCCTACAATCCGACAATGGCACGGAATATTGTAACAATGAGTTCAACAATTTCTTAAAAGAAAATGGTATAACCAGAAGGTTATCTGCACCTTATACGCCGCATCAAAACGGAATTGCGGAAAGGAAAAACAGAACTTTACTGGAAAAAGCAAGGAGCCTAATGATTGAGTCTAACGCACCGATGTATCTGATGGGCGAAGCTATCTACACAGCAAACTACCTGTCAAACAGAAGTCCAAACAACAGCATTGGAAATGCAACACCATTTGAAAAATGGGTTGGTAGAAAACCATGTGTTGCGCACCTTAATAAATTCGGAGCGGAGGAAACAAAACATAAGTAAGTTTGATGCAAGAGCAATACCTGGAGTCGTCATTGGATACTCTGAAATATCCAAGGCTTTCCGAATTTGGGTACCATCAACGCAAAAAGTGATTGTAACCAAAAACGTAAACATAATGCAGAAATTCTACTATGACATAAGCGAAGGAGAGAATTTTAGTAAAAGTAATAAATATGAAACAATAAAAGAAAATGAATATGTCGAGATTGAATTTCTAGAACAAAACAAAAATAGAGAAATACAAGAAAGTTCAGAAAGAGAAGAAGACATTTGGGTTGAAGCTGAAATGCAGACAGGAAGTAATAATGATTCAATTTCTGAAGAAAATGAAATTCATTCCGCAGAAGAAGAACTACCTCAGAATGAAATCACTGTAGAGCAAACAGAAACCAGAGCTTTGCGTGATCATTCATTAATAAGCAAGCCCTTACGTTTTGATGATTTTGTTATGAACGCTGTTGCAGAGTTAGAAAACAATTATACTGAACCAGAAACATATAATGAAGCAATATCATCGGAAAATAGAGAAAAATGGGAAGAAGCTATGCAAAGCGAGATGAATTCCCTTCAGAAAAATAATACCTGGGAACTTACCGCATTACCAAAAGGTAGAAAAGTTTTACCAAGCAAATGGATAAACAAAATTAAGAAAAACCCTGATGGAACCATAGAACCACAGCATAGAACGTTACAAGGCGAGACTAGTCATCAAAGGTTTCTCTCAACGCGAAGGTATAGACTATGATAAAACCTTCAGTCCAGTTGCACGACTTGTAACCTTCAGAGCAATATTGGGAAATGCAGCTAAAGAAAATTTTTATTTACATCAATTCGACGTCACAACTGCTTTTCTCAACGGTACAGTGGAAGAAGAAATTTATATGGCACCACCGAATGGACTTGATGTCCCTAAGGGAAAAGTATGTCGACTTTTGAGAAGCCTCTACGGTTTAAAACAGGCACCTCGATGCTGGAATGAGTGCATACATAAGTTTCTGATAGACGCCAAATTTCAGAGAAGTGAGGCAGATCCTTGCTTGTATGTAAGAATCAAGAAAAACTCAAAAGTGATTGTAGGACTTTATGTCGATGACGGCTTGGTAGCTTCCACTGACAGCGCTGGTCAAGAGTTTCTAAATGAACCCAAAAGAAAATTTAAAATAAAAACTAAGCCAGCTTCTTATTTCCTTGGTATGGAAATAAATCAAAACAATGACGGATCAATAAACTTAAGACCAACAGCCTACGCTAAAAAAATCTTAAAACGATTCGGCATGGAAAACTGCAAACCAGTTTCATCTCCGGCAATTAAGATGCCAAAAATGGAAGAGAGTAATGAAAATGAAGACAAGAAATTTCCATATCGAAATTGTGTCGGAGCACTGGCTTACCTGATGGTCGCAACAAGACCCGACATTTGTTATGCAGTGTCTGTTGCATCAAGGCATTTAGAAAACCCTAGTAAGGAAGATATTGTGGCTGTAAAGCGAATTCTTCGCTTTCTTAAAGGAACTCTCGATAAAGGTCTAACATTTTATCCAATGAGTAAATTCAAAGCACATGACTTAATGTGCTACTCAGATGCCGATCATGGAGGAGATCCAGACTGGGCATTCTACCACGGGCATAGTGTGCCTTTATGCCGGCACTGCCTGGAAGAGTCAGAAACAAACTTCAGTTGCTCTGTCAACGACAGAGGCCGAACTTGTAGCAGCAAGCGAAGCCGTTCACAGTGTGCCAGATCGTTTCGTGCTTATCTTACGGGACTTTTTGTCGAACCGCACCTTCCGTTATCGTATCGAAGGAGCGCTATCCTCCCCCCACCCCATTCGCGCAGGAGTCCCTCAGGGCTCTGTAATTTCTCCTCTCGCTTTCACGCTATTCACCAGCGATATGCCCAAGTGTAGTAAGGCGCAGTGCGCTCTGTTCGCAGACGACACGGCCTTTTACTACACCGGCCGCGATCCTGACTCGATATCTCGCACTCTCCAAACTCAAGTCAACAAGCTTGGCGCTTGATTTAGAAAGTGGAGAATCGAAGTCAATCCCGACAAGAGTCAAGCGGTTCTCTTCTCGAAGCCGCGTCATAGCCCCTGCCCCCCTATACCGATCACCATGTTCGGCAAACCGATCCCTTGGGAGAAGCGAGCCAAATATCTAGGTGTGGTAATTGTATAATGGTTAATATCTCGACGAAAACCTCTCCTTTTCAGAGCACATTAAGGCGACTCGTTCGCGCGCCGCCTACGCTCTAGGTAGACTCCACTTCGTCCTAAATGCACGTAGCAAATTGTCACTAACGTGCAAATTGCGTATTTACACAGCATGCATTCGCCCCATCACGACCTATGGCAGTGCAGTCTTTGCACACGCCAAGCCCCATCGCTTCAATAGAATGCAGACCCTCCAGAACAAATTCCTCCGTAGGAAAACAGGCTCCCCCTGGTACGTTCGCAACGAAATCCTCCACGTTGACCTCAAAATTCCCGCTATCCGTCAGTTTATGACACGCATCTCAAAGCGTTTCTTCGATACCACCGCGAATCACCGCAACCCTCTGGTTGTCAAGGCCGCAAGTTATATTCCCTCCACCATTAGTCATGTCCGCCGTCCCAGGCATGTCCTCACCGACCCCGATGACCACATAACTCTCATCCAGGAGATCAGTAGGGCCACCAGTACAGTACACAAATACAAACCGATATTCCGACCTCGCCGCCGAGGTCCCTCGCGAAGACCCTGACGTAACTGTCGCCCCCGACCCTTGCTCGACGAAGTGCCAGCCCGCGCCGTAGCTGAGCCTGTAGCTTTAAAGTCCCCCGATAGTAATATTAATCACTAAAATCTGATCCAGCCTGTCGCATCTTGCTGTCCTCCCTCCAACGACGCCCTGAGCCGAGGTCCGTACCCCACAGAGGGTGCCCTTAGCGAGTAGTCGCTTAGTAATGTAAGTTTTTTCGCCCCTGGCTGGAGGCTTTGAGTTCGCTTAAGGCAGCCACAGGATAGTCCGGTTATGTAGTCACGACCTCTCAAGGTCAACTACGAGATGCCATACATTAAAAAAAAACTAAATGTAGTCTGTGGATTTGATTCGATCAACATTCAACAGTGCGAAGTTGCGAACATGTGCCGAGAGTGGGGAAGACATTCATACTATTTCATAACAGAACACTCAGGTTGAAAATAAAGGTACTTGGTTTGTTAAGTTAGATGTTCAAATAAACTCCATACCTTGGTTCTGCAAGAATAATAAATATATAAATAGAAAATTTTATTCAAATAACAGTCGTATGCGTTTTGGTCATCGTCGTTTAAATTATCATCTTTATCGCCTTAGAATGGTCAATTCTCCTAACTGTGATTATTGTCAATCACAAAAAGTTCAGTCACTACATCTTAACTTCTTCGAGTGCTCGTCTTTCAACATTCAGCGTCTTGTGTTGTCGTATGAGCTTCTTAAAATTTATAATAAGCCTGATGAGGTCCCGCAATGCATTCAGGAGATAATAGAGACTGTAAATGATATTTAGTTACTTACGTATTAAGATTTCTTGCACTTATTTCTATTTACATTATTCGTTATACTAATAATACCTACTAAGTTTAATAATACATGAAAAAATTTAAATTAAATAATTATCTAGGAACATGAGGAGATAGAGAGCGGAGAGAGCTCAAAAAAAAAAAAACTGAAAATACTGGAAATGGAAGAAATAAAATAAAAACAATGTGATGAAAACATGAAAAATGTGTTCAAGTTTAGCTTGACATTGATAGTAAAATGACGTTTAACCTGGATTTGACACAAAGACTAAAATAAAATGACTCAATTTTAAAATGGATTAAATCTACGAAATACATAATTTATAAAATTAATAATGTAATTATGAAATAAACGAAAGACATTATTTTTAAAACTTACCACGTAAGAAATTCTACACGGAAGACGAGGCGGTATGGTCGAAAGACTATAGCCTGCCCTTTGGGCGAATTAAAAAAAAAAAAAAAACTGCGAAGTGTTTTTCTCAGTAATTTGTGTCAATCAATTTGTCAATCCTGAAACTGAATTAGATTAGGTTTTGTGAATAAATACCAAAGTAATGGCACTGTCCTCGGCTTTTTTTAAGTTTTTTAAAAGCTTAAGAAACAGGGAAGTTACAAAACAGTTTTGTGGTTATTTACAATACGCAACGAGTAGTAGCCTGGTTAAGAATGAGGATTTCGGCGCGAATGAATTGAAGCCCCTATCCGAAGACTTGTCTACCATCACTCCTTACTTTTCAAATACTTTTAATTTAGCAGCATATGTAAATCAATCTGAAACATTAAAGAATTTAGTTAACCTAAATGTTAACATAAGTAAAATCGAAAAAAAAACTTTTATAGTTGAAAAATTTTTAAAATTGGATTTTGAAAAAGACATGAAAAGTCATATATTATATTTAAACGACTTTGTTGGAATGGACGAAATTGGCAGCTTTCTAACTAAGAACCCAATGATTTTATGTGAACCATTAGAAGACCTTCAAGTAAGAATTAATTATTTATACTCAAAAGGCTTCAAAGAAAATCAAATTCAGAGAATTATTACAAAAAATCCCTTCTGGTTGATGTTCAGGTGAGTTTTTATAAGACCATAATCATTTGTAATTTTTTACTATAGTTGGTACCTAACATTCACTGTTGTCTACTCAAAGAAGTTACACGCATTAATATGTATGTTGGTCAAATAAATAGCTGCTTAAATTGTTTTAAACTGAGAAGTTAGGATAATAATACCAGCTTGTTACCGTCTCACTGCAGGACTAAGGGATTCTTCTAATACAGATACAGACAGGAGGCACAAGCATTAATTACAAAGTTTGCTCTAGGTTTACTGATTTCAGACTTATTGTACCTATGTATGTATGTTATTGGGTCCTGCATGTCATAGCTAGCCTAGCTCTGCCCAGAAGCTCCAAAGGCTTTGCAGAGTGATCTTACTGTTGTAAGGATTTGTTCCTGTTGGGAAGCCATTTTTAAATATCTACTTTCTTCTTCCAGCACAAAAAGGATTGACAAAAGATTAGGGTTTTATCAAGAATGCTTGAACTTATGTGGCAAAGAAGTAAGAGATTTGACAGTGAGGCAACCTAAATTAATAACATACAATTTACATAATGTGAAATGCAATCTGTTTGTAATAAAAGAAGAGATGGGCTTTGAAGACCATGAAGTTAAAGAACTAGTGATAAATAAACCTAAACTGTTAATGTTGAGTAAGTATTCTATGGTCGCATTCCGAGTTTGAGCATAATCGCTGACAGCGCTCACATCGATAATTTGCGTTCCGATTTAGATATCACGATTATGACAGCTGACAATTCGCTCACAGTGATATTCCTAAAGGGCATGGTCGGCGTTATCGCAAGATGGCCCATGTCATAACGTCATCTATGACGATTCACGGGACATCGTTATCGCGCTCACGCTAGCTCGGAACGGTTGTAACCGCACTCAAATCGATTATATCCCAATTCGGAAAGCAGCCTACATTATTTTGTTCAGTCAGAATGACTGACACTTGAGAGCAATAAAATCGCATAGTCCTTGTTGTTTGGTTTATTACTGATATTTTTTTAAATCTAAAGACACTGAGTAAAAATAATTTGGCAAACTGAAAGCATTCGTTTTTTAATGCCACAAAATTAAAATCTTTGACCTTCAAGTAACTTACACAAAGACAACCATACACAAAATCCCCAAATTTACTTGTTTCCGCTGGCACTACTTGCCACCCTTACCTGCAGCCCGATCACCAGGTTAGTCAAGCCAGCATCAGTAAACACCTAGTTGTGATCCTTGACCACCACTTTAGCTTTGGGAGCATAGTATGCTCCTTTATATTATAATGGCTCCTCGTTCGCGCGCCTCCTTTGCTCTCAGTAGGCTTCATTTCATATTGAACACCCGCAGCAAATTGTCACTTTAGTGCAAATTATATTGTGCATCTACACCGCGGTCATCAGTCCCATCATGACCTAAGCTTGCGTCGTCTTCGTGCACGCTAACGTAATGAGAATCAATTGGAGATTGAGGTGGAACAGAAGACGAAGTTTATCCAAAAAATAAATACGTATAACCACAATTAACACAAAAACAATTTAGCGATATGAGGAACAGGGTGTAAAGTTCACTCATACTCTTCGGAAAAGGGAGGATCCTCCGACCAGATTGATGTCGTATCTGGTGGGCAACTGCCCGATGATTGTTGTCGGGAAGTTGTATATATGCTATCTGCGCGGTAAACTCTGCTTGCGCGATGCAGGATTGATGCGTTTGTTCGCATGTGGCGGTGTAGATGCCGCCACAACAATATTTACAGTAAAACGACCACGAGATTTTTTCTTTATGACACGAATGACAATCAATAGGAAATGCAGTTGCTATGTAACTAAATTGAAGTTCCAATTTTAATATCTCCTCTCAACAAATACCTATCAGGTCAGAGATCTTTCTGATCCTCGGTCTTGCTAGTGGCTTGGTTAGGATATCTGCGAGCTGATCTTCGCTAGATACCTTATCGACTTTTAGCTCACCTCCAGTCACCAATTCACTAACAAAGAAATGTCGAAACCGGATATGCTTAGTCCGTCGATAGAATTCGGGATTTTCAGCAAGCCTGATCGCAGCTTCGTTATCAATTCTTATGCATGGAATCTCCTTAAGAGTGACAAGATCACTCATAAGCCGAGATAGCCAAACAGTCTCTCTAGCTGCTTCACTGGCAGCTACAACTTCTGCCTCGGTGGTGGAAATAGAAACGCCTGCCTGTCTTTGGCTTAGCCATGACACCGCTCTTCCTGCATACATGCACAGCACTCCACTAGTGGATCTACCAGTGCTGATATCTCCTGCATGATCAGCATCACTATAGCATTCCAAAATGCCTTGTTTGTAATCTCCCTTGTACATGATACCTAAATCTGGCGTGTACTGCAAAAAACGCATTATGCGCTTCAGTCGAACACAAACTGTTTCTTCTGGCTTCTCCAGACTTCGTGAGACTACACTTACAGCGTATTCAATGTCAAGTCTAGGGCATACCATCAAGTAAGCCAAGGCTCCAACAATTAGCCTGTAATTATCTTTCATATAATTCATGTCCACCTTCTCCCTCCATGTACCGTCTTTTGCAATCGGTGTCGAGACCAGTTTGCAGGTGTCCATTCCGAATCTCCGCAAGATCTTACGTACATACGACGTTTGAAATATCTTAATACTATCTCCTCTGCTTTCTATCTCTACTCCAAGAAAACAAGACGCAGTTTTCATAGTTATTTTGAAACGACGTTTGAGCTCCTCCATGAACTCGTCTACCAGTACATCATTGGATCCGACGACTAGAACGTCATCCACGTACAGAGCTACTATAAGCTTTCCACATCCTCTCTTGAGTATCAGAAGACAAGGATGCTGCCTCACTTGCCTTGAAACCGATTTCTTTGAAATAATCTAGAAGAGATCTTGCTTCAGCCCATAGAGACTCTTCTTTAGAAGACATACTTGACCCGAGCCGTCATTATAACCTTCTGGTTGTTTCATGAAGATCTATTCATCTAACGAGCCATACAGGAAGGCAGTCGAAACATCGAACTGTCTCATCGACATACCTTCGCTCGCTGCTGTACTAATCACTGAGCGAACAGTTGCCATTCTGGTCACAGTCACAGGGCTAAAGGTCTGCATGTAGTCTATACCTTTCTTTTGATGAAAACCTTTTATGACTAATCTAGCCTTGTACTTGTCTATGGAGCCATCAGCATTCATCTTGACTTTGAAAACCCACTTACAAGGTAAAGTTTTCCTGCCCTTGGGTAGATTCACAAGCTTCCATGTGTCATTTTCCTTCAAGGAACTAATTTCACTGTCCATGGCCTTTTCCCATAGCTCTTTATCTGGGCGTCTGATCGCATCTTTGTACGTTTCTGGTTCATTGTATCCCATTATCGCGTTCATAACAAAGTCTTTGAATCTATCTGGAGAACGTAGCATAGTACGGTCTCGAAGTATCATCTGTTCCGGGAACACATCTTCACGTTCATCTGCGATGATTTCATCATTAGCATCATCTTGCACATTATCATCTGTAATTACGTACCTGTTCCGTAATTACGTTTTATGCGTCATGAAACTCTTCTCCGACACTTTGATGATCTTCGATGACTTTGATGAACCGGTGAAACTGACATGGATATATGTGAACAAATCACATATATCCATGTCAGTTTCACCGGTTCTTTCAATAGTAGGCATAACAGGAGTTCTTCGTCCATAATCTTTTAAAAATCTCTATCAAGCTCTACTTCAAAATCAAATTTGTCGAATCCAATTAAAATGCACCGTGTAGCTTTCTTTTGTAATTGCTTTATCTTATGCTTTGGTACATGCGCATAGCAAGGTGAACCGACTATCCTCAGGTGCTTTATCTGAGGCTTGCTTGTTAAGCCAGTTCATAAGGCGAATTGTGTTCCACTGAAGTACGTCCTGTCCTGTTTAGTATGTAAACAGCAGTATTTACCATCTCAGCCCACAAATTCTGAGGAATCTCCTCATGCGCATTCATCATTGCTCTAGCAGATTCGACTATAGTGCGATTATCTCGTTCACTACACCCATTTTTTTCTGGAGTGTACGGCATATTAAGTCTTTGCTTTATTCCAGCTTGTCCAAGTAGAACTCTGACCTTCCTGTTATCGTATTCGCCTCCATTATCACTCAAAACCTCGAAAATAGTATGTCCAGCATTTCTAGCCTCAGACATCATCTGTTTTAATTTTTCGGGAACTTCAGACTTATTTTTAATGAAGTAAACATATCTGTATCGTCTGAACTCATCCTTAAACAGTACGAAGTAGCGAAATCCAGATCCACTCAAAAGAAAGGGTCCACAGACGTCTGAGTGTATGCGCTCACCAGGTTTTGTTGCATTTTTGCGAACACCAAATGGTTTCCTGTGCGCTTTACCAAAGATACAACCTTCGCATAAATCTCCACTGTTGGATGTCTTTAACCCTAACTCCTTCTCTATCAAACTTTTGATATGTCTCTTGTCTTGATCTCCCATACGCTCATGCCATAATTGCAGCGTATCTCCATGCTCAATTAAGTTGATTGAAAAATCAGCACCTATGGCTTTGCAGTCTATCTTGTACAAACCGCCATACCTTTGCCTTTTTCCTGTTAAGACTACCTTACCATTGATCTTCATGGAACATGTTGTAACCCGTGACTCAAAAATACTTGAGGGGTTCTTGTCCTGTGTACTAAGCACAGAGAAAAGGTTCTTGCTAATCTGAACATACCAAACATCTCTTAGCAAAAAAAAGTCACATGGAAAATTCCTTTAACATTGGCCTCTACACGGACTGTGCCTTTTCCAACCGCCTTTATCATGTTTCCATCAGCCGTAGTTACTGTGTGAGGTTCAATAAAATGTTTAAAATCTTGAAATAGATCTCCTCGACTTGTGACGTGATGTGTCGCTCCATTGTACTAATTATCAATATCACGGTTAGTGCCAGAATCTGTTGAATTCACTGTCAGTAACATCATGTTGGAACTGTGAGCTTTATTTTCCTTGTCTTTCTTGCTATTATTCGGGCAATCCTTCTTAAGGTGTCCAGACTCTGTACAAATAAAGTATTTGTACCGCTTTTTATTTTCCTTGTCTCTTTGGTCATTTCCTTTAGCAACCTTTCTATTCGTTTTCACATAAAGCGCACTTCCGCTCGATTCAGCGTCAGCCATCGATGCATTCAGCGCTTTTTCAGGTGCACACAGTTGGGCCGTAATGTTGTCTACTGTTCTTTCCTTCTTAGACATAAATAGCCAACTGGACTTGAAAGAAAAAATAGTTTCCGGCAACGTATCCAGGATTTTGCAAATCAAGAGAACTTCAGGCATTTCAACGTTCTCCTCTTTGAGCAGTTCTTCCTTCAGATTGTGCCACAAATTCTTCAGTTTCGAGACATGTGTTGACATGTTGTCTGCCGGATTCCTTTTAAGTCTGAAGAAATCCAAACATAAGTCGTAAAGCCGGCCCTCATCAGGACCCTCATACAGCCTATGGAGTTCTTTCCATACTTCCTTGGGAGTGGACAACCTTATTACTTTCCCTAGTGTTTCATCCGTTACATTGTTCGTTATTAGCAGTAGGGCTGTGCTCTCCAATGTAACAAAATCTCGTAAAGATTTATTGTAAGAGTTAACTTCGGCATCCCCACTGCCTTCCGCAGGCTTCGCCGGTTTTTGTGTCTTGCCTTCCACAATCTCCCATTCGGTATTTCCAGGCGATGGGGAAGGTCGGGCAAAGCTAATTATAGATGGCGTGACCATAGCTAGGTCCCTACGGCCTACAATAAATTTGACATTTCGTTCATTCATTTCATTTAATGTTCATTCATGAGTTTGATTTTATTTAATTATTTAGTTATTTACGATAGCGCCATTTTGACAGTTGCCTTCCCCATTGTGGCCATCAAGTTTTGTGATCTGTATTTTTGAAAGCTCCATTTTACACTTCTGGGTTCTGGGCCCATAAACAATTGAAGATTGAGGTGGAACAGAAGACGAAGTTTATCCAAAATTAAATACGTATAATCACAATTAACACAAAAATAATATTTACAGTAAAACGACCACGAGATTTTTTCTTTATGACACGAATGACAATCAATAGGATATGCAGTTGCTATGTAACCAAATTGAAGTTCCAATTTTAATAGAATCTTCCACCGTCCAGCAGTTCATGAAATACCTCTCAAAGAGTGTCAGAGTCTCTAATCAATCCAATCCATTGTTGGCGGCGGCTGGGCGGCCGCCCGAACCTCGATACACTCCCTCCCGAAAAAGTAGGTTTCGTCGACCGAGGCACACCTTATTAACTACCGACGACGACGCCACAACCCTTGAAACGTCAATATTTAATGTGTCACTTTGCGACCAAGATTTGTTGAAAGAAAATGTCCTCTGGCCTGCCTATTCATTTAAATCCCGTTGGATCAAGGCTCATTTTTGGTTTCCAGATGGCCTATCTATAATCCAAGGGCCCAAGACGTGGTGAAGATACATACTTCGTTCGGATTTCCAGTGAGTTTCGATTTTTTTGGAGAAAAGCTTGTTTCCCATCTTGGGGTGTGCGTTTACGATTGGAACTTATTGTTAACATAATTTATCGATGTGCTCCTACCGGTGACTCCGTTACCCGATTTAAACTTCGTGGTACACTGGGGGAAACGTGATGATTTCGCTAGAATAAACGGTAAATTCTTTCCTTCAATCGATGCGTTCCCACATGGTTGAAGATTTCGGGAGATTGGCAACTCACCGTGTCTGTTTCTTTTTGCAGCCTACACGGTCGGCGTTGATTCTTTATTCTATTTCCGAGAAATTTAATGTCCGTGAGTAAGCATTATCATCTGCGCTTCGCCACAACCTGAGGTCACATTTACCCTTATTTTGACACAGCCTTCAGATGAATAACTAGTTTATTTAGTAAAACCCAAAAGATGCAACGATAATAGCAATAATAAGAATAATAACATAAAAATATTATATATATGTTTTATTGGTTTTAGGAGAACACACAAACTTTAATTTGGTTCATTATACATATCTTTTACTTTACATTTGCCTATGTGGCTCAATATAATACAACACACACATAAAATTATTACACCCTCCAGGAGAATAGTAAGTCCACCAGTGCTCTTAGGAATTACAAAATCCGACCGCCGCCACCCGTCCTTCCGTCCTCGTTAACGAGGCCAGCCGCGACGACCCAGTCCATGTCCGACCCGATCCTCGCTCGAGCCAGCCCGCGCCGTTGAGCCTGTAGATTTCAATTCTGCCCAAATTAATCCGATCCAGCCGGTCCTTTGCTGCCTCTCCCCAGCGACGCCCTAAACCAAGGTCCATACCCCACAGGGGGTGCCATTAGCGTGAAGCCGCTCAAGTTATTGCCTTGCTTGAAGCAGAGCTAAATCATGTTAATTTGCTCGACCGCTAAAAGCCGCTACTCCGGTCGACGTGTTTATCAGAGATTCCAAGATACCGGTGTCTACATTCGACGATCAGGATCGGGCCGTCGACGCACAACGTCAGAACGTGATGTCCACTTTCTTTCATATGACAAGGTCTTTTGAGAAATCGACAGCTGAACACGGTTGAACTGGGACACCAGCTTCAAGAAGTCCGCAATGTCAGTGTGAGTCGGTTTACAGTTAGTAGAAGAATAGCTGAAGCAGGATTGGCTGCACATCAACCAGCAAATGGTACAAATTGTCCACATCTCACACTCAGCCCGACAACAATTTGCTAGGGAATATTTAAATTGGATTTATGAACAGTGGCGGGCTGTTATTTTCTCTGATGAGTGCAGAATGTCTCTACATGGTCATCATGGACGCTCTAGAGTCTACAGAAGATCATCAGAGCGATTAGCGCAATGCTGCATAAGCGAACGTATTGCTTTTGTAGGTGGATCGTGGATTTTTTGGGGGTGGCATAATGCTGGACACTCAAATGGACATTGTATTTGTCAGTGGCGCAAAGACCGGCCAGAGATAGACAAGACTGACTGCTGTACGAAATGATGAAGAAGTGTTTGGGACAAGAACTTCTCCTTATACATACAACGCTAGACCGCATGTCGCCAGAACAGCTCACGACATTTTATAATCACCGAGATGGAGTGGCCAGCTCATAGTCCTGCAGCCTAATTGCCTAACACATTTTCGTAAACGATTACGACTAATCTGTTGTATTCTGACAGTTCAACAACATTCATTGCGTTATTTACATTGTTGAGCAGATTTTTTATCGAAGTTTTGAAGCAATGGATTAGCAATCTGTTTCAAAACGATTCAGATTCCGATTGATTGTGTATTACGCAATTAGGGTACTGACCTCATTCCGATTGAGCGTGTCTGGGATGAGCATAAAAGAAGAGTTCGGGCAAGAAGCCCAGCTCCTTACGCGTCTCCAAGAGCTTCCACTTGCCATTGAAGAGGAGTGGAACACTCTACCTTAAGATTTTATTGTAAAATGAATACGGTCCATGAAAAACCGATTAAGAGCTGTAATTAGGGCCAGGAGAGGATACACCGAGGATAAATATTTTGATCAATAATTTTGTTTGATTTTCATTCTCGAAGCGAAATTTGGTCATTTTACGTGTTTTGTGCCCTAAAACCCCTAATGAATACTGAATTTTAATAGCATTAGAAAGGTAACTACTTACTGAAACAAATTTTCAGTTAGCATTATTTTTTTCTATGCTATTTAATATTCATGAAAAAAAACAGACTGAACTGAAAAAAAGTCAAGGTGTGCGATTTTATTGCTCTCAAGTGTATAAGTGTAGCGTACATTACAATGATTCCGAAAATGTAGTTGATCTCGTTGTTATTTTTTGCTTTCATGGCATACGTGACAGCTTGCGCTCGGCTTCGCCCACGTGGTTGTCGGAAAATATATCCGTTCAGTAGTTTTTGCGTGAAAGAGTAACAAACATCCATCCATACTCACAAACTTTCGCGTTAATTAGTAGGACTATACCAGAACTACCTACATTTTCTTGTTTTTTTATTTATTTCAAAAACTGAAAATAAAAGTCCGTTAGCTTCCTGAATCAATATCTATTGTGATCTTCCACATGTTCCATTGAGATGAGGGTAAGGGCAATGACCGTTGTTGCCATTCTAAAACGCGACGCACGTATAGCTGTAGGGGCCGTGAGTCAACGCGCCGCGGAGGCGGCGGTACCGCTGCAGCCTCGTATTTGTCACCCTTTGAGTTTTATGGGCTCTCTTACACATGGTGCCGCAGTCTTGATTACACACATTACAACACGCCACGAGACGACGGGGCGCGGGCAACGGGGTCGTATTCCCCACGTGGATACGCGTTATGAATGAATTTGTATGTTAAAAAAAGGGGGAACGTTATCTACGCCCCGTCGCGTGGCGCGTTATAGTGTGTGATCCGCATGTCATATTTTAGACTGATAGCCTTCTAACTTATAGTTCTGAATAATAGTTAATTTTTTATTGATTTTATTTGAAGTGATGTCTCTTGAACTACTAGCGCTGTGGGGTGATTGCTTAACACATTTACAATGGTAATGCCTTCCATTTTGACAGTTCAAGAACATTCATTGCGTTATTTACTTTGTTGAGCAGACGAATTTTTCAAACTTATGAAATAATGGATAAGCAGTTTCCTTCAAAATCTTTCGGATTGTGATTGAAAGTGTGTTACGCAATTCGGGTGCTTAAATAATAAATTAAAAACATATTAATATAATATTATCTTTATTTATTACAGATCAGAGAACCCTGCTGGAAAGATTTAAATTCATCCACAATGTAATGAAAATATCACACCATGTGATACTGAAATCCCCTGAGATATTAATATGTAGGAAATTCAGAATAAAACAACGGCATTTATTTTTGGAAAAGTTAGGCCGCGCTCAGTATAATCCAAAGAAAGAAAATTATATTCCAATTAAATCTCTGATCGAAGATACAGACGCGGAGTTTTGTAAAAGTTTAGCAAAATGCAGTGTTAATGACTTTAATATATTTTTAAAAACTCTTTAATTTAACCAGCTTTACCTAATACAATTTTATTTTGGAAGGCATTCAATGAATGATATAAAAGGGCATCAAGGATTCCAGCGACTGTGAAAACTCCTCCAATTATAGCACAGATGTTTGTGGCAAAATGACCAATGGACCTAAAAAATAAATCAAATTGTTAAAATATTAATTTATCACCCATAGATACTCAGCACGAAAACTGGCATGGATAATTCTAATTAGTTACCTTTCCTTTTCGGTGTATTTAACCATAAGAGGCGAAAGTTCATAACTGAAAAATGCTCCTGGCATCCCAGATTCTGCATTAATATTGGACAGTGATTTCTGATGTCTTGTTACTGAAAACTGGTTTGTGTGTAACACAGTCTTGTCTAACTTAACATACATAGTTGGGACTATTTTTAAATAGTATTGAAACATCACAGCACCTGAAACATGTAAAACCCAGATTATGAAGTCCGAAGACTCAAGATGTAGGGCGAAGTGGAATATTAGAAGAACACTATTTCAATGACAAGTTTTTGGTCAGTGGGCCAGATTGACCAGGCTAAAAAAAAAAAACGATAAAATTCTTTGTTTGTCATGCGCCACTCTACTAAAAGGCTCCACCCCAAGTTTTTCATTGTGTTTAATAAATTGTGAAACTTAACTAGTTGTACCTGTTGTTTTATTTAATTTCTCGTTGTAAAACGATAGATAATAAAAACAAATTCTAATGCCAAAAGGGCTTCAACTTAGCATATTGACAGATGGCAACACATGTGTGACAACAAATCAGCGTCCTGTAGCATCATCGCAATATGACGATGATTTTCATATGCCCTCGTGTGCCAAGGGTCTGCTCGGCTTTCTAGGCGCACGGTACAGACCCCGAGACCCATTGCAATTGAAAAAAATACTAATAATGTCGAAATGCGAAATAATATGGGAGGTCACGATTGGTTGTGACATCTAATTTACTTTAATTTTTGACATCGATTGTCGCTGAGATGAGATTGCGACTAGATGTTGAACGTTTCAATTACGGGAATTTGCCTTCAGATATGTGTTAGTAGAAAGATACTGAATTAAGTACCTATGTCTAATGGCAAATCGTCTGTAACCTACCAGAAACAGCAGGTTTTATTTTCGACAGATTAGAATGCGAACGTTCTTAAAGATAAGGGAATTGTTGGAAATTATTTAAACACTTGCGTGCGGATTCCGTACGTTTATCAAGAACTTTAACATCCTCTTTAATTTTTTGGAAAATTAATCATTACGTCATCTTAATAATTTACCCTACACGGGGAAACGCCAGAGTAGCCCGCGAAATTCAAATTTTCTTATGTTTTTTGCAGATCAGTGTCGGGTTGTATGTTGATTAAAATATGATTCGCGACCGTAACAAATATGGGTTTACACTTACAGAATTACAACCTGACATTGACCTGCAAATTGTAAAACACGTAAGTAAATTTGAACTCTGCGGGCTAACCTGGCGCTTTCGCCATTAGTATTTGTACCAAGTTTATCCCGAAGGAATGTTTTTTCAGTTTCCGTCCATGTTTAAAATTAATTATACTGGACGCACTATTGTTTATGAATAAGTTCGAACGTTCGGATTATATTCATATCACATGGCAACATTTAAAAAAAAACAAAATCTATGCCTTGCTGCCAGTTTTGACATTTCGTAGGGCTTGAAGTATTGTAAGGGTTTAGTTAAAAATTCTCCTGAACCTGGAAAAAAGACTGATTAAAGATGCCCGTGCCAGGCGGAGTTTATCAGAGTCAAGGACCATCTTGTTTTGACAAAATGAAAATGGGCTTCATGATTGGATTTTGTGTTGGAATGGCGAGCGGCGGCCTATTCGGTGGTTTTACAGCTTTGAGGTTAGTTACAACACTTAGAACTGTCATAATACATTGTTATTTTTTGGGCATTTTGCGTTACCTAACTTCTCGTTTGTTGCAGATATGGAGCTAGAGGAAGGGAATTAGTACATTCCGTTGGAAAAGTCATGCTTCAAGGTGGCGGAACCTTCGGAACTTTTATGGCCATCGGCACCGGGATACGTTGTTAATGTTATGGTGGTCAAATACTAATTTTGTACATACAGTAATTTAAAATAGTGCTTAGTGTGCACCTGTCTATTCTTTTAAATAGGTATTTAATATTATGATTCATTAACAGTTTGTTATTAAATATTGTTATTGAAAAAAAAATATTTTCATCTTAGGTTGCATATGTACAGGTTCCTATAAAAATACTTCTAAACAGTATACCAGTCTTGCCGAGACTGGAAACAGTATTACAGACCTTGATAACAGAATATCATCATTGTTAGAGAGAGATTGTTGTTGTATTATGGTACCTTCATACAATACTGAATCTTATCTATTGCTAGTTGTTTGTATGCTATTGAATAAATTCAGATGTTCCTAACAATATTGCTGTGGTAGCAAACGTGGACTGCCAGTCTCGGCCGCACCCCTTTTTGCTGATTTTACAGCATATAGATGTAAAGTAAAAAACAACATGTTTTATGTTTGCATTATTATTTAGTTAGTCATCATAGCTCAATTATTTGCTGAGCTGAGATATTGCCAGATGTAGTATTGCCGGACCTAGTGGGTCTTATGGAAAGTCTCCTGGCTCTGGTTATCAGTCATGTTCCTGCTGCACCCCTTTAAATAAGCGTCCATTTTGAATACAGTGCTGTAATTTTTTTTTTTTTTTGTCATAGTCAGAATTTGGTTTTATAGAAAGAAACATTGGAATGTTTGCCTGGACAGTTGCAAAATTCGGGAAAAACTGAAAGCTTTTTTCTATGAGAGACATGTATGAAAACAAAAAAGACTTGATTGAAATTTTGACAGAATAAAGCCTGTTGGGTCAGCTAGTTAATAAATTATACAAATTAATTCTATAAATATCCAAGATTTCCTTACCTTCCTTGGCCACACCATTAATTCCATCTAAAGGCGCTGTGTTTGTACCTTCAATATCCATCCCAAAAGATAAATGTTTAATAAAATGGGTTGTATTAAATACTGATGACGAATATGGCTGGACATCATGGACATGTACATGATTAATCGTAAAACTTTTTCCTGGAGCTATATGAAAACTTCCTCCAACCTGGAATGTGTTATACACATAATCTTTACTGGCAAAAAAGGAAGTTCTCAAGTCGACGCGTATGTACATATTTTTTTAAATGTATGACAGGTTGCCATCATTTTACGCTTAACGTAATTAACTTGCTCGTTTGTTTCTTTGGCGCCGACTCAAAATCATTAAGAGCTTATTTAGACATACAACTATTTTTATTAATATCGATTTTCTGGTTATTTTTTCGCTGCTTTAAATTTTTGCCTAATAAGCATTATTTGAATAAGTTAGTGATTATGTTGCTATATCGAAATACCTAATCGAGAGCATCGCCATTGCTCTTAGGGCGAAGGTGACACCTATTGAAGCGTATATCCCATTCGCTCTAAGTTTGCCGCTGACCGTCAGCAAAATGAAAAATAGGTGAGCAACAGTGATAACTGTGATAATCGCACGCGATTGTGATGGCGTTGGCGACTCAGCGGTGCGGAAGGCGGTTGGGGGGAGGGGATGCGTGTTCCACGGATCGACACTTAGAACGAACACGTAGTAAGATTAATTCAATTACTACAAGCTACAAAATTAAAGTTGTCAAGTAAAAAAAAGGGACATAATTAAACGGTTTGTAGAGTGATTTGCTACAGCTTGTGAGTTTGAGTTCCGCTGGATACTTTTTAATTTTACAATTCTAATGCCGGAGACGGGTTGGTGAAGCGTAACATGAAATGTAACACAAATGAGCCGTCCATGCAACATTGTATGTAAGACACCTCGTTCGATGCGACTGGCAAGCGAATTTAACGCGCTTAGCGCATGAAGTCGCGCGCGCGTCGTGACCCGTCTGTGGAGACGGCGCGACGGCGACTTGTCAGACTGCGCTGGCCGGTCGCACCCGCTCTGAAGTCGTGGCCACCGCGTTGTTAGCTAGAAAAATTGAATCACGCGCGCGCTGAAGTTGAGCTCAAGAGCTCCTTGTATAATGAAGATGAGCTCAAGGCACCTGTCCGAGCGCCGCCGCCGGCGATTAACGAGAAGCGGGTAAAGCTAGCAACAAAACACGAGTTGGCGATCAGTCGGTGCGCGACGGCGAAGAGCGATTACTGTCTGGTATGCGTATTTTCAGCGAGTGTCCTGCCCGCCAAGCGAGCGTTGCTGAGCGAGTACTCTCTTTGATAGGTCTTTTCGCTGAGACAAACGAGTAAGTTCGCAATCACCGGCGCGCGGCGGTGTGAACAGTCAGCGATCAATTTAATATTTGTATCACTTAGCGACACGGGACCTACATTTATTGTACGTCCTTGGGAAGTTGGGAGCGAAAATAGTCGCTTTCTTGACGGGGCGGTGGAATGCTACAAGGATCTTTTGGCGCTCGAACGATGTTGACTTGAGGCGCTGTTGTGCAATTGTTTTGAAAAAAAATAAAAAAAAACTAGTTGGCGGTGTTAGTTCCAATTTTGCCCACGCGCCGAAAGAACCTTGTAGCGCTTTTTTTAAATTATGTACACATGATTTTAATACATACTCTGTTCACTTCCATGTACCCATAGATTTGACAGCCCTCTTTGAGAGCCAAATTCGTCTTTTCAATGGAGTCATCATTTTTACATTGCTCTATGGTAGATAAATCAGGTAAGGCCCACTTTCTTAATCTGTATGCTTCTTTCACCTCATCACAGGTATTGCAACATCTGATACAGAAATATTAGCCTGTATAGCCTTTGCAGATAACAAGCCGCGACAGGTCTGCGCGCAAGGTTTAAATTGCAATGATTTATGCACACTCATGAGTTCAAAAACCGTAACCCCGCGTTTACAACCAATGTACAAGTTGTATTATATGGTGTATCCTTGATTAAATAGGTTAAAAGTCATTTTTTTATTTATCTTTTAAATTGACTTGTTTCTGTTATAAAATACAGAAAATCGAAACATCTATGAGTCTACAAGGCCTACGTTCTCACACGTTGTAGGCCTTGTAGACTCATAGATGTTTCAATTTGATAATATCCAGTTTATATTTTGTTAAGTACCTGGTAGGTACTTGTTGACAGGCCTACTCTGTCCTCCCATACCTATTAACACTGTAAGTAACCATGGAGTTTCTTGCCGACTATTCTCCATAGGAAACAACCAATTAGAACCGTGTATCTAGCTTCTGAAGTGCCCATTTAGCTTTATATGAAATGAAGTTAAGTGTTCAGAATCACCTTTGATAGAACTTACTGAGATTCATTAAGTGCTGCTCCATAACAACTTCCACATGTTTTAATTGCGACTTCGAAAGTGTTTTGTTTTACCTAAAATTAAATACGATAACTAATTATAATATCGTACAACACACACAACAAGAAAAATTATAGTGAATAGTAAATCGTTGATCACGTCTTTTTATGCAGGGAAAGCGCTTCCAAGAATGGTTTTAATCAATGGATAAATTATTAGGGTTCCATAGTATTTTGGTAGTCAGTTTGATCTTATGAAAATAAATTTTTTATTAAATGTATTGTGGTAGGTATCATTGGAATGCATTCTCTCTAAGGATTGGGAAGCCATGAGAAAAATGGATCCATTCTGTAGGAACTCAACATCATCAAGTGGCTAATCTACAATATGCTGAAATAGAGTAGACAATAGCATAATTATGTCAACTAACACCACAGGTAATGATCTGTGCATACACACATTACGAAGCATTAATCTTGACAAGTTTGTTCCTTCACAAAAAATTCATCTACCCTTAAGGGAGTAAGGGCTTTGGTACATTTTAGGCTCAGGTTAATGGCAGTCGCCAAGATTGCTTCCACTTAGTTTTTTGGGAATCTGTGCTATCCAGGTCGTCAATAATCCTACTTATATTTTGACATACATAGATAGAATACTGCAGCAAGTGAATGTTAAAATAATAAATTAATTAATCCAGGCAGCAAATTCAATAATCTTACAGTGGTAGATGTCTCAATTTCTTGCTTTTTTGGTTCATCTATAGGATTTCCATTCAAGTCTAGTCTCCTCTTATGGATATTTTGTTCCATTTGCAGATGCTGCTCCCCTGACGAGTCCATAGCATCAAGTACTAAGTCTGAAATATAACACAAATATATTTAAAGAATTATTGAGACAAATTTTTTTGCAATTTAGGCACTTCAAGCAATTTTTTTATTTCCTGCTGCCATGGTCTATTATGGTTTTTAAATTCGGACATTATTGATTTCAAGGATACCTATTCAGGTTAAATAAACTGAATCACTAATGGCATTTTTAAAGGGTTCATTTAAAGTATTCACTTTATATGTACCATAATTAGACCATAGAGCAGTGGTGGACCAGTGGTAATGGCTGGGACTTACGAGTTGTAGGTCGTAGGTTCAAACCCAGACAGGCGCATTACTTTGCGTAAAATTATTTCATCACCACTGCTCTCAAAACGGTGAAGGAAAACATCGTGAGGAAACCAGCATGTCTTAGAACCAAAACTTCGAAGACATGTGACATCTACCAACCCGCACTGGGCCTGCGTGGTGCATTACAGCCCACTCCCTCTCACGGAGTGGAGGACTGTGTCCCAGCAGTGGGAACATAATAGGCTGAGTATAACGTACCATAATTAAAAATGCCTTTAAAGTTAAACCGTTATGCATTGAAGAATAATCTTGGTAGAAAAAACATCCAAGTAACCTTCAAAGCTTCAAACCCATAAAAAGATCACATACTCAACTGTTTAAGTACATACTCAAAGTGTTTTTAAAATATGTAGGTATGTATAAGATCTCAAAATACAATTGATATTGATATGACATTGCATGTGAATGGAGTTATCTATGTATCATGTTGGTGAATAGGTGCCGTCGGTTTGGACTGGCCATCACTTAGCTGCCATGGCTTATTTTACCAAATTTTTATTGTATTATTATTTTATAAAGGCTAAAAGTAAGCAACCCGACACTGCAACAAAACACAGTGATACTACAATGAGTAAATAGACACAGCAGATAACTAGGTAACAACACAGCTGACAAACTGGCTAGAAGAGCATCCAGAGCATCAGTCTGTGGATCCAAACCTATAGTAACGGTCCCCTTCAACCAGATCAGCAATGCTGTTTTTCAGTTTCTTGCCCATTTTTCTCCATACGCACCTACTATGCTTTGGAATGGGCAACTAGCTTCATATATCTGAGTGACCGACCCCTTGACAATTCAAAAGTGCCTGTTATTGGTTTATTTGAAATAAATGCTTTTGAGTTTGAGTTTAATGGCTACAGAAGTTCGCCCACACACAAGCGGAGAGCTGGTGGACCTTAACACCGGACTGCAGGCAGTCCAGGGAAGCTATGCCATCTTTAGATGGCAGGCTAACCAGACGTTCATTATGCCTGGACAAGAATGGCCTACGCCTGGCATAATGGACAGACCATTGCACATGTTCTTTTGGAATGCACAGGCATAATCCTGATTAGGACTAGGACAGTAACCCTCTGGGCACCCAATCTTACACAGATGTTCTCAACAGTCCAGAACATTAAATCAACTTTTGCAGGGAGGTGGGCTGGTTGGAATAACCACCGACAATGGTCGACTTGAAGGACTAAGTGCGGAAACCAAAACCTCTAACTTAGATAATAAAAGCAATAAGAGTGCTGGGCCCAATAGTTAAATACTTACAATTACATGAGATTGATGGAACAATGATATCTAAATTAATTCGTAGTTTATGGCCTCTTGAAGTGTCTACGAACAATTCCTCCGAAATATTAGGTGACATGTAAGTGTATAGTTCAGAGAGGAATAATAACACCATAATCAGCCCACCGGTTACAGTAACTGCAATGTGATTATAATTCAATTAGTATTTTAAGTATGAACAGTGATAGTTAATAGAAAGTAAAGAGTTTATGAATGTTTTACTTGCGGCGCCGGTGGTGGTTTTTATTCTAAAGTCCTCTAGTGTCTTCGCATATGCATCTAATTGCTTAAATTTATCAATTAATTGAGATGACATGTTGTCTTGCACGTATGTACCAATTACTTTAATTGATTGTATTTCCCCAATTCGTTTGTTTTCTTCTTGAGCTAAGTACAAAATATAGCAATCCGTCAATCCCACTGTCAAGTGTCAATCCAAAAGATAATGAAAAACGAAGATACGATAACTAACTTTGAAGTCGGGTCTAGCTAGTATAAAGCTGTGCAAGGATCTTTTGGCGTGTGGCCAATATTGGAACTTACGCTGCTATCTTGCTTTTCAGTACATTTGTGCAAAATGTTTACCAACAGCGCCATCCTTGTAGCAGTGTAGTCTCAATCTCGACTCACACTTGTCACAACGACAAAAAAAAAGGCTATAACACGCCGCGTTCGATCATTTGTCAAAGTGAAAGTAGGTGATTGAAACGTAGAATTACTATTGGCTAAGCCCAACAATAATATAATTGACCAATCAACACGCCGGTTTTCTCTCCAGGTGTGTGAGCGCGAAGGCAAGTCTGTGCGAGTGTTTGAACTCTAGGACTTTATCCCATGCCAGCACTTTTAATCACTTTTGGCTTGTTGGTAGCTATTATTTCCTTTGGAAAATACGGAACACAGCACACTCTCTTGACACCAAGATATAATAACTTGGTATTAACCAATGCTAAAGCAAGAATAGGGTCATTTCACTTGATGTGACAGTTCTATTCTCTAGTTTTCCATTAGGTAGAGTAACATTCTAAGACTAGAATCAAAAATTCGATGATATTATGGCATCTACCAACCCGCACTGGGCCCGCGTGATGGATTACGGCCCAGTCCCTCTCACAGAGAGGCCTGTGGCCCAGGAGTGGGAACATAATAGGCTGTTTTTTTTTCAATCGCTTAAAAATTATGCTTTAAAAAAAGCACAAATCTTAAAATATTAACAATTTTGAATAATTTTTGACATTCACCCATATTCTAAGTCGTAACCTCGAAATCTAATCGATTCATGACTCTGTCGAGGAGACTTCAAGGCTTTCCTCTGAACACTTTCAAAATCGGTATTCATAGTCGTCAGACTATAGGAAATTATGAGGTTCCTCGAATGAGTGTGAGTCGAGGTGATACGTCGCGCCTAAGTCAATAGTCAACTCTTAAAATGACGGATTAAATTCTTAAAATAGGCGTGTTTTGGTTAAAAGTTCCTGGTACGAGGACGACACTTAATGTTTTTAGAACTGGCCACTTGTAAACGATGTAAAAAAAATAAGATCAAATTTTGAAAATGGAATTCTTTGCATAGATTATTGTATGTGTTGTATTCATTTGTCATTTGTTTTAGAGATGGGTTGTAACAGGTTAAACACGATATCTGTTATCACTGGTACTGTTACACAAAAATAACAGATCCAAATATCTGTTATTAAATAACAGCCTGTTATTTTTGGACGGATGATAAATACAAATTTAAATCTCAATTGAACATCGTCTTTGTCTTTGCGTTTTGAATCGAAAATCGTATCCGAAGAAAGACATGGGTAATGTGAAATTATAGATTACGTAAGTCGGCCGTATGCCAGTTGTAAAAGGCTAGGCATATTGATTGTTTTTTTTTTTACGAAATTCCAAACTGAACACTTTCCTTCATACTTAATCTCAGGCATAGGACTGTCAGTTTACTATACATTTAGGAACTTTAGTACATAATCAGAAATTGATTACGTTTCTCAAACTGGCGTAGTTAAAAGTGTTCAATTAATTTTATGTACTTATCTATTCACATTATCACCTATTGTATATCTACATGACTATTTACAGTATCACCTATTCTATATCTACATTTACATTTAATATTTACATATTTGATTAAGAAAGATTAGTTGCTGCAATTTCCTAACTCCTAACCGGGTCCGCCTTTCATTAAGGATATTCCCTGCAGCAGAGAATACCCTTTCGCAAGGAACCGACGAAGCCATTGCGTTTAAATGTTTTTTACCATTTCACTTTTCGTAACAAAGGAAGCAGCAAGGGAAGCAGTGAAAGAAATCAAATTTCAAAAATTCAAAATGTCAACAAATAAACCAGCCAAATTACCTTCAATTGAATATCATCTTTAAATCTATTGAAATAAAGTCGTACATATTTGGGACATTTTGCGACCAATACCGTCAAACCAAAGATTATATAGATAAAAGGTATCCTTAGACTGACATTATAATAGTTTTGGTTGCATCCCTTTCCAAAATAATGTAGAACAAAATATATTTTTATGTCATCAATATCAAACAAACCAAGAAAATTATTCAATAAAATATAATTGATCATCAAAAAATCGTAAATACCTGGAACATTTTGCCGCCAAGATAATATAGGAATTCGGATACGATCACATTTTTTTTGGTTGCAACACAAATTGCCATAAAGAAAATTGAATAAAATTTTATTTCATTTTTTATAATGGTCACTGGTCAGTAACAGGTCAGGTGACAAGTAACACGGCCTAATTTAGGAGTCACTTTTTTGTAAATGATCGTTCTTGTTAGACCACCAACTATATTTTAGGGATAATAAATACTAAGTGCTTCTCTTTTTAGCGCAGTTGAACCGCTTTAGTAAGAGTGAGAAGTAAACTTATTTTGAAATAAATAATAGGTGTTTCTCTTTTTAGCAAGGGTCATTCTTTGATGAGGGAGAGAGAAAAACTGATAACCCTGTTATTTTCCTTCCTTTGTGTGAGTGTGTATGAAAATAACAGCCGTGGTACAGCTGTGTGGGTGGACTTATTTATTGAAATAACAGATATAACAGCCGATATTTTGAGTAACAGATAAGCTATATTGGTAGGAACAATTGTTATTTGTTATTTTTAAATATCTGTTATTTCTATCTGTTACGATAAATACGCCTCACCCCTAATTTGTTTACGATTTGGCAGCAAATTGAAAATTGTCTGTGTCACGTCAGCATGAATTAACGTGAGAAAATGTTCGTACAATGTTTTTTTATGACTTTCGATGTCATTTAAGTCAACTAGAAAGTTATGATAAACTTCGATTGGCCTTTCACGATGAAGCCCCATCTCGTGCCACTGTTTACGACTGGTTTAATGATTTTAAACGTGGTCGCACTTATCTCACCGATGATCTGCGTGAGGAATGGCCTTCTACGGCGACGACTAAAGATAACATCAGTGTTGTGGGGCATATGATAGAGACTGACAAAAGAGTGCTGTAGTTTTCGCAAAAGTATCAATGACTTCGGATAAATCCAGTCTTGATACTGTTTTGTTTTCAATTGCTATTAGCGATAAATGTCGGAGTCGAGTTTGGTCCATAATATTTCGTAAATAATTTATTATTATTTTTAATTTGCTAATGACCAGCTGCTGCAGAAGTGACAGGAGTTGTAGAGATAACATTGCTGTTTTTACTTGCGTTAGGTCGCTTTCTAGCACTCCAATAACATTGCTGTTTTTACTTGTGTTAGGTCGCTTTCTAACACTCCATATTTGCTAATTATTTCCTTACATTATTGGTGAACAGTCCATGCTTGAGTAAATTGAGGTAAAACTAAGTGGTAAATATTAATAAACTGAAGTGAAAAACCGGGGCCTATTAAGTTTAACAGAATATTTTCTTTGGAATTCGACACTCTTTAATGATAAAGTGACTTCATCAACATGTAATAAAAATGTTCGTGTTAGAAAATCGAACATTTGACAGCCTGCACTCATAACACTGAAACGTGTATTTAAGCTATTAATGTGTCTAGCACACTATTGAAAATCTCAATTTTAGATATTTCTTCTCGGTTTGGAAATCGGTGATCAGCAGCTAATTTATCAAAATGTTTTTTTAACTTTTTTTGTCATTTTTCTTGAAAATGGGTATCTATACCATATTTTCTTGCAGTTTCACTACCTTTGCACTTTAATAATTCGAAATCTGAAATTTGTTTATTTCTTCCAAAAAATGGATTATAAATGAGATATCCCCAGTAAGTAATTCATAATACTTGTGTTGGGGCTATCTCGCTCTTTCCCTTAATTATTAACAATATTGAGACGATTGTTTACATTAGGTGTCTATTAAATGTAGGAACAAAAGATAACATTATGACTTATATTGTATTGATGGGGTACAATACGGTTACTCCAACTGGTAGCAAATGCCAACAACGCACACTTAAAAAAAATAACTTTCTCTCGTTAATAGAAGACTTTCATAGCATAGACTGGAATGAAGTAGTGACTGATGTAGACGTTAATACAGCAACCGATGAATTTCACAGACATCTGGCAGATGCAATAAAAAAACACACGATTGAAAAAACAATTAGCCGTTCCAAATACATTTGGAAGCCCTGGATCACACCCGGACTTATAAAATGTATGAATCACAGGGATAAACTCCATAAAGAGTCAAATAAACATCCAAAAGATCAAACAAAAAAACTTGTTTACACACGTTATAGAAACTTCTTTACTAAGCTGGTGCACAAGTTAAAACGGGATCACGACAGTAAAAAGTTAGAAGAAAACAAATTTAATAATAAAGGATTATGGAATACTATAAAAACAATCACCGAACATCACAGTAACAGAAGCAGTCCTAGCGACTTACTAAAATGTAAATCCACGACACAAGATTCAGTTGACTACTGCAACGAATATTTCTCTTCTGTTGGCACACATTTGGCAAGCCAAATTCTCACTGACATGGATGAAACCCAGGAGTCAGTGGTTTCTAAACAAAAATTAGGAGAACCACAAGGGATGACTTTCTTTATGCAACCTACAGATATTTTTGAGATGAACAAACTGATTGTTAACCTTAATAGTGACAGCGCTGCCGGTGTTGATGGTATTACACCAAAAGTTGTTAAAGAGCTTAGAAGTGAAATTTTAACTCCACTAACCTACGTCATCAACCTTAGTCTAAGTACAGGTATATTCCCCGATAAATGGAAAGAAGCCAGAGTCACCCCTATACACAAGAATGGATCAAAACAAAACCCTGCGAACTATAGACCTATATCGTTATTGGGAATCTTCTCAAAAATTCTGGAAAAGGTGATGAACAAACGCCTGTTTGGTTTCAAGAGTGGGAAATCTACTGAAGATGCAGTAAGTCTCCTGACCAAGCTAGTAACGTCTTATCTAGACAATAACAAAAAGTGCTTAGGAGTGTTTTTGGATCTTGCCAAAGCGTTTGACACCGTTGTAATACCCATACTTCTAAAGAAACTGGAGGTTATTGAAATCAGGGGATTGTCATTGGTTTAAAACCTATCTGACTAACAGACGCCAGAGTGTGAAAGTGGGTGAGAACATCAGCTGTCTAAAAAATATGATATTTGGGGTTCCACAGGGTAGTGTTCTCGGCCCTACTCTATTCCTCATCTACATAAATGATATTCATAGTACATTAGATCAAAATGCAGATATAATATGCTATGCTGACGACACGGTTATTCTATTTCATGGCAAATCCTGGGAATCGGTGCATAAGAAAGTTCAAGACAGTCTGACCAGTATCAAACGATGGCTTGACTACAATCTTCTGTCATTAAATATTGAGAAAACAAATTACTTGTTTTTCCACAAAACGCAGGCATCAGCGCCCAAACTGCCACATGGTATCGTTATCCACCGTGCAACCTGTAACCCTCTCCTGTGCACCTGCCGGAAAATAAAAAAGATAGAATGTATTAAATATCTAGGGGTTTTAATAGACCAGCGGCTCTCTTTCAAGCCTCATATTGACTTGGTGGCAAAGCGCACCAGAAAATTGATTCACATATTGAAACTCTTGCGTAACTCCGCCAATAAAAATACTCTAAACATGGTATATGTGGCATTATGTGAGTCAATTCTGTGTTACTGTATAACAGTATGGGGTGGAGTTGGAATCACCACCATGATCCAAAGCGAACGAGCCCAGCGATCGGTTTTGAAAGTCATGCTCAATAAACCTTTCAGATACCCGACAGCCCTTCTGTACAAAGAAGCCGCATTACTCAATGTCCGACAGTTATATATCTTTAAAATCGTACTGAAACAGCATAAAGTCATAACACAGACTCCGGAATACTCGCAGCTTCTCAAACGTCGAGTTTTTAAGTCTTCGATTAAGACACCTACAACTTTCGCACAACACATGCAAGAATTCTTGCTCAGTCACGTATACAATAAAGCCGTAAGAACGTGTAGCATAAGTAACTCCAGAACAAGCCAAGTCAAAAAGATTGTTCGCAAATGGCTGCTAGCCCAATCATCCAGTGAATCCGAATCTCTCTTAAAGGTTATTTCGTAACAAATCCACCCATACCTACACACACACACACACACACCCACACATACGCAACCTCACAAAAACAAACTCCTTCTCTTTCTCTCTCTCACACACACACACCCTCTCGCGCACGCACCCTCTTACAAATAGTGCACATTGCGTTCTAAATATTTCTTTAACCTAATATATTGTTTAAATTTCACTGTTTTAGATCTAGACAATGTTTTAATTTTCTAATTACTGTATAATATCACTTTTGCATGTGCTTCTTGACTGAAACAATCCATCAGTATCAATGTAATGTACATTTTCACTATATGGCAATACCACCCATGGACTCCACGAGACAGGCTCGACCTAGTGTGGAGTTCATAAACAAAATGCTTCCTTTGCGTCTTATGTATTACTGTTTATTTTTATGTTGAATGTAACCGAGCTACATATCAATGTAGACTATAAGGAAATTGTATAGCACTGTTTTTGGAAATAAACATTAACATTATGTCTTTTTTTATTTTTATCCTTATTTTGCTACATTTTTAAATATTTTTATAAAACAACTTAAAAAAAACATTTAAAAATATATAAAAAATACTGTTCCGCCGGTAGCGGGAGCAGGGTCCAAGCTACTGGTGGTTAGGGCTCCAGAGACAGGAACCTCCTCACAATGCGAGCCGTATCGAGGAGTACTGCCTTCTGAATCAGGCCCTTGATCCAACCGCATAACGAAAGCCTCGAGAGATGTTGGTCGAGGCTTTTTGCCATCAGGCCATTGACCGATACGACAATCGGCACAATGACAGCCGAGCTCACATTCCACATGTCAACAACCTCGTGTGCTAAGTCGAGATATTTAATTTGTTTCTCTTTCTCAGCTTACCAAAACGTAGCCAGGATACGGACGCTAGGAAATCTACATCAGGCTCATGATGAGCCCGATAGAAGCGCCCGTGAAGCTCCTTGCTTTGCCATACCGCCTTGCGGTCATCGGAAGTAAGTACCACAGGTTTGTGCCAGTTCCCTTTAGCCATGGAGAGCGGGGTTAGCCCCTTGTCTACTGCGACCACATCGCGGTGCATACCCACTTCGGTTTAAAAAAAATATTCCCTGAGACTGCACACCTCGCGATTGTGGAGGGTCTTCGCATTTAAAAAGCCCAGTCTCATCACCGATGATCGTGGGTGATGCATCCGATTTGTGGTCAGAAGTGTACGGACCCGCCTATCCAGGGCGTCGAGTTCGGTTTGGGTCCATTTGAGTATGCCGAAAGAGTACATCAAAATCGGCATGACCCAACCGTTGAAGGCGCGCACCTTGTTTCCGCCCGAAAGAAGACTAATTAATACCTTCTTCAGGCGGCCAAAGAAGCGCTCCTTCAACGATTGCTTCATGTTAATAACGTTGATGCCTAACGCTTCCGACATACCCAAATACTTATAGTTTTCGGATGAAGAGAGGGATCTAAGGTGGATGGAATCCGAAAGTTGAGTACCTTCGGATTCCATAATCCCACCTCGCTAACATGCATGATTGCACATTTGTCCACACCAAATTCCATTCTGATGGCGCTACTGAATGTTTCAGTTTTCTTCAGTAGACAAGTATTTTATTATTATTATAATAAATATATTTAATTATAAATTATTATTATTATATATATTATAAACTAATTTGCAGCTCCTTGGGTAACTGTAGTTGTATGCCTACATATGTGAAACTGCATGTGCGTCTATTTTACAGGGTTTGTGTTGTTGGGTGTGAGGGTTTTTTAATTTTTTATTTGAGATGGGTTTGCTCTTGAATCTAGTCTAGGTCAGAAGTGACAGAGACAAAATCTACGATGGAGTGACCTTACCCAGAAGAAGCCTGTTCACTCTAACTTTGAAGAGATTCGGTTTGAATGCGTTCGGGAACACAGAAGCAGGTAGTGAGTTCCACTCTTTTGCCATGCGCATTATGAAAGATGTTTGGAAGCGCTTTGTGCGAATGGGAGGGAGTGTGTGTATGTGAATTTGTATGTCATCTTTCAGTGCCGATGTGTTCGAAGCGCAATTTATAGATTATACTCGATGAGTACTGAAAGTCAAAAGAAACTGTTTAACCAAGTCTAGCTAAAACTTGCTCAGCTTCCTAGTATGTTAAGGTTTTTAGCCACTTCGTTATTTTCTTTTTGCTTACGTGTGAGACCTCATGGTGGAAACTTAATTTTACATATATATAATTGTAAATGAAGGTTGATTGGGTTGTATACTGACGTCGTCGTGCAAAGGCAGTTCGGACCCTTGGGGAGTAAGCTACTATATCCTTTCGTTTTTTCTCTTGGCTGTCTTGGTTAAATGGAATAGACTTTTGTAAATATAGGGTAGTAACTAAGAAATATAGTTTTCTAACTGAAAGTAAGCCACTGATTCTATATAGATCGACTGTGGGGTATCTGTATGGTTTTTAGTACATAACTTTTATTAGTGACCTTTGGGCTCTTTCTAACTCAAGGAATTTTGTTTTATTGGCTCCTCCCCAGACTGGCAAAACAGTATGTAATAACGGATTGTGTGAGCGCAATGTAGATGCTATTTAGTGTCTTCGGAGGCATCAGATATCTTAGATTTTTAAATATCCATATCAATCTTCTCACCCGTGACGTGACAATCTCAATATGCGAATGCCTAGTTAAACACTCGTCAACCATAACTCCCAGGTTTCTTGTGGACGTTACATGTTTAATGGCTTGACAATCACAATATTGGTCGACGTGGTCCGCACACGTGTGGGTTAGGATTTAAAAATTATGGCCTGGCTTAGACCTTATACGAGGAGAAAAACAAATATATTTGTTTTTAGGAACACTAGCTTAGTAGATTGGCTTTGAGCCATCTATCTATAGCAACTAATCCTTGCTCGGCATTATTGCACGCAGCTTCCCACGTGTCCCAAAAGTAGACAATGGCCGTGTCGTCAGCGTAGGAGAAGATGTTTCCCCCACCGTTTCGTAGTTTGCAGAGTTCGTTAATATACACTAGAAACAGTGGTGGGCCGAGGACCGATCCCTGCGGGACACCAAATACAATGTCTTCCTCCCCACTATACGAGTCATCTATTTTATCCTGCTGTCTCCTACATCGGAGGTAACTGTCAAAGAGGGCGAGAGCCTTATATCTTATCCCTATAGCCTCAAGCCTCTGCACAAGGATAAGCCTTTTTCAGGTCTAAGAACACCGTGACGCATTTGTAACCCTTGTCCACTTTGACAGTGATCTCAGATGTCAACGCAATAACCGCGTCCTTTTTTTTTTTTTTTTTTTTTTTTTTTGTTCCCGGGGTGGAAAATCCTCATGGATGTCCTCCGCCCTGGGGCGGGCGGAGGGGTCTGTCAGACTCTTACTGACTAAAAACCACCCCGGTGTTCCTTCTCACACCTACGCCGGGGTCGCGGGAACACATTATTCTTCCACAACCCCGGCTGGTGCCGGCCCGCTTGCGCGGGCCCCGTCTCGGGCGGGGGGAGTGAGGTGTACTCCCCCCGCAACGTCTGTGGTCGGCGCGCGAGGAACACTACGCGCGCCACCTTCTCGGGTCCTGATGTTGGGGGGCGACGGATGTCCCCGAATCCGTCGCCCCTGGACCCATTTAGGGGGGCCGGAAGAGGGCGTTGTCCGCCCTCCTCCGACGCCCGGTGCGTCTGCTGCGGGCCGGGTCGAGAGTCGAGATCTCTCTCTCCCTTTCCGCAGCCTCCTTCTGCGAGATGACCGTTTCGCAAAAGGAGACCACTGCGTCCCAGGACTCTGCGCCGCCGACCATCGCGTTCACGACGGCCGGCAGCGACAGGTCGTTGCCTACTTCGGTGATGAGGGCACGGCGCGGCTCCTCCCAAGCGGCACACTCTGCCAGCGTGTGCCGCGCCGTGTCCTCCCGGCATTCGACGCAGTGGTGACACCGGGCGTCCGGCTCCCTGTTTATGCGACACAGGTACTTCCCGAAGCAACCATGCCCCGAGAGCACCTGCGTCGCCCGAAACGTCAGGGAGCCGTGCCTTCTCCCGAGCCAGCGGTCGAGCACTGGCCGGACCGCCTCGATGGTGCTGAGGCCGGCGGTAGGGCGTGACAGCCTCACCCGCCATTCCGCCACCAGGACCTCGCGGAGCTGCAACCGATGCTGCTCGATTTGTTGCTGCATCGGTCGCTCGCCCCGCTCCCGCGCTGCCTCGCGCCACCGGTACAGTGACGCGAGCACCTTCGCCTCCAGATCCCAGGGCGGTGATCCGGCCAGTGCACAACCCGCCTCGAAGGAGATCGTGCGATACCCCCGAATGACTCTGACGGCCATCGCCCGCTGCGGCTTGCGCAGGACAGCTATGCTGCCGGCCGTCAGGTCAGACGCCCAGATCGGCGCTCCGTAGAGCGCCATGGATCGCACGATCCCCATATAGAGCCGCCTACAGGCGGCGCTCGGGCCCCCCAGATTGGGAAGCAGCGTTGCCAGCGCCCCGGCCGCGCCCAACAACTTGGGCGCCAGCCGCCGGAAGTGGGGTCCGAAGTCCCACCGGCTGTCGAGCACCAATCCCAGATATTTCATGGTGGGCTCGACAGCGATCCGGACCCCCCCGACCACAATGTGTGATCCGGCCGGCGGCGCCCGCCGGGGGCCATGAAACACCATGGCCTCCGACTTGTTGAGGGCCACCTCCAGGCCGAGGCGCCGTATGCGGCTCACCGTGAGTGAGACCGCCGCCGTCGCGAGCAACGCTGCCTCCCTGTGCGAACTCCCCCGGGCCGTGACCAGCGTGTCGTCCGCATAACACGTCAGGTCCGCGCCCGGCGGGAGCTCGCCCCTCAGAACCCAGTCGTACCCGATGTTCCACAGGAGCGGTCCCACGACCGATCCCTGTGGAACACCGCACGACACTTGGCGCTGGTTTCCGCCATCTCGTCCCATGTAGGTGACACACCTCCCCGCCAGATAAGCCCCAACGATGCGGCGGAGGTAGAGAGGCACCCGATGATAACGTAGTGCCTCCCGTATGCAGCTCCAGGGCAGGGTGTTGAAGGCGTTGGAGATGTCCAAGGACACCGCCACCACCACCCCGCCCCGGGACACTGTTTCCTCCGCCAGGACTCTCACCCTCGACACAGCGTGGATGGTAGAGCGCCCATGCCGAAAGCCGAACTGGCTCTCGTCCAGGTCCGGCCCCTCTCTGCACAAGTGGCCGACGAGGCGGGCTGCGAGTATGCGCTCGAACAGCTTGCCCACCTCGTCGAGCAGCACTATGGGCCGGTACGCAGACGGCGAGTCGGCAGGGCGCCCCGCCTTCCTGAGCAGGACCAGACGTCCAATCTTCCACAGACTGGGAAACTGGCCCCGCTCAAGGCACGCTGTGTAGAGTCCTCTCAGTTGGGGCTCCAACTCCTTCAGAGAGAGGGCCAAAGCCAGGCCGTGAATTCCATCGGGCCCCGGAGCCACGTTCTTGGCCCGGAGCCGCATCACGGCCGCCCTCATCTCTGCCTGTGTCACCTCTGGGACGCTGATGGCGTTCTCCATCTCCTCCTCTGCAGACTCTGCGGCTGCGGGCAAAGCCATCGGCGGCGGAACATGCTCCGCTCTCGCCGGGAAGAGGGCTGCCACCACTTCCTCCAGCAGCTCGGGTTGGAGACTCTCCGTAAGTGGGGGCGCCGCGGCTCGAAGTTGCCCTCGAACCGCTTTATACGGGCGCCCCCACGGATCCCCGTCCAGAGTCTCCAACATCCTCTCCCGGGATCGCGTCCTCGCCTCGTCGATGGCCAGCCACAGAGTCTGCTTTGCCGCGCGGTACACCTCGTACAGCGCGGCCTCCTCCTCGGGTACCCGACGACGTCTCCTCCGGTAACGGGTGTACCGGCGTCTCACCACCACGCATGCGACGCGCAGCTGCGCGATCTCGGCGGACCACCAGTACACCTGGCGCCTTGCACCCTGTGCGTGGGCGCGGGGCATGGACGCGTCGCATATCTGCGTCATTGCCCCGCGGAACCACAGCGCCTCCAGCTCGACGTCATCGGGTCCGGTCGTGACCGACCCCCGGAACCAGGCCTGAGCAATGGCTGCCTCCTCGAGAAGCTCCCTGTCGATGCGCTTACGCGCCCAGCGCGGGCCGTCCGAACGCGGGACTGATGTCCTGTGGCCGCCAGCGGTCTGGGCGGAGACGTCGAATCGGATATATCGGTGATCCGACAACGTCTCCACCTCCGCGGCGACACGCCAGTCGCGGACACGGCTCGCGACAGCAGGGCTTGCGAACGACACGTCCACTATGGACCCGCCCCGCTGCCGCACGCACGTGTAGACCGAGCCCCGGTTCAGGACGACCAGGCCAGTCGTGATCGCCCACTCCTCCAATGCCTCACCCTTAGCATCGGTCACCGGGGATCCCCACGCCGCAGACTTGGCGTTGAGATCCCCGAGCAACAGCACCGGGCGAGGATGGAGCTGGCCCACGACGGCACCCAACTCGACAAGGAACCTCTCGAAGTCGGCGAGACTCTTGTTGGGCGAAAAATACGCCCCAACGACGCCAACGCCATCTGCGAGGGCGGCTACCCAGCCGTGCCCCCGAGACGGGCTGACGAGAGCCCCGCCAATGATGGCCACCAAACCATCCAGATCTCCCACCCAGTTATCCCTGGGCGGGACCCAGTACGGCTCGGCGACCACGGCCACGTGAATCGACCACTCTGCCATACTCTGGAGCAAGAGATCCTGAGCTCTGGCAGAGTGGTTGATATTGCCCTGGAGGAGACGGAACAGCGCCATTTATGCGCAGTCCATCCCCCCCTCTGCAGCATTCTCAGGCCGGGAGTCGGCCGAAGAGGAGCCCTTCTGGCCCCTTCCCCTCCTTTTGTTGGCGGGCACGCCACAGGCTTTCGCCCCCCATCTGTGCCCGGCGGGCCTCCCTGCAGCCGTGCAGAGGCTGCAGTTTTGCGCCGCGGAGCACTGGGCCGCCTTGTGGCCGGGCTGGCCGCAGCGATAACATTCATCGCTGCGGTCCGTTTCGGCGGTACATCGGCACCTGACGTGCCCGACGTCCAGGCACCGGTAGCACCGCATGGCCCTGGGCTGCAGCAGTTTGACTCTTGCTGCAACCCATCCCACCAACAGACGCCCAGCGTCGGCCACCTTGTTCGCTGCCGCCACCGGGCACCTCACCCAAATCGAGCCGAGCCCGGAGGCGTCGGCGCGGATTTCACCCGCCCGCACGTCGTCGGGCGGGCATCCACCGACACGGGCGATGGCCTCCACGACCTCAGCCGGGGTCGTCGAGTCATCCAGGCCGTTGACTCGCAGCTCGGCGGTCTTCATCGGCCTGGTAATTCGAACGTCCTCCGGGCTGAGGACCTCCCTCAACTTGGCGGCCAGAACGTCCGCCCTTTCGCGGCTGGAGGCACCGGACACCTCGAGCAGCCGCGCCCCCGTAACCGCCGGCCTCAATCTGAGGCCGGACGGTGTCCCAAGGTCGGGGAACGCGACCTTGCTCTTTGCCTCTCTGAGGACCGCCGCGTAGGTGACGCCCCTCTCAGCGGCTCCGGACTGCAGTGTGATCACCACAGCCGCAGAGCGTGGGGCCCTACGCCGTCCTCGCGACTTCTTTTTTTTTTTTTTTTTTGGCGTCTTGGCCGGTGCCGGTGCTCCGTCGGCGTTCTTGCCGCTGTTCTTCTTCTTTTTTTTATTTTTTTTCCCCACCGTCGTCCACCCCCCGGCATCCTGGGTGGGAGGTGAGGTGTGAGGTGGTGCGGTCGCCGGAGGTGCGGTAGGCGCGGTCGGCGGAGGTACTGTGGCCGAAGGCGCGGTCGCCGGAGGTGGCGCGGGCAAAGCCCCTGTGGGCTTCCTGGGCCCCTGCGTGGGATTTTTGGGCCCCTGCGCGGGCTTTCTGGCCCCCCACGCGGAGTTCGTCCCGGCGGCGGCCTCCTCCGCTCTCCTCCTATCCGCCGCAAGCGGGGGTCGGAGGGTCGCAGCCGGTGGGAGTCGCGCCTCCAGCGCCTCCAACCGGGCGTTCACCATTCCGAATAACCGCGTCCTGGGTTGACCGTCCCTGTCTAAAACCGTATTGAGAATCGGAAAGAGTTTTGTATTCATTTAAATAACTTACTAGTCTTTTATTTAATATTTTTTCCACTATTTTCGAACGGGACGGTAAGACTGATATCGGCCGATAGTTGTTGACATCGCCCCCTGTCCCCATCCTTGTGCACAGGCTTTATTATAGAACGTTTTAACGCGTCAGGAAATATGCCCGTTTCAAAACACAGATTAGTTAACTGGCTAATACTCGTAAAGGGGAATTACAAGTTCTCGAGATAATTTAAGGAAACCCAGAGGTATGCGATCCCATCCCGAAGTACTTCCTGAGTCAAGCGACCCAAGTATACTATCCACTTCTGCCGGATCTGTCTCCAGCAACACGCATGAATTAATTTGGGATGGTGAACTTAAGTTAGTGACAGGTCTAGATGATTGTCCAGTCAGGGTTATCATTTTCTCCGCAAGTGATTTTCCAATAGTTGCGAAAAATTAGTTGGTTTACATGGTTTAATGAGTCGAGGGGATATGGTGTCATATGCAGGTGTGTACTAGCCGCCTTGGGTATTTTTTATAATGGGTGATGTCATTAATTTTACGCCAGAGTAGTTTAGGATTTTTAAAGAATTTGATATCTGTTTTTTATGATATTGTCGTTTTAGTTTCTTAATAAGATTAGAACAATATGTGCGAAAACGCCTGTAAGTTATTATCAAGATAACGTTAAACGGATATTTCCTCAGTTGTAACTGTAATTTATTCCTTAACCTTATACATCTTAAGGCCCCCATAGAGATCCAGGGCTTTAAGGTTCGCTTAGAGCTGCAGACTGAGACAACTTTAGTATTTTGGAGGAGAGATGTCCTAATCACGTCTATCAACGCATTAGCTAGAATGTTTGAGTCTCTGTGTGCGCCAAGAATGTTTGCAGTTATGTTTGACACAAGTCTTGCATTGGTATGTGTGGGATATATTTAAAAACCATTTCTATAAATTTGCTTTGATCCACGCAAAATGAAAAGACGAATCTATTGTGAAGAAGATGGAAGTACTGATTCCGACCGTGATGAAATGCCTTCATGCAAATCCGCAGACAACTCACCGCCCGCAAGATTTTTTTGAAGAATCTTCTTACTCGTGAAGTAGAAAAGGCATTTCAAGACCTGCAAAACGAAGTTCCTACCCTAGTTCCATTGAAACAGCAGCGAGCGTCAGCCTTGATTCCGGAGTTTGACCCTGATAGCGAGGAATGTACGATAACAACTTGGTTGAAGAAAATGGAACAACTGGGAGAGATATACGGATGGGATGAATAAACAAAATCTTTCTATTTGCAAGACAAACTGCGGGGCCAGGCAAGAAAATGGTTTAACCGTCTCGAAGAATACGATTTTTCATGGGAACAGTGGAAGCAAATGCTGCTACGCGCCTTCCCGAAGCACCGGGATTATGCAGGTATTTTAGAAGAGATGCTCAATCGAAGAAAGTTGCACTCTGAAAGCATGACTAAGTTCTATCAAGAAAAGGTTGCAATGTGCTTTAGATGCAAGCTTTCGGACAGTGCAACCATCTCCTGTATAATACGCGGTTTACCTGTCGGACTGCAGTCGAATGCAAGCGCCTTTCAGTGCGAACGTCGTGATGAACTCTACGAAGGATTTCTCTGCGCTCTCGATGACTACCGCCCGCATTCATATGATCTACGTCCAGCTCAAAAGGATATGGGGCGACCAACTGAGAAGAAGTCAGGACCTGTCAACCCAGAAATTGTTCCGTGTCCTCGCTGTAAGAAAACGGGACACTAAGTACGGGACTGTCCGCAACCAGACCAGCGCAGCTGCTTCAAATGCGGTATACAAGGTCATATCGCCACGAGATGGCCTTCCTATTCAAAAACCATTGAAGCTTGTACTGTCAGAGATATTAAACTGCTGCTAAACTAGAGTGATATTTATGAAAAAACTGCAAAAGTAAATGGTGCTTTCGTGAAGTCTTACATTGACACCGACAGTCAGGTGAATTTACTGACTAATCAAGTTGCAAAACTGCTGGAGTTAGAGGTCACACCAATAACCATCGCGCACAAAGGATTCTCTGGTGGTCTGGTTACTAGTCATGGTGAAGTGAACTTCCGCCTTGAAATTGGCGGGTTGGACGTATACTGCAAAGCTCACTAGACTGATATTGACATAATTATCGTCATAAACCTCATTGGGCAGCCAGTGATAAATAGCGACAGCTATGTTACAAAAAGCCTCAGGTTTTCTGTGTGAAGTGGACGTGTCAGAAGTATCCAGTCGTTTCGCAATCAAGACCATTTCAGATGAATGTTTGCCTCCGGGAATATCGATTATCAAGGTTATCATAACCGGAAACCCAGAAGGAAATAACGTGGTGACTCCAGTACGCCACTATGAGTTCCAAGACGTCTCATTGTAGCGTTGTAGTCGAATTCCTACAGATCAACTAAAACGCACATCACTAGTTACGGTTCACGAGAGTGCCATCCCTAAATCTTTCAAATTCCCACCACGTCACTCGGTGTCGTGGTATGGATTGGGCTATAAATATCCCTGCTGGACGCCTAACGTTTCCCCCCTGATCCGCCCCGACAAGACCATCGCCTTCGATGATGTCGACAAGGCTGAGCTTCTAGCCGACAGTCCCAATGCTCGCCTAGCTCTCAAGCAGTAGACCAAGCTCACCTCTCTGAGGTCGACGCTGAAATCGAACATAGAGCCTCCCTCCCTCTCGTCGAAGACCCAGAGTATCCACTGCCCCCCGTCACGCCAGACGAAGTGCACGACCTCATCAAAGGTCTTAAGGCTCTTAAAGCCCCCGGCTCAGATGGAATCAACAATAGGGTATTCCAACTTTTCCCTGCCCACCTGATAATCCTACTGACCACCATCTTCAATGGTGCTCTGGGCAATAACATCTTCCCACAGGCATTCAAAGAAGCCACCGTCATGGGTATCCCGAAGCTCGGCAAGCCAAAGTCGGAGCCTACTAGTTACCGCCCCATCAGTCTGCTCAATGTCCTCGGCAAAATCTATGAGAGGCTTATTTATAAGCGTCTCAGAGACTACGCCGAGACAAAGGTTCTCATCCCCAACTCGTACGTACAACAGGTCCACCGTATAGTCGAACACATCAACTTCGGTTTCCAACGAGGTTTGATGACGGGTGCTGTCTTCTTCGACATAGCGAAAGCGTTCGACAAAGTCTGGCACAACGGCTTATAATATAAGCTGTACCAACTCGGTGTGCCAGATCGTCTCGTGCTCATCCTACGGGACTTTTTGTCGAACCGCACCTTCCGTTATCGCATCGAAGGAGCGCTATGCTCCCCCCACCCCATTCGCGCAGGAGTCCCTCAGGGCTACTACACCGGCCGCGATCCAGACCCGATATCTCGCATTCTCCAAACCCAAGTGGTATGTTGATGCGAATAAAACACAACCGTCTTGCTCCACAGCTAGTTTATTACTAAGTACCTACTTATAAATATGCACATACAGTTCATCTCCCTCCAACATTAATTTGAAAACCTGTAACAATAACAAAAATACAATCTTACTAACAAGATACAATATTAGTTATTCTACTTAAAATATTTCTTAAAACAATGTTTCACATGTTTCCTTAGCCTCTTAGAACGTCCGACCGGGCTAGTGTTTACTACATTAGGGTTAACATCCTCATTTGGATCAACCCTCTGTTTATCCACATTATCAGCACTTATTGCTATGGAATTCCTATCACAGTCAGCCGTGACCTGCACCTCCCTCTCCTCCATAGTGCTATCTGATGGCGCTGGAGACGCTGGCGATGGCAAAGTCACGGAAGATCGCTCATCAGATAGCGATCCGGAGTGTGGAGACTGCAGTGGCAATGAGGGTGGAGCGCCCGACGCCGGCACAAGCAGCGGATTGCAAACTGGTACATTGTGGACACCGGCTGTTCCCTCTGTCGACGGACTAACAATTGCTACATCACTATTTTGTGAAGTAGTATATTTTCTCATTTGATATATGTGTCTTTTACTGCTGGTTCCGTAATCATTAAAATAAATTTCATACAATCGATTACCTATAATTTTTTTAACGACTCCTCTACTCCAAATAAATTTTCTTGCGATAAACCATTTCGCCCATACAGTTTGTCCTACTTGAAAACATCTGTTGCATTTAATTGCTGTTGATTCGGTGTTTTTATTAACACTTTTGTATTGTGGTAAAATCAAATCCAACCTACATCTCAAATTCCGTCCTAACATCAACTTAGCTGGCGTGACACCAGTCGCGCAATGCACAGTATTCCTATAATCAAACAGCAAACCCTGTAACTGTTCCTGAATATCTTTATTACATAATCTATCTTCTGCGAACATGCACTTAATCATCTTCTTACAAGTTTTAACAGAGTTTTCTGCCTGCCCGTTACTGGCAGGATGCTAAATAGGCGAATTTAAATATTCAATTCCATTCACTTTACAAAATGTATGAAATTCCGCTGAGCAAATTTTAACATCATTATCTGATACAATTACATAAGGCACCCCGAACCTTGAAAATATATCTTTCAATTTTTGAATATGAGCATTGGTAGAAGTGCCACGATCCATAAAAACACACTCCAGCCATTTAGAATACGCATCCACAACAATAAGGTACATTGCCTGTCCTATAGACATATAGTCAATATGTATACGGTGCCAGGCGGACGGGGGGCGCGGCCAGGGCGCAGGCGGCGCGCGCGGCGGCGCACTACGCACGCTGGCGCACGTGCCGCATGCACCCACCCATCGCTCGATATCGCCATCGATCCCCGGCCACCACATTCGACTACGAGCTGCACTCTTGGTCTTAACGATCCCAAAATGTGTCGAATGCAATTCCTTCAACATTTTGCCCTTGTAAATATCCGGAATTACTATCCTATGACCGCGAAACAAACAACCATCGATTACTTCTTAATCCGTTTTGCAATGCTTTCATTGAATGCGAAATGCGAAATGGCGAAATAGATTTACATTGTATTTTTCTTGGCCAACCATTAGTCATATATTTTATAACTGTTTTCAATACATTATCGGCAGCAGTAGCCTGTCTAATATCATCGAACAAAACCGGTTTTACGCTGGCATCTAAGAAAAGAAGGTACTTTGTGGATTCGTCTTCTTGCTTATCGTTATCACTGACCGCTACAGATAACGGCGACCGAGAAAAATAATCTGCTATTTGATTGTTTTTAGCATCTACGTACTGTACCGAATAGTTATACGCACCTAAAATGATTGCATACCTCTGTAGACGCAGGGCGGCCGTGACTGATATGAGATTTCGTTTGCCAAAAATTGATAACAGCGGCTTATGGTCAGTCTTCAAAATAAAAGGATCCTGACGGCCATAAAGATATTGGTGGAAATGTTTCACCCCGAATATAATAGCCGTCGCCTCTTTATGGATTTGGCTATAGTTCTTTTCACTCGCCGTCAGTGATCGTGAAGCGAATGCGATTGGCCGCTCACGGCCATCCTCGTCCCGGTGCGCGAGCACGGCGCCGAGGCCGCACGGCCCCGCGTCTACCGTCAGTACCAGCGGAGCCTCCGGCTGAAAATGCGCCAGCACCCGCTCGCTAGCCAGCTCACTTTTAACACTGTTGAATGCCGCTTGCTGACGTTCGCCCCACTGCCATTCTACGCCCGTGCGTAGCAATTCGTTTAGCGGACTCAGTACAGAAGAAGCACTCGGAATAAATTTCCTGTAGTAATTTACTACGCCTAGAAATCGTTTCACTCCTAATACGTTAGAAGGCGCAGGTGCATCTAGAATTGCCTCGACTTTAGTTGGACACGTTCTCAACCCGTTCTTATCGATTACGTAACCTAGATAAGTCACACTACTATTAAAAAACACACATTTGTTCTTTTGAAGACGCAATCCTGCGTCTTGGATTCTCCATAATACCTCTCGTAATCTAGACAAATGAATTTCTCTTGTTTAGCCCGTGATACAGACGTCATCTAGCCAAATACTTACTCCCTCTATACCGGACAGCAATGTTTCCATTGTTCTTTGAAAGATAGCTGGAGCATTTGCCAAACCATAGACTAGACGAGTGTAAGCAAACAGACCTTTGTGTGTATTAATGGTTGTCAAGTTTTGGGACAGCAGTCCCAAAACTTGACAACCATTAATACCTCAATTTTGCCCATCGGAGCACCGATAGGCAAAATTGATTGTACGCGTTGCTCAAATCAATTTTGTTATACGCTTCTCCTCCACCTAACTTAGAAAACACTTCCTCTATTCGTGGTAAAGGATACTTGTCTACTTTTAGGTCTTTATTCAGCGTACAAGAAAAATCACCTGCAATTTTTAATTTACCATCTTGTTTTAAAACTGGAACTATGGGTGTAGCGTATTCTGAATAATTAACCGACACGAGTACCCCTAAACTAACTAATCTATCCAGTTCTGCACTGACTTTGTTTTTCAGAGCAAAAGGCACGGGCCGAGGCTTAAAAAAATTTTGTGTGGCATTGTCTTTTATTTGCAAATCGACCTTAAACCTATTAACACAACCTAGTTCGTCTTTCCAAATATCTGGGTATTGATCCAAAAGTCGCTGCACTTCTTCCACACTCTTATTCAAACATACTATGCTGTTATTCTCTGTTGCAAAATAAATTCGGAATTTTGTCATGAAATCACGACCCAGCAGAGGTGGTCCTCCGTTTTCTATTACATACATTTTTATCTCCCCGCATAAACCTGAATATGATATGTTTGCTATAAAATATCCTCGGGGCGTGATTTTATGACCATTGTTTAAACAAATCTTAAGATCACTTTTATGCAAAATAAAATGAGAAAAATGACGTAGATACAACGTTTCAGAAATAACCGTAGTTCCTGACCCAGTATCTAACTCCATGCTCATATCAATATTGTTCACATTAACAGTAATTTTAATGGGATTATAGTCAACATACCTCAAATTATAAATGTCACACTCTTTGCAACCGCTTTCTTGAGACGTCTCCGCTTCATCAGTGCCGATATTATGAAAATCTGACTTCTTAACCGCACATAACTTTTTTAAACGACCTTTTTGCCCACAAATAAGACACTTGTAGTTCTTAAATCTACACTGAGACGCATTATGATTTTTTAAACCACACACTGCACAACGTGCTTGCTCGCAGTCATCTGATTTACGGCCTGCCACGGCACCGGCGGTGCCAGCCGCGCGACTTCCGCTCATGCCAGCACCGGCACTGCGCGCGTCTCGGCGTCCACCTGCATTCGTATAAAAGACCTGCTCCTCCTTAACCACAACGTCGGCGCGTGCCTGCCGTGCACACGCAGCCCTCTGAGCGACTTCTAGCGCCTGCCCAAAAGTCAGGGTCTTTGAGTCACTCTCGAATAATCGATCACGTTCCGGTCCTGTTCTGAAGCCTAGAACGAACCGGTCACGCAGCAGCGTGTCCAGCTCCGAACTAAAATCGCAGTACACGGCTAGCCCTCGCAGCCGCGCAGCCCACTCCTCGATGCTCTCACCTTCGGATTTAGTCGCTTCGTAGAACTTCGCCCTATCGGCGAATGTTGACCTCTTTGGCGTGAAATGATTATTGAGTACATTCACTAGCTCACTATAGGCGGTTTCCTCGAGCTTTTTCGGATGCACAAGGTTCCGAACTAAACGGTAGGATTCATCAGACAAATGTGTTAGCAACACTGCACTTTTGTTGTCGTCCAAAATGTTGTTTAACTTGATAAACTGAGTCAGTCTGCCGTAAAAAACTTCCCACTCATGGATTTTATGATCAAAAATGGTCAAGTTTCCTATGAAATTCGTCATTTTATTTATACACGTGGGTAGATAATAAACTCGTCGCCAAATGGTATGTTGATGCGAATAAAACACAACCGTCTTGCTCCACAGCTAGTTTATTACTAAGTACCTACTTATAAATATGCACATACAGTTCACCAAGTCAACAAGCTTGGCGCTTGGTTTAGAAAGTGGAGAATCGAAGTAAATCCCGACAAAATTCAAGCGGTTCTATTCTCGAAGCCGCGTCATACCCCCTGCCCCCCTCGTCCGATCACCATGTTCGGCAAGCCGATCCCGTGGGAGAAGCGAGCCAAATATCTAGGTGTGGTTCTCAACGAACATTTCTCCTTTTCAGAGCACATTAAGGCGGCTCGTTCGCGCCGCCTTCGCTCTATGTAGACTCCACTTCGTCCTAAATGCACGTAGCAAATTGTCACTAAAATGCAAATTGCGTATCTACACAGCATGCATCCGCCCGATAATGACTTATGCCAGTGCAGTCTTTGCACACGCCAAGCCCCATCGCTTCAATAGAATGCAGACCCTCCAGAACAAGTTCATCCGTAGGATTACAGGCTCCCCCTGGTACGTTCGCAACGAAATCCTCCACGTTGACCTCAAGATTCCCACTATCCGCCAGTTCATGAAACGCATTTCAAAGCGTTTCTTCGAGACCGCCGCGAATCACCGCAACCCTCTGGTTGTCAAGGCCGCTAGCTATACTCCCTCCTCCATCAGTCATGTCCGCCGTACCAAGCATGTCCCCACCGACCCCGATGACCACATAACTCTTATTCAGGAGAGCAGTAGGGCCACCAGTACAGTGCACAAACACAGACCGACATTCCTCGCCGCCGAGGTTCCTCGCGAAGATCCCGACGTAACTGTCCCCCCCGACCCTTGCTCGACGAAGTGCCAGCCCGCGCCGTAGCTGAGCCTTTAGATTTAAATTCCCCAGATAATAATAATATAATCCAGATCCAGCCTGTCCCATCTTGCTGTCCTCCCGTCAGCGACGCCCTTTTTTTTTTTTTTTTCTTCCCGGGGTGGAAAATCCTCATGGATGTCCTCCGCCCTGGGGCGGGCGGAGGGGTCTGTCAAATTCTTACTGACTAAAAACCACCCCGGTGTTCCATCTCACACCTACGCCGGGGTCGCGGGAACACATTATTCTTCCACAACCCCGGCTGGTGCCGGCCCGCTTGCGCGGGCCCCGTCTCGGGCGGGGGGAGTGAGGTGTACTCCCCCTGCAACGTCTGTGAGCGGCGCACGCGGAACACTACGCGCGCCGCCTTCTCGGGTCCTGATGTTGGGGAGCGACGGATGTCCCGTCGCTCCCCAACACAGAATCCGTCGCCCCTGGACCCATTTAGGGGGGCTGGAAGAGGGCGTTGTCCGCCCTCCGCCTGCGCCTGGTGCGCCTGCTGTGGATCGGGAGAGTGGACGAGAACTCTCTCTCCCTTTCCGCAGCCTCCTTCTGCGAGATGACTGTTTCGCAGAAGGAAACCACCGCGTCCCAGGACTCGGCGCTGCCGACCATCGAACTCACTACGGTCGGCAGCTACAAGTCACTGCCTACTTCTGAGATGAGGGCACGGCGCGGCTCCTCCCAAGCGGCACACTCTGCCAGCGTATGCCACGCCGTGTCCTCCCGGCAGTCGACGCAGTGGTGACACCGAGCGTCCGGCTCCCTGTTTATGCGACACAGGTACTTCCCGAAGCAGCCATGCCCCGAGAGCACCTGCGTCGCCCGAAACGACAGGGAGCCGTGACTCCTCCCGAGCCAGAGGTCGAGCACTGGCCGGACCGCCTCGATGGTGACGAGGCCGGCGGTAGGGCGTGAAAGCCTGTCCCGCCATTCCGCCACCAGGACCTCGCGAAGCTGCGACCGACGCTGCTCCATATGGCGCTGCATCGGCCGCTCGCCCCGCGCCCTCGCTTCCTCGCGCCACCGATAAAGTGACGCGAGCACCTTCGCGTGTCAGCGACGCCCTAAGCCGAGGTCCGTACCCCACAGGGGGTGCCCTTAGCGAGCGTTCGCTTAGTAATGTAAGTAGTTTTACGACCCTGGCTGGAGGCTTTGAGTCCGCTTAAGGCAGCCACAGGATAGTCCGGTTAAGTAGTCACAACCTCTCAAGGTCAACTACGAGATGCCATACACAAAAAAAAAAAAAACCTAACGTAGGGAACGTTAAATAGTATTTTCGTAGAAACTAGCGTAATGGATGTTACAAAATATGAAAGAGCCAGTATTTTTATGTGTGTTTAAGTAATATTAAATATTTTTTTTTTTTTAAATTAGATGCTTAGATAAAAAACTCTTTTTCATTTCTATAGCCCAAGTTCGACCTATAGATGCACCTCTTCAAATATTTCGTGTATGAATAGATACACCTTATATATATTGACAAGGTACGGTCATGATGTTAATATCTTTAAACAGTTCCCTTAAAGAATCGCGCCTGCGGAGGCCATATATTGCTCTCATGGCTCTTTTTTGCAGAATAAAAATAGACTCGATGTATGGTGCTATGGTCTCGATTATGGATGTACAAACTTTGATAGACATTCCCCAAAGATCTTCGGTCAACTTGATTTTTATTTGCCGAAAAGCTTTTATAACTGTCATAGGGTTTATATGTTTAAATTGAAATTCAACCGGGCAGCCTGGAACTTTCGCTCTTAATAAATCAATTGAGACTTTGGGTGAGGAATTTAAAGCCTCCGTAGTTTTATATGGTATATTAGTAAAATAACTTACAAATTCTTGAGCTACTTCTAAGTTAGAGCTTATGGCACCACGTGAAGTCTCCAATGTATATTCAATGTTTCGTATTTTTTTCCTACTAGTTTCGTTATTTATAACTTTCCAAACAGTTTTTATTTTATCTTCCGCTGTTTTGATCTTGTTGCTAATGTACAGGGCTTTAGCTATTTTGCAGGTATTTCTAAAAATTTTGGAATATGTGGCAACATACTCATTGAAAGTTTCAGTGTTGATGTAAGGCTTAAGGCCATACAACTCGAACAGTCTTTCTCTACTAATCCTAATTACCTCTGGTTGCCCAGTCACTAAATATAAATTTAGTGCAAATATTTTTTGTTTTCTTTTCAAAAGTTTTATTGAATTCAGTGTGGACTAATGAAAAGAAATCCTCATAAAATTTATTTGCATCGTCCATATTATGGCCCAGAACATTTAACTTACTATTTAGGGCACTATTGAAACTATTTAATTTGCCAGTAGTTATTGGTCTAAATTGTATTTGCAATTTTTGTAAAGGTGTTTTAAACCTAAAAGTTACCGTTTGTCCACTATGATCTGACGGCAGAAAATTTACGATGGCTTTTTCTAATAAATCAAAATCGCAGAAGACATTATCAATACAAGTAGCAGAAGTTGGAGTTACTCTAGTCGGTTCGGTAAAAACATTAAATAAATTGAACGATTTAAAAAGGCTTAGTAATCTACTGCTATTTGAATTATTTTCCAGAATATTAATATTAAAATCACCACAAATAATTGCGGCTTTGTTACTGGATGCAAGTTTCGCTAGGACATCTTCCATTATTGACTCAAATAAAGAAAAGGTCTGATAATTAGGGGGTCTGTACAAGCACACTACAACATGCTTATCTAGCTCAACACAGGACAGTTCGATGCAATGTTCAACTGATAAACCAACTATGTCATTGCGTTGCTTGGATTTTAAACAATTTTTAATCAAGATTAGAGACCCTCCACGCAGCATAGATTTACGGGTAAAACAACTGCCCACACTATAGTTCTCATAATTAATTAGCATTTGGTAATCCCTTAACCAATGTTCAGTAAAACAAACAATGTCAAACTTTGTTTTCTCTAAAAACATTTCAATTTCTAATAATTTGGAAGAAATACCTTGAATATTTTGATGAAATAACTTCAAGGCATTCTGCTGACCTTCTTTTTGATAATGACATCTTTTAGAGCAAGAAGATACCTTGTTGTTGTTAGTTATAAGAATATTCTTCCTGGTACCTTCTGTTGTCTTACAAACTAGTTTAAATGATTATCCGGAGTTAAGCCCAAGACTTGAATGTCACCACCAGACGGTGAGCTCGTAGTGAGTGAGGGACATGGAACCTCCTTCGTACAGTTTGTAGAATTACTTATAGCTACATTTGAGCTACATTTATTCAGGCTCGCCACGTGATTTTTAGTATTATTACTAACTATTGTGGCATTAATAACACAAGACTTCGACATACTACTTATGTCTGAGTTTATATAAAAAGCTAATAGCCTTGCTATTATGTGTAAATTAACAGGCAGATACACAGTATCCCTAGTCCATTTTAAAGTTTCAACAAAACTGTTGGTGTCATAAAACACAAGCTTGTCACTGTGATGACTAGCTAAAAAGTGCATATGCTTATTAAGCATATGAATGTAATTGTTTTGTCTATTCGTCAGTCTTTCAAAATATGGGAAAGCACACAATATTATTTTACTACAATCTATCTGTAACAACTTTGTTACACAGTCAGTGATTTCATATTTTTTGACATTAGAACTATTACCTACAAATACAGTAATGTTGGTTTCAGGATTACATTCATTTCCTGTTACTGATGCCATTATTCGTTTGTAGGTTGACCCTGGCGTACAATAGTTTTGAGTAGAATAACTCAGGTTGTTATTAATAAATTTACCTAAAACTCTTCCTATACTATCTGAGAACATAACTGAATGATAACAATGATGACTACTTAAAGATGGACAGCTACTGATATCAAGCTGTACCACTTGAGATAGATCTTGCACTATATCAGATATATCTTGGTTAATAATACAGTCTTGAGACAAACTCTCAGTCTGGGATGGGTCATCCGTTAACTTAGACTGGACAGCATCAGGGTCCATTGAAACCTTCTGACAAGTACACTGACACATAACTAACTCATTAGCTGCAAGGATATGTTCTTTAATTTGGTTCTGAGAACCCACATATTTAATGTAAAGGGAACTAAGTCTGCCCTCAAGTACCTGTATGTCAGACTGTAAGCGCTGTGTATCAATTTCATAGATTTTTTTGCTGTCTTCTAATTTGATCTGATAATTGTTTAACTTATTGATAAGATCAACACGTTCTTTTCTCAGTGGAATATTTTTAGAAAAGTGTTTTTGCTGTTTCCTAAACATCTCAAAGGTCAACATCAAACGTTTGTACAGGATTTCTACTTAATGCATCTATGTGTTGCATACGCTCACCCGGCCTATAATCTATGTATGTCGTAGTCCTGAATTAGTAACCACCACCAAGCAATACGCGGAATGAGATAGCGTTTTGTTAATGTGTCGCAAACGGCGGTACAGTCTGTCACTACCCATACCGGTTTACATAATATGTAAACCCGAAACCTACGTAAAGATTCTACTACTGCCAGAGTTTCTAGCTCATAACTATGGTATACACCTCCTTCCCGACTAGTTCCGCGGCTAAAATACATAACAGGGCGCAAACTGTCATCGTTTTGTTTTTGTAGTAACATACCCGCAATTCCTAACTTGCAAGCATCCGTGTGAACTTCGGTAGTCAGTTTTGGATCGTTAATTGCTAATAACGGTTTACTACAAAGTTTTTGCTTTAATTCACAAAAACTTTTGGAGTGAGTTTCATCCCAAGTCCATATTGCATTTTTCTTAGTCAGTTCCGTGAGTGGGCGTGCTATTAATGCAAAAGCTATATATTTACGGAAGTAACTACATAAACCAATGAACTGTATAATCTCTGAAACTGCTGATAACTCTAATTCATCCGGTTGAATGCTACCCGGGGATATTTCGTGACCAAGGTAAGTTGTAGTTTTTTTATTTTTTATGACCACATTTTCATATTTAGCATCCTTTGCTCCAGTGTTGATGAACTTCAGGTTGCCAGTGCTTCCGCTAAGCACAGTTGAAGGGATCGAGTATGATGTGGCAAGTGGGATTCTAGGTAGATAGATAAGGAATGAAACCAAATGTCACTTTACACATTTATTTAACGAGACACAGAATTCAGGGAAGTGGGTTTTAAGGTCTCTAGAGTACTGGTTCACTGGTCACTGTAGTTAGTAGAAGAGAACGTTACTGCCCTGGGCTTGGCTACGCCGCAGCACGAGGTCCGGTGTGAGGTCACAGGGCAGGCAGCAGAGTTGGTGAGCGACCCCAGAGGTCACGCGACGTGGGCAGCTCCACGCAGAGATGCACGACCGCGTGTAGGCACGTGGTCCGCTCAGGCAGGGCCTCAACACGTGGCGGGCGTGGGGTCTCGGCACCCACGAGCCACGTGGATGGCAGGTCAGGCGGCGGTAGCGGCCGCGTGGGTAGTCCGCGTGTCTGGCGTCTCTCCACTGGTATGGCGGAGGCAGCGATGACGTCAGTCAGCGGTAGGCAGGATAATAGCGGTGTAGCCTAATACTGGAACCCTGGAATCAAAAAAAAAAAAAAAAAAAACCTAACGTAGGGAACGTTAGGTTTTTATTTTTTTCCTTCGTATCAAGCAGATCAAGCAGTAAGTTTAAATAACCCCGAGATAAACGGGTAAGTGCTCAGTGTGATTGCCTTTACTCTTAATTGTGTCCGGTCAGATCGCATTCTCTATGTATTTCTTTCTGCGCGGTCTGGCAGCTAATGTAATTGTTCTCGGCAGCCCCCCTATGACTGTCGAGAAATCTATTTCCCGATAGTGGCTTCTGCCACATCACCTGTCACCATTACTGCACATCTCTGTGAATGCGTGCGCATGCTTCTCGCATTCTTCGCTATGCTTGTCTCGTCGCGCTGCGCCTTGCTGTTCGCTTAAATCGCCTGGCCACTCGGCGAGGGACCTCCAGATGACCGAGAATGCCCGCGGCATGTGCACGGCATAACCTAAAATTGTAAGCCGCCACGATGGGTGAGTCTTCCTCCATCCACCTTGCTTTGGGCTTACGGCTGGGAGACGTACCTACACATTGACGGAGGTTTGCAGTCCTGGCACAACGATTACGGAAGCACCCGCCTCGCGATGATTCCAGGGTTCCAGTATTAGGCTACACCGCTATTATCCTGCCTACCGCTGACTGACGTCATCGCTGCCTCCGCCATACCAGTGGAGAGACGCCAGACACGCGGACTACCCACGCGGCCGCTACCGCCGCCTGACCTGCCATCCACGTGGCTCGTGGGTGCCGAGACCCCACGCCCGCCACGTGTTGAGGCCCTGCCTGAGCGGACCACGTGCCTACACGCGGTCGTGCATCTCTGCGTGGAGCTGCCCACGTCGCGTGACCTCTGGGGTCGCTCACCAACTCTGCTGCCTGCCCTGTGACCTCACACCGGACCTCGTGCTGCGGCGTAGCCAAGCCCAGGGCAGTAACGTTCTCTTCTACTAACTACAGTGACCAGTGAACCAGTACTCTAGAGACCTTATAACCCACTTCCCTGAATTCTGTGTCTCGTTAAATAAATGTGTAAAGTGACATTTGGTTTCATTCCTTATCTATCTACCTAGAATCCCACTTGCCACATCATACTCGATCCCTTCAACTGTGCTTAGCGGAAGCACTGGCAACCTGAAGTTCATCAACACTGGAGCAAAGGATGCTAAATATGAAAATGTGGTCATAAAAAATAAAAAAACTACAACTTACCTTGGTCACGAAATATCCCCGGGTAGCATTCAACCGGATGAATTAGAGTTATCAGCAGTTTCAGAGATTATACAGTTCATTGGTTTATGTAGTTACTTCCGTAAATATATAGCTTTTGCATTAATAGCACGCCCACTCACGGAACTGACTAAGAAAAATGCAATATGGACTTGGGATGAAACTCACTCCAAAAGTTTTTGTGAATTAAAGCAAAAACTTTGTAGTAAACCGTTATTAGCAATTAACGATCCAAAACTGACTACCGAAGTTCACACGGATGCTTGCAAGTTAGGAATTGCGGGTATGTTACTACAAAAACAAAACGATGACAGTTTGCGCCCTGTTATGTATTTTAGCCGCGGAACTAGTCGGGAAGGAGGTGTATACCATAGTTATGAGCTAGAAACTCTGGCAGTAGTAGAATCTTTACGTAGGTTTCGGGTTTACATATTATGTAAACCGGTATGGGTAGTGACAGACTGTACCGCCGTTTGCGACACATTAACAAAACGCTATCTCATTCCGCGTATTGCTTGGTGGTGGTTACTAATTCAGGACTACGACATACATAGATTATAGGCCGGGTGAGCGTATGCAACACATAGATGCATTAAGTAGAAATCCTGTACAAACGTTTGATGTTGACCTTTGAGATGTTTAGGAAACAGCAAAAACACTTTTCTAAAAATATTCCACTGAGAAAAGAACGTGTTGATCTTATCAATAAGTTAAACAATTATCAGATCAAATTAGAAGACAGCAAAAAAATCTATGAAATTGATACACAGCGCTTACAGTCTGACATACAGGTACTTGAGGGCAGACTTAGTTCCCTTTACATTAAATATGTGGGTTCTCAGAACCAAATTAAAGAACATATCCTTGCAGCTAATGAGTTAGTTATGTGTCAGTGTACTTGTCAGAAGGTTTCAATGGACCCTGATGCTGTCCAGTCTAAGTTAACGGATGACCCATCCCAGACTGAGAGTTTGTCTCAAGACTGTATTATTAACCAAGATATATCTGATATAGTGCAAGATCTATCTCAAGTGGTACAGCTTGATATCAGTAGCTGTCCATCTTTAAGTAGTCATCATTGTTATCATTCAGTTATGTTCTCAGATAGTATAGGAAGAGTTTTAGGTAAATTTATTAATAACAACCTGAGTTATTCTACTCAAAACTATTGTACGCCAGGGTCAACCTACAAACGAATAATGGCATCAGTAACAGGAAATGAATGTAATCCTGAAACCAACATTACTGTATTTGTAGGTAATAGTTCTAATGTCAAAAAATATGAAATCACTGACTGTGTAACAAAGTTGTTACAGATAGATTGTAGTAAAATAATATTGTGTGCTTTCCCATATTTTGAAAGACTGACGAATAGACAAAACAATTACATTCATATGCTTAATAAGCATATGCACTTTTTAGCTAGTCATCACAGTGACAAGCTTGTGTTTTATGACACCAACAGTTTTGTTGAAACTTTAAAATGGACTAGGGATACTGTGTATCTGCCTGTTAATTTACACATAATAGCAAGGCTATTAGCTTTTTATATAAACTCAGACATAAGTAGTATGTCGAAGTCTTGTGTTATTAATGCCACAATAGTTAGTAATAATACTAAAAATCACGTGGCGAGCCTGAATAAATGTAGCTCAAATGTAGCTATAAGTAATTCTACAAACTGTACGAAGGAGGTTCCATGTCCCTCACTCACTACGAGCTCACCGTCTGGTGGTGACATTCAAGTCTTGGGCTTAACTCCGGATAATCATTTAAACTAGTTTGTAAGACAACAGAAGGTACCAGGAAGAATATTCTTATAACTAACAACAACAAGGTATCTTCTTGCTCTAAAAGATGTCATTATCAAAAAGAAGGTCAGCAGAATGCCTTGAAGTTATTTCATCAAAATATTCAAGGTATTTCTTCCAAATTATTAGAAATTGAAATGTTTTTAGAGAAAACAAAGTTTGACATTGTTTGTTTTACTGAACATTGGTTAAGGGATTACCAAATGCTAATTAATTATGAGAACTATAGTGTGGGCAGTTGTTTTACCCGTAAATCTATGCTGCGTGGAGGGTCTCTAATCTTGATTAAAAATTGTTTAAAATCCAAGCAACGCAATGACATAGTTGGTTTATCAGTTGAACATTGCATCGAACTGTCCTGTGTTGAGCTAGATAAGCATGTTGTAGTGTGCTTGTACAGACCCCCTAATTATCAGACCTTTTCTTTATTTGAGTCAATAATGGAAGATGTCCTAGCGAAACTTGCATCCAGTAACAAAGCCGCAATTATTTGTGGTGATTTTAATATTAATATTCTGGAAAATAATTCAAATAGCAGTAGATTACTAAGCCTTTTTAAATCGTTCAATTTATTTAATGTTTTTACCGAACCGACTAGAGTAACTCCAACTTCTGCTACTTGTATTGATAATGTCTTCTGCGATTTTGATTTATTAGAAAAAGCCATCGTAAATTTTCTGCCGTCAGATCATAGTGGACAAACGGTAACTTTTAGGTTTAAAACACCTTTACAAAAATTGCAAATACAATTTAGACCAATAACTACTGGCAAATTAAATAGTTTCAATAGTGCCCTAAATAGTAAGTTAAATGTTCTGGGCCATAATATGGACGATGCAAATAAATTTTATGAGGATTTCTTTTCATTAGTCCACACTGAATTCAATAAAACTTTTGAAAAGAAAACAAAAAATATTTGCACTAAATTTATATTTAGTGACTGGGCAACCAGAGGTAATTAGGATTAGTAGAGAAAGACTGTTCGAGTTGTATGGCCTTAAGCCTTACATCAACACTGAAACTTTCAATGAGTATGTTGCCACATATTCCAAAATTTTTAGAAATACCTGCAAAATAGCTAAAGCCCTGTACATTAGCAACAAGATCAAAACAGCGGAAGATAAAATAAAAACTGTTTGGAAAGTTATAAATAACGAAACTAGTAGGAAAAAAATACGAAACATTGAATATACATTGGAGACTTCACGTGGTGCCATAAGCTCTAACTTAGAAGTAGCTCAAGAATTTGTAAGTTATTTTACTAATATACCATATAAAACTACGGAGGCTTTAAATTCCTCACCCAAAGTCTCAATTGATTTATTAAGAGCGAAAGTTCCAGGCTGCCCGGTTGAATTTCAATTTAAACATATAAACCCTATGACAGTTATAAAAGCTTTTCGGCAAATAAAAATCAAGTTGACCGAAGATCTTTGGGGAATGTCTATCAAAGTTTGTACATCCATAATCGAGACCATAGCACCATACATCGAGTCTATTTTTATTCTGCAAAAAAGAGCCATGAGAGCAATATATGGCCTCCGCAGGCGCGATTCTTTAAGGGAACTGTTTAAAGATATTAACATCATGACCGTACCTTGTCAATATATATAAGGTGTATCTATTCATACACGAAATATTTGAAGAGGTGCATCTATAGGTCGAACTTGGGCTATAGAAATGAAAAAGAGTTTTTTATCTAAGCATCTAATTTAAAAAAAAAAAAATATTTAATATTACTTAAACACACATAAAAATACTGGCTCTTTCATATTTTGTAACATCCATTACGCTAGTTTCTACGAAAATACTACGTAGAAACTACTATCATTGAAGCGGGCGAGGTCATGGCGGCGCCCTTAGATGTCGCGTGGCTTTTATGAATGATCAAAAGAGACCCGACTCGCGGCGCCGGCTTCAGTTGCCTCGCCCCGCGCCTGCCGCGCCGTCCGCCGCCGTGTTCAGTCTCGCGCGAACTGCATGTTGCACTGCACGCGGCTTAATTAACGTGGAACGCTTCGCGCAACAAACGCAACAATGCCGAAATATTCCAACTAGGAGTACCATACATGGTGGACTGCTACAATGAGGGTGGTCTTATTTTTCTCACAGCACAAGCCCCCTTCCTAGAGAACCTAGAAGCTCGACAGCGGCAACGGGACTACGGGGTCTACATGCCCCCAGCTGCAGACGGAGGCAGGCCTGATCTTACGCCGTTGGATTTCCATGTGTGGGGTAGGGATAGACCTGATTTATGATAATGACGGCCAGACCATTTCTAGTGCGGAACAACAAAACGTGAATCGTGAACGCTTGTTTACGCAGTGATAGCTAGAGAGACATTGTTAAAAGTGCAACGACACATTATTTAACGTACAACTGCAGGGTGAATATGTACAGCAATTTTGGTGTAAATAGTGTAAATAAAAACTACGTCACTATGAGGTATGTACATTTTAAATTGTTCGCGCTATGCACTTCTTACAGTTTACATCTGTACAAATAGGTAGGTACACAACCTATCAATCAGCTGACAGATACGACTCGACGCACAGTTCGTTTCTTAGACAGAAGTCATTACCTTACGCGAATCCGCGTTGCGTCAGCTGTTTATTTTTCTAATATTATTATCTAAAAGATGTGTAACACTGTAGAATATGAATGTTTTAATCGAATCTAGGATCCTTTTCGTAAAAAAAAAAAGAAAATGATTGAAACGTTTCGATGCTCGCTCGTAAAAGTCGTAACCCCACAGAGGTCATTAGCTGCTTATTTAGATGTAAGTACCTGGTTTACAGAAGGTACTGTTTTTGTAAAACTGCGAGCAGGGAATTCAGTATTGTACCTACTTAGATTTAGGTCGTTTTGTATTTTAAATTCACATTTATTTTTATTGTAAGCGATAACTCTGTTATCAAAATAAGACGAGGTCGAGTTACGAAGTCTACCTAAGTTGGTTTATTGTGAACATCATCACGCCTGCATTCCCCGTAGAGATAGGCAGAGGTGTATTGTCGAATGTTCATTACAGTTCACCAGTGATATGTTAAACAGAGAGACGGCACGCGCCCCGCGGCAAGGCACTGCGCCCGCGCCTCTCCCCGCCGCCGCGTCTTTGATTCATAGAGCAGGCCGGTTTTATGCAAAACATCTCAAGCAGTTTTAAATTATGATAATTACGTAAAATAAAAAAAAAACATTTACATAAAAAATTCTTTTTTGTTTCTATAGCTTCTAAACGACCTATAGAGGTCCCTCTTAAAATATTTCGTGTATGAATAGATACACCTTATATATGAAAACATCATGTACGTAAGGAAAAACTTAAATCTTTTCAGTAAAAGAGGTGAAAGACACAACTATGGGACTAGAAATAGGGACCAATTGGTTCAACCGGGTTTCAGGCTGGCTAAAGTAGATTCATCCTTCATGGGGTACTGTTTAAAATGTTATAATAAAATACCTCCCCACATACTCCAACTGAATGAAACGAAGTTCAAAACCTGTATCAAACGCACACTATGCAGCCAAGCATATTATAAGTTGGAGGATTACATCTCTGACAAAAATGCTTGGCTCAACGCTGGTTCTGCTCCACAAGGGCGCCTAAACAATTGATTAGCATTCGGAAATATTGTTGGAGCTGCTGAAGATTGTAAAAACTATCTTTGCACTGTATAAATTCAATCTTTTAGTATTGTATAATTGCAAAGCACACGTGTGAGCACTATGTAGTACCTACTATATAGCTACCCTATACTGGGCACGTCTGTCATTGACTTGAATGTGCCCTGGCGGCTGAGAGTATGTCACGCTCACTCAAATGTCTCGCTGGTGGTGGCGTGTGTGTTGGATCATTAAGTTCCCTTCAAAATGTTTGAGCTGAATGGTGCTGATCCATACGTCATGTTCGTGAACGGGCGCCGTCAGTGGGGACTGGTCATCTCTTGGCTGCCACGGTTTTTTTTTTTTTAAATTTATCTTTTCCGATTTTTATGTTTTTTATTACGGGTCTTTCTACATCGTTCTCACATGTTTAATTTCAACAAGACTGATGTAACAAATTTTCTGTAACCATATTATATAAAAGAGTGTCCATGGAGTTTCTTGCCCGTTCTTCTCCATAGGTACCTACTTCGCTTTGGAATGGGCAACTAGCTTCATATTTTTGACTGACCGACCCCTTGAAAATTCAAAAGTGCCTGTAATGGGTTTATTTGAAATAAATGCTTTGAGTTTGAGTTTGAGTTTGATGCAATGGATTGGTTTGCTACCGTACAAATCGAGGATGAAAAATTAAAACACATTGTAGGCTGGCTATACATTCAAACACATAAATATTAATAATAATAATAATAATAATAAATAATAATAATAATATAGGCCGATCACGTGTTTACCGACGGTCTATAAAGTGCTTACATCCATTTTGAGAGCTAAAATTAACAAACATATAGACACCAACTTCATCATGTCTGCCTCTCAAAATGGATGTAGGAACGGGTCCCGCGGTACTAAGGAGCTACTCCTCATTGATATGGCCATTAGCCAACAGGTTCGTCGTTCCCGAAAGGATCTGTCGACATGTTGGATAGATTACAAGAAGGCCTATGACTCGGTGCCACATACGTGGCTCATGAGGGTGCTGGAGTTGTATAAAGTAGATGCAACTCTGCGCACCTTCTTGATGTCATGTATGGGGCGATGGAGGACGGTCCTTCGCTATCCAGGATGTCGGAATATCCTGAGGAATAGCGAGCCGATAAGGATCGAGCGAGGCATATTTCAGGGCGATAGTTTGAGCCCGCTTTGGTTCTGCTTAGCCTTGAATCCTCTAAGCACACTGCTGGAGGATTCAGGTCTAGGCTATCGGCTCCGGAGAGGTGGTCAGGTTATATCTCACCTTCTGTACATGGATGATCTAAAAATCTTTGCCTCCAACAATTTGCAACTAATGGAGCTACTGAAAGTAACTGAAACTTTCAGTAGCGCCATCAGGATGGAATTTGGTATGGACAAATGTGTGGTCATGCATGTAAAGCGAGGGGAGATTGTGGAATCCGTGGGAACCCAACTCTCGGATTCCATAAACGTCAGAGCCCTCTCCGCATCCGAAACCTATAAGTATTTGGGTATGTCGGAAGCGTTGGGCATCAATGGTACTGACATGAAGCAATCGTTGAAGGAGCGCTTCTTTGGCCGCCTGAAGAAAGTGTTAAATAGTCTTCTGTCAGGCGGAAACAAGGTGCGCGCCGTTAACGGTTGGGTCATGCCAGTTTTGATGTACTCTTTCGGCATACTCAAATGGACTCAAACCGAACTCGACGCCCTGGATAGGAGGGTCCGTACACTGCTGACTGCAAACCGAATGCATCACCCACGGTCATCGGTAATGAGACTGTATATCCCGCGAAAGTGTGGTGGTCGAGGCTTTTTAAACGCAAAGACCCTACACAATCGCGAGATATGCAGTCTCAGGGAATATTTCCTAGAAGCCGACGTGGGGATGCATCGTGATGTGGTCGCGGTGGACAAGGGCCTCACCCCGCTCTCCTTGGCTAAAGAGAACTGGCGCAAACCTGTAGTGCTTGACACTAATGATCGCATGGAAGTATGGCAGAGTAAGGAGCTTCACGGACGCTTTTTCCGGGCCCTACATGGACCCGATGTAGATCTTTTAGCGTCCGTAGCCTGGCTGCGTTTCGGTGACCTCTTTGGAGAAACCGAAGGTTTTGTCTGTGCAATTATGGACGAAGTTATGATGACGAACAATTACCGGAGATTTATTGTGAAAGACGGCACGGTTGACATCTGTCGGGCATGTCACCGTCCGGGGGAATCAATAAGACACATTATCTCCGGTTGTTCTCGTCTGGCTAACGAAGAGTACTTGCATAGACACAACCTTGTAGCCAGGATTATCCATCAGCAACTTGCTCTGAAATACAGCCTTGTGGAATCGGAAGTGCCGTACTACAGGTACGTGCCCGACCCAGTTCTCGAAAATGGAAATATCACATTGTACTGGGATCGATCCATCATCACTGACAGGACTATTGTTGCCAATAAGCCTGATATAGTGGTGGTGGATCGAGTACAGCGGCGCACAATGATTGTTGACATAACGGTCCCGCATGACTGTAACCTCGTGAAAGCCGAGAAAGATAAAGAAATCAAGTATCTTGATTTGGCTCGCGAGGTTGTCGACATGTGGGATGTGGACTCAGCAATCATTGTGCCGATAGTCGTGACAGCCAATGGCTTAATAGCCAAGAGCCTCGACAAACACCTGAGGAGGCTCTCGTTGGGCAGCTGGATCAAGGGCGTGATTCAGAAAGCGGTACTTCTGGACACGGCTCGCATTGTCAGGAGGTTCCTCTCTCTGGAGCCCTGACCGCCGGTAGCTTGGACCCTGTTCCCGATACCGGTGGGATACTATTTTTTATATTTTTAAATGTTTTTTAATTATTTTTTTTTCAGATTTTTTAAAAAATATTTAAAAATGTAATTTATAAGTTTGTAAAATATAATAAAGGAAATAATAATAATAATCCTTCCAAACCACTTTCGGCTACGGCGACCGTTTCTTTAACACCCTACTGGCGTCTATCATGGGCTCTCATGTGACTAGCAAAACCACCCTTGTTTACAAATATTCTTGTACAGAGAGGACAAGTAAGAGCACCACTAACATAATTATAACTGATTGCCGCTGGTGGTCGGGCCTTTAGTTCGTCACGCTTAGAATCCAGTTTTGTAAGCCGACGAGTCTCAAAATCAAAAACTTTCTGCTGTACCAATGACCTCCACTCTCCGCGGTTAGACGCAAGCTCTTCCCACTGAGATGGATCTACGTCACAACCCTTCATGTGTCGCTTAAGTACATCCTTAAATCTTAGGAGTTGCCCGCCATGCTTCCGCTTGCCCTCCTGAAGCTCCGAATAAAGGATGCGCTTCGCCACTCTTTGCTCCGACATGCGTGTCACATGGCCGCACCACCGAAGTTGCCTTTTCATGAGGTACGCCTCAATACCTCCCACATTAGCTCGTCTCAATACTTCCGTATCGCGCACTCGATCAGACCAATGGACGTTAAGGATTGAACGGAGGCATTTGAGATGGAATCGGTCCAATTGTTTAATGTAACGTCGGTACGGTGTCCATGTTTCGGCAGAGTATAAAATGTTAGGTAGCACAACAGCCATATATACCGATATTTTTGTGGCGCGCTTTAAGTCGTGTGAGCAGAAGACCCTGGCATTTAATTTACCGAAAGCTGCAGCAGCAGCATTGATTCTGCTGTTGATTTCGGCATCAAGGTCACACTTAGATGTTAATGTGCTCCCCAGATATCGAAACTTTTCAACCTGCTTCAGTACGTCTTCTCCAAGCTTAATGTTCAGTGTCTCATTTCCATGAACGTCCAGAGACATAACTTCCGTCTTTTTGACGCTGATCTTTAGGCCAAATTTAGAACACTGCTCGTGAAGGTTCGTAACAAGCTGTTGAAGCCCTTCTGGGGATTCTGCCACAAAACACAGGTCCTCTGCGTACATAATTTATTCAATATGTGCAAGAGACACTTTTGTGATTGCCTTTAGTCTCGATAATTTGAAAAGACTGCCATCTGTTCGAAAACGCAGCCGGACACCCTCTGAAGATATCGCAAGGGCATCACGGATGGCCACTGCAAAATAAAGGGCGAAGAGAGTGGGGGCCAAAACGCAGCCCTACTTCACGCCACAGGTAACCGAAAAGAACTGCGACTGCTCATCCTCCGCCACTACACAACACTCCATGTCATCATGCAGGAGACGCACAAGTTTTACGAACTTCTCCGTACATCCCAATTTTTGCAGCACTATCCAGAGGGCCTCACGAGGAACGCTATCAAACGCTTTTTCCAGGTCGACAAAGCAAAGGTATAAGTGTCTGCCTTGCTCTCTGCTCTTCTCCTGCAGCTGTCGAACTGCGAAGATTGCCTCGCAAGTACCCCTATCCGGTCGGAAACCGAACTGCGTTTCTGGCAAGATCTTTTCTGACAGTTTCCTTAGGCGGTTAAGCAACACTCTGGCGAAAGCCTTTCCGGGGACTGAGAGGAGTGAAATGCCGCGGTAAGAATTGCAATCTGCTCGGTCACCCTTGTTCTTATAAAGGCCCCTAATGCGCGAGAGTTTAAATGTCTTGAGAACTTGTTCCTCCTCCCACATGCGAACAAATAGTTCCCAGACCAGCGTGTGCAACTCAGTACCACCGCATTTTAGCAGCTCACCTGGTATTAGGTCCAAGCCAACCGCACGTTTGTTTTGCTGTTCTTTTATCGCACAGACAACTTCGTCCAGAGATAAGGGATCATCTAGCTCTTTTTCTGCTTGGAGTTGAGGTAGATCACTAATGCATATTAGATCTGCAGTTCGATCCACGTTAAGTAAATTATCAAAGTGTTCTGACCAACGCCTAAGCACTTAATCCCTGCTTTTCAGAAGGCTACCATCAAGCGACTTCAGAGGCACTTTGACAAAATTGGAGTTACCCAGGAGTTTACGAACCTCTTTATAAAATTCTCCAATTTGATGACTGTCAGCAAGCCATTGCATATACTGCGCCTTTTCCCCCCACCACTTGTCTTTAGCTTCTCTCGTGAGTTTGCGCAACTCCCGATCACTATCTTTTATCACAGCACTACTTTCGTTGTTCTTAAGCAAAGCTCGGTGTTTGGCAATTGCTTCCATCAGGACTCTGTCATTTTCGTCAAACCAGTATTCCCTTTGCTGAGGTTTTACACCTATAATAGCAGCTGCGGCATCCAGTATTGACGACGACAGAATTTCCCAAACAGAATCAATATCAAGAGTAACAGGGATCGTCGGCACAACATTATTAGCTACAGTCTCCGCAAAAGCCCTCCTCGTCTCGAAGTCAGCAAGCTTCTGTACATTCAACCGTTTTGCTTTGCTCTGACTGGCTCGGCAAGGGCGACGAAGGCGGAGACGCAACCTAGCAATGACAAGTCTATGGTCCGTCCAGCAATGTGCACCACGCATAACACGGGTAACAAGGACCTGGGACACGTCTCTTTGTCGTACGATAGCAAAATCAATGAGATGCCAGTGCTTAGATCTTGGGTGCATCCATGTCGTTTTGTGCTTAGCAGCAAGGCGGAACATAGTATTTGTTACTGCGAGCTGATACTGAGCACATAAACTTAGCAGAAACTGGCCGTTGGAATTCATGTTTCCAACTCCATGCCTTCCTAGAACCTTAGGCCAGGCTTCATAGTCTCTGCCTACCCTTGCATTAAAGTCTCCCAAGACCAAAATGCTCTCTCTAGGATGTATCCTCTGAAGGCACTGTGAAAGTTCCTCATAAAATTTACACTTAATGTCGTCAGCACTATCCAGAGTCGGCGCATAAATACTGACCACATTAAGGTAGTTATGGCCACTTAAGTGGAGGCGCAAGGTAGTGATGCGGTCCGAAATGTGAACAGGACATTCCTGAAGATTCTTGGCGATGTGATTTTTGACCGCCAATCCGACTCCCGACCGCCTCGGTTCAGAAGCGGAGGTCCCTTTCCAAAACAAAGTATAGCCACCGCCATGTTCGATCAGTTCACCTTCGTCAGCCAGATGTGTTTCACTGATAGCAGCCACATCAACATTATAGCGACGAAGTTCCCGAGCTACGATGGCAGTTTTACGTTCCGGGCAGGCGTTAGCATCACGGTCAAGCAGAGTCCGCACATTCCACGCGCCAAATGTCAAATTATGTGATAAAGATGGTGTAATATACTTATTTTTATTATAGTTGCGTCGACCACGAGTTTCAAAGATGCGGAAGCAGCCGTGGTTACTACTATCCTAAGGTTTTTGGGGTGAGCACTTTTTTAGGGCACCTTTTCTAGCCCCCTCCTCGGCTGAGCGGGGAAAGCAGTGCTTCCCTAAATAGGGCTGCTTTGTCATTCTGGGTGCTGCCGAATTTACCCTGTCCCCCCAGTTCAGAGTAAAAGCGACCACGGTGTGTACTCACACCCCCAGAACCGCTGATGTGCAGACCTCGGACAAAGCTCAGTTTGCATCCAACCGAACCTTTCTACCTCAGCCCATCGCCACCAGACTTTGCCAGATCGGAGTCCATAAACATAAACGGTCAGATGCGCAGGATATATTAAAGTGCTCAAACGTTCGCGCAAACGCAGGAGCACTCTCTCGTCCTTGCCCCCCTGGACCCAGTGGAACGGAGAACCGCTACGACCGGAGGGGAGCTGGATGCAGTAGACTGGCAAGCAATAACAAAGCCCTTATTACTGCCTTAAGGCCTTCCTACAATTGCCTAGGTATCTTGCCACCGGCGGTGGACTGCTGTAGACATAGCCAAGACACAACTCGGAGGGCAACCGAGCAGCTCGGGAGATGTTGTTCCCGAGCCCCTCCTCCAGGTTTAGCCCACGAGCCGACGTGGTTTCCGGGATGTGGCACGAGGAGCCACTGGAGGAGAGTTTGTGGACTGTCGACGGGTTACTTGAACTATGTCACCTATACGTATATTTATAACATAAATATTAAACACTAATTAAATATGTACTTACCATTCATCCCTGCATACCTACCGCCTATCACTCGACCGCGCGCCGCATACGGAGCCCCGGCGACCGCTCCGCCGCCTGATACCTACCGACCCGCGAGTACGATCGGATCGTCGCCAGCGCCGCCGCCTCTCCGCGCACGGCCCGCGTCCCTCGGACGTCGTCACCAGTCCGCTACAAATCGATATGGCGAATGCATGCCATTTTTAGCTTGCCGCGCATTTTGGTTATAAGTCTTTTGTTGTACTCGTAATTATTATTAGTGACAATAAACAATAGTGTTACGCATTATAAAGTGGTGTTTTAAAACATACCCCAAAAACACTATAGTGGTGACCCCGAGAAGGCAACACGTGCAACTAGTGCTACCTAATTTAGTGCAATATACGCGGACTCAAACTATTCTAGTGAAAATTATCTTGTGTGACAAACAATATGAATGATACCAAGCAGCTGGACGTGGGCGATGCAAAAAAGACTAAATCTCAAGATGTATTTCAAGTAGGCGTGCGCGTTCCGCCATTTTGGCCAGAAAAGCCTGCGATTTGGTTCGCACAAATACCAGTAAAAAAGGCCAGTTCGCGTTAACTAATATTACTGCGGAAACAACCAAATTCTATTACGTCGTCAGTCATCTCGACCCGCGGTACGCAGCAGAGGTCGATTCATCGAAATCATCGTGAAAACACCAGCGACCGATAAATGTGAAAAATTTAAGGCGGAGCTGATAAAGCGACTCTCAGAATCCCGCGAAAAAAAGTGCAAACTGCTGACACATGAAGAGCTTGGCGACAGGAAGCCGTCGCAGTTCCTCCGACACCTGCAGCACCTCGCTTGTCCGAAAGTGCCTGTGGAGTTTTTAAGAACAATATGGTCTTGCCGCCTGCCGAGCAACATACAGTCCATAATCGAGTCTCAGGCATCCGCGCGTCTCTACGCACTAGCTGATCTCGCTGACAGAATACATGATATCGTACCGAGAAGTCATCAAGTTGCGGCGACATCAACACATGGGGTGAGTGAAATGGATATTATGTGTAAACAAATGACCGAGGCAAGTCCAGGCACTAACTCAAAAGGTCCTTTGACCTTTCCCGGCCAAGCCGATTAAATAGACGCGAAGACCGCTCGAAATCCCGCCAAAACCGATCTCAATCACGTAATAAACATCCAACATGCTGGTATCATTATAAGTTTGGCGAGAATGCCACCAAAGGAAAACTGCAAAAGCAGTCAGTAATGGCGGCTGACGACTGCTCTACGTGTAAAGGCCGCCTATTTATCACAGATAAACGTACCAGCTAACAGTTTCTCGTAGACACGGGATCAGACGTGTGGGCCTACCCTAAATCGTTTTAACGTAATCAGCTGCGGTATAATAATTAATGCAACTACGAACTTGTCGCTGCAAATGGCACTCCGAAACCTACATACGGTACATTTCAAATGAGTCTTAACCTTGGACTACGTTATGAGTTTACTTGGAAGTTTATTATTGCTGATGTTTCAAGGCCAATCATAAGTTTCTATAATTTATTAGTCGACTGCAGGCAACATAAATTGATCAACTCAATAACAAACATGACCGTCAGCGCGCCTTCATCTCACGGAATAACACACGAACTGCTGTCGTTGAAAATGTTTACTGGTCATTCAACTTATCTCGACTTATTACGGTATTATCCGGAAATAACAAGACCAGCTGGATCACAAAATATGCCAATTCACAATACAAAACACCACATTCGAACGACGTCTGGCCCACCGGTTACATCACGACCACGTCGATTGGCACCGGACCGCCTGAAGATCGCGAAAAAGAATTTAACGAAATGCTACAAAATGGAATATCTCGTCGCTCTGAAAGTCCCTGGTCGTCCCCAATACATCTCGTGCCCAAAAAAGACGACGGCTGGACGCCATGTGGCGATTATAGGCAATTACATGCACGAACAATACCTGATCGGTATGTAGTGAGGCACATCCACGACTTCCCTTAACAGCTGTCAGGGTCTACCATATTCTCAAAAATTGACGTGGCGAAAGCATTTAACCAACTACCGATTTTTGAAGACGATATTATGAAAACAGCGATCACAATTCCATTCGGACTTTTTGAATTTACTGCCCTGAACTTCGGTTTGAGGAACGCTGCACAGACGTCCCAAAGATTTTTAGATGAATTCCTCCAAGGATTAGACTTCACGTTCGGATATTTAGACGATATCCTCGTATTTTCAAAAGAGGAGACAGAGCACATACCGCGAGTGCCTAACAAAAATATTTAACCAATTAATAAAACATGGTGTAGTAATTAACACCAACAAATGCGTCTTAGGTGTTAGTGAACTTACTTTCTTGGGTTATCACGTATCTGCAGATGGTATACGTCCCCTCCCAGAAAAAGTACAGGCTATCCAAGAGTACCCCCTTCCTTTTTTTTGGGTGGGCTTACCCCCGACCCTGAGGCGTCGGCCCTAACGGACCCCGTCATTTTGTGCTGACATCTCTTTGAGGCGCGCGTGGAACACGACGCGCCGTCGACCCGGGCCTGGTCCCTACCGGACGGCGAGCTACCCATTGCTCGCCGTCCGCAAGCCCGCACCTACGGTGGCCGGGAATCTGCAGGCGACTCCCGACGCCCAGGGTGTCTCCTGCGGCGACTAGGGGCGTGAGGGCGCAAGGCTCTCTCCCTCACGCGCTCCGCCTCCTCCTTCTCGAGCATTACTGCTTCGCAGAAGGAGGTGACGGCTTTCCATTCCCTCTCGCTCCGTACCATGGCCTGGACCAGGGCCGGACGCGAGAGATCGCCGCCGCCGATCGCCTCCACGAGGACACTGCGGTGCTCCGCCCAAGCTGGGCAGACCTCCACCGTATGCTCCTCCGTGTCCTCCGGGCGATCCACACAATGGTGACACCCGGGCGTTTCCTCCCGCCTTATGCGAAACAGGAACCTCCCGAAACAACCGTGTCCGGTGAGGACCTGTGTCAGGCGGAAGGTGAGGACGCCGTGGCGCCTCTCCAACCACTCCTCAAAGAGGGTACTTACCGCCGCAATTGCGTCGTGTCCAGCACTGGGTTGCGACAATCACACCCTCCACGTCGCCATGAGATCCGCTGTACCGTGATTTCTCGCGGCAGCGGAGTTACACCCCGGCGTTTTGCCTCCTCGCTCCACTCCCATCCGTGCGCGAGGGCTTTTGCCTCCAGATCCCATGGCGGCATCCGGCAAGGAGGCTCGCCGCCTCGCAGGAGACCGTGCGGTATCCGCGGACCAGCCGGACAGCCATGACCCTTTAAGAGTACCCCCTTCCTAAAAATGCAAAAGAGTTGCGAAGATTTCTAGGGATGACTAATTTTTACAGAAAATTTCTCCCTCGCGCCGCTCAAATACAAGCCCTCTCAATCAAGCTCTATGTGGCCCAAAAGTCAAAGGAACGACACTTATCACCATAACACCTGAAATTCAAAAAGCATTCGACGCATGCAAAAGTAACTTGTTAGAAGCCACTCTCATTACGCATCCTGATCCACAAGCTAAGTTAGCCCTTTTTACCGACGCTTCAGATGTGGCCATCGGAGCTGTCTTACAACAACGAAAAAATTACAGCTGGCAACCACTAGGATTCTTTTCTCGCAAGTTATCACCTGCTCAGACCAAACATAGCACTTATGACTGTGAATTGCTTGCAATACATGAAGGAAGGCGTTTTGGGATCTACCTCCTAGCGGTCCACCCCGGGCAACGGCACCACAGGCTTGCCTGTGGTACGGCTGAACGATCCCATTTAAACGGTGGTCGGCTCCGCAAGGGGCCGCCTGGCTCGCGACCACCATCCCACCGGAGTCCGGCGCCAAGCAGCTTGCTGTGTTCCGTCGGTGTGTGAGAATGCCAGTGCGTTTTGGGGAGAAGGAGGTTGTCAGTTGCGCTGGTAGAACCGGTCTTGTTCTCTGGGCATAACTTGCCGGATGACTCATTTTGGAGGGTAGCGGGATACGAAGCACGGTGCCAGCCGTTGGGCGACCGCAGTCAGTACCCGGTGGCTATATTTTGGGGTTCGGGCATCCCCGCAGTTTCCAAATGAGTTCCCCACAGGTTGGGTTAGCCCTAGTGTTCCACTTGGTTCACTGAGCAGCGCCTCGTCAGTTCGCCTTATTTATTTATTTATACTTTATTGTACACAACAAAAACACATAACAACAAAAAGTTAAATCAAACTATATAACATACAATGGGCGGCTTTATCGCTTTCTGCGATCTCTTCCAGGCAACCTTAGAATATACAGTGATTTGTCTGGACACAAAATGGGGCTGTCAGTGGTGCAAGAAACAAATATCCATTAATAATAATAATAATAAGCTGGCAACACCGTATCAACAAAACGTCTCGTTTTCTCATTTACGTAATTTTAATTCTTATAAGTTTTTTGACCCAATATACCAAGATATTTTTATTCTGAAGTAAACCTGAAACCTGCAAAACCAAAGAAAATTCAATAACGACATCAAACTACAACATAATGTAATTTTGAAACCAAAAACGACCGCATCGTAAAACATCACTGAATAAGAAACCAAAAATGAAGAAATGTTGACGAGATCAGCCGCACGTCGAGCACGCCCACCACCTCCTGACTCATCGCTCAGCTTCGCCTCGCCGCCGCCGGTACCCAGCGCTACTGGGAGCGCTGTGACGACACCGGCCGCGGTAGTTGCGTCGAGCTCGAGCGACGAGTATTTCTCCCCGCCCACGACGCCACCACCTGCTCGTCGACGAGGAGGACGCCGGCCGCCGGACGGCTTAGGACCTCGAGGCCCACCGGCCTCTGATAGGGTCCCAGCTCTCGGCGGAAGTGTGCAGCGCATGAGATGGACACGATCCATCAATGAAAACGTCATGCGCTCATACTATGGGGCTACAGAGGGGGGCAACAATCTGACCGCGTACCGTGTTCGGATACTCTTTTTCAGGTGCTTGAGCCAGCTGTCAACGTTTCGGCACAACGACTGTCGGATCAGGTGCGGGTCATCCAACGTAATCATATGTTGGATGACACTGTGCTTGATCACCTGCGAAGTGAAATGCAGAGTAGCCATGTCATCGCCCCTCCGTCGCAGACTGTTGAGGTACTATCACAGTCCAACACAAATCAAGCTGACGAGGGAAGTGATGATAGGGCTACAAACGTAAGTACCCAGTGCAATGAGGAATTGAGGAGTGCGTTGGAGTGTGTGATTCGGGAATATCGGTTCATGTCGCTCGAACTTAGACCACGCTTACCTCGTTTGCCCATGCATAACAAAAATAGGGCGCTGGTGGCGGTCCTGGATTCCTTATATGATTCCTCACCGATACTCATTCAATTCTGTACTGCGCGGCTGTAGCGGCATGTCGTGTAGCTCACGTCAAATTTACCAATGACTGTAGAGCTACGCGACCGCAACCAACCGTACCAGCTTGGCAGTGCAGAATTGAGCACCGTATTGGTGGGGCCAGAGCGCTCATCGGCAAACTAATCTGCTTCAGAGACGGCAATACTCGTCCAAGAGTGATGCGCTTTGTGAGGCGGGCGTTCTCAGGGACTGATATTAGCTCTCAGAACTATCTGTCCCGCGTCACAGAGCGCATCGACTTCCTGAAGCAGTAAGTGTATGCATGGGCTAACCGTATTCGTAGGTATAAGCGGCGAGTAGAGCGATACACTCAGAATCGCACGCTCCAGAGCGATGAAAGGTGGGTTTATAGGGGTTGGGAGCGACCGAACCAAAGTGAGGCTGACACGTGCCTGCCAGATGATGATGCCATGTGTTCTTTCTGGCGAAGTATCTGGTCGGTGCCTGTCAGTCACACCGAAGGTGACTGGGCTCGGGAAGTCGAGCGAGCCTGCAATCCAATACCAGAAATGGGGGCTATTACCATCTGCCCCCAAGATGTAGCTCGTGCAGTCCGTCCGTTACCTAACTGGAAGTCACCGGGGCCGGACGGGCTGCAGAACTTTTGGATTAAATGGTTTACAAGATCGCACGCTCGCATGGCGGCCCAGTACCAGACGGCTTTGGAGTTTGGTTCGCTACCCCAGTTCCTAACAACCGGAGTTACCCACCTGCTCCATAAATCAGGTAGCACCGCGGAACCCAAAAATTATAGGCCGATCACGTGTTTACCGACGGTCTAAAGTGCTTACATCCATTTTGAGAGCTAAAATTAACAAACATATAGACACCAACTCCATCATGTCTGCCTCTCAAAAAGGATGTAGGAACGGGTCCCGCGATACTAAGGAGCTACTCCTCATTGATATGGCCATTAGCCAACAGGTTCGACGTTCCCGAAAGGATCTGTCGACATGTTGGATAGATTACAAGAAGGCATATGACTCGGTGCCGCATACGTGGCTCATGAGGGTGCTGGAGTTGTATAAAGTAGATGCAACTCTGCGCACCTTTTTGATATCATGTATGGGGCGATGGAGGACGGTCCTTCGCTATCCAGGATGTCGGAATAACCTGAGGGATAGCGAACCGATAAGGATCGAGCGAGGCATATTTCAGGGCGATAGTTTGAGCCCGCTTTGGTTCTGCTTAGCCTTGAATCCTCTAAGCACACTGCTGGAGGATTCAGGTCTAGGCTATCGGCTGAGGAGAGGTGGTCAGGTTCTCACCTTCTGTACATGGATGATCTAAAACTCTTTGCCCCCAACAATTTGCAACTAATGGAGCTACTGAAAGTAACTGAAACTTTCAGTAGCGCCATCAGGATGGACTTCGGCGTGGACAAATGTGCGGTCATGCATGTAAAGCGAGGGGAGATTGTGGAATCCGTGGGGACCCAACTCTCGGATTCCATAAACCTTAAAGCCCTCTCCGCATCCGAAACCTATAAGTATTTGGGTATGTCGGAAGCGTTGGGCATCAATGGTACTGACATGAAGCAATTGTTGAAGGAGCGCTTCTTTGGACGCCTGAAGAAAGTGTTAACTAGTCTTCTGTCAGGCGGAAACAAGGTGCGCGCCTTTAACGGTTGGGTCATGCCAGTTTTGATGTACTCTTACGGCATACTCAAATGGACTCAGACCGAACTCGACGCCCTGGATAGGAGGGTCCGTACACTGCTGACTGCAAACCGAATGCATCACCCACGATCATCGGTAATGAGACTGTATATCCCGCGAAAGTGTGGAGGTCGAGGCTTTTTAAACGCTAAGACCCTACACAATCGCGAGATATGCAGTCTCAAGGAATATTTCCTAGAAGCCGACGTGGGGATGCATCGTGATGTGGTCGCGGTAAACAAGGGCCTCACCCCGCTCTCCTTGGCCAAAGAGAACTGGCGCAAACCTGTAGTGCTTGACACTAATGATCGCATGGAAGTATGGCAGAGTAAGGAGCTTCACGGACGCTTTTTCCGGGCCCTACATGGACCCGATGTAGATCTTCTAGCGTCCGTGACCTGGCTGCGTTTCGGTGACCTCTTTGGAGAAACCGAAGGTTTTATTTGTGCAATTATAGACGAAGTTATGATGACGAACAATTACCGGAGATTTATTGTGAAAGACGGCACGGTTGACATCTGTCGGGCATGTCACCGTCCGGGGGAATCAATAAGACACATTATCTCCGGGTGTTCTCGTCTAGCTAACGAAGAGTACTTGCATAGACACAACCTTGTAGCTATGATTATCCATCAGCAACTTGCTCTGAAATACAGCCTAGTGGAATCGGAAGTGCCGTACTACAGGTACGTGCCCGACCCAGTTCTCGAAAATGGAAATATCACATTGTACTGGGATCGATCCATCATTACTGACAGGACTATTGTTGCCAATAAGCCTGATATAGTGGTGGTGGATCGAGTAGAGCGGCGCACAATGATTGTTGACATAACGGTCCCGCATGACGGTAACCTCGTGAAAGCTGAGAAAGATAAAGAAATAAAGTATCTTGATTTGGCTCGCGAGGTTGTCGACATGTGGGATGGGGATTCAGCAATCATTGTGCCGATAGTCGTGACAGCCAATGGCTTGATAGCCAAGAGCCTTGACAAACACCTGAGGAGGCTCTCGTTGGGCAGCTGGATCAAGGGCTTGATTCAGAAAGCGGTACTTCTGGACACGGCTCGCATTGTCAGGAGGTTCCTCTCTCTGAAGCCCTGACCGCCGGTAGCTTGGACCCTGTTCCCGATACCGGTGGGATACTATTTTATATATATATATTTTTTTTTTTCAGATTTTTAAAAATATTTAAAAATGTAATTTATAAGTTTGTTAAATGTAATAAAGGATATAATAATAATAAAAAAAGCTGGCAACACCGTGTCAACAAAACGTCATCTTTTTCTCATCTCCTTATTTTTAATTGTTAAAAGCTTTTGGACACACTATAACAAGAAAATTTTATTTTGGAGTAAACCTGAAACCTGCAAAACTACAGAAAATTAAAAAAAAGACATCAAAACTACACATCGGAGGTGACATGACAGATGTCACCTCCGGTAAAACATCAATAAACCAAAATATGAAACCGAGAATGAAACGATGTTGACAAGATCAGCCGCACTCTTTGCCCCCAACAATTTGCAACTGATGGAGCTACTGAAAGTAACTGAAACTTTCAGTAGCGCCATCAGGATGGAATTTGTTGTGGACAAATGTGCGGTCATGCATGTAAAGCGAGGGGAGATTGTGGAATCTGTGGGAACCCAACTCTCGTATTCCATAAACCTTAGAGCCCTCTCCGCATCCGAAACCTATAAGTATTTGGGTATGTCGGAAGCGTTGGGCATCAATGGTACTGACATGAAGCAATCGTTGAAGGAGCGCTTCTTTGGCCGCCTGAAGAAAGTGTTAAATAGTCTTCTGTCAGGCGGAAACAAGGTGCGTGCCTTTAACGGTTGGGTCATGCCAGTTTTGATGTACTCTTTCGGCATACTCAAATGGACTCAGACCGACTCGACGCCCTGGATAGCAGGGTCCGTACACTGCTGACTGCAAACCGAATGCATCACCCACGGTCATCGGTAATGAGACTGTATATCCCGCGAAAGTGTGGTGGTCGAGGCTTTTTAAACGCTAAGACCCTACACAATCGCGAGATATGCAGTCTCAGGGAATATTTCCTAGAAGCCGACGTGGGGATGCATCGTGATGTGGTCGCGGTGGACAAGGGCCTCACCCCGCTCTCCTTGGCCAAAGAGAACTGGCGCAAACCTGTAGTACTTGACACTAATGATCGCATGGAAGTATGGCAGAGTAAGGAGCTTCACGGACGCTTTTTCCGGGCCCTACATGGACCCGATGTAGATCTTATAGCGTCCATGACCTGGCTGCGTTTCGGTGACCTCTTTGGAGAAACCGAAGGTTTTGTTTGTGCAATTATGGACGAAGTTGTGATGACGAACAATTACCGGAGATTTATTGTGAAAGACGGCACGGTTGACATCTGTCGGGCATGTCACCGTCCGGGGGAATCAATAAGACACATTATCTCCGGGTGTTCTCGTCTAGCTAACGAAGAGTACTTGCATAGACACAACCTTGTAGCCAGGATTATCCATCAGCAACTTGCTCTGAAATACAGTCTTGTGGAATCGGAAGTGCCGTACTACAGGTACGTGCCCGACCCAGTTCTCGTAAATGGAAATATTACATTGTACTGGGATCGATCCATCATCACTTACAGGACTATTGTTGCCAATAAGCCTGATATAGTGGTGGTGGATCGAGTAGAGCGGCGCACAATGATTGTTGACATAACGGTCCCGCATGACGGTAACCTCGTGAAAGCCGAGAAAGATAAAGAAATAAAGTATCTTGGTTTGGCTCGCGAGGTTGTCGACATGTGGGATGTGGACTCAGCAATCATTGTGCCGATAGTCGTGACAGCCAATGGCTTAATAGCCAAGAGCCTCGACAAACACCTGAGGAGGCTCTCGTTGGGCAGCTGGATCAAGGGCTTGATTCAGAAAGCGGTACTTCTGGACACGGCTCGCATTGTTAGGAGGTTCCTCTCTCTGGAGCCCTGACCGCCGCACAGTGTAAGATTTTGCAAATCTGGCGGGACAAAATTATATGTTGCAAATAAAATAATTGTTTTGTCTTGAAATAACATATAATTATAGTTTTTATTCATTTAATTTATTTATTTATTTATTTATTTATTTATTTATTTATTTATTTATAGGAGAACCAACAGCTATTACAAAAGTATAACAAAAAAGTGTATGAGACATAGAGCCAATTACAGGTTCTCACGTGTAGAAACAGTATCAGTAATAAAAAATTTAGGATCACTAACATGCACGATAGAAATAAAGTACATGTATTTAAATAATGTGCAAATAGCACTATGCACTTTTAAAAAATTCCGCGTTCAGCCGAATGCGTGCAGAATAACTTTTTGTGGTAAATGGGTCAAATGCGAACTCTTTACAAAGAATATTAAAGTCCTTGCTCGCTCGCACCATGTATGAGTTTTGCCTGTAATTAGAAGAGGAAAAAGGAATGGAAATAGGCGGATTAAATCTAACTGATCTCTGAGGGACATTGAAACGCAGTTTATGCAAGAGTTCAGGACAGTCAATCTCGTTTGATATAACTTTTAAAAGAAAAGTGCAATCCGCTAGACGACGACGATTTGTAAGTGGCTGCAAGTGAAATTTCTTGCAAAGATTTAAGTAATTATCAGAATGGTATGGTAAACGTAGCCGAAAACATAGGAAACGAATAAATCTTTTTTGTATATCCTCAATACGATCAATATATTTGCCATAATACGGGTTCCAAATTTGAGACGCATATTCAAGATGGCTTCTGACAAAAGAGCAATAAATAATCTTTAGAGTTTTGGCCTTCTTGAAACACCCAGCGAGTCTCATAACAAACCCCAGTGACTTTGATGCTTTGGCCACTATTTGCTCAATGTGCACGTTAAAAAGTAGTTTCGAATCATGAAAAACGCCCAGGTCGCGTACACCGTCACATCTCTGCAATAGCTGCCCTTTAAGTTTATAAGATGTAGGGAGAGGGACGCGTTTTCTGCTAAAGGAGATTACTGAACATTTAACAGGGTTCAAATCTAGTTTATTAATCAAGCAATAATTATCCAAACGTGCCAAGTCAGATTGGAGAGCATCCATGTCATCATCCGATGATATTGCAGAAAATATCTTCATATCATCAGCAAAACAAAGTAAATTAGAGTGGTGGAAACAAGAGTCAATGTCGCCAACGTATATGATAAAAAGCAACGGACCCATCAAGGAACCTTGAGGAACACCACTAGGAGCTGAAACCCAGCTCGAAATGTAGTTACTGATAACGACAGCTTGAGACCTATTTTCAAGGTATGAAGTAAGCCAACGAAGTAGATCTCCTCTGATGCCATTGTTAAAAAGCTTTGTTTTAAGAATATTGTGGTCAATTCTATCAAAAGCTTTACTGTAATCGGTGTAAACGACGTCGACCTGTGCCCCATTGTCCATTCTGTCCGTTAGAAAGTCATTGAGTAAAGCTAGGTTAGAAACAGTTGAACGACCCTTAAGAAATCCATGCTGAGAAGGGCTGAAAGTCTGACTTAGCGCTGCGTAAATTTGGTTGTAAACAACCCTTTCAAAAACTTTCGCTAATATGCATAGTTTGGAAATAGGTCTGTAGTTAACTATTTCATTTTTATGCCCTTTTTTATGCACCGGAGTTATAAAGGCAGACTTCCAGATTTGGGGAACAGAATGTGAAGCGAGCGATTTCTTGAACAATAGAGAAACTGGCAAGGCAATGGTTTCAGCACACCCAATCAGCAATTTAGGTGATAAGTGATCCGGACCAGCAGATTTAAATGGATCAATTTGACTAATTAACTTAACTATAACATTTAGGTCAATTTCAATTGAGTGAATATCCGAGGATATATTGGAATTTAAAGCAGTTTGGGGGGGACAATAATTAGTAGTTACATCTTCACCGGTAGGTTCAAGAAAAGTAGAATAAAAGTGGGAAGAAAATGCATTACAAATAGACTCGGGAGATGAGATCGTCACATCACCGTACTTGAGGAAACTAGGTATTGCATTGGACTTAGATCGCTGCTTCACAAAGCTCCAAAAGCGTTTTGGATTCTTTTCGATGGAGGCTTCTGTTTCGACTAAGTAATTTGAGTAACAATCCGCTTCAAGTTTATTAACCCGCTCACGTAAATGTTTAAAGGTCGCCTCATCTGAAAGTCTGCCATATGTCTTAAATTTACGGAGATATTTAAACTTCTCTTTAATCAAGCGTTTAAGTGCCGGGGAGTACCAGATAGGGTATGAGCTGTGAAAGACTGTCTTAGTAGGAATATACTTGATTTGAATATCCGCTATAGTAGCATAGAAGTAGTTTACGGCGTCATTAAGCGACATGTCTAAAAATACGTTAGTCCAGTCCAAAGCTGCTATTTCCCTATTAATTGCCGCAAAGTCAGCTTTACCGTACAGATAACGAATAAAAGGAGCGGGTGTAAAATAGGTATACTCTGCAAAGTTCACGTCAATACAGAGGGCAGGATGGTATTTGTCAACAGGTGATAAAGGCACCATACACTCACTCACTGAAACAATTTCGTTACATAAAACCAGATCCAGAATCTTACCATATTCATTCAATATTGCATTATATTGGTTTAACCCTAAAACCCGCAATTCATCTGTTAACATGTACTCATGACCACTACAAATATTCACAGGTAATAATGTGTCGTTATTTAATTGCCACAAGATTCCACTCAGGTTAAAATCACCAATAACTAAATAATTATCAGTTGGATTGTTTAGCACTATATTACTTAAGCTATGAAGAAAATTGGACAATTGATCAGAAAAAGAGTACCCTCTGTTTTGCTTACACAGATAGATGACGCAAACATTCAATTTAAGGTATTTTTTTGTGTTGGGCTGACGCACACTCAAAGTCACCCACAAGTCCTCAGCCGAGGAGTGAAATAATTGTTGGGGAACCGCAGATATACACTTACGGACAGCCACCAAGACACCACCTCCACGAGACTGACCCGTGAGACAGTAATCCCGGTCGCGACGCCACACAATAAACTGATCACCAAATAACTCCGAGTTTGATATGCCGTCCGTCAACCAAGTTTCCGTTAAAACAATAACATCATATGAACATAGACATAGTTGGCGAAGGAAGGATTCAGTCTTGGTACGGAGCCCACGAACATTCTGATAGTAAACATGCAGTTTTTTATTATCGTTCAAAGCCATCGATAATGAACACAAATTGTAGCAACAAAATTGTTAGCCCGAAAAAAACCACTCAAGTAACATAACGTTAAAAGACTAACGATTACAGTATGTATGACATTGTTTACTGCTAAAAAATACACATAGTTATTGCAATTTATTAACATAAAAGCAAATAGTAAACTAGTAGGTAGGGTATTTAGGCATACACAATTGTTAAACGGCACAAAAAACCCAGCAATATCATAGGTATCTGTGCGAAGAAGCAGGCAGTAATTAAATTCAATAATGCGTGCGAGCGAGATAAGCATAGATTGAGATGTTCTAATGAATAAAACAGCGCGATAAGACAAACATAAGGCCCATTTGCGAATACAAAAGCGATTTGACGAAGCTTCGAGGACGACACCGATGCTAAACCTTTTATACAAAATCAAGAAACAACCGGTTTCGGATATTAGTACATACTTAAACATTAATTGACTTCCAGACAAAAGTATTAAAAAAAGTTGAAAAAATAATGAAAATAACCAAAGGATCCGCCACTCTAAAATAGCTTGTTTAAATCTTTCTCTTTTGATATTACAAAAACAGCCGATCCTTCCTGCCTGCGGACATGAATCTTTCCGTGTTTGACCCATACATACTTGTACTCTTTCTCCTTAGCTATTGTTCGAGTTTTGTTCAGCAACTTTTTGGAGTCAGAGTTGAGATGATCGTTCACATATACCCGGTTCGTTTGGCCTATGAAACCAAGGTCATGGGCGGATAACGTCTTGAAAGAACGTGCAGCTGCAACAAAGTCCTCCTTAACATATCTGTTCAGAAAGCTGACCACAATTGATTTGTCCTTTGTGTTGAACAATGGAATCCTGGATATGTAGTTGATCTGAGTTTGAGGAAGTGTAAAATTAACCTTTCGGCTAATCTCATCCAAGATCGCAAAAAGATTTTCATCCTTTTTCAGGGGAATGCCCTTAATTTCCACATTATTCAGCCTTGATCTCTGGTCGCTAGCGGACAACTCCGACTTAATCAGGTCAATGTCTGACTGAAGAGAGCAAACAGATTCCTGTAGATGCTCAAGACCAGCAACTCTAGACTCAATGCCCGCAACTTTAACAGAGAAATCATCAAGACGTTTACCTTCGAACTCACAACTGACCTTGAGTTCTTTAAGCTCCTCTCTTAAACACTTGACATCCTCAGACAGCGTCGGCAGGCCAGACAGTTGAGCCTTGAGCTCACGAATCTCATTCAGGATCGTTTCCAGAGAAGCAGGTTCAGGTGTTGGTAGTGGAGATGGGGAAGGAGACGGTGACGGTGAGGAAATTCGGCACTTTGGACATTTCCATGCCGCCCTTCTGTCAGCTCCTAGTTTTCTCCACCCGCCCTCCGTGATGCTGGCGCAGCCAAAATCAAGGTGCCGCTTGCAAGAGGCACACTGAACGCCATCATTAAAGTCAGAATTGCAGCTGGCACACTTCATCATAGTATGACGTTAAAGTTAGATGTTTTGTTAAAATGTTTAGGACCACAGGTCAAACGGACTAGTCGAGCGAGGCGTGTAGGTATATGCGTAGCAGTCGCGCGAAGTGCGTAGCGGACGAGCCAGATGCGTGCTTGCTTAGTGGGTGATCGCGAGGTGCTTACTTACTTAAGCTATTAATGACGCTAAATCGTTATTTAATCATCAGAATCACTGCTTTGTCTACTACCGGTTTGGTCAGTATCGTCATCGCCGTCACTATCACTATTTCGTTCAGGCCCGGTGGAGCTTGTAGGTGCTGTTATTAATTTAAGAACTTCAGGATGAAGAGCTGCATTCGTTTTCTTTGTCTCCACTAGTTTCAAGCTAGTGATTAGTGGGTCGGAAGATATCAGAAGGTTATGTAAGAGATCCATGTTTGTTAGCATTCTAGAAGATTTACGAGCGTTTTCCAGTCTAAATTTTCGGAATTCTTTGTGTCTGGATTCTTGTGCTTCTTCCGACATTTGCCCAATAGGAAGCAAAAAATGTTTGATAACTTCAGGCCCGTGTAACAATATTTTATGAACAGTTACGGGCATAGGATACCAATCATACAATGCAACATATAAGTCTGCCGTTTCATCACAATACATTTTAAATGCATCATTGCTAATTTCATAACCACTTGTTAAGGTACGTAGAATAACATAAAACCTTTCAATTAGTCTTTGGTCTACTCCCGTTATATTTGATGTAACAAACGCATTCTTAAAAAATCGTCTTGCACTGTTACCATCATTGGTGTTACCTCCTCCCTGCTTGGGGGTGTCAAGGAGTAGACCAGTCTCTTTTCGGAAGCGATCTATTATATATTTTTTCCTGTCTGCAACCCTTTTTTTTTCTTCTGGTGTTCGACATTGCCATTTCTTTACTTCTTCATCTAATCGATAACCGATATGTAAGATGCATTCCATCAATCTTATTTGAGCATGTAACGTAGATAGGCCCCATGAAAATGCCTGCTGGTCGCAATGACGTTGCCTAATCTCATCCAGTTTATTCATATGCTTCGATGTAGCTAGACAAATGTAGCATTTCTGTGTTGCTCTGTTTTTGGCCAAAATATTGCAGACTTTTCCATCCACCATAGTTTCTTCAAATTTTTGAAAAACTTGTAGCTTTTTTTCATTAATTTCAATGATAGTTGGTGTCAGTTCATTTATTTGGTTCCGCACATTTTGAAACTCTTCTAAAACTGTACTGTCGCTTTCTTTAGTGAATCTAAATCTTATGGGTCTGCAATATGACGTGGAAGACGGCTGCGGATTTTGCCAAATTACAACCTTTTGTTCATGTTTGTCAAGTCCAAATAGCTGTAGAGGCACCATAGATGTCACTAAAACATTTGAGTCCTCAAATGTCTCCTCGTTGGCTTTTTGTTTGTATCGACTTTGTCCACCACTTCCATCACATCCCCATTTGAAGATCATTGTAATACCATGAACATTAATTTGCCCTTCATCATAAAGAGACTGCAGAACTTCATTCTGCACAATGCATAGCCGCTTTACAGTTAGATCCACGATGGCTTTCAACTTGATTTCAGCGAATGCCTCGTCAATTTTGCATTCATCCTTGGGTGGATAACAAAGTTGTTTAGCTTTCTTTATTTCTTCGTATGAGGGATAAATCTTTAAACCCTTTCCAAGAGCCGATTTTCGGATAGCTTGATATTTCCGAAAGCTCAACTTTGTTGCATTAATTAAAGCTAATGCTTCATCAGCAGAATACTTAGGCACCTCTGTCTTACGATAAAAAGCTTTTTTTACTTTTGTAGCTCTTGTAGGAGTTGTGACCAACTCACTCACCATAAAAGCAGCATCTCTTTTTCCCGATTTTCTCAACTTAGCGCTGGTGGCGTGAGTTAACTCGCTAAGTGAGTTTTCCTCAATCAATGAATTTAATTTACGTTGCTTTGTCTTAGAGCTGCTTGAGTTAAAATCTTTTTTTGGTCTTCCAGCTTTCTTTGTGCTCTGTTCTCCACTGGTACCGGGTAAATCTTGGTTGCTAATAACTATAGTGCTGTTCAGCCACTGATTGTGATTATTTAAAAAGTTTTTCTTGTTGCGGTGACACTGTTTCCATCGTTTATTAAAACCGATGACAAATGAATGTATAGTTCGGTTTAGTTCCTTCAAAGTTGATTCTGAACAATATTGTAGACTGAATTTGGTCTTGAGAAACTCCAGAAGCACACTTTCAGGCTTAGATCTAATCCGTCCGGAAGTATTGTATGAATCTTGCAACTTTTCAAAAAGTTCTTTTCTTGACATAGTCAGTTGTCTCTCTGTAAAAACGAACATAATTTTCAAAACCGCAAATAAACGCAGCTACTTCTACTTTAGTTTAATCCACTAAGGGTTAATTGACATACTAAAAATGTTATCATGACGTACAAAGGCGTACAAAAGTTTTCGCACTCTAAGGAATACAACTACTTCGAAAGATTTTGTAAAATAATCATCCTAACTTCACAGTTACCTACTGACATTAAATTTTGAATATGGTAACGTAAAATATATATCAATGTATTCCACAAACCTGAAGACATTTGCTCCATTACAAAAACAAGTAATATATGCACGAATTTTCAAGTCAGAACCTTCACAATGAAGCGGTAAGTGACAACTGCAGATCCGCTCTGAGAGAAACACGCCGTAACCTGTGTTCGAGGTACAGATAATAAAACACGTGCACGCCTATTGTTCCTATACTTGGATATTTGCATCGATAAGCTAATTAGCTTTCATTATGAAGGGGTTTTACGTCGAACTTCCATTCTTGTTTTAAAGGTATTTTGTACCACTAGATTTTAAACATCTTACACTGTGCGCCGGTAGCTTGGACCCTGTTCCCGATACCGGTGGGATACTATTTTTTATATTTTTAAACGTATTTTTTTTTTCAGAGTTTTGAAAGTATTTTTAAAAATGTAATTTATAAGGTTTTAAATGTAATAAAGGAGATAAAAATAATAATAAAATCGTTTATTTATATACAAGGGACACATTTACAATCGATACCGTAACAATTAAAAAGAACACAGTTGCTAATATGCCTGAACTAGGTTGAACCTGTGTTTCAGGCTAGAAAGTGCAAAATTACCTAATATAATAAATTAACAATGAGTACAAACTAAAATCTAAATGAAAACTTAGGTAGATAACAGTATAATAGCATGTTGGTGGATCTATTTGCAGACAACAAGTAGATCTTCTGTGTGTGCATAATCAATGGTTAGTAAATATTTATGTATAATTTGTTTACAGCTATAATTATTTAATTTATAGATAGTTAGTTTTCTATTTAATTTATTGTACAGAAATGGGCCTAAGAAATCTTTCTACAAAGACATGTTTCGAGGTTGCATTAGATAAGCATACTATGTCATTCCGTCTCTTGTTAGTATTTGTAGCATTGTAGGTAAGCATAGTGTGCTGTTTTAACACTAAGTGCATAATGAAAAGCTGGCGAACCGTTAGTACCTTGCAGGATTTATATAACAGATCTGTAGGAAAGAAAAAGGGATGGAAGTTTGCCACCTTTAAAATAGCTCTCTGAGCTCTTTCAAGAGGAAGCAAATTGGTTTTTGGTGCACCACCCCAAGAAGTGATACAGTATTGTATTATAGATTGACATAGGGCCAAATAAACTTGTGTTATTAATTTTGGATCTGAGATTGTTCGCAATTTTTTTAAAACATATATTAGTTTGCGCACTCTATTAGCTAGGCTTTCAATATGTTTTTTAAAAGAGAGTGGATCGTCCATTATTACCCCCAGGTATTTTATGTTGCTCGTTTTGACGATAAAGGGACATTTACACATGTTGACTGTACGGTTTCCACATTGATGGGCATATAAATGAGGGTTGGTAATGAGTTGAGGCTTGCGCATGGAGAAGTGAATATATTTAGTCTTGTCGGCATTTAATGTTAGTAAATTGATTTCGAACAGTTCGCTACTGGTTTTAGCGGTAATTAACGCCGTGTCGTCGGCATATGATAAATGGTATATGATATATGGCAAAATTATATCATATGCCGACGTAATATAATTTTGCCATCTTTAATATGTAGATTACACAGGTCGTTACTTTATTAGATTATTTTATATTTTGTAAATGTGAGAACGTCGTAGGCCCTGTGGATTATAAATTATAGACAATTGTCTATTTGTTTAACATATGGTACCTGTTGACAGGCCTACACTGTCCTCCCATACCTGTTAATCACTGTAATTGGAAAACATTGTAAAAGACATATTTTTAAAAGAGTAACCATGGAGTTTCTTGCCGGCTCTTCTCCATGGGAAACGACCAATTGGAACCGTGCACCTAGAATCTGACGTTTCATAAGTGCCCATGTAGGTCTATGTGAAATAAAATATTTTGATTTTGATTTTGATTTTTGTTAATATAAATAAGGAATAGCGTGGGGCCCAAAATACTCCCCTGAGGAACACCAAAACCAGTATTTTTCTGCTCATCGCTCGTAATATTATCTATTCTAACACATTGGTACCGGCCGTATAAATAATCAGTAAAAAGTTTCAGCGGCGTTCCCCTTATTCCTATTGTCTCTAATTTATTCAGAAGGATAGAAACAGACACCATATCGAAGGCCTTGGCTAAATCGAGGAAGACACCCAGGGTCTGGTTTCCTTTGCCGAGTTCTTCTGAAATATAATCAGTCATGCTATGTACCGCATCGGCTGTCGATAGTTTGGCTCTAAAACCAAATTGCGCAGGGGATAAGATGTTGTTTTTTTTTTGGTAATTAACTAGTCTACTGTTCATAATTTTCTCTAGTATTTTTGAAATAGAGGGGAGTAAGGATATTGACCTATAATTATTAACTACGCCTTTATTTCCCGATTTAAAAATAGGGATTACAACTGCCTTTTTTAGACAACTAGGGAAAATTCCTTTGGAAAGACAGATTCGAAATATATGTGTTAAGGGAGGTACCAAAATCTGCTTAAAGTTTTTAAGGATCTTATTGCTTATATTATCCCATCCAACTGCACAGTCATCTTTTAGCCCAGAAATAATTCGGATTACTTCATCTTCATCAATGTCTAACATAGCAAAAGATTTCGTGTTACGGCTACTGCATGATTTTTTTAAATCTGGTAGGTCGCAATATTTCGGAATCTGTTCGGCAAGAGTTTTCCCAACATTTACAAAAAAGTTATTAACATTGTTAGCTGATAAGAGTGGTGAAGGATTAGTAAACAGTAAACTCGAATTTGATTCACGATGTTTAGACATATTGGTGACGTTTTTAATATGTTTCCAAAGTTGCTTGCTGTTTTTAGCTGCTTTATTTAATTCGTTTTTATCGTAATTATTTTTTATATACTGTTTTTATTATTAGATTATCAGGGTATCTCTTAGGTCTCTGATGAAGTTTATCTCTGTGTCTTATACACCGAATTAGTCCAGGAGTAATCCATGGTTTAATATTGTAAAAAAATTTATTTACTGTAGAAACTGTCGTGTTACGTAAAATTGCTTGTTGGGCATGTTTTATTAAGTACGATAAAGCCAAATTAGCGTCAGCAGTATTGTAAACTAGGCTAAAATCAAGGTTGCAGAAATCACATTCCAGTTTCTTCGTGTTTAGTTTGCTAATAGTCTGAGGACGATTTAGCTTAGGCAGCGTAAAATTTACGTTTAGTAGGACAGCGTGATGGTCGGTAATAGTTGAGTTAGTAACAAGCGTTATTTATGATAGGCTGGTTTTGATCATCACATGATCGAGGCAGGAACCGCTCTGATGAGTAGGCAATGTGTGAGCGGGAAGAAAACCATGGTATAAGCAGATATTAAGGTAATCTAGGGTCCCTGCATCGCAGGTTTTGGAGGCATTATTTATATTTAAATCACCTGTTAGTATAACAGTCTTAAATGGGCTTAGTGCTTGAAAAATATGGTTTAAGGAATTGTTAAAAGGATCTAAGTTTCTAGCGGAAGGAGATCTATACACAGCGATTATCGCTGTAGTTGTACCAATTTTGGTGACCAAACAGTTACTCATACAGTCTTGCAGAGTATGTTCCTCGACTGTGACCTTTAATGATTCTCTAGCGAAAACTACCACACCATCATTTTGATTGTGGTTTTTTGTTGTATGCAATAAGTTGTACCCCGGCATTACTGTGAGGTTATCGTAGCGATTTGATAGCCAGCACTCGGTAAGAACCATTACATCACAATCAAAGTTAAGTCTATGAAGAAATATGTTAAAGCTATCTATGTTCTTATAAATACTACGAATGTTTTGGGTCAGTACGGTTAGTGAATTGTGGTAGTCGGAAAGATATTTTCTGCAGTCCTCAACGTCACATGTCTTTGCTACAGTTTTAAACGTGTTATCTATATAGGTAAATAAGTTATCATCCATACTAAAGTAAAAAATAAAATATAAAAAAAATAACAATAATAAATTAAGTCTAAAATATAACTTAGTATGTGGCGCTCTTAGGCGCCTTCATAATCTATCGAATTAATGTACCTGAATTCGGCAGCTTTCTTAGCAGGGCGATCCGTGTCTCCCGTCTTATGGTTAGCTTGTTTTTTAAAGCGTGAACATGTTGGTCATTTTGGCGGATTGTCTTTCTTTGCGCAGTCTTGCATTGCGTGCCCCTCTTCACCGCAGTGTCCACATGTGGGGGCAGCAACTTTACATGTTTTGGCTGCATGACCGTACTGCTGGCACTTATAACATCTAGTTACCAGGGTGAAGTCTCGTACCGGGCAGGACGTCCAATTTATAATCTGTCCTGTGTGATGAGGGCCTTACGAATGATGGCTGGAACTTCTCGAATATAGTTGCAATTCTCGGCATCTTTCCTGCCAGATTTGTGACTCAATTTTATTGAGGTCAAAAATGTATCTTGGGACATAGTCAGCTTCTCTGTCAAGTTTTGTTCATAAATACATTTATAAACCTCATTTTCAGCCATTGATGTGGGTACTCCTATAACTATAATGCGAGGCTTGCGCTTTTGAGGTTCGTCGACGGTAAGCCCTGACGACGCGCGTTGGACTGTTTGCTTGAGCCTATCTAGGTCATCTTTGGTCTCGGTGCTGATAATCAGTCCTCCTTTTCCAATTTTGCGAACGCCTCGTACTTTCAGTTTCATTTCTCCAGGGCATATGATTTTTTGGACCATGTTCTTGGTTTCGTCACTAGTCTTTGAGTTATCACAGGGATAAATCGCCACAGAGCTAAAAGTATTAGGACGAACAAAGCTGTTAGAGCCCTTCTTCACCATATCTGCAAACGATGTAATCGCCGCACCCTGCTTCGTACAGGACTCCTGAATCGTCCGGTTCATCTCCGTTAGACAGTCCGATAGGTCCCGAGCTTCGGTCATGGTTTTAAGGGAGGTATGGGTTTGAATTGCTTTTTGCTTAAGCGATTGGTATTGGACAGCCATTTGGGAAACTCCATGTCCAACTTTTCGGCAAAGAGTGCTTATTTTTAACTTCTGCTCAGCATTTAGCTTACCTTACCGGAAGTTATAGAACAGACCTCATTGAGGCACTGCTCAATAGATCCCATCCAGTTCTGGATCTCCGGTGTGGACACTACTTCAACAGTTTCATCTTGGTCTGGTCTTGGTTGTCGGGGTGGTGTCGGTGCCGGGGTTGGTGCCGGGGCCGGTGTCGGTGGAGGGCTGCGCCGCATCATCGCGCTCCGATTAAATGGGCTGCCTTCCATAAAAACAGAAATATTTTCACAAATAAACCCGTAAGTTCATTATTTCAACTTGCCACTTATTATTATATTTCAACTCGCACTTATTTCTCCGAATCGCACGCTACACTAAAACTAGGTCACTTATTTTGCAAACGTTAATTTATTTTATTTTTAAATGCAATGATGTGCACGTCTGTATGCTTTAAACGCCTATTCGTCTATCATTAAACTAAAATAGATACACAGGTACATATTAACATATCCTGAGGAATAGATACATAAATACGAAATATATAAGAAACGAAAATAAATGATAATTACAATTTACGAGAGCAAGATCATAACGACAAGTAATGATCCTTAACGAGTCTTTTAAATACAAATAACGACTGCGCGCGTTTTATTTCGACAGGCAGTGCATTCTGAACAGTAAAAGATACGAACGGCCTGGACAGTAAAAGATTTGTCGAGGAAAGTTGTGGAGTGCTCAGGCATTTTAAGCTTTAAGTTATCCGGTGATCTTAAAAACTTCTTGTGAGAGTCGCAAAGAAACTGGAAACGTTTCTTGAGATAGAGAGGAGTGGAAGGGGAAAAGAGCACATTATACAACAGGGAAAGAATGTGAGCATTACGGCGAAGGCGAATTGGTAACCACTTGAGCTTCACACGGAATTCGAAAACATGGTCATATTTGCGCAATCCAAATATAAACGTTAAACAAAATTTTTGAAGCCGCTCAAGTTTATCGAGTTGGTCTTGGGTAAGGTCAAGATAGCTGGCATCAGCATAGTCAAGGATGGGTAAAAGGAGCGATTGTGCAAGCGCAATCTTGGTTGCAGTCGGCAGAAAATTACGCAATCTCTTCAAAGATGCAGCGGATGCAAATAGCTTGCGGCTAACTTCCTGTAGCTGGGCAGTCCAAGAGAAGCCTTATTCCCCACCTTTTTTTTTTGTTCCGGGGTGGAAAATCCTCATGGATGTCCTCCGCCCTGGGGCTGGACCCATTTAGGGCGGCTGGAAGAAGGCGTTGTCCGCCCTCCGCCTACGCCCGGTGCGCCTACTGCGGATCGGGAGAGTGGACGAGATCTCTCTTTCCCTTTCCGCAGCCTCCTTCTGCGAGATAACTGTTTGGCAGAAGGAAACCACAGCATATGCCTAAGCCTATGCTCGCGAGATCCTCCCTCCCTAGCTCAGTGTTGCTCCCCGCGCTCTCCGACGGAGCTGGCGATGAAGCCAGCGATGCGACCGGCGTAGCAGGGCGCGTGGAGCGGACCAACGGGTCACGCCACGGCTTTGCAGCCGCACGACCCCGACCACTCGTCACCTTGGGCGCTTTTGGCGCCGGCAGGGTTTCCTCATCCGTCTTCCTCTTAAGCAGCGCCTTGCCGCGCCTGCTCAGGTCCGGATCCGACCTACTGTGTCCGCGGAGGGACCGGAGCATCCTCGGCTCTGGTTGCCATCATAGGTGGCAAGCGGTTCGATCACCAAGCAAAATACGGCTCGGCGACCACAACCACGTGGATCAACCGCTCCGCCATGCTCTGGAGCAATAGATCCTGAGCTCTGGCACAGTGATTGATGTTAGCCTGGAGGAAACGGAATTGTGCCATTAGTGGCATTCCATTTCCTTGGCTCCTCCTTTCCTGGGCGGGAGTCGGCTGTTGGGTTGTTAGGCTGTGGAAGGGGCGCAGATCCTCCGACAGCCCTAGTCCTCTTGAACCTGGGTTTGGGTGCCTTGCAGGAGAGCCCTCGCGTCATTTTACCGATGGCGCGAGGAGTTGCGGGTGCGGGGCGGTGGACCGATGCAGCGAGAGATCGAGCTGCGAGCTCTCTGTGCTGCGAAAGCCGCAGAGAGCAATGGCCGTCAGAGTCATAAGGGGGTATCGCACGATCTCCTACGAGGCGGCTTGTGCACTGGCCGGATCCCCGCCATGGGACCTAGACGCGAAGGTGCTCGCGTCACTTTATTGGTGGCGCGAGGAAGCGAGGGCGCGGGGCGAGCGGCCGATGCAGCGCCATATGGAGCAGCGTCGGTCGCAGCTTCGCGAGGTCCTGGTGGCGGAATGGCTGGACAGGCTTTCACGCCCTACCGCCGGCCTCGTCACCATCGAGGCGGTCCGGCCATTACTCGACCTCTGGCTCGGGAGGAGGCACGGCTCCCTGTCGTTTCGGGTGACGCAGGTGCTTTCGGGCATGGTTGCTTCGGGAAGTACCTGTGTCGCATAAACAGGGAGCCGGACGCCCTGTGTCACCACTGCGTCGACTGCCGGGAGGACACGGCGTGGCATACGCTGCCAGAGTGTGCCGCTTGGGAGGAGCCGCGCCGTGCCCTCATAACAGAAGTAGGCGATAGTCGGCAGCGTCGAGTCCTGGGACGCGGTGGTTTGCGAGATTACTGTCTCGCAGAAGGAGGCTGCGGAAAGGGAAAGAGAAATCTCGTCCACTCTCCCGATCCGCATCAGGCGCACCGGTCGCAGGCGGAGGGCGGACAACGCCTTCTTCCAGCCCCCCTAAATGGGTCCAGGGACGGCGGACTCGGGGTCGTCCGCCGGCCCCATACAATCAGGACCCGAGGTGGCGGCGCGTAGTATTCCTTGCGCGTTCCTCTTAGACGTTGCGGGGGGAGTCAAACACCTCACTCCCCCCCCAACACGAGGAGGCCCGCAGAGGCGGGCCGCGACCAGTCGGGTTGCGAAAGAATCATTTGTTCCCGAGAGACCCCGACGTAGGTGTCAGATGGAACGCCGGGGTAGTTTTTAGTCAGTAAGAGTCTGACAGACCCCTCCGCCCGCCCCAGGGCGGAGGACATCCATGAGGATTTTCCACCCTGGAACAAAAAGAAAACATGGGTGCCTTGCAGGCTTTTCTGCCAAGTCTGTGCTCCGATGGTTTTGCTGCAGTTGCGCAAAGACTGCAGTTTGGTGCCGCGGAGCACAGGGCCGCCTTGTGGCCAGACTGACTGCAGCGATAGCACTGATCGCTCCGATCTATTTCGGCGGTGCACCGTGCCCGGACATGCCCAGTGCCCAGGCATCGATAGCACCGCATGGCCCTGGGTTGCAGCAGCCTAACCCTCGCCGCAACCCACCCCACCAGCAATCGCCCCCCCTCGGCGACCTTCTTCGCCACTGTTACAGGGCACCGCACCCAGATCGTGCCCTCTAACAATAATTAATGAACAAAGTAAAGAAAAATAAAGTTAAACAATGGCTGCACTTCCTCCCACTAAAAGTGCACCTCACCAACATCAGGGGGTTGCACTCCAATCTCGATCCGGTCCATCACCATCTTGAGACTGAGAAGCAGCACTTGTTTTTTCTAACGGAGACGAAGACATTGGACGTGGCGTGCCTCAACTACCCGGGTTACTCTCTTGAATACAAGTTCAAGAAGCAAGCTGGGGTCTGTGTGTACGTCCGCGATGACATTTCTTGTCGTCGTCTCCGTTGCTTTGAGAAATCGGGTTTTATCAGTCATATGGCTACTTGTGGACACTGGCGTGGAGAAATTTCTCTGCATCGGCGTCTACCTATCGCACAGCGGTGACCAGGAGACAACAACGCTCTTCAATTGCCTCGTGGAGTCGACTGACGCAGACCAGCAACGGTAACCAACAGCGAAGCTCATTTTTCTGGGAGACTTCAACGCCCATCATAAAGAGTGGTTGTCCCCGTACCAGAAAACTGACCATGCTGGGTTAGAGGCGCGCAAGTTTGCTTTAACACTAGATCTAATCCATCTGGTGAATGTGGCAACGCGGGTACCGGATGTTGACGGCCATACACCCAACTGCTTGGACCTACTGCTGACAACTGATCCAGACTGTCATTCAGTATCGGTCTCAGCCCCGCTGGGAACGTCTGACCACTGTCTGCTGAAATCCGTGTCAACCTGCTCTCCGCCAGATGAGAGCACGAGACGAGTATGGCGATACGATTCAGCAGACTGGGATGAGATGCGGCACTTTTTTGCGTCTTATCCATATCGGCATGAGTACTTTTCCTCGGGTGGCCCCTCGTGCTGTTCTGACGTGGTTGCGGGCGTGATTCGGCAGGGGATGAAGTATTCTATTTCATTCTCCGACATCGCGCTCGGTCACAAATCCCGACGTTGGTATAATGCAATGCGCCCACGCTGAGGCCCGCAAACAGTCTGCCTACCGAGTTTGGGTCAAGGCCCGCGACCGAAAAGTTAGAGCACGTAGGGTTCGCGTGAGGAAGAGATCGTTTAATTCTGCTGCCAAGTTCTGCAAAAGGGTTCTACGTGGGACGCGTTTTGACCATGTTGGACGTATCGGGGCCAAGCTGGCATCGCACCCACAGGGAAGCAAACAGTTCTGGTACCTGTCCAAAGCTGTTGAAACGAATTTTTGTCGTCCCACCTTACCTCCAATGATGAAACCAGATGGGTCGCTGGCTCACTCTGCAAGTGAGAAGGCAAATTTACTTGCATTTCTCTTTGCAAGTAATTCACGTTTGGACGCTGGCTCCAAGCAACCACCTACTGTACCTTGTTGTGACTCTTCGATGCCGGAGATCGCAATTCATAATAAAGAGGTGCGAAGAGTATTGTGCAGTCTAGATGTGAACAAGGCCAGCGGGCCTGACGGTATTCCAGTGAGAGTGTTGAGGCAGTGTGCGCCTGAACTGTCTCCTGTGTTGACGCGCTTGTTCCGCCTCTCTCTTGAAAAAAGAACGGTGCCAAAATCCTGGAAGCTTGCTAATGTACAACCAGTACCCAAAAAGGGCGACCGTGCAGACCCTGCCCATTAACGACCGATCGCCATTACTTCCATTTTGTGCAAGGTTATGGAAAAGGGACTGAACAGTAAGTTGCTGACCTACCTTGAATACAATGATCTCCTCAGCGACCGTAAATATGCCTTCCGCCAGGGACGGTCAACTGGCGATCTTCTTGTATGTGTCACGCACTTCTGGGGCGAAGCCATCGAGAAACACGGCGAAGCACTAGCTGTATCGCTAGATATTTCGAAAGCCTTTGACAGGGTCTGGCACGCAAGTCTACTCAGCAAGCTTCCTGCTTATGAATATCCCCGCTGAGTTTTGTAGCTGGATATCAGACTTCCTTAGTGAACGATAGATTAGAGTAGTCGTTGACGGCTGCTCTTCTGAGCGTATGACTATTGATGCCGGAGTTCCTCAGGGGTCTTCTCTCTCTGCAAATCTTTTCCTGTTGCATATCAATGACCTACACCAACCTGGTCTTGTTGGGTACGCAGATGACAGTACTGTGTCAGAGAGATATTTGTCCAGCCCGAAAACCAGCGGGGGTGAAGTTCGTTCCTTAAGAGAGGTCATGGTAGAGCGCCCTCAACAAGTCGGAGGCCATGGTGTTTCATGGCCCCCGGCGGGCGCCGCCGGCCGGATCACACATTGTGGTCGGGGGGTCCGGATCGCTGTCGAGCCCACCATGAAATATCTGGGATTGGTGCTCGACAGCCGGTGGGACTTCGGACCCCACTTCCGGCGGCTGGCGCCCAAGTTGTTGGGCGCGGCCGGGGCGCGGCCGGGGCGCTGGCAACGCTGCTTCCCAACCTGGGGGGCCCGAGTGCAGCCTGTAGGCGGCTCTATATGGGGATCGTGAGATCCATGGCGCTCTACGGAGCGCCGATCTGGGCGGCTGACCTGACGGCCGCCAGCATCTCTGTGCTGCGAAAGCCGCAGAGAGCAATGGCCGTCAGAGTCATAACGCACGATGTCCTACGAGGCGGCTTGTGCACTGGCCGGATCCCCGCCATGGGACCTAGACGCGAAGGTGCTCGCGTCACTTTATCGGTGGCGCGAGGAAGCGAGGGCGCGGGGCGAGCGGCCAATGCAGCGCCATATGGAGCAGCGTCGGTCGCAGCTTCGCGAGGTCCTGGTGGCGGAATGGCGGGACAGGCTTTCACGCCCTACCGCCGGCCTCGTCACCATCGAGGCGGTCCGGCCAGTGCTCGACCTCTGGCTCGGGAGGAGGCACGGCTCCCTGTCGTTTCGGGCGACGCAGGTGCTCTCGGGGCATGGCTGCTTCGGGAAGTACCTGTGTCGCATAAACAGGGAGCCGGACGCTCGGTGTCACCACTGCGTCGACTGCCGGGAGGACACGGCGTGGCATACGCTGGCAGAGTGTGCCGCTTGGGAGGAGCCGCGCCGTGCCCTCATCTCAGAAGTAGGCAGTGACTTGTCGCTGCCGACCGTAGTGAGTTCGATGGTCGGCAGCGCCGAGTCCTGGGACGCGGTGGTTTCCTTCTGCGAAACAGTCATCTCGCAGAAGGAGGCTGCGGAAAGGGAGAGAGAGATCTCTACCACTCTCCCGATCCGCAGCAGGCGCACCGGGCGCAGGCGGAGGGCGGACAACGCCCTCTTCCAGCCCCCCTAAATGGGTCCAGGGGCGACGGATTCGGGGACATTCGTCGCCCCCCAACATCAGGACCCGAGAAGGCGGCGCGCGTAGTGTTCCTCGCGCGCTGACCACAGACGTTGCGGGGGGAGTACACCTCACTCCCCCCGCCCGAGACGGGGCCCGCCCAAGCGGGCCGGCACCAGCCGGGGTTGTGGAAGAATAATGTGTTCCCGCGGTGGTTTTTAGTCAGTAAGAGTCTGACAGACCCCTCCGCCCGCCCCAGGGCGGAGGACATCCATGGGGATTTTCCACCCCGGGAACAAAAAAAAAAAAAATAAGGTCATGGTAGAGCGGATTGATTTGACCTTAAGCCTTGTCTCCCGGTCGGGTGATGACAATCTCGTCTCTTTTAATGCCACCAAAACACAGGCTTGTCTTTTCACCGCAAAAAGGAGTCGTTTTGACCAAACTCCTACTATTCGGGGTACTTCTGTTCCTGTAACTGATCGGCTTGAGCTCCTAGGCATGGAGTTGACGTCCAGTCTCAACTTTGGCGCAACCATTGAGCGCAAAGCTCAAAATGCGGTCAAAAAACTGGGCTTTCTAAATAGAGTGAAGCGTTACTTTACGCCTGGACAGCTTCTAAGTCTTTATAAAGCGCAAGTCCGATCCTGCATGGAGTATTGCAGCCACCTTTGGGTTGGCTCTGCAAAATACCAACTTGCCGCGCTCGACTCAGTGGAACTATAGACTGTACTTCGGTGAGTGTGCGCAAGAATTCCACGACCTCATCCCACCTGCCCCCTTCTACCATCGGACATCTAGACGTACTGCTAATTACCATCCATACTTAGTTGCCATTCCACCAATTCGCACTAAGCGCTTCCAAATATCCTTCGTAATGCGCACGGCAAAAGAGTGGAACTCACTACCTGCGTCTGTGTTCCCGAACGCATTCAACCCGAATCTCTTCAAAGTTAGAGTGAACAGGGTTCTTTTGGGTAAGCTCACTCCATCGTAGACTTTGTCTCTGTCACTTCTGACCTAGACTCAAGTCAAGAGCAAACCCATCTCAAATAAAAATAAAAATAAAAGAATAAAATACTTTAGGTATATGGTCGAAGCGAGAACATTTAAAGTGTTCACCGATCATAAACCCATTACATTCGCCTTCACAACAAGGAGAGACAACTGCTCACCTCGTCAACACCGCTATCTTGATTATATCTCTCAATTCACGACAGACATCAACCATATATCAGGAAATGGCAACGTAGTCGCCGACGCATTTTCAGGATTTGAAAGCCGATATACTACCATCAACTACAAAGAACTGGAAAAAGATCAAGAGTTACAGAGTTTGCTACAAAACAACACGGCACTTCAGTTAGAGAGTGTGAAAACTATGGATGCTTACATAAACTGTGACTAATCTACTTCGTGTCCTAGGCCAGTCATCACGCCAACTTTCCGAAAAGCAATCTTCAACAACCTACACAATCTCAGTCATCCAGGCCCCAACGCTACAGCCAAACTAGTATCTGAACGATTTGTGTGGCCTAAGATTCGTCGCGACTGCAGAACATGGGCTCAACAATGCACTGATTGCCAACGCAACAAACTTACCCGCCATACCCACTCTCCTCTTTTCTCATTCCCTGTTCCTTCCAACCGTATTTCCCACGTCCATCTTGACATAATGACCTATGCCACTTTCTTCTGGTTTCATGTACTGCCTCACAGCTGTAGATAGGTATACTCGATGGCCAGAAGCCTACTGTTAGCGCCTTGAGCTTTATGGAAATCTTTATAGGCTAACATGAGGGTGCGGGAATAGAACTGTCTAAACAGCTCTTTCTAGGCTTCTAAAAGCCTGGAGCGGTGATTCGGAGGTATGGAGAAACAGGAACAAGAGAAGGACACAGGATGCAGCGCCTTACCTTTCTAGAAGTCTGAAGTCACCTTCCAGCTGCTAGGGGCTTGCATGCCCTTGATGTGTAGGTTAGCCACGCGGCAAGCCAGCGTGGTTTCACAGATAAACGGTTCCTATTACTTTCACAGCACTTCAAATTAGTGTAACTTGATAATTATGTAGGTCTAGTTTGATATATAGACCCGAAAACCCGGATTTATCACGTAATCCAGATATATTAGCGGTAAAAGCTCTGAAGAGATGCTTTCGCGGCAACGGATTAGACGAAACTTAATTCTTTTCTTTTAAAAATGGCGTCCGTTCCGGTCAGTGTTATTCCAGCCATATATTGCTGTCTCTCTCTGTCCTATGGTAGACGCTGCAGGAATGGATGGAAAGGAAGGGACTGATGAGAAACGTACCTACTACCGCCACATTCAAGAAAAGATATAATTCAATGTATGTATTTGGACATCAACGACGTATATGGCGGTAACATTCTCCCGACCTTAAAGGGTTGCCTTTAAAAGAAAGTAAGTAGTCAAGTAAACCCTAAAGTTTACCTATTTAATTAATTTATTTAATTAAGCGATAGGATCTGATCCAGACAGAGTCAGTCCTTAACAATTTATTTGCGGGATCGTCTGCTCTAAAAAGAGTCAGAGAAAACATAAATTTATCTATTTGCAATAAACCTATCTCTAAAACTAACCTAAAGTAAGAGAGCTACACTCACTGGCTCGGTAAAAGACACACACGGACAACTGGGCGGACCAGGCTACCCTTAGAAGTTCTAATGGTAAGAGACCGCGTTATGCCATCCTTCGAGGTATGAACAGCCTCCACCACACCTAGAGGCCAAGCAAATGGTGGAGCGTTATCGACAATCAGTATAACTACTGATCGCAGCGGGATAGGAGTGGTTGGAGTGTTCCACTTGGATCTAGATTGCAGTTGATGCAAATATTCTACGCGCCATCGCTGCCAGAAAGACTGTACCATCTTTTGCAAAATCGAATGTCTGTGCAGCAAACTTACGTTTTCCACTTGGGGAGCAGGCAGAGAGTGTAGAGGAGCAGTGTTAAGAAAATGAGCTGGCGTAAGAGCCGATGGCTCTGAAGGGTCGCTACTCATAGCGGTCAGAGGACGCGAATTTACAAGTGCCTCGATTTGCGTTAGCACCGTCAACAGCTCTTCATAAGATAATATTTGTTGACCGATAATCTTGAATAAATGAGATTTTACCACCTTTACCATGCTCTCCCAGCAACCTCCCATATGAGGCGACTGGGGTGTTATGCGCTTCATCTCTATGCGACTTTCTGAAAGCTCATATTCAAGATGCGGGCGATGCTCATCGAGGAACCTATAAAGATCGCGAAGGTAAGAACTACATCCGACAAAATTAGTACCATTGTCAGTGTATATACACTGTACAGGACCGCGACGTGCTAGAAATCGTTTCAGAGCAGCAAGGAAATTGGCGGTACTTAATTCCGTAGCGATTTCTATATGCAAACACCTGGTTGTCAGACACGTGAAAATGCAGAGCCAAGCCTTGCGACTTCTAATACCTCTTCCACGAACCGGAGTATACTGGAGAGGACCAGCATAATCACATCCAGTATGCGTGAATGGCTTGTCAACTTGGGTGACGCGGAACTCGGGCAAGTCTGACATGATTGGAAAAGAAGGACGTGGTTTTGCTCTGAAGCACGTATTGCACTTATGGATACGATGACGAATAACGCGTCGCGCTGCCATTATCCAATACTGATTCCTAAGTAAGGACATTAGCAATTCGGGGCCGGCGTGTAAATGTTTACGATGGTAATACTCGATTAAAATATCAATCACGTGATCATGCCTAGGTAATACATAAGGGTGTTTCTGTGCGTAATTGATTTCTGCGAAAGTCAACCGACCGCCGACGCGGATAACACCGTTCGCGTCTAGAAACGGTTTAAGTTTTTGCATAGCGGAGGAACAGTTCTCATTATTTTTTAATTTATTTATATCATCAATAAAATAGACCTGTTGTAATGCGGATATTATTTTAATTTCAGCAAAATCTAAATCAGATTTGTTCATGTAAGATTTGCGCGGTAATAACTTTGAAAAGCGGTACATATATACGATAATGCGAAGTAACTTCGGCCATGAAGAGACACGTTGAGCGAGCTCATAAATAGGCGATTTTGATCCACCCACTGTTATAGCGTGCGCAGATGGCTTCAGTTCCGGCACCTCATTAACGTCTTCGCGGTCGAATTCAGAAATAGGCCACTCTGATGAATGCTTTGATGCCCATGGGGGTCCGGTAAACCACAGAGGGTGATTGACAAGCAGCGCGGGTGATAAACCACGCGATAAACAGTCAGCAGGGTTTTCAATGCCTGCCACGTGATGGAAACAACTTGCGGGAATGTTATCGACAACCTTTGCGACGCGATTTGCCACAAAGGTTTGCCAGCGGTGCGGAGAAGAATTAATCCAACAAAGAACGATTTTCGAGTCGGTAAACGCAAAGATGTTCGAAATTTTGTACCTTGGTTCAAAATTGTTCAGCACATTACGCATAAGCGTAGATAATAAAACTGTAGCACACAATTCTAAGCGAGCAATTGAAATAGTTTTAAGCGGCGAAACTCTCGATTTTGAACACACAAGTCTAACGGTCGTATCAGCGTTATCCTTGACTTGCAAGTAGACAACTCCGCCGTAAGCACGCTCACTTGCATCAGCGAATACTAGTAGGTTTGCTACACAACCCTGCACTACCCCGAGATGCCGCAGAACGCGTATCTCGTTGAGTGCGGGAAGTTCGCTACAGAACTGCCTCCAAAGGTTTATGACGCGTTGCGGGGGGGTATCGTCCCAGTCGCACTTTAATAACCATAACTCCTGAATCAGGAGCTTGGCATAAAGTATGACGGGGGCTACCAGCCCTAGATTGTCCCATAAGCGCGCAACGACGGATAAGATACTGCGCTTAGTACAGTTTGAGTCTGGCTTTGCGATCTTGAACTTAAAAACGTCATCGGATTTGTCCCAGTGTGTACCTAGGATTTTGTCAGGTACATTTTTATCAATCTCGAGATCTGACGAAGCTCGATGCGAGGCGGGAATAGCGCGAAGGACAGCGTCCGAGTTACTTGTCCACTTCACGAGTTCGAACTGACCGCATTTAAATAATTGTATAAGCTCGATACATGAATTGATAGCGACGTTCTCGTCTTCTTGCGAAGAATCATTTGACATAATGCTGTAGCAGACGTCATCCATGTACGTGGAAGCGGATGCTATTGCAGCTGCAGTTGGGAGTTTCTTACCTTCATCAGAAATCAGCTGATGAACTACGCGGATCGCGTGAAATACAGATGACTTCATACCAAACGCAACACGATTCAGTTCAAAAACCGTCAATTTATGTTCCGGATGGAAGCGATAAATGAATCTTTGATATTTGCGGTCTCGTTCCAACATTCCCAATTGCAGAAACATTTGTCTACAATCTGCTGAAACGGCGATTTTGAATAACCGAAAATTCAAAATAATGCTATTCAAGTCACCTTGTAAATTAGGGCCTGAATGAAGAACATCATTCAAGGACAAACCTGTGCTAGTTTTACAACTAGCATCTAAAACCATGCGGACCTTAGTGGATGTCTTATCTAGACGTTGAACACAATGATGTGGTACGAAATAGGAAGCGGCGGCGGTGGATATTATATTATTACTGTCAATAGGACCCACTTCGGTTACATAACCCTTCAAAATGTATTCGCGAATGATGTCGTCATAGGCATTGCGTAGAAAATTTGATGATTCCAACCTTTTTTCTAAGCACATAAACCGGCGACGCGCTGTGGAGAAAGAATCTCCCAACTTATACACATCGTCGCGAAATGGAAACGCAACGGTGTACCTACCACTAGAATCACGCGTAGTAGTAGTGCGGAAATGAATTTCACATTCAAGGTCATCCTGACTGGTCGAGGTTGGAGCGGAAACATCCTCAAGTTCCCAAAAACGCTTGAGGAGGTGGCCTAAATCATCTTCTACGACAGCACAACATGCGGCTGTAGACTTATAGGGGAGCAGTGCGGGCGCGGAACCCATTATAACGTACCCTAACACTGTTTGTATGGCGGGCGGTATTCCATGCATGCTGCTATGTACCGTATCAGGCATCAACAGGTGCGGAAAAATAGATGCTCCTAGCAGAACATCAACAGCGGTGGGAGTGGCGAACGTACTGTCCGCGAGCGGTAATGATACGATGTGGGTAAAGGCAGCCTCGTCCACGGGAACTGTGGGCAGGTCATCCGTGATGCGATCTACGACAAATCCCGATACATCGAAAGAAACGTTACTGTCAAATCGAGAAAATATTTTAAAGTCAGTGGAACCTTTGATAGGCCTTTCTGAACCACCAAACCCTCGAACCATCATTTGCGTATTTTTATTATAATGTATACCTAACTGGTTACAGCATTCCGTACTTATAAAATTGCTCTGCGATCCAGAATCTAAAAGGCATTTTACAATATGCTTCTGTCCTTTTCGATCGCAGATAATAACTTGAGCGGTCGACAGCAATATCGTTGTAGGACGAATACATCGCGCGTCGCGGTCGTCGTCATTAGGACTAAACTGCAATGGCGCAGCAATGGATGTGTGCAAGGACGATACCCTCGGCTCGCTCGCAGTAGATGCCGCCGCCGGTACGAGTGCACTGATTAGCGGTGGGTACGACTGCGACGACGACAGCTGCGGCGGCGCCGTGGCGCACTCGCTCAGTGTCGCAGATTCGGATCTGGCCACCGACACCGATCCACTATTATTAGATTGTGAGGCGGTTTGATTCGGACCCCTATTGAAATGCAATAAAGAGTGGTGTTTTTGATGACAGTTGCGACATTTGACCGTTGAATTACAATCGCGAGACTTATGTTTAATGCTTAAACAATTAATACATGCACCGTTATCTTTTACGCATTTAAAACGTGCGGACGGCGTCATCTCAGTGAATTTATGGCACTTGAAAAAGTGATCGTGCAGAATATTGTCACAGAGGCATTTTTTGTTAGCAGTCGCGGTGGCTACATAACTCTGCGGGTTTGGAGCATTATTACGAAATTTAACGGAACTACGCGTCGAAACACCAGCCGTGCTAGGCAATGTGTTTTGATAAATCCTATGTTGACTTCTAATGAACTCGGTCAGCTGACTAAAAGTCGGCAACGAAACTTCACGATACTGTGACTCGAAAGCACGTATCGTTTCTCCGTCCAACTTTTTGAGTGCTATATGCAAAAATACAAAATCTGCCAAATCATTTATTCCAAGAATTTTTATGGCGTTTGCGGCAGTGACATACTGGTCCATAAATGTTTGCATATTAGATGCAGAAGCGGGGCCAGTTAATTTAAGATTCATCATCTGATCTAGATATGTAGAAGCAAGTGTGCGTTTATCTTGATACCTATCCACGAGACACTTTACTATTATTTTATAGTTTTCAGGGCACGGTGCGATGCCTGAAAATACCGCTTGTGCTTTTGTGGAAAGCTTTCCTATCAAATAGTACAGTCTCTCAGCGTCTGTCAACGATGGATTTTCGTGTATTGTAGACTTGTAGCATTCATAGAATAAGGGCCAATTGCGAATGTCACCGTCAAATGACACAATTTCTATTGGCGCTAAAGTAGGCCGTTTAGATCTAATGATCACTTGATCAGCATGCTGGCCAGTAGCGTCAGCGTTCACCCTAGAAGGCACAGGCTCAACCTGCTTCAACACACGTTTGATACGACAAAAAAGATCATCAAAGGAAATCAACGATTGATAGTTAGGTTTAGCGGATGGATTAATTTCTAAAAGAAGGCTATTCTGCTCGCTGACGAGGTCCCTAAACTCAGATCGAGTTTCATCAATAGTCTCGACCGAATCCAGAAAACTCTCCGCCATTTCGCTGTCAATGTGGGCCCTTTTCGCCCTTTCGAACACAATTTGAATTGATTCGAAAAGGGCATTTCGTTTTGCTTCTACGAGAATAAGTTCTGAACTTAAATTCGATGAGGCTGATTCATCAGTTTTCTTATCCTTAGCATCAGCTGCAGATCGAGGCATCTTGATTTAAAACAATGAAATAGATCGATACGTAACGAACCAACAGTTCTAGTAAAAGATCGGAATGCAGTGAGTGAGCTCTCAAACTAGCGTAAACAACCTATATTCGATAACTACATATAATGCGCGCGGTAACAATAGCCGCTAATGTAGAAAACTGATAATATTAAACCGGTTCCTTATAGAGGAATGCGTAGGTACTTAGCTATGATTTGGATTAGATGAAATTATTGAGTAGAATTTAATGAGACGAATGTAATTAAGTAGTTGAATCTGAACGAATTCAGATCCGAGTGCGGGGATCCCTAGGGAAAGAAATGAAGATCGTCTAATACACTGGATTGTAAATAGAAAATAAATCCGGCTTGCGAAGGACCAAAATGTTAGCGCCTTGAGCTTTATGGAAATCTTTATAGGCTAACATGAGGGTGCGGGAATAGAACTGTCTAAACAGCTCTTTCTAGGCTTCTAAAAGCCTGGAGCGGTGATTCAAAGCCTTGCTATGAGAATCGGCGGTTTGTGGACTGTAATAAAACTTTATGTGGCAGCATACATTGATTTGAAGGAAGCTATATTGGTATGGAGAAACAGGAACAAGAGAAGGACACAGGATGCAGCGCCTTACCTTTCTAGAAGTCTGAAGTCACCTTCCAGCTGCTAGGGGCTTGCATGCCCTTGATGTGTAGGTTAGCCACGCGGCAAGCCAGCGTGGTTTCACAGATAAACGGTTCCTATTACTTTCACAGCACTTCAAATTAGTGTAACTTGATAATTATGTAGGTCTAGTTTGATATATAGACCCGAAAACCCGGATTTATCACGTAATCCAGATATATTAGCGGTAAAAGCTCTGAAGAGATGCTTTCGCGGCAACGGATTAGACGAAACTTAATTCTTTTCTTTTAAAAATGGCGTCCGTTCCGGTCAGTGTTATTCCAGCCATATATTGCTGTCTCTCTCTGTCCTATGGTAGACGCTGCAGGAATGGATGGAAAGGAAGGGACTGATGAGAAACGTACCTACTACCGCCACATTCAAGAAAAGATATAATTCAATGTATGTATTTGGACATCAACGACGTATATGGCGGTAACACCTACCCTAGCAGACATCACAGTGGATACCTGCGCTTGCGTTTTTATTTCTGGTTGGGTCGCTCGCATCGGATGTCCAGAGAAAATAACCACTGACCGAGGAAAACAATTTGACTCGCAGCTGTTCCAGTGCATCTCATCGATCATAGGCGCCTACCATTGCCCTACGACAGCTTATCACCCTCAGTGCAAAGGCCTAGTGGAGAGAATGCACAGACAGCGGAAAGCCGCCATAATGTGCCACAACAATGCGCAATGGTCGGAGGTACTTCCTCTTGTACTCCTACGAATGAGGAGCGCCTGGAAGGATGATCTACAAGCCACTGCAGCTGAATTCGTGTACGGCGAGCCACTCCGGGTACCTGGTGAGTTCATGAAACCAGTAACACACAACATCATAGATGAAGCAGACTTCGCAGCAAGGCTTAGAAAACATATGTCGAGACTGTCACCTGCATCAACATCCAGACATGGAGAGAAAATGTTTTACGTACCTAAAGCCAGTCACGTCTTTCTGCGGCAAGGACCTCTGAAGAAGTCATTAGAGTCACCTTATTCCGGTCCACACAAAGTCATAGCAAGAGGACCAAAAACCTTTACTATAGACGTCCAAGGGAAACATATAGCCGTAACCATCGATAGGCTAAAACCAGCCTACGTGGCTAACAGCAATGATGGCTCAAAACACCACCTTTACCACAAGTACCACCACCACCATCGTCGCAAGCACCATCATCACCTGAAATCAAAACAAGATGCGGAAGAACTGTAAGATTTCCGCGTCACAAACACACATAAATATTAAACACATACATACATACATATACACACAACACTATGTTCTATGTTAGAGGGTTTGGTTTCCGCACTTAGTCCTTCATGTGGAACATTGTGCGTGGGCCATGGCGGCCGTCGGTTAATATTCCAACCAGCCCACCTCCCTCCAGAAGCCGATCAAAGCTTCTGGTCTATCGAGAACATCTGTGAAAGATCCGGGTGTCCCGAGGGTTTCTGTTCTTATATGGGTAACGCCTGTGCACTCAAAGAGCACATGCGCAACGGTTTCGTCCGACTCCATGCAAGCTGTGCACAGTGGACTATCCTTAATGCCTATTGTGTGAAGGTGTTTGTTTAGCGAGCAGTGTCCTGTGATGGTCCCCGTCACCAGGCGCAGGCCATTTCTGTCCAGGCGTAATAACCGTCTGGTTAGCCTGCCATCTAAGGATGGCAAAGCTTCCTTGGACTGCCTGCAGCCTGGTGTCGAGGTCCACCATCTCTCGGCTTGTGTGTGGGTGGACTCGCGCAGCCACCTGCGTATCTGGTTGAAGGGTATGGGTATGATGGGTTCAGGCCCGTAAGCCGATGTGCTGGATGCTCTCCTGGCTAATTCATCAGCTGCGTCGTTGCCTAGTGATCCGCTGTTTCCTTTTATCCATTGTAGTGTCACCTTATTGCGGTTAGATACCGTAACTCATTCTAGAGCATTGTGACATTCAAGTGTTAGACTCGAGGTAATATTTTATTTCCAAAATAATTTGAGGATTGAGGCGCTGTCGGAGAGTATATGTATGTGGGTGTCCGTAACTCTTCTGGCTTCTATGGCATACACCGCTTGTATGATGACCACACCGCTTGATAGACGGTGTTGAACATTCCCAGCGGACTTGATATGGTTATGTTGAGGTCATGTGAGAAAACTCCGGCTCCTGTACCGGATCCGGTCTTTTAGCCGTCGGTGTATACTCTCAGTTCATTCGTGCCTAAGTAGTCACACTGTTCTTCTGAGAGTATGATATTGTAGTGCTTTTGAAAGTAATGTCGTTTCGGGGTTTTGTCGCAGGGTGATGCCATCATTGGTTGTCGGTTGACCGCATCTTCCTTTATGCGTATGTGCTTGACCCTAGAGTCTTTGCGTAGGGTTCCCGATATGTGGTGCCTGAAGGCAGCCAGGGTCACCTCCTCCCGCACGATGAGGTGTAGGGGTGGTAGCCCAAGCATCGTCTGTAGGGCAGCAGTGGGTGTGGTTCTCATGCAGCTAGTGAGCGTAGCAAACGCAGGCAAACCGCTGCAGTTTTTCGAGATCTCTTTGGGCTGTGCTCAGGTCTGTCCTAGGCCCCCAGACCAACGAGCCGTACGTGATAATTGGTCGAATGACAGTAGTGTATAGCCAGTAGGTGACTTTGGGGCTAATCCCCCAATTTCTGCCAAGCCTTCGCTTGCACTGCCACATAGATATGCTGGCTTTTGTAGTGATGTATTTGGTGTGTTTCACCCAATTCTGTTTGTCCAAATAAATGCCTAGGTATTTGGCTGCGGTTGATAGACTTAGGGTCGTACCAAAGAAGCGTGGTAGTTGTAGTGTCATTAGTTTCCTCATTTATGTAAAGAGAATCAGTTTTGTGGGGTTGACGGATGCGGGACGCCTTGGCGCATAAGGTATTTTCTTGGGTGCCATTTGTTATTATGGTTATATCATCGGTATAGCCTACAGTAAAGTAGCCTTTGTCATTTAGTGGTCTGATGAGGCTGTCTACAACCAGGTTCCACAGAAGCGGCGAGAGGACGCCCCTCTGCGGGCAGCCCTTCGCCACAATGGCCCTTGTGGTACACACAACACTAATTAAATATGTACTGACCGTTCATCCCTGCATACCTACAGCCTATCGCGTGACCGCGCGCCGCATACGGAGCCCCAGATATCCAGGATCGTCGCCCGCGCCGCCGCCTCTCCCGCGCACGGCCCGAGTCCCTCGGACGCCCTCACCAGTCCGCTACAAACCGCTACGGCGAATGCATGTCATTTTTAGCTTGCCGCGCATTTTGGTTATAAGTCTTTTGCTGTACTCGTAATTATTATTAGTGACAATAAACATTTATGTAACGCATTATAAAGTGGTGTTTAATTACATACCCCAAAAACACTACAACATTTGGCTGGGCTTTGTAAGGATAGTGAAATAGTAAATAGGTAATTACGCATGGATTAATGAGAGACTTTATCGTGAAACCCTGATTAGCAACCGCTTAGTGGTTCCGGAATTAGCTAGGTGAAAAATATTACAAAAACACCACGAAGACATAGGTCATGTAGGTATAAAGACGTACTCAGGCTATTAAGAATATTTTCTGGTTTCCCAAAATGTCGCGCTTCATAAAAAGTATGCAACATCATGTCTGCCTGTATAGTAAAAGTACTCTGTGATGTCTGCATTGTGCTTACGGAAAGGTGAATATGGCAAGAGGGAAAGCAAACTTCAGCCCATACCAAAGCCTAATGAGCCGATGCGAATGGTCCATATTGACCACCTAGGGCCGTTCACTCGTACTAAAAAAGGGTATCAATACATGTCCGTGATGACTGACGCCTTCTCTAAATTTGTGGTAGCTGAACCAGCTCGTACTGTTAACTCTGTGGAAACCGTTTATTTGGGTATCCGGAACGAGTGGTTTTTGATCATGGCAAAGCCTTCACGAGCAGGTATTTTAAGAGATTAGCTACTGAAAAACAATTTAGACATATATTAAACGCTATAGCATTTCCTAGAGCAAACGGTCAGGTCGCACGCACCAACCGTATCATATTGGATGCTTTACGGACCACTGAACCCAGTGACGCTTCTCACAATTGGGATAACAGCTTACCTGACGTCTTTCGTCGTTTGGGGTATTAATAATATGTTTAGTGCAACCACAGGATATAAGCCATTCGATCTAATGTTTGCTCAAACTGGTAGGCTTGTATGTAATGTTTCCATACCCAATCAGTTATCAGAACCTGTACAATCTAGGCGTTCTAAAGCTAGTCAACGTATTCAGGTAGCTAGTACCATAATGAAGCGATAAGAAACGTAAAGATAGCACTATTTATAAAAGAGGTGACTATGTATTGTGGCGACAAGCACCTACCAACAGCGTTGGCAAAGTAAACTCTAAGTTAGATGACGTATATTCCGGCCCCTATGTAGTGATTAAAGTTTTAGGTAAAGATCGGTATAGGATTAGAAGTATTATGGGAGTTAGAGGATAAAAACAGTTTATCGGTCTAGTATCGGCCGACGCTATTCGCCCATATAAAAGTGTAGCACCCATGTCCGATAGTGCAAGTAGTACTGACGAGCATCTTGGAACACAAGATCTAATAGATCTGCTTGAGAGTTTATCTGCGGCCGGGGATTTCTTTGTCCCATATTATTGTTGATAGTATGACTAATTGCGCTTTGTGTTCCCATTGCGGGAGCAATGCTTACAGGATGGCCTAATGTAACGCCTGGTAAAGATGTCGCCACTATCAGCCATGTACCAGCTAGCCAGCCAACCGCCATGACGTCACATCCTACCACGTCAGCTAAGTGGGGAGGATTGACCGTTGCCGCCTAGCAAGCCAGCCAGCCAGTCTTTATAAAAACGGAGTGTGCCTGTATACGAGTGCCCCCCCCACTGGTACGTTCACAACGAAATCCTCCACGTTGACCTCAAAATTCCCACTATCCGTCAGTTTATGAAACGCATCTCAAAGCGTTTCTTCGATACCGCCGCGAATCACCGCAACCCTCTGGTTGTCAAGGACACATCCGCCGGTATACTGAGAGGGAGACCATACGGTGGGGTGGCTATTCTCTGGAAAAAGGGTGTATTTGAGATGGTGTCTGTTGTAGAGTGTAGTAGTACCCGACTAACTGCAATTAAGGCTACAATCGGGGGGCGTAAGATCTTAGTCTTTTCCGTTTACATGCCTGTAAACTCTATCGATAATTTGCCTATTTTCTCGGATGTGTTAGGTGAAATTAGTGCCATTGAAGAGAGTAGTGACGTCGAAACAGTATTTTTGTTGGGTGATTTTAATGCCCATCCCAAAGAACTATTTTATGATGAGCTTGAGAGATATTGTTTGGATAGGTCGTGGGTATGTGCTGATGTGAAGAGAATAAGCGCCGACTCGGGTACTTACACATTTATGGACCATTATCACGGCAGTAGGAGGTGGCTAGATCACTGTGTGGTCTCCCTGTCAGCTTTGAAAACCATTGTAAAAGTAGGTATATTAGAGGACGTATATGTGTCTGACCATCTTCCTATATATATCGAAGATGATCTAGATGTGATTAGGCCGAAGCTATGTCATTTTGATATGCCTAGGAATGCGGTTCTCTGGGGGGAGAGAAATGAATCGCAAATAAGTGAATATCATGATTTATGTCAGGAAGGTTTGCGAGCCATTGATTTTCCTTTCGAGTTCACTGACTGTAGTTTCGGAACTTGTAACCTAAGTGCCCACAAATTCATTCTAGACTCATTATATGACCGAATTGTGCAGGTCTTAAAAAAGGCGGCTATCCAAAATAAGTGTAGAAATAATGTAAAATGTCGAAAAAAGGTTCTTTGTGGATGGAACAAACATTTGAGGGAAGCTCATTGGGATGCCAGGCTTAAGTTTAAGTCGTGGGTTTCTCATAACCGACCAACGGTGGGTACAGTATACGAGCAAATGTGCGAGTCTCGTAAAACTTTTAAAGGCAGGCTTAAGTGGTGTCGAAAGAATCAAGAGCAACTGAAAATGGACGTGATAGCGAATTGTCGAGCCACCAAAAACTTTTCCCAGTTTTGGAAGGCTACCAGAAAATTTGATGTTAGGCCTGGCCTCCCGGCGAGTGTGAGCGGCTTAAGCGATCCGAGCGAGATAGCGAATATGTTTGGCAACCATTTTAGAGTTCGGTCGCCGATCGGTCCTTCTACTGCGACGGTTGGCACTGCGCCCTGCAGCCAAAGAGTGGAGCCTCTGTTGCGTTTCCCAGCAAGTCAAATAAGTACTCTTATTAAAGGAATGACCAAAGGCAAGTCTCCTGGGCATGACGGCCTCAGCGTCGAACACCTGAAATATGCTGGAGTGCACCTTCCGAGGGTCCTGACTCTGTTGTTTACTATGTGCATCAGTCATGCATATCTTCCAGCTGACCTAATGAAAACCACAGTGGTGCCCATAGTCAAGAACAGGACCGGTGACATCTCGGATAAGGATAACTACCGCCCGATCTCCCTCGCGACCGTGATAGCAAAGGTGCTGGACGGTTTGTTTGATTCTTGCCTACAGAAGCATCTAAAACTACACGATGCCCAGTTTGGGTTTCGGCCTGGACTATCTACCGAGAGCGCAATCTTAAGCCTCAAGCACACCGTCCAGTACTATACTGATCGTAAGACACCGGTGTACGCCTGTTTTCTGGATCTATCCAAGGCCTTTGACCTCGTGTCTTACGAGGTGCTTTGGAGGAAGCTAGGAGATAGCGGTATACCGGTAGAGATGTTGAACATCTTCAAATATTGGTACAATAATCAGACGAACTGTGTCAAATGGTCAAGCACTCTTTCCGATTCGTACAGGCTGGAGTGCGGCGTGAGGCAGGGGGGGTTATCATCTCCAAAGCTCTTCAGTCTGTATGTAAACGATCTCATAGTGGAACTCAGCAGCATGCGTGTTGGATGCCGGGTGGGTGGTATTAGTGTTAATAATATCAGCTACGCGGACGACATGGTGCTGCTGAGTCCTTCTGCAGGGGCGCTCGGAGAGATGCTGAAAGTTTGCGAAGCCTATGCCGAGTCACATGGACTAATATACAATACCAAGAAAAGTCAGTTCATGGTCTTTAAGGCTGCCGGTAAGTGTCCTGAAACTGTTCCACCCATTATTTTGAATGGTGTTAACTTAGATAGGGTGTCGCAGTTTAAGTACCTTGGACATTACCTCGCCGACGACCTTCAAGATGATGTTGACATAGAGACGGAGCGCAGGGCTCTGTCAGTCCGTGGCAACATGCTGGCCCGTAGATTCGCCCGCTGTGCGAACCAAGTCAAGATTACGCTATTTAAAGCGTATTGTCAGGGTCTGTACATGGGTAGTCTATGGGTTAGCTGTTCCAAAGAATACCTGGACACCTTGCGCGTCCAATACAATAATATTTTCAGGATGATGTTGGGACTTCCACGTTTCTGCAGTGCCTCCGAGATGTTCGCGCAGGCTCATACTGACGGTTTTCATGCAGTAATTCGGAAGAAAGTAGCGCCACTTATGAGGAGGGTACGAGGGAGTCACAACAGCATCCTGAAAGCTATAGCTGAGGATGTACGTGCTCCTGTGTTGAGACATTTCGTTCGTCTAGTGATCCTTTAGGGAGGTATCTCCCTATTTGTTATCTTGACGGGGCGGGATGTTGCAGCACAGGGGCATTTGTACAGATGTTTTTAAAAAGTAAGATGTATGAGATGAGTGTTGTATTTTGTAATTGTATTTAAGTATTAACAACAGTTTCTAAGTTTTTGTATACTAACCTTTTGGACCTAGTTGTCCCAAAATAAACCATTTTGAATTTGAATTTGAATTAGTCATGTCCGCCATCCCAGGCATGTCCTCACAGACCCCGATGACCAGGAGAGCAGTAGGGCCACCAGTACAGTGTACAAACATAAACCCACATTCCGACCTCGCCGCCGAGGTCCGTCGCGAAGACCCCGACGTAACTGTCCCCCCGAACCTTGCTCGACGAATTGCCAGCACGCGCCGTAGCTGAGCCTGTAGCTTTAAATTCCACCGACAATAATAATCAACAAAATCTGATCGAGCCTGTCCCATCTTGCTGTCCTCCCTCCGGCGACGCCCTAGGCCGAAGGCCGTACCCCACAGGGGGTGCCCTTGGCGAGCAGTCGCTTAGTAATGTAAGTTTTTCGCCCCTGGCTGGAAGCTTTGAGTTCGCTTAAGGCAGCCACAGGATAGTCCGGTTAAGTAGTCACGACCTCTCAAGGTCAACTACGAGATGCAATACACAAAAAAAAACGAGTGCCATTAATATTCTAAAATTCAAGGAAATATAAGTGATTGCGTATCTGTTCTATTTTAATAATTTTCACGCCTACCTGAGTGTTATAACTGTTTTATTTTTCTCATAGGAGAACACACAACTTAAACTTTGTTCATAATACATATCTTTTACCTTACATTTGCCTATGTGGCCCAATATAATATTATACACACACAAAAAATATTACATTTGTCGCTCAGGGACGAACAGGGACTTTGAAGTAGCTTACTTTTTTTTTGTTATTCATTGCATCTAGTTACATTCTGCGAACCCACTTTATCGCTGTGGTAGAGCCATAAGCTCGGAGGCTGCATTTTTACCCTTATCAGCCAGACATGGCGTGATGTGAAGGCGCCAGTGACCACCAGCTTAGTTAGACTAACGAATTATCTGAATAAAAACAAATTAATTTCTCCAAACCAATATGGCTTCGTATCAGGGAAATCTGCAGAGGACGCGGTATTAAAACTAACAGATCATGTTGCAGCAAAACTAGACAGCAAAAATAAAAGTGTTTCTAGACCTAGCAAAAGCTTTTGACACCGTCTCTGTCCCCAGACTGCTGGAGAAGATGGAGAATATCGGGATTCGAGGAACCCCTCTTAAATTATTTTCGGACTATGTTACTAATAGAACTCAGATAGTTAAAATTGACAAGTACGTAAGTAATAGTACAAATATAGGTTTTGGTGTACCACAAGGGAGTGTGCTCGGTCCCAGTTTATTTCTTATCTATATAAATGAGATATGTGACTTAAATCTACAAAATGGTCAAATAATAACTTATGCAGACGACACGGCTATCCTCTTTCATGGAAATACATGGTCATAGTTTGCCGCCCTTACAAACGCCGGGCTGAGAACAGTTCTTGGATACCTTAACCTAAACTTACTTACTCTTAACGTAGGAAAAAAAAACCTCATGTTCTCTATAAAGAAGGTTCTACCATCTGCTAATGAATTGGTTGAAGTCCCAGCACAAACCTCTAATCTAAACGACATCTGTGAATGCAATTGTCTCCCTATTGAAGAAACAAACTGTATAAAATATCTCTGAATACAAGTGGACGACCAGTTAAACTTTCACCATCAGGTTAGAAAGTTAATAGCAGTTTTTAAGAAGTTACGCAGGGTGTGCGACTCGAACCTATTAAAACAATCTATTTATCCCTGTGCCAGTCAGTACTGGAATACTGTATCTCTGTCTTGGGGAGTACACACAAAACTCATATATTAAACCTAGAAAGAGCCCAGCGTAGTTCTCAACGTAATGCACAAAAAAACTTCCAGTATTCAACGGAGCAGCTATATAAGGATTGTGAGGTTTTAACGGTTCGACAACTTTATATCAGGAGGGTTCTGCTCATAAGCCATAAAGGTTTAACGTACGATCCGGAGAGGCTAAAAAACAAACGTATGAAGGACTTGGTTTTTGACCTGAAACAGTGTAAAACAGGCTTCCTTAGGAAACAACCGTGCTACATGGGTCCATACCTTTATAATAAAATAAGTAAAAATACACAGTTACACAACTTACCTATAAAAAAAACTAAAACTTACCATAGATAACTTCCTTCTCTCTCAAAATTATGTTAATACTGAAAATATGTTAAAAAGTATAAAATAAGTCAAACAAAGCCACTTAGGCCCATTCACATACGCAGACACATACATACACACACACACACACACACACAAAACACACTCCACGCCACGCTCACACAGCACACATACTTATGGTCACATACACAAGCACACTTGTAATGGCAGCTCGATCATGGTGGTGACGGAAGTGACTGGTGCTTATAGCACAGGAATCCTCCTAGTTTAAGCCCAGTTGCACATGTCTTGTATCTTGCCACTAAGTTAAGGTGTAATTTAAGTTAAAATCATCACTGTAAATAGGTTTAAGTCTTATACAAATAAAAATTGTTAATTGTTTATTATAGTTGTAAGTTCTATGTATTAATTAGGTTAGATAGAATAGTCAGTCTTACATCAAGCTCTGTAAGCTCGGGTCGTTTATTCTAATAAACTCTTAGTTAAACGAGTCCTAATATTTTTATTTTCAACCATCGCTCCGCTCCCGAAATCAAACTGGCGCAGCCGGTAGGATTGCCGTAAACAGTTGCCTTCGCGGAAAGACTCTGAAAAGTGAAAAAGAACACCAAGGAACTTATTCGCGAGTGGTAACGTAGAGTCGTCATTACTTAAAATCAGTGAGACGTTCTTAGCAATCCTCGAACCAAATAAATAAGCTTTGATAACGCGTAACGATAACGTGGATGAGCAGAGATGGTGATAAGTTATAAGGCGGTTGGACTTTGAGTAATCTTCTACCTCCTTCCTAATCCCCACACTAATTATGTTTATAAAACTTTAACTTTTGTATGATTTCATAAAATCTGGAAAATCGAGTGAAAAAAACTTTATGTGGTAGAAATTAACTATTTATTTTATAAGTGATTAATAAAATAAATGAATATTATCTTCATGTTAGTATAGCGACAAATACGGAAATTTTTATAAGATTTTTCATAAAATTTTCTTTAGAATTTTAATTTTGTTTGTTAATTTGAATAAAATGTTTAATTTTGTAAATTACATATTGGTGATTATCTTTGGTCTTATCTAAACGATTATATTTAAAATGAATCAAGGCCAGATTCCTGTATCCGCGACAACCGGTCCAGCCCCGTCGGCTCGGACCGAAACACCATTTTCTATACAACATGTTGAATCGTTAATACCCCGGGATATTTTAAATTGAATTCCTGAATTTAGTGGTGATACGCATTTGATTAGTTTATTTCTAAGAAAGAAAAGAATTTCGAAGAAAGTGCGAATATGTTATTGAAAAGTATCAAGGGACTACCGATCAAAATGAATTTTTAATGCAGAATATTACAAGTAAATTAAAAGGTAAAGCGGCAGCCCTTTTTTTTTTTTTTTTTTTTTTTTTTTTTGGGTGGGAAATCATCAAATGACTGCTCCCGCTCTGGGTGGAGCGGGAGGGCGTGTCAGACTTTTACTGACTAAAACCCACCGTGTTCCTTCAGTTACCTGTGCCAGGGCCACGGTTTTCTCTGTGGAATAACCCGCGACCCTGAGGCGTCGGCCCTATCGGACCCCGTCATTTTGTGCTGACATCTCTTTGAGGCGCGCGTGGAACACAACGCGCCGTCGACCCGGGCCTGGTCCTTACCGGACGGCGAGCTACCCATGGCTCGCCGTCCGCAAGCCCGCGCCTACGGTGGCCGGGAATCTGCTTGCGATTCCCGACGCCCAGGGCGTCTCCTGCGGCGACTAGGGGCGTGAGGGCGCAAAGCTCTCTCCCTCACGCGCTCCGCCTCCTCCTTTGCGAGCATTACTGCTTCGCAGAAGGAGGTGACGGCTTTCCATTCCCTCTCGCTCCGTACCATGGCCTGGACCAGGGCCGGACGCGAGAGATCGCCGCCGCCAATAGCCTCCCTGAGGACACTGCGGTACTCCGCCCAAGCTGGGCATACCTCCACCGTATGCTCCACCGTGTCCTCCGGGCGATCCACACAATGGTGACACCCGGGCGTTTCCTCCCGCCTTATGCGAAACAGGAACCTCCCGAAACAACCGTGTCCGGTGAGGACCTGTGTCAGGCGGAAGGTGAGGACGCCGTGGCGCCTCTCCAACCACTCCTCAAAGAGGGGACTTACCGCCGCTATTGTGGCGTGCCCAGCACTGGGTTGCGACAATCGCACCCTCCATGTCGCCATGAGATCCCGCCGGAGCTCTGTCCGCTGTACCGTGATTTGTCGCGGCAGCGGAGTTACACCCCGGCGTTTTGCCTCCTCGCGCCACTCCCATACGTGCGCGAGGGCTTTTGCCTCCAGATCCCATGGCGGCAATCCGGCAAGGAGGCTCGCCGCCTCGCATGAGACCGTGCGGTATCCCCGGACCAGCCGGATGGCCATGACCCTTTGGGACGCGTTCAACCGGCGGGCCGGTCGGCGCCTCAAAGAACGCGCCCACACCGGTGCCCCGTAAAGGGCCATGGACCGCACGACTCCCGCGTAGAGCCTCCGGCAGGAGGCGTTTGGACCCCCTAGATTGGGCAGGAGCCGCCTCAAGGCAGCCCCAGCCCTCTCCAGTCTGGGAGCCAAACGTCGGAAGTGCTCCACGAAGTTCCACCGGCTGTCGAGGACGAGTCCCAGGTACTTCATCGTCGACTCGACACCGATGTGAACCCCTCCCGCCGTTATCTGGGAACCCGACAGTGGCGCGTTCCGAGGACCATGAAAACACATGGCCTCGGACTTGTGCAGGGCCACTTCGAGTCCCAACTGCCGGATCCTATCGACGATTGTCGCAACCCCGAGTGTCGCTTGTTCGGCCGCCTCCTGGTGCGACCTCCCCTGTGCCAGGACCAGCGTGTCGTCAGCGTAGCACACCACGCTGACGCCATTCGGGTGGTCCGCGCGCAGCACCCAGTCGTAACCGATATCCCACAGAAGCGGCCCCAGGACCGATCCCTGTGGGACACCGCACGACATCTCTCGCCGGTTCCACTCTCCCCGGTGACCGGGGTAGATGACGGCCCTGTCCGTCAAATAGGCCTCGACCACACGACAGAGGTAGGTCGGCATCCGGTGATACCGCAATGCCTCCCTGATGCAACTCCAGGGCAGGGTGTTGAAGGCATTGGCGATGTCTAGAGACACCGCCAAGACGACCCCACCCCGGGCAACAGCATCCCCCGTCGTGAGGGCTCGCACGCGCATGATGGCGTCCACCGTAGAGCGCCCCCTGCGGAAACCAAACTGGCTCTCCGCCAAATAAAGCGGCAGCCCTAATAAGTGAAAGAGGTGATTTTGAAACCTATAGCGAATTAAAATATTTATTGATCCAACATTTTGGTGATCCCAGGAGCGAAGAATGCGTAGCTATTGAGCTGGAAACTTAAAAATAAAACACAGTGAGACATACTTACAGTTTTGTAGTCGTATTCAAGACATCCGTGCTATATTAATTTCAAAAGTGAATCAGAACAGCTCTATAACGCTAAGAGAAGCTTAATAATAATTTATAACAATGCTTCTCTTAATATCTTTATGTATAATTTACCAGAACATATGGTGCGGCTTGTTCGAATTAAAAACCCTACTACCTACGTTGGAAGAAGCTTTAAAATATGTCCTTAAGAACAATATAATTTACGTAATAAAATGTTACAACACCGACCGCAAGGTCTTATTTTACCATCGCGCGATAAAGGATTTGTTTTTAGTTCACCCAATCCGAAGGCTTTTATCGCATCGCCCCCTCTACAAAATAATAATTTCAGACCTTTTACAAATCAAACTCAATTCAAATTTGGTATACCTAATCAAAATGTTGTACGCCCAAATATACCGAATCAACAAATGGGTTCACGACCGCAAATGGTTCCATTTGGACCACCAGTCGTTGTTATAAGAAACGACTTCGAAAGAAAGACCTCAAGCAGGACCATTTGGCTACAGGCCCCCAACCGCGCAATTTGGCTATAGACCCGTTCAAGCTTCGGCCTATCGACCAACCAATAATTTTTATGATAATGACGTGACAATAAGAAATGCTCCAGCACCGGTTAAGCAACAACAAAGTTTTCCTGTGAACGAAAGGAGGTGTATTTTTTCTGGCCAAAACTTGTACCGAGGTACAAATTACTAGTGAAATTCTTTCGAATAAAATGTGTTATTACCAGTAAAATTCTCCACTATTCGATGGATAAGGAAATAAAATAATATAAAAAATCACTACCTCACATCGTAACTGCGTTCAACGAAACGTTATGAACGTTTCGTTGAACGCACTGCAATGACAGCTGTCAAAAACGAAACGGAATGACACTTATGGTGAACAAAAAATAAAACAAGGTAATTATCAGCCTTGGAGCATTTTTCCTATAATCTATTCCACTGACCTTGAATTTAGACTAGAACAGATTCAGACAACAGTTCAATGATTGTTAATTTAGACGAACAGAAAGACATGACCAGACAAAGTACGGACGGTTCTACAAATATTTCTATATCTGCCTCTGAAAGAACCGCTACAGCTAGTCCGATAAGTATATCAGAAACTGAGGCAGTTCTTGACAAATCACCTCATTATTCCACACCATCTGAGACTTCTTCTATACAGACAGTTCATTCAGCCAAAGATCTCGAGTTCAGTGGAATACCGATCTTAAACGAAGCAATAGATACCAAGCCTAATGAAATACTTGTCTTTAGCTGGTTTCGTAATGGATTCAAGTAAAGGATTTATCTAGAGACAAACAAAAGGTGTTAGAAGTATTTTTGCCCCTTCATAACAATAATCTCATGACAGGATTTTTGAAAGACTACATAAAACCAAAAATTAAGTATTTCATTTATTTTGAAAATTAAGAACTTAGAAAAGACTTCAGTAACATCATAATTTCTCTGTTTAAGAAACACGTGGTTAATTTCTATGAATGTACCGAGCGTGCTGTTTACATCGAAGATGAGCACGAACATAAGGCTATAGTCATTAAATTACACGAAGGCAAGACATGTCATCGTGGCATCAGTGAAACCGTTAAACGTATTCGTCATAACTATTATTGACCAAATTTGTTCGAAGCCGTTTCCGCCATTATTAATTCATGTGAGCGTTGTAAAATTTCTTAATACGATATAAAACCCATTAAACCCTTTTTGCAACTTACACAAACTCAGCATGCACCTTTTCAAGAATTATTTATAGACCTGTTTAGCATATAATCGAAATACTATTTAACTTTACTTACTACTTACTAGCTAATTAGGTCAATCCATAGAAATTCCATCTCGTTCAAAACCAGTAGTGGTTAGAGCACTGATGAAATATTTTTCTTTTTACGGCATACCACAGAAAATAAGTTCTGACCCTGGAAATAAATTCAACAATGAATTACTAAGAGAATTAACAGATTTACATAAAATAAAAATACACATAGGGACTCCCAACAATCCAAAGTCTATGGGCTTCATAGAACGTTTTCATTCCATAATTATAGAAATATATAGATTGGCAAAATATGAAATAGTAGATTATGCACCGAGGGATTCAAGCTAGCCCAAGGCAAATACACCTTTAGCCCAGAGGAGGATACTCTACTTTTTACACCTACTGTGAGAAAATAATAGCCATAGTACGAAAAACAAAGTGTTTATTAAATAAACAAACAGTAAGAATAACATATTTGGAACTAGTTAGTTATATGCACTTACATATTAATTGAAGTTAATGGTAACATTTGAGACATTAGTCCAGTTGTGCAAAGATAAAGTTAAGTTTTTATTTGGTACGTTTATAGATGTTGATGTGGAATTTATTTGAGTATTGCTCGTCAGTGCTTCAGAATCTTGTATTTGCAGAGGAGCATTTTGGGTGGTGAAAGTTGGTGAAGGTGGTGCATGAGGCTCAGGGAAAGATGGAATGTGATGGTGTGATGTTGAAGGTTGTGGTGAAAAAGAATCAGATGACGTTTTTAATGTGATGCTGTTACCAATTTGACAGCTTATTTTACTTTTGTTTTGTACAGAATTTTCAATGTAGCCCTCCGCTACTGTATCCGATTTCCAGCCACCATGGTGTTTTATTTGGGATAGATCTGCTCCCGCATCCGCCAACAGTGTAGCCGACGTTCGACGAAATCAATGACCTGTATAGAGCTCGATATTTGGTAATCATAAGTATTTGGCAATTTCCTTTGGCATGGCACTTATTTTGTTCTTCCCAATCACTTGACGGGTGCATTTTCCACTACTGAACGCTACAAAAAATCGGTTAGTGTTTATGTTAGGAGGCCGCAGAGCTTGATACTTTTCCACAACCTTTACATATGCTCCGCGGATGACAAATGACCTTTCCCTTTTGGTTTTAGTGTCTGGCAACTTAATCAATAACAACTCTTCTGAGTGTTTTTCTATATCTTGGACCTTCATGTTTACCATTTCTTGACAACGACAAGCCCCATTCACTCCGATAATTAAAGCCACCTGTAACAAAAATAATAATAATTTTTACTAACAACATACGTAAATTCAGTAAGTATACTTAAGCGTTTTTGTTGCTATTTGCAACCATGTTGTATTTTATTTAGTTATAAATAAAAGGATGTACTTACTTTTACGGCAAGATAACTATGATCAGGAGCTTCATTTAAAAAAGTTTCAACATTCATAGGTGTGAAAACTTTCGATTTCTTTGATTGGTGACCTTCCGATTTCCTCTTTAGAAATGCTAATAGCTTAGCGTATGTCTTGATATCTATATTGTGTTTCATGCTTATTGTTGACCTAAGCATTGAATAAGTACACCATAGGCTACTTGACTTCTGAGTACAAGATAAATGCTGAAAATACACTAATAGAACAGGTTCCGAAATGGACTTGACGCCTTTCGTACTCTTCCATTTTTGGAAATTGTCGTAGGCTTTTATATAAGTTTCCTTTGACTTTTCCGGCAGTAAATCATGGGAAATATTATTAGCTTCGGTTGTAATGAATTCAGGAGTACAATCACTTTCATCACTCGACATTTTATAATACTTTGTTGATAAACTTAAAGTTTAAATGCCAAAAGTTCGCGCCTTTATTGAGCCTACCAATAAGTAGCCAAGACACGAACAATTCGATTTTCAAACAAAAAAAGTCTCTTCTACGGTTTTGTCGTGTGCGTCTATGGATATCACTCTCATGGAAGTGGCGTTTGTGTAAACTAAGCTTTATACAGGGCTGGTAAAATGATTTTGGATGATTGGCTGTATGCATTTTGAATTAAGAACGTCATTGGAGACGCTCGTGAAAATAGAGTATTTTTTATAAAATGTGATAAATCGAATGTAGTCTAGATAGGTTTTATTATTTATTTATTTATTCACAAAATCCACAGCAATCTTAGCGCAGTTTACTTAAAAAAATTAACTAATGTTACAGCCAATTATGTAAGTAATGCAAGTTTTAATGTTATTCCATTCCTTTTAAAAAATGGTTCGTAGTTATTCTTACAATATTATGTCTTCGAAAACATGGCAACGATATGAAGAAGCAGTCGTTATGATTTTGTAGGAAATCGAGAATAGCTTTCCTCTTTCTGGCACTAAAGAGTGTTTGTTAGTACTATACTGCCAATTTAGCTGAGCATGTGAGATTCCAAATTCAAATCAGATTATTGACCAGCGGGTCATAATGAAATCCAGTACAACATTATTGACCGGCTGTGCCTCCGGCCACTAATGACTCACTTTAGGTTAAGGTTGCTTGACATATAATTTGACATTTTCGAGCAGGTGGTGTGAAAAGAAATTTACAGACGCAGCCTCTGTAATGACCTATGCTGTTATGGCCTATAATAACACTATTCATAGCACCACGGATTTAACTCCGTTTGAATTTGCGTTTGGTCATACTGAATTAAATTCTACATTTAACTCTGAATTTGATAAAGCTTACAAACAACAATTGATTTGGGATCATACGAAGAGAATTCAGGCAATCTATAAGTATATTTCGGAAAAGGTAAAAGAACGCAAAGAAAGGATTTTAACGAAACGAGGAGGTGAATTAGAAATAGGAAAACCGATTTTCGCCAATTCGTTAATAAGAGACAAGCAAAAGATAAGCCTAGGTACCAAAAAGCCGTTGTCACAGATCAGATAGAACGCAACGTTATCAATTAAACTTAGAAATAGGGATACCAAAGTACCTCTCAAAAAAATAAAACGTCCTCCGCAGGTGGAGTTTGATCCTGGTGATATGGATAACTACCAATTGGACTCCACCAAGCCACGCCCTTCAAGAAATAAGGATTAGTCAAAATCCTGGTATTCTTCCTGTGAAGATGGGTCAAGCGTTTATTCAATACGATAAGTGGTCTGTCATTAAAATAATCAATCTTCAGGGCATAAGCATTGACCTTTCTTTCAATATTCTAAAATATTCGGAATTCAGTTAAACATTACACCCAAACAATTCCTACGCAGATGAGTTTATGGGACTTAAAACACAAGTGGAGTATATTCAAAATCAGACCGTAGAGAAGTTACAGCAATTAATTCCATCGAAAATATATAGACGTGGTATTGTAAATCCTTTAGGCTCTATTATCAAAATTGTAACCGGTAACCTGGATCATGAAGATGCGGTTAGATACGATCATTTTATTTACAATATTCGCACTAAAGAACAGGCAATATCAATACCATATCAATATCAATAAAATCACTGTGATTTCTAAAATATTGGATCACTTTCTGAACTCTACTGAAATAATAAATGAAAATACAAATAAAATTAACGAGCGCATTAAATTACTTGAAGGTCTTTTAGCTAATCTTAATACAAAAGATAATCATTCAATTTATATGACCTATGTATTTGGATTATTCAATCAATTTATTGTGAACTTTAGAACTATCTATGCCAAACTTAGCGAATTAGAAACTGCTGTTGCATTTAGTAAAGCATCTGTTTTACACAAAGCCGTAATAAATCCTGACGAATTGTTAAATTTACTAAAACATATTAAGGAACATGATAACTTAATGTATTCTGTAAATTATAGAAATTTAATGAATATAGAAGAATCATTGTCTGTAAAAGCTTACGTTAAAAATGAAGAAATAACCTTTATTATTGAAGTTCCGCTAATCTCGAATGTTACTTATGATTACTATAAATTGTATTCCCTTCCTATGGATTCCTTGAATCAAACCTTTGTCGTTATTCCTAAATTTCCTTACCTTTTGGTAGAAGGCGCGAAATATCGTCCTATTGATCAACTATGACAAGAGATAACAGTCAAGGAATACCTCTGCTCTGAAAATAACCTCATTCACTATATGGAAGAAACCTATATCGAACAACTAATGAAATATCACCACGATTTGTGATACCGCGATACCACCCTCGTCAGATAAATTCGGAATTCCTGAAACTACAAAGAGTTAGTCCAAATAGTTAGATAGTGTATACGAAACATAAACAAATTATATCGCAATCATGTGGTAATGACGACAGCAAGGAACGCATACAAGGAACATATATTATAACCATAGAACCACATTGTGACGTTTCTATAGAAAATGCCCAACTGCATGGACAGTGTTCTTACTTCCCGCAGACGGAATATAAGCCTGTTCCTGTGATAAGTTTACCTGATTTACGAGAACTCACCTCTAACGCCGCGAAAACGGAACCTGTAAACCTGGAAGGAGTTAACCTGGATGAAATCCGCCATTTAAATTACCTTCTGAAGAATAGTGCGATTAGTGAGATCAGTGAAAACACCGGTGATAGTGTCAGTGTCGCTCATTACTCTCTGCACACGATCGTATTTTTATTGTTAGTAGTTATAGTTATGTATAAGTATAAGATAAGGAAAATTTGTATAGGGCAGGATCGTCGTTCGAATGGTGTTGAAGACAATAATCAACAGGAGGAAAATAGAGTCATTCAGAGACCTGTGTTATTAGTTTCTTAACTCTATAATTCTCACTTCATGATTAACCCTCTTAAATTAAGTACCTAATCGGTATAGCAACTTGTCATTTTCTATTTTTATTATTTTGCGAAGTTCTCGGAAAATCCCTGTTTTCCGATAGCTTCGGTCGAAAGGGGGAAGTTACATTCTGCGAACCCACTTTATCGCTGTGGTAGAGCCATAAGACCGGAGGCTTCATTTTTGCCCTTATCAGCCAGACATGGCGTGATGTGAAGGCGCCAGTGACCACCAGCTTAGTTGTAAGTTCTATGTATTAATTAGGTTAGATAGAATAGTCAGTCTTACATCAAGCTCTGTAGTCGTTTATTCTAATAAACTCTTAGTTAAACGAGTCCTAATAATTTTATTTTCAACCATCGCTCCGCTCTCGAAATCTAACTATCTTGTATTTGTAGTATTGTTTGCAGAACAAACTAGATAGTTTCTGTAACACATTATTGTAGGTATAATGTTGTAATTTACAACTTAATTTCTTAAGATGTTTCCTTGTGGGTAAACAGTATTTTCTACTAACATTATTGTACTTTGTACTATTGTGTATGTTTAATGTTTATGGTTACCGCGTTACTTCTTTTTTTCTCTTACAAAACCAACATTTTGTATGGTAAGAAAGTTTTGTTTTATATAGGTACGTGATTCAACAGTGGAGATTAAGTGCAGTGAAATTTTGTTTCATATTTAATCTTAAGTAAACTTTGGTTTAACTTGGTAATCTTACTTTAAGTAACTTGAACTTATACTGTAAATTATTAATGCATCTTTTAACTTTGAAATTTTCATCAAAACAATAACTTTGAAAATATTTTAAATTTAACCTCAAATATTTTACAACTTTTGAAATTTTGAATCTTGCTCTGCTCATCAATTATCGTCTCGTTTATTCATAATGGATAAAGAAGGTATTGCTCTGAAATGGTTACGCGCAGTTCGCTTTCGTATTCCATCCTGGCATGAGCTTAAACTTGTTTTACTTAAACGTTTTGACATATTGACTATTTTTTGGAACATGACTTTCGAACGAGGAAACAAAAGAGTTCTGAATCTCTTCCAGATTACATTACAGAAATACTGGACATGGCTAGTCGTCTTCGCCATTGTTTGATGCGGTTTTGATTACTATTATTAATTAAACATAACATGTTACCTATTTACACACCTTTTATATTTGGTATACCTATTGATTCTGTGGAACAATATCTTGTTCTTGCAAAAGAGCTTGAAGTTTTTGTAAGTCATAAATCTTTTAAAACTGAAAAACCTAATGTTAAGTCTAATGCAGTTTTAACCTGTTTAAAGTGCAAAAAACCTGGACATCATTTTAAGCATTGTACTTCCATACCTGGCGTAATTTGTTTTAAATGTCAATAGGTTGGAGTTACATCTAAGAATTGTGATGTTTGTAACGTAGAGAAAAGCTCTAGCGAGTCAAAAAACTGATAAGGTTGCATCGAGCCCCTGTTGTTACTGAAATAACCGCGAGTGTCTCTATGAAAGAAAAGTATGCAGAATATCACAAACCTGATGATACTACTCGTAACAGAGACTTTGCCAATTGGTTAGACTACTTGAAAGCATTTTTCGAAATTTATAGATCAGCTCCTGTTTTATTTGTCAAAGATAATGAGATATTACACCGATAGAGATATACTAGACCTTATTTACAATTTTCGGAACCATACTTTTTCCAGTTTATTAGATAGGTAGTGGTCCAAATATTTGTATTTTGGGTTCAAATAGTCATAGACAATTTTTACAGTTAGGTTATAAAATAAATTCTGTTTCTAGTGCTGCTTATACCTGATGGTTCTTCACAGATAATTGTTGGTACCAATGAATAACCTGTTACTTGTGATAATTTAATTAAAAAGATTAATTTTCTAATTATACCTTCTTTTCAACTTGATTTCATTTTAGGTTTTGATTTTTGGTTAAAATTCGATTTGGCTAAGGATTTATGGAAACATATAACTTATGCTCGAAGCAATACAGTTCAAGTTTGTTCAGTCACCTCGGCTAGTGAACTTTCTCCTTCTGAGAAACAAAAATTAAATACCTAATAGTACCTATTAGGTATTTAATTTTGTGTTTCACTCTTTGAAGATATTTCTTATGAAAAGAGAGGCTATTATATATATATATCCCAGACGCTTTGTCTCGTATTGAAATAGCCGCTTTATGAATCCCTCAAAATAATTTAGTTTTACGCGATGATGATATCTATGATCCTTGGTATAAAAAAGTATTTATTAATTGTCAAAAGTCTCCTTGCAGATATAAGAACTTTAGAGTGGAAAATAAAGCCTTATAAATTTTTTGTGAAAGTACGTTTGATCTTAATTGGAATATGGTTATTCCTAAAGAACACATTTTAGATACAATTCGTTCTAATCATGATGATATTAATTCTGGACACCTTGGTATTCATAAAAAATTAAGTAAATTAAAACAACACTATTTTTGGAAAGGGATGTTTAATGATGTTCAAAAATATATTCTAGCAAACAATACAATGCACCCTAAAAAAGTTATCGACCTTTATAGATGCTTTCAGTAGATATGATAGGTATATTGCCTTAATCTTATTCTGGACATAAATATATTCTCTCAGTTGTTGATGTTTTTACTAAATACTGCTGGATTTTTCCTATGATAAATGCTACTACTAGAGAAATAAATAAACTTTTTGAAATAGAAATATTTCTTAAATTTTCTTGTCCCAAGATAATTGTTTGTGATAATGGTACACAATTCACTTCTAAACATTTTGTCGAGTTTTTGAAAGGTTTTAATATCAATAAAATATTCTATGATACTTTTTTATACACCTCAAAATAATACTGTTGAGAGATATAATAAAACTGTTGAAACTTGCAAAGCTTGTTTTGTCAAAGACGATCATAGAACTTGATTTAATTATTTACCTAAAATTCAACTAGCTTTAAATAATAGTGTTAATCTGGCCACAGATTTCACACCAATAGTTTTTAATGTTTGGTAGAGAACTTATTTTTTATGCTTCTTTACATCGTTTTAGTGACTTTATCGATAACATGGATGAACTGGAAATTTCCAATAGAGCTCACTATGCCGATTCTCTCAATTCACTTAGTGATATTCTTGTTAAAGTTCAAACTCATTTATTAAAAGCTTATCAGAGTAATGCTCGCTGTTAAAACCAAGGTCGCAAAGTCATTTCTTTGGATGTGGGTGATGTGGTGTGGAGAAGGAGTTTCGTACAATCTCATGCACCTACTTATTTTACGGCAAAACTTGCTCCTAAGTTTATTAAATATAAAATTATTGAAAAGATCTCTGATAATGTTTATATTCTGAAAGGGTACCACTGGTCGTTTCCCATTGTTAATCTTGATTTTGATGATTTTGATTGAAGGTCACTTTTGATAGTGTGATGCATGATGGGATGGATGGATGTTAGGTTAACGGTGATTTGAATGAAGATGTATGTTAGGTAACTTCTTATAAATTTATTAAATCTTGATTTTTTATGTACTTTTTCAACCCACACAGATCCATTTTCCATATCGAAAGATCTTATTATTATTTATTTTTTATACAGTCTTGTATACAATTTTCATGTGCACATTCTTGGATGCAATTTCTGTATTGGTACCTACTACATTTGTACGCTTTGTTTTCACTCGTAGAGCTTTACCTATCTTTTTTTTACGGATGTCGGTATATTTGTCCCCTTGATTTCTTTGTTTTTTGTTTATGCACGGGAAATTTATGTAGTTGAGCCGATCACAACATTCTTCTTTTTATTTTTGCATCTTTAGAGATGTGAAGGTTCTTATACTGTTTCTCATAGTTATAATTCGTTTTTGTTAGTCAGTGGCGAAGGTGCTTAACTGTACTCTTGTACTTCTAGTATTTTAGGTCGGTTGTGCCAGTGTCTTGTCAGCACCCATTAGTGTTTTTTTTGTATGCATGATATTTTTGTTATCTTTTGAGTTTATATTTCCGGTTTCTTTGGAAAACTGTTCGTTTTACCTTATTCTTTATTTTTGTGGCGTAAAAGAAATTGCTTTATTTTATATTTTTCGGGGAGGAATGTAATGTATCGAGTTTTGATACCGTTACATGTCATTGGACAAATTAGTCGATATTCTGAACGATTTCTAGCTGTCATTTTTAATCTATGGTAGATTCTGCTTTTGAAATGTAAAATTTTTGATGTGCCACTTTGCGACCAATATTAGCTGGAAGAAATGACTTCTTATTTTGTTCATTTAAATCCTGTTGGATCCATAATAGTTTTTGGTCATGTGACGCCATATCTATAATCTAAAAGCCCAGGAAGTGGTGAAGATAGACTAATCGTTCGGATTTCCTGAATGTATCGTGGTAGTCCCAATAGTGACTCTGTCACCCGAGCTATATTTCGTGGTGCACTGGGGAGGAACGAGATGATTTTGTTGGAATAAACGCCTGCTACGGTTGGCGTTTTTGGTGATACCGCAATATTTTTTTTGTTCCCGGGGTGGAAAATCCTCATGGATGTCCTCGAGGGGTCTGTCAGACTCTTACTGACTAAAAACCACCCCGGTGTTCCATCTCACATCTACGTCGAGGTCGCGGAAGAATCTTGTTTCCGCGACCCCGCCGCCGGCCCGTTTATGCGGGCCTCCCCGGGTTGGGGGGGGAGTGAGGTGTTTGACTCCCCCCGCAACGTCTAAGAGGGGTGCGCGTGGAACACTACGCGCCGCTACCTTGGGTCCTGATGTATGGAGGGCGGCGGACGTCCCGAGTCCACCGTCCCTGGACCCATTTAGGGGGGCTGGAAGAGGGCGTTGTCCGCCCTCCGCCTTCGTCCGGTGCGCCTGCTGCGGATCGGGAGAGTGGACGAGATCTCTCTCTCCCTTTCCGCAGCCTCCTTCTGCGAGATGACTGTTTCGGAGAAGGAAATCACCGCGTCCCAGGACTCGGCGCAGCCGAACATCGAACTCACTACGGTCGGCAGCGACAGGTTACCTCCGCCGTGCCCTCATCTCAGAAGTAGGCATCTGAGATGAGGGCACGGCGCGGCTCCTCCCAAACGGCACACTCTGCCAGCGTATGCCACGCCGTGTCCTCCCGGCAGTCGACGCAGTGGTGACACCGGGCGTCCGGCTCACCGCAATGCCTCCCTGATGCAACTCCAGGGCAGGGTGTTGAAGCCATTGGCGATGTCTAGAGACACCGCCAAGACGACCCCACCCCGGGCAACAGCATCCCCCGTCGTGAGGACTCGCACGCGCATGATGGCGTCCACCGTAGACCCTGGCCCGCAGGATCTCCGCTCGGAGGGCGGTCTTCGCCGCTCTGTACTCCTCGTACAGCTCTGCCTGGACGTCTTCCGTATCCGAAGGGCGGATACGGAGCTTGCGGTGCCTGGTACACCAGCCTGGCCTGGCCACAGGTGTCTCGCAGCCACACACGCCTCGCGCAAATCCGTCAGCTCCGCGGACCACCACACACCTGGCGCCAAGCACGTCTAGGCTGGACCCGGGGCATTGCCACGTCACATATTTCGGACATGGCCTCCCGGAACCACTCCGCCTCGTCGTTGATGTCAGCAGGCCTGTCCGGTGGTGACAACTAGGCCTGCAGGAGGACCTCCCGGTCCAGCTGCTTCGGCGCCCACCGCGGACCACTCGGGGCCTGTCGGACCGGCGCGCTCGAGCGTCTGGGCGGAGACGTCAAACCGGGTGTAACGGTGGTCGGAATAGGTCTCCACCCCCTCCATGACACGTCAGTCAATGACGTGCGGCGACAGAGCGGGGCTGGCGAACGATATGTCCACCACTGACTCACCCCGCATCCGCACACACGTTGGGACAGAACCCCGGTTTAGGACGACCAGGCCTGTCTCCAGAGCCCAGTCCACCACCATCCTGCCCCGCGTGTCTGAGCAGGGAACCCCAAACCACGTTCTTGGCATTGAAGTCCCTTAGGACGAGCACGGGGAGGTAACGAAACCCGACGACGACGACTCTCAACTCCGCTACGGAGTTGTGGAACTCGGCGAGAGTTCGGTTCGGAGAGAAGTACACCCCAACCACGACTATCACCCCGAACCGTGCTGCCACGCAACCCCGTCCCCTCTTGACGGCCCCGAGAGACAGGGTATCGGCGGCGGCCGATGAAATTAGGGCGACTGAGCCGCTCAGGTCCTCCACCCAGCCATCCCTGGACGGGACAAAGTACGGCTCAGCAACCGCGGCGATGTTAATCGACCATTCTGCCATGCTCTGGAGCAACAGATCCTGAGCAGAGACGCAGTGGTTGATGTTTGCCTGGAGGAGGCGTAATGGGGCCATTACTGGTACTCCATATCAGCCCCCTCCCGAGTCCCCTGTGAAGGCCCTGCCACGATGGTTGCGGCGGCGACGACGGTGGAGGCGGAAGGCGCGGCGGCAGTGTCGGCGGACGCGGCATTGACGGCAGTGGCAGTGGGCTTGACCCCGGCCCCTGGCTTTGGCGGGTGGTGCGTAGGCCTTACTCCCCACCCGGTGATTGGCCGGCTTGCTAGCTGCCACACATATAAAACGAGCCGGCCTTGTGTCCGGGCTGACCACAGCGGAAGCAGTGACCGCTGCGGTCCACCTCCGAGGTGCATTGCACTCCCACGTGGTTGCCCACCTGGCAGCGGAAGCACCGCAGAGGTCTGGGCTCCAGCAGTTTCATCTGCGCAGACACCCAGCCCAGCAGGAGTCTTCGGCCCTCTCCGGCAATTTTTAGTGCCGTCGTCACGGGGCAGCTCACCGTAATGGATCGCATCCCCGTGAAGTCAGGACGAATTGGGCCTTTTTTTTATGCGACACAGGTACTTCCCGAAGCAACCATGCCCCGAGAGCACCTGCGTCGCCCAAAACGTCAGGGAGCCGTGCCTTCTCCCGAGCCAGCGGTCGAGCACTGGCCGGATCGCCTCGATGGTGCTGAGGCCGCGGTAGGGCGTGACAGCCTCACCCGCCATTCCGCCACCAGGACCTCGCGGAGCTGCAACCGACGGTGCTCAATATGTTGCTGCATCGGTCGCTCGCCCCGTTCCCGCTCTGCCTCGCGCCACCGATACAGTGACGCGAGCACCTTCGCCTCCAGGTCCCAGGGCGGGGATCTGGTCAGCGCACAACCCGCCTCGAAGGAGATCGTGCGATACCCCCGAATGACTCTCATCCCCATCTCATGGCCATCGCCCGCTGCGGCTTGCGCAGGACAGCTATGCTGCCGGTCGTCAGGTCAGACACGTCCACTATGGACCCGCCCCGCTGCCACACGCACGTGTGGACCGAGCCCCGGTTCAGGACGACCAGGCCAGTCGTGATCGCCCACTCCTCCAATGCCTCACCCTTAGCATCTGTCACCGAGGATCCCCACGCCGCAGACTTGGCGTTGAGATCCCCGAGCAACAGCACCGGGCGAGGATGGAGCTGGCCCACGACGGCACCCAACTCGACAAGGAACCTCTCGAAGTCAGCGAGACTCTTCTTTGGCGAAAAATACGCCCCAACGACGCCAACGCCATCTGCGAGGGCAGCTACCCAGCCATGCCCTCGAGACGGGCTGACGAGAGCCCCGCCAATGATGGCCACCTAACCGTCCGCCCTTGCTGCCTTGCTCTTTTTCCCCTTCTCTCCGACTACTTCCCATTCGACGTCGGCCGGAGAAGATTTTGAAGGCGGGGGCGGCCGTCTCGCCGCCGGAGCTGAGTTCCTCACCGTCTGAGGAGCCACCCCACCCTTCTTGGTTTGGGGCGCCGCTGGTTTCGCTAGGTGCAGGCCCACCCTGGTTTGGCCGCGGTGGCAGCATACGAGGCCGGCTGACTCGCCGCTAGCGGGGGGCGCAGGCAGGACTGGCTGAGCAACCGACTCTGAAAGGCAGCCAGCTGCTACCGCATCAGGGTCAGAACCCGGTCCTCGGCAGACACGGGCTGGCCCTGCCCATGCTGCGCCCTTACTAGCGGCACCTCCCTGGGGCCCACTATTCGGCTCTTGGCCAGATATGCACGGAGCTCCTCGTTCTCCTATCGGAGAAGCTCCATGGCGGTAGTCAGACGGGCGATCTCAGCCCGGACTTACCGTCCGTCGGAGGACCGAAATGAATGGCCTCCGCTGCCTCTATAATGGAGGCCGTGGCTGCGGATATGGCCTTGTCTTTAGAGGATTGAACCCTCTTCAAGGCCACACCCTTGATTGCGGAAACCACGACCTCCGCAAACCCGGCCGATCGCTCTGATTTGGAGCCGCCAGCGGCATCCTGCTCACCACCTGACGACTCTGAAAGAGCTGTACTGCGGCTGGCCACTTCAGGGCGGCGCACTATGTGGAGATTGAGTCGGTTTCGGGTCATAAATCCATAACTTCCATGTTTTCATAGATTTGCTGCTGATTATTTTTTGTGTATTCTTGAATAAATGTACTTTTAAATAATATACAATTAATGGATAAAATCATATGTTTATGTCTAAAAAAAATAGTAAACTTGAAATGTTGAAAAATGTTCAGAAATTTATGACTATATTTAAATAATATGACCTTAAATGCTATAATAAACACAAATTAAACTCTTAAAATGATTTCTGCTATTATTATGTACCATTACTTTTAACTAAAAAAAAAACACTGTATTATTCAACTAACTCTAAAGCTTCATCTATAAGTTCCATATACTTTTTACTAGATGGTTTTCTTAAACTTGTTATGTAAGGGTCCGAAGTATGCAAAAGTGTATGTAGAAGATCTTCATTTTTAGCTATTCTAGAGCATTTCCTAGCATGATGAAGTCTGAATCGTTTATAGTCTTTGTTCCTTGATTCCTGCGCATCTTCGGAAAGTTGTCCTAAGGGTAACACTGAATAATGCCGAATGACGCTTTCACCGTGAATTAGGACTTTATGGATAGATGATGGCATATAATACCACATATATTTATTAACATATCTTTGTGCTGTATCCAAAGCATACTGACCGAATTTTGTAGCGTTAATAACTTTTCCACTTGACATAACTTGAAGTAAAACATAAAATCGTTTAATCAATTCCTCGTCCACACCAGTAATTTCTGCACTGCACTGATAATTTTGAAAAAATCTTCTAGCTGTATTACCGTCATTGCTGTTACCAGTACCTTGTTTAGGTTTATCTATATTTAAACCAAGTTCTTCTCTGAACCTTCTTTGTACATATGCCTTCTTTTGATTTTTCAAATCTTTGTTTTCGTTTGTTGTAGCAGACCATTTTTCGAAGCCTAGATTATAGGATACATGTAAAATTAACTCCATAAATCGAATCCAGCAATGCAATGTCGATAACCCAAATTGATAAGCATTTTCATCAACGGGTTTATTTTGCACTTTTTCTAAATTATTCATCTCTGTTGGTCTTGCACCACAAATAGTGCACACAGCACCTGATGAAGTTTCTGACAAAACTTGAGCCACTTTCCCGTCAACCATGGTTAAAAATAATGTATGTTTAATTTCGATACCTTCTCCATTTATATTGACTAAAGTTGGTGTAAGAGCGTCCTTTTGAGCTTCAATTTCATTAACTACACTTCTTGTCTTTTCAGGTGTCTCCTTTGAAAACTCTATTAAAATGGGCCTACAAAATCTTACAGATGATGGAACAGGGTTTTCCCACACAGTTTCATTTGTATTAATATTTATAAGTTTCAGAGGCACTAATGAAGCTATAAATAAATTAGTGTCAGAAATTAACTCACTTTTTTCAACTAAGACTTGCTTGTTTTCACTTTGTCCGCTTGAACCATCACAGCCCCATTTAGAATAAAGCATTAAATGTGTTTTGCCAACTTTGTATACACCATCAATTTGTAAAATTCTTGCAATAGTGTGATCCAGCAGATCTTGAAGTTTCACCTTTGCTTTAATATTATTAATTTCTACGCTTGATCTTGGTGGGTAGCACTTTCCTTTAGCTTCCTGAATTGATTTGTATGATGGAAATAATAAGCAATTCTTCGCGATTAAGTAACTCCTCATGTTTTCATACTGTGCCATATTAAGGTCCAACTCGATGAAAATACTGAGAGCTTCGTCTTTAGAGTACGCTGTTAAATGGTTCGTTTAGGAGATTTTGACGTATATCACTTTTTTTTCCATGGGCAATACTCGTAAAATTTCGACAATGAAAACCGAATGCTTCTTCGGTTTCCCCTTGAGATCTCAATCCCTGAAGATATGAATTCAGTATAAAATCAAGGCCACATGTTTCAAGCAACTCCTTGTTTGTTCGTCTTTGTGTTCTATCGGAACTGTCTTCGTAGGTTTTCGAAGGGCGTCCTCGCTTTCCTGTCGATGTTTAAGGTTCGGATTCACAAGTAGGTTCTTCCAGATTCACAGTAAATATGACGTCCAACCAAACGCTATTCTTGTTTAAAAATATTTGCTTATTTCTGCCAGATTTTGTGTAACGTTGACGAAAGTTTGTAATAAGATTTTTTTGCACACTTGCTACAATCTTAGCGATATTTGCCTCGGAAAAGTTGGTAAAATTATTCCGTATATAACTTGTTAAAGCAACAACATAATTCCCGTCACTTTCAATTAAAACAAGACATAAGTCACGTCTGGTACAGTTGAATTCACTCATTGTTGCGAGAAGGTAGATGGTTAGGTTACTACACTTTAAGTAACGACAATGACGAACGAATAACAGTATGTAATTATTGAGTATTCAGAATCCCTATTTTATATAAAAATATTGATTTGAAACGTGTGCAAAATTGTGGTAGAAAGAACGAATTATCATTGTGTGGTTATACGGTTTACGATATGTATAATTGATAATTTATTATGTATGTGAACTAAAAAATGGTGGGAAACACTCGATACATTATCTTAACGTAAACCACAATTAATAAAATGTCACAAATAAGACCTATAATAAGCAAGTAGTCAAATAGCATCACCTACGTATTTGTAGGATTTTTTACTGTTTTATGCTATAGTAGATTAACATATGTTGTGCAACGAAATTGCAACTTTTCTTTTCTTATTTTATTATAATATTAAATTTCCTATCAAATAACATAATTTCCATACCTTCGGCCAATTTCGGCAACTGTCAAAACTCTAATTGAAAGTTTCAGGTACGCAAAAATGATATGTCACGAGATAAATATTTCTAGTAAATATATTTACACATATATAGCATTTTTATGCATATCAGTCAAAAGTACATAGTATAAGCTTTCTGTAATGGTATAATACTTGTATAGTTTTCATTGCTAGGTGGCTAGAAAATAATCTTGAAAAAAATACAAATTCAGATCGTTTTGTGATAGTTTAGGAATGATCGTGTTTAGATGATCTTTTTTATAAACCAGTACCGACCACATACATAATTTATGTATAATATAGTAGATTAACTTCTTAGCTACAGTTTGAGGTATAATACGAGTACCTGCGCCGATTTTTACAAAATGTATTTATGGCCAGGCCCTCTTAGGCACCTCCACATAGTGCGGCGTCCCGTCGTAGCGAGCCTACCGGCTCGCTGGGCTGGCTCTGCTGGACTGGCTGCATTTGGCTCCCTGTCCTCATGGGAGGTAAGCCCACCACCTCTGCCTCGGACCCCACCCCGCCGACCAATTTTTCGGGCCGAGGCCATCCCGCCATCCGAGAGTGACCCCTGGCCATCCCCCGGTTTGGGCCGCTTCAGGAAGAACCTTTTGTCCTTCCTAGCAGCCCCCACCACTACGCGCTCCGGGCTCTTAAATGAGCCCTCCGCGCCAAATGCAGCGTCAGACTCTGACCGCGCTTCTATCCCCTCCATTTCGCGAGTTTTTTCCCGCGAGTGAGAACGCGAACCTCCTTGGCTCGTCAGACATACGTTGCCCCTCCCAGAATACGATTGGGGGCTTGACGTTCCCGAAGGGAATGTAGCGGATTCTCCGGCTGCTCAGAATCCGCCCTGGGGTAGTTTTTCTTCGTTTGTCTTCATTTTCATTTTTGTTCCTTTGAAGGGTGTGGTCCCTTTTCCCCTTTTACCCTCCCCAGCGCTAGTGACCGGATTCCCTCCGGCCATTCAACCCCTCGGCACGCTCGACCTTGGGATTGGGGTAATTTTTTATAGACCTCCTCCTCCCACTCGATGCCTACAAAACTCACCCTCTGCAAACAGAGGGGGACTGGCCGCCTTCATCGACCAATATAAATGATCGATGATTGGAACCATGACCCTTCCCCGTTTGTTGAAGATTGGCCGCCAACCCCAACTGTTCACCAAAAGCAGGTGGACAGTTGGAGCTGACGTTGCCCAGGGTGCACCACGTGGAGGCTCTTCAACATGCGACCCTGCTTCGCCGCGACCTGAGGTCACTTTTAAACATTTATTTTGAGACAGCCTTCTGCTGAATAACCTATTAATTAAAAACTACAAGATGCAATGACAATATTAATAATAATAACAATACAATAATAATAATAATAATAACATTACAATACTATTAAAAGTAATGATAGCGTATATAATAATTTAACTTTCTACTTAATCTTTAATCGACAAACTTTTAAGCTACCAGCCAGTAGCTTAAAAGTTTAAACCTTACACGTTTCTAGTTTATTGTAGCCACAATAAACTAGAAACGTGCAAGGTTATGTTTGTTTTATTGATCTAGTTTATAAGCTACTCCCCTGCAGATTAAAAGTCTGATTTCTTCGACGTGACTATCTGGCTATTTAAATACAGTGTACAGCTCCACTGGGCCCGGAATTCTTTGTTTAACTGTTTTATTTTTCTTACAGGAGAACACACAACTTTAATTTTTTTCATCATACATATCTTTTATGTTACATTTGCCTATGTGGCCCAATATAATATTATACACAAACAAAATATTATTACAATTTCAATTGGCTGTCCATTTTCCGATCTGGTTATTACTGCATACCTCAAAACAATGCTTAGCTGATCTACCTTCGATATGTCCTGTGTCGTATCCATTATGATGGCGAATTTGACATTTGACGTTTTTCGTTCTCACTTTATTTTGTTCGTGAAGTTTCCTAAGTCATGAGAAGATTTATCGTACACATTTTCGAAAAATGTAGAGGTATGTGGTTCCTCCAAATCTTCCGCTACTATGTGTCCCATGCAAACATTATCCACGTTCACATGATCAGCGGCGGAGGTATCTCCAACTGCAATAATTGTTGAATATTCTTCAGTAGGCTTCTCAACCAACACTGCAGTTGCCACATTATTTGAGTCACTATCAATAGAAATATTTTGTCTAGAAGTACTTGCAGAAGGCTGACAAAAAAAGTTGAAAATTTTGGGCAATTTTTGTTTACCATCTTCTCTTTTTTGGCGATGATTGCGTTTAAATGCACCACTGGGTTTCAACTTTTTGTACGTAATTTTAGTTTTCTAATTTATATTTATGCAATAATTATAATAGATTGTGCTACTACCTGTTAACAGACGACGTTAAAAGTAACAGGAAGGAGAAATGTAATGATACGCTATAAGACGTCGTTGGGGAATCCCCGGCAATCATTTTATCTCCGCTAATAGTGTTACCACATTTAACGGTGGAGACCAAGAACGATCTCCTCGCGCGCGGGCTTGAATTAATGCAAAAAACTCGTTACAACCTGCTGCTGCAGGTTGTAACGAGTTTTTTTACACCGTTACATGTATTGATAAATCTAGTCGATTTCGGAACGATTTCTTAATTGTATTTTTTATCTGTGATACATTTCGTATGACATTTTGGACGTCAAAATTTGACAAGTCATTTTTGCGATCTTTGTTGGTGAAGGTGACAGGTCTCTTGATTTTTCCTGAATGGAATCGTAACTAATCTGGTTTATAGTGGCGCTTTAATGCCCTAATCCTAAACCAAAGGACCCGTGGAATGGTCCCGGTGGATATTTCTATCGGATTTTTGGTAAGTTGGACTCTTTTCGAGAGAAAATTTCCATCGACGATGGCGGTTCGTTTGTGACCATCTTACGGTTTTTCGCAGGTTTCTTCGTCGCCTCCCTACGTCTTTTGATACCAGATATCTTCACGGTACACCGAGGGAGACGCGAGTTTAAATACCTGGAATAAGCGGTAAGTTTTTCGTTGGTCGATGCGTCCCCGCGTGTCCGAGTTCGGAGTGAAATCACATCGCAGAGTTCCTTTTTGTCCACAGCCTACAATTGTGGGTGCTTATTCCACCTTTACTTCAATTCAACCGGGAAATTTCTACTGGCCTTCCACGGGGGCTGATTACCTGAGAGGTACCACCTTCCGGCTCTCGGGGTCACCTTCAAGTTACATTTTTTTTTTTTTTTCCTTTATAACATAACAGCCTTCAGCTGCGAATTTCAAGTTACAAAGATGCAATGATGATATAGCAACTAAAATTTATATTAATATAATTGTATTCATTAGGCTAAAGGTAAACAATAAACTGGGAATGTTCAAGGTAGTGAGACTTTTAATCACCATTGACATCCACAGGCCCCCATCCTAAGATTAATGGTTCAATCTCTCCAACTTTATCTGGCTATCTATTAATAGTGTGTCGCTCCACGGCGCCCGAAATTTAATTTCTTACATTATCATACTTTTTTTTTAGGAGATCACACACACACCTATTCTTTTAATTTTTAATATTACATTTGGCTTCCCAATTAGGGACCTATATTCAAAAATTATTATTACATTTGTCGCTCAAGCGAACAGGGACTTGAATTTAGCTTACTTATTTTGTTATTGATTCATTGCATCTTGATATTTTGTAGTAACACATTATTGTACAATGTTGTAATTTAAAACTTAAATTTTTTGGATGTTTGCTTTTAAGTAAACAGTATTTTCTACTGACATGATTGTACTTTGTACTATTGTGTATGTTTAATGTGTATGGTTACAGCATTACTTCTTCTTTTTCTTACAAAACCAACATTTTGTATGGTAAAACAGTTTGTTTTATCTAAGTGTCTCAACAGTGTAAATTAAGTGCGGTGAAACTTTGTTTCATATTTAATCTAAAGCAAACTTTAGTTTAACTAAGTAATCTTACTTTTAGTAACTTGAATTGATCTTGTAAATTGTTACTGCATTTTTTAAACTTGAAATTTTCATCAAAACAAACTTTGAACATATCCTTTTAACCTCAAGTATTTTACAACTTTGGAAGTTTTGTTTCATATTTAATCTTAAGTAAACTTTGGTTTAACTTGGTAACCTTACTTTAAGTAGTTTAAACTTATCCTGTAAATTATTATTGCATCTTTTTACTTGATAGTTTCACCAAAACAAAAAAAACTTATAAAGTATTTTACACTTACCCTCAAATATTTCACTTTTTTTTTTAAATTTACATCTTGCTTTGCTCATCAATTTTCGTTTAGTTTATTCATGATGGCTAATGAAGACCAGTCTTTTCCGCCTATTGCTAAAGACCACATAGAATCTGATGGCGCTTGCGCAGATCCTAATGTTGCACAAACTGCTCCGGACATGATTAATTTGACAGAAGTACCACACCCTTTTGATCATAATGAAAGGATTGCACACTTTTCCTCAGCTTTTGCTTTGCACGCTCTGCCTTCGTTTAATTCTATTAATGTTTTGGTTAATGATCATATTAAGAAGAACTTGCCATCTGCAATTAAGTTGCCTGATTTGAAAAAGAGTAGAATTAAATTCGATGGTAATTCTTGTGTTAGGGAATTTATTACTGAAGTTGAAGAATACTTTTTAAACAAAAATTTTGACGAAATTTTGTTGGTTGGTTCATTCACGGATTTGCTTAGTGGTATTGCTCTGAAATGGTTCCGCACAGTTCGTTTTCGTATTCCATCCTGGCGTGAGCTTAAGCTTGCTTTGCTTAAACGTTTTGACAGGCCGGACTTCGACTATTTTTGGAACATGATCTTCGTACAAGGAAACAAAAGAGTTCTGAATCTCTTCCAGACTTTATTACAGAAATACTGGACATGGCTAGTCGTCTTTCTTCGCCATTGTTTGATGCGGTTTTGGTTGCTATTATTAAACATTACATGCTACCTATTTACACACCTTTTATATTTGGTAAACCCATAGATTCTGTGGAACAATTTCTTGTTCTTGCAAAAGAGCTTGAAGTTTTTGTATTCATAAAACTTTAAATAAATTAAAACAACACTATTTTTGGAAAGGGATGTTTAATGATGTTCAAAAAATATTCTTGCTTGCGATACTTGTAAAGCTTATAAACATACCACTCAACCTCCTTTTGGTATTATGGTTAACCCTAAAAAAGTTGATCGTCCTATGTTGATGCTTTCAGTAGAAATTATAGGTATATTGCCTAAATCTTATTCTGGACATAAATATATTCTTTCAGTTGTTGATGTTTTTACTAAATACTGCTGGATTTTTCCTATGATAAATGCTACTACTAGAGTAATAAATAAGCTTTTAGAAAAAGAAATATTTCTTAAATTTGGTTGTCCCAAAATAATTGTTTGTGATAATGGTACACAATTCACTTCTAAACATTTTGTAGAGTTTTTGAAGGGTTTTAACATAAATAAAATATTGTATAATACTTTATACACGCCTCAAAATAATACTGTTGAGAGATATAATAAAACTGTTGAAACTTGCATAGCTTGTTTTGTCAAAGATGATCATAGAACTTGGTCTAAATATTTACCTAATATTCAACTAGCTTTGAATAATAGTGTTAATCTGGCCACAGATTTCACACCTAATTTTTTTATGTTTGGTAGAGAACTTATTTTTGATGCTTCTTTACATCGTTTTAGTGATTCTATCGATAACATAGATGAACTGGAAATTTCCAATAGAGTTCACTATGCCGATTCTCTCAATTCACTTAGTAATATTTTTGTTAAAGTGCAAACTCATTTATTAAAAGCTTATCAGCGTAATGCTCGCTATTATAACAAAGGTCGCAAAGTCATTTCTTTTGATGTGGGTGATGTCGTGTGGAGAAGAAGTTTCGTTCAATCTCATGCACCTACTTATTTTTCGGCAAAACTTGCTCCTAAGTTTATTAAATGTAAAATTATTGAAAAGATTTCTGATAATGTTTATATTCTGAAAGACCTTAACAAGGGGACGACTGGTCGTTATCATGTTAAGGATATTTTGGTTTTCCATTGTTAATCTTGATTTTGATGATTTTGATGGAAGGCTGTTTTTGATAGTGTGAAGGACATTGGGATGGATGATAGGTTATCGACAGTTTGAATGAAGATGTATATTAGGTAACTTCTTAAAAAAATATTAAAATCTTGATTTAACCTTCTAAATTACAACTTAGGACATTTTTTTATAAACTTTTTCAACCCACACACATACATTTTCCATATCGAAAGATCTTATTATTATATTTTTTTAAACAGTCTTGTATGCAATTTTCCTGTGTAAAATTTTGCATGCAATTCCTGAATTGGTGTCTACTACCTTTGTACGTTTTGTTTACACTTGTAGAGGTTTACCTTTTTTTTTTATCATTGTGCTCCTATAGTGAGTGGAGTTGAGCCGATCACAACATTTTTTTTTTGTTTGTGCCCGGAAAGTTGGTGGAGTTGAGCCGATCACAACATTTTTTTTGTTTGTGCCCGGAAAGTTGGTGGAGTTGAGCCGATCACAACATTTTTTTTTTTAGTTGTGCCCGGAAAGTTGGTGGAGTTGAGCCGATCACAACATCTTTTTTCTTTGCATCTTTAGAGATGTGAAGGTTCCTATACTGTTTCTCACAGTTATAATTTGTTCCTGCTAGTCAGTGGCGATGGTGCCTAACTGCACTCATATATAATTTTTTGGATTAATCTCGTTAAACAGCGGCCTTTGCGCTTAACTGTACTCGAATTAATATTCTTTTTATCCTGTTACATTAAACATAAACTTGCTAGTCGGCAGCTATGGTGCCTAACCGAAGTCTTATTAGTATTTTTTTGTTTGTTTGTAAAGCTTTATACTTGCTAGTCGGCGGCTATAGTGCCTAACCGAGTTCATATTGGTATTTTTTTGTTTCTTTTTAGAATTTTACACTTGTTAGTCGGTGGAGATGGTGCCCAACCGCACTCAATTAGGTATAGTTCTGTTGTATTGTTTTACAAGTGTTAAGCGACTGCTGCACTTAACTAGTTCTATAGTAGATCTTGGATTTAACTTGTTAGTCAGTGGCGAAGGTGCTTAACTGTACTCTTGTGGTTCTTTTGATATTGTGGGTCGGTTGTGCTAGTATTTAGTCTGCATCTGTAAGTGTTGTTTGTATACACGCTGTTTATATATCCTGTTTTTTGGGAAACTGTTCGTTTTACCTTGATCGTTGTTTTTTTTGGCATAAAAGAAATTGCTTTCTTTTATTTTTTTCGGGGAGGGATGTAATGTAACGAGTTTTTTTACACCGTTACATGTATTGATAATTCTAGTCGATTTCGGAACGATTTCTTAATTGTATTTTTTATCTGTGATACATTTCGTATGACATTTTGGACGTCAAAATTTGACAAGTCATTTTTGCGATCTTTGTTGGTGAAGGTGACAGGTCTCTTGATTTTTCCTGAATGGAATCGTAACTAATCTGGTTTATAGTGGCGCTTTAATGCCCTAATCCTAAACCAAAGGACCTGTGGAATGGTCCCGGTGGATATTTCTATCGGATTTTTGGTAAGTTGGACTCTTTTCGAGAGAAAATTTCCTTCGACGATGGCGGTTCGTTTGTGACCATCTTACGGTTTTTCGCAGGTTTCCTCGTCGCCTCCCTACGTCTTTTGATACCAGATATCTTCACGGTACACCGAGGGAGACGCGAGCTTAAATACCTGGAATAAGCGGTAAGTTTTTCGTTGGTCGATGCGTCCCCGCGTGTCCGAGTTCGGAGTGAAATCACAACTCAGAGTTCCTTTTTGTCCACAGCCTACAATTGTGGGTGCTTATTCCACCTTTACTTCAATTCAACCGGGAAATTTCTACTGGCCTTCCACGGGTGCTGATTACCTGAGAGGTACCACCTTCCGGCTCTCGGGGTCACCTTCAAGTTACATTTTTTTATATTTTTTTTGCTTTATAACAGCCTTCAGCTGCGAATTTCAAGTTACAAAGATGCAATGATGATATAGCAACTAAAATTTATATTAATATAATTGTATTCATTAGGCTAAAGTTAAACAATCAACTGGGAATGTTCAAGGTAGTGAGACTTTTAATCACCATTGACATCCACAGGCCCCCATCCTAAGATTAATGGTTCAATCTCTCCAACTTTATCTGGCTATCTATTAATAGTGTGTCGCTCCACGGCGCCCGAAATTTAATTTCTTACATTATCATCCTTTTTTTTTAGGAGAACACACACACACCTATTCTTTTATTTTTTAATATTACATTTGGCTTCCCAATTAGGGACCTATATTCAAAAATTATTATTACAAGGTGACCTGAATTTTTTCACGATATTTCGCTTTATACATTGAGTAGCCGAAATCTATAGATTTGTAATGTTTTATTGACGTAACGGACATCAATATGAGTGGTACTAAAAACAAACAAAACTGAACCAGTACTGACCAGTACCAAAAGTTTATTGACATTAGCTTACTTCTGATAAATCATATATTTTTTTACCGTTCTGGAAAAGAAACTTGACTTGATTTCACAATAAAACTGCCAGCCCACAGAAAGAATTTAGGGGAATTTCCTAGACATAACTTTCGATTTTCTCTCAACTGAGTTGAGTAAAGATTGATTGTCTTGATTAAAGTCGGGTTGCAACCTGTCATATTTATTTTGAAAATGGGAGAAATTTTCAAAAGTTCAGTTCGATCGAGATTTTCTGGTATGCGACGAGGGCCCCTGAGCTGGGGGCCCGGGGCACTGCCCCGCCTAGCCCCTAGGTAGCTACTACTTCAGGACGCTTTGTGCTCGGTGGATACCTCATTATTTGACAGAGGCACAAAAACTACGTCGTGTTGATTGGTGTCGTGAAATGGTTCAAAGATTTGAAGGAGGTGACTCAAATGCTGTGTTCGACATACTTACGTGTGACGAAAGCTGGATTTATTGTTATGATCCTGTAACTAAGAGACAGTCTACTGTCTGGGTGTTTCCTTCCGAGGAATTGCCAACTAAAGTGAAGAGAGGTCGAAGCGCGGGAAAAAAGATGTTGGCGTCGTTCTTCGGAAGGACAGGTCATCATGCAACAATTGTTTTGCAAAAACAGTAACTGCGGTGTGGTACACTAACAATTGTTTGCCACTTGTTTTGGAAATAGTTCGGGAGAAACGACCTCGCAGTAGGATCCTTCTTCACCACGACAACTCCCTATGAAGTGGCTGCGTTTCAAAATGCCGTCGAAGAGACCCCTAGGGACGAGTGGGCAAAGTGCTTTTCTTGGTGGTTCCATCGGATGCAGTGATGTAAATGGATACTAATTTGAAAAGATATATTAAAACCACATTCAAACCACATATCCTGTCCACCACTTACTCTCTTACTGGTTTCGTTCTTATACGAAATGATCGGATTGGTAAGCTATATACCTTCGCAATGACTATCCTTATAAAATACTTGCTACTTCCTCTTCAAATTATTCTGCTTCTGCTTCTATTGAAGTCTGTGTCAGAGGAGCCAAAACCATTATTGGTTTTGTCTACTGTCCTGCCACTGTTGATTACTTTACTGAATTCGAATCAGTACTTGAATCTTTGGGTTCCGACTATGCACATCATATCGTCATTGGTGATGAAATCACAAATCTCCTTGCCCACAACTCCCCTCGATCCCGAAAGCTCCTCCACCTTATCGAGTCAGCTAGTCTGCACGTGTTGCCGGTTAAACCTACTCATCGATGCGATGACACCTGGCTCGACCTGATCATCACCTCGAATCTTTCCCTCATTTCCTCTCACGGTCAACATGATGCTCCTGGCTTTTCTCAACACGACATGATTTTCCTTTCATATATCCTGAAACCTCCCAAACCTATGCCCGAGGTTCTGTACTGGCGTTGTTTTGCGCGGATGAATGTCGAGAAGCTCAAAGAAGATGCATCTGTGACCAATTGGGAGCCCTTGACGGAAGCCACTTCAGTTGACGACAAGGTGGCCATCTTCAATGATGTTGTAAGCAATCTTTATAACATCCATGCTCTCGTCAAAAAGTTAAGTTAAAACGGCCACCTGCTCCATGGATCACTAGAGGTATACAGATGGCAAGGCGACGTAGGGATCGCGAGTTCCGTAAATTTAAAAGGGATCGTACTGATGACAACTGGACATTATTCAAGGCTGCAGGGAACAGATGTAATCAGATGATACGCAATGCTAAACACCGCCATATTCTCGACACTATCAAATTCTTCCTCTTCTGCCGATATTTGGAAATTTCCTGGAACTCTTGGTATCGTCAAATCGCCACATTTAGATTTTCCTAGTTCAATTGACTTAGACGATCTCAACCGGCAATTCTCCACCGTTACTGTCATGGAGAGTGTTTTGCTTGGTTAGACGAACCAAGCAAAACACTCTCTCTCTAGTTTCTGGTCTAACGCGTCCTCACATAAATCCTTTCAGTTTCATTTCAGTTGAACCGGTAGAGATCAGAAAGATCACTCGCTTCATTAAATCGAAAGCGGTGGGATGTGACAATATCACCCGTGGTATGATTATAACCATTCTGGACCAACTTCTACCCGCGATTACCCACATAATAAATTTTTCCTTGTACACCGGAGTATTCCCTTCCCAGTGGCGCCAAGCCTATGTTCGCCCTCTACCTAAGGTTTCTAATCCCTCTCTTCCTACCGAATTCCGTCCCATTTCTCTCTTTCCCTTCCTATCCAAAGTGCTCGAGGCCTGTGTCCACAAACAATTCTCCAACTTTGTTTATTGTAGCTCAATGATTAGTCCTCTTCAATCTGGGTTTAGGCCTGGGCACAGCACTGTTTCCGCACTTCTTAAAGTGACTGGCGATATAAGGGCAGGACTGGAAGACACCAAATTTACTGCTCTGGTGTTGGTTGACTTCTCGAATGTTTTTAATAGCGTCAGTTCTGACATCCTGTTAGCCATTCTGTCATAAATTATGGTCTCTCCCGAAGCACTGAAATGGTTCTCCTCTTACCTTCAGGAACTTCAGCAGTCCGTTCATGTTGGGGATTCTTCTTCTTGCTGGTGTGATTTCGAAACTGGCGTTCCTCAAGGCGGTATACTTTCTCCTCTTCTGTTTTCTATTTTTATTAATCTTATAACTTCCGAACTTCAGTGTGCGTATCATCTTCCGATGACTTTTTTACTGTCACGGGAAGGTTGATGAATCAACTGACGCCATCGACAAATTAAATAGGGAATTGGTATCCATAAAAACCTGGGCTGACAGATTTGGTGTAGTTGTAAACCCTATGAAGTGTGATCATCATTGTCAGTTCTCGTAGCATTAGCAAGGTGGATGGTACAATATTGCCACCAGTACTCTTCAATGGTACGATTGTTCCTTTTAGCACTGACGTGCTTGCACATTGATAGTACCCTGAACTGGCGTACTCAAGTTGCCCGGGTAAGCCAGAAGGTCACCGGAACGTTGCGGGCTCTGTACCAATTGAAAAATCTATTGCCATCGAGTACGAAGACAATGCTTGTGCAGTCATTAATTTTCCCCATCATCGATTTTGGTGATGTGTGCTGCTATGATCTAAATGCAGATCTCGACAAACTTGACCGTCTTCTCAGTAACTGCATTCGATTCATTTTCAATCTGCGTAAATATGACCATGTCTCTGCTCATCCGTCGCTTCTAAAGTGGTTGGCCATACGTTAGCGCTGATAGCAAAGGGCGCTGATTACCTTGTTTTTATTTCTTAATTCTACCTATTCCCCTGGTTATCTAGCCCCCCACTTTCAGTACATTTGCGCCAACCACAATGGAAATCTTCGTTCAACACACAATCGTTTTCTTCAATATCCCACTCACCGCACAGACTTCATTCACCCTACCTTCTTCGTTCAGTCTATCTCTTTGTGGAATGCACTCCCCCAAGAAATCAGTATGGCAACCAACCGATTAGCCTTTAAAGTTAAAGTTAAAAGAAGCTGGCAGTGTCATAACGGTATAGTTCTCTTATTGTTTGTCTTATTAGTTTTAGTATATTCATATATTTATGTATATTTATTTGTTCTTATATTTATATATAATTGGGTATATATATGTATTAAATTAATTGTTTAGGTTCATGCGTATCTTTATAATTAAGTATTTATTCCCAAATGTTTTTTTAATAAATTGCACCTACCACTGTTTTTTCGATGCATCACCCAAAGGTTGACTGTTAGAAAATGCCTATGGCATTAAGTCCGCCTCTGTACATCCTTGTGCGTAAATTATCATATAAATAAATAAAACTAATAACTTGCTAGTTTGTTCAGTTTTGATTTTCTAAGAACTTTCAGTGTCACCAAAAGATTTTCTATCTGAAACCCGGTGAGGTTACAGACAGATTTGACATTAAAAATCGGATGGTGACCTTCAGTGGGATGACATACGATGAGAACCATGTCAAATGGTTCTCTGCCTCTGGCGCGGTGCTTGCGGCGGACCTCGGCAACCGGAATGCTTTGCGACTGAAGGTCGGCTTTTATTTCCTCTGTGGGAATTTCCTTAGGGATCCTACGGATCACTACCCTGATCTGTCTGTCTTCGGGGAGTGCGTAGGTGTGGAAGGACACACCTCTTAGTCGGAGGGTTTTGGTGAGTTCCCTGTAGTCGTTTGACGTAGGAACCGTCACTTTTATACCCTGTTGAGTTGACCTGGCGCTGGTGTAGCCGCTTTTTAGGTCGGTGCACCATTTGGACACATCGGTCCATTTTCCCTTGTCCTGGATGTACACAGGAGGGGGAGGGGCAATCTTCTTAGCCGCAGTAGAGGGCTGGGTAGCACTAGGGCTGAGAGGGCGATCCAACGGAGTGGATGAGGTTGAGGCCGGAGCCCTTTTTGATGTTGTGCAAAAAGAATACCAATCTATTTTCAAGACAAAAACCATTAACATTAATGGTACCTCCATTGGCTTCAACCAATGGGCTACTCCAGGTATTTATAAAAGTAGAGCGAGACTAAACGAGTTATATGGTTTGAAAAAATAGAAGTTTGATACTCCTTTCCTAGAGTATGTAAACAAATATTCAAAACTATTTTAAAAGATTTGCGTTTTTGCTAAATCAAAATTTTTAAGCGATTCAATTAAAAATTCCATTTATAAAGTAAAAACCACTTGGAAAATTATTAACAATGAAACGGGTAAGTCGGTTAAACAAGAAAATCAAGTTGAAATTATGGTCGATAACAAATTAGTTAATAAGGCAGTCGACGTAGCTGAGGCATTTAATGAGTTTTTTGCCAATATACCTATAACTACGACTTGCTCCTTAAATTCGTCCCCGTCTAAAACTGAGAATCTTTTGAATAGAAGTGTGCCAAAATGTACTTGCATATTTAGCTTCGAACATGTAACGCCTAGTGATGTAATTAACGTCTTAACACACTTAAATCTAAAAACACTGGCGATTACTGGGGCATCTCAATTAAACTTTTAAGTAATATAATAGACATCGTAGCCCCCTATCTAGCTGTTACTTTTAATAAATGTGTTGATATAGGAACTTTTCCTGACCTCATGAAGAGTAGTAAAGTCATACCATTATTTAAATCTGGTAATAAAAATAACATTGGCAATTTCAGGCCTATTTCTATCTTACCAGCATTTAGCAAAATATTTGAAAAGTTAATACTTAAGCAGTTGCTAAGACATTTTAATTTAAATAGCCTCCTTCATAATGAACAATATGGCTTTACAAAAGGACGTTCATCTACAGATGCGGGTGTTGCTCTGCTGAAAGACATATTTAATGCATGGGAGAAATCGCAAAATGCTATTGGAGTTTTCTGTGATCTCTCTAAAGCCTTTGATTGCGTGCACCATGACACGCTTTTGCGTAAAGTAAGTCATTACGGTGTCCAAAACGAAGCTCTAAACGTAATAAATTCTTATTTACACAATAGGTTCCAATGTGTAGATGTCGATGGTGTGAAATCATCCGGGCTTCCAGTTCAGTTAGGTGTTCCTCAAGGCTCAATACTAGGTTCATTCTTGTTCTTAGTGTATATCAATGACTTACCATTCTTTTTAAATGATATCTGTGAAGTTGTACTGTTTGCAGATGATACCTCTCTTATTTTTATTTTGACGACGTAAACAGTGCACTCTCAATGGTTTCGGATTGGTTTACGTCAAATAACCTAGTTCTCAATGCCAAGAAAACTAAATGTGTAAAGTTCGTCTTACCGAATGTTAGAAATCTAGGACCCAACATCGTCTAAGATTAAGAGCTGCTTGAAACAGTAGACTCGGCAGTTTTTCTGGGCATAACAGTAGATGCCAAACTTCAGTGGGGCCCACATATATCAAGCCTAGCGGGGAGGCTCAGTTCAGCCGCCTACGCCGTCAGGAAAGTAAGACAATACACTGACGTTGATACAGCACGGTTAGTCTATTTTAGTTATTTCCACAGCGTTATGTCCAACGGTATTCTGCTGTGGGGCAAAGCTGCTGATATTCAAAATATTTTCGTCCTGCAAAAACGAGCTGTCCGAGCAATTTATCAGCTAGGAACCAGAGTTTCTCTTAGAGATTTTTTTAAAGATATTGGTATTCTTACGGTAGCATCACAATTCATCTTCGCGTGTACTTAAAAATAATCCAATAATGCATATGTAAGTTGTCACGCCCCTTATGCCTGGAGGCTTTTATTTGTGTAGTGGTTTTTTTCATTGATTTTTATTGGTTTATGATTTGGGTATATTGGCGTGTTGATAATTTAATATGATTTTTTGTGTTTCGGGTTTTCTTCTTTGATTACCTTATAATTGTATAGTACAATGGTTTTTCTAACTAAACAGACAGCTCTGCTGCTGGGGAGTAACAAACTCCCCAGCAGCACAGCTGTTTGCTTAGTTACGCGCCACTTCTTCTTCCCAGCTAAAGCACTAGGAAGTGGTGAAGGGCGGGCGTTTTGGGGGACTGTCTTATGTAATTTTGACGTTCGAAAAGTGCTGACTCTCAGCCTAGTTTGAATAAATGACTTTTGATTTTGATTTTTGATTGGCGGCCTGGGAGGGGGCAGTGGTGGATGGAGTCACGGGAGCGGAGGTAGAGTGGTCTATAAGAGGTTTCTTGGTCCTTGTGTCAGGACGCTCTTTTAGACTTCTCTTCTTTGATCCGACCGTCTTAAAGACGCCTTCTTCGGAAGAGGCGGAGGAGCTTTGAGAGTCACTCTCAAGAAACGGTGAGGTCGGGCGAGGTTCGCTGGTGTCCATATGGACCGCCGGCTGCGTGCAACTTGAAAGATACGACGACGGTGAGGGCTCGAAAAGATAACTCCGATGCCCGAGTTATCTTTTTCGACGGAGTCGTCAGAAGGAACGGGAGCGGACTGCTGCAGGGCAGCGAATTTCGGGCCATACTAGGCCAGGAAGTCGGGGTTCTTAAAAAGCACCATTTTGAGGAACGCCAAGAGGAGGGCGTCCCCCATGGTCGGAGGAGGGGGGCTAATTGGTGGAGGGAATCGTGGAAAGTAAGTTTCTACGCAGCCTAACTCTATACCTAACTCCCCGGGTGGATTGGCCCGGGGATGAGTTCCCTCCCTGTCGGGTTTAGACAGGGAGGTGTGTACCTATTATTGAGCCCTAAGTTTGTAATCCCGTCGCAATTCTTATTGTGCGAACGGGGCCCTGACCAGTCTAGCGCGAAGGGTGTAGACCACAGACTTAATAGGTTGTGTAGACACACCCTAAAGACACTAGGTGAGTAGCTGAGGAAGGAAAACTGTACACCAGAGCCGAATAGGAGATCCCTAAAGGCCGGTTAAATCTGGGACCCGTCCTATTAACTGCCTCGCCCTGAAGGGGTTCGGCGGGTGTGATTGGGTCAACACCCCACTCGGTTTCGTTGGCACCGTATGGTTTCCACCGAGGACCACGAAACTGTGGTTTTACCCAGAAGGAGCCAAGTGAAGCTACTCACAAAACGCGCGTTGAAGAAATAAGATTTGCCTTGAAAAGGGCACTTTTTTATTGATCAAAATCAATTGCTTGATTTGAATCGGTGTAGTCGGGGCGACTACGAGAGACGTCACGTCACCGCAACGAAGATGAGTCACAACACTGAGCCGGGAGCGGGAGAGCGCACGCACACAACCGTATCGAGCGTCGAGTCGACGACCGCGCGTCCTGAGATTTATAATGATTTATAGAATTGCATATAACAATTGTTAAAAAATATAATTTAACTTTTAAATTGACCAAGTTTTTTTTCAAGCAAGGTAACATCATAACCTTGGTTATAAAATATTTTTTGTTTGAATTCGGGTCATATTTTCATCCATAAAAATATAATTTCTGACGATGTTTTTACTGATTAATGGAAATAACTTGAAATATTTATCTATAACACTCCCAAGAAAAATAATCAACCTTTCATTGGCACTTTTTATATATTTATTTTGTATGTATAATATATACCTTAATCACACATCAAAACTCGAGTCAAACGCTCAAATACAAGAAAAATTGTGATATCCCAAAAAAAAACAATGCCTTAGATTTAGAATTATATTTAGTAATACGAAATATTTTCTGTGATTGATGAAGTTTATAAGATGAAAGGGATTAATATAAATGTAAATAAGACGATAGTCATGGTGTTTGAAAGAGAAAAGGATGTATCGGTGTGTGATGTGAAAATAAATAAATGATACAACCTTCCCCAAAGGGGGCGATATCGCCCCCTTGTGGGCGCTGCTGGCCTATAGGGGGGCGGTAAGAGACCCAGAAAAAAAAATTCGGGGCGATGTGTAGAGGCTTGGGGGGCGATTTGTAATTTCATCTACTAGGACTCTTTGACACTGACTGATCTCTCGACTCTCGACTACAACTTGTGAACAACAACTACCTACTATTCATTAAGAAATTGCTCAAACTAACCCGGTTCGATATTTCTCTCCGCGTAGTTAATATATCTGTCCTGTTTTATTTACATCTAAGATAAAAATCATGTCAATCGGTCGCTCCGTTTCGAAATTAAAGTAGGCACAAACAAACAAATAAAAACGCAACAAACACAGACACACTTTCGCATTTTAATAGTTTATTTATTAGTATTCCTAGATAGGTAATTTTCGTAGATAATTGGCCGCGGGCAATCATGTTTTAACAAGTTTTTGTTAAATAACACGATTTGTGCACACCTGTATAAATCGGCTGGTTCATAAAATACTTGTTCTCACTTGCTGAGTACGATTGAGCGTCGAATGAGATAAACGCTTGTGGAGTTACTTGTATGTAGGGTTCGGAGTGCGTCATGCCTATATTTACTTAGCACACGACGCACTCCGTGTGCATGTATATATGTCTGGATTATTATTGTGTGAGTAAATGTAAGCGAGGGAGTCTTACTCAGCCGTCAGTCCGGTGGGTTGGGATCGTCAGCATCCGGCAATTGGTCACGGGGTAGGCGACTCCTGTCAGGTGGCCACGCATGGCAGGGCGCTATGTGCTTGATGTGAGGCCAAGCAAAAGCGTCGGCACGCGCGAACATGTTTCACGCGAGGCGTCTGCAGTGGTCGTCCAGGCTCTCGATCCTAAGATCCCGCTGGATTACGCTGTTTCTCACGTAGCGAAGGGCAGCGGTGATTTTCCGCAGCATCAGGTACTGCTGCGCGTGGAGGAGCTTCTTGTTGGTCTCGCTAGTAAGGGCGAGCCAAGCTCGGGCGGCGTACGTAGGAAGTGGGCGGATGTACGTTTTGTACACACCCAGCTTGGTGCGCAGCGGGAGGAATAACTTAGAAATAATAAACGAATGACTGTCACTCTTCTGCGGAAAATCTTAACACCGCGATTCAGAAAATTACGACTTTTGCTCAACGACATCTATCGATTACTTACACAAATGTAAGACTCGGTCTACATAAAGTTAACTTTTTAAATCAAACTAAACCCGATTTGATGAAAAAAAAGTTGTTATTATTTAAACTGATAAATAATTATCTAACATTGCATTCTGTGATCGATCATTCAGAAGTTCAGAACAAAACATGAAATGATAAATGATACATGACTTTATTTCTCTCACATCTAAACAGACTAACAGACAAAAATTCCAAAAATGATAGAAATGGCATCTGTTGGTTATCCTTTAGCAAGCCAACTATATTTTTTTGGAAATATTTTCAATGTACAGAAACGCCTCGTATACAGATTTATATGTAATGTTCTCGCTCGACTAGTCCGTTTGACCTGTGGTCCTAAACATTTTAACAAAACATCTAACTTTAACGTCATACTATGATGAAGTGTGCCGGCTGCAATTCTGACTTTAATGATGGCGTTCAGTGTGCCTCTTGCAAGCGGCACCTTGATTTTGGCTGCGCCAGCATCACGGAGGGCGGGTGGAGAAAACTAGGAGCTGATAGAAGGGCGGCATGGAAATGTCCAAAGTGCCGAATTTCCTCACCGTCACCGTCTCCTTCCCCATCTCCACTACCAACACCTGAACCTGCTTCTCTGGAAACTATCCTGAATGAGATTCGTGAGCTCAAGGCTCAACTGTCTGGCCTGCCGACGCTGTCTGAGGATGTCAAGTGTTTAAGAGAGGAGCTTAAAGAACTCAAGGTCAGTTGTGATTTCGAAGGTAAACGTCTTGATGATTTCTCTGTTAAAGTTGCGGGCATTGATTCTAGAGTTACTCGTCTTGAGCATCTACAGGAATCTGTTTGCTCTCTTCAGTCAGACATTGACCTGATTAAGTCGGAGTTGTCCGCTGGCGACCAGAGATCAAGGCTGAATAATGTGGAAATTAAGGGCATTCCCCTGAAAAAAGATGAAAATCTTTTTGCGATCTTGGATGAGATTAGCCGAAAGGTTAATTTTACACTTCCTCAAACTCAGATCAACTACATATCCAGGATTCCATTGTTCAACACAAAGGACAAATCAATTGTGGTCAGCTTTCTGAACAGATATGTTAAGGAGGACTTTGTTGCAGCTGCACGTTCTTTCAAGACGTTATCCGCCCATGACCTTGGTTTCATAGGCCAAACGAACCGGGTATATGTGAACGATCATCTCAACTCTGACTCCAAAAAGTTGCTGAACAAAACTCCAACAATAGCTAAGGAGAAAGAGTACAAGTATGTATGGGTCAAACACGGAAAGATTCATGTCCGCAGGTAGGAAGGATCGGCTGTTTTTGTAATATCAAAAGAGAAAGATTTAAACAAGCTATTTTAGAGTGGCGGATCCTTTGGTTATTTTCATTATTTTTTCAACTTTTTTTAATACTTGTGTCTGGAAGTCAATTAATGTTTAAGTATGTACTAATATCCGAAACCGGTTGTTTCTTGATTTTGTATAAAAGGTTTAGCATCGGTGTCGTCCTCGAAGCTTCCTCAAATCGCTTTTGTATTCGCAAATGGGCCTTATGTTTGTCTTATCGCGCTGTTTTATTCATTAGAACATCTCAATCTATGCTTATCTCGCTCGCACACATTATTGAATTTAATAACTGCCTGCTTCTTCGCACAGATACCTGTGATATTGCTGGGTTTTTTGTGCCGTTTAACAATTGTGTATGCCTAAATACCCTACCTACTAGTTTACTATTTGCTTTTATGTTAATAAATTGCAATAACTATGTGTATTTTTTTGCAGTAAACAATGTCATACATACTGTAATCGTTAGTCTTTTAACGTTATGTTACTTGAGTGGTTTTTTTCGGGCTAACAATTTTGTTGCTACAATTTGTGTTCATTATCGATGGCTTTGAACGATAATAAAAAACTGCATGTTTACTATCAGAATGTTCGTGGGCTCCGTACCAAGACTGAATCCTTCCTTCGCCAACTATGTCTATGTTCATATGATGTTATTGTTTTAACGGAAACTTGGTTGACGGACGGCATATCAAACTCGGAGTTATTTGGTGATCAGTTTATTGTGTGGCGTCGCGACCGGGATTACTGTCTCACGGGTCAGTCTCGTGGAGGTGGTGTCTTGGTGGCTGTCCGTAAGTGTATATCTGCGGTTCCCCAACAATTATTTCACTCCTCGGCTGAGGACTTGTGGGTGACTTTGAGTGTGCGTCAGCCCAACACAAAAAAATACCTTAAATTGAATGTTTGCGTCATCTATCTGTGTAAGCAAAACAGAGGGTACTCTTTTTCTGATCAATTGCCCAATTTTCTTCATAGCTTAAGTAATATAGTGCTAAACAATCCAACTGATAATTATTTAGTTATTGGTGATTTTAACCTGAGTGGAATCTTGTGGCAATTAAATAACGACACATTATTACCTGTGAATATTTGTAGTGGTGATGAGTACATGTTAACAGATGAATTGCGGGTTTTAGGGTTAAACCAATATAATGCAATATTGAATGAATATGGTAAGATTCTGGATCTGGTTTTATGTAATGAAATTGTTTCAGTGAGTGAATGTATGGTGCCTTTATCACCTGTTGACAAATACCATCCTGCCCTCTGTATTGACGTGAACTTTGCAGAGTATACCTATTTTACACCCGCTCCTTTTATTCGTTATCTGTACGGTAAAGCTGACTTTGCGGCAATTAATAGGGAAATAGCAGCTTTGGACTGGACGAACGTATTTTTAGACATGTCGCTTAATGACGCCGTAAACGACTTCTATGCTACTATAGCGGATATTCAAATCAAGTATATTCCTACTAAGACAGTCTTTCACAGCTCATACCCTATCTGGTACTCCCCGGCACTTAAACGCTTGATTAAAGAGAAGTTTAAATATCTCCGTAAATTTAAGACGTATGGCAGACTTTCAGATGAGGCGACCTTTAAACATTTACGTGAGCGGGTTAATAAACTTGAAGCGGATTGTTACTCAAATTACTTAGTCGAAACAGAAGCCTCCATCGAAAAGAATCCAAAACGCTTTTGGAGCTTTGTGAAGCAGCGATCTAAGTCCAATGCAATACCTAGTTTCCTCAAGTACGGTGATGTGACGATCTCATCTCCCGAGTCTATTTGTAATGCATTTTCTTCCCACTTTTATTCTACTTTTCTTGAACCTACCGGTGAAGATGTATCTACTAATTATTGTCCCCCCCAAACTGCTTTAAATTCCAATATATCCTCGGATATTCACTCAATTGAAATTGACCTAAATGTTATAGTTAAGTTAATTAGTCAAATTGATCCATTTAAATCTGCTGGTCCGGATCACTTATCACCTAAATTGCTGATTGGGTGTGCTGAAACCATTGCCTTGCCAGTTTCTCTATTGTTCAAGAAATCTCTCGCTTCACAATCTGTTCCCCAAATCTGGAAGTCTGCCTTATAACTCCGGTGCATAAAAAAGGGCATAAAAATGAAATAATTAACTACAGACCTATTTCCAAACTATGCATATTAGCGAAAGTTTTTGAAAGGGTTGTTTACAACCAAATTTACGCAGCGCTAAGTCAAACTTTCAGCCCTTCTCAGCACGGATTTCTTAAGGGTCGTTCAACTGTTTCTAACCTAGCTTTACTCAATGACTTTCTAACGGACAGAATGGACAATGGGGCACAGGTCGACGTCGTTTACACCGATTACAGTAAAGCTTTTGATAGAATTGACCACAATATTCTTAAAACAAAGCTTTTTAACAATGGCTACAGAGGAGATCTACTTCGTTGGCTTACTTCATACCTTGAAAATAGGTCTCAAGCTGTCGTTATCAGTAACTACATTTCGAGCTGGGTTTCAGCTCCTAGTGGTGTTCCTCAAGGTTCCTTGATGGGTCCGTTGCTTTATATCATATACGTTGGCGACATTGACTCTTGTTTCCACCACTCTAATTTACTTTGTTTTGCTGATGATATGAAGATATTTTCTGCAATATCATCGGATGATGACATGGATGCTCTCCAATCTGACTTGGCACGTTTGGATGATTATTGCTTGATTAATAAACTAGATTTGAACCCTGTTAAATGTTCAGTAATCTCCTTTAGCAGAAAACGCGTCCCTCTCCCTACATCTTATAAACTTAAAGGGCAGCTATTGCAGAGATGTGACGGTGTACGCGACCTGGGCGTTTTTCATGATTCGAAACTACTTTTTAACGTGCACATTGAGCAAATAGTGGCCAAAGCATCAAAGTCACTGGGGTTTGTTATGAGACTCGCTGGGTGTTTCAAGAAGGCCAAAACTCTAAAGATTATTTATTGCTCTTTTGTCAGAAGCCATCTTGAATATGCGTCTCAAATTTGGAACCCGTATTATGGCAAATATATTGATCGTATTGAGAATATACAAAAAAGATTTATTCGTTTCCTATGTTTTCGGCTACGTTTACCATACCATTCTGATAATTACTTAAATCTTTGCAGGAAATTTCACTTGCAGCCACTTACAAATCGTCGTCGTCTAGCGGATTGCACTTTTCTTTTAAAAGTTATATCAAACGAGATTGACTGTCCTGAACTCTTGCATAAACTGACCCTCAGAGATCAGTTAGATTTAATCCGCCTATTTCCATTCCTTTTTCCTCTTCTAATATTATTTTACAGGCAAAACTCATACATGGTGCGAGCGAGCAAGGACTTTAATATTCTTTGTAAAGAGTTCGCATTTGACCCATTTACCACAAAAAGTTATTCTGCACGCATTCGGCTGAACGCGGATTTTTTTAAAAGTGCATAGTGCTATTTGCACATTATTTAAATACATTTACTTTATTTCTATCGTGCATGTTAGTGATCCTAAAATTTTTATTACTGATACTGTTTCTACACGTGAGAACCTGTAATTGGCTCTATGTCTCATACACTTTTTGTTATACTTTTGTAATAGCTGTTGGTTCTCCTATAAATAAATAAATAATATATAATCCAATGTATATAGATGTAAACAACATGAACAAGACAAGTATCGAATGCTTATCGTTCTTCTACAAGTAATTTTATAAAAAACTAAACAAAAGCGGCTTAAACTAGATGTTATTTTAAAATAACATAAAGTTTAAACCGCAGGTGAGATTCGAACCGTAGGCTCGCCATAATCCTTTAACGGGGCACCGGTGTGGGCGCGCTCTTTGAGGCGCCGAACAGCCCGCCGGTCGAGGCCCGGGTCGACGGCGCGTAGTGTTCCACGCGCGCCTCAAAGAGTGCTGACACCCAGCACAAAATGACGGGGTCCTATAGGGCCGACGCCTCAGGGTTGCGGGTATTTCGAAAGAGTAACCGTGGCCCTGGCACAGGCAACTGAAGGAACACGGGTGGGTTTTAGTCAGTAAAAGTCTGACACGCCCTCCCGCTCCACCCAGAGCGGGAGAAGTCATTTTATTTATTTATTTATATGGTACACACAACAGCAGTACATACAAAAAATAAAAACAATAACATAATAAAAGGACTGGTATGTATGTCTAGTGAAGGTATACACTGCATTCACCAAAAACAACATCGTAATTAACATTTAAAAAAACTTATGAAGACATAAAATACGGAAAATAAAATTCAAAATAAGTGGATACTTGCAATGTGCTTAAATAATAAATACGGCTTCACCGACCACGATCCAGGGGACTGTTCTCTGTTGCCACTGTTGCCAGAGGCTCGTGGGAAGCATACACTGCGTAGTAGGTATCGGAATTGTGTTAATTAGCGCGTTGGCCGTAGCCGGTATAAGGCCTTTAGGCGCGTAAGTCTGTGCCTGGGTTGTTGGCGCAAAGTCTAAAGCAGCCTTTGCGCTGAAAAGCGCGGCAACATACTGCAGTGGGTGGCCCAGAGTGGCTTGGTAGAATTTTGTTCCTGTTGCATTTTGTTGTTGTTTTGGGGGTGGGCTTTTTTGAAATCAAGGTTACCTCACCTCTGGAACCAATGGGATAGGAGGGAGGGCATTTGGTGAAAGGTATGGGTTATTTGGGTTACCCTAGGTCTGGGATTAGGCCTAGGGACGACAGGATGTGTGGAATTTTAAGAATGGCTTGGTTAGGCGACAGGTACTCGTACATAGGAGAAAGAGTGCATAGGTTACCCTGAGCCTGAGATTTGGCCTTCGAGAAATTCTATTGTCTGGGATCTTTGACAAGATGCTGATGCAATGTGCTGGATCGACCGTTCTAGTCGATTGCGCAGCCGGAGTTAGGCTATCCGCAACCTACCCACCCGCTCGGTTGCAAGAGAAGTAGTGCCTGGCATTCTGGGTCGTTTAACCACAGATGTACGTATACATTCGCGTCGAGTGATCCAGCTAGCCCCGAGCATGAATGAATACCTAATACGTACTTATTTTAATAAGAATGTTCTAAAATTAAGTTTCAATTATTAAAAACCTTAAAATAACATTTCGTCTTTATGTAACATAATTATTCTTAGTTTAAAATAAATAAACACACGCCACAAAACAACAGAAAATTAAAATATACATTTTCTGTATGTTACAGAAGTTCTTGCACCCACCATACTCTAAGTCAAAACCTCATGATAGTTGCAATTTTAATCCTCATCTCAAACAGTTTCCTCAGTCGAGGTGAGTTTGAGTTGAGGAACCAAATATCAAATGTAAGGTACAGTAGCGCTCGTACGTCCAAGCAATCGCACAAAGCAATAGAATGACGCTTCGGTTTCCCTAACGACCTTCTATAAGTTGTTTCTAAACTATATACATACACGCAAACCCACTAACTTTTTCTGTAATTGATAGTAGTTCATTATTTCAACTAACTCACTCCCTTCTCAACCAACTTCCCAACTCCCTTCAAAACCTCCCAGACATCCCATCACAAGGTTGTTTCACATCCCTTTCCCCAAATCCAATCTTGGTCTACATAAATACAACAGTTTCTGTAAATCGTCAGAAACCGACTTAAATGGTGTATCACTTAACAAATTTAGAAGATCAAACTCTGAGGTATGGGAGTTGTGGTATTTTGTTACACCAAAATCACATCTTATTATCTATTTAACACCTGAGGAGCTGTTGGGCACAGCAATTCTTTCTATGATTCAGTAGGTACTAAAGTTTTTATGAAAATTGTATGACACTCATTTAACTTACATTTGTTTATCTGATAATTGTTGTACTGCTGAAAAGCAAACCTTTGGCTACCTCTGTCTATTTTCGTCATCCATTTATCTCATTTCATGTGATCTCATATTATTTTCCTTTTATTGAATGTTGTGACATTTTGTATCTAACATTGTCATCTGTCAGTTTTTCTTTTTCTATGGTATAGAGCTAAGAGGTCGTCTATTTTATTGTAAAGGTATCGTAAAACTAGTGTTAAGCCAGGTTCTCACTGTAAGCCATCTTTATTGTTCCTGGCCGATAACCAATTAAGAAGTATGTGGATTGAAAACTAAAAAAGTCAATTCTAGAACGATCGGCCAGGGGCTATATAAGGCAACCGTTACTTTTGACCTGCTTCTTTCGCCCGATCATGACCTATGCCAGTGCAGTCTTCGCACACGCCAAGCCCGTTCGCTTCAATAGAATGCAGACCCTCCAGAACAAGTTCCTCCGTAGGATAACAGGCTCCCCCTGGTACGTTCGCAACGAAATCCTCCACGTAGACCTCAGGATTCCCACTATCCGTCAGTTCATGAAACGCATTTCAAAGCGTTTCTTCGAGACCGCCGCGAATCACCGCAACCCTCTGGTTGTGAAAGCCGCTAGCTATATTCCCTCCTCCATTAGTCAAGTCCGCCGTCCCAAGCATGTCCTCACCGATCCCGGTGACCACATAACTCTCATTCAGGAGAGCAGTAGGGCCACCAGTACAGTGCACAAACACAGACCGACATTCCGACCTCGCCGCCGAGGTTCCTCGCGAAGATCCCGACGTAATTGTCCCCCCCGACCCTTGCTCGACGAAGTGCCAGCCCGCGCCGTAGCTGAGCCTGTAGCTTTAAATTCCCCGAATAATAATAATCAACAAAACTTGATCCAGCCTGTCCCATCATGCTGTCCTCCCGTCAGCGATGTCCTAAGCCGAGGTCCGTACCCCACAGGGGCTGCCCTTAGCGAGCGTTCGCTTAGTAATGTAAGTAGTTTTACGCCCCTGGCTGGAGGCTTTGAGTCCGCTTAAGGCAGCCACAGGCTAGTCCGGTTAAGTAGTCACGACCTCTCAAGGTCAACTACGAGATGCCATACCCAAAAAAAAAAAAATATTGACCAGGTTCTTTTGATTCCGTCTTTTGACTCGTTCTTTTGACACGCCCTTCTGGCTCGCTCTGTTGGCTTCTTTCTTTTCGTACTTTTTCTTACTCTATGTTTTTCTAAAAGCTATTTAAATATAAACCTTCCTAAAAGTTATTCTCAGTGAATTTATTACAAACATCTTGTGTGTGTAAATGTGTTCGACTCACTCGATCACCTCCGACCCTCCCACTTGCGTCTACGAGAGGAGTTCGAGACGGTTTGCATAGAACTAATAAACGTGGCGTGAGACACCGCCGCCGGAAGAAACACCAACCGACGCGAGCTCCCTCGCAACGGGCTGCGGGCTGATGGAGAGGCTGCTGCGAGCTCCCACTCGACGGACTGCGGGACGGAGGAGCGGCCGACGCGAGCTGATTCAACCGTGAGCTGCTTCGCGACTGTGAGCACGGAGAGGCTACTGCGAGCTTCAACTCAACAGACTGCGGGCCGGAGGAGCGGCCGACGCCTCGAGCTGCTGCACGACCGTGAGCTCCCTCGTGTTAGACTGCGGGCAAGAGGATCGTCCTATGCTACTACTAATCGATTCCTATTCCTTAATATCTTTTTCTATGTAATTTTGTATATCATATTTTAAAAATTACATTAACTTGTAACCACGCTTAGCCAGTCGGCTGAACGTTACGTTACAGAGTGCATAAACTTATTAACAAATAATTACGTTCCGTGTGAATCCATGTTTATATTGAATCATAGATATCACTCTCACTCATACCCTTTCACATTCCACCTCTCGTGGTAACATTTTAGGTCTTTAAGCACAATGCAAGTATCCACTTATTCTGATATTTTATTTTCCGTATTTTATGTCTTCATAAGTTTTTTTATTGTTAATTACGATGTTGTTTTGTGGTGAATGCTGTGTATACCTTCATTAGACATACATTCCAGTCCTTTTATTATGTTATTGTTTTAATTTTTTGTATGTACTGCTGTTGGTGTACCATATAAATAAATAAATAAAATGACTTCTCCCGCTCTGGGTGGAGCGGGAGGGCGTGTCAGACTTTTACTGGCTAAACCCCACCCGTGTTCCTTCAGTTGCCTGTGCCAGGGCCACGGTTACTCTTTCGAAATACCCGCAACCCTGAGGCGTCGGCCCTATCGGACCCCGTCATTTTGTGCTGGATGTCAGAACTCTTTGAGGCGCGCGTGGAACACGACGCGCCATCGACCCGGGCCTGGACCCTACCGGACGGCGAGCTACACATTGCTCGCCGTCCGCAAGCTCGCGCCTACGGTGGCCGGGAATCTGCAGGCGACTCCCGACGCCCAGGGCGTCTCCTGCGGCGACTAGGGGCGTGAGGGCGTGAGGGCGTAAGGTTCTCTTCCTCACGCGCTCCGCCTCCTCCTTCGCGAGCAATAGTGCTTCGCAGAAGGAGGTGATGGCTTTCCATTCCCTCTCGCTCAGTACCATGGCCTGGACCATGGTCGGATGCGAGAGATCGACGCCGCCAATCGCCTCTCCGAGGACACTGCGGTGCTCCGCCCAAGCTGGGCAGAGCCACCGTATGCTCCACCGTGTCCTCCGGGCGATCCACACAATGGTGACACCCGGGCGTTTCCTCCCGCCTTATAATACGAAACAGGAACCTTCCGAAATAACCGTGCCAACATCCTTTCATTCTCATTCCCAATTTATTTGGGGTAACGCAACACGTTGTTTTCTTCCTATTTTTTTTTTTGTAGTAGTCATCTCGGTAGTCACCTCTTTCCTAGCCTAGAATCTTTAACACAGTCTTTCCATCGTTGTTTTGGTCTTCCCCTTTCATAAAGCCTTTCATACATACTTATTCAAAACTTTCTTCACGACATTTGTGTTTTTTTATAGTAAATTGTTGACAACACTGCGGTGCTGCCAACAATTTACTAATAAAAAAATATACTTTTAAAACTTGCTAATTAAGTTTAATTCAGTACCAAGGAACGCTCGATCTAGATCTGCAATGATTCATTTATCGGTGAAGTGGCCCTTTTTTTTGTTTTTGAGGGGATATCCTTCATTTTTGTGAAGTTAACGTTATTTTTTAAATTTTTTATTTAGCTGTAAGTCGATAGTGCACTTTTATTTTAGGCGAGAGGATGAAGGACAAGTTCCTGAAAAAGTGTCTCTTGTAAGACACTTTTTCAGGAACCTGTCCTCCATCAACCATCGCTACCCGACACCACCTCTATCTATCTCCTCCATAAAACAAGGGGGGGTTGTCATGACAAAGCTGGTACCGCCACCGCTAATATCCAAAACTACTTATTAAAGTATATCTTTTCTTTCTTTCTTTTCAGGGCGCTATGGCGCTCATTAGGGGAGGCCTACGTCCAGCAGTGGACTGATATAGGCTTATGATGATGATATCTTTTCTAGAATGTGGCGGTAGTATGTACGTTTCTCATCAGTCTCTTCCTTTCTATTTATTCCTGCAGCGTCTACCATAGGTCAAAGCGAGACAGCAATACAAAGCTAGAAGAAGATTGACCGTAACAGACGCCATTTAAAAAAAGAATCAATGTTTTCGCAAGCATCTTTTCAGAGCTTTTACGGCTAATATATCTGGATAACGTGACAAATCCGGGTTTTCGGGTCTAAATATCAAATTAGACCTTCCTACATATCAAGTTACCTACACTGATTTGAAGTGCTGTGAAAGAAATGGGAACCGTTTAGCCAGCTTGAGATTTACGAACGGCAATATATCTAAAACTATCTATTTAGGTTACATTTGTTGTTCTGATGATTTCGTAGTCGGTTTGAAGTCAAAAGTAGCGATGGTTTGTGTAAGATAATAGATACGGTTGCGCAACATACGGGTGTGCATCGTCCCTGTACATCTCCTACCGAACTTGGCTCGACACGTCTAGATAAAGCGATTGTTATTCACAAAGTAAATCAATCATCTCAGGATCCATCTCTCAATTTTATGCAAATACCTAGGTAGATAAATTTAAGCACGACAAGTAACACGCTTTACATTTTTCGAGGTACAAGTTTGAAGTACCCAAGTTAACTTCCCTATTCCAGAGAACCTAGACATGTAGCAATCGCTTCCAAAAGTGATTTCAAAGCGTTTCGTATTTCTGTAACGACTTTCAACAGGATTGACATAATATAATCAATTCAATACATATATTTTTTTCACTTTCTTTTAACTGATAAAAAGTTCTCTTTGTCCAGGCCATCAGTTGTATTGATAGGGGTTTGTATGGGTGGGAAAGTTTGTCGGCCAAATAAAATAATAATATGTAAAATTAAAAATTTATTGTTCATAAGTAGGTAATAACCTAGCTTACTATGAAACGTCAGTTTTTACCTATATTTGCTAAAAAAAACCAGTAATGGCAGTAGGTATTACTTGAGCGGTAGTCACTTTTTCACTTGTATTTAATATATCTAATAAAACAATTTCACTGCAAGATGACGCCTTGCCACGTTCATAATAATTACTGTAATTATTATTAACATTATTGAGTATTATTTACATGTGTACAGTCTTTTAATTTATCTTAAAGAGATCACTTCTTAACATTGAAGCCTTCACCCGTGGGGTCTAGAATCCATGGATAGTTGTTGGGGCATTCCATGCAAGTGAAAAGACGGAGAGTCTCCCCTGGCAACTCGCGAGTTGTAAGGGGGCATGCATTTGGTAAGGAGCAGAAAGGTTGACCTTTCACGTCACATTTGTCTTGTTTCCACTCTTGGAAATCTCTTAATGACGTCAACTCTGTGGGGTTCTGCATCCACTGGATTACTTGAATGAGAGAAGTGAAGTAAACGTCGTTCTTTTCCAACATCTCTTCTATAAATTTAATGAGTTCATCTCTGAACTCTTTCTTGGATTTGAGCCATGAAGCGTGGAAGTGGAAACCTAGCGGAGCACGGTTGGTACTGTAGTGGCGGTTGAAGTTGTGACGCAGAAGACGTCCGAACTGTTCTCCGGTTTGGATGTTAGAGCAAGAGTCGACCACATGACAACCAGGAAGAGATTCATCGAAAGTTGGGTCGTCTCTTCTGTCCAGTTCGTTCATTACCATTTCCCAAACTGGGTGGCTTCTTGATGGGCAGTTGAGAGCGTTTCCGTTACATTTGTGGGGCATACGGAAGTATAGTGTGTATGGCCAGATGGGAACACGATTTAGGGGAGCGGTAATTGACGCATCGTAAACAAAGTATTGATCGGCCATCATTTCGAATTGCCTATTTCCACCAACTCGCAGATAAGGTGCCCGGACGCCAATGATTGACGAGTCAGTTATGTTAGCAAACCGTTCTACGATCAAACGCCCTCCAGCCATTTCAGCTAGCCAGTCGTCATAGCTTCCACTGCTCCAGTAATTTGGATCATCCTTGTGAGTAATAGAAAATACAGAGATTTCGTGACCTTTACGATGTAATTCCTGAACGGCAGCGTAGTTAGTGTATTTGTGGGATACGAAGAATGTACCACGAATCTGGCAACCATTAGGATTTTGGCGTTGTCCGTTAAATATTTGATCATATAAGTCAATGTTATCAACGTTTACGGCACCATTGAACGTAATTGTTATCATTTGAGGGACTTGGTTAACCTCAATTCCTCCTGGGATACGAGTTCCGTCTGCCGAGCAAAAACAATCGGGAAGTGCACACTGGTTGGGGTCGCAGTCGGGGGCTCTGTTGGGATCCACGTCGACCGCTGTAAAGAAAAGTAAAGTTACAAGCTTGTCTCGAAAATAAGTTTTTTTATGTTTTTTTTTTAATATTCTTTATACTTACTGCAAGCATTCTCGTCAGACTCATCCTTGCAGTCAGGCTTTCCATTACAGAACAGTTCCTTTTCTATACAGTCACCACTTCCGCAGGCTAATTTTCCTTCAGGGCAGATGGGCTCATCCGTTTTCAGAATAGGCAAAATTTTCCTGGGTTCTGAAATACAGAATATAATAAATCTAACGAACTCACGTGTTTTTATTTATTTTGGAAATTTTCTGTGTATCGCTTAATACACATACAATACGCAGGTGCCACTTACATAACTCCTTAGTTTGTGTTTTTATTGTAACAGTGTTCAAGGGTCAATAAGAAAATAGAAGAAAATCAAGCATGAAACAATGATCAAGTTAACAGAAGACAAAAAAGTAGGGAATAGGATAGCTGATAAATAAGTAGGTTGGTATTTGTTGTCAATTAAATATTTAAATGGTTATGAAACAGTTACAGATTTATTAGATGATTAAACTGTAAAAAGATAAGAAATATTGGTATTGTACTATGAGTCCAAAGTGTTATGGTGTATTTAGAAGAATTTATTACGATGAAAGAAATCATCGGGTTTGAGTGATGAATTTCCCTTCATACCAAAGTTTACTTAATTCAAATATTGGAATAGATTAGCATTAAAATATATTTAGGTGTATTTTATTAGTACTTAAATCCCATGAATACTGCATTTAGTACAGAAGTGGAATAATAAAAATCCATTACAAAATACATTTACATGCTATTCTGGCTTTTGAAATGAAATAATAAAAGTTGCCGATTTAGTCACCTGCATCCGTCAAGAGGGTGATTCTACACGTCATTCTAAACAACTTTAGCTATGACAATCATAACTGAATCGTAAAAAAAAAAACTTTTCATAATTATATACATCGAAATTGTCTGTTGTTGTATAGGTTTTTTTTATTCACGAATTGAATGAGAGTTTTTTCGGCAAGATAATAGCGAAAGTTGTTTAAAATTACGGGTAGAATCACCCTCTTGACGGATGCAGGTGACTAAATCGGCACTCTGTTTATTTAAAATGGCAAGTCAATTTTTGAAACACCTTATTGATATATAGCAAATTACTTTGATTAAAGCAGATTTGGTGTATAATACATACGTATATAGCTAAGTTAATGTTGTGAATACTATCAACGGTTAGTAATAATTAGGTTCCCTCCACGAAAAATTATATTTTATGTATATTGGTCGTTAGTCAGTGTCATGGTAATGAAGCTTAAGCCATAAGTTAGCAAGTTTTGAAGGAATGCGCAATAGAAATGTAGAGTGTCTAATATAACAATTCTTATTTGTTTTTGAGCTAAAAAGGTTTTTTTTTTTTGTGCACTTTGGTTTTATCATTTGCGATCTCAGAGATTTCTGAAGTACCTTAATTCCTTTTTAAAATATTTTGATATTATGTTTCGTTTTAATTAACAATACGAATAGAAGGAAAAAATTGTATTTCATTTTTATTTTGTGATAATTTGGTACTTATTTGTTTAATGTAGTGTGTACGTAAAAGGTAATGTGTGTTTGTGCAACGTGTTACATGTCCATAATTACAGTGAATTGTGTACAAATGTTAATTGTCTGTGTTTGGTGTACTTTATTTTTGTTGTAGAAATAATGTTAATGCGCAATAATCGGGTCGGACCACGGCGGCCGCTCCCTCTGTCCGGGGCCTCATGCAATACACCTTAACTACAGTGCGACGCGGCCCCTTCACCCAAGCCTAGTTGCTCGCTACGCGCCAATAGCTTCATTTCGGCACTTACTCTCAAGTTTGTCACAGTTGGTCACTTTACCCTTCCAGTCGCAGGTTTGTTTACCAAGATCGAAAGCCAGTCCAGACGGGCAAGTGATTTGTTTAAGACCTGACCTAGTGCACCTGCGTTGACAAGAAATGTGACATTTAATTAAATGCATAATAGCAGGAAGTGGGCATTCGGAAGGCTAACAGGTATTCCGGCTTGCGACACTGGACCGGGTCCATAACGGAAGCTTAGCCCTCCGCACGTCCACTTCCGCCGTGCGGCGGAACTTACTTTCTACTTTATCGCAATTCTTAACATTTGTTTTCCAATCACAAGTTTGACGGTCGATATCGAAGGCGAGACTGCTGGGGCAGCGCACTGAGGCGAGCCGAGTCACGCCGTTCTCACCGCCCTGGTCGCACCTGTACACAGCGATACTCTTAGCAAACTTATTATACAAAGCACTTATGATGTGGGTAAACCGTATACCGACATAAACAACATAAATACACAGTTCTGCAGCAAAATTAAATTAACAAGAATATATTCATGAAGATTGGTTAAGCATCGTACACATTAGTGACATTTTAACGGACCGTACTCCGTGGCAAAGCCTCGGTACTAGCAATCTTCGTTTAATGTACACGTACACAGGGGCCGTGCGTCACTCTCGGGACGAGGTCGCCCTCGGAATGGATCTCGCTATGTGACATAAGAATGTTAAAAAAAAATGTTCGGGTAGGTATTTGTTCCATTGAAATATATGTCACAAATGTGGACGCGGCTTTAGATATAAATTACACAGATGCTATATATGCAAGATATAATTAGGGAACTTACTTGTTTTGCGGTAGGTACTACTTACATTCATAAGCCTTACCCCGTATCTTAACCAAAGCAATAATTCGGGCGAATACGCGATCGCCGCGTTCATATGTGACATAGTGTGCTAACACGCGCTTGGGTTCGCCGACCATAATATTTATCTCAGTGCGCAACCACGCGCTTCGGTTTGACGAACAAAATGAACGCGACGGTCGCATGTTAGCGCGACGACCGCTTTGGTTTGGACGCGGCCTTAATAGTGTCCTAATGGGTAGTTTATCATAAAAATAATGTTATTTAACTAATATATAACTTGTAGATATAAGCTCCTTGACAAAACGGATACTGCAGAAACTTAAGTCATCAGTATAAAAAGTATACCTAGTTACTTACGTGCACTTAAGCTTTGACGTTCTACAAGTTCAATATTAACTCAAATATTCACGGCACGAAGGTCACCGTTCTGTGCACAGACTGGAATATCAGTTATTGCCTCACTGCATACTAAACAGCGTCCATAAATAAATCAAACGGCAAACAACGGTCCTTGGTCACATTCACAACTTTACTTAAGTACCTAAGTACCTACCTTCATGTAAATATTTGGAAGTACAATCGGTGCCTTGCTGAAAGGGCCTTTGTGCTAGTTTTCTGTTGCAGGTACCTATGTCCTTTATAATATCAGTATTAAGTGTATGAATTACCCATAAAGCCGACCTTGCAAGCTTTCATTACGACTGACTGATTCATGGAACTGGTTCGGTTCCTAACCAGTTTCTCTAGACTCTGATAGAAACATGACAAAGTTATGACGAAAGAATAACATTGTAACTCAGTAATATTTCGAAACTCCTATATCACAACATTCACAAAGTGGCGTGGGTATATTAAGTCGTTACAACAAATGAAGTATGCTAAGCCATAGTTGTGTAAAACCTACCTGACTACATCGCGGCAGTCTCCTTCGGTGGATAGACGGAAATATTCGTCAGCCGGGCGCCCATCGCACAACTGTTCCGGGGTGGCATCATCTCCGCCATCATCCTCCTGCCGCTTAACCCGCGTCTCGCCATTCACTGCAACAAAAAATACGTTAGCGTTTAGCCACTATATCTTGTTACGGGCTTAACAACTGGGACTTATACACCCAAGTAGCTGTCTAATATTTTGAGCCAGAAACTGAGTACCAACACTGCAGTCTTAACGCGCTCATTAGGTAACACCACTAAACGTAAGCCGCTATTACAACACAGCGGTTAAAGGAATGTAGTACAGACCTGCAGTTTCATTGCAGTGCCGTAAATGTAAGTAGGTATATAGATACCTGCCGTGTAACTAGGCAAGTTTTTATATTCAATTTGAATGCGCCATGTTGTTCACTTGTAGGCAAGACGAATACCGAAAGTTTTAATTAAGTGATTAGTTAATAATGCCTTTCAAAGCTGTGAAATGTAATTGTGAGCTTTATTGTATTTACGATTTGTTACAAAATTGTTTAGGTTTTTTGCGGGAGTTCTGAGTTTAGAATATTATGAGTCAATTGCAGCTCTATTCCATGTCGGCATTGAAAGTTGAAACGTTGAAAAGAAATCGAGGTCAAGCGAAGTAAACGAGCCACGTCGGTAGCCGGCATTCTTTCTTTGTTGCTTTAGAGCGAACTTTAACTTATGTAAACGTAGTTATTCGACATAAAATAATTTATAAAATATTATTTTATACATATTCTGAATTGTAATAAGGTAGTTGTAAACTTTGTTCTCGTTTGTGTTTTGTGAAACCGACTTAAGAATATTATAAACTTTTATCACCGCACGTTTCGAAATAAATGCAATAAACAAATAATTATTTAGGAAACTACGCATTTAAAATAATATGAAACTCAAAAAAAAAAACCTTAAGTATTTAACTAAAATAACTAAAAAAAATGTTACATAACGTCATAATAAAGGGAGATTAACAGCGGCTTTTTACCGGCACAAAAAATAAATAAGAGAAAGATACTTATTTGTAAAATAAAAATTAAATAGGTACATGTAATATTAATATACCCAGCAAATTCGGTGAAGGATACTTAAATTTTAAATGTAAAATAAATATATTTATCCTCTAGATTTATAACACTCTATTTTGGTAATAAAAAAAAGAATAGTTACCGAGACAGCTGAGCAACAACACACCAAGACACAGACACGCGTGTCGAGCCATGATGCTCGGCGAGGACTGGTCGCTACGACGTTCGCCGTCAAGAAAGTGCAAGAGGTCTCCGTTGCCCCTCTTCACCTATTTGTATTTATATAACCTGGCAGCGCACACTCGACACCCAGCAAGCTCAGACACATCAGCCGTCCTACAGGTACTACACCTACGGGCGTTATAAACTATTGTACCAAGATCACAGCTTTTAATAAGCCTTCGATGCCCACTGGAAACAACGTATAAATGATAATGACGCTATTGCTAATGATTTCAATAAATCACCTTCAAAAACTTTCTTTTGCATTTCGACGAATGCAGATTAAATATCACACGTTGCGCTATCATCCATAACTTTACTTGTAAATTATTATTGTGAAGTTAATGAACAATTAGGTACAATGGTCATGTATCCCTGTAAAACATTACGTGCTTGAGCCATATTACTCTTTAGGTGTTGCTAATAATATTCAGTTTACTTAAATATATTTATAAAGATAATATTTACCTGTATACCTAATTATATTTTGCCATTTCATTCGAAAAGTAATTTGATTTATATGTATACTGGCGACCTTCCCCTGCTTCACAAGGGTGCATCTATGTACTGAAAGACTGTCAAAGATACTCGTAGAAACTAAGTTAAACCTTAATGTACCTATTAAATACATAATCCTTCCGGGATGAATGGTCTGAATGATATCAAAAATCGCATTTAAAATCCGGTTCGTAGTTGAGAAGAACAGCGGTCGCACAGACACTTAAAATATTTTATTGTAGTATACATAATATTATTATAAAATTTGTGTCAGCAGTCTATTGTAATTTTGCATAAAATCTTTCGTTTCTTCGACAGGAAGTTTTAGCCACGGCGCAGAACAAGGAAGATAATGTTGATTGAATTATACACACACCTTCCTTTAGCTAATGCTAGCGGATGAACGTATAAAACGTACATTTAAATTATGATATCTACATAAAGTGTCAGTAGGTATTCTTTGAAAACATAAAATGGTGAAAGTTCTTCGCCTGTCATTTACAAGTAGACACGAAAAGGAAATTTTTCCATCAGTTGTATTAGAAAAGCGCAGCTGTTATTTATCTATCTTGTTCTTATAATACATCCTGAATTGGTAATTGCGTTTCCGCTTATACGGAAATACAATTTAATACCACGTGCCTTATAGTTTCTGAGTTTCTGTGATGGGTTCAAATGATTTTACAAAATCGATGACACTTGCTGAGCATCACTAACTATTTACTAGGGAAAGCTTCATTTTTTCAACCTTGTACGAACTCATAACGACGAAAGATAACTGGAAAACCGGTCACCGTGTGGGTCTTATAAATATCTAGTTTTGTTATGTAATAAAACAGCGTAGGAAGATACTAGTTGGTAATACATTTCAAACTAAGCTAAACAGCTTAGTAACTGATCATTTGCACATTAGATAGGTGCCAATATATGTGTGAATTATACTATTACTAATTATAAATGATAATAATCACAGATCGCAGTAGCAGTTGGGTATAACGGGGCCCCTAACAACATCACTAACTTGTTTTACGAGTCAAGATTCTGGGTAGGTACACAAATAAGCAAACATGTGGATATGTCCACTTATAACACATTTCTTAGAATTACTGGGCTTAAAAATGCTCCTCATAGCTACAAATACTTATTAAATTGTCTTGGCTCCAGCTACAATTAAAGATTTTCAATTGAAATTATCTATCAAGGTCAGTAATGTAATATTATATTAGAAAATCTCTTCATATTTTCATACTATTCTTAAAATAATGTATAATATTTGCTTGTATTATTATGCTACCTTTTTTATATTGTGATTTCTGTAGGTTCATTTATGCGTTGAGACAAGATTGGTGTTAAAATTGTGTTTGCACGCCACGTATGCAAGGTTTCGAGATTATCCCAACTTTTTTAGAGACAGCTGATCGGTTAATAAAAATTACTTCGCAATACTTATTTATTGAAAGGTGTATGTTTCGGCGAGAGAGAGTATTGCAGAGGACGCTATGATTGGCAGTTAAATACTACCTACGCTATTTCCTAAGTAATTCGTGATTAACGGGAGAGTAGCCTCACATTGAAAACATCGAGGGTAGATTAATTTGAATAAATAACGATCATCTATCATTTATGCAATATCTCTATTTAAGTGTAACCAAAACTTAAGACATAAATACATTTTAAGATTATGTATAGACACATATCATCACCATCATCATTTCAGCCGAAAGACGTCCACTGACTGGTTTTATGCTTCTCGCATCCAGATCTCGCATACATATTTACTAAATATTTTACAACTGAGCGTAGTAGCGCAGTATAACAAAGTAAGCAGTATTACGTCTCGGCTTTGTCCCTGAAATTATAACCTACGGCTGCTCGGAAGATAAACCCGAACTAGGGTTGGCAACTGACTGTGTCTTGGGTTGTTGTAACTGTACTTTATAAGTCCGTCATTATTTTTTAAAACCTCGCAATTTGTTGAAGGAAATGATGATTTGTGAAATGTTTTTAAAGGATATTATAAATGTATCCTTTTTCAAAAATAAAATACTTGTCTCTAAAAGAAGAGTAATATAAAAAGGCCTATAAAAAGGAAAAAATAATACACCAAATAGTCAGGTTAATTCACATTTATTTTTTAAATGACTGAGGTGCATAAAGCAAATATGTTTATTTGTCTATTGTTATTAAAGTAGATAATGTTAAGTCCCTATAGAAATTTTGCTTATTGTAATTATATGTAGTTAAAAATTGCTCTTTACACCAAATCATTTGGATGAATATAGGATGAATAGTTTAGATTTTATGGACGTGTTTTTAATCGTGAGACGAACACTAAAGACTTTCTGTGACGGACTGAAATCCACGCGGGCGAAGCCGCGAGCAGAACCTAGTATAGGTATATTTTATTCCTTCAATCGGGCTTACAATGCATGGAAAAAGAGAGATACTCTGCCAAGTACCTGTCAAGGAAATTATCCTCGCTACGTTTCAATAAATATAGAAATACCCATATATGCTGCTTACCTTGCCGATTGAGTTGGTTTTTTTTTTCCTGGTTTCAATATAGATGAATTCAAACATCCATACACTGAACAATACAGTCGATAGCTTTGTGCCATATGTCACCTAAATAAATGTGCAGGAGCGTCTCGGACGTAACGAGTCTGTTGAATACTGGTGCACACCGAGATTTCACGAGAACGTGGTTTCGGCCGGTATGGAGACATAATACTGCTTACTTTATTATACTGTGGTATTAGTGTACTAGGTGGATTTTATATGTTAATAGGTTAGACTAGACCTTCAGAAATGAATCGTTTTTATCTGATAAAAATTACAATCGTATAGTATTAGATTTCTTTTTTGCATACTTGTTGAGTGAGACTCACTTTCGATTAACGATGGAACCTGTTTTATATAAATTTATGTCAATGTCAAATAGAGGTGGAAATGAGATCCCGCTAAAAAGGTAATATATGCAAATCAGCCTGAGATCGGCTTAATGTTATTACTACATGATATATAGTCTAAGTTTGAGTTGAGTGATTTTTGTTAATTAAATACGGGTGGATTGTTTTTTAATTATTATTCATTCATCATTAGGGGTCATGTAAGATATACAACATGTCCCAGAAATCAACGTCAAGCTGAAAACGGGCAATAGGACAAGTCGTGACTTAGTTATTAGAAAAATATAATAAAAAACATGGTCATGTACTTTTAAAATTTTATGGATTAAAAAGTAAATCTCAAAAAGTGACACCCTGTGATGAACCTTTAAGTCCAAAAATGAACAGTCAATCCCATGACTGTTCATTTTTGACGTCACATGACGTCAGAATGAACTTATCGTCTTTTTTTTTTCTGTGATGTAACCATGAATAACCCTTCTGTAAATAACATTTAAAAGTCAAAACACAACTGCCTCAGTTAAATAAATTGTTCAATTTTAAATTCAATGTAGATCAAAAATCTAACAGAGGCAGTTATGTTTTAACTTTTAACTGTAATTTACAGGAGGGTTATTCATGGAAACATCACAGAAAAAAAAAACTCTAGAAAAGTTCATATTTGTAGTTACAGGACTTGGTAAGATCATCACAGGGTGTCACTTTTTGTTTTTTTTTTAAACCATAAAATTTGAAAAGTGCACGTATTACTAAGATTTTTTAAATATTTTTCTAATAACCGTCACGACTTGGCCTATTGCCCGTTTTCGGCTTGACGTTGATTTCTGGGACATGTTGTATATCTTTCGAAATGTCTACATATTTGAAAGTTTATCTGAAAATGTCAATATATTCCGAGGTCACATCTATTTTAATATAGCTACTTATTTAGAAGATACATCCGTCAAAAGTCAAGGGCGCCTTGAGCACCTACGAAAATATTATACTTAAAATGGAATTTTAAGATTTTTCCTATATATCCGACCGATGTACGTAGGTATGATGTACACTTCAAAAAGTGTAAGTTGCATTATAAAGCTGTACATCTAGGCAAGGCACGTTTTATACATAGATGTATTTCATGTAGGTAAATGAATAGGTCCGATATCTAAGAAGACCAAGTTTTTTAGATTTCTACCTAAGTAATTAAGTATCTATACTATACATGTATTTAAGTTTACCAAATTTGAGAGGCAACCGTTTTTCTTATCTTTTGTCTAAGAAATCGCAATGTATATAATGTGTAGTATTTGAATTTGCATCATCATAAGAACTAGCTAGTGTTAAACAAATGTTTGTTTGTACGTACGATTTTTTGGCTACAACATCGCTTAAAAATTTGTCAGATGCAGTGGTTGGTTTGCTGGTGGGTAATTTGGAAGAACATCTACTGCCTTGTAATTGTAATTGTAATACACAGAGCTGAGATGATTATAACTTCATTACAGATCGGTTCACTGTATTTGTATACCAAGGTTCTTAATTGTGTGGGTTGTGGCTCTTCAGGAAAATAATGAAGAAAATATTTAGGTACCTAATTACCTATATTGTGTGATGTTCATTGGTATTTTTTATCAACATCAGCTGGCCCAGCGGTCAAAGTTCTTCATCAGACTTACCACGTTACCAATTTCATTAGTGACGAGGTTAGGTACTTGTACTGCGACCTGAATACACGGAACTCTTAACAACGTAATTATTGTAATAAGTATTGCATGATTCATGTTTTTAGAATGCATTTCATGTGTATGTTTTGTCGTTTGGTTTACAAGGATATCGGAACAATCTGGAACTTTAAAGCTACGTCACACAAGTTACGCACCGTTGTAAACAACAGAATTTAAAAATGTGCTTAATGAATGCGTCGCTAATAAATTAAGTATGTGGGATAGGTCCCATAGGTAAATTACTGCCCGGAGCAATAAGTACATGGGACTTAATTGGTTTGTTTAACATGCTTGAAAATGTTTGCAGCGTTTGATAATACTTTTGCGCACCAAGTGCTGTTAGCATTTTCAGATTGGCTTACAGTGAGACCCGTTATAAAGGCTCAACTAATATATTGAACTTTTTTAAGAGGACTGGAACTAAATGCTAGTTGATGTATGGATGGCCTTGCGGCAACATCCGGGTACCACAGTTATGTAATGTTCGAGGAACGGTGCTCACGAGATACACAACAAGGCAGCGTGGCGCGTTGGCTGTAGTCGCGGGTAAGGCGGCGCGCGCCGGCTGCGTCGGTGCGCCCGCGCCGCCCGTACCGCGCCCCATCGTACAATCGAACCTCCTCGCGAATCTTCTCGCAACGGGTCAACGTGACGCGCCAGTGAATGGCTCTTCTACTTCTCACATTGGCACGCTGAATTTAAACTGACTGACAAATATAGTAAATTGTTGGGATATCAGTTGAACTTCTTATTCTGTCCACTTTTACCAGATTTGACTAAATTTTAGAACTTTTAACCTGTGAGAAATTCTGCACCTACGTACTACTAGTTTGGATGTCAGTGGCTGATAGACCTTTTATGCTTCTGAAGTTCTGACTATATTAACTGTATCTACAAGGTGACTTGTTATTTGACGTATTCCTTCCAGGACGTGATAATGTGACCCATTTGCAATAAATTAATGTACGGTTTATGGGGTGCCCATAAACCTTAGGCGAAAATTCTCGAGATTAGAAAAACTGCATTTTTTTTATTAGCAACCCGCACTGGGCTCGCCTACAGCCCGCTAATTTCTCACTGAGAGGACGCCTAGGTCCCAGTTGTAGGAAAATTATAGGCAGATTATGCTTTTGCAATTTTTATTTATTTTTGACAATTTCCCAGATTTCGTCACTAAATATTTATATATTAAGTAGTGGTATGGCAAACACTAACTCAATTATTCCACATTTTTTAAATATTCCTACCATTTTGAAAGATATTCTATCATTGCCGAATAATATTCTATCGACTGTTTCATTGACACCTCTTATTATTATTTTTATTTTTACCTCGTTATTATAGCTGATTAAATGAAGATGTCTTCCTCGTAATTTGTACACTTAATGCTGTAGTAACATGTTGAGATAACTGGTGTCAAAGTTAATGTAGGTAGGTATATATTTTTTGAAAATGGTTTATAAGCTTCTTCCTTTAACTTTAGATTTTTTGATAATTTAGTTACATTGGCAGGTTTATTTAAATATTAGGAACCCAATCGAATAGCATATAAAGCCATTCAATTTGAGAGTTCAGAGAAAAGTGTTACTTAGTAACGAATTCAGGTAAGTTTCCAAAAATACATAAAAATTGGGTTTTCTGAATAATATGAATTTTTGCCTAGCTTTATGGGGAGCTTAACCATTGCAAATGGCTCACACTAACACGTCCTGGCAGGGATTACAAGTCACCCTGTACAAATGGGTTCACTCATCATTATGATAGATGGGAAGCCCCTATCTCTAATCTCAAATAGAGACTCGTGAACCTACCTAGCTACACGTTCTATCAGATTGGAGACACGGAAGCAGACATCAAGGCTTTGTATATTAAGTAGTGTTTAATTCTTCGAATTCGTCTCTAGGTTATTGTAATTTTTATTAGTGAAGATGTTTTCCAATTCTATTCATAAATGAAAATGTTAAGTGTCGCTAGAAGTAGGCCTAGCGTAGAAAAGAGTTTAAATAGATTAGGAGGCTAGTTCATACTGGTTTGGTTACCACTGAAATGTGGCCTACCGTACGTACCGGTTGAATATGATTAATTTGCAAAAAAAAAATTGTTCTAAACTAGTCAGTCATTTACACTTTCGTGAGATATGTTGTTCGTTGCATAAGATACTGAAGATTTAACATTTAAACTGCCAATTGCTTATCGAAATGCGGTTGTTACGTGTATATTTGACCTGGATGTTAAAGCTAGACCTACTTTCAGCATTAGAGGTGACCTAAGTATCATGTATTTACCTTCGTCTGCTTCTACATTTGTTTTCTATGTGAATATTATAAAGGGATACATATTTGAGTTTGTATGTACGGCGTAGACTTTGAAACACTGATGCGATTCCTTTATTGATGAAGATAAGCTCTATTAGGTACTGCCAAATGGGTTTAAAATTTCTTGTTATAACGCGCGGCCGAAATCGCGGGCAGAGGCTAGTATTTTACATTTCGTTTTAATTTTGTTTGAAGATGAAGATTCATTAAAATAAAAATATCACATTTTAGGTTGAATTAACTGCAGACCATTACAACAAATATCTATAAACATACCACTGATAAAACGTACCTAATATTTTTTTTCTGATAAATTTATGTAGTTGCCATGTGTTATTTCAAATCAAGCACTCAGTTGGCATACGATTTTTCTTTGCATAATTATACATACATAATTATATTTATGTGTTATCGGCGAAGAATATATTCTTAATTCTTGAATAATATTGCGAAATCATACATTTATTGATATTCATTAAGGTCATTAGTATTCAAAGAATACTATCTAATAATAACATAATACCGTAATCGCAACTTAAAATTAATTATCTCATTTAAAATGGGTAGATACTTATTGATATTTAGCTCAAATTATTTCCAAGTACTTTGCCTAACTATTAAAGTTTAATGAATAATGTTGCTGACACAATTACTTAGATCTTCTAGTAATAGAGGATATGAACTTTCCTAAGATGCACGGAGGAGAGCATGCAGAGGCTCACGGCTCAGAGTCACAGCCACTGCGTCGCAAGTAGGCGCGCGCGAGTCAAGGATTCTACAAGATATTTCCTTTCACTTGCGACAATGCATACATATTATACGTATTGGTATGTATGGCTATAGCGTGCTTGTGCCGACATCACAACATAGCTAGCCGGGGTATTTATAGGCTATTAAATAAATTTGCGCGTCATAATATAAGTATGGAGGCTACAGGTTACACCCTTCTACTGTGATATGTACCTACGTAGACGCCAATGCATCAGATACCTGTTTTGTTAGGGATTCTCCCAAAAGCTCCAACTAGAATGCTTACTTCATCAGCTGTGCAGCCAACTTTCACACAATAAACCTCAGGTTCCATCCTCTGAAAACTGAATTGCAACTAGCTAAACATATTATTCGATAAATCTACAATATTACTAAATATGTAATACCTACTTATCACAAAATAATTTATTGTGTTCTGCTTTAGTTCCTTCGCAGAATGCCTTAAAAACAAGATAAAGATCGAACTCATACGGGTTGAAACACACATTTTTCCTTGTTGTTGTAAGCTCACCAAGAACGAGCAGGAAAAGACATGACTTCATACGAAGCGTCAGCGATCACTGAATTAACCAAAAATGTAAGTAGAAATACATTCCTTCTGGACATAAGTAAGCAGCTATATGAAATGTTCAGTATCTATAAACTATCTGCACTCAAAAAATCAGACGTTACGAAGTTTTTTAGAACATTCGGGAATGTTCGTAACCTCTGAAGTAATTTATATTCCAAGAAGTGGTGACTAGGTACCTACGTAAAAATCAATTGGTGTTTTGCGGCCAAGGCCTTTGCAAAAAGACTCAGGATCATGTTTATATATTAAATAATGTTTGCGATTCCTCTTTCATATATTGAGTTTTAGAAACAGGTATTCAAATTAGACAAACCTGCTACTGGGCTACACTGTTCAAAACAGAATATTGCTGCTTCTTGTGTTATTGGGTCAAATACATATTTATGTGCATTTTCTTAAACATCTAACAGTTCAGAACTCAATATACTGATTTTAAAACAACTTGTAGGTACGTACAACACAAAATCATTCGTTTAAAGCTAACGCAGAATGATCTGTAGTATTTTGCATGTTATTAGTGTTTTTACATATAGTTTAACTTTAAAACCACTATAAGCGTTGTTTGTGTGAATTTGATACGTTCAGACATTTATGTGCCAATTTGACAATTATTGTGGGTTCATGTTTTTGTAAGGTTTATACATAAATGAAATTTCATAATAAGCGCTAACAACAAAAGCTATGTAAGTGCGAGTGCGCTGCAGCGATGGTGAGGAACACTTTCACTGCTTTCACTGTCACAGACTGCAGTGCGGCTCTCCGTGCCTCCACGCCTAATACCACCCGTGAGCGCCCCGTGCCCCGACTCTCTATTTATTTAGATGCGGCTAACAATACAATTGTTTTCATTGTCCTTATTCTCTACTTTGATAAAAATCGCACGTTGCAAAACAAAATGGAAAGTTGGTAATGGAGTTCAGGATATGTACCTACATGGTTGGAGGTGATGATGTGCAACGCATGTCCCCGCCCACGGGTGTCAGGGAGATCAACGTGTTGGTGGCGCCCGCCGCCGCCTATTGTTCATTCGCGCCTGTCACGCACGCATACCACGCGCATGTGTCAAACTCATACAAACTGACGACATTTTGACGCGCAGATGTGGTAAGACTATCACAATGTGGCTAAGCCGAGAGCCCGAGATTCATAGGATCATAGCGAGAGACTGCACAGTGTGATCTAGCGAGTTTTTTTATGTGTTGTTTATCACAAAGAGACGAGCAAGGTCGGCTGGAATAGTTTAAGTAAAAACATGCAAGTGCGACAAGAAAATGAATACGATCTCTAGTAGGTACTAACATTCGAAGAATATTAAGTAACTAATTGACAGAGGACTATGTAAACTTTGGTTGTTTAAAAAGTATAGGTATATAGGGTACTCTAGGTGCCTACTCAATTTTATTTCTTGTTTGCTTCGAGATGGTGGGCGTTGGCGATGTTAGGTGCACGGGTGTTAATCATTTGGTCAATACCCTTTTAAATCGGATTTGCATTTTTTACGGGCTGACATGTTTGAAATGTTGTCGGGTTACCGAAGTAGACATAAAAACTTTCCACGAGAGGCTAATGACTTTTGCACCCAGGTAAGCATTTGTTTAATTTTAGACGTTCACCTCGAATGACCCACACACACACTTCTTTTATGTATCAATCAAAAAATCAAAATCAAAAGTCATTTATTCAAATTAGGCTGAGAATCAGTACTTTTCGAGCGTTAAAATTACATAAGACAGTCCCTCAAAACGCCCGCTCTTATGATTTTAGAGGTCTAGCTCTACTATATTTTATAAATATGATTAAATACGGGGTTATTTAATCATAATTGTGATTTATATGCTAAGAATTTTTTAATGATAAATGATAAACATAAATGGGTAATTTTATATACACATACAAACGAAATGTAAAGGTAGGTACGAGATGCACAACACATATAACACAAACACATCCAATTCAGTAGTAATGCAATTCTTGAACTCATGCATAAGATGTATGACGAATATTAACATTTTAAAAGTGGCGCCGTAGGCGGCGACGGCCCGCCCGCACCGGGCGGCTTTGGCAGCGCGGCATCGGCAGCGCGGCATCGGCAGCGCGGCGGCGCAGAAAGCGTGTGCTCGGGCGCGTAGCAAGCGTAGCGCGTAGCGCCTGTCTTACGTGGCGTGCGTTCTCAAGGTACGAGTCTACGACTCTTCGAGTTTATTACCTATGTAACATCTTAGTACAAATTAAGATTTGTAGACGTAGGCTACGGATATGTTTTCCAAGCCTTTTCAGAAGTTTTTTTTTCACATCCAGTAACATATCATGATCTACGAACGAAGTTATTGACGTGGTGTATGAGATTATGAAAGCTAGCACTCGAAAAAAATCCGTGTAGGCACGAAAGAGAAAAGTAACGTAAATTTGCGTTTCAATAATTTGGTTAAAGCAAAGTAAGTAATACCTACGCAATCAAATTTTTTTTTGCTCTACTCAGTATGAGTCAATTATTGTTTTTATTAAGTTGTTTCATAACAACACATACTAGCTAAGTACTTTAATTTATTAATAACGCTGCCCCGTAATAGACTAGATGAGACATTCTTTTGTAAATGATTTTGTTTGAACTATTATGTGCGGAACTCAAAGTAAATCAATACAACCAAGCTGCCTAATCTCGAACCGCCTCCACATTGTCGTTGGCATATTACGATGATATAGCCGCGGTGTGTCACTGACCGCCCAGAAGTGTTTGCTCTTTGTTCAAATATTCGTTCAGGTAGGACTTGCCAAATTGAACTTTATAACTCGTGTAAGAATCCACCTTGCTAAGTGCATTCTTTTGCAAGATTTTTGAATGTATCTATCACTGAACACGCGCTGCGGCAAACTTCTGAGCCGCTATCAAGTAATTAAATATCTTGGCATGAATACCATGCTAATATTTAGAAGACTAACAATGTTGATTAGTAATCTAAGAGTCATCATCTGCCTACTACTTAATTCGTGCACGATGACCTTTAAACAGCGTTAAATGTTCTCAAGTTCAACTCTATTCTTTATCACTATACTATTTGGAATTACAATTTGTCGACTACAATCGGTTCAACAAATTAATTTGTTGCATTTTTTTACGAATAGGTATTAATCATGGTAAAAAAAAACATTGTAAATTTTTAGATTTTTTTATTTTTATAAATTTATAAAACAGACTTACATTAGAAAAATCACATAAACTATTAAACAGACCTATTAAATATTTATGTGAGTCTATATTACATACAGTAAGGTAGGTACTTATGCTACGGACGGGATTATGACCCGGTACATTTGAGAATTACTGGAAAACATAATCGCAGTTGATAAAAGTTTTGTTACTTAGATAATGTAAATTCAATTTAATTTAGGTTCTTTTGTTAAATGTTTTGACTGCGCCTATGTTATCCATGCAAATGACTCATTAGATTTTATATGAACTACTTAGAGCACGAGAGGCGTGAGATCATGGCTCTGCTAGTAATGGCCGTCACCCGAGGGGTCGTTAAGCCAGGGGTAGTTGACTGGGCATCTCAAGCACGTCTGCAGGTTGATGGTCTCACCGGGAACCTCCTTGGAGGTGAGCTTGCAAGAGTGGGGTACCCAACAAGCTTGGTTTCCTTCAACGGAACACTTTTCCCTCCAGGGCTCGAAGTTCTTCGCTTCGGTAACAGTACGGGGGTTTTGGATCCACTGGATTACTTGTGTCATCGTTACAAAGTATACGTCATTGTGACTGGAGAGAATTTCGTCAATCCAGTACAAGAAAGCCTCTAAGTATTCGGGGTTGTTCTTAAGCCAAGCGGCGTGGAAATATAGACCCAATGGAGCGCGGTTTTGTTCGTAGTGACGGTCGAAGTTATGGTTGAGGAAGTTGTAGAACTGATCTCCTGACAAAATGTTGGAACAAGAGTCAACCATGGCGCAACCTGGCAAATACTCATCGTTGGTGGGGTCCTCACGACGGTCAAGTTCGTTCATCACCATCTCCCACACGGCGTGGCTCCTAGTAGGGCAGCTCTGTATGTTTCCGTGGCAACGGTGAGGCATTCTGAAGTACATTGTGTATGGCCATAGAGGGGGGTTGGAGAGGGGAGCAGTAATGGTACTGTCGTACAAGAAAGCTTGTTCTTCCATCATGGTGAATTGGTTGTTACCACCGACTCGGAGATAAGGTGCACGAACACCTACTACACTGTTATCAGTGATGTTAGCGAACTTCTCAATGATGACTCGCATGCCAGCCATCTCCTTGCCCCAGTCGTCTACGGAAGCGTTGCTCCAGAAGCGTTCGTCATCGTTGTGTCTGAACATAAGAAAATAACAATTAGTAGAATTAAATTAAATTAACTTTGGAATGTTAGAAAGTGTAATTCAATTTTAACTTACGTGATTGAATGTACAGCGATTTCGTGTCCCTTTCTGTGGGTTTCCTGAACGGCTGAGTAGTTGGTATACTTGTGCGAAACGAAGTATGTACCCCTAATGTCGCAACCGTTAGGATTTTTACGTTTTCCATTGAATATCTCTTTGTACAGTTCGATGTTGTTATTGTTGATAGCATCATCGAAGGTGATGGTGACCATCTGGGGTACGTCTCTGGCGGGCAGGTCGCCGGGGATCACCGTGCCGTCCTCGGAGCAGAAGCAGTCGGGCAGCACGCACTGCGACGGGTCGCATGGCGGGGCCCTGTTGGGGTCGTTGTCGATGTCTACGACAAACAGAAAAGCATTATTATTTATTAAAAGTACAATGTATAACTCACACGAATAAATATACCAATAACTATGCAATTATGAGCTTTAGATTAAAAATATCGTGAGAAAAAACACTAGAACTTCGCAGCCGTTGGGTCTAAGATTATGAAATCTAAAGAAATTACTGTAATTTCGGTCACAATTCTTTGTGAGTCTATGCAATATAGCTATTGATGTTTCAAACGTGATAAGAAGCTTTGGCGTTTAGATTGTGATATAGTTTGTCATTGAGAGATATTAACTACAAGTCATGTATGTGCAGCTGCAGAGGCGTATAAATCTCGGGCGGCTCGAGAGTCGGAACCAGTATGGGTACTTTCGCTTGGTCAAATCACTCGACACGGCTGACACACACGTTGGATTTCACTTTTGATTCAGTAATACATTCGTACATACCCACAGCTTTTGCGTTACGTATACAATATGTTGTTTTGTTTTAAATCCCACGAGTAGAATATTTTACGTGTTAAAAGAAACCATCACCAGTTTCAACACCAGTTTTTGTTGCCATTTAAATAATTACTTTATTAGGTAAGCACATAGACTTAGTAGTAAATTCTAAATCTAATAATGTTTATGCTGATATAAACATACATTTACTTCAAAGTCGTGATCAAGAAGTACCTATTATGTCGCGCTAACAGACCAGGGTCTTCGCGGTTTGGCGAATGGAGTTTTGTATCCTTATCATGTACATAATTACAATTCAAAGTGATTTCAAGTCATATAGCGCAGCAGAGAATTGTATTGTATGAATCGTATTTGAAGTGAGGCGATGCATACCGACTAGCTTGTTGATGTGTGAGGCCATATTATTTACTGCTGAGCTTTCTACCTTAGTTCACACATTCCATGTGGGTACGTCAAGTTTAAATAAATTCAAACGTTATCTTAATTAATTAATTTAATAAATAACCCATTTGTGTCACGACATAACATTGAGATGTTTTTTTAGGCCAAGTGATTGGCACTTCAGGCAGGTCGTTCGTCACGCATCACGAGTTCTTATTTGTGAATTTGCCCGTTCAAGTTCATTTGCATGTTTTAATTTTAGATTATATCGAATGTATTGACTGACTGGCTAGATAAAGTCACAAATTGGTTGATAAGGTCCGTAAGGATGACCGCGAGTGCGAGGGTACTTACCGCAAGAGTTTTCGTCAGAGCCGTCGGCGCAGTCTTTTTCGCCGTTACAGAAGAGCCCACGCTCGATGCAGTTGGAGTCACCGCACGCGAGGAATCCATCTTGACATAACGGCTCTTCAGTATACAACAATGGTTTAACTTTACGCTCCTTATTTTTCAATCTGCAGTTTTTGACGGCGTCTTTCCAGTCACAGGTCTGTTTCTCGATATCGAAGAATAAACCGGCTGGACAACGAATGGCTTGGATACCCTGTTAGAGTAATTGAAATTATTAATTGCAAACAATAACTACTAATCGTTTCATTATCTGGTTCATACATAGAACAAAACCCTTTAATGTTTCAACAGCTTGGGACAGTTGAAATGCAAATTCAAAATTATGTAATATCCGCAAAATTACCTAGATGAGCAGAGTATTAAAAATTATCAACAACACAATTTTGGAATATTGAAATTATATCAGCAAATTTCGTGAAATTTTGATCAATCAATAAGAACAGAACAGGAATGAACAGGATGGAACAGTAATGTGGCAATATATGTTGTTACTTTTAATTCTACAGAACAAATTAATGCATATTGTCCTTGACTGAGCGGTCCCTGAATGCGTGATTGTTTGGCAGAGTCATCCGCGGAGGATACTTAACAATTATAGCAATTTTCATTATTACGAACGTGCGGTACAAGCCGGCCGGCGCCGGCGACGCGGCGCGGCTTGTTCTTACATTACCTTGAATGTCGTAAGTATCCAACACCAATTCCTACCCACTGATACGCAATGCTTTGTTGTTTATATTGAGGACAAATTTCTAACGTTTATTGCGCTTCGCATATATTTAATTACTAGTTGTGCCCGCGGTTTCACTCGCATAGGTCTGGATCCCGTGAGAATATCGGGAGAATTAGTTACTTATGTCCTAATCCAGGGTCTACCCATGTGTCAAATTCCATCCAAATACGTTCACTCATTTTAGCGTGAAAGCTTTATATACAAACATACAAAAAATAAAATGTTATTATAGTTAAGATACTAGGCTGCCTAATTTGCACTCGTATTAAATTTACAAACGAACTAACTATTAACTAATAAAGTATTCAAAACAGAGTCATATTTTCATTTAGACCGTTTGGTATTTTCAATGTGAGTTGTGAGAAGTTTTAAGATAACTTACATTCCAGGTGTTGTAGGTAGTGCATGGTATAAGGACATATTTACTAGAGAATGCGTGTGTAAAAGTGTAGTTGGTATAAATAGGCACTCACCGAGGCGGTGCACTGGATGACGTCGCGACAGTTGTCGCCCTCGCCGGCCACAAGGCGGAACCACTCGCCGGCGTCCTTGTTCTTGCATAGTTCTACCTCCAAGCTGTCGTCTTTCTTCGCCGCTTCGCGTTCTTCAGCTTGCCGCCGCCATCGGTGACTATCGGCATTCGCTAAATAAATAAAAACATTAATTGAACAATTGTTGAGCATTTCATGATTTATCATACCGATCTGAGCAACTGAAAAAACAAAATTGCTGCTGAACTGAAGTATGAAATTTTATTTTTGTTACATGATAATGACGTAAAAAAAATTAATAAGCGCAATCAATAGATTTATATAATAACAAGGCACGTGGCTAAACTTTATACATTCACTATTTACGTTTTTTTTTTTTAAATTAGAACCGAAATGTCACTTGGAAACTAGTATCTAAATGCCAAAGGTGGGGTGAGCGCTCGTGACATTTGACTCGCTTCGAAATGTCAGCGCTTGGGCAAGCGACAAGGACGACTCTTTCGATGTCTTCGGTCTATACAAAACTGTACATTATGCATGGCATTTGATTTGTGTGCCGATTAGGCTGATGAAATTATTATAATTCAGAAAGGTTACGGAATAGTAGATTTCCTTGAATCGTCATCTCGTTCCAGGAAACTTACGACGTGCCTATTAACAAACTACAATTATTATAAAACCAGTTTTAAAAACTGTAATTCGCCGCGTGATATTAAAACTACAAATTTTACTGTTGCATGTATTAACATCCACGATGTTCTAACATAGTTAGTGTGTGCAAAAGGTTCTCATAAAATCATGTGTCAGGTGTCGACGTTGTCGTTTTTTGCCAATTGTGTACTTCGCTTGGGTAATGTTTGCGAAGGCAATAAGAAAGACGTGTGCCTATTGCGATTGCCGGTGGGTGAAGGAGCGCGTGCGAGCCGTGTGAGCAGCCGCTAGCTGCTAGCGGCACGTAACACTAGGAAACCGAGCTCTCGCAACCTTATCTAACTATCTCGCTGTACTGAGCCGCCAAGGCTGGAGTAGCGGAAATTTAACTATATATTTAAAGACCATTAATAATATGGATTCATTCTTCATCACAAAACAAACTCTTTTACTGCTTCACCAAAGATTAAAATTTGAGATATGATAAGTTGAAGTGGCGCACGCGCTCACGGTGTATGATTGTTCCTAAAGCAAGCTATGTGGGTTAGATGTTGCACGCTGCCAATGCAATCGATAGCTCGATTAATACACGACATGCTAGCATGTATACACGTACATAATTATATTATTTTCATTGTTTGCTATAGCAACAGCTTTGCACAACAACTGCTAATCAGTTCAGTATTTTGTGCTACAATAAGTGGCTGGTTATAGTTCTTGCACACTTGCTTATTGGTCTTCATTATATGAAAAACAATTCAGAAAGGATCATATAACAAACTGTTTTCGCTATAATTAGCATAAGTTAGATAAGATTTTGTATTAAGAAGATTCAAGGTCTTAACTATTACTTATATCAATTAAGTAGTCAATCCACACCATTATCTTAACAAATGGCGGCCGGATTATAAAAACATCATCTTATTATAACCAGTTTTATTAACTAATTTTTAGTTTTAATCGTGCCAAAAGCATTTTATCAAGTTACCTGGCCAAAATTATTATTTTATTTGTTCAGTTCTGGTTGGAGTTGTAAAATCTAACTAGTTCTCTTTGACCCGGATCTACCACGTGTTTGATTATGAGATATCGATATGTTTAAGTAAGACTCGATAAATAATCCCCTACAATATAGAAATCTACGGAAACCAGATCTACGAATACTAACACAATAGCAATGACGAAATAAAAGTTTCTCTGGCACTAAGAGTTAGCACCTTTTTGTTCTTAGAAAACCGAGCGCGTTGATGTCTTTTGCCCTGAAAAAAATATAATCATCATATCGTTAACATATTTATAATGCTTTCTGTATGTGGAATTAGGATATTTACTTTGATTCAGTCATTTATTTACTTGGAATCAAAATTGCCGTTTAACTAATATTTTTCTGAAATATTTTACTGCAAAGTTTAATGAAAATTAAACCAATATGGTACCATCAATGTAATAATGAGAATAAAACAGCGTAAGCGTAAAATGCAGTAACCTAAATACTTTTAAAAGCAACGCTATTTTCATCAAACGTATCACTCAGGAGCGATACCGTTCCCCCAGAATTGACTATTGTATGAATAATAAAACATGAATGTGGGAACAACTAGGTACTCGAGCAGCTCGGGCGTCGACCGGGCGCGTTGTTGGAATACCAACGGCCGCCTTATGAATATTTAGCACCACAGCTCGACTTTCCTTCTGCGGCACTCCCTTCAAGCGAAGTTAACTTGTGATAACGGGAGACTGGCGTTTCCGCACGCGGAAGTAAACAGCGCTCACCTTGCCGGCGTCACTCACATGCGATCGCGACGACCTCTGGGGCTCGCGATCAATATTCACGTTTCACTTTGTCTCCTCTGTGTAATCAACACGAGATATTATGTAAGGTGACGCCAATCTCCTCTTTGTGTTGAGATATGGCTCCTTTATAATGTGAGAGTTACGCGGAAAACAAAGAAGAACCCACTCGTACGTGCTAGAAATGCATGAGTGTCTGCAACGTGCACTATATTATACTATCGGCACTTAAACTTGACCGAGGCCGTGATTGCCGTATTGAACATTTCTTCATAAATGTGATGAAATCTATTTACAACATACTACATTTTGTTGTTAAGCTTGCGAGGGAGAATATTTAAATTTAATCACTTAGGACATGACAATGTGAAATGATTAAGCACAACGATTTAAACTTGTGTTATGTGATAGGCAAATATATTGAGCAACTCCAACATTCTCTTAAACAAATTTTATATAACTTAGTGAGTGTATTGCATACCTATCTACAGTCACTGCACGCTGACGGATGAACAGCGGACGAAAGGGATGCACGATGAACAAAATAAACTATTAACTCTTACTGTTCAAGAGCTGGTGAACCCATTTTACTTATTTTTGCAATTTCTTTTCAACCAGCGTTAACCGTGAACGTTTACATAATTAGACATACGCTAAGTAGTTAATTCAAATGTAACATTAATTGACGCACACTCGTATTATGCTATGTTATTTCGACACAGTATCGAGTTGTTCGGAGCCCGTCTATGTATCTCACGTGGTGGTTATGTCGCAACAGATTTGACCTAGAGACCTAAAGATCTGGAAACCTTCCATAAGTAGGTAACTGATAAAAAGTATCACTACCGAGCTTTACGAATAGTTATATAATGCGCGATTAAGCTGTGATATCAAATGAACTATTTTAATCACAATATATATTACTAATTTAGATGTTGACTTGGAAGGTATGCAGTTATTATTGTCTATAACCTCCGTTAGAAATGAAATCTTCACATAGTTCGTGTATACAATTAAATAGATATGTTCCATCTATTTAATTGTATACACGAAACCGTAACCAATAAGAATAAAGCAATAATTTATTGAACTCAAAGTAATTCAATTGATTATAAATCATTCGCTTCTAAGTACTACTTAATGACGAATGCTCACGTGCAGGTTCCAATTAATTTTCCAGTAAATTATAAAGCCGATTTCCGAAGTTAATAAAAAAAAAAAAAACAAGTGACCGCAAGCAAATAAACCATATTGTCTGTATATTAAGACGATCTGCAAATGCAGATTCAAGGTTAAAAGAGATAATTTATTGTTTCTATTTACAATAATGGAAAGGAAGCTGGTATTGATGACGCCCTTGAGCACTTGACTCTAAGTTCACGTGAACTGTGTGACTCTCTGACATTTAAACTAACGCATCTGAGGTTCATAAATATGTCACGTATGTGTGAAGTACGGAAACAATGATCAGATAACTTGTTTTATACGTATTTTTTACCATTTTATTCTATATGCAATAACTTTTGTGTGTAAGGAGGAAAAATATGTAATTCATTGTAGTAACACGAATTTGTTTAATTTGTGAAATGTCAAATGAAACCAATTGTGATGACATTTTCAAGCTTACAATCACACATTGTGACTATAACGAATACAACTAAATAGACAAATCGTTATGTTCTCATAAACAATGTTTAAAATAAACCCATCAATTATATCAACAACGAAATGAGTCCAAAAGTTTATGAGCGTAAAATGTTGTAGAATCTAGATTTGATCGTTACTTTACGGGAACCTTTACTTTAACCTATGGCAAACAAAGATCAAAATAGGATAATAATACCGATTTCAGATATATTATTTTTGGGTGATTTTCAACTGTATAAATTGTCATGTTTAAATTAAATGGGATTTTCAGGTCAAACTGTAATTAACTTTACCATTTTTTTGTAGATTTCCGAGATACTCATTTCTTAGACTTATTTTATATTTTAATTACATACGGTAGGATTTAAATTTTTCGTTAATCGTTCCTTTGTTTGTAAGGTTAAACTTAAACATGCCTTTACAAGGCTATGGAACGTAATGAAATTTTCCACCAAGAGAACATTATGAGGAAGGACATTGTGCGGCTTTTAGAGTCTAAGAGCTAGAATAACGCTCACGATGATATCTGATCTTTATGATACATGCCTGGCGTATTCATAAGTCGTCGGCCTAGATGTAAATTTTGAGAAATCAATAGGGCCAGCTCATGTAACGCCGCCTCGTCGTAGCAGTCTCGCTGCCCTCGACACTATGTCGAGTGTGACGTCACCGGCGCAGGCGTAACGCAACACGGAACGAATGTGAAAGTTCTCCGCAACCGCAACGCAGCCGCAGCAAGTGCTAACCAATAGTTCAACTAAACACGTCCTAATGACGGCCTATTCAGATGAAGTAATCGTACACAAATCCTTGTCCTCGTCTCATCATAGTTGTCTAGACTGCTGCTCAAACCTGGTTCACAAACATCAAAGTGGTACCCGATGTACCGAATGCTCAACGACTGTTACAGTTTGTTCATATACAATAATGTTCATGTTTTCGCAACAAACGTTTAAACATTACCAAAATTAGCTAAATTTTATGTTTTTTTTTTCACAACACCTTCGCTATTATATGATACATGATACACGATAGTGACATGCCGTGAGTGACTATCCTTGAAGGGTTCGAGTCACTGTGCGTTGATGTCCTTTGGTCGATCAACGCAATACGATCGCGGTCGGCTGCATTCATTGGTAAACTCTGCGGAGACACAGTCTATCTCGCGATTGTCGAAAATGGGCAACTTCACTGTTCACTAAGTGCGACACTGTACTGACGCAATCACTAAATTATTGGCAGATGTGCGGATGAGACGTCGAGCCACCCGTGACGTCGCGAGATGGACGGTGTCTGGATGCGTAAGATAAAGGTTAGGACTCACCGCAGGCGAACAAGAGACACGCGGCCAGAGTAGCGACACGGGCGTAGCGCGCCATGACGGGATCACAACAGGTCGTTGCGCGGCCGTCGTGCGGTTAAATAGTGGCCTCAATCTGCGCCCCGCCCGCCCCGCTCGCCCACTGCGCTCGCACCTCTGCCAACACCCTTCGCACTCATCAGCTGTGAATCACCTGCATCATCAGGACTGCAGCGCATCTGCACGTACGGGACCGTGCTGCATGCTACACTTTCCTGTTCAGTCATATTTCTTAGATGACTTTAGGCCTGAAAACATAATAAAACACACATTACGTAAGTATTATCCAATTCTAAGAAGACGAATCAGTGCTTTACGCATCACTAAAGTAACTTCAGCTATACACAAACTCTCGCGTTGATGCATTATTTTATTACACCTATTGCAATACAAAGCAATTGTTTTTGCTCATAGAGTCAGGCATGTAAACAGTGTTTTGATTTATCAAACGCTTGGAATTAAGTACATATATGATGTTATTATGTACGTGTTTTCATTTGAAAATTATAGTATTTACCTTTAACTGGCCCGAACCTACCCATACTTGCAAAGTAAAGTTACCTACTAGGATTCATAAAACATCCTTTGATTGAGATTATTTTTTACAACGAAGATTTTAATACTTAGCTACGCATGAATTATGTATGTCAAAGTTCATAATACGCAATTAGTGATCCGCCCCTGCTTCACACTATTGCAATCAGTGGATTGACGTCGAAATACCGAAATTTATGTGCCATATCTAAGTTTATTATTCAAGTATTATATTTACAAAGAAACCTTCCGGAATAATTTCTGCAAGTGTTGCACCTATTCTCTAAGTGAAAACCACATCGTTACCCATTGTGAAGTTTAGAAGAACTGAGCCAACAAACAGATAGATACGAAGAGTGAGTTATTTATACTATTTACAAGTAGATACACAATAATTTCAGGACCATACGCTTGCATTGCGCAAACACATTTCTTCAACTCTCCATTGAGAGTGTAATTACTATGTTGATTGAAAGATACAATTGCAGCAATCGACGAAGCGTGGGTTCGGCAATCTTCTGCTAAGTTCCAACATGAGTTATGAATAAAAATACGAAAGTAGAATTTATAATTTTTTTATTTTATTATGAAATTCAGTACTTTAGATTGTAAATGTAAAGTAAAGAAACTGAATTTGGGTTTGAGTGGTTTCGTTTCAATAGGGAAATAAAAAACAAAAATTCATATTCAGAGGCAATACTCAAAGGTGTATCTGATGACCGAACTGATATTAGTTAGGGCACAGATAATATAATACTACGTTTAGGGTATCGGCATCTCGGTAATACAATTACATAAGGTACAAGCCGGCCATATGCGCATCAGTAACTACAGCCTGAGCCACTGTTGTTGACGCCCGAGATGCATTGGCCCATTACCGTCAACCTCCAGGGTTTCCTGGAAGAAATCCTGGTGGATAGTAGTTCTGCCGTGACCTAAGTGTTCCTTAGTAAATAAGTAAAAGTCAAACAGAGTCATTTTATTATATTAATCTGGTACTGGTAGATGCACTCGGCTTTGTGGCATAATAATAAAATCCTGTCAGCAAATGTCAACAGGTGCATTGATTTATCTTAATATCTAATAAATCTTCAAGTCATCAGAAACCGCTGCATCAAAAGTTATTTAAAACATTCCTATTCTTAATTATTTGAGAGGGCTTGGTGCTCATTGAATAATATTATCAAGCTCACAGTTTCTTAACTGTATGTCATTTTCTTGGTGCTCATTCAGGAGAGGGTGACTTGCTTTTATCATCACGCTTGGCAATGGGAATTTATTTAGTTATTTGCATTTAATCGCTCATGGTTCGACTAATAATGACTTTTGAAAGAAAGACTTTTGACAAAATCATTAGGGACTCTTAAATATCCATAAATATGGGGAAAAGGAAAAACAGTTTTCAGTTTTTCCTCTTCCGCTAGATTTATAATTATATTTATTGAAACTTTACAGAATGTTCTACTGTGTGCTGCACGGTAGTGGCATGTGCCCTTCACATTTTCAACAGAGATGTGCGTGGAAGCTAGGCGTAGCTGACTCTGCTGTGTAAGGATGCGGTGTGCTACGAGTCTGGTGCAGGCAAGCAATGGATATGTGCGATGGCCACCAATAAGATAGCTTAACTTTCGTAGCCTCGCACAGCGCATCAGTGGTGGAAACGGGATTAGCGGAAGCAAGATCTTGTACAAACAAAAAAAATTGTGAATCGAGATAGCCCGCACACATCCCTCGCTACGCATCCTCGCACATCCCTGGTGGAAACGCAGAAAGTGGAATTCCTGTACAAACTGTGTTTTAAATTCCCACGCCTAAAAATGAATAAAGAAAGATAATCACTTATTCAGGTACCATGTCATAATCCATAACTAGCTAACGACTTTTTGTTACTATCACATTATCTAGTGGTAGCCTAATTAATAGTTTAATAGTAATCAAGGCAATGACTCAATTTCTTTTTCCTACTAATGGCTTTTTTTCTATTCATTTTTACTTAAATACATTTTGTAAATTGTTAACAGGATTTTAAATGTGATATTTAGTAGTCATTATATTATTCAATAACAATTGAATAATGTAGTGACGCTTGAAAATTTAGGTAGGTACACAGCCCAATTTAGTAAGGAAGTTGAAAACCAGACTGGTTTTTAATTTCCTTGGAAATAACTACTATCGGAATGTTATAGTCAACACCATCAAAAGAATCAAGGAGAAAGACGAACCCATTTGCCAAACAAATTATTATATTCCATTATATTCCAACTTTAAGCCCCATGGATATAAAAATAACGTAAAGTTTTGAATTAAGCCTTTAGGATATAAAAATAACGTAACGTTTTTAATTTTACCAAAAAATGTATCCTTTCAAATATTAAGATTAAACGTAGTTATGACCTTTACTGTAAGACAGATACACATAAATTCCTATATACTTGTTTACCGACACTATGTTAAACCAAAATGACATTTCCATAAATATGTTTTAAGCATATCATTTGTAGGATTCAAATCACTACATATTAAACAAGCCCCCTCGCCGCGTGTCTGTCTGTCTGAACGTGCATCTCTGAAGTGAAATGAGATGTTTTTTTCTGTAAGTAGGTCTTGTTAGACACTTTTACATGATAATATTTTGTTGATATAGTACTAGATGGTGCCGACATTTCCTAGCTGACTGATCTCTGAGAAGGAATGCCGAAACAAACTCAGAGGTTAGGTCTCTGTTAAAGTCCAAACATTATGTTATTGGGTTTTTATGTTCGTCATACGAGCACAATGCAGGGTAATGTCTGGATGAGCTTTTTGAAGAAAGAGCCATTGCAGCTTTGAGTTGACCTGTCCCAACAGACTGCATGACATGCATCAGTCATCGTGTAGTTCAACCCTATTTTAGGGAGCTCAACGACCCGTCACACGAAGCTACCAGATCTTCAGGAAGTTTGCGACGGCTATTTAAAAATACGCAAAACCGCCAGACAGTTATAAAGTCGTGTATCCAATTTAGCCTACATGATACTCACATTCACGGTCAATTTTCTCTGAAAATGTCATAAAAAGTATTAAAGTACATTGACGTGACATTACATTAATATCTTTATTTTTATTAATGTTGTCATTTGACAACATTTATTCTAAACTAGTTTATAACTTAGTATAGCTTGTAGTATATCTTTTTTGACATCCATGCAATCCATAAGTGTATATAAACCTTTTTGACAGAGTTTCTGTAAAATAAATGATTTTAATTTATTGAGGCACACTTCTTCCCAGTGCTGGCAAAGTGTTATTGGGTTTTTCTATCCAGAATTTCTCAGTAGCAGACCGGAGTCTGGATTTGTGTCGGCCCCTATTTCATGGGACTTAAGCATAACTGGCGAAATGTGGGTGTACTATAGGTACACCTCTGCCTCTCTCTGTGTGTTGTGATTAATTAAACACTAAAATAAATACCCAGTTTCTGCGTATTTCCTACATACATTAAAATAATAAATCCATTATTAAAAGTACCTCACGACGTGTATGGCTAAATCGTGAGACTGCGTTTTTCTCTAAACTACGAAACGGATTTTGATGCAGTTTTCATTATCAATGACAATAATAGTTGACTAATCAAAATTTAAGCTGATAAAATTAAAAAAAAGGAAAAAAATTGGATAATTCATAAAAGTTATCAATAAATTGTTTTATATGGCAGATATGTCAGCTAGCAGTGATTTACAAGATACCTTAAATAAAGAATCTGTAATACAAAATGCAAAATACTTTTAAATTAAGTATTTCAGTTATCAGAAGCAAATAACTTTCTCTGATGGTATCTGAAATACTAGATATAAAATACGTATCTTTTTATAGATGAAATACTCTTTTAAAAAAACAGCATTTTTTTTAATGAAAGTTTATTTTTTTACATGTAAATCGCGTTGATTGCGCAAACGTGACACAACATAATATTATATTTTCAAGGTTTTAATTGAGACTTAAGTAAAATTAGTTCTTCAAACAGTTTATCACTCAATTTTCTTCGATTAGGCCTCATGATCATGCCCCCAAATTAGAAGTGTCGACAGGGGCAGAACTTGGCAAACAGGTGTTGTTTTTGAATAATATTTTTTATTGTAGGATAAGCATTTAAGCTCTTTATGTTGGTATCTTTATTATTTTATTATTGCAATGTTACTAAGTCAGCGGTGCTGCCAGTAGATCCTGTGTTTTCGGCACTTTGTTATTAAAAAGTCAAGGCTCAAGAAAAGACTCAATCTTCTCATAGCTTCGACCAACCGACCGAACTTTTACGTGTCTGTTTCCCTCAAACACAGACTATTATGCGGAATAATTCAAAATGACACGAGTCATGGGGCTTAGCCAATAACATTTTGTAGAAAGAATTCGGCCCTAAAAGACTAAAGATTCAATAGCGCGTTCAGTTTTATCTACGACAACATTAATATTTAAAATTAATGTCACCTAAAATGTCACAATAGAATCACCAATTACTAAAAGTATTTTAGCAAACATATTATCTACAAAATACTAAGATACCAAACAACAGGTATTTAAATACAAGATACAAAATGAATTTCAAAAAAGTACCTAAATACAGTTACAAGATACGTATTTTGTATCTTGTACCTGTATTTCAGATACTTGTATCTTAGATAAGTTACATCTCTGTAGGCTAGAACATTTTCAAAATCTTTTTGATGGTGTAGTAAAACTTCTTTTATTTTCTATTTGAAAGTCGTGCAACTTTTAAAATACTTAATGGGAGGAGGGATATTGTTCCAACAGCCGCCTAGTGCTGTGGCATGGAAAGCTGTTGAGAACATTTTCGTCCCTCACCGATTCTGTGTATTCTTGTCCACGATAGTCTGTATTTTAAGTTTGAAGGGGTGTGAGACTTAATAACACCAAAGAGTAGGCTGACCAAGTGAAATTTACGTCTAGTTGTTTTTTTTAATGTTGTGCTCATTGAAAAAAACGTGTAACATGTCTTCTAAAGGGAACTTTAAGGCCGAAGCGTGCACAGGCGTTTTGAAGTCTTTGCATAATTTTTTCAGTTTTTGACAGTAGTCGTTGGCCATACACCCTGTCCGCATAATTTAATTTTGATAAGACCAAAGACTCCACAAGCATGACTCGCGATTCTTCACTAAGAGAGGGACGGGCTCTGTATAAAATCTTTAGTCTATAATAGCAATTACGGATAGACTCAGACACGTGTTTGTGAAAACGAAGTTCCGTGTCCATGATAAGACCTAGATTACGTGCTTCGTAGACCCGTTCGATAGGCTCTACCATAACAGTCACATACTTAGCCGACAAAGGGTTTAATTTTACCTAACTGATTTTCAGTTCCAAAAAGCTTATACTTGGTCTTTGTAGGGTTCTTGGCAAGCGTTTTGGCATTGGACCATTGCACTTTGTTTTCAAGATCTGTATTAGGATCATTTAATGCTTGTTCATAGCCCATCTTAAATGATATATATACTTGTGTATGATGTTGTTTATATTTTTAACTATGTCGGCACAGTACAAAATAAACAATACTGACCCTTGAATCGAGCTCTGTGAAACCTCCCTTCCTACTGAGCGATATCTAGAAACAACTGTTGAGCCGTCCGCCCCACGTATTCCAACTAATTGTGTACGATCGAACAGATAGCTAGCAAACTAGTAATTTTATTGTGTCTTCGTAAATCCATAAAAAGACATCTTTGACAATAATAGAGGAACGTTAATACAGTCAAACGAACGTGAAAAATCAAGCAACACTAAAAGAGTGCACCCTCCCATTATCATGCGCTGACAAGTTATTGTCTGTCGCATCCAACAAAGCCGTGACTGTACTATGGCCTTTCCTAAACCCTGATTGAGCATCAGGAAAGACTTTTTTAGCCTCTAAAAATTCTACCAATTGCGCACATACTACTTTCTCTAAAACTTTAGAAAGTACCGGCAGTATACTAATAGGTCTAAGATCCTTCATCTCCAATGCATTAGGATTCTTCGGCAATGGATGCACTTGGCAATTTTTCATAACTCAGGGAAAGATGTGGATGTGACAGATGTCTACACTAATAATATTATAAAGAGGAAAGATTTGATTGTTTGTTTGTATTGAATAGGCTCCGAACGTAATGGACCGATTTGAAAAATTGTTTTACCATTAGAAGCCGAAATTATGTCTGATAAACATAGGCTACTTTTTTATTCGAAATCCACTCAGTGTCACCTTCAGCGTTTGCTCAGTCAGTATGATGCGCAAATCGAGAGAATATGCTCGTGATTTCATTGCATGTTGTCGTGTGGTCTCAACCTAAATGTGGAACAATTATTTCGTGCGGATTCAAAATATGCAACAATGAATCAGTAACCTTATCTGCACCGAAAATGGTCACAACTTTTGTCGTCGGGATCGCTTAAGTGCAGAGGTAATTTCTTTGTGTTTACTTTCGATTTTTCCAAAGCGCTCTGGAGTCATTTAATTGACTGTTGATCTTGCGTTTGTAGTACGCTCACTTTTAATAAAATAGACTCTTAGAAAAAATAGACTTTCATTCTTTGTAATATAACTTTTTAGAAATTATCGCATACTTGTATATTAAATTGAATAATAGCGTTGCGGATAATGTTCCCTGGCGCAGCTTAAGGGCCTTAGCACACCTCCGACGCGAAAATCACGATTCGAAACCGCTTAACGAATTCTGCGGCGAAACATTACGACGTACATTATGTCGCGATTCGAGTCGTGGAACATCACGCGAGTCTGTAGCATTGTAGTACATAATTGGAGAAAAATGTCGTCGCTTAATACAGAATAGGTCTACTTCGGACCTCTTGGATTAGTTATTCCGTAAAATCAATATACCAATAATAATAATTAATAATATCTAATAAAATAATATCGATATCTATTTATTTTAGAAGTATGTATGTACGTTAGTATATTTTATCGTTTTGTTAGTTTGTTTATTTTTAAAGAAGTTAATTGTTTAGTTTTTTATGTATTTTGTTTTCTCTTTTACTTTTGGAAGAGATTTCTTTATAAATAAGCGCTACCTTTGTACGTACTTTTCTGTTCTCTTTGTTCTTCTTGTCTGTTTAAATGTGTGTATATAAATGGTTAAATAAAAAATACACACAGAAAATAAATACAGAAAAGTTATTTTCTAAAGTTAAGATAAGAAAAGATACCATTGTTCACTAAAGTTTTATATTATAAAAGTATTTAAATATCGAGCAAAATAATGTACAGCCTAATTCAATGCTTACCGAGTTACAAGGTGCCCCCTACTAATATTAAGTGGCACAGCATATCGGCCATGTGGTATGGACGACTGGTCGGCTCGCCGGCACGACAGCACCTTCGGTTACAGACCCATTAGTTGGCCGGGAATGGTGCTCAACAACCAGGACAAGAAAGTGCGGTATCAACTCATACATTACGAACGGCTTGTTAAAGCACACTATCCGACGACGTGCGCTCCCTCGTACAACAATTGTTGCTGTAGACAAATCCAAGGGCGGCTGTGGCGGCTGCCGAGCATCCTGCTGCGGTCCTTGCAGACCCTGCTTTGGAGCAAGCTCTCTCGTCACAGTTTACAGTCAAGAGCACATATGCAGTTACGCGCCACCGTGCGATCACGTACAAGGGGTATCGCTCGCATACATAGCGATGCCGTTTTAACAGTGGGTCAGCCGCCAATGCCTGTTGCTGCATCCGTTAAACCAGTCATAGAGATCGGCAATCATTAAAACCATAATGCTGAGAAGACCTTTCAACTTAACAAGTCCATTCGTCTGGTGAAAGTTCTGTATCGTCATTTGGTTATTGAATATGGTTGTACATATTACGTAAAAGTGTCAATAAATTGTAGCATAAGACAACATAGTTAGTTAGACGAATTGTTTTTTATAAACCTTTGCATGAGGGAGGGTCTACCTTTGATAAGAACCATCGTCTTCTTTTTTTCGACTCACTGGTACGACAGTTATTCAAATTTTGGCACAAAACTTCGCCACTTTAACGGCGATACTAATGCTCCACCTCCTCTCATGTATCTGCTCCAAGACATTCAGCCAAAGTGACCTCTGCACTGCCACCGATAACCAAAATCCTTGGAGACACAAGAGAATCTTTTCATCTTACTGAAATATGTAGGGTACTTTAGATGGGTCTAAGTTCCTGAAATTTAAAAGCAAACATTACCGAACTAGTGCGGTGCTATAATGTGTTAAATACTCTGCATTAGGAACCCAAAAGCGGTGCAATAAGAGTATTCGTGTTCCCAACTCTTTTGTATTTTTTTTTATAAATTGCCAGAAGCAAAGCCAATATCTTTTATTGTCTTCAGGACTTGTTTAATGAATAATTTGGAGAAACCTCTACTACATCGGGAAAAGCTTTGACCACCTAATCGGCTTTCTCGTCAACAGTGCCTGTGATTTTCGCCAGGTCTAATCGATTTTGAAGTTCCAGTTCGAACTTTTCAGATCCTAGACCATACCGGTCTACGATCTGAAAAGTTGCTAGCTGCGACGGTCGGAGGGTAGGCCTTATCATGCGGATTCTCTCAGATCAAAAATTGATATTTAGAATGCCTCGGACAAGCATGTGATCGCTTCCGATGTTAAATCTGCAAAAAAATACGCTTAGTTAGCAATAAAGAATTTGAATTTGATCACGGAGACATTTCTAAATATGTTTCTTATCAATTATGATGAAGTCTATCTCGTTCCTTATCACGTTACCGGGGCTCTGCCAGGTCCACTTCCTTTGGGGTTTCTTTTCAAAAGAACAAATTCATCAAGAAGACCCCTGCGACTCAAAAGTTGACCATCATTAGCCCCCTGTGATTCCTGCGCCCCAAACCGAAGGGTCCGACTTTCCGCGTTCTTGTACTCCCACTTTGGCATTAAAGTCCCCCATTACCACGTTGTTGTGAGCCTTAGTCGTACTGTCCATTGCCTTGGCCATGTCCTCGTGCATGACCTCGGCTGTTTCGTCAGATAGTGTCGAAGTCGTCGCACATAGCTGTATCACTTTTATGAAGTGCCTGTCAGTGAGTTTCAGTACAAGGTACGCTACTCGCGTCAACACACTACTGATTTCCACACCGCTGCTAGTATGTTCCTTCTTAACCAGGAAGCCGACCCGCCGTGGGAGAGCTGATCACCTTCGTCGAAGTAGAATAGGTGGCTCCTCCTGACGTTAGACTTCAAATAAGTAGGCAATAAGGTAGGTAGGTAGTAAGTTATTATACGCTAGTTAATGCGACCTAACTCTACCTCAAACTCAGCAAGGTGACGGTCCAGCCTCATCGAACGTCCATTGTACTGTATCCATTGGCGATTATGGACGCACAACCAGTTACTATGGAATCAGTACAAGACTCAAAATTCTAAAAACTAAACAGCTGTTCCATACATTTTGACCTTTTTTATTTGAATCAACGACGAACAAAATTAACGCAGGGGGGTCCAGAATCATGTACTGAATCCATGTTAACAGGTTGTGCGTCGATATCCCTGCCACCCCTTATACAACAATACAGTGTCATAAATCTATCTTTATAATGTCTACAAAAATGAGACAAAAACGTAACAATCATAACTGAAAGCACAAGGGCCAGTATGAATCGACCTGCACCCACGCTCTCGTCACTGAAAAATACGTATTTTGCCTATGTCCCAGCCTGACAAGCACGTTAGTTCATGCGATAGTCAAAAGTCACGACAAATCAAGCGTATGTCCCCCAGTGTTTAAGTAAAATCGTACCAGCAACGTCAAAAATGCAAATAAAGGATGGTTGGGTAATATATCGATTTTCGATGGGTCGATAATAGCTGCGTGTATCTAAAACTTATATATATTAATATTGAACTGCCACATTATACAAAAAGAACACACGACCAATCACCGTTGTGCATTTGAAGACCATTCCTTTGGTCGTGGAATGGAAATACAAAAGAAACTTATTTTTTTTTGTTAATTAATCTGAAATCATTTACAAATTTGTTATATCTCTACTGGCACAGAATGTTTAAATAAGGAATTAATTAAATGACTAACTAACTAACTATACAAATGAATCCGAAAACGAAAGAGACACCGGAAACGTGCCCCAGAAGACTAAGAATAAAAAAAATATAGAGCTATAGAGCTAAAAAAAAAATGTTTTTTTTTAGCTCTATAATTTATTACAATACAAAATTCATTACATGGTATTTTTTACTTTCAACTTTCCGATTCCGTAATTACAACTGTAGGTACAAGGTAGAAGGATCTTTTGGCGCGCGGCAAAAATAGGAACTAATGATCACGTTTTTTTTTTTTAAACTCCTTTTACTATGTAGTATGTATATACGTACTAATTCCATGAAAATTTCACACAAAAATTCACAGAAATTGCACAAATATTTCAACGACAATTTTGTTTCAATACTATTTAAGCGCCAAAATGTCCTTGCAACACTGTAAGTGTTAGCTATGAGGGTTACCAGCATAGAGTATAGTAACTATACCAGTTCGTGCTAAGTTTTTGACAGACCGATCGATTGTTTTTATAACCTCACTTCATCATTATTTTGCAGTGTCTTATTTTGGAGCTGAAAAAGACATTCGTTGAATTGCAACTTTTAAAATGACGGAAACCAGTGATCATATGTTACAACTCATAGCTTACCAAGTAAAGATGATGACGAGTGTCCTGCATCATTTAGATATTACTCAGCATGAGATCAGTGAATTGCCTCCTGATACCAAAACTTATGAATCTGTTGGCAGAATGTTTCTTCTAACGGATTTAAAAGAATTGAAGAACAACCTTGAATCCCAGAAGGCTCACCTAACAGCCCGTAAAAAAGAATTAGAAGATCGTATCGTGTATCTAGAAAAGGATCTGTTAAAAATTAAAGGCAACATCAGTGCAACAAAAGCAAAGTGAATTGATAAAGTTTAATAACACAGTTTATTTTTATTTAATTATAAAATTTGTATGTATTAATAAGAATATTTTAACAATTCCTTAAATTCCTGTAATTGTAATTTTGACTTGCATTTAGAACCTAACTATATATGTATATGTAAGCATTTAAAATAATTAAAGATGTTTATTCGTAGGTATATATAAATGTCTTTATAGATAATAGAATGATAATATTACCCGACTGCGGCGGAGCCCAAAAGGAAGGTAATGTTTTTGGTAGGTATTTATGTATGTTTGTCTGTCTCTGTGTTGCTAGAGGATAAACGGACGAACGAATTTTAACAAATTAGGTATCGTTTGATTTGTTTTGATGTCGCAAGTAAGACTGGCTACTTAAATGGATTTGGAAGAAAATCAACATGGCGGATTTTAGCTGCTATCAACAGGGCTTGAAGAGACAATTCCATTACAACACACTAAAAGGATGAAAATAAATAAATAAATTACCACTTTTCAAGGGGAAATTAAAGATGATGTCCCTACTACCGTGTTTTTAATACTTCACAATTTAATAAACAATGTTATTTTCTTGATGTAAGAATTTGTTTTATTAAGATTTTCTCTCAACCTCACACGCAATTATCAAAATTTTCGCATGATGAACGTCTGTCGTCAGAAGGATCAACATTATACTAAATCTACAGGAACTCATAGTATTTTTAAACACTAGCTTCTTTCCTCGACTTCCTCGCATGAATTCTGGTTCCCCCGACCGACCCACCCCATCACCCCATGCCATCGCCTGCCCGCGTTATAACTTCGTTTTTGCATAACGTTTTTTCTGACTTTTTTTCTTTTTGCTCGGTCCCTTCCTCAAGAATGGGCTATCAAATACAAAAATATTTTTTAAAGTCCGTCTGGTAGTTCCAGCCTACATACAAACTTACAAACAAACAGAGTTTTCCTCTTTATAATATTAGTATAGATTGGAAGAAAATTCCCATAGGTGATGCGCTCAATCTACAGTAGGTATGTGTATGCCTTCGCGGATATGACCAGGTAGACTGGAATTCTTACCTTGCTAAAACCTCCTTGTGGTCACCGCTGCTTCCGGAGGCAGGTTTCGCCCAATCCTGGCGACCAGGCCCAACACGTTTGGAGGCCCGTTCGTGTACTGCATGGGTCGGATTCGGGATTAAAGTTATGTACCTATTAATTTATTTACTATAAAGCAGTAACGTTTTTTATTACACTGTAGGTAGGAACCTCAGGAAGTTATGATGCTTGTAAAAAATCCTTAGTCATTATATTCCAAGAGGCAGTGTTCATTGATCAATTTTTATGGTTCTCCCTTATCTTGGGTTTCTAATGCACAACGTGCAACAGATTGAACAGCAAGTTAGGTACGTAGCATAAGCATAGCAAAATCAGCCTAGAATGTTCCTACTGCTGGGACACAGGCCTCCTCTGTGAGAGGCAGTTCGGGTTGGTAGATGTCACATGTCATCGATTTTTTGGTTCTAGGACATTTCGGTGTCCTCATGATGCTTTCCTTTACCGTTTTTGAGAGCAGTGGATGAAATAATGTACACAAAGTAAAGCGCCTGTCAGGGTTCGAACCTACGACCTACATCACGTAAATGGCAGCCGTTCCCACTGGGCAACTGCTCTCATAAGTTGGCTAGGTTTACCTACCCACCTTGCTTTGAGTACGGCTAAGGTGGGATCAGACTGTAGAGATCGTTTTATTTAAATTTGCACGCCTCTCTATCCACTGTTTGTTGCACATTTCAAATTTTTGTATAAATTATTATTGGAGGTGCGTGCAGTTTTAAATTAGACGATCGTCTAATTCTCTCCATATTCTCAAAAATTATCATCAAAATATCATAAAATAATGATCGTTTAATCTCTGCATACTTACTCGCTTTCTACCTAGATTTTTTTAACATTAGGCACAGGTTTCATTATTACCACACAATAAACACACGAATTGTAGATATTGCTTTATTTAATAAGTTATAGCCAAGAGAACTTCAACCTCCAGATTTAGTTTGAGCTAGAACATGTATAAAATTATTAATAGTCACAAATTACAGGAAGTAGGTAATATCACTAGAGAGATAGAAAATAAAAATCATCTTTCTACATACACCTAAATACGAATTACAGTAATAATATCACCACTGAGATACCTACATTGTATTTTAAATATCTATGATAGATCTGTGTAAGGATCTACTCCAAAGACAACTATTATTACATCCTAGTAGATACTTTATAGTCTAATATAAAAGTACACAATCAATTCTTAGGCTAAGAAGATATTCTAGGCGAATTAAAAAAGCACAGTTTTAGTGATGATACAATTTAATTCTACTATTGATACTAATATTTCTGTAGTACGCAATTATCTACTTATATTAGGTTACACACTGCCACAGACGCACTCGTCTATATGAGATTCAAGCGAAACTGATACTAACTTTCTAAGTACCTAACAATCAATATCACAATATAGCTACATAAATACATGAAGACTCAAAGGTGAGGCAACACTAACTATATTAAATTTACTGCAAAAACGGTGTTGTATAACCGTGAAACTCGTTTTTACTCGTGCGGGTATGATTGTGCATCACTGTTTGTATTATTTTATTCACGATGCTTAATCAACAATTATAAAAATGTGTAAAACCTAAAACATATTACTGAATTAAAAGTGTTCAAAATATAACAGCGGTGTAAAATACACTGTATAATACATTATTTTTGTAACTGGAGTTTTGAGTTATCCCTTAAATGATGTTTAAAAAAAAGCTTATAGAAGCTCCGTGTGACTTGTGATGAGTTTCAAGCTTTTCGGAAACAGAAACTGAAATCATACAAGAGCATTGTATGATTTCAGTTTGCCACTGGCTATTTACCTACGAATTAAGTCTTGTGCACACCGGCGCGACGCCACAGTCGAACGACGAGCGGTGCCTTTGTGTCGCGCTGTGACGTCGCGTTGTTTTGTAGAAGCCTTTAATATTTAGGTACAGGGGTCGCAAAAGCGGAGGCGTAGCGAGTAAGAACTCGGATAAAGATCATGGTATAGAAAATTGTTTATTAAGTTCAGGATATTATTATACACATTTTTTTGTAGTTCAGTCTGAAATTGTTCAGAGTTGGAATTGTCATTACGAAAATGTGGTGTGAATCAGAAACGACATAAACAAAGACACTTATGCTATCTCTCCCCTAACTGTAAGGGAATTGCCTGTAGGCAATTCCCTTACAGTTAGGGAACCGTAATTTAACTTTCGTGACAAATTAAAATACCATGCACACATTTTTGGTATAGTTTGGATACTTAAAACCAAGATACCTAATGATGTCTTAATTGGAAATGAGTAAAAGCGTTAAATAGAGCAATGATATTTAAATCGAAATAATAAATCCTACGAGCTTGTGTCATTCATTAACAATCTAATAATGTTATACATGAGAAAACCTATAGAAGGGTGGGTGGTTCCATACGTATGCAGCTAAAATATGTATTAAAGAAAGTATGATTTCATTATTTATATTTTTTGCAGGTGTAATGAGAGCATCTTTATTCCCACGAATTATGAAATGACGGTAAAACTTTGAAATTTTTTATTGGATGGTTGCGTTGCGATGATATATTACCCATCGCAAAAAGATCCAAATTACGTTTTTAACATCGACTTTTTCTAAAGTCTGTCATTTTTATTCAGGAACTGGACCCACCCTATTTAATACCAACTACATACTAACATGGTATATGTTTTCCTTTGCGTATTGCTAGATAATTTTTGAAAAACTCCTAGATTTTGTTCTGTTTGTGAAGTGATAATGATAATTACCCTGAATTATAGTTTATTATTGCTACACTTCGTAATACGTTTTGATGAAATAAGACATTAATAATATCCTATTGCTCAAATGAATAATAATTTTTCCCTTAAATACTGCACAAGTAGGGCCTGTTGAAAATATGTGATCACATCACATTATTCTCATCACATCGTTAATAATACTTTACCTTTAAAACACATTTTCTTCAAAGAGCTTTAGACAGTAGGATGAAATATAGTGTTTTTGTTATAAAAATCTGAAAGGGCATTAACTAAATGACTTGCGTAGATTGAACTTTTGAAAACAATGAAATAATTTATGATTCTTTCCAGTTGGTTAAGAATTAGTCACTGTTAAGTAAGTATAGAAACGTGTGATTAGACATTAAACGTCACAGGCCTAAGCAGTAATAATATCAAAACCTTTCGTAACAACCATTAGACAGCACTCACTTTCTCATTATTATCAACCAAAGATAATAGCCAACTAGCAATTAAAATGCCGCGAAAGCAACATTGAAGCACTCAGTTCTAAACATTCTTTCATCTTCTGGAATTTTACTTTACTTGAAAAATATTTGGCCAAGGCATTCTGTATTTACTTGGTTACCGGCCAAACTTGATTCAAAGATAACTAGTTTAGTCTAGGATACCGAATAAGTATACTGGTTCCCCTTATAATTTTATCATTGTTACTCCTATATTATTACTTCATGTGTTCGGACTTTATATTAATGATCTTGAATATACTTCCTGAGCGAAGAAAGATATACGCAGAATCTGGCGTTATATTTGTTCACCCCCCGGAGAAAGAGATACATCGATATCTTATCAATCGTACCAACATTTGCCTTGTTATCAGCACACAAAAGACAAGAAGGACAATTCAAAAAAGACTACCTCATACATTATTATGTACTGTTTTACCGATATGAAACAGCTAAATTATTAATATTCTAATGCGACAAATCTGTTACCGACCTATTTATCATACAGGGTGGCCGTTTACAGTGGCCGAAACGATTTTAGAAGCCTCTTTCTCGCCCTCTAAAGGCTTTCCGAAACGTGTTTAATTAGAGGAAAAAATTTAGCTCAAAGGGACATATTTTCTTCGACAAAAGTCGGTCTAGATTTTCAGTCCCTAAAAATTAAACAAAACGAGTGTGGCAAAGACTCTCTAGTAGTTTTAAAAACTCTCTAATCACTGAACATACATGGTAGTATAATGCAAAGCCCTTGTCGCGGCGTGAGTATTCTTAAAAATCTTAACAAGTAGCCCACTGTAAACAGGCCACCTCGTATTTTATTGAAACGCGCTTGATATGAATGGTCGCATATGCGATTGCGATGCATTCGTAACGTACCTTCAAAATCCATTGTCAACAACTATGGATAGATAAGTTAAGGAGTAATTTGACAGATAGATATCATATAAGTTATCTCCGAGTTAATAGCTTGTAAAGCTTCCGCAAACATTGACCGCCTCAACACTTACATTCTTATGAGATGGTGGTCAAACGCCCCATTCGTTTGAACATTTTATCAAATATGAGTAAGTACTAAACGGTAAACGGTTTTATAACTTTATAATGCGGGTACTGTCATAGATAATACACTATATAATGGTACTGTTACCCTCATTGAAAATTTATAAAACCGTTTTGTGAATCCTGATTTTATCGAAACAATGCAAGTATCATTTTTAAACCATTTAGAAACATATACTTGTGTTCATAAAGCAACCAATTTTTGGAGTAGTCATTGTTGCTAAACACGAGAAGAAAATGATTTTTTAACTATTAATGTAGCTTCATGGAATGCAAGGGCATTGTTCAGGCGGGCAGTAGAGGCAGGTCCGCGCCTGCTCCGGGGCGCGCGTCTCCGGCGTCCGCGGTGCCGTTGGCCAGCAGCGCGTCGCCGACGCCAGCCTCCGGCGCCGGCGGCTCCTTCTGTAACGTAGTAACGAGAACTGTATACTTTGCGTCATCTTAAGTATGTCAACGTTCTTTCCGAGAAATAACTCTACCTTTCTGCTTCTGATGTTTCCACTTTTTCATTGATTACAATGCAGTATACACTGCCGTTAATGGCATATAGAGTTTTAGGAAGAAATTGTTAAATAAAGATGACGCCGCCCTCTCCCTATTCCACACAATTCTGTCTTCTGCTATTGCCGGCCAGTCCTTTCGGTAGCAGTCAAGCTAGCCTTGCCATCTTCGTAGAGGTATTTAGTATAATAAAAGATGAGACTGGAGGACAGTGAGATGGTGATGAGTTTAGATCTAAATAATTAGCTTTTGAGGACGAAGGTGTCACGATGTTATGAACAAGAACCTTGCCTATGCTAGAAAAGTAGCTATTCACCACATTAACAGAGTTCTGTGGGGTAGATGATAATTCCAAGAGTTATAGATTATTTGTTACTTTAGGTTTGCGCTGTGTAATATTGTTAATGATATCCCAGGCTTTTTCAGGATTTTAATGTCCCTTTTGTGTTTTGTTATTCGATATCTTTTATAAGTTATATTTAGTACCTCATTGAACGGGTCTAGTCTCAGCCTCTTTTGCATGTTGTTTCGAATGTAGGTAAATACAGCGCAGTAAGCCAGTGGTCCACCTGTTTTCTGTTGTCACCATCCACTACTACTGTGTGTCTATACTCGTTTTGTAGTATTTCGATTAGATTATAAGCGAGGATGTTAGGGTTAGTCAGTTTTAGCAAGTCTGCAAGGTTGCTTTTAGGTGTTCAAGTCCCAGGTTAGATGAACTGATGAGATGAAAATTCGAATTAATAATAATTAACTGTTTTTGGTAACAGGTCAGGAAATTTTCAAAAAAATCGAAGAATCGACACAGCTCGGTAACCATCCAGGTTTGACCCCTGTGTAACTGGACTTAATTTATTACTAATGACCTAACTAGTAAACCCCTTTCAATGAATATGCAGGTTCAAAATCAAAAATTGATTTTAACATAGAGATCGATCGAATCGAAGAGACGTGATTTATGTATACACACAGATACAAGGCTACAATATACTTAATCGATGTTCAGCAAAACTATTTTTTTAAATGTAAGTAGTTAGCCTGAAACACAGGTTTTAATTAACCTAGATCGGGCTGGTCGCTACCTTACATTGTAATTCCAAACCATAATTACTTGCACCTGTAATAAAACTATAGTTTAAGTAATTTTTGACAATATAATTGTATGGGAAATCTTACAACTGTTGGCTAAATGTCCACTTTTTGTTAACGTTTTATTCAATAAATTTATTCATATAAATTATATCTACACTTGTCATCACTTTACACCGTGATTTTATGTCAGCGGCTTCATTTTTGGATTTTACACAGTTAAATATAATAATTACTTTGTCGTATGTTTAATCTAAATTGACAACAAAAATGTTCGACACTTTCAGCACTTTATCTTCTGTGCAGGATGAATTTTAGTATAGTAGCGATAAATACTCACAAGAGCCTCGGGGCCGGTATTGTTTAAAAAATGAATAGATTGTATAGTTATGTTTGAATAGTTGAAAATATGTATCAGTTATCAAAAATCAATACTTCTTCAGTTTCCAATACAAAAGTAGCCGCTTGAGAACGCGTATAAGCACCATTAGAAATAAAATTGATTGATAGAAATGGAATCTTCGTTTCAGCAGCTGATGTTCAGCAGAGATGATGTCGCGTACGAGGTGGTCAGCCTAACCGTCCAGTGCGACGAGAGGCAAATCGCCCTGTCCGGGTAGACTGTCCACCGCGGCGCGCACTGCAGTTCTCCCCCACGCCACCGCCTCCGATGACGATCCGTCAAGGAGGCATAACTCGTGTAATTGTGTCATAATATCCGTCGGTTACGTTATTATAATTGACCGTATGTTTTCAGATGTTAGCGCATGAACACGCAGACAACGTTAGATTTATAACGGCAATTCCTTTGGGACTTACGGTAATTTTCGAAAAACAAAGAGCACAACCAAAGAAACCTATAAAATTACCTTGCATCTCGTGAATATACTCTTACTCGTAAAACTTAGCTATACTATAAAAATTAAAATGATCGGAGGCCACATTTTCAGTTCAAGTGCAGCTCATTCGTATTTGCCACTGCATCGTACTATTAACATAATTATTTGGTAGTTTATAGCTGATTAGATAAAATGTATTCTATGTACACATTACAGGTGTTACTGACGGTTTGTTTGTCCGCGGAGCCTGTGGGGTCGGTGGGCGTGTCTCGCTTGCCCTGCAGGTAGTAGGTCATGAGCTGGCCCTTGCCTTTGACCGCCACCAGGCCGCGCTGCTCGAAGTAGTAGCCGAAACTTTTCAGAATCTCGCAAGTCTCCTCTGTAACCTGCGTCAGACAGAAATATCGACAAGTGAAAAAAGTTTGACAAAAAAGTTATCATGGTTGTTTTAGAGAAAGTCTCTTCATTTCAGTAGAAAAGTACCTCTCTAAACTAGAGAACTCAACTCACTTTAGTATTAAGACTGTGTGACTCCTTTATTATTTGTTGAGTTGGTGTTTGTTTTTCTAAGTATGGTAATCATACCTGAATGCATCCAGCTTTGCCAGTGCTTTCCATCCGAGAGGCAACGTTGACGGTGTTGCCCCATATGTCATAGTGCGGCTTGCGCGCGCCGATGACGCCGGCGGTGATGGGCCCATGGTTGACGCCCATGCGCAGCACGAAGTGGTTGAAGGACTGTTCGTTGATGGCGGCCAGCACGCGCTGCAGCTCCAGCGCGAACTCCACCAGACACGCCAGGTGCGCCCACCGGACCAGCACCCCGTCCGACGGCTGCACAAACCACCACGCAGCATGTACGAACTCGATTCATATCTGACTACCAAACTTAAGCGGTTGTCCCGTCTCGTCATTCGCAATTTTCTCGAATTTCACCAAACTTCTATGCCAAGAATAACTTTCATCCTGAGAATAAATTTTGATTTTTTGACCTTTTTTCCATACTAGAACAAAAGCTAATCAGTCTTTGGTAAAATTAGCCCTTACGGCCGAACCTAATCACGTATCTATCTCCAATTTTGGCGTACTGGAGACAGAAAAACCTATAAATCTCTGGTTTTAATGTCCCAATAAAGTCAAAGTATGCGGCCCTATAACGTGTTGACAGCTATTTGTTTGACAGGGACAAATAGAATTGTAGTTGTGGGTGTTGTTGTGTTGTGTGTGTTGTTGTTGTTGTTGTTGTATTGTGGTGTTATATTGTGTGAATTGTTGTATTGTAGTGTTGTGTTGTTGTGTGTTGTTGATTGTTGTTTGTTGTGCGATCATCAGTAGCGATCTGTCTAAGACATACGTTTGACAGCGTAGTTTTTCAATTTGCTTAACTTTCCTCAAATTTCCGGACTCAGGTTCATCAATATTCAAACAGCCAGTAATAAGTGATTTCGGCATTTCTCTAGGGCAAGCGATCAAGTAGAGTGCACCCACAGTTCGCTCTTGACACAGCGGCTAAGCCTAGTTGACATAATGACAGTCGGTGGTCGTAGATAGTTTACACAAGTATTAGCGCAGTACAATCGAATTAAAATCACGGACATGACATATACGGTATGTTAATCTAGTTCACATTAGCGGTAACTCGAACTGTAGATACGGAAGGAAGGAAGGTGTGCAACGAGAAGGTTAATGGCGCTCGTAAAAGTTTGTTGCGGTATGTTATAAATCAAATGTGTGCATTTGATAATCACAATTTAATAATTAGCAGTCATGTGACGCTATCGACTTGACATTTTGTTTACTGGATTCAGATGCAAAAAAAAAATCTCATATGTTTTATAAAAGTACAAGATGTCATAAAACAATCATAGCCTGTTTTAAATCACTCGGTTCATTCTTTAACACTATGATAGCATTTTATTGGTTCTGGTTAAGTTGTGAATACAAATATCTGTAAGGCAAATGAAACTCTCACTTTGCAAATGAATGAGTGATGATGACTTACCTGCATTTGTCGCGTAGGATTTAGGCCTGACGCAGCCATGTATGTAGAGCTGATCGTTTTAATTTTGATGATGTCTTTACTGAACTTGCAATCTTCCAGCAACTGTAACCAGTATGTAATAAAATTACAATGTGCAAATCATCAGCTACAACATAATTTATGGTGTTTACACAATCATTCTATGAAACAAAGAATAGACATTCGATGGCGTTGTTCATGAAACTTTAATCAGAAAACTCCGCCACTACGGGATCCGAAACACCGCTCTGGATCTTCTTACTTCATACTTAAGTACTTCATCGTTGACGTTAATGGAAAAAGATCTCCCAGAACTATCTTAATAATGGGAGTTCAGCGGCACACAGGGCTCAATTCTTAGTCCTTTCTTGTTTCTTATTATATTAATGACTAGTCTGCCTCATAAAGTATAATCATGATATAGTGTTGTTTGCGGATGACTCTTCAATTTTGTTTAAACTTAAAACGTCAGCAGCTGGTTACTGACGATGTAAATAACGCGATCTCAAAAATTGATCTCTGGTTCAATGTTAATAATTTACTTCTTAATTAAAAGAAGACCAAATGCATTAAGTTTACGCTACCTCATGTTAAAACAAGTGAAAACGAATGTGTTGATAAAGGGCGAAGAATTGAAACCTAAAGACAGTACACTATTCTTGGGCTTAACTTTGGACGCTAAGCTTCTGTAGGGCCCACATATTGATAAATTGTCAAAAAAAGCTAAGCTCCTCAGCATACGCTGTTAGAAAAATTCGTAATTTAACAGACATAGACACAGCCCGTTTAGTGTACTTTAGCAATTTTCATAGTGTAATGTCGTACAGTATTCTGTTTTGGGGAAATGCCGCCGACATTCAGACTATCTTTGTTTTGCAGAAAAGAGCTGTTAGATCAATTTATAAATTAGGTCCGAGACACTCTCTCAGAGATAAATATAAGGAAATTAATGTAATGACTCTGCCTTCTCAGTATATTTTTGGAAATCTTTTATATGCTCATAAAAACATAAAATTGTTTAAAAATACAGTGATACCCATAATATAAATACTAGGAATAAAACACAAATTTGTAATTCCTACTACCAGGCTCAAGAAAATAGGTTGCTCGTTACAATGTCAATGTATACGTTTTTATAATAAACGTCCTAGCCACGTTCAAGATCTAAGCCTTAATAAATTCAAATCATTTATTAAACGTAAGTTGTGCCAGAAAGCTTTTCATACCGTTAAAGATTATAATGAGGACAAAAACTGACCTGCTCCAATTTTTGCATACTGACATTTAATGATTAAATACAATTACATGAATATTTACTTTGTAAAGTATAATATTATTATGATTTTAATTATTGTGTGAGGATTTTTTTTTAAACTGGCAGTTTGAGTACTTAATGCGGCCTACCCAAATGTCCTTTCTTTGGTATTGTTCGTCGAATCGTTGAGCTCCTTAAGTTCTGAGCAACACGATTAATGACAAATGCGTGCACTGCCTGTACAGGCCCACTCAAATCTGTATGGTTCTTTCGTCAAAAGACCATTTCACCCACCTACCTACATGGTCCTCATATGATCTGTAAAATAAACAATGACATCAATATTTACTTACTTAATTAAGTGTTATTTTATTGTTAGTATTGTGAATGTTAACACTATGTGAGTCATTGTTTTTACGTTTTTTTTATTATATCATTTAGTTTTAATCTTAATCTTGGTCTGGCGGTTTAAGTTATTATGCGGCCTACCTTAGGTAAAGGACATTGTAGAGGACTTTGGTATTGGTCGCCGTGTCGTTGAGCTCCTTATGATTTGATTTGAGCTGCACGATTACTAACAAATGCGTGCACTGACTGGACAGGTCCACTCAATCTGTGTGGTTCTTTCCTCAAAAGACCATTTCAGACATCACTCCACATGGTCTTCACATGATCTGACGAAGATTATGTCTGGACTTTAAAAGAGACTGTGACCTCTGAGTTTGTTTCGGCCTTTCTTCTCAGAGTAGTCAGATAGGAAACGCCGATCTCATTTAGCTTAAAAAAAATGTTTGACGTGATAAAGTGTTTGTACAAACCTACTTATAGAAATAAAATCATTTATCATTTAGACAAAACATTGTTAAAACTGTGTTTGAAATTTAAGTATATATAATTAATAAAATACCGCCTAAATTAAACGCGTGTAAAGAAATCCAATAAATTTCCCTGTAATCCAAACGCAATCTGAACGCACGAAAGCACCCAAACCACTGTGCGTGCTTCGCCGTAGCCGCAGCGCGACCAAAGCGCGAAGGGGTTGTTAGATTGCGCACCCTACCTGCAACGCTTTCTGCCATTTATCACAAGGAGCTTCGAATTTTAATAGATAAGGAATTTGAAGATACTACTGTCATTATAATTTCATTGAAATTCATCATGTGAGGTGCATAATTTCTGGCTCAATCGCTTGCTTGAATTTGTTCGAAAGTTTATGATACACTCTGATCTCGATCGGTATTTTAATTAACACCAAGTATGCAGTCAACCTGTCGCTTGGTAACTAGTTTGTAAGTATGCCCTTCAATCGCCTTTAACAACTTGTATAGTAGAAAGCAGTTTCCTTCCTGACCCCGTACGTACCTACCTATTTATATGATACCCGGAAGAACAATAGAGACAATCTTAAGTTCCGTTAATAATAGAAGAATGTAATTATATCTTATTTATTACTTAATCGCCCAATGTTGACAAACCTTCCAAAAACGGATACTAGTACATCAAAAAAATTCTAGATTATTTCGGTCTTGAAAGTTGAAAATAAGCATGGCCACGAGGACAATGTTAATTCCTAGTTATAAATGACATCTGACACCGGTTCAGTTGTCCCAATAACTTCATTACTACATTCTACAAGTGAGGTAATAGATCAAAAGTTATAACATACATAATATTACGGCCATTGTAAATTAAAACAGTTGTGATTAAATTTCATAACCGTAGACGTGACCCACGTAACTTTTATGTATGTTATTGTTAGGTAAACTGTAAATAACAATTACCTACCAAATCGAAGTCTGATATAACTTCGTTGAGGAACCGTAAACATTCTAGGCCTTGGTTATTGACAGTTTCTTCCGAGTAGAACTCTGCAACAAATGATAATTGTATGTTTACAATTTTTTATTTTTCATGTTTTGATTAAAGCCAACAGTAGTTAAAGCTTTAGAAGGTTCATAAATAATGACTTGATGAAATATTAATATAAAAAGATATTAATTCAACTGGTTCATTATTAGTCCCCAGAGACATGTATGACATGAATGTTCAAGGCGAACAACGAAAGCTACATTTTTTATAGTAGGTAGTGTGGTTGAAGATGCATTTATTAGACACATGACCTTTGAGAATGATCAATTAACATAACTGTAAATACTTATACCTATTTTTTTGATGTTATTGAAGCGAACGCTGGCACGTGAACCTACCTAGTCGTTAACATATGAGACAAATATTAAGTAACGATTAAGTTAGAATAATAATACCAGCGTGTAACCACCCTTGCCCATACAGAAAAGAAGCACTGTTTTATCACCACGGTTGCACTCTACGTGTATGAATTTACAGATCACAATTTTCAGTTCGCGATGTCTCGATCTATACAATACTTAGAGAAAATCTTCGAGCCAAGTACATGAAGCAAAATCTCACCTGAAAAGTTGGGCATAGAGGCGAAAAGCACGCCGACCTCGGCGTAGCTCTGGCTGTAAAGGTCTCGGTGATGGTGGCGCGCACCCATGAAATGGCGCGCGACGTGCGGCGGCAGCACGTTGTGGATGAGCGCCTGGTTGCGCCGGCGCAGGTCGCCCGCCTGCTCCGCCTGCGCGCGCATGCGCTCCCCGCGGGAGTGCCGCGCGCGCTCCAGGGACTCCACCTGCATTGTGGTCACAACTTGCCCGATTGTAAATAGATACATATATCTTATGTCAAAATTAATAATAACGCATGTGATGGTAGGTTTAAGATAGTGTGAAGCCGAGTTTAAACAACTGTATTTCCCCCCGGTGAGTCTAAACATAATTTAGATTCCTGGAAAAACAACATTATTTTATTGTACATAGAAACTCTTTAATCTAAATCATGTGTTCGATCTAGAAATCGCATTAAACTAGAATTTTGTACTGTCTGACTCTCGGTTACGTGCTTAATATGGCACAACTGTGCAGGATTCGCTACGTTTTCTAAAGTATCTATCTACCTTAGTATAAGTAACGGTAATACGCACGTATCTATTGAAAATGAGGAGCGCCAGCACAATGAAGAACAGCATTATTATGTTGCGGCCACCATGAATGCGAGCCCTGTAAGTTAAAGATGAATCATTCACACGTATGCCACTTACTTTAGGATCTCACATTACATTGGGTGGCCTAATTTATTCTATCAGATAAGAACAGATGAGAATCTCACAGTATTGCCAGCAGATCTTCATCGTAGTCGGTGGTGGCGTTGTACCGCACTCGGTAGGGGTCGCGGTCGAGGCTGGGCCGCGACAGCAGCAGAGCCGGGTGCAGCAGCGCGGGCACGGCGTGCGCGCCCGCCAGCAGCGCCAGCAGCACGCCGCGTGCGCACACCCCCAGCGGCGACACCCACAGCGCGCCGCACGCCGCGCCCGCACCCACCTTTGAACACAGAACATACAAGTCATTTAACTATTTTTTGACCGAAGTACTACCGTATAAATAACCTTGGGTTCGAAAAATAAAATACGATTACCTGGCTAAATAATCAAGACAGAGTTGTGTGCCGGCTGACATTCCGGAAAAAACCCAAAAATCCTCCGAAATCTAACCCAATATTTAGCAACAAATAATTAGTTTTTGACCATTGTATTGTTTATATATAATAATAATAATACAATGGAAAGTGAATTCGTTTTACTTCATGGACCGATGGCATTGACCCGACCTCATTACAAGTGGGTAATTCAATCGAGATGGCTCGTGTTTATGACGAAAATGCCCCCAATTAGGAAAAACCTATTTTTCCTAATTGTGTGTCTCATGTTTTTTCTTCTTCCATATTTATGTACATACCATCAATGAATTGTATAAACAAGAAAGTAGCTATTAATGTCACGTCGTAGCTATAGTATTAGATCTAAAGTGTTAGAAAATAAGTATATTACTTCCTAGAACGTTTCGACGTGGTTTATATCTCAAATTAAGCTTTCTCGTCGTAGTTCCATTGCATTTCTAATGAGTTACGTGATTTATCATGTTGTACTGCCAACGAAATAGTTGAATTGTACACATCAGCTGTTTGTCTTCCCACGATGCGAGATTAAAAAAGTCGAACGGGGGAAATAGGTCACTATGATATGTATTTGTAAAGCGACAACTATGAGAAACTTGTCACCAGTTCGGCGTTATTGTTTGTTGCATTCGTTTCACCAAAGAACTTTGGTAGGTGTTAGTAACAGTGACTGTTTACGACTATGTGAGAAAGCTAGGACGTTTGAAAGGTCAACTAAGTTATGCAACCTCAACATACCTCTGAAAATATAATATATACATGTAACTTTTTGATAGGTATGTAGATTGTTTTATGTAAGTAATATCTATGCGTCTGCAGCTTTCATAATTATAGAAATATAAATAATATTTATTTGCATAAAACTTGGTATATAAAGTTGTTATAAAATACATTATGGAGCATAGGTACATGTTTTGTATGCAAATATTATACTTAGGTTACATTACAAAATGTTTCCCATCTGTAAATTCTTTAATGCTGTAAAACCATTTATGTGGTCTTTTTTTGTGAACAATGTAAGATCTAAAGTTTTAAATTCACTTGGAATTTTATTAAGCATATATCCGAATACACATGGCTTAACAGCTCTTACTATATTTGGGCAGTCTTGGTAAGTCATTTAATAAAAGCCTGTGAGGATCTCGCCGGTTTCAAGGATATACATCCTTTGCCTTTTTAAATAAGTCATTATGCTTCTTAACAGACATGCATACTTCTACACTAATATTATAAAGAGGAAAGATTTGATTGTTTGTTTGTATTGAATAGGCTCCGAAACTACTAGACCGATTTGAAAAATTGTTTTACTATTGAAAGGCGAAATTATGTCTGAAAAGTGCATTCGTGCAATATATGGGCTTTAACCGGGTGTATCTTACAGGCCAATATTTGAAGATGTCGCGGGCGAAGTGCTAGTCATAGATATATAGAAAAAAAAGCGGCAATAAACCAAGTTCGTTAAATATTGGCCTGTAAAATTCATCCGGTTGAAGCCCATATATTGCACGAATGCACTTTTTCTGTGCAACAAATACCCTATTTTTGTCAGTACTATTACCCCACATTATAAACCCATAGCGGATGAATGACATAATATAGCATAGGTAGACTAAACTCCACATCTGCATACAAAATTAGCCTTTACATCATAGTTAAATATTGAGCCATGCAAAATGTATTTAATTTACGGAATTTAAAATTTTTATATGAACTCAAATGCCGAAAAACATCGATGGTTGCGACAACTTATACAATTAATTAGGTAAGCGAGTCCAGTCAAGTCTAGTGTTCATGCGTTTTAACATGTTTCTGTAAATTATCAACAGCGGCTGGTGTGTCAAATCGTTATATTGGTCGTTAATTTGCCATCGGCATCAGAATGTGAAAGTAGAAAAGGTTAAGTACGTGATAGTAGTAAGAAGGATGTATGCAGCGACGTGCGCCGGTGTGCGCGGGAGCGTCGTCGCGCAGGCCGTCCTCCAGAAGCATCGTCTCGAAATTACCGCAAATTATCTGCACAAACACATACGTGCACATATTTAATCATCGGAAACGATACCAGGATTGGATTTCCAACAAATTTTCTACAATGTACTTAATTGAAATCGTAAGAACATATGTATGTGTAGAAATCTAATAAAAAAAAACATATGTGTCGGTAAGTTCAATGATTCCCGACGTGCGCGGTGGATAGCGACAGTTGTAGTGATAGTGATAGTGAGCGTGACAGAATCTCACCGCGACGGAAACAGAAATAACAAGCATGATAGTGAGAGTGGCGGCGATAGTGAAGATAGCTTCGATAGTATGGTAGCGCTATTATATTATCTGTGGTAGCGCGAACGTACCAGCGGCGCAATGTTCGCGGCCACAAACATCGCGATGTTGAACGTTCCGCATGTCAGCTTCCAGTAAGGACTGACTGTTTTTTTCTGAAAGATTAACAAATAAGGTTAACAATAAACAAACCTGATCAACTGAAAATTCTAATATGTTCTGATAAATTCAAAATTACAGTTAAGCAGAGAATTACGTTTCAAATAACAGACTCGCCTGTCCAAACTGTCGTCTTAGGGACGGATACCGGATTAAAAGTGTGTTTTGAAACGTGTACGTAAACATATTACCCATTAATCTTTGATATAGTGGGACATACAATAAGGTAAGAGAACTACCACTAACGCAAATATAACATCGATAGCCAAGTTACTTAGACGTAAGTTTTTCTGAATATTACTCCACATTGATAAGATACAGCTTTTTTTTTCATTTATCATACCGGAAAGCAACCTTAGCCGTCTACAGATTATTTCATTTACAAGAAGCTAACCTTATATTGTGAATATCGATAGCACGTGTAGTAAACCACGTTGATTAGGCCGGTCTCTAACACGAGCGCGAGGTAGACAGCATGCAGCGACCAGGTGGGTGGTACTGCGAAGCTGGCGAGCGCGACCACTGCTGGCAGCAGCAAGAGCGGCGGTGCGGCGATGGCCAGCGGGCACGGGTCGCTCCGTCGAGCGTACACCTCCTCCGCACCCGAAGCTTTGAACGTCAGGCATAACGTTGTCCCGTCTGCTAGTTCCCTATTTATGTTATGTTTTCGTTAAATAAATTCAGATATTAAACTTATAATTTACTAAAAGGAATCGGGTTAAATGTAACACAGTTACTGCCAATAAAAAAATACTTTAAAAAAATATCTGGAATTTGAAAATCTTTTGAATACACAAGCATCAGTTTATAGACCCTATAGAACTGCTTCTACTTAATAGTAAAAACTATGCGCCACTGTATTTACCGAGGACTGGAATGATAAATGTGTTTATTGACATGGTTCTAATACAAGCGCCTAAAATAGCATATTGTAACTATTTGCGATACACGCTGTGTCCGAACAGATCGATCTTCACTCGCCTACAATTCTACAAAAATTTAAGAAAAGTGATATGTGTAGGACTTGGATCATACCCTGGGTACATATTGATCCTTATCTAGCGTATTCGCTGAAGTTAATAGCATAATCGTAAATGACCTACAATTAATAAACATTTGGTTAATTCAGTAATATACCTGCTGTACCGAGGTAACTGATATATTTTTAAACATAAAAATACTCTCAGAGTACGTATATATCCTCCTGCCCGGTACCGTCGGCATCATTGTGGCAAATGCTAAGATGAATGCGAATATGTTAACAGCGAAACGTACTGATGAGCCTACGTGACTACTTTTTTAATTAAATGGCCGTGGTTTAGTTTAATTTCATTATGTAGTAAACTGATGATTTAACAAAATCCATAAAAAGTACCTACCTAGCATCTCTCACATACATAATATTACTTCAGATTTTATCAATAATTTAAATAGATGAATGCTTGTAACTAACTTTTAAGATAAAACTGCATTTATGTTAATACAATGGAAGTTGTAGATTTCGATTTTCATATCAGTTTGGTTCAATCAGCAAAAACTTGACAAACGGACATACTAGTCGTTTGATCAAATATAGGTACTCGCGATGGTTTTGCTCTTCACATTCCAGCGTATGTGTAAAAAAACAAACATGTTGAAGCGCTCTTTCACAAAGAAGACGTAAAGCAAATCAAATTGTACACAGTACTGACTGATACTTTCAAAGATAAAACCAAAACAGAAATATCTTTGCGGTGTTTGATAAATAATATCAGAGGAGACCAATATAATAAATAAATCAATCTGAACTGAAAATTAACTGAAAATTAAAATACATAATAAACACTGGTGGCCATCAAATTGTAAACAAGTGCATAATATAAATACGCTGCTCATTTAATTTTGTTTTGTTTGGCACTGACAAGGGCAACCTTCAAAAACAAGACACTATTACTGCAATTTTTTGCAATGTGAGTATATTTAAACAATGCCTGCTGCGTTCCAAATCCAAATACATTGTGTGATATTTGAATTTTGTTTTATTTTAAGTTGTTAATACGAAAACAAAAGAAAACACAAAACGTGGGCACGTAACAAATACAACATAACATATGGTGCAATTCCTGTGAACTTACTTGTCGTCGTCCCTATTCACCAGTTCTTCTTGCAACATGCTTAGTATTTTCTGTTCTTCGTTGTCCTTGCTCTCGTCTTGTGGCGACAGAACCTACGAATAATGTACGAAGCATGTCTATGTAATTTACAAGCGAAAAATCGATATGAGAGCTCATGATGGGCGTACTTATAGAATCAATAATCAAAATATAGGTATACGAACATAATGAGCAATTGATTCGAGTGAGATTATTTTAACCTGCTACCTTAGCTAAACTTGAAACTATCTAGCTCAGGCCGCCTAGTGCCCTAGTGTCCTATTTATTTGGGCTAGTGGCGAGGGAGCGGTGAGGGGGGTGGGGCAAGCGCAGTAGTGCACTCACCGAGTCCTCGTCATCGTCTCGGAGGTCGGAGAGCGAGTCGGCCGAGTCGCCTCCCTCCGCGGCCTCGCCCTCCGGTGCACTCCTCTCCTCGCCTCCTTGAAACTGCACGATACAATCAACGTGAATCTTGTGAAGATGTCAACTTAAATAAACACAGTCTGAAACGTTTTACATGTTTTCATCTTTGACAAGTCATGGAATGGATAGCCCATAATAACATGACCATAAAATAATCATGGAATGGATAGCCCATAATAACATTACCATAAAATAATCATGGAATGGATATTTATAGACATAATGGAACACCATAATTTTTATTAAAAAGGGAACCTAACATGTATTAGTCTAACACCTATTTAAGGGTGATGGGTGTTAGTTATACCTATTGACGTCATATAAAACGAACTACATATTTATGTAAATTATACAAATTACGGTGCAATAAATTGGGATTTATTTCGTAATATCTAATAGGTTATTTAACTGTCGCTGTCATAAGAACTGTTAATAAACTAATTAAACTTTGAACAACTACGCTTTAAACAGATGGAATAATATCATAGAGAAAAATCATACATTTCTCATTTAACTTTGTTCACAATCTAAAGCTTGTTCGACCCAATTCGCTTCGTCGTCCGTTCTAAATAGAAAAGTAAAAGGATGTTTCATGTAAAAGTCTTGGTCGGAGTACCTACATAATTAATAAAGGCAGTTTAGTTTAATTTCGTCGTTCGATATTCATCCATAAGTCTGTATCTAGGGCAGGCGGAAATTACTAGGAATGCTAGCGTGTAGGGAATGCAATCTAAATTGTCGCCATGAGATCCCGCCGGCGTCTGTCCGCTGTACCGTGATTTCTCGCGGCAGCGTAGTTACACCCTGACGTTTTGCCTAGAGATCCCATGGTGGCAGTCCGGCAAGGAGGCTCGCCGCCTCGCAGGAGACCGTGCGGTAAACCCGGACCAACCCGGCCATGACCCTTTGGGACGCGTTCAACTGGAGGGCTGGTCTTCGCCTCAAAGAACGCGCCCACACCGGTGCCCCGTAAAGGGCCATGGACCAAACGACCCCCGCGTAGAGCCTCCGGTAGGAGGACCCCTAGATTGGGCAGGAGCTTCCTCAAGGCAGTCCCAGCCCGCTCCTGTCTTGGAGCCAAACGTCGGAAATGTTCCACGAAGTTGCACCGGCTGTCGATGACGTGTCCCAGTTACTTCATCGTCGACTCAACACCGATGTGAACCCCTCCTGTCGTTATCTGGGAACCCGACTGTGGCGCGTTCCGAGGACCATGATAACACATGGCCTCGGACTTGTGCAGGGCCACTTCGAGTCCCAACTGCCGGATCCTCTCGACGATAGTCGCAGCCCCGAGTGTCGCTAGTTTGGCCGCCACCTGGTGCGACCGCCCCTGTGCCAGGACCAGCGTGTCGTCAGCGTAGCAAACCACGCTGACGCCGCTAGGGAGGTCGGTGCGCAGCACCTAGTCGTAACCGATATCCCACAGAAGCGGCCCCAGGACCGGTCCCTGTGGGATACCGCACGACATCTCTCGCCGGTTCCACTCTCCCCGGTGACCGGGGTAGATGACGGCCCTGTCCGTCAAATAGGCCTCGACCACGCGACAGAGGTCGGCATCCGGTAATTCCGCAATGCCTCCCTTTTTTTTTTTTTTTGTTCCCGGGGTGGAAAATCCTCATGGATGTCCTCCGCCCTGGGGCGGGCGGAGGGGTCTGTCAGACTCTTGCTGACTAAAAACCACCCCGGTGTTCCATCTCACACCTACGCCGGGGTCGCGGGAACACATTATTCTTCCACAACCCCGGCTGGTGCCGGCCCGCTAGCGCGGGCCCCGTCTCGGGCGGGGGGAGTGAGGTGTACTCCCCCCGCAACGTCTGTGAGCGGCGCACGCGGAACACTACGCGCGCCGCCTTCTCGGGTCCTGATGTTGGGGGGCCGGAAGAGGGCGTTGTCCGCCCTCCTCCGACGCCCGGTGCGTCTGCTGCGGGCCGGGTCGAGAGTCGAGATCTCTCTCTCCCTTTCCGCAGCCTCCTTCTGCGAGATGACCGTTTCGCAAAAGGAGACAGGTCGACAGGTCGTTGCCTACTTCGGTGATGAGGGCACGGCGCGGCTCCTCCCAAGCGGCACACTCTGCCAGCGTGTGCCGCGCCGTGTCCTCCCGGCAGTCGACGCAGTGGTGACACCGGGCGTCCGGCTCCCTGTTAATGCGACACAGGTACTTCCCGAAGCAACCATGCCCCGAGAGCACCTGCGTCGCCCGAAACGTCAGGGAGCCGTGCCTTCTCCCGAGCCAGCGGTCGAGCACTGGCCGGATCGCCTCGATGGTGCTGAGGCCGGCGGTAGGGCGTGACAGCCTCACCCGCCATTCCGCCACCAGGACCTCGCGGAGCTGCAACCGATGCTGCTCGATTTGTTGCTGCACCGGTCGCTCGCCCCGCTCCCGCGATGCCTCGCGCCACCGGTACAGTGACGCGAGCACCTTCGCCTCCAGGTACCAGGGCGGTGATCCGGCCAGTGCACAAACCGCCTCGAAGGAGATCGTGCGATACCCCCGAATGACTCTGACGGCCATCGCCAGCTGCGGCTTGCGCAGGACAGCTATGCTGCCGGCCGTCAGGTCAGACGCCCAGATCGGCGCTCCGTAGAGCGCCATGGATCGCACGATCCCCATATAGAGCCGCCTACAGGCGGCGCTCGGGCCCCCCAGATTGGGAAGCAGCGTTGCCAGCGCCCCGGCCGCGCCCAACAACTTGGGCGCCAGCCGCCGGAAAAGGGGTCCGAAGTCCCACCGGCTGTCGAGCACCAATCCCAGATATTTCATGGTGGGCTCGACAGCGATCCGGACCCCCCCGACCACAATGTGTGATCCGGCCGGCGGCGCCCGCCGGGGGCCATGAAACACCATGGCCTTCGACTTGTTAAGGGCCACCTCCAGGCCGAGGCGCCGTATGCGGCTCACCGTGAGTGAGACCGCCGCCGTCGCGAGCAACGCTGCCTCCCTGTGCGAACTGCCCCGGGCCGTGACCAGCGTGTCGTCCGCGTAACACGTCAGGTCGGCGCCTGGCAGGAGCTCGCCCCTCAGCACCCAGTCGTACCCGATGTTCCACAGGAGCGGTCCCACGACCGATCCCTGTGGAACACCGCACGACACCTGATGCTGGTTTCCGCCATCACGTCCCATGTAGGTGACACACCTCCCCGCCAGATAAGCCCCAACGATGCGGCGGAGGTAGAGAGGCACCCGATGATAACGCAGTGCCTCCCGTATGCAGCTCCAGGGCAGGGTGTTGAAGGCGTTGGAGATGTCCAAGGACACCGCCACCACCACCCCGTCCCGGGACACTGTTTCCTCCGCCAGGACTCTCACCCTCGACACAGCGTGGATGGTAGAGCGCCCATGCCGAAAGCCGAACTGGCTCTCGTCCAGGTCCGGCCCCTCTCTGCACAAGTGGCCGACGAGGCGGGCTGCGAGTATGCGCTCGAACAGCTTGCCCACCTCGTCGAGCAGCACTATGGGCCGGTACGCAGACGGCGAGTCGGCAGGGCGCCCCGCCTTCCTGAGCAGGACCAGACGTCCAATCTTCCACAGACTGGGAAACTGGCCCCGCTCAAGGCACGCTGTGTAGAGTCCTCTCAGTTGGGGCTCCAACTCCTTCAGAGAGAGGGCCAAAGCCAGGCCGTGAATTCCGTCGGGCCCCGGAGCCACGTTCTTGGCCCGGAGCCGCATCACGGCCGCCCTCATCTCTGCCTGTGTCACCTCTGGGACGCTGATGGCGTTCTCCTCCTCCTCCTCTGCAGACTCTTCGGCTGCGGGCAAAGCCATCGGCGGCGGATCATGCTCCGCTCTCACCGGGAAGAGGGCTGCTACCACTTCCTCCAGCAGCTCGGGTTGGACACTCTCCGTAAGTGGGGGCGCCGCGGCTCGAAGTTGCCCTCGAACCGCTTTATACGGGCGCCCCCACGGATCCCCGTCCAGAGTCTCCAACATCCTCTCCCGGGATCGCGTCCTCGCCTCGTCGATGGCCAGCCACAGAGTCTGCTTTGCCGCGCGGTACACCTCGTACAGCGCGGCCTCCTCCTCGGGTACCCGACGACGTCTCCTCCGGTAGCGGGTGTACCGGCGTCTCACCGCCACGCATGCGACGCGCAGCTGCGCGATCTCGGCGGACCACCAGTACACCTGGCGCCTTGCACCCTGTGCGTGGGCGCGGGGCATGGACGCGTCGTATATCTGCGTCATTGCCCCGCGGAACCACAGCGCCTCCAGCTCGACGTCATCGGGTCCGGTCGTTGCCGACCCCCGGAACCAAGCCTGAGCAATGGCTGCCTCCTCGAGAAGCTCCCCGTCGATGCGCTTACGCGCCCAGCGCGGGCCGTCCGAACGCGGGACTGGTGTTCTGCGGCCGCCAGCGGTCTGGGCGGAGACGTCGAATCGGATATATCGGTGATCCGACAACGTCTCCACCTCCGCGGCGACACGCCAGTCGCGGACACGGCTCGCGACAGCAGGGCTTGCGAACGACACGTCCACTATGGACTCGCCCCGCTGCCGCACGCACGTGTAGACCGAGCCCCGGTTCAGGACGACCAGGCCAGTTGTGATCGCCCACTCCTCCAATGCCTCACCCTTAGCATCGGTCACCGGGGATCTCCACGCCACAGACTTGGCGTTGAGATCCCCGAGCAACAGCACCGTACGAGGATGGAGCTGGCCCACGACGGCACCCAACTCGACAAGGAACCTCTCGAAGTCGGCGAGACTCTTGTTGGGCCCGCAATGCCTCCCTGATGCAACTCCAGGGCAGGGTATTGAAGGCGTTGGCGATGTCTAGAGACCGGTGGTCGGAATAGGTCCACCCCGTCACGACGCGCCAGTCGTGCGGCGACAGAGCGGAGCTGGCGAACGATATGTCCACCACTGATTCAACCCGACGACGATGACTCTCAACTCCGCCAGGGAGCTGTGGAACTCGGCGAGAGTTCGGTTCGGGGAGAAGGATACCCCTACAACGACTTTCTCCCCGTACCCTGCTGCCACGCAACCCAGTCCCCTCTTAACGGCCTCCAGGGGCAGGGTAGCGGCGGCGGCCGACGAAATTAGGGCCACTGAGCCACTCAGGTCCTCCACCCAGTCATCCCTGCACGGGACAAAGTACGGCTCAGCGACCACGGCGATGTTAATCGACCACTACGCCATGCTCTGGAGCAATAGGTCCTGAGCAGAGGCGCAGTGGTTGATATTCGCCTGGAGGCGTAATGAGGCCATTACTGGCACTCCATATCAGCCGCCTCCCGAGCCCCCTGTGAAGGCCCTGCCACGATGGTTGTGGCGGCCACGACGGTGGAAGCGGCAGCTGCGGCGGTAGTGGCGGCGGATGCGGCCTTGACGGCTGTGGCAGTGGGCTTGCTCCTGCCCCCGGCTTTGGCGGGTGGTGCGCAAGCATTACTCCCAACCTATTGATCAGCCGGCTTGCCAGCTGCCACACATACAAAGCAGTGCGGCGAGGCATTGCACGAGCCGGCCTTGTGACCGGGCTGACCACAGCGGAAGCAGTGACCGCTGCGGTCCACCTCTGAGATGCTTTGCACTCCCACGTGGCTCAGAGGTCTGGATTCCAGCAGTTTCACCTGCTCCGAAACCCAGCCCAACAGAAGCCTTCAGCCCTCCCCGGCAATTTTTTGGGCCGCTGTCACGGGGCAGCTCACCGTAATGGCTCGCATCCAAGTCTAAGTCAGGACGAAAGGTGCCTTTTTTTTTTGGGGTGGAAAATCCTCATGGATATCCTCCTCCCTGGGGCGGGCGGAGAGGTCTGTCAGATTCTTACTGACTAAAAACCACTACGGGTTTCCATCACACACCTACGTCGGGGTCGCGGGACCATACGATTCTTCCGCAACCCCGACTGGTGCCGGCCCGCCTCGGCGGCCCCCTCGTGTTGGCGAGGGAGTGAGGCGTTTGACTCCCCCCGCAACGACTAAGAGGGGCGCGCGTGGAACCTACGCGCCGCCACCTCGGGTCCTGATGTGTGCGGGGCGGCAGACGTCCCCGAGTCCGCGTCCCTGGACCCATTTAGGGGGGCTGGAAGAGGGCGTTGTCCGCCCTCCGCCTGCGCCCGGTGCGCCTGCTGCGGATTGGGAGAGTGTACGAGATCTCTATCTCCCTTACCGCAGCCACCTTCTGCGAGATTACTGTTTCGCAGAAGGAAACCACCGCGTCCCAGGACTCGGCGCTGCCGACCATCGAACTCACTACGGTCGGCAGCGATAGGTCACTGCCTACTTCAGAGATGAAGGCACGGCGCGGACGAATGGTGCCTTTTTTTTTTTTGTTCCCAGAGTGGAAAATCCTCATGGATGTCCTCCGCCCTGGGGCGGGCGGAGGGGTCTGTCAGACTCTTACTGACTAAAAACCACACCGGTGTTCCATCTCACACCTACGCCGGGGTCGCGGGAATACATCATTCTTCCGCATCCCCGGCTGGTGCCGGCCCGCTTGCGCGGGCCCCGTCTCGGGCGGGGGGAGTGAGGTGTACTCCCTCCGCAACGTTTGTGAGCGGCGCGCGCGTAACACTACGCGCGCCGCCTTCTCGGGTCCTGATGTTGGGGGGCGACGGATGTCCCCGAATCCGTCGCCCCTGGACCCATTTAGGGGGGCCGGAAGAGGGCGTTGTCCGCCCTCCTCCGACGCCCGGTGCGTCTGCTGCGGGCCGGGTCGTGACTCGAGATCTCTCTCCCTTTCCGCAGCCTCCTTCCGCGAGATGACCGTCTCGCAGAAGGAAACCACCGCGTCCCAGGACTCGACGCTGCCGACCATCGAACTCACTACGGTCGGCAGCGACAGGTCACTGCCTACTTCTGAGATGAGGGCACGGCGCGGCTCCTCCCAAGCGGCACACTCTGACAGCGTGTGCCACGCCGTGTCCTCCCGGCAGTCGACGCAGTGGTGACACCGGGCGTCCGGCTCCCTGTTTATGCGGCACAGGTACTTCCCGAAGCAACCATGCCCCGAGAGCACCTGCGTCGCCCGAAACGTCAGGGAGCCGTGCCTTCTCCCGAGCCAGCGGTCGAGCACTGGCCGGATCGCCTCGATGGTGGATGAATGGTGCCTGCCCTAACGTGCTCAGCAGAGCACCTCCCAGTCATAATGACGGCAGCCACCACCTCTTCTTCCGTCACGGAGTCTTCCAGACCCAGAATGCGCATGTCAGCGCACTTCGTTGGCCTGGACACAAGGGCCTGGTCCGCATTCAGGCACTCCTTCAGCTTTGCAGCCAAAGCGTCCGCGGTCGGGCCGCTGTCCGCACCCGGGACCTCCAGCATCCGGGCCCCGGTCGCAGTGACCCTTAACCGGAGGCCGTTGGTGACGCCGAGCTCCCCGAGGTTTACCGCCGCCTTCGCCTTCGCGAGCACCTCGCAGTAGGTCGTGACCTTCTTCCGGCTGTTGTGTGATCAATACAGCTGCGGACTTTGGGGCACGGAGCCTAGCCGCGACGCTTCGCTCCTTTCGCCGCTGCCGCCTCTGTTTTCTTTTGGCCGCTCTTGCGGCCTTACTCGCCTTCCCCTTCTCCCCGACTATTTGCCATTCAGCGTCGGTCGGAGAAGATTTAGAAGGCGGTTTAGAAGGCGGGGGCGGCCATCTCGCCGTCAGGGCTGGGGCCCTTGCGCAGTCACGCCACGCTTCCTGGTCTGGGACGACGCCGGTTTCGCCAGGGGCGGGCCCGATAAGGCCCCACTTTGGGTCTGACCTTAGGACGCCGCCTTTCGCTGGCCCGAAGCCGGCTGGCTCGCCGCTAGCAGGGGGCGCAGGACAATCGCCTCCAGAGCGGAAAACTGACTCTTGAATGCAGCCAGCTCCTGCCGCACCAGGGCCAGAACCCGGTCCTCGGCAGGCACGGGCTGGCCTTGCCTATGCACCCTGCTTGGTGGCACCTCCCGGTGGATGGCTCATTGAACCTTGACCAGGTCTGCCCGGAGCTCCTCGTTCTCCTTCCGGAGAAGCTCCATGGCGGTAGTCAGGCGGGCGACCTTCGCCCGCATCCTAGACATACCGTCCGGTGGAGAACCGAAATGAGTGGCCTCCGCTGCCACTATAATAGAGGCCGTGGCTGCGGATATGGCCTTGTCTTTAGAGGACTGAGTCCTCTTCAAGGTTCTTGTTCTGGCTTTGAGCTGCCAGCGGCATCCGGCCCACTACCTGACGCCTCTGACAGGGCCACCCTACGGCCGGCCACTTCAGGCTGCCGCCCCTCCGTGGCGAACCTCTCGGCTCGCTGGGGCGGCTGGACTGACCCCGCTTGGCTGCCTGTCCTCCTGGGTGGTGAGCCCTCAGCCGCTTCCTCGGACCCCACCCCGCCTACCGATTTTTCGGGCCGCGGCCATCCCGCCATCCGAAAGTGACCCCTGGCCATCCCTCGGTTTGGGCCGCTTCAGGAAGAACCTTTTGTTCTTCCCAGCAACCCCCAACACTACGCGCTCCGTGCTCTTACATGAGCCCTCCGCACCAGACTCTGACCGCGCATCACTCGACGAGCCTACTCGGCTCGGCAGACATTTGTGCCCCCCCCCCCCCCCCCCCCCAGAATACGAATGGGGGCTTGACGTTTCCAAAGGGAACGTGGCGGATTCTCCGGCTGCTGAGCAGCCGATACCACCCTGGGGTACTTTATTCAGCTGTATGTGACCTAGCGTTGTCATGAATGAATACTGAATTATCAGCCTCATTAATTAAATATGGGCCGACATGCTCATTAAGAATTTCATCCACATATCTTACACTAGTTAGCGTACCATTTCCTATCAGCACTAACTCCGTGCGACTCTCTGAAGAGATCCCAGCACAAACCATAACAGATCCACCACCGAATAGCACTTTTTCCTCAAAACAAGCTGGAATAAAACGTTCTACTGGCCGTTGGTAGACTCTTCGCCGCCCATCATGTGCGTACAGCATAAATCTGGATTCGTCAGAAAACTTTACTCTTGTCCATTCTTCGTCTCACCCATTGTGCGTGTTATCGGGCATAACGTCATCTTACTACCCAATGTTTCCTTTCAAGTTTCGGACCATTTACGGGGTCTATGTGTGGGGTCAAATTTGCTTGAAGGAGCCGCCTCGACTTACGGTCCGCTCGCTTACGTCGTCTCTACGGGCCTCCCGAATTCGATGCGTTACTTCAACTGCCCTGAGGTGCCGATTTTGGAGCATGGTCGTAAAAATAAATCGATCCTTTCGAGCCGTAGTTCTTATGTTCTGCCCAGTTTCTTGGAAACATTGGACGACTCGCTGCACTGTAGAAAGTGACACACCTATTGTTCTTGCTGTACTTCTCTGGCTTGTGCCTTCTTCTAATATAGTGACGATATGTGTCATTCTTCTGGTGTGAGCGACATGAAAATAATTCAATAATGATGGTGAAAGACGACATTGACCGTCTTTTATCATTTTGATTTGACAGATTGAAATTAGTTAGAAAACAAGCTAAAGCAACCGCGAATAGTTTTTTCTAAATTCGAGGTTTATTTTTCTTTTTAAATTACTGTGTATTTAAAATACCTCCCTGCAATTTCTCGGTTTTTGCAGAGCTAAAGCAGCTTTTGAATAAATGGCCGCCAAAACTAGTTTTTTTTATAATAACTTCTGTACGTCTAGTTCCTTGTTCAACGTAAGTGATAATAAACCCATTCGATGAACGGAAAAATTCTGTCTATTAATGGTTCATTACTATCTAGTTCCCTTATCGATATCTTATTATGTATGTACACTGTATTAGATAGAGGTTTTGTTATTATAATCGATTTTCCGAATTACTTAACATTATCGACGACGACGAGTACCTAATACTTTTTGTAGAAAAAAATGATCATTATGACCACTTACTATTCACAATACCTACAATTAATGTAAAACCCATGCGTAAGAATTACTCAGACATCTATGTCGTTCTCTTTTTCGAGGTTTTATTCTGTACGTAGGTAGGTACAAGTCAATCGAAAACGTGTTCACGGACCATACATGTTTCACATCGCACTCGCGACTATTCAAGCTAATTAACATTTTTAGCAAATTGCTTAATTTGATGTGTCCATTAGAATATCAAAGTATAGGGCTTTCTGATCAATGACATCTGTATTAATAACAGACACATTAATATTTTTGAGGTACGATCAATAAATACTTCTGTGTCTCGAACTTTCTTCAATTCCAATTTGAATTCGCTGGAAACACAAATACAAACTTGTTAAGCTCTGGCCACACTGAAGCAAATCTCACGCGGTATTCGGCACAAAGTCCGCTCACGCCGATTGTGTCAACTTACTTGTATGGAGTATGTTCAAACTAGCGCGAATAGTCGCACAGTGCTAATCATTAAACAAGCGACGCTCGCATTTCGCATCCCGCGTTCTGCGCGGGATTCGCTTCAGTTTATCCAGAGCATTATTTGTATCGTGATTAGACATGAGTATTTATTGACAGATGACAGGTTTGCTACTCAACGACTTTGATCACTTCTCATTAGATTAGACTTTTTAATAATCGTGATTTCTATAGGTTATTAAAGACGTTATGCAAAGGTCAAAATTCAAAGTTCGTCTGTGCTTGTGTGTTCACGAGTAGTGACCATAAATATTCATCGTATTATGAAAGAATTTGTTAATCAAATGCTACTTCGTAATAAATTTTATATAAATATAATGTACCTACCAACCTAATTCTACTTAGTATATATGTACTTATTTGAAAAGTATCCACCTGCTCTTGTTATAACAACAAAAAATCTGTTGGAAAATCGTTGGCAACTGCAACTGCAGAGTAAACTGAAGTGCTTACTGATTCTTAGAAATACGCACGTCCACGTTTAGCGTAAATGTTTATTTCTCAATACACGTACGTAGGTACGTACCTCCTGAAGTAAACGCATCGAAATTACGCACACACTGAAAGCTACTGAAATATGACATAAAAAAACATACAAGGTCCACCCAAATGTTGAGCTAGATAGAATATGCTTCATTGTCTTGTATACCGTAAAATATTAAAGCAGTATCTCCATTGATATTATTAGATAAACAAATAACTTACTGGTTTGAGAACTTTCACAATAAAGTAAGTCTTGATGCCAGCTTGCCGTAGCATTTCTTCGCGGCGTTCACCATGAGCGGGCTCGACCTCAAACTCGTTGTTCAGAAAACTCAGAGTTACTTCAGAAACATGTACGCGTCTGTAAACAAAACTCTTATTAATAGAATGTTATTACGTATACATAAATAGAAACAGAGCTACTAAAGTCGTTGAATAAATATTTTTTTTTAACCTAAGAATAGACCAATATGCCATCTTTTCATGATTTTATCTGTATCCCAATATGTGTATTTATAATAAACTAGCTGCTCCCCGCGGTTTCACCCGCATATATTTATCCCGTTTTTATTCTATGTGTTAATCCAGGTTATAAACTATCTGTGTGCCAAATTTCATACAAATCCGTTGAGTAGTTTTTGCATGAAAGAGTAACAAACATCCATCCAAACTCACAAACTTTCACGTTTATAATATTAGTAGAATGTTTGAAAATAATTGATTGGGATCAACTTTTTCTAAATAGTAAATGAGACAGAGCTTTATCTCATTAACTATTTAGAAAAAGTACATAGTTAAATTCCTACATTTGGTTGGTAGAGGCACACTACACTACCTACCTTTATATTGTTTCTTTTTAATGGTTTCTATATCAATTCATGTAATGTAATTAAACCGTTGTATAAATTAATTAATAAAGAGTTCTTCTAAAAAATCCGATATGATTATTAACGTCCCCTAATTGTCCATAACAGTAAGTAAATTTCCAACAAAACGACTCAAAATTGTTTTGTTTTGAGCTAACTTTAAAACTGAAAACTTGTCAGGAAAGTTAGCACTAACCCAGCCATTCCACTGCTCTCCATCTTATTAGCGAGTTCGACATCTCGCGAGTAGACGTCGAACTGCCACTGTCTCTGCCCCAGCACTCCCGCGAGAACTGCGCCCGTGTGGATGCCCACGCGCATGTCCACCGGCGAGTTAGTCGTCTGCTGAACGTATCTGAACAATACAAATTATGCTTCAACTCTTAAGTAACCCACATACAAATGATGGTTGTATTGACATCCTCCTTACTTGATAGCTTTAACCATAGATAGTCCCATGTGCACGCAGAGCACGGCATGGTCCGGACGTTCAACAGGCGCGCCGCTGATGCAATAATAACAGTCGCCGAGAATTTTGATGCGAAGTTGTTGATATTTCTACAAAATAAAATTACAATTTACGGAAGCCGAGCCTATCGTAATAATTTACGGCGGACGAGACTTGCAGACGAAATTATAAATTAAATTTTCTTTACCTCAGCAAGTCGATCAAAACGAGCAAACAGCTCATTCAATATTGCGACGAGATCTTGCGCTGAATAAGTTGAGGAAATAGCCGTGAAGCCTACGATGTCGGCATACAGAATACTGATGATGAACAAATAATATGTTAATCATAGTTGGAATTATATTACATTTAAATGTGATGTTTAGAACTGCAGACATACCTGACATTTTCATGGCGTGACATGTATATTTTTTTGAACTGTGTATCAATCAGTCCCAGTTCTTTCCGCATCTGCACAGCAACGTGTTCTGGTAGCACCGACAAAAGTAGCCTCTCCTATAAATCATATCATCATGATAGTACACACACATAACGTCAGGCCTGTAATCCCAGAAGGGTTACGCAGAGGTGTACCTATAGTGCACCCACATTTCGCTAGTTATGCTTAAGTCCCATGTAATAGGGGGCGAGCCTAAACCATATATTTGCACCTTAAAGTCAAATATATGGTTTACAATCGAAAATAGGCCTGAGGTGAGTAATCAAGTAGATAATTGTGTGGTGCGTTTTCCTAAACATACAAATCATCTTAAAACCTTAGGTATACTGCCTGTCTTCTTATTATTCAATAAGAAGACAGGCAGTGTACCTAAGGTTTTATCATCTCTTATTTCATTTTATTCTTCCAGATAAAGCTCTACTATTACGCGCGTAGTTGCTGGCGCCCTATTCTTAAAGAAGAATGGCGACGAAAACAATGTTTAGACTTTAAGAGGGTTTCTATTTGAATGTGGGTCAGCCCAATTCGACATATTTTAACACAGAAATGTACTTCTACTGTACCTACTCCTGCAATGCGATATCTCTTGTTTAACTTAATTCGAAGTGGAGAAATTGTTGTTGCCTCTACTGCAACGCATTTCGATAAAAGTATTTTAATTGAGCGATCTGTTTGTTCCCTGTATTTCATGTGCCCTCATGGATGATGAAACTACGCATAGGTGTGAGATATGTCATTGGCACACATCGCTGCGCATTAAGCCAGCTCGTTGACGTTTGCCGTGATTTCATGGATCACAGGTAGTAAACGATTTGATTGCAGCCGGAGGCTTGCCTGTTGAACACAATCATACACGGTACACCTGCGGCGAAAATTGTTCAAATACAATGGTTTAGTGGAATTTCGATTGAGGAAGTGTGTTCAGAGAATGAAAAAGATTTTCTTAAGTTACAAATAAGTGGAGAAGAGAGTCATATATTGCCCCATGATCCGGAACCACAATCGAATGTTATGCTACATTTGGCTTTGTGTTCAGAATCGAGGAAAATCAGCCAGTCTCTCAATATTAACAGTTGTATTGCATAAAACTGACATTTCGACAGGTAGGTAACCTAGTTCTTACGTAGGGCGTTAGATCGCAAATTAGTTGATTGAGCTCAGTTCATAAACTGCTTCCGTTGGGCCGGCGCTCATTAATATGACCGAGCCCAACTACTTCAAGTTCCAACGTCACACCATCTCCGAGAGAAACGTACGGTCATGGGCATCAAAAGCCACCGAAATAACAAAATATTGGACCAAACAATTCGTTGCAAAACGCGAGTCGGACTCGCCCGCGGAGGGTACCTAGGATAAGTAGGTAGTTTAGTAGGAAAGATATTTTTCCATTTTCAAATTTAATTTTTTGCCATTAATAGTTTTGCCTTTGCATGCTTCGGAGAAAATTGTATTTTTACGGAAATGTATCATCATAAGTTAAAAATAAATAAAATACTTATGTTTAGATATGTGCAAGTGAAGAACTTTCATATGATACCCCACATGACACAGTTACCCAACTTAAAAATTTGAAGCCCCATTTTGGGTCCTATTGTAATGTAAATATCATCTTTTAAGTTGCTACAAGTAGTCAAGAATTATTTATATAACTATTCTTCAAGTCGATAGCAATAGTAGTTCCTGAAATAAGTAGCTGTAGCTACAGGCAGAAGTGGTCGCACCATAAGTATTAATTTTTACCAGTTTAATAGGGAACCCTAAAAACGGTAATAACATTTCCGTCGCATTGAACCTTGAAATAAAAACGAACAGTTCATCAAAGATTATTGAAAAGTTTAAGTTTCAAAATAAATAAAACTTGAACTAGATGCGATTGGTAATCACTCACACAAATTCAAAGCTCAGCTTAGGCCTTGCGGACTGTAACTATACTTCAGTACAAGAGACGGAGCATCTCTTGCACTGAAATATTTCTGATTTCTAAAATGTCTATTAGAATAGAATAGAAAACTTTTTATTTCAGAAAGGAGTCCATATGGTTAGTACCAATTTAACTTAACCTGACATGAAATTATTATTAATATGTTTTCTGAGAGATCTGCGGGACTAGAAAAGAAGATAACTTCAAGAGTACCTAGGTATTATAGGTACCGATGTAGCAAAAGGAAATTCACTTCACATGTGTCACATGTGAAGTGAATCTTTTTAGAACATTAACTTTACGACTTTACTAAGGCCCACTTGCACGATTGGACGGGTTAAATGAATGAATGTAGAGTTTGTACCCGGAGATAAATAATTCTTATTACTCGTTGCGCCACTAAAAATTATCACCGGGTTAGCTAACAAAATATTAGTTTTTTTTTTGAGTAGGGAACTTTGCAGTTCAATAGACGAAACATAAAATGGAATTGCAAATTCTCTGCCCTGATTATATGTAATCCGACCAAAAATGAACGAACGAACAATGAACGGAAAATGTATACGCATGTCTTTCACACTACATGTCCCTGCTATATGATCCAACCAAAACTGAATGAATATTTAAAGACAAGAAAGTAATATGTATGTATCGTAATCTAGTGTAAAAGAGATGGGTATACAATTTCCGTTCATTATTTATTCATTCAGTTTTGGTTGGATCATATAGCAGGGACATTGCAATTCTATTTTATGTTTGTTGGTTGAACTGCAATGCCGAACTAAAGAAATACTTGTGTCCGGTTAACTAACCCAGTGTTACATAAAAGTGTTATTAAGAGTTAAAATGTTCATTACTTCATTTATTTTTAACCCGACTAATCGTGCCAGTGGGCATTAGAAGGTTAAGAACCACTGACTAATGTACCTAAATTCTTAACACAGATCTAAAGTGAAGACAATCACCTGTTCTTTGCTTTGTTGTTCAATCGTAAGTTTATCACGCAAGCTTCTCTTGGTCTCTTGGAAAGAACTACGTTGCTGCTTTTCACTGACAGCATATGCAGTTCCACCCAGTAAAGTAGCGCCAAGCAGCAGTGCACCATTTGCAATTTGCTGTTGAAACGTTCAAAGATTTAAGAGACATACGAATGATAAGTGTATGTAAATTAGGTCATTTGTACCTAGTAGTTATTGTGAGATGTAAATACCTGAAAGTAAAAGTCGTCGGCCAGCCTGGTTTCAGATGTAGAAGCGTTGTAGTACTGCACCAGGAGATATCCGCAAAACGAAATTGTGCTGTACAATATCAGCAACACATGATGTAACGGAAGGGTGGCGAGAGTAAAATATTGAAGCACTACGGCCCATCCTAGTAACTCGTTGTAGGAATCTCCGAGTCGTCGGGACGCGCTCAGCAACAGCTGCGTCCAAAGCACTAGCCACGCGACGTGGTTGAGGACGGTGCGCGCGGGGCGGACGCACACGTACGTGGACGCCAGGATCAGGTTGGCCACCAGCGCCACCGCGACTGAAGCGTACGCGAACGACAGGTCGCGCTCGCCGGGCACCAGCACCGCGAACGCCTGCATGAGCGCGCCGGTGGCCAGTAGACGCGGCACGGCTCGTTGCCGCTGTCGCTGTGTGTACGCTGAGTACAGCTTTTCTTCTTCTCGGTCTGTGAATCCCCATGGTGGCACTAAACATATCCAACATGCAGATTTGTTCCACGCTCTCGCCTGCATATGTTTCTCCATTGCTTTTAGTGCTTATTTATGTACAATTTCACCAGTTCAAGCGATTTATTGCTAAGTGTTCTCCATTATTGTCATGACTCTGTTTTCATAAAGTTCAGAATTGTTATTTATCGATTTCCTGTCCATTCAAAAGGAATTCATGAAATAGTTAATGTGATAAATATGTTCTCAAATCTACTTTAATAATAATTTAAGTATGCGTCAAATTATTATATACTATTGGACTTTTTTACATTATGGTGTCAACAGTTTAACACCTTTGGATGACGAGGAATGACGAGTAAACGAATAAACTACTCCGAAATTATTTATTTCATAAAATACCACAGTCAAACCAACACGATCCTATAAAATATCAATCAACAGGATTATATGAACATAGAGGGTTGCATTAATGATTTCAATGGTTATAATTCTAGAAATACATTCTTGTTAATCATATTTTGTTCAACATCTTTCAACCTGACACTGACCTGCAAATTTAAAAAAAAAACGGAAGTAAATTAGATTTTCGCGCGCAAACTGGCGCTTCCCGCTTAAAACTCTTAGGACATGACAACTTGGGGAAAAGACAACTCCAAGGAAACAATATCAAAATCGATGCTTTAAGATATATTTTGGTAACATGCTACTTGTTCAGTTTTTATTTTACAAATAATGTGTTAATTATTACGAAAAGCCATCGACCCGTATTTTAAACGATAAGAGTAAATACAAATTGTAAACAATAGAGAACTTATATTAATGTAGAGAAGCGTGAACTTGAACAACGTGTCTCATCGTATATAATATGAACGTCAGAGAGATCATCAGGCGGAGACTTTCCATTAGCAAGACGGGTTGATCGAGGACGCCTGTGTAATGAATAAATTACACGCTGAAACATTGTTCCGATATCCATTCACTAACTGGGCCGTTTGAAGACACATAACGTACCCATGGTTTTGTCCACACTAATTTCAATATTGACTATTGTTACGACGGACGTTAGTGAAGTGACCGTGAAACTGAAGTCACAAGTTATTTGTTTCACTTATCCTGCTCATTGCCAACGCTGATGAGTTAGTTAGTCACGCGTAATAACAGTGTAGAAACTTTAAAAAAAAACTTGAATTAAATTAGCTTTATCTTCAAGTGGTTTTGTTTTCAATATCAACTGGTCAGTTCTTGTGAAACTGTCGAGATAAATAAATTTGGTATTCCTTTCAAAGATCAGTTAATCCATATTAGACGCTCATGTGGTAAATAATATGATATTAGCTCTATAGCTCTGAATTAGGTCATCACTTTCATAACAAGTCAATAAAATTTGCGAAGTTTTACATCACTTCATAAAACATGATTAGACCTACATCTCTTTAATGATTAAAATATTGAATTACCTACTAAGTAAATACTTAGTTACTGGTGTATACCAAATTAGGTTCATGAGATGAAGAATTAGAATAAAACTAGCTGTATCTCGGCTTCAACCGCGTGGAGGAAAACGATACAAATAGCTTTAATATTATCTCACACGAACGTAAGTACGTACCCACTAGCGGGATAAAAAGTATCCTGTGTCCTAATCCATGCCTACTCGTGTGCACATTTCATCTTAATCCGTTCAGCCGTTAATCAAGGCGTGATTAATTTACAAAAATTTAAACATCAAAACTTTCACATGTCATATTTGTTTGCGTTTATAATGCTTGTTTTCAGCAGCAAAAAGTAAATCCATTTTATATTAGCGTAAGTAGTCCCTAGCGACATAGGTACTAGCTAGAGTCTACCTACATTTAGCCAAAAAACTAGTAAACATTTTGGCGCTTTAAAAAAGCATTCCTTTTTAATTCAGGGCCATGGTAATGGCCTCATCTCCACGTTCTGCAAGATAGATACAAAAGAATACCTTTTGTTTTAACGGGAATCTATAAATCGGTAATTCGTTTTTAATAACAAAACACTTCTTCAAAACTGAAATTCGTATAAGCTAATTAAACAAAACATCCCTAGTCAAAGCAGACATTATCTATTCATTTATCTAGCACGCACACTGAATGAACACACTCTGATCGGAGCCATGGTTATTGTCAACAAAGGGTTAGAACCTCTCATGATTAATATTTGAAATATACCAACATAAACCGAAAAGAATATGATGCTATGCGAGTACGAAAGCGAGCAAGTGTCTTTTATTCTCTATAATAGGCTTAACATAAAATGTAAAGTACGTTAGAAAACAGAGCCAAGAAAAATATCATTTTATCATTTCCTTTTGATGTCGACGTCGTTCTAACATTACAGCTTGCGTAGTTACATAATTATACGTAATTTAATTTCCCGCCTAAATTATGGTTCCGATGATGTAAGCAATCTCAGTAAAACTCTTACTATTGACCCATAAATATTTAAATCGCGAGAGGATGACCCTTATATTACAAGAGCGGTCGTATTCAACAAAAATGTAAACAGACGACCGTACGTTTTTGGTAGATTATTACAGGAGAACTCATTGTAATGGTGTCGAAATATTGAGCGCGTTGGGATCACAGGGCGCGGGTGATGCGGCGGGCACCGGGCGCCGACGATCGGGCGGCACGAAGGCGGTGCGCGCACGTGCTGGCGTGCGACTGCCGCGCGCCGCCGCCGCGCCCGACGCGCGCCCGCACCTCGGTCCCGAGCCCCCGAGCCCCGAGCCCCCGAGTGCCAGCACCCCTGCCACCCCTCGCAACCCATCCGATCAGCCCATTCCACTACACATTGATTCCACTCGCTGTATTTTGCTAACAATCCAGTGACTACTTTTTGTTTCCTATTCAATAGTGAAGTTAATTCGAGTTAAGGAAGTTTTACATCAGTGAAACTTCTTAACTTTTTGATTTAAGATAGCCACTGAAATAAATATTAGCTACTCTGTGTGTGACATCTGGCGTGCTTAGATTACCTATATGACAGTAACGCAGAGCAATTGACTACGTACGACCTATTTAGATAAGAGCTCTTCGTTAAAAGCCTGAAAATCTAGAAGTACTTAGGTACTTACTATATTTTATAAATGTAGGTAATGTTTGTCTATGTTTCGGCTTTTCAACAAATTCGCAGTAGGTACTTGAGAAGTTTTTGGCGGTTTTTATAGACTTGCGAAGTTCTTCAAATGCTGCCAACTGTACCTCTTATAGTCCGAAGGTCATTCCAAAAATCTTAGTGATAAATATCATAATAATGTATAACCAAACACTACCGTCGAGAGAAGTGGCTCTTACCTTGTAATAGGTACCCTTAAACATACCTATCATTACGTGACCCGCAAATCGCCCGCAAATCGCCGCAATAACGATTAGATTTCAAGCGATGTTTTATACGTACCTATTTCATACTACGAGTATGTTAGCTATGTTAACCCTAAATACTAATTTGAAACTAACAATAAAACTTAAACCTTTAATCATGATTTTGCTTTTTAAGCTGAATTAACTTTAATTCATTAGGTTAAATGGCCCGAATCTACCAAAATTCGCATTTCATTTATTCAAACTCAGTAGGCAGAAAATTTGCCGCAATTAACTTTAACCACTTCTTGAAATAAGAGCTGAGAAGATAGCGAAACTGCCTAAAGATGTAAAAATACAGTCTATTATGATTTGCTATTATTTTACCTCGTTTCAACAGTTAACACATTCACGTGTTATTATAGCAACGCAAATTTTACAGGAGCTATTTAAGATGTGCTTTTGAAAAAAAAATACAAGAGAGGAATAATACAAGAATTACAAGAATCCATACAATTTTGTGTGATGCGCAGCAAATTTTATGTATCCAGTCAATTTACTTTTACGTATTATTGTCGTTCGTCGTATTCGTATAATAATCACACATAGAAATTTACTTTTCACATGAATAATAGAACAAACGACATACAAGACTTTACAGAAAACATTTTGTGAGTGGAACCTATTTTTGTTCCAGTGCGGGACTAGAGACCCTCTACGCCGTGGGCGCTGCGTAGCACAGTCAACGAACCAGTATAAAAATCTTTTCATTTTCACGGTTACTATGTCAGTAATGTTTGGTGTGTTCCTCCTATACTATCGCGAAAATAAACCTACCACTCAACATAGATATATGTATACCTACCTACAATACGTAGTAAAATAATAATCTTCTGTAGTTAAAAACAGAAAAGTCGGATATTATTGATTAGGTACTGATATTAGGAACAGGTGCAGGTGGTCTTGAATAGGTGCTGGTAGGGATGATACTTGTTTCAAGTTAAATAATATAAAGTGACTAGTGAACAATATAATATCACAAAAAATACATTGGTTCTGCCTATCATTTTTGTCCAATAGTTCTGATGTCGGTTTACGGCCGAACGTTATTTCTTAGTAAATATCATTGGAGTCCCGACCATCAAAAGGATGATATTCCGACTAGTTACGGATCTAAATTAGTTTAAGCTCTATATGCGGCAGTAAGAGGTAGGTATAACTAGCTTTTACCAGCGGCGTCGCCCGCCTGGATGGCGGAAATTATCCCACGGGTATATACTGAAAAAAAAATGTTTGCTTTAATAAACATCTTGTTTAATGTGATCACGCATCTTGACACCATACGAGCCTAACAAGATCTTGGCTTCTGAAGCTATGAGAACTTTGTTAAAATATGATAGGTTCCGTCTACTAAGTAATTAATGGGTTTGATCAAGGGTAGTTATTTAATTTAGCTAAAATGTTGGCCAGTTTAAAAATCATACATTGACACATCAACACACTTAAATTGTAGATTCAACTAAGATCTTGCACGATACGTCTGTGAAAAGTTTTCAAATCAATTAAATTCTTGTGTTGTTTTAACTAAGATCTTGCATAAAGTAACCGTGAATGACTAATTAATTCAACTAACCTAATATTCGTGGTAAACGTGAGCCCTTGTCATATAAACTACCTGTATTCGTCAATCCAAGTCAGTGTCTTTTGCACATCAACAAAGTAACTTTATTGTAATGATTATGGTTGAGAAGTACAATATTATGAATATAAATACTATCGAACATGCAGATACTAAATGGTATCGCAATAAAACAACAATATTTGAAAATTAAATTTATTTATGCAAAACACATTGAAGACATAAAGAAAATATTAGGGACACGCACAGGAAATGCCTATAAACAGTAAAAAAGGAGAATTGAAAACTAACAAAATGACAATTAAAAAAAATCAACAAGCCAAAATACTTAAACCGCAGCTCGCCAAATTTTTGTTTTTTTTGTTTTTACAAATTGCAGCTCCTGTTTTACGTCGTCTGTAGATCAAAATGCAATTTGGGAGAAAATTTGTAACTGGCGGCTTACAGCTTAGATTTCACCTTATAATTTATTTTTTATATAATGCGCATGTTAAAGTAACATATATTTTTAATTGCTCTAGACTATTTACTTTGTACGGTAAAGGATGCAACACAAAATTATGGAATTTGACAACATTTTCCTTTGCTTCTGGGTCTTTATCTTCCTAAACATTAAAATGTTCATCAAATTCAAATGTTTTCAAATAATTGTCCCATTAGAATCTAAATATTGAATTATTCAAGAAAACATTTTACACTTTGAAAAATACACAGGCAGAGAATCATCAGGGCTGGTGTTATAAAATAAACTTTGACATACCGTGTAGTAGATACGGGTGGCCCAAGTAACTTGTACAAGTGGCTTCCATTGACATATCAGTAAACTACACGAGAAACAGGATCAGACATAAGAGTATCAACAATAAGCCTTTAAAAAAATCGTTTAATGTAATTCATGTTTCATAGCTTAAATTAATGTGCGAAGATGATGAGATGTGTTTGTATGATAAGTACAATAAAAACTCAATTGAAGTAATTAAAAACCATTACAATTTATCTTATTAAAGGACTTAGAATAAGCATCCACTTTCTACTCTTTAATCAGCAGCCTAATTGCGTAACACATTTTCGTAAACGATTACGACTAATCTGTTTGAATTTGACAGTTCAACAACATTCATTGCGTTATTTACATTGTTGAGCAGATTTTTTATCGAACTTATGAAGCAATGGATTAGCAATCTGTTGCAAAACGATTCAGATTTCGATTGATTGTGTATTACGCAATTAGGGTACAGGTACCAAATTAGTATTAATCAGTCATCATCATGTAGTGTGCAATATCCAAAATTAATAAAATTATAACAATAATTAAATATTCAAAAACATGAGATTGGAGTGGGATAGGAACCCTTTCATATTGAAGTATTTATTTTCAACTTACATACCTATAATAATCACTAGGCCATCTGGATAATGTACCTACATAGTTTTTTTTTGTTTTACATAGTATAATTTATTTAGTATCTTGAAATTGAAAAATGTCAATTACAAGTTAATTGATACACTTGCTCTTGAACTCGTTTTAGATGTGCTGAACACGTTCAGTTTCATTGATGAAATTCGCCCTAAATACATTTTGATATATTTTAATGACTCACAAATAATATTAATCAGGCTTATTATTGTTGTCCCTTTATTCTCACCATAATATTTTTAGCCGAAGTTCCATAGACTGACCGAGACGTCAGCGTCAGCTATTAAATGTTTGATAAAAACATCCCGCGTTTCTGACTTAGATGGTTTCCAGCTGCAGCTAGGGTCCACTTTTTTTGTTGTTCTTCTGTTTAACAGTCTTATTCAATAGATGGGGAATTACCAAAAATGCTGCAAGATTTGTATCTTCTTCTTTAGGTGCTGAAATAAGGAAAAGTATAAGTTAGACAACCCACTTTCCAGATAGCTGAATTTTTATAAGAAGCACGTTAAAATAGGTACTTAAATAGCTACCTGTAGTGGGTGTACCGTGAAGTAGCATGTCGTGGCAATACATTTCTGGCACCATCTCCATCAAGAGTTCCTTCTTTTGTATATTAACATGTCTTGAGTGACTGTAGCAATATATTTTCAAGTATCTGAGAAAATACGTAATCGGAGAAATTAAAATTAAAATAGGTCCCAGGGATCGAGGTATCTATAATGAGTACCTATTTTTATTTTACACATGTGAGGACATGCTTGGGACGGCGAACATGACTGATGGAGGAGGGAATATAGCTAGCGGCCTTGACAACCAGAGGGTTGCGGTGATTCGCGGCGGTCTCGAAGAAACGCTTTGAAATGCGTTTCATGAACTGGCGGATAGTGGGAATCGTGAGGTTAACGTGGAGGATTTCGTTGCGAACGTACCAGGGGGAGCCTGTAATCCTACGGAGGAACTTGTTCTGAAGGGTCTGCATTCTATTGAAGCGATGGGGCTTGGCGTGTGCAAAGACTGCACTGGCATAAGTCATGATCGGGCGGATGCATGCTGTGTAGATACGCAATTTGCACTTTAGTGACAATTTGCTACGTGCATTTAGGATGAAGTGAAGTCTACCTAGAGCGAAGGCAGCGCGCGAACGAGCCGCCTTATTGTGCTCTGAAAAGGAGAGGTTTTCGTCGAGAACCACACCTAGATATTTGGCTCGCTTCTCCCAAGGGATCGGCCGAACATGGTGATCGGACGAGGGGGTATGACGCGGCTTCGAGAATAGAACCGCTTGACTTTTGTCGGGATTTACTTCGATTCTCCACATTCTAAACCAAGCGCCAAGCTTGTTGACTTGGGTTTGGAGAATGCGAGATATCGAGTCTGGATCACGGCCGGTGTAGTAAATGGCCGCGTCGTCTGCGAACAGAGCCAACTGCGCCTTACTGCACTTGGGCATATCGCTGGTGAATAGCGTGAATGCTATAGGAGAAATAACAGAGCCCTGAGGGACTCCTGCGCGAATGGGGTGGGGGGAGGATAGCGCTCCTTCGATGCGATAACGGAAGGTGCGGTTCGACAAAAAGTCCCGTAGGATGAGCACGAGACGATCTGGCACACCGAGTTGGTACAGCTTATATAATAGGCCGTTGTGCCAGACTTTGTCGAAAGCTTTCGCTATGTCGAAGAAGACAGCACCCGTCATCAAACCTCGCTGGAAACCGAAGTTGATGTGTTCGACTATACGGTGGACCTGTTGTACGCACGAGTGTTGGGTTCTAAAACCAAACTGTTCTTTGGGGATGTGGCCCTTTGTCTCGGCGTAGTCTCTGAGACGCTTATAAATATGCCTCTCATAGATTTTGCCGAGGACATTGAGCAGACTGATGAGGCGGTAACTAGTAGGCTCCGACTTTGGCTTGCCGAGCTTCGGGATACCGATGACGGTGGCTTCTTTGAATGCCTGTGGGAAGATGTTATTAATAATAATAACAATAATCCATTTATTTTCAGGCGACACATGCCCATAGATAAATACTCGTACCTTAACCTAAACATACATATATTTACCTTATACAAAACTTGTGTTAATGAAAAATACTTAAGACTATGTTAGTAGCACTTCACTTGGCACTAGGTAGACTTTGTGCTGTCTTGTGGTACTTGTCCGCGGAAGCGACGGAACACCACATCCTGCGGCCAAAAGCCTTCTACCATGACAAGGGGCAGGTAACAATTCGGTACCCGCACCACGAACGCCTTACAATTGACGTTGCGGCGCGACTCCAGTAACTGCACCCTCGGCATGTACCTTATCTTCTGGCGCACGTACTCAATGATGTCCTCCGCCTTGGTAGTGTAGTGCAGGCGGGAGATGTACACCGGAGTGTTCGGCTTTGCGGCACGCACGCCTACTTCGGGACCCGTAGGTGCTTTGCCGTAGCAGTTCTTGTTATTTTGCGATCGGTGCTTCCTCTTTTGCACCGTCACAAAACCCTCATCATTATTACCTCTTTTCGGTGCCTTTTCTGGCATAGGCTTTGTGTTTGGAGCGCCAGGGGCACTCGCAGTGACGCTAGCGTAATCCTTTCGAAGTGGTTTCGCCGGGGCTGCAGACAGTGGCAGCGGGACTGGACGAGGGACAGGGGGGGGGACTGCTCAAAGCACCATTGAAGATGGTGGTCAGTAGCATAATCAGGTGGGCAGGGAAAAGTTGGAATACCCTTTGGTGATTCCATCTGAGCCGGGGGCTTTACGAGCCTTAAGACCTTTGATGAGGTCGTGCACTTCGTCTGGCGTGACGGGGGGCAGTGGATACTCTGGGTGTTCGACGGGAGGGAGGGAGGCTATATGTTTGATTTCAGCGTCGACCTCAGAGAGGTGAGCTTGGTCTACTGGTTGAGAGCTAGACGAGCATTGGGCTTCTAGAATGTCGGCTAGAAGCTCAGCCTTGTCGACATCATCAAAGGCGATGGTCTTGTCGGGGCGGATCAGGGGGGGCATGGAGGCTATTTCTCCGGATCTGAGTTTCCTTTGGAGTTGCCAGAAGGCTAGGTGGGTGGGCTCTAGTTCGCTCAGCATCTTGTCCCAGCCGGCGGTACGCAGCTCCTCTATGCGTGTTCTCACAGTACGCTGTAAGTAACGCATATGGGCTTTGTTCGCGTCGCAAGGGATTTTGCTGTAGGCACGGACAGCCGCGTTCTTCTCATTCAATAGTTCGCGTACATCGTCCGGCAACTTCGAACAACAACGAATTTGCCTTGAACAATCGTTCAGGACTGATTGTACGTGAGCTGTGAATGAGTCGATCCAGCGGCCGTCGTGTCAGCGATAGAGTCAAAATGATCGGGGATTGGGTCCAAGGGGGGGGACGTGGTGGATTTTAAGCGATCGCTTACTTTCCTCCAGTCCGTTACCACTTTGGTGGGAGGGGGTTGGGTGGAGTCAGGCAGACCTATGCGGGGGACCAGTTTCATTACTACTGGACGGTGATCAGAAGCGAGCTCTTGTACCACTTCTATAAAGTCCAACCGTAGGTTGACGTTCTGTAGGAGCGCCACGTCGAGCACATCGGCGGTGTGATTGGGATCGGGGGGAATGTGAGTGGGAGTCATCGGCGCGATGACATCGAAATTCTGAGAGGAGGAGAGGTTGAACAAGTGTATCCATCTGGAAGAGGTCTATTCCAGGAGGGATGTTTTGCGTTGAGATCACCCGCTATGATAACGGAGTCACTCAGGCTAAATAGGACGGAAAGATCTTCAGTAAGGAGTTGGAAATTCTTCGAAGTATTAATGGGGGGGAGGTAGGCCGATACTATGGTGATCGGTTAATGACCTGACATGCCAAGCCGACAGCAAGACACTTCCAATCGTGAAAGTGTGGGAGGGTCAATGGGAATGCAGTAAAGCTCCTTTTTGTAGTAGATAAGAGTACCGCCCTTATGGCAACCCGTCCTGTCATTGCGAACTGTACGATAGTTTGCAAATGACGGATTTCGGTAACTGGGCTTAAGGAACGTTTCCTGAACAAGGAGGATGTCGATGTGGTGGTCGCGGAGGAACTCGCTGATTTCAGCGCGTTGTCGCAGGATGCCAGTGGCATTGAAAAAACCTAGCTTTAGGGATCGGGGTTTGGTTCTCGCGAGGATTCCTTTATCCACTATTAGGGTTGGGTTGGTTGGTAAAGGAAATCAGGGCTTGCGTAATGTCCGGGTACGCATCATAGATACTCTGTATCATGAAAAGGTTGCCGGCATTTCTGGCGGCAACAATTTCACTGGCCATTTTCCTGGCGCGAGGGGTAAGGAAGGCCGTGAACGTGCTTGTGATCACGTTGAAGGCGTCTATCGGGTTCTGGCCGACCACACGGGTGGCTGCGGGTGGAGCTGAAGCGGCGAGAGCGGCTTTGTTGACGGGCATAGGAATGCCTGGGGGCGCGTTGACGCGGTTGCGGGGGTCCATTAGTGGAGGGATGGCTGCAGGAACGGGTCTGGGAGCTAAGGCTGGAAAAGCCTGCTGATGGTGGAGGTAGTTCCAGGGCGAGGGCCTCTGAGGACTGAGTCGCTCCTGGTGATGTGTGGTAGGCCACGCGTGGGCGTAGCGGGGGCTTTCCCTTTGTTGACGGGCGTCTGCGCGGTTCGTCAGCTTGGGAGAAGATATTTTGGGAGCCTTGGGGCACCCACGATAGTTGGCTGGATTGCCTGACTCGCCGCACAGCACACAGCTTGGCGACTCTGTGCACAAGGTGCGTTCTTTGGGACGGGAGCATTCTGCAGTGCCGTGTTCGCCCAGGCACTTGACGCACCTGGGTTTGGCATGGCAGTGCATCTGCGAATGCCCGTACAACTGGCAGCGGTGACATTGCCCTATGACACCGGTCTTGAACGGCTTTTCGATCTGTAACACGGTGAGGTTGCAGATAGAGCGGACATTGAAAATGGGGTGGTGCCCCTCGGTGGGGTGACACACGACGAGAACCATGTCAAAAGGTTATCTGCCTCGGGCGCGGTGCATGCGGTGGACCGCAGCAACAGGGATATTTTGCGACTGAAGGTCGGCTTTTACTTCTTCCGCGGGGATTTCCTTAGGGATCCTACGGATCACTACCCTAACTAGACGGTTTTCGGGGAGGGCGTAGGTGTGGAAGGACACACCTCTTAGCCGTAACGTTTTGGTTAGTTCCCTGTAGTCGTTAGACGTAGGGACTTGAACCTTGATACCCTGCTGGGTAGACTTAGCACTGGTGTAGCCGATTCTTAACTCGGTGCACCATTTGGACACATCTGTCCATTTCCCCTTGTCCTGGATGAACACGGGGGAGGGGGGGCGATCTTTTTTGCCGCAGAGGGCTGGCAGCACTGCGGCTGAGGGAAGATGAGGTTGAGGCCGAGGCGGCCTGGGAGAGGGCAGTGGCGGATGGAGCCACGGGTGATGAGATGGCGGATGGAGCCACGGGAGCGGAGGTAGTAATTTCGACTGAGGGTTTTTTGGTCCTCGTATCAGGACCCCCTTTCTCTTTCAGACTCCTCTTCTTGGAACCGACCGTCTTAAAGACGCCTTCGTCGGAAGATGGGGAGGAGCTTTCCGAGTCACTCTCCAGATAAGGAGAGGTCGGGCGAGGGGACGGCTCGCTGGTGTCCATGTGGACAGCCGGCGGCGAGCAATTTGGAAGTTGCGACGGAGAGGGAGAGGGCTCGAGAGCATCGCTAAATGAAGCGATGTCTGAGCTGGCGGTGCCTACTTGGTCAGAGGGACCGGGGACGGACTGCTGCAGAGCAGCGAATTTCGCGCCATATTTGGCGAGGAAGTCGGGGTCCTTAAAGAGGACCTCCTTGAAGAACGCCACTATTAGGGCGTCCTCCATGGTCAGAGTGGGGGGAAAACTTAAGGGAGGGAATGGTGGAAATTAAGTTTCCACTAGCCTAATCCTATACCTAACTCCCCGGGTGGATTGGCCCGGGGATGAGTTCCCTCCCTGTCGGGTGTAGACAGGGAGGTGTGTACCTATTGGTGAGCCCTAAGCTAGTAAACTCGTCGCCAGTATTAAAGTGCGAACGGGGCCCTGACCAGTCTAGCGCGAAGGGTGTAGACACACCCTAGAGACACTAGGTGAGTAGCTGTGGAAGGAAGACTATACACCAGAGCCGACTAGGAGATCCCCCAAGGTAGGTTAACTCTGGGACCCGTCCAATTAACTGCCTCGCCCTGAAGGGGTTCGGCGGGTGTGATTGGGTCAACACCCCACTCGGCTTCGTTGGCACCGTATGGTTTCCACCGAGGACCACGAAACTGTGGTTTTACCCAGAAGGAGCTTAGTGAAGCTACTCACAAACGTCTGTTAAGGAAACGAGATTTGCCTTGAAAAAGGCACTTTTTGATTGATTAAGTAGTCAGGGCGACTACGATGACGTCACGTGGTTGCGACGAATAATATCACGAAACACAACACTGGGCCGGGAGCGGGAGAGCGCACAGACACGTCCGTCCGCGGCGAGAGACGAGCGTCGAGTAAAAAAAAAAAGGGAAAAGGTGGTTCAGACGCATAAAACTTTGTACAGAAGCCTCTGTGTGAGTGGAGAGTACTTTGAAAAGATTAAAAAAAAAACATAGAACATTTATTTTTATTTTCGTAATGTGAGTGTCCCACGTATATAGCAAATACATGAAGCAATATTCACCACAAACTGAAGTCATATCATTCTGAATCCTATCAACATTCCAGTCCCATCTTTTAAAATTTATTCCTAATAACTCAAGATGATATCGTACAGGTGCTCGTCCATACGAATCAAAATATTGCCCAACGCTATTTGTGTCAATATCTAAAGCTACCCAGTGTGAGCCTGGTTTATCATCCGTATCCAAATTGCATACTATATACGTTGGTACATGCTTGGCTATACATGGGTAGCCTATTGAGGAGTTGATCTTTGCAACGCACCTCGAAGGAATGTCAGATAAGTTTGTAAGATCGCACATTAGGAACTGTGTTGACTCATTATGTTACTATAAGTTCCGTTGTACTTAAGAATTTGCTTTAGATTAGAAACTACTTAGTGGTGTTATATAAGACCGTGTATAAGACTCACCACCAACTGCAATCCAGTCCATAGTCAACTGCACCCTAATTGCGTAATACACAATCAATCGGAATCAAAATCGTTTTGAAACAGATTGCTAATCCATTGCTTCTTAAGTTCGATAAAATTCTGCTCAACAATATATAGAACGCAATGAATGTTCTTGAACCGTCAAAATCAAACAGATTAGTCGTAATCGTTTACGAAAATGTGTTACGCAATTAGGGTGCTGGTTTGGCAGCAGTGGATAGTGACAATACTACGTTTTGTGTTACTTCAACGCATCAATAGTAATGGAGGTAAGTATTTATTCTATTTACAATTACTTTTCTTTCTTTCTGCCTTTTATTAACATGAACTTTTCCTTGCGTGTGTGAACAAATTGATAATGACATGTTTTCTGTGTTGTAGCAGAAACCATTTAGTTTCGTAGACAATGATGAAAATACCTACAAGCAGTATTACTACTCACCACTCTCCCCTCAACACGAAGAAGAGAGTGGTGACATAGTCATTAATAAGACATGCGATGGCGGAAAAAGGAAATCGCAGACGATTGAGTTTAAAGTGAAATGGTGGTTTCAATCACAGAGTACATTATATAGACGGTTTCAGTTATTAAGTGACACAACGTCAGAGTGTTTCGCTCACGAACTATTCGCCGAACAAATAGATAACGATTTAATCAACTGTATAATTTATGTTGTAAGCGAAAGTGTTGTATAGATATTTTAATGTTTTCGTTTGCGAATTTTTGTTTTGTGTACTTCATTGTGAATCTAGAAAATATAAATTACATTATTGTTGTAGTTGGATTTCAGATGTCAAAAAAAAAAACTTTTGATCCTTTACTTGTTTTACATAAAACTCCCAACGGGGTTGTTAGATTATAAACATGACAGAACAATCATGTTCGTTATGTTATATTATTTTTTCACAGTTTTTAAACGAGTAAAGAGAATACCCTAAAGGGGACTCACCATGCGCTGAGACTCCCGCACCCCGACCGTACAGCTCTCGCAAACTCAGAACGCTGATTATCATCTTTCATTTGCAAGTACGTGAAAGCGATGTAACGAACTAAATTCGCAATTCCAGCCAGAAGCGTTTCAAGTTTTTTCTGTTATTTTATTCATGTTTTAACAACTTTTTTTGTTGGGTGGAAAACAATCAAATGACTTCTCCCGCTCTGGGTGGAGCGGGTGGGCTTGTCAGACTTTTACTGACTACAACCCACCCGTGTTTCTTCAATTGCCTGAGCCAGGGCCACGGTTACTCTTTCGAATTACCAGCGAACCTGAGGCGTCGGCCCTATCGGACCCCGTCATTTTGTGCTGACATCTCTTTTTTAGGCACGTGTTGAACATGACGCGCCGTCGACCCGGGCCTGGTCCCTACCGGATGGCGAGCTACCCATTGCTCGCCATCCGCAAGCCCACTCATACGGAGGCCGGGAATCTGCTTGCGATTCCCGACGCCCAGGGCAAATCCTGCGGCGACTAGAGCCGTGAGGGCGCAATGCTCTCTCCCTCACGCGCTCCGCCTCCTCCTTCGCAAGCATTACTGCTTCGCGACGGCTTTCCATTCCCTCTCGCTCCGGACGCAAGAGATCGTAGCCGCCTATCGCCTCCGGTGAGGACCTGTATCAGGCGGAAGGTGAGGACAGCTGCGTAAATGACAGCTGCGCGACAGATTATCAAAGGCTAACGGCGCGTGAGCTTTCAATGCCCGGAATGTTTCTTCTACGTATGTACTGTAATGTTATCTCCACAGTACACAAAAATACCGTCTGGGGGGGCACGTGCCCCCTAGCCTGCTCCAGACACACAGAAAAATGGTTAGGCTGTTTTTTATCAGTTGGCAACATATGCACTTGATCGCTCTGCAGGGCTGCCATTTTTACGATTTAAATCGTATTTGTACGACTTTTTGCAGATTTCATACGAGTACGATCGAAGCATCGAAATCGTACGGAAAACATACGATTTTTTACATTCGATCCATTTATTATATTCAATTAGGTCTGGCAACAAAGTAACAAACTTTTGTCTCAAAAGAGTAAGTATCTAGCCGTGACAGAATAATATAAATAATGAAACGAACGTGCTCAGCCTGCCCAGAGTGTTGGGGGAATTCCCTTTTATTCTAATTTCCAAACACGATAGAAGACTTTCGAACAAAAGTAATAGAGTTCTTATTTGTTTAACTTTTTTAATATTTCATGTTTTTGGAACGATGAGGACGATTCATTATTCACGCTCGCAAGGTCTCATCTAAGTTTGTTGTGCTGAAAAAACCGGTTCTACTTGTTATTTTATTCTAATACGTGCTTCCTTTTGTGAAAATTAATGCGCTGGTGTAGTTAAATAAAAACAATGAGTGATGAAAGTGATACCGAGCGTTCTCGTACGCCTAAAAAGAAATTAGCACGAAGAGGTGAACTTTTGGCTTCTGACAGGGATAAGCACAGAGCGCAGAAATACCGCCCAGACTGGGAAAAACTGGATTTATTTAAGGATTGGTTGAGAAGAGGTAAAAGTGAATATAAAGCCAAGTGTATCGTTTGTGATATAGAACTTGTATCTGAATACACTGTTTTGAAGACACACGCTTCACGCCAAAAGCACTTCAGGTGCTTTTGGCGTGAAGCGGTCGGAAGTACTCGGTGAGGCTTTGTCTGCCTCACCGAGTACTTCCAAACAACAACGTAGTATAATGTCATTTGTTACGAAAGAAGTGCCCAAAAATAAAATTATTGCTGCAACTGAAATTAAATTGGCAGGTTTCATAGCAGAGCACAATATAGCTTTCCAAACAGAAGATCACATGTCAAGATCTAATAAACGAAATATGTATTACATTCATTTGGTGTTGAGAACCAAATTTCGATAAAAAGAACAAAAGCAACAGCAGTTGTGACTGAAGTCATAGGGGCAACTGAAAAAAATATCTCTGGCTGACAAATTAACTAAAGGAAAATTTGGTATCTTATCAGACGAATCAACAGATATCAGCACTCACAAAGCGAGCTGAATAATTGTGAGGTGCTACTGGGGAGAATTTATACAAAATTTTGATGAAATCTTTTTCTGATCACAATATTCCAATAGATAACATCATTGGTTTTGATGCTGACGGCTGCAACGTTATGATGGGTGCAAACAACTCGGTTGCAAGCCGACTAAAAGAAAATGTACCTGGTATTTACATAATTAAATGTGTTTGCCACTCTGCACATCTGTGTGCTTCAGAGGCGTGTAAGCAATTACCACGTCGCTGTGAGGACTTAGCAAGAGAAATTTATGGTTAATTTAAAAACAGTTCAAAAAGACAGAGTCGCTTTCAACAATTTCAACAATTTGTAAACATATCGCCTCATAAAATTTTATACCCGTCTCAAACACGCTGGTTGTCTTTGATAGCAGTTGTGGACCGTCTGTTGGAGCAGTGGTCTGCACTGAAACTATTTTTCAATGACTGCTGGTTGAACGAACGGCTTGTTTCAACAGAATTAATCCACAACAGCTTGAACGATCCATTCACGCAAATGTTTTATATGTTTCTATCCTGGATTTTGCCTAAATTCACGAATTTCAACAAACTTTTTCAAGCAGAAAAAGTTGTAATAACATCGTTAAAAGAAAAAGTGCGTGAAAAGTACTAAGACATTTTACTTTGTTTTCTTGATCGAGATCATGTCAACAGAAGTGAGCTGTCTGCCATTTCTGTTGATTGCCAAGAAAAATTGCTGAAATATGAGCAAATGTATCTTGGACTACAAGTGATGAACATGGTGACTAAGCCCGAAATTCTTCGACAAGTCCCAGCTCGCAAAGACTTTTTTCATCGTTGTCGTCAATTTCTGATCACGAGTGCAAGAGAAATAAAGAAACGAAATGATTTAAATGACCCTTTACTTTCAAAAATTGATTGTATCGAGCCGGTCAATGCTGTATCCAGCAATTTCAGGATTAAGATGCCTTCCTTGCAGCCTGTGATGACACTTGTTCCACGGATTGTCAACTGTGAAAATATTCAATTAATGCAGGCAATAGATGACGAATGGCGTAGTTTCCCCAACATCATCGAAAAGGTTGACTTGACGAAAAGCCCAGACCAATTTTCGGGGGAAATCATGCAACGTTTTGAAGAATACAAAACTCTAGCGCAATTTACACTAAGCATAATAGATATTATGCTTGCCACATTCGAGTGCTGATTGTGAAAGAGCGTTCAGTGAAGTAAATTTAATAAAAACCAAACTTAGAAATAGTTTGGCCAACGAAACTGTCAATGGCACCTTGCTGGCAAAGCAAATGATAAGAGACACCGGAAACTGCACCGATTTTAAACCGACAGATGACATGATTAAACTAATGAATACGGAAAATTTATACAAAAAAAAGTGATTTCATTACTATAATTTAAATTTTCATACGATTTTCATTACATATCATTACTTCTTTCGTAGTATTTTATTGTAAATTTTGTAATAAAAGTCAATAAACCAATAAACGGATGAATAATAATGTACGATTTTTTGTTTCGAATTTTCCTTGGGTAGACGACTTTTTTAATGCTGTGGTGCGATTGCGGAATTTATTCACCTGGCAGCCCTGTCGCTCTGTCACACGCTACGCTTTCAATTTTGACAATAACATAACATTGTCAGTGTCAATGTGGGTGGTTGCTTGAATGAAATTGCTTTTGCTTCGGTTGTCATAATACATTCAATTGATTTGTGCAGTTTATTTGTGAGAAATTGCCTGTTGTATTGTAACTGGGATGTCGGGATTCATATATTTTGTTGAATTTCAATGAATATGCCTTGAAACAAATAATGTTTAACTATAATCCCTCGGTGTAATTTTTTTATTAAAAAAAAATTGATAACTTAGTGTTTCATCTTTGCAAACATGGAAAAAATATTTCTGAAACCTGTTCAACCTAAAGTTTTCAAAGCGATCAAGGATTTAGACATTACTGCCATTAAGAGTTTCACAATAGATGAACTAAGACCTATAATACCATGTCTGGTTCGTATGGCACTTATTGCGCCTCTAGACACAACCAGAGCTTGTGGTGAAGCCAAGAAAGATGTACTTACCTTGCTATCCGGTATGGACCTAGTTAATTTTATTGTTTCTCTCTTGTCTATTGAGTTTAATGCATTAGAAACGGATGTCAAGAAAGAACAGCAAATGAGGTAAGGTAATTGGTCAATTTATCTTTCCCAGGTATATTCCTAATATACTCTGAGACTTATGTTTCTCTATTTCAGATTAAAAAGTGGATCGCAATGCACAGAAACATTTCTTATACAAAGTATAAACAATGGCATAACTAATGATTTTGAGCAGTCTGACTCATCCCGGCGAGTTCGCCTGATTATATCAGAATTGTTGCTCATGCAAGCACAACTAGTTGAGCACAATCAAAACAAGAGTACCAACATTGAGAGTTGTGTGAAGCCATCCGAATTGTTTGACAACAATGTGTACTTGGAAGAGATTTGCGATGTCATCAACATTAGCCTTGCAGAGCTGCCAAACTTACTCAATGTTATTGACATTATTGAAGTATTACTATATGTTAATAAAGGTCCCATAATGATATCATGGGTAGTAGCTAATATGCCTGATACATTACAAGAAGGTGGGGTTTATAATCATCATTGATATTGTTGTCTATCACTAATTTAAACAAAGTTTTCATACAAAATGTATCAAAAACACACAATCAACAGCTGAATCATTTGTTAATTAATCTAAAGGCACTGTTTTATAGCACCTGGGACGGCTCACAAATTGTAAAATAGTACATTGTGATACCAGTGTGCTCTTTTGGACATTACCCCTGAGGCGGTTTTATTCGCGCGAGCCGTAGGCAAGCGCAATAAGAGAGCCGAGTGGGTAATGGTCAATACACACGTGTGTCATACAACATTTATCAACACACTTGCGAGGAAAAAATACTTGTATTGTTATTATCTTTAATTAATGAAACAATTAGTGAAAGTACAATTCTCAAAATGATACCAAACAGCTTTTGTTGGCATTTTTACAGTTTGTGTATGGTATTGGTATTATTAATAATTTCGTTGATTTCATTTTCTTGGGTAAATGTTGGAGATGATAAAAATATTCATTGTATTTAGACATAAAACTCTTTATGGAAATGAAAGAAAAAAAAACACGACTGTAAAGTAAAAAGCACGCGTGTTTAATCCACTGCATTAGAATAAGAGCCACTTTATGAGCAACTGTATTGAAAATAAATATTATGGATTGGATAAATTATAATTCCAGTGATACATCATTATTGTAGTCTGTACTACAATACAATGAGTATTAAAATGATATTGAAATAGTTTTATGAAAACTTGAAAACTTTGAGCATAATAAGTTTGCAGGTTTTAGATACAGTGCTGTATGTAGATACAGCGCTGTATGGTAATACAGTGCTGCTTGTCGTGGAATTAGGGAACTGTTGTAATGACCATAACTCCAATTTGTTTCACTTGTGTTTCAGTGGCTGAATCCCTTGTAATGAATGCTGATAGAAGTGAGGAAGGTGGCATTAGAGCTAAGACTCTGAGCACCTTGTGTGCAGCTTGCCCGCATTTGGCAGCTGCTGTTAGAGCTAAAGCAGCATCAGCTTCCAGGTTGCCTTCATTGGTCATCACACTCACTTTGACACACCACCAGGATGACTTGGTGAGATACTTTTTAGCAGCTTGAACTAAATATTCTACAAAAGCATCTACAAATAGTAGGGAATGCTTTCTGTAAAAACTGGCTATAATAAAGAATTACCATTCTTACTTAAAGGGTTTTTACCATAAAATACATTTTATGTATTATTTTACACTGAACATGCTTTTTGCCATAAGGTTAGGCAGAAACTTCAGAATGCCAAATGCTGGGACATACTTCTTTCATCCACATACATGCACACCCTTATATTTTTTTATTACAAGCCTGCTATGTCAATGCACTACACTAGTAGGTAATGTGATTTTTGTATTAAGACAATAGAAAACAAAAGCATAACATTTTCTGTACAGGTTTCATTCATGTCTGGACTATTACTTGGCTCTGATCAGACAACCAGAGCATGGTTCGCGACATTCTTGCGTAACTCTCACAAGCGCGCCAAAGGCGATGGACATGCAGCCCTAACTAAACTTCGCCAAGAGTTGCTGAACAGGCTGAAAGATGCTACTGCTGGCGTTGAAGCATCAGCGTTATTGAGGCTGTACTGTGCTCTCCGAGGTATCGCTGGAATAAAGTTTCACGATGATGAAGTTGCTGGTCTCTTGAGACTTGTAACCCAGAAGCCACCTCCTACACCAGCTGGAGTCAGATTCGTTTCCTTGAGTCTTTGTATGATTCTAGCCTGTCCCTCACTCATGGGTATGTATTAACTTTAAAAGTTCTCGAAACTTGTTCTTGCTCGTTAAATTCTACCAACACCAATTAAATACAATAAACATTTGTAATCATATGTACGATCTCCTACGAGCTTTGCATTTTTTTTTTCAGATTATTTTTTCCAAAACAATTTTAAAATACAACTAACAATATTTTTCTTATTTCCAGCTGCTCCTGACCATGAAAAGAAAGCCATAGAATGGGTGCAGTGGTTAGTCAAAGAAGAAGCTTACTTTGAGAGGTAATAGAATGCAATAAGCTGGGTTGATTTGATGTTATAAATATAGTTTATTCATCATTCAGCATATAATTAATATTAAAATGAGTGTGAAGAGATATGATGAACAGGGTGTAAAGTTCACTGATACTCTTGGAAAAGGGAGGATCCTCCGACCAGATGGATGTCACATCTGGTGGGCAACTGTACTAAACACACACCCAACAGAGCTCTTCTTACGCTGGACTTCCGGTGTTCCAGAATCCCCTATAATGCTAGCTGCGCGGTAAACTTTGATTGCGCGATGCAGAATTTGTGTGACGACTGTGTAATGCGTTGTTCGCATGTGGCGGTGTAGATGCCGCTACAAGTGCATTGAAGAAATTGCATGTGTTTTTTCCATTATGTTACAGCAACTCTGGAGTCACAGCATCTTTTGGCGAAATGTTACTGTTGATAGCAATACATTTCCACTCTGGACAGCTGACTGCCGTGGGTGAACTCGTTTGCGCAACTCTGGGAATGCGCGTACCTGTGCGACCCAACGGGCTCGCGAGAATCAAACAAGCTTTCACACAAGAAATATTTACAGAACAGGTATGAAATCATATCACTTTGATTACTTCCATGTTATAATAACAATAATTTGTTGAAATTTATTGACTTATTTTTTATATTGCAGGTTGTAACAGCCCATGCCGTCAAAGTGCCGGTAACAGCTAATCTCAACAGCAATATACCAGGATATTTGCCTGTTCACTGTATTCACCAACTATTGAAATCTCGAGCATTTTCGAAACATAAAGTCCCCATTAAAAAATGGATATATCGACAGATATGTAACTGCACTGCACCCCTGCATCCTGTTATGCCAGCTTTAGTTGAAGTGTATGTCAACTCTATCCTCATTGTTAACAACAAAGGCACTAACGAATATGTAAACAAGCCAATTATGGAAGAAGAAATCAGAAAAGTTTTCAGAAACTCGATTTTCGGTGCTAATTTCGATGTGCAAAGAAAGCCATTTGCACCAATGGAAATCGATAATGGAGAGTCATTCGAGGATAACATAGAAAAGCCAACTTTAGCATCTCAGTTGCTCCTAATTTACTACCTTCTGCTGTATGAAGACGTAAGACTGTCCAACACAGCCACACTTATGGCTAATGGGAGGAAAGTAAAAAGCTACTCTGCAGCTTTTCTATCTGAATTACCTATTAAGTATTTACTACATCAAGCTCAGAAAGACCAGATGAGCTATGGTGGTTTATTCAGCCCCCTCCTTCGTTTGTTAGCCACTCACTTCCCTCAATTGTCTTTAGTTGATGATTGGATGGACGATCAAGTCTTTGGCGATTTGAATCGTCACCAAATCGATATAAATCTTTCGGAAATAGCCATCAATGATGCATTCGGAACCATCGAAGAAAACCCTTACAAGACGGGAAAGATTTTAAAAGCTATGCTAAATAAAAATCCTACAGATATATGGCCATATGCAGAAACATTTGTAAAATATTTCAAAAGCGTACTTGGCGATCAAGTGCCGCGACATATCCAAGAGTTATACCACGAGGTTTGGTTACGTCTCAATACAGTGTTGCCACGATGTTTGTGGATTATGACAATCAATGCCTTATTGGACATCAATGGTGGCGTCAGGAATGTTACCATTACCCAAGAGAATGTTTTAGTAGATCCACTCCAAGTTTTGCGCTGCGACATTCGGGTATTTAGATGTGGTCCTATTTTGAAAATTATTCTTAGAATTCTAGAAGCTAGTTTGGCTGCTTCAAGGAGCCAACTAAGTCGACATTTACTAGATAAACCTCTGCTCGAAAAAAGCGGGCAACTGACGTCAGATGCAGAGAGGGAAGAATTAAAGAATGCTTTAGTAGCGGCTCAGGAAAGTGCTGCCCTACAGATATTACTGGAAGCTTGTCTGGAGACGTTAGAAGACGAGGCTAAACCTGAACTAATGTGGTCTCTTCGTGAAGTTAGAAGCATAATTTGTTCCTTCCTACATCAAATATTTATATCAGAACCATCACTAGCTAAACTGGTACACTTTCAAGGATATCCCAGGGAGTTACTGCCAGTCACAGTTCAAGGAATACCTTCAATGCACATATGTTTGGACTTCATACCTGAACTTCTTAGTCAAGCGTCACTCGAAAAGCAAATATTTGCTGTAGACCTCGTGTCACATTTATCTATACAGTACGCCTTACCAAAAGCTATGTCTATTGCGAGATTATGCGTGAACACTTTGTCGACACTTCTATCGGTTCTACCAAGTGACTTGCGGTTGGAACTGTTTCAGCCTGTACTAAAATCTCTAGTTCGGATCTGTACTGCATTTCCTTCTCTACTAGAAGACATAACTTCCCTGTTATTACAACTTGGGAGAATATGCGAGTCTCAGGCGTCTCTCGGTCACTGTTGGAATGATACGAGTATACTAGGCGAAGGAGCTTACGTACCCTCTGAAGTGCAACCAGAAACAAAGGTTCTAGTTGCTGAAGTTTTATGCCGAGACATAAAAGTAACAATGTCTGAAATAGTTGAAAGAGCACTATTGAACGATAAGTTGTATTAAAATTAATAAAATCGAAAAGTGGCTGTGCCACACATAATGGGGATGATGGCAATTTTTTATGTTTTATCTCAAAATAATGTTGGTTTTCGAATAGTGCCAACAATAACATGGAACATCTTGAAAAAATTCCAAGTTTTAAACGTTTTAAAATAAGTGTTAGACAAAGACAGCACTATCGTAGAAGTGACGTCACGACTATGTAAATTCATACTAGCGCCGTACATTGTCCGTACCGCGCGACGAGAACGGGAATAATCCCCTCCAAAAACTTTAAAAGCTTGCATCTTCTTCATATTTACGTCGATTCAAAAGATTTTTTTCTAATATCTCATTTTGACTATACCTGCTTTAATATTTTAATAAATCTATTTAGCGTATTTTTTATTTTATCATTTCATCATCACCATTCTACTGCCCTTATCCCAATTTATTTGGCGTCCGCGCAGCAAACCTTACGGCCGAACCAAATAACGACACAATAAAACCAAAGTATTCGACCCTATAACGTGTTGACAGATATTTGTTTGATAAGGACAGATAGAATTGTAGTGCCTATTATCAGTAGCGATCTGCCTTACGGACAAATCCAATAACCTAAGACAAAATTGGAGAAAGATACGTTATTGGGTTCGGCCGGAAGTCGTCATCTCAGTAGTCTTTTCTAGTCATATTATCTTTCACACAGTCCATCCATCGTTTCTTTGGTCTTCGCCCTGCAGCTACACACATTTATATTAAAAAATCTCACATTTCCCTAATTCCTCCGCATTCCATTCCAAGCGCACACCTACCATGATTTTAAATAATCTGTATATTTATTAAGAACGATAGTTCTGTTCAGATCTTAGTTTTACTGAATCCAAAATTAACAACCACCATTTTAAAATAAAACTTTAATACATTACAAGTAACATATTTGATGGTTCAACAGAACTTTGCAATTCCAACTGTCTATACATCCAAGCGCATTGATTCCTTGCTGCCTGGTTTCCGATGTCGTGGTATAATTGGGCCTGAAAACATACCAGTAACAATTTTAATAATTTTTTTTCATAGTTGCAACCTATAATTTAAGTAAAAAGAGGTAGAAAGGTTACACGCGCTCAGCAAATGGCACGTTAAAACATGGTTACTTAGCAAACTCGTGTCGTGTCAACATTACAACATGTCATCCTATCTAATATCATCCGCAACGGAGCTGTTTTGAAACTACTAGCGGTTTTGTAAAACCATACATAGAGACATATTTACCTCTTGTTGCTTGTTATAAAATCACTTTGGCAGCGCTTTTATTTCGCTATTCGTGTGGCTATGCGTAAGGTAAGGGCGATGTTCGTGTACGCACAATTTAAAATTGTGCGCTCATTTCAAATAGTATTATTAGTATCGCTTCGACCGCGTCAACGCACGCACGAAAAATGCCGAAGTAGCTATTCGTTGTACAATGGCCGGTCCACAAGCAAAGCGCTTAATCCCTCTCCTGGTCAACACCAGCAGTCAGTCACCCCGACTAAAAATATTACGTCAATAACGTTAAAAAGTACGGGATATCGTAGTTTCGATATGTAAGTCAAAGAGCTTACTGATTTGCTTTTGTTGTTTCTTTCTATGACTAAATATAGGGAGAAATATGTGATTTAGAATTTGTCTTAAAACTTCACTCAACGGTCCTTAATGGTCGCTTTTTTGGTGTAAGAACAATTAATTACGACCTCCTTTTATTTTAATCGCATAATACAAATTTTATGACCCTAGTCTTCTGCTATGCTTTGTCACATAAAAATTTATTGCGTTTTGGTCATTGTTAAAGAAACTGTAAGTTACGCGCGTAAGGTTGAATTTGCAAAAAAGTATGTTTATATCATAACCTATAGCTACCTACAGTGGATTTCATTTATTACGACCTTGGTTGTAGCGACGTTAAATCTAAGTCCCTTGAAGTTAAAGCATACTTTAGTACAAAATCCATGTGGCTATAGCGACTTTGAATGTAACGCCGAGTTCGGGTGTAGCGACTGTTTTTAATGAATAATTTGTAACAAATTCCTAGAAATCCCATACAGATATTGCGACCAGAGTCGGCCGCCTAAGACACAAAGAGCTTTCTTATGATATTACGCTTCTTCGGATGTAAACAAAAGATAAGAAAGCTAGTCAGCAACTGTGGAGACGTTTACCTTTTGTTTATAGATATTAACTAAGTAGTTTATTAAGTTCAGTTACAATGTGATATTCTGAGTAGCAACTTTGTTTAGTGAAGTTTTGAATAAGTATGGCTCATACAAGCACATTTACTGTGAAGAAAAGGCGGAAAACATTTCAAAACTTTTAAATGTACCAGTGAATAACTACCTATGTGTGCAAATATTTTCAACACATTGTCTGTATTATCTCTTTACCTTTGCCTGTAACGACTTTCGGATATGAAGACGAAATTAGAGTGGTCCCTTCATCGTCGTTATGCCCGAAATCCACTGTATGTATAATTGGTAACAGTATTTAGTGTTACTTTTTTTCAAGACTGTGCATCTTGGGTTAGTATATCAATGGTTGCCACAACTGCATGATGTCTGGACATAATACAAAAATGGAATTAAAGCGCGTTTTTCTTAAAATGTTTTGGTTAAATTCATGCCTAAAAAGCCAAAAATCTAGCTTACCTGTAAATACCATGTTTGTAATAACCGAACATGAGCGCCGACTTTCGAGAAATTCTTTTTGACGAATTCTAACGCTTCGCAACACGACTGCAGTACTTGCAGGCGAGCTTCACCACACGGCGCCGCAGTTGCGATCCGACATTTCGTGTACAGCAACATAGCTGAAAGTAAATGGAATCCATTGAAAATAAACCCACAGACTAAAATCTAAATGAATCAACCAATTCTACGACATTCGTTTCTCAGTTCACTTATGAGAGTTTCGTCGACAGAACCCTTCAACGTTGAATGATTCGCTGAGACAGTGGTTTTATATATATAAATACAAACAAATTTATGAAAAAAACATAACATCATGCCTGTAATTCCAGATGGGTTAGGCACCGATGTACCTATAGTTCACCCACATATTTATTTGTGACAAGTTTTGTATACAAATAGTCTTTACAACTTGATTTAGGTGTAAGCAGAAACAGTAGTAAATCTATACTAATCCTAGTAATAAAGCTGAAGAATTTGTTTGCCAAGTCGGATTAGAATAAGTCTTTTTTATATATATTTGATAGCCCAATTCTTGAGGAAGGCTACTTAACATCCCGCTAGGAGCCGAGCAAAAACAGAAGAAGGCACAAAGAACGCTTAGCGAAAACGAAGTAATAGCGTGGGCAGGCTAGGCGATGCGACCCGACGGGGTGGATCGGGGGAACAAGAAATATCCCGCGGACGAAGTCGAGGGCAAAAGTTAGTGGAGAATAAATGTATTACTGTTTCAGAATAAAATCAATGTCATAAAATGCTGTTCAAGTTTACCTCGAGCCATGTCGTATGCGCTGCCATCTGCCATAATAGTAGGCAGAGCTTTCCTGACAAGAGATAAGGCGTTCTTCGCACATCCCATGCTCAGTTGTACATTGGCTAAATGCATTTCAGCTGTGGCAGCTAAATTATGCAAATGGTACCCCTTTGCTAACCATAAGGCTTCATTCAGCAACATTATATTTGTAGACTGAATATTACTAAACGAATGCTGGACTTGCGACATTAATATCATGGCCTTCACTCTCAGCGATACAAAGTGTAGGCTGTCATCCTCAGTCTTGCAGTAATCTAAGATGTCGTACAAGGATTCCAGCGCTTCGGTTGCATCTCCCTTCAGGAAATACATCTCGGCTTTTAATACTTGACTCTCCCATCGATCAGAAGACGCCAACTGTCTGATACTCTGATCTGCTTCCTCCCATTTACCTATAAACGGAATAACAAAAGGCATAAAATATCTGTTTGCGGGTCAAAGTTTATACAGGGTCAAATTAAATTATCTAACGAAACTTCACAGACGTGATGGCATTCGATATCTAATAACAAACAAAGATTTTCTAAACTCATCAATAAACTACAGCAGAGTGATTTGTCGACGGCAGCTGGGTAACTTGAGTTACGAAAATCTTTTTGTTTTTTTGTCATTGGATATCGATATCCATCTCGACTTTTGACCTGATTAAAGTAGGATCGTGGAGCTAGTACAGACCGGCGTTGAGCGCCCGCTCGGCGTGGTAGCGCGTGGCCACGGCGCGCGTGCGCGGGCAGCGGCGGCGCGAGCCCAGCGCCTGCGCCAGCGCGCCCGCGCCGCGCCACGCCGCGCACGCCGCCGCGCCGGCGCCGCCCAGCGCCAGCGCCTCCGTCGCGTGCCACACGCTGCCGCTGCCCACGTTGCACTCTGCACGGGTTATGACACATTCAATAAACTAAACGCTCATTATTATGTTTAAGCGGCAGAATATACAGGTGCATTTATTAGTTTTTGGTTTTTTTATTTAAGGCATGCACGAAAAAAGCCCTCTTTTGTCAATTTCTTATCTAATTGTCAAAAATCTTGAAACAACTAAAACATTACGTGTGACTAAAAAAATACAGTTTTCAAGCGCTTAACCATTCGTGTCAGTCACTGCACCTGTTAATAGTTGAATCACTTTTGCGTCATCGAAAATATAGTTTACTTTGCCTTTGATTTACCTAATGAAGATATTATATTTATTACAAATTCATAAATTAAAAACTATATTTAATTTTTTAAATAACTGAATGTGTGATTATGTGTATTAAAATTTCTTGAAACAGTTCGCTTAACAATACATGACTGACTGTTTTTTTTTTCGAAAGATACGAGTAGTTTTTTTCAACATAATTTTTCAGCTTTAATTTGATAATGTGTGTTTGTCGAATCGAAGTTTAAAAAAGTGTTTCAGCCCCGTGAAAGTAGACCCCGTGGTAGTAATGATGTTGATGATATTTTAAAATGGTCATAATCAAACATAATACCTAGTAAAAAAAAAAAAAAAACGTCAGTCTCGCGTAATTTTTTGGAGAACTGTACAGCCACATGCTCAACAAATAACTCGACTTTTCTAATCGCAAATAATTTTGTTTAAATTCTGTTTCAATTTCTCACAAATAATACACAAAATTGATCAATACCAGTCGATTCCGTGCACAGGCTGTACACGGAATCGACTGATAAAGGGATTTTTGTACATATAATATGCGAAGTTGTCAATTCTATCGTAATTAGGTAAATACTTAAAAGTTAAAACCAAACGAGACTCAAATAATCATCCTCTATCTTTCTGCACCAAACACAGCTTAGTTGCAATTTCAGAAATCTACCCAAACATCATACACCCTCACCCAGCGGGATGTGCTGAGCTCATCCGGTTACGTGCTTAAATGGGGTCGCATGGTTGACGAAGGTGATGAGGTGGAGTAGGATTGCCAATCCGGTGCAGTGCATTAAATTTTTCATCAGCAATAAAATTATATGTTCACAGTTCACATACTGGTGTTAAGATCGAGTAGAAGTTGGCATGCCACTGACGCCATTTCGGTCTTCCCATAGAGAGCCCATAACGCGGCCGTGTTCGCGAGCCCAGCCATCGTGAGATCGGTCATAGAGTGCAGGTAGTTGATTGAGTCGCCTCTCATGATGACCTGTAAACATTACAGTAATACATAGTAGGTACAGCCGTACTCAATACCGTATGATATGATGCTCTGTGCTCAATACTCAATAATTTATTTGGTTAAAATTTAGTATCGTTTGGCTGGAGGTGGGGGTGGGGAGGTGGTGGGGGGGATGGAGGGGGGTGCTCCGACCCTGCTTCGCGCCTCCGGATTTTTATAAACACTCTAGGGGTAGGAGCCAAAAGACTACGTGGAGTCGGGGTGCCCCGATTCAGTTTTGAAACCATGTCGACCTAATTTAACCACGAAGTGGAGGTACACTAACTTCTCACAACTCTGGGAGAAACGGAATGAACGTAAACAAATGACACTGACACATGACGCAAATAGCGTTTTTTTTTTTTACGTTCCGTTTCACCGTTTTTGCACGACATTTTACACCACAGACAATACACTAGTACAGATTTGGTTGTCAATCGCCGATTTTAACGTTTCGTAACGCTGTAATCTAATTTGAGGTTAGAAACATTTATTATTAATTTCTCTAAAAATACGCATTACCTTGTAATAAGAGTGGTAGCGTTATAATCAGGGAACCCACCCCTACCATCTTCAACCCTTTTTACCCCAAAACTCCTTCCAAACGATACTAGACTCAAGCCATTTATTTGCATTCCACAATGTGTCCTTAGGTGGTAACTTAAAATTATATGTGATCATTGTGGAGGGTCCACAATGATCACATATAATGTCGGGGACAGCAAAAATAGTAGGAGAGAGGAAGCTTTTTTAATCATGCATAATTACTTACTAGTACTTATCACCCATTGCCAAATATAAATGATTAGAAAATTAACAGAAATTATTTAAACCAAAATAAAATCAATTAAGGTGAATGCGTAGTGGCACTTCCCCATACATTCTTTCGGGTAACAAATCTCGAGATATAAACGATTTTTGCTGAGTTAAAACAAGAATATGAATTCTCTGATTAATTATTCCCGCGTATTGACAAAAACTTATAAAAAAAACAGTATTTGTAGGATAAACAGAGCTGACAAAAAACGAAAAATGTTTAGTTGTGTGAGTGAGGATTCAGGTTAGTACAAAAAAGTTTAGTTTAACAAAAAAGTTTAATTAATTAATTTGTTGTAGCGAAAACTGCGGCAGTTGATTTTACTGAAAGAGATGCGGACGGAAAGGATATATACGAGGGCGGCACTGAAAATTTCGGGAATCAAGGAAGTGACACAACATTACTATTTAAAAATGTATTTATTGCTTTTCGAAGTGTTCTCCGCGAAATTTGACACATTTTTCCATACGATGGAACCAATCATTGAAGCAACCATTCCATTCGGAAGTTGGGGTCTCCAAAATGGCCGTTTTGTAGGCGTCCACAGCTTCTTCAGGTGATGAAAATATCTGTCCACGCAATTTATTCTTTATTTTAGGAAAAGTATAGAAATCATTAGGGCTTAGGTCGGGGCTGTACGGCGGATGGTCTAATAGTTCTATGTTTTCTTGCTCTAAAAACTCTTTTCTTCTGTGTGCGGTGTGAGAACTTGCATTGTCGTGATGGAGGATGATGCGGCGGTTGCAGTTCTCTTTACGGAGTTCAGAAGCGACCTGTGGCAAACAAATGCTAGTATACCATTCTGCATTAACCGTTCTTTGTCCCTCAAGAGGAATAGTCGTAACATGGCCGGTTTTGGAGACAAACGTGGCCACCATTTTTTTTGCAACACTCCGTGAACGAACAATTTTTGTTGGCTTTAACTCATTTTCGAACACCCAAACTCGTGACTGGTTCTTGTTTCGGGTTCGTACGCGTATATCCAGGATTCGTCACCTGATACGATGTTGTATACAGCATTTGAGGATAATGCGTGGAATCTTTCGAGAGTTCTGATGCACCAAGTAACGCGAGCCGCTTTTTGCTCTTCAAAGAGCGAATGCGGTATCCATCGGGAAAACAACTTTTTTACACGTAATTGTTCATGCAAGATTATTTGTATTTGACTCATGCCAATGTCTAAAGTTGCCTGAATTTCACGGTATGTCACATGTCGATCTTCCTCAATCAGCTTACGCACAGCATCAACGTTTTCTTGGGTGACTGCAGTTTTTGGACGACCTTGACGGGGATCATCACTGAGCTTGACACGTCCACGTTGAAATTCAGCAAACCAGCGATAAATTGTGGTTTTGGATGGGGCTTCATCACCAAATGCAGAAACCATCCGGTCACCACACCGCTTTTGTGTTTAACCACTTCGAAAGTCATAATAAATCATCGCTCTTGAATTTTCTCGAGTCAATTCCATTTTCTCAACGACTAAACAAGTTTGACAAAACCTTGTGACAAGACCAAGAATCTTTTTTAAAATAAATAAATGATATTCATTTTTTAAAACCAGGGAGTTTTCAATTAAAAAGATTTTAAAATGACAGGAACAGTGGAAATATTCCATTCCCGATACTTTTAGTGCAGCCCTCGTATATATACGATGAAAGTAAACAGTGACAAGCAGAAGATTCATCTGGCGGCAAAAAAAGCAGCGCGTAGGAGAGAAGATATTTTTATTGTATTCATTTTAAATGTATGTATCTTTGTATGTAGCTATGTATAGTTTAATTGTGTTATTTGTTAGTTCATAAGATTTTTGTTAGTAGATATTTTTCACTGTATGTACCAGCCTAACAATTATATGAAATTATTTATTGAAGTTCAAAATTGTATACTTATGTAATTCTTGAAACTATGTTAGGTTAGCAACCTACTTTTGTGTTATTGTGTAAGATACTTACGTGTGTCGCCGTGTGACGATAATAATATTCTTATCTACCTACATAATTCAGAATAATACTAATTCAGAACAATAATTGGAAATGGAAAATATTAGAAATAGTAGGTCTCAATGTAATTGCCAGTCTATTATTTTCTACAATTGATGGCGTCTGTGAAAATTATGTAATTATTTTCCCAATGTTATGTAATAATATATTTATGTTACTAAAAACTGAAAGGCTATTTAAAAAATTGCTGACACTAGTTTTTTGACAAACCCTCCTGAAACTGTTCGTATGGTTTTTCTGTAATGATGCGCGGAATGTATTTCTTGCTTATTTCTATATATGCTTACATCTTATACCTATATATTTTTTGGTTTTTAGATTTATGTATGCAAATAGGTTTAGTAGATTATTTTATTTATATATTCCATAGACATTTATATTTTGTGAATGTGAGAAGGTTGTAGGCCTTTTAGAGTTCTAAACCATTTTCTATTTTGTTAATAACCTGGTACTTTTTGACAGGCCTACACGACATTGCTTTTGAAAGAGTAACCATGGAGTTTGTTGCCGGCTCTTCTCCATAGGAAACGACCAATTGGAACCGTGCACCTAGCTTCTGACGTTGCATAAGTGTACATGTAGGTTTATGTGAAATAAAATATTTTGATTTGATTTGAATAGTCTATTATTTATTTAGTTTAAAGCTACGATTTCCTAGAAGACCATATCCGTTACATTCATAGTGGAAGTCACGAATTCTGACATTTTCATCAGTATATGACACTAAGGTGTCCAAAAATGCTCTGTATTTGGCTATTACTGCTGCGTGTGGCGGTCAGCGCTTTTCTAGGACACATTAGGTCGGAACCAAATTTAGTTCCTGTCAGTAAAATATACACAATAAACCCAATTACTGTTTACGATAGTAAAGTCCTAATTGGATTATTTAGTTCATTAGACCTTTTTTTAAATTAACGCCATCTGAATATTTTAATTCCCAACCAAGTAAAAAAAAAAACGCCGTCTAGTGATATTACAAGTAAAACTATTTACCGTTCATGTGTGTGTATAGAATTAATTGAAGACTGCTAAATGTTTCGTGGAACAAATCTTTGTAAGAGACGAGTTAACAATCAAAGAGAATATCTAAAACAAATAAGTTAATACATTAGTTCCCGCTTTTAACAAAGTTGTCTCTCAATGATTTATAAGTTAGGCGTAAAAATTGAAAATGTGGTGAATGAGAGATGATCTTCGCATTCCCCTTAAACCAAAATTAAATTAAATCAAATCAAGTCAAATTAATAATAATAATAACAACAAACAAAACACAAAAAAAAAAAAATTACATCAAAAATAAATCGACCCACTACACTCACTAAACACCCTATTAGCGCTTATATGTTGTCGTTTAAATATTCGTTTATACAATAATAGCATTTTCTGAATAAAAGTTGTTTTTTTTTATAAATTATTATTGTCTTCTTTTTTAATTAATTCAGGCAGTTTGTCATATATTTTAATCGACATTACTTAAGGACATGTAAAATTTATTTTTAGCTGAGGGTATGTTTAACCTTGACTTATAGTGTATACCGTGATACCGTGTAGAGTGTGTACCGTGACTGTATGTCTTTGCGTTTTGTGTAGAATTCCTGATGCTTACGAACAAATTTGCAGGTCTCTAATATGTATATACTGGGGAGAAGAGAAGGTGAAGAGTGTAGGTGCATCTGTGCTATTTCCCCAAAGGGTTACGCCTTATCTCAGCCATGCATAAGCATACGCATAGTAGGTGGTGAGCGCTGTTTGAAGATCGGTGGTTTTTTTAACTTCACAGAGAGCATACGAAAATCTTGAAATTTTTATCTTAGTTTTTTATGTGTGTTTTCCAGTTTATATGTGTCTAATCTAATTTAACAGAATACTTGAAAATTTTTGACAGTGAAAATTGTATTTAAAAAATATATCAACTTTTGAATGAAAACAAAATTGAAGACACATTTCCAAATGTAAAAATCGCAATACGAATCTTTTTAAAGCATGGTGGTATGGATGGCTCCTTCTCCAAATTAAAAAGAATCAAAAATGAAATAAGAAGTACAATGCTTCAAGAGAGAATAACCAGTTTGTCGCTGATGTCCATAGAATCTGATGTGCTAAAAAGCATAGATTTTGAAGAAGTGATTAAGTAACGATTTTGCCCATCTGAAATCTAGAAGGGTTCCTCTTCAGATAACATAGATTTTTAAGCAGTAACCTGTAAATGCTAAAAGAGTTACTTTTGTGGACTATATTACATTTATCTATTCGTTTCATGTGATTGTTAATACAAATAAATATTGTTTATCTACTTTCTTTGTTTATTCTAGAAAAATATTGGTCTGTCAAAGTCATAGGGGCCCCATTATCCTAAAATGCCCAGGGCCTCCAATAGGTTAAAGACGGCCCTGTCTAGCGCCACTCTCCCCAATTGATACAAAAAAGTTATTAAAAAACTCGGCTACTTGTTTAGGTTCGGATTTTATTTTATTTATTTGCAATTCTATGTTATTTTTCCCGCTTTTTAGTTTCATATGATACTCCACATTGTTTTGATAAGGTCAATGTGTGATTTCTTTATGTTATTAAATCTAACATTGCCCAAGTATTGGATTCTTTGTTTTAAGTGTAAGTATTTTTAATAGCCTTTTGTTATTGCTAGAGATTTTAATACCTGTAGTCAGCCAATACTTTTTGAATTTAGTTTTAAGTTTAATTTTTCGGGAAGGTATAAATCAGTTTAATATAGTTATTATTGTATCGTTGAATGCTTTGTAGTTTTAATTTATATCATTCTCTGGTAGTAAGTAGCAAATCATTCCAGTTTTGGTCTCTTAATTTAGATTTTAATGTTTCTATGTTTGTGGTGTTTTATAATGTTTTTTTATTGTACCAGATAGTTGGTTTTGATTATTGCGGTATGTGCAAGTGTACATTTGTTGCGCTGTGGTCCGAAAAACCTAATTCCTCCACGGTTGTAAGCATGTTTTTTTCCGTAAAGTTAGTAAATATTAGGTCTAAGCAGGTTGAAGTAGTTTGTGTTATTCTTGTAGGTGTTTTCATATGTTGCGTGAATTTGAATTCTGATATTACATCTAGGAATAGGTTAGTATTTGAGTTTTTATCCAAAACATTGATATTAATATTAATTTCAGTTGGCTTTTAAAAATGTCTTCCTCGTTTCTATTCCACTGCATAGTAACTAATAGTATGTTTTCTTTAGATAATTCAATTCCACACACCTCTAGTATATATTCGATTGACATATCTGTGATGTCCCTTTTCTCTATGCAACTGATGTGCTCTTGTAAGAGGCTACAGACAACCTCCTCTAATTTTACGGCAGTATGATGCAACAATGTTGTATCCATTGAATTTCATAAGGGCAATTTTCTCTTGGGATAACCAGGACTGGGATATGTATATAGCTTTATATATAGGGTTTTCCGTTATGAATACCGTACAGCAGAAATAGCCTGCTTCCGGTATTTTTGTACGCCGCATTGTTTCATTTTATTAACGTGCGTACAGTGGATTTTAGGATGTTATAGAAATAAATACTTCCGTACTACACTCAGAATTGAGTGAGAGAGTCATCCTGCGACACATCTTACCTGAAATATATACGCAGGCTTTGCGCCATTGACAGCGGCGTGTTGTGCAAGCAGCTGTGCCGCGGCGGCCGTGTGGCGCGGGTGCGAGGGCGCGGAGGCGGGCGGCGCGGCGGGCGGCGCGGCCGGGGCCCCGGGCGCCGGGTCCCGCGGGGCCCGCGTCAGCAGGGCCGCCCGGCGCGCGCGCCCGCCCGCCAGCGCGCCCCACGTGGCCGCGCCCACGAGGCACGCGTAGTCCCCCGCCTCCTGCGCCCGCGCCAGAGCCTCGCGCACCGCTTCCATCGCCACCGACCTGATGACACGAATGCGACACGTCAATATACGATTTCACAGGTTCGAATGCAAAAGGAATGGTAAAAAGAAATCTAGTTTTTGTCAATTCAACTGTCCTAAATATTTAAATCGACGCAGTAGCGTTTTTACAGACTCCTATTTTTTCTACTGAACTCATAGTTTACTCCATATACCCCTACTCCATCACTCCAAAGACAAGAAATATTATTTGTTGATCTAGAGACACTGTTTCTAACCTGTGGCCGAAATGAGTATGCATCGCCGCCCTGTTTAGAGCTGCGTAACGGAAGTTCTTGTTCCTATCATTGCCTGTATTGTTTCCCGAAGAGTTGAATATGGTGCGATCGAAGTAATTATACAAAGAGTCCTGGGCACCACTGAACTCCTTTGTGCGGATACAATTAAGGAAACTGAGAAAATGCTGAAAAAATATAATACTAACAATAGAAAATATATGTTATCCTGCATGCACGTTTTTATTCTTGTATGTGTAAACAACATGTTTGAGCAAATAAATCTTATCTTAAAAATGAGCTATGTAAAATGTAGGCTAATTAATTATAAGCTTGGAAAATATATTCTAATCATAATTCCTTATTTTATTTTAATCATTGCCACTACAGAAATTCGACTTCACTTTATTACATTATGATAACCACCAACTTACAATATCAGGGTATTCAGGTATATCTTTAATTATTTGTATAATTGTCTTCTGTAACTGTCTGGGTGGCATTGCTTTGTTCTCATTGATTTGTAACAAATTCGCTTGTTGTGCTGTAAATAGTTCTGCTTGCTTTCTTGACCACTGGCATTCTTCAAAACTGCTGAAATCATTAAAGAAAACTATTAATTTTATGTAATTAATTAAAAATTATTGCTTTATATTTACTCATCATCAAAATTTTGCTGATGAGAAAAATAACACCAATTACAAAACCATGTAGTTATTCTACATAATAGAAAAACAGACTGGAGTTACTTCCGTGAGTCAGTAACAGTATCTCTAAACATGAAATCACCACATAAAACCGATCAAGACGTGGAAGAAGCCGTTGAGCCATTTAACCATTGAATACAGAATTCTGCCAGGCTTGCTACAAAAGAAAACTGAAATACAGTTTCTAGTACAAAAAGATACCCAGTCAACATCAGGAAAATAATTTCCCAGAAAAGCAATGCTCGAAAATTGTGGCAGACTACACGATATGCTGCTGACATAAATTAAACACTCTCATTTGCTTTGGTGGGCGACAACAAAATCTTAAGTGCCCCATAGTATCACGTCCTCCTATACGCCAAACAACAAACACGAAACAAAATCTTTACCAGACGCTTTTGTTGCCCAACTGTTGCAAGCACAAAATTTACTGATCACTTAAAACAGGTAATCCAAGCAAATCCTGATCAAGAATCTGTACAGATTGACGCAGTATCTAAGCCCCTAAATGAAACCCACCAATTAGATCTTCCAATAAATGGCTTTTCCAAACAAGAAATTAAACAAGCAATAATAACACTTGATCAAAAGAAATCTCCAGGAAATGACCTGATAACAGCAGAATCCTACTCGAATTAGCCGACGATACGGCAGTACTGTCTTCGGATGAAATTCCGGAAAATGCTACCCAGAAGCTCCGAAATAGTCTTGACAACATTGCAAGATGGTTAAGAGATTGGCGTATCGAGGCGAATGAATCGAAATCTCTGCAAGTAACTATCATTCGCCGACGCCAAATTTGCCCTCCAGTCCAAATAAATACAGTCCATGCCCCACAAGCTGATGAGTCAAAATACATAGGTATGTAACTGGATCGGTATGTTCCTGGTTTCTTACATGGAGAAAGCATATCTTCACCAAACGTCTGGCAATGAGACAACAGGTCCGAAAAATGTACTGGATGCTAAACAAAAAGTCCCAGCTATCACTGGCAAACCAACTGCTACGCTAAAAAGCCATAATCAAAACCTATGGTGTTACGGCTTGCAGTTATGGGGCACATCAGCAAAGTCAAACGTTGAAATCCTTCAAAGATCCATCTCGGGGCGAGCTGGATTGCGATTGCGACGCTAATGTATGCGTACATCCGCGGTGAGGCGACCCGGATCGCCAGGCACTTCTTCTCTTGCAACCTCAGCGGGTGGGCAGGTTGCTGATAGCCCAACTCCGGCTGCGGGACCGTCTAGAATGGTCGATCCCGCGACCGGAGCATCTTGTAAGAGATCCCGGACAAGAGAAGTTCCCGAAGGCCCAATCCCAGGCTCAGGGTAACCTAGACACCCTACCTCCCATGAACCTGTACGCCTAACAAAACCATCCCTCCTTATCCACTAATTCTTGCCGTTTTCCAAATCCTTAGGCCTAATCCCAGACCTAGGGTGAACCCAAATTACCCACACCCTCTCACCAAATGCCTTCCTTCTTATCCCTATGTCCCGTCGATCCCAGAGGAGGGGTAACCTCGATTCCAAAAATGCCCATCCCCAAACGATGAAAATGCAAAAAGTAAAAAAAATACCCACGTGGGTCCCCGCCAGGCCGGGGAATCCCACACCGGCACGGCGCGCCGTGGCGGCCAGCCCCCGTATTCTGGGGGAGGGTGGGGGCAATAGACTGCACAGAGTCACAGCGCTCTTCAGCGCCTACAAACCAGGCAGCGACTAACGCGCCTAACATTTCAACACCGGCCGCGACTAACGCGCCTATACGCGCAAACTCGGCCGCGATCAACGCGCCATTACCCACAACCCAACGTATTACGCCTCCCACGAGCCTCTGGCAACAGAGTATTGTGCGGAGCATCGTCACTAACCCCGACGATGACCAAAACAAACACAGACAGAGGGCGACAGGGAAGGATGACGGGGCCGGCAGCTCTACCACCCTCCCGGCTGGACAGGACTGCGAAGGCACTAGCCAGCGCGAAATGCGATCGGACGCCGAAGTAACAGTACGCGACCAGCCACGAGTACGCGAAGGGGCAATCCGGCGCGCAAAGTGGCCAGACGCGGAACCAGGCGGAACCTATTCAGAGACCTGACTAGGGAAGAGGCAGAACTCATAAAGTCAGACCTCGAAAACCTATTGATGACACCACTCCCCTCCTTCCACGGATACCCATGGGTAGCGGAAGGCACCGTGCAGATGTGGTGCTAAGACGACTATGCCCTGACTTGGTTGACGCAGAATGCGCCCAAAATACGACTACCAAACACCGACCTCACACTTACGGTACTACGACAATCTGACGTGCCCAACCGTGTACGAGCCTCGCTTTTCGTCCCTCGTTACGGAGGTGACGTGGCCAGGCTCGAAAGTGTTCTGATTCGTCAGAACACTTGGTATGACATCGCCAGGTGGTCGCTGTACAGGGCAACTATATGAAGTGGAAAAGGTCTTGGCAAAACACACCAACTATATCACTACAATGCTTGGCAGAAACTGGGGGATTAACCCCAAGGTTACCTACTGGCTATACACTAATGTCATTCGACCAATTATCACGTACGGTCGTTCTGGTGGCCTAGGACAGGCCTGAGCACAGCCCAAAGAGATCTCTAAAAACTGCAGCGGTTTGCTTGTGTAGTGTTGTGTAGCTATCACTGCTGCATGAGAACTACACCCACTGCTGCCCTACAGGCAAAGCTTGGGCTGCCACCCCTACACCTCATCGTACGGGAGGAGTCATCGTTCAGGCTCGATATATCGGGAACCCGAAGCAAAGATTCTAGGGTCAGGCACACAGGCATAAAGGAGGATGCGGTCAAACGACAGCCAATGTTGGCATCACCCTGCGACAAAACCCCGAAGCAACACTACTTTCAAAAGCACTACAATATCGTTATTTCAGAAGAACAGTGTGACTACTCAGGCCCAAATGAAATGAGAGTATACACCGACGGCTCGAAGACCGGATCTGGGAGCGGAGTCGGAGTCTTCTCACATGACCTCAACATAAACATATCAAGTCCGCTGGGAATGTTCAAAACCGACTATCAGGCGGAGTGTGTGGGCATTATACAAGCGGCGTATGCCATAGAAACCAGGAAAGATACGGACACCCATATACGTATACTCTCCGACAGCACCTCAGTCCTCCAATCATTGGGGAAAAAATATATTACCTCGAGTATAATACTAGAATGTCACAAGGCTCTAGAACGAGTAACGGTATCCAACCACAACACAGTGACACTGCAATGGATGAAAGGACACAGTGGATGGCTAGGCAACTACGCAGCTGACGAACTAGCCAGGAGATCATCCAGCACGTCGGCCCGCGGGCCTGAACCCATCATACCCATCCCCTTCAACCAGATACGCAGGTGGCTGCAGGAGTCCACCCACACACAAGCCGAGAGGTGGTGAACCTCGACACCAGGCTGCAGGCAGTCCAAGGAAGCTTTGCCATCCTTAGATGGTAGACTAACCAGACGTTTATTACGCCTGGACAGAAATGGCCTGCACCTGGTGACAGGGACCATCACAGGACACTGCTCGCTAAATAAACACTTTCACACAATAGGCATAACGGACAGCCCTCTGTGCAGAGCTTGTATGGAGTCGGAGACCGTCGCGCACGTGCTCTTTGAGTGCACAGGCGTTACCCAGATTAGGGCAGAAACCCTCGGGACACCCGGATCTTACACAGATGTTCTCAACAGACCAGAAGCTTTGATCGGCTTCTGGAGGGAGGTGGGCTGGTTGGAATAACAACCATCGACGCCCGCCATGGCCCACGTACAATGGTCCACATGTAGGACTAATTGCGGAAACCAAACCCTATAACATAGATCATAGAATCATTCAAAGATTTCAGTCTCAAATGCTACGAAAGACAGCAAATGCACCATGCTATATAGCCAATGAAAGATTATACCACAACCTTAATAGTATGGAGACAGATTAGCAAAAAATAAAAAACAGAATGGAAGTTTATAAATCAAGTGTCACACACCACCCTAACGCACTTGCAACACATCTAAAGAGCAAACCAACCATGCCAAAAAAGCTTAAACCGAAATACCCGCAGGACCTACTACACTGTAGACTGTGATGGAGAAAAGCAGACTTGTCATTGCATATGTACTGCACAAGCCTGATACTAAAAAATTCCAAGATGTTGCTGAATTTGGATTAGATAGATTGTAATATAATATAATAATTAGAAAAAATAACAGTTTTAGATGTAGAAAATGTCCAAACAACACAACACAACACAATAAATCAATTTTGTAAATAGTAACATAACTTACTTATCTCTGTCTATTATATGCATTCGCATTGACAACTCCAATGGTTTAGATTCCTCGGGTATTGGTGATGTGGATGTGGTTTGCTGCTCCATGTTGTTTAATTTCTGAATTAACAATATTCAACATAAATCAACTAGGACAAAGGGGAACATTAAATAAAAGATCATCTTTTGTTTGTGTTACCTCCTTGCTTAACGATCTCATCATCAAGCCAGGCCTGCCTCTCTGATAATACAGACAAAATGACTTGTACAATGATACCACTTGCACAAAAGTTAATCTATCTAAATGCAGTAATATTCTTCTTAAATATAGTCCTGAAAGTTTAAGAGTGGAACATAAATTGAAATCTAACCACAATTTACAACATGCAGCCAAATAATTATAAATAAAATATTATTTTACCTAATACACTGTACCTAGCCATGATACAAGGATTAGACTCAATCATAAGTTTGTCGATTGTTGAAGTAACACAGTCCATCAGAGCACTCACTCCGTTAACATATATGTTCTGGAGACGTACACAAAAGTTCTGTAGGTGGACACTCAGTAGATTATAACGCCCATCAGTAAGTAAGGCCTCTAATTCTTTAAACTCCATATCTGGGCACTATAACAAGAAGAGGTTTTTAACAAATGTATTTTAATTTATAAGGTTATTTAATGATTGCTATATAATTAATTCATAAATTCATTTTATTCATAATTGAAACACTTCAACATCTATATCTTTTTATTATTCAATACATGCAATACATGACAGGTCAATCTGCTACCTATTTTATAATACCCAAAATGTTGTTACAGTTTGGGTACTATCAAACCTTATTCTTGACTTCTTGATTAATTGACTCACATAGGGTTTCCTCAAAAGCAATTCATTAAAACTAATGACCAACTAGACCAATTGGTTAAATTAGACATTATTATCAATTTTATTGTAAGTAAGAATAGCTGCATCCATATTTGGAATCCCAGGTATAACAAAAGTCATTCAGATAATAAATTAAAATGTTATTGCAACTAGTACCTGAATTAGCTTAAGAGCAAGCATACAGAAGTCCTTTCTATATTTAGGTGCCACAGTGCAATCTATCATATTGTTTGCTGAAACATTGAACAAAATACACAACTCAGTAAGTCTTAGAATACCAACTTATAATTAGTTGATGCGGAACAAAAGGATGGAACCCATTGGAAAGAAAATTCTAGATTTTGTAAATAAATAATTTACTCAACAATTTTCCAGATTTTTAAAAATGACTTTTTTAAAGTGCAAAGCAAAACATGCAATTATTTACCTTCAATTTTCAACAGGCCATATTCCCTAATAAAAGCTACTACTGCTATTTTGTGCGGAGTAATATTTTCAATATTGCCCTTGACATTTATTAGTTTCATAAAGTCTACATTTTCACTACCCAAATCCATTTTGACTTGAGGGATCAAATGTATAAAGACCAAAACACTCTGAAAGCAAAGCAAAGAAATCTTTTCAAGTTTTCGTAACGTTTCAAAATGTCAAAGTCAAACTCTATTTTTTTTTTTTTTATTCGCCCAAAGGGCAGGTCTTTCGACCATACCGCCTCGTCTTCCGTTCCGTATCTAAGGGTACATTCCGAAATAGATCTTAATCGCTCACAACTCTCACATCCATAATATGCGTTCCGATTTAGGAGTCACGATTAAGACAGCTGAAAGCAGTCAACAATTCGGAACGTTTCGGAGTGGCAGTGTCAACTCATTGATATTGCCGCTCGTATTTCTCTGATTTGAGCATGACAGTTTTTTTTACCTCTTTGTCTCGTCTGCTATATTCACTTGAAAACTCAAGGTTGGATTACAGTATTTCTTAGTGTACACATTACAATTTTTTTCTTCTTCTTTAGTTAGGTGGCGACTGTAACCACAATTTTGAAAATGCCACATTGCAAAACAGCACAAGCACAACTATCACTTTTGACATCGCTCACGGTGACATTAATGGGGAAGGCAACTGTCAAAATGGCGCTGTCGTAGCTAGTTCCCAGCACAAGCTAATAATACAAGGCGTGATGTGGTTTTATTTTATTTTAGCGATAATTGACGCGTTATTGTGTTCCTTGATACTCCGAAATTGGAGTGCACCATTTCCCGAAAGACCCTAAAATTAAAAGATTGTGGTATAAAGCTCGAGTTTGTGTCAGAGACATTTTGAAGAAAGTGATTACGAGGAAATATGTAATAGTGAGTCAAGTACTTGATATAAAATATTGAAATAACCGAAAATAACGAAATAGTGAAATAAAATCAAACTCATGAATGAACACAAAATGGAATGAATGAACGAAATGTCAAATTTATTAAAGGCCGTAGGGACCTATCTATGGTCGCGCCATCTACAATTAGCTTTGCCCGACCTTCCTCATTTAGGGCATGGACGGCGTTATCGCAAGATGGCGCATGTCATGACGTCAAATAAGACTATTTACAGCAGATCGTTATCGCGCTCACGCTAATTTGGTTCAGATGTAAGCCCGCTAAAATCTATTACAGCGCAATTCGGGATGCAGCCTATATCTAGCCACCCTGCGGCTGAGGCATAAAGATGGGTTGTAACAGGTTAAACACGATATCTGTTATCACTGGTACCGTTACACAAAAATAACAGATCAAAATATCTGTTATTAAATAACAGCCTGTTATTTTTGTACGGATGATAAATACATATTTAAATCTTAATTTAACGTCGTCTTTGTCTTTGCGTTTTGAGTCGAAAATTGTATCCGAAGAAAGACATGGGTAATGAGAAATTATAGAATTACGTAAGTCGGCAGTTATAAAATAGTTTTTTTTTTTTGTTGTAAATTCCAAACTGAACACTTTCCTTCTCTATCCTTCATACTTAATTGCAGGCTTAGGACTGTCAGTTTACTATAAATTTAGGAACTTTAGTAGATAATCAGACACACTTTCACGATTGGAAGTATCTTGCTGTCGGCTTGGCATGTCAGGTCATCAACCGATCACCATAGTATCGGCCTACCTGCCCCCCATTAATACTTCGGAGAATTTCCAACTCCTTACTGAAGATCTTTCTGTCCTATTTAGCCTGAGTGACTCCGTTATCATAGCGGGTGATCTCAATGCAAAACATCCCTCCTGGAATAGCACCAGAACCTCTTCCAGAGGGACACACTTGTTCAACCTCTCCTCCTCTCAGAATTTCGATGTCATTGCGCCGATGACTCCCACTCACATTACCCCCTATCCCAATCACACCGCCGACGTGCTCGACGTGGCACTCCTACAGAACGTCAACCTACGGTTGGACTCTATAGAAGTGGTACAAGAGCTCAATTCTGATCACCGCCCAGTAGTCATGAAACTGGTCCCCCGCTTAGGTCTGCCCGACTCCACCCAACCCCCTTCCACCAAAGTGGTAACGGACTGGAGGAAAGTAAGCGATCGCTTAAAATCCACCACGTCCCCCCACTTGGACCCAATCCCCGATCATTTTGACTCTATCGCTGACACGACGGCCGCGATCGACTCATTTACAGCTCACGTACAATCAGTCCTGAACGATTGTTCAAGGGAAATTCCAGCGACGGAGGACCGCCTCCGTCGCTGGAATTTCCCTTGAACAATCGTCCGTACATACATCGTCGCGTACATCGTCCGGCAACTTCCAGTGACGGTTCGCTGGAAGTTGCCGGACGATGTACGCGAACTGTTGAATGAGAAGAACGCCGCTGTCCGTGCCTACAGCAACTTCCCCTGCGACGCGAACAAAGCCCATATGCGTTACTTACAGCGTACTGTAAGAACACGCATAGAGGAGCTGCGTACCGCCGGCTGGGACAAGATGCTGAGCGAACTAGAGCCCACCCACCTAGCCTTCTGGCAACTCCAGAGGAAACTTAGAACCGGAGAAGTAGTCTCCATGCCCCCCCTGACCCGTCTCGACAATACCATCGCCTTCGATGATGTCGACAAGGCTGAGCTTCCAGCCGACAGTCTAGAAGCCCAATGCTCGCCTAGATCTCAACCAGTAGACCAAGCTCACCTCTCTGAGGTCGACGCTGAAATCGAACATATACTCTAGGTCTTCGACAGGAGGGAAGGAGGTTCCTTCCCTCCCGTAGAAGACCCAGAGTATCCACTGCCCCCCGTCACGCCAGACGAAGTGCACGACCTCATCAAAGGTCTTAAGGCTCGTAAAGCCTCAGGCTCAGATGGAATCACCAATAGGGTATTCCAACTTTGCCCTGCCCACCTGATAATGCTACTGACCACCATCTTCAATGGTGCTCTGAGCAACAACATCTTCCCACAGGCATTCAAAGAAGCCACCGTCATCGGTATCCCGAAGCTCGGCAAGCCAAAGTCGGAGCCTACTAGTTACCGCCCCATCAGTCTGCTCAATGTCCTCGGCAAAATCTATGAGAGGCTTATTTATAAGCGTCTCAGAGACTACGCCGAGACAAAGGGCCTAATCCCCAACGAACAGTTTGGTGTTAGAACCCAACACTCGTGCGTACAACAGGTCCACCGTATAGTCGAACACATCAACTTCGGTTTCCAAAGAGGTTTGATGACCGGTGCTGTCTTCTTCGACATAGCGAAAGCGTTCGACAAAGTCTGGCACAACGGCTTATTATATAAGCTGTACCAACTCGGTGTGCCAGATCGTCTCGTGCTCATCTTACGGGACTTTTTGTCGAACCGCACCTTCCGTTATCGCATCGAAGGAGCGCTATCCTCACCCCACCCTATTCGCGCAGGAGTCCCTCTGGGCTCTGTGATCTCTCCTCTAGCATTCACGCTATTCACCAGCGATATGCCCAAGTGCAGTAAGGCGCAGTTGGCCCTGTTCGCAGACGACACGGCCATCTACTACACCGGCCGTGATGAAAATTCGATAGCTCGCATTCTCCAAACCCAAGTGAACAAGCTTGGCGCTTGGTTTAGAAAATGGCGAATCAAAGTCAATCCCGACAAAAGTCAAGCGGTTATTTTCTCAAAGCCGCGTCGCAATCCCTGCCCCCCCTCGACCGATCACCATGTTCGGCAAGCCGATCCCTTGGGAGAAGCGAGCCAAATATCTGGGTGTCGTACTAGACGAACACCTCTCTTTTTCAGAGCACATTAAGGCGGCAGGTTCGCGCGCCGCCTTCGCTCTAGGTAGACTTCTCTTTGTCCTAAATGCACGTAGCAAATTGTCACTAAAGTGCAAAATGCGTATCTACACAGCGTGCATGCGCCCGATCATGACATATGCCAGTGCAATCTTTGCACACGCCCAGCCCCATCGCTTCAATAGAATGCAGACCCTCCAGAACAAGTTCCTCCGTAGGATTACAGGCTCCCCCTGGTACGTTCGCAACGAGATCCTTCACGTTGACCTCAAGATTCCCACTATCCGCCAGTTCATGAAACGCATTTCAAAGCGTTTCTTCGAGACCGCCGCGAATCACCGCAACCCTCTGGTTGTCAAGGCCGCTAGCTATATTCCCTCCTCCATTAGTCAGGTCCGCCGTCCCAAGCATGTCCTCACCGATCCCGATGACCACATAACTCTCATTCAGGAGAGCAGTAGGGCCACCAGTACAGTGCACCACAAACACAGACCGACATTCCGACCTCGCCGCCGAGGTTCCTCGCGAAGATCCCGACGTAACTGTCCCCCCCGACCCTTGCTCGACGAAGTGCCAGCCTGCGCCGTAGCTGAGCCCGTAGCTTTAAATTCCCATGATAATAATAATCAACCAAATCTGATCCAGCCTGTCCCATCTTGCTGTCCTCCCGTCAGCGACGCCCTAAGCCGAGGTCTGTACCCCACAGGGGGTGCCCTTAGCAAGCGTTCGCTTATTAATTAGTTTTACGCCCCTGGCTGGAGGCTTTGAGTCCGCTAGCAGCCACAGGATAGTCCGGTTAAGTAGTCACGACCTCTCAAGGTCAACTACGAGATGCCATACCCTAAAAGAAAATAAAAAAAAAACGCTTTGAAATGCGTTTCATGAACTGACGGATAGTGGGAATCCTGAGGTCTACGTGGAGGATTTCGTTGCGAACGTACCAGGGGGAGCCTGTTATCCTACGGAGGAACTTGTTCTGGAGGGTCTGCATTCTATTGAAGCGAACGGGCTTGGCGTGTGCGAAGACTGCACTGGCTTAGGTCATGATCGGGCGAAATTTCAAATCAAATATCATCTTTATCGTTTTATAGGAATAAAGTAGTACATGTTTGGGACATTTTGCGACCAATACCGTTAAACCAAAGATAATATAGATAAAAGGTATCCTTAGACGAACAATTTATTAGTTTTGGTTGCATCCCTTTCCAAAATAATGTAAAACAAAATATATTTTTTGTGTCATCATTATCAAACAAACCAAGAAAATTACTCATAGAATGCGGAAGGTCGGGCAAAGTTAATTGTAGATGGCGCGACCATAGCTAGGTCCCTACGGCCTTTAATAAATTTGACATTTCGTTCATTCATTCAATTTTGTGTTCATTCATGAGTTTGATTTTATTTCACTATTTTCGGTTATTTCAGTATTTTATAACAAGTACTTGACATGGAAAGTGACAGCATTTTAAACCTTGAATATTTCCTCGTAATCACTTTCTTCAAAACGTTTGACACAACTCGAACTCAAAAAAATCTCTACGAATATAAACCACAATCTTCAAATTTTAGGATCTTTCGGGAAACGGTGCACTCCAATTTCGGAGTATCTAGGAACACAATAACGCGTCAATTTTCGCTAAAATAAAATAAAACCACATCACGCCTTGTATTATTAGCTTGTGTTGGGAACTAGCTACGACAGCGCCGTTTTGACAGTTGCCTTCCCCATTATAAAAAATCGTAAATGCCTGGAACATTTTGCAGCCAATATAATAAAGGAATTCGGATACGATCACATATTTTTTTGGTAGCATCACAAATTCCCATTAGATTTTTTTTTTTTTTTTTTTTTTTTTTTTTTTTTTTGTATGGCATTTCGTAGTTGACCTTGAGAGGTCGTGACTACTTAACCGGACTATCCTGTGGCTGCCTTAAGCGGACTCAAAGCCTGCAGCCAGGGGCGTAAAACTACTTATATTATTAAGCGAACGCTCGCTAAGGGCACCCCCTGTGGGGTACGGACCTCGGCTTAGGGCGTCGCTGACGGGAGGACAGCAAGATGGGACAGGCTGGATCAAGTTTTGTTGATTATTATTATTCGGGGAATTTAAAGCTACAGGCTCAGCTACGGCGCGGGCTGGCACTTCGTCGAGCAAGGGTCGGGGGGGACAATTACGTCGGGATCTTCGCGAGGAACCTCGGCGGCGAGGTCGGAATGTCGGTCTGTGTTTGTGCACTGTACTGGTGGCCCTACTGCTCTCCTGAATGAGAGTTATGTGGTCATCGGGATCGGTGAGGACATGCTTGGGACGGCGGACATGACTAATGGAGGAGGGAATATAGCTAGCGGCTTTCACAACCAGAGGGTTGCGGTGATTCGCGGCGGTCTCGAAGAAACGCTTTGAACTGCGTTTCATGAACTGACGGATAGTGGGAATCCTGAGGTCTACGTGGAGGATTTCGTTGCGAACGTACCAGGAGGAGCCTGTTATCCTACGGAGGAACTTGTTCTGGAGGGTCTGCATTCTATTGAAGCGAACGGGCTTGGCGTGTGCGAAGACTGCACTGGCATAGGTCATGATCGGGCGGATGCACGCTGTGTAGATACGCATTTTGCACTTTAATGACAATTTGCTACGTGCATTGAGGACAAAGTGAAGTCTACCTAGAGCGAAGGCGGCGCGCGAACGAGCCGCCTTAATGTGCTCTGAAAAAGAGAGGTGTTCGTCTAGTACGACACCCAGGTATTTGGCTCGCTTCTCCCAAGGGATCGGCTTGCCGAACATGGTGATCGGTCGAGGGAGCTTTACTGCATTCCCATTGACCCTCCCACACTTTCACGATTGGAAGTGTCTTGCTGTCGGCTTGGTATGTCCCATTGGATTGACTTCGATTCGCCATTTTCTAAACCAAGCACCAAGCTTGTTCACTTGGGTTTGGAGAATGCGAGCTATCGAATTTTCATCACGGCCGGTGTAGTAGATGGCCGTGTCGTCTGCGAACAGGGCCAACTGCGCCTTGCTGCACTTGGGCATATCGCTGGTGAATAGCGTGAAAGCTAAAGGAGAGATCACAGAGCCCTGAGGGACTCCTGCGCGAATAGGGTGGGGGGAGGATAGCGCTCCTTCGATGCAATAACGGAAGGTGCGATTCGACAAAAAGTCCCGTAAGATGAGCACGAGACGATCTGGCACACCGAGTTGGTACAGCTTATATAATAAGCCGTTGTGCCAGACTTTGTCGAACGCTTTCGCTATGTCGAAGAAGACAGCACCGGTCATCAAACCTCGTTGGAAACCGAAGTTGATGTGTTCGACTATACGGTGGACCTGTTGTACGCACGAGTGTTGGGTTCTAAAACCAAACTGTTCGTTGGGGATAAGGCCCTTTGTCTCGGCGTAGTCCCTGAGGCGCTTATAAATAAGCCTCTCATAGATTTTGCCGAGGACATTGAGCAGACTGATGGGGCGGTAACTAGTAGGCTCCGACTTTGGCTTGCCGAGCTTCGGGATACCGATGACGGTGGCTTCTTTGAATGCCTGTGGGAAGATGTTGTTGCTCAGAGCACCATTGAATATGGTGGTCAGTAGCATTATCAGGTGGGCAGGGAAAAGTTGGAATACCCTATTGGTGATTCCATCTGAGCCGGGGGCTTTACGAGCCTTAAGACCTTTGATGAGGTCGTGCACTTCGTCGGGCGTGACGGGGGGCAGTGGATACTCTGGGTCTTCGACGGGAGGGAGGGAGGCTCTATGTTCGACTTCAGCGTCGACCTCAGAGAGGTGAGCTTGGTCTACTGGTTGAGAGCTAGGCGAGCATTGGACTTCTAGACTGTCGGCTAGAAGCTCAGCCTTGTCGATATCATCGAAGGCGATGGTCTTGTCGGGACGGATCAGGGGGGGCATGGAGACTATTTCTCCGGATCTGAGCTTCCTCTGGAGTTTCCAGAAGGCTAGGTGGGTGGGCTCTAGTTCGCTCAACATCTTGTCCCAGCCGGCGGTACGCAGCTCCTCTATGCGTGTTCTTACAGTACGCTGTAAGTAGCGCCTATGGGCTGTGTTCGCGTTGCAGGGGAAGTTGCTGTAGGCACGGACAGCCGCGTTCTTCTCATTCAACAGTTCGCGTACATCGTCCGGCAACTTCCAGCGACGGTCATCCGTCGCTGGAATTTCCCTTGAACAATCGTTCAGGACTGATTGTACGTGAGCTGTGAATGAGTCGATCGCGGCCGTCGTGTCAGCGATAGAGTCAAAATGATCGGGGAATAGGTCCAAGTGGGGGGACGTGGTGGATTTTAAGCGATCGCTTACTTTCCTCCAGTCCGTTACCACTTTGTTGGGAAGGGGTTGGGTGGAATCGGGCAGACCTATGCGGGGGACCAGTTTCATGACTACTGGACGGTGATCGGAAGCGAGCTCTTGTACCACTTCTATAGAGTCCAACCGTAGGTTGACGTTCTGTAGGAGCGCCACGTCGAGAACATCGGCGGTGTGATTGGGATCGGGGGGAAAATGAGTGGGAGTCATCGGCGCGATGACATCTAAATTCTGAGAGGAGGAGAGGTTGAACAAGTGTCTCCCTCTGGAAGAGGTCCTGGTGCTATTCCAGGACGGAAGTTTTGCGTTGAGATCACCCGCTATGATAACGGAGTCACTCAGGCTAAAAAGTACAGAAAGATCTTCAGTAAGGAGTTGGAAGTTCTCCGAAGTATTAATGGGGGGGAGGTAGGCCGAAACTATGGTGATCGGTTGATGACCTGTCATGCCAAGCCGGCAGCAAGACACTTCTAATCGTGAGAGTGTGGGAGGGTCTATGGGAATGCAGTATAGCTCCTTTTTGTAATAGATAAGGGTACCGCCCTTTTGGCAACGCGTCCTGTCATTGCAAACTGTACGATAGTTTGCAATTGACGGATTTCGGTAACTCGGTTTGAGGAACGTTTCCTGAACAAGGAGGATGTTGATGTGATGGTCGCGGAGGAACTCGCTGATTTCAGCGCGTTGTCGCAGGATGCCATTGGCATTGAAATAACCTAACTTTAGGGATCGGGGTTTATTTTTTATAATGGTCACTGGTGAGTTATATGTCAGGTAACAGGTAACACGGCCTAATCTAGGAGTCACTTTTTTGAAAAAGATCGTTTTTGTTAGACCACTAACTTTATTTTAGGGATAATAAATACTAAGTGCTTCTCTTTTTAGCGCAGTTTAACCGCTTTAGTAAGAGTGAGAAGTAAACATATTTTGTAGCGGTGGGTAATCTTTATTCCGGCAAGTGAATTGATTCACTTATTCCGACTCCGGGTCCGGTACCGGTTCACCTTATTTATTCCTTTGGCACCGTTTGGCACCGGCACTCACTCGCTCATTTTGGTTCCCCGGTTTCGCAGAACATTTTATTCATTTGGTTCACTGGATCATTTGGCACATTTTGAATTGAACAGTTGGTTAGTTAGAGCGATACGACGTGTTCCGAGTACTTCCGAGTGACTTGAGCGAGTGAACGAGAGTGAACAGTGAACGCGCGCTCCGGAATCATTTGGTACCGCGGTGCCGGTAAGGATTGTGAGGAATAAATAAGGTTTACGTATCCGCGTTCGGTACCGGCTCCTTTGGATCAGTAACTCCGGAGTTACCCACCGCTAATATTTTGAAATAAATATTAGATGTTTATCTTTTTAGCAAGGGTCATTGTTTGATGAGGGAGAGAGAAAAATTGATAACCCTGTTATTTTCCATTTTCTTTCCTTTTTGTGAGTGTGGAAATATCAGATAACAAACATTCTGTATGGGTCAGATATTTTGAGTAACAGATAAGCTATATTGGTAGGAACAATTGTTATTTGTTATTTTTAAACATCTGTTATTTCTATCTGTTACGATAAATACGGCTGGCCGGCGAGCTATACAGTAAAAGTACTCTATGCCGGCGAGCGTCTCATCCGCCCCGACAAGAGCGTCGCATTCGACAGCCCCGACAAGGCCGAATGTGTTGCTGACAGCCTTGAGTCCCAATGTAGTACCAGTAGACCAAGCTCACCTGAACAAGGTCAACGCTGAAGTCGAACGGAGAGCTTCTATCCCACCCGTCGAAGACCCCGATGATCCTCTGCCTCCCGCCACTCCAGACGAAGTGCACGACATCATATAAGGGCTTCACGCACAGAAAACTCCAGGTTCGGACGGTATTACCAATAAAGTGTACAAAGTCCTTCCCGCCCCGCTAATAATGCTGATGACCGCCATCTTCAATGGCGCCTTGAGCAATAACATCTTCCCACAAGCGTGGAAAGAAGCAACCGTTATCGGTATCCCTAAGCCAGGCAAGCCAAAGTCTGAGCCCTCTAGTTACCGCCCTATTAGCTTACTGAATGTTCTCGGCAAAATCTACGAGAGGTTTATTTAAAAACGTCTCAAAGACTATGCCGTAGCAAAGAGCCTCATTCCCAACGAGCAGTTTGGTTTCCGAAACCAACTCTCGAGCATCCACCGGTCCACCGTATCGTAGAGCCTTTGTGCGTAACTTTGGTCTGTAGCATAACGCGACGACGGTTGTGCTATTCTTCGACAAAGTCTGGCACAACAGCTTGTTATACAAGTTTTACCAACTCGGAGTGCCAGATCGTCTCGTGCTCATCTTACGAGACTTTTTGTCGAATCGCACCTTCCGCTATCGCATCGAGGGTGCACTCTCGTCCCCTCACCCTATTCGCGCCGATGTCCCTCAGGGGTCCGTATTATCTCCCCTTGTCTTCACGCTGTTCACCAGAAGATTATGAAAAGTGTGATAGGCAAATAAATTTCGGAGCATCAAGTTTCTGCCAGATAGAGGGAACCCGTACTAGACTAGACTAAATATTCTAAAAACCATAGACTAGTTGACTAGAACAGAAAACAAGCTTTTGTCTATTCCAGTTCCAGTTGCGACAATGCATGTTGTTGTGATAACAATTTTATTTGTTAATTTGTAATATTCGTACATTTTGCGAAAATGCGGAGACAAAGTCTTAATTACTCATAATTTGTGATGGGATATACTTACAGTTTTATGTTATTATTTTTGTTTTTATAATTGTTTTACAAGTGGTAGCCCTAATCATGGAAAAAGCGGAGGTTGCGTTTACTATTTTAGTGTTACATTTTGTTGTAATAACTGAAACTTCACGTGTTACTGTTTATCCCGGAGATACGTTACCTCACCATGGTCGTTGTGAGCCAATTACTATTCAGTTTTGTCAACAAATCAGATATAATCAAACCATTTTTCCGAACATACTGCATCATGCTAAGCAAGAAGACGCTGGGCCCGAGGTCCACCAGTTTACACCTTTGATAAAAGTCAACTGTTCACCAGATCTGAAATTCTTTTTGTGCTCGGTATACGCACCTGTATGCACAATATTAGATAAGGCTATACCTCCATGTAGACATTTATGTGAATCGGCAAAACAAAATTGTGACGAGATTATGAGAGACTTTGGATTTCCTTGGCCTGAACATTTGGAGTGCACAAAGTTTCCTGTGGCTACTGATGAAAACGTGATATGTGTAGGTGATAACAACATAACTCATGAATCTCGAAAGCATACTGAATCAAAACTTCCTAAAGTGAACTTTAAGAACAACAATGAAAGGGATCCAACCAAACTGCATGGAGCTAAAGACTATGGATTTGTTTGTCCTGTACAATTTAAAGTTCCAAAGAACTTGGACTTGGAGTTTTCACTTAAAGTTGGGGATAAAGTTGAATATGACTGTGGGGCTCCTTGCACTGGAATGTTTTTCAGCCAGGATGAGAAAAACTTTGCTCGATTATGGATTGGTATCTGGGCAACAATGTGCACTGTTAGTTGCCTGTTCACAGTTTTGACATTCCTAATAGACACAGACAGGTTCAGATATCCAGAAAGGCCTATTATTTTTCTGTCAGTATGTTACCTCATGGTTGCTGCAGCATATGTCATGGGCTGGAGTGCAGGTGACAGTGTTAGCTGTCAAGGCCCATTCCCAACCACAATAAGTGGAGCAAGGTTACCTAACATATCAGTAATTACACAAGGAACTAAGCATGAACCATGCACAATACTCTTTATGGTGGTTTACTTCTTCAGTATGGCCTCAAGTATTTGGTGGGTTATTTTAACGCTGACATGGTTCTTGGCAGCTGGTCTCAAGTGGGGACATGAAGCTATTGAAGCAAATTCTCAGTACTTTCATTTAGCTGCATGGGCTGTGCCTGCTATCAAAACTATATCAATATTGGCCATGGGAAAAGTTGATGGTGAGTATTCAAAACTTATGTATAGTTTTTAAAACACATTCATTTGGTTAGACCAACTCATGCAGAACCAGAAAAACTAATTTAAACTTGATTATTTTATTATAAGCATTTTATAGGTTTTTTTTTTTTTTTTCTTAAACTCCTAGTAAAACAAAAATTACTCCATGATTTTTATGTATATTCTAAACAATATCTGTCTCTCTGAAATACTTGCCATCACTAGTGCATAAAACTATGCAAAGTTTGAAGAACATTAGATTTAGACAAGTCAACTTAATAGTATTAATTGGTTAGTTTTGTAAATATCTGCACTCACTGAATAATCACGATATCTCAAGAACTATTAAACCTACAAACTTGAAATTAAGCAATTAAGTTCTATAAGGATGTAGGTGCCCGCAATAAAAAGATTTTTGGGAATTGAATATATTTTAAAGTCAGGCATTTTTAAATTAAACATTTAGGTTTTTTGTTAGCAGAAAACATCCATGTATTTTTTCAGTTTTTGGAAATTCCATTCCTAGGAGGTTGGAACAGGGATGACAGTTTTAACCTGAATTGTGTGTCCGACCGAAACACATATTCAACCAAAACAGAAACTAATGAAGTAAAAGTTAGTAGGTAAATTGACATTAATTTCTGGGACCCATCGTGTTTTGTAGGTTAAATAAACTGACAAAGGTTAAAATAACGATTGAAAAATCGGCCATAACTTTTATAGGGTACTTAGCAGACATGCTACTACCACCAATAAGCGATTTAATGGCCTTTCGGAAGCTCGATACAGGGACAACGCTTGATCTCTCACCAATTCAGCATCTTTTGAGAACAATTTTATATTGTAATCAAACGGAACTAGTCGCCATGACGCGAAGCAGCGTCGAATTAATCTCTGAAACGTGTGATTTTAATATCGCGACCGACGCAAGGTTGCTACGCTAGGTCTGCTATTGCTTGTACCAATCTCCCGGAGACCGCCTACATTTCTTTTGGCGTATAATAAAAGGATATAATACTGTACCCTAATTGTGTAATACACAATCAAACGGAATCTGAATAGTTTTGAAACAGATTGCTAATCCATTGCTTCATAAGTTCGATAAAAAATTCTGCTCAACAATGTAAATAACGCAATGAATGTTGTGTAACTGTCAAAATCAAACAGATTATTCGTAATCGTTTACGAATATGTGTTACGTTATTGGCCTGCTGGTCGGAACCAAATTACTTCAATTTATACGTTTTCGTGGGTTGTATAAAAAGTGAGAAAACGGGATCCCATTACTGTCTACGCCTTCTGTGTACCTTTCACTTGTTCGTGATCTATTAAACCCAACAGGTCACGAACGCCGAAACCGAACCTGCGGCTGGAACCTGACTTTTTGCCCCCTTTCTATACATTGAGGAGTTCTACTAGGAGTGCGAAATTAATATGAGACCCCAATTAGTACTAAGCCTCTTTTTTTTAAAGTATGCCCTTAAAAAAACCCTTGGAATAATTTCGAACCTTTTCACGCTGGCGAAGCCGCAGACATAAGTACTTACTTTACTGGTCGTGTATATTTCTCTTCCCCCAATGTAAAGTTATTCATTCATTTATTTTTTGTTTCAGGCGATGTACTCTCTGGTGTTTGCTATGTTGGACTGTGGGATGCTGAAGCACTACGAGGATTTGTTTTAGCACCACTCTGTGTCTATCTAGTTCTTGGAACTATTTTCTTACTTGCAGGTTTTGTATCACTATTCCGTATCAGAACTGTTATGAAACATGATGGAACAAAAACAGACAAACTAGAGAAATTAATGATTCGTATTGGAGTGTTCGGTGTTTTATACACGGTCCCAGCATTAATAGTGATTGCATGTCTTTTCTATGAACAAGCAAACTTTGACGATTGGATGGTAACTTGGCACCGTGATATGTGTTCTATTCCTCTGTATTCTATTCCATGCCCTTTCACACGTAGAGAAACAAACAGACCTAAATTTGAAATGTTCATGATCAAGTACTTAATGACGATGATAGTAGGAATAACTTCCAGTTTTTGGATTTGGTCTGGAAAAACATTAGTTTCCTGGCGCCAATTTTTCGATAAAATTAAGGGTCGAAGAGTGGAAGCATATGTCTGAACTGTAAGTTGTTTGTCTCATTTACAGCTTTAAAAAAATAAAATTCTCTTCCCGCCGTCAATGACGCAGCTAAAACATGGCAGTTATTATTACTTTAGCATTGAGATTACTCTTCAATATTATTGAAATTCAAAATAAGGCTGATATTGTAAATAGTTTTTTCTCATTTATAATTATTGTGTCTTAGGTATACCGTTATTTTTTATTTTTTTGTAATTATTTTTAAGAATCAAATATCAATCAAAATAAAATCATTGTATTTTTTATTTCGCTTTTTATTGTAAAAACTATTGTCCTCTTTTCTGTACCTACTTCTTTGTGTCATTGATTATCCACCAAAATCATTTCATGTAAAGTAGTTTGCCAATACTCACAATGATGCTTTTACTGTTATGTTTTACAGTTATCAAATATAAGCCAAGTCCCTAACTCTACAAACCATCTTGGTCAAAGTGACCAAGACCAAACGACCAAATGTCCAAGGTTTCACGGCCGCCGCACAGACACTCACGGCATATGGTAAAAAAATAGTCACTGGTCTTCAATGTTTTAACAGTGAAAGCATTATGCGAGTCTTGACAACCGTTCGTATGTATTATCGGGAGTATCGGGTTTTTTTGTTAATTTAACTTATCTATCTTGCTTTTTTAAATTTTAATATACCTACTAATGGTAGACACGCTGCGATCGACACGTGCCTCGCGACATGAGCGCGTACCAACTCCACTGTGGCAAAAATACGTACAGCTGTACGTATCTTTGCCACAGTGAAGCTAGTAGGTACTAATTTGTGGCATACAGCCTCATTTGCTATGCTGGGTTGGTGAGGAATAAAACCGCTGATTGCTTATTTCTTCTATATTTGGAGTGTTTTCTTCAGGAGAGCTTGCCGCCGACTGTGTCGGACGAGTTTTGTTTATTTGGCATCTCGCAGGTCAACCTTTGAGGTTGTTGTCTGCTTAAGCGGACTTGCCTGTGGTTGCCCTAATAAATGAAGGCCTCCAGCCAGGACTTAAACTTAAATACTAACTAAAAACTAAGCGACTACACGCTAAGTGCACCCCCTGTGGGGTACGGACCTTGGCTTAGGGCGTCGCTGGAAGAGGGCAGCAAGGGACTAGCTGGATCAGGATTGATGTTATTTTGAGACGAATTTAAAGCTACATGCTCAGCGGCGCGGGCTGGCTCGAGCAAGGGTCGGGGACGGCGTGAGTTTGGTCGTCGCGGCGGGCCTCGGCGGCGAGGACGGTAGGACGGCGATCGGGTTTTGGGCTTATGTAGAGTGCTGGTGGCGTTACTCTCCTGGAGGAGGGTAGTGGCGTCGCCGGGGGCGATTAAGATATGCCTTGGTCGGCAAATACTGCTAATGCGGGAGGGAGTATAGCATGCGGCCGCTGAAACCAGGGGATTTAGGTGTTCTGCGCCACAGTCGAAGAAACGCTTAGATAAGCATTTTCATGAATTGGTTTATGGTGGGCATTTTAAGGTCGACGTGGAGATCTATATTACGGACATAGTAGGGGGCGCCTGTGACCTTTTTATGGAAACTGTTCTGGAAGGTCTGCACCATATAAATGGAGATGACGTGGTTTAGCGTGCGCGAATAACGTAGGCATAGGTCATGTTGGGACGGATGACTGCGGTATAAATGCGCAGTTTGCATTTTAGTGACAGTTTGCTGCGGGCTGTCAGTATGAATTGGAGTCTACTAAGAGCAAAGCGCGCGCGAGCGAACCGCCTTGATATGCTCCTTAAAGGAAAGGTTTTGATCAAGGATCAAGCCTAGGTACTTGGTTTGCTTCTACCAAGGGATCGTCTTGCCGTACATAGTAATCGGGGTGGGAGGGGGGGAATCGACGACGTCTCGAGAAAAGAACCGCCTGACTCTTATCGGGGTTGACCTCGATTCTCCATTTCCGGAACCGTAGTTTCGTCGGCGAAGAAAGCCAACTGAGCCTTTTAACATTTTCGGATATCGTTGGTAAAGGTTTTATATCAAGCCTTTGTGCCAGACTTTGTCGAAGGCTTTCGCTATGTCAAAGAATAGCACACCCGTCGTCGCGTTACGCTGCAGACCGGCACACATGTGCTCTACGATACGGTATACCTGGTGAGTACCAGAGTGTTGGCTTCGGAAACCAAACTGCTCGTGGGGAATGAGGCTCTTTGCTTCGGCATAGTCTTTGAGACGCTTATAAATAAGCCTCTCGTAGATTTTGTCGAGAACATTGTGTAAGCTAATAGGGCGGTAGCTGGAGGGCTCAGACTTTGGCTTGCCTGGCTTTGGGATACCGATGACGGTTGCTTCTTTCCACGCTTGTGGGATGATGTTGTTGCTCAAGGCGCCATTGAAGATGGCGTTCATGAGCAATATTAGAGGGGCAGGAAGGAGTTTGTATACCTTATGGGTAATACCGTCCGAACCGGGGGCTTTACAAGCGTGGAGCCCTTTAATGATGTGGTGCACTTCGTCTGGAGTGACGGGAGGCAGAGTATAATCAGGGTCGTCGATTTCTCTCCGTTCGGCTTCAGCGTCGACCTTGTTCAGGTGAGCTTGGTCTACTGCTTGAGAGCTGGGAGAACATTGTCCTCTAGGTTGTCAGCAAGACATTCGGCCTTATGGGGACTGTGGAAAGCGACACTCTTGTCGGGGCGGTTGAGAGGAGGCATAGAGACCTCTTCGGAGGAACGCAATTTCCTCTGTAATTTCCAGAAGGCTTGATGAGTGGGCTCGAGTTCACTGAGCATCTTGTTCCAGCCCTCTGAGCGAACCTCCCCTATGCGTTTCTTTACGGCACGCTGTAAATGGCGCATGTGGGCTTTGTTAGCGTCACAAGGGTCATTTAACATTAACCAATCAGAGCGAGGCAGGATTTCGGTTCATTTAGCTAAATGACAAAGAAACTTTACCGTAATGGGAACCGCGTCACAATTTTTACGTTTGTGGCTAACTTTGACTATGTTTACCTATGTAAATGTATTATTCGTATTTATGTATCGTGGGCTATCTACTAAAATTATAAATTCACTAAAACATTATATAATACATAACATAAAACCCTGATTCGAACACTAACTACTGCTTAAGCCTGCAATCATTTTACATACACATTACTTACTCTATTATTTAAACACGTATGCACTGTTCACTTAAACTCTTAATTGAGAGTTCTTTTATTTACTTAATTACTGTTTTTATGTACTATCACTGTCCCGCACACAATTTATCCTCATTTCTAGTTGGTACTCCATCATCAGACCCTGATAAACTTCTGCTATATGTTGGTCAGGGTATCCTGCAAATTCCAGGTGATGCTGCAGCATCAGTTAAAGGTTACTGTGTGCTTCTATATCTTTGAAGTAACAGATTACCAACATTCGACTCGATCAGACCTGTGGAAGATACTCACATTCCTTAATCACGGGAAAGAGCTGATAATCATCAACCGGCTGAACAGATTCTTGAATCGTAGCGAAGAACACTCACTATTTTCACTCACACCTTTCAAACAAACAAACAAAAAATCGGTTCAGCCGTTTAGGAGCTACAAGGGCGCGGACAGACACACAGATACACACGTTAAAAACTTAAAACACCCCTCGGTTTCCGTCGGGGGTTGAAAAGCTAGACAAATGAAACTTTGAAAATACGACAAAACGCTTTGAGCAAAGGTAGGCAGTGCCTTCCTGCTGTTTTTTCTGGCTCGTCCTTGCGGGGGGACTAACGTACTCCCAGATTAAGTTATTGGGTTGTAGTTATAAAGGTTCCACCTCCAGTGACTCCTTCTTTCACTGCCTCTCGAATCGACTTCAGTTGTAAACTGTAGCAATGTTTGATTGTACCTACCCAAAACTGTTAGAATCGTAAATTAGGTACGCCCAAAAATCTTGGAGAGTCTGAACATAGGCACAACGAACTTTCGCGCATGTTCTCTCTCTCATGAAGCGAGAGAGTGAGAGTCACCATTTGGTTCTTAGTTACTGCGCATGCGCAGCCTCGGCAGCCTTCTGCGGAAAGTTCGGCCTTGTAAAGATATTTCGGCCGTAGGTACTGTAGACAGCTATGCAATGTTTGTCTGGGTGACGAAGTCCTATACCTACTTTACTAATGTTATGAAAAGTAATTCGTATTTGTCTCTTACCAATTCACGCCATAACGGCGAAACGGATTTAGATGAAAGGCACACGGATAGACCATGACCGTAAGGTTAAGGACATAGGCGGAGGCGGACTTTTCAAGACAAGACGCCCAAGACTTTTGCTACATTCACAAATTGGATAAGTAGCTCAGACTCTCAGGCTACGAGGTGTAAGAGTAACAGTTTTTCTCGACCATTTCCTGGTCATCAGGAAGAAAACAAGCTTCGAAGTCATGTGAGCATTGTGATCGAAACTTTAGAAACGTTGGCCTGTCTAATCAATCACGAAAACTCGATTATCGCACCGTCGAAAAGACTAGTGTTCCTTGGAATTCATAGGGATACATGGTTGAATCGCAAACGACTTCCCGACGAGAAGATTCTTGTACTTTTGTACAAAATAGGTCAGATGCTGCAAAAGGAACACTCAGAGAACTTCAGAGCCTCGTGGGTCTACAAAATTTTTGCCAGCTTTGCAGTTCCAAAAGGAAAACTCAACACTCAACAACTCAACCAAATCTTGAAGTCAGATTACAGGACATTACACACCTTACCTCGTACTGCTATAGCCAATCTAACGCGGTGGCGCCAGAATTGTCAATATTCGTCGGCCATACATACGCCACTGCCTTCTCATTTCCGCGCACACCCGGTATATACAAAGGCCATGCCTATCACTTGTCAAGGTTTCGGATGACTCCAGAATGCACGAACAAAATATTCTCCAAATGAGGAGGTCCACTGATTGACCGCTTTGCTTCCAACCAAGCGCATGTAGATAGTGACAAATTACGTGTCCTTGGATCAAAACGACGACCAAGCCCTGTTCTACGACGAGTTCTCTCAGATGTGGAAATACAACCTAGCGTGGGTATTTCCTCCACCCTTTCTGATCCCCAAGGTCCTGAGTTATCTCAATCAAGCACAGGGAACGTACCTAGGGAATACGGGCTGGTGTCCGCAACTCCACGAAAACGCGCGTATTTTGCGTACGGAACGTACCTACTAGCAGTTCCACGATGGGAACGGGTTTTTTGGCGACCCGACATCAATTTGGTTGCCCTTGCAGCTCCACTCACTCTTCATCACCTTTACAAAGTCTTGATCGACACGACAACAGGACTGCCTCCATCGAACGTCCACGACATGACTCTGGAAGTTTGGAAATGTGGGGGTGGTCTAAGATGCTAACATCCTGGATTAGTAGTCAATTAGAACTTCTTGGGAAGTCATTGCGTCCGTCAACACGTAAAGTTTATAGCGTTGCTTGGAAGAGATGGCTAGCTTGGTTCAGATCTCACCAGGTTAATCCTTTGACTCCAATAGCAAGTGCAAGTATCTGATCTCCATTTAGTTCATAAATTATCGTACAATTAAAATATTTTGTTACACAAGTCTGTGGTCTCCACCCTTAGTAACCCAGAAACATCCGGCCAGTTAAGTACGAATGTCCTAGGTAAACTTGTTCTAAAACAGGGATGCACAGACCACGGCCCGCGGGCCGCATGCGGCCCGCCGGTCGAATACTGGTGGCCCGCCGACAGCAAAAATAATACTCGCATACATTCGAAAAATATTGAATTCTATTCCAGAATAAAACCAAAAAAAATATGTTCGAAAAGTAATTTGAATCTCGCGCGCGCGCTCTTTAGTGCGCTTATCGGTGCGCCGTGCATGCGTCGGTAACAGCGGTCGGTAATGTTCGTGCCGATCTCGGTTAAATTCGTTTTCTTGAGGAAGCGCCGCGGCCGGCGGCGCGGCGACGAAGGCAGCGCGGTGGCGGGTATCCACGGGTTATATTGTTAGAGCAAGCGAGATAGCAACAGTCCCGAATTCCCGATTGCTCGCGTAGGTAGGTGCACGAAGCTTCCAGAGTCGGTTTCGAGATTTCTCCAGACAGTTTTCGACTCTATACGCGCGGTATAAAAGCCACGCTAACCGCAGCGACCGACTCACCACCCCATTTTTAACGTCCGAACCATCTGCAACCTCACCGGCTTGCAGATTGAGAAACCTTTCAAGACCGGTGTCATAGGGCAGTGACACCGCTGCCAGTTATACGGGCATTCGCAGATGCACTGCCATGCCAAACCCAGGTGCGTCAAATGCCTGGGCGAACACGGCACTGTAGACTGTTCCCGTCCAAAAGACCGCACCTTGTGCACAGAGCCACCAATCTGTGTGCTGTGCGGTGAGTCAGGCCATCCGGCCAACTATCGTGGGTGCCCCAAGGCTCCCAAAACCTCATCTCCCAAGCTGACGAAGCGTGCAGACGCCCGTCAACAAAGGGAAAGCCCCCGCTACGCCCACGCGTGGCCAACGACTCATCACCAGGAGCGACTCAGTCCTCAAAGGCCCTCGCCCTGGAATTACTACCTCCACCAGCAGACTTTTCCAGCCTTAACTCCCAGAGCCGTCCCTGCGGCCATCCCTCCACTAATGGACCCCCGCATTCGCGTCAACGCGCCCCCAGGCATTCGTGTGCCTGTCAACAAAGCCGCTCCTGCCGCTTCAGCTCCACCCGCAGCCACCCGTATAGTCGGCCAGAACCCAATGGACGCCTTCTACGTGATCTCGAGCACGTTCACGGCCTTCCTTACCCCTCGCGCCAGGAAAAAGGCCAGCGAAATGCCGGCAACCTTTTCATGATTCAAAGCATATATAACGCGTACCCGGACATTACGCAAGCCCTGATGTCCTTTACCAATCAACCCAACCCTAATAATGGATAAAGGAATCCTCGCGAGAACCAAACCCCGATCCCTAAAGTTAGGTTATTTCAATGCCAATGGCATCCTGCGACAACGCGCTGAAATCAGCGAGTTCCTCCGCGACCACCACATCGACATCCTCCTTGTTCAGGAAACGTTCCTTAAAACGAGTTACCGAAATCCGTCAATTGCAAACTATCGTACAGTTCGCAATGACAGGACGCGTTGGCATAAGGGCGGTACCCTTATCTACTACAAAAAGGAGCTTTACTTTTTTTTTTTTTTGTGTATGGCATCTCGTAGTTGACCTTGAGAGGTCGTGACTACTTAACCGGACTATCCTGTGGCTGCCTTAAGCGGACTCAAAGCCTCCAGCCAGGGGCGTAAAACTACTTATATTATTAAGCGAACGCTCGCTAAGGGCACCCTCTGTGGGGTACGGACCTCGGCTTAGGGCGTCGCTGACGGGAGGACAGCAAGATGGGACAGGCTGGATCAAGTTTTGTTGATTATTATTATTCGGGGAATTTAAAGCTACAGGCTCAGCTACGGCGCGGGCTGGCACTTCGTCGAGCAAGGGTCGGGGGGGACAATTACGTCGGGATCTTCGCGAGGAACCTCGGCGGCGAGGTCGGAATGTCGGTCTGTATTTGTGCACTGTACTGGTGGCCCTACTGCTCTCCTAAATGAGAGTTATGTGGTCATCGGGATCGGTGAGGACATGCTTGGGACGGCGGACTTGACTAATGGAGGAGGGAATATAGCTAGCGGCTTTCACAACCAGAGGGTTGCGGTGATTCGCGGCGGTCTCGAAGAAACGCTTTGAAATGCGTTTCATGAACTGACGGATAGTGGGAATCCTGAGGTCTACGTGGAGGATTTCGTTGCGAACGTACCAGGGGGAGCCTGTTATCCTAGGGAGGAACTTGTTCTGGAGGGTCTGCATTCTATTGAAGCGAACGGGCTTGGCGTGTGCGAAGACTGCACTGGCATAGGTCATGATCGGGCGGATGCACGCAGTGTAGATACGCATTTTGCACTTTAGTGACAATTTGCTACGTGCATTGAGGACAAAGTGAAGTCTACCTAGAGCGAAGGCGGCGCGCGAACGAGCCGCCTTAATGAGCTCTGAAAAAGAGAGGTGTTCGTCTAGTACGACACCCAGGTATTTGGCTCGCTTCTCCCAAGGGATCGGCTTGCCGAACATGGTGATCGGTCGAGGGAGCTTTACTGCATTCCCATTGACCCTCCCACACTTTCACGATTGGAAGTGTCTTGCTGTCGGCTTGGCATGTCCCATTAATACTTCGGAGAATTTCCAACTCCTTACTGAAGATCTTTCTGTCCTATTTAGCCTGAGTGACTCCGTTATCATAGCGGGTGATCTCAACGCAAAACATCCCTCCTGGAATAGCACCAGGACCTCTTCCAGAGGGAGACACTTGTTCAACCTCTCCTCCTCTCAGAATTTCGATGTCATCGCGCCGATGACTCCCACTCACTTTCCCCCCGATCCCAATCACACCGCCGACGTGCTCGACGTGGCGCTCCTACAGAACGTCAACCTACGGTTGGACTCTATAGAAGTGGTACAAGAGCTCGCTTCTGATCACCGTCCAGTAGTCATGGAACTGGTCCCCCGCTTAGGTCTGCCCGACTCCACCCAACCCCCTCCCAACAAAGTGGTAACGGACTGGAGGATAGTAAGCGATCGTTTAAAATCCACCACGTCCCCCCACTTGGACCCAATCCCCGATCATTTTGACTCTATCGCTGACACGACGGCCGCGATCGACTCATTTACAGCTCACGTGCAATCAGTCCTGAACGATTGTTCAAGGCATGTACGCGAACTGTTGAATGAGAAGAACGCGGCTGTCCGTGCCTACAGCAACTTCCCCTGCGACGCGAACAAAGCCCATATGCGTTACTTACAGCGTACTGTAAGAACACGCATAGAGGAGCTGCGTACCGCCGGCTGGGACAAGATGCTGAGCGAACTAGAGCCCACTCACCTAGCCTTCTGGCAACTCCAGAGGAAACTTAGATCCGGTGAAATAGTCTCCATGCCCCCACTGATCCGTCCCGACAAGACCATCGCCTTCGATGATGTCGACAAGGCTGAGCTTCTAGCCGACAGTCTAGAAGCCCAATGCTCGCCTAGCTCTCAACCAGTAGACCAAGCTCACCTCTCTGAGGTCGACGCTGAAATCGAACATAGAGCCTCCCTCCCTCCCGTCGAAGACCCAGAGTATCCACTGCCCCCCGTCACGCCAGACGAAGTGCACGACCTCATCAAAGGTCTTAAGGCTCGTAAAGCCCCAGGCTCAGATGGAATCACCAATAGGGTATTCCAACTTTTCCCTGCCCACCTGATAATGCTACTGACCACCATCTTCAATGGTGCTCTGAGCAATAACATCTTCCCACAGGCATTCAAAGTAGCCACCGTCATCGGTATCCCGAAGCTCGGCAAGCCAAAGTCGGAGCCTACTAGTTACCGCCCCATCAGTCTGCTCAATGTCCTCGGCAAAATCTATGCGAGGCTTATTTATAAGCGTCTCAGAGACTACGCCGAGACAAAGGGCCTCATCCCCAACGAACAGTTTGGTTTTAGAACCCAACACTCGTGCGTACAACAGGTCCACCGTATAGTCGAACACATCAACTTCGGTTTCCAACGAGGTTTGATGACCGGTGCTGTCTTCTTCGACATAGCGAAAGCGTTCGACAAAGTCTGGCACAACGGCTTATTATATAAGCTGTACCAACTCGGTGTGCCAGATCGTCTCGTGCTCATCTTACGGGACTTTTTGTCGAACCGCACCTTCCGTTATCGCATCGAAGGAGCGCTATCCTCCCCCCACCCTATTCGCGCAGGAGTCCCTCAGGGCTCTGTGATCTCTCCTCTAGCATTCACGCTATTCACCAGCGATATTTGGGCATATCGCCGCGAATCACCGCAACCCTCTGGTTGTCAAGGCCGCTAGCTATATTCCCTCCTCCATTAGTCATGTCCGCCGTCCCAAGCATGTCCTCACCGATCCCGATGACCACATAACTCTCATTCAGGAGAGCAGTAGGGCCACCAGTAAAGTGCACAAACACAGACTGACATTCCGACCTCGCCGCCGAGGTTCCTCGCGAACATCCCGACGTAACTTTCCCCCCCGACCCTTGCTCGACGAAGTGCCAGCCCGCGCCGTAGCTGAGCCTGTAGCTTTAAATTCACCAGATAATAATATAATCCAGATCCAGCCTGTCCCATCTTGCTGTCCTCCCGTCAGCGACGCCCTAAGCCGAGGTCCGTACCCTACAGGGGGTGCCCTTAGCGAGCGTTCGCTTAGTAATGTAAGTAGTTTTACGCCCCTGGCTGGAGGCTTTGAGTCCGCTTAAGGCAGCCACAGGATAGTCCGGTTAAGTAGTCACGACCTCTCAAGGTCAACTACGAGATGCCATACACAAAAACAGCGACCGACAGTTCGGTTTAAATTTGAGTGAAGTGTCAATAGTTCTAGTGTAGATTTTAACTCGACTAGCCGGTGTCATATATTTTGATCCACATTCAACGTAGATTTCCCGTCAAGTGCCGTGTATAATGGGGAAGGTCGGGCAAAGCTAATTGTAGATGGCGCGACCATAGCTAGGTCCCTACGGCCTTTAATTTTGACATTTCGTTCATTCATTCCATTTTGTGTTCATTCATGAGTTTGATTTTATTTCATTATTTTCGGTTATTTCAGTATTTTATTTCACTTGACATGGAAAGTGACAGAATTTTAAACCTTGAATATTTCCACTTAATCACTTTCTTCAAAATGTTTCTGTCACAAACTCGAACTCAAAAAAATCTCTACGAATAGCTTTATACAACAATTTTCTAATTTTATGGTCTTTCGGGAAATGGTGCAATCCAATTTCGGAGTATCTAGGAACACAATAACGCGTCAATTTTCACTAAAATAAAATAAAACCACATTACGCCTCGTATTATAAGCTTGTGTTGGGAACTAGCTACGACAGCGCCATTTTGACAGTTGCCTTCCCCATTGTGTTGTGAAATCGTAAGTAAAACTCTGTTAATACGTGTTTCCCTACACATTTAATCAATTATTTTTGGTAATTTAAAAAAGGATGGGTAATTTAAGTAGGTATACTGTAATTGTTTTTAGGTGCTGTGTTAATCATAGCCAGGATTAGAACGCAACATGGACAGGCCAGGGCCTAGTAAAAAACGTAAGGTTATAGATGAAAATCGGCAGTTTCAAGAAATTTGGACTGAGAAATACTTTTTTGTATGGTCGCTTATCAAAGTCGTTTGTTTAATTTGCAAGAATTCTGTTGCGATTGCAAAAGAATATAATGTCAAAAGGCACTATGAAACGCAGCAGCCTACTTTTACCAAGTTTACAGGCGAATTAAGAAAGCAAAAAATGTTGTCGTTAAAACGGGAGCTTACTGGTCAGCAAGCTATGTTTACAAAACCCATTCAAGACATTGACTTTAATAATTATTCTATTCCAAAAATGTGTTTGGATCGAAAACTGATTCTATGAATTACAGACAGTCCGTCTTTCGGCTAAGCATACAATTTCACTTCTTGAGAGTCGTAGAAGTGCAGCAAGGTGAACCTAAACCTGCATCAAAAACCCGCAACTAAGGTTTTCGATGCAGGTTTAATAGAAGTAGCTGGATAAATCCTTATTAGTAGAAGCTGGAACTAAAGTATCCCCTGGAAGTATCAGGTCAACCGTGGTCCAAATAGTACTATAATTATAAAGGAACTGTGGTCTCAAAAACTTGAGTAATCGAAGAGCGGATGTAACCTTTATTAGGTAGCACAGCAGTAAGTTGACATATGACAGGCTTGTGTTGAATTGCAGATAAAATTGCCAAAATGATTTAATAAAACTGTAATCTCTGCTTCTACTGTCTGCTACCATCAGTGGCTCAGCGTAAACAATGCCACAATACACAAAAAAAACACCTTATAACACAAGTAATAACATGTAAATTACCACCAACACATAGGTTATTGGAGTAAAACAATGGGGACAAGGAAATAAGGTATAACTGTAAAACGATGAAATCTTACGCATGGTGAGCTTAGATTTCATACAGCAGCGTTTTTTAACGATTTTTTCAACATTTTCGTTAGCCATAGCGATGATGAGTTATGATTATGAATGACTAGGTGCGAATTAAGGGACAGCTGATGCGAAGACACCAGGGAAGCACGCTGCTGAGTTATCAGCTGTTATAATCAAGTGAAGGAATTGCGAGGAGGGTGGATTATCTAACCGTTATACTTAAGCTTTATAAGAATAGAAGTGATTTTAGAAAAGTAGAAGGCTATTAATAAGAATGATTGCCACTAAAAGACTTGAAGGTAAATGAAAACATTCACTTAAATGTTGTTAATTAAACATATGAAATAAGACTAAGTAAACAAATAAATAAGAAATAACTTGGAACAAACTCACAAAATGTCTAAACCATGATCTGCAGTTTTCGTCTCTCTTTGCCCGTGACGACGACTCGAACTTTCGACAGGTTCGAAGTCCGACGCCGGGTTTCGTCTGGATGACTTCATCCTCTGGGCGTGTGCAGTGATACGCGAAGTTTCTTACACAAGGTATTGATGATTCCTGCTGGTACTGTCCCTGCTGAAGACCGCAACTGAAGAGCCTGGAGTTCGAAGTTTTTTGTTTTTTTCGAGACCGTTACTTTTGAAATTAAGACGACGAGATCCTTGAAGAACCAATGTTAGCGCGGGGAGCATCAGTGGTCTCCTGTTTAGTTAGGGTGCTGTGCTTATAATAATAATACTGTTTCTGACAAACAGCTAATAATTAAACTAAAGTAAGAGGAATATCGTCCGCCGCGGTAAAGTGAGCGGTTCTCATGCCGAGCAGTGTCGTCGCCGCGCCGTGCCTCAGCTTGCCGATGACGTGTTAAACACTCTGCCTGCGCATGCAGACCGTGCGCAATGTGTTGTGTTGGGTTCGATTCCCAACCGTGTATATTTACTAATATACTTTTGGATATTTCGAATAACCGCTTATCAAGACTCGAACGAGAGCTTAAGACCTAAAAATTTTCGACAAGCGATTCAAATATTGGATGGACACGGTGGAAGATCAAGAATGCTGCTTATGAGATATACAAAAACCGGAAACGGTTAGTAGCGAGACCTCAGACGAAGACATTGAAAAGTGTGAAAACAGCAACATTTAGCACAGCAGAGCAGTGACATAGTAATTAGCAGAGAAACCAGTTGGACCCCGCTAGAAGATTCACCAAAGAAGCTCGACCTGAATCAACCCAGCTGCCACGTCGATAAAAGATGCCCTCCCATAGACAAATTTAATCCGCCTCTCCACTATTCTCTTACTCTAGAGTGCATAGTCAGTAGGCTCTTAATCCTTCCTGTCCTAAGGGCACGTCTTCCTTACCATTACAATGCCCCCGGTCTATTCCTTGATATGCAATGGTCTTTGTAGCACCATGAAGCATGAGGCTTCAGGGGCTAGTGCAAATCTTAGGGTTCATTCGACTAATCGAGTCTGGTCAAACCACGCTGGGGTCGGTGCATTTAATTCATTCATTCATTCGAAGATCATCAATACCTATAAACTTTAACACTCCTTACACGCCTTGAGTCGGAGGCAATGCAGGTCTTTATTTTTGAGGATGCCTCCGACTGATCCATGTTTGTATTCTGGGGGTCCAGAATCATGTAGGTACTGAATCCATGGTAAAAGGTTGAGCGTCGATGTTCCTACCACCCTGTATACATTTTATTAAGAACCTCAATGAGAGAAGGTCGATGTTAGGCAGACAGGGTAAGGAAAAAGAAATTTGCACCGCTCTGGGTGTTCCATAGTGTAACTGCAACCGTGGAAGCGTCGGCGACCGCAGTCGATACCATATAATAAAAGTACTCTGTGGTCGATACTACAATCCACGACGTGGCGACGGTTGCAGTTACATCTGTCGTAAAGATGCCGCTCGTATGTAAGCCGTTGCTATACCTAATCATATTTTTTAAACAATGAGGGTACAAATTGTGTCAAGTCCGTGACTCTTGTGCTAGGTGACTAACCTATGTCCTCTCCTGGGAGGGAATACTATTAAATCTTACGCAATAAATAAATAAGAGAACTAAAAAATTATCTTTTATAGATATCAGAAGTTAATAAAAGCCTGTAATGGTTATTGTGTGTGTGCACAATGTGAACAAGTTTGTGCACTACAAAACAGTACATCATGTAGTACCTTTCACTTTTTATTACAAGACATACATACCTATTTGAAGTATCATTACTTTTATTATGCATCCTACATTATTATATTACATATACCACTGCTATAAATGGGCCATTGTCTTATAATTCAATTTATTCAAGACTTATAGTTACAGCAAACAGCTGTAACTTAAATGACAATAAATGTAATAATGAACACTGTTGAGCGCTTACATGCAAACGGCTTCTAGTAGACGATTGTTTCATATTGTTTTGTATGAACAATAGGCATCCTTGTTGTTCATATTCGTATATGGTTCATGACAATATTTTTATTTTTATGTCAAAAAAATGTTTGTTTCCAAATTATGCAAACATTACCTATATGAAGTGTTAAAAAAGCTTTAAAAATTGTCAAGCTTTAGACGTTTTAAAATAAGTGTTAGACAAGGACAGGACTGTGGTAGAAGTGACGTCACGACTATGTAACTTCATCCTAGTGCCATTCATTATCCATACCGCACAACAAGGATGGTAGCTTATTCATATTTCCATTGATTTAACAGATTATTTCGATAATATTTACTTTGTCTTCTTTGAAATTACATTATTTTTACGAACTTTTTTAATATTAGTCATCATCCCTATTGCTGTTTCATACAGCATTTGATGAGTTAAACAATTTTGTAATGGGTAACAAGAAATAAAATTGACTTTTAATGTATACAACTTATTTTTACTGCAGAATAAGATTAAATTACATAATTTATTAAAATCATATCTTAACACCCAACTCCATAACAATCACTTAGTACTTTCACTCTTGCTCCGAACAGACAATTATTAAATAATGTGGAAAGTTACGCCCTTGTGTATTTACCCCAAATGTGAAGCATGAACACTGACGCAATGAAGAGCAGAGACATTACTAAAACTGGAACTGGTCCCCTGCAAATAAAAATAAACAATAGTAAGTAACTCGTAGTTGAAATGCATGGTTTTTATTTAATTTAATAGTTGTTGGGTGAAGGAATTACTGTTATTATCATTTTAAAATTTCATTACAATTCTGCTTTATACATATTTGTAGAATATCAGTGCAATGAGCAGTCTAAGGGTCAAATTTGGAAAAACCGCTGCATCCATCAGAATACCAAAATAAGTCTGATACATGCTCTTCTTTTTAAATGAAGAGGAAATGTGGTGCATTAAAAGCCGAGAAAGCAGTAAGATCTATGCTTTCTAGATGTAGTGTTGGGGGAGGCTACTTCGTAAACAATTAGAGGTAGTTATAATCACCAAGCGGCTATCTACAATATGTCAGGAGTGTGCCTCAGCTTTTTCGGCCATATGCATTCACCTAAGCATGTCTGGAAAGGCTTATGATACTGGGCCGGGTGGAAGGCAAATGCGCTCAAGACAGAGCACACGCAAGATAGTCAGGCACAATCAAAAAGGCTGTTGGAGATGGGAGGCAGCATCTTCCAAGCGGTTCACACTGCAGAAGACCGCATAACATAGAGACGCATCCTACGTTGTCGCGATCCTCAGCATTAAGGGAAATACGTAGAATAACTCTAGCCATGATTGCTTTGATTATATTTTTAGTGTTTCTTTAAATTAAAACAGGTGCATTAATCAGTTTTTTGTTACTGTTATCTTTGTTAAAAAAAATGCATTAAAATAGTTTTATGTGAAATCATATCAGTTCTTAATGGGAATATATGTAACGATTTTATTTGGATACACAAAGATATAGGTTTTATAATTTTATTGGATAAACTGAACTTTTACAGGTATAGCGGTAACTTACACTTTAACTCCAGGAGAATCATCAGTGTAGAATCGCCACATGCCACCTGATCCGGCACCTGTGCTGCGATTTCTGGCCGAAGTGGTAGTCGTTGTGGTTTTTCGTTGACGAACTGTGCTACCGCTGGATGATCGTGGTGCTGTAGTCGCCTTGCTTGGTGAGCGACTACCAGATCCTACAGACGTGGAGCTTGGGGAAGGAGGCTAAAAGCAAAATACCAATGATTAAGTCCATGAACATTGGTCTCCGTTTACAGATATCTACAAATATAAAATAACACTTTTATGCCTTTATTATACGCACCATATTTAAAATTATCTGCTTCAACTATGAACCACCCACAATGTGTAGCGATGTATGTTAAGTTTTAATAATTTTTGCTCTAAATTACGAAGTAGAACAACTCTGAATTACTGTGTTGGCAACTACATGCTACGCGTACAAATCGCATTGACACGTTGACAAACAATGTTGCCACTTCCCAGATCATTTTATTCCATTGATAATTTACTACAAAACAAAGAAATTAAAAAATAACAATTAAATAAACCTTATTTACGCACTATATATTATAAATTATAATCATAATTACATTTTCAAGTTATGTACTTGCTCAGTTACTCTTCCTCCTTCTCAGTAACCACTGTTACCACCCGTATTGGCAGAAGAACAACGGTTTTAATTATAAAACGTCGGTTTTCTTACATGCAAAGACGCTTAGAATGTTTTAATTTTCACACGTAAAGTTATTTTCCGTCTATGTTGGGGTCGGTTCCGACTTCCAGTAAAGGTCGATTCGAGCTTTCGAGTCAGGGGGGCCACAACTAAATAGTATTTATTTTATCATCAATTATTATTAAGGGGCATGACCCCCATGACGGACGCCCCCCTGGATCCTATGGTTTAACCGGATACAGCTGAATACCATTTTGTTAGTAATTTATGTGAAAACTATGCTTTGCGAATACTATAATAACAAAAATCTTCATATTATTATATTGTTAGATTGGAACCTATTTAAAAGTAGACAAAACTTGCGTGAGCTACTTTTTTTCGCTCGACTCTCGCCGCGGACGGACGTGTTTGTGCGCTCTCCCGCTCCAGTGTTGTGTTTCCTGTTTCTACTCGTCGCGACCACGTGACGTCATCGTAGTCGCCCCGACTACTCCGATAAAAAATAAAATCAAGAAATTGATTTTGTTTTAAATCAATTAAAAAAAGTGCCTTTTTCAAGGCAAATCTCGTTTCTCTAACAGACGTTTGTGAGTAGCTTCACTAGGCCCCTTCTGGGTAAAACCACAGTTTCGTGGTCCTCGGTTGAAACCTTACGGTGTCAACGAAGCCGAGTGGGGTGTTGACCCAATTCACACCCGCCGAACCCCTTCAGGGCGAGGCAGTTAGTTGGACGGGTCCCAGATAACCGGCCTTGGGGGATCTCCTAGTCGGCTCTGGTGACAGTTTTGCTTTCCAGCTACTCACCTAGTGTCTTTAGGGTGTGTCTACACCCTTCGCGCTAGACTGGTCAGGGCCCCGTTCGCACAATAAGACTGGCGACGGGAATACAAGCTTAGGGCTCACCAATAGGTACACACCTCCCTGTCTGCACCCGACAGGGAGGGAACTCATCCCCGGGCCAATCCACCCGGGGAGTTAGGTATAGGGTTAATAGGCTCTAAGTGGAAACTTAATTTCCACCATTCCCTCCCTTAATCTTTCCCCCCACTCCGACCATGGAGGACGCCCTGATAGTGGCGTTCTTCAAGGAGGTCCTATTTAAGGACCCCGACTTCCTCGCCAAGTATGGCGCTAAATTCGCTGCACTGCAGCAGTCCGTCCCCGGTCCCTCTGACCCAGTAGGCACCGACAGCTCTGACATCGCTACGTTTAGCGATGCCCTCGAGCCCTCTCCGTCGCAACTTCCAGGTTGCTCGCCGCCGGCTGTCCACATGGACACCAGCGAGCCTTCCCCTCGCCCGACCTCGCCGTACTTAATCACGAGCGACGACCAGAGCTCCTCCCCCTCTTCCGACGAAGGCGTCTTTAAGACGGTCGGCTCCAAAAAGAGGAGCCTCAAACCGAGTCCTGACACAAGGACGAAGAAACCGGCTATCGAAGCCACCTCCGCTCCCGTGGCTCCATCTGCCACCGCCACCGCCCCCTCTCAGGCCGCCTCGGCCTCAACCTCTTCCCTCAGCCACAGTGCTGCCAAGCCCGCTGCCCAGCCTTCTGCGGCAAAGAAAATCGCCCCCCCTCCCCCTGTGTACATCCAGGACAAGGGGAAGTGGACAGACGTATCCAAATGGTGCACCGACCTGCGTATAGGCTACACCAGCGCGAAGTCTACCCAACAGGGTATTAAGGTAACCGTCCCGACGTCAAACGACTACAGAGAGCTCACGAAGACTCTCCGTCTTAGAGGTGTGTCCTTCCACACCTACGCCCTCCCCGAAGACCGTCAAGTCCGAGTCGTGATCCGTAGGATCCCGAAGGAGATACCCGCGGAGGATATAAAAGCCGACCTTCTGTCGCAAAACGTCCCCGTTGCGTAAGTCCACCGCATGCACCGCGCCCGAGGCAGGGTACCGTTCGATATGGTCTTCGTCGTCTGCCCTCCTACTGAGGGTCACCACCCAATTTTCAACGTCCGTTCCATCTGCAACCTCACCGGCTTGCAGATCGAGAAGCCATTCAAGACCGGTGTCATAGGGCAGTGCCACCGCTGCCAACTTTATGGACATTCGCAGATGCACTGCCACGCGAAACCCAGGTGCGTCAAGTGCCTGGGCGATCACGGCACTGCTGATTGCAGTCGTCCTAAGGACCGCACCTTGTGCACAGAGCCGCCTAGCTGTGTGCTATGCGGCGACTCAGGCCACCCGGCCAATTATCGTGGGTGCCCCAAGGCCCCCAAAACATCATCTCCTAAGCTGACGAAGCGTGCGGACGCCCGTCAGCAAAGGGAAAGCCCCCGCTACGCCCACGCGTGGCCTACCTCACAGCATCAGGAGCGACTCAGTCCTCAGAGGCCCTCGCCCTGGAACTACTTCCACCATCAGCAGGCTTTTCCAGCCTTAGCTCCTAGACCCGTTCCTGCGGCCATCCCTCCACTTATGGACCCCCGCATCCGCGTCAACGCGCCTCCAGGCATTCCTATGCCTCTAAACAAAGCCGCTCCGGCCGCGTCAGCTCCGCCCGCAGCCACCCGGGTGGTCGGTCAGAACCCGATGGACGCGTTTAATGTCATATCTAGTACATTCACGGCCTTCCTTACCCCTCGTGCCAGGAAAATGGCAAGTGAAATTGTTGCCGCCAGAAATGCCGGCAACATTTTCATGATTCAGAATATCTACAATGCGTACCCGGACATTACGCAAGCCCTGATGTCCTTTAACAATCAACCCAACCCTAATCATGGATAAAGGAATCCTCGCGCGAACCAAACCCCGATCCCTAAAGTTAGGTTATTTCAATGCCAATGGCATCCTGCGACAACGCGCTGAAATCAGCGAGTTCCTCCGCGACCACCACATCGACATCCTCCTTGTTCAGGAAACGTTCCTTAAACCGAGTTACCGAAATCCGTCAATTGCAAACTATCGTACAGTTCGCAATGACAGGACGCGTTGCCATAAGGGCGGTACCCTTATCTATTACAAAAAGGAGCTATACTGCATTCCCATAGACCCTCCCACACTCTCACGATTAGAAGTGTCTTGCTGCCGGCTTGGCATGACAGGTCATCAACCGATCATCATAGTTTCGGCCTACCTCCCCCCCATTAATACTTCGGAGAACTTCCAACTCCTTACTGAAGATCTTTCTGTCCTTTTTAGCCTGAGTGACTCCGTTATCATAGCGGGTGATCTCAACGCCAAACATCCCTCCTGGAATAGCACCAGGACCTCTTCCAGAGGGAGACACTTGTTCAACCTCTCCTCCTCTCAGAATTTCGATGTCATCGCGCCGATGACTCCCACTCATTTTCCCCCCGATCCCAATCACATCGCCGATGTACTCGACGTGGCGTTCCTAAAGAACGTCAACCTACGGTTGGCACCGTCCAGTAGTCATGAAACTGGTCCCCCGCATAGGTCTGCCCGATTCCACCCAACCCCTTCCCAACAAAGTGGTAACGGACTGGAGGAGAGTAAGCGATCGCTTAAAATCCACCACGTGCCCCCACTTGGACCCAATCCCCGATCATTTTGACTCTATCGCTGACACGACGGCCGCGATCGACTCATTCACAGCTCACGTACAATCAGTCCTGAACGATTGTTCAAGGGAAATTCCGAGGAAAGTTGCCGGACGATGTACGCGAACTGTTGAATGAGAAGAACGCGGCTGTCCGTGCCTACAGCAACTTCCCCTGCGACGCGAACAAAGCCCATATGCGTTATTTACAGCGTACTGTAAGAACACGCATAGAGGAGCTGCGTACCGCCGGCTGGGACAAGATGTTGAGCGAACTAGAGCCCACCCACCTAGCCTTCTGGCAACTCCAGAGGAAGCTCAGATCCGGAGAAATAGTCTCCATGCCCCCCCTGATCCGTCCCGACAAGACCATCGCCTTCGATGATGTCGACAAGGCTGAGCTTCTAGCCGACAGTCTAGAAGTCCAATGCTCGCCTAGCTCTCAACCAGTAGACCAAGCTCACCTCTCTGAGGTCGACGCTGAAGTCGAACATAGAGCCTCCCTCCCTCCCGTCGAAGACCCAGAGTATCCACTGCCCCCAGTCACGCCCGACGAAGTGCACGACCTCATCAAAGGTCTTAAGGCTCGTAAAGCCCCCGGCTCAGATGGAATCACCAATAGGGTATTCCAACTTTTCCCTGCCCACCTGATAATGCTACTGACCACCATCTTCAATGGTGCTCTGAGCAACAACATCTTCCCACAGGCATTCAAAGAAGCCACCGTCATCGGTATCCCGAAGCTCGGCAAGCCAAAGTCAGAGCCTAGTAGTTATCGCCCCATCAGTCTGCTCATTGTCCTCGGCAAAATCTATGAGAGGCTTATTTATAAGCGCCTCAGAGACTACGCCGAGACAAAGGGCCTCATCCCCAACGAACAGTTTAGTTTTAGAACCCAACACTCGTGCGTACAACAGGTCCACCGTATAGTCGAACACATCAACTTCGGTTTCCAACGAGGTTTGATGACCGGTGCTGTCTTCTTCGACATAGCGAAAGCGTTCGACAAAGTCTGGCACAACGGCTTATTATATAAGCTGTACCAACTCGGCGTGCCAGATCGTCTCGTGCTCATCTTACGGGACTTTTTGTCGAACCGCACCTTCCGTTATCGCATCGAAGGAACCCTATTCGCGCAGGAGTCCCTCAGGGCTCTGTGATCTCTCCTCTAGCTTTCACGCTATTCACCAGCGACATGCCAAAGTGCAGCAAGGCGCAGTTGGCCCTGTTCGCAGACGACACGGCCATCTACTACACCGTCCGTGATGAAAATTCGATAGCTCGCATTCTCCAAACCCAAGTGAACAAGCTTGGCGCTTGGTTTAGAAAATGGCGAATCGATGTCAATCCCGACAAAAGTCAAGCGGTTCTTTTCTCAAAGCCGCGTCGCAACCCCTCACCCCCTCGACCGATCACCATGTTCGGCAAGCCGATCCCTTGGGAGAAGCGAGCCAAATACCTGGGTGTCGTACTAGACGAACACCTCTCTTTTTCAGAGCACATTAAGGCGGCTCGTTCGCGCGCCGCCTTCGCTCTAGGTAGACTTCACTTTGTCCTCAATGCACGTAGCAAATTGTCACTAAAGTGCAAAATGCGTATCTACACAGCGTGCATCCGCCCGATCATGACCTATGCCAGTGCAGTCTTCGCACACGCCAAGCCCGTTCGCTTCAATAGAATGCAGACCCTCCAGAACAAGTTCCTCCGTAGGATAACAGGCTCCCCCTGGTACGTTCGCAACGAAATCCTCCACGTAGACCTCAGGATTCCCACTATCCGTCAGTTCATGAAACGCATTTCAAAGCGTTTCTTCGAGACCGCCGCGAATCACCGCAACCCTCTGGTTGTGAAAGCCGCTAGTTATATTCCCTCCTCCATTAGTCATGTCCGCCGTCCCAAGCATGTCCTCACCGATCCCGATGACCACATAACTCTCATTCAGGAGAGCAGTAGGGCCACCAGTACAGTGCACAAACACAGACCGACATTCCGACCTCGCCGCCGAGGTTCCTCGCGAAGATCCCGACGTAATTGTCCCCCCCGACCCTTGCTCGACGAAGTGTCAGCCCGCGCCGCAGCTGAGCCTGTAGCTTTAAATTCCCCGATTAATAATAATCAACAAATCTTGATCCAGCCTGTCCCATCTTGCTGTCCTCCCGTCAGCGACGCCCTAAGCCGAGGTCCGTACCCCACAGGGGGTGCCCTTAGCGAGCGTTCGCTTAATAATATAAGTAGTTTTACGCCCCTGGCTGGAGGCTTTGAGTCCGCTTAAGGCAGCCACAAGATAGTCCGGTTAAGTAGTCACGACCTCTCAAGGTCAACTACGAGATGCCATACACAAAAAAAAAAAAAAAAAAAAATGCGTGAGCTAAGCTTTATGAAGGTATACCTAGTGCTAAAAAGTATGGCCCGCTTGCTCGACGAAACACGACGTTAAGCGTTCAAAAATTCAACATCGTTCTGTTTTCGTCAATAGCTAGATGCAGTGGCGGACTAACAGGGGGGCGGAAGGGGCGGCCCGCCCCGGGCCTCCTGTATACGCGGAGGCATTTGGGGGCCAATGCCTCCGCGTTCCCCTGATCAAATCCTAAACAACACTTTAAAATATGTGCTTAGTACCTACATAATTTCATCAAGATCAAAACACCACAGCTATTTAGACTTTTTACGCGGTACTAATATTCTTTAAACTTTGCTGAACGCGTCGAATACGTTGGGGGAATTCTCGTCTTTGTAACGGGTACTTCCCCAGGAATCCCTGAATGAATGAAGTACAAAAAATTCACTCTTGTACGCCTACATTTACATTCACCACATTCTATTTACGTCGAAAAATAAACATTGGCCTCATTTAAAATATATTAAATATCATAACGTTGATATTCAATAGTTTATTAGTGTGTACTGATATTTTCCCGAACGGATAAGGCTTTTACAAATTGTAAAGTAATAAACGCGATCTTATCCTTTCAAATTAATTTCATTAAAAAGTGTAATAGTGTTTTTGATATTTTTTTGGGGTATGTTTTTGCGGTATGCTAAGTATTACGGAATCGTTTTTGTCAGCACTCCTGACGAAAGCAAAATATACCAAATGAGTCAAATCATTAGATTCGTTCGTATAGAGAATGACATTGTGGAAGTACGAAAATCTTTCTTGTTTTTTTTTTAATGTCTGGAAAAACTGCTGAGGATATATCAAAAGATATTCAGCAACAGCTGGAAAAAGAAAACCTCGAGGTTATGACAATGCCGCGTCAATGTCCATGGAGGGGTGCAACGAAAAATCCGAGAAGTAAATACAAAGGCACTGTTCAGTCCTTGTTCTAATCATTCCTTGAATCTTTGTGGAGTTCATGAATTTGCATGCGTTCCTTCCAGCGTCACGTGTTTTGGAACAGTAGAGAATTTATATTTGTTCTTTTCGTCATCTACACAGAGATGGCAATTGCTGAAAGAAAAAACTGGAAAAAAAAATTAAACGTTTATCGGATACTCGCTGGAGCGCTCATTAAGAGTCAGTAAAAGTTGTAAAAGAAAACACAGAGACAATTGTCAGTAGTTAGAACATTTTCGAGATCCAACAAAAGCAAATCTAGATACAAGTTCAGAAGGAATTCAACCCATGAATTTCCTATTGCGTTACTTATTGCGCATGATACCTATAAACTCATATTACGTTTATAATAATTATGATAATGCGTAACGTCTAAGTTGTTTAAATCGCTTTTTAACAGTTATAAACTGAACCTAACCTATAATCAATGTCATTATTGTTTTAAGATTTTAACAGAAACCGCAAATTCTACAGGCATTAGGACAAATGTTTAGTCAACAGTAATAAATAAGCTTTAAGATGCTGCATATTGCATTCTTGTAAATGACATTTTGATTTGAGTGGGGCAAAGTTCTATAGAGTTTCTGGCATTGTCCTTTAGTTCAACAATATTTGCGGTCTCCAAAAATGACTCTGGATACAGGAATCACCAAACTAAACGCTTTGAATGAGTATTTAATGACCGAACGAACCACGATTGTAGACAATGCTGTAACTTTGGCATAAAAAATGCAATGACATGGACATCAACATCGAGAAACGAGTAAGAAGGAAGGTTAAAATACCGATGTCCGGTAAATCAGCTCATGATGATGGATTATCAATTCAAGAAGAAATACGTCGGTCCATGTATGAATGCATAGACTGATTTATACAAGAATTGTCAACACGAAACAAATCAATTCAAATTGATTCGCAACTTCCAAACGATTAACGTTTGAATAAGGTCGTATCTTCAAAACGATATAAGTGGAGATAGGTTTATATTGAATAATCATGAGTTCGTTGCTCAGGTTTTTGGAATCAAGGCTACCAACGACTGATGTTGTTTTCCAGTCCCAGATCGGGCATTTTCTTTTACACTTTTTGTCTTAATGTTATTAAATGAGGGTACCTACACCGAAAAAAAATATTGTTGAAGGAAATAGATTCATGATTCATTCCACAGTCATGTTAATACGAATAAATTAAATCATTAGGTGCATATCTTGTTCGTTCAGACATCCAGCATTATTTTCAAAATAAGAACTTTCCGAAGATGACGAACTACTTCGTCGGCATCTTTCCAGTCTACGCTCAAGTTTTTTAACTTTTTTCCGCTTGCTACGATAATAATCATCACCATCCTTCGATCGCGAATGCTTTCGTTTCGCCATTTTTAAACTTTGATGTTCCTATAGAAACAAATAACTAATAAAAAAGATAATAGTTTTAAGCAGTGGGACTGCGACAACACGAAAACACGTGGGAGCGACAGCGCCGCGTGCCCCGTGGGAGCGCGACAGGATACTACGTCATGATTTTGTAAAAAAAATACTTAGCTATGAGTATCTAAAAGTGTGGCAAAGAGAGCACCTACTCATGTACTGCTGCAAGTAAACTTGTAATCGTCTTCGGTTGAGACCCGAAGCATAATTGTGTCTTTCACCTCTTTTACTAAAAAGATGTAGATTTTTCTAATTTTAACATGATGTTTTCATGGAAATATTGACAAGGTACCGCCATGATGTTAATATCTTTGATCAGTTCCCTTAGAGAGTCGCGCCTGCGGAGGTCATATATGGCTCTGATGGCTCTTTTCTGCAGAGTGAAAATAGACCCGAAGTCTGCAGTCCGTCCCGATACTAAAATACCGTAAGACATAATACTATGAATGTAACTAAAATAGACTAGTCAAATACAAATAACACCATTCATGGTTGGGTTTTAAACAAATGGGGTAGAACATTAATATAGACTAAGAAGAGGAAAGGACCCAATATTGAGCCTTGTGGTACACCCATTTCTACTTTTAGACCGAGTGAATTGACACCGTTTATTTGGACTTGCTGTTGTCTATCATTCAAATAAGATTTTACTAGTCACAAAAGATTTACGCCGTAAAAATGTGTTTTTATTAAAGTGACACCGGCGTCAGTAGTACAACGTCCCTTGGTGAAACCATATTGTTGACCGTGTAAAAATGATTTAACATTTGATTCAGCATTACCTTTTCAAACACCTTGCTGTTAACCGGCAACACGGATACGGGTGTCTATTTATTGGTGTATTTACTGATGTCGCATCGAATTAGGTTTGGGCATCCCTAATCGTATTGATCACTAATCTGTAACTGTCAGGCGCCGTCAGCCCTGTCAGCTCTCGCCTCTCCTCTCGCTAGACAAGATAGTGCTTGCCCGCAGTGGACTCGACCTACCGATTTTTCTACCGATATGGGCTCTGTCCTACCGAAATACCGAAATGCAACAATTTTTTCCACGATTTCAGACCTCGCATGGAAATTATCCCGATTTTTCTGCCGCGTGGTTATTTGCTTTTAGTGTAAAAACACTAAAAGCAAATAACCACGCGGTTTCCATTGAAAATAATCTAATCAAAGGTTTAGACATAATTGGTCCAATAAAATAATGTAAAAAGTGGCAAAACTGCTTCTATAGCTCCTATGGCCCTTTTCCAATACTGTCCAGAAAAATAAATTCCAGGAAATTGAAATAGAGTGGCGAATTTTAAGAAGTTGTGGAGAAATCAAAACATTTTCTCATGTTGTAGAACTATTTTGGGATGAATTTACTTTACTAAAGCGTAGCGATGACACTCAAATGTTTCCTTTGTTGCCTACTTTCATCTTTAATATTTTATCACTACCTCATTTTTCCGCCATCGTTGAACGCATATTTTCGCTTAATATTATGAAAATAAAACAGCGAAATATAATATTTAAAGAGTCAATCACTGGTCTCTTACATGCAAAACGACTCTTTATTGACGCTAATTGTTGTGACTTTGAAATTAAGTCAAAAATGACTAAGGCAATGGCTAAAGAATATTGGTTTTAATCGGAAAACAAAAATATATAAAATAACATATACGTTATAAAATAGATCTTAAAGTATAAATATTTTTAACCGCTCCTTCCTTGACACGTATGTGTGTTTGATGACTTTGATGTAAATTAGAGACAGTATTTTTTTTGTTAAATAAACGAATTTGATTGAAAAGAATTTTTTTTTTCATTAACCGATTATGGAAACGAAAATACCGATTTTAGTGGGCAGCTCTACCGATTCCGCTCTATGGCGTTCGAGAAATCGAGACTCCTCTCCGCCTGTCTTGTTCCTTCCTACTACATATTTTTCTGTGCCCGCTGACCGCTAGCAAACGCAAAGTACTTTTTATCCCACTCGCTCGACGATTCCCTACTAAAACTTCTTTCTCGTTACGCCTATCATAGACTCAATGAAGTATTCAAATACTTGGGACAAATAGGATCTTTGGAAAACACCAGTTTTATTCATGGTTTCAAATATCCGTACAACTTGTCTATAATTAAGTATATTATAAGTAGATTGAATTGTCTCGTCTTGTTTATGATCTTGCATGAAATGTATCAAATACGGATAGTACCGTGCAGGAAAGCAATTTAAAAAAATTAGGGTATTTTTTTCATTTAACTTAAAATCTAGGGTAAATTGAGATCAGACTTGGGGTAAAACAACACCAATACATACTCGACACTGGCAACAATGGCTAAGGCCGCTTGCCACAACCAATATAAAAAATTTAAAAAAAACCAAGACATGGCAACACTGACCACTGTTGGCACTGTTTGCCGTTTGCCCGTCCGTCCAGTGTTGCCAATTTAGCGACTTAGTCGCTAGAACTGACGACTTTTGCTCAAGTCTTAGCTACTAAAATAAAGTTTTGACGACAAAAATTGTTTAGCGACATATCTGGCGATTTTTGGAGTACAAATTAAAACAGTCCTAGCTTTAGATATTACAAAAAATTTTCAAAGCAACACATCAATTTTTCAGTCAAATCTAAGTTTTTCTATTGAATACGGCCAGTTCTCCGATAGTTTCTACTATTTAATGTCGCATGTAGCTAAGTTGCTATTCTTTCAGACTATCATTACCTCACTCGAATGCTGAGGTTGAAATAGTATTCAGTGCTATGAATATTATAAAAACAAAACAACGCAATAGAATTTCCTTAAAAACTATTAATGCGTTGATCCTGAGATCAGTTGAAAAAACAAAATTAAGATTGCGCATCGTTTATTAAAGTTATTCCTTTGCAACAAAAAACGTTGAATAACAACAGAAGAAGTAGACGTTCAACCGTCTACTTCAACTGTGGCTATATCAGATAAGCATGAGACTGAAGAATTATCTGAATAATTAATGATGAATAATAAATAATATTTCAATTTCTAATACATAAATAAAAAATAAGTAATTTTGGCAAATTAACAACCAATTATTTATGTGATTGTTACATATTATAATTATTTATTTAAAAGTTAGATGTTATCCTAATATTTCACACCGCCTTTTCTGTTCCCAACAAAATTATATGTATTTTCCCAGACAAAATCGTGGATCCGCTCCGTGGAGTTAGTTTTAGTGATTTTCTAGCGACTCGGAATTTTTGGAGTTGGCAACACTACGTCCGTCAGGCAGTCAGTACTGCAGTAGTAAAGTTCGTATGTCACACGTCACGTCAGACTTTGAGGTTATAGTATAATATTTACGTTAGTCTTGTATATTTTCTTTCACTGCTGACTGCTGACGATAAAATACAATCAAGTTTGAATTGGCATTACTTTGACACAACTTAGAACACGTTTACATAATATATTATGATATGTCGATTTTACAACTTGAGCAACAAACTCTCTACCGTTGTTTCGCTATCAAAAATCATGAACAGCAATAAATGCTATTTTAGATACATGCAGCAAGAAGAAAAAGTTGATATTACCTTTTTATTAGATGTTAAAGGCTCTGTTAGGCAATTTAATTTCAGCAGAAAGCCATCAGAAAGTTTACAAGTTTTGCTCACTCGTATGAAAACCAACATTCAGAAAGTGACTGACAAAGGAAATAAAAAGAAAAAAGTTAGTCAGGATGATGGAGTCCTTCACATAGAATTTTACGATTCTAAGAATGTTTTAATTGATGATAATAGTACTTGTAACGACCTGTTTTCTATGAAAGGCCCAGTTAAATTAAAAATGTCAGATAGTTTCTATGAAGTCGTTTTTAATTCTCCATGGGTAGTCAGTATGAACTTACCGCAGAGCATTCTAGCTGGTTTTCCAGTTCATCCACAAAATTTTGAGACCCAATATGCTAAAGAGGAAATGTGTACTTTTAATTGGTATAGAGGATTACCATTAAATGAAAAGGGAAAGTCAATAAATGAACAACAAATTCAATGGCAATTAACTGGAAACAAATTCGCTTATACTCCGGACACGCAAGATGTAGGAATGAAATTAAAGCTTGAGTGTATACCAGGCAAGTAGTGTTAAGTTTATATTTACATCTGCACCTAAGTATAGACAGAGATACATTGATGTAAATGTAAATCTTTAAATTTTTAAGAATTCTCATACTTTTACAACTACTTAACTTTCAAACTTTTAGGAAATGATGGAATGGTTGGCCCTGCTGTTGAAACTATATCTAAAAACCTAATTGAAGCAGGTCCTGGGAACTGCCCATTTGAAACTAGACATATGTTTACGAAACAAAAATTACAACATCAAAGGTATAAACTTTATTTTAGTTTAGAACAATTCTATACCACCAGCTAACTCATTCATACACTTACAAAAATACTATTGTTTGTTTGCAGCTTCAGATGTGTATCATACAACATTTTGGCTGATTTGTATTGTGACTCAGATCACACAAGAACAGTTCTATTTCCATACTGTCCCCCATATGCATTGCACATTGATTATAGAAAACAACTCATAATAAAAGAATTACTTGGTAAGTTAATGTAATGTTTTGTTGTAATTTCAAAACATATACCTTTTCAACAAGAATATTTAATCATTTTAATGAAAAGAATACCCAATATTATAAATATTTTCTGCTAAAATTCATCATTTCTGCTCAACTTCTGGCAGGGGAATGGAAAAGTATAGTTGGAGATGTGTCTAGTAATAATTGAAACTTTTGTAATGTTTCAGGATATAACAGTGATATAATATGTCTTCAAGAAGTGGATAGTAAAATATTTCGCAATTGTTTAACACCTATAATGAATTCTGAAGGTCTAAATGGTTTATTTTACAAGAAAGGAAAACAAGTTGCAGAAGGAGTGTCCTGTTTTTACAGGAGAGATAGATTTAAGTATGACTAATACTTTTTTGACAAATTACTAAGTACCTACATCGTCTGTCTGACATGCCTAAACAACTTATTTTTTTCGGATTTAGATTTTTAGGAGACGAAAGCATAGTATTGGCTGAAGCTCTAAAAACGAAAGAATGCCTTAGATCAATTTGGGCTAAAATAAAAAATAATAAACCTCTAACAGAACGGTTGTTAGATAGATCTACAATATCAAGTGCAACATTCCTACAATCAGTGGACAATTCAGATGAGGTCCTCATTGTTGCCAACACACATTTATATTTCCACCCTGATGCTGACCATATTAGACTGCTACAAGGAGGTATAGTCATATACTGGTTAATGGATATTCAGAAGAATGTGAAAGTTAAGGTAGGAAAAATGCAACTTTTAATATTTATCTCAATATTTTTTTTAGGCTTCTGTTTTATCTGATAACTAATAAGTTTAAACCTAAAAACGCAGAATGTTGGCAAAGTATCTCGTTTTTATAATGTGATAAAAATGATTTCTTAGTTTTACCCCATTTAAGCCCAATTTTTTATTTTTTTTATTTTCGTGCACATACATGTCAGATTTTGTTTGGTCGTGCAAAATACGGTATGTTTTAAAATGCACATAATGGTTTTTGTTTTGAAAGTTTGGTAGGATTATTATTTGGCTATGTGCTTAAATAATCATTATTTAAAAATTTTGATTTACAATATTTTTATCTAGCAGTATAACAAAGTAAATAAAACAAGTACGAGTATGAAGTACTTACTTATCCTACTCAGAAAAACGATATTATTACTGCTATTAAAATTGTAAGCTACTTAGAATATTTTAACAGTAATCCATAACTTTTAAATATTAATAGGACTACAACATTTTTGAGGTAGAAAATATATTTAAAAAAATAAAGAAAAACAATCAAAAGCAAAAAAAAAAAGCTTTATTATAATAACAGAAAGTTTCATTATTAATCATGCCCAAGATTGTCACAGAACCAATGGTTATCCCGATACATGAACTATTTTAAAGCTTGTCAATCAGCGAACTCAGCCTATCGCAGTTCACTGGTGGACAAAGGCCTCTCCCAGGCTGCGACACAACACCGTGTCCTCCGCCTTCCGCATTCAGTCTGTCCCAGCTACTTTCTTAAGGTCGTCGGTCCACCTAGCTGGGGGGCGTCCCACGCTATGCTTGCCAATATGCGGTCTTCACTCCAGGACTCGTCTGCTCCTACGGCCATCGGTACTTCGACAAACATGGCCAGCCCACTGCCACTTCTGTTTACTTACTCTGACAACTATGTCGGTAACTCCGGTTCTTTTCCGGATAGTTTCATTTCTGATTGTAGCCTTCAAAGAAACTCCGAGCATAGCCCGCTCCATAGCGCGTTGAGCGACCTTGAATTTGTGGACCAGCTCTATTGTTAATGTCCACGTTTCTGCAGGTCAAAACGGGTAGGACGCACTGGTTGAAAACCTGGTCTTCAAACATTGCGGGATAGGCGACGAGAAGACTTGACGAAGTTTCCCAAACGTTGCCCAACCCAACTGGATCCTTCTGTCGGCTTCTTCCTCAAAGTTGTGTCTAACGAGCTGGATGACTTGCCCAAGGTAGACGGAGTATGTCTACCTTCACATCTTCGAGCAGCGACCCTTCGATGTGGATTGGACTCGGCGAGACGTGAATTCTACATGACTTTCGTCTTGTCAAAATTCATGCCGAGGCCAACCCGCCGAGAGGCTCCATTTAGGCTGTGCAGAATCTGGTCTAACTATTCCAGCGTCTCTGCCATTACAACGATGTCCTCGGCAAAGCGACGGTGTGAGATGTACTCGCCGTTTACGTTGATACCCTGCCCAGTCCAGTACAGAGTCTTGAACGCATTGGTAAACAGTCAGGGATATCACATCCCTTTGTTCACCCCTCTCATCAGTTGGATGGTTCTGGTGTTTTGATCCTGGATCTGGACAGTCATCGAGGCAGCTTTATACAAGCATCTCAACATTTCAATGTAGCGCCAGTCAATTCGACTTCGTTGCAGAGAGGCCAGAACTGCCCATATTTCGCGTTTCTTTCTCGCTGTTCAAAAATGCTATACTCACCGGCTGGTTGTACTTCTCGGTCATCTGTACAATTTGCCCTGTTCGGCAAATTATTATGGATGTGGTCTACGGTACTGCAGCCTTTTCAAAAACTGGCTTGTTCTGGTGGCTGGAACTTGTCTAGTCTCCTGGCGAGACGGTTCGTGACGAATCTCGAGAACAGCTTGCATACGTGGCTCAGAAGTGAAATGGGTGTATTGATCTTCATGATCTTCAGAAAGGTTTTGTAATCTTTAAAGACGAACATAATTATAGAAATCATATTTAGAGTTTTCAATTCTTGGCGCACTGTAAAGGCTAGATAGGCTTAAATTACCAGCTCGCAATATTTGCGGAAGTAGTTGCCACTCATCTGTGCGACGCAATTTATACCATTCCATTTTTGTAGAGAAGTACCATTCCAGTTTTGAAAAACTTGTAGTCTAAATTGTGAATAACATAGGGCTTACTGGGGCGAGCATTTCTCATGAAGCTAATATAGTCAATCCTTGTGTAAGTTGGATGTTTAAAGAGCCGTTCCAGAGTGGAACGAACACTGTCCACCCGCATTAGCATTTGGGACTTTCTCGAGTATTAATAAATTGTTCAATCTTAATGTCTTTTTTATATATGAATTTTGTAATATAAAACTTCCTCTCGCCTAACGTCGAAACAGCTAATGACGCATAAAGAGTTTACGAGTTCAGCGACGCAAAATCTAATATGTGCATGTTTTTGTTTGGAATTCGTCCGGATTTGAATATTAGGTTCACAAAACTGTTTTTTCATGGCAAATAAACACATAAGTTTTTAAATCGAGATCCAGTCGGAATTTTCGCATGATTGTTTCGGCAATAGATGTGGCTATCAAAATTGATGAAGTAAATCGGAAAAAAAAACAAGGAAATCCACATACGGGTTTTGGCAAGCGCACCGACGTTATATAACATTGTTCGACTTTTTTTTGGCTCCTATGACTTTCTTAAGTTTTATAGATGCATTTTCAAGCTTATAGCAAAAGGTTTAATTAACACCTCAATACAAATAAATGCTATTCGTTTCTGTAAGTAAATCTTTTAAGCTTTTAGGACACATAACTAATAAATGTTTTGGTCAGTCAATATGTTAAAACTAAATGACGCACTCATTTTCTAACTGACTTTCTGAGAAGAAATGCCGAAACAAATTCAGAGGCCATCTCTCTCGGTCTCTTTTATAGTCTTCATTTAAATAAGACTGTCTCCGCCACATGCACTTGGTTGGGGCTTCGCTGGTCTTATTCCTACAATACCAGTCTAATGCAGCCTTTGGTGTCAAGTTGTTTCATTTAATCTTCAGAGTGGCATACCATACCTAATCGTATTATGAAATATTTCCATTTCAGTATCCACATAAAAGAGTAAGTGTCATACTTTGTGGTGATTTCAACAGTGTCCCATCATGTGGTGTATATCAGTTGTACACAACTGGCGAATCCCCAAGTTCTTTGCCAGACTGGAAATCTAGTAAGTAAAATTGTATATTCACTAGCTTGTGCCAGCGACTTTGTCAGCGTGATATTTAGTGTACCCCGACCAGCCCCGTGGTACGTCGCCACGAACCGCCCGCACGTGCTATTACTTCGTTTTCGCTTAGCGTTATTACTACCTCTCTTTCCCTTTGCTCTGCTCCATGATGTTAAATAGCCTATAACCATCCTCAAGAATTGGGCTTTCAAATGCAAAAGATATTTTTAAGTAGTAAGTTCCGAGTTAATATTCTTCCATATAAATATTCTTCCATATAAATCCGAAATCATTACGGGGGTAGTTAAAAAAAAAAAATTTTTTACTTAAGTATATAACTTTTTAACTTAGGTATATATTCGTGCCAAGTTTCAAGTGATTTTGCATACAAACAAAATAAATAAAGGTCAAATTTCCAAAAACCCCTTCATAATGGATGCCTACGTCATAATAACGCTGTGTGCTCAGCCCAATTCGTTCAGTGGTTTGGGCTATGCGTTGATAGATAACGCAGTCAGTCACGGTTTCCTTTTATATACCCTTTTTTTTTTTTTTGGTGTGGTTATACATTAAATGACTTCTCCCGCTGTGGGTGGAGCGGGAGGGCGTGTCAGACTTGTACTGACTAAAACCCACCCGTGTTCCTTCAATTGCCTGTGGCAGGGCCACGGTTACTCTTTCGACCTTACCCGCGACCCTGAGGCGTCGGCCCTATCGGACTCCGTCATTTCGTGCTGACATGTCTTTGAGGCGCGCGTGGACACGACGCGCCGTCGACCCGGGCCTGGTCCCTACCGGACGGCGACCTACCCCTTGCTCGCCGTCCGCAAGCCCGCGCCTACGGTGGCCGGGAATCTTCTTGCTATTCCCGACGCCCAGGGCATCTCCTGCGGCGACTAGGGGCGTGAGGGCGCAAGGCTCTCTCCCTCACGCGCTCCGCCTCCTCCTTCGCAAGCATTACTGCTTCGCAGAAGGAGGTGACGGCTTTCCATTCCCTCTCGCTCCGTACCATGGCCTGGACCAGGGCCGGACGCGAGAGATCGCCGCCGCCGATCGCCCCCGCGAGGACACTGCGGTGCTCCGCCCAAGCTGGGCAGACCTCCACCGTGTCCTCGGGGCGATCCACACCTGATCCCAATGGTGACACCCGGGCGTTTCCTCCCGCCTTTTTCGAAACAGGAACCTCCCGAAACAACCGTGCTCAGTGAGGACCTGTGTCAGGCGGAAGGTGAGGACGCCGTGGCGCCTCTCCAACCACTCCTCAAAGAGGGGACTTACCGCCGCTATTGTGGCGTGCCTAATTCTGGACCCCCTGGAGTTGAAATTTTTCATCGGTTAAAAAAATTAAAAAAAAAAACACTAGATAAATAAAATACGTGGACTAAATAACAAACTGGTGTAATGCGTGAATATATAAGAGATTTAAGGAAAACGCAGTGCCTTTATCGTGGTAAGATTGTAAGTGAGGCGACGCTCGGAGCGCTCGGACGCGCGAGTGCCCGCGCCGCCCCCGTGCGCCCCTCAGCCGCCGCCGACGCCCGATGCTGATACCGCTGTTCCTTGAGCCCCATCAGCTACCGCGCGCCTCCAACCAGTAGAAGGCATGCCATGCATAGACAATTTATCATCACATCATTGTTTATACAAATTGAGTCGCGTCGCGTCATCGCGTGCGTTCGCTTTCGTAAGTTCGCACACTTTCACTTACTTTACGCCGGGTCGACACGGGTAGTGCATTTGCGCGAACTTAATGTATCTAAAAAGCCGGGCTTTTATTTTCATAGTAATCTGCTTATAAGTACTTACTTGGTACTTTCTAATATATCAACAAATGTAAACGCGTGTAAGCGAGAAGGCGCGTTTGAACGCATTGAATAGCGCTAGAGTGAGTTCAACGGGTCCGTAGATCTGGCAATCTAGTCTAGTGCACGCGGCAGATAATGCGGGGATTTCGAAATTTTATTATTTCTATGACATGAACGTTTGAGTTCGAGTTCTTTGACTTGTATAGTTTTTTTTTTTGTTAATCTTACGTTTGTTGTTGGGATTATAATTTTATTAGGACATGTCGGGCTTTTCTGCTTCTATGAAGATACCGACGCTGAATAAGGGCAACCATTGGACTAACAATAATTTTCTTTATTTCAGACAAGAATGAAGCTGTATATGATCTAAGTTTGGAGCAAAATATTTCTCTAGCAAGTGCGTGTGGAACGCCTCCTTTTACAAATTATACAGCCGAGTTTGCAGATTGTCTGGATTACATCTTTTACGACAAAACTAACTTAGGAGTAGAACAGGTAAAATAATCATAAATGGCTGACTTAAAAAAAAACTTATTTGGAAAGAACTTCATTCATTCTTCGTTGCCCTGACTGCTGGATTATATTAAAAGCTTCAAACCACCCATTTTCAAAGTTAAAGTTGATTATTACACAACCAAATGTAGGTAGATGAACATTACAAAAAAAAAACAGATTTACTTTTACGAAAACGAGTCCCGGATTTCTGACATCTTGAATAAAAGTATTTACTTTAATCATTATCCCGTAGACACGTCTTACTATCATATTTTATATCACAATATCATTTCAGCTTTTATACTCTATGGCTGAGATATTTCAAGCGCACTACAGTTCTTTCACAGTTATTTTATTTCTAACAACAGCAACCTTAATTTAACGAAAAGTAAAATCATTGTGATTTTGATAGATTTGTCATTAGTAGCAACCTAACTTACCAGCAACCATATTACAAGGAGAATAAAGAACACTAGTTCTGACAGTGATGCTAAATCAGACGTACAATAAATGTGAAAGGACTGTAGTCTTTACTCAAGCTAAGCACAGCAAGTCAGCGACCGTAATATTAACCTTATTCTTATCACGATAACTTTCCTATTGTTAATGCGATCGTGTGTTTTAAATGAAATGAATATATACATAATAATATATTATTATATTTACACATGTTACATTTTGCAGGTGGTTCCACTTCCATCTATTGATGAATTAAAATTACACACAGCGTTGCCGAGTGTCGTATTTCCTTCAGATCACGTGGCTTTGGTTTCTGATTTACGATTTAAGTAGATCATTAATATGTAGAAATTTTATTGTATATTTTAAAGTTTATGAATAAATATTTTATTTTTCTCGTAGTTAGTTATTTTGGAAATTTATTCTTACTTTAAATTAATATCACATGCTTACTTTACATTAATATTTTACTTAATAGCACAGAAACAACACATCAGTAGATTGCATCTGTGCAAAGCAGGGACGAGTGCAATATTATTACGAATCGATAGTCATCGACCCTGTGAATCAACTTCTCAGCTGACTCAACCTATCAGTCTAATTATAGTACTCTTTGACCTATCATAAATCTATGGTAAAACTGGAATGGAAAGTTTAGACCATTTAGCTATACGGACTCTGTAACGTAATGGCGGAGGCGAGGTAGACAACAAACAAGGAACTACCGTATCGATATATTCCTTTATTTTTATAGATACCTTTCCTTAATTCTTTTGTTTATTGGAAATAACTACATGACAAGCTGCCACTCGTTTATTTAATTTTTAATTTGCCTAACCTGTTGACTAGATAATAAATAATTAAATTTAATTATTTAGCTATTTGACTGGAATAAACTGACAGGTTCTGTCTTCGTTAGTTACTCCTAGGTATTTCAACCGCGCGCCTACCCGATGTCGGCTCCTTGTAGCTTCAAGGGTGGTGGGAGGCGCGCAGATCCAGTGACCATCGCCTGTGTCTTACCCACGTTCACCGACAGCCGCCACTTAGACAGTCACTCGGGAAGGAGATCAAGGGCTCGCTGCATCTTGACCCCCGCGTCGTACTTCGCGTTAAGATGATACGCGGTGTAGTGATGTACGCGGCGTCGTCAGCATACAGCGCGAGCGTTGAGTCTGTGGTAGTGAGGATGTCGTTCGTGTATCGTGGCCAGCACCGGCCGCCTGACAGCGCGCCGTTGACCACCACCCTGAAGGTCCTGTGGGAGAGAAAAGTAGAAACCACCTTTACAACGCGTCGGGGCGCGTCAGATGTGGCCATCTTATATACTTGGCCTTCATGCCATACACGGTCGGAGGCCGTCTCCGTGTCGAGGAATATTGCCACCGAACATTTCTTTTTGGTGATCGCAGCTGTGAGCAGGTGCAGTACCCTCGACAACTGGAGCGTCGTGCTGTGCTCCGCCCGGAACCCAAACTGTTTTGGGTCGCGGTGTGATGTGCGGCAGTAGCTGTCGCAGCAGGAGTGCTTCGAACACCTTGGAGACTGTCGGCAACAGAGTGATCGGCCGATAGCTCTCCGGCTTCAGGATGTTCTTCCACGCCTTGGGCGGCATGATGACGCGCCCTTCCTTCCACGAGTCGGGAAAGGACCCCGTGGAGTGTATCGCCGTAAACAGGCGCGCCAGTACCGCTACCATACGGTACGGGTGGCGCAGCGCTGTGTTGGTGATACCGTCAGCACCGGGGGCCTTTCTCGGCTTCGTCTTACTGATGGCGCGTCTGACCGCGCCATACGAGAAGAAAAGCGGATCCTCATCGGGAGCTATCGGCGTTGCGAAGCAGTCTCCCAGGTGTTTCTCGACTGCTGCGACATGGTCGGTGTCGCTGTTCGGGTTGGGCGGGAACTCAAGCTCCAGGTGTTCGGCGAAGACCTCCGCCCGGTCCTCCGCTACGTACTTGAGCGACCCGACGCTGTTAAGTAGCGGACGCACCGGGGCTGGGGTACTCGTGAGTTGACGGCATAGTCGAATTCCGTCCAGTCCGTTAATCAGCGTGGCGCTATAGGCTTCAGTCGGGCCGGCATTCCCGATAGGACGACGAGCACGGCTTGATGATCCGGTTGTAGCTCGTCGTCTATAACTTGCTGCGTGATCTGGCATTTTAGCTCTCGGTGGACTACGATGTCCAGCGACGTCCGGTATGGTACATGAGTGAGTGAGGCATCTGGGTAGTGTGTGGGCGTCTCCGGGCCGGACACCGTATAGCCGAAGGCTTCCGCGTCTGCGAAGAGCCGTCTCCCCTCGGTATTCGTTGAAAAGGAATTCCACGCTTGGGCGTTTGCAGATAAGATCGCCGGCGAGGATGGTAGCACGTGACCCACATTTGACCCGGGTCGCCTGTTTTATACCCCTTGCAGGGTGGTGCAATTAGGGGACGTTGTAATGCGTAATTTAACATCAATTTTACGTGCTAATGAGATTTGTTGCGTTTAGGAATACGAAATATTATTAATTTGAAGGTCGTTAAACATATTTTTAATTGACACCAATGTTACCTAATTACGTTTAATGTATTCGTTGATGGTGGTACATGCTTGAAACTTATTTTCGGAGAAGTGCGATTTTTGTGACGCTGAGTGGAGTATTGACTGTAATACGTGAAAGTTATTTGTTATCAAGCAGGTGCATAATCAAGATCAGCGACAGCCGAATACACAAATCTTTTAAATTAAAGACAGAAAAAATTATAATGGTATAATTTTTCTTTATAAACAACTGTACAAAAATGTTGTCGTCAAAACTAATAATTTTAAATTTTGGCATTGGCAACACCCTGTCCGCTGTCAGTGTCATTTCTGCTGTCTTGTTGTTAGGTCTAGTTACGTACGTGTACGATTAGTAAAACGGGAAATTTCCACTATTAGCTCTTTCATTTGTTGAACCCCGTATCGTATCAGCAAAAATTTTCAAAAATGTACAAAGTTTATACTAGAACGAACAGTTATTTGAACGGAAAACCATTGGCAAATCCATTGTTTGGTAAGTTTTGTTGAACATGACCTTGAGGATTGTTTATTGTATACAAAGGGACAAGACCCAAGAACCGACTAATTCACCTTTGTTCTACCTTTCCAGGTGGATTTACTAACAACATTGGTCAGGCCATTAACCGTATACACGTCACCACTGGTCTAAGATTCCCTCCGTCCGTAGCATTAAAATTACCGACGAATGTAGTTGACATAAATGCTTCAGAAATGGGTAGATTTTCGCCACAGAGAGAACGAGATATATCTGGTCCAGTAATCAGTTCTTGTTACAAAAAACAAATGGACTTCGGAAAAATTGACATAACTGTACAGCCTGATCCTCATGTTAACAAATATGACTGTCGTGGAGCTGTCAGTTTGTCTTCTTCCATGCAAAGCAATGTTCCCAGCCCCTTCAGTGGTAACCATACCCATCTTAATATGCCTGGATCCCAGTGGGGTCAAGGGCACAAGTATTTGTCTGATCATCTTCACAGTGCTCATTACTTGACACTTAGAAATGAATATCGCACTAGAGCATCAAAAGACGGTATGTACATAGATAAAGCTAAATAATACCTTGCATGTTTAGTAACAATACTGATTAACCCACATAGTAATACCCTTTTCATCCATGCTTGATTTCTAGGTTTAGTTTATCATTTCACTGACAAAATTATCTGTATGGATTACAGATATCAGTCTCTTTGTGCATGTGACTGAGTGTATCTAATGTAGTGTCTGTAATGATGCATGTCACACGAATTTATATCATGAAGCATGGCCATAGCCAGCAGCCCCTCCCCTCTATATAGATTGGTAAGAATCACTTGTGCTAGTGACATCCACAGTTTGCCTTATATTTTAGAGATAATTTGTATTTTGCCACTCATTCTGCTTCAATATCTGGCTAATCCTATGTGCCCCCAGGAATGTTGAATGTGTGTCCTTAATGCTTAGTATTTTAATATAATATCTTATGTATGTTTTTCATCCTATTGCTTGACTAATAAAAAATGAGTTTGAAAAACAGTGTTATATTTTTATATAACTGTTTTGAAGTGATTGGTAATATACACTAGTTTAATTAAACATACTCTGTTTAATACGGATGAGTATTTGCTATTTAATCACAGCTTTGTTTTGTATCTGGCATTGCCAAAACTATGTGGCAGCTTACCAGTTGCAACTATTTCTGTCAACTGTTTAGTGAAATTCAGCTTCAGGTGCTATAAACACCATGCAGATTAAATATTTGCTCAATTTAGGTGTAACATTTTCTATTATTCTTGCTTAATGATGGTGTTAATATACTGTTTACCTTTTTTCAAAGCATAGCTGTTGGCACAAGATATATGAGTACAGATACAAAACCTTCACTGAGTGCTAAAGACAAGTTGAAAAGGGCTATCAAAGAATATGGTTCCACAGTGATAGTATTTCATGTCGGCATTTCACTGATATCTTTGGGGTCCTGCTATCTTCTAATATCTAGGTATGTTGTACTGCTATAACAATCTCATAATTCACAACTCAATAACAGCTTGTATTATTTATTACATTTTATATGATTAAATTAATTTAATAATGGTAATTTGGGTAAACTTTAAAAAAAAAATTATTTAAATTTTTTGTTTTCAGTGGCGTCGATTTAGTGGCAGTGTTAAAGTATTTTAACATAAGCGAAGGCACTATTTTGAAGGCAGCATCATCAAATGCAGGCACTTTTGTTGTAGCTTATACTGTACACAAATTTTTTGCGCCTTTCAGGATAGCAATCACTCTTACCGCTACACCTTTTATTGTGCGACATTTAAGAAATATTGGCTTTATAAAGCGCAGTGTAACTACTGGTGATGGGAAATAAATGTTTATATAAAGAATTACTCATCTTTTATTATTTGCTTTTTGTGGTATTTTTAGTTTACTTACACTCCGCGTCACAAAAATCGCATCTCTTTATGAATTCCCTTCAGGGTCATTTTAACCCTACTAGTAAATGACATATTATGACCATAGGGTATTATTGGAAAGACATTTTTTTTAAATCCTACTAATATTATAAAACGCGAAAGTTTGTGAGTATGGATGGATGTTTGTTACTCTTTCACGCAAAAACTACTTTGAAATTTGGCACACAGATATTTTATAAAATGGATTAACACATATAGTACTTTTCATCCCGATACTCCCACGGGACCAAGATTAATACGAGTGCAACCGCGGGGAGCAGCTAGTGTTGGAATATAGCAATAGCATGTGTTTTTTTTTTTTTTTAAACCAGGGAATAAAAAAAGCAAGCTTATGCAAATTATTAAAACGTGTCGTTTTATTTTATACCCCTCCTAGCCCTGATGACTGCTTCCATGCATTCTCTCATGGACCTAAATAATGTTACAACAGTCTCTTGAGGAATGTTGTCTCGTTCTGCAGAGACCGATCTTGGAGGTCTTGGACAGTAGTAGGGGCAGGATCACGTGCCCGAACTCGCCGTTTCAGTTCATCCCAAAGGTGCTTAATAGGGTTCAGTACCCTAATTGTGTAATACACAATCAATCGGAATCTGAATCGTTTTGAAACAGATTGCTAACCCATTGCTTCATAAGTTCGATAAAAAATCTGCTCAACAATGTAAATAACTCAATGAATGTTGTTGAACTGTCAAATTCAAACAGATTAGTTGTAATCGTTCTCGAAAAAGTGTTCCGCAATTAGGCTGCCAGTCTGGATTTCGCGCCGGCCAGCGCATAACAGGTATCCCAACTTCTTGCAGGTATATACCTATCATCAGTCAATTTCGGTCCACTGCTGAACGTAAGCCTTCCCCAAAGAGCGCCAACAATCCCGGTCCTGAGCAGTCCGTATCCATCCGCTGCTAGCCACCTTCGTCAAATCATCGATCCATCGTGCCGCAGGGCGTCCCACACTACGTTTACCCAAACGCGGTATCCACTAGCTCATGTTTGCTCCATCGACCGTCTGTTCGTCTACAGACATGGCCGGCCCGCTTCCACTTCAGCATGCTGATTCTACGCGCAATGTCGGTAACTTTAGTTCTTTGGCGAATTACTTCGTTGCGAATTATATCCCTGTCCTTTCCAAACAATCCTCCAACGCGAGCGTAAACACTTTCGGAGGGATGACATCTCCTTAACTTACAGCTCGACGCAGTTGGATTGGTTTTGTGCTGTTCTTGCAGGTAGTTTCTTACAATTAATGCGGTGTGACAGCGGGCGTTATCTTGCATGAACATGAACCCACTGCCGATAAAACCCGCATAAGGAATCACGTGCTCCTCTAAAATCTCTGTTATGTACCGATGAGCAGTCGGCGACCCTTGCCCGCGAGCACTTCTAGTCCGAGAAACACACAAGATTCGTCTTGCCGTCGATTGACATCGCCGCCCTGGAACATGCATGAAGAGATATGAGGAACAGGGTGTAAAGTTCACTCATACTCTTTAGAAAAGGGAGGATCCCCCGAGGATGTCGTATCTGGTGGGCAACTGCCCGACGATTGATGTCGGGAAGTTGTATAAATGCTAGCTGCGCGGTAAACTCTGATTGCGCGATGCAGGATTTGTGTGACGTCAGTGTGATGCGTTGTTCGCATGTAGCGGTGTAGATGTCGCCACATCCCTTTAGTCACTTAGCATGCGCCGGCGGGTAAACGGGTTCAAACGGCGCCGGCCGGGCGTTTGAGTAGATATTAATATTTGCCTGCATTTTGAGAATAAATACAATACCGCTATCTATTAAAACACACGTCACTAACAAACGACTACAATCAATCGACAACGTTCATTCCGATCCAAGTTAAACATTCGTAAAACCCAAGTCTACCTCACAGAAATCTAAATTCTTTGTTTAGTTTTCTATGATCTAACTTTTTATTTTATGATGTTTGAACAAAGCGAAAAAGATAAAGAATATTATATTTATGTCCCATTACTTTCAGTCGAGTAAAAACTTACAAGAAGTCTTTTGAGTAATGCGTGAGATTTCAACTCGCATTCGCGCATCTACCTGCACGCACTTAAGTTACGCTAGGCCATCTTGACTCATGGTTTGACTTTGAAATTATGAACGACCAATTATGAATGACGATGTGATTATGCGTGTGTCTCTTGGAAATAGAAGGTCGTAAGTCAAACTAAACGTCAAGCTATTGCTTTGTGAGGATGCCTATGGATTTTTGGTCGCCACTGTACATGTTTTTATTGGTAGATTGTAAAATTAAAATTTTCATAATTAATTATTCACATTCGTTCATCGACAACAAGTATTTCTTCCAAATTCTACTGAACCAAAGTCTTCCTAAAAGTTTAAATTGCCGGCGAGGATGGTGGCGTGTTGTGCGTCGTGTACAAGCGCCCGCAGCTCGGTCATGTCCAAGTGGGTCGCGGGCGGCATGTAACACGCGATGCATAGGTCCTCGGCGGCTACGTGCAGCTGAACACCAAGCGCGTACAACGAGTTTAGTGTCGACGAGGGGATTACCTGATGGACAACTCCTCGTCTCACTGGTACCGCCAGACCTCGGTACCTTTGATGAGCCGACCTTTCGTCTTTCCTGAAAGCGAGGTATCCCGGAAACCTAATCCTATCCACAGGTCACAGGTGCGTTTCGCTTATGAGCGCCACGTTGATGGCCTGTTCCCGAAGGAGGCGACCTTTTCCCCTAGGCCGCGGGCGTTCCAATGGATCACCCACAATGGTCTACCCATTGCAGAGTGATAGCAGTGTGGCCAGACCGTCAAGGATGACCGTCTCCACATCTTGACCATGCCTGATGGCCTTAATAAGGTCCATCAACAACCTAATGGCGCAGGTTGTGAACTCTTTGTTTGTCGTGGCTGTTCTTTTGGCGCTGGTAGCGTTGCCACTCGTCTCTCTGGGGAACTTTCTCGGAAGTTCCGATTCCCAACCTGCGCCCTCCTTGTGGCAGGGTCGGCCTTAGTAATTTCCTGGCTCGCTGGAGGGAAGGAGTTTCTTAACTCCCACCCCGGGAGTTTCTTTCCCTTACCTTTCCCCCCGCGTCTCTTCTTTCTCCGCCCCGAGGATGTGGCTTGTTTCGTTGTTGCATGCGGGGTGCAGCCACCGCAGTTAGCGCATAATATGTGGCCGGTTCCTCCCGCCGGCGTGAGCGTGACCCCCGTATGGACGAGCGTTTGGAGGCCGGCCCATTTGGGTAGCGATGTCCCGGAAATGAGCGGCCCAGTCGGGTAGTGTCTCAACTACCAGCGGTGGATATCGCATCTTCTTAGGCTTCTTCCCCGGCTGTCGCTGCGTTGTCGTCGCAGCGCCGGGGATGGCGGTAGATGCCGAGGGGGTGGGGGGTAATATTTGACCACTTACCCCTGAGCCTCCTGCGTCGCTGGGGCTTGGGATTGAGCTCAAACTCGAAACCGAACCCCCACAGTCGGTGTTGGGTGACGTTATCCCCACGTCGGCTCCTCCCGCGGTTGGCCGTCGACCGGGGTCGTGTCATTAGACACATCACAGCGACCGGATACGGCCGAGCCCGCTGACGTGCCGTGTACCTACCGTTCAACATGCGTTAATTAAAAAACATCACATGCAACAATAGGACAAAAAAATAAAGTTTGCAAGATATTTAATTAAAAATCTTTTAAAAACCGGCCAAGTGCGACCTCGCACAGTTTTGATCTTGCTTTTACCGGCCGCCTAAGTTTGCATTTCATGTATTTTACGAAATGTGGGTTTACTTGTATATCTCAGCCCAACCCTTTAGGGAAATCTGGCGTGATGTTTTTCTCGAAAAAAAAAAACCGGCTAAGAGCGAGTCGGACTCGCACACGACAGCTTCCGTACCACGGTGCAATATTTTACGCTACATATTGAAAAAAAAAAACACTTTTCTTCTATGGAGACCCCTTTTAATTTTTATTATTTGTTGATCGGCAATAGAAATACTTACACAAAATGAAAATGTCAACTGGATAGGTACCTACCTATTACTGTTCAAAAGATACAGATCGCTGACTGACAGACGGACGGACGGACAGCGGAGGCTTAGTAATAGGGTCCCGTTGGCACCCTTTGGGTACGGAACCCTAAAAGAAACGGGTGAGGGATGTATGACCGCGCACCTCAGGGTTCCGTAAAACTGTAACACCAACATTTAGATCAACATACGAGAGCGACACTGAAAGTTTTAAATACTGGCCGCTTGTAAACCATATATTAAAAAAATAAGTTCTTGTTTACGATTTGGCCGCAAATTGAAAATTGTCGTGTCACGTCAGCATGAATATAACGCGAGAAAAATTTCTCACAACGATTTTTATGACTGTCATTTAAGTCAACAAGAAAGTTAAGATAGACTTCGATTGGCCTTTCACGATGAAGCCTCATCATCATTGTTTGCCATAATTATGTCTTGGAAAAAGTTCCGAAGAAACGACCTCGCAGTAGGATCCTCCTGCACCACGACAACGCCTCGTCTCACACCGCCAAGCAAACAATCGACTACTTGGCGACGTCAGACGTGGAATTACTGGGTCACCCGACCTCGCACCTTGCGATTTTTATGTTAGCAGTGGCGGCGTTTCAAAATGACGTCGAAGAGACCCCTAAGGACGAGTGGGGAATGTGCTTTTCTCAGTAATTCCATCAGATGCAGCGATGTATATGGACACTATTTTGAAAAGATACAATAAAACCAACAACTTGCTAGTGTGTTCAGTTTTTGATTTCCTAAGAACTTTCAGTGTCACCCTCGTACAACCTGACAGTGGAACCCCCAAGAATACAAGATCCAGTTTCAGAGCTGCGCATCTTCACAGGCGGATCCAAAACAGGTAATGGCACAGGTGCGGGAGTTTTCTCGGAGGACTTCAACATACGCATAGCCACACCATTGGGGGTCCATAACACAGTGTTCCAGGCCGAATGCATGGTTATTTCTCTGGCTGCTTCGGCCATCATGGCCAGGAAAGTTAAGACCAATCGATCCGTATACTCTCTGACAGCATAGTTGTTCTGCATGCGCTGAACAGCCACACAGTTGAATCTGGGCTAATATACGAGTATCACCAGCGCCTTAATCAGGTGGGTAGCCTCAATAGCATAACCATTCAATGGATTAAAGGATGCAGCCGACGAACTTGCCAGAAGGGGGTCGAGTGAGGCACCAGTGGGACCTGAACCCATCTTGCCGCTCCTCTTCGGGAACTTACGCCCTCTGGTAAGGAAACGCACCAGGGAACAACATCACAAACTATGGTTGGAACAAGGTGAGTGCAAGCAGGCTAGGGAAGCATCCTATTAATAGCCGCCTCACGAAATAGGTTCTCCGACTAACCAAACAACAGCTGCTTATAGTTACGACAGCTTTGACTGGCCACGGGTCATTTAATAAACACCTCTTTGTCATAGGAGTCACAGACAGTCCACTGTGCAGGTCCTGCACGGAGGAGGACGAGACAGCAACTCATGTGCTTCTAAACTGCCCGGTGGTCGCTACATTCTTCGGTAACCCAGGTACCCCAGCGCGAGGCTGTCAGTAACACCAAGGCGTTGCTGGCCTTCCTCGAGGAGTTGGGGTGGATCGAATGATCGATTTTCCCACCGTACGCAAAATACGCGCATTTACGTGGAGTTGCGGACACCAGTCCGTATGTATTACATACCTAACCTGACAGTGAACTGCATTTTTTTTCAATTATGACTTCGTGGGAAGTCGCTACGTCCCCGTAAGGGGGCGCGGCGAGCGGATCCGGGGCTATGCCCCCCGGCCGCAGAGGCTTTACGGGCGCGCGCCCATGTGAGTGATTGCTATTTTGTTTCTTATAGTGAAGCGTCGCTTTCTTCACGACATCCCGGCGGTCTGTCGCTGCCAGGTGAGACCCCTAGTTACCTAGGGGAGGCCCAACGACAACGACCAGCGACGGAGATGCCGACTCGACGCGCCTACAGAGTAGGTGAGTGGTCCCCGCCCGTCCAGATCACAGAGCTAGCCGTTCACTGTCCGGGCTAAGGGACCGTCGTTATGAGTGTGTGAGCGGTATTGTAGTGTGTCACACCGCCCAGTGTCTACGCGGATCGCGGTCCGCACCGCGCCTCCGCGTGTGAGTTTAGGTGCCTGTATAGTGGCGGATGTCTGTGTTTGTTTACGTAACGCGCCTATATTAACCTAGGACACGTTACGCAACAGCTGTGTGTTATGTGTGTGAAGTCAAAGTGTCACAGGTAAGCTGCGTGTAACCTGAGTACAGCTTACCCGGGCTTCAATCCGGTGCGATGGGGGCATGGTCCGCTATCAGGTCGCGGGGCAGGGGTCTCGCGTCGGGGGGGCGCGCGTGCCAGGGCGCGATGTCCTTGACATGCGTGAGGTCCGAGGCGTCGGCACGCGCGAACATACCCTTCGCGAGTCGTCGCACAAACTCATCCAGGCTCTCAATCCCGAGGTCCCGCTGGATGACATCGTTCCTCACGAAGCGAGGGGCATCTACTATTGTCCGCAACGCCTGGTTCTGCTGCGTGCGGAGCTGCTTGCGGTTCGTCTCGCTCATGAGCGCGAACCAAGCGGGAGCGGCGTACGTCAGAATTGGGCGAATGTACAGCTTGTACACGCCCAGCTTGACGCGCGCCGGGATGCGGGACGAGAGCACTGGTTTAAGGAGGTGGCGGACGACCTTACCCTGCGCGGCGACATTGTGGACATGCGTCCCCATCGTGAGCCGGCGGTCGATGGTGACCCCTAGGTATTTGACCCGGGGCGTCCACTCGATGTCGGCTCCTTGTAGTTTCAAGGGTGGTGGGAGAGGCGAGGACCCGGTGACCATGGCCTGCGTCTTACCCACGTTCACGGACAGCCGCCACTTGGAAGCATTTCGAGGGCGCGCTGTATTTTGACCGCCGCGTACTTCGCATTCATTTCAATTATGATTCGCGGTGAACAGCTAATTATTTGAAAGCTCATTGCCACGTTGCCAACTTTCAAAATGCACCCTCGTTAAGGTGCGATTCCAACAAAATTGCGTTCGCACTGTTCACAAACTTTTTGTGCTGAACTCCAACAGTGCACTACTGAGCTGCAGATCCGTTAATAATATAATAATATATTGTTACGATTGAAGAGCGGGTTTCTATAGGAATTGGGCATATGCTTTACTGTGTAAAACATCTCATAACATTTATTTATGAAGTGGCAATTCTGAAAATATGAGTTTATGACACAGTAACGCACATCAGTGTACCGGTGGGTACCTACATAGGTGCAGGTACCTGTGAGATCTATCTATAAATCGTACAAGAGTCACGAGAGAGATAGACACGAGTGGCGGGACGAGATACAGATAAATAACATCACGCCGGTTTTCTCCTAAGAGCTAGGCAGAGGTCAAAGAGAATATAACCCCTAATAGTTTGCGAGCGTCGGGGCACTGTATGCGCAGTCAAGTGGATAAATAGTCATTGGCAGAGGTGAATCTTGAGAACACTCACATTTTCCCAGATATGTCTAAGTGCCATTTAATAGGGGGCTAGCCTATAATTGCCATCAACCGGGCACAAGACCAGACTCCGAGCTGCTACTTACCACTTACGATAGATTCCACAATGTAATAAATAAATTCTGAATAGATAGGTGCCAGACTCGAGACGTCACGTCAATAACATTAATAAGAGATAACAGTGTCAAATGTTCAATAAAACTATGTAAATTCATTTTGTTTACTCAAATGGATGTATTACCAGATAATTCATATACGAGTAGTTACTTATTAGTAAGTATTTGACACAGTGTAGTTGAAGTAATAGCGCCTAAAATAATTTGTATTTTTACATAACAGTAATTATTGTTAATTTATTGATAAAATGTTTAGTGGCAAAGTGATTTGTGCTATTTACTTATTCCTTGGTTTTGTCTTCATTTATGGCGTATGTGACAACAGGTTAGTAGTACCTACAAATATTCAAATAACATTCTAAGACATAAGTATGGTAAGAGGCTTTGGTCATCAGGAAAGTGTGTAATATAATTGTTTGGTTTTGTTGGAACAGGAACACATACATTTTCAATCTTCTATTAAAACTGCAGCTTTTGCCTTTTCGAATAATGTCACTATATTAAAAATATTTTAATGTCTTAGGTAGGTATTTATTTCTCGGGTAGTAATATTGTCAATCGCTTCAATTGCATTGGTAGACGATCAACTTGCACATCAATGTGTATCAATCACATGGGGAAAAAAGCCTGAATTTATATGGACCTATATAAAAGGTAAGGTGGGTAACTACTAGCAGAGGACATTTTTCTTGTTGCGCACTCTCCCACAGAATAAAAACACTCCGTTCAAACCGTAGCGACATGCGATGCTCCATGCTTGCTAACAGCGCATGCTCCTTTCCTGTGCCTATCAACTTTAGCATCCAACAAAGGCACGGCCATGGTCAGTTTTTTTGCTGTTTTGAGGCATCATTTTTCTAATTACTTATTTGTTTTACGAAAAAAAAAACATGCTTCTCAACAAAATTGTTAAACTCTCAGAACCCACTAAAACTGCTTCTTGGTTGACTTTCTACAGTAGATACCTACCGACGTACGTATTATTTCTCATCAATTTTCAAGTTGTCCCCTACTGCAGGCCTATATATCGTGCTCGTGCACTATCTTTGTATGAATGAATCGTATTCTTTGCGAGGTGCCTTCTAACTATTTAACATATATGGGGTCACATATTTAGAGTCTATTTAGTTATTTTATAGTAGGTATTATTTTAACTTAGTAATCACTTAAGTAGGGACACATAATATCTAAATATAGGTACACAGACAGTTGGAGAAAATTATTAGAAGTCCAAGCTCCAGCTGTGTATATAAATAATATTTGTGTCCCTGATTTGGTATTATTTAGAATTGGTAGTCGTCACTCTTGTTATGCTAACCTCTGACTCCATTGCTGTCTGTCAAAATGGCTGCTATCGAAAGTAACACGTGCGGGATATGTGAAAATAACGACGTCGACAATATCTCCGATAATGAAAGTTAAGTACCTAACACTCAAAAACAATTTATAAACGACTAAAGTAATTATCTAAGCAGTTCTTTGTAGTACCTACCTACCTACTTATCATAAGTAAGGTTATTAGTTTGTCTTGTCCGAAGTAGGTAAGTTAGCTGCCAGTGTTTTCTAAACAAATAAGCACACTGAAGGACGCAGATAGCATACAGCTAGACCACGATTTTAACCGATTGTTGTAAGTACTTATTAGGTGCACTATCTTTATGTAGGTATAGGTACTTAAATTAATACCTAATCTTTAAAGGTCCTACCTACCTGATCTCCAAGATTCAGGCAAACACCTAGTTGTGGGATCGCCATCCCAATGTCTAAGTAGGTAGGTACTGGGCTTGATTATTAATAATTAAATTTCTATTATTTTCTTTTACAGCACTAGCCAACTTGATGAGGGGTTGTATCTGTTTGATTTCACAAAGAGCGATGACGTAGACGTTTGGCAAGAACAATCGGATACCGTACGGGATGTTGGCATGTCCAAGGCCATATTTGTTATTCATAAAAATTTTGGATTTAGAAGAGCTATATTTTTTGCACTTTTGAACCCTCAACTAAACGGTGCCGGATTTGCTGGAATACGAGCTATTCAGTCTTATAACCTTACGGGCCACTCAAAACTCCAAATCAAGTGTCGAGGCCAAGGACAGTATAATGGTTTCAAAGTTACATTACGGCACAAAGGATTAAATGAAGAACCCAACTACTCATTTGAACAATATTTCCAGGTAATGTACATAATAATGTTGTTTTGATATAGGTAGTTAACTGCCTTCCGCTCACATTGCATATTTTACTTAATGGCAATGATAACGATGTGAAAAGATTCAGTCACAAATTCTAGGGGAAGTTCTAAGTTTAAAATTATAATATAATTGAGTTAGGTAAGTACCTATCACCAATATGAATGTAGTACTTATTATGTATAATTGTACTATAATACAAAAGCACAGACCTACCTACACGCACTGAAAATAAGCGACTAATGTAACTAAATACTAATCGACTAGGTACCTTCGTCTACCAATTAACCGGTTGAATGCCGTAAATAAAGACACAATCTTCTTAGCGTGCCGATGGCAATCTAAATGGACTCGGCCTAAGAATTCGGCTACGTGTTTATATCATGCAGCTGACAGGACACGCAGGACATGATATATCGAGTGTCCCAAAGTTTGTGGAACAGCACCACATTTACACTGCAAGGCTGAGTCGTTTATGAATCTACACCTGGGTCCGAGGTCTGTTTAAAGACTCCAGGTTACAACTCATATAATTAAAAAGCCATTGCTGTGTGGATCCTCGTTCCGAGTAAATGTTAAATATTTTGTAAGAGTTCAGAGACTACATTTTTACTATCATCATTATTAGGTACCTGCTAATATTATAATTCTAAAGTAACCTCGGGTCTGTTGACGGATTTCGATGTTTGGCACCATGGCAGACATGGTTAGATGGATATAGGATACTTTTATCCCAGTAGGTTCTACTGTAATAATTTTCGGGTAAAAGTTGGCAACGGTTTTGCACAACGTGGGCAAAAGTTAGTATATAAACCTTTACTGTTGACTGTGTACGGTCAGCTTCCAACGATTTTTTTTTATAATAGGTTATTTATTGGTATATATTTAAAAAAACGAAAAGCTTTAAAAAATAGATGAAATGCTGAAAACAAGTGAAACAAATAATTTCGTGTTCTACAAAAAAAAACAGTTTTTTATATTTTTAATATTTGGCTATTTGGACGGAGTCAGTAGTGTCTCTCATTCAAAATGCGAAGGTACGGCGGATGTTTGTGAAAAACTCACGGATTTACTATTCCTGAAAATAAAAAATCTGTGAGCCATTATTCACAAAACTTCTTCTCTTACTTTCTTTTTTACAAAAGAATTGTGTAACGTTTACTTGTTATCAAGTTCGAATGTGTTGATAAAATCTTAAAATGTAATTGTCCTAATAGCTGTATAAAATAAAACGACTTTAGTTGCTGCAACTATGAAACAACAAATAGTCTTTTTTTTTGCAATGTTTGTGTCATGTGTAAAAAGTGTGGTCACAGCCTCCGCAATAACTCCATTTTAAAACTGCTAACGTCGCTTCGTTGTGTTACGTTGGCTCACCTCTATGCAGGGGGGGTAAAGTTGCCTTTACGTACACAGCAACTTTTTTAGGTGCGCCATCTAGTAATCTGGTTCTGTAAATTTAAGGCAAATAATTCACAAAGCACTCAATAGAGGTCTCTACAAAACGACTTATACTTGTTGTTTAAAATTGCTATTTTGATTTCTTATTTATTTTCAATAAGTTTAATTGTAATTGTTATGTTAAATGTAAGACTTAAATTTACATTACGGGCATATGCATCTTTTTGGGTTTTTCGATTCATTTAATCGATTGCTATTAAAAAATCCAAATGTCAAAATTCGAAACTGTCAAAAGAAAGCAAAAAATTGCCGATAAGTTTTGTAATTTGCAAACGTGAATATATATTCGTATTGAATATTCTTAAGCAAATTTGTTTCATTAAAAACTAAATTAACCTTTACAAACTATCTAAAAGAATAAATGTGCACATTTTGCCATGCTTGTACATTGATTACAGTTAAAGTGGAGCAGTTTTTATTTACAAACTACTGTAAAATTAATTTCAAGGTACCAAACATGGTTTTAAATGAATCAATCTACAACCACGGAAAACATATGCAAAAGCAATGAAATGAAAATAGTATGGAGTACAAGTAATATATGTATATAAAAGGATAATAGTATGGTTAGTTATGGAACATGAAATCCAGAAAAAAATCCCTTGAGATGGCACTCTATACCAGTATTATAATGATGCTCTGTGCCTCTATGGGTCTGCCAGCGGAGATCGACGTATTTAACTTTCTTGCTCGCTTGTTTTTATCCGCACATATTATAACGTAGTTTCACAAAAAGGGTGCTCATTGGTTTTGTTTAGATTTTTGTTCTTCCTATATCTATCCTTATAAACGTAAAGACTCATACTTTCAATTGATATACCTATAGCACTTGGCTCCGACCTGTCAACAACACACTGCTAAGTGTTCGTGTTAAGGTACTGTGACAGAGCACAGATCCTCTGGTTGTGTGTACGCCCAAACGTGTTATTTGGGAAAAGAACTTACTAGTAACATATTACGTTGTTATTCGTTTAAGTGGAAATAACATAAGTTGGAAACGAGGATTTCAATACACTCCGAGATTGGCGTGGCCACCTACTGGGCCCAACTCTTTTAATATTTACCAGCAACTCCAAAAGAACACATAAAACCAGGGGCTCTCCGGTAGATTCCAATAATCTGTTTCAACAATTCTACTAAATTTTCTGCTGTAATACAACAAATACTTTGATGTCGTTCAGGTAGTATTTATTTGGTATTTGAAATAATTAATTAATTTTAAATTTTCAGGCGCCAAAAGACGATTTTGCCATCCGTAATCTCAAATTTTCCGAATTTAAAGCTTACTACAGAGGTAAAAGAGTAACCAATAATGAGACATTGGACTTGTCTCAAATTACAAGTCTTGGTATTCAAATGTATGGTGGAGTTTATCAACCAGTGAAGCAGAAAGGTCCAGCAACATTGGAAATTGATTGGATTAGAGCAGTTTAAATGAGAGAATAATACTAAATAACTGAATAAAATAATGTACAATAAAGAAGATTACTGCTAAATGCAACAGCTGTTTTTTTTGCAAGTGGTCTGTCTATTTGAACCAAAGCAGGCTCAATTGATCGAGCATGGGAATGTGAGCTTTAAATAGTATTGGTAAAAAAATAAAGATCAAATAAAGATATTGTATTGATAACCTTTATGACAGGGTAGACAAAAATTATCTTTGTAGGTGTCATTGATATGTATGTATAATAATGTAAAACAGCTTTATCATAATAAGACATAATCACAAGTGTGAACATAAACTAAAAATTATACTCAGTAATAGTTTACATATTAATAACTTTATTATCTAGAATTAGGTCATCACTAGATATTTTATAATCAGTATACACTCAAGACCCAAATTATTAAAATAAATGCTTAGTGCTGTTTATCGTTGTCGGGACGGCAACAATAGAGCGAGTGCTGTCATAGCATCGGGAAATAGGGAGTGGTAGTTCACAAGAGGCACGTACGCCGCTGTGATGACGCGACCGGCGAACCACCGGCCGTGCAGGGTGTTCACCGACGCCACAGCCGTCGCTATCGTTGGACATTTACAGTAAACATTTCCTTGTGGAGATGCTTTATCTACATACACGTGCAGTACTCCACCATGTTTATTGCATTCACTAATGACATCGTCTCTTATTTCAATATCCCAGCTAGGATTTGATTCCCTGAAAATAAAAAGGTATACATTATTTTAGTATCTATAGTCCGTTAAAAATATGATATCCATCCAGCATTACATGATAGATACTATACACTAATGTTATTCAGACAATAATTGTAAAAAAAAGTGGTAAGATATAAAGTTGAAACTCAAACACAGATGACCGAGTTACTAATATCCTTTAGTGAGAGATAGTGCGCTTCTATAAAGTTTGACGTGACTATATTAAAGTAGACGTCCACTGCATCACGAGAACACAGAGAAGTATGGAAATAATAGGCATGATGACAATTTTTTAATGTAAATCTCAAAAAAAAAAACAATTGTGTAAGCTTAAAAATTGCCAAGTTATAAACGTTTCCAAATAAATGTTAGAAAAGGACAGCCCTATATTATAAGTGACGTCACGACTATGAAATTTCATACTAGCGTCATACATTGTCCGTACCGCGCGACAAGGACCGGAGTCATCCCCTCCAGAAACCTTGTAAAGTGTGTAGCTTCTATAAATTGACAGCAATATAACAGATTTCTCCATCTCAATTTTACTATGACTTCTTTGAAATTACATTTTTTTTTTACATTTCTAATATTAGTCATCATCCCTATTATTTGAAGACGTTTTTAAATTTCCGTCCAAGATAACGTGCACGTATTTCCATAAATTGTATGCACGTGGACGTCTATGATACTTTGTTTGTTTACACTTTCATCCGTACTTTTCGAACAGACCATACAAGATGTAATAATAAAGTAAGTCAAACATCAGACACCCAACAGAAATTATTGTAATTAATTGATTTGGCAAGCAATTATTTATACTCATAAATAACTGTAGCAGATACGGCTATTTACATACACTTTTTTTTGCAAACAGAAACTATGCTGTGTCAATGTGCCTTTATTGCAATTACATTTTGTATAGAATAAAGACCAATAAGAAAATTGTCAAGAAAATGGTGACAACTACCATTGCCAGTAAAAGCACTTTTCCTTCAAATTTTCTGTAGTTTATGTCATATTTAATAATGTGCTACTGGCTTTAGTGCGACGGTGGTGTCCCCACTCATTCACAGATTTTTACATAAAAGTAACACTTACGAGGCTGGATCAAACATATTATTCAGCATAAAACATTGTGTCGCGATGGGAGGTGCTACTTGTGGTTGTGGAGTTACCATTGCTGATCCGGCACCCATCAATACTGATGCTGCAGCAGGTGGAATCTGAAATCAAGCCCATCTTATGATTCATTTACATGCTGTGGTGTTCTTTGCTTTTGGAATACCAATAAGAAACAATTCTGCTCAGGCCCTAAACAATAACAACACATTCAATCCTCAGAGTAAAATTGCTAAACACATGCAAGCTTACAGCTGAAATTAAATGAATTCACATTTTCACACTATGGTGTAGAAATATTTCATGGTAACAGAAGCACTGATCTTTTTTAGTAAATACTCTGTAAGTTATTCTTTTACAACTTGGATTTTGCAATATCAAATTATACACTTACGAGAAATTGCTTGTAAAATACACTATAGTTTGAAAAGAAACGCACAATATTAATATTATTGTCTAGTAAATGTGGTGCAAATTTAAACTATGTTACTCAGCAGTGCCAAGAATAGTGTTAACGCACTGATTTGTCCTTTTTCTGAAATCTGCATGCTGCTGTAAAACATAATATTTGTAATATGCCAAGTCGGAGAAATGAAGAATGGGGAACACAGGGGGAATTTTGGAAATAGGACTACAGGGCAAAAACCGAACATCCTTCATTAGGTAACATTGTATAGCCATTAAGGATTATGAGAATTATGCTAGATTTAATCATTTTAAACAGTTTTTAACAATAATCAGTTCACTCAAACAAACTAAGTTTTGGAAAACCTCATTGTGCAATTCACAACTTCAGAAAAAAAAAACGACCTATGTGGTTCCTAAGAAAATATAAAATCTACCTACAATCGTGTTGTTTTTTTTAATGAACCTCCAGTCCAGCGAAAACAATGAATTCAAATTACTTCCGATTTCTTATTTTTTTATTAGTGTGCTCCAATAGGATATTTTAAAATCCCCTAAAAACGTATGTATGTCACGCTCACTCAAATGTCTCGCTGGTGCTGGCGTGTGTGTTGGATCATTAAGTTCCCTTCAAAATGGTTGAGCTGAATGGTGCTGATCCATACGTCATGTTCGTGAACGGGTGCCGTCAGTGGGGACTGGTCATCTCTTGGCTGCCACGGCTTATTTTTATTTCAGATTTTTTGTATTTTTTTGTTTTTCATTACGGACGCCTTTAATGTGCACGTCTTTCTACATCGTTCTCACATGTATAATTTCAACAAGACTGATGTAACAAATTTTCTGTAACAATATTATTTAAAAGAGTGTCCATGGAGTTTCTTGCCCTGTCTTCTCCATAGGTACCTACTTCGCTTTGGAATGGGTAACTAGCTTCATATTTCTGACTGACCAACCCCTTGACAATTCAAAAGTGCCTGTAATTGGTTTATTTGAAATAAATGCTTTGATTTTGACTTCATGAAATACACCCCAGTAGTACTGCATTTGAGATTATTCTAGTAAATCCTTTAGTTTTGAATAGAATATACTTATATTAGACAGACATAATAAAACCAGTCATAATTATAAAAATCTAAATGTAAGACAATAAAAAAAACGATAGAAAATTGATGGATTTTACCTGTAATCCAGTGCCTTCTGCAAGTTTAAACATTAATTGTAATCGCCCTGTAGCACCAAGGTCAATACCAGCACGGTCCAACTCATCTGCGTCGAATCGAGTGCTGGAACCGCCATCTGTCCGTTCTGTTACATTGCCAACTTTCATGGGTCGACCTGCTAATTCAAATCCATTTAACTGTTCCATCGCCTTCTTCGCATCGGCCGCATGGTGGAACTGTAACAGTCATGATTAGTGTGTTATAAATTTGACCATTGAATGCAGTAATAATGTGATATCAGATAATGATTGTACCAACACTCAACTTACAGTAAGAAATCCATATCCTTTGCTTTTTCCTGTTTCAGGGTCGGTCATAAGCTGAATATGATCAATTTTTCCAAAGGGTTCAAATATAGCGCGTAGCATGTCTTCTGTAATGTTAAAATGCAATGAACCAACATATAGTCTTGTCGGTCCGTTACTGGTCTTTGGTGCTAAGTTCGGCAATGTATTGCCTACCCTGTTCTTTTCTGCTTGTGTATGTTGTACTATAATAGGAACTCCAAGCAATTTTTGTCCGGTCAAACCTAAAGCCTGTAAATCCAGTTAAAATTAAAAAAATTGTGAAAATTTACTAACTCCTAAAAATCTTTACTTTATAGAAATCATCAACAAAGTTTTTTTCCTTTTAAAAATTTAAATTGTAGAAGGCAAAAGACAACTGACATTAAAATATTTGGGAAAAACTATGAGTCTATTTTTAATGGTTAGTTAAAACACATTTCCATGAGAGGTCCAGAGTTTCTGAAATTTCTACAGATATTCTCAAAATAACTGCTTACTTACCAATGGTACAGATTCTGCATCTTTAAATTCGATGTAAGCTATGCCTTTAAATCTCCTGGTTTTATTGCAAGTGATAAGTCTTACATCTCTTACTTTGCCAACAGATGAGAAAAATTCTTCAAGATCTTTTGCTCTAATTCGTTGAGATAATTGCATACAGAATACAGTGCGCAGATCCCTTTCTTCAGGAGGTAAATCATCTAATTTTGGCTCAAGTCCTCTAGATTTCGACCGATATTCTTTGGCAGGGTCTCTCTCAACACTTTTTTCCCTTTTGATATTAGAGGTACGGTCGCGACTGCTTCGATCAAGTTCTCGACTACGTTCCTTGTCCTTACTCCGTCTTTTATCTTTATCGCGCTCTCGCTCCTTTTCCTTTTCGCGGTCCTTATCTCTATTATGAGTCCGATCCCTATCTTTGTTATTATCCTTGTCACGATCTCGCTCGCGCTCACCGCGGTCTCTCTCGCGGTCACGGTCTCCGCGGTCACGTTCGCCACGGTCGCCGCGGTCGCCACGCTCACGTTCTCCACGATCGCGGTCACGATCACGATCTTTGCGGTCTTTGTCCCTTTCACGATCTTTATCTTTTCTATCATCTCTTTCTTTTGAACGACGTGTCTCTCTTTCTTTCGATCTTCTTCTGTCTTTCGAACGGCTTCGTCTAGAAAAAAGAATGACACACTTAGATTGTGTTCTAAAGACAACTGCAACAAATCGATTACCCCGCCCGACGCCCATTGGCGAGACGGGACGCCACGTCAAGATTTTTAGGTGAACCATAATTTGAAATTCTTAGTCAATGGTTGTTGAAAGAAAAGGATGGTTTTGAAATTTTTAACTTAATTGCCGTAGTTAAGTATATTATTGTTTGTCACCAAAAAATCTCTTGCTGCGTGGAAAATAAATTACTAAAGAAGTCGTAAATTCTTACCTGCGGCTCCCATCGCGTTCTCTATCTTTGTGCTTATCAGAATACTTGTCCGATCGATGCTTTGAAGAGGAAGTGTTATCCTGTCACACAAAGCACAAGGTAGAAGCAGCGCCACAGCAACACACGCCGAGTGAATAAATAAAATTTTGCATTAGTTATTTCATAACAACAACATGGAGAACATATGCAGTATTTCAACAATGACGTTTTGTTTAAAATGTCACTGATGAAACAACACAATTGCTGATGGTTTTTACTTTGCCTAGGCTACTGTTGGCAGCTGGTTTAATAACCAGCCAATGTTCATCCATGTCATGGTAGTCTCGCTGCCCTGGTCTACACTTACCGTTCGTAAAACCACTGACAAAGGATGCACACAGCGCTAACATCACACAGGGATACTTCTGCAAAAGATTTATGACCCATCAGCTCATGGTCCTTTTAAAAAATACTCTATGAAAATTATTTTTGACTTTGTAACTTTTAAGTGATTCAAATAACAATGTTAGGTTGTGTTGAATTTTCAAATAATAAAAAAATTAGGTAAGTATAGTAGTGGATACCTCTGTGTCTGTTCAGGTCGGTGAAGTATGCTCGACTATTACCACAAAGTTCTATAAATACAAGAAATGATACTCAAATGTAATTTTATTTTAAATTTCTTACCAGTTGCTGTTCAAAGATGAAATTAACTAGTTATGAACTAACAAGATTAAAATTTACACATAACTGGCAAAATGTTGGTGTATGTACTATTGGTACACCTCTGCCTAACCCTTCTGGGATTACAGGCGTGACGTTGTGTGTTGTCAGTTTTAAAATTTTACTAAATATTTAGTTTAAAACATCTTTAAACAGTAAAACCCTCAAAACGTAGTTGAAAATCAATTTTAAAATGCAAAAATTTATACATAAAACATGAGTACATATTGATACCATTATTCTTTACTCATTACAAGAAAATGAATTGGATTACATGGAACCTTCACAAATTTGAAATAAAATGAATGAGTGGTAAAAACACAGTATTAATTAAGTAATAAAATAAATATTTTTGAAGTCATTTCTGGGAGGCAACAAAATGTCAAGTTATTCGCGATGATTTTTAATTTGTCACTTTGTACTTTAATCAAGAAATTCATTAATAAATAAGATATTGCTAGATCAATACAGAAATGTTGTAAGTTTATGGGAATTCACATAAGCTGTTCGACTGGATAGCAAGATTTTAAGATCTAAAGGTGCTTACCGATTTATTATAGGGTGCTTCCAACATAGCTTCTACATCTAAATCTTCGGCCATTCTAAAACAAAAATCCGAATGATGAAATTGAATCTAAACTTGGTTATGAGCCTTAAAACTAATGAATACGTAGTACGTTTCACACGCTTGATAATAATCTAGAAGAATTTTACATATGCTCCCATTCGTATTTGGGAAGTGGTTTTTAATTCCTGACAAATAAATTATTAGAGCAATGTGTTGAAATTTGGAAATTACACCACACGAGCACAAAATGGCGTCTAAGTCTTGTCAAGCGATATGGTTTGATAATCGCAGTCTGGTTGGGTTGTTTTGCTGGTATTTTAGTATTCTAAGTATATTCAGTTTACACACTTACTTAGTGTTTATGATAGTACTCGTTAATAAAGGTTATGCGCACAAATGGTGTTTTTATAAAATTACGAAAAAATAATATAATTGGAGTTGGGAGTCTAATTTGGCATCAGTGTTGCCATGAATACCCGACCCCGTCTAATTATTAGCGATGGGTACTATGGGTAGCTATTCTAATAACTAGCCAACTAGCGGCTATTCACAAAATAGCCACGGCTACGATATCCGTCAACACGAAAGCTAGCTATTGGCTACTGGCTAGCTAGAATATCTGACAAGTTTATGGCACAGCGGGTAGCCTCCACAGAGTATAATATAACCACAACGTTTTGCAGCCGCTAGCCGTCCCGGTAGCCGGTTGCGCGGCTAGTAGGACTAGCCAGAGTAGCCAGTAGCCGATAGCTGAAATAGCTGTGTGCGCGATCACTGCGGTAACTACTGAGTGAGTTTTTTTTTTTTTTTTTTTGTATGGCATCTCGTAGTTGACCTTGAGAGGTCGTGACTACTTAACCGGACTATCCTGTGGCTGCCTTAAGCGGACTCAAAGCCTCCAGCCAGGGGCGTAAAACTACTTATATTATTAAGCGAACGCTCGCTAAGGGCACCCCCTGTGGGGTACGGACCTCGGCTTAGGGCGTCGCTGACGGGAGGACAGCAAGATGGGACAGGCTGGATCAAATTTAGTTGATTATTATTAATCGGGGAATTTAAAGCTACAGGCTCAGCTACGGCGCGGGCTGGCACTTCGTCGAGCAAGGGTCGGGGGGGACAATTACGTCGGGATCTTCGCGAGGAACCTCGGCGGCGAGGTCGGAATGTCGGTCTGTGTTTGTGCACTGTACTGGTGGCCCTACTGCTCTCCTGAATGAGAGTTATGTGGTCATCGGGATCGGTGAGGACATGCTTGGGACGGCGGACTTGACTAATGGAGGAGGGAATATAACTAGCGGCTTTCACAACCAGAGGGTTGCGGTGATTCGCGGCGGTCTCGAAGAAACGCTTTGAAATGCGTTTCATGAACTGACGGATAGTGGGAATCCTGAGGTCTACATGGAGGATTTCGTTGCGAACGTACCAGGGGGAGCCTGTTATCCTACGGAGGAACTTGTTCTGGAGGGTCTGCATTCTATGGAAGCGAACGGGCTTGTACTGAGTGAGTAGTGCGAGACGCCATTATGAACTTCATATGCATTGCACATCTCTTTCTCACAATATTCACAAAAAAATTTAGAGAAAGAGACGGCATTTCTTAGTAATATGGTTTAGTTTGCGAATTTACGAAATAGTCGAAATACGATGCTTAGTTATTTATTTAAACGGCAGATGTAAAGTTAAACCAAATAAATAAATATTTGTTATGTTATTACTTAACCAAAAAAAAAAACACTTTTAATCAAAAGTGTATTTTTTATTGTTTTTTTATGTTAATATCTATGAGGGAAAGTCATTTCTTTTCAAAAGGGTATAAAATAAAATAAAAAGTAAATAAAAAACGAAATTCGACATCAAATTATTATTTTAATCATCAAAACTTCTTGCTTTGGCGAGGATCGAACACGGCAAGCGCTATTCGCGTTATTCAATAGCCAAGTAGCCAAAATAGCCGGCTAGCTAAGCTATTGAAATTTCGGCTAGTTACCCATCTCTACTAATGATAGTACTCTTTCTTTGCATGAATACCATAGCAGACCACAGAACTACACTTAACTAATAATAAAAATCCATAGACAAAACGAAAGAAATAAATTATTCCACTCCACATGCTTTCCATCGACCAACTTATAAATGCTTTCCAAATAAAAACTCAAATGAGTGGGTAGGGCGTTCGGCTTAGCGTGTGATTTTGATTGTGTGCAGTGTGGTGCTTGCAAGCTGCACTCGAAGAGTAAAGATAAAGATTCGTAATAAAATCAGTTTAAGTTAATTTGTAAAAACTCGCTATATCCTATTTAAAAACTGAACTAATATTATAAATGTGTAAGTTTCACACCAAATCGGCTGATCGGATTTGGATGAAATTTGGCATACATTTGGACCATGACCTGAGTAAGGATATAGGCTACTTTTAGCTATTTATTTATTTAATACTTTCGCACAAGCATGTACAGAGGCGGACTTTTTTTTTTTTTTTTTTTTTTCTTTTGGCTTCGCACGGTTTGTGCATTCAGCCAATGTCACGTTTATTTTACTAAGAAGGAAACAAAGCTAGGGAAACGAAAATATAACTATAATAATTTATCACGGAATTTTGGGATAAAATCTATAGGATCAGTATTTACAACAGTGATACTATAATGAATAATGAACTAAAATTACAACTTAATATTATTTAAAGTAATGAAAGATACTATACATTTATATACAGAAAAGCTATTTGTGCAAAGTAAAGAAAGTATTGAGGTAGGAAAAGGAGTACGAAGGGACAAGAGGTTACTGAGAAAGGATGAACGATCATATAAGGGACAGGAGAAAAAAATGTGATCTAAGTCACCTACGTCTGTGCCACACAGACAAATGGGGTCGTCGATGATATGAAGTTTGGCAAGATGGGCTGGAGAGCAGACATGACCCAATCTCATCCGTATCAGAATGGAGGTCTCCATCTTGCCAAACTTTGCCCTGCCAAACCACGGTTTTTCCGGAACGTCTGGTTGAATATATGAAAAATAATGACCTTTCGATTTGCTTCCGATATCCCAAGCTTCCTTCCAGGTTTTCCGAAGAAAAGTCTTTGGTAAAGACTCGAGGTCAAAGTAAAAGTTTGTATAAGGAACTAAGTCCCCGCATTGCACCGCATCAACGGCGAGTGTATCAGCCACTTCATTGCCATGGATTCCAGCATGGGCCGGAATCCACACAAACTGCAGTGTATTACCCTCAGAGATGGTTCGGAACGCAAATTCTCTTATTAAATAAATGATTGGCAACTGCGATTTGAGTACGAAAGGAGATTTATTGATGGCTAGAAGAGCACTTTGAGAATCAGTAAAAATTAAAGTTTTTTTAAGCTTTAAAACACGAATATATTCTATGGCTTTTAAAATGCCAAAACATTCCCCGGTAAAAACAGAAGTCTCAGGTGGCAGTTTTATTTTTTGTACGATGTTGTATTGAGAATGGTAAGTACCAATCCCAACACAACCCGTCGGAGAACGCTTCGCAGCATCCGTAAATATATGGTGGTACTCTAGGTGTTCAGCCAGAAAACGGTTAAAACTTAAATGGCAATTGGGATCTGATTTACTTACACAGTTATATTTTATGATGGGACTGAATTGTAAACTCTCATAGCTACTGCTAAATAGCGGAAGTTTATTGGAACGATGAATAGGAGAAGCAAGTGATAGAATTTTTTTATAGCTTACAACTAAACAAGGAGCACGTTTATGGGACCAGTAATTTGAAGATTCAATCTGCAACATTAAAGAGTCCAGTTTAGGAATAAGAGGATGAGTTGAGATCTGAAGAATCCGGAACAAATATTTGTCAGATAGAAATTGCCTTCTAAGATGTAAAGGAGCTTCCCCGCATTCAACTTGGAGTGCATTAATGGGGCTAGACTTCATGGCACCCGAAATAATGCGTAGTGCCTTGGACTGGATGCGATCCAATTTTTTAAAAGCCATAGAACTTCCAGGTTCGAGAACGAACAATCCATAATCCAGAGTGCTTCTGATGATTGCGTTGTAAACGAGTTTCAAAGAAAAGGGATGTGCACCCCACCATACACCAGAGAGGCACCTAAGCATGTTTAGGTGATTTTCACATTTGTTAACAATATATTCACAATGAGGAACACTACTTAATTTACGGTCAAGTATTATACCTAGATATCTGAAATTGTCTTTAACTGGAATAGGTATTTCCTTATAAAAGAGATTTATTAAGGGAATATTTCTCTTCCGGGTGAATAAAACAGCTGCGCTTTTAGACGTGGATAAATCCAAACCGTTAAGATGCAACCACGAGTCCAAAGTATCTAAAGCAGAATTGATGGCACAGCTTGCTTGTTCAATAGATTGACTTGAAGAATATAATAACAAATCATCGGCATATTGAAGAACCTTAACATGATTAGCTAAGGACATGTCTAAATCAAATGTGTAAATATTGTAAAGAATGGGACTAAGCACAGAACCCTGTGGGAGACCTCTCCATACCAGACGAGATACTTCTTGATCTCCTATTAACATGTTAACAGAGCGTTCAGTCAGGATATTAATAATGAAATTCGACAAATTCAATGGGACTTTTAAGGCTTGTAGTTTATTTTGTAAAACTGATAAAACAACATTATCGTATGCTGCATTAATATCAAGGAAAACTGCAACGGTAGATTGGTTATTAGAGAAGGATAACCGAATATCAGTTGTGAAAATACTTAAACAGTCAGTTGTACTTTTACCTTTTCTAAAGCCATATTGTGATTCTGCCAAAAGACCCTTACTTTCAACGTACCATTCAAGGCGATTTTTAATTAAGTGTTCCGCTAATTTCATCAGAATTGTAGACAAAACTATGGGACGGTATGAAGAAGCGTCAGATGGAATTTTATTAGGTTTAAGGAATGGCAATACCATTTGACGTTTCCATTGAACAGGGATGTTCCCTGTTTTCATAATAGAATTAATAAGCTCTAAATAATAACTGAGGACGTCCTCATTTAAGTTAGCAAAAAAGGAATACGGGATGCCATCGATACCTGGTGCAGAATCCTTGGTTTTATGAATAACACCCTTTAATTCAGTGAGAGTGAATGGTAGGTCTAGTGTCGTGTCTTGCTCAATGGCTACGTCAGACAGGTTATGGTTAATACTCTCAGGTACAAAAGGAGGAGCTAATTTATCTAAAAATTCACTAGCTAAAGAAACGGGAATAGGAGAAGGGTTGTTATAAATGGACCTAAATCTGCGAATATTGCGCCAGACAATCGTAGGGTGAGTATTCGGCGAAATTGATGAGCAAAAACTACGCCAAGAATCAAATTTTTTCTTCTTAAAAAGTTTGTTGGTTTCATTTATTGAATTAGTAACGATTTCAAAATTAATGTCAGACATATCAAGGTTATAGTTGTATTCAGCCTCTTTACGTTTTTTTATTGATTCTGTGCACTCAGAGTCCCACCACGGAGGTGAGGGAATTGTATTATTATTGCTATTTTTTACAGGAAAAACTTCATCTGCCGCTGCGATTAGTATGAGTGCTAAAGCTTCAGCACAACTATTTTCATTGCCATCAGATATAACAGGCAAGGAGCATAACTTTCTGTCAACAATGTTTCTAAATTTGTCCCAGTCATTATTATTTCTATTAGGAAGTTTATGTTTTAAGTTTGTATGCCTTAATGGTGCATTTGGTTGGGATAGAGGATAAGAAATAACTATTGGAAAATGGTCACTACCATAAGTAGAGGTTAGAGTACGCCAATTTAATGAAGAGGCTAAGTTTGGAGAACAGATAGAAAGGTCGATTGCGCTTTGGTTCTGATTGGGATCTGAACGGCGTGTGGCAGCTCCAGTGTTCAAGATGCATAAATTATGTAAGTCTATTATATCTAGTAACTCATCACCATAACAATTAGATGTTGAACAACCCCAAGATTGGTGATGGCAATTAAAGTCCCCCAATATTAAAAATGGCTTTGGAAGAGAAGAAAAGAGATTATTCATCTCCTGAAGAACCGTAGAAGAGGGGTGAGGAATGTAAATAGAAACAAGACAAGTATGGTGAACTTTAATAGCAACAATTGAAATTTCCTCACTATGAGGAGGTAAGGAAATTATAGAGAAAGGGATAGAATTCTTGATAAGTATAGCAACCCCACCATACCCATCAGATCTATCCTCTCTAATGGTTAGATAACCATTAATTTTAAAAATATGATTGGATTTGAGCCAAGTCTCTGCTAAGGCAAAGGCAAAAGGCTCATATTTGTTTAAAATATAAATAACGTCACTCTTTTTGTTCACCAGACTGCGGCAGTTCCATTGGATTATTTTGGATGTGTTGTCCATTTTGAATGGATTGAGATACATTGAAAGAAGTGGCAACGTTGGACGGTGAAATGTTGAACTGAGAGAGAAGATTGTGTAATGCAGAAAGAAAATCGTTTATGGAAAAACTTGTGTCTTTATTTGCATTAATATGATTATTAGAAAGAGCACAACCATTTGATGGCTGGGGAATGACAAAATCTTTAATAATGGCATTGTGAGCCTCTTTATTATATCCTTGTACAGATTTAGGAGGGGAGCGTGGTTTGAGAAAGACAGTCTTTTTATAGCTACTCGTAGTAGGCATTCTATTCGGTAAAGAGATTGATGGAATATCTGCAAAATTTTTGGAGGGAGAAGATAAAAGTGTATCAGCATATGATTTAGTTACTGGGGGATATAATTTTGTGGCTTCAGCATAAGATACTGAACTTTGTGCCATGTATGTTTTAATTGATTTTTGCCTTAAAAATTCTGGGCAAGACTTATTAGTAGCATAGTGAAAACCAGAGCAATGGCAGCAAGATGCACTTTCAGGTTCTCTTTGACAACTGTCTCCAGTGTGGTCTTGACCACATTTAAAACAGCGAGGTTTGGACCTGCACTGAATTTTAGTGTGACCAAAACGACAGCAATTGAAGCACTGAACGGTAGGGAAAATATATAAATCTACAGGTAATGCATTGTAGCACATAAAAATTCTTTTAGGTAAAACCTGTCCATCAAATGTAACAACTATGGATTGGGAAGGTTTCCAAGTAGTTTTACCATCAACATTCGTTTTAAAATTGAGGCGTCTGACTTTTAAAATTGGACCACAACCAATAGGCACAGTTATATTATCAATAACTTCCTCTGGAGACCATTCCGCAGGAACACCACGTACTAAACCCATTCTAGTAACATTAAAAGTAGGTATAAAAGCTTTATAATTATGTGTTTCGAGACTATTGTTTGTAATGAAGGAATTTGCGTCCAGGAAATTCGAAAAAGATAATGATATTTTATTGCGCCCGATTTTTTTGACGCTACCGTTTATTATATTTTTGAAAGCGTTGCGCTTTAAAAACTTGCCAAATGTGATTGGGTGCAATGTGGTTCCATCATCAGGTGTAATATTATTTTTTTGAATATGAATAACGAATGGCGAGTTGTCAGTTTTTTCATAACTTTTTCTGCCAATCTGAGTGGAAACTAAGGACGGAGCAGGAATATCAGGCATTTTTTTAGTGAGAACAACGTTGGAAACAAGTGTTTCGGAGCAGTTAGGCTCCAATGTAGAAGCTAATGAAGAGTCCGTGCAACCACAACCCGAAGACTCGGAACCGTGGTTTTTACGGGTACGGCGACGCTTATTGCAGTGTTTGCAAACATGCACACGGCTTCTTTTTAAGTGACGAGCTGAAGATGACCCATCGGTATCCATGCCCGACTCATTGGATAGTATGGTAACAAAATTGCCTGCCGGGGGCACAAAGGCCCCCGGGTCAGGCGGTTCGTTCATTACCCGCTAAATTAAAATAAAAAAACTTACCACTACCGAAGAAAATACACAAAACTAATATTAAAACTATATATAAAATAGAAAAGAACACTAAAACTACGACTACTGATCCTATATTACAAGTTTTTTTCAATTTAAACAATTTTCTCAAAAAAGGACGCGTCCGCCAAGTTCGAAGTTTCCCGCGCTTTTAGAGGCGGACTTAATGCCGTGGGCAATTTCTACCAGTCAACCTTTGGGTCGCAGACAAAGTTGCGGGCAACAGGTTGTCTAAAGTAAACTTATAATAACCACAAAAAACACAAAACACACCAACATTATAAATAGACACTGCTGTTTTCTATCATTATATCATTATAAATTGTCGAAATGTCGATCACAAATAAAAAACCTTTTTTTTTTTCTTTTGGCTTCGCACGGTTTGTGCATTCAGCCAATGTCACGTTTATTTTATTAAATTATTAAAAACAAAGTTAGGGAAACGAAAATATAACTTTAGTAAGTATCGTCTGTCTCTATAACGGTGCATTCCGAGTTAGACCACAATCGCTGACAGCGCTCACGATAATTTGCTTTCCGATTTAGATATCACGATTATGACAGATGAGAGCTGTCAACAATTCGCTCACAGCGATATTATTTTAGGGCATGGTCGGCGTTATCGCAAGATGGCGCATGTCATGACGTCATCTATGATAATTCACGGGACATCGTTATCCACAGACTAATTAGAGATATGTCGTTATCGCGCTGACGCTAACTCGGAATAGCTTGCTTCTAATATCTGATCTGTGACTCGGAACGGGTGTAAGCGCGCTCAAATCGATTACAGCGTAATTCGGCCTAAATGTCTGTGGTCTGTGTTGTGTCGTCTCTACTAGCTTGCTACATTTAAGTAATCTGTGGTCTCTACTTAGTCTGTGGTCGTCTGTGTGTGGTGTGCATATGTTCTGTGGTGGTGTGACTGTAATCAAGATTCAAGTCTTGTTTTTGGGTTCCGAATTTCAGATTTGACGAAGTCAAAACCTGGAACTGGACAGAACAGTTTACAATTTACAAGGTATCGGATCACAGTTAAACCAGAAGTTAATTTAAATTCACACGTTATTTTCCGTTGTTATCGTAATATTTACTTCGTACAAGAGGTAATTATAGCAAAAATCGTTGTTTTCTAATTGTTTTTCTCCAATGGATTATTTTCTTGTAAAAACTTCCGAACTTCCTTTTTTTTTTGCAGAATCTAGTTCTGCAAAAAAACACTAATCATGTGTAGTAATAAAGGTCTGAATTTCAGGTTACTCCATAGAAAATGACCACAGCAGCAAGACCTACTTTTGATCCAGCACGGGGGGGCACAGGACGAGGAGAAAAGGATCTAAGTGCAATATCTCGACAGTATTCAAGCCGAGATCTTCCTGGACATACCAAGTTGAAATACAGGTGGGTGAAGTAACTCAAAGTACAATCACAACAAACTTTCTTAGTCAACCATTATCAATGAATGTCCACAAAAACTTGTTTCTCCTGTTACTATTTACATTCATTTATGAAACAGTTATCAAGTAATATTGAAGTTTTGCGCTATTTAACTACTAACTGTTTTCTAAGAACAGCAAGCCACATTGGCTTGCTGTTCTTGCGATGGTAACAATTGACATTCAAACTATTTAATGTATAAACTTCTTTACACTGTTTTCCTTAAATAAGCAATTAATTCAATGAAGTTTATTTTACTGGAAGCTCTAGGTGATAATTTTTAAAAGTAACATCTTCTAATAATAATACTGATTTACATTAGTATTTTATTTCATGCTCCTTTTACATCAAATGTAGTAATAGAATCATTCATCACATTATTTTCAGGGAACAAGGACAAGGTACCACAGATGAGTTGCGATCAAGAGACTTCCGCAAGGAGTTAGATGAGAGGGAGAAGGAAGGCAAAGGCTCAAGTACCAGAAGACTTACTGAGCCCATAACTAAGAGACCTAAAGTAGACCAAGTTCCCGCTGCAAGCTTGGACGCTGATGATCCACTTGAGGGTGACTCATCAGATTCAGATGATTCCGATGATGACACTGCAGCACTGTTAGCAGAGTTAAACAAAATTAAAAAAGAAAGAGCCATAGAGCAAGCTAAAAAGGTACATCCATTGTTTTATGTTTTTAAAATCACACATTGTTACACAGTATGGAGTAATTTTTATGAACGTAAATATTCTTATTTATTTTATCAAATGAAATTGATTAAGCTAGCATAATATAACCTAGTTTTTGTTTTCAGGAAGCTGAAAGAAGGCATGAAGAAGAAAGAATTCGCATGGAAAATATTCTATCTGGAAATCCTTTACTGAATTACTCTTCAGCAGGGCAGAAAAATGATTTGAAGGTAATCTTCAAAGTAAATGTGTCTTTTGAAGGAACTTTATGAAATATAGTAACAATAAAAAAAAAAGTGTATTAAAAAGAAGCACCCTCAATAAAATACTAATTAAATTTTTATAATTTTGTTCCAGGTGAAAAGGCGATGGGATGATGATGTTGTTTTTAAAAATTGTGCTCGTTCAGAGCCTGAAAAGAAAGGCAACACCTTTATTAACGACTCTTTGAGGTCAGAGTTTCACAAGAAATTTATGGAAAAATATGTGAAATAGATGACTCTGTATTTACTAAGAATATAAAAAGGATAATTATTATAATTATTTTCATAATTTTAATAAGAAATATTATACCTGACTATGGTGTACAAATATTCAAACAGCCCCTTTGCCTTTGTAGGTGTGAGAAATCTTCTGTACATTTAAGTGTTTTTTTGTCAAGGTCATACGTTTTTTATATTAGACTTATGTACCTCTAAAAGATTATGTAAGTATGTAAGGATGTAGCTTTTAGTTTAATTTAAAACACATTAAAAATATTAGATTTCTATTTTGTATCTTTATAAAACCCATTAATAACATAATATTATAAAATAGTACCAAAGTCAAAACTGTACATTGCATATTTTTGATAAAAAGTAACTGCTCTAGGGTGAACGAGTCTGCCCAAAATATAGTTTTCAAAACACTTGATCGTAGAATGGCTCTAATCGCAACGCTTTTAGGTTCATAATGCAGTGCTCCCATATTATTTTTATACTCTTTGATGCAGTGTATTAAACACGTGCTTTTTTACATTATAGTACCGCACTAGTGCTGTAATGTGCACCACAGTAAACTATTTACTATTATGCTTTTTCATCTCATCAAGGAGATGTTTTTTTTTTTTTTTAAACGGGGATAAACTAAGTAAAATTAATACATTATTCATAATGTATAAATTTTACTTAGTTTATCCCTGTTCAGGGTTCACCTAATATTTAATCAAATAGTAAGTATTTTTGCTAACAATTATTTCATATTCTACAACAACATTCAGTTATTATATTTTTACCAATTGGACTGTTCGACGGATTCGTGCCTTTGCCTCTACTTCATCCTGCAGAGACACGGCGTGCGATAAATGAAATCTGCGGTCCATATTTCACAATTGTATTGAAAAACGTCGTTTGAAATGCGTGTGCATTGATCATTATTAAACACACTTGTATCATAACGTATTATTTTAGAATATTTGTTTGTTTGTCTGGATGTATCTACCTATGTTCCGGATTGGTGCTAAAACGGCTGAACGGAGTTGGATGAAATATGGTACACAGATGGTTTTTAACCTGGATGGACACAAAATGTACTTTAAATCCCGGTAGTACGTTCCTGTGGGATAAAGTCAAAGTCAAAGCATTTATTTCAAATAGGCCCATAAAATGGCACTTTTGAACGTCAAAAATTACAATAAAAATATAACTGATTCTAGGCGCCACTTCCAAAAAGTAGTTTCGTATGGAGAAGAAGTGGCAAGAAACTCCACCGTTACTCTTTTAAAATATTTTACAATATTTGTATACATTAATTATATTTTTATATGTGAAAATATTTTTCGACAACCACGCGGGCGTAGCCGCGGGAAAAAGCTAGTGACAAAACATACAGATAATTCAAGGTGCTGAAAAGCGATGTTATTGGAAAACTTGCCTCGAAGCTTGGCGGAATTTAAGCCCTGAAAAGCGGAGAAAAAAGTTTTCCATTCTCTATTAATATTAATACCTATACCTGGGTCAAAATCACCAAGGTGGAGAATTAGCGTTGCCAGCAAATAAATGTCTAAATTTAGTTTACTTAAGCAAATCGTTATCGTAAATATTACTTAATTCTGTTCATATTAACTGTACATAATATTTTGTACTGCAAAAATAAAGCTTATTCATTATTATTTGAAGAAATAACTACAAAAAATCATTTCGAGAACGCGTCCTATTTAGCAATCTTCAGAAACTAACTTTGGAAATATTCATAAAATAAAATAAAGTGAAAAGTTTGTCTTACTTAATGACCTACAATTTTATCTTATATCAATTAATTATTGTTATTTTTTTAAGAAAGAAAAGGGATTAAAGAAAATCAAGTCAAAATATTGTGTCCGGCAATGTAAGCGTCATTTTAGTGAACGCAGTTTTGATTCTCAGTAAAAATTCAGTTTTTGAACGCAACCTTTAGTTGTCTATGGTACAGTGATGTGAATGCTATAAACAAAACGGTTGTCGAGAGAGTTTTCGCCAAAACAATTTGAAAATAAGTGGTAAGTATCTTTCAATTCATTATTTATAGAGCGTACATCAATACGTCATCATACCGGGAATGCGTTTCTCAACTTGGAATATTGAAAAATACGTTTTGTAGTGTTTTATAGCAAATAGTAACCTCAAATATTTTACAATAACAAAGTCCAACATGATGTGAAAGATGGCCGCCGTCTAAAAAGGGCGCGTTTATTTAAAAAAGTCATTTCGGGAACGGTCATTTCGGGAACGTTCCTGGACTTGACGGAGCGTTCTCGAAATGATGATGACGTTCCCGAAATGACTTTTCCAAATAAATGCGCCCTTGTTATAACTATTGCTTAATTAATTTAATGTATGTTGTGCTAACATATTTTTTAATTTATGTTTAATATTTTTTAGCAATATGGAGTCTAATGTAGCTGAAAAAAATAAGAAACGTCCGAAAAAGCAAGTAAAAAAAAAAAGTTCCGCTTACTTGCGACAACGAGAGAAAGCTTACGCCAGGAAAAGGAAATTTCTAGATAAGATGACGTAGGAAGAGAGAGAAATAAAAAGGGCTAAGGATAGAGCGTACTATCAGAAAAAAAAGGCTGAAAAGGCAGTTAAAAATATTGATGAGATGACTGAGAGAGAAAATACTGGTAAAAGAGATTCCTGATGATGATATTTCTAGAGCAAAAGACTTAGTTCCAAAAACCATAGATGCCATACCAGGTATCATGAATATTACAAAAATTACATGGCAAAGAGGACCAGAAGTTATAATTAATACATACCGAAACGAACGTTTTGAAAAGCAACTGAAAATGTCTGTATTATCTGGCAGTTTATATCCGAACTCTGAACCAAAAAACATGGGAATACCTTTAAGAAAGTCTCCTGAACCAAAAGAGCCTATGGATACAATTGATGTACAAAATTTGCTGCAATTGAAGAAACGGAGTATTTACAACACCATTTACTCATCATCATCCGATGATGAGGATTTAATGTCGATTTCTCTTCGTCAGCAGACTGCGCAAAAATCCATTACAGTTGAAGCTGGTACATCTTACAATCAAAACAAGGAAAATCTACACCCAAATTTAATATCCCCTGGAACCTTTATTTTAATTAAAGTACCTACACAAAAGAAAACTGTCAATTACAGATATGTTGCCATCTGTAAGACAGGTGTCGATAAAGATGATGGAGAAATCCTAGTCACATTCTTAAATTCAGTGCGTAATAATGCAAAAAAAATTAAATTAGATCCGAGTGATGTATCCTACATTGCATTTGAGCAAATAATAAGTATTATTTCAACGCCATTGCTGAAAACAGAAAATAATAAAGAGTATTATTACTTTGAGACTGATATTGATGTTTATGAAAAATTCTAATGCTTGTTTCTTTTTATATAATAATATATTCTTGTGTTTAATTAATATGATTAAGAGTGCTTGTTTTTGATGTAAAGTTTATCTAATACTTATAAACTACAAAACAATAAGTATAATATTTAGATGGTTTGTTTATTAACGTCATAATAAAAGTTTAATATGATTATTAAGAATTTCTAATCGGCTGTGTACAGCAATTATAAGACTGTAAAGTGATTTAAGTTACGTTTTTGTTAATTAAGAACCTTATGCCAAAATGAATAAATAAGTAGGACGTACAAAAACATTGCTTATGATTTTATAAACCTAAATTGTATCTATATCGTCATTTAGGGAACACACGCATCATTCCGCGAACAACTCATCATTTCCGGGAACACCACAAAATCATAGATAACACATATAAATATTTAAATATTTTAAAAAGGCTCTGGTAATATTAAAATAAGGCGAACTTCTTATACCTATAGCATGTTAATTTATATGTAAGACAGAGACATTTCTCATACTTAGATAATTTAGACAAAGAAATAGTCATAATAGCTCCATTTGCACTATGTTTTGCTATTTAAGTTATTTATTGGCAATTTCATTACATTTTTTAAATTTCTATTTATAAATAAAATAGTATTCGCTATTGTACAAGGTAAAAAAAATACTTATGTTACATTTTAATATTATTATAAACCTCACAAAAACGTTCCCGGAATGATTTTTATCAGCGATAGCGCTGTTTAAAAATAAAATTACAAAATTAGTAATCAATTCTATGCTCTGCCAACGTAAATATTATTTAAACATAAGTTTAGTGATCATTTAGGCTGATCATCAAAGTAATAGCTGCTAGGTAAATTCACCATAGAACAGAATTTGGAATTTGCCACCTTGGTGATTTTGACCCACCTACTAATACTTATTAATACCTCCTAACGACATATTCATTTCTCTCCTCGTTATGTATCATGCCTAATTCCCTACCTTTAATGTTTTGTGTGAAAATTCGAATCGACAAACATGCGAAATCGTAGTCCACTGCTGGACATAGGCCTTTCCCACAACACTGTCCTCCGCCTTCCACATCCAGTCTGTCCCAGCCACCTTTTTAAGGTCGTCGATTCATCTAGCTGGGGGGCGTCCGACACTACGCTTGCCGATGTAAGGTCGGCAATGCAGGACTCGTCTGCTCCAGCGGCTATCAATCCTTCGAGAAACATGGTTAGCCCACTACCACTACAGCTTGCTTACTCTGCAAGCTATGCCGGTAAATCCGGTTCTTTTCCGGATAATTTAATTCCTGTTTTTATTAATTCATTAAATAAACTCCGAGCACAGCCCGCTCCATAGCGCGTGGAGCGATCTTAAATTTGTGGACCAGTCTCACTGTCAGTGTCAACGTTTCGTCACCGTATGTCATATCGGGCAGGACGCACTGGTTGAAGACCATACTCTTCAAATATTGCGGGATAGGCAATGAAAATACTTGACTTAGTTTTTCAAGTGCTGCACAACCCAACAGGATCCTCCTGTCAGCTTCTTTCTCAAAGTTATGTCTACCGATTTGGATGACTTGTTCTAGAGACATACTTCATCATAACTTCGAGAAGCGACCCTTCGATGTGGTTTGAACTCGGCTAGACGTGAGAATTGTATATGACTTTCGTCCAGTCCAGATTCATGCCGAGGCCACCCCACTATTAGACTTCATTTAGACTGTGCAGCATTTGGTCTAACTATTCCAGTGTCTCGCCATAATCACGATGTTATCGGCAAAGCGAAGGTACTCGCCGGTAATGTTGATACCCTGTCCAGTCCAGTACAGCGTTTTACGAGACGTCTTCCAACGCATTGGTGAACAGTTTCGGGATATCACATCTCTCCTTCTTAACCGTCTGAGCAGTTGGATGGAGCTTGTTTTCTGATCCTGGATCTGATCAGTCATCGTGGCAGCGTCATACAAACATCTCAACACTTCGATATAGCGCCAGTCTATTCGACATCGTGATCGTTGCAGAGTGGCCAGAACTGCAGTCGCAGTCCACAAATGCCATACACAGACGTTGGGTGTACTCTTCGGTCTAATGTATCAATTTGCCGAACCCGGAAACCCGGCTTGTTCTGGTGGCTGGAACTCGTCAAGTCTACTGGCGAGGCGTTTCGTCACGACCCTCGAGAACAGCTTGAATACGTAGGTTAGAAGTGAGATGGGTCAATAGTTATTCAGCAAGGTTTTGTCACCTTTTTTGAAGAACACCACTGCACCTCTGCTCGGCGCTCGACGCCTCGGGAGTTCGTTGTACCCTCTTGGATGACTAAGAATGAATTAATTCTGTCTCTCTCTCTCTAAAGAGAGAGGAGGAGGGGGATTCGCATGGAGGGGGAATAATTAGATTACGATTAAGGTGCGTCTCCCACGCTTATTAATTGTCTGGCCCATGTACATCTTCCAAAAATAAATCCTGAATTCGCCCTTGCTGCCTTCTCATACCTATTTAACACTAATTTGAAAACATGGTTAAAGCTAATTATTTTAGTTTCTTGCCGGCTCTAAGCCACAGGAAACGAGCAGTTGGAACCGTGCACCTATCTTCTGAAGTTTTATAAGTGGCCATGTAGGTTTACAAGAAATATTATATTTTGATTTTATTGATTTGATTAGAGGTTTCTCTACTGATGAGCTTAAGATCTTGACCCAGATCAAAGAATGAAATGTATTACAACTAACACGACTTTTGATGTTTATGAAATCTCAAGGATGGTAGGGGTCACTTTTTAGATGCCAATAACCCCAAACGAACGAATGGGTACATAGTCAGTAGTTACCTACTTGTTACCTATACATTGTTTAGTGCCTACTGAGTTACGTGTTCTTATTTGCACCGCACGCTTCGGCTCGCATATAATTATGCAGTTAGGCTGGCTGGACGTGTCCGGCTCAATGTTTAGTGTTTACGTTATTAAAACGGACGATGTGTGTAAGGCGAAGGCGGGGAGGAATGTGGCGAGTGCGGCGCCGGCGGCGGCGGCGGCGGCCCACCTTGAGTGGGCAGGTTGACCGGCTGATCCCGCCGCGCGTCTCTGCGCTCAGTTCTCGCCAGTCGAGTGAGCGCTCCGACAGCGAACATGGCTGGCCAGAAAACGGCGTGTCTGTGCGCGTGTTTTATTTTGTTTACCGTAGCGGTTGAGGCCGCCCTCTCTGGATTATACATCGACAATGGGGTTGATCAGACTGTTATACATCACTCGATGACACGGCATGAACGGATGGTTGTCGAACACGAAATTCTGGAGCTGTTGGGTCTCGGAGAGAGGCCACGTCGAGCTCGAGCGCCTCCGCTGGACCGCTCGGCGCCTAGCTTCTTGTTGGACGTATACAAACAACTGGCCGAAGAACATGAGCAGGCTCGCCCCACACGCAGCTCTGAGATGGCTCTCAGCGGAGATGAGCAACACGCCATCGACGAGAGCGACCTCATCATGACCTTTCAGAGCAAAAGTGAGTTTTATTTTGTGGATATTTAACCAAATTTGTTTTTATTAGATGCTTCAGATTTCACTTAAATCTGTAGGCGGCACTTACACTACGAAGGTATTTTCCTGCTATACATATAAGTATAAGTGGTAGGCATATTGTAAAGTACGATCTGTTAATTGTAAAGTAGGACCTCGACGCACCTATCTTCTGCTCGCGACTTCCATCCGTCTGGATGTCAACTATAGCTACCATAGAACATCCTGTTGCACTCTGCAATAGTGTAACTTGCCAGTGAAAGCATTTTTGTAAGCAAGTTTGGGACTTCCAGAGATTACTTCTTACAAATAAACAAACAATTTAATAACTCCTTTTAAATTTTTATAATCATTTAGTTAGATAGAAATGATTAAATTTCTGAATTCCGGCGTCATTAAAATACTTCTGTTCCAATTAATGAAGAGGATACCGCTTCTCCAAGTCATTTCGAAATAACAGCGAGTTAAATCGCCTAACGAGATAATGTCGGTAAAATAAATTGTTAAAAGTTAATGACACATACTGTTAGTGTGGTCCTTTTCTTTTATGTTCTTTGTGCACCTCTTGTTTTATAGACGGCACCAGGAGCATTCCGTTACAATTTGTTATAAACTACCTGGGAGGTTCAGGTAAAGATTAGTAGACAAAAATGTTGAGTCACCACTAGGGTTGCCACCCGTACTTTACAATAAAGTATTGTACGTTATTTCAGGTAATTGTACTTTATACTTTATGAGAACAATAAAGTACACAAAAATACTTTATTTCGCATGATTTGATTTCTTTGGGATTTGTAAAGTTTAGTCGTAAGTATTTTTTCGTTAAACGAAATTTATCGGGCTATTTGAGAAATTCCTTGACTCTTCTTCTGCTTCCACATCGTCTCGATGCAGTGATAAAGAAAATGTTGTTGCATCTGAGTTAGCCCTAACATAACACACTGTAAAACATAATTTGTCCTACAATAGCATGGATTGTACTATACAATTGAATACAATTATTTATGTCAATACAGCTACAGCTACAGCAATTCATCTAGCTAGAACAAACATGGAAGCACTAGTTACAGAGGTGTTGATCCCATATTCTTTAAAAAATGTAATAGATGCTACTAATACAGATAATTTGTATTACTGCTTACAAACAGATGCTTCTAAGAAAATAAAATATGAAATTGTTTCTAATAGTGGTTCAATATTTTACGGCAAAAAATGGCATTGAACACAAATTTTTAGATTTTTATGAAAATAGTAATTAATCTGCTGATGATATGTTTGAAGCAATTCAAAACTCATTGAGCAATACAAGTTATCTTTTCATAATATATCTGGGTTAAGTGCTGATAATAAAAATGCTAATTTTGGTGTTTATCATTCTTTATTCACAAATATGAAAAAAATTGTACCAGATTTGATTAAAGGCAATTGTTATGCACATATAGTGCATAATTGCGTAAGACATGCCATGAGCTTTTTATCATATCACATAGAAAATATGATTTAAAAACTTATGCTTATTTTTCACATTCTGCTGTAAGAAGAGAGGAGCTGAAAAAAATTATAGCACGGACTTTCATGAAATAAAACGTCATGTGGGAACAAGATGGCTTTCTCTTTTGCCATGCATTGATACATTATTATTAAATTGGTCACCTATTAGAAGCTACTTTTTAAGTTTAGACCACTGTCCAATGCTTTTACAAAATTTATTGATGCTCAATGAAACTGAGAATGATATGATTGAAATTTATGTGCATTTTTGTAGTCACTTATTAAATTTATTTAATAAAGCTGATCATATGTCTAGAACGCAACTGCATAACAAATTAAGATATTTATGGGATTATGGTTAGTCTTAGAGATGGATTAACACAAAGAAAACAAGATCTCTTTTTTGGCTATGAAACAGGCAAAACAATTAAACTGTTATCTTCACCAGAACTGACTACGAAAATTCACAGGATTTTTTTATTATTTATTGAAAAAGCCCTAGAGTACTTGAATAAATGGTTTGATTTTATTAACACAAACTGGTTATTTACACTTGAAAATATAAATTTTAAGAGCAATAAAGAATTTTATAATATTGTTGGCATAATTGAAAATTTAAATCTGCAAAAACTTAATGTGGATATGGAGGATCTTTATGGAGAAATCGCTCTAGTAAACCAACTTTATAATCAGATATGTACTCCTAAGGGGTTTGCAGAACTGTCAACTGCACAGAAATGGCAAAGTATTTAAGAATGAGGATAATTTTTTTAAACTTGTATAAAGTTATTTCATTTTTACTGTCAATTTTCCGCCACGTCAGCATTTACAGAAAGAGTTTTTACTGTGATGAATAGCAAATGGCGAGACAAAAGAAACAGAGCATCTCTCTCGAAATTGATAAAAAAATGAATAACTTATTTACTTACTTACTTTAATTTAAATATAGACTGTAAAGATGGTGTGCAATTGTTTTGTAAAGATACAAATTTGATACAAACTGCAAAAAGCAAAAAAAAAAAATGTTTTTTAAATAAAGAATAATAAATTGTACTTTTTTTTGATACCATGTACTTTTTTTTCTTACCTATTTTAACCAATGTACTTTAAATGCAAAAATATAAGGTGGCAACCCTAGTCACCACTTTGGTAAACATTCTTGGTATTGTGGATTCGATAATTGATTACTGGCGTTTTGATCTGACCGAGCGACGTCGCCGTCACATTATTTTAACATTTTAAAATAGATACTTTCATGTCGATTTGGGCGCAATCCCTTGATCTAATAATTTCATCATATCATCTTACCGGCTAACCTACCCATCAAATTGCGATGGTTTTTAGGAATGAAGATCTAGAATTAATTCTGGATTAACATACTGATAGGTACCTACTTACATTTTTCCCGGAAAACCAAGTATTTATACGCATAAGTCTGAAGAGCACAATGTAGTCGCTCGCAGAGGAATTATCATGTGCACACTATTAAACGAAAAATCTGTCTACCAAGCCAGCACATTTTAAGTTACAGTACGAGAATAAAATGAATGAATGTTTAGATTGCTTCAGATACATAATATTGTAACTTGTAACATAATACGGGTATTTGTAGGTACTGGCCACCGGTTCTGTCTGGAACGTAATGCAGTGCTATCTATTCAAGGAAACTAATGAATGGCTCGTACATAAATAATATTGTTATACATTTATTTATATGTGCTAACTACGTTAATATAGTTCGATCAGAGTAGATAAACATTACATGTACATAATACAGTCAAGATTTTATAATATTTAATTCCTTGTTATCTAATGGTCAAAGGCCGATGTGCAATTGTGTACCTACTACTCCCTTCGCGGAGTGCCTAGATTTCCAAAATAAATTATGAGTTTTTTTTTACACATGTCGCTATCCTAGTTCAATAGTGTGATTTCTTGATCGAAGTATGTTTTCATAATTTTACTGTTATTAATTCACTTGCTGTTATTTCAAACGTTGTTGATTTATTAAAATGATAGGTTAGTAAAAAACTCCAAAATATATAAATTCCTATACGAATAATAGTTGTCATGTTTTCTCTAAAATGTTTGATAAAAAATTATGTATTTGTCTCGGAGACAGGTGACGTCACTGTACCCCCCCCTGCAACCCCACTCCTGCGGCACAGGTCCCCGTAGCATAAGTATATGGTAACTCTATTTATTAATTTTTGTTTTGTTATAGAAATACTTTTACGCAACCAAGCTTCCAGATTTATGAAAAAAAAACCAGATGTATTCATTTTAAAATATCTTATTATGACAGCACATTGATATTTGAGAAGTAAGTTGTCCGACAAATTCGGCGGAAATATTTGGTAAAGGGATATCATAAGATGTCAGAATCTTGAAATAGTGTTCTGGGTAAAATATGCTTATATGTCTCAGTGAGATATTGAAGTTCAGGCACTTGGGTTGCGTTATACAACAATTTTTCCCGACACTTGAAATCGTAAAAAATCATAGTGCGAAAGTGTTCCCGGCGCAGATCCATTTTTTTATGAGACACGCTAATCCAAATTAAAAAACAATGTGGAGGGAAATTTTGAAATTGGAACGTACCTATTTTTACTTACAAATAATATTTACAAAATAGACTATAACTGGCCAGTCCCTCATATCTAATAAAAACTTTTTTCGCTATACTTTCTGAGTGACCTGGTATTCTTATCGTTTAAGTAGACGTTGATAAAATATAATAATATGCCTTTGCACAATAGTTGGATTTTTACTATAGCTTTAAATGCCTAGCAAAGAAGAGGAATAAAAGGTTATACCTACCTGTAGTGCTATTCTGTAACCGTCTCACCGTGAAAACTTAGGTGAAGTGAGCGTGCAGTCAGTGCCACTGATGCTAGGGATTGACCAAGACGGGATGACACTGACAGCTCACTTCACGCAAGTCTTCACGGTGAGATTTTTACAGAAACGACATGCAGGACCAACAAATGAGTTATGAACTTTATGAAGACGGTAAAGAGAGCACGTAGTTTGTTCTTATTTTTTGTGGTACTTATTACATGTTGGCGAAGATGAATTGTGATACTTTTTATGCTTCGTTTGAAATGGTTTTGATTTATGTTGCTTTTCCATCGATCACTAATTTTAGTAATCGATGTGCTTTTCTCTTCAAAGTACGTACTACGACGCAGTAAGGTTTTTCCATGTTCATTATGTTTGTTCAAGTCTCATGAATACCTAATCATAATTTCATAATGACTTATGCATTAAACATAATGCTATATTTGATCAAAAAACTTTATATTTCTTATTTATTACATACACCTGTAGTTCGAGTCAAATTACAACCGGATCATTGGACACCTGTTCACAATCCTTTAAAAAAAATTATGAATAATGTATTGGAATATTACATATTTATTTGCATTGTAGGTATAGGTAGTTGACTTATAGGTATTTACGTGTAGTTCATCTTCTATCCTTCATTAAATACAAGATAGACAAACCGTAGTACTCAACTGATTTAAGACCTTATTAACGCCGAAATGGGGCGCCTCATACGATTGAATGTTCACTTTTGTTACATTCCACGTTCACACGACACCGGTTAAACTATAAAGGAATTAAGAAGCTTCTACCAGCGACTAAGTTCGCGTGGAAGTCGTAAGACACCAGAATATACTAACATAACAGCTACAATTTTATAAAAATTCTCTGTCCTACAAAAATATACAGATAGTCAGAAATGGTGAAGCAGAAGCAGCCCGTATGAGAAGTGAGTCGACCCGCAGCCTTCACTTGCATGTTTTAATTGCTTGCGAACTTTTTCGTTTTTAGTCAATTAATAATCCTCCTGCATCATCCACCATCATTCTCTTGCCTTTATCACACTTTATTTGGGGTCTGGGCAACTTGTATTTTTCTCCCATAATTTGGTATATTAGATCTATTAGTTCCTACATATTACGAGTATACTACCTAATGGCACAACACTGATACACTGACTGATGCATTCTTACAGATTATTCCTAACGAACGCCTATCACAAAAATAATATAAAAGTACATTTTGACAAACTTATCTGTGCAAACTGAGACTGCCTCGTTGGTCAGAGCTACTTCTGAGCATGAGGGCGTGGGTTCGATTCCCAATTTGGGCAAAGAATTATTGAGCTTTTCTTTCTAGAATTTTTCTGTAGCAGCCCGGAGTCTGGATTTGTGCCAATTGATGGCAATAGGCTCGCTCCCTAGACCCTATTACATGGGACTTAAGCATAACTGGCGAAATGTGAACTAAAACAAACTAACCCTTCTGGGATTACAGGTGTGAGTTATGTTTATGTATCTGTGCAAATGCCGTTTTTCGAACTAACATTTTGAATGAGACATACGATCGGTTTACTTTCTGATTTTCGTTTACAACCAGCGCCACCAATAATTCCACAGATAGAAATAGGTCGTACCTAGAAGATACGTAGATTGTGAACACACGGGATTTCTCATTAACACCTAACCATAGATATTTATTTTTATTATAACCATAGATGACCGAAGAGGCCTAAAGCTTCATGTTTTCTTGTGTATGTTCTACGAAGTATCATATCTTTGACTTCACATTGCTACTTATAATACTTCCCGTATCATAAGTAGCAATGTGAAGACAAAGAATCTAAAAAAACTTTTAAGTACTCAAATCTCAGTTCTTCCATTAGAGTTTCTTAATCCTTATAAGAAACAGGATCGATTGGCATCGAAAAAAGTTTTTTTGTGAAAATTGCCAATTTCCTTTGGCTGTTTAGCGTGATGATAATCATCTAAAAAGTAAATCTGTAACTACCTGCAAAATTCTAACTTTTTGGCCCGTCTTACAATTTGCGGTAAATTATAGAAGAAAACTCGTAGTTAAGTACCTAATAACAGCTGCACGGGTCGAACAACGATCAGCATGTCGATTCTGTAAAAATCTCACCGTGAAGACTTGCGTGGAGTGAGCTGTCAGTGTCATCCCGTCTTGGTCAATGCATAGTATGCTATAGCTAACTAATTAATAATATTTCTTATGTTGTGCCTAGAACTGTAATAAGACGGGAGGTGCGTGCTTACCCGCTTTTTGCAACGACCACTAACCGAACAAATGCTGGTGAGCGAGCTCCACTCCGTCGACTAGTAAAAATGTTAATACATTTAATGGTAATTATTAACCACTTTTATAATCTGGATATCTTCCTTCTGTCTCAAAGCACTTTCAAGAAACAAATTATGGATGATTTGTGCGACGGTAAAAAAAAAAAAACCTAAGCTAAGATAGTATTTAAGTGTAATTGTACTTACCTACATAGTTAATAATGTACACAAGAAATCTGTGGAAACGTTGTGGATTGTACATTTACCCATATGTCATACCATAATAAATTATTTTATGCTCACAAACTGTACAATTGTTTGTTTTTCCCAAATATATAAAATAAAAAGCAAATAGCGTCATAATTTAGACCCTACAGACTCACCAGACTTATAAGGAGTATCGATGCACAAATTCAACGGAATCCATCAGGTAGTATTGGCGTGATGCTGGAACATATATTTAGACAAACAGATGAACAGACAAAAATTCTAAAAACTATATTTTCGGCATAAGAATCGTTCCCAGACCTCGTAGCGATTACTTTTTTCAAAAATATTAAAAATGCAGTTTTGACTCTGTTACTATTTTATTATATTATTTGGATGGACAGATGAAAGTTAAATATGCTCTTTTCATTTATTTTTTCGATCAGTAGGCCGAGTTAAAGAGGCAGAGTGCCGAAATTTAACATTGTTGGATCGGTTCACTCATGAATTCATTTTTCACTTATCATTAATTCTCTGTTCAAACGCTTCGTTGAAAGATGGACAAATATGAACGTCAAGTGAAGCATGCTATAACGGGCTAACATGCAATCAACTGCTAGAGATTTAATTTGATAGGATTACCTATTAAGTTACTACTCCGAGCCACACTCGAACAAATTGTAATTAGTTCGAAGTAGAAATTCATAGTTGAGCCGAAGAAAAGCCGGTCCATTGTGCCTACAAAATTATTAGGGTCAGACCGAAATAGTTGGGAAACGCTTCTTAATGTAAAATACCTCATAGATTCTTCACCATTATTAGTTCGATGTCGTGGAGGATGATACTATGCTACCGTTAGTAAAGGGTCACTGCAGAGGTTTACCTAAAGCGAACTTTGGCAAAAGCTTTGAAAACAAAAGCATTATAGAGAATAGGCTCAAAATAATATTCAGATTAGTTTTAAATTTTTCGTAGCCAAGCGTAGTGCCATATGCTACGACTAGAATATGTTCGATGAACTTCATGAGAGATTTGAGACAGTAGCCTTTACTTAGATAGCAAAACAAACTAACCCTAAAACAATAACATCAATAAGTTCTGTGTAGACGAAGGTTTAAGAGGAAGACGTAGCGTAGCGTGTAGTATTTTTAAAGGGATTGTATGGCTGCGTCCATAAATAAATAACTATATTTCATAGAAAATACAGATATAAAATATTCGATTTAAAGACCATTTAAATGAGCTTTGGTAGTAACACAATGCAATACAAATCTAAGAATTTTAATCTGAACACAATATGGAAAACCCTGCCTCTCAAACTAGGTAACCTGTATCTTGAGAGACAGTGATTCATCTTAAAATGTGGTACTTTATGTATAATAAAAGACTGTTTCGATCTACCTGAGCGATTGAAGATAATAAAGCTTATTTAAGTATGCACTTTATACGTGATGTGTGTTTGTGTTTGCGTGTGTGTGTGTGTGTGCGCGCGCGCGTGTTTGTGGGTGTGTTGTATGATTGGAAATATGTAGGAAGTTAGGCGTCGTACTTAAGTAAGGATTCTGTTTGTTGATAGTCCTGTTCCAATAGCCGTTCCGTTAATTTGGATTTTATTTCATATTTATTTAGATCGACAATGTTTAAGTTTTTGTGAATTTGTTTGTAGATGTATGTACTTATCGGGATAGGCCCTCATCAGCGATATTACACTTGCACTTTGTAAGTAGGCGTGGATTGTCGGGCGAAGAAAATAGAGATACTAGTTATAGCACAATCACTTTATTTCACTCACAATTTCTTATAAAATAATCACCATGAAATAACCTGAAGGCAGAGGTCCGACATATTAAAGGAAAGTATGAAATAAAGCAGTAACCAACTCTTTTATTCCAATTAATTAAATAGATCGCTATAATAGCTCTAGGCGCTACAGCAGGTGCACAGGGCCGAGCCTGCCACAAGAATGATCCCCCTCTTCGCTGCGCACTAGCTTACATTAAGTTGCTTGAGAAGTGGGGAGAGTGGGGAGGCGAACGTCCCGCTTTGCACAGCGTAACTCGGCCCGCTGCACCTACCGCTAACGGTGACGCCGACATACTTAATGTGTAGTATTGCTGTTGAGCGAAGGTGGTTTAGTGAGGGGTACTTAAGTACGTGTTTTCTAACCGTGTACAAAAAGCTGGCGCACTGAAAGTACTTTGGAATCCACCCCAAACTGTGTACAATATTCAATGATGGATTGACATACTGCATAGTACACCATCTTCAGGGTTTCAGGGGCAGCCGAATCTCTAAGGGATTTAAAAATATGCAAAAGTTTCGTAGATCTAGTGGTTATGGCATCTATCTGTTTTTCCCATCGTAGTCCTCCGTCCATTTGAACACCCTGATATTTCACATTATCAGTTCTTGTAAGTGTCGGACTTAAGCAGTGTGGGGATTGTTTGGAGCAGGTGTGCGCTGTTATGACAAAGATTTGTCGGGCAAGTTGTTACGCCGTATAGCGAATGGAATGTACGATGTTTTAGCGCAGTTTATTATAAGTTATTTTAGGTTGAGCTATCTCATTATACTTGTTATTGCCGCTTCTGCGTAGCGCTTAACGCTATCCCAAGTTGGTCCATAAACTATGACTGCAGTGTCGTCAGCATTCGCAATGATCTTGGAGTTGGGGATGGTCATTCTGCACAGCTCATTGACGTATATTTGGAAGACGGTGGTGTCTAAAATGCTTCCTATAGATACACCGTAAGGTGTTGATACTTCTTCACTTATATGCTCTCCAATTATAACTCGTTGGGTCCGGTTGCTAAGATAGTCTTTGAAAATTTCGAGGGTGTTTCCTCGTACCCCTAGCAGTTCCAATTTAGAGATAAGTATGGGAACAGATACTGTGTCAAATGCTTTGGAAAGGTCTAGGAAGATGCCTAGACTTTCAACTCTACTGTCAAGATTTCTAGCAACAAATTGCGTCAGCTCAAGAACTGCATCTTCAAAAGTTTTATTATCCGAGTACCATTATTCAGGATCCTTTCTAGTATCTTAGAGAGTGTTGATAGGACCGAACTGGGTCTGTAATTGTTGACACAGTTTCTGTTCCCTCCCTTATGAATCGGATAGATGATAGCTTAAGCGCATCAGGAAAGATGTCTTTTTGAAGGCAACAGTTAAGGATATGCGTCAAAGGAGGCGTCCAGGTCTGGCGGCAACTCTTTAGTACTAGGGGTATACGCCATTCCAACCTATTGCGCAATCATTTCGCAGTTGCAGAATAAGAGACTCCACTTCTAATTCATCAACATCAAGTACCACAAGAGAGTTGGCAGGGCTGGATGAGATATTTTGACATGATCTCTTAGGTGGGTTTGTAGGTTGGTGGGATAGCGACAATTTTTTTTCTGCTAAGTTAGTGCCTATATATCTATGTACTTCGTGTACGGATGACATAGCGTTATCACAGTTATCCACAACAGTTCAACGGGGCTGGTTTTCTTTTTGGTGGTGTTGGTGATTTGTTTTATCGTTTTCCAAAGGGCTTTGGGGTTGTTGCGAGATTTTTCAAGTTCGCTATTTTCATGAGCTATTTTTAGTTTCCGGAGCACTACGTTACAAAAAATCCGGTACAGCGTATTTGTAGTTTTCAGGATAAGATTATTGGAATCCTTTCTTGATCTGTTGTGCGACCGGTCACGGTTTTGTATACACTTTAATAGGCCGGTGGTTATCCATGGTTTATTCTTTTTTTTCTTGGGATTTTAATTTGTTTAGTTTTTTTGACAATTACTGACTAGATAATTGTTATGAACATATTCATGGATATATTGGGGTCAATCATTGTGTATAATGGGGTAAAATCCGAGTTTTCTAAATCTAACTTCACTGCATCGTAGTCTATGCGGGTTGCTATGTGGGGTGGTTTATTATCTGGGTTTGTTTTAGCAATAGTAAGTAGCACAGGTTTGTGGTCCGGGATGTGTGAGTCTAGTACAAGGGTAGTAACAGGAATGGTAACGAGTGCATGATCTAGACAGCTATCTAGGCGAGTGCTGTACCGGTGGGTAGGCAGGTCATCTGTACTATTGGGTTTGAGGTCTGTATTAATATCACCTATAAGGATTATATTTTTGTAGGCTCCGGTTTACGTAGACACTATTTAAACTATCCAAAAACTTTTCGGTACTTTCCTTGGAACTGTATCACGAACGTGTGTTGGAACGGTACACTGCTACAATTGCGATTTTGGTGAACTATAAGACATACCAAGCAATTCCCATCCACCAGGTTCCCACTCCTGAGGTTCGCACTCCTGAGGTTCCCACTCCTGAGGTTTGGAGAGATTGTTTTGTAAAGATTGTTTGGGAACTGTTTATTTCGGTACAATACTAACCATAACCAACCAAAACAGGCATATTGCTGACTTTACTAAGCCAACATTCTGTAAGGATTGCCACGAGTTGGTCAAAGTATTTATTTTAGCTGTTTTTATGTTTGTATTGGTGGTGTTAACATATGCAATACAATTTTCTGGGGCACAGTTAAATGAGTTACCCACTGTTAGCGAGTCAAGCTCGCTGCATATATTATTTATGCTAGCCATTGGGAGAGTGTAGGAATAACGTAAGGTGACTCAAAGCTGAGACTTCTGTAGTTTGGATTTGCTTAGTATAAAATATTTGAATATATACACTTAAAAACCTATCCCCTATACTAGATATACTATTAATAAAGCTGAATAGTTTTTTTTTGTGATTTGAACGTGCTTAATCTCCGGAAATACCGGTCGGATTTGAAAAGTTCTTGTTGCATTTAATAGCCCAATTATTGAGACAGGCCATTTAATATCACGCTATGCTCCTAGGAGCCGAACAAAAGGAAGATAACGAAGTGAAAGCGCAGGCAGATGATGCTATGTGACGGGGTGGGTCGGGGGAAACAGAAATTTCAAGCGGACGAATTCGCGGGCAGACGCTAGTTTTTCATATACGAAATACAGAGTAGGCATTAGTTAGAAAATGATTTGGTAGCTATGTAGTAATGATCCAAATAACTGGCTCGACGTACCTACGAAGAGCTACGATGTACTCGTAACTTTAAGTAACCACAGGCCTGATTTATTCTATATATATATGTAGTTTTGTATATTTAGGATTTGTTTCTGTCCCTGAAAATCAAATGTCACTAATTGAATCACAGTAGTGTATGTGACGACGTAGAAGCAACCAATAAAAAGAGCCTAGTCCATTCACACATTATTATCTTAAAATCGATTGTCGAACTATAAGTTATCGTTGTGACATTTCAGGGCACCACTTGGGCGCGCTACGTCACGGGCACGGGCGGCACGTGTGGTTCGAGGTGACAGGCGCGCCGGGCGATGCGTCCGCGCTGCTCTCCGCAGAGCTGCGCCTGCATCAGGCGCCCACGCACACCGAGGAGCCCACCGCCCTCTACACCGTCGTCGCGCACAGAGTCATCAGCGTCGACAATTTGGGGTAGGATCCAGATCCTACAGTTGTCGGTTATTTTACCTCCGATTTTGTGTTGCTGCCACTGACTAGTGACTAGCCTGTCAATATCACATTGATGTTTACTGATGTTACAATTAAGTTGTTGTTATGTTGCGACTGTTAGAGGTTAAGTAACGGTGAAAGGACTGTGTGTAATCCGTCATCGGCCAAATTGTCAGGCTTCGTCGGCCGAACTCGGCCGATCGAACCAAACGTATACTTATAACGTAAAGATCCGAAAAGAAGAAGAAGCGCAATCTTACGTTAATACAGCCGACATCGTCTGATGACATCCAATAATTGAGTAGTTAATTAAGTAGTAAGCACCACACCACACCACACTACACTACACCACACCACACCACACCACAATACGTCACACTACTCCACACCACACCACACCACACTACACTAGTACGCAAAATTTGAATTACTGTTAATTTTGTATCTTTTTGTTGCGAAGGTTTGATATTGCCATACAGCCATAACTCCCTAGATTTCAGTAATCACCATAATTGGCAAAGAGACTGGTTATTACTGCACGTCATGTTCAGTCATTATTATTATGTTGTAAAATAAAATGATTACTAAAATAAGTATAATTGTGAATTTGCCACGTTTTTTGGAGATTTTATTATTTGTATCATAATTTTATTTATTCTCGTCGTAATAACCACGACGAGGACGACAAAATTAGAGAAAATCGTACTAATATAATAAAAGCGAAAGTTTGTGAGTATGGAGGGATGTTTGTTACTCCTTCACGCAAAAACTACTGAACGGGTTTGGATACAATTTGGCACACAGATAGTTTATAACCTGGATTAACACAAAGAGTACTTTTTATACCGATACTCCCGTGTGCCATATTAGCCTTTGTAAGTTCTCGCGAGTTTTGACACTTCAGCGTGAGATATAACCATTTTAGCCAGCCTAATGGTCATGTTAGGAATTAGGATGACATTTGAATCGTAGACTTTCGACAAATCGTGATATCTCGCGTTCTCGTGCTTGTCTTGTTAGTCTTGTTGGCCGATATCGCTGAAAAGAAAATACTATTACCATTTAATAAAAGAAAAAGTTTAAAGAAAGAATATCTTATGGTTTTATTTAGTTTTTTCATAAAAATGGCCAGGTATGCTGTGGCAGGCTGTGTGTAATGTTAAACATTACTATTTTTAATAGTGTTATTTAGGTAATATAGAGCTGTTACGGTTTCGGAAATAATTTGTCCATTAGTGAGTAAGTATGCTCTAACCTAACTTCGTAACTAATAATGTAACGCGAAAGTGAATTTGTTGGTTACGCTTTCACGCCAAAACGGCTAAACGGATTTGGATAATTTTAACATTGCCTATTTCTCTGTCTTTATGTTCTAACTAAAGGATGAAATATTTTTCGGTTTTCAGGAGTTTGCAAATGGAGAAGGTGGCAGCAGTGAACACGAGCGCTGGTGCCGAGGGCTGGCTGGAGCTGAATGTGACCAGTGCGCTGGGCGCGTGGCTCTCCTCGCCGGCTGATAACAGAGGCTTCTTCATAACGCTGCATCCTCACTCACAGCCTGGTACTGTCTTTAACCGCACGTCAGGTTTAATGTTGCATAATATTTTGAAACTTTCTGAAGCCCTTCGACAATGCCTACAACTGAAACTGTTTTCTGGAATTGCAATATGGCAAAGAGTTGTTAATCTCATCACTTTTAACCAAAACCCTGCACCATGTAATCCAAAATAGGTAGTTTCTTCTATGGTGGTAATAGCTATCGAGCGTTCGCATTTCCGAAGATAGACGATGATTGCCAAATCGTATACTTTTGCTGAAAGATCTTTATGTATCACAGACGATTGATTTAGGTATTTTGTTTTTCAGAACGTCACGTGAAACCAGAAGAAATTGGCTTGGAGGAGCCTCGTGGAGTACTTGTGGAGGGAAAGCAGCCATTCTTGGTAGCGTTCTTTAAGAGCGGGCCCAAGCTTGGCAGCGCGGACGCAGGCGCGCGGAGGAAGCGAGAGGCGCGGCGCTGGCGCTCGCACGGGTACTCCGAGAACTATCTCAGGAACCCACTTACAGGTTTGTAGGACATAGTATAATACAACATGTAAGGAACCAAAACCCTGTCCGATCCTTGAGGGTGTTGTTGGGTAGCGTGCTAAGAGTCTATTTAAGTGGTCGTTTTCAGAAAAAAAAAATACCTGGCCCACCTTTTTTAAATAGTTAGTTTGTCCTAGTTATGCATAGGTACATGGGGTGGGGGCGGTCTTCGTGAAGCGGTTATGTACAAGTCATTAATAATTTAAAATCATGATCGTGGTTGTGATCGTGTGTGTGTGTTTGTGTTCGTGATAACACGAACTGTCTCGCGTGCAGGTTTGACTACTTCCAGCCTCCCGAACAAGCCGGATTACGTACACGCTTTAACACCGTAGACCACATACATTCGCTGCGGCAGGTTTAACAGAAGACCGAAGAGCCTGACCGAAGAGTATGACCTGCCTCTCTGCTAAGTGTTTTTTTTTATTCTACGAGAAAGCTTTCTATTTTATCAAGACTTGGGATGTACTGCAGTCTCTTCAACAGTGCTAGATTCACTGTCGGTAAATCGAAGTGCTAAAGAGTCTGTATGAAACACCTCCATGTCGGTCCGAGTCCAGGACCAGACCTCGAAACCTATTCTTCCGCAGCGAGGTGAGAGACAGGGAGACGTTATCGGTCCGAAACTGTTTACCGCTGCATTGGAAGATGTCTTTAAGGTTCCGGACTGGAAAGGAGTAGGCATGAACATCAATGGCGAGTACGTTACTCACCTTCGGCTTGCCGAAGATGTAGTAGTCATGGCTGAGACTATGGAGGACCTCAGTAAAATGCTCGATGACCTCAGTAGGGCTTCCGAAGGAGAAGGTCTTAAAATTGACGTGAACAAAACAAAGGACATGTCCAAGGCCCATGTAAAATCCACTCTCATGAAGTTCGGAGATTCGACACTCGAAGTTGTGGACGATTATGATTACCTAGGACAAACTGTCCAATTAGGTAGGTCCAACTTCGAGGAAAAGGTCAGTCGTCTAATCCGACTCGGCCAAGCAGCGTTCGGGAAGCCACGCAATATCATCTTGTCTCACAAATCGCAGTCTTAAACTAGTATGAAACTATGCTACCTATGTTAGTATGGAACTGAAACGTACTCGCTCAGCGGCCTCATTAGAAAGTTGAAAGCTACCCATAGGGCAATGGAGAGGGCTATGCTTGGAATTTCCTTGACGACGTGATCGAGAGATAAGAAATGAAGAGATTCGCAGGACAACCAAGGTAACTGACATTACCTGAAGAATTGCCAAAGTTAAGTGGCAGTGGGCAGGGCACATTGCTCACGGAACAAATGGCCAATTGGGCCGAAAGGTTCTGGGAGTGGCAAACATGTACCGGAAGATGAAGCGTTGGAAAGACTCCCACAAGGTGGAGCGATATATAACACATAATATACAAAATTGGGTACAAATGTTCGAAACCTGAAAAGTGTCCTTTTTTTGAACATATTTGATTAGAATCACATAACATAACATCACGCCTTGTTTCCCCGAAGGGTTGGGCAGAGGTGTACCTATAGTACACCCACATTTCGCAAGTTATGTTTAAGTCCCATGTAATAGGGGCGCGCCTATTGCCATCTACCGGGCACAAATCCAGACTTCGAGCTGCTACTGAGAAATTCCAGACAGAAAATCCCAATAACACGTTGCCCGACCTGGGAATCGAACCCAGGACCTCATGCTCAGCAGTAGCGATTGTGACCACTAGACCAACGAGGATAGAATTATACTTCAAAATCATTCAGATTGTGATTTAAAGTATGTTCCGCAATTAGGTGCTGGATAGGTTCCATCAAAACTGAAAGGAGGATGCGCAGGCTCGCGAAATATGGAAGGTGAGGAGGGAGGCCTTTGCTCAGGAGTGGGACAGCGTAGGCTAGTAAAAAAAAGGATTACACGCATCAACCTTCCAGAATAGAACTATTCTCTTAATGATGGTGAACACCGCATCGAAATCCGTTGCGTATTTTAGAAGAAACCTATATACATATACACTTGGGAGCAAATAAATCGAGCCACTTCCTTTTTCACGCATTATGGTTATTATTTTTGGTATTATGGAACGCATCGATTCGAAACATATATCGCCTAAAAGGGTATTTAATAACCTTTACAATGAGGGTAGTTAGTTGTCAAAATTTCATTTTAATTAAAGTTTAAAGGGTAGAATAAAATTATCGCATTTAATTTGCTTATGACATTTTTATTGTACTCTGTTAAGAAAAGATTAAATTTGAGGTTTTTGTTAATCATACCCATATTACTTGTTATTGTTGTCTTTATCTGTGTCTGTGTAATCAAAATAACCTGATAAAATGGATACTACACCGACGGAAGCTGCCCAAGTTGTAGCTTTACTTGAGGTTGGACACGGACAACGTGAAGTGGCACGCAGACTTCATTTGAGTCGTTCAAAGGTACAGCGGGTATACCGCAGGTATCTGGAGACTGGTGCTTTTGTTCGGCGACCTGGAACTGGCCGACCACGGGCAACAACAGAACGTGACGACCGCTTTATTGCAACCAATTCGTTGCGCGACCGTGGACTTAATGCTGTTCAGCTACAGCAAGCGTTACGTGACGTTCGAGGTGTCGCAATCAGTAGGTGGACAGTGAGACGAAGACTAAAGGAACGAAATTTAACATCACACAAACCAGCAACTGGCCCAAAATTGACTGTAGCTCATCGCCGATCTCGCTTGGAGTTTGCTCGAGAACACATTAATTGGACGTTAGAAGACTGGAGGTCAGTTTTGTTTTCTGACGAGTCAAGAATCTGTCTTTTTAGCAATGACGGGAGAAACCGAGTGTATAGACGTCCTGGTGAAAGATTTGCCCAATGTTGCATTCGAGAAACTGTGAGTTTTGGTGGTGGTTCTTGTATGGTGTGGGGAGGAATTTCTCTAGACGGAAAAACGGAACTAGTCTTCGTCGACCCCGCCAACGATGGCAGTGGTAGGCGTGGATTAACAGCTGACCGATACATAACTGACATTCTTGAAGACCACGTAATGCCGTATGCTGGTTTTGTCGGAGAAAATTTCTTGTTTATGCATGACAATGCGAGACCTCATACCGCGCAGATCGTTACGGAATACTTGTCTGCGATCGGGATTCAACAAATGGTATGGCCAGCACGAAGTCCCGATTTGAACCCGATCGAACACCTATGGGACGAGCTAAAACGGAGAGTCCGAGCCAGGGTTCCCGCTGTTTCATCCATTCCCGAGCTTAAAGTCGCTGTGCTTGAAGAGTGGGAGAACATACCACAATATGTCATCGTAACTCTGATCAGATCGATGACTAATAGGCTACAAGAATGCATCAGGGCACGGGGGGGGGGGGTAATACCAGTTATTAAGAATATTTTTTTTGCAATAATTTTGTTTTTTATTGTTTTTATGGACTGTTTTAGCCCTACTAAATTTTCTATCAAAATTACCATTTTTCTTGCAGAGCCAATAATTTATCATTCAATAAGGTTATTATTCAATAATTTACCCTCATTGTTAAGGTTATTAACTTAACTTTTAGGCGATATATAGTTCGAATTGATACGTTCCATATTACCAAAAATATTTACCATTTTACGTGAAAAAAGGTAGTGGCTCGATTTATTTGCTCCCAAGTGTAGATAGATATCCCCGAGACCCGGATAGGTCTCAATGTATTAAGAACAATCACCTTGATAGATAATCTAGATCTACAAAATTTTAAAATAGATATAAGGCTTTTAAACCATGACCTACACTTGTTGGTTTTTTTTTTTTGGTTGGGAAATCATCAAATGAATTCTCCCGCTCTGGGTGGAGCGGGTGGGCGTGTCAGACTTGTACTAACTAAAACCCACCCGTGTTCCTTCAGTTGCCTGTGCCAGGGCAACGATTATCTCTTTCGAATTACCTGCGACCCTGAGGCGTCGGCCCTATCGGACCCCGTCATTTTGTGCTGACATCTCTTTGAGGCGCGCGTGGAACACGACGCGCCGTCGACCCGGGCCTGGTCCTTACTGGACGGCGAGCTACAGTGGCACGTGCCTAGGGGCGCGAGGGTACAAAGGGGCGCCCGGGCGGAATTGTAAAAAAAAATACAATATAGCATAAAATTAATTGCGCCAGTAAGTAAGCCACCTACTTAGACAATAAAAAGTATGATTTTTGCTTACAACCTCAATTTGCTTCAATTTATAACAAAAGATAAATGTAATGAATGGGACTAACTATAACTTACGTGAGCGTTTCCTGAGCCAACACGTTCTACTGTATGTGAAGATAAAGGCATAAGATTGAAATTAGAACGACTAGAAACTGCTTTTATGATCGTGTTTTGGAATTTCATTTTGGTTCATATGAACAATACCAACAAAAAATTACAGTCTGTTGATATTCACATATTTGTAACAACAATATAATTAAAAAGAGTGTCTATGGAGTTTCTTGCCCGTTCTTCTCCATAGGTGCTACGCTTTGGAATGGGCAACTAGCTTCAGATTTCTGACTGGCCGACTCCTTGACAATTCAAAAGTGCCTGTAAATGGTTTAATTGAAATAAATGCTTTGAGTTTGAGTTCGAGTTTGACATTTGTACAGTTATACGAATGTATGACAGTCTAATTCAAATAATTTCTGCAGAAAGAAAAATTTAATAACTATGAGCAACAAGCCTTGGAACTCTCACTAGCCAAAGAATATGAAAAGGATAAAACAGGATTCGGAAGAGAAAGCTCACAGCAGATGAATCTGCCGAAGACATTACTTCTCACTATCTGGTCGGGAAACATTCAGAGTGATAGTATTTTTAGTAAATATAGACAGACTTGTGTTTGAACTTCAAAAGAGACGAGAATCATACAGTAAATTTTAATTTTAAACAACTTGACCAATTTGAGCACTGAAGAAGTTCATAATAGAGCAAGTACAATAGTGACAATGTATTCCGGTGATTTGGAATAGTGTTATGTGGATGAATGTATCCACCTGCGTTCTTATTTTACAACGGTAACTCGAGACAGAAAACTGCCCCGAACAACCAACGCAATTGTAAAGGTTCTAAGAAATGAAGAATTTGAAACAATTTGCTGACTTATGTCAACGTTTATCCAAACGTTGACATAAGTCATGTTTTATTTTTCAAGTGTTAATAAATTCTTAAAATTCATAAAAGCGCCAGACAATTCACGACGACGTTCGTTTCCCAAATTTGGCAGAAGATGACAAAGACAAAAAAAGGCAGACGCCTAGGCCATACTATTTAGGTCAAATTAAGTAACTGTAATATATTAAAGTTGGTTAATTATATAAATGAAATGTTAGATACACTGATAAAATTCTTTTTTATCCTGTTCAATAATTTAATTCATACGACTGGCGTTTGAAGCAAGATATTGTTATCTACGGAATTTCATAATTTTCAGGTTTACATGCCAGTCGTACCTTAAAGCTTTAAAATATTGTAAATCGAAATCGTAAGATCTGTCCGACAATATCGATCTCATGTAAACTTTTCCTAGGGGGCGGTACATCGGTTTCGGTCAAACTATAGTACGAGTTATTTGCTTGCCTACGGCGCTCTCAACGTTTAATCCGCCTCTGGTCAGCTACCCGTTGCTCGCCGTCCGCAAGCCCGCGCCTACGGTGGCCGGGAATCTGAAGGCGACTCCCGTCGCCCAGGGCGTCTCCTGCGGCGACTAGTGGGGGCGTGAGGGCGCAAGGCTCTCTCCCTCACGTGCTCCGTCTCCTCCTTCGCTTCGCAGAAGGAGATGACGGCTTTCCATTCTCTCTCGCTCCGTACAATAGCCTGGACCAGGGCCGTCGATAGCCTCCGCGAGGACACTGCGGTGCTCCGCCCAAGCTGGGCAGACCTCCACCGTATGCTCCACCGTGTCCTCCGGGCGATCCACGCAATGGTGAAACCCGGGCGTTTCCTCCAGCCTTATGCGAAACAGGAACCTCCCTTAACAACCGTGTCCGATGAGGACCTGTTTCAGGCGGAGGACGCGTTGGCGCCTGTTTAACCACTCCTCAAAGGGGGGACTTACCGCCGCTATTGTGGCGTGCCCACCCATGACCTCCACTGACGCAGAAAATGGATGACTGATGTTAAGGTCGCTAATCTGATGTTACACCTGCTCCCTTATCTATCGTGTCATGCGTAATCATGGCATGATAATTGTTACTCATAAATATTGTGAAATATTTATAGGCACGACAAATGTAACAGTTTTGTATGTCGTTTCAGATACGTCTCATTGGACGACGAGAAGTTGTGAGATTCAGACACTCTACGTCAGTTTTAAGGATTTGGAATGGCAGGTTAGTGTTAATTTAAACCACTTATTGAAGAAGTCAAACGTAGAGGAAGACGCCCGTAGGCTAGGTGGACCAGGGCGCGCCACAATAGCGGCGGTAAGTCCCCTCTTTGAGGAGTGGTTGGAGAGGCGCCACGGCGTCCTCACCCTCCGCCTGACACAGGTCCTCACCGGACACGGTTGTTTCGGGAGGTTCCTGTTTCGCATAAGCCGGGAGGAAACGCCCGGGTGTCACCATTGTGTGGATCGCCCGGAGGACACGGTGGAGCATACGGTGGAGGTATGCCCAGCTTGGGCGGAGCACCGCAGTGTCCTCGCGGAGGCGATTGGCGGCGGCGATCTCTCGCGTCCGGCCCTGGTCCAGGCCATGGTACGGAGCGAGAGGGAATGGAAAGCCGTCACCTCCTTCTGCGAAGCAGTAATGCTCGCAAAGGAGGAGGCGGAGCGCGTGAGGGAGAGAGCCTTGCGCCCTCACGCCCCTAGTCGCCGCAGGAGACGCCCTGGGCGTCGGGAATCGCAAGCAGATTCCCGGCCACCGTAGGCGCGGGCTTGCGGACGGCGAGCCATGGGTAGCTCGCCGTCCGGTAAGGACCAGGCCCGGGTCGACGGCGCGCTGTGTTCCACGCGCGCCTCAAAGAGATGTCAGCACAAAATGACGGGGTCCGATAGGGCCGACGCCTCAGGGTCACGGGTTATTCTAAAGAGAAAACCGTGGCCCTGGCACAGGCAACTGAAGGAACACGGGTGGGTTTTAGTCAGTAAAAGTCTGACACGCCCTCCCGCTCCACCCTGAGCGGGAGAAGTCATTTGATGATTTCCCACCCAAATAAAAAAAAACAAAGGCTAGGTGGACCGGTGATCTAAGCAGGGCTTCTGATAGGCAGGGCAGGGTGGCTGGATGAGAGTAGCCGAGGAGCAAGTTAAATGGCTTGCTATAGGATAGGCCTATGTCAGTAGCCTCACATAGGCTGATGATAACGATTCCTATTACATGTCAAGCAAAACAATTTGGGAAAACGGTTTAAGATGCTTAAGGGCCCAAATATTAAATACCTACTCAACAAGAATTCAAGATTCTACATGCTTGCCTTTGAACGTCATTCCTTGAAGGTTTTTTGGCGTATTTTAATTTGGTGTAATAACTAGGAAATTACATAAGTATTTGAATTTGTGTCAGGACTGGATCATCGCCCCGGACGGGTACGGCGCGTTCTACTGCAGCGGCGAGTGCAACTTCCCTCTGAACGCGCACAAGAACGCTACCAACCATGCTATCGTGCAAACACTCGTGCATCTACTTAATCCTACCAAGGTTAGTGCTATTGAATAAACTATTAATCTCCTTACTAAAATCTTTGTTATTTATATTATCGGATGGAATAGTCCTTGCCTGACTCGTACTAAGTTGTTCTGACCGTTTTCGTGAAGTGTCAAGAGACATACATTGCTCAGACCATTGATAGTCGACCTCGTAATAAGTTTATCCTTTTTTTTAAAACAATTTCTAGTAAATTGAAACTTCACTAAGATTTTAACTATCTTACTGTTACAGACAAATAAATAGACATTTAGACTTAGATTAGTGGCGCTTTCAAAGCGTTTCGTATTTCTACAACGACTTTCAACAGGATTGACATAAGCTTTTCGGTATTTTATGGCAATTCCTATGGTCAATCATTCAAAATATTACCATAAATACATTCTTGACTTTTCCATCATTGTTATCGCTGATAAAATGTCACTTTGTCTAGGCCCACTTTAACCAAATGGTAGTAAAGTAATAACTAAAATTGTTCTTAGGTTGGCAGTTAGAATGGGTGTGTAAGTTGTGTGAAATTGTGATAAGGTGGCCAAAAGTCTTGGGTCTTGGTTATTTATTTTGAAATTTATTTACCGATACTAAAGTAAAGCTGATGTCAGACGTTTATTCAGTTTTTGTACATTTTTGCATTTCAATCGGCATCTTTCAGTCGAAGTGAAACGTCAGACACAAAATGAACAAAAGTGAAAAATTAATTTATTTGTGAACCGATCCAACGAAGCTGGATTTCGGCATTTTCTCTCAGTTCGTTCTCTCATTGAATTTGAGTGAACGTGCAGATGAATGTTCATCTACTTAATATATGACAAACTCTTAAATTCATTCATTCACTGATAGACACGCACAGCCTAAAGCGCTGGGTTTAGAAGCTTGAAATTTTGCACAAAAGTTCCATATAGGTAAATATATTTAAACATAGCTTAAATGGGTTAAATAAGGAATATGAAAGTTTATATAAAAGACCAACACTTTGCGAATAGGAAATCTCATCGGGAACACGGCTTCTTCCCTGTCCTTCACAGTTTCTTATAAACATTTGTCGGTGTCGTGTAAACCTTAGATGAAACAAAAATGAACCTCACTCGAGTGAAGCGTCTGATATATCAGCTTTAGTGCATACTGTAGTGAATTTTGTAACCATCTCACTGTGAAAACTTAATTGAATTGAGCATGGAGTGAGCTGTCAGTGCCACTGATGCTAGGGATTGACCAAGACGGGATGACACTGACAGCTCACTCCACGCAAGTCTTCACGGTGAATTTTTTACAGAATCGACATGCTGTTCTTGTATTTAGCATTTGAAATGGTTGTAGGTTCCAAAGCCGTCGTGTGCGCCGATCAAGCTGTCCCCCATATCAGTGCTGTACTACACGGATGACTCCAACGTGATCCTGCGCAAGTACAAGAACATGGTGGTCAAGAGCTGCGGCTGCCATTGATCGAACAAATATATTCAACGAAACTAGTCTCATAACATTACGCTTCTAAATAAATTAAGATGAAGCTGTAGTTGCTTATTAATTAGCGTAAGTTTGTGCCTATATAAGTAAACGTCCATGTTGTAATAATGAGAAAATTATACATATAACTGATTGAAGGTAAAAGCAGAAAATATCTACCAGCCACGTCATTTCTCTATAATAATTATATTGCTGATGGTGTTTTAAATAATAATTACATACCTACATATTATTAAAATCAGTGATGAATCTGGTATTGTTCTTAGGTCTTTTTATTCTTGTACAATAATAAATGAAATTTTAAATAAATCATTTTATAATAAATCATCTAAAGTCATCACCGCACTTGTATCGTTTTATCTACATTATATAGGTCACAAAGACAGTTAAAGGACTTCAACGTACCTACAATAAGACCTTCGTACTGCTTGGAAACAAAATTAACATTTTTATTACTGAAACATTCATTCATTTGGTCATCCGAGAAATCGAAATGTGTTTTTTTTTGTAGCACTGTTTCCGCCTCGAAGAATATTTCTTTCTTGTATCTCAATTTAAAGTCTTGTTGTAGAATATTATTTTAATGACATTTTTTTTTTGTATTAAGGTTTATTTTATTTGCCAAGAACTGATATTAATCGATTTAGTTAACTATTTGGAAAAAGGAACTTTAAATAAAATATTTGACCGTTATACTTGAGCCTTCTTAGTTAAAGTTTTATAAGATTTTAAAGATTTATTGGTCGGAGAACAATACTTATTTATCGTATTGCGAATATTTTCGTACAAATTGATAGGTACACGTGCCCCACGTTTTTACATCCCAGTTCCTCTCAACGAGAGGAGGCCCGTTTCCCAGTAGTGGGAATATTATAGGCCGATTATGCTAGGTTTTTATATGTAATATTAACTCTGTTCGCATCAAGTGTCGATTTCCGTGAGCACAATTTAAAATAAGTCCTCATGACGCTCTATTTTTGTTTTAGTATTTATTAAGAAGTAACTTATGCCTTACTTATGCTCGTGAGTAAACCTGGACTTATAGCTGATATACGTCTAGAATCGAAAATCCCGTCTTGAGCAAGCGTGGTGATCGATGCTTGTACCTTCACTGTAAGAGAAGAGGTCGTCCTGTAGTGGGAACATTATAGGCTGGACCGATGCCTTGCATTCTGTCCAGACTATTAGTTTTCTTAATTAAAAAATCTCCACCCCCAAGAGATTTTGGTAAATTGTTACGTCTAAGGACAATTTCTGAATTGTTTCTAAATGTTATCTGTAAGTTTCTATCAATACTTTTACGTGTTTTTATGCCTAGCTACCTACAGAGCTAAGTAACGCCAGCTAGTTTTAAGCTTTTACCTGATCTAGATTATGCAGATTTCTTCTTGTGTATAAATTTACTAGATGCATTAACAACGTCTATGGGCTGTTTACTAATGCAACATTCCAAGTATAAGAAGGTACTAGGAACGTTGTGTTTGTAGTAAATCGATTACTGATGACAATATATAAGTGATGGATTGTTGTTATGTCCTGCAGTGTTGCAAGTCAATATTATGCATTGATAAGGCCATGTGTACTTGACGTAAGATAACATTGCACATAACTTTAGATGTTATACATTTAGTTGAAGTGAATCTCTACCTGAAGAGTCAGGCTTAGGTTAACAATAATCATTGACTTTTAAGTTAAGTAACACTTAAATGTCAATGAACACAGTACATTTCTGGGCGAAGCTTAGATTTGCTGGATTGACATGTGTGCTGATTTTGCTTTAAATTTTTTAAAATGGCATAAAAAAATGTTATTAAATTTACTTTGAAAACGACAAGAACCTAGAAGTGAATATATGTTCCACAATATTATTAAACTTACTTATTTATCTTCTGTTTGTACATTAACTATGTTCTTAATGTTATCTTGCGTTGAAACCCGCTACGGATCAATCTATATGTACATTAGCTAAGTAATGCCCGCCACGATATGCGGCTGAACATGTTAGAGCTTTTCTGTACCTCACTATCTTGCATGCAAAGTATCATGTAGGCACCATGTTCAAACAAATAAAATCTTAACTTACTTACTTAATTTAAATGTGCCAATCGAATAAGTCAGTTTTTGTAATGAATATTTACACGTCTTAGTTATTATTATTATGTACAATTATATGAATTTAAGAAGTATAAGATGTAAAATTTTATAATAAAAGGAGTTTACTTTTTTAAACTGTTATTTTTATTCATGATTCTCGTTGAACTACAGCCGATAAGGAGGATTTCCCGAACTTTTAAAACCTCGGACATTCCTAGCACGAACAGCTCTCGATAACTACATCACTCTCTTGCTCTTATTCTTATTTATTTGGGGTCGGTGCAGTAATCTTCTTCTACCATATTTCTCTATTGGTGCTCAACTCAGTAGTCCTCCCTTTCTAGCTACTCGTATATTATTTTTCACACAGTCTATCATTTCTTTCGTTTTCCTCTACTCTTACAGCCACATTCAAACTCAAAACTTTCCTCAAGACATTTTCTTACAACTAATTTCCACACAACTTTTCATTCACCGGTACCATTTTCAGACTCTCTTATATACTTTTTTCTTATTCTATCCATTCGCGTAACACCACACATCTCTCTGAGCATTCTCATCTCAGCAGCATTAAATCATCCTTTTTCAAGCGCAACGTTCTGATCCAAACAGAGCTGTCGATAACCTGTCTATACAAATATTTTGGACATTATTAAGTTTGCATGTATAAACGCTTGCTTACACAGCGTTATGAGTAAATACCTATTTACCTGCATTCCTAGGAAGCAAGTCTGTTTGCTCTGCTAGCCACTGCCATCCGAGTTAGGTAAAACCCCAGGGTTCACAACTCAACTAACAACTATATATTTATGAAAGGTATTAGATCAATTTTTAAAATAACAAACTTCTTCCAAATTAGCTTTCGCATGCTTTAAAACTGAACTTAGTACTGAAGTATTCATCACAAAACTATAAAATAATTATTTTGTTTATTACCTGTGGTGGCTGGAATTTATTCACTGGTAGAAAAGCTATCGCAGAGACAGACCGGACATTCAATTGGTTTGATAGGCGTTCATTTTTAGCACAACGAAACCGCCACCACTTCCCTTCTGTCTGTATGGGAATTTTAAAAAGTAGGAGTAGGTAAGGCTGTAATAGTCTGACAACACTCGATCGATCGGTTAAATTTTGGTAACAACCTGTGTATCATCGACTTGAACATGTCGATAGGTACTAGATGCGGTAAAATATAAAATTATGATAATTATGTTCATTATTTAAATAATCAAAATCATTTATTTGCATAAATAAGGTACAGAAGGTTGGTACAAAGTACAAAATTGTTCTCTTATTCTGCCTTTAAATTCGGCGTGCAAAAATTAAAATAAAAGTAATAAAAAACAGCAGTCATTAAACAGAACATCCATTAAAATTGTATTATTGAATTATATAAATGTCAATTTAACAATGCAAAAATAATAATCATAAGATACGGCACGGTTGACATCTGTCGGGCATGCCACCGTCCGGGTGAATCAATAAGATACATTATCTCTGGGTGTTCTCATCTAGCTAACGAAGAGTACCTGCATAGACGCATCCTTGTAGCCAGGGTTATCATAAACTTGCTCTGAAATACAGCCTTGTGGAGTCAGAAGTGCCGTACTACAAGTATGTGCCCGACCCACTTCTCGAAAATGGTAATATCACATTGTACTGTTTTCGATCCATCATCACTCCTGTCCGTGATGATCGATCGAAGCGCCAGTGGACGGTTTAGGTGTTTCAAATCGAATCAACGCCTACCAAAGTGAAGCGATTTGGAAGCGGGGGAAAGATTTTGCAGGCGACTTGGTGTCAACTCCTTTACGGAACCAAAGAAGCATCAACGCTGAATGGTTCACTTAGAAATGCTTGGCAGAAGGTTCCTCTGTGAGCAACAAGCGACCAAACACAGAGCTCTGCGGGCTACTGCTCCACCACGACAACGCGCCTTCGCACACAGCGCTCAAAACTAGGGACTTCCTGGACAGCACGCAGGTCGAACTCCTGGGTCACCCTCCTTACAGCCCTCACCTAGCATCGTGTGACTTCTTTTCCCGAAAAAAAAAAACTGCTCAAAGGGATACTATTTTCGTCGTCGGAAGTTGCGCTGTCAGCGTTTGAGCAGGCTGTGAACGAGGCGTCTACGGCGAACTGGAAAAAGTGTTTTGAAAACTGGTTCAGGATTTTGTATATAGGCTAGTGCAGAGTACTTTGAAAAGCTTGAAAAAAATATTTACCTACAGATCATTTATTTTTATTTTCGCAAAACTATCTGAGTGTCCCACGTATAGGTATCAAAGTCACGGGTCTGTAAATGTCCATTTGAGTGATAACCCCTTTATTTAACATTTTGGTTTCACTGATCGTTTAATAAAGATCGGGAAATATTCCTTGTTCTAGAGAGAGGTTAACAACATGTGGAAGTGGCTCTAGAGTTATATTGACTGACAGTTTTATGACTTCAGTGCGGATATTATCATAACCACTAGCTTTGGAATCATTTAGAGACATCACAATTTTTTTAAAGTTCACTACCCTCCAGTACAAAATTATTGAATTGCTGATTGATTCAATATGATCCATTTGTTCTTAATTATCAGGGCTATTATTGGTAACGCTAATGTGTAATTTACTGTTATTCTTACATCTTATTTCTAAACCTTTAGATAGCCAGTTTATTTATTTAATGCTTTATTTGTAACTTTAACGAGAATGGTAGGAAAAAATAAGTTATTAAATGGCAGAAATGTATCAATAAAGTGGAATGCTTCATTTGTTGAGTTTTCTTCAAATACGTCACTAAAAGACAGACATGAGATTGAGTTTAAAAACTACTACTATAGTCTCGCTTATGATACCTAAAACACGAGAAAGTCGTAAAAAATATTTCGGAAAAACCAAAAAAAGGTTAGGCGTGCCAAGTTTCAGCGCATTGATGACATAATGCTATGCAATTAATTGTAACCTCTCTTTAATACATCGGGAAATATTCCTTTTTCCAGAGAGAGGTTAACAACATATGGATGTGGCTCTAGAATTATATTGACTGACTTGTTTTACGATGTCAGTACGGATATTATCACAACCACTAGCTTTGGAATCATTTAGAGACATCACTATGTTTTAAGGTATACCATCCAGTACAAAAATATTGAATTACCTACTGATTGATTCAATATGATCCATAAAGGCTATTATTAGTAACCGTGTTAATGAAAAAAATATTGAAATGATAGGATCAGGACTTATACAGTCAATGTTTTCCATAGTAATTATATGTACTTCGTTCAGTCCTGCGGAGGCACGCCAGCCTTCCATTAGATAAAAAGCTGCTTCTAAGGCGCCACGGTTTCCCTATTTGTAACACAAATCCCTGTCGTTTTGAATTCACAAGTCGACAATTATTGGCTCAAAGTTCACGCATGTACAATAAAGTAAATAAAATTATTCCAATGTACAAACACAACTTAAATGAAATTAAAAATAAATTAAAAAATGGCTTGTATCCTTAACTTATGATGAAACAGAAGATATATTGGCTATACAATCATAACTTTGTCAAACCTAGGTTGTAAGAAAGCTTATTGAACACTCACTTCACATACACACTAAACACACTCTACACTTGTACACACACTCCTAGATACACATACACTCCATTTGCTGTATTAACAATCATTGTTAACAATCAGAAAAGTCACGGTTGTATTTTATAAATTGAAGTAGCAAAATCTCCGACTCCTAAGATACAGGTCTGCGTACCTAGTTTAGGAGCCCGGAAAACTGACTATAATTTTAAACTTGGTAATACAACCCTCTGTTTCCATATGCTATGTATGTACTGTGTTGTTCTTATGTACTAATAAATAAAAAATAATAATAAATAATAATAATAATAAATAAAACTACAGGAGAGTTTTAAATTTGTGTCGGTATGCTTTTTATTACAATGCTGTGTTACACTTATTTTGATCTTTATTTTATTTTTTTGGTATTTTTATTTTTCCGAGACGTTAAAATGCATAAAAAAACACTATTGTGTAATTTACTTTTATTTTATACTTTTAGATAACCAGTTTAAGTTATTTAATGCTTTATTTGTAACCTTTACGCGAATGTTAGGAAAACATAAGATTTAAATAGCAGAAATGTATCGTTTAATTTGTGGAATGCTTTGTTTGTTGTTAAAAATGTTTCCTTATTGTCATTACTATAGTCTCGCATAGGATACCTAATAAACGAGAGTGTGCTAAAAAATATAACGGATCAACCAAATCAAGAATAAGTTTTGTGAAGTTTCAGCTCAGATTGATGACATAATGATAAGCATTTAATTGTAACCTAGTTTAAAGTTGATCTGGCACAAATATACCAATAAGGAAGGAGTCTTTTTATTTCGACAATGCGAATAAACCTTCTTAAGCTTATTACGCAGTGAATGCGACAATTATATGATATGTAGTGTACCTACGTTCCTATATGTTTTGCAAACTGGCCGACAAGGGCGTTCTTAGTAGGTAATAACTGCACTTAATTAATTCAATAATTTACCGTCCCTTAAGCCAATTTGCATGTGCATGGAATTTTAAATGAATGTGATGGTGTATGAAACAAGGATCATGCAGATGTTTTATAATAGTAACTTATACCTAGGTACTCAAAATAAACATAGTCTTTTTGTTACTGGTTGCACTTGTAAGGATCATATCTACGTGCTCTACGGAACTACTATGTATCATGGCCTGTTTACAATTCATCATTCCTTTAAGCTGAAATTAAATCAGTTATCAGTATAAAATCAATGATACAAATATAATATTTGTTTATACTTTAAATTCTAAGTATACAATCAGTCGTTTCATGTTTTATCGGCAGATATCTGATAAACATTTGAGTTGATGTCTTTGTACAATGTGTACGCGTGACTTGCCACGCAAAGTCGAGTTTTGCTTATTCTGAAGGAGTAGAGACCACCATTTAACAATATTATTAAAGGCGAATATAATTAAGTGTATTTTTCGAGTTAATGTAGATAGTGTGAGTAGAGTGTTTTAAATTAAACGTTTCGGGTAATTTTGAGTGCTGGGTTGTTTCGTGTCGGGATACCGAAAAAAAAAAGAAACCGCAAGTGTAACAAAAGCTCTGGGCCGCGTCACCGACTGGCGGACGGCTTCAAGGGCGCAGCAGCCTCCACCGGCCGGCGCTGATCATTTTGGAGCGAGCCGCGAAGCCGCATCATTGCGCCGCCGACGCTTTATCACAACACACGTTTCGCACGTCTGGCTTTGGAAATAAACAATGCTCAGTACGCCGATCGACACTCACCACCTGTTGTGAAAATTTGAATGTTGGTATCGGCACCCCGGACTTCGGGTCTTTTAATAACAATGTGGCTTTTAATTGTTGTGAGCGCAATTGTCTACACCAGTGCCGATATCATCCAGGAAGCCAAGGTGTTTCATAAGTGTTGTCCGAAGAGTCAAAGTTTAGTAAAAGTGTCAGATGGTGAAGACTTTGGAGCCGCCTACCATTGTTTAGATCGCGAGAGTGCTCAGAACAGTTACAACATAAGTATTACTCCGCTGTTTGTTGGCGAACAAGTACCGGTGCAGCACGGCATACCTGTGGAGTGTGATGAATTACAAATGGTGCAGATGACATCGTTAGAGTTAGATAATCGGTTACAAGATTTAAATAGCTGTTACGACAGGCTCGTGTTAGAACTTGAAAACGGCACAATAAAACCAAACATTCCTGAAGTTGTAGGATTAAGCTGTATTCAAAATGAAACATTGAAGACACCAAGAGACAAACTAATTGTACATCACTACCGGAAATGCTGTCCGAGAGGACAGAGTTACGATAGTAATTTCCATTTGTGTAGAAATACTAACGAGAACAATTCAGAAGATTGGCTGATAAAGCGCTTGAAAATTAATGATAATGATGTTTATGAAGTTGATAATGGACTGAATTGTAAATCGGATGAGTATGGTGTGGAACTGAGAGAGACTTTCTTTTCACTTCAAGTAGATGGAAGCAATCTGAAAGCTTTAAGTAAAAAAGGAGACGGTGGTGGTGATGCCCCGCCAGGAGAGTGGTGCGTGGACCGGGAGTTCTACGGTGAGGAGCTGGTGGCCCGCGTGTGCTCTCGTGACTTTTCTCAGTATGGTGCATTCGGTGTGAGGAAATGCTGTCCCATCGGGCACCACTACAAACCTCTACGTTGCGGCAGCTTTATCAGCAGATGTGTGCCAAACGTGGACGACGTCTTTTTCAACATATCGGACTATCTGGAGCCCCTACAACGTAAAGATGAAGATATAACAGGTAAGCTATTTGCCTACGTCCATTCCTTCTTCTTGATTTCTTTTTAATGATTTTAAATGCCAAGGTAAAAATATTTGGAAGTCAGAAAGGCTATCGGGGCTGACACCTCAGGGTGTAAACGCAAATTAAATAGAAACTAGAAAAACATATTGTGGTACCCAAAAATACCAACAATCCATTAAAAAAATTGTCCATAAAGAAATGCTATCAGCAGTGCAAAAACACCATGTAGGCATAACCACCACTGATAGTAGACGTTGATTATAAGTACTTATGTTAAAACATGATATCAGTTAAAATATAGTATAGATGAAGTACATTTGCTATCATTAGGTATAATTTTCCAACAAAATTGTAAGTGCTAATTGGAAACGAAGGAAAACGTTCACAAACAATTTGAGGTTGTTATGTTGACGTGCCATTATATCGAGCTGACAGTTAAACTCACCTGTCATTAACTTAGGAGTTACACTTAGTGGTGGTAGTTAGCAATGACCAGTAAGATACAACTCATTTCAGATTGGTTTCTTTAGGTACGTCAAGAACAAATGTAGTTTTTTTAAATCATACAATAGCGATTAAAGCCTACCTATGCCAAGATAGGCTTCAATTGCTTACTGCAACACTAATCGCGATCACGTTAATCCTAAATAATATTCTATATGCGAAAGTAAGTTTGTTTGTTTGTAACGCTTTCACACCAAAACGGCTGAAAGGATTTGGATGAAATTTGGCACACAGATAGTCCATGAACTGGGTAAAGACAGGCTACTTTTCGTTCTGGATCGCAGACGACGTCGCGGGCAACAGCGAATAAAAACTTCGTATCAAGTTCAACATAACAAACAATTAATTTGTAGTCCTAAGAAAAGATGAACGTAAAACGTACCATTACCACGTTAATTGTTTTTATCGCTGCGCCCTAAGCGATTTTTCACCCTCACGAGCTGTGATCAAGAAAGTAGTACTAAAGTATTCGTTTTCTGAAGTAAACGAACCAACTATTAATAAGACAGTGACTAAACATCACAGATACATTTACCATGTTTACATACATACATTTACCATGTCACTCATTCATTAGAGATAATGTCTATCGATCATGCATTATCTTTATTGCTTTGCAGAAAAAATATCCCACATGAAAATATTGCTGGAAATCTCAATAACATCAATTGCTTAATAAACGGGTCTTGCTATTCCTCCCAAGAATTTCCTATAAAAAACCCAGGCCTTGAAATCAGCGTGGGTACCGCGACTGTTGTGCCCGAGAGGCATGGAAGCGGAATAAAACAAAGTTTCAATCATACAATACAATAGTACTTTAATTATTAACAAAACCTAGTAAAAAAAAACTAGTATAGCTATCAAATTGGTTTCCACCCGCTGAATCGACACTCCAACGAAATTACCTACTGGCTAATAATTTGATGAACAGGGGACTATTGCATAAAAATATGAGCTCTTAGGTACCTGTGTGACGGGTCAGGCATACAGGAAGAGAAGGTAAGGCCGTGAACTATTGCTTTCGAAACCATGTTTTTAAGAAATAGGGCTTTTCTGAAAGTTGTTGCAATCGTTATAACACGAGAAAATGGCGTAAGGTATTTGTGCTCGTGACTGTACACTGTACAGAGGCTTTTTTCACAAACAGGCAATAACTCCAGCTTGACCGTTCTTATGCAAAAGGAAATAATATTGTATTTGCTTTTAGATGTTCTCGCGATTCGCACTGATTTGCTCTGCCCCGAGGGTAGAGTGGTGCTGAACAAGTCTGTGGACGGGGACCGGCACCGTTTGACTTCCGACGGGAGACTGGTGTCGCTTACCAGCGTCGGCGATTCCTATTGCTTCGAGGCCTTCGACAGCCGCAGTTGCCCTGATGGCAATATCTTCGTCACTGCCGTCAATTGTTTTGTGAAGGCTCAGGAGGTGAAGAACTTCCAAATGTCCTTCATAGTAAGTAACAAGTCCTCATTCATCACGATTACTACATACTTCATTGATTTTCATGATTTCATATCTTTAAACGAAAAAAATGATGATAGATTCTGGAGTAGTGTCGGAAATAGTTGTTTTTGTGATAACGATACATTTTTTCAAGTTTGTTTAGATTGGTCTGCGAGTCAATAGATCACACGGTTGGATTGATTCGTTGCTGATAAACAAACGATCAGTGACTAAGACGTACCACACTTTCGGGAAATTACTTAACAAGCTGTTATTGCATGATTAAAAATAGAATAAGGTTTACAAAACGCCTACAGTTCTTAGTAAGTTCGTTATTGTTTTTCGTGTCACCAACTTTCTTACTCTGATGCAGCCGTCGTTCTCAGTGTTTTCAAGTCCAGTACCCTAATTGCGTAATACACAATCAATCGGAATCTGAATCGTTTTGAAACAGATTGCTAATCCATTGCTTCATATGTTCGATAAAAAAATCTGCTCAAAAATGGAAATAACGCAATGAATGTTGTTGAACTGTCAAAATGAAACGGATTAATCGTAATCGTTTACGAAAATTTGTTACGCAATTAGGCTGCTGGTTTAGTTTTAAATCGGGGTTGCGGGCCATGAGGGAACCATCATCCAGAAACATAAACGAAGGAGGTGAGAACTTGGGCCGTGACGTCATTGCGCAGCGGGTAATCATAACCCCCCGTTAATTTCTCTGTTCACACATTGTAATATGATAGGATTTGACAGATTGGGGAGCTGTTAATGTTATGTGAAATAGGTCTGAAAATATATTTACACATAAGTATCTGTGGTAACTGAATGGTACTTTTTTCAAATGATGTCGGAGAAACATGAATTCTTTGAAATTGTAAAAAAATATGATTTGACAGATTGGGGAGCTGTCAATGTGATGTGAAATAGGTTTGAAAATATAATCACACATATCTGTGGTAGGTAATCAATGGTGCTTTTTTCAAATGATGTAAGAGAAACATGAATTCTTTGAAATAGATAAAAACTTAATTATTTAAAAGTCAGTATTTTTTCAAAAACATTAATGGGATGCCCCATTAATGTTTTTTTCAAAGTCAGGTAAAAAGCTAAACCGAAGGGTGCCGATTCAGTTTCAGTTCCCATTCAATGGATCACTATAGTTTAAAATTACTGAACCTTATGAATCTAATATATCATTCAAACTCATTGCGTTGTCATGTCTATTAAACACAGATAAGAAGCAAATATACCAGCGGGGTAATTGCGTATCACACTATCAGTAATAATCACTTTCATTTTGACAGTTCAACCACATTCATTGCGTTATTTTCGTTGTTGAGCATGCAAATTTTTCGAACATATGAAGCAATGGATTAGCAATATCCTTCAAAACTATTCAGATTGTGAATAACAGTGTGTTACGCAATTAGGCTGTATTTAGTAGGAAGGTGTGGACCTGACCTTTTTTGTGTATTTGATTGGGTGATTTACATCTACGATCTAATAACGTTGATGACAATAAACTCTGAGAAATATGTACCACATAGTCTGGGAAACTTTTTCTATATCTATACATATAATAAATCTTTAGACGAGGCGTTTCTGTACATTGAAAAGAAAATTGGGGTGTTAAAGCATAACTTTTGAATTGTACTTTTTTTGAATTGTTGACCTTTTGTTTGTTTTGATGTGAGAGATTTGTTAGTACAGGTATCACGTAAAAAGTACGAAACCATTATGGTAAACTTTTTCACTTAAATATTGTGTATAACACATAGTAATTATTAGATTTTGTTTCTTCGCATTCGCTTTGATCTATCAAAAGATAATCAATTTAAAGTGTTCAAGAAGAACTTTTCAATTCGTAATGCACATACACGTAACGACATCTATTGACGCCAAATAGTACTAACGAATAAAAGTGATATGTGATAATCATAAATTATGTTAATAAAGGTAACTGTGTTATTTCATAAAGTAATGGTATTGATCATAATGCTATAAAAATCGCTTTCCATTGGTGGTTGATTAGTGGCGCTAAAGGAATTTCAATTATAAAGTGGTGATGTAAGATAATAATAATTGATGTGGTGTTCTGAGTTATAAAGTACCTATGCAATGTTAGATAATTATTTATTAGTTTTAATCATAACAACTTAAAAAAAATCTAATTGGGTTTTCTGTTTTATTGTATGCAGAGCGAGTTTCGTGTTAACCACTTTAATCGATAGATGGCTTGCAAATGTCGTAATTTTCTGAATCGCGGTGTTAAGAATTTCCATAGAAAAGTGACACTCATTCGTATATTAATGACAAGTTTTGTAATAAAATTCTCGAAATTCGGAAATAAATTAGTTTCGTAGGTAGATACTATTCTGGAGTTCTGTAGTCAATATCTGGACCTGGGTCTTTGGATATTTGGTTCTGGTTCAGGGTTTATCTCTACTCTAGAGGTCGCATCTCATTCAAGTTCTCACTCAGTTCTCTTCAAACGAATCTTTTTAAGACAAACTGTAGATTCATTGAGGCGTCTTTATAACCCACTTCAAAAGGAAGAAGTTCTACATTTGTCTGTTGGATCCGTAACCAAATGACATATATAACCGGAAGTCTTATAATTTCGTCATGTCCGTAAGTACATCCGTATTTCACATAGACAAAGCCACTTTATTCCGAGGGTTATTTTTTATGAACAGAAAATCGTACGGAAGATGAAACACAGTAGCTGGATATGTATCTTACGGTGGTCAACTGATTATCAAATAAACATTATTGTCACGTATCTCCTCAATAACCAACAGTATACCTACCTACTGTGGCACCGGTGCCGAAAATCAGGAAATCAAAATCTAAAAAGGCAGCCATTACCAGAGGTGGATCTCAGTAAATTGGTAGCTCTTCACACGGGCAACTGTACGTAAGAGTTCTTTCGAGGGGCAAACAGATGTTAGAGGTTCTAACATCGTTTACAGAGAAGCATCATCTTAATCAGATTTTTTTAAATAAATAATATTTCCAACGAAGGATACACAGATACAATACAATTCACAATAATATTATATTAATAATGTAAGATTTTTTTTGTGCTTGTTTTCGAATAACATTTTTCAACTGTGGTCTTAAAACGAGATCCAATTCTTCACCAAGATAACGCGCACACTCTGCCAGCCGAGCAGCCGATTTATTGATTACGACAGGTGCAGCCTGGCGCCTTGATTTTTATTTATTCTTAAAACTCAAAGTGACACTTCGTCGCATTGACATTAAAGACTCTGAAGACGCAGTGACTGCATTCGAAAGGGCTGTGGCAGAGAACCTCAGGTAGCGCTTCCCACATGGCAAGATCGGAAGACTCTTCCTTTTCAATGGAGGAGTTGTACCTACACCTTCTCTAAGCGAACATTATTATTTTCCGAAATGCACGCGAACGAAGTCGCGGGTACAGCTAGTCTTAAATGATTATTTTAATTAACGCAAATCAATACGTAGGCTCAGAGTCAAATCTATTCACTTTGTTGATAAACTGACGTCAATCTATCAATTGTATTTCACTCACACACGCACATTTCCTCTTCTCCCTTTATTTGCAAATATCATGACATAACACAACGTCACGAATGTCTTCGAAGTTTCAGGCAGAAAAGTGTATACGCACATTTCTCAGTTACATGTAATAGGGGGCGAGCCTATTGCCATCACCCGGGCACGAATTCAGATTCCGGGCTGCTACTGACAAAATCTTATTGGGTGTTCTTGTTTGGGCCCTGCATCACATTACCCTGGGATTCGAACTAAAGATCGGAGGCTCAGGAATCGCGCATTCAAACGCCAAGGCAATTTTTTTGGCGTTCAAATATTATGTTGATACTCCACTAAGGCGGACCGGAGTAAAATTTACCATTACCCTAATAAACAGGGTGGAAGGGACATCGACGCACAACCGGCATGGACTCAGTACATAATTCTGAGCCCCCCTGAGTTGAATTTTTTGTCGGTTATCAAAAAAAAAAACTGCCTTTTCATAGAAAAGTGGAATACCTACGCGGTCAAAATGTATGGCGGTGCATATTTTTTTTTAAATAACTGACAAAAAAATTCAACGCCGGGGGGTTCAGAATCATGTACCGAGTCCATGTAACCAGTTGTGCGTCGATGTTCCTTCCACCCTGTATGCACTTTAAGATGCTCTTCTCCGCTTCAAATTCATAAAATACAGTTTTAGTATTTTTTCTAATAGATAAGAGTTATATTGCCTTATGATCGAAGCTACCGGATCAGTTATTTTGCTGTAGATAGAAAGTTTGACGTTTATATTTCCGTGGCAGCTGATATGCATCTCTTGCGTTTGCCTGGCGCTAACGCTGGTGGTCTACATGTCACTGCCGGAGCTGCGCAACCTGCACGGCCGCACGCTCATCTGCCACGTCAGCATGATGCTGCTGGCTTGCAGCTGCCTCGCGCGTGCCCAGTACAGCCGCGTGCCCAATAACACTACCTGTACTGTTCTTGGTAAGTAATTGTTAACATCGTATTTCTTTAAATTTCCTCCTGAAACGTTACTGAAGCTGAATGTGTTTTACTCGGAAGTTAACATGATCCTTGTCAGCTTCTAACTAATCACCAACGTGAACGAAACTCCCATCCAAAGGCCGAATTACCTACTTGTCAGACAGTTACTATCAAATCTATCGTTAAAGGAAATACAGAAAGTATCAATCACGCAAATAAAGTGGATGAACGAATAGATTCAGGACAGTTTGGGATTAAACGCCTATAAACTGTTTCACGACGGAAATGTTTTTCCTCTTTATACTAAAGAAAATTCATTGCGTGCGTAAACAAAGTGTATTTTATGCAACTCCAGTATATGCAAGTTCTCTGTACTTCAGAGTCTCCACCGCTGCCCAATTAAAGCGATTATTACGATGAAGCGAGAATTACGAGATGAACCAGTGGAATCAATTTCGTCCATAAAAATCATAGAGGGAGCATGTTCACGAGCCATAACGAAAAGTTCTCGGACCATGCGGCTACCCTCAGCAATCAATTTCTGCACCAACTCTGAACCTGAGACACGGATGAAGGTGCATTCAGTGTGGTGAACTGCAGCACGCGGGAGCAGGGTCTTACCAGTACCGGGGGGACCATACAATAACACACCCTTGGGTTGAGCAATACCTAAAGCATCAAAAAGCTCAAGATGTTTCACTGGAAGCTCAATCACGGATCACCTCGTTAATCTCCTTGATCTGCTTGTCTAAGCCTCCCACCATCTCATAAGAAGAATCAGGAACCTTTTCTACCATCATGAGCGACACCAAAGGATCCACATTGTTCGGAAGGATTTTGTGTAGCGTGTAGCTCTAAATTAAGTAAAAAAATGTTAACTTCCTGAAAATTCCCATCTATCGGTGTAGCGTGGGGTACATTTATAACGCAAAAAGGAAATTCATTATCGAAACGATAAGTGATACCATGTTTCGATGAATTATAAGATATGAACACAGTCTGTTTTGAATTAACTTTATCTTATAATTTTATTTGTAATGATAACATTTGGCTGCAATAAAAATCGAAGACTTGTGTGGCTACCTTGTCAAAATCTAATTTTATTACGTATTATTAAATAAACAGTGCTGCAGATATAATGCACTTGCATGTAGTTAATAAATACACGATACTTTTGCATCAAACTTACGTAAATCGCTATATTGACTCACAACTACGCAGTATCCAAATATTGAGATTGGCAAGCTGCACAAATATCATGCAAATGATTCTCGACTAATTTGTATTATATGTCTGTACTAATTAACATAGGATGGAACAATAAAATAAATGTTTTCTAATATTCCCAAAGACTTTGAAAGTTGAGACGTGGACAATTAACTTGTAATATTTTTGTGAGGTTCTCTATAGATACATTTCCGTATCAAGACTGTTTGCAATAACGATATGGTGGAGCAACGTCTGCTGTTAGGATACTTAGAACATATGGTAATTTTACCACAGCTATACTACGAGTACCAATGTCATCAATATAATGTTCTCTGAACCGTATAAAGATACTACACAATAATATTCCATTATTCATGTTTTCTTCTAACATACTGTGGGTTAGTATTAATAGGATAGGATACCATATGATTACAATTTGTTTTCCGTGTTTGGATTCATGTTTTCGCCAAACTGTTTGTTTCGCGAATGAAAGTTTGTCAACAATAGACCGCGAAACAAATCGCTAAGCGAATGCTCGCGGCCAGTACCGTCCAATAAACAAATTACGAAACTTGGTGTCAGTGTGCATCCCTGAGGGACAACATTTATAAAACATCGCTACAAATGAAACACAGTTAATTATCTATATTTTTGCGGAACTCCCGCGAGTCAAGCATCGCTTTCTGAAATAATTGACTGCTAATTTGCATAATATGTGGTATTCAATAGTAGCACAGTGCAGTTATGTACTTAGCGATTGTTTTTTCTCAAAATATGACGTAAGTGGCACTAGTAATTAAGTCATTGAATGTGTGAATCTGATTAAAATAATTATGGTGAAGTAAGATATGATCAATGTAAATACTGTTTTATTGTTGGTAATATACCTGCGTTCTCAAGAAAATCTATTTAAGTTTTGTTTATGTCATCGAACAAAAAAATTGCCTAAACATCTATTCTAAATTGGGCCTAACTGTGGACTTGGTCAATCAGCCTGTGTTTTATTAATATTAACTCTGTTAAAAATTGTATTATTTGTAATATAACGAAGCAACAATTTGTAGAACTTATCAAAATAAATTAAAAGTACCTAAAAAAACACAGCTAAACGTAAATTAAACTAAAATGTAATAAATATTAACTAAGGCTGGCCAATAAATTCACTGCTTATTTGGTACATATCACCCATAGTTGACTAATACATTAGAAAAAACATACTTTGCTCTCACGGAAAAAGCATCACATCACATAATCTAAAACGATTTGACTCGATTTCAATAGTTGCAACTTTTTTAATTTCCGCCTATACAACTAAATTATGCACAGTTTCCACGTGTAGATACTTATCAGCTGGATTGTGATTATACAATGTTAAAGTACGTGAGTGAGATAATTTGAGAATCGAAGTAGTTCTGTAGGAACGTTGCCAGTCATAGTTGATCCATTACATGGTCGCTCATTGTTTGCACAGGGTACGGGATCTACTTCGGCTTTGTGGCCGCGTTCGTCTGGCTCAACGTCATGTGCTTCGACATCTGGTGGACATTTGGGTAAGTTTTGTTAAGAATCAACACAAACATTGAGACTGGCTACAACGCAAATGACGTGAGAATTAAAGATGCCTACATTATTTGAATCATCATGTCCCTCGCCACGACAGTTATACACATCTACCGCGTAGGCAACCTAGTTTAACAGACTGCTGGCCCTGTTACCAGCATCCTCAGTTTGATCACACGCATCCAGATGCGTATGGACAAAGTGTTATTACAATTGTAAACGCTAAACAAATAATTTCCTGCAATCAAAAACTTTACTGCGCACTCCTAAACATCGCGGGGCCAGATAGCGAGAGTTTGTTTATATCATAACGTTCAAGAAAATATTCGGCCGTGTAATGCGCCAGACACTGCGATGCATTCAGTCTTGAACTATATTCCGAAGTGTTTCATAATCAAGTCCACTTGCTATCGTCGGTAAAAAGCAAAAACTATAAATATGATAAATAAATTCATTACCTTCAGTTAAATAACACTATGTTTCACACGCTGAAAGCTCATATTTTCAAAGATTGACAGCTTATTATCAAAGCTTTTGTGGTTCAATGAATGAAGAAGATACTTGAAACGATACCTACTTAAAAATTCTTCAAATGTCATATTAATAGTAGTTCAAAAAATTAAGAGTAAATGAAATATTTGGTCGTGATAACAAGTAAATCCGGTAGCCTACTAAACCGGATTTTACGGATGCGTAATGCTGCAATCTGTGCTAGCCGCGGTTTGGCTAGGAATATCTTCAAATGTCATATTGATAGTAGTTCTAAAAATTACGAGTAAATGAAATATTTGGTCGTGATAACAAGTCAATCCGGCAGCCTACTAAACCGGATTTTACGGATGCGTAATGCTGCAATCTGTGCTAGCCGCGGTTTGGCTAAGAATACAGGCGGCGCTGTCGTGACTAATGGCTCGTTTATCGTGAATAACTACAAACAGTTGTTTCCGAACTATTAAGATTTAAAGTCTTCGTTTAAAAAATAAAATGATTTGTGTTACCATAATTTCATCACTGATTAAACAAATGCTTGGAGTATTGCTCGCAGTCGTTTGTCGCAATGTGGGTAAATGTTTGTTTTGTCTTAGTTATCGATGAGTTTAAACACCGGCTCTTTGATATTTGCACATGGCAAGAAACCCCGGGGCCACGTTAACGCGTTTAAAATAAATATACAAATATAACAAATACCGCAATGATCTAATAGAAGTTAAACAATGTATAATTATAGCAAATCATGATTATACTTATGTACTCATCATTTGTATGTAGGTACATTTTATTCGGTAAGTGGCACATTTTAATACGTGATAAATGTGATGTGATAAATTATGATCCATTATTTGTTATCATGAGAGGATGCGTTAAATGACTAAATCATACACATTGAAGTAGTCAGCCAATTCATGTTTTACATACACATACATACATAAACTCACGCCTTCCCATGGGGGTAGGCAGAAACCACTGAACGCAGATGGCGCTACTATCCTTACATCTGGTCATACACGAGCGCCGGTTGCGAGTACTACGCGCCTCACCTTTCTGAAGAACATCACCAATTAGGTCACTATATGTCCTCATAGGAAGTCCCCCCCCGGCGTTTCCACTCACATCTGCCTTGTAAATACGTTTTGTTAGTCTCCTTTCATTCATCCGCTCAACATGACCAAACCATCTATGCATACTCTGTTCAAGTTTTGTCACTACATCTTCATTCATGTTTTATTTCTATAAAAATATTACAAATGTTCTTGTATGTATTAAGCTATCAGGTCCGCCTGTACGAGTTTTTGGCAGGAAAATTTACGCGTACAAAGTCGCGGACAGTTTAGGCTTATCCTATTGTTACGTGAAAGCAGACATACATCGTGTGGGAAAATCCGTTGCTTGTTTCTGATAAATTATTATTTCCTCAACATGTTTCAGTCAGTGGACGTGCCTGTCTAAGCGTAGTTATGAATGGACGAAGGACGACGTAGGTATATATCTATGCGTTTTACTTGCGTGAAATCACTTCTTGAATCATCCAGAGCATTCCTCACACACTTGCATTCATGCCAGTCTGTTCTGTAAAAAAATATCAACGTGTATTGAGCAATGACAGCCTACTTCAAGTTCACTTCAGCAAATTTTCAAGATGAGATTTTTACAGAATAGACCTGCAGGTCAGAGGCAGAAGTTTGATGTAAAATTAATTACTTGATCCGGGACGGAGTCGTTTACAGAGACAAGTCGGAAAAAAAAATGCAAGTAAAAATTTACCTTAAGGTGCTTAACGTATTTATTCCTGTGCACAAACAGTTCCCTGAAAGACTGGCAGATAACGCACAACTAAAAACACCAACACACTAGTTATTTAGATTCGTTGGATCCCTCCAGTTAGGTAGGTATACTAAGTTTTTGAAACTACACGCGAAGGGGTCACATCACTCTACCGAGCCTTTTCCGAACTATGGGAATTCCGGTGGGCATCAATTCTCACCGGATGCCGCTGAATGCCAGTATTTTACATGGACTGACTGCCTATCTTTCCTTCACCACCCAGTTACTAGATAACATGATACTCTTTGCTAAGACTGGCTGGCTTCTATCTACCCAGTAGTTACTACTGTCAGGGATCTCCGAATGACAGCCGGGACCAACGGCTGTCGATACGTAATGTATCACCGATCCACGAACCGACCGCGGGCAGGCGCCTTCACCTTCGATCGACCCGTGGGAAAGTTATCATTTAGCCACGAGCCCTTGTGGGGGCCATGTGAATAATACAACGTCAAGTTTATTGTCTGCAACGTATTAAAACACCTAACCTTAAATGACCTACATTGTAAATAGATTATGGTGAATTTATCATTGGGATTTTAGTTTCCTCCAAAATTGAGCTCATGGTTCTGCTGGCCACTTTTTAAGCTTTCAACCTATTAAGGAAAAATGGAACCTTTACAATAGAGTTTCTTGCCGGCTCTTCTCCATAGGAAACGACTTCTGACGTTTCATAAGTTAGGTTCATATGAAATAAAATATTTTTATTTTATTTTGATGATTACTTACCCAGTTCTATGAAAATCTTGTATGTATGACGAAAAACTTTTACCGAAATATTGACTGAATGTCATTTGAAGTCTATCGTACGATTAGTTCGGTTTCAGGCGACACTTGAAATCGTAAAAAATCATAGCGCGAAAATTTTCCCAGTGCAGATCCATTTTTTATGAGAAACGTTAATCTAAATTAGCTCGCAAACAACGTGGAGGTAAATTTTGAAATTGCAACGTACCCATTTTTACTTACAAATAATCATAATTTAAAATCTAATATATAAAATTCTCGTATCACAGTTATCGTTGCCATACTCCTCCGAAACGGCTTGACCGATTTTGATGAAATTTTGTGTGCATATCGGGTAGGTCTGAGAATCGGCCAACATCTATTTTTCAAAAAAAAAAAAAAAAAGAAGCAAAACAACGTTTGCGGGTTCAGCTAGTAGACTATAAATGGCCAGTCTCACATACATAAAAACTTTTTTTCGCTATACATTCTGAGTGGCCGGGTGACAACATTATGAGCAAATAATACGAAATTAATAGGAACAGCTGTCGACATGTCTGTGACATTTTCCAGAATTTCTACTAATTAGACTTCATTACAGTGTAATGTAAAAGCTGTAATTTGATGGCTTCTAATTTGTGATTGAAAAAGCCAAGCGTGCAGGTGACGATTAGGTCGCGTTAATGAAAACCGACAGGATAGGAAAACGCACTTTATGTGTTAACACTGTGTGGGTGGGGCCTAATTAAGACGCGTCACCGGCCACTCCAACACAATACCGCGAATAATTACAATAGAATAAAACAACCCAAAGTTTATTACAAACGAACTGAGAAGGTCGTGTAAGGTTTGCTTTTATTATTAGGAGAAGTATCGTAGTTTTGTCGAAAACTTCGTTTTCGTGGTCTTGAACTGCTTTCATTTAACTAAAGATATTACCAGGAAAACTAAACGAAATGTGTCGTTAAAATGACTAAATTCTTACATTCTCACTGCAATCGATAAGCGGTTGGTGAAATGTCGTATTACATTTAGATCTGAATTTTCGCGCATTCAGATACGGAACCACTCACTTCGAACCATATTTTAATTTAAATATGGTTGAGTAAGATAACATTCATAAATCATACGTATGGTAAGTGTTAACACGCTACAGTTCTGTTTACAATTTCCTAGTACAGCTAAAGTATACATGATTACGCGATTAAAAGCACACCCAGGGTATCTGTACGCTATAATGAACTTATTATGTTCGGAGCTTTAGTTATCTGCGGCTTAATTTTTATCTGGAGTCGGGTGCATGTTATCGTATATTTTGTCACAGTACTTTATCCTCGTTATTAGCTAGTCAATCCCCATGACCCGGCCGACTTAATGGGAGCAGTAAAACCCAATAAAGACCCCATAGGTACGTGCTATTAGCTCACGTCAGGGCCGTTACGACTACCATGTTTGCCGTAATCGCCATAAAAGTAATGGGCCTAGGAGCATTATTATTTTAACTCATGCACACAAGATAAAACGAAATTCACTGAGTTTAACTTTTGAAACACTTTATATTGATTTAATATATTTTTTTAGCTTAGATTATCACCTTTAAAATGCTAAACGCTTTTTAATATCAGTTTCGCCACATTCGAGAAAACCGGTCATGTATGCGCGCTTGGGGGTTGAGTCGATTAGGCTGCACGCGAGTGTATCACTAAAATTCCTTACTTTTACCTATGAAAAAAAACTCTGAATTAAAAAATTATTTTGACACAACTAAAATCGAATTGGACAAACGCGTGTTTGCCCTACCCCGTGAATTTTTGTGAGCCGGAGGCGCGCATGGGGGCAGCCTCGACTTGTATTTTAGAGAAGTTTTTACCTACGTGTTGAGTTTTAGGGGTTTAAGGGTTTCTTAAATGGGGTTGAAATTTTCAATATTATTGCGATAGGATACCCCGTTTTCGAGAAATAAGCAAAAGAAAAGAAAAGCAAGTTGCAAGTCTGAAGTCGAGGTGTTGTTGTGAATTTTAGTTCACGGCAACTAATTTTATTCCACACCTTTTTAATCGCGATTAAAAGTAGTCAGATTCTTGTTCAGATTTAGTAAGACAATAAAAATTTCAGGTGAAAAACGTCAAATCCAGATCATCAAAATTGCCATGTTCACTAAACCAATAACTCAGAGCTGTCGAACTTAGAGCGAATCTTAGAGCTGTCGAACCAAAATATAGTTATGTTGTGTCACTTTAGTCAATCTCAGAATGGGAAATCGCTGTTTGACAGGATTAAACCATATATTATTGTTTTTTTTTCTAGTTTAGAGGCATTTGTAATAAGAGAATCGGCACCAATTTCAGTTTAAACTTCTTGGTAATACATGTGTTCGTTTGAGCAGTTGTAAGACACTATAAAAATATGTTTGCAAATGTATTAAACTACGTAATTAAAGTACTAATGTCTCTTAGCTTAATAATATCTGGAAAGCTTTTGAGTCTATTTCATTGGAACCATAATTGAGTGCTTGGAAAAGTTCAACTTCTCGATATTTGATTTAGGGTTCCGTAGCCAATTAGCAAAAACGGAATCCTTTTAATTTCGTCATGTTGAAAAAAAAACTTTTCACCACACTACCTATTATTTGCAATTTTTACACATCGATTTCCGTGGGTAAAAGCCTTTTTTGTTATCTAGAGTGTAAAAGTGCTTTAAAATTCGAAGGCTTCCGATTCAACATTTACTCGAAGTTTTAAATAAAACCAAAAAGTTAGGAACAAAAAAGTTTTTAAGACAAAAGTTAGAAACGTTCAAAACCTGTCAACCGAGAATACCTGGTTATTCAGAACCGAAAATATCCGCTTTTTAATTTATTTTTATTGCTAACACTATAAAATTATGTAATTTTTAATGTTAATTTGAATAGTTCTAATCGTATTATACAGTAAAAGGTAATAAAAGTAATGGTTAACTATACTTAGTGTATCGAAATAAATAAATAAAGTGTATGAAGCATTTGTTTTGAACGTACCTTCTCACTAAGAAATGACAAAAAAGACAAGGCTGTATGGCTCACTTCCTTTGCCTGCATGAGCGAATTAAAAAATAACAGGCACTTGAAAGAAGCTTTTGAAAGAATCCCGTTGTGGCCTGCCTGTGTCCCACGCTAACATTCAAAAACTTTTACAACGACAAGTTTTTACAAATTTCTCAAAATGCGATGAAAATTTGACTCCGTCAGAATTAGTTAAAAATACGGTTTTCTTTTACTGGTTTTCTTTCTTTTTTGCAAGTTCCTCGTAGTGTGGTGAAAATTGTTGTGTTTCACATAAGGGTAAAAGTTTATAGCGTTTCGTGATTTGAAACCTTCGCGACGCTCAGGGTTCTTCTTTTAAACCACTCGCTTCGCTCGTGCTTTAATTCCCCTTCACTAGCTCAGGTTTCAAGCCAAGCACTCACGGCAAAAAACACTTTTACCCACATGTAAAACAAATAACTATTGTAGTTTCGCCCCATACAATATAACGAGGGATTAAAAAAAAGTTCAATGCACAGAATGTACATAGCCGTGTGGGGTATCGTTTCATCCCATAAATAAAACAATCGTAAATAGTATTTGAGATATGGGATATTTTCGGTTACAACCGCAGTAATAAGTTGGTTTTCCATAATTTTTCCGGGAATTACTGGAAACGACAATTTTTTTTGCTGTCTAAGTATAAAATCAATACAATAATCTGTGCATGGGTAAATATTCATCCCAACTACGGAACTCTTCAATGTGCGTGGTCCTACACGCACTTGGTCGTTTTTATAGTTTTTCTGTTGTATTAGAAGCCAGTCTTACTCTCAACTGTTTTACAAACTATTTGTTATAAATATTCTAATGTTTCTCAATATTTCGTCCACTAGGAGTGTCCGCACCGTGCAGCCGATGCGCAAGGCGGACGCCGAGCTGCGTCGGTTCCTGTGGTACTCGCTGTACGCGTGGAGCACGGCCATTCTGCTCACCTTCGTCATGTTCCTCTTCGACAAGTATCCTGTTGCCGACATCCTCGACGCCAACATTGGAGCAGGAATATGCTGGTTTGGACAAAGTGAGTTGCTTTTTATGCTGAATCAGAAGTACCTATAGGGCAGCTTTAAGCTCATTCAAGGATTGGCTAGTGGCCTTAACCTATGAGCACCCCTGAAGACAGATTTCCTATATAAAAAAGGTTCAAAATCTAGTCTCCATCTCATCTCAGCGACATTAAATATCAAAAACTTGTCAAAATGTAGCGAATTAGAAGTATTTCTCATAGATTGAGATAGATTAGAATGCGAAAGTTCTGAAAATTCCGGGAATTACCCATGCGCTTTCAGGTTAAGGTCCTTAATGACTGGTGAAGATATGGGCAGGTCGGTATCGCTGGGACTGGGGGTGTCGGCATACTACTCGTATCAACCTTGGTGACGAGCGATATCTCTTGCGAGGGTAATAATACCTATAAACATAAAGCTACGGTTTCTTAGGAAAGCTGTTCCACCACATTATAACATCGCTTTCATCAGTATTAAAAACGCTCTATATTTGGTTGGACATTAGAAGCCTAGTTCTCGTACTTACATAACGATCAAAATTCAAGTCACAATCTCATCTCAACGACAACCAATGCCTAATATTTCTCAAAAATGTTTGAAAATTCATTGTATTCTGAAAGCTTGAGACTGAGCTCAGAATGCGAACGTTTTTAAAAATAGGGGAATTGCCCCTCTATTATTGTGTGACCGTTCACCGCTTTCTTAGGTCACCAAACCTTTTCTGCAGACTACGGTGGCTGTCGATGACGTATGTAAGTGAGTAGGTTCTTCTACGTATAGTATTTTTTGCGTAGGATGGGTTTTACGTATGTAACAAAATGTGTGCTTTGCTTCGACACATTACATTTCTTGCAATGTAAACCCGTTACGAAATCACATACACTTGTTTCCCGTAATCCAATTTTTTCTTTCATTTGTTAGTTTTTCTAAGCAAACGATCGAAATCTCGTAGTATAAATATTATAATAACTACGCACGTAGGAATTTCAAATACAATATTGAACATTTGGTTAAGATTTACAAAAGATTAAATAAAGACATGTGGTAAACGTGAATTAATTTTATGTGTACGTTATTATATCCAAGTGTGTAGACGAAATATTTTAAAGATTTAATATCGTTTATCAAGCAACAGATTTTGGAAGCTTCTGTTAGCAACTCGACGTGACTCATTGTGAAATATATAAGTACACAATATTATGAACATTTATTTCATAAGAATGGTTCGTTGCTGATAAATGTGTAGTTTCAGTAAACGCCCGCGCTTTAAGAGTAAACTACCGGTCCAGTTCTGCGTAAAATAAAAATAATCAACAAATCTATATCGTCATTTTTCTTAAAACTACACAGTTTTCACGAACTACTTTTTCTCATTCACTTCTTACGTTAATGTCTATAAGAAAATTACAATTCCCATGCATTGTCTCAGCAATCCAGACAGATTAGCGAATATTTTCGTCGTAGTAATGAGTACTTACAAAAGCTACTCTAGCTACAACTCATCCTTTATGAACATTCCTGACACATAGTTCTGTAAATATACAACCAAGTAATTTTTGACCATGACCCTGTCCATGAGCATGACAGCATTATTATGTTTACGTGTACCTAGGTGTGGTACATGTTGTACTTACCTTTACTAAGAACGAGTAATATAATAATTAACTTCGTAATTGTAATCTACCAACCCGCACTGGGCCCGCGTGGTGGATAACGGCCCTCTCACAGAGTCCCAGCAGCAGCGGCTTGTGTCCCAGCAGTGGGAACATAATAGGCTGATTATGCTAATGCTAATTGTTATGGAAACAAAATCTGATAAATAAAACCAAGTGTGGAATGAAAGTGTAATTTACAAATCCGAGATAACTTGCAAACACTTTTGCCTGTAGGTAGGTACCGTGAAAAAGATATGGTTAATAATGGTGGATACATAACGGTTCTGGTAGGTATATAAGGCGGTAACATAGTAAAATGAATATCACCTGAAGTTCATTGTTTAACTGAACGCTCTACTGATTCTAGATTCCGCGAGTAGTTAGGTATAGTATTGAACAAAAAAGTACTGAATGAATGTCAGTTAAAACACATAGCATTTTTCTTTACAGTTCTTGTTGTTTGTTATTGCTCTTAAGAAATGAAATGAATGAATGATGTTGGCGAAGTTTTGGGGGACTGTCTTATGTAATTTTGACGTTCAAAAAGTTCTGATTCTCAGCCAACTTTATTTTATTTTCTTTATTTACTCATTATGTTTACAACAAAATAATATTATGTTGTTAGATGCAGTCAACATTTCTACCCCTGAGAAGAAGTCGCAAAACAAACTTAGGGGTCAAAATCTCGTTTAAAGTTCCAGAAACAGTTAGAAAAAACCTGTCCCAACAGAGGGCCCGTTTTCATAAGCCATAGTGAGCTCAACCTTATCTTAGGGAACTCGACGACCCGACACACAACAATACCAATTTATCCAGACTATTACGAGGGATTGTATTAAGTACAAATATTTGGACGCTTAGAAAATGGGGCGACTACGCGACGTGTGACCCGCCTAATAATAATTGGTACACATGTCTGTCTAATTGACGAAGACGTCTACGTGTATCTACGTAGGTTGATTCATGGGCTGCGATAAAGTTAGCAATGAAACACTTCACGAATAATCGTCATCATAATAGTAAAAAGCGGTTTGCCAATGTTGGGCAAAACTGGGAAGACTGTTATAACAATGGCAGGATTGGCAAATCAATAATTATTGCTATTCTAGCAGGAGATGTTTAAATGTATCTGTAAGACTAATAGAAAGTCAATTGATTTTGTTAAATCCTGTGGGTATCAAATCAGTATGGTTAAATTCTTCTGCTACATGGATAATATATCCCCACATATTACAACACTGCAAAATATAGCTACCCGCCACGTTTGACAAAGTCATTGGAGGTTATCTATTACACCTGCAATCCAAGAAGGCTGCATCGTATTCCTCGTTGGTCTAGTGTTAGCAAGCGCTACTGGTGAGCATGAGGTCCTTTTTTTTTTTTTTGACTCTTACTTACTAAAACCCACCCGTGTTCCTTCAATTGCCTGTGCCAGGGCCACGATTACTCTATCGAATTACCCGCGACCCTGAGGCGTCGGTTCTATCGGACCCCGTCATTTCGTACTGACATCTCTTTGAGGCGCGCGTGGAACACGACGCGCCGTCGACCCGGGCCTGGTCCCTACTGGACGGCGAGCTACCCATTGCTCGCCGTCCTCAAGCCCGCGCCTACGGTGGCCGGGAATCTGCAGGCGACTCCCGACGCCCAGGGCGTCTCCTGCGGCGACTAAGGGCGTGAGGACGCAAGGCTCTCTCCATCACGCGCTCCGCCTCCTCCTTCGGAAGCATTACTGCTTCGCAGAAGGAGGTGACGGCTTTCCATTCCCTCTCGCTCCATACCATGGCCTGGACCAGGGCCGGACGCGAGAGATCGCCGCCGCCGATCGCCTCCGCGAGGATACTGCGGTGCTCCGCCCAAGCTGGGCAGACCCCCACCGTATGCTCCACCGTGTCCTCCGGGCGATCCACACAATGGTGACACCCGGGCGTTTCCTCCCGCCTTATTCGAAACAGGAACCTCCCGAAACAACCGTGTCCGGTGCGGACCTGTGTCAGTTGGAAGGTGAGGACGCCGTGGCGCCTTTCCAACCTCTGCTCAAAGAGGGGACTTACCGCCGCTATTGTGGCGTGCCTGTGAGCTGTGCATGAGGTCCTGGGTTTGATACCCGGGTCGGGCAAAGTGTAAATGTGTTTTTCCATTAGGAATTTCTCAATAGTAGACCGGTGTCCGGCAGTCGAGTCAGAGAATTGTGTCTGATTGACGGGAACAGGCAGGAAGCAGGCGCCCCGTATTACATAGGACTTAAACATGGTGATATGTGGGTTGTGGGTGTATGTACTACAGGTACACCTCTGTCTAACCCTTTCGGAATTACAGGCGGGATTTTGTTGTATTATCTATTTATTAGTTTCGGGCCAGTTATAATTAAAATGAATCTTATCTATATACCTCGTAATAAGCACAGAAAAGATATCAGTGAGCTTCGGTAGTTTCTGTTTTCAGACCGTGCCTAATTGAAAACTTCCCAATATTGCGGTTACAAACAATCACGAGTATTGTTCAGAAAATAACCTAATCATTCCGATCACGTTATGTTATGACTTAATTTTCGATCCTACAATAACTGTTAATAATGAGCAGTCTTAGCCTTTTGTGAACAAACTTTTTGTAATGAACTTCAAAAGCTCTTAGTCATCTCTATCTCAATTTGATTTGGTTAAAATCTTTTGATGCCTGGTTCCTATACCGACAAGTGTCTATGAACAGATGTTTTTGTCAACCAGAAATATAGGGTGACTGGTAATTAGTGACCGATACTTAAACACATGATTGTCCTCATCCTAACAAACAAATTTTCCAAAGAAACGATTTTTTTTCATTTACCAAGCGCTGTCAAGCGCTTGACCCCAATTACCCCAATAGAATATTGCAAGAGTAATATACCACCAGCTATAATTTGATTTATTTAGTAATCCCTTTTTACAAACAAAACAATTACTCTTTTACCATGCATTATTCTTTTTTCATCCGTTTAACAACCGTACGGACCGCACGTGCGCTATTAGCTGTTATTCTGGGGTGATTGGGTCTAACGCTTGGTAAATAAAACAAAAACGATTATTTGGGAAAGTTGTTTGTTATGACGAGTACAATCATGTGATTAAGTATCGGTCACTAATGACCAGGCACCATAAATAATTTTAAAATGTTGTACCTACTGAGAAGTACCTCTAGGTTCCGAATCTTTTAACAGATTCAATGAAAAGACTCGGGGTTTGATTTAAAAGCGTCCCTGTGAGAGAAAAGGATGAAAGAGTCCATGAAATAATCTACTGATGCTCCAATATTGGGAAAGTTACAGAACGTGTTAGTTTTACCCAATAACTGTCGGCACTTTATTAGAAGTAGGTATAATAGAGAGCAAAAAAAAAATCGTTAGAGTCTTCCGATCTCGTTGCAGTACGGGTTATGAAAGGATATTTATTTTGTTCGATGAATTCGGCCTCATTATATGACATGCCTATTTATGTTTACAGTTCAGAACTCGGTGACAGACTGGCCTCATTACATATACTTCGTTATCCCCTTGGGCCTGGTGACGTGCACCAACTTTGTGCTGTGGATGCTGACGGCCCGCCATTGCGCGAAGGTCAAGTCCGAGGTGCATCGTCTGCAAGCCGGGTCGGTTGGCGACCGTGCCAAGCGACACTTCCGAGTCGACAGGGCAAAGTGAGTTATTCTTCATATTTAGGCCACTTTTTTCCCCAGTTTAGCTTTGTTACTGTTAGTAAACGGTTAGTACTTCAATCTTTAATGGACGAATTGATGTCATTGATGACAGTTATCACTGCATATTTGCGCACCGTTGAGATATTTAAGACCGTTAAGTGAAGGGATTATTCAAATAGAATATGCAAATAAGGTGTGTGTCCCTGTCCATTGTATACCCGTTATTACTTGAAAAATCTTCGTCTTTATCCAACTAATGTTAATGAATGCTGTTCGTTTCACTTCGACTGCTTTTTCTACACGCTGCTGATAACTTGGTAGTCAAAGAATACCTCACCCAAGTTTATTTTTATCCAAAACATGTAACAATTTCAAGGTATTCGTCACCGTCTACAGAAACCGTGATATGTTTTCAGTATTCGCTAATACCTACCTACACATGCTTACAATGTTTGTTTGGGTTTCTACCGGTAAGCTGTTATGTGTATTATCGGTAAGTTGTTTATGTATATTGTTCTTCTCCATATAGATCTACGTTTTGGAATGGGCAACTTTCTGACTAACTGACCGACCCTTAGACAATTCAAAAGTGCCTGTAAATGGTTTAATTGAAATAAGTGCTTTGAGCTTACAAATATTTATTTTGTAAATAACTTCATCCTAATATTACCTATTGTTGATGTAGCTGCTGTAATTGTAGCTTCCGCAGATTTAAATATCTAACTGTGCAGATAAATATTAGAATTGTTATTTGCTAAATACGAATTAAATTTAAATGAGGTTGTTATGTATTTAACTTGTTTTTGTATAAAACATGACCACGGACTTTATTAATGAACGAAGTAGACTTCGACTGTGTGATGTCACGAAGAGCAATTACCCGCCTCGTTGTTTAATCACTTGGTGTAACTTAGTAGGATTGCTTGAGCATGATTGACACTTTCCCAGTTTTTAGCAGAGTCTGAGTATGTGCGGTTATTTTATGTCGATTATTGTTGTTGATTTATGTTGATTATTGTTGTTAACGATATAAATGCTTGTGGAACACCAAGTTGAAGCAACAACAAAAAATGCATCGTCAAAACACTGCCATTGGAAAGCAACTTGGTTCGTGTAAAAGTGTTTCAAAGATTGCTTCGAATCAAGAGATCTCATTTGAGTGGAAATTGAAGTGAACGTTTCAGAATAGCACAATTAGTGCCAGAACAGTAAACGCATTTCTATGAAAAAAAAAACTGTAGTTCAGCTTCTAAAACTGACCAACGAACGATCCGAGAACAATCCCTGACTCATCAATATGGGAAGTGCGCACATTAGATAGCTCGATAAGGGCAATCTGGTGAATCGTTACACACATTAGCTACAATCTATCAGCACAGATTACTTTAATTCAAGCTCAAACTCAAAGGATTTATTTCAAATAAACCAATTACAGGCACTTTTGAATTGACAAGGTCGGTCGGTCAGAAAGATGAAGCTAGTTGCCCATTCCAAAACGTAGTAGGTACCTATGGTTAAAAACGGGCAAGAAACTCCAAGGAAACTCTTTTAAATCAAATTATGGTTACAACATATCAATCATGTTATGCATGTGAGAACGATGCAGAACGTTTAAAGCGTCCGTAATTTGAAGATAAAACAATTCAACTATAAATTTATTTAAAAAACGCCATGGCAGCTAAGAGATGACCAGTCCCTACTGACGGCGCCCGTTCACGAACATGACGCATGGATAAGCACCATTCAACTCAACCATTTTGAAGGGAGCTAAATGATCCAACACACGCGCTATCATCAACGAAAGATTAGAGTGATCATGACATACTCTCAGCCGCCAGGGCACATTTATCTCTATGAAAGAAGTACCCAGTAAATGGTAGCTTTATGGTATGTACATAGTACTCTCACATAAGGCTTACGCATTAATTATACAGTACTAGAAGATTGATTTAATACACTGCAAAGAGTTTTTTTTTATCTCAGCATCGTTCGGAATCACACTCGGTGCGATCTGTACACGTCTTTTGTTAATTTGTAGTAAACAAAAAACCTGTTTAAGCTATCGGTTTGCGTTCGCGCTGGCCGATATCGCGTCGCGTGTGTGTAATGGATAGCGATCAAAATCACGATGAGAATTATGACGTAAATATAAACACTTATACATTAGTTGACCAAACACAATTAAATTACGAAATAGAAATGGATACAATAACATCAGAGGGAAAACGACCAAGAACCGAGAATAATGAAGAAGGTTGGCAAACTATATCGAAGAATGCTAACAAGAAGGCAAAACATAACAAGATTGTGTCTTTAGAATCACCAATACAAGTTACCGTAACGTCTAAGGAAAAGATTCCGAAACAACTTGCACTTGCTAAATTGCTAAAATAAAATTAGAAGACGGACATTGACAAAATAAAATATATAAATCCTCACAAATTGCTGGTCACGTTTAGTAACCAAGGCAGTGCAGATACATTTATTTGTTGTCGCCGGCATTTAGTTCACTTGGTTGGCGAACACAAAAGACATGGGAGGTTGGTATATCGTACGGCATTATAAGAGATATCGAATTGGGCTTATCAGAAGACGAACTTATAGAATATATCTACTCTGAAAAGAAAGTTGCAACAGCTAAACGACTCAATAAAAAAGATGGAGGAGAATGGGTTCAAAGTGATGCTTTCAGAATTCGTTTTAAAGGTTCTTCCTTACGTACACACATACTGTTGTTTGAACTGAAAAGAACCTTATACGTTTCCTGTGACACAGTGTTCTAAGTGCTAGAGATTTTGGCATATATCTAAAATGTGCCCGGCCAGTAAAGCATTACGCCCAAAGTGATGAAGCATGATATTTGTGATAAAACAAAATTCAAATGTGCTAATCGCTCAGGTAATCACGAGGCTATGTCGAAACTTTGCCCTAAGTATAAGAAAGAAAAGCGCATAAGAGAACTGATGTCAGAAATAAAGAAAGAAAAATATTTATTTGCACGCAGAACACAATTGCACATATCAAACCGCAATTTCAAAATATTGATTGACTGATTATCCCTCACTCCTCACACAAGAAGTTCAACTAGCTCCAAGCCCGATCATTGAATGTTGTAGTACTCGTATACAGGAAGCTCAAAAAGGCAAGCAAGATTCAGTAGCTTCTTTTCAAGGAGTTTATATTGAAACAGTCGATGGAAATAATCCGTCAGATTCTGGCAAATCAAGAAACAAAAAGAAAAGTAATAAGAAGTAAGTACCTTATCAAATAGCAAATAATGTGATGGCACAAATTGAGACTTCGGATTCAGAAAAATCGGCAGAAGACCTTCCTTGTCCGGCGTCGCAGTCAGAGAAGATGGATCAGACAAACTGGAAATGATGGTCATTTAGCGAAGTTTTACGAAAGGTCAAGGAGTTTATTAAAGAAAAGAAATATTGCGTAGTCGCTAGTCTCAAAGCCATTATAAAGATATGTACTGAGTTAGACTGGTTAACCTCATTTTTTACTTATCTTATGCCAGACTTATCCATGATTATTCGATTATTTTTGGGTGATAATGGTTAACAAAACGAAAACTAGCATTGATTTAAACGTGATGCAATGGAATGCTCGCAGTCTTAAGTCTAAATTAAAATTATTTTGTTGCCCGCCAGAACTTCACACAAATCAAAGGATCTGTGACTGGAGGGCTACTTGTGAAACATTAAATAGTGATCATGTTGTCATACAAAATTAGTACTACTTTTAGCTCTGACAGGTCCTTTTAAAAAAAAAAACTTCAAATAGTTGATTGGAAGAAGTATATAAAATATTTTGTTTACAATATACAAAATATTTTCAATTCATTCACTTTATCATACGATCCCCAAGTTACGTACAATATTTTTTTGGATAAACTAAAATGGCGTCAGATAAATTGATTCCTGATAATAAGATATGTTTCAACCCTAGTTGTAAGTTTAACCCAAAACCTTATTGGAATGTAGAACTTTCAAAGTCGATGGCACTTCGACGTTTGGCTTTGGCGGTATTTAGGAGTAACCCTACTCCCACAAATTTTATATTACTTCTAAAAAAAAATACAAGAATCTCAAAGACTTTAAAGACGTGCTCAAAATAATTCCTGGCGGGAACTTTGCTCTTCTTTGAATGAAAATACTTCTTTCAATGACCTTTTGCGAAAAATGAAATGGATAAAAGGTTATAAAACTGCCAGGCATTTATATTGATGATGATAAAGCAAGTCTTCTGCTCCATAGTTTTACTTATGATTACGAGTATATCCCTATTTGGCAACCATTGTTTAATTTTCAAAATTCAAAATAAGATTCGCAAATAACTTTAGTAGAACTTGATAAAAGCATTCAATCATTCAAATGATGACATATCATTTTCTATGATTTAATATCTCCGACATAATGCTAAATTAATATTAATATTCTTGTATAATAAGTTTCTTGCTTCAGGTCTAGTTCCAAATCAATGGCGAGAAATTGGTGTAGGTCTAAGAGATGATATCATATTGTTAGCCCGGAAGAGACAACAATATGGTATCATCTCTTAGACCTATTTCACTTATTTCATGTCTAAGTAAAACCTTCCATTCAATTATTCAAAATAGATTAGAGTGGTATTTTGAAAGTAAATGTTTGTTTGCCGATACCACTTTAGGTTTTAGAAAGTGTAGATCTTGTTTCGATAATTTAAGTCTAGCTACTAGGATTCAAAAAGGTTTTTGTACCAATTGTGACACAGTCGGTTGTTTCATAGATATCGATAATGCCTATAATAATGTAGATATAACTCAGCTATTGATAACATTAGATCGGCTGGGTGTAGGAAATAAGATGTGTTCATACCTTTGGGAGTTCCTTCGTGAGAGACGTTTAAATATTAAAGTAAACGATTTATGTATGGTAAGAAATACGGGAAGGGGTTTAGCGCAAGGCGACTCTCTATCACCGTTACTGTTTAATGTAGCTACTATAGATTTATGAAAAAAAATAGTTCCGATCATGTCCATGTTTCACAATATGCAGATGACTGTTTACTCCGTTGCAGATAGTGTGGCTCAAGCTAGTTATTATTTACAGAACTCACTGAGCTTATTTGACAAATTCCTTGCTGATATCGGTTTAGAGATTTCAACAAATAACTTAAACATTTTTTTTTTAAAGGTAAATGTAATGAAATTTGCGTTCTTAAAATCAACAATGTTAAATATTTGGGCATTTGGCTGGATCGCTCTCTAAGATGGGCCAAACATATAAATGAAACCCATATGAAAACAGCAAGATTTCTCAATGTCCTTAAAGCTCTATCTGGAGCTAACTGGGGTGTTCATCCGAAACACTTAAGAATCGCTTATATTTCTGTAATACGAAGTCGTCTGGACTACGCTAGCTTTCTGTACGGAGATAGTTCTCACTCAAACTTGTATAAACTCGACAAAGTCCAAAACCAAGCCATGAGGATCATAATACTGACTGACTCCAAGAGTTTTTTACAACATGTGGCTCGGTGTACCTCGACATTTCGAGGAACACCGATAGCTTATACAATAATTGATCAGATTCTGGAACTTCAACAGAATTCTAAATTAGTAGTACTGCAGTGGTTTCCGTCACATATCGGGATACATGGCAATGAGGTAGTGGATGTTTACGCTAAGTGGGCCTGTGTGGAGGGTATTCCTTTAGATGTAGTACCAATTTTCTCAGAAAACTTCTATTTGATAAAAACATATTGTCATAAATTGTGGAAAGAATTTCATAACGTGAGATCAAGAGAAGAAGGTATATGGTACAAAACCATTCAGCCTGAATCTCTAGTAATTCCCTGGATAGATAACTGTTCCCTCAATAGAAAAGATATTGTTACTGCCATGAGGCTTCGATCCGGTCACATCCCATCGAGGAAGTTTACACATCTTAACCTAATTGCGAGAAATGTGGAATAATCGAGGACGTACATCTGGATCGAGTGTGAGCGGGGCGGACGCCGCAGGATCTCTGTTTGATTCCCAAAATATGTTTGGAATTGGTACTTTAAAGAGTGTTATGTCGGACGAGGCTAAAACTCTGTACGAAATATATTACAATAATTTTAAATAGTAAAAAATTCAAAGTTTGGCTATTATGGAGCGACATAGTCAGTATTGTGACAAAGCTCCTTAATAAAGACAAAAAATAAATAAAAATTCAGGCATATCCAACAGTATTTTCAAATGTTAATCAACTAGTTAATGCGTCCTTGCGAAGCAGGACCAGCGACCAGCTTAAGGATATTAGTTATTTTCACCGTAAGTGAACTCACAGTATTTTTTCTGGTAGCCAGTTAAAATTTTCCCTAAAATCGTTCTATAAAACTGTACATATAACAAGTTAAACCAGAAATTTGTTAACACCAATTTAAGGTCATCAAAATGTGTATGGGTTTGACACGTATTTAATGTAGACCCGAGGGAGACGGTGACATCATTATAAAAGGTTTTATAATAAGATAGGTACTTCCTTTTGTTAAATAAATGCGATACTTTGTTTTTATTATGTCTCAAAACATTATCTGTTTTGGCCTTTTAGCCATTGTATTTAAACAGAATGAAATCACGCACTAGATAAAAAATATTACAAGTAACACCGGTCTATTGATACTATTTGGTCGCAGTAATACATATAGGTACTATACAGGACGTTTATAAAAGCAGACAGTTTTATAACGAAAATCACAACTACTTGTAATTGTTTTCGCAGTGCAAGTATAAAAAGTAAAGTAAAAAGTTAATTGATTCTTATAAAGTACAATATTTTGGGATGACACTGGATCCCGCACTAGGATACCCTGTGTCGCAGGATCCAATCTCTTTCGACAGTTAATATGATTTATGAAATATAACATATGCAACGGTTAATAATAAAATAATAATAACTTTTTAAATAATAAAATCAAAGAATCAAAAGAAAAAAAGAAAATTAATAAAACTTAGAACTAAAAGGTAACCAAATGTACGTGTGTATGTAATGAGTGTGAGTGTGTATGTGATGAGTGTGTGCATGTGATGAGAGTGAGTGTGTATGTTTAAATACTTTAATAGTTGAATGATAACAGGTCTTTCGTTTTAGCATAATTAAGCCCACGCAGCCTATCCTGAACCTGTTTTTTGCACCCAAACTTTGTTAAGGAGAAGATTTTTAGCTTATTGTTAACATTTTCATACAGGTATGGTCCAATTCGAGAGAAAGCCATATTGTCAAATTTTAGTTTGCAGAAAACTCTGTTCCACTTTTGTTTTCTGAGTGAGCGCTGATCAGTTACCTCTGTAGCAGCTGCAGTTTTGTGAAATTTAAGTAGCACTGATAAAATGAACATATCAGTGGGGTATCGGAGTCCTAATCTATGAGAGACCTTAAGGATAGCTCTTTGTGCCCGTTCAGCAGTAATTAGATAACTTTTACTAGCGAAACCCCAAGTTATTATGCAGTAACTAAGCACAGACTGGCATAAAGTCAGGTAAGTCATCTTGAGAGTATCTTTGTCAGCTATAGATCGAAGTCTTTTAAAAATGTACAAAAGCTTCCTGACACGCGAAGTAACTGTTAGGTTACAAAAAACATTAACGTACAGGAGAAACAAGGTGGAGCCAAGGACACTATATTGGGACACTCCATTTGCCACGTTTGAAAAGGTACTCTGGAAATCATCCAGGCAAACCTTCTGTTTACGTTCGGAAAGGTAGGAGACAAACCATTCCAAAGCAATGCCCCTGACACCTTAGCGTTCCATTTCTTGATCCATACTGATCACAGGCCTTGCTTCTGTATCAAAAGCTTTGGCAAGATCAAGGAAGACGCAAACACTTAAATACAATACATATGAGTACCTACGTACTTCCAATTTAAGAAAAGAATTCTAGTTTTATTTTATTGATTCAAAGCTTTAACCAACATTTCAAAAATATCTACATTCGGTAGCTTCACTATTGAACATGTAGTAATTGAAAGTTAGTAAGAAAATTTAATTAATAGAAGTCAGTTTACATTCATCAACTTTGAACATTCAGTAGTTGTTAGTTTGCACACCCTGTATATTAATAATTTCAACCTTCGCTATAATTTAATTAATTATTATCTATAAAATTCGGCCATATTATTTTAGTGACGTACATACTTATAGGAAGGCAATTAATTAGCTCAACTTGCGATAGTGAACGCGTTCAATAGGAACAATGGACGCAAATATTATTCCAAGTTTTATTTATCAGGAAAATAATATATATAAAAAAACTGGAGGAATCAGGGAAAGGGAATTCATTATGTATAGAATGCGGAATGACTGTGGTTAATTACTCAAGGCTCCCACAAACAGACGCGACGCCACAGCACCACACAAAGGCGCCGCGTGTCGCGCGACGATTGGTGCCTTTCTGTCGCGCTGTGGCGTCGCGCTGTGGCGTCGCGCCTGTATGTGGGAGTCTTTAAACGTATCATAATATATAACTCCCTTAATGGGCTTTGTTTATAATTGCGTAGCAGTAAGTAACGTGAGTAACGTCCGCGTCCTTCAATCAGTGAGTTCTGCCTGTTATGACCTACGGAGCCGGAACATGGACACTCACGGTACGGCTGGTCCATAAATTCAAGGTCGCTCAGCGAGCTATGGAACGATATGCTATGTATGGACTCTCTATGAGGGATAGAATTCGGAATGAGGTGATCTGGCAGAGTACCAAAGTTGTCGACATAGATCACAGAATAAGCAAGTTGAAGTGGCAATGGGCCGGCCATATTAGCCATAGAACCGATGAACGTTGGGGTAGACGTGTTCTAGAGTGGAGACAGCGAAACGTCAAACATAGGAAAGGACGCCCTCAGGATAGGTGGAGCGACGATCTCCACAGGGTGACAGGTAGCAGCTGGATGAGAGTTGCCGAGAGTCGAGCTGAATGGCGTGCAATTGAAGAGGTCTATATCCAGCAGTGGACTGCTGTAGGCTGACGATGATAAAGTAACGTGGTATTAGTGTACCTAAGTACTTCGAATGTTGTTTAATTGCCAAATGCCTTAATCGCTCCTCCAGTCTCAGAAAAAAACTATATTAGTATTAATAATTTTTAACGTATGTAAATCGCAGCAAGAAATCTTCAAGCAATCAGATCGATGAGATGATCGATGTTCAATCAGATTGCTTGAAATACGAAACGACTTTTTTATTTTGTCTGAACTTAATAATGTACCTACTTTTTTGGCGCCTCTTCGCACTAAAGCATCAGTAGATCTATGAATGACAATGACACGCAAATAATCCATAATAGTGAGATGATTATTCGCACTTTATATGCGGTAAGGCCAGTTCTAAGCTATAAAAAATATTTAGTAGTTATTATTATACGATTTTAACGTTACTGTTATCACCTTAAGAATAATAAAACTGGGACCATTTTAGGGGTTTGATATCAGCTTGGTGACTCGTTTTTTTAATGGGTTTCGTCTGCACTAAATGGTCTTGTGTGGCTAAAGAACATTTATATACTGGTATTGTTTGCTTTTGCCGTTTCTTGAGCGATTATTTGCCTAAAACAACCATTACGGTTGTCATGATGATTTGCATGACTGATAGTACTTAAATGATTAAGTACTAAGGGAAAACATACACCAAAGTCGCCAGGACAAAGAGCTGGTTTCCTAATACAATTATTTCAAAATTACGAACAACTTCACACAAAACGATGTTGTAGTCGTCTATGTTAAAAAAAAACAGTTTCAGTGGAAGAACCCCCAAACTTGGAAGCTGTTGGCTTCCACTAATTCTACTAATAAAAAACGACTCCAACGACATTCCAACATTCTTATAGAAATATATCGCCCGCCGGGTTATAATAAAGATTTCAATAAATTTCTAAACTCACTCAATTTGCTCCTGAATAATATGAATAATACCACACACTGTAAATATAATCATCACCGGTGACATATTATCCTCGCATGGACTACTGCCTGCCCATACACTGCCTACGCGTCTCCATGCTTGCCTTGACCGTGTTATTTTAAAATCCACTCTGCCAGCTTTCACTTATGTGGCTCACTCGGCACTAAATGATCACGAAAGTGCACTGTTTTTCCTAATGAAGAAGAATCCCAACACCTGTTATAAAACAAACATCTACCCGTATTAACCATGATCGGCTTGACGTTGAGATAAAGCAACTTAAGTTTTCAAGAATATTGCACGAAAAATCCTCATGAGGAAGCAGAGCGTATGATCAATTCAATTGCTCAGGCAACCGTCAAAATACCGAACCGAAAAAAAAAATATAACCATGGCTCACTCCGGGCCTTCTACGATGTATCCGACATAGAGATAATCTACACAAACAATTAAAAAAAGTCATCAGATAATGAAATTTTAAAAACATCCTTTATCCTAGATACAGAAACTACTGCAACAAGCTTTTGAAAAAGCTCAAAAAGACTATGAGAGGAATGGAATAAGCGAAGATGGTATTAACTCCAAATAACTCCGGGAAGCAATAAACACAATTACAAACAGAATAAAAAAGAAATACAACACATCAGATTTACTTAAGTTATGTGCTACTCCTCAGGAGTCGGTTAACATAGCCAAAAAATTCTTCCCAGAAATCGGCAAAACCTTCGCGGAATCTAATAGATTTTCTGATAACACACATAATACTGTCAGTCAGTGGGCGGCACAATCTATGTTTTTTTTTACCCACTGATGAGGATGAAGTTGCCAAACTGATAATGTGCCTTCGTAGCGACACTGCCGCGGGGTGGGACAGATATCAAGACGTCTCCTAAAAAAATACATGGACATTTTTGTACCACCCCTCACGTATATCTGCAACCTTGCACTCTCATCTGGGCAATTTCCCAAATCTTTTAAAAAAGCCACCATACACCCAATCTTGAAGGGCTTGATAGAAGCCGTGTCAACAACTTTAGACCTAAAGCAGTACTTCCTACTCTGTCCAAAATACTGGAGCGGATCATGAACAATAGGCTCGTGGTAATCCACGAGCCTATTGTTCATGGTCCGCATGAGCCTATCGTCCAGGTAATCCTGGAGAAATTTTACATTGTTTCACCGTCGCAATATGGATTCAGGGCGTGCAAATCCAAGAGCGCAGGGCTCTGTCAGTCTGTGGCAACATGCTGGCCCGTAGATTCGCTCGCTGTTTGAACCAAGTCAAGATCACGCTATTTAAAGCGTATTGTCAGGGTCTGTACACGGGTAGTCTATGGGTTAGCTGTACCAAAAAATCTGTAACAAAAAACATTTTCAGGATGATGTTGGGACTTCGTCGTTTCTGCAGTGCCTCCGAGATTCGCGCAGGCTCATACTGACGGTTTTCATGCAGTCATTCGGAAGAAAGTCGTGTCACTTATGAGGAGGTTGCGAGGGAGTCACAATGGCATCCTGAAAGCTATAGCTGAGGATGTATGTGCTCCTGTATTGAGGCATTTCGTTCGCCTGGTGATCTTTTAGGGAGGTATCTCCCTATTGTTTATCTTGACAGGGCGGGGTGTTTCAGCACATGGGGCATTTGTGTAGATGTTTTAAAAGAAAGATGTGTATGATGAGTGTTGTCCTTTGTAATTGTATCTAGGTACTAACAATAGCTTCTATGTATTTGTATACAAATCTTTTAACCTAGTTGTCCCAAACTAAATAATTTTGAATCTGAATTGAATTTGAAAAATCCGCGGCCGATGCAGTTCATAAACTGACCAATTAAGTCATCACACACTTGGATTGCGGACAGAGAGTTTTGGGCACTTTCCTGGATCTTGCCAAAGCTTTTGACACGGTGTCTGTCCCTACTCTAATTCGTAAGATGGAACGCATTCGAATCAGGGATATCTAGCTCATACTCTTTGAGGACTACCTGAGTGAGCGTATCCAGTGCGTTAAGATAGTAGATACCTTCAGTGACGAACGAACTGTCTCCTACGGCGTGCCACAAGGCAGCTTAATCGCCCCGACACTATTCCTTAAATACATCAACGAGCCGGGTGTGCTCACTCTTCCCAAGGGTAAAGTTAAAACCATCGCGGACGATAGCGCCCTTTCCTTTAGCGCTAGTGCATGGCTCGACGTATACATGCAAGCTTAGCCGGGTTTCGAAGTCGTGACAGAGTGGTTGCGTAATAATGTTTTCACACTAAACGCGAAAAAACCGTATACATCCCCCACTTTTTGAAAAATAATGCGTCAACCACACACATGAACACGTTGTATTCGATAGTAGCACACCCATGTTCCAAACCAAATACAGATAACTGTACCTGCACCACCCAGATTCAGAAAACAGACAGTGCAAAGTACCTATATAAAGCATCTTAAGCTTCAATAAGCATATCCATACCCTTATTAGTAGGTTACGTAAACCTATATAAGCAAATCGATTTATTTGGCTCTCGCCCAGTCCCTACTAACCTACTGCATAACGTCCTGGGGTGGTGCTGCAAAAAATTGTATGCTAGAGCTTGAACGAGCGCACAGATTTATTCTGAAAGTATCCTTCCTCCGACCTTTCAGATATCCAACGGATATGTTGTGTAGGGAAGCAAAGGTGTTAACGGCTCGCCAGTAATCCATGTTGCATACGGTTGTAAAACAGAATGGCCTCACTACCTTCAACTACTCACTCTCCCACAGAAATAGACGATTCGATCCCATTGTCCGCTATTACATCCGGCTCTCGACCAATTCCTCCCATCGATTATTTAGCTCCCTTGATTGCAATCTTTATAATAAAATAAATAGGATACTCCCAATTTATAACCTCACCAAAACTAAGCTAAGCAATTGGCTAAGTGAGTTAAATTATGAAGAAACAGAAAAACTACTTGCTGTCCCAAAATAGCCAATTTCATTCATTACATTCCCTCTCCCCTCACATTACCCCCACACATACACCTTACTCACTCACAGATTCACATTCATACCTACTTAACATACCTACTAACACCAAGCACCAATAATTGATACCATTTTCTTTATTTTTATTTTATCTTTAAACTTAAAAGATTTCCGCAACCCCGACTGGTGCCGGAGGGCCTCCTCTTGGGGGGGTGAGTGAGGCAATTGACTCCCCACGCAACGCCTAAGAGGAGTGCGCGTGGAACACTAAGCGCCGCTACCTCGGGTCCTGGCCTTGCATTTTGAATTTTTTACCACCCCAATTATTGTACACACAAAATTTAATGTAAGAATAACCCAAGGGGTGGAGACCTGGTGTCCTGAAATACAAACCTCACGTCTAGTTTAGGCACCAGTCTCCAATAGTATAATTATTGTTGTTATATACTTTGTATTTAACGAAATTGTGAAATTAACGAATAAAAATAATGGAGTCCAGCTGTTCGTATGGTGGGTTGGACTGAGACTACCGCGTACTGTCGGTACTTACATACAAACATATTAGGTAGTATCCTTTTAAATAAGTAAATTAGGTACTATATGGGGTGAATACTTGTTTCAATCCACACGGTGTGGTGTGCCTACATGTTAGAGTTTTAGAGGTCACTTTTTCGTCGTTTCATATGAATGACTGATAATATATATATATGTATATACAACTACAATAAATCCAACTGACGTTTGGAAATCAGATTTGCAGCAATGGTGGAAAAACGTCTAATATACCGTTAATGCGTTCGCAGGTACGTGTTGACGGGGAAACTTTGGGTAGTGATGGGTGCCGGCTGGATCTCCGAGCTGCTGTCAACCCTCGTGACGCAGCCGTGGTGGCTGTGGACCATCATCGACCTCATCAACGAGCTCCAAGGAGTCTTCATCTTCCTCATTCTAGTTATCAAACCCAAACTATATTACCTCATTCGAAAAAGGCTAGGTAAGGCTGTACCTGTTTTTTATATATTTATTTCTAACAATGGTCCTAAATTCTCAAGTAGTTTAACTTATAACTCGTTTTATGTCAGGAAGTGTTTACGTCTGTAAAAAAAACAAGTAGAGATTGGTATAAATCTAATTCATAAGGATTGCCATATTAATGATCGTTTCATGTCATTCAGTTGTAAATTAAATATAGGTATGTGTATCTTCACGAAGAGGTACTCGTACATGTGAAGATGGTTGATGTATGCGTGTTTCCCCTCATAAACAATCAATATAACAAGAACAATGGATGCCAAATACATTTATCATTATTTATTTTGAGTGAAGTGACTAAGAGCAGCTGTTATCTACATTCACAGAACTGTTTGTCTCAAGAGTGTGAGTCAGACTCGATAAAACGATATCTTTATTTTGTCATTGTTTCAAAGTTTCACGATATGTGAGAGATGATTTTGTTGTTTTCAGGTTGTTCAAGGATACCGATTGAATCAAGTACATATTAGTTAAAACCATTAATTTTTGAACGTTGTATTGTATGCTGTCTAATATAAACTTTTCTATTTACTAGCAATGCCACTCTTAACGTGGTCTGCCAAGCTCGTTGTTATGACCGATTCGCTTTATTAACTCACAACGCTAACATTCCAAGTTAGATTAGGTATCTATATGCATTGTTTACTTGTTGTAAATTATTAATAAACTCATTTAGATACCGTTATCTACTTAATCCTATTTAATGTCTAATGAATGTCCTCTGTAAGTGCACCCTCAATGTTGTAGTTAGGAGAGATGTCCGAATGTGTTTTGTTGCAAATTATTTCAAATACATGGTGTTATGTAACAGTTTTATAACTTGTATTAGAGGTATTTCAAATAAAATAAAACAAATTGTGAACACCATGTAGATGACATGACCTAAAAGTATAATAAGGTGGGTCACTAAACTTCGGAAAAACAGAATTGCTCTATAATTTTCTAACGGGCATTTTTTTGTCTTGGAATCGTTCAGATGATCCGTAAAAAAGTTGAATTTCATTGATGAAGAAAGCCTTTCACAAGAAAATGTGTGTCCGCACTTCATTACAATATGGAATGCATTCAATAAATGATGATTATTATTATTATTAACTTAGACACCACTTTTTCATAAATCTTTACCAAATTTTGAATAGAATTTTGGCCCACCTAATGATATGTGTGCTAGCTACTGGTGACTAATATTATACTAATACAACAGGGTTGGAGAAACCGGACGCGCAAAAGAACGGCACGTCATCATCGTCTGCGCGGACGTCATCAACGTTCCTGTCCCGCGCGATCAGCACCGACGAACGGAACAACACGCGCCTCTCGCTACGGAACAATGTCAAACAACCCTAACTGCAACACGATACATGATACAAGGGTTTTTTGGCGCGTGGCTAAATTCGGAACTAACGTCGCCATATCACATTTTCAATACCATTTCAAGAAAGGTTTACCAACAACATTCAAGTGTCAAAACATCCTTGTAGCTCTCAAATCTTAGCCGATATCTGGCGTATTTTGTAGTCGTCGCTGAGGCCGAAACAAGTGCAAAAAGCAACAAAAAACTATAGTTTGTTCAAAACAGTCAGATACCTACCTACAGGCTGTTGTCAAATTCTTCTGAGAATATTGTAATTTTTTTATTTTGGTAGATGTTGAACCTTTCATTAACTTTTATTTTTTTACCGGTGTCCGTTCAGCAACAGGAGAATTGCTAAAATAAAATCAAAAGTGTCCGATCTAATTCCAATAGCTAGATTTTGGCCTCGTCTTTGTCTATAATACAAGCTCTCGACACAATAACACGCTTAACGTATGTTATTGTTCACATTCAAAATCATTTTCTTAATAATAAGTTTTAAAATTAAATATTTTAATATCGGTCTAGTCATAGAATAAGGGTTTAATAAAGTGTCATCATTCATTATGTGTAGTACTTACTTAAAATGTTTTGAATAAGCAATTTAGCTTTGATTGTATGAATTCTAGGCTCTAACATATAACTTTGAATGAAGTGCCTATTAATTAGTATCTATGTGGCTATGATGAGTTCATGGATGCGGTTGTTATAGAATTAATAATAGTTTCTATTGCAAGCTACCACACTGTTGAACTAATTTAATTAATAACCTTTAATAGTTATTCCACTAAGATTTTGTCTAGATGTTGATTTGACGGGAGTTGATGATGATGATTCAACTGAAACCTTGAAACAGTATTGAATGAAAGGTTGTCACTCATTAAATGATTCGAGGGACGTTGTAATATTTGTTCGTTTATATTTATTTTTGCTGACAATAATGTAAACCAATAAATTTTGCACTATTCTTGTTTAATTATTTGTACGTATCTTGTGAAAAGAATCAGTTATTAGTTAAAAGACAAAATTATATTTAAAAAAATAGAATAAAACACTAAGTTTTATGATAGTCGGGAAATTAAAGTGACGACCTGAATGTAAAATCTTCTGCAAGTGTTTTTGAATTATCATAGAGAAATATTTACGAATTATAGAAAATAACAACAACAACATAGCTAATAAATTCCATTGCTACGTAAATGTGAAGTTATTTCCTTATTTAGGTGTCTACCTCATAGATAATTGTATTACGCTTCTTCATCTCCCAGTCTCCGAATTGATACAAGTATTTTTTAAATATTTTTAGTTTTGCCTGCCTGTGTTTCTATAATTTTGTTTCGTATAAAAGTTGATTATATCTCTTGCAGTTACTTCTGTTGTAGACATATTAATGCATAAAGTATTTTTAATTATTCGTCACAGTCATTATGTAGGTTCACAAATGCTGCCGTATTATTACAGTTTATTAAATTTTTCACTTTATTTAATCAATCCAAAGTATATCTATTTTAAACAATTTTAGTAATCATAGTATATCTTAGGAAGTACGTACGTAGGACTTATGTTTTTTTTCTGGGATCTAAACTTATGACTGAAAACCATAAGAGACTGAAAAGTTGCAAATAGCGTAATTAAAATAATAATAAAATTTCAAAATCATAAAAATTAAAGGGTTGGGCAAATAAATAAAAATGTTAAATTAAATATACGAAACAGGTGTATTATAATCTATTATGTCTGAAACCAGAAAGGTTTGGTATCTAGGAATAGGACAAGCCGAATGACATGATATTTTTGAATATGAAAATTGATTTTAACTAAATGCATTTAAAAAAACTGGTGCAATTGTACAATCATGCTTCTTTAAACGTGACGAAAATGTATAGTCTATATTAGTATATTTTAGTTGTCGAAAGTAAGTCTGTAAACAAATTTGACTAGGGGGACCTATTCTAGAGTATCTACAAATACTTCTGAGTTGGTACAAAAAGTCTGTCATTTGGGACAAAAATGGGTACATTACATATTCTAATACATCATTTGTTACTTATATTTTTAACAGTTGCTTAATTTGCTAGTTGTTGGTCCCATCCCTTAGTAAGATAATCAAATTCATGACTGTACTTTGATTTCACGAAATATTAAAAATGAATAAAAATCAGCCTGAATGACAAAGCTGTCCGAAAGAGTTCTATTGTGTTTTATAAATTCAATGTATTTTTATTATAACAAAATATTATGTGGATGACCAAATCACGTTGACACTAGAATTAATTTGTTCGAATTATGTGGGTACCTACCATACAATTTATGTTTAGTTTTAGTATATACTTAAGTATGAATATTATCTTTATAAAATAATACTTACACTTTAGAATGTATAATGCCGTCACGAATCTGTATTTTTAGTTAGTATAAAAAAGTGGATTAAAAAAAGACGAAAAATAAAAAACATTCTTCATTCCATTCCTGTGGTTTCTATTTACCGAGCCGACACTTCAGAAATATCTATTATGCCTGATTATTCTGCACGAAAACTCTTTCTTTCTTTGGCGAAGAATTGTTTGTTTGTTTGGCATCTCGCAGGTCAACCTATGCGGTTGTCGTCTGCTTAAGCGGACTTGCCTGTGGATTCCCTAATAAATTAAGGCCTCCAGCCAGGACTTAAACTTATATACTAACTAAAACTAAGCGACAACGCTAAGGGCACCCCCTGTGGGGTACGAACCTCGGCTTAGGGCGTCGCTGGAAGAGGGCAGCAAATGACTAGCTGGATCAGGATTGGTATTATTTATGGACGAATTTAAAGCTACAGGCTCAGCGGCGCGGGCTGGCTCGAGCAAGGGTCGGGAGGGGCGTCGATTTGGGCGTCGCGGCGGGCCTCGGCGGCGAGGGCGGTAGGACGGCGATCGGGTTTTGGGCTTATGTAGCGTGCTAGTGGCCTCCTGGAGGAGGGTAGTGGCGTCGTCGGGGTCGATTAAAGTATGCCTTGGTCAGCGAATACTGCTAATGCGAGAGGGAGTGTAGCGGGCGGCCGCTGTAATCAGGGGGTTAGAATGTTTGATGCCGCAGTCGAAGAAACGCTTTGATAAGCGTTTCATGAACTGTTTTATGGTTGGCATTTTGAGGTCGACGTGAAGATCGATATTACGGACATAGAAGGGGGCACCCGTGACCCTTCTGAGGAAACGGTTTTGGAGGGTCTGCATCTTATGGAGATGACGTGGGTGAGCGTGCGCAAATACAACGCAGGCATAGGTCATGATGGGACGGATGACTGCGGTATAGATGCGGAGCTTGCATTTGAGGGACTGTCATGAGCAAGCGTGCAGTGCTCGTGCGTTATCTTTATGAGGAGCCCTGCAATAGGTGGGACAATAGTAATAGTAAATACGCAATAGTGTTATTACAATAAAATTGATTATTTACTTTTTTAACTATGTAAAAAAAGTAAGTAATCGTTAATTTGGTGTTTACAATAATCTATAGGTATCACATAGACCTGTCCTGTGCTTCTCGTATACAGCGAATTATCATGACTTATATCAGGTCATAGGTCCACCATGTGAGGGGCCTACATATGTTCAGCAATGGACTTCTTTAGATGAATGGTGATGATAACTATTATTTTAAAGAAAACGCGTACATTTGTTAGAACGTTATTATGAATATTAAGCGTGGTGATCAATGCTCGTACCTTCTCTGTATGAGAAGAGGTCTTTGACCTGAAGTGAGACAATAATAGGCTGGCACTACTATTAATTTAAACATTATCTTGGAACGATAAAATTTACTTGACGTTGTTACGCCGCCTAGGTACTGGTGATTGCGCTCTGTAAGCTCGTTGCCAATATGGGTGGCAAATAGAGCTTGTCGGTCTCACCTCAGTATACAAAAAAAGGCAGGATCCTCCTGAGATCCTCCGACCAGATGGGAGTCGTGTCAGGTGGGCAACTGCCCGACGATGGATGTGGACGCTTAATATGCTAGTGGTGCGGTATACTCTGCTTGCGCGATGCATGATTTTGCGTGACGTCAGTGTGATGCGTAGTTCGCATGTGGCGGTGTAGATGCCGCATAATAAATAAATAAAAACATTTGCATCCCACACTTCTAATGGCATCTCGAACATGGTGGTGACGGAAATAACTGGTGCTTATAGCACAGGATTCCTACTAGTTTAAGCCCAGTTACACATGTCTTGTATCTTGCCACTAAGTTAAAGTGTAATTTAAGTTAAAATCATCATTGTAAATAGGTCTAAGTCTTAAACAAATGAATATTGTTTAGTGTTGTTGTTTATTGTTTATACACCTCTGCTTTACCCTAATTATGTAAACTGCAGACGGAGGATCGAAAAAAAAACAAAGTTATTTTAAAACTAATTTATTTTAAAGGAAATTACTACAATTAAATTGGTGAAACCTATTCGATGCTAGAATATGGAATGACAAAAATATGTATCAAAAATAACTAATTGCTAATGTCGAATTTCGCTGCGTCGGCGGCTCGTGGCTGGACGGATGTCATCGATGCAGTTTTTATGCACTCGGCGTAAATTGAAGGAATTGCAGCGTCGGAGATATGCAATAGGGATCCGTATTTAACACCTCCACCCGCAGATCAGCAACTATTTGCTCATGTTGAGAGAAAATATTGCTGGGACTCCATCTCGCTTCCTGGTATCGCTGGTCACATCTTCATAGTTATGCTGCTTCTTGTCGTCTGTTCTGAGGTTCCAATATTTATATTTGCGACTTATTACCGTAATGATGAGTATGGCTGCGCATAGAACAATGATGTAAAATGGTATGGTTGTATGGTATAAGACAACTGACTGAGTCTTGTCGATCTGAATAGGGCTTTCCATTAATACTTTGTTCTGGATGCTGTGAAGTTCTTCCAGGTTTACTGAATTGAGGCCAATGATGGGGGTGGAATCAATCGTTTGGTTCATCTGGTTATAAGGGATCTTTGATAACTTTAGTGGCTGTCCTTTTATCTCGTTGCTGTCGTTAATGATTGTGAATTCCGTTGTTTGCAAGTAGCAATCCATGGGGATGGTGACGAGGTAACTTCCTTGTAAAATATTAAAGTCTTTTCTGCCGCAGGCTAATTGTACTTTGGTCGGCTGGGGCAATGAAAGAACGTAGTGTTGGTCATCCAGTTGTTCTACTGCTTCTTTGGAGAGTGAAATCTTGGTGAATTGGCAGTTGTCTTCTAGACCTTGGTTGATGATGAGCTCTTGGATACAATCAGGCTTTGTCCGGATCTGATGACTTGTCTTCTTTTCACAGAGATGGATGCTGCTGTACTTCGGGCATTCAGCCTCCATGTACACGAATGATTTCTCGTTTGTTGCTATGTAGGGAGTGGGAGGAATTAGGGCGAGTTGTTTCTTATTAGGTACAATGGATAGCTTGTATAGATCGTAGGTGTCTTTAGAGACTATGGGGAAACTGTATACTATTACTATTCTTTTCTCAATAAAATAGGAACCTGGTTTTATTAGATTATAATACTCTCGTAACTCTAAGTTTAAGATTTGATCTTGATTGTATATCGATTTTAACCTATCTATCATAGACCTTAACACTTCTATATCGATCATAGAATGGTGGGTGCTAGACGCGCGTATAAAAGCCATTATATTTTCTAACCTGATAATTTCAAACATTAAATCTTCTACATTATTGGTTATGATTCCTAAAATTTGGGCAAACTTTGCAAACTTTATTAAACTATAATCGGTATAAGCATTTTTCTCAAGGAGTAGTTCTAATGTTGCATTAATTTTTTCCTGATTTTTTGTTATTTGGTCTAAGATAGTGCTGTGCTGGGACATCCATTCTTTACTGAGACTGATGCGTCTATTTATAGTACTCTTTGGACTGATGTGGTTATTGAATTCTGAGACTATTTTATTTTCATTATTTTGTAAAGTTTTAATGGCCTCGTCATATTTTAAGGCATCTATATAATCTAAATTGCCAGTTACACTTTTTACTACTGACCCAAGGCTATCTACAAGACCTCTTTTGGCTCTAACAGGTTCCAAAGATTTTACTTGTTGTAGTACCTTACTAAGTTTGTGAGTAAGATATTCAATCTGATATTCGTAAAGCATGTAAGTCTCGTTATTAAGTCTAGTTCTAAAAGTCTTAAGTTGCAACTGTACGGAGTTTATTTTATCTTCAATGTCAGTTAGTTGTATATACTGTATGAATGAGTGGTAATGTGTGGTTAGTCTAGTCAGTCCTAATCTGTACGGTAATAGTCCTGGTCCATCGGCTAAAGTCTCAAGTCTTATCTCTTGAGGGTGTGTCGCATGGATTGTCAGTAGCAGCAGGATCCTGTAACAATTGGCTCGCTTTAGGAACTCGTTTCAGCCGCGATTTGGCTATAGGGCCACGTTTTTTTGAAGTGTATATGCGTATAGGCAAATCGGCGAGTACTGTATCTTGCGTGTAACGCGGTGCCGCTTTCTGGCGACTAGCAAAAGGGTTTTTAATAAAAACTTGTTGCTGTGGGGCATATTCTATCTCGGGCTCGCGGGTTTTGTTCCTGTTATTAATTAAAGCTGTACGGTTTGCAAGAGATGATTCGTTAATGATTTCATAAACCTTTTTCATCTGTTGTCTATGATTCTGTGCATATTGTTGCAAGATGTGCTCTGTCAGGTCTATATCGATTGGGTCCCTGGGGTCAAAATGTCCAGTCAATAGGTCAAAGGGTCTACACTTAGTGAAGCTATGGATAGAACTATTATATGCTATGATGGCGTATTGCATGAGATTGACTATTGGTTCGTCTTTATTTTGCAGTCTAAGAATTCTAATGTGCTCCAATAACGTTGAATGAAATCGTTCGATGTTACCATTGTCATTTGGACTATGAGGTAGAATTTTGTGGTGAGTTATCTTATGAAGACGTATAAATTCGGAGAAAAGCTGATTTGTAAATTCGGTGCCATTATCAGTGATAATAGTCATGGGTAGTCCATGATGAGTACAAAAACGTAGCAATGCTTGTATGATACTGATAGCGGTACCGTCGCGCAAATGATACGCTTGCCCATATTTCGTGAAAACGTCAATGAAAGTCACGTATTTTTCGTTCTGAACTGTAAAGAGGTCCATGTGAATGATTTCAAGTGGTTTTGTAGCTGGGGGCACTGTGTTGAATTGAGGTTTAATTGGATTTCTATCGTATTTAGCTTGACCGCAAATGGTACACTCATTAATAAATTTGGTGATTTGATCTTTCATCTTTGGCCAGTAATATTTTCGTGAGAGGGCTAGATTACATTCATTTATCCCACGGTGGTTCGTCTTACCGTCATGATAGTGTCGGATAATGTCTTGTTGTCGGAGGTATTCTTTAACATTCTCGAGTTCCGTTTTAGCTAATACTAGGTTAAATGAAGAACTTCTAAATTTGTCTTGTACAATTGGTACTATTGAATACATGGCTAACGGTGGATTTATTAATATGGCCGTTTTAACCTTAGGGTTGACATACTCTTTGATAGCATTGATAATGTCGCACTCTAGGTTAGATTGTGAGATTTGGACTTCAATTCGTGTATGGTTTTCAAAAGGTTTAGTTACTGTCGGACGGCGTTTTATGTCGCCAACTATGGTAAAACGAATCTGTCGATGAAATTTATTGAGAGGTTCATCTGTAATGGGGATTTCTAATATAGGATGTTCATTACTGGTATGTACGGTGTCCGTAGAGGAGTTTGTCGGTGGCGGTGGTGCCTCAGATGGGTTGTTAATTATTGACCTGAGATCCTTAATACTTTCGATCAGTGAGTTGATCTCATCTGTCTCCTCATTATAAATTTCTACACGGAAGAGAGCATCAGAATTGGTGTTAAATTTGCCTTTCTTGTACACTACGGTAAAGTCATATTCGCTAAGTCTTAGTCGCCATCTGGTCAGTCGTGAGTTGGGTTCTCTCAAGTTCACCATCCATTGTAATGGTTTGTGGTCAGTCAGTACCTTAAACTTCCTACCAAAAAGATAAGGTCTAAAGTACTTTGTTGCCCAGACTATGGCAAGTAACTCTTTGTCGATGGTACTATAATTTAGCTCACTTTCATTAAGTGTGCGAGATGCGTAACAGACGGGTTTGTCAGAACCTATTGGTCCCTGAGACAACACTGCTCCAATAGCGACATTTGAAGCGTCCGTCGTGAGATTAAATTCCTTTTTGAAGTCTGGGTATTGCAGGATAGGGTCATTAGTTAATAAGGTCTTACAAGTTTCAAATGCGTTGACATATTCAGGGCTAAGAGTGATTTTACTACCTTTCTTTAGGCAAAGGGTAAGAGGTTTGGTGATGCGAGCAAAATCGGGGATAAATTTCCGGTAATAACCTAGAAGGCCTAAAAATTGTTTGATTTCCTTCGGGGTCTTTGGGATTGGATATTTTTGGACTGCGGAAATTTTGTCGGGGTTCGGCTTTATGCCGTCTCTACTAATAATGTGACCCAGATAGGCAGTTTCGAGCTTCAAAAATTCGGACTTGTCCATCTATATTTTGAAGTTGGACTCCCTAAGTCTTTGGAAAACTTTTTCCAAATTATCCATGTGTTCTTGAAGAGAGGTACTATAGACGATGATATCGTCGAGATATACGAGGCATATGCTATTTTGAAGGCCTCTTAGAACATTGTCCATAACTCGTTGAAAGGTGGACGGTGAATTTTTTAGTCCCATGGGCATTCGAAGGAATTCAAAATGCCCGTGTTCCACATTAAATGCGGTTTTTGATATGTCCTGAGGGTCCATCTCCACTTGGTAGAAGCCACTTGCCAAATCTAAAGTCGTAAAGTATTGGCACTTTCCTAATTTGTCAAGGACGTCACTGATATTAGGTATGGGGTATTTGTCGTCAATGGTTTTTTCGTTCAACTTGCGAAAATCAACTACGAGACGCCATTTCTGTTTTCCGGAAGCGTCAATTTTTTTTGGCACGACCCAAATGGGCGAGCTCCATGCAGAATCGGAAGGTCTTATTATACCTTGCTGTAGCATTTTTCAAATTTGGTCCCTAACCTCATCCCGATGGACGTAAGGGTATCGATAGCTTTTAGTATATGCGGGAATTTCATCTGTTGTTCTTATGCGATGTTTTATTTTGTTAGTGAAAGTCAATGGTTCCCCGTCAATGTAAAATACATCCGCATAGCGAGAGCAAAGTGTTAAAAGATTAGCTTTTTCCTCTTCATTAAGGTGGTCCGTGCGCAAACGCGATAATACGTCATCTACGCGATTCGATTGTTTTACTTGCATGCACTCAGCATTGAACAGTTCTGCACAAGTTGGCTGATCTAATGAAAAAATTACGTCATTGGGAGTTGGATTCTCTAGCTCCACACATCCACGACTATTAGCTACAGTGGTAAGGCACTCATGGATAATACAATTACAAAAAACTTGTTCGCTTACTAAAACATCGCCATCCGGGGCATTAATAGGTAGTCTTACTAATTTAGTACTTTTGGCAGGGATAATATCCTCATACAAGTTGATGTTGCGTGAATTATATACTTTAATTGGATTTGTAGCAGTTCGCGTTACTAATTGAAAATCTTTTAAGTCTATTTTAGCCTCCCATTTGGATAATAAGTCTAATCCTATAAGGCCATCAAAGTAATTGTGAAAACGGTATACGAATAATTTATACTATCGGCCTCGTTGAATTCATTAAAACACGGTAGAGTTATGGAGTTATCATTTTTACTGACACCGTGAACATTTGTAACTTCGAAAGGGTCATAGTTGAGGGGATAATCATGAAAAAACTTTTGTACAGCCTCGGGGCTAATAAAGGACTGGTTAGCGCCAGTGTCAATTAAAAATTTTAAAGGAGGGCTAGAAATTTCTATGTAAGGTAACTGTCTTTGAGTCTGTAAATTGAGGTCTATTTTTGCTCTATGGATGTCTGGTCCGACTGAAAATCCTGATTCTGGTTAGCACGGCTAGGGCCTGGTTGTGGCTCTGTTTCTCCTGTTACCTGATTATCACAAGTCGCATTACAGTCAGTCGTATTAGTGTTATAGTCATAGTCATAAAAATTGTAAAAGCCATTCCAGTCTGTGTAGTAATCATATCCTGGTTCATAGTAGTAGTCAGCAGAATAATAGGAACTATCAGGCAAAGCGAGTTCATTAAGATTTAACTCGCGCGTCTTAAAATAATTATTCGGTGATGGGTTCCCGTTTCTTTGCCAATCGTGCGTCATGGGTAATGGTTTCGGACTGAAATGTTGAACGCCGCTCATGGGTTTCGGACCCGAATTTTGTGGTGGATTATTCCTGGATGGAAATTTAAAAACGTTACTTTGAGGGTGATAGTTTGGTAATGGTGCACGGAACATTTGTTGTGTCCGAGTAGGCATACGATTTTGATATTGGTTGCCTGGCATGTTGAACTTGAAGACCTGAGGCTGAGGTTGATATCCACGCTGTCCTACGGGAGTAGGCCAGTTAGGTACTGGGGGTCGCGGAATATTTAATGGGTTAAACGGCAAAGCAGGCATAAGAGGAGGTTTATACATTTTAGGTGCGTTCTGAGCAGTTTGAGTCTTTGAAACATCATGACGTTGCTGCAGGTATATAATATTTAATTCTTCCTGCACGAACTCCAGAGCTTTCTCTATAGTTTCTGGCCGCATGCATCGTATACGTGAGCCTAAGGGTTCTTTTAGTCCACGTACAAAAGCCTGCATGGTAACTTTCTTATAAAGCGTCCGTTTAGCTTCAATAGTCGTCTGTAAAGTCTCGTGTAACGTCACAAATGTCATTATAGTACTAAACAAGGTTTGGCACTGATCGTAGAATTCCTGAGGGGTTCGATTACCTTGCGTAGCCAACGAGAGGTCATTGTACAAAGCCGTTTCGTCTCTCTGGTCCGAAAAGTTATTAATTAGAGCTGATCTAATACCTGCCCAAGTTTCGGGAATGCCGTTCGAGTTGATAGTAGATGCGGCAGGCCCTTTTTTTTTTTTTTTTTTTTGGGTGGGAAATCATCAAATGACTTCTCCTGCTCTGGGTGGAGCGGGAGGGCGTGTCAGACTTTTACTGACTAAAACCCACCCGTGTTCCTTCAGTTGCCTGTGCCAGGGCCACGGTTTTCTCTGTGGAATAGCCCGCGACCCTGAGGCGATGCGGCAGGCCCTGTGATCTTGTTTAGAATGCCATTTAAGAGACACAGATTTCCTAGCTCACTTCCTAGCTCGGGGCTTGCATACTGAGATACTATCCGGTCACAGATGTTAATAAACCTGGTCAATACGTTGGGGTTTCCGTCGAAATCGGGCACAAGGCGTAAGGCCTTAAAGATTACGTCGGGATCGTACGGCATTTTAGGTTCAAACAAACTACTTAAGTTAAAATGTAATTCACTGTCTAAGTCTCTATTAATATCTACTATGTGTCGGCGCGCCTGTCGCGATGCAGGTTCCCGGGTATAAGATTTCTCGCGATGGAAAATCTTGGACATAAAAGTAACTAGGGATAGATGGGAAGCAACACGAGAAAGATTCTGGTGTACTCACATATATTTCATCTCTGGTTCTTCTCCGTGAATCGAAGTCTGGATTCTCCACCCGGCTCCGCAGCTTTACTGTAGATTCAGGATACTCGTACCGTGACTTGATAGCCACCCGGGTGACTCGCGATCGTGATTATCGATGTGAAGTGATTCTAACGCGATTCGCGAACCGGCCCGCGAGTATCCTACCGACTGCGCCAATTATGTAAACTGCAGACGGAGGATCGAAAAAAAACCAAAGTTATTTTAAAACTAATTTATTTTAAAGGAAATTACTACAATTAAATTGGTGAAACCTATTCGATGCTAGAATATGGAATGACAAAAATATGTATCAAAAATAACTAATTGCTAATGTCGAATTTCGCTGCGTCGGCGGCTCGTGGCTGGACGGATGTCATCGATGCAGTTTTTATGCACTCGGCGTAAATTGAAGGAATTGCAGCGTCGGAGATATGCATTAGGGATCCGTATTTAACACTCTTCAGGGATTACCGGTGTAATGCTATGTGTATATTGGATAACTGGACCAATCACAATATCAAAATCTGCATTTTGAAAATCTTATTTTGAAAATGTTTTTATTGCTTTATACAGGGTTACTGGTAACTCGACGTATTCCTTGCACGACGTCATAGTAGGGTTAAAATTCAACAAATTACGCCACCAAATGTTCCACCGAAGTTCAGTAGTTTTTAAGTTATTTGCATTTTCAGTATTTTATGAAATATCCCAGATTAAATCATTTGGAGCCAATTAAAAAATGATTTACAGCTCGACTGTACTGAAATTTAAGTTAATATCATAGTTGATGCCGTAGCAGAACTTTGTCTATAATTAAAAGTTCAGAAATGCCAGAAACCTTGGCAAATATCACTGAACAAACATTAATTTTTTGTGATTTTTGCTGTTACTTCATACAAAATGTTGTCTAGTAAAAAACAAAATACTACGCCTGATGTACAAATAACTAGGAAAATATCCTTGTCTTATCAGCTATCTAAAAAGGTATGAAAGTTAATACAAAGTTATGGACTACATTATGTGCGTCTCACAAAAAGGTGATTTTTCGGAAAATCGAATAAAACAATTTCGTGAATATTAGCGTTATTTTTAATCAATATCAGTTTAAAAACTTTAATTACACTTTCACACATCTTGTTCGATGTGCTGCCCTCTGTTTTGAATACATGTTCTTATTCGCTTCCTCACTTCGTTTTTTGTGATTCTTGATGTGATTGTTGCCCTCATCTGGTCTGCCGCATCTGTTATTCTCTCCCTTAGTTCTTCAATTGAATTTACTGGTGTCACATAAACTAGGTCTTTCATATGACCCCAGACGTAAAAGTCTAGCGGCGTAAGATCAGGGCTTCGTGCAGGCCACGGAACCGGCCCACCGCGCCCTATCCATCGGTTTGGATAGGTTTCATCCAGCAATTGTCGAATTGTGATTCGGAAGTGGGCTGGACATCCGTCATGTTGATAGATCATGTTTGCTCTTCTGTCTTCCGTTACATCCGTGAGCAGTGGTGCTAAATGAATTCTTAGGAAATCTTCATAAAGTTCCCCATTTAGTGTTCGGGGTAAAAAATGGGGGCCAATTAATTTGTCGTCGTTAATACCCATCCAAACATTAAGCGAGAACCTACGCCGGGATGCGGTTGGTTTCAGTTTCTTAGGATTTGCTTCTGCTTTCGGTGCCCATTAATATAAGTTATGGTAATTTGTGATACCATCACGGTAAAACATGACTCATCGGTCCACAGAATGTTTTTAAAAAGTTTTCGCCTTCGGCGTCGGCACTTAACATAAAACGACAAAATTCAACTGCGACTGCCTCGTTGGTCTAGTGGTCGCAATCGCTACTGCTGAGCATGAGGTCCTGGGTTCGATTCCCAGGTCGGGCAACGTGTTATTGGGTTTTTCTATCTAGAATTTCTCAGTAGCAACCCGAAGTCTGGATTTGTGCCCGGTAGATGGCAATAGGATCGCCCCCTATTACATGGGACTTAAACATAACTGGCGAAATGTAGGTGTTACTATAGGTACACCTCTGCCCAACCCTTCGGGGAAACAAGGCGTGATGTTATGTTATGTTATGACAAAATTCAAGCCGGCTCGGCGGATCTTCCTCTTCTAATGACTGGACAGGTTGATAGTGGTATGGATGTCGGCCTGATAAATTAACTACAGACCAGACTTTCCACTGCGACATACCAAGCTCACGCGGTACGATGTTTGTCGATACGTTGGGGTCGTCAATAAAACGTTGAAGAATCAGCTCCTCGTCCTCAGCCGTGTATCTCCGAGAACGACCAGTGTCAATTTGCCTGCTTCTTTGGACGCTGCCAGTTTCAGATATTCGCCGAAAAGTCGATCCAAAAACATTAACGTGTGGGAGTCGGCGGTTGTGAAAGCGAAGTTGATATTCTCTCCGCGCCTGAGCAGCGTTACCGTCTAAAAAAAAAACATTATTTCTGTCGTATGGGTCTTCTTTTTCTTCATGGTCACGTACTTCATTACTTATTTATATATATATGTCGGAGTTGGTTGTCAATTGTGTCTCACAATTGTGAGAAGTCAAGAGAATTGGTTATGATTTGTTTATCTTATTATTAATTTAAGTTACTTTTACTATCAAGGGCTAATAAATCGGAACATAATTTATTAAGTACTCGGTGTACGCACTAATTGATTCTTGGCAACTTATTTCGATAATTGTTACCGATTGTTACTTTCAATGTTGATTTACTTTGTGAGTTCACCATTTTTTATTTGCTATAATAATTCTTGTATTATTTGATTACTTTATAATGTAAGTCTCACATTTTAGTGTTTTGTATTAAGTGAACAAGTGACGTACTTCCGTGCGTCATCAGACAGAGTTGTCGTGGAGGGATTGCAAGGTGGGGCGTCGTCGTCATCTTCAATGGTGCTCTAAGCAACAACATCTTCCCGCAAGCATCGAAAGAAGCCACTGTCATCAGCATCCCCAAGCTCCGCAAGCCCAAGTCGGACCCCACGAGTTACCGCCCCATCAGTCTGGTCAATGTCCTGTGCAATATCTACGAGAGGCTTATTTGTAAGCGTCTCAGAAACTATGCCGAGACCAAAGGCCTCAACCCTAACGAGCAGTTTGGTTTTCGAATTCAACACTCTTGCGTTCAGCAGGTCCACCGTATCGTCGAATACATAAATGTTGGTTTCCAACGAGGTTTGATGACGGGTTCTGTTTTCTTCGATATAGTGAAAGCGTTCGACCAAGTCTGGCACAACGGCTTACTATGTAAGCTATACCAACTTGGTGGGCCAGATCGTCTCGCGTTCATCTTACGGGATTTTTTATCAAACCGCGCCTTGCGTTATCGCATAGGAGGAGCTCTATCCTCCCCCCATCCCATTCGCGCAGGAGTCCCTCACGGCTCTGTGATTTCTCCCTTCACTTTTACGCTATTCACCAGCGATATGCCCAAGAGTAATAAGGCGCAGTAGGCTCTGTTCGCAGACTACACGGCCATTTACTACACCGGCCGCCACCAGGACTCGACATCTTGCTCTCTCCAAACTCAAGTCAACAAGCTTGGCACTTGGCGATTCTCCACTTTCTAAGTGGAGAATCGAAGTCCATCCTGACAAGAGTCAAGAGGTTCTCTTCTCGAAGCTGCGTCATAGGCCCTCCCCCCTCGACCGATCACCATGTTCGGCAAGCCGATCCCTTTGGGAAGCGAGCCAAATATCTAGGTGTGGTGCTCGATGACATTTGTCCTTTTCAGAGCACATTAAGGCGGCTCGTTCGAACGCCGCCTTTGCTGTAGGTTTACTCCACTTCGTCCTAAATACACGTAGCAAAATTTCACTCAAGTGCGTATTTACACAGCGTGTATTCGCCCGATCATGACCTATGCCAGTGCAGTCTTTGCACACGCCAAGCCCCAACTCTTCAATAGAATGCAGGCTCTCCAGATTAAATTCCTCCGCCTACGGAGGTTGTCCTAACAACAGGCTCCCCCTGGTACGTTCGTTACGAAATCCTCCACCAACCCCGATGACCACATAACTCTCATCCAGGAGAGTAGTAGGGCCACCAGTACAGTGCACAAGAAATAAAAGTCGACATTCCGACCTCGCCGCCGAGGTCACTCGCGAAGACCCCGATGTAACTGTCCCCCCGAACCCTTGCTCGACGAAGTGCCAACCCACGCCGTAGTTGAGCCTGTAGCTTTAAATTCCTCTGATAATAATAATCATCAAAATTTGATCCAGTCATGTCCTCCCACCAGCGACGCACTAAGCCGAGATCTGTACCCCATACACACACACAGGTGACCTTAGTTGGGTTGCCCAAAAGGGATGCTCTTAGCGAGACGTCGCATAGTTATGAAAGTTTTTCGCCCCTGGCTGGAGGCTTTGAGCTCACTTAAGGCAGCCACAGGATAGACTGATTAAATAACCTTGCAAGGTCAACTACGAGATGCCATACATAAAAAAAGTGCGAGTCAGTCGATACTCTGATTTGACTCAATAAAGAGCCCCTGCTCCCCACAAAACTGTCGGTTTATCTAGCACAGCGCTGCAGTATATTGACATAGCTGTATTGGCTTGCTGATAGCGAGCGATACACTTTGTCGTTGGGTGGCTTGGCCACAAGTACCTACTGTAATAAAAACCCTGTAATTGTTAATAGTCTTGTTTATCAATATAAATTGGGAAATCCAAACCCTGACGAAATACCTCTCGGCACTCCTGATCCTACATATAAGAGATACAGAGACACGATATGTGTCCCTGAAAGGCCTTCGTGGCTTTATGTACGATGTTCTTCCACATGTGTGTCACCAATACACAAAAACTCCGAGTCAAGTAAATGCCTGTTTAACAAACAAATATTTGTTCGGTATTCGAGGACCAAACAAGACCCTGACCTGCAAATGATACGATCAGCAAAAAAGATAGAAAATTGTTTAATACTGGACTGCTAGGAAAGTTAATTTCATTTGTAGGCACTACCAATTTCGCAAATAAGTGTAAGATTAGATGAGGCGATGGCGTGGGGCGAGTATGAGATGCAAATAAATATTAATTATTGAGTATCCTTTAAAAAAAAACAGTGGAACAAATGTAAGCTTCAATATGTAATATGGGGACAATCATGCAGGTTTAACCTATTTTAGTAGCTGACTGTATCTATGCTGCCGCGCAAATGTCTGAATGTTTGTTTGTTTTAAGCCTTATAAAAAAACAAGACGGGATGGCAGTAAAAAAAAACGGAATAATTCGCAGCAACTTTTAGGGACACTGACAGTAGTTTTCTTACAGTTTGATGGATAAAAACGGCCAACCAAGTTGACTTTACATATTCGATTGCAAGTTTCGGATTATTGCGGAGTACTACGGAGTACTAAAATAAATATGCAGAAATCGAGTATCTTTGTAAATATTTTATTGCTTTTATACTTTTTTCGATAATTTCATCATGATATTTAAAACATCTTTTCATAAAACGATTTTCTAAACGTGACAAAGTGTAGACAGACAGTGATGATCTTATATGTTATTTAATAATACTTTTGTGATAGGCGATGTCTGCTGAGTTATGTTATTTATAATTTTAATTTATCAATCGTAGTATTATTTAAAAATAAATTGGTCCCACAGTTCACGCTAAAATAATTACATTTTACGACGCGTAGTTAACGATTACTTACATAACAATGTGACTTGGGGTGTTATTTACAAATGATACAATATAAAACTAATCAGTACGTAGTGGTATCCGTACGTACATGTTTAAATGAAGAGACATTTTTACACACAATATACAGACTACTTATTCATCTAAAATACATATAAACAATGAGCAATGGATATGCTGCATCGAGCCTTACATTAAATAGTTAATTGTTTGTACCGAATAACGTTAACAATATCCGTTCTGATACCTAAACTAAATTGTTTTCATAAATAATAGCAATACTGATGACCACTATGCAAATTAAAACTTATAGGAGTATAGTAGACAAACATACTTACAAGTTAAATATGATCTTACAGTGGTAATATTTTATAATAAATTCTAATAATTAAACTTCACTGGCGAGGTTTTTAAGACTCCAAATAATTAAGTATACACCTTTATCACATGAACGTTAAGTTATAGAACTACAAATATCTAACGCTAAACCCTCTAAGTACCTAAATCAATTTTTTTGAAAAAATTATAACAAAACAATGAAAAATTTTCATTCAATATTTTTACTGGTTCAAAATTTCATTCACAATGTTAATTAATAAATATAAGGATACTTTTAAAATATCAACAAAAGTGTTTTAAACATGATTTCACTGAGTAGAGTGCAGCTTATTTTATTTTTTTAAACATAGAAGAATAAAATCGATCTCCACAACATGGCGTAATGGGCCATCAGCTGTAATGGGTTAAGCATCTATATGCAATTCTTACATGAGTTCGTTACCAATCTAGTTAGTTGAATGACCGAAGGCCGGGCTAAACGTTTATATATTTTAGTATGCTCGTAGCGCGCATCGTTTGCAGAAAAGATTCGTGTGAGAATCGTCTTACTAAATCCCTGTATCAAATACTTATACGAGACCATATTAAAAGCAGCTAATAGTAAAATTGGTCGGTTCGAACAAGGTCGCAAATGGAATGGCATCAAAGTTCGAAGTAAGGTGGAGTTTACTGCAGTCAAGAGTTGTTTTGTCCAGGCTGAACGGTGATGGGCGCTGGCGTGCTGCTGGTGGCGACGCGGGCCTTGGGGCTGCTGGGTCGCGAATCCTCGGCCTCCGCCTCCGCGTCGCGCTCGGCTACCTCCTCCTCGTCGATGATAGATATGTCGCGGATGGACGGCCGGTGGGATCGTCGCCAACCTGCACAAAAGTATTCACTAATTACATATCCACATTTATCCACATGAGCAAAAAAAAGTCATATACCTATAGCAGGAAAATGAGTATAAAACTCCAAGGCATTTAGATACATAGCTTATTACAGACAAGGTTGAGTCGCGAGCAGTTGAGTCTATCGCGCATACCGTGAATTGTAAGATAAATAAGGTCAAAGTGTATCCGATTATTATTTTGTGCGTATTGTACTAATGTCGGTATTTAATAGTAATTAAAATGTTGAGGACAGTGCACGGTCTCCTTATAGCTATAATAGTGACAGTATTATGCAGTGGTGTTTGTGGTTTAAATGTTTACCATAAAGATGCAGTGGCAGTGACCGACAAGTTTCCATACAATAATCCGGACCTAGAGTCTCTCCAACTCGTGGAACCATTGATAGCTTATGAAAATGATGTTGAAGTGATACCAGAGGATGACATTGGCGGAATATTAAGAACAGTCGAGGAAAAACAGAATGAAAATGAAGATTTCCAGAAGGACTCTATCTTTGGAGAAGCAGATGACGTCCTCAAACAGCGTGTGACACGGCAAGCGACTCACCAATATTCATCGCTGTACCCACAACTACCATCCGGGCCTCCGTATAATCCGTATCAACCACAACCTAACAATAATCCTCCTGGTCAAAACCCGTATCAACAGCAACCTAGTTATAATCCTTACGGACAAAACTCAAACCAGCAGCAACCTAGTTATAATCCTTTCGGTCAAAACTCGAATCAACAACAACCTGGCTATAATCCTTCCGGTCAAAACCCAAACCAACAGCAACCAAGCTATAATCCTTTTACTCAAAATCCAAATCAACAACAGTCTGGTTATAATTCCTCCAGACCAAATACGAATAATCAACCGCCTAGTTTTAATCCTTACGGTCAAAACCCAAGTCAACCGCCACCTACTTATAATCCCTACGGTCTAAACCCGAATCAACAGCAGCCTACTTTTAAACCTGCTGGTCAAAACCAATTTCCGCAGCGGCCGCCACAATGGAATTCAAACAGTTTCAATACTTCACAACCGGGTTATCAACCTAATGCAGGTTTCCCCAATCCTAATCAAGGTCCTTATAACCCATCCTCTGGTCAGAATCCGTACAATTCTCGTCCTAACTTCCCGCCCTATAATAACACGTCTCCAGGTAATTCGTACAGACCGCCAAATGGAAAATATCCTCTCCATAATCAAACATTTAACTCTATCTCTCCATCCAACCCTGGTAGTTTCAGACCTCCTAGCGCGTCAGGTTCTTATTTTTCTACTCCTTACACGCCTTATAATGTTCGACCTGGCCAACCACCTTACAATAACTATCCCCCCTCATCTGGCAACAGTCACCCTGTTCACCAGCTAAATTCGACTAGCCAACGACCACCTTATTATAATCCAAGTCAGTATCCTACTTATAATAATTCTCGTCCTAATCCAGCACAGTGGCCAAGTTCTGCCTACACTCAATATCCTAACTACCCTGGCGCTCAACCAGCACAAGGCATACAAGGTTCTCGTTACTTTCCAGGACCTGATGGAAATTTTCCCAGCAATTCTTACAATCCTAGTGTCCCCAACTATCCTCCTCAGAATAATAATCAGGGCCAAAACAACAACAGTGCGTCGTATGATCCCCGGAGAGTTCCACCGCAGAACTTTTCTTATCGTTAATTGTGTGTATTGAAATTATAATAATTTTGTACTTTTTTATCTTTGTACCTACTTATTATATAAACAAAAAATTGATTTGATCTTTGGTTCCGATTATTATCATGTTGTTAATTGTACGTTGTTCGAATACACTATACATAGATTTGATCTAGAAAAATGTTAAAAATTAAATGATTGTTGAAATTAAAAAATACTGTTCGTTGTTTTTATGCTATTAATGTCATCTGATTGAAATGGGACAACATGCTATGCCATAGATTTTTGCCTCAGTAATTGCCAACTAACTACATACCCACTTGTGCAAACAACTCATTATCATTGTAAAAACTGCTAATCTACAAACCGAGTTTTGCAAACATTTATATAAACTGCTAACATTTATCTGCCGACTATTCTGAACACAGACATTATATTGTACTATGTAATTCCACATAAATTTGCATCTGTTGGTTTAAAAAAACACAGTGAAGTGCGTAAAATATATCTTACCTTCCAAGACAGGTGGCTTAGTAGTTCTTGAGAGCAGTTTGGGGCCTGTGAGCGTGATGACGATGGCTCCAATCGGTGCGGTGATGACGATAGACATGATGCACACCGTGATGACGGTCTCTGCGTACTGTATCATCACTGGGTCAGGCTCCCCGCCGGCCATCTTACGCACTTCATCCAATGCAACTGGACCTAGAGCGGCCTGAAAGAATAGAAGCTGTTTAGTATACTTTGAATGTCAAAAGTGCTTCTTATTACAAATAAATAAACTAACTTTGACTGCATTTTGAAGCTGACATTTTGTAGTTAACGTTTTCTAATTTTCAACACGAGTTGGGTGAGTCTTATGACCTTAAATTTGGGCTATTGGTTTAAATGTTTTTGTATGTACCTGTACTGTAGCTTTGGCCATCCAGGCAAGACCGACGAAGATCTTTTCCTTCATGTTGAGGTTGCTGCGCACTGCACAGGTACTCGTGACGATGGTACGTAGTACCGCGCACGTCACCAAAATACCACCTCCGATCAAAACCAAGCGAGGCTCCAGGTCTGCGATCTAAATAGAAAAAGATTTTTTTCTTCAAATGATTTGTATTTTTAGTCTATTTATTAGTAGCTAGTGACCGTCAAAAGACAGCATAGTATCTTCAAGGATAGATATATTTCTGAAATGGTAATTAAAGTACCGAATCATTCGTTCGTCCGCTGTACACCAGAGTTTTGCCGTCACATATTGCGGTATTTCTTAATCAAGCTATTAATAATAGCCCTTTTGACGCCACCGCAAATCATAAGTATGACATCATACTCCTAAGTAGGCCCCAAAATGCAATAATATTGCATTTAAAATCAAACTCAAACTTAAAGCGTTTGTTACAATTAAACCATTTACAGGCACTTTTAAATTGTCAAAGAGTCGGTCAGTTAGTCAAAAAGATGAAGCTATAATAATAAGCATATTCTAAAACGAAGATTTTTATGGAGAGGAACGGGCAAGAAACTCCAAGGACACTCTTTTAAATCAAGATATTACCTAATCCCAGGTAGGACATTGTTCTTGTTTTCTTTAAGTGAGAACAATGTAAAAAAAAACAAAATAAAGAAGCAACTCAGAATATAGGATTATAAATAAGCCAGTAAAGAGATAACCAATCTCAACCGAAGTCGCGCTCGTTCACGATGACGCGTTGACTAGCACCATCCAGCTCAAACATTTTGTAGGGAACCGAATGATCCAACACACGCGCCACCATCAGTGATACATTTAAGTGAGCATGACATTGACTCTGATAGATGGTGATGTAATCATACATTCCACACACGAGCGTACGAGGATTATCCTTAATAAGTACTCATATCGTTTAATACCAGGTCACCCAGAAAGTATTGCAAAAAAAAGTTTTATGCATGAGAGACTGGCCAGATATAGTCTATTATGAAAAATTATTATTTGTAAGTAAAAATAGGAACGTTCTAATTTCAAAACTACCCTCCGCATTGTTTGCGAGCTGTTAGAAGAAAACATGCTGGCAGTGAAAAATTTAGTCCAAGACAATAGGCGAGTTACGTATCAAGACATTCAGCACATACTGAAGTTTCCTTCAGGTGGAAGAGATTTACGCTGGGTGCTGCACAACCTCACCAATATAGCAAATAAATTTGAAGCAGGCTCGTCTCGGCGTGTTTACGACATTATTACAGGTGATGAGTCTTGGATTTATCAATTCGATCCAGACGCCTGAAACTTTGTATAGAGGCTATTGGAGAGTACTTTGAAAATATTTAATAAAAAAAATTACTTAGAACAATCTTTCCGCAAAACTTTCTGAGTGTCTCCTGTAAATACTGATGAAAACAGCTGAATGTAATTGAAGAATATAAAAATATTCTTTCGTTACGTTTCTGTTACTCGACTGAATGAATCATCAGAGTTCACTCTATTGGCCGTGATCTCTTTAAGTTCGTTACCGTGAACGTTTAAATAGATAATCACCAGGATCACAAACGGGTAAGTAATGACGTGAATGTGTTTCTTCTTGCTGATGATGTTGAAGATAAGTATAAAGTTAATATAGGTAGGCATTCTTACAACGACTTGAGCACCGGTAATTGCGAAGAGCATAGGTTCGAAGAACATCCAGAAGATTTCGAAGGCGGTAGCAACAGGGTTATCTTCCAGCTCCCAGCCGAGGTCTGTCCAATTCTTGCAAGCCACGAACGCGAATGCGATGACAGCCAATGGTCCTGAAGAAGTAAATAGTTGTAAGTATTACAATTTAGGAATTTATTCCAATCGAGAACTTATAACAAAAGTAATCAGAGCCGAAGGACGTGCATCTTCAGTACATAAAGTTAAAAAAAGGGGTGAAACCTATGGTACCTTGGTATCTCCCAGAATTATTAGGATTACAATTTATAAACATCTCCATACGAAACACCTCGATTACAAAACACGTAAATATTATACAGTGGTTAAAATAAATCATGCGTATGATTATACCCTTTTCCAATTCACATTGTTTCCTTGACTTTATCGGTTGTCAACACAGTCATTGACTTATAACATGGCATTGTTCGGTGAAAGCCAGGCACTACACCGCGGAAAACAATCATTCGTGGTTGTTGACTACAGTTTCTACAATTACTCGGTTAATATGACCAACGTGCTCGTCTTTACGTCTGCCTTTGTGTTTGTAAATTCTGCGGAATAATATGTTTTGTTTTATAGGGCGGGGAAATGAAGTTGATTTACTGTTTGTAACCGACTGTGGGTCTGGAAGTTTTACTTTATGGAAATTTTAAAAGACGATTGTTATCGAATTTATCTTGACAACAGTTTCTATGCTTTCCTATTCCACTAGACATATGGTCTAAGATGCGCCACGTATTACAAGACATTTTATTCAAAGAGTTTTTAAAGTACATTAAAGTATGCTTACCAGCACCACCCCAGCCTATCTCCTCAGAGCCCAGCACCATCATCAGTCCGCCAGCCAGTAGCATCAGTACTCGTAGAGGCACCAAGAAGGCGTCATTGCGCTCAGGAACAAACTTCACCAGATAACCGCATAACACTCCCAGTACTATACCACCGATCACACTAAGTGGGCCCTGAAAATGAAAAGTAATGCGTTTTATTAATTAAAGGTTGCATGCAGTGATGTCATGAATAAAACCTCCGACCACACCCTGTGCTGTCAGCGTCGACCTTACGCTCGGTAGCGAGGCTGACAGCGAGTAACCTGACTAATCTTTAACAACAGCATGAGCTCACGGATAGCCGGTACCAATAGGTACGACAGAAGAAGAAGTCATGAGTGAAGGTTACACAAATTGAGCAACTACGTCCTATAAAGAAAATTTGAGATGAAGTCTCAAATTTTCTTGTGTTCAATTCACTTTGTCCTCGTGTGACAAAGTGAATTTTGTATAATACATTTATGTGGAATCACATACTCGTACAACCCAAAACTTCCAAAAAACTACATATTAGTCGTTTTTGAAACTAGTGTATAAGAATAAGGAATGTACATGAACCTGGTAACTACGAAGGCAAGGTTTTGAAGGCCTGCAAGTAGCAAGTTACTGGCAAAGTAGCAGATACAATCGTTCAGCGATGTAACAGGATGTCCTTTTGTTCACTTATTATAGCTGCAGCTTGGTATATTGTTATGAATCATGCACACAATACCTACCTAGTGCTGTATCGTAAAAACAACAAAGACTTGATGCATTCCCCTTAGTACTTTGAGCTAATAATTTAGTCCTTATTTTAGTATTTTAGTAATCTTGCCACTTTAATCCGTTTTCCAGTGGATGTTAGCGTGCATTTAGTTTTGTTTTATGGTATAACTCATCTGGAAGCACTATGTTGCGACAAAATGTGGGGCAAGCTTTTTATGCAATTTGCTGTTGAAGTACTAAAGCATAGTCATTTGCAAATAGTTTGCTATATTGCGGGTTTAACGTGTGAATTATAATGTGTAAATGTGAAAGACCCTGTGAACTGTGGAGGTAAGTAAGGTAACACGAAGTTCCGATCTTTGGCTAACGAAGCAGAATAAAAAAAAAGCACGTGCGTTTATATTAATAAAAGGCGAGATTTTAGCCTTTTACATGTAGAATTACAGCTTTGTTTAAATATTTTTTGATAAAGAATTTTAAAAATTTATATTATTTTATATATTTATATTAAAATAATTACTATGAATAATGTTGCAGACCATATCTACAGTCACTTAATACGAATAATTATATAGATAAACATATTTATTAATTTGGAAGATGTCAACTTTTCTTTGCTGCTTTTACAGGTCAGTCAGTAAACTGTTGCAGTTTAATATCGTGTCAATTTCTACGCTCTTTAAATTCTTTTCTTACAAAAAATTCACTTTTTAAAATATTGTTTTATTTAGGAGGTACCTGTTAATTGATTATTTTCTTATTTTAACAAACATAATCAATTGTAAGAACCGTATCACCACTCCGTATAAACCATCATACGTCATGGCTCAAACAAATAACTAGTGGGGACGTTAAAAGCTCCCGCAAACAGGCGCGGCGCTACAGCGCGACACAAAGGCACCGCTCGTCGTGCGACACGCTGTGCCTATGTGCACGAGACTTAAAATTAATTAACGCTGCAATTATTGGTAAACTCTAGGTACGACCTATTTTTTATAAAGATCTATATAGCTCATACATATAATAAATAGTAACGAAGAATTTTTGTCCTTTTGTTTGAATGTATGTTCCGGATTGGCGCGAAAACGGCTGAACGGATTTGGATTAAATTTGGCACACAGATAGTTTATAACATGGATTAACACAAAGGGTACTTTTAATCACGGTAGTATGTTCTTGTGGGATATTTATCGACATCGACGCGGCCGAAGCCGCGGACAAAAGCAAGTCATTATAAAAACTGTATAATTTTAAATATTAATAGTAATTTCATTTGCGCAAATTCAATATCAGACATATAACAGTAAATCTGCTACTACTTTAGAATAATAATTTCTTTTCTAAATGTCAATTACAGAGTCAGAAATCTTGATTGGATAACTCGTTAAACTCGATTAAGCTCGTTCCTTATTTATCAGCTGCATTATGTAATCGTCGTATTTCAATTAATTGGTCAAGTGACATAGTTTTACAGTTACTGAATGCTGTTAAAAATCTAACACGTTACTACACGTCTTAACGCCGACGTCAGTCAGGGTGCCTTTAAAAGCGGCCCACAAAACTGGCGCAAGTCTAGATTGGGAAACAAATTGACAAAAAGAAAAGTAACACATGTTATGTGCTTCTTTTAATTTTACCTTAACGCCTGTATTCTGAAGGGTAAGGCATGTACCTACAGTACACCCACATTCCGCCAGTTATGTTTAAAGAAACACCTCTGTCATGCAACCCATTGCAGTTTACTTTTAGATACTAGTGACGCACCCTATGTTTCAGATAAAGAACTAATACGTACTTGAATAACATTCATAGTAAGCGAAGCACTGGAGAACATGATAGACGAGACGATTCCGAAGACGGCGACACTGGCGGCGTCATCCACGCCTGACACCGCGAGCACCAGGGTCGGGATGCCTTTGGACACCCCGTAACCCTTCTCGCGGAGACGGAACAGGCACGGCACGATCACCGCCGGGGACACAGCCGCGACGATTGATGATAGCAGGAAAGCTGGAATGGTGAAAATAAAATTTAGATAGTGTGGGTTTGTAGTTTTTTTTTGTGGTAAAATAAAGGAGTTCCCGCAGTCCCCAGTCCCTTGAGGCTATTTATGACAATATACCACTAGCAAACCCAAGTGCAAATTTTACACCGTGCGAATTTATACCTACACAGAGATAGCACGGTAAAAAAATGGACGTATTTTCTGACTAGCAATTATTTTGCTACGGCCTAACCTTGTAATCTCGTATTGTTAATGGTTACATGTGAAAAAAAAGTATTTTTATTAAATATACATAATATATTCATAGTACATTATGTATTACTAAAATGCTAATAGGTAGTAGCTATTGAATGTTGATATGGCAATTTTTTCCTAAAATCATTAATTGTGAAGATTTTTTGCACCGTTGCAAGATCTAATTCAGTCTATCTTGTGATTCTATTGTGTTCGAGTCACATCAATGTTTAAGTTTTCTAACGTAAGTATGTAGTACTTATCGAAGGTCGTAACCTTCGATAAGTAATTTAAAAACAGAAAAACTTATATATTTTTCTGTTATAAGTAATTTTAATGGTTTGCAATACATTTTGAGAAAAATACATTTACAATTGATTTTAAACAAAGTTGTTCGCGTGCTTCACGCGCATTCTACCCAGCTAGATCATGTAAAACAAAACAGTCTGTGTATTAATTCAAGACATGATCGTTCTAAATATCCCTAATTGTGCCTACGGCTCGGTTTAGCCGCATATGTGTGATTGAGTAACAAACATACGGACATCTTCACTAAATTTCACACTTATACGTCAAACTGTTGTGAGCCACTCACCCCAATCCCAGGGCAATCCCAGAAAGAAGTAAGCAAGAACGGCGCAGAGCACACACTCGAAGGTCCAGGGTACTAGAGCCAGCTTGATGACTGTTAGGAAGTACTTTTTCATCGCAGTCGGGTCCAGGTCCAAACCAGCTCGCGTGAGGATGATGGTTAAAGCAATTTTTCTGTAACACATTAATTAATTGATAAATGTTTTGGTGAACTAGGAAATATTAGAGTTAAAAGCAAGGAACACAAGAAATGAAAAATGTTTGATGACAAGTTTCTAAGCGCAATTTTCTGGGTATTGTTTTTTCATTATTTTTGTGTTACAACTACCCAAAAATACATTCTTAGATAAATATAAACTCGCTGAACCGCCGACAGAATTTGTCCAGTTGAAACACTAGTTCAGTTTTTCCCATTTTCCCAATTTTCCAGGAAACTTTTACAATTTTTCTTACCCTAAAAACTATTATTCGGACTGTTACGAAATTTTTACAAAAAATTGCCAAATTAGTCAAGTGATGCGCTGACCAACAAACAGCATTTTATTTACTTCTATATAATTCGATTATCTAACTAAGTACCTGATATAGGACGCAACGTGTTGATACGTTTCGTCAAAGTTGACGAGGCCGACGTTCTTCATGATGATGCCAACTATGAGCATCCCTATAAGGGCTGGCAAGGTGGTGATCTTCAGCATGAGCCATCCTCCGAAGTAGGCGACGATGGTCAGTACGGCGAAAGAGAACAGCTGACCGCCGGGCGCGGCCGTCTCGCCCATCACGATCCATACCGTCACCCATACCAATATGCCTGTACATAAATTTACAACTTTCAATAATACCTATCTCGCCAAAATACCCCGATAGGATTGAGTGTAAACCAACATTATGCCAATTATGCTTATGCTGGTAACTCACTAGTCTATTGCTTAACTGGGCTCAAATCCAGAGTTCCCACACCCGTAGGTAACACTGACTTAACGCTCATGGACCTAATCCAGCATTTCGATTCTGTAAACATCCCATCGTGAAGACTTGCGTGGAGTGAGCTATCAGTGTCATTTCCTCTTGGTCAATTCCTAGCACCGGTGGCACTGACAGTTGCTTGCTAAGAAAAGGAGACTGCATGTGCCTAATGTGAATAATTATAACGGCAAGAGCACGAGACGATGGATTACACATACATTAATCAATGAATTACCTGATGGAATGATCGATCGTGTCAACAGTAAAACTACTTAAAAAGTGTCCTAAGGAAACTCTACCTATCGATGTGTCCATAGTTGCTGTGGTTGATCGGCGGCCTCGACCGGCTAATGTCGTGAGTCGAAGTCTACCTACCCTACACTGATGTAATGCATACCTACTATGAGATGGTCATATGACATTGGTTGACTGGTGCCGCTGAGTATAGCGGCTTTGATATGAAGTCGTGGACTGTAGACCTATAGTATTGGTCTTATTTTTATCCTAACCTAGTTTTAACTTAGATTTAACTAATGTTTTTTATTTAGTTAAGCAAAGATTCCGCGAGAACCTACTGCCGACAAATTGCTTTGCAGTTTGGCAGATGTTGTATTTAAGTTAAAGTGAAGTACTTAATAGATAAAAATAACCCTCCACGTTCACTTCACCTAAGTTTTTACGGTGAGATGGTTACAGCACTACAGGACCCCAAGCTCAGCAGTAGTCATTGGCAGTAGAATAATGAATTAATCCAACCACATCAGCTATTCAGTCCAATGTCGGACAAAAGCTTCTCGAAAGTCCAAATGGTTGAGTTCAGGGTGGGATTCATAAAAAATCACGATTCGCTATGACGTCTTTATATTATTCATGACGTATATATTAACCATGTCTGAATGCTCTGTTGCCTTCATTTTTATAAGGCATGCCCTCGAAAGTAAGTAGAATTTAGAACATACTCATAAATAAACCCCAAAATAACACTAGTTTGGCAACTTGTTATTTTGATGCATCCATGGGCGCTGCCATTGAGCAATTATAAAAATAAGCGTTGTACAAAAATAGTCATAGCTTACCAATAATTAATACTGCGATGTTTTGCGCAAATTGCCGGTATGAAGGACATAGTGGGTAGGGGCAGACTTTCTGCCAGTTCGGTGGCTCCCACGAGGGAATGCCGGATTCCTCTGCGTGACACTTCGCGCAACAAGCGTACCACCAAGATCTAAACAGATGAAACGCATTTAGATATTTAATTTACAAAAAATAATCGTATCCAATCGCTCATTTTATGTTCCAATGCAAGTAGGAAAACCATAATTACCTATTATATCCATGCAATGTTACAACTGTTCTTTAATTTGATCGTAATGTTAATATTTTGTGACAACTCAGGAATATGACAAACATTTTGAAGCATAAACACACAAAGTGCACATGGAGAAGCCTACTTTAACCCATTCGTATCAAGTAATGGAGTCACATGCTATCAACTCCTATGTTAACACTTCACTTAAATCTAAGCAAATTGTGGCAGACGTTGTGACGAGATCGATGCTGTTAGCTGAAAGTTTAACCTACTTATATCGACCTAGATACCTCTTAATCGAACATATTTACTCTTAAATTCTTCGGCTGTTAAAGTTATTTTTGGATTAACTTTTAGCAACGGGTATTATTAAGTTTCAACAAGTTCGACATAATTCACATTTCGCGAATATTTTGGACTAAACACAATTGATTGGAATTTGAGTTGAAAGCGTAACTTTCTATTGATTCGAAAACTTTCAAAATAACAAATGATTTTGATATGATAGGAAAGTGTAAAAAATCATGCTCGTACCTTTCAATGTATTCGCTCTGTTGTGACAGCGCCTTCTTCGAGTAGACGGAGGATGTCGTGGAATATTTTTTAAATCTGCCCTCGATGTGTGCCTGACGATCTGTGTACGAACAGTGGAGCGTCAGAAGCAAGTGACAGTCAGCGTGGCGATCGATCAAATCGTGGGAACCAGCAGCCAGTATGTACAAGACACCTGCTGTTTCTACATTGTACCCTCATTACCGTTTGTCAGTTGACCTTGCAACTGGTTTAATTTGTCTTCATAGTATAAATAGCAGTACAGTTCATGGAAAATTGTAACAAGGTCTTGAAACCTTCCTCCAATCTAGGTTATATTGGTTCCGGTCGCTAGTTGGCTCTCAAGTACCACATTTTTTTTGGAGTACGCCTACTTCTAATTAGTGAAGTGGTGTGAAAATCTAGCACAAGTGGAAATTTTTGATTTGATAGATATATTATTATTAACCACTAGACGGCTAGTCACGTTTCTTGCAACAAAAAGGACTTAAAAGTAATTGCATTTAAAATTAACTACACTGACGAGCAATATAAAAAGCCACTGCAAAGTGCCAAAAGTAATCTAATGTCTCCTAAACCATACACAGTTTCATGAAGTAAAAAAAATAAACTGGAAAACAGAATAGGAACATTGAAACCTTATTGCATACTGGCCTGTTCGAAGCCAGGAAAAAGTAAAAACAAAAATGTCACGTTTCATGATTTTGGACCAAGAATACTTTATTTTTAATGGGTTACATTTATTTTCACGTGGATTTAATTATTGTTTTTACCTTTTCGTGTCGTTTTTTTAACTAAAAGTGCTTAAGGTAGACGTTGACTTCTAAAGAAAGGTTTTATCATGCCTCTTATACCCGATGAATGTACCAGGATCATCACTATGATGCAATTGGGGAGATCCTAACGACAAACGGCTAGAAAAATGGGTTAGAGACATAATACAGTCTAACAAGTACTTCGGGGGTTAAGGGGGACTGGACATAACCTAAGAGGACCAAGCAATGGCAACCCAAGATGCACACTGGCCCGAGAAGATTGATTCATTGTGTCAACGATTTTAAGAAATCGATATCAGACGGGAGTTGCGATCCAACAACAAAATCAAAATCAAAAGTAATTTTTTCAAATTAGGCTGAGAATCAGCACTTTTCGAACGTCAAAATTACATAAGACAGTCCCCCAAAACGCCCGCCCTTCACCACTTCCTAGTGCTTTAGATAGGAAGAAGACGTGGCGCAACAAACTCTCCAGCAGCACAGCTGTCTGTTCGGTTAGAAGAACTGGATTTTATACAATAAAACAACTTTGCAGACCCGAAGGGACCCAATCAGTGAGTCAGGAGGGACAGTCACGAGACAGGAGACGTCTTGCAGATGCCAATTTAAAGCCTTACCAGCCAGCAAATGGCTCAAAACTCGAACGGCATCATAAAGTTGCAAGATGCTCGTGAGCTCTTCGAATGGGGTGAGGACGAATGGTGCAGAGTTTACTGTTCTCTGATGAATCGAGATTCGTGTTGTATACTGAAGACGGCCACGAGAACGTTTTACACAAGCATGTTTCGAAGAAATAGTCCCATACGGGAGAGGTTCTGTACACGTGTGGGTCGGTATTTAATATTTCGCGCAGCGTTAGTGCCTATAGAAAATGGCAATCGGACTGCTCTGTGAGATACGTAAACGAAATCTCGTTTCGTCGATTGACACTTTTACACGCCAATAATGTTCATTGAGAATCCTCAATGAACATGATTGGCGTGTAAAAGTGTTCGAACAAACGTACTTACAGAAATAAAATCATTTATCGTGGTGGTCAATATGGGTAAGTAAGTAAGTAAGTTTTTATTTGTTGAATAACGACATTGCATTGTTTATGTACGCCGCCACACAGCTCAAGTGATATACGAGTACCTTCATGGCGTGGGAATCCATCAAATGGAGTGGCCAGCCAGAATCACTGACTTAAACTCTAACGAACATGCCTGGGACGAGATTGGCAGACGTGTTATAAGCCGAAATCCACACTTTATGCCCTGAAAAATATACTAATTGAAGAATTGGAGAACATTCCTCAGCATATGCCAAATCTTGTAGAAGCGGTATTGAGAGCATGCAGAGGCTATACGAAATATTTCATAATTAAAAAATAAAGTTTCAATTTCGTAAACCCACTTTAAGGTTTATTAAACCTTTTTCGTCCAAATGGCCCTACATTTATTAGAGAAATTTTGGTTTTTCCCTTCTTTAAATTTTCTTTTTGTTTAAATTTGGCGTTTTTTTAATGCGTTATAAAACTTTGAATGTTGCTTTTCACTTCAAGAATCTATCTTGCGTGGTTTCGGAAATATTTTATTGTAAGTTGCTGCTTTTTTTATTGCTCGTCAGTGTAAATGTCATTACTTAGTAGTTTTCACAAATGAAAGGAAAATTACCCCAAGAGGAGTCCATGTCCGCCGCCATGGCATTGTGTAGGTTACTTTTACGGCGCGAAGGCCCTTCCGCTTTTGCTGATATGCTTCCATTCCTGTTGATAATTAATACAAATTAATATTTATATAAGTGTAAAAAGTAATTTCGCACAAATCGTGATACATAATTAAACCCAACGAAAACAGAACTCCTTTTTGGAAGTAGTGATTACCGTTCTATTTGTTTTTAATGCAAATTCAATTTGCATACTAAACCCTTGAATACCAACCAGTTTGAAACACATGCATATTTAAACTGTCACCACAAGTTTTGACACTTGGTTACCAGTAAACGGCGTTACAATACGCTATTAAAAGAATAATGGAATTCTTTAAAACACGTGTTGGAGGTTTGTCTGAAATGAACTGTTTATGCAGGCAGCATGATAGTGAAAAAAAAAATGGTGTAAAGAAGCATGCAGGAATGACTTTTGGAAACTAAATAATAAAATACGATATAATATTATTAGCATTTTTCTCAATAAAAACATTTTGAACGGAGTCGGTCAGTATGTTAGGAAGTTGAAGAAAGTTAAAATACATTAATTGTTATAGTGCACGACTTCATTATATCATCCCTCTTATTCCCATTAAGTTGTCATTCAATTCAATTATAGAATAATGCAAGATGGATTGCCCAACTTTTGCGACAGTCACCCTTTGTGTGTTAAAAATAACAAAAGTACTGGGATCAAGTGATTATGTACTGCATTGATCGGTCTTTGACGATCTAAGTTTTAGGTCGTCAAAGACCGATCAGCCGATCAGACCATAAAGTAAACCATTGCTGTACTAGGTCATAAGTACAAAATGGCTCACTTTATGGTCTGATTAAACGCTATGGGAGGGAGATCTTTCGTAACTCTTAAGAAAATGGAAGAACGAAGAGAAAATAACGGTGATCGGTTTTATTCAGATAGGTATATTTTGTATATTTTTTAATATTTCCTGCCATAAATAGTATTTTATTTTTATTTCCACTTAACAATATATTGTGGTTTAGGTAAATACACTTTATTAGCATGTAATTTATTTAACTTGCAAATCTTTTGTGGTTAGCCTGCACTCACATAACTACTTTGTTTTACTAAAAGAAGAGTTTCTGCCCATAAGAATATCAATGAGGTAGGTGACACATACCTTACACTTATAAATTATGACCGCTAGGCCATTTGTACATGGGACGGTTTCTTTACGGTACGGGCGTATAAACCGGGCCGTATACAACACTGACGACCGTGCCTACATACGGCGAAAAAATCGTAGTTTTTCACGGCAAGATAAACGTGCATACAAAGGGCCTTGCGGGTCTATCCTAATACGTGTCTGTTTCTACGAGCGTTTGTCACCTTGATAAATAGTTAATAATAATAGAGCGATTACTCATTGCCACGAGATGCATTAACAATTCAGTTTGGTAAATTAAACTATGTTTTCACGCTTAGTCTGTTTTTTGTAATAATTGTTTTTATTGTAAGATTAGATTATGCACCAAGTATGGATGAGGAAGTATAAAGCAGTGTCTTATGTCGCGAGCGCGGTATTCTTCTAGTTTTTAGACAAGAATCCTGAGTGCAGCGAGGGATTCAAGCTTCCCCATGACAAAGGCACGTTTATCTCCGAGGAGGATATTCTACTTTTCGATCCTAAAGCTAGGTAATAAAAAACTATTAAAAAGGAAAAGGTGTTCTGAAAATGATGTAACTTATTGTTAAATTAAATAAATTTTGCCTCTGTATCGCGTGCTTGAAGTTAGTAATGTAGTTCACAGAATTTCGTTTGTATGTATTATACATAATTAGGTATACGGTACACGCGCTTCGCGTTGACACATTGTTTGAAAATTATCTACGTCAATTTAAAAACATCGTTTCATTACATTTGCGGTTTAACAAGTACCGCTTTATAATTTAAAATCCTACCGAATATTATTATCGTATACTTTTAGCGAATTCTAGGCCATTCACGTTATAAAAACGAAAGTGAAATACAATTAATTAAATCGATATAATTTTGCTTCGAGCAATTTTGCACAGTATAACGAGTTATTCTATAAAAAGAACGTTTAAAAGGCCCATATACTGAAAAACTATAAAAAATCTCGATTCTGATCAATTCCGTGTAGCTAGGTTCCTATATAGGTATATAAATAGTAGGCATATAAATGTTCCCACGGTCTGATGTTACATGCCGAGGAGCTTGCGTTTAGCTACACTGCTTTAACAGTTTTCACAACACGTACTTATAGATTGGCAACACAGATTAGGTACGACGATGGTAGTGCCTATTGGTTGTTTATTATTAAGCGTATGGGTGTGAAATAATCGTATTCTTTTTATTGTACTTGTCGTTAACTAATGTAATTATGCCTTGGCCGGTTTATATTAAATAAAAAATAAAAATTGAGCGTCATTAAAAAAGTGTTCAGTTTATAATAATAATTTAATGTTATTTTTTTTCATCTACCCATTATAAATAAACACGCAGTGCAATGCCAAACATTAACCTCGAAAAATGTATTAAGCTGAACTAATTACTTATGGGTTTTAATTTACTCCGCGTTTATTAATAAGGGAATTAAGTAAATTTAGTAGATGGTTAAGAAGATGATGATGTTTCTTAGTTTGGATTTCAAACAAAGAAAAAAAAAAGGTATTCAGTTTCTTAAATGACTAGTACCTTCATTAGTCGTCACTTTCATTTAGTGCAAGACTTTCATAAAAATTATGTTGATTAAGTTATTTTTCTCACACCCAACTGTAATAAATGCTTAAAGGATAAGGTTCCATTGTAAACGAGCCATTATAAAGAACAGTCTACTACTTGCTATTCATAACATCGACTCAAAGGCGTTACATTATGTTACAATTTAAACACATATGCTGAAGGTAATATCATTACATACATGCGAATACACTGGCCTGCAGCACTTTTATTAATTGTATTTTAACGTAGGTAATATCGAATGATTGGTAATTTAAATACGATTCAAATGTGATTCTGAGAGAAGGGAAAAGTAGTACTATGTATGGGGTGGCTACTCGACCAGCATCAAAACTTTTTATTCGATATACATATTAAGATATCCTGCTATTAAATATGTTTTAATAGTTTCGATTTAAAAAAAAATGCAATATTTACCATTTCATCCCGTATTCCATACATTTACAAACGTTTATTTTCGATATTTACTGTTCGGTTTTGTTTAAAACATAATATGTAAATATACCAAATGGGTGACAATAAAACACGTGGTGAGTACATGTATATTGCTGCCAGGATGTTACAACTGTCACAAGCCACGTGCCACCGTAACGTGGAGAACAGTAGACCAGAAATTTTACAGTACTCAATGTATTGTTTAATCAATCCGTGGCGCAAGCGCAAGGTGAGTTCATGGCAAAGGCTTTATCGACAGCAAATTACGCGCAGTGCAGTGGGTCAATGTTTAGACACTTAAATGTAACAGGCGACGCGGACGGCTGGAAACTTTACTCTTTACGTGAGCAAAGCGCTGATTTTATACGCGATATCCGAATGTAATTATTCTTAACGATGATTGATAAGTAGGTACCGTGAACGTAAATAAGCTTGAATCTATTAGAACAACATCCTAGGTTTGTATTTATAGTATTTTTTTTCCTTTTAAAAATGTTGTTTGTACGTTAGCATAAAAATGTATTTTGTTACAAGGTTCTGGCCTAATCTTCAAGAGTTTTTTCAGTAATCATTTTGCAGTAAGTAATGGCATTAGGAGGCTTCTTTTTCAGCACCTTCTTTTTCAGCATGACTGCTAGTGTTATTATTAATGATGGATTCAAAGTATTAGAATTTTCAATGAAATTACGTTGTCAGATGGTAATTACAAGACACAGTGTGTCAGATTAACAAAGCGCTGATAGTAAATTATTCTTTAGAAGTATATTGTGACTGAAATTAATAATAAAGCATCCGAAAACATAAACCTATTGTGTTTTAAAAAGATAATAGCAGTCTCATGATGGCCGGTCCCTCTAGGGAGTCATACCGATGTCCATATAAGAAAAAAAACACGTCGGTAGTGCAGTCTGTATGTTACCATGACGCAGTGCCCGCCAAGATGTCAAGCAATCTTTATACGATGGATTGTTGATAGTAAATGTGGGTCATATAACTAGAAATATGCGTCTACAGCGACCTTAGCCATGGCTTCGATTTTAAATAGCACATGTTAAATAAAAATAATTATGTGTACGGAGCTTTGCTATCGTCGTCACAGCTAACTTGGTTAATATGTTGGTGAATTTTTCTGTACAACTTTGTTCAGCTGTTTGAGTTTGATGCGTGCTATTTCGAACAGAACTTTTCTTTGTAGGTACCTACTGGCTTGTGACGACTTGGTTCTCGGTAGCCCGTAACGTGAGACCAAAAAGATAAGAAAAACTATATGTGCCCAGATTTGTCATTTGAATAAACAAGGGTGGGAAGTTAACACTTGACATAAGTAGGTAGGTAGGTATTATTTTGTTTTGCCATTATTTCGGTTTCCCTTCCTGCGGTTACTAACGGGATGGATTGTGTATAAATTATGTTTCGCATTGAATGTGATCATTTTATTTCAGGAATACTTTGAGCATATTTATTTAATTCTCTCAAAAACTTAACACTTAATAATTTACGTAATTAAAAAACAGTGTATTTGTATCACTTATCACATGGATATTCTCTATTTTAATAAAATATCGCGTTATATTGAAATTAGTATATATTTAAACTTACCAATGACGGTTGAGTGCGTCTGTTTCGAGAGATGAATCTGACGGTAGGTAGCTGTCGTAGTGACAACTTAAGCTGCTGTGAGACATTCTACATGGTACTCAGAGAGTCTTATACACTATAACTAGATTAGCGGGCGAATTTAAGGACTGGTTTACGCGGTGGCATGCCGCTCGGCTCAGCACGCTCCACACCTATGCCGCGGCGAATGTGCATCTTATAAGAGAAGGTTCGGCTGCGCGCGAGTCGGCCGCCGCGCCTCACCCCGGGCACGTGACTGCCTCGGTACGTTCAGTTTCGCCGGCCGGCTTGCCGGTCATTGGCCGACTTGCAAAAATTTTCCTAAAGTACAACAGTAAGCCCACTGCCATAAAAATGCGTTGCGAACTTATTGCACGGGGAGCAGACTCGGTGATGAGTGACTAAATGAGCCCGAGGCGTCGCGGCCGTGTTTATACTGCTCACTTCAAACAACGCTCGTATAACAGCGGCGCCCGCGCCGCCCGCACTGCCCGTTGCCTCCGATTCTTCCGCACGCATCGAAACAATGTGTGCAATCGCGATTAAAAACAGCCAAGTGATTTGTTCCATGTGGTTTTATATGTCGTCTGTGAACGATGACTACATAGGTATGTGATGAATGCTCAGAACTTCGTGGGCACATAATCCGCACCGCTGCTGTCTTATTATTATCCACAACGGCCACGCTGCTTACTGCTAATTCGAGTGTGCAAACAATAATTAATTATACGATTCACCTTTTATACACCTTGGTTATTTTAATCAATGCGGATCTTGTTAATTGTATATCAGTCAAACGCAAAAGAACAATCGTTTACTTGGTCAGTCAATTAATAATATTGCGGTTTTGAAAAAATTACTAGGTATTGTTAATTTTACATGAGCTTGTTTCAAACATCAATGAGTACGGTGAGCAATATTTCGTGCGTTTACAAATTACAATAAAATTCCTTCTTTTAATACAAACCGTATCGAATACCTATGTGAGTGCGACGAATTGCTCCAGTACGACATAGGTTGAAACCTTTTGTTAGACGCGTCTGGTTCTTAATCTGAATATTGTAAGCATGACATCTTCAGTATTATTAGTAACTTCAGTCGTAGCGTTTTTGTTAATTGTCGAATCTTCGCATGTGAATGACTAAGTTATGGGTACGTAACAGTACCTATTTGAATGTAAACACATGGTTACTAATGTCATTAAAAATAAGGAAATCGACACTAAAGTCGCGAAGAGGAAATCATGTGGTTATCCGGTTTACTATAAAATATGTGATACATCCCCGTATAAGGTTAAATTTATATACCAAACATAGGTTGGGAATATAACAAGCCCACATAATTTATAGAGTAAGCAATTAGAGGGACGCTTTAAAAAAAAAGTAATTATATAATAAGATGTAGGTTTATTTGATGATTAGATATATATGTTTATCAAAAGTGATCATTTTATGTTTTTCAGAAACATAATAAAACAATTTGGTTGTATGAATATCTACAACATTAAAATACTACATTTTAAAGTAAGCACATACCATCGGCATTTGTATAAATGTTATGCCGTTTCGGAAGAAAACTGGTAGATTTACTGGGTATACATATCTCGTAGGTAAAAAAATCGACGGTATTTAATAAATCATGCATAATTAGTCAAAATTAGTCTCAGGTTTCATGATTAATCGTAAAAAGAACCTACTTAGGTTATGCATAACATAGTGTTATATCGCTACGACAAATCAACTATTTTACAGCCATTCAGCGGCTTACACGTTTTGATATTCAGACGCGGGACAAGACTAGAAGTCGCAAAGTTTATTTTCAAAGACCAGCTTTTGACGAGTCATGGCCCGAACCGTCGCCGGGCCCCCATCGCAACAAGCCTGTAGGCGAAGGACCTCGTGACACGTCCCTCGCGCCTCCCCTGCCCCCCGTGGTACACAGCTCTATCCGTGCAAAAAATCTGTCAAACTCTATAGTTACTAGTTTACCAACGGCCAATGAAGTGTGACTAACTCCAAGCATTGTGTGCAACATTCGTAATAATGTCCTGCACACAATTAGTGGGCGTGCTATGATTAAATGTTGCTATCGATAACTTTTTCATTAACATTTTTAAAACAAAAAACGGTTTAAAGAAATTTGCATGAAAATGAGGTCATTACTATGTTGATTGCTATTTTCCTCAGTGATGAAAATGTACACTCATCTACTTATATTCGTTAAGACATTGCAATACTGAGTTTTATAATTTAATGAAAAGTCGATATTGTAAATAACAATTAAGATAAAGAGACAGGACAGGCCCAGGGGGAGATGGTGGGACGAACTCGCCTTTTTATAAGGATGGACCACAAACAACAGAAGATAAGGATGATGGGAAGGAGGAAAGGGAAGCCATTGCCCTGTAGTGAGGCAGAAACGGCTGATAATAAATAATAATAGTATATATAATCCCACAGCGGCCGCCGTATCTTTACGTTGACGCGCGACGCGTGCTCCGTACTCTTGGTCTGTGCCGGTAGAGTTAGTTTGCCGGAACAGGTCTAGGGTGAGGAGCCAGTTCAAGATATACAGAAACCCACAGGGCAGCATGTGGCGAGCTGGTGGGCAGTAGCGACCCCACGGACCCTATGTCCGGGTAAAAGTATTGTTCCTCATCTCTGGCTTGCCTGTATTGGCCAGCTGGAGTGGACAATGACGAGGAATAGAGCTCTCACCTTTTTCTTGCCTTTATTGGCTTGAGTGGAGGTTCGCAAGAGCAATCGTGCTCGGAGGAAGGAAGAATTCCAGTAAGATGCTGCTAAGGATCTTGTCCGTACTTCTGGGGTTGTCCTGATAACCGTGGAATACCTCTCCACTCCTCATAAGCACCGCAGGACATGTTGCCGCCTTGTCGCTACGTCACTATGCGCTATTGTCTTTTCTAAACATAGCCTTGCTGAGAAACATAATATCAGTTGAGCCAAACTGCCCATTGTAGGTGTCAATTAGATCGATGCAGCGGTGAGCGTCCGCCTGAGTTCCCTAAAATAAGATAAAAAAAGAGGAGACGTCCGTTACACGTTTTAAATTTATTTAAAACGTCTGACGGGTCTCTACGAGTTGGCTTCGACCCCTCGTACACCTTCCAAAGGTCCGGGACCCCAGGGTCTCGAGAAATTGGGATGATGACTACTATTAAAATGTTCGTAAAAATAATGTAATTTCAAATCAGGCATAGTAAAAATGAGATAATCGAAAAAATCTGTTAAATCAATGTAAATATGAAGAAGATACACGCTTTAAAAGTTTTTGGAGGGGATCATTCCTGTCCTTGTGGCGCCGTAGGGACAATGTACGGCGCTAGTATGAAGTAACGTAGTCGTGACGTCACTTCTACGATAGTGCTGTCCTAGTCTAACAATATTTTTTTAAACGTTTATAACTTGACAGTTTTTTTAAGCTTTTACACTTTTGTAATACTGTTTGCACTATTTGGAAATTATATTTTTTTTGAGATAGAAATAAAAAAGATGTCATCATCCCCATTATTAATAAGATTAATTTACCCTCGTTATGATTGAGTTGGTGGGCCTTTATGAAAAAGTGTTATGCAAATGTAACGTCGCTCGCAGTACTTACCTAGTATGCACAAATGGGAAAACGAATGCGGTTGCCATTTGCCATTCCGCCTGTTGCAATAACAAGGTGAACAGGCGCTGAAGATCTTGTACAAATTTATTAATAGACGTTTCTTGTTTATTATTAAAATAGTCACATGTATTTTATTCCGTCTCGTAATTTAATGAGTACATAGAACGAGACTTGTTTTTTTTTAATATTAAGATTATTACCAGCACCACATTTACTTTTGAAAAAAAAGGCATTCATCAAATAAAGCTGTCATGAGTTCAACTTAATTTAATCTAGATTAAAAGCTATTTGAATAAGTAAGTGTTTTTCTATCTCTTTACGATCTAAAAATAAACTCGATAACGGGACCACACAAAAACGTAATCTCAATTACATTTAATTGAGACTCAAAGCACGTGATGCTTATAGGTACGCCTATCTATCATGATTTTTGCAATACAATATTGTTTGGTCGCCAGTCATGTGATACCTACATAAGTCTTGGAAGCAACCAATTGGCATGACCTCTATTGTCCCCTCCACTGTCTGTTGCCGTCAGACAACAAAGGGATATGTTATGAGTCAGCAGGGTTCTCTTATGACTGGGCAGGGTCTATACCTTTCACAAACAACGGTCACGTGATGAGCGTAGGAAACTGTACAACTTATGCATAGGAGGAATATGTTATAAGTATGAGTGAGGCATTGCTCAGTGAAAGGTACGCAGTTATTAGAAACACTTGGATTACCAGTTATGTGCTAAGTTTCATGATCGAATGTCGTTGGTTAGTCGTAAAATATCTTCGGACGTGATCATGTTTAAACAATTTATGATAATTGTGCATAGTTCAATAGTTTTTTTTTTTAAATATACATACGCTAGAAAAGTACTGAGTAATTAAAAGATGCCTCATTATTCTTTGTTTAATTAGGAAGCTTGATAACGTATGCTTAGCACAAACATGCAAAATAGCTCAAGAATAAAAGAATTCAACGCTCCCGTTAAGAAAAAATAACAAATCAAAAACAGTTCTTAGGCGTGTTTTTTTTTGTTTTTTCTTTTAAATCTATATATTATCATCTAGTTGTAACGAGTTATAAATATTTATAAGAGAACTGTTTCTAATCCATTTATTTACTTGCATAATCAACCTATAATGTCTCCACCGCTGGGACACAGGCCTCCTCACTTCGAGAGGGACTGAGCGGAAAAGTACCATGCGAGCCCAGTGCGGGTAGGTAGATGTCACATGTCTTTATTTTTTTTTTCCTTCACCGTTTTGATAGCTGTGGTCATGAAATTATTTACACAAACGCGCCTGACTGGGTTCGAAACCTCGACCTGAGTGGGTCGTCCACTAGTAAGTTGGGGCTGTTACCTCTGGGCCAGTATTGTTTTAATAACTTGTTTTAACATTAAGCAAAAGTTTTTAATTTTAATTTTATAAAAACATTTTTTAAGTTAGTTTCTATGAAAATTGTTTGCAGTGCCTTAATATGGGAATAATTTCCTGAAATAAATGCTTATTTTAATTAATTTAATTTAAAAGTGGCCAAGACATGAGTACCTATATTTTGAACACTATGTTATTATCTAATGACGGAAAATATGTTAAACATTTTAAACCCACTATGCCACTCGAAGGGACCGTTATTTAAAAAAAATAACTTTTGTAAGTCAGAATTACTCCTTCACCTCTTTTGCGTGGTCAAGAATATTTTTTCAGGAGCACGGCCAAGTATGCCGCATTTATAACTTCAGGTAAGATAAATTCCAGTGAGCGCCATCTATGATCAGTTACCATAAACTCGTTGGTACCGATACCGCACTGAGCGCTGTACTTAGTCAATGTAAATTACCGCAGTGAATGCTCAATATATAATGTACCCACTGTGCATAATATTAGTTCTGTGCTGAAAATGCAGGTGGCGCTACTTTATCGTAGGTGTTCAGGATTTCAGGTTCTTATTTTGTACAGAATTTCCACAAAATGTTCACAAATTGGAGCTAAAGTGGTGTAAGAGACATTAGCGTAAAGTTCATTTTAGCCGAAAAAGATTTGCTTGTAAGTCTTTTTTAAGTTGGGCACTTAATCCTTTTGGAAATCGGACAAAGCTATAATGCAGGCAAGATCTGATTCATTTTTATGGGTACCTTAATAATGGTGATTTTGTATGATAATAAAGATAACCCAATTAAATTGTTACATTTATTTTATTTTTACTTTTGAAAAAGTACCTCTCAATGAATAACCCCATTAAAAGTGAGTATTAATAAATCAAAATATAATAAAACAACTAAAGAGATCATCCGGTCTAATAAGTAAAATCTCACCGTGAAAACATAGGTGAGCTTGTCAGGTGTGCCTAGCATCAGGTAGGATGATGCTAGGGATTGACAACATTGACAGTTCACGTTACGCTCACTTCACTTTTTTACACGGTGAGATTTTGACAGAATAGAAAGGATGTGATTTGAATGGAATATGGAGTTTCTTGCCGGTTCTTCTCCAAAAAAAACGACAAATTTTCAAAATGTACCTAACTTCTGACGTTTCCTAGGTTGTGCCCATGATATAAGGATTATGCTTTAAAATATTGAAAATTGTAGTACATTGACAAATTGTATCACATGATTTATTTATTTTTCTTCTCTTGAAAAATTTACCTCTAAATTAATCACCCGTTATTTATACACGAAATTAATAATTATATATGGAAAACACAATGAATTGAGACTTATTATATCAAATAATTTATCATTTTCCCGCACAGTCATTTCCTACTTATTTCGTATAGGTACTCTTAACAAGATTTGGAAAATAACCCGCTGCTCGAATATTATTAAAATGAGTAATTTATATATTCTATCTATAATTTACGTATTCCTATATATTATATACACCTCTACCTCTGTCTGCTTTATGGTGTTTAAAGTCTCATGTTACAGGTGCGAGGCTCTACTTATCCATTATTTATTTTCTGTTTTATAAACCAAGTAAATATTAATTGGTTTTGTTATTTCGCTAAGATGCTATCTAAAATAGTCGTATTTGTCGTTTACGGAAAATCTTATTATTTACCTACATTGTTTCCGGTTTCAGCCATAAGATTGGCTAACAAAACAGCTTTTAATTACTGGGACGTTTTAGAAAGTAAGTTTTATTTCCTATTTCAATATTTTTAATGCGCTGGGCACATTTGATGTGGGTAGTTTAAAGATACAAGACAGCAAGCATGTTTTAAAGACGGTTATAATATGTTAGTATTTCTTTTGTTTGACCGTGGAAAATCTTTGAGGGGTTTTCGTTGTGTTTCAAGTTGTAAAATTATTGTTGGATACGTTTCAGGGCTAACGTATGAATTTTCTGAGAAGGCATAGATAGCATAGAAGCATAGAACTATGCAATATCACCCCTATGCCGAGTACAGTACAGTTTAGGTTATTGTGTCACACAGAGTGAATAAACAAGGATAAGGCATAGACATAACATTATAGATGTGATACTTATACATAATTTTAAACATTTCTTAACTTAGTGCCAATTTCACCAATGCAACGCGTTCCAGAGATGTTAGTGTCATCATTGTTATGGAATATTGACACTGACAGTTCTTGAACTTGGTTCAAACGTGCTGATCGCCTTCAGTTTCATTGGTGAAATCCGCACTTTGATTATAATATCTAAGTACGTAAAGGGCAGGAATTAGGGTAAATTTCACCAATGAAACTGATCGCGATCAGCACACCTAAACCACGCTTAAGAGCTGTCAGTGTCAAAATTCCACAACAATGATGACACTGACAACCCATTCAAGTGGTGCACATGTGCTGATCACGTTCAGTTTTGTAGGTGAAAATTACAATTCTGTACGATTGGTAATTTCTTGTCCACGTCGGTTATCCATACATAAATTCGAAGCATGTAATTAGAGGTTTGATAACTTAATTAGGCTTACTACATACCTGTCTGATGGCAGATTTTCTCGATCCTTGCTCGATTCGTCGGCCATGATGGACACTTTTCTTTTTCCTTCAAGGGAGGGGACTGAGGGGCGCTGTTTGATCGCGGATGGGTTTGGCAGGGTCTGCGCAGGCCGCGGGTCGCCACCGACGGCGCTCGGTGGTTGATTTTCTAAATCACTCAAGTCGAATGGATATTCCTTTATAGCAGTCATTCGGATGCTCGTCTTACGAACCTGGAAACACAATATTAAACAATTTTGAAAACAGTAAAATAAAGATTTTAAAGACTTGAGAAGCTGCCTTAGTTATGAGTTCAAACAAGAGGCGTAAGTACCGATTACGAAATCCCATTTTGGTATTGTACAGCTTGCACGCGATTTACTAAAAATAGCTGCTATCTCCCAAAATCTGATGAAACAGTGAGGCGGACAACCGGAAATAAGGAAAACCACGGAGAGCAAATCTGACAAACAACCAAACAGGATTTTGTATGTAGTTGCATTAGCATGGGGAAAAACAATGATTTTTTAACGTCTAATCACACACACATAAACTTATTAAGCTTTAGAGCTTGTAACCACTTTGATTAAGTAGTTACTGGTTGTATTATTATATACTAGCAGTGCCCTGTAAAAGCTTGGCACAAATCTTTATGAAGCCTATGCCAGAAAAGGTGCCGAATAGGGCTGATGATAAAGGTTTCGTGACGGTGCAAAGGAGGAAGCGCCGATCGCGAACGAACAAGAACCGCTGCGGCAAAGCTCCAAAGATGCCCGAAGTCACCTTGCGCGTCTCAAAACCGAACACACCGGTGTACATCTCCCGCCTACACTACACTACTAAGGCGGAAGACATCGTAGAGTACGTGCGCCAGAAGATAAGGTACACGCCGAGGGTGCAGTTACTGGAGTTGCACCGCAACGTCAACTTAAAGGCGTTCGAGGTGCGCGTACCGAATTTATATCTGCCCGTCGTCATGGAAGAAGACTTTTGGCCTCAGGACGTGGTCTTCCATCGCTTCCGCGGACAAGTACCACAGGACAGCACAAGAACAAGCTAGGGAAGTGATACTAACATGGTTCTAAGCTATATATATTAACAAAATTTTGTTTTACACTATATATATGTTAGTTGGTAAGGTATATGGGCCATTGTAGCCTGAAATAAATGGTTTATTATTATTTTATGCTAAAATACTTTGAAAAAAAGTTAATCGAATGGGTGGCCCTCGAGCTATAAGGGATCCAAGAGCACTAACGAACTGACAGGCAGAATTAGGTCGCGTTTTAAAATATAGGTAAAATAATTATAGGATCAGTAAGGGACGGGTTGACTGCTGATTATTAACTATTATGTAAAATACTTCATATCAGTAACAAACTCATGTTTGAAGTTAAATCTTGAGATTCTCGTTTATGAAATTATGCTACGTAATATGTTATCGGTTTGATGAAACGTTTCAAAAAGGATTTCGAACAGCAGTGAAAATAGAAAAACCGGGTAAGTACACTGCATGCTTTCGGAAAATCCTCAATATCGAAATTTGCTATATTCTAAAGTTTTCAGCTTCCAAAACAGATGTTTGCATAGCACAAAGTCATTAAACACGTTAGCTCCTTATTTTGTATTAAAACTTTAATAACTAAGATTAACGATTTTCTCTCATGTACAAAAGTGGCGATCTGTCATATACAAACAATAAGATTAAGTCTATGCTATTTAACTTCATATTATAATTTTAATTTGTACTACCTGAAAAGGATGACATTAATATTGCTGAACAATTGTATTAAACTCATTGACTTTTAATTTTGACATAACTATAATTTCTCAAATTAATTGTACTATTAAGGCAGGAAATAATTATGTAATAATAATGCACGCCAATTTAGAATGATAAAGGCAGGAATGATAATTGCAATGCTTGGAAAAAGCTGGTAAGTCATAAGTGCTAACATAAAATAACACCAACATTGTACACTTAGTTCGCAAACTTTTGACTTTGACTTTAATTCACCAAAATAATTAACATCATCGGAAATTAAAATACAACAATAAATAGTATTTTAACACACCCAATAACTGTCGCAGCATACATGTTGATGAGTATTGTCTATTTTTCGATAGGATGACTTTAGAAAGCGCGCGATAATCGGATAAAAGCTGCGCCCGCGCCGGTCAATGTCTGACAGCGGACTGAACAATCGCGCGACTGAATGTTTCAGCTTCAGGGTTTCAGCAAAGAAGCCTCTGACAACTTAGCAGTTAAGTTCTAAGTGATGATGGCTCAACGTTCACTGAGGACAGCGTAAACTCAATGATGCTAATCACTTGTTTCATCACGAATGTTTTACATTATCGTAAATAGAGGGATATTAGAGGTGCTTTTTGTTGACATTGTGCTAGTATATTGTGCTGATATGCTGTCCAATTAGTTCTAATTCTTCGGAGCCGGTGTAATATCACACACTACACGTTATTAAAAAATATCTGTTTAATTCACACTACGAAAATGATGCACCTTATAGTGGATTGTACTGCAAAAGGTCAGTCTGATCGAGGATGGCGATTGGTTGATACTCTAATAGACTACCAATTGGGAGGCGTTATTGTTTTATATATCCTCAAACATATTTTGGATCTAAGTGTAGATATTTATAACTATAGGTGATAATTGTGTCTTTGTGCTCTACATTACATCGGGGTCTATTTGTCGAATTTTGAGTATATAAATATGTAAATAGTTAATTATACTTGTGATTTTTTGTGTTAGCTATATCGTGATAACTTGCGGGTTTCCCCAAAATTACCATTTTCACAACTTTAGAATCGACCATTCCAATTTTTTGGTAATAATATCTTATTAAATCCATCCTCATTACCAAAATATCTATTATTACACGTGTACATATAGTCAAAGACAGAATTCGAAATGCTGAGTTTATATTTTTGGGATTAATTGCCAGCCTTGACATATGAAACTTTTATTTTCAAGGTTGAAAAGATTTATGTATATGTTCACCATTTACAATACAAAGAGCACAATCTTAGCACATGACTATACTGTCTTGTGATCGAGTCTACACAATGGTATAGCATTCAGGTGCGGTAATGAGGACGGTAATTAAAAGCTTCAATTCAATAAATCCTTAAAAGAACACGATGACAAAACAAATATTATAGGTACATCTGGACTACGCTTCTGCTATGAGATTAAATCTCAATGATAAAAATAATAAATAAAAACAAGACCTTCAGGAATGACATCTCACAAGATTGTTTTTATCATGTCAACAGCAAATAAATTGATTGAGAAATCAGAAGTCAAATCAGAGTATAACAAGTGGCACATTTTGTTCAAATAAGATCATCTTATTTGACAATCTATACTGTGATAAATCTGTTCCTATAAGTACAATAAATCGTTGTTTAAAGATGAGTATTTGTTGCTAAGGAAATACCCTCGAAATTTATAATCTGTAGCATTCTACCATTAGTAGTGTACACTTTTATAGAATTTAATTTTGATTAAATACATCTGTAACATACAAAAATATGATAATATAACTCGCATGATACTTACAGATTAGCAAATCCATAAACATTATTAATGTAATGAAATCACGCGAATGATTACCACAGTCGTGCATTGCTGGCGTAGATTAGGTTAATATCGCGTTAATAGTTCAAACGGGTTCCATTGAATTATTTAGGAGTGTGTGTCTTAAGCTAACTGTCTGCGGGTGGTAGTAACAGCGGTCGCGGGTGTCAGAAGCAGCGTTTATTTGCTTAAGTGGTCGCATCGCAATCACATGATCACTCACGAGAAGGCGACCACGAGTTTCCAATCATGTTCGTACGAACGCGAACGTATGCGATGACACGCGCTCTCCTAACGCTTATCGCTTCCAAACAATTAAACGGATTGCTCACCCAATCATAATCGTGACGTATGTGTTATGAGATCTTAATTAAAAGGTAAAGGACAATGGCCTTAGTGGACTAGCCATGAGAAAAGGAGCGGCCCTTGGCTCTGGACGCTAGGTCACCGAGGTCAAGTATTCAGGCTCATTTTTTATGAATATCGTTTAAGAGTTTCCTGTGTTGAATACAAATCGTAAGAAGTTACTTGATGTATTTTCCTTAGTCATTGACGGACGTACTTGGTTATCTCAATGAATCTACCCGGCAGTGTTCAGTTTTTTGTCACCTTATAATAACAGTTCCTACTATTCATGTAACAGCAAAACGGTCTAGGTAACGTAGTAGCGTCACTGTTCAAAGATTGTAGGTAGGACATGTATCAAGTCTAGATCTCATGACTTGATCTCTTGATTGGAAAATTTCCTGTCATTTATTCATATCAGTGTAGGTCATCTGGACTCGACAGCTTGTTAGACTTAGATAAAAATATTTGTTTATGAGAAGAGCGTTAAAATTTGTTAAAATGATGGTATGCATATTGAGACGTGTTGCTGCATTCAGCCATTAAACATAACGCAAAAACACAACTACCTAATGAGTTTCCAAACATCATCACCTCGAATAGAAACAAAAGGCGCTTTTTTTGTTAATAGTTCATTAAAAGAGCAGTAAATTCATATATTGTGGTCATTATTTTATATAAGACAAGAGTTATTGCCACTATACAAGACGTATTAAATCTTCACGTCCTTTGAATAATTTATTTGTGCAAAAACAATGTCTTAGCATAATCCATGTTGTTAGTTAATAGTGCATATTGCCGATGTTTATATCGACGTACTCACTTGAAATTTTGAGTGGTTTCCGAAAAAAGTGAGACGCCTTTTTTAGACTAAGATAATATTATGGTAGAAGCATCTCCTTTTGGATATACTTACGAGTATATAAGGCAAAACAACAATCCGAGTGATACGCTCGGTTATACCAATATAGTCGCAGGACTGTTTCTCAAGGCTACTAGGAGGCCTTCTTTCAGCAATGGACATTTAAAGGCTATCCTCTATTTTGTTAAGATTAAATTTGTTTTCTTTGTTTTAATTATAATACACTAATAAGTCACTAGGATAAAGTACAGAGTCGCGCTTAACCCAGAAACGTTTAAACAAATTCTACGTTACTCCATGATACATTCTGTCAAAAAAGTATCGGGGATGGATAATTTGTGTATGGTACCAAATTAAATTTTTCTGTTGTTAGATTGACACAACTATTTTCCATTTTGGCGCGGAGTTTGAGTTGCATCTGTTAATTAGATTAAATATAGTGTTGTTTTTAGATATATCATATCTAGTGTGTATTGCGAATTTCTTAATGGACAAAAACATCGAACAAAGAGTTTGTCTTAAATTTTGCATCGCCAATGGAATTTTGTGTGCGGAGTCACTGAAAATGTTACAGAAGGCTTACGGTGTGTCAAAAACACGTACTTAAGAGTGGTACAAAAGCGGTCGAGATGTGATGGAAGATTTGCCTCTCTCTGGTAGGCCATCAACGTCTTCAACTGACGTTAACATCGGTAAAGTGAATGAAATAGTGACTGAAAATCCTCATTCAAGTTTGAGAGCCTCTGAACTTTCTGTGTCTCGCGAGTACCATTTTAAATAATCACTTGGATATGAAACATGTTGCCGCTCGGCTAGTCCCAAAAGATCTGAATTTTCTCAAAAAGTCAATCGCATAAGAGTCGCTGAGGACATGCTAGAACGAGTCAATTCCGACCCAACATTCATGAAACGCATTGTTACTGGTGACGAGACACACGGGGGGTGGTGGGTTTACAAGTTCCCTTCCAAATGAACCGATACCGAAAAAACCACGCCAAAGTCGACCAAAAATCAAAGTCATGTTGACTGTTTTCAGTGACTATCGTGGTGTTGTACACTCTGAATTCTTGCCGGAAGGTCAAACGGTAAATAAATAATATTATTTGAGCGTTATGCGGCGTTTAAGAGAGAAAATTCGACGAAAAAGGCAGAAAGAAGTGTGAAAAGAAAATTCTTGGATTTACATACATACATACATAAACTCACGCCTTCTTCCCATGGGGGTAGGCAGAAACCACAGAACGCCACCTGCTACGTTCCTTACATACTCCTTTTGCCTCGTTTACGTTCATACATCTGGTCATACACGAGCGCCGGTTGAGAGTACTTCGCACCTGACCTTTCTGAAGAACATCACCAATAAGGTCACTATATGTCTTCCTAGGGCGTCCCCTCCCGGCGTTTCCAAGATTTCTTGGATTTCGCATCACGAAAATGCGCCTTCACACAAGGCCGTGATTGTGAACGAGATTTTGACCAAAAACTCAAAAAAATACCATCGAGCAAGCACCTTATTCACCAGATATGTCTCCAGAGGACTTCTTTCTTTTTCCTAAACTCAAATTACCATTTCGTGGCACCCGTTTTCATTCGATACAAGACATAAAGGGGAATTCGCGGCGAGAACTGAAAACAATTCCGGAAAAAGCGTTTAAAACGTTTTGATGATTGGATTATTCGTTGGCGTAAGTGTATAGCTTCTGAAGGAGCATACTTTGAAGGCGATAAAATATATTTTTATGAAAAACTAACATTTTGTGTATTATTGATCTTTTTCCGGTACTTACTACTTATGATTTATTCGGATCGTGTACGAAAGCCATACCCTTCTTAATTAGATATGTTGTCAAACCTCAGGTCGAAAAAAACAACAACGAATCAAATCACTCGGACTTTATTCGTTGTTGTTTTTTCGGCCAATCAATGACAACGACATATATTCCTATAGTTAGCTATCATGAGGTTTGACAACAAATTAATTGAGCAGATAATCTAATTTGATAAAGCTGGGTTAGAAACATGCATGATAGTAACTTTGTGAAAGGGGCGCCACAATAATTAGCCAGCTTAATATGTCTAAGAAAAGTTACCAATTCATAATTGATAGCTATGCAAGTAACCGTTTGTGTTGATAATGTCAATGAGAACATTAAGGCACTAATCTCTTTCATGTGACAGAAGGCCATCAATAAAGGTCTGGGTTGAAGCGTGTTTACCGTGTCATCAACATGATTAGCACCACACCGGTCTGACGGCAGCGGGTAACTCCGCCGTCACGACTTGCACACTTCTCATCCCCACAATGGCAAGATCAAATACATTCAATAAATAACCATTAGAAATGTACCGTTGCAACTAAATGTTCATTAGAATTGTCTTTTAAGTAAAACGACAATGCTAACATGTTAATCTGTTAAGCTCATAAATTACTTGGGATTTGTATAATATCTTAGTTTTATTAGTATTGCTGTAATATAAAAAAGTTCCCAAAAGGTTATCAGCAGCTGATTCTTTGTCCTAAAACCTAAAATCCTTTTTTAAATGATGACTTCTTGCCTTTTGTGAAAAGTGTAAATTACCAAAGTTCAAGACTTGTGATTAGTTGAAAACGACAATAGCCAATCATAGCGCAGTTGTCACGAAATTCGAGATTCGAATTAACTAAATCTCGGAAATCTCAGGTATAAATTATGTTTAATCTTTATTGAATTTAACGAATAAATATTAATACGAAATTTATTATTTTGTACCTGATACGCACATAAAGCTGCAGATCGCATATTATGTATAGTAATCTTTGTGTGGGTACTATTACTTTGGGGAAAACAGTTAAACAACAAAAAAGAAAAATGTTTCTATATCGTACAGCTAGCGTAACTTGATTAATTACATTTTTTTTATTGAGACGTCATGATATGGAATTGAATAATCTCGGTTATTACAGAATTACTGACCTCCAAGATCACCACACATAGTCACTAAATATTTAAAGATACTTAGGTACTAGTACTATCAACTTTGGCAAAAGTATGAATGCTTCAAAAAAGTTAGTTATTATTTAATATTAAACTATTTTGTGGTGTCCATACTTTGGTGCTAGGTGCTATTACCTAAAAGTAGCTTAAGTTTTTATTGTCAACTTATGGGTAGGTTTCGCTCAACTTAATCAATCTTAATTCCAAATGAATGTTATTTCTGTATACTGTCTTTTAAAAGAGTACTTAAAGCAAGTCGCTCAAGACTTACGGATATTTTACCCGTTTAAATGCCTATATTGGCAGTAAAGATTCTTGTCGTTTTTTATTTATAAAAATCGAATAGCTAGTTAGAATCCATGTTGAAGTCGCTCAGGGAGGACTAACGATAGAACCATACACACATAGTTTTATTAGAACTCGCAACGGTATAGTTCTCGAGAGAGTCTGGGCTGTTTCAGGTTCCACGTAAAATGTGATAAGAACCTTTATTCGAGGCGTGAAGTGCATTATAACATAGGTATGTACGTGCCCACTCCGTGAATGTATAGTACAGGCCATAGATCCATATGAAGTGGGAAAATATATCTCGGATGTTAAGAACTTCATCACTATATATGAGTAGAATAAAAGAATAATGAGAAGATGGGTGTCGTCACCGAGGCAGGCCTAAGAAACGCTGTCGTGATGATTTAGATTCGTTTCTGACCGATTAACGGAAAAGGCACAGCATTAAGAAAAGGGAAACTTATGGGGAAGACCTTTGCCCGAATTGAAGGTTAACTAGAAAAAAATACGTTTAAAAATTAGGAATGGTCGACTTCCTTTTGTTTTGTAACTGTCACGTACATACATATGAGTGGTAAGACAAATGATAAAATTAACACTATCTTGATATTTTATACACAGCCACTTGCCACATGACAAGGTAGGTAAGTACTATACAACTGCAGGATTCAGGTATGGCACTTATAACTATAATGGGGATGGTGACATTTTTTTTTATTTTATCTCAAAAAGATGTTGTTTCCAAATCGTGCAAATAGTATTACAAAAAGTGTAAAAGCTTAATAAACTGCCAAGTTATAAACGTTTAAAAGTCACTGTTAGACTAGGACAACACTATCGTAGACGTGACGTCACGACTACGTAACTTCACACTAGCGTACATTATCCGTACCGCGCGACAAGGACAGGAATAATCCCCTCCAAAAACTTTTAAAGCGTGTACCTTCTTCATATTTTCATCTATTAGACAGATTTTTTCGATTATCTCATTTTAACTATGCCTTCTTTGTAATTCCATTATTTTTACGAACATTTTTAATAGTAGTCATCATCAAGTTATTTCCACTGTTTTAATGTTTATTACATGCTCTACAATAGGCTTCAAGCCGTTTCCTTATGGCGCGGTAATGTTAAAAAAGAAACATATAGACTAAACAGTAGTCTATGGTTATTGGTCACATGTCGCACATTAATTGGGTACATACTTATATCAATTTAACCATACTTCACTATTCACGCTCCACGATTCTCGATTGAAAGTTCCGCTTCGTATGGACCACGACACAACAACGAATAGGTCACAAAAAAGAACACAAAAAGAGTAATACAGACCATCTTGCTCCCGTTGATCAGTTTCACTGTCACTAGGACGAACTACATAGAGTTCGAGATATTCATAGTCTGATAAACAACAATTAACTGAGCGTGTCTATAGCCATGAGGCCGGTGGCGCGTCCTGTCGATTAGGTATGTGAGGACACTACTAGCGGGACACTGTCGCCCAACCCATTTGGTCGTTGCACTGACTCGCAGCGTCCTATCCGTGCCAATTGGATCACAACAGCGTTAACATTCTTAACAATTCAATTTCACAAACATGTGTCAATTTATTTACAATACAGATTTTATTTATTTATGTTTACACATATATTTGTATATGTTTTATGTGTAAAATGAACATTATCGTTAAATTATCATTGGTAATGAGGTCGAGGTGACTCCTGCGACGTCCTTCCTATGGATTGATTCATTTGAACACAACTAACGGATGTTTCTTGTTGTTGAAAACATGTATATTTTGTGAGATAAAATCATTTGTGCCTGGTTTACTGAGAATTAAAATGACTTCAAAATAAAAGAGGAAGGTGGGCCTGTTTTTGAGCTGACAGATAAATCTTATCGGAGAAGTGATTGTGAAGGATAGACAGTTTTTCCATACAAATGAGAAAGTAATACTCATAAAGTAGTATCATATACTCTCCTATTGCAGGTATGCTGGAAGAGATTTCTTTAGAAATAAGCATTACCTTTGTACGTACTTTTCTGTTCTCTTTATTTTTCTTGTCTGTATAAATGTGTGTACATAAATCGTTAAATAAATAAATAAATAATTTGTGAGGATGGAAAATAGGACCTTGTAACCCATTTGTGGGAACCAGAACTGTCCTAGAAACGGACGAATTGTTACTCAACACACCATCTGAACTCTTAATTGAATCAACCCACGATTTTCTAACGATGATTAGTGGTATGCCGAGACATAAATGTTTAGACTCCATGGACTATAATGAGAAACAGACAGCAACTTTGTACTTTTCCTTTGTAATTAATATTCCTATTCCGTTTAGAGATTCCTACGTAACTTTGTTTGCGTGACGGTCGCTCTCCCAAGGTATAGAAATATGAGTTATCGAATACTTTTACCTGCTTGTGGTTTACTTGGAGTTATTTGTCTTTTCAAGATCATCGACTGAGTGGCCTAATGTCCCTATAAATCATCACTATCGGGTTAAGCAAAACAGTTTAATATTGATGCCTCGTTGGTCTAGCGGTCGCAAGAGCTACTGCTGAGCATGAGGTCCTGGGTTCGATTCCCAGGTCGAGCATAGTGATATTGGGGTTTTCTATCTATAATTTCTCTCTCTAGCAGCCCGGAGTCTGGATTTGTGCCCGGTTGATGGCAATAGGCTCGCCCCCTATTACATGAGACTTAAACATAACTGGCGAAATGTGGTTGTACTATATGTACACCTCTGCCTAACCCTTCTGGGATTACAGGCGTGATGTTATGTTATGTTTAATAGACACGGTAAAAGGTACATCAACAGCTCTTCTATTCATTTCGACCCGAGCAGTGTATAAACCGTACATTAAAACCCTTTTCAAAGCATTTATACAAAATTGTGAAAAAGTCGACTAGTAAATTCAGTATTTGGAATCACAATCCGGTTCAGCTTAGAGCTAACGTATGGCCAGACAGACGCACGGACTTAATCCTTTTAAACCTATTGATTACACTGGCTACTGGCCGCTGACGTGTGACGGAAAGCGTCACTAGCTTTCTCGACGTCGAAAGATTATATGCAAAACGGATCGTACTACCAGCAGTTGTTAATACGATTCGTTAACGGTTACTTATAGGAACTGGATCTGAAGTTATAGGGCGTGTTTATTCTGACGTAATGTGACATTCTGCTAACTTAGAAATCACGTGTTTGCACGTATTTTTCCGACTAACTAACTCATTAAAGGCAAATTTTATTAATTATTACAACTTATGCTGCGTGACTTAACTCTGAATGAATTCAAAGCGAGTAGGTGCATCCGCCTACACGTTGCATCATTCAGTTATGGTTTCGTTACCCATTGTTTGGGTATAGGACTCTAAGGACACTTTCAACTTCAATTTAGTGATAAGGAAAGTGAAACCTTACACACTTTACCCTTTTCTCTGTGCCGTATTCGGGTGGAAAAGGGAGAAGACATTACAACCAAATAAACTGATGGTTGATGCCCAAGAAATATTTGACAAAACAAAAGTATATTGCGCTAAGAATATTTTTTGGTTTCGTATCAATGTGAGAATATCAGGTTGATAATATTATTTCCGAAAATTAATGAAGTGTAGCATGAAGGGATAGCATGTAAGGTCAAAGCTTGTTAACACTTCAACAGCTGATTTTGATGTGGAAAATCGATTTTATCTTACTATTTGTAGCGCCTTCTTTGACTTTATCGTATCGATCAATATTGTCGCTCAATAATGTGTCACATACGCACTTGATACTGTTTAATCGAGGAATCGATCTAATAAATTGCGTAAAGATCTATAGCCAGTTCCAAAAGTATCTGATGAAAATATAAACAAATGGGTCATGCATGAAACATGCCTGTCAAGACTTAAATCAACGTAAAGGTGTTTTTTAATTGACAGATGAGGTTAACTTTAAATTTTTTCGTCTAAGATTTTCCAAAAACAAATAATAATGTTATTCAAACAATAATCCTTGGAAGAAGTGATAAGTTATGTTGAAACCTACTAAATATTGAAGACTGTAATAAGTAATCATTTCCTTTAGTGAGTAAATGCGTACAAGAATTTAACCAGAACAGGGTTTGTTTACACTTTCAACATATACTTTTGGAACAAACCATACTTCAATCTTACTGAAATAAAATTCTTAAATATCCAAAACAATCAATATGAGTACTAGCAATATTGTCTAGTTATACAGATAATCCATGGCTGTATATATTCTAACCGACAATCTCATATCTAGATATGTAGGTAAATTATTTTGTTATGCCTATTAATAATACCTACCTACTACGAGTACGTATGTAAATAACTTAATTTAATCAATGAATTAATAGTTGATACACATACAGAACCTATTTAAATATACCTTAGTTTACAAAAATCGAAGTGATTTTATGACAATGCGTATGCCAATTTTATATCTAATTTTAGACGAGTAATAGCAATCAGACCCTTTGTTTCGTCAACGATAGATGTAACAACATGACAATCAAAATATGTTCCTTAGTTAATGTGGCGCCATGACAGATCGTTATAATTGTATATTTAGGGAAAGTATGTATGTGCAGTGTATGGCTCACTTTTAGAACGAAGTCATCCTGAATCGATTCATATTCAATGAATTTAAAATCACGTAAATAGTTATGAAAAGTGTCCTAAACACACTTTTCAGCACAATAATTTTTAAACTAATAGTTTAACAAAAAGATAAATGGTGTTCAGGTAGAATTTGGATACCGTAGTAAAAAATAATATATTAAATAATAAAATAATAAGTTTTTATTTCAGTGTTAATTTCACGCACTGGGTTTATGACTGCATTGTTATTTTTGTTGCTTGTGAATTGAATTCACTTTAAAGATTTAAATAAGTCACGAATAACACAGCATAACATTAAAAGTATATCGAAAGCTCACTTTGGCATAAAGGCGTTGAGAAAATCAGAAAACAATAATACATACCACCCATTTACGCGGATACTGTAGTCAGGCACTTGGTCAACCAACGTACTTCAACTTGAAAGTAGTGATGTGAGGTGAAACGCTTTTCTATATAACGTCGAACATCGTAAATTACATCACAGATTCATACAACAATAAACAGGCACAATAAACATTTGATCCAGACGGTTGATAGCATGCTACCTCGCGTCGACGTCGGCAGGTGATCACGGACGTGATCCCCCAATCACGAGGCCATACCTTTTGCGATAAGGGTTAGGACAGACGAGAGTTCAGCGTGGCTGCGGACGGGGCAAACTGCCGCGGCGGCACAGCGGCGGGGTCTCGGCGCTCAGCTGACTGGCTACGTGCTCGCCCCGACTAAGGGCACTCGACAATAATTCACGTCTACACTTCTTACACGACTTCGGTTTTTTAGGAAAGACGTGGTGACCGTGCATTCACACCTTCTTATAAATCACCAGTTCACAATATACCAATCAAATGCTGACGTCAGTTTCATGTGCCACATACGGATCGTCTTTGTTTCACTTATTATGAGGTTAGTGTTAATTCTATCCAGTCACGAGACGGTGGCTGATAAGCACCCGGAAAACGAGTTGAAATCATAGAAGCTTGGACGCTACTGCTGCATTTCCTCTCCCACCACAAGTTTTATACGGAACTCATGTAAACAATAGAGATGAAGCTCAACGTCGCGTTAGCATGTTATGGTAAATATTATGATGACTATATTTACATATTAGTACTATAATTTTCAAGAAGTCCGTGGCCCTTAATAGTGTAATGGGTCATTTTCTTGAATGATCGAATGATGGTTGTCATTTCACGGTTACAACTTACAGTGCATGATTTTTCTAAACTGCAATCATGTGACATTGTAATCCTTATTTACATTTATTGACGTCTTTGATGCATCGAAGGTTATTCATACACGTAAATATCATATTTAAGTCGTTTACAATCTCGTCTTGTGATATTACGAGGGTACATTAGAAGGCGAGTAACGGGCGTCGCCCTCATCGTTTGAACATATGAAATTCCCTGAGTGAGAGGCAAATGAAATTACTAAGTATTCATGAAATATTAATCTCGCTCTCAGATATTACTTAATGGGGACGCAAGATGGTTACTTGGCTAAAACAACCTTAGAGAATATACTAAGACTGTTGAATTTTGCCATCAGTCATTAATATGTATGTGGGCCTGAAAGAGACACATATGACGTTAAGTTTAAGTTATTAATTAAGACCCAACTTTTAATTGAAGCTTCAATGGAATTAATTTTGACCTCCAGCTAATAATCAGGGATAAGCTTCGTTTGTTTGAAACCAATAGGTATGTGGGGACATGACATTAAAATATTTTTTATCGGTAATATACGCATTTATGGTACATACGTCGCGTTACTCTTTTTGGTTGTAAATTGCTCTATTATAAAACTGGACAAAATATGGTATTCGCGAAATAAAGCAGAGCCAAGGAGATCATAAAATATTAGAAAGATGTGGGTTCTTAAATATCACGTAAGTAGTAAGTGCACTATAAGAATTTGTCCAAATGATACATTGAAATCTAAATTTGAAGTCATGTCAAAGTTTAGTTGCTATAGTCAAAGTTTTATTCTATCCTATACAGGGTTATTGGTAATATGTCGGCAATCCATTAAGGGGATGTAGAGGAGGTAATTTGCAACCAAATTACACCTGAAGACCCCAATGCAAATGTCAACCATTTTCGAGTAATTTGACGTTTTATATTTTGTGGCGGTACGAGTATTCAACTTTGAAAATCTATTAATAAAAAAACAATACATGTTTTTTTTATTATTATACTCATTCATTGACGATCGTACGGGTTTACGCCTCGACCTCGTTACACCGGGACGATGAAGTGGAGAACATGGATGTGGGTATTTCCAGAGTCGTGCATTTCTCTAAAACTTCTTCACCGTTGTAATGGGAGACTTTAACACGAAACTGGGCAAACGAGACGATGATGAGGTACGAGTAGGGAAATTTGGAGTTGCACGTCGGAACCACCGGGGTCACCTACTGGCCAGTTTTATGGAGAAGGAAAGCCTCTTTATGATGAACTCCTTCTTCAGAAAACGTGAGTACAGAGAGTGGACCTGGCAGAGCCCTGCAGGTGCAACAGAAAATGAGATTGAGTTAATGATGTCGACGAAGAAGCAAGTGCTCAATGATGTATCTGTGATCAACGCGATGAAAACTGGAATCGATCACCGCATGGTAAGAGGCACGTTGAACTCAAATAACGTATGTATAATGCTCTAAAAATCTTAACTGACGAAGTCTACTCTCCGCCCAGCACCGATCCCAGTCCAAAAAACTGAGAGCTTTCAGCTCGAACTTCAGATTCGTTTCGAGAGAGAAGGGCGACAATGCCCTACTTAAGAATTATAGGCCCGTCTCACTTCTGAGCAATGTCTAAAAGTTTTCTTCAAGAGTCATTACGAACCGTCTCGCGCCGTAGACTACGTACATACGCTGCTGCAGGTTATACAGAAGATCGAAGAGTATAACCTGCCTCTTTGCTTAGCGTTGGTAGACAACGATTAAAATCCCACGAAAAACCTGTACTGCAGTCTCTCCAACGGTGCCAGATCGACTATCGGTACATCGAGGTGCTGAAGAATCTGTACGAACACGCCACTATTTCAGTCCGACTCCAGGACCAGACCTCTAAACCTATCTTTCTGCAGCGAGGTGTGACATATGGAGACGTTATCTTTCCAAAAAGTTCATCGCTGTACTGGAGGATGTCTTTAAAGTTCTGGACTGGAAAGGGGTTGGCATCAATATCAATGGCGAGTATATAACTCACCCTTCGGTTTACCGACGACATAGTTGCGACTATAGAGGAGCTCAGTTCAATGATCGATGACCTCAGTAGAGCTTCCGAAAAAGTGAATCCTAAAATGAACATGGACAAGGCAAAGGTCATGTCAAATGCAAATTGTAACACTCACTCACATGAAGATCGGAGACGCTACACTCGAAGTCGTGGATGTGTATGTTTACCTAGGGCAAACTGTCCAGATAGGTAGGTCCAACTTCGAGAAAAAGATCAATAGTCGAATCCGACTCAGCTGGGCAGCGTTTGGGTGCTACGCAATATCTTCTCATCCCACATACCGCAGTGTCTCAAGACGAAAATCTTTGATCAGTGCGTGTTGCTACTGATGACCAATGTTACTGAAACGTGGTGGCTAACAATGGGCCTTATTAGAAGTCTTAAAGTCCCCCAAAGGGCAATGGAGAAGGCTATGATTGGAGTTCCCTACGTGAAAGAATCAGAAATGAAGAGATCCGCAGGAGAACCAAGGTGGCCGTCATAGCCCGAAGAATCGCCAAACTAAGTGGCAGTGGGCAGGGCTCATTGTTCGCAGAACAGATGGCCGATGGGGCTGAAAGGTTCTGGAGTAGCGAGCCCGTACCGGAAGATGTAGCATTGGAAGGCCTCCGACAAGGTGGACCGATGACTTTGGGAAGGCCGCAGAAATCCGCTCGATGCGGGAAGGAAGGAACCGGTCGAAGTGGCGGTGCTTGCGGAAGGCCTATCCACAGGGCTTGGTCGTGGGCCCTCTCCCGTGGAACATCGGTTACGACTGGGTGCTGAGGGGTGAGCTCCAACAGGGAGTGGACCTGAAGTGTTACGCGGATGACACGATGTGATACAATTGGTGGGCTGCATACGGTGCCAGGGCCTGGAGGTGGTCCTCATCAAAACGGAGGCCGTGGTCTTTCACGGTCCCCGGCGGATGCCGCTGCCGGGATTACACATCGTAGTCGAGGGGGCCCGAATTGCTGTCGAGTCTACCATTAAGTGGGACTTCGGCCCACACTTTCTGCGGCTGGCGCCCAAGTTGATGGGCGCGGCGGGCGCGCTCGCAACGCTGCTTCCCAATCTTGGGGCCCGAGCACCACCTGCAGGAGGTTTTATCTGGGGGCCGTGCGATCCATGACCCTGTACGGGGCCTCGGTGTGGGCCTCTGACCTGACGGCCAGCAGCATCGCACAATCTCCTACGAGGCGGCTTTCCCACTGGCTGGATCTCCGCCAAGGGACCTATAGGAGAGAGCCAAGACCTAGAGGAGAGAGTCCTAGAAGTATATAGATTATGGAATAATCTCGCAGAAGGAGGCTGCGGAAAGGGAGATAGAGGTCTCGTTCACTCTCCCAATCCGCAGCAGGCGCACCGGGCATAGGCGGAGGGCGGACGACGCCCTCGTATAGCTCCCCTAACTTAACGTTGAAGTTGAAAAACATGTTTCTCCATACATCGATATACGTCACGTTCAATTCTTCAACTGCAAATGTAATTTTTTAATCGCAAAAAAAATGTGTCTACAAATTAACGATTTTCGGACATTTTCCTTTACTTGTGCTGTGAGACCTTGCTTCTTGCCAAATTTCATGATTCTAGGTCAACGGGAAGTATCCTTGATTAGTTTTGATTTATTTGCGAGTAGGTATCAAAATATGTCGCAAAAATCGCCTTACATTGTTATTGCGTTGACTTGGAAGCTTGATTTTTTTAGAGTTTCAAGGGACCGTAGACCTACGTATTTGATATTGATTTCAACTTGATACCTCCACGCGTTCTTCGAAAAAGGTCTTAACAGACTGACAGAAATGACAGACAAACAGACGAACAACGAAGTGATCCTTTAGGAGTTCAGTTTTTTTCTTTTGAGGTACGGAACCCTAAAAATATAAAAACCACGCGTTTCAGGGTTTTTGAGAAATCAACTCCTAACTGGTGGTAAAGGGTATTAAAGTTTTTTTTTGTTGCTTCAATAAACTCGAAAATGGGTAATTAATGCTAAATCATACAACGGAAACGTGACAACCTCTTTTTTTTAAACAAACCCTAGGGTTAAAAGGACAATTTAACATCACGTTACAACCCTTAGGAGCAAAGGAAAACAAGGCACAAAGAACGCCGAGCGAAAACGAGGTAATGGTGATGCGACGCGACGGGGTAGGTCGGGGGAACAAGAAATTTTAATGCCGACGAAGTCACGGGCAAAAGCTCTACTTCTTAGTTATATCTATCTACTTCTACTAATATAAAAAAATCTCGTGTCGCAATGCATGCTACAAAACTCCTCCGAAACGGCTGGACCGATTTGTATGAAATTTTGTGTGCATATCGGGTAAGTCTGAGAATCGGCCAACATCTATTTAAAAAAAAAATGAATCAAAACAACGTTTGCGGGGTCACATAGTATTAATATATGTTTTTGTGAATGATTAAAAAAAAATTGTCTATTTAATATTATTTAGGTTTGTTATTTATTCTGCTTGTTGCAAGTCAAGGGAATCTAGTATTTTTATTTATCGTCTGCTTCCTCTAAGTCATAATCTCAGAACATTATCTTAAGTCTATGACGCGCATTGAATGTCAAACCATAGATCACTGATTAGGTCATGAAAAATACCACTAGTCATTATGATGCGTTGCTTAGAAGGACATGTAGAACAGTATTAATGTTCTGTTTGCTTGTACCCTGCATCCAAAAAAAAGTTTACGTGCATGATGCATTATGTTAAATTTTTATTAAACCGAAGACTTCAGGATCACAGCATCATAAAACTCAAGACACGAATTCGAAATTCAATTAATATTTCTGTAAATCAATCCATTGATTCTTCATTGTTGTTGACTACTGATATGTTCAAGTAGACAAATTTGGATGATTAAAGGTTTGTACTTCTTCATAACACATAAAAGTCTTGCTTGTCTGTCTGATCAAATGAATTTGTAGTTTGTAACTTATATTAATGATGACGAATATGAACACAAATATAATGTCTTCGACGTTTTCATTTGGAAGTCAGATCTGAAGCAATTAAACGATCACGTGTCGCACCCAGTTTAATAATATGTAAAGCGGAAGGAGGGAAATTAAGGAGCCGTCACATGCTCCGTCTGTGAATGAAATAATTGCGCTTATTTGTCTCCAACGTACCGACTATGTGCATTATAAGAATGAACATGCGTGGTGCTATTCTGTAAACGACAACTTCGAACCACATTTGAAATCGCGCGCAATTTAAACTCAAACTCAAAACTCAAAGCATTATTTTATTTCAATGAAACCATTTACAGATACTTCTGAATTGTCTATGAGTCAGTCAGACAGAAGCATGAAGCTAGTTGTCCATTCCAAAACGTAATAAATTCCTATGGAGGAGAAGGGGAGAGACACTCCACGGACGCTATTTTCTACGAAACTGTTCGAACTTCGAACTTCGGATGTTAACTACAGTTTCATAACACCATTTATGTGAAAAAAGAGGATTAGTTCAACAAATGCAAGACCTGTTTTTTTTTTTAATAATCTATTATTATTATGAAGAATTTTTCCGTCCGATATCTCACATGAATCAACCACTGTCTGTATCACAGACAGTCCGGAATCCCTTAAGCTTATTTAGATACTCACAGCTTCATGTTATCAGTCAAGAGGAGGCTAGTAGTCTGCTATCTATCCCTCAAATGCATCGTCTGTCATGTTTCTTGCATCCATCATAAAAGAGTATCATGTGACAGGTATTATAACGATAAGATTGCAACACAATAAATGCAATAAGGAATGTCCCCAATCAGCTTACGACTCGAAGAAAGTAGTTGAAGTAGTGGGGTCTCGGATGCGGAAAACGTAGGCCCAAGTATGTATCACCAGTATGTATGTATGCACCAACGGAGGCATAATTATGGCAGCCCGTATTTCCACTTCTGATAATGACATAACACCCACATAACAAAACATCACGCCTGTATTCCCAAAATGGTTAGGCAGAGCTGGTACCTATAGTTCATCCAAATTTCGCCAGTATTGTTTAAGTCCATGTAACGGGGCCGAGCTTTTCGCCATCAACCGAGCACAAATCCAGGCTCCGGGCAGCTACTAAGAAATCCCAGATGAAAAAACCCCAAGTATTATCACTTTGCCTGACCCGGGACTCGAACCCAGGGCCTCATGCTCAGCAGTAGCGCTTGCGACCATTGAAGATATTTCCATACTAAGGAAGCCCCCTTAGTATGGAAAAATGTTCAATGAAAACTTTCGCGACCCTCCGATGACCATGAAAAAAAAAGGTTGAAAAACACTGCTCTAAACTGTTGTGGTATGTGCTAGACAGGCGATAATTGTTTCACAAAATTCAAAATTGATTATATCTGGACTTCACCCCTGAGTTTTTTCGGTATTTCCTCTCAGATTTAAATATACAAGTTACAGTCGTAAAAAGCCTGCATACCTAATCCTATTGGAGTTTATGTCGCGTTTACTCATTAGTGTTTGATTTTTAACAAAGCTCCTACTTAACTACTTGTCATTCCGTATTGTTAGCTTGATTAAGCATTACGCATTACAGTTGTTATGTCAGGCTGTAACTACATAGGTACTCGTAGGATTCATTAATGAAATGTTCAGAATCGTGAGTAGAATCGATTAAACTACTATTCGATAAAGGTTTTATTTTATTAAAAAAATATTTTGATGGAATAGGTCATCCATATTCTAGAGCCAAAAATTCGAAGACATGTGACATCTACCAACCCGCACTGGGCCCGGTGGATTACGGCCCACTCGGTCCGGTGGATTACGGCTCACTCCTAGCACTGGGAACATTATAGGCTAATCATAAGTACCTATCGATAAGAACAAGTAGGACTCTGAAATACATTGTTTGTACAATTATATTTGGAAAAATATAATTCCTATATCAATTATAATTAAAATAAAAAATTAACATTTATTGTGTGCCTACACAACTACTAAATAAGGTGGGGTATCGAAGGATTACAGACATTTCAACTAGGTATACTTTGTGTACTTTCAGTAAGTGAACTGTCGAATCTTCGCCAAATAAATAAGTAAATGTGAAGAAGAATCAAGTTAAGAATTAAGTTTGTAATAAAATGAACAATTGACAAGCGTATACAACTTCTCCAAATGGGTCCATAACATAAAATATGAGGATCACGACGCATTAACCTAAACAATCGTTTGGCAATATTTACTAAATGCATTTTCACGATTTTGTAAAGCTGATGAGCAAATAAATAAGTAGGTAAAAACATTTTTAAAGAATGAATTAGCATTATTTAGCTAAAGGGTGTGACATTACCCGGATACAATACAATTAGAAAACGATCTTCAAGTTTTTATTCCTTTGATTCGAAATCGACATGCTAATTTTTATTTACTTGTTCATGTATAAACCCAAGTTATTGGCGGATTTTTACATAAAATAAGTACGTATGCATGTTGAATTAATACCTTTTTCATATTGCCAATTTAAAAATGACTTATTTAAAGATGACAAATCCTTTACTGTGTGGTTCTGCAGATATTAACGAGATCTCTAGATATGATAATTAAACAGTCTGTTGTTTAAAAAATTTCTATTTAACAAACTTTATTTTAATTTCTTGTAAGTATTATTAAAGCATGATTAGAGCAATTCAATAATAATTACATAAGTATATTTACATACCTTTACTCAAAATGTTTGTATCTCAATCCACCAAGTGTGCAATTATCCTATTAACACTATTGAAACTAAGTTACCTTAAAGAATTAGCAGTAAGAAAATTTCTTGAACTTATTAACAACTGGTTATTTGTTCACTTTACTACTTCTTTACCATTAGAACACATAGGTAGATGGACACTTGTCTAAACTGCTTCGGACAATCGTTAAAAACTATATCTCATAGATATTCTGTTATTTTTTTAAACCAGTTGGACAGATTGAAGTGGCTTTTCATCACGTGAGTTTACATGATGACGTATTACAATGTTTTTGCTTATTTTCAATGACAGAATTGGAATTGATTTCTGAGTATGATCGATTCCGAACTGTAGGACCAGCAACCTAATTGTGAAACACATTTTCAAACACAATACGAGGGTTTGGTGGGATATTCCTGATCAATTTGCTTTAGGTTTCAAAATTTGCTTAACATTGTAAATAATGCAACATGCATGTAATTGCGATCGATTGCCATTTTATGTGTGTTACATCTCAGAATTTCTGTCCGTTATGTGGGGTAATTCCACATAACTATCTACGGGCAAAAAATTCTGAGAGTATATTAGGGCAAAGCCTTGGAGTTTTGTCAATTTGAGAACCGTTGCATTTCAGGTCGGTCAAAACAGCCATTTTGTCATTGTAAAGTTGTTAACGGTTAATGACTTTTGGTCATCAGTCCTGACGTCGTCGTCACAATGTCCTACTGCTATGAAAGACAAGAGTCTGTCTATCACCAGTCATCACACTTGGTTTTAATAAACAGTACCTACTTTGTAACTGTCTAGTTTGGGGTTCATTGCAACTAACACTGAGTTGTAGGTAATATTTAATGCCACTTATGACATTTAAATTTGTGCTTAACCTGTGTACAGTTCGCGAGGCCTAAACTGATATATGCATTTGTGTGACTGTACATAGCGAAGTGTGCTTTGCTTGGCGATCGGCCAATCGGCCTGAGGTACTGTGCGGCCCTCGCGCGATCAGTAATCACTCACACAAACGCAAAGCTTAGCTTAGGCCTCTATATATATAGATAATAAATGAAAAAAAATACTGTATTATTATAGAAGAAACTAGTAATACACTTGGATATTCCCATAGTTGACCTATTTGGTAGTTTGATACGCGACGTTGTTCGTGTTCTGGCATTAATTATTTTTAATTTAATTTTTTCGTCACGTCTGGTCTGGTGTCAGTAAAATGTTTCTAGGTAAACATAATTCACCTCATCTCAATTCAGCTATCGTCTTCCTATTTGCCAATCTACACGCTTCAATAAGAAAGCGATAACATGGTTTCCTTTTCAGGCAAGCGGAAAATATATCGGATATAGCATATGAAATAATTGTATATATTTTCGGTAGTTTGATACGCGACGTTGTTCGAGTTGGGGCATTTATTCCTGTTGATTTTGTTTTAATACTTCGTTTGGTCTGAGTTTTAGTAAAATATTTCTAGGTATACAGAATCATCTCAATTCAGCTATCGCATTCCTATTTGCCAATCTATAAGCTGCAATAAGAAAGCGATAACCTGGTTTTCTTTTCAGGTATGCGGAAAATGTATCGGTTGAAGCATATGAAGTAATAAAACAAAATTTTTGCAAAATTAATCAGATTTTCTAATAAATTTGTGTTCTTATGGAATTTTCAGGCAAGCGGAAAATATATCGGATATAGCATATGAAATAATAGTATAAAAAATGCAATATTTAACTGATTTTCTAATAAATTTGCGTTCTTATGGAATGGCCGCCGCATTCGAGTTTTATGAGTCGCTGCCATGCGGCTCATAAAACTCGTCAATAAGCGCTTGAATTTCCAACATCATTTTCTACATCCTACTTATATTTTTTACGGTTTTCTAGTTCACCACTGGGCCACCACAGCTCCTAATAGAATATTAAATATACATTTAATTACTATAAAGCAAAAAAAAAAAAAAACATAAACTTAACTTACAAATTAATTAAATTTAATAAATGTAAATAAATAAAATCCCTTTTTATACCTTTCAAAAAAGGTTTCAGGATTAGGACCTTTCAAAGTAGGTACATTTAGTGTACTTTCAGTAAGTGAACTGTTGAATCTTCGCCAAATAAATAAGTGCTCATAAGTAAATGATAACAAGAAGAAGCAAATAAACAATTGGCAATCGTATATAACTTCTTCGAAGGGATCCACGTCGTATAATATGAGGATCACGACTTACAGCCATTAATTTAAACAATACCTATCGCAATATTTACTAAATGCATTTTTACGATTTTTTATAGCCATGTTAGTGCAAATAAGTAATATTATAAAATAATATTATTAAAAAAATATTCGTTATTTATTTATTTTTATTTTATTTATTTATATTTCTACAATCACTGCTATCATTACAGGAATATTCCTAATGCGGTAGCGTGGTCCTTATTATACTATCTTAAATAACATAAAACATACAATATTATTTTTGTGAATTCATTCAGAGAGCAGGAAAATAAATCGATTATGTCAGCAGTGTCATAAAGTGCGTGCAAGGCGCGCGTCAGTGGCGCTTTGCTGAGTAAGTTGGTTCGTGCGTGTGGCACTGCTAGTAACCGTGGCTTCCTGCGTCGCAATGCGTAATTGTCAGGTGCATTGAGACAAATCTCCTTCAAAACACCGGGATTATAAGTCTTACCGCGTAATAGTTGGAATAATTAGTAATATTTAGTTCAAGTTTGTGACGTTACCCGCATACAATGCAATTATAAAATGATCTTCAAGTTTTTATTCGTTTGATTCGAAAACGATGTGCGAACTTTTATTTACTTATTTTTAGATACACGAGACTTATTGTGTTGAATTTTTGCCTTTTTCATATTGTCAGTATAAAAGATTACTTTTTTAAATATGAAAAAGTCCATTACTGTGTGGTACTGCAGATATTAACGAGACGAGATCTCTAGATAAATAATTAAACAGTCTGGTGTTTATTAATTTTATATTTAAAAGAAAAATTTATCGTTCTTGTAAAAATTATTAAAGCATGATTAGAACATTTCAATACTAATTACATATGTATATTTACATACCTTTACTCAAAATATTTGTACAATCCACCAAGCATCCGCCAAGTGTGCAATCCTATTACACCACCGAAGCTAAGTTACCTTAAATAATTAGCAGCGTTAAATACTTGAACTAATTAACTACTGGTTATTTGTTCACTTTACTATTTCTTTGCTATTAAATTATTTTTATTTCTAAAACACATCGGTCGGTGGACACTTGTCTAAACTGCTTCGGATGATTGAATGATAGTTTTATACAAATAAAGGTGTTTAAAATATATATATATATCTCATAGATAATCTGATATGTTTTTAACCAGCTGGACATATTGAAGTGGCCGTCACATTGGCTTTTTATCACGTGAGTATACATGATGCCGTAACAAATGTGTTTATTTATTTTCAATGACAGTATTGGAATTGATTTCTGAGTTTGATGGATTTCGAACTGAAGGACCAACACCCATATTGCGAAACACATTTTGAACCACAAAACGAGGGCTTGGTGGGATATTCCTAATCCATTGCTTCAAAGGTCTGAAAATTTCGGGAACCTTTTCGGTAGTTTGATACGCGACGTTGTTCGAGTTCGGGCATTAATTCCTGTTGATTTTGTTTTAATACTTCGTTTGGTCTGAGTTTTAGTAAAATATTTCTAGGTATACAGAATCATCTCAATTCAGCTATCGCATTCATATTTGCCAATCTATAAGCGTCAATAAGAAAGCGATAACCTGGTTTTCTTTTCAGGTATGCAGAAAATGTATCGGTTGAAGCATATGAAGTAATAAAACAAAAATTTTGCAACATTAATCAGATTTTCTAATAAATTTGTGTTCTTATGGAATGGCCGCCGCATACGAGTTTTATGAGCCGCATGGCAGATAAGCGCTTGAATTTCCAATACATGTTTTTTTTACATCCTACTTATATTTTCAAAGGAATGTTTAAACACTGCCACTTAACGGTTTTCTAGTTCTCTGAAATACAACAACGCTAGGCGATCGCTAGTTCAACTTACAAATGTTTAGAATCCAGTTCTTCTAACCGAACAGACAGCTGTGCTGCTGGGGAGTTTGTTGCGCCACTTCTTCTTCCCAGCTAAAGCACTAGGAAGTGGTGAAGGGCCGGCATTTTGGGGGACTGTCTTATGTAATTTTGACGTTCAAAAGTGCTTATTCTCAGCCTAATTTAAAAAAATGACTTTTGATTTTGATTTAATGTTTGGCTATAGTGATTGCTGCATTACCTTTCCTAGAAATGTTTTAAGAACCTGTAGCTTAGCTGTAAACACCATAGCGACCGGTCCTTAAAAATCTCTATCAATTACGTCTTCGTTGGCTTCCTGGAGCGCGCTATTATGAAAAAATCCCACGTCTACACTGATTGGGGATTCAAGCATAACCATTTAAAAAAAAATCTTGAAATTTCTCGGGTCCCTGAGGTCCCAGACCTTAGGTAAGCGTACGAGGAGCCGAAGTCAACTCGCAGAGGCCTGTTAGAAGATTTAATAAAATGAGACACCAACCGACGATTATTCCTGTTCGCACTATGCAAATGCACCCAAGGACATCCCGCTGTTGGTGTAAGACTTTTGCAGGATATGGAAACAAAGAAATTGGATAATGGGTTTCGGTGGGTAAGTGACCTGGATATATAGAACTGTGGAATGACTATGGCCCCTGCCTGACCAATGTTGTGTATAAAATACACTGATAAAATGGCAAGGGGTGATTAGCACAAGCTGAATAATGGACCCCCGAAAACGGACGCTAGCACAAAGTGTCGTAGCGACAAGGGGGCAACATGTCCTGAGATGCTTGAGGAGTGAAGAGGTATTCCGAGGCTATCAGGACAATCCCGGAAGTACGTCAAGATCCCTACAAGCATCTTACTGGAAAACTTCCTTCCTCAAGGCCAATGGAGGCAAGAAAAAGCTGGAAGCTCTGTTCCTAGTCCGTGAGATAGGTTCCGTGGGGTCGCTACTGCACAACAGCTCGCCACATGCTGCCGTGCGGATTTATGTATCTCTCTTGGTCTGGCTCTTCACCCGAAACCTGTTTCGGCAAAGGAAACTCTACCGGTACAGACCCAGAGTTCAGCCTGTATTGTCCCACTGGAGAGCAAACGCCTCCTTTCTTAGTAAAAATTATATCTTTATACATAAAAAAAAACTCGTCTGTAATTTTTGCCTTTAGACCAATCAATGTCAGAATGGTCGATAAAATTCTTAAATCTGTAAATGTTCGCTGTAAATTTACGATCGGTACACCCTTAGTAGTCTGTCCAGTTATCACCACGCTTCCTGAGTAATTTTTCTACCGCGGATGGGGCTGTTCTCATAGTGTTCGAAGAGAGAAGAAGAGGAATCAATTATAACTTGAGATTTAAAATCCATTTCTCAGTTCAAATATCGAGTAAAAGAGTATTGTACATTTCCACTTAACTGTATGTTTTTTTTTTGTTGTTTTTTATGTAATTAATGCTTATGCTTATGCTTTAACATTCTATTTTAAGACGTCACAAAATCAAATCAAAACCTATTGTTATCTTCTTGCTCTCACACACTATTGTCTAGATTTCTTTTTCTTTTATCCTTTCGCATGTCTGCTGGAAAGTATATTTGTATTCAATACCATTATGTCGTATCTATAGGTATCTATTTTACTGTATGTAAATACATAATAAAATAACTAAATCCTAAATTAAACTCGGGACAAACTCTTTTCTATTCTATTATTGATAAAAAACCGTATTTTTTCTTGTAGGTTTTCCATCAATTTTTTCTCATTCCTAATCTGCGTTAAAGGTACATACAGCTATCTGAAGTGGTCTATTGATTATGGCTGGCGCGCTGTCTGAAGAAAGAGTGTGACCACTCTACAAATCACGCTTATCGCGCATATTAACTCGATCACGAGAATTGAAAGATATTTCTTTGACAGAATGAAAATGAAGGACAGATTTGAGATGAAAATGATGAAAATATCAGTTGTTCTCGAAAAACTTGGATGTCCGTCGTCTCGACGACCCAGAACAGACACGTCTAGTAAAGAATGATTGGCCAGGGGAGCTGACCTCAAATTAAAGGTTAAAAGACTAGGTAGAGAACGTAGGAGGAGAAGCGTAAACAAAACATCTTTTTGACACCGGGGTGTGAATAATGATAATGTACACAGTCAAGGGCCAAAATAATATGTCATACAAATAGCTCAATACAAATGTGTTTTTTTCCAAAGTTCTGAATATGTTTTCTCATTACATACCGATACGGATACCTACTGTACGGCTTTTGAATTTCCCAAATGTTATATAAACATTTTAGAACTTGACTGTACCTACGTTATTATTATGACTATGAGATGATGTATTTTTTTTTAAACTTCGGGATTTTCATGAATGATACAGAATTGCAAAATGCATAATCAGCCTATATATATGTTTCCATTGCTGGCACACAGGCTTCTCTGTGAGAGGGAGTGGGCCATAATCCGCCACGTGCGCGTTGGTTAATGTCACATATCTTCGAATTTTTGGTTCTAAGACGTGCCGTCCGGTTTCCTCACGATGTTTTCCGAAGTCCTACGAAGTCGCGAAGTCCTACGAAGTCGCGGCCGTTACCTCTGGGCCACCACTGTTCACGTTACAGAATTATTTGAGGTTAACTATTGACTCTATGTTAAAGCATATATTTCTCTATTAAAAATCATTTTTTTTTCAACTTGTTGGGGTTGGCTTCAAGTCTAACCGGATGCAGCTGAATACCAGTATTTTACATGGAGCGACTGCCTATCTGACCTCCACAACCCAGTTACTGGGTAACACCAAACCCCTTTGTAAGTCTGGCTGTCAGACTTTCGGGCTTCACACTACCCGTAACGACTGTCAAAGATCCACGAATGACAGCCGGGACCAACGGCTTCACGTGCTTACCGAGGCACGGAGGGGTCTCGTTATGTATGTATTGGATGGTCACCCATCCACGGACCGACCGCTGCAAGCGTAGCTTAACCTTCGATCGACGTGCGGCTGTTGTTATCAAGTCACGAGCATTTTGTCATCAATTATTTGTGTTTTAAGAAAATTTATTCTCATAAAAGACTACATTCACTTACGTTTCTCACGTAAGCATACATTATTATGATGCGTATTATTGGGATTTTCGTCGTTCGTTTTTTTTTTGTAAAAGCAGGCACTTCTATAATGCATTCCGTAGTACTTGGCGGCTATTGGAGTATTAGCCGTAATTTTCGACTACATGTCGAGCAAGTTGTACTTTGAATACATTATAGGAGCTTAAATTTTTTTATGGTCGATGGTAGCTTATTATAAATATCTGCGCCTGCATAGGTAAACATTGTTTTGCCGAGCTTCGTTCTTATCTTGGGTAGAACTAAAAAACTCGCTCGGCGTGAACTTCGCTGTGTTTGTTGTTTCAACCGTACAAAGGTTAAGTTGGTATGGAGAGATTTATTTAATATTTTTCGGACAAGCATGCAAGTATGATAAATATATAGTTGTTTAATGTACATTAGTTTGGTTAAAACAATTTTTTTTGCTGTTTAAATTGCTTACTTGAAGAATGGCGGTTCTGGCGTCGCTTAATTTCAGAAGCGTTCATGAATGAAAGTATGTACATTTTATAAAACAGTTACAGGTCTTTATTGGTATGCAATAACCTTTTTATTATTAAGCTTCACGCTCGTTTTACAAGAGAAAAAAAGACACAAATATTAGATTAAATCTGACTATCTAAACGTAACTATTTGCAATATCTAAACGCAGAAACTAGGACGGTAGCAGTAGAATTACCCTATTTACCAAAATATAGCATCTCTATTTTTTTAATATACCTAGGAAATATGCAAAATTGTTAGATTTTGGTGGTAGTGGTTTTATCGTTAAAACTACTTAGGGGTTTTTACTACCTCGTTGCTAAGACGTTAATTATTGCTGTGAAAACTCAGTTCTGTTCCACGAAATCTAGACATATTGATGAAGAAGAGCCCTTTGAAACACTAGAATATTAATTCTTAGCTTTGGAGCCAGAGCCTAATTGTATTCTCAACATGTTTTATGTTAAGTAATAAATAACAGATTTATGGAGCTAATCGTTAATGACAGTAATATGAATCCATCATCAACCAGCGTTTTTTTGGAGAATATACATTTCTTGGAAACATTAAAATCTATTGATGTCTTCCTTCTAATCAGAAATGTCATAATTGTCATATCTTAACATCACTTCTAGTGTCACTTACCTCTCCGTAGGTGAGTGTATGTTAATCGGTCACTTATTTGCAAATCTAATAAAGGTACTATAATGTACTAGTTTTCTGCCTTGATTTGTGTGTTCGTGAGTAGTTGTGAATTGATTTATTTACTAATTTTATTGTATTTATGATGAAGCATAGAAAAAGAGGATTGTACCTCCAGGAGAGTAGTAAGGCCACCAGCACACTACATAAGCCCAAAACCCGATCGCCGTCCTACCGTCCTCGCCGCCGAGGCCCGCCGCGACGCCCAAATCCACGCCCCTCCCGACCCTAGCTCTAGCCAGCCCGCGCCGCTGAGCCTGTAGCTTTAAATTCGTCCCTAATTAATATCAATCCTGATCCAGCTAGTCCCTTGCTGCCCTCTTCCAGCGACGCCCTAAGCCGAGGTCCGTACCCCACAGGGGGTGCCCTTAGTGTTGTCGCTTAGTTTTAGTTAGTATTTAAGTTTAAGTCCTGGCTGGAGGCCTTAATTTATTAGGGCAACCACAGGCAAGTCCGTCTAAGCAGACGACAACCTCATAGGTTGACCTGCGAGATTCCATTTATAAAAAAAAAGAAAAGAGGATTGTATGTAATCCAAGTGTGCGGACTCGTGGTGGTCGAGTTTAAATCTATGCCAAAGGTGATGAGCATCGTACGGTGGTACTGACGACGATAGCATGACGTCCGCGCTTTTATTCGACGAAGTTCTTCTATGTATAATTTGAATGATAATAAGGCAACATGATGGAATGCGCCGGATCCCCAGCCTGAATCCTTGATAGGCCTTAAAATTTACATTCGGATTAGTACTTTATTTATTATAATAAAAGACAGGTATTTGAAAAATTGCAAAATATGCAATGTTAAAAATATTCTTAATGAAGCTCCGGACTGCAATTTTCTTGCCGCTTAAGTAAGTGGTACCTATGAATCTATGTTGTTAGTTATTAAAAATTGTGTGTAGACTGTTATGTATAAAGGTACTTACTGCCTAAATTACAGACAGTGACAGCTGACAGTGCTGCCACTAGCTAGCCTATTGACAAGTATTGTCAGGAATAAAGCCTCGTATTTACTAGACTCCCGTGACCTGAATTTGTCTATGTAGACAAATTAGGTACACGTATCGGGGTAATTACGCGTATACCTAGTTCAGGTTTTATTATTGCTAAAAGTTTTATAACCGTTAAAATGAATCGAGAAATGAAACTGAACTTTGAAATTATTTTCTTGCTACACATTTTCACATCTTGATATTTAAGACTTATTCAAAAGGATATGGGCATAAGTACAGTCGATGAATATAATAAATACGTGCTAACTTCTACCATTCTGTAGTAACAGGGACTTTTACTGTCCACTTTCAACTATCAGATAGGATGCATAACATAACATCCCTACACAGAATTATTGAATGCATGTCATGAAATGAATAGTTATTCTCACTCAACAATGGGATTCTACAGCAGATTCGGAATTAAGTCAATTAAACATTCTTGTCTCAATTAAAGACAACACGTCACATTACATTTCATCACTGAAGTTATTATTGTAAATTAAATTAATGTAGGACTCATCTTTAGTATTCAACGTATTAATAATGACCAGCGGGGTAATTGCGTAACACACTAACAGGAGCAAAGGCTTTCATTTTGACAGTTCAACAACATTCATTGCGTTATTTACTTTGTTGAGCAGTTTTTTTTTTCGAACATAAGATGCAATGGATTAGCAATATCCTTCAAAATGATTCAGATTGTGATTGATTGATTGTCAATGAAGGTGCTGAACGTTTTATGTATTTATATATACTTTATTGTGCACCACAAAATACATTACAAAAAAAAAACGCTTTCTGCTCTTTAGGCAACCTTGGAATGGAAAGTGTTTTGTCTGGACATAAAATGGGGTGTCGTTGGTGCAAATAATAACTATACTAAATTATATAACATATAATATACTAAAATAGATACACAAATATATACATATACTGTTAGCGTCATTAGGCCTACGGTTAAACTTAGACTTAGCCGTCACTCACTTTCACCATTGGCCAGCGTGTCCTTGCATCCAGCGGCCCCCAAACCGTATCAGAGTGCGGGTGGCTGCAAGAAATGACGCGAAACAAATAAATTTTAGGTGAGATGGAAAAAATATAGAACCAATCCTGCAACCACCCACACTCTGTTACGGCTTGGAGGCCGCTGGGTGTAGTGACACTGGACAAGCACCTCAGTCTACATGTAACAATCTAGAAAGAATTGTGATCAGCGCAGTAGATGTATAATTAATATTGATGAGTGTAGGTACCCAATATTAATGTATTTCATATTGGACTCTTATGTACAGTAGCGTATTTACCTACTCCTAATGTATTTACTCATTTAATAGGTTCTTAACTATAATTTGGAGACAACAATACGGCAATAAAAGAAAATACTGACAATATTAATGCCTGGTTTTTTGAATTTTGAAACTATCAAATAAATCTTAACCTTAAACATGAAAAAAACAAAGAATAAGGATGGGCTAAGTATGGGTTTTACCTATCTACCAACAGTAATAGTGACTCATTAAATGTTTTTTTTTTGTATGCAGACTAGGAAAGTTATTAAATAAATGTAGTCGTATGTAAAATGTTGAAATTGTCATCGTATTGTCGTCTCCACATTGTATACACCACGGAATGTTACACGTTGGTCCATTTTAAGACAAAATAAACAGAAAATGTTTTTATAAACATCTAAAAGTAAAGGCAAAATGTAAGTAATCCCACTTTATAAATAATCGTACCACTAACGTTAACCACAAGTTTCTAGCGTCAGGTATATTGGATAGCTTGCTGGGCAGGTTTCACCACTTTCTTTAACTAGTAAGGTATGATTATAAAATGTACTGCGATTGCTACCTTATATTGAGGAAACCACCATTGCACTGCACTTGCAAAATACTTAAGAATGCACTTTGATATATTATAAGTTGCGTCTCGGAGAAACTTCGCAATGCAAACGCGGTCAACAATCAATAAATTCTATCAATTACATTCAAACTTACCTATAGGTATAGTCCATGAGTTAATTGAGCAATAAAGACAATTAACCTTTAAGTACATTGTATTATGATTAAACGTACCTCTTTTCCATAAGTGCGAATGATCTGAATAATTTTAAGTAACAATATTATCCTTTTCCTACACTTATTGCGGACTTCTCAATGTTTTTTATAGAAAATTAATAAATTTTGAATTGTAACTACCTATTTATTTTCAAGTGTGATATTTTGACAGCTGTTATTTAGCAGTTTGTCTGATATAAGTTTGAATTAGTTACCATAGTTTCTTGTTATGTTTTTTCAGATATTTTTGTAAAATGTTCGTAGATTCCTCAAATTTTTGGGTACGTATATAACGTACATATGATTATTTTTAAACTGTTTTGTTCTAATAACAACTTTTATTTCTCTAAATAAACTAAGTTTTCAGTTGACTAAGATTTGTTATTTTTTTTATTAAATCCAGTCCTTTCGCCACCGATAAGAACTCTTAGCCTCTGCATCAGCAGGTAAACTCCGTTTTTCACGATCATAGTAAATGTGATAAATTAATCACATGATTTACTTGTCAAAGTCAAAGCAATCACATTTATCATTTATCAGTATTAAGATAACAATAGTGTCGGTTCACGTTTTCAAATTTTCGTAGATTGAAATCTGATGACAGTATTTTTCAGAAACATGAATTTATTTGGAGAATACTTAAAATGGTTTTGTGAAATTACCAAGCTACCTAGTCTTTATTTGTGAAATAATTATCACTTCTCAAGTTTTTCAGGTTTCCAAGATACAGGCACCGCATTATTAATATCAACCAGTTTGGGGACACCGCATTATTATCAAAACAAAAATCGCCAACATTACAGACATAATATATTATGTAAAACTAATTATAATGCAACATTAGAACAATGTTTAAATGAATATTATTAATTTTAAGAGACCACGTACTAAGACGTAGAAAAGTTTAGAAACCATGCAATACATATAACTTAGTAATTGTTTGTCAGCCTCACTATGTTCGATTGTATTTTAATTTGTGTTACATCAATGAGCGTGTTGTAGTCTTGTTAACAAGCATATTACATGGAAGCGCTAATTTGGTTGTTTTGTCTACGATTCTCCGCTGAGCATAGGTACCTCAGCATCACGAGGATCGCCGGCAATCGTTCCGTTTAACTAGCATATGTACCTTCTTCCTTGTGAATTAATTAATGGTTATAAAATGTTACATTAATATTTATTATTATGTGCAAACACGACACTGAATTTATATTACCTATGACTTCACTTCTTTGGTATACCACAGGTATGTATTAAAAATATGAACGTACCGATGTAGCAGATCTCGATGTCCTCCCGACGTCACCTGTCACCTGCAGGTGTAGTTTGACAGCCTCCACACCGGATCGCTTGGTTCGCTCGCGAGCCTCAGCAGCAGTCTCGACAGCTCCAGCACTGTTCTTCTGTCGCTTTCCACCGCGTGAAATCTCCTGCTTCACTCCCTTTTTGTCCTGCTTTCCCCGAAAATCCTGTTTCGCTCGACGATCGCGCGTCTTCATCTTAAATAATTTCCAAAGTTCATTCTCACGTTTCACACAAACATTTACCGATATATTCACTAACAAATACGAATACAATCCAATCGGAAGCTGGGTCGAGATAAGATATTTATGTTGAAGGTGAAAGAGCTTAGATAAAAAATGGTACACAAATCAGGTGTCTGTACTACGTGACAGAAAAGACCCTTTATGTTAGCACCTCGAGGTGGTCACGTATAGTCCTTGAACCGACGCGGGAGCGTGGTGAAGGCGCAGGCGCGGGCGAGTGGACGTGTGTTTCAGTATTTACGTTTGTGGAGATGAAGTGGTTGACGTCGAGCGTGGCGCAGCCGGGGTCCGCTCGGACTGGCGCGGGCGCAGCGAGCGCGCGCCGCTCTCCTGTGTCGCTTGTTTGATCTCCGCTTGTTAATTGAAGGGATCTCGAATGACACTATTATACGAGACGCTATCACAACATCATTAACACTAATGCACATCACAATAATTGCATCTGACCGAGAAAAGGTTCACATCGTCGCTGTAAAGTGTGCAACGAACATATTCCAGTTGAATAGTACTTAAAAAAAAAGTTGTAGATACATGTCCGAAACCTATACAGCTGCTTAATCACATTCGTGGGTGAGTTAAGTTATAAAACCCTACACCACAAGTTTGATTTTGCACCTCATGTACAAATTAATTATTACTTACTAAAAAGTAAAATAATCAAACAGATGAAAAAAACTTCTTGAGGTAACAGTGTCGCCATCTTGCAAGAGTCCCACACAACTTATCGAGGCAATTATATCTTCCGGTACGCAAACTACTTCAAGTGAAAATCCACTTGTTAGTTCCGGAAAATGCCAACAGATGGCGTAAGTGTGCACAAAATTGTCTGTTTACTTTGCGTGTTCTCGGAATATTTTTAAGATTTAGATAAGAAGTTACACAAGATAGCGATGGTTTCACTTGAGTCCCGTGTAGTCAATTGGTCCGTATGCGTCATTAGCCACTTAAATTTGTAATGGTCTGGGATTGAGCGAGTTTGCATCTTTTATTTCCCAGTTGGCTGGGTAATCATAGAAACCTTACCTGAATGTAGTGAAATTATATACAGATTCATAATTTTGTAGTTTAACTGGACATTTAATAGTTGTTTATTGAATTAACATTGAAGTGCAGGCCTTTTAATAATGTTAAAAACAGACCTTTAACGTAAGATTTGCTAGCAACTTGCTTAGAATAAACTGCCTTATAGTTTCTAAAGAGTTCAAACCATGAGAAAGAAATTAGATATACTTATATTACATAGGTACGGAAATAAGTCTTATCCCGCTGGCATTTTGATTAATTGTTTTTTTTTTAACAGAATGCTCACAGCAACAAATAAAAAAGTATTCATAGGCCTGAAATTTGCTAATTACAAGCTGCCACATTTATGCAAGTACTTTGCGTTGACTAAATGTATGTTAACAGCAATTTGCAAACCAAGAGAAAGAAATTATTGTTAGGTAATAAAAAATAAACATAGACGAAGACATACATTTAAAAAAGTTTGTCGAGTCGTGTAACATCAAAACAGTTAAATCATAATTGAGCATCTACATAACATTACATTAGATATCATAAACCGAACTACTATTGTTATATAATAGTCATGAATAACAAGTACTTAATCATGACTATTTTCAAAACATTCCTTGTTTAGGACCTTTCTAATACTGTGCGCGTTGGTGCAAAATAGATCGATCTCCAGATGCGATGGTAAACTATTGAAGGCTTTAACACTACGAATAGAGAAGGCGTTACGCCTGTAATTAGTCGATGCGCATGGTGCCTGCATCAGAGGTCGTCTGCGCAGGTTATTTCGGTTAGTAATAATAATCATTTTATTGCAGAAGAAATATCCACAAATTGTTAGTAAACATTAACCTTAACAACTATGTCAGTTAATATGCAGGTGGGACAAGTAATGGACGAGCGGGCAATCAAATTTTCCCGCAATGACATTCAGGAGACAGTTCGAGCTGCGCCGCCCTCTGCAGCAGCGACGCGGCATGCTTACGTCTGATCGCTGCAAAGCCATCAGTATGGGCATCAGCAAACATTCCCAACGCACTGCAGAAGCTTGGCAGCCCCAGCAGCATCCTGAACGCATTGTTGATTTCAACTCGAAGAACATTGATGCTTTCTGGTTAGTCGAAGAAGTATTTTGGTGAGTAGTTCAGGATTATCAATCGAGCCATTTGCTATGCCTGCCTTAAAATATATAGTTATGTTAAGTACCAATATTACGTCTCATGTTCAACGGTAACAAATGGTATCGCTTGCAACAGTGTTTATTTTATTTATTTATTCATACTTTATGCACACGAATGTACAGAGGCGGACCAGTCAACCTTTGGGTGATGCCTCTGCATCACCCAAAGGTTGACAAGCAGTGGTAGGTGCAATGTTTAAAAAAACATGAATAAGTATTTTGAGAATGAGAATGCTTAAAGCCTTAAAGTCAAAATAACGCAAAAAATTCTTTTGAACGGATTCAAAATCGAGATTTGTTAATCTCGTATTGAGGGTTCCAGACTTGGGAAACGTCCTGGAGGTGGCTGCGCACGACAGAACAGTAAAGGGCTTTTACTGGTTTAACAGACCGAAAGCTACAGCAAGCTCTCATAATAAAGTCAAGGGTCAAAAAGTAATTTGCTGTCGTGTACTACACCAAGATCTCTGATAGTGCTCGTCTAACTTATGTACGTACCATCTAGTGTATATCCTGAACCGATAGTAGTTTTCTGTAGCGAGTACTGGTTTCTGCACCACGTAAAACATTTGGGTACTTATGACTTCATTTATTAATTCATTGTACAGTATCAAATTGTAAGCAGTCGATCGTTTTCAGAGGAAACCAAGTTATTCGTCGCCAAAACAGCGCTGCAAGGCTGAATAAACTCCTGTAATAAACTCACTCGCTCTAGAACTTTAGAGAAAAGATATATTTTAGATATTACATGTATGGTACCTTAATTTTGTGTTTTGGTATAATAATTTGATTTAAACGAGTGGCCGTGAGAGAGATTCCTACTACACTTTGGAATGGGCAACTAGCTTCATCTTTCTGACCGATCGACCTTGACAATTCAAAAATGCCTGTAATTGGTTTACTTTAAATAAATACTTTGAGTTTGAGAGAGATATGGGGTGGTAAATTTCTATCTTTGATTTATCCTCCTTTTTAAAAATAGGTATGATGAATGCCGATTTCTACATCTTCGGGATGACACTCTCTCTCAAAACCGTTTAAACATTAGCAGACTATATAGATTATGGAATCCGAAGGCATTCAACTTTCGGATTCCATTCACCTGAGATCCCTCTCCTCATCCGAAAACTGTAAGTATTTTGGTATGTCTCAATGCGTTAGGCGTCAACGTTACTGACATGAAGCAAACGTTGAAGGAGCACTTCTTTGGCCGCTTGAAGAAGGTATTAATTACTCTTCTTTCGGTCAGAAACAAGGTGCGTGCCTTCAACGATTGGGTCATGCCGGCTTTGATGTTCCTTTTTGGCATACTCAAATGGACTCAGATCGAACTCGACGCCCTGGATAGGAGGGTCCGTACACTGCTGACCGCAAACCGTATGCATTACTTACGATCATCGTTGACTCACAACCGCGAGGTGTGCAGTCCCAGGGAATCTTTTTTAAACTCTGAAGTGGGTATGCACCGTGACGTGGTCGCAGTGGACAAGGACTCACTGCTCTCCATGGCTAAAGAGGACCGGCGAAAAAGTGTAGTACGTACTACCGATGATCGCAACGCTTCTATCGGGCTCTTCATGAGCCTGGTGTAGATTTTTTTGTGTTCGGATCCTGGCTAGGTTTTGCTGAATTTTTAGAGGAAACTGAAAGTTTCGTGTGTGCAATTACGGATAAAATTATCCTTACGAATAACTACCGGAGACATATTATGAAGGACGGGACGGTTGACGAGTGTCGGGTATGCCACCGTCCGGGTGAGTCCATCAGACATATTATCTCTGGTTGTTCTCGTCTCGCCAACGGCAAGTACATGCACAGGCATAACCAACTAGCCAGGATTATTCACCAGCAACTTATCTTCTCATTTAAAGTAGTGTTATAACATCAAAAACTGGTTTTCATAAAAAAAACCTTCAGTAAAAGTTGGAATATACCTTCAATATCTTCAAAACCAGGTATGGTCCAGTGTAAAAAAATTATAACAATAACGTGGAGTACGAGTGAATCTCGGCTTTGTTAACTGTATTTTTACGCCCGGTAGTTCTATATAAAACATAGTTCTAAATCTATGTACACACAGTTCTTTCTCCTTGTTTCTCCTTCAGCAGTATGGGTCCTAAATGGTTCGTGATTAGGAAGCCAATAGGCGTCGTGATCAATATGGCCTGTACGATGAGCCTCATGAGATGTTCAGCGTACTCCATCCGCACGTAATCAGGGACGCCCCGGGCTATTAGCACGTTAATTGCTACGGGGCACAACACCGCTTGAAAAGTAAAAAAAATCATTCATAACAAAAGATTAGGGAAATTCGTTATGATGGTTCTGATATCAAGGAAAACGAACAATCCTATCATTACCTTACTAAGCCTTTAGTAGTCCACAGCTGGACGTAGGCCTCTCCAATTGCACTCCTTTCAAATAGGATATTCAGCATGCAGCATGCAGCATTCCTGTATTTGACTGGAGAATAGCTATTGTTTGCTAAAGCCTATAGCGATGTGCATTCTCCATACAAGCTCCGCTCGATTTCTTCGAATGTGATAACGAAAACGATCATACCATAACAGGTTGGTAAGATGTATGTGGCTCAGACCTCCTCAGATGAAGGCAGGTATCGTTTGAGCTAGGCGTTGGTCACTATACAGTCAATAGTCCTCGAACGCAGGCAAAAGAGACGACGAGATTAGATCCAGATGGGATACAGGTTTTTTCTTGTGCCTTTGCAAACTATGTATGTATTGGCATGAAGGAAAGTTTTATTTCTCAAAAAAAAACAAACATAGCTCACTTAAATATGAGAAACATAACAAAAAGTCTAAAGTACTTAACATAATTGTCGTTCGATCTATTGAGAACATACAGTGAGTAATGATATATTAGTGTTGATTAGCCAAAATCAACTTTAACCTATTTTTGAAAATGTTAACTGACGTAGAATATCTTATTTATTTCGGCAAGAAAGCTGCACTCCCTCAAACTTAATAGTTCTTCTTCCGTTCAATGTCCTAACTGAAGGCAGTTCAGTACTAACCCTGTTCCCAGTGTATTAGTGGTACTCACCACTACTACACTAGGAATAGGGAATAATTTGTGCTTGAAATTGATTTGTTAGTGTATTTTGTTTGTTAACATTTTCTTTATTATTAATAAAAATAATAACGAGCCCTGACTGAGTAGCTTGGATCCTGTTCCCGATACCGGTGGGCTACAATTTTATTTTTATTTTTATTTGGTTTATTAAGATATTTAAAAATGTATTGAATATGTAAAAACAAGAATAAACAAAATAAAAATATTTTTAAACAAAAAACTTCAACAATGCTTATAAAAACATTAGGTCGCATGAATTTTAGTGAATGAAGGTCATACGGATGGAGTAAACTCTGACTCCCATACTAGAAGATCCATTGATTTAGGAGTGCATATGTTACAGGATTGCAGGGAAATCGATACACAAACTGAAACCATGAATTCAGCACATGGTACTAGAGCCCCCCCTAGCTTGGAAATTTTTCGTCGGTTATCAAAAAATAATCTGCTGTTTTATAGAAAAGTGTTTTTAACTAATTAAATAAAACACCTAAGAATCAACAATACGGAAAGCTAAATTATTCGGAGACCCTGAATGGAGTAATTTTTACTCGAAAAACAGATGTTCAGTCGTAACTAAAACCAGCCCTTGCATACTTGGCTAAAAGGATGAAAACTATAAATGACTTCTAAAGTAATGCCTTATTTATTCACTAAGATATGATTAAAGGTTATTGACCTAGGTATGAACTTTAGGTGCGGGTCAAGGACTCGCATTGAAATCCATTAAGACTTAGGAAGGATCAAAGCGAAGCGACCTCCCTGCCCACTGTTCATTATCCCAAACAATATTTAAACTATAATTAAAGTGGATTATATGTTTACTAAAACCATAAAATCTTAATGGCACAGCATTCGGGTTTGAAAGAGAATAGGTGCCAATTTTGAACACTGTAAATGAAAATTTTTGAAGAAAAGAAGTCTCTAGAACACTAGGGTTTGAAAAAATAATAGCAACTTGTATTCAGGTTATATTATGATATCAAACAATCTTGCTGAATCTTTTACGATTATTTAGTCTATTTATCAGATTTAAATACGTACCTAAATGGAAAGCTCACTGAACTGCGATATACTTATTCATAGAAAATTTCAATTTGAACTTTACTTCTAAACAGTGAAATTTCATAAGTTCTAAGTGGTAAAGGATAAAAGGTTTTCATAAAGCCGATATCACACGCTTCATGCATCATTTCATGCATTCATTTATTAATTTTAGTTTCATTCCACGTTTTCACACTGACGAAACTATCTATAAATATAGGAATGAAAGTGAAAGACCTGAAATCTAACATCATTGGATCGGTTCACTAATGAATTCATTTGATTCTGTTAATTATTTTTATATGGTCGAGGAACAATAAACGAATTGATGCAGACACTTTGCACTATTTATCTTTATTATTAAAAACCATTTTCGTTTTACAATAATTTTTGTAGCAGCATTACCCAAAGACAGCAAACTTCTTAAAACCATGGATTATATTATTATACGAGTTTAGAATTGGAACACTGTCCTTTTTCTCAACACTCTCCCTCAATCTGTCTAAATAGATGAGTAGACAGAGGCTTAGTCATTAAGTCTGGTAACTGATTATTTGTAGGAATATAAATCACCTCTATGAGTCCCTGTTCTACCTTTTCCTTTATAAAATCATATTTTATATCCATATGTTTGAGACGTTTCTGATCAGGATTATAAACTGTCTTTAAAGTACTCTGATTATCTTCAAAAATAGTTACATGTTTCAAGTTAACATTTACATCTTTAAGTAATTTAATTAAATTACTATTTATTATTTTACTATTGTTAGATGTTATGTTAGCTTTGTGTGAAGGTTCTGTAGAGGCTTGCTGGTTAATTAATCAGCAAGCCTCTACAGAACTTTCACACAAAGCCATTAACTCAGCCTCAGTAGTACTTAAAGTAACATTATTTTGGTTTTTAGACTTCCAAGAAATAGTATTACCATAAAACTTAAAAACATAACCACTAGTGGACTTTCTGTCCATGCTTCTACCTAAATCAGAATCAGCATATCCTACTAGAGTATTATTAATATTGCAATTGGTACAAATTAATTGATAATTAATTGTTTGTTTTATATATCTAAGAACTCGCTTTAAAGCTTTTACAAGTTTTACACTAGGTTTTCCTTGAAATCGGCTCAAGTATGAAACAGCTGTAGCTAAATCTGGTCTAGTGCCCACCATACAATACATTAAAGATCCTATGAGTGATCTACAATGGTTTTCTAATGTCATATCATATAGATATGTGTGTTTATGTCTAGTTGTAAATTAGGATCCATAGGTGTGTCCAATCTTGCATACCATATTTCTTTAATACATTTTGTAAATACTTCGTTTGATTAAGATAGATTTGTCTATTTTGTTTTAAAATAGAAATTCCCAAATAAGTTAAATTATTACTTCCCATATCTTTCATTCTACATTTTTCTGACAAAAAAGCTTTTTACTTTTTCTATTTCGTTAGAGTTAAGCCCAAAAATTAAAATATCGTCGACATAAATTAATAAGTACACTCATCAACAAAATCTAGGGATATTTTATATTTAATCAAATATCTATTAATCTATGAAGAATTTTCTGATATAGTAAATGGAAGAATGATAGGATATTTTAAGGTCTTTAATAATAAAAAATACTATTTCGTGATTCTTTTGTTTTAAATCTAAATATATATTTTTAAAATCGCCGTAGAAAATTAGTATGACTAAAACTTCTTTTCTTCATACAAAAATTAAATTGTCAATGTCTTGCTGCGTTATGAGGTCCCATGTTCTTTGCAAGTGTTCGTAAAGTTGTAGTTCCGTCGTCAAATTTGGCGGGAAATCTCTCAAAGCTTTTCGTTGTAACATGTCCCAGGCATGCTCTATAGGATTTAAGTCGAGCGACTGTGCAGGCCAATCCAAAACTTGAATATTGTGGTCTCGGAGAGCGGCCGACACGAGACGCGCCGTATGGGAAGGAGCATTATCGTGCGGGCCTTAAATTCCGGGCCCATTTGGATTCTGTGTGGGACAATAACAGGCTCTACTACCTCCTCATGGTATTTTTGTGCAGTCATGTTGCCTTGGATCCAAACGAGCTGGGTTCGTCCGCCAAAATGATTTCCTGCCCACACCATGGTTGTCCCGCCTTGGTATGAGTGGACCTCCTGAGGGTGCCGTAGACGGCTAACTCTCCCTGGAGATCTCCAAACGTGTGTTCTTCGTGAATCCGGATGAAACCCAAACCGGGAATCATCGGTGAACAGCACCAAATACCATTGTTCGTCACTCCATGGTAAATGCTCCCGAGCCCACGAAAGCCGCCGACCGCGATTGCCACGTCGCAATGCTGGAACACGGAGCGGTCTTCGAGCATGAAGACCAACTTCATGCAACCTCCTTCGCACTGTTTGGTCGCTTACCAGCAGCCGATGGTCCTACTGGAGCCTTTGTACTATTTGCATCGCTGTGATATTTGGTTGTCTTCTGGCGGTCATTTGGAGATATCGATCCTGTCTCTGCGTAGTAACAGTATATCTATTAGTGTGCCGTTCAGTCACATCCCCAGAACTGCGATAACGTGACCACAACCTTGATATCACGTTTTGGCTGGTGTATAGGGCCTCAGCAACGATGCGTTGAATAGCACCATTTTCTAACATGGCCCACGGCTCGTAACATTTCATCTCGACTCAAATGACGACGTGACATGACTTTTAAAGCTCACACGACACGTTAAATTAAAAAAAGAAAATCAATCTAATCCCTTTCCATTAATTAATATTAATAAAACAATTTTAACTTTTCTTAGTGTAACGAATTACTAACAATTTTACCGCCGTAATTTGTTGTTTCTTTTGTTTTTTTATTTTCATTTTTAAATTTAGAGAATATAATAAATGAGGTTTCAATCTGTATATAAACTTTTTATAGAAAATAAACAGATTTTAAACTATAGATTCGTAAATAATTTAGGATTGAGGTATCCCTAGGTTCTGTTGATGTGTGTACGTATATATCTTTCATATAATACAAATAATAATTATTTTTAGATCTCTCAAAACCATAAGTAGTTATAACTTCGTTAAATTTTTCATACCAATATTTGGGAGATTTCTTTAATCCATATAGTGACTTATTTAGTTTTAGTACCTGACTATCTGGTATATTTAATCCCTGAGGGGCTTTAAGTATACAACTTCATCTATTCTACCATATAGAAAAGCTCCTTTAACATCCATTTGATGAATATTATAGTCTCTGTGTGCTGCTACTGACAACAACACTCTCAATGTTTGCAGTTTCAAAACCAGTGAGTAAATGTCTTCTAAACTTTTTTTTTGCTGAAATCCTCTTACTACCAATCTTGCTTTACATATTTCCTTTTTACCCATTTCTTTTCTAGTAAATATCCACTTGCTATCTATTAACTTCTTATTCTCTGGTTTAGGTACTATCTTCCATGTTTTCTCTTGTAGGACTTTCATTTCTTCTGATATAGCATTTTGCCATTGCTGTTTATCTTTCCTTTTCTGTATTTCCTCAAAACTTTGTGGTGTGTCAGAATGAATCGTAAGTAAAACATATAATATATCTCCTGTATCTTCATTATCACCCAACTGGTAATCTGCTTGCCATTTAGGGTTTCTTGCATTTCTTCTAGGTCTCTCCCTGTTTGCAGCTCCTTTTCAATCTGATTTCACAGATTTCTATGTTTTGTTCTCTGCATAATCCTGTATTCTGTCTTTCTAGTGTGTTACCTTTTGTCTTATTCTCTGTTATTCTCTTACCTTCTTCCTTTTTATTTTCAGGTAATTTCCTTCTTTCTTCGGGTGCTTCATCTTTTTCTTCTACATCTTGGTAGGGTAAGTCACTTCTTGGCACATATCTTTCTTTAGGTTTTTCATCAAATATTACATTTCTTGCATGTACTGTCTTTTGTGTTTCAGGATCGAAGAGTATGTAACCAGCTGGAGCATATCCAATCATAATCATAAAAGCTTCCAAATACTCTCATGTTTGACACATTTGGTTTTCTTCCTTCCCAGAGTTCACTTGCAGTATGGTGCCTGCCTGCTGATGGACTTCGGTTATTAACATAAGCAGAGTAAAATAAAGCATCTCCCCAAATCTCTTTTCCTATTGTTGAATCTAATAAAACTGTTCTGGTCTTTTCCATCAATGTTCTATTCATTCTCTCGGCTACCCCGTTCATTTCTGGGTTATATGGGACCGTGTACTCCATTTTAATTCATTACATATTCCTTACCGTTATCTGATCTAAGTTTTAAGATATTCCTATTAAAATGGTTTGTGACATAATAATAATATTGTTTGAATTTACTAAAAACTTCACCTTTATTATTTAAGAGATATATCATTACAAAATGAGTATAATCATCAATAAAGGTTATAAAATCGAGATATCGATCTCTAGTTGGAGGGTTAATTGGCCCACACACATCGGTATGCACTAATTCCAAAGGCCTGGACGCCCTATGACCCTCTCTATTAAATGGTTGTCTTGTCATTTTACCTGTCAAACACTGTTCACACAATGTATCATAATTATTTGTTTTTAAGTCTCCTAATCCATTTACCATGTTATTTTGTCTCAATAAACTTAATTTTTTAATTCCTAGATGTCCAAAACGCCTATGCCACATATTAACATCATAAATATTCCAGTTTATCTATTAACAATTTTACTGTGTAAAGAACCTTCTTGATTTCCTATCATGACAAGATCATTGTTGTATACTCTAACCTTACCTTTGTAAAATTCTACTCTAAAGCCATGGTTTTACATTTTAGATACTGACAATAAGTTTATTCTTAAATCGGGGACATAATAAACATTTTTAATACTAAAATATGGCTCTTTTCTACCAACAATCAAAGGGTCAGATGTTATTATTAACATGGACAGCAAGTCTCTATTCGTGGCAACACGTGAGCACTTGCGGGTGTTGTACTCCCTAAATCTGCGGCAATCTTTGTTACATGCTTCTTGAGCTTCTTCGGAAAGTTGCCCAATTGGAAGCAATGCCGCTTTGATGACCTCAGTACTGTGTAATAATTTTGTATGTACAGTAGCAGGCATATAGTACCACGAATAGAGACTAAGGTAATGTCTTCTAGTTTCAAGACAAAATTTATTAAATTCAACTATAAAAAAAAAAAGTTTATCTCGAACCCAGAAGACAATGTCCTCAAAATAACATCGAATTGTTTGATAATAGTAACATCCAATCCTGTGATTTGAGCGCTCATCTCAGCATTCTTAAAAAAGCGACGGGCTGTGTTTCCATCATTGGAAGAACCAAATCCTGGCTTTGGTTTATCTACAATGAGTCCCATCTCGTTCTTGAATATCAACTTGATTTCTTCGGAACGAATCTTGATATCAGCTTTGTCGTCGTCGCTTCTAGCCTGCCATTTCTTAATATTCAACTTATAGCTGATATGTAAAAGGCATTCAAAGCAACGAATCCAAGCATGAAGTGTAGATAAACCAAAGCCAAAATGTTCCTGATTGCTGTAAAACTTCGCGGGGTCATCGTTCATCGTCTCTCTACGTCACCCGCTCCGCCTCCTCCTTCGCGAGCATTACTGCTTCGCAGAAGGAGGTGACGGCTTCCCATTCCCTCTCGCTCCGTACCGTGGCTTGGATCAGGGCCGGACGCGAGAAATCACCGCCGCCGATCGCGGTGGTACTCCGTCCAAGCTGGGCAGACCACCACCGTATGCTCCACCGTGTCCTCCGGGCGATCCATACAATTGTGACACAATGGCGTTTCATCTCGCCTATATGGAACAGGAACCTCCCGAAACAACCATGTCCGGTGAGGACCTGTATAAGGCGGAAGGTGAGGACGCCGTGGTGCCTCTCCACCACTCCTCAAAGAAGGGACTTATCGCCGCTATTGTGGCGTGCCCAGTAAAGTGATTTCTCGCGGCAGCGCCACACCCATACGTGTGCGAGGGCTTTTGCCACTAGATCCCATGGCGGCCATCCGGCAAGGAGGCTCACCGCCTCGCAGGAGACCGTGCGGTGTCCTCGGACCAGCAGGATGGCCATGACCCTTTGGGACGCGTTCAACCGGCGTTCTGGTCGGCGCTTCAAAGAACGTGCCCACACCGGTGCCCCGTGAAGGTCCATGGACCGCACGAGCCCCGCGTAGAGCCTCCGGAAGGACGCGTTTGGACCCCCTAGATTGGGCAGGAGCCGCTTCAAGGCAGCCCCAGCCCCAGTCTGGTCCAAATGCTCCACGAAGTTCGGCTGTCGAGGAGCAGTCCCAGGTACTCGACGCCGATGTGAACTCCTCCTGCCGTTATCTGAGATCCCGAGTGTGAAAATGAGAACGGCGAGCAGGTGAGTTCAATTTTTCACCTTCCTCTCCTATTTCCTCTATCGAACAAATAAAAAAGGGGTTGGTGTATCTGCATTTAATTCACAACAATCTGAAACACAGCCTTTCAGAGTCAAATTCTCTGGATGGAAATAACTAACTTTTCGGTTCGTTTAGAAAAATATGCACTAGAAGTCAGAGTAATATACAACCTAGGTGATACCAATTTATAGAACTTTCTTGAAACCTACTCCTCTCAACTGAAGCAAAGAATCAGAAGAATAATTTTCGCAGATTTTAACGTCGACTTACTAAATAAAGATAGAACTACAAAACAATACAATAAGCTAATGAACGAAGCCGGACACAAAATACTAAATAAAATAGGAAGAAAAATATTGTACACGAGATTCGGCCACACGGAAATCCACTATATATCACGTTAGTACTAATCTAAAATACTACTTTTTCATATGGCAGTCATCGAGTCTTCTATGTTGGACCACAAACAGATTTATATTGAGCTAAAAAAAATAAGACCTACAAAAACATATTCTAAATACGAAGCCAACGACTACATCAAATTGTGTGCGTCGCTTGAAAAAGTGGACCTTAATGAACCATATAATAATAATAATAAGTTTATTGATCCAAAAATTTATACATAGACACAGGTTGTATAGTAGTATATGCTAAGACTTATTCAACTAACAATGGACACAAAGGGAGAAAGAAATAATTGTCTATATTACCAGAAACATTAAATTCTGTCTCCTAAACTAGGGGTGGCCTGTATCTTAGGAGACAGTGATTCAACCGAGCTGTACTGTAAGTTAAATGAATGATGGACGAGTGTCGATGCCAATGGGTCACACGACGCTCGACTCTCGCTGCGGACGGACGTGTCTCGCGCTCTCCCGCTCCCGGCCCAGTGTTGTGTTTCCTGCTCCTACTCGTTGCGACCACGTGACGTCATCGTAGTCGCCCCGACTACTCCGATAAAAATAAAATCAAGAAATTGATTTTATTTTTAATCAATTAAAAAAGTGCCTTTTTCAAGGCAAATCTCGTTTCATCAACAGACGTTTGTGAGTAGCTTCACTAGGCCCCTTCTGGGTAAAACCACAGTTTCGTGGTCCTCGGTTGAAACCTTACGGTGTCAACGAAGCCGAGTGGGGTGTTGACCCAATTCACACCCGCCGAACCCCTTCAGGGCGAGGCAGCTAGTTGGACGGGTCCCAGATAACCGGCCTTGGGGGATCTCCTAGTCGGCTCTGGTGACAGTTTTGCTTTCCAGCTACTCACCTAGTGTCTTTAGGGTGTGTCTACACCCTTCGCGCTAGACTGGTCAGGGCCCCGTTCGCACAATAAGACTGGCGACGGGTTACAAGCTTAGGGCTCACCAATAGGTACACACCTCCCTGTCTACACCCGACAGGGAGGGAACTCATCCCCGGGCCAATCCACCCGGGGAGTTAGGTATAGGGTTTAGGCTACGTAGGGAAATTTTCTCTTTCCACCATTCCTTCCCTAATATAGTTACCGCTCCGATCATGGAGGACGCCGTCCTCTTGGCGTTCCTCAAAGAGGTCCTATTAAAGGACCCCGAGTTTCTGGCGAAATATGGCGCCAAAATAAGCCAATGTGCCAGTCCCACTCCGTCTCAAGGCGCACTCGCTATCTTCAGTGACGCGCTTGAGAGCCCGCTATCGCCACCTGCATGCGAATAAGGCATTCCGCTCTTTGTTCCGGCAAACAATGTTCCGGCTAATATCTCTGCCCCCATTGTTTCACCCTCTATTGTACCGGCAGATAATACTCCGGCCGCTAATCCGGCCCCTATTGTCTCGCCCGCCTTTGTTCCGGCCGCCATTGTCACGGCCGCCATTGTTCCGGCCGCCATTGTCTCAGAGACAACGCAGCTGCGCGCCGCAGCAATAAACACGACTCGCCCGGAGAGCATGGACACGTCAGTCCCACTCTCCGAGGATGAAGCCCGCACCTCCTCCTCCAGCGACGACGACTTCCAAGAAGTCGTTAAAGGAGGCAAGAGGAAGGCTAAATCCTCCGCCCCCGCCCGGCCCCGGCCCGGTCACCAAGGCCCAGAAAAAACAGGACGACTTATCGTCCAGCTCCACTTCCGCCCCTAGTCCGCGGGCCAGTCGCCCCGCCAGCCCTATGGCTTGCCCACCCGCTCCTACCGCGAGGAAGCAAAAGCCTCCTCCCCCCATTTACGTCCAAGACAAGTCCAAATGGACTGAAATTTCCAGGATGTGTGTTGATCGCAAGATCAACTACACCAACGCCCGATCCACCCTCCAGGGGATCAAAGTTACCGTCCCCACGTCTACGGACTTTAGGGATCTCTCCCGCGCCCTGCGTGAAAGGAACTATTCCTTTCACACGTATTCCCTTCCGGAGGAAACCCCCACTCGCGTCGTCATTAGGCGCGTTCCCCAAAAATTCCCCACTGAGGAGATTAAGGACGACCTTATTGCACAAGGCGTCCCAGTATCCGCCGTCCATCGCTTGCACAAAGCGAGGCAGGGCCTTGTATACGACATGGTCCTTGTCATCTGCGACCCCACGGAAGGTTACCACCCGATATTCAAGGTGAAGTCGGTGTGCTCGCTCTCGGGCATCTCTATCGAGAAGCCCTACCGAGCCAACTTGATAGGCCAGTGTCATCGCTGCCAACTGTACGGTCACTCGCAGACCAACTGCTATGCGACCCCTAGATGCGTCAAGTGTCTAGGTGAGCATGGCACCGCCGACTGCTCTCGCCCTAAAGATAGGGAGCTATGTGCAGAGCCGCCGAGCTGCGTCCTCTGCGGCCAATCCGGTCACCCGGCAAATTACCGGGGCTGTCCGAAAGCGCCAAATTCATCCTCTCCGAAACTCGCGAAACGCGCGAGTTACCGCCAGCACAGGGAAAGCCCCTGGGGGAAGCTTCCCTCCGCGCAAATGCCGGAGCGGCTTAGCCCTCAAAGGCCCTCTCCCTGGGCAAACCTGACGCACCTTAAAGCTTCCGCAGCTTCAGTGCCCTCCAAACCCGCTCAACCCGCTGAAGTTCCAGCGCTGATGGCTACCGCCATCCCAGCGCCTGCGGCAACCACCGCGGCCCCTACGGCTCCACCGGTTGCACCGCAAAGAGCCCCGGGCCGCGACAGCGCCCAAATCATAATCAGCACAAACGCGGCCCTCTATTCCTCCGCCGCGGAAAAAATGGCCGACGAAATCGTTGCTGCAAACGGCAACCCTCGTCGTCTCTTAGAAATACTTAACGCGTATCCCGAGATCGCGTTAGTCCTGAAAACCTTAAAATTCTAATTTCCAATGGATAACACAAGGTTAAATTCCACCAAACCCCGATCCCTCAAACTAGGATTTTTCAACGCTAATGGCGTTTCCGGTCAACGCGTTGAGATCGCCGCTTTCCTCCGCGACCACCAGCTCGACATCCTCCTCATACAGGAAACCTTCTTAAAGCCTCATCACCGCAACCCGAACATTGCCAACTACAAACTAGTTCGCAATGACAGGTCTCCATGCCACAAGGGTGGCACACTCATATACTTTAGGAAATCTCTGTATTGTATCCCTATAGACCCACCTCCTCTCTTGTCCCATCTGGAGACCTTTATCTGCCGGCTCAGCATGACCGGCCACCAACCGATCACCATCAACTCCGCGTATATCCCACCCGACAATGGTCCGGAGGATCCCATCTTGCTCCAAAAGGACTTCACTGCCCTCTTCGGTATGAGTGACTCCGTCATCTTGGCGGGGGATCTTAATGCCAAGCACCCGGCGTGGAATAGTAGCACAACCTCAACCAGAGGTAGGTTAGTTTTCAAGTTAGGCGAATCCCTTAACTTTGACGTCATCGCTCCAATGAGCCCGACTCACTTCCTAGGTAATCCTAATCACCTTCCCGATGTTCTCGATGTAGCGCTGCTCAAGAATGTGAACCTCCGTTTGCAATCGATAGAGACGTTCCACGAGCTTAACTCTGACCACCGCCCTGTAGTCATGCATCTTGCACCCTACTCGGGCCCGATCGACCCCAACCGCCCCCCTCAGACCCAGACGATAACCGACTAGAGGAAAGTAAGCGAAAGACTGAAATCCACCACGTCGCCTCACTTAGACACCATCCCCGATCACTTAGTGTCAGTCGCCGACACGACGGCCGCAATCGACTCTTTTACAGAGCACGTACAATCCGTATTGACGGATTGTTCACGGGAAGTTCCGGTGATGGAAGACCATCGCTGGAAACTACCTACTGACGTACGTGACCTGTCCGTTCGGTGGTGGAGGCCATTTTGGGCCACTTGCGCGCATGGGTGACGCCCCTTTTCCGTGTTTTGGCGGGAAAACGGCGCGTGTGATTAAAACGGCGATAACTCCTAAGTTATACACGGGAGCTGTATGAAGTTACGTCGTTGTAATCGTTATTAAATAAGCTAACGTGTTATGTATAGATTAGCCCAGTTTTGCCTAGTAATTTATTAGTAATTCTCATTTGAAATCTGTGTGAGGGGATATTTCCCAGTTTCTTGTGTAAGGGTCATTGTAATTCAAAATATAAACCATTATTTCATAAAGTTTTTGTTTAATTTACATAAATATAAACTGTTTCACAATAATCCATTCAAAGTACACACCTTCCCATAAATTTTTTACAAGCTACAAGCTTTACAAAAACATGACGTCATCTGGACGTGTCGAGTGACGGCGCAAAAAAAAGGTCTGTTCATTGTTCGATTCTCAGAACACTAATGGCTAAGTGGCTTGGGTTGTTATCTTACATTAACAAATGGTCCACATACTTATCGCAGACAGAGTCTCAGCCGTTAGAAGTGTTTAGATTAACAGTATCGACTAACCAAAACAAACATTTGAAACCAAGCGCAAAAAATATCCACTCAAACTTTGCATCATAGTTTAAATTGTGTTGTATTTATTTTAAATGTAAATTGATATTCTACATTTTGAAGATATTTACAAATCGATAAACACAATAAATAGGCATGCTGTCTTACAAAAACATTGCAGAAATCAACAACCAAAATTAACAATTTCGCAACAAATTCGCACAAGTACATCAACAAGAATTAGATAAAAATTACAAAAAAAGGATAGGAAATTAAGATACAGCAAATATTGTCAGATTTGAACTCGAAGTTAAGAAAGTACATAAGAATGTTTTATGTACTTGTACACATGTCAGATTTGAACTCGAAGTTAAGAAAGTACATAAGAATGTTTTATGTACTTGGACACATTAATATTATGTACTTGTACATAATATTGTCAGATTTGAACTCGAAGTTAAGAAAGTACATAAGAATGTTTTATGTACTTGTACACATTAATATTATGTACTTGTACATAATACTGTCAGATTTGAACTCGAAGTTAAGAAAGTACATAAGAATGTTTTATGTACTTGTACACATGTCAGATTTGAACTCGAAGTTAAGAAAGTACATAAGAATGTTTTATGTACTTGGACACATTAATATTATGTACTTGTACATAATATTGTCAGATTTGAACTCGAAGTTAAGAAAGTACATAAGAATGTTTTATGTACTTGTACACATTAATATTATGTACTTGTACATAATACTGTCAGATTTGAACTCGAAGTTAAGAAAGTACATAAGAATGTTTTATGTACTTGTACACATGTCAGATTTGAACTCGAAGTTAAGAAAGTACATAAGAATGTTTTATGTACTTGTACATAATACTGTCAGATTTGAACTCGAAGTTAAGAAAGTACATAAGAATGTTTTATGTACTTGTACACATGTCAGATTTGAACTCGAAGTTAAGAAAGTACATAAGAATGTTTTATGTACTTGGACACATTAATATTATGTACTTGTACATAATACTGTCAGATTTGAACTCGAAGTTAAGAAAGTACATAAGAATGTTTTATGTACTTGGACACATTAATATTATGTACTTGTACATAATATTGTCAGATTTGAACTCGAAGTTAAGAAAGTACATAAGAATGTTTTATGTACTTGTACATAATACTGTCAGATTTGAACTCGAAGTTAAGAAAGTACATAAGAATGTTTAAGAAAAAAACACATGCAACCCAAACAATCATGCAAACAAGTTTTAAAACACTAGGAACAAAGAAAATAACCTATAGAAACCTCTATTTCTATTTTTATTTTAAAAATAACCTGTAAAAACCATAATTCCAAAAAAAAAAAACATTTTTTTTATGTTCATAACTTCCCCTTTCGTCGGTCGGTTAAACATAAAGCGTATCCACAGTAATTTCAAATCCGGACTATTACACAAAAAAATGGCGCTAATACCTAAAACCGCCCGTGGTGGAACCAGACTGATCTAGTCTGCTGTTCGGAGGGATTTTTTAAATTCAATGATACGCACATTTCTAACGCTATCAGTTGAAATAAATGCATGTTATCGATAGTATGATACATATACGACGTACGAATGAGTAAGAGATTCATCAAAATATAAGAATTATAATAATAACACGAGGAAAAGTAACCGGCCGCGGCAAAATGGCGGCAAAATGGCGCCAAAATGCTAACGGTGTTTGCGGAAATAACAAATTGTAACCAAATCCTTTAACTAATTCTCAACCTAATCACTAAAAACTGTTAAGCACTTACCTTTCATCTTCAGAAAATATATTCACACTGAAATATTCCGAATCACGGTAATACAGCTAAATTTTAAAAGGTAAATAATTGAAGTTGTTGCTAGGAAACGAAATCAACGAGCATGTCAAAACAATCGCTGACAACCGCCGGCGGTACGTTCCCTCGAAGCGTACGGGCGAATCAATAGCATGAATGTTTCATTTAGTACACTCTGTGCAAGTTTGAATGCTTAAAATATAGAAATATACTAAATATTAACGTCAAAACAGACTGCGTCTCAAGCAGACTACTCTAGTCTGCTTCCACCATTGACTGTTTTTATTTTGCAGACTGGAGTAGTCTTGTCCACCACGGAACGGTTCCGAGAAGAACGCGGCCATCCGTGCCTACGACTCCTTCCCTTGTGACGCGAACAAAGCCCACATGCGCCATTTACAGCGTGCTGTAAAGAAACGCATAGGGGAGGTTCGCTCTGAGGGCTGGAACAAGATGCTCAGTGTACTCGAGCCCACTCATCAAGCCTTCTGGCAATTACAGAGGAAATTGCGTTCCTCAGAAGAGGTCTCTATGCCTCCTCTCATCCGCCCCGACAATAGTGTCGCTTTCGATAGTCCCGAAAAGGCTGAATGTCTTGCTGACAGCCTAGAGTCCCAATGTTCTCCCAGCTCCCAACCAGTAGACCAAGCTCACCTGAACAAGGTCGACGCTGAAGTCGAACGAAGAGCCTCCCTCGCTCCCGTCGAAGACCCTGATGATACTCTGCCTCCCGTCACTCCAGACGAAGTGCACGACATCATTAAAGGGCTCCACGCTCGTAAGGCCCCGGTTCGGATGGTATTACCAATAAGGTATACAAACTCCTCCCTGCCCCGCTAATAATGCTTATGACCGCCATCTTCAATGGCGCCTTGAGCAACAACATTTACCCACAAGCATGGAAAGAAGCCACCGTCATCGGTATCCCAAAGCCAGGCAAGCCAAAGTCTGAGCCCTCCAGCTACCGCCCTATTAGTTTACTCAATGTTCTCGGCAAAATCTACGAGAGGCTTATTTATAAGCGTCTCAAAGACTACGCCGAAGCAAAGAGCCTCATACCAAACGAGCAGTTTGGTTTCCGTAGCCAACACTCGGGCACCCAACAGGTCCACCGTATAGTAGAGCACTTATGCGCTGGTCTGCAGCGTAACGCGACGACGGGTGTGTTATTCTTCGACATAGCGAAAGCCTTCGACAAAGTCTGGCACAACGGCTTGATATACAAGCTCTACCAACTAGGAGTGCCAGATCGTCTCGTGCTCACCTTACGAGACTTTTTGTCGAACCGGACCTTTCGCTATCGCGTCGAGGGAGCACTCTCGTCCCTTCATCCTATTCGCGCCGGTGTCCCTCAGGGTTCCGTTATATCTCCTCTCGCCTTCACGCTGTTCACTAGCGATATCCCAAAAAGTAAAAAGGCTCAGTTGGCTCTCTTCGCCGACGACACTGCCGTTTACTATACCGGTCACTGTCCCAACGCTATAGCTCGTACTCTCCAAACCTCCGCAAACGTCCTAGGCGCTTGGTTCCGGAAATGGAGAATCGAGGTCAACCCCGATAAGAGTCAGGCGGTTCTCTTCTCGAGACGTCGTCGACTCCCTCCCCCACTTCCCAGCCCGATCACTATGTACGGCAAGCCAATCCCTTGGGAGAAGCAAGCCAAATACCTAGGCGTGATCCTCGATGAGAACCTTACCTTTAAGGCTCATATTAATGCGGTTCGCGCGCGCGCCTCCTTCGCTCTTAGCAGGCTCCAATTCGTACTGACAGCCCGTAGTAAACTGTCCCTCAAATGCAAGCTCCGCATCTATACCGCAGTCATCCGTCCCATCATGACCTATGCCTGCGTTGTATTTGCGCACGCTCACCCACGTCATCTCCATAAGATGCAGACCCTCCAAAACCGTTTCCTCAGAAGGGTCACGGGTGCTCCCTTCTATGTCCGTAATATAGATCTTCACGTCGACCTCAAAATGCCAACCATAAAACAGTTCATGAAACGCTTATCAAAGCGTTTCTTCGACTGCGGCATCAAACATTCTAACCCCCTGATTACAGCGGCCGCCCGCTACACTCCCTCTCGCATTAGCAGTATTCGCCGACCAAGGCATACTTTAATCGACCCCGACGACGCCACTACCCTCCTCCAGGAGAGTAGTAAGGCCACTAGCACGCTACATAAGCCCAAAACCCGATCGCCGTCCTACCGCCCTCGCCGCCGAGGCCCGCCGCGACGCCCAAATCGACGCCCCTCCCGACCCTTGCTCGAGCCAGCCCGCGCCGCTGAGCCTGTAGCTTTAAATTCGTCCGTAAATAATACCAATCCTGATCCAGCTAGTCATTTGCTGCCCTCTTCCAGCGACGCCCTAAGCCGAGGTTCGTACCCCACAGGGGGTGCCCTTAGCGTTGTCGCTTAGTTTTAATTAGTATATAAGTTTAAGTCCTGGCTGGAGGCCTTAATTTATTAGGGAATCCACAGCCAAGTCCGCTTAAGCAGACGACAACCGCATAGGTTGACCTGCGAGATGCCAAACAAACAAACAAATGTCGATGCCAATCTACTATATTAAAAAAATATGTGAGTTAGCTGAGTAAGTAATTTTAGATTTATTTGAGCATGGATGGATGGATGGATGGATGCAGGAATTTAGAAAGAGTATGGATGTGAATCGGAGAGAGGTGTGTGTGTTCGTGTTTGTGAGTGAAATGTTAGTTGTGTTTTAAGGGTGTGTGTGTGTTGAGTGTTATGAGGTGTTTGTTTGTGTAGCGTTTAGTGTTCCAATTAAATATTGAATAATAAATATTGATTTGTTAAGCGATGTATGCCAGCAGAGATTCGGTGTTATCGTAGTCGTGTTGTATGAGCCAGTCTGTAATTTTAGATTTGATATTGAATTTATTTAAGTTTATTATATTTAATTTATTTTGTATAATTTTATATACATGAATACTTAAAACGTAGTATTGGTGTTTTGCAAACGAGGTTTTGTGCTGTACCCCAGAGGGGACATATGTTCGCTTCCTTGGGTCAGGAAGGGGTAGGCAGCCATGCACTCTGAGTACAGATCGAAGAACAAACAGAATACAATAAAATATAATACAATAATGTACAACAAAATACCCAAAAAAGCATATTAACGACTGCAAACTAACCAAAAAAAAGATACTAAGCCTACCCTAAAATGATTGGATAAACAAAGACATAACTCATGGCATCAATCGAAGAAACTGCCTATGGACAGAATTTAAACAACTACCGGAAAATGAAACAATACAAAAAGAATTCAAATCAATAAAGGACAACGTAACTCAACTAATTCAAGACACTAAGGACACCTACTACTACAATCAATTCACTCAATGTATCAAAAAGCCGAAAAAGATGTGGAACCTGGTAAATCACCTGGCCAACAACAAAATTAAACAAAGCAGTTACCCCCCGACGCTTATAGTAAGATCCAAACAAATAAGTGACTCAAGAGAGATCTTTTAAGAATTCAACCGATACTTCTGTACCATAGGCTCCACCCTAGCCACTGACATTCCCAAGCATTTTCATTATAACCTCACCCAAGCCCTTCCACACTCTTTAACCATGTACTAACGCCGAAATAATCGAAACAATTAATAATCTTGACTCAAACTCCAGTGCAGGCTTAGATGGTATCAACACCAAAACCATTAAGAGTATCAAACACCTTATAGTCAATAACCTAACCGAATGCTTCAACAAATTACTACTAAATGGCGAGTTCCCCAACACCCTAAAAATAGCAAAAGTAACTCCAATTTATAAATCAGGCTCTTAAACTGACCCCGGAAACTACAGAACAATCTCAGTACTCCCTGTACTCTTTCCAAGGTCCTGGAAAAAGTTCTACATAAACGTTTAGAATGGTATTAACTTCTTTTTCGAATGTCACAACAGTTTCAGACCTAGAAGCAACACCCTTGCAGCTACCATAGACCTAGTCACCAAAATAAAAACAAATATAGGTTTTAAAAAATTGTGCTCGGTGTATAAATTGATTTGGAAAAAGCTTTGGACACAGTCAGTCACAAATTACTAATAAGAAAATGAAAGCATCAACATCAAAGGTCCGACTGGAGATAATCCGATCATATCTAGCAAATAGATATCAAGTAGTCAAATTAGGAACTGCTCAAAGTCAACAATTACCAATCCAATGTGGGGTTCTACAAGGGTCTTTATTGACCCCGTTACTTTTCACAATTTATGTTAATAATATACACGTGTTAGGCCTACATGGTCATGTTGCCCTTTATGCGGATGATACATGTCTATTTTACCTCTATATTCGTACCAGACTTAACTACAAAACCCCAGGAAGACCTCAACAAGATATTCTCCTGGTTCCAATATAATGTCTTAACGATGAATACATTGAAAACCTGCTACGTCATTTTTAAAGATTAAAACAGAAATATCCCACCCCATCAACCATTACGAATAAATAATGTACCCCTGCAAAAGAAAAACTGTGAAAAGTTTCTTGGCTTACGAATGGATAGCGCCCTGACATGGAAGGCACAGATTGAACACATCAAAACAAAGTTGTCACTGTTGGATCACTTCTCGTCTGGTCTGCTACTCCACATTTAACTCTGATATACCTAATCGAAATCTGGGGTAATGCCACCAAAACTAGTCTAGCTGATCTTCAAATTATGCAAAATAAAAATCTAAAAATACTTTTTCATTATAAATTTTTAACACCTACTTAAAAAATATATGAACACACCAAACTAATGAACATAAAACAATTATATATTTATCATACTTGCACGCTTGTCCGAAAAATATTAAATCAATCTCTCCATACTAACTTAACCTTTGTACGGTTGAAACAACAAACAGCGAAGTTCACGCGAAGCGAGTTTTTTAGTTCTACCCAAGACAAGAACGAAGCTTGGCAAAACAATGTTTACCTATGCAGGCGCAGATATTTAAAATAAGCTACCATCGACCATAGAAAAATGTAAGCTCCTATAATGTATTCAAAGTACAACTTGCTCGACATGTAGTCGAAAATTATCGAAAATACTCCAATAGCCGCCAAGTACTACTGAATGTATTGTAGAAGTACCTGCTTACAAATAGAAACCATTAAAAATAACGAACGACGAAAATCCTAATATTAAGCATACTTATAATGTATTTCACATATAAGTGACTGTAGTCTTATAAGAGAATAAATTTTCTTTAAACACAAGATATGGAATCAATAATTCCGATATTACAGGAATCAATAGACACTAAATCCAACCAGATGTTAGTCTATACATGGCATAAAAACTATATCCAAGTTGAACCACTTCAAGACATTTTTTTTGTGCTATAGAATCTGTTATACAATTAATTCAACAGGCATAATAGAGCGTTTCCATTCAACTATAATATAAGTATACCGTTTAGCTACATACGATCGAAAATGTACTGATGCAGCCTCCATTTGACACAATTTGAAGTGGTTTTCGGTCATATTGATTCAAATTCTATATTATATGAAAATTTCTAGAAAAACTATACACAACAATTACTAAAAGATCATGCTAAGCGTACCAAACGTTTTTATAGTTACATAGAAGACCAGATCATAGAAACAAAGCAAAACATTTGAAATAGCAAGGGTGGTGAGAGAAGTGAGAAGTTTGAAATAAGTGACGTAATTTATGCAAAAGAGGTTAACACCAGATTGAGTAAAGATAAGCCACGTTATAGGAAGGCTACTGTTAGCGGTGATGTAGCTGTAAAAATTGGAACTAGTAACACACAAGTCCCACTTAAAAATATTAAACGTCCTCCGCAGGTGGTGCTTCAATCTATTGGTAGTAAGTAGCGCAAATAACATGGACCCTTCAACTTCAAAAGATTGAGAAAAACCCTGGTATCCTTCCCGTGAAACAAAACAAGGACAGGCGTTGTTAAGAAAAGTAGATACGAGTATGTGGTTAATTGTGAAACTTTTAAATTTACGTAGTTTAAGTAATGACTTAGAGTTAAGTTTAATTAAATAGAATGAATTCAGTAAATTAGTACATAGAACTAACCTAGTACATAATACCAGCGCTGTGACACTTATTTTTAAGTGTTACAGCATTATGCTGAGATAGGGGCCTTTTAGCCTCGTACAGGACTTTGTTTTTTATTTTTGTGTTATTAATTTTTATGTTTTTATGAGTGTGTTTACTTCAGTTTGTGATACTGCGTATCACACAACGTACTGTATATTGTGTATTCCTGTGCGAGTCCTTCAGGGCTAACATGACAAGCGCGAGAACGCTCAATATCTCGTTTTCTCGAAATTTGTCTACGATTTTGACGTCATCCTTACACCTAACATGACCGCCAAGCTCGAGTAAACTCGAAAAAGGCACTTTGACACTTCTGTATCTCGCGACGAGAAACCGATGTAGCAAGTTATTAAAAACAAATCATTTTTGTCACTGCAACATCGGTCGATTTTACGCATGGAATAAGTATGTTCTGTATTGATTTAACGTCCACCTCTTTTAATTTTTGTTTAGTTCCATGAAACCGACTTTTTTACTGTTTTTCTTTGGCATGCTAAAATTAAAATATACAATTAGTGGCACTTATTATACTCACTAGATAATCCACCACAATTGATAAATCGGCCGAAGGTCACTATTCGACAAAGCGAAGGTTGATATTGTAACAATCACCATAAAACACATGATATTGCTTTTACTCACCAACTTTGCGGACTCAACTGGCGATTTTTTTAATTATGTTGCGTAGGCAGGTACAGCCATAACTCCCTAGATATCGTTAATCACTATAATTGACAAACTAGACTGATTATTACTGCACTTGATGCTCATCTACGTAATAGTGCTTCCCTGCGCCAAACTTTCTCGCAGCCGCCGAAAGTAACTTCATTCCAACGTGTACAGTAGGCTGTTTAAAACTAAGTATTTTCATTCAATTCAATCAAATCAATTATGTCAATTCAGTATTTCAATTAAGTTTTTTCATGTTGTCTAATAGAACTAGAACGAAAATAAGTATTATGAATTTGCCATGTTATTTTGGATATTCAAATTTTTTTTTTGGATCATAATTTTGTCTACTCTTCTCGTCGTCAAAATCGAGGACGAGTAAATTAGAGAAAATCACGATTTTCTCATGTTGAATTGTCAAAATGCGAGATAAATTAGGTGGTCATGTTAGGGTTTAACGAGAAAACATCAAGTTTGACAGAACAAGTCAAGTATTTTGTATGGCAGTGCTGTCAGAAAACGAGTAAAGTGACCTTATAGACGCGACGAGAAAATACGAGAGTGAGTAATTGTCGCGTCTGTCATGTTAGCCCTGCTTATAAATTGTTTTCTTTCTTTCTTTCTACATACAACTAACCTTACAGCCATTAGTTTTGAGGCATCCGTACGTAAATGGATTATCTAAAGGATAAAACTACCGAACAATTTCAACAAATTGTACCAGATAATAAGTAGAGTAAATATAATTTTCTTCTTTAGGAATCATATTTGTAACTAATCTCTCAATCCTTTTTAAACATTCATCTAAAATTAATATATTGCAATGTTAGATTTCTGACGTCGGGCAACTACATCTACAAAATTACCAATGTTCTCATATACATATGAATTATCGAGCAACTCCAATTATTACCCTACCATAGTTGAATTATTACCCTACCATACTTGTTTTTAGATTTAAAAATCAAATTGTGTAACTGTCGCCGCAATGATAAGAATCTTAACAACTCTGATAATTTCGTTCTTGAGGCGGGAGGAGTTATGCAACCTGAACTACAACGAGTAATTACCGTGAAAGATAGTCTTCAATACTTACCGCTGACAATGATTCAAAAATACTTTTCAAAGTTTTATTATTTTTAAGTTATTATTACCATTATGGGCTATTAGGAGAAGACAAATTAATACAATCTGTAAGTTAGGTAAGTTGACATCGCTAATTGTGAGTGCATTTGCTCGCCATGTTATGGCAGGATATGCCGAATCAAATTAACTGTAACATCTTGTGTACCATATTCTTGAAAATACTTATGTTTTAGTTGATTTGATTTGAGCAGAAAATGCACGATTGTAGTTCAGGGTGGCCCTTTCCAGACGGTTCCATGCGTTTTGTCAATTTAGCATTTAAAGTAGCTTTAAGTCCAACCATGTAACCGATAGTATTACTTTAGATTATAATATTAGAGCATACATTTCTGCTCACACTTATTTCAATTCTTTTTATTATAACGTTCCCAAAAACCTGACTTTCTTTATTAGAGGAGCCAACAGCATTTAAAGCAGCGTTTATCATTTAAATTAGAGAAGTAGCCAAAATTGATAACCAATATTTGCACATTGCTGACTCACACTCAGCTGACTTTTCGTCGGGCAAATATAATTTTTATTCTTTGTAAAATAGAATGTCGTAAATGTTTACATTTCTAATCTTAAAGTAAACATGGCTTCGGTAAACATTTAAAATGGACGTTTACATAAAAATGCACGACATAGAGTCCCGTCGTTTTCTAAAATACCTATTATGTTTTCTCGTGATATTAAATCACTGAAATGGAAGATGTTGCAAGGACCGAGTATGGGAAAAAACAGCTGTTCGATAGACAGAAAATAAGACAGTAACTCAACTAAAACTATCATAAAGTATTTTATTAGTTGTATACGAGGTACTTAAGAAATTGATATTATCGACATTTTAGGAAAGGTCAATGTTAAAAAGTTTTACTTTTACTTATTTTCAGATTTAGTTGGTTAAAAGCTTGTAACACGTGAAGAGCTCGACTGAAACCTCGCCGCAGTGCTTTGTTGAGTTTTAGTTTATCCGTAATGCAGCTTATTTGCATTTGAAAAAGAAACAGGGTTCGAACATCCATATAAAATGGATTGCCATGTAACAAAATACACCTATTTTGTTACATGGCAAACCATTTTATATGGACTCGCTACCTATAGTAAAAGCTCTATCCTTTGTTATTAGTATTTTCATAAAATACTTTTAATATCAGAGAATCACATTCAACAATTATTTTTTTCTTACTGACTATCCTTCCACTATGTTAAGATATAAGGTGCAGAATGTATAAGAATATACAGACTGAGTGTACGGGCTTCAGTGAGTGAACTAGAAGTTTGTTGTTACTGCATCATTGAACGATAAAACAGGGTGAACTGATTGGGTATAAATTTTCCCACAATATTATCAGAGCACAGTAGTAACGAAAGTTACACATTTAATTTATGTTCTTGTTTACTTTATTGCTATTTGCATTTATTTGTCGAGATTATACACATTTTAATATACTTTTTTTGTCGCGTGAAAAGTTATAAAAACTTTTAGGTGTCATTTAAACAAAATGCATCACTACTAGCTTTTTTGTGTCAAGCCTTAGTGTTGTTTTTTAAAACTTATTTTTTATTTATGATTTTTTTATGAAAAAGTAATGTTACCGTGTTGCTGTAATTTAAATAAGAAAACTAGGTACTGACCTGCTTCATGTAAAAATAAATGCCATTAGAGATTTATAAAAAAAAAAAAACTTTTTATTTGGCAAGGTTTTCAAGGTGTCAAACTTTTCTTTTAATTAAGAACTTTCTTGATTTTTTTTGGTAATATATCATTTTCCTATATTAATTTTACTTTATCTTTATGTATTAAAACAAATTGCTGTTCATTATTCTCGCTAAAACTCAGAACTGGTTTAATCGATTTGAGTATATATTTTTTTGTTTTGTTTGTTCTAATACAGGGGTGGTTTAAAAATAATAGAATCATTGCAACTCATACCGGGCATTTGCTAGTTTAAATATAATATTGACACATACTCGTACTGACGTTTTCGAGGAATGTCTCCTATTTCCATATTCAATTAGCGGCGCTTATGTGCTACATGCAACCCGTCATGAGCAGGTTCAGGCCTTCATGTCGTCAATACGGATTTGGCATCACATCTTTCGCACAGTTGGATTGCGGTGTGCAATTACGCACGAAAATCATGTATGAAGTTAGGTGTACCTACGCGTTTAGTATAAAACAGCTACTTTAGTGCTTAGTTTATTTGTAGTTAGTGGATATTTCAGTAACTAATCAAGTAAAGTTTTAATCCGGGTATAGCATGCTATCAGCAGAAGATTATAATGCCTTAAGTTACACTTAAGTGCTGGTGAAATAAAATTAAAGTTATTAAATGATATAGTTTTAGTCTTTAGAAAGAAAACCCAAACCACACTTCACTGAACTGAAGAATGTAGGTAAAAAAAATAGCGACAATTCTTTGGTTGCGATGTGCAAAGTTTTTACTGCCTTGTTACGTAGTGGTTATGTTATGATCGTGAAAAGTTTTTTTGCTCAAATGACCAGCAGACTGCGGAAGTTCATGTCACTTTTTATAAGATTTTTTGGCAACAAACGGATTTTATCTGTTTTGTAAATAGCAACAGGTAGCCCCTAATATTTCGATTTCTTTTGTTCGTGTGGATATTCTCATAGATGAGGTCACGTCTATACACGATACATAAAGGAATAGGAACGTACCTATTTTTACATAGAAATTATCATATTTTCAAAATAGACTATAACTAGCCTGTCTCTCATACATAAAAACCTTTTTTCGCAATACTTTCTAAGCGGCCTGGTATATTTTTCTGCAACGAATGATAATGATGATGATATTTCTTCTTTTTACGGAGTTTTGTTCTAGAAGGACTTCAGAAACCGTGTATTAAATCGAGTTTTTCACAATTTGTCATCGGTGTTGTAGATGAACATGCATGGATTGTAGTGAAAATATAATTTTATCCCATTGTTGTGATTACCATCTTGTTGCACATACTCTTGTTAGGGGTTGTTGGCCATAGCTCTCTAGAAATAGGTACTAAAGCCCGGGTTTTGAGTGCATTATTAGCTTCCGATATTATAATCCGCCATTGAGGCAGCTTCCATATGACCTCGGCTTAGTGCCATGTTAAAAGTATGATGTTCCCAAAAATAAACGTACTCAATTTCGTACCTTTGTTAACCTCATAAATCCATCAATTTCCCTGTAATGTGACATTTCCAGGTATCCAATATTACTCGTTGTGATCCCCAGCAAGATGACTGCCAACAGAGGCGGGAGCATCGTGATCATCTGCAACACTTCTCCGGTGGCCCAGGCAATAGTGGCCACCCCCGCTGGCCTGAACCACCGCCCGTTCCAACTCCACTCCTCCCCGAATGCAAACCATAGCAAGCTCCGTGGCGCTAATCTTATAGATTTTGGATCGTTACACTTTAAACAAAGGAAAAAATAACTTTCTAAAATCTTGAAATTTAAGCATAAAGTTGTTAATCCTGTTTTATTTCACTGACATTTTTGTATTGCTTTGTGATATGTTTGTTCAATAGTTCATGAACGTGATACATTAGTTCAATAGTTCAGACAGATATTTATGCAAAGGCATAGGCATGAAATAAAAGTTTTAAGCTTTTGTTCAACTTGTTACTGCAGCTTTGTTACGACTTAACGGAAAATGCTATTGGACATAGTAACCCGCATATCAACGGGTATGCGGGTAATTATGGCCAATATTTCAGCTACGATGAATGGCAGCTATCAAGGTTTAAAACAACTGTTAGTGTACTGCGTGACATAAAGAGTTGATTACTTCAGAATTATGTCAAAAATTGATAAAGGATCACGGAAAACTAATGAAATGATTGTCTTGTAGTCTTGATCCGGCTACGCAGTCACTTTTTGATAGATTGTGTGCATAGAAAAAGATGAGAAATCTTTACAGAAGCAATAGGTAATTTGCCTGTTCAAATATACTTGTGCACATGACGATTACGAAAGAGGTTAGTACCTAGTTATTCCTAGTTAGATAGATATTGCAAATTGTCTTTGTGCGGCAATAATATAATGTCTACAAGAAGTCGTGTGAGAAGCTAACAAATCATTATTTATCTTGAGTGGCAGTGACGCCGGTTAACGTTCACTGACGTTATTGCAGCATTTTGGTATTACCCGCCTATAAATTAATACCCCATATAGATTAACACTGCACTCAAGAATGCCCTTTATGCATACAGAGAAACACAACAATAGAGATTATTTTTAAACTAATAACGTCATTTAGAGTTCTATAAATGATGTTATTAGTTTTACTTAACTTCATCTACTTAACTTCCCAAAGATGTGGTTTCTACTAACTTCTACAGGTGCCCAGGTAAAGATTTAGACCAGATGTTTTTGTATGGGTTTATTAAAATAGTGCTCTTAAACGTTCCAGGCAAATATCAAAATGCGACATAGAACTGAAACTAATCTAATTAAAAGTTTCAATTAGGAATACCTACATTACAAAGCAAGGATTCAGTTCAACTTTTTCTACCCAATTTGGATTTATAACGATATTTACCTGTTTATCCGCTTGGAAAATACGATTCGTTCACAGAAATCCAGATATATAAGCCTATTTATTCTGTAAAAATCTCAGCGCGGTGAACACTAAGGTGAAGTGAGCTTCAAGTGAGCTGGCAATAGTGCGCCCTAGCATCAGGTGGAGTGGCTGAAGACTTTTACAGAAAAGACGAGCTGTGGTATTTTTCTTAAATAATAAATCACAAAGCAGCGTAGTACTTGCCTAGTAATAGAAGGAAATAGTGAATTACGTTTGCTGCAATGCATGCCGTACTTTTCTTTTGAACATCGACATTTACATTATTTTCTGAGCTACAAGTGAACGTTAATTCGGGCGTTCTAAAAATAAACGGAATACCAACATCGTTTATTCGAACATAATTGATATATTAAATTGTTCGACTCAATTAAATTAATTGATCATGATAGAGAGATAAAACATTTTCAACACACTTGCTCATAAAGTGGCTCTATGGTCACCGCAATTAGGCACAGAATGACACCCATAATCAAACTGTGACTTTTTCATTGCTGTAACTCACTAGTGAGTTATAGATTTTTTTTTAAATTTATTGGTGGAGTGGCGTTGTTCTTTAATCATTTTCTTCGTAACTACTACTTGTAGACATTTAAATTCAATAGTGAAAACGAGTTGTGAAAAATATTTCGCTATGGCGGGAAAAAATAATCAGTTTTCCTATGCGCGCGCATTGCGATCGGCCACAGACTAAAGGGATGAGGTTTTTTTTTTATTTTCCGCGCATAGGGTTTGCGCCTATTCTGCCACGTACAAAATGGGGAATTAAAAGTTTTCTTCTATAGCAGAGAAAACAAAAGTTATATTTGAGTGAAAGTTTTATTTATTAAACACGTACGAGTTAAAATTATCTATTTAAATAAGAAGTTGCATGAAATGAGCAAGCAATAGGAACATTAATTTATTTGTTCTATTGAACACGATCTTTTTTTAAATAAAATGAGTTTTTATTGATATTTTATTCACAAGAGTGTTGAAAAACGTCGTACGATACACGTGTGTATTGGTGATTACCTTAAATGTTACACACTAGTACCATAATGTACTATTATTCAGTGAAAACAAAAGATATAGCACAACCCACAAAAGCACAGTAAAATGATAATAAATTACAATAATAGATATAAACAAAGTACCATATACAATGAAGAAAAATAAAAGCAATACACACTTAAAAATAAAGTGACACAATGATATACTTTAAGTGAATTATCGAACAAAGTGCGGTGTGCGTCTTTAGGTTGCACCAAATGGGAGTCCAGTATGTTTCATACCTTTTTTTTTTTTTTTTTTTTTTTTTTTTTTTTTTTTTTTTTTTTTTTTTTTGGTGGGTAATCATCAAATGACTTCTCCCGCTCTGGGCGGAGCGGGAGGGCGTGTCAGACTTTTACTGACTAAAACCCACCCGTGTTCCTTCAGTTGCCTGTGCCAGGGCCACGGTTTTCTCTTTAGAATAACCCGCGACCCTGAGGCGTCGGCCCTATCGGACCCCGTCATTTTGTGCTGACATCTCTTTGAGGCGCGCGTGGAACACAACGCGCCGTCGACCCGGGCCTGGTCCTTACCGGACGGCGAGCTACCCATGGCTCGCCGTCCGCAAGCCCGCGCCTACGGTGGCCGGGAATCTGCTTGCGATTCCCGACGCCCAGGGCGTCTCCTGCGGCGACTAGGGGCGTGAGGGCGCAAGGCTCTCTCCCTCACGCGCTCCGCCTCCTCCTTTGCGAGCATTACTGCTTCGCAGAAGGAGGTGACGGCTTTCCATTCCCTCTCGCTCCGTACCATGGCCTGGACCAGGGCCGGACGCGAGAGATCGCCGCCGCCAATCGCCTCCGCGAGGACACTGCGGTGCTCCGCCCAAGCTGGGCATACCTCCACCGTATGCTCCACCGTGTCCTCCGGGCGATCCACACAATGGTGACACCCGGGCGTTTCCTCCCGCCTTATGCGAAACAGGAACCTCCCGAAACAACCGTGTCCGGTGAGGACCTGTGTCAGGCGGAAGGTGAGGACGCCGTGGCGCCTCTCCAACCACTCCTCAAAGAGGGGACTTACCGCCGCTATTGTGGCGTGCCCAGCACTGGGTTGCGACAATCGCACCCTCCATGTCGCCATGAGATCCCGCCGGAGCTCTGTCCGCTGTACCGTGATTTGTCGCGGCAGCGGAGTTACACCCCGGCGTTTTGCTTCCTCGCGCCACTCCCATACGTGCGCGAGGGCTTTTGCCTCCAGATCCCATGGCGGCAATCCGGCAAGGAGGCTCGCCGCCTCGCATGAGACCGTGCGGTATCCCCGGACCAGCCGGATGGCCATGACCCTTTGGGACGCGTTCAATCGGCGGGCCGGTCGGCGCCTCAAAGAACGCGCCCACACCGGTGCCCCGTAAAGGGCCATGGACCGCACGACTCCCGCGTAGAGCCTCCGGCAGGAGGCGTTTGGACCCCCTAGATTGGGCAGGAGCCGCCTCAAGGCAGCCCCAGCCCGCTCCAGTCTGGGAGCCAAACGTCGGAAGTGCTCCACGAAGTTCCACCGGCTGTCGAGGACGAGTCCCAGGTACTTCATCGTCGACTCGACACCGATGTGACCCTCCCGCCGTTATCTGGGAACCCGACAGTGGCGCGTTCCGAGGACCATGAAAACACATGGCCTCGGACTTGTGCAGGGCCACTTCGAGTCCCAACTGCCGGATCCTATCGACGATTGTCGCAACCCCGAGTGTCGCTTGTTCGGCCGCCTCCTGGTGCGACCTCCCCTGTGCCAGGACCAGCGTGTCGTCAGCGTAGCACACCACGCTGACGCCATTCGGGAGGTCCGCGCGCAGCACCCAGTCGTAACCGATATCCCACAGAAGCGGCCCCAGGACCGATCCCTGTGGGACACCGCACGACATCTCTCGCCGGTTCCACTCTCCCCGGTGACCGGGGTAGATGACGGCCCTGTCCGTCAAATAGGCCTCGACCACACGACAGAGGTAGGTCGGCATCCGGTGATACCGCAATGCCTCCCTGATGCAACTCCAGGGCAGGGTGTTGAAGGCATTGACGATGTCTAGAGACACCGCCAAAACGACCCCACCCCGGGCAACAGCATCCCCCGTCGTGAGGGCTCGCACGCGCATGATGGCGTCCACCGTAGAGCGCCCCCTGCGGAAACCAAACTGGCTCTCCGCCAAATCCGGCCCCACCCGCACCAGCCGCCCGACGAGGCGGTTTGCAATAACTCTTTCAAAGAGCTTGCCCACCTCGTCGAGCAGCACGATGGGCCGGTAAGCGGACGGAGAGTCCGCAGGGCGCCCCGGCTTCTTAATGAGGACCAGTTTCCCCGTCTTCCAGCGAAGTGGGAACTGGCCCTCCTCCAAGCATGCGCTTAGGAGCCCCATAAGTCGAGGCCCGAGAGCCTCCATGGCCAGAACCCAGGCTCTTCCAGGTAAGCCGTCGGGTCCTGGGGCCGGAGACTCTGCGTCAGTGGGGGAGCCCATGGGCGGAGTTTATCCCGCACCATTTTGTAGGGGCGTCCCCACGGGTCCCTGTTCAGAGTCTCCAGCGACTCCTCGCGGGCCAGAGCCCTGGCCCGCAGGATCTCCGCTTGGAGGGCGGTCTTCGCCGCTCTGTACCCCTCGTACAGCTCCGCCTGAATGGCTTCCGTATTCGGAGGGCGGATACGTAGCCTGCGGTGCCTGGTGTACAGGTGTCGCGCAGCCACGCACGCCTTGCGCAAAGCCGTCAGCTCCGGCGACCACCAGCACACCTGGCGCCAAGCACGTCCGGGCTGGACCCGGGGCATTGCCACGTCACATATTTCGGACATGGCCTCCCGGAACCACTCCGCCTCGTCGTTGATGTCAGCAGGCCTGTCCGGTGGTGACACCCAGGCCTGCACGATCGAGGCTTCCAGGAGGAGCTCCCGGTCCAGCTGCTTCAGCGCCCACCGCGGACCACTCGGGGCCTGTCGGACCGGCGCGCTCGAGGTCTGGGCGGAGACATCGAACCGGATGTACCGGTGGTCGGAATAGGTCTCCACCCCCTCCATGACGCGCCAGTCAATGACGTGCGGCGACAGAGCGGGGCTGGCGAACGAAATGTCCACCACTGATTCACCCCGCATACGCACACACGTTGGGACAGAACCCCGGTTTAGGACGACCAGGCCTGTCTCCAGAGCCCAGTCCTCCACCATCCTGCCCCGCGTGTCCGTGAGCCGGGAACCCCAAGCCAAGTTCTTGGCATTGAAGTCCCCGAGGACGAGCACGGGGAGGGAACGAAACCCGACGACGACGACTCTCAACTCCGCTAGGGAGTTGTGAAACTCGGCGAGAGTTCGGTTCGGAGAGAAGTACACCCCTACCACGACTATCTCCCCGAACCGTGCTGCCACGCAACCCCGTCCCCTCTTGACGGCCTCGAGGGACAGGGTACCGGCGGCGGCCGACGAAATTAGGGCCACTGAGCCGCTCAGGTCCTCCACCCAGTCATCCCTGGGCGGGACATAGTACGGCTCAGCGACCACGGCGATGTTAATCGACCACTGCGCCATGCTCTGGAGCAACAGATCCTGAGCAGAGGCGCAGTGGTTGATGTTCGCCTGGAGGAGGCGTAATGGGGCCATTACTGACACTCCATATCAGCCCCCTCCCGAGCCCGCTGTGAAGGCCCTGCCACTATGGTTGCGGCGGCGACGACGGTGGAGGCAGCAGCGGCGGCGGCAGTGTCGGCGGACGCGGCATTGACGGCGGTGGCAGTGGGCTTGCCCCTGCCCCTGGCTTTGGCGGGTGGTACGCAGGCCTTACTCCCCACCCGGTGATCGGCCGGCTTGCCAGCTGCCGCACATATAAAGCAGTGCGGCGCGGCACTGCACGAGCCGGCCTTGTGACCGGGCTGACCACAGCGGAAGCAGTGGCCGCTGCGGTCCACCTCCGAGGTGCATTGCACTCCCACGTGGTTGCCCACTTGGCAGCGGAAGCACCTCAGAGGTCTGGGTTCCAGCAGTTTGACCTGCGCGGAGACCCAGCCCACCAGGAGCCTTCGGCCCTCCCCGGCAATTTTTTGGGCCGCCGTTACGGGGCAGCTCACCGTAATGGATTGCATCCCCGTGAAGTCAGGACGAATGGTGCCTGCCCTTACCTGCTGGGCAGAGCACCCCCCCGTCCTAACAACGGCAGCCACGACCTCTTCCTCCGTCACGGAGTCGTCCAGGCCCAGTATACGCATGTCAGCGCACTTGGTGGGCCTGGATACTCGGACCTCGTCCGCATTCAGGGACGCCCTAAGCTTTTCAGCTAGAGCGTCTGCGGTCGGGCCGCTGGCCGCACCGGGGACCTCCAGCATCCGGGCCCCAGTCGCAGTGACCCTTAACCGAAGGCCATTGGTGACGCCGATCTCCTGGAGGTTCACCGCCGTCCTCGCCTTGCCGAGCACCTCGCGGTAGGTCATGCCCTTCTTTTCCGCTTCCGGCTGTAGTGTGATAACTACAGCTGCGGACTTCGGGGCACGGAGCCTAGCCGCGACGTTTCGCTCCTTGCGCCGCTGCCGCCTCTGCCTTCTTCTGGCCGCCCTTGCTGCCTTACCCACCTTCCCCTTCTCCCCGACAATTTGCCATTCGGCGTCGGCCGGAGGAGATTTAGAAGGCGGTTTAGAAGGCGGGGGTGGCCGTCTCTCCGTCACGGCTGGGGCCTTCGCCGTCTGTGCAGTCACTCCACCTTTCCTGGTCTGGGGCGACGCAGGCTTCGCCAGGGGCGGGCCCGCCACGGCCCCACTATGGGTCCGCCCCGAGGATCCTGGTTTGGCCGCGGTGGCGGCATACGACGCCGCCTTTCGCTGGCCCGAGGCCGAATGGCTCGCCGCCAGCGGAGGGCGCAGGACAATAGCCTCCAGAGTGGAGAACCGACTCTGAAAGGCAGCCAGCTCATGCCGCACCAGGGTCAAAACCCGGTCCTCGGCAGACACGGGCTGGCCTTGCCCATGCTGCGCCCTTCCTGTTACCGCCTCCCGGTGGCCAGCTCCTTGAACCTTTGCCAGGTCTGCTCGGAGCTCCACATTCTCCTTTCGGAGAAGCTCCATGGCGGCTGTCAAGCGGGCGACCTCCGCCCGCATCTCGGACATGCCGTCCGGCGAAGGCCCGAAATGAATGGCCTCCGCTGCCTCTATAATGGAGGCCGTGGCTGCAGATATGGCCTTGTCTTTTGAGGACTGAGTCCTCTTCAAGGCCACACCCTTTATCGCGGCAACCACGACCTCCGCAAACCTGGCCGCTTGCTCAGTCTTTGAGCCGCCAGCAGCATCCCGTCCACCACCTGACGACTTCGACAGGGCCACCCTACGGCCGTCCACTTCAGTGTGGCGCCCCTCCGTGGCGAGACTCACGGCTCGATGGGCTGACTCGGCCGGACTGGCCTCCCTGCCCTCCTGGGTGGTGAGCTCTCCGCCTCTTTTTTTCGGCCCACAGCGTCGACCGATTTTTCGGGCCGAGGCCATCCCGCCATCCGAGTGTGACCCCTGGCCATCCCTCGGTTTGGGCCGCTTCAGGAAGAACCGTTTGTTCTTCCCAACAGCGCCCACCACTACGCGCTCCGGGCTCTTCAATGAGCCCTCCGCGCCAGATGCCGCGTCAGACTCTGACCGCGCATCACTCGACGAGCCTCCTCGGCTCAGAAGACATTTGTTGCCCCCCCCCAGAATACGAATGGGGGCTTGACGTTCCCGTAGGGAACGTGGCGGATTCTCCGGCTGCTGCGCAGCCGGTACCGCCCTGGGGTAGTTTTTCTACATCTGTCTTATTCATGTTTTGTGTTCCTTTGAAGGGTGTGGTCCCTATTTCCCCTGATAACCCTCCCCAGCGCTAGTGACCGGATTCCCTCCGGCCATTCATCCCCTCGGCACGCTCGACCTTGGGATTGAGGTAATTTTTTAAAGAGGTTGTCTTCCTCTCCCCTCCCCACTCGACGCCCACAAAACTCACCCTCTGCAAACAGAGGGGGTGTGGACGGAGATGGCCACCAGACCTGTCCCGAAGACGGACTGGCCGCCCCAACCCTAGCCCGGTTCCCTTCATCGACCATTATAAATGATCGATGATTGGAACCATGACCCTTCCCCGTTTGTTGAAGATTGGCCGCCAACCCCAACTGTCCACCAAAAGCAGGTGGACAGTTGGAGCTGACGTTGCCCAGGGTGCGCCGCGTGGAGGCTCTTCAACATGCGACCCCAGTATGTTTCATAGCTGACGCTGATATTCTGCTGGATCGCTGAAGTGACATATACAACTTAAATTAATTTAAGTATTCTGCAGTAAGGTTTTGCATTGGGAAAGATTCGTGTTCATTGACGTGTTGGTTGAGTTTTGATAACTTGATTATTTAGAATTCATATGTATTAGTGTATAAATTAATAATAGTTCACGATGATCACAATGATCATGCTAAACACTCACTTAGATTATCTCATGACTGTACTTTCGACGGCGCGTTATTGTTAATAATGACGTGTCGTCTCCGTCAAACCATGAGAAAGTTATTAAATATACTTATAATACATAAGTACGATAATTAGTTCTTTCCCTGTCCCGTGTTCACATGCGTATATTATATGATTCATAGCGATTGGTTGCATCTGCTTCGCCGACAGTGCCAGCATTTAGGTAGGTTCGAGGAATTACCTAGTTATACCGTTTCAGGGCTTAGCAAATAAAATTTGGTTTTCACAAAATATTTTATTTACATTCTTAATTAATCTCTTAAAATGAAATAATCTTGAAAATTAAATAAAGCAAAACTTATTCTAAATATTTTTATGTAATTAACAGATTATCATCATATAGATCATTGACTGAATCACTTTGAGATATTGAACAAAATAGTGAAGTACTTTTTAATATCCGAGATAATTTCTCTTAACACTAGTAATCTGTATATTCTACATTAGTTTTTTTTTTACACACAGCAATCGTTTTCATTTTGTCAACCGACTCACAAAAGTGAGATTTTTTTAATATTCTAAATATACCATCGAACAATCAAACTGAAAGGGATTGCTATTGTTATTGCTAGCGTCAAGTAATTAAGCTTGTCTTTTATGTTTAATATGGCGGGTTAGAGTTTTCAGGTGGGGGAAACACATGTCACTGTGTACTGTTTTACGCGGAGTGACGAACATGCTACGTCCGCACCCACAAACACACACACAGGACCACAGGTGACACTTAGGTGATGGTGAAAACGAAACTAACACTTAAAACTTCTTAAATAAATACTTTTAAAATTTAAAAAATTGCTTGCAAAAATTTAGAGAACGATGGTAAAAACGGGCTTTAGAAGTACAACATCTTAAGGCTCGTGGCCAATATTGGAACTAACGCCGCCATCTTGTTTATTATTTGTTTATTGTTAATTAACAACGCTCCCTGTAAATGTCATCGGAGCGCCAACAAATCCTTGTAGCATTCTATATTATCACAGTATTGTGGTCGAAAGCCCCTGCCTGTTGTATTCTTTTATAATCTCATACACGTACATTCTCTTTGAACCTACTATGGGTACTCTAATTAGATATGAAAGGTGGCCCATTGGCCGCGAGCGACATGGCAATAAGTATGAAGTCTTTCGTCACTATACATTAACTAATTAATTATGAGATCCTTTGCTTGATTATCTTCTATCATGATTCGGATTCTGCAACAAAAATAGTTATCATTTAGTAACATAATTGGTTCATGTTACAAATTCATGAAAAGCGCAACATATAAATAACAGTGTACCGAGGCTACAAGATGGCTCAAACATAAAAACTACGGGAACGCTGGGAGGGTACGCCCTCGATGGACGTACGATCGGGTTCGATCGGGTTTTGGGCTTATGTAGCGTGCTAGTGGCCTTACTACTCTCCTGGAGGAGGGTAGTGGCGTCGTCGGGGTCGATTAAAGTATGCCTTGGTCGGCGAATACTGCTAATGCGAGAGGGAGTGTAGCGGGCGGCCGCTGTAATCAGGGGGTTAGAATGTTTGATGCCGCAGTCGAAGAAACGCTTTGATAAGCGTTTCATGAACTGTTTTATGGTTGGCATTTTGAGGTCGACGTGAAGATCTATATTACGGACATAGAAGGGGGCACCCGTGACCCTTCTGAGGAAACGGTTTTGGAGGGTCTGCATCTTATGGAGATGACGTGGGTGAGCGTGCGCAAATACCACGCAGGCATAGGTCATGATGGGACGGATGACTGCGGTATAGATGCGGAGCTTGCATTTGAGGGACAGTTTACTACGGGCTGTCAGTACGAATTGGAGCCTGCTAAGAGCGAAGGAGGCGCGCGCGCGAACCGCCTTAATATGAGCCTTAAAGGTAAGGTTCTCATCGAGGATCACGCCTAGGTATTTGGCTTGCTTCTACCAAGGGATTGGCTTGCCGTACATAGTGATCCAAGAATCAAGCGCCTAAGACGTTTGCGGAGGTTTGGAGAGTACGAGCTATAGCGTTGGGACAGTGACCGGTATAGTAAACGGCAGTGTCGTCGGCGAAGAGAGCCAACTGAGCCTTTTAACTTTTTGGGATATCGCTAGTGAACAGCGTGAAGGCGAGAGGAGATAGTACGGAACCCTGAGGGACACCGGCGCGAATAGGATGAGGGGACAAGAGTGCTCCCTCGACGCGATAGCGAAAGGTCCGGTTCGACAAAAAGTCTCGTAAGATGAGCACGAGACGATCTGGCACTCCTAGTTAGTAGAGCTTGTATATCAAGCCGTTGTGCCAGACTTTGTCGAAGGCTTTCGCTATGTCGAAGAATAGCACACCCCTCGTCGCGTTACGCTGCAGACCAGCGCATAAGTGCTCTACTATACGGTGGACCTGTTGGGTGCCCGAGTGTTGGCTACGGAAACCAAACTGCTCGTTTGGTATGAGGCTCTTTGCTTCGGCGTAGTCTTTGAGACTTTTATAAATAAGCCTCTCGTAGATTTTGCCGAGGACATTGAGTAAGCTAATAGGGCGGTAGCTGGAGGGCTCAGACTTTGGCTTGCCTGGCTTTGGGATACCGATGACGGTGGCTTCTTTCCATGCTTGTGGGTAAATGTTGTTGCTCAAGGCGCCATTGAAGATGGCGGTCATAAGCATTATTAGCGGGGCAGGGAGGAGTTTGTATACCTTATTGGTAATACCATCCGAACCGGGGCCTTACGAGCGTGGAGCCCTTTAATGATGTCGTGCACTTCGTCTGGAGTGACGGGAGGCAGAGTATCATCAGGGTCTTCGACGGGAGCGAGGGAGGCTCTTCGTTCGTCTTCAGCGTCGACCTTGTTCAGGTGAGCTTGGTCTACTGGTTGGGAGCTGGGAGAACATTGGGACTCTAGGCTGTCAGCAAGACATTCAGCCTTGTCGGGACTGTCGAAAGCGACAATATTGTCGGGGCGGATGAGTCGTGTGTGCTTTATTATTTATGTGCCTCTTATACCAAATTTGACAGTAGATTTTCAGAGCTGGTTGTAGTATAGTGTTTTAAATATTTATCCTTAGTGTTTTTTGCATGTTTGTCTATCAAGATTCTTCAATTTTAGATTTTTACTTTTTTTGTTGTAAAGGCCTAGATAATTGTTAAAGAGGAATGCCCATTTTTCACCTGACTATGTATAGAAATGAAATAAATTTTAAAAAACTGCTAATTCGTTTTTATATTAATTACGCTTATCACAATGTTAAAAGAAACGCAGGATTTTTAAAAATTTGTTTTTTGTTATGCTTATTCTACTTCAAGGGTAAACATATTAGCATGTTTTGAACGCATCTCAACCACCAGTTTTTACAACGTTCCATTTTACACACTGCTACTTGACTTTATTCAACTCTGTTTCTGAGTTTCATACATTATTTTACGTTTTATTTACTCAGTAAGTATTTCTTTTTTAGTCAATGTAAAAAAATTCACAAAGTAAAAAAGACGTTTTAGAACATAGATATGTATTATTAAGTAAGTATTACTATTTTAGACTAAACTTCGAGTGTTAAATAATTCGTTCTAGCACATTTATTTCTTTATAACGGCAAATCCTAACCTAAAAAGTAATATTAATATTTTTGGACTTCGTAGCGTTTCAATTGTGAAAATGACCATATGACATTATTTTCTAATCTTACAGGTAGTGTTTCTACTATACCTTATAACTATACATAAACTTTTATTATCAGGTTTTGAAATGTATGGGAAGTGGGCATTGTTCTTTGGGTGCAAAAGATGTACTACATTTGGGTATGCTATAAACTATGTCTAATCGTCGCCTTTTTGCAAAGTGCGGTTTTACTTTATGTTGTGCCATGATCTCGAGTTTAATTAATAGTTTTCGTACCGTGAGGACTCCCAGTTCTGGGTAAAGTAGCTGTGTCGGATAATTGTACTTTTTTCGAGAAATAACTTTAAGTAACGTTGGGCTCTTTCGACGAACAACATGGAGGTTTTTGAAGTTCCTCCCCATACATTCAAACCGTATAACAGTACAGACTGACATAGTGCTAAATAGATTTTTATAAGTGGCTGAAGGTTGCATGCATTTCTAAAAGTTAAAAAAAAAATTAACTGTCTTGCCCGATTACTTACTTTCATGACGTCTTTCCAGTTTAAGTTTTGGTATACTATCACACCGAGATATCTAATGGAATTAGTTCTGGTGATTGGGTTACATCATCAGGTACTTGTATTGTTGCAATAGTGAGTTTGTATAAGTATAGAGTTAGAAATAGGTTGAGTTCTGTCGTTAATTGTATATGTAATAAATTTTGTTTTGTCAAGATTTAGAGTCAACAAATGATTGTCCAGTCATGAGGTTACTAAAGTAAAACCTTAATTTGCTGATTCGTTTACATCTTTTCACGTGTTGGAGCTGAACAATAATACTGTGACATCTGCAAATGTTATAATTTGACCATTTTGTATAATAAGCAAATTGCAGATTAACTAATATATATTAAAAACGGTGTAGGATTCATTGCCTTGAGGTACTACGAAGGTAACATTTTCCACATGGCATAGACTGTTATCAATTTTCATAATCAGTTTTTGGTTTGTCAAGCAATCTTGGAATAGTTGGAGAGGTATCCCTCGAATTCCTAAGGTCTCGAGTTTGTGCAGGAGGATGGGCTTAGAGACGGTGTCGAAGGCCTTTGCTAGGGCTAGAAATATACCTAGAGTTCTGTCCCCTATCCATGTTTTCGACGGTGATTAATTTTTTTTCTCCGAACCCAAACTAATGTTCCCAAAAAGAAGTTTATGGGTTTCCAGGTAGTGTTTTAGCCTCTTTTAATAAGTTTTTCTTGATTTTTTAAAAAGTATAAAGTAGTCAGATTGGTCTACAATTCGACACCAAAGATTTGTCTCCTGCTTTATAATAGGAACAGTGACGGTTTTTTTAAGCGCATCTGGAAAAACTCCTTTTGAAAAGCAAGCATTACAAATGTGTGCTAGTGGTGCAATAATCTACTCTTCTCTTATTAAAAAATCGTGGAGATACCGTCCCATGCCGGGGAGTTATTATATCTTTAATTTCAAATTGGTATGTTGGGAGAAGCATAAAAGAGTTTAGGTTATTCAGTTTTGGTCTACACTGCTTGAGCAGATCTATCTCATTTGTGAGGGTCCTGGACAAGATGGAGTTTGCTAAATTACTACCGATAATGACAAAGTATTTAACGCGTCTTGAGAATCAGAGCTTAATCCACTAATTCGTGTTGAATTACTGGATTAAGCTCTAATTCTCAAGACGCGAAGAAGCTCTGATGATATGATTTCAAAGAAGCTCTGATGGTATTCTTGGGTAACTGTTTAAATTACATATTTCCTTTACCAATCCCTATTGTTTTTTTTAAATGTATTTCGGTAGCGCTTTTAAGTTTGTAAGTTATAGTAAAGGTTGAGTTTTCTGGGTCCTTTCTTAGTTTTTGGTCAAGTTAGTTACGATTCCTCATACATCTACACAGACCTGGTGTAATCCAAAGCTTAATGATTATTTGTCGCCTAGGCTGCTTGACGGTGGGTGTGTGTTTGATTCGATAGGATATCTCTGATGGTATCCAAGAAGATGTTCGTCATTGCATTTGGGTCATCATTATGAGACCTTTCTTCCCAGTTAAACTGTGTAAAGTCTCTAATAGCAGCATCGTAGTAGGTTTTTAAATGAAAGGGTTTTTTTGGGTCTGTTTTGAATTTTTAGGGGTAGTGATACCATAACTTAAGGTTGAATTACAAACTATAGTCAAAGGTTTTAATTTTGTTTTGATGAAACAGTGATCAAGACAACTTGATTTTCTAGCAGGATGTGCGTGCAAGTTTAGTATAAATATTTAAATCGCCCGTTAAAAAGATATGGTTAAAACTGGACAAGATTTTATCTAACGACTTTAGAAAGGGATCTAGGTTTTTGAAGGCTGGAGGTCTGTACAATGATACACCAGCTAAGTCGTTGCTGATTGTTGTCACAAGGTACTTTACTTCTCGACAGTAATTTGGTTCACTTAGTTGGACTTAGTACTGTGAGTTGTGTAGTTTACTATTTCAGGTATGATTGAATTTTCGGATAGCCAAGATTCTGTGAGTATATGATCGTAATTGATATCTAGTCTCTTGAGGAGAACAGCAAGGCCTTCGTTGTAACGGTTTAAACTTCTGATATTTTGATATAAAAAATGAAAACGCTTTTGCGTCTGTGTTAAAAGCAGCCTTGCAGTGTTCCGGCATGTCAATTACTAAAAATATAAACATAGAGGATTAAAAAAAAACTCGTGATAATAAGGTTTGGTTGGAGGTTTGTAGGATAATAGGTGCATAAATACTCAGCTAGTCATTTAGCTTGATGTAGGAGATCTATGTTTGCTTCGTTTTTAACAAGAATCTGCTTCTCACCCCCCCTTTTTCTTAAAAATGCTTTGAAGAGAGAAGTCCAGCAGAACATACAGCTATTCTCTTTGGCGCATGTTCTAGCAAGGTAGAATAGTTGTTGAGCTTTTGGTGTTAGTGTTAGTGTGTTAGAGCACTCGGACAGGAATACCGGCTTAGAAATGTGACGTGTTCAACTTATTTTCTTTATTAGACTTATTTATGTGTATGCTAATAATAAGTCAGTGTACATCTACCTTAATACCGTACCGCAATAAACTTTAGGAACTAACGTCTGTTATACCCCTACAGTTATACCCGTTCCTATGGACAGGTTTTTTTTACTTCGAACAATGAAAATTGCGTAAAACTTTCATAACCTTAGTAGTTCATTTAACCTTATTGTGTTGTACATTTGTACTGTTACCTATTATTATTCATAAAAGGTCCCGAAGCAATTTTTCTAAAGTAAAATGCTTTAATAGCTTGAGCTTCAAAAAATACAAGATTGCAAAAGTATTTATTGGATCTTTGCCAATCAACATGTTAACAACTCGTTCCCTCCTTTACTTTTGCCATTTGTAGAAAATCTTATGGCAATTGGCAGCAGCCGTACGTTCATAGAAGCCAAAAAGCCCGGCTTGCACTAATAAAATTATAATTCTCAACAACAAACGTAAGCCAGCCTATCGTAAAAAAAAAACAACACCAGTCAATGAACTCGAATTCAACCATTCATGTCATAAGAATAATAAAATTGCCCCGCATATTCTGCCGCGCGTACTAGGTTGCCAGATTTCTATTTGTTTAGGTTTCATGTATAACACTGAGATATAAAACGAATTTAAAACATCGTTCTGTTTCTATTAATTGTTGGAGGAGCGGGCCTTAGAACTTTGTATAACGGGGTGTACAATACCTACGAGTATCACAGAGCCGTCAACTACATTCTGCACATCAAAGTAAATAAGATATCACTAAAATGTTTGCTGGGAAAATAATTTTACCTTTGGTGTGAAAAATGGCTGTTAACGTTCGTGCGCAATGTACCGCACCCAAAACACTATGCCAATGGGTGCATGCAACGGTACTGGCCTTTTTTTTTTTTTTGGGTGGGAAATCATCAAATGACTTCTCCCGCTCTGGGTGGAGCGGGAGGGCGTGTCAGACTTTTACTGACTAAAACCCACCCGTGTTCCTTCAGTTGCCTGTGCCAGGGCCACGGTTTTCTCTTTAGAATAACCCGCGACCCTGAGGCGTCGGCCCTATCGGACCCCGTCACTTTGTGCTGACATCTCTTTGAGGCGCGCGTGGAACACAACGCCCCGGTAAGGACCCGGGCCGGGTCTCGCCGTCCGCTAGCCCGCGCTTACGGTGGCCGGGAATCTGCAGGCGACTCCCGACGCCCAGGGCGTCTCCTGCGGCGGCTAGTGGGGGCGTGAGGGCGCAAGGCTCTCTCCCTCACGCGCTCCGCAACGGTACAGGCCTCGTGGGGGTATTTAAAGTTATTGTGAAAAACCTTCAGAAAAAGTTGGAATTTTGACCTTTATAGCCAGAAGGTTCCCAGGTGTGGTCCAGTGCAAAAAAAAACAATAACGGGGAGTACAAGTGACTCTCGGCTTCGTTAAGTGTCTTTTTACACCCGTTATTGTAGGTTTGTATAAAAACATAGTTCTGTAACTATATACACACAAAGTTCTTTCATTTTTCTAGCAAAGAAAAACATATTCACCGTTTTCACATTTTTTATGTTTCTCCTTCAGCAGTATGGGTCCTAAATGGTTCGTGAGAAGGAAGCCAATAGGCGTCGTGATCAATATGGCCTGCACGATGAGCCTCATGAGATGTTCAGCGTACTCTATCCGCACGTCATCAGGGTCGCCCCGGGCTATAAGCGCGTTTATTGCTACGGGGCACAACACCGCCTGAAAAGTAAAAAATAGGATTTATTACAAAAGAGCAGGGAAATCCGTCACTATGCTTCTAAAATCAAAGATAACGAACTATCCTACTAGCACTACTAGAACTATCCTAGCAGCATCATAATTAGTCTTTACCCTTTAGTAGTCCACAGCTGGACGAAGGCCTCTCCAATCACAGTCCGTTCAACTCGATACTCGGCAACTTTATTTTACTGGCGAATAGATTGTTTGCTAAAGCCGATAGCGATGTGCATTCTCCATGCTCTTATACTAGATCAACTCAATTCCTGAATGTGATAACGAAATCGATCATATAAATATCACATAACAGAAGAAGATGGTTAGATGTATGTGGCTCACACCTCCTCAGATGACGGTAAGTATTGTTTTAGCCTGGGGTTGGCCACTATACCAATAGTCCTCGATCGTAGACAACGAGATAAGATCCTGTGGTGGTGTACAAGATTTTGTCTTGTGCTTTTGCCTACTATGTATGTATTCAAAGATACATAGTTCACTTTAATATGAGAAACATAACAAAAAGTATTTAGTAATTAACATAATTGTCGTTCGATCTATCGAGTACATACAGTGACTAATGATTTATTAGTCCACATACAACTTTAACGTACCTTTGAAAATGCTCACTGATAAAGAATCTTTTATTTCCTGCGGTAACAAAGCTGCGCTACCTCAACTGATAGTTTAGTTCTAGAAGGCAGTTCTATACGTTCTTTATAATAATTTGCGCTTAAAAGTGATTTGTGAGTGTAATTGATTTGGTAAAAGTTTCATTATTAGTATGCATGTGTGATAAGTATGGATATGCATCCATCATATGTATGGATGACAGGATTCAGCACATTATTCTAGAGCCCTTACCGTAGATATTTGTCGTCGGTTATTAAAACAAAAACTGCTGTATCATAGAAAAGTGACTACGCATATAAATAGATCAGCAATTTTCATTTTTACCGATGAAAAATTTCAACGCATTGGCGTTCGAAATCATGTACTGAATCTCGTCGATGTCGCTACCACCCTGTATAGTTTTTGAAGGTAAAATGAAACTACATTGGCATCAAAAAAACCGAAAGCTAAATTATTCGGGGACACAAAAACAGATCGCAACTTATTTATACATTATACCAACCCAAGCATATTTGGCTAAAATTATGAAGACTATAAATGACTTCTAAAGTAATACCTTAATTATTCAGTACGATATGATTGAAGGTTATTGACCTGGGTATGAACTTTGGGTGACGGGTCAAGTACTCGCATTGAAATCCATTAAAACTAAGGAAGGATTAACTCGAAGCGATGTCCCCGCTCACTGTTTATTTTCCGAAACAATATTTATACTATATTTAAAGCGGATTTCATGTTTACACAAAACTTTTCAAAGTCTTAACGGCTCAATGCCAATTTTCAATGCTGTAAATGAAAATACTAGAAGAAAAGAAGGTTCTAAAATCTCAAGGGTGTGAAACATGGAGCGAGCAAGAGTGATTGATTGTTCCTTTTTGTTTGTCACTGATTGTTCATTCTCTTTATTACGCGACTTCGCGACAGTCATGACATTGACAGGGTTATATGTTTTAGGAGGGAAGTTAAACCTAAGCTTCAGTAGTACATTTAGTGCCAAGTTCATAAATTAAACTAAACCCGATCAGCACATCTAAAACGCGTTCAAGAGCTGTCAGTGTAAATATTTCACAGAAAATTATGATCCTGACAGCTCTTTGACGTAGTTTATGTGCTGATCGCGTTAAGTTTGATTGGTAAAATTCGCCTTTATTAGGTTTTATTTCAGGTTTTAAATAAAAAGTGTATAGTTAAATTAATTTTCTGATACATACCTCTACAATAGACTTGGGCACCCAAGTGCAGCAAACAAACAACCTCTCCCTTATTGATAACGTTGAGCACACGAGGAATGCGACGATTAGTCTGACTGCTAAGCAGACAAACAGTATGCCGAACCCCACAAGCATCACTTTTGATATTTCCGTCTGTATCTGCAATTTAATACGTCACATATTACTTTGCACTGAGAACGTCTAAGGAGCTTAGTCTTTATAACAGTGATATAATACCGTCTGACATCATTTCTTTTATCATTAAGCGGGAGCAACGTTAAAATTGCGTCGTTATTTTAGTAAAACAATGTAATGCAGGTAATACTAAATATTGTGCCAATTAAATGCTTGATTTATGTTTTCATAAAATTATTATCTTGAAAATAATCGCAGCTTGTAATCAGGTTATATTTTAATATCAAACAATCTTGCTAAATCTTTACGATTTTATAGTCCATTTATCAGACTTAAATGGAAAGGTACTGCTCACTGAACTGCGATATACTTATTCATAGAAAATTTCAAATAGAACTAACTTACTTCTAAAGAATGAAAACTCATCAGACTCATCATTTAGTGGTAAAGCGTAAAGCCGATTTCAGAACATGAGGATAATGTAGTGGGCTGCAATATTGTTAATACTACTTATGTTATTGTAATTTGTAATCATTTTATATTGTTGCTGTTTATTGTCCCATAATAAATATTTAAATAAATAAATTTATTCATAAATTTTTGTTTCATTACACGTTTTCACGCTGACAAATCTATCTATAATTTATAAGTTTAGGAATAAACATTTATCTATTCCTTTCATTTAATTTTCTCGATCATTCGGTAGGCGAGTAAAAGTGAAAGTCCTGAAATCCAACATCGTTGGATCGGTTCACTAATGAATTCATTTATGACTTTTGATTCTTTTTGTGTTCACACGTTTCAAAAAGTGAAGCGTCTGGTATCGGCTTTATTAAAGTGTGTACAAAAAATAGACGCCTTGTTTAGAATTTGAAGCCGGGAGAAACCGTAACATATCAAACTCTTGCCGTTGACATGTATTTATGCTCGAGGAGCTTTATTTACCTAAGTCCATTTAATTAGCTTCTGTAAATAATCAATATACGCACCACGAAAAAGGTTCCGGTGTAGGCGAAGAGGGCCGGCTCGACCGCTGACCACATGACGCGGTACGCGGTGGAAGCGGGGTTGTTGTTCAGCTTCCAGCCGGCCTTCGCCCATTGTCGCGCCGCTGTTGCGTTGCATGCCAGGACGGCTATACCACCTGCAATAAATGTAATTTTCGGGTTAAGAATTATTTTGAGAGGAAATTCAGCCACTTGACTAGCCACTAGATTAGTAAGCTTAATAGGACTAAAATAAACTATCGTTCGAAAAAGATTTTCTGAAAATACAAAAGCAATTTCCACATTTAGTTTGACAAAGGCTTGTAACACATGATTGAAAAGCTCTGCTGAATCCTCGCTGCAGCACTTTTTCGAGTTTTCGTATATCCGTAATGCAGCTATTTTCATTTGAAAAAGAAACATAGTTCGAGCACCACCTATTTTGTAACACGGCAACCCATTTTATATGGACTCGCTAAGTCGCTGCAAATAGTATGACCTCTATCCTTCCTGTGTTGTGTTTTTATGCAAATTATGATATAAGGCCGTATTTCTGTCTAGTACATACTTCTCTTTGTTATTCGTATTTTCGTAAAATACTTTTACTACCACAACAAATAATATATTTTTTCTCACTGACTTCCACTCCACTATCTATACATATAAGGTGAAGAATGTATTAGAATATGCACACTGAGACTACGGGCTTCAGTGAGTGCACTAGAAGTCTGTTGTTGATGCAGCATTGAACGAAAAACAGGGTGAACTGGTTGGGTTAGGAACTACCCACAACATTATCTTAGTAGTAAGCACAGTAATAACGAAAGTTACACACATTTAATTTATGTTCTTCATTAAATAATTGCTATTTTCATTTATTTGTCGAGATTAAACAGATTTTGTAATTCTTTTTTTGTCGCATGAAAAGTAATGTAAAGTTTCAAGTGCCATTTATATAAAAAATGCATCACTACTGGCTGTTTTGTGTCACAAGCCAATAGAGTGTTATTTTTAAAACCTACTTTTTATTTACGTTTTTTTCTAAGTAAGTTTATTCGCTGACGATTCTTCCTTAATTTTTAAGGTAGACGTGCTTCAAATTTTGACAACGGTAATATCGCCCTACTGCTGGTCCAAAATTGGTTCACTGCTAATAATTTAGTAGGTACTAAATGGAAATAAAAATAAGTGCATATGATTTTCTATGCCAAGTGCCACGAGTAGTGATTGTGAGATAGTATTGAATCAAGAGAACCTAGAATTCGTCGATAAAACTGTTTTCCTGGGGATCACGCTCGACTCAAGGCAACAATGGGGTCCTCATTTAACACATTTAACATCACTTGCAAGACGGCTAAGTTCAGCAGCTTATGCTGTCAGAAAATCCGTCAATTTACTGATGTAGATACCACGAGGCTGGTCTATTTTAGTTATTTTCATAGTATTAGATATGTCTCACGGGCTGCAGACATCGAGTCTTTTTTTTATTCTGCAGAAAAGAGCCATCAGAGCTATACATATATATATCTCCGCAGACACGATTCTCTAAAGGGAAACATTTTTTTTAAGAGTGTCCCCGTACCTACTACACTTTGGAATGAGCAACTAGGTTCATATTTCTGACTGACCGACTCCTTGCCAATTAAAAAGTGCCTGTAAATGGTTCAATTGAAGTAAATTTTTTGAGTTTGAGTTTATTAAGAAAAGATAATGTTACCGTGTTGGTGACATTTAAATAAAAATGTGTAAACTAGGTACTGGCTGCTACATGTAAAAATAAATGCCAATTCTTTCACTTATAAGTATAATAAACCTTCTTGATTTACAAATTCAATTAGCGGTGCACAGGGCTGTGCTATATGCAATCCGTCATGTACAGGTTCAGGTCTTCAAGTCGTCACTTCGGAATTGTAATTTCGTACTAGTAGTACTTACAACATCTTTTGCACTGTTAGATTGAGGTGTGCAATGTACCTAGATGTTTATAAAACATCTACTTTAGTAGTAAGTTAATGTGTAGTTAGTGGATATTTCAGTGCCAAATTAAGTTAAGTTTTAGTAGTAAGTTAATGTGTAGTTAGTGGATATTTCAGTGCCAAATTAAGTTAAGTTTTATTCCGGATATAGTATAAACTATCGCTCTAATTGGTATGTTGAACCTTTCTAAGCCCCGCGCTTTTCCTGCAGAAGATTATAATGCCTTAAGTTACACTTAATTAAGTGCTGATGACATAAAATTAAAGTTAATAACATTCACACTTTTAATCTCTAGAAAGAAAACCCAAACCACACTTCACTTAAATGCAGAACGTAGGTACTAAATAGTGGCAGTTCCTTGGTTGCGATGTGCGGAGTTTTTACTGCCTTGTTATGTAGTGGTTATGATCGTGAAAAACCATTTTCTTGCTTAAGCGACCAGCAGGCTGCGGAAGTTCATGTCACTTTTTTATTAGGTTTTTTGGCAACACCCGGATTTTATCTGTTTATTAAATAGCAACAGGTCGCTCCTATCATGTAGATTTAATTTGTTTGTGTGAACATTCTAGTAAATAAGGTCACGTCTATACACGAGACAGGGCAAAGTGGAGGCGTATGTCACTCCTGTATTAAATAGAACTACACGTAAGTTTATCCCACAGAACCCAAGATCTCTAGTGGACCAAATAAGTGCCAGTACAGTTCTAACACGTTCAATAACAAAAATAATAAAAGGCATGATGCAATGCGCAGATTTTGAGACTTAATCAAAATCTTGAATTATTTCATTCTGCCGGAGAAACCAAAAAAAAAACATTGCACAAGAGTTGCGTATACCTAAAACGAAGGTGACCGCAAACATGTTTTTGTTCAACCTCAGTTTTTTTAAGGTTCCTTTTAAAAAAAAAATGGGGATTATGATCAATCATAGGAGATGACAGTTTTTATTGGCGTTTGTCATTATTGCCGATGGCACACAGCATGTTAAAACAATAAAACAAAAACAAAAAAACTAACCTGTTCCACCCCACCCGAACTGTGTGGTAATGAAGCTAGCGAACAGCCCGCCAATCACGACGAAGAGCACCCTCAATTCTGTGACGTAAGCGTCTCGTGAGTGCGGCATGAACTTGGCGAGGCTGCCCCAGATGACGCCAACAACTGCTCCCAACAACAGCGCACACGCCGCCTGCAACAAACAAAAGTTTGCCGACGTTCTGCTCAACTTATTAGAATAACTTTGTGCCCTTCGGTGTTTTCGTAAGATTTTAGGGCTACCGAACTACTGATATTTTCCTGTGAGAAGATGGATTGATGATGATGGAATGCATCTATTTTTATTATTTAATCTCACAGGTATGCTTTCGAAGATCAAAGGGTACAAATAAATTTGTTGGAAAATAGCATATTATTTCTACCAATCAACTGTTTTAGTGTTTTAACACAATAACTTTTTGATAAAGTAGGTAAATTACACAAAAGTGTACAAACTTACCCTAGCATATCGGTAGGCATCATCGCTGTCATACATAATAAAGCTGTGAATGACGCCGAACACGCCAACACTGAGAGCCGTGTCGGTCCCGCCCGCTGTACATATCAGCTGCGGCCAGTTCTGACCCAAGTTCTTGCCCGCAGTCAGTCGAGTCACCGTCGGCATCAGGATAGGACATGACACTGACGCGTAGATCGATCCTAGAAGGAAACCTGAGGAGTCGAGCTTTGTGTTAGAAAAGTCTTCATACTTTACGAATAATAATGTATCAAAAGTAGGCATTTTTTTGATGACCTATCAATAAATCAAAGCTGACAATTTTTTTTTGCATAAAATTAGATTGTGGTATCTAGCCGATGGGTTGGTTTTCAGGTCCGTTTATTCGCGTTTTCCAAAAACGATGACGAAACGAGGGGAACTGTAATCATGAATTCAACATAAAGATGTAGCAATTTGTGGCGGCATCTTCACCGCCACAATCGAACTACGCACGAACGTCACGCAAAATCCTGCATCGCGAATACCTGGTTATCACCCTCAGCCTCATCAACAACCTTGGCACAGCACACTGCACCTTCAGCCAGTCCATAACCCTCTCCTTGTCGATGCCAGCAGTCAGCCACAACTCGGCGCTGTACCACATCCGACGCACTTGATCATAACACAGCGCCACCCCGACTCACCGGGAAATCTTCGCAGACACACCGCGAACTATGCGTCATCCTTTTCCGGCTCATTGGAACCTCAACTGGCCTCGGCAAGTATCGCAAGATACAAGATTCAGGCTTCTATCGACCTTTGGTCTCCGGTGTCAAGTGATCATGCAAACTATGCATCACACGGACATCACGCAAAACCCTGCATCGTGCAAGCTAAGTTTACACCGCACAACTAAAATAATATACAACTTCCCTACATCAATCGTCGGGCATTTGCCCACCAGACACGACACCCGTCTGGTCGGAGGATCCTCCCTTTACTATGAGGATGAGAGAACTTGACACCCTGTTCCTCATGCCTCTATTAGTATTTCGTCGGTAATTTAAAAAAAGGGGCTCAGAATCATGTTATGAATCCATGGTAACAGGTTGCGCATCCTCTTGTTACTCTTCTCAACTAGTATGAAGCTATTGTATCAAGTACCTCCATCTCGTAAAAAATTAAAAGAACGGCAAAATAACACAAAGACAGATGTTGTGTTCTGAGAACACAACATTAGAAAATTATTTTAAGCAAATGAAATTTTCAAGTTATCGTCAAAAATAAATACAAATAATATCATAAAGGTATCATTGAACTGTACATTGACACTTTTTTTTACATTGATAAATAATTGCATGGAAGCGTAAACGTTTACAGAATCAGGCTTCAGTGAAAACTGTTAATATTACTCCGCAAATATAATTTACTTATGCAAAACGAAGGTATGTTTATCATTTCGTATTTTACGCAGACGCACGTACGATAAAATCCAATAAAATCATTACACTATCAGCAAATGCCTGTCCATATTGATGTAGCGCTAAGTACATACGGGTGGGGTATATAAGAGCGCGAAAGTTAAACAAAAACTCGCCGTTGGAAACTTTTCGCTTTGATGCTTTGTCCGGAAAATCGGGCCGTGTAGGTACTCGTAATTACAGGTGTACACACTACGCAGCGGCCGGGGATTGCGCCGCGGCGACGTAGCGCGCTCCGCGCTACACGTCATGCGGCGAAAATGCATTCAAATCTTTTGCAATACGAGTTCTGCACCAGAATTTATTGAATTGGCTTTGTACCGCGCACACACCGCGCTCCATTGTGTTCAGCGTTCGTGACAAATTTTATTTTATTACACGGTTTGAGGTGTTTCGTGTTTTATCGAACGTTAGTTCGCGGTATTGCAGGCTAACGTTGATTTTTAATTCGTTTTTCGCGTCGACTTGCCGCGTGCAAATAAATGGGTTGGGACGTTTTAATAACGGACGACGAGAGCTTTCATTTATCAGAACTAATGTGTGACACGTTTTTCTATAAATAGAACAGTTTAAAAGGCATTACTGTTAAGCGTCTGCTATCGAACATTATTGTACCTCGGCAAGACTCGAGTATTCATATACTATGTTCTGTGAAATCGGATATAACATAATTATGTATGTATCTAATACACAAGTCCATGAAAGGCTTCTGATCAACAAAAAGGTTCTTGTTGGAATTCCAGGAAAAGTGAGCGCTTTCGAAACAATAGAAAGTGTGTCCCATAGTGGCTAAGTAATGAACTAGATACTAGTGTTATCTTTTTGTGGATAGTTTCAATAGGCTACTGAAAGTTTTGAACAGGTAGTTGATTTACCTACTTCTAGCTACAAGTTTTTCGAGTATATTTGTTGTGGTTGGTTTGACCATTTATTTAATCTGGTTTAGATTAAAATGCGCAATAGCAACAAATACGAGTACCACTTTGTATTTTGTTTGCTCTGTGCTTTCAGTAAACCGCTACCAAAGATGTCATAATACTTCATTCCAGATCAAATGAATTAGCTTCACGTAGATCCTTTTTCCTATTATTTTGCTCACACACAAAATGAAGTATTCGTTAATGAATAGCAGCATTCCTTGTACTCCAATTCCCACAATTTCACTTAAGTATAGGTAAACTAAAGTATATACCTAGACTGACATGATAATTGTGGTTTGCTTGTAAGTTCCGCACGTAGTGAAGAGTGCAATGGCATTGTTTATAAATGATTTACTTCTGCAATTTGGTTTACAAAAATAATATATAGAAAAGGCTCAGCAGGTACAGCAAATACCGTTCGAATAATAACGTTACTGTTTAACGTAAATCCTTCGAAGTTCCAGCTTCCTACGTCAGAGACTTTAGTTCCTAAAGGACTTATGAATTTGTATACTGATATCCGCAATGAGCTTAGTTTATTTGTGACATTTTGAACAGTGCACAATTTAAAGACTTTTATACAAGGTGTCGAAAACGACAAACAACCTCGTCAAATTCAAGGAGGTTAATATGCTAATGATTCTCGACACGAATCAATAATAAAATAAGTAGTTTTTTTTTTTAAATTTTCGGAAATCGACTTGTGTGGAACGCGCATGTTAAACCGCGGACCGTGTGATACCGCACTGTAACTGCCTTTTTATGCGACATAGCCGTGCGACATTGCCTACCGCATAGGCAGCGGGGCGATTCTGTTCTTTAAAAGTGGTTTATACTGAAAAACTGTCAAAGTTAAGTAACAAAAAAAAAAACAAGCATGTATTAATTATTGAGCAAGTATCGTAATTTTATTTGAGTATTTATGTCATTCATAACAGCATCCTGAAATTTGACGAGGATGCAAAACGGCACGTTGTATAGGTTATATTATGGATGGCAATAACCTAGATAGTTCTGATCAAGTCCAATAGGGATGATGACATTTTTTTTATTTCTTGCTCAAATTTTTTATTTAGTTCAAATAGTGCAAACAATATTACAAAAAGTTTAGTGTAAAAACTTAAAAAATTGCCAAGTTATAAACGTTTTAAAATAAGTGTTAAAGAAGTACAGAATTAAAGTAAAAGTGACGTCACAACTATGTAACTTCATATTAGCTCCGTACATTGTCCGTACCGCGCGACAAGGACGGGAATAATCCCCTCCAAAAACTTTAAAAGCGTTTATCTACTTCATATTTACGTCGATTTAACAGATTTTTTCGATTATCTAATTTTAAGTATGCCTTCTTTGAAATAACATTATTTTTACGAAAATTTTTAATACTAGTCATCATACCTATTGTGTGTCTTCTGAAAGTACTTTTTAACCACCACTCTGGGGAATTCCAATAAAATAATAAACCTAGATAGGAATAGGTATCTTACCCCAAAGCCAGGGATATCCAAGCAGCAAGTTCATACAGACAGCCAGGGTCACGACCTCAGCAGTCCAGGGCAGTACTCCAAGCGACGCCACCTGCTTCCAGTTCGTCTTCATATAGCTCAAATTCCAGCCCAGAGAACCCTTACCCAGGATTATTACTGGGTATATTTTTCTGGAACAAATCAAAATGATGACGATGTTATTTCTTCTTTTTTATTAAATCGAGTTTTTTTACTATTCGTGCGGTGTCGTAGGTGAAAATGCATGGACTTGAGTCAGATATTGAATATAATTTTATCCCATTGCTGTAATTATCAGCTTGATCGGCGTTGCACATAGTCTTGTTTGGGATTGTTGGCCTTTGGTATCTAGAAGTAGGTACTCAAGCTCGGGGGGCTAATCACCTATGGGGCCGCGGTCTGGTGGCCCCGAACCAAGCTGGCTACAGCCTCAAACACACTCAACAACGTATGCAACGACTAGCCTGCTTGGCGGCCACGGACTGCATGAGGACCACTTCGACTGCAGCAGTTGAAGCCATGCTGGAACTGCCACCGCTCCACCCGTTCATACAGCAGGAAGCGACACTGGCGGCGGGCGGGACTTCAGGGACTCAACAAGGAGTTCCCCATTACGAAAGCTATTAATTATCGGGTACCCAAACAATTTATCTTCGATAAAAAATACAAGATCCAGCTTCACGAGGATCGTAGGTGTGAGAGTTTGTGCCCTGCAGAGCTGCGTATCTCCACAGACGGATCTAAAACTGGTAATGGCACAGGTGCTGGAGTCTTCTCGGAGGACCTCAAACATACGCATAGCCACACCATTGGGGGTCCATAACACAGTGTTCCAGGCCGTATGCTTGGGTATTTCTAAGGCTGCTTCGGCCAACATGGCCAGGGAAGTTAGGGACGGGGGCTGTTTTGCAGGCGCTGAACAGCCACACAGTTGAATCTGGGTTAATATACGAGTGTCACCAGCGCCTAAATCAGGAGGGTAGCCTCAATAACATAACCATTCAATGGATCAAATGACACAGTGGTTCGCTGGGCAACGATGCAGCTGACGAACTTGCCAGAAGAGGGTCGAGTGAGGCACCCGTGGGACCTGAACCCACATTTTCACCCCCCTTCGGATACTTACGCACTCTGGTAAGGAAACGCACCAGGGAACAACATCACAAACTATGGTCGGAACAAGGTGAGTGCAGGCAGGCTAGGGAAGCAATCCGTACTATTGACGGCCGCCTCACGAAACAGGTTCTCCGACTAACCAAACAACAGCTGCGTACAGTTACGGAGCTTTAACTGGCGACGGGTCATTTAATAAACACCTCTTTGTCATAGGAATCACACACAGTCCGCTGTGCAGGGCCTGCACGCGAGGCTGTCAGTAACACCAAGGCGTTGCTGGCCTTCCTCGAGGAACTAGGGTGGATCGAATGATCGATTTTCCCACCGTACGTAAAATACGCGCATTGTCGTGAAGTTGCGGACACCAGCCCAAATTACCTATTACCTAACTTACTTCCGATACCATCAACCTCCCATCGAGCCAACTTCCATGTAACCTCGGCTTACCTAGTGCCAGGTTAAAAGTACGATGTTCCCAAAAATAAACGCAATCAATTTGGTACCTTGGCTTACCTCATAAATCCATCAATTTCCGTGTAATGTCGCATATCCAGGTATCCAATATTCCGCGCTATAATGCCGGTCAAGATGGCCGCCAACAGAGGCGGGAGTGTCGTGGTCATCTGCAACACTTCTCCGGTGGCCCAGGCTATAGCGGCCACCACCGCTGGCCTGAACCACCGCCCGTTCCAACTCCACTCCTCCCCGAATGCACACCATAGCAAGCCCCATGACGCTAATCCTATAGATTGTGGAAAGTTACATGTTTAAAAAAGCAAAACCTAACTTTTTAATATCTTTGCAAATTCTAGCACAGAGTTTGTAATCCTGTTGTATTTCACTGTGATTTTTGTATTGCTCTGTTATATGTAAATTCAATTCTTCATGTTCCTGTTACATTATTCTGTCAGTCATTATGCCAGACCATAGTCATGTATTAAAAGTTTTCAGTTCCTGTTCAACTTGTTAAGGCGGCTTTGTAACAGCTTAACGGAAAATGCGATTGACCATAGTAACCCGTATATACTAGGCAATATTGCAGTTACCATGAGTGGCAGCTATCTAAGTCATATCAAGGTTTAAAACAATTGCTAGTGTATTGCGTGACTTATAGAGTTGATTACTTCAGAATGGTGTCTAAAATTGATAAAGTGTCAAGGAAAAGTAATGAAACGATTGTTTAGCAGTCACTTTTTGATAGATTGTGTGCATAAGAAATATGACTGATCTGCCTATTCAATTGATTGCCTATGTAATTTGCCTATTCAAATATACTTTGTGCACATGACGACAATAGATGAGGTTAGTACCTAGTTATTCCTAGTTAGATAGCTATTGGAAATTGTCTTTGTGGGGTACTAATACGTGGGACACTCAGAAAGTTTTGCGAAAATAAAAATAAATGTTCTACCTATAGGTCCCGTATTTATTTTGTTACTAAATCATTTCAAAGTATCCTCCATTAGCAAACTATATTAATATACAAAGTTTCATGCGTCTGAACCAGTTTTTGAAACACTTTTTCTAGTCCGCCGTAGACACGTCGTTTACAGCCTGCTCGAATGCTGACAGCGCATCTTCCGGCGACTTCCGTTGAGCGCAGTGTGCACGTTATCGTGGTGTAGTAGTAGCCCGCAGAGCCCTGTGTTTGGTTGGTTGTTGCTCACAACAGTTTTCTCTGCCAAGCATTTGGTAGTATACGATTCAGCGTATGCAGACAGCGAATCTGCTGGTCGCCCCGCCTGCCTGAGCAGGACCAGACGACCTATTTTCCACAGTGTAGGGAACTGGCCCTGCTCAAAGCAAGCTGAGTAGAGTCCTCTCACCTGGGGCTCTAGCGCTTCCAGAGCGAGGACATGGGATCTCAACTCGAACAAATTACAATTTTTTCTTGAAACAAAATCATAGATGGCAGCATAGGTAACCATTATGAAACGAACAATCATTGAAAAGCGATCTATGGCAAAAATTTGGCTGAATTATGATGGGTAAAAGTCTAAATATCCCTGTTTAGTGCTCATTTATCTATTTCCACTCATAACTTCACGTATTTTGAAAATAAAATGAAAAGGAAACCTTTATCTTCCATTCGAACCCTTTTACTGATAAAAGTTGCCATAATCTGTTAATAATTTTGTTTAGAGCTTTTTGCAATAAATGGCGTTTTACTCAATTGGTCCTGCCTCATCACAGTTTCCAATATTGTTACTTATTTAAATCAAACAACTTTTATTAATATAATTTTTTACATACAAAACATAACAGAAATCTAATAACATGTTTTTCTGAACCCGGAACTATAAAACTTTATTTAAAAAGGATTGCATGAAACGTTTTAAAAGTAGGTCGACTCCTAGATGGCGTTGTAAAACTACAGTCTCTGGCAATTAGTGAGTCGCTTATGCTGCCATCTGTTGATAAATTGGACGAATAAAAATTGCCAGCTCAATGGCCAGACTTAGGGAGGTTTCAATTCTTTGTATGGGATTGGGTACGTAGTATTATTATTATATGTGGCGAGGACAAGCGCGCGGCTAGAGACTCCGTCGGGCCCCGGAGCAACGGTTTTGGCCCGGAGCCGCGTTACGGCCGTCCTCATCTCCGGCTGTGTTATCTCAGGGACGCCACCAACCTCCTCATCATCTTTCGGCTCTGCGGCTGTGGGCAATGCCATCGGTGGCGGCACATGTTCTTCTCTAGCAGGGACGCCGAGACGAGCCTGCTTCAAATTTGTTTATCATATCGCGGCACCATTCCTCCCGGGCCTGCTTCAGAGCATCGGTGAATTTGTGCGGCACCCAGCGTGAAACTATCCTCCTGACCCGAAGATGCACTTGTAGAATTTCGCGAAGGCTTCCCGATCCAACCTTCAGTATGTGCTGAATCTTTTGAGACGTAACTCACCAATTGTCTTGGATTATATTTTTCACTGCTAGCACGTTTTCTTCCGTAACAGCCATCAAAGGCCGACCACTTCTTTCTTCATCCCCCAAAGTTAGTCGACCGCGCTTGAATTCGTTATACCAGAGAAACACTGTTGCCTTAGAAGGGCCTTCATCCATGAATGCCATTTGAAGTCTATCGTACGATTCGTCCGGTTTCAGGCGTCACTTGAAATCGTAAAAACCATAGCACGAAATTGTTCCCGGCGACGATATTTTTTTTAATTAGACACGATAATTTAAATTAGCTCGCAAACAATGTTGAGGGAAATTTTGAAATCGGAAAGTACCTAGTTTTACTAAAATATAATCATATTTTCAAAATGTATAAAATATATAAAAACTTTTTTTCACAATACTTTCTGAGTGGCCTGGAATAATGTCTACTAGAAGTCGTGTGAGAAGCTAACAAGTAATTATTTATCTACAGCGGCAGTGACGCCGGCTTAAGTTCACTGCCGTTACTGCAGCATTTTGGGATTACCCACCCGATTAACCCGCCAATAGATTAATTCCCCCAATAGATTAACACTGCAACCAAGAATGACCTTAATGCATATAGGAAACCTTAACAATAGAGATTTTAAACTATTAACATCAAATTTTCTTAACTTCCCAGAGATGTGGTTTCTACTTAATTCTACAGATGCCCATGTAAAGACCTTACACCAGCAGTATTTAATGGGTTTAATAAAATAATGCACTCAAACGGTGCAGGCAAATATCAAAATGTGCGTCTTAGAACTGAAACCAATCTGGTGACAGGTTTTAGTTAGGGATACCTACATCACAACGCAAGGATTTTTTCGAATTTTCTACACAATTTGGATTTATAACAACATTCACTTGTTTAGCCACTTGTCTGTAAATACGATTCGTTCACAGAAATGCAGTAATATCAGCTGATGTATTCTGTATAAATATCACCGTGAAAACTAACCCCTAGCATCAGGTGGAGTGGCTGTTACAGAAAAGACCATCTGTAATAATAAATCACAAAGCAGCGTAGTACTTACCTAGTAATAATAGAAGGAAATAATGAAGTAAAGTCCCGGTAGCTGCAATGCATGCAGTACTTTTCTTTTTAACATCGTTAATTGAATTCTTTTCTGAATTAAGAGTGAACGTTAATTCGGGTGTTCTGAAATTAAACGGAAAACAGACATCGTTTATTCGAACATAGTTGCTAGAACCAATTAAATTGTTCGACTCAATTAAATTGATCACGTTGAACACTCACTCAGATTCTCCCATAACTATAATATGACGGCTCGTTATTGTTACTAATAACGTGTCGTCTTCGTTCATACTGTTTAATAAATGCAATCTAATGAGGCACGCACACTAAAATGTACTCACTTACGTTTTAAAGTCTTCGTTGTGTATGACATAAACACCCTTATCTATGGCAGTCGTTGTGTTTTTATCTGAAAATTAATCATCTCATGTATTCTAAAGATCACATTTGCTTGTTTTGTATTTAATTTTTGCTACTGGCGATAAAAAATACTGTGATATTAATTAAATACCCAATTACAGAGAGTGCTTTAAAGAAAACCAACTTCACATCTCACGTATTCTTAAGATCACATTTGTGTACTGTATTTTTATTTTTGCTACGGGTGACAAAAAAAGGAGTAAAATAAGTATCATAATAATCAAATACCCAATTACATTAGTGCTTTCAAAAAACAAAGCTCTCGTCGAAATTGTGAAAAGTAATGCACCTTCGAATTTACACTTAAACAGCTTTTAAGAAACATTCCAGTCTAAGTATTGGGTACATAATAGAATTAGTTCAGTCTATTAGGTTTATAATAAATAATCAAGACTTCATACTTATTTTATGGCATGTTGAACAAATGAAAACACGGGGCAAGTAGGTTGGTTAACCAATATTCTGTGTAATGCTTAGTACCTACTGGGATTGTCGATACGCATCAATCAACAGACGACAACGATTGCTTTGATTGGTATAATTATATCTGTTATCACAAACATGTACAAACGAATCTTTACAGCTATTTCTCTATCTAAGAAACACCCGGCAAATAACGAGTCTATCCTATAGAATCCTACTGCTACCCTATAAAAAAATATTTGTCAAACACAATTACAACTTGCGTCAATTTAAATAAGAGCTTATCTCAGCGTACTTAGGGATAATATAAGAGAAACAGATATAACTGTATTTAAAGCAATGCTAATAATTAGGACTGAAGCAATCCGATTAGTGTATACTGAAGAACTGGATAAATATTTGTTATGTATGTCTGGCTTTTTGGTAATTATGAATCCGTTTGTAAGTTCATTGTAAATTGTAACAAAACCTTCATTCTTGTTAAATAAAATAAAATAAATATTTAAACAAAACTGACAGGAAAATCCTTAACGTAATTTTTTATAAATTTTTTTTTACGTCTATTGTTCTTTCACAATTTGCCAAAGATAACTTTATTAAATATTGAGAAATAACATGGCAGGAATAGGTTGAATTTGGAAATCTCATTTTTAGAATGTAAAAACAGAAAACGTACCTATTTCTAAAGGATAGTCACCAAGATCGAGTTAAACAAATACGGGAAACCTTGACATTAGTGTCTGATAACCCTTGGAAGATTTACAGTAGCCACAAAGTACCTACGTACTCTTGTGTGTAATTTTAAAACAATGGTAGACAATCTTACCGCCTTTAAAGTGTTTATTTACAAAAGGCTTTGCTATAATATTTACCCTTTAACATGATTTGCATTACAAGAATGTAAATTTCTTGTGCAATGATTAATTAACTACTTATTGGATCATTGAATTGAAAAGTACTACCTACTACTTATACTTCGTCACGGAATGCATTACGATGAAGTTCGAGTCTTCGATCTTATAAAAAACGAGAACATAACTGTACGGTAATTCGGAAAATTTCAGTCTCCCAGAAATTCCTCGTAAAATTTATACCACGTTCTGGATTATGTTTTTCATGGTGCCGTTAACCGTTGAAAACTAGTTTTGATTGACAATTTGATTGACCACATTTAAGCAAAAATTAGTTTTAAATTAATTTCGATTTAGAGAATTTAATAGATAGAACATTATAATCTATGCCATCTGGAAGTGTAGTCTCTAATCATTAATACAACAGCACGTAAATGTGCTGGCAACTATTGATCTAGCAAAATGTATCATGTTATCTCTGTATAAGTACCTATATAGAGAGTGCAAATATTTGTCTTGTTAATCTTTACTTTAATACAAGATAGTTACTACCGTATCGTGTAGTGGCGTGATGCATCTAATTATTGATATCTAATAAACTGTTAACAGGTAATAGGATTGGTAGTTCTTTCATGTTAGTTTTTTAATGAACTTAATGCCATCGTCACAATGGGTGCCTCAAGATAGGCAGAGTCAGTCGCCCAGAACTTCCTTCTGATTGGTGAGATGACTTGGTCAGAGATGATCTCTAGGTGATGGAGGAAAAGAGAACTGGAGAGGCAGGGAAGGCCTTTGCACAGCACTTGGAATGTAAGAGCAAGAAAAAAACCTCATGTGCTTGTATGAGCTTATCTTTGTGACCTAACGCAGCAGTTGACTGTAGTTATTCATTGGTTTTTTGTCAGTCCAAGAGACTAACATTAGTGTAGGCTCTTGTATTAGGAGTTCCTGTATCACAAAAGCCAGTTAGTTAGGAAAATAGTTTTTTTTTAATCAAAATTTGTTTCTTATTATATATGTATACTTCCAATTATACCGAGTTAGCAGTGGTGATATTTCATCATTTCGTCACCACATTCCTCGCAATGTGGCCTTTTACTAACAATACAAGCCAATTGCTAAGATTAATACTTACTCAGCTTGTAACTGATGACAGTGTAGTTTTATTTGGAGAAGCTGTCTAAATATACAGCGTCTTGAGAAAAGTAAAAACCACCGACGCTTGGTTTTTTTTTAAATTTTAATACACTGGGAACACGGTATTCTGAGCCCAACAATGGGGATGATCAATTTTTGTTTAAGCCCCTAAAAATGTTTGTTTCCAAATAGTGCAAATAGTATTACAAAAAGTGAAAAAACTTAAAAAACTGCCAAGTTATAAACGTTTTAAAATAAGTGTTAGACTAGGACAGCACTATCGTAGAAGTGAAGTCACAATTACGTAACTTCATAGTAGCGCCGTACATTGTCCGTACCCCGACACAAGGACAGAAATTAAACCCTCCAAAAACTATTAAAGCGTGTGTTTTCTTCATATTTACATCGATTAAACAGATTTTTTCGATAATCTCATTTTTACTATGCCTTCTTTGAAATTACAATATTTTTACGAACATATTTAATAATACTCATGATCCCAATTAATTTTAATAAAAGAAAAAAAAGTTTTAACTTTTTCCGAATGCGAGCCTCCAACACCACCTCGTATTTTCTCATCCATGCGAGACTGTTGTCAAAAGAAACTTTATGAAAAACGGAAATGTGTTTTATTTTTAATGGCAATTATTATTTTAAATGGCCATGATTATTGGAAAAAGGTGGAAGTTGAGTATTTACAAAAGAAAAGCAACATTTTTCTACCTACCTAGCTTGCCGTATTGTACTGAAAAATTACGGATTTATTTAGATAACAAATGCCTAGGACATTTTAATAATTCCAAAAAGTTACTTTACTTGACATATAGAAGATGTCAATCCCAAGCATCAGTGGCACTGACAGCTCAATCCACGTTCACTTCACTTATGTTTTAACGGTGAGATGGTTACAAAATATCACTACAACAGGTACCTAAATGCAACAAGCTTCCAATTAGTTCTTCAACAAAGCCTCGGTAATAGAGCCTTATTTAAATTTACAGCCAGTTCTCGTTGGTTTAATGCTCTTAGTCAGTAACCAGAGAGAGCCCAAGATATTCCTATTACTGCAATAACTCGGAGTGGTGGACCACAACTTTAACAAACGGTAGTAAGCCATCAGTCCGCCAGTTTGCCGTTGATTCAGTCGGGGACATGTTCGTATTATTCATCGTGCACCAATAAGGGTGCACAATGCATATTGGACATTTATCCGCTCCGAGGTATAAAACGGATTTCGAATAAAATGCAAATTAAATGAACCATGTTTAAATAAATGAAATAGCCGACGTATACTGGTTTTTGACAAATCCAGTGTTTTGAACAAAATATATAACGAGGTATTTGAAATTCTGTGACGCTGGAGGCTACGTAATTTTGATGACATGACGTGATGACAAAAAATGAAAACAATAGCTGGCTAAATCGCTTAAAAATTCGACGTACAACAGTTTTTTAATTTTGTGTATTTTATCCAAGCGTAACGGGACCCTCGTCTCAACTCTCGATGGCCAAATATCCTCGCCAAAGTAGATGGGAACCATAACGTCATCCAGAACCCTTCGTTATGGAAATCTATGTGAAAGCTTATGTTAATATGTAGACCTCTCTGGCTATTATGGTAATGGAATTAATAACCATAACTGTAACAACATTTCCAACGTTAAGTTTACATCTATACTGATAATTTTAATAATAAAATTTTAGGTCATAATAAAGATACGTACGTGGGACACTCAGAAAGTTTTTCGAAAATAAAAATAAATGTTCTATAGGATTTTATTTATTTAGTAAATCTTTTAAAAGTCTCTCCACTAGCCTCTATACAAAGTTACATGCGTCTGAACCAGTTTTAGAAACACTTTTTCCAGTTTGCCGTAGACACCTTGTTTACAGGCTGCTCGAACGCTGACAACGCATCTTCCGGCGGCGAAAATTGTATTCCTTAGAGCAGAGTTTTATTTTCGGGAATTAAAAGAAGTCACACGGTGCTAGGTCAGGGCTGTACGGAGGGTGACCCAGGAGTTTGACCCGCGTGCTGTCCAGAAAGGCCCTCGTTTTGAGCGCGGTGTGCGAAGGCGCGTTGTCGTGGTAGAGTGAAAGCCCGCGGAGCCCTGTGTTTGGTCGCTTGTTGCCCACAACAGAGAAAACTTCTGCAAAGCATTTGGTATATAGCATTCAGCGTTGATACTTCTTTGGTTCCGTAAAGGAATTGACACCAAGTAGCCAGTCAAATTGAAAAAGCTCGCGATCAAAATCTTCCCTCCACTTTTAGATCGCTTCACTTTGGTAGGCGTTGATTCGTTTTGAAACACCCAAACCGTCGACTGGCACTTCGTTTCTGGAATTGATAACTCTAAAACTCATCACCTGTAATAATGTCGTAAACATGCCGAGACGCACCATTCCACCCGGGCCTGTTTCTGAGCATCGGTGAGATTGTGCGGCACCCAGCTTGAAACTATCCTCCTCACGCGAAGATGCACGTGTAGAATTTCGTGAAGGCTTCCCTATCCAACCTGCAGTATGTGCTGAATCTCTTGATACGTAACTATTGTCTTTTAACAGCCGTCAAAGGGCGACCACTTCTTTCTTCATCCCCCAAATTCGAACAATCGAAAAAGACAATCGAATTCGTTATACCAACGATACACGGTTGCCCTAGAAGGGCCTTCATCCATGAATGCCATTTGAAGTCTATCGTACGATTCGTCCGGTTTCAGGCGACACTTGAAATCGTAAAAATCATAGCGCGAAAATGTTCCCGGCGCAGAACTATTCTTTATGAGACACGATAAATTAAATTAGCTCGCAAACAATGTGGAGGGGAATTTTGAAAATGGAACGTATCTATTTTTACTTACAAATAAACATATTTTCAAAATAAACTATAACTGGCCAGTCTCTCATACATAAAAACTTTTCTGAGTGGCCTGGTATTATCATGTTAAAGATGTTTAGAGACGAAGTAGCATAATGCCGATTGTTTTAGCTCAAACATATCACAATGACCAATCTATCGTCAGTTGAACTGGCTGGAGTCGACATCGACATCGACAGTGATATTAGCCCGTAAAGATATGTACATGAAATATTGCTAATCAATAAATTGATAAAGGCGAATGGGAGCGTAAAAAAATCACTGTAATCACCACAATCGGGAAACCATGTGGCGATTAAGATGTAATGCTGAGTTTCATCCGTTTTACCGGATTGCGCGATAGCGAAGACATACAGGCATCTTTGTATGTGGAATTCTTTATAACCTCAAACCATATTAGTGACAGGATGTTTGTGGTGTGGAGAAGGAGGACGAGGTGTCTATTGACTTATCTAGTTCGTGCAATGATTATTAGCCTATAACCATTTGTTGCGTTTATAGTTGCAATAAATCAAAATGGTACATTTTAGACGTCAATATGTAATGTCTTGAACACAATGAAATGTATCTTACAAGCCTGATGCAGTGTGTGGCATGAAATCTGAGTTCGAACTAAAATAACTGTCACCAACTGCATCAGGCTGAAAAGTGATTTTGTTTTTGTTGCAGTCGAGGTTTAAAAATTTTCCAATTATTGTTTTCAACAAACGCGAGTCCACAAGAATGATTTCGCCAATGAGTAAGTTAACGTCGGGTCATGGCGAGAACGACTCATGAGAAGATGTCAACAGATTGCACGCTATGGCATAAAAACAATGGCCGCGAAACACATTATTGTATGCCCTGATGAGGATTGATGTACCGTTCTCGTTCAGCAAATTATAAGTTTAATGAACGAACAAAATAAGAACGCTGTTTAAGTTCGGCAGAAAATGTATTACGAAAATAACAGAAAAAACAAAAGTATGTAGGTACTTAACCTATTGACTAATGAACTTGATTGTAACTGCTGTTAACAAAGTATTGCATTATTTTATTTTATATGAATCGCAGTTTATATAGTGCGTGAAGATGTCACGAACTTTAGTTCAACGGGAAAATTGCTTCTGCCTTCTCAATCAGACCAACCAATGAACTGAAGAAATAAACACCAATCTTCTTCAAATAAGCTATTCTTCAGAACATTAGAAATCGAAAATAAAATGAATTAGCTTTTGAAACCAATCATCGTTAATTATTAAGCGCATCAACATCTCAACTTAGGCACGTAACATTGAGAGACATTGATTCAGAAATACTGATTATGTTAAACATAGCCTACATTATTAGTGTTTAAATAGCTAGCTATACTCGCGTATACTTTATACAGGCGACAAGGCAATTAATTACTGTCGCGTCTTCATTTATAACTAGTATTAAACAAAATTCAAGGCAACGAAATGAGACATGGCAAAATTAATATTAATATTATTTACAAACGTTTGTTATTTTAAAGGCTGTTTGTATTAAATTGGTAGGTACCTAATGGAATCGTTTTAGTTTCTTCATGTATCAATATATATTAAAATGAGGATAAAATGGTTAAATTGATAAAAATATTACAAGTAAAATAAAACTTACTTTCTGTCATTTTGTTTAAAAGTGAATGACGTCGCTCACTAATATTTTCCAAAAAATAATAAACTGAATATAAACTTTGGTTTAGTAAACACGGACAATGGTGGACAGGAACATGGTTCATGCGGTATTAGCTTTGAGTACGTCGAGGCGAGCGTCGCGGGTCGCAGATCGTGCTGCCTGCGGGCACGTCACACGCACCACTAATAAATACCCATTATTATCATTTAGCAACGTAATTTTCACTGCTTAATAAAGATTGCAGCTGATATTCCAAACTATCCTAATAATCGTAGCTAAAAAAGTAGAGAAGTATGTCACAATATCACTGTTACTCTTATCAGTTTACACACGTATTTTTTAAGTACAACATTAATTAATAGCAAGGTTTTCGCACGCTGCTAGCCTTCTCAGGCTATGAAGAAGTCCCAACATCCCCAATGACACCGTCACTCTGAGACAAGCGCATCTGTAAGGTTAGGTTTGCTGAGCACTCTGTAGTGCGTAAATTCATGACTGACTGCGAACTAATCATAAATGCGTGTGTCTATTTTAGTATATTGTATACCTACTTATAATGTGCACCAACGACAGCCCCATTTTATGTCCAGGTAAATCGTTGTCCATTTCATGGTCACAAGGTTGGCAGAGATCGCAGAAAGATTGTATATTTTGTGGTGTTCGATTTGTTTTTTGTCACGTATTTTTGGGGTGTACAATAAAGTATTTAGAAATAATTAAGTAATCAGTGACATTCGACTAACACCATACCTACTTGTTACCTAATCTCTATTAGATACTTGCCATTATTTTTTATTTTACCCGTGATGTGAGTAACTAGTCACTTATAATCATGTTACGTAAGTACATTCACTTCATCAGTTTGTTATAAGTTACATAATGGTTTTAGAAAGCATATCTGATTTATAAGTTTCCATCCATTATATATGTATACCAGATATTATGGTTTATCTAATAGACATCTATTTCTCATAAAACTGATAATAAAAATAAAATGATCTGGAATTAATTGATCAATTCATTAGTAGCATACCCTGCGTTCATTTTAAATGCTATTACTTTAAATAAACGTTTTGAAATAATGCAATTAAAATTTTGTATTTCATTCACTAACTTAAACAAGAGCTGAAATGAGTGGAATTTTCAGAAGTCTCATTTAGTTTTGTGTTGTTCTTGTTCTCAGAATATCTCTGGCCACTGAGCTGGGTAAAGGATTATTTTACGAAGTTCTTTTATTTTCTAGACTAACTTAATTTAACAATAATTGAATTTATGAATCAGACTGCATGTTTCTTCTTTACATAAATATGACTTTATTTATTTCATTCGTGGAATAAAAAAATACTGGAATAACAGATAGCAAATTGCTATAAGCGAGGGAAATGCCTCTAAGACTATATAACCAATATTATGTAGGTAAGTAGGTGCGTACAGATAGTTACGTCAGAGATGAGTATGGCCTACTATTTCTAATTAATTTTAACCTCATTACTCTCGTATTTCGACTACGTTTGTATTTCTAACAGTTTTTTTTTATATGTAGCTTAGCACTATATCATTAAAGAATCAATGTTTGCGTAATCTTCTAATGCGACGTCAGTAAATGTGGATTAATTTAAATGCCTTGCCTAGATAATGCGATCACCAATAGCTAGGAATGTGCGGTGATTGCGGCAAACAGATTTATTTGTGACCAATTCTGCCAGCGACTTCATCCGCGTTGAGGTCGTAAATTGCCCCACGGGAACTTACTACCGCGATAAAAAGTATCCTATGGGTTAATTCAGGTAAGTATATAGTGCGATCTTCAGCCAGTTTATTGGTCTAGTTGTGCATGCGCTGTAGATAATCATATTTGACTTATACGTTTATACGAAGTGGGCTTTTCAAAAAATTTTAATCTCTCTGTTGAATCGATAATACTCTTTGAATATCAACCTCCATTCGGCAGTAGGTGAAAATTTTGGCACGCTGCCCGGATTGTCTATGGTAAGTTTTAGGCAAAATTTTTGGGACACCTGAAATATCGATATCCCAGAAACATAATAAATGCACATGTGAAAACCAACGATATGTATTTTTGTTCTTGTTTCATAATTTTTTTTACAAATTATAACTTACCAAACAATTTTCCGCATAATTTCATTTGCCAAATTATTACTTAACAAATAAACAATTCACAAATAATAGTAACGCTAACCTAAAGTTTAGCAAGTGAATGTTTAAAAAATAACTTGCTTAACAACTAGAACCTAAACCAATTTTACTGTAGTCAAATATTTCAGTTAGTATAATATATTTTACGCAAACTAAAATAATCCAAATATTTAGTATCATCGTCAGTTTTCAAGTTACCCGGGTGGTTCAACCGGGTTTCAGGCTGGCTAAAGTAGATTCATCCTTCATGGGGTACTGTTTAAAATGTTATAATAAAATACCTCCCCACATACTCCAACTGAACGAAACGAAGTTCAAAACCTGTATCAAACGCACACTATGCAGCCAAGCATATTATAAGTTGGAGGATTACATCTCTGACAAAAATGCTTGGCTCAACGCTGGTTCTGCTCCACAAGGGCGCCTAAACAATTGATTAGCATTCGGAAATATTGTTGGAGCTGCTGAAGATTGTAAAAACTATCTTTGCACTGTATAAATTCAATCTTTTAGTATTGTATAATTGCAAAGCTCACGTGTGAGCACTATGTAGTACCTACTATAAAGCTACCCTATACTGGGCACGTCTGTCATTGACTTGAATGTGCCCTGGCGGCTGAGTATGTCACGCTCACTCAAATGTCTCGCTGGTGGTGGCGTGTGTGTTGGATCATTAAGTTCCCTTCAAAATGGTTGAGCTGAATGGTGCTGATCCATACGTCATGTTCGTGAACGGGCGCCGTCAGTGGGGACTGGTCATCTCTTGGCTGCCACGGCTTTTTTAATTTTTCTTTTCAGATTTTTATGTTTTATATTACGGGTCTTTCTACGTCGTTCTCACATGTTTAATTTCAACAAGACTGATGTAACAAATTTTCTGTAACCATATTATTTAAAAGAGTGTCCATGGAGTTTCTTGCCCGTTCTTCTCCATAGGTACCTACTTCGCTTTGGAATGGGCAACTAGCTTCATATTTCTGACTGACCGACCCCTTGACAATTCAAAAGTGCCTGTAATGGGTTTATTTGAAATAAATGCTTTGAGTTTGAGTTTGAGTTTGACCATTTCTATTCAGTCAATTGCTTAGTTAATGACAAAAGAGTTGCATCTATAAGTCAGTTGCCCGTAATAGAGTAGAAGTTTTAGAAGTAAGGATAATAAAAATTATGTGATACAAAATTTAGAATTTTTGCACTGAAGTTTTTGGCACACGTGTTATGGATATTGATTTTCAGACTAACAATTTTAGGAGAAGAAAGGGAGGACCGTTTCTGGTACTCGCCGGCCGTTGCCACGGCACACTCGCTTTGTTCGCTCGGTTCATGCGTTGTGTGGTCACTGTTCTAACCTACCCTAACCTAGCTGTTTCGATTTAATAAAGATATAAGCGCTCACGCGCACACTCTTTTACAAAAAATCACTAAACTCTAAGAAAATTATAAACTATACAGGGAAATTAATATTATATATTACTAAAATGGATTCTAACCTAACATACAGTTCTAAAATTGTAAGTTACAAATATTTTGAATAAAAACAAATCATTATATTAAAATAAAAGAGCATTTTTTTAAAATATTATTCCCAAAAAATCTTATTCTTGTCTTTGTTATTTTTGTCATAACAAATTATTTGACTAAATGTTTATTGTCTAAATACTGTTTGCTGTAATAAATCATTTGATTAAAGACCAAATGCCTTAATGACCAATTATCCTTGGTAATATTCTGGCCAGTAAAAATTTGACCAAATGAAAATGTGCGTGCTAAAATCATTCCAAATATTGCATGTTAGAACTTTTCTGTAAATCACTATTATCTTGCATGCTATGTATCATGTACACCATGTTTCAACTAATAAACTTTTTACTTACTTACTTACTTAAAGGTTTATAAAATTCGTTTGACTAATGAAATTTTTCAAAAAACCGCTTGATCCCATTTTTAGTCTTTCTGCTCATGCAATGGACTCTATAAAAACTTCAAAAGGTATGTTGACCTTCAATCAAATTTCGTTTACAGAGGGTTCCTCGGTCGGTCATTGAGTATGATTTTCATTTGTCTTAAAATTATATGACTCAAATCTTAATTAAATGGAAATTCGGTGGTGCAAAATACTTTGTTGTATCAAGTTTTCTTAAAATTCTGTTCACTAAGGAGCGGCTGGGCTTTAATAATGGAGGTCACTGAATTCTAGCCCTATTGTTCAAAATTCTGATAGGTATCAAAGTTTTTTTTAATAAATTCCCTTTTCGTATCAAATCTTTAATTCAGCGAAATTCTCCGCTTATTACATATTTATGGGTTATGTTATTGGATAACAGCAAGGTGATTCAGGCCTCAGTCTAGACAGGTCGTGAAAAATAAAGACATGTTTTAGATAAATGCATTATTTATTGAACATCTATATAATGGAGTGAGCTGGGCGTGTTGTTTCGTCGGACGAGGTTCGATGACACCGGCGGCGATAACGTCTGCGTGCGGTAGAAATCTGGAAATGGAAAGAAATGGTTAATCATTATTAGGTAACAAATATTTTCTGTACTAACGGCCGAATCTATCTCAAATTTTGGCGTATCTACTGGTGATTGAAAACCTATCAATCTCTGGTTTTAACGTCCCAATAAAGTCAAAGTATGCGACCCTATAACGTGTTGACAGCTATTTGTTTGACAGGGACAGAATAGGGACGATGGCAATTTTTTTATTTTTATCTCAAATAATGTTTGTTTCCAAATAGTACAAACAATATCACAAAAAGTGTAAAAGCTTTAAAAAAAGCAAGTTATACACTTTTTAAAATAACTGTTACATAAAGACGGCACTACAGTAGAAGTGACGTCACAACTATGTAACTTCATACTAGTGCCTTACATTGTCAGTACCGCGCGACAAGGACGTGAATAATCCCCTCCAGAAACTTTAGAAGCATGTAGGTAGCTTCTTCATATTTACATTGATTTAACAGATTTTTTCGATTATCTCATTTTTACTATGCCTTCAAACTTCAAAAAGTTACTTTATTTTTTCGAAAATTTTTAATACCACCCCTAATACATCATCCCTATTGTACTGTTTAGAGTTGTAGATGTGTTGTTGGTGAGTTGATGGTGTGAAATTTTCCGCTCTACCAGCACGCGTAGCATGACCAGGTTTTGTCGGAGTAAGAAAAGACAAAATGACAGATAGAATAGACAAGATGACAAATTTATTTTATTAATTTGTCATTTTGACAATTCTTTCATCCACAAAACTCGTTTCTATGGTGGTCATGCCACGCGTGCAGTTCAGTAAGCTGTACCTCAAGGCTCCATACTGGGTCCATTCTTGTTGTTAGTGTATATCAATGACTCACCATTCTATTTAAATGATACATCTGACTTTGTACTGTTTGCAGATAATGCCTCTCTTATTTTTTAAAGTAGACAGAAATAGACAAGATTTTGACGATATAAACAGTGCACTCTCAGTGGTTACGGATTGGTTTACGTCAAATAACCTAGTTCTCAATGCCAAGAAAACGAAATGTGTAAAGTTCGTCTTACCGAATGTTAGAAATCTATGACCTAACATCGTCTTAGATAAAGAGCTGCTTGAAACTGTAGAAATAATAGTAGATGCCAAATTTCAGTAGGGTCCAGATATATCAAGCCTAGCGGAGAGGCTCAGTTTAGCCGCCTACGCCGCCGTCAGGAAAGTAAGACATTAAATTGACCAACATACAGCTCGGTTAGTCTATTTTAGTTATTTCCACAGATTTATGTCCTACGGTATTTTGCTGTGGGGCAAAGCCGCTGATATTCAAAATATATGTATCCTTCAAAAACGAGCTGTTCAAGCAATTTACCAGCTAGGTGCCAGAGTTTCTCTGAGAGTTTTTTTTACGATATTGGTATTCTCACGGTGGCATCAGAATTCATCTGCGCCAATATCTTATATATTAGGCAAAATATACAACAAACACTAAAAACAGTGATTTTCACACTACACAAGGACAAAATGCGTGCTCGCTTTCACCTGCTTCATAAGGTTCATATCTCATTTGTTGGGCTTGGTATAACCTTTTGTAATAAGCTACCCTCGTCTTTTCTAGATTTGCCTTTTAATCCGTTAAAAGCTCAAGTAAAATCCATCTTTGTTCAAAGGCATACTACTTAAACGATAATAATATTTGGCCGCTGTGATTAACTCAAGACAATGTGTTTATTATTTCTCCAGAATAAGCTTACTAACTGACGGTTACATGAGTTCATATAATTGTTTATTTTATTTGACTACATAAGTTATTTTCATTTATTATTGTCATGATCTCATTACAATGTTTTTATACTGAGTTATATTGCAGTGTGTGGTTTGCTAGCGAACTCGACAGTTGATCCTATTATTCTTGCATGAGCAACCGGCAGCAAGTACGCCATGTTCGTGTCTCGTAATGTTCATTACTTTGCATACCTATTGATGTATAGAATCAAGTTTTTTTTAACTGAACAGACAAATGTGCTGCTGAGGAGTTTGTTGCGCCATTTATTGTTCCCAGCTAGAGCACAAGGATGTGGTGGGCGAGAGACTTCCTTACGTAATTTTTACGTTCGAAAATTGCTGATTCTCAGCCTAATTAAATAAATGACTTTTGATTTATAGATTTTGATAGATTGAATGACTATCTATCATCAGTAGCGATCTGTCTGTTAATGGGTTTGGCAGTATGACGAATCGAGGCAACGACTGGTATGTTTACATATTTTAAGGTGGAGCTATCCTGACTTACACGGAAACGCTTCAAACAACTCAATATCCTAACAAAAATTAAGGAGAGCATAAACGAGACAAAAAGTGGTCGATCATTGTGAAACACCATGCAATCAAAATGACTGAATTTGAAGCACGGGACTCGTAAATGGGAATATAAAACTGTATTACAACCGACACAGCCTAGCACGAACGTCACACGTAAACGTAACGTAAATACGATCGACTTCTTAATCGTAAATACAACAATATACAGCAGGATAACTTTAAAGTATAATCTTAAAAATAAGAAGCGAAACGTATATTTTCAATATTAAAATCGTCCGAACTTACGATACGCTTACAACGCGCGTTCGTGCACGGCCTTCAGGTTGAGATACCTCGAGAAACCATTCGCTTGCATAACAGTACTGTTTTTATCAGACTAAAGTCACGGCCGATGTAGAGATAAAAAATCACAACGAGACCATTCAACAGTGGCCGATTATGAACAAAGTAAATTAATTATGAACAAAAAATATTATTAAACAGTAAATAACATAAAGATTTTACGTATGTGATTAGGTCAACATTGAGTATAGTCACACAAACCTTGACACAGTGTCACTAGGTTTTAGGCATGTCATTTCAGGCCTGGGTTCAGATACCCGATTACTGACAAATGCGTGCTTTGACTGTACGGGTCCACTCAAAGCTGTTTGGACTTTCCTCAAAAAACCATCTCAGACAAAAACTACGATCGATACGATCTGACTGAGGGAATGTCTGGACTTTAAAAAACAGTGACCTCTGGGTGTATTCCTTCTCAGGGAAGTCGGATTGGAAACATCGACTTCATCTAGTTTTAAAATATTTTTCGTCGTGTCAAAGCGTTTGTTAAAACTATTTTATAAATATCGTATAAATAAATGAACTTGAAGAATCTTTTAGAATTTCCGTCTGTTTTCCTGCTATCGGCTTTCGTGAGAAAGCTGATGTGATGAGAGTTACATTGGTTACAACTTGGCAACAAGTAGGTAGTCCACTAACCACAGCTTAAAAACTAATTATTATTTTAAAATTGGAATTATCAAATTTCACTATGAATACAATATGAATACTAAATTATGTCGCTTTCAAATATATGCGTGAACGAGTAGGTATAGAGCATATATAAGTGGGAGCGAACGTTCAGTATATTATATTTAAATGTTTTGAAAGTATTTTCAACAGCACTGTCTCTATCTGTGGTATCGTATCTTACAAACACCTTATCGTTTATAAAACTTAGGACTTATAATGTGTGACGACACACTATTATAAGACTATTAATATCCTCATAAAATAATTTTGGACTCTTAGACCACGTTTGCACGGACACAAACATATGCGCGGCGGATGTTTTAGATTAACACTCGATTTTGACTTCTCGGTGTTGGACCGAGCATTGAGAATCAAACAGAGTGCATCGTGTCGCGTCAACAGCGCGTCGAAAAAACCCACTGTAGAGTTTTCAACTCTCGGCGCTAAGCATTGCGTTGAAGATCCAGTGCTCGATAAAATCCCGCCGTATATTTTTACGTCCGTGCCAACGTGGACTTACACTTATGCCTATTTATACTCTTATCTAGACTGGGCAATTAAAGTTATCTGATAGATAATTGGATTATTGAGTGGAGGATTAAACATAATCTTTATGTATAAAGCAATATGCCGAGTCTGTTAATGTAGATTGATATTAAGTAAGTACGTTCACCCACTATTATGACGCGATGTAATCAAATTGCATTATGACTTCTTAACGTGAACGTTGACGCTAAAAATTATATCGGCAGCGTACGGAAACTTGCAGTTTACCTAAGAGTGGTTTTATTTTAATTTACCACGTTAGTCTTCGAAAATGTACAAACTATAATTTCAGTTTTTTTTTTGTTTTGTTTATGTAATTAATAATGGTGTAGGTGTAACTAAATATTGCTAAATACAATACAACTATAATTATTCCTCTTCATATGTATTTAGAAGAACAATTTTGATCAACTGGATATATCACAAGATAATAAAATATTTGATTAATATTCTTCTAAAAAATAAAGTTCTTGGTCGACTATGTAAAGGCAGTAATCATGATGATTTACCCACAGCAACAAAACAGCAATAAAACTGCTTCTGTAAACCCAGATAATTCCAGATAATAGAATATATTTAATCCACTATTTTCCAGAATAATACTATCACACGACACGGTATTTGCATGGCCAATGTGTTATAATTTAACACGATATGCGGGTGGTATGGTTTGTTTGTGTTTAGTGTTTGTGCAGCGGTTGTAATATGAGAATAAAGTTATGACTGCTGCACATAGCTCTCGTACTAATTAGTATGTGGAGGTGAGGTTTGCAATAACTAAAATTTTATAATTTAATTAAAACAGACTTTGAATAATACACGAGACATAGATTTTATCGAGTAAAAACTAACCGACTTCAGAAAAAAAACACTTTAATTTCGGAAGCTCGCTCTAGTCTTTGGTTTTGTATTTTCGTATTTTGCAACCGACTTCCAAAATTAAAGTTATTTTGCAGCTTGTCGTGTTTTTTTTTTTGTTTTGGAAGGCGGTTGTTTTTTTTTGTTCTTATTATTTTTTGTACTTTTTAGTAGTAGTACCTACACAAATTCGCATACCTTCACTTGCTAAGTAAATTACATTAACAGGAATTTATTGTATCATCATCCACATGTACAAAGTGGAATCTGCATTATTGAAACTTAACTCGAAATTCATTCATTAGAACTTGACCAAATTTATATGGGACCACTCGATAAGTGTGAAATATCAAACAAAACAAGAATTTCTCAAATCGGTTTATAAATGTCGGAGTTCTGACGTAAATAACATACAAAAGTACAACCATATTGAGAAGCTAGCCTCCTTTTTTTAAGTCGGTTTAATTGAAAACAATTTTAGGTTTCTAGCGTAATTTGTCTGGCCTGTTGATAATGTGTTAGTCAGTCGATTACTTTTGTTTTTTATTTGAATAACTAGCTGTTCGAGCCCGGCGCGTCGCCCGGGGTGAATTTCATACAAAAGTAGTATCCAAATTTCCGACATTCCCGGTGGATTTTCCAAGAAAAAAAAAGTTTCATACAAACCTTGTCCTGACAATTACAAATACAACAAAAAAAGAATTAGCCAAATAGGTAGGTAGGTAGTTCTTTGAATTGATGCGCGGACAAACATTTGTGGCAACTGATTGTAATTTATATATGTAGTTAAATTTACATATTTAGTTAGTAAAGATAAATAATTAACATGCCTGCAGTATAACAAGCAGCTGATAGCTTTTTTTTTAAAGGTTACTACGGACAAATCCGGACAATATCTCTTTCTTCGCATGAACTGAAGATTTTCCTTTGAAAAACTAGCTTTTTAGGAAGCAGTAAGCGTTAGGTTTTGTTTTGGAACAATTTGTGGTTTTTGTAGCTGACCTAGTCAATAAACTGAAAAGACGTTATAAAAAAAAATACAAAAAAAAACATTGTCGGCAATTGTGATTGCATCTTTAATGATCAAACCGTACGTGTGTGTATAATGAATCAGGAAAACACAATAAGTGGGTCTTACGAGTATTAACATTTGTTTTATCTGCTTTACGTTAGAATTTTGAAAGCATTAATGAGGTTATTACTTTATCGAAGACAGGTATCAGTTACCATCACACCATGAAACCCACACGGGCACTTCATTTATTAAAAACCTATACATTTTTATGACACACATAAGTGTCCCATAGAAAAGGTACCAACCTTCAGGGGCAACCCTTGAGTCATGCGAGAGGAGCACAGGACCTAACACTGTCGTCAGCGCAGATCCCAAAGTAGAAGTTATCAGTATTGCAATAACGATGATATTCGAGTGCTGCAAAGCTATCCGCCTGTCTTTTGAGGTAGCGTCCACCCACAGGGAATCCATTGCAACCCGCACGAGGACAGCCTGAAATTAATGTTTTTATTTAATGACTTTTTAATTATCTTCTTCTCATTATAACAGCTTAGGGTTTCGTTTGTTCTCTAAGGGGTTAATTAACAATTGTTATAATTAGAAATAAGCTGTTCTAATGTTGTATCTCGCTTGCCTGAAGCATAGGCAATGAAATAAAAGTTTTCATGAATACTTTTCTTCGTGCTTAGTTAACACAAAAATCTTATTCGACTTTATATTGGAGAATAAAGTGTAATGAAATAAATAACTAGATGTACAGTTCGTTGCAACTAGCGGATATTCGCCGGTCAATTCACGCACCGTCAAAGACTCTAAGAACGTACATCCATAGTAAAATGGCATGTTGAAATAGGGTCTAGTATTGCATGGAGTAGCTTATTTATACGGAATAATTAATATAAATTCATATATACGGAAATGAAGTCCCGAGGGCTCAATAGTTCCTGATACTACATCAATCAATACAGCTCAGCTGTGGTTCCAATCAATTAATTTAACAACCACATGCCATTACAGAGTATGACAGTTTGAGATAACCTACCGGGAGCACGGCCGATTTACCGTTAACGTCGATTAACCGACGGGTCAGCTTAACCACAGAATATGCTTTGTCCGAAGATGTTGCCCACCCTTCGTGCTGTGTGTAGTTTACTCCGGTACCGTTAACACAATTAAACACCTATCGAGTTATCGCCTCGGCTTCGGCACGTCAAAGCTAACGGTGGACGTTCAATAACATTTTCGGATATTACACGTGGTATCACACTAGGTATTGCCGTTTGCCGACATTTGGTGAATCTACGTATGTGGTGTATTCCATCCTATAATAAATCAGTTGACAGTTGAAAAAAATAAAACTGTAGTAACGTGTGTTTGTAACTTTACTTAAGATAAACAAGTTGGTAAATCATAAGTAATTGATTAGTATTAGGAATATACTAATCAATTACTTATGATTTACCAACTTGTTAGGTACTTTATAGGTACTGTAAAAAATTGCGTGGAAAAAAATCAACAATATTGTGCTGCGGTTTGTGGCTGAACAATATATTCGGTTCCCATAAAAAACGATCATTGTGTACATGTCTCTGGTAACAATATAATATCAAATCGAAGGACACTAAACGGAGTATTTATTGTAAGAAGTAGGTAAGATACGATCACTAAGCGATCATCGTTTCCCGATTTATGTAGACGTTTTGTAGAATGAACTTCCGTAAAAAGGATATTAACGATATCAAATGGAATTATACTGTTTAAGATAATAATGATTTATCTACCCTACAAAAATCTGTAATAAAAACAAATTACGATAGATTAATTTATTGGAAAATTTCGTAAGTAATATCAATGTATTTACATGTAACAGAATTTTCCTATGAACACATCATAAACGTTATTTATTATCTTTTAGAAAAGAAAAACAATGCGTACATACCTACCATTTGTGGCGACATTCACACCGCCACATGCGAACAACGCATCACACTGACGTCACCCAAATCTTGCATCGCGCAATCAGAGTTTACCGCGCAGCTAGCGTATATACAACTTCCCGACAACAATCATCGGGCAGTTGCCCACCAGATACGACATCCATCTGGTCGGAGGATCCTCCCTTTTCTAGAGAGTATGTGTGAACTTTACACCCTGTTCCTCATATCTCTTCACATTTTATAATAATTTGTTAACATAGCGTAATTGCTATTTAAGGTGTTTTATCTCTAGTTAGTGGGTAACCATCCATCTACGTAGCTTCTTCGCAGTTTAAATTGCAAAATTAAATTAAATTGGCAAATGGCAAATAATACTGTCAAGTGCAGAGATGTAAGGGCTAAGGTTAGTGAGATAAGGTTATAATTCAGTCAGTTAGTCGGTAAGTGGCTTTCACCTTCCGCCATTTACTGCCCGTGGTTGGGTCCTTAAGGAACCTACATAAATTGCTTAGCCACCTACTAAATTGTACTCTATGGCTAGACATATAACCTTGTGTTAAGATGACTTCTTGGTTTCGTGTGGTTCTAGTTAAATAATGGGCCTTCCCCTCTCGATCCCTAAGTTTCGAGAAAGGTGACTGAAAGATAATGGTCGGTAAATGAGCACCAACGTTTTCCTGTCGGCTTTTATGTTCGAATGACAATTGTCAACTTAATCAATCTATCACCGCTCTATAAGTCATGTCAGTAATGAAACACCGATCCCAGTGAACATGACATGGTCATTTTCGAAAACTGGGTCGGGCACATACGTGTAATACCGTACCTTAGAATCCACAAGTTTATATTTCAAAGCAAGTTGCTGGTGAATTATCCTGGCTACTTGGTTATGTCTGTGCAAGTACTCGCCGTTAAGAAGAACAACCAGAGATAATATGTCTGATTTACTCAACCGGACGATGGCATGACTGACCCACGTCAACCGTCCCGTTCTTCATAAAATGTCTCCGGTAGTTATTCGTCAAGATTACTTCGTCCATAATTGCAAAGACGAAACCTTCAGTTTCACCAAAACGTAGCCAGGAAACGGACGCTAAGAAATCTAAACTAGGCTCATGATCAGCCCGATAGAAGCGCCCGTGAACGTTCTTGTTCCTTCTTGCTCCTCGTTAATAATAAGCAAAGCATTATTCTTATTATTATAAATAGTTCATAATAGTTATTTGTTGTAATTTACACGTTATCGATTTTAATTTCTTTCATTGTTAAATAGTGTATGGGCCAATGTGTAGTTTTTTGAGTTACCATAACCTAACTATAAGACCTACTGTATCACCAAAAACCACACTAATAAACACTTTGACTTTGTCATTTCTAACCAATGCATGTGTACCTACTGTTGTATGTGATGACTCATGTCAAAATAAACACCTCTAAATGCAAAAGAAACATACTTGTTTTCTTAAACTCCCATGCACGAAGGGATTGAGGATGAAGCAGAGTATATAATAGCTTAGTGAGCACGCGTATTAATCGTGTTGAGCCCATTCAACTTCGCCATGTAAGCTCCTCGCTGATGAAGGGAACGAGCTGACGACGCGTTATAAAGGATACCGTGTTTTTGGCTACGAAACCAATTCTATGTATGTACGTAGACACTAGCAGTACGAGTATACGTCGCAATACTTGTTTTTTTTCCAATTATCTTGATTTGGGGAAAGCCTGGTATATTTACTAGGATTCTTTGAGAAATATTTTGTAAAAAAAACGAGCATACATCACTATATTTGATAAAAACCAGGTTACCTTAGTTAGGTGAATTGCGAACAACTACGATGAGTATGTAGGCTGATAGGAGGATATGAAAGACCCTGACGGATGCGTCGAGCCATAATCTGAACAACTAAAATAAACATTACTGTGACTTGACTCTTATATTTGCCATACAGCAATCAAGTTTCCAATCGTCAGACAGACTAGGGTTTTTGCAAAAAATCTCATATTCATAAAAAAAATCCTCTTATTATTACGATAATCTTTCGCAGATAACAATAATCCGCCACTTAATTGCGTTACATACTTTCATTAACAATCCAAAGTTTTAAAAGAAATTCCTAATCCATTACTTCACAGGTTTAAAAAATTCGTCTGCTCCACAACGTAAATAACGCAATGGACGTAGCTTAAATGCCAAAATGAAGGCATGTGTGTCACGCAATCACCCCGTAGATCCATTGAAAAAATCCTAAGATTTTTCAGTTGTCCAACGACTTAAACAATTAACAAAAACTCCCATTTGCATTGGTACAGTACCTAAAGGCTGTATAGTGTAGACAAAAAAGATTTAATTACTAATCCACGGTTAACAGACTATAACTTAGGTACACTAAATTAGAGGTGTAATTTTGTAGATGAAATACCTTTTTTTTTTTTTTTGGGTGGGAAATCATCAAATGACTTCTCCCGCTCTGGGTGGAGCGGGAGGGCGTGTCAGACTTTTACTGACTAAAACCCACCCGTGTTCCTTCAGTTGCCTGTGCCAGGGCCACGGTTTTCTCTGTGGAATAACCCGCGACCCTGAGGCGTCGGCCCTATCGGACCCCTTCACTTTGTGCTGACATCTCTTTGAGGCGCGCGTGGAACACAACGCGCCGTCGACCCGGGCCTGGTCCTTACCGGACGGCAAGCTACCCATTGCTCGCCGTCCGCAAGCCCGCGCCTACGGTGGCCGGGAATCTGCAGGCGACGCCCAGGGCGTCTCCTGCGGCGGCTAGTGGGGGCGTGAGGGCGCAAGGCTCTCTCCCTCACCCGCTCCGCCTCCTCCTTCGCGAGCATTACTGCTTCGCAGAAGGAGGTAGATGAACTACCTAACAATGCTTTATTGAGCAGCACCCACTATGTCCCCAAATAAACAGTGTTCTAATGCTAAAATAGCAAACGTAAACAAAATTGTTACTGAAAACACATTGCACTGAATTAAAAGTATCCACCAGTTTGCAACGAATCAGTCTGAACGGTAAAGCAAAGGTTTTTTCACAAGAACAATGCGAGTATTGTCGCCATTGACTTGACTATCTCTCTCAGCAGTCTGCAGCCGAGTTAATGATATCGACCGATTTATGATTGTTCCTGTAAGCGGAAATACGTTTCACAATTGTTTGACGTGAATCATTCATTTTCATTACTAGGGTGCCGGTGGTGGCTCTGTGGGCTCTTAGGTTATTCCATAAAATGAACAAAGATGTTCAGAGTATTTCATTGAATTGAACGGAATACAGGTGTTTCCGAGTAATTTACATAGTTTTAAGGGTGTTACCTATAGTGTCGTATTTTGCATGTTCAAAACATACGTTAAATTAAAAAAAGGCCATTCTGCCAATCTTATGTCATTTGTTTTCTTTTTACGTTACTCGTTGGCAGCGGTGAGAAGGTGAGAGAGTATTTTAAAATAATCGCGGTTCTTCGCGGTTCATTTGCTGTTTTCGTATAAGTTTCCCATTTTTTCCATTCGTGTGTTCGTTAATCATCTGAACATTTTTATAAATAAATTATCTTTTCGTGTCTGTCTCACTGTCGTGTGCCTGCTTTGTTCCACAACGCAACCGATATTGATGCGGTTTTCACCTTCTTTTAGAGAGATAATTTCGGCAGATACATGTGTATATTAAGTTACTATTAAACTTACTTAAAAATTATATCTCGATGTAAAAACCGTGCGAAGCAGGGCCGCCGCTAGACAAAGACATACATCATTCAATACAAAGTTTTATTTCGTGCCTCTCCGTGACCGCTTAGTTATTAAACTACACTATGGAAATTGCCATTGATATAAGAAAGAAGAAGAATGAAAACAGCAAAATTATCTCGTTGTTTTTACATGTCACCATTGTACCTGCGCGAAGCAAGCGCGGGTCGCTAGAAGGTTATAAACGGTGATGGTGGTGGTGGTGGTAGGTGATTTATGGGATTATTTGAAAAAGGAATCCAAAAGTTAAAACGTTAAGACTCTTTTTTTTAAATAAGGTTTGATAATTGTTTTCGGGAATACGTGGGACACTCAGAAAGTTTTTCGAAAATAAAATTAATGTTCTAAAGGTAAATGTTTTTTTTTAAATGTTTTCAAAGTACTCTCCGTATCCACTAGCCTCTATACAAAATTTCGTGGCTTCCCGATCCAACCTGCAGTATGTGCTGAATCTCTTGATACGTAACTCGCCTATTGTCTTGGATTACATTTTTCACTTGACTTTGACTTCACTGCTAGAACGTTTTCTTCCGTAACAGCCGTCAAAGGGCGACCACATCTTTTTTCATCCCCCAAAGTGAGTCAACCGCGCTTAAATTCGTTATACCAACGACAGACGGTTGCCTTAGAAGGGCCTTAATCTATGAATGTCATTTGAAGTCTATCGTACTATTTGTACAGTATCAAATGTTCTCGGCGTAGATCCATTTTTTATGCGACACGCAAACAATTTGCGAGCTAATTTTAATTATCTATGAGGGAAATTTTGAAATTGGTACGTACCTATGTTTACTTACAAATTATTGAATAAATTAAATGACATCGGGATCCGCGGAAAAAGTTACGAATGGTTCACATCTTATCTAAAACACAGAGAACAAGTGATAGAAATAGAACATTACAATCATAAATCAAATGAAATAGAATTAATTCGATCCCAAAACACAAACTTAACGCTTCTATACCACAAGGAAGTGTGATAAGGTGCCTGTTATTTCTTTTTTACATAAACGATCACCCTAACCACATCAATGAGTCATGCTTACTCTTCGCCGATGATATCTCCACCTTAACATCATGTGATAATAATATAAATTTATACCAAACATTGAGTTCTATACTTGACTCTGCAACACACTGGATGAAAGAACACAACCAACTACATTAAGACAAAAATAATAACTATCCATCCTCGACAAATAACACCTATAACTGTTAGTTTCAAATACAATGGATCAAAATTAGAACAGTAAATAAATTCAACCTTTTAGGCCTGGGTATAGATTCACACACAGATTGGAAATCACATATTGAAAAAGTAAGAACAGAATTATCCAAGTTTTCATACGCACTCCGAGAAATCAAAAAAACGACAGACCTTAAAACAACCATAGTCACTGATTACGCTTACGCATTTGCATGGCTTAAATATGGAGTTATCTTATGGAGATATAGTACGGACGCGCCTACATTATTCACTCCACAGAAAAAAAAATAGAATTTTAGTAAATATCAAAGATACAGACTCCTGCAAACCTCGCTTTAAATACCTAAAAATATTAACTCTGCCATGTCTCTACATACTTGAAATTTGTAAATTTGTTCGAAAATATCCTTAATTCTATACCAAAAGAGGAGATATCCAAACAAAAACGGCACTTAGACATGAAAGCAGAATAAACATACAGACTTCATGATTTAAAATGCACTCTTCTAGTACATTTGTTATATCCATTAAAACATACAATAAGTTACCGGAATACAATAAAAATAAGAATGGAAATAATATCTTTCTTGATAAATTAAAACAATTTCTAATAACCAAAAGCTACTACACTATTGACGAATATTTTAGAGAAAAATTTCAACAACAGTAAAAACTATTTTTTCATACATAATATTTAAAAATCACTAAAATGCTACACAGTTAATAATAATAACAAATAATGTAAATAGTTATTTTATTTTAGTTTATTGTGATAATAAAGTAAATCGTGCAATATATAATATAAAAATACTTAAACATAATTTAAAACTACATTAAATAAATATCATTAAAGCAAATAATACTATTCTAATGATACTATTTTAATTTAAAATGTTTTTTTTTTCTTAACAAAAAGCGCCTTCATCCTCTCTCCTATTAATAATTGAAATTTAACTTTGTTGTGCCCCCGACAAGGTCCATAATTGATGCGATGTTTTAACATACCAACTGTTATATGTACACACTATGGAATGCAATAATGAATTGAGTATTGAGTATCATATTTTCAAAATAGACTATAACTGGCCAGTCTCTCATACACTAAACTTATTTTCGCAATACTTTCCGAGTGGACTGGTATTACCCTAAAAGCTTTTATTTTTGACTGGACTTTTAAGATAACATACTATGCCACTTTGAATCAACAGTTTTGAAACTCATCAATATTTCGTAGAATGTCTGAAAGGTTCGGTCTAAAAGATTAAAGCGATAGATTCAAAACAATTGTAATTTAATTAATAAGAAAGATAAGTTAGATATGTATTAAAACAATAAGTTTCAGAACCATATTTGAAGGGCATTTGTTCATCCCTTTTCTTCGGTAATATTACAGCTTTTGGTATTAACATTGATTAGGAGTGATGGTATCTGCTATGCATAATGGTAATTTAGATTAGAAATTAGTCTCGAACTAAGTTTTCCGCCCTTTGTTTACGCTTATATTGTTAAGTTTTTTTTTTATTGCTAGAAACGAGGGAAGCCTAGGAAACGCTAGCGGGACGACCTAGATGTATTTACGGGAGATTGGTCGGAGAACGCAACGCAAAATGAAAAATGGAAAGCTATGGGAGAGACCTTTATCCAGCAGTGAGACGATAAGGTTGAAAAAAAAATGGACAAAAGAAAGGTACTCTAATTCCGTGATGCTTATTTAATAAGCTGGTAATACAATGAATATTTGAACAACTTTAAGTACTAATTATAATGAACTAATTTCTAATGCCAGCATTTCAATTACTCTGTACTCCACAAAGAGGACCAGGTTCAATATTTATCAAAGCTTTGATGTAAACAAGCCTGAAATTAGTAAACTGGTGCTGGGACGACTCAAAGTGAATTAAAGTGGACTCTGTTGGTGGAGTGTCGGTGTAGTTTCTGCTCGTTAATGAAAATATCACTTAAAACTTGTATAAGTAGTATCAAGACCAATGGCCAGCTTGGCAGGCGAGTCCACTTTAATGTTTAATTGCTCAAGAAAATAAACAGTGCACCAACAAGTGTAACGCGACGCAATAAAAGTGTGAATAAATATCTAAATAATGCTGTTTATGTTCGCCACGTGATTCCGTAATTTGGTAAGCTGTATTCCCGGCGTCGCTGAAGCGATATAAAAGTTTGTGTAGTGCATAAGTTATGTAAGGTATCATTATCTTACTCAAACTACAATCATTTATTTCAAATCAACCAATTACAGACACTTCTGAATTGTCAAGGGGTCGATCAGTTAGAAAGATGAAGCTAGTTGCCCATTCCAAAGCGTAGTAGGTACCTATGGAGAAGAAATTCAAGAATCTCCATGGACACTCTTTTAAATAATATTGTTACATAAAATTGGTTCCATCAGTCATCTTGAAATGATATATGAAATTATATATGCCAGAACGAGACGTGCGCGTTAGAGGCGTAATGAAAAACATACAAAACGAAATCAAAAAACAATTCGGAAATTAAAATATGCCGTGGCAGCTTAGAGACCAGTCCCCACTGACGGCACCCGTTCACGAACATGACGTATGGATCAGCATCACTTTCAGCACATTCAGCTCAACCATTTTGAAGGGACACACACGCCATCACCAGCGAGACATTTGAGTGAGCGTGATATACTCTCAGCTGCCAAGGCACATTCAGGTCAATGAAAGCAATGAAAGTCGTACCTAGTAAATGGTAGCTTTATAGTAGGTACATAGTGCTCACACATGCGCTTTGCAATTATACAAAACAAAAAGATTGAATCTATATGGTGCTGAGATAGGTTTTACAATCTTCAGCAGCTCCAACAATATTTTTGAATGCTAATTATTTAGTTTATGCGCCTTTTTGTCAGCGATGTAATCCCCCAACTTATATTAGGCTTGGTTGCATAGTGTGCCTTTGATACAAATTTTAAACTTCGTTTCATTCAGTTGCAGTTGTACGTGCGGAAGTATTTTATTATACCATTTTTAAACAGTACCCCATGAAGGATGAATCTACTTTAGCCAATCTGAAACTGGTTGAACTAATTGATCCCTATTTCTAGTCGTATAGTTGTGTCTTTCACCTTTTTTACTAAAAAGATTTAAATTTTTCTTACGTATTTATGTATAACATCTCGTAGTTGACCTTGAGAGGTCGTGACTACTTAACCGGACTATATTTCCTTACGTACATGATGTTGTCATATATATAGACAAGTTACGGTCATGATGCTAATATCTTTAAGTTCGTTTATTGTTTAATTCGTTTATTTTTACTGACATTTAGTATAAGCTGATCATTACAACCTACCGATAAGCTGTGAGATTTAGTTGCCCTGCAATTGATATTTTTTGTCTTTGTCTGACAAAAAGGTTAAAATATTAATGAATTGAAAAAAAAACCTAATTGATGGCATTCCCAAAAGGCGAACAGCAGTGCCACTTTAAATGGCAATCATTGGCACCATTATATAACACAGCATTTTTGAGAGCTTTATCTTTTGTTTTCATTCAGCTGAAAATTAAAACGATATTAATGTCTACATGTATTTAATATGATGTTACAGAGCACATGATTAAAGAAGTAGGCAGTTAACAGCGACGCGGTTTCAAGGACTCTTCTTAGTGATGGATGGTGATCGAGTGACGGTTTTAATTAAAGCTAGCCACGAGCAAACCCTTTTAACGAAGTGAAATGATAATACATAGGTATTTAATTCGAGAATATTTAAATTGGTGGGCAACACAAATATAAGGGTATGCCGTTGATAGTATTAGGAAAGAGCGGGTTAAATAAAAAATATGTTTTTTTTTTTTTTTCTACAAAATTGTGGGTGTTGTAGAATGAAAGACGATACGTAAGTAAGTACCTACCAATATCGCGAATTTCTCGAATTTCATAAAGTAACATATCCAATTTAAACTTTCATATTCTGTACAAAATATTAACTTTCCTAACTAATTTAGGTTTTTAAAAAAAAATTGAAGGTCCTCTTGAAAGAACGCAAAAAGTCAGAGTACTGAAAAATATTTTTCCCTGAATCAAGTGACTAATATTTGTTTTACTGATATTCAGTTCAATTTACCAGTTGAATTCATCTTCACGTCGAGAGAATCAATTGACGTGAACATAAATATTATAATTTATCGAAGTATAAAAAATAATCAAAAGAAAGTATAAACAAAACATTCCCAAACAAACAGAACTGCTGTCGCAACAACAATCAATGATGCTCCAACAATGTTTTACCAAAAACATTTCACCACAAACAATAGCTACGAGTAGAAAATAAATGGCATACCTCACCTCTACAATAGCTTTAGGTATCCAGGTGACGGCGATAAAAATACTCTCCTTGATAGACAGGTCATTAGCGAGTGCGACCAGGAAAGCTGTCAGCAGCCGGAGAACTAGCGCGGAGGAGATGCATCCAAGGATCAGGCACAACTCCTTCACATTTATTTCTGATACCTGGAAGATTTGAGGTTTTGAATTGGTGATTCGAAGGAACAGGGTTCTAATTTTGGGTTGTCACATGTGTTTAGGGCATGTGCTAGATGGAAGCTGTCTGTAATTATTTGATTGTGATTTTGTTGGCGCTGAACACGAACATAACATCGTTGCTGTAATCTCAGAAGGCTTAGTTAGAGGTGTACCTATGGTACACCCACATTTCTCCAGTTACGCTTAAGTCCCATGTAACAGGGGGCTAGCCTATTGCTTTCAACCGGGCACAAATCCAGACTCCGGGCTGCTACTGAGAAATTCTAGATAGAACAACTCAATAACACTTTGCCCGGCCTGGGAATCGAACCCAGGACCTCATGCTCAGCAGTAGCTCTTGCGACCACTAGACCAAAAAGGCAGTAGTATAGTTTATTTTTAAAGAGAAGTTGATTAACAAACACTTTTATACGTCAATCGTATTTTTAAGACTAGATGAGGTCGGTGTTTCCTGTCTGACTAATTTAAGATGAAAGGCCGAAACAAACTCAGAGGTCACAGTCTCTTTTAAAGTACAGACATAATCTTGATAAAATCATGTGAAGATCATGTAGTGTCTGAAAAAGTCTTTTGCGGAAATAGCTACACAGATTGAGTGAACCATTCAGTGCACGCATTTGTCAGTCAGTTATAATTCGACATCTCTGTATATTATAAAACACAAAGTCGCTTTTCGTGGCAGAATGTGACTTCTTTCAAATCACACAATTGATTTTCTATGCTGGTTTCACCAGAATTTTCGATTTTTTTGCATGTCGCTATTGCCGTGTGCGAAGCAAAGGTGGATCGCTAGTATAACAATAAAATTTAAAAACAACCGTTCAAATTGTGAGCCTAACTTTCATGCAGACGACAAATAGACGGCCAAAGGTTTGGCAGGCAACTTACATTGTTTTAGTCATGGGATAAGGATATACCTGCAAAAACTGCATCTATTGTTTTATAAAAATAAAAAAAGTTCTCGACCTAAGAGAATACAAGAACCAGTTCCTGAGTTGTTCCCGACATAAAAATGAAACTAATATTAAATTGTTCTCAACGTTCTTCTTAACCAGCGTCAACCAATCATGGTGGTTCTGGTTCTGGTTTAACTGTATAAGTTTATGAGAACAAAAAAGGTGGTGAAAGTGATATGTACATCTAAGAAATACCCGCTGAGGGTGAAGAGCATGGGCTCGAATATCCTCCAAAGTAGCTTGTAGACCTCCCACACGGGGTTGCTGGCGAGCGGCCAGTCACGGCGCGCCCACTGGGTCGCCGCTGTTCCTGCGCACACCATGACCGCTACTCCCGCTGAAACAATAAAACTTTTTAACGTTTTTGTAGAATTTGATGCAGAGATTGACTTATTCTACGTATCATATTCAACAAAAGCCGTACAAAAATAGAAAGTAAATCGCTGAATTTAGATAAGGAGTGCAAGCAGACAAAGACCTCGTTCATAAATTGCATTTAAGAGTGTCCTTTAATTGTTGTTTGCTCTTTTACTTCCCATTTATTTGAAGAATCAAGGTTTATTTATTTGCAAAAATAAAGGTGTTAAGTACCGGGTATTCAGATAGGTGGCTTATGTGCAGTACCAAATTTAATTAAATATCCATAGGAAAGAAAAAACTGACTGACTGACTGATTGACTGACCAATATATCAATGCACAGCCGAAACTACTGGGACTAGGAACGAAATTTGGCACAAAGCTTTCCTTTTTAATGTGCGGAAGCACTAAGAAGGGGTTATTGGAACTTCTACCTTTAAGGGTGTTACGTATTCGCATAACACCCAAACCGCTGACAGGCGTTTACCCAGTTAGCGCGAATTGCATCAGCCGCCGACGCAGCACAACGTGATGCAGCCCAACACCGGACATCGAGGCCGATGTGAAACGGTCACTCTTGACACAACATTAGTCAACCGTCGACAATTTTAACTATTAATTAACACACAAACATACATAAACTCATGCCTTCTTCCCATGGGGGTAGGCAGAAACCACAGAACGCCACCTGCTACGATCCTTTTGCCTCGTTTAAGTTCATACATCTGGTCATACACAAGCGCCGGTTGCGAGTACTACGCACCTGACCTTTCTGAAGAAAATCACCAATAAGGTCACTATATGTCTTCCTAGGGCGTCCCCTCCCGGCGTTTCCACTCACATCTGCTTTGTAAATACCTTTTGTTAGTCTCCTTTCATTCATCCGCTCAACATGACCAAACTATCTAAGCATACTCTTTTCAATTTTTGTCAATACATCTTCTTTTAAACCACACCGTTGGCTTATCACATCATTCCTCAGCCTATCGTTCAAAGTCACACCACACATGTTCCGCAAGGAAGTCATTTCCACAGCATATATTCTGCTTTCATGCTTCTTTTGCCACACCCAAACATTCACTTCCATACATAAGCGTAGGCACCAGCACACTATTGTGAACAGCCAGTCGTGCCTTCTTGGACATCAACTGGTTGGTCACAATTGCATGTGTAGTACCATTAACTTTATTTCCAGCATTCACTCTCCTTTCCACATCTCCATCAATCTTTCCATCCCTTGTAAACAGACAAATATACGAACTCACTAACTTGCTCCACACTCTTATCACTTACTTTCACATCACACACCGATACATAATCTACTCTTTCAAACACCATGACTTTCGCCTTATTTACATCCTTTCATCTTTTATGCTTCATCCATCACAGTCACCATGTCTTGCAACTGTTCTGCTGACGATGCAAGTAGCACTTGATCATCTGCATAGAGAAGGCATTTGACAGGAAACTCATTCATCGTCAATCCACATTCACCCTCTTTCAAATCCTTCAGACAATTATCCATGTACAGGTTGAACAGCCACGGTGACGCTACACAACCCTGTCTAACTACTCCTCGAGATGGAGAACCAGTTCGTGTATGCCCCATTTATCCTACGTACCAAGCGCCAGTCCACACCGTACATGCATGGTGTCGACCACAGTTCTCCCTCCACACACTGTCATAGGCCTTCTCCAAGTACACGAAAGCACAGTAAGCTTTCTTGTGCTTTGCCAGATGTTTTTCGGCTATGCATCTTAAGGAGAAGATTTGGTCTATACAACCCATACCCTCTCTAAATCCTGTCTGCGCATCCCATATTAGAGGAATTTTATTGGGTGGCATGGTTAACTCAAAATAGGTACACATAACAAAGAAGTGAAATAAAAGACATGACAAAGACCCCCCCTGGGTCTTTAAGATGAGACGATACTAAAAAATTAATCGTTTTCAAAAATCAAGGGGTTTCAATTACGTAGGGGAAAATACGAAATCCACGCGGACGTAGTCGCGGGAGAAGTGCTAGTTTTACATAATAATTAAACATCAAATGTTCTAAAATTCAATCACTAAATGATAATTATGTCTTAACATAATCTAGTTTCCTCCTGTAATTTGCTATTTAAATAAAGGTTATTATATCTATCTGTCATCGTATAATTATGAACCCAATTAGTTTATAATAATGGGTGCAATAAAAAGTTAATTAAAGAAGCAGAGAGTCACTTGTACTCCCCATAATTGTATTTTTTTTGTACTGGGTCATACCTGGGAACTTCCTGGTTACGGAGATATTGAAGGTCAAAATTCTTACTTTTGCTGACGTTTTTTTACGAAAGCCAATTATTAATGTTATAACACAACTTCAAATACCCCCACGACGATTGTCTTAGTATGATGTATAGAATGCGTAGTTGATGGCTTTGTGATGGGTCTATTATAAACTATCGAAAAATTATGAACTGCAACAAACCAAAACGCATTATATTTTTCGATAGTTTATAATCTGTCCATGGCACACCGACAAATTGTTAACTGGTATGCGACGGATCGCACCTTGCGCTCATACTAATAGCAACTGCGACTAACTTGTAAGTATTAAAGTTGGTCTCAGTTCTATCCTAACCCATTTGGTTGGGATGCACTTTCTTAGTTACTGTGACCGATTCTGCTACTGCCAAGTTCGGCAAATATCGGTCACGAAATCCGTAGTTTTGCCCGAAGTTATGGACGTTTCCTAAATTTTCGGACACGATTAAAATCTTTCGGACGGACCATATCTTCGTTGACGGACTAAAGGCTGGGTTTTCCGGGCCTGTAGGCCCTTGAAACGTTAAATCCACCTACCACAAATGCAGCGCAACGTACTTATTTACGATGCGCCGACCATTTCGCGGAAAATCCATGCCACAGTATAAAATATTTGCAGTTGATCAACCGAATTAGTTTTTTTTTTCGTTTTTTTTTTCCTTAGGTTTATATTTTAAGGGACCTACTGCTTAGTGAACTAAAATTATTACTTAAAATATCCCATGTACCTAATGGGCGTTTCACATAGTCAGATAACTTCACCAACCCCATTCCGATATGTCGGCAGCAATACCCACCGATAATCACAACAATTCGATACCGATTTAATTATTATCGGCCTGATGATATTGGTAAATATGGACGACCATTGCGACGCACTAAACGACCACAGTACTAAGCAGCGTTACCGGACGTCCCGATTTTTTGCCCAAAATTAAATTTAGGCTTAATCCCGCTTTTCGGTGATTATTCGATGATGCGGTGCTGTGGAGCTGAGAATCTTAGCTATCTTGGAATCGGCGTAGCTTAACGAATGTTTAACAGCGCCGATATGAAGACCAGAAGAATAAGTTGGTGCTAAGAATAAGTTGGTTATATTTCTTGCAGCGCGAGAGCTCGCGATCTTCGAGTGAGTAGTTGTTTTTAAGTACTTCACTACATCATTAATTGCTGTATCATGAGAAATACTAACTTTATTTTACACAGCCTTTTTTTTTTTTTTTTTTTGGGTGGGAAATCATCAAATGACTTCTCCCGCTCTGGGTGGAGCGGGAGGGCGTGTCAGACTTTTACTGACTAAAACCCACCCGTGTTCCTTCAGTTGCCTGTGCCAGGGCCACGGTTTTCTCTGTAGAATAACCCGCGACCCTGAGGCGTCGGCCCTACCGGACCCCGTCACTTTGTGCTGACATCTCTTTGAGGCGCGCGTGGAACACAACGCGCCGTCGACCCGGGCCTGGTCCTTACCGGCGGCGAGCTACCCATTGCTCGCCGTCCGCAAGCCCGCGCCTACGGTGGCCGGGAATCTGCAGGCGACTCCCGACGCCCAGGGCGTCTCCTGCGGCGGCTAGTGGGGGCGTGAGGGCGCAAGGCTCTCTCCCTCACCCGTTCCGCCTCCTCCTTCGCGAGCATTACTGCTTCGCAGAAGGAGGTGACGGCTTTCCATTCTCTCTCGCTCCGTACCATGGCCTGGACCAGGGCCGGACGCGAGAGATCGCCGCCGCCAATCGCCTCCGCGAGGACACTGCGGTGCTCCGCCCAAGCTGGGCATACCTCCACCGTATGCTCCACCGTGTCCTCCGGGCGATCCACACAATGGTGACACCCGGGCGTTTCCTCCCGCCTTATGCGAAACAGGAACCTCCCGAAACAACCGTGTCCGGTGAGGACCTGTGTCAGGCGGAAGGTGAGGACGCCGTGGCGCCTCTCCAACCACTCCTCAAAGAGGGGACTTACCGCCGCTATTGTGGCGTGCCCAATTTTACACAGCCTAGGTACAATAAGCTTTATACTCATTCGACTCCGCAATACACAACCAATTATGATCATTCTCCCAATTTGAACCTACTGTTATTTTGCAATGGTTTGCTAGTTTGGCTTTCTTCTTGGGAGTGATGAAAGTGATGGTTAATTGATTTTTATTACAATTCATTTTCCTATGGCTATCTATCATCAATGTTAATTTATTTTGAAATTCAAATACAAGGTTATGTAGTAAAAATAAAATAAAACTACTGATTATTTGTGAAGTATAAACCTACCTGCTTTTATAATGGGCCGCTTTCGACGAAAGAATCCCTCTTTTTCACTCAAACTCCCGCTTAGCCCGTAAAAAGTGGAAAGAACTCTTTAGTTGCAAAATTGACTCTTGTGCAAAATTTCATGCTTCTAAACCCATCGGTTTAGTAGTAGACAAGCCGTATGTCTGATGGTATTTACCACCCATCCAATTCGACGGTTTGACAGGGATACTATAAACTATCGAAAATAAATACGTTACATTGTAAGCAATTTGTTACAGTTCACAAATTATGGACAGTTTACAATTACTCGAGATATAATTTAAACTAACGCAGTTCAAAGTTATACGGTGACATATCCATCTACATTTGATGAGTCTAATTTAAACCCCTGCAACAAGATGATTTTCATAACGTTTATTTGTTTCTATTAGGTGACTCAAATCGCGTGACATAACCAATATGCTTTAATTAGATCTCTGCGAATGCTCAGAAAGGAATTTCTAAAACTAAATCGTATCATGAATTAATTGAGCAAAATTAAAGTTTGATTGAGTTTAATTGGAACGAAGGTTAACATATGACGTAGTTCATTAATTTCATGATGTTATGGACTTCAAGTGTGTGCTGGCTTTTGTAGTTGTATATATGTAGGTGTTAAATGCCAATGTAATGTAGACAGTGAGATTGCAGTAATTTTTATTATTTGATTTACCTAGTAAAAAAAAAAGTGTTTTTTTTTGCTGAAACAGGCAGCCGTCTGATGGTCATTTTTCATACCAGCATATCAGGTACAAAACTATTTCAGATACAGTAGTTACATCGGCAGCCACTCTTGAACCGGATCACAGCAACGATGCTCGTCTGTCTATTTAGGAATGGTGGTAGTACATTTCCGGATGGAATCTAACGCACCAGCTCTACTACTAATAAGAATGTATCAAACTCAAACTCAAAGCATTTATATCAAATAAACCAATTGCAGGCACTTCTGAACTGTCAAGGGGTCGGTCAGTCAGAAAGATAAAGGTTGCCCAAAGCGTAGTAGGTACAGTAGCGCTCATAACTCCATAGGCAATCTCACAACGCAATAGATTGACGCTTCGGTTTCACTTACGACATTCTTCTATAAGTTGTTTCTAACTAACTTCTAACTTCTAACTCAACATATGGCATGCTAGCTTAGTCGTTACTGTGCTTGGGTAGCACCGATTATGGCGAGCCCTGAGTTCGAATCTCACCTGCGCCCGCGTGATGTTATTTTTAAATAATATCTATTTAAAGTTTTTGATATGTTATCAATTAATAATACATAAAATGAAACAAAAAAATATTGTTTTGTAATTACTTGAAGTGGTTCGATAATCATTCGATACTTGTCTCGTTCATCTTGTTTACATAAATAATATTTTTTTTCTCAGAAAACTGAGTAAATTATTTCGATTTCTGTGGGGTAGATGCAATTCGTTACGACTATTCACATAATTGAACGTTGTTGGTTAGTGTGGTTATAATTTCCAAAAAGCAGTGAAATGTGAAATGTCGTGGTTGGATGGCGCCACAGTACAGCGGCCAGCGCCATCTAACAATTTGATTCATAAACGAATGATCATGTGATCGGAAACGCAAGGAAAGGAAAAGCGAGCCCTACCGCTTGGACACGATCGTCGGTGGAGGGGATGCAGTGAGGACTGGCGGAGAGAGAGACCGAGTGTTGCGACAGTCAACATAATACGGTCGATTTGGCTTTGGACAGTCTTGGCAAACGCTCAGTACCAACGAACGTGTCTGTTTCCGTTGCACGTGTTTAATTCGTTATACACTGGTGTATTAAAGTTATTTTAATTCGAATTATCTTTTCGTTCGAGTACCCACTACAGTGCCCACACTAAAATGTGTCGGATCGTGACGAAGACCCTATGTTTCGCATCTCGGCCACCCCTGATCCGACACGTAAATATTAAAGCATTGGCAAAAATTATTGCGCTGCGTAAAAGTCGATGTAAATGATGTAATGACACAAATATATATATTGAGACCGGACTAAGAGTGAGTGTTATCATTGAAATATTTTATATTTTACTAACTTTAAATTATTATTTGTTAATTAGTGAACATTGAGTAAAGTGTTACAAATATAAATTTTGCTTAGAGATGTCTAATAGTATCACATTATTTGTTCTAGAGAAATACTGTGAGTCTGTGGGTTAAGAGATGTAAGGAAGAAGGAATCCTTGCTAGTCGGAACGTTTGTTTATGAAGTGGATGCTTATTTAAATAAGCCCTCACGTGGTTAATAAATATGAATCAAATGGTTTTATACTAACCGGACATTTAGCTGAATTAATTAAAAGCGTCATTAAACACTGTTTGCCGTGTACTCCACGCTTAAAAGGTTGCATCACCGAAGCCCTGTTTGTTGAAGTTTATCCGGTTTATTAAACTATAAAAAATGAGGTTTACTTTCAATCAGTTTTTCTTAAAGAAAATTAATACTTAAGCCATCCTCATTATGTTACCTATCTTAACTAAAGCCAAATAAAATGTAAAATACTTAATGTAAACAAACTGCCCTACATAACCACTTAATAAAATCACATATTTTAGAAATTCATGATCGAAGTTTAATGTTTATGGTGACATAAATCTACTTATATTTTTATTTGCCTGGCTTAATGCCGGTCCTGCTCCACACCACAACTAATTAATTGACATTTGAAACACTGTTGAAGCTGCTGAAGATAGTAAGAATTTATTTGCATTATATAAACTCAATCTCCTTTTTATTATATGGATGCATTGCACAGATGTGAGTACTTTGTACTATAGAGCTACTATTTACCGGGTAATGTCATAGATTGACTTGAATGTGCCTTGGCGGCTGATAGTATGTCATGCTCACTCAAATGTCTCGTTGACGGTGGCGCGTGTGTCGGATCATTTAGCTCCCTTCGAAATGGTTGAGCTGAATTGTGCTGATCCATGCGTCATGTTCGTGAACGGCCGCCGTCAGTTGGGACTGGTCATCTCTTAGCTGCCACGGCTTATTTTAATAATTAATTAGCTGGATTGTTTTTAATTATGTTTTGATGCACTCTGGACGCTTTTAACGTGTACGGTTTTTTGTACATCGTTCTCACTTATAGTGTCAACATTAATCGATGTAACTGAGATTTATGTAAAAACATTATTATTTAAAAGAGTGTCCATGGAGTTTCTTGCCCGTTCTTCTCCATAGGTACCTACTACGCTTTGGAATGGGCAACTAGCTTCATATTTCTGACTGACCGACTCCTTGACAATTCAAAAGTGCCTGTAAATGGTTTAATTGAAATAAATGATTTGAGTTTGAGTTTGAGTTTGATTTTAACTTTTCTCATGTTAAAATTAAACAAATTGCTTCTAAGTTCCTTGACATAGTGTTGCTCATCCTATTTGGGATAAGAAGTTACTATAATTAATCGTAGTGGTTATCTTTATGTAAAATATTATAACAAATAAATATTTTTTAATTTTTGTTATCACTTCTAACGCATTTTTTTTTATTCTTAACCCTTTATTGCAATAACAACAAAAATAAAAAGCAGCAACCTTTTTAAATATTATTATTATTTCAAACCAAAATAAAAAAATGGCAATAAAACTGCGTTGCATCTTATGAGCTCAGAACCTTAACCGGCGACTTCACAGTTCAACAATTGGCGCCTACTGCTACCAGCTCATATTAGATTAACTCGAATTTTAGCAATGCCATAAACTGGCGCAGGTCACGCGCATGATGCGTGTCTAACAAAAGAGACGGAAATATATTTTTGTTTCGTGCAGAGCGACGCGCGATTATGCGACGTTACGTCAGTGTGCCGTGCAAACTGCGACCTTTGTGGTGTGTGTCGTTTAAACACATACAGTCGTACCGCGAGTTCACAGCAATACGACTCTTAACGTGCCTATCCACTTTTGAACGCTTACTGTACCTATGGAGAAGAAACTCCACGGACAGTCTTTTAAATAAATAAATAAAAATTACCTACATCAGTTGGTCAGTCAGATGTAATCTCATGCTTGGCATGCATAGTCTGCATTTGATACAAGTTTTAAACTTCGTTTTATTCAGTGGAGTACGTCGGGAGGTATTTTGTTGTAACATTTTAGGTACCCCATGAAGGCTGAACCTACTTTAGCCAGTTTGAAACCTGGTTGAACTAATTGGTCCCTACTTCTAGTCCTGTATTTGTATCTTTTACTTCTTTTACTGAAAAGATTTAAATAATCCTTACGTACATGATGTTTTCATAGATGTATTGAAAAGGCTGCAATTATTTAAGGGAACTGTTTAAAGATATTAACATCTTGACCGTGTCGTATGTATTGCTCTGATGGCTCTTTTCTGCAGAATAAAAATTAACTCGATGTCTGCAGCGCGTCCCCATAATAAAGTACCGTAAGATATTATACTATGAAAGTACAATACTATGAAAGTATGAAATAGAGTAGCTTCGCGGTATCTACATTAGTAAATTAACGGATTTTTCTTACAGCATATGCTGCTGAACTTAGCCGTCCTGCAAGAAATGTCAAATGAGGACCCCATTGTAGCCTTGAGACGAGCGTGATCCCCAAGAAATCAGTTTTATCAACGAATTATAGTTTCTCTTCATTTAATACTATGTGACAATCACTACTTATAACATTCAGTAAACCTTATGCATTTAGTTTAAACATATATGTAGTATACTTTTCATGTCTGTTCCTTGTATAGACAATTTTTCGATACTTATCCGAATAGGTACATTAATATTCTGCCCTAATTCAATTCGTTTATTTCAACCAACAATTGGGTAATAATTAATAGTATTAATAAAATAAAAGTATTTGAATAAAAACACAAAATTCATTATTACTTACAAATTAAATTGGCAAAGTCGAACTAGAATTAGAAATAATCGTAAATTACACTTAATATTTAAAAATAATAACTCTTTAAAAAAGTAATTAATGATAATGTTAAATAATCAACGTTTCAAATTATTGTAGAATAGAAAAGAGCGACAGATAATGAACAATGTTGTGTTATAACCACATAACAGGTTTAAAAATGAACGGTACTCAGACTAACTAAATTTCAGTTCAACGATCACTTTCTTCGTTTATCAAAGCGAGGCAACTGGAAACGATGACGTAGTGGAGTACATTATTATTAATATAATGTCGATGCACTCTTCGTCACTGTACTATTAATAATTTAATCATGTTTTATTGAAATTAAAGTCCTGGCTGGAGGCCTTAATTTATTAGGGCAACCACAGGCAAGTCCGTTTAAGCAGACGACAACCTCATAGGTTGACCTGCGAGATGCCATTGAAATAAAAAAAAAAAAAAAATTGAAATTAGTTTATGGTACTTTCTTTCAACAAAGAGAGGCTAAGCATCAGGATGGAAATAATGATATAGTACCTAAAAACTAACAGTCTTATTCATAATTAAGCCATTCGCTTTATAAACCTATTTTAGCTATCGGACTGTTTTGTCCCTTTCTGTCAAACTTAACCTAAACCTTTAGAAGCGAATGGCTTTTTATGATATGCGGGAAGTAACTAAGTCAGTTGATAATTTGTATTTTTTGAGGTATAAGTTTAGTGCTTATTTTAGATACGACATAATGTAATTCATATTATTTAGGTCTTATTATTGTGATATCGATTTATCTTTGCCACGCTACGTAAATTATCGTACTTTTCCGTTAAATAGTAATTGTGGAATATTATCCAAAATACATTTAAGTAATATAGAAAGCGAGAACATGTATTATTCAATCATCAAAATTCCTTGATCCATTCTACACATGAGTATTCACACGAATATCTTCGGTAATATATCACGATGGAATTTCTAGAGGTACTTCTTAACGTCAACCCTCGCAGCGCACAGGAACGATGAGTGAAATTCCTTTTTTATACGCATTGACTTGAGTCGGGCTCATAACCCCGCTGGAGCCAAATCCTCGCGTCGCTTCGTAACTGCGGAACCCTAAAATAATTTGGGGAAGGGTTCGCGACAAAGATTCACTTTGTGTGCCTCAGAGAGATCGCTGCCTTATCTAGCCTTTGTGTTTTGCAAATTAAATTATGACATTTCCTTCAAAACACATAGCAGTGGTTGAAGATGCGTTCTAAATAATTTTACTATGAATTTGAAAACGTACCTTGATTCGTCATGTTACCTGTGATCTTTCACATTAGCAGAAGCTCGTGGTGTTCCATGGTTTCAGCGAGTTGATCTGTCACTTGTCAGGTGTCAATGAATGGCTCATTAGAACATTAGTAAGTAATTTTATTCTAGGCGCATCGTCTTCACACATAACTAAATAATTAATGTATAAGTACAAAATATTGTGAACCATTTTAAAAGAATGACCGTGAACTTTCTTGTCCATTCTTCTCCAAACGAAAATACCTTTTGGAAGGGGCAACTAGAATCAATGAGGGTTTTCGAAACTTTTTCTGCAACTAGGCGGCGCTTCGTAGGCGTCAGGTCCAAACAGCTGTCAAATAGCACAGAGTCGTAGGTACTGAACATAAATTATTGAAATTCTATTGTATTTGGAAGTGTTATTGATTTTATTATGGATTATTTTTCGTTGTAGTAAATTTATCTCTGCGAATGGCTACAAGCCACTGTTTTAATCGGGTTTTATCTCTCGTAGGGAACTTATGTCCTCCTGTTTTATTTGCACACATAGGCACTGCACAACACTGTGGCATTTTAAACAACGATATTCCGAAAGGAATGATTTTAAGAATAAATAAACCAAAAAATAAATAGAAAATTACAATTCGCGTATGTATTTTGACAGTCCATTGGACCTGCCGCTACAGTCCTGCCATCTATCGGAGATCATTTCAGAAAACCCTCATTCTATATTTCTTTTTGTAAATGTTGACGTTCAAAAGTGCCATTTATGTGCCTATTTGAAACAAATGATTTGGCTTTGATTAAAATACTAATTAAGAATGACAGTCAGTTTTATAACTATTATGAAATGCAATTTTTTTTAACAACATAATCATTTCATAAGTTGTACCTACCTTATTTTTATTTTTTGCTCTATCAACATTAGAAAGGGAACAAAATCCACTACACATTTTATTTACAACAAAAACTGACAATACATTATTCAAAGCTGGTTGTACGATAAATAATCCTTTCATTTTAAAAACTTGATAAATGAGCATCATAGCAAAATTAACAAGGCCAAGATTCATAGTTTTGACAAGAGTCAGGCTGCCTAAAGAACCATGTAAAAGCTTGAGAATGAAAGAAAACCTGTTGCTGTTTCATACTGAAAATTATAACAGGAAGTCAGACACTGATACAACTTATATTAAGAACAATTAAGTTTTGAGAAAAGTATCTTTAGTTAAAATAATTAATGCAAACAAAACTTCTATTAAACCCATAATGTTAACCTTGGTGGGTAACTAAGATTGTGATAAAATTATCAAATACCCTATTGTGTACACTAATATTACTAAAAAGTAAAACGGAAGTACTGATATGTTATTGAAGGGTAGCGGTCCATGAAATATAGTTCACTCCGGTAAGTCTGTAAAAGCCGAGCAAAAATGGGAATTGACAGCACACCCTTGTGGTTTTTCTTCAGTTCCTCGAACTATTGCAGCAGTAGCCAACTGAGTGGCAGAGAATTTGCGAGTATGTGGTGTCTGCATGCTTGTTTATTTAGTTAAGACCTTTTTTTTTTTTATGGTCCTCTAGGAAAAGTAAGTTTTTGGTTTCTGTCTCTTTTTTTTTTTGGTATAGCCTCTCGCAGGTCAACCTGTAAGGTTGTCGTCTGCTTAAGCGGACTTGCCTGTGGTGCCCTAATAAATTAAGGCCTCCAGCCAGGACTTAAACTTAAATACTAACTAAAACTAAGCGACAACGCTAAGGGCACCCGCTGTGGGGTACGTACCTCGGCTTAGGGCGTCGCTGGAAGAGGGCAGCAAGGGACTAGCTGGACCAGGATTTATTTGATTTTGGGACAAATTTAAAGCTACAGGCTCAGCGGCGCGGGTTGGCTCGAGCAAGGGTTGGGAGGGGCGAGTTTCTGTCTTGGAGACTGTCTTCTATGTATATATGACTGTGATCGTAACAAAGTTTGGGTGACAAATGAATTAAAAAAGTCAATAATAAATCTTAATCAGAAGTCAGAATATGTATTGTAGGCTTTCTTTGGAACTCTGATGTCAATCACTTGTGATTGCCCTGCGTGCAGGCAATGTAGAAATGAAGATAATAATATCAACTCTTTAAAAAAGATTTTCTTCCCTGAAATGAGTTTAAGCTTATTATTAATACGAAAATTTTGCTATCCTTGAAAGTAAATGCTTGTCGTTAGAAAAATATTTTAGAAGGGTAGACCTAGACAAATGAAAAGAGGTTGCTCCACTGGTTTGTAAAGAGGTCATGTGGTGGCCAGATGCTATTGATAAACCACAGCTCAGTTTTTCTACTCTCTAAGGAAATTCAGGTCCTGTCAATACATGCTGTGGAGGAAGGCTACATGAACGGGCTACTCTATGCATCCATAGGATTCTTTAAAATATAGCTTTTTGTAAAAAGACCGCCCATTGTGTCACCATTGTGACAAATATTCTACACTTATATCTGATAATTATATGGTGTACATAATACAGAATAGCCTATTCTATCCTACCCTAGTTTTAGACCCTGAAACTAACAAGAAAAAATGGCACTCGAAGTTGAGAGATATTTGCCTTAAACGCAGTAAAAAGCAGCCTAAAAGCCAGTCTTCAGAGTGCACATATTCTAGTTCAATCCGACAACAGCCCGTTTGTCGTACATGTAGAATAAGTGAGGGATACGTTCCCTGGTGTTTCTGAACCTAACTTGCAAAATGACCAAGTCAAGCAAACTAGCTGAACGCCACTCTGTCTGCGGTTTACCTCCCGGGGAGGTTAAAAGTGTTATAGCGGCTTAGCAGACCGTTTACCTAGAAACAGACTAGACATATTGGCTCTGTTGCTCAAGGCCCCAGGCCTCGGAGACCATGTGTCAAAGTGGGGCGTCCCCGACGTCGACCTTTTCGCGTTATATAAGTCGGCCATTGTGCGATAGTACGTCACATGGGACTCAAATGGATTTGGCAAGCTTATGCACTGCTTTCAGTCAGAAGTGACAGCATCAACTAGCATGGGTGTTGTCTTCACCCTGATTTAAGACTGTACACTGAGTCATCTGAACTCGGAAATGTGACGGCGACGTACTATGTAAGAGTCGCCCCATACAGGACCCAGTGTGCCTGGCTCCTGTATTTGGAAACGAGAGGTCTCGGAGATCCAGTACCTATACAAGAACCTTTTAAACCTGACAAGCTGCAACACCTAGCTTGGAAAGTTGGGGTGGGAGGGCACCCAGGTTGCAAGATGCAGAGGTCGGTAGAAGAACATGGGACCTTCTAAAATGTATTTGGAGATAATCCACAATAATTACCGGGTAAAACGGGGTGAATAGGGATGCAGGGGTGAATCGAAACGAAACTTTAAAAAGGATTTTAACATTTAAATAATATAGTTTGTTGCCAACAGGGGCAGTTAATCGTTAATTATAATACATTCAATACATAAGAGAAATTTTTGGCAACAATTATTTTTATTTCAATGCTAAAATCCCTTTTAAAGTTTCGTTTCGATTCACCCCTGCATCCCTATTCACCCCGTTTTACGGTACTTATAAAGCTCCTATTCAGGGGCGGATGTCATTGTGTAGATTGCATGGCATTAGCCCTAGCCATAACCTAAAAAGTTTCTTGTCCATGTAGTAAGTTTTAAGAGCATTATCTTTAACTGAACCATTGTCAAGAAAGACACCCATACGTGATAGAAAGTTAACCCTTGACGGGAAGATTTACATACCCTAAATTTGTAAAATATCTCACAACTTTTAAATGTTGAATAACAGTGTGACCAAAGTGTGGCTCAAAGACACTGACAATCAAGGTGTTTAATTAAAATCTGCCATGGTGTGGCTAATCTTGCTCGAAAGATGTTTAAACAGATTAAGATAGAAGAGCGTCCAGGAGGTATAAAGAAATTGGAGTGATAAGCCTGTAACGTTTCTCTGATGGGACGAAGGTGTCCACTGAGTGAGAGGGGAAGAGGATTTATCATATGAGAATTTTTAATTCCCTATGAAAATATTGAAATACATTTGTGTACACATGATTCACATCATGTGTCGAATTTAATTGACAAATAAAGAAGCACACTGAAATGGATCACGAGGATTTATCTATTGAATATATGTCAGTTTCAATGGAACTTTAACTTTGTAATGTCATATAGGACATTGATTTTGTTTGCCCACATCTTTATAGAATTATCTATGAAATTGTGCTTTTATTCATTTATTTTATTGCTTTCAGAACTTCGATGTAGACTGCCTAACTTGTATTAATTATGGATATGAGTAAACCAGTTATCCTTTAGTAATGAGATTGTTATTTTGATTCGTTTTAGATTTAAATAATTTTAAATTATCATTATAGATTTATATTCCACATTCACCATAAATAACGCAAAAAGATTCGCCATAATTATCTATGACATTCTAAGGAAGATGTTTTAATTTCCACATTTTATAGGATAAATAGATTGAAAACTGTTGATTTTTGGTTTGAACAGCTACTGTGTACTGACCGAAATATTCATTCATTCCATAAATAACTTACATGGCGTCGTTGAAGGATGTACCTTTAGGTATTCTTTCACTAGCAGATAACCAAGACAGTGTGGTTGAACTGTCCTGGAACCAAAAACTTTTCTGAGGCAGGTGAAGCTATATTGTCTCGATGGTTTTCGCCACTGTAGATCCTGGCTCCAAAGAGTAGTAGAGGTTAGAAATAGAACAGCATTTTTATTTGAGACTACTCAAATCTCAAAAAAAATGTGACGTCACTTAGTCGGTGTCTTTTCAGCTCTTGGTTTAAGATGCTAATTAGGTAAATGACATCATTCGGCGTGAAACAATTTTGCACCTATGATATAACTTGACATGACAACATATTAATCTAGATTTTATACAAATTTAAAGTTACCAGTAACGATAATATTTATTATGGGTGACCTGGTAAAAGATTAAACCAGATCTTGTTGATTAAACGAAGTCAGTACAGATGTTTAAATAGGAATAAATCCCTGAATTGTTTCATTGTCTGTATTTGTTTGTTGTGGTATCTTTATCAAACTATTAGTTAGAAATATTTACCTAGCGATAGGTAATTATCAAGTTTTTATTGAGTTTGTGTTATCAATATCGGCCGTCCATTTCCAAAAGTTAAAAAGTATACATGGTTTTTTCTCCTTGTCATTCCACTGATCGTTAATAAAATGGAATACTGCGTTATCTTATCTCTTCTTATGTTCTTTCATAACTGGAAATACCGAGAAATACTGCATTTATTTCAATACAATTTGAGTATGTAATTATATCGAGGTATATATTATCACCACTGCTCTCAAAACGGTGAAACAAAATATCGCGAAGAGACATGTTCTAGAACAAAAATTCGAAGACATATGACATCTACCAACCCGCACTGGGCCCACGTGGTAGATATTTTGACCCGACTTCCCTAATTGGCAAAATAATTAGTGGGTACCTACATATAATCAAGGTTTATTTGTACAATTAGCTGTGTCGTTCATTAATTATCTTAATTGTTGGGAAATTTGAGTAGCATCGTCAATTAAGAAGTTTATTTTATTACAATTAGTTATTTGCTAGAGTAAGCTGAGGAAACTTCTACTGACGACGCGACGTGACTGTTAGTTGTTATCGAACTGAATGTTAACAATACTCTAGCTCCCGTCAAAATGGACACTCTGTTTTTTGGGGTTCCGCAGTCAACAAGGAACCCTTATAGTTTCGCCATGTCCGTATGCCCGTCCGTCCGTCTGTCTGCAGCTAAGCTCAGAGACTTAGTTCTAGAAGCTGTAATTTGGCATTATACATATTGGTCATGGCCGACAAAGTGGTAAAACCAAATCTTGAAAATTACGTATTTAGGGTGCATCGTGCACGTTAAGTGTTTTTTTTTATTTCTATCCCATGCTGTGAGATGTCGTTGGAAAGGTCGCTCAAAAATGTTGCTGGCGAGGAACAACCATTTTTCGATTCAGGGATCCGTTTGCGAAGTATTAAGCTTCAAAGTGCAATTTTTTTTTAGAGTCTGGTGCCGATTCGATTCTGTAGAGAATTTTGAACCAATCTCTCAGGATAAGCTCTTCGGCACATATTGTAGTTACGTATTCATACACATACAGCCTAAATACAATTAATTCAAACAATACGAATTATGAATAAGCTATCTTCACGTTCTCGCATTAGTTTAATGAAATTTTCGTGGAAATTGTGGCACCGGCACACATATAGGTACGTGAGCAGTGTAAATAAGATAACTAGACTGATTGAACCTACACGATATAATTAACAATGTATCTGATGAAATGTTTAATTTTGTATGTAAATATTTGATATCTAAAGCGAGCCTCAGTACAAAATAAAGCACTCATCTTTCGAAGAGGACTAAAAATCAAACGATTGGACAAGCATATATGCTCTTGTTAGCCAATAACAGTAATTCATGTCTTTTAATAATAATAATCATCATTTTATCAGAAGAGACATCCATAAATTGTTAGTAAACATTAACCTTAATAACTATATCAGTAAACATGCGGATGGGGCAAATCATAGACGAGCGAGCAATCAAATTTCCCCGCAATGACATTCAGGTGACTGTTCGAGCTGCCCCGGTCCCTCTGCAGCAGCGACGCGGCATGCTTACGTCTGATCGCTGCAAAGCCATCAGTATGCTCATCAGCAAACATTCCCGACGCACTGCAGAAGCGTGGCAGCCCCAGCAGCATCCTGAACGCATTGTTGTATAGAACTCGAAGAGCATTGATGGCTTTCTGTGTAGAACTTATCCAGAGGCTGCACGTGTAAAATGACTGACAATATGCTTTAAAAAGCGTCACTTTCACTTCACACGTTCAACGAGCATACCTACAGACAGGCATGTTACATCGAACTGCCAATGCTCTTCGTTTCCATTCTACATTTATTTCTTTAAAGCGCGGTGATGTCGGCAACATATGGCTAGTGCGTTAGTAGAAAATATCACGGTGGGATTTTATCGCACACTGGATTTTGAACGCCCTGTTTAGCGCCGAGAGTTCAATCCCCAACAGGGTGTTTTTAAGACGCGCTGGAATGCACTCTGTTAGATTCTCAACACTAGGCTCAACACCGAGAGTGGAAAATCCAATGCGCAAAAAAAATCCGCCGTGATATTTTTACGAATGTGGGCTTAGTAAGAGGCGTTTACCGACGGATAGACTCAGACTGGACCTCGGGTTTGTTTCCTCTAGCAACTATTTGACACAGTTAGGTAACTATTTGTGTCTTGTAACTGAATAACTAGATCATTTGATCACATGTCACACATAAGCGAGCGTAGGTACTAGTAAACTAGTCTGCAGCCATCTTTATTATCAGTAAAATAATACCTACCTACTCGCCATCTCATATCAGTTGTTTACTTCAAAGCACGTTTTGTTCCCCTCTTTTCCCATTGATGTTCCGAACACCTGTATACGTAAGACTATTCGCTCCATAACGATGCGAACCCTACAATAACGCGGAACCCTCACGCTGTTATCCATTTTTATGCAGAATTTCTTACTATAACTGTATATATTTTTAGCTTAGAGAATGGTACTTGCTAGGAGGAAAAGTAACTGTGATTGTTGAAATAAAATGTACTATCGATAAAAAATATAGATACTTAAGTTAATTTTAACCAACATGAAGTACGTGCTGAGGAATTAAGCCTATAAAATTGCTTGCCTGTCTGTGTTTTAAGTTCTGACAAATGCGTGTAGTTACCGGATGGACCCATTCAAATGTGTGTGGTTCTCTCCTCAAAAGACTATCTCAGACATTAACCTGCATGACCCTCATATGGCCTGACCAAGATTAAGTCTGGACTTTGAAAGAGTTTGTTTCGGTCTTTCTTCTCAGAGAAAATACCGACCTCCTCTAGTTTTAAAACATTATTTTTACAACCCAAACTGCAGTAATAATTGCCTGTGCCGATTTTTTTATTTCTTTATTCTGCACAAAACAAGGCACGTTACAAAAATAAAAATACACTCATCAGACATAGAAAGTAGTTAAAAGCCTCGTATCCAAGAAATTGACAAAAAAATTGACAATTTGTCCATTGCACTTGTACACCAAACTCTTTTGTCGTGTGTGGCAATGAACATCGCTAAGTCGTTGAGTATGTTTGTCGTGCTCGCGAAAGTACACATTATTATTTGCCGTCAGTCAGCTTGGCACATCAAATACTACATAACGTATGTTTAAGCTTGCCACGTTTTACGGCAACTCTATCGCATTGCGTACCAAATAGTTTGTTTCATTCAAATGTCTGACACAGTTAAAATTCACTATGACTGATTAAAGTTGAAGGTAGATAATCATCAAATAGTTAAATGCTACCTCACCGATAAATGAAAGCTTTTTCAATTTAATTTGCTGTCAATTTCAATGATTGGTTTGATTCGTGAGTAGATATTTGATCGCTTTCGTTTACCAATTCACATCTGATATGAGCTTTAAAATCAGGCATAGTCAGCCTATAATTTTCCCACTGCTGGGACACAGGCCTCCTCTCGGTGAGGAGTAGGCCGTAATTCCCCACGCGGGCCCAGTGCGGGTTGGTAGATGTCACCATGTCTTCGATTGTTTGGTTCGTTCACCGTTTTGAGAGCAGTGGTGGTGACATAATTTACACAAATTAAAGCGCCTGTCTGGGTTCGAACTTACGACCTATAATTAGTAAGTCACGGCCGTTACCATTGGCCCAGTAGCATTACTGGGTCACCAATGCTTCTGAACGCAGATCTGACCAAAAATAAAGCTACTAGAGATTGAACGAAAACATTTTATGTTATGAGTTAATAAACAACGCAGGTAGATGAGACATGGCCATTTTAAAGACGATACTTTTTCCTAATTTAATAAAAATAAAGACCTGTTTAAACTGTACGGTCCCGTTGACAACATGACTGATTGCGGAACCGAAGGGACTAATTCATAATCACGGTTACCTTCTACCTACTATGTCCCCCATGATGACGTAGGCAACACACTTACATTCCTTATCATTCATGCTCATATTACCGTTTACTCAGATAAACTAATAAAATACAGCAACGATTTGTAATAAAGACGTTTTTTGCATTGTAAACATATTTATCTTGACTACATGTTTAGTAAGCAGAACTTTGTCATCTGATACGCTTTAAAGTGCTGTTTTCTTTATGATAATGCACTTAAACCCTTTTTATTGATTATTAGATTTGTCAAATCGTAAGGCGCAATAAGAAAGAAAAAAACTTAACGGTAAACATGAGGCAGAAAACGAACACAAACACAAAAAAAAACAAGTTGGGGGAAAATATGCGTCACATATACGCAAAACGGGCAACATGTTGCCCTTAATACTTAACCTATAAATAAAAAATTTCATTGACTTATTGCCGCATAATAAAATGCTTTTCTTAAGTGGCTCGCCATTTTTGTAATAGTTTCTGTTTAAAGTTTAGCATTAATGAAAGAGCAGTAGAGCTCGTAAACTCTGACATTGAATTGGCTGAAATTATGTGAGAAAGAATGAAACAAAGGTATGTTGTAAAAAAACCGGTACAACCTAGGAGTGAAATTCGTACATTATCTGTGGTAAAATGACAATTTTATTACGTTTACTACTATGTGGAATTTTCAGAAATTTTGCAATTGTTTTACATACAGACATGTAGATTTACGCTATATAATTGTGAAGCTGCGCACGCGAGGGTGTTAAAATACGGTGTAGCCGTTTTTCCACTATGGTTGGAAACGGATGTTATGCGCGCGAAATACTGTATAACCTCAAAGGAAAATCCTTATTTGACTTTTCACAGGTTTGCTGTTTCGTCCATTCACGGATCTTCATTCTTTTCCACATCATTTCAATATCATAGTTCACGAACTCTACTGCTCGATAGCTAAACTTTAAACAGAATTGATTACAAAAAAGCGGCCAAGTGCGAGTTGGACTCGCCCATGAAGTTGATTGAATGAAAGGTAAATTTTGGTTTTCGATTTATGGTGTATTAAGAAAAAACTACTTACTAGATCTCGTTCAAACCAATTTTCGGTGGATGTTTGCATAGTAATGTACTTCATCATTCTTTTTTTTAGTTTTATCATTCTCATATTTTAGAAGTAACAGGAGGGGGGGACACATTATACAACTTTGGAAGTGTCTCTCACGCAAACTATTTAGTTTAGAAAAAAAAAATTAGAAACCTCAATATCTTTTTTGAAGAAACCTATCCTTAGATACCCCACACGTATGTGTTTCATGAAAAAAAAATTGAGTTTCAGTTCTAAGTATGGGGAACCCACAAAATATTTTTTTTATTTTTGTGTGAAAATCGTAATGCGGTTCACAGAATACATCTACTTACCAAGTTTCAACAGTATAGTTCTTATAGTTTCGGAAAAAAGTGGCTGTGACATACGGACGGACAGACAGACATGACGAATCCATAAGGGTTCAATTTTTTGCCATTTTGCTGCGGAACCCTAAAAAGGGCTATGTTGAAAGATTTCCCAGCTTTGTACACGAACTTTTCGTAAAATTACTCTCTCGTTGACGAAATGCTTCGCAACACAAAACATATAAACACGGAGATACTCACAGGTGCCACCCCATCCGATATATCCACCGGCGTAAGTCAACAACACACCTCCGCCAAAAATAAGCAGGCTTCGTATAGCAGGCGCGTATATGTCACTGTGATCCGGCAAACTGTCTGATAACACACCCCAGAATATTCCAAGGGCGATCCCAACGAATATAGCCAGCAAACCCTGCGGAATTACGAACAAAAAGGTTAAGGGCCTTATAGCCAAATTGAACCTTAAGAGAAAGCGTTTTGATTTTAAAGAAAACGTAGCTGGAGTGTTTCTTAGAAATGATCTCAAGTGTGGATAAGTGCGGCCGGATTTCGAAAATTTGAATTTATTGTTGAAGATAAAAATACATTTCGATAAATGAGAAACGCTTCTGAGATAGACGTACTCTACTTGTGTATTGGTTTTATGATTTTGAACTGAATTTCAGTTCGTCCATTAACATTAAAAGCTTGAATGAAAAAAAAAAATCGTCACAATGGCTTCGTAAAATATTTATTCACTGTTTTTGTTGAAGATGTTGAAATAAAATTGTTTTATGGCTTTTGATTTACCTTTACAATTCTATATACAAGTGGCGCAGGGTAGAATATGGCACTGTTAATGACTCCGCAGACGCCTTCCGTAAAGGCGGTATCGAGCCCTCCGGCGTTCGCGACCAGGAGTGCTATTTGATTTTTTGTTCCTAAGCCTTTTGCATGTAAGCTACTCACGATCGGTACCACTACAGCTGGTGACACCGAGGCTAAAATAGAGCCTAGATGGAGACCTGAAACCACAAATTATCTCTTAATAATGGCTTCATCGATTTCAAATATTTGTACATTGCAAATTCTTTGAAATATTCTGCTTTGTGTTATTCAACATTCTCGACTCTCACAAGGATCAATTGTCGTCAGATGAATGGGGATTTATGTGAATGAACTCACTGAGCCGTGCCCAAGCAATAACAGGTGCCACTGGTTTTTCATCTGAGGTCTTTCTATTGGTGAGCAGAGTAAACAGGCTCAAGAAAATAACGAGGAATTTTATTTGGGAATTTATCTTGCAATAAACAAGTAGTTCGAGTAAATAAGGTCGAATTTATAAGTTCATTAGGGAGGTTGAAAGTTTGAGACGTTACTCACCCCAGTACCAAGGATACTCAAGTAGTATGTGGGCAAAGAACGCAGTAGATAAACACTCGACGATCCAGGGCAGAGTTGCCAATGAGAAAACTTTTACTGAATTATTTTTTATATATTCCCAGTTCCAAGTGAGCGGGCCCTTCGTCAGGATAATGACGGGATAGATTCGCCTAAAAGAGTAAAATAAATTTGTTAATTGAATTATTAGAAGGTCTAAAAGACATACAGAATACATGCTGTGTCTAGGTACCTAATAGATTCTCGATTTTAGCAGATTTAAGCTTAATTACGAATACACACTCATATTATTTTTAGTAAAGTGGTTGTTAATACCCAATAATAATACTAAATGTCAAACCATTTTATAATAAAATAAAGTTTGTAAAACTAAAATGAGTGACCAAAATTATTCATGGCTCTATATTATTTTCCTCTCGTAAAATCAAGTGCGGAGGATGGCACGTCGACGTGCAGTAATTAATTTAATGGCTCCCCAACCTTAATATCATGTAGTACTTCTATTAGCAAAATTAATGTAAGTCCCCATTAAATTATCAACCATTCTGTGAAGCGGTAACTCATTATAAATATACATACCTACATAGTTACGTTAGATAATTACGATGTGGCAAGAACCGAATCAATTAAGCAGAGTCATTTGTTACGTCATCAAGAAAGCCGAAGCTTTAGCAATTTATTTAATTAATTAACAAAGTTTTGTGTGCAGGTGCTGTTTACGTCATTGTGGTGGCGTTTGTGCTTAAAGATATTTTGTTTGAGCGTCAATCTTCAATTAAAGTAATTTGAAATTGGTAGCACAAAATCTCGGTCTGCATTCCCAAAAGGGTTGAAGGGATTTATATAGTAAGGGAAATGTATAAAATATCTACTTTTTGTTAATCATAAAATACTAACCTTAAATGGAAATCAATAAGGTCTGCGGAGGGATTCTGCAAAAAGTTTTGAGGTCCAAAATATCTGTAGAGAGCTCCTGCTAGCGTCATCCCTACCACTGGGTTGATTGTTGTGTACCGTTCTATCGTGTGACCGAGCATGTACCCTGCTATGACCACTCCGCACATATTGAACATGTATCCATCGGGCAGCACTGCATCTTGGAATAGGAACCATGAAATGCCCCATAGTGTTAATCCTGAAAAATAAAATACATGTTTTAGTAATCCTGCTTAATTAATGAGGTAGGTTTGTTAACAGTAGTGCTATTCTGTAACCATCTCACCGTGAAAACGTAGGTGAAGTGAGCGTGGAGTGAGCTGTCAGTGCCACTGATGCTAGGGATTGACCAAGACGGGATGACACTGACAGCTCACTCCACGTAAGTCTTCACGGTGAGATTTATATAGAATCGACACACTGGTTATTTGATAAAGAGTGATTCACACCTATGAACACGTGATACTTCAAGGGGATTATCAGTATTTTAAAGAGTAAAGACACATTCAAAAGTCTCATACGCCTATTACTTTGGTGGAAATAGGTTTAAATTTAGTCAGGCCCACGGAGAAAAGCGGATTTTGCTGAAAAGGGATTTTGTCTATTACATTTTGAGATAATATACTATGTATTATCAAGCTGTAAAAGTGTTTAAAACGCCTAAAACTTTGAGCAAAAATAATCTCATTACATGTCTCTTTAGATTTCTATGCCTAATATTAAAAGCGAACCCTAATTAAATACTGTACAACAACTGACTTGAAAGACTGTTTGTATCTATTCATAAGTTATGAAACAGTTAGTAGATTGTTAGTTCTAGTAGTTTCTATGAACAGCGCTAGAACCATTTGTTTCCTCTCACCTCTCAGCGAACTTCTATTTGAACTACATATAAGTAAATATAATTAACAATAAACGTGAGCTCTACTCATGACTTAGGGCAGATAGAACTAAAAATGTTACAAATAAATACATTATTGGGATAAAACACAGTTGAAATAAAAGTCCATTGTTCTACTTTCAATCTCTTGATAGAGTCGAGTAATCAGTTAGTTAACTTAATTAAAACAAACAATTCACTGAAAGACAACTTTCGCAATTTTGAAACCAATGTTAATGTAGGGAAAGGTAAAAAAAGCGGCCAAGTGCGAGTCGGACTCGCCCATGAAGGGTACCGTAGCAGCAAGTAACATAATATAAAAGTGCTTGTAGTTCGTTGTATCTTTGGTCGATGTTTTAATATGAGTGTATTTTTAAATTTCGGTTTACTATTTATGACGTATAAAAAAACTACTGACTTGATCTCGTTTAAACCAATTTTCGGTCGAAGTTCGCATGGTAATGTACATCATACATATTTTTTTAGTTTTATCATTCTCTTATTTTAGAAGTTACCGGGCGCTAACTAATCAGTTTAGAAAAAAAAATTAGAAACCTCAAATCATTTTTGAAGACCTATCCATAGACACGTATGGGTTTGATGAATAAAAAATTAAGTTTCAGTTCTAAGTATGGGGAAACCTCCAATTCTTTTATGTTTTTATTTTTGTGTGAAAATCTTAATGCGGTTCACAGAATACATCTATTTACCAAGTTTCAAACAGTATAGTTATTATAGTTTCGGAAAAAAGTGTCTGTGACATACGGACGGACAGACAGACAGACACGACGATTTCATAAGGGTTCCGTTTTTTGCCATTTGGCTACGGAACCCTAAAAACAGTAATTAAATAGTTCAAATTAACCTCCGTATTTTATTTCATTACATTGGTACAGGTTGGACCACAGTGTTGTGTTAACATTTCTTCAATCTACGTTCTTGAACGGATTTGAAAATTGGAAACATCTAAGTAATAGCGTTTGAAACGGACTTTGTGATTACAACTAAAAACTAAGCCCACAATATAGTTGGAAATGGGCTCGGCAGATGATGATTCCCAGTTACACAAGTCAATATGTTATAGTTCATATTTAAAATAAAGTAATAGTAGTATTAGGATTTCAATAAACTCAGTATTTCAGGATAAGGTCCGGTAATATCAAGATTTAGAAGTGAGGGCCGTAATAAACAGCTGTTGTCAGATGCCATTTGTAGACTCCTAAATTTACTGTCGGAAAAATAATTTATAGCATCATGAAAACAACCACGAATATTATTTATCTCTCAAATAAAATATGGACTGAAGTTACCAAAGGCGTTCATAATCTCTGCCTGTAATCGTTCCCTGTTGAAAATGGGCCTTTTAATGTCCGCTAGGAATTGCCACAATCACCCCGCCTAACAAATGAATTGGTGAACGAAGTAATTTTAACATGATCCCTTACACCTTATTTCTGATTAAGTATTTAATTAATAATAGAATTAATTAAATACTTAATCAGAAATAAGGTGTGCAGTATTTCATTACATCCATTTCATATTTTGCATTTCTCTTGTCAAGTGTTTTGATAAGCCATTGTCATTTTTGCCGCCTAAACACAAAAGATAAATTAGATTTGACAGAATAGCAGACTTACGGATAACGTTATTCGCACTTAATCATACCCACGGGTAGAGAGTGGGTGGCCTAATCCTCTGCCGTAGAATCAACTAAGGAAATGGGATTTTAAAGTCTTTACAAAAATATATGATAATTTCCGTGTTGTCTTTTTATAAAGGGCTGTCCCAAAAAATTTGAATATTGTTTAATATCACGTTTTATTCACTCGATATTTTGTTTAGCGTGCACGTCCTTTACCTGTTGTACTATATATATTTTAAAAATATGATACGAACTAGACCTACAAAAAGTAAAAAGGTTTTTACTTTCCCAATTGGTGCAACCTTTCTGCTATCACTCTATTAGTTATTCTAGGGTTCAACCTGCAACAGTTTTCTGATAAATTCGTTCGGCTGTGACGTCGCGATTGAATTAAAAACAGTTAAACTGTGTCGCAGAGGACTGAAATTGGTTTGATTGAAACATCCAAATTACTCAACCCCTTGTTACTCTTGTTTGTGCTAGCTGGTATTGAAACGCGAACAGTATAATAAAACCACGTTCCTGTTTTATAACCCGTACCTATGTCTCAGCTGAGCGAATATATTGGGAAGAAAAATAATAAAAGTAATGAATGTAATGCGGTGCCCAAGATTACTCTGCTGAGTTTCAGGCGATATGAAGATGACATACGAGACGTATTTTACTACTTGTATGTACATATATATATTAAGAAAGTATAATAAGTCGTTGGTCTAGTGGTCGCAATCGTTACTGCTGAGCATGAGGTCCTGGGTTCGATTCCCAGGTCGGGCAAAGTGTTATTGGATTTTTCTATCTGGAATTTCTCAGTAGCAGCCCGGAGACTAGATTTGTGCCCGGTTGATGGCAATAGGCTCGCCCCCTATTACATGGGACTTAAACATAACTGGCGAAATGTGGGTGTACTATAGGTACACCTCTGCCCAACCCTTCGGGGAACCAAGGCGTGATGTTATGTTATGTATTAAGTAACTATCGCGCTATTTGTGTTCGTCATAATATGATTGCATCTGGCCCGTTTCGTCTTACATTCCTAGGCTATCTGCACAATTCAATAACAGTCTGTAAGTCCAGTCAAATCCTTGTAAGTTAGTGTCGTGTCAAAATAAACTTAGTAAGAATTTTACACAATGTCCATCTGCCTAGCTAATTCCCAACCATTTTTGGGGTCAAAACTGTTGGGCTTCTGACGACTGTCAAAGATCCACGAATGACAGCCGGGACCAACGGCTTAACGTGCTTTCCGAGGCACGGATAGGTCACAAGATATAATAGATGGTCAGGTCACCCGTCCAGACCGTCCGACCGCAGCCAGCGCAGCTTAACCTTCGATAGACCAGTGCGGTCGTTACCATTTAGCCACGAGCCCCTGATAAATCGAGTACCTATTTGTAAACTGTACAGTCAACGTACATCAGTGGTAAAAAAACACATAAAATTAACCTTATTGCGACGACATAAAGATACTGTTAGTGTGAAATTGTTACCGTGCGGTTACCGAACATTTTTTTCTTGTGAGTATTAAATTTAATTATTTAGCGAATACGCTTCGTTTTTTTATTTAACGAGTCGTAACGATGTGTTCCAATGATCAGCAATACGGTGTTGTTATGAAAACATTGGCCGAATGCTATTATATTTACTATTTGGATTACAAGACAACATGAAAGCAAAACGGACGCTCTATGTGTAGTCGTACGCAATAACAATGTGTGGACAAATATGTCAACAATGCCAATTGGCAATGAAATCGTTTTGGCGATCAATCAGTTTTCATTTGCGGCCGTAAATGTTTTTGTTCGTATTTATTCGGGAAGAAATATATTTTTTATTTTTCTTGACAAGAACTGGGCTAAGGTTTTCTCTGTACCTACGTAGAAACATTCTCAGAAAAAAAAACTCGGGGCGCAATATCCATCGCTAATATTACAAATACAATGACGGCACAGCTGGCATAGGTTATTACAGCCAGCCTCAAAAGGATTAATATTTCTACAATAATTAATTTTAGTGTCTACAATTTGTGTTCCATAATACTGTATCAATTTGAGCTACAATTAAGTACCCAGCAAAACCAGTCTATGATGTTCCCTGCTGGGACACAGGCCTCTCTATGTGAGGGAGTTGGATGTAGGAGGTAATCTCCATCACTACTCATCCGATTTCAAAATTTCTTTCACTGTAGATAGCTACGCTGTTGCCGTGTGTCATCGGATATGTTTTATGTTATAGCACGCTAGTGTGTGCTATGTTTCTAGGCTACACATTTATTTATTTAAAAGAAACCTACATGCTGAATTACATGACAAAATTACAGACGAAAACCCATGGCCTAAAATAAAATAAACAAAATGCAGTCAAGTGATCAAAAATTCAATAATTTGTACTTGTGTTATTGTTCGTCCATCTTCTAACAAAATCTTAGGTAATCATTCACAACATCTTTTCATCTCCCGGCAATCAAGCCACACTGCGGTGTTGATGTCAGAAAAGCATTGAGCGTTTATACGATATATTGGAACAAAGATTGTAGTCAATAAATTTAATTCTTGTCGTTGAACATCTTTTTAAGGTTGACGGTACCTTTAAAGCCAGAGTTTGCCCGTAATCAACGCGCTGCAAAGTTCAGGTCGACGGAGAGTCGAGTGACTAAGGACCCTAGAGAGGTCTTTGTTCATATTGTTCTACGAAAACATGGTATGCTCACATGAAAATCTAAACTAAACCTTTGAAGAATAAAGCTGGTTTGAATACAACTATTGCTATAATATAACTATCCTATACCTCGACGAATAGCGTTTTGAGCATAACTGTGACAATATAAGGTTCTACAGTGAGTATATTAAGGATCTAGAGATATCATATTTAGGTACAGTATAGTTATATAGAATACTCTTTATTATGTACACCTTATAAATTACAGACATAGATGTAGAAATTTTACATTGGGTGACATAATGGGAGGTGTTATCGCTAAAAGCAATATTTTACATACAACCTTTGGATGGATTAAAGAGAGAAGGAGAGACAATGCTGCAGGTAGTCAGTTATGTACCATTTACATATTCATTAAATACATGCATACATAAAACACCAGCAGCATCTATTTCCGTTTAGGAAAGGAGGTGGTACAGTGTAAATTACGTATTGTGCTTGAATCGGAAGAGAATTACTCTGTGATACTACTGTTTCTGTGGCGTTATAGTGCATACACTGTAAATATCAATCATAATCATAATCATAAATCTTTAGTTATCTCAACATCACATTGCAGGCACTGGTTAATAAAGGGTTTTTCAATAAGGACGGGTCGATGTCAATATGAAATAAAAGAAGCTGTGTTCGAGCTATTAACTAAATTCTTTTTTTTATTGAAAGGCTCATGCACGCCATTATGTATGGAATACCACATCATTTAAATATTCGCCGCGGTTTCTCACTGTTTGCCGGATCCGAGTGGTCCAATTTTCAACAACTCTGCCGCTTAGATCTAATCTTAAGGTCATTGGTCGTTTGAGGCCTATTGGCATAGACCTGTGACTTCAGAAAACCCCACAAGATTGTGTACCGAACCGGTGGTTTCAAATTTGGTCACCAAACGTTGGAGAGTAGACTTTGAAGGGCCACCGCGTCTGCCGTAAAATGGGCGCAAAGCGCGCAACGTTTGCACTAAGGAACATTAATTTTAAACATTTTATAATTTGCACGTGCTGGTCAATCTTGTAACTGGTCATGGTGATTTGGCATGAGTTAATAAATAATACAAAATAGGTTAGAATAAAATTGCCAAATAACATGGCTGCCACATGCTGCCAACATCGATCCGTCGCAATTGAAAAACCCGTTAGAATGTGCCAAACTTAAATAGAGAAAAGGGTCCTGAGTTACAGATCACCCGGCTCTCTTAGATAGGACATGTTAATTTACGAAACAGAGAGTTAAGATATTATACAATAAAAGTTTATGACTTGAGGTATTGTTAAAATAAACATATCGCCCTCAGGTAGGTGAGTACCTACATATTTTTGACACATACAGAACAACCCTTTTCAAGCTTTAGGCAAAAATCAAAACGTCTCCTGAGACGTGAGAGCCCACTAAGAAGACCAGACTCATGCTCAGAAACTTCCTGAAGACGTAGACAAAATGGCAATCGCTTTCAAAGCGTTTTTCTTTTTTTTTTCTGCAATGACTTGCAACAGGGTTGACATATGATTTTCGGTAGCTTATTAGCAAATATTGATGTTCAGTAACGAAAATAAGGTATATTCTATGTATTTATCGTATGTCAATCCAATATATCTTAGACTTTCATCTTCGTTGTCGCTGATAGCATGTGATTTTGTCTACTCCCACTGCTATTTCCCAATAACTCAAACTCAAATCATTTATTTAAATTAAACCATTTACAGGCACTTTTGAATTGTCAAGGAATCGGTCAGTCAGAAATATGAAGCTAGTTGCCCATTCCAAAGCGCAGTAGGTCACTATGGAGAAGAACGGGCAAGAAACTCCATGTACACTCTTTTAACATCCCATCACTACAGCGAACGTATTAATGCTGCGTTCGTCGCAGTTACCAAAAGTCCACGTTCATTAGTCAACTAATAATAAATGACTATTATATCCCGGATAATTATAAGTCTAAGTGCGTATGATTCCATGAGTTATCCTCAAGTGAACGGAACCATAAATAGGAGTTTTGTCCCGACACAATTTTAAACGGTACAAAAACAATATAAAACGTATCATTGGCCGACATTGTTCTCACGGCTAGGAATTCCACTTTGATTGTTCGTTTTATAAACGTTTGTTCGCAAGCTGAATCCGTTATGTTTAATTATGCTATCTCGTACCGTGTGTCTTTTTCTGTCATTTGTATAATATACGAGCTGGTGATCGTGATTTCGTCTGCGATTCAGGAAGAAAAGTAGCTTAGGACCTTACTCATGTCATGGTCTATCTGTGTGCCAAAATTTAATCTCAATCCGATTAGCCGTTTTAGCATGAAAGCGTAACAAACAAACAAACTTACTTTACATATTACTTAGGATTTTGAGATTAAATTTTGTTTTAATTTTCACTTTATGTCGAAATACACGAGCCTCATATTTTACATCAAAGCACTCCAAAATTACCTCTCTGAAAAGGTTGCTCAATTTTTTACAAAATATAGTTTATGCTTCCACTTTTCAGTTTTGTGAAAAAGCGAATGTTCTACTGAATAAAGTTTGGCTAACAAATATATTTGTATTTTATTTCAGGCGATTTCAGTGCGGACACGATGCTATATAAGGTATGGGGCACATTCGTGTCGTGTTTGCGTAGAGTCTACACTGTCGATATTTACGCCAAACGCCTGCGTTCTGCATACGCCGCGTTACAGCGCCCGCAGCGAATGTAACAACCAGTTATTCAAATTGATTCAGTTTAGATATGCCATCTACTGGATGCTAGACTGTAAATTGGGTCCTTCGATCTGTAAACGAACCAGTGAGGTTTATTTTTGTATCAAAGAACCACAAGTCGCTCACATTTTTGTATGTTGATAGCAACGATTTTTATATGTCTTTATCTATTTCATTTGGTAGTACTTATGGACTTTAGGACTGGTGGTAGGTACAAAAAAAAATGGTAAAAGTCGACCTCGACTCTGAGTTACATCAATAAATCATGATTCTCTTCCCACTGCTACTCGTTAATCCTGAACCAGTTTCTCAGCAACACCTCGGCCCGTGCCTTATTAAGCTGTTTGATTTTATTTTCGACTTCAAACAACGTTTAAATTTAGTCGGCTAATCGAAATTACAATTAACAGTAGTACAAAAGTGGATATGGAATCAATAATAAAAAGCAACTGTAGGTCTAATTTTAATTCACTCTTTACCAACAATTTTCATCGTTTTTTTTCCTGTTACTCCAAACAACCATCCTTTACTTTGATAGTCACAACCAAACGTAGTCAACAACACACCGCCGACCATCAACGGAATAAAAAATAAATTCGAGTACAAACTATTTCCTGTCGCCAATTGCTAGCGAATATTAAACCAATTTCCGAAGTTTATTTATGCTCAAAGATAATTAAAAGTGAGGAAGTGCCTTTTATTTTCTAAGGTGTCTGTTGAACTCAAACTCAGACAATAAAAGTTCTCGGAACGCTCTCGATATTGTCTCTGAAGTCTTTGAACTGACTTTCCTACAAGTTGTGCTTCAATAAATTTATTAATCGACAAAATGGGTACGTATTTACTTCACGCGATGACATTGCGTTCACGAGACTTTAATTATTTTCAATTTAAACGGCAATGGATAGTTAGTTGGCTGTGTCCGAGATCAGTGTAAGTCACTGTATGTCTGTTCAATTGTTGAAATTGTCTCTAGAGTGTTATCAAATGACTTTACACCTCTTGTTTGTTTGTTTGGCAAGTATCACGTAACAGTAGAATGTTATGAAACTTACAAATTGTTCTTTTTGTAATCACTTTGTCAAATAGCCCGACGGCCCGCCGAAAAGGAAGTGGAAACCACTTCTTTCAGACGAAGGACCAACGTCTTAATGTTCTGTTAATGTTACCGGCACCTACATACCCTACAAATTGGGACACAGCAATGTTGCATAGCGACAAAAAAAAATGAATTTACTTATTTCGGGTCCCTAAGAACCGGCTGGTACCGGGTGGTAGTCCATCCTTGGGCGGGCTTTTTCAAAAGAAGCAATAATCTACTACTTACTTTAATTAGTAATAACATTATCAGGAAGCTGAGGTGTTGACTGTTAGGCAAATTTACATCCTTTTTACCATTCTCCGGCAACATTCTGATCCATCCGCTTTCGATCGTTCTAAATTAACAACGAGGAGGCAGTATACAAATATGTAGCATCATCAAATCTAAAACAGGTTTTGCCCAAAAATTTTATACTTTCCGAGGACCTGAACTCTACAATAAAATAAATAGAGAGTTAGGTATTTTAGTCACAATAAGTCTAAATGTAAACTTATATTGACTAACTGGCTACTAAAATTGAACTACACAAAAACAGAAGAGCTACTAGTCATAAAAACGTAATAGGAACCATTCGTCTAGTTAATAAATAACGTGACATAAACCCACTCACATACCCTCTGACCCCTTCAAAACTACACTACACACACACACACACACAAATACATCACACCCTCACCCACATCCCACATGCAACTTGAACTCCACTACACTTCATACAATTTTTTTTTCTTTTTCTTTTTTCCTCTTCTTCCAACAAATAATTGGCCCATATAACATAAAAATGTAACTTTCGCTAAGCACTTTAAATAATAATGTTTTTGATGATATTTTGCCTGTAGGGGGGAGTCCCTGGTGTCCTGAAATGCAAGTCCTGGCTTAGTTTAGGCACCATCACCAGTCTCCCACAAATGAACATTGTACTGCATCTTATTTATTATGTGTTCCATTTGAAGTTTTTTTTTTCTAATTGTTATTTGAAGAAGAAGAATAAACATTTTTATTTTATATTTATTTTATTTTTTTATTGTTTCCGCATTAATTGGCATAATATATAAGATAGTTAGCATCGTTCCAATTATACTCGCTCCATTTGTGAAAATGTTTGTTGTAATATGTTCTTTTTCTAATGTAATTTTAATAAGTATTAGAAAACAGTGGCAATATCCACTGGTTACTTTAAATTGTTGTTAAACTACAGCCTTTGAGTAATGAAATACCTACTATAATGTATAAATAAACTGCCTAATTACAAACATAATAATGAAATTTCACATTCAGAACATTCGCTGTAACCAAACTTTTATGCTGTGTTGTTCCACGTTCCTACCGCACGTTGCTAACACTTTTTGACTTGCTAAAAGGCGCTATCATGCAGGAGCATCTTGAATAAGCCACTCAAACACAGCACACGTGACAAAGCGGTTACCGCTGTTTGCCCGTGTAGTGCTACAGCGTGCGGTTGCAGTAACGTTTTGTATAATGAAGTTGCAGCATGAGGTTGCTACCTAGCTATTACGACAGTTAAACTGATGTTAGTGTACGTATGTAGGTTCAAAGCTAACTTTGCCACCACTTGGAATTGAGTTTATCTCGTGAATTAAGCTTGGCGCTAGTGTCGTAGTTACGAATGTTCGAAGTCAGGCTTGCAGCGTGGTGGAATTAATTAATATGCGCGTTAAATGTTATGACAAGGTTACATGTCCTTAATTAGTGGGGCCCTGAATTGTAAGAAACTCAAACTCAAACTCAAAGCATTTATTTCAAATAAACCCATTACAGGCACTTTTGAATTGTCAAGGGGTCGGTCAGTCAGAAATATGAAGCTAGTTGCCCATTCCAAAGCGAAGTAGGTACCAATGGAGAAGAACGGGCAAGAAACTCCATGGACACTCTTTTAAATAATATGGTTACAGTAATTTGTTACATCAGTCTTGTTGAAATTAAACATGTGAGAACGATGTAGAAAGACCCGTAATAAAAAACATAAAAATCGGAAAAGAAAAATTAAAAATTAAAAAAAAAAAAAGCCGTGGCAGCCAAGAGATGACCAGTCCCCACTGACGGCGCCCGTTCACGAACATGACGTATGGATCAGCACCATTCAGCTCAACCATTTTGAAGGGAACTTAATGATCCAACACAAACGCCACCACCAGCGAGACATTTGAGTGAGCGTGACATACTCTCAGCCGCCAGGGCACATTCAAGTCAATGACAGACGTGCCCAGTATAGGGTAGCTTTATAGTAGGTACTACATAATGCTCACACGTGTGCTTTGCAATTATACAATACTAAAAGATTGAATTTATACAGTGCAAAGATAGTTTTTACAATTTTCAGCAGCTCCAACAATATTTCCGAATGCTAATCAATTGTTTAGGCGCCCTTGTGGAGCAGAACCAGCGTTGAGCCAAGCATTTTTGTCAGAGATGTAATCCTCCAACTTATAATATGCCTGGCTGCATAGTGTGCGTTTGATACAGGTTTTAAACTTCGTTTCATTCAGTTGGAGTATGTGGGGAGGTATTTTATTATAACATTTTAAACAGTACCCCATGAAGGATGAATCTACTTTAGCCAGCCTGAAACCCGGTTGAACCAATTGGTCCCTATTTCTAGTCCCATAGTTGTGTCTTGCACCTCTTTTACTGAAAATATTTAAGTTTTTCCTTACGTACATGATGTTTTCATATATATATTGACAAGGTACGGTCATGATGTTAATTTCTTTAAACAGTTCCCTTAAAGAATCGCGCCTGCGGAGGCCATATATTGCTCTAATGGCTCTTTTTTGCAGAATAAAAATAGACTCGATGTCTGCAGCGCGTCCCCATAATAAGATACCGTAAGACATGATACTATGAAAGTAACTGAAATAGACCAGCCTCGCGGTATCTACATTAGTAAACTGACGGATTTTTCTTACAGCATATGCTGCTGAACTTAGCCGTCCTGCAAGAGATGTTAAATGGGGACCCCATTGCAGCCTCGAGTCGAGCGTGATCCCCAAGAAAACCGTTTTATCAACGAATTCTAGTTTCTCTTGATTCAATACTATGTCACAATCAGTACTTTTAACATTCGGCAAAGCAAACCTTATGCATTTTGTTTTTTTCCCATTTAATACTAAATTATTAGCAGTAAACCAATTTTGTACCTGCAGCAGTGCGTTATTTACGTCGTCAAGATTTGATGAACGTCTACTTATCTTAAAAATTAAAGAAGTATCATCAGCAAATAACACCATTTGTGGTTGTTTTTTTAATAAATGGGGTAGATCATTAATATATACTAAAAAGAGGAAAGGACCTAATATCGAGCCTTGTGGAACACCCAATTTTACTTTTAATCCTAGTGAATTGACACCATTAATTTGAACTTTTTGCCGTCTATCTTGTAAATAAGATCTAACTGTACAACGTCCCAAAAATATCTCCCGTAGGAATAAAAACAAGGTGCCCAGAGTAAGACAATTTATTGGTATAAAACACTGAGGACATCATACCTTGCCGGAAAATCTCGACACCGCGATCTACAAACGTGACGTTACGGCACACCGCCATCTGTTATTAAATCGCGGTACTAAACAAATGATAGGTTGACTATATTTTACCTCAGATTAGACATTCCGCCTACCATGGACGGCCCTGTCCATCAACCTTGAAATGACAATATAACTTAAATTGATAATTGTTTGTTTGACTTCCACTATAATAACTAAAAACCTGGGATTATGTCTACGATACAAGTTCATACCTTAAGTAAATTAAAAAAAAAAATAAACAACAATAAAAAATACAGATTAAAGACAAAGTAAATAATAACTAAGTGTTTACAGGCAAAGTAATTAGTTTTGATACAGGTCTTTTCATCTCATTATTTTTACACCGTATGGTTACAACGCGAGTAATGTTGTCCAAACCTGGATGTTTTTTTGTGATAACCCCGTATAGCCATCTAGCGGGTGGGAGACCATCCTCCTTCACCAGAACCACATCTCCAATTTTAGGTTCAGGCTTACATTCTGTCCATTTGTATCGATGCTGCAATTGAGTTAAATACTCTAGTGACCACCTACGCCAGAAATTTTGAAGCATTTTTTGCGTAAGATGCCACCGTTTTAGATTACTTATGGATGAATTTTCATAATTTGCATCAGATACAGTTACCAAAGGTTCACCCACGAGAAAGTGCCCAGGCGTCAAGGGACACAAGTCCTCTGGATTGTGAGAAAGTTGAGAGATCGGCCTCGAGTTAAGGCAGGCCTCAATTTGAGCCAACACAGTTGTCATTTCTTCAAATGTCAATGTGCTGGTGCCTATTATTCTTTTTAAATGGTGCTTCGTTGACTTGACACCAGCCTCCCACAATCCTCCAAAGTTTGGAGCATGGGGAGGTATGAAGTGCCAAGTCGTACCATTCATACATAAAAAGTCAGCTATTTCCGAAGCTACCATTGACTTTTCAGCGTTGAAAAGCTGTCGCAATTCCTTTGCACTACCAACAAATGTGCTCCCATTATCACTCCACATGTCCAATACTCGGCCACGTCTGGCTACGAAGCGCTTAAAAGCCGCAAGAAAACTCTGAGAAGTCATGTCACTAACAACCTCTAGGTGAATAGCCCGAGTGGACATGCAAACAAACAAGCAAATATAACCTTTAGTGGAGTGATGACCACGACCTTTAGAGGTTCGGATGCTGATTGGACCTGCGTAATCTACGCCACTGCATTGAAATGGCTTCTGAGCAGACACCCTGGCTTTCGGTAATTGGCCCATCATTTGTTGGTGTGTTTGTTTTGAATGTCGAATACAAGTTACACACTTATGAACATATTGCCTAACGAGAGTCCTTGCATTGAGTATCCAGTATTTGGATCTTAAATAATTGAGCATCAACTGCGGCCCGCCATGCAAAGTTCTCTCGTGAGCCTCTTCAATCAAAAGATTGGTGAAGTGTGATTTATGAGGGATTAAGATGGGGTGCTTCATATTCTCATCAATAGAAGCCCTGTGCAAGCGACCACCAACTCTTAAGACCCCGACCTCGTCAAGAAAAGGACTTAACGAGGTAAGTCTACTACTCTTATCTAGTTTACGGTTTTTTTTCAGAGATTCCTTTTCATCACTAAAGGACTGGAGTTGGCAGAGTTTTATACAGGTAAGTATAGACTCATTTAATTCTTTTGTAGTTAACCAAGTAGTTATTTTATTTTTGTTATGTTCAAGTTTCTTCATTCGTAAAAATCTTCTACAGTAAGCTATTACTCTTATACCGAACTTCGAAAATCTAGTAAATAGACTGTTATTACATTCTACCGCAGTTGCATGACATTTTGTTTTTATTACTCTTTCTTCTAGCGTAGTTCCTTGTATGTTACCTCTATTATAGTCAACTTTTTCATTCTGTAACCATACTGGACCTCTTTTCCAGAGTTGCATATCGTTACACTCAGAAGGGCTTGCTCCCCGAGATGCGCAATCTGCTGGATTTTCCGACGACGACACATGTGACCACTGACTTCTATCCATAATGGTAAGTATTTCAGAAACACGATTCGCGATAAACGTTTTCCACCGGCTAGGATGGCTGCTTAACCACGCTAATACGACGGATGAGTCTGTCCACGCATATAAGTGTTGTTTGGGAACTTCTAGAGTTGAAGCGACTTCGTGAAGAAGCTTTGCTAGTAAGACAGCTCCACAAAGCTTCAATCGCGGGATTGATACCTGTTTAACAGGGGCAACCTTGGTTTTTGAAGTCACTAAGGTTGTGTGAATAATTCCCTCTCTATCAATGATGCGGATGTATACCACCGCGGCGTATGCTACATTGGACGCATCTGAAAAGCCATGCAATTCTAGAACCTTATTCTCCTTGCTTGAGTTGATCCAACGAGGCAGACGAAATTTAGTAAGATCACAAAGGCTTTTCCGGAAGTCAAGCCAATCTGTCAGCAATGGTGCAGGTAGTTCTGCGTCCCATTCAATCCCAGTCATCCATATTCGTTGAATGAATACTTTCGCAGTGATGATTGTCGGTGCTAACCATCCCAGGGGATCGAATAGTCGCGCTATGTCTGAAATAACCTTGCGTTTTGTCACTGGTAAATCTACATCATTTAGCTGAATAGTGTAAACGAACTCGTCATTGTCTTTGTCCCACGTTAAACCTAATATCTTTGAAATTGTGTCTGTTTTTAGTTCCATTTTCCCTTGTGTTTGTGATATTCGTTCACCGTCTTCAATCAATCTTGATAATTCTCCGTTGTTACTAGCCCATTTTTGGAGCTGGAAACCTCCACGTTTAAGCAACTCTGATGTTTGCTTCTGTATTTCTACTCCTTCCTCTATGGTTTGACATCCCGTCATTAGGTCGTCTACAAAGAAGTCGGAAATAACACGGTTCTTTGCTAGGGGAAATTCAGCGCCTTCGTCCCGAGCTAACTGCTGCAATGACCTTACTGCCAGGTAAGGCGCCGATGATGTTCCAAACGTTACACGCAAATGACGTAACACCTGAATTTCGTCATCTGGATTCTCACGCCATAATATACGATGAAAATCTGTGTGACAGTCGCATAATTTAATCTGTCTGTACATCTTGACGATGTCCGCTACCAGACAGATAGGTTCACAACGCCATCGCATGATAATATGACGAAGCTCAGGTTGTAGAGGAGGCCCCACCATTAAATCGTGATTAAGAGATACACCGTTGCTACCTACACATGATGCATCAAATACGACGCGCAACTTCGTTGTACTTTTGTCGTTACGGATAACGGCATGATGAGGTAAGTACACAGAATCTTTTTTGTCCCTTTCCTGTACTATATCCATATGATTAAGCGCTAAATACTCATTTATAACAGCTGAATACTGAGCCTTGAACTCGGGATTCCTTAGAAATCGCTTTTCTAAAGTTAAAAAGCGTTTAAGAGCAATGTCTTTAGATCGACCATATTTACAAGCAGGATCGCTTGACCTGAAAGGCATATGCACAACATACCGACCAGATTCGTCTCGTTTAGTTGTGGCCTTAAATATGTCTTCGCACTTCTGTTCTTCTGGGGTCAAATAAACCTTATCGTAATCGCCCTTGGACTCAGATTCTAGCTCCCAAAATTTTTTAAGGATTGTATTCACATCTGTATGAGCAGAATGCAATGTGACTACGATATTGTGGCATGTCTCGCTTTGGTTGATTTCACCTACTTGACCAGACAAGATCCATCCTAGTCTAGTTTTTTGTGCAATGATCTGACCAGGTGGACCTCTGATTAAACCTTCTAACAAAATCTGGCTATAAACTTCGGCACCTAAAAGCAAATCAATCTTGTTCGGAGTATCAAACGAAGGATCTGCTAAAGCCAAAGACGAGATTGTGGTCAAAACGTTTGCCATAACCTTCCTTTCCGGTAAAAGAGTCGTTAGTTTCTTTAAAACATAAGCTTTAACCGTGATAATAAAACTAGGGTCGACGCGTGATTTTATTTTAATGAGAACCATCGAATTTAATGAAATCATTGATTGGCCTTGATCACACCCTATACCTGAAATTGAACCTTTAGTTGGTATTCTTTTAAGACCTAAGAGCTGGACTGCGGACTCCGTCACAAAGGAAGTCTGAGACCCCTGATCCAACAGGGATCTTAATACTATAGCAGTACCGCTCTTTGATTCCGCTGCAATTAGCGCAGTGGCCAATAATGTTTGGCTATGACTATTAGCCAAACAACTTACAATATTAGTGGAATTACTCTGGGTTGAAGTTGTATCAGCAGAAACGCCGCTTTCTTGATCACTTTTATTACTATCACAAACTGATCTGGAGACATTCTTGAGATGAAGAAGACTATGATGCTTCTTTTTACATATTTGACATCTCGTGGACTGGCGGCATGCATATACGGAGTGATTTGCACCTAGACAGTTATAGCATAAACCATTTGTTTGGACAAAATTACGACGCTTATCCATATTGAGCCCGGCGAACTTTTTACAATTAGCCAGCTTGTGGTCATCCTGACAACAAATACACAATGTAGTTGACACATGGAGCGATTTGATTGACGCATTACGATTGGACTGATGACGTTGGCCTTTGTTGTCTAAAAATTCCAAAGACCGGAATCTTTGTTCAAGGAAAGATTTGAACTGATTCATTGTAGGCAAGTCGTCTGAACAATCACTAATTATTATTTCCCATTGTTTACGGGACTCAGTGTCTAGTTTTAAACATAATATATAAATGGCTATAATATCCCAATGCTCAACCATTATGCCTAAATTTTTCAAAGCATATAAACATTCGTTAGAAGTATCTAATAATTCCTTAACTGCGCTGGAGGACTCGTTTACAATATTTTTTTGACTCATAAAACGTTTAATTATACAATTTGCTAAGTATTTTTTATTATTATATCGATCCTCTAATTTAGTCCAACAGATTGCATAATTACTGCTAGTAATAGGAATGTGCCGTAAAAGACCTTCAGCCTCTCCAGACAAATGTGATTTTAAATAATGCAATTTTTGAACATCGTCTAGTAGGTTATTATTGTGTATTAGGGATTTAAATAAATCTCTAAAACTAATCCACTCAGAATAACTTCCGGTAAACAAAGGCAACTCAATCTTTGGCAATTTTACAGAGCATATCTCTTTAGAACCCTTCGCAGAAGATTCAGACACTTTACCTAAACCATCCGAACATACAATTTTCTTTAACGCTTCCCTCAACTCCGCTTTGTAATCAGTGAATAGTTCTTCCGTGGTCTCGTATACATTTTTTGTGTTATAATCCGATTTTTCGAATTCAATAGACTTTAACGATGATACAATTTTTATATGAGTTTCCGAAAACGTTGACCAGCTAGCTTCTAAATTTTCTAATCTAGTTTCTATGTATGAACTGGTAACTCGCTCCTTAGGTGATTTCTTGAAGTTGGACCTTGCCTTACTAATAGTACAATGTAAATTAAACTGTAAATTACTCAAAGCTTCCATATTGAATACAGTAGAAGTCCTTTAAATAAACTGTTCTGGAACGCTATGCTAAGTCCGTGAACCACACGTTAAAAAATCACAAGTCTTTGAACTTAATAGTCCTCGCTGCAAAATTGGGCATAGGTTCCCCGTAGTTCAATTTTTATTGAAATTATTCTAAGTCAATAAGGTCGAACTTGCTAGTAATGTTTAAGTCTAAAGGATTAACTAAGTCACTGATATTTTTAAGTACTCACAGATAATCCTCGCCACGTCACTTCACTGTCACTCACTTTTCCGTAGCTTGTCGTAATGATATGCGGGGTACTCTCCCCTCGCACCTCAGCTGCTGCTCACGCCAACACGAACTGTTTGTCAGCACCAGCACTGACCGCTGTGTACCTCTTGTAAGTACATATACGCTTAAGCGCCAAACCTTGTACGATCTGCCGATGCTGCTCACCTCTGGCCGTGCTGACGTTACACCAGCAGCAGGTTGATTTATTCAACCTGACTCCACAACATGAAGAACAATGCACACGAGTCCCTTATCCGGCTCGAAGGACCACTTTGTACAACGTCCCAAAAATATCTCCCGTAGGAATAAAAACAAGGTGCCCAGAGTAGGACAATTTATTGGTATAAAACACTGAGGACATCATACCTTGCCGGAAAATCTCGACACCGCGATCTACAAACGTGACGTTACGGCACACCGCCATCTGTTATTAAATCGCGGTACTAAACAAATGATAGGTTGACTATATTTTACCTCAGATTAGACACTAACTAAACTTAGCGCAGGTTTTCCTAGTCCGTAATGCTCCAGTTTTAGGAGCAAGGTTTCGTGACTAACGCAATCAAATGCCTTGGAGAGGTCACAGAAAATTCCTATGGCATCTTGGGCCTCCTCCCACGCTGTAAATATGTGTTTTAGTAAAGTGACACCAGCATCAGTCGTGCAACGACCTTTGGTGAAACCATATTGCTGTTCGTGTAAGATTTTGTTAACATTAAAATGATTAAGCATTTGATTGAGCATTACCTTTTCGAACACCTTGCTGAATACCGGCAACACGGATACTGGTCTATAATTGTTGGTGTCTTTGCTATCCCCAGATTTAAAAAGTGGTATAACCTTACTGTATTTCATTAAATCCGGGAAGACTCCTTGATCTACACACAAATTAAATATTAAAGCTAAGTATGGTGCTATGGTCTCGATTATGGATGTACAAACTTTGATAGACATTCCCCAAAGATCTTCGGTCAACTTGATTTTTATTTGCCGAAAAGCTTTTATAACTATCATAGGGTTTATATGTTTAAATTGAAAATCAACCGGGCAGCCTGGAACGTTCGCTCTTAATAAATCAATTGAGACTTTGGGTGAGGAATTTAAAGCCTCCGTAGTTTTAGATGGTATATTAGTAAAATAATTTACAAATTCTTGAGCTACTTCTAAGTTAGAGCTTATGGCACCACGTGAAGTCTCCAATGTGTATTCAATGTTTCGTATTTTTTTCCTACTAGTTTCGTTATTTATAACTTTCCAAACAGTTTTTATTTTATCTTCCGCTGTTTTGATCTTGTTGCTAATGTACAGGGCTTTAGCTATTTTGCAGGTATTTCTAAAAGTTTTGGAATATGTAGCAACATACTTATTGAAAGTTTCAGTGTTAATGTAAGGCTTAAGGCCATACAACTCGAACAGTCTTTCTCTACTAATCCTAATACCTCTGGTTGCCCAGTCACTAAATATAAATTTAGTGCAAATATTTTTTGTTTTCTTTTCAAAAGTTTTATTGAATTCAGTGTGGACTAATGAAAAGAAATCCTCATAAAATTTATTTGCATCGTCCATATTATGGCCCAGAACATTTAACTTATTATTTAGGGCACTATTGAAACTATTTAATTTGCCAGTAGTTATTGGTCTAAATTGTATTTGCAATTTTTGTAAAGGTGTTTTAAACCTAAAAGTTACCGTTTGTCCACTATGATCTGACGGCAGAAAATTTACGATGGCTTTTTCTAAATGATCAAAATCGCAGAAGACATTATCAATACAAGTAGCAGAAGTTGGAGTTACTCTAGTCGGTTCGGTAAAAACATTAAATAAATTGAACGATTTAAAAAGGCTTAGTAATCTACAGCTATTTGAATTATTTTCAAGAATATTAATATTAAAATCACCACAAATAATTGCGGCTTTGTTACTGGATGCAAGTTTCGCTAGGACATCTTCCATTATTGACTCAAATAAAGAAAAGGTCTGATAATTAGGGGGTCTGTACACGCACACTACAACATGCTTATCTAGCTCAACACAGGACAGTTCGATGCAATGTTCAACTGATAAACCAACTATGTCATTGCGTTGCTTGGAAGAGAATTCAGAAAGTGTCAGTCCTATCATATATAATCTATTCGATTAGGTACTTAAATCAAAGCTACAAAACTTTATTATCGATACTTAATCGAAATATAGCTATACAGAAATGCTGGTAAGTAAGCTACACGAAGATACTCTACATTTGAGCATAATAATTCCAAGTAATACGGAAGGAAAAATATTTCTACTTGCTACCTTGCTAGAATGCATGTTTTACACAATGTGTGGCCTAGTACCATTTTTAAATTTGAGTGAGTTAAATTAACCGTCTCAAGTAAGTCAATGGTCAAAGCAATCGCGCGCCATTTTGGAAAAGTTAAAACATGTTCGTAATTTAGTGATAAAAAAACATTACGCCTTTAATCCCAGAAAGGTTAGGCAGAGGTGTTCCTATAGTACACCCACATTTTGCCATTTATGCTTAAGTCCCATGAAATAGGGGGCGAGCCTATTGCCATCAACCGAGCACAAGTCCAGACTACAGGCTGCTACTGAGAAATTCTAGAAAGAAAAACCCAATAACACAAGGAAAACCCACTTTGCCGGACCTTTTTTTTTTTTTTGTTTGGGAAATCATCAAATGACTTCTCCCGCTCTGCGTGGAGCGGGAGGGCGTGTCAGACTTTTACTGAGTATAACCCACCCGTGTTCCTTCACTTGCCTGGGCCAGGGCCACGGTTTTCTCTGTGGAATAACCCGCGACCCTGAGTCGTCGGCCATATCGGACCCCGTCACTTTGTGCTGACATCTCTTTGAGGCGCGCGTGGAACACAACGCGCCGTCGACCCGGACCATCCGCAAGCCCGCGCCTACGGTGGCCGGGAACCTGCAGGCGACTCGCGACGCCCCGGGCGGCTCCTGCGGCGGCTAGTGGGGGCGTGAGGGCGCAATGCTCTCTCCCTCACCCGCTCCGCCTCCTCCTTCGGGAGCATTACTGCTTCGCAGAAGGAGGTGACGGCTTACCTCCACCGTATGCTCAACCGTGTCCTCCGGGCGATCCACACAATGGTGACACCCGGGCGTTTCCTCCCGCCTTATGCGAAACAGGAACCTCCCGAAACAACCGTGTCCGGTGAGGACCTGTGTCAGGCCGAAGGTGAGGACGCCGTGGCGCCTCTCCAACCACTCCTCAAAGAGGGGACTTACCGCCGCTATTGTGGCGTGCCCAGCACTGGGTTGCGACAATCGCACCCTCCATGTCGCCATGAGATCCCGCCGGAGCTCTGTCCGCTGTACCGTGATTTCTCGAGGCAGCGGAGTTACACCCCGGCGTTTTGCCTCCTCGCGCCACTCCCATACGTGCGCGCGCGAGGGCTTTTGCCTCCAGATCCCATGGCGGCAATCCGGCAAGGAGGCTCGCCGCCTCGCATGAGACCGTGCGGTATCCCCGGACTAGCCGGATGGCCATGACCCTTTGGGACGCGTTCAACCTGCGGGCCAGTCGGAGCCTCAAAGAACGCGCCCACACCGGTGCCCCGTAAAGGGCCATGGACCGCACGACTCCCGCGTAGAGCCTCCGGCAGGAGGCGTTTGGACCCCCTAGATTGGGCAGGAGCTGCCTCAAGGCAGCCCCAGCCCGCTCCAGTCTGGGAGCCAAACGTCGGAAATGCTCCACGAAACTCCACCGGCTGTCGAGGACGACTTCATCGTCGACTCAACGCCGATGTGAACCCCTCCCGCCGTTATCTGGGAACCCGACAGTGGCGCGTTTCGAGGACCATGAAAACACATGGCCTCGGACTTGTGCAGGGCCACTTCGAGTCCCAACTGCCGGATTCTCTCGACGGTTGTCGCAACCCCGAGTGTCGCTTGTTCGGCCGCCTCCTGGTGCGACCTCCCCTGTGCCAGGACCAGCGTGTCGTCAGCGTAGCACACCACGCTGACGCCATTCGGGAGGTCGGCGCGCAGCACCCAGTCGTAACCGATATCCCACAGAAGCGGCCCCAGGACCGATCCCTGTGGGACACCGCACGACATCTCTCGCCGGTTCCACTCTCCCCGGTGACCGGGGTAGATGACGGCCCTGTCCGTCAAATAGGCCTCGACCACGCGACAGAGGTAGGTCGGCATCCTGTGATACCGCAATGCCTCCCTGATGCAACTCCATGGCAGGGTGTTGAAGGCATTGGCGATGTCTAGAGACACCGCCAAGACGACCCCACCCCGGGCAACAGCATCCCCCGTCGTGAGGGCTCGCACGCGCATGATGGCGTCCACCGTAGAGCGCCCCCTGCGGAAACCAAACTGGCTCTCCGCCAAATACGGCCCCACCCGCACCAGCCGCCCGACGAGGCGGTTTGCAATAACTCTTTCAAAGAGCTTGCCCACCTCGTCGAGCAGCACGATGGGCCGGTAAGCGGACGGAGAGTCCGCAGGGCACTTTGCCCGACCTGGGACCTCATGCGCAGCAGTAGCTCTTTCGACCACTAGATCAACGAGGCAGTCGATCGAGTTGATCAGTTCGTGAGAAGAACCTTGTTTCAAGCCAGAAAAAAATCGCATTGTTTTAAAAAACAATACACTTGCACGTGAGTAACACTGTACTAATGATTTTAACCAATGTTACCTTATAAAATTGCTTTGATAGCCATAGAGCAATGTTGCAAAGTAACCGTACCTATGAAACATCTTTCCTAGCATCACGCTTGACGGGCAACTTGGTGCTCTCCCCTAACGTTATTAGATCACAGTACAGCGCCACTGCCCGCTCAGCCGGCTTAACCTATTCTCAGAGGTGACAGCCTATTCCTTGACATGAACTATATCGGAGATCAAACACAGATCAAGAATCTATTATTAAAATCTTGTTGGTATTTGACTTATTTATTTTGACTTAAATGTTTGATAGTATAAAAAATCCTGCATCATATTCAAAAACTTCCGCTAAAAAGAACCCAGTCTGCATTAATTTTAATGTTCGAAGTTCTTTAAAAATCGCTTAGTGTGGGTTGCTTTAGTGATCTGAATACATGTACAATTCTTAAAAAAACTTGTGGTATTCGAATTTTTTACAAAAACTTTTTTCACTTTGTAGTGTTTTGTTTGGAAGTCGGTTGTTATTTTTTGTAAGAAAGTCTTTTTTTGTGACAAATTCGAATACCACTACTGCTATGTAAAGGATGATGGGAAGAAACGTCCCCACCATCCAACAGATTTGAAATAAGTGTCATTTGAAGCGTCTAGTAGGATAGATCATTTCTTACTATGGCGACGTCCTTCAAATACGGGTTTAGGTTTTATAATTAGAGGAATCAAGCAAGCACTCCAGCACCGTGGCTAAAGGTAACAGCAGAACACCGTGTGGTTTTAGTCAGTAAGAGTCTGACAGAGTCTCCACCTACTCCAGGGTGGAGGACATTCATGAAAATTTCCACGCGTAAAAAAATTTAGAAATATGATATATTGTTTTTATATATAAATATTTCTAACAAATTTACTTATTGTGCAATAAAAAGGATTAGAAAATGGCGATCTTAATAACGTTTTCATATAAGGTAAAGGTTTTCAAAGCAACTGCTCGTTATTTAATTTTTTTCGATTCGAGAGTTATATGTTAATGGACTGGGATTTGGCTGGCAGACATGCTCTTGCTTATTGGTACTGCACTTGCTTTACCGGCAATCGCACTGTGGGAAGTTGTGCGCACTTAATATCCATTGTATGGTTTATGGGGTAAGAGCGTCATATTGACTTTAATGCACCAGCACAAATGCTTGAAAATAATTTCATACACGACTAAATTTAATTGTTAGTACAGTCAAGAGCACGTCAAGCTTGACTCTTTGCACTAGCTCTGTTTTGTATGGCACGCAGTATAAATCAGAGCTTAACTTAAGTTAGTAGTGGTTCTTTTCACATGCTTTTGGCTGTACCAATGAGTTAATAGGTACCTATATTAATTTACATAAACACTGTTATTATACTCAATGATTTCCAGTTTGAGAATCAAGTTTTTTTTAATATAGAACATTCATTTGTTTACGTGAAATATACTTTTTTGTTTGTGGAAAAAATACTTTTGTTTAAAAATAAATACATTTTTGCCAAAAAGTATATTTAAATTAAAAGTAAACCCAATACTTTTTTCAGCTAATACAGGTACCTAAGGCTTTTTTGGGTCCCAATGAACAAATTGACACGTATCCCATGACTGTTGTAAGGTGGGGACGGGTTTCATACAAAATCCCCCATGGTCCTTACTTACAGTGAAAGGAACTTAGAAGAACATCATCCACATAAACTAAATGGGAAAAATACGCATTATTGAATCTAACTCAAAAACTAACCCACCAAAGTTAATTCAATTTATAAGGGACCACCATAAGCACATACCTTTTCAAAATCGATCCATAATTGACGCAGAAACCGGTAAACACACACAAAATTATAACATACATACAGCCGAACGTATTACCTCCTCCCTTTTGGAAGTCGGTTAATGATGAAAACCGATCACTTTTTTAAAGAGCGGACAAATTTTCCTGAAAACTTGTGGGAACAGTTTTCATGACGTCAGAAGCCTAAATAAGATTTTTTTAAACTATTATTTTCCGATCCTTGCGCACTTTGTTGTGATGATGAAAATATGTAGTGAATATTAGCTTTAATTATGCAAACATGCATTGAGATTCAATTAATAATATTGTTTGAACAGCCAAGTTGACGTTCATCTCATTAGCAGTTGCGTAATTCAAGCATTTTGTTTACCATTTGCATCGTGTTACTATAATAAGTTTTGCAAATATTTATCTCAATTATAGAAAATTACATTATTATGTTGTGTGGGAGTTTCTAATCGTCCCTTCACAACTGGATCCATTGTCCAGCAGGATATAATCATCACAGTTGTTCGCACGCTTACCACAGAGAAAGACGCCAAGGTATTGTTTCAATTCGGCGACATTCGGAAGTGCCCCCAAAAACTTCCCGAAGAATATATCGTTATCCTTTTTCGCAGGATGATTACTGTAACAAAGAATGTTCGTAGAATGTTAAAAAGTTGTTGCTTATAGTATTATAACAAAAACGGTATACGTGATTAGGAAGGCCATTGAGTGGAAAATTATATACATATACAAGTACTTACTCACGTTTTGGCGGAACCGAGGTCGAAGGTGGTTACATTGGTTGCTCTTGCATTTTCATTATTATCTGAAAAAGAAAGGTTTTGATATTAACTTAGGTCGGCAGGGACATAGTATGTAGGTAACGAGTGGTTCCCTATTAACCCACTCCATTAGTATGTTTCGTTAAAAGAAGAAAGTGGAATTTTGGGGACTTATCTTTCATGGTTTGTAATCATAGTAATGATGATCAATCGAATGGTACTCCTTTTTTTTTTTTAATGGGATGGGTTTGCTCTTGACTCTAGTCTAGGTCAGAAGTGACAGAGACAACGTCTACGATGGAGTGAATTTACCCAGAAGAAGCCTGTTCGCTCTAACTTTGAAGAGAGTCGGGTTGAATGCCTAGAATCAGTTCTATTTTTAATGTAAATGTTGACGTTCAAAAGTGCCTTTTTATGGGCCTATTTGAAATAAATGCTTTGACTTTTGACTTTGACTTTGAATGCGTTCGGGAACACAGACGCAGGTAGTGAGTTCCACTCTTTTGCCGTGCGCATTATGAAAGATGTTTGGAAGCGCTTAGTGCGAATTGGTGGAATGGCAACTAAGTATGGATGGTAATTAGCAGTGCATCTAGATGCCCGATGGTAGCAGGGGGCAGGTGGGATGAGGTCGTGGAGTTCTTGCGCACACTCACCGAAGTGCAGTCTATAGAAGACCGACAAGCAGGCAACCTTGCGGCGACGAGCTAAGCTGTGAAGCTTGGCATCCACCAGTTTTACATAATATAGAAATTACAGAGGGTGACACAATGGGCGGTCTTATCGCTAAAAGCGATCTTTTACAGACAACCTTTGGCTGGATTAAAGGGAAAAGGAAAGACAGAACTGCAGATAAGTTAGTGCTGTACCTTACCAAAAACTTGTCTACACACATATATAATATATTAATATGTGTAATAATAAACATGAAACAAGAGCAAATAAACTACATATGTATGTAATGATGATGTTTTAGGAGAGAGGATGTGTTTTTTTAATCAGAATTTTAAAAGTGGACAAAGATTAAGCACACTTTATAGATACGGGCAAGGCAGACCATAACCGTACTGCTTGAATTGCAAGACTTGTCATAAAACCACTTGGCAAAAGATGATACAACCATTGTGAAGAAGTTTTACTTTAGTACTTTTCATTTTCATATATATGACATCATTTGTTTTATCCGTTGCTATTTTCTGTTTTTGTTTTATTATGTCCTAAAGAAAACCGAGGATCAGCCTAGCTGCCTACTCACGGACAATACTTCATCGTACAAGTTACATCCCAGCACATCCTACAAACTCATAACACCCGACTTTTTACATTTTTCGGGTTCCGTACCGTGCCAACAGGATCCTAAGTAATAGGGTCCTGTTGGCTTCGCTGTCCGTCCGTCGGTCTGCCAAAGGGCAAATATCCTAAAACACTTGGAGTTTATTCTGGTGACCTTGGACAGACATAAATGTTCAGGGGACTGTTGTCTGAAATGGTGAGTGTGCAAAAATTCATACCAGATGTCACATCCTAGTTAAGATATGACATGAGGTATGTTTTTTTTTAAATAAAATTTATCCTAATTGTATAAACGGGAAAGTAAGTTTATTAGAGACGCTTTCACGCCAAAACGGCTGGACAGATTTGGATGAAATTTGGCACACGGATAGACCATGACCAGAGTAAGGATATAGGCTACTTTTTATCCTGAATCGCATATGAAGTAGCGGGCAACAGCTAGTGATGAAATACATGCCGGTTGAAACTGACATATATAATGAGTAGGTTTTATTTATTTGATTGTTGTTCTGCTGTGGACTTGTGGTCCACCATTTATTAACAAATCATTCATCATAAAATGTCATCGTTCTCTCATGTATGCAAATACGCACGACTGCGGTACTAACTAACTAACTAAATTCGAAACGAAACTGGCGAAATAAAGGGTGTTCTGTAGATATACTTCTGCCTAACCCTTCGAGGATGTTAATGATGATGATGATGTGATGTTATGCTGTGTTATGTAAATTCGCCCTATTTAGAATATAGTAAGTGTTTCGACTGGTTTGAACATATTCGATATTTTTTAACCAAGAGCGATAACTCTACTAATACTTTTTGAATTAAAACACTACGACTTACCTGCCGAAAACACTCGAAAAAATATTCCTTGTACATGTGATTTAACCATTTTTCTTAATTCAATAACAACATAATGACAAGCACTCAATATCCTATTTAATTTATACTCCGCCAGACAGGTCGAAAAAAAATAAAAAATGCAATTAATTCAGTTGTACTGAAAGTTGAGATGACACGACCAATTACGACTGTGCAAGGAAGGTAAATGATAATAAGCCAGAGCTTGCTACCAATAATATATATCGAGTTCTGTCAAAAGAGCCAAATAAAAAGGCTACTTATTACATAATTAAGTATGATTTGACTCTAAACGCTGATGAGCTAACAACTGCTCTGACTAACAAAGGATTAGCCGTAGGACTTATTTAATTTTTTCTCGTAATAAAGTGGCCAATTATGAACCCAATTGCAATGTGGAAAAACATATTTGGATATACATGCCAAGCGCTAATCGGAATCACGCACGAAGGGTTCCGTACCACTGTACAATATTAAACACTACATGTAAAAAAAAAAAAAAAAACTTGTATCGGGACCCCTTTAATTTTTAACAACATTTTCATTGTTGGTATGTCATACGAGAGTGAAAATTTCAAGTGTCCACATAATACGGTTCAAAAGACAGATACAGCTCTGTGACAGACGGACGAACTTAGTAAAAGGGTATTTTGGCACCCTTTGGGTACGGCCGGCCAAGTGTTGGCTGCACTAAGGATTCTGTTACACATACACAAGTTGTAAACCATATTTCAAAAAAAAAAAATGATGAAGAGAATCCAAATACATTGTATAGCAAACTAAGATCACTAGTGATAGAAAAATATTATTACACAGTAGACCAATTCCTAACTATTAACTACTAACTACTAACTATTTCTGTAAGATCTGTACCCTAATTGCGTAATACACAATCAATCGGAATCTAAATCGCTTTGAAATCGATTGCTAATCCATTGCTTCCGACGTTCGATAAAAAAATCTGCTCAACAATGTGAATAACGCAATGAATATTGTTGAACTGTAAAAATACAACAGAATAGTCGTAATCGTTTACAAAAATGTGTTACGCAATTAGGCTGCCGGTCTGGTAAAAGCCATATTATTGTCTATTCCAGCAACATATTCCTTTTATACATTGACATACCATGCCATGAATAATTACTAGCAATAACTGGACACGAACATTTTTATTGTATTTAATAACTATCTCGTATTATTATTTTGAATGCCTACCCTCTAACTTAGATGTGTAGACTATCTGACTTAAATATGACTATATCTGTGATAATGTGTGTTATTGTATATGACTTAATAAAATTATTGGACACCATATTCTAGAAATCATTATTTTTTTATAACATGTATCGTTTTGGGTTTTGATAAGTTTAGACTCCATATATGTTAACTTATTGTTTATGTTACATATTTATGTTAGCAGTGCCCAGACAGGGTTCATGTACAAAGCAATATATGTACAAAGTGTGATGTACATGAGAGCAAAAAAATAATAATGAGGGTCCTTGAGTGGTATTAGGATGTCGTTGGGCCCTTTTAACATTTCATTATTAGCCACGGTCGGTAGAGACTATGTAATGGTTATTCTGAGAAAACCACTGACCAGCTACGGTGTAGCCCTGTGAGTGTGATTGACAGAGAAACGGCACAGGCGTGGTAACGTAAGGGTCCCGACGACCCGTTGGCACTCTTTGGTCACGTAACTCTATTTTTTTTTCTTGCACACTTGCACGATAAAAAAACCGCAGAAACAATCAAACTGGACCTAATATTAGTCACGTTTTTACTTCATACTTTATTTAATTCTTAAATACAAGTTTTGGCACTTCCATCAAACAGGTTTTTTTCCTACCTGCACGCGTTTCATGACCGGGTTTTGTCGACAGAAGAATAGACAAAATGACAGCTAGAATAGAGTAAATGACTGATTTATTTTGTCCATCTGTCATCTTGTCTACTCTTCCGTCTACAATACTCGTTTCTATGGTGGTCACGCTACGCATATCGCGCTTTGAAATATCTCGAAGTCGCCATTAAAAAGTTTTTTTTTTTTGTTTAGTATTGAGTAATAATTACAACTGTTACGATGATATAATATTATTAAGGTAATTAAGGTAAACAAGTGAATAAATAGGGCTGATGCCAACATTGTAATTGGAATGATAAGAGCACATACCTCAATAAGTACTTACACTTGAATTTTTATACTCTTTTTTTTTTACTCGGAGCAGAAAATGTTTGTAGAACTCTTATCAGAGTTGTTAGCTGTTTTGATGAAATTTGAGTATTTAACATTCCATAACATAACATCACGCCTGTAATCCCAGAAGGGTTAGGTAGAGGTGTACCTATAGTACACCCACATTTCGCCAGTTATGCTTAAGTACCATGAGGTTGAGCTTATTGCCATAAACCATAGGCACAAATCCAAACTACGAATTACAATATTTTTGTGGTCATAATGACCTTTAACAAATTGCCAAGGGCCAAGGGCTTTGGAACCATAAATTAATTCCTTCAATAACATCAATCAGAATACAGTTATTACACTGTCTAACCAATTACCAGCTTACGGATAGAACTCTTTTAAACATTCATTCATTATTGGTTCCCCGAACTTATTTTAGAAAACAAAATACTTAGGGAAACCATTTACGGCTGCGTTAACTATTAAAAAGAAATAAATACAATTGTTACAGTCAGATCAATCAGAACTTGGTATTTAATTACTGTAAAGTTTATTCGTTTATATCTAATACAATAGGCCCAGATTACGTAACCTATGAGCACATCGAAAGAAGAAACAAATGAATTTTGTTTACTTATTTACAAAATCTCGAACAAAAGTCGTTATGCGAGACGAATGTTATGCCCAGTTAAAAGCATTGTAAATTACATTATTAACTGAGTCGAGGTGTCGACGACAAAAGTTTATAATTAATGTTAAAGGTCGCAAGAAATGTATGGAGGAGTATTATCATTATTTAGGTTATTAAATGAATGACGCAGAAACGGGAATGGCATTTATAATTATGAGCAGGTATCGTGTTTCATGGCTGACTTTAATACGAACGCGCTTTTAAGAGAATAGCCAGCCGTCATAATAAATACGAAACTATTAAATATCTCCTCTAATGTTGCTGGAATGTAAGCGTGTTAATATTATGTAGATTGTATTTCACTTTTTTTGTTGGTATCATTTATTTCATTTGTTTTTGCACTTTTCCATTGTGAACTTTATTTAACTACGTGATTACATTGATTAATTTATTTTTGAAATGTGTGTTATAAGACCCATCACGTAGCCGTCAATTACCAACTTCGGATTCTATACACTAAACTAAAAAAACTTATCCCAAAATTAGTCGCTGGGAAACGAATTTTATTTTTGGTGTGATAAATCGCTGTTTACGGCAGTGCGCGATGTAACGCACGCAAAATTGCTTATGAGTGCATGCAACGGTACAGGGGTCTTACTCCCAAGCCCGAGCAGGCCCGTACGGGCCCAGTAATTCGCGAATGGAATATTTCGTTCCCCGGGATTTTGGCCTTCAAACTTGTTTTCGTAAAAAAAAACGTCAGTGTAATTTGGAGTACCTTCCAGCAGGTTCCCAGGTATATCCCAGTACAAATAAAATATTATACGGGGAGTACAAGTGACTCTCGGCTTCGTTACGTATCTTTTTAGACCCGTATACCTAAGAGTCTTTATTCTACTTGCAATAGTAAAACTAATAGTAGAGATATACTTTTTAATATTGAAAGTGAGAGATAATCAATAAATATACAGTGCATAATAAAATAAATCCACTATTCTATGACACTCGATTGAAATTAGAGTAATGGAGATTATTAAAATTCGTACCTCATTCGAATTTGTAACGACATGTTCGTTACAAATTCAAATTGATTCGATGCAGAAATGAAATGAGAATTGATCGATTGTAATCAAGGTTAACAAGTAAATACATAGGGGCTGAGGCCAACATTGAAATTTGAAAGATAAGAGCACATACCTCAATAAGTACTTACACTTGAATGTTTATTCTCTTTTTAGGGTTCCGTAGCCAAATGGCAAAAAACGGATTCGTCATGTCTGTCTGTCCGTCTGTATGTCACAGCCACTTTTTTCCGAAACTATATGAACTATACTGTTGAAACTTGGTAAGTAGATGTATTCTGTGAACCGCATTAAGATTTTCACACAAAAATAAAAAAATTAAAATATTTTGTGTGGTATCTATAGATAGGTCTTCAAAAATGATTTTGAGGTTTCTAATTTAATTTTTTTCTAAACAGAGTAGTTTGCGCGAGAGACTTCCAAAGTGGTAAAATGTGTGTGTCCCCCCTGTAACTTCTAAAATAAGAGAATGATTAAACTAAAAAAAAAATATGTGAGCTACATTACCATGCAAACTTCCACCGAAAATTGGTTTAAACCAGATCTATTAAGTAGTTTTTTTTTAATCCGTCATAAATCGTAAACCGTAAAAAAAAAATACACTATTATTAAAACCGATGTTTTGTGATTGTTTTGATCAAAGTTCCAACGAACAACAAGAACTTTTACATTGCATCGCTGCTACGGAACCCTTCATGGGCGAGTCCGACTCGCACTAAGCCGCTGTTTTTTTGAAGAACAATTGTGTTGATCAAAATAACACCTCGTTCGAATTTGTAACGATTACGTCTTGTCGCTACTGACATATCAAAGGCGTGGGAACATTTTTTTTTTTTTGCAATTTTCTTTTTAAGAATACCATTTAAGCCCTGGTTTGCAGCTGTACCGAATGAGCTGTGTTATTTGCTCTCCTCATCGGAATGAGACCATATGACACCATGATATCTTGTCGGCAAACAGCGGTGTAATTGCGTAACGCACTTACATTAGCAATGGCATTCATTTTGGCAGTTCAACAACATTCATTGCGTTTTTTACGTAGTTTTGCAGGCAAATTTTTCGAACCTAAGAAGCAATGGATTAGCAATAACCTTCAAAATCATTCTGATTATGATTGAAAGTGTGTTACGAAATGAGGGTGCTGTAGACATGTGCTCTGCTTCCATTTGAAGACAGTACAGGTAAAGTCAGTGTTAAGCAAATTGACTACGAACATTCTAACATTATTTGATAAGTAAATTAACGTAAGGCGTCAATTTACTTATCAATAAATGTCTCCTACTGTATATTTACAGAGACACCTGCAAGCGAAATCCTGACGCAATGATTTCAGGCAATGCCGTATGAACATAAACGAGGCAAAAGGAGTATGTAAGGATCGTAGCAGGTGGCGCTCTGTGGTTTCTGCCTACCCATGAAAAGAAGGCGTGAGTGTATGTTTGTACATATGATTTCAGGCAACTGAAACTTCTTTCTGTACTATCCATTCACATATTATTCTTCTGCACGTATGTATGTCACTGAACTCCTAAACTGCTGGACCGATTTCAATGTTTTTTTGGTGTGACAAATATGTCCCTGGATGGTTTTGTTTCAGAAATGACCCCGAGTAGGTGGCGCTCGAATTGAGTTCTAGAAAACAGGACGGTACGTCTGTCCGGTAAGCGAGTATTATACAATATAGTTCTACTAACTTAATACAAGATAATGCACAGTTTGAACCACTGAAGTCAGCAATACGAAATATTTGTAGATGAATTATGAGATCTTAAAATCTCTTGGACGCAAAAGTCGCGAAAACCAGCGAGATAATAAAAAAATAACACATGAGAGTTCGTGACATCGCAGCTATGTATGCTGAATAGAATTTTTTACAGGATCAGGATAAAGTTGGCACTCTACCAGTGTGTCGCGTCTCGAAGGCGGGATCACGCAGTTCGCAGTATGATCATATCTTTTTGGATATAACAATCTTTTCGGTGGTTCCGGTAAAAATGGGAATTTCAAAGTAAGAAAATGTTTTGAATTTTAATACATAGGATAGGATATTTGTTGACTTTGAGAATGTCTTATAGAATACTAGCCGCGTAAAAGTGTAAACAGAATTTGGTCCCGTGTTAGTAAAACAACATTTAAAAACACAATAAGATATTTTTATTATGATTCTAATAAACTGTACTTACGATCTAATTTGGATTAAACAATTATAAAAGTTGTTTCGGAATTGCATAAAATCTCAATGCAAACGACCAAGTAATGCATTTTTTACAACTAGTAAGTGATATAAGCTGCCTATTTTTATTTATCATTTAGCTAGTTCGGTTCGATTATTTAAAAATATAAAACCAGTTTTTTTTGTGTTCGAAGTTAATTTGAAATGTTATATAGTGTTGTCTGTATTTTGTATACTGTTCAACATTTTCATACATTTTATCAATGTTTATTCGTTAGATTGGTATATTATCTTGCATAATCAGCCTACTATGTTCCTACTGCTGGGACACAGGCCTCCTCTCTGTGAGAGGGAGTGGGCCGTAATCTCCACCACGCGGGTCCAATGCGGGTTGGTCGCGGGCCCAGTGCGGGTTGGTCGTAGAGTTGGGTAGCACACTCTTTTAAAATGAGGATCGTGCGAGGCACTCCTTTTACAAAGTGTGCTAGCACACTGTGCTACCGCGAATGAGGCGAGGCTGCGGTAGCGTGGGAGCACGTACGTGCTGTGAGTGTGTCAGTGAGTCGCGTGACGCTCCGAGTCGACGCGCGAGTCGCGAGTGTGATGTGTGGTGTATAGTGACGACAACACGACACGGCACACATACTCAATAGAGTTGGCTTGGCTGGCACACGCGATGAGCTGGTGAGGCAGTGATTAATCGGTTAAACGCGTCACACAACTCGCACGAGTGATGATGAGGGAAAGAGAAAGGGAGAATGATTACGATTCGTTCAAAACTCACGATACAAATGTTCTGTGTGCTAATCTGTGGAGTGTGGTGTGTGCTAGCATATCAAAATGAAATGAGTGAGTGACTCTTTTTAACCAATGGAGTAGCTACAACTGTGCTAGCACATGTGCTGAGTTACCCAACACTAGTTGGTCGCTGGCCCAGTGCGGGTTGGTATATTACCTTGGGTATCATCATCAGTCAAAAGCTGTCTAATGCTGGGAATGGGCCTCTCCAATTGCACGCCGTTGAAATGCGTACTTAGATAATGTTATGATATTGTTATGGGTAATTCTGTCAATACAATTTTTGCGTAACAAAATAAAGGGGGAACGCCAGACTGCCCACGAAATTCAAATTCTCTTACGTTTTTTGCATTTGTATGTTGAACAAAATATCATTCGCAACCGTAACAAGTATGTATTTACAGAATTATAATCATTAAAATCATTAATACAACCCTCAAAGTTTTTACTATCCTATTGAATGACAATTTTATAAAAATATCGATAGGAAATGGCCAAGTAGAACCTTTTTTTTTTTTTTTTGTTCCCGGGGTGGAAAATCCTCATGGATGTCCTCCGCCCTGGGGCGGGCGGAGGGGTCTGTCAGACTCTTACTGACTAAAAACCACCCCGGTGTTCCTTCTCACACCTACGCGGGGGTTGCGGGAACACATTATTCTTCCACAACCCCGGCTAGTGCCGGCCCGCTTGCGCGGGCCCCGTCTCGGGCGGGGGGAGTGAGGTGTACTCCCCCCGCAACGTCTGTGGTCGGCGCGCGAGGAACACTATGCGCGCCGCCTTCTCGGGTCCTGATGTTGGGGGGCGACGGATGTCCCCGAATCCGTCGCCCCTGGACCCATTTAGGGGGGCTGGAAGAGGGCGTTGTCCGCCCTCCGCCTGCGCCCGGTGCGCCTGCTGCGGATCGGGAGAGTGGACGAGATCTCTCTCTCCCTTTCCGCAGCCTCCTGCGAGATCACTGTTTCGCAGAAGGAAACCACCGCGTCCCAGGACTCGGCGCTGCCGACCATCGAACTCACTACGGTCGGCAGCGACAAGTCACTGCCTACTTCTGAGATGAGGGCACGGCGCGGCTCCTCCCAAGCGGCACACTCTGCCAGCGTATGCCACGCCGTGTCCTCCCGGCAGTCGACGCAGTGGTGACACCGAGCGTCCGGCTCCCTGTTTATGCGACACAGGTACTTCCCGAAGCAGCCATGCCCCGAGAGCACCTGCGTCGCCCGAAACGACAGGGAGCCGTGCCTCCTCCCGAGCCAGAGGTCGAGCACTGGCCGGACCGCCTCGATGGTGACGAGGCCGGCGGTAGGGCGTGAAAGCCTGTCCCGCCATTCCGCCACCAGGACCTCGCGAAGCTGCGATCGACGCTGCTCCATATGGCGCTGCATCGGCCGCTCGCCCCGCGCCCTCGCTTCCTCGTGCCACCGATAAAGTGACGCGAGCACCTTCGCGTCTAGGTCCCATGGCGGGGATCCGGCCAGTGCACAAGCCGCCTCGTAGGAGATCGTGCGATACCCCCTTATGACTCTGACGGCGATTGCTCTCTGCGGCTTTCGCAGCACACAGATGCTGGCGGCCGTCAGGTCAGCCGCCCAGATCGGGGCCCCGTAAAGGGCCATCGATCGCACGATCCCCACGTAGAGCCGCCTACAAGCGGCGCTCGGGCCCCCCAGATTGGGAAGCAGCGTTGCCAGCGCCCCGGCCGCGCCCAACAACTTGGGCGCCAGCCGCCGGAAGTGGGGTCCGAAGTCCCACCGGCTGTCGAGCACCAATCCCAGATATTTCATGGTGGGCTCGACAGCGATCCGGACCCCCCCTACCACAATGTGTGATCCAGCCGGCGGCGCCCGCCGGGGGCCATGAAACACCAGGGCCTCCGACTTGTTGAGGGCGGCCAAGTAGAACCTTTTTTTTTTTTTTTTTGTTGACGTTTGATAAGCGCCCATGTAGGTGTACCTACAGGATGTAAAAGACCCATCATATAGCCGTTAACTACAAACTAAGTAACATACCCCAAAAAAAAATATGCTGAGGAACGAATTTCGTTTTTGGTGTGAAAAAGTACGTCGCTGTTTACGGTAGACGCAATACATTGTGCTTGTGGGTCCATGCAACAGTACAGGGGTCGTGGGAGTATTTAAAATGGTGTGATAACATCAAAAACTTGATTTAGTAACAAAACGTCAGTAAAAGTTGGCATTTTGACCGTCAATATCCGAGAGCAGTGGTGGCCCAGTGGTAACGGCCACGACTTACGAGTTGTGAGTCTTAGGTTCGAACCCAGACAGGCGCTTTACTTTGTTTTAAAATATTTCATCTTTCGCTCAAAGCGGTGAAAGAAAACATCGTGAGGAAACCGGCATGTCTTAGAACCATAAATTCGAAGTCATGTGACATCGCACTGGGCCCGCGTGGTGGATTACTGCCCACCCCCACTCACAGAGAGGAGGCCTTAGTCCCAGCAGTGGGAATATATAAGAATAGGCAGAAGATATGGTCAAGTACAAAAAAAATAAAAATACAATGACGGGGAATGCAAGTGACTCTTGGCTTCGATATGTGTCTTTACAACCATTATGTGTATTATACCACATGTGTAACGTTTTTAGGAGCCGATGACGTCAAATTACCTTGAAGTGGGATGATTCAAACTAGAGTTTTCTTTATCATTAGCCACTTATCGAACTCTTTTGTTCACCGATATTGACACTTGAGACGGGGTAAAACATTATTCACAAAGGCCTTCTTTTGGGTACGTTGACATCATTCATTGATTTGGAAAACAAAGAGACTATCGCAGGAACTCTCGGATATTGTGTCTGCTATTTAACATACTTCAGAACCCCATAACGCCAAGCTATCTGCAGTAACACTGCTCCTACGCCCTTCTTTTTGATGCGCCTTGCAGGTCGCACCTTAGAAATCTCCTCAAACCCCCTCCCCACTCAACCGTCTCCTACACTCCTACTCTTTCTCTGTGCACGCGTTTGGTTGTGGAATTCACTTCTGCCTGACATTAGAAAATGTCAAACTGTGGCTGTGTTTAAAAGGAGAGTGAAAGAAAACTATCTTTCTACTGTTGCACTGTGTCATAGCTGCATTTGTTTTTTTTACTTTATATTTATATTTATTTTATATGTATGTATGTCTGGTAGTATATTTTCATCTTGCATGTTCATATTAATTTTATTGTATTGGCATGTTATATGTATTTCTCTTCTACTCTTCCACACGTTGTCTACGTCTATTGTAAACTCTCCTATGTATGCTGGAAGAAATTTCTTTAGAAATAATTAAGCATCACCTTTGTCCGGATTTTTCTGTTTCCTTTTTTTTTCTTGTCTGTTTATATGTGTGTACATAAATCGTTAAATAAATAAATAAATAAGATATTGGGATTAACCTAATCTAAGAAAATTTCAACAAATTGAAAGGTTCTTAGATTTTTGATTTATGCTTGTCAATTAAAGTTAACGAACGATAAATAGGTACTAATATTATAAAGAGGGATTTGTGAGTTTTAACTAGGGGGTCATTTTCGGTACTCTTGACCCGATTCCGAAAACTCTCTCCCTAATGGGAAGCTACAGCATTACGGAGTTTCCTAGGACATGTTCATATGTTAAGACAAGAAATTTCACGCGAACGATGTCGTGTCAGAATCTAGATGATTATTTTTAAAAGTGTCTTCTCTGAATAAAGCTAAGGAAATTATGAACTAGATTTACTAGAGGCCATTAGGCCGTTGGCGGTTTAAATATACATTTAAAACAATCTAGCCTTTATCACTGTTCAGCAAAGTTGTTATAATGATGTCTATAAAAATATAGGAGGAATATTGTCGGAAGTTTATACTTAAGGTTGTACGTACTTAAAACTAGTTAAATAATTAACTACCTATATGACACTAATGCATTAAAAACTATATCTTTTTGAGAGAATTAAATAACTATGCATATCTATAAAACAATTTTTAAAGTGCAGGTGAAATAAATAACTTTCTTCATGGCCCAAGCCGTAGATTGATTGAGATTTTAGTAAGTACGTGAATATGAGCTGCTTATCAACTCTAAGGCATAAAAACAGCAACAAAACCGTAGTTACGTACAACTATGCCTATCAATTTCTACTACTTCCAGTGCAATAACATGAACTTGGCAACAGAAAAATATACGCTTTTCGCGAAACTCAAATACTCAAAAAATCGAAGGAGGTCCCTCCTTATTTTTTTTTTACTTTATTTTGTTTTATCATTTGTTGTTATAGCAGCTATATTAGTAAACACTCTGGGAAAATTTCAAGTGTCTACCTATTTACGGTTCCAAAGATACAGTCCTATGAGAGACACATGGACGGACGGAAGGAAGTACGGAGCCTTCGTAAAAGAGTAAGGAACGCAAAAAAACAGCACAAAATAAAAACAGTGCCCATGATTTATAAGTTTTTTCATCCATAATTCCAAACAATATCTGAAAACTGCCAGTTTTAATCAGTGTGAGCTGAATTCAATTATAAAAATAAAGTACTGTTCGTAGGGAGGAACTACATGCCATTGTTACTGACTATTAAAACATAAACATTTTGCTGAATTGGATGTAGCAGTGTGTATAATAAAGTATATTTTTGATTGCTGCCATGGAACTCAAATTAATCAAATGATATTTATAAAACCATTGAAAAATAGGGCTTTTCATAATCATCATCATCTGCCTAGGTTTTTGTCAACTATGTTCGGATCGGCTCACATGATAAATAAATGATTTTATTTCTGTAAGTAGGTTTGTACAAACACTTTTACACGTCAATCACATAAAAAACATACTAGATGAGACCGGCGTTTCCTATCTGACTACTCTGAGAAGAAATGCCGAAACAAACCCAGAGTCTCTTTTAAAGTCCAGACATAATCTTAGTCAGATCATGTGACGACCATGTAGATTGGTATGTAGATTGGTGTCTGAAACGGTCTTTTGAGGAAAGAATCAGACAGAATGAGTGGATCTGTCCACTCAATGCACGCATTTGTCAGTAATCTTATTATAATAACTTGAGTGACAGTACCTAGCGGAGAACAATCATGTACCGAATCATTATATGGTACACATTTACACTTGAATTTGGATATAGAAGTAGTAGAGTCAGTACAATATTTATTATTTGAAATAAGTAGGTCGGCAGTTGTCACTGAAGAATGCAAGACGAAAATAGAAAATGTGAAGAAAAAAATACTTACCAACATCACAGTTATTGGCGGTCATCTTCCGTGACACTAGACACAACTCAACAAACAGTTACTTTCACGTAATTAATACTTTTATAATTACTAATTGAAAAACACACCAAACTTGAAAGTGCTTTAGCGTTCGCACATAGTTTATGTAGAAAGCACAGCGGTCACTTTACTCGAGAGTCGGAAAGCGACCGAGGAACCCGTGTGATATCGTTTAGCGTCCCTCTAATAATACTATCCGCCGCATGCGCACTGCGTTCAATTGCCATAACAGAAAATACATTAATCACTGGACGTCGAAATATGCCGATGCTACAAGTATGTGCCGCACAATCGCCACAGTTTGAAAATAAGCGAGTAACAATTGTTCAACAAGAATCGTGTGCAAGACGTGGATGACGAACCTTTAACGTCATCACTATGTTTTCATATCTGAACAATAAATAAGTACCTACTTTTTCACAATCGCAGTGGCAGCTAGTTATTGCTTTTTATGGTAATCAATATTATTTTAATAAAAAAGTAGGTCGTCATGAAGTTTAATTTTTCATAACACTTTTTTTTCTTGCCACTGTATCTTTATGCAATTTATTTAGTTGTAATTCAGTAAATATAAAATGCATTACTTTTTCGATATTGTACTAAGCACATTAAACACTTATTTAGCAAATAAATATTCCTATAAACTGGCTTGGCTAGCATTCACGTTAGTTTATTTGAATGAAAAGTGCTCGCATAACGTAAAAAATACTTCTGATGTTTACCTTATCCTAAGTTTTACTGTTGATAATATAAAATTAAATATTCCCCTTTTTTGCAAATAACCTTGGCATTATAATTTAAATACCGTTTATTTAATTGATTTTAATGTCATCCATTGGCACGAATGATTTCATAATTCCATAGCCAGCACCTAAAACTGAATAAAATTAAGAGATCTTGCCACTTGAACGTCGACTTGCCGGACAGTGAATTAATACAAGGCCGCCATTTCACAGTTCTATTGTAGTGTTAGCAAGTATGTTACATAATGAATTAGCTTGAGACCATTCATTATTCCACAGCCCTTTGACACAAACCCATGAAATATTCATACAATATAGCTACGTTGTTTAAAAAGACATTAGTGTTATTGATACCTGCTTCTAACCGTGCAATTGTTCTTTATGTATGTTAATTTAATCTACTAACTACTCGTAATAGGTGTACAATACACATACGAATGTATTTAATTTAGGAAGTATTTAAATAGTTAACAACGTCCTTGTTACAGAAAGATACTCCTAACGTGGAGGAGTATCTTTCAGCCGGCTTGGCATTGGCACAAATTCTTTAGACTTTTATTTTTAGTTATTCCGGGTCGTTACAAACAAGATTTATGAACGAAATATTATGAAAACAAAATAACTATTACAAAGAACTTTCATATAGAGTGTCGTTTCACCAACCATGCGCTCGAACAAATGATAAAAAACTAGTCTACCCGTACATTGGCAAAATGTCACGTACCCATTCAAAGCCTGAAGCTATTTGGCCACACAAAATGGGCTATTAACGTCTAGAGCTCCGCATTGATGGCTGTATTTTGTTCGTGTCAAGCAAAAAAAAATAAAAAATGTTTGTTCAGTTGCATCGGCTTGCAATCTCCATGTTCGTTAGGTGGGCTAGCAAAAGGAAGTCATTCCGGCGGTAAACAATAACGCACGGTCGGAAACGTCTTTCACGCTAGACCGGCTCCGTCGAGTTGGCAAACGGCGAGCCTGTAAAGAGCGGGCAATTTGCGCGGTAACACCCGCCGGATACTAGCTGCTCATTAACTATGAACGCCGTCATCAACGACTCTTCTTCAGCAGAAAAAACGGCGTTTAACAGTAGCACTCTCCACGAGTAAACGGTGCGGTGAGGTGCTTTTGAACGGCCACCGCTACAAAGTGCATATAAATTGCGCTGCGAAATTGAAGCGGAGATATGAAAGGAGTGGTACACTTTTGAAAGACAGGCCGAGGGCAACCCGCTTTGAAATCTACAGGTCTCTATAAGATGCAAAGAGGGTGATTTACTAGCGAATAATTGCTGTCGCAATGTAGCTGAAAAAAAACTTGTTAAAGCGACACGAATGGATGCGTTTACTTAACCTTAGGGAAGCTGCACACTCCATCATTATGTTACTATTATTTTGTTAGCAAATAATTATAAATAACAAACTTTTATTCAAAGATACCCCCAAAAAGTTAAGATATTTTAAATACATTTAAAAATTACTTTTCCTTCAAGAAGAAGAAAGACGGGGAATCATTTATCTTGGCGATAGTATACCTCCTTAGCATATTCAGCATGCATGAACACTTTGGTTACAAATGCTCCCCACGTTACCGCCGGAGAGCTCGCGGCTAATCAGATCTTCAAATGACGACTTTCTGTGGGCTGCGATTGACTATAAAATACTTCTCTCTTAGCTCTTTAGAACAGGAATCGCTGCAATACAATGATTTTATATTATTTTGAATGTCGTAAAGCTTGCAGTAGCGAGACTGTTGTATAGATAGGCTAAGTATTGTTGGATAGATACAGGACGTGTGTTGTGTTTTCAGGTAAAATTTAAAATATTATGTTGAAATTGGCGCCGATTCTACCTAAACTATCACTGAAATTCCTTATTTTTGGCTATGAGAATCATAAAGCTATTCTACAAAAAAAATTGTCTACATTTTTAAATAATTTTGACACAAATAAAAACGAATTTGACAATCGCGACTCCACATGGTTTCTTTTTTTTTCTTTTGTTTTCGTGGCGTGGTACTTGTTTGCCGGGATCTGTCTTTGCTAATAAGCAAAGACAGATAAATCAATCACGTGAGGTACATGGTGCTCACATATTTACAAACATTTCGAAAGTAGTAAGTATATGATTTTCCTAAAATATTAACTAGGAATAAGTCAGTGTGCGAGTAAAGTAAAAATAACAAATGTTGCAACAGTTCACAGTTCACGCGTTTGATTTCTAGAGTGCCACAAAGGATCAGACATACATACTTGCATAGGCTGATAAACCCATTACCATCCTTTGCGTCTCGCAGTGCGGTGTTTTTTTAAATAATGTTTCCGAAAATTCTCATGCAATATTTTTTTAAAGGTTACAGCCGGCCCCTAGCTTTAGCTACTTTGAATCATCAAACGCCGTTCAGTTTGAGTGGACATACTCTGCATATGCTTCTCGTTCGCTTCAAACCACACTGAAAGACAACTTGTTTAAATTTTCAACTCATCTCGCTGAATAGCCTTTAGTAAAACCACAGGTAATGTCTAGAATGTTTGCTATTCATCTCTGGAATGAAAAGCTTAGATGCACCATGTTAAGGGAGGTGTCATAAAACTATTAAGGTTTTTTCAATGTTGTATATTTGTTATCTCGGGTTTGTTTCGCCAATCCAACTTATGAGTATTTTTAAAAACATAATCCTTTTGGGGCTGCATTGTTATTTTCTCAAAAGTATAAAGTCGTAGTGTATGCTGATAATCATACGGATATAAAAGTATCATCATCATCATCATCATCAGCCTATAGTAGTACACTGCTGGACATAGGCCTCCCCTAATGAGCGCCATAGCGCCCTGTCTTCAGCTCGACGCATCCAGCATCTGTAAAAGTATGTATTTGTTTAAAAGTCTACCGTGCATGCAAAAGTCTAAAAGAATGTATATTTTAAATGAGTGACTCTAGAAACTTTAAATATAACTAGGAATACACACACAAGGAACCTTTATCCTATCAGCTTTATTTCCCTATGATAATGATGTAAGCTTCTTAAACGGTAATTTCGATTAGACCCTTCGTAAGTTTTTTAAAGTAAACGGCGCGTCTAAACCATTTTACAAGGGTTGTATAATAGAACCCCGGTCGGTCCACGATTTGTTCCGACGGGTTTTCTTGCGGTACGAAAAGACATCCCGATGTCGGCTTGAAGAATATTCTTATTTATCAAAGAGTTCAGCTCTCGAATAATGTTTGTATAGGGGAACCGAGCGCCGTATGAAGAGTTATTGATTTTGAAAATACTATCCCCGCTTCGGTTTTGAAATATGTTGTAAGTTTCCACAATCTGCTGATTGCGATTCGAGACGAATTGATATTCTTATGTGATTTTTATTTCTAGCACATTGAATAAATCAATGAATCGTTTTAAAAGAGGTATTTCGTTTGACTTGCATGATTCGTTTGTGCATAAGGCTTTAATTCCGAAAATTAAAAACATTGCTGTTTGTTTCTTAAGTTTAATTAAATGTTTAGGAATAAATCTAGCCCATCTACACCAGTCTACAAAATATGTACAGCTAATTTGTATTAACTAATTACAACAATGTTTTCGTTAATCGAATTCCCCTCGACAGCCCCGCCCCTTCATTCCGTAATAGAAGTACCTAGTACCTACTACCTACGTCGACATGCAGAACTTTCTTTTCCCAGCTGTTAACGGTTCTAAAAGCAATGTGGCCAAACTAATTCGTTGAGCTATAACGGTAACTTTTGTTCTTTTACCAATTTTTCCGTTTCCGTATTTTATTACTTAGGGAAACTTGAAGCATTGCTCCCTATGCCCTGTTGAGTGACCGAGTTTATGTATGAGGACAGATGTTGCAAGGGGAGGACCCAAATGAATATGAACTCAGTAAAAGTGACAAAGCTTGAGTGTAATTTGTAACTTTTGAAGTGGCGTTCTGTGTCCCAGGACTGGGAACGTTATAGGTTATCATTATGCTAAACGGTTGAGTGTTTGACACATTCGTATCATATAGTTTTCGGTAGCACGTGCTTTTGGTTGTGTACATACATTATTCCTGTTTAGTACTTTGATAGAGTTTTAGAGATATGAGCCACAGGGTGTAAAGTTCACTCATACTCTTGGAAAAGGAAGGATCCTCCGACCAGATGGATGTCGTATCTGGTGGGCAACTGCCCGATGATTGTTGTCGGGAAGTTGTATATATGCTATCTGCGCGGTAAACTCTGCTTGCGCGATGCAGGATTGATGCGTTTGTTCGCATGTGGCGGTGTAGATGCCGCCACAGAGTTTTAAGAAAACCTCTTTTATCATAAAAAAAAAAACATTAGACTGCAAGGCAAGGCTTCAATGTAAAGTTGCCTTATTATATTTCTACATGGTGATGTCACCTTCAGCATTAAAAGGAAGACGTTTTGAAAAACATTGGAAACTTCTTTTACACCATTTTATTATGATATTACTTTGGGGTCCATGAATTAGGGATTTGGACGCTATTTATGGTTCGAATAACTTTTAGTGACAGTGCCACTATAATCAAATGCTGCCGCCAATCCATCATGGGATAATCTCACTTTGATAGATGGAAATGGGAATAATATAAGTACTTCTTTATTGTATGGGCCCTCACTCACGTTGATATTCCATTTCAGTCCATGCAAATTCAATCAGGCCTTTGAAACCTTACGCGTTTACCTATAGGGTTTTTCATACTTTTGACTATCAAACAAATTTCACAGAACTTTTTCTGCATATAGCTGTATAGAACCTACATACTTATAATATGTGCTCTCCATAACAGTGTTCTTTCCATAGCCAGCTGAACAAGAACTGACCCTGAACCGAAATATTCTTGCGATGTATTCCCATAAACATAAATAATTAAGTTTGAAATGAATTTATTCGTAGGTTAATAATCATATTAACATAATATACAAACTTTAAAAAACAAATAACATGAACAAGAATATAAATAAGAAGGAAAAGACTCATAAGTCATCGAAAAATTCATCCACATCGCTGTCAAACAGGTAAAGTGCCCAATTTTATTTATACCATATTTATTTTCAAAACAAACTCAAACTCAAAGCATTTATTTAAATTATGCCATTTATAGGCACTTTTGAATTGTCAAGGTAAAGGGTACATATGAAACTCCACGGACTCTCTTTTAAATAAAAATATGGTTTCAAAATATTGCTTACATCGATGTGGATTGCTCCTTCATGGAGCATTGGACAAAACTACATGTACGAGTAGTGCTGTCCTGATCTAATGTTTCCATTGTGTGTGTATTTCTTGTAATATTATAAACATGTATGGATGATTATAATAAATAATAATTGTATTTATGCACTGTTTATTATTATGCATGCTCTAAAATTTGTAAATACGTCACAAATGTTAAATTATCATTGTAATATTAATATATACTCACGTAACTACTCACACTCACTATACTCACAACGGAAGTCTTATTCTTTTCAAATTCTTATACAAATGGAATACTTTTGGATCTCATGTACAATCTCTAATCATTTTGGATTAAGCTATGTAACGTACAATATATCAAATCACTTGTTTGTTCTTAGCCTTGATTATGAATGACAATGTTGAAATAATAGATGATAAAGAACACCTTTCAGCTTCAGCATCTCATCAATGCTCCCCGGAACAAGTTGACTCATACATAAATAACTTTAATCACGGCTTAAAAATTTTTCATGTTAATATCAGAAGCATTGGCAACATTGCAAATTTTAATAACCTCTTGATATTACTGCATCGAATAAAGACTCAATTTGACGTCGTGGTCCTATCGGAATGCTGGTTACGTAAATGCCCTCATCTTCCCTGCATACCGGGATTTGTATCTAACTTCTCGGATCACACAAACCAAAACGACGGAGTTGTGGTGTATACTAAAGTAGAGTTACAGTTCCTTTTAGAAAAGCCTATACTTGCCGATGCAAATTGTATTGTTTTAAAATTTAAAAATGAGGTAGCGCTTATCGCTGTTTATAGGTCACCTTCAAATAGAAATATTCAGCACTTTATTACCAGTCTAGATGTAATCCTAAACTCACTAAATACTTTTAGAACCGTCATTTTGGTTGGTGCTATTAACATTAACATAGCCCCAAATTGGGTTGATTCGAACACAGACATGTACCTAAATGTTGTTGCGTCACATGCCATGTTGCCGGCTCATGTTTTCCCGACACGAAACGATAGGTGCATTGATCACGTTATGCTTAAATCAAATAAACCAGCAATTACCTTAGTTCTGAACCCTCTAATTACTGACCATGCTCCTGTTATAGTTTTTTGTGATCTTAAATTAGATATCCCTAAATCACCTTCCCGTAAGCATCACGTAGACATTAATGCTTGCGTGGTGGCTCTTGAGAATGTTGATTTTACTCCTGTTATGAGCTGTCAAGATGCTGAAACTGCTGCTTCCATCATTGTCAAAATTGTTTCCTCCGTTGTTGATAAAAATAGTCGTGTTTCTGTTGTCCCGAACCGGAAACGCATTATTAAGCCGTGGATCACGCCTGGGATCCTTAGATGTATTCGAAACCGAGACAACATGTATCGCAAAATGAGGAGGGACGCTGATAATAATACTCTTAAAATCACCTATAATCGATATAAAAATTTTTGTAACAATTTATTAAAGAAATTAAAACGAGAGTATGAACGACATGAATTTGAAAAACATCGCAAGAACCCTAAAGCTACCTGGAATCTCATTAGAACTGTCTCCAATCTTCAAAAGAGTAAGGCCTCGGCCAGTGAGTTGTTATCTATAACTCCGGCCGGGTCGAGAGTCGAGATCTCTCTCTCCCTTTCCGCAGCCTCCTTCCGCGAGATGACCGTCTCGCAGAAGGAAACCACTGCGTCCCAGGACTCTGCGCCGCCGACCATCGCGTTCACGACGGCCGGCAGCGACAGGTCATTGCCTACTTCAGTTATGAGGGCACGGCGCGGCTCCTCCCAAGCGGCACACTCTGCCAGCGCGTGCCACGCCGTGTCCTCCCGGCAGTCGACGCAGTGGTGACACCGGGCGTCCGGCTCCCTGTTTATGCGACACAGGTACTTCCCGAAGCAACCATGCCCCGAGAGCACCTGCGTCGCCCGAAACGTCAGGGAGCCGTGCCTTCTCCCGAGCCAGCGGTCGAGCACTGGCCGGATCGCCTCGATGGTGCTGAGGCCGGCGGTAGGGCGTGAAAGCCTCACCCGCCATTCCGCCACCAGGACCTCGCGGAGCTGCAACCGATGCTGCTCGATATGTTGCTGCATCGGTCGCTCGCCCCGCTCCCGCGCTGCCTCGCGCCACCGGTACAGTGACGCAAGCACCTTCGCCTCCAGGTCCCAGGGCGGTGATCCGGCCAGTGCACAACCCGCCTCGAAGGAGATCGTGCGATACCCCCGAATGACTCTGACGGCCATCGCCCGCTGCGGCTTGCGCAGGACAGCTATGCTGCCGGCCGTCAGGTCAGACGCCCAGATCGGCGCTCCGTAGAGCGCCATGGATCGCACGATCCCCCCAGATTGGGAAGCAGCGTTGCCAGCGCCCCGGCCGCGCCCAACAACTTGGGCGCCAGCCACCGGAAGTGGGGTCCGAAGTCCCACCGGCTGTCGAGCACCAATCCCAGATATTTCATGGTGGGCTCGACAGCGATCCGGACCCCCCCGACCACAATGTGTGATCCGGCCGGCGGCGCCCGCCGGGGGCCATGAAACACCATGGCCTCCGACTTGTTAAGGGCCACCTCCAGGCCGAGGCGCCGTATGCGGCTCACCGTGAGTGAGACCGCCGCTGTCGCGAGCAACGCTGCCTCCCTGTGCGAACTCCCCCGGGCCGTGACCAGCGTGTCGTCCTCGTAACACGTCAGGTCGGCGCCCGGCGGGAGCTCGCCTCTCAGCACCCAGTCGTACCCGATGTTCCACAGGAGCGGTCCCACGACCGATCCCTGTGGAACACCGCACGACACCTGATGCTGGTTTCTGCCATCACGTCCCATGTAGGTGACACACCTCCCCGCCAGATAAACCCCAACGATGCGGCGGAGGTAGAGAGGCACCCGATATAACGCAGTGCCTCCCGTATGCAGCTCCAGGGCAGGGTGTTGAAGGCGTTGGAGATGTCCAAGGACACCGCCACCACCACCCCGCCCCGGGACACTGTTTCCTCCGCCAGGACTCTCACCCTGGACACAGCGTGGATGGTAGAGCGCCCATGCCGAAAGCCGAACTGGCTCTCGTCCAGGGCCGGCCCCTCTCTGCACAAGTGGCCGACGAGGCGGGCTGCGAGTATGCGCTCGAACAGCTTGCCCACCTCGTCGAGCAGCACTATGGGCCGGTACGCAGACGGCGAGTCGGCAGGGCGCCCCGCCTTCCTGAGCAGGACCAGACGTCCAATCTTCCACAGACTGGGAAACTGGCCCCGCTCAAGGCACGCTGTGTAGAGTCCTCTCAGTTGGGGCTCCAACTCCTTCAGAGAGAGGGCCAAAGCCAGGCCGTGAATTCCATCGGGCCCCGGAGCCACGTTCTTGGCCCGGAGCCGCATCACGGCCGCCCTCATCTCTGCCTGTGTCACCTCTGGGACGCTGATGGCGTTCTCCATCTCCTCCTCTGCAGACTCTGTGGCTGCGGGCAAAGCCATCGGCGGCGGAACATGCTCCGCTCTCGCCGGGAAGAGGGCTGCCACCACTTCCTCCAGCAGCTCGGGTTGGAGACTCTCCGTAAGTGGGGGCGCCGCGGCTCGAAGTTGCCCACGAACCGCTTTATACGGGCGCCCCCACGGATCCCCGTCCAGAGTCTCCAACATCCTCTCCCGGGATCGCGTCCTCGCCTCGTCGATGGCCAGCCACAGAGTCTGCTTTGCCGCGCGGTACACCTCGTACAGCGCGGCCTCCTCCTCGGGTACCCGACGACGTCTCCTCCGGTAACGGGTGTACCGGCGTCTCACCACCACGCATGCGACGCGCAGCTGCGCGATCTCGGCGGACCACCAGTACACCTGGCGCCTTGCACCCTGTGCGTGGGCGCGGGACATGGACGCGTCGCATATCTGCGTCATTGCCCCGCGGAACCACAGCGCCTCCAGCTCGACGTCATCGGGTCCGGTCGTGACCGACCCCCGGAACCAGGCCTGAGCAATGGCTGCCTCCTCGAGAAGCTCCCTGTCGATGCGCTTACGCGCCCAGCGCGGGCCGTCCGAACGCGGGACTGATGTCCTGTGGCCGCCAGCGGTCTGGGCGGAGACGTCGAATCGGATATATCGGTGATCCGACAACGTCTCCACCTCCGCGGCGACACGCCAGTCGCGGACACGGCTCGCGACAGCAGGGCTTGCGAACGACACGTCCACTATGGACCCGCCCCGCTGCCGCACGCACGTGTAGACCGAGCCCCGGTTCAGCACGACCAGGCCAGTCGTGATCGCCCACTCCTCCAATGCCTCACCCTTAGCATCGGTCACCGGGGATCCCCACGCCGCAGACTTGGCGTTGAGATCCCCGAGCAACAGCACCGGGCGAGGATGGAGCTGGCCCACGACGGTTATCTATAACTCCTTTTTTTTTTTTTTTTTTTTTTTTTGTTCCCGGGGTGGAAAATCCTCATGGATGTCCTCCGCCCTGGGGCGGGCGGAGGGGTCTGTCAGACTCTTACTGACTAAAAACCACCCCGGTGTTCCTTCTCACACCTACGCCGGGGTCGCGGGAACACATTATTCTTCCACAACCCCGGCTGGTGCCGGCCCGCTTGCCCGGGCCCCATCTCGGGCGGGGGGAGTGAGGTGTACTCCCCCCGCAACGTCTGTGGTCGGCGCGCGAGGAACACTACGCGCGCCGCCTTCTCGGGTCCTGATGTTGGGGGGCGACGGATGTCCCCGAATCCGTCGCCCCTGGACCCATTTAGGGGGGCTGGAAGAGGGCGTTGTCCGCCCTCCGCCTGCGCCCGGTGCGCCTGCTGCGGATCGGGAGAGTGGACGAGATCTCTCTCTCCCTTTCCGCAGCCTCCTTCTGCGAGATGACTGTTTCGCAGAAGGAAACCACCGCGTCCCAGGACTCGGCGCTGCCGACCATCGAACTCACTACGGTCGGCAGCGACAAGTCACTGCCTACTTCTGAGATGAGGGCACGGCGCGGCTCCTCCCAAGCGGCACACTCTGCCAGCGTATGCCACGCCGTGTCCTCCCGGCAGTCGACGCAGTGGTGACACCGAGCGTCCGGCTCCCTGTTTATGCGACACAGGTACTTCCCGAAGCAGCCATGCCCCGAGAGCACCTGCGTCGCCCGAAACGACAGGGAGCCGTGCCTCCTCCCGAGCCAGAGGTCGAGCACTGGCCGGACCGCCTCGATGGTGACGAGGCCGGCGGTAGGGCGTGACAGCCTCACCCGCCATTCCGCCACCAGGACCTCGCGGAGCTGCAACCGATGCTGCTCGATTTGTTGCTGCATCGGTCGCTCGCCCCGCTCCCGCGCTGCCTCGCGCCACCGGTAAAGTGACGCGAGCACCTTCGCCTCCAGGTCCCAGGGCGGTGATCCGGCCAGTGCACAACCCGCCTCGAAGGAGATCGTGCGATACCCCGAATGACTCTGACGGCCATCGCCCGCTGCGGCTTGCGCAGGACAGCTATGCTGCCGGCCGTCAGGTCAGACGCCCAGATCGGCGCTCCGTAGAGCGCCATGGATCGCACGATCCCCATATAGAGCCGCCTACAGGCGGCGCTCGGGCCCCCCAGATGAAGAGATAGATTATCTTATCCGTGGCCTACGACTAACTAGTGCTGCGGGTTGGGATGGTATCCCCGCAACTGTAATCTACAGTGCTAGAAACACTCTTGTCCCAGTTATCTGCCATGTTTTCAACCTTGCCCTTACATCTGGATTATTCCCTAAAGTCTTTAAAAAGGCTGTTGTGCACCCTATTCACAAGAGTGGAGACAGAGACAGTGTCAACAACTACAGACCCATATCGGTATTATCAATTCTGTCTAAGCTCCTCGAAAAAGTCTTAAACAAACGTCTGCTGGATTACCTTAGCTCACAAAATATTCTCGCAGATAACCAATATGGATTCAGATCAGGCAAAAACACAGAGGATGCCATATTAGAATTAATAGGTTCAGTAGCGCAAAATCTAAACAACAAGGATAAATCTATAGCTATCTTCCTTGATCTTTCTAAAGCTTTTGACACTGTCTCTGTCCCCCTTCTACTCAATAAACTAGAATGGATTGGTGTACGAGGCCTACCGCTTAGTTTGTTTAAGAGTTACCTTAGTGATCGCTCGCAAATCATCAAGATAAACCACCACACTAGTAAGGAAGCATTCCTCACCTATGGAGTACCACAAGGTAGTGTCTTAGGACCTACCCTTTTCCTGGTTTACATAAACGAGCTCTGCAAACTTGATCTTACAAACACTAAAGTAATTGCTTACGCTGATGATACTGTTGTTCTGGTTAGTGGCTGTGACTGGAACGAGGCTCGGCTTCAGGCAGAGTCAGCGTTGCAAGTTATCATGAGATGGCTCACACATAATTTGCTCACCCTCAACGTGGATAAAACCAGATTTATAACTTTTAGTCCAAGGAAAGCGTCACAACCAGCCCCACCCTTCCGTCTGACAGCTCATGCATGCCATACAATGAGGACTGCCACCTGTGGCTGTCCTGAAGTTATGCGCACGGACTCAATAAAATATCTTGGAGTCTGGGTCGATGACACGTTGACATGGAGTGGGCAAATAAATTCACTGGTCTCTAGGGTGAGAAAATTGATTTTTGTTTTTAAAAATCTAAGGACCTCTGCCAATTTCGCTACCCTGAGAACTGTGTACTTTGCTCTTGCCCATTCTGTTTTAACGTACTGTATTTCGGCCTGGGGTGGTGCTGGTAAATGTCTTTTGCTGCGTTTGGAGAGGGCGCAGAGGGCTGTCCTTAAGGTAATGGCCTTCAAACCCTATCGCTTCCCTACCAGCGAACTGTACACGCTATGGAAGCTACCTACAGTAAGGCACTCTTTTGTGCTAAGTACAGTGTTGCGGAAGCATTCAAGTTTGTCTTTTGACCCTGAGTTTAGAAGACATAAACGTAGGACTGACAGAGTTTGTTCGAAATCAGGTGTTAAATTGGAAATTGTCCGCTTGCAGTTCACTTTCTGCAGTCCCGTGATTTATAACAAAATTAATAAAGTTCTTACTATTTATCCATGTACTCTCCGGGATTGCAAAAGAATTAGTGATAAATGGCTTCATACTCTCACATACGAAGAAATTGAGAATTTAGTGAAACCCTAAAGATCTTTCATCCGTAAACATGCACACCAAATACACGTAGCGTAGAGTGTGCTCGTGGGGTTCCACAAGCGCACTCAACACTTACACCCTACAGACACGCACTACACTCACATACAACACCCCCACATGCACAACGTTAAACACTTAAAATTTTATTTTTAATTCTTTGTAACTGTTCTTTTTTAAACCCTTGTATTTTAACCCTGGAATTTGGAATGCCGTAGTCTCCTTCTTGGAGTTTGGCGTTAATAGCTGCGCCACAGTTTGTAACTAATGTAGCTATTTACGTACGCAATCAATTTTGTAAAATGTGTTTTTGTTCCAAATAAAGATTATTATTATTATCTCCTTTATTACATTAAAAACCTTATAAATTACATTTTTAAATATACTTTCACAACTCTGAAAAAAAAAATACATTTAAAAATATAAAAAATAGTATCCCACCGGTATCGGGAACAGGGTCCAAGCTACCGGCGGTCAGGGCTCCAGAGAGAGGAACCTCCTAACAATGCGAGCCGTGTCCAGAAGTACCGCTTTCTGAATCAAGCCCTTGATCCAGCTGCCCAACGAGAGCCTCCTCAGGTGTTTGTCGAGGCTCTTGGCTATTAAGCCATTGGCTGTCACGACTATCGGCACAATGATTGCTGAGTCCACATCCCACATGTCGACAACCTCGCGAGCCAAATCAAGATACTTTATTTCTTTATCTTTCTCGGCTTTCACGAGGTTACCGTCATGCGGGACCGTTATGTCTACAATCATTGTGCGCCGCTCTACTCGATCCACCACCACTATATCAGGCTTATTGGCAACAATAGTCCTGTCAGTGATGATGGATCGATCCCAGTACAATGTGATATTTCCATTTTCGAGAACTGGGTCGGGCACGTACCTGTAGTACGGCACTTCCGATTCCACAAGGCTGTATTTCAGAGCAAGTTGCTGATGGATAATCCTAGCTACAAGGTTGTGTCTATGCAAGTACTCTTCGTTAGCTAGACGAGAACACCCGGAGATAATGTGTCTTATTGATTCCCCCGGACGGTGACATGCCCGACAGATGTCAACCGTGCCGTCTTTCACAATAAATTTCCGGTAATTGTTCGTCATCATAACTTCGTCCATAATTGCACAAATAAAACCTTCGGTTTCTCCAAAGAGGTCACCGAAACGTAGCCAGGTCACGGACGCTAGAAGATCTACATCGGGTCCATGTAGGGCCCGGAGAAAGCGTCCGTGAAGCTCCTTACTCTGCCATACTTCCATGCGATCATTAGTGTCAAGCACTACAGGTTTGCGCCAGTTCTCTTTGGCCAAGGAGAGCGGGGTGAGGCCCTTGTCCACCGCGACCACATCACGATGCATCCCCACGTCGGCTTCTAGGAAATATTCCCTGAGACTGCATATCTCGCGATTGTGTAGGGTTTTAGCGTTTAAAAAGCCTCGACCTCCACACTTTCGCGGGATATACAGTCTCATTACCGATGATCGTGGGTGATGCATTCGGTTTGCAGTCAGCAGTGTACGGACCCTCCTATCCAGGGCGTCGAGTTCGGTCTGAGTCCATTTGAGTATGCCGAAAGAGTACATCAAAACTGGCATGACCCAACCGTTAAAGGCGCGAACCTTGTTTCCGCCTGACAGAAGACTATTAAACACTTTCTTCAGGCGGCCAAAGAAGCGCTCCTTCAACGATTGCTTCATGTCAGTACCATTGATGCCCAACGCTTCCGACATACCCAAATACTTATAGGTGTCGGATGCGGAGAGGGCTTTAAGGTTTATGGAATCCGAGAGTTGAGTTCCCACGGATTCCACAATCTCCCCTCGCTTTACATGCATGACCGCACATTTGTCCACACGAAAGTCCATCCTGATGGCGCTACTGAAAGTTTCAGTTACTTTCAGTAGCTCCATTAGTTGCAAATTGTTGGGGGCAAAGAGTTTTAGATCATCCATGTACAGAAGGTGAGATATAACCTGACCACCTCTCCTCAGCCGATAGCCTAGACCTGAATCCTCCAGCAGTGTGCTTAGAGGATTCAAGGCTAAGCAGAACCAAAGCGGGCTCAAACTATCGCCCTGAAATATGCCTCGCTCGATCCTTATCGGCTCGCTATTCCTCAGGATATTCCGACATCCTGGATAGCGAAGGACCGTCCTCCATCGCCCCATACATGCCATCAAGAAGGTGCGCAGAGTTGCATCTACTTTATACAACTCCAGCACCCTCATGAGCCACGTATGTGGCACCGAGTCATAGGCCTTCTTGTAATCTATCCAACATGTCGACAGTTCCTTTCGGGAACGTCATATCAATGCGTCCATTTTGAGAGGCAGACATGATGGAGTTGGTGTCTATATGTTGTTAATTTTAGCTCTCAAAATGGATGTAAGCACTTTATAGACCGTCGGTAAACACGTGATCGGCCTATAATTTTTGGGTTCCGCGGTGCTACCTGATTTATGGAGCAGGTGGGTAACTCCTGTTGTTAGGAACTGGGGTAGCGAACCAAACTCCAAAGCCGCCTGGTACTGAGCCACCAAGCGAGCGTGCGATCTTGTGATCTATTTGATCCAAAAGTTCTGCAGTCCGTCCGGCCCTGGAGACTTCCAGTTAGGCAACGGACGGACTGCACGAGCTACATCTTGGGGGCAGATGGTAATAGCCCCCATTTCTGGTATTGGATTGCAGGCTCGCTCGACTTCCCGAATCCAGTCACCTTCGGTGTGACTGACAGGCACCGACCAGATGCTGCGCCAGAAAGAACACATGGCATCATCATCTGGCAGGCACGTGTCAGCCACACCTTGGTTCGGTCGCTCCCAACCCCTATAAACCCACCTTTCATCGCTCTGGAAGGTGCGATTCTGAGTGTATCGCTCTACTCGCCGCTTATACCTACGAATACGGTTAGCCCATGCATACACTTTCTGCTTCAGGAAGTCGATGCGCTCTGTGACGCAGGACAGATAGTTCTGGGAGCTTATATCAGTCCCTGAGAACGCCCGCCTCACAAAGCGCATCACTCTTGGACGAGTATTGCCGTCTCTGAAGCAGATTAGTTTGCCGATGAGCGCTCTGGCCCCACCAATACGGTGTTCAATTCTGCACTGCCAGGCTGGTACGGTTCGTTTCGGTCGCGTAGCTCTAGAGTCATTGGGAAATTTGACGTGAGCTACACGACATGCCGCTACAGCCGCGCAGTACAGAATCGAATGAGTATCGGTGAGGTCTTCGCAGTCATCAAAATAGTTTGATAACTGCGAATCCAGGAGCGCCACCAGCGCCCTATTTTTGTTATGCATGGGCAAACGAGGTAAGCGTGGTCTAAGTTCGGGCGACATGAACCGATATTCCAAAATCGCACACTCCAAAGCATTCCTCAATTCCTCATTGCACTGGGTACTTACATTTGTAGCCCTATCATCACTTCCTTCGTCAGCTTGATCAGTGTTGGACTGTGGTAGTACCACAACAGTCTGCGACGGGGGGGCGATGACACGGCTACTCTGCATTTCACTTCGCAGGTGATCAAGCACAGTGTCATCCAACATATGATTACGTTGGATGACCCGCACCTGATCCGACAGTCGTTGTACCGAAACGTTGACAGCTGGCTCAAGCACCTGAAAAAGAGAGAGCATCCGAACACGGTACGCGGTCAGATTATTTCCCCCCTCTGTAGCCCCATAGTATGAGCGCATGACGTTTTCATTGATGGATCGTGTCCATCTCATGCGCTGCACACTTCCGCCGGGAGCTGGGACCCTATCAGAGGCCGGTGGGCCTCGAGGTCCTAAGCCGTCCGGCGGCCGGCGTCCTCCTCGTCGACGAGCAGGTGGTGGCGTCGTGGGCGGGGAGAAATACTCGTCGCTCGAGCTCGACGCAACTACCGCGGCTGGTGTCGTCACAGCGCTCACAGTAGCGCTGGGTACCGGCGGCGGCGAGGCGGAGCTGAGCGATGAGTCCGGAGGTGGTGGGTGTGCTTGACGTGCGGCTGATCTTGTCAACATAGTTTCCTCATATCCATTTCGTCAGATCTTGTTCATGTTATTTTTATCGGAGGTGACATCTGTCATGTCACCTCCGATTCTGTAGTTTTTGAATAGTTATGGTCTAATTTTTGGTTTTAAAGTAATTTTCAATTTTCAGGATTCGTTTCTATTGAAAGACTATTGTAAGACTTGGTCAAAATTATTTTCAGTAATATTATTAGTTAAAATTTGAAATTCAGACGTTTTGTTGACACGGTGTTGCCATATAATTATTATTATTATTATTACTGTCTTATAATTAGACTAGCGACCCGCCCCTTTTTCGCACTGTTTTACGACTTGACAAAACATCAATATTTCTTTATTAAGTTAGAGTTTAATATTAATAAATCATACACCTATATTATACCTTCCAAAATAAATTTTCTAAATGTTGGTGAAACCCGCATCAAAATCCGTTGCGTAGTTTAGAGGAACAACGCGGTGTTACCGACCATATTATATGGATTGAAGTTCATTCAGTTAGGTTTGGACACATCTTGCATTGAACCTCGTTGGTTCAATCTAAGATGTGTAATACCTTCCTGGCAATATTTTGAAACTAGATCAGATATTAGAGAAATTGCTTTTAAAATAATTGTCAAGGCTTTTAGAACTTTATTTAATAAAGGCAGCGAAGCTATTTGCTGATAAGTCACAGGATGTGGGTGCCGGCGCGGCGGCGGAGCGGACGCGGAAGCTGCCAATTACAGGTGCATCTACCGGTTCATCCGATGTTTCAATGCGGGTGAGGTTTCATAAACCTCACCCGCATTGGACCCCCGACTCCATAAGCCATCACAACACAAATAAAAGCTGGAGAGCCAATAGCCAATCCAAGAAATACTAAAGGAAGAGCTCATAAAATAATATTTTATTTTTATGAGAGGCTATTTGTCAGTATTGCATTTAAAGCTTGTTCGAAACTCAAAAATTCAGTTGATAGTACCTTCATAGTTAAACTGAAAGATTGATATGAACATATTTTTTATATATTGGATAGGTTCTTTAACTTACACAGTAGCAGCAGGATCAGGAACTAAGAATTTCCACAAGTTGAAGTCCAAAATTAGGCCAAGAAGTTAATTCCCTGTAAGCCAACACTTTCCTAATGCATTAACGAACAAGAGTCTTAAGAGAAATTTATGCTGACTGCTTCAGCAGGTAGCCAAAGCCTAATTAACAATATTTATGAGAAGACTTAGAAAAAAGTTATTACGGTTCTTTCAGGTGTACAGTTAGCAAACTAATGCTATTACAGATCAATTTTATGAATGTCGTGATTGTGGTAATGTCAGGCTTAATTATAGGCATAAAAATATCGAAGCAGTCTATTACATCTAGATAAAGTCTAGACATTTTCAGGCCTAAATAAATATTAATTCACGACTATGTATTTAGGTACGCCTCTTCTGAAGTCAAAGAACAACATTCTCGAAATAAACCATTGTTTCGAATCCATCCCCAGTTATAACCTTTTTTTTTTACTTTATTGGTCAACCAACAATTGTTTACACTGTAAATAGTTAAAGTAATAACCACCATATTCTATGGTTAGTGTAACAATTTTTTACAGGTTAGCACCGCATGCCCCATTAACATATTAGGTGTGCTACAAGCACTAAACTATAAAATTAATACATAATAACTAAAATGTTCAATTTTAAATTAACATTACGTGATGGAATATAAAACAAATATAACAGCAAAAGGTAAAATTCAATAGAACAAAACAAACAGAGACACAGCAAAATAGTTTTTAAATTAAATTAAACATTACTAGTAGTTGTTCTACGAAACTTACGAGACGAGGAACGACAGAGTTTGTGACAAGTATTGTAAAGTAATAAAAGTATTGTTAAAATAAGTTAAAGGAGTGATAGGAGCACGAGGGAGTGTAGCAGGAGCCCGAAACTGTGACAATCAACTTTACATCGGAGTAGCTTATATATGAATAAGGAATCAATGATAATTCTCAGTTTCTCCAATGAGACCATCTTAAAAAAAAGATAGTCAGTCGGGCATCATACGATCGTATCCTTTTTGCATTTCCGCTGGCATAGGCCGGATCTAGTCGAAGAATGTGCGTTGAGTAATGAGGTCTACAATTTGTGCTGCAGTATTCTATGATACTACGAACAATACAATTGTATTACAAAATCTTTTTTCGTCTCCGACTACGCTTAAAACCAGCAACATTCCCTACAACAAATCCCAGCATTCTAGAAGCCTTTTTGATGACGCCCTCAAGATGAGGTACAAATGTCCAGGCATTACCAAAAGCAACTCTTAAGTCCCTTATTTGATCCACCTCTTGGATAACGTTAGGGCCCATATGATACACACTAGCCGTCAATTTATTTTTACTGGTGTATTTCACTTGGTAACACTTTTTAACGTTTAAGCTCATTTCATAATCGTTACACCATTCAACTAAAGAGCCTACATCCCTCTGAAGTAATGTTATATCGTTTTCAGATTCGATTATCCTGGAGAATTTTAGGTCGTCCGCAAACATATAACATTCTGAGAATCTTAGGCAGTTCGGGATATCGTTAACTAAAACATTAAATAGAACTGGTCCAACATGTGAGCCCTGTGCAACCCCTGAAGACATCTTGTATGTTCCAGATTGGAAACCATTAACTGCGACAAAGAAGATACGATTTTCGAGATAAGAATGAAGCAAATTGTAGAGTGTGTCGAAGTTATCTTCGTATGGAATCATCCATACGCAGATAACTTCGAAAGAAGTATATGATGAGGTACGCGGTCGAAAGCTTTGCTAAAGTCTGTGTAAATCACGTCAATCTGCTTGCTGCAGTCAATGGAATCCGAAAGCATTTCTGTAAAAGTCGCTAGGTTAGTGCAAGTAGACCTAGAACCCACGAAACCATGCTGAGAATTGCTCCTATAGAGTTTGAAGTGTGCCTGAATGTATGGACAGGCTAAGGATTCGAAAACGTCAAACATTTATAAGAGTGATAAAAACATCACTAATCTTTGCTTTTTCCATAAGTCAGGGAGAATACCTGAGCTAAGAGATTTGTTAAAGATCAGTGTTAAAGGGATACCAAAGTTGGGGCACACTTGTAAATTAATATTGGTGAAATACTCTCGCGAACAATCATAGGTGCCATTAGTGGTAGACTGTTATTCTTCATATTTCGAAGAAAATCTGACTCCGGTTCACTAAGAATCGCTATCGCATCGCTGAACGAGGAGGAAAAATTAGACGCAAACATTTCTTAGATTTGTGGACCATCAGATGTAGATACGGTTCCGTTAGTCATTGTAGCCGGGAAAGAGCTAGAGCCACCTTTTTTATCCTTAATGTATACCCAGAATCGGTTCGGATTTTTTTAGATTAATTTTTTTATGTCTTTTATGTAACCATTTTATCTGCCAATAGATAATTTGGAACGCCGTTTGCATTATAATGTTTTATTTTTATTTTCTACTCTATGCATATTATTTCTCCTTAATAATCCAACAGATAATTTTCTTCAGAGGTGGGTAATGAAAAAAGGTGATTATACCTCTATTACGATCTATACATTTTCAGATTTTGTCTGCTTTCAGTTTCGTTAGGGTTTAAGAGATGTGTATATCTTTTAACCACTTTAATAAAGAGCTAGATTGTGAATATTTGAGTACCTACTTATTATGTCTGTTTTTAACAGAACACTTATCCAGTTGTTCAGTACGTAGGTACCTGTATCTGTGGTACCTACATATTTACTTTTTCTTTGAGGTTTATAATATTATATTATAGTTGGTACTCAATTTTGTAAGAACAAAGTTTGATTTAAATTACTTATAAAATACAAATTTAATAACACAATTGGCGAATCATTTTATTATCCCTAAGTGTTTTCAACAAGGCCAGAACAATGGTAGAAGTATTTTTAAATCAGGGCCGATTTTTCAATCTTCAGATAACTTTTATCTGTGGAGTAAAATTTTCGGTTTGACATCTTTTGTATCGAAAATATGTACAACCATCATGTTTCTTTTTTAATGAAAAATATCTGACCATAAGTATTGAAAAAATCGGCCCTTGTTGAACAATGATTGTTTTCGGCGATTAAAAGGTCGACCATGAATCATTAACCGGTTTAGGCTTGTAAATGAATCTGTCCTAATCATTAAAATGGCTCTTTTGAATACCTTATTGAAAGTATTGTTTCCAGTATGTTTAGCATGAAATCAGCATTGTTTGTACTACAGCCATCCAGTCAGCTCTATTCCAGGGTTTACGAAGAACTTAAAGTAAGTGTAAAAAGTACTTAGCCTTTTATTTCGCTGCCTTTCACGTATACAAAATGGCGAGAGCGAATAAACAGGAATATTCACATTTTGTTTAGGCCTACCTGACGCCAGGCAAGCGCAACACCGCTTGGTACGTATCATGACAAAGTAAATAAGTACTTTAATTTCCCGCGGTGTTGTAATAAAATATGAACTTTGTGGTTTAAGCATTTAAAATAAGAGTGAAATTGTGAAGTTTTATACCTATATGAAAAAAGAAAATGCCATTGTATTTTCATGACGGTGCTCGGTCGAAATGTGTGTAGTCAAGTTAAATTAAATCGAGTCTAGTTTCGGAATAGGTATAAAATTGTTCGTCTTCTCGAATGCGCTATGAAACTATAAGTAGGTAAGTCCCTTTATTCAAATCGTGACGTCATCTGTTGCAGAGGTGTCGGTTTGGTGTTATACGCGCGAGGTTGACGTGTTTTTAATGTACCCTTCTCAAATATTCTTGAAGTTATATAGGCGATTTCTAGTAACAATGTTATAGTCAACACTGTTAATTGCTCAAAAATACTTTTATACTGGACATGCCATTTTCTATTCTATTCATCATTGGTAGCCTTGTTCCTCCCGTTCTGTGCGAGTCTCATCCAGGTCTTCTGTTCTATTCTATTGCTCGGCTGTAACTGTAACTGTAGTTCTTAAATATTTTTTCTTTCTAACCCTTCTATAGACTATCACATAGACGTGTCAATACGTACTTAAATCAATGCCTATCTTATTTTACTTTTAAATCTAATTTATTTTCAGATTTCGATGATCTGAAACTTTTGTTCGGAATTTAAATATTTTCTCTAAGTCTAGGATTTAAAGGAGACCGTGGCAAATGTGATTCAAGTGTCCTCTAGACAAAACCTAAGATTTTACGAGAGCAAATCTTAGACAGCATCAGGAACTGTTACAGCGGAAAATGGGGGAAAAACTTAGCAGTTTTCTTTAAACTCCCAGTTTTTAAGTTCTCATTAAAAATGCTTACAAAATCACAACCATGTTATGTCTGAATAACATAATATAGCTTTTACACCTGGTAATGGAGAAGCAGAGCTCTGTACCTACATATACATTTACGGTTAAGGTCAAGTCCCATTATACTAATACATGGTGCGCCTATTGCCATCAACTGGTCACAAGTCCAGACTTCGTTACTACTGAGAAATGTTTGATGGAGAAAACCAATAATACATTTCCAGACCTGGGAATCGAACCCATAACCTCATGCTCAGCAATAGCCTCATTTTCTAGACCAACGTGGCAGTCCTTGAATCTAAGAACAAAAACTGTAAGCATGTAATTTGGGTGTATGTAATCTTGTCTTCCAAAAACACTTCTGAGAGTGAATTAAGGCATCCTTACATACTTGCACCAAATAGTTTCCAATCAGCTTAAGCCAAACATGACGTAATACTTGCCTTGAATTCCAACTCACCCGTGTAGCTGTGTACGGATGTTTTATTTAGGAAGCGTTACAACGTATAGTTATACTGCAGTGGCAGCAGTGCCCCGCGTAAAACAATTGGTCCTCGGAGTGAAGGTATGCCTAACGAACCGTAAGCGACTTACACGATGCAAGCATTACATTGTTAACTGTCTTACATTTGCAGGTTTTCGTTTAAGTAAGAACAGCTTCTTGAACTTCTTTTTTTTTAAGTTGTGGACTTTACAGACGGTTAGCATAGTGGACCTTATAATTGCTTGGCCACCCTGACTTTGAATGTCACTAACACTTCATAAGGTCTATCCTTGAATCCGCTTGATGTGGGAACCACAGAAGCGGTCGAAGTGGCGGTGATTGGGTGAGGCCTATGTCCAGCAGTGGACGTCTTTCGGCTGAAATGATGATGATGATGAACCTTAATAAAGCTTCAATTTTCTGAGGATTGTTGGGATTGTTGTAAAGTGGTAATGTAATTGCGAGGTTAATTATGCCTACTTACTTGAGATAAATACCAAAACGAAAAAATCTTTCCTTGTGAGAAACGATTTCATTACCAGGTTTCACGTCTTTTCGTGGTAGGTATTTGCCATAATTAATACATCATTTATATAAAATTTAGAAAAAAACATAATTATGTTTTCCTTTCTGATGGAAAACATTTACTTATTTCCAAATAAGTACTTTCACGTTTGTATTATTACCAGGCCCAAAACGATGAACACACATACTAAAACTAAAGGCGTTGTTGAAAATACATTGCATTAATAAATAATGGAAGAGTTGTATCAGGAGTTACTTGATCGATTGTGACTGCAGTAGTGAACAAAATTCAATACAAACTCGTTTAGACTCGTATTACTATAGGAGGAAGAACAATGACGATTTGTTAGCGAGGAACTCCTGGAGTACTGTTTGTTAGTAACTTCTACTCATTTATCGTAGTACGTTAGTAAATGGGAATTTTCTGAGTATGCTCGATTCGTCGTAGGTACTTAGACTTATTGCTTCAAGATCGATAATTGTGTGACTTTATTGTAACAAAGGCTGCTCAAGATCCTATTCTATATTAAGAGGTATCGGGTATTTTTTTTAAATTGAGTACCCTCTATTTGATTACTAACAATACTTATAGATTTTTAAATAAGTACATAATTGTCTTAAAAATTTTAAGTTTTTATCACGTAGTTTTTAAATCTAGATGGTAAGAAGTACCAATGTTTCTCTTTTCAAAATGTATTTCGCTAATAGTCTTACAATCATGGTACATTACGCCATTTGTCTCTTTAATGGCACAAATCAAAGTTGGTTTTAAGAAAGTCACGAACTAAGGAATAAAAGATTTATAGTAGGTAGATAATTTTCGGACCGACTATCTTTTTCTTGCTTATTTGCCTACTACTTCAAATTTGTTTAAGTTAGATTACCTACTAGCGTTACCCCTCGTCCTAATTAATCAAAAGCCATCGTCGCGTTCATATGTCACTTTTTATTCGAAGGACCGGAACACGTGGTCGCGCCGACAGGGGGTGTCATCCGGGTTTTTCGAGAGTGCCTTTTTTAAAGTGAAAGCATCACAGCAATGATACTTTACTCACATTAAAATCTAGTCTATTAATATAACTTAAACTGCTAAGTAACTAAAATTAAGGAATCGTCTAATAACGTCTTTCTTATTCAATATGTTAAGGGGAAGACACTTGATTCATGTCATGTGTTCGATCAATCAATCTATCAATTTTTATTTGTAAACATAGGTAAACATTAAAGATCTTAAATATATATAGTTTTAATATCGTAAATTTTATAATTAAAAAGCATAAGTCCAAATGAGTAGTAGTTTTATTAAATAAAAATAATAGTTAAATTAATGTCAATTAAGTAAAGAACTGTCAATTTAATTAAATTTAACATGCATGTCAAAGGAAGTTAATTTATAGGAAATTTAACAAAATTCATCATTAAAAAAATCTTCAATAGAGTGATACGTCTTTTCCAATAAAAACAAAAACAAATTACTTTTGTAGACATTTCCTTCATTCCTTATACATTTCGGTAATTTATTATATGTATATCCTTGGAGCTATTACGAAACACTGTTCTTATATGTCAGCACTTGTACTACAGCTAGTTCACTTACGCTGCACTAAACTAACTCAAAAGATATAACCCTTTTTAGTCTTCGAACTAGATCAGTGTTGTCAAGGAGTTGTATCTCCGTGACATTCACGTGATGATGAAGTCTGTGTTCATGAGCTTTTGCATATTTTTGTTTAACTGTGTTAACGACATCCATATTGAGGTCACGGTGGAGATCGCTGTTTCTAATGTAAGTACCAGGGCGCGTTGGCTATATCCCTTAGTATTTTGTTTCGAAACGAACGTACTTAGACGTTGTATGTTTTGACGATTGCTTAGGCAGGCGCAGCCCCACAGCTGAATACCGTAGGTCCATAAAGGCTTTAAAACTTGTTTATATATCAACAATTTGTTAGATATTGATAATAGCGACTGTCTTCCAAGTAGCCAATCCATATTTTGCATCGAATATCTAATTTGGCTTTAAGTATTCGCGTAGGGTATTTGTTAGTTTTTCATGAATAACGGAAGAGAAAAGTGAGAGAGAGACATATGAACGCGACGATCGCATTTAGTTAGGACGCGGCCGTTTGGTACGAAAACCGCAGCTTTTATTTTACAGCTCACTTGATAATAAAACCATTTGTTCTTATATAGGATGTATATGTAAATTTTGACTAGTAATATTAAATCGACGGTTTCTTTACATACTGGGCGTTGCCAACCGGCCCTCTGGTATATGATCAATAATGCCACCAAATATTAAGTAGGTTTCCCTTGGGTCGGGTCACGCGAGGTTCGGCTGAATTAGAAACCACAAACAGCTGAGATTTATATCTTTATCTGTTTCAGAGATATTCGACCGAAGTCTTTCTACAAGAAATTCATTTTAGCAATTTCCATTTCGTAGGAACCTCGTAGCAAAATTAAAATGTCGTAGGTTTTGTGATAACATTAAATGGAATCCGTAAAGCCGTATAAATGTTTATAAAACTGAACGATATTATGTAAATTAATATTTTGAGTCGGTTAACTATTTGATAAAAAATACTGAGCATTATAGTTTTATAGGGACTTTTAGAATGACCAAACTGATAATAATACAATCTGAAGTAATAAAAGAACTAAAGTGCCCTTCCTAACGACATTGACGTTCATTAAATAAGGAGACGGAACATTTTGATTGCTTTCTTACTAATTAAAACCAAGATAATTTGCGGGAGACGGTTTTGACGAGAATGGAGTAGACCGAAATGTAAAGAAAATGGATTCAATGGTAGTTTTCTTCTGGAGAAGTTCAGAAGTTATACATATCATAAGCCAGCATAAAAACATCCATTGATGACCTCATCTTAAATCACTGCAATGTACAAAATGAAATTAATATATGTTTTTTTTTTTGTGTGAAATGAAACCTCATATTCACTATAGCTAGGTACATATTTTATTATTTCTAAATCACACCCTCATTTCCATTGGCATACCTACTTACTGCAACTCTCGTGTAATAACGAGTTATTTGTAAAAAAACATTCTGTGAAAAAGCTTAGCCAGCATACTTTGTCCAGGGAGTGTCCGGATACAAGTGGGAAGGTGTAACTCCAACCTGATAAAGGCAGCAGAGTGTGGATGAGCTATGTCGCAAACTATGCTCCACCTTATGCTCTAGCATCTGTGTCCCAAAAATTTAGACTCAAAGTGACCTCTGCGCTGTCACCAACGACGCCGTCTAAGTGGTCAAGTTTTGGGACAACAAGATCTGAGAAAATTCGTGCCAGCGACAAGCGACAAGACGAATAAGAAGAAGCGAGTGTCATGTGTGCCTTAGTTTATATTGACAAATAGAAAACAGGGCATCTATGTGACTTATTATACACAAAAGTAAAATAAAAAGAAATAAAAACTTAAATCCACCATACACGGAGTCAGTCAGAACGACATTACTGCAGTTATAAATCTAAGACAATGTTTAAAACAAACTGGGCACTAGGCCCGAGCATTGTGTACATAAAAGTTATAAAAATACGAGTATATATATAAAAGTACCAAATAGCGGTCAGTTTGTCACGTTACTTCTGAAAGGCAAGTTACATGGAGGCAATCTGTGACGTCAGACTTGATATTACAACAACATAACGTTACGCCTTGTTTCCCCTAAGGGTTGGGCAGAGGTGTACCTATAGTACACCCACATTTCGCCAGTTATGTTTTAAGTCCCATGTAATAGCGGGCGAGCCTATTGCCATCTACCGGGCACAAATCCAGACTTCGCGCTGCTACTGAGAAATTCCAGATAGAAAAACCCAATAACGCGTTGCCCGACTTAGGAATCGAACCCAGGACCCCATGCTCAGCAGTAGCGATTGCGACCACTAGACCAACGAGGCAATTAAAATTGATTGCTGGGAATTCTAAAATTAATGAAATAGTTGGTAAACCTTTTTGTGGAATCCATGATTATGTCTAGCAAAACAAACACGATCGCGTATAATGTTTCTTATTATGTTCTGGCTCTTGTGATACAGGAACCACAAGTCACAACTACACTGATGTTAGTATCTTGAAGTGAACGTAAATAAATAAATTATAAAGTGATTTATCTCCTTGTGAATGCTATAAAACATTTACATATGAAACAATAAATCTATCTTACGTTACGCTAAGACAGACATTACGCATATTTTTAATGTTCAGAGCAACAAAGGAGCTCAGTTTTTGGAGATGTGAGTAATAAAATATTAATCTCGTAAACCGTTCACATGCTCACATGATAAAGGCACTGCACTGCGGTATTTTCTAGTAGGTCTCAAGTTTACTCGGAAATTTGAGGCCTCTTAGTAAAGTGCCTAGAAACAATCGTAAGTCAGACTTAGTTTTCTCCGTGTAACAAAGCTCTTGCGTGAATTTAACGACTAGTCTTTGTAACTCCTCTAACTCCTTCAGCAAATTGTAGTGATTTCTGAAACGGTCGATATTGTAAATTAGTTCTACATTCTATGTAATAGCTTATATTATATATTTATAACCGGCTAATGAATTCTCTTCTATCAACGCTCATTGTCGTAGTGCTAACTACTTTATGAATATGTAATCGTTTCATTATTATCTGTGCGCAACAGCTGTCAATATATCCTTAGAACTATTTTGCAACAATATTCAAATCTGATCTTCCAATTGAATTGATACAAAAGACAATTAGTGTCCGGGAACCGAATTAATTTAATAAATCTGCCTCGATAGACAATTCAAATACGGACTGTACCGAGATAATCGTTACATTAATTTCATTAATTTTGTAAAGTCTTTATTACACTATTTGAATTCCGCACCTATTCTTAGCAGTTAAATAAAAGTTACGAGTGTAATTTCGAAACTGCTTAACCAAAGTAAGTTCAAAGACTGTGTGGACGAAATCGTATAACACGAAGGAAATAGTTGCCCTATTACCGCAAACTTCCACGCAGATCTAGCTAACAGAGTTTGCTCAAACGGTTTACGTTGTAAGTACAATGTAAATACAAAAATAAAAAGTTGTGCGCCATTTTGAATTTTGTTAAGACTTCAAAACTTTTAAAACTGTTTCCAAGTTGCATTGGATAGATAGGTACCTATTTATTTTGTTGGAAAAATGTTAAATGAGTTTGTTAAGAGTCCAATAGGCAACATGTTTTGTGGATCCCGCTTAGACACTTCGTAGTTTTATATTGTTAATTGAAAACATGTTTTATTTAATGCAAAAATATGTATGCTTTTACATTATTTTCTAGAACAATTATCAAAGAATCTTTTGTTAGGAATTCAATAAATATCCAGGGGCATATATTTAGTGGTTGTGAATAAGCCAGAGGTGCAGCACACGCAGGTAGGATACACAATTATTCACACGGCAGAGGCACGTCCGTCGTTCCGAAACCGGGTAATTTACGGGTGGCCTGATCTGTCGCGGCGCATCGTAAACTCCGCGCACTTCACGTTCAAACTCACTATTTTACAAATGTAGCAAAACGTGACGTTTGTTTGTAGCCACAATGTTTTATTTTTAATTTAGTTGTGTAGATAGGCTAAGTGTTGTTGGATAGATACAGGACGTGTGTTGTGTTTTCAGGTAAAATTTAAAGTATTATGTTGAAATTGGCGCCGATTCTACCTAAACATACTAAACTATCACTGTAATTCCTTATTTTTGGCTATGAGAATCATAAAGTTATTCTACAAAAAAAATTGTCTACATTTTTAAATAATTTTGACACAAATAAAAACGAATTTGACAATCGCGACTCCACATGGTTTATTTTTTTCTTTTGTTTTCGTAGCGTGGTACTTGTTTGCACTACAGCCGGGGGCAGCCTCGACGGGTTTTATATTTTTCACTTTTTGTGTGGAAAATATGACATATATTGCATATATCTAGGCAATATGGGTCTTTGTTGACTATATAAGAACTTTATCACAGCCATATTAAAAGCTTTGAAAAAAGTGAGAACGGTTGCTAACAACCTACTTTAAATCAATATTTAAATGTTTATTCAAAATGAAAAATGACAAGAGAAACCAAGAGTTGATTTTCAAAGACCCATTCGATGATAGCCCCCTTGACATAGTTCATCATCATTTTTTATCCTATTTCACAATATGTCACCTGGTTGTCGCCATTTTGAATTTTGATTACTGTCAAGTCTTAACTGACACTCACAAGAATACGACAATTCGATTGACGTAAGAAGAATCAAAATCAGTTCAAAGTCAAAGAATTTATTTCAAAGAGGCACTAAAATGCACTTTTGAACGTCATCATTTTCATTTAAATAGGCTCCCCTTCTAAGAGGTAGTTTCATATGAAGAAGAAGGGGCAAGAAACTACTCCGTTACTCTTTTAAAATGTTTAATAATATTTTGTGCAAATTAGTTATATTTTTATATGTGAAGACGATGCACCCAAAACAAAAATACTATACCACAAATAGGTAAAAATAATTATTTTTAATTATTTTTACCTATTTATCTGTCTTTGCTTATTAGCAAAGATAGATAAATCAATCACGTGAGGTACATGGTGCTCACATATTTACAAACATTTCGAAAGTAGTAAGTATATGATTTTCCTAAAATATTAACTAGGAATAAGTCAGTGTGCGAGTAAAGTAAAAGTAACAAATTTTGCAATAGTTCACGCGTTTGATTTCTAGAGTGCCACAAAGGATCAGACATACATACTTGCATAGGCTGATAAACCCATTACCATCCTTTGCGTCTCGCAGTGCGGTGTTTTTTTAAATAATGTTTCCAAAAATTCTCATGCAATATTTTTTTAAAGGTTACAGCCGGCCCCTAGCTTTAGCTACTTTGAAACATCAAACGCCGTTCAGTTTGAGTGGACATACTCTGCATATGCTTCTCGTTCGCTTCAAACCCCACTGAAAGACAACTTGTTTAAATTTTCAACTCATCTCGCTGAATAGCCTTTAGTAAAACCACAGGTAATGTCTAGAATGTTTGCTATTCATCTCTGGAATGAAAAGCTTAGATGCACCATGTTAAGGGAGGTGTCATAAAACTATTAAGGTTTTTTCAATGTTGTATATTTGTCATCTCGGGTTTGTATCGCCAGTCCAACTTATGAGTATTTTTAAAACCATAATCCTTTTGTGGCTGCATTGTTATTTTCTCAAAAGTATAAAGTCGTTGTGTATGCTGATAATCATACAGATATAAATGTATGTATTTGTTTAAAAGTCTTCTGTGCATGCAAAAGTCTAAAACATTGTATATTTTAAATGAGTGACTCTAGAAACTTTAAATATAACTAGGAATACACACACAAGGAACCTTTATCCTATCAGCTTTATTTCCATATAATAATGATGTAAGCTTCTTAAACGGTAATTTCGATTAGACCCTTCGTAAGTTTTTTAAAGTAAACGGCGCGTCTAAACCATTTTACAAGGGTTGTATAATAGAACCCCGGTCGGTCCACGATTTGTTCCGACGGGTTTTCATGCGGTACGAAAAGACATCCCGATGTCGGCTTGAAGAATATTCTTATTTATCAAAGAGTTCAGCTCTCAAATAATGTTTGTATAGGGGAACCGAGCGCCGTATGAAGAGTTATTGATTTTGAAAATACTATCCCCGCTTCGGTTTTGAAATATGTTGTAAGTTTCCACAATCTGCTGATTGCGATTCGAGACGAATTGATATTCTTATGTGATTTTTATTTCTTGCACATTGAATAAATCAATGAATCGTTTTTAAAGAGGTATTTCGTTTGACTTGCATGATTCGTTTGTGCATAAGGCTTTAATTCCGAAAATTAAAAACATTCTTGTTTGTTTCTTAAGTTTAAGTAAATGTTTTGGAATAAATCTAGCCCATCTACACAAGTCTACACAATATGTACAGCTATTTTGTATTAACTAATTACAACAATGTTTTCGTTAATCGAATTCTTCTCGACAGCCCCGCCCCTTCATTCCGTAATAGAAGTACCTAGTACCTACTACCTACGTCGACATGCAGAACTTTATTTTCCCAGCTGTTAACGGTTCTATAAGCAATGTGGCCAAACTAATTCGTTGAGCTATGACGGTAACTTTTGTTCTTTTACCAATTTTTCCGTTTCCGTATTTTATTACTTAGGGAAACTTGAAGCATTGTTCTCTATGCCCTGTTGAGTGACCGAGTTTATGTATGAGGACAGACGTTGCAAGGGGAGGACCCAAATGAATATGAACTCAGTAAAAGTGACAAAGCTTGAGTGTAATTTGTAACTTTTGAAGTGGCGATCTGTGTCCCAGGACTGGGAACGTTATAGTTTATCATTATGCTAAACGGTTGAGTGTTTGACACATTCGTATCATATAGTTTTCGGTAGCACGTGCTTTTGGTTGTATACATACATTATTCCTGTTTAGTACTTTGATAGAGTTTTAAGTAAACCTCTTTTATCGGTACCAGAAGTAAAACATAACTTATGCTGTGATAAAAAAAAAAACATTTGACAGCAAGGTAAGGCTTAAATGTAAAGTTGCCTTATTATGTTTCTACATGGTGATGTCACCTTCAGCATTAATAGGAAGACGTTTTGAAAAACATTGGAAACTTCTTTTACACCATTTTATTATGATATTACTTTGGGGTCCATGAATTAGGGATTTGGTCGCAATTTATGGTTCTAATAACTTTTAGTGACAGTGCCACTATAATGAAATGCTGCCGCCAATCCATCATGGGGTAATCTCACTTTGATAGATGGAAATGGGAATAATATAAGTACATCTTTATTGTATGGGCCCTCACTCACGTTGGTATTCCATTTCAGTACATGCAAATTCAATCAGGCCTTTGAAACCTTACGCGTTTACCTATAGGGTTTTTCATACTTTTGACTATCCAACAAATTTCACAGAACTTTTATAATATAATATGTGCTCTCCATAAGTGTTCTTTCCATAGCCAGCTGAACAAGAACTGACCCTGAACCGATATATTCCTGCGATGTATTCCCATAAACAGAAATATTTAAGTTTTAAATTAATTTATTCGTAGTTTAATAATCATATTAACATAATATACAAACTTTAGAAAAACAAATAACATGAACAAGAATATAAAAAAGAAGGAAAAGACTCATAAGACATCGAAAAATTCATCCACATCGCTGTCAAACAGGTAAAGTGCACAATTTTATTTATACCTAATATATTTATTTTCAAAAAAACTCAAACTCAAAGCATTTATTTAAATTATACCATTTACAGGCACTTTTGAATTGTCAAGGTATAGCGTACATATGAAACTCCACGGACTCTCTTTTAAATAAAAATATGGTTTCAAAATATTGCTTACATCGATGTGGATTGCTCCTTCATGGAGCATTGGACAAAACTAAATGTACGAGTAGTGCTGTCCTGATCTAATGTTTCCATTGTGTGTGTATTTCTTGTAATATTATTAACATGTATGGATGATTATAATAAATAATAATTGTATTTATGCACTGTCTTATAATCAGACTAGCGACCCGCCCCTTTTTCGCACTGTTTTACGACTTGACAAAACATCAATATGTCTTTATTAAGTTAGAGTTTAACATTAATAAATTATACACCTATATTATACCTTCCAGAATCGTAAATTTTCTAAATGTTGGTGAAACCCGCATCAAAATCCGTTGCGTAGTTTAGAGGAACAACGCGGTGTTACAGACCATATTATATGGATTGAAATTCATTCAGTTAGGTTTGGACACATCTTGCATTGAACCTCGTTGGTTCAATCTAAGATGTGTAATACCTTCCTGGCAATATTTTGAAACTAGATCAGATATTAGAGAAATTGCTTTTAAAATAATTGTCAAGGCTTTTAGAACTTTATTTAATAAAGGCAGCGAAGCTATTTGCTGATAAGTCACAGGATGTGGGAGCCGGCGCGGCGGCGGAGCGGACGCGGAAGCTGCCAATTACAGGTGCATCTACCGGTTCATCCGATGTTTCAATGCGGGTGAGGTTTCATAAACCTCAGCCGCATTGGACCCCCGACCCCATAAGCCATCACAACACAAATAAAAGCTGGAGATCCAATAGCCAATCCAAGAAATACTAAAGGAAGAGCTCATAAAATAGTATTTTATTTTTATGAGAGGCTATTTGTCAGTATTGCATTTAAAGCTTGTTCGAAACTCAAAAATTCTGTTGATAGTGCCTTCATAGTTAAACTGAAAGATTGATATGAACATTTTTTTTTTATATTGGATAGGTTCTTTAACTTACACAGTAGCAGCAGGATCAGGAACTAAGAATTTCCACAAGTTGAAGTCCAAAATTAGGCCAAGAAGTTAATTCCCTGTAAGCCAACACTTTCCTAATGCATTAAGGAACAAGAGTCTTAAGAGAAATTTATGCTGACTGCTTCAGCAGGTAGCCAAAGCCTAATTAACAATATTTATGAGAAGACTTAGAAAAGAGTTCTTACGGTTCTTTCAGGTGTACAGTTAGCAAACTAATGCTATTACAGATCAATTTTATGAATGTCGTGATTGTGGTAATGTCAGGCTTAATTATAGGCATAAAAATATCGAAGCAGTCTATTAGATCTAGACAAAGTCTAGACATTTTCAGGCCTAAATAAATATTAATTCACGACTATGTATTTAGGTACGCCTCTTCTGAAGTCAAAGAAATAAATTATTGTTTAGAATCCCTACCCAGTCTTATCATTTTTTTTTCCTTTTTTGGTCAACCAACAATTGTTTACACTGTAAATAGTTAAAGTAATAACCACCATATTCTAAAGTTAGTGTAACAACTTTTTACAGGTTAGCACCGCATGCCCCATTAACATATTAGGTGTGCTACAAGCACTAAACTATAAAATTAATACATAATAACTAAAATATTCAAATCTAAATTAACATTACGTGATGGAATATAAAACAAATAAGAAAAATTCAATAGAAAAAAACAAACAGAGACACAGCAAAATAGTTTATAAATTAAATTAAACATTACTAGTAGTTGTTCTACGAAACTTACGAGACGAGGAACGACAGAGTTTGCAACAAGTATGGTTAATTAAGTAATAAAAGTATTGTTAAAATAAGTTTAAGGAGTGATAGGAGCACGAGGGAGTGTAGCAGGAGCCCGAAACTGTGACAATCAACTTTACATCGGAGTAGCTTATATATGAATAAGGAATCAATGATAATTCTCAGTTTCTCCAATGAGACCATCTTAAAAAAAAGATAGTCAGTCGGGCATCATACGATCGTATCCTTTTTGCATTTCCGCTGGCATAGGCCGGATCTAGTCGAAGAATGTGCGTTGAGTAATGAGGTCTACAATTTGTGCTGCAGTATTCTATGATACTACGAACAATACAATTGTATTACAAAATCTTTCTCCGACTACGCTTAAAACCAGCAACATTCCCTACAACAAATCCCAGCATTCTAAAAGCCTTTTTGATGACGCCCTCAACATGAGGTACAAATGTCAAGGCATTGCCAAAAGCAACTCTTAAGTCCATTATTTGATCCACCTCTTGGATAACGTTAGGGCCCATATGATACACACTAGCCGTCAATTTATTTTTCCGGGTGTATTTCACTTGGTAACACTTTTTAACGTTTAAACTCATTTCATAATCGTTTCACCATTGAACTAAAGAGCCTACATCCCTCTGAAGTAATGTTATATCGTATTCAGATTCGATTATCCTGGAGAATTTAAGGTCGTCCGCAAACATATAACATTCTGAGAATCTTAGGCAGTTCGGGATATCGTTAACTAAAACATTAAATAGAACTGGTCCAACATGTGAGCCCTGTGGAACCCCTGAAGACATCTTGTATGTTCCAGATTGGAAACCATTAACTTCGACAAAGAAGATACGATTTTCGAGATAAGAATGTAGCAAATTGTAGAGTGTGTCGAAGTTATCTTCGTATGGAATCATCCATGAAAGAAGTATATGATGAGGTACGCGGTCGAAAGCTTTGCTAAAGTCTGTGTAAATCACGTCAATCTGCTTGCTGCAGTCAATGGAATCCGAAAGCGTTTCTGTAAAAGTCGCTAGGTTAGTGCAAGTAGACCTAGAACCCACGAAACCATGCTGAGAATTGTGTGCCTGAATGTATGGACAGGCTAAGGATTCGAAAACGTCAAACATTTATAAGAGTGATAAAAACATCACTAATCTTTGCTTTTTTCCATAAGCCTGGGAGAATAAATGAGCTAAGAGATTTGTTAAAGATCAGTGTTAAAGGGATACCAAACTTGGAGCACACTTGTAAATTAATATGGGTGGAATACTCTCGCGAACAATCATAGGTGCCATTAGTGGTAGACTGTTATTCTTCATATTTCGAAGAAAATCTGACTCCGGTTCACTATGGATCGCTATCGATGGGATAGCGATCCATAGTGACGAGCTGACGAGGAGGAAAAATTTGACGCAAACATTTCTTACATTTGTGGACCATCAGATGTAGATAAGGTTCCGTTAGTCATTGTAGCCGGGAAAGAGCTAGAGCCATATTTTTTATCCTTAATGTATACCCAGAATCGGTTCGGATTTTTTTAGATTAATTTTTTATGTCTTTTATGTAACCATTTTATCTGCCAATAGATAATTTGGAACGCCGTTTGCATTATAATGTTTTATTTTTATTTTATAAAACATAATACAAAATTTAATGAGAACAACTTTATACTTTATGCATATTATTTCTCCTTAATAATCCAACTGATAATTTTCTTCAGGTAATGAAAAAAGGTGATTTTACCTTTATTACGGTCTATACAATTTCAGCTTTTGTCTGCTTTCAGTTTCGTTAGGGTTTTAGAGATGTGTATATCTTTTAACCACTTGAATAAAGAGCTAGATTGTGAATATTTGAGTACCTACTTATTATGTCTGTTTTTAACAGAACACTTATCCAGTTGTACAGTACATAGGTACCTGTATCTGTGGTACCTACCTATTAACTTTTTCTTTGAGGTTTATAATATTATAATATAGTTGGTACTCAATTTTGTAAGAACAAAGTTTGATTTAAATTAGTTATAAAATACGAATTTAATAACACAATTGGCTAATCATTTTATTATCCCTAAGTGTTTTCAACAAGGCCAGAACAATGGCAGAAGTATTTTTAAATCAGGGCCGATTTTTCAATCTTCAGATAACTTTTATCTGTGGAGTAAAGTTTTCGGTTTGACATCTTTTGTATCGAAAATATGTAAAACCATCATGTTTCTTTTTTAATGAAAAATATCTGGCCAAAAGTATTAAAACAATCGGCCCTTGTTGAACAATGATTGTTTTCAGTGATACAAAGGTCGACCATGAATCATTAACCGGTTTAGGCTTGTAAATGAATCTGTCCTAATCATTAAAATGGCTCTTTTGAATACCTTATTGAAAGTATTGTTTCCAGTATTTTTAGCATGAAACCACCATTGTTTGTACTGCAGCCATCCAGTCAGCTCTATTCCAGGGTTTACGAAGAACTTAAAGTAAGCGTAAAAAGTACTTAGCCTTTTATTTCGCTGCCTTTAACGTATACAAAATGGCGAGAGCGAATAAACAGGAATATTCACATTTTGTTTAGGCCTACCTGACGCCAGGCAAGCGCAACACCGCTTGGTACGTATCATGACAAAGTAAATAAGTACTTTAATTTCCCGCGGTGTTGTAATAAAATATGAACTTTGTGGTCTAAGCATTTAAAATAAGAGTGAAATTGTGAAGTTTTATACCTATATGAAAAAAGAAAATGCCATTGTATTTTCATGACGGTGCTCGGTCGAAATGTGTGTAGTTTAAGTTAAATTAAATCGAGTCTAGTTTCGGAATAGGTATAAAATTGTTCGTCTTCTCGAATGCGCTATGAAACTATAAGTAGGTAAGTCCCTTTATTCAAATCGTGACGTCATCTGTTGCAGAGGTGTCGGTTTGGTGTTATACGCGCGAGGTTAACGTGTTTTTAATGTACCTTTCGCAAATATTCTTGGAGTTATTACGGCTATTTCTAGTAAAAATGTTATAGACAACACTGTTAATTGTTGAAAAATACTTTTTCACCACACTACCTATTATTTGCAATTTTTACCCATCGATTTCCGAGGGTAAAAGCCTTTTTTGTTTTAAAACACTTTTACAAGTGTTTTAAAATTCGAAGGTTTCCGATTCAACATTTACTCGAAGTTTTAAATAAAACCAAAGAGTTAGGAACAAAAACGTTTTTAAGACAAAAGGAACGTTCAAAAACTGTCAACCGAAAATACCTGGTTATTCAGAACCGAAAATATCCGCTTTTAATTTATTTTAATAAACACATTCTTTACGTATTTTACTGGTTTTCTTTCTTGTTTGCAAGTTCCTCGTAGTGTGGTGAAAATTGTTGTGTTTCACTTATGGGTAAAAGTTTTTAGTTTCGTGATTTGAAACCTTCGCGACGCTCAGGGTTCTTCTTTTAATCCACTCGCTTCGCTGGTGGTTTAATTCTAGAACCCTTCGCTAGCTCAGGTTTCAATCCAAGCACTCACGGCATAAAACACTTTTACCCATATGTAAAACAAATAACTATTATACTGAACATGCCATTTTCTGTTTTATTCATCATCATCATTGGTAGCCTTGTTCCTCCCGTTCTGTGCGAGTCTAATCCAGGTCTTCTGTTCTATTCTATTGCTCGCCTGTAACTGTAACTGTAGTTCTTAAATATTTTTTCTCTCTAACCCTTCTATAGACTATCGCATAGACGTGTCAATACGTACTTAAATCAATGCCTAACCTTATTTTACTTTTAAATCTAATTTATTTTCAGATTTCGATGATCTGAAACTTTTGTTCGGAATTTAAATATTTTCTCTAAGTCTAGGATTTAAAGGAGACCGAGGCAAATGTGATTCAAGTGTCCTCTAGACAAAGCCTAAGATTTTACGAGAGCAAATCTTAGACAGCATCAGGAACTGTTACAGAAAATGGGGGAAAAACTTAGCAGTTTTCTTAAAACTCCATGTTTCAAAGTTCTCATTAAAAATGCTTACAAAATCACAACCATGTTATGTCTGAATAACATAATATAGCTTTTACACCTATATCCCCTAATGGAGAAGCAGAGCTGTTTACCTACATATACATGGTGCGCCTATTGCCATCAACTGGTCACAAGTCCAGACTTCGTTACTACTGAGAAATGTTTGATGGAGAAAACCAATAATACTTTTCCAGACCTGGGAATCGAACCCAGAACCTCATGCTTAGCAATAGCCTCATTTTCCAGACCAACGTGGCAGTCTTTGAAACTAAGAACAAAAACTGTAAGCATGTTATTCTGGTGTACCGGGTAAAACGGGGTGAATAGGAATGCAGGGGTGAATCGAAACGAAACTTTAAAAGGGATTGTTAACATTGAAATAATATAGTTTTTTGCCAACAGGGGCACTCAATCGTTAATTATAATACAGTCAATACATAGGATACGCATTTTGCAACAACCATTGTTATTAAAATGATAAAATCCCTTTTAAAGTTTCGTTTCGATTCACCCCTGCATCCCTATTCACCCCGTTTTACGGTATGTAATCTTGTCTTCCAAAAACACTTCTGAGAGTGAATTAAGGCATCCTTACAGACTTGCACCAAATAGTTTCCAAGCAGCATAAGCCAAACATGACGTAATACTTGCCCTGACTTCCAACTCACCCGGTTAGCCACGTACGGATGTTTTATTTAGGAAGCTTTACAACGTATAGTTATACTGCAGTGGCAGCAGTGCCCCGCGTAAAACAATTGGTCCTCGGAGTAAAGGCATGCCTAACGAACCGTAAGCGACTTACACGATGCAAGCATTACATTGTTAACTGTCTTAGTCATTTGCAGTTTTTCGTTTAAGTAAGAACAGCTTCTTGAACTTCTTTTTTTTTAAGTTGTGGACTTTACAGACGGTTAGCATAGTGGACCTTATAATTGCTTAGCCACCCTGAGTTTGAATGTCACTAACACTTCATAAGGTCTCTCCTTGAATCCGCTTGATGTGGGAACCACAGAAGCGGTCGAAGTGGCGGTGATTGGGTGAGGCCTATGTCCAGCAGTGGACGTCTTTCGGCTGAAATGATGATGATGATGAACCTTAATGAAGCTTCAATTTTCAGAGGATTGTTGTAAAGTGGTAATGTAATTGCGAGGTTGATTATGCCTAGTTACTTGAGATAAATACCAAAAAGAAAAAATCTTTCCTTGTGAGAAACGATTTCATTACCAGGTTTCACGTCTATTCGCGGTAGGTATTCACCATAATTAATACATCATTTATATATAATTTAGAAAAAAACATAATTATGTTTTCCTTTTTGATGGAAAACATTTACTTATTTCCAAATAAGTACTTTCACGTTTGTGTTATTACCAGGCCCAAAACGATGAACACACATACTAAACTAAAGGCGTTGTTGAAAATACATTGCATTAATAAATAATGGAAGAGTTGTATCAGGAGTTACTTGATCGATTGTGGCTGCAGTAGTGAACAAAATTCAATACAAACTCGTTTACACTCGTATTACTAAAGGAGGAACAATGACGATTTGTTAGCGAGGAACTCCTGGAGTACTGTTTGTTAGTAATTTCTACTCATTTATCGTAGTACGTTAGTAAATGGGAATTTTCTGAGTACGCTCGATTCGTCGTAGGTACTTAGACTTATTGCTTCAAGATCGATAATTGTGTGACTTTATTGTAACAAACGCTGCTCAAGCTCCTATTCTATATTAAGAGGTATCGGGTATTTTTTTAAATTAAGTACCCTCTATTTGGTTACTAACAATGCTTATAGATTTTTAAATAAGTACCTAATTGTCTTAAACATTTTAAGTTTTTATCACGTTGTTTTTAAATCTAGATGGTAATAAGTACCAATGTTTCTCTTTTCAAAATGTATTTCGCTAATAGTCTTACAATCATGGTACATTACGCCATTTGTCTCTTTAATGGCACAAATCAAAGTTGGTTTTAAGAAAGTCACGAACCAAGGAATAAAAGATTTATAGTAGGTAGAAATTTTTCGGACCGACGAATCTTTTTCTTACTTATTTACCTACTACTTCAAATTTGTTTAAGTTAGATTACCTACTAGCGTTACCCCACGTCCTAACTAATCAAAACCCATCGTCGCGTTCATATGTCACTTTTTGTTCGATGAACCGGAACACGTGGTCGCGCCGACAGGCGGTGTCATCCGGTTTTTCGAAGAGTGCCTTTTTTAAAGTGAAAGCATCACAGCAATGATACTTTACTCACATTAAAATCTAGTCTATTAATATAACTTAAACTGCTAAGTAACTAAAATTAAGGAATCGTCTAATAACGTCTTTCTTATTCAATATGTTAAGGGGAAGACACTTGATTCATGTGTTCGATCAATCAATCAATCAATTTTTTTTTGTAAACATAGGTAAACATTAAAGATCTCAAATATATATAGTTTTAATATCGTAAATTTTACAGTAATTAAAAAGCATAAGTCCAAATGAGTACTAGTTTTAAAATAAAAATAATAGTTAAATAAATGTCAATTAAGTAAAGAACTGTCAATTTAATTAAATTTAACATGCATGTCAAAGGAAGTTAATTTATAGGATTACCAACATTCGTCATTAAAAAAATCTTCAATAGAGTGATACGTCTTATCCAATAAAAACAAAAACAAATTACTTTTGTAGACATTTCCTTCATTCCTTATACATTTCGATAATTTATTATATGTATATCCTTGGAGCCATTACGAAACACTGTTCTTATATGTCAGCACTTACACAACAGCTTAAGTTCACTTACGCTGCACTAAACTAACTCAAAAGTTATAACCCTTTTTAGTCTTCGAACTAGATCAGTGTTGTCAAGGAGTTGTATCTCCGTGACATTCACGTGATGATGAAGTCTGTGTTCATGAGCTTTTGCATATTTTTGTTTAACCGTGTTAACGACATCCATATTGAGGTCACGGTGGAGGTCGCTGTTTCTAATGTAAGTACCAGGGCGCGTTGGCTATATCCCTTAGTACTTAGTTTCGAAACGAACGTACTTAGGTCTGATTCCAACGAAATTGAACGCGATCAGTGCATAAACTCCGTTTAAGAGCTGTCAGTGCCATTATTTTCTATGGAATATTGACACTGACAGTTCTTGAACGCGTTTTGGATGTGCTGAACGCGTTTAGTAACATTGGTGAAATCGGCACTTAGACGTTGTATGTTTTGACGATTGCTTAGGCAGGCGCAGCCCCACAGCTGAGTACCGTAGGTCCATACAGGCTTTAAAACTTGTTTATATATCAACAATTTGTTAGATATTGATAATAGCGACTGTCTTCCAAGTAGCCAATCCATTTTTTGCATCGAATATCTAATTTGGCTTTAAGTATTCGCGTAGGGTATTTATTCGTTTTTCATGAATACCGGAAGAGAAAAGAGAGAGAGAGAGACATATGAACGCGACGATCGCAGTTTTTTTTAACAGCAAACTTGATAATAAAACCATTTGTTCTTATATAGGATGTATATGTCAATTTTAACTAGTAATATTAAATCGACGGTTTCTTTACATACTGGGCGTTGCCAACCGGCCTTCTGGTCTATGATCAATATAGCTAAATCCTTATTCGAAAATGCCACCAAATATTAAATGGGTTTCCCTTGGGTCGGGTCACGCGAGGTTCGGCTGGAATCGTAGAAAGACGAATTAGAAACCACAAACAGCTGAGATTTATATCTTTATCTGTTTCAGAGATATTCGACCGAAGTCTTTCTACAAGAAATTCATTTTAGCAATTTCCATTTCGTAGGAACCTCGTAGCAAAATTAAAATGTCGTAGGTTTTGTGATAACATTAAATAGGTTCTGTAAAGCCGTATAAATGTTTATAAAACTTTACGATATTATGGAAATTAATATTTTGAGTCGGTTAACTATTTGATAAAAAATACTGAGCATTATAGTTTTATAGGGACTTTTAGAATTACCAAACTGATAATAATACAATCTGAAGTAATAAAAGAACTAAAGTGCCCTTCCTAACGACATTGACGTTCATTAAATAAGGAGGGCGAACATTTTGATTGCTTTCTTACTAATTAAAACCAAGATAATTTGCGGGAGACGGTTTTGACGAGAATGGAGTAGACCGAAATGTAAAGAAAATGGATTCAATGGTAGTTTTCTTCTGGAGAAGTTCAGAAGTTATACATATCATAAGCCAGCATAATTACATCCATTGTTAATATATGAACATATTTTTTTGTGAAAAGAAACCTCATTTTCACAATAGCTAGGTACATATTTTATTATTTCTAAATCTCACCCTCATTTCCATTGGCATACCTACTTACTGCAACTCTCGTGTAATAGCAAGTTATTTGTAAAAAAACATTCTGTGAAAAAGCCTAGCCAGCATACTTTGTCCAGGGAGTGTCCGGATACAAGTGGGAAGGTGTAACTCCAACCTGATAAAGGCAGCAGGGTGTGGATGAGCTATGTCGCAAACTATACTCCACCTTATGCTCTAGCATCTGTGTCCCAAAACTTAGACTCAAAGTGACCTCTGCGCAGTCACCAACGGTACCGTCTAATTGGTCAAGTTTTGGGACAACAAGATCTGAGAAAATTCGTGCCAGCGACACGAATAAGAAGAAGCGAGTGTCATGTGTGCCTTAGTTTATATTGACAAATAGAAAACAGGGCATCTATGTGACGTATTATACACAAAAGTAAAGTAAAAAGAAATAAAAACTGGAATCTACCATACACGGAGTCAGTCAAAACGACATAACTGCAGTTATAAATCTAAGTCAATGTTTAAAACAAACTGGGCACTACGCCCGAGCATTGTGTACATAAAAGTTATAAAAATATATATAAAAGTACGAAATAGCGGTTAGTTTGTCACGTTACTTCTGAAAGGCAAGTTACATGGAGGCAATCTGTGACGTCAGACTTGATATTACAACAACATAACGTTACGCCTTGTTTCCCCTAAGGGTTGGGCAGAGGTGTACCTATAGTACACCCACATTTCGCCAGTTATGTTTTAAGTCCCATTTAATAGGGGGCGAGCCTATTGCCATCTACCGGGCACAAATCCAGACTTCGGGCTGCTACTGAGAAATTCCAGATAGAAAAACCCAATAACACGTTGCCCGACCTAGGAATCAAACCCAGGACCTCATGCTCAGCAGTAGCGTTTGCGACCACTAGACCAACGAGGCAATTAATGAATTTGATGAAGGCAATTTGATTGCTGGGAATTCTAAAACTAATGAAATAGTTGGTAAACCTTTTTGTGGAATCCATGATTATGTCTAGCAAAACAAACACGATCGCGTATAATGTTTCTTATTATGTTCTGGCTCTTGTGATACAGGAACCACAAGAGTCACAACTACACTGATGTTTGTGTCTTGAAGTGAAAGTAAATAAATAAATTATAACGTGATTTATCTCCTTGTGAATGCTATGAAACATTTACATATGAAACAATAAATCTATCTTACGTTACGCTAAGTCAGACATTACGCATCTTTTTAATGTTCAGAGCAACAAAGGAGCTCAGTTTTTGGAGATGTGAGTAATAAAACATTAATCTCGTAAACCGTTCACATGCTCACATGATAAAGGCACTGCACTGCGGTATTTTCTAGTAGGTCTCAAGTTTACTCGGAAATTTGAGGCCTCTAAGTAAAGTGCCTAGAAACAACCCTAAGTCAGACTTAGTTTAGTTTTCTCCGTGTAACAATGCTCTTGCGTGAATTTAACGACTAGTCTTTGTAACTCCTCTAACTCCTACAGAAAATTGTAGTGATTTCTGAAACGGTCGATATTGTAAATTGGTTCCACATTCTATGTAAGAGCTTGTATTATATATTTATAACCGGCTAATGAATTCTCTTCTATCAACGCTCATTGTCGTAGTGCTAACTACTTTATGAATATGTAATCGTTTCATTATTATCTGTGCGCAACAGCTGTCAATATATCCTTAGAACTATTTTGCAACAATATTCAAATCTTCCAATTGAATTGATACAAAAGACAATTAGTGTCCGGGAACCGAATTAATTTAATAAATCTGCCTCGATAGACAATTCAAATACGGACTGAACCGAGATAAACGTTACATTAATTTCATTAATTTTGTAAAGTCTTTATTGCACTATTTGAATTCCACACCTATTCTTACCGGTTAAATAAAAGTTACGAGTGTAATTTCGAAACTGCTTAACCAAAGTAAGTTCAAAGACTGTGTGGACGAAATCGTATAACACGAAGGAAATAGTTGCCCTATTACCACAAACTTCCACGCAGATCTAGCTAACAGAGTTTGCTCAAACGGTTTACGTTGTAAGTACAATGTAAATACAAAAAAAAAATGTTGTGCGCCATTTTGAATTTTGTTAAGACTTCAAAACTTTTAAAACTGTTTCCAAGTTGCATTGGATAGATAGGTACCTATTTATTTTGTTTGTGAAATGTTAAATGAGTTTGTTAAGAGTCCAATAGGCAACATGTTTTGTGGATCCCGCTTAGACACTTCGTAGTTTTATATTGTTAATTGAAAACATGTTTTATTTAATGCAAAAATATGTATGCTATTACATTACTTTCTAGAACAATTATCAAAGAATCTTTTGTTAGGAATTCAATAAATATCCAGGGGCATATATTTAGTGGTTGTGAATAAGCCAGAGGTGCAGCACACGCAGGTAGGGTACACAATTATTCACACGGCAGAGGCACGTCCGTCGTTCCGAAACCGGGTTATTTACGGGTGGCCTGATCTGTCGCGGCGCATCGTAAACTCCGCGCACTTCACGTTCAAACTCACTATTTTACAAATGTAGCAAAACGTGACGTTTGTTTGTAGCCACAATGTTTTATTTTTAATTTATGTGGCACAGAATTGTTGGACCTCCTACATGATCTGGTTATTTATTTACCATTAGGCTTAGCGCTCCTGACTTTGAACGTTGGAATTGTTTGTTAAAACTTCTGCTCGGGGAGTACGTCTTTATAACCACAATAATAATGTAAATTTCCAAACATTGCTTTCTTTATACATGGATACCATAATAAAGCTGGATAGTGAGTTTTTATAAAATAGCACGGCGGTCACTGAAAATGTCCAAATAACACAACATTATTTAAGGAATTGTTGAAACCAGCACCCTAATTGCGTAACACATTTTCGTAAACGATTACGACTAATCTGTTTGATTTTGACGGTTCAAGAACATTCATTGCGTTCTATATATTGTTGAGCAGAATTTTTATCGAACTTAAGAAGCAATGGATTAGCAATCTGTTTCAAAACGATTCAGATTCCGATTGATTGTGTATTACGCAATTAGGGTGCAGGTCAAAACGAACATAGTATACGGATTTTGTGTTTAAAATTACCAAAAAATACGTATTCAAAATTTATAAAAGTCGTTTTGTACAGGACTGGTAAAATAGTTATTATTTCTGAGCGGTTTTATTTATCATCGCCCATAAATACCACTGAAACCGAATTTGGAACCGAATGCGGGTGGGACCCGGCCGGCGGTTTCCTCGGTCCCTTTATATAACAGATTTGTCATAAAATGAAATATTCGATGCATTAATTTTTATCACATTTCCACCGACCTTATTTAAGTGGTATCTGGCTTGGGTATCGGCCTTGTGTTAACTTCCTGGAAAATTGTGAAAGAGCGTTGTCGCTTAGATATTTAATACCAGCCCAAAGTTTCAGTGCCAATTTCACCAATGAAACTGAACGCGATCAGTACTTTTGAACCCAGTTCAATAGCATTGTCAATATTTCATTACAATTTTGACACTGAATTACAGTTTTAATGGTGAACTTTACCCTAAACCAACTCAGCCTATCGCAGTCCACTGCTGGACATAGGCCTCTCCCATGCTGCGCCACAACATCTTGGTCTGCGCCTTCTGCATGCAGTCTGTCCCAGCCACGTTTTCGCGGTGCCTCCTACCAAATAAACCCATATGCCACCGAGAACTATGTTGTACATACATGATCACTGTCCTATTTATAAATTTTCATAACATAACGTAACATCACGCCTTGTTTCCCCGAGGGGTTGGGCAGAGGTGTACCTATAGTACACCCACATTTCACCACCATAATAAAATATTTTTATAAAACAACAAAAATATCTGGCGAAAAGTATTAAAACAATCGGCCCTTGTTGAACAATGATTGTTTTCAGTGATACAAAGGTCGACCATGAATCATTAACCGGTTTAGGCTTGTAAATGAATCTGTCCTAATCACTAAAATGGCTCTTTTGAATACCTTATTGAAAGTATTGTTTCCAGTATGTTTATCATAAAATCAGCATTGTTTGTACTACAGCCATCCAGTCAGCTCTATTCCAGGGTTTACGAAGAACTTAAAGTAAGCGTAAAAAGTACTTAGCCTTTTATTTCGCTGCCTTTAACGTACACAAAATGGCGAGAGCGAATAAACAGGAATATTCACATTTTGTTTAGGCCTACCTGATGCCAGGCAAGCGCAACACCGCTTGGTACGTATCATGACAAAGTAAATAAGTACTTTAATTTCCCGCGGTGTTGTAATAAAATATGAACTTTGTGGTTTAAGCATTTAAAATAAGAGTGAAATTGTGAAGTTTTATACCTATATGAAAAAAGAAAATGCCATTGTATTTTCATGACGGTGCTCGGTCGAAATGTGTGTAGTCAAGTTAAATTAAATCGAGTCTAGTTTCGGAATAGGTATAAAATTGTTCGTCTTCTCGAATGCGCTATGAAACTATAAGTAGGTAAGTCCCTTTATTCAAATCGTGACGTCATCTGTTTGGTGTTATACGCGCGAGGTTAACGTGTTTTTAATGTACCTTTCTCAAATATATTCTTGGAGTTATTACGGCTATTTCTAGTAAAAATGTTATAGACAACACTGTTAATTGTTGAAAAATACTTTTTCACCACACTACTTAATTTTAAAACACTTTTACAAGTGTTTTAAAATTAGAAGGTTTCCGATTCAACATTTACTCGAAGTTTTAAATAAAACCAAAGAGTTAGGAACAAAAACGTTTTTAAGACAAAAGGAACGTTCAAAAACTGTCAACCGAAAATACCTGGTTATTCAGAACCGAAAATATCCGCTTTTAATTTATTTTAATAAACAGATTCTTTACGTATTTTACTGGTTTTCTTTCTTTTTTGCAAGTTCCTCGTAGTGTGGTGAAAATTGTTGTGTTTCACTTATGGGTAAAAGTTTAGTATCGTGATTTGAAACCTTCGCGACGCTCAGGGTTCTTCTTTTAATCCACTCGCTTCGCTGGTGGTTTAATTCTAGAACCCTTCGCTAGCTCAGGTTTCAATCCAAGCACTCACGGCATAAAACACTTTTACCCATATGTAAAACAAATAACTATTATACTGAACATGCCATTTTCTGTTTTATTCATCATCATCATTGGTAGCCTTGTTCCTCCCGTTCTGTGCGAGTCTCATCCAGGTCTTCTGTTCTATTCTATTGCTCGGCTGTAACTGTAGTTCTTAAATATTTTTTCTCTCTAACCCTTCTATAGACTATCGCATAGACGTGTCAATACGTACTTAAATCAATGCCTAACCTTATTTTACTTTTAAATCTAATTTATTTTCAGATTTCGATGATCTGAAACTTTTGTTCGGAATTTAAATATTTTTTCTAAGTCTAGGATTGAAAGGAGACCGAGGCAAATGTGATTCAAGTGTCCTCTAGACAAAGCTAAGATTTTACGAGAGCAAATCTTAGACAGCATCAGGACCTGTTACAGCGGAAAATGGGGGAAAAACTTAGCAGTTTTCTTTAAACTCCCAATTTTAAAATTCTCATTAAAAAGTCTTACAAATCGGATGGCATGGTAGTGCCCCCGCCAAGTCGAGCTCGAAGCAATCACTGCCGTACCATCCTTTACTGGAACCATTTCGCCGCATTTTCAGGCTCCTATTTGAGAACCTCTGGATAAGACCAGAACGCAGAAATTTTCGTCATCCAGTAAGCTATAATCACATACTTAAAATCCTAAATTTCAAGTCTGTAGGTCATTTAGGTCCGAAGTTAAGCGAAAGCAAAGTTTCGCATTTATGACACTCACTCACTCACTCATTCAAAAGAAGTAAATTCCCACCAAAAACATTCTGTAAAAAAACTAGCCAAGTTTATCTCTAAAAAGAAATGAAATCTAGACAAAGCCTATATCCCCAAATGGAGAAGCAGAGCTCTGTACCTACCTACGTATACATTTATGGTTAAGTTCAAGTACCATTATACTAATACATGGTGCGCCTATTGCCATCAACTGATCACAAGTCCAAACTTCGTTACTACTGAGAAATGTTTGATGGAGAAAACCAATAATACTTTTCCAGACCTGGGAATCGAACCCATAACCTCATGCTCAGCAATAGCCTCATTTTCTAGATCAACGTGGCAGTCCTTGAAACTAAGAACAAAAACTGTAAGCATGATATTCTGGTGTAAGTAATCTTGTCTTCTAAAAACACTGCTGAGAGTGAATTGAGGGGTAAGGGTAGCACCCTTACAGACCTGCATCAAATAGTTTCAAATGAGCCAAACATGACGTAATACTTGCCCTGACTTCCAACTCACCCGGTTAGCCACGTACGGATGTTTTATTTAGGAACCTTTACAACGTATAGTTATACTGCAGTGGCAGCAGTGCCCCGCGTAAAACAATTGGTCCTCGGAGTAAAGGCATGCCTAACGAACCGAAAGCGACTTACACGGTGCAAGCATTACATTGTTAACTGTCTTACATTTGCAGTTTTTCGTTTAAGTAAGAAGCTTCTTGAACTTCTTTTTTTTTAAGTTGTGGATTTTACAGGCGGTTAGCATAGTGGACCTTATAATTGCTTGGCCACCCTGAGTTTGAATGTCACTAACACTTCATAAGGTCTATCCTTGAATCCTTGAGTCGAAGTGGCGGTGATTGGGTGAGGCCTATGTCCAGCAGTGGACGTCTTTCGGCTGAAATGATGATGATGATGAACCTTAATAAAGCTTCAATTTTCTGAGGATTGTTGGGATTGTTGTAAAGTGGTAATGTAATTGCGAGGTTGATTATGCCTACTTACTTGAGATAAATACCAAAAAGAAAAAATCTTTCCTTGTGAGAAACGATTTCATTACCGGGTTTCACGTCTATTCGTAGTAGGTATTCGCCATAATTAATACATCATTTATATAAAATTTAGAAAAAAACATAATTATGTTTTCCTTTTTGATGGAAAACATTTACTTATTTCCAAATAAGTACTTTCACGTTTGTGTTATTACCAGGCCCAAAACGATGAACACACATACTAAACTAAAGGCGTTGTAGAAAATACATTGCATTAATAAATAATGGAAGAGTTGTATCAGGAGTTACTTGATCGATTGTGACTGCAGTAGTGAACAAAATTCAATACAAACTCGTTTAGACTCGTATTACTAAAGGAGGAACAATGACGATTTGTTAGCGAGGAACTCCTGGAGTACTGTTTGTTAGTAATTTCTACTCATTTATCGTAGTACGTTAGTAAATGGGAATTTTCTGAGTACGCTCGATTCGTCGTAGGCACTTAGACTTATTGCTTCAAGATCGATAATTGTGTGACTTTATTGTAACAAACGCTGCTCAAGCTCCTATTCTATATTAAGAGGTATCGGGTATTTTTTTAAATTAAGTACCCTCTATTCGATTACTAACAATACTTATAGATTTTTAAGTAAGTACCTAATTGTCTTAAAAATTTTAAGTTTTTATCACGTAGTTTTTAAATCTAGATGGTAAGAAGTACCAATGTTTATCTTTTCAAAATGTATTGTAACTTACAATCATGGTACATTACGCCATTTGTCTCTTTAATGGCACAAATCAAAGTTGGTTTTAAGAAAGTCACGAACCAAGGAATAAAAGATTTATAGTAGGTAGATATTTTTCGGACCGACGAATCTTTTTCTTACTTATTTACCTACTACTTCAAATTTGTTTAAGTTAGATTACCTACTAGCGTTACCCCACGTCCTAACTAATCAAAACCCATCGTCGCGTTCATATGTCACTTTTTGTTCGATGAACCGGAACACGTGGTCGCGCCGACAGGGGGTGTCATCCGGTTTTTCGAAGAGTGCCTTTTTTAAAGTGAAAGCATCACAGCAATGATACTTTACTCACATTAAAATATAGTCTATTAATATAACTTAAACTGCTAAGTAACTAAAATTAAGGAATCGTCTAATAACGTCTTTCTTATTCAATATGTTAAGGGGAAGACACTTGATTCATGTGTTCGATCAATCAATCAATCAATCAATTTTTATTTATAAACATAGGTAAACATTAAAGATCTTAAATATATATAGTTTTAATATCGTAAATTTTACAGTAATTAAAAAGCATAAGTCCAAATGAGTAGTAGTTTTAAAATAAAAAATAATAGTTAAATAAATGTCAATTCAGTAAAGAACTGTCAATTTAATTAAATTTAACATGCATGTCAAAGGAAGTTAATTTATAGGAAATTTACCAAAATTCATCATTAAAAAAATCTTCAATAGAGTGATACGTCTTATCCAATAAAAACAAATTACTTTTGTAGACATTTTCTTCATTCCTTGTACATTTCGGTAATTTATTATATGTATATCCTTGGAGCCATTACGAAACACTGTTCTTATATGTCAGCACTTGCACTACAGCTTAAGTTCACTTACGCTGCACTAAACTAACTCAAAAGTTATAACCCTTTTTAGTCTTCGAACTAGATCAGTGTTGTCAAGGAGTTGTATCTCCGTGACATTCACGTGATGATGAAGTCTGTGTTCATGAGCTTTTGCATATTTTTGTTTAACCGTGTTAACGACATCCATATTGAGGTCACGGTGGAGGTCGCTGTTTCTAATGTAAGTACTAGGGCGCGTTGGCTATGTCCCTTAGTGTTTTGTTTCGAAACGAACGTACTTAGACGTTGTATGTTTTGACGATTGCTTAGGCAGGCGCAGCCCCACAGCTGAATACCGTAGGACCATACAGGCTTTAAAACTTGTTTATATATCAACAATTTGTTAGATATTGATAATAGCGACTGTCTTCCAAGTAGCCAATCCATTTTTTGCATCGAATATCTAATTTGGCTCTTTCCAGCGCAGTTTCGCATCCAGGGACATACTTAGCAGTATTCGCGTATGGTATTATTTGGTTATTTATGAATACCGGAAGAGAAAAGAGAGAGAGAGAGACATATGAACGCGACGATCGCATTTGGTTAGGACGCGGCCGTTTGGTACGAAAACCGCAGTTTTGTTTAACAGCAAACTTGATAATAAAACCATTTGTATATAGGATGTATATGTCAATTTTAACAAGTAATCTTATATGGACGGTTTCTTAACATACTGGGCGAAGCCAACCGGCCCTCTGGTCTATGATCAATATAGCTAAATCCTTATTCGAAAATGCCACCAAATATTAAGTAGGTTTCCCTTGGGTCGGGTCACGCGAGGTTCGGCTGGAATCGTAGAAAGACGAATTAGAAACCACAAACAGCTGAGATTTATATCTTTATCTGTTTCAGAGATATTCGACCGAAGTCTTTCTACAAGAAATTCATTTTAGCAATTTCCATTTCGTAGGAACCTCGTAGCAAAATTAAAATGTCGTAGGTTTTGTGATAACATTAAATGGATTCCGTAAAGCCGTATAAATGTTTATAAAACTTAACGATATTATGTAAATTAATATTTTGAGTCGGTTAACTATTTGATAAAAAATACTGAGCATTATAGTTTTATAGGGACTTTTAGAATGACCAAACTGATAATAATACAATCTGAAGTAATAAAAGAACTAAAGTGCCCTTCCTAACGACATTGACGTTCATTAAATAAGGAGGAGGAACGTTTTGATTGCTTTCTTACTAATTAAAACCAAGATAATTTGCGGGAGACGGTTTTGACGAGAATGGAGTAGACCGAAATATAACGATAATGGATTCAATGGTAGTTTTCTTCTGGAGAAGTTTAGAATTTATAAATATCATAAGCCAGCATAAAAACATCCATTGATGACCTCATCTTAAACCACTGCAATGTACAAAATGAAATTAATATATGATTTTTTTTTGTGTGATAAGAAACCTCATTTTCACTATAGCTGGGTACATATTTTATTATTTCTAAATCACACCCTCATTTCCATTGGCATACCTACTTACTGCAACTCTCGTATAATAACGAGTTATTTGTAAAAAACATTCTGTGAAAAGCTTGGTCAGCATACTTTGTCCAGGGAGTGTCCGGATACAAGTGGGAAAGTGTAACTCCAACCTGATAAAGGCAGCAGGGTGTGGATGAGCTATGTCGCAAACTATGCTCCACCTTAGGTCCTTGCATCTGTGTCCCAAAACGTACAGTCAAAGTGACCACTGCGCTGTCACCAACGACACCGTCTAAGTGGTCAAGTTTTGGGACAACAAGATCTGAGAAAATTCGTGCCAGCGACACGAATAAGAAGAAGCGAGTGTCATTTGTGCCTTGGTTTATATTGACAAATAGAAAACAGGGCATCTATGTGACTTATTATACACAAAAGTAAAGTAAAAAAGAAATAAAGTAAAAAAGAATCCACCATACACGGAGTCAGTCAAAATGACATAACTGCAGTTATAAATCTAAGTCAATGTTTAAAACAAACTGGGCACTACGCCCGAGCATTGTGTACATAAAAGTTATAAAAATATATATATAAAAGTACCAAATAGCGGTCAGTTTGTCACGTTACTTCTGAAAGGCAAGTTACATGGAGGCAATCTGTGACGTCAGACTTGATATTACAACAACATAACGTTACGCCTTGTTTCCCCGAAGGGTTGGGCAGAGGTGTACCTATAGTACACCCACATTTCGCCAGTTATGTTTTAAGTCCCATGTAATAGGGGGCGAGCCTATTGCCATCTACCGGGCACAAATCCAGACTTCGGGCTGCTACTGAGAAATTCCAGATAGAAAAACCCAATAACACGTTGCCCGACCTAGGAATCGAACCCAGGACCTCATGCTCAGCAATAGCGATTGCGACCACTAGACCAACGAGGCAATTAAATTTGATTGCCGGGAATTCTAAAACTAATGAAATAGTTGGTAAACCTTTTTTTGGAATCCATGATTATGTCTAGCAAAACAAACACGATCGCGTATAATGTTTCTTATTATGTTCTGGCTCTTGTGATACAGGAACCACAAGTCACAACTACACTGATGTTAGTATCTTGAAGTGAACGTAAATAAATAAATTATAAAGTGATTTATCTCCTTGTGAATGCTATAAAACATTTACATATGAAACAATAAATCTATCTTACGTTACGCTAAGACAGACATTACGCATATTTTTAATGTTCAGAGCAACAAAGGAGCTCAGTTTTTGGAGATGTGAGTAATAAAATATTAATCTCGTAAACCGTTCACATGCTCACATGATAAAGGCACTGCACTGCGGTATTTTCTAGTAGGTCTCAAGTTTACTCGGAAATTTGAGGCCTCTTAGTAAAGTGCCTAGAAACAATCGTAAGTCAGACTTAGTTTTCTCCGTGTAACAAAGCTCTTGCGTGAATTTAACGACTAGTCTTTGTAACTCCTCTAACTCCTTCAGCAAATTGTAGTGATTTCTGAAACGGTCGATATTGTAAATTGGTTCCACATTCTATGTAAGAGCTTATATTATATATTTATTACCGGCTAATGAATTCTCTTCTATCAACGCTCATTGTCGTAGTGCTAACTACTTTATGAATATGTAATCGTTTCATTATTATCTGTGCGCAACAGCTGTCAATATATCCTTAGAACTATTTTGCAACAATATTCAAATCTTCCAATTGAATTGATACAAAAGACAATTAGTGTCCGGGAACCGAATTAATTTAATAAATCTGCCTCGATAGACAATTCAATAACGGACTGTACCGAGATAATCGTTACATTAATTTCATTAATTATGTAAAGTCTTTATTACACTATTTGAATTCCGCACCTATTCTTAGCAGTTAAATAAAAGTTACGAGTGTAATTTCGAAACTGCTTTACAAAAGTAAGTTCAAAGACTGTGTGGACGAAATCGTATAACACGAAGGAAATAGTTGCCCTATTACCGCAAACTTCCACGCAGATCTAGCTAACAGAGTTTGCTCAAACGGTTTACGTTGTAAGTACAATGTAAATACAAAAAAAAAATTTGTGCGCCATTTTGAATATTGTTAAGACTTCAAAACTTTTAAAACTGTTTCCAAGTTGCATTGGATAGATAGGTACCTATTTATTTTGTTTGTGAAATGTTAAATGAGTTTGTTAAGAGTCCAATAGGCAACATGTTTTGTGGATCCCGCTTAGACACTTCGTAGTTTTATATTGTTAATTGAAAACATGTTTTATTTAATGCAAAAATATGTATGCTATTACATTATTTTCTAGAACAATTATCAAAGAATCTTTTGTTAGGAATTCAATAAATATCCAGGGGCATATATTTAGTGGTTGTGAATAAGCCAGAGGTGCAGCACACGCAGGTAGGATACACAATTATTCACACGGCAGAGGCACGTCCGTCGTTCCGAAACCGGGTAATTTACGGGTGGCCTGATCTGTCGCGGCGCATCGTAAACTCCGCGCACTTCACGTTCAAACTCACTATTTTACAAATGTAGCAAAACGTGACGTTTGTTTGTAGCCACAATGTTTTATTTTTAATTTATGTGGCACAGAATTGTTGGACCTCCTACATGATCTGGTTATTTATTTACCATTAGACTTAGCGCTCCTGACTTTGAACGTTGGAATTGTTTGTTAAAACTTCTGCTTGGCGAGTACGTCTTTATATCCACAATAATAATGTAAATTTCCAAACATTGCTTTCTTTATACATGGATACCATAATAAAGCTGGATAGTGAGTTTTTATAAAATAGCACTGCGGTCACTGAGAATGTCCAAATAACACAAAATCATTTAAGGAATTGTTGAAACCAGGTCAAAACGAACATAGTATGCGGATTTTGTGTTTAAAATTACCAAAAAATACGTATTCATAATTTATAAAAGTCGTTTTGTACAGGACTGGTAAAATAGTTATTATTTCTGAGCGGTTTTATTTATCATCGCCCATAAATACCACTGAAACCGAATTTGGAACCGAATGCGGGTGGGACCCGGCCGGCGGTATCCTCGGTCCCTTTATATAACAGATTTGTCATAAAATGAAATATTCGATGCATTAATTTTTATCACATTTCCACCGACCTTATTTAAGTGGTATCTGGCTTGGGTATATGGCCTTGTGTTAACTTCCTGGAAAATTGTGAAAGGGCGTTGTCGCTTAGATATTTAATACCAGCCCAAAGTTTCAGTGCCAATTTCACCAATGAAACTGAACGCGATCAGTACTTTTGAACCCAAGAGCTGTCAGTGTCAATATTCCATAACAATTTTGACACTGAATGGCAGTTTTAATGGTGAACTTAACCTTAATCAACTCAGCCTATCGCAGTCCACTGCTGGACATAGGCCTCTCCCATGCTGCGCCACAACATCTTGGTCTGCGCATTCCGCATGCAGTCTGTCCCAGCCACGTTTTTGAGGTGCCTCCTACCAAATAAACCCATATACCACCGAGAACTATGCTGTACATACATGATCACTGTCCAATTTATAAATTTTCATAACATAACATAACATCACGCCTTGTTTCCCCGAAGGGTTGGGCAGAGGTGTACCTATCGTACACCCACATTTCACCACCATAATAAAATATTTTTATAAAACAACATAAAAGAAAACCTTTATAAATAAAAAAAAAATTGTGGTCCGCCAGTATCGCTAGCAGGATCCATGCTACCGGTGGTTAGAGCCCCAGAGACAGAACACTTCCTCACGATGCGTGCCGCATCGAGGAGTACTGCCTTCTAACTAACTTCTAACCGCCTAACGAAAGCCTAGAGAGATGTTAATCGAGACTTTTGCCCATCAGGCCATTGGCCTATCGTATCGACACAATGGCAGCCGAGTTCACATTCCACATGTCAACAACCTCGTGTGCTAAGTTGAGATATTTCATTTGTTTCTCTTTCTCAGCTTTCACGAGGTTCTCGTCATGTGGAATGGTAACATGGATAATCGTTGTGTGGCGCGCTAATCGATCTATTACTTCTATGTCAGGCTTAGCGATAATAGTCTTGTCAGTAATGATGGACCGATCCCAGTACAACGTGACATGATAATTTTCGAGAACTGGGTCGGGCTTATATTTCAAAGCAAGTTGCTGGTGAATAATCCTGGCTACTTGGTTATGCCTGTGCAAGTACTCGCCGTTAGCCAGACAAAAACAACCAGACATAATATGTCTGATGGACTCAGCCGGACGGTCGCATGCCCGACACACGTAAACCGTCCCATCCTTCATAATACGTCTCCGGTAGTTTTTCGTCAAGATAACTTCGTCCATAATTGCACAGACGAAACCTTCAGTTTCCCCGAAAAGGTCAGCAAAACGTAGCCAGGATATGGATGCTTGTTTCCGCCCGAAAGAAGACGCAAATTAATAGCTTTTTCAGACGGCCAAAGAAGCGGTACTTCAATGATTGCTTCATGTCAGTAACATTGATGCCCAACGCTTCTGACATACCTAAATACCTATAGCTTTCGGATGAAGAGAGGGATCTAAGGTGTATTCTCACCTCTCTTAACATGCATGACTGCACATTTGTCCACACCAAATTAAATCTTGATGGCGCTACTGAAAATTTGAGTAGCGCCATCAGTCGCAATTTGTTGGGGGCAAAGAGTTTCAAGTCATCCATACAGAAGGTGAGATATGACCAGACCACCTCTCTTTAACCGATAGCCTAGACCTGAATCCTCCAGCAGTGTGCTTAGAGGATTCAGAGCTAAGCAGAACCAAAGTGGATTCAAACTGTCTCCCTGAAATATTCTCCATTTAACACATACAGGCCCGTCATTCCCCCAGGGGAATCCAGATCCGTTTACACCCCGGATAGCGAAGGACCGTCCTTCATTGCCCCATACACGTCTCCAGGATGGTGCGTAGAGTTGCATCTTTCTTGTACAACTCCAACACTCTCATGAGCCATGTGGCACCGAGTCATAGGCCTTCTGATAATGTATCCAGCATGCCGACAGATCCTTGCGGGAGCGACGAACCTGTATCTGTTATTATTACTTGTTCATTTCAGAGAATCTCCATAGAAGTTACATTGCTATAATATTGTATCACAAAAACATGAAATATTAGTGTGTTAGTGACAAAAATTATGTTAGTACTGTTATTCCCTATACCGAACTCAAGCCTATGGCTGTCCTTATCCAGTGGTTCTGGAAAGGACAGTACAAAACGAGCAGCAATCGCATTTAGAATGCTGTTGAAAGTTGTTGTTGCTTTCTGTAATGACAAGTTTGTATACCTATTGTACGACTCACCCGAATCATAGACCCACACTAATCCAATCTGCTTACTTACGCACGCTTCAACAGCCGCACGCTCATGCACATACACACACACACACAGACCCATACACGTTCACACAGCACGCACACACACACACACTCAAATGCGCTCGCGCACTTGAAAAAAGTTGTTGTTGAAATAAAATTGTAGTAATACAATTCGAGGGGATCAGCACTGGTACTCCTTAATACAGGCTATTACATAGCCTAGCAAGGAGAACAGCACGTCACCCACTTTATTGCCAGAGATTTATTACTACCTACTTTTTTTTAACTGTTACATGTATCCACTGCAATCTATGTTTTTTTTTTATAAATCAAGATTATTATATATGATATTAAGCATGATCACTGATTAGGAAATACACCCGTCAGTCAGGGCCTTTACCAACAGACTCCTATGCCCAATCCATTAATTACCACACACACACACACACATAACGCTAAAGCTCCAACTTTATCTAAATAAATCGTAGATACACACCACCTTCCACGTACAGACACTTTTGAAAAAATAAAGCTTTAGTTAGTAAGTCATAGTCCAAACAGCCCGAACCAGCGCAACTAAGTAATCGAATGTTCCAATAGAACTTAGCGGCAGAACTTTGTTAACACTCGCACGCCTGAGAACTACTTACTTTGCTTGTGTTTACCACTATTAGGGACCGATGGATTGTAATAATTGTTGTTTGTTCATTTCACATACCAAGCCTACATTTTATACAAGCCTACATTTTCGTCATTACTTAGTTACGAAAATGTAGGCTTATTAAAAATGCGTAAGTTAATTTTTAACGTAGGTATCCGCGCATACCTACTGTAACGAAATAATAAAAAAATCTTCATCACAAAACACGTATAATTTTATCATTAATAAAAAATACACTGAAAATGAAAAGAAAAATAAAAAGTCATTAAAGGAACAATAACAATCAAGATATTACATAAAAAAGTGCAACTTTGAACTATGTATTTTAAAGAGATTTTAACCGTGGTAAACTATTGTTTTTTTACGCGAATAACTTATTTTGGTACACGATCCATCTCTAGCCGATTGCAATCCTTGAAATACACGCCTAGGCACGCAAAATACTGTCCCTTTATGGTATAAAACTCAAAGTTAAACCTTGGGTCAGAAATATAGGAAAACCCATAATCTTTCTCTACTGACTACAATAAAATCAAGGTAAATTCCAAGAATACGGAAATCCGATAAGAGTTATTCGTTCGCAGGCCGACAGACCAACGCAGCCAACGGCTTCGGAGTGGGTCACGGGTAATTTTTTCATATTTTTAATTAATCATAAAATTTTACGTGATAAGTGGTGAAGATTCCTTTTTATTTTGCTACACTACATACAAATACGCTATAGCTAGATGTCAAGTTATGTAGATAATAATCATCGTGACAATCCTCGTATCGCCCTTACGATTGAACTTTACTTCGAACTACGAAGGTGTCCGTCCAACTCTTAGAGGCCAAATAATAATCGCTCGCAACAACCAACTGAAAGGTATCCACTCTGTCATTTCGAACTTCAATTAATTATAAGAATGACCTAACTCTAATAAACTCGCGATGTTACGAAGCACCTAAACAAGTTACAACCAATAATTCTCGCAGTATATTTGATTTATTGGAATAACTATACACACAAGTTCGGTAGCAAAACTAAAACTAAGGAAAACAAAGCGGCTCCCATGAGTTTTCCTGTAGTCGAATAAAAATAAATATATCTCAGGACAGAATCAATTATGGAGAAAAGATTCGAGAAGCCATGTCCGCATTTATGTGCCGCATTTCAGCGATGAAAAAGCTTTTGAACATTACAATGAGAACCATTTTATATTTCCTGATGTAATAAATCAAATCTCCTTGGCGTTGTGACGTACCCCTTGAATTTCAGAGCCAATACTGAATGGATTTAATTCCGGGATTCGTAGATGGAAAATAGATCGGTCATCGTAACTAATTTTGAAAACGTATGTTTGATTGCTAGATTGACATACGGGACGCATAAGTTGCAGGCGAGCTGGGGCGAGCTTTAGATAGTTGTTACTTTTTGGTTGTTCAACTGTGCTGTTCAGCACATAATAGAATACGTTTTGTGATGATGGAAAGTCCTTTTATTTAAGTCCTTAGCTCACTATACGGTATGAGTCTTCATAATGTTCACATAATTTTATCGATAGACACGCTTAATTTTATCGAGAAAAACATAAAATAAGTGCTCCACCTGCTAAAGTTTCGTACGTAGCCGTCTGCAAGGCTTTTTTATAACGGTTGATTGGAAATGTTGTGATTCGGTTATAAACGTGGTATATTTACTTTTTAAAACTCATACGATGTAGAATAATTAAAAGTAATTTATAAAGGTAGGTAAAGTAGTTAGAAATTTTACAAGTATTGTAAAGATTTATGAAATTCAAATAGATTTTTCATCAGACAATTTAATTATCAATTGAGAGCGGTTTTTCCTTCATTATTTTTTGTATTATGAAGACCCTGTTATTACCAATCATTGAGTTTGTTAAATCGTGATAGATCGTTTAGATTAAAAGTTATACCGTTTCGTTATCAAGGGGGTCACAACTTTTTTTATTTTTTTTAATTATGTAATTTTTTTAAATTATTTGTTTAGGTTTTTTAAACATTTTTTCCATCAATGAAATTATGCATATATTCTCTCATTTCACCATGTGCATAACAAGAAGAATCACACTGTATTTTTGTACAGCCATCACAAGTTCAAATCATCAACAATAATTCAAGTTTAGCTGCAAAACTCTGTTTACGTTCTCACTATGTTCAAAATACTTGGATTGGTTTTAAGTTCACATATGTAGTTTTAACCCTCCGTGAAGTAAGGCGAAACGTGTTTTAATTTAAAATAGAGTAGCAAGTTGTGAAGTCAACTGGGTAGAACTACCCTAACGGGTTGTCGGGTAGAATGGGTAGCACGGACGTGCAAGACGGCGACTTTCAACCCTGCACAATACATACGTGGCTTCAGGCACTTGACGCAATGAGTGTATTCAGAGTCTGTTTTATACTATAATAATTATGTAGGCACAGGTAGGTATGCGATTTCTTGATCCATCATCTTAAAGTAATTAGTAACGCTACCTAATTCGAGAAAAAAACACATACTCATCAATATACCGTATCGACTGGCTTATTGGTTAATTACTGTGTGGTTTGTCGTTTATTTACTTTGTCGTATAACTTGCAAGAGACTTTGATAACTTGCGTATAATGATGCTCCCTTTCATTTGGTCCACCACTCCACCTAATACGATATACCCTGCTTCTGTAACAACGTTAACATTTAGGTATCACCCTTGACAAAAACAAGCCACGATCGTATTCCTAGTAATAATTGGTTAGGATCAATCCTAATCCTTATAATCCCTAACAGGATAAACCAAAGGACAGAAGGAGATGTTCTAATTGAATGTAAATCTTCGTGGTCGCGTTCGTGGTAGAGCTGGCCTAGCGTAGAACGGAGTTCCAATAGAATGCGAGGCCTGCTTATACTGTTTTTGTTACCACTGACGTGCGGCCTATCATTCCTATCAACGACAGAAATAAAAAATGGTTGTTTTTTGTTGGGTATCAAATAATTCTTACATTCAGAAAGATGTTACAACACATAAGTAGGTACCTATACTAATCTGTTGTTATTAAACTGCTGAACTGATATCTCAGCTGCACTTGACATAATATGAGAAAGATATGTTCTGAGATATTCCTAGTGAAAACAGTAAAGAAATGTTTCCAGAATCACATTTGAGTCCTTTATTAATGCGAGAAATCCTTTCAGTAAACATGTAGATTTTATATATAACTCACTCATGGCAAGAAAAAAATCGTACGTTTATTGTACACCATGCAACACTCAATAGATTGGCGAAACGTAAAAAAATCCGACGTGCCAAATTCTTTTTTTTTTCACAATAACCTACATGGGCATTTAAGAAATGTCAGAAGCTAAGAGCACGGTTCCAATTACTTGTTTCTTATGTAGAAGAGCTCGCAACTACAAAATCAATCCAGGGTTACTCTTTTAAAAATAATTGGCAATTTTGTTTTCAAATTACACTGTTAATTCGTATGGGAGGACAGTCTAGGCTTATCAATAAGTACTACACATACGTACGTATAAATGATAAATGATTTTATTCCTGTAACTATGTTTGTACAAACACTTTAACACGTCAATCATATTTTAAAAACTAGATGAGGTCGGTGTTTCCTATCTTACATCTCTGAGAAGAAAGGCCAAATCAAACTCAGAGGTCAGCATAGTCTCTTTTAAACCCACGACCTAATCTTGGTTAGATCATGTGAAGACCATGCAGATTGGTTACTGAAATGGTCTTTTGAGGAAATAACCATACATATAGAGTGGACCCGTCCAGTCAGTGCACGCATTGGTCAGTAATTTTGCAGCGGAGCTCAACGATTCGACGAACAATAACTACCAAAGAAAGAACTTTTCAATTTTTTTTGCAACAAGTTGGACCGATGAGCTTGTGAAGGCCGCAGGAATCCGCTGGATGCGGGAAGCACGGAACCGGTCGAAGTGGCGGTGCTTGGAAGAGGCCTACGTCCAGCAGTGGACGTTTTTCGACTGAAATGATGAATGAAGATCGTGAACGTGAATAAGGTTAACCGGACCAAAAAAGGTGGTTGGGACAGACTTGATGCAGAAGGCGAAGGACAGGGTGTTGTGGCGCAGCCTGTGAGAGGCCTATGTCCAGCACTGGACCGCGATATTCTGAGTTAATTGAACCTCAACAAATTTTGCTGCTTGACGGGAGAAAATGATGTAGCTAAACCTACACTACTATGTAATTGCTGTGTTGTTAATGTCAGTTGTTATTATAAACAAATTCGAACTCATTGATGTCACAGCTACTGCACCCGCGAGTGTAGGTAGTCTCGGTTACCAACATTGGTATAAATCCTATTGAGTATAATATAACTCTAACAGAACCGTGTTTGTAATATAAACTCGTAACAAGCATTATTTTTCAGTACTTTACTTTAGTTGGTAAACGCTACATATACATGGTAAAATTTAAATTAAATTAACTAGAGTAAACCCATAAACGTGTATAATTAAGTAAACATTCTAAAACCATTTTTTTGTGTTAAGATATCGATACCCACCGCTACTGCAAAACTTAACATGAAAAAAAGATAAATAAAAAAAAATCATGATAACACTTTTTGTTATATTTTCTATAGAGACAGTTTAAAATATTTACATATAATTACAAATGTTACATGCATTCATTTATTCACAGACAGACAACTCTCAGCCTCAACCGTTGGGTCTAGAAGCAAGAAGTTCTGGCCCAAGAGTACTATATTTATAACGAAAATAAGCACTGTATAGAACGATTTATGAAACGTGACCCTCCAATAAGTTTAAATAATAGATGAAAATTTGGCCAATGGTAAAACCCACCGTGCGCGCAGTTTGTTTTGATATAAATTATTTTCGTGGAACAAATTGGAAGAGAATTATATCCAGCACTTGACCGAGTAGTTTATACACAAACAAAAGGTTTCCGCCTGTATTTTGCGATAACAATAAAAATCCGAGTTAGGTTTGAACGAAACTTGGGGTCGCATGTTGAAGAGCCTCCACGTGGCGCACCCTGGGCAACGTCAGCTCCAACTGCCCACCTGCTTTTGATGGACTGTTGGGGTTGGCGGCTAATCTTCAACAAACGGGGAAGGGTCATGGTTCCCATCATCGATCATACTTATTGGTCGATGAAGGGAACTGGGCTAGGGTTGGGGCGGCCAGTCCGTCGTCGGGATAGGTCTGGTTGCCATTTCACGTCCACACCCCCTCTGTTTGCAGAGGGTGAGTATTGTGGGCGTAGAGTGTGAAGGGGAGAGAACCTCTATAAAAAATTACCCCATTCCCAAGGTCGAGCGTGCTGAGGGGATGAATGGCCGGAGGAAATACGGTCACTAGCGCTGGGGGGGTTATCAGGGGAAAAAGGGACCACACCCTTCAAAGGAAAACTAAAAATGAATAAGATAAATGTAGAAAAACTACCCCAGGGCGGTACCGGCTGCTCAGCAGCCGGAGAATCCGCCACGTTCCCTTTCGTATTCTGGGGGGGGGGGGGGACACAAATGTCTTCCGAGCCGAGGAGGCTCGTTGCACTGAAGTGGACGGCCGTAGGGTGGCTCTGTCGGAGTCATCAGGTGGTGGACCGGATGCTGCTCGCGGCTCAGCCGGGGCGCCCTGCGGGCTCTCCGTCCGCTTACCGACCCATTGTGCTGCTTGACGAGGTGGGCAAGCTCTTTGAAAGAGTCATTGCAAAGCGATTCGTCGCGCGGCTGATGCGGGTGGGGCCGGATTTGGCGGAGAGCCAGTTTGGTTTCCGCAGGGGACGCTCTACGGTGGACGCCATGATGCGCGTGCGAGCCCTCACGACGGGGTATGCTGTTGCCCTGGGTGGGGTCGTCTTGGCGGTGTCTCTAGACATCGCCAATGCCTACGATACCCTGCCCTGGAGTTGCATCAGGGAGGCATTGCTACTTGACGGACAGGGCCGTCATCTACCCCGGTCACCGAGGAGAGTGGAACCGGAGAGAGATGTCGTGCGGTATTCCACAGGGATCGGTCCTGGGGTCGCTTCTGTGGGATATCGGTTACGACTGGGTGCTGCGAGCCGACCTCCCTAGTGGCGTCAGCGTGGTTTGCTACGCTGAAGACACGCAGGTCCTGGCACAGGGGAGGTCGCACCAGCCGGCGGCCGAGCTAGCGACACTCGGGGTTGCGACAATCGTCGAGAGGATTCGGCAGTTGGGACTCGAAGTGGCCCTGCACAAGTCCGAGGCCATGTGTTTTCATGGTCCTCGGAACGCGCCACAGTCGGGTTCCCAGATAACGGCGGGAGGGGTTCACATCGGCGTCGAGTCGACTATGAAGTACCTGGGACACGTCGTCGACAGCCGGTGGAACTTCGTGGAGCATTTCCGACGTTTGGCTCCCAGATTGGAGCAGGCTGGAGCTGCCTTGAAGCGGCTCCTGCCCAATCTAGGGGGTCCAAACGCCTCCTCCCGGAGGCTGTGCGCGGGAGTCGTGCGGTCCATGGCCCTTTACGGGGCACCGGTGTGGGCGCGTTCTTTGAGGCGCCGACCAGCCCGCCGGTCGAACGCGTCCCAAAGGGTCATGGCCATCCGGCTGGTCCGGGGATACCGCACGGTCTCCTGCGAGGCGGCGAGCCTTCTTGCCGGATTGCCGCCATGGGATCTGGAGGCAAAAGCCCTCGCGCACGTATGGGAGTGGCGCCGGGGTGTAACTCCGCTGCCGCGAGAAATCACGGTACATCGGACAGAGCTCCGGCGGGATCTCATGGCGACATGGAGGGTGCGATTGTCGCAACCCAGTGCTGGGCACGCCACAATAGCGGCGGTAAGTCCTCTCTTAGAGGAGTGGTTGGAGAGGCGCCACGGCGTCCTCACCTTCCGACTGACACGGTTCCTCACCGGACACGGTTTATTCTGGAGGTTCCTGTTTCGAATAAGGCGGGAGGAAACGCCCGGGTGTCACCATTGTGTGGATCGCCCGGAGGACACGGTGGAGCATACGGTGGAGGTATGCCCAGCTTGGGCGGAGCACCGCAGTGTCCTTGCGGAGGCGATCGGCGGCGGCGATCTCTCGCGTCCGGCCCTGGTCCAGGCCATGGTACGGAGCGAAAGGGAATGGAAAGCCGTCACCTCCTTCTGCGAAGCAGTAATGCTCGCGAAGGAGGAGGCGGAGCGCTTGAGGGAGAGAGCCTTGCGCCCTCACGCCTCCATTAGCCGCCGCAGGAGACGCCCTGGGCGTCGGGAGTTGCCTGCAGATTCCCGGCAACCGTAGGCGCTGGCTTGCGGACGGCGAGCAACGGGTAGCTCGCCAGGCCCGGGTCGACGGCGTATCGTGTTCCACGCGCGCCTCAAAGAGATGTCAGCACAAAGTGACGGGGTCCGAGAGGGCCGACGCCTCAGGGTCGCGGGTAATTCTAAAGAGAAAACCGTGGACCTGGCACAGGCAACTGAAGGAACACGGGTGGGTTTTAGTTAGACACGCCCTCCCGCTCCACCCAGAGCGGGAGAAGTCATTTGATGATTTCCCACCCAAAAAAAATGGAATGAAACTTGGAATAGTGATAGATTATTTTGGAGCAACATTAATATTGAAATTGCTTTTAATCCTGTTGAGTCAAAATATCCCACGGGATAGGTAAAATAGCATATTTCTAAAAAAAGGTTGAATGGAGTATTCCTTAACACTTTTTAAGATTCCCTGGTAGAATAGAAAATCTAGGAAAACCGGAGATGAGTTTTAATCTCTCGTACCTAAGATTATTTTCAACATAGTTTAAAGTTTACTTGTTAGAATAAGTCCAAAATATTTGTCAGCCAGTAAGAAATGAACACAAACTTGCGACACGATATGGTTATTGGATTTATTTGAGTACCTAACTGATTTCCACACCTTGACAAACTGCCAAATCTACTTTAAAAATGTCACCGTGAAACCTAGGTGAAGCGAGCTGTCAATAGTCAGTACCTTCGAGTATGTAATCCCTAGCATCAGATCATATGGAATGGCAGCCCACCTCACTTAAGTTTTCATGGTGAGATTTCTGTTATAAAAGCAATTGTACTGTTCCAGCCTTTACCATTTGTATATAAACATCTGTTGGTGAGTACGCTGTTATAAAACCAGATGTTATAGCTGTAAATGCTCATTTTCAATGGTCGGTTGGGTTCGTATGCGGGGTCCGGGATATTTCGGTAACGTATGCCATAGGGCCCGTATTCGGGGAACTGTTATCATTCGTCGATACCACCTGCACCGCACATTTAGCATTTGATTTAAAGGCTTATTTTCATTGGGTGTGAGTCTCCGCGCGCTTTTTACCGACCGCTGAATTTTATTGGTTGCTACGCCCGCTATCGGGATTCCTCGAAGACGGTGCACCGACCGCGTTAACGACTTATGACTTTGATTAGTTATTACCCTGCCTGTGGGGAGTTCCCGCCTGCTTTATAGCGACCGAGTTATCGACTAATGAAAATGAGCCACGAAGATAATCTTCTTCTTCTTATAAATACAATTTTATTGCTGTTCGTCTCGCTAAACTTAAAAACGGCTTAACCGATTTAAGTTTTTTTTTATTTTGTTCACTCTAATACAGGGGTGGTAAAAAAATTTAGTAATTGAATCGCATTTATCATCGCCATTAGCCTGTCTATATAAATAAAAATCAATGGGACAAAAAATGATTTTCCGCGCATCACTCTAAACCGGCACATATTTTATTGTTGTTTGCAATTGGGATGATGACTAATATTAAAAATGTTCATAAAAATAATGTAATTTCAAAGAAGGCTTAGTAAAAATGAGATAATCGAAAAAATCAGTTAAATTGGTGTAAATTTGAAGAAGATATATGCTTTAGAAGTTTTTGGAGGGGATTATTGCCGTCCTTGTCGCGCGGTACGGCGCTAGTATGAAGTTACATAGTCGTCACGTCACTTCTACGATAGTGCTGACCTTGTCTAACTATTATCTTAAAACGTTTATAACTTGGCCATTTTATAATCTTTTACACTTTTTGTAATAAGGTTTGCGCTATTTGGAAACAAACAGTCTTTTGAGACAAGAATAAAAAAAAAGTCATCATCCCAATTGTCAGTATAAGGTTTGAATGAAAGAAAATATTGACTGGAGACAGTAGGTTCTTGGTAGGGAGATCTTAAAACATATTGACAGATTGAATTTCATGTCTTCACAAGACAGAAGGCCGGGACCATGACCTGGGTAGGGACTAAAGCCACTATTCATCCTGGATCGCAGACGAAGTCGCGGACAACAGCTGGTGTGAAATATAAAATCATAGACATGTCAAAATTAAACACAAGTTTAAAGTGATCCGATTGGCTGTTGACAATAATTCAACCAACCATTCACAACAGTGTGGCGGCATCTACACCGCCACATGCGAACAACGCATCACACTGACGTCACACAAATCCTGCATCGCGCAATCAGAATTTACCGCGCAGCTAGTATATATACAACTTCCCGACAACAATCATCGGGCAGTTGCCCACCAAACACAATACCTGTCTGGTCGGAGGATCCTCCCTTTTCCAAGAGTATAAGTGAACTTAAGACCCTGTTCTTCATATCTCTTCAACAGTAAACAATTTGGTAGTCAATTTTTGTGTTAATTTTAGTTTCAGAAACCGAGCTAACTCATCATTTCGAGAGTTCTTTGATGTGATCGAAATTATTGTTCTTTGAAGTGGTCAAAGAGCGTCTTCAAATAAGATACTTAGTGCCGATTTCACATGTGAAACTGAACGCATTCAACACATCTAAAATGCGTTCAAGAGCTGTCAGAGTCAATATTCCAAAGAAAATAATTACACTGACCGCCTACTAACCTAGTTTATATGCTGATCGAGTTAAGAGTCGTTGGTGAAATCCACACACATTCTGATTCCGGTTCCTGACACCGATTAATTTTGAAAAAATCTTGGTCAGAGTGTTATTCCTGGCCTGGGTTATCCTAGAAACTCTTAGTAACATAACATAACATCACGCCTTGTTTCCCCGAAGGGTTGGGCAGAGGTGTACCTATAGTACACCCACATTTCGCCAGTTATGCTTAAGTCCCATGTAATAGGGGGCGAGCCTATTGACATCTACCGGGCACGAATCCAGACTTCGGGCTGCTACTGAGAAATTCCAGAGAGAAAAACCCAATAACACGTTGCCCGACCTAGGAATCGAACCCAGGACTTCATGCTCAGCAGTAGCGATTGCGACCACTAGACCAACGACAACTCTTAGTGTAAACGTTTAAAACATGAATGGCAATGCCAAACAGTAACAGTTTACACACTGAAAGTTGATCCTATATAGCAATAACATACCTTACTTTGGAAAATCTGTCACAAAAATCTGGAGCATTTTATTCGTTTGCAAGATAACAGCGGTTTTGAGCTTCACATTTTTTTCCACTAAAAGGAAAGGCCGGGAAATTCGCCACTTTTCCCCTTTACAACCTGCACTTACCGAACTAGTGTTGTACCAATACTTTAGTAAGTTTACTTCGTCACGTTTGAAAAATATAATGAGTATCGTATTCGTCGCCTCATTACGTAATTAGTGTAAAGCCATACTCCATAGCTGCCTCCCACGCACAACGGCGCGGTTTTATAACGTCACTTGCGACACTGGCTCAACCCTTATTGCGTGCGAAACGTGCAACAACGGCTATTGTAATAAATCTTTTTTTAGATGAATGAAGATTTCTCACATAGTTGGGGTTAAAAGTTTTAGTGATCAACCCTAAGTGCAGGTTGACGTAGCGCCGTGCGTAGCTGTAGTCGCGTAGCAAGCGTTACAAAGCGGCTCATTCACTTACATAATTTTATCATTCGAATTATATGTTGATCCGATTAATTATGAATGAATGTAACTTGTTTCATTATTCAGCTGCCATTTAATCAATTTAAATAAATATTTTGTGAACAGTTGTATCGCGGCAGTCACTTTGTGTAGCATTGATTTAATTTTGTGTTCGCTTGTTTTATGCTGCTATACTCGTAATTGCGTATTTAAGGTCTGTTCCAAAATTATCTGATGAAAATGCAAACACACGTAAACACACAGTGAGTGATTGCGAAAGAATTTATGTTAACACTTTACTAGATACTTTTATAACAGACTCTATTATTGAATCCTAGATCTACATTGTAAGCGTGGGTTGAAATGAAATGAATGATAGTGTTTACGTGTTTAGTTACAATCCCGTGCAGAGTTAGCGAACATGACCGAGTAATGTATGTGGCGTAGATTTATACGTCTCGGGTCTATTAAAACTTCGTCCAGGCACATGTTCTGTTAGAAATGTTGGGAACTAAAAATACAGTTTGTGTTTTTTTTTTTTGTAAATGAAAAAGTTAATAAAACGAAGTAGCTCAGGTATCAAAACATTGAAACGGAGGGCGAAAAAAAAATTATAACCCGTCTTCGTACCTATTCCAATAGTAGCACATCGTAAATTGAATATTAGGTAGATGTTCCCGATTTCGTAAATCTTTACTACCACGTCTCTAGACATGCCAGAACTTAACGATTATCAACACTTATTTAAAAAACGACTGAATACTTTGCTGACGTAAGACATAGCCTTTTTCGCTTAAAATTTGTGTTCAGGAAGTTCTTAACGCCAAACTTGTGGAACATTTTTTCCGCCGTGATCGAAGGCGGCGGGCACTGCAAGCGCACCAACCCTGCAGGGAGGCTGGGAAGCCATTAATTTTGTTCAGCGCCTTACAAGTTACAGCGGACTCTAAGTCGCCGCCCCACTTTGATTGTATTACAAAAATAATGTTTTGAAATGTCTGCACAACGGAGCCGGATTACAACGAGTCGCCTTGAGCCTCTCCTCATATTGCTCACTTTACTGAAGATTTAAGTCTTTGAATTTCTTTGTCTCCTTATTTTGAACAGGCCGAGTTAATAGATTACCTTTTAGTTTATTAAGGTATTCTTTCGAAACAAAACTGCAAAAAGTTCTGATGTTAAAGCGCTTTGCGGTTTAATAAAGGCTTTGAGAAATTGTTCTTTGAATTATGTTTCGGGGAATATTATTCGTTTTCTGTGGTGACTCTGTGTCCGCAGGCACGTGAGTGCACGCATTGGGTACGCCCAGGCACGCTTTCGGAATCACAAAAAACAGGGCATGCTAGTCGTCTGTAGGAATTTAATTTTTCCCCTCGGATTCCTGCCTGAGTCTTGAGCCCGCGGAGTCACGACGCATTAAATTTACTGTTAGCTAACACATGAATACATATTTCTTGTTCGACAATACTCAACAGTGCCGGCTATCGACGATTGTCCCACATTTTTCATCAGCTGAAAATTGTGAAACAAGAGAAGATTAGCTCACAAGATTTGGTGTTTTTTTTAAGCCCTGGATCGTTTTTCTGTGAGTGATGGTTGCTATTTGTTTAGATTACTGATTTCATGCAACACCATTAACTTGTGACACTCAATATGTTATTACCTATACGACTTTCTTGCAGACAGTGCCGCAAGCACAGCTAGTTCTGTATTAAAAAGTATTAGACACTTCCGCTCACTCCACTCGCATTTGATTATACAATATTAATTCATCCGAATTTATTGGTTGAGGTACAATTCTGCTTTTAAATGCTACATGAAATCAATAGCAATTGATAGCTCCATTTGGGAATGGGATCACCGCGTGTAATCCGAGTTGCGTCTAACCGTTATGTGCCAAATTTTCACTATTGAAATGTCTGATAATACCTATGACATCAAACTAAAACCTTTTCCACAATCAAAGAATGTTATGTGTTATCGGCCAGTTATTCTGTATAAAGTAAGGAAATAGTTTTGAACTGTCATTTTTTGAGTAACATCCAATAGTGGTCAGAACAAAGTCAAGTATGTATGAGTTTTACTCGTGAGTTTGTTTTGACATTGTCTATCTACATACTTTTGTAAAGCAGTAAGTCAACAAGTGCTACACATTCATGACCCTAAAAGCAATGTTTAAACAAGTTAGAGGAATCAAATACGAAAATTCATAAAAATACGGGAATGGCTCCTCCGATGTTGAACAAAATAGCAATTTTGTACAGGCTACGAATTACCTTTAAACAGGCCAGTTATGAGCATTACATGTAGATTCGAACAGTAATTAAGTTCCGAAACCAAATTCTTACGAGACTTGCACCTACTTCTATGATACAGCTGTAAAACATTCTAAGCTGAATATCTCTTAAAGAAAAAAAAATGTTTTTCCCGATATAGCTCTAGACTGCAATGAAAGCATCTTATTATTATTTTGTCTCAAAAATGTAAAACCAGTGAAAAGAGAAGGAATTTTTATTTTGTTTCGTATTTATTCCGAAATAATTTTTACATTGAGAAAGATGTTACAATACATAAATAGGTAACTATACCAGAAAAAAAACAAAAAACAGTAAAAAGACCTGTGCGAGGCCAAAAAGGCTCCTATCTCAGCATAATGCTGCGATATTCAAAACATAAATAACGCAGCGCTGATATTCTGACAGGGCCCGCACCGCGCGGGCAAAAGGAATTTGGCACGTCGGATTTTTTACGTTTCGCCAATCTACTGAGTGTTGCAGGGTGTTCAATAAATGTACGTAAAAAGTTTTTTTAAATAGGTTTCTTGCCAGGAGTGAGTTATATATACATATAATCTACATGTTTACTGAAAGGATTTCTCGCAATGACTAAAGGACTCGAATGTGATTCTGGGAACATTTCTTTATTGTTTTCATTAGGAATATCGCAGAACATATCTTTCCCATATTATGTCAAGTGCAGCTGAGATATCAGCTCGGCAGTTTAATAACAAAAGATTAGTTTTATAAATTTTTTGTAATTTTTTTTTTGTTTTTTCCTATATTTTATTTCTTTTACTATTTGTATTCCCTGTGCGTGACCCAATATTTTTTTTTTTTTTCACATAAACCCACATAGTCATTTAAGAAATGTCAGAAGCTAGGAGCACGGTTCCAATTACTCGTTTTGTATGTAGATGAGCTGGCAACTACAACGTTACTCCAGGGTTACTCTTTTAAAAATAATTTGGAAAGTAAGACAATACACTGGTGCCGATTCTCTTGTACACCGAACTAAACTAACTAAACTATCACTAAAATTCCTTACTTATTACTATGAAAATCTTGAAGCTATTCTGCGAAAAATAATCTCTAAATTTAAAAATAATTTTGACACAACTATAATCGAATTTGACAATCGAAGTTTTTCTTTTCTTTTGGTTTCGCAACGTCTTTGTTAGGAGGCAGCCTGGGGCAGCCTCGACGTGTTTTGTATGGAAGTTTTGACTTTTTGTGTGGAAAATATAAAATAAAAATATCTAAATGTACAGATTTGGTGGTTTCAGGGTTACAAAGGGGGTCGAAATTTTCATTATTTTTGTGATAGGACACACCGTTTTCGAGATATGAGCAAAAAAAGAAAAATAAAGTTAAAGTACCGTTTTTGCACGTCTGAAGTCGAGGTGTTAGTGTGAATTTTAGTCCACGCCACCTAATTTTATTCCACACCTTTTTAATCGCGATTAAAAATAGTCAGATTCATGTTCAGATTTAGTTAGACAATCAAATTTTTTGTTGAAAAACGTAAAATTCAGAATAGCAAAATTGGCATTTTCACTAAATTAATATCTCAGTGCAATCTTAGTGCTGTCAAACTAAAATATAGTTGAGTTGTGTCACTGTAATCAATTTCAGAATGGAAAATCGTCATTTGACAGAATTAAACCAAATTTTAGTGATTTTTAGTCTAGTTTAGAGGCATTTGTAACAAGAGAATCGGCACCACTGACGTTGATACAGCACGATTAGTCTATTTTAGTTATTTCCACGTTATGCGTTATGTCCAACGGTATTCTGCTGTGGGGTATAGCTGCTGATATTCAAAATATATTCGTCCTTCAAAAACGAGCTGTCCGAGCAATGTATCAGCTAGGATCCAGAGTTTCTCTTAGAGATTTTTTTAAAGATATTGGTATTCTTACGGTAGCATCACAATTCATCTTCGCCAACATCTTATACATTAGGCAAAATATACACTTATACACTAAAAACAGAGATTTTCACAATGTTAATACTAGAAATAAGAACAAACTACCTGCTCCCTTTCACCGGCTTCATAAGGTTCATAACTCATTTGTTGGGCTAGGTATAACCTTTTTTATCAAGCTACCCTCTTCTTTGCTAGATTTGCCTTTTAATGCGTTTAAAGCTCAAGTAAAATCCAACCTTTGTTCAAAGGCATATTATTCAATTAACGACTACTTAAACGATAAGAATAGTTGGTCGCTGTAATTAACTCAAGACAATGTTTATGTTCTTTCTCCAGAATCAGCTTACTTAATGACAGGGTATACGAGTTCGTATATTTATTTTTATTTTATTTGACTATAAAAGTCCATTATTTTAGTTATCTTCATTTATTATTGACATGATCTACTCATTACAATGTTTTTTTTAAAGAGTTGTATTGCAATAAGTGGTTAGCTAGCGACCTCGACAATTGATCTTAAATTATTCTTGCCTGAGCAACCGGCAGCGAGTTCGTCATGCTCCCGTAGATGTCACTGCTTGCGGTAGCGTCGGGGATCGGGTTGCCTCCTTCCCTCAAATATGGCGAGGGGGGCAATGGCTGATCTTTGCATTATGCTCGTGAACGGGTGCTGCTTGTGGTGACTGGTGGTTTTGCTGTCTATGGTTTTGTTATTGTTAAAGTAATTGTTCTGTTAATTTATTTTACTTCGATGGTCCTAGTTTATCATTTTTATGTACTTAAAAAATAATCCAAAAATGCATATGTAAGGTGTCACGCCCCTTATGCTTCTTCCCAGCTAAAGCACTAGGAAGTGGTGAAGGGCGGGCGTTTTAAGGGACTGTCTTATGTAATTTTGACGTTCGAAAAGTGCTGACTCTTAGTCTAGTTTGAATAAATGACTTTTGATTTTGATTTTGTTAACCGGACCAAAGAGGGTGGCTGGGACGGACTGGATGCAGAAGACGAAGGACAGGGTTTTGTGGCGCAGCCTGGGAGAGGCCTGTGTCCAGCACTGGACCGCGATATTCTGAGTTGATTGAAACTCAACAAATGTTGCTGCTTGACGGGAGAAACCAATGTAGCTAAACCTACACTACTATGTAATAGCTGCTGTGTTATTAATGTAAAACAACTTACATTAATAAACAAAATCGAACTCATTGATGTGATCACAGCTACTGCACCCGCGAGTGTAGGTAGTCTCGGTTACCAACATTGGTATATGTCCTATTGAGATTGTCATTATACTCGTAACAAGCAAAATTATTCAAAACTTTACTTTACTTGGTAAATACTACATATACATGGTCAAATTTTAATTAAATTAAGCACCGAAAATTCACAAACGTAAACATTCTGAAACCATTTTTTTTGTGTTAAGATTTCGATACCGACCCCTTCTGTGAAATATACACGAAAATAAAGATAAATCAAATGAATGAACAAAAAATGATTCTGTTATCACTTTTTATTTTATTTTCATCGAGATAACATAAAATATTTACTTATTAATTACAAATCTAATAACATTAATTTATTCATTCACAGATATATACAACGCACAGCCTCAACCGCTGGGTCTCGAAGCAAGAAGTTCTGCCCAAGAGTTATGTATTTATAACGAAAATAAGCACTGTAAGTAACGATTTTTAAAACGTTACCCTCAAATAAGTTTAAATTGGCCAATGGTGAAACCCATCGTGCGCGCAGTTTGTTTTGTTATAAATTATTTTCGTGGAGTAAATTGGAAGAGAATTATATCCAGCACTTGACCGAGTAGTTTATACGCAAACAAAAGTTTTCCGCCTGTATTTTGCGATAACGTAACAAAAAAAAACCGGGTTAGGCTTGAACGAAACTTGGTATAGTGATAGATTATTTTGGAGCAACATTAATGTTGAAATTGCTTTTAATCCTGTTGAGGCAAAAACTCCCACGGGAAAGGTAAAATAGCGTATTTATATAAATGGTTGAATGGAGTATTCCTTAACCCTTTTAAAAATTTCTGGTAGAATAGAAAGTCTAGAAAAAACCGAGAAGAGTTTTAATCTCTCGTACCTAAAATTATTGTCAACGTCGTTAAAAGTTTTACTAGTTAGAATAAGTCCAAAATATTTGTAAGCCAGTCAGAAATGAACACAAACTTGCGACACGATATGGTTATTGGATCTATTTGAGTGCCTAACTGATTTCCACACCTTGACAAACTGCCAAATCTACTTTAAAAATGTCACCGTGAAACCTAGGTGAAGTGAGCTGTCAATAGTCAGTACCTTCGAGTACCTATGTAATCCCTAGCATCAGATCAGATGGAATGGCAGCCCACCTCACTTAAGTTTTCATGGTGAGATTTCTGTTATAAAAGCAATTGTACTGTTCCAGCCTTTACCATTTGTATATATAAACATCTGTTGGTGAGTGCGCTGTTATAAAACCAGATGTTATAGCTGTCAATGCTCATTTTCATTGATCGGTTGGGTTCGTATGCGGGGTCCGGGAGATTTCGGTAACGTATGCCATAGGGCCCGTATTCGGGGGACTGTTATCATCATCGCTGCATTCCGAATTGGGATACGATGTCATGTGAATCGTCATAGATGACGTCATGACATGCGCCATCATGCGATAACGCCGACCATGCCCTTTAGACATATCCCTGTGAGCGAAATGTTGACAGCTCTCAGCTGTCATAATCGTGATATCTAAATCGGAACGAAAATTATCGATGTGAGCGCTGTCAGCGATTATGGTCTAACTCGGAATGCAGCATAAGTCGATACCGCCTGCACAGCACTTTTAGTAGTTTCTTTAAAGACTCATAAACATTAAGTGTGAGTCTCCGCGCGCTTTTTACCGACCGTTGAATTTTAGGATTCCTCGAAGACGGTGCACCGACCGCGTTAACGACTTATGACTTTGATTATTTATTACCCTGCCTGTGGGGAGTTACCGCCGGCTTTATATCGACCGAGTTATCGACTAATGAAAATGATCCACGAAGATAATCTTTTTCTTTTTATTCGTTCGTTAGTCTCGCTAAAACATAAAAACGGCTTAACCGATTTGAGTTTTTTTGGTTTTGTTTGCTCTAATACAGGGGTGGTAAAAAAATAGAGTAATTGAATCGCATGCCGGGCATTAGCCTGTCAATATAAATAAAAATCAATGGGTAAAAATGATTTTCCGAGCATCACTTTAAAGCGGCAAATTATTGAATTGTTGTGTTTGTAATTGTCAGTAAAAGGTTGAATGAAAGAGAATATTGAATGAAGATAGTAGGTTCTTGGTAGGGAGATCTTAAAACAGATTGAATTTTATTTCTTCACAAGACAAGACCGGTACCATGACCTGGGTAAGGACTTATGCTACTTTTCATCCGGGATCGCAGACGAAGTCGCGGATAACAGCTAGTATAAAATTAAAAGTCATAGACGTGTCAAAATTAAACACAAGTTTAATTACACACTGAAAGTTGATCCTATATTGCAATAACATACCTTACTTTGGAAAATCTGTCACATTTTATTCGTTTGCAAGATAACAGCGGTTTTAAGCTTCACATTTTTTCCACTAAAAGGAAAGGCCGGGAAATTCGCCACTTTACCCCTTTACAACCTGCACTTACCGAACTAGTGTTGTACCAATACTTAAGTAAGTTTACTTCGTCACGTTTGAAAAATATAATGAGTAAAAAGGTGGTTCACTTAACCTAAAACCAACGTAGTCCCCAACATTTCTTAATTTAATTTTCTACGTTATTTATAGTGAGAATAAATAAACAAAATGTCGCGTTCGTCGCCTCAGTACGTAATTAGTGTAAAGCCACAACTCCACAGCTGCCTCCCACGCACAACGGCTCAGTTTTATAACGTCACTTGCGACACTGGCTCAACCCAAATTGCGTGCGAAACGTGCAACACAACGGCTATTGTAATAAATCTTTTAGACGAATAAAGACTTCTCACATAGTTGGGGTTAAAAGTTTTAGTGATCAACCCTAAGTGCAGGTTGACGTAGTGCCGTGCGTAGCTGTATTCGCGTAGCAAGCGTTACAAAGCGGCTCATTCAGTTACATAATTCGATCATCCGAATTATATGTGCATCCGATTAATTATGAATGAAAGTAACTTGTTTCATTATTCAGCTGCCATTTAATCAATTTAAATAAATATTTTGTGAACGCGGGAGTCACTTTGTGCAGCATTGATTTAATTTTGTGTTCGCTTTGCTGTGCTGCTGGGGAGTTTGTTGCGCCACTTCTTCTTCCCAGCTAAAGCACTAGGAAGTGGTGACGGGCGGGCGTTTTGGGGGACTGTCTTGTATGTAATTTTGACGTTCGAAATGTGCTGATTCTCAGCCTAATTTGAATAAATGACTTTTAATTTTGATTTTGATTTTATCCTACACTAATTGCGTATTTACGGTCTTATCCAAAATGATCTGATGAAAACACACAGTGAGTGATTGCGAAAGAATTTATGTTCACACTTTACTACATTATTTTATAACAGACTATAGTATTGAATCCAAGATCTACATTGTAAGCCTGGGTTGAAATGATATTAATGATATTTTTTACGTGTTTAGTTACAATCCCGTGCAGAGTTAGCGAACGTGACCGAGTAATGTATGTGGCGTAGATTTATACGTCTCGGGTCTATTTAAACTTGGTCCAGGCACGTGTTCTGTTAGAAATGTTGGGAACTAAAATACTAATTGTTTCAGTTATTTTTTATAAGATGAAAAATAATAAAACCAAGTAGCTCAGGTATAAAAACATTAAAACGGAGGGCGAAAAAATTTTTTAACCCGTCTTCGTACCTATTCCAATAGTAGCACATCATAAATTGATGATTAGGTAGATGTTCCCGATTTTGTCAATCTTTACTACCACGTCTCTAGACATGCCACAACTTAAAGATTATCAACACTTCTGCCGCCATCGATCAAAAAACGACTGAATACTTTACTGACGTAAGACATAGCCTTTTTCGCTTAAAACTTGTGTTCAGGAAGTTCTTAACGGCAAACTTGTGGAACGTTTTTTCCGCCGTGATCGAAGGCGGCGCGCACTGCATCACGTGTTGCCAGGATTAAGCCTGCAAGCGCACCAACCCTGCAGGGAGGCTGGGAAGCCATTAATTTTGTTCAGCGCCTTACAAGTTACAGCGAACGCTTAGATGCCGCCCCACTTTGACTGCATTATAAAAAGAATATTACGAAATGTCTGCACAACGGAGCCGGATTACAACGAGTCGCCTTGAGCCTCTCCTCATATTGCTCACTTTACTGAAGATTTAAGTCTTTTAAATTCTTTGTCTCCTTATTTTGAACAGGCCGAGTTAATAGATTAATTACCTTTTAGCTTATTAAGGTATTCTTTCGAAGCAAAACTGCAATAAGTTCTGATTTGAAAGCGCTTTGCGGTTACCTTGGCTGTGAGATTTTGTTCTTTGAATTATGTTTCGAGGAAAGGTAACTATTTTCTGTTTGGGAGTTAATCGGGTATTATCTTTCGATCAAGTTCACCCGCGGGCTTTTCAATGTTGTCTTCTGTAGGTGACTGTTTTCATAAAAGATATGACTGGACTATTAAATTCACAGTACACAATGTATAGGTCGAATTATTCCTACGTTTTACTTTTTTTTTTAATAGTTATTTACCTATTTATTTTATTAGATTTACCAACGTTCGCATACACTACAGAAATAACAGATAATAAAGAACTAAATGTAACAAACAATTATAGGTATTATTACCTACTAGGACACCACCAGCACCAGCATTTTCTTATTTATGAAATAGATTAACTATTGCCACATCTTATTATTTGTTATCTGTGGTGGCTCTCTGTCCGCAGGCACGTGAGTGCACGCATTGGGCACGCTTGTCGCCTGTAGGAATTTAATTTTTCCCCTCAGATTCCTGCCTGAGCCTTGAGCCCGCGGAGTCACGACGCATTAAATTTACTGTTAGCTAACACATGAATACAGATTTCTCGTTCGACGATACTCAACAGTGCCGGCTATCGACGATTGTCCCATACTTTTCATCAGCTGTAATTTGTGAAACATGAGAAGTTCATCTCATAAGATTTGTTTTTTTTTAAGCCATGCTCGTTTAAATAGTCGATTTTGCTGTGAGTGATGGTAGCTATTTATTTAGATTTCTGATTTCGTGCAACACTATTAAATACCTACCGTACCTACGGATTACAAATAGAACTTGTGGCACTCAATATGTTATTACCTATACGACTTTTTTGCAGACAGTGCCGCGAGCACAGCTAGTTCTGTATTAAATAGTATTAGACACTTTCGCTCACTCCACCCGCATTTGATTATACAATATTAATTCATCCAAATTTATTGTTTTAGGGACAATTCTGCTTTTAAATGCTACGTGAAATCAATAGCATTTGATAACTTCATTTGGGAATGGAATCACCGCGTGTAATCCGAGTTGCGTCCAACCGTTATGTGCCAAATTTTCACTATTGAAATGTCTGATAATACCTTTGGCATGTTCAAACTAAATGCTTTTCCACAATTCGAGAATTTTATGTGTTACCGGTCTGTTATTTTAGTACACAGACATAGTTTTGAACTGCCATTTTTTGAGTTAAATCCAACAGTGGTGGACAAAGTCAAGTATGTATGAGTTTTTACTCGTGAGTTTGTTTTGCTATTGTCTCTTTACGTACTTTTGTAAAGCCGTGAGCCAACCATTTCTACACATTCATGACCTTAAAAGTAAAGTTTTAACAAGTTAGAGGAATAAACAATGCGCTTAATTTACTTAGGAGAGGTAGAAGTTACACACTATGACTGCACTACCTCATTTCTTATTTTAATCCTACACTTTTGATTACTACCCGCCCCCTTACTATAACTTTGTTATTCCAACGTTTTAGCTCTAATCCAACTCAACGGAAGCTCAAACGCTAAGTTTTACTCTAACTGAATTCCTTACAACGTGTTTCATGTGTGGCTAGAAACGGAATCCTAAAGGCCGATTCTCGTAGTTAAAACGTTCAAAATCTAGTCACAGTCTTACCTCAGCGACAAATAAATGTCAAAAGCTTGTCAAAAATATAGGTATTAAAGACGAATTTTCGACAGATGAGACAGATTAAAATGCGAATGTTCTTCAAAATACGGGAATGGCCCCTCCGATGTTGAACAAAATGATGTTGAGCAATTTTGTACAGGCTACGAATTACCTTCAAACAGGCGAGTTAAGTGCATTACATGTAGATTCGAACAGTAACTGAGTTCCGAAACCAAATCCTTTCGAGACTTGCACCATGATACGAGCTGTGAAATATTCTAAGCTGAATATCTCTTAAAGAAAAAGAAAAAAGATTTTTCACGTTTTGGCTCTAGACTGCAGTGAAAGCATCTTAGTATTATTTTGTCTCAAAAATGTAAAACCAGTGAAAAGAGAAGGAGCTTTTATTTTGTTTCGTATTTATAACGGAATGTTTGATTAAAATACATTTGGTATTGGAAGATATAAATAGCTTCGTTCATGTTTCATTGTTGTATATTTAAAAAAAACTGAACTTCTGAATCAAACCCATGACAGGTATCCAGCTCAGAAGCAAATAGGTAAGCTACTTTACCATCTAAATGGTTGAACTTATCACATTAAAGGGTTGATTTTTCAATACTCAGACAACTTTTGACAGTTCAGTGCTTTTGTCAGTTTCTGACAGTTTGACATATTTTCTACAAATAAGCTAAATGGTAAATGATAAATATGGTAAATAGTAATATTATTTATGTAAATAGGTTTGCACAAACACTTTTACACGTCAATTTTATTTTAAAAACTAGATGATATCGGCGTTTCCTATCTGAGTATTCTCAGAAGAAAGACCGAAATAAAATCAATGGTCTTTTGAGGAAAGAACCATACATATTGATTGGACCCGTCCAGTCAGTGCACGCATTTGTCAGTAATCATGCAGCTCCACTCAGAGCTTGTGGAGCTCAACGATGCGACGAACACAATTATTATAGTAATATAATACGAGTACTTTACAAAGTTAATTTCCATGTCATTGTATAAATAAAGTCCATCAATGTGTATATAAAACTTCAGAAATAATCTTGTTCAGATTAGGCCACATGCCACATGCTAGCTGACAAACCACAATATTCAATCCTCAGATAAAAGTAACAAGCTAACTACCCGAACAATAACTTCTTATCTGAAGATTATTTTTCGTCAGTAACATTCTAATTATTTAAGGATCGTTAACTGCTTAACTCAAGTACGTTTATCCGGATTACCTCACCCAGCTTTAAACTTACTGAAGCTTTTTAGATATTACCGAAGCGTCTATTGTATTGCTGTAGTTTATCTGAATATATAAAATATACGCATACGAAATAAGATTAAAGAAATCGAAATCCAGTTCCTTTTACAAAACTGATAACTTAGTCCGGACTAAGATGTCAGTTTTGTATTAAGAACTTTACAAAAGTCGAAGGTTTATGCTCGGACCAAAGCTAAATCGTGTTTTATGATAAGATGGCCAGAATCCATAAACCGCAAACAGAAGCTTACTTGCACATACTTCACATATTTATTTGCTTGTTGCAAATATTGCGATTGTAATACCACCATATGAACCTAGATAGATACACTTTAATCTTAGATGAATGAAAAGAAAATAAGTTTATTTGCGGTAAGATATTAAAGGTAATTCGAGATCAACTACACATATTGTTAGCAATATGTATTACAAGAATCACTTGACTGCGATGATTGGCACTGGATTCAATCATGTACCGGCTGCACAGATTAACTATCACGTCTTGTCTTTCACATCAAGTAGGAACTATGATATTATTTCCAATGGCTTAAATCTCTTAAAACGAAGTACTACACAAAAATTTCTACAGGTCATTTGAATTTTAAAATTATCCCCCAAGCCTGGGGGATTGTTTTACAAAAAACGTTATAAGACTTTTTTTTATTTCTTATCAAAAGCTTTTTGAACGTACATATCCCTTACTATATAAAAGAATTGCTTGGTTGCCTAAAGAAACTTTCAACCCCTCTATAACACCCCCTTTAGGCAAAAGCCGCCTCTCCTAGGATACCGTCTATCTTCTTAGCAAATTTTAAATAGATTAAAATTAATTTGAAATCCTTAAAGTGGTTTAGGCGTAAAAAGGGGTCGAAAATTAAAATTGTGCTGGTCGCGCTCTTGTCGTGAACACTGTACTTACATGTTAGGCAAGTTATTTTTATGACTTTATTTTGTAATAACTTTTGACCAAGTTTTTATTATTATTCTGTAACTTTGCGATCTGTGTTAAACAAAATAAGCCATTCAGTTGAAGTGTAACGTTCTGTGTTTTATTAGCAGAAGGAATTCTTGCCGTTTCAATCGGGAATGAGTGACACTTCCTGTGCCTACTAGTTTTGATGCCAGTTCATTGACGTGAGTTGATATTCTCGTCTGATAGCTTTTATTATGTCTAGCAATCTCTTGTCTGACTGTATTGATCTTTAGATCTTCGTGTATGTATTTGTTGCTCACGTAGTAGGGAATACCTAGCATGGCTCTCAATGTGTTGTTCTGAAATCTTTCAAGAATCTCTATGTTGCTATTTCTAGCAGTCCCCTCAGCTGGATTCTGTAAGTTCAGATTGGTTTGAGGATGGTCTAGTAAATAGCTATCTTGCTTTCATGTGACAGGCTTGATTTACGACCAATCAACCAGATCATTGATCACAGTTTCGTATACAGCTGTTTGGGTGTGGCCCAGATGTGCTTTCTCCAAGTGAGTCTTCGATCAAGATGCAAACCCAAATATTTAGCATCTTCAGCCTGGGAGATTTCCTCATTATGGAGTTCTATTGAGGGACAGGTCTGCCTTCTCAGGGTGAAAGTCACATGGACAGATTTGCCTTAATGCGCCATTTATCTAGCCACTTCTCCACTTCATGGACGTGGGCTTTTAGTTTGGCTGATGCTATAGTGGAATCCTCGTGTACCGACAGAAGAGCTGTGTCATCCGCATAGGTGGCAGTTATAGTATCAGCGTGTGTTAGCAAGTCTACAGTAAATAGGAAGTATAGTATGGGTCACAAAATACTTCCTTGTGGTACTCCTGAGAGGATTTCGTTTAAAGAAGAGACTTCGTTGTTAAGTTTCACCTCAAAACATCTCTGGCGTAGGTATGATCGTAAGATCGGAAAGAAAGAGTGAGGGCAGAGCTTTTTTAGTATGAACAGAAGTATTTTATGCCACACTCTGTCAAAATTCTGGTTAATATCTAGGAAGACAACAAAGCAGAACTGTTTGCATTCTAGTGCACGACTTATAGTATCTGTAATAATGTGTATTTGTTCAATAGTTCCATGTTGCTCTCGAAACCCGAACTGATGAAAAGCAACAACTTCCGGTATATATGTAGGTGCGCATTCTGTTTAGCAATATTTTATCCAGGAGTTTACGCAACATTGGGAGTAGGCATAACGGTCTGTAGGACCTTACTTCTTGAAGCGGTTTGCCTGGTTTGTTTATCATTATAACCTGCGCAATTTTCCACTGCGCGTATTATATTTCTAGTCTGAGGCAGGCATTGTAGATAGCCGTTATGTAAATTAGGCCCTTTCTGGGCGTCTGATTGAGTAGTTGTGCATCGATTAGGTCGTCGCCTGTTGTTTTTCCCTTCCGTAGTTTTCTTTTCTCTCCATAATTCTTAGGCACTTTGTTGGGGTAGGCTCATTTGTAGTGGTGCGTGTAGATATTCGTTAATTCCTTGTCGTGTCGAGGAGGTTTGCCAGGTAAAGTTCTGAAAATAGATTTTGCGTATTACGCGTATACCAGGCCTTTCTCGAGTTCTGTTTTTGCCCACTTGCCGTCAGTGGCTTTTATGGGTAGTATATGACCTTTTAGTCTTCTCAGCCTTTTTTTTATCTTCCACAGCGAGTAGTGGGTGTCTTTATTAGAAGTAAGATTAGATAGCTGATTTTGAAGGAACTTGTTTTCTGTTTGTCAGTTCATGTGCTTAAGTTCCTCAGAGGCCTTGTTGAAAGCTTTTTTGTCACAAGGATATTTTGTAGAATGTAATTTATTCGTAGCTGTCTTCTCGCATTTACTTTATCTTTTACTTATCAGTTTGGAGTACCACTTCTAAGCATCTGGTGTGGTTTTCAGTCTCAGAAAAGCTGTCAATTCTTTGGCCGCTAGGTGAATAAGCTTGTTGAGTGATTCGATAACTGTTTCAATGCAATCCGAACTTTGTAGCTCCGATTTTAGCTTTATGGATTCTGATATTTTGGTTTTGTAACTATTCAAACTAGCGCATGTAAACAAGCACTAGTTTGAACAGCTCTTTTTCATAGGTTCTGTATCTTCTGATGAGTGTAGACCATGTAGAACTACTCGATATGCTCTTTCGCTTTTGAGATTATTTGTATTATTTCTAACATCATGCTCTATAAAGTTAGCTTTATGTTTTTGTATGTGTCTACATCAACAGGCATTATTTTAACAATGTGTCTTGACCTCAAAATTGTCATAGTATATTTGTCTATGTCTGCAATTGAGGAAAGGAGTTCTTTTAATTTCATTATGTCAATGACTCCCGTGACGAATATGGTCACGAGCATGGTTTTGGCTGTTTGGGCTCCTTGAGTTATTTGTTGAGTAGATTAGTGGGTCCCTCGTTTTTTGCACATGTTGTCTTAATTACTTTACTACTTTTTTCATCGATTCAGGACTGGATTCCGCTTTTCTTTTCAAAGGTACCTGAACGTTTTGCCATGGTTGGTTTTTTGCAGCTTGTTCATCATTCTTAATATGTGTATTTGATTCTACATAATGTTTATCATTTGAAATTGCTTGTATTGGTGTTTCTACTGGTATGTCCAAAGTGAGTGGCTCCTTGTACGTACAAACATGCTTTTTTGAACTAAATATTTATTGTGTCATCTATGTTTTCTTTTTTAAAACTCATGTTAATTTTATTCCTACTCGTATTGTCGATATAAAAAGTAATTTGTGGGGTGACGCCCATTCCCCCAAGAAGGCTATCGTCAACCACGTTTGCCAGGTCCACCCAGGTTGGCGCTCGTTACTGATCTTCCACCAGTCATGCATTCCATTGGCTTCCTACCTCTCAAGCCGGACAATTAGCCAAGACTCCCGATCGCTAGATTGCGGTTGCGGGCGTGGGTATTAATTTTATAATACCCACAGTTGACTGACTTGTTCGGCCAGTAGTGTCGGGTTAGTTGACCGCCGCACGAGGCTCGGCGTTGAAATCAAGTAAACCGATTTTAATGAAATAAAGACTTTTGTTAGCTCAGTTTACGGACTATGACCATATGTCCAATACCTTAAATCTTTGTAAAAGAACTACACAAAAATATCATTACTACATGTGAATAAAAGTTATCCCCTATTTTACCTCCTTGAACGTTAATTTTACATAAACGTAATTCCTTATTTCTTACCAAAATCATACATTTTAAGTTCATAATTATAATAAGAAGGGATTAGTTACGCATATGAACATTCAAGTTCATATGCGTAACTAATCCCTTCAATCATCCCCTTTAGGATTATTTTAGACACAAAATATAACCTATGTCCTTTCCTGGGATGTCATCTACCTCGCAAATTTTGTCGAAATCCGTTTAGTGGCGTGAAAGGTAACATACAGACAGAGTTACTTTCGAATTTATAATATTAAAATATATAGTTTGGATTTGGTTGTTTTTCTCTTACAAAAATATGTACATTTTCAATTACGTATAAAAAGACGATAGGTGGCAGAAAAAGACTACACTATCAGGACTTCTTTCTGCCGTCAGACCTTTATAAAGATTTATCAAGATACAAATATAAATTATTGTAAATTGTTGAAGGCTAGCGTCCAATTTCAGGAAAAATGTTTTGTCCTGCGAAATAAAAAACACAGTTAAGCATTGAACATGAAAAAGATTCTTAACTTTAATATATTATTCGGGACAGAACGAGATGTAGCCGTAACAACAATCAGCCGATCGCATCAGCTTGTAAATAGGACGGACAGCCGGGACGGCGGAAGTGGTGAGATACCTGCGGTCACAACGAGTGGTACAATTTTGTGTTTGTTTACAATTATGGTACATGTAAATAGGTAACTATGCAGACTATGCTATTGGAACTTATTCGTATATTGCAATAACTAAATAATAATCAACAATGTTTTGGTGAGCGCGATACATGACTAGTGAGGGTGCTTCAGTGGTAGTAGTACTGAGCGGGCGTGACTTGCGCAGGCGCTGCCGTAGGCGCCAACTCCGCGCCTGCTTGCACGACCGCGTTGCAGCCGCTGCGCGCTTTGGACGTCGGAGGAGTACTCCACGTTCCTATACGGTACGGTTCCGGTACGACAGGTGGCTTATAATTTATGTGTGTATTATCCGTGACTGTTGACAGTAAATAAATATATATAAAATCCTTACTTAATACTACATGGGAACATAATAGGCTGATCATGCATTCAGTAATTTGGCAAAATGGGGCCATTCCTACGTATAAACTACCAATTTAAACTGGTATGGACAATAACCGATATATGGATACTGTATAGTAACATCGGAGCGAACGTTTATGACCATATATATTCTTGTCAGTTTACGGTCTTATCCGATTCAACGTCCCATCCATTAAGATTGAAGTGCGGGCTCTGAGATCTGTCAGCAATTTGACGCAGCCACGAGAAATTAGGTTATGCAAATTGGATGGTTATAGAGCCGCTCCGCTTTGTCATTCAAGAACTGTCAAAGATAACATGGTTACAGTCGTCGAGGTAAGCCAATGGAAAAAAAATACAATAATATTGCAGATTTTTTGTAGTTTTATGCGCAACCTCAAAAAAAATTAAGAAAATGTTTTCGGTTGGGAGCATACCTATTATTTAAAAAAATCTAATATTCTATTTGTATAAAGGTGCCTATTAACAAAGCATTAATATTGTTTTCACATTTGTTTCTTTTGCTTTATCTCGGCGCTTATTACCAACTTAAATACATGAAGTATTTACTTTGAAAAGAAGTCGATGAATTTTGCCAGCGATAGGGTTGCGGATATATTTCATGATGTGAAACCGTAATGTGACAGAGGAGCACCTATTACGCCCATTCTATTGTCATAAATGTCTACTTAGCTAGAGTGGCTTGCAAGGTAAAAGTAGGAAATGCGGTTATTATCGATAAAGTAACTTCATTCTCAAAGCCTTTGTGTTATCAGGTATTTTAAATTCCGACCGAGGGGAGAGCTACGATACGTATTGTATTCAGGATGCAATGAAGAAAGTTTTCTGCTTGAAAGGGTTGTAAAGCCTCTTTTAAGTAAGAAAACTTGTGGTTTATGAGTGGATTCGCTGTGAGGAATTAAGACAACTCATAAGTTGTAGTTGCGCATAAAAAAGTTAGTAAACAATCCTATACAATGGGTTTCATACTTTTGTGTAACTTTGTTTTTGAGCACTGGAACCCAGAAAACATTTTATCTCACTTTAAAAGTGAATATATCCGAGTCTGTCGTTTCAGACTTTAAAATGTAAAGCAAAATTAATTAGTCAAAAGCATTTTCAAAGTACAGTGCTTGATAATTAATTAACGCCTAGTTTTAAGAAAAGAATTAACAGTTACGAGTCTATTGGCTATAAGGAAAATGCAGGAGTAACAGAGAAAAAGGTTTAGTCGCCCCTCTGAGGTGAACTCAGATTATTTGCAAGCACCGCGTAACTGTACCAACAACACTAATTAAATAAGCTTTCGTCTGTGAGAACTTCACTATTGTGGAAAAGTAGAGGCAACGTAAATAAAGAAACATCGACGAGTGAGTAAACATACAGGTAAGTACTTTTCCAATTACACAAAGTGTTAATGAAATCAAATTAACAATAGCAAGTTTTGGTCCCCAATAGGGATTTTTGTATTGAATTAGGTACTTACAACCTATTTGATAATAGACTTTACCATTTAATTTATTAACCCAATTTACTCTTCAGTTTAACGTAACGGTAAAACGGGGTGAATAGGGATGCAGGGATGAATAGAAACTAAACTTTAAAAAGGATTTTAACATTGAAATAATAGAGTTTGTTACCAACAAGGGCACTTAATCGTTCATTAAAATACAGTCAATACATAGGCGACATTTTTGGCAACAAACTATATTATTTCAAGGTTAAAATCCTTTTTAAAGTTTCGTTTCGATTCACCCCTGCATCCCTATTCACCCCGTTTTACGGTACGTAAATAACCTATTTTATGGGGGCGGCGATAGATAGGTACTTAAAGGTTCAAGAGATAAAAAGAAAACGAATTAACACATACAATGCAAAACGGTAAAGAAAAGAAGGTCGAAGTGAATTCTACCTTCGTATTTATATATACCACCCTGTATATCAGACACATCGACGACGCACAGCTTGTTACCATGGATTCAGTACGATTCTAAACCATGCGTCGAAATTTTTCGTATGTTAAAAAAAAAATGCCGTTCAGTACAATTTGACCGCGTAGGTGTAACACATTTCTATGAAACAACAGTTTGTTTTTTGATAACCGACGAAAAATATCTACGTTAGGAGGTCTACAATTCAGGGTCGCGGGATTTTCGAAAGAGATACCGCGGCCCTGGCACCGGCAACTGAAGGAACACGGGTGGGTTTTAGTCAGTAAAAGTCTGACACGCCCTCCCGCTCCATACAGAGCGGGAGATGATTTGATGATTTGTTTTTTTATTTAATTTTTTTGATTTGACCCAAAAACAGGAGGTCTACAAACTTTTGCCGAATTCATGGTTACGTAATAATAAGTACCTTTTCGTGACTCCATCGTACGATATAAAAGGAATTGGCCTTAAATTGTTTGTTGGTTCTCACCCATACGAACAGCTAAACAGATTTTAATGACTGTGTTTTGCTAATACTCTGTAAATGTTACGTATCTCTTTTAAGATATGGTTTCGGAAATTTCCACTGAACTTTGTCTAGTCAATTGTTATATTTTTTTATGAAAGAAATAAGCACTGATATATATCATCATCAAGCCTGTATTCCCCAAAGGGAAGCGCAGGTGTAAGTACACCTACATTTTTGACAGTTCAAAAATTTGCATACATTATACTATCCTTACAAAATAATATTTGTTTTTCGACCAAAAAGCAATTCTTACTTTACAAGTTAACAGTGTAGCCGCTACAAACGTATCTACGGTTTCAATCAATTTACTTCACAACACCGTAAGTACCTAATACTTCAAATTGTTCATTCGAACCGCTTCAGTCCTTTTATGTGTTACTATGCTATTTTCTTCATTGCTATTTGAAAGCCTCACAAGAAGCAAGGTAAAGACAAATTAAAACTATTCGCAAATCACATTAGCTCCTGTTTGGTTAATGGCAAAGCTCTAAGAATTTATTATGCAACCTCAATGACTGCGAATATTTATACGAACACTTACTATTATTTATGGTGTTATGGAGCGCCATGTATCACGCTAGGGCTACAGCGACATCAAGGCGTGTCCTCAATACTTAGGGCCGTAAGCATTCGTTAACAACGCGTAAGCCACTCGTATAAGAGAGGATAGAAATGTTATGAAGTAATATCTTCCGTTTTTGTGTCTTATGTGCTATACATATTTCGTTCAAACAGAAAGCACTCGACGTATGTTTATCGTTTAGATGTCCCGTGTGCAGGTGATTGTGTATAAGATAAAGAGCTTTTTTTTTCGATATTACCTTTAAGTTGCTTAGGAGAGGCACCAAATTCACTTACTTCTTCTCTCTTTCAAATATGTTTAAGGCTGTTATTTCTAATTATTTTCAAGAGCAATTGTAATGGTACTGGTTTAGTGAAATCTACATAAACTAGGTAGCTCACAAAACAATATCACTTATTTTAGCATCATCTAAAATACCGCCCTACGTGATAAAGTCTTGTTTCGGGTCAACAACCCGGAACAACACCACATCACCTACTCAACCCACATTTTAGCGGATGCACTGTCAACGATGAAGTAAAACATTATTCTTCTTTTATTTGTATTTATTTTCCCGGATCCGTTACAATGCTTGCGGTCACGGATTGACTACCCCTGCCTGCAGGCGTAGCAAAAAGCTGAATGCATCGCACACAGTGCAAACAATTCACCAAGTTATTTTTAATTAAACTCAATTTGAACAATCCAAATTGCATCATCTGTTACTCGTTGATACCTAATCAGTTCCAACACTTGAGAGCAAACTCTGCTGCGTGTTACAGATATTGCCAATAATAAATAATATTTGGTTTTGGAATGAACTAATCTTGATTCAGTTTTTAATTACAGGTTGTACATTCAATGAACGACGGGTAAAATTTATTATTGCAATATTCACTGCTTTTTTCTTATTCAAGATTAACTTTTAAATCACCCAGATTCATTCAGCAGTTTTAAATCGGAAATAACTCCAGCAAAATGAGTTCGCAAAGCAAAAAACACTTAAATGGTAAGCAAGTAACAGCTATCGTTTAGAACTCGGACTGAACATTTTTTTCACAAATTATCGCCTAAATGGCGGTAGTATTGGACGTTAAATACATTTGAATTCTCTTTCGCTCAATTGTGGTTGGTACTAAGTGGTTCGAGACAAGTAGTCTGAGCATCACCGAATAATGTTCTGTGTAAATTGTGGGCGAAGGGCCCTCGGCACCCAGTGGGAGCATCCACTCGACGGTACATAACATCATCCTTCATAGACAGATGTTCATAATTATGACTGTCGTATCATTGTGTTTATAATGAGCGAGAACAGCGATACTTGCGCTGAAGCCGCTTATTCGATAAGTCAATTCTAGTCACAATGTAGTTGTTAAGGAGTTCTTTATGTCTGTCAGTAGAATTTATGGATTTATTCAAATCTAGCTTTAGCTGACGCAACTGTTACTTCCGGCGGTAAGCCCTGCAGTCAATTCAAGTTTCTCATTATTTTGTTACTTGGAGTTAAAAAATACAGACTTACATACCTTTATCATCATCTGCTGAGCATCTGCTGAGCATGAGGTCCTGGGTTCGGTTCCCAGGTCGGGCAAACTGCTATTGGCTTTTTCTATCTAGAATTTCTCAGTAGCAGCCCGGAGTATGGATTTGTGCCCGGTTGGTGGCAATAGGCTCGCCCCCTATTACATGGGACTTAGCACAACTGGCGAAATGTGGGTGTACTATAGGTAAACCTCTGCCTAACCCTTCTGGGATTACAGGCGTGATGTTATGTAATACCTATATCAATATGACATAGGACTGAATATTGTCATCGGTGTTTTAAAATCGCAGTGTGTCACTTCAGGAAATAATTAACAATGAAAACATCTATTTAAAAACATGAGGTTATGTTATTAGTTCAATGTAACTCACTCCGATGCCTTTAATAGGGTGTCAGCATTTCGAGAGACGGAAGGTACTGTGTCGTACTTAAGTTCTCAGCCAGTCAAAGACGGGGAAATTACGTCCTTGTTTTTGTTGGAATATTAACTTGCGGACTAAGTTGTAATTCGAACGCTAAATTGTGCTTGTCTAGTGCTGTGACAAATAGCAGTGTCTATTATAAGAGGATTTCATTCTAATGTAGTCTTCAAGGGGTGCCACTACTTCAACCAATAAAACGAAACGAGTCGCGTTGAAAGTGTAAAAATACGTACATCTAAAAGTGGTCACGTACGACCATAATTTTATTTATAAGTGCATGGTGTAAAAATATTGGGTGTCTATTGTACCACCGAGTGGAAAAATAAGAACTAACATGGAATTAAATAAAATGCCAACTTCAAAGGACAGAGGAAAATATAAATGTGGAGAAAAAATGCTGGGTTTTATTTGCGTTGCTCGTATGTTAAAGTGAAATATTTGTCTATAAAGTAACCGGTCGGGCCGGCTGAATGCTAAGTGCTTCACAAATGGGCACGCATAAGCAGAGATTGAAAAATATAATTCATAAAGCTGAAATATTGTTTAACTGTTTTATTTTTTTGTGATTTAACTTTTACCTGTGGCGTTTTGTTTGTAATTAATGCACGCCAAAACTCCTCTAAATGCGAAAATCAAATACAACCCTATACAAGAGTTTTAGAAAGGTTTTTAATTGGAGTTTAATCGTTAAAATAAACGTGAAGTGAAGTGATCGCGGAGTAGTGCTCCAACTACTGAATACTTCCTAACGTTAAGTGTTTTATAATAGATTTTTCGATTCGCTGCGGACGTTTGTGAGGAGAAGATTGCTTGTTTTAAGTTCCATTATTAATGATCGAAATCGTATAAGAAATAAACGACGGTAGGATAATTAACTCGAGTCATAATTTTAGTATCACAGTAAAAATAATATTTAGGATTTGCTGTAGGAGACTGATTTGCGCGAAAATGGTTTCAACTTGACGGGCGCAAAACTTTTTAAAAGATTTTTAGTTTTATGACTTAATTTTTTGTTTCTTACAAGACAATTTAAATAATTTCAGAAATTAACTGAAAACGTTTACCTTCCTTTCCTTTCATTTGTTGCACAATAAACATTTTTTTGAGTAAGCTTGAACTAATATTCGGTCCCTGTTTTGTTAATGTCGTTCGTGGAAAAGCCTTCAGTGCGGGTATTACTCGCGGCTCCAATTTGTACTTAAAACAGACACGGCTGCCTCGCGGAATTAAGTTCTCCTGTATGTACCACTTCATTATTAGGAAAGGGGCCTATCTAATAAATGCAGTCATAGACAAACATTCTGACATTGTGAAGACATCTTAATTATACGCTTTTGCTCTTACGATGCCTGATTGTGAAAGCTCTATTCGTCATAGTACACCAATGTTTTAATTTTGCAACAATATTTATATATTAATTAAACAATATATTAATAACATAAAAATATTAATATATTAATTTTTAAATATTATTAATTATTAAATATTATTAATTATAAAATATATTAATTAACATAAAAATTAGTTTTCTTAAATAGTATTCATTAATATTAGATTTTTTGAATATTCGTTTGTAAATCTTTTACGCTAAAACGGTTAGAAGGATTTGGATGAAATTTGACACGTGGGTACACCATGACAAGCATTAGGACATAGGATAATAAATAATCTAATAAAAATGATTTATTGATCGAAGCCCTGACTCCTTGTCTGGTGTTTGTGTCTTCACAATTTACGCAATCAAATAAAAAATAAATAATAGAATGTAGTGCACGCATGCTCTTGTGTGGTATGGTGTGTGTTGCGTGTGTATGTGTGTGTGTATGTGCATGTGTGTGTGTGTGGGTGATATTCCTACGGGAGCAGGGCGCAACTAGTTAGTAATAGAAAGTAAACAAGCTAAACAATATGTGTATTATAATCTAGAAACCCTTAGGGATGTATTATCCAGCCTCTTTTTCACAATAGTAATATATATTGAACGAGCCTTACCACAAATCAACAAACATTCGAAGTTTTAAGAAACTCGTTTAATCAAAGCTTTCATTTGCGATAAACCGAACGCTAAGATAAAGTCGAAGATAGTAGTTAGTCTCCTTCGTATAAGAGCACCCCTGTAATTCATTTACTACAGTTGACTCTTACAAATTGCCGAGCTAATATATACCTACAATGTTTTGTCTCTCATTCCCGTTTCATTATTATTATTTATTTTTCTTGTATCATCAGTAAATTGGTGTGTACTCCATTATTTGGATATTTCTTATCTTGAATATAATCGTTTGCTTATTTATCTAACCTTCGTATGTGAATGGCTATGAAATGTCTGTGATTTAACTATGATAGAATTTATTTATTTATTTATTATGGACAAAAAACAGTTACATGCTACAAAATACAGAGAAGTACTTAAACTAAGTTTTAACAAACACGTAACCCACACCATTGTCCACGATTTAGCAAAAGGTTAAAAGAGGTGCTGAAGACCAGTGATAAAAAAAATAAGATTAAAATAAAACAAGAATACAGTAGTCGCTGTCACAATATTGCTGAGGTAACTTAAACTACTCGCTAGACAAAATATTCAAAGCCATTTTCCTAAATAACGGTTTAGATAGACAAAATATATCTAATTCTATAAAATGTGTGTTGTAAGAATCAACAAGGCGACGAAGCGGCGCACGTATTCCAGTTTGGAACAGTTGAGGCACGCGCACCCCCCTTCGGATAACACTGGTCTGTTACCAGAAAATAGTGCCCTACAACAACACAACATACATACGCTAGTCCCAAGGTTTGCTACGCTCAAAATACACCCCCTCGTTGCTCGCTACGGTGCTACGAAACCGTAGAGGAGCTACACTTAAGTGCTAAGACAATGCTACGACAATAACAATAATACGCTAACAATATCTGCGTAAATACATTAACCAAACTGTGATGAAACGTAATACGAATTCTTATTATTTTAAATGTTCTAGACATCATTATATCAGGCTTTTGGAAATATGGTATCAAAGGTTACCTAAGAATCAAAGTTGTCGTTTTCTAACTAAGAAATAAACCTAAAGGAGTATCAGCATTAAAACTTATTTGCTTTGTTACGACTTAAAGTCAAATTTAACGTAAAAGACAGTCTGTATATGTATACAGTTACATTTTGTGTTTATTTTAAAAGAGCAACAGTTCTCTTCGGCTTGTAGTTCGAGTATTGTCGGAAGGGGAGACAGTTTAAATAACTTGCAAGTTGTTACGCCTGTAATTAAACTAAATTGTTGTTAGCGTTTGACACCGGAGTCTGGCAATCATGACTATGAAATTAACTAAGCGTGGAATTATTATTCAACTGCGTACTGCATAATTGTGTGGTGCAGTAATATACAGTGTATACTGCATCATACAATCTGTGTTATTGTTGTAAATGAAATATAGATATTCAGAGTTAAAATAATTGACAAGGAGTGTAAGAATATTCTATGAGGAAATAATTGAAAATGAAAAGGTTCTAGACGCGTGTGGGAGAGGCAATCGACGCAAGAGACACCCTGGGATTCGGGAATCGCCAGCAGATTCCCGGCCACCGTAGGCGCGGGCTTGCGGACGGTGTCCGGTAAGGACCAGGCCCGGGTCGACGCGCGCTCAAAGAGAAGTCAGCACTAACTGACGGGTTCCGTTGGGGCCGATGCCTGCCAGGGTCGTGGGTTGTTCGGAAGAGATACCGTGGCCCTTGAAAGGGGGGTCTAGACTCTTGAGCTGAATTCATGGTTACAGTTTGCACGTCAATGTCCCTGCCACCCTGTATAGTTAAACCTATCCAAAATAATCATATTACACAAAATCATACGAAGTTACTCGTATCATTGTTGGAAAAAGAATTGGTAGGTGATCACGTGATGCAATAATGATGAGATATTGAAGTTTTGTATGGTACAGTTGATTTTTTTTTCTTGAGTTTTGCCCATAGAGAAAGTTGTTCTGTTTGATGGTCTGTACCACACCTTTAAATATGACCACACCTGTCTGATACATGCTGTATAATTAGAAAAAGATTTTACTTGTAAATTTTTTTGTTTGTAAATTTTCTTTTTATTAACTTCAAAAAACATATTTTTATCAAGCATTAAATAGTTTATTTTTCTCAACGCCCAATCAGAGCACAATATTTCTTACCCTAACGTGGTAGCGATCTCTATATCTATGTACAGGTGCGCCAACATTTCGGCGCAACAACCCTTATTACAGAAAAACGAGTGATCTTATTACCGTCCCGTTTTCCTTTTAACATTGCGGAACTCGAGCATAAGGTAGAGAAACTTTTTGTTTTTCATTTTACGATGTCAATTTAAGTATTTCATTGTTTTACCTCTTTTAAATAAATGCATTTTAATGTCAATTATTGTATTTTTTGTTCACCAACAATCAATGACTTATTACATGACCAGTAGTTTAACGGCAAATCATACATTCAAAACATCAAAAAAACCTAACAAAAAAAAACACTACAATCAAGGTTTTACCACTCGTGTCTTATATCAAATGCATACACGCGGTATAGTTATAATAAAAAAGCAAAAGAAGAGCTCCATGTGTGTACCTATATGTATGTATATAAGTATAACATGGCTACATTTAGTTTTTGTTTTTTTTTCAATATCAAACAGAACGTTGGAAACAAGATGAATGAGAATGCTTTCGCCGAAAACCTGGAATTGGAGAGCAAAATTTACATTTCATAAATTACTGCCTCTGCAGTGTTTTAAAAACACAAAATTAATTTAACGTTGTTATCCCAAGATATTTATCGAACGATCAGTTAAATGCAACTTTAAGGAAACCAAAATCATTTAGGTATTTGCTAAACATAGATGTAACATAATGTACATCGATTCTGCATGTTCCAACAAATTTGGCAAATAAGAAAACCTTTACGAACCAAATTTTAAAAAATATTGTAATAAATTGATCCTAATTTTAGAGCCAAAATTACCTGCATTCAATAACCCATAAAAAAAAGGCTTATGTTCACATGTGGAATCTAATTGAAGGTGACATCAGGGGAAACGCCAGAACACTGTTCAGCAGCAAAGCATAAAAAACGTTAAGTTTAATTCTGAAACTGCAGTATTTTCATCAAGTTTGTAAACTTGAAATGCAGCACGCTTTACACGACATATTTACGACTGGTATTCATCCCATGGAAATCAGTCTCACAACTCTCTTCTATCAAAAAATAACATGAAAGCAACCACGATGTCACGACATTAGATTAAACGTGTTACAGTATTTCATAAGTCCCGAGTAGTTTGGATACGGGCACTGGTATTTATGAGCGAACTTGGCAAATCATTCAAAGGAAGCGTAAGTCGCATACGGGAGAATTTGCTACCTCCGTGCGTTCCGAGACGCACACAATTTACATTAGTTAAACTACAAGCGGCAATCTTAAGTTCAACTTGATTGCCAACTGTATTTACTGCAAAGAGTTTGGAAATTAAGTTGGATTTATAGGTAGGGTACTTATAAAGAGATGGGATGTGTTAGGTTTGCGTTATATTGTTAGAAGGACACTTTAATTTATTGATTCAAATAAAACGGTATATTAATCGTTAAACTTATCCTTCAAAGTATATCCCAAATGATGCCCAAAAGCAACAGAAAATCCCAACGACCAAAAATATTAATGAAAAAGCAAATGAAAACATTCAATAAAAATGTTCAGTAAAAATACAGTACCGGCCGGCGAGTAATATTTAAAAAAAAGCGACGCACATTCCAATAAAAACTCCATTCTGTAGCGTAATTCTGCATTGTCTGTATTTGTATAGGAAAAAAGATAAAAGTTACTGGTAATTACTTCCACACACGTTAAGTGACCCTATTTAACAACATATTAAAATTTCATCCAGTAACATGTTTTAGTTTACAAACGTATTTTGCTACATGCATGATGGAGTATGAGCGGATGTGAACTGAAATGATGATGATAAATGATGCTATACTTATAAAATATTCTTGTAAAATATTAGGACAGTGATATTACAACATACCAGTATCGAAGAATACTTAATAGCTTCTGCCCGCGACTTTAACATCGTTAAATTTCTTGTTTCCCCGCCGCATCTCGTCGCTTGCCCGCGCTATTACTTGGTTTCCTAAGTGGTTTGGCGTTCTTTCGTACTTACCAAAAACCGGGCTATCTGTACGACAATTTAAGTTGGACAGTGAGTAGACGAGAATGTGGGAGAAGACAATGCTCGCAGCAACTCTCGACCCAGTCGCATAGCACAGCCTCTTTTAGAGGTAGCTTCCGTTATGCGGCTTCCAAAGTGTGGAATAACTAGCCATCACCTATTCGAGCAATTAACACGATCGACACATTTAGAAGACGCCTACATTATGATGTCTAATTATTTTTAAACAACTAAATATTCTGTTTTTAATTTTATTTGTTACACATATATTTTATTAAAATATTTACACACAACATAAAACTGATTTACATCCGTAAGACGTCCTCGTAACAGGGTCTAGTTGAAAACCAGCGCCAGGCACTTAGTTGTCTGGCATTTATGGTGAACTGGGACTATTTGGCGCAGCCGTGAGCCACACAATATCTTGCGTGTTTTGGTTTTGTATGAATATTGTGAGCCTTAACCTGAATCAAATAAAATTATTTCTTTCTTTATTTACTTTTTTATTTTTGCTCGGGTCCCTGCGTGATGTCAGGTAGGCTATAACCTTTATCAAAAATTGGGCATTTAAATGCAAAAAGAATTTTTCATCCCATCTACTCGAAAAGGATGACTTGGTTCGCCTTTATGTCGCGGGCAGTAATGAGTTTTTAATCTTCTTTATAGGTGCGCCGCAATTACCTTGCCACGCACTTTTTGAATGGGGAAGGCAACTGTCAAAATGGCGCTGTCGTAGCTAGTTCCCAACACAAGCCAATAATACAAGGCGTCATGTGATTTTATTTTATTTTAACGATAATTGAAGCCTTTTTGTGTTCCTAAATGCTGCGAAATTGGAGTCTACAATTTCCCGAAAGCCCCTAAACTTAGAAAATTGTGGTTTAAAGCTATTTGTGGAGGGGTTTTTGAATTCGAGTTTATGTCGGAAACATTTTGAAGAAAGTGATTACGAGGAAATATTCAAGGTTTAAAATTCTGACATTTTCCATGTCAAGCACTTGATTTAAAATACTGAAAACGCGGAAAATAACGAAATTATGAAATAAAATGAAACTCATGAATGAACATAAAATGAAATGAATGAACGAAATGTCAAATTTATTGTAGGCCGTAGGGACCTAGCTATGGTCACGCCATCTACAATTTGCTTTGCCCGACCTTCCCCATTTGGAACATCTTAGTGTTCAGGACCAAAGAAATCGAACGCAAATATTGTTTGAATAAAGACTGGCTGGTACGACGACAGTCATCCGTCCCATCATGACCTATGCTTGTGTTGTATTAGCGCACGCTAACTCACGTCATCTCCATACGATGCAGACCCTCCAGAACCGTTTCCTCAGAAAGGGCACGGGAGCCCCCAACTATGTCCGTAATATAGATCTCCACGTAGACCTTAAAATGCCCACCATAAACCAGTTCATGAAACGCTTATCCAAGCGTTTCTTCGACTGTGGCTTTAAACACCCAAATCCCTTGATTTCAGCGGCCACCCGCTATACTCCCTCCCGCATTAGCCGTATTCGCCAACCAAGGCATACCTGAATCGCCCCCGACGACGCCACTACCCTCCTCCAGGAGTGCAGTAAGGCCACCAGCACTCTACACAAGCCCAAAACCCGATCGCCGTCCTACCGTCCTCGCCGCCGAGGCCCGCCGCGACTACCAAACTCACGCCCTCCCCGACACTTGCGCGAGCCAGCTCGCGCCGCTGAGCCTGTAGCTTTAAATTCGTCCATAAATAACACTTATCTTGATCCAGCTAGTCCCTTGCTGCCCTCTTCCAGCGACGCCCTAAGCCGAGGTCCGTACCCTTAGCGTGTAGTCGCTTAGTTTTAAGTTTTCAAGTCCTGGCTGGAGGCCTTAATTTATTAGGGCAAAGACAGGCAAGTCTACTTAAGCAGACGACAAGCTCATAGGTTGACCTGCGAGATGCCATTCACAAAATAAAAACGGCCCATAGTCGCGCCGTCGCCTGAATGAAAAAAAAAGACATCAAAATAAAAACGCGCGAACGATTGTTACAAATTCATGGTTTTGTTTTGAAAAATTATTTCTTCAAGTGACAGTGAAAGTATAGAATTAACTCCGGAAAGTATTAGAACTGACGCAAGAAATGAATATGAATAATAATAATATATGAAAGCCTATGCTTATTTTATTGAATTGAGAAATGCAAGAGGCGCCATGAATTTTTCAGAATCTGTGTTTTTGGTCTACTTCCAGTACTTAGCCAAAACTAAACAACCTTCCACTCTTCAGGTACTCCACCTACTCAATCCTAAAATCAACAGTCAGTTCTAATAACGACGTAAAACTGTACACATATTCGAAATTAATAGCGTATCTGAAGAGGATGTCTGCTGGATATAAACCTAAAAAATCCCAAGTGTTCTTAGTGAAAAACGCGGAGACTTTCCTTAAAGAGGCACCCGACAAAGTCTTTCTTGCCGTAAAAGTAAGTAACTATGTATAAGGTGGATTAGTAACCATAGTTTATTTTAAAATGCGCATTTTATTTTAACCTGTACTTCGATAGATACTTGTCTTATTCACATTCAGTTTTTTTACAGGTGGCTTTAATTTTCGGAGTACATGCAGCTTGTCGTAGCAATTAACTTTTAAAAATAACTGTTGATGATGTCGAAAATCACTCGGATTATTTGCTGTTAGTAAAGCTTACAGACAAAAAAACCGATCCTTCGTAATCCGAGGAGAATACAAAACTATTGTACAGAAATACCTGGACCTGCGTCCTGCTGAAGACCAATCGGTTTTTCATCCGTTATCAAAATGGCAAGTTCAAATATCACTCGGGCGAAAAATTTATTTTTGGCTCGGGCGACGTACTTTGAATCCCTCGCTACGTTCAGGACTCTACTAAAGAATCCCTCACTTCGCTCTGGATTAAAAAAAGCGCCAAGCGCAATACAGTCTACTATTTAAAATGCGACTGGTAGTTCCAGAAATTTGAGCGTTGAAACAAAAAAGCAAACAAACTCTTCAGCTTTATTATTAACTACTATAGCTATCAAATTAAAAAAAAAAATTGTCAAATCCGATTGGTAGTTCCAGAGATTAACGCGTTCAAATAAAAAACAGTCTTGAGCTTTATTGTTAGTATAGATGTGTGTTACTTTTAGAACAATTATTTTTTTATTATGTGGGCACAGTGGTGCATGCATCGCAAGACTCGCCCATAAATCAATGTCAAAAATGAAATTTGCGCTTTTAACGATGAATGTTAATTAAACTTTGAGGGCTAGAGCAGTATTGTACGATCGCAGAACAATCTTAAACTAGTCCAATATTTTCAACCAAAACATTCCTCTGGTTTTGATTAAAGATTTAATGATGCTTTTCCATGGAATTCCTTTTCACATGAACTCAAAACATCAATCTCTAAAAATATTTTAGCTTTGGCTTTGCGTTATATGCGGCTAGCTCCCAGATTTTTTTATCCACTGGAAATTTAAATCCAGCTAAATTAACAAAAAGCAAACGAGGATTTGTCATTGGATGAACATGACTGACATACATATGGCATATTTTACTAGCAGCTTTTTATTTTGATATTTTATTCTGTCAGAAAATATATGCATAAAGTAAAGCAATTTTACTTTCAATGTGTACTTTCGTAATAAACTTTTATTTTGTAGGTAGTAAGGTTTTATAAAAGGTACTATATCTTAATTTATTCGTATAGGGCTACAAAGATCTGCCTAAAGCTGTCAACTCTGAGTTTAATATACTCGTGTGTGTGTAATTTATCCATCGACATTGTTACACCGCTTAAACACAAACTACGAGTATTCTTAGCTACTTTAGGGTAATCACTGTTCAGAAGACATAATTGCCAACTATTTGTGCGCACGAGATGATGGCGGGGTTGCCGGCCAATACCGACCGTCTAGTACCTACTATTGAAGATATACATACGAGTTTATCTCATAGTTATTCTCAAAGTTATACATGAAGATGTAGGGATGAATAGGGCAATATCTAAAGCAAACATAATAAATTCCGAATTTCAACACGAATTTGTGCTGTCTGTCTAATATACACATTAATCTTATCCCGTGGCGTTATTTGACTACATAGGTACAGGTGGACATGATGTGTTCTAATCAAACAATGAGATTGTTTGATTAGAATTTCAATTTAAATGGGATTTAGGGAGAGTTCAATTGAAGTTGTAAGTAGTTTGCTTTATCATTAGTTTCTAATCAAAACACGATACCAAAAGTTTAGCTTTGAACACGTATAAAAGTGAACCGCATTAATCATGAAATAAACCTGATACGTAGGTAAATAAAAAATGTTATTGATCCATGTCGATAACCGTCCGTCCGACGTACGTCCGCTAGTCAAGTCTATCGTATTCACAAAATGGATCTTCTATTCAAGTTGGAGTTTCGTATTCGGAAAGCCCGACCCGCTACATCGAGAACTGGTCCGTCCCTCGGCGATACGACACGAAATTTGTAAAGATGTTGCCTCCAGGATCCTCTTCAATAGGGGCGAGAAGTGAACCATTTTGCTCCGAAATGTAGCCAACTATAACGTGCCATACAAGGTGTTCTATTCATGTGTAAAACGGGCTTATATTAATAAACCCGCTTTTGGCCACTGTCTGGATTATCTCCCGGATCTTATATTTAGCCGTATGCAAAATTCAATTGGGTCTGGTGCTGAAATTCGTTTTTATAACGCTATTAAAAGCTCTTAGCGACATAATATCACGATTTGGCACCCATTTGAGTTGCGCATTATCCAATTCATTTGTGCTGCTTTCGATGTGATATATAACATGGTATATAATAACGAAGTTTCAGACTGGAAGTAAATTATATTTAAAAAATGTAGACCGAAAACAGAATATTAAATTTTTTAAGAGCTATACTAAGAAAAGAAAAAAAAACAATAAGAATTCCGATCCAACTAATATAAATATCCAATCTTGACTTACTTACAAAAATTCTCCCGGCCATATTTCTTTCACGGAAGACAGACAATACCGAAGGCCAAAGGCGATCCCTAACTTCCTTCAATCCTTCTTCTGGAAAAACAAAAACGGAAGGAAAATGAAAATCCTATATCTACATGTCCATTGTCCGTTCAATGCAAAGTAGGGACGCATTATATCAAAATGCAAGACAAGGTTTTTTTGGGATTGTTCACTTTTGTATGTTTTCATAAATTGTAAGTTTTATTTTTGTAACACTTTTACACGTCAATCGTTTTTTTTTAAACAAGATGAGGTCGGTCTTGGTCTATCTGACTACTCTAAGAAGAACATAATCTTGGTCAGATCATTTGAAAACCAAGTAGTGGCGTCTAAAATGATATTTTGAGGAACAAACCACACAGATTTGAGTGGACCTGTCCTGTCAGTGCACGCATTTGTCAATAATTATCGTGCAACACAACTCAAAAAGTACTAATTGAAAGGAAAAAAAAACAGGCCAGGTGCGAGTCGGACGCGCGAACCGAGGGTTCCGTACAGACCTGTAGGGTATATAAGTAAAAGTTCACAAGCGTTCATGAGGAAAGGGGTAGTAAGTTTAAAATTATTAAAAATATTTTTATTATAATATATGATGTTACTAAAAATTTACGGTTTTCGAATTTTTTCCTTTATCTGTGCTATATGACGTTGCTTCGTACCAAATTTCAAGATTCTGAGTTCACAGAAAGTACCCTGTAGGTTTTCATACCATTGCGAACGTCGAAAATTTTCGGAAATTGCGACATAATCTTGGTCAGGTCATGTGAAGACCATGTAGATTGATGTCTGAAATGGTCTTTGGAGGAAAGAACCACATAGAATGAGTGGACCTGTCCAGTCAGTGCACGCATTTGTCAGTAATCATGCAGCTCAACACAGAACTTAAGGAGCTCAACGATTCGACGAACATTATCAAAGAAAGGACATTTGGGTAGGCCGCATTAAGTATATATAGATTACTCAAACTGCCAGACCATGATTAAAACTAACTTTAAAAAATAAAAATAAACTGAGATATAAAAAAAAACAACAAATCGACACTGCCTTCACATTCACAGTATTATATTTATATACATAGGCTTTCCCGCATAGTGTCCGCTTTATAAAAGATTTGAATATATTAATTCTTAGTTCTTGAATGCGGCTAGGAAGTTTATAAAACGTATACATTGGCATCTAAACGAGCCATCAATGTTCTTGTGCCTGGTTGAAGGAACAACAAATTTGTGTTTGCTCCTAGTATATTATGGATAAGGACTGTATCTAAATTCAGTCACGAATTTTTATAACGGCGTATACTGCAGATCTAAGCATTTTCGATATGGGGGCCCCATTTCAGTTTGGCATCCTAAGTTATGCCTAAGAACACTGTGGTATCTTCGGGATTCAACTCCTCACCCGGTATGAGTACACTAGTTTTTACTTGTCGTAAACTTAATACATTTTTTTTATGCCCCACGACTTGATGTTTCTAGGCACGGTGCACGATGACTTTGCCTACACTGGAACGTCTGCGGTGGATACTTCGGCTGGAATACTGCGAGGTAGGCCCTACGGAGGAGTGGCGCTCCTCTGGAGGAAAAGCTTATGTAAAGTGTAATAGTGCTCGTCTTACAGCAATACAGATAGAACAATCAAACAATATGTTACTTGTTTTTTCAGTCTATATGCCTACTTGCTGTGATGGTAATAAAACTGAGTTGAGTGTCAAAGCAAGATGAACGCTATAATAGAAAATAGTGATATTCAGCATGTGTTTATGTTGGGTGACTACAATGCGCATACCAATGAACAATTTCATTACGAATTGTTAAAGTTTTGCGAGGAACAGTGTTGGACTTGCGCGGATAGCGAGCTACTACCTCGTGACTCGTATACATATGTGAGTGATGCACACAGGTGCAAGCCTGCTCAAGAATGCGCATTTGCAATCGATAGAGACGTTCCACGAGCTTAACTCTGACCACCGCCCAGTAGTCATGCATCTTGCCCCCTACTCTGGCCCAAGCGATCCCAACCGCCCCCCTTCAGACCCAGATGATAACCGACTGGATGAAAGTAAGCGAAAGACTAAAATCCACCACGTCGCCTCACTTGGACACCATCCCCGATCACATAGTATCAGTCGCCGACACGACGGCCGCAATCGACTCGTTTACTGAGCACGTTCAATCCGTTTTGACGGATTGATCACGGGAAGTTCCGGTGATGGAAAACCATCACGGGAAGTTCCGGTGATGGATGACCATCGCTGGAAACTACCTGCTGACGTACGTGACTTGATAACCGAGAAGAATGCGGCTATTCGTGCCTACGACTCCTTCCCTTGTTACGCGAACAAAGCCCACATGCGCCATTTACAGCGTGCTGTAAAGAAACGCATAGGGGAGGTTCGCTCAGAAGGTTGGAACAAGATGCTCAGTGAACTCGAGCCCACTCACCAAGCCTTCTGGCACCTTCAGAGGAAATTGCGCTCCTTCGAGGAGGTCTCTATTCCTCCCCTCATCCGCCCCGACAAGAGCGTCGCTTTCGACAGCACCGACAAGGCCGAATGCCTTGCTGACAGCCTAGAGTCCCAATGTTCTCCCAGCTCTCAACCTCGAGAGCCTCCCTACCACCCGTCGAAGACCCTGATGATCCTCTGCCTACCGTCACTCCAGACGAAGTGCACGACATCATTAAAGGGCTCCACGCTCGTAAAGCCCCCGATTCGGACGGAATTACCTATAAGGTATACAAACTCCTACCTGCCCCTCTAATAATGCTTATGACCACCATCTTCAATGGCGCCTTGAGCAACAACATCTTCCCACAAGCGTGGAAAGAAGCAACCGTCATCGGTATCCCAAAGCCAGGCAAACCAAAGTCTGAGCCCTCCAGCTACCGTCCCATTAGCTTACTCAATGTACTCGGCAAAATCTATGAGAGGCTTATTTATAAGCGTCTCAAAGACTACGCCGAAGCAAAGAGCCTCATTCCCAACGAGCAGTTTGGTTTCCGACCCCAACACTCTAGTATCCACCAGGTCCACCGTATCGTAGAGCACCTGATCTCTGGTCTCCAGCGTAACGCGACGACGGGTGTGCTATTCTTCAACATAGCGAAAGCCTTCGACAAAGTCTGGCACAACGGCTTGTTATGCAAGCTTTACCAACTAGGAGTGCTAGATCGTCTCGTGTTCACCTTACGAGACTTTTTGTCGAATCGCACCTTCCGCTATCGCATCGAGGGTGCACTCTCGTCCCCTCACCCTATTCGCGCCGGTGTCCCTCAGGGTTCCGTCATATCTCCTCTAGCCTTCACGCTGTTCACAAGCGATATCCCAAAGCGTAAAAAGGCTCAGTTGGCTCTCTTCGCCGATGACACTGCCATTTACTATACCGGTCACTGTCCCAATGCTCGTACTCTCCAAACCTCCGCAAACGTCTTAGGCGCTTGGTTCCGGAAATGGAAAATCGAGGTCAACCCCGATAAGAGTCAGGCGGTTCTCTTCTCGAGACGTCGTCGATTCCCTCCCCCTCTTCCCAGCCCGATCACTATGTACGGTAAGCCGATCCCTTGGGAGAAGCAAGCCAAATACCTAGGCGTGATCCTCGATCAAAACCTTACCTTTAAGGCTCATATTAAGGCGGTTCGCGCGCGCGCCTCCTTCGCTCTTAGCAGGCTCCACTTTATACTGACAGCCCGTAGTAAACTGTCACTTAAATGCAAGCTGCGCATCTATACCGCAGTCAATTCCCATCATGACCTATGCCTGCGTTGTATTTGCGCACGCTCACCCACGTCATCTCCACAAGATGCAGACCCTCCAGAACCGTTTCCTCAGAAAGGTCACGGGTGCCCGTAATATAAATCTCCACGTCGACCTTAAAATGCCTACCATAAACCAGTTCATGAAACGCTTATCGAAGCGTTTCTTTGACTGTGGCATAAAACACCCAAATCCCCTGATTTGAGCGGCCGCCCGCTATACTCCCTCCCGCATAAGCAGTATTCGCTGACCAAGGCATACCCTAATCGCCCCCGACGACGCCACTACCCTCCTCCAGGAGAGCAGTAAGGCCACCAGCACTTTACACAAGCGCAAAACCCGATCGCCGTCCTACCGTCCTCGCGGCCGAGGCCCGCCGCGACGCCCAAATCCACGCCCCTCCCGACCCTTGCTCGAGCCAGCCCGCGCCGCTGAGCCTGTATCTTTAAATTCGTCCCTAATTAATACCAATCCTGATCCAGCTAGTCATTTGCTGCCCTCTTCCAGCGACGCCCTAAGCCGAGGTTCGTACCCCACAGGGGGTGCCCTTAGCGTGTAGTTGCTTAATTTTTATTTAGGATTTAAGTTAAAGTCCTGGCTGGAGGCCTTAATTTATTAGGGCAACCACAGGCAAGTCCGTTTAAGCAGACGACAACCTCATAGGTTGACCTGCGAGATGCCGTATCCAAAAAAAAAACACAGGGTCAAGCGTTGGCTTGACCATTGCGTCGTTACTGAGGCCGCGCGTCAAACTACATCTAGTGTAGAAGTATTGTACGGCACTTATTGGACCGATCACTTTCCTATCCAGTTAGAATGTAACTTATGTATATTGGAGTCTATCTAGTATTCCACTACGTAAAGTATTAAGTAGTAAGGTTGTATGGGGCGAGCGAGACTTAGAACAGGTAAAGATGTATGAAAAATTGTGTAATTCAGGTTTATGTGAAATGGATTTCCCACCAGAGTGTATTCATTGTGCGGATAAATGATGTGACTATGTATCTCACAGGGTGGTGTTCGACAATATGTACTCAAAAGTCATTGCTAACTTTCAACATCTGCTGAGCGGACCGCTACAGCTATTAGACAAATATGTTATAAACCTTTAACGGGTTGGAATAGGTATGTTAGAAGTGTTCACTCTCAGGCTCGGCTTGCTTTTCAGCTGTGGCATTTATTTGGAAATCCAACTTCAGAACCTATGAGAATATGCGAAATACACGTAACATTTTAAAAGCTAAATTAAAGTGGTGTCGCAATAATCAAGCACAAATAGAACTAGACATAATGGCTGAGCAGTGCAAATCTAAAGATTTCGGTAAGTTTTAGAAGAGTACTTCGAAACTGAACCCCAAGCCGAGTCTGCCTGTGAGCATAGCAGGAATGTGTGACCCTCAAGCCATTTGTAGTTTGTTTGTGAATCAGTTCCAAGTTGATCCCTTATCGGCACCTGCAGCGCCCGTGTCGTCGTCGGTGATTGGCGCTGAGGTAAGTTCTCCGTATTTAAGGTTTTTGGCCAAAGAAATAGCTGATGTCTTTAGGAGAATGGTCGGAGGCAAGTCTCCGGGACATGACCACCTCAGCATCCAGCACTTGCGATACGCAGGAGTTCATTTACCGAGGGTGTTGGCAACATTTTATTCATTATGTATAAGTAACTCGTACTTGCCAGATAAGCTTATGAAGACCATAGTCGTGCCAATAGTTAAGAACAGAACGGGCGATGTTGCAGACCCCGAAAATTATAGGCCTATTTCCTTGGCGACTGTGATAGCTAAGGTATTGGACTGTTTGCTTGATACACATATGGCGAGTCGTATAAATCTTCACGATGCCCAATTCGGTTTCAGACCCGGACTATCGACGGAGACTGCCATCATGTGTCTTAAGCAGACTGTTCAGTATTATGCTGATAGTAAAACACCGGTCAATGCATGTTTTCTGGGCTAATCGAGGGCATTTGACCTGGTGTCATACGGTATCCTGTGGGAAAAGTTGCGAAAGGAAAGCAGCGTTGACCGTGCTGTTATTTCTTTATTTAAGTTTTGGAATGAAAATCAGACGAACTATGTCCGGTGGGGTGGAACTCTGTCTGATGTGTATGGGTTGAAGTGCGGGTTGAGACATGGGGGTATTACCTCACCTCGTCTCTTTAACCTTTACATTAATCAGCTGATTGTTGAACTCAGCAGCACCCGTATAGGCTGTCACATTGATGGAGTTTGCGTTAACAATATAAGTTACGCTGACGACATGGTGCTGCTGAGTCCATCAATAAGCGCTCTCATGCGTCTTGTTAAGATGTGTGAAGACTATGCGTTCACTCAAGGACTCAGGTACAATGCAAAAAAAAATTGATACCAATAATTGAGTTATTGGTATCCAAGGCGGGCACCAAATGTTACACTAACGTGCCAAAATGTGACCATAAATAATACTCCGTTATCTAGAGTAATAAAATTTAAGCACCATCACTGGGTTACTCATGACCTGAATGATGACCTGGACATAGAAAGGGAACGCAGGGCGATGGCTGTCCGAGGTAATATGCTGATCGGCAGATTTGCACGTTGTACGACGCAAGTCAAAATTACCCTTTTCAGAGCATACTGCTAGGCTTTTTATACGTGCAGTCTGTGGATCGGGTATACGCTGAGGGCATACAACGCCCTGCGTGTCCAATATAACAATGTATTCAGGATGCTGTTGGGTCTACCACACTTTTGTAGCGCTTCCGGGATGTTCGCCGAGGCCAGGGTTGATGGTTTTCATGCCATTATAAGGAAACGGTGCGCTTCTATTCTCGGTAGAATACGTGCTAGCTCCCACGGCATCCTGAGTGTACTGTGTGATAGGTGGGACAGCCCCATGCTGGCTTACTGGATACGGCTGCACACGTAGGTGTCAGTCGTTTTAGATTTGTATATTGTGTGGTTTTTACTAAAATTAGGTTAAGACTTTAACTAACAACTTATGGATCTTGTAATTTGATTAAAAAAAAAAAAAAAAATTAAACCAGTTAACTAGTTTAGTGAGGGCGCTACTTATATTGTCAGTAAGCTGCTAACGTTTGAGCATAAACAAAAGTGAAGTGTCGTCTGCAAACAATACTATAACATGATTATCCTATATGAGATAAGGCAAGAAATTAATATAAATAAGAAACGAAAATAAGCCAAGAATTGAGCCTGGGACTCACATTGTTCCAGGAGTGAACAATGTGATCTGATTTCTTCAGATCCAGGTGATCTTTTTCCGCTATTATAATTTTTCTGATTATAGATCACTTAAGTAAGTAAGAAGATCCAGAGAGGCGTAACGGATTCCGTTGTGGTGCACTTTTGTTTAATGATGAACGCAATCGAGTGCCTTGGACAAATCGCAAAAGATGCCCAAAGGATCGCATCTAACCTCCTATGCGTTATAAACATATCATAAAAGTTCAATACTACCACAACACATCAGTAGTCGAACGACCCCTCGTTAAAAAACTGTTCGTTATGTAGTAAATTATGTTTTTTTTTTTAAACCTGTGCATTAGATCTAAAATAAGTTTATTCAAAAAAATTACTAAAATTTCATTAAAAACAGTAATCACTGAAATATGCATATAATTAGTAGTGCATATAAATAAATTCAAAAATATATAAAAAACACATCAAGAAAAGGGCTCATTGTAGCCGATAGTCAAGTTTTCAAAGAAAAGAACCTCTTAACAATAGGTATTGTATTTATTATAATGGTCAGTCAAACGTGACTTTTATTAAACATTTCTGTTGGCCTATCAATCAGTAATACTTCTCTCCGGCCGCCATTAATCCATCTTAGTTATAGTTCAGGTGAAGTGTGGCGGCTGTTATGTTCGTGAAAGATAAGAACTCTACGGCGAAAGGTAATCCCCGTTATCCTGTTATCCTCCGGTTTTCCCTGGATTAACATCTGTATTTCTGAGGATTCAAAAATATAAAAATTTAAACAAAAATATAATAATATGACATTTAAAACTGAAATCAGAAAGTCTCACAACATCAAAAGTAGTTTGTTTTCCATCTAGACTTTATAGTTCTGTTTCAAAAAGCCACCAGAAGTCTTTTTGCTTACAAAACTTTGCCAATCACACTTTAAATGTTCAAGTAAAATAACTGCAGTATTCATGAGTAACTAGAGCACTTCAGTAAATAATGTCGCAATTAACATAAAACTATAAAGTAATTAGTCGACTTCTTTGTAACGTCACCAAGCGAAACGGCTAAAAACAGGTTGTTACGTTGGTAATGCAAATTAGATTTTATAACAGGGGACTTATGGCTACAGTTCGCTGATGTTTTGTTACAACTAACACTGAACTGTCGTTAGCTATGTAAGTATGAATGCACTTTACCCGAATACTAAACCTGGTATATATGCTAATACGAGTTAATCTAATTATGGTAACCTTCGTCAAATATTTGAATGAGTTCAAAGATACAATAATACAGTTTGAATATTTTTTCCAATATTATAATACTAAAATATGGTTTTGAAAAAATTGGTTGCGCTATTTTCAACACCGGGTTTGTTCAGTCAGTCAAAAAAACCTAACTGAATATATGCTTATTATATTTTTCATAGGTTGGCATACATTTTGTATTAGCAATACAATTCAATTAATTCCACTGTTTCACCGAGTATTTTAGACCTGTCCACCTGTGATTGACTTCAGTCACCCTGAAATATTTTAGGACCGAACATTTTTATAAATAAGTATGCAAAACTCTTTGTAAGTCCTTAATTATTAGAAACTACCTTAATCTGTTTTGGAAGCGTAACCGTTTTTTTTATTTTTAGATGTATATTTAAGTAAAATGTTACTAAATGGATTTGTTGGGGTTGTTTAGGTTCACTTTTGTGTGTACGGGCAACTTGTTAGAAAATCACAAATGCGTCTGTCTTCAATGGTGTTTATTAGCGACTAACTCGATGATTCTTACGCAGCTACTTAAATATAAGAAATGAAGCTATTGACGCAACATACCGCCCACCAAAGGGACAACAAGGCCCTTTTAAATCATGCTTAGTGGACTTTATACACATATTAAATTAAACTTGTTAAGCAGTATGCAACGTTCTAATTATCCAAACTCTAACACACATTTAATAGCTACGGTGTTATCTATAAACTTAAGTTGTTACAATATAAATAAACATATATTATAATGCTTGCTTGCAAAATTTAAATGTGGTCTGAACCAGTTATACAATGAAGTTATTATTACATAATACAATATTAGTTAAAAATCAGTTAGTGTCAACAGGTAAGGGACATAATTTCGTAACAGATCTCTTCACAATGCAATTTCCAGATTTAACGCTATACACTCGTGTGAGTCCATCATGACCGGGATGCTTGTCTACAATTCGGCCAAGTAACCATTTTCCAGCCGGTATTCCATCAGTTTTGATTAAAACTATGTCACCAACGGTGAATTCTTGTTTTTTCTTATTCCATACAGGACGCTGTTGTAGACGTGTTAAATATTCGTCTTGCCATCGTCGCCAGATGTCGCCTACGAGCCGTTGAGTGTATTGCCATCGTATTAAGTTATGGATTTTTGTGTCTTTAAAATCTGGTGAGGGCACGACTATTGGGGCTTCATGTATCAAAAAATGACCAGGCGTGAGGGGTTCTACAGAATCTGCATCTGAGTCATCAATAGGACAAAGAGGTCGTGAATTAAGACACGCCTCGATTTGGCACAGTATTGTTGTCATTTCTTCGAAAGTGAGATTTGTTGTCAACACGCGTTTCAGATGAGTCTTCAGGGATTTTACACCAGCCTCCCAGAGGACTCCAAAGTTAGGACTGTAAGATGGGATAAAATGCCACTGTGTACCTTCCAAAGCCAACTTGTGCGCAATGTCTTTCTCAAAACTCAAGCTAGCTTCTTGCCATGCTGCTGCTAAATCCTTTTCTGCACCAACAAAGTTTCTCCCTTGATCGCTCCACATGTGGCTGCATTTACCTCTTCTGGATACAAAGCGTTTGTATGCAGCAATAAATCCTTCTGATGTAAGGTCTCCTACCAATTCAAGGTGTATTGCCTTTGTAGACATACAAACAAATAAAGCAATGTACGCCTTTTGAGTTTTCATGCCTCTTCCCTTTGACATTAATATTTGGAATGGACCAGCATAATCCACGCCGCTGTGTAGAAAAGCTCTGGTAGGGGTAACTCTTTCCTTTGGCAGATCACCCATGATTTGAGTTCGTGCACTAGCTCTTTGCTTTGCACACACTAAACATTTACGGTTGAAGTTTTTTATTAATCATTTAGCTCGAATGATCCAATATTTAGAGATGATGTATGTAATTCTTCTGTTGTTAAACTTCTGCAATTTTCATAAATATCCAATTCTCTTATGTAATTAATTAATCTTCGACAGTATGTTATCACCTTTAATAATTCTTGTAAGTTATCAAATTGCTTAAATTTTGCTGTGAAATTATGTTCTTCTTCATCTTGAATTTTAATATTTATTTGTATTTTATCCTTTTTCTGTTCAAGGTCAGTGACGACTACATCAGGCTGTTTTAATATTATTTTCCTTTCAGAACCATTTTGGACCGTTCCACCATAACTCTGATTGTTTCAGTTCAGCAAGTAACATGCCTCTCGACGCAATGTCTGCAGGATTATCTTCTGATGCAACGTGGTACCATTTGTTGTTATTGAGATTTTCTGTGATTTCTGCGACTCGATTGGCTACAAATGTTTTCCATCTATGTGGTTCCCCGGATAGCCATGCAATAACGATTGTAGAATCCGTCCACGCAAACATTTGTGCTGTTGATATTCTCATAGCTTTTCCTATTTGAATCAATAATCGTGAAAGAAGTAGTGATCCAGAAAGCTCCAAACGTGGTAATGATACAGTTTTTAGTGGGGCGAGTCTTGTTCGCGCTGCTATTAGTTTTGTTGTAATATTGCCGTCTTGAGATTCGATTCTTATGTATGCAACGGCTGCATAAGCTTTCATGGATGCATCGCTGAAGCCATGAATTTGTACATCTTTTATTTCTGTGCTATAGGTTCCAAGCCAACGATCATGTAAGTGTTGTTAACATTTCCGAATTCTTCACGAATATTTATCCATTCCTCTTGTAGTTCGTGGCTTATTGTGTCATCCCAATCGACCTTTTCCAGCCACAGCCTTTGTATAAACATCTTAGCCATCACTACACTTGGGGCAATCCATCCCAAGGGATCGAATAGTCTTTGAACGTCTGACAAGATGGTTCTTTTTGTAATGTTGACAGAAGTTGTTGGTAGTTTCAATTGGTATTGAAATTGGTCTGTTCCCAAATTCCAAATTAAACCTAGTGCTTTTACAGTGCCATGCATTTTGTTTATATCTAGGTGAGCAACAGAACTTCGTTTGTTTAGATGCAATTAGATTACAATTAGATGACCACTTCGAGAGTGTGAAACCACCCTTCTTCAATATGTGAGATACTTCTTCTGCAGATGCTATGGCTTGATCCGTTGTATCTTCACCGGCTAACAAATCATCTACGAGGAAATTTTCTTTAATGATTTTGACTGCATTCGGGTAATTTTGTCCTTCATCATCAGCAACTTGATGGAGTGTTTTAACAGCGAGATATGGTGCTGATGCTATTCCGAATGTAACTCGAAGCAAGCGATATTCATCAATGCTGTCATGTTCCTCATCACGCCACAGAATACGCTGATACTTATTGGCGTCTTCTGGGTAAACACATATTTGCAGGTACATTTTTATTATATCGCTGGCGTAGCAAACACGTTTCATTCTCCATCTCATGATAATATTTCTGAGATCTTCTTGAAGCTGAGGACCAACCATCAACTCATCGTTGAGTGAGACTTGTTTTGAACCCTTCGCCGATGCGTCAAAGACCACACGAGTCTTCGATGTTTCTTTATCTTCTCGGACGACGGCATGGTGAGGTAAGTATACAACCCATATTTATTCTTTTTCAGGTATTAGTTCCATATAGTTTAAATGTAAGTATTCTTTCATTACTTTCTTGTAATTTTCCTTAAGGTTGGGTGTTCTTCTAAATTTTCTTTCCAATTGAAGCAGTCTATTTTTGGCTATTTCTTTTGTGTTTCCTTCTAGACATTTCGGCAGTGGTGTTTTCAAAGGTAACTTTACCATGTATCTTCCCTCTTCAGTCCGTGTGTGTGTTTCTTCATACATTGTTTCACACAATTTTTCTTCTTTTGTTAGGTTTCGTTTGTTTTCTGTGTCTATTTCCCACAGAGACTTCAGCATGATATACATGTCTACTTGGTTAAGAAGAACAAGAGCAGAATCGTTTTGTGACCTTATATCTATTTCACCGAAGAGAATCCATCCAAGGTATGTTTTTTGTGCACATGGTGTACCCGGTGGACCCTTGATAAGTTTTTCTTGTACGATTTGCGAGTATTGTTTGACACCTAGAAGTAAGTCTATTGGGCCAGGTGTGTCGTAGTTCGAGTCAGCCAGGTTGAGTCCTTCTAGATGTGGCCAGTTATCAGCAGTAATTGTTTTAGGAGGCAGTTTAGTGGTAAGTTGTTTAGACATGACGAATGCTTCGACATCTATCTTGAAGTTTGCGTTCCAGCGGGAACCGATTTGCAGCTGTACCACGTGGTTCACATTTGTCTTCGTTGAACCCACTCCAATTATACTTCCTCTCGTTGATCGCTTAGTTAAATTGAGCATTTGAGTCGCTTTCTCACTAATAAGTGCTATCTGCGAACCTTGGTCCACTAATGCGCGTAGAACAACAGTGTGATTTTGCTCGTTTCGTACTATCACTGTTGCCGTAGCTAATAGTGCTATGCCTTGCCTAGTACTGTGGTGTGAGGCGACCGTTGTATTGACAGTAACTTCCCTTTGCTCTTCTACATTGTTTTGAGCAGTCTTCGGTTGCGTGGAGGTCTCTTGTACCGAAGTCTCAGGTTCTTTGTTGAGATGTAGAAGGCTATGGTGACGCCTTTTGCATATACGACAGGATACTGGCAGTCTACATTTTCTTGCTGAATGTCCTGGTACTAAACAGTTGTAGCATAGGTTGTTCGTTTTTACGTAATTAACTCGTTCAATAGGTTGCAGTTTTGTGAATTCCTTACAGTGGCATAACGTGTGATTTTCATTGCATAGAACACATGTTTTTCCTGACGGTGGCGATGACGTACTTGTGGTATGAACAGCACGCTCTTTTGTTGCTTTATTTTGTATTCCTGGTGTGACAAGCTCCAGTGTTCGGTATGTGGACTGAAGAAACTTTTTCAGATCATTCCATTTGGGTAAGTCATCAACATCTTCTTTGTATGCGTATTGTTCCCAATCCTTGTGTGACTCAGGGTCCAATTTCTGAACTACCAGAAAAATAATTATAGGATCCCATGAATCTAATGATATATCTAAATTTTCAAGGTTATTTAAACATTCTGTTGTGGTGTCCAATAAGCTTTTAATTAGATTAGGTGATTGAGAACTCATTTTCTTTTGAAAGACTAACTGTTTTAACACTGAGTTCATGATCAAACGTTTGTTTCCATACCTAGTTTTTAAAATGTCCCAAGCTTGTTCATAATTTTTCTGTGTTACCTGGATATGTTTCAATTAGTTCTCTGCTTCTCCAGTAACACTGCACTTCAAATAATGTAACTTTTGTACGTCACTAATAGTTGTGTTCGTATGCACTAACGATGTAAACAAATCTTTAAACGTAGGCCATTCTTCATATTTTCCACTAAAAGATGGCAGCTGTATTCGAGGTAATCTCACGAACGCATTTTGTTGTTCAGGATTCGTCGCGTTACTGGTATTATTTTGCGATGACGTCGTCAGCGCTGTTGTATTCTGTTCATTCAACATATCACGTAAATCAGCCAACAAAATAAGATATAAGTCTTCATAAATATAAAACTCCTCATTAGCAAAGTATGGTAATATTGCCTTTTGTTCCTTCGGCGTTATTTTGACTAAAGAATGATGAGCGTTTTTGAAAGTAGACCAATAATCTTCTATCGCCTTTATACGGGTTTCGATATATCCTTTAGTTAACCGTGATTTCGAGCATTTCTTGAGATTAACTTGAGTTTTTTGCAGTAATGAAGCAGTATCTTCTAATATATTTAATAATTCCTTTGTAGTAGTCATCGTTACAAATCCTTATCGCTCAGGAATGCGGTGTCCTATTGTTCTCGCGAGCCGTCCGCTAAACACGTGCGCTCAGGTAATAGGTTATTGATCCGGCGAGATATCGACCATATGTTGGGGTTGTTTAGGTTCACTTTTGTGTGTACGGGCAACTTGTTAGAAAATCACAAATGCGTCTGTCTTCAATGGTGTTTATTAGCGACTAACTCGATGACTTTTTTTTATTTTTATAAATGGCATCTCGCAGGTCAACCTATGAGGTTGTCGTCTGCTTAGACAGACTTGCCTGTGGTTGCTCTAATAAATTAAGGCCTCCAGCCAGGACTTAAACTTATGTACTAACTTAAAAACTAAGCGACAACGCTAAGGGCACCCCCTTCGGGGTACGAACCTCGGCTTAGGGCGTCGCTGGGAGAGGGCAGCAAGGGACTAGCTGGATCAGGATTTGAGTGATTTAGGGACGAATTTAAAGCTACAGGCTCAGCGGCGTGGGCTGGCTCGAGCAAGGGTCGGGCTAACTCGATGATTCTTAAGCAGCTACTTAAATATAAGAAATGAAGCTATTGACGCAACAGGATTCGTCATTTTAACAACGGGCCTTGCTTTTTAAGATGCAACTCTTTTTAATGTTACTGCCCCCCAGCTGGAGCTACTTCTCAAGTGGTACCGCCGGGGGCTTCGACGGCCTGACTCGCTTATGAAAGAGCTTGCAGCTCTAATTAACCTGGTGCTCAATGGCGGTGTGAATGATCCCGTCGTCGTATTGGGCAAATTTGACGGCGGCATTCGTCCCATTGCCAGTGGGTGCACCTACTGACGTACGGCAGCCAAAATATGCAGCAAATTGCACAGTGAAATTCTAACTAACAAGTTCCAGCCCCTACAGCTTGGCCTTGGATCCAAAGAGGGCTGCGAGGCTGCCGTATATGCCCTTTCTAGTTTTTAAATGCCAATAAAGGCGAGATTATCCTCATTTAGTTGACGTTAAGAACGCCTTCAACTCCGTTAACAGTGACACTTTGTTGGCTGAAGTAAAAAGGAGTTACCAGAAATTTATGGTTTTATGTGGCAGTGCTACAGGCACCCATCAAAATTATTTTTAAAGACGTTTTGGAATCTGCTGTCGGATGCCAACAAGGTGATCTTCTCGGGCCAGTAGTTTTTAGTTTGGGTATCCATCTCATAATACGACAACTAAATTCAATGTTAAGATGATGGGACACTAGGTGGCGACGTAAACACCGTTCTAAAAGATCTTCAATTCCTAGAGCAGATGTTCCAATTATCGGCCTCGAACTCAACAACTTTAAATGCGAAATGTACCTTTGTGACAATACCGACAGACAATCGACCATACAGAAATTCAATTCAATAGCCCCAGATTAAAAATAAAAATTATACCTCCACGGTTCCAAGTTTTAGAAGACAGCTTTTCACATTTCGTCAATGAATTTTTTTTACGTTTTAACGATATTTCGAATAGACTTTCTTTAATTAATTAACACTACTTTCTCTGTCCAAATTTTACCGATTTTCTCCGCTCTTCCTCTTTGTGGAAGCTGTCACACCTTTTAGACAGAATCGATCATATTTTTCGAAATTCTTCTACATCCATTTTAAATGTGGCATTGGACGACCGCGCGTGGCTGCAAGCCACACTACCCATTCGTTGTGGTGGGCTCGGAGTCCGCAAAATTTCTAGTGTAAGCCTAGCGGCGTTCATGTCCTCGGTCGATAACACCAGTCTGTGAAGCAGTCGACTGCCTCGGACTCCATGGCATCCTGCAGCAAGAGCGCTGGTCGGGTGGCACGGCACACCAGCATTAATGACATCATCCATCGGGCTCTTGTCACCGCCGGGGTGCCAGCTATTTTAGAACCCAATGGCTTGGCACGTGACGATGGGAAGAAGCCAGATGGAATGACCATAATGCCTTGGAAGTTGGGTAGGCCTTTTGTGTGGGACGCAACCTGTGTCGATACCCTCGCGTCATTCCATCTTCCTAGCACGGCGGGCTGTGCCGGGGTGGCTGTTGCAGAAGCAGAAAACCTCAAACGGCGCAAGTATAGCAACCTTATTGGGAGCTATATGTTTGAGCCGTTTGCGGTTAAAACACTATTACCTTGGGTTCAGAGTCCTCATCGGCTATTTCGGGACATCACCAAGCAGTTGGTCGACTCTTCTCGTGACCAGAGGGCTGGACTATTTTTTGCCCAAATAATCAGCATTGCGATCCAACGTGGCAATGCTGCCAGCCATTTTGGCACTTGTCCCGTTGACAGCGATAAGGACGAACTTTTTGACGTCTTGAGCTCCTTCCCCCTTTTTTATTATACACTTGTACATAATATATATATTATTAGGATAGACGCCATGACAAGTAGCATTTCGTGACGTCACCGAACAGCCACATTATAAAAGGACCGTTCTGCGTGTAGCTCGGCAATCCAGCCCGATCACTATGTACGGCAAGCCAATCCCTTGGGAGAAGCAAGCCAAATACCTAGGCGTGATCCTTGATCAAAACTTAACGTTTAAACAGCACATTAAGGCTGTTCGCGCGCGCGCTGCTTTCGCTCTTGGTAGACTCCACTTTATTCTGACAGCCCGTTCCAAACTGTCACTTAAATTTTATTTATTTATTTCTAAAACACTTAACATTAAACAAATTGGTTTCAGCCACACAACGAAAACCTCTCAAGGTTTATCTGTTGCTGGCGAGCCGTTGACTTATATTTTATTTTTTATTTATTACATTTTACAGACTATAAAACACTAAGACAAGTGTTGTGTAAAGAAACGTTTTGATTTGTACTTATAACTTTTCGAACTCATTTTGTATAACGTTTGCAAGTCTTCTGGAAGTTTATTAAGAAAAAAAGGTATTAAATATTCTGCAACCCGCATACCGTACACATTATTAATTTTTGGTAGGATGTATTTATTTCTAAGTGGTATCCTTCTGAGAAAGTCAGGTCTTGTTTTTTCGTTTAGCAGCTCAGGTCTATTTACTTCCGCAAGAGTAAAAAATTCAACTTTATGGAACACATTCATAACATTACAGTATTTAAAGAGATCTTCGTCACGGTTTTTGAATTTCTTCTTTAAATGTTGTGGTATACTTTTAATATTCGCAATTGTAACTTATAAATATCTGTCAGATATGTATGATAAGTTCTTCCATAACTGCTGAGTCCGTAGTTTATAACCGAGTCTGCTAGGGCCATATATAACATTCTAAGCGTTTTGTACGGCAGTTTATATTTTAGTATGCTAAGCTTACCTAGAATTGACCTCAGTTTGTTGCATACGTAATCTTTGTGCGGGCCCCAACAGAATCGGCTATCAACTATTAGACCGATATACATGTGTTTATCAACTACTTCTAATCTCGGGCATTTGCATGTCTTTATCGGGTTATGCAGGCAAGGATGTTCGTGTGCTATAACTGTAGGTATAGTGGCGCATTTATTGTGTGATGAATGTATGTGAACAATTTTTGTTTTTGTTGCGTTTATTACTAAGCCTACGTCATGAGCCCATTTACACATTTGGTCGAACCTACGTTGTAGGGATTCCTCCGCATCATGGATGTTTTTATTTGCGACCAATATACACGTGTCGTCTGCGAATTGGTATACAGAGCCTGAATTTATAGCATTACTCATATCATTAACGTAAAGTAAGTATTCTGTCGGACCTATAATTGAGCCCTGGGCCGTGCCTTGCGTGGATGGAAGCTTTATACTATACGCATTTTGTATTTTAACAGTGTTATGCCTGTTTGTGTGATAGTTTTTTAATAGTTCTAATAGTGGCCCTTGTATTCCATTTTGTGATAACTTGTCATAAAGTGTGTTACAACGGAGCAGATCGAATGCTTTGCTGAAGTCTATAAAAAGTGTCAAGACATGATTTTTATCATTTAAATGTTTATTGACTTTTTCGGTAAATTCTCTTAATAATTGTGTCGTACTCTTATTTTTCTGAAATCCATATTGATTATTGTTGATTATTCCGTGTGTTTGCAAGAAATTGTTCATCTCATTTACAATGTATCGTTCTAAGATCTTATCTATACAAGACAGTATAGTGATAGGACGATAATTATTGACGTCATCACGTGAGCCCTTTTTGTGTATTGGTCGTATCACCCCTATCTTTAAGAGATCGGGATACGTACCAGTCTGCAAGCAGCAATTAATTAAGTGTGTAATAACTGGTATTAGATTAGCTGAAGCATACTTAACATCTTTAGTATCCCGTCGTAACCTGGGCTTTTCCTATCAAACTGCGCATCTACACCGCAGTCATCCGTCCCATCATGACCTATGCCTGCGTTGTATTCGCGCACGCTCACCCACGTCATCTCCATAAGATGCAGACCCTCCAAAACCGTTTCCTTAGAAAGGTCACGGGTGCCCCCTACTATGTCCGAAATATAGATCTCCACGTAGACCTAAAAATGCCTACCATAAACCAGTTCATGAAACGCTTATCGAAGCGTTTCTTTGACTGTAGCATAAAACACCCCAACCCCTTGATCTCAGCGCTACACTCCCTCCCGTATTAGTAGTATTCGCCGACCAAGGCATACCTTAATCGCCCCCGACGACGCCACTACCCTCCTCCAGGAGAGTAGTAAGGCCACCAGCACGCTTCATAATCCCAAAACCCGATCGCCGTCCTACCGTCCTCGCCTCCGAGGCCCGCCGCGACGCCCAAATCTACGCCCCTCCCGACCCTTGCTCGAGCCAGCCCGCGCCGCTGAGCCTGTAGCTTTAAATTCGTCCCTAAATAATTTCATTCCTGATCCAGCTAGTCATTTGCTGCCCTCTTCCAGCGACGCCCTAAGCCGAGGTTCGTACCGATTTAAGTTTAAGTCCTGGCTGGAGGCCTTAATTTATTAGGGCAACCACAGGCAAGTCCGTCTGAGCAGACGACAATCTCATAGGTTGACCTGCGAGATGCCATTCCCAAAAAAAAAAAAAAAAAAGTAGCTCGGCAATTTTGTCGGTCGGCTCTCGTGCGGTAAGGTTGTCTGGTGATCGTCATTATTTGCTACTTGTCGTTATTTCTTTTAATGTGTACATGTGTATTAAAATTAACGGTTGTTTGCTTATGTGTTTTTTTTAATGATTATTTGAAATTAATTTGTAATAAGAAGTTTTTTTTTCATTTATCTCTACTTCTGGTTCCTAAATATATATATATATATATATATATATATATATTTGTGTTAGCTTGTATATTGTAATTTATTTAGGAAAATTGGTATAACAATAGAGTTAACATCATTACGAAATATTTGTAAATTATTATCTTGTTACTTAAGTCTTTCAGTATCAACATAACATCATTCTTTTGAAACATATTAAAAAGTACCTAAACCAACCCTGTGTAACACATTTTCACTCACAATCTGAGTACTTTGAATGAAATCGCTAATCCATTGCTCTATAGGATTGAAAAGTTCGTTGGCTCAACAACGTAAATAACGTAAATAACGCAATGAACGGGGCAAACTGTCAAAACAAAACCCATTATTGCGAAAAATTGACATTTAATGTGTGTGACGCAATTACACCGCTGGTTGTATAAGGCGATGTTAAGTATACAATGTATTATTTTAAAACAATAGGTACTTACAGTATCATTCGCCCCCTTATAAGTGACGAGTCCACTTACGCATACTTAGATATAGATAGATAGATGTCAGACCAATACAGAAATTAGAGGCGTTAAAAATAAAAGATGTTATTCTTACAAATTCAAGTAACATTCCAGCCGGATTATATTAGCAGAACCAACATTCTAAATCTTGCTAGTTTCGGATGACTGAAGTGCTGTTAGTGGAACATATACATTTTTCGTTTTAAAACCTCGGTTGTTTACATGAAATAGAGACAAAGAAATATTTAGGCAAGTGTAGACGCCCCCAGAGTTAACAGTTAACTCTGGGGGCGTCTGAACAGAGTTGTAAAAAAAAGATATGTTTAGAATTAAACTCTATGTTATTTAAATGAAATCAAATTAATCTGTATCATTTCAATGATGACGCGCTCTGTCAGGTAACTCACAGAGCTGAAGCTCTATTATTTTCTTACTTCTTAATAAAAATTGTGCTTATCTCTTATTGATATGCCATCAACTTATAAAATAGTCGCGGCGGTTGCATAGAAACGGAATGGATGCTACAGTTTTTACAGTACGTACTTGTATTAACATCATGTTTCGGACGCGAATCGCAGCGCCCATTCAAGTAAACGATCAAATCAATTGTGTAACGTTTATTATGTTACCAATTCAATAATTTGAACCAAATTCTGTAATTGGAGTAGGTAAACAGTTATTACTCTCACTGGGGTTAATTAGTCTAATTTACTACTAACGAGGGTTTGGGACAAATGGCTCGCCATTTTAAATTTAACTTACCGAATAATGCAATGAGCTGCCAAATATTCTCGTTTGATTTCACATTACAATTTATATAAATCTAATTGAGTTTTATCTCTATTTGTCACTGTGCGTGACTGTGACAAATTGATATGTGAACGCTTGATAAATGGCATGGCATTCCTCAGTAAATTAAATTCTATAATCTATATGCTCAAATATCTTTCGTCGATACAAATAGGTGTACAAAGATATTTTCGGAGAATTGCTTATTGAATGAAGTATTCTCTAAAAATAATATGATGCTTTTAAGACCAAGACCTTTATGAGTTTTTACCCGACTACGGCGAAGCAAAAGGAATGGTTATGACTTCGACGGGTATGTATGTGTGTTCATCTGTTCCCTCATAACTTCTGAACTTGATATCATAGCTTGACAAATGAGGTATCGTTAGAAACGTCTTGGCTATCCGCTCGTTATAGGCTATGAGACGTCAAAAATAACATCATGGCGGCTTGTAGCTGATGAAAAGTGACGCTGAAAAGAAGAAGGGAAGTATGCAAAATTATTGTGTTTGGTATCTATGAAAGGTCTTAAGGAGTACTTTCTGAAAATATATTGGCTATCTATATTATATGTAAATACATAAACCTTTACTGTTAGACTTTCGCAAACCAAAGAATAATAATAAACCAAAAATAATTTCAAAATATAAATATTAAAGAAACTAAAACCTAACTACGACAAATACAACAACAAAAACTCATAACCCTCCTTTGTGCTTAGCCATAGTTGGGTAAAAAGGGTATACACAAGACATCACAGACAGACAAATAAAAAACCCGGAGTCACACGATTAAGGCATGAATCGTGATAGTGATGTCTTGTTTATATGTTTATTTTATTTTACTCGTATACTTAACGACTCAATAAATAACTTTTCTGATACATAACAATTCCGGAATTGAAATATTGAAAGTTGAGACCAAAAATCTTAGAACCTAATCTTAATATTGCTAATACCTTAATATTTCTCTAACAATACGAGGAAGAATAAGAATGTTTTTATTAGAAGAGATTTATGAGATCTATGCGCGGCAAAAGTGGTTTAGATGGTGCAGCTGAATGCTGGCGACAAGTATGGAATTTAATTTTGTCTTGAGAGCTTTTCTATTTGCTTACTGTTCGAGAATTACCTCAAGTGATATAGCGGAGGACGGATAAAAGATTTTATCTAAAATACGGTTTCAATCTTCCAAATGGCAAACAATAAAAATCTGAATATTTTTTTTTTTTTCAAGTAAAAGTAGATATATCTTATATCACTTTTTTTTTTTTTTTTTTTGTCGTTGACCTGCTGAAATATCATCGCCTTGCAATGACGGACAACACGAACTCAAGAGAAGTTATTATTTTATATTATTTAAAATTAAATTAAATCGTATTTTTCACAATGACATTTGACAATACAAAAAAGAAAAACACGGTGCTGGAAATCTAAAGGAAAACTATTAATATAACACATATGAATGCACCTGTTTCATACCGCTGAGCTTTATAAGAACGAGGAATAAATGTAGTCCGTGACATCTCCAGGATAACACATTTTGAAATATTTTAATGTACTTTATTCAACTTGTGCTCAATTTTTGAAGCCGAATTTGAATTAAAATGGAAGCTGCTATTATAGGAGGTTCAGTTAAACCCAGTTGGAACTCTGCCAAATTAATTTATAGCTACGCAGAGTAACATAGTTTATCATAACATCGTTTAGCAGTTTTAAAACTGCAAGGCGGAAACCATTTAATTTCTTTGTTTCAAATGGATCCTGAACTGAATGTGTCTGATGTATCTTTATTTTAAATAGTTATTTAGAAAAATGATAGTGAATAATCACCTAATAATTGTAGTATTATTTGTTTTTACTTTTGATTTTATGTATGTTATTTTCTTATTTAATCTTACACACGCTGTCTACATATCTATCTACTCCCCTGCCATAGGTATGCAGGTATGCTCGCCGTCCGGTAAGGACCAGGCCCGGGTCGACGGCGCGTTGTGTTCCACGTGCGCCTCAAAGAAATGTCAGCACTAATTGAATGGGTCCATTAGGGCCGATACCTGCCAGGGTCGCGGTTTGTTCGAAAGATATACCGTGGCCCCTGGTACAGGCAACTGAAGGAACACTGGTAGGTTTTAGTCAGTAAAAGTCTGACACGCCTACTCCGCCCAGAGCAGGAGCAGTCATTCGTTTATTTCCCACCCAAAAACAAAATAAAAATGTATGTTGGAAGAGATTCCTTTAGATTTAAACATCACGTTTGTACCTATTTTTCTGCTCCTTTCTTCTTGGTTATATATCTGTTCTTTTCTTGTTGGTAAATATTAAATAATGAAACAGGTAGAAAAAAACAGCGTAATATTGAATTTAATTTAGAGACTGCACGTGGCCCCATCAACTCAAATGTAGATATAGCTCAGGAATATGAAAACTTTTTTTGTTAATGTTCCACTTAAAACTACTGAAGCTTTAAATTCCTCACCCGCGCTTTCTGCTGTCTTACTTAAAAATAATGTAAAAGCATGCCCTTTGTAGTTTAGGTTTCAGCATACAAACCCCCAAGCTGTTATAAAAGCTTTTAAAGATCTCAAAATTAAATCAACAGATGATCTCTGGGGAATGTCTGTAAAAGTCTGTAGATCTCTCATCGAAACCCTTGCGCCCTATTTAGCTTTCATATTTAACACCAGTGTAGACCAAGGAGTCTTTCCGGATCTTATGAAACATAGTAAAGTGATCCGATTGTTCAAATCCGGTGATAGTAAAGAGCTCAATAATTATAGGCCCCCGTCAATTCTGCCAGCAAGGTGTTTGAAAAGTTGATGCTCAATCAAATGTTACGTCACTTTAATAAAAACTCCATCTTGCATGAACATCAGCACGATTTCACAAAAGGACGTTGTACCACTGACGCCGGTGTCACCCTTATAAGGAACATTTTTAACGCTTGGGAGGAATCACAAGATGCCATTGGAATCTTTTGCGACTTCTCTAAGGCGTTCGCTTAGGAATGAAGCTCTTGATTTGCTAAGATTATACTTGAAAGATGGAAAGGTTAAAGTACAAATAAACGGCATAAACTCATTAGGGTCTGTGAAATGTCAATGGGCGTTCCTCAAGGTTCGATATTGGGTCCATTCCTCTTTTTAGTTTACATTAATGATTTACCCCAGTTAATTAAAAATCAACCGAATATGGTGTTTTTTGCAGATGACACTTCATTGATCTTTAAAATAGACCGAAGGTCAAAAAATCTTGTAGACGTGAATAACTCTATTCTTCAGGTCCACGATTGGTTTAAGGTAAATAGTTTGGTACTAAATGAGAAAAAAACCAAATGCATTCGATTTAAATTACCTAATGTTAGAAGTAGCGAATGTGACATCATATTGAACGGAGAAAAACTGGTTTTTAGTAATCAGACGGTTTTCCTAGGAATCACGCTAGACGAGAAGTTACAACGGGGACCCCATATAACATCTCTCGCGGGGCGACTAACCTCGGCCGCGTATGCTTTTAGAAAGATAAGGCAGTTAACAGACGTAGAAACTGCGCGTTTGGTTTATTTTAGCTACTTCCACAGCATTATGTCATACGGCATTTTACTGTGGGGTCGGGCTGCTGACATTGAATCCATTTTTATTTAAGAAGGGAACTATTTAAGAAGATTAATATAATGACTGTACCTTGCCGGGTCATTTATGAAAATATTATGTATGTTAGTAAAAAATCTGCATCTATTTAATAAAATAAGTGATAGACGTAATATTCACACTAGAAATAAAAATAAAATAGATCAACCATTTTTCAGACTATCTAAAGTACATACATCTTTTATGGGGTACTGAGTTAAATGTTACAACAAAATATCTTGTGAAATATTGCAATTGAAAAAGAAAGTTTAAAAAATGAAAGAAAGTTTAAAACTCATGTTAAAAAAAACCCTTTGCAAACAAGCATATTACAAATTAGAGGATTATATCCTAGATAAGGATGCTTGGAAACATGCTGGTCCTGCTAGACAAAATCATACTAGTTGCCTATTGTATTGTATAATTTGTTATTTTTACTTTACTCACACACTGACTTATTCCTAGTTAATATTTTAGGAAAATCATATATTTTTACAATGTTTGTAAATATGTGAGCACAATGTACCTATCACGTGATTAATTTATCTACCTTTGCTTTATTTTTAATTCTTTTTACCAATTGTGTTACAGTATTTTTATTCTTGGTGCATCGTCTTACATTTAGAAATATAATTAATGTATACAAAATATTGTAAAACATTTTAAAAGAGTAACGGTGGAGTTTCTTGCCACTTCTTCTCCATACGAAACTACTTTTTGGAAGTAGCGGCTAGAATCAGTTCTATTTTTAATGTAAATTTTGACGTTCAAAAGTGCCTTTTTATGGGCCTTTTTGAAATAAATACTTTGACTTTGACTTTAACTTTGGTTGTGCATAAATGGTAAAAAAATAAACAAAATAATAGGATGAATTAAAACACTCTATGTAGTGAGTAACACGTTAACGTGACTGTACAACAAATGGGCTAGGGATTACCTAAAGTGATAATAAATTAAGCTATTACGTAATCGCGTTCATTGCTATTATCCGCGAAACTCGTGACAGACTGCGCGGTGACACGTCCAATCATTACAACTCACCAACCATCTGGTTTACAACGACACATAATAACAATGTTCATAATTAAGCGGTTAAAGTAATTTTGCAATGCAATGTAATACGGATCTTCTGGGGTATTTAAAATGGTGTTTTATAGAATATATTTTTTTCTAGTGATCATCACGATTATCAAAATGGTCTTAAAATGAAAGCGTAGATAATCAGGACATATTGAAGGTCAAAGTTCCTACTTTTTTTCATTACAAATACCTACCTCCGCGCCGTCTTCGGTAGAAGATATTCGTGAAAGAGAAGCGGTTGCAGAATTAAAATCGCTTTACTAGTATTTTCATCACAAGCAGCTGAATTGCATCCACCCTAGGTACGTTTCCGAGGACATTAAAGTTTTTCCTTTTGGTGTTGCGACAGCTAAGAAGACACTTTTTCTTTAATATTTTTGTCTTAAGACTTCTTAAGTTGAATGTTTAACAAATTAAATTAAAAAGAAAAAGACTGACCTTGCTTTTTCAAATTGACTATACCAAATTGATTTAACTCTTATAAAACTAACCTAACCTTTAATCAAAATGATGGAGTGGTAGTCATGGTTAGTAACGAACATAATTACACTATAGAAGAACCACCTCTTTCTGAATGCAATTGTTTGCTAATTAAGTTTGAGACTAACATACGAGTAGTTATTTTGGCATTCGATAGGTCACCGTATTTTAAGAGTTTGGATACCTTTCTAGAACCACTTCACAACATTCTTGAACAGTTACAATCATTTCAAAATATTATAATTGTGGGTGACATTAATGTAAATATACTGAATGTTAATTCTAATACTTACTTTTCATATTTTTGAACAACTTACCAACTAAATCAATTTCTGCCTTCAAGTTAAAATATGAAAAGGAAGTAATCTCCTACACATACTTACGAACGAAGCCAGTTCATAAATGAATTATGACACAATTCGTAGGCAAAATTAACAATGGATGTGTTTATCCAGAACATTTCAAAGCACTATCTTGCATTTTAATCCACCTGACAGATCGTTGTCCGTAAATCTTACAGTGACTTGCAGTAAGTGGGTAGGTATGTAAGACGCTGCTAAGTACAGCAACTACTTCTTGTGGCGGGCATGTGGTGCAAAGCTGATCTGTGCAGCATACCCACTGTAAGAAGCCATTAATAGGGATTCACCCGCAATAACGCAGGGACGCCGTACGGAAATATATGGGTATTAGAACATTGCTGAATTGTTGTAGAATATTTCTAGTGAACTGAAATTCGTGATATGTTTCTCAGACTGTTTACCGAAAACCTGTAACAACTTATTCAATGAGAAGTGAAGATGCAAGACAGCCAGCCCAACCTTTCTTCCTGTTAAAAAGTAATAAAAAACGTTATCTTAATAAATGGTAAAATATTTTTGATATTACAGATAGAATTTTATTAAAATAAAATTAATAAGCATATTACAATTTGATGAACCCGCCCTTAACCTGCAATTTCTAAATACCCGTGATTAGCAATCCTACCATTGCTACAGGTTCTACGAGGTTGCTACGCGCTAAGATAGCTTCCCAAAATGAAACTAACCAGCACCCGCGGGTTTCACACCCTTTTAGGGTATATTTAGAGGGTGTATTTAGAGTTTGTTACCGCGCATTGTATCAGATACCCATTCTCTCATGTTTTATTACGCAATTTAAATCTTATGCCAGTGTAATAAAAGCCTTATGCTACGAATAGGTCACAATGCCGCTATGTCATGTAGGTATCTATTTGTATTGTGTTTGTAGCAGTTTCTAGATATTTTTCATGCAAAAAGTACTCTCCTACAAAATAATGTTGGTAAAAATCTACAAGTTACAGTGATCGTTATCTACAAAAGAAATGTACAAACATAAAATATAGTAATACAACATAGCGTCGGAGCGCGACATTAACTAGATTTCTTGATAAGCACCGGCAATGTTTCTGCTTTCACTTCCCTTTGGGATGTAGGAATGAAACGAGTTATCTAACCTGAGGAAATTCCATGACTGTTTGTAGCCAACATAAATCTAGTGTTACTTTCTTCTTAGTCTTTATACATAAAGATGTTTTAGGGAATACAAAAAGTTTCAAATTGAATTCTCCTGTAGGTTTTTTTTTTGTGGTTATTGGGGTAAATTAAACGAGCCATTGACACACTTGATCAAGGATTTTTTATTTGTTTAGAATAAGAATAACAAATGAATATACAAATAAGAGGAAGTCTGAAACTGTTACTGTAACGGGGACTGAAAAGTTGTGTGGAAATCAGTTGTCATGGTCGGGGATGTGAGGCGGAGAAAAGAGTAAAATGTTGTGAGAAAAGTTTTAAATTTAAAAGCAGGGGAAGACCAAATAAACGATGGATGGACTGTGTGAGCGATGATATGGTTAGACAAGGGGAGACTATTGAGATAACGAAATTATCTGACCAAGATTGTCTGGACAAACTGGGAAAAACTATCTGACCAAGATTATGTCTGGACTTTAAAAGAGACTGTGACCTCTGATTTTGTTTCGGCCTTTCTTCTCAGAGTAGTCAGATAGGAAACACCGACCTCCTCTAGTTAAAAAAAAATGTTTGACGTGTAAAAGTGTTTGTACAAACCTACTTACAGAAATAAAATCATTAATTATTATCAATTAACGATTAAAAGAGAGTATACAAGACATGTTGCGCCGACCACAAATAAATTGGGATGAGGGCAAGATAATGATGAATATTAAGGATGAAATATAGGTACTAATGCTTGGACTGCCTCGTTGCTCCAGTGGTCGCAAGAGCTACTGCTGAGCATGAGGTCCTGGGTTCGATTCCCAGGTCGGGCAAAATGTTATTGGGTTTTTCTATCTAGAATTTCTCAGTAGCAGCCCAGAGTCTGGATTTGGGCCCGGTTGATGGTAATAGGCTCGCCCCCTACATGAGACTAAAACAAAACTGGCGAAATGTGGGTGTACTATAAGTACACCTCTGCCTAACCCTTCTGGGATTACAGGCGTGATGTTATATTATGTTATGTATGATATCTCTTCAACGCCTTTCTTGTGAGATCGGTTAATTTCAATGTTAATAAAATTCTCATAACACTTAAAGTCAATCATAGTATAGCACGAAAATCGAATGTTACTAGACAGTACGGAGAAGTTTCCAGCAATAGGTCTTCTAAGAATTCTGATTCCAGATCAATCTGAATTCTTAAGGTTGGCAGTAAAGGTTCTATACTAATTAACATATAAGAGCGATACTTCTATGAGCTTCACTTTTCAAGGAACTCGCATTTTTCCTGGTCATTGACAAACATTAAAAATACTTACATAATATTCAAACCGTGGCGTTGAAGCAAGCAAAGAGAAAAGAGTGCCGCATTTCCCCACTCGTATGACTGGTTATAAATTTATGATGTTAAAAATCATATTATGAAGTATGAGCAATGGATCAAAGAGAGTTATATCGGCTGTAAAATATTTGAAAATATATCTTTTCAAATATAAATAAAGGGTCAGAAGACAAAAGATATTTCAAGGGTTTTTTCCGAATGCTTTGAGTTTGTTCAAGAACCTTCACATTTCACTTGAATGTAACATTAGTCAAAAACATGAGAATCTATGAAGCAGTGCGTAAGAAGTCATTGAAGACCCAATAAGTTCTTTTCTGTTTTTGACAAAAGCACAAACCAAAAGGCCATGCCATTTTGACCGAGATGTAAAGTTTGTAGATTTAGGCCTTGTAGAGTTAGGGAGAGTTGGGCCTTGTAGAGTTAGGGAGAGTTACGCCCTGTAGAGTTAGGAGGAGTTAGGCCTTGTAAAGTTAGGGTCTTGGCTATACACACGGCTAAATATCAAGCTCATACTGGAAAAGTATCCATTAAAAGCAGATCTCGCATTGTATAGGAAGTCCGTACAATGAAAGGTCAGGTTATATTAAATAAATAGCTAGATATGGAGCCATGTATACATTAGATCTGATAAAATTTTAACAGTGAGAGCGTTATGTAAGTTATGGTGACCTACTTTACGTGTATTGTTTTTGGTACGTTTTTTTTTTTTGTAGGCTGCTCTATTTCTTTTTCCTTTAGCGGTGATATTGTATTGATATTACACAGACATGTTAAAATCATAACCCTTACTTACTTCTAGCATAGTATAAAAGGTATTTCTTGCACGTTCTTAGTTCTTCATAACCTACGAAAAAATATGTAGGACACTTGACACTCGCAAAAAATAAAAATAAACGTTAAATTGACTTGATCCAATGATTAAATCAAAAGACTTGGAGGGTTTTGTTTAAATTAATAAAAATAATATACAACTGAAAAGCGCTTCAAGGTTTTTGTTTTAATCATTGCTACAAGTGTAAATAATATACAAGTCATTCAAATTATTTTTCTTGCGTGATAAAAGATCAAAGCGTGTTTTTTAAAACTGCGTTTTTTTTTCTTTTTAGACTAGTATATTCTTCATTTAGTTGATAAGTCTAAAGTCAACGATGTTATGACTCGTGCAGTTCACTGAAGAGTTCCACTATCCACCTCCTGGCTCCATAATAAAACCGTCAACAAAACTCAAAATCAAAGCATTTATTTCAATTAAACCATTAACAGGCAATTTTGAATTGTCAGAAAGTTGAAGGTAGTTGCCCATTCCAAAATGTACATCTCTATGGAGAAGAACATCATCAACTCCAAGATACCAAATAAAAGTTTTGTCATCCAAACTACACATACGTACAAAGTTTTATTTCGATACGACAATTAGAAGTGGGTTAAAATTGATTCCTAAGATTTTATTACATGGCGTGTTAGAAAGAGTTTCGTCTTTGATGATTATGTACATGCTAATCTAACCTTTAATAGCAAATGGAAGTAGGTATACCGATTTTCCGTAAGAAATACAGACTTGCACCTTTTTTTTTGCTGTTTGAATGCAAATCCTAGCCTGCATACCAAATTTTAGCTTTTCAGGACTTCGTAGAAGTATTATTTTATATCCAGACCTGCACGCCCCATGTTTGGGGGTTGAAAGTCACAGTATTTTTTTTGTTTGTGTGTAAATCGTACTTTTGATACCAAATTTCAGCTTTCTAGGACTTCGGGAAGTGCCCTAAAGTAAGAAGTCTGCTAACTACATTTTATCTTGAGCATTTGAGCTCTCTAGCATTATCCAGGCCGAAACTATGAAAACATGACGAAATGCTTCGAGAAAACGTAGGTAGTACTCCTGCTTTTTGTTTTTGCTATCTTGGCGGGGTACAACCGTGTCCTCACATCACAAGAACAAACTTGACATTGTAGTTGAAAAACATATTATAAAATACATTCCAACTGCATCTGTAAGTTTGTACGCACAATATTAAACGATTAACCATGTAATTGTAGGAGCACTAACTTCTTAAAGTATTCCCTTTAATATGCAAGTAACGAACAAAGTTCTTTTTTTTTTCAAAATTTTAGGCTCAGTAGTTTCGGAGATAAGGAGATGGGAGATGGTAAATTTTCATATAATTTCTTAAAGAACTTCAAAACTGTTCAATTTTACAATTATAAAATAACAAGCCCTTTAATTTGATATGCCACACGGTGCTGTTTTCAAAACTATTGTTTTTCATTTTCTAGTTCTCCCCCCAAAAGTGAGGATATTCAAAATTCGTGTTTGAGTCCCAGGAATTCATGTGTAAAAAAAAACTCCTAAATCAGTCCAGTAAATTCGGAGCAAATTGGCTGTGACAGACGGACAGACAGACACACGAGTGATCCTATAAGGGTTCCGTTTTTCATTAGGAGGTACGGAGGCCTAAAAATAAAGAGAGTAGTGTCGCCAATTAATTTATAACCTGTTTAAGAAACACGATACTGCGCTCTAAAACCGAAATCGCAGACGTCACCCAAAAAGCAGCCAAACTCAAATTGGACTGGGCTGGACACGTTTGCTGCATGTTGGATGCGTTGTGGGCTAAGACCACCACAGCCTGGGTTCCAGAAAACCTCCAAAGGCATCGCGGACGACTCACGCATAGATGGCGGGATAAACTTGACGCATATAGGATGGATTGGTCCTGTTAAGGATCGAGTTGAGTGCAAAAAGGAAAGGGAGGCATTTGCCCTGCAGTGGTACAACACAGGCTGATTATTGAAAAATGTATTTTCTGTTATATAAATATTTTGAATTTGAATATATTAATTAAAATTTAAGACCACTACAATATATTATCATGGTACATCACACTTGCACATTTAGAAAATAAAAATAAAACCTATTTATTTATCTAACAATTTCCTGCAAGTTGCCAGCGAACTACAATCCGCTTCCAAGAATGAAAAATTCGTAACAAAACATTTATTGTGTCGCTGCACGACATCATAAAGCAAGTATTTGCCAAGTTGTTGGAGCGTGCACCGCCGATAATAATGAACCGAATGTCGATACATTCACACCTTGTTACCTTCAATAATTGCTGTATTACTTCTTATTTGCGGTACTAGAATTAAACTACCGAATTTGCAGCGCTATAGATAGCGCACATTGAACCCGCATAGCGCACTATTATTTGAGTGCTCAACTCGGCACCAGATATTATGTTAGTTCATTACTTCACATTAATACTAACTTTGAAATAAGGTTTAGACTGCCACCTACATTATCTATCTTTCTAAACTTGGCTGGGAATAAGGCGCAGCGTGTCTGCACTCAGCTTGACAATTTGCTCTAGGCGGCGACTTTTGAATTAATGTCGTTGCAATGCAGCCTCGCGCGGAAAGTCAACTTTTTATACCATTTTTTAATTTAATCTCTTGCCCCACTGAAGGTTTCCACTTTGCAAAAATTTAAGAAGATAAATTTAATGTCTTACTATAAAAAGAGCTGAGTAGCTTTTAATTGTTAAAAGCAGAAAAATAGTCAGTGGTTTATACGCTAAAACACATTATCTCACTTAATGGCGTTAATGCAGCATTTGTGCAAATTAATGTACGTGGCGGAAAGTATTACAGAAATGTTAATCCAATGAAAAACTAGATAAATCTACTTAATTTTCTTAGAAACACAGCGGCCTGATCCACTTTTCCAAACTCAATTTTGCGAAGATCAAAACGGAAAAGAGTTAACGTTACGGAGCGGCAACATGAATGCTTTCCAAGGGCCATTTCGGCAGATAATGCAATTTGTTACAAGTCGTTCGCTCGTTTGCTTTTATTATTAGTGGCTATTAAGGAGGCCGTGGCTCTCGGCGGCACGGGCGGCGGCAGCGGTGGAGCGGTCCATCTGCGCGGCGCCCGCTGACGCACTAAGAACCCCATCCAACATCTGTCTATTTAAATCGAGTATTAAAGCTGATTGCCATCATTACAATGTTGCTATTGAACGGGTGCCTCAAAATGGATTGTAATTTTATTTTATGATGAAAATAACGGTTATAAATCCAACAAAGTTCTGTTTACATTATGTTGATTACTAATTGAAATCTGTAACTGTTTTGAATGACCGAGTAGGTTATTTTAACTCTGAGCAATAACAACGGCTCACTGCTTTTTTACATTTGTACCTTTTGGTTATAAGAACTAACCACGCTTTATCTATTTAGTTTAAAGTATAAATTATGTATTAAGTACGTACATACGTGTATGTATGTACGTACATGTTCATACACCATACACATGGTTATGTAACATTACAAGAAGTTAGTATGATAGACTGGATACTGCTTCTTTACAAAACAAGCCTATCATTATTTTGATCAAGTAAAAAAAAATTTTAATACCTTATTACTTTGGCTAACCTAATACGACTTGACGCTGTGTTTAAAATGACAAACAATCTCAGCCGTTTTTTTGCTTTATTCAGTGTTTGATTGAAAATCGTTCGAAAATGGAGTGATTTACTTGTGATTTAGTAAAAATGAAGAGTTCTGTAAATAGTAGGTACAAATGAGTGTTTACGAAAGCGTCGGCAACAAAAAGACCCCGCAATTTCGTATTGGAGTGGCCATTACCCGCGCCGACTGCGGAAAGAACGCTCGCCATTGCATTGAAAATGTCGCTTTTAATTTTTTCAAAATGCAAAGCGTAAATTCGCATTTGTGGCTGGCACGATAACTGCCCGCCTAAAAGCTCCAGCGATGCAAGTCCCGGTGTGGCTTTGTTGCTAATACAAAGCGCTCGCTCACATGCAGATGCTTTGCAAAAACTTTGTCTCATCGCAGTTCCTCTTACATGTTAATAACTCAGCTGTGTGGCACTCCGGAATTGTTGCGATCGACGTTTGTAAAACTACACCAACAATGTGAGAATACGAAATGAAATAGAGAAGAAGTGGGTAGGTGGCGTCCACCGGCTCGCTGCATCATTTATCTCAATTGTCTGAGCGGTGGTTTCGCGACAGCAGCGCATTTCACTCACGCGACTCCACGTTGAGGGGCGAGCTCCAGCAGCAGTCGGTCGCGAGCCTGTTCCTTTATGCCTCTTGACATATTACGAAACGCCACATACTGACTTCGCAATATAGCTATGATTTATCCCCCCGTCGCCGCGTCGCAGACAATCCTACCGCAGAAGACGTGTTGTCGTCACGACGCTACCTACCATCGTCCTTAGATTAATATTGTGGCGCTAATATTAGACGTGTAGTTTTTCTTCCTCGTGATGTCATTTATTATGTGCTCCCCACTAGATACGTATCGGCTATGACAATCAAATGGAAGGACGGACACAAAATATATAAGAATTTAAATATTTTTTATGAAATATACATTTGAGTACTCGCTGATTAAAAGAGGAACAAATACCGAGCAAGATGTATCTTAGCATTGTGCTTTTATTCGACGTCTCCAGATTAAAAAGTGGGACGGATACAATGAGCGGCACGACGGCGGCGGCGAGATTTCACGGGAGGCGGATGACGTCACAATGCAAATATGATGCTTGGATAATGTCGCGTAGAGCTTCTGCATGAGGATATATCTTCAAGCCTGGGGTGATGAACCACTGCGTGACACGATATACCTATGGATATCTAAACCATATATTAATGTTCTACACTCGGGATAAGATAGAGCGCATTATATATGAGTTGCAGGATTTTTAATTAACAGAGGACTTCAAAAGGCGGCTGGAAAAGGATAATGCAACAAAGGTCGCATATGGATTCTGATTTATTATCTCAGACAGGTATTAACTTATATTCCGCGCTATCGTGGAATTCCAATGGTCTCAAATGTAGAAACGTCTGACTTTTTATCAATAAAGGGACTTTCTTTCTTCACGATTCCTTATTCACGAGATGTTGATCGTATTTTCCTTCTGGAAGATGCTCGAAATCATCCGGGTGCCCTCCCTTAAATCACCCCGAACCCGCTCCTCCAGACGAACATCTTTAAGATAACCTGGCTGAAAATAAAGACTATTTTACCGACGGTATTATTAAAAAGATATCTAAGATTTTATCTAGGATAGCAGTAAAATAAGAGACCCGGGTACATTTTCGGTAGGCGGTGAAATGGAAAACTCCGAAGCACTGAATTTGACATGCACATATTTTTAATGTTCACTCACCAAAGGATTAACTTTAGTTACCGCTATGTTAGTTTCAAAACTGTGTTTATTCTGCTGGTTTAGGAATGAGCTTGTTGAGCCATCTTAGCAGTTACTTACCTACTGGATGCTCTTTGAAATATCAAACAAAATAATAACTGTCGAGTTCTCAGTGGAAACAGTAAAACTCAATGACAATAAGGGTGCGAGAGAGACTCATAACATAACATGAAATGTGGTAATTTTAACATTATTTGAAAACATTGCGGTGACGTCACGCGGAACGGCAAAATTACTGTTATATGACGCTAACAGCCCCTAAATCCTAACCGAATGGACTCCAATAAAAGTCTCTCAAGTCGTCGCAATTACTACAACGTTAAAAAGTGGAACATGCCGCGTCTGAAAAATTTACTTGCACTGCAATGAACAACAAGATTGCTGAAATATGACCGACAACGGATGGGAGATACGAAATGTTTGAACTTTGCAATTATGTGTCTGTTTCCGTCCGTATCCGTTGAGGCTGGCTCTTTTTGAGAGCTGTCTTTTCTTATTTGAAGTCTGAACAGTGTTATTTGTTTAAGCCTTGTTTCGAATATATATTATATAGTGTTCGAGGGACGTATTTAATAGAGTAGTTGTAACATAGTTACCTAATCTTTGCGACTAAGAGTTAAATAGAGACGGCTGAAGAGCATCCCCTGAGTGCTATCTCCTCTGCGCGCAGTGATAATATGTTTCACATAAATGAAGTAAACGCAAGATGTACGCCATCAAAGAAAAGAAGCGACTTTTACCGTCGCACTATCGTTTAAAGCACATAAATCAAAGTGATTTACATTGTATTCCTCAAGGATTTGCGCCACAAGTAAACCGACCGAATAGCTCCTCAAGGCATTTCATGCAGGCCGTGGCACACTAGTCATGCCTGTGTCTGAAATGACAAACAAGTTAGTTAGCAGCACACAATAATATTGTAGGCGAGTTAGCGGTGCACTCGCCCAAGTCTGTCCGTCCTATTTACAGAGCGGCGCACACTTGACTCGCGCTTGGCCTCAGCAACGTTCAAGTTTTGCATTTCATTCTCAAGTTAGCGCAATTTGTGTTGCGCACGTCTGCATATTTCATGGTGCTCGCTTTTCTTTGTTAACTTATTTTGCATTCCTCACTTACCATCGCTCAACACAAAAATTTACTAACAAACTGTCAAGCGCTCGTAAACTGCTTTGGCTGGTTCAGTGAATTATCAGCAGTCAATCCCATCACTTGTCTTGCGTCTAATGCTGACGCGTCCATCAATTGTGTTGAAGAAATTGGGGTTTAATGTGTCCTTTATAAGCTTACCTAATCAGCCTATAATGAATGTTTATGAAATGTAATGAAATTATTTACACAAAGTAAAGCTCCTGTTTGGGTTCGAAACCACGACCTACAACTTATAGGTCGCTAAACTCCACTGCCACTCCACTGTTTTGTCCTTTAATCTGTTCCAAAATACGAAAACGAACGGCAAATTTCGCGATATGTTTACACTGCGTTTATTCTGTAAACGCATACAAAATATTGCAGCAGCAGTTCCGGTGCAGCTACAAACAGTTGGTGAGCTTGCAGGTAGCATGTCCGACTCCCGGCTGGCGACTCGCCCGCGCCGTACCTACCGCGCCGCACCGTGCCACGCCGCATGCCGCCTGCGCCGCGCTTGTACTGCCGACGCTCGTCCGGATGCACATCGCCTGATTTATAAGCCGATATCCGGCTACACCATCTCTAGAAACTGTTGGCCATCGAAATAAATGATAGCCGATTTTAAACCGTTGAGCTGCGGAATGGATCTCATTGACGGACCGTATTTTGAAGGTGAAACAACTTCATTTTTAATGGCTTTTGGTGTTTTAATTTGTATTTTTTTTCTTGTTTGCTTTTTTTTAAATACCTCTTAATGTTCACAAAAACGAAAGAATAGTTATCAAGTTACTTATCATGTTATCAAGTTAGGTACCAACAAGTTGTTTAATTGATTTTTGGCTTGAAAGAGCTTTTAATGATGAAAAATGTCGATAAATCGCATTTTTCTTGAGAAGCGATGACACTTCTTTAACAAGAATGGAGAAAAAAAAGTAAGTAGCGAAGTTTAAAAAACTTTTAATGTAATCAGAAGTTGAAATCTTAATGAACGGATCATGGTTAGTTTCTTTGAGAGGGCGGTTCGATATTATGTGGCGAAGATTCCAATTACTTCAGGGTGCAATTAAGAGGATTCACTTTGCGGACTTGCGCGCTGCAGACAGATAAGTGCCTCCACACGGACTGTGGTCATTTATTAGTTTAATTAAATCCACACTCGTCTCATTCTTAACGTACTTACATTTTTAAAGTTTATTAGCTAGGCAAGATACTGTAAGACAACGTTTCCCTCGTAAAACTATAGTTTGATAAAAGGTATTTCAAGTCTCAGAAGGTACTGTAGAGGTTATAGCCTGTTTGGTGCTTGAATGCAACCTTATGAACACGTTGAGAAGTAGATGGCCGAATAACGAGACAATCATTAATTTATATATATAGATATATAGAATAGAAGAAAACAATCGTAGGCATATTAATATTAAACTCTTTGATCGTAGGTGTGTTCTTGGTTGTCAAGACAAAGACAATAATATTTATAGATGTACTTACGTATGCTTTTCAAGGAATAGTTACTAGTCCCATACAGAGAGCTATAAGCCTCTCAAAGTACCTTCAAATCCTACAATTTTTTGTAGAACTCATGAACCTATCATTCATTCATTTTGTGATGAAATGGATTTTGTTATTTTTTTCTATATTATCAATAACTACCTACTGAAATTGACCTGACATGAGGAAATTTTACGAAATACCATTACTATCCTTATAATAATGAACTCTCCCCATAAAAATCAATGTGCTATTCATAGATCTGCTTATCTACCTTTTAGTCCGCTGACCGCATTCGTATAAAAACATTAATTTCCTTCTACTTTCTCTAAAACGTTTTCTAAATAGGCACTTTATATTAACTGAATTCAAAAATTATGACAATGACAAACATTTATTTATAAATACAATATTTTTTCATCGCTTGTCTTCACTATCTCTGGCCGCTATAAAGATGATTTACTTTCACAATATAACCTATGAAAATTTAATATTGCTCTAGTACAAAGTACTCGTTTAAGGTGATTGTTATCACGCATGAAATGTGGTGATACCCAAAAAATTCCGATAACATTCTCGGTATCACAAGAAAAAAACTTGAAAGGAGTGAAGGCAAGCTTTGACACTAACGGCCCTCTAAATTCTGTCTGAATAGATTAAAAAAACCTTTTAATATAAGAAGTTTCGGCGGCTATGAGCATTTTTCCGACGGATAACATTTTTTCCGCTGGAATTACATATTTGCTGGGACGTTAAGCTTTTTATAAGCCAACGTTTGTATTTATTTGAATGCTCGTAAGTAATTGCTTTAGAAGTGATTTACTTACTTTACTTTTTGAGGTGAGAAAATCTTTGTGGGCCTTTTTTCGGCACGCTTTCAATATTAACTTAGTGTTGTCATTGACGAGTTTCTGAATTTGTATTCAAATTTAGTGAAGAATGCTGGAGTGAAAAACACGCGTAGGTATAGTATTAAGTAGAAACTGTCACATACGGTTTTGTTTTCACTTTTTCCACGCACCTGTCTGACACAAATCCTGTCAAATCAAGTAACATGCAGCATCATACTATTAGATTGTAACTTCATTACAAAATTAGGAATAGGAGGTTAATTAAATTACTTAGAACGAATAGTCAGAATACTTTGTCAGATTCTTATACACCGATAGTAAGTACCTATATTTTAAATTGATTCACAGTTATTTTCTTTTATGTGCATCTTAATACTAAAACCTAATAATTTATTAATACCATAAATTGTTATTTATTTGTCTAATGTATGTTACAACATACTTACTCTATTAAATATTTGCATAATACCAGAACATTCAAATTTTATGTAACATATTTTGCACCTACCATTTTATGAAAAAAAAAAACGATTTTGATTTTGGTTTTGTTTTTATTACCAAAGAAAATATTGTTCAATTTTCGCATATAATATGATATTTTGTGTGTACATGTACAGGTTATCCCGTAAGTAGACGTCTAGCCGGAATCGGGTGATAGATCGGATAGGTAATAATAATTAACATTAAAAAAAAAGTTGCAACAGAAATTAAAAGACCGTCACAGGCAGTTGATGTTCTCGATTTTTGTACAAATGCCCGTTATTATAAAAAGAGAAAAAAAAAATATTAAATTTTTAACATGTAAATCATTTATTTTTCTCTTTTTAAATGTATTTTTAATTAAAAATGTATTCAGAGCATGTGTACCTACTCGCTAATGTGTAAGCTGCGGTTACCTGTAATTGAGTATGCATTGCAGGATAAGTTCTCATACAAGATTTAGTTGTAAAAGACTGCAATGTAAAGTATATCTCGTTGGTAATCCTCAAATAAGTAAATAAAGTTTAAATGTTTTTTTTGCATCTTTTTCTGTTATCTATTATGACTTGACCCAAAACCCGATTCCGGCTTGACGTCAGCTTACGGGACACCCTGTATCTTAGATCAGCACTATGAATTCTACAGCCAAATTCACGACGGGTGTACGGATTTGCATTGTAAATATCGAAACGGAACCATGAGCGTGTCAACAAAAAACTTTGTGCGGCAGCCCTAGTTACGAGGTAGCACCTGCAAGGACCCAAGGCGATGTATTACTGACCTCGCTGTCAACTCACGTGAAAATCTCGCTCCGAAGCTATTCCTGTAAAATCCGATCAGTCGGATGTTCGTCGAACAGATTGAAATGGAATTAAATATTCAGTGTACCTATATCTGTTTTGTTTACATGACAGTCACTATTTGAGCGTACTAATACAATATTGGAGAATTCACTCTTAATCCCGATCCCATTTTGACAATTCAACCATATTATTAATTCTATTATTTACATTGAAGAGCAGACAAATTTTTCAAACTTTTTTTGAAGTGAATACTTCTTTAGCGGCATTGTACACTTTTTTTGTAATGGGTAAAAAATATAAACCCGCGTCAGTACACGTGACCTGATCGAAAATTCGTAAGACGGATGATGGTTGATTTTAGATTTTTATTGATTGGTTTTTCTGAGAGATAAACTTATTAATGTAATATAAATTGTCATATTTGTGTACGATAGCGCAATAAATAAATATTGTATTCTACCACATACATGATAGTACTTTTATACTGATAATTAAAGCAATTCGTGCAAAATTATTCCAAAATATCAAAAATGCACAACGTTAATATTCAAGTTTTCACTTCTGCCGGCACTCCCGGAGTGCAACCCGTCGTTTTTTTTTTTGTCCTTTGTTCATCTATACCTCTATACTAATATTATAAAGAGGTATTGGTTTGTTTGATTGTTTGTAAGTTTGTATGTAGGGGGTAAACTCTGAACCTACCGGTTGGATTTGAAAAATGAATTTGGTAGCCCAATTCCTGAGAAAAATGATTTAACCCTTAGGAGCTGAGCAAAAAGATAAATTGTCGGAAAGAACGCTAAGCGGAAACGAAGTGTGTTCAAGTGATAGCGCGGGCAGGTGACGCGTGGCGACGGGGTGGGTCGGATGAACAAGAAATTTCTCGCAGGCGAAGTCGCGGGCAGAAGCTAGTAAGAACTTTTTTTAGTCTATTAAGACTAAAAAGTAATTTAATATATGACGTTAAAACTAAGAATAGTGTCAATTTGCACTTCTAGACAATTCCGTAGCACTATATTAGGGTCTGATAACTTATAACACCAACTTTTTCATGTGTCACATATAAAGCACAGCACTTTTACTTTTATTTATTCACTACACTAACTCAAGTGGTTTGATTCTCTTTAGCCTACGCACTATATCCGTGTTGTCCAGCAGCTGAATTGAATCGACATTCACATGTCGGTGAAGCCTGTGTTCGTGCGCTTCAGAAAAAAAATTCGTATGATGGTGATGACGAGTTCCTATTTAAGGTGACGGTGGAGGTTGTCATTGGTAATGTACTACCATGGGGCATTTACAGCATCTCTTAGTACTTTATGTTGGAATTTCCAGATTAGTTTTAAGAAAAGCCCCAAACTTGGATGACATAAGTCTTCATATTTTTATAATGTATGTCTATTTCCTGCCTTTACCTTTTAACGTGAAATTTCCAACGCAGTTTGGCGTCTGAAGTTATGCCAAGGTATTAATTAGCATAAGGCACTTGCACGCCGTTTATATAGATTGGGTGATAATCGCAGTGTTTGTTAGTGAAGTCAATATGAATTAATTTTGACTCATTCAGTTTGATCTTTCACTTTTATGTCCTGTCAACTTTGTTCGCAGCTAGTTGCACTTTTTCTTCTTTGTGACTTTATCTGGTAGCCATAACAGCAGTGTCATCTGCTGAGGTCGCAATGGTGTTGTTTTCCAGCTCTGGAATATCACATGTGTATCGCAAGTAAAGGAATGGGCCTAACTAACTTCCTTATGGCACCCCCGCTTTTATGGTTTGTAGCTCGGAATATGAATCCTCTTATTCTAAACATTCTGTTACTTATACATGATTCTAGAATGTCTGCAAATGCTACAGGAAGCATGCGACTGGGTTTAAAATAAGCTTTTGATCAAGTTTGACATAAGTGTCTGGCCTTATGCCAAACTTGATCAAAAGCTTGCGCTAAATCAAGAAATACGGTTTCAAACTTATGAAGCAATGGTCTTGAATTTCCTTCAAAATCCTTGGGATTGTGATTGAAAGTGTGTTAGGCATTGGGGTGCTTATCTGAACTATGTGAGTTGATAGTAGATATTGAAATTATAAGCAACACATTTAGAAAAATATTTACTAACTAGATAAACACCAAAAAGTTGGGAACATGACAAGGCTCAAAAGAAAATCAATTAAAACAAGAATAGCCGATAATTTATAAACACAGCCTTTTTATTTCATCAGTTCAGTAATTATACTGTCGAAAACTGATGCAGGCCCGGCGAAATTGTTTTGATTGACTTTGTAAACTAATTAACAACGAGTAAAGAGCTGGTTAACAGACTATCCGACTTCCGAGAGAGTTTTACGATTTCGCAAATTTTAATGATAATAATCAAATATTATCATATCGAGGTGAGAGTTAGACACTTAAATCGAGGCACGCTGAGGTTACGTCAATGAGCAAAACTACGCAAGAATTGAGAGATATTATCAAATATTATTGAGTCGTCTGCCTCGTTGGTCTAGTGGTCGCAAGAGCTACTGCTGAGCATGAGGTCCTGGGTTCGATTCCCAGGTCGGGCAAAGTGGGGTTTCCTATCTAGAGTTTCTCAGTAGCAGCCCGGTGTCTGGATTTGTACCCGGTTGATGGCAATAGGCTCGCCCGCTATTACATGGGAATTAAGCATAATTGGCGAAATAACCCTAACCCTGTCCCTGTCTAACCCTTCTGGGATTACAGGCGTGACGTTATGTTATTGTTGAGTCCTTGACTTGTTTTGCGAACAAACAATCTAATATTACACTCCATAGATTTTTATAAATTACAGTGACCGTAACGTGCGCTTTAGATTAATCGGGCACATATATCTCCACTTACGAACAGGCTTTTGAATATTTGTCCAAAACAGGTGCTTTAAACTTTCAGAAATTCATCATGTTTCGCCTACACAAATTTATTGAACATTTTCTCAATTTATTTTACTCAGTGAGAGTTAACTAACAGACAAAGTTGGGACAGGCTGACCGTCATTATAAATCTAAGTACTGTAATGAGATTCACCTTCGGCTTACAATTAAAAATAACCCATTTGCATTAAATGATTTAAAGGCTTTAAGAACTCTCCAACACTTCCGGGAGTGTCAGAGGAGTCAGAGGTCGGTTTCTCTCTTATTTTTGCGTTGGGCAGCTCTCTTGTTGAAGGCATTGTAAAATTATTATAAAAACTATCAACATCAACGAACGATGTGATATTGCAGGTTTGGTTTATGTAGAAAAAATATTTATATGGTACGGTTAACTCACTTGTATATACACTTGTGTTTGCAATCATATTTTATAAGAAATAACCATTTACAACATTTCCAGTTTGGGACAACTCTAAAATCTCTCTCTAAATAACATAATACATTTTCTTTTCATTTCAACAACACAATGTTTAAAACCCATTTCTCGGTAGAAAGGGCGGTGTCGTTAATTCATCCGGGTGCAATAAGTACGGACTGGAGCAGGTTGCCAAGGCCGATCAGTAAACTGGTTTCTTACCCGGAATCCTCGTCAATTGGGACAGTACTAACCGGGCCACATTCGCACGCGTAACCAATGCCAGCTTTCTATTTTAACTGTGATAGTGTTTACTTACATAATTACATTTGGCAGTATCAGCGACTTTGTTCTTTGAAATACATTGTAATAAGCTACACAATGAAGTGGAATTAGTTTGAGTATTTTGATGGAAATATTTTGATGCTCATCGCGAAAAATTATAATAGAAGATTATAATTTTTCGCGATGAGCATCAAAATACATCAGCAATCAGCTGGCATGTCAGCTATTGCGAAGTAATTTTATGACTACAGACTTGTTACATATCGCTAAACGCTTCTTGTTCATCTTTGATAGAATTTGAGAGTCTTCTTAGTTTGGTATTGTTTTTTTTTTATGTATGGCCTCTCGCAGGTCAACCTATAAGGTTGTCGTCTGCTTAAGCGGACTTGCCTGTGGTGCCCTAATAAATTAAGGCCTCCAGCCAGGACTTAAACTTAAATACTAACTAAAACTAAGCGACAACGCTAAGGGGACCCCCTGTGGGGTACGGACCTCGGCTTAGGGCGTCGCTGGAAGAGGGCAGCAAGAGACTAGCTGGATCAGGATTTATTAGATTTTGGGACGAATTTATAGCTACAGGCTCAGCGGCGCGGGCTGGCTCGAGCAAGGGTCGGGAGGGGCGTGGATTTGGGCGTCGCGGCGGGCCTCGGCGGCGAGGACGGTAGGACGGCGATCGGGTTTTGGGCTTATGTAGCGTGCTAGTGGCCTTACTACTCTCCTGGAGGAGGGTAGTGGCGTCGTCGGGGGCGATTAAAGTATGCCTCGGTCGGCGAATACGGCTAATGCGGGAGGGAGTGTAGCGGGCGGCCGCTGAGATCAAGGGGTTTGGGTGTTTTATGCCACAGTCAAAGAAAGGCTTCGATAAGCGTTTCATGAACTGGTTTATGGTAGGCATTTTAAGGTCTACGTGGAGATCTATATTACGGACATAGTAGGGGGCACCCGTGACCTTCCTAAGGAAACGGTTCTGGAGGATCTGCATCTTATGGAGATGACGTGGGTGAGCGTGCGCGAATACAACGCAGGCATAGGTCATGATGGGACGGATGACTGCGGTGTAGATGCGCAGCTTGCATTTAAGTGACAGTTTGCAACGGGCTGTCAGAATAAAGTGGAGTCTACCAAGAGCGAAAGCGGCGCGCGCGCGAACCGCCTTAATATGTTGCTGTTTAAACGTAAGGTTTTGATCGAGGATCACGCCTAGGTATTTGGCTTGCTTCTCCCAAGGGATTGGCTTGCCGTACATAGTGATCGGGCTGGGAAGGGGGGGTGGGACTCGACGACGTCTCGAGAAGAGAACCGCCTGACTCTTATCGGGGTTGACCTCGATTCTCCATTTCTGGAACCAAGCGCCTAAGACGTTTGCGGCGGTTTGGAGAGTACGAGCTATAGCGATGGGACAGTGACCGGTATAGTAAACGGCAGTGTCGTCGGCGAAGAGAGCCAACTGAGCCTTTTTACTTTTTGGAATATCGCTGGTGAATAGCGTGAAGGCTAGAGGAGATATGACGGAACCCTGAGGGACACCGGCGCGAATAGGGTGAGGGGACGAGAGTGCACCCTCGATGCGATAGCGGAAGGTGCGATTCGACAAAAAGTCTCGTAAGATGAGCACGAGACGATCTGGCACTCCTAGTTGGTAAAGCTTGTATAACAAGCCGTTGTGCCAGAGTTTGTCGAAGGCCTTCGCTATGTCGAAGAATAGCACACCCGTCGTCGCGTTACGCTGCAGACCAGAGCTCAAGTGCTCTACGATACGGTGGACCTGATGGATACTAGAGTGTTGGGGTCGGAAGCCGAACTGCTCGTTGGGAATGAGGCTCTTTGCTTCGGCGTAGTCTTTGAGACGCTTATAAATAAGTCTCTCGTAGATTTTGCCGAGAACATTGAGTAAGCTAATGGGACGGTAGCTGGAGGGCTCAGACTTTGGCTTGCCTGGCTTTGGGATACCGATGACGGTTGCTTCTTTCCACGCTTGTGGGAAGATGTTGTTGCTCAATGCGCCATTGAAGATGGCGGTCATAAGCATTATTAGAGGGGCAGGTAGGAGTTTGTACACCTTATTGGTAATACCGTCCGAACCGGGGGCTTTCCGAGCTTGGAGCCCTTTAATGATTCCGTGCACTTCGTCTGGTGTGACGGGAGGCAGATGATCGTCAGGGTCTTCGACGGGTGGTAGGGCGGCTCTCCGTTCGACTTCAGCGTCGACCTTGTTCAGGTGAGCTTGGTCAACCGGTTGAGAGCTGGGAGAACACTGGGACTCTAGGCTGTTAGCAAGGCATTAGGCCTTGTCGGTGCTGTCGAAAGCGATACTATTGTCGGGGCGAGTGAGAGGAGGCATAGAGACCTCTTCTGAGGAACGCAATTTCCTCTGTAATTGCCAGAAGGCTTGATGAGTGGGCTCGAGTTCACTGAGCATCTTGTTCCAGCCCTCGGAGCGAACCTCCCCTATGCGTTTCTTTACAGCACGCTGTAAATGGCGCTTGTGGGCTTTGTTCTTGTCACAAGGGAAGGAGTCGTAGGCACGAATGGCCGCGTTCTTCTCGGTTATCAGGTCACGTACGTCAGTAGGTAGTTTCCAGCGATGGTCTTCCATCACCGGAACTTCCCGTGAAGAATCCGTCAATACGGATTGTACGTGCTCTGTAAACGAGTCGATTGCGGCCGTCGTGTCAGCGACTGACACTAAGTGATCGGGGATGGTGTCCAAGTGAGGCGACGTGGTGGATTTCAGTCTTTCGCTTACTTTCCTCCAGTCGGTTATCATCTGGGTCTGAGGGGGGCGGTTGGGGTCGATTGGGCCCGAGTAGGGTGCAAGATGCATGACTACTGGGCGGTGGTCATAGTTAATTTGGTATTGTTGGAATAATGCACATTTATATAGTGACAACACTCTTTCTCTATGATGTGCTGTCTTGTCTATGGCGGTGCAGTGTGTGTTTAGGAATAAGTCAAAATGTTATTCAAGTACAGAAAGTTTTCTATAACAAATAAACAAGAAGAGTGACTAAATGAAGGGATTATTCATAAATATAACATGGTAGCAGTCCGTGGTTCAAAGAAAGTGAAAGTATATAAATAATATGATACGAAAATGACCTACAAGAAATAACGTGAAAATGGCGGCGGAAAACGGCGATATGAATATTCAGATCTTTGACGGAGTAGATTACAGCCACTGGAAAATACGAATACTGAAATTTCTACAGTTCAAACGGTGTAAAGATGTTGTAATACGAGCGAAAACTAAAGCCGATGATGACAAATGGGACGATCTAGATATTCAGGCGACTAATTATATAAATAGCGCCATTACTAATAAACAGTTGGAAGTACATTATTGATTTAGATTCAGCTAATGAGATTTAAAAAAAAATACGAAATGTCCTTGAAAAAGTCGACGGCCCTGCAAATTGTGAGTCGACATAATCTCGAAAATGTCAAATTGAAAAATTATCAAGTGTCCATATTTTTCGACGATTTTGAAAAGCTGTAAATGAATTAAAGCTTGTAGGTGCGGTCATTACAGAGCAAGACAAACTTAATTATATGTTAAAATCCCTGTCATAGAACTACAGCTTTTTTATGAATTATATATTTTTGACAATCTCCCTTTTTGATACAGCTGAATTTTTGTCAGTGATTCTTGAATCACTTAATAAATTTGCCTTCATTTGACTTTTGACTATTCATACAACAACAAGTGTGATGACAGAGAATGGTCAAATAAATAAGTAATTTGAATCATGTGACACATTAAAGAAAAAAAATATGTTAAAATTGGTGATGGAAGAATATTAGAAGCTACAAAAGTTGATAATATTAAAACATATTTCCCAGTTTATGGAAAACTAACAGAGGTAAAATTAAAAAAAAAAATTATGTGAAGGAAATGAAGGCAAATTTATTATGTGATTCAAGAATCACTGACAAAAATTCAGCTGTATCAAAAAGGGAGATTGTCAAAAATATATAATTCATAAGAAAGCTGTAGCAATAAAACATGAAAGACTATATAAGATGATAAGTCATGTCAATGGAGAGATGCTGAAAGCAAATGTTAGTAAAAGCAATATACACAGACTACAAAAGAAAAACTACACTGTACATTGGGACATGTCAATTTTAATCATTTGGAAATAATGTCCAAAAATGTATCATTAGCAGAGGATATATTACAGATTGTTCATACAAATGATAAATGATAAACAATTTATTTCTGTCAGTAGGTTTGTACAAACACTTTTACTCGTCAATCAAAAAACTAGATGAGATCGGCGTTTCCTATCTGACTAGACTGAGAAGAAAGAACGAAACAAACTCAGAGGTCACAGTCTCTTTTAAAGTCCAGACATAATCTTGGTCAGGTCATATGAGGACCATGTAGACTGGTGTCTGAAATGGTCTTTTGAGGAAAGAACCACACGGATTTGAGTAGACCTGTCCAGTCAGTGCACGCATTTGTCAATCATCAATAATCATGAATAAATGAATGCAAGAGTTTTCCAGTTTGCAAATACTTTATAAAATTACAATTAATGAACAATTACAGTGTTCAAATTAATTATTATTATTAAATCATGACGTTTCGAAATTGACAAAATTGAATTGTGTTGTTTTTGTATCTTATATCGGTCAAGGACCTGAAATAATTGAATTTTATTTATATTTTTAATAAAAACTTGTCATACGTACATGAACTTAATGGAACTGCGGAAAGGTATAAGCGATCTTAAATGAAAATGGAAAGATAACTCTTGTCACAAGCAAAAGTTGAAAGTAAATATTGGCCGAAAATAATTAAAACAGCTGCATATCTTAAAAAAAAGAACGTTGGCTAATACCATTGAAAAGAAAACTCCATATGAAATATTTTTCAGAAGAAAGCCAACAGTTAATTATCTGAAAATATAAGGTAGTAGAGTCTTTGCACGAATTCCAGAAGAGAGAAGAGAATCTAAATGGGACAAAAAGGCAGAAACAGGAATCCTACTGGGAGTGAGTGTGCTGGATATAGAGTATTGATAAACGAAAACGTAAAAAATGCTGGACACTGTGATATTATAGAAGAAGATGTAACATTGTGTGGATTTGAAGATTTTCATCTACCTCAGATGAAAAGATAGAAGAAAAGGAAGAAAAAAAGGGTACTACAGAATACCTGGAAGAGAGAGAATAATAGAGATCAAGTAACTGGTAAAAATTATATATGAACAGATAAGATAATAATTATTTACTCGTATAAATGTAGAAGATTTTGTAATAAAGTTCTGTTTTTTTATTTCCACAAGATAACATTTCCAAACAATCCAATCTGGATATTTACCAGTGGCAGATTTTCTATCTATTATATCTCCTGCCCAATCGGAATCAATAAATCATTCTAATATACCAGAAATATCATATTTATACTATTTTAATTTTAAGTTTTCTGTCAAAAATAAATATTTCAGCACTCTCAAGGCATATCTAAAATGTGTCTCATTACAGCAATTCTGAAAGCGATAAATAACACAAAATGAAATATCTGTTCTAGTAACAGAGCTAATATATAACAGTGCACCTGATAAGTTTCTCTACTTGACGTTGTCATTTAATTCAGATTTTTCCAATTTCAAGTTTATTTCCATAGGTGTTTTGTAAAATTTTGCATTTTCAGTAATACAACGTTTTGCTAATGACTCAATGTAATGTTTCTTATGACTTAAAGTTAAAATGTTGTCTTGTTCATAGTTATATTCAACGTCTATACTAGTATAATTTTTCACTATGTCTAAATATTTTATTTTAAATTTCCCAGATAACTTAATTTTAATATCAACAAATAATAAAATGTAAACAACTAACTTCTTTTCCTTCTTGAAATATGAACAATAATCATATTTGCATCTTTGAAAATCTATGTTAGTCAGAAAGGAGATGGACAAAATGTGCCCCACGGAGTACAAACGTACATTTAATGCAGATAATTAAAATAAAATAAATAAAGAATTTTGAACAACTTTTTATGCATCATAGCAGAAGTGGAGAAATAATCGTTATTAAAAGTTTTTCTGTTTGATTTGCGTTTTATATACCTTTTAATGTTGCCATATAATATTAGATAAGTTCAGAACAGGGAAAAAATAATATATGAAGGTTTTTAAAATAATAAATAAACGCTTAGCAGGCCTTAAATAAACACATAAATTATTCGTAACCATAATGTAATAAAACGTATTTTTTGTATGTGTTCTTGTCTATAAATCGAACCATCTATGAGTGAATTTATAGATGTTAGTGCAGTTACGGATATGACGTTATTACTGGCAACACCGCTGACAAATGTCAATTGTCAATACCATATTCCTTCTTTGACGTTTGCGCCGGTTTTCTCGTTCGAATCGTGTTTTTGTTTCATTGTTTTCGCATTAGACGTTTATATTATGATAGTGTCGTAGCGCCACACGAGTGCTCTAACTAATAATGACTGTAAACTGTATAATTACAAACAACGAAAATGGACCTTTTACAAGCGTGTGTTGACTGTAGTTTTCCCAATAAGAGAACGCGCACAGGCGGCATGTGATATCATCATTCCCCCTGGTGTGATGAGTTCTTCTATAGGAGTGGTTAACTTTTGATGTAAGTTCTAGTTTCAATAAGTACCTCCTACTAAAATATATACGACAGGTATTATTTACTCCATATGCTAACGTCGTGGTCTAATCTAAGACTAATAGGTTCCTATTTTACCTTCACAGTTGTCACCTCATAGCTGTGTGTGTGGTGCCTGTTATGACAATAAACCAAGACGCCTTGTAACCAATTCAAGGAAACACAACTTGGTCATACCAATGTTTGTTATGGCTGTTGAAGATCACTTAAACGTGCAAGAAGACACGACATTTTGGAATTGAAATAATGTTTTGATAACATTAAATGATTAAAATAATGTTCTTTGTTTTATTATTTGCCATATACAGAATATTCTACTGTAGATATTTTACTTTAAGGTCTATAAACAATATTTACAAACTATAGATTTTATCAGATTATAAAAATGCGATTTTGTGTTTTTTTAACTAAAGTACTATTTATATTAAACGCCTGGCACAGATATATACACATTAATTTACATGAAATACCTTAGCCATAGTGCAAAAATCAATCTTTTCAAACGTTCATAAGTTGTGTCCACAACTGCTCAGCAATATGCCTCTTTTTAATTTTGTTTGTAGAAGATCAGTACTATTAAATGACAAATATTTTGTATATGTACATTCTGGGGCACAAGCCCATACAATTTTTGGCCATGTCCTTTGTTAAAACATTCATACCAAGCACGTGGATTTTGTTTAAGACCGTATAGTGATTGATTTAACATATAAACCTTTTCATTCTCATCTTCATAGTCCATTGGATGTTATACATACACTTCAGATAAAACTTTACCATTTATTTCCAAAGAATTTTGACAACAATAAGACAATAAAAGCTTTAAATTAGCATTTTAATAAAAACAAAATAAAAATAATTATTTTATTGATTTTCAAAATTGAAATCCCCCTACCCCTAACCTAGCTTTATATTCACTTTCACTCTTCCTTTTGTAGATCCATTTCCCGTCTATTACCTTTTTGTCCTTAGGTGGCTTGTCAGTGAGTGTCCATGTTTTATTTTTCACTGAGCTGTCCATCTATCCATGGCTGCCTTCCATTTACTTGGATCCTAACAGGCACAGAGCATCATTATAATACTGGTATAGAGTGCCATCTCAAGGGATTTTTATGCCAACCTGTCACAATTAGCGCCACCTGGATTTCATGTTCCATAACTAACCATACTATTATCCTTTTATATACATATATTACTTGTACTCTATACTATTTTCATTTCATTGCTGTTGCATATGTTTTCCGTGGTTGTTTATTGATTCATGTAAAACCATGTTTGGTAGCTTGTAATGTTTGTAAGTTTGTAAATAAAAACTGCTCTACATTAAATGTAATCAATGTACAAGCATGGAAAATGTGCACATTTATTCTTTTAGATAGTTTGTAAAGGTTAATTTAGTTTTTAATGAAACAAAGTTGCTTAAGAATATTCAATACGAATATATATTCACGTTTACAAATTACAAAACGTATTGGCAATTTTTTGCTTTCTTTTGACAGTTTCGAATTTTGACATTTGGATTTTTTAATAGCAATCGATTAAATGAATCGAAAAACCCAAAAAGATGCATCTGCCCGTAATTTAAATTTAAGTCTAACATTCAACTTAACAATTACAATTAAACTTATTGAAAATAAATAAGAAATCAAAATTGCAATTTTAAACAACAAGTATAAGTCGTTTTGTAGAGACCTCTATTGAGTGCTTTGTGAATTATTTGCCTTAAATTTACAGAACCAGATTACTAGATGGCGCACCTAAAAAGTTGCTGTGTACCTAAAGGCAACTTTACCCCCCCTGCTAACAGGTCATTGCCTCCAGAAAATATTCTGGGGTCATAGCATCACAGTAATTTACACTAATACAATAATAGCTAAATTCATCATGAAATTTTAGTGGTGGCTTTTTTTTTTTGGTTGGGAAATCATCAAATGACTTCTCCCGCCGTGGAGCGGAAGGGCGTGTCAGACTTTTACTGACTAAAACCCACCCGTGTTCCTTCAGTTGCCTGTGCCAGGGCCACGGTTTTCTCTTTAAAATAAATATCTGCACATTTAATCGGTGACTAGTAAATCGTGTAAAACTACAGTAAGTGACCTACAGAAAATTCATTTATTTCAGGTCCTTGACCGATATAAGATACAAAAACAACACAATTCAATTTTGTCAATTTCGAAACGTCATGATATAATAATAATAATAAATTTGAACACTGTAATTATTAATTAATTGTAATTTTATAAAGTATTTGCAAATGATGATTGACAAATGCGTGCACTGACTGGACAGGTCTACTCAAATCCGTGTGGTTCTTTCCTCAAAAGACCATTTCAAACACCAGTCTGAAATGGTACCATGTGGTCCTCATATGACCTGACCAAGATTATGTCTGGACTTTAAAAGAGACTGTGACCTCTGAGTTTGTTTCGTTCTTTCTTCTCAGTCTAGTCAGATAGGAAACGCCGATCTCATCTAGTTTTTTGATTGACGAGTAAAAGTGTTTGTACAAACCTTTGTATGAACAATCTGTAATATATCCTCTGCTAATGATACATTTTTGCACATTATTTCCAAATGATTAAAATTGATATGTCCCAATGTACAGTGTAGTTTTTCTTTTGTAGTCTGTGTATATTGCTTTAACTTACATTTGCTTTCAGCATCTCTCCATTGACATAACTTAAAAGTAAACCTAACCATAACGACACTGATGTTTCATTCAGGAGAAACCGACCATTTTTAAGGACTTCAGTTGAAGTACCGCAAAAGTGCCAAGCAAAAACCTTTTATTAAAACAGGACTGAGGTACCTACTATTCGTACAATTGAGATAACTTTCCCAATTTTGGAAACTTCCTCCTGAGCAAATCGCGAACATTTGCGGTGTATTATGCAAAGCTCATGTAGCCCACATTTGGTGCCTGATGGAACAAAAACGCTTCTGAGCGATGAGCTGGTTTTAATATTACCATGCTTGTATTCACCCAAAGGCTAATCAAAGATGCATGCACACGTTTTACCAGTTTATAAGTTATAAGCCTTAAGGTAAATATATACGAACCTATTGCCATTAACCTGGCTCTAAATCAGACACCGCTCTAATAGGGATGATGACTAATATTAAAAATATTCGAAAAATTATGTAATTTAAAAAAAAAAACATAATAAAATGAGATAATCGAAAAAATAAAAAAAAAACATTAACATCTATTGAAATATGAAGAAACTACACGCTTCAAAAGTTTTTGGAGGGGGTTGTTCCCGTCCTTGTCGCGCGGTACGGACAATGTATGGCGCTCGCGCTAGTATGAAGTTACATAGTCGTGACGTCACTTTTACGATAGTGTTGTCTTTGTCTAACAGTTCTTTTAAAACGCTTATAACTTGGCTTTTTTTAAAGCTTTAAATCTTTTTATAACTTTGATAGCACTATTTGCAAAAAAAATTTTTTGAAAAAAAATTGCATCATCCCTATTCTGATACTCTGAGAACTTCTTAAAATTACCAACCCAATAACACTTGACCAAGTTTGACCAAGGAACTAAATCCAATGGCCTGATGCATGCCATCACTAGAACAAAAAGCAACCTCACACTCTTCTTACATAATAATAAAGCCTTTTATTCCGAAACTAGAGGACAAATATTACAATATTGGTTATAACAAAAATCACAAATGTCTCGAATTTTGGTGTGCATCATGGCATAGGCCTCCCCTAACCATTTCCATTGACGTCTGTCGCGAGGTACCCTTCTCCAGTTTGGACCTGCTGTCAGCCTAATTTCATCCTCCCATGGGGTAAGCTGTCTTCCCCGATTTCTTTTACCATCCCTTGGATACCATTCTGTCACTACCTTGCTCCACTTTCCCTTAGTGTCTCGTATCATGTGGCCTGTCCACCTCCACTTTGATGGTCTATTCTTGCTAGAATGTCGGTCAGTTTTGTTTTCGACTGGAGATTTGTTCTGATCTGTTCCATCCTGTCTCTTTGAGCTTACCCTGCTTCTCTCCATTGCTATTTGACAGTTGGCCAGCTTTTCTCGAAGCGGTTTGGTGAGTGCCCATGTCTCACACCCATATGTTAAACATGGGAAAATGCATGAGTTGTAAGTCTTTCTTTTAGATGGTATGCCTAGGTCTTTAGACTTTATTATCTCCTTGAGGGACCAGTATTTTTTCCAACCAATTGCAATCCTCATATTTATTTCTTGATTAATTTGGTCTTTGGTAGAGATAACTTGACCAAGGTATAAGTAGTCCTCTACATAAGCCAAAGCTTCCTCGTTTATTCTTATCTCTACTTTTACAGACTTAGTCATAAGTATTGTCTTGCTGTAATTCATTTTTAGACCAATTTTCTCGAATTCTTCGCTTCGAAAGATTTTTTCTAAAACGGCAGAGAACAATTTTGGAGATAGTGGGTCACCCTGCCTCACACCTTTCCACCTTGCCTCCACTTTCTATGTGGAATTCGTTGCCCAGAGATTCCAATTGAATTTTAGCTTTACTGTTAGCATAAATGGTTTGAATGATGTTGATTTATGCTACTGGTATTCTTGTTGCTTTAGAGTTTCCCATATGTATTCATGACATGAGCTGTCGAACGCCTGTGTGTAGTCAATGAAGGCAATATATATACTTTTATTGTACTCTTTATATTTTTCGATGACCCGTTTGACTGTATGGATATGATCAATAGTCGAATACCCTTTTCTGAAACCTGCCTGTTCAACCAGCTGTTGCTCATCCAACACGGGGCTTATTCTATCCAGTATGACCTTTGAAATATCTTATACACATTTGACATCAGACTTATTGATCTGTAATTTTCAATATCCTCTTTGTCGCCTTTTTTGTGGATTAAGATGATGTGAGATTTTGCCCATCTTTCAGGAATATCACCACTCCTCAGAATCTCGTTAAATATTTGAGTAAGAATTGGTGTCAGTTCTTCTATTGATCCCTGCAGCAGCTCATTCGTGATTTTGTCTGGACCTGGAGATTTTCCCGCCTTTTGACTCCTGATAGCTTTCTCTACCTCTTCTGGTAAAATTGAAGGTACGGGTTCTAGAGTGGCTTCGAACATTGGCTAGGTATGTATTTTTGTTTGGATTGTTTGTTGTATTCGTTTCTCTAGTATATCATATTATTGTGCCACAGTTGAATTATTTATTGTAATATTTTTTGTTTCTTCTATACACTTATTGTTATTTGAGGTTTGTAGATCTCTTGGTTGGTCAAATTGATTGGTACTAATGTAAAATTAAAACTAAAATTCTAGAAGTTTCAATGGGGCTCTTTCTTAAGGAGCTGCGTATCATGCGTTGGTTTGTGTTAAAGTTCAGGTTACATAGAATGGAATAGAATAGAATATAAAACTTTTATTTCAGACAGGAGTACATAGGGTTAGTAACAATTTAACTTAACTTCTAGTTTTAGTAGGTTACAGACACAACTTAACGAAATACAATTAAAAATATAAAAAAAATATTTGCTTTAGTGTTTTGTATATCTTCTAGCGCTTTGGTTAATTCCATCAAGCTTTCAGGAGTCCTGAGAGTTCTCGTATTTAGTGTTGCAATATTTAATACTTCACATCTTTTAGTTAGGCCACCACCCTGGCCTAGTTCTCCCGCGGGGACCAGCCGTAGTGGGAGCCATTTTGTTGTTAACTGTTTCTCGTGTTGCTGTGGTTGTCCGGTTCGTGGTGCTCGATTCCTAATTTCTGTTTGTGGTCTTGTCCGAGAACGAGATTGACCTCCCTCGTAAGTCCTGAAAGGCATCCAGCTTTTTCACTTTTGGGTAGTTTTTTGTGCTACCATTATCGTTCTTGGGACTCGGAGTTTCAGTTTTCCTTTTTTCGTTTTCATGTCTTTCCTTGTTTCTTTTTTCTTTGTTTTTTAGATATGTCTTTGGGAAAATCATGCGTAATATACGTATTGGGTTTCATTTTCTTTTTGTTTTCAGAATCTGGATCTTTTTGCCTAGGGTCGTGGTGGCAAGAAGAATTGGTCTTGTCTTACCGTCTTCATTCCCTTTTTTGCCCAGTCTCTGGACTCTATCGATCTCTTCGTGGTTAGGTTGAAGTGTAGATGTTACCAGGTTAACAAATCCTCTAGCTCTAGCCCTTTAGTTCTGGGACCCCATGGATTATTACGTTGTTCCTCCTTCCATTCACTCTTCAGGTATTTAGGACAATACTTCAGGTGTATAGGATAGCAGCTTTCTGTAGGGTTTGGTAGGTGGAAGGAGCTACGTCCAGCGTTTTTAAAAATTGATGCAGTTGTTTGAGAATGACACCCGTGGTTAAAAGTACTACAGGAATAATGTTAACGCTACCTAATCGCAACATTCGACTTATTTAAATTTTAAGTCTGTATATTTTGACAGCTTTTTTTCTATTGTTTTTTGTAGGTTGCGTTTGTTTGGTATGCTATGTCAATCATTTGATCGGTTTTATTATTTTGATCTAGTAAAGTTATGTCTGGTCTATTATACTGTGTTGTTCTGTTTGTGAGGATGAATTGATCAAAGTATAGCTTGTGTACTGTGTTTTCAAGAACCGTTTCTGGAGTATATTTGTAGTAAGGTACTGGAAGTGTAGTAATTAATTCATATTTAACAGCTAGTTTTTGATGAATTATGTGTGCTATCTGATGGTGCCTGTGTTTATAGGCAGTCTAATCTATTGATTTGCATGCGCCAGTAATGTGTTGTTTAGCTTCAGAAGAACTATGACATCGCTTATAAATTTCTGTTGAAAGAGGGACTCGCATGATGTGCTTTTGGCAGTTACACTTTTCAATAATTTGGTCTTGAATTGCTGTCATGAACCCTTTACGAGTAGTATCAGAGAATAAGTATCCGCGCCTGAGCCATTCGTTCGACGATAACTTGTCGACGTTAGGTTGGCAAAGTTCTTTGCAATGTCTTCCATGATACGGTATTTTAGTCTGTGTAACAGTTTCTAGTTAATTTGAGTACTTTTGTCAGACATGCTTAGCGGACTATGTTTTTCTATCATTATAAACTTTTTCTTGTGTAAGGTAGAGGAGAAGTTATGCTTTTTGTGTTAAAATATTTTCGATAAGTACTGATTTGTTTATTGTGTAGATTCGTTATTTATATTGTTCCTCGTCCTCCTTCTTGTTAATAACGCGTTGTAGGTTTATATGTTACGTTTTGTTCCAGCTTATTATAATGGGGATCGCATAGGTATTTATTGCTTTGATAGTATTTTTGGAGTGCAATTTAGTGTTCAAAATGGATCTTAGTCTGTATTTGAATTGTTGTGTTCGTGTATTTTTATTGCCTTTTGTTTAACTTGCTTCGCTTGAAAATATCCTAAGATGACATACGAATATGTATTTCATCTAAGAAATCTAAAGTTTCACCTGACTGTGTATATGAATGTTCGTTGTTTTAGCCTGTCTTGACTGAATTGATTTTACACTTATCAATTCCAAATTCCATTCCTATATAACTTGGAAATTTATCTGTGACATTCGCGAGTTCATTCAAGTCCTCTGGTGAAGAAGCGTATAATTTTATGTCATCCATGTAGTTTAAAAGGTGGGTAATTTTACAGTCGTGCCTGTCCGTCCGAAGGTTATCTGAACCGTCATTATAATTGAGTTTATATCCTGGCATTAGCGAATTTAATTTGTCTGATAAGGGGTTTAAAGCAAGACAGAACCATAGTGGGCTAAGCGAGTCACCTTTGAATATGCCTCGTTGGATCTTGATGGGTTCTGTCTCAACAATTCCTGTAGATGTAGTAAGATGTAAACGTGCTGTCCATTGTGTAATTGTGATTTTCAAAAAGGCAATGATTTGAGGGTATATCTAATATTTATTTAAAATTTTAAGTAGCCAAGTGTGTGTGGGACAGAATCATATGTTTTTTTGCATTCTATAAACATAGTTCAAACATGTTTCTTCTTCCACTGGACCTGTTTGAGTATAACCGAATCTATTGTTAGTTGTTACTTATAGACCTGGCAAAATTTTCAACATTTCTACAGCCTTTTGTTCTTCAGATAATATTGAATTTGATTCAAGGTGTTTCCAAATGATTTGAGTGATCCATGATGCTATTAATATTTTTTTTTTGTAGGCATGGTATTGGACTGTTTTATGCTGGGTTTGCGCTGTCGTTAATGTCTTTTGGTATCATATACGTGATTCCTTCCGCTATGTATGTAGGCATCGTTGTTGGATTTTTAATAAAGGTGTCGATGTGATTATATAGGTATGGGTGAGTGTATGTAATTGTTTTTTATAACAAAAGTTTTGAATGTAGATCCGGGTGCTTTCCAGGTGTGTAATTTTTGAAGGACGTCATGAAATTTATTTATCGGAACTTGTTCGAACTCCATTTGTTAAATGCGCATATGGTATTCCGTCTCTATTTTATCCCACTCAGCCTCAGTATTATGAAATATTGGCCTCTCCCAAATTCTTAACCAAAATTGTTGAAGTTCGTCTACCAACTGTAAATTATTCTGCGGTTTGGTATGTGGTCGTTTTTTTTTAATGTTCGATAAAAATAAAAATAAAAATTTATTTTGAATTATGCGAAATGAACAATTATTGTACCTATTTAATCTACAATTTACAAGAGTGAGTTTCTGTTTTAGCGTATCTAATAAATGTGTGAATTGTGTGTTCGGGCTCTTCATGAGTTGAGTGCATTCCAAAGTTTTCTTTTATTGTGTGTACCTTTCTAACAAGCCTCCAGCCTCTGTTTCCGTGCTTCTGATTTTTGTTAAGTCTTAAACGCTTAATTGTTATCTTTTCTGCCATTTCGGTTACAATTCTTCTGATTAATGGAAGTCGTACTCTCAGAGGTGATATGTGAGATTTTACTTCCATTTGTTTTAGCAGCTGTCCAAGCAGCACTATATATTACTGTCTGCAGGGTTTCGAAGTCTGCATCATCACCGAAACCCGAATATTGCCAACTATAAACTAGTTCGCAATGACAGGTCTCGATGCCACAAGGGTGGCACACTAATATACTTTAGGAAATCTTTGTATTGCATCCCTATAGACCCACCTCCTCTCTTCTCCCATCTGGAGACCTCCATCTGTCGGCTCGGCATGACTGGCCATCAACCGATCACCATCATCTCTGCTTATATTCCACCAGACAATGGTCCGGAGGATCCCATCTGTCTCCAAAAGGACTTCACTGCCCTCTTCGGTATAAGTGATTCCGTCATCTTGGCGGTGTATCTCAATGCCAAACACCCGGCTTGGAATAGTAGCACGACTTCTACCAGAGGTCAGATCATTTTCAAGTTAGGGGAATCTCTCAACTTTGACGTCATAGCTCCAATGAGTCCTACTCAGTTCCCCGGAAATCCCAACCATCTTCCCGATACGATATACTCGATGTAGCGCTGCTCAAGAATGTGAACCTCCGTTTGCAATCGATAGAGTCGTTCCACGAGCTTAACTCTGACCACCGCCCAGTAGTCATGCATCTTGCACTCTACTTTGGCCCGATCGACCCCAACCGCCCCCCTCAGACCCAGATGATAACCGACTGGAGGAAAGTAAGCGAAAGACTGAAATCCACCACGTCGCCTCACTTGGACACCATCCCCGATCACATAGTGTCAGTCGCCGACACGACGGCCGCAATCGACTCGTTTACAGAGCACGTTCAATCCGTATTGACGGATTGTTCACGGGAAGTTCCGGTGATGGAAGACCATCGCTGGAAACTACCTACTGACGTACGTGACCTGATAACCGAGAAGAACGCGGCCCTCAGTGCCTACGACTCCTTCCCTTGTGACGCGAACAAAGCCCATATGCGCCATTTACAGCGTGCTGTAAAGAAACTATGCGTTTCTTTAGGTTCGCTCTGAGGGCTGGAACAAGATGCTCAGTGAACTCGAGCCCACTCATCAAGCCTTCTGGCAATTACAGAATAAATTGCGTTCCTCAGAAGAGGTCTCTATGCCTCCTCTCATCCGCCCCGACAAGAGTGTCGCTTTCGACAGTCCCGATAAGGCTGAATGTCTTGCTGACAGCCTAGAGTCCCAATGTTCTCCCAGCTCTCAACCAGTAGACCAAGCTCACCTGAACAAGGTCGACCCTCCCGTCGAAGACCCTGATGATCCTCTGCCTCCCGTCCCTACAGACGAAGTGCACGACATCATTAAAGGGCTCCAGGCGCGTAAAGCCCCCGTTCGGATGGTATTCCCAATAAGGTATACAAACTCCTTCCTGCCCCGCTAATAATGCTTATGACCGCCATCTTCAATGGCGCCTTGAGCAACAACATCTTCCCACAAGCGTGGAAAGAAGCAACCGTCATCGGTAACCCAAAGCCAGGCAAGCCAAAGTCTGAGCCCTCTAGCTACCGCCCTATTAGCTTACTCAATGTTCTCGGCAAAATCTACGAGAGGCTTATTTATAAGCGTCTCAAAGACTATGCCGAAGCAAAGAGCCTCATACCCAACGAGCAGTTTGGTTTCCGAAGCCAACACTCGGGCACCCAACAGGTCCACCGTATCGTAGAGCACTTATGCGCTGGTCTGCAGCGTAACGCGACGACGGCTGTGCTATTCTTCGACATAGCGAAAGCCTTCGACAAAGTCTGGCACAACGGCTTGATATACAAGCTTTACCAACTAGGAGTGCCAAATCGTCTCGTGCTCTCCTTACGAGACTTTTTGTCGAATCGCACTTTTCGCTATCGCATCGAGGGAGCACTCTCGTCCCCTCATCCTATTCACGCCGGTGTCCCTCAGGGTTCCGTACTATCTCCTCTCGTCTTCACGCTGTTCACCAGCGATATCCCAAAAAGTAAAAAGGCTCAGTTGGCTCTCTTCGCCGATGACACTGCCTCGTACTCTCCAAACCTCTGCAAACGTCTTAGGCGCTTGGTTCCGGAAATGGAGAATCGAGGTCAACCCCGATAAGAGTCAGGCGGTTCTCTTCTCGAGACGTCATCGATTCCCCCTCCCCCTTCCCAGCCCGATCACTATGTACGGCAAGCCGATCCCTTGGGAAAAGCAAGCCAAGTACCTAGGCGTGATCCTAGATCCGAACCTTACCTTTAAGAAACATATCAAGGCGGTTCGCGCGCGCGCCTCCTTCGCTCTTAGTAGACTCCAGTTTATACTGACAGCCCGAAGCAAACTGTCGTTAAAATGCAAACTGCGCATCTATACCGCAGTCATCCGTCCCATCATGACCTATGCCTGCGCTGTATTTGCGCACGCACACCCTCGACATCTCCATAAGATGCAGACCCTCCAGAACCGTTTCCTCAGAAGGGTTACGGGTGCCCCTTACTATGTCCGAAACATAGATCTTCACGTCGACCTTAAAATGCCAACCATAAACCAGTTCATGAAACGCTTATCTAAGCGTTTCTTCGACTGTGGCATCAAACATTCAAACCCCCTGATTTCAGCGGCCGCTCGCTATACTCCCTCCCGCATTAGTAGTATTCGCCGACCACGGCATATCTTAACCGCCCCCGATGACGCCACTACCCTCCTCCAGGAGAGTAGTAAGGCCACCAGCACCCTAATAAAGCCCAAAACCCGATCGCCATCCTACAGACCTCGCCGCCGAGGCCCGCCGCGACGCCCAAATCCACGCCCCTCCCGACCCTTGCTCGAGCCAGCCAGCGTCGCTGAGCCTGTAGCTTTAAATTCGTCCCAAAATAACACCAATCCTGATCCAGCTAGTCATTTGCTGCCCTCTTCCAGCGACGCCCTATGCCGAGGTTCGTACCCCACAGGGGGTGCCCTTAGCGTGTAGTCGGTTAGTTTTTAGTTAGCATTTAAGTTTAAGTCCTCGCTGGAGGCCTTAATTTATTAGGGCAACCACAGGCCGCTTAAGCAGACGACAACCCAATAGGTTGACCTGCGAGATGCCAAACAAACAAACAAATCGAAGTCTGCATCTGCATATAAATATTTTGGAAGGATGTCGTTATTAATTTAACTTACTATTAGTGCTAACTACGAGTATATTTCGTTTATTTGTTTAGGTTTTTTTTTTGTGAAATGAATGTTAGTGAAATGCTGTAGTGTATTTGAGAATGTATCCTCTAGTTCTTGACTTCTTTCCCGACTTATTTCGGCGTTTGTGAAATTATGTTCTATGTTTGTAATGGTGGACGTCAAGGCTCCAAAGTCAATGCAATTCAAGAAATTGGGCTCGTTTCCTACTTATGTTTCTAGTGTATGTGTATTATTAACGAATGCAGTTTCCGTGTTATTACTTGTGGATGCTTGTATTGGGGTATAATAAGCAGCTTTAGTTAAAATAAGATATTTTAGTTGCTTATAAGAATCCGCTTGGTAAGTGTATTCTCTGCATACGTTTTTAGGTCTTCAAGTCGTGTTTTAGATATCATTTTGTTATTTAAAATTACCCTTTTTTGAACTGATATTCTCTAATTAGATAGATGTGACAATTGTGGATAGAACTCAATGAACATTTCTCTTAATTTTTTCAGTCATATCTGTTTCCATTTTAGTAGCGATGAAATATGATTCTATTAGAGTTCGTTCATATCGTTCGACGACCTCATTCTTCTTTTTCTTTCCGATTGTTAACATGTGTTGCATTGATCTGTATTTAACTGTGACGGTGCCCGAATGTGTATATAATATCTAATTTAGTATCTAATCTTATCAAGTGCAGTGGCTGAAAGTAATTTATTGTGAACTATTTATTGCTCTTCATTGATCTCCAACCACGTGCAATGATGTAAGGTTTGAATTTGTTTCACTTTCTAAATTGGTGATAATTAAATACGTACGCCAATTGGTTCACGTCTTTGCTCCATTTTTTACGCGTATTGGTTGTGACAGTACCAGGTGAAGGGTTTATGGCAGAAGTAGCCTCCAACGCAACCTCTACTGACATTGGTGTCGATGATGATGATCTTAATAAGCGTGATAAATATAAGGAGGTGATAATACGATCGATGAAAAGATGGACCTCGGAGAGGATGATGATGAAACCGGTGATGTTTCGTTATCTGATGAGAGCTGATTTGCCAGTGTTAGTTGTTTTGTTTTAGACCTTGTTATCGTAATTATTCCCACGAGAAGCTAGGGACACAAAAAGTCGACCACAGGAGAGCCCTGCGTTCACTGTGGCAAGGGTGAATAACACTGGAGGTACCCTATTTTCCAGAGCTGGCACACTTACCACTAGCGTTGTCCCCTAGACATGCAGCTCTCGGCATGTGCGACCTTGGCTTGGAATATATTTTTCTTGGTCTGGCTCCTCACCCTAGATCTGTCTCGGAATAATAAACTCTACCGGCACAGATCTAGGGCTAGTGGAGTATGCAAGACCCACCACGACGTCAACGTAGAGATACGGCGGCGGTGGGGTTATTATTATTATTAGCCTATGTTGTCCCAATGCAGGGCAAAGTCCTCCTTTTCTCCTGTCCACTCTTCTCTGTCTCAAGCTGTCGGTGTCAAGATCGTCCCGACATCTTCTCCTGGGTCTGCCTCGATGTCGCCGGAAGTTTTCGGGGACCCACATGGTGGTAGATTTGGCCTATGACTCGTTCGACATGCGGCAAACGTGTCCGGCACAGTCCTACTTAAGCTTAATTGTAAGTGAAATGGTTAGGTACTATCCAATTTCAAAATTTCCTTGCACATTGTTTGCGAGCTAAATGAAATTATCGTGTTTCATTAAAAAAATATCTGCGCCGGGAACTTTGTCTGATTTTTACGATTTCAAGTTTCGCCTGAAACCGGGCGAATCGTACGACAGACTTCAAATGGCATTAAATATTGAAAGCCCTAAAACGATACACGGTTGCCTTAGAAGGCAACCGTGTATCGTTGTTATAACGAATTCAAGTGCGGTCGACTAACGTTGGGGGATGAAGAAAGAAGTGGTCGCCCTTTGACGGCTATTACGGGAGAAAACGTGCTAGCAGTGTTTTTTTTTATCTAAGACAATAGGCGAATTACGTATCAAGAGATTCAGCACATCCTGCAGGTTGATCGGGAAGCCTTCACGAAATTCTACAATTGCATCTTCGCGCGAGGAGGATAGTTTCACGGTGAGTGCCGCACAACCTCACCGATGCTCAGAAGCAGGCCCGGGTGGAATGGTGCCGTGATATGATAAATAAATTTGGAACAGGCTCAGGCATGTTTATGACATCATTACAGGTGATGAGTCTTGGATTTATCAATACGATCCAGAAACAAAGCACCAGTCGACGGTTTGGGTGTTTCAAAACGAATCAACGCCTACCAAAGTGAAGCTATCTAGAAATGGGGGGAAGATTTTGATCTCGAGCTTTTCAATTTGACTGGCTACTTGGTGTCAATTCCTTTACGGAACTAAAGAAGCAACGCTGAATGGTATACTACCAAATGCATGGCAGAAGTTTTCTCTGTTGTGAGCAACTAGCGACCAAACACAAGGCTCCGCGGGCTACTGCTCCACCACGACAACGCGCCTTCGCACACAGCGCTCAAACTGATGGCCTTCTTGGACAGCACACCGATCAAACTCCTGGGTCACCCTCCTTACAGCCCTGACCTAGCACGCATGATGGTCTCATATTTGAACTAAAAACAATGCTGCCTCAGCAATTTTCAGACATCATAGAGTCATACATATTGAACAGATGTTTTAGGATAAGACAAAGAAACGCCTTATTCAGACCTGAGGCAGATAAAAGCTGGAGTACCACAAGGGAGTGTACTGGGTCCGGTCCTGTTTCTTCGTGAGCGTGATATTCCTGAGCTAGAAAATAATGCAACTAACTAAATGGCTAACAGCCAGGTTGCATTATTTTCTAGCCAACAAAACGACACAGCAATCATGGCTGCGCCTACTAAAGCAATCGTCAAAACATACAACGATTTCAAAACAGTACTAAGGTATATAGTCAACGCGCCCTGGTACATTAGAAACAGCGACTTCCACCGGGACCTCAATAAGGATGTTGTTCATAATACAAAAATATGCAGAAGCTCATGAACACAGACTTCATTATCACGTGAATGTCAAGGCGATCCAACTCCTTGACAACTGATCTAGTGCGATGATTAAAAAGCGTTAAACCTTTTGTTAGTTTAGTGCAGTGTGAGTGAACTTAAGCTGTAGTGCAAGTGCTGACTATTATAAAGAACACATGAATCAAGTGTCTTCCCCTTAACATAGTGAATAAGAAAGATGTTATTGGACGATTCCTTAATTTTATTGTTACTTAGCAGTATAAGTTATATTTAAATTACTTATTTGCTAATAGGAAAGATTGTTACGTGAATAAAGTATCACTGCTGTGATGATTTAAGGCTCCTTCACACTGGCAGCGCGACACAAAGGCACCGTGTGTAGCTCGACAAGCGGTGCCTTTGTGTCGCACTGTCGCGTCGCGCCTGTTTGTGGGAGCCTTTGCAATTAAAAAAAATGTGTGCCTACAGTCTGTGAAAAAGGGAAACGAGTATCAACTTGTGCATAAAACCTATTTGGTTATTTTTAAATTGGTTTAATTGTATCGCCACGTTTCGGAGTTAAACTAGCAGAGAAACTCTTAAATACAGCCCTTTTGAAAAGAGTATGATATCGACTAATAGTCAATGAATAACAGATTGACCCATGAAATATATACCAGATTAATGTATGTTTTAAATCGGCACCGAAATTGCAAAGCTATCCACCGAAGTGAGCTAAATGACCACAAAAGAAACATTTAGGACCCCGAACCGGGATTTGTTGTCATTTTGGGGGTTTTCCACCACAGAATCCTTATCAGAACACCGAAAGGAGACAAATGTAAAAAATTCAATAGCAAAATAATGAAAATGTTTAGGACATAATGAGCACTAGTCAAGTATATATATATATATCTATGGCGCATGTACGACACGCAAAATTACCCTCACCCTATTCGCGCCGGGGTCCCTCAGGGTTCCGTCATATCTCCTCTAGTTTTCACGCTGTTCACCAGCGATATCCCACAGAGTAAAAAGGCTCAGTTGGCTCTCTTCGCCGACGACACTGCCGTTTACTATACCGGTCACTGTCCCAATGCTATAGCTCGTACTCTCCAAACCTCCGCAAACGTCTTAGGCGCTTGGTTCCGGAAATGGAGAATCGAGGTCAACCCCGATAAGAGTCAGGCGGTTCTCTTCTCGAGACGTCGTCGACTTCCTCCCCCACTTCCCAGCCTGATCACTATGTACGGCAAGCCAATCCTTTGGGAGAAGCAAGCCAAATACCTAGGCGTGATCCTCGATCAAAACCTTACCTTTAAGGCTCATATTAAGGCGGTTCGCGCGCGCGCCTCCTTCGCTCTTAGCAGGCTCCACTTTGTACTGACAGCCCGTAGTAAACTGTCACTTAAATGCAAGCTGCGCATCTACACCGCAGTCATCCGTCCCATCATGACCTATGCCTGCGTTGTATTTGGGCACGCTCACCCACGTCATCTCCATAAGATGCAGACCCTCCAGAACCGTTTCCTCAGAAAGGTCACGGGTGCCCCCTTCTATGTCCGTAATATAAATCTCCACATCGATCTTAAAATGCCTACCATAAACCAGTTCATGAATCGCTTATCGAAGCGCTTCTTTGACTGTGGCATTAAACACTCCAACCCCTTGATCTCAGCGGCCGCCCGCTACACTCCCTCCCACATTAGCAGTATTCGCCGACCAAGGCATACTTTAATCGCCCCCGACGACGCCACTACCCTCCTCCAGGAGAGTAGTAACGCCACCAGCACACTACATAAGCCCAAAACCCAATCGCCGTCCTACCGTCCTCGCCGCCGAGGCCCGCCGCGACGCCCAAATCCACGCCCCTCCCGACCCTTGCTCGAGCCAGCCCGCGCCGCTGAGTCTGTAGCTTTAAATTCGTCCCTAATTAATATCAATCCTGATCCAGCTAGTCCCTTGCTGCCCTCTTCCAGCGACGCCCTAAGCCGAGGTCCGTACCCCACAGGGGGTGCCCTTAGCGTTGTCGCTTAGTTTTAGTTAGTATTTAAGTTTAAGTCCTGGCTGGAGGCCTTAATTTATTAGGGCAACCACAGGCAAGTCCGTCTAAGCAGACGACAACCTCATAGGTTGACCTGCAAGATGCCATATAAAAAAAAAACACGCAAAATTAAAAACAAATAAATACTCGGTAAACAAGTTATGTTAAATATTTTTTGTCCTCATTCACCGAAATAATTACTTTAAATGTTTTTAGAGGGAAGAAGCTGAGAAGGAGCAAGCGTTGCTCTACGTCGAGCGCTTAGCGTTGACCACAGAGTACTTTATACTATAATGCGTTGACTGACTACAGCTTGGTGAGCGCGGTGCGGCGTGCCCTTCAATGGCGTATGCAAACTATGCCTGTGCCGCTTTTGTTCACTGTGAGTATATTGTATATTTCGCGGGACACTTAAGTGACTAAAATCCGAACAAGAATATATTTACTGCCTCACGTTCACACCACTTTCCATTGAGAAAAAAAAAATCGACTGTATTTTAACTTTCTGCAGTGGCGTCTTCATTTACGCCACGAAGATTTTTTGTTTGGGAAATTCACCCTCAAACGTCCGTTACTGTCGCGGCCATGATGTGACGTCATTACCCACGATACTGCTTTGTTTACATCTATTTTTAGCCCTAAATTATAAAAGTACACATTTTTAGTGCTTTATTCTAGCAGATATATCTTGAAGGTCATAACTTTTAGTACTGCAGGCTGCTCTCGTTGTATAATGATTAATTATGACTTTGATTCACCTTTGATACACGAAAGCAATTGGTGAATCGTCTCGCACAAAACATAGTAAAGTGAGTAGTTTCACAATGTAGATAAAATTACGAATTCCTTAATATAAACATCATACTCTGGACTCTAGTGGTTTAATGTTCACCAGTTTAGACGTTATGTTTAACAGTAATTCGGTTACGCAGGATTTGAGCCCGGATAAAAATTCATCGCAAACTATGGTATCAGTCTAAAATCTTTATTTAATTTTGTTTTTTTTTACCACTGTAATTAGATTCTGCTTGACGTGAATTACACTAATTTATGAACGGTTTCCGTATGTATTCTTCGTTGGATCACACAATCGTTATAATTTTTTATTAGTGTCATGAGGGATCAGTGTGAGGTATAAGAAGATTTCCTTTATTTTATGCCTCGTAAAAGTGACCATTCCGCACCATTACGACCCTTAGGCCATGGTGGGGTATAATATATGTCGTTATCGCCTGCAAATGTTACTGAGACTGCCTGCATATAGAGTATAATGTAAAACTCAAATCATTTATTTCAATTAAACCATTAACAGGCACTTTTGAAGTCACATTTACATACTTATTTAACGAAATTACATTACTTATAGACAAATTCTATTGCTCTAAACCCCATTTCCACGAAGCAATAACAATCTTCAATGTATATAATGAAATCGATATAATTTACCGCATATTGTAAAAGACGACCTAAAAGGCTAGCGATAGGTTAGGTTAGGTTAGGATACAGATATAACTAAGTTACAGATTTAACGTTTTAAATGATTATCATCACACTATGCTTTTATGGAGGTAAGCAGTCAATCATAACATACCTATACCGGGTGAATTTTTGAGATTGTATCTCAACCGTTTTGGCTAAAGACCATTTCCCACAGTCTACTGACTGTCCGTAACTTCTCTACTGACTATCAGCATAAAATTTGGCATTTATCATTAAAAGAAACTTGTTTAATGCCTGTCGATCCTGTTTCTTAGGATTAAAACTTTAGAAGGAAATGAGACTGTGATGAGAGAGAACACAATTTACCCGTGTATGACAGCAGTCAGAGTTAATACATTACTTCACTGGGCTGCATAGGGAACGAATATAGCAGATAGTTACAGACTGAACCTTTTAATGTTATCACGTGCTTCTTCAAATTACAAAATAGGGAGAGTTTTTCCAAATTAAGTTAATTGGTTAAATAGTATATGAACTTTGAAACTACCGTTGCGTTGGTACCAAAATATTGGTAACCCCTGTTAGCCGAAACTACATTAACAAGGGGCACTCCGGGTTAAAACTGTTGTTGAAACATTTCAGCAAAAGTTTAAACCCACACAGAACATCATCATACATCATCATCATCTAGAAAGATGTTAGATAGTAGTATCTAACATCTTAAGAAAACTGTGTACATAGTTTTCACCTACTTTGATTTATTCTAATCTTCGGCATTTAAGGCTATTTATTTACACGGAGCAATACAATGTCTAGTCGATGCAATATTTTTAAATAAAATAAAAACATTATTTACGTATTAGGTACCTAATATTATCATTTGCCCGCGTGGTGGTCGGAACCCTACGGGATCATACAAACGGGATAAAAAATACGAAAGTCTTAGACCAGTGCGTGCTGCCAGATCTGCAGGAGAAGCAAGATAACCGACATAGCCCGGAGAATTACCAAACTAAAGTAGCAGTGGGCAGGGCACATTGCTCGCAGAACAGATGGCCGATGGCCGAAAGGTTCTGGATTGGCGATCGCGTACCGGAAGACCTAGCGTTGGAAGGTCTCCAACAAGGTGTACCGATTACTTTGTTAAGGAATCCGCTGGATGCAGGTAGGAAGTAGCGGTGCTCGGAGGAGGCCTATGTCCAGCCAGTGGTTGTCGTTCGGCTGAAATGATGATGTCCTAACCCAGGTCATGGACACCCACGTGCCAAATTTCATCTTAATCCTTTCAGCCATTTTAGCATGAAAGCGTCACTCAAACTCAAACTCAAACTCAAATCATTTATTTCAATTAAACCATTTACAGGCACTTTTGAATTGTCAAGGAGTCGGTCAGTCAGAAATATGAAGCTAGTTGCCCATTCCAAAGCGTAGTAGGTACCTATGGAGAAGAACGGGCAAGAAACTCCATGGACACTCTTTTAAATAATAATGTTTTTACATATATCTTAGTTACATCGATTAATGTTGACACTATAAGTGAGAACGATGTACAAAAAACCGTACACGTTAAAAGCGTCCAGAGTGCATCAAAACATAATTAAAATCAATCCAGCTAATTAATTATTAAAATAAGCCGTGGCAGCTAAGAGATGACCAGTCCCAACTGACGGCGCCCGATCACGAACATGACGCATGGATCAGCACCATTCAGCTCAACCATTTTGAAGGGAGCTAAATGATCCGACACACGCGCCACCGTCAACGAGACATTTGAGTGAGCATGACATACTATCAGCCGCCAAGGCACATTCAATTACCCGGTAAATGGTAGCTCTATAGTACAAAGTACTCACATCTGTGCAATGCATCTATATAATAAAAAGGAGATTGAGTTTATATAAAGCAAATAAATTCTTACTATCTTCAGCAGCTTCAACAGTGTTTCAAATGTCAATTAATTAGTTGTGGTGTGGAGCAGGACCGGCATTAAGCCAGGCATTTTTATCAGTTATGTAATCCTCCAACCTATAATATGCCTGCCTGAATAGTGTGCCAAAGGATTTGAATTTTGTCTCATTCAGTTGAAGTATGTGGGGAGGTATTTTATTATAACATTTTAGACAGTACCCCATGAAAGATGAGTCTACTTTAGCCAGTCTGAAACCTGGTTGAACTAATAGGTCCCGATTTCTAGTACTATAATTATGTCTTTCACCTCTTTTACTGTAAAGATGTAAATTTTTTCTTACGTACATGATGTTTTCATAGATGTATTGACAAGGTACAGTCATGATGTTAATATCCTTAAACAATTCCCTTAGAGAATCGCGCCTGCGGAGATTATATATGGCTCTGATGGCTCTTTTCTGCAGAATAAAAATAGACTCGATGTCTGCAGCCCGTCCCCAAAGTAAAATACCGTAAGACATGATACTATGAAAGTAACTAAAATAGACCAGCCTCGCGGTATCTACATCAGTAAATTGACGGATTTTTCTGACAGCGTAAGCTGCTGAACTTAGCCGTCCTGCTAGAGATGTTAAATGAGGACCCCATTGTAGCCTTGAGTCGAGCGTGATCCCCAAGAAAACCGTTTTATCGATGAATTCTAGCTTCTCTTGATTCAATACTATCTCACAATCACTACTCTTGACGTTTGGTAAAGAAAATCTTATACACTTAGTTTTATTTCCATTTAGTACTAAATTATTAGCCGTGAACCAATTTTGGACCAGCAGTAGGGCGTTATTTACGTCGTCAAAATTTGAAGCACGTCTATCTACCTTAAAAATCAAGGAAGTATCGTCAGCAAATAACACCATTTGTGGTTGATTTATTAATAAATGGAGTAGGTCATTAATATATACTAAAAAGAGGAAAGGACCCAATGTCGAGCCTTGTGGAACACCCATTTTTACCTTTTAACCAAGTGAATTGACACCATTTATTTGAACTTGCTGTTGTCTATCATTTAAATAAGATTTTATTAAACTGAGCGCAAGTTTTCCAAGTCCGTAATGCTCAAGTTTCAAAAGCAGGGTTTCGTGATCGACGCAATCAAATGCCTTGGAGAGGTCACAAAAGATTCCTATGGCGTCTTGAGCCTCTTCCCACGCGTTAAAAATATGTTTTAATAAGGTAACACCAGCGTCGGTCGTACAACGCCCTTTGGTGAAACCATACTGTTGCTCGTGAAGGATTTTATTAGTATTAAAATGATTGAGCATCTGATTAAGTATTATCTTTTCAAAAACTACTAACACTACTAACTAACTACTAACTACTAACACTAACAAACAAACCTACTGTCGCAATGAGAATGTTAAGTTAGGACTAGCTTCTGCCCGCGAACTCGTTCACGTGGAAGTCGTAAGACACTACAAAATACTATAAGAAAAGCTAAAGGTTCTTTTTTTTTATTTCCATGTATATTGCGTTTGTAGTTCAGGTCCCAGCAGCCAAAATGTGAAGAGGGTAAGGACTGGTGACGCGGGAGCAACTCGTCCCGACGTCGACACCGCAGCTTTCAGTAGCAATTTCCCACTGCTTGCGAAGTTTTTTGTGAATTAATGTACGCCTGCGTTCTTGCATATACTACCTAATGGCACTTAACCATATACATTTATTTTTTTTATAACCAAAGATGACAAAAGACGCCTGAATTTCATATTTTTATTTTGTACGTTATGAACTATTATTTAGTAGTATGACAAAATGTAAATAAAAGAAGCACAAAAGCTTTGTTGAAAGTTGACTAAAATAGCCTTCTTATATTTAAATATTAGCTCCGAAAAGGTATAGCGTAATGAAAATCATTTAATTGTTAAACTGAAACACATGTACCGAAAAAAAAAACTGTATTTTATTCACAACAGAATTCAATCTGAATAGGAATTAGAGCCCCATGCAAATATGGAATTATTCAGGTGCCCATCTTATACAATGTATTAAGGTAAGGTAAGGTAACTTTATGGAAATCGAGGGCCCGGACCGTCATAATTCTAGCGTTTGTTTGTGTACATGTGCTGCCAGTTACGCAATATCTCATACTGCCATCACACAGCTAAATTCGATTTTAAGACAAATAAGGCTATCATTAATAGTTTCAGCAAATAATCTTGGTTGTGTTGTTGGTAGATCCGGCTTGGTAGAGTAATTTGATTGATATCTAAATCCGCACTTCGTTGCCTAGATATTTTGTCGTAGCTTTATCTCATGAAATCAATATTGGCATAAATGTTCCTACAATTCATCCCACAAAGGGACCTTAGATTCCTATCAATGACAAGCTCGTAGAAATGAAGTGGAAATCGTAAAAATGGGAAACAAAAGGCTGCCGTTATCGTGGGTTAACGTAAAGTAACTCAGTTTAATTTCTTTGAATTTAAGTCTACAGGCTTAAGGAAACGCAGCTCCAAGCAAAAAAAAACAAGCTTGAAAAAAAACAAGCTTTTAAAAAACAAGCTTGAAAAAAACAAGCTTGAAAAAAAACAAGCTTTTAAAAAACAAGCTTTAAAAAAAACTAAAAGTGAAGTCAAAATTTCACGACCCATTTCCAAGATATTATATCAGGCCATAAACATCCACTGATGAGCATTTAATACCCCAATTTATGACAGAGGCAATGAACGGCTAAGAATAAACCATAAATAGCTCGATGGATATCATTCCATCAAAATATTTATGGGAATTTATTCTAGAGATCTGCACAAATATAAGATTGTAGATCTCTCTGCGCGCGATGCGACTGGGAGAAGTAACCAAAGAAATTTAATACATATTATTATTGACCTACTTTCTAAATAAACATGCAACCTATTCACTAATACCAATCGCTGCCTAAGTATAATGTCAGCAGTACTTCAATATCCCAATAGCTCTTGTGTAATATTCACATTATATGCTCTATGCGGTATGCCATCTGGCCCCCAAACCCTCCACCTTCCTTATGTCAGTATTTTTAAAGCACCTTAACGGCTCATTATGCGGCGAAAACGATTTTCTTTATATACTGGCCCTGTTCAATGAATAAACTGTTTTCCATACCATCAGTTGTATATGATAGATATGCAAATTGTAAGTACACGTTTCATCTGTATCCTCGGAAGTGTTCGACCAAGATGTATTGTTGTTCGTCTTCCGTTCACTCGAGACGGTATTACGGTTCGGGTTATAGGATCCGAGCCATTTATCGGACCCAATCCGTAACTCCAGGCTATTAAATATAAAACTATCTGAAAAAGCGTTTCAAATCCTCAAAGCTTTGATTAAGATGCCTAGCGATAGTTTTATGTTTATTCAAAATTCAAGTCACCAACGAAGTTTGAAGTTTTATATAATTGAAGGGCTAAAACTAGCTGTCTATCTATCAAAGTTCAGCGATAATTCGTTAGAGGCATAATTCGTTTAAGGCAGACATAATTATTTACGCATTGATAATGTTATTAGTAAGGATTATGGAAATGAAGCCTATATAGCCTATACTGTTCCCACTGCAAGGACACAGGCTTCCTCTCGGTTACAGGGAGTGGACCGTAATCCACCAGGCGGGCCCAGTGCGGGTTGGTAGATGTCACATATCTTCCAATTTTTGGCTCTAGGACATGCCGTCTTCCTCTGGCTGCCCATTCCGTCTGGTGATGAAATAATTTACACAAATTATAGCGCCTTTCTGGGATCGAACAGTTTGAACCTTCGACCTACTCGTAAGTCGCGGCCGTTACCCTGGGCACTGGTTGCATGCAGAGTTACTGATAAATAGAACTGCGAACACGCATAGCATGTTATTAGAACATGAATACACAATAGGATGATGACATTTTTTTTAACTGAAAGAAATGTTTGCATCCAAATAGTGCAAATAGAAATGACGTCACGACTATTTAACTTCATACTAGCGCCATACACTGTTCTTATAAACTTTTAAAGCGTGTAGCTTCTTCATATTTTCGTGGATTTTTTCGATTATCTCATTTTACTATGCCTTCATTGAAATTACGTTATTTTTAATAACATTTTTAGCATTAGGCATCATCCCTATTATTAAAGAGAATCCAAAGTCAACGGTGCTGTCAAATGAAATTTGAAAACGGTTCGTCACAGAACCGTGCCTGTATTCTATACGTGATTATTGTAATAATTGGAACAGCGGGACTGCTCTTGATTATTCCCTTTCAGAATGAAAATTAATAAACCATGATTATTCATTTACGATTCCAGCGGTTATTTTTTAATTAAACGTTTTCATGGAAACTTGTAGGTGCCATAATTGGCAGCGAAAGTACGTCTCTATTAAATTGTCTACCTACACAATAAGACAACTTAATAAAATGCCAAAAAATCATGAAGAAGTGTAATTTATGGTACCTACGTAGTGGCACACTGTAGCGCCAAGGGTTTATTCAATGGAAAATAAAGGGCTCCTTGAAAATATTTCGGTGAGCAAGTAATACACTTGGCTTTCTCCCGTACAAATAGAATGAGAATATAATTATAATGTTGATAGAAATTGATTTTTCATTAAATAGAAGATAGAGTATATTCCGTATAGACCGGCTTTTTAAAAGAAAGGTTAAGCCCAGAAAAGAAAGTTAATAGGTTCTACATCGCATAACAGCAAAGGGCAGACAATGTTCTAAGACAACTTCGTAGATTTTGTCACATTATTCGCTCCCGGGCATAGCGGCTCGTTTTCCGTTCCATCGATCTATGGACCTAAGTGCGACACTGCGGAACGAGGATATACATTATGAACAAAAGTCATAACCGCTATGTTATATGTATCAACTACACAATTCGCAAGAAAGTGCAATTTTGTTCGGATAGCTTTCAGAAGTGGTGCCTGTCTGGAAGCGGCCCCCAGAGACGCGTGCTAGCCGCCCAGCCTCGCAGAAGACGATACTGGACTCTTTACTTTCCAAGATAAAACTTTTTAACTACCTTCACTTCGCCAAGATCGAGATTTAATTTAAAAATATGCTTATATTATCCTTATTTACTGTTTTCTCTTACAAGGAAAAACATTGCCTTATTTTTTTTTTCTGTTCGCTGGGGTAAACAAGGTATAATTTGTTAGAAAATACAACATTATTTTTCATACCTACACCAATTCTGTAATTGGTTTCGCTTCACAAAATTATATAAATAAGTACGTATGTTGATTAAATAACCCAAGTTAATTGTTTTCTTGTAATTTACTTGTGTATTACTGAACAAGTTGAAGCCAATTACCTACGAGTACTTAGCACTGATTTTAAACTCAATATCAAGAGATAGCGAGCGAATTCGTATCATTAGAACAATGAGCATCATTATTTAATTCATAATAATATTCGTATTCAAATAACTGGAATCCCAACTTTATAAAGACAGAACAAAATTCACGAAGACAAACACCAACAGCATTTCTTCATTAAGTTAATGAAAATACAAGAGATTGTAATGAAACTCGCTAGGTGCCTATCATTCATTGGAGTTACAAGTACGAATTCTAATTTTATGGTCTTGGAGTCGAGAGTTTGAGTCGTAATTTGTTTCCTAGTTTGGAAGCAATTGGGAACATTTATTCGTCTGTGACGTAACATGCACCAACATATCACAGTACCGTGATAACTTGTAGCGTTAAATTGCTTCAGACATAATAGGGTGGAAAGTTGGCAATATTGGCTCTTTTGGTTCGCTCAGGGAGAAACACATTGAACAAATCAAGCCGATGGCGTAGTGGCCACTCAGCTGTCCCCGCAAATTGGATAGACTTCGCAAGATAGAAATATACGCCCGAAGCACACAGCCCGCACCGCTCCACACGGTGCATTTTGGGCGTCCACAAGACGTTATCCACTGTTACCAAGAAAACTCATTAACGGCCTAACATTGTGGGTTACAAGTAATAATAACAAATAAAAATCCACTTTGTCTAGACGTGCAGGTGGACGGAATCGAAAAAAATCAGGTGTTACCATGCAAAAATAAAATACCAACGCTCTCGATGAAACATTTTATTATAGGTATAAAACTAGGCATTCCTTTTTGTATTACCCGCCATGTTCGTGGAACACAAACATACTACCTAATGAGAAAGTTGCTTTACTAGGGGCACTGTAATACAAACTGAATATAAAACTCTAATAAAATATTTTATTTCAGCAGTGCTGCACCGAATGTACGTGTTAGATAGTTTTGCGATGTTCTATGTTGGGTCATATTTACGATGCCTAGAAAGCGGGAGTTCAAACAAATTGTTGTGCAGATCCCTCCGGCTAAACCTCGGTAAATTGTCGGCATAAAACGTTATGAGAAAACGCCTTAAACCGCAAAGGCTGCCTCCAATCTCTTGTTGCCGTATTTTGCATCTGGAGTGTACTTCTACACCGAATTTGGGGTCCCAAGACACGGTATTGTCTGCACTGAATGACCATTCAACTAACTTACTGGGAAAATTTTCTAAACTCGGCGCGGTAAGTTACTGTGGGGACATAAAATATACATGCAACGATGTTGTCAAAGGTGAGCTTGCTTGGTCTATTCTGTTACGCAAATGTTGTTTACAACACAAAAACGTTGTTTTAATTTTCTTGATGCCGTTTTATGTAATGAGTCGTAATTTCAAAGTACACGATGCAGTACGCTTTGTCATACGTAATGTGATCTTTATGATTTCGGAAAGGATATTTAAAATTGGTAGGATTCCAAGTGCAGTCCTTGCCAACGTTCTCTAGTCTCTCTAGGGTGGATTTATGAGCTCAGCCTGACAGTGAACTAAACGCCGAGGATATAGTGCGAGGTGACGGTGAATTGTGAATGTTGGTACTATAATCGAGTATAGATTCAATTTTAGAAGTATTTCAACGTCACCGGCATCTATAAACAGTTGGACACGCGTTTATACATTTGTCAAACACGTTTGTTTGGACGTAGGTTTTAAAAATGACACGAATTGGAGTATATTTTCAACAGCTACATCATATTAAGATGAAAAAGTATTTTGCCTATTTTGAAGTAAGGTACTAGGTAGGCTTCATTTTGATTAAACTAAAGCAGTATTCTAAATGAATTTAGCTTAAATAATTCGAACATTTAACTAGACCACCACAACGATAAGCGTATCGCCTGTTTTATTCGGTTGAATACCTACTCCGAGTATAAGGCTTAAGCGAAATGAACATTACTTAAGTTACGTTCGCCATTGTGTACCCACAAAAACCAGCTGATGGTCAGCGCAAGTTTGCGCAAACACTAAATGTACGGCCCTTATCGCCGTGCAAGCGAACAATTTGCATGGCATTATACACTGAATTACGTTACGCTGCCTCTACGTAATGGTTCGCAATGGTGCGCAATGGTGCTCGAATTACGTCCATCGCACGACTCAAACAAGGGGCCCATCAATTTAGTTCATCGATAGACATTGTACAAGTTGCACCATTGTGTACAGACAGCTTTACACGTCACATATAACATGACAGTTGAGCAACTCGCCTGTGTCCGGACACCTGACATGCGATATCGAAAGCAATCGTGATTGCTCATTTGTTTTTCTTCAATTTCCAGATTAACATCTAAATAAAAGAATAACAAATCAGTATACTAAACGACGCTTATAAATCGAAATAAAAAGTGGTTGAATTCGTATATTGGCAATTCAAAAATACAATTAAACAGCAACGCCATCCGTCCAGATCGAGATCACTAAGGCGGGGGGAGATTAATGATTAATCCGGCCAGCGTAATACTGTTACAGGGTATTATTTATGACTACAAGGGCAATAATGCGAAGCAAAGTATCCATTTTCGACAAAGATTTATGTTGCAATCCCAGAAGGTGTAAGTAAAACAGGGCACTATAGACGAAATAGCGGGATTTGTCGACGCGCCGCCCGTCTGAATATTCATCACTATCAATCAAGTGCGTAAATAACATAGCGATGAGACAGAGGTCTCGTTATCGCTAAGGAGTTACGGTCTGCCCTAGAATAATAAAACTATATCTTATTCATTCATTAACTACTCTAGTTTATGGTCAACACTAAATTCTGTGAAGGTATATCAAAAATAAACAGTACTTTTCCACTTAAATGTAGGTAATTAGATTTCAATCTTATTATTATTACGTCGTATAGGATAGATATCCCTTAATGTATTCATTCATTCAACGATTCATAACTGTCCATCCGTATGCTTATTCATCAACATTCACGCTTATAACCACACACAAGTCAAATTAAGTCGAGCATGTTTTTTTTTTAAAACCCATTTTTTGTTTTATTTTTGATACTCTGAAGTCTAATAGCTGTTAGATTTGAGCGTAGACTTTTAAAACTTATTTTTGTATCTTTTACACATCTTATCACTAGGAGTTGTTCTGACGTGAAGAAAGAAAGAACTGTCAGTGTCACTATTCCACATAAAAAATGACACTGACAGCCCTTAAACCTAGTTTATGTACTGATCGCGTTCAGTTTCATTTGTGAAATGCACCCTAAATGAGACCACTAACAGATACAACACAACAGTCACTGTATCTAACAGAATAATAATAAAAATAGTTGTACAGATATCACCAACCTAAATCGGCAACAGAAAGGGTAATTATATCCAGAAAAGAAAGAAATGGAAGGGCTTACTGAAATGACACCTACAATTGCACATAGCAATACTAGATATAGATAAAAATATACACCACTCAACCTTAGTGAAGACAACATTGAAACAATAGATAAAGCGATACACTTATAAGAGATACATTAAAAATGGAGGCAGAAATAACTACACGGAAAACATCCAAATGATTTATATAATTAGACATTGATTTAAATATTTACACATTGATATGTGTAAATATTTAAATCAATGTGTCAATTTAAATCATGTGTTTGTTTGAAAGAAGCTTCATACAAACGGCTGGAATTAAGTGGATTATTTCCAAAAACAGAAGGATTCATGCTGGCCATTCAAGACCAAAAATTAAATACCAAAAATTATGAAAAGTACAAAACTAAAGATACCGCAGTAAGAAGCGATTTATGCTTGCAGTGCCACAGCAAACCTGAAACTATACAACACATCACAGGAGCTTGTGCACACTCACCCAAAACGGTTACATTCAAAGACATAATCAACTTGTTAATATTATACACCAAAAACTCGCAACAAAATACAATCTAATGATGGATCCATACACATACTATAAATACTCACCTAAGAATGTATTAGAAAACCAATATAACAAATTTTATGATGACCGCACCATAATTACAGATCGTACACTATATAACAACAGGACCAATATAATACTTGTTGATAAAGAAAACAAACACACATACCTAATAGATATAGCGGGCCCAAACACCTGTAGCTTAGAGAAAACTGTCACCGAGAAAATCGGGAAATGTACAGAACTACAAGAAGAAGTTACCCGAGTTTGGAAAATAAACAGAGTAACCATAGTCCCGTCAAAATAGTAGTATCAACGACTGGTATCATCCCAAAACAACTATTTATTTGTTTAAATGCAATATGATATGTATATTTGGAAAGATTGTTCCAAATATACATATCTTACATTAAAGAAAGCAGCTTTATTAAACACGTGTCGCATAGTTCGGAAATTCCTACAATTAGATTTAGACAATAAATTCAATGCAGCACAAAACAAGAATTAAAAAATAATTTAAAGATTTAAAAACAATTTAAATGTTAAAAACAAAATAATAGTTGGGATCTGACAGAATCCGAATTACATCCGATACGCCTGTTTGTTATGACGTTCTATGTACAGCCATCCAATATCATCATGAACATGCAATTATCAATCCACAATTAATTATTTGACTGCTTTTTGACTGACTGGTTGAAAAACAACGTACATGAATTATTGGTGAGTATTGGTTAGTTACCTTCTCATAAATTACAATAGACTAGCGACCGGCCTTTGCTTCGCACGGTTTTTACAATTTAACGTCATTGCGATTTCTTTATTAAATGTAAGTATGTAAGTTTAATATTAATGTATAATATATATAACTAATAATCAATTGCCAAAAATTTTTGTTCGCGCATCACTTCAAAGCGGCTGTATCTATTTGGCAATTTACTTTTTGTGTTTGTAACTGTTAGGAGAGCATCTGCATGAAACAAAATATTTGAAAAATTGCACGAAAATGGTAAAAAAAAACAGTTTAAACGTCTCTATAGGAAAAAAGTGAGTGAAGAAAGTAGGTTCTACCTAGAACCTACTTTCTTCACTCACTTTTTTCCTATAGAGACGTTTAAACTGTTTTTTTTTACCATTTTCGTGCAATTTTTCAAATATTTTGTTTTATTATTTCTGTCAATATGTATTAACCTACCTAGGTTAATACATATTGACAGATTGATTTTCATTTCTTCACAAGACAGAAAACCGGGACCATGAACGGTAAAGACAAAGGCTTCTTTTTATCCAGGATCGCAGACGAAGTCGCGGGCATCAGCCAGTAGTTAATAATAGTCTCGCGTAGTTTAGAAAAACAATGCAAGGGCCACACAGACGGATGCGAAAAGCGACTTTAGTTTATAACATATGAAGATAGATTAAATCATGTTGAATCTATTTAAAATACCAGACGACAACGATCGCAGTACTTGACTGCCAGCTTCACAGTAATGTGTTCGTGTATAACGATCGCGAAGTGAAACAAATTCATGCTTCGCGATCGCGCCCCATTACCCAATAATTTTTCACATTTCGTATCGCCGCGGGCTCTTGTGTAATTGACGCAGCATTAATCCGAATTGTGCATGCACTGTTTAATTTTACAAATGCTTTATATTAAATAAATTAAAACCATAATAATGGATAATGTGGTGGTAAACCTTCTCTCTGAAATTAAAAGGTCTTTTTTATAATCAAGTAAGTTAGTGTGATGTGAAGCATCGATCTCAAACAGAACCCTCGAAAACAATACACTTATGGGCTCCGGTTGAGTCCGAAGTTATTCGGGCAGGTCTTAAACAAACCTGGAAAGAAAACTCTCCGAACAGTTTCAACAATACATTTAATGTAAAGCAAATATATTTTAAAATATAGTTTATTACTTAGTAGAACATTTACAAATTAAAAACAGTGGTTTAAATTACGTATTGCATGAACTGTTATGTGATTGTCGAGGCATTGACATAGCAACGCAACGCCGTGTTCACATAATATGCGAATTTGATGACGGACACAATAGTTTAAAATAACGTTTGTGAATATTATTCCTATGTGCCACGATATTTGTACGTAAGTAAAACTTTCTGCTGTATTTTTGTGCTTGGCAATTTTAGTTATTATCTGGAATCTACTTTGACAGGATTTGTATACTCTGTGAGCATGAATACAATTATAACTTTCATCTGTTTCTACATATTTTAAAGTAAACCAAAAGACAATATTCTTAGTGTAACCTAACCACTCTGAATTTTAATTTAAACTTAATTGATATAACAAAGTTAGTAATGTGGTGCTGTGTATTTAACACAGCCACTATGTTAACGAAATAAGACGACCGAGTTGATAAAACCAAAAGTGGGTATTACGAGCGGTTTTTCTTAGAATTTGCTTCAGAAATGAAATTGCTTCACTTTGCCGAATAATTGAAATAATTGATTTTGAATTATTGTTTTTGAAACTCATCTATTTTCACAGTAGTTGTTTGTGAACATTTCGGGATAAAACCACAAGGCTTTTTATCTTTTTAACGAGTTCGGTTTCGATACAGGTGCGTAGCTCATATATTTTTTTATTCTCGAAATAGGCCCTAAGTTTCACGTAGGCCGCAGGGTCTACATTAAATTAATAGTGATCGATGAGCCTTATACTATAAAATACGAGCATCTATAGTAGAGTCACGTTCACACTTCATAAATTGTTTATTCATGACTACCTGAAGTTATTTGTCTACTATTTTTTACCGTATTCCTATTTATATTACGAATTTCATTTACACTCGGTTCCAAAAATAACGGGTCAGTCACATAAGTTCTAATATCTACAAAACTCGAGTTAGATCAATGAAATAAAAAACAGAATAAAGAATATTTAGTTGCGCTTCTTATTACATTTATTAAATAAGTTTCATTCATCAACCAGTATCAAATTACACTGGCTGATGAATGAAACTTATTTACAAAAAAACAAAATTTGAAAAATGGAAATATTTGTAAACAACATTTATGCTTTATGTCATTATGGTTTCTTTCCATTTCTATATTGTCACAAAAAAAATAACTTCCACGTGCATAATCAGTACTCTGTGAGGTGGAGCATGGCAGTCACGTTAGATGAATGTACCAGAATCCTGACTTTCTTGGAACTTGGGCGGAGCCAACGTGAAACAGCAAGAAATATTGGTGTATCTTTGTCGACTGTTCAGCGGGTAGTCTAGCGGTACCGAGAGACCGGATCGCACTTTCGGAGACCAGGAAATGGCAGGCCAAGATGCACAACGGCCAGGGATGACAGATACCTGGTGGCTACAATGCTCCGAAAACGTTTTCAAACTGCAGTTGGTCCAAAAAACCACTTTATTCGCTTTGGTGGTAGCAATTTAAGCGCACAAACAGTGAGGAGACGTCTTGCTGAGGCAAACTTGTAACGATTTAGGCCCGCAAATGCCCCCAAACTGGAACGGCAACATCGAATTGCAAGATAGAGATACGTGCGCGAGCACCAACACTGGACACTGGACGATTAGTCTATGGTAATGTTCACGGACGAATCGAAATTCATGCTTTACAAGCTTGATGGTAGGCAGTTGGTGTACAGAAGACCAGGGGAACGCTTCCATCAAGACTGTGGAGAAAAAAGTGGCACACGGCGGAGGCTCAGTACTTGTTTGGGCTGGAATTTCTTCCGAGGCCCGCACCGAGCTCGTGCTAATTCAAAATGGCACTCTGAATGCAGAGAGGTACGTGTAGGAGATCCTGAATGAGCATGATTGTGGGACCTTACATGGCGAGGATGGACCGGGATGGCATATTAATGCATGATAATGCGCGTCCCCATAACGCCAGAATTTTTAATGAATACCTTGGAGAGGTCGCTATCGAACTGATGCAGTGGCCAACGCGAAGCTCTGATTTAAACCCCATATAGCATGCATGGGACGAGCTTGAGCGTTGCGTAAAACGTCGTAACTCCCCACCAATTATGCTACCCGAGCTCAGACGAGAACTGGTGGAGGAATGGGAAGTCATTCCTCAGAACCGGCTCCGATTTGGTGTTCAGCATGCCGAATCACCTGGAAGCTGCAAGAAGAGCTCGGGGAGGCAATACGAAGTATCAAAATTATGTATGTAATGAAAAAAAGCAAATAAAAATCTTACAAAATTTTCAAGTTTCAGAAAAAAAATTCAAACTTTCGTTTTATTTTTATTTTGAGAATAAGAATGAAGGTACACATAAGTTTCAATTTATTCATTTTTTGTATCATTAAATGCCCAATCGAACAGTATTCGTTTCATTATGATAGCATACGTAGTTCGGGACATATTCGGACTTTTGTGTCTGACCCGTTATTTTTGGGACCGAATGTAGTTCCATACATTTTTAAATACTTCTTAGAATTTATTAAATAAGTATTAAAAAAACCTTTAACAATATTAAAAAAATTGTAGCCCATCGGTATCGGGAACAGGGTCCAAGCTTCCGGCGGTCAGGGCTCCAGAGAGTGGAACCTCCTGACAATGCGAGCCATGTACATAACTACCGCTTACTGAATCAAACCCTTGCTCCAGCTGCCCAACAAGAGTCTCCTCAGGTGTTGGTCGAGGCTCTTGGCTATTAAGCCATATGCTGTTACGACTATCGGTACAATGATAGCAGAGTCCACGTTCCACAGGTCGACAACCTCGATACTTGTTTTTTTTTATCTTTTTCAGCACGGCGCTCTCGTCGATCTATCACCTTAATATTAGTTATTTACCTATGAAATTGGAGATTTGTATGAACATTTTAAAACATAATAAAATTGTTTTTTTATTTATTTCTGCTAATCAAAGTGATGGCCCAAATTATCTATACAGTTATGGCATTTTGATGGCAGTTTGTTTATCCCTTTACTGTAGAAGTCTGCCGGACGCGAGGCGATGAACTCAGCGAAAGCGTTTGGTAGCGCTTCTCGGGTGTTGAATTTTTTCCCACTTTTTTTTTTCTTCAACATTTTTAAAAACGTATAAATCGTTTGGGGCAAGGTCCGGTGAGTACGGTGGGTAACGGCGAGCATCCCACTGTAACTCTTGTAGCTTTGCGATGGTCTGTCGTGAAGTGTGACCTTGCGCGTTGTCGTGGAGAAGCAATGGGGAAGAGCGATTGACCAGTCTTGGTTGTTAAATTGCGAGCTTCTCCATCATTTTTTGCAATTCTTGGCAAAAGACATTTGCCGTCACTGTTGTGCCATTCGGTAAAAATCTGTAATGTATGTGTCCGGCACTAGTCTACCAGACAGTCACCATAATTTCCTATGCGTAATGTTTTTTTTAACGCACTGATTAGGTGCTGTACCTGGTTCCACCCACTGAGACGCCTACGGTTGTCGTACAGGATCCACTTTTCATCGCAGGTTCGTTTCTATGCCGATTCAGTAGTGATAGGCAAGCTTCGACGCGTAAGTCTCGCTGTTGGTCGCTTAGATCGTGTGGCCCCCACTTATCTAGCCTTTTTAATGTTTCCGATTTGACGCAAGTGCTTCAATGTTGTTTTGACAACCGTAGATTGAGTTAGATCCGCTTCCACTATCGCCTTCAATTTGTCGACAATGGTTACCGGCCGACCGCGATGCTCGTTCTTCAACTCAAAATTTCCAGATTTAAAACGATCAAACAAATAATGGGCCGTGTTTATGCAAGCAGTGTTAGGCCCGTACACGTTGTTAATTTTTCGTGTTGTTTGCGCAACGGTATTTCCAAGTAGGAACTCATATTCGAAAATTGTACGAATTTATCCATGGCACCAAAAACTACCAAAATTTCACAAAAACAGGAAACTAGCTAAAAACAAATGATTTCGAATTGCGCGCCAATCCACAGCTAATTAAATCTGAAAATGCTGGTTATAGAATCTCCAACTATGGACATGCCTGACAGATGTCAACGGTACCGCCCTTGACAATGTATTTCCGATAATACACAATTGACGACTTCCTCAATTATACTAGTAAATCTCTGCACTAATTGATAAACTATTTTAATACATACTGACACTTTTGTTGTTCCTATTCTCACACTTTTTATTCTGATTGACACTTTGACATTCTTCATTATTTTTTGACATTACTGTAAAAATGTTTTTATTGTTATTAGTCAGTTTTTTTGTAATTATAATGATTTGATATTCACATTTATTCGACATCAATGGATTTTTTGTTTAATTTTAAAATTGAATACTATTTGCATGCCCATGAGACGGTAGAATATGGAGGACTTTACTTTAAGAAAACATCTATGTACGAATTACCCATGTTTGCAAACATAAATGATTCGATTTGATTTGATTTGAAAATTATTCGTGACTGCCTCGTTGGTCTTGTGGTCGCAATTACTACTGCTGAGCATGAGGTCCTTGGTTCGATTCCCAGGTCGGGCGACCAGGAGTTTTTCTATCTGGAATTTCTCAGTAGCAGCCCGGAGTCTGGATTTGTGCCCGGTTGATGGCAATAGGCTCGCCCCCTATTACATGGGACTTAAACATAACTCGCGAAATGTGGGTATACTCTAGGTACACCTCTGCCCAACCCTTCGGGGAAACAAGGCGTCATGTTATGTTGAGTTATTATTCGTCATAATAACTGCATCCATAATCGCACAGACAAAACCTTCGATTTCCCCAAAGAGCTCTCCGAAACGCATAGTTACGCCAACGTAGCCAGGCCACAGACTCCAAAAAGTCAACATCAGGCCCATGGAGGCGGGCCCTACATAGGCCTGATGTAGAATTTTCCGTGTTTTTTTTACGTTTTGCATCCTGACTCTGGTTGCAATGTCAATTTTAGGTTCTTCAGAAAATTGGTGTCGAAACACATATGAAAACATTGTTGCTAATTTTTGTTAAAGAATAGAATAGAATATCTTAATTTCGGACACAAATAGTCATATAGTGTTAGTAGCATACAAAAAATAACTTATTATCTAGTGTTAGCAAAAATCCTCCGCACAAACTGTTGTACAATCGGAGATCCGAGGTTCTCGGCTACAGTTTTCAGAATGCTGTTTTGACTTCCCCTCACTCTCCTCAGTAGCGACGCGGTTTTAATTCCGAAAACCAGGACCCGAAACCGGGTAGCCGCTATAGTAACGAGGCAGCCTCAACAAGATCCTCTATGCATTGTTACATTGGACGCGCAGGGCATCCAGTCTTAGTGCAATTGATCCATAGATTGCTCGTGTACAAACTTTGCCAATAAGCCTTTGAAAAGTGTTACTTTTACTTGGTCTGTACACCGCGCAAATCTACGGGACAACATATTGCTTCGGACCACTAGAGCCCTGCGCTCCGTCTCAATGTCCACATCTTCCCTAAGGTCAGCAACAACACATTTCACCTAATTGACTTGGGTACCATACCAATACTGGAATAACCCCCATATTACCACGGGTATACCCCTGTCTCCCAACTTTCTCCAGAGCACATCGTATGAAACAAGATCGAACGCCTTGGAGAGATCAAGAAAACAGGCGGGTTCAAGGAAGGTACCGCGATCTTTGTTAAAAAATACTATAAAACATTACTTTTAAAAAGTGTTTTTATTACGTTTTGTAGTTTTGGTTATTACGAGTAAATAATTCCTGAATATTTTGTTTTTATCGTTAGCCGTCAAGGTATTATTATTATAATAATATATTATTATTAAACCCCGAATTCATTATTCAGTTTTAACACTCGCCGAGTGTAAAAAGGCGGTTGTGTTGACTTCTGAGATATAAAATCTCGTGTCGCAAAAACTCCTCCGAAACGGCTGGACCGATTTGTATGAAATTTTGTGTGCATATCGGGTAGGTCTGACAATGCCCAACATCTGTTTTACAAAAAAAATAAGCAAAACAACGTTTGCGGGGTCAGCTAGTTTATCCATACAATTCCGTTCTATCACCTTGTATAATACATTAGTAGTACTGTACTAAAGATATATTATTAATAGGGTTACCCAATCCAAATGGTGGTGTGACGCAACGTTCAATGAAATTCCAAGGCAAATTATTTTTTCCAACTGACACGAGTTGTTGTTGTTGTTGTTGTGGAATTCTATTCAAATGCTCACAAAACCGTAAGTCCAATAAGTTTTTGAGTAAAAAGTCAACCGTTTTTCAAAACAACAAAGGCGGCTAAAACACAAAAATCTTTTCCGCTTGAATTCAAGTGAGGCGACAACAATGAATCATTTTGAGTTTTTTTTACTTCCTTCTGACACCTAACAGATAACGCAGCTGATTGTCTTTTGTATTAGAGCAGCGGTCGAGCAGGAAAACTGAAGACATTCTAAAGAGGAAATAGTTTATAGTGCATAGATATAGAGATACGAGTACTCTCGGCTGTTAATGCCCACGCTGTTTCTAAAAGCTAGTGTCTACTTTATGTCAAATTCAGGACTTCTACATTTAGTTCCTCAGGCATGCTACTCTTGTTTGGCTCGGCCACTAGCCGGGGTGCAATACAACGGGTGTAAACAGACACTTTACGAAGCCGGGAGTCACTTGTAACATTTTTTTTGTACTGGATCATACTTGGGGACCTTCTGGTTGCGGAGAAATTGAAGGTCAAAATTCCAACTTTTTAATGTTATAACACAACTTTGAATACCCCCACGATCCTGCACCGTTGCATGCACCCATATGCACATTGTTTTGCGTGCATAACAACAGCAAAAACTAAATTAATTCGTTTCCCAGCCGTTATTTTTGTGCCATGTTACTTAGTTTGATGTACGGAATGCTAGTTGACGGCCATATGATGTGTCTTTTAATACCCTGTGTATATTGGAGTTTGCTGCTGGAATGTGCCAAATGATGCCATCCTGAACAAGAACGTGTAGCATCCCTTACTCTCCACCAATCGAGAAAAATATCAATGCAGTATCAAAATACAAAGTTATCACCATCTTTTGTTTAAATCGCGAACCCAAACACAGAAACGAAACAGTTGTAAAATATAGTTAATGACCATTTATGGAACGTACAGAAGCTTGTACAGTTTATCTCGGGAAATAACGTCATACGTAATGTGAAATATTGCTTTGCTTATCTGCAGCGGATGGAAATTGCAGCACGTTGAGGTAACGGGTGCATGAGGGGCGGTGCGAAGCGAATCTTAATTTCCTACAAATAAAATGCAAACATATTTGCACGAAGTAAACGTGGATCCCGATACAGGGTGTGAGGTTATACTGATAAAAGATTATGCCAAATAGAAAAGCTAGATTTTCACAGTTAGGTAGGTTTTTTAGAAATTGCTGATCTAGCGAAAGAGTGCAGTCTGATTTTTCTAATGGATGAAACTTTTCAGACAGCGAAGATGTACACGCGTAGTAAAATCAGCAAGCAGATATTTTAATATTATTTTGTTTCACTGTAAAATGGAAACAGATTCCACATAATTTTGTTAATTCCAGAAAAAAACCTTTTTATAGGTATAACTTCTGTCCTTTCGCCTATATTCAATCATGATGTCACCCCGCCAATTACGTATAACGAGACGCGTTTCACAATAATAAGCATCTTACAATCTACATACATCTTCAAAAGCACCTGAGACAGTCACAATTTCTTATGTAAGTACCCACCTACTTAACTAATTACTCATAATTAAAACATGTACACTTGGGACCAATTTAATTTCTGAGTCCGTAGCTAATGTTGATTGGATGCCGTCGTTTTGATAGGTACCCACAGTTTTCTTGTTCCCACTGGTAATTCATTGCCGGCACGACATTTCACTTACTGGATGGGGTCAAAAAGGTTATTAGTATCTCTAAAATGATAATGGAATAGCATTTATTTGCTCCGAACTCGACTCCTTTTAAATAATTGGATCACCTACTACATAAGTATAAATAATAATATTCGTGTTTAACTGAAATCTCTGTAGATTAACTGCTGATTTAATTTAAAGTATCGTGAATCTAGTGTGATCTCGGTGACAAGGATTTATGGCCTTTGTGTCGCCGTGACACTCAAAAGTGTCACGCGCGACGTTAAATCTGTAGTGCTATTCTGTAACCATCTCACCGTGAAAACTAAGGTGAAGTGCGCGTGGAGTGAGCTGTCAGTGCCATTGATTGGCTCACTGCACGCAAGACTTCACCGTGAGATTTGTACAGAATCGACATGCTGATCTATCTAGTCATTTTGATGAAGATCCTAATAGTCCATATACCTACATAATATTTATGTAGAAGTACTCTGAAATAGAGTGAATTGTCACTATAGCTGATTCATTCGCAAGTCCCGATTGACAGGCCCACTTAAAACAATTTTTTTAGACTAAGTCCGACACATTTTTTATAAAAACAAGAGCTATTTATTCAGTGCTCATTGAAATAACTTGAATGAATAAATATCCTTATTCAAAGAGCTGCTAGAATGAGTCTCTGTATTATTAGAACGACGAGTACTGATTATCTTGGACTTCATGACATAAACGGATACTTAAACAACTAAATGAGATGAAGAAGTGCAGTTTTATACATAAAATTGGACACATTAAAGCAAAACTGTTTTGTCATCAACTTTTATAAGTTTTCAATAAAACAAAGCTACGAAAGATAACGTCGATTATACATTCTACCGTATAAGTAGGTAAACGTGTGACCACAAGCAATCACATATGCGTGGTGTTTCTTCAAGCAAAGCATTCAATAGATCACGTTCAAAATTGGATGACAATCGAAAAGCTACACACCTACTAAACCCCGACTCCGGGCGAGTAGACCAAATCAATAGAACACACGTGTCACCGAAGTTGGCACGTAAATTACATTACGAACGATTTGGTTGAGACGCACCAACATTGCTTCTTACACTCACCAGTTAATGTCCTCCGCACTTTGCGATGAGAAACGAGCACACTAATGGTTTGTTGTCGGAGTCTCCGGGCTACAGTACTGTTTACATTCCTAACAAAGTTGAAAACGTGAAATTAATATGATATCTTACGTTGTGAAGCGAGCACTCGCCAACTTCTCGACACATTCCCTCTGCTTCACATCAACGAAGTTGTGTTTCATTTTCAAACTCCACATATATGTAATAGAGTTTTAAAGTTCTCGCGGACGGGTAAACGTATGGCGAGGTGTAATAAGAACGAATGGCGGCCACGTAAAAGGTTACTTACGGTGAGTAGATACTTGAGTAAAGAATAGCCCTCACCTGTTGTGTTGAGAGCTACAATAACGTTCTCCAACAATTTACAACTTCTATATTTATTGTCTTCATTGTGGAGCGCAAATGTATAAATACTGTATTTTTGCTCTGAGTTTCATATAACTGGAACCAGGACATATCGGTTGGATATAATATTTCGTGAAATATTTTGTTCCTGGTTATTTTAATCAGCTTATTTAAAGATAATATGAACGTTCTTACGGGGTAATAAGCAAGTAACATACCTATTAAGTTAATGGGCATCTTATCGTCGACTTGCTATCTTGGTGGTCATAAAGAATTGCTAGCGCTTACCCCTCTCCTTATGCACCACAACACAATTCATAATACACACAAAATTCGCTCCTGTATTCTTGTCCGACGTCAATTATTAAATTCCTTCTCCTCTCATATTAATATTCAAACACTTTTTCTAGGTCGATGATGAAATTCCCTCTCTGAAAGTCATTTGAGGTGATTGCACAAAGGCCTCAATTGTACGGAAGCCCTTTGAATCGGATATACACGACTTTTATTTCTAATAAAGAACTAGGAACTCCTGTGATATGTTTAGTTGTAGGTTGTGGCGTTGTAGTCGATTTCCTACAGATCAACTAAAACGCACATCACTAGTTACGGTTTAAAATAATGACATCCCTAAATCTTACAAGTTCCCACCACGTCACTCGGTGTCGTGGTATGGTTAAGGCTATAAATATCCCTGCTTGACGCCTAACGCTCCCTTTCCTTCGCAACAAGCAGATCAAGTTGTAAGTCTAAATAACCCCGAGATAAACGGGTAAGTGCTCAGCGTGATTGCTTCTATTCTTAATTGTGTCCTGCCAGATCGCATTCTCTATGTATTTCTGTCTGCGCGGTCTGGCAGCTAATGTAATTATTCTCGGCAGCCTCCCTATGACTGTCGAGAAAGCTATTAACCTATAGTGGCTTCTGCCACATCACTTGTCACCTTTACTGCACATTGTGAATGCGTGCGCATGCTTCTCGCATTCTCCGCTTTGCTTGTCTCGCCGCGCTGCGCCTTGCTGTTCGCTTAAATCGCCTGGCCACGCGGCGAGGGACCTCCGAGAATGCCCGCAGCATGCGCACGACATAACCTAAAATTGTAAACCGCCACGATGGGTGAGTCTTCCTCCATCCACCTTGCTTTGGGCTTACGGCTGGGAGACGCACACATCGGCGGAGGTTTGCAGTCCTGGCACATCGCTTACGGAAGCACCCGCCTCGCGCTGATTCCAGGGTTCCAGTATTGGGCTACACAACTTCTATCCTGCCTACCGCTGACTGACGTCCTCGCTGCCTCCGCCCTACCGCTGGAGAGACGGCAGTCACGCGTACTGAACACGCGGCCGCTACCGCCGCCTAACCTGCCATCCACGTGGGTCGTGGGTGCCGAGACCCCACGCCCGCCACGTGTTGAGGCCCTGCCTTAGCACGACCGTGCCTACACGCGGTCGTGCACCCAAGCGTGGTGCTGCCCACGTCGAGCGACCTTTGAAGTCGCCGCCCAATTCTGCTGCCTGCCCTGAGACCTCACGCCGGACCTCGTGCTGCGGCGTAGCCAAGCCCAGGGCAGTAACTTTCTCTTCTCTTCTAACTTCAGTGACCAGAACCAGTACTCAGAGACCTTAGAACTCACTACCCTGAAATCTCGTGTTAAATAAATGTGTTAAGCGACCTCTTGGTTTCATTCCTAATTATATCTACCCTAGAAACCCGCTTGCCACAAGGTGTGACCTTTTTTCTGTCTTCTAAGGGGAAACCAGAGTTCAGGCGTACTTGCATAACTAGAACCATCAGGCAATTCTATTTTTATCAGTTCCCAGATTTTGTTGCCCACCGAAGGGATAAAATCTTTATGTCGCCTCCTAGGACGCCCACGGATGAGTTAAGCTCCGAATTCGTGGGAACTAAGTAAAAATACTCTTTGTTAAGTACTTAAAATCAGATTGCGTGCGACTCGTGGGTTCTAGACATTCTAATATAAAATGAAAACATCTCCGTCATTATGCTTAAAGTCCTGGAGACAATTTTACACGATATTTATTAAGTCATCGCATATTAACACGCTTTTTTTTATATTGTCATATAAATGGAATGACATTGTTCGTTCAGGCACGGATGTCGGTAGATAGTAAAGTGTGGTATCGAATCCGGCGCTGTTTAAAGAGTGAGGTTCATCGAACACAACGTGACTGTGTCACGAGAAATACCTCTACACATAACATCGCACCTGGAACAAATAGTTAAAAGTTTTAATTTACCTTATTATTTTAAAACTTACCTATAATTATTACAGTACTTATCAGGTGATAAGTTAACTCCGGTGAAAATTAAAAGTTAAGTGAACAGAGATTCAATTAAATCTAAACAGACGAACAACAAGAAGAAACAGACAGTAAGAATCACTAGAAAATACGACAGAAGTAATTTAATTATTTTGTTCTTTCTGTCCTACATGATATTACTTTATGTAATTTGTTTTGAGGCATCAAAACAAATTACAGCATGTTTTCCCTCATACCCAATTATGAAACTTCTTCAAGTCATAATGCACAAAGTGATTTAATGAAGGGTAACCTAATTCATTGTAGTTGGTTTGCTTAAAGTTGGCACGCCATTAGTTCTAGTAACTGTCGAAACTTTAGTTAATATTGCTTCTTTAGTACTGAGACAGTTTGATACTTGGAATTATGTCAAGCCTGATTACAAGGTAAGGCAGAGAAGACAAATGAATCAAGGTATATATATGTACACATATTCATGAGAATACGAGGTATATGTACATTTTACATTAGCAGGTCATCAACACAAATAAGGGCTCAATCCTTTATACAGAATATGATTGCATATTACCGTTCATCAGCCGAAGAGCAGTGGTGGCCCAGTGGTAACGGCCGCGACTTACGAGTTGTAGGTCGTAGGTTCGAACCCAGATTGGCGCTTTACTTTGTGTAAATTATTTCATCACCACTGCTCTCAAAACGGTGAAGGAAAACATTGTAGAAACCGGCATGTCTTAGAACCGTCAAACTCAAACAGATTAGTCGTAATCGTTTACTAAAATGTGTTACGCAATTAGGGTGCTGTTCTTGGTTTAGTGACGAAGTTTGAATACAATAAAAGAAAATAGTTTCAAAACTGTAACCCGGCTGCGGTAAATAAAAATGATCTAAAAAGTACCAGCTGGGTGCCAGAAACACATAACACAATTATAATTGCACCGTCGACCACGGACACCTTAACCATTTTTCCGAAATGTTTTCTTCTTTCGTTCTTTTTAGATCACTTTTACTTTTCCATAATCGGGTCTGATATTTTTATACTTTTCCATTTTAACGCTTGTTACACTTTAGCATAATCAGCCTATAACGTTCCCACTGCTGGGACACAGGCCTCCTCTCTATCAGAGGTAGTGAGCCGTAATCCACCACGCGGGCTCAGTGCGGGTTGGTAGATGTCACATGTCTTCGAATTTTTGGTTCTAGGACATGCCGGTTTCCTCACGATGTTTTCCTTCACCGTTTTGAGAGCAGTGGTGATTAAATTATTTACACAAAGTAAAGCGCCTGCTTGGGTTCGAACTCACGACCTACAACTCGTAAGTCGGGACCGTTACCACTGGGCCACCACTGCTCCACCACTGCTCTGTTACACTTTACGACAACGTAAATAAGATATACAGTAATTAACCTATTTACTCTTGACTTGACGACACTAAGGGCTGATTTTACCAAAGCGAGATATCTTTTATCCGTGAAATGAAATTAACGTCTGATTCAGTAGCACGTTAACACAAAGACGATATAGACGGCTAAAATCATAACTCTTCCTTTTGCCGTAGTCGGGTAAAAACAGCACGCCTCGACATTCCGACACCTTTTATTTCTCACTTCGGCTGGTCTTTTTGTCATCGATAAAGGGGTCACTGAAAAAGTTGAACTGGTGCATTAGTGTGTTTTCGAACGTGACCAAGAGCGAAATTCGTTTACTAAAAAAATTGCTTTTTGCCGGCTGTTTCAGTGTTATAATAACGCGGTCGTAAGATATTAGCGACCCCATACGTAATAAACACTTCGACTACGACTTTATGTTGATGAAAGTTGATGTTTCTGGAAGTGTTGTCGCTGTAAGTTAGAAGAAACATCAATGTTTTAACAAAATGTAGGTCGTATTCGGAACCGTAACCGTATTTAGCACGGCTTTTACACATGTCGGGAACGAGATTAGTGCAGCTGTCTGCGCGGTCACGTAGACATCGTGTCGAGTGGCAGCGAGAGGCGATGTTTGGCGGCGCGGGGTACGCCTTGGGCTTATGCCGCCGCACGCGCGCCTCGCCGCGAGGCGCCTCGAGACTCACGCCGCAGCCGAGTCTTTGCGTTTCCACTTGCCACAAAATCCACTTGTCAATAATTTGTCGTCTGCCAAGCTCGGATGAAGTTTAATCCTAAGACAGGCATTGTTATCAAGTTTATAGTTTCTGATGTTACATTTATCTGTTTCAAAGGAAGTTGTTTGTTTTTTGCAGATGCTCAACAAACTTCTTAGTTTTATCAGGCTGTTGTTGTGTAGGTAAGTACTTCTTAGGAAACTTTTATTTATAAGCCCTTATTATGGACTATGCTTATATGGAACAATGGAGCAGTTCCAGTATGTCTCTACCTAGATTATTTCAGACCGACAACCACAAAACTTCAGAACCAAACACTTTAAATCTAAAATCATTTCATACAAAGTCTAATAAAACATTCACTTTCAATGAGACATTCATTTTAAATCTATGTCTGTGATGTGCAAAATGTTCAGCATCGTTGCAACGCACGCCTCGGGCGAATCTTCTCGACATGACGTCGGAGTCAATTGCCGCGACCTGCTATAAATTCATTCGGCCATTTTGTGCCAAAAGCTTTTTTAACACTACAAGTACCTACACAAACTGTCATTAATACGAAGTTAATGTCACAGCGCAAATTCGAGTAATAATACCATTACCATTAAAATTTTACAGTGTTGAAAATTGGCGCAATCCATTATGGTAAATGACCGCCCGTGATCAAATTGTCGCAAAATTACTAGTACATTTCATCTCCGTTTTATTGGCAATTCAGTGAAAGGGTGAAATTGTATCTTATTACTGAACCTACGCAGTTGTCTGATGCTTAATGGTTACCTACAGTTTACCGAACATCTGTGTCAATACGTACCTACATACATACATTTATGCTCTGAACTCCACAAATAACTGCAGGCGAGGTAATCAATTAATAGCGCATATTAAGGTAGGTAGTATATCTCCTCTCAGATCGGTTTCAACAGCTAGTCCAATCACTTTAGATGGATTCATCTATTCTAGATAAAGTAAACACATTGTGAAACAAATAGCAAGTAGCTACAGAAACATATTTGCGTTGGAGCTACTCTTGTATACTAGCTTTATCAACGTAAGTAAAACTTTAATATTGAAGCTGCAAGGTAAAGTTCTGTTCATCGAAAGATGCGAGTTCTTTGTTTATACCTACTGCCTGTCACGAGAGAAAAAAGAGGAAAAGTTGACGTTCAATCTACTGCTTACTTTCAGAAATGAGAACGTCGTCGTCGCCGTCGGTCTGAAGACGCACGTAAAACTTTCCTCCCAGCTATTTGTTGTGTATTTTTTCTTTGTCGCCGAAACGAATTTTTAATACAACTCATCTGAAATTCAGATCAAACAGCGCTCATGTTATTAACTTGAAGTTAAAGTTAAGCACTTTGAGCGAGATTTGACCCCCGAACATTCACTTAGGCGTCGTGAAGTGCGCGTCTTTTCAAGTTTACGAGCGCAGTTTCAGCTGCGCTATAAAATCGTCTTTACGTGTTAGTTCATAGTGTCACAACGATCTCACAAAATTCACACTTTTTATGTCACTTTTTGATGTGTAGTTTCAGGTCATATCAGATGAACACTTTTATTTAGGCATTCTATTTAATAACTAGGTATAAATAGCATCGTCATAAATGAAATTCCTTAATTATGGCTTCATTAATATAACGACCATCAATCATGAAATCATAAACTCGCGAGGATGTGAGTTGAATTGTTCATTGCGCGGTTTGTCTGGAAACTTTGAAGCGGAGAAAGACATCCCAACAAATTTAGGATTATTTGACTGTACGACAATGGGTATTGTCTATCTTTAAATGGGTTGGGCTCGAGCCTGGGACAATGGGCTCACTTATTCCTTCCCTTTGGCGTAGACACAAACTACGGTTATAGGATTAACGGGTTGAACACAACGAAATAATTACTTTTCGTGGACTGCAATGAGTAGGTATTTATTTGTAGCGACGAAATACAATCTACTGGTGGAACGCTGTTCAGAGTTCAGTTTTAATGGTATGGAGTAACTTGAAGCTATTATGGTTTCAAAGTAAGCAATGAAAGTGACTAGAGGTGCGCTTTAACGTCTTCATTTCTGACAGATACAAAATCCTGCGATTATCTGTCAGCTGGAAGTGGCACTTATGGCTGTACACTTTTTAACTTCAGAGCAATGTATTGCACAATACATGCCGATAAAATACATGTATGTATAGTCCATTTTATAGGTGTTCACGGGACTACTGGAGTTAAGTAAGTGTCACATACCTAAAATGTTGAACAAGCACAGTAAGATGAGCCGTAAAGATTACTAAGGGGCGAGATTCGAAGCGATTGTGATGGCTCGTCTCGTAGCTCATTTTGATAGATAAAAACATTGCAGATGTCGATGTGCGCAGCGGCTGATACATATCTTCAGTGGGAACTCATAAAACGCACCTCTTCAGCGCAACCCTCAAAATTTCTCCCATCATTTAGGGAACCCTTGTCACTTCCATTACGTTTCCGACGCGGGAGGTCGTTCTGATCCGTCCGTCCTTCATTTCCTGGAGTTATGGCCTTCTTATATTTCCTAAGTGGCGTGTACTTTAGTCTTGACGAATTTGAAGTCTCAGCCAGATCGTACATCATTCTCTGGTGGTCTTACTTTACTAAGAATTGAAACATTTGAACCGTCCGATGCAAGCGACTTGGTGAGACTTTGCTACATGAATTAATCATGATAACATTGCGAACTCCTGGCATTGGCTCTTATGAGTCTAAGGTGGTAAATATTAGATCACGTTAAACTCCTTAAGTTAGCTGTTTGTAACTAGCTAGTAGCGACCCACTTGTGCCTTTGTTCGCAAGATAAAGATAGATTTTACGGCTTTTCTACTCATCCTTTATTGACTTTCAACTTATACGCTTTGCAACTTATAAACTTTCCAGTTTTATAAAACCTTTTTTAAGCTTAAAATAAAATCTTTTCATCATCACCTTAGCAACGAAAATCTAGTTAACTAAAATATAAGTGGATGCCTACACATATTTGTACGTATGTGTCAGTTACATATTACAAGTACCTGCACAAGTAAACAGTACACCGTAACATGACTGTGTAGTTCTCAAAAGGAGCGCACTAAAACAGTGGTATTATTAGCACTCGAGCTCCGAGGGACTCACAAAAGGCGAAAGTAGTTAGTTAATCCTCTCTCATACAAGTGAGGCACAAAGACAATAATTTATAGTGAGTCACAGCGAGTACAGGCACTAAGCCGCGCCAGATTAACCGACTAGGCCAAACCACACGCGAATTTAAACATAAAGACCTCTTTGTGCTGCGCTTGAATCGCATTTATCATAACATCCAAATGGAAGCTTTATATTTATTATGCTGCTCTCTAAATACTGTGTAATATTTACAATCTTGCACTCGGTGTTAATAGGTTTCTTGTTTGCAATTAAACCAATTTTAATACTATTCACTTACTGATGCATTGTTCCGGCAATGTTGATGTTGGGATGTTGACTCATATTAAAAATGTTCGAAAAAAATGCACTTTCAAAGAAAGCATAGTAAAAATTTGGTAATCGAAAATATCTGTTAAATCGGTGTAAATATGAAGAAGCTAGACGCTTTAAAAGTTTTTAGAGGGGATTATTACCGTCCTTGTCGCGCGGTACGGACAATGTATGGCGCTAGTATCAAGTCGTGACGTTACGGTCTATGATAGTGCTGTCCTTGTCTAACACATATTTTAAAACGTTTATAACTTGATAACTTTCAAACTTTAACACACTTTCTGTTATAGTTTGCACTATTTGGAAACAAATATTTTTTTGAGCTTAAAATAAAAAGATTGCCATCATCCCTATTACTTCAAAAAGAGTTGAACAATCAAGACATTTAAAACCATTACAACCCTAACAGCAGTCAATCAAAGTGAACCTTGTAATTTGATATGGTGGCCTTTGTAATTGAGCTCCATCATTGGATTGACTTTGATGAGCCTTCTATCTCGCCGCCGGCGATGGACAAACTGATCATATAATATTAAAATTAGGTTAAGTTGGTCTTTGAGGTAAGAACCGATTTAAATATTAAGTTATTATTATAACAAATAAAGCTAAAATAATTATATAAACATATCGTGTTTGCTACGCTGTAGCCACCTGCTACGTTGCCGTAGCTAGCTGCTACGGCGGCGTAGCGTTGCCTTTTAAGTAGACACACAAAATTCCCAACAAAAAAACATTCTCTTTCAAAAAAAAAAGAAGAGTGAAGTAACGAGTTTACTGATTTTGCATTTGCAAATATGAACATTGAAATATGAACTTGAGAATCTCTGGCATATCCCCTTATCCTCGTAAATCTGGAACAATAACACAATCGAAATACCGGTAATACGAATTACGAAATCAATTCTATTTATGCAGGTAATCGTCAGGGAAGCAATTTTGCGTGATGTATTGATTCGAGGTCGTCCGATTCGAACTGTGTCGATATAAAATGAAACTTACGAATAGATACAGTTTATTGTTGGCTGACGAGGGTCGACAAGTGTGTAAAACAATTTGCCTACAAGTGAGTCAATTAAGAAGACGTTACTTTGAATAATTCTGTACGGCATAATAAAACTAATTAAACTATTATTATATCGTGTGAAGGCGTCGTTTAACAAGATTCTTATTATTATTTGAACCAATATTTCATTAGTTTAGTTGACTTAAATAAATCATAATTTTTCACAGGAGCACCGAGATACGCAGACTCAAGCGTATAAAATGTCATACTCGATAGGCTCAAATGATATCACTTTCAAAGCTATAATGATACAAATGACTACTCCGTTAAGAAAGTACCGGGAAAAGATCAATAATAGACAAAGTGTTAGTTATTCATCGAAATTTATTTTATCGCCTTCTAAGTATGATTATTCAGAAAAGATACACTTACGCCAACGAATAATCCAATCATTAAAACATTTTTAAACGCTTTTCCGGAATTAAGTTCAGTTCTTGCCGAGAATTCTCCTTCATGTCTTCTACCGAATGAAAACGGGTGCCACGAAGTGGTAATTTTTCTTTCTTTATTTGTCGAGTTTTTGGTTAAAAATTCTTTCACTATGATGGCCTTGTGCTTAGGCGCATTATCGTGACGCAAAATACAAGAATATTCTTTCCAAAAATCTGGTCTTTTTCGTCGAATTTGCTCTCATAAACGCCGCGTAACGCTCAAATAATATTCTTTATTTACCGTTTGACCTTCCAGTAAGAATTTCGAGTGCACAACACCGCGACAGTCAAAGGAAACAGTCAACATGACTTTTACTTTTGATCGACTTTGGCGTGTTTTTTTCGGTTTCGGTTCAGTTGGAAGGCGCCACTCCGAAACTTGTTGACTAGTTTGCATGTCAAACTCGTAAACCCATCTCTCATCACCAGTAACAATGCGTTTCATGATTGTTGGGTCGGAATTAACTCGTTCTAGCATGGCCTCAGCGGCTCTTATGCGATTGACTTTTTGGAGAAAATTCAGGGATTTCGGGACCAGCCGAGCGACAACCCAAGCTATCTCTCTCAAACTTGAATGAGGATTTTCAGTCACTATTTCTTTCACTTTTGCGATGTTAACTACAGTTGAAACTGTGATGGCCTACCAGAGCGAGGCAAATCTTGTTTGTACCACTAACAAGTTCGTGTTTTCGATAAAGTCAATTCACCGTAAGCCTTCTGTAACATTTTCAGTGACTCCGAACACGAGAGTTCATTAGCAATGCAAAATTTAAGACAAAATCTTTGTTCGATGTTTTTGTCCATTGTGAAATTCGCAATACACACTAGATATGATCTAACTAAAATCAGCACTGTATTTAATCTACATAAAAGATGCAAATCAAAATCTGCGCCAAAGTTTAAAACAGTTGTGCCAATATAACAACAAAAAAAAACAACAAAAAAGAATTAGGAACCATTTATATAGAAATCATCCATTCACGATACTTTTTTAAAGCGCCAAAATGAAAAACAGTGGTGCCAATCTAAAAACAACAAAAAAGTAAAAAAATTGAATGTGGAACCATAAACAAATCATCCTTTCTCGATCCTTTTTTGACGGAATGTATAGATACGGCGAACTAAAAGCGGGATAGCTTGCTGAACCCGAGCGTTAATAAATAACTACCGAATGAAAACTTATATCAGAAGCCCATTCCGTACATAAGTTACGTTTTCTCGCTTAAGTTCTATGTGCACGAAACTCGTGGTTTAATAATATAGTATATATACTATTTACTAACCTATGTAACTTGTCAATATGTATGCTTGCTACTTCCCTCCGTGGTGTTCTATCTCAGTAAAACACAAAACCAATGCCGCAAAAATAGTTCAATAGAAAACCAAATTACTCGATGAATAAAACCAACCACTTTATGTATTAGTTCTTTGCTCCTTTAAAGAAGCAAGGAAGGCCACTCTTCTCAGTTTTTCGATTCAAATCGAAATAAGTAACAGGATAATGAATTAAATTTCGGAGTGGGTATCTTCATACAAAAAAATATCGACAATCATAGTGACATTATAACTTGCAAATATAAACGTGGTGGCACGTAACAAACACCAAGAATTAAACCACGAATTAACCCAAAACAGCAAAAGAATATTCAGTCAAAAATTATAAGAATGAATTCTAAAGTGAGTTCGGTCCGTTCACCCAGGAGCCGACGTTAAGCGTTAAAGCTCCGTGTATATTGTACCAAGCTTAAACGAAACAATGACTTTTGACAATCGTACGACAATTGTTTATATGAAAAAATCTAGAAGAAAAAAAAAACAAATGCAATGAAGTATAATTTGTGTTCCGGTTCTATTTCAACGCCATTTAGCGCGCGAGCTTTGCGAAGTTGATGCTTTAATGCATTCTAATGGTGTTTACACTTCATCTACATTTACGGATTTACGGCCCAACAATGATTTGATGCATTCTGCATCGTTTATGAGCAACAAACTCTTCAAGCATTGAGGCTACTTGATAATTGTGTAGTACACACGCAAATAGAAACTTCATTGTACAGTTGTTCGATGTTCACATTCAGCGGCATGCAGTTCCTCTCGCGCGGCTACACATCCGACTGAACGCAATGCGACTTACTGCGCAGTATGCACCGGACTTTAAACTTTTAGTATGAAGGTGAAGCTCGCAGAATAAATCTGAGACACACCCTTTTATCAGACGTCTTTGTTGTAACGTGTACAACGTAGAAATATTTTCAGAATTCTTTTCAACGTCACCCGACATTACGCCGGGGTCGGAACCCTTGAGGACGATGTAGTAGTAATAACTCGCGTCATAGAGTCAGTGGACTGCAAAACAGACCTTCATTATTGCGTTATCAGTCTCTAGTGGGACCCGTCACTGCCATGCGGGTCAATCACACAATGCGGATCCCAATATAATAGTGTATTGCTCAAAATATTTTGAGGAAAAAGTATGGTTCGACTGAACGCTGCGATATCCAATACGTGCTTTGATTGTCTTCCTAACGAATTACTACGACTGCAAAGACAAACAACCCAAGCATACAAACATTGGCGTAACAGATATTTCCGGGTTAATTTTTGCTTTTAGCTTTAGCCGTGTTTTTTTAATACATTTTTGTAGAGACTAAAAGTTTAAAACTCAAGGTTTACTTTTGTTAGGACTCAGAATAAGTTAAAACAATATATTGTTTTAATTTATTCTGAGTCCTAACAAAAGTAAACCTTGAGTTTTTAATAGCATGTACTCTAATTAAATTTAAATAACTTACAAGCTGACCCATCAGGTAATGTCATAGTTATTTCTTAACTAGCTATGGATAGCTACTGGGTACTGTCTCAATGATCTTTAGTCCAGTTAAGACTGTCCCAGAATTCTTCCCCATTTAGCCTAATCGTGTCTGTGCGAGAAATATGTGGTTTTCAAACTCGCGATGTCTCGATTAGCAAACCAATAGCCGAGCTGCTAGTAGATAGGAACTTTGATTGAACACGAGCAGCAATTAGCACTGTATTTCTGAGTAATTATTTCTCTTCATCAAGTAAATAACAAACCACGTAATATTTCAACTTACCTTCTACTAATAACTGGGTCCGTTATCTTGTTATTAATGGTAATCTAGCAACGTTTCGACATAATACGTAACACAGATTATATGTGAACGTGACTGTACCATACAAAACCTTCGATAAACCCATTAATTACATCATTATTTAGCTCATCGTTAATTCTATTTGTTGAGGGTTCAAGTTTTGATAATTTCTTATTAAGTAACAATAGAAATTAAGAATAATCTTATTTGTTTAATTTTTTAGGAGTAATTTGCAACTGTATTTGTTTTTAAAGTTTTCAATCTAGCTCATTTTATTGGAATGGAAAATGTTTTCTCTCGTTCATTATTTTCCATTGCCAGGATCATTGAAGATACTGCTTGTTGGATGATGTTGATGATTATCAAAGTAGTAATCCTCTATTTCTATCATATTATAGGTACACGCTACGACGCATACGAAAATTTACCTTCTTAGGACCTGTATAGGACGATATTTGCAGGACATCTGCTGTTCGTCTTCTTCATAAACAGTTACAATCTACGTACCTTTAACAACGGACAGGTGGGGGTCTATTCTGTTATCAATACTCGAGAGCCATTTTGAGAGTTACAACGGTATTATTTTCACACTATCTGTGCCCGCGACTTAATTCGCGTGCATGTCGGAAAACAATAATTTGACGCTTTGAGAAGGTGTATGTACTTACCACGCCTCCATTGAAAAGGAAGAGTCTTCCGATCTTGCCTGGTGAAAAGCGCTACCTGGGGTTCTCACAGCACTTTCGAATGCAGTCACTGCGTCTTCAGTTTTTATAATGTCAATGCAACGAAGTGTCAATTTTATTTTTGAGAATAAATACAAATCTGCCTTCACCTGTCGTGCTCAATACATCGACTGCTCGTCTGGAGGAGTGTGCTGAATCGTGACCATGGTGAAGAAGGATCATGCTTTATGAGCGCTGTTGAAAAATGTTAATAAAAATCAGGCTAAAAAAACGACTAATGACATTATCAACATAATATTTTTGTGATTTATATTGTTTTAGTGTATCCTTTGCTTCATTTGTTTAATTAAGAAAACTTATGCTTTTCTGTAAAGATGTTCCAAACTCTCTAACACCTGCTTGCCCCTAGAAAGACCTCCTACATACAGTGTCCATGTGAAAAGCTACAGGTTTACTAAGATTCACCTCTGGTAATGGCTGCAATTTTGGATTTGTATTTCTGATTTTCGACACCAGCCTCAAAAACGATGAAGATGACACCCATAACGAAAATGTTGCCTCGTTTAACTCACTAAAACACAAAAATTACACCCCCAATTTAAAATTAATACAGTATTCGTTAAATAAAACTTATTGTAAGAACAATACAGCCGACTTCTAAAAAAAAAAAAAAATTTTGAAAGTCGTTAGCAAGGAAATATATGTATTAAGAAACCGGTAAAAAGTTATTAATTTTTAAACGTGGAACCTTCCAATCAATAATTCGTGTACTTACTTTATATTGATTCTTAGCTGTTTTTTCACATACCGTACAATAACCCAGTAATAATAGGTACCTAGGTATACTGTTCGTCATTGAGGAGTTCCGTGAGGATTAGGGTTTTTTCGCAGTCCATGATCAGTTGACCCACCCAGTGGTCAACTAATAAATTACTCGTGGGTTCTTAACCAGCTACCTACTGTGTTTCATCTTCCGTACGATTACCCATTCACAAAACAATAACCCTTCGAGTAAATTGGCTGTGTGACATACGGACGGACAGACAGGACGAAATAATGAGAGTTCAGTTACAATGTGCCATTTGGCTACAGAAACATCAAAACAGACGAATCTAGATTCGGGAGAGAACTGAGTGAGAGGAGACCTCTAGGGAGAAATCCAGAACCAAATATGCCAAGACCCAAATCCAGACTACTGAATTCCGGGACAGCTTCTGCCTACGAATCTACTTTATTTTCGAAAATGTTATTACAACAATTTCAATTTCTTAGTATTAATAAACGAATGAGAGTCATTCACCTGTGGAAAGTCTTAACACCACGATTCAGAAAATGACGACATTTGCTCAACGCCGTCTATCGATTACTTACACAAATGTAAGACTCGATCTGTATTCATATTTTTTTTTTTAATGAAACTGGAGCCAAAATGATTTGAAAAAAAAAATCGTTACTAACATGCACTCAGTTCAGAACACCATTTTCATTATTTTTATCTTACATTCTTTTAGCGGTACTAACCAACCACCAATCTAAAGCGATTTTTAAAAAATATTTTCATAAACATTACATAACATAACATCACGCCTTGTTTTCCCCGAAGGGTTGGGCAGAGGTTTACCCATAGTGCACCCACATTTCGCCAGTTATGTTAAAGTCCCACGCCATGCCATGGGGGCGAGCCTATTGACATCAACCGAGCACAAATCCAGACTACGGGCTGCTACTCAGAAGTTCCAGATAGAGAAACCCAATAACACGTTGCCCGATCTGGGAATCGAACCCAGGACCATCGTGCTCAGCAGTAGCTCTTGCGACCACTAGACCAACAAGGCAGTCATAAACTTTACTTTTTTTAAATAACACACATTAACCTTTATGACGTGTACAAATATTGTTATCACGTACTACTACAAGTAAGTACCATTTGGCTTCAATAGATGTCATTAGGTGTATGTGTAGGTAATGACTAGTTCTTCCTGAACATTTTAAATTGATTTAATCTTGTGACCGAAGCGATTGTGTTGAAACAAAAACTAATAATTACTCCGTGTTATACACAATATTTGAGTATAAAAATTAACCATTTGGTTTCTTGATCTAATTAATCTCTCATATCTAAACAGACAAACATACAAATAATCCAAAAATGATAGAAATGGCATCTGTTGATTGTCCTATAGCACCCCAACATTTTTTTTTTTATATTTTCAATGTACAAAAATGCCTCGTCTACAAATTTATAATATGTATAGAATAGATATAGGTGTGGGTACATGAGTAATTTAATAAATGGAAGAAGGAAAATTAATGACGTTGTAAAATATTATCTCGGTCAACCGAACGAGGGACTTCCTGATAAGTGGCGATTGTGTGTATAAGGTGTGACGTCACTGTACGGAAGATAATTATTATTTAAAAAAAAACGTTAAACAAAAGTCAAAGGTAACAAGATTTTAACTTTCATTGATTTATTTAAAAGAACGTTAAGCTGACGCGATTTTATAACGATAACTATCAGAACTATCTTTGCCTTTAATGGCGGACCTAATAACTAGACTAGCTAAATCTTAATTTATTTGTAGAGTTTAGTGCTTGCGTAGTTTAGCACTATATCACCTCTGGGTTGGTTGGTATTTGGTTGAATTGGTATTGTATGCTGGTTATGGTCTGGTGATTACTTTACGATCACTGATTCAATAATACGAATTAATATGGTTTAAAAGCTATTCTATATAGCTTTTATAATACAACAATTTATTACAATTACGAAATGGTAAATCTAAGCTTAATTAGCACTAAGATTTTTATTTATTTTTTCTAGGCGAAGTGGCGTTAGTTTTTATTCGAAATCTAAATTACAATATACAAGCTAACACTTAAATAAATATATATTGTACAAATGTATACAAAAAAAGAGGGATAGAGCCCATAGGGCATCAAAAAATACGTCCGCATCGCTGTCAACGGGACAAGTACCCAAAAGGCTGGCAGCATTGCCACGTTGGATGGCAATGCTTATCCTTTGGGCAAAAATTGGCCAGCCCTTTGGTCACGAGAAGTGTAGACCAACCGTTTGGCGATGTCCCGAAATAACTGATGAGCACTCTGACCCCAAGGACCTAGTGTTTCAGCCCCTGTGTTTAAGATGGTTTGAATTAAAATACTCGTTCATAAACTTTGTGTATTCCGTTTTTCAATTCTGAATCTTTCTGTAACTTTCTCTCTAAGTTTCGAAATTGTGTCAATGCTAATGGTTTAGTGAGGCCTAGCCGTTCCTTGGTTTCGGTTTTGAACGGCAGTCTATCTGGTATCTACCATTTTATAATCTCTGTTGACTGAAAATATTGCAAACTTTCATGATCTTTGGTAAACATTTCAATCCGGTATGGTTCGATGACTTAATTCTCCCAAAATCTTCGTAAATCGTCCCACAGTTTTACTTACCTTCAACCTTGTATTATTCGATAAATTGTTCTGACTAAGGAGAACATAGTCATGCACATCCAGCTCCTTTACTAATATAATTAATTACTTGTTAAAGGTACTTAGAGCTCGCGATCCTTTAGTATGAAACCTCATTTACTGTTCTACCAAGAATATTATTAATTAATTAAATACCGGCGTCGTTGACTGAATAGTTCGATACCGGGACAACATTCCGGAAATTAATGAAAGGCTACAGAAATATGCAGCACAATGCTGTTGGAATGATGCGTATATTTCAATGTTCAGTAGGACTCACTCGAGTGGTAATAAACTAATAAAAGCTGGCCTTTTATTCTATTGAAACTCCACACTACGCTAGGCCAGTTTATGGTCAAAGTGTAACCGCCGAACGTGCGGTTAACAGTTCAATAATAATTAAATTAAACTCATGAAGGTATTTGCTTGACGATATAATTATCTGTAAGGATCGTTGCAGGTGGCAATCAGTTGTTTCTGCCTATTATGGGAAGAAGGCGTAAGGTTTTGTAAAATGAACAAAACTTAAATTGAAACAATTACTATTATCTTAATGCTATTATAATATCAATGAATATCAAAATGACAAATCGCCTGCAATCGTCTGCCTCGTTGGTCTAGTGGTCGATGTCGATTCGATTTCGATTTCGGGTTCGATTCCCAGGTCGGGCATCGTGTTATTGGGTATTTCTATCTGGAATTTCTCAGTAGCCGCCCGGTGTCTGGATTTTGTGCTCGGTTGATGGCAATAGGCTCGCCCCCTATTACATGGGACTTACACTGTATAACTGGCGAAATGTGGGTGTACCTAAAATAGGTACACCTCTGCCCAACCCTTCGGGGAAACAAGGCGTTATGTAATGATGTTTTCACAAAATCGTTTTTGTTTTTGTTTAATATTATTACTTTTGAATACATACCAAATAGTTAATCAAATTAAAGCGTTCTTCCACTCTCTTACTTACTAAATTTTATGCTTTTGCTGTGTTCTTACAGGGTCAATATTTGTGTACCTTGCTATAAGACATCTTTGTAACATCTTTTTACAATATGGAATGCAATCAATAAATGATTATTACGATTATGATTATGTACGTATGTATATTATATCTATCTATAGACTTTCATCGTTCGGTTCCACAATTCTCATTCCTATACAACCCAACTCTTGCAAATCTATTGTTCCAAGACTAGCTTCGCGTTATTTTATCACATTATAAGTTCGCTCATCTTCCTATCGGACAAAACAAGCAACTTTCAATAAAGATTAAACGTTGGTCGAGTAGTTCCTCAGTTTTTCTACAACTTCCACATTATCACTTGAAGAATAAAAACTCCTTGAAACTAGAAGTGTAGTGGGTGGATACACTGTCTAAGACAAATAAATACAAGTTATTCTTGTGTTTCTAGGAGGATAAGTTTATAAATGTCATAGGAAAATGATACGACGACCCCACCTGATGGAAAATTTGAAAACATACCTTGCAAATGGACCTAGAACTAAGGGCTGTCGAGTGATGGGTTGGCAAACTTGAAGACAAAGGTGTAATATCTCTGGGCTAATAGGCTCCAACTAAAGTTTAAATATCCTATGGGATCCTGTGCACACTGCAAACCGAAATTATAAATGCTTATTGGCGAGTACAAAAAAAATCTTATATTTCCACTTCAATGTTTGGTATGAAATAAGTTCCTTTCCAGTCAAATACTTACTTCACCCCTTTTAATAGGCGATAGCAGATTCAGAAATTACTTTAAAAAAAAAAACTGTCGGTGTATGTAAACTTTATCTTAACAAACTTTTCGATCAAACGAAAAAAAATTTATATCAGTAGGATAAATTCGCTAAGATTTTAGTAAAGCAGACCATGAGAACCCATTTAGGTAGGTATTTTAACTAATAATGAAAATAATTTAGCTTTACTCTACGGTTTGCGATTTATTAAGAGGAGGTTCCCAAAAATGTGTGTTAATTTGCATTAATATTCTGGAACAGTCACACATACAATCAAAATGGAACTTTAGTATATGATTTATTGTATCTTTTTCTTTCCATGTACAAGACAGTTAAGTAATTGTAACATTTCCGCGAGATATTTTATTCGAATAAAAAATTATTCGTGCGAAAATGCTACAATTACCTAACTGACTTTTTTTAAGACATGATATTCGAAAATCATGTCTTTTATAAAGAAAAAAAATCAAGATACAAGAGAACAGTAAGACAATATAGTTTATTTTCTATCCACAAGTTTTTTTTTTCTCTAGATCAATTATTACTTTAGTTAGAACGAAATAAGACGTAACAATAACGCCATTAAGAGTGGATTACACCAATGAAACTATTGGAATATTGACACTACAGCTCTTGAACGCGTTTTACATGTGTTGACCGCGTTCAGTTTCATTGGTGAAATTGGCACTCGTCAGTCAGTAATAAATTTGCGTTTAGCACGAGTGTATGCGTGCTAGTGCTTAGTATTATAATGCTGACACTCAATGCTAACACGATAGTTACCATTATATTAGAGCTGTTAAAATATGCTGACGTACTATTTTAAATGTGATGACAAACATTGGTTACGCAGCAAAATCATAAAGTTTACGTTGTTCATAACAAAATATCACATACGCACGCCCTAAAATGTTAAAACGCTGGTTTAAGTGCATTGGAAGATGAGCTTTCAGGGTCAACCGTATTGCGGTTAATGTTGACCATAAAACATTCCCACAGTTAGGTGGTGCGCGCCGCCCTTGTGATCCCTGCTGATGTATTTACGTACCACGAATTATATGGAAGCTTGTTTAAATTTTTATGAAAGGCGTGGGCTTGTAAATTCTCTGTTTATGCTCGCACTCGCTCCGGATCCCACAATTCTCCTCGCCGAGACTCGTACTCAGTGTTAAAGTTAGGTCATGTAGGTATGTCTCTGTAATTTAATACAATATACACTCACGGTATTTATCGATAAACACAAACTACATACCTACTCCAACAACGTAATTATTAGATACACTTCCGCACAAGGACACCGGAAGAAGAGCGACGCGCTGCTAAGCTATGTCTTATTATAATTTCCCCGAAGACGGAAATAATATACAAAATGTCGAGTTCCGTTACCTTTATAAGGATTTTCCTTCGAAATATCTCAGGAACATCAACGAGAGGTGACATTACCGAAAAATGTCGGCTTCGTTTCACAATAACGCCTACACTAATCTAAATATTGTTCTATAGCCGCGTTAGCTATGTAACGAAAAGGCACATTCCTTAATGCAGAAACTTGCCATTAGAGAATTTCGTAAGAATAAGATTTAAATGGAAGCCTGAGAATAAAGGATGTTCTTAAATCACTAAGATTAATTTTCTGCGCACATAATTTATATCAGCAAACCAGGACGCGGGTCGACGAGACCATGAGGCAATTTACAAACTCGAAAATCGCGGAAGTTCGTTAATTATTCGGCGAGAGCGGGCTCGGCGCGCCGGGACTCACGGTTATTGACAATTAAGACAAGGCACGACCGCTTCACGCGCCTTATTGCTCTGCTTGCGGTCGACTCGCCCACTCGCCCACTCGCCTACTCGCCCGCTGTACCCGACCAGATCCCAGATATTCACTATTCAATAAACTGCACCTATAAAGTATAAGGATTTAGAGAGGTCGCACCAATATGCCCTGCTTTACAACCACTCTGAATATTAATGATAATTAAAACACCGAATTGGTTTGGTGCAATCTTGTTCGATTTCAAACTAACAAATCCTCATGCCTAGTTATCCAAAAATATGACGTTGTCTCAAGGCGACAATGCTTGAAAGTAACTCCAAAGTTTCCGGTTGATATCAATCTGTCGCTGCTGATAAATCTTATAGGCGAAAACGTTCTCTCTGGTGCTTTACAATCCGATTTCACAAGGTATTTTTGTTGGTATAGGTAAGGTATTTAACTTCCTCTTCCTCTAAGATAAATTAATTTTCATAAAAAAGATTTGATGTACCTACCAAGCTTGTTTTCAATAATTTCAATTCAAATACTTGTTTTTGAGTTATCTGGATCGACGTACAGTAAGTAACTTTTTATTCTTAATCATCGCTACATTCACTTGCAAATAGTGTATAACAATATAATTGCTATCATAATTAAGATTGCAAATTAAATAAAATGTACACACGCAAAAAAAATTATAATATTAAAACAATGCGTGAGCTACCCATTGCATAAGCCTAGCATAGCCTACCCATTGCGTCACCTATATATAACCCATGTAGTAAACCGTTGAGTCTCTCGCTGTAAGTAAAGGAAACAGGAAACGAGTTACGGGCATGCGGTTAACCAGTAAACCAATAGACTCTACATCCTACGCTATCCATTGTATGTACCCATCTACATTCTACACCAGATATACTCAATACTCAATACATTTATTGCTTTACCATATTGTGTACTTAGGAACATAATGTGTACTGTGTACTTGTGGACTTATATATTATAAAGGACGTTTCAGAATTGATATACTTGACAAATATTTAGAATAAAGTTATAATGTGTCGATCAGATAGCAGAGATATGCTACAAACGCACATGACACGTAAGTTCAATGTAAACAAGTAGAGCGGCTCCGAGGATCCCTCTCAAAGTAGGCCATGTATCGTATTATGGGTGGCTCCACTCTGTATTCATAGCGAATCTGGGACAGCGAGCAAGCCAAAATGGCGAATATAAAAATGAGTTAAGTGATAGTAAACGACGCTATGACCCGGGATCCGATATTATAACTTCGTGGTCTAATAGATTCTAAAAAGAAACTTAAGACGACATATTTAGTCCTACCATAAAAGTTCACCAACTTCTGTTACTCGTTAGTGGACGAGTTCGGAAAATGTTATAAATTTTGTTTATTAGACACATTTGTATGTACCTAAGTAAATTATTCGTAATGTTTTGCTACATCGCAAGTAAACACCATATTTCGTTTACATCGCTGCGGTATTCGCATTTGAAATTGTAATTATCGCCGGCATAGATTAAAAGAACATGTTACAATTCAAAATTATAGGACCGTTCTTAGCAGTTTCAACATTCATGCACATAATTATCATTTATATGCATACATTTCCCGTTGGAAGCGAGAAGCCGCGCTTCAAAAGTTCAATTTTAAGTATAAGCAATAAAATAAAATAAGTAGGAGACAATTTGGTAGGGAGTGAGCTTAAATCAAATAGGATTGTGAGACACAAGACGGGAGTTTATTACACAATTGACAAGTGAAATAGACTCACATAAAATGTTACTACGACGAACGTAAAGATGTGTTTCAAGTTAAGCTAAAACTCTGCAATGCCGATCGCATTGCAAGTAATATGAAAATAGCGAAAATACAAAGTCTACTTTATTAATCAATAAACCCCATTGTTTCCACCCTAGAGTGGACTTAAACCCAGTTCGCGACTAGATTAAGAAATAGGTAGTATCTTAATGTACCTAAATGTAAAAGCTGTTCTTATGAAAATTAGAATGCTAAATTTGGACTTTATACATTTTTTATATAAGAGTATGAATAAAATGAAAGAAAACCAATCCAGTACTTCCGAACTTTTTAAGCATTTTTTGTAAGGTTTCGTACCTCAATAGGAAAAATACGGAACCCTTATAGGATCACTTCGTTGTCCGTCTGTATGTCTGTCAGTCTGTCAAAAACCTTTTTGTCAGGAACGCGTAGAGGTATTGAGTTGAAGTTACTATCAAATACGTAGGTCTACGGTCCCATACACCTATAGAAAAAAAAGCTTCTAAGTCAACGCGATGAAACAATACGGTGATTTATGCGACATATCTGATATTTTTTTATTTATTTTGTGAAAACATTTTCATTTGGAGAATTGACTGTGACGTACATCAACGCATGTTAAGTTCGTTCATGAAATAAAAATCCAACCACGGAACCTTTCATTGTGCGTCGTCTAACATGCACTCAGCCGGTTTTTTATTCAAAACCAGTACATAGTCTACAGTTCAGCGGTTACCGAAGGCTTTTCCATTTATTGAAAAAGTTCCCAAGAACCCGAACCCACGCATTTTTTCGCATTTTCTTCGTGTCCAAAAGGCGGTGAACGATACAAATTATGACACTTTGATATGAAAAAGCTTCAATGGAGTGGCTGTTTATTGGGAAACAAAATGGAAGAGTTTCTATTTCACAATATATAGTCGCAATTAATGATCATCGATAACGATGTATGTACTTACTTAACATTAAAGTAAATTTGGACCTTACGACTTTGACCTTAAGTTTAAGATTGACAAACAGAAACACTTCCTTATCCTTTAAAAATGCGTCCCTTACATTATGAAAATCATGTTGTGTATTTTTTTTATTTTTATTTGTCAGCAAAGTTTTCTGCGGGCCACGGGGCTGACTGTCTATCCAGTGTGGCTATTGTCATTTGTGAATTCACATAGTGGTATGATAATACTCTACATTACTAGAAGATACCGATTCCCAGGTCGGGCAACGTGTTATTGGGTTTTTCTATCTGGAATTTCTCAGTAGCAGCCCGGAGTCTGGATTTGTGCCCGGTTGATGGCAATAGGCTCGCCCCCTATTACATGGGACCTAAACATAACTGGCGAAATGTGGGTGTACTATAGGTACACCTCTACCCAACCCATCGGGGAAACAAGGCGTAATGTTATGTTAGTAGGAGACTTTAATTTACAACAAATGAGTAATTAAATTTACATTACTACTTTATTAGAACAGCCAAATAACTTCATGAAAGTAAAGACCCGCGCCCAGCGAAAAGATTGATGTAGACTTGATGAAGCCAGATAGCTGAGTCAACGGCGCCATTTATAAAGACAGGGATGGGTAGTATTGCCTACACGTAATTATGTGCCCTGCTTACAGACCTACGTGGTCGGATTATCTACGGCGCAGACCCGATTATTTTGTCTTGAAAATGTGTAGATTAGATTGCTCAATCCGTGAATACATATTGTACGTGGTTTGGGCAAGTGAATGCTTGGGCCCTGATAATACCTACCTAGGTTTAATGATGTCGTTTATTTTTTATAGATAGATTCTCTTTCACATTCAAACTGCCAACAATTATTGTATCTAGCATTTAAAAAAACGAAATACGTCCACTGCTGGACATAGGCATCGAATAAGAAATAAAGACATCCGCAGGAAAACCAAGGTAAACCGATGTAGCCCACAAAGTATAACGCTGACTTTGTGAAAGCCGCAGGAATCCGATGAGTGCAGGAAGCACAGAACCAGTCGATGGGTTCCTTAGTTGGACGAATTTATCCCAAGAATAAACTTAATATTTATTTATTTAAACTTTTCGAACCCAAAGAGGTACAAAGGCGGACTTAATGCCTTAGGCATTCTCTACCAGTCAACCAAGGGTGGTGAAGAGATAAGATGGCAGGTGCTTTAATTGAAGGGGACGATGATGGAAGAATAATAACTTTAAAAAAATAATATAACTTGTGAAGTGTGATGTAAAATAGATATCGTGTAACTTATAATACACATACATACATATTAAAAAAGTATATACTTACAATACATATATACATGTATATATATATATATAGATAAATTTAATGGTGAAAGGTGTTGAGCCGAATCTACGCTATTTGTTACGAAAATAACTCTGCAATTTCCGCTTAAATGCATACCGACTGGTGGCCGTCCTGATATCAAGAGGAAGCGCATTCCAAAGAAGAATGGACTGAATATGAAAGGAAGAATGAACAAAGTCAGAAGTATGAGAAGGACAAAGCAGGAGAAGATTGTTGGAAGAACGCAGTTCCTTAGCGTGAGATGAACATAGATATTGGAAGTGAGACATAAGATAAGAAGGAGGAGTGGGAGAGGTAATATTGTAGTTGAAAAATATTTTCTACGGTACATTCCAACTGCAAATGTAATATAAGGAATGTTAATATATAATATAATATTAATATAATAATATACGAAATGTCAACCCCGAGCACCGCCACAGAACTATACTTCTGTGGCGGTGCGCGGGGTTGACATTTCGTTTCGCGCGTTATGCCTGCCTGGTACGCAGGCGCGGGGCCGCCTTTTGAGTTCGCGCGCGAACCGTCGGATGGGAACGCCGCGCTCCGCCGCATCATTCAGTGTCCACATCTTAGGGTATTTTTTGGGAACCAAAATTTAGGGTATTTTTTGGGTAGAAAATTATTTTGGGTATTTTTCAGGCAAAATACAGCATAAGTTTTTTAAAAAGAATGTTTAAAACTCCTTGCAATCAAATTGGTGATTGATTGCTGGACGTACCTAACTTGTTGTGACGATACAATGTACCGTTCTCTTCAGTCCGCTAGCAATAGACAAAAATAAATTTTTGACAGACAAAAGTTTTCGAATCAAATGTACAATTTCAAGAAAAAAGTGATGATGCAGATGACATAGCCCAGACTAGTATGGATGCATTCCAAGAATGTTTGGAAACGGTGTAATAGTTTAGCCATTAGTTTATTAATAAATTGGGAAATAGAATTGTTTTTTATTTAAAAAAATAGGGTAAAAACAAAAAAAAGTGCCTAATTTAGGGTAATTTCGACGAGCGTTGGGGTAAAAACAAAACTCGGTGGCATTCTTAATTCGAATGACGCCAGTGGCAACACTGGCGTCATTTGAATTAAGAGTGCCTTTGAAACATCAATGCATGCGGGCGTGAGGCGAATCGCTCATGCGTTCCCGCCAATTTCGCATTAGTCTCTATGTTTAGTATATAGTTACGCTAGTTTTATTGTGTTTTTGTGAAGCTGTTCTATGTGCGAGTTGTGAAAGTTAATTAAACTGTATATACCGGTAACTTTGTGTTTATGTTTTGTGTCGAAATCCCGAATATAAAGAACAATTACTTTGTCGGCTTGACTAATATGTATACCTATGCCAAATTACATCTTAAAAACTATCTGCGGACGGACGGACGGACGGACATGGCGAAACTATAAGGGTTCTATGTTGACTACGGAACCCTTAAAATAAGAGCTACTTATTGGCCAGTCCTGCAAATCCACAAAGAGCCTCAAGCTCTGAAAGGCATAATCTACTTTAACGGGGAAAACCAATGAAGATGAAGAAGATTAAGTTTCATAATAATTTACCCCATTTACAAAATAATTCCTTTCCGCAACTTTTAATGCATAAATTAAGCCGGTCGGTCGATAAAGAAATTGTTATGTATTCTAAAATGCTTTTGGAAAATTTGTCCAGAGGCCGCCCCCATCATTAATACCAAAATCTTAATTGAAGCGACGTACCTTTCGACACGACAAAGTGGGGATTTCATCATTAAAAATAAATTTAAAAAAAAGTCATGAAACTTTCCCTTTTTATTTTATTGGACAGGGATTTCTGGAATTAAATCGAATGGTGTCGTGTTCATCATTAATCACGGGGCCTCTGGCTTGTTCGCGATCCTCTCTTATGAGCTTTTTCTTTTTCATAAAAAATAATATTCCTGTTTATCAGTTTTTTTATGTAGGTAAGGATTATTCTGCCCTGTTTTTCTAGTGAAATGTACCTATTCTACCCGTAGAGTTTTTAAAGGTTCGTTAATAAAGGACTGTGCTTTCACAGAAAACACACATTTCCCATGTTTAAAACATAAATTTGATGTGAGACCTAATAAATTATGTACTCAGCCGAACCAAACGACACCGCTTTTAGGTACCCGAACACGGCGACACCAGCGGGAGATTGTAAAATATACTTGTACTTAAGTAACTGTGTTGCATATAACCATTACATAAACAATTTAGTAATTCGTTTGTGTTCTAGTAATCCCGAACTGTTTGTGTTCAAGTATCCCGAACTGTTCACAAGTGGTTTTAGTAGGTAACAAATTAATCATACCTACTTTCGTGGTTGAACTTTCGAGAAAGCAAAATGCCTACTGTATTTCGTTATTATTTTAAGACAAGACATGTAGCATAGCATTAAAACTGTTTCATAGTAAAAGATTTTGCCATTTATAGATAAACCTATCGAAACGGTAACTAAATTATATTCAATTTAGTTATCTATTTTGACTGTTATTTCTAGTAATCATATTGTTTGTAAATTCAAAATCAACGTTCAAATATTAATATATTCAATAACATTTTGTGTAACTATGCGCTATTGTCTGTCTATTCGGCTGAAACAAGAACTATAAATTGAATACCCCGTGAATGCATTTGCGGCAGCCGTAGTTATTGTTTAGATCTTGATGCAATTTATCATATTACAATAATAATAATAATAATTAGGTATTAACAAGTGTAAAAAATTTGATTATTGTGGAATTTTACCCAACATTCCTACCATTTTATCCGACATCCAAAAGGAGGAGGTTATCAATTCGTCTGTTTTAGGGTTCCGTACCTCAAAAAGAAAAAACGGAACCCTTCTAGGATCACTTAGTTACCCGTCCGTCCGTTTGTCAGTGTGTTTGTCAAGACCCTTTTTTCTCAGGAACGCGTGGAATTAATACCAAATACGTTGGTCTACGTTCCCTTGGAGCTTTAAAAATAACAAAATTCTAAGTCGTTGCAATAAACAAATAAGGCCATTTATGGGACATATTTTAATACTTGCAAATAAATCAATACCTACTTCCGATTGACCTACAAAGATGAAATTTGGCAAGAAGCAAGGTCTCACAGCACAAGTAAAGGACAAACTCAAAAAATCGTGAACAGCGCGGTCCGACACGCACTTGGCCGGTTTTTCTCACACGTGAATTATCAAAAAAGGCTAAAAATAAGTACCTTTCTGTGGCCAGTACTCGTTGTTTACCCCCACATTTTGCTGACGCGCCCTTATTCAGCAACATATCAAAGACATCATATTTGCCTCGATGAACTGATAACGATTTGATGACTCAATCAGTGAAGTACTCGTACTGTGATTATCTTGCTGTGCATTAGGTCGTATGTTCTTAGTAAATGCCTGTAAAGTTTCAAGTAAATGAGAACATTCACCTCCCATATATTTTTGGGCTAAATGTGAAAGTGTCGGCCAAACAATATGAAAGCTATATTCCAAATGAACACGTTTTTCTCTATTTTTTTTTCTATAGAACCAAATCTGTACCCCAATTGCGTAATACACAATCAATTGGAATCTGAATCGTTTTGAAACAGATTGCTAATCCATTGCTTCATAAGTTCGATGAAAAATTCTGCTCAACAATGTAAATAATGCAATGAATGTTGTTGAACTGTCGAAATCTAACAGATTAGTAGTAAAGATACACTTTACATACTTGATTTACGCACCGGCTTAAAACAACAGCTTGGGCCTTTGTTTATTTTCCTCTTTAATGTATTTTTCATTATACAGGGGGTAAAAAAACTCACCACATATCCGTTATCCACGCATTCTTTACATCAAACTAAATATAAACACTCCGGTTAGGGTGCATGCAACGGAACAGTAAGCGATCAAAATTCGAGTGGCACGTTGAGAGTCGTATTGCTGTGAACTCGCGGTACGACTGTTATGTGTTTAAACGACACACGCTCGAGTTCGCACACACTGACGTATCGTCGCGTACTCGCATCGCACTACACGAAATAATAATATATTTCCATCGCTTTTGTTAAAAACGGTCACACACATGATCACGCAGCATGTGCGTGACCTGGAAAGTTGCAAAAAATAATTGGATTTGCTAAAATTGCGCCTATAGCAGTAGGCACAATTTTACCAAAAAAAAATTAAAAGTTCTAGCTAATCGAATATGAACTATTAGATTAGCTACAACAAGCAGCTCATAAGATGCAATGCGGTTTATATTTCATTTTATGTAGTTTGCATTAATAATAATATCCAAAAAACTAGCTCCTTTTTTATTTCAGTTGTTATTGCAAAAAAAGGTTTATAATAAAAAAATGTGATACAAAATAACATATTTATTCGTTATAATATTTTACGTAAAAATAACAAACCGCTACGGTTAATTATAATAACTACTTCAGCGGAATAAGATGTGAAATACTATGTCAAAAAACTTAGAAGCAATTTGGATTATTTTGATACGTGAAATGTTCAAAAAATTTAATATGAATGAATGAATGAAATGTACCGACCCCAGCGTGGTTTGACTAGACTCGATTAATCGAATGGACCCCATGATTTGCACCAGCCCCTGAAACCTTTTTCATGGTACAAAGTTCTTTGCATATCAAGGAATAGACCGGGGGGCACTGTAATGGTAGGGAAGACGTGCCCTTTGGATAGGAAGGATTAAGAGCCTACGGAGTATGCTCCCTAACGTAAGCATTGGACTAGTGGAGAGGCGAGTGGTATTTGTCTATAGGAGGGATCTTTTAACGACATCGCAGCCGGGTTGATTCAGGTCGAGCTTTGACCTTCAATATCTCCCTAACCACAAGGTTTCTAATGTTTGTTACGCAATACCAAATACGGAATTTCCCACATTTTGGACTGGCATTCTAAAAGAAAAACGCAATAAGCCTTCAGGTATGGTCCAGTACAAAAAAAAAAACCTAATGACGAGGAGTATAAGTGACTCTCGGCTTCGTTAGCTTTTTACATCCGGTATTAAGGTCCCTACTAAAACAAGTGTTAAGTAATTAATTTCACAATTGTTGCGTAAATAAAAACCACTAAATAAACCCAAAATAATACAGGGTGGAAAAAATCATTGGGCACTGATGGGAAACCAATTTAAATCCTTAAGATTGGTTATTTTACTTTAAGGAAACATTCCTTCATTTAAAAAAATAAACAATTCTGTGTTCACAGATTTCTCGACAACCTTACATACACCGGGAATGGAACCAACAGAAAATTAAAAAAAATAAACACTCGCCATTTTATTCCACTAATCGATAGGATTAGTGTTCCGGATAAAATCTCACCAACAAACATTTGGCCTTAAAAAAAAAGGTCATGAAATGTAATAATTAAAATCTAACCTTAGTTTTATTTTACCATCAATTCTAATAAAAAGGATACGTAAACATTAAATAAAATTATTAATTTATTACCCAGCAAGACATTGATACTTAAACTGTTTAAAATTACAATTTTGTAACACTTTGAAACTTAGACAAAAACTTAAACAACTCCTCAGTTTGTTGAGTCTTTTTTTTAATTCATTTTTGTAGCCTTCTGCAACTTGTCGTGGTGTATGCTCCTAATAACATTTTCTACCTCAACTATTAGCTCTTCTACAGTCTCATAAGACTTTTTGTAAATAGCATTTTTTACTAGGCCTTGTTGAAAAATTCTCGCCGAACGCCAGAATAGCGGTGGTAAGTCCCATCTTTGAGGAGTGGTTGGAGAGGCGCCACGGCGTTCTCACTTTCCGCCTGACACAGGTCCTCACCGGACACGGTTGTTTCGGGAGGTTCCGGCGACACCCGGGCGTTGCCTCCCGCCTTATGCGAAATAAGGCGGGAGGCAACGCCCGGGTGTCACCATTGTGTGGATCGCCCGGAGGACACGATGGAGCATACGGTGGAGCTCTGCACAGCTTGGGCGGAGTACCGCAGTGTGATCTCTCGCGTCTGGCCCTGGTCCAGGCCATGGTACGGAGCGAGAGAGAATGGAAAGTCGTCACCTCCTTCTGCGAAGCAGTAATGCTTGCGAAAGAGGAGGCGGAGCGCGTAAGGGAGAGAGCCTTGTGCCCTCACGCCCCCACTAGTCGCTACAGGAGACGCCCTGGGCGTCGGGAGTCGCCTGCAGATTCCCGGCCACCGTAGGCGCGCGCTTGCGGAAGGCCCGGGTCAACGGCGCGTCGTGTTCCACGCGCGCCTCAAAGAGATGTCAGCATTTAAGCCAAATAATCTGTCTCAAGGATTTAAACTGGTTTCCCTTCAAGGCCCATTGATTTTTCCACCCTGTATATCATTATGTTGTGGTCGGCTTCCAATCTAACCGGATGTAGCTGAACACTGATATTTTAAATGGAACGACTGCCTATCTGACCCCCACAACCTTTACTAGTATATCAATGCCCACATAATAAGATACCCCTTGGCAAGACTGGTTGTTAGACTTTCGACCAATTCTGACGACCCGTAACGACTGTCAAAGTTTCAAGAATGACGGCCGAGACCAACGGCTTTACGAGGCATGGAAGGCAAGCTGAGTGCCCTTGCCCTCCATGCCTCGAAAAGCACATCTCGGTATGTAAAGATGGTCAGCCATCCACTTACTGGCCGCGGAAAGCGCAGCTTAACCTGATCGATCGGGACGGCAAGTAATAACTTACTAACCACGATACTTCTAATACTGTAGCTATGTGAAGAATAACCCTAGAGTCATAAAATAATCATTTATATTTCTTACCCAGTAAAAAACTGGCATCATTTTATATAACACCATTGTACTACTCTGTCAAGAAAGTACCCGGAAAAGATCAATAATACGTAAAATGTTAGTTATTCATCCAAATTTATTTTATCGCCTTCAAAGTATATTCCTTCAGAAACGATACACTTACGCCAAAGAATAATCCAATCATCAAAACATTTTTCCTGAATTGAGTTAAGTTCTCGCCGCGAATTCTTCTGTATGTGTTCTACCGAATGAAAACGGGTGCCACGAAGTGAAATTTGAGCTTAGGAAAAAAAGAGAAGGAAAATCGTGATGAAAAATCCAAGAATTTTCTTTACACAATACTGGCTATTTTCGTTGAATTTGGTCGCTTAAACGCCGCATAACGCTCAAATAATTTTCTTCCGAGTGCCCAACACCGCGATAGTCAAAGAAAACTGTCAACATGACTTTGACTTTTAATCGACTTTGGCGTGGTTTTTTCGGTTTCGGTTCAGTTGCAAGGCGCCAGTCCGAAGCTTATTGACTAGTTAGCTTGAACTCGGAAGCCCACGTCTCGTCACCAGTAACAAAGTCGATTCATGAATGTTGGGTCGGAATTCACCAAACAGATTCATGTAAACCTCATTTCATAAGCCTCAAGATATTTAACACCTACTGCTCTATAAATTTACGCGGCCTCAATAACAATTAAATCAAACATCTGTAGCTATGCGACATTAACAAGCAGTAGAATTAAAAATACATTGCTCAACAGAACATCCCACACTGCAGTATTAAAAAAAAAAAAGTATTTTCTGTATGGGCATAAAATATATAATAAGTTACCCATAGACATAAAGAATCAACATTAAATTGGAATTTAAAAAGAAATCATACAATCTTTCTGATTTTAAGTCTTGACAAGGAAGGAATTCCTTGAAGAAAAATAATTATATACTTAATATAAACCGATGTAAAATATAAGAGTTGTCATAAATTGTGTGAACAATGAAAACTAATACAATATTATGAAAACTATATATTAACTGTAAATTTGAGTATGTATATTTAGTTTATAGTTTAACATTTAAAACCATCTAAATTGCAATGCTCTATCAGGCAACTAAGTTGTAAGAACCTACATATTGCTAACATCTACAAAAATGTTTATTGTGAAGTGAACTAAGCACTTCACAATAAAGTATTTGAATTTGAATTAACTCGTTCTGTTCTTCGCCTGTCCTCGGCGACTCTTAAGCGATTGAGTTTTTTGAGAAAATTCAGATATTTTGGGACTAGCCGAGCGGCAACATGTTTCATAACCTAGTGATTATTTATTATAGTACGCATCGTCTCGTGAGACACAGAAAGTTCAGCGGCAATCTCTCTCAAACTTGAATGAATATTTTCAGTCACTATTTCTTTTACTTTTTCGATGTTAACTTCAGTTGAAGACGTTGATGGCCTACCAGAGACAGGCAAATCTTCTTTGTACCACTAACATGTAAGTGTTTTCGATAATGTCGATTCACCGTAAGCCTTCTGTAACATTTTCAGTGATTCCGAACACGAGATTCCATTGGCGATGCAACATTTAAGACAAACTCTCTGTTAGATTTTTTGTCCATTACGAAATTCGTAGTACACACTAGATATGATCTAACTAAAACCAGCACTGCATTTAATCTAAATAACAGATGCAACTCAAACTCCGCGCCAAAATGGAAAACAGTTGTACCAATCTAAAAACAAACAAAAAAAAACACTGGAACCATAAACAAATCATCCATTGCCGATCCTTTTCGGCGAACTAAAAGCGGGATAGCTTGCTGAATCCAAGCGTTAATAAGTAACTACCGAATGAAAAGTTATATCAAAACCACATTCCATAACCAGCATCAACGCTGAATGGTACGCTTCCAAATGCTTGGCAGAATTTTTCTCTGTTGTGAGCAATAAGCGAACAAATACAAGGCTCCGCGGGCTACTCCACCACGACAACGCGCAATCGCACACCGCGCTCAAATCGAGGGATATCCTGGACAGCACGCCGGTCCAACTCCTTGGTCGCCCTCCTTACAGCCCTGACCAAGCACCGAGTAACTATCTTTTTTTTCACGAAAATAAAACTCTGCTCAAAGGGATACAATTTTCGTCGCCAGAAGATGCGATGTCAGCGTTCGAGCAGGCTGTAAACGAGGTGTATACGGCGGACTGGAAAAAGTGTTTCGAAAACTGGTTCAGACGCATGAAACTTTGTATAGAGGCTAGTGGACAGTACTTTGAAAAGATTTAATAAAAATATATTTAACTATGGAACATTTACTTTTATTTTCGCAAAACTTTCTGAGTGTCCCACTTATAGCCGTAGTTTGTATCTACGCCTAAGGGAATGAATAAGTGTGCCCATTTTCCCAGGCTCGAGCTCAACCCATTTAAAGATAGACAATACCCATTGTCGTACAGTATAATCCTAAATGTGTCGGGATGTCTTTCTCCGCTTCAAAGTTTCCTTCAACCTGCTCACGCCTACTTCAAAATATCAACATCGCATAATAAATAAAATCAATTTCCCTGCACTGACTGAACACAATTTTTCAAGAATTTTTGAGATTGCTAACAGTGAAATGGGTCTATAATTATTTGGGTTTTGTTTTGAACCGCTCTGTACTGGAAGGACCTGTGCCTCTTTTCATTTCTTACGAAATATGCCTGAGTCTAAGCTAAGGTTTTGAAAATATGTGTTACTGGAATTATGCTTTCACTTGTTGTTTGTTTGTTATGTGTTGGTGTAAAATTATCCTGGCCTGGGGTACTGACGTTTCTCAGATTTGTGATTATTTGTCTACGTCACTGTTCAAAAGGTTATTTAATTCATACGGCTGGCGTGTTAAGCCGGATATTATTATGTAGGGAATTTCATAATTTTCAAGTTTACATGCCAGTCGTATCTTAAAGCTGTAAAATATTGTGAACCGAAATCGTAAGATATCTCCGATTGTGTCTCAACTCATGCAATTTTTTCCTTAGCCCCCATCTCACCGCGTTTTCCTAAGGGGCGCTACATCGGTTTCGGTCAAACTATAGTACGAGTTATTTTTAATATAGGGGCGCCGATGAGATGCTTGCCTACGGCGCTCTCAACGTTTAATCCGCCTCTGCTTCTAACTTTTGATTGTTACGATATTTGTAAAGAAATTCCTGAAACGATTGTAAAATTAGTTTTTTTGGTTTGTCTCTAAGGTGTTTATTTGAATCACGATGAACTTTGTCCGTGTATATTATCCAAGGTTTTCTGATGGATTTAGAGTTGCTATTTGTCTCATCTACCGTGTTTTTGTAATGCACTTGTCAGAATATTGTGGAATTCATTGATTTCATTGTTAGCATCTAGTTCGGACATCACTCCAGACCACTCTGTTTCTCAATCTTTAAATTCCTTTATCAGTGCAGGGAAATTGATTTGATTTATTCTGCGATGTTGATATTTTGAACCGGTAGGCGTGAGCAGGTTATACCCCATCATAACCGGTAATCGGTGATATCAATATCACAAAGGACATGGACAAAAAAGTACACTCCATGTAAATACATTCATACATACCATTCCATACATAGTAATCTATATTGTTTAATAAAAACATTTAAAAAATTTAAAGACAAATAGACAATGACAAGTTCAGAGAGGTTGAAAACTACTTTTCAACCTCTCTGAACTTGCTTTCTCTGACCATAGAAAAAGATAAAAATAATATGGCACGTTCCTCACCAGACATGTGATATAAACGACAAACTGTCGATTATCTTGCTATTAACACTGGAGTCTGATTTGCATTGCGTTTCGGATTTGTTTGTTGGTTTTGTGGTTCATTATGAGGTGCATCAACTACGGAAGAGCCATGCAAAGGTTGCAAAAGCATTTCATATCCTCGATTTCTGCACACCTTCATAAAAGACTTATGCGTTGGATAATGTGTTCAAACCCAGGTATGAAATTGGAGTAGAAAAAACTAAAAGTGATTTATTTTATGTAATATGGTATGCAATAATGACATAAGTGCATCTTATTTTGAGTTGCCTCTGAAAACATTTATTAGCCATCCATGCTTCTTATTATGAAATACCGAAGCTGGTGAACATGAGAGACTACTTGGCCATAACCGGGGAATGACCGGATCGGTAAGATGGCTACTCCACCCCTTCGTGATGAATTACAATATAAAATTCTACGGTCTTCTTCTACCAATGAATCCTCAAAGTTTCTTTTCCTCGAGGTTTGTGTCAAAGGAGTTAAAACCGTCCTTGGTGTCGTCTATTGCCCCCCTTCCATTGATTACTTCACTGAATTCGAGTCGATCTTTGGGTTCAGAGTATGCACATCACATTGTTATTGGGGATTTTAACACCAACCGCCTTGCCCTCAACTCCCCTCGGTCCCATAAACTCCTGCATCTAATCGAATCAGCCAGTCTGCATGTTTTGCCTCTTCAACCCACTCATCACAATATAGTCGGTGATGATACTTGGCTTGACCTGATCCTTACCTCTAACCCTTCCCTAGTTTCCTCACATGGTCAACACGATGCTCCTGGCTTTTCCCATCACGACCTTATTTTCTTATCCTATGTCCTTAAATCCCCTAAACCAAAACCAACGTTCCAGTACAGGCGTGGTTTTGCACGTGTGAATAGCGAGAGGCTTCAACAAGATGCGTCCAATATTGATTGGTCATAACTGGAAGCAGCTACTTCAATTGAGCAAAAAGTCAGATTGTTCAACAATGTTGTGGTCAAACTTTTTGACGCCTATCAAGAAAATCAAGTTGAAGCGTCCGCCTGCGCCTTGGATGAACAAGGGAGTTCGGATGGCAATGCGACGGAGGGATCGCGCGTTTCGGAAATTTAAAAGGGATCGCTCGGATGACAATTGGGCCTTGTTTAAGGCTGCTAGGAATCGGTGTAATCAGATGATACGCTACGCTAAATGCCGCCACATCCTAAATAATATTAATTCTTCTTCTCTTGCCGATATTTGGAAGTTCCTTGGAACTTTGGGTATCGGCAAATCGCGACATTCGGACCTTCCTAACACAATTGGTTTCGACGATCTAAATCGCCATTTCTCCACTGTTCCCACTCTAGATAGTCAAACCAAATGTCAAACCCTCGACGCGTCCCAATATTAACCCCTTTGTCTTCACCCCAGTCGGCTCGGAAGAGATCAAAAAAATTATCCTTTCCATTAAATCCAAAGCGTGGGCTGCGATAATGTCAGCCGCCATATGATCGTAGCGGCTCTTGATCAACTCCTCCCAGCAATCTCCCACATCAAAAACTTCTCCCTGTACACCGGTGTTTTCCCTTCGCTAAAGCCCTTGTTCGGCCCCTGCCTAAGATACCCAATCCCTCTCTTCCTAGTCACTTTCGCCCAATTTCCATCCTTTCCTTTATATCTAAAGTGCTCGAGGCCAGAGTTCATAAACAATTCTCCCACTTTATTCACCGCAACTCCCTCATCAATCCATTTCAATCCGGTTTCAGGCCCGGGCACTGTACCGTATCAGCCCTCCTTAAAGTGACTGACGATATCAGGCGGGGCATGGAAGACACAAAAGTGACAATTTTAATGTTAATTGACTTCTTCAATGCTTTCAATACCGTAATAGTCACGAAGTCCTTTTATCTATCCTTTCCTATCTTATGGTCTCTCGAGAGGCTTTGGAATGGTTTTCTTCTTATCTTCAGGGGCGTCAGCAGTCTGTTCGTGCTGGAGACTCTTCGTCGAGTTGGTGTGATCTTGCAGCTGGCGTCCCTCAAGGCGGTATTCTATCTCCTCTTTTGTTCTCCATTTTTATTAATCTAATTACCACCGAACTTTGGGTTGCGTATCATCTTTATGCTGACGATTTGCAGCTTTACTACCAGCAAATGTGGACAACATATCCGTTGCGATTGAGGAGCTAAACCGGGATTTAAGTGTGGTTAAAAACTGGTCTGATCGATTTGGCGTGGCGGTTAACCCTACCAAGTGTCAGGCTATCATTGTAGGGAGCCCCTACAGTATGAGGAAAGTGAAAGGCGTTACTGTACCACCTGCAATGTTTGATAACTCAGTCATCCCGTTTAGCTCCGATGTTAAGGATCTTGGTCTGCATGTCGACACATGTCTTGACTGGCGAAAATAGGTCACGACTGTAAGTGAAAAAGTCACCGGAATGTTGCGGTCACTCTATCGTTTGAAAAACCTTCTCCCATCACACATAAAGGCTATGCTTGTACAGTCCCTAATCTTACCCATAATAGACTATGGTGATGTGTGTTACTATGACGTGAATGCAGATCTCCTCAATAAACTTGACCGCCTTCTATATAACTGCATTCGATTTGTCTTCAATCTACGTAAGTATGATTATATTGTGTCTGCGCACCGATTGCTTTTAAAATGGTTACCAATACGTCAGCGTAGAGAGTTGAGGGCTCTGTCTATGTTGTATTCTATACTCGACAAATCTACCTCTCCTTCTTACCTGACCGCCCATGTTCAATACTTATGCTCAGCTCATAGTAAATCCAGCCCAGCCCATAAAAATCTTCGTTCCACCAACAATCGTCTTCTACGATGTCCTTCACACCGCTCTGGTTTTATTCACTCTTCTTTCTTTTTCCAAGCGGTCTTTCTTTGGAATGCGCTCCCTCTGAACATCAGGATAGACCAGTCGGTTATCTTTTAAAGTGAAGGCTCGTAAACATATTCGTGAGACGTTTATAAAAACATCTCAGCGCTGATTAGCTGGATTCGTTTTCAGGTAGAGGACTACTATCGTTATTTCTCCTGACAAAGTTTAATCTGTTTATATGTATGTATTTGAGTTTATATGTATTATTATTTTATTATTTTTCTTAATTTAGTTAAAACATAGTATATACTGCTCATTAAACAATAATTTAATACTTTAAAATATAATCAGACGTATACAAAAAGATACCCTTGTTGCAAAAAATTATATAAACCTAAGCTTATATCCGTGTTTATTCTAACTGTGGTTAGTTTTCAGCCCGCAAGAAACAACTATTTTTGTCATGTGTGTTGGATGCGAGCAAATAGACTGTCAGTGCATGACTCATCACGAGGCATGCAGGAATTGGCTGCAGACAACAATGCAGCAGCCCCTAATCTTCAAGTGGTTAGTCCACCATAGCCACCACCGTTTCCGCCTGTTCAAATGGGCCACTTCAAAGGGAAAGTCAGTTTATGTTTAAAGCAGTTATTTATGTAACTCTTCTGTTTCTCATTTATGTTACTGAAGCACTATTCTTTAGTGAATATGTGAAATAAAAATGTTCTGTGTTATCCAAGCTGGTTGGTTGACCTCGGTCTCATTAACACTAGCACTTAATCGCTGTTATGTATATTGAGTTGTTTATATTTTATATTCTCACTTTTTATTATTATTATATAAATAATACTGTTTACCCGTGTTTTATTTTGGGTTTCCCTTGTTAATTGGTAATTAGAAATTAAAAAAAAAAATAAGTTAACCTGTAAGTAAACTTACTTTAAAGAAAAACATTAGTTTTGAATATACTTAGTTAGTATCGTCACATATTTTTGATATTATTACCCAGTTTAATTAATGTTAATCAATAAGCAGTTAAGAATTCTGAATTCAGGTGGCCATCACTTTGTTTTAATACCGAGTGGTACTAAAACCATTTATCAATTAACCATCATAATTAACAACTGTTCGCTGGTTTAAAGTGCTTTAAGTTTTTAATAGCACAATCATAATATATACGCTTATTGCCTGTGATCTGATTTTAAGGTTTCATGAAACTGAGTACGTCTAGTCCATTGTAATGACAAGTTCTTTGAGTGTTTTATTTAATGTGTCAAAATTTTACGAATAAACATAACATGACATCACGCCTTGTTTCCCCCAAGGGTTGGGCAGAGGTGTACATATAGTACACTCACATTTCGCCAGTTATGTTTAAGTCCCATGTAATAGGAGGCGAGCCTATTGCCATCTACCGGGCACAAATCCAGACTTCGGGCTGCTACTGAGAAATTCCAGATAGAAAAACCCAATAACACGTTGCCCGACCTCAATCCGACCGGAATCCGGACCGGTTGACCGACGGGAATCGAACCCAGGACCTCATGCTCAGCAGTAGCGATTGCGACCACTAGACCAACGAGGCAGTTTTACGAATATAAAACACCAAAAATCGTTGGTGTACACTCAATTCGATAACTATGCCAACATCTATACATAATTTGGCCATGTCTTTTATCCTACAACAGTCTGATATACTCGTATCGATTTAAGGAATACTCGTATGTGATGTAAGCATGACTTTTGACATGTTGGTTTCGAAATAACTTTTTCAGTCCGTGTTCGGTCATTAAACATAAATAATCCGACTTTGAAACGTTTCTAGACATTTATCAGGTTTTGAATCATTTTTAAGGTGGTTTACTAAATGATCTGATTAACATTATTTAGTTTTTTTTTAAATATGGTTTAATATAAAACTGACAGGAATATTTACATGCTTTAGTATTATTTTGTTGTTATTATTGTGAGTGTTAATCCTGTTTTTTACTTTTGTGTTTTATTATTATTTTATTTTCTCATTTAGTTTTAATCTTAATATGGCGGTTTGAGTAATTATGCGGTCTGCCCAGTGTCCTTTCTTTGGTAGTCAGCTCGTCGAATCACTGAGCTCTAATGAGTTCAGCTGCACGATTACTGACAAATGCGTGCACTAACTAGTTTAGTAGTCAGAGTATTAAATTTATTGTTACCAAGTTATAAGCCTAATGTGTCTTTGATCTTGGTATAGTAATAGGATGGCTTTTGGTGAAATAAAGAAAATAAATAAACTGGACAGGTCCACTCAATATGTGTGGTTCTTTCCTCAAAAGACCATTTCAGACATCAATCCAGTTAGTCTTCACATGATCTGACCAAGATTATGTCTGGACTTTAAAAGAGACTGTGACCTCTGAGTTTGTTTCGGCCTTTCTTCTCACAGTGGTCAGATAGGAAACGCCGACCTTATATAGTTTAAAAAATATGATTGACGTGTAAAAAAAAGTGTTTGTAGTTTTGTACAAACCAAATTGAAATAAAATAATTTATAATTTAATATGTTTCAACAAAATAAATCAGATTATAGGAGTGATATTGGCAGATATTAGGAGTGAGAAAAAATTATTTACACAGTCATTAACATAATTGCCAATAGGTCTAGACAAAATTGACTCAGAATCAACCACAAAAAAAAAAAACGTCACGTAAGCAAAAGAGTCCTGAATCATAAAATCAAATAGTGTACTGTTTTCTATTCTAAACAGAATCATGAATTAAACTCCAAACAATAAAGTTTTATTAAATCAACACGTACCTTATGTGGTCCCGGCTCCCGATAGACATTTTCTAATGAATAGAAATTACAGAAATTGACGATGAGTATTGTGTTAACGCAATAAAGTAGTCTATGACGGTATAGTATGTATGGATGTGTATATATTAGATATTTACTCATGAAATGGAGATTTGTATGAAAATTTAAAAAAATATTGTTTTTTTTTTATTTCAGTTAATCAAAGTACTGGCCGAAATTAATTAATATTGCCATTTTGATGGCAGTTTGTTTATCCCTTAACTGTAAAAGTCTGCCGGACGGGAGACAATAAAGTCAGCGAAAGCGTGCTGTACTGCCTCTCGGGTGTTGAATTTACCCACTTAGAAAATTGACAACATTTAAAATAAAGTAGAAATCTATTGGGGCAAGGTCCGGTGAGTGCGGTGGGTGACGGAGAGTTTCCAGCTGTAACTCTTATAGCTTTGCGATGGTCGTGAAGTGTGAGCTCTCGCGTTTACGTGGAGAAGCAATGGGGACGAGCGATTGACCAGTCTTAGTTGTTGAATTGCGAGCTTCTCCATCATTGTTTGCAATTCTTGGCAATAGACATCTGCCGTCACTGTTGTGACATTCGGTAAGAAGTTGTGATGTACAAGTCGCCGGCGGCACTGGTCTACCAGACAGACATCATCATCTTCGCACTGATTAGGTGGTCAGATTTAAAACGATTGAACCAATATGGACAGTGTTTATGCAAGTAGTGTTAGGCCCGTACACGTCGTTAATGTTTCGTGTTGTTTACGCAGCGGTATTTCCACGTAGGAACTCATATTCGAAAACTGTACGAATTTTCAGTTTATCCATGGCGCCAAAAACTACCACAATTTCACAAAAACAAAAAATATCTAAAAACAAATGACAGAAATTAAATTAACACGGCTTTCGAATAAAATGTATTTGAATTTGGAATTGCGCCAATCCACAGAAAATTAAATCTGAAAATGCTGGATTTAGAATCTCCAATTACATAAGTAAAGACCTATTATTTGCATTTGTATTCTTGGCTAGGAACAACACGGTGTTTTCTTCGTACAAATATTGACAAATAATTGGTTTACTCCGTGCGATCGAATAAGTAAACCTTTTCCTAAGTTTAATTCTGGAACAAGCCAACAATGTTTGCGTAAATTCATCAAAACACCAAATTTTGAAGTATATGTTGCCTTTATGACTTTCTATTATTATTTCCAAATTATTATATGCCTATTAACAGCTGTAGCTAAGATGTCATTATGTTTTAAATAGGACGCGTTAGATTCTGAATTACTATGTATATATAAATTCCAAGCACCGAGGCAGGGATACTGCTTGTCTAACACCTGGTGGCTGAATCAATATTCAAGAATGGTTTATGTTCTATCTTCTAGTTTATTATTTTAGGAGTTTATTTTGTTTTAAACGACAAAGTCAAATCGAAAGTCAGTCGAAAAATTTCAATCCTCGGTTTAGGTATGAAAGCAGCCACAGAACCACGGCGGTACGACGACATTGCTATAGCTAAATCTCGAGGACCGATTATTCAGCATGTCAGCCATTAAGCCACGATTCCCTCCTTCATTCTCAGATTATCGTTAAGAAATTCAGTCAGACGATAAAGCGGTCATTTGGCTCTTCACGGGTCCTCATAGCTCCTCATAGCCTGTCGAAGGCGCATCACGTAGGGTCGTGTGCCGCGATCAGTTTTCAGCGCACCTGCAGCCGCCGCTCGCATACTAATCCACAATAGTGTTCATACTTATTACGTGAGCAAATTAACATACCTTTAACTATCTACTGAATTAAAAAAATCCTAGTCGTCCATTGTTTTTTTTTTTTCTTTTGTTACAACAAAGGCAGTTCCCATTAATAAGGAGAAATTTATAAAGAAAAGTTTGTTAGTCTTTTATTCCGATTATTCTTGCTTGCCAAGTAAGATAAATCATTCTGATTTAATACAGAATCTTAGTAAATATTTTGTAATAATAAAGTCCGTTAATTTTACCTTTGACAATAAATTGTGTCTCGTCTCTAATGTAATCTGAGGAAGGATATTGTTATTAATTCACACCTTTTACAGAAAAGCTACTCTGCCTGTAGACAGAGCTTCCCGAGTTCTCAAGAAACCATTCAAAACTTTTTCAAAATCTACCTACTTAGCCGTTTATTTATTCAATTTGTAGGAATAACCTTTGTAACGGTGATACTTGAACCGTTTCTGTAATTTGATTACGAGCTGAAAAACAAAAAACTTGTGAAACTTTGACACTGGAAAATTATGGTTTTAGATAGGGTGTGGTGCTGTGTTAGTGGCTGCACGAGCGACTCACAGTTGACAGTGTTAAATAAAACCAGACAATGCTAACGCAAAAACTGTCTCCCTTACTTTGTAAACAGATCTCTCACAAATTCTCGAGGACATCAAAAGCGACGCGCGTAAGCTGTAAAATAAAAGTGAGTGTTTGAAGAGGCGTGAATTATGTAACGCGCACAGCCGCCTCGCTGTCTTACCTGCACTCAGGAATCATTTGCTCACATCCGAGCAAATTACTCATTTTGGCCGCCTTTTTTTATTCAGCCTTTCCTTATGTAAGTAGAAATTATACACATTAACAGGATCAAAAGAAGAAACCGTGTTCTACGTGTGTGTACATCACTCAACGAAGTGAATATGAGTCTAAATGCTTATCACAGGTACCTATAATACGGGAAATTCTCGTTTTTCTCTCTTCAATGAATGTTTCATAGGCACTGAAAATTACTTTGTAATGGTAGGCTACTATCTAAATAGGTGTTGCAGAAGCGAGAAACTACGGAATTTATTTTATCTTACGTTATTGCTAAAGAAACTCGGGCAGTTGAACTGTTCTGGCCAGGAAGCAAAAGTCTTTAGAAGCTTTGGAAAGCGAATCTTTTTTGAAATTCTAATGCGTCGCCTAGTCTTTAGAATTCTATTTCAGCGCGTTGACGGTCTTAACCGTAGTTGTTTGTTCAAACACTTCACGAGTATTTTATCTTATTGCGACCGTTCCAGCATTTTGTATAAGTACAACTTCAATTTGTATTTCAATTTGATATTTAAATCATGTTATCTTTCTCTGAAAATTTTGTTGACTTTTTCTGTCTGTCCTAAGTGTCCAAAGTCAAGTGTATATAATCAGAGAAAATGTTGTGCTTTGCTTCGTGTTATTCCTCCAAATGAAACGAAATAATCTCGCCTTAAGCATCTTTGTATAAATAACAAACCCTTCCTTATTATTTAGTAATACAGCAAATTAAGGCGGTTCGCGCGCGCGCCTCCTTCGCTCTTGGTAGATTTCATTTCATACTGACAGCCCGTTGTAAACTGTCACTTAAATGCAAGCTGCGCATCTATACCGCAGTCATCCGTCCCATCATGACCTATGCCTGCGTTGCATTTGCGCACGCTCACCCTCATCATCTCCATAAGATGCAGACCCACCAGAACCGTTTCCTCAGAAAGGTTACGGGTGCCCCCTACTATGTCCGCAATATAAATCTCCACGTCGACCTTATAATGCCAACCATAAACCAGTTTATGAAACGCTTATCCAAGCGTTTCTTTGATTGTGGCATAAAACACCCAAATCCCCTGATTTCAGCGGCCGCCCGCTATACTCTCTCCCGCATAAGCAGTATTTGCCGACCAAGGCATACCCTAATCGCCTCAGACTATGCCACTACCCTACTCCAGGAGAGCAGTAATGCCACCAGCACTTTACGCAAGCGCAAAACCCGATCGCCGTCCTACTGTCCCCGCCGCCGCGGCCCGTCGCGACGCCCAAATTCACGCCCCTCCCAACCCTTGCTCGAGCCAGCCCGCGCCGCTGAGCCTGTAGCTTCTAATTCGTCCCAAAATCACTCAAATCCTGATCCAGCTAGTCCCTTACAGCCCTCGTCCAGCGGCGCCCTAAGCCAAGGTTCGTACCCTACAGGGGGTGCCCTTAGCGTGTAGTCGCTTAGTTTTTAGTAAGTATTTAAGTTTAAGTCCTGGCTGGAGGCCTTAATTTATTAGGGACACAACAGGCAAGTACGCTTAAGAAGACGACAACCTCATAGGTTGACCTGCGAGATGCCACTCCCTAAAAAAAAAAAAAAATATTTAGACTTATCAAATAAAGAGATTTTCCTTTCATTGAGTTGTTTTACAAGTAGTGTTTCGCTAAGGGAAAATACAAACTATTTTTTTACTTTCATTCACCGATCAAATCGGAAACGATGGAAATCAGCTATCAAACCTTTACATTTCATAAATATGTTTTTCCTTCTTATATTTCATGAAAGGGGTAACGACGGGATAACAAATCTGCAGACAAAACAATCATACGAGTTCAAAGCGCAGAAATATGATTGTTTATTTAAGTTTAATTTACAGTGACCGGGTCACTGTAGACAACTAAAATAAATATTACGAGGATGTACGTAGAATCCTTTTTTTTTGTTAAAACCTCTTTTGCCAGACCAATTTAGGACTACCACGATGATACATGTACCGACGTGGAAACTGTAGCATGAATTCATGACATGATTCACCACACACCACAACAGGTAGCATAGAAATTTTTCGTCGGTTATCAAAACCAAAGTCTGGTGTTTCATAGAATAGTGCAATACCTATGCGGCCAAAATGTACGGACAGGTTGCGCGTCGATGCGATGCGATTGCCACCCTGTATAAAACATGAAAGTTAACTGATGTAATATATTTTTCAAATATTTATTAATATGTGCGAAAATCGTGTGGTTGCGATCTACATTCGCATAATTCGTTCGCACCCAACTGTGAAGAGAATTTTGAGAATTGGAGAAAACTGATATTGGAGCGAAATTCCAAGAGGGCGTGAAATAGTTCTACGAAATATAAAATACCAACCTTACCTCAGCGACCTACTTGGTTGCGTACATGGGAGAATATGATGCCGGGAATTAAATCATTAGAAATTACCGTTTTAACTAAAGGATACAGAGCAATATTGTGTTATATTATATTTAGGCAGAAACTGGACACAAATATCCTAAGAACCCAAACCCGTTCTGGTTAATAGGGTATGAGTTAAAATACAATCATTACAGTTTAGACCAAATCTGATGAAGCCTCATATTTTGTAATGGAAACGCAGTTTTTATTTTAATATTCGAGGTCACAGTGCGGCTGGCAAAAATCGCTTTACGAGTGTGGGAACTCGCGGGAGGCACGAGTAGCCGGGTAGGCGGGTAGCCGTGTAGCGCGATGCCGCGTTGATATAACCCGGTACAGGCGGCACCACCGCGCAAACAAATTGGATGCTTAAAATTCAATTTGAAGGTTTCGCGGTCCGCTTCATTCGCTCTCCCCGTTCGTTACAAGCTGGACTCGCTCACATATCCAAATGGAAACGCAATTATTTTGCCTTAACTTGGTATGTTTAAATGTTTATCGCCGCCGGCACGCTGCTTGTTTATATAATGAAAGTTGGCTTGTTTACAGCGGAATCAATTGAGAGATTAAAATCCTAACAAATACATGTACGTATATGCGGTGTGTACCTAAATCAGTTTTGGGTAAAATGTGCGTTAAAGGTAGGTATTAGATACTTATGATTACAGTATTTATGATGCAGTAGATACTAGGTTGAGTGTGATTTTATCTGATCCTGAAAATCCTTTATTCGTTTCCATGTATTCCATGTATTTTCAAAATTGGTAGTAAGTATAAAAAGATAAAGAATAGGTACCTACCGCCTAATATTTTTCGTTTCATACTGCAAAATGCTGCTGATAGAGTAATTTAACAATACTTACGTAAAGTATTCGTCACCACTCATTGTCGTGCTTGAAATCGCTGTGTTGTTATACAAACTGAACAACAAAACAAAACTATACGAGCTCTTAAAATAAAGCGGGATTGTGGTGGGTACTATCCCGAGAATTTCAAGTTGAAATAACTACTAGACGAAGTTTCCCTTCTTCAGATTCACGAAACTTTTCGGAATAAATTCAAGTTTCCTCAAGCTGAAAATTGATGAGTACTTCTATGAATTTAAATATTGCCAGCATAATTTGAATTTGCATAATAGCAATAAATCCATCCGTTTTTCTCGAGCGGAACCGTGTCATTAATACTAATATCGAATTGGTTTCATGACACAATAAATTAACCATTGACAATCTTAAAAGTCAGATACCTACAAAGTTATAAGTTGATGTTCCGTCTTCTCAGTGCTGTTTAGAACTTTTCTAATCATGTATTCTTCCGTAAACTTTTCCAATATTGCGAACATAACAACCTTACATGTGCTCCTAATCCGAGAACATTCAAGCAACGAGCGACTGCACGGAGTTTCCATAAGATTAACTAATTTATTCATATAAGCTATCTGAATCGAGTACGGATATTTTAATGCAGTCGATAATTTATGTGTTTGAATAAGCAACAAGTTATGGTGCGTCCAGAATTAATGACCTCTGATTCCCTCGTCATACATCTCTCTGAATAGTGGGAATGGATTTCGTTCGTTCGCCGTGAATTAATCACCGTGGGTGTGTGTCAAGGCACATTAACCGCTGCGATTCCAAACACACCACCTCGCGCTTTGTCGCAAAATAACTGAACGAACTAAATTAATTATCACGCGGCGGTAGCTTTGGAATCAGCACTTTCATTAACTTTCTATCTCGTAGTTTTCTCGGAATTTTCATTTATCTAGTTCAATTTACTATTAATCCAATTCTGGATTGCGTGAAAGCAAGCCGCGTGTGTTAAGCTCAAAATTAAATACACAAAACTGGAGTTTTGATATAAATTCAACTACCGGCTTATGTTTTCTCAGCGATGTACGACATGAGCTTAGATTATAATACACTTGACTATCGTGCTAGTTTTTTGGTTTGTTTTCGTTTTAGAAAAAAACGCAAGAGTAATTTTATTAAGCCCTTCGCAAAAAGTGTTGGTTGTGTTCATAAAATGCAATGGATTGTTGAAATCAAAAACAAATAAATTTCAATTCTTTATTCGACACCATATTTTATGCATTCCATTAAAAACACCAAATTGTAACAAAATGTTGATGTTCAGCATTTATAGAAACATTTTGAATTATTAACTTTAACCTAGTTGTTTAAATTATAGTGTAACAATAATAAACATATCAGTAATTTTTAACAACTTAATTACACAATTCCTCTAAGAATGTCAAATGATATTTTACATATAAATATTTGCTACATCGTTTCGATTGAATAAATATTTCATTTATCGATGTAAAACTCAATATTTTCCTAAATCGTAATTACTTCTGAGTATTTTTCGGGTACTCCGAATCATTAAGGATGCTCATAATCGTGAGTTTTTAAAGAGCTTCATAAAATCTGGCAAGCTCTATAACATTTTGTGTTAGAAATAAATAACCATTTCTGATAATAAAATATCGTAGTAGTAGAATCGATATATCTTACAAATTTCCTTGACACAATAACTAAATATTGAACTTCAGTACATTTCCATTTATTTAAAAACAGTGCCATATACATACGTAGGTTACTAAGAACCTTGTTTAGCGTTTTAAATTGACCCTTCCACTCGAAATATTTGATAAATAATTTTCTATACATAGTTTGGGACATGACAGTGGAAAAGTTTTGACATAATTTTAAAATTTAGATTCAATAAATTATTTAATAATAAGACAGATGTAAATAAATATCATTAAGTAGTCAATGCAACTTAATAAACAGTCGTAATACACTCATAGTCAATTCCAGTTTACCTACATTTTTATTTTTTTCTTTACATTTCATCAATAATAATTTATAATTATAAGTACAACATTGCAGTAAATAAATTACATTTATTACAGTTCACATTTTGTCACAATGTGGAAAATGGTGTAAGTATTAAATATTACTCACCATTAATCATCAATTCCTGTGAAGATTAAAATATGGACGAGTACTGGGAATTTGTCTACTGTGAATCGAGATGAGAGTATAATACCTGGTATTTGGAAAGAATCAGCCCTATAATATCAATTTTCTTGAAGATGTAGTCGTAAGAGAAAATCTCCTGACATTTCAGTGATTGTTCAATAGATTTATTTTACGAAGATAAACGCGATCGCTGGTAATAGAGTAATATATAAAAGAGACGTATTTCACGCACAATGAGGGACTAATTGGTGATTTGCTGAATAGACAGCTCTGCTGATTCCATTTTTGTATGACTCGAAGAAAATTATTAGGTTTATAAAAGGAACCCTTGAGATATCAACCCTTATGCTTATTTTTTATATGAACCTCTAGAGAGAGACTGAATGGGTCTTATTTTGGAGGACCGAAGAGCTGACTGTGTCGTCTATTACCCTGATTACCTTTTTGAGACTTGATTGGAAATAAGCATGGACTAATGTTTAGAGCTCTCTGTGTATTCGTCCATTAAGTAATGAGTTTTCAATATTTACTTATCAAAAACTACTCGAAATCAATACACCTCACTTAAAAGTAACTTTACAAAAAAATACAACATATGCGATGTTTTTAAACAATGTTTTATTAATAGTTATTTTACCCTACATACCTGAAACACTTCGTTTGATATATGTATGTACAGCTAATGTCGGTTTCTTGTTAAGTCTTTTGTCACTAATTTATTGTTTTATTCACATTTATTAAATACGTTTATATTCACAAGAGCCTAGAATTCTTTCATTCTATATCCGAAAGTAGAAATAAATTATAAAGTAGAACAATAACTGGCATATTATTACCATAAAAGGCAACTTGCATGTATATTATATCTCTGTCGAGTCATATAAACAAGACAAAGATTATAGAGTAGGACTCGAGCCAAGTTTGCCTTTCACAGTGAATCAGACGAGATCCCTTTAACACCATTATCATATATCCAATCATTACATAAGTAGGCCATTAAATTGAATGTTGGAAGATATCCCAGGTAGTTAATAATAATATTTTTTTGCGCAATGCGTTTCAGATAGTGTAGCAGAGATTGTCTCATTCAGCTGAAAAATATTCGTGTAACAACTGGCGGTATCTATTCATGGCATAATGTGAACGTTCCTCCATTATGAATCACATCACATCGACGCTCACTTCACCCGATTTTAATATTCTTATATTCTCAATCCAACCGGAAATAGAGAAGAATATGAAGACATGGCCGCACTGCTTCATGCTTCATAGCACTGTACCGCGAGATTCAACGACCTAGTTACACGTTCCTCGGTTCCGTTTAACGCGCACTCACAAATCATTATTATTAGATATAATTATATTTACACGTTCACGAGATGAGTACATGCACGGTCCTATGTACACGTTCGAATAACATCACACATCACAACTTAGTCCGCTTATTGACCACGACCTCAGCGGCGGCGTCTAGGAACCCTCATACAGATATCTCCTGTATCTGCACGCGCTTCTTCATGATACCGGGCGGCGCGGGCGCGGTGGGCGCACGCAGGATGCCGCCCCCCTCCCCCTCTGCGCCCACGTCGCCCGCGCCCTCTGCGCCGTCCGGCCCGAACTTCACCTGCGTAGAGCTGTCCACCACGCGCGGCTCGAATGTGCTGGTACGACCCACCGGCCCCGCCGAGTCGCCTGCCCGCGCCGGGTCTAGCTTCTGGATATCGGGTTTCTGCGTGTCAATGCAGACCACGCTGCCTGCCTCGATGGCGCTGCCGACGCTCACGTCGGGCATGGAGCTACGCGCCGCGCGGTGTTTCTCGTCGTAGCAGCTGTACTCGCCGAACGTCGGCTCACCGCAATCCGACAACGTCCGTAGGTCGAACTTGGAGCCCACACCGCGCGGCACGTGGGCCGATTTGCACTCGAACCCAAACCCTTTGCCGTCAAACGCGCGCACTTCGTAGTCGAGCTTTCCGTCATAGTTGTCGGAAGACGAGGAGCTCCCGGCCTCGGCAATATCGTCTTTGGAGCGGCGTGGACGCGAGCCGCGCTGGTGGTAGATGCCGGCGAAGATGAGCACGTTGAGCAGCAGAAGGAAGCAGCCTACAGCGATGGTGACGGTGAGCGCCGCCGTGTAGGACTGATAATGTGAGGAGGCGAGGCGGCGCAGCAGCGCGTCGTCGGGGTGCACGGGTGGTGCGGTGGCGTTGGGGGGGCACTCGGTGGAGGGCGGCGCAGCGGGCGCGGGGCGGGGGGGCGCGGCACGCGGTGGCACGGTGCTGCGCGCGCCACCCCGCGCGCCTCCCTCCAGCTCTACCACGTGCGGCACGTGTGCGCGCGACATGGACTGCGCGCGCACCGCACCTGCACCACGAATGTCCATTTATCAACTGCTTTACTTCATTGATTTAAAGGTTTCATGTCTCGAGTAGTTGTTAATACATTGAATAAAATACCTTCGTAGTAGTTGGCGTTGTCCTCCTGGAAGTGATGGTGTCGCATGGCGGCGTCGGGCAAGTCGGAGCCGGGCCGATGCAGCTGCGGGATGAGCGACAGCCACAGCGACATCTTGTGTCCGCGATAGTGACTGCGCATCTCGGGCTTGCCACCTGCGCCGGCCACCACACAATTGAAACAAATGAGCCCGAACCGTAACCACAGGGGCCACGAGGGCGACCCTAAAGTTTTAAATGACCAACTCCAAATCCCTAGAGACAAAATGCTAAAATCCTCACTAATTGTATTTATACGTTGTTCTGTTAACCGATGCTTATCTTCACAACTGCTCGGACTCCGAAACTTTCGAGTTCCTTTTATTTTACCGTATTGCTGCGTCATGGAGCAGTTGAGCTATAAAGGGAAATCGGAAAGGTCCATAAACTAGGGATCCGTAACATATGTATTCGTATAAACTAATCAGGAAGTTTTTCGTCGGCAGTGACATAAAACAAATATTGAGAGTTACGCACTGATCTCCATGTAGAGTTGGTTGATGGTGTCGTATGTGTCCCAGTACGGGGTCTGGTCGGGGCCCAGTCGAGGAGTGTCGCCCAGCATTGGACTAGGAGGTGGCGTTGCCGATGGATCATTTGGATTTCTAAAGAAAAAAACACAATAAAGAATGTTTTGGGCGATGTGTTTATTTAAACGACATAATGACGATAGTTTTCAGTTTCAAAGTTCGTACTTAATTAAATATTACATTGCAGACTATTTAAAACAAATCAGTCAATTTTAAGATATTGTTTCGCAACAAATTCAATTTGGAATGCTTTCCGTTACCATAAATTTCTTGAATTATCCCACTAAAATAATTGTACGTGTATTATGTAGGTAAAGGTAAACCTTTTACGTAGACATGTTTAAACTTGGTTTGAGGCTCAATTCCGATTGATCTAATGGTACACACGAGGTTAACCTGCTCAGCCACCCACTTGAATGTTCTTTACATATTAAATTAAATTAAATATTTTTCACAATTGATTCACAATAACATAAACTTTAACAATACAATACAAAAAGGTAAACAAACTGAAGTAGAATAAATTATAAAACGATCGAAAGTCCAATAAAAATAGGTACCCTGCCCACCAAACTAGGAAAATCCTGTATCTTGGGCGGCAGTGTCTTCGCATTAAATTGAGGTCGAGCGATTTATGTGAGCATACAAGTTGAATTTAAAATATTTTAATTAGAGAATTGTCAAAGATAAGGTTATGTACATGAAAAACGTTGTGTAAGAACAGTGTGTGCAAATTAGTGTGTTTAGATGGTGTGGTGATGTATGTATGGTGTGTATATGTCTGGCGTGAAGTGTGTTTATGTGGGAAGTGATTGAGTGTACATGACTGCAAGGGGATGAGGTAGGTGCAGCCGTCAGGAGGAGCCGAGGAGGAAGGAGAACTATGTAATAGAATGAACAGATCCAAGTGAGTAACTCTTCAACCCTTGTTCAATTATCCTTTCTCATATTAAGCATCTAACTTAACAATATTTATTTTATGATTAATTTTTGTGTTTAAGTGTGTGCTTAGAACATAATGCTCCAGTCTAGCAAAAGCGGTCTTGTGGGTTTCCGTGAGACAAAGAGGCTTTTTCTTACGACGTGTCGGGTCAGGTGGACCTTGGAGTGCTTTTTCAGTACGGTTGGAAACACAAACAACTGCCTTGCAGTTAGTACTTTAACATCTTCGTATAATTGTGAAGTGGGATACCTTTTTTTTTGGGTGGGAAATCATCAAATGACTTCTCCCGCTCTGTGTGGAGCGGGAGGGCGTGTCAGACTTTTACTGAACCTGAAGGGTTTTTTTGATATCACTTTAAGGTCTGCTCTTTGCGCTCGCTCGAACTTGAGAAACCTAGTCTTAGCTGCACCTCCTCATACTATGATGCAGTAGGTGAAGACGGACTGGTAGATAACAATGTACACCATTCTTATCGTGTTGAGGTCAGGCAGAGGATCTAAGACGCTTGAATATGTAAATCATTCTTCTAACTCTGGTGTTTATCATATCCAAATGCAAGTACCAGTTGAGTGCGCAATCAATCACAACTCCCAGTTATTTGAGATTATTTACCTCACGAAGGGACAAGCATGAGCAGTGTGACTGATCATTACAAGTGTGAGCTTTAATGGTAAAGTTTTTAGGTGGTTTAGCACATCGATGCAGCCTGAGAAGGATGTAGTAAGTTTTATCCAGGTTCAAAGTAAATAGATTTAGCCGCAGCCATCTAATAACTTCGAGTGACGATAACATGTTCCGAATCGGCCCCATAGACTATAATTACCGTATCGTCAGCATATGTAAACATATTAGAGTTCATGAGAGGCATGGAACATAGCTTGTTAATGTAAACCAGGAATAAGGTCGGCCCCAGCTCATTTCCTTGCAGGACACCAAAAGTGATGGTTTCCTCACTACTAACGTGGTTACTAACTCTAACACGCAATCTACGATTAGTGAGATAACTTTCGAAAAACTCGTGAGCTAGTCCGTGAATGCCGACGTCCAGTTTCGAAAGGAGGGTGGGAACAGACACTGTATCAATCGCTTTTTTTAAGCATAGGAATAGGCCTATGCATTTATGTTGTTCATCAAGCTTTCTTGCAACGAATTCACTTAAGTCAAGCACTGCATCTTAAGTCGAAACTCCTTTTTTAAACCATACAGATTTTGTGCAATTACGCTATTTTTACAAGGAACTGAGTAAGTCTGAGGTATTTCAAAAACTTTTGAGATAGAAGTCAGGACTGAGACTGGTCTATAATTGTTCATACAGTCACTGTTCCCACTCTTATCTTATATATAACATCCGATTAATCAAAGTCAAGCAGAACAAGCGAGTTTAGGGGGACACTTTTAAGCGCCTGTACGCGTGAATGAGAGGACATCGACATATGCGAAGTGATTTTAGACGTGAGGTTTTTGCCAACGTCAGCAAAGCACCTACACAAAAGATCAACAGATACTTGTGAATCACGATCAATTTTTTAATGAGTCCTTATAAGGTGTGGGGATTTTTTTGTAGTTTGTAATGTCTTAATTTTATTCAATTGTGTCTTAAAATTCGTTTTAGCATTTTCCAACTCATGCTTGTCAAACTGGGTTCTTAGACTCCGTAATATAATGTTACAACGGTTTCGGTGACGATTGTAGGAAATTCTAACGATATCGTCATCTGGCGACCTTTTGATATTGAGACACCTTCGTTTCTTCGAAAGCAGATACAATATAAACCCGGAGAAATCTTTCAGGTTATGCAGAGCACTGACTGTACCTACAACAATCTAACAACACCTAGTCCAAGTTAGGGTATAAACATATTCCTGAAATAATTGTCTATTCGTGAACATGTACATATTTCAAAAGTTTAAATTACACAGAAATTGTGTATACATTCATTTATCGTTCATAATTTTCCGCCATACTAACCCGGATTGAAATCCCATCTTTCCTTTTGCCCGAGGCGTGAGTCTCGCTATGGGGCGCCCTCAGCTGTTGCTTAGCTGAGAGCTATCTACGTTGTTGACGTTGAATTAGAAATGCCATCTGAGACTAACTAGATATTTCCAAGGATATCAAAGAAAAAATATGTTTACTTTACAAGTGGGTTTTTAGATGTTTTTAAAACTGGTGCGCAAAAATCAAGCTATAGAAGTGGTGGTATAATAAGTGTACTTTTTTAACGAATTTGAAAGTGGAAACATAAACCTCGAAACGACTAATTTAAGCTTGTCTAGTCTTACCTAAATAACTACTTATTCCAAATCGACATTATTTCTACATATTTTAAGCTGACCTACCCACAACCGTGTATAAAGGACATAAGTCTGTATTAGTGAACACGGAAGTTTAAAAACTTCACATGTGAATGTCTTACCCATATCTAACGAAGTTCGAGATGTAATGGATGCACAGTTTGGACACACGTTGTTCCTGCTGCGTAAAGTTTTGCTGATGATGCGTCAGGGAGATGGGCACCCCCAGATAGTATGGAAGCTCTTCACCATGCACCGACCCTGGCCTCTGTACAATAAAAAATTAAATATTAGGTCGGGGAAAAAGTATTTTCGTATTTTATAGCTATAAAGTTTCAGGAAAATCTCTTTGGCTATATCTACTGTTTTTATCTGGTTTTGATACCAATCAGTACATGACATAAAGAAAAGTGTTAACGATTTCCCGCTATTCTTCAATTGTTTTTCTGTCCGCCAAAATGAGTAAATCTAGGGAATAAATTCGATATATTTTGTAGTTTTATTACAAAAATAGTTAAAAGTGTCACACAACCCGCGAAAAAATATTTCGCGGCTTGTTCATGGACTAGCGCAGCGTCAATAAGAGTATCACAAAGTTGGTTCAAGCCTTTTCAGTGCAGGAATGTTGATGTCAAAGACGCAGCTCGCTCTGGTCGCCCTGTTACGGATAAAGTCAATTTATTTTATTTATTTATTTAATTCAGACACAAGTGATCCATATTTATGTTAGTATACTTAAAAATTATGTTAGTAACAAATGATATACATGGCACAATAATCATACAGTAGATAAGATCCGATACCGGTTCTTATCGACATGCAACTGTACACAATGCCACATTGATGGACAGTCCATTTTGCCAGCCACAACTCTAAGAAGCCTGCCTGTTTTCAAAAAGTGGAGCTAGCTCGGCGGCGAAGTAGAAGTAGAAGTCCAAAAATTTCCATACCAGCCGGAGCCGTAGAAATTTTTAAAGCAATAAAATTTTGTCACTACCTACAAAATGGCACCAAGTTATCAAACAAAATGGCACATATATATTTTTAACAAATTGTAAATAAATTATGAAAAAAAGTTCAAGACTTTTTTTATACTTTCTTTCGTATACGAAATATGAAAAAACTTTTTCCCCGACCATCAACAACCCGATGGTTTTTTTTCTTCTTTAAATCCATCAAGCGAGATGTTCGTCAAGAGCAGGCCGATTAGGCAATTTAAAAAAAAAATGCAAGTAGTTTACAGGTCGTTTTCTATTACCGCTCATTACCTGGTCTTGAATTATATAAGTTTTACTTCTGGGCCTTACGCATCAGTAAAACTTGTTACCCAAGATTTAGACTAGCTTTGCCCTCCTCTCTACATTTCAGCATTACTTTCGTTAAACCCAACATGTGCTACCGGATCTTAAACGGTTGTGTAGCAACATTCGTAGTAACATTCTCAATTACTGCTACAGTTACGTAGTTTATTACAATTAGCACTAACTGTCAAACTTGACCCCAATCTAAACCAAAAGCCCGCATAGTCCTATTAACAACTCCATTCAAGTGGTGGCACTAGGGTTGTCGAAATAACAAACAGGTGTATAGAGACATCGTGCAATTCACCCCGCAACCGCACGTGCGTCGACATGTTTTGACAACCGCAACCTGTCAACGGCTCCTATAACAACTAAGGGCTGATTTCACCAATGAAATTGAACTCGATCATCACATAAACTACTTTTAAGATCTGTCAGTGTCATTTTAGTCTGTGTTAAATTGACACTGACAGCTCTTGAACGCGTTATAGATGTTTTGAACGCGTTCAGGTTCAATGGTGAAATCGGAACGTAGTGCTTATCATATTGCAGGATTTTAGTATACCACCTGGGTAAGGAACGTTGACGCGCAAACTGATGTTACTGCATGAATTCAGCACATGATTCTAGATCCTTGAGCGTCTCTGTCACATACACACTGTATTTTGGCTTCGATATTTGGAGTGGTGTAACTCAAACTGTTTAAATCATGTCATAGCCTGTCGTACATTTTAGTCAACGTTTAATTTATTAGAATATTGATTCGTTTTATGCTCCAAAGTTGACTGAATACTTTTAGTAGGCTTGACTGGAAGTCAAAAACACTTCTGACAAAACCTGTTTATCAAGCTAAAACAGAAAACTCAGTGACGTTCGCTTCAATCAAAAGAACTTTAGTTTGTTTAATTATAAAAGTTACTTTCCAAAATAGAGCTGTTTGTTTGTCCATTCAGTGAACGGAATTTATTTCAAACAGAGTTTATGGCCGACATAAACGAAGGTTAACAACTTTGGAGAAGAAAGGCGCTACGCCACCATTCAGTTGATAAGCCGTTGCCAAGATCCACGTTATGTTGAGTGTGCATGTCGCTGATATACATACTGGCTAATATATCTACATGACGCAGTGTAGGGGTTTTTGTACAAGGGAAATATTTCTGCACTTGGTATATTTTCTGCCAACATTGATGAATAAAAGACATGACATTTTAGTGACCCAAATCAAAAAGGCATAGTTTGCAATTACGAACCGTCAAATTCCTTCCGTAGTCGTTGACTCATATTACCTTGTTTGAAAAGAATTCGATGACTGGTTTATCCTCCTTGTCTAAGTCTTTTGCTTTTGACATCTTAACAGCGATCAACCATAGCAATGATGACACTGGCAGCTCTTGAACGCGGTTTAGATTTGCCGATCGCGATCAGTTTAATTGGTGAAATTCGCCCTTAGATATTTAGTTTACCTGCGGATAATCCTTGTCTTGCGAGAGATGGTGGAAATGCGTGAAGTAAGTCGTGCCCCCTCGAAGCGCGTGGAGATAACCCAGTCTGATCAATGGCGCCGCAGTCCGTCCGTCACTTAGTACCTGAATTAAATTAATAATTCAAGAAATTTCTGTAAGTAGCATTTTGGAAAATAAGGTACAATAGAAATTTCATTAAAAAAAAAATATATAAAAATTTGGCAAAGCATTTTCAACATACAACTTTCGCTTGAAATGCAGCATTCGTCATTGATACCTGCATGTTTGTGATAAACAAACATGTTAAATTTGAGGCAAGTAAATCAAACAACGAAAATTGTATGTCTAGTTTATGACCTTAATAATCATTTATCAACATTCTATTTCCCTTACATCATTACCAGAAAAAATAAAATTTTCAATTTCTAACTTTATTGCCACAACTTGTATCACAAGCTGCGATTAGCAGTTGCCGTCAGCTGAATCATAACAATGTCGTCGTGTATTATTGCAATTATAGTCGTTGCAAGTATTTTCCAATAAAGCCTTTCAACGCGGCCATCGTGTATTCAGCGTGCGCGGGCGTCATTAACTCCCTTTGTACGGCGAAGGAGCGTTCGGTGAGGAGCGAAAACCACTTGAGGCTTAAATTGAGATCGTCTGCGATGCCGGCGCCGCGCCTAGATCGCGCGCACCACTAATGTCAACTCAGCTACCAACAGATATCAACTTTCTGTAGTTTTACCATCGGTGAAGCCAATCGGGATTTGTTCTATATTCAACGTACAGAAAAAAACAAACAAAAGAGAAGTAGGAAACTCTTTGCTATTAATATTCAGATGGTTCCCTCCTCAATTACTGCTGTTCTTATATTCAAGCACGTGTAACGGCTTATATCACGCTGTTATTTCTATTTGTTTTCACAATATTAAAAGATTTTCCCAATTAGGATTCGTAACGACATTTCAAGTGTTTTCGTCTGTGAATGAGGCGTTTTGGGAACGAGAGCGTTTAAGTGTTGCTGTATTCCTAAATTATCCCCTTATTTATAATTACACTGGTGTTGCTTGTAATAACGTTTCAGTTTACGAAGATAATGAACTTTAAACGGGGCTATCTTAGAGATCAACTTGCTTCTGTTGAGAATATATCTCATAATGTTACACGTGGTAGTGAAGGTAGCTTCCACGCTCATACAAATAACGGCACATTACAACATAAACAGCACACACTTGATGTGCTGTCATACATAACGCGCGATGTTAACAGACGCTTCACTCACCTCGAGCGTGGCGTCGCGCACACTAAGCGGGTTCTGCACGGGCTTGTCCCAGTCCGTATACTCGTTCTTCAGGGTCGAGTAGATCTCGTTGAGGTGATAATAGTATGCGTTCCGGACGAATGTGCGAAGAATGCGATCCCGTCGGCTCTCGTTGAAGCCAAACTCCAAGTCTTGGGCGTTAAATTCCAGGTAAGATTCTGCAAGGAAGGCATTCCTGTCATTTGCAGGTATGTATCATTTGCTTCGAAAGCCTCATTAAATTTATTCTGAAGTAAGTTAATGTTGAGTGAATTACAACTTCAATACTTGGAACCATAAAACACAAGCTCTATATGGCGTCATATAGTCGAAATAAATAGTCTCATTCATAACTTTAAAAGGAGACGTAATTAAGACAGATATTAACATCGTATATTACGGCTGTTTATTTGTACGACAAGAAATATCTCGTATACAAGTAAGGAGAAGATACATAGATGGGTAATTAAGCCTTGACATACATAGCGAGTATAAAGGGTTACTGCTGCTGTTGCTTTTTACCAGGTAGACGTACAAACTTTTTCTAGCTTGATAAATCTTTGGCAATATTTTTTTCTTTTTTTTCTGAATTGAGATGAGCTGAGGGGCTGAAGAATGAAATAGATTTGGTACTTGCAAGTTTTAAGATCAGAAAATCCATGAGCCTTCAAGACTTGGCTGCTAAACGGTTGTTGTTGTAAGTGTTGTTACCCGTGGTGGTGAGTCCAAACAACAGCTCTCTGTGTGAGAAGTCGGCGAGTTCGTGTCCAGCTGCGTTAGCGACGGCCGCTGCGCCCGCGCCGAGTCGTGAGCTGTCCGTCGGAGGCGGTGCCTAACAAAATCGGTATCATTTTATAATTGTTTTAGAGAAGGTATAGCAGGTGGCGTTCTGTACTTTCTGCCTCCCCCAGGGAAAAAATCGTGAGTATGTGTGTAATATCGCCTTAATAGCAAACTTAGCGTAAGCGCCAATGGGCACGCCACAATAGCGGCGGTAAGTCCCCTCTTTGAGGAGTGGTTGGAGAGGCGCTACGGCGTCCTCACCTTCCGCCTGACACAGGTCCTCACCGGACACGGTTGTTTCGGGAAGTTCCTGTTTCAGCGGAGCACCGCAGTGTCCTCAGGGAGGCGATTGGCGGCGGCGATCTCTCGCGTCCGGCCCTGATCCAGGCCTTGGTACGGAGCGAGAGGAAATGGAAAGCTGTCACCTCCTTCTGCGAAGCAGTAATGCTCGCGAAGGAGGAGCCGGAGCGGGTGAGGGAGAGAGCCTTGCGCCCTCACGCCCCCACTAGCCGCCGCAGGAGACGCCCTGGGCGTCGGGAGTCGCCTGCAGATTCCCGGCCACCGTAGGCGCGGGCTTGCGGACGGCGAGCAATGGGTAGCTCGCCGTCCGGTAAGGACCAGGCCCGGGTCGACGGCGCGTTGTGTACAAAGTGACGGGGTCCGATAGGGCCGACGCTTCAGGGTCGCGGATTATTCTACAGAGAAAACCGTGGCCCTGGCACAGGCAACTGAAGGAACACGGGTGGGTTTTAGTCAGTAAAAGTCTGACACGCCCTCCCGCTCCACCCAGAGCGGGAGAAGTCATTTGATGATTTCCCACCCAAAAAAAAAAAAAAAAAGCGTAAGCGCCAAGATATTATAGTAGAATAGTTTGTGATTATGTTAACACTAATTTAAAGTAGGCACTGATAATTTAAGAAATTCACTAAGTCATCAAGAAAACGAAGTTATTTTGTTCCTCCTACAGTCTTGAATTTACTGAAACTTCGGAAATTAAAACACGATCTACAAAAAAAAACCTTGACGCTAGATAGACATTCTGGCCTTAAATAACATAAGTCTATTAAGAAAATGACCATACATTCATAAGTATAAATGCAAGTCTTTACAGTTAGCGCCAACGATATACAAACAGCACTTTCAAATTCAACGGAGTTGCTAATTGATACAATGCTCAACATAAAATTTAATTTTCTTTAATAAGAATCAGGAATAAAAAGCTATTCGTTGTGAAATAAAAAGAACTCTAAGCGATACTAATATAAAAAAGGAAAAAAGTGTTAGCGTTTTTGAATAAGAAAAGAAAAAGAGCAGGCAGATGTAGTCACGACTTACGATTGGCGAAAATATTTTGAGTAGGCATGGATAACTATGCCTACACAAAATATTTTCGCAAATCGTACGTGCCTAGTGAAAATAGTTGTTTAGAGGTATGAGGAACAGGGTATAAAGTTCACTCATCCTTCATATAAAAATGGAGGATCCTTCGATCAGACAGTTTTTGTGTCTGGTGGGCTGTCGGGACGTTGTACTTAAGTTAGTTGCGCGGTAAACTCTGCTTGCGCGATGCAGGATTCTGCGTGTCGTCAGTGTGCTGCGTAGTTCTCATGAGGCGATGTCGATGGCCACCACAGTTGAATAAAAATTACATAAGCATTTTAATGTGCAAATAAAGAAAACCAATTAAGTGTTAGCAGTTTCCTCGAAAACCAAATTAGAGACCTAGAGATTTGTAAGTTGTGACCGAAACTGATTTTAACCCCTATATCTTCACATAAAATCTAGATATATTAATGCATGCTATCTTCTGGATACCGTAATACCATTAATTGATACATATTATAGTGAACCCTAATTGTTAGTCAAAGGCCGACATTAGGCAGGTAGGCTGTTACCTGCAAACTGCGGCAATCACGTGAAATTCTAGAAGCTTCAAGATTCTAATTGGTTCTCGATATCTGACTGCTTGAAATGTAAATCTAAAATTGTGAATTCGTTAAAAGGGAACCAAAGTGGCTTCGTTTGATTTTGTTGGCTCTATTTATACCAAAGAGCCAAACCTCTAAAAAAATCTGTGTAGGTAGAGAGATAATTTTGGTTGAACATTTTTTCCCTGCACAATATTTTACATGATAGTCTTAATGCCTACTTACTCTTTATCTATCTGTTCACGCTTCGCTTGAAGGTTTATTAACACTGGAATTTATAAACAGTAAAATAAAATAAAACATGGGAGATATTAGCTAGGTCCTTAGGTACATTTGAAATTGGCGTTTTGTCGAACTGGTCACTTTGATCTCAAATATCTGGCGTTTGGTTAGGAATTCCAAATTAAAATTGTGAAATTTAGGCTTATATATTTGTGTTTCGAATTAAGTCGTTAATTTGTTTTCGCACCATTTGATTTCGCGCTCGCGTTCGCGTTGTTTACGAACGTTTTCGTACTGGAAATTTTGACCTACATAACAAACAACAAACTCCGTCGTGGAAGGCCGGAGAACCTAGTTGACAATGAAACATTAAAAGTGATCGTGGAAGCGGATCCATTGCAAACCACGGCAGAGTTAGCGACAGGCTTCGGTGTGCGTGATAAAACATTTTAAATCCAATTGAAACAAATTGGAAAAGCGAAAGCTCGAAAAATGATTACCGCATGAATTGAGTGAAGCACACCAACAAACACGCGTCAAGTGCTGCGTCACATTACTCAACCGTCATGATGACGAGGGCATTTTGAATCGTATCGTTACTTGTGATGAAAAATGGATAATCGGAAATGCTCATCCCAATGGTTGAACCCAGAAGAACCAGCCAAATCCTGTCTCAAATGAAAGCTGACTCAGAAAATGGAACACTACAGCTTCCTAAGATGCATCAGGTCAGACGATTATGTCAGATCTATATTGTCAACAATTGCAAATCATGATTTAAAAGCTAGCCGTTAAACAACCGAGAGTGGTCAATTGCTCTAGCCCACTTGCTTCAGGACAACGCAAGACCACAAGATGCACAACAGACGGTCGCTAAATTAGAGGAGCAGCGATTGGAACGTTTTCGACACCCACCATACTCCCCGGACCTTGCCTCAACAGATTACTACTTTTTCCAGCATTTGGACCAAACAAAAGAAAAAATTCCATTACGATGAGGCAGTCAAAACCACCTTCAAATATTTTATTTGTTCTCGCTCCCACAATTTTTTCAGCAAATGAATCAATATACTATATATAAAATGGCTAAAGTGCGTAGATAACAATGTAACATACTTTGATTGATTAAATATGTTATTTCATATAAAAAAGCTTTTTCTGTGGTGGGTGTAAGGAACATAGACGCGCAAAACTATTACCATCTATTTAGTAAGCACATGATTAACCCACCAGGGACTAACTTACAAGTAGTTTAAAAAAAAATTGTACCTAATCAAATCACCTAGTACCATTTGTCATAGACCTTGTGACATAGATGTGATGTGTGCATACATTTATAAACCTTAAGGTAGTACATTTTCAGACAGCGACTGTACGTAAAAAGAAAACAAATTAAGAGTAGGCAAATGTACAATCAAGCGTCTTTTTTTCCACAACATTGACTGCGAAACAGGTGCGACGTCGATTTATTAGCGAAAACATCCTGTTAATTTCGTCAAAGGGGTTGTTCGACCGAAGCCGGTACATTAATTAGCGATTTTGCGAATGAGGTGCAAAAGGATGGCGAACGATATAAAGGTTTCACGAACTTGAGCTCATAGCATGTGTTCCTGGTGATCCAAAGACTAATTTGAGAGGAAAAAACCTGTTCTAGCTTCAATTAACTAGGTTGAGCTGAAATATGATCAGACTAGAAAAAAATAAAAATGGCGTTTTAATCTTGAAAAGCACTTAAGTCAAAGTCAATGGTGCCGATTCTCTTGTACACCGTACTAAACTATCACTAAAACTCCTTTCTTGTTACTATGAGAATCTAGAAGATATTCTGTGAAAAAAAAAAATCCACACCTTTTTAATCGCGATTAAAAATAGTCAGATTCTTGTTCAGATTTAGTTAGACAATCAAACTTTTAGGTGAAAAACGTAAAATTCAGAATAGCAAAATTGCCATTTTCACTAAACTAATAACTCAGTGACATCTTAGTATAGTTAATTTGTGTCACTTTAGTCAATTTCAGAATGGAAAATCGTCATTTGACAGGATTAAACCAAATTTTAGTGATTTTTTGTCTAGTTTAGAGGCCCCCTATTACATGGGACTTAAGCATAACTGGCGAAATGTGGGTGTACTATAGGTACACCTCTGCCTAACCCTTCTGGGATTACAGGCGTGATGTTATGTATGTATGTTGTTTAGAGGCATTTGTGACAAGAGAATCGGCACCAATGTATCATTAAGAAATTGCCAAAGTAATATAAACTTGTCTAACAGTTGATGCACGTATCGACATCAAGCACTGAAACTTTAACTTGACAAATGCTTTCGTTAAGTTTCGACTCAGTGATTGTGTTACAATGACTTAACAGATACTGTCACCATGAATTCAGTACATGATTCTGGACTTACATTTTTCACCGGTTATTAAAAAAAAAAAACTATTGCTCCATACATTTTTTGGTATTATCCATCGTGAGGAACTAGAACCAAAAATTAAAAGACATGGAGCATCTACCAACCCGCACTAGGCCATGCGTGGCCCACTCCCTCTCGAAGAGTGGAGGCCTTAATCCCAGCAGTTGGGACATTATATAGACAATATGATTATGCTACATGATCATGTATGTATTGCATTTTGTTTGAAACAGGAGAGTTTTTTTTAATAATTGAAGAAAAATTCAAGGTTTGTAGGTCTTGAAGTATGGTTTTGAGTATGCGCGACCATGACCCTTACACCCAGTATACTCCAGTACTATAAACAAAAATACACGCCTTAATCTAGAAGTGGAAACTCACGGAAGGGTTGACGATGACAGTGCCGTCGACAAAGGGTGCGAACCCCGGCAGAAACCGCGGTGGGTCCAACCGCACCGCCAGTAGCTCTGCCAGTGGCTTGTTCCTCAAACACGGCGCCAGATCGTCCTCCAACAAGTCTCCATGACACCCCGTCTGTTCCGCCACCTGGTCATACAATACTTATGAAGCTGTTAAAAAATTGCCCCAGTCTCTTTACTTTTTAAAGTGTCTTCAAATCTCAATATCCATCACCTAAATGTCAGCCTCACGTAAACAGTTATTGTTTCAGAAATGTTTACCGAGACTTCTTAACATTGTTTTGCACGAAACAGAAACGAAACGCAAACTTAAGTGAAAATATAAAAACAATAAAAAGATTCCAGTTTTTCCATCTCAAATTGGATTAGTCGAATTGAAGAAAACTTTCCTTGTCCAATTTAGGTTCCCCTTACTTTTTCTAAACAATGTCCTCTCGCCAGATTAACAAGAAGCCCACACCCGATTTTCTTAAACGTAAAGGTACCTTTCTTTTTATCGTGAGCGGTTCCCTCTGCAGCGCCCATGAACTCAGCCCCGACCCACTTAACAAGATGACGCGCTTCAGTAGTTCTGAAACAGATAACCTAATTTAATTTTGCCATTTTATACAAGGATCACCCAGATAATGAAATCTTTTCCAAAGAAAAACAATTTTATTTCTCCCTCCGTTTCTCGTTTTCTTTAATAATAAACTTTTCATAAATAGTCTCGAGTGTGATGTTGACCTTATTTTCAAATTACGCGGAGGTAGCTGCCCACTTGTGCATGTTGATGTGACCCTCTTAATCGCATTAAGTGACGGAGGATCTAAACGGGATGGTGACACGAAATAATGAAATCTGCCCGGAGCGGTATAATTACGCATCATGCCTGTCCCACGCGCGTATTCGCACGTGAACGAACCGTCACGCGGGCCCCTAACTACCCCTCCCACATCGAGCCCATAAAGATCATTACTGTTCCTGCTGACAGTTCATTAAAACGATTCTTAATTAATTAATTAATTTAATTTCATGACAGTTCGGAAAAATTATCTCTTGTTAAGACTTTAATATTTTGCGTTGGCAACATCACACGACACCCGCAATACGTAGTTACCTACAGGATTCTCCTCCAATGTATGAATGATACGATGACGAAACTTTATGTATACCTACTGATAATCTTACTGTCACTAATTTAAATTTCGCAAACATGACGAACTAAATCATATCCGAAATCTTTGTCCTCTTAATGGATTAACCAAACAATTCATACCCCTAGCGACGGGCGAGACGGCAAGGAAGTTGGCAAGCGCAGCCCCCGTTCCGTGGCCCATGATCGTGACCCGCTCGGGGTCGCCTCCGAATGCCGGCAGGTTCTCCCGCAGCCAATGCAGCCCCGCCACCAGGTCCATCAGACCGAAGTTACCCTGAGCCGACCCCTTAGCACCAGTCTTTAAAAAACCTATCAACAAACAAATACACAAGTAAAAATAACATAATGTGAGTTAAAACAAACGTTAATCTCCCACGAATATAAACCATTTCAAAGTACAAAATGTACGCAAAAAAACACATTACGAATACGACTATGCGTTGCAGATGAGAAATAGTGGCTCATAATGCAAAATATTTCACTGTCGCCTGCGGAACAAGACCCGGAAACAGTACGGAGCGTCTTCAATAAATTACGATATAATGTATTTTTTGCGCACCACGGACACTTCTGTCTAAGGAGATACACTCCAGTGGATAGCGACACTTACGTAAATACAAAAACTCACACATTTCATGCAACCTCCCAGATGTGTCATCGTTATTCAAAGTTTCCTCTCACGAAAATTGTTCACAAGTGAATCAATATTTTCTATCACATCAATTTCGAGTAGTGACTTCCAAAACAAATATTTGGATTAGTGTGTATCGTGCCGATATTTTCGTCGTTACATTTCGCACAGATGTAAAACAAAAATAGTTTTAAAATTAGATTAGTTTAGTTTAGTTTAAAATTAAATGCACTTTGGTGCATTTAATTTTAAGTTATGTTTAAAACATAGCACGATAAATCTAATATATAATTTTGCGTAGGTCCGATAAGTTGTTGAAACGTTAAAAGCATTCTGGAATACTTTCTTATTATATTACAAGACAAACCGAAGTGAAAACAAGTAAAATTTTGCAGACAAACGAATTTATTTATAGAAACAATAGCGGTCCATTTGTGCGTACTCGTATAGACAAGTCTGTTGTGAACATATCGACAGTCGTTTAAATATACTGGGCGTGCTTTATTCTTTGGAAAATTTTAATGATAATTATACTTTTCATGGCCATTCCTACTTTTATATAACTTTTTCTTAGAATCACTCTTTCTAAAACTTCATACAAAATATAGGTATATGATCACATTACTGAAAGGTCATCATAGAACTTTCAGTATGGGATTTCTATTTTCATCTGAAAAAACAATCTCCGTTTACGACTCAAAAAAATAAAATGACATCGAGGAAAATGATATTCGTTACTGTGAAACTCGGAATAAATTGCGTTTTATTATTTTCGAAATCGTCTTTTCACAGCTGCATCAAATGTCGCTCGCAAATGTAAAATATAAAAATTCGAGAATAGGTACCCCTATTAAAATGCGTTCGTAAGATTTGCATCAAGTAATTTTTATTTTTTTGGTGTAGCATATGTTACAGGATACTTTGAAGTAAGTAGTCTTTAAGCAGTTATTATGCCAGAAAATATTTGAAAATAAATTATAATTGTAGGTTCGAACAACCGTGAAACATTTCCCACCAGTATTCATTTATTAGTCATCGTATGGTTATAAAGTGTTTAAAAGAACCGATCATACGTATGTACCAAAAATGTATGATTATAGTCAATATTATCGTACGTAGTAACTAAGGTAGTTGTTTAGTTTTCTGATCCTAGATTACAAGAAATCATACACGTGTCATGTCCTACACCATATACACAATACACGCTTAGCTAATAATAGCTTAGCTACGCAGTACGCTTAGCTAAGATGGCCGCAGGAATCGGATGAATGCGGGAAGCACATAACCGGCCGAAGTGGCGGTGCTTGGGGGGGGCCTATTTCCAGCAGTGGACGTCTTTTGGCTGAAATGATGATGATGATGAATACATGTTTAATGTTACACAGAAACTAATAAATAAATTTAGAACTGCACTAGACATATATAATTAAAGAAGCCACCCACTACCCGGCAAAAATAGTTTAAGTATTGAAATAAACTGGTTATAACTACAGCGGTTGTTACCGACAACAGACATGATAGGGCACTATTGTGAACGTTTTATAGCAAGTCTGTAATTAAAAGGCTGAAGACAAATGCTATTCTCGCCCATTTTAAAGAACCAAAACTCTCTGATAATTTAAGTTTTTCGCTACAATTTAAAGTTATAAATAAGTTTCAGTTAAAAATTATTTGAATGCAAATAGTACCTACAAGCAGTATACAGGGTTACTGGTAACTGGACGTATTGTCTTAAAACTAAACTTAACAAATATACTACCCACAACATTCTCCACAGATTACTTTAGTCTATAATAAAAACAAGCTGTAAGCAAACGTTAGCTGTTGCAGGGTTAACTTAATGAAAAAGAGGTTAAAACAGTTAAAGGGACAAACGATAACATAGATATTCTATATAAAAAAAAACAAACACAAAAAATTAATCTAATGAAATTTAATTTTCATGCCTGATGTATCATACAGGACCCTAGCTTATTAATAATGATACCTACATTGTGTAAAACCTATGGAGTTCTGCTAATCTTTAGAATTGTAACTGCCAATCCTTTAGAATTGTAATTATTTCTTATTTAAATTTATACCTGCTAAGGAAAAATATGTCTATTGCACCAAACGCGTATTGTATGTGTCGACTAAGCGGTATAGCGGTGAGCATTCACCAGCATTGCATCTACAAAAGCGTGTAGCGAACAGTCGCCTGGTGCGCACCTTCCGTCCAAGTACTGTTCGGGGAACCAGGTAACACAAACCAGTCACTAAGTCAGGGCAATCAAACTTGTTTCGGCATAATATACTGAACAACGTCATTGTCTCAAGAAGGACGCGTCTTGACTGTAATGTAAGTAGGTCGTATTCTTTCAGAAGGAATTGGAATGACTTTTATAATTTCTATATATTTTGCATATTGTGCAATTAGATTTAAGTATAATTTGCAAGTTGTGGTAATTTGTAATACCATCACGGTCAAAACATCGGTCCACAGAATGTTTTTTAAAAAGTTTTCGCCTTAGGCGTCGGTATTAAAAAACGACAAAATTCAAGCCGTCTCGGCGGATCTCCCTCTTCTAATGACTGGACAGGTTGATAGTGATATGGATGTCGGCCTTATAAATGAACTACAGACTTTCCACTGTGACATACCAAGCTCACGCGCTACGATGTTTGTCGATATGTTGGGGTCGTCAATAAAACGTTGAAGAATCAGCTCCTCGTCCTCAGCCGTGTATCTCCGAGAACGACCAGTGTCAATTTGCCTGCTTCTTTGGACGCTGCCAGTTTCAGATAATCGCCGATAAGTCGATCCAAAAACACTAACGTGTGGGAGTCGGTGGTTGGGAAAGCGAAGTTGACATCCACTCCGCGCCTGAGCAGCATTACCGTCACTAGTTAGGGAAATAGCTAGATAAATAGCTAGATAACAAAACACGAGCTTGCGCGACGTGGAGTTGAAACTAACTAACGCTGACGACCAAATTTTGTAAAGTCGCACCCCGCGTCATACCGAGTGAACAATAGTGAACAATCACAAAGCTTGCCGAGTGTTTGGAGTTCAAGCGCAGGTAAAAACTACGAATATCAGGAATACGAAATACGACGTCTTACAATTTACCTGCTCGCCATAAAACTCTTCCCTTCCCTGTCACACATGCAAAAGTATTGACAATCATATATTTCTAAATAGCTGATAAGACAAGGATATTTGCCTAATCATTTTTACATCAGGCGTAGTATTTTTTTTCACTAGACAACATTTTGTATGAAGTAACAGCAAATATCACAAAATATAAATGTTTGTTTAGTGATATTTGCCAAGGTTTCTGGCATTTTTGAACTTTTAATTATGAACAAAGATCTGCTACGGCATCAACTATGAGATTAATTTAAATTTCATACAGTCGCGCTGTAAATAATTTTTTTATTGGCTCCAAATGATTTATGATCTGGGAGTTTTCATAAAAAACTTAAAATGAGTTACATTTTCAGTTTTTTCAGCCTTTTCAGCTCAAAAACTATAGAACTTCGGTAGAACATTTGGTGGCTTAATTTGTTCCATTTTAACCCTACTATGACGTCCTGCAAGAAATACGTCGAGTTACCAGTAACCCTGTATTATAATATAAAATGTGTAAAAGCCAAAAAAAAAAGATAGCACTATCATAGAAGTGACGTCACGATGTAAGTTCATACTAGCTCCATATTACATTGTCCGTACCACACGACAAGGACGGGATTAATCCTCTCAAAAACTTGTCAAGCGTGTTGCTTCTTCATTTTCAATTGTTTTTTATAGGCTTTTGTAGATTATCTCATTTGACTATGCCTTCTTTGAAATAACATTATTTGTTCAAACATTTCTAACATTAGTCAGCTACCTCTTACTTGCAGAACGCCATTTGCTTTTTCTTGATCTACAGCATTAAGGGCCGATTTTTCAATCCTCAGTTAAGTCGTCGAATAGCTATCTAGAGTATAAAATTATCTGACTGTCTATCAGGCGAATAAATATTTTCAATTTTTCAATCGCTTATTAACTAGAGAATAGCTATCTGTGGTCTATGCTAGCGAACTTCACACTGTCTATGTGCAAGCGAGATGCACAGATACGGTATTCAACATGTTAGGCGAGAATAGCCACAAAACGTGTAAATCACCAATTGTTACATAAAAAATGCCGCCAGATGTATAGAATCGCAGGGTGAGTAGGTAGTAGTTTTTACATCGGTGGCACACACAACTATTCCTGGAACTATACAAATAATGAAGATGTATGTTATGCTAATTTCATTATTGTAGGTAAAGATGGGGTGCCTCTAAATAATTCTTAACAAAGATTACTTATCTTTCTGTTTCCTGTTTAGTTTTTTTTCAAACAATTAAAGTGAGTAGGCTATTGTATCTTTTTAAAGCAAAATCTTCTCCAAAATTCATTTTCGTCCCTTGTTTTGAATTTATCAGGTCATTCTCGCAAACTCGGTTTTTCTCTCTCAGGTGGGTTTTAAATAATTAACGATTTCATGTTCTTCTTCGATTGCTAAGTCGAAAATTGTTTCAAACACATCAGTCTTAACAAATTACTGGACTAATGTCGCTTTACAATAAACACAAAACGAATGAAACAGTCAAAAACATAAAACGTCATACATAACGGAGGAATAAAACCCTAACTGGCTCTCAAAGAAGCAGACAACTTTATTCCTCCGTTAGAGACTTTATTCGACCGTTAACTACTATCTGACCATTGAAAGACTGAGAATCTTGCTATCTATGGAATGAAATCTATCTGATTGTTTATCTGAGGATTGAAAAATCGGCCCTAAATCAACATTGTAAACAAGTTGTGTTATATAGTTCCACGGACAAGCCAGGGACGCGTGGTGCGACCTGTATATCGCTAACACTTCGAGTCGTACAAATGCCGGCTTACGTGCGCCACTTCGTCGCATTACGAGCAACTTTAATAAGAATTTCTGCAGTTTGGATCTGTTTACTTTACCAAAAGGAAAGTTTAGACTCATGTTGCTTAACACACTGCAACATTTATGTGACACTGTTGTTCCACTTATGCAGCACTATTCACAGCTTCATGAATACTTTTCTATTGATTTTCCTCTTTTTTATTGTTTACAACGCTTTCCTATTAAAATTTACCTAATTGTCTCATGTGTATCTGTCGAGAACGTGGTTGATTTCACATTTGTAACATTGCTGTATCCTACCTTTTTGCTATTCGTAATGTGTAATTGTTTGTTTTCCCGAATAAATAAAAAAATATAATTAAATAATGCACTACTTTAACAAACTTGACACAATTTTGCCTCACAAAATGTCTTATATCTCGTATTGCGTTTAAGCGATAGGTGGCAAATGTGTTGGCAACGTTTGTTATCACAGCAGCAGAACAAGTCTGACCCGACCTCAACATGATTGGAAAAAGCTCAATCAATGAACTCAGTCTATCGCAGTCCACTGCTGGTTACAGGTCTCTCCCAAGCTTCGTCACCATACCCTGTCCGCCGATTTCCGCATTCAGTGTGTCCCAGGGGCACCGGTCCATCTAGCTCAATCAATTAACTAAGTCTACCGCAGTCCACTGCTGGTTATTGGTCTCTCCCAAGCTTCGTCACCACACCCTGTCCACCGCTTTTCGCGTTCAGTGTTTGCAAGGGTCCCCGATCCGTATAGCTCAATCAATTAACTCAGTCTATCGCAGGCCACTACAGGTTATAGGTCTCTCTCAAGCTTCGCCACCACACCCTGTCCACCGCTTTTCGCATTCAGTGTTTCCAAGGGTCCCCAATCCGTCTAGCTCAATCAATTAACTCAGTCTATCGCAGGCCACTACAGGTTATAGATCTCTCCCGAGCTTCGCTACCACACCCTGTCCACCGCTTTTCGCATTCAGTGTTTCTAAGTGTCCCCGATCCGTCTAGCTCAATCAATTAACTCAGTCTATCGCAGGCCACTACCGGTTATATGCCTCTCCCGAGCTTCGCCACCACACCCTGTCCACCGCTTTTAGCGTTCAGTGTTTCCAAGGGTCCCCGATCCGTCTAGCTCAATCAATTGACTCAGTCTATCGCAGGCCACTACAGGTTATAGGTCTCTCCCGAGCTTCGCTACCACACCCTGTCCACCGCTTTTCGCATTCAGTGTTTCCAAGTGTCTAGCTCAATCAATTAACTCAGTCTATCGCAGGCCACTACCGGTTATATGCCTCTCCCGAGCTTCGCCACCACACCCTGTCCACCGCTTTTAGCGTTCAGTGTTTCCAAGGGTCCCCGATCCGTCTAGCTCAATCAATTAACTCAGTCTATCGCAGGCCAGTACAGGTTATAGGTCTCTCCCGAGCTTCGCCACCACACCCTGTCCACCGCTTTTCGCGTTCAGTGTTTCCAAGGGTCCCCGATCCATCTAGCTCAATCAATTAACTCAGTCTATCGCAGGCCACTACAGGTTATAGGTCTCTCCCAAGTTTCACCACCACACCCTGTCCACCGCTTTTCGCGTTCAGTGTTTCCAAGGGTCTCCGATCCGTCTAGCTCAATCAATTAACTCCATCTATCGCAGGCCACTTCAGGTTATAGATCTCTCCCAAGCTTCGCTACCACACCCTGTCCACCGCTTTTCGCATTCAGTGTTTCCAAGTGTCTAGCTCAATCAATTAACTCAGTCTATCGCAGGCCACTACCGGTTATATGCCTCTCCCGAGCTTCGCCACCACACCCTGTCCACCGCTTTTAGCGTTCAGTGTTTCCAAGGGTCCCCGATCCGTCTAGCTTAATCAATTAACTCAGTCTATCGCAGGCCACTACAGGTTATAGATCTCTCCCGAGCTTCGCTACCACACCCTGTCCACCGCTTTTCGCATTCAGTGTTTCTAAGTGTCCCCGATCCGTCTAGCTCAATCAATTAACTCAGTCTATCGCAGGCCACTACCGGTTATATGCCTCTCCCGAGCTTCGCCACCACACCCTGTCCACCGCTTTTAGCGTTCAGTGTTTCCAAGGGTCCCCGATCCGTCTAGCTCAATCAATTGACTCAGTCTATCGCAGGCCACTACAGGTTATAGGTCTCTCCCGAGCTTCGCCACCACACCCTGTCCACCGCTTTTCGCGTTCAGTGTTTCCAAGGGTCCCCGATCCATCTAGCTCAATCAATTAACTCAGTCTATCGCAGGCCACTACAGGTTATAGGTCTCTCCCAAGTTTCACCACCACACCCTGTCCACCGCTTTTCGCGTTCAGTGTTTCCAAGGGTCTCCGATCCGTCTAGCTCAATCAATTAACTCCATCTATCGCAGGCCACTTCAGGTTATAGATCTCTCCCAAGCTTCGCCACCACACCCTGTCCACCGTCTTCTGCATTTAGTGTGTCCCAGGATCACAGGTCTATCTAGCTGAATAACGTTTCGCACTACGCTTGCAGATACGCGATCGAAATGCTAGCTAATTAGTATCAATGACTTACCCAATACACCTAACCTAAAGTTGATTGTGACGACCACAATGTTGCCGTTGGCCGCCAGCGTGGTGCCGTCGTACGCGTTGCCGGAGCTCCATTCATAAGACTCGCCGTGCACGAACACCAAACACGGCAGCCCTCCGCCCTCGCCTTCCTCACCCCCTGCACACGCAAACATTGGTTAAACCTGAAAACTAGATTACATCGCAATGGAGGCTGTTGGCTTATTAATTACAAAGTTATATCAGACTAATTCAGGAAATTAATTAAAATAACTATGTGGTTGTTGTTGTTTATTTACTTAATACTTGTATAACGATAGCACTTATCATAAAAACACAAGACGAGCAGATTTGTAACAAAGAAGCTAAAAGTTGGATTAAATAAAGATACATTTTCGAAAAAAAATAAAGATTTTCGAGACATTTTAGATTCAAATCAGACATTACGATATAGTGATCATGTTCGATGTGGATTACAACTACCTGTAAAACTCCAGATTAATATCACGATGGTGGCTACTCTTGGCAGCTTATAAATTACCGAAGTGTTAATTAAAGATTATCAAGGAGCGCTTCCTTATTATCCTAATAAATTATATTAACAAAATAAGGCTTATTTAATAACAGTACCTACCCCGGGAATTTCGAATGTTGTTTTAGAAATTATGATTTTTTGTTACTCGATCTAAAAAATTGCATTCATATCCATAAACTATCTAGGAATACCTTTTATTATTGTTTAATAAGACATATTAATATCTAATTAATTTCGGAATTTACTCGAAAGATAAAAATCATATCTAATCGCATCACGCAAGTCGTATTTGCAAACAAAAATTTTTGTGACGACGACTCACAATGCAAATACATTCTAGAGTTACAAATACTATTTGCCAAACCAATCAATCTGCCTGACTTTTCTTGACTATGTTGGAGATGGCTTTCAGTCTAGCCATATACATACAATATTTTAGATGGAGCGACTGCCTATCTGACCTCCACAACCCAGTTACTGGTTAACACGCTACCCTTTGCTAAGACTGGATTCAGACTTTCGGGCTTCAGACGACCCGTAACGACTGTCAAACATCCACGAATGACAGCCGGGACCAACGGCTTATCATGCTTTCCGAGGCACGGAGGGGTGTCGATACGTAATGGATGGTCACCCACGAACCAACCGCGGTATTCATTGCTTAACTTTCGATCGACCCTTGCTATTATTGTTAACCAGGAGCCCCTCCGCTATACTATTTTCCCAAAACATAATCATTTAAGCAAAACACACGCTTCACTAAACTAGCTTCGTAAATCGGCATATTTCTTTCTGCTCATTCGCACACTGTTCCCCAAGATACAAGTCTTGCTTAGTTTGGGGGTCAGCCGTCAAAACAAAATTGTGATGTACAAACTTATCTGTGTTCATATAAAATCAGTGTCTGTTATCACCTATTCTTTTAGCCAATAAAACATTACACGAACATTTGAGAGCACACAATAACAATACATCACAATAACAGTAACGGTTTCCATTCCATACTCACGTTATTGATGACAAAACATCGCCGGCGTGCACAGTAGATACGGGGTGTCTCAGCCTCACTTCCGCACTGCTTGCAGGGGGCAGGCTGCACTGCAATGCACTACGGAATTGAGGCCTCGACACCCTCCGCGGAGCCCTCGCTTCCTCTCCCTGATGCATCTTCTGTGTCATCTTATGCGACGTAAGTGCTTGCTTTCATTTCTCACAAGTGAGCGCTGACGTACTTATTTACTTATAACTTCTGAAGCGTTAAGTGCTCCGCAGCTGACCCGGCCATGCATAAATTATAGCCGTGTCAAGATTAGATGGAGGTTACTATTCAAAGTAGCCCGTTAAAATGGTATCTCGCACTAAAATTTGGTTTGTACATAAATATTTTAGTGTTCTTACCATTACGAAACGTATTAGTAGTGATTCTGTAAATAAGTTATGAATATTGTGAACTTATAAGATATGTAAGTTATTTTATTTTATTTTTATTTTATCTGCATGATATCCAACATTTATTTAACAAATGGTAGTGTCAAGTCTTATAATTTACTTTTCCAATTGAATAATAATATATCACATAGAAGACATTCGTACCCTTCATGAGCGTGATTTAATATTGTTATTTATCTCGTAATACGGTTAAACACAACTGTTCTTCAGCTTGTTTTACAAATGCTCTTTCAGAATTACCATTTTCCGCATGACTTTACTTTACTGTTTTCTTACAAATTTAAAAATTTAACTTTAACTTTTTAACATGCATTACATCACGCCTGTTATCCCCGAAGGCTTAGGCAGAGGTGCACGCAAATTTCGCCAGTTATGTTGAAGTCGCATGTAATAGAGGGCGAGCCTATAGCCATCGACCGGCCACAAATCTAGACTCCGGTCTGCTACTGAGAAATTCTAGATAGAAAAACCCAATAACACTTTGCCCGATCTAGGAATCGAACCCAGGACCTCATGCTCAGTAGTAGCTCTTGCGAACACTAGACCAACGAGGCAGTAACAACAGGCCTATACAACAGGCAAATATCGCCTACCTACGACAATGATATTTATTTGTCTACATACCCACGTTACTTATAAAGTATATTCGACCTAAAGTATGATAACCATAAGCTACCGCTTTATCTAGCTAATTGGTTAGCTCATAACTCGCAGCTACATGTGTTGCAAATATTAGTTACACCTAGACAGAAGACTTCACCTTTTTTACAAACATTTGTTACTAACGCTTTATACTTTATCGTGTGTCGTGTCACGTAAGTGCTACGAGCGCTACGACAGCGTAGACAAGCTACGATGCTACGACAATAAATTGTAATAGATTTTAATAATTCACGAGTAAAGTATGCACAGTTCTAAACGTAAATTACCGGCTTACAACTAAGGACAGCTAAATTAGCAAGCTACGAGTAATAAAACTCAGAAGCCAAATTAAATAAAGAAAACGTAACATTCTAAATATTTACCTTGATACATTTTAAAGCGACATGTCTAACGGACAGTGAATTAACTGGGAAATCAAGTGAATAAATTGTATGAAGGAACCGCTAGCGTGGATTAATGAGCAGCGAGCCCTCGTCGCGCGGTCGCTCTATTATGTTGATACCATTGTTCAGCTCTATTAGACAAGTGCTACAAAAGAAAAAAGAGGAAACAAAGACTACGTTCCACACATTACACTACACATATATAAATGTCGCGCCAGTAATTCCGCAGGATTAGGCAGAGGTATTCCAGTACACTCACAGTTCGCCGACTACGATACGAGAGTGTATGCGATGAGGGCAAAGGTATCGCCATTTACTGGGCACGTTGCCAACTGCGAGACTGTATTTTGGAAATTTCCTAACTGTAATTCTTAAATACGATCTCGTGGCTTAATCCACTGGTTTTACCAAAGATACCATCCGATTACTAGTCGTGGGTGACACAGTTACAAATGGTAGTATTTCATGAGATGGTCAGTAGGTGTCATGAACAATTCGTTCGCATAAAAGTGATAATGGTAAATCGGCGATTATAAAAGTCTAATTATAGTGAGTACGATCAGTAAATTAGAAAACAGTGCTCGATTAAATAAGCCTCCCGGTTCAGTACCTCCCAGACTCAGCGCACTATTTATATATGTATATTGTTATTTATGTTTATTTAATTTGTTATTTTAATATTGTACGAAGCACAACGGGAACCCAAATTCACCAAAATATATTCATAAAACAACTGCTTACCATTAACAGGCACATAGAGGTTGACGTAAAGGCAGTCCTCGCTCTGATTGGCCAGCACGGGCAGCAGTCGCTCGAGCTGCCGTATGCGTGCGCGCGGGTGCAGCAGCAACGCGTCTTCGCGCGGCACGGCGGCGGGCGGCACCTGCGGGCAGGCCGGCCCCGACGCGTCCGCTAGCCGCGTCGTACGCCACTGCGACGGCGTCACCGGCGGCATGTATCTGTGTTTGTGAAGACGGTTAAAAAAGCGACTCGACACACTAACCGAAAAACACCAAATACGTAAGAGACCTAAGCTTATGTAGGGACGGACCTATGACGTAATACCTAAGCCCTCCTATAGCTTTACCTTTAACTCTGCCGGCCAACTCTATTGCATTAGTTGTAACCGGGTATTTAAAACTAAATTCGGTCTGGCGATTCACATTTGGAAATAATAATTTCAAAGGGTCTCCTTATCGGAACAGATAAGGAGGACTATATAAAGCTAAGCCATTTTATAAATATTGTTAATTGTATTTATTTTGAAGACTTATCTAGTTATTATGTCTATGTATTTTATTTTAATCTTAGCATTTGCTGCACCGGTTGAAGTCATTCAACGCCGGCTGTCGCTGAAAACCAGCGCTGGGGCTCTGTCTCGCATAGTGTCGTAGCATTGAGCTGAGCGATGGCCGTTTTGTGTGGATGTGACGCATATTTTCCCCCAACTTGTTCTTTTAGGTGTTTGTACTCAATCACTGCGTCATGTTTACCGCAAATTTGTTTTTTCTTTCTTCTTTCTTTTTCTTTCTAAGCGTACATTGGTGCCGCAACGGTCCGCAGCGCAACACACTTTCATACAAAAAAGTGCGGTGCGGCCCGCCTGTAGTGTGCGTTGGTTCATAGAAAATGTACGAAAGTGATGAAGGATGATTTTTGCTATGAGTTGTTGATGATTTTTGCCCTCTCCAATCTGCGCCAGACTTTAAACTTAAGGATTTTGCAAATTCCAACATGAAATTATATTTGCTGCAAGTTTGCTATTTCCTGAAAATATGATGGTTTCCAGCAAATATAATTTAGAGAGCTATATTGATGTTTAAAATTATTAAAATTTAGTAATAATTATTGTATAATAGGTAATTGCCGCGTAATTCGATTGCATTGTGTTTCACACCACGTTGCGGTTCTCGCCAAACCCGATGCAAAATTAGTCAACTCAAATTCATGTCATTAATCCTTCAATCAATTTAAGATTTTAACACAAACTACACTAGGTTACGCTTGTCTGCATGCACCCTCACGCATAGCATACTACATATTTAAGTACCTACTACCAGTTAGACACATTCATGTTAACGACTTTTTACAGTTTCACTCGTGTGTATATGTTTCAAGATTGCTCAAATAGTTTCGGACTCCTTCCTATACATCAGCTGATTACGAAGCAAGGTCTCGAGAAGTTAGCAGGCAAAGTTAGTCTCATGGCCTGGTCGTGTATCCTGAGTAAAACCGTAAATAAACACAAACATTTACGGTTTCATTTATAACAGGAGGGACAGTTTCATTTATATTGTTGGAAATATAACAGATTGATATTGCATCAACTACAAGTACCGCTGTCAAGGTATTTACAATTTGGAGGTATAAATATTCCATCAACTACTGCATGTCATAATAGTCTAAAAATCAATTACCTGAGGCTACCTAGCGGCGGTGTAGCATATGGCACTCCGAGGTAGGCCTCGACCTGCGGATGCGAGTGCACGACAATCCCGCGCAGCGGTCCGTACTTGGTGCGGACGACGCGCGTGCTGTACTTGTGCGCCGACAGCGCGGCCGCGCAGCAGACGAGCCACGCGAGCAGCGCGGCGCGGACCGCGCGCATCACGCGGGCGCGGCGGGCGCGGGCGCGGGCCACGCGCCGCCGGCGACGCGCGCGCCGCGCATCACGCGCCCCCCCACACGCGCCTCCAGCTCATCACACACCCTTTTCACGCGCCTTCTTATGACATTACATATTGTTACGCACTCTCTTCATAAACCACTGTTTCACTACTAAAACTGTTTAAAACACTTACCCGAATCATTGTTTTGTTGCACTACCAATAAAAAATTTGCAAACATTAACCATTGTTCAACCTGAAACAATAAAACGCTTCGTTAACTATGGGTACATGACGGTAAAATAAAATATTTTGTTTAAAGATACTTAGCACACGAATGTAATATAGATGAAGCAAATTTTCATGAAATCTCCATTTAAATCAAATATGAGCGAAGTTAGCCCGGTCTCAGACAATGGAGTAAGTAACGGAAAATGTTTGTCTAACAGACCTAACCCCGACTTTTGTAATTTAATGTAACACAAACACGACAACAACGTCGCATTTGTACTCGAAATTTGCCGTTTCCGTGGCTGCTCCTCTGCTCAGCCGTGCATCGCGGTTGGACTCGTGCAGACGTTCACTTCCGCTTCATTTATGTAACCAAAGACTGATTTTCATTGCAATTACATCAATGGGAACACAATTCAATGGAACCTTACAAGTTCCAGTGTTTACGTCTTTCGTATAAATAGACTGTGCTGAAACGTTCAATTCATTCGTGGTTTAGTCTGTGAGATAGCAATTTTTATTGTTTGCATTAATTGAATTTTCTTTTATTTCTATGTACTGTCGGGTAAACTGGTTTAATTGTCTAAAATACTCGATAAGTATGTGATCATGTTTTTTAGATATGTGCATCTTTATCTATTTTTTACCCTCTGGGCTTCACGAGCGAAGTAATAAATTGAGAGATTTCAATTAAAATATGATAACAAAGGAAAATAGAATGCCATAATTGGAATTCTACTTATTTATGGGCCAACTGCGGACACATTCCGATCAGGAATGAAAACTTAATTAATCGCATTTAGGGCCCGCAAAACCCGGGACAAATCTTGCAATCCTACATTGCATCAGTGTCACATCGCACGAAGGCTACGCGACGGACATCAATTATATAAAAGCAGACGTTTATTGGTGACCCAACGGTGGTATTTACGGACGTATTTGGTTGCGCAAGGGGCACAAAGAGAGCGGCTAGTGAGGGACACGACACCATCAATCACGCGCGTGACATGCAGAAGCTTTGTGAGCGACCCGAATTTTGCTGCAAACCTATTAATACCATGTCACCGCTGACCTTTCAATGCTTTAAATTTTATGAATTTTACTGTTTCGCAGCAGCATTAAAGCCTAAATTGCATAATAAAAGTCATGCTCTGTAATGGGTACACGCATTTAAAACTCATAAACATAAACATAACATCACGCCTTGTTTCCCCGAAGGGTTGGGCAGAGGTGTACCTATAGTACACCCACATTTCATTTAAAACTCATGGCAGCCATATATACCATAGACATTAGCAGCACCATTATGAATATTTCGGAAGTCGGAATGTTTTAATCAACAAACGCAATGCGTTGCGTTGCGTTATAAAGATGGTGAAAATGATGAGGATTCCTCCAGAATCTGTATTTCGAATAAATGTATTATGTTTTATGCAACATAATCAGCCTGTAATGTCCCACTGCAGAGCAAAGGCCTCCTTTTCCTTTTTCCACTCAACTCTAGCATGAGCATTGGCTCAGGATCGAGTATAATAATGTGTATAACATGGACCAACCCATCTTATAAGCGCCAAGTTCGTCCCGCCAGAGTCTTCCGCATTGCCGTTGGACGTTTTCAGCAACCCTTGCTGTGGAGGTTGTGGTCTTAGCCCACAATGCATCTGACATGTTTCAAACGTGTCCGACCCAGTCCTATTTGAGCTTGGCTGCTATTTGGTTGACGTCTGAGATTTATGTCTTAAGAGTAGTTATTCTTTGAGTAGATATTCTTTGGAGCACAGTATCGTGTTCCGTATTCGGTCGGTAAGTCGAACACCAAGGACCATCCATCCGCTCCATCGCTCGCTTAATCATATGGATTACCAAAATAAATCTACTAACTTAATTAATTAAGTCTAATTTACACAAAAATACTTACAGATGTACATTTTAGATTTAATTACTCTGTACGGCAAAATGAAAGTAATGACTTATCCATTTAATTGTTTAAATATAATTTTGGATAATAAATAAAAAATCATTTAATTCAGGCAACAAAGACCCATAACATTTAAATACCTTATAGCCTAAAATACATAATTTTAAAAACCACAAAATCATAAAAACACTACACTTGGGAGCTTGGTTTTGGTCGTGCTTTCCTGTAACGTCTGTACACAACTCCTGTCGGCCAAAAATCTGAGCTTGGGAAGACCTGGAGGACGTAGGACTTAAAACCTATAGTCCTGGTTGACTCCAACCGCGTCAGCTTCAGCAATTGCCGTTCCTCGGCACCGATTTGATCTTGGCTCCTCCTAATGATGTACTGGAGGAGCTTATCTCCCGACGTCTGTGGGTCCAACCGGGAAATGTACAGGAGCAAGGTGAGCACTGCAGCGCGGACATCCTCAATTGCAGGAGCGGTACCGCGTTTGTCTCAACCAGAGTAAAGCCGATGCCGCACTAGCAAAGGACAGCTGCAACTTTGGCAACGGGGTGAAGCCTTCTTCGCGTAGGTTTCCTTACGCGGCTGTGTCTTTGGCGTTGTATTTTTAGCCTGTGACGTAATTGTGTCACAAACAGCTTGCAAATCGCGGTGAATGATTCGCGTTTGCGTTGCATCGTCCGTCGCAGCTCTAGTTTCGCTGACAGGCGAAAAGTGAGCCGCAGCGCCTCGACGCACTTTCTCACTCCGCGAGATGACGGTGTTGCTGACGCAGCGTTAGTACTGCGTAGCACCGATACTTCTTGCCTTAGCTCGGCAACGGTTCGTTCTGAAGACTCGAGCTTCTTGTTGATTAGTCCGACTTCAGTCTTGAGTGACGTTATATCCTTTAGAAGTCTTGTGACGTCCACATGGTCAAACGTCACTGGCGGCAGCTTGCAAAGGTCCCTCGCTACGTATGTTGGAACATCATACGGATCCGTTTCTTTGAACACTCGGAAGATGTCCTGCAAGTACCTCTTGCCACGTCCGTGAAATAATAAAATATATATCCATTAATAAAATCAATGACAAAAAGCGTAAAATTTTGATTTTCAAATGTAATAAATAGACTTTATCCAAAAAAAAAACAAATACATTAGATTGAAGTGGCGAATGTGACATCATATTGAATGGAGAAAAACTAGAATTTATTAATCAGACGGTTTTATTAGGAATCGTTACGTTAGACGTAAAATTACAATGGGGACCTTCATATACGCGGCTCTGGTCGGCCGCTTATGCTGTGAGAAAGATACGACAGTTACCAGATGTAAAAACCGCACGTTTGGTCTATTTTAGCTACTTCCACAACATTGTATCATACGGCATTTTACTGTGGGGTCGGGCTGTTGACATTGAATCCATTTTTATTTTACAAAAGAGAACTGTCGTAGCCATTTACAATCTCGCCGCGAAAAAAATTCTATTATGACGGTAGCTTGCCAATTCATTTACGAAAATATTATAGAATAGAATAGAAAACTTTTATTTCAGACACTCCTGTGTCCATAGGGTTAGTAACAATTTAAGTTAACTCCTAGTGTTAGTAGGTTACAGACACAACTTCATCATCATCATTGCTGCCTATTAGGTTCCCACTGCTGGGACACAGATCTCCTCTATGTGAGAGGGAGTGGGCAGTAAACCACCACGCGGGCCCGGTGCGGGTTGGTAGATGTCACATGTCTTCGAATTTTTAGTTCTAAGATATACCAGTTTCCTCACGATGTTTTCCTTCACCGTTTTGAGAGCAGTGGTGATGAAATAATTTACACAAAGTAAAGCGCCAGTCTGGGTTCAAACCTAATACCTACAACTCGCAAGTTGCGGCCCTTACCACTGGGCCACCACTGCTCTAACACACAACACAACTTAACAAAATACAATTAAAATTCAGCGTGAAGCTGCATCCATCTCCGCAACATCGGGGAATCCCACAGATCAGCGAATACACTGAGAATACTATTGGTGCTGCCGCGAACACGCGTCATCAGGGTTGCACATCTATTCCTATTAATCGCGGCAAAACCATTAATAGTTTTTATCTGCAAACATTCCTGACACACTACAACGCCACGACAGCCTCAGCAGTACTCTCAGTGCATTATTAAATTGAACGCGTAGGAAACAATCTACATATTTTTAATAAAACAAGTGATAGACATAGTTTTAATACTAGAAATAAAAATTAAATAGATCATAAATTTTTCAGATTATCAGTATTATTAATAAAAGTACATACTTTCATCTTTTATGAGGTACTGTGTTCAATTTAAAAACAAAATGTATTGTGAAAGGTCGCAATGAAAAAAAAATCGTACTAAAAGTACACTTTGTAAACAAGTTCATTACAAATTAGAGGATTATACCCCAAATAACAATGCTTGGATAAGGGACTCAAACAGTTACTGTGATAATTGTTTTTAACACTGATAACAGTTACTAAAAAAGCGCGGCGGACAGACAGGAAGTTCAGGCAGTAGTATGAAATGCACACAGTAAAGTTGTTTTCCAGGTATCTTACCAACGCAACGTTCGTAAAAGCTTATTAAAGTTTTTTTACAACCTATCTAGAACGAAGGACGCGCGTGCTTACTTCATTTCAGTAACAGCCAATTTTAAAGACTGAACGAGTCCTCTTATTGGAAAGCTGATATACTGTTATTGATGGCATATTGTGGAGCTCTAAAATCTCGACGTTCTATTTTGGAAACTGTCGCGGCATCAATCTGCGGGTAATATGTTAATCTTTTTAAGCGTGATCGAGCCCTGGGTGTCACGCTGCGCTCAAGATAACACGACGATTACGTAGCGCGCGGTCCCGGGATCACTTGATCGATCTCCTGCCTACTCAAGCGTTGCATAAACGTTATAGGCGATATCAAAAATATTACAGTTACTTTAGGGAATTATGTGGGAATTGGTAAAGGTACACGATATAAAATAAAAAATATTTTATATGGAATTAAAAGAGTGAATAAATATAATAGAACGAATACTTCCCTTTTTTAATTTAAACTTACTATACTTTGTTAGCTTTTTACCTCTCATTATATATATTGAAACCTTTAAAATTTCCCTCCCTGAATGAGGATTTTCAGCCACTATTTCCATCACTATTGCGATGTTAACTTCAGTTGAAGACGTTGATGCCATAACAGAGCGTGGCAAATCTTCCATCACACCTCGACTGCTTTTGAACTTTTTGTACCACTCATAAGTACGTGTTGTGGTTGAAGTCAATTCACCGTAAGCCTTCTGTAACAATTTCAGTGACTCCAAACACGAATTTCCATTGGCAATGCAAAATTTAAGACAAACTCTTCGTTAGATGTTTTTGTCCATTATGAAATTCGCAATACACACTAGATATGATCAACTAAAAACAATACTGTATTTAATCTAAATTACAAATGCAACTCAAACTCCGCGCCAAAATAGAAAACAGTTGTGCCAATCTAACAACAACAAAATACAAAGAAATAGAATTTGGAACCATAAACAAATCATCCATTCTCGATACTTTTTTGACAGAAACTAAACGGAGTTTATGTACTGATCGTATTCAATTTCATTGGTGAAATCAGACCCAAAGAGTTACCAAAGAACCATAAAAATTACCGGACGACCGCATACGTTGGTGCTTTGTGTACATAGACATACGGCTCTCTAAACATACCAGGCCACTCAGAAAGTTCTACGAAAAAATAAATTATGTATGACAGACTGGCCAATTACACCTAGTCTATTTTGAAAATATGATTATTTGTAAGTTAAAATAGGTACGTTCCATTTTGAAAGTTTCCCTCCACATTGTTTGCGAGCTAATTTAAAATATCGTGTCTCATTAAAAAATGGATCTACGCCGAGAACATTTTCGCGCTATGATTTCAAGTGTAGCCTAAAACCAGACGAATCGTACGATAGACTTCAAATGGCATTCATGGATGAACGCCCTTTTAGAGGCAACCGCGTATAGTTAGTATACCGAATTCAAGTGCGGTCGCCTAACTTTGTGGGATGAAGAAAGAAGTGGTCGCCCTTTGACGGCTGTTACGGAAGAAAACGTGCGAGCAGTGAAAAATTAAATACAAGACAATAGGCGAGCTACGTATCAGGAGATTCAGCACATACTGCAGGTTGGATTGGGAAGCCTTCACGAAATTCTACACGTGCATCTTGTGAGGAAGATAGCTTCACGCTGGGTGCCGCACAACCTCACCGATGCTCAGAAACGGGCCCGGGTGAAATGGCGAATACGATCCAGAAACGAAGCTTCAGCCAACGCCTACCAAAGTGAAGCGATCTAGAAGCGGGGGGAAGATTTTGATCGCGAGCTTTTTCAATTTGACTCGCTACTTGTACAATTCCTTTACGGACCAAAGAAGCATCGATGCGGAATGGTATACTACCAAATGCTTGGCAGAAGTTTTCTCTGTTGTGAGCAACAAGCGACCAAACACAGAGCTCCGCGGGCTACTGCTCCACCACGACAACGCACCTTCGCACACCGCACTCAAATCGAGGGAGTTACTTCAAAGTACTCTCCGTACTTTGAAAAGATTTAATGAAAAATATTTACCTCCCTTTTATTTTTATTTTCGCAAAACTTTCTGAGTGTCCCACGTAATTACCCGTTCATGTATGGTTACGTCAAGTATTAACCGATGTGGTTGTTGCGGGAAGCTTAAAGCTGTCGAGATTTAGCGCTTTGGCGTCTATTAAGACCCCGTCGACAGTTAAAGTTAAACTCGGAGACGCTTTAAATTTTCATTCGAATTTGCAATGCAAATGTGGGTAGAAATTGTCGTAGATTTATGAAAATGTTATATTTCTTTCTCATAACTTTATGATGGTCTCGAAGGTATATAAAGACTTGACTGCTTTTTCAATTCGTATTCAGATTCGTGCGTTGAATAATGGTTTCATAGTATGTAATTCTTTTGCGTGTCTTGGCTGAAAAACTGTTATGTATTTATTTTATTCTCTTTTAATTGGTTTTATGTTTCCATCAGCTTTGCCATGCAAATATTAAAATAAGACAGATTTACTTAACATCGCGAAGTGAATCGCCATTTAATCAATCCATCGGCTAAAAATAATGACGTCGCTGGTGGTAAAACCAAATGTTCAAATGTAATCGACGTGGAGTTGACCAGAGAGCGTGTCGGGGGTGGAAGACGAGCGTGTACCCGTTGAAGCTCTGCGGCGCACGGCTGGCCGACGCTGGACGTGATTGATGGCGCCAATTCGCCACTTGTCCAGCCTCGGCCAGTGCACGCCACTTTCGCTTCATCGTTGCCGTCGTTATGCGACTTGGCACGCTTCATTCCATACATTTGGTCATTTTTACTCGAAATTTTGTGAAGGAAATATGAATGTGATTTTTTTGTGAAAGTTGGTTTAAGTATTTTATTAGGACTTTAAAACTGTGCTGAAAAATTGCTTAGTGTAGAATAGGTTGGTTTCTGAAATGGTCTGCTGGAGATACTATATTATTTTGGAAGATTTTACCAAAGCAGAGTGATTCTCCCAATTCTACAGATTCATAATAAGAAACACACTTCTATGCCTATGCACAAACAAATTTTATCAATATATAATTACTTGGGACACTCAGAAATTATTGCGAAAAAAAAAAGATCTAAAGGTTTTTTTTTTTAAATTAAATCTTTTCAAAATACACTCCACTAGCCTCTTTACAAAGTTTCATGCGTCTGAACCAGTTTTCGAAACACTTTTTCCAGTACCGTAGACACCTCGTTTACAGCCTGCTCGAACGCTGACAGCGCATCTTCCGGCGACGAAAATTGTATTGCTTTGAGCTGGTTTTTTATCTTCGGGAGTAAAAAGAAGTCACACGGTGCTAGGCCAGGGCTGTTAGGAGGGTGACCCAGGAGTCGTTTCTTAAATAATCTCACTTTCGATTCTTTGATTGACCGTGGTAAGCGGTTAAATATGACTGGCGCCATGCAAAATACACTTTTAATTTACATTAATGCTGTGTTGGACCTTCTTACGCATAGGCTATGTTTATCCCGTCAACTTCGGTTATTAATGTCAGACATTTTTAAACAAATTTGGATACAGCCACCATAAAAATATATGGATGGAAGAGACAATATTTTAAATTTAATAAATAATAGTTTGCATGTATCTATGCCCCCTGAAATCCAAATATTGTCCTGATACTTTTTTCTGTGATTTGTAGATTATTTAACTATTGGTTGAAAAAAACAAAAAAAACCACTTCATCTCAACACTGAACCCACCAAGTCATGATATGCTGTGACTAAAGCATCAACACTCATCACTGAGGTAAGTTTATGTAGGGGATAGGCAGACTTACTAATTTTGTTTGGTTAGCTCCTCCCTGTGTGTTGTCCAATCTAATTTATTGTCAATTGTTAAACCTTGTAATTTAGATGTGTTTACTTGTGTTTTGCGTTGGCTGTCATAGCATATACTCATATTAGTGTTGAATCGGCAAATAGTTACATAGAGTGACTTGTTGAACTTTTGGCAAATCATTTATATAGATTATAAATAGAAGAGGGCCTAAAACAGTGCCACCATACGTGAGTGTTCGATGATTAAACTTGTAGATTCGTTGACATTTAATTTAAAAATCGATTTCAGGTACTTCAACGTACTGTTTTCTGTTCTTTAAATAAGATTTTATTAAATTTAACACATTTCCTCTAATGCCGAAGCCGTCCAGTTTACTTAGTAAAATATTATGGTCCACATCGTCAAAGGCTTGAATCATGTTACAATATATTGAGCAAAAAGGTACTCTTTTGTCAATATTTGTTTAACCATTATTTGGAAGTCATAAATGGCTATACTGATAGCTTTACTTTTCCGGTAACCTTTTTGTTACTCTGTCAAATTATTCTGTTTATCTAGGTTTTATAAATATGTGCATAAATGTATTTTTCTAACACCTTGGACATAATTGGAACAAGCGCCTTTATGACTACATACACGTATTCTTTGTTTTTTTTTTTAATTATGGTTTAACTACAGTTGTTTTTGGGTAAGTTGGATATGTGCCGTATGTTTTGAACAGATTGAGAATATAGCTCAAATGTCCACTAATGTAACCTGAAATGTACCTAATAACTTTAGTAGAAATTCTGTCCTTACCTACACCTACCGGCATTTTCTTCAGACTTAATTATGGCTTTAATGTTATTTCCATTACTTGGTGCCATAAACATCGAATTGCTTGCTTGTGAGATATTTGATGTCACCTGTACGCCTCTATTACTGATTGGTTTTATCTTGTCGATAAAAAAGTTGTTAAAGGCTTTCGCCATCTCGTACGGATTTGTTACTTTTATTTCCAATTTGAATGCTTCCAATTGCGTATCTTTTTGTGATTTTCATCTTTGTTCGTTTTTATTTATTTATTTTATTATTTATGTACACAGTAAAATACAGAGGGGCACGTCATGGTTACAATATGAGTACAAAGGTACTGCTTATTTCTTAAGAAATTTCTTCCAGCAGACCTGCGAAAGGAGAATTGGAAAAGAAATGTAGACAATAGTGTGTGAAAACAAGAAGAGAAAAATATGAACAATGTGAAGTCTAAAACTAAAATAACGCAAATATATATATATATATATCAATGTTTATCTCGGATCATACATTAACACGCAATCCATATAGTGTAATGATTTCCCATGATACTTTCCACTTGTGTTGAAATCATCATCTAGATGATTTAATTTTATAGCTGTTCTGAGCACGTTGTGTTAATTAAATATTTTTATATATAATATTGTTGTATATATTTTTAATTCCTGTTTTTTTTTTGTTCATTGCGTTCCAGATGGTAACGTTAATGTTCTTTTACTTTTATTATTTTGATATCCCGCGATACCCATTGTGGTCTCTTGTGTTTGCTTATTTTTTTTAAACATAAATTATACATTAGGTTTTATGTCTGCAGAAACAGACTAAAGGATGTATTCGGATCGTCTAATTGATACATTTTACGTTTAATTGATACTTACTACGAATAATGTTTCTTGTTGGCGAAATCACTAGATTTAAGACCTCACAGTGTAAATACATACTATATACGTGTTACCGTTGGAAGTGTTCCCAAAGACATCTGAAAAGATGAATGTCGTATAATTCTAGAAGAATTTCATCATAGTTGGCTATTTCACTATAAATTTACCTAATTTCAATTGAGGATTTCCTTGATGAATATAATGATAACACATGACATTGCATAATTCGATATGCTGCACAATCTTCTACAAAGATATTCTTAATTGTACTCAATGGAATTTACTTGCGAACTAAGTTTAGCTTAGTAATACATTCTTTGGCGTGCTAATCAATATATTACAAGAATTGTTAACAACAAAGTTCGGTGCGTTTCATAACGTTAGTGGTTACAAAACGTTCCACATAAACAAGAAAGTTTCGCAAAATTCTCATGAAATAATAAATGTTTAGTCATCGAGAGCTCATAAATCTTTCCTTCTTTGACACAACTTTTATTATTTTTTACCAAATAAGGTTTTCGTACATCTGATTGCTTCTTGAAATTGTGCAATCCATTTTTGTGAGACTGCTTGGCAATCATCCCAGGCACCATAAATTTTAAGCCTTACTTAATTATGAAACGTTAATTAACTTAACTTATATTTGAACAGCAGAATTTCAATGCGAAGTCTGCGTTGTAAGACTAAATGTAATATGAAATTGGGTTACAAATTGTATTATGCTGTGCCTCCACAGTTAATTTAATACAATTTATTCTCAGATTTCCGCGCTTACCAGTTTCTATAACATTAGAATTCCGCGAAATAGCTGTTCTAAATGAAGTGCCATTAATCAAATCTCAAAACCAACGGCCGTTTACATAATTCCATTCAACCGCGGCGCACCGGCCGCTTGCTATTCACACGATAATCCGACGCTGCCGTATGAATAGGCATGTATGTACAGATAGACACGATTATCGCTTATATTATGCCTTTTTGAAACTTGAATAAATAATTTACACATAAACAAAATTGTTAACTGATATTGAAAATTCAAAATAGCTCGAATTTTGCACTTTTTGAATAATTGGAAAAATATCACGCGTGACGTATGTCCTTAATGCCGTTCTGTACACGGACATGGTGAAACTGGATTTCGCCGCTTGTTTCATAAAGGTGGAGAGGTTCGGTCGATATCGGCTGACGGATCGAGTGGCTTGTGGGAAGAAATGCGAGGCTATTTGTGCTCGGCCTGCTTTCGCGTCGAGCACCCTCCGGCCGCGGCTGCCTCACCGCACAAACTAGATTAACTAGGCGACCTCATCTTATAGACCCTATGTCCGGAATTACTATATAATACAGAGTATCTCATAAAATACTGCCTCGTTGGTCTAGTGGTCGCAATCGCTACTGCTGAGCATGAGGTCCTGGGTTCGATTCGCAGGTCGGGCAACGTGTTATTGGGTTTTTTCTATCTGGAATTTCTCAGTAGCAGCCCGAATTCTGGATTTGTGCCCAGTAGATGGCAATAGGCTCCCCCCCTATTACATGGGACCTAAACATAACTGGCGAAATGTGGGTGTACTATAGGTACACCTCTGCCTAACCCTTCGGGGAAGCAAGGCGTGATGTTATGTTATGTATCTCATAAAATTTAATGGAAAGTCATGTGCAAGTTGAGATAACGATATTAGAAGGAAAGATCTTAATTTCATGCGAAATACGTGAAGTTACCTTCCATGATGACGTCATCTGAACCTTTATGTTGTTTAACATAAAGGAAATTTCAGCAATTTGTTTTTATGTTGAATTTTCCAAGATCTAGTTAACTCGCCATAACAAATAATAAGCATTGCATTATAAAACACCAACACGAGTGAATATTATTGTAACAACTGAAAAAAAAACACGTATCAGAACTATAAAAATAAAAACGTAATTTAATATTTGGGCCCCTCCCGACCCTTGCGCGAGCCAGCCCGCGCCGCTGAGCCTGTAACTTTAAATTCGTCCCTAAATCACTCAAATCCTGATCCAGCTAGTCCCTTGCTGCCCTCTTCCAGCGACGCCCTAAGCCGAGGTCCGTACCCCACAGGGGCGCCCTTAGCGTTGTCGCTTAGTTTTTAGTTAGTATTTAAGTTTAAGTCCTGGCTGGAGGCCTTAATTTATTAGGGCACCACAGGCAAGTCCCTTTAAGCAGACGACAACCTTACAGGTTGACCTGCGAGATGCCATACAAAAAAAAAAACTTTTGAGAGGAAGAATACCAAACTGCTACAATAAGAGATGTCCATGAAAACATCAATACAGACACATACTTTATGTTGCTGTTACAAAAATATAATATCATATCCGAGTGCCGAGTGGTCTAAGCTAACAAGATCCCGAACCTAAGAGTGCTATTAATAGAACTCCTTACTTCAACATATTGGTTCCTCTCAAACTTATATGCCTATTTATAAAAGTGTCAGTTTGAGGCTAAAGTTTATTTGCTAAAGGTCAAAGTAACAGGATTATTTCACAAAAACTTTTAATGGAAATCAAATGTAGACCGTGTTAATTTAATCGTACTGACCGTATTAATTTAATCGAAACTTCAAGAGCAACACACGGGTTTTCAAACCGCACTTTGTACTGTTATTGTTGTCAACAAACAATAAGAAACGAAACAAATATCTGTACCTATGCAAACATTCATGTGTGTTTCTCCAAACCGTTTTATCTTTAATCGGATAAAACGGTTTGTAATAAAATGGGAAAAACAAAACATTGCTTAGTTAATCCAAAGTAGTTGTTACATTCCCGTGGCAGTCGGCAGTCGCCGAGAGCTGGCACAAGAGCGAAAGAACCAACAAAGTCCGCAATACACGTAAAATCAATTTAACAAAGCCACTTTGAGCCGCACTGACCCTTCCACGCCGCACAAACAACTACAGCTGGCTACTCAGTAGTATAATCTATCACTACGTGCTTTTATATCCGATAAACGAGTGTGACCATATAAAGTATGTTTTTCTACCCATGATGGGGTGTCCCATTTAGATCTATTTAACTGATTTATATGTTGACTATGACAATTTTTTTTTTCTGTCTTTTTATTGTTATAAACGCTATTGATTAGTTTGTAGCTTGTAACTGATTATTCAGCCCACACCAGCTCTTTTTTTTCTGCATTCCTGCATTTTAGCTGATGCTTGATGAAACAAAAACGCTTTTTATAAGTAAAGTTTTATCTATCACTTCAATAGAATAAATTAAGTGATTATTTTTATTAAAAAATATGTGCTCTCTTTAAAATCACCAAGTTAATTAAAAAAATACATAAGTACATTGATTGCATTTCTGCTTCTATATTCCACTAGGTTGCAAAAACTACAACTATTGTAATACAAAATAGGTAAGCAATTTAAAAAAAACCTGTGATTTTTTTGCAGCCGCAATTTTGGATTTTCGCTTTAAGCGCACTATCGGCTTCAGCACCCTCGAAAACCATGAAAACGACACCCTTGATGAAAAAATGGAAAATATTCGCAGCCGACATTTTCGATTTCCATTTTAACCTCACTATCGCCTTTAGTACCCTCGAAAACCATTAAAAAGACACCGCTGTTGAAAAAAATAAAAAAATTGCAGCCCCCAATCTTGAATTTACATTTGGACCTCACTATTGGCTTCAGCTATCTTTCTTTCTCTCTCTCTCTGTCTGTCTCTTTGTATAATACATAATAAAAAAGCATGACCTGTATGGGAGCAATCATGGGACTTTTATTAACTTTTTATCTTATTTTTCTACTTTTCATTTTTTTTATGCTTGTCCGTTACGTGACGATTTCTTAAATATTTCTACAAGTTTACTCTTAACGCAAGCTGCGTTAAAGAACTTCGTTCCAAAAATAACAAGATTCCCGCCAAAACGATAACTTATGTCAATGTTTTTTAAATGTCATTTTATATCAGAGCACATAATTTATCGTACAGCCTAGGTACATTCTTTCCTAATTTATTTTATTTTGTTGCTTATTTTCCTTGACATGTTTTGTTTTCTTTGTCTTACGGAACAAAATATACTAATTGACAAGTTACGAATCCCTTGCGTGTACGACACGCAATTTTCCGGCCGACACCGGGTTTTTCCGTTCTCAGAACACAAATATTTGCATAAATATGAAAATAATAGGTATATTTAAATATTCCTGTCTCGACGAAGGATACTTAGGACTAAGGCACATGAAATTAGAATATGTATTAGACTTCTCTAGCTGGATATTAATGACGTAATGATTTGTTCCAACCTATCACAACTGTTGTAAGATAGTCAACAACTTATAAGCTTACCGAGCGGATAAAATTCTTCATTTATTTGAATTGAATGAGAGATAGGTTCGCTTTGGGAACACATCAAAAGCCATTGGGGTTGATTTAAAATGTTTCGGCCGTAACAACGTCGAGCGCTATCGATAAACAAGAATGAACTCAAAGCGGTATCCTTGGCCAACGTAATGCAGAAAAGTTTAAATAAAACTTTCCGTTTTGCGATTCCGAGTAAAGCATACGAGGACTGCTAAAAACCTGTGACGTAGCAGACAGATGCCCAGCATGTTAACGTAGCAAATTTCCTATTCCGTTACGAACAAATAAAAACTGAAATCCGTTCGAGGAAAATACAGTATCCATTTCCTTTAACTCTGTAATCCGACACAGGCCAATAAACACTTTAGCCTTTAGAACTTTACGAGAAGCCAATTGCCAGACCTTCAATTGATAAAACCAATCCACTACTAAAACATCCATTAAGGGAAGCAAACGGATAAAAAACAAACTTAATTCAACTTGATGAGGAAAAACAATTAAAAGCTGTAATTACTATCAACCCTTTAAATGCCAGCGTCGACTTAAGCAGTATAAGTAATCGTGCCCAAGACGCCAATGACGTCTTCAGGAGCCGTAACTTATGTTTGAATTATTAAGAACAAGTTGTGCCGTGATTTCACCCTCACCTAATGACTTTAGGTTACTTTAGAGGTAGTAAACGAACAGGTAGATAGTAGTTTATGGACTATTTCTGTGGACCTTTTAATAAATTGCCCTTAAATTCAGCGAAAGCTAGAAATGACTAGATTTATTATACTAAGATCACCGACATCAGCGGTGGTGGAAATAAAAGTATTAAAACAATAGTTTAAACTTCACTACAGCAAATAATTTTAAGAATTAATTTCTCACTGTTTAAGAAAACCCACATATTCTTTTAATAATAAGACCACATAAACTGGAGCGTGTGTGTGTAGTCCCAGACCGGCGATAGGTACCGACGTATGTCAAGTTGAGCGGTACTAACCGCGGCACAAACTGGACACATTGTGTGTCAACCCTACACCACTGCGGCTCACACTTCACTGACTGATTGTCTCTGATCCCACAACTAAATCGGAATTCGGGCATACATTTGTGAGATACATTTGTTTTAACTTCTGTTGTTTTTATGTGATGAAAACCAATTTTAGACACCAACCAATTATTAGTTAAGAGCTAATGGTATTCTCTTAATTCAAAAAGTAAGTTCATAAACTATAAATACTACTGAAAAATCACGCTCTAAAAAGTATAAAAAAGAAGTATTCTCATCTAAAATTGTTATTTACAAACTATTTAATGTTTATCGCCTCCATATATGCAAGTTACACGTAATATATTTCAATGTATTTAATACATAGGTATTCATAGTGATGTTTAGAGGATAACCGTGGTCGTACCTACCCTAACAAAACAATACATTCTAACAGTAGTAAGCGATCATAAGCTTTAGGGCACAGTGTTTTTTTTTTATTTGATGATGTTATGTACTATACCGGGCACCATATTAAATTTGATGGGACAACTATTAACAGAGGATGATCGACGATACTCAAATTAAAAGCAAGGAGGGAACAGATAAACATACCGGTTGAAATCACAACCCTGCTTTTTGCTTTGTCGTAGTCGGGTAAAAAAAGCCTAAATCGCCTTCCACGAATTGCAACAAAACAGCGTCTCTGTTTCTAAACCCAGTAAGTAACGAAAATAAAGCGATTTCTGTTGAATCCTCTCCCTGATTTTATTATAATTTAGGTATTCAATTTTTCACTTTCCCCGACACGAATTCATTTAAAGAGAACAAACAGCTTTTTAATAATACAAGATTGGCTTGCCAATCAGCGTCGCAATTCTCCTAATGGAAAAACTATTACCCCTTAAATTCTATTGTTCCCAGATGCTGAGGGGCATCTGGGAACAATAGAATTTAAAAAAGTCTTTCCCGGTAGATATTTACTTTGGCAATCTATGTTACGACTTGTTCTAGCTGGTCGCGCAATTTGTTCTACAAATTGTTTTTGTTTAGATACTTGTAATGGATACAATATCAACGGCGACATGGAACTAGAAGCAACCCACATGCAAAATCAATAAGTATTGACGAAACCATTTATGGTATCCGGTTTGCGAATAGAAACAAAATGTAAATTAATGGCTGACAAAAAGATCAACGTGACGAATATTAATGGGAGGTTGCAGGTGTTTTATGCGAAGCTAATGAAGGAGTTGAGATACCATACTCATAGTTGGTAAGCATAGTGTTTATTTAGCTGGAAAAGATACGATTCATACTTATTTCGTCAGTTGAACATGTACCTACCCATGTTTAGAAAAATGACAATGTAAATGTATAAATTAAAAAGTGTTATTCCTACATCTACTTCAATTTTAACAAGACCAACAGTATAAAGAAAAGGAACTTCAAATGCAACAGTTTCTTCCTAGAAATGTTTCATATTGTAGTATGTACTACAATATAAAATATTGCATAAGAAAATTCTAGTAAATAGCCAAGGACAATATCGGCTACTGCAGCTTCTTTTTCAAGTGCTGTCAGACCCGCTTCGTTAACGAGGACACTACACTACTCATTGTTTTAATAAGAACACTTGAGGTTTTGCGCTCACTGAGCTAAAAACTGATAATATGGATGCAAAGTTGCCTCAATAAATTACTTACTTTAGTCTAAAATTATTAATTAAATGCCTTAATAATTTTAACTTATCCTTAATTTAGATTTGGAGTCCTTGTGTTTTAAAAGCTACTAATCATCACCATCATCGTCATGATTAAAAGTCTTGTCTTAAATATGGACGTTTTAAATGTTAATATTTACACACGAAGTTTAAAAGACTTACATTTCAGACGGACATTTGAATGATAAATTTCAAAGTTTGTTAGAACTTCAATAAAGTTTGACAACAGTGTAAAATTGTGTAGCAGGCCTATTATTCGGAGAAACGAGAGACCGACCAGAACAGAGCTGCTCCCTCATTTTGCCGTTTTTTGAGGTAACATTATACTACTGATTTAATCATATCTGGTGCAGATCTTATAGGAGACTGTCAAAGAGATAACAGCCGAATTTTATCAAAAAACGCGATGTGCACACACTAACGACCACATACTGCACAACTTTCTAACTAATTACTACCACAATGTTATCTTATTCATTAAATTATAACGTAGCCGAACTGACTTTATCTATACTTGCTTCTTTTTCACTTCCACTACAATTTTCGGTGGACCACTCGTGAATCCAGTGGGACTGGCTTTACACTAAACTCACAGAACTCAGAAAATAATTAAACAAGTTAGAGACACTTTGGTTTTTTATTCGCAAGATATTACGCATTTGGAACGAGAACAAAGGAAGACAATAGCGTCGAGTTAAACTCGATTAAGGAAATCTGTCCCACGTCAATATTAAACAATTGTAGCCACAATGCCGTTCTGGCACTCTGCAATAACTTTATGATGTTTGTTTGCATTACTCAATGGAAAAAGATTTAAAGGGTCATAACCTCGAACCGTTCTTAAATCCTATTTATATTATTTTTTTACATACAACACACATGTACCGGATTTCAAACAATACATGGCACCCTTTATGTCCAATGAGTCCCTTAAGTGGGGAGCTTCATGTAACAAAAACATTCCGTATTTATCTTATTCTTGTGAATAACAGATGTTCAGCGTCCTTACAATGCCATCTATCAGTGTCGCTTCTGTCTAATCATTCCGACGCACATTTATCACGACATTTTTATGTTTAAATATATAGCATTAGGGAACATCGTAGGTACCGACCGCGAAAACATAAAAATGTGACAAGTGGTTCCTTATCATTAAACGGTTTCATCATCCTGCGAACGCAGTTTCCGATATCTTCACGCAAACTAAATATTATCTCGTCTGACACAAAAGGCTACGCCACACCTGCTCGTAGAAAATTACTAAGGGCATTTCCTATATCATCTGTGCCGAAATGGTACCGACAGATTTATCTTGCTTAAAGCCTGCTTACGTACCTGAATGTATCTTCAAATAAATTTCATTCTAGCACGCATAAATCACGCATAAATCTTCATAGGCTAGTGTTTTTCGACCCGAAAATGTAGAGCATAAATTAACCTTCTTTAACATTTTCGTTCGGTAATATGGTTTACATTGCTAGAAAGAACCAAGCTTCGCAAATCTGTAAAGTGGTAGCATTCAGTAACCTACGCATTTCGCGTCAATTAAAAAACGCAGGACCGAATGCTCCCGAACATATTATAAATCCTAAATATCAGTTCGTAACAATCAAAGCAAGCAGCAAAGCTCAAGTCTTAGTCTGGATAAACTCAAACCAGTCGCCCAGCATTTCTGTTACTGAGAGCAAAGCAAGAGTTTTTCTATTTAGCACGGTACAGTAAGAAGAATTTCATATATAAAAATATGATTTTGCTCGAGAATATTCCTTAGTTGTTTAATCATATTATTAAAAAATGTAACTATTGACAGTATTTTACTTGAAGACATGAAGCTAAACTTGAAAGTGTGGAACTTTAAATGCAAGTTATAGTTGTTGCAATAATCAAGGAAGTACCATTATTTTGAAACACTATTTATGACGATCCAATTAGAAGTGAACGTAAACTTTTATGGTTTATTTATATCACAAGAGTATATGCCTCTGTAGTATGGAACTCTTGTGAAAAGAAGCTGTTCCTAAAAAGTATACCATGTTTATCCATAATTTTTTTTGCCAACACAAAACGTATCTGTTGTTATGAAATAAATCGGTTCGTATCATGAAACTGTAATACCCTTTTTGTTATTCAATTTATCTGAGAACTGTTCATACATAATAATGAACCGAACATACTCTTACATTATTACCTTCCGGTTTTATTGCTCAGGTACAGGTAGGAGAATGTCAGTGCCAATGTTTGACATTATTGTACGGTTACAGTCCCAAATATTGAACCAAATCTAAGCTTACAGCGACCTTGTTGTATGTGGTCTCGAACAAATCCTAGATAAATAATATAGGTACAAAAAAGTAAAAGTTTCCACAAATCCTTAAGACTGAAACTAAGTACCTACCTGCTTCATGTAATCCAGTTTCTTTGTCGTCGGGTAAACGGAGAAAATAAAACTTCTAAATCCAGGGCAATCCTTACGAAATAACTTAAACTAAATGTGAAGCAAAATGTAGGCAAGGTCAAGTTACGAGTATACGAGAACATATACAGCCTGACATTGTAAATTTCATTATACGTGCGTCGTCTCTAAGCGCTTAATTTGTCCATTAAATCATCCTCAGTAAAAATAAAAAAGCAACTTCTCAAAATGAAAACTGTGTACCATTTCTGATGCCAGACATTACCTTTGCTCAGCATTCAAAATATTAATAAATAAAACGAAATAACTGATTAGTGAATAATAATAATAATAACTGGTGGATTACGGCTCACTACCTCTCATAGAGAGGAGGCCTGTGTCCCAGCAGTGGGAACGTTATAGGCTGATTATGCTATGCTTAACTGATTAGTGACCCAACGTTATTTAATGTTACGTACGAGATATTGCTTATGTTGTCTCGTCGGAATGTAGTAATAAACAGTTTACAGTTACATCGTAGGTACATATTAAATATGCAAGTAAAAAGCTTTTGCGTTTCGTATCTGGGTGATGAATATCTGTAATCGTAAATAAACCGTCTACAAGTTTTAGTCCCTAACATTTATATCAAAAGCCAACACAGAGTGAAGCCATAGCCATAATCTGCGCTGGGATATGAAAATTAAAACACTTTTTTTTTTTGTTTTTTTGGGAATGGCATCTCGCAGGTCAACCTATGAGGTTGTCGTCTGCTTAGACGGACTTGCCTGTGGTTGCCCTAATAAATTAAGGCCTCCAGCCAGTACTTAAACTTAAATACTAACTAAGCGACAACGCTAAGGGTACCCCCTGTGGGGTACGGACCTCGCCTCAGGGCGTCGCTGGAAGAGGGCAGCAAGGGACTAGCTGGATCAGGATTTGAGTGATTTAGGGACGAATTTAAAGCTACAGGCTCAGCGGCTGGCTCGAGCAAGGGTCGGGAGGGGGAAAATGAAAATACAGAATAACCGAGCGCTTAATTATACGTCCATACCCACACTCTATTGTACATTTGTATCTTAAACTTTTACATATCAAGTAACTGCTCAGAAAAGGTCTTATTCATGATTGAGTTCCGATTGTACCCCATTAACAATAAACGAATGAATGAATTCTTTTATCAGAGAAAGGAGGCCTTTATTTTTGGGTGAACAATTGGTTGCTTGCATACATTCAGAGTTTATTCAGCCTGGAGGTGCTTAAAAGGACTAGAAGTAAGGCAATAAGAAACTTGCTATGTTTTATCCAGTCGCTAGGGATTCCGTATAGCCAATTAGGAACACAGTCATGCTCGGGAACGGTATGGTGCCAAATTAGGATGTTGGACTTTAGGACAGCTGTCTGAATTAGGTGACGTCACCGGAGTAACTGTGTCTTACGTGCCGGGAGCAACAACTCGATACAAACTAAAACAGCTTCATTGCATGTGCAACTATGGCTTCTCCCGCAGGGTTTATTTACTGGTTTACCAACTTCGAGCTTTGAGTGACTTAGTTGAATAACTTATGAAATACTGTACAAAATAACATTGAATTATACCATGTATTTTACCCATAACATAGTTTTAACAAAGTATTATTTATAAACTGCTGACCGAACTAAACTAATCCACAGATATAGCTTCCCACATGAAATTGTATTTACAGCTGAATATAGTTACGTATAGGGAAGAGGCCACACAATAACTATAAACATCACAACAACAGCACGCCCACGCTGTTCCTGTGGCTTTTTGCTCCGATTTCCAAATGTTTAAATATCTTCACAGAAAATTGGGCCCTATTGGCAGACATAAACAACAAGTTTACACCAACAACTCTTCATTATTATTTTTTTGCCGCGGGGATTGTATGTACTATTTTTAAAGCAGCGTTAATATTGTCAATTTTTACCCTTATTTATAAAACCACACTGAAGGATACAGTATTAATAGAATTAAAACTTTTAAGTTCCTCGCAAACTGAATGCAAGAAAAATGAACAATACTTTCATTGTTTCCGCAGACTTTGTTGAAATATTGAATTCGTTACTTTTTGAATGGTTTCAGTTCATTCATCACGGCGAAGAGTTTGCTGAAACAAGTGAAAAAAATACATAACGTGGCTCGTGCCGTGAACGCGGTAAGTAAAGCCGATAAATAGAGGAATCTATTTTCTATGTCGTTTTACGAGTATAAAGTTGCAATCTCCTGTCATTTTGGCTTCTTCCATTTATATCTTCGTAGTTGTAAATGAATTAAATTTTGCTCAAAGTTTACGTTGCGTTAGAGTTGTTAGAGTTAACGTTGCAAAATAACATTTACCGGCACAGGTTACCGCACCAATGGGGATAGATACAGTGCAAATTGCAGTACGAATATTAACGGGGTAAGTTGGTAGCCCCTGGCGCTTTCTGCTAATTGTTATATTATATTCAATTACACTTGCATTACCATTAATTTCTCGAATGTTGCTGTCTTGTCCTTGTCCAAGTGTCCTTTCTTTGGTATTGTTCGTTGAATCGCTGAGCTCCAGTACTCTCTAAGTTTTATGTTGAGCTGCACGATTACTGACAAATGCGTGCACTGACTGGACAGGTCCACTCAATCTGTGTGGTTCTCTCCTCAAAATACCATTTCAGATATCAATCTACATGGTCTTTACATGATCTGACCAAGATTATGTCTGGACTTTAAAAGAGACTGAGACCCTTTCTTCTCAGAGTAGTCAGATAGAAAACGCCGATCTCATCTAGTTTAAAAAAATACGATTGACGTATAAAAGTGTTTTTACAAACCTACTTGCAGAAATTATTTTTATTTTTCTTATTTTTTTATCATTGTCGTTGTTGTGTATCAAGGTTTATTTAAAATGCATGCTGTGTCGTTTTAATGAACTTTGCGTGGGAAGTTAAGGCGATCACCTAATTCCTTATATAATATAACTGGGTCACTGCTCGAGAAGTTGTAGATTGTTATTTGTCTTCCGTATCGCTTGATTTGCATATCGTTTTTGCCGTATCGATCTATATTTTCTGATTTCAAATGGACTTCTGGAACCGGAAGATTTTTATCACCTAACTTGAAGATTCTAAGAATATACGGAGCTCGCGTTAATTACAACTCGTGTAACTTGGAAAGATATCCCGATCCAATAGATGCATCCTCCTAGTGTAGGTAAGTACAAAATATGTTACTGTCTGGGCGCCACCTAATTACGGCGCAATACACCAACATGTTTATTTAGGTAGGAAAATAAGTTTACACTCTCCACGCCCACCTTCTTTGTGTTAAAAGTACTTTAGAAAACAAATTCTTATCTTAAATTAGCCAATTACTTCTTGCGGCACTATAAAGTCTGTACCAAGACGCCTTTATAACGCAATTTTGTGTAATTAGGTTCTAATACAATTACTATAATACCCTCGGAAACAGCTATGCATACTTGTTTTAACCGCTGCTTGTGTTTTCATTCCTATAATATGTTCACCACAAAATATGGGATGCGTGTATCCCGTGGCTCGCTACAATGAGCAATCTTGTAGGGATAATACTGTAATTAACATGCACGCTTGAGCTTGAGCTTGTGACTGTAGTGCCATGGAACTAGAAATGACCAGATCCATGACATTAAATTGGCATAATCGCTAGCATATACACTCCAAGAAAACAAGACACATTCTGCAGCATACGAAATAAAGTTAAATGGTAGGACTTAATTGATTAAAACTCTTTCTATAAGAAAGTTTGACGAACGAGGAAAATGCCAATAGTCACTTAATCTGCATAAATCGAAAATCGTCGTTGTTGTCCCCTACATTGTTGATGTTATCCCTGAAAATAAAATCCAGGCGGGTACTTACTGGCGGCCGTTATCGATACGACCGCGGCCGTGCGACCTCCGCTGACGACGCCACGCTGTTTATTTGGCCGCACGACTGAACTACATAATGAGTTGGTAATGTTGGTATCGGCCAAATGCTACTAAAAACGTGTGATTGCTTGGACAGCGATTCAACTGCCTAATGTACCGTGCCACATTGATGACTTCCACTGGCACAAATCAACGAAATTCACCGGCGACCAAATGTACTCGTGTAGGTTTTGCGAAATTTCGCCTAAACTATCACAATTCGCTTTGTATGTTAAAGTCAGAAATAATATCGAACACGCATCTCACGCAAGTTTAGCCCGAAAAAATAAAAACACCCGAAATGGAGCCGTCACAACATAGTTTATTGTCATTGTTGTGGAAAGCGTAATGGGGAAAACAGTTCCGTTTTCGGTATCACGGTCATATTCTTGTTGGATTTTCTTTACTTATTTTTCCAAATACATTTTTTATTTTTTATAGATGCTATTGATATTGAATTACTTTCAGTTTCATGCTCAGATTGTTGGTACTTAGTTGTATAGCTTCATGTTGTGATATAACTACACCCAGTAGTTACATTTTATGTGCTTTGTGTGTGTACTCTGGGTAATTGGCACTTTACTGCGCAATGCTGAAAGGCACGCATGATACTTAGTCATCACACTGTTAAAATTAGCTCTGGCCAGCAAACAGCCGCATTACTGAGCTGTTAGTATCTAATCAGTGACATTAAATTTATCTCTAGTGATTGGATTCAAGCGCCATTTACTGAGTAGCCACTTTGTATGTTGATTGGGTAATTTAACCAAAGCTTCGCTTGCTTCAAACGATTCGGTCCCTCGATTTAACTTTTTCGAACATTCACCGATCTATATTGATGTGAAAGATAAAATTACTAAAACAGATCAGAAGATCATGTACGGATATATATACACGTATATTTAACGTACAACTTGATTCCCAGAAAAGTATAATTTTAGTACCTTCACTCAATAACCCTCAAGCTGGTCTGACATCCCATACATTTCATGTCTGTCAACGAAATACCAGCGTGAAGTATGTATTACGTCAAGTCTTCAGCACGAGACCAATTAGGTTAAGTACAGCACGACAAAATAATTGACGCAACCAAAAAACATCAGTCAAATGGGAATTTGAGGCAGACAATGTCCGGATTACCAGCCAGTTGCACAATGGGTGAGCTAGCTAAGAGATAGTTCGCTTTGAACTCGACGGACAGCAAAGGACCTTTGAATAAGCACGGGTCAAAGGTAAAAAGGGTCGTAGTCATCAAAGATAATTGAGAACTTATTAAAAGTTCCAACCGAACAGCGCAAAACAATTATTGTTATAAGCAGAATTTAACGTCATGAATCAATTATTATTAGTCTGTAAGATGCAATTTTAATTATAAATATTGAAAGTTAAAGGGATCAAAGATAAGTTCTGAGCATATTTTAGATATTAAATAGGTCCACAAATATAAGTAACCATACTTACGCCCGTCGGTAAATTCTAGCAGACCAAAAAATAGCAATATCTTTGGAACCCATTTAACGCCTGACATAAGGAAAAATATTTTCCGTATAAAATGCCCTGAGGCTATACGGAGTATTTTTCCAACAATTGTGTCGAAGTTTTTCTGGTCGCGGGCAAGTAGGGCTGTCACGGCCTGTGAATTATTCTTCCTATAATATCTTTGCTCATGATCTTCTATTGTCTTCGAGACGATATTCTTAATAATAGAATATTAAAATGCAGCGTGAGGCGTATAGTGCCACTAACTTAGCTGTTCAGTTGAACAAAATTGAAGCTACAGCCGCGTCAGCCGCCAGTTTGAAAACGTTTTTCTGCTGTCAGTTTCTGTCTAGTATTATAAAATTGCAAATTTAATGCTGAAACCACTACAAAGTGATGCACGGCTAGTTATTTTAAAAGTTTTATCTTTTAATGAAAGAAGAGAAACGTCTCCAAAGTTCCAATAATGCCATTCGAAAAGCTGAATGAATACGTTACTGCTGCGACAGGTCAGTGCTGCCTGATATGGAAACGATGAATCACCCATTATTAAAAATAAAATAAGGTGGTGATTTTATTTAAAAATAAGCTTATGGCTCCGACGAAGTGAGCCCGCAATCGCAAATCGAGGTGAGTTTAAAATTCGTCCGCAATATTGCCATTTCTGATTTTCATTTTCTCATGGGCTTCAGCTACCTCGAAAACCATGAAAACGGCACCAATGATGTTTTTTTTTAATTTGCCGCCGTCTTGAATTTTCTTAATCGTTATCAAGCGGCAAGAAGTTTTATTATCGATCTCATCTACTTTTAAAATAGTATTGACGTGTAAAAGTGTTTGTAAAAACCTACTTACAGAAATAAAATCATTTATCATTTATTATACAATAAATAATATTAGTATAAAAATCTCAGAAAGCAAAGTAAACGCGACACAATACGATATATTTTAATACTGAGGTCATTGCAGAATGTTTATGTATGTGCTACAGCCAATTTAATAAAAAATAATATTATGCTATCCAGCCAATATTCACACTAACTACTCAATTTAGACAAACTGATAATTTGGGTAGAATTAATCAAATAGTCTAGCTACATTACAAAATATGTAGTAAGACTTGGAAAAAGTAATAAAACATAAGCAAAAAGCAAGCATTAAGCAGCAAGCATTTTAGTTAATATATATATCGGGATAGGCCCTCATCAGCGATATTACACTTGCACTTTGTAAGTAGGCGTGGATTGTCGGGCGAAGAAAATAGAGATACTAGTTACAGCACAATCACTTTATTTCACTCACAATGTCTTCTAAAATAATCACCATGAAATAACCTGAAGGCAGAGGTCCGAAATATTAAATGAAAGTATGACATATAGCAGTAACCAACTCTTTTATTCCGACAGCTTGTTAATTAATTAAATAGATCGCGATAATAGCTCTAGGCGCTACGGCAGGCGCACCGGGCCAAGCCTGCCACAAGAATGCTCCCCCTCTTCGCTGCGCACTAGCTCACATTAAGTTGCTCGAGAAGTGGGGAGAGTGGGGAGGCGAACGTCCGCTTTGCACAGCGTAACTCGGCCCGCTGTACCTACCGCTAACGGTGACGCCGACACGGCCATACTGACATGCGGACGTCCTCGTACGCGTAGACTCATCAAGCATTGTCTAAAAAAACATAACGTTATTATTGATGTTCGTTCATCCTGACTAGCAATCTCGATGAGCAAAAAAGATCCAGGTCATCCCTACTGACTGTGCAACCAACTCTGGACCGCTCAATATTGAGCCTTCAGGACTTATACTAGTAATCTGGTCCGGTTCAGCCCTGCAGAGTTTACTACTAATTCGGGACCGCTCGTTATTGAGCCTTCAGAACTTTAGCAATCTGGTCCGGTTTACCCCTTCAGAGTTATAATCTTCTGGCCCGGTCCAGCGACCCTTCAGAATTATAACCGCCTGGTCCGGTCAAATGACCCTTCAGAATTATAACCTCCTGGTCCGGTCTTACGACCCTACAGAGTTATAATCTCCTGGTCCGGTTATAACAAACCCTTCAGGATTGTCACTGCTTGGTCCGGTCATGAATGACCCTACAAGATCACTCCAGTTTATACAGTTTTTTTTTCTCTCTTTTTTTTTTGCACTTTTTTTTCTCTTTTTGTCTCTCTTTTGTACCTCTTTTGTCTCTTTTTTGTCTCTCTTTTGTCTCCTTTTTAGTCTCTTTTTAGTCTCTTTTTAGTCTCTTTTTTTGTCTTTTTTTTGTCTCTTTTTTGTCTCTTTTTTTGTCTCTTTTTTTTGTCTCTTTTTTTTGTCTCTTTTTTTTGTCTCTTTTTTAGTCCGGACTAAAATGGTCCCTGTAGATTATATAATCAAATGTATTAAAGTACTTGTCTCAACAATCCACACATGCTATGTTCATTGGTAGTTTCACTACCACCAAAGTCATTTACTTTAGAGCCTATAACAGAAACAAACTATTTTAATCTTAAGAATAGACTTGACTTAGACACTCCACCGAATGCGTAGCACGCCTGTGCGATGCCGACCGAGTCTCATGTCATACAGCCAGCAAAATGTCACTGAGTGTCATGTCATTGAATGTGTCGTAGCAGACACATAATTCATGTTCACACACACATAACACTCTAAACTAACAAACGACATCTATGAAAACTAAATAACACTAATTTAAGTATTGAAGCGCCGTCACGGCCAGACTGACATTCACACGTCCTTGTGCGTCTCCATCCCCTTAAAGTCACCGCGGGCCCATTTTTCTGTAAAAAGAATAAAACTGGTAGATTTTCCTGTACGCTCGTCCATCGGTGACAAACATTACAACGTTTTATAACCCACAAAATCAACCTTTAGGAGCTGAGCCGGACAACTTAAATAGGCCTCCCTTGAGCTAGTTATCTCTCCAGATAACATGGACCAGGCAGCCAATCAGCGTCTCTCCGATCACTCACTAGTACCACACATATCTCCATTGATCTCATAGCCTCTCAGACTAGACGATCACTTTATAATATGACCCAGAATATCGGCCTGCATAAGCCAGTTCTTTAGACTACCCAATAACACACACCATAGGATGTCAACCCGCATGAGTCGGACCCTTACTTTATCTCACAGATTAGTACCAATTTTACGTTTAATTACGTTTCTTCACTCTCAGAGGCCGAGAGGTTTTCAGAGCTGGCGGATAACGTACGTGAACTACAAATAGACAAAGCATCACTAAAACCACCCGATGACGCCCACTCCATTCGTCAATCGCGGACTGCCGCCACCTCGGCCTCCTTCAAGCTACCCGTCAAAGTGGTAGCTAAATGCACCAAGCCCTCACTTCCCCCGGGCATTGCACGAAAATGCTTACGACCATATTTGCATTCTCTATTAGACACACAACAAAGGGAAGTCTTTACTCCCTGCGAAGCCCAAATGAACCCAGAGGGGGGTCACATACAATGAAGTAGGAATCACCACTGTAGAACGGTCTCATTTTTCCTACTGTGACGCAGCAACTCTCCCAATATTCTCCAATGCTAACTTACGAATTTCACCCAAATCTCACCGAAACCCAGACTCAGAATATGAAGCCACACTTAAAAACCGCGCCCGAGTCCCAAACACAAGTTCTGTTTGTGTTACCCTAGACCTTGGACCATCCGTCGCTAGCTGCACTTCGAGAAGCTCGCCGCGCCAGGTCCCACCAGATTCACTTTCGATTATAACAAGTAAGCACCTCAATGTCCTCATGACTCTCTCTACCCGAACACATGCCCTGCCAGAACCGTTAGCAACAAGGTGCAACTCTACACCATGTTCACCATAAAATTGCTCTGTCTGCGCCAATACAATACCCACCCCGATCCGAAATGATCCGCGAAGTCGCACCGAAAAGACAGAGCCTCCTTTAGTGCTTCATCTGCACCTGCTGCATCCAACTAAGAAGTGCTTTCGAGAAGGACTCATTTAGTGAAAGAGTCAACAATGACAAGAATACTCCCTACCATCGATTTCTCCACACAACTTCTCCGCGATGTCTAAATGTACAGTATAACATTGTGCAGAAACCCTAAGCATAGGATGGAGTGAGCCCCGAACAATCCCTTGAGGCCCAGCACACAAGTGTGAAGTTCAATCAGTGCGTTCCAGTCAAATCATTTTAGTCAGAACCCGTTCTGATGTTAGTATTTCGATCACTTTCTTGTAAATATCTTGTCTGTCCATTTGATAGGCCCTTTTAATTTGATTCAAGATTCTTAACGTAAAACACGTGAAATATGGGGCAAACCGCCAAAAACTAATCTAAAGGACCTACACATCACTCTAAATAAAATTATTAAACTATTATTTCACTATGATTACCTTACACCTACAGTTAAAATTTACAGGGAAACGAAACTCATGAATATTAAACAACTTCCTGCATATTGCACCAGAATACTTAAAAATTCTAAGTAAGTTCATACACACAAAAATACATCAGGTACACAATCGCAGCAATAGTAGGAAGGATCACATTTTACTACCGCGAGTGCGGACAGTCAATGGCGAGAGAACAATTATTTTTGCGGGAGGGCAACAATATAATAAGCTACCTATAGAAGTAAAGAATGCGAACTAAACGTTTGGTATTTTCAAGATAAAATTTAAAAAAATCACTTTCTAAATGATCAAACATATCCATTAAACAGACTTGCCCTACTACTGTATTGCTTTATTGTGGCACCGGGATCGCATTCCTTATCTACGGAAATTATTTCTTTTGCGGGTGGATCGAAAAGTTTTAAGTTGTGTTAGTTAATAATGTTATTTGCGTACGAAAAGAAATGGTATTACAACTTAGATGATTTAATATAAATTAAAACAATAGCTGCTTAGTTTGTGTGTCCAAGTTATATTTTAAGTTTTAAAACGTTCTCAAGTAAGTGAAATCTTTGTAATTTATTTTCTAGAAATAAATTTCTTTAACCATAAACACCGTACCACCAATAAAGAATCAATTATCCTTTCGCACTGAACTAATGCGAGTTTATCTTCACCATTTAGGTCAGTTTTGATGTTGTGGTATATGATAATGAAACTCTTTAGTAACGTTAACTTTCTTACCCCAAATAGAATGTAATTTTGCAATATCGGTACGTACATGGATCTACTATCTAATAGATCCCTACCTATATTAACTGGTTCTGTAATTGAGTTAACAGGCACAACATGAAACAAAAAGGACACTGACGTGTTGAATTTCACCACGGCTCAGTTATTCTGCGATTCATATTTAACGTTTTCTTTACACAGGTATACCTGTAAGGTAAACTAAATCACAGCGCATAGTACCCTGGATTTTTTGACAAAGCTAAAAGCTACAAACGAACTACCAGATTATCTATTAAAAAGAAAAGGAACGAGCTCACCGGATGATGTGGTTGTCCATACACGTAGCAGGTGAGACGGTTCGTATCACGACTCTTCGGTGCTGGTGCTCGATTCGAATTCTTCACTTCGGTCAAAGGTTCGTACTGCCACTTGCTTCAATCACTTGATTTTTGGACTGTTGTGCTTTAACGATGGCATGTGCCATTGAAGCGATTGTCATTATCAGGATCAAACCGTATCAGTCGCGCAGTTGCGGTGAAATTTGACGTTTGCGGTTAAGTGGTTGCCGGAAGTCGTGATAGCAAAAACTCCATATTTTGAATAGATTAGACGTTAGCCCACACTTCACTGTCGTCATTATTTTCTTCAGGTTTTTGCCCTTCGAATCCCAATTCTGATATCGGGATAGGCCCTCATCAGCGATATTACACTTGCACTTTGTAAGTAGGCGTGGATTGTCGGGCGAAGAAAATAGAGATACTAGTTACAGCACAATCACTTTATTTCACTCACAATGTCTTCTAAAATAATCACCATGAAATAACCTGAAGGCAGAGGTCCGAAATATTAAATGAAAGTATGACATATAGCAGTAACCAACTCTTTTATTCCGACAGCTTGTTAATTAATTAAATAGATCGCGATAATAGCTCTAGGCGCTACGGCAGGCGCACCGGGCCTAGCCTGCCACAAGAATGCTCCCCCTCTTCGCTGCGCACTAGCTCACATTAAGTTGCTCGAGAAGTGGGGAGAGTGGGGAGGCGAACGTCCGCTTTGCACAGCGTAACTCGGCCCGCTGTACCTACCGCTAACGGTGACGCCGACATATACAACTTTTTAGTTTGTACGTACATTTGTAAATATTATGTACTGTGTCGTGAAATTAATTAACAAGTTTATATTCGGTCCGTGTTAGATTTCTAGGCAAAGGGGCCGTTGTTAACTGCTAATAAATATGACCATGGACCAAAAAATGAATGCCTAGTAAAAAACAAGATTTTTTAAATAGCCTATGTCATGTGTTCGGTGAACACGAAAAGTGAAAAACAAACAAGTCGGTAAAAAATCAAAGTTCGCAAGAATATAGGTTACTCAATACCAAATCACAAAATCTTAATCTTGTCATAGCATAGGTGTGTGAAATGTTACAATATATCTAGCTGACCCCGCAAACGTTGTTTTGCTTCTTTTTTTAATAGATGTTGGCCGATTCTCAGACCTACCCGATATGAACACAAAATTTCAAACAAATCGGTCCAGCCGTTTCGGAGGAGTTTGGTAACAAATATTGCGACACGAGAATTTTATATATTAGTTGTTTTAGAAAACAAATAAATACGCTCGAACGGCATAGTGAAATAATCGTCTAACACTGACATCAAACACCCCGACTGAACCCCACCCGGCGCGACGCCGGCGCGGGCTTGTAGTGTATACTTATGTGTGCCTATCCGAGCGATACACACGTACCGTCGCACACATTGACATTTGCTTGACGCGATAGCACTCCTAGCTATTGAAAATGTATGACATATTTGAATATGTTCCGTAATACCAAAAATGATGAATGAAAACTTAATATTTTTTCGCTTTTATTTGTAACTTGATAATATGAGCTATGTTTGTGCAACGACAATATTATAGATACTGTTGTTTATAATACAGAAAAAACAATATGAAAACATGTCTTATACGATGTAAAAATGTGTGAAATTCAATTCGCTTAAACTTCATTTTAGGTAAGTATCTTGTAAAAAAAACACATAGGAACCTAGATAAACACCGCGTAAATCCGAATATAAGCATGACATGGTGTAAATATGCTCAAAAAGCAAATAGTTTTGGTATTACGTTTGGATGGACAGTTCTTACGTCGCCATGCTCTTATCATGTCAAAATGACAATGCCACTTAAATAAATGTATTTTGGTGTATTTATAAATTATCCTAATTTATTAAAAACAATCTGGGAGTAGTTAAGTATGTCATCATAATTTTCTAAGAGTGATTGCGGTATTTTATATCTTTGTTGTTCATAAAAAGATAAACCTATAAAAGTTTATTTGTCCGTTTTGTTACAGGTGTTTCCGAACGATTTGTCAACAAAATAATCAATTAAGAGAAACAGACGGAAGAAACTAATTCTAAAATCTCCACCCCTGCCAAGAAAAGGGGTTAATGAACGAATGTGTCAACTTTACCACTGTTATTACCAAATTTCCCAATTTTTGAATATTAGCTCTTAAGATTCAGTAAGTTAGCTTATTACTCAGATTTATTGTTTTATGCATGTTTACCTATAAGTAACTGATGCGCTGTTATTTCACTTAAAAAATGTATCATGTGTTCGTATCAGTGTAATCAATTGTTGGTGAACCTGATAAAATAAAACAGGGAAACAAAAAATTGATGATTATGATGTTGCTGTTATAAGAACAAAGATACATAAATTTTATTCAGTAAGAAAAGATATTACGATGGTATTTATAGACTGACTTGAAAGACTGCCCCTTGACTATTTAATTCCCTTTTTACTTGGTGAATTTCTTAAATGACAATACCAAATTCTCCACTGGCGACGTTGTCAACTGAACAGAGATGGTGGGACTATAATAATAGTGAATGTTGATTACTGCTGTCAGAAGATCTGACGTGTCTTTGTCTTTGAATAAGACCCTGAAAACCTATAATATGCTCATAATATGCTCCTATGAAAGAAGTTGAATGTGTTACGCAACTTAGATTAAAAGAACAAGATGAGTAGGAATGATTACTACGTAATCACACACGGCGTAAATTATAAATGATGATAAATGATTGATAAATGATGATAAATGATTTTTATTTCTGTAGGTTTAGTGGGTTTGTACAAACACTTTTACACGTCAAAAATTTTTTTTTTTTTTACTAGATTGGGTCGGCGTTTCCTATCTGACTACTCTGAGAAGAAAGGCCGAAACAAACTCAGAGGTCACAGTCTCTTTTAAAGTCTAGACATAATCTTGGTCAGATCATGTTAAGACCATGTGGATTGATGTCTGAAATGGTCTTTTGAGGAAAGAACCACACAGATTGAGTGGACCTGTCCAGTCAGTTCACGCATTTGTCAGAAATCGTACAGCTCAACTCAAAACATAATGAGCTCAACGATTCGACGAAAAATACCAAAGAAAAGACATTGGGTAGGCCGCATAATTACTTAAACCGCCAGACCAAGATTACGATTAAAACTAACCGAGATAATAAAATAAATAAAAAACAAAAGTAAAAAAAAATTACCCACATAGTCGTCTTAACATTCACAATAATAACAATAAAATAATACCTAGGTAAGTATTCATGTCATTGTTTATTTTACAGATCATATGAGGACCATGTAGGTAGGTGTCTGAAATGGTCTTTTGAGGAAAGAACCATACATATTTGAGTGGGCCTGTCCAGTCAGTGCACGCATTTGTCATTAATCGTGCAGCTCAACTCAAAACATAAGGAGCTCAACGATTCGACGAACAATACCAAAGATATGACATTTGGGTAGGCCGCTTTAATTAAGTACTCAAACTGCCAGAAATCAAAAATTAAAGAAATAACTGAGATAGACAAAATATATAAAAATATTACCCACTATGTCCTCACACGAAATTAAAATAATACCAATGTTATACAAAGTAAATATTCATGTCATTGTGTATATAATAATCATGAAATGTCAAAGTGTATATAAAATAAAACCAAAGTTAGGTACCAAACAAAAAAAAACCATACTTAGTATGCAAAAATCGGAGCAGGTCAGTCCCAAGCTTTTTTGTCCTCAATATAGTTTTTGACTGTATAAAAATCTTTCTGGCACAACTTACGTTTAATAATTGATTTTAATTTATTAAGGCTTAGATCTTGAACGTGGCTTGGAAGTTTATTATAAAAGCGTATACATTGACATCTGAACGAGCCACCTATTTTCTTGAGCCTTGTTGTAGGTACAACAAATTTGTGTTTGTTCCTTGTATTTATATTATGGATTTCACTGTACTTTTTAAACAATTTTTATGTTTTTGTGGGCATATAAAAGATTTTCATAAATATACTGAGAAGGCACAGTCATTACATTAACTTCCTTAAATTTCTCTCTGAGGGAGTGTCTCGGACTTAATTTATAAATTGATCTAACAGCTCTTTTGTCGGCGACATTTCCCTACAAAAGAATACCGTACGACATCACACTATGAAAATAACTAAAGTATACTAAACGGGCTGTCTCTAAATCAGTTAAATTACGAATTTTTCTAACAGCGTATGCTGCGGAGCTTAACTTTTTTGACAATTTATCAATATGTTGGCCCCACTAAAGCTTAGAATCCAAAGTTAAGCCCAAGAATACTGTGCTGTCTTCAAGTTTCAATTCTTCGCCCTTTATCAACACATTCGTTTTCACCTGTCTAACGTGAGGTAGCGTAAACTTATTGCATTTGGTCTTCTTTTCATTAAGAAGTAAATTATTAACATTAAACCAGTGAACAATATTTGAGATCGCGTTATTTACATCGTCAGTAACCAGCTGCTGACGTTTAAGTTTAAACAAAAGTGAAGCATCATCCGCAAACAGTACTATATCATGATTATCCTTTATGAGGTAAGGCAAGTCATTAACCGCTCGCTTCCCGAGCGGCTTACTTGAAGCCCTCCGAATAATTGCCGGCAAGTCCCGACGGGACACCGGAAGCCCATCAACCCCAGTCGATTTTAAACTTAAATTTACATTACTTTAAGGTTTACTATTGCTTCTGTAAAATTTGACCATAGGGCCGATAACATTTTTAAATCATAGACAAAAACACGAACTAAAAATAATACTCACAAAATTAAAGAAAAAATGTTGAAACCCGCCATTTTACGCGTCAGTGTCAAGTGGGTGACGAGTGAGTCGTGCGATAGTGATTGTGTATTTACTGTGTTTTTTGTGTGTTATTCTTCGGTAAGTGGATGTATATTCATTTATAAGTGTACAATACAACTTTTTAGATAATCGTTTGCATGAAACAATATAATAAAACATGTTTTTTGAGCCAATGTTTTTTACGTAAACAGAATTTGTTGTCATGAATTTTGTTGTACGAATTTGACGATTTTGCAATGAATTAGTACCTTTGTGATGTTAGTTATGACGCAAAACATACTGATAATACATAATTTCATGTATTCTAGCCGTATTACAACAATTTTATTCGATATTTCGAGAAATATTTGACATAGTTTCCAAGGTTGTCAATGACGTCATTGTTTACATTTTGAATTCTTATGATTTTTTATTGAATTAGTGTCTTTGTAAGGTAAAACTACTGATAATTCATCATTTACTTTGTTCATGTTCACTTTCAAACAAGATTCCAATTGAAAACATAAATTAATTGGCCAATAATGGATAAACCAATTAGAATCTTATTAGAAACCCAGTTCTATGTTTTCAATAGGATGTTTATAATACAAACGTGCTATTATGAGTGTTGTTGATATTATCTTGAGTGGCTCCATTCATCACGAACCCGAAACTGTTTACATAATGTCAATAGCGGCAATATTATCGCAGCTACATCGTTTTTTGTGAGCGAGGTCAGAGCGGGGTCAAATTACATCGCGATAAGCGCATGCGTAGGTACTTAAAGGGGGTTTCGCGAATTTCGCAATCAGCTCTGAGAGGTTAATATAAATAAGAAACAAGAAAGGACCAAGAATTGAGCCCTATGGAACTCCCATTGTTAAGATAGATCCGGGAGATTTTTCTCCATTAACGTCAACGCTCTGAATCCTTTTACTCAAGTATGAAGTAAGAAGAACCAGAGCGGTGTTTCGGATCCCGTAGTGACGGAGTTTCCTGATTAACGTTTCATAAAGAACGAAATCGAATGCCTTGGACAAATCACAAAAGATGTCCAAGGCATCGCATTTATCTTCCCAAGCATTATAAATATGTCCCAAAAGTTCAACAGTAGTTGAACGACCCCTTGTAAAACCGAAATGTTTGCTATGTAATAATTTATGTCTGTTAAAAATCTTTGCAGTTAGTCTAAAATTAATTTCTCAAAAATTTTACTAAATGTAGGTAGTACTGAAATAGGTCTATAATTTGAGGGGTCTGATGTACTACCTGATTTAAAACAAGGTATTATTTTAATTTTTTTCATAAGGTCAGGATTGACTGTGGGGAGTCCCACAGTCAATACAATTATTAAAGATAAGAACTAGAGTAGGTGCTACAATGTCTTTAATAGAATTAGCAACTTATACAAAATTACCCCACAGATCTGCAGTCTTTTTTACATTTAAAGTATGAAAAACTTTAATTATATCCCTCCATGTAATATGTTCAAAATGAAATTCCGAATCGCAAAAATTTACATTTTCCTTTAGCAAAGACTCAGCAACAGAAGGTGCTGATTTAGTAGTTGAAACGGGAATATCTGAAAAGAATTTTTCAAAGGCCGCGGCGACTTGTGAGTCTGATTTTATTATGTTGCTATTAATAGACAGGCTGTAGTCAGTACTTCTGTTACTAGACCTTCCCGTTTCACTATTAATAATTTTCCAAGTCGTTTTAATTACGTTACTACTGCTTTTAATCTTCGAACCCAAATAACGCGACTTGGCCATAACACAAACTTTTTTAAACAGTTTTGAATAATTTCTAACATATAAATTAAATTCAGCAGTGTTAACATAAGTCCTTTCATTATACAGCTCATAAAGCCGTGTTCTACTTTTATGAATACCAATGGTATCCCAATCACTGAAAGATGCATTACTGTTAACCGATATAGTCTTGGGAATAAAGATAGAATTAAATTGTTTACAGTAAATATTAAAGAACTCATCATATAGATGATTAGGATCAGCATGAACAGGAGAATACAAAACTGGTAATTTATTATTTAGCTTAAATTTAAAAGCCTCTAAACGGCTTGTACTCGTAGTTTTAGGGTTGACAGTGATATCCTTTTTAGTTATTTTGTGGTTTTGGTTTTGAATAGTAATGCTTTGTCCGCAATGATCAGAATCTAGTAAATTAATTATTTCTTTGTGGCTTGGTACAAATTCTGTATAAATATTATCTAGGCATGTGGCACTAGTAGTCTGGTTGGCTCCAAAAATAGATTTACAAGATTGTAGGACTGAAACAAACTTATTATTTTACTACAAGAACCTGAGTTTTCCAATAAATTAACATTAAAATCACCGCAAATGATAATGGATTTGTTTGAATTACAAATCTTGTGTAATACTTCATCCATTACCTTTTCGAAGCAGTCATACAATCCTGAAGGGGACCTGTACACACTTAATACAATAAACTGCTCCAATTCTATACAATCTATTTCAACAGTCCGCTCAACAGATAGGCTCACTATATCCTTACGGTCTTTAAACTTAAGCTGGTTACTTACTAAAATTAATGAGCCCCCATGTATAGCGTTTACTCTGCTGAACGAACTACCAACCTGGTGATTATTAAAATTGAACAATAACTGGTGGTTTTTAAGCCAATGTTCTATTATACACAGAACATCAATAGTATAATAATTCATAAATAATTCTACTTCTAAATCTTTGTTCATAAATCCTTGAATATTTTGATGCACCAGGTTGATACTATCAACTGATTTTAAACTGTTATTTGATTTATTATTGCAATTCTGTACATTATTGCCAGAGGTTGCCTTAAAGTATTATGATGAAAACCAAATTATTCGCTGAATTATTTGAAATATCATAGCATTGCTCAATAGAAGCAACTTGTTTAGCCAAATTCTTGGCTGTAATAGAAAAATAATATGATAGCGACACAGCTATCTGTCTTTTACAATACTTAGAAAGATAGTACTTATCTGTGAAAAATCTATCTTTTGTCAAATATAAATGGTTACCAACATAATTATTATTAGATATCAAATTATGCAATGTCATATTCATTTTAGATCTGTAGATGTTTTCTTCCTGTGGCAAACTTTGGCTTAAGGGGAATGTGAACATTACAATTTTTTTAAAACTAAGGTTGCACAAGGATCTATAATATTGGAGTAATTCTCCTTTCTTCACATTACCCCTATTACCAACAAATACATATTAATAATGTAGTGTTCTGGTTAAAAATGCCATTTTTTTTTTTCATTATATCATATAATGAACAACCAGGCATACAGTAGTTCATTATTGAGTGTCCCGGATATTTTTTTGTCAACAATTGGCCTAGATCCTTTCCAATTTCATCACAATGTAGGTACTGTGTATTCGAAACATTAACGGTGACTAGCTGCCTCAGAGACCAAGACATTTACTACTGGGAGGAGACTAATAGCCAAACACAACACAGAACTTAATGGAGCCTGTCGTATGAGCTTGCTCACTTTGGCATGGTTATCAAATGGGGGAATAGAGAAACACATGATGAATTTTACCATCAGCAATACACATAAAAAGCTGCTGACTTATCGTTAACATCAATAGTAATAGGTATCAATAGGAGTACCTACTATGAGACACTGATACCTAACATGGTACCTACGCTTGACGATATACCATCCATATACCCATTAAACCGAATCTAATGAAAAAAACAAATGGCTAACCAATCCTATCTAAGATAATGCTGATAAGATTGGACTTTCCGAGCCTATCTAATATTGACGCGGCCCGGTCCATGTCGACAACGCTCATTAGGATAAAGATTCTGGAGTAAATACTTATACAGATTGGTATCTGGGAAGTAGTACCAGACTTAACGGGACGTGGTAGCCGGCATGTACCCGTGGCGACGGAGGCGTGACTGATGGCTTTCATTAAAACCCTCCCGAATAAACCCGATTATCCCTCCAAGCTCGCACCTGATCTATTCTATCAATGCAGCCCTTTAAATAATATCCTCCAATCACAATAGATGGATATTTTATCTCTAGTTAATCTTTTTCTGTTTCAATTAAATGCAATGTTGATAAAAATGATCTAACTAAAACATTAACCTAATTAGGAACAACGTTTTGGGCTTGAGTATTAAAAAAAACCTTAATTTGCTACTATCGCATAACTCGTAGAATATCCCAAACTGAGTGACCTTAGAGCAAGATTGTAATTTCTAGCCAGAGCCTTGGGCATTAGGTAAATAACAAGTAACTTAGCTGTTAGCTAACCTAACCAAGAGCGGAGGCAGTAAACGTTCTGCGACACATCTCTACGTACTGCGATATATCTCTGCGTACTGTAACGTATCTCTACAATCACCTCGTTTAATAATCATAATAATAATCCATTTATTTTCAGGCTACACAGGCCCATAGATAAATACCTTAACCTTAACATACATATATTTACCTTATACAAAACTTGTGTTAATGAAAAATACTTAAGACTATGTTAGTAGCACTTCACTTGGCATTAGGTAGACTTTGTGCTGTCTTGTGGTACTTGTCCGAGGAAGCGACGGAACACCACATCCTACGGCCAAAAGCCTTCTTCCATGAGAAGGGGCAGGTAATAATTCGGTTCGCGCACCACGAACGCCTTAAAATTGACGTTGTGGCGCGACTCCAGTAACTGCACCCTCGGCATGTACCTTATCTTCTGGCGCACGTACTCAATGATGTCCTCCGCCTTAGTAATGTAGTGCAGGCGGGACATGTACACCGGAGTATTCGGCTTTGCGGCACGCAGGCCTACTTCGGGACCCGTAGGTGCTTTGCCGTAGCAGTTCTTGTTAGTTTGCGATCGGTGCTTCTTCTTTTGCACCGTCACAAAACCCTCATCATTATCAGCTCTTTTCGGTGCCTTTTTGTATGGCATAGGCTTTGTGTTTGGAGCGCCAGCGGCACTCGCAGTGACGCTAGCGTAATCCTTTCGAAGGGGTGGTCGAAGAAAAAACGTTGAACAAACGTTGGCACGTGGTCAGGGTCGGTCTCCTTGAACAGCGTGATTATGTCTTGCAGGCTTCTCTTAGTCCCGTCACGCCGGCGGGACACCATCTGGTCGCGCTTGTTCAGCACACTGAACAACATCAGCTTGGCAGCAGCGATGTCATCCTCGCTGAAGTTCGTTGCGCAGATCTGGACAGTGGACACTTCATCCATCACATCCAGCTTCTGCTGCAGGAACGCCAGCAGCTCATTCACCACAAGGTTATTACTCATGTCGAGTAAACTACGAGCGACAGCTTGCGCCGCGCTAATCGATATTAATAATCTGCAAACGCGTCCGCATCGGAACGCGGTACAAGCAAGACTCAATTCAGCTTGCTGAGGTTCAGATGTCTACTCTCTAACTGTGTCGGAACTTAACTACCCAATGAACATTTTAGACTGGAGGCCGGGGTGGGTGTTGTGTACAAATTTATAAAATTGCAGCAGTGAACCATATTTAGCTCCGTAGAAGCTTTGATCTCTAAAGATATAAATCTCAATTTGGTTCTAACTTATTACGTAAAAGATAATTTCAAATTGTTTCATAATCTAATAAACACGTAACGTTTACCTTCGGTAGGCTCCTAATCAGAAGTTTGCTTGCGTTTCAATTTCAGCCGTAACTCGCACTCAAGCTTTATAGCGAAGAAAACAAGAAACATTTCCCCGCACTCGTTACAAGGATTCCTCTAAGACGTAGCTTCTACCCTCTTCCGTCATAAGATTAAATTTTACTAATGAAACAGAAAATGAAAATTTCTACAGCAGAAACGGAATATCCTAGATAACTTTCCGCCATTTGTCTTGCTAATGAATGAATTTTTTTGTGTGTTTTTGTGTTAAGACCAGCCTATGTTGCCGTTGTGTTGAATGTTTACTATGCAGTCATTAAATATTTCGTTTGTAGCATCCCTAGACATCTTTGAAAAGGTTTCATACATTCTAATTCTCGAGCATTCATAAAACAAAAATTTGTGATTTAGTTATTAAGAATTTACATCATGTATTTGTAAGATGCAAATTAATCTTAAATGTTTACCATTCTCTTTTAAGTCTCCAGCTAACTCTTTATTACACAGTTACTGTGTTGACAACTATTATATGTTTCACAACACAATATTATTAATGGTAAGTAGGTAGTATCACTTTACCCAGACATTTTCTTATTTGCATGAAGTCATAAACATTTATGAACGTACCGAGATTTATGCTCATAAAATATTACAAACGTTAAAAAAGTTAGCACCGAGATAATTTTGTAGGTGGTTTTGAGGGCTGAATAGACCCACTACATATTTGATTAAGGTTACCAACCTTATACTTTTAAAATTATAATTAAACAAGAGACAATAATCCAATTATACGATCTAGGAACAACCGAAAAAAGAAAATGTTGTACCTATTTAACATGATTAATTCCGTTGATGTATCATCTAAACAGCACAAAAAAGTTACACCTTTAAAACGGATAAGAGTCGTCACCAAAGGACTAGCAAAAAATTTATATGTATACCTCGTCGCGTCACGAAATTAAATTTTGCCAACGTACCAGCATTTTAAACAAATGTAAATGATCTCCCCGAGGAGTTGTGACTTACCCACAGCTAAAAAGTAACGACCTCTGAAAAGGGTTGCCGACTCCCAGGAGACGCGGCTCCAGTTCCCAGCATCGGATTCGGATTTTGCATAAGAAATCATTACCCCATGTGAACAGTGAGCAGTAAAGTCTAGGTCGCCTCACTCGTGGGACAAGAAATAAATTACTTCCTCGATACGTTACACGTAATCTGTATCACGAAATAACTGAAAAAATAAATAACTAAAACTTTGTAAAATAAAGTTACGAGTACTAAAGAAAAACAAAGGCGTAGCAGCGAAAGGTGAGTACAATTGAAACACGTAGAATTGACTATGAAACACATTTAATCTCATCTCGGTAAATCACAGCGAGCCAATGTTAAAGAGTATAAGAGAGCCGCTCTCATTAATAGACCCTCAAATTCGTTTACCAAACACAAACGTTTATTTCAGTACAATCGCATTCTCGCTGCGCTCTCGCGTCCACAACGCTCTCCTGAATTTTAATAGGACTCTAACTTCTTAATTGAAATTCTAAACGGAATTGTTCTTCGTGTCTATCAACATTCAGTTACGGATTTCAGGAGATCCTTATTAATTTTGGGTGTTGAAAGTAATAAACTGTGGGCTCGCTGTGCGTGTCGCCTTTTGAAATTATTTTATTTTGATCAAAATTATAATAAGGTAAGGCAAGTGCGTTGTTTTATATTTGTGTCAAGCTAGTACCTACGTATGTTGGAAGGTAAGAGCTTATTGATGTAATGGAGTTATGTAAATAGGCAGGTAGATATTTAATACTTCAAGCGGTTAATGCGAGCATATTTTTATATTTCTCGGATGGAAAATGACATATTCTTTAGTGGTAGTTTAAGTACTATAGGTCTTATTCTGCCTAGCTTTGTAAGTATTGGCTTATGTAGGGGCTTATGTAAAGATTCCTTGGAACACAGTTGCTTAACTTAACCTATTATTATCTTCACGTTAGTACACAAACGTAGGTTACGTGTATGTATGTCGTTCTGTGTATCATTTCAAATTCTACCAAAATTATTTTGAAAGGATACACAGAACGAATGGAATTGTCTCACATTTAACTTTATAGAAATACGTACATCTAAGGAACTCTTTAAATAATTTAAAGTAAATTTTAGTCTACATTCACAATACCTCACATGAGCACCCGCCAATTTTAGATTTAAAAAAACCTGGCGCCTGGCAGCCCTTACCAATATTGACGGAATTACGCCTCAACGCTACCACCCACTACGACTCAGATTTCTTATTAGCAGAATTGAGTAGCTGTTTGTATTCAGTGCCGACCAGAAAATATTTAACTTTAGGTAAAAGTGAATTGGGGCCAGGAAACCGGTGTAAGAATCGAGTGATTGTGAAAATATTTATGTAAAAGTATTTATGTCGGAAAGAGAAAGTTGGCGTCTATTGTGAATAACACAAGAGATATGTGAAGCCATTAATCTATCCTTACTCAGCGAGGAACCTGTCCAAGTATTGAGTTAGTTCGATAAATATTTCTCCCTGCAACTACTTTTAAACCTTGTGAACCGCCTCCTACACACAATGTCTGGATGCATAAAATGTTTTTTCAAACAAATTTATACAAAATGATTAAAAAAGAATGTAGTGTAGCGTTGTGTGGCTTCTCAACGGTAAATATTCGACTGATGCTAAATATTTCACAACTAGTGAGTTGCTAAGCACATCACTTAAAACATGGAACAAAACGAATTCCGCTTGCCTTGCTAGCAGTAGCAGAGCTAGTCCCTTACTCAAAATTCTGTGTGCCCCAACCTAGGGTGAGTTCTTCATTAATTTGGTATTTATACCAGACCTTCCGCACTGTATAACCCACAGACCGACATTCCGACCTCGCCGCCGAGGTTCCTCGCGAAGATCCCGACGTAATTGTCCCCCCCGACCCTTGCTCGACGAAGTGCCAGCCCGCGCCGTAGCTGAGCCTGTAGCTTTAAATTCCCCGATTAATAATAATCAACTAAATTTGATCCAGCCTGTCCCATCTTGCTGTCCTCACGTCAGCGACGCCCTAAGCCGAGGTCCGTACCCCACAGGGGGTGCCCTTAGCGAGCGTTCGCTTAATAATATAAGTAGTTTTACGCCCCTGGCTGGAGGCTTTGAGTCCGCTTAAGGCAGCCACAGGATAGTCCGGTTAAGTAGTCACGACCTCTCAAGGTCAACTACGAGATGCCATACACAAAAAAAAAAAAAAAAAAAAAAAAAAAAAACTGTATAACCAATGTTGATATCATCACCTATGTAGTATCTGATTCCGCAATGTCTGCCACGCGGCTGTAGGTTATCTGGTGCAACGGAGACTGAATATGGATTTATTCAGTCTTTAAGCGATATAGCAAGCCATCTGCTAAGATCATGTAAGAACATTTCTTAAGTGTTTTTGTTGTCTGTCCGTAGCCGTTACAGAACGTATCCAGTCTTTTACAGATCAAATGGCTCGTCATCAATGAAAGATGAAAGTGAGTTTCTCTATTTCTTTTCAGAACCAGCAACAAATTGCTCCACCTCACAGTTACAATTTATTTCGAACAACTTAAATATGTAAGTAGACTAAAAAATAATTCGGCGAGCTTCAACTTTTCAGTCCATAAAAGCGGGGGAGTGGTGACCGGTGTGAGTTGTGACTTTTGTTAAACGTTATGTCGGAATGATTTTGTCAGTTAAAAAACATTCAGCATATGGGTGTACTGCGTGTGACGTCATTTAATCACGCTGACAAATGTACCGTCGCCGTCGGCGGCCGCTGCTGTCAGCCACGTATCCCCACATAATGCTCGATTGAACGCTCTACAATGTGACTTATCGTTATTCAAGGTTTAATGGACAGTGGTTACGGATCCATAGTTTTTCCGGTTTTCTCGGCAACTCGTTTTAAAAACCTCATTGTTTTTTTTAATTCACTCAGCGTTAATTCCGTTCTTATCTCTGTTACTTTGTGTTTGCTCTCGATTCCCGGCACCAATTATCATTTTTCTTTTCTCTTCCTTCTAGTTTTATTTTTAGCATTCGTGAGCTCGTTGCTGCTGTTGAGTTTTGCATGTGTGATCTCTTTTTATACACTAGAGCGCTGTTGTTACTTTGTGGCCATTGTTTGTTTGAAAATTTAGCTGTTGATTGCACTCGTCGTCGAATGTAAATTGTTTACGTCGCAAATAGTTTTTAACGCCCGATAAAGTTCAACTCATGTTGGTCACACCGCGTTTTCAATACGACTACTGAAAGACGTAATCAAAACAACGTTCGGGGAGCATTTGGTTCGTGTAATTAACTAATGTCGATTAGACTGACAGAAGCTAACTCAAACATGGTTGAGAAAATGCTGGCAAATGAGATGAATAAATACTACTTTAATATACATTGGCCAGCAAAAACAAAACCATTCGCGGTCCTTATATGAGTTGGGGAAGATATTCACGTTACGTGCCTAAGTTTCAAATCAGACAAAGTATTTTTTTTTTATCTTAAGGTGATGTTATCATTCTAAATCATTGTACCGAAGCACAGCAAAGGACACACTTAAGTGTTTGCTTGTTTATATAAATAATTCAGTAATTCCAATTGGCGACAGGATCGTTTTAGAAGATAGAAACCACAAGTACGTAAGCCATTGAAAGAGAAAAAAAAATTATTTATTCGTGGTCTTAAATAAAAAGGTGAAAAGATAAAAATACTTGAAGTGTGTACTTGTTCTTTTAGTGAATTTCAAAACGATTTCTTTCTTATTGAGCCTTCATTCCCGTTCAACGTTAAAAGAGGCTGAACGGCAAAACTGTCTATGAACCTTTAAAGATGTAGTTAATTGAATTCTGAAGTAGGTAAATGTACCTACTGATGATATTGCTGTCATAGTATTTGGCCATAAAAAAAAACGGATGACAACAAAATCGGGGGACACTGTTTGGTGTTGCAGCTACATATCCATCATCTACATCCAAAATATCCAAAATATAGTTACACCACTCTATAGCTAAAGAATCAAAGGATTTTTTGAATTTGACCTCTAGGTACCCACATCAGAAAATATTACTCGTTAAGTTCACGTATTCACGTTAAACACACGGCTGTGTACATGACACTCCGCCAATAAAATAAAATAAAGTTTTTGACATAAATGTAGTGCTAAATATTGTACAGTTGTACGGAACCCTTCGTGTGCCAGTCCGACTCGCACTTGGTACACATTTTTGTAAAAAGACATCATTCATTCATAAACACCGCATAAAGCTCAAAATATGGATAGTTAATTAGCATCATTCGCATGAGCTGCAGCCGTTATTAAGTATTTTCCAATAATAAGTCCATTCATTATTTTTATCACGGTTACCATTCCACCGCCCCAGTCAATTAGTCGGTTTCTTTCGCTTTGCGTCCGTATACATCGGTGAACATCTATTTTAGTAGAGCAGTTTTCTACCTTCAATTATTTGTTTGTTATAGATTGAAATTTATTCATAATTATGTTAATAAGCTGTTAGCGTTTTGTTTGAAATGTAATTAATTAAAACGATACATTTTATGACATCAACCAAGCTATATTAATCGTTAGTAAGCAAAATAAACGTTAGTAAGCAAAAATATTCATTTTAAAACTAAGACTTAAAGAAAGAAGAACAAAGCATAAATAAACTGTCCGCACTTTTGCGAACCTAGACCACATAACCTCGCCAGACAAGTAAATTTTCCGTTAAAACCGCGCGTTAATTAAAACCCAAAGCCTCTAAATCTTCAAGTAAAGTGGCTTAAACCGTATAATTTTAAACGAAATGATCTTTTAAAAGTGGATACTTCAAATTTTATTGGGTTAGGTATCTACCTACGCATAATGAGGTTAGAATCTTATTTCAAAAGCCTTTCTCTTTCGATAACAAAGGACGAGTTTGAATGGGAGCGTGCTGTTGATCGATTATAGGAGGCGGGTATCGAAAGACTTCGATTTGGGTGGCCGTGCGGTTACGACTTCGTGCTCAGGTTGCCGCCGGCGCAACCTAATTAGACACCTCTATAGTTTCTCCGAGTCTGTCGTACGTGACACGCTTGCTTATCTAGTCAGAAAACGAGCCGAACAATCCTAAAATAACGAGGCGAAATAAACAGTCCGAAGGAACAGTAAGTTAATTAGTCTCAGATGATAAACTCTATCCCAAAATATATTTTTCCTAATACGTAACTTATCCTAGATTAATTATAATGTTCAATTAATGTGAGAATAATAACTTAATAACTGTATAAATCTTTGTAGGTACTTAATGCGTTACTAGACTTTCACAAATGAGGTACTTTCTATTCCAGAGCTGCCATCTGGCTTCAGCTACGAATAGACCGCCATTATTTCCCAAGGGTCACTGAGCAGCAGTATTCATCTGTATCGATACCGGCTATCGCTAATTCAGCTCATTCTGCAGTATTTGAGCCTCTGAAGCAGAACCTTGTTGCAGAATAGGTACGTTTCGATAAGCTGTATGACACCAAGTGCTACGGCATTGCTACGCCGTAGCAGCCTATGTTGCTACACTAGCTACGCTTTCGCAGTCAATGAATACGCAAGTCGTCTTGTCCCAATTTTAAATTGATTTGTCATGACCTGTGTTTTTTGATACCTGACTAGTAACATTCGAGTAATGTACGTTTTAAAAGTCGTTTTATAAGATTGACTGTTTTTAATTGTATTAAGTAAGTGGTAATGTTTTTGAAAACAGAAAGCGTGAGTAAGTGAAAATGAAAGAGGTTCTTAAAATCTTGCTAACGTATTTAAGCAAATTTGAATGACGTCATACACATAGATATATAGAGTAGTAAGAACGTACGAGTACGGCTAAAATATAAGTAATTGCAAATTTATTAATGGGTTGTAGAAACTGGTGACACACCCTCGTAAACCCTAGCAATATAAATTTACGATGTTCTTGAAGAAAATTTCTTTATTTTTATTGCTGTAATAAAATTACTACAGTTCATAGTTCGTACTTTTTTATTTATTCATCCTTAACTTGTGCCAAGTACTACTCGAATGGTACATTTAATTTCGAGGCCCTCCTAAACATATGAAATGAATGATCTTATTTGTCATTTCTGAACAACAATAACAAGTGATAAACGTGATATTTTGTGAACCCTGTAAATGAAATGAAATTGTTTATTCTGTAAATATAATATTGGAATCACTTCTACCTACACGTCATATAATTTAAAGAAATCTACAAGGGTCAAAGTCTCTTTTGAAGTCCAGACATAATCTTGGTCAGATCAGAATGGAGCCAGAAATGGTCTTTTGAGGAAAAAACCACGCAGATTTGAGTGGATTAGTCCAGTGCGAGCTTTTGTCAGTAATCGTGTAGCTCAACTCAGAACTAGAGGAGCTCAACTGTTGTATTACAACTTACATTTTCACAAAATGGTTTTATATTAAGATCTTCGAAGTCAAGAATCAATCTGTGGATCTTATTTTCGAGGTATATTTTATAAAACTCTTAAATCAATACGTCTTCGAATGTCGGACATATAATCAAATCATCGGAGGCAGTATAAAAGCCAAATTTCTTGGAAATGAAATAAAGCATCTAGCTCGCACTGAGAGAGTTCCTAGAACTAAATGAGCGTATTATGTGAACTAATACTATTCTCGAACGTAAACTTAAACTTTAAAGAATTATAATGAATTTTGTACAACTTTTACGATAGTTAAATTGCTGGATAAAAACCATAAATGTGATATGTATCATAAACGTCGTGTGGTACCTATGTAAACATAAGTTTTCCTTAATGCATTTTACGAACTTGCATGTGTAGGTACTCATGCCATTTCGTAGAATATAATCTGCAAGACATTATAAAAAGTTTAAGGGGACTACAGGACGTAAACTCAAGTTTAATAATGCCTAAAAGTATATGATCCACTGCAGTGAAAATCAGAAAAATATATGCTAGTTAGATAGTGTGTTGAAAACATAATACAAATCACGAACATTATTTTCTATTCAGATTTTTTGTCAGTTTATTCTACAAGCAATATGTTAACGTAATAGGTAGTGTTTTATATTTTAAGTCCAATCAATTTTTTTTTTGTTGTAAATAGACAATTGTTTCATTTATTGCAATAGATTACCAGGGTTGTGTCAACGTGCTTCTCTTTCCTTTTTATGCAGTCTGACTTTCACCGCGATTTAGCTCTTGTGAGCCTCTTAAACAAAATGAAAGAAGACTTTTATTTTGTTTAAACTGTTCATGTCTGACATTTCAGACTATTTTTGTGTCAGACATCAACAAATGATTGTGCAAAAATAACAAGTGACAAAAGTGAGCAGTGGTGGCCCAGTGGTAACGGTCCCGACTTACGAGTTGTAGGTCGTGAGTTCGAACCCGAGCAGGCGCTTTACTTTGTGTAAATAATTTAATCACCACTGCTCTCAAAACGGTGAAGGAAAACATCGTGAGGAAACCGGCATGTCCTAGAACCAAAAATTCGAAGACATGTGACATCTACCAACCCGCACTGAGCCCGCGTGGTGGATTACGGCTCACTACCTCTCATAGAGAGGAGGCCTCTGTCCCAGCAGTGGGAACGTTATAGGCTGATTATGTTATGTTATGTAAAAGGTTTTTGTTCAAAAGTAGGTAAACCCCTTTCTTTCAGCTGTTATTTACCATTGTATCCAAAACAAATGAAAAAGATCAGAATTATGATAAACAAACTATTCAAGTAGAAGTGACGAGTTTAAGTCACGAATAAATGGTAATTCAATAATAAAAAACGGTCAAGTGCGAGTCGCACTCGCCCATGAAGGGGTAGCAGCAAATAACATAATTTAAAGTTCTTGTAGTTGTAACTTTGATCGATGTTTTAATAATAGTGTTTTTTTTTTAAATTGCGGTTTTTATTTATGACGTAATAAAAAAAACTACTAACTAGATCTCGTTCAAACCAATTTTCGGTGTAAGTTTGCATGGTAATGTACATCTCATATTTTTTTTAGTTTTATCATTCTCTTATTTTAGAAGTTACAAGGGGGTGGGGGACACACATTTTACCACCTTCGTCTCTCGCGCAAACTATTTAGTTTAGAAAAAAATAATATTGTAAACCTCAATATCATTTTTGAAGACCTATCCATAGATACCCCGGACGAATGGGTTTGATGAAAATAAAATTGTTTTAGTTCTAAGTATGGGGAACCCCCAAAATTAATTATTATTTTTGTGTGAAAATCTTAATGCGGTTCTCAGAATACATCTACTTACCAAGTTTCAACAGTGTAGTTGTTATAGTTTCGGAAAAAAGTGGCTGTGACATACGGACGGACAGACAGACAGACTGACATGACAAATCCATAAGGGTTCCGTTGTTTGCCATTTGGCTACGAAACCCTAAAAACGGCCAAGTGCTTGTCGGACCACGCACAATGAAGGGTTCCGTAGTTGGGATGAATTTATCCCCAGAATAAACTTAACATGTAGTTGAAAAACATGTTCTCCCATACAACGATATACGTCACGATCAATTCTCTAACTGCAAATGTAACTTTGATAAAACTACAAATTCACGAATTTTGGACTTTTACCTTTACTTGTGCTGTGAGACCTTGCTTCTTGCCAAATTTCATGATTCTAGGTCAACGGGAATAATAAACATACATAGCCGTTTTTTTTATTTCGTTGACTTGGAAGCTTAATTTTTTTAGAACTCAAGGGACCGGAGACCCAAGTATTTCAATAAATTTCAACTTGATACCTCCACGCGTTCCTGAGAAAAACGTTCTTGGCAGACTGACAAACAGACAGACAGCCAGACAGACGGACGGACAGACGGTAAACGAAGTGACACTATAAGGGTTCCGTTTTTTCTTGTGTCTGTCTGGCTGAATGGATTCAACCACCATTGGGTACACTACAGGTACACCGCTGCTCCCTTCGGGGAATAAAGACGTGGTGTTGTTATGATGTAACGTTCCTGTGAAATAATTTCCGACTTCCAAGCGAGAGAAGCCGAGACACAAGCTAGATATATCACAGCTTCATATATCACACACACACACACGCACACACGCACACACAATTAACTTAAATTCTTCGAAATTGTAACAATAACATCAGAAGCCCTATGTACATTTTACGTCATTGTAAGTACCTCAAGGGACTGGACTGCTTCTCTTTAACACAGGTTTCCATAACATGGTTAGGAGGAAACTGCTCACCCAGACGTTTGTAGAAATAGTTCTGATTTTGTAAAACTGCATTTTAAAAGTGTACTTCAACCCTTTGTTTTGAGTAAATAAATAAATACCTGTCAGCGCGGCGTAACTTATTCAATTTCCACATAGCACAGCTGTGTTGGCAGAGTTCATGCTCGCTCGTCAGCATATCAATAGCGCATCACTTGATGCTGAGCTGAGATGACAGGTGATAGGTTCGCCTGCTAAGACGTATGCTCGTAACTAATTTACTAACGTTTGTCTAACTAACTATAATATGTGTGACCGATAACTTGTATGTGTTGTGTTAACAGTCAATGTACGAGTATGTACATATGACCGATTATTTATTTATCAGCTAAATAAATATTGAGTGTCAGTTGGCTTTTTTTGTTTGTATGTTTGGCATCTCGCAGGTCAACCTATGCGGTTGTCGTCTGCTTAAGCGGACTTGCCTGTGGATTCCCTAATAAATTAAGGCCTCCAGCCAGGACTTAAACTTATATACTAACTAAAACTAAGCGACAACGCTAAGGGCACCCCCTGTGGGGTACGAACCTCGGCTTAGGGCGTCGCTGGAAGAGGGCAGCAAATGACTAGCTGGATCAGGATTGGTATTAATTAGGGACGAATTTAAAGCTACAGGCTCAGCGGCGCGGGCTGGCTCGAGCAAGGGTCGGGAGGGGGGAGTTGGCTTTTTATTAAATGCTGAGGTTTTATAGTCGTTTTCTAGCAAGTCTTTTCATCGAAAATCATGAAAACGAAAATGATTTTACTTACTATGTTATTTTGCCCATTCATAAGAAATAGTAAATTGATAAATTTACGAAAGTACTATTTCTGCGTTTTATTTTAAATAGTAAGAAACTTAACCTCTAGGCCTGAAATTTAATAAACCACCAGTGTGCAGTGTGGCAAAGTTACAAATAAATTATTGAAACTCCGTGTTACTTTGCTTGTCTTTATTGAACTGGTTTCGGGTGGAGTGTAGCCTCATGTACAAAAGTACTCTGTGAGAGTAGCCTGAGGGGCTTAGCGCCTTAGGGTCGATTGATGAAAAAAAAAAACTAAGTCCTGCTTAGTTTTTTTTTCTTATTTTATTGCAGTATTGGGTTAACCTTGTCTATATAAATCATCTGCATCTGAGAAGCATGATCCTACGACGCACCGTTTCCGAGAAATAGACATTCGAATATATTTTTTTCTAAGGTTAAATAACTTTTTAAACAACAAAAAAAATATTTTGTAAATCGTTAGTTAAATACCAACTAATTATAAGGCTAAAAGCGTCTTGGCGTTTTTGTCACGACCAGCCGTTTGTCGTAAGAAATGCAAGAGCGCGCGAAGCGAGCTCGGGACTTGGACACCCCGACTCGGACAGGTTAGGTTCAAAGGGGTGTGCATCATAGGGCCGTACTTCTCAGACCCTGAATGGTTTCTACGTTTCAAAGTTAACCCGATACTTCAATAAAATTGGTAGATTTCCGAAAAAATATACGAAGAACAGACAGTTCCCCAAAAATGTGTTCAACCAAAAACATTTTGTTTTTTGTTTTCTTTGCTGCTCATAGTGCCCCTAAGCGTATACTGCAACACCTACTACTCCTCCCCTAAGACCCTGGTTTCATTTACACACCTACTTTACTTAAATCTATTTCTATACTGTATTAAAAGTGTACGGAGTCAGTTAAATTCTATATTAATAATAGTTAATGCCAAAGTAAATTTTAAGCAAATTCTGGGATACTTTTATTACTTCGGGGCGATACAGACAGTAGTGACGTGGTGTAAACAAATGTAGTAGTTAATCTGGATTGTGGGCGGTGATCAAATAATTGGCGCGCTCGGGGTTGTTTGCACTCGCCACGCCAGCGCACGCGCGTGTCACCTTGTCATAATTTCACCGCCACTCAGCATTCAGCAGACGACTCACTGAGCCGATTCACATAACCACACCGATGACCAATACCGCATAATATTATCATCTCACTACGGTACAAACAATCAAAATTAATGATCTATTGGGCGTGCCGATAGCAGCACAGGTTGCAGTTCACTACGAGGTATTTGAATATCTACAAATGTGCTTGCAGTTGCTTGATACGATAATACATACTAAAGAAGCCTAACTATCCTATTGTACTGGTTTTGATGGTGTGTTTGTACATAGCCAGGAGTGTTTAGTACCTATCAGAATATATATTACTTTATGACTTCCACAAGCAAATCTGAAATGATGATAGATGGTAAACGAACGAAACATGTCAACTGAACTTTGTTGAACCACGCACCGATATTAACAATTTATAACCGTAGTGATTTGTAACAGGCGTCATTGCCGGTTTTACGATAATATTTGCAAATTATCCGTATAACAACGCCGTAACAGTGATTTTGCGGTTCACGTGCTCCGTCCCAGCCTATAATAAAATATTTATTATCTGCCGCCGCACCAAATTGATAGTGCCTGTTACACACATTAAAGTGAGCTGTGGTACTGTCGAAAGCATAACTAATTTGACTGTTAGTCTCCCAATACTTAACGGGACAGCAATTGTAATAATAACATTGGAACATAATTAGCCTACTCGTTGGTAAGCTAACCGCAGCAGCCACGTTCTTGTGGCGCTTTCATGTGGTTCATACAATAATATATTTGACGTCTACTGTGACGTCAACACCTTCTTAGATACAGTGATATCTATATAACTGAAATCAACAAAGCAAATATTTGAAATTATATTCATACCAGGTCTGCTGGAAATTGCTACCCTTTTTCAAATTCGCTAAAGCTATTGTAGAACGAATGTCATAAATTAACATCGAGCCCGATGTTCACTGGTTCCAACAAAGCTCCTACAACTAACTCCTATCATTTCCCGTCTATTGTAAAAAAGGTCACTTAAAAAGGTTATAAAACAGAATTATACCTACACTGCATCATAAAACCTATGTTTGGCATATGTTGTTAAGTAGTTTAGTGTTGCGAATTCGCGATAGGAGTTCGTAATGTTAGTATTTTGTTGTACAAAACTACATTAAGCGAGGCATGCAATGAAATATGAACGGGCAATTCATTTATAATATTTGAATGGTAACGTTTGTGTGCTAATGAGTAAGCACTTGACTAATGACCGAGAAGTGGAAGGCCGCAGATGGCCAGTTCATTAATTACGTTCAAGTTAAATTATTAAAGTACCGGACACTCCGAGCCTCAACTAGCCTGCTCCAAGATTGTTCGCAACTGTGACGCTCTTAATATATATGTTACCAGTGCGGCAGCAATATTTTGTAATAAGGCACACAAGTTTCAGATACACGGCAAGTTGTAGGGCGAAAACTTCTATTACGAGAAACGGATACGTGGGCGAACAAGCCATGTGCCCAATTTCTTGGAAAATCTTTTAGCGACCTTACAGTGCAACACGACCTTACAGTGCAACACGACCCACAGGAAAGTATTTTTGCAAAAAAGCATCATACTTAACACATTTTGTTAAAATTGATGCTTTTTTGCCAGTGTATGGAAACAACATGGTTTATAAAAACGTGTTTTACATTTCCACGAAAGTGTTCAGGTGCCTCCATTTTTTCACGGATTCGGTTGTAGCGCAGTCTCCCGAAAAGTCGAGAAGCAGGTAATTAATGAGATTAAATATAATTATTTTTAGGCACATTAGGTATTGGTACTTGGCGGGTATCGAAGAAGAGTAGTGCAATGGAGAAAACTAGCACCTTTACTTGAAATTGAAACCAATCTTGAATGATTTTATTTTTAATAATTTCTACAGCTACACATACCCAACAGTTTTCATCTCCTGAATAACAGTTCGTTAATGTTCTGTTTGTCAAAAAGTGCGTTTTAAGTAGTGTAGTTAAACATGTCATTAATATTTAAAGGACATGACAAATTTATATGGAATCTGGACCAAACTCTCAACAGTGATGAGTCTTATGCCATGTGAAAGCTTTTGGGGTATTATTTAAATTGTAGTACGACAGCTAAGTCGAAATAGAATGTGGTGTTTTAGAAGTAGTTGGTACTAACATTGTGATCTATATTATTTTTTAAACACAACATGTTCGTATGTTTAAACATGGTTAACATTTATTTTAGTCTACTTAAATTTTTAACACGCTTTTATATTAGCTTCACTGGTAACTAACTAACAAACAATGTAATTAAATCTTAGAAGTAGTTTTAAGCAACTTCTCATGGTCGTATTGAAATTAAACTTGTTTACGTATGGGTAATTCGGATGACAAAACTACAATTTGGTATCTTGGATCTGATGTGATGATTGAGCCAGGAGGTGAATAGTGAACGTTTTCAGTGGATACAAGTAAACCCCTCGAGTTTTGAGTCATATGATTCGTTTTGATGAGTCCAGTAAATTGACTTGGTGTCGTGTATCTGATTATGTGTTACGATTTGTTTTGACGAAGCAGCTTTATGGTCGACCAAAATATCAGACAGTTATACGTCTACAATAATATCACCTAAATGTAGTGCCGGTCGCATGAAATCTATCTAATCTTCCCCTACCCAAGAACCAAAAGATGGATGTAACATGGGCACAGCTCCTTGTGGTGTGTTTACCCTTAAGACATGTACATTAATATTGCGGTATCGCATTTATGCCTACTTGGTCGCGGTTTATTAACACAAGTATAATATTTCCTCGCTCTTACGTTTCGGGATTGGGTTCGCCGTCTAAGCAAACATAGGTTATTTTCAAAATCTTTGCATAGTTGCAAGTCGATTGCAAGTTGAGTAATCTCGATGTATTACTATTGGTATACAGACCATTATTGCGTACATGTTCGTTATTACGTGACCGTGCAAGTTTCAGCTGAAAAGAACCAAGGGAAATAAGAACTAAACCATCATTTAAGATAAAATAATAACAAGAAAGAAATATTTTGTTTACTATGTTTTTTCTTTATGGTTTCTCCGCACTGCCAATGTTCCAAAACACCATGTTCGCGCTCGATTTCAATTTGGCTGCCATCATCATCATCATCATCATTACAGTCGAAAGACGTCCTCTACAAGTGGCGATGCTCGGGGGAGGCCTTTGTCCAGCACAAAGGCCTCCCCCGAGCACCGCCACTTCGATCGGTTATGTGCTTCCCGCATCCAGTGGATTCCTGCAGCCTTCACAAGGCCATCGGTAAACCATGTGTGAAGCCTTCCAACAAAACTTTGCCCATAACATTCGCGCGACGCAGACGAGCCGATAAACACCTCATGTATTCTAATCTGGCTGGTAGGATGCTTCAAGGATATAAAGCATTCCAAATACAAAGATATATAGATACGTACGCATGAAAAACATAACCCTGTCTTTGCTCTTACGTAGTCGAGTGTATGAAACTGCACATAACTATGTGTCCCTCGGTTATTGAACAGTTTCATAAACTACTAGCTCGATTATCGAATTGGTTTTATTACCTCGCAGTAGGTGCGAAAAGTAGAGTATCCTCCTCGGAGATAAAAGTGCCTTCGTCTTGGGTGAGCTTGAACCCCTCGCTGCACTCAGGATTCTTCGCTTTGCTCGGGAGTTAACTCAAAATTCCCTCGCTGATCTTGAGTTTAGAATATTTCGTTGCACTCGGGATTCAATGAAGCCGCACCCGCTACATAAGACACTGCTTTATCCCCTTAGTGCATAATCTACTATTTCCCGTAGGATGTACCTTTTAGAATTTTTAAGCGAAAAACTGAAAGAAATCCGAAAAATCAATAGGTACAGTGCAATTTTTTGCGTCCTAACCCGACGTTTTTATCCACTATGAGTGGCGTATTAGCTGTTACGCCTTAACAGGTAAATTGAATAAGTTATGGTTCAATATTTATATCGTAAAATGTGTATTTAACATGTCACTCGATCATTCATAATTTCGTTTGAACTAAAACTATAACTATGCTCTAACTTTGAAAAATAACCATGTATGTAAGTACTTGTTTACCCAGAAGTTTAAAAAATTTCAAATACGTCTTTACACGATCTGGCATGCTGAGTACCAGATTCCTCATTCGTCTTGCCCAGAAAAATGCATTGAATCATTCATCAATGCATTTTTCTGGGCAAGACGTGTTACTGAAGGTGGATTTCGGCTTCTATCACGTCTGCCAAGTTCGTCCCAGGCATGTTTGATAGTGTTAAGGTCAGTTCTTTTTACTGGGGACTCCATTTTATAGATTCCCACGCCATGAAGGTACTCGTTTATCACATGAGCTGTGTCGGGCCGGGTATTGTCATGTTTAAACAATGCATTGTCGCCCATATTGAACAAATTTAAATTTGATCTCGTTCGTTGAATCTCGCGTACCTCACGGCGGTCAGATTGCCAATTTCTATCGGCAATAGACGACTAGACTAGGCCCACACGAGTATAGAACCTCCCCCGTTTGGGACTTTTCTTTGAAACATGTAAAACGTTCTCCTAGCCGTTTGTATACTCGGACGTCTCCTGTCATTTTTATACAACACGAACCTCGATTTATCAGAGAACATTATACTCTGCCCCATTTGTCTTCAAACCATTTGAAGAACCCATTTCAACACAAGTTTATGTTGCCGTTCGAGTTTTTGGCCATTTGCTGGCAGGTAAGGCTTTAAAGCAGTGGTGGTCCACTGGTAACGGCCGCAACTTACGAGTTGTAGGTCGTAGGTTCGAACCCAGACAGGCGCTTTACTTTGTGTAAATTATTTCATCACCACTGCTCTCAAAACGGTGAAGGAAAACATCGTTTACCTTCACCGTTTTGAGGTGAGAGTGAGGAAACCGGTATGTCTAAGAACTAAAAATTCGAAGACATGTGACATCTACCAACCCGCACTGGGCCCGAGTGGTGGATTACGACCCACTCCCTGTCACAGAGAGGAGACTTGTGTCCCAGCAGTGGGAAAATAATAGGCAGATTATGTAAGGCTTTAAATTCGCTTCTGCAAGACGTCTCCTGACTGTCCATTTACTGATTGGGTCCCTTTGGGTCTGCAAAAATTGTTGCTGCTGGATCGCAAATCTCGTCTGATGTCGATTTCTTAACATCGTTGACACAGGGAATCGATGTTCTCGGGCTGTTGTGCACCTTGGCTTGCCATTGCTTGGTCTTCTAAGGTTATGTCCAGTCTCTCTAAACCTTCTAAGTAATTGTTTGACAGTTTAATGTCTCAAACCCATTGTTCTGGCCGTTTGTCTCTTAGATCTCCCCAATTGGACCATAGTGATAATCCCGGTACATTCCTCGGTGTAAGAAGCATGAGCCATAATGATCCCTTTAATAACAAGTCTACGTCTGCCGTAAGCACTTTTAGATAAAAAATGGATACGCAAATGTATATTTTATTTTAATAAATCAACGTAAAAATAAAAGTATTCAAATGACAACAATTAATTCAGAAACGTGACAACTTTTTTTTTCTTTTCTATCCATGACTTCGGACAGGCCAGTAAGTTAAGATTAAGGTTTTAATGTGCAATAGGTTTTCAAGATTTTTTACTTCTGAACTAAACTTGTGTGGAGATATTTAGATGTCTTTAGGCACTTTGCAAGTGGCTTTAAATTACAACTTCAGCGATGAATACATTAGTATAATATGATTCCAATATGAAGTTATATCAACATATCGTCCACATCGAGTGGAGTAGATAAACGTGTACGATGCTCATCACTTACCATTACGCGGACGTGCGGCTGCAAAAGTAAACCACATAACACGCGCGCGACGTGGCGCCGGCCGCCCGCTCCACGCTCGTACGTTACCAATAACGTTTATGTGCTTGCTCTATACTGCCGTAGTACTGCTCGGCATACGTATTGACACATATACGACACGCCACAACACGACCACTCGAGTATTTAGTTATATAAACGCTTATTCAATCGTACATCGACTGCCAATCATTTCTCAGGCTCGCAATTCATATTCTATGGTGAATTTTATAGCAACTTGGTGACAGATAGAAAACAGTTCAGTTATAACAATTTTATGATACCTTTAAAATAGAACCATAAAACAATTGACACGAATGACCGATATATTCATAAAGTGAAGCATATTTAAGAATTTATGGCGCTTTCAAAAAATTTACCATGATTATGTCACCGTACAAAACAGGTAAAAGTGATGTGCTCGATCAGTTACAACGACCAATAAAGTGTATACGGTCGGTTCTAGAATGGAATGTTACTTTATGGAGCAATAAACAGGAGCACTCGTTTAGTGGCGACCACAGACTCAAAACATTTGACCTAAACAGAAAAAAATATGTTATAAATACGTGTGCTTGTAATATTTTCTACTTGTTACACACAATAACGTTCGTCCCTTTACCAAAATGCTTTTAAGAGCTGTAAACACAAATAAACCCCCTCACATACAATACCTACATCAACAAACCCTATTGTTCTTAGAAAAGCAACACTCTGACGTCACAGTACACCTTAAAAATATACCTCTCATCGTGTGTACGTGTTGTGTACATAGGCAGGTTAAATAGGCGGTAAAGGTAAAAGAAGAACATCGTCTTCAGTAATACCAGCGCCCGCACATAGGCTTGCAAACAAACTTCGCTCGAATTTGTTCTAACAAGATTTCCTCTCCTAATGACTCTCATAACAAATAAAATTGATTATCAATTGGCCTACTTAGGCAGAATTCTCGAAGAACTTGATCAAACTATGACGAAGGCAACAGTCCCCGGAAACGTAAATTAAATTGCTCGCTTCGCACACTTATTTGAGAATAACTTTATTTTAGTGCGCCCTTCTCTGTTGAGAACCGGCGCCATATTGTCATGGGTATCTTAAGAGCCTATTCGTAGTTTATGCAACAAACGCCTGACAACAGCGGTTTTCAGAAGTTTCTGATGTTGCATTAATGGCATAGATTCATTGTTAAGTTAGCGTTTTCATGAATAGTTTACAAACTCATAAACTGCATGGACGGAACGCGGAATAAGTATATACATTACATAATTATTATCTACGTATAATATACCTACCTAGTACATTTATATTTAATACGTTTGCAACATAATTACGTTTTCTCATTGTTTTTCTTAATTAGAATCTCGGTAGCTGGAACAAGAGATATGTAAAGGCAACTGTTAACAAGCTGGTTGCCACGACTATCAGCGGCGGTTAAGTGGTAATAATGAAAATGTTTTATTAAACTAGAATACGAAGACAGTGACGTGATAAATCAGGAAACAAACTTAATAAAGTTTTAATATTTGTACTCTTAACTAACTTAATTAAAAAATGTCCTGTCAACAGTCCTAATTAAGCCGTGTTGATTAAAATCACATTTTTAATAATCAGATTACAGTAAAATAACCTGATATATAAATATAATAAACAAATTAAAACTAAGATCAAAGCAATCAAAGGAACATAAAAATTATTTGCCATAAACCATCCTAATAAAACACACCCGCTACAGATCGTTAAATAAAGAAATAATGTTTGGGAAAAATGATCAAGCTGTGCCAAAGTATAGAAAAACAAAAGGAAAACCGCTGAGTAAATAGAAATTACAAAATTTTCTCAGAACAAAATGTTTGCCGCTTAAAGTGATTGTGCTCGTCACAAAAACAAGGGTTCATGTTTTAAACCAGCGCTGCTCCCCCTCATGGGATAATGTGTACGGATGCAATAATCATAACATTTCAAGTGACTCAGTTCTGCTATGGATTTAATTGACTGAGGTCTTAAAGCAGCTGAGCAAACGGAAGATTTCACAAAGGAGCGGGTGCGTTGCGCTGCGGCGCGGCGCTGTGACCGTGTTTCTTTTGTTTGTTCTGTATCTCATGAATTGTACTGTATTTCATCCTAGCAGAAGAAGTTACCCTGTTCAAACAACAATTCGTTCAATAACCCCATAGGAAAAAGGACGTTCAGTTTTTCCGGAATTTCAACAATTTGCGGGAGAATTTTCCAATCTTTCTTTCTATAAAAAACTTAATTTGAACTATCACGCGCATTCTCAAGTGATGTACTTGCCAACGAACAGCATTTCATTTTTATTCAAAACCAAAATCTTAATATTCATGGGCACTTATGAAACGTCAGAAGCTAGGTGCAAGGCTCCAATTGGTCGTTTCCTTTGGAGAAGAGCCGGCAAGAAACACCACGGTTACTCTTTTAAAAATAACTTACTCTTACAATGTTTTCAAATTACAGTGTTAAGTAATTTGAAAACATTGTTAGGTATGGGAGGACGGACAGTGTAAGCCTGTCAACAAGTACCATATGCTTAACAAACAGACAATGGTCTTCAGATCTACAGTCTACAAGGCCTACAACGTTCTCACATTCACAAAATATAAAAGAATCACACCGTCATTTGGGAGCAGTTCATAGAAATTTACCAGGGAAGCCACATGTGCAGAAGCAATGTTTGCCAAACTTCCTTGTCTTCGACGTAGTCCTTAATATTGCAATATACTTATTTGATAAGGACACGTTTGTATGTGGGTTTTGAACTTTCTATCGCTAAAAATTAAATTAAATAAATAGTCCCCAAACTCGTATAGCAGCGGAACATCTCTCTCTGCCCTTGTCTAGAGCTCCTTAGGTTTTATAAACGCTACACAAGCATCGTATGCTCAACATCCAATAAAGTAGGGATTACTTTTGTGAAATTAGTACAAGTGAAGCAACAATGTCCGCTGAATCCAATCTGGAACAACATTGTGCAAACGTGCAATGTGCGTCATAGTGGGAATAAGCTGAATAACGCGATACTGTGATCAAACAAATACCTACATTTCTTAAGGAAATTGACACCCTACGTATACCCAACCTTTTTTATAGCCATTTCATACAATGGTCAAAGAATGACAGTTGTGGTTTTAAATATACGGACAATTTAAGATGGTCAATTTGCTAAAAACTTAATTTCCCTGACTTTATCTATGACTGAATATTTATTCTTCTGTGATTTCTATGGAAACGCGTTCACGTGCACGAGCTTGTTGGTTGGCGACGCCAGATTGCCTCGACGTGTGTCTTAGTTTCGCGAAACGTTGAGATTTTAAACTTAATGGAACAACTTTGCGTCTGACATTGTCACAGCTGGTGTATTGTTTGTTTGTAGTAGTTGCTATGCAGATCCCGCGCTCCGTGATTAGCATCGCACTATTTTAGCGACGTGCCATGAACTTTAATACTTAGAAGCGGTTTAAATTCAAAATGTTAAATTGTCAGCGTATATAACATCGTATTGTACTAATTGATATTAGATTAGTAATTACTCATTTTTGTACCTCCCAATCGTTGTTTTTTGTTAAAATTCTTGTAAATATATTCTGTTCGTCTACAAATAATAGGTTCAGGTTTCCATAATAGAGTGTGGTAAACCAGGCATAGAAGTGTTTTGGTGACTTGTCATAATCATTACCAAACGATGGGTAAGCGTATAAACAATGATGTAGTTTAAATATCGGAAAAGGACTTCATAGTAACATTTGTATTACAAGTTAGTGGTAACAATAAAATTGACGAAAGACATCTAAATACGACTGTAGACCCTTAAGAGTAAACACTACCAATAAAAGGCGACCATTCAAATCGTGCTCCACTGATTTTCCAACGCCCTCTCAAGGTTAAATGTTAATGTGACTTTATAAATCACAGATTGTCGCATTACTTAACCTTGGTAGCGCGTCCAATTCCAATTGTTTTAACAAAATTTATTAACGGACGGGTGTCAAGTGGCTCCTTTTACCAGAAAGCGGATTAGGAAGAAAATTACATTTTATGTAAAGAAAAATGTTAAGGAAATTCACGTTGCCAGCTCATATGAGAGAGAATAATAGAACAGTTCCAGTACTGCGCGAATTACCTGACATCTTTCACATTCACTTGGAGTAACGATGTTACTCGAGGGTTGAATTCAGGAATCAATTAGCGCGCCACGCAGGCGGCGCTGCATGCCGCCCATAATTCATAAGACGACCCGAAAGAGCTCTCTCTTGTTATGTACCTAAGACTTTCCACATGTACGAACACTGTGAACGTTGCTTTACTCAATATGAGGCTGTGCTTTTTAAAAGTATATTTTTATAAATGTGTCAATAAGCACTTTTCTTCTAACTATGCTTTAATTTCATCACAATCACAAAAATGTATGAAATTTCATTTTTGCATAGTTTTTTTTTAATCGCACCAAAAGGTGCCAATCTCAATGGATTAGCTCTATTCAGCCAGCCGATATCAATACTTTTTTTTTACGTACGTATTATTCGTTTATATCCTACTTGTTCCAAATTTAAATATAAATTTGCCCAACAAAACTCTTAACCTTACGTTTAATAATTGCTCAAGTATAACTTTTAATTTCAATAATTAAACTTCTATTTTAACTGTTTGATATGAGTTTCTTTTATCTACGAGTACTATTCCTATAGGTAATAATTGAAAGAAAAGCAGATTATGCACCTCGCCTTAAGTAATTTATATTGCCCTCGTGCCTGTTAGATTAGAGCCCTCGCTAACGTTCGAGCTCTAAATCAGGCACTCGGTGCAATAATAAATTACTTTGTGCTCCATGCAATAATCTACTATTATTTAACAAAGCCTAAATTAAATTCGAAGCAACAGAAGGCTAGCTGACCAAGTGGTCAGCTCCGTGTGAGGTACCGATGAGTACATACCTAAATACCTATGTAAATGCTTACATTATTCAAAACAATTAGAACCCGTCCCTTTTAGTGGTCCATTAAGAAAACCGCGGTTCACAAAAATTGTCATAATTCTATTGTTCACCAAAAATCTTCACGAATAATTTCTGAGGACAATGAATGATTCAGTTTAATGTTTGTGTAAAAGTAGGCACGACAAAAAATTGTTTAATTAATTATGTCACCTACAATGGCTTAGGTACGCAACATAAATTCCGGGTGAAACCATCTCATTCCAAATTATAAGTTTATATGGCCGCCTACGCACTTGCTACGAAAAAGCGTAGCACTCGTAGCAGAATTTAATGGCTTTAGTTCAACTTTACGGACAATTTATAAAGCTTCCTTTAAATGAGGACATCGGATATCACATATTTTTTTTTTTTTTTCGAAAACCCAACAGAACTCTTACGAAGTCACGAAATGAGCTCATAAATTTTTAGGGAACCTCGAGCCCAGCGAAACGAAGTCGCAAAAATTCTTATCTTTATGGTCACAATTTTAAGGTATTCGGATACGAGTCGCGGTTGTATTATGAGTGAGTAAAACATCGGAAGCTCTACGTACATAAATACTGATACGAATACTGACTGAGCCTAGGATTTTATTCATACTCTTTTGTTGACATTATATATGAGCATTGATTTATGGACTATATTTTCGAAAATAACTTTAGAACATGGCACGTATCACTTAGCCTTACCATAAATTAGATTTAAATACAATTTAAATAGGTTAGTGGAGCATATCTTACAAGAGTCGGGTGACTTGGAAAAGTAACCCCTTTATTTACGTATGCAAATGCGAATGTGAATAAACAGCAGAGGCACGCGTGACTTGAATGAATAGACATAATATTCACAAGGACGAGAGACTGCGAAAGTTTTACGCTCCGATAATATTTATATTTCATATTTTTACCTTTTTGTAAGATGCTTTGTTTGACCTAAAAACCACATAGACTCCTATTAGTGAAAATCATAACTTCTACAAGTTATGAACTTTTTACCGATGCACTTTAATACACAATCATATTTTGTAGCGAAATGACTTTCTGGATTCGTTGAAGTAATACTAGAAACACAAAGAAATGTACGAAAGGGTTCTTTGATACATGTCTCTTACGTTTAAGATCTTTTTATACATGACCTTTACGAAGGACGGCGCTAGAAATAGCTACACAGCGGTGAGTGGAGCGTGATAAACACAAAGGAACGTTAGGAAAAGGATGAAAATCTCAATCTTTCTTTAGCTTTTCCATTGCCATTGTAGTTCAAATGGAAATGGAAAAGCTAATGAAAGATTTTGAAAGTTTAATATCTATAAACATTAAAGATAATGCACACAAAATTCAGTGCCAGCGATGCTGTAGAACAAACTATTCAGGTAACTAAATGTAGTATGTATACTTAATGTATGTTTTTTTGTTTTGTATTGCGGAATGGTATCCAGTAGATTGATGGTATGCAACACTGACTGACTGTCATTTATTTGTGGATTTATAAATCTTGATCACATGTTGCCATCGTGGTTAGAACCTTTTTGAACCTGGCACAGAAGCGTAGGGATTGACAAAAGTAGCCAGCCGGATTATCCACAGTGTGGCAAGTGATACAGGCCCGCGCTTGTTGGGCTTCGCGCTTGAATGTCCAATATGGATTACCTATTATGTATGAATGGACAAAGAAATCTAACCTCTCCTAGGCGGTTAGCAATATTTTTTTCAGATTTTCTTCATAAGTCGACAAAGCAATTCCTCTGTCTAGGTCACCATTCCAGAATAGCAGAAACAATAGGAGTATGGTTGTCTACTATTCGTGAATGGTTAAAAGAAAAACTAAAATATGCAAGGTGCTAAAATTTTCGAGCTCGCTTCTACATCCAAGGTTCTCATGGAATAATCACCGTTAAACGCGCGGAGTAAACGTAACGTAAATCCGAACTATTTCAAAATTAACAATGCTCGTTTCGCGCATAGTATCAACTTAATTTTTTATTATTAAAATATTTTCGTTTTTTTTATCTTTCGCATTTACCTTATGTTTACGTCACGTGTTCGGGCTAGGGCCTCTTATTAACGATCTGTATAGAAATGGCAGAGTGGGCCTACGAGTGCCAACAACAGGTTCTAATAAAGTAAAAACCAGCAAAATACAAAATCTAGCATAAATGTCTGTTGTCGCTGCTGTGCATCATAAGACATAAATGACGACAGGGAGAGACGATTCCCGCCTTACTGCACGCACCATCGCACGAGTTGTTTACACGATTCGGTTTCTACATATCTTCAAGTATAAAATGCTCGAGGAACTGCAAATGTAACTGAGCATCTCATCTAGACTTATTTAATCATCCTAATTTAATTTTGATACCTGTTTATACAAAATTATGTTGTAAACCCTAACATTAAGTAGGTAAGTTTTGTTGAGCGTTACTATATTTGAGTGCAGTTTTCCTCAACCTAGTAATCGAATTTTGAATTAATAATTCACTTATGAGTGTACCTATTGAAACAAATTAATTTTTTAGCACCTTTTATCACTACTGTAATCTTTTTGCTCTCAAGTGAAAAATAAATATTTCGATGTCGGTCTTTCTTTTATTGTGTTAACTTTATAGTGTCAAATATTTCAACAGTTTTATTGCTTACATCCACAAAACGACTTTGTCCTAGAATTAGCAATCCAACGTATTTACGAAGATCTGCGGCTTACAGATTAATTAACATAATTTTATAATGTATTTACTGTAACACCAGATTTGTTTCCGATTTACGTATATTACCATAATCACGAACAAAATGACTCAGACTATCCATACTGTTTGAAAGGAATCTTTTTAGTAAGAGATCTTTAGGGAGTATTTTATGGTTTTATTTGTACAATGATGTTTGAATTTGTGATGTCTGTATCAGTAACGAGAATATAATCAAGTGTACATGTGTCACCGGGGCGCGGTCACGGCGGTTGGCTACGGTGAGTATTATCGTCCCTGACGCATTCATTATTCAACAGCGAATGGCGATCGGAACCAACGCGCCGACCTGTTCGCATATTCCATTCACTCTCTCCTTTTGCCAATTCACTCTTTAACACCTTCTTACGGTTCGATTCACGACCTGAATAAAATAACGAATCGGACCCTCATGAGAGAAGATTGAATGCTCAACACGAGCTCGTAATACTGATAGCGACTTTAAACGTAGACACGGATTTTGTAACAATTAAGTGAAAAACGAATCTGACAGACGGGCTCCAGCTTTATTTAAAGAACCTCATTTTCATCTGTTCCCAAATAAATTACCACTACATTTCGTTCGAAGTGCTTAATATTATACATCTACCTACATACTATGCGCTAAGTGAAGTATTAAAGACGAGAATTGAATTTGGAAATCTTAATCAAAACTCAATCACAATCGTTCTTGGCTCTTAGACCTTAGTTAGTACTCTTATACAAGAAAGGGACAGAGGTCAATATTTCCATAATAATTATAGTGGACAGCCTCCTTGATATCCACTGAACGTATATTCACAGATATTACTTACCCAACCGATTTATTCAAACAATCCCACAATGGGCGTAATCGAACCCAGTGGAACAAGACTTAATACATTAAATCATAATTGAGGGAGATCTGATGCTTTAAACATAGTAGCAAATTTTTATAATTGTTAACTTAGCACTTTATAATTATGATTGCGGTCATTTTATTTTATTCTTTGTAAATTTGTGTATCTATTCAGGGCTGGTTTCGCCAGTGGAAAAGAGCACGATCGGCACAGATTCTATACGTACCTCGTTTATGTTATGATCGCATTCGGTTTCATTGGGTGAAATTCGCCCTAAGACATTGTGATAACATCGTCTTGGATACGCCTGTAATGGTGTTATAATTGTAATTTCAATAAATAAATAACTTTTCTCGTCGTTTTGACTGTCTTGGTTAAGTTATTGTGAAACCCAGAAATAATCTATCGCAAAAAGTGAAGTTGGTTTTCTTAACAACCACATGACAGAGTGCACAAAACTACAGATCCAGCGATTACATAAAGGGAATGAAAGTATTTTCTTGGAATAATTTGCATAATAATCAGCCTATAATGTTCCCACTGCTGGGTCACTGGGCTCACCGGGCTCCTCTCGATGAAGGGTAGCGTGCCGTAACCAACCACGCAAGGTCGGAAAACGAATTTTTATAGTACCCTGGGGTCGTGAGAGACGTGACGCGAATCACGGCCATCCTTCAGCCTGCTATCTATTTGTTCGGCCAAATTTTCTGAAGATACGTACCTAAACTCGTAATTTTCACACAAAATTGAACCGCGGGCGTCATCGCACGATTTATTTTGTGGACATGCTCGGAGTCTCTCTATCTGAAGATAAGAAAGAACGTCTTCAAACAGATACTGTTCAGTAACGCGACTGATGAAAACTTGCCGCTCTGCAGGGCGACCTCTCTTTTATTTCTCCAAGTTATAAAAAGTAATGAGGTATTTTATGTGTATGGCTGGCGCGTTCTATTGTTCGAAGGTTACCAACCGAAAAGTTTTTTTTGTCCGAATGTCTTAAAGGTTCATTGTATTTATATTACAAATACCGATATATAAACATGTAAAAAATTGCAAGTCTGATTTGAAACAGATTTTCTAGTGAAATCCCTCTCGACTTTTAGTAGCTTTAAAGACCATATATCTATCAATAACATGAACTTACAGACTTCAGAGTTGGCAAATTGTCTTTTTTCGCAGCTCCCGGAGGGTGACTCATCGTTCGATAGTAGTAACTTACTACACATGAATGGTTCTCAATACTTTCCAATACTACGCCTAATTGTGTGCCTTTTTATTTAGTGGCTTTTTGTTTCAAATGTTGAAATGCGATTATTACTGTTGGTATACTGATAAATAACGCTTTTATTCAGGACCGAAATTAATCATGGCATTGCCAACACGACTGATTTAATACAGAAAAGGTTGAACAGTTAATTTTAGAAACCGAACATAACACGATTAATCTGAACGACACGTACAAAGAGGTAACGTCTAAAAAGGTCGGTTGAGGCATGGCCGACACCGGTCGTATAATCCGACGCTACAGCCGGTGTCCGCTACCCGCTGTGTCCGACACACATACCACCAGCGAGACACTTCTCTAAGACATACGATAGACGCATACATTTTCACGCAAATTTGAGCCCGTGACGTTTCTCTACAACGAATATTTTAAGGCTAACGAGTGTGTTATTGAAACAGGCCTCTTTTCCGTCACAAAACACACTCAAACATAGTTGTCATTCTCCTTCCTGTATAACGTAAAGCTAAATGGAGCAGAATTATTGTAGCTCTGTGTAAAATAAATGTGCTGGGAAATACTTAACATGTGACAAATAACAGTACTTACAACTGCTGCTGAATGTATGTCTGTGTAATTTCCTGTCATGATAAATTGGTGATGCTATTTTCTTGTTACATGATTTATGGAAGCCCCCAGTGCAAATTGGTACCTGTATACAATAAAGTGTATAGGAGTATACAAAAACTTTTAATATGCCAATACTCGTAATGTGCCAATGTTAAAGATGGTTCAAGGTAAAATATGAAAAGGACTGCCTATTGCCGACAGCATAATGTTCGTAGAAATAAGATAGGAAAATGTGCGGAAAAGTTGAGTAGACATTGTAAAACAAGCTTTTCAATAATTTTTTTGTGGGGCGGGTAGGTAATCAATTCCTCAAAATAGGTTTCTCCATTACCTAAAGATATAAAGAGTTATGTGAGCACAATGTACCTATCACGAGATTGATTTATCTGTATCTGCTTATTTTAAATTATTTTTACCTATTGTGGTATAATATTTTTATTCTGGGTGCATCGTCTTCACATTTAAAATGATATTTAATGTATACAATTGTTAAACATTTATAAGAGTAACCTTTTGGAAGGGGCGCCTAGAATCAATTATATTTAAATGTAAATGTTGACGTTCAAAAGTGCCTTTTAGTGCTTATTTGAAATAAATGCTTTGACTTTGACTTTGAGTTTGAAGCTTTTATCCAATGAAATCCTTTTATCCTGAAATATAGTAGAAACATCTGCGAACCTAAAGTGCCAATAAAGAAGAAACTATCCAATGGGGCTTACACTAAATAACAGGAGGGTTAGTTATCAGTGGACAGTAACGGCGGCAATATGTAATTGTAGTGTGATAAGAATAATGAATGGAGACGCTCGCCTGCCGAAGTGGAGCAGTAATTACCGCGACAGCGTCCGACCGACCGACACACGCGCGCCGCCGCACAGATAACGCACCCAACCCTTATCACTACACGCTCCTTACCGTTTGTCATAAATTTTATCACTCCGATGAGCGGACGTAAGCGAGACCTCTTTTTTCGGATTCTCTCCTCCACCGAATTAACGACCCGTGAACTCGTGAGCAACGCTCCCAGCGTCTGTTTTATTTTTTCAGTCACAAACACGATCACTTCAAAAGATTATCGCACCGCATTTTATATACTTTGGACCACAACACCAACTTTGAATTAGCTTTCAGACACCCTTCATTAATGCTGGTTTTAAGTTTTAATATGAACATTTATTAAAGTATGTAAATAAATAAAGTTTATCACTTTTGAAATGTGTCAATTCAAAGTCAAGATAATAAGTAAACTTTGTCGTAACTACAAGTTTTCAATGGTTTCGAAGTGATAACACTAGAGCAATTCCTGTGAGAGAGGCGATTTGAGATTGTGCGAGTGTTGTCGCGCGTTGAATGTCAAACGTTGCGAGGGAAGGTTCGCGTGGCGCGGAGTCCCCGCGGTGTCGGCAGTCGCTTGGCTGGCGGCCGGCTGCGGACTGCGCGGATGGCGCTCGCTCGCTCGGCTCGTACCGCGCGCTCGGCGCACGCGCCCCGCGGGGATCGATACCCCCGGCCCAGTCCACCGCCGCGCCCACCGGGGCCGCCCGCACCCACACAACCACACCACGCACATCTCCTCGTCAACACTCACGCACACTACGCGCTGTTTCTCTCGCGAGCCTTGATTTTTTGAGTCTCCTCCACCGTCACCTCTTAGTCAAGTGTAAACTAAAACTTTGAGATAATGTAAACAGCCACCCTTTAAAAAGTTTATAAACCAGTTAAATATTGTAATTTTTGCCTAAACTACCTTTTGTTACGTTATTACCAACTGTTCCAGACATTTTCACCATAGGAATGTGCGTACTATTAAGTTCTGACTTAAAAAATACAGACGACACGACTTTTTAGGCAAGGACCACGAAACAATATTAAATAATACACAGAATATTAACATTTGTGCTCGAAAGCGTCCAGCTACCAGCCCTTCCGAGCTACTTACACCACCAGACGTTTCGACTTGTCGACTGCACGATATTATATCCTCTACTTTATCTACGCCATAAACATACTGGTTTACTATGTACCAAATATAAAATTGAGCACCACCATGTGTGCTCTGAATATTTGCCTAGCAGGTTGCTGCTATATTTTATTTTTCAAGTGCTTGGGGAAAGTAAGCTTAAATGGGATGACAAGAACCGTAACTTTAACCGTACTTTCCCAAAATAAAGAGAAACCTGAAACAATGAACAACACCAAACGTTGGTGATCATGTTTATGTGTACTAAAGTTAGTCTCACGCACAACCTCGGTTAATTCCATTACCACCTTTCTGTTGGTTACCATTTTCTTTTATGTGCTCCGCGTATGTACCTCGTAATCTCGTGCGACTCGCGCCAGTTGCACGAAGTGACTACATGAAACAAACGCGCGCTTACATTTTCATGTTTAAGTTACTAATTGGCTTAATTTACTTACGCTCTTCTGCCTTTTCTCAAGCAAACCTTACGTAATGCCATTAACATACTATGGAAAGCTTAACAACTTAGCGTTAGTCATAATTCAATCATTAAAAATAGCGACATAGACTGTACTTGCCTACCATCGGTTCTAGCTTTAAGTGTCATCTTCAATTTTCAGAAACACAAAAAGCTCGGCCCCGAGTTACGCTTCTATTACGATGACTTATTACTTAACAGTTATGTATGTTATTTATTCATACCCTATGACTTAAGGTCTATCTCGGTATTACGTCAGTAGTGGTAAAGTAAATGTAACTAAGTAATAAATGTTGCGAGTCATAGGGACGGTGTACAGTTGTACACGTAGGAAAGCAATCCGAATTTATTGCGCGCTCAATCAGCTCCCGATAACCGCTCCCTCCACCGCCGATACACCGTTACACTAAATCGGATAGCAAGAAATCAGTCTCGTGAAACTTCGCGTTCCCTAGATTTCGTTTAGCGATCAAATACTGAAGTAAACCTCGGGATTCTATTAGCATAATATAAATCTAGAAGTTTCAGCTAGACTACCTATGCAAAGATTCGGTGTAAATATTAGCTAGTCAGACAGGTGGTTGTAGGGTTGCAGGGCTGAGTAGCCATCAGGTCGCTCCGGACGTAGAAGTTACAAAGTGTTTTCACTCGTGAAGGCTATTGAAATTTCAGTTTACCTACTATCGATTATGTCTATGCCCACGATGCACCCGTGACGCTGCCGGCCGTCAATATCCTCCGCTATTTAAGCCGATTTCGGTTCGTTTGATGGGTATCCCCAATATCCGTTAGTCGATCGGACGTTGTAGGTCAGTAAAAAATAACAATGCACCGCTATCGGATGACGGTGATGTTTTAGGGTAGCTGCACACACGTTATTCTTGCCGTGAAAAACGATTACATTTTCAAGGCAAGAAAAACGTGTGTGTATAAAGGGCCTAACATTTACCGCTTTAGACTTACTAAAAGCAAATGAATAAAAGTGCAGTTAGTAATACACTGATCCTAGCTATTGCAAGACTATATTTAGGTGAAACTTTTATGAAACGTAGTTGATGAAATTATTCAGTACTTACATACATATATACCTACTACAGACAAATACATGATGTAGTTCAACACATTTTAATTGTGTCAGAGAGTTGGCACTTATTCGGAAATATTAGCACTCAATAACTGTTTCATACGACATATAAAAGAGATGCGATTAACTCCATAAAAAGTTGAAGCGGTTAAAAGAAGCAAAGTATCAATATGTTACGGCAACATTACTAATCAAGAAGTTTTGATCAAATAAATATCGCAGCCGGCTGTCCCGTAAAAAACACAAAATATTCAGCGGGGCTGTGAAAGGTAAGCGGGAGGCGCGGCCCTCCGCATTACTCCGACAAAAACCTCCACTAAACCAGAAAAAAACTTCCATTCAACTGCCTGAGGAGAACATAAAACGTGATGAAAGGACACCCTGGAGCCGCAGCAATATGAACACTGTTTTTCTTCCGTTCGATAATCTTTTATACAGTATATCTCAGACCGGACTGACATTCCGGACCCTTGTTATTAATTGAGTGGCACTGAACTTTATGCTGAGAGTTTATTTTACAATTCAGGGTAATATATATTAAGCTTTCCTATAAAAGTAAGTACTATTATCTGTGTCTAAGACCAGACATAGGTTGAGCGAAGTTTCCAATAATTTGCTGTGGGAGACTTTTTTAATTGATGTTTATTTCATAAACGTATTTACTAAGGTTGTTTTTTCTTTGGGTTCAATGCTTGGGTAACTATGCCCGACCAATTCCGAATTATCTGACAAATATTTAAAGTAAAGGTAACTGACTTATATATCTTTTTAATTAGACCAAATTAATATCTGCTCAAAGGTCTATCAGTCACGACCGATCGATTACAGTAAACCTTTACTCACGTGATCTGTTTTTTTTATATATATGTGTTACGTTCAACATGTAAACCAGCTAAACAGCTTCAAACTCATATAACTCATCTGAAATTCTGTCATAATATTTAAATAAAATACTGAATTAGAGAAATATCTTGGAGCTCATTTTTCATACGGCTAAACAGAACACCTGTAGGTAACAGGTGTTCTGTGAACTGTGTGTGTGAACCTGCGCACAAACAAGGCACAGCTGTCATTTAATTTATACACGCCGTATGTCGACTGTTAAATCATTAAATCGCTATATTAACCCTTAACAAAAAAGGATATAGTAGCGTCAATGTTATGTCCTTGCGAATTATTTATGCGTTTCTCGTTAAACCAGCAAGAATTACTGTGATACGAGTGACGCATTTTTACGTTTTTGCAGAGATGCTACTTTGTTTTAATTTTACGACATTGAATAAACGAACGAATAAAAATTCTATTTATTAAAAGTAACATGCCATTTTCTATATTAGCAATCTTGTAAGCAGTAAAAAGTTTACGACGTATGAATAATACATTCTTACATATTTTTGAAAAAAAAACGTCTTATACCAGCATGAGACTATAAAATACAGTAGGTACATTATATAAGGCTGGATCATTGGCACATGAAATTGTGAATATCACTTTAGTAAATAAACCGATGGCTTCCCACCTCTATACAATCTGTAAACAAAAATATCAACCTAAACACACAACGTTCAAATATTATCCCAAACACCGGTGAGGACGTGACCAGGGTCACTAGGTATCCACACGCTCTTTTTGCGCACTCCGAGAACATGTTACTGGCTGAACTTAGAAGGTGAGATGCTGAACATCAACTTTATATTTTCCAATGCGACCCACAAAAATGGAAATATTAAAATGATAGCGCTTCTTTCATGTTTTTGAGTCTCGAAATTTTTATCACAAATACGTGCAATATCATACATAATGTATTTTGTTTAGGTGAGTAAATATATACTCTGGCGAGTTGAAACACTCCAGAGATCTATTTTTGAATGATTTATCTTCGTTTTATATGTTTTTAAATGGTTTAACTGGTAATGGTCGATACTATATGTTTTTTTTTTATTAGAATACTCGCACTAGAATGTAAGCAAACATTATTATCGAACTTTTTATTTGCTCCACGTAGATAATAAGATTTGCTCCTCAAGCCTTTTTGGAATGTTCTTCCTGTCAAATGTCGAACCGCTGCAAAGAGAAGTGGAAGAAACAATGATAACAAAATTTTACGCACGATTAGCAACGATAGAGCTCTTCGGTCATCAGCCATCCAGGATCACGTATGTGAGGATATCGTGTCACATATAACATTACCTACGTCATCTTCACGTTGACATTAAATATACCAAATTCATCTCGCATAAAAAATGTTTATCGAACTTAATCAATCCTGGAATAAATAAAAACTCATTATGCGGCAGGTGTTTTGGTCGTCGGCCAATAAAACAACTTTTATTGGTTTTTCTTTTACCGTTTACTTTTTACATTTTTCGCCCTTAAACATATTTTTCTTCAGTATTCAGTGTCATACAATGGCTTTAGAGATTGCCCTGAATAGGTTTTTTACCCAGTAAATAATAATTTATCTTCGTTGCCGTAATAAGCAACATTCTGAAAGCCTTAATAAGAAAAAAATAAACAAAATTGCACCTTATTTCACACCTGTAGCTTTATAAAACTGGAAGACCTTCTAGATGAGAGAGTAATTAATTTACCCGCCTATTTTTAAAATGACGTGACTTTCGTCGGTAAACTCATAAAAGAAAATTACCGTGAAAACCTTAACGACAGAAATTGCCTTCCATTTTCATCTACGTTTACGGGTGAGAAAATCGTTTCAAATTAGATTTATGAGTTGGACAAGCAAATGTTGAATATTATGAAACCACTGTTTATAATGTAAAGACTTACTGAAAGTAATAATTTTCAGGTAGATGGGATTCAAACACTTCACAGATTCTTAGAGAAACTGATAGCTATCGGTAAACATAAATAAAAGCTGTAGCATCTTGCCTGGATACCTGTATATTTAGCATACGCATTTTATATTAATCTATGGAACTAATCTAACCAATGGATTCCACGTGGTGTGTTTTCCATATTGGTATGCACACGCAATAAAACCATGTATATTGTTTCGTAAGGCGCACAGTTTCGGTACAGACAAAAATATTTTGGTTTCCAATGTAATGTAGTCAGCTTTTGGAAATAATTGGTAAAACTTTTAATAGAGACAGTTGTAGCGTAGATTCAATAGATTCACGGCTTAGTGGATGACAAAAGCCACATTAGGCAGCTGCAGATCAATAAACAGCATTGGATATTAACTGGCGACGCGCTATTGATGCACGTTTGCTACCTCGCACATAACGGACTCCATTTCAGTGACCACGAACATCATTAATTTTTCAGTCCATTTGACGTGTATTTCTTCTCATACGATTCTGTTTCGAAGAACCCTTTGTGTGAATTTCTGTTAGTTACTTACTTAAAATCGGATACTGCATACGTGTCTTTGACATGATAAGTCGTTAAAAATCTGTGTCTAGCTAAACAAGGTGAACAAGGTCGCTATCTTAACGTTTCACTATGAGAAGGAGTATTCATTAAAAATGTCGTAAATATGTGTTTACGGGTATAATATTTGCGTAGTCGCTGTAAGCATAACTGTAACGTAGCGAGAGCTCAGGCGATATTTGCCGCGTGCTCGAGTCGCGCGCTGTTTGCCAGACAAACACTCCTGGAGTGAACCCTTCCCCCTCCCCCGCCGCGCGCACTCACAATCAGCCTATCACCTGTCGCGCTACTTAGCGACAAAGAATTTCACTCACTTCTATTTTAGATAGGTATAGGTATATGGTCGTAAAATCCGCTTGTACGAGTATATTACTACGGTGAAAGTTGGCTTGCTTTTTATTCAAAAACAATGTGGCACTTTTCCCTGTTTTTTTTTAGGTTTTGTTTTTATTTTTGGCATGAAGTATATTTAGTTCATCTACTTTTAAGTCAGTAAAAAATGTGCTACAAACTACTAATACATAAAATGACTCGTGGGAGATTAATAACAGTTGTATTTACATCGTGTGTTTTCTAAATCGTAACTATAATATAATAAACACAGATGTGACGACTCGTTTTATTTTTTGATTCCCTAAGACGTTTATGGCAGTTCTCCCTTCAAATAAAACGTACTAATTAGACAAACAGAGAACAATCCGTGTCGCGTAATAGCTGTTAATTCGTAACGTCGCTGAATCCCTCTGTTATCACTCATCAGTTAAATAGCTATAGAAATATCAATCTTATGTATTATTATAACCTACTAGTTTTGAATTAGGTACATTTTAGTTCTACTGGAAAGAAGACTGGAAAATAATTAAAATGGTGGTTTCTATACTATATTACAATTATACAATTTAAAAGTATTAAATTCTATATTTGTATTCAATAAAGTCTAGCTTCAAAATAATTTGCTTTAACAACATACATGAAACTTGTGACCGCATACGAAATGAAATAACAAAATATTAAAGTTTTTGGCACAAACTCGGTATGTTGTCCTGCCCGCGTTGTACCGACTTTCAGAATAACTTGAACATGTTCATCGCCATTTTCATGCTGATTTTAAATTATAGTACATAGCAACTATGCAAGCGTATGTGTGTTTTTGGCAGAAAATATTAGAGCAGCCTATTTCTTACTGTTGATGGTTACTAGACTAGAAATTACAATATGATTGAAACATAAAAAAATATATAGTGCATTTTGTAACTTACTGCTACGTGTACATGTCGCAGATAAATTGCTTAGTTAGTTGATTAACATAACAACTAGCTGTTTTACAAAACAGCTCCGATATGTAGAACAGCTGCACGACGTTCACGTGGATTGTCATTGCGTTACGTTATCAAAACTACTACGGACGTTTAGACGTAATTCAGAATGGCTTATCTGCAGTCACAATTAGCATTTGGCAAACCAAATCGAACCTAAACCATTTCGGCACAGCTTTGTTAAGGACCATGATCAAAAGCGGCAGCGGCCGGCGAGCGCTATTTCCAAGTTGGTCGCAGTTAATTGGCTTTTTAGTATTTTAGTACTGTCTTTCCTAAAACTCGTAACTTTGTATTCAAATTACCCTTAAAACACAATTTTCACTTGAGTCAGGTTTTTTTTTATCAGCTCGCAGGTCAACATAGAACGTTGCCGGCTGCTTTAGGGTCATTTTCACTCATAGTTTTCGTTTATTCATTTCTCTTACGAAGGCCATTATTGTTGACACACAGATGGCATAACAACAATAATGACGTCATGTTCGTGAACGGGCGCCGTCAGTAGGGACTGGTCATTTCTTCGCTGCCACGGCGTATTTTAATTAAATTATTATTTTTGAATGATATCAACTTTATACTTCGGACGCTTTTAACGTTCTGCATCGTTCTCACATGCATAATTTCAACATAAATGATGTAACCAATATAATGTAACCATAATTTTATTTAAAAGAGTGTCCGTGGAGTTTCTTGCCCGTTTTCCTCCATAGGTAACTACTACGCTTTGGAATGGGCAACTAGCTTCATTTTTCTGACCGACCTACCCAGACAATACAAAAGTGCCTGTAATTGGTTTATTTGAAATAAATTATTTGAATTTGAGTTTGACAGAGCCACAACAAAATGTAAAACTAAAATCTTCAATCTGACGTTTCATTCAAGCTGTTTTACATAACGTCTAATCGTTGACCCGCTGCATTGATAAATGCGAAACGTTTATGCGATTCTGCGTGATAAAGTTCAGTAAGTATGGAAAATCGCTTAACGTCCTTCAGTTTAACATAACGGAGCTGTTTTGTAAAAAAAACAGCTAGAAGTTATGTAAAACAACGGATTCGGCAATCTATCTGCGACATACATATGCACCTCGTGTCTTAAAAAGTTGTTTGCTAAAATAATTAAGTAAAATGAAGAAAATAAACTACTATGAAGTAACCATTATTGCATATGAAAAAACAGTAAATAAATATTTTGGTACTTGATCAGAGTTCGCCACGTCATAGCTTATTAACGTTTGGTTTTATAAACATGTTTGTCATTCCTCTTGCGATAGACAATGTGATGTCGTTGTAAATAATCAGCCTCATCTCAAGTGGAATGTTTACGTGTCGGCGTCATGTTTATAAGCTATCTGCGAAAAATGTAAACGAATCGACACAAGCCAGGAATGCGACGCGCGTCGCCTCCTCGTCACTCGCGTTATTGTACAAACACAACACTTTCACACAACAACTGTTTTGATTTATTTCGCGCCGAACGAACAGGCACTTGACATCATCAATATTCAAGCTAAGCGCCTAACGATGGTGGCATTCATTTTTTATTTTCCCATCAGTTACGTTTTGTTTTGATTACATTTATGTTTTCCAGTTGGACTATTTTGTTACTTTCATTTGTTACTGTCTTTCGGGTTTTTTTGGTAAGTATCGGTTCTATGTGTTGGTAAACCCGATAAAAGATTTTTTCAAATCAAATCAAATCAAATCAAAATATTTATTTGCAAGAAAATACATAATTTACAAGGAAAGATCTTATAGCCTTCAGTCACTGTATTCTGCCTGCAAGCAAGCGTGCAAAATATTTATGTTTTTATGTCATAGTTAATATTAGTACATTTTTATTATTGCATTATTATTACATTATTATCACTTTATTATCACACATTATTATTGGATTATTATTACATTATTATCACATTATTATCACACATTATTATTACATACAATTTCATTCATTATTACTACAAACAAATATTTTTATGTTCTAAAAATTCCTTAATGCTGTAGAAACACTTTTTTTGTAACCACTCTGACAACTTTGTTTTAAAAACATGACCCTGCAATAATTTAAATTCATTGGGTATTTTATTATAAATTAATATACACATATTGAACACATTTCTCTTATCTTTATGTCCAGCTGGATGATATAAGAGGTTGCGAAACATAGCCCTTTTCTGACGTGGTACAACCTCGGTATGTTGCTTAAAATAATGTATATGTGTCTTTGTAAAAGTGCAGATATCTCTAATATAAATACAGGGCAGTGGAAGGATTTTCATCCTTTGAAAGAGCGGTTTACAGCTATCTAAAAACCATGCCCTGTTTATGACCCGGATGCAGCGTTTTTGGAGCTTGAAAACTCTGTCAGTATCGGTTGAGTTACCCCACATGATTAGTCCATAGCTTAGAACAGATGACACGTAACCATGGTAAGCTGCAAGAGCGGCTTCTACAGACACATTTTGTCTCAGCTTTTTTAAAGCAAACACGAACCTATCAAGTTTCTGACATATATGCTCCACATGGCTTTTCCAGTTCAGGTTTTTGTCTACAATTATTCCTTAAAATTTTAATTGTTCCACTTGTTGTACCTTTTCACCATTATACAGAATATCCAAAGCTAATGATTTGCTATTATAGGAGTTAAATTCAACTAATTTTGTCTTGCTAACATTTATATTTAAGTTATTATTATGCATCCAGCCTATTATATCTTTTATGGCCTTTAAAACACAATTGATTGCTGCTGTTGCTGATTTGTAGTCGCTTTTTTCCTGACATTTTATGATAACTGTAGTATCATCTGCAAAAAGTATACATTTCTGCAAAGTGGCCTCTGGAAGATCATTTATGTAAAGTAAGAAAAGTAAAGGACCGAGAATGCTTCCCTGAGGCACGCCACACTTATTAATCACCGCTATTGAATTGAATTTCTCTTTGGAATATATTCTGTCACGTTTCTTTACAACTTTGGATATCTCGGTATACTGCTGCCTGTTTCTTAGATAACTAGATATCCATTCCCATGCTTTTCCTCTAATACCGTAGAAGTCTAATTTGTTTAGAAGCTTAAAATGGTTAACAAAATCAAAGGCCTTGCTCATATACAAAAACAGGGACACTGCAGGTTTGCCATTGTTAATACTTTCTGTTACAAGTTTAATAAAGTTGAAGATTGCAAGAGCAGTTCAACTACCTTTACGGAAACCAAACTGCTCTTTGCATAGTATGTCATGTGTACAGAGAAAATTATTTAACCTGATAAGCATTGCCTTCTCAAAAATTTTCGATATAATGGGCACTATCGTGATAGGCCGATAGTTATTCGGGTCTGACTTATTTCCACTTTTAAATAATGGTTTAACAACAGACAGCTTAAGCTGGTCAATAAATACACCTTCCAAAAAGGATAAGTTTATAACATGTGCTAGTGGATGACATATCCAACTAGCACAAGCTTTTAAGACCTTTGTGGCGATGCTGTCATACCCACTAGTTTTGCTATTGTTCAGAGACATAATTATTCTATACACTTCCATTGCATCTACGGGATTCAAGAATAGGGTATTCAGAGTTTTGCTTTTTGTATTAGAGTTAGAATTATTGGAATTATTAGAATCACGCGAATTATTAGAATCATTGGAATTATTAGAATTTAAAGGCAGAATAGATGTCAAATTGATAAAGTGGTTATTAAATATATTGCAAATGTCTGATGGATTATTATATGTTACATTATTAAAATTTATTTCGTCAATGTCGTTTTTACACAAATTATTACCATTTATTGTTGAAGAGATTGCATTCCATGTAGCTTTACATTTATTTTTATGCCTTTGTATACGTCTTGTATTCATAAGCTTTTGTGCTCGCTGTGCACATCGCCTAAACATATGATTATAAAGTTTGTAGGAATTCTCATTTTGCTTTTTATTCTTATAACTTGTTTTAAATTTTTGATAAAGCTGACGTTTTGTTTTGCTAGATTTTTTAATGCCTTTAGTAATCCAATTTTGTGTAACTGGTTTATTATTAACCTTAACCTTAATCACCGGAAAACAAAGATCGTAATATAATGTAAAAGTTTCATAAAATATATTAAAGGTCTCAGTTAGAGTGTCTGAGTTAAGTGTTTCCGAAAATGAAAGAGCAGACATACACTCGCAAAATTTATCAACACAGTAGTCACGTTTCAATTCTGACCAACAAGTTAATCTTTTGTGTATACTCGTTTTTACAGTAACTGATTGTGCTGTTTCGTGATCAGAGAGGCCGAAGTGGTGAATTTCTGGCTGAACACTCTTTATGTTACTGGCGATTTGGTCAATGCAAGAGTTCGCCCGAGTTGGTGATTTTATATGTGCTTCAAAATAATAGTTACTTAGTATACTTAACAATTCCTTTGTTGCGAAGTTGTGTTTTAAAATATCAATATTCCAATCACCACAAATTATAATTTTCTTTCTCTTGTATTGGTCCGTCAAATAATTTAACAAATTATCAAGTTTATGAAGAAATACACCTGTTTGCGCTTTTCTCTGGTCCGGTATTCTATATATGTTTACAACAATCAGGCTAAAACCTATTATCTCTACGCCACAGCATTCAAAATAAAATTCTGTAGCTATTCCTGAAGGGATACTTAATGTTTTTGTGTTAAATACCTTATTAGTTAAAATACACGTACCCCCTCTACATTTATCTCGACTAAAAACTGCAGCCAATTTAAAGTTATTAAGTTTAATATTAGCTTCTGCACCTCGCTTCACAAAAGTTTCACTAAAACCTAGTATATCAATCTCCTTGTTTTTTCCTACCAATTCAGTCAAAGTTACTTCTAGGATGTCTAGTTTGCTGCAGATGCCAGCTATATTTTGGTGTAAGATCCGTAATTTACTATTTCGGCAATCCTGTTTTGCTTTATCATAATTAAAAGAAGTATTATTAATAGTGGACTTGGGAACGAAAAAACGTATTGTTTTTACTACTGGTATCATGAAGCGAGTTGCGTGCACTTGAACTCAGTTTGATGAAGTCCTTTTCATATTGAATAAAATCAATCTCCATATTTAGTTTGTAGGTAATTAAATCTAATTTTGATAGCCTCTTATGATAACTTACATCCAACTCATTTACTTCAATAAACTTACAATTCCCAAAGTTTTTTGTGAACAGTTTTAGTTCATAATTTAGTTTTTTAACATTAAGGTGCCTATTTTCTGAAACATTCAAAATCAATATCATACAATTACTTAGACTACACAGAGTTCTACAAAGATTAGTTACCAACATATAGGGATTTGTATCATGTTTGCCAACCGAGAGAATAACAATATCATTATCAGACAGATTACGTGATAAATTTTCAGGATTTTGTAGGATCTCGCATGATGAAGCATATGGTTGAACTTTACCCTCGATGTTGTAATTGTCATTCCATTTACCTGCCTTTGTTTGTATTAGTTGTGCCGATAGACCTCTTACTTTTTCGTCTCCAATAATATAGATATTCCTTTTGGTGTTTTGTTTTAATTGAGTTGTATGCTTTAATTTTTCATGTCGTTGTTCATTTCGAGAGTTCATCGATATCTTTTCAGTAATTTTGTTGTTAATTTCCTGGTCTGCATCCTGACAATGTACACCCTGCACGTCGCCACCTGTTTGCGAGCGTTGTGCGTTTGGACCAATAAATTGCTCGGAGAAGTCTAGTTTAGTTTGGATAGGACCTTTGCTCCTTTTCTTTTGTGATGCGCTTTTGGGCGTGGATTTACAAATATCTTTTAACTGATTAATTTGAGTGCTGCACATAGACATTTGTTTTTTAAGACAGCAGTTTTCCGATAATAGATTGGCTATCTCATTTTCAGCTATCTCTAAGTTCTTCGCCAAAAAAGAAACTTTATTTTCTAATTCTTCTATTATATCGAAATTGTTGGATCTAATATTAGGGCAGCTTCTACATAGTTGTGGATCTCTTTTCAATGTATGAGACAAAACATCGATATCTTCATCCAACGGCAAAGATTCGAAAGAGTTTTCGGTAGATATGTTTGCCTCAAATTGGTTGTAATTGTCTGTACGCGGCACAACTACTGGGTTGGCCGGTATTTGAGAAGTATTCTCACTTAAAACCACATTTTGCATGGGAATCATCTTTTGTTGAGGCGAAGAAGGTTTAGTTGAAGAATGTTGTTTCTTCCGAAGTGTTATATTAGATTCAGTGACATCAACATTTGAATCCATTTTTGGGTTCCGTACCCAAGGGGTGCCAACGGGATCCTATTACTAAGCCTCTGCTGTCCGTCCGTCCGTCCGTCCGTCTGTCAGAGGGCTTTATCTTATGACCCGGTGGACAGTTGAAATTTTCAGAGTGTGTACTCGTATTTCTACTGCCACTGCATTTTTTATTATTACGCCTTTCTTGTAAGGGAAAGAAAGAAACAAGTAACTCGTTAAAAAAATGAAGTGTTAAATATTGTACGTTGGTACGGAACCCTTCAGTTGCGAGTCTGACTCGCACTTGGCCGGTTTTTAATAAAACGCAAATAACTAGTGTATCCAGAGTGCAGTGTACCAAAGCGTTTAAAGTTCATTAAGTATTGATCTCGTATATCATTAACTGTTCGTTGTCTAGTCCATCGTGATTTTCAAACAACTAGCAGTATACAGAGTGGATTTAGTCGTGACTAAGGCTAGGTTAACCGTTGTTGCTACAGGAAAACGGCCTTAGGAGACTGTCATAAAGTTTTTGAGAAATTTTGATCGGCATTCACAGATTTTGAAAAAAAAATGCAATCAGCAATTAAATAGGCAATTTTCGTTTTGGACACTAGGACATATTATAGTGACCTAATTGGTGAAGTTCTTCAGAAAAGACAGGTGCGTAGTACTCGCAACCAGCGTGCTTACTCGTATGACCAGATGTATGAATGTATGTGAGACAAAAAGAGTATGTTAGTATTGTAGCAGGTGGCATTCCGTAGTTCCTGCCTACCCCCATGGGAATGGGCGAGAGTTTATGTATGTATGTTTATCCATTGCTGTTTGATGAATCAACGAAATTTGGTATGATCAACAGCTGGGGTTATGCTACTGTATCCTGTATACTGTGTCATGTTTCTTATAAGGATCAAAAAACTCTATTGGACCAACTAAGGTATGAGTCAGGACTAGAAAAGTCAGAACTCGCAAAAGAAAAACTTTTCCCATACATTTAATAGGAAATGAGACTCCCTACTTACTTTTTATTAAGTTAAGGACCGTCTCCTAAGACCGTTCCGTTCTCCTGTAGCTAAAATGGTTAAAGGGACCTACCCTTATTACCACATCTCAAAAATCCACCCTGTACATCACTGTGACATTTATTGTGTAAACAAAGTACTGATAGCTTCATGCAGTGTCGAGATAGCCAGGTAGAACGCGAATACATAATTAATCCCTCAAACTTTACGTCTCTGATAAACAGTTAACTAACATAAATAAGGTTGCTACCGTACAGCTAACTCATCTACTACTAACTACCTGCATTTATGTAAAACGAAACACAAAACTTTGACGGGAAACTTTCCGTTCACGCTTTTTATAGAGAACTATTTTAGTATATATATAAACTTGAGTGTTGGTGTACTAAATAATCTCACTCGCGAGAGTTCAAACTACACACACGTTGTGAAGAAAACAGTCGCGCGTGTCGGTACACTAATTATAATATCCTCGATCGCTCGATGGCAAAGCTCCAGTATTTTACCGCGATAAGTTTATTTCAGTTTCTGGATAACAGTTCGTAAGGTGGGAGACACTGAAACGAATAATTTCCCCATGAATATTAATGAAAGGTCCGCACTCGTCTTGCCGCTCACGCTTTTACTGCGTTTTAGTATAACAGTTTCTCGATACCTGCCAACCTGCCTTATTGGCATCCTATTGATTTTACGTTTTCTTTGATACTTATACCACGCATAAATAAAAACGTTTCCTACGGTCAAATATAAATGATTCCTAAGATAAATAGGAATCATTTGTATTTTTTAAATGAAAGAGAGAAATGTCTTACTCTCTGCATTATAGCGTTTTGAGAATAAAATATTCCATTGTAAAAGCGAATGCTTTCCACACAGTAGGATATTAAGCAATAATTACTTTTCAAATATAAAATAAAATCAGGTAGCAAGTGTGTTAGTAATGACCGCGACACCAGAGTAACCGCGTAGCCGCGTAGACGAGTAGTTGCGTAGCCGCGTAGCTGCTTCCCGTAGCAGTGGCTGCGTCTCGTAGCTAGGTAAATGTTTGCTACGTCAACACTGACTACAGCAGGGGTTTCGCCTGCTACGATACAGCAACGCGACGCTCCGGACAGAACAAAACATTATTAGACATACACACGCGCGGTGTTTGCAGCTTTTTGAAGTGACAAACAATAGTAGATTATTGCATCGAGCACAAAGTAATTTATTATTGCACCGAGTGCCTGATTTAGAGCCCGAGCGTTAGCGAGGGCTCTAATCTAACAAGCACGAGGGCAATATAAATTACTTAAGGCGGGGTGCATAATCTGCTTTTCTTTCAACTATTACCTATAGGAATAGTAGATAAAAGAAACTCATATCATACAGTTAAAATAAAAGTTTAATTATTGAAATTAAAAGTTATACTTGAGCAATTATTAAACGTAAGGTTAAGAGTTTTGTTGGGCAAATTTATATTTAAATTTGGAACAAGTAGGATAGAAACGAATAATACGTACGTAAAAAAAGTATTGATATCGGCTGGCTGAATAGAGCTAATCCATTGAGATTGGCACCTTTTGGTGCGATAAAAAAAAAACTGTGCAATCATGAAATTTTATAAATTTTTATTGCTCTAGAGCATTAAAGACTCGCTTTGTACTGAGTTTTTTTATGATTGTGATGAAATTAAAGCATAGTTGGAAGAAAAGATAATTATGTTGTGTTGCTAGGTACTACACAAGATTTAATATTCCAGTCTTTGGATTTTCTGCTAGACTAAACTAATTTTTTTTTTGTAGTATACTTTCATACTTTGACAAAAAAAGGTTGCCGTGTTAAATGAGGCCTCATTTTTGGATTTATGAAATCTGAGAGTGTACGAGTCAGCGGCACATTTGATGGAATAATAAAGTAAGTTTTATAGTGTTTGTTCGCCGCTATAAATCTCGGGGATAGGCCGACAGCGCCGACAGATATGCGTGCGCGATAGCGGACAAGACTGTTTGTTGACAGCAGTACACCGATACCATCGCTTTATACCTCCGATTTATCTTTTTATGGTCGTACAAATAATGAATGTGATTTCTTTCAAATTAAGATAAAGGTTTGACTCTCTGAATCATTTGATTTTTTTTTTTTTTATATTGGCTCTGTAATTACTTAACTCACACATTATTGTTTAAAAATTTATGGAAATTATCTACTTTAAAAATCTTTCTAAATATTTGAGCACCATTTATCTATCTATTGGTGCTTATAGCACAGGAATCCTCCTAGTTTAAGCCCAGTTGTACAAGTCTTGTACCTTGCCACTAAGTTAAAGTGTAATTTAAGAAATCATAATTGTAAATAGGTTTAAGTCTTGAACAAATAAATATTGTTTATTGTTTATCACATAATTAATTTAACAGCCATTGCTTTACATTTAATTCTTGTATAATAACATTGTACAATATTTTAAAAGAGTAAAGTCAAAGTCAAAGCATTTATTTCAAATAGGCCCATAAAAAGGCACTTTTGAACGTCAACATTTACATTAAAAATAGAACTGATTCAAGTACCTTGTGGTGTGTGTGGTGGTGGAGTTCCTTGCCCATTCTTCTCCATAGGAAACTACCTTTTGGAAGGGGCAACTAGTATATATTCTATTTTTGTTATTGTGAATGTTGACGTTCAAAAGTGCCATTTATGTGCCTCTTTGAAATAAATGATTCGAAGAAAATAGAGAGGAGAAAATTGATTTTGATGTTAATTTTTTTTTTAATTAAAGTGAACGTTTATACTCGTATTGGTACCGTTATTGTGGTACCTACATAGAATTAAGCCTATTTATAACTACTGCTGCTGCCCGCAGCTCCTCCCGCGTGGATGTCGGTGAATTATCCCACGAGAACGTACTACCAGGACAAAAAGTAGTCTATGTTTACTCCTTATAACATCAGCTGTCTGCGAGTGAAAGTCCCGTCCGCCCGGAGGTTACGCGGAACAAACAGACAGACAAAAATGTTATAAATTGGTATTTTGTTAAAAGTATACACTTTCAAATGGGGGTGCGGAAATTTTATATTAAAACCGTCATTTCGAAAAGTCACTTAAAATTGCTAACTGATTTAAAAGCCCTGCAAAGTACAACAAAATTCAGAATCCCGAACCCAGGAGTAAACTCTGCGTATGCCCAAAAACTTCCGTCATTCTTACCGACCCACATCTACAACAAGGTAAACTCTTTTCTAAAGATCCATAAGTCCTCTTAAACCCGAATGAATCACACAGTTAAAATATGGCTCTTGGAACAATCATACACCTCTACTGAAATAATCCGAAGTATAACCAAATAAATTCAACTCACACTGCACCACAAACGCCCGAACACACACAAAAAGATACAGATAGACGCACACACACTCGCACAATACAGAACAGCAGCATAAACGGAAATTATACGAAGTTTAATCTTTTATATTTAAATTTCATTAGTATATTTAATTTACTCGATTAAGCTAACAAGCTTAACTGTAGCCGATTTCATCTAATACTTTATTTAAAAATTACTCAAATATTTTAAGTACCTATTATACTTAAATTGCTTTTCTTTTATACTTAAATTGTATTATAAGAATTGTCTTTACTTACCCTTACCTAATTAATTAGTTTGTTTGTACATGTAGTTTTGTAGTCTCGATGAGGCTAACCAGCTTAACTGTAGCCAATTTCATCTTATACTTTATTTAAAAATTACTCAAATATTTTAAGTACCTATTATACTTAATTTGCTTTTCTTTTATACTTAAATTGTATTATAAGAATTGTCTTTACTTACCCTTACCTAATTAATTAGTTTGTTTGTACATGTAGTTTTGTAGTCTCGATGAGGCTAACCAGCTTAACTGTAGCCGATTTCATCTTATACTTTATTTAAAAATTACTCAAATATTTTAAGTACCTATTATACTTAATTTGCTTTTCTTTTATACTTAAATTGTATTATAAGAATTGTCTTTACTTACCCTTACCTAATTAATTAGTTTTTTTGTACATGTAGTTTTGTAGTCTCGATGAGGCTAACCAGCTTAACTGTAGCCGATTTCATCTTATACTTTATTTAAAAATTACTCAAATATTTTAAGTACCTATTATACTTAATTTGCTTTTCTTTTATACTTAAATTGTATTATAAGAATTGTCTTTACTTACCCTTACCTAATTAATTAGTTTGTTTGTACATGTAGTTTTGTAGTCTCGATGAGGCTAACCAGCTTAACTGTAGCCGATTTCATCTTATACTTTATTTAAAAATTACTCAAATATTTTAAGTACCTATTATACTTAATTTGCTTTTCTTTTATACTTAAATTGTATTATAAGAATTGTCTTTACTTACCCTTACCTTATTAATAAGTTTGTTTGTACATGTAGTTTTGTAGTCTCGATGAGGCTAACCAGCTTAACTGTAGCTAATTTCAACTACTATTTTATCTTACTTTAATTAAAAACTACCTGAAATTACCAAAATGTTGAACATATTTACTGGTCCGCAAGATACAGGCTGTGTCTAGCTTGGGAACAACGAGACCTCCATATTGTAACTTTTGTAAATTCAAGCATACGTTCCTTTACTGTTACTTTTTTATATTAATTTAGTAAATGGCTGTTATTTTGACATTACAAACAGTATACAGTATGTATAGATTAATTTATTAATATCTCTCATACGATTACTAGGAATTTTTGTTTGCTATCTGGTACAAGTATAATCACACTAATACGTTACCTAAGCTTAATGAAAATGGTATTATTCCATGAACCTTGAAACATGATACAGTTTCATCGTTTTCTATTACCTGTGAGTATTTTTTATTTTTTAACTTTTTATGCAATAGTATAATACAATTATAACACATAACATTAACTGTTCTTAGCATTCCCATTGGCTCTTCTATGACTACACACACACATCACATAACATCACGCCTGTAATCCCAGAAGGGTTAGGCAGAGGTGTACCTACAGTACACCCACATTCCGCCAGTTATGCTTAAGTCCCATGTAACTTAATCCAGGCCACGCATGTGTCTTCTATACTCACACGCTTTAAAACTATACTTATGTGGACTTGATTGGATTCCTGGTTATTTATGGACTCAACCGGTTTCAGTTATCACGAGTTGTTCACCATGGAGATTAATCACGAAAGTTTTATTACAATCTACTTCTTGCTTCACTCATTATGTAAATTAAAAAGAATAAATCATAGAAGTAGGAAGTTTCAGTAATAGAGCCAGCAGGTGCTGAGTCAGCGCTGCACTAACAAGAGACGGGATCAAACATCGCCAGTGTTTAACGACCGCAGTAAATGCTTCAAACATTCTCACATAGTTACAGCCACATCATGGAACACAAAACTCACACTCCGTCATTAAATCCTCATTTTACTGCTAATAATATTCAAACTTCCTATTCATTTGATGACGTATGTAATATTATATACTTATTTACTATTTAAATAGTTATGTAGTAGGTACATAAAAAGGCTGTAGGCTGCCTCGTTGGTCTAGTGGTTGCAATCGCTACCGCAGAGCATGAGGTCCTGGGTTCGATTCCCAGGTCGGGCAAAGTGTTATTGGGTTTTTCTATCTGGAATTTATCAGTAGCAGCCCGGAGTCTGGATTTGTGCCCGGTTGATGGCAATAGGCTCGCCCCCTATTACATGGGACTTAAACATAACTGGCGAAATGTGGGTGTACAGGTACACCTCTGCCCAACCCTTCGGGGAAACAAGGCGTCATGTTATGTTTTATGTAGTAGGTACATGTAAAGTTGAGGTAGTAGCATACTCCGGCAACAAGTCTTACTGGGCAGACAGTGCCAGACAGTGTCATTATGTAAACATTTTCATTTATTTATTCATGTCCACACAATACACTTAATAAAGAAAAATACATAAAGATAGGAGAGCACAAAGGGACTGCTTATTTCAACAGAAACTTTCACGCAACCTGTAACGTACATCATTTCAGTTCTCACAGTAAAAAACCGGTCAAGTGCGTGTCGGAAGACGCACAATGAAGGGCCGTACTAGGATACATTTATCCCAAGAACAAACTTAATATTGTAGTTGAAAAACATGTTCCCCGTTACATTACAAATGCAAATGTAAGTTGGTCGACTATTACTCGTTAACTTGTAAAGCCTACTTAGCTGCTATGCTGTGAACTTTTTCACATATCCAAAAACAACTCTAACAAAAATTTACACTTTAAAGCTTAACATTTCGCAAACTCATCCCTAAATCGAGAAATATTTCACCGCTCACCTTCAACATTTTTGAACTATGGAATAGACGAAAAAAAAATGTTTCTACTTCACGTGTAGGGGGAGGTCTCCAAAAAAAGTTTTTATTGTAACCCTTTGTCGGCGTGACAATATGTACATCCATGCCAAATTACAGCTTTCTAGTACAATAGACTCTGAGCTATACTGCGGACAGACGTACGGACGAACTGACATGGCAAAACTATATGTTGACTACGGAACCCTACAAACTCACAGAAGATGATTTATCGAAAATTATCCCCGTTCAGGCTTTGGCAAACAGTTGCACGATAAGGAGTTATATTAGGGTAGGTGCCCTCAGGATAGCATTAACTAATTAACATCATATTGCCAAAAACTACATAATACCTAGTGTTTTTAGAAACAAATATTTAGGAGCCTGCGGATAGTTGACAAACAATTAATCAATTAATTTGATCTCAACTATTGCTGACCACCGCTTTTGCTTACCACGTGTATGAATATATGTATAATATAGTGAGTAAACACTACATTTACTAAATACTTAGATAATATTAACACAAGACCAGCTAGAGTTTAAAAAACTCATAAATCTCCACTCCCAAAAGCTTCACATTTTCATAATCCATATAAAACTTTAATTATTGCGCTGATTTATTTGTTCATGTACCTGGCGTGACTAGTACTTTTTGATATACCTACGCATAACTTACTGATATAATTCACAAACTTCGTGCGAAACCCCAAATCTAATCGTAGTTCATACAATTTGTATTTTATGAATAAGTACGAACTTTAAAGTATGAAATTGTTCAATTTAAGGTTCGAGGGTATGGAATTTGGTAATTGGATTTGACATTTTATTCAATGAAGTCGTACTCGTATCGAGCTGCTAATCTTGCATAGCGGAGCAAATTACTGGTAGGTTCTTGCACAGGACGTCTCTTTTGCAGGAGTTTATTCCAAGCCACTATTCATTCGAGCCCGAACACGCCAGGCGGAGACGTCGTCGCAGACGGCAACTCGACAAAGATCAAAGGAGAGTACTTTTCGATTAAACGCCGCTCCTCATAATTCCTTGAATTTCAAACGGGCACGCTCTGCTACCTTGACAATTTTCAGCATTAACTCTGACAATTGAATTATCTTAAATTAATACCGACAAACGGGCACAAATTGGTAGTTTTACCATGTTAACTTTAAACCGTACCATTATATCTTTAGTATACATTTTGTGAAGTTAATTAAACCTTTAAACCGTAATTAAACCTGTTATAGTGGTATTAAATACTCCATCGTTATCCTCTAAAGTTAACCTTGGCGAGTAAACGTACAAGTAATGCAAAACAAGATAAATGTTCGTACTCCTCTAAATTGAATCACGAGAAGCTATTAGTTAAATAAACAAATGAGAACTAAATCATTCAAAAGGTCAAGCTGCTTATATAGATAAGTCGGGACTTGACTCATTACGTGAAGCCTCAACTAACCTGTAGCATAACATAACACTGGTGACCACAAATAAACAAAAATTTTAAAAACATTTTAGCGTCGAAACCACGAATCGAAAGCGTTGAAACTATCCATGCATGAAAAACCACGAGCACACATAACCTCCACTCTCTCCACCTATGTTTTCACGAGCCATTATGAAATAACCCACGCAACTCAAACCTTTTCGGTCGCGTAGTTGAAGCGTGCATACAAGAAGATTATAATAAATATTTTAAGCTGTTGTACATTAAGTAGATACCTTTTAGTACCTGCTGGCGTTACAGTCACGAATAGTTCATTGTATTCAATGCACGCGGGCATAATTTACGATGCAGTGGGCCCGCGAGCTGAGGTGAAACCATGCCAGCTACGCTATTATTGCCTCCTAAAATAAACATAAGTATTCCCCACCAGGTTATTTATTTTCTTTTGCTGGGCGAGTAAACTAATCTCATATTCACATTGTTCACACACACCTCCGCAGAAACTTATTTGTATAAATAGCCGTCTAGACTGTAGCCATAACCTCGCAGTTTTTATTATCATCTGTCTCATTCTCATTACATCTCGACTTGGCGAGAAGTGTCGGGATAGCTCCAAGTGTTATACCTTAGCTGTCGTTTTCTACATCTGTGTGTTTACCATTCTCATTTCGTGTATTGTATTTTATAACCATAACATTTTATTTAATACCCATATACGTTGTTGCTTGCCTAAAGTAACGAAATTGATATTTTTAACGCCCGACGGAAACAGGGGTGTTATATGTTTACCGTGTGTATCTGTGTGTCTGTGTATCTGTCTGCGTCATCGTAGTTCCCAAACGGCTGAATTAGTTTATTTTTTGTTCGGTGGACTTAATCGAGAGAGTTCTTATTTATTTATTTAGAGTTGTTATCAGCTCTTTTCTAGTTGATGAAGGGATCTTCAACAGGGCTGATCGAGTCAAAATTTGATATTCTATTACTTCAATGTTAATAGAAGCACATTGTAATATTGAACTGATGCTGCAGCATCACCTGGTATTTGTGGGATACCCAACTCCCTCATCAACATACAGCAGAAGTATCGTGTCTGGGCAGATTGGAATGGTCTCAATGGAAAGATTATAGATAGATGGTGATCAGGGTCAGATGATGGCTACACTGCACTGCCTGTGGGAAACATACGTACAGCTGCCAAAATTTAAACGTCAAACAGTCGAGGCCTAGCAATAATGAATGTAGACTTTTGTATTTTCATAAGCCGTTCCCCGACGGGATGATGCTTTAATCAAAATATTACCTGTAACTTATAACAAGCTTCAAGGGTCAATGCATTTTATTTTTATACTTTTTGAAGTTTTGTTTGTGTCGGCGGTTTTTTAAATTTCTAAGACACTTTTTGGACGCAATTATATTAGTTGAATACTGAAGTCGACTTTATAGTATCGGTATTCAATGTGCTTCACTTATCAATATCTTATCAATCCAGCTTTAAATAAAACGTAACGTATACGCAAATCTGGACTAGAAGCATACTTACTTACGTACGTTAATTTAATGTACATTTCCTTGACATAATCTTACTAAATGTTTGCTATTAACAGCATGCATAACATCGCCAAGAAACAACGTTTACAAGTTACAAATACGCCGATAACCCGATATATGGCGCCACGAGATAGATTAAATACCGCAAACTTGCCCCGTTAGGTTGTAACTGCATTATACATACATCCTCAGTATAACATGGTTGTGAAATGCTTTAAATATTACGAAGCTACAGTAACTAAACGAAATTAGCGATGTTCGGATCAATTTCGGGTGTGTAGTTCGTCGCAATTTAATGAGATAAAATTTAAAACTCATATAAAAAGTGCACTTTGTAAACAAGCATATTATAAATAAGAGGATTATATCCAACATAAGAATGCTTGGAAACATGCAGGTCCAGCTGCATAGGACAATCTAGTCTAGAAAAAATCAAACTGGTTTCACAAAATCAAATTAAATAGTTAAATTTGTAATTTTTAGGACTTTGATTTACATTCTTCGTTTACTTAACTCACACACTGACTTATTCCTTGCTACCATTTTAAGAAAATCATATACTTTTACAGTGTTTGTAAAAATAAGCAATCGTTGAAGGAGCGCTTCTTTGGCCGCCTGAAGGAAGTGTTAAATAATCTTCTGTCAGGCGGAAACTATTGGAGGTCGCATTGTATGAAGGCACTGGCCTGTGTGAATAATCTTATTTACACATGTCTGTCACCGATTTAAATAAGCATAGTTACGACTTTGTTTCTTCTCTTTTATATTGAAAAATATTGACCACATTATACTATCTCATATACAACTGCTGCTCTTTTATTGCTACTACATATTTTCCAATAGGTTATGGGCCCAGAGCACAATTGGGCTAGAACATATTTAATAAGTTCAGTGGTTTGAATATTGATTTTGTACCTGTGAAACTTACGACATATAAATTATGTCATCTGAAGTTGGCATAAGTGGTATTAAGAAGCGGAAAGGATCGTCCGATTACCCAAACTGGAAATTTTTGGTGCGAAATTACTTGGAGAATAAAAACTGGTGGGGAGTAATTTCTACTGATGTAGTAAGTGCTGACATAGACCGGCAGGCACGAACGACATTATGCTTGTTGTTAGAACCAGAGTGCTTTACCCACGTGTACAATGCGAAGACTGCGAAAGAAGTCTGGTACAGCTTACAGAAAGCGTATGAAGACAAGGGTTGGGGAAGACGTATTCATATTCAGCGAGAGCTTTTCAACTGTAAGTTAGAGAATTTTGATTCAATGGAAAGCTACATATCAAAAATTACATTCCTGACACAACAATTGTCCGATATTGATGCTCAAATCCCTGAAAATTGGATCATATCGATTTTGCTGGGTGGCTTGACTGCTGAGTACAGCCCTCTCATCATGGCTGTAGATAATAGTGGACAAGAGATCACGTTAGAGCAAATTAAATTGAAATTGTTACAAGAAGGAAGTCAACAGAGTAAGTTGAACACAGAGTACGAACAAGCCTTAGTTACACGTAAAGTACAGAACGACGCTGACGTCGTCGTCGTCGTAGATCTGAATCTAACACTAAAACTAACGATCGTAAGCAGAAGTTTGTCTACAAGTGTTTTAAATGTCACAAGCCAGGACACAAGGCGTCCGAATGCAAGGAGCGGATAAAAACCGCAAATATCTGCCTGAATACTAAGGACGCGATAAACCAAGATAAGTGGTATTTAGATAGTGGGTGCTCAAATCATATGACGCACGATAAAAGCAAATTGTTGTCATATATACCTGAAAAGGGCAACATGAAGATCGCAGTAGCAAACGGCGAGAAATTATTGGTGAAAGGACGAGGAAATGCTGAGCCGCGAGTCGGCGAAAACGAATTTTTTTTTCTAGAAAACGTTTTACTAGTTCCTGATTTATCCATGAACCTAATTTCGGTGAGTGATTTGACCAAGAAGAATTATTATATGAATAAAATGAATGTTTTAGTCAGCGGTATGGAATTTAAGAGTACCGATTTATGCGAGCCATGTATTGCATGTATCGAAGGAAAGACATGCAAAAGTCCTTTTAAAAAACAAGGTACGAGAGCGAACGAGGTCTTACAGCTGGTTTTTAGCGATGTTTGTGGACCAATCGAGGAGCCGTCGTTCGGTGGTTTGAGGTATGTTCTTCTATTTATCGACGATTATACTCGGAAGACTCATGTTTATTTTTTGAGGAACAAAAGTGAAACTTTCGATAAGTTCCGTGAATACAAGGCAGAAGTTGAGAATGAGACAAGTAAATCTATTAAATGTCTGAGATCTGACAACGGCGCAGAGTACTGTAATGGTAAATTTAAATTATCTTTGAAGTCTGCAGGTATAAAACACCAGATGACTGTACCGTACACGCCGGAACAAAATTCTGTAGCAGAAAGAGCGAATCGCACTATAATAGAAATGGCACGGACATTACTTTCAGAATCGAACCTGAGCAAGAAGTATTGGGCCGAGGCTGTAAATACTGTTGTTTACCTGAAGAACAGAAGCTCCACGAAAGCTTTGCACAATGCGGTACCAGAGAAACTTTGGACTGGAAAAGACGTGGATATCAGTCATCTGAAAATCTTTGGTTGTTTGGCGTATAGATTGATACCAAAACAAAAGAGACGCAAACTGGACATGAAGGCGGAACCGATGATTTTTATTGGATACCCAGATAATCAGAAAGGTTATCGTCTGATGAATCCTAAGACAGGTAAAGTGACAACTGCAAGAGACGTCAAATTTCTTGAAAACGTATTTATCCAAAAAGAAAACGTGGAAAAGTCGGAAGTTATCATAAACCTGAATACAGATTCTGTTTCTCCCAGTTTACCCAACGGATCTACAAGCAGATCTAAACCCTTGGAGGATCACGATGGTGTGTACCGTGATGCTGTAGACAAGAACGTAGAAATATTGGAAGAGATAGAACTTGAACCTGTAGTACCAGAGAGAATACGTGATGACGTATTGACTTAAGAGGAAGTGACAATGCCTCAATCAGAAAGGAGGTATCCTGTAAGGGAACGCAGACAAGTCGATCGGTACGGTTGCAATGTTATGTATGCCAAGGAGAGCAATCTTGATGGTGATCCATTGACTATTAATGAAGCGTTGGCGAGACCTGATGGTGATTCATGGCAAAAAGCGATAGATGATGAACTTATGTCACTAAAGGAGAACCAGACTTGGACGTTGGTGGAATTTCCAGCTGATAAGAAGACTATCCAGTGCAAATGGGTGTTCAAAATCAAGAGAGATAGCGAAGGCAAGGTAACGAAGTACAAGGCTAGACTAGTAGCAAAAGGCTTCACACAGGTATGTGGTGTAGACTATACCGAGACTTATTCTCCTGTAGTGAGAAGCTCTACTCTAAGATTGTTATTCTCTCTAGCTGTTGAATACGGTTGGTTTATTGACCAATGGGATGTCACAACTGCCTTTTTGTATGGCAAGATTAAAGAAGACATTTACATGCTTCAACCTAAAGGACCAGTAGTCAAAGGTCAAGAAACCAAAGTATGTAAACTGCAACGTTCTTTGTAAGGATTGAAACAAGCTTCGAATGCTTGGTTCAAGGAATTGGACAAAGAGATGTTGAATTTAGGCTTTTTACAATCAAAAATACAACCGTGTTTGTATCAGAAGCGGCTTAAAAACAATAAGAAATTAATTGTCGTTATTTACGTAGATGACCTTTTCATTTTTGGAAATTGTGAACAAGAAAAGCAAAAATTAAAAACGAGTTTACTTGACAAGTTTAAAGTGAAAGATTTAGGCGCGGCTAGGCATGTTTTAGGCATGAGGCTGAGAAGAGATAAAGATGTTATTTGTCTAGATCAGAAACAGTTCATTTCGGAAATTATGAATTTCTTTAACATGACAGACGCTACGACTGTTTCGACCCCAATGGAAGTAGGTATGAAATTAGAAAGATCAACAAACTCCCATAGCGATCTGCCATATCAGAGCCTAATAGGGTGTCTCAATTATTTGGCTTGTAACACGCGACCAGACATAGCACATGCGGTGAGTGTACTTTCACAATTTAATTCGTGCTATAATGAAATACACTTTAAATGTGCGAAACGGGTCTTGAGGTATTTGAAGGGTACGTCTAACCTTTGTCTGACTTTTAGGAAGTCAGGAGATTTAGATTTACGAGGCTACGTTGATGCAGATTGGGGAGGGGCACTTGATAGAAAATCTTTCACAGGATTAATTTTCAAGATAGATTTTCACCTATCTTATTTCAAGATAGTGTCGTGGGAGAGTAGGAAGCAATCGACTGTATCCTTGTCCTCCACAGAGGCAGAGTACGTAGGATTGAGACAAGCTTCAAAGGAAGCTCTTTATTTACGTAGTTTACTGAACAGTTTGACAGCTGTGGATAGTAAAGCGGTAGTAATTTATAATGATAATTATCAGTCGGCGCATAAAATTGCAGCTAACAAAATGATGCATAATAGGACAAAGCATATAGATATCAAGTATCATTTTATTCGTGAGTGTGTACTTGCTAACAAAGTTGAAATAAGGTATATGTCAACAGATAAGATGATAGCGGACATCTTATCTAAAAGTGTTCACAGCCCGAAGCTTAGACAATTTTTAAAGGATTTATCCCTGACAAATTAATCTATTAAGGGGCGATGAGTAGTTAGAGGTTTTGATAATTTATGTTTTGTGTAATAGATAATTTTCTAAATTTAGTTTTGTAATGCATTGATTATTTTGTTAGATTTCTTCTGTTTTTGTACTCTACTTTTGGGTACAGCGTAGTACAGTCGGACACAGAAGTGTTAGTGATTTATTAAGTTTTATGTACCGAGTACTGACAAGTACAGCAGTGATCATACGCATGTGTAATAGATTAAGGGGGCGTATTGGAGGTCGCATTGTATGAAGGCACTGGCCTGTGTCAATAATCTTATTTACACATGTCTGTCACCGATTTAAATAAGCATAGTTACGACTTTGTTTATGTTCTTTTATATTGAAAAATATTGACCACATTATACTATCTCATATACAACTGCTGCTCTTTAATTGCTACTATTTTCCAATAGAAACAAGGTGCGCGCATTTAACGGTTGGGGCATGCCAGTTTTGATGTACTCTTTCGGCATACTCAAATGGACTCAGACCGAACTCGACGCTCTGGATAGGAGGGCCCGTACACTGCTGACTGCAAACCGAATGCATCACCCACGGTCATCGGTAATGAGACTGTATATCCCGCGAAAGTGTGGTGGTCGAGGCTTTTTAAACGCCAAGACCCTACACAATCGCGAGATCCGATCCGATCCTAGAAGCCGACGTGGGGATGCATCGTGATGTGGTCGTGGTGGACATGGGCCTCACCCCGCTCTCCTTGGCCAAAGAGAACTGGCGCAAACCTGTAGTGCTTGACACTAAAGATCGCATGGAAGTATGGCAGAGTAAGGAGCTTCACGGACGCCTTTTCTGGGCCCTACATGGACTCGATTTAAATCTTCTAGCGTCCGTAGCTTGGCTGCGTGTCGGTGACCGCTTTGGAGAAACCGAAGGTTTTATCTGTGCAATTTTGGACGAAGTTATGATGACAAACAATTACCGGAGATTTATTGTGAAAGACGTCACGGTTGACATCTGTCGGGCATGTCACCGTCCGGGGGAATCAATAAGACACATTATCTCCGGGTGTTGTCGTCTAGCTAACGAAGAGTACTTGCATAGACATAACCTTGTAGGTAAAAATTGTAAAAATAGGGCGCCACCAGCGCCCTATTTTTGTTATGCATGAGCAAACGAGGTAAGCGTGGTCTAAGTTCGGGCAACATGAACCGATATTCCCGAATCGTACACTCCAAAGCACTCCTGAATTCCTCATTGCACTGGGTACTTACGTTTGTAGCCCTATCATCACTTCCCTCGTCATCTTGATTAGTGTATGACTGTGGTAGTACCACAACAGTATGCGACGGGGGGGCGATGACATGGCTACTCTGCATTTCACAGGTGATCAAGCACAGTGTAATCCAACATGTGATTACGTTGGATGACCCGCACCTGATCCGACAGTCGTTGTGCCGAAACGTTGACAGTTGGCTCAAGCACCTGAAAAAGAGAGAGCATCCGAACACGGTACGCGGTCAGATTGTTTCCCCCCTCTGTAGCCCCATAGTATGAGCGCATGACGTTTTCATTGATGGATCGTGTCCATCTCATGCGCTGCACACTTCCGCCAGGAGCTGGGAGCCTATCAGAGGCCGGTGGGCCTCGAGGTCCTAAGCTGTCCGGCGGCCGGCGTCCTCCTCGTCGACGAGCAGGTGGTGGCGTCGTGGGCGGGGAGAAATACTGGTCGCTCGAGCTCGACGCAACTACCGCGGCTGGTGTCGTCATAGCGCTCACAGTAGTGCTGGGTACCGGCGGCGGCTAGGCGGAGCTGAGCGATGAGTCCGGAGATGGTGGGCATGCTTGACGTGCGGCTGATCTTGTCAACATAGTTTAATCATTTTTCAATTTCGTCAGTTCTTGTTCATGTTATTTTTATCGGAGGTGACATCTGTCATGGCACCTCCGATCCTGTAGTTTTTAATTAAAGAACATTGGCAAGATGCCGAACAAATTTTTGTTGACATTTTTTTTTTGCGTCTACTGATGAAAAAAATGTTAAAATACAGAGTTTGTATTCCTGAACAGTTTTGTCTTCAGTTAGACTTTTATAGGAGGTCGGGAATTAAAGGTATTCAAGTTCGAAGTTCAAGAGGTTATGTTTTATCAACAACAGACCCTAATCGAAAAATAAATATAGGAATACCTACCTAACAGTTTTAATATCATTGATAGATGTATATGTAGAGTAAAATAAACTACGGACAACGTATTAAGTATAAGCCTAGCTGACCGCGACGTGCGTATATCTGCGTCCCAAATGCGACGTAGGTACCTACGTAAATGCCCCCGGTGGGTTCCCACATTGACGAGGCGGGGGGGACTCAGTAACCGTGGCTTGATCCCCACGGTGAAGCTAAGAGGAACCCGAGCAGGGGCTGTTAGTCAGGGCTTTTGCCGAAAAGCCGACGACGTAGCAACCAAGGTTGCGGTGCCGCTTGGACTACATCGCAACTGAGGCCGCAGTGGGAGAGGAGTGCCGGTATTGCGGGTCGCCACCGTTAGATGGCGGACGCAGTGGGACCGCAGGGTAAGAGGAGTGTCGGTATGTTGTTGGCCGCTCTTCCTATCCTTTGCGGCCGAAAAATGGTAGGCGACGGGGCCATTTATCTGACTCGTCGCAAGGGGTTGGTCCCCTTGGTTGCCCAGACAGAACCGGGGTTGTCTGGTCACAGCGTGCCATGTGTTGTGTTCTGGTGCGCCGGTGATGGGGGGTATTCCCCAGAGGAGGGTCCGGTGACGAACAGCCGGGGCGGGTTTGCGGATGAATGATAACGCGTGCCCGTGTTCCCGCCTAAAGCGGAGAGGAGGACACCGTGGAGTTTTAGTGAGTTGGAGTCCGACATATCTGAACTATCTCTCCTTGATATTGCAGTATGCATGAGCATTTCTCAACGCAAAAAATTAAATAAATAAATAAAGAACCTACGTAAATAAATGTTCAAAGATATATTTATTTAATAATCTTAGCTAACTTTATTAGGACAGTTATACATATATTTGATTAATTATATGGTAGGAGTAGGACATAGGTAGGTTAGATTAAAAAATACAAAATAATTTTTTTTTACATTTATTCCTCATCATCTCTAATCACAATGTCATCAAGAAAACCTGCGGGTGCTAAAATATTTGTTTGATGTCTGGCCCATCCTAGATACCATACTACAGTCATTGTATGAGCGCAACATCCAACAGTTCGTCGTCCAACTAAACACATAAAAACTTGAACAGCCACATAAAAGGCACACATTTGAATGCCACATTGTACTTGGTCCAGCTTCTTCACTGCCCAAAACTTCTCTTTGCAAGTTAACTGCAGCCATTGCAAGATCTCTACATGCCTCGCAGACATAGTCACGTTCCAAAATCTAGAAAAAAAAGTATAATAGTCTTAATAAAATATAATGTTTATTCATTGAAACTTGCAAATTGTTTTTCATGATATTTATGGTAGAAGCGCAATATGTTGTTCGTCACCTATTTAGTACAAAGCTTTAGATGTCTAAATATTAAATTATTTTAAAATCATGATTTTTAACAACATTGATTGCAACTAACAGAAATCAGACAACGTTTTCAACGAGGGTAAATTATTTTGTTCTATGCTTGCTATATGCTTGGTATAAGCAATGAAGATAATCACTATCTTGTAACTTGACTAGTCGCCAGAAATACTTACAATTTGTGGATATACCCAGCTGATAATGATAAGATTAAATCAGTGGCTCCCATGTTAAGTGCCAATGCTGGGTATCGGCGCAATGTATTGACACATATATGTTGCAGTTGACACACATGATGCGTGTAGGCCTTACACAGCTTCCAATCGTTTTAACAAATGGATTCACACACAACAAAGTCCAAGGTATCAGGCAGGATCGTAACCCAGAGTGTCAGAAAAAATGTCGCCGTAAAATAAAATAATCAGAATCCCTAGGCAAGCACTAGGCAAGTCACACAGAAAACAGTAAATCTCAGAGTCCATAAAAGCAGAAGCAGTTGATAAAGTAGAAAATCAAGGATAATCGATGGAATGAAACACAAAATACGAGATAAACGCGCAAGCAACGAACGACAAGTTGTGTTATGTTGTCTAATTACAGTACTCTTTGTTATGTTGTCAGTAGGCTGGTGAGTTGACTGATAAAATGTCATGTGAATTTTTTCGGTAACGTAGTTGCCATACTGGAATTATACTGAGATTTCATTTATGTATTCAAAATGATGACCTCTATATTCTTACCACAAACAATTATTTTTATTTTCACATTTATTAAATTCTGACGCAGAAATGTATTTCCTAAGTATATTATTGCAATACGAAAAACAAAGCTTTTTTTGTTACTTGCCCAAGATTTTTAATACATGGCAACATTAAACGTCCAGTCAAGCCAGAAAAAGATAAATAGCCATAAGTATTTTATGTCATCAATAAAATAGTCAATAGAATTTTCATTTATGACGATTTTTTTGCCCGGCCTCCATAGGCCATAATCTTGATTTCATAAAACTTAGTAAATTATTTCGTCAGTATATATCACGGTGCCATATGTAGACGCTTACTAATTCCATTAACAATTTCGTCGCCTTTGTTCTTTGTTACATTTTGTTATTACGTGTCATGGTCACTTTTTTTGGTTTTAAAGTTTTTTTCAAGATTCAGGTTTGGTTTCTATTGAAAAACTATTGTAGGATTTGGTCAAAATTAGTTTGACTGATAATATTTCGCAAAATTGGAAATTCAGACGTTTTGTTGACTCGGTGATATATATACTTATTATTAATGTAAAAAATATTGTAAAACATTTTAAAAGAATAACGGTGGAATTTTCTTGCCCGTTATTGTCCATATGAAACTACCTTTTGGAAGGGGTGACTAGAATCAATTTTATTTTAATGTAAATGTTGATGTTCAAAAGTGCCTTTTATGTGCCTATAAGAAATAAATGCCTTTACTACTACTTTATTTACTTTTAACTTTGACTTTGCCATTGTTCTCACCTTAGAGACTTAACAAGACAGTTCGGTAACCAACGTGATGGACTGTCGGATTGGGACTTCATAAGTTTGAATCCCACCAGTGTAACCAGATACCCAGATGCCTTAAAAAACTATACGGGATGACATACTTTTTTTTGTGTGGGATTTCTTCAAATGACTTCTCTCGATCTGGGTGGAGCAGAAGGGCGTATCAGACTTTTACTGACTAAACCCCACCAGTTCAGTTGCCTGTGCTAGGGCCACTTTCGAACAACCCGCCGCCTTCTCGGACACCGTCAATTACTGCTGACATCTCTTTGAGGCGCGCGTGGAACACGACGCGCCGTCGACCCGGGCCTGGTCCTTACCGGTTTATGGAAATATTACACAACTGGATATTTTTATCAACTAAAAGAAGAAGCACATTTTGGAATGTGGAAGCACCAAAAGATATAGGATCCATGCCAGCATCGACAGAGAGCTAAGTAATGAACAAATGTGTCATTCTAAAACAAAAGACTTTTAAATTACTTGAATCAAGCGGTTTCCACCAACGTGACACTTTGTCGTACATTTCATTATGTTTGGAAATTGTGTAATTATACGTAGGCACGATGCCACTCGATCTTTTTACAAGCTCGTCCTCGCCGCGGGCTGTACCAACTCGCATCTCCGCGAACCTACGCATAAAACTCAAACGCTGAAACTTGACTGCCAAACCAACTCTTAAGTGAAGAATGACTTCGCACTGTACAAGGTTTTCAGCAACTATGTTTATAACAGTACGTGTACTTGTTGATAGTTTGAACATTGAACTTTAGAAAAAAACACAAGGGTTAATTCTATGAACTCTTAAAACATTGTATGAAATGTTTATTTAAGTTAAAGGTTTCATTAACATTTCACTTCTCTACATTTTTAGTTATTTTAATTATTTGTATTTATACAAACTGTAATCTAATTGAGTGTTCGAAGACAAAACCCACAGTTAAGTAAGAGGCTTTCCTCCTTCAAACTCTGTGGATTGTTCGAATAACCATAAAATACTTAAATGGGATCTTAATTACAAATCGAATTAATGATGATAAATATGGTGATGGCTCCCATTTTATTCGGGATATAATATTTATAATAATACAGAAATCCGTAAAACACAGTTAAGAAAGCGGGGAACCTCTTACGTCACACATAATGAAAACAAATAATAATTCCGATAAATTCAGCAATAAAACTGTATCTACAGAGACATAATAAAAAACAGGAACAAGGACTACCTTGTGGCGACGAAAAAGCGTGACAAACGGAACGCGCACAACCCGGAATCAATCCATCCCGAAATTTTTCTATTTATTGTCGTCGAGACTGTTGCCGACAGACACAAATACAAGAAAATTATTTTATCTGTATTTGCTACCGTTTTCGTATACGAAGCGATACATCGTTCATTAATAATAATAAGTAACACTGATAGTTTTCTTGTGCACAAACATGAAACTTATTCTTTGTCCTAAAATTAGGTACAATATTCTATTTATTTTCGTTGATTCCAACAGTTCGATAAGAAATATTCGGATAATTTATTAGGGAAGCAATGGTCGGCGTCGAGAGGCAATGTCGGTCATTACTGGCAAATGAAGTGAGTGCCGCGCAAATGATTCGATGCCCGCCTGATTATGCCCGGGGAGCGCTATGCATGTCACGAGGCCGACATTCCACCGACCCAGCTTAATGGTTATGAACGTATTTCGTCCATGTTTGCAAACGCATGATGTTCTGCGCCTAATGTTTTAATTAAAGCTAATAATTATATTTAGAAGGATAACTTGTTGCGTAATATAGGAAAACAGGTACCTATTTGTAACAGAATTTAGATGTTTGTTATAAGTATATAAAAGGCATTGATGTGCATCTTGCAGGAATCCACTACAATATTGGATATTTTATGGGGACTGTTTAGGTACTTGATATAAGTAAACAATACTGTAGAATATTCTCTCAATAAATATAAGATAAATGGCTCTTTTGCAAAGATTTGATTTTAACCTCTGACGTACGCTCGATCCCCGTTGGTTCAAGTAATTCGATAATAGATAATATCAAAGTTATTTTCACACATAAAAGCGGAGAGTATAGCGTAGATACATCATATCCTATTCCGCTTTGCACTCCACAACACAGCCCCGGGCGCCTTCGATATAGCGATGCGAAAGTGTTGCGCATCATCTGCGCCCTAAAAATAACAAAAACCACGCACCTATTACAGACCTACCTACAAGATGAAAAACTATGTTGTCAAAGTTCTTTTGTATTTGTGGTTTACAATCGAACAGTTCTTGTTCGTCCAACCTACAAAAAATTCAACGGTTAGCATAAAATTATTATCTTATCGATAACTTAGTGGTATATTTAATAAGTAGTCCCAGGTCGTACCTACAGGAACTGATTAACCCCTCTTTGGCCGCAGGCGCCATGCGCTATTAATATGGACATCCGATCGCTTTCCGAAATCGCCCCCATATCGCCACAATCTATCTCTTACCAATTGCTGACACAGCTCGAATTATTCATTCGTATTTTACCTGAACGTTTTATTTGCTTGGCAAACAACCACACCTTTATATTTTGTTCAAAGTAATAAACCACAGTCATTTATTGGTTCAATTCAGAGACTCGATTTCGTGAGGTCATGTTCATTTAGTAACATAATCAAAAGCAGTTCAAGATGTCCCTGACAGAAAACTATTTCCCGAATAGCGGCCGCTTTACGAAATCGCAGACAGAGGTGCACTTGATAAATATGTTCCATCTGCATTCGCTTTCCGTTTGCACTTCACTGGCTAACACAGGTCCAACAATAGCTCCACAAATCACTCGGTTTTATAATTCTGTTCGGAGTGCTCCCCGCGAGCCACCATTTTATTTCATATTTACCAATTTAACGTAGAGATTTTTTCAGATGTTCTTTTAAAAATTCGTCGAATAATAACACAATTTTGAAGCTAAAGTAATGATCTATTTGTAACTGACAGGAAATCACAGCAGTCGAAATTGTCTAAAATATAGATAACTTACATCCACACACCAGTACCTGGTGATACATAGCGCCTTTAAAGTCAAGCCCCAGTATATTAGCCTTCAATAACTTGTACAGTCAAGGCATCCTGACCTGTTGTTAGCTATGTAGGGCGGTAATAAACTCGTCTGCTGTCAGACAGAAACTAAACTAATGACCAACTCCGTCTTGATTGGATACATTTCCAGAAATAGAAACAGCCATGTTCCATCGACGTGAGGCGAACTTCTTCATTTACGGTTGAACTGGCTATGTCTCATACAATCTCTACGTGATGGGAATAGCACACCGTCTTAATATCATTGTTCGCTGCTGACAATTATTGAACTTAGCCAAACAGCCCGAAGCGCCGATGCGGCACATTGAAAATTAACTGAAACTAATTGTCACTTTCTGTTAATTTAATTTAGAATGACTGAAACCCAAAAATTGAAAATGTTGAGTTTTGAACGAAACTTTACAAAAACAGGATGTACAATCGTTAATTAATGAACTAGTTTATGCAACAATAGATTGGGATAAGGGCAGGAGAATTATGATAAAACAATGAGTATTCCAAACAGAACAATTAACCGCCATCAGTCAGACGACTAACTGCCATGTCTTGTTAAACGTTTTAATGACGAAGAAAAATTTACGCAATCTCTGCAATATATTACAACACTACGTGCCCCAAGATGATTTGCGTGTTTTCTGTAAGTTGACCCGCATAAAGGGTCTGAGGGAAATCTTGAGTGACGCAGGTCCGACAGCGCGGGATACATTTTTGTCATTCCACGCCTTTATATTAGTCCTTTTGCCTGTGCCATGTCCACTGGCCATTGAAAGAAAATGCTACAGATAAGCTACACTGCCGAATGGGACCACAAAGGACCGAGTCAGAGGGATCTCCTCTCCCTGCGATTTAGATTGATTTTTTGAACGATTCTTGTCTGGATATATTCTAGTGTGAGAAGTTTAAACTAAGACTTTCTGTGTCGTAAGAGGAAACTAATAATTAAAAAAAACTTTTACAAAATACAACAGTATTTTTTTAAAAGTCGATCCGACTTGTCGATAACACCAGAATTTTCTCCAATACTTTGTTATTATTACCATTATGCACATGTATCGAGAAGTTACCCTGTTATTTTATTATTATCGTTTATTTAAAACCTTCAAACATTATTAAAGCAAAAGGTGATGCAACCTTCCTCCTATTTAGGACCTATCGTAACAATTTAAACCTCTCGAACGTTCGGGGAGGGTTCAATGAGAATTTTGTAAAATCGGTAACAATACGACCTAAATAAACATTATGGCATAATTCTAATATCCAAGTTGGCTTATAATAAACATAAGTCACAGTAATCTGCCCTGCTTCAGCGCCGGTATCCCAACATTCGATTCAGAAATTATTATTAGCTTTTGCTTATGCCTCTTTTCCATTTTATTTGGACGTTTGTTATAACTATTTGCTTCCATTTCGGAGTCGTTGCTACTTCAACGACTCTAAGTAAGTAAACCAGATAACTGTAACCTAAACTATTTAGATTTTGGTAAAACACAATAAAATATAATAGACAATTAAAAAGCAAACTGAACACCGAACAATGTTTATTCAAAAGTTATAGCTTCAATTTAGACATCTGCTGATATGGAAGAGTGCTATGATCTGTAAGTAAGATGGATAGAGAAACTACGTGCCTGTGACACACGGACAGGAAGATATAGGGACGATATAACAGCTGCTAATGTGAAAGAAGATTTATAAGTATGCGTGATGAAGTTAGAAATACACGTTTACTTATAACATCGTACTGAAACTCGAATGACAAAAGTACGTTGCAGGAACACACATAGCTTTGCACAGATAGATTGAAGATAGCGAATAGGACACCTAAAACTTTTTTTGATTACTTAAGCGGAGTATCGTGTGGCTGCCTTAAGCGAACTTAAAGCCTCCAGCCAGGGACGAAAAATTTTCAGGGTCGGGAAAGAGACGAATGAATTCAGACAACTGAGGGAATACGGGTGGGTTTTAGTCAGTAAAAGTCTGACACGCCCTTCCGTTCCACCCAGAGCGGGAGAAGTCATTTGATGATTTACCATCCAAAAAAAAAAAAATTTGAGGACATCCATGAGGATTTTCCACCCCGGGAACAAAAAAACAAAACAAAAAAAGGGTGTCACTGGTCCCCCCCGTTGGGTTCCCGCATTGACGAGGTAGGGGTCTCAGTAACCGTGGTTTGAGCCCCACGGTGAAGCTAAGAGGAACCCGAGCTTTTGCCGAAAAGCCGACGACGTAGCGGCCAAGGTTGCGGTGCCGCTTGGGCGACATCGCAACTGAGGTCGCAGCGGGAGGAGTGCCGGTATTACGGTGCGCCACTATCCATACCTTCTGCGGCCTTAAGGGGGTCGCCACCGTTTGATGGCGGACGCGGTGGGGCCGCAGGGGAAGAGGAGTGTCGGTATGTTGTTGGCCGCTCTCCCTATCCTTAGCGATCGAAAAATGGTAGGCGACGGGGCCATTTACCTGATTCGTCGCAAGGGGTTTGTCGTATGCGGAGGGCGGACAACGCCCACTTCTAGCCCCTATAAATGGGTCCAGGGACGGCGGACTCGGGGACGTCCGTCGCCCCTGGGACATTAGGACCCGAGGACATCCGGGCACCCGGGCGTTTCCTCCCGCCTCATTCGAAACAAAAACCTCCCGAAACAACCGTGTCCGGTGAGGACCTGTGTAAGGCGGAAGGAGAGGACACCGTGGCGCCTCTTTAACCATTCCTCAAAGAGGGGATTAACCGACGTTATTGTGGCGTGCCCAACACTGGGTTGCGGCAATCGCACCCTCCATGTCGCCATGAGATCCCGCCGGAGCTCTGTCCGTCGTACCGTAATTTCTCGTGGTAGCGGAGTTACACCCCGGCGTTTTGCCTCCTCGCGCCACTCCCATACGTGCGCGGAGGCTTTTGCCTCCAGATCGCATAGCAGCAATCCGGCAAGGAGGCTCGCCGCCTCGCAGGAGACCGTGCGGTATCCGCGGACCAGCCGGACGGCCATGACCCATTGGGACGCGTTCAACCGACGGGCTGGTCGGCGCCTCAAAGAACGCACGCATACCGGTGCCCCATGGACCGCACGACCCCGCGTATAGTCTCCGGCAGGAGGCGTTTGGAGCCCCTAGATTGGGCAGGAGCCGTTTCAAAGCAGCCCCAGCCCACTCCGATCTAGGAGCTAAACGTCGGAAATGCTCCACAAAGTTCCACTGGCTGTCAAGGACGAGTCCCGACTCCGATGTGAACCCCTCCGCCGTTATCTGGGAACCCGGCTCGACAATTGTCGCAACCTTTGCCGCCACCTTTTTTTTTTTTGTTCCGGGGTGGAAAATCCTCATAGATGACCTCCGCCCTGGGGCGGGCGGAGGGGTCTGTCAGACTCTTACTGACAAAAAACCACCCCGTTGTTTCATCTCACACCTACGTCGGGGTCGCGGGAACATATGATTCTTCCGCAACCCCGATTAGTGCCGGCACGCCTATGTGGGCCTCCTCGGGTTGGGGGGGGGAGTGAGGTGTTTGACTTCCCCCGCAACGTCTAAGAGGGGCGCGCGTGGAACACTACGCGCCGCCACCTCGGGTCCTGATGTATGGGGGGCAGCGGACGGCCCGAGTCCGCCGTCCCTGGACCCATTTAGGGGGGCTGGAAGAGGGCGTTGTCGACCCTCCACCTGCGCCCGGTGCGCCTGCTGCGGATCGGGAGAATGGACGAGATCTCTCTCTCCCTTTCCGCAGCCTCTTTCTGCGAGATCACTGTTTCGCAGAAGGAAACCACCGCATCCCAGGACTCGACACTGCCGACCATCGAACTCACTACGGCACGGCGCGGCTCCTCCCAAGCGGCACACTCTACCAGCGTATGCCACGCCGTGTCCTCCCGGCAGTCAACGCAGTGGTGACACCGGGCGTCCGGCTCCCTGTTTTTGCGACACAGGTGCTTCCCGAAGCAACCATGCCCCGAGAGCACCTGCGTCGCCCGAAACGACAGGGAGCCTCCTCCCGAGCCAGAGGTCGAGCACTGGCCGGACCGCCTCGATTGTGACGAGGCCGGCGGTAGGGCGTGAGAGCCTGTCCCGCCCTTCCGCCACCAGGACCTCGCGAAGCTGCGACCGACGCTGCTCTATATGGCGCTGCATCGGCCGCTCGCCCCGCGCCCTCGCTTCCTCGCGCCACCGGTACAGTGCCGCGAGCACCCTCGCATCTAGGTCCCATGGCGGGGATCCGGCCAGTGTACAAGCCGCCTCGTAGGAGATCGTGCGATACCCCCTTATGACTCTGACGGCCATTGCTCTCTGCGGCTTTCGCAGCACAGAGATGCTAGCGGCCATCAGGTCAGCCGCCCAGAGCTGTGCCGCCACCTGGTGCGACCTCCTCTGTGCCAGGACTAGCGTATCGTCGCCCAGGTCACAGTACTGTAACCGTGCTTTTGAAAGTACCTGACGACATCCGCTGGGCAATGGAGAATAACTCCCTTACTGTGCTTGTATTGCTTGACTTTAGTAGCGCCTTCAACTCAGTGGATTTCGACATTTTACTAGGTATCCTCAAATCTATCAATTTTTCTTCTTCCGCTTTAGCCTGGTTCATTTCCTACCTTCGGGGATGCTCTCACACTGAGAGTTTGTCTGGAGGAGTCCTTTTCTGATTGGTTTAGCCCCACTAAGGGTGTCCCTCAGGGTAGCGTTCTTTCTCCTCTTCTTTTTTCAATTTTCATAAACTTTGTTACCATAGTAATCTCCTCTAGTTTTCATCTCTACGCAGATGACTTGCAGCTTTACCGACATTTTACTGTGGCTGACGCGGGTTCTGCGATTGCTGCAATGAATCATGACCTGGCTTGCATCAGCGTTTGGGCTAAGTCTTTTGGTTTGCAAATTAACCCAACTAAATTCCAAGCCATGATCATAGGTAGCAGATTCGTTCGCAATGCAGCCGATGTTACATCCCTGATGCCTTTATATCTCGATGGTGTTCGCATTGACTATACCGAAACCGCTAAGGATCTGGGTGTAGTTATTAACTCCAATCTTTCTTGGCGTGCTCAGGTCAATGAGGTTAGCCGAAAGGTACATTTCTCATTTTATTCGCTGAAATGTCTTCAAAGTCTCCCTTGAAAATTAAAATTACTTTGGCACAAACACTTATTCAGCCGATTATAGATGCTGACGCCTGCTACCTGGATGCTACTGAGGAGCTATTAAACAAGCTTGAGCGCTTGCAAAACCTGTGCATTCGCTTGCAAAACCTGTGTTTTCGGTCTTCGAAAGTATGACCATGTTTCTCACCTTCGCAAGGAACTCAAGTGGCTCCCAATCCGTCTTTGCGGGAACACTCGGATTTTATGTCTCCTCTTCAATATTTTACACAACCCGTCTTATCCTTCCTACCTGCGTGAGCGTTTTACTTACGCTCGCTCTTTCGACGCACCGTGTAGATCGCACCTTAGATCCCTCCTTAAATCTCATCCTCATAAAACAAGCTACTATTCTTATTCTTTCTCTGACCATGCTGTAAGATTGTGGAACTCACTTCCACCTAGAATTCGTGATTTAAAAACTATTTCTCTATTCAAATGTCGATTAAAAGAGCATTACCTTTCCTCTTAACTGTTAGTATTTATATTATGTATTTATAAATAATATATTTGTTTTTTATGTATTTATTGCAGGCATTATGTATTTGCGTTATTTTAGTTTTAGACTTCACATTGTTCATATTTTGCTCATCTTGTTTTCGCACACTATTGTCCACATTTCTTTTTCAATTCTCCTTTCGCAGGTCAAGAAATAAGCAGTACCTTTGTACTCAAATTGTTATTATGACGTGTCCCTCTGTATTTTACTGTGTGTACATAAATAATAAAATAAATAAAATAAAATAAATAAATTAATGGTTACCGCGATGAGCCTCCTTGGCTCGGTAGGCTTGACGTTCCCAAAGAGAACGTGGCGGATTCTACGACTGCTGAGCAGCCAGTACCGCTCTGGGGTAGATTGTTCACATTTGTCTTATCCATGGTTTATGTTTTTCTTTTGAAGGGTGTGGTCCCTTGTTCCCCCCCCCGCTCAACTCTTACGACCGGATTCCCTCCGGCCATACATCCCCTCGACACGCTTGACCTTAGGATTGGGGTATTTTTTTATAGAGGTTGTCTTCCTCTTCTCTTCACACTATAAGCCCACAAAACTCACCCTCTGCAAACATAGGGTGCGTGGACGTGAAATGGCTACCAGACCTATCCCGACGACGGACTGGCCGCCCCAACTCTAGCCTGGTTCCCTTCATCGACCAATAAGTATGGTCGATGATAGGAACCATGACCCTTCCCCGTTTGTTGAAGATTGGCCGCCAACCCAAGATTGGCCCCTGCTTTTGGTGGACAGTTGGAGCTGACGTTGCCCAGGGTGCGCCACGTGGAGGCTCTTCAACATGCGACCCCAAGATGAGACAGGCTGGATCAAGATTTAATGATTATTATTAACAGGGGAATTTAAAGCTACAGGCTCAGCTAAGGCGCGGGCTGGCACTTCGTCGAGCTAGGGTCGGGGGGTATAGTTACGTCGGGGTCGGGGTCGTCGCGAAGGACCTCGACGGCGAGGTCAGAATGACGGTTTGCGTTTTTTGTGCACTGTACTAGTGGCCTGACGGACTTTCTGCACCGTCGTGTAACATTTCCAGAGCCTGACCTGATCGCAAAATACTTAACTGTTTAAAATAGCTCCATTCCCGTTTTGATTTCGTATTACTGTATACACTTTCCCAAACACTTTTGATCATCTAATTCGTTATTCATGACATTTCATCGGTATTGACTTTTAACGAGTCATTGGAAAGAGGGTGAACAGCCAGTACGACTCAAGTGTTTTAAGTTCTTCCCAAATCAATTCAGTCAAATCCTATTTTTCTTGAATCAAAAACATCAACATGAATGTTTTTGATAAACAGTGATTTTATTAATACCTATTCACAGATGACTTAAAAAAGAAGGAGCTTCTTCACTCGAGTGTTTTTTTTACTGTAGGTATATATCCGTCATTTTCTGACCGTTTCATTATGGGTAGGAGGAAAAAAAAACAACTCAAAGGAGTTTTCGAAGTAGGTAATTAAATATATAAACGAGTTTTTTAATGTAAACTGTTTCGCTGAATTTATTATTTCTCAAGTTTTTTTCATTCCCTGCTTTAACAGGGTCATCCTTTTCCCAATTCCTCTGTAATTATTACGTTCGGGACTGCCTCGTTGGTCTAGTGGTCGCAATCGGTACCGCTGAGCATGAGGTCCTGGGTTCGATTCCCAGGTCGGGCAAAGTGTTATTGGGTTTTTCTATCTGGAATTTCTCAGTAGCAGCCCGGAGTCTGGATTTGTGCCTGGTTGATGGCAATAGGCTCGCCCCCTATTACATGGGAATTAAACATAACTGGCGAAATGTCGGTGTACAGGTACACCTCTGCCCAACCCTTCGGGGACACAAGGCGTGATGTTATGTTGATATTATTACGTTCGGAGAAAAAAATAAACAGTGAAGGTTGAAGTATCTTTTCCTCTTTTTGAAATGTTTCTACTTATTCTCTGTTGTGTGTATAATCTAGCCAGTTGCAAGCATTTAGTGAGGAGCTGTCGCAGCGCAAAGGTTTCAAAAGATCAACTGGCGCTGGTTACCGTCCCCGCGGGTAATCTCGTTGCAGAGTGAAGATACCGCGGTCCCACGAGCCACCTTATCAGGGACTTGTTTGCACAGCAACCATGCTAGATGTGAACACTAGCTCCAAAGGTAAGAAAACAATGATCATATCTGTTCTAGTGTCGCAACGGTAAAATGTATCGTTTACCATCTGTTTTTACCTTTTTCAACTGATGTAAGCATCATACTAACTAAAAATAATGCACACGCTGTAGAAAATTCTACTTTTACAACCAACCCTTACTATACTACCTTTACATTTCCATTACACCGGGACTGCATAAAAAGAAAGAACTTAAACAAAATCCCTCATCTTACTTTCCTTTTAAGGGAAGATCCGACAGAAATATTACGTCGTAGTGGAAAGATTTTATTGAGAATTATTTCGTTGCGTGGAGGGATGAAGGCGATGATGGCTTCGTGGGCGGCGTGTGCGGCGTGTGCGGCGAGCGCGGCGGCGTGTGCGGCGAGCGCGGCGGCGTGTGCTCCGCTTACAGAGTTACGGCTGGCCGGGGACTCTTCCGCGTCTCGTTTGCTCAGATTTATGTTGACTCGTTTAATTACACAAGGGCCAGGCAAAGCTTTCTCCAACTTTTAAAAATTCTGTATAATCTGACCCAGAAAAACAGCCAATCACTTTTGCTGGGGAGCCAGTTACAATATTTCTACTTGAAATCGCAATTTAACGTCGTGCTAATTAAACATCAAGATGGCCGTGTAGCTAACTCGATTTATTAAACAAATGGATAAGATCTAATAGTAGAATTGAGTTTATATATTTAACACATAATAAAGTGGGTGTAAGAACCTATAAAGTTTTATGTGGGCCGTAAAAGTAGGCACGCTGTTAGGGAGGTCAGCCTGAGATGACATTGTGCTGGGCTGCGAATTGCCTGCTAAATTTCTTTTACTTTTATTAACAATCACCTCGGCATTGCCGAAAAATCATAAACGTTATGTTTACGATGTACACGTTATGATACAATCGAAAGTACACCATATCATCCCTTTGATGATGTTGCAGTCATTATTGTGTTTGAGTGGAACATAAAATTTTTGGTAGGTGCTTATCTTATTTTTGATATTTCACTACCGAAGCAAAAGAACATTTTTCGTCCCTTTACTTCTGCAGCGCTTGAAAAAATCTAAATATGAAATACACAACTGACTATAAAAACATTAATCTCAGAATTGTATCGGAAGCGAGCGTCATACAATACTATCTTTAAATACCATTAGTTCCTGTATCTTTCCGCAACATGAACGACTATAGCGCGCGTGCTAAATCTTTACGTCACCATTTATTACGACTAACGCCCTTATAAATCTACGCGGACAGGAATGAACTGGAGGCTCTGCCTAGCCCCCTTCCCCCCTGTCTTCATGCACCCGGCACAACAGGCACGACTCACGACTTCTTTCATCTTGTAAAATATGATCGTTCTGACTTTTTGATTTCTCGACAACTTTTCTGGTTCATTAGACATAACATGAACAGTATGGACAACTTGAAGAATACAAAGTGAAAACTATTCCCTTGACATGTCCTAATTATAGAATCTCCTCCTTCTTGGAGACAAAGGTATTAACTATTCATTGTCAGTACTTCAACTATACGTATCAGTCTGACTTGGAATGAGAATAATATAATCGACTTCTTGACCTTCCCCGATCATTCCTCCGGGAAAATTGGTTCCAGTCCCCTTCATAGAGGTCAGTATGTTACTGATTTCCATTTCATTTTATTATTACATACCCAAGTATAAATGTTATTGGAAAACCGTATTAGGTCGCCAAAGCTATGGCTTTGCTGTGAATACGTCTGGATCTGTATGAAAATTTGAAATTGTTTTATCTGTATTGATAAATGCAGACTGCAATTTTCCTCTTTTAGTTTTTTCACTGGGCAATGTATTTAAGTATCGCTGTGTTTGACTCCCTCGTACCACTTAAGCTAATATCGCATATACACACACACACACATTAGAAGCAGACATTAGAAGCATTAACGCGCATCCAGTTTCGGGTTAGTTTAATCTCAAACAAGCAGATCTTGTTACTGCCCTAAGTCATTTTGTCCTTCAGCGCTCATTCCGCCAGATGAGTTATTTATATTAGGCTAAGAATGATTTTCTGAACGCATTCTATTTGAGCAAAGATTTTACGACATCCATTTAAAGTTATTTATTAACTTTATTTTCATTAAAAAGGCAACGGACTTTAAAGTTTATATTTGCACATTTAAATGATTCTGATTTAAAATCAACTCATTTGCAATTCAAATGCACGCGAGCTCTAAAGTTATGAAGACATAACGTCACTTCTACCATCTGACGTCATTAGGAGCATAGACGTTAAAGTTTAATTAAAATAAATACTACAGACAGCTGAGAACACAAAGAAAATGAATAGGTTTCTGAAAGCCTCGAAATATAATTTTATACAAACTAACATACAACTATTTTAGGAGCAGAATGAAAAATATGACGTCATTATACATCAGCACAAAGTTCGTCATAAAAACATCATATACCGTAAATTAAAAACACTGTACCAGCAAAGACTTATAAAATGAATTTTATAAATACAATGTACATGTACATTTTTATACATATTTCCCGCTGTTCAATCAAATAAAACAACTGTTTTTGTTACACAATCATTGCATCTTATATTGTATTTCTTTATTGTATCGAAACAGGAAAGGACTATAATATCCTCAATGACGAAGCGAAAATATTAACTGTATAAGGAAAGGATGGAAGATGAAATGGTATCACTTTTTTAATAATGTAGCAAGTCAGAAAAAGTAATGTTGGTGCGTATCTATTAAAATCAAATATATAAAGTGCTTCATTAATATTTGAGATTTATTATGATAGTGATGCAATTTACTCTTTTATTTATTTGAACGGTACTCCAACGACTTATTCACTAGTAACATACCACTTAATAAACGGAACATAACGTATACGATTATGGTGACTTTGTTGCTTCTACAATTAAATAACAAAGCTATTTTGTTTAAAAAAAGCACGATTTATAGTACATTATTTATTATTATTATTTATAGTGCATGAAGTGACATTGATAAGGATACTAAAAGTTACAAGAAAATCATATCATTATCACCATTCTTTCACCCATATTACTATTTACTTGGGGTCAGCTCAACATGTCTTTGTCAATCAATAAAAAAAATGGTCAAAAAAAATTACGATCATTTTTATCACTATAAAATCGTACTAACAATTTATTGTTTTTTTTTTGTTCTTCAGCTCTAATCGCTTGTAATGTAAAAAAATGTCATTATATAAGCCAGCCTTAAAACATAAAGGGTGATAATATTGAAATCACTTCAGCGCTGCAGCCCCACAGATAACAACAAACTTTTATGTGGGAGATTATAATAATCTTCTCGCTTACTAGTTGTAATATGTTGCTAATAGGAGTGTAATGCTTATATTACGCCGGCAGCGGCGCCTCCTGTATAATCCCTGGGGTGCAGGCTCTACGGTAGCTAAGCGAAGTAATAAGGTGTTCAATTCGTAACTACCATTTTTTTTATGTTTTCAAGTTATGTCTGAAGCTATGTGAATGTTTTTTATTATTATTTTTGCCAGCATAGGTAACTAACTATGAATGGTTTTAACTTTTATTTAAAATTATGTTTTATCGGCAAAGGCAACCGCTTTCAAATAATAACAAGACAGCACTTACTATCTCCCTCCTTTACCGTTTTCTGGTTTTTAAGCTAAGTATGATTTATAACGATGCATCGGGCTAAAATTTATAATCACCTATGCACTCAATATCGTTGATACCAACGGATCCGTACGAGGTAAGAGACGTTGTTTTAGTATTACGATCGCACAGTACACCTGGTTGGGACATGATCACTGCAGAAATTTTAATACAAAATATCAATTCGCTAGCCCCACCAATCACTTTCTTGTGTAACCTTAGTCTGGAAACTGACTTGCTTATGTTGGCCGATGACACCGTCTTGGTCTTTCATGGAAAAACTTGTAAGGCAACTTTTGAGAAGGCCGAGAGTGGCTTCTATTAAATATCTAGGTGACACGATATATGGCCGACTTACTTGGAAAGCGCATGTGGAGCTACTGCAGCCAGGATCAGGAAAATGATATATATTTTCAAGAAAATACGCAGTGTTGCACAAAAGGCACTATTGCTTCGTACGTATCAAGCATTAGGTGAATGTATAGTTAGATACTGCATTTGTGCTTTGGGCGTTTCAAACAAGACATTTCTTACAGAAGCAGAAAGGGCGCAGCGTGCGGTATTAAAAGTGCTTATGCATTTGCCGTTCAGGCATTCAATACTCGATGTTTACGAAGGGCTGGTGTACTCACTGTGAGAAATATATTTTTGTATGAAACTCTATGAAGATATTACAATAAGTATGTGTCAACCAAGAGTATTGAACGTTTTCCGGTTCCTCGCCAAAGAACAGCGTTTGGACAGAAGCACTTAAACTTTATTGCGCCCCATGTTTACAAGAAATGTAATAAAATTAATTATTTACGTACATTAGGCAACAATTTTAAGAAAGTTATCTTCATATGGCTAAAGTCGTTTGACTAAGAAGCAGTAGATAATCTACTAACAGTGGTGACTTTATTGCGTTGTGACCTGTTACTGCTTCATAGCTTTTTTTTTCCTATCAAACAAAATAAGCATATGAACTCACACATACACAAACACACACTATCACACACTTACACGTAAACTAACAAACACACTTCGAGCAAGAGAAGAATTTTTTTTTTTTCATTTTACTTTATTGAATAATTTTCTTTTTAAAACATTATAAAATTGTTTCGTTTTTTATTGTTTTGTCGTAAAACAAAAAAAAATAAGCATAAAACTTTGTGTCGTTGTATTAAGAGAGGACACTGGCTCCTGCAACTCAGTTAAAACTAGCGCAGAACTCAGAGAAATCTATCTTTTTTGTACATCTTGATGCATGTCAATAAACAATTTTAGTATTTTGTTGTATTTGTAGTTCAATGAAAATGTAGTTGAATGAAAATCTTTAATGGATAGTTACCTAATTACAGTTTAAGACACATTCATTAAATGTAATGGTACTATAAAAATTTCCTTTATTACTAAGTATATTAAGTCTGGCACTTGATTGAAGAAGGTTTGGACCTCTTGTGCTGTGAAAACTTTGAATTTCTTCGCTTTGAATCCAGCCGACTGTCTTTTCAGAAAAGGTGCTAATTTGGCGAAATCTTTCAAATATATATCGTGTTTTGTACTTAAAGACGTCTATAACATTGAATACACGCTCTATAGAGTTGAAGATTTCTGATTCTTAAATAACTATTGAAATATGTTAGCAACACGTTAAACAAAAAAACAGACTCGTATTGTTATTATTTTAAGTTATTGAAACAATTAGTGAAAGCACAATTCTCAAAATTATACCGAATAGTTTTTGTTGGCATTTTTACAGTTTGTGTTATGGTATTGGTATTATTAATAATTTCGTTGTTTTAACTATCTTGGGTAAATGTCGGAGAAGAATAAAAATATTCAATGTATTTAGACATAAAATCTTGAAGAGATATGAGGAACAGGATGTAAAGTTCACTCATACTCTTCGGAAAGGGGAGGATCCTCCGACCAGATGGATGTCGTGTCTGGTGGGTAACTGCCCAATGATTGTCGCCACAAACTCTTTACGGAGATAAAAGAAATAAAAAAAGTTAAATTTAAACACAAGTGCGGTAATCTATAAATATATTTCCAACACAGTTGCTCATAAAGTGGTTCTTATAACACCGCTTTCAGGTTCATATTGCAGTGTATTAAACACGCGTGCTTTTTACTTTACATTACCGCACCCGTGTTTTATATTAAACTTTTTTTTCTTTCATCTCCGTTAAGAGTTTTTATGTCTAAATACAATGAATATTTTTATCATCTTTTTTTTTAAGTTTGTTGTATTTTTTTTTTTGTTATAACGTTTTATTTTTCTCTTTTTAGGTGTGGTACTACCCCTCACAAATTCGTGTATAACATCTTCGGAATACACTAAGTCGAAAAAATACGTATTATTGAAGTTATCTCAAAAACCACTCATCAGAACTTGACCTAATTTATATGGGACCATTCGATAAGTATACCCTTTCAAACAAAGAATTTTTCAAATCGGTTTATAAATGATAGAGTTCTGAGGTAAAACACATAAAAAAAATGCAACTCGACTGAGAAACTCCACCATTTTTGGAAGTCGATAAAAAACCAAAATCGTGCAAACTTGGGTATTTGAAGTGCTCGATGGTGCCGGAACAATCTACATTAATGTCTCAGAACTCTCTATTACTAATTAATTTAAACTAAACACGCCTTTACCCATCACGGTAATGAAATAAAACATCTCCAGCCAGATCACAAAAGATCAGCACCTACTTACAGCTCATATGATGCTGTCTCAGAAACAACCAGTCAAACATATCCCAGTCTTTTGAGCAATAAATTGTGCAAACAAGTTGTCTGTTATGAGTGCTACGCTGCTACGCTGCTGTCGTAGCATCTCGTGCACTTGACTACGCCGTAGCAAGAAAGCTTAAGATTCTACTGTACATACAAACGAGCTTGCTGTCCAAATCAGAAATATTACTTTAATACTAACACTGCCATGTCAAGAAATATAATAATAGTCTGTTTATTGAATTTGGTACAGTACAGAGTTAAAAGTGATAAAAGTATTATCATCGTTTTATTTTCCAAACCCAAACAGTTGTCTAGGCATGTCACAATGTCCTCGTGCACTCCAAAGTGAGCTTTTTCCAGTACATAACGACCTCAACAGATATTCTGTTGTTGTATTTTAAAAAGCAATAAAAAGATCTGGTTGGCAGAATAGCCCCCGGCCAACTGGCGGCTTCGACGGGATTGCGACGCTCTTAACTCAATACAAACGACGCTATGACTTACACTAATTCCACTACCTCATTTTACATAGTAGAACTAAAATTACCTCTTTTTTATTAAAGTTCCATCGCAAATTGCATTCTGATGTAATTAGTCGTCGCAAGACAGTATACTATGAACAAAAGGCTAAGTCCATTAATGAGAGGATGTGTTCCTGCAAGTCCCGGAGAGCCCTTTATTTCGTAAGCAATTTCAGTACAAGACGTCTAACAAATAGTAGCACCGGTTCCGACCATTATAGCAATATGTACTGAGCTTAAAAGATTGCAATAGTGCACAAGTGTTGACTGTTTGTGATTCCTTCGCCTACCAGGTCCAATAAAAGCCGTTTTCCTCAGTTGCTTCGTGCTGTTTGCCCGAGGGAAAACCAACGTTTCAGTACTTTGTTTATTTTATACCCATAGCAATATGAACACAAAATAATATTATTACCAATTACTTCGTTTCCCAGGTCGGGCAACGTGTAGTTGGGTTTTTCTATCTGGAATTTCTCAGTAGCAGCCCGGAGCCTGGATTTGTGCCCCGTTGATGGCAATAGGCTCGCCCCCTATTATATATTAAAAACATAACTGGTGAAATGTAGGTGTACTATAGATACACCTCTGCCCAACCCTTCGGGGAAACAAAAAGGCAATTCACGTGTTATGATGTTTTCGTACAAATAGAACACAAACAAAACCATGTGAATAACTGTACATGAAGTACAGTAAGCGTTCAAAAGTGGATAGGTACGTTAAGAGTCGTATTGCTGTGAACTCGCGGTACGACTGTATGTGTTTAAACGACACACACCACAGAGATCGCACATACTGACGTATCGTCGCGTACTCGCATCGCACTACACGAAACAAAAATATATTTCCGTCGCTTTTGTTAGACACGTATCATGCTCGTGATCTGGCCAGTTTATGACATTGCTAAAATTCGAGTTAATCTAATATGAGCTGGTAGCAGTCGGCGCCAAGCGATGGACTGAGATGCAGCACAGTTTATTTCCAATTTTTTTATTTCGGTTTGCATTATAACAATATTTCAAAAAAATGCTTTTTCATTATTGTGGTTCTAGCAATAAAGACTTTAGAATAAAAAGGATAATCATGATAAAGCGTTGTTTGCAGACGACAATTCACTTTTATTTACATATAAACTCAAACGTCAGCAGCTGGTTACCGATAATGTAAATAGCGCCCTCGCTAAAGAAGTTAACTGGTAAAAATTTATAACCTACTTCTTATCGAGAAAAAAACAAGTAGAAACTAGTGTTCATATAAAGGGTGAAGAGTTGAAACTTCAATGGGGCCCCCATATATATAAATTGTCAAAAAAGCTTAGCTCTGCAGCATACACCGTTAGAAAAAATCGTAATTTTACTGATATAGAGACCATCCTGTTAGTATACTTTAATAATTTTCATAATGTGATGTCGTACGGTATTCTGTTGTGGGGAAATGCCGCCGACATTCGGACAAGTTTTGTTTTACAAAAAAAAGGCAATTCGATCAATTTATAAATTAAGTCCCAGACACTCCCTCAGAGACAAATTTAAAGAGATTAATATAATGACTATGTCTACTCAGTATATTTATGAAAATCTTTCGTATGCACATAAAAATATTAATCTGTTTAAAAAGTACAGTGATATCTATAATATAAACACTACCAGCCTCAAGAAAATAGGTGGCTCGTTTAAATGTGGTGTGTGTTTATAATTAATCGGTTTTATAATAAACTTAAAAACGTTGGTCTAGTGGTCGCAATCGCTACTGCTGAGCATGAGGTCCTGGGTTCGATTCCTAGGTCGGGCAACGTGTTATTGGGTTTTTCTATCTGGAATTTCTCAGTAACGGCCCGAAGTCTGGATTTGTGGCCGGTAGATGGCAATAGGCTCGCCCCCTATTACATGGGACTTAAACATAACTGGCGAAATGTGGGTGTACTATAGGTACACCTCTGCTCTCTCTCTCTCTCTGTTATGTGTTCCTAGACACATTCAAGAACTAAGCCTAAATAAATTCAAATCTTTTATAAAGCTGCCAGCAGTGGATACATTATGCTTTAGCTTATTATATGCAGGTATTTGTTTGTGACGTATTTTCCACGAGCTGTGTCAAAACGAAGAAATCATGTTATTTATTTGAAGTAAATTATAACAAACTTTTCGCTTTCATGAAGAATGCTTTTATAAATGTATGAGCAACATTGGATGTCTTCGATAATATTTTCTAATGCGGGATCCGAGGTTCTTATACAAGCAGGCTTATATTTTCTGCTATTGTTCTAGGAACAATTTCCTGATATGAAACCCTTTGTTATAGTGTTATGCAAGCATTTGGCGGCCTGCCAGCTCCCCTACATGTTTCATATTTCACTGGATCAGCGTAGTTTACAATAGCTGATGTAACGTTTCTTTAATTTTAGCGTTATGCAAATACACTGTCTATCGACTATTTAGCCAATAAAAGACAACTTGATCTGACAAATCGAGTTTAACATTAAACAGGCCTTAAACACGTCATTTATGAATGCATAACCATATTAAGTATCCTTTTACCAAGTGTATAAATTCTTGTAATAAGACAACTTTTAGCCTCAAAAGTTGTTCAATAAACATAACATAACATCACGCCTTGTTTCTCCGAAGGGTTGGGCAGAGGTGTACCTATAGTACACCCACATTTCGCCAGTTATGTTTTAAGTCCCATGTAATAGGGGGCGAGCCTATTGCCATCAACCGGGCACAAATCCAGACTCCGGGATGTTACTGAGAAATACCAGATAGAAAAACCCAATAACACGTTGCCCGACCTGGGAATCGAACCCAGGACCTCTTGCTCAGCAGTAGCGATTGCGACCACTACACCAACGAGGCAGTGTTGTTCAATAAACTGATTCGTTATCTTAACTTAATACAGCAGTTAATGCGTAGATAAAATCGTATAAAACGGGGGCCTTTATCAAACAAATGCCATCAAGTCCGTTTAAGCAGACGACAACCTCATAGGTTGACCTGCGAGATGCCATACACAAAAAAAAACAAATGCCAGTACCTACGCACGCACCCATTGATCCTTCAAAAAGTAGGCCACCTAACGAACCATTATTGTGCTTACGATGGTAATGCACTCTTCTCTTGCAAAAAGGGACCGAGTGAAGAATTTCTCGAGTCGAGTGGATTCATTAAAGCGAATACTTCACATTCGATCGAGAGGTAATGGCATTGCTTAAACGGAAGACGGTATTGTAACTTGCATAAAAGAGAACCGTTCACAAAGGAGAGGCGGTTTTCAACAAACCGTTGTCCGCTTTAGATCCCTACACTGACTTCTTTACTGTATGTAAGTACTCTTTTGTCTAACGCTATCGGAGCTTTAGTGGCAGGCTCGTCCAAAAATATAGCTGCGGGGCGTGTTTTGTGTCCGTCCTCAACGAATATCTTTCTTTTATTTTTATCTCAATACTGAATCTAATCCACTGTCACAGCTTCTTATTTTCCCGGGTAATTTAAAGCCCTCGAAACCTTGAACCCGTCATTCTAACTCGCTGGTTTTTTTTGTTATGTTTTTGGCCACTTAAACTCAATTAGGTCCACATATCTGGCATTAAATAGAAATGTATCGGCGGAGACCACTGTAAGGATTTGGAATACCTAGTCATTCATCGAGATTCACGTCGAGTCGCGGCGACAGACAGAACCGATAAGACGGACCGGGGCGAGTCAACTCATTTATATGTATATTTGCTGACCACGCCGCAAGCATTCTTGCTCTCATTTACACTTTCACCCTTGGCTGAATTTTCAATCTGCTTTAAACTACACCTTATTTGTAACTGTCAGAATATCTTTCATAGCCTGTATTACATAACCCACATAACCACTGTCTACATATAACATTCCGTGGATTGTTTTCTGAGAATACGAGAAAGCCTAACGACGTGAATAAAAAATGAGTGTTTATCAAAACCAGTGATTGCTCACCCATCCAAACACAAACCAATTGGTTGTTACTTATCGAGCACACGATAACATTCGGCAACGTTTATATTTTCAAAAGAATAAAAGATTAGTCTAGTATTATAAAGTATAAGTGGTATCTTCTTTCTTAAACCTATTTACGAGGCAGCAGACGTTGTCGCAGTATTGCTTAAACGGAAGACGGTGATTACAAATATATAAACAAGCAACCATTTTGGATTTGGCTGATGCCATTAATATAATAAATCAGGATTTAGATTCAATTTGCGAGTGGAGTGAGGCACATGGGTTGCAGGTTAATCTATCGAAGAATCTGAGTCTTCGATGAATTGTTTTTGGCAGCTCAAGGATGACCCCCAAGATAAACTGGTCGCAGCTTCCCCAAGTTCAATTTTACGGAACTGCTATTCCAGTCAGCGAAAAGGTTAAGAACCTTGGGGTTTGGATCGACAAACATCTTTCTTGGGGTCCCCAGTTACAGGAAGTAAGTCGCAAAATTTTTGCATCTGGAAAGTCCCTGAGACGATTGCGGACCTTTCTTCCAACTGCCACTAAAACTGCGCTTGCACAATCCCTTTTAAGTAGTCTATGTGTTAATTCAGGTTATAAACTATCTGTGTGCCAAATTTCATCCAAATCCGTTCAGTATTTTTTGCGTGAAAGAGTAACAAACATCCATCCATACTCACAAACTTTCGCGTTTATTATATTAGTAGGATTTAACAAATAAAATTGACAAGACATTACTTAATACATGTAAAACGCTGTCTGTTTTTGTTATAAACACAACGTCTAAAAATCAGGCTTAACTCAAAATCCGTGTTTCCGAGTACACGATTTGAAATTATGTACATAAAACGTATATAATAATACTTTAAGTAATAAGAATGGTTTCAAATAACGTATCGAGGATGCGACCGTTATCTCTAACCCGTTCGAGCTATTGAGATACAAGAGCCTGCCGTGGGACCTGTAATGATGCCGAGTTGTGATGAGCGCTCCCTCCCTGACTACTCTATTCAACGAGAACTCCATTAACAGCACACAATGTTTAGGTATAGGTATGTGGTGAATGGTGACAGTTAAAATAACAGAAGCAGTTCAGGAGACCAGAAATATTGGACACCCGAAATTTTATTTTTAGAAAGAGAAGCCAAAAACAATCGTGAAACCTGCGCCACTGATATAGTGGTCTAAAAATCCGCATCCAAAATATAAACTAAGGCCAAATAATCTGTGAAGCCTGTAAAGGATTGGCGACTGACTCCCATGACTGCCGTAAATGGGGACCGGTTCTATTTTTGGATGTTCAGCAGTATGTTCCTTTTGAGTGAAAACAAAGTCGATTGAGATCAACATTTTGTTTGCTAATTAGAGTGATTTGGGAAATATGAGGGGGCTTATTACATAGATCCCTGGAATAAACTCTCCTTACTTACTTTAGAAAAGACTATGAACGTTTACGGGCGGTCATAATGGGGATAAAGCAAATGACCGCCATAGTCATTAGTAGCCATTCCGAAAGGTATAAGTAGAGGCATTATTGTCTCTTTCACCGTGACTCTTCTGAGTTGTATCGATCAATTCACTCATGCATTAAAATAATACGAGTAAGTATAAATACAGACTATTGCGTACAAAAACTGGACATCAATGGAACTGTCTGCCCGCGGAATGGGCTTTGCCCGCGTGGATTCAGGTTATAAACTATTTGTTTGGCAAATTTCATCCAAATGCGTCCAGCCGTTTTTGCGCCGATACGACATCCAGATAAACGAAAAAAAACGAAAAACTGGATTTTTCCACACCTCGTAGCAATTACTTTTTTTTCAATAATATTAGATGCACAGTTGTTACTATTTGATTATATGTATAGAGACTACCTACGTATGTATTTTAATATCAATTAAGTAAGCGAGCAATAGAACGTACATTTATCATGATTTACATTACCAAGTTAGTAATACCCATATATACTTTTACTTACACATTTCGCGTAGATATACAGGATATTCTTATTCAAATTTATTTAAAATATGAGTTCATTTGTCATGAAATATCAGAGGTTCATAGGAATCCACACTGGATTATATGAGAAGATCACGTCGGAGACGAACGAATATTCAAACAGGTATTATTCGAATTCAATGGCTTTCCTTGACTTGGAATTCAATACTTACACATTATTTGAAATGTCATCCAAGTCTTATAAATAACATATCAATCTTCTTCTGTGACAACATATAGAGAATAAGTAAAGTCGGTATGCATTTAAGCGGAAATTGCAGAGTTATTTTCATAAAACAAATAGCGTACACCTTTCACCATTATATTTGTATAAATGTTTATATATATTGTAAGTATATATTCTTTAATATGTATGTATGTGTATTATAAGTTACACAATATCTATTTTACATCACACATCACAAATTTATACATATTTTTAAAATATTTTTTTCCATCATTGTTCCCTTCAATTAAAGCACCTGCCATCTAATCTCTTCACCACCCTTGGTTGACTGGTAGAGAATGCCTAAGGCATTAAGTCCGCCTTTATACCTCTTTGGGTTCGAAAAGTTTAAATTAACAAATATTGTATTTACTATACAAGTCATGGTGGCAGCATCATACAAACATCTCAATACTTCGATGTAGCACCAGTCAATACAGTCCACGAGACCATTTAAAAAAGCGATGTAACGTGCCACCGCGCACCGCTTGAATAAACGCACCTTCAAAGTAAAAACCCTTTTTTTACACCGCGGCGTCGATGTGCTAATGGCGTTATATATTTGAATGCCATTGATATAGTTTCTACTACAGAGGTTGCTCTTGCTTCATAAATATTTTCTTTTTTAATACGGAAATAGACATAGGTAAAGTAGCTATTTATTGTATAAGTTAAAATGTGTTATGGAATAATAAGCGAGGCAAGCAGATGAGGTTTTCTGTCTAAACTTGTATGAAGAAACTAGACATAATGGTGCCAATTCTCTTGTCACAAATGCCTCTATCCTAGACTACAAACGACGATTTCCCGTTCTGAAATTGATTAAAGTGACACAATTTAACTATAATTTAGTTTGACAGTACTAAGATGGCACTGAGCTATTAATTTAGTGTAAAAAGCAATTTTGCTATTCTGAATACGACGTTTTCATCTACAATTTCTATTGTCTAACTAAATCTGACTATTAAAAGCGATTTAAAAAGTGTGGATTAAAATTATTTTTAAGGAACTAAAATTCACAGCTCGACTTCAGGTGCAAAAACAGTACCATATCTGTCTTTGTCTTTTGCATGTATCACGAAAATGGTGTATCCTATCGCAAAAATAATGAAAATTTCGACCTCCTTTATAAAACTCATAATCCCTGAAAACTCAACATGAAAGTAATAATTTTTCATACAAAAAGTCAAAATTCCATATAAAACACGTCGAGGAAAATAGTACCACGTTGCGAAGCCAAAAGAAAAACAAATATACCATTTGGAGTTGCGATTGTCAAATTCGATTTTAGTTGTATCAAAATTAATTTTAAATTTATAGTTTTTTTAAGCAGAATTGCTATACGATTCTCATTTCAAGTTTGGTTCGGTGTACAAGAGAATCGGCACCATTACCTACCTAAATTAAATAAAACTTATTTGGAAAAACAAAAAAACTAATGTTATTAACTAACATATAGTGTATATATGTATATATAGAGATACAAAATTTATACAAAAGTATTAGAAAAGACTTTATTCTTTCCAACATTACCCTTAGGTTTCACACAAATGCGGGGACTGTCGCATAGGAGCTGTGGTCGTAAACGGACTTTCAGCGGAGAGGAAATAGGGCCACAGCCGTGGACGCACGCACGGAAATGAACCCGCCCACAAACGCTTCCCCAGTGCTAAAGTTCACTCCGGAACACTGCCACCACTGCTCCTTCTATCCCGCAGATGTAAATAATAAGTAGACGAACGAATAATGCTGCAATATTGTTGGATTTTTAGATTAAAGATGCAAGTGACAGCAACGTTTTCAATTGAAAATTGAGTGGTGAATGTTGCTGTACCAACAGAAGCCGTAAAAAAGAGGGAAGAAGTAAATTAGTCTTTGGTACGCTCTTTATTTTACCTATAACCAAAATGGCAGTTGCTTATTTCATAACGGCAACAGTAAACAAGCGTTATCTTATTATGAAGCCGAGTCAGCGCCGAGACGTCGGAGTGACTGACAGCCGACTGAGTCACCCTCCTCTCATTACATACCTTTCCTCCGGCTGTCTACCCCAGCATTATTAGTAAGATACTCATTCATTTCCCATGTGATGATAATTACGTTGAGTCACCCAGACCTCTTCCAATATTTATTATCCAATTTAAAATCAGTAGGCGTTCAGAAAATTTATTTCTGAGGCTTTCTTTATTTCATGATCACGGCCGCTTACTCGGGAGCGGTTCAGTTTATATTCGACGGCAGTATCCGTACGGCACATTTGCTTCCAATTCAATTCTCTGCTCGGCTCGTTGCAGCGTTGAATGAGCCATCGCCGAGATTGTCTCCTCGCCCGCGCCGCACCCTGCGTCCGCCGCGCCTCACCGACCCGCCGCGCCCGCACCCGCGACGTGACAAATACCTTCATGCCTCGACCTGCGAGTAAATCCATTTATGCCATTATGTATCGATAATGTACGCGCAAATTACTTACTTGTTCCTTCGGGCGCGATAATTCAATAAAGCACCACAATTTGAGAGTAAATAATTTTAGGTACACATTTTTATTAACGTATAAACATTCTTCGGCCCTGACGTAAATGCAATGTTAAGTCTCGTAAACACAGGCGCGACGCCACCGCGCGACACAAAGGCACCGGTACCTTTGTGTCGCGCTGCACTGTGGCGTCGCGTCGCGCCGTTTTGCGGGAGCCTTTACAGAATAATAAATACTAAACACAAAACAACGTGCTGAAAACTTTTTGTTTTTCATCCAAACGTGTGGAAAATTATATCCATTATTTCATTCCACGAGATAGCGGCGCTAGGTTTAACTATAGGTTGCAACAAAAAAAAAAAGCAAAATTATTCATTTGCAGCGGCTTGTTTTTGCTCATAAAATATGGGGGTTCTCAATCCAATTTCGATTAGGTACACGTGCACATCCAATAGTAATGACTTCTGATCTTGCCGGAGCGCATGGAGATGCATCTGGTAAACTGCCAAGTGAACTTCCTGCTGTTACGATGATTACTCGCAGGTTTAGCTCAAAATCACATGTTCGCCCTACGTTAACCATGTAGTGATAAGTACGAAGGAATTATAATTGATGACAAATACGATGACAACATTGAACCAAAGTCGCACCGACCGAACGTAGCGCTTTTATATTATAAGCAGATCACATCGACACATTACAAAACAGTCTAACCCCATGGTAGGTAGTAGGTACCTCGCTTACCGTATACTGGACGGACGGACGACGGTAATACCTAGAAGGTGGGCCCTTGTAGGTATAACTGTAAATCTAGATCGACAGAGAAATAAACCCATTGTCTACCAAGATAGATAGGTTACGCCTCTTTGCGGTAACCACAGTAAGATACCGGGCTATATCTATGAGCTTGGGAATACCCTAAGAGCTTTTCCTTAAAACAGGTTCTTTTAGACTTTGATTTATCGAGCCTTTACACAACAGCATTATTAGTAGGTATTCTTTGAAGTTTTAATTCAGTTGCTCAGTTGAATTAGAATTTAAGTTAAGAATGATATCAATTCATTCTTAAATTAAATTCTATACAAGAAGAAAGTATAGAATCGATTAATGTGTTATGCCTACGTTATGTCTAATTTCAGACAAATTCTCTGTGAAACCACGTAGATAGATAGATAGATCTACTTATATATAAAATTCTCGTGTCACAATGTTAGTTACCAAACTCCTCCAAAACGGCTGGACCGATTTGTATGAAATTTTGTGTGCATATCGGGTAGTTCTGAGATTCGACCAAAATAAATTTAAAAAAAGAAGAATCAAATAGACGTTTGCGGGGTCAGCTAACAGATAGATAAAATACTCTTTATTATGTACACCTTATAAATTACAGATATAAATGTAGAAATTTTATATGGAACACGTAATAGATCTGAAAGTCTCATAAAACATTTTCTAAAAGCTAACAATACGTAAGTAGCTGTATGCACAACAAAGCAGGTATGGAGCAGCTGGTGTCAACGGTATACCGCGGTGTGGCGCTGAGGCCGGCGCCTCGGGTACCTGCCCCACCGCAGACGAGGAAGCGACTATAGTTATCGAGTATTTTATCGCTCAAGAAACGTACAATAGATGTAGGTCCCGTGTCAGTAAAAGAGATACATAATATTAATAGTTGATCGCTAATTGTTCACACTGCATGTGAGATCTCTCTCGCCTCAGGGTCGCGGGTAATTCGAAAGAGTAACCGTGGCCCTGGCACAGGCAACTGAAGGAACACGGGTGGGTTTTAGTCAGTAAAAGTCTGACACGATTTGATGATTGCCCCACCCAAAAAAAAAAAAGGTGAGATCTCTCTCCACTAGTTTGAAACAGCGACGAGAACTAGCAAAGAAAATACTAGCTCAGCGAGTCGTTCGCTCGGCGGGCAGAACACTCGCTGAAAGACTCTCGCTTGGCAAATACGCATACCAGCAAGTGACTGGGCAGTCATTGTACTCGTCGCTCCCACACACCCTTGGTCGTGGCCCAGCGACAGAACGATCACAATTACACACTCGCTGCTCGATGCTCGCGAACTCGTCTCTAGTTGCTAACTCTACTCGCTTCTCGCTAATCGTCGGCGGTGGGACAGGTGCCTTCGGAAGGAAACTCCCATTCAGCGAGCCATCAATGCGCGCCTGCACTGTGTACCGAAGGAAGCAAAGTGTACAAAATTAAACACACTTTGGAAGGTCGCCTGATTTACTGGCCGAGATGAACCTCTGCACGAGAAACTGCGCTTCTTGGCTCTTCACTATTGCTCTTTATTTTGAAGGACCGACGCCTGCAATAAGGTGACTGATAATGACAGCCTTTAACAGAAGTTTATTGGTAGTTTACTGCTCTTTGTTGCCAGGTAGAGCTCTGTCACGGTTTATTCTTTTTCGTTTAGTGATCGTTATGAACTCAGTTAGTACTACAAAATTGTTTACTTAAGTGAAATTATGTTTGTGTGTAACTTTTTATCAAAATTTAACTACAGCTTTGGCCAGCAGCCTGTACGAAAATGAATCAATACATTTCTACAGACGTATCACTAAAAGATTTGTGCTAAGTACTATTTAATTTTAATAAATTCACAATTAAATTAACAATTTGGGTCGCATTTTCAACACTTTATTTTTCCTCATTCTCTCTCATCTTAATGCAAATAAGCACTTTCACGAGAATATCTACCTAAGCGCGCGCATTTTTCGCGTCATTGGTTAAAATATATCTATATAAATGTGTAACGATTTCATTACTTTGCGCCGAAGCGTACCCGCGAGGACCATTTTACAACAAATTGTAATGAGATTTTAAAAACAATAGGATTTCAGAGAGAAAAAAATTGTGCTAAGACGATTAGCAAGCAACTTAAAATAACGAGCATTTAGGGAAATTGATTATATAAATAAAGTTACCGAGTTTTTTTTTCCTTTTGTTAATAACTACTTGTTCAAAAGAAGGCCTCGCGCTTTTGTTTCTCATTGTGGGCATGTCGTTATGGGCTTTTTGGGTGTAGGTATTCCTTTAACAATTTGATTTTTCAAAATCGCAAAAAAAAAAATATAAACATGCATATTATTATTATATGACTATTCATAGCCCAACTCAAAAAAGACATAAACGGATACAACAACTTTCTCATTCAATTTACTTTCTTTTTTTCGTATAAAGTGTCTGTGCGGACAGTAGCCCAATTTTTCCTGGCATATCGTTCACTCTATGCGTATCAAACAGACTAGACTTGGTTTCATATGTTAGTGGAGTTATGCAATACGAAAGTCGTAAAATCAAGCAGAGTTCGGTCTAAACGAAGACAATTACTCTCGATCATTTGCTGAAAATGTGTTACGCAATTAGGCTGCTGGTGACTACTACAACATTAATTTTAACACTCACTAGCGTGAATGTGTCAATGAAAATCAGAACAGAGGCACAATTCCCGTTTTTTTAAGAACGTTCGCTTTCTTAACTCAGTCTCAATCTGTCAAAAATACTTTATCTATATTTATCACCAGTTTTTGACATTTTTTTGTGGCTGAGGTGAGACTTCGACTAGATTTTGAATGTTTTAATTAGGACAATTGGCCTCGCCCGCCCACTACGTACCTTCAGCGCTTCACCCACCAAATGGAAAGCTTTTAGCTAGTAAACGAATTTATGTACTATTCGAAACAAGCGTGCTTACTGGAGACGCACATCGCGCGACTAGATTAAAAAAAGTGTTTCTCGAAAAATTTTTTTTTTTTTTTGGGAATGGCATCTCGCAGGTCAACCTATGAGGTTATCGTTTGCTTAGACGGGCTTGCCTGTGGTTGCCCTAATAAATTAAGGCCTCCAGCCAGGACTTAAACTTAAATACTAACTAAAAACTAAGCGACAACGCTATGGGCACCTCCTGTGGGGTACGGACCTCGGCTCAGGGTGTCGCTGGAAGAGGGCAGCAAGGGACTAGCTGGATCAGGATTTGAGTGATTTAGGGACGAATTTAAAGCTACAGGCTCAGCGGCGCGGGCAGGCTCGAGCAAGGGTCGGGAGGGGGTTTCTCGAAATCATTTTGTTGGCACTTATATAGGTATGAAGGTGCCTACGTTTACCATTGCAAATTGTTGCGTTATTTCCCTTAGGTACGGGTCGATATTCCGCAACACTGACGTTTTATAAGTAGTTTTCTACATAATTGTTGGAGTAATAAATATGTACCGTATGCCTCAATATAAAATATTCAAACCACTGGTTAATATGAACGTTTTATATTATTGAGTATGGCAACCCGTAAAATAGACCACAGACAACACATATGCTGGTGTATGCTCGTGTATTGTGAAACGCAACTTGTCCGGAAGAAGGTATAATTTAGGGGTTTTCAGCATTAAAAAGTGCTTAAGGGGCCGACGTACCAAGCACGTAATAACACTTCGAGTCGAGTACAAAATTCGTCCGGAATATTGCTATCTTTTTTTGACAAAAGAAGGCGAGCGAGGGACGCGGTGCGCAGGCGTGTGTGTGTCTGTCTGAGCTATTATTAGCTGTACTGTATTTACTGTACCTACCATTCATTCGTAATGACTCGGAAGATATTTCTTTCTATAAGTAATTACGTATGTTCATGATTTGCTTTGTTTTTGTTGACTACTTAAGGGAATCGTTTGTAAATCTACAGACTAGTAATGCGTTTTTTCGAAATTTCTTTACAGTGCCGGCGTATCTCAACAAGAACATTAGGACTCTCAACGAGATCTAGGCCTTGTAGAGAAAATTTAGTAGGGAAGCCGTACATACCTTTCCTAAATACAATTTTTGTAAACCAATGTTGAACGTACCTACATGCTGTCGGTGTTCTTGAATAAATTACTTATGGTACCTATACATCGTCATCGCGCGCGGTCTTTGAGGGGAACCGGCCGACAACGTGTAAATATAAATTATAGGGATATTTATAATTATTGTCTTTATTCATTTTAAGCCTGTATATGATTATTTATTGCCTTGGTCTCCACTTAAAAAACAAAGGCTTCTTCTATCTTATTTATGTACATAAATACGACAGAAGAAGCCTTAGTTTTTACTTATTCCTTTCACTAAACTTAAAAATTGTTACTCAGCAATAATCCATATCTAGCTTTTTATGGTAGATAGGTAGGTAAATACTAATTTATACAAAATATTCTTAGGTAAAATATTCTTACCTATTAATGTGAAACTCAGACCAAGAAAAAAAATTCTTTATTTTCTTGGGCTGAGTCGATGACCTCAAGCAATAAGTCAGTAAAATTGAACTTTTCATTGTTATATCAAATTCGTAATTCGGGTTAGTATTATACATCTTGTTAATTTATTTTTCATTTTTCGTAGTATGATTTACAAAGATATCATAAATAACACTTTTATTGTAGGGAAATTCAAAACAAAAATGATGACAAGAAAAGTATCTTTACGTATCAATACAAAACTGTCTTGCGTAAAGTATTGAATTTTCGTAAGTTGCTTTTATCGACATAATGGCGTAAATGAATCGTGCAGTTCTTAGTAAATGTTAGAACGTGGTTGTTTTGTAACGATACTGATACTGTATCAATCTAAAATAACCACAATGAAAAATAAAAATAATACGTAACGTCTTTGAAATCCCACTATCCTACCTACTATCCTTCTTCAACCATGTAAGTTTGTGACGATGGATGGATGGATGTTTGTTACTCTTTCACGCAAAAACTAAGGAACGGATTTTGATGAAACCTAACAGTAATATAGCTAGACATCAGAATAACACATAGACTATAATTTATAAAGATTTTGTGTGATTTGTCGATACTATAATAATAAGTATAAAGTAAGTCGAAAAAAACCCAGCCCTCAGAGAGCTATCTTGTCGTGCGCTGCCTAAGCCGTATCGTGTTTTTGTAGACGTAGTACACGAGATAATGTATCGTGGGATTGTTTGTCATAAACATTTTCAAATAAAAGTCCGGACTTATAATAAGTTCGCAAGCAAAGCTAAAGTTCGTAAGAATGGTTAGGTTACTCGATACCAAATAATATGACAAAGCGAAATCAAAGTTCATAGGATAAGTCAATAGTGTCAGAAATATAAATAGTGAAAAAAAGCAATTCATTTATAACTCACTATTTTAAGCAATAAATGAATTGCTTTTTTGTTTTTACAATACACATTTTTATTATTATTATTAAACATTTATTTCAGACCAGGTCCATAATTTGTTACAACAATGTACCTCAAACTAATGTAAAAAGTGGACACAAAATTAAATTAACTTAAATTACGACATGAAGCCGCACCCACCTTTGCGTCATGGGGGACTCCCACCGATCAGTAAAAACACCCAGGATAGTGTACGTACTGCCGCGAACGCGAGCGCGTAGGGAGGTCCGTCTCTTCCTAACTATAGCGGCAAGCCATCCACCCGCGCCTCAGCAAACATCCCTGACGCACTGCAACGCCATGGCAGCCCCAACAGTTCCCTGAGTGCATTATTATATTGGACACGCAGGTCGCTGTATGCCCGCTGCGAATAACCGACCCACAGGTTGCAGGTGTAGAAAGATCGGCAGTATGCTTTAAAAAGCGTGATTTTAACTGAATTCGTACACCGTGCAAACCTGCAGGCCAGCATGTTACACCGGACAGCCAGCGACCTGCGTTCCCTTTCTATGCCTAGATTATCACTTTGATCATCGGTGACCCAGTGTCCCAAATATTTAAATTTAGACACCCTACACAGGGGAGTGCCACACAGTGATACATTGGGGAATGCTGGGTAAGAAAAACCACAGGCTTTAAAGAGCATCAGTTCACTAATCCCAACGTTATATTTAAGCCCATGAGTCACCACATATAATTCACATATTGACACTAATCTCCTCATAGCACTAATCGATGGACTCAGCAACACCATGTCGTCTGCGTAACTCAGATTATTGGTACACACTCCTTCAATATGACATCCGACCTCAGTGCTGCTGAGCTCAATAATTAGGCGGTTAATGTACAGGTTGAACAAGCGGGGCGAGCTTAATCCGCCCTGCCTCACTCCGCATTTCAACCGCTACACACTCGAAAAGGAGCCGTTCCACCTTACACAATTGCGTTGATTGCTATACCAATACTTAAACATTGATACAACTTCAATTGGTACAGAAGTTTCAGATAGCAACTTATTCCATAACACGTCATAACTGACAAGATCAAAAGCCTTTGATAGATCTAGAAAACAGGCAAAGACAGGTGTTTTTCTATCCTTGTAGTACTGCACAGTCTGTTTGAGATACAAACTGAGCGTCATGCAGTACTAGATGCTTAGCCAATTGATCGTCAAGCAGACTGTCCAGCACCTTGGCTGAAACAGTTGCCAAGGATATAGGCCTGTAATTTGAGGCATCAGAAGCATTCCCAGTTTTATTTTTAATAACAGGCACCACAACTGTAAGCATGAAGTTATTTGGTAAAAAAAAACGACTGATACACATATTAAAAAACATGGCAAGTACACGTGGCAAGTACACCCCGGCGGCGTATTTCGGATGTTCGATACTGAGGCCATCGTGACCTTGTGACTTACCTCTTTTCATTGATTTTACCACCGATGCATCTTCCTTAGGAGTAAAACGAACGTCAATGTCCCCAGAAACAGCCTCAGCATCGACAACCCGTGTCATTCCAGTAAGTGGTGACTCAACCTTAAAATGCTGCTTAAATAAGTTTGCTATTTCTGTTGGCTCATGCACGCCCGCCACGCTCACCGGAAAACTCGACCGTGGATTCAATTTATTTGTTGCCTTCCAAAAAGCACCAAATTGCTTGTCTGTCTGATGCTCGGCTATAATATCCATTTTAATCTGCTGTTCATTATCTTGGCAATATTTTAGCTTATCTTTGAAAACTTTACGGGATTTACACATATTTGTGTAAATTAACCCTGATGTGGGTCTGTTATGCAGCATCCACGTCTGATAATGCATGCGCGCCTCCCTGTGCATGCATATTCCAACCAGTCACGTATTTTCTTTTACAACTCAGGTTATCAGAACCTATATATGAAATTCTTCTTTCAAAATACTTATAATCGTGTCATACATCTCATCTAACAGTCTTTTGTGGCTAGTATCAGAGCACTAATTTTAGAGTATTTAGTTAACATTAATATAACATCACGCCTTGTTTCCCCGAAGGGTTGAGCAGAGGTGTAGCTATAGTACACCCACATTTCGCCAGTTAATCAGTTTATTTAGTTAATTCTCATCAAAATTAATACCTTAATCGCTTTTGGCGTTTGATGTAGATAAACTTTGTCTTTCACATTCATTGGACGGATCGTTCAAAAGTTACCACTATAAGAACGGTGGACACTGCGGGCGCTGCGCAGAGCGGGGCTATGACGTTTCACGGCTAATCCGCTGAACTGTGTTTGAAGCCTGTGGAAGAACATAGGTTACTTTTCATCAACACTCCACATGGGCGAAGACGCTGGCGGAAGCTAGTATGAAATAACGTTAGAAAAGTCCGCATTGTAGTGTTACGGATCAACATTTTTTACAAACTTACTGCATTATGTGTATATTACTGAAACAATTTACTTGTCTTAATTTTGTAATATTTATTTTCTTTAATTGCAAAGTATTTCCCACACATAAATTGTTGTTGACATCGTAATTGAATTACATAAAGAAAATACTTTCAGTTGATGTATCAATGAACGCAATACTTCGACTCCTTGAAAAAATACATATTCAATAAAAATAAAAATAAAAATTATTGAATATTCTTTTATCCTGTAAAACTTGAGTTTTAGGATAACCGGCTTATTGCTTGGGGGTGTCTATGCAAAACACTTAGTAACTAAGAAGGTAGTAGGTAGGTAACTTATAATATGTCATTGGGTAATACTAACTATTAATTATATCCCAACGTTCGGAGACCATGTCGGCAACCAAACCAAATCGTAAATAAAATATCGTAAACAATAAGTCTTACGGACTTATAATTAGTCCGCAAGCAAAGCTAAAGTTCGTAAGAATGGTTAGGTTACTCGGTACCAAATAACATGGCAAATCTAAATCAAAGTTTATAGGATAAGTCAATAGTGTCAAAAATATTACAATACAATTTAGAAAGCAAATAAATACGAACGCACAGGACAATAAAGTAATCATCTAACACTGACAATTAACACGGAACAGCCCGGCGGCGGGCGCAACGTTGCGGTAATGTGTGTGCTTGTCCGAGCGATACACACCTACTACCCTGAGCAGTACGACTACGCACACATTGACATTTGCTTGACACGATAGCACTACTAGCTATTGAAAATTTATGATACATTTTGATGTGTTCCTTAATACCAAAAATGTGAATGAAAACTTAATCTTTCTTTTTTATTTCAACTATTCCTAAGTTGATAATATGAGCTATGTTTCTAATACAACAACATTACCGATATTGTTGTTCATAATAAAAAATACTATAAGGACACATGTCATTTACTCTGTAAAAAAGTGCGAAATACAATTAGCTTTAACTTCATTTTAGGCATTAGTATTTTCGAGAAAAAAAAAAGATGTAGGAACCTAGATAAACACTGTCTAAATCCGAATATAAGCATAATATGATAGAAATATGCTTTAATTGCAAATGGTTTAGGTATTACGTTTGTATGGACAACTCGTACGTCGCCCTGCTCTTAAATACTTATGTTAACACTCATTATTTTACACATCTGCTTCCCTCGAGATTTGTAGTAGAACTTTTCACATACCAATAACGTTACATCTTCGATAATTATGGTCTAGTGTCTGAACTATATTCGTTATTTTGGCTATTTAAAATAAAACAATAATAACCAGCTAATGTAGACAAAAAACACTTTCAGGCTTTTATTCAAATTTCAACATATTGTGTTTCAGCCCGTGAGGACTGTAAAAAGTCAAAATGTTTTATTTTTTTCTCTTGGCCGGGTAGCCGGTCATCATAGTGTTAGCACTGAATTATAAGTTAGCTTTAGGTTATGTAAGGTACTTTATGAAATGAAAGTATGAATAATCTCACAAGCATAATGGAAACACTATTCCGAATGACATCAGTAACACCAGTAATTACATCTTAGGGTTTTAAGAAAATTAACAGCCCAATCGGATATAAAATATTAAAAATAAAATCAACTGACCTGGCCTTGCTTTTAACGAATAGCAATATTTCTAGACGGAGTAATACACTAGGACTTTATGGTATTAGGTAAGACCTCTTCAGCGTCGCAGGAACAAATGAGTTGCGCACTTTTTTTTTGTGTATGGCATCTCGTAGTTGACCTTGAGAGGTCGTGACTACGTAACCGGACTATCCTGTGGCTGCCTTAAGCGAACTCAAAGCCTCCAGCCAGGGGCGAAAAACTTACATTACTAAGTGACAGCTCGCTAAGGGCACCCCCTTTGGGGTACGGACCTCGGCTTAGGGCGTCGCAGGTGGGAGGAAAGCAAGATGGGACAGGCTGGATCAGATTTTGTTGATTATTATTATCATGGGAATTTAAAGCTACATGCTCAGCTACGGCGCGGGCTGGCACTTCGTCGAGCAAGGGTCGGGGGGGACAGTTACGTCGGGGCCTTCGCGAGGGCGGCGAGGTCAGAATGTCGGTTTGTGCACTGTACTGGTGGCCCTACTGCTCTCCTGGATGAGAGTTATGTGGTCATCGGGGTCGGTGAGGACATGCTTGGGACGGCGGACATGACTAATGGTAGAGGGAATATAACTGGCGATCTTGACAACCAGAGGGTTGCGGTGAATCGCAGCGGTATCGAAGAAATGCTTTGAAATGCGTTTCATAAACTGACGGATAGTGGGAATCCTGAGGTCAACGTGGAGGATTTCGTTGCGAACGTACCAGGGGGAGCCTGTAATCCTACGGAGGAACTTGTTCTGGAGGGTCTGTATTCTATTGAAGCGATGGGGCTTGGCGTGTGCAAAGACTGCACTGGCATCGGTCATGATCGGGCGAATGCACGCTGTGTAGATACGCAATTTGCACTTTCTCATTATTTATACGTGTTAATTTTCCCGGAAAAATCTTTAATTTACCTGAAATTAGTACCACCACGTCGTAACAAGGTAATCCAATATTTGATTTGAGGAAATTTAAGCCTTATGACAAAGGAATAAAGCCTTTTCAAATGCACGACCGAATTTTCAATTAACTCATAGTTATCCTATGTGTAAAGCGCGTTTAATAAAATAGTCAATTTAAGGAAACTTAAACCTTATTCCAAAGCACTACGTCTTATTTAAATGCAAAACCGAATTTGTAGTTCGATCATAGCTTTCTTACACACATAAACATAGCTTTCTATTACATTTAAGCTTGTCCTGTTAAAAAAAGAAGTTAATTTAAGGCAATTTAGATCTTATCTCAAAGAAATAAAGCTTTTTTAATTGCGCGACCAAATTTGTAGATCGGTTTACACATTCGTTTGTTCAGAAAAGCCAAAATATTAGAACATTTGTGGTACTTTTTCTGCAAATGAAAGATTAATGTGAGTAAAGAGCGAGATGTATTAATATGCCGACTTACACCTTTGACGTTTGACATGCCGACGCACGCGCCGCCACCGCCCGTCTCACATCAAAGTTTCGTTATTCTCCGGCAGCGACAAGTGTTCCCGAATTTAATTTTTGTTGCTGTCACATTCATTTGTTTACGCGCGCGATGGCATTCCAGTACACCAATATTCAGTACACGGAGATGCTGAGGACACTGTCTCGTTGCAACGAAAATGTCGAGTTAGCGTGTCCAGAGTTCAACGAACGATATGATACTAGAGTGAGGGCCAGGACAATGTTAAGTGCAACTCAGCATCTGAGGGACTCCGGTACCTTTCGTCCTAACACGGCAATAGATAGAGGGGCGAATGTGCGCACTACTCGCTTACAAGCAACAATATGAAACTATTTTGACGAAAACCCAGAGAAGAGTACAAGAGAAGCAGCGCCATTATTCGACTGCAGCCACATGTACATGTGGCGCACGTTACGCGCTGATAGTGAACTCCCGTATCACCTGCGACGTTGTCAGGAGCTGACGCCGAACGACTACTTGCCAAGTGTGGAATTTAGTAGATGGTTGTAAGAGAACTGGCAAGGAAACATCATCTGGACGGACAAGAGCACCTTCACGCGAGTTAGCATTTACAACCAGCATAACCAGCATTTGTGGAGACATGAGAATCCACATGCATGCCGTGTTGATTCGTTGCAGCACAGGTTCTCCGTGAACGTGTGGGCGGGCGTCATAGGTACACGCGTACTCGGCCCAGTTTTTCTGCCGAGGTTAACTGGAGATACCTACAGTTCTTGCGGGAAACATTGCCCGAGTTATTGGAGGACGTCCCGCTCTTCTTTTTAAGAGACGTGTTTTACCAACACGACGGTGCACCCGCGCATTTCTCATGGAACGATCGGCAGCATCTTGATGCGGAATATGGGCCCCGTTGGATTGGTCGTGGAGGACCAGTGCAATGGCCTCCCAGATCGGCTGATCTAACGCCTTTAGACTTTTATTTGTGGGGTCGAATAAAATCGCTAGTTTACGTAAACGAGACAACGAGTGTAGAAGACCTCAGACAAAAAATTGAACTCGCCTTTGGTATTGTGAAAAGTGACACTGAAGTACTAAATAAACTAAAATTTAACATAAGAAAGCGTGCAATAAAGAGCATCGAGCAAGGTGGTGGACATTTCGAAAGTTTACTTGAAAGGAGACGAAGAAACAGTGTAGTGTAAATAGTTCACACCTAAATTAATTACTTAAGTAAGTAATTACTTTTATCTTTTCCGAATTTAATTAGTGTGAATATTTATGATTCAAATCTTTCATACACGCCGACTCTGAATATGATATAGCGACATGTACGCATCAGAGATAAAGGCTCGCTCTTAGAACAAAATAATCCAAAGCTTATTTATTAAGGCTCCCACAAACAGGCGCGACGCCACAGCACGACACAGAGGCACCGCGCGTCGCGCGATACGCGGTGCCTTTGTGTCGCGCTGCGGCGTCACGCCAGTGTTTACGAGACTTTACGTGTGATCTGTACGTAATTTTCGGTCATTGAACTAACGTACACACATAGCTAGTGCGTACTCCTACCCTTGCAGTGCTTACCTACCTAGCCGGCTGGCAGGCACATGAGTGTGCGGTGCGTGCGCTATTAGTGTGGGTACAGATCGAGTAGTGCGCTTAAACGTTTTACGTTTAGTCAGGACAACTATTTTATAAAAATTGCTAGGTGTAGTTTATCTTAATTTAAATACATATGTTATTTTAGTCTTATAATTTAATATTCTAATTGGAGTGTATGATCTCTTGCGTTCATTCTGTTACACGTTGTATATAAACTGTTTGCAGCATGTATAGACAAAAGGATAGAGCCAAACATAGAAGAGCACCAGCCAGTAGAACAGGCAGGATTCAGAAAAGGCTATTGTACTATCGACCACTTACACACGCTAGACCAGGCAATAGAGAAACACCAAGAACGGAAAGTACCACTCTACCTAGCCTACATTGAATTTGCAACGGCATTTGACTCTATATCACATGAAAGTATATGGCAAGCACAAAAATATCAAAAAATCCCCAACGCCTACATTAATATTTTAAAGGACATATTACTACTACTACTGTTTATAATGAAAAGCCTAAACTGGAAACAAAAAGGAATCTACATAAACGGACACTTTCTGAGCAACCTAAGGTTTGCCGACGTTCTTTTCTCCAAAACACCCAAAGAGTTAAATGAAATGATCTCAGAGTTATGCATCGTTAATGAAAGCATAGGATTAAAAATAAACACGTCAAAAACTATACTTGCAACGAACAGTATAAAAAAGCTATAGTGGATAGCTACCAATACCTAGGTAAACTAATGTCCTTCAAAAAGTCTAGACACACAGACGAGATTGATAGGAGAATAAATATGACTTGGAAGAAATTTTGGAGTCTAAAATAAATATTAAAATCAAAACTCCCTATGAAATAAAAGAAAAAGTTAAGATATTCCTGCTTACTACCCTGCCTATCCTATGGTTATCAGACTTAGAATAGCCATAGCAGATGGACAAAGCAACGTAGGACAAAATACAAACCAGCCAACGAGCAAAGGAAAGGAGCATCCTTAACATTCGCTTAAAAGACAGACAAAGAAATGTAGAAAAACGTAAGAGAACCAATGCTCTAGACGCCCTCGAACATACCCAACGTCTGAAGTGGAAATGGGCAGGCCATGTAGCACGGCTACCAGACACAAGATGGACCCATAAAACAACGACATGCTCGGGACCAACAGGAAGAAGACCGAAGGCGGCACGGCCACCGGAACTCTGGGTAGATGAAATCAACAAAATCATAGGCAAAGACTGGATAGTCAAAGCCAAAAATAGGGAAAACTGGAGCAAATTGGAGGAAGCCTGTACGCGAAAGGGGCCATGACCTAGTTGAAAAGATGTACATGTCGGCGTGACCTTTGTAAACAGCACGTGCAGCGGGCCGAGTTACGCTGTGCAAAGTGGCACATTCACCTCGCCACTCTCCCCACTACTCAGGCCAGGTTATGTTAGCGAGTGCGCAGCGTTGGAAGGGATCTTCGCCCGACAATCCACGCCTACTCACAAAGTGCCAGTGTAATATCGCTGATGAGGTCCTATCCCGATATCAGAATTGGGACTCGAAGGCAACGAAAAGCTACGAGTAATTAAAGTATGAGCTGGCAAAAGACCATGTGCTGCTGCCAGAGTTAAATATCGTTCCCCGTTTTGATTTTTTTTTTCAGGATCAATATTTATATGTCCCATCACTATAACATGTTCGAAGGCGGAAAGTGTGTGTAGAGTAGTATCCAGTGATATCAGAAATTGGTCGATGTTTTTGTAGGATGGTTCCTACATTACAATATCCAGGCAGGTTTGGTATTGTAGTTGTATTTGAAAGCCAGCATTCAGTCAATAAAATAACATCACACTTGAGTTTAATTCGGTCTAACAGAATACTTAATTCTGCAATATTGCAGTTTTTGCTACGTATGTTCTGTGTAAGAATAAGAAGATCCTGCTCCGATGAATGTGATGGATGTATGTTTAAGCCGCTACAATAATCAATCAATCAATACGTTTTATGTGTAGATAAAAAAATATTGGTACATTTTAATTGATAAATAAAATACTGTTAAAGAAAATACTTACTGACATTACGCAATAATACCGTTTAGAGTTAGTCAGGACTCAGGACTTAGCAGGAGCAGAAAAAATAACGATCAATTTTTTTTTTTTTCAATTTATATATATTTTAATTTTAATCTATAGAGTTCAAAGTCGTACATTTTTGTCACATGTTGAAATCCCGGACAAAAACGGTATGGTGAAATTTAAACCTCAAGACATCACGGCGCCAAACATTTTATTGTTTACTATAAATATAAATTGATAAAATTAACACTACTGTATGTTTGTTCACTGCAATTTTTTCATACATTTTATTGCGAAGATTCGGCAACCAAAACCAGCGCATGTAAGTAGTATGTATAATTTGCAATGTAAGTTCTAATTTTATATCAAAATCGGAATACTATTGTTACGCCTAGTTTTGCCTGCTAGATATTATTATTATTATCTGATGCTTCAAACCGTTGGTCTAGTGGTCGCATTCGCTACTGCTGAGCTTGAGATCCTGGGTTCGATTCCCAGGTCGGGCAACTTGTTATTTGGTTTTTCTATCTGGAATTTCTCAGTAGCAGCCCGGAGTCTGGATTTGTGCCCGGTTGATGGCAATAGGCTCGCCCCCTATTACATGGGACTTAAAAACATAACTGGCGAAATGTGGGTGTACTATAGGTACACCTCTGCACAACCCTTCGGGGATACAAGGCGTGATGTTGTTATGTTATGTCTTCAAACTTATAATTTTTATATTACCGAAAGAAAGGCAATGTTCACCGGTAATGACACCGTCTTTTTCTTGGCCCAGTCACCCGACTGTGTAATAAAATAAATATTATATAAACGAAGTCGCGGGAATTAACTAGTATTTAAGACTTGGATTCTAGTCACTATACCTAGTCAAATATTAATGTACACTTTAGATATCAAACTTTAAGGTTGTGATTTGTAGATTTTGTTATGATTGCAAAGCATTTGTCCATATGAAGAAGTTCTGAGTCAGGATTTTAGGGTCACGCGTGCATTACCTACATGGAAAAAGCTCACGTGGATCCCCGACTATTTAAATATTGTACAGTGAATTGGGGTGCATCACTTCAGCTACCAGGAGCTCCAGATTAACATGAAGTACTTACCAAGAATCAACCTGTAATAAGAAAACTGAAAGTAGTTCTTAAATAAAATATACATTACTTATTTTACTATCGTAGTAGTAGCAATGTAAATAGTTGCAGCGCAGCTAAGCGCTAATGGGTTCGATCCCCCGAATCGAGTATTCGTAATAGCAATAAATCTGCTCATCTATTTAATTTGTACAGTTAATCTAGCACGATATAGTATTGTGGTCTAATAGAGTATTATTTCTGTGATGACTGTTTCAGTATTCTAAAAAGATGTATTTCAATATTATGTGTACATAGATAGATAGACAATAATTAAATAATAATAATGAATTAAGGTAATGTACCTACCTGACATGTCAAAGTGGGATGCGCGCTTGAATAATTATTTGATTGTATTAATATTTATTTCTTTCTTTGTTTCACTCCATTCGGTCGCAGGAAAACGTTGAGACCCATTTTACCTCCGACGTCGACGAGGAACCTCAGGTTCCAAAAAACAAGCATGACGGGCGAAAAAGGAAGCAAGCATCAACTCGCACGACGGAGCCGGCACGAGGATCGTAGTGGTGATATAATGCTGCAGCATTATATCCTAACCAAATGAATGTTTGCAGAACAAGTTCATATCCACATTTTTCAAAGTTTTAAATATAGATGGTCTATCATTTCCCCCATCATGTAAAGATATTTGAAAATTTAAATCCTGAAATAAGTATTAATATATATGGATTAGATAATAAAAACATGGTCACTGGTCCTTTATATGTGACAAGTTTGAGGAAAAACCAGCATCAATTTAATGTACTTTAAACAGAAAGGTAACGGACATTATTGCTTACTAAAAATATACTGAGCTTGATCAAACGTCAAATAAGTAAACACAAAGGTAAAATGTACCTATGTGAGACATGCTTACGAGTTTTCACGAGTGAAACGAGATATAGTGCCCATCAAAAGTGTCCTAAGATTTTGACAATTTTACCTGAAAGAAGTAGTATTCTCCACTTTAAGAACTTCAAAAGTTAACAAGCAAAAAATTTATTTCGTTATTTATGCCGATTTTGAAAGTCTTTTACTAAACTGCAACATAAATGTAACTGAAAATACTCGTACCTATGAGGTTCACGAACCGTCATGTTTTGGTTACTATATTTGTTGTTCACGCAATACGGATCTGAATAAGTATGTTACATTATAGAGAGCTGATTGTGTAGAACTATTTATAAAATATTTAATAAGAGGTTTTGAGTACATTCACGGTATCTTATTAAATAAAATACCCACGGCACGTCATATCTGTAATTATTGGCTCTTTGAGGATAAGTGATGGATCATGATCACATTACATCACAATACCGAGGCGCAGCACACTCTCATTGTAATTTAATGTTAAGAGTTTGCCTTTTGTACCTGTTATTTTTCATAACCTATCCGGGTATGACTCTCACCTATTTATAAAAGAATTATCTAAGTATGAAGGTATAGGTCATTCCCAAAAGTACTCCATACTAAGAATGCATTAAAATCAAGCCCTATTCAAGTCAAGTTCATAGATTCTTATCAATTTCTTAATTCAAGTTTATACACATTAGTAAATAATTTGAGCGAAACTTAAATAATTTGACTTTGTTAATTTATCAAAAGAATTTCGAGATATAAGTTATAACCAGTTAAAGAGGGTACGACAAAAAGGAATTTATCCCTATGATTATATGAATGCATACTCAAAATATAACGAGACTCAACTTCCATCGAAAGTTGGTTTCTATAACAGTTTGAATTGTCAGCATATTAGGGATGATCAATACGTACACGCACAATCTATTTGGCAGTCGTTTAATATTAAATCACTTGGAGAATATATAGATTTATATTTAAAGACCGATGTATTACTTCTTTCTGACGTATTCGAAAAATTTCGTCAACCTTCTCTGGATCATTATCAACTTGATCCAACGTATTATATTAAATAAAGAAAGAAAAGAAAGAAAAATTGTTTATTCTGCACAAACAAAACGCACATTACAAAAAGTTGACACAAATTTCACATATATTCACAGTAGCCAAAGGCCTATTACTATTATTATTACTGCACCTAGTTTATGTTGTGATGCGATGCTACTGTACACAGGCGTTAAATAAGAGTTAATTTGTAGTTTAGAAATATAAGTTTTTTTTTTTAAGGAATACGTGGAAGCTTGGTACAATGTTCTCTTCGCCATGCTCAAGCTAATAATAAATATTTACCAAATTATGATGCTTCTCAAAAATCAACTTATTTAGTTTATCTTGACTGTAACCATTTATATGGTTACGGAATGACAAAGAAAATGCCTATTTCAGATTTCCGTTTTTTGACAATCGATGAGAAAACAATAAATGTGTTATCAATATCAGATGATTTTGAATATAGATATATTTTAGAAGTTAATTTAATATATCCTGAGAGTTTACATAATAAGCATAGTAATTTACCTTTTGCACCCGAGAGGTTCACACCTCCTGGAGGCAAAACACCTAAATGAATTGCCAATTTATACGACAAATTCAACTATGTAACACCTTACGTTCATTTAACGGCATGTTTATTGAATGGACTAATTTAAAAAAAAGTTCACGGCATTTAAACTTTTAAACAAGAACATTATTTACAAAAATAAATTGACTTGAATACTACATGGCGTCAAACTTCAACAACCGCATTTGGGAAAGACTTTTTCAAACTCCATAATAATGTTATATTTGGGAAAACAATTGAAAACAGACGCAAACAAGTTGATGTCAAATTACTTACCATGTATTATTACAATAATAAAACTAACAAGCACCACGGTGCAGAAAAATTAATTTCAAAACCAAGTCTGAAAAGTATTGCAATTTTTTCTGAAAGTTTTGTTGCTATTCAATTAACTCCTGAAAAAAATATTTTATACCGTACTATCTACATTGGGTTCACGAAGTCAAAGTCAAAGCATTTATTTCAAATAGGCCCATAAAAAGGCACTTTTGAACGTCAAAATTTAAATTAAAAATATAACTGATTCTAGGCGCCACTTCCAAAAGGTAGTTTCGTATGGAGAAGAAGTGGCAAGAAACTCCACGGTTACTCTTTTAAAATGTTTTACAATATTTTGTATACATTAATTATATTTCTATATGTAAAGACGATGCACCAAGAATAAAAATACTATACCACAATTGGTATATATCACGTGATAGGTACATTGTGCTCACATATTTACAAACAATTGTAAAAATATATGATTTTCCTAAAACTAGGAATAAGTCAGTGTGTGAGTAAAGTAAAAATAACATACAATAAGCAAATAGAATGATTTTGTCTAGCCTCTAGATTGTCCTATATAGCAGGACCAGCATGTTTCCAAGCATTCTTATCTAGGATATAATCTTCTAATTTGTAATATGCTTGTTTACAAAGTGTTTTTTTAACATGAGTTTTAAACTTTCTTTCATTAAATTGCAATATTTCACCAGGTATTTTGTTGTAATATTACACAGTACCCCATAAAAGATGTATGTACTTTAGATAGTCTGAAAAATGGTTGTTCACAGTTCTAGAATTCGCAAAGGAACGTTTCTATGATACAACTTTATTAAAAATAAATATAAAACTCGCGCAAGACTGTTATACAGACACAGGCATCCTTCTTTATTTTATAAATACAGATTTATGAAGACATTAAAAAAATACGAGTAATTTCCAGACTGATAATCGTTACAGCATTCCAAGAGTAAATACAAAAATTCCAGGAATATTTAAAGATGAACTCTGGGGTGACATCATAAGCGAATTTGTAGGACTAAGAGCTAAACTATATTGTATAATCACTTCAAAAACTCGCATCACAAAAGCAAAAGGAATATCTAAAGCTGTTACTAATCGATTAAAATTATCACACTGTAGGAAAGCTTTAACAAATAAAGTCAATTTCAAATGTGAAATGAATATAATTAAATGACTCAAGCATGTACCGTACTGTCAAGAAATTCATAAAGTCGTATTAAATAGACATGTTGATAAGAGACAAATACTCACAAACCTAATTGAAACTTTACCTTGGGGTCACTGTGAAACTTTATTTTGAGAACTAATTTATAAATATGAATATCCTTATAAATTGTTATGTTATTATAATATTTGTTTAAAATTAGTATAAGTACAGCATGCTACATTATTAATTTAGTGAGTGTTAGTGTTGATTTTCCCATTTAAAAATGTAATATCTGTTTTTTTTTAATCTGATTCACGATTTTTATTCTTGTTATGGCCTTCCAGTGTTCTTCAGTTATTCATCTATAAGATCACTAATCACGAATATAAATAGGTACCCAACTAATAAACAACATTAGAATAAACACTTTAAGAAGGTAAACCGACTAATACGTTCGCATACAATTTGGCATGACAACTTTAAAACAATCTCAATCATTTGTTTTCATTATACTTAGGCTTTATATATGTAGGTATGGGTAAAATTGAATTAATAGTCAACACACATTACTTAATGTTAATCATATAAATCTTGGTGACTCTGATAACCACATAAGACATAGCGTTCTGTTCCCAAATACGATTCGTTGTATTATATGTGGTCCCTCGAATTGTGGAAAAACAAACGTAGTGCTTAGTTTATTACATGAGAATGGTCTAAAATCTCATAATCTTTATTTGTACTCGAAAACTAACTCTCAACCAAAATACAGGGTTCTTAAAAAAAGTTATTAAGACAGTGCATCAGGTTAAGTTTCATGAAGTTAATGATAATGAAGAAGTCATTGCCCCGGATGAAGCACTCACCATTCTGTATTTATTTTCGATGATGTGGCATGTAAAAATCAAATAAACGTTCGTAATTACTTCTCTATGGGTAGACTTAAACAAATCGATTGCTTTTATTTATGTCAAACATACTCTAAAATTCCGAAGTAATTGCTACGTGATAATGCAAACTTTCTTATGATATTTAAACAAGACGATATAAGCTTGAACACACACTTATGAGGAGCATGTTAGTTCTGATATGTCCTGGAATCAATTCAAGAATATTTGTACTACAGTTTGGAGAGAACCATATAAGTTTATTATTATTTGCAAAGACCGCTCATTAAACAATGGAAGGTAGAGATAGAATTTAGATGGCTTTTTAAAATATTGAGGAAAAATTTGTAATTATATAAATCAATAACATATAAATCTAACTTAGTATTATATCTTCTTTGGCTACGTACAATTGTTATAATACAACATTGAAAATAATATTAAATTAGAATTAATTCAGTCTGCACACTCTATAAATAATAAAATAAAACAAATGAACAACCAGGATCACTCTATCAACTTGTCACTTGATAAAATGCTAAAAACCGTCACAGATCCCCTTAAAGCACTAGTAGATTCAAATGTTGTAAAAATAAGCATTTACAAATACAACAACCTCAAATTCGGACGATATTGAATTGGATGACATTAATACTAGTTCATCTACAAAGTTTGAAGACTGCTACGATCCAAAACCAAATTCTGCACAAGTGCTGCTGCAAAGAAATACCGGAAGATTTAGAAATTTCGCTAGAGGGCAGTGATGTCCATGATATTTATGATGGTATAAATATACTGTTTGGAATAAGAAGTGTAAACAAAACATTGCTAATGGGTAATTCAGTAGCCACATTTTCTAAAATCGATAGTTTGAATGACAGGTATCATTTTGATTTCAGGGTCGCGGGTTATTCCACAGAGAAAACCGTGGCCCTGGCACAGGCAACTGAAGGAACACGGGTGGGTTTTAGTCAGTAAAAGTCTGACACGCCCTCCCGCTCCACCCAGAGCGGGAGAAGTCATTTGATGATTTCCCACCCAAAAAAAAAAAAAAAAAAGGTATCATTTTGATTAAAGTCGGTGACAAATCCTATTACTTAACCTTGAAAGAACTTTTAACAAGAAGAAGAAAACTTGATTTAAAACTAATATCAAGCAAAGATGGATTAATGTTAATATCAATTATGGACATTTTAATCCTGATGGACAAATAAGAGGCGATAAGGGAATAAATTTCGTTACGTAATCAAATCTTTATTTTCGGAATCGTGAAATGAAAATTTTCACACGGGAGGAAGGTTACCAACCCTGAACAAATACAAAAATAACACTGACTTGGTTTATTGGGATGACCCTAACGAACTGGTTGAGAGATTGAAACTATTAGTTGCTTCCAGAGATGCTGGCAACACATACCACGATAATGAAATTTTATCTATAGTTGAACAAATGAAAGAAGCTGACATAATTAATGAAGAAATACTCGCGATTAAAACATTTTCATTCAGCATTATAGACGGATGGAAAACAAATGTACTGAATTGCGAACATAAGCAAAACCGACGTGGTAAACGAAATTCATAAAAATGCGAGGGTGAACTTTCCACGAAGATGTGTTATTATTCATTTATTTATTTTCAGACAAAGTCCATTTGGGTTACAATAAAAACGTAATAGAAATAAATAGAAATCACACAACACATACACAACAAAATAATACTCAAACATTCAAATAAAACAAAATTAATATACACAAACATGTCATTACAGTCAAATCAAATTTATAATACATACTCGTACAAATGTGATTCGAAACAAATTAAATTAAATAAATCTACTCTAAAGAAACTCTTCTTACCGGCTCCGTGAAGGGTTCACACCCGGTAAATTTTTCACCCGACGAGCATACAGCATTCCAGAACTGCAAGAACAGCCTCTGTCAAGCAGCACTGTTGGCGCATCCAGACTGCAGCGCTACGTTGGCGTTGGTCACAGATGCTTCCGACAAAGCCATTGGCGCAGTTTTGCAACAGCTGAATGCAAGTGCATGGGAGCCGCTTGCTTTCTTTTCGCGCAAGTTGAGTCCAGCACAGGTCAAGTACTCTCCATACGACCGTGAATTGCTCGCCATTTACGAGAGTATAAAATATTTCCGGCACATGCTAGAGGCTCGTGACTTTGTGATTTACACAGACCACAAGCCCCTGACGTTTGCCAAAATGAATAAATGTTACTTCATTTGCTTTATATCTGTCACCCAACAATTGACTGTCATAGAAGTCAACCGGGATAAGGAATTTATCAGCGCTATGATAGCGCTGATAAATTCCGAAGTTGGTTACTTTTTTAAAGCATGTGTACTGCTGGAAATTATTTTGAGACGAGTTCGGAAAAATGCTAGATGTCTATTCATCAAGGAATTAAAAGGTATGAAAAATATAACTCTTACATATTTACTAAGAGACCAAATTATTTCTCGGGTCTCTGAGGTTTGGATTCAGTATAGTATAGTCTATTAGTGTTGTAGCGAAAACTGCGGCTTCCAGTAGTTGATTTTACTGAAGGAGATGCGGACGGAAAGGATATCTATATATACGATTAAAGTAAACAGTGACAAGCAGAAGATTCATCCGGTGGCAAAAAAAGCAGCGCGTAGGAGAGAAGATATTTTTATTGTATTCATTTTTAATTTATGTATCTTTGTATGTAGCGATGCATAGTTTAATTTTGTTATTTGTTAGTTCATAAGATTTTTGTTAGTAGATATTTTTAACTATATGTACGAGCCTAACAATTGTAAGAAATTATTTATTGAAGTTCAAAATTGTATGACTAAGTAATTCTTGAAACTATGTTAGGTTAGCAACCTACTTTTGTGTTATTGTGTAAGATACTTACGTGTGTCGACGTGTGATGCATTAGAGAATTGCTCTCCACGGCAGTACCGTCACCTGGATCTGATAGCCCAGTTTACAACAGACATCCGGCATATTTCTGGGAAGAACAATGTCGTGGCAGAAACCCTTTCGCGCGTTGAGGAGATTACACAACCAGTGCCCATCGAAAAGATCGCTGCAGCTCAACATGACGACCCCGAATTGAAGCAACTGCTAGATGGGGTAATCGCATTGCGCCTGAAACAGGTCAGAGTGCCAGATTCACTAGAGCAACTATATTGCGATGTTAGCATCCCTACGCTAAGACCATTTGTGCCCAAGGAATTGCGCAAACCAATTTTCACAACCCTGCACTCCTTGAGTCACCCAGGTACCAAGGCATCCGCAAGACTGGTCGCTGACCGATATGTTTGGCCTGTTAAGAAAGACTGCCGTGATTGGGTACGTTCATGTCTGGCTTGCCAGCGCTCAAAAACCACACGGCACGTCTTCGCTCCGGTAGATTCTTTCAATTTACCGCGATCAAGATTCGCATTCATTCACATTGACCTTGTCGGACCTTTGCCACCATGTGAAGGGTTTCACTATTGTCTCACTGCCGTAGATCGCTTTGCGCGATGGCCTGAGGCAATACCGCTCGCAAACATAACTGCAGAAACAGTGGCAAAGGCCTTACTGAGTGGCTGGATTGCTCGATTCGGCTGCCCATTCGATATGGGTACTGATAGAGGTGGGCAGTTTGAATCGGCACTCTTCAAATGCCTGTCTGCAATCGCTGGGTTCCGACGACGCAGAACAACGGCATACCATCATGCCTGCAACGGATTGGTGGAAAGATTCCACCGTCAACTTAAAGCAGCTACGCTTGCCACGCTAATAGCAGTTGGGTGGAATCTCTTCCGCTAGTCCTTTTAGGAGTACGCAGCGCTTTAAAAGAAGACGCCCAGGCTACTGCTGCCGAACTTGTTTACGGTCAACCAATACGTCTACCTGGCGAATTTTTCGACCCTCAGGCGGATGAAACGGTTGACATGACCGACTACTTGTCGAGGCTCCGGAGTATTGTCAGGAGTCTGCAGCTATCACCAGCCGCTAGACACAATAACAATTTAAAAACATTCATTTACAAGGAATTAGCGTCTTCTACCCACAATTTCCTTAGGGACTGCACCACTGGTGGTGGACTCAAACCGGCATATTCGGGTCCTCATAAAATAATTCAACGAGATGACAAAGTTTATAAAATAATGGTAAATGGTAAAAAGGTTACTGTATCGATTGACCGCATTAAGCCGGCCTTCATATTGCGTGATCCTCACACATCACCCTCACCACCAACCACTACTGTTCATCACAACACACCACAGTCACAACTCAACACTAACGTTCATCACAACACACCCGACGCGGATAACCGGAACTTACCTACCGCTGATGACCCCGTCGTCAAAACGACGCGATCAGGACGTCGCGTTAAATTTCTCGATTATTATCGCCCTTGACGGAACACTCGACGCTCGACTCTCGCCGCGGACGGACGTGTTTGTGCGCTCTCCCGCTCCAGTGTTGTGTTTCGTATTTCTACTCGTCGCTACAACGTGACGTCATCGTAGTCGCCCCGACTACTCCGATATAAAATCAATATCAAGAAATTGATTTTGATTTTAATCAATTAAAAGTGCCTTTTTCAAGGCAAATTTTATTTCTTCATCAGACTTTCGTGTGTAGCTTCACTAGGCCCCTTCTGGGTAAAACCACAGTTTCGTGGTCCTCGGTGGAAACCTTACGGTGCCAACGAAGCCGAGTGGGGTGGTGACCCAATCACACCCGCCGAACCCCTTCAGGGCGAGGCAATCCATTGGACGGGTCCCAGATAACCGGCCTTGGGGGATCTCCTAGTCGGCTCTGGTGACAGTTTTGCTTTCCAGCTACTCACCTAGTGTCTTTAGGGTGTGTCTACACCCTTCGCGCTAGACTGGTCAGGGCCCCGTTCGCACAATAAGACTGGCGACGGGTATACAAGCTTAGGGCTCACCATTAGATACACACCTCCCTGTCTGCACCCGACAGGGAGGGAACTCATCCCCGGGCCAATCCACCCGGGGAGTTAGGAATAGGGTTAGTAGGCTAAGTGGAAACTTAATTTCCACCATTCCCTCCCTTAGGCCTTCCCCCCACTCCGACCATGGAGGACGCCCTGATAGTGGCGTTCTTCAAGGAGGTCCTATTTAAGGACCCCGACTTCCTCGCCAAGTATGGAGCCAAATTCGCTGCTCTGCAGCAGTCCGTCCCCGGTCCCTCTGACCTAATAGGCACCGACAGCTCGGACATCGCTACGTTTAGCGATGCCCTCGAGCCCTCTCCGTCGCAACTTCCAGGTTGCTCGCCGCCGGCTGTCCACATGGACACCAGCGAGCCTTCCCCTCACCCGACCTCGCCGTACTTAATCTCGAGCGACGACCAGAGCTCCTCCCCCTCTTCCGACGAAGGCGTCTTTAAGACGGTCGGCTCCAAAAAGAGGAGCCTCAAACCGAGTCCTGACACAAGGACAAAGAAACTGGCTATCGAAGCCACCTCCGCTCCCGTGGCTCCATCCGCCACCGCCCCCTCTCAGGCCGCCTCGGCCTCAACCTCTTCCCTCAGCCACAGTGCTGCCAAGAAGGCTGGGCAGCGGCCCAGCCTTCTGCGGCAAAGAAAATCGCCCCCCCTCCCCCTGTGTACATCCAGGACAAGGGGAAGTGGACAGACGTGTCCAAATGGTGCACCGACCTGCGTATAGGCTACACCAGCGCGAAGTCTACCCAACAGGGTATTAAGGTAACCGTCCCGACGTCAAACGACTACAGAGAGCTCACGAAGACTCTCCGTCTTAGAGGTGTGTCCTTCCACACCTACGCCCTCCCCGAAGACCGTCAAGTCCGAGTCGTGATCCGTAGGATCCCGAAGGAGATACCCGCGGAAGATATAAAAGCCGACCTTCTGTCGCAAAACGTCCCCGTTGCGGAAGTCCACCGCATGCACCGCGCCCGAGGCAGGGTACCGTTCGATATGGTCCTCGTTGTCTGCCCTCCTACTGAGGGTCACCACCCCATTTTCAACGTCCGTTCCGTCTGCAACCTCACCGGCTTGCAGATCGAGAAGCCGTTTAAGACCGGTGTCATAGGGCAGTGTCACCGCTGCCAACTTTACGGACATTCGCAGATGCACTGCCACGCGAAACCCAGGTGCGTCAAGTGCCTGGGCGATCACGGCACTGCTGATTGCACTCGTCCTAAGGACCGCACCTTGTGCACAGAGCCGCCTAGCTGTGTGCTATGCGGCGACTCAGGCCACCCGGCCAATTATCGTGGGTGCCCCAAGGCCCCCAAAACATCATCTCCCAAGCTGACGAAGCGTGCAGACGCCCGCCAGCAAAGGGAAAGCCCCCGCTACGCCCACGCGTGGCCTACCACACAGCATCAGGAGCGACTCAGTCCTCAGAGGCCCTCGCCCTGGAACTACTTCCACCATAAGCAGGCTTTTCCAGCCTTAGCTCCCAGACCCGCTCCTGCGGCCATCCCTCCACTCATGGACCCCCGCATCCGCGTCAACGCGCCTCCAGGCATTCCTGTGCCTCTCAATAAAGCCGCGACGGCCGCGTCAGCTCCACCCGCAGCCACCCGGGTGGTCGGTCAGAACCCGATGGACGCGTTTAATGTCATATCAAGTACATTCACGGCCTTCCTTATCCCTCGCGCAAGGAAAATGGCCAGTGAAATTGTTGCCGCCAGAAATGCCGGCAACATTTACATGATTCAAAATATTTACAATGCGTACCCGGACATTACGCAAGCCCTGATGTCCTTTAACAATCAACCCAATCCTAATAATGGATAAAGGAATCCTCGCGCGAACCAAACCCCGATCCCTAAAGTTAGGTTATTTCAATGCCAATGGCATCCTGCGAGAACGCGCTGAAATCAGCGAGTTCCTCCGCGACCACCTCATCGACATCCTCCTTGTTCAGGAAACGTTCCTTAAACCGAGTTACCGAAATCCGTCAATTGCAAACTATCGTACAGTTCGCAATGACAGGACGCGTTGCCATAAGGGCGGTACCCTTATCTATTACAAAAAGGAGCTATACTGCATTCCCATAGACCCTCCCACACTCTCACGATTAGAAGTGTCTTGCTGTCGGCTTGGCATGACAGGTCATCAACCGATCACCATAGTTTCGGCCTACCTCCCCCCCATTAATACTTCGGAGAACTTCCAACTCCTTACTGAAGATCTTTCTGTACTTCTTAGCCTGAGTGACTCCGTTATCATAGCGGGGGATCTCAACGCTAAACATCCCTCCTGGAATAGCACCAGGACCTCTTCCAGAGGGAGACACTTGTTCAACCTCTCCTCCTCTCAGAATTTCGATGTCATCGCGCCGATGACTCCCACTCATTTTCCCCCCGATCCCAATCACACCGCCGATGTTCTCGACGTGGCGCTCCTACAGAACGTCAACCTACGGTTGGACTCTATAGAAGTGGTACAAGAGCTCGCTTCCGATCACCGTCCAGTAGTCATGAAACTGGTCCCCCGCATAGGTCTGCCCGATTCCACCCAACCCCTTCCCAACAAAGTGGTAACGGACTGGAGGAAAGTAAGCGATCGCTTAAAATCCACCACGTCCCCCCACTTGGACCCAATCCCCGATCATTTTGACTCTATCGCTGACACGACGGCCGCGATCGACTCATTCACAGCTCACGTACAATCAGTCCTGAACGATTGTTCAAGGGAAATTCCAGTGACGGATGACCGTCGCTGGAAGTTGCCGGACGATGTACGCGAACTGTTGAATGAGAAGAACGCGGCTGTCCGTGCCTACAGCAACTTCCCCTGCGACGCGAACAAAGCCCATATGCGTTACTTACAGCGTACTGTAAGAACACGCATAGAGGAGCTGCGTACCGCCGGCTGGGACAAGATGTTGAGCGAACTAGAGCCCACCCACCTAGCCTTCTGGCAACTCCAGAGGAAGCTCAGATCCGGAGAAATAGTCTCCATGCCCCCCCTGATCCGTCCCGACAAGACCATCGCCCTCGATGATGTCGACAAGGCTGAGCTTCTAGCCGACAGTCTAGAAGTCCAATGCTCGCCTAGCTCTCAACCAGTAGACCAAGCTCACCTCACTGAGGTCGACGCTGAAGTCGAACATAGAGCCTCCCTCCCTTCCGTCGAAGACCCAGAGTATCCACTGCCCCCAGTCACGCCTGACGAAGTGCACGACCTCATCAAAGGTCTTAAGGCTCGTAAAGCCCCCGGCTCAGATGGAATCACCAATAGGGTATTCCAACTTTTCCCTGCCCACCTGATAATGCTACTGACCACCATCTTCAATGGTGCTCTGAGCAACAACATCTTCCCACAGGCATTCAAAGAAGCCACCGTCATCGGTATCCCGAAGCTCGGCAAGCCAAAGTCAGAGCCTAGTAGTTACCGCCCCATCAGTCTGCTCAATGTTCTCGGCAAAATCTATGAGAGGCTTATTTATAAGCGCCTCAGAGACTACGCCGAGACAAAGGGCCTCATCCCCAACGAACAGTTTGGTTTTAGAACCCAACACTCGTGCGTACAACAGGTCCACCGTATAGTCGAACACATCAACTTCTGTTTCCAACGAGGTTTGATGACCGGTGCTGTCTTCTTCGACATAGCGAAAGCGTTCGACAAAGTCTGGCACAACGGCTTATTATATAAGCTGTACCAACTCGGCGTGCCAGATCGTCTCGTGCTCATCTTACGGGACTTTTTGTCGAACCGCACCTTCCGTTATCGCATCGAAGGAGCGCTATCCTCCCCCCACCCTATTCGCGCAGGAGTCCCTCAGGGCTCTGTGATCTCTCCTCTAGCTTTCACGCTATTCACCAGCGATATGCCCAAGTGCAGCAAGGCGCAGTTGGCCCTGTTCGCAGACGACACGGCTATCTACTACACCGGCCGTGATGAAAATTCGATAGCTCGCATTCTCCAAACCCAAGTGAACAAGCTTGGCGCTTGGTTTAGAAAATGGCGAATCGAAGTCAATCCCGACAAAATTCAAGCGGTTCTTTTCTCAAAGCCGCGTCGCAACCCCTGCCCCCCTCGACCGATCACCATGTTCGGCAAGCCGATCCCTTGGGAGAAGCGAGCCAAATACCTGGGTGTCGTACTAGACGAACACCTCTCGTTTTCAGAGCACATTAAGGCGGCTCGTTCGCGCGCCGCCTTCGCTCTAGGTAGACTTCACTTTGTCCTCAATACACGTAGCAAATTGTCATTAAAGTGCAAAATGCGTATCTACACAGCGTGCATCCGCCCGATCATGACCTATGCCAGTGCAGTCTTCGCACACGCCAAGCCCGTTCGCTTCAATAGAATGCAGACCCTCCAGAACAAGTTCCTCCGTAGGATAACAGGCTCCCCCTGGTACGTTCGCAACGAAATCCTCCACGTAGACCTCAGGATTCCCACTATCCGTCAGTTCATGAAACGCATTTCAAAGCGTTTCTTCGAGACCGCCGCGAATCACCGCAACCCTCTGGTTGTGAAAGCCGCTAGTTATATTCCCTCCTCCATTAGTCATGTCCGCCGTCCCAAGCATGTCCTCACCGATCCCGATGACCACATAACTCTCATTCAGGAGAGCAGTAGGGCCACCAGTACAGTGCACAAACACAGACCGACATTGCGACCTCGCCGCCGAGGTTCCTCGCGAAGATCCCGACGTGATTGTCCCCCCCGACCCTTGCTCGACGAAGTGCAAGCCCGCGCCGCAGCTGAGCCTGTAGCTTTAAATTCCCCGATTAATAATAATCAACAAAACTTGATCCAGCCTGTCCCATCTTGCTGTCCTCCCGTCAGCGACGCCCTAAGCCGAGGTCCGTACCCCACAGGGGGTGCCCTTAGCGAGCGTTCGCTTAATAATATAAGTAGTTTTACGCCCCCGGCTGGAGGCTTTGAGTCCACTTAAGGCAGCCACAGGATAGTCCGGTTAAGTAGTCACGACCTCTCAAGGTCAACTACGAGATGCCATACCCAAAAAAAAAAAAAAAACGCCCTTGACGGTCTCTGGAAGGGGGTTATGTAGTGACCTATACACTTAAGTTCAAATATTAAATTAAAAGTAAACTAAAATAAAATGTAAATTATATATTACTATAAAATTAATTATAATTTATATACACATATTTACAAAATAACTTAAAACTAGACTTATCTATAATCAACATTTGTTATAAAAACTATTCAACATTCAATGAACAAACAGACAAGTACAAATATTGTATTATAGATAACTCCTTATCAGCTGGCCGGCGGAGCTATGACGCGTCTATTGTTCTAGCGGCTCGTCATGCGAACCGTGTGAACGAGCGGGACAGTATCATTGTGCGTTGCACTCTACACGTGCGGCGCGCGCGCGGCATGACTTGCGGGTTAGTACGCTCACCGCGCGCGTTGACCAAACATCAACTGATCTCGCGATCCTGGCTTCACGGCATTGGCTAGTAAACATTGAAAGCTTACTGTTTTTTTACCTTTCACTATCTATACATGCTTTTCTCTGCTATCTACATTTCTAACACTCCTTCTAAACTAAGTGTAACTCTTGTGTGTGTAAACTGAACCTGTGACTGTGATCTAATAAACTTTCATTCTTCTCCTTGTGTACTTGGAACTTATTACTTTAAACCTATTTCTACCTATCACACGCTTCCTAAACATTACATCGGCACACCATCCTTTTTTTTTTGTTTGGTAAATCATCAAATGACTTCTCCCGCTCTACCTAGAGCGCGTGTCAGACTTTTACTGACTAAAACCCACCCGTGTTCCTTCAATTGCCTGAGCCAGGGCCACGGTTACTCTTTCGAATTACCCGCGACCCTGAGGCGTCGGCCCTATTGGACCCCGTCATTTTGTGCTGACATCTCATTGAGGCGCGCGTGGAACACGACGCGCCGTCGACCCGGTCCTGGTCCCTACCGGACGGCAAGCTACCCATTGCTCGCCGTCCGCAAGCCCGCGCCTACGGTGGCCGGGAATCTACTTGCGATTCCCGACGCCTAGGGCGTCTCCTGGGGCGACTAGGGGCGTGAGGGCGCAAGGCTCTCTCCCTCACGCGCTCCGCCTCCTCCTTCGCAAGCATTACTGCTTCCAAAAAGGAGGTGACGGCTTTCCATTCCCTCTCGCTCGGTACCATGGCCTGGACCAGGGCCGGACGCGAGAGATCGCCGCCGCCGATCGCTCGGCACACCATCCTGCACAACATCAGAGATTTTTTTCCTATTTTCGACGCACAATTGTGGACTTGTCGGTCGGCCACAGTTTTGCGTGCAGTTAGCGGCAGAGGTCGGCTGACTCACGACCGTCTTAGACAGAGTGCGAACAACTGTTATTTGCTCACTTGCGGGTGCCGCTATGTTCACAACTGCACTAGGTGTTTTTATCGCGCTACATTCATCCGACAAAATGATACGCTACTTCTTTAAGGGAGTCTTTGCAGGCTGTTTTTCTGCAGGCCTATGTGTGCCACATATTGTAGATAGTCCCATAGGCCCACTTTCGTGCTCAAAACTTGAAAGTGCACAGGCGCCCCGTTTCGGGATTATATTTCGTAAGAAATTGTTCACGATTTTGGCGTTCTTAAGGGCTTCTACTTCTGCTCGTAGCTCCTTCAACTGGTTTACTGTAGCGTACTCTTTAGAAATACGGTCTATTTCACTTCGCATCCGCACCCGAACCTCGAGAAGGCGGGTCACATCTACATGGTCGAACAAAACTGGGGGTAGTGTTTGTAAATCTCGAGCGACAAAGATGGGGATTTCTTCGGGATCCGTTTCCTTTAACAGGCAGACGATATCGTCTATGTCACGTAATGTTCTCCCCTGTATTTTTCTTATCTTCTTGCGCTTTGTTGCACGTGCTAATCGATGTACGTCACAAATGCGGGAAATACTTTCCTCGTCCATCACATCCAGTTTATTACAAATAACAGCCAATATCTCATTTATGACTACATTGCAGCTTCCACACTTTACAATATTAGTAGCCATTGTTTACACAACGACTTCTCATCCCGAGAAGAACAACGAAACACAATGCGACCAAACGGTGGCGCGTGCGACGCGAGACTCAAGAAAGATATATATGATCTGTGGCAAGCAGACTGAATCGATATGCAATCAATTTCAAAGCAAAATAAAAATTACAGATTTATTCTTGCTAATAATGACACATTCTCGAAATATGCTTGGACTTTTCCTCTCAAAAGTAAAACCAAAGATGATGTATGTAACTCTTTTAAGAAATTATTGGATAAAGGGCGTTTTCCTAAAAATCAGCAAACGGATAATGGAGCAGAATTTTACAAAAATCTATTTCAAAACCTTATGAAAACTTATCACATTAATCATTATTCAACCTTCTCAACAAAAAAGGCTTCAATAGTTGAGCGATTTATCAGGACGTTAAAATCAAAAGTCTCTAATGAATTTAGTTTAAGAGCCATAGCTACAATTGGATATATAGCACGCTTAATAATGTTATTTACAAATACAATCACACTTATCATCGGACAATTGATGAAGATGCGGGATCTTCATCAATTGTGTGTTAATGTGGATAATTTTATTTAAAAAAAAATTAAGAAAGGTATTGAAGGTTGGTAAAAAACCATTTTATTAAAAGCAAATATAAAATTGTTGATTATGTGCGTATCAGTAAATACAAAGGAACATTTGAAAAAGGTTACACTCCCAACTGGTCTACAGAAATATTTAAAAATTCGGATGATACAAAATGCAACTCCTATCACCTACGTAATAGAAGATACACTCAGAGGTCAGCCTATTTTAGGTGAATTTTATGCGCAAGATGTTCAAAAACCAAAATATCCCAAGTGTATCTAGTGGAGAAAGTTCTTAGAAGAAAAGGTAACAGGGTTTTAGTAAAATAGTTAGGTTTGTTTTCATCTGAAAGTTGTTGGATTGATAAATCAAATATATTATCACAAATATTTAAACATTAACTAAAACCAATTCAAATTGTGTGTATTTAATAAAGTGTTCAACCCAGATTCATCAGTCTTATAATGTGTATTCGAGAGAGTAGTCTTCTCAATTGGATTATAAATCACTTACCTTTTGAATTACACTTACCAGGATATTGTATTGTGGTCTTGGTACAAAATTAATCAAAAGGCATACACAAGGACAAAGAATTAATAAATTAGACGAATATTTCAAAGATCACGACATTGCCTATCATAAATCATCAAACTTATAGGATCGACACGAAGCTGATTTAATTTTATTAAATATCGAAAATTCATCTATTAAACTTCTTCGTGTTATTCCTATACCAAAAACTGGTGTACTATTGCCGTTGATTCCTATTTTTGCGGGATTATCAGCGGCAGGAGCATTAGCAGGTGGTGCAGCTGGTTTTGCTAAAACTATTAACGAATTCAAGATGGCTAAAAAAATTTTGGATTAATCGAAGAGACACAATAGAAAATGGAAGCGCTTTGCATTGGGAAAGGATTACACCTTAAACCACATAAAGATGGGCTTGGAATTTTTGTATCGAAAGAAAAAAATCAAAATATCGGCTGCCCAAACGAGCTTTAACTAACTTTGACATTTTGAAATATGGAAATTGTATTCCTTACTTTAGAGGTGTCTTTATGTGAGATGAGCTCCCCAAATGCCCTTTTATAAAAGAATGCGGAGTTATTAATTTAGATAGTTCTAAAAACCTGGTTCACATTGGGTAGCCTATGTATAATATAATGATGTATTGCGTATTTCGACAGTCCGGAAATCTTAAACCACCCAATGAATTTATAAAATACGTAGGGCCTAAAGTCCGATATTATTATGAAAATATACAATGTTATCCCCCCTTTAACTGTGGGCATCTATGTTTGGATTTCTTAAAGAGTATTTGGTGTAGTCAAGGAATAAAATGAACAGGATCTTCCTTAAGACTTCAGTATGAAAGCATGTCTACTACGGTTACCATCTCTGGACTTGTGGTGGATTGGCTTCGTGGTGCCTACGCGAGTCAAATCTTTGTAACCTTAGTCTCGTACCGCGCGGACCGCTTACTGTTTTACTGTTTCCTTTGTGTTTGCACAGGTTCCAGCCGGTACCGGTGCGAACACAGAGGGAGCCACCGTGCTGCTCGGTGATTTTTCACCGCAGCGGTCGCGGACCCACCCGCCCCCGGGATGCCGAAGTCCGGCAAACGCAGCTCTCTGGGCCGCGATGCCGAACACCAGGAGACCCACCCGGCGATGGACCGGACGACGTCGATGCCGATCATCGACGACGCGTCGTCTGATGCACCGCCCGCTGGACCGACCCGAACAAGTGAAGAGAGAAGAGGAACACCACCGACGACATCAGCGCCTGCTCACGTCGCACCGTCGCCGTCGACAAACCGCCAACACGCGGTAGTAATCCGCCCCGCCGCGTTTCGCCCGGTGCCAACTCAGGCTCCGGGGCCTACCACAAATCAGGGCCGCGCGCCGCCCGTGCGCGCGCCTGCGCCCGTCCGCGCCCCTGCGCCCGCTGCGCACGCTGTGTCCGCCGCGCGCGCCGCCGCGCAGCACGCGCACTCCGCGCCACCCGCGCACGCACGCGCGTCCGCGTCCACTGCGCGTACCGCTGCGCCGCCGCGCCTCGCGTCGCCGCCCGAAACCATTGCTGTGCCAGCTCCGCGCACCGCCGCAACCGGCCCCCACCCCTCGCTGGCGGGACCGGTGCTGGCTGAGCGGGAGCGGCCAGTGCAGCACACACCTCAGGCGCCCGACTCACCGGCGCCCCCACGCGGCTCCGCCTACGACTCGCCGGCCGTGCTGTCGGCATGCTCGTCACGAGCCGGGTCGAGCATGTCGCTGGCATCAGCGGGCTCGGCCGTATCAAGTGACACGACGCCGCGATCCGCGCAACGGCCCACCGTGGGAGGGGCCGATGCCCACATGACGTCGCCTTCATCGACGCAATCGCTGGGTTTCGGGTTCGAATTCAACCTCGAGCCTAGGGCCCAGCGGAAACAGAGAAGGAGGAGCTCCGGGGACGTGGAGGAGAGCAAGCCACTGTGCCCCGACCCGCCGCGCGAAAGCGTGCCGCGGGGTCCGGGCTCGCCTGCGTCGCCTACATTCGCCGACGCGGCGCGCCACTCACCAGCCGCCCGAAATCAGACACCGAGACCAACGAAGGCCACAGGGGTAAGTGCCCAAAATTTACCCCCCGCCCCCTCGACATCTACCGCCACCCCCGGCGCCGCGAAGAAGACGCAGCCGGGGGCAAAACAACAAAGGAAGCTGCGCTACCCGCCGCTGGTGGTTGAGAGGCTACCTGACTGGGCCGCACACTTCCGGGCCATCGCCGCCAAACTGGGCCGGCCTCCGAACGCTCGTCCATACGGGGGTGGAGTTCGCTTCACCCCAGACAGCGAGGAGGAGTACAGGCTGGTCCAGAGGTACCTGACTGGCCTAGAAAAGGACAGCGGCGTGTCATGGTTCGCCTACTCGCTGCCAGCAGAGAAGTCGCTGAAGATCGCCATACGGGGCCTACCGGCGGACACGGACCCCAAGGAGATCGAGGAGGAACTTCGGACGCTGGGTTACCAGCCGGAGTATGTGCGCCACATAAAGAGCGCGCAAGGACGACCCGGCTGTGTTTTCCACGCCATCCTGAAGAAGACCCCAGATGTCCGGGCTATCTACGACACCACCGTTTTTATGTACATGCGGGGTGTCAAGATAGAGGCTTGGCGAGGCAAGCGTGGGCCCGCCCAGTGCCACCGGTGCCAACAATTCAGGCACAGCTCACACCAGTGCCACCGCCCGCTCGCTTGCGTGCGATGCGGGGACGAACACGCGGCACGTGACTGTCCGCGCCCGCGGGAGGAGCCGGCCACATGCATCAACTGCGGTGGCCCGCACCCCGCGTGCAACATAAAGTGCCCCGTATTCCAGAAAGAGATCCGGAATAAGCGAGCGGGGACCACCGCCATCACGGCCAACACGCGCCGGACACAAGCGGCCACAGAGAGGCCGCAAGTGGTACAGACAGAGGCCCAAGGCACGACGCTGATGGCGGCGGCCAACGGGCCCACAGACAGAGAAGCCACCTCCTCGAGGCGGAGGAAGAAGAGACGCGGGGGGAAAGGAAGAGGTAAGAAACCAAACCCCCCCCCAACAACAACGGAAACGACCCAGGAGAACGCTAAGGCCGCCCCTGTCACAAACAAGGCGCAGGTTGTGGAAACACAACCTACCGCTGGCGCCGGCATAGCGCCGCGGACGGCAAGGGAACCAACTAGAAAAGAGTTCCCTAAAGAAACTAGTGGCGGCGCTACCGGCGTCAAAACTGCCACAACCAAACAGGAGTTCACAACTTGCGCCATCAAACTGTTGATGGACCTAATCAAGGCCATCAGGCAGGGGCAAGATATAGAGACGGTCATCCTGGATGGCCTGGCCACACTATTGACCTTGTACCATGGCTAGGCCGCTCAGGGTGATCCATTGGAACGCCCGCGGCCTGCAAAACAAGGTCGCGCCCCTCCGCCACCTCCTAAGGGAACAGGACATCGACGTGGCGCTCATAAGCGAGACGCACCTGGGACCCGAAGATAGGGTAAGGTTCCCGGGATACCTCGTTTACAGGAAGGATGAAAGGTCGGCTCACAGAACATACCGTGGTCTGGCAGTATTGGTGAGGCGAAGAGTCGTCCATCAGGAAATCCCCTCGACGACACCCAGCTCATTTTACGCGTTGGGTGTGCAGCTACACGTAGCCGGCGAGGACATAAACATCTACAGCTGTTACAAGCCGCCCGTGGCTCACCTAGACGTTACAGAGCTGCGGGCGCTTCTCCATTCATCGACGCACGCCACTATCCTCGCCGGTGATTTCAACTGCAAACACCCAGCGTGGAACTCGTCCACAACGAACACCGAGGGGAGGCGGCTCTTCGCGGACGCGGAAGCCTTCGGCTATACGGTGTCCGGCCCAGAAACGCCGACCCACTACCCAGACGCTGCACAGCACATGCCGGACGTACTGGACATCGTAGTCCACCGAGGGCTACAATGCCAGGCCACACAGCAAGTCATAGACGACGAGTTACAGTCGGATCATCAACCTGTACTCGTCGTCATATCGGGTATGCCGACCCGACTGAAGCCCATAGCGCCACGTCGCAAAACAGACTGGACAACCTTCGCGGAGAAAGTAGAGACCGCCGCGCCGACTCGGCCTATCGTTACCTCCGCGGACGTAGATCAGACGGCGGACGATGTCACTGCTTGCATTCAAAGCGCCTACGAATCGGCGACAAGCACACAGCCGCAGGGGAGAGGGCTATTGCCGCCCCTGCCGGCTCGCCTGAATGCGATGATCGCCGCGAAGAGGCGCCTCCGCAAGCAGTGGCAACAACACAGATGCCCGACGCTGAAGACGCAGCTCAACCGTCTCGCGGAGAAGGTGAAGGCCGAGCTCCAGGCGCACACCGCCGCGGGCTGGGAGGACCGATTAGACGCCACGACTGACAACTGGCCGTCACTGCACAAACTGTGCAACCAGCTGACGAACACCCCAGTCCCGGTGCGACCGCTGCTTAACAGCGACGGGGCGCTTACATACGTAGCAGAGGACCGGGCGGAGGTCTTCGCTGAACACCTGGAGCGTCAGTTCCAACCGAACCCGACCAGCGACACCGCTCATGTCGCAGCAGTCGAGAAACACCTGGGAGACTACTTCGCCTCGCCGATAGCTCCCGAAGAGGACCCTATCTTCTTCTCGCCTGGGGCAGTCAGACGCGCCATCCTTAGGACGAGGCCTAGGAAGGCCCCCGGTGCTGACGGTATCACGAACACAGCGCTGCGCCACCTGCCGTACCGTATGGTAGCGGCGCTGGCGCGCCTGTTCACGGCGATACTGCGCACCGGGACCTTTCCCGCCTCGTGGAAGGAAGGGCGCGTCATTATGCTGCCTAAGGCGGGGAAAAACAGCCAGAAGCCGGAGAGCTATCGGCCGATCACTCTGCTGCCGACAATCTCCAAGGTGTTCGAAGCACTCCTGCTGCGACATCTCCAACCGCACATCTCACCTCGACCGGAACAATTCGGGTTTCGGGCGGAGCACAGCACGACGCTCCAGCTGTCGAGGGTACTGCACCACCTCGCAGCCGCGATCAACAAGAAGGAGTACTCGGTGGCAGTATTCCTCGACATGGAGAAGGCCTTCGACCGTGTATGGCACGACGGCTTGACATATAAGCTGGCCACATCGGACGCGCCCCGTCGCGTTGTGAAGGTGGTCTCTGACTTTCTCTATAACAGGACTTTCAGGGTGGTGGTCGACGGAGCGCTGTCTAGCGCCCGCCCGGTGCTCGCGGGTGTGCCGCAGGGTAGCTGCGTCTCGCCGGCGTGCTACTCGCGTTACACGGACGACATCCCCACCACGCCACACACAACACTCGCGCTGTATGCAGATGACGCCGCGTACATTACCACATCGCTCAATGCGAAGTACGCGGCGGTCAAAATGCAGCGCGCCCTCGAACTGCTTCCGGAGTGGTTGTCCAAGTGGCGGCTGTCCGTGAACGTGGGTAAGACGCAGGCCATGGTCACCGGGTCCGCGCCTCTCCCACCACCCCTGAAACTACAAGGAGCCGACATCGGGTGGACGCCCCGGGTCAAATACCTAGGGGTCACCATCGACCGTCGGCTCACGATGGGGACGCATGTCCACAATGTCGCCGCGCAGGGTAAGGTCGTCCGCCATCTCCTTAAACCAGTGCTCTCGTCCCGCATCCCGGCGCGCGTCAAGCTGGGCGTGTACAAGCTGTACATACGCCCGATTTTGACGTACGCCGCTCCCGCTTGGTTCGCCCTCACGAGCGAGACGAACCGCAAGCAGCTCCGCACGCAGCAGAACCAGGCGTTGCGGACCATAGTAGATGCCCCTCGCTTCGTGAGGAACGATGTCATCCAGCGGGACCTCGGTATTGAGAGCCTGGATGAGTTTGTGCGGCGACTCGCGAAGGGAATGTTCGCGCGTGCCGACGCCTCGGACCTCACGCATGTCAAAGACATCGCGCCCTGGCACGCGCGCCCCCCCGACGCGCGACCCCTGCCCCGCGACCTGATAGCGGACCATGCCCCCATCGCACCGGATTGACGCCCGGGTAAGCTGTACTCAGGTTACACGCAGCTTACCTGTGACACTTTGACTCCACACACACAACACACATCTGTTGCGTAACGTGACCTAGGTTAATATAGGCGCGTTACGCAAACAAGCACAGACATCCGCCACTATACAGGCACCTTAACTCACACGCGGAGGCGCGGTGCGGACCGCGATCCGCGTAGACACTGGGCGGTGTGACACACTACAATACCGCCCACACACTCATGACGGCCCCTTAGCCCGGACAGTAACGGCTAGCTCTGTGATCTGGACGGGCGGGGGCCACTCACCTACTCTGTAGGCGCGTCGAGTCGACATCTCCGTCGCTGGTCGTCGTCGCTGGGCCTCCCCTAGGTAACTAGGGGTCTCACCTGGCGGCGGCAGACCGCCGGGATGTCGTGAAGAAAGCGACGTTTCACTATAAGCGTCGCGGCGCTCCTACAGAAACAAAATAGCAATCATTCACATGGGCGCACATTGCTCGCGCACCCAGCCATCTTACCGGCCACTGTAGCCAACATTATGAGGGGCCCGTTTTTACGGGCCAACGTAAAGCCTCCGCGGCCGGGGGGCATAGCCCCGGAGCCGCTCGCCGCGCCCCCTTGCGGGGACGTAGCGACTTCCCACGAAGTACCATCTCTGGAAACAAATGTGAATTGGTTTCGTATTTTCAACCACCTCTACATTTATCTGACCAATGCGAGTGTGGTTTGCTATACTCTTCAGTATTAAATACTAGACCAAATGTGATCATCAATAATAGCAATCTGTCTGTAATCAGAATCGAATGTGATCTTGTTCACGGTTCATACCGCAACGGATTAACAACTCTTTTAATTCACGAATTTGTATCTGATACTGCTTCAGGTCACCGGTACATGGAAATACCGCAAAATGTTATTTACTTTCCAGTGAACATATCTAATTTCATCTATATCTGTTAAGATTGTTGATCCACGTAGTAAATGTATTAACTTTCGTGAAGAACATATTCAATTACGCCTTCATTTAAGAAAAACAATATGATAGTATATTATAAAAACACTCCAGTGAAAATCAAACGTCTTATTCCATCTACGACCATTAAGGTGCATAGACGTAAGAAAAAAGTGAAAAAATTGAGTGAAGCAAATAAAGATATTCTTAAAGCTCTAGGTTTTAAAGTATGAATATACTACAAATTACTGAATTACCCCACTTCGATAGTTCGATTGAAAGCTATGAAGTCCACTTATACAATCCCGACACTAACAGCTTTAGAGAAAATGACAACATCAGAATTCCCGTACACAAACAAGACATATACGTGTTACCATCAGCCAGTTCAATTTACGTCGAGGGTCAAGCAAAGTTCTTTGACAAAGATGGAAAACCGATTAAGAAAAATATTACCTTCAGTAACAACCCTGTTATGTTTTTGTTTCAAGATATCCGAAATAAATGGTATTGAAATAACCGCATAAAAAATTCTGGAATAACGTCGACAATAAAGTCATACGTTTCAATTAATGATGGAGAAAATAAGTTGCTGCCTTGTGGGGTTGGAACATAGATGGATTCAAACATGATGGTAATTTTAATGCTATCGTACCTCTTAATAAGATTTTAGGATTTGCGGAGGATTACATCAAAATTGTGATAAATTGCAAACATGAACTTATTCTGAATAGAAGTAACTCTTACTTAAACAGTATCATAGCGACTGATGATGTAGCGCAGTTTCAAATAGACATACAAATATTGCAATGGCGTGTACCACATATAAAAGTGACAGACCGCGAATGGCTGACTCTACTAAAATACTTGAAAAGAGATAAACCTATTCAGATAGCGTTTCTGAATTGGGATTTATATAAGTATCCTTTGCTCCCTAAACTACAAACCATTCTTGGTCAGTTAAGACTGCATCGCAATTAGAGAAACCTCGATATATAATATTTTGCTTGCAAACTAACAGAAAAAATAATAAAATCAAAGACAGTTCTGTGTTCGATCACTGTGGGGTTACTAACGTAACACTATTTTTGAATTCACAGTATTATCCTTACGAGCCTCTAAGCTTAAATTTTTCCGAGAACAAGTACAATATATTATATGAAATGTATGTGAAATTTTGTCAGTCGTATTACAACTGTCCTGCTGGTCTCTTGCTTGATTTGGTCGGTTTCAAAGAGAAGGCGCCTCTCTTTATCATAGACTGTTCAAGACAAAATATTAATTTGAAAACAGGCCCCGTAGATGTGCTGTTGGAGATTGAATGTTCAGCGCCAGTACCAGATAACACAACTGGATATTGTTTAATTATTAACGACCGACTTGTGGAATATAAACCTTAGAGTAACATAGTGCGCAGGTTATCATGAGTGCGATTGTAAATGTTCAAGGTTTGAAAACAGAAACAAATTAATTTATCATTAAAGAAATTGTTATATGGAATAAAAAAAACAGGTGTTTCTTTGGTTTTTTTTTTGGTTAATTTTTCAGAATTGGGTAACAGTTTCTTATCCCTACCATGAGTCCCGTCCAATGTTAATGGGTATAAGTTGCTGGTAACCGCTGTGCGATTGTCACCCGCGCCCTACGTGAAAGGAACTACTCCTTTCACACTTACTCCCTTCCGGAGGAAACCCCTACTCGCGTCGTAATAAGGCGCGTCCCTCAAGAAATCTCCACCGAGGAGATTAAGAGCGACCTCATCGCTCAAGGAATCCCAGTTTCCGCCGTCCATCGCTTACATAAAGCGAGACAGGGCCTAGTCTACGACATGGTCCTGGTCATCTGTGACCCCACAGACGGTCACCACCCGATTTTTAAAGTTAAGTCGGTGTGTTCGCTCTCAGGCATCTCAATAGAGAAGCCTTACAGAGCTCAATTAATTGGACAGTGTCATCGCTGCCAATTATATGGTCACTCGCAGTCCAACTGCTATGCCACCCCTAGATGCGTCAAGTGTCTAGGAGAGCATGGCACCGCCGACTGTACCCGCCCTAAAGATAGGGAACTATGTTTAGAGCCTCCTAGCTGTGTACTCTGCGGCCAATCGGGACACCCGGCAAATTACCGGGGCTGTCCTAAGGCCCCGAAGTCCTCCTCTTCCAAACTCGCGAAACGCGCGAGCGACCGCCAGCACAGGGAAAGCCCCTGGGGAAAGCCTCCTTCCGCGCTGATGCCGGAGCGGCTCAGTCCGCAGAGGCCGTCTCCCTGGGCTAACCTTAATCAACTGAAGGCTCCCGCAGCTTCGGTGCCCTCTATTCCCGCGCAACCAGCGCAACCCGCTCAACTTCCAGCGCTGATGGCTTCCGCCATCCCAGCGCCTTTGGTAGCCCCCGCGGCCCCTACGGCCTCTCCAGCGAAACCTCAGGGAACCCAGGGCCGAAACAGCGCCCAAATTATACTTAGTACATACGCGGCTCTCTTCACCACCGCCGCGGACAAAATGGCGGAAGAAATCGTTGCTGCAAACGGCAACGCACTCCGCCTTATGGAAATCCTCAGCGCGTATCCCGAGATCGCGCAAGTTCTACACTCACTCAAATATTAATTCTCAATGGATAATACGAGAGTAAACAGTAACAAACCCCGATCCCTTAAATTAGGCTTCTTCAACGCAAATGGCGTTTCAGGTCAACGCGATGAGATCGCCGCTTTCCTCCGCGACCATCAGCTTGACATCCTCCTCATACAGGAAACCTTTTTAAAACCGCATCACCGAAACCCGAATATTGCCAACTATAAACTAGTTCGCAATGACAGGTCTCGATGCCACAAGGGCGGCACACTAATATACTTTAGGAAATCTTTGTATTGCATCCCTATCGACCCACCTTCTCTCTTCTCCCATCTGGAGACCTCTATCTGTCGGCTCGGCATGACTGGTCATCAACCGATCACCATCATCTCTGCTTATATTCCACCAGACAATGGTCCGGAGGATCCCATCTCGCTCCAAAAGGACTTCACTGCCCTCTTCGGTATGAGTGACTCCGTCATCTTGGCGGGGGATCTTAATGCCAAGCACCCGGCGTGGATAGTAGCACAACTTCAACCAGAGGTAGGTTAATTTTCAAGTTAGGCGAATCCCTTAACTTTTACGTCATCGCTCCAATGAGCCCGACTCACTTCCCAGGTAATCCTAATCACCTTCCCGATGTTCTCGATGTAGCGCTGCTCAAGAATGTGAACCTCCGTTTGCAATCGATTGAGACGTTCCACGAGCTAAATTCTGACCACCGCCCTGTAGTCATGCATCTTGCACCCTACTCGGGCCCGATCGACCCCAACCGCCACCCTCAGACCCAGACGATAACCGACTGGAGGAAAGTAAGCGAAAGACTGAAATCCACCACGTCGCCTCACTTAGACACCATCCCCGATCACACCGCGTGTCAGTCGCCGACACGACGGCCGCAATCGACTCGTTTACAGAGCACGTACAATCCGTATTGACGGATTGTTCACGGGAAGTTCCGGTGATGGAAGACCATCGCTGGAAACTACCTGCTGACGTACGTGCCCTGATAACCGAGAAGAACGCGGCCATCCGTGCCTACGACTCCTTCCCTTGTGACGCGAACAAAGCCCACATGCGCCATTTACAGCGTGCTGTAAAGAAACGCATAGGGGAGGTTCGCTCTGAGGGCTGGAACAAGATGCTCAGCGAACTCGAGCCCACTCATCAAGCCTTCTGGCAATTACAGAGGAAATTGCGTTCCTCAGAAGAGGTGTCTATGCCTCCTCTCATCCGCCCCGACAATAGTGTCGCTTTCGACAGTCCCGATAAGGCTGAATGTCTTGCCGACAGCCTAGAGTCCCAATGTTCTCCCAGCTCCCAACCAGTAGACCAAGCTCACCTGAACAAGGTCGACGCTGAAGTCGAACGAAGAGCCTCCCTCCCTCCCGTCGAAGACCCTGATGATCCTCTGCCTCCCGTCACTCCAGACGAAGTGCACGACATCATTAAAGGGCTCCACGCTCGTAAGGCCCCCGGTTCGGATGGTATTACCAATAAGGTATACAAACTCCTTCCTGCCCCGCTAATAATGCTTATGACCGCCATCTTCAATGGCGCCTTGAGCAACAACATCTTCCCACAATCATGGAAAGAAGCCACCGTCATCGGTATCCCAAAGCCAGGCAAGCCAAAGTCTGAGCCCTCCAGCTACCGCCCTATTAGCTTACTCAATGTCCTCGGCAAAATCTACGAGAGGCTTATTTATAAGCGTCTCAAAGACTACGCCGAAGCAAAGAGCCTCATTCCCAACGAGCAGTTTGGATTCCGTAGCCAACACTCGGGCACCCAACAGGTCCACTGTATCGTAGAGCACTTATGCGCTGGTCTGCAGCGTAACGCGACGACGGGTGTGCTATTCTTCGACATAGCGAAAGCCTTCGACAAAGTCTGGCACAATGGCTTGATATACAAGCTCTACCAACTAGGAGTGCCAGATCGTCTCGTGCTCATCTTACGAGACTTTTTGTCGAACCGGACCTTTCGCTATCGCGTCGAGGGAGCACTCTCGTCCCCTCATCCTATTCGCGCAGGTGTCCCTCAGGGTTCCGTACTATCTCCTCTCGCCTTCACGCTGTTCACTAGCGACATCCCAAAAAGTAAAAAGGCTCAGTTGGCTCTCTTCGCCGACGACACTGCCGTTTACTATACCGGTCACTGTCCCAACGCTATAGCTCGTACTCTCCAAACCTCCGCAAACGTCTTAGGCGCTTGGTTCCGGAAATGGAGAATCGAGGTCAACCCCGATAAGAGTCAGGCGGTTCTCTTCTCGAGACGTCGTCGACTCCCTCCCCCACTTCCCAGCCCGATCACTATGTACGGCAAGCCAATCCCTTGGGAGAAGCAAGCCAAATACCTAGGCGTGATCCTCGATGAGAACCTTACCTTTAAGGCTCATATTAAGGCGGTTCGCGCGCGCACCTCCTTCGCCCTTAGCAGGCTGCAATTCGTACTGACAGCCCGTAGTAAACTGTCCCTTAAATGCAAGCTCCCCATCTATACCGCAGTCATCCGTCCCATCATGACCTATGCCTGCGTTGTATTTGCGCACGCTCACCCACGTCATCTCCATAAGATGCAGACCCTCCAAAACCGTTTCCTCAGAAGGGTCACGGGTGCCCCCTTCTATGTCCGTAATATCGATCTTCACGTCGACCTCAAAATGCCAACCATAAAACAGTTCATGAAACGCTTATCAAAGCGTTTCTTCGACTGCGGCATCAAACATTCTAACCCCCTGATTACAGCGGCCGCCAGCGACGCCCTAAGCCGAGGTTCGTACCCCACAGGGGGTGCCCTTAGCGTTGTCGCTTAGTTTTAGTTAGTATATAAGTTTAAGTCCTGGCTGGAGGCCTTAATTTATTAGGGAATCCACAGGCAAGTCCGCTTAAGCAGACGACAACCGCATAGGTTGACCTGCGAGATGCCAAACATACAAACAAAAAAGTGCGATTGTCATTCAGAACCGTTTCCTCAGAAGGGTTACGGGTGCCCCTTACTATGTCCGAAACATAGATCTTCACGTCGACCTAAAAATGCCAACCATAAACCAGTTCATGAAACGCTTATCTAAGCGTTTCTTTGACTGTGGCACCAAACATTCAAACCCCCTGATTTCAGCGGCCGCTCGCTATACTCCCTCCCGCATTAGTAGTATTCGCCGACCAAGATCTTAATCGCCCCCGACGACGCCACTACCCTCCTCCAGGAGAGTATTAAGGCCACCAGCACGCTACATAAGCCCAAAACCCGATCGAAGTCCTGCCGTCCTCGCCGCCGAGGCCCGTCGCGATGCCCAAATCCACGCCCCTCCCGACCCTTACTCGAGCCAGCCCGCGCCGCTGAGCCTGTAGCTTTAAATTCGTCCCAAAATAATATCAATCCTGATCCAGCTAGTTATTTGCTACCCTCTTCCAGCGACGCCCTAAGCCGAGGTTCGTACCCCACAGGGGGTGCCCTTAGCGTTGTCGCTTAGTTTTAGTTAGTATTTAAGTTTAAGTCCTGGCTGGAGGCCTTAATTTATTAGGGCAACCACAGGCAAGTCCGCTTAAGCAGACGACAGCCTCATAGGTTGACCTGCAAGATGCCAAACAAACAAACAAACAACGTGCGATTGTCATTGTACATTTATAATTATCTCTAGCAAGAAGGAAGTGAGTAAACAGAACAAAATAATTACAATACCCGATATGACATGTATAGTGCATTTAAAATGCGTGAATTTTCAATTGGTTACTCTTGGGCAACGATTGATTCGAGAAGAAGATTGGTAATGGAAATGGCTGACGCTGGATTTTTTTACTGTGGAAATGGTGTAAATGATAAATCAGCATGTTTCTCATGTGGAGGTGTTATACAAGATTGGGAGATTTACGAAGATCCTTGGATGCAACATACTATACAATTTCCTCAATGTTGTTATTTGAACGCTGTGAAAGGAACGGACCATGTTCAAAACAAAAGTCTGTACAAATAAAATGTATATTTTTTTAAGAAACAAAAATATTAAATTATTTTAAGTGGAGGAGGATAGATTGGTTGTTTGCTGAATAAAATTAATTAATTAAATGCCATTAGCAATGGAGCTTAGGTAACTACAAATTACTTACAGTCGTTTCAGCCCGCTCATAAAAAAATGGTCACAGTTTCATCAAAACCTCAGGTCGGAGATACATCGCAAGAACATTTATTGTTTACAAACATTCACGATGCATTCAATTCGGGAAACATTCAAGAACTTGTCTTCAAAAGTAGTTATAGAGAGCTAACATTCTCCCGAGTTAATGATAGGCAGTTTGATAAATTGAATGCGGGTTCAGCAAATTGTCGGTACATATTCCATGAGGAACATAATGCATGATTTAGTGATACCTGATTCAGAAGACATTTAATGCTACCAGATTCTACCGCAAGAGAAAAAGAAAAAAAAAAGGAATCTTTTCAACCGATAAACAAACTGTGGGCAGGAAAATCCCACTTCTGAGATGTAAGCACTGAACTATAAATTAGCTTTAGGTTATGTAAGGTAGTAAGTTTATGAAATGAAAGTATGAGTAATCTCACAAGCATTTAATGGAAACACTATTCCGAAGAACGTCAGTAACTCCAGAAATGACGTCTTAGGGTTAAGCATGGTACATGGCTGGTTATTTAAAGTAATTTAAGAATCACACCGATATTGAGCACCGATATTGATATAACAATTACTTTCCTCTCTGAGACAGAAAAAGCGTCCTGCGAGCACAATTTAGTTAATTTGTAAAAAATTACGCTTTCAAGTTAAAGTTTACTCTCGTGTATACCTAATTTCGTTGATTTTAGAAGCAAACGAGGAAATTTATAGAACATAAAGAAGAATGCCCATTTTTCACCTGACTATGTATAGAAACGAAATAAATCTTAAAATACAGCTTATTAAATTGTGTATTAATTACGCATAACACAATGTTAAAAGAAAGGCAGGATTTTTTTTTAATTTAAATATTTCTTTATGCTTATTCTACTTCAAGGGTAAACATATTAGCATGTTTTGAACGCATCTCAACTAACCTTTTTTCAACGTTCCATTTTACACACTGCTACTTGACTTAATTCAACTCTGTTTCTGAGTTTCATACATCATTTTACGTTTTATTTACTCAGTAAGTATACCTTTTTTAGTTAATGTATAATACAGAATAATTAATAAATAAAATGAATAATTTAATTAATTAATCATGCAATATGTTAGGACGATTCAAACGTATTTTTTGAGGTTTGACATTTAATGCTCGACACTCAATTTATAGTGACAATCATCGAGAGTCTAAGCAGTGAAATAAAGGCAGCTAGTTATAATGAAATCACAAAGTAAAAAAGACGTTTTAGAACATAGATATATATTATTAAGTAAGTATTACTATTTTAGACTAAACTTTGAGTGTTAAATAATTCGTCCTAGCACATTTATTTCTTTATAACGGCAAATCCTAACCTAAAAAGTAACGTTAATATTTTTTGGACTTTGTAGCGTTTCAATTGTGAAAATTACCATATGACATTAGTTTCTAAACTTACAGGTAGTGTTTCTACTATACCTTATAACTATACATAAACTTTCATTATAAGGTTTTGAAATGTATGGGAAGTGGGCATTGTTCTTTCTTGCACCTAGAAAAGTAGTATTTTTCTTTAAAAAATTACATTCCAAACTTTTCCTAGCTTCAATGGCTTACCAAAGATAATTGAAAAAGGTTGTACTGTCGTTCGTTTGCTTCCAAAACAAGTTAATAATAAGTATTATTCACCGTTATTGTTTATCATATTCTTATTCTTATTATGTATTTTGATGATAAAATTATTAATTATTCATGTATCAATTCCAGTATACTGCTATTACGTAGTTACATTTTCTCACGTTTAATAATACCTAATAGTAATGGGACATAAAAATACTCCACTATGAAATAAATGTCGTGTTTATATTAACGCTATAAAAGATAAAAAATATCCTAAAACTAAACCACTAAAGTACTATGAAGTTCAAAAGTGAGTTAGCAAATGATACTTTTCAAAATGTGGTTTAAACCTTGCCTGTTTTTAATAATGTTAAATCTAAGAATCTTATTATGGATTGACTGTACGCACTCGGTTTAGGGCGAATTTCACCAAACTTTTATACCTAATATAAGTCTTATCCCGAGAATAAATTTATCCATACCGAACGGTCAGACCTGTAGTGCTATTCTGTAACCATCTCACCGTGAAAACTTAGGTGAAGCGAGCGTGGAGTGAGCTGTCAGTGCCACTGATGCTAGGAATTGAACAAGACGGGATGACACTGACAGCTCACTCCACGCAAGTCTTCACGGTGAGAATTTTACAGAATCGACCTGCTGTTTATTCCAAGGATGAAAAATATCAGACTGTAGCATTAATGTAAACACGAAAACATAATTATATCAAATCGAATATTATAAAACATGAATCATACATATTTAGCTCTAAAATGAAATAATAATAATATTTAAAAATCGTTAAAGCGCTGATACTTTGAAAATTGTATTAAAATAATATTATTCATATTTTGTTCTGGTCACATTTCCCAAATGTATATTTAATTATATTTTGTATATCTATTTCTTGTATACTTGTTTAGAAGAAGCACTAAAGTTAAGTTTTAGTGCAATCTCACTGATCTCACCTAGTTTTTAAAATATGATTGCCGTGTAAAAATGTTTGTACAAACCTATTTACAGAAAATAAATCATTTATCATTTATCATAAAATTAACAGCCCAATCGGATATTTCAATACTATAAATAAAATCAACTGACCTGGCCTTGCTTTTAACGAATAGCAATATTTCTACACGGAGTAATACACTATGACTTTATGGTATTAGGTAAGACCTCTTCAGCGTCGCAGGAACAACTGAGCCGTTGGAAGTCGCTGCGCCCCCTTAGGGGGCGCGGCTAGCGTAACCCGGGGCTATGCCCCCTGGCCGCGGCGGCTATACGTTGACCAGCTAATACGGGCCCCTCATTTAGCATGCCCCTTTCAATGATGTTTGAGCGAGCGTGTAAAGTGCGCGCGCCCACGTGAGTGGTTGCTATGAATTTAGAGACCCCTAGAGTTACCTAGGGGAGGCCCGGCGGCGACGACCTGCGACAGAGATGCCGACTCGACGCGTCTACAGAGTAGGTGGTTGGTCCCCGCCCGCCCAGATCACAGAGCTGTGTGTGTGAGCGGTATTGTATTGTTTAACACCGCCCAGCATCTAACGTGAGTCGCAGCCCGCACCGCGACCCAACGTATGTGTTTACGCGCCTGTATTAATAGGTGTCTGTTTTTCGTTAACGTAGCGTGCCTATATTAACCTAGAACACGTTACGTAACGGGTGTATATTGTGCATGTGGAGTCTTTATTGTCACGGATAAGTTGTGTGTAACCTGAACTACAGCTTATCCGGGCGTCATATTCGGTGGGAAGGGGTCATGGTCCGCTATCAGGTCGTGGGGTATGGGTCTCGCGTCGGGGGGACGCGATTGCAAGGGCGCAATGTCTCTGACGTGGGTCAAATCCGGTGCGTCGGCACGCGCGAACATTCCCTTCGCGAGGCGCCGCGTAAACACATCCAGGCTCTCAATCTTGAGGTCCCGCTGGATGATATCGTTCCTCACGAAGCGAATGGCGTTCATTATGGTCCGCAGCGCAAGATTTTGTTGCGTGCGGAGCAGTCTGCGGTTCTTGCTCGTTAGGGCGAACTAAGCGGGTGCGGCGTACCTCAGTATAGGGCGTATGTACGACTTGTACACGCCCAGCTAGACGCGCACCGGGAAGCTAGATGAGAGCACTGGGACAAGGATGTTACGGGCGTTTTCCCATTTAATACTAAATTATTAGCAGTAAACCAATTTTATACGTGCTGCAGGTTATTTACGTCGTCAAGATTTGATGTACGTCTACTTATCCGTTCCTGTTCCGTTGTCGTCGGTCCCGCCAGCGAGAGGCGAGGGCCGGGTGTGGCGGTGCGTGAAGCTGGTGCAGCTTTGTTAAACCTAACGGAAGGCGCGCGCGCGGGCAGCAAGGAGGCGAGCGCATGCGGTGCGCGGCCCTGATTCGGCCCCGGGGCCTCGATCGGCACCAGGCGGAACGCGGCTGGTCGAATCAGTACCGCGTGCTGTCGGCTCGTCGACGGGAACGGCGCAACGCGCGCAGGCGCCGATGTTTTCGGTGGGTCGGTAGCCACTGTAACACTCGTGCCTTCTCCGCCTCTGCTTCCTTCAATGTTTGGTTGGGGCGGCCCAGCGAGCGGTGCACCGGACGACGCGTCGCCGATGTTCGGTATCGACGTCGTCCTGTCCATCACCGCATGGGTCTCCTGGGTCCCGGCATCGCGGCCCAGTGACCTGCGCTTGCCGGGCTTCGCCATCCCGGGGGCGTGTGGGACCGCGACCGCTACGGTGAATAACACCAAGCAGCACGGGGGGGCTCCCCCTGTATTCGCACTGGTGCCGGCTGGAACCTGTGCAAACACAAAGGAAACTAAAAATAAACGCGCTCCGCGCGGCACAAGTCTAAACGGTACTAAGGATAGGCTTGTGTAGGCACCACGAAGCCAATCCACTGAGCTGCGCATGGCCGTTTCATAGCCTAAATAACCCAACGCACAGTCACGCGTCGCCAGCCAACCGTTATATGATTTGAACAAGAAGGCGGTAGTTAACGAAATAAATGCGTTTATCTTAAATGCGAAACGCATTTAATACATTCACCAGGTATTATTGTGTATTGAGTTTACCAAATTCCTGACAATCGAGGGTCTCAAGCGTCCACTGATCACTTTTGTTAGCATTTCAACTATTTTACGTTTTACTCACATTTTTAAACAAAATAAATGTTACTTTACTTAAGCTTAGGCCCTTAACACTTAACGTCAACCTTCATTAAATTGGAGGGACACTTTTAGAGGAAAACAAATTACAGGAAAACATCCATCAGTCCGGATTTACCTTACAATAAATCTAGTAGGTACTCCATACCGTCGACAACCTTTTATTGAATGTATGATTTTGCTCAAAAAACTCTGTATAAATGCGACCCTACTATAACAACAAAGTAGGCCTATAAATATAAATATATTAAAACGGTACAAGTAACGAGATCCTTGTGGAGTAGCGTGTTCCAAACTCGGCCCCTCGAGACACCGGACCCTTCCGAGAGGTAACCGTTGTGGAAATATCTATACCTACTCCATTTGCTCGCCAAAGCTTTTATACAATTTCTACTTGTACGCACGAGTGCGAATATAGACGTACGTGGCCGCGGACTCATCTCATATTCTGTTATCATCTTCACCTAACAAACGGCGATCGAGCGCTAACCATGTTAAATATTTGTTCGTTATATATGATTATGCTCATAAATAGATACCAGGCCATCTCATTTTCTAAAAACAAAGTAAGTTTAAAACCAAAAGTGAGGGAGGAAAAGACCTAGTAACGAAGGAACCAGCGAACAACAGAAAATACACAAACAAGATTCAAAACCTGAAAATGACGGTGTAGGTATAACGAGCCCGGTTTCATTACAACGGGCCGTGATAATTGATGGCGTATTAAAAGCAAGTAATTTATTACAAGAAAGTTGGGCAATTAGAGCTAAAAACACAAAAACCAGACATGAGGGAGAACGTTATCGACGACGGCATCCATTCCAAAGTCCCATTAGCCGCAGCGGTATGGGACCGCAGCGTTTGCACCTACAAATGGGAAGTCCGTTAGCACTACATATGTACCTACTTATACTTATGTACCTACTAGGTGCGATTTTGGTATTCTAGCTTGTTTTTATATTAAATTATAGGAAGCAGCTGAAATAAATTTTAATTTACATTGCAGTTTATTTTATAGTTTTATTAGCTCTTGTTCGCTTCTTCATCGGCGCGGAGGTCGGGAATTATCAGACGGGAATGTACCACCGGGATAAAATCCAATATATATCACAGTCTACCTGTGTGTCTTGATCATTTCACCGAAATCCTTAAAAAGGGAACATACATACTTTCACGTTTCAAATATGAAAAGAATGGACAATTTGAATTTTTAGATTAATTCTTTATTTTATCATTAACTCAAAAAGCGACCTATGTAAGACTCCCGGGAGTCTCGCAAAAAAAGATCGTTAGTCGACGCTTGATAAGTTAAACAAAATTACTCACCGTTCTCGCCGTACCTACTTCTTTTTTAATAAGGCCGATTACATCATCATCCCCCCGGCATGATAGTTCCACACACCGAGTCGGTTAAATGGACACTAAAAATCTAATAAAGTTTAAAAGACCAACTTTCTGAGTAACATTAAATATTTGTTTGGGTTCCGTACCCAAAGGGTGCCAACAGAATGATATTACTAAGCCCCCGCTGTCCGTCCGTCCGACTATCTGTCAACGGGCTGTATCTCATGAACCGTAATATCGCGACTGCTGGGCATGAGGTCCTGGGTTCGATTCCCAGATCGGGCAACCTGTTATTGGGTTTTTCTATCTGGAATTTCTCAGTAGCAGCCCGGAGTCTGAATTTGTGCACGGTTGATGGCAATAGGCCCCCCATTACATGGGACCTAAACATAACTGGCCAAATGTGGGTGTACTACGAGTATAGGTACACCTCTGCCCAACCCTTCGGAGATACAAATGCGAGATGTTGTGTTGTGTCTTTCGAGCTGTTCCTTTGCTGTGCTGTTGACGTATAATTGTTGAATTATGCTTACGTAATAAATTTTCACTCCCTGGTTTTAGTGACTTCCAAATGTAACTATGCTTTAAAGAATCGAACACCTTGTTATAATCCACAAACGCCAAATAGTACGGGCATTCGTATTAGTTGCATTTCTGTTTTTTTATTATAAATAATACATTATGCTTAAATATATATACGATGGAACGGAACCCTTCGTGTGCGAGTCCGACTCGCACTTGACAGGTTTTATATTAAGCCATTTTTTCTTACAAAGTTTCATGATGAGTTCTAATAAGTGGTAACTGAGTAAAACATTTTGCTTTTTAAATAGAGGGAAGTGCAAGCCACCTGGAATACCAATATCTGTTCAGGGTTCCACGGGAATTTTAAATTGTTCAAAACAAATAGAAATGTTGCGGCATAATTTGTTTAACCTGTTGTAAGGAAGTTTTGAGTGGGTACCTACTAAAAATACTCCATGCGCTTAAAATAAGAAAAAAATACAACAGAAAACAGCTTATTCATTTTTCTTTTCATTGTGTAACCCTGCTACTCATTACAGTGTCGGTAAATACTCATTTTTGAGTTAAGCTGCTCTCTTGTACAGCATGTAACGAAAACCCTGTCCGATCCTGAAGGGTATTATTTGGTATCGTACTGCGTACACAATACGTAATCATTGAATGGATACGAGATTTTAATTTTACCCCAATGAAAATAATTATTTAAAAAAATTAAAAATAATCATACCAAAGGCAACACTGATCGCTCGACAAAGTTCACCTACAGTTTCGTGTCAAAGAAGCCGCCTGGGCGAGGCGGTGCTTTGTCGCATGCCGCCAAACAAACTTAGGACTAAAGAAACCCACATTATGCCTACGCGTAGGAATCAGCTGATATTTTATTGTAGGCATAGACGCGTAGTGGCCCTGATTTCTGACCTTCTGTTTATCAAGAAACAATTATTATTGAGTTAATGTGTTGAGTTAATGGCTTTTGGCAATGTACCGACTGTAGGTATCAGTTTATTAAAACATTTACTTGTTGCATACCTCGGAGATCGTGTTCCACATGTCTACCTCGAACATTAGTACACATTCGACACCTTTTTATTAAATTTGCACGTACTCTTCGCAGCGTACTTGTGTACGATTTGAGTGATTCAAAAGCTTCCACAATCCGAGCTCTTACTTCGATTTCCGAATCAAATAAAAATCAACATATTCAAATATTCCTGATTGGAATACGACATTGTTCGCGATACGATAGCGGCACGTGATACGTACGGACATCCGATCGCAAGCTATCTCCACGTGAGACTGGCGACAAACAAGTAGCGTGCCAGTAGACAACCAGTCGGCTACATCAAAGGGTCGAGGACTATTTAAAAGAGTACCTACAGCGCGGCTAGTGCAGTCCTTTGAAATAAAAATATGTAAAACTGAAAAGATTTCGCCGGCCTGTGGAGTGTTGTCAACATATGAAAATTTACCATATTTACTGTTAAATTTCGCATGGTTCATAAAAATTAAAAAATCATAACTTTTGGTTTTTATGTTTTTTTTTTATAATTTTTTCTAGTAAGTATGTTGAACCAGGAATACACCTTTATTGGGTCGGACAGGGCTTTTATTACATGCAGTATAAGCGTAATAAATGAAACACACAAATTATAATGTGTAGGCGGAGTAAATGCTCAAGTATTGGCATTACACGTATGAAATGTGGAAGCCCGCAAGAAAAGCTAAAGTTCGTAAGAATGGTTAGGTTACTCGATACCAAATATAAGGCAAATCTAAATCCAAGTTCACAGCATTTATAAGTCCATAGTGTCAGAAATATTACAATACAATTTAGAAAGCAAATAAATAAGCACGCCCAGGACAATAAAGTAATCGTCTAACACTGACAACAAACACGGAACACCCCGGCGGGCGCAACGTTGCGGTAATGTGAGTGCTTATCCGAGCGATACACACCTACTACCCTGAGCAGTACGACTATGCACACATTGATATTTGCTTGACGCGATAGCACTACTAGCTATTGAAAATTTGTGTTAAATTTTGATGTGTTCCGTAATACCAAACATTATGAATGAAAACTTAATCTTTTTTCTTATTTTTTTCGATTATTTGCAACTAAATAATATAAGCTATGTTTCTAATTCAACAACATTATAAATACTGTGGTTTATAGTACAGAAAAAACGATAAGAAAACATTTCATTAACGCTGTAAAAAAGTGCGAAATGCAATTAGCTTAAACTTCATTTCAGGTAAGAATTTTGGGGAAAAAAATATGTAGGAACCTAGACAAACACTGTTTTAATCAAAGAGGGGACTTACCGCCGCTATTGTGGCGTGCCCATTCCCCCTAAGACCGCACGCAATTACGATGTAGAAGTACCATAAGTAGGACCTAATGTAATTTATTCATGAACACCAACAGCATATAGGTACATTCAACCTTGGTTTACAAAAGTATTTAGGATAAGTATGTATACTTATCTCCTAGATTTTCTCTACAAGGCCTAGATCTCGAAATATTCTTATATATTGAGATACCGGCATTGTTAAGAAATTTCAAAAAAACGCATTACTAGTCTGTAGATTTACAAACGAGTCCCCAAAGTCGTCAACAAAAACAAAGCAAATACGGAACGTACCTAATTACTAATAGAGAGAAATATCTCCCGAGTCGTTATGAATGAATGGTAGGTACAGTAAGTACAGTACAGCGAATGATAACTATCTATCACACACGCACACACGGCTCTGCACCGCGTCCCTCGCTCCCTTCTTTTGTCAAACAGAGATAGCAATATTCCGAACGAAATTTGTACTGGCCTCGAATTGCTATTACGTGCTTTGTTCGTCGGGCCCTTATGCTATCCTCAACATGTAACCTACATTCACTTAAGCCAAAAAAAAATGTGAAATACCTACTCAATGTAAACAAACTGCCCTACAAAACCACTTATTTTGGAAATTCATGATCGAAGCTTAACGTTTATCACCATAAACGTTAAGCTTCGATCATGAATTTTTATTTCACCAAATAAATCTACTTATCAATTTTTTAACAACACACATGTTAAAATAAAACAAATTGCTTCTAAGTTCCTTGACATAGTATTGCACATCCTATTTGGTTGAAGATGTTACGAGTATTATAAATATGTAATATGTTTTCATTTTTGTTATCACTTGTAACGCATTTTTTATCAACAATAAAAAAGCAGCAATTATTTTTTAATATTATTAATATATCAAACCCAAATAATAAAAAATCAATAAAACTGCGCTGCATCATAAGAGAACAGAACGTAAGCGCCGCGGCTTCTCAGTCCAACGCTTGGCGCCTACTGCTACCAGCAGGCTTAGCATGGCGTTTTCTGTTTCTACTCTACTGTAGAATAGAAATCGCTTTCTACGCTCCTCGAAATCTGCACGAGGACAGAGCACGAGGACATACTCTGACGGACATATAGACTCAGGTTGCTTTATAGACAGTGATTTTCCATAGCAACGGGTTAGTTGCTAGTGACGTGTATAACTACCCATTTTTACCGTACAATTGCGTTTCGTTTCTGTGTAGACAGTAGAAAACTTTCTACTGTCTACACAGAAACGCCATTTTTGTCTACTCTTCCGTCGACAATACGCTTCTCTAGGGCGCTCGTGCTAAGCCTGCAGCTCATATTAGATTAACTCGAATTTTAGCAATGCCATAAACTGGCCAGGTCACGCGCATGTTGCGTCTCTAACAAAAGCGACGGAAATATATTGATGTTTCGTGCAGAGCGACGTACGACGTAGATACGTCAGTGTGTGCCCTGCAAAACTGCGATCTTTATTGTGTTCCGTTTAAACACATACTGTCGTACCGCGAGTTCACAGCAATATTACCCTTAACTTGTCTATCCACTTTTGAACGCTTACTGTACATGAATACCACTATCTAATAGATCTCTACGAACTAGCAGTTTACCTACCTATTAAAAAGAAAAGGAACCAGATGATGTGGTTGTCCATTCACGTAACAGGTGAGACGGATCGTATCACGACTCTTCGGTGCTGTTGCTCGATTCGAATTCTTCACTTCGGTCAAAGGTTCGTCCTGTCACTTGCGGTAATCAATTGATTTTTGGACTGTTGTGCTACAACGATGACATGTGCCATTGAAGCGATTGTCATTATCAAACCGTATCAGTCGAGCAGTTGCGGTGAAATTTGACGTTTGCGGTTGCCGGCAGTCGTAAGTAGATAGGTTGTGCCGGTTCTGCTCACTTTTTCCAGCGGTTTGAACCGACTACTAAGCGGTCCTCAATCCAAATAACAAAAAAAGGTTTTGGCATGCGCTGACCACGTTTCTGCGGTGCATTTTTGCGTAGGATGCACGGTTCGCGAGATACGTAAATCAATTAGCAATAATCTAATTGACATCCGGCCGCCCCGGCGACCCTCATTAGCGTTTCATTGTTCGCCATTTCTTATCTATTACTCATTAGAGAGCTCTCATTACGACTGCTTTAGGGTTCCTTATCAATTACTCATTGTAAACGGGTACTGTGCCTCTATTTTTATTTTATAGTACGCCTTCATCCCATGGGGGTATGCAGAAACCACAAAACGCCACCTGTTACAATCCTTACATACTCACATCTGCCTTGTAAATACCTTTTGTTACTCTCCTTTCATTCATCCTCTCAACATGACCAAACCATCTTTATTTCAAACTATAAAATATGAACGGAACAGCTCATTCAACTAAAATATCATAGAACCCTCTGTTCCCTTTTAATATTTCCCGTGTTATAACATAAAAAAATAATGTTGTAAATGTAAAAAACAAATATTATTTTTGTTTTAAATGGGCATTACTCTCAGCGTTATATCCCGTAAACAGTAACGCGGATCGGGTATCATCGTAAGCTATACAAGGTGTTTTTTTTATTTCCCATAACTCTAGGGTATGATTGACACCATATCAAAGAATCAACTGGCATATGAATTATGTTTCAATCATCCTTTTTTTTTCATTTTTCATACCCAATAATTCGACAAAGTCACGATTATTAATGTAAAACACCCCTACGTGAAATAAGACAACGTCGCATTTTCTTACTTTTAAAAATGAATGATTGGTTCGAATAAAAACGAATTACTCGTATTTATCAATGAAACTTAGATACCTAGACACATCGAGGGTCTATTTTGTATGGTAAGCAAACAAAATTGGCATCCTCGCAAAAGTAAACATTCGTCATACTGGTGAACATTTTTGACCTAATTTAATTATGATATCATCAATCTCCGAAACTATGCATTTTTGAACCACTTATTCTAGGAGTTTTAGTATTATTTTTACCTACAGAATATAACACTAGGGTGCCGCACAACCTCACCGATGCTCAGAAGCAGACCCGGGTGGAACGGTACCGTGACATGATAAACAAATTTGAAGCAGGTCTCGTCTCGGCGTGTTTACGACATCCACAGGTTTACAGATTTATCAATACGATCCAGAAACGAAGCGCCTGTCGACAGTTTGGGTGTTTAAAAAACGAATTAACGCCTACCAAAGTGAAGTGATCTAGAAGCGATTGGCTACTTGGTCAATTCCTTTACGGAACCAAAGAAGCATCAACGCTGAATGGAAAACTACCAAATGTTGTTTTCTCTGTTGTGAGCAACAAGCGACCAGACACAGGGCTCCGCAGGCTACTGCTCCACCACGACAACGTGCCTTCGCACACCGCGCTCAAAACGAGGGACTTCCTGAACCGCACGCCGGTCAAACTCCTTACAGCCTGACCTAGCACCGTTTGACTTCTTAAAGAATAGAGAATCAAGGTCAACCCCGATAAGAATCAGGCGGTTCTCTTCTCGAGACGTCGTCGATTACCCCTCCCCTTCCCAGCCCGATCACTATTTACGGCAAGCCGATCCCTTGGGAGAAGCAAACCAAATACCAAGGCGTGATCCTAGACCAAAATCTCACCTTCAAGGAGCACATTGAGGCGGATCGCGCGCGCGCCTCTTTCGCTCTTGGTAGACTCCACTTTTTTCTGACAGCCCGTAGCAAACTGTGACTTAAATACAAACTGCGCATCTATACCGCAGTCATCCGTCTCATCTTGGCCTATGCCTGCGTTGTATTTGCGCACGCTCACCCACGTCACCTCCATAAGATACAGACCCTCTAAAACCGCTTCCTCAGAAAGGTCACGGGTACCCCCTACTATGTCCGTAATATAGATCTCCACGTCGACCTCAAAATGCCAAACATAAACCAGTTCATGAAACGCTTATCTAAGCGTTTCTTTAAATGTGGCATCGAACACCCAAATCCCTTGATTTACGCCACTACCCTCCTACAGGAGAGCAAGTAAGGCCACCAGCACTCTTCACAAGCCGTCCGTACCCGTCTAAGAAACTAAATGATTTCTGCAACAACACAGAAAACACGTTAATATCAATTTGTTCACACACACAAGGAAATTTCATGTAAATTAAAAAGACAGAAATAAAGAAAAGTAATTGTCAATAGAATATACACTTACCTCCATTGCCATGGATGCGTTGAAGTAACATAAAACGTAGTATTTTCACTATCCACTGCTGCCAAACCAGTTGACTATTTGGACTGAACTGCAGTGGGTGGTGAGTCTTATATAGGACCACTAAGTAGTTTCTAATCTAAAGCAAATTCTTAAGTGCAACGGAACTGATAGTAACTTAATACTAACTAAAAACTAAGCGACTACACGCTAAGGGCACCCCCTGTGGGGACGGACCTCGGCTTAGGGCGTCGCTGGAAGAGGGCAGCAAGGGACTAGCTGGATCATGATTTGAGTGATTTTGGGACGAATTTAAAGCTACAGGCTCAGCGGCGCGGGCTGGCTCGAGCAAGGGTCGGGAGGGACGTGGATTTCGCGGCGGGCCTTGTGGCAAAGGCGGTAGGACGGCGATCGGTTTTTGGGTTCGTGAAGAGTGCTGGTGGCCTTACTGCTCTCCTGTAGGAGGGTAGTGGCGTCAATCAAGGGATTTGGGTGTTTGCCACATTCGAAGAAACGCTTAGATAAGCGTTTCATGAACTGGTTTATGGTTGGCATTTTGAGGTCGACGTGGAGATCTATATTACTGATATAGTAGGGGGAACCCGTGACCTTTCTGAGGAAACGGTTTTGGAGGGTCTGCATCTTATGGAGGTGACGTGGGTGAGCGTGCGCAAATACAACGCAGGCATAGGCCAAGATGAGACGGATGACTGCGGTATAGATGCGCAGTTTGCATTTAAGTGACAGTTTGCTCCGGGCTGTCAGAAAAAAGAGCTCCTTGAAGGTGAGATTTTGGTCTAGGATCACGCCTAGGTATTTGGTTTGCTTCTCCCAAGAGATCGGCTTGCCGTAAATAGTGATCGGGCTGGGAAGGGGGAGGAGGCAACGACGACGTCTCGAGAAGAGAACCGCCTGACTCTTATCGGGGTTGTCCTCGATTTTCCATTTCCGGAACCAAGCGCCTAAGACGTTTGCGGAGGTTTGGAGAGTACGAGCTTTGGGACACTGACAGGTATAGTAAACGGCAGTGTCGTCGGCGAAGAGTGCCAACTGAGCCTTTTTACTTTTTGTAAATCCCTTCCTCGCTGCGCAATCACATATATGTATAAAGTGGGTTGAGTAGTGGGGAGTTTGCACAGCGTAACTCAGCCCACCGCACGTGCTGCATATTGTATACGCCGACATATATATAAATAAATAATTAAATATTGTAGTGCCTAGTAACTGGGTTGTGGAGGTCAGATAGGCAGTCGCTCCATGTAAATACCGATATCCAGCTGAATCCGGTTCGACTGGAAGCCGACCCCAACATAGTTGGGAAAAGAAAGGAAGGCAAGTTGATACGGGTGTACTATGCCAAATCGAATGACAAAAAATCGAATCTCAATTGATCGACCATTATAAATGGGGAAGGTCGGGCAAAGCTAAATCTAGATGGCGTGACCATAGCTAGGTCCCCATGGCCTACAAAAATTTGACATTTCGTTCATTCATTTAATTTTATGTTCATTCATGAGTTTGATTTTATTTCACTATTTCGTTATTTTCGGTGATTTCAGTACTTTAAATCAAGTACTTAACATGGAAAGTGTCAGAATTTTAAACCTTAATAATTCCTCGTAATCATTTTCTTTAAAATGTTTTCGACATAAACTCGAACTCAAAAAAATCTCTACGAATAGCTTTACACCACAATCTTCTAATTTTAGGGGCTTTCGGGAAATTGTAGACTCCAATTTCGGAGTATCTAGGAACACAACAACGCGTCAATTTTCGCTAAAATAAAAGAAAACCACATCACGTCTTGTATTATTAGCTTGTGTTGGGAACTAGCTATGACAGCGCCATTTTGACAGTTGCCTTCCCCATTGAACGTTCATAATATCGAATAGTTAAAAAATCGAACATTCAATATATCTTACACTCAATACATCGAGTGTTCAAAATATCGAAATACTTAATACTTTCGACTTATAGTGGTCGATCAATTGATATTCGATTTTTTGTCATTCGATTTGGCATATTACACCCATAGAATAATATATATAAAATAGTACACCCGATTGATACGGAGTAGGTTTGCTAGTATCGGGCTAAGTTGATATAAAATACTTATAACTTAAAATTTTTATTCTTTGACTAAGACAGAGCATCGGCTCACTAAAGATCAATCAAAATTCACACAGTTCATTATGGGCAAGAGAATGGTGACAACAATGATGAATCGAAAGAATACGATTTAGATGAAAGTGCATAATTATGCCTCTAAACTAACTATGTTGATAATATTAACCTCACGGTAGTGAAAATATGGCTTAGATTAATAAAAGATCATGTTATTTTTTAATTTAGCTCAAATGTTTATTAACTGGCTGAAGTACTCTGCTATTTTTTCGACTTCTTGTTAAAGTTATTAACGCAAATCTTCAAATGGTGACACATATATAGGGTGACTGGGTAAGTTGTTTGTTATGATGAGTACAATCATGTGTTTAAGTATCGGTCACTAATTACCAGTCAGCCTATATATGTGACACCATATAATTATCAACATCTAAAGTTTAGAGGCATAATTATGCATTTTCTTCTAAATCGAAAGTAAACATTGTCATCACCATTCACTTGCCCATAAGTATCCCATTTTTTTTTTAGTTTTATCACATCTCTCAATCCATTTCTCTGAAACTTCTTTAAAATAAATAGGTATCTTCAGGCGCAGCCGATTCCGTTTAGTACGCACCTATCTCTACGTCATAAATTTTTATGAATTATTTCTGGAAATTTGCATAATTATCGAATTAACATTGTTCTGCTTCCAGCTGGAATCATTTTAATGTCGTCAGTTCTCTCTTGGATCCTTTTTTTACGACTGCCATTGGTGCTTATTACAGAATAAATTTTAAAGAAGTGTGCGAGGATATTAAATTTGGCAGGGAGCTATTTTAATTAGAAGCTGGAATGGAAACTTTTTACACAGCATTTAAGAATGTGGAACTGGAGCCATAAAAGTAATCCCATTAAGGATCTCATTTCAATCTGACTGCGATATTCTGATGTGATAGTATGTAAATCAGATCTATAAAATGGAGCAGCGAAGTCCAACGTAATAGGTACCTACTTACCTAATTACATACAATGTTTTGAAGAGCAGTGTCTAGATGTGGTTAGAAGTTAGAACGACATGCTCCTTGCTTAATTAAAAAGTGGTTTAATAGTCACCCGAATTCGGATTCTTGCTACGAGTATCAAGGATCACTGAAAATCTTAAAATAAGTGTGGATCTCGATGTTTAGCGGAACGGGACGTTTAGCTGCTACGGCGTAGCATGTAGTATGTGACGTAGCAACTGGCGTTGCAGTAACGTCATCTGGCCAGCTTCATCACAGGTACTAATTACTGTAGTGAATTACGCTAGTATTAAGATAGCAGAGTACTTCAGCTAGTTAATAAACATATGAATGAGCTAAATTGAATACTACCTTTAATTTAACTTTAATTAAAATAACATGATCTGATATTAATCTAAGCCATATTTTCACTACCGTGAGATTAATACATGCATTTTTTAACCCAAGTCTTGACTTTAGTTATAATGTAGGTAAAAACTATTGTAGTTTACATGCGACTTAGTCGGCTTTTTTAGGTAGGTACCTAAGGTAGGTATGCCCTAGATTTTTTTCAGTAATCATCAAGCTATTACTTACCTCAACAAAATCGGTTTAGCGCTTTAGCCTTGAAAAATAGATAATTAAGTTATCTTTCTGTATAATTGTCAAAAGATAACAGAACTTATTCAAGGTAGGGTGCTAAAATTTTCAAACTCGCTTCGCTCGCTCTTGCATTCTACATTCTCTTGATTCTTGAGCTTTTCTTCACAAGTCGTCAAAGCAAATAATTCTTAGTATTTTGGAATGATCCAAAAAATCTAACCTATCCAAGAGTGTGCAAAATTTTCGACCTCGCTTCGCTCGCTCTTACGTTCTACATTCTCATAGTTGCTTGGGCTTTCTTGCATAAATCAACAATGTCTCCTATTTCTGATTGAAAAAATTAAACAAACCTTAACTAACCACTCCGCCAAGGGTTGTTAAAATTTTGGAGGTCGCTCGCTCTACTCACCTTACGTATCTACTGTTCGCGGGAATGGAACCTAGGACATTATGCTCGGCATTTCTTGCGACCAGTAGACCAATACCGGGGATGTAACATCCCTATAAATATTCCTCGGCACCCATGGTGACGAAATCTCGGAATCTTGGGCTGCGACCGCGCCTGCGCTCGACCTTGCGCAAGCATTTTCATTTCCAATAAAATTAATTTTACTGGGGGTAAGTACATGGACAATGTGTAATGTGTTTTAATAATTAAAACATTCTACTCGACCCAATCGAGACATTGAAAAGAACGTTTCCGGGTCGATTTTATTCTTTTTCTTTTTCAGATTCTTTTATATTTTGTGAATGTGAGAACGTTGTAGGCCTTGTAAATTTATAGACCATTGTCTATTTGTTAAGCATTTGGTACTTGCTGACAGGCCTACACTATCCTCTCATACCTATTAACACTGTAATTTGGATACATTGTAAAAGTTAAATATTTTTAAAAGATGTAAACATGGAGTTTCTTGACGGCTCTTCTCCATAGGAAACGACCAATTGAAACCGTGCACCTAGATTCTGACGTTTCATAAGTGCCCATGTAAAATAGTTTGATTTTCATTAATTTCGAGAAACGGTGACATTGATAGCCCCCAAGATCCTCAGATTTAACAGCACCTGACTTTTTTCTGTGGGGCTACCTAAAGGGACAGACAGACAGACTAATGAACCTTCAACAATTAACGAGACACAGTCACTGAGATAACGCAGGAAATGTGATGAAAAACGAAATGAAAAGGGTTCATATCTGCCATGGTGGACATTTGTTTGACAATGTTTTCCATACTTAATTGCCAGCCCTAAATACTATACTTAATTAATTGTGAGAGGTTCTGCCCCCCCCCCCCCTTCCCTTTACATCGACAACAAACTTTTTACCGGAAAAATGAGGTCCTATAATGCCAGACCCTACAGGGAATAGATGTGTGTCTACATAGAAACATTTGTGGGAACAATCTTTTTGAAAGGAACCTTTAGTCATGACAACAACATTAAATTAAACACTTTATTTTGGTAAATCTTTATTCTGATTTACAATAGTAATGTTTTATCATCCAGTTCCTATATCCTAAACCTCGTATTTAGCACCAGGTAATTATCTAAAAATTATGCGATAGAACTAGGGGCGATGTTGTTGTAGATTACAGCATTACATTATATCATAATATTATGATATCAGAAATTGAGGTCCTGGTTGAAAATTGTGTACTATTTACATTTAAATTTTGGTCAAACATGCACATGGTTTCTGCGCATAGCATACTGTGGCAGTAAAAACTTTAAACGGTGGAATTATATCTTAATATTTCATACTATTAACATCGTTTAAAACACAAAACAATAAATCCTATCCTAACAATAAACTCTTTCCACACAAGTAAGATCAAAATGTAACGTTACTGGTACGTGATGTCCATTTGAAATGCATTGCTCCATTTTTAACCGAGCCGACAATCGAAACTTACATTTAACAAAACAACAATAAAATTAACAAATGCCTCAGAACATTTCTCATATTGAGCTGTTGTATACTAGAGCAGAAAACGATAACTCTTCACTCTTAAAGCACGAAAATGAGGATAAAATCCTTTACGAACGCAAACGATGTACGGCCATGTTTCGCTGACGCTTTGGCGAATGTTTTCAGTCGCATCGCGTCAGATGAAAGAGTAAAGAATCAACGTTATATCGAATCGAGGCCGCCGTCACCGATTGGCTCGACAGCGGCGGGCGTATTCAGGTGCCACTTGGTGCAGCCACTGTGGCTGAATGGCTGACACTGTCAACATGTACGTGCGGCTGGTGGAGAGTAACTCGGTGTATAGCAACACGGGTGGGGAGGGACGCACGGCGTGTAGTGCGGACGCGGGGTGCAGCGCCGCCGCCGCGCCCGCCGCCGTGACGTAGCGCCCCGCGCCGCCGCCGCCGCCGCCGCCGCCGCCGCGCTGCCACGCGCAGTTTGTGAACAAACCGCATAGCAGACATTTTAGTACCTGAAAATACGGCAACGAAGTTTATTAGAATTACACTAATAACAGTTCTGTTACAGTCTACAGGGTGAATTATTTAGTATGCGTGGATGGCGGCGAAATGCGTGGTGATAAGTGAAAGTACTCAATGGAGTTTCCCTTTTATGAAAATTACAACAGTATCATTAGTTTTTAATCGCTACTGCTGAGCATGAGGTACTGGGTTCGATTCCCAGGTCGGGCAACGTGTTATTGGGTTTTCCTATCTGGAATTTCTCAGTAGCAGCCCGAAGTCTGGATTTGTGCCCGGTAGATGGCAATAGGCTCGCCCCCTATTACATGGGACTTAAACATAACTGGCGAAATGTGGGTGTACTAAAGGTACACCTCTGCCCAACCCTTCGGGGAAACAAGGCGTGATGTTATGATGTTATGTAAGGTTGACTACAAATGAAACTAGTTGATTTTGGAAAAAACTATATTTAAAAAATCTGTCATGTTTTTTATCAAAACAAGCCATGTGATATTCCTTCAGCAAAAATGTCGAAGGTCCATACAAACTTTGATCCCCTATTTAACCCCTAGCATACGTAGCAGGACCAACTTTTTTCGACAGAAGAATAGACAAAATTACAGATATAATAGACAATATGACAGATTTCTTTTGTTCATCTGTAATTTGTCTAGTCTTCCGTCGACAAAACTCGTTTCTATGGTAGTCATGCTACGATGAGTTCTGAGAAATGCTTCCTTAGTGCACACTCCCGGTATACAAGGAACTGCGCACAATTTCATGCTTCTGGACCCAGTGTTTAAGGCTATGCTTTGTCTGTCTGTAAAAAGATTCTTTTAAAGTAGAAAGAAAAGATCTGTACCTGATCATAAGCCTGCCCACAACTAGCGACAGTCATGTTCAGTTTCTGGCAGATTGCAAGCAGCTGTTGTCGAACCTCGCATGCATACGTCAAATTCTTGTGGTTCAGATAGTTTTCTTTACACCATTGCTGAAAAAATATACATGAAACGTTTAATGAGCTACATCATTAGTAAGTCAGTAACTTTCGCTGCAGGGTGAAGAAAATTCGACGCAAAGCAATGTTATAACCAAAGTTTCTAAATCATCTTTCATCTTGATCAAAAACCGAACATGCCCTGTAAATTAAATCTAAACTAAGGTTAGAAGTTTGAAAAACATTAGTCTTCAAAGCGAATCAGTGTTTTATGATGAGCAAGTGACATTCAACCAGGGTATAAAACAATTAAGTCTCGTGCACACAGGTGCAACGCCACAGCGCGACACAAAGGCAACGCGTGTCGCGCGAGGATCGGTGCATTTGTGTCGCGCCGTTTTGCGGGAGCCTTTACGAAGTCGACTAATACCACAGTATAAATCTAAATTTGCTTTTAAATAACTGACCTTTTTTAAGGGAGCTTTGCAAAACGCTTTGAACACATTGAGGAGAGTTATGTGATCTCCTAGAGGTGACAAGAACTTCTGTTTCACTTTTATAGCTTCTTCTCTCTTGTGCATCGGAGTGTGGAACACGTTTTCACTGGACAACACTGCTATTAAGCTTAGCGCCTGGATCAGAACAAATAGATGTAAGAACAGAAAAGTGAAAAACATGACGTAAATTTATTTGCAGGAACACAGCATACATTGTATAGCAACGAACAAATAATTTATGAATGTACGTACTTCGTCTAAACAGTTATATTCCGGCGCACTCAATAGAACTTTAGAATATTTCGGCTCTATTGGAAAAGTTGACATCTTCTTTCCAATTACTGTCAGTTTCGGGTTGATCTCATTGTCAATAGCACCTGTAACAGACCAACAAACATTTTAAAGCAGAGAAAAAGGTTTTGATCAAATTATACACAAAAGTTTTTATAGTGAGAGAAAGTTACAGTTGTTTTCTCATTATCTTACGGTATACGAATCGCACCACACAGCTATGGTTTTTCAAGTAATACACACATTTACCTATACATATGTTATGTATTGGTAAATTTAAATAAATAGTTACCTAATTCCTTGAGTAAAGTGAGCGAAGCTTTAACAGAGTCAGGTGGCGGGGTGTCAATTAGCGGGAATGTGCTGGGTTCCGCGCCCGCCGCTATTAGCAGCAGCAGTGTCGATGCTAGTGGACACCTGTAGTAGCAAACAATAGTAACAAATTAACACAATGTTACGAGGATAAGACAATTTTAACCAGTTTTATCATACAGTTTTGGTTTCAATGTCAAATTATAAGTACAGTATGCGAGGCCTAAGCTAAGCTTTAGATTTGTTTTTTTTTAATGTCGATCGCAGCTGTCATTTTGGTCTAGCATATTTAAAATCAGAGTTTAGACCAATAGAAATAACAACAAAAAAAAAGAATTATTTGTTCTAGTTGTCCTTTGCAAAAAATAGTTTCGTATGGAGAAGAATCTTTTAAAGAAATGGTTTATAATGTTAATATTTTATAATAATATTTTGTACACATTAATAAGATAATCTTAATATATGTGATGACCTTCCTGGAATATTACTATACTTACAATAGGTGGGTTCTATAATTCATAATCAGCCTAAAGCGTTCCCACTGCTGGGACACAGGCCTCCTCTCTATGAGAGGGAGTGTAATCCAGCTGTAATCCACCACGCGGGCTCAGTGCGGATTGGTAGATGTCACATGTCCTCGAATTTTTGTTTCTAGAACATGCCGGTGGGTAGATACTAGGTATAAAGTATTTGCAAATTAAGCAGATCAATTAAGGGCCGACGAACAACACACGTTATAGAAATTCGAGGCCGGATATATTGCTATCTCTTGTTTGACAAAAGAAGGGAGTGAGGGACGCGGTCGCAGCCGTGTGTGTGTGACTGTGAGTAGATATATAGCTATTATGAGCTGTACTGTACTCCCACTATCCGCCAGTTCATGAAACGCATTTCAAAGCGTTTCTTCGAGACCGCCGCGAATCACCGCAACCCTCTGGTTGTCAAGGCCGCTAGCTATTAGTCATGTCCGCCGTCACAAGCATGTCCTCACCGATCCCGATGACCACATAACTCTCATTCAGGAGAGCAGTAGGGCCACCAGTACAGTGCACAAACACAGACCGACATTCCGACCTCGCCGCCGAGGTTCCTCGCGAAGATTCCGACGTAACTGTCCCCCCCGACCCTTGCTCGACGAAGTGCCAGCCCGCGCCGTAGCTGAGTCTGTAGCTTTAAATTCCCCAGATAATAATAATATAATCCAGATCCAGCCTGTCTCATCTTGCTGTCCTCCCGTCAGCGACGCCCTAGCCGAGGTCCGTACCCCACAGGGCGTGCAAGGGGGTGCCCTTAGCGAGCGTTCGCTTAGTAATGTAAGTAGTTTTACGCCCCTGGCTGGAGGCTTTGAGTCCGCTTAAGGCAGCCACAGGATAGTCCGGTTAAGTAGTCACGACCTCTCAAGGTCAACTACGAGATGCCATACAAAAAAAAAAAAATATAACTGTACTAACCGTACCTTCCATTCATTCGTAACGACCCTGAAGATATTTCTATCTATTAGTAATTAGGTATGTTCATGATTTGCGTTGTTTTTGTTGACGACTTTGGGGAATCGTTTGTAAATCTACAGACTAGTAATGCGTTTTTTTGGAAATTTCTTTATAATGCCGGTATCTCAACATAATTATAAGAATATTTCGACATCTAGGCCTTGTAGAGAAAATCAAGAAAAGTACCTATATACTGTTGGTGTTCTTGAATACATTATATAAGGTACTACTTGTGGTACTGCTACATTGTCATAACGCGTGGTCTTAGGCACCGTCCTAATAGAACGCGATTGCGCGATCATCGCGCGAGTAAGCGATGCGACGATGTGCGATGGCAAAACTGGTGTCCTAATTGATCATAAAATGGCGGCCAGCCGGCCGGGCCGCACACAGTGGTCTGAAAATCGAGCCATACTCATAGAAACCAAATGTCAGGTATTAAAAAAAAATGGGAATGTCTCTGGAATAACTCTCTTTATATATTAAAGTATGCAACTCCACGAGTGAGAAAAAAATGTTTTGTGTTGTTTTGTATGGGAGAAAACACTTAAAGTTGATTATTTTCGAACTGAAAGGAACTGAAGGGCTGGTACTCACTTGAGTTATTGTACCTCATACAGTGATCAAGATGACATACAATTCATGCACCTTTCGGTGCCGCTTCGCGCGTAGGACATTTTTAAAATTTCGAGTTATGTGATTTATTAAATCTTTTACGTAATAAAATGAAATTGCCGATCGCTTTTCATATATTTTAGTTAGTTAATAGCCTGCTAAGGACCTTTTTAATGACAATAATAGAAAACTATCTTGATTACATACGTTTTTTTTTACAAATTGCATTTAAAGAACTCATTTGGTAATCACCGTCATTTTCGTTGAGTTTTAATTAGATACTAATAACATGGCATACTCAGCGTTAATGAGGGTAGTTACACTATTGATTTTTCTAATCTTTAACGTAATTAAATGATGTTACCGAACGCATTGAATGGGAAAATACTAGTGAAACAATAGATATTCATAAAACAATTAAGTAAGTAATATTCCTAAATTATTTTTATTATATATGATTAAAAATAAGGTCCAATAAAATCAAGTTTTTTATACAAATAGTTTTAATCTTGAATTCTAATACCAAGACATTACAACAAAAAATACGTCAATAACTATGATACACTATAATTATTAAACACAATAAAAAACGGTGAAGAAAATATTATTTTGTGAATTTCACAACTATTACATTTACATTACATTTCGAAAGCAACAACTATTACATAACATTTCGAAAGCTTCAACGAGGTCAAAAGACCTAAAGCTTTATCAGCCGAATATATGGGCGTAGTTTTCCTGGTCTTCAACAATTCCTTAATCTTTGTAGCCTCTTCAGGATGCTCTGTAACCAATTTTATTATATCTGCTACATTCTGGCAATCTGCTTTTAAACCAGTCGCATAAGCAAGGCTTTCAGTGCTATACGTTAGGAGCTGTTCCACTCTCCTTCTCTTCTGTAGCGGGCTTAGCTCCATGAACGGTTTTCTTTGACTCACAACTGATGTTGTTGTTCCAACACTGCTCGTCTCTGGTTTGTGGGATTTTGATATATCCATATTAACACCGACGTCAGAACTAGAACAAGGTTGCTGCTCTACTGCTACTAATGGTGTCATCTTTTCCCTGATGACTTCAGGCCATTTTATATTTTCCTGCAGCCATGTCTCATACTTCTTTATGAATGTATATCTCGTGCGATTACACGAGATCCATTTATTTCTCAACGAACGATAAGTCTGACAGAATTGTTTCAATTCTTTCTTTTCATTTTCTGACAAATCAACGGCATTCACAAAAACTTCTAATAACACACTGGGCTGTGAAAAACAACTATTGTTTGCCACAAACATGAAAATGTCCAAATTGGTACCAAAACCTTCCATCACAACACGAAAATAAATAGATCGTAATAAATACAGTTCGCGCGTAATAGTGCTAAAAGCTACTGAGAGAATTAAGCTCAAACGTTCTATTTATATATTATATGTAACTACCCTCATTAGGGCTCGATGTTATTAGTATCTAATTACAACTGAACCATAATGACATGATGAACGTGATTACCAAATGAGTTAGTTCTTTGAATGCAATTTGTAAAAAACGTATGTAATCAATATCATTTTCTATTATTGTAATTAAAAAGGCCATTAACAGGCTACTAACTAAAACATATGAAAAGAGGTCATCAACTTCATTTAATTACGTCAAAGATTGGAAAAATCACATATACCGAAACCAATATGAAATGAATATGAAATTTAATGAGATGAAATGAAATGAAACCTAACCTAACTCATTCAATTAAATCATTAAATCTGATATTGAAATAAAATTAGTAGCTTCTTTTTAGAAATATACGTATTTGTATGAATCACAAAAACTCTTTAGTAAAAACTTCATGGTTGGTTTTCTTTTTAATAGACATTATTTTGACAGTTGGGAAAGAGAACGCACGAGTTCGGGAAAAAAAAACACTAGTATGTAATAGCCCACATCCCTAACGCTATACGTCCCTGCAATACGCCACTTTTTGAGCAACTGTATTAAAAGAAAATTTCAGTTGATGTATCAATGGTTAGGTTACGTAAGGGCAATCTAAACCCAAGTTCACAGCATTTATAGTACAATTTAAGTCAATAGTGACAAAAATATTACAATACAATTATGCAAATAAATACGCACGCCCAGGACAATAAAGTAATCGTCTAACACTGGCAACAAACACGGAAAAACCCAGCGCGCGGCGGGCTAAACCTTGCGGTAAATCGGTTATGTGTGTGCTAGCGATACACATCTACTTCCCTGAGCCATGGGGTCTCAACTAGAACATATTATAATTAGTCTTCAAAAAAAGTCAAAGATGGCAGCATAGGTAACCATTATGAAATTAACAATCATTAGAAAGCGATAAACGGCAGAATTTTGGCAAAAGTAAGATTAGTAAAAATCAAGACTACCTTGTTAAATGCTGATGTATCTATTCACACTTGTATTTCAAAAAACAAACGTAAAATAAGCTTTTACCTTCAATTCGAACCCATATAATGATAAAAGCAGCCATCTGTTAATCATTTTGTTTAGAGCTCTTTGCAATAGATGTTGTTTTACTCAATCTGTCCTGTCCTCAAAATAACCTTTGTAGTCACAAATTTAAATAAAACAACTTTATTTAAATCTATTTCTTTACATAGAAATATAAAATTAATCAAGTATCATGTTTTTCTGAAACCGGAAGTATAAACTTTATTTAAAAGGATGGCACGAAACTTTTTAAAAGTAGGTCGACTCCTAGATGGCGTTGTAAAATTACTGTCTCTGGCAATTGGTGAATCGCTGATGATGCCATCTGTTGAAAATTTTGGTGACGAAAAATTGCCAGCTCCATTGCCAGACTATGGGATTGGGTATCTGTACGTAGTATTATAATATCTGTGCCTGAGCAGTACGACCACGCACACATTGACATTTGCTTGACGCGATAGCACTACTAGCTATTGAAAAATTGTGATAAATTTTGATGTGTTCCGTAATACCAAAAATAATTAATGAAAACTTAATCTTTTTTCATTTTTTTTCGATTTTTGCAACAAGATAATATAAGCTATGTTTCTAATACAACAACATTACAGATGTTGTTCTTTATAGTACAGAAAAAACGATAAGAAAACATGTCATTTACGCTGTAAAAAAGTGCGAAATCCAATTAGCTCAAACTTCATTTTAGATAAGTATTTTGCAAAAAAAAGATGTGGGAACCTAGATAAATACTGTCTTAATATGTTTCGGTATTACGCTTGTATGGACAATTCAGACGTCGCCCTGCTCTTCATTATTTTTAAAGATACATGGTGCTCACATATTAACAAATATTCAAATAATGGAATACCATTAAAAAAGACATAGCTAGAGCTTCGATTGGCAAACAAAATATTTACTATACTACTCAAGTATTCTTACAATACTACTCGTGGTCCGCGGTGTTAGTATCCGCTGTATGCGCTTCAGCAGCGTCAATTAGCGGTTACAATTTCAAGCACTACACTACGACAATTTTTGTTTTCCTTACTTTGGGCAGCAAGTGTGGACCAGACAACAGCCCAGTAAAATGGATCTAAATGAACGTTGGATGACGGGTTTGATTACGAAGAAACTATTCCTGCTAGTTCCCTATTTCGCCACGTTCGTTTAGATCAATGTCTCACTGTACTGACTTGGACCATCAAACAGCAATATTCACCTTAAGAGACACACTAAGGCCCACTTACTTGCAGAACAAATCACTTAATGCATAATACGCTAAATATATTTAAAACATCATGCTGTCTCTGTCATCTTCATACAATTGACGGAAAAAGAACGATGATTAAAATTCGTTTAGCGCTATAAAAAACTTAGTATGCTATGCATTTAAGTACGAGGGTGACACTGAGAGTTCTTAGAAAATCACAAAGTGAACAAACAAGCAAGTTATTGGTTTTATTATATCTTTTTAAAATAGTGTCCACGTACATCAACACATCGCTGCATCCGATGGAACCACTGAGAAAAGCACTTTGCCCACTCGTCCTTAGGGGTCTCTTCAATGGCATTATGAAACGCAGCCACTGCTTCCTCGGCGTCCATAAAACGTTTTCCTCGAAGTTTTTCTTTTATTTTCGGAAATAAATAAAAATCGCAAGGGGCTATAGGGCGGGTGACCCAGTAATTCCACGTGTGACGTCGCCAAGTAGTCAATTGTTTGCTTGGCGGTGTGCGACGAGGCGTTGTCGTGATGAAGGAGGATCCTACTGCGAGGTCGTTTCTCCCGAACTTTTTCCAAGACAAATGGTAAACAACTGTTAGTGTACCACTCCGCAGTAATTGTTTTTCGATCCTCAACTAAAACAATTGTTGCATAATGACCTGTCCTTCCGAAGAACGATGCCACCATATCTTTTCCCAAGCTTCGACCTCTCTTTACTTTAATTGGCAACTCTTCGGAAGGAAACACCCAGACAGCAAAATGTCTCTTAGTTTCAGGATCATAACAATAAATCCAGCTTTCGTCACCCGTAAGTATGTCGAACACAGCATTTGAGTTCCCCATCCTTGTTTTGACACCAATCAACACGACGGAGTTTTTGAGACTCTGTCAAATTATGAGGTATCCACCGAGCACAAAGCTTCCTGACCGCTAAATGTTCATATAGGATTTTGTGCACTTGACTCATACCGATGCCTAAGCTTGTCCGAATCTGCTGATTAGTCACTCTTTTGTCAGTCTCTATCATACGCCGCACAACAGTGATATTATCTTTATTGGCCGCCGTAGAAGGCCGTCCCTCACGCAGATCATCGGTGAGATTAGTGCGACCACGTTTAAACTCATTAAACCAGTTAAAAAGTGGCACGAGATGGGGTTTATCGTGAAAGGCCAATCGAAGTCTATCATAACTTAAGTAGCTTGTTGACTTAAATGACATCGCAAGTCATAAAAAATCATTGTACGAAAATTTTCTCGCGTTAAATTCGTGCTAACGTGACACAGACAATTTTCAATTTGCCGCCTAATCGTAAACAAATGACAAATTAACACAATAATATTGACAAAATTTTAACTTATTTTTTATTATATCGTTTACATGTGGCCAGTTCTAAAAACTTTCAGTGTCGCCCTCGTATTTGTGGTGCAAGTGGGCCTAACTGAGTAAAATTGTACCGAAGTATCTCGGGCGTGTGGTGCAGCGGGCGCGCTCGGAAGTCGTCGGCGGTGTAGAGGCGGTAGGCGGCGCCGGGCTGCGTGCGGCCCGCGCGGCCCGCGCGCTGCCAGCCCGCCGCCTGCGAGCCCGCGCGCACGGCCAGCCGCTCCGCGCCCGTGCCCCCCGACCACGTCCTGAACACACACATATTCAGAAAATGGACGAAAGGGAGGATGGGGCTTGATCAAATTTCCTACGATTATGTTGTTTTAGTTTTAGTAAAGTACCGTAGCTACAACGATTAAGGAACCCAGCTTGCTGCCCCATCTCAAAAATCCATCCTGAATGTAGACACAATAACATGAATATTACTTTGTAAAGTATTAAATATAGTAATATTTTAATTATTGTGAATGTGAAAACTATGTGGAACTATGTGGTGTGATCTCAGTTAGTTTTTAATGATAATTTGGTAGTTTGAGTTCTGAGTTAAGCTACACGAGACAAATGGGCGCACTGACTGGACAGATCTGGTTATGGTGTATGTTTTTTTTTTCTCAAAAGACTATCTCATACATTAACCCGCATATTCCTCATTATGCCCTGACGAAGATTATGATTGTCTGGACTTTCAAAGATTATGTGATCTCTGAGTTTGTTTCGATCTTTCTTGTCAGAGTAGTCAGTGAGGAAACACCGAACTCATCAAGTTTAAAAAAACATAATATAATTTCGACATGAACTTTTTAACCAATTTATCAATTGTTATACTAACATGGAATTGTTTTTTCAGATTAATCTAATTTATAAATACTAACACGCTATGATGCATCTATAAACTAAGACACAGATGCCTTCATATATAAATTTAAGAAAACTTGAATGTGTCCTGTATATCTAACTAGACATAAAGATAACTAGATATAAAGATATCTGTATCTCAGATATCAGCGCTCATTCTTATGATGACCATTGCATTACTAGCTTAATTAGACATATTAATGAAAGGAGGTATATCATTACACAGAAAAAGCAAAAAGGTTGTATATCCTAGGTTTAAGGGCTGTCAGTGGACAGTGTCATTACTTTCTATGGAATAATGACACTGACCGCCCTTGAACGCGTTTTAGATGTGCTGAACGCGTTTAGTAACATTGGTGAAATAGGCACTTAGAAGCCTGCAAAAATAAATAGTATTTTTAACAGCTGAGAATGAATGAATGAACGCATTGATTGTTCTATAAAAGCAAGAAATACTGCAAGTTTTGAGGTCTGAGTGTTTTGTTTATACATTCGTCGTCTATCTTTTCAGTATATAAGTAAGCAGTGGGCGTTTTTTCTTTTCAATTAGTAAAACTCTACAAAGCACTCACTAGTAAACGCACCTTTCTTTCACAACGCCAGTGTCGATGACACACTTGATGCGAGGTATGGTGACGGACGCCTCGGCTATGTTGGTGGCCAGTATGATCTTCCGAGTGCCGGGCGGCGCGTCTCGCCACACTTGCAGTTGTTTCGCCGCCGGGAGACCCGCGTACAGCGGACATACTCTAATAGGGGGACCTGTGGCTTCCTGGAATTTTTGATCTAGCATAAAAGCAAATACAATGGTAATTAAACGGTAAACTTAGCTCACTTATTGGGGATAGTAGCTAAAAAATTCACTTAATTATTACAAATATATTACCTTTGCTATTTGCTTGATGTTGTACATGACTGTCTCGATTTCTTCTTGTCCCGTTAAAAATACGAGAAAATCGTGGCTGAAAATATTCCATACAATAAAATAGACACAAAAATATATGTAGAGTAAGAGAGAAAAAACGAAAGAAAAATAGATTTATGTTACAGAACACGTGCATACAAACAAAAACTATTACAAAACTTTAAACAAAGCTGATTTCTTATTACGAATACAGAACATAAATAGTCGGCAGATAGAAGGCTTCCACTCAGCATGATGGACATGTACAATATGAGTACATATAAAGTAGTTTTTTTGTTTGGGTATACAATTTTTTTATTGAAAATAATAATGATTGCTTACTTTGCAGGAGAAGTAGCATGAAGTTGAAATATCGTGCACACAGCAGCATATTGATAATCATCTTGTTTCATCTTTGAATGATAAATGGTAACTGGATATGTTCTGCCTTCCAAATATATGACCGGGCAGTTATGGAAGTATTTTCTAAAGGAGTCAACATCCATTGTGGCAGACATGATTATTATCTGAAAGAAGGCGTTAATAATCTCATATCATCATATCCAATGATGAAAGGCCAATAACTTAAAAACTCTATAATAATCTGGTTCCCATTCCTTTATTCCAATAAATGGAACATTTATTTAAGAGGTTTAAACATAACTGACCAACAGGCCTATCCTTAACCAAGCATTATGATGATGTAGTGATGCAGGCTAAGTAAAGAATAGATTAAGTTATTACCTTCAGAGGATTTAATTTCTTTTCCATTCTATCTTTCTGTGCAAGTTTTACAATACCAAACAATACATCAGTGCTCACAGTGCGCTCATGTGCTTCGTCCAATACTATGATAGAATATTTTTTTAGAAAAGGGTCCAATATTGCTTCTCTGAGCAACATGCCATCTGTCAGGTACTTCAATTTAGTTCTTGGACTTGTTACATCTTCAAACCTTACTGAATATCTGTAAAAATGAATATAAATTGTTACGTAAATTAAAAAGTTAATTAGTTACGTATTTAATAATTTTTTGCTAGTTGGATTCTCACCCAACAATAGATCCTATTTGTGTGTTCATTTCAGCAGCTACTCTCATAGCTATTGTGATGGCAGCTACCCTACGTGGCTGGGTCACTGCTATGGCACCAACACCCTCAAGACGCTGCTCGTGGATCAATTGGGGGATCTGTGTTGTTTTGCCACTGCCTGTCTCGCCAATCAGTATCATAGTCTCATTCTTTTTTATCTCCTCAAGGAGTCTGAAACACAGATAAAGTATATTTAAACATATGTGGTATGAGTTTGTAATAAAAAAAAAACATAAAATGGAAATAACTTGATTAATGATTGGTGATAATGAAATATCCAGTAGTAAGGGAGATGTGCTAAGGTAGCTTGCGAAATTCAAACTTACTTACGTTTTGCAGGTTGTTGTTCTGACAAATGTGAATGTATGTTTTTTATGTGAATGTGTATGTTGATTATAATATGATTTGCCATCATAACAATTGCGGCATTTCAGAATTATAATTATAGGATCAGCAATGCAACTCCTTTAGGTAGAATTAGCCTCAAACATCATGATTTCATGATATAGTCATTCAATAGTGTAATATGAATGTAAGGGAGTAGACATAAATCTCTCTCAAAATTAGAATTTTGCCGCATCCACCTTCATAACCTTGCTGGGGGCCTAAAACGCCACATTAAGCAATTCCTCTAAAAAACGATGCATTTCCTGAATTCCATACAAAATTGTCAAACAAATGAATTGCATGCTCTAAATGAATGGTATGCAGATAATATTATGAATTGTCAGTTTGTGACCATATTACGATTTTTACTATGATTCATAATATTATTGTATTATGATTCTGCCAAAGTAGCCTATTTAGGCCCCCAGATCACAATATTTTATAGTAACTTAATTTATTGGATTTTAATGATATTAAAAATAAAGTGTAGGGTCACACTAGAAATTACTTTTTATTGTTTGTTAAAGACTGTTGATACACACATACCTGTTTCTAACCATATACACAGGCAACTGCCTTCTTGCTTCTTGTAAGTCCTGAACAGTTTCATTTACAATCTTGTTTTCTTTAGCCTTATCATGTCCATTTGTTTCAACCATAGTGTTGTTTGTCTTACTGATATTATTATCATTAGATAATTTTATTTTCTTCACTTTTATGTTTTCAACTGCATGTTTTCTTTTGAGGCCATTTGATTTTATGCTGTTACCCACACCAACAGAGGTATATTTTGAATCCATCCTTAGTTAGTCTTTGCAGTCTGTTGTTAGGAAAATAAAAAAAATACATTTCATTTAATATTATCTTGAACTTGAATCCATTTAGAGATTCAATTAAAACAAAGTGCTAACAAATCTAACAATACATTATCAACTTAAATTTTATGATCAACTTATTTTATGGACTTACCTTACAGGACAGAACCGTTAAATAAAACTTTCAGTTTCATTCAATAATTTTTGAGTAAAGCTATTACTTTATTTGCTCAAGTATTTTTTAAAAAGTAATGCTTAATATTGAATGAGGTTCTGTAATACAGGCCTAAAGCTGTATCTGTGTATATTATATACTTTTTTAATCAAAATTTGCCTTCAATATTGACTTGTTATTGTTGTTGTATACTGCAACATAATTAACTTCACTGTGCAAGTTTTCCATGAGGATACAGGTAGAGAATTATGAGTATTCCACAACACAACCTGCCGCAATATTCCTAATTAAACATACGCATCTCTACAATGTGCATGCATAATCATTTTTGCTTGCTACTTCTGGTAGTTATAATGTAAAAATCCTTACTTGTACTTGAAACTTGCTTGAAACACGCTTCGCGAAAAACACACGTGAAATAAATGACACTCTTAAATTCGCATTGATATTTTGATACACCATTGTCACCATTACATTATTCAAATAAGCATTATGCTCAGTTCAATAATATGTATATGTTCTAAAGTTATCAGCTTGATAGAATATCTAAAACACGTGCCATGAAAATCAATTCAATAATTTTGCTTTTTGTTTTTATTTCGACTATTTTCAATGTGATTTCGACAACTGACAATTTGACAAGTATGATACTTGTCACTATTGTCAACACAGTTTGTCAATTATTACGAGTTTCAATCGTAGTATCTCTAAGTAGTCTGTGGTTTCAATTCGCCCCTTCGACCAATCAACAATGAGTGAATGATGTCTTGCTGAAGCCCCATCTCACTGTGAGAGTGTGAGACAAGTTGTTCTACTTGTTCTCTAGGATCTCACGGTAGAGAGTAGTTGTTGTACCATGAAGGTTATAATGCACTATGTTCTAGGAGTAGAGTATTCTTTGGTTGTTGCCTAGCATCTGTTATTCTGTTATGTCATCCTATGTTTAAGATGAAGTTAATTTTTATTTAAAATGTAAATAACTTTATTAAACCACTGTGTTCTTATTTCATTGAAAGCTAGCTCTGCCAACAGGTTATGGGCCCAGACGTGATCTGGTGTGATATCTGAGCGAAAAAGTATCTGATCTCAATTTCCAATATGGAACAAGCTGTAAAGAGTATTGAGAGATTTGCAGGCCAAGCTAGTTATGGTACTTTTGCTATGGAAATGTTCATAACCGACCTCGGTCTGTGGGAGTGTGTAAACGAGAACTTCGTGGCAAACTCGGTGGAGGCTACAAGGAAGGATGCCAAAGCTCGGAGTAAGATTTGCCTCATGTGTGAGGAAAATATTTATCCCATGATCATGCATCTCAAGACAGCGAGAGATACTTGGCAAGTGTTGCAAAAATCATATGCTGACGGCGGTTTACTGCGACGGTTATATCTGTTGCGGAAGTTATTCAACGCCAAATTGACAATGTTTTCATCAATGCAGGAATATCTCAACGATATCCAGTCACCCAGTCAGTCATTACTTAGCATAAATGCAGGTCTAGATGATGAATTTGTTGGGATTATTATGTTGGCAGGTTTAACTGATGTATACAATCCTCTGGTGATGACATTTGAGCATTCAGGTATTCATACCTAAATGCTCAAATGTTACCACAGAGTCTGTGCAGGCAGCGCTGCTCAAAGAAAGCTTGAGAAAAAGCAGCACAATGAACACAACTGAAGATAACACGGCAACGGCACTGATGTCAAGGTCCAAGAAGGGTGTTATATGCCATTTGTGTAAAAAGAAAGGGCATTATGAATGGCAGTGCCAACGACGTAAGACGAGAGACAAGTCTGAAGACAACAAAGACACATGTTTATATAAGAAGAAAAGACAGTAAGGAGACCTCGGGTCTAATGGTCGCTCTATCCATGACAGTTGGTTAGGGCCATTGGGTCGTAGATTCCGGAGCTACATCACACATGACGTCTGACGTGCACATTCTTGAAGATAGACAGTACATTAGTTCTAAGTTAGTGATAACCGCGAACAATTATAAAATTGTGTCTAGTGAACAAGGGGATGTGTATGCCATGGGGCGCTCTGTGAGGTTTGAGGATGTACTTATGCTTCCAGGTTTGACGACAAACTTGCTGTCGGTAAGCAAAATGTGTACCAAGGGATGCACTGTTGTTTTCGATGAGGCTTCTTGTAAGGTTTAGAAAAAGGATTACAAAGTAAAAGTAATTGGAAAGCCAGTTTTCATTCACAGCACCACTGAAACAGGGGTTATATGTTTTAGATAGAGAAGCAGCTTGGTTCTAACGTGTCCTCCAGAAAATTCTTCTCGCACCTGTTTTGATTTGTGGCACAGAAGACTAGGTCACCTGAGTGGAGCTCTGATGGTGAAGCTGAAAAGTTTGGCAGATGGTCTGACTTTTAGAGAAGTGAGCACGGAACCATGTGAAGGGTGCTGTAAAGGAAAGGAATGCGTCAAAATGTTTCCAAAAGGTAAAAGCAAGAGAGCAAAACACTTTCTTGAACTCGTGCATTCGGATTTAGCGGGCCCTATGGAGGTGGAATCGTGGGGCGGTAATAGGTACTACATGATTTTTGTGGATGACTTCAGCCGAAAAAAAATTGGCTATTTGTTCAAATCGAAGACCGAAGTTTTCGCTAAATTCATGGAATTCAAGGCACTTGTTGAAAATCAGACGGGAAAGAAGATAAAGAAATTTCGTAGTGATAATGGCACTGACTATACCAACGCAGAGTTTCAAGGTTTCTTAAAGAATCATGGGATCCAACACCAGAGATCAGTACCTTACACTCCTCAACAGAATGGAGTGGCGGAACGAACAATACGTACAATAACACAGAAGGCTAGATGTATGGTGCATGAGGCTGGTTTGGACAAGAGATTCTGGGGAGAAGCTGTTGGTTGTGCCGTATACCTAAAGAACCGATCTCCCTCAAGGATAAAGTTCCAGAGGAGGCTTGTACAGGAGAGGGAGTCGATCTATTGAATCTGAAAATATTCGGATGTAGAGCTCAGGTTCTGGTAAAGGATCATAGTCGCAAGAAGTTTGATCCAAAGACAGTCCAAATGATAATGACTGGGTATTCGACAAATTCGAAGGCGTACCGATTTATTAATTTGCAGGATGATCCAACGAGGATTATCATCGCTCGAGATGCTACATTTATGGAAAATGTTTCCGTTACTACTAAAAAAAAAGAAAAAGTAGCTGTTCCTGTTTCTAAGAAGGATGCTGTGATCATAGATTTACAGTATGACATTCCTGGAGTTAGTCGTTCCACTACTCAACCAGAGATTCCAAGGACTGCTAGTCCAGTTGCAGTAGGGGTTCCGGTGGCTATTTCGAATGCTAATGAAGAAGAATCTGGAAGTGCATCTAGTACAACGAGGGCTAGTTCACTGACGAGATCGGATTCTGGAGAGAATTGTTTCGATTCTGTCGACGTAGAAGATCCTATGACAGAGGATTTTCAAAGTTTAGCTTCTGCCGACTAAGAGTGTCCTGTGGCAGAAGATTTGCAAAGCTCGAGAAGTTACCCTGCTCGAAATAGGGTTCTGAAGCAGGAGAAAGACATGGTATATAACTTCCATGTGTCAGATGATCCTGATCCTATTTCAGTTAAAGATGCAATGGAGCGTTCTGACAAGAAGTTTTGGGTGGAAGCGATGAAGGATGAGTTCAATTCCTTGAAGGTGAATGGAACCTGGGAATTGGTTGATCGACCATTAGACGCTAATGTTATCAAAACGAAATGGGTTTTCAAGTTGAAGGTTGGAGCTGATGGCAGCACTCAGCGCCATAAGGCAAGGCTGGTTGCTAAGGGTTATTCGCAAAAACCTGGTGAATACTATTTTGAAACATTTGCACCGGTTGTCAAGATGTCGTCGATTCGTCTTCTACTAGCACTGGCAGTTGAGAAGAACTTGAGCATTCATCATATTGATGTTACCACCGCTTTTCTGAATGGAGATCTGTATGGAGAGATTTATATGGAACAGCCGCAATCTTTTGTTGAAGAGGGGAATGAGCGCAAGGTTTGCAAATTGGAGAAGGCTATATATGGCCTCAAGCAAGCTGGCAGGTGTTGGAACCAAAAAACTCATGAGCATATAATAAAGATTTTGCTCGGTCTAATTATGACCAGTGTGTCTACACAAAGAATTTTAAAGGAATTTTTATTCTCATTGCTCTGTATGTGCACGATTTTTACATATTCACAAATAAAGCTGTAGAAGCCGGGAGGGTGATACATAACATTGGAAGATCCTTCAAAATAAAGGATTTGGGTGAGGCAAGAGAATGCCTTGTCTTGAAATCGAGCGGAAGAGTGTAAGTGAAATACACTTGTCTCAAAAGAAATACATTTCAACAATCCTGGAGAAATCTGGAATGTTGGACTGCAAACCAGTTAGTACACCAGTTGAACTTAATCTTCGCCTGAAATCTGGTGGAAAGAATGACAACACTCGGTATCAGGAAATTATCGGTTCACTAATGTACCTGGCATGTTGTACAAGACCTGATATATCTTATGCAGTTAGGATGCTAAGTCAATTTAATAACTGCAATGATTCTACTCACATGGCGGCACTGAAACGAGTGCTTAGGTATCTAAAGGGGACAGCGGAACTATCGCTGTGTAACAAAAAATGTAATAAGCCTTTGGTTGCCTATGCAGATGTAGATTGGGGAAATGGGCCTGATGGGAAATCTTTCTCTGGTTCTACCTTAGTTTTCGGTGGTGCTGCGGTATCTTGGCAATCTTTAAAACAGCGTTGTGTTGCGTTAAGTACTGCTGAAGCTGAGTACATCGCAATCTGTGAGGTCGCTAGGACACATGGAAGCTTGTGAATCTACCCAAGCGCAGAAAAGCTTTACCTTGTAAGTGGGTTTTCAAAGTCAAGATGAATGCTGATGGCTCCATACACAAGTACAAGGCTAGATTGGTCATAAAAGGTTTTTATCAAAAGAAAGGTATAGACTACATGCAGACCTTTAGCCCTGTGACCAGAATGGCAACTGTTCGCTCAGTGATTAGTACAGCAGCGAGCGAGGTATGTCGATGAGACAGTTCGATGTTTCGACTGCCTTCCTGGATGGCTCGTTAGATGAAGAGATCTTCATGAAACAACCAGAAGGTTATAATGACGGCTCCAGTCAAGTTTGTCTTCTAAAGAATAGTCTTTGGGCTGAAGCAAGCACCACGGTGCTGGAACCGGTGCATTCTAAATTATTTCAAAGAAATCGGTTTCAAGGCAAGTGAGGCAGATCCTTGTCTTCTGATACGAAAGAGAGAATGTGGAAAGCTTATAGTAGCTCTGTACGTGGATGATGGTCTAGTTGTCGCCGTCGGCTCCAATGATGCACTGATAGACGAGTTGATGGAGGAGCTCAAACGTCGTTTCAAAATAACTATGAAAAATGCGTCTTATTTTCTTGGAGTAGAGATAGAAAGCAGAGGATATAGTATTAAGATGTTCAAAACGTCGTATGTCGTATGAATGGACATCTGCAAACCGGTCTCGACGCCGATTGCAAAAAACGGTACATGGAACGAGAAGGTGGACATGAGTTATATGAAAGATAATTACAGGCAAATTTTTGGAGCCTTGGCTTACTTGATGGTATGCTCTAGACCTGACATTGCATATGCTGTAAGTGTAGTCTCACGAAGTCTGGAGAAGCCAGAAGAAACAGACTGTGTTCGACTGAAGCGCACAATGCGTTTTTTGCAGTACACGCCAGATTTAGGTATCATGTACAAGAGAGATTACAAACAAGGCATTTTGGAATGCTATAGTGATTCTGATCATGCAGGAGATTTTAGCACTGGTAGATTCACTACTGGAGTGCTGTGCATGTATGCAGGAGGAGCGGTGTCATGGCTAAGCCAAAGACAGGCAAGCGTTTCAATTTCCACCACCGAGGCAGAAGTTGTAGCTGCCAGTGAAGCACTCAGAGAGACTGTTTGGCTATCTCGCCTTATGAGTGATCTTGTCACTCTTAAGGGAGATTCTATGCATAAGAATTGATAATGAAGCTGCGATCAGGCTGGCTGAAAATCCTGAATTCCATCGACGGACTAAGCATATCCGGGTTCGACATTTCTTTGTTAGAGAATTGGTGACTGGAGGTGAGCTAAAAGTCAATAAGGTATCTAGCGAAGATCAGCTAGCAGATATCCTAACCAAGCCACTAGCAAGACCGAGGATCAGAAAGATCTCTGACCTGATAGGTGTTTGTTCAGAGGAGATATTAAAATTGGAACTTTTACCTAACAACTGCATAAACTATTGATTGTCATTCGTTTCAAAAAGAAAAAAATCTCGTGGTCGATTATTACGAATATGTTATTGTAAATATTGTTTTTGTGTTAATTGTGATTTTACATATTTATTTTTGGATTAACTTCGTCTTCTGTTCCACCGAGGCTCTTCAATTATGTTATGTTTTGTTATTTATATTTTTTCTGTAGGTGACAGATATGTAGCTGCGACACCAAACTGTATCCTCCGAATTTGTTATCATCAGTTATTTTGAATGACAGCAAAAAAGATTAATTCAAAATACCAGCCCCATCCAACTGCTGTACTGCTCGGTGAGTGAGACAAAGGCCGCATTCCGAGTTAGACCATAATCGCTGACAGCGCTCACAGCGATAATGCGTTCCGATTTAGTTTTCACGATTATGACAGATGAGAGCTGTCAACCATTCGCTCACAGTGATATTATTAGGGCATGGTCGGCGTTATCGCAAGATGGCGCATGTCATGACGTCATCTATGACGATTCACGGGACATCTTATCGCGCTCACGCCATCTCGGAACGGGTGTAAGCGCGCTCAAATCGATTACAGCTCAATTCGGAGTGCGGCCATTGTAGTACTTACTAGTTCCATGAACCGATCTGACAACCAGCCAGCTGAGTGATGTCATATCTACCAACTTTTTGGTAGATCTACCAATTTTCACTTCAGTCTACCTATCTACCACCCTAGACCTAAAAACTACCTATTTTTTTAATTAGTTTGACATATCACCACTTTGAATTATTTTTATATCGACGAGCGACGTTGCGATGTGTTGCGTGAGCCATGCGACGATGCGTCAAGCATACATAGAGACATAGAGTCCAGGCCATAAACCACAAAAAAAAACGTCAGCAACAGTTCGCCGTTCGCGCCATTTCGCGCCCATGGACATTATCACAGAACACTATTACTCCTTTTTACACATTCATAAACATATATTGTTCTGTGGCCCATTCCCAATTGGTTTGTTGCGCAATCAACGGTTAATCTTTGCTCCTGTTTTGTTTTGAAAACTAAATAACTACGTATTAACGGTGCTGGTTGCTGTTCGTTCTGTGTTGCGTGCATTTATTTATAAAATGGATTTGACAGCAGTGAGCAGCGAAAGCGATGCACAGAGTTTTAGGTTAGGAATTCCGCCACGAAAAGCTAGAAAAAGGCACTATGACCAAAAATATTCGAAATTATTGAAGAAAGACAAGGAATTTTCAGGTTGGCTTCAAGAAAGTACCAACCTTCCAGAGAAATAGAATTTGCTCGGAGACTCTAGAGGAAAGAAAAGATTCATTCATAGCAAACAACGGGCAGCAATAAAAAAAAAATGTACCTATAATTTCCAAAAAAAAACATTTAAGAACAGTTCATGCATTTTTAATCTTAAAAAAATCTTCTAAGTTGAGGTGGTAGATCTACCAATTTTGCATTTTACATTCTACCAACTTCTACCAACATTTGGCACATAATCTACTAATTTTTTAAAATTCGGGTTGGCAACACTGAGCCAGCAGTCAAACGCAAAGCTCTATTTTATTTAGAATTTTTGATTAATATTGTCGAGCGCACAGACAGAGCATCAATATAATAGTCGAGCGTCACAAGATTGACTAAACGTCCCCGACTAGTATAAACATCAAAGAAAGACATACAATATAATCATCCGCTACTCCGCTAAAACTGGTAGGCACAAAGTACATTACTATAAATCGGCCTAGGAGTAATAGTGTTCTGTGGGCTGGACTCAAAGAGTACTATAATTATTATTGGCTGGACTGGCTCTGGACACAAATTCAAGAACATCCTGACTGTCGCGAATGCATAGACATTAATAATAACGCTACACACTGAAGAATAATTATGATTTCTAAACTATTCCACAAAGTCACCCGCAGCCAAAGAATATATGGCGTTCGCCAGTATGCAAGAAGCCATAACCCCTTCAAAAAAACATTGAATATTCTAGCAGACGATATGCCGTCATTTTTTCGTTCAAAAGATAGATCTATGGTGTATCCAGAACATGCTGATGTAGTTATTATAGGAGGTGGTTTTATTGGATCAGCAATTGCGTATTGGTTAAAAAAGAGAACTGGTGAGGGTCTGACAGTTGTAGTTCTGGAAAAAGATTTCACAGTAAGTAGTGTAATAAATCAATCAATTCTTAATTTGCTAGGAAATTATTATTAAAATTTCTTGTGGCTCAATTGCATTTTTTTTTCAATTTCAGTATAAGGAATCTCAAAATAATGTATCTTTAGGTACAGTGAACCAGCATTTCTCCCTGCCGGAAAATGTTTATCTTTCTCAGTACTCCTTAGATTTTTTGAGGAATATCAAAGAGAACTTGGGATATGATGCTGAAATTCAATACACCCCTACAGGTTCTCTAACTTTAGCAAGTGAGCAATATGCTCACAGACTGGAACAAAATGTTACTCTGCTAAATGAACTTGGTGTGAGAAATAAGCTTCTATCAGCATCTGAAATAAAGAGCAAATACCCATGGATCAACACAGAGGATGTCAAACTTGGTAAGATATAGCCTTTGTGTAAAACACTCAATTTAAATATTCTTTCATGCATGCTATCTCTGCAAAAAAAATCTGTCATTATAACAGTCCCAAATAATAACTAGTTAATAACAGCTCTATCTTGTTTTTTAAGGTCATAATTTTATTTTAAAAAATAATTGATTCCGACAATGTTATATGAAAAGTTAATTATTTATTTAACATTTATTAGGATGCATGGCGATAGAAGGAGAAGGAACCTTTAACTCATGGGTTTTATTAAGGGCATTAATAAAAAAATCCAGAGAACTTGGAACCAATTATGTTAATGGTGAAGTAATACGGTTTGATATAGAAAAACAAAAGGATGTGCTCATGGAAGGTGTTACCCCTGGAGGATATGAAAGAATAAACAGGATTGTTTACAAAACAAATGATCAAGAAGAATATGCAATCAAATTTGCTATCTGTGTCTTAGCAGCTGGTGACAATTCGGGAAAAATAGCTAGTTTGGCTAAAGTAGGAACAGGAGATGGGATATTAAGTATGCCACTGCCAATAGAACGAAGGTGAGTTCTCAATCTCACACAACTATCATAAATTAATGTCATACATATTGCTGTGTTACCTAAGCACAATGGGGTTTATTTATGAACCTTGTCTAAAGTAAATTATGATTAATGTCTCATATATGGATTGATGTTTTAAAGTTCTCGACTTTAAGCAACATCTATAAATTAATTCAAATTAATATAATATTTGTAATTTTCTAGGGAATCTGATATATATTCCATTCAAGAAAAAGCATCAGAATTAGGCATGAACACTCCACTAGTTATGGATACTACTGGACTATGGTTAATGAGAAATGGTTTAGAAAGTAATCTTTTATGTGGAAATCTACCACTTCTAAATGATGATACAAAAAATATATCTAAAAATGACTATTTAAAAAAAGTTATTGAGCCATCATTACTAAACCGTGTTCCAAGCTGTAATAATTCAAAAGTGAGTATATTTTTAACAAACTTGACGAAGGAGTAAATTTCTCAATTCTTTTTTATTTTTTCGAACCTCTCAATTTTATGAGCGTTTATAAACGAGTTTTGCTGTGTGAGAGAGCAGAGAAATATAACAAAAATCGTATCACCACTGTGTATATAAAGAATGGGATTGTAAACAGCTCCATTCATCTCTTACTTGCCCAGTCAGTACCTTTCTACTACACTTACAATTCACAAATGTTTGGAGGTCAGTTCAGTCATTGTGAACATATGAAAAAAAAAACTCTGTAAGGAGCTGAGCGCAACTGCCATTTCTGGAAGCTCCACTCTTCAGTTAAAAGTGAAATATGTAATATATTTTCATTATTTCAGATTGAAAAGTTTGCTACTGAAGCATATGATTGCAATGTATTCGACAACACAGGTGTGTTAGGACCACATCCTTACCACAATAACTTATATATTGCAGCTGGATTTGGTAAACTAGGTAGGTATATCTAGGCTAGGTATAAATTTATTTATTTCTGTCAAGCTTACACAGGCTGAACATAGGTCTGTCTCTCCAATCACATTATTGATCTAACTCCTCTCTTGGCTGCTATCAACTTTACATTCTCCTCCTGTGCTTTTTAAATTTATAAATAATGTTGTGTGCCTGTACTGCTACTGATATTTTTGTCTACAGGATGTCAACATGCACCGGGCATTGGAAGGGCGACTGCCGAACTCATTATTGACAGTCAATACACAACTGTGGATTTAACGAGATTTGGGTTTGACAGATTTTTACTTGACGAGCGAATAATTGATTTCAATGTATACTAATCTTGAAGTTTTGTTATTCCTTTTGCCATCTGTGGCATCTGAAATTAAATTAAATTTTCTATTCAGTCTACTTACACCACCAGCTACAATCCTTACATATTGCCTCATTAATGGCAACCTATGTTTAAGTTCATTAAAAGTTATTCAAAGAAAAGAAGTGATATCTATCTTGTAAATATATTAAACATTTATTTTCACTGCATTTATTCTAAAACATTTTATTTAAATTGAGCCGGAGGTGCTCCAAACAGTGCTCCACCTTGTTTCGATGCGGCGCGAGATGGGGCAAATCCTAAAAGCTTCTGGATGTTTTGCCTAGAAAAATAAAACTTGTTATTATTCGTGCATTCACCCGATCACGACCGATATGCCAGTGCAGTCTTAAAGTTAAAACACACCTTTTTTCCTGCAAGCTACTTACTAAACTTCACAGTATCAACAGTACAGTGCCGCAGTGAAAGAGTGTGGCTTTTTACCATAGGTGTACAATGTCAAACCTATCTCCACTCTTACTCGTAAATCAAACACTGTACTTCAGAGTAATAACGCTTTGGACAATCAAACTTGTGATTATAGTGTTAGCGAAGGCACATTTCATTGTGGCTGATTGTGTGCATATTCAATTTTGAGGGCCGTATGAATATTTAAAAAATATAAAATAAAGTAAAATTTTGTTATGTTACCTAAATGTAGTTTTATTTTTTTAGACACTAGGGAGTGTCACAGTAATTAAATAGATAATAATTATACCTTAAAAATTGTGAAGATATTTTTAAGCTGTAATATTACCCGTATTTAAAAAAATATTAAATAATCAATTGTATATTTTAGTATATATTGAGATAACATTAATCAAGTGCGATATTAAAAATAAAAATATTTCAAATTCACAAACACTGAATTAGTGCTTGCTTATATTCAAGTATGCGTTACGCCAGCAGGAAAGTATCTCCTAAAATTAATTAAGACAGACTAACTAGTTAGTGCTTCATCTCCTAGCAATGTGCACCAAATATAGAGTTATTGCGCCTTTTTTGGAATAAAACGAAAATTCTTAACGAATGAGCGTAGAGAGAAACAAACCTGGTTACTGCATTTCGAGCTCAAAGTTACGTCATTGTTAGTGTTGACTTCAAGTTGTATAATTTAAAAACGCGTGAATGTACATTCTCCTTTTTTTGTGTATATTTTAAGAGCTGTTAACCGCTGAAGAGTAAGGAGTTTTCAGTGAGTTTATATGATAGCTCATTTAATTGCTATGATTTTTTTCAGTTTTAAAGAAAAACTCAATAATTCTCTTCTCTTAACTCAAAAACTATGATTGCTCAAATTAAACACAAACTAAGAGCTACTCCTATTCTTTTTTCTATGGTCGCACATTGAATTGTTTCTGAGAAAAAGATTCTGCAAAACGTTACCCCAGCAGAAATTGATATATCTCTAAAACCATGTGTACAAGTTTCATTTTTTGCGCACATTCATGCACAAACTTAAGTTATCTCACCAAAAACTTTGTTTCTATATATGGTCATTAATTTAGAATTTTCCTGGTAGAACAATGTTCTGCGAGCAGGAAGTGTTCTTTCCGTTTTATTCCAAAACGCACAAACTGTATTTGGCGCAGATGAAGAACTAACTCTTTGTCTGGCTTAATTAATTTTGGGAGATTCTTTCCTGCTGGCGTTACGCACACTATATTCAACTATTATAAAATTACCTTATGCTCATTGTACACAATATGTACAAGAAAATAAAGGAGCAGTCTGTATAATCATCCCCAGGCAAGTTCCTGTGACTCAGACCTTGTATCCATGATATAGGGTAGAATGGAAGTTTAGCCACTACTCTTCCATCAAATCTGTAAACAATAACATGTTATAAGTAAACATGTGGGTCTGTATCATAAATAAGAAAGATATGTCAAATAGAGTTAATATGTACTTATTTCATGGCAAGTATACATGTGTTTTCTGTATTTAAATAATACATAACTTACATGCTATTGAACATGCTGAGTAAGGCCGTGAATGCAAAGCCAATGGCAAACATAGATTTCATCTTGACTAAAGAAAGGTCTCTATTGTTGTTTTTTAGTCTTTCTTCCTCCCTCTCAATTTTCTTCTTATGTTGCTTGTCCAGTGAGTCTCCATGAGCTTCTTTTCTTTTTTCTACTACAAGAATAAAGATTTGATGTTATTACCTAGTTTAACTTATCTAATAGACAGGCTCAAAATTTCTAAGGGAGGATAAACCAGATGGCATCTGAATAGGTTTTTTAGATTCCATACCATTTGATTAAATGTTATTGAATACTAGCTGACTCCGCAAACTTTTTTTTTATAGAAGTTTGCCAATTTTCAGGCCTACCCGATCTGCATACAAAATTTTATACAAATCTCTCCAGCCGTTTCGGATGAGTTTGGTAAATAAACATTGCGACACGAGAATTTTATATATTATATAATGTATATTGTTATTTAAACAATGAAATATCTTTTTAATTTTGTAAACTTACGCTTTTTACTTTGACGTTCCACCTCGACTTTCAGTTTTTGGTACTTTTCTGTCCTATACACCAGTATCCATGTTAGACCTACAATCCAGGAAAATAACCAATAAGATGACAGTTGGAGGTATCCTTTCGTAGATTACTACTAAAAGTACTGGTTAAAACTGTGGCATCTTTACTTTCCATAAGCTAATTTACCCATGAGTATTGTATATATGTATATCTCCATTACAAAAATCCTCTATATCTAACAGATTTTTTATTATTATTGATTTTTTGAGAGAAATTTAAGTAAAAGGTTAAGTTGCTCATTTAAGTAAAGACGCTGACGTTGACGGTAATAGATCCATAGATCTTTTTAAATTACGGGTAAGCTATACTTTACCGCTAGCACTGAAACTTAGACACTCACCTTCGCCTAAAAATGCCGTACATATTGAAATAAAAACGATGAGCAGGGAATCACTCCACATGACTGTTTATGACGAAGCAAGTTCAGTAAAACTATTATTTTAAATGTTTTCACTGACGTTAGACAAAGCGTATGTTTAAATAAATCAATAATTTTATGTAAGATCTTGCTTGATTCGATGACAATTGACCACTTCTGAGTCTTCCGACTTCTGCTGACTGACCTGACTTAGGCCGCATTCCGAGTTAGACCATAATCGCTGACAGCGCTCACATCGATAATTAGCGTTCCGATTTAGATAGCACGATTATGACTAGCGGTGGGTAACTCCGGAGGTACTGATCCAAAGGAGCCGGTACCGAACGCGGATACGTAAACCTTATTTATTCCTCACAATCCTTACCGGCACCGCGGTACCAAATGATTCCGGAGCGCGCGTTCACGTTTCACTCTCGTTCACTCGCTCAAGTCACTCGGAAGTACTCGGAACACGTCGTATCGCTCTAACTAACCAACTGTTCAATTCAAAATGTGCCAAATGATCCAGTGAACCAAATGAATAAAATGTTCTGCGAAACCGGGGAACCAAAATGAGCGAGTGAGTGCCGGTGCCAAACGGTGCCAAAGGAATAAATAAGGTGAACCGGTACCGGACCCGGAGTCGGAATAAGTGAATCAATTCACTTGCCGGAATAAAGATTACCCACCGCTAATTATGACAGCTGACAATCCGCTCACAGTGATATTTCTCTATGGCATGGTCGGCGTTATCGCAAGATGGCGCATGTCATGACGTCATCCATGACGAATCACGGGACATCGTTATCGCGCTCACGCTAACTCGGAACGGGTGTAAGCGCGCTCAAATCGATTACATCCCAATTCGGAAAGCAGCCTTACAGAGTTCTTTTTTTTATGTATATGGCATAGCTACGAGGCCTTTATGCCAAACTTACAGAGTGAGTACAATCAGTGTTGCCAACTCCAAAAATTCCGAGTCTCTAGACACTTAATCAAAAGTCGCTAGAAAGTCACTAAAACTAACTCCACCGGAGCGGATCCACGATTTTGTCTGGGAGAATACCTATAATTTTGCCGGGGACAGAAAAGGCGGTGTGAAATATTAGGATAGGTGAAAAAAAAAGCTAAATAATTAGATTATAATATTAATTAAGTAAATAATATAAAGTTGCAAAAACATCTAACTTTTAATTATATTAACATTATTGTAACAATCACATAAATAATTTGACCTTTCTCGGCCCCGGAAACGGCTAACGTCATGTGACAAATCGCTCGCAAAATTTCGCGAAATCGCGGAAATTCGCCGTTTACGCGGTTTTGATAAAAAAAAAACTTTTTCATAAATTTTTGGTAGATTCCACCCACTATAAGTAAATTATTTTGGGTTCTTGAATAAACATACCATATTACAAAATAAAAACAGTATTCGTAATACGAGAGTTGAATATTGTAAATAAATGACGAAATAATACTTACAATTTTCAAAAACGGTTTGTTTACGTAACACATTTTTGCACACAAAAACTTTTTTTTATGATTTTTCGCTCAAATAACTATCCACAACAATGAAATAACTATTCACAAGTAAATATCAATCCACTCACAGTCAATTTAAACACAAAAACACTTAAATTCACTAAAAAACGAACATGCGCCATTGACAGACCACCCACGGCGACAAACTACGCGACTTTAACATTTTTTTAAAAAATATTCCGACAAAATTTATGGTTTCGAACGACTGATATGAATAGAGTAACTATTTGGCTCGACCCTGACACAAACCACAGACTAATATAACCTTTATTTATTTTACTGTTAGAGATAAAACTGAGCGAAACGGTTGGAACCCAAATGGGACCAGCGGGGCTTGAGAGAATTTTCGATTACCGAACCCAAATGGGACCAGCGGGCCTTGAGTGGTATCGCAATCTGCCAAAATTACTTAATTTTTTTATAATTTGAAATTGAAATGTATAATTATTATTCATCAGCGTCACTTAATAATTCAAATAATTCTTCAGTCTCATGCTCATCTGATACAGCCGCAGTTGAACTAGACGGTTGAACGTCAACTTCAACTGCGGAGCTCAGAAGCTGATGTTAGTGTTCAACGTTTTTTGTTGCAAAGGAATAACTTTTGTTTGTTCCAATAAGTTGCAGCACTTCCGACGGTATTACTAGCTAGGGCTGTTTTAATTTGTACTCAAAAAATCGCCAGATATGTCGCTAAACAATTTTTGTCGTCAAAACTTTATTTTAGTCGCTAAGACTTGAGCAAGTCGTCAGTTCTAGCGACGAAGTCGCTACATTGGCAACACTGAGTACAATCCGAATGGGGAAGGCAACTGTCAAAATGGCGCTGTCGTAGCTAGTTCCCAACACAAGCAAATAATACAAGGCGTGATGTGGTTTTATATTATTTTAGCTAAAATTGACGCGTTATTTTGTTCCTAGATACTCCGAAATTGGAGTGCACCATTTTCCAAAAGACCCTAAAATTAGAAGATTGTGGTATAAAGCTATACGTAGATACTTTTTTGAGTTCGAGTTTGTGTCAGAAACATTTTGAAGAAAGTGATTACTAGGAAATATTTAAAGTTTAAAATTCTGTCACTTTCCATGTCAAGTACTTGATATAGAATACTGAAATAACCGAAAATAACGAAATAGTGAAATAAAATCAAACTCATGAATGAACACAAAATGGAATGAATGAACGAAATGTCAAATTTATTAAAGGCCGTAGGGACCTAGCTATGGTTGTGCCATCTACAATTAGCTTTGCCCGACCTTCCCCATTAGTAAGACCATAATAAAATTGCTCACAGCGCTCACACCAATAATTTGCGTTCCGATTTAGACATCACGATATGACAGCTGAGAGTTGTCAACAATTCGGAACGCTCGTGAACGCGCTCATAGTGCTTGATCGACATCAAAACTTAAAACATGATCCCAAATTTGGCACAAGAAAGACCAATGGGATATTATTATGAAAATAGAAGTTCAACGCATTGACACTCCCATTTAATTAATTTACTGAAAATTTGTCCGGGTTTCCATTTTTTTTTTCGTTATTTTGAGAGCTTACTTCTACAGTTTTCGAAAGAAGTCGATTGATAAAACAACAAAAAATGGACTGTGACAGCTAGCTGTCAAATTCATGAACACGGTGTACTACTAGCGACATATTGTATGAAGTGAGTGTTGGCAGTTTTTATCCCCATTCACTTTCAGTCCATGGTACGCCTTTAAAAAGAGAGTCCACGGCATGTGGAATATATTATCCAGAATTGCTTTTCGTCAAAAGCTAGTTTCGTTTTGTTTTAATTAAATTGTGTTGGCAACATAGCAACCCGTTTTTCGATCTTTCATTCAATGTTTTGTCTATCTTTCAGTTTCCGTTTCCGCTCTCCCCGTTCATCCATTCAGTGGTGCCAATTTAGGGTATTTTACCCTAGATTTGGAGTAAAAATGTTGTCGCAGGGTAATCATCAAGAATTATTCAGGGTAATCTTGAGGGGTTTTTTTTTTGTTACAAACAACAACGCTTGGACTACTCAACGTTGAAGAGTGATCAATTATAGCCACAGATGTATAATTATTGTACTACGATTGTACTATATTATGGCGTGCGTAAATCGCACACGTATTAAATATTTTTCATTCGTTCGATGAACATTTGTGTTGTCACTGTTATCAGCAACCATAACGAATGCAGCAGTTGAACTAGCTTTTTCCATCTACTCCATTTGTATAATCAGAAATAGGTTGTCCATAGAAATGGTACTGAGTATCATGACAGTTAGATACAGCTCAATTTTCATTCGAGTTGTATAAATTTTACACCATCAAAAAATATGCTAAATTTGTTTAATTAATTATGTATGACAAACAGGACGACGATGCAGAAGTCTTGATGTCATTTGTCACAACATTAATTAATTAAGTTTTAGGATATGTGTTTATTTTTTAGGCTTAGGTTTTGTATTGTTATAATTATTACTACTAAAGTTTGTGGGTTTTTAGGTAGGCATAAATGTAAATATTTGAATTGAACTTGATTATACTCAAATTCAAGTTTTCTACAACAAATTCAGCATATTTCTATTGTGAAATATAACCATTGATTATGAAAGAACTTGTTTTAATATTTATCTAAAACTTATTTTAGCCAACGTTGAATGGTATTTCTATAAGTTATGGTTTTAGGGTAAATATAATCAGGTATTGGGGTAAAATTAAAATATAGCTTGGCAACACTGCATACATTCCACAGTGAATACAATGATTGAAATGATTCTCTTTTTCATTCTTCAATCTTCTCTCCGCTTGCCAAGTTGCCAGCCGTTTACTCGGATCGAACGTCTCTTCGCTGGCCATAGCTTGGAATTCTGCCAACTCACTGAATTAGAAAGTGTTCTAGTATCCTATAAATTTAATCAAATACCCTTCTTAATGGATGTTATTGAAATAATCTATCAGATGTAGGAGTATTAAATGATATAAATATACTATTACACCTTTGTTACAACGGTATTTAATATATTTTGTCACTACTGTGATTACAGACAATTTTATGTAATATCTAAAAAATAGTGTATTAACATTGTTAATGGACGTAATAACTAGAAAATAAGTGTTTCTCTGTGCAATTATATCATTGTTAAAAAATGATAAGACGCCATGTTGTATCTGGAGCATAAGGCGTGGCATGGCATACCTTTGTGCAATCGGGTGTCGTGTTATTTTTGAAGTAATATAGAATATTATAATGGTAAGTTTTGTCCCAATATAATACATACCTACTTTAATATTTTAGCGTATTCGGATAAATATCTCGAACATCGTCACTTGAACAACAGTCCTTTTTACCTTAGTTAATTATCTGTAGAATACTCTCTCATGCCAGTCGTATAATTAAACGAATTGTACGATAATGATAATGCATAAATTATAGGAAGCTTTCAAAAGAAAAATGAACAAATCCAAAGGTTCTAGAACAGTATCACGTGATGTGGTATTTATAGCAATGCAGTACTAGGCGAGCGAGTGCTTACGTCATCAACAACGAAAACTTGCTCGCTCTCGCTTGCGCGATGTATTGTCCGGCGTCCATTTTGATTCATTGAATAGGTACAACGGATTATGAACCCGGACGTAAAAATTAACTCTTTTACGCAAAATACGCATCTGGATTTGAAGATGCGGACACTATCTCGTCTTGCTATTACAACAAGCCTTGTAAGTAGGTACACGTCGATCGATGTACTCTCTCGCATAAGTGCCAGAAGCAATTATCCGTTAGGTACCTATTATTTTTGTCAGAAAATATCACCTTATTGGCAGTTTAAACTTTATAAGCTTGCAGGTGCATGAAAAGCCGGCATGGACAAATATTTTGATTAAACGCATGCTTGTACTTGTTATATTGTGAGTTTGTCCACAAAATAATGTTGTTAAAGTGGAACTACTGAGCGCCATGGGTTCAATCCCCAGGTCGGGTTAAGTTATATTGCATTTCCCTGAGTATTCTCTGTAGCATAGCAGCCCAAAGGGTATTGTGACCGTATAAGGGATGATTTATGCCATCTGGATCGTCACGGGAGCGAGCCGCATCCGTATTTGATCGATTTGTAGGGACCAGAGGGCCTAGACAAAGTAACATTCGATGACGCTAGTAGTCAAGCCATAAAATAGATTTATGGGGTTGCCTTATGCTATCGAGATGTCACGTGATCATAGGTCATAACGTATCTTAATGAAGCGATAGCGATTGTAGAAATATAATCGCTCCGAAGCGAATGCCATTTATCTAGGCCTTCTGGACTGACACCGCACGGTGTTGCATGTACTGCTTCATAACAAATGTTCGTGAAGTTTTTAACTTCTACAGTACCTAGTAACAAAACAGCTGGCCTCTTGTTCTATTGAAACTCCGTATTACGATAGGCCAGGTGAAGGTCTAAATGTTACCACCAACGTGCGAGGCGTTCGACAGTACGTGACACGATTCGCGCCTGACACGGTCTAGCATATTAATCATCCGACTAAATCTGCTCGCCTCTTTGTTACTTGGCAATTAACACCACTAGCATTGAAAAAATTAAATGCGTTATTAATAATAGGACCACGATCGGTGTTCGCCGTTCTACAGCGAATGGGTTAAAATTTAAACTGTAGAATTCCAGGTTTAAAAATACTATTTTATTTCTGACTCGATATGGGTGTATGCTTTAGAAGGACCATCCCAATTTATATAGTTGTTGGTTGTATCTAAGCTCTGCGACGGACATACTCGATCATATTAAATTGCACATTACAAAGAAGTAAACTATAATTTGTAGTATTGGTTCATTTGATGTTTTGAACGCCCTTGAAGTTACACTGATACAGCAAGTCAATAATAGACAATTGAAGTTTAAAATGCGATATTGTACAGTCGGCGTCAGTGGTAACACTTTAAACCCTGAGTTGACTTCGTTGCGTACTTCCCATATTAAGCTTCATTAGTACAACCTGTAACCTTGAACTGTTCTGCAAACTATTAAATGATTGTTTTTTTTTTAAACTTACCCAATTCGCATCTCGAGGTATGAACAATAAATAACATTGTTATTTTTTACGGTTGCGACTTGAAGCAAATACCTATTTTAAGTAATGCTATTAATTGCGTAATATTTTAATAGAGCAATACTATGCATTGCGTTGCACCAAATAACAGAAGTCATCATCATTTCGGCCGAAAGAAGTCCACTGCTGGACATAGTCGTAGTATTCTCCGTAAATTAAAACCTTTTAGTTCATCTTTACTCTCCTTGGCTCTTAATAATAATCGCCCTGCTTGTAGTCGTTTGAAAGATTAGTGTTCGAAGTATGTCATTCTTATTAACACAATAGGTTTTGAACATGATTAACAGCAAGAGCAGCATAAGTATTGCTTTATGCGTCGTTCCGTTTTATTAGCGCTGTTTCTGATAGTAGTGCCGTAACGAAAAGCTTTAAGGGGGTCGCACAAAGCATTCGTGTAGCGCATCAGCTAATCAGCTCTGTATAAGCTAGTCAGCATTTGTAATTAATATCCAAAGATTGGATGGACTAAAACTCCAGAGCGATAAAAAACCAGCACTCCTTCCCTTTCCGCGTAACAATCATATAATCCTGTTTACCATTTATTTGGGTACAACTGGTTGGGTCATGTGGTTCAATCGCTTTCGCTTCGTGGATTGTCGAAAGTACGGGGCTACACTATCCGGGTCCCTAGCCTAGGGTGCTTACACGAAAAAAGGGTTTTGCGGACGCCCCTTTCAAAATCGAGGAATAATAGTTATACTATTTTTGCAAGTAGGACAACTGCAATAACTTTTCTTTTCTTTGTTACAGCCGCGTATTGATCCAATTCAATTACTTAACTGCCTGAGTGTGCTTCTGTCACCGAATGGCGGGATCAAAAGCAGGGATGAAGTTCAGAGGCTGGCTAGGTAAGTTTTTCAAGTCAGTAGCAAGTAGTGCTTAGCTTTTCATGAATCAGTTAGGTTTTGGCTTTGTATTACTATGATTGGCTCTACAATAGGAAGGAAGTACCTAAAAAACATATTTTGTACCTACTGCTAGTATCATATTTTAACTGTGTTATTCAAAATTCGAATAATCGGGGCTTGCCGACATTATTTATTCCCGATTTTTATAGAAAATCTTAAAATTTAATGCTATTTAGCTTGCTACATATTTGCAATAGAAGGTTTAGGTAACTCATTTAATAGGGAATTGTCAAAAGTGGTGACAGTCTTCTTTAAATATTTTTATAAATTGATTGTCGCACGTTTTATTAGAAGTGATACATTCTACCTCGCTCCAGTGATACTAGTGTTTTACCGTATTCTAATACGATTACAACATCGTATCAGAATACGGTAAATAACTAGTATAGTAGCATGCATCTCGAGTATAATCATTAAAAAAAAACTGCATGAGCGCGCCCCTAAATAGTCGGCTCTATAGCGTATTCTAGAAATACGCCTTAGAGCAGACTATATTCTATCGACGTTTTTGCTAAATATTGACCTATTTCTTTCAGCCTCATGACTAAATTTTCGAAGAAATTGGTCTCTAAATGTATTTACATACAAATACTGAAACGTACCGAGACCGACCTGCTGGGGTTATTTATGGGATCCGGCGGTTGGGTTTTAGTACACATGTGGCTGACCGAAAGCATAGTCGCCAAAAACTGGCCTCTTGTAAAAGAGTTATTGGAGCTGCTATTATTATGCCCGGTTGATATAGAGCGTTTGAAAACCAACAACTGTCCGAAACTTGTAAAGGAGTTGTCAAAGGATGATAACCATTTTGGTAAGATAATCACATATTAACTAATAATTTCCTATGAACAATTCCTACTGCCTCGTTGGACTAGTGGTCGCAAGCGCTAATGCTGAGCATGAGGTCATGGGTTGGATTCTCAAGCCCGGCAAAGTGTTATTGGGTTTTCCCGTCAGGTATTTCTCAGTAGCGGCCCGGAGTTTGGATTTGTGCGTGGTTGGTGGCAATAGGGCGAGCCTATTGCCATCAACCAGGCACAAATCCAAACTCCCCCTATTACATGGTACTTTATCATAACTGAAGGAATGTGGCTGTACTGGTACCCTCTGCCTATACCTTCAGGGATCACAAACATGATGTAATATTACGTTTTTTGAACTGAAATTTATACTTTAAAGTAGATTTTCGATTAAACGCAACAAATGGTTGTAAACTTATTGTTCATACCCCTGTAGCACTACTTCAGTTATAACACTTCTGTTGTTATTGTGAATTATTAAAGCATTTTTTTTTTCATTACAGCTATCAGAGCCCTAGCATCGAAGTTAGTTGAACAATGGTTAAAAACGGTAAAAGGCGAACAAGTAGTTCCTGTCCAGATTTCAGAAATACCTCTAATTATATCGGAAGCGCAATCTGATTTAGACGTCTTAATAAAATCAGAGTGCAATGTGGAGTATAAAAATAATGATAATAATACTGAAATTAAAACAATTAGTGAAGAATGTATAAAATTGGATAAATCCATTTCTAACAATGCCTACACTGATAGGAATGTAGTTGATGTCAAAATAAAAGATGAAGTAGATGAAGAACCGGAAACTTTGCCGGTATTAAAAATCAGTTTGAAAGATGGGAAGCAAATCATATCGCAAATTGATGATGACAGTGAAAGTAAAACTTCTGAAGGGTTATCAGATTCCGAAAAATCTAAAGATAAATCAAAAAGTAGAAGTAAAGATAAATCAGATGAGAAAAGTAATAGTAGCGGGTCAAAATCTAGCAGTTCCTCAAAACATTCAAGTAGGTCTCATTCTTCAAGTGAGAAACATAAAACTCACAAAAGTAGTTCTAGCCGACATAATAGTAGTAAAGACAGGTCAAAAGATAAGGATAGACATTCTTCTCATAGTTCTAGATCAAAAAGTGACAGTAGCAGAAAATCTACCGATAAATTATCGTCTTCCAGTAGTAAATCTAAAGAGGATCGGAGTTCACGTTCATCCTCCGAAAAAGATAAGAATAAAGATAAAGGAAAAGAAGATAAAAATGAAAAGAGTAAGGATACCTCTCTAAACAAATCTTCAGCTGACACGCCGGCAGAAACGCCTAAAACGCCGTCAGTTCATAAATTGGGGAAAATACCGAAATTGAGTGATTCCAAAAAAGAAAAACCTTCAATATCCATAGAAGTTAGAAAGCCAGATGAACCAAAACCAAAAACTGTTAAAACTTTCAATTCTAAGTTTAGGAAACATGGACTAGAAGAGGAAGTTAAACCACCACCTTCTCGTGCAGCAGTATTAACAAAAAAATCCACGCCTGTATTGCCACCTACGGTTTCAATACCAAAAAGACCGTCTCCAGTTCACAATGAGTCTCCACCAGAAAAGAAGCCAAAAACCATAGTTGAACCTGTTGAAAAACCGGGTGCAATCAAATTAATTCCTCCTAAACCTAAACGTAAGTATTCTACTTTTTATTCAATAAGTGACATATTTTTAATAGTTTATTTTTTTCCAGATTTACATTGGTGGTGGCAAGTCCTTCCATTAATGTCACCAAGTCCTTTCAATTGTTTAGGTTGCATTTTCTTCAGTGGTAAGTCTAAAATGTATAACTTAACGGGTTCTAAAGTGTTTTTACCACCTGTAAAGTATTTTTTTCAAATAAATATTGAAATCAATATACATGACTTTTTCCGTTTACTACTTAGTTCAAATTTAATAACCTAAATTTGTTTAGTTAATCGTGAGGTGAAAATACCAGCGCACATATACCTACTGGATCCTTCCGTGGACTCGACGCAGAGCTGATGAAAACGACTGGTGCTCCAGGAGTGATTCTTCAGCAATCCATGTAATCCAAAAATGACTTAATATTTCTACATGAAAGAAACAAACCATTACCCACTATAAAAAAGAATATGACATTATTTTACGACAGTAATTCTAGCGATATTCCTATAAATTTCAACAAAATATACAACATGAATGAATTATTAAGATGGGCTAATAACCATAAACCTTGTTGCGTTAGTTAAACAGACCAGTTAATATATTTTGCATAGAAATCCAAGAATGATAGTCTCTTTATCGTGACATTTAAAAAGTTTATTTCAAAGACAGGTAAATTTCTAGATTTTTACGAAATATCTGTTTACCTGATTGCGCTAGGAAAAAAAAGGCTATTTTAATGCCAACAATCGTACAACCAGCTACATGGAGCTCTCGACACTTTCTAGAACGTTGCCAGATGAAGTCTGCTAAGGTTTCGTTTGTAAACACAAGTCATTCCATACCTACCTACTATGTTAATTTCATTTATTTCCAATTTCTAGAAATACCTAGTTTTCAAGAAATGCACAAACAAGTAGCTGATTAGGAACTTGTTTTTAAAAACCACAAGATTCACAAGCAGAAGTTGATGAAGTATTGTTACTAATGTTTCTAATTGGAATGGCAGTAACAGCAACAGACTGGCTTTGTAAAGATTTATATAGTTTTTTTTTTCGGTTCAATTACTACAATGTAAAAAGGTGCATTTTAATTCTAATTTATATTATATTAATACTATCAACGGAAGCCGAACCCAAAATATTTGGGGAAAGGCTAGGCACGATTGTGAGTAGTAGTAACTACGGCAAATACTGAAAAGATACCATAAGTAACAGCAGTCGACAGCTAAACTTGTCGTCAAACCGTAAGTGGCCAACCACAGCTGCTGCACAGAATGCTGCAGACCACTACAAAGAACTACATATTTTGGGAGAAAAGTTAGTACCTATCTACCGAAAGGGTAGTAATCACATTGAGAAAATACTTGCCTGTAGTGTAAAGCTGTACCTACGCTATTGTCCTATTTAACCATACCTAATTAAGTAACACCGAATTTAAAATTAAAGTTTGTAGGTACTTTACCTTTGTATCTACTTTAATTTTTGTTTCTGCAATGTTATTTAATAGAGGTAGGTATAATAAATGGACTTGCAACAAGAATAGTTCTTGCTACATGCGACTTATTCGTATTAAACCCCTCTGGGCGGGTATAATAAAGAATAGTCTACGACATTCTACATTGAGTTACGAGATCAAAAAATATAGATGGTACCTACGCACCCTGCTCTACACGCCGAAAGGCGTAAAGTTATGCTTGAGATAAAAGACACTGCAAACTTACATGGGAAGTGGTCTATAAACCAATAGCAACAAAAAAAAAATTAGGTACAAATGTCCGGTCGTCGATCACTTCATTATGACGTCATCAAGACGCCTTCCCTGAATTGCAACTTTTGTTTTAAATTGATATTTTTTTGTAACAACATTCTGGGTAGTTCTGTAATCGAACCCCCTTTTTGAAAAGAGGAACCACCACTAGGTACCTACATATTGTGCACCATAAACGTCTAGACCAAGTCTTGGTCATAATAAAGCCGTTCGCTATAAAAACCTATTTTAGCTATCGAACAGTTTTGTCCCTTTCTGTCAAGTTAAAATCAAGTTCGGCAGAAAGGGACAAAACAGTTCGATAGCTAAAGTATGCATAATAAAGCTAATGGCTTTATTATGAATAGGACGGTTAATCTGAAAATTATCAAAACCAGCCAAAAAAAAACACCTGCCTTCGTGAATTCAAAGAAAATGTTAATTTCTCAATCGCCTTTTGAAAACAGTCCGTTATGTGCCAATATTGACGCATAATAAAAATTGGTCGTCTTATGTTCCCGATATACCTACTTGAACTGCATTTTCTATTGATTTATAGACCAGAGGGGCAAATCCCGTATTTTTAAGAACGTTCCCATTCCAATCTGTCAAAAATACAATGAATACACAAATTTTGACATTGATTGTCGCAGAGATGAGATTGCGACTAGATTTTGAACGATTTTAATTACGCGAATTGGCCTTCAATTTTGCCCAGTCTCCTTTATGCTTTTAATAATGTAGCATTAATTAAGAACATACAACTATAATGTTTCAGTACCCATTTTTATGGGAAAAGGTACTTTTTTTGGGTTTGCATCGACAGCCACGTAAAAATGGTTGGCTCGGAAATTGCTCTTAGAAAGTTGCTTACTACATATTAGTTGCCTAATCTGCTGTACATTCTGATCCAAATTCGTTCACCTAACTATATCTTAAGTAGGCAGGTAGGTGAACAAAACGAACCAATGGCGCGGCGCACGTACCATCAATATTCTAATGTAGGGTAATTAGCATATCCTCCTTATTAAGAAGAGGGTCCCCACAGAAATCTCCATAACCTCCTTTTTTTATTAGTAATCAAAACTTTAAAGCGGGTTGTTTCACTTTTCACTAACTGCCTACATAAATAACAAACAAAGCGTACCTACCTATTACCTACAGCTTACATAGAGATCTGCCTATGTCCAGCTGAACAAATGCACATACCTATGCACAGATAGATCATAGTAAACTAATAAATAGAAGTTGGTAATGTACCTACCTACCTACTCCTCATTTATTCCAATGTGGTTGTAATTGCGAGACCTGGGTTACATATATAAAATTTCTAGAATTTTCCTATAACCTGTGTCATCGAATCCTATAGGTTATAATAAAATTATAGTCAAAGTACATACGTATACGTATTACGAATGCCCCTTATTTTCGAGTAGGTATGTAGTATTCTGTCGGAAGTCTAGTAATGTGCCTACGTACCTAGAACTAATTGGCCTTTTAATGCAGCCCACAGAATTTTAATTTATTAATTTTATTACATTATTAAGTATAGGTTAGATAGTGTAACTTTCTTACGTACAAATTGGTCTGCTCAACTAATGTTTCAAATGTAATTAATCACAAGAAGCGTAATTAAAATCTGTTGTAGGTTTAAACAATTATTTACCAACTAATAAGGTACATTTCCCCTTCCAGATAGTTTTCATTGGGGCTATAAGTTTTGTACATACTTACCTATCCTTTTTATTAAATAGGTATACATTGTGTTGTTTTGATACTCAAAAGTATCAATGATTTATTAAGAAAGTTTAAGCAAAAATAGAGTTTGTACCTATTTACTTAATATGTTTCATACTTATAAAAGAAATGCACAATAAGCAATCAAACGATTGATACAAAATAATTACAAATTGAATAAGGCAGTCAGGTCGAAACCAATTACAACTACCTACCCACCTGCCGATTTCTATTAATCTCTGGATGGTATTGAAGTGAATTAGTACCTACAGAATTTTTTAACTGTGAAGTTTTTATTATTTTAGTTTCAATAATAACCTCTCGAATTGCATCCTAAAATAATATTACTACGGCATTTATGCATTATTTACTTTTTATACCTAGATACCTACTTGGCATTCTATTTTAATTTTGTAAGGTGATTTCTCAGGGTGCGTGATTTTACGGGTGAAGAAGATAACAGTAGCGACTTTTTACCCTAATGCGTATATTTTTTGACAAAGGTCCTTGTGTGTCTGTATTTTCGGACCTATGTCCTGTAATTTCAAACTTTATAATGTTAGCAATAGTGTCGGTAAATTATTAAAAGTAAATTGATTAATAAAAATCTTAGGTCGACCCTAGCGCGTTTTGTGCGATGTTGTTTGATTACGTACCTATGGTATACTGCGTTTTTATAACAGCGGAGAAGTGCTAAGATTTACCCCAATTTCTATTGGTGAACTTCGCACCTCTCTGCTCCAATAGACAAGTAGCCTAAAACTTGCTTGCGTACTACATGCTATTCAATATTTCAGTATCAAAAAGCATCCGGTTATCATTTAAAACTATTCACAAGTACTTATATAAATTGAAGTCGCTTTTCCAAGTTGTTCTTTTATATTCCGCGACGGATTTTAATGCGGTTTTCACCACTATTTAACAGGTACCTACTCTAACTGTAACCGTTCTATGTATGTTTAACTCTTGTTATGTTAACTTGTGTAAGAAACACATTTGTAAATATAACTGAGATACAATAATGATTCAGAATATTATATTGTGTTAGTATGTTTAACATGAATAAGCAGTTCTATGTATAATTGACAGACAGACGGCGTCTGGATTGCAGCTATCTAATGCTTAATAACCTTAAAATACATAGTAAACCTGGCAACGCCGCGATTACCTGCTATAGGTACTTTTGTAATTGTTGTGGGTCAGTTATAAATTCAAAATGTAATACGTATAATTTTGTAATATATAAGAAGCTGTTTTTAAGTCCCGGCCATTTAGAGCATTAATTCCGAAAGGTTTGTGTCTAATACATTAATATTAAACTTACGTAAAAATCATGCGAATTGTAATTGATGATTAGTGACGGGTCGCTGGTCCAAATAAAAATAAAACTTCCAAGATACATTTTTGTATAGAAATTCCTTATTTAAAAAAAAAAAACTGATAGGAATCATCATTTAGATACAAGATTTTTTATCCTCATTTAGCTAGCACGTCTAGTTTTTGAGTGACATGTTTTTTTTAAAATAAATTATTACTCATAAACTAAGCATGATACTCAAAAATAATGTTAGAAGCATCGATGGCGACTCATAATGCTGCATGTTTTAGAGCACAAATAAACCTCGGTATCTTGGTTAGATCCAAGCGCATATACAGGTTTTTATTTGTATTACTTATTTTTTTTTTCAAAAAATCTGTCGTAACCGGAAAAGTTGTTTGTTACCTTAAAAAAATTCTAGGTGAAAATACTAATTAAATGGGGATAGGAAATATTGCGTTTAAATTATTGTCTATCAGATTTTTTTATAAAAATGCGATATCCGAAAAATGGGCTTCTTAGAACACTGTGTAACTTCCAATGAACGGGTAAACAATACTTAATACATAGGTACACAATTTCAACAGCAGCATGTTTGAAACAATAATTACCTACGAAATAGACAAGTAGATATCGACATTTACATGAAATCCTTTTAACCCATCGGCTACTTTCCAAAGAGGAACCTACCTAGAGTTTGTGAGCGAACCTTTTCTGTACCTAGGCGAGTTATTTGTATCAATAATTAGGTACCTTTATGCAGGTACAAAAGTAAGGAAAAATAAGATTAAGTTGTTAGGTAGAGGTACCTACCTACATAATGCAATTGCGAGTTGATTTGACAGCGGCACGGCAACTTATGATTTTAATCTACATATTATTTCATAATAAATAGATACCTACGTAGATACAGTCATCCAAAAATCTGTGGTAACACTTGAAACTACTAAAACCGCCCATTCAGCTACGATATAATAATAGCCCTGGATATAAAATTGTTACCATGGACGTGCGGTTAACTAAACCTAGGTAATATTTTTAGGAAAAATCAAGTATTGAGTAATTTGCTGAATTTTTAGTCGAATGTTTTAAACGGTAAAAAGCTTATTTTTTTTACCTATTGTTTATTTATTTACGTCAATTACCTAATAAATTGCATGTTATGTATCTAAAGATGCATCCACACCAAAGTAAGTTTTTGTAACATTTAGCAATATTTTGCAACATGATAACTATTGATATCATTAACCAATTGAATGCCGTAAATACACAATTAAAAACGCCGTTGTTTTTCGCGTGGATCGACGTTAAAACAGAAAAAAAGAAGAGGAAGGGTTAAGTAACTTTCTAGAACTTATATGTTGTACTAAATAACTTTTATCCGTTGTTGCCCACTAATACTTACCTACTTGCAGACGTGGGTCCACAAAAAGTAACTTTAGTGTGGATGTAAGACAAAACGAAACATTTACGGAATAACAGCAACAATGCCATTTATGCCTGTTTTCACTAACACTAAGCGACACCTAAATGTAGGTAACTAAATTTTACGTTTGATTTTCAACTCTCGGTGCTTGGGCCTAGCGTTGAAAATCCAACAGGCTTCTGTTTAGGCATTACTTACCTTAAAGTGCCACCTAGTGTTAGTAAAAACGTGCATTACTGTATTTGCCATGCCACCTAGTGTTAGTAATAACGTGCATTACCTACTATATTTTTCATGAAGTCAACTGATGATGATGAGTTGACAGTAGTCCACTAGGTACCGCCTGTCTGATGAACAACAGTTTTATAATTTTAACCGACTTCAAAACATGAATGTGAGGTCTACGCATTCGGGCTTTTTTGTTTGTACATCGATTTCTCCGTGATTTATGGGCCGTTTTTTTTTATTTGGTAGGCCTGCGGGGTGGACCCATATAAATTTTATAACCTTGCATATGTAGTTCTGAGTTAGCTTCATTATGTACCTATTTAATCCACTTTGTATTTGCATCAGAAATGTGTGGTCAAAATTAATTAATTTCTTTTTCCGTCCTTTTGCCACCGACTTCCGAAATTGAAATTATTTTTCACTTTGTAGTGTTTTTTTAAAGTTGATTTTATAACAAAAATGTTTTCATATAAATAAGTGCACGCGCCACGGATCTTTGTATTTATGAAGTAGCTGCTGGGAGTTTAAAGCAATTCCAGAAATCTCGTAGTGTGTCCGTTTTAGATAGTGAATATTTAGACACACCGAAGGCATAAACTCCCACTTTTTCTTAAACTCCGTATAAATTAATGAGAAAGTAAATCTGCAGCTAAATTCTCATAAACAAAGACCCGTGGAGCGTACCTAACCCGTGAACTACAAAAACCTCCCTTACTGCTAAGAAATAAAGGCGCTGACCTTGGCGTACGCTTCACTGTATGTACACTGTATTATTTATAACACAGCTCCGTCGATTAAATTTGTTGAACATGTCGTTCAGTCCAGATTTTAAAATGCAGATCATATTCAATTCAACAAAAGCTAATTATTTAAGTTCGTATTACTACTTACTGACCCTACCTTCTATAAAAGTAGCAAATAACTGACATAATTATGTAGGTTTAAACTTTCAACAAGCTCAAGATTTTTAAATAATGAACTCATTTATTCGTTTTCCTACATTCTTATTTCATATAATCACAAGACATTTGACGCAAGTATCAAATGAGACTAGGATAAATTGGTCGGGAAAAAAGTAAAAATGAACCAATGAGACGTCGTCGCCGGTGTTGGGTCACACTTGGGAATGAATATTGTTTTAATAAAACTGTCAATCGACTTCGAAAATAGCAAATAAAATCTTGATATTTTCGAAGTCGATTGACAAAGCTAGTCTACCAAAAAGAAACAGTAGGTATTTTAAGGTAAACGGACGTTTTGTTCGAATGTCGTTAACTAGGCCATGACCGTTTAAAACATAGGTACGAATAAAGCATCCAGAGAATTAGCTAGGTAATCAAACTTGGTGACAATTCCGTCAACTTTTCTCGGTGACTCTGTTTTGATCTTATTGACTTTGGAAAATAAGTAGGTATCAAGTCCAAGACTCGGGGTAAAATCGCGTTTTGATTTAAAAAAAAAAAAAACACGTTCTTGGCACTAAAATAAACTTATTGGGTGGGTCAAGTAAGCTGCGTGGCAACAGTGCTGCTGTCGTTTGGTTAGATACCTAGGTATAGTTAGAATAACGAATGATGCGCGGCTGCAGCTTGCAACGCAACGCTGTCGTTATCGCATTGATTTTAGCGACTGTGACTTGCATATCGCAATATCGTTAAAATTGTGTGAGATTCTCACACCAATCCCTCACATTCGCAATATTGATACATAATGAGAATAGGACTCCCGAACACTCGCACCTTCATGGGTGTTTTATTTTTACAGAATAGCGTTGATGAACAAGTGACGCTCTATTATTTGCTTCTTTGTATCTCAAACTATTTCAGAGATAGTAATGACCCCTCTGAAAGTCGCGGGTTTGAGCTATTCATTACAGCTGAAGTGCTACCTGCCCAGCGGGTTTCAGGTTCTAAATTCGCTTTTTATCTGCATAGAATAGGTACTTGTGGTTAGCTACGTAGCACGTCAAACTGATGACATCGGATTCTGTTCAGACATAGTGTCTTTCTTCCTTAGAATTGCGAATCGGTGGGCATTGCCGCAGTTGGGTAACAAGTGAAAGGTGCAAGCTTGCTGGCAGGCAGAATATAAACTTCCGTTATAATAGACATCTTGATACTAAAGGGATAGATCTAGGTTGCTTTATCAGCACACAAGGTGCGATTCTACTCACATTGCATTGACCTCATTAGAACAAACTGCTACATATATAGTTTTAGATAAAATTTAACAAATTTGTACATAGATACCAACAACAACAACAATATTTTAATTGGCATTGTAAATGAGAGGGTTTCTTCATTTCGTACGGATATCTACCAACAATATGAATTGATACGTTTTTAATTTTATAGTATTGTTTGTTACTATGTATTTGTAGAGTTTTGGTGGCCCAGTGGAAACGGCCCCGACTTAAAAGAGTTGTAGGTCGCAGGTTCGAACTCAGTCACGTGCTTTAGTTTGTGTAAATTATTTCATCACCACTGCTCTCAAAACGGTGAAGGAAAAATCACGGCATCGGCTCGCTTGGTGGATTACGACCCACTCCCTCTCACTTATAGCGGCCCGTGTCCCAGCAGTGGGAATATATTACGTACAAAAATTTTTTGTTAAAGGACTGACTTGCTGACCGTGCTTCCGATCCCATCAGAGGTAGGCAGGAAAAGTAGGTACCTACCTACATAATGGATAAAATAACTAGGTACCTGGCTATAGTACGGTGTAACGATGGCTACAACGGCACCAACTATCATTTCAAATGAACATTGATTAGATTGGCTAGTACCTATCTGTCTCTTTTGCTTAGGCGCCACAACCACCGGTGCTATACCTGATAGGTATTTACATTCGTTAATTAATAGACTACCTATCTGGCTTGGTTTTGTTAAACAGTATGATAATTGTAAACGGTTTAAAGTGGCCTGCTCTATCTTTATACAGGCTGGCAGGGTCATCGAAGCGCAAACTGTTACCATGGATTCAGTACATAATTCTGATCTGATATTTTTTTACAACCGGCAGTAATTTCTTCGCCCCCTGCGTTGAAATTATTGCAGGTGTTGATATTTTTGTCGTTTATTTAAAAAAAAATGTAAGTACATAACAGCAGTTTTTTTAAATATCTGACCAAAAAAAATACGTTAGGGGGCTAAATCACGGTTACATTTCGCGCTTCGATGTCTCTGACAGCCTGCATGTCATGCAATATTAGGCACCGAAGCCGAACCCAACATAGTTAGGCAAGGCTAGACAGATGAAGATGATAATATGGATTATTACAAAGATAGATACCGTACCTAAATATTACTGCATAAATTGTGTTCCGTTACCGTATCTTGTAAACAAGGTGCCAAATTGTATTTTATTTAAGTTTCAAATTACGAATGAACCCGTTATACATTTTAGTCTTATCACTTAATTATTAGTTATTATTACTATTGTAATTTACCTTTCTCAGTGTATCCTCCAAACGATACGTTTGCTATTTTTATTTGAGTATAACATTCGTTTCTTTTTTGTTTCAGCAATTCTTTTGTTAGAAAGTGACATGTTCATGGATGCTTTGAATGCTTCAGCAACTAACAAAAGAGATCCAAAGAAAAGGAAACGACGAACAAGTGGATCTAAGGATGGAAATTCTGGAAACGATGTTTCACCGCCACACACACCCACTAACATGAGCAGTCCAGTTAGTGAAAGCAAATCAGTGCCACCTAGATTTTACCAGGACACTCTTGAAACAGAAGAAAACAAAGAAAAGGTTATAGAGAAAGATACCGATACCAATAAAGTCGATGAAGAAAAAGATATCAAGGAAGAGATCGAAGAGAAAATGGACACATCAGAACCTCATACTTTAACAATTAATGGACTTAAAGGAGTTTTATGCTACCATAAGCGAAAAGGACCTAAAAAAAGCATTAAATGGAAACAAGACTCTGAACTGGAGGAAATTCAGTACTTTGAACTTGATGAAACTGAAAGAGTTAATGTGACAAAGACCTTTACTGATATGAAATATTTGGAAAGGATCCACGAAAGAGACGCATTCCAGAAGGGAAGAAATATTAGCAATGATGACGTCATGGAAGAAAAGACTAATTGGAGGCCACTTATCCTTGTCGACGCCGATGGACAAGTGCAGGTAGAGCATGGTAAGAACAGCAAAGAAAAGGACATTCAGGCAATACGTCAAAAAGGAACTTTACAACCGCTTTATTTCTCCAAATCAATGATACCCGACTCTGCATTTGAACCTGAGCCTGAAACGCATCCCTATACTGAACCGACAATTATACCCTTAGATGATGTTACCGGCAACCAGGATAACATAAGTGATTTTAGAAATATGCCTTGGCCTGAACCCAAGGGCAACGCGCCTCCAGCATCGGCTACCATGAATGTTCCTAACATGTTCCCACCAAACATGAATCAATTTCCTAATGCGTTTCCAAACCCACAATTCCCTGGTGTACCTGGATTTCAAGGTGGTAATATGGTTCCCGCTGAATGGCCAAGTGGAGTCCCTCCGCATATGATGGTCAACGGTATGCCAGGTCCCATGGCTTCTGGTGTCATTCCTCCCGGGAACTTACCCCCGGGAATGATGATGCCTCCAGAAGGAATGATGATGTCTCCAGAAATGTTTGGAGGACCGAATCCGATGTTTCCTGGTCCTCCAGAAGGTTTCAATATGCCGCAAAATATGTTTCCAATGGATTTCAACATGCCAGGACCCCAAGGGCCTCCGCCAGGCCCTGAAAATTTTCCTGGTATGGCAAATTTCCGAGGACCTATGCGAGGCCGTGGCAATGGCGGACACTGGCGAGGTAAAAATGCTGGAAGCTGGGATGGCCCTCCGCGGGGTAGAGGAGGTGCTCGTGGAAGTCGCAAAGCAGTTTGTATATATTTCCAGAGAAAAGGATCGTGTCGACAAGGTGACAATTGTACGTTTTTACATCCCGGTGTCAATTGTCCATTTTGAGAATAAGTACATACAGTTTTAAGGTTTGTTGTAAAAAAAAAGTCATTATCATAAATTCTGGGCTGCATTAACGCAACAGCTGCGAGTATAGTGTGGGGTTGTAGGGAACTGAAACAGCTGTTCTAAACTTCATATCTACTTGTAACTGCGCCGCTAATATTGTAAGCACAGCCTTTGTTTAGAGTTAGACACTCAAAAAGACTGATAAATGTAAATAAATATATAAATAGTAGTTGTTTAATTAAAACATGTATATTTGTAAAAATAGTTGTAAGCGTTTATACGAAATACAAATGTATTAATTTGAGGATATTTGTTTGATTTAATTTTACCATGGATAACACAACAAAATGTCTGTAGCAAACACACGTTACTGCTCGTACCATTTTATATTTTTACATTTTCTACGTAGGTTCAGGTAATAAAAGTAATCAATTACCATACTTACTGCATTATATTTCAAATGCGTACATGAATACTGTTCCCGGGAGTGCCAGCGACACCCTGATATCAGTGTTTTTAGATTCGTCAATAGCGCGAGATACGCTGGCTCATGGAATTATTAAGTAATTACTATACCTACTGGAAACTGGGACTGTGGACGTTAATACGAAATTAAATTAAACTACGTTTATCTAACGAATAAGTATGATCAGTACCTACTGAAGACACAAAAATTGCGATAAGTCGCAAACATAATGGACAGTGATTTTTTGGGATGACTAATAGTGTAAAACCAAGTGAGCAACTTCGAAAGACCAGCGATTGCATGTTGATACTGGTTGCTGTGCAGCGATATCACCCGTCTTTGATATAATATGTACCCTTCGCGTTAAAAATTAATGCTATTAAACCTGAAAACAAGTAGGCATTGCATCAAGTATATTACCATGATGTTTGGCCGGATAAATGTAAGCATTAATGAGTACCTCTAACCTTGACCTCACTCGACAAATCCGTTGTTCTCGTAGGGCGTGGCCTCAGATCAAGTAAAAAGGGCGCGTGGCATGAAATTTTTTCAGATTCCGATTGATTGTGTTTTACGCATTATAAGGTTTTAAAAGTTCACAAGGCTGCCAATCTACGGCCTCTTTCACCACCATCTAGTAAAGTGTCGAGTAGGCTAACCGCCAGCTAAAGTTACTGGTGCGGGTGGGGCCGGATTTGGCGGAATGCCAGTTTGGTTTTCGCAGGGGGCGCTCTACGGTGGACGCCATCATGCGCGTGCGAGCCCTCACGACGGGGGATGCTGTGGCCCGGGGTGGGGTCGTCTTGGCGGTGTCTCTAGACATCGCCAATGCCTTCAATACCCTGCCCTGTAGTTGCATCAGGGAGGCATTGTTCACTGATCACGGTATCACTGGATGCCAACCTACCTCTGTCGCGTGGTCGAGGCCTATTTGACGGAGTGGGCCATCTACCCCGGTCACCGGGAAGAGGGGAACCGGCGAGAGATGTCTTGCGGTGTCCCACAAGGATCGGTCCTGGGGCCGATTTTGTGGGATATCGGTTACGACTGGGTGCTGCGCGCCGACCTCCCTAGTAGCGTCAGCGTGGTTTGCTACGCTGACGACACGCTGGTCCTGGCACAGGGGAGGTCGCACCAGGCGGCGGCCGAGCTAGCGACACTCGGGGTTGCGACAACCGTCGAGAGGATCCGGCAGTTGGGACTCAAAGTGGCCCTGAACAAGTCCGAGGCCATTTGTTTTCATGGTCCTCGGAACGCGCCACAGTCGGGTTCCCAGATAACGGCGGGAGGGGTTCACATCGGCGTCGAGTCGACGATGAAGTACCTGGGACTCGTCCTCGACAGCCGGTGGAACTTCGAGGAGCATTTCCGACGTTTGGCTCCCAGACTGGAGCGGGCTGGGGCTGTCTTGAAGCGGCTCCTGCCCAATCTAGGGGGGCTCCTGCCGGAGGCTCTACGCGGGAGTCGTGCGGTCCATAGCCGGTACAGCGGACAATGCTCCGGCGGGATCTCATGGCGATATGGAGGGTGCGATTGTCGCAACCTAGTGCTGGGCACGTCATAATAGCGGCGGTAAGTCCCCTCTTTGAGGAGTGGTTGGAGAGGCGCCACGGCGTCCTCACCTTCCGCCTGACACAGGTCCTCACCGGACACGGTTGTTTCGGGGGTTCCTGTTTCGCATAAGGCGGGAGGAAACGCCCGGGTGTTACCATTGTGTGGATCGCCCGGAGGACACGGTGGAGCATACGGTGGAGGTCTGCCCAGCTTGGGCGGAGCACCGCAGTGTCCTCGCAGAGGCGATCGGCGGCGGCGATCTCTCGCGTCCGGCCCTGCACCCTAATTGCGTAATACAAAACCAATCGGAATCTGAATCGTTTTGAAACAGATTGCTAATCCATTGCTTCATAAGTTCGATAAAATTCTGCTCAACAATGTACAAAACGCAATGAATGTTGTTGAACTGTCAAAATCAAACGGATTAATCGTAATCGTTTACGAAAATGTGTTACGTAATTAGGGTGCTGGTCCAGGCCATGGTACGGAGCGAGAGGGAATGGAAAACCGTCACCTCCTTCTGCGAAGTAGTAATGCTCGCGAAGTATGAGGCGGAGCGCGTGAGGTAGAGAGCCTTGCGCCCTCACGCCCCCACTAGCCGCCGCAGGAGACGCCCTGGGCGTCGGGAGTCGCCTGCAGATTCCCGGCCACCGTAGGCGCGGGCTTGCGGACGGCGAGCAATGGGTAGCTCGCCGTCCGGTAGGGACCAGGCCTAAGTCGACTTCAAAGCGATGTCAGCACAAAGTGACGGGGTCCGATAGGGCCGACACCTCAGGGTTGCGGGTAATTCTAAAGAGAAAACCGTAGCCCTGGCATAGGCAACTGAAGGAACACGGGTGGGTTTTAGTCAGTAAAAGTCTGACACGATGCGAGAGAAGTCATTTGATGATTTCGCAACCATAAAAATAAAAAAAAATGCGAATTTCACGAAGTTCGATTAGCGTTACATAACAGTTAAAACACCAACAATTATTTATAATGTATTCGTAAAAATGGATTTATTTGACTTCATTGATCGTCAATTTGGATGAATTTGACCATTATACGCCGCAAAGAGTACTTACCTAGGATTCGTGTATTTAAAGTCCGTAGTGATTTTTTAACGGACCTAGATGAAACTGTTTTTTTTTGTTGCTGTATTACGAAACATCGAATTATGCAGTAACCCAAGTGCTTAACTTTATAAACCATAAAATAATCCCTGAATAGTAAGTGACTTTACTTAGAACAAGAGGTAACCGTACGTTTAATCCCTTCTACGCCCTGAAGTCGCTTTCTGTTACGTCAGTAACTAATAAAAATATTTATTGCAGAAATCTGGCAGTTTCAACAAATACAAGTCTACTACTGAAGCTGAGGTTTCTTGCTACTGGATAGGCCTTAAGTGTAAATTAGTCGTTGGTCTAGTGGTCGCAATCGCTACTGCTGAGCATGAGGTCCTGGGTTCGATTCCCAGGTCGGGCAACGTGTTATTGGGTTTTCCTATCTGGAATTTCTCAGTAGCAGCCCGAAGTCTGGATTTGTGCCCGGTAGATGGCAATAGGCTCGCCCCCTATTACATGGGACTTAAACATAACTGGCGAAATGTGGGTGTACTATAGGTACACCTCTGGCCAACCCTTCGGGGAAACAAGGCGTGATGTTATGTGATGTTATGTTAGTTGCAGGTCAGCCTGCTGAAATGCTGTGACGTAGTCACTCACCGGCTTTGGTCACGTGATCGCTGGCTCGCCTGCTACTTGGCGTGCTCATGGTACAAACTAGCACGGCTGGTTATTTTTTGTCTAGAATTGACCTGCTTTATGAGTTTTTGGTAGGCCCCCTTACCCCCTGTGCTAACCGCGTGGTGCTCGAAAACCCTTGTTTTTTTACTTTATTAATTCTTGTGACATGTGTAGGTAAGTATAACTTCTAAAAGATGCATCCTACGTATGTCATATATTTTGAACATTTTGAAAAGTAGGTATACGAAATTTGCTTTTATTTGAGCCGTAGCTTTGCAGGTCCAATTATATTTATTAAAAACCCAACTTCTAACATTAGCAATTTTTCCAAAAAAGAGAGGCAGATTCTGTTGGCAACAAATGTCTTGTGGCACTAAATGGTGGGGAAAAAGACAACTCTCCACGCCCTGCGTTACGGGATATTTGTCCACCTCATTCGTTTGTGCCCAACCAAAGAGGCTGCAGCCCAACATTCCTACAGAACCTAAAACTAAAGAGAAGAGCCCACCAACTGAGGGAGTCACACCAGTGCCCTCAACTAAAGAACCAGCGCCGCTAACCCTGCTGCAATTCCTGTTATGCCAGTAGGGGTGTGGAGGAGCGAGATGCTCCTGCCAGAAAGCAAGGCGGAAATGCTCTGAACTCTGCAAAGTTTGTCAGGGGAAGACCCGCCTGAATACTACTCTCTCAGCCATGGCTGCGTCAGATGAAGAAGGCGATTTTCAACGACCACTTACCGATCGGGCAACAAAGGTGTCTTCGAAGCCCCAAGAAGAGCCGTCTGACGAACCTGGGCCATCCACAAGAACAATTAGTGTCTCGCTAGGTGCGTAAAGGTAAGCCGAATGCTACGCATACCTACCCTTTCGTTGTAACTTACATATTTAAATAAATACTTATTTACATTGTTTGTGTTTATGTCGGAGGAGTCAGCTGAGGTACCGCCATCACATAATGTTCAACGACCCTAAATAACTGACCTACACCTACATCTCCCATGAATTTCTTCGTAGGATAAGTACCTATTTTAACCGATATTCTGCTCGGAGGACAGCTAAAACTAAATAATGCCCAGTGTTTGAAGTGGATCTCGGATTTTATTGAACCTGCAGAGCTGCGGTTGCTCAAATTATAGCAAACTAGCTTCCGCCCGCGGCTTCGCCCGCGTGGTGTTTGATGAAAAGTAACCTATGTCCTTCCCCAGGCTTCAGACAGTTCAGCGGATTGGCCGTGAAACATCACAGCCCCGCTCAGCTCGCCGCCCGCGCAGCCGTTCTTACATATAACTTTTGAAACATCCGTCCAAATTACTTACAGAAAGAAAGTTTATCTTCACTAAAAGAGAATATAAAGAAAACTCTAAAGGGATTAATTTTGGTAAGAATTAACTAAATACTCTAAAATGTGCATTGTAAAAAAGTATCCAATTTAAAGTTATTTATGGTTCACTATTTTGGCTATAATAACTACCAACTAAAAGGTGGATATATCCTGTCGCGGAGTTTTATATAAAACTGTTTAGAACAAACAATCCCACGATACATTTTCTTCGTGTAAAAGTCTAACGCCAAGATAGCTCGCATACGGCATAGGTAAGGAATTTTTCCAACTTATTTGATACATATCGTTATATTATGGCCAAATCACACAACATCTTTATAAATTGTAGCCTAGGTATGTGTTATTCTTATGTACAAGCTATATTACTGTAAAGTTTCATCAAAATCCGTTCAGCAGTTTTTGCGTTAAAGATTAACAAACATTGGATGGATGTCCATCCTCACAAACTTCGCATTTTTTAACCCTAGATACCGGGTACCACAACGTTATATCGCAATATTTTTTCCACGGCGCACAGGATTAATTTGCCGCGCCTAACCAACTTAGTCGCCGACGGCCGTATACGAGTACGTGGAACACTCAGAAAATGCGAAATTAAAAATAAATGTTCTTTAGATACCTAACCGACGGCCGTATACGAGTACGTGGAACACTCAGAAAATGCGAAATTAAAAATAAATGTTCTTTAGATACCTAAATACTTTTTAATAAATCTTTTCAAAGCACTCTCCACTAGCCTCTATCTATACAAAGTTTCATGCGTCTGAACCAGTTTTCGAAACACTTTTTCCAGTCCGCCATAGACACCTCGAGCCCCAACGATGATGATGGCTAAATAAGCCCCCACCCACGAGTTCTGTTCATTTAACCTGATGACGAGGACCTGATCACTGAACTGGATGCTAGATGACGGAACTCTTAAAAAGCTACTAGTAAACCCATCGAGTGTGGGCTCATTACATGTGTCTCAACAAGTCCTGTTAATTTTACCTGATGAAGAGGACCTCATCACTGACCTGGCGTACCATTAAATTCAACCTACAAAACAGCACATTGAAGGTTGATTTTTCATTCTTTGCCTGCTTCTGAATTTTTCTGGAGCAGCCCAGAGCCTGGTAAACGGCAATAGGCTTGACCCCTGTTACATAGAACTAAAACATTATTAGCGAAATGATGTCTTCACTCAAAAGGCGATTCAGTACCTACTCTTATATTGTGAAGTCCGTCACTAATTACAATTGTTGTGTTGTTGTTGTGTTCCATAATTAAAACGAAACGCAGTCACGTGGTCGTTGTCGTTCGTTCCATACTAACGTATTCCTCTGTTTTCTCCCTGGTTAATGGTTTGTCCAAATATTTAATAATAGTAACGTTAATTAATCACGGCTTAAAAAAAATTCACGTTAATATCAGAAGCATTGGCAACATTGCAAATTTTAATAACCTCTTGATATTACTGCATCGAATAAAGACTCAATTTGACGTCGTGGTCCTATCGGAATGCTGGTTACGTAAATGCCCTCATCTTCCCTCCATACCGGGATTTGTATCTAACTTCTCGGATCACACAAACCAAAACGATGGAGTTGTGGTGTATACTAAAGTAGAGTTACATTTCCTTTTAGAAAAGCCTATACTTGCCGATGCAAATTGTATTGTTTTAAAATTTAAAAATGAGGTAGCGCTTATCGCTGTTTATAGGTCACCTTCAAATAGAAATATTCAGCACTTTATTACCAGTCTAGATGTAATCCTAAACTCACTAAATACTTTTAGAACCGTCATTTTGGTTGGTGATATTAACATTAACATAGCCCCAAATTGGGTTGATTCGAACACAGACATGTAGCTAAATGTTGTTGCGTTACATGCAATGTTGCCGGCTCATGTTTTCCCGACACGAAACGATAGTTGCATTGATCACGGTATGCTTAAATCAAATAACCAGCAATTACCTTAGTTCTTATTTTTTTTTTTTGGGTGGGAAATCATCAAATGACTTCTCCCGCTCTGGGTGGAGCGGGAGGGCGTGTCAGACTTTTACTGACTAAAACCCACCCGTGTTCCTTCAGTTGCCTGTGCCAGGGCCACGGTTTTCTCTGTGGAATAACCTGCGACCCTGAGGCGTCGGCCCTATCGGACCCCGTCATTTTGTGCTGACATCTCTTTGAGGCGCGCGTGGAACACAACGCGCCGTCGACCCGGGCCTGGTCCTTACCGGACGGCGAGCTACCCATGGCTCGCCGTCCGCAAGCCCGCGCCTACGGTGGCCGGGAATCTGCTTGCGATTCCCGACGCCCAGGGCGTCTCCTGCGGCGACTAGGGGCGTGAGGGCGCAAGGCTCTCTCCCTCACGCGCTCCGCCTCCTCCTTTGCGAGCATGACTGCTTCGCAGAAGGAGGTGACGGCTTTCCATTCCCTCTCGCTCCGTACCATGGCCTGGACCAGGGCCGGACGCGAGAGATCGCCGCCGCCAATCGCCTCCGCGAGGACACTGCGGTGCTCCGCCCAAGCTGGGCATACCTCTACCGTATGCTCCACCGTGTCATCCGGGCGATCCACACAATGGTGACACCCGGGCGTTTCCTCCCGCCTTATGCGAAACAGGAACCTCCCGAAACAACCGTGTCCGGTGAGGACCTGTGTCAGGTGGAAGGTGAGGACGCCGTGGCGCCTCTCCAACCACTCCTCAAAGAGGGGACTTACCGCCGCTATTGTGGCGTGCCCAGCACTGGGTTGCGACAATCGCACCCTCCATGTCGCCATGAGATCCCGCCGGAGCTCTTTCCGCTGTACCGTGATTTGTCGCGGCAGCGGAGTTACACCCCGGCGTTTTGCCTCCTCGCGCCACTCCTATACGTGCGCGAGGGCTTTTGCCTCCAGATCCCATGGCGGCAATCCGGCAAGGAGGCTCGCCGCCTCGCATGAGACCGTGCGGTATCCCCGGACCAGCCGGATGGTCATGACCCTTTGGGACGCGTTCAACCTGCGGGCCGGTCGGCGCCTCAAAGAACGCGCCCACACCGGTGCCCCGTAAAGGGCCATGGACCGCACGACTCCCGCGTAGAGCCTCCGGCAGGAGGCGTTTGGACCCCCTAGATTGGGCAGGAGCCGCCTCAAGGCAGCCCCAGCCCGTTCCGGTCTGGGAGCCAAACGTCGGAAATGCTCCACGAAGTTCCACCGGCTGTCGAGGACGAGTCCCAGGTACTTCATCGTCGACTCGACACCGATGTGAACCCCTCCCGCCGTTATCTGGGAACCGGACAGTGGCGCGTTCCGAGGACCATGAAAACACATGGCCTCGGACTTGTGCAGGGCCACTTCGAGTCCCAACTGCCGGATCCTATCGACGATTGTCGCAACCCCGAGTGTCGCTTGTTCGGCCGCCTCCTGGTGCGACCTCCCCTGTGCCAGGACCAGCGTGTCGTCAGCGTAGCACACCACGCTGACGCCATTCGGGAGGTCGGCGCGCAGCACCCAGTCGTAACCGATATCCCACAGAAGCGGCCCCAGGACCGATCCCTGTGGGACACCGCACGACATCTCTCGCCGGTTCCACTCTCCCCGGTAACCGGGGTAGATGACGGCCCTGTCCGTCAAATAGGCCTCGACCACACGACAGAGGTAGGTCGGCATCCGGTGATACCGCAATGCCTCCCTGATGCAACTCCAGGGCAGGACATCGAACCGGATGTACCGGTGGTCGGAATAGGTCTCCACCCCCTCCATGACGCGCCAGTCAATGACGTGCGGCGACAGAGCGGGGCTGGCGAACGAAATGTCCACCACTGATTCACCCCGCATACGCACACACGTTGGGACAGAACCCCGGTTTAGGACGACCAGGCCTGTCTCCAGAGCCCAGTCCTCCACCATCCTGCCCCGCGTGTCCGTGAGCCGGGAACCCCAAGCCAAGTTCTTGGCATTGAAGTCCCCGAGGACGAGCACGGGGAGGGAACGAAACCCGACGACGACGACTCTCAACTCCGCTAGGGAGTTGTGAAACTCGGCGAGAGTTCGGTTCGGAGAGAAGTACACCCCTACCACGACTATCTCCCCGAACCGTGCTGCCACGCAACCCCGTCCCCTCTTGACGGCCTCGAGGGACAGGGTACCGGCGGCGGCCGACGAAATTAGGGCCACTGAGCCGCTCAGGTCCTCCACCCAGTCATCCCTGGGCGGGACAAAGTAAGGCTCAGCGACCACGGCGATGTTAATCGACCACTGCGCCATGCTCTCGAGCAACAGATCCTGAGCAGAGGCGCAGTGGTTGATGTTCGCCTGGAGGAGGCGTAATGGGGCCATTACTGACACTCCATATCAGCCCCCTCCCGAGCCTCCTGTGGAGGCCCTGACACTATGGTTGCGGCGGCGACGACGGTGGAGGCGGCAACGGCGGCGGCAGTAGCGGCGGATGCAGCCTTGACGGCGGTGGCAGTGGGCTTACCCCTGCCCCTGCCCCTGGCTTTGGCGGGTGGAGCGCAGACCTTACTCCCAACCCGGTGATCGGCCGGCTTGCCAGCTGCCGCACATATAAAGCAGTGCGGCGCGGCATTGCACGAGCCGGCCTTGTGACCGGGCTGACCACAGCGGAAGCAGTGACCGCTGCGGTCCACCTCCGAGGCGCATTGCACTCCCACGTGGTTGCCCACTTGGCAGCGGAAGCACCTCAGAGGTCTGGGTTCCAGCAGTTTGACCTGCGCGGAGACCCAGCCCACCAGGAGCCTTCGGCCCTCCCCGGCAATTTTTTGGGCCGCCGTTACGGGGCAGCTCACCGTAATGGATTGCATCCCCGTGAAGTCAGGACGAATGGTGCCCGCCCTTACCTGCTGGGCAGAGCACCCCCCCGTCCTAACAACGGCAGCCACGACCTCTTCCTCCGTCACGGAGTCGTCCAGGCCCAGTATACGCATGTCAGCGCACTTGGTGGGCCTGGATACTCGGACCTCGTCCGCATTCAGGGACGCCCTAAGCTTTTCAGCTAGAGCGTCTGCGGTCGGGCCGCTGGCCGCACCGGGGACCTCCAGCATCCGGGCCCCAGTCGCAGTTTCACACAGAGGCTGCCATATTAGAATTAATAGGTTCAGTAGCGCAAAAGCTATAGCTATCTTCCTTGATCTTTCTAAAGCTTTTGACACTGTCTCTGTCCCCCTTCTACTCAATAAACTAGAAAGGGTTGGTGTACGAGGCCTACCGCTTAGTTTGTTTAAGAGTTCCCTTAGTGATCGCTCGCAAATCATCAAGATAAACCACCACACTAGTAAGGAAGCAGTCCTCACCTATGGAGTACCACAAAGTATTGTCTTAGGACCTACCCTTTTCCTGGTTTACATAAACGAGCTCTGTAAACTTGATCTTACAAACACCAAAGTAAGTACCTGGTTAGTGGCTGTGACTGGAACGAGGCTCGGCTTCGACGAGCACGTATTGACAAACATGAAGAAACAAGTTCGCTTCGAAAGAAGCGGTTTGTAAGCGGAAGCAAGCAAGCAGAAGCACCAGCACCCTCCGTATCTTCATTGTTCACTTCGGGACCACGCAGATGGATACACGCGTCCCGCGGACCGGCAGGCAGTCTTCACTCGACGACGGCGCGCGGCGAAAAGGATCGCGCCTAGCTCGCGACTCCTATCTATGCTTTCGCGGCAAATCGTGCCGTGTGCAAAACAGCGCCCCGCGCCCCGCGCGCGGCTCGCCCTATGGCGCATCGTTATTGGTCGATTAATTGGAAACCATCAGGCCAGTGTTTAGAGGTAGCTAGATAATAAATGTATATAAGTAGGATGTTTTGACAAATAAAAAAGAGTCGACAATCAAGTCAAGTTCGGTTCACTGTTCAGCCCAGTCTGAGTTTTATTTTCGACATAGTACCTACCTACCTGTATACTCTACACAAGTAAGCCTCAAGCGCATAATTTTTTTTTTAAAAATCTGAAAAAACTTAAAAATATAAAAAATAGTATCCCACCGGTATCGGGTACAGGGTCCAAGCTACCAGCGGTCAGGGCTCCAGAGAGAGGAACCTCCTGACAATGCGAGCCGTGTCCAGAAGTACCGCTTTCTGAATCAAGCCCTTGATCCAGCTGCCCAACGAGAGCCTCCTCAGGTGTTTGTCGAGGGTCTTGGCTATTAAGCCATTGGCTGTCACGACTATCGGCACAATGATTCCTGAGTCCACATCCCACATGTCGACAACCTCGCGAGCCAAATCAAGATACTTGATTTCTTTATATTTCTCGGCTTTCACGAGGTTACCGTCATGCGGGACCGTTATGTCAACAATCATTGTGCGCCGCTCTACTCGATCCACCACCACTATATCAGGCTTATTGGCAACAATAGTCCTGTCAGTGATGATGGATCGATCCCAGTACAATGTGATATTTCCATTTTCGAGAACTGGGTCGGGCACGTACCTGTAGTACGGCACTTCCGATTCCACTAGGCTGTATTTCAGAGCAAGTTGCTGATGGATAATTCTGGCTACAAGGTTGTGTCTATGCAAGTACTCTTCGTTAGCTAGACGAGAACAGCCGGAGATAATGTGTCTTATTGATTCCCCCGGACGGTGACATGCCCGACAGATGTCAACCGTGCCGTCTTTCACAATAAATCTCCGGTAATTGTTCGTCATCATAACTTCGTCCATAATTGCACAGACAAAACCTTCGGTTTCTCCAAAGAGGTCACCGAAACGCAGCCAGGCTACGGACGCTAGAAGATCTACATCGGGTCCATGTAGGGCCCGGAAAAAGCGTCCGTGAAGCTCCTTACTTTGCCATACTTCCATGCGATCATTAGTTTCAAGCACTACAGGTTTGCGCCAGTTCTCTTTAGCCAAGGAGAGCGGGGTGAGGCTTTTGTCCACCGCGACCACATCACGATGCATCCCCACGTCGGCTTCTAGGAAATATTCCCTGAGACTGCATATCTCGCGATTGTATAGGGTCTTAGCGTTTAAAAAGCCTCGACCACCACACTTTCGCGGGATATACAGTCTCATTACCGATGACCGTGGGTGATGCATTCGGTTTGCTGTCAGCAGTGTACGGACCCTCCTATCCAGGGCGTCGAGTTCGGTCTGAGTCCATTTGAGTATAGAGTATAGCCGAAAGAGTACATCAAAACTGGCATGACATAACCTTTAAAGGCCCGCACCTTGTTTCCGTCTGACAGAAGACTATTTAACACTTTCTTCAGGCGGCCAAAGAAGCGCTCCTTCAACGATTGCTTCATGTCAGTACCATTGATGCCCAACGCTTCCGACATACCCAAATACTTATAGGTTTCGGATGCGGAGAGGGCTCTGACGTTTATGGAATCCGAGAGTTGGGTTCCCACGGATTCCACAATCTCCCCTCGCTTTACATGCATGACCGCACATTTGTCCACACCTAATTCCATTCTGATGGCGCTACTGAAAGTTTCAGTTACTTTCAGTAGCTCCATTAGTTGCAAATTGTTGGGGGCAAAGAGTTTTAGATCATCCATGTACAGAAGGTGAGATATAACCTGACCACCTCTCCTCAGCCGATAGTCTAGACCTGAATCCTCCAGCAGTGTGCTTAGAGGATTCAAGGCTAAGCAGAACCAAAGCGGGCTCAAACTATCGCCCTGAAATATGCCTCGCTCGATCCTTATCGGCTCGCTATTCCTCAGGATATTCCGACATCCTGGATAGCGAAGGACCGTCCTCCATCGCCCCATACATGACATCAAAAAGGTACGCAGAGTTGCATCTACTTTATACAACTCCAGCACCCTCATGAGCCACGTATGTGGCACCGAGTCATAGACCTTCTTGTAATCTATCCAACATGTCGACAGATCCTTTCGGGAACGACGAACCTGTTGGCTAATGGCCATATCAATAAGGAGTAGCTCCTTAGTACCGCGGGACCTGTTCCCACATCCATTTTGAGAGGTAGACATGATGGAGTTGGTGTCTATATGTTTGTTAATTTTAGCTCTCAAAATGGATGTAAGCACTTTATAGACCGTCGGTAAACACGTGATCGGCCTATAATTTTTGGGTTCCGCGGTGCTACCTGATTTATGGAGCAGGTGGGTAACTCCTGTTGTTAGGAACTGGGGTAGCGAACCAAAGTTCAAAGCCGTCTGGTACTGAGCTGCCAAGCGAGTGTGCGATCTTGTGAACCATTTGATCCAAAAGTTCTGCAGCCCGTCCGGCCCTGGAGACTTCCAGTTAGCCAACGGACGGACTGCACGAGCTACATCTTGGGGGCATATGGTAATAGCCCCCATTTCTGGTATTCGATTGCAGGTTCGCTCGACTTCCCGAGTCCAGTCACCTTCGGTGTGACTGACAGGCACCGACCAGATGCTGCGCCAGAAAGAACACATGGCATCATCATCTGGCAGGCACGTGTCAGCCACACCTTGGTTTGGTCGCTCCCAACCCCTATAAACCCACATTTCATCGCTCTGGAAGGTGCGATTCTGAGTGTATCGCTCTACTCGCCGCTTATACCTACGAATACGGTTAGCCCATGCATACACTTTCTGCTTCAGGAAGTCGATGCGCTCTGTGACGCAGGACAGATAGTTCTGAGGGCTAATATCTTATTATTATTTATTATTATTATTTAAGCGTAATTATACGTTTTTTTCTTAAATTAATATTATTACGACAAAAACATAATTGCGTAATACACAATCAATCTAAATCGTTTGAAAATAGATTGCTAATCCATTGCTTCATTAGTTCGATAAAAATTTTGCTCAACAATGTAAATAACGCAATGGTTGTGGTTGAACCGTCAAAATCAAACAGATTAGTCGTAATCGATTACGAAAATATGTATGAATTGATATTACAGTAAAAGATATACACTGTTCATCTATTCTACTTGTTTTTTACTAGTAGCTATTCAAGATTTCAGTTATCTAGCGTCCAGCAGGTCTATCCACATTATTGTTATCATCGGAATGCATACATTGGCGAATATTTAAAAATATGTTTCGGAAAATTGAATTGGGCAAAACACACCAACTACATCACTACAAAAGCCAGCATAGGTACCTCTGTGGCAGTGCAAGCGAATGCTTGGCAGAAACTGGGGGATTCAACCCAAGGTAACCTACTGGCTATACACTACTGTCATTCGACCAATTATCACGTACGGCTCGTTGGTCTGGTGGCCTAGGACAGACCTATAGCCTAATTGCGTAATACACAATCAATCGGAATCTGAATCGTTTTGAAACAGATTGCTAATCCATTGCTTCGTAAGTTCGATAAAAAATCTGCTCAACAATGTAAATAACGCAATGAATGTTGTTGAACTGTCAAAATAAAACAGATTAGTCATAATCGTTTACGAAAATGTGTTACGCAATTAGGCTGCTGAGCAAAGCCCAAAGAGATCTCGAAAAGCTGCAGCGGTTTGCTTGTGTAGCAATAACTAGCTGCATGAGAACTACACCCACTGCTGCCCTACAGGCAATGCTTGGGCTGCCACCCCTACACCTCATCGTGCGGGAGGAGGCGACCCTGGCTGACTTCAGGTTCCATATATCGGGAACCCTAAGCAAAGATTCTAGGGTCAGGCACACACGCATAAAGGAGGATGCGGTCAAACGACAGCCAATGTTGGCATCACCCTGCGACAAAACCTCGAAGCAACACTACTTTCAAAAGCACTACAACATCGTTCTCTCAGAAGAACATTGTGACTACTCAGGCCCAAATGAGATGAGAGTATACACCGACGGCTCGAAGACCGGATCTGGAACCGGAGTCGGAGTCTTCTCACATGACCTCAACATATACATATCAAGTCCGCTGGGTATGTTCAACACCGTCTATCTACCAGGCGGAGTGTGTGGGCATTATACAAGCGACAGCGAAAGTTACGGACACCCATATACGTATACTCTCCGACAGCGCCTCAGCCCTCCAATAATTGGGGAAAAAATATATTACCTCGAGTATAATACTAGAATGTCACAAGGCTCTAGAACGAGTAACGGTATCGAACCGCAACACAGTGACACTGCAATGGATAAAACGACACAGTGGATCGCTAGGCAACGACGCAGCTGACGAACTAGCCAGGAGAGCATCCAGCACGTCAGCCTGCGGGCCTGAACCCATCATACCCATTACCCATCCCCTTCAACCAGATACGAAGGTGGCTGCAGGAGTCAACCCACACACAAGCCGAGAGGTGGTGGACTTCGACACCAGGCTGCAGGCAGTCCAAGGAAGCTTTGCCATTCTTAGATGGCAGGCTAACCAAACGTTTATTATCACACAATAGGCATAACGGACAGCTCTGGGCAGAGCTTGCATGGAGTCGGCCGAGACCGTCGCGCACGTGCTCTTTGAGTGCACAGGCGTTAGAGCCCAGATTAGGACAGAAACCCTCGGGACATCCGGATCTTACACAGATGTGCTCAACAGACATGGCTATTTAGAATATATAACAGAACTAACTATTTAATTAAACTAGGTACGACGTAGGTGACTATGGGAAGAGACTAGTAGGAATGACCACAATGCCTTGGGAGTTAGGTAGGCGTTTGGTATGGTATGCAACATGTGTCGTCACAACACCCTTTTGCGTCATCCCATCATCTTCCTAGTATGGCGAGCTGTGCTGGGGCGGCTGCTGCAGGTGCGAAAAGCCTCATAAGGAACAAATAGTCCAATCTTATTGAGACTTATATCTTCGAGCCGTTTGGGGTTGAAACACTAATGCCATGGGGTCCGAGTGCCCACGTACTTTTTCGAGACATCGCCAAGCGGTTGGTCGACTCTTCACGTGACCAAAAAGCTGTCCTATTATCTAGCCAAAGAATCAGCATTGCCATACATATTGGTAATGTCGCCAGCCTTTAGGGCACTTTTCCTGATATGAGCGATGCGGACAAATTGATGCCCTTTGGTTCTTTCCCCTACTTTTTAGATACTTGTACATACATATTAATAATAAAAGAACTTTAAATTATTAAAATATTATAATACAAGATGTACATGTTAATTTTTAAACCTTTTAACCAAATCAAGTTATTCTTTATTTCATAGAAACTTACAATCACCCTTTTCAGGATAATTTTTGAGACAAAAAGACTAGTCAAAAACAGTTTTAATTAAACAGTTTTTTTTGTTTGTGGGCTCCACTCTACAAGCACTAGCAGAGCCCTACGGTTGATTGCACCAATGAAATTGAACGCAATAGCTTACTACGTCAGTGTTTACTTTTTTCTGTGGAATATTTGCAATGACAGCTCTTCGTTTTAGATGTGTTGAACGCGTTTAGTTTCATGGGTGAAATCGGCAATTCGGCACTTAAAACACTAGTCTGTGCATTGCATAGACATAGAGGTATTACGTTTATTCTGTAGTATAAATTCATTTTAAGCCTAGCAAAAAGCCGTAGCACACTGTCCGTGCGAAGCCAAAATGAAAGAAAAAAAAATGGCACTCTGTCCGTACTCCTTGGCCGCATTCCGAGTTAGACCATAATCGCTGACAGCGCTCACATCGATAATTTGCGTACCGATTTAGATATCACGATTATGACAGCTGAGAACTGTCAACATTTCGCTCACAGTGATATTTCTAAAGGGCATGGTCGGCGTTATCGCAAGATGGCGCATGTCATGACGTCATCTATGACGATTCACATGACATCGTTATCGTGCTCACTCTAATTCGGTACGGACGTAAGCGCGCTCATATCGATTACAGCTCAATTCGGAAAGCGGCCCTTATGTCAGGAATCCTGTCACTTTATTTTAATAGAACGTCATAAGATTTTTTTTTCTATTGTTATCGGTCATCTATCGTTATGAGTAGATATTTTCTTTGACGGTCATCGATCGAATTCAATTTTAATGACACCACGACCACTTTGTTTTTGTGAAATTGTGTTTGCGTTGTGAAGCTGGCTGGGTCCGGTCGCTGCTTCACGATCAAAACCGAGTAAGAAAGACCCAAATAGATTAGGAAAATATGTATATTTAGTGTTTTATTCTGTTGTGTATTTCTTCTCTATCTATTTTTTGCTATGTAATAAAACAAAATAAAAAAACCTGTCATAACAAGATGCAACGCTGGTTTTTTTTAGAGGACCCGAAAAAACTAAAATACAAGGCTCCGAAAAAAATGGCAGAGAAAAAATCTGAATCTGTAGTTTTAGTAACATCACAACAATGGAAATTCACAGTAAGTGCGCCAGATGTTGGACCTAAAGAAACAATGTTCATCACAGGAAGTATTCCAGAGCTTGGCGAGTGGAACTATGACAAAATAGTTATGCTTGACCGTGAAGAAGGTACAGATTTGTGGTGGAAATCATTAACCGTTCCAAACACCTGTGACATATTGTACCGTTATGGTAAATGTATTCTGAATGAGGCTAGCCCTAAGGATATCACCATTCACCAATGGGAAACACATCTAAAGCCACGCATTCTCAAAGAAACAATACTACACCCTTATACTGATACATATGGTTATTATGATGGCAAACAGTTGGTGTCTTCTGGTTGGCTCACAGTAACTACGTTGCTTCAGTTCCAATTCATGAATAATCCATTAAGAATTAAGAGTTGTCTGGCTGAAAGAATTATGAGTATAAAAGTTACACCTGTTAAATTATCTTTTGGGACTGAAGTGCAGGCTGATGATTCGTCCCATAGTATGGATGTAGGTGGAGCTGCATCAGGAGTGTCTGTTGATGTTTCTACTCTCAACAATGATCCATCTGTTTGTGGTATGGAGCCCCAGGAGCAGTTTGGAAGAGATTACAAACCAGAAGATGTGTTACTCATAAATGTTATGGCTCCAGATATAACAACTCTTGCATATCTTGTGGACTTCTATTGCTACAGCAGCCGTGCTGCATCTGAAGACCCCCCATGCCATGTGGGCTATACATATGTGCTGCCAAATATGTTTAAGTCATCTGAGGGTACAATTGATCTGCCTGTGACATGCAATGTGAAACATCGTCCATTAGGAACAGTCAATATTGGATATTTAATTGTGAAGCCTATGCCTGAGCAGCTATGTAACCTTAAGGTATCATTTGCAAAATATTGGGATCCGTCTTGGACTGGTCTGGAGGTTGGACATCGTGGATTAGGAGCTAGCTTTAAAAAAAAAGAGTGAGTAGCTTTAATCATTTAACTTGAGACATGATCTTGTTCCATTGTATAGCATTAGTTTTAAATAACATAATTATGATAATTTTCAGTGGAGATGCCATTCGTGAAAATACCATAGCCTCCCTTAAAAAAGCAGCTGCCAGTGGTGCAGACTTGCTAGAATTTGATGTTCAGCTAAGCAAAGATATGGTACCAGTTATTTATCATGACTTTTATGTATGTATATCATTGAAAAGAAAGAGGGAAGTCGACCAATTAGAAATGTTAGAAGTGCCTGTGAAGGATTTAACTTTGGAACATCTACAGAAACTAAAGGTAACAATCAACACAACATTATCATATCATCACAATTTTTTCTGATTTACATCTTTAGACATCATACTATGATTCTCAAAATGGTCATAGCTATTTTATGATGCAGACAATGCAGTTTGTATTCTGTTTTTGACTTACGCTACATGCAAGTTGGGTTACTTTTCCAGTGTCGAAACCGGGACCCATTCAGGGTCACCATTTCGAAACTTAAAAAGTCGCTGGTGATATAAGACGTCAGTGTAAAAAAAATATGCTGCCTACAGCACTTGCTTAAACTACGTATTGCAGCAAGCAGTTTCTCATAAGCTTAACACTGACCAAAGAGGAGCACAGAGTTGAAGATTCTTTTATACCATTTACTAAGAAACGTCATAATCTGAAGTTATCAATCATCATCAATCGACAAGATCAAAAATACGCGATGACGCCCGAAGGGGGTGCCGTTTGGTGTCTGTTCATAACACTTTGCACTTTATGTCACTAAAAATAAAGTGTAAATTCAATGTCATCAGAGAATATTCCGGAGACAGGCTTCGTTTTTAAATTGCTAATAAACAAAGGGAACTTTGAAATGTGCTAAGGAAAAGGCGAAAATTTCATTCACAGAGTCTTTACTTAGATTAAGACTAATCTCCTTATCATTCAACATGTAACACCATTGCAGCCGAAACTCACATGTTTCCTCTCAGCATCGCAAGAGACTAAACGAATGCGATCCAGCTATCATGTGTTTATGAACACATACCCGCAACGCTACTGTCCAGTCCGTAATATCCAGACATTATTTAGAATTGAGTTGGCGGCATCGACTATTCAGCCAATTTATTTATTTATTTATTCACATAGGGACAACAAAAAGCAGTGTACTAATAGGTATAAATAGATTATATGTTAATAGGAGTGTCAAACACACTACTCACAACGTTATCCACAGATTAAAAAACAGATCTACTAGTTATTAAGAACAATATAAAAAAGGGAATAAAAGTAAACTTGACTTAATTATTACGGTTCTGATCACTTAAAATATTAACAATTTGTTTTCTAAATACAGTCTTGCTGAGAAACATGATATCGGTTGAGCCAAACTGCCCATTGTAGGTGTCAACTAATCGATACAGCGGCGAGCGTACGCCTGAATTGGTTCTACAGAAAGTAGTTGCAAACAAGTGTCTAGAGCGAACTTCCCGAACATGTACGGTACGAGGGATCAGGTAGCACAAACTGTTCACAAGATCAGTACAGTCGAATTTATTACGACATATATTAAATAGGGTCATCATCTCAAGTAGGGTGCGTCTAGATTTTAGAGTAATAAGATCGTATTTTTGCAACAACTCTATCGGTAGATCCACAAAGTTAAGCTGAGCTTATCGCTATAGTTTTGTGGGCCCATTCATTAGACATCGAGATCTTGGTAAAGTCTCAATTGACATAAGAATAACTCCGACAGTCATTTTAGGTAGGTAGTTATTAACTCCAGTCTTAAAACTGCTGTATGTACCATGATATCAGTATTTACCAGTAACAAAGTTGAAGTGGTCTGATTAGAGACGGTCTCAGTAGAACCAAGGCTAATTGAATGGAAGCCATCAGCTATAGAACAACAAGATGAAGACGGCAGTTTAAGGCTGATTAGACAAAACAAAGGAATCTCATGAGCAGCGGCAGCAGCGATTGACGAGAAAAAAAACCTACACAACATTCGTCATTAAATACAGAAATCCTACAATGACTTTGCAGGTAGACCAATAGATACCTATGAGTGGCAATATCGCTGCTATATCTAGTTCTGTTTCTAGGTTTATCACTTAGTTGAAGGCCGTAATAAGGAAACATTATTTTTCGATGATGACTTAGAGGAACATCAACCTTTTCCTACTTTAGAAGAAACACTGAAAAAAATTGACCCTCATGTTGGTTTCAACGTCGAGTTGAAGTGGACCATGCAGTTGAAAGATGGTACCTTCGAGCTGAACAACCCCTTCGACATGAATACTTACGTTGATAAGGTAAGACAGAAAACTGTCATTGAAAACATGTTGATTGGTTTGGTCATTTAATTGGCATATTGTAGCCGGACAGGCCGGAGTACCGAGAATAACAGTTTCGATAAATGAATCTATTCTTGTTTCCAGGTTTTAGAGACTGTCTTAAAGCATGCCGGCGATCGCCGTGTAGTATTTTCCTGTTTCAATCCAGATATTTGCACCATGGTCAGGAAAAAGCAGAATAAATATCCTGTCATGTTTTTAACTATTGTAAGTATACTTTTATATGTTTATATGATAAGGTATTTAAGTTTAGTTAGTAGTAGGTACCTATGTCTAACAAATGAATTGTTATTTAATTTTCAGGGCGCAACAAAAAGGTATGAACCATATCGTGATCCTAGATGTTCCTCCATACCGGCTGCTGTGCAAAGCGCAGTCAGTACAGACATATTGGGAATAGTTGTACACACTGAAGATTTGCTCAGAGATCCTTCTCAGGTGATGAATGTTATTAACCTTAACCTTGATTTGTCACTAAAAGCAAATACAAGTAAGGTATTGTTGGCTGTTGTGTAATAAATTGCTGTATATTCAATCATTTATTTAATATGAAAAGTGACATGGACATTTTATTACTCCTCTGTTGATTTGTCAATCAACAGAGGAGTAATAAAATGTCTCGATTCCCATCGAGTGACCACGAAGGCTGGATACATATCAGTCCTCCTCCACCATTTTTGGATCAGACACTCTGGAAGCTGGCAGGATCTGGTCAAGGTGTCTTCTCCATACCATATCATCATCAGTTTGTACCTCGTAGTGGAGGAGACCGATCCGTCTTAAGATTTTGCCAAATTTCCATTTCATATGGCGATCTGAGTAATTTCTGGCTTGCACTCTGTTTCCAATAGCGAAATTTCTCAATGTTTTAGTCGGGGTTTCGGGTTTCTCTGAGTTAGGTTTACATTGTTTATCCGAGGAGAACATAACATGTAAATCAGTTCTCACTTATCTTCCAAACATTAACTGATAGGGCGTAAGCCCGTTTCGGCCGGGTGTGCGCCGCAGTATATTTTTGATGATTATCAGTTTCTCATTTAAACAGTCAGTCTCCACCTGCATTGCGTGTAAAGCTCTCTTTATAGTTTGAACAAAGCGTTCCGCCTGTCCATTAGTTGCGGGGTGGTAAGGGGCGGATGTCGTGTGTGTAACTCAAATTTCCTTAAGAAAACTCTCAAATTCCTGCGAAGTACACTGTCTCCCATTATCTGACACCAACATAATAGGTATTCCAAAAGTACAGAATATCTCATTTAGCTTCTGTATGCACCAAGAACTTGTAGTGGTCTTAGTTGGAATGACCTCAACCCACTTTGTGAATGAATCCACTAGAATAAATAAGTATTGTCCTGAGATAGGGCCGGCGAAATCAATATGTATTCTTTGCCATTGACCTGTTGGTTCTTCCCAATGATGTAACGGTACCTTTGGTGGTTCGTTCTGTTGTAGACGACATGCTCCACATGATTTTACATTATCCTCAATCTCTTTATCCATATTTTTCCAGAAAACATAACTACGGTCTAATAACTTCATTTTATGAATGCCCACATGTCCTGCATGTTGTTCATCTAGCACGCGCGTGCGTAAACTCTGCGGATTCATAATTCTGGTTTCAATATACATTCGTCTTGAAGAGTTAATTCATTGTCCTTAAAACCAAGTTCACGTAATGATCTTCCAGTTTGCAAGTGTTGTAACAATTACTTTAGTTCAGGATCCCTTTTTGTTTCTTGAGCTATTATTTTAGGACGGACTTCTAATTTGTTGATCTGCTGTATTTGAAATGCACAATGTTGGTCGATGGAACTTTCTTTAGGGTTTTCAATAGGGAATCTTGAAAGGTGATATACATTGGAATGCTTCGAAGAACTTCTATATTCAATTTCATAATCAAATCCGGATAAAAAAGAGCATTATGAAACAACCGCATTGTACTAAGCGCCGGTAAAGTCTGATTGTGATGAAAAATTGTTGTTAGTGGTTTGTGATCTGTCACCAAGGTGAATTTACGTATTTTCCATAAAATTTCTGCTTTTTGTAGTGTTACAATTAACGAATGCTAATGATAATTTCACCAGTGTAGGTTCTCAATTTCATGTCAGTTTTGAATATGTTCTACTCTATGTTTCATATTTTGTACTGATTTACTGACATAGAAGAAAATGTAGCACCAGTGTCGAATTCCTTCTTTACTTTTTTATTTTCAATAAATAATGAAACTAGATATCTTTCTTGAATTCCACTTTTAATCATGTTGATGTCACCAATGTTTTCTACAGAAATGTTTCTAGAGGTGTCACCAACCTGATTCATGTTTAATTTTAGTTCAGCAGCGTATGTCGCGACAGGTTCCGTCGGTTGTTGCATCCTTGAAATAAATTTGTGCTGTAGATGCCAAACGCTAGGTCTTGGGTCAATATATTCACCAAGTATAACTATTTTTTTTTTGTATGCCATCTCGCAGTTCAACCTGTAAGGTTGTCGTCTGCTTAAGCGGACTTGCCTGTGGTGCCCTAATAAATTAAGGCCTCCAGCCAGGACTTAAACTTAAATACTAACTAAAAACTAAGCGACAACGCTAAGGGCACCCCCTGTGGGGTACGGACCTCGGCTCAGGGCGTCGCTGGAAGAGGGCAGCAAGGTACTAGCTGGATCAGGATTTGAGTGATTTAGGGACGAATTTAAAGCTACAGGCTCAGCGGCGCGGGCTGGCTCGAGCAAGGGTCGGGAGGGAAGTATAACTGTTAATTCATCGAATTCTTTATTCAATGGGTCTTCTGGTGAGCACAAATCGTAAATCTTTTGATGTAATTCTGGAATTAAAGTTGCCAGTAGCGTGTGAACCTTTGCCGTTGGACTCATTATTCTGTTCATTTTAACGAACAATGTCAATCTCTTGATGAGATTTTCAAATGATTCTGTTTCTTGTAAGGGTTGGAAATTCATTTTCGAGTAATATTATTTTTGTGCAAGGTTGACGCAGCTTGCGTAATCTATTGTTGTTGCACGTTGCGTACCTATTTCATTATTCTTTCTCATTGTAAGTAATTTTGATTTTATTGAGGTGTATAGTTCTTCAAATTCGTGAATGAAAAGTGACATGGACATTTTATTACTCCTCTGTTGATTGACACGATTACCAACGAGTCACCACGAAGGCTGGATATATATCATTGGCTGTCTGTGCAAATATTTTACAAAGAACCTACATACTGTGATTTATTTATCTTAATCTCGAAATATAGATATGATTAGGCTTCAGAACAATACTGAGATAAAACGCCACGTGACTACTCGCAATATCGTCGACTGATGTCTGTCTGTATTCTTGGACCGATTATTTGCTAGCGTCACATTCGTATCGCGTTGTTATCAATTATTGTATTAATCCTTTAGTTGTTCAGTTAACACTTTTTTGTTCAGGCGATCTAAGATAAAGTCTTGATAATGGTATCGATTCTCTTGTAAGTACACCGAACTAAACTAACTAAACTATCACTAAAATTCCTTACTTTTGTCTATGAGAATCTTAAAGCTGTTCTGCAATAAAGAATCATATTTTAATATAATTTTGACACAACTAAAATCGAATTTGACAATCGCTAGTCCACGTGTTTTTTTTTCTTTTGGCTTCTCAACGTGTTTGTTAGAGCTTACCCCGTGAATTTTTGTTAGAGTTGAAGGCGCGCATGGAGGTCAGCCTCGACGTGTTTTATATGGAATTTATTACTTTTTGGTTGGAAAAAAAAACTTCATGTTGAGTTTTAGGGGTTTAAAGGGTTTCCTAAAGGGGGTGAATGAAAATTTTCATTATTTTTGCGAAAGACACCGTTTTCGAGATATAAGCAAAAGAAAGGAAAAAAAAAGATACAGTACTGTTTTTGCACGTCTGAAGTCGAGGTGTTGGTGTAAATCTTTGTTCACAACTGATTTTATTCTACACACATTTTCAATCGCGATTTATAATTGTCAGATTCATGTTCAGTTTAAATTAGACCATCAAAGTTTTAGAAAAACGTCTAATTAGGAATAGCAATTTTTACTAAATTATTAACTGAGTGCCATCGTAGTGCTGTCAGACTAAATTATAGTTTAGTTGTGTCAATTTCAGAATGGGAAATCGCCGTTTGACAGGAATAAACAAAATGTTGGTGATTTTTTGTCGAGTTTAGCCATTGTACGGCCCGAATTCTTTGACAGCAAAAGGCATTTGTAAATTATTTCAAATATTTTTTATTATAGTAATATGTTTTTAAATTGAGGACAGGAATACCATAGCTAGCCAGCCAGTTTAGCGACGCAGGCGTCTCTGACATCTTTGGCTGTACCATATACTATAATATTTTTTGGATTATGCATCGCTGAAAAACAAACAGGAAAATAAATAGGACAGATGTAAATTCCAATTTTGCATTGTCATTGACAAACTACTTAAAATGGATGGGAATTGTTATACCCCGGAAATGCAAAGGGGTTCCTACGGAATCTAACGGGTGTAAAAAGACACTTCACGAAGCCGAGAGTCACTTGTACTCGATGTCATTGTTATCTTTTTTTAAATCTGTATCTGCAGCCTAATTGTGTAACACATTTTGGTTAACGATTACGACTAATCTGTTTGATTTTGACAGTTCAACAACATTCAATGCGTTGTTTACATTGTTGAGCAGATTTTTTTTATCGAACTTATGAAGCAATGGATTAGCAATCTGTTTCAAAACGATTCAGATTCCGATTGATTGTGTATTACGCAATTAGGGTACTGGTCTGGGAACATTCTGGTTACGGTTATATTGAAGTTCAAAATTCCAACTTTAACTGACGTTTCTTTACGAAAACTAGTTTTTAATGTTATAATTGGAACACAACTTTGAATACCCCCACGACCCCGGTACTGTTGCATGCACCCATAAGCACAACGTTTTGCGTACGTTACGTTGCGCACTACCGTAAACAAAAACAAAAAATCGTTACCCAGCAATTATTTGTGTGTTTATAGGATATTACTGTTATTAAGTTTAGTCATAACAAGACAGAGAGCACCCTCATTCCCTCCCAACCTCCCTGTGTCGCTCCACCATCACGTAAACAAATGATTCGGTAACGTCGGAGAGAATAGTGGGCGTCTATCGTTAGTAAATTACAGCGAGACGATATTTCATTGTAACTTTATTTTCTTTTTTCTTAACAGGTAAATCTGGTAACAAATGCTGGGTTGGTAATATTCTGTTGGGGTGATGACATCAACAATAAAAGCGTCGTCAAGAAGCTCAAAGACTTGGGACTGCATGCAGTTATTTATGATAAGCTGGACCAATATACTGTCAAAGAAGTAAAGGTAAATAAATTAATGGTTTTGCTATAGCATTGAGACATAATGACAATCATCCACTTAAACTCTCTAAATAATTTAGATTGACATCCATGTCTCCTAGAAACAAAAATAAAATTTTAATTTCTTTCTGCCTAGAGCTGTGGCAAGCTCATAGAATATAATTAGAGGTTTTCTCAAATGTTGATATTAATTGTTGTTTTTTGTTAAAATATTGACAGCGAAGATCTTATAACTGTATACTATAACTAAGTGTGAAGTTTGAATACGCCACGCCATAGAGTGAGCATTAGCATAAACCAATAGAAAAACGGATTATCAATATTGCATCCAGCAAACCCAGAAGTCAACGTAAATTAAGTTAATTTTTTAAAAATAATGCTATTTAATTTCTCGATTGTACAATACGGCCTTAAAATAAATTAATAATTGAATGAACGAAATTCATAATTATCGTAAAAGATATTAAAAGTAAAAAAAAAAAGCTAAAAAGCTCTCATAGCGAGTCTGATAAGATTCACCGGTAGGTATGTCTCTATGTCTTACTGCTTGATAACTTTGGTATTAATCGATTGGAAATTACATAGGTCACATAGGTACAGGAAAATACGGGTGAATTTATAATTCGTTTATAAAATAATTATTGTAATCCCCGTAAACTAACAATCATGAACCAAATCGTCAGATAATAATTGCAACCAACTGGCTCTCTAACCATTCTCAATAAATAACAATGTGCTTATCACCTCAGACCAAATAAAAATCAAGACAGCGCACAGTGTACCGCGTAGAACATGCTAGGTGGACAATATTATTTTATGATATTTAACGATGCTTTTATATATAAGTAGTCATGTTGAGGCATTTTTAATAGTTTTTGGTATGATTTTAAATAAAAAACAAAAAAAATATGTAAAAACAGAAAGAAATATTTAAAAAAATAAACAAACAACAAAAATGCATTAAATAAATAAATAAATCATCAGAATCATCATCAATATCTTCTGGTGAATCGTCATCATTTTGTAGTAATGTGCGACAATATGATGACGTTTCCGGTCTTGATGCTACTATGGTCGGGCTTACGATTAACTTTAATACTTCTGCACATATTTTTTCCGGCTTTTTTCGGGGAATCTCACGAAGGCCATTGATCAAAGGGTCAGATGTTATTATTAACATGGACAGCAAGTCTCTATTCGTGGCAACACGTGAGCACTTGCGGGTGTTGTACTCCCTAAATCTGCGGCAATCTTTGTTACGCGCTTCTTGAGCCTCTTCGGAAAGTTGCCCAATTGGAAGCAATGCCGCTTTGATGACCTCAGTACTGTGTACTAATCTTTTATGTACAGTCATATAGTAGCAGGCATATAGTACCACGAATAGAGACTAAGGTAATGTCTTCTAGTTTCAAGACAAAATTTATTAAATTTAACTAAGTTTATCTCGAACCCAGAAGACAATGTCCTCAAAATAACATCCAATTGTTTGATAATAGTAACATGCAATCCTGTGATTTGAGCGCTCATCTCAGCATTCTTAAAAAAGCGACGGGCTGTGTTTCCATCATTGGAAGAACCAAATCCTGGCTTTGGTTTATCTACAATGAGTCCCATCTCGTTCTTGAATATCAACTTGATTTCTTCGGAACGAATCTTGATATCAGCTTTGTCTTCGTCGCTTCTAGCCTGCCATTTCTTAATATTCAACTTATAGCTGATATGTAAAAGGCATTCAAAGCAACGAATCCAAGCATGAAGTGTAGATAAACCAAAGCCAAAATGTTCCTGATTGCTGTTAAACTTCGCGGGGTCATCGTTCATCGTCTTGGGGGTGGCACCACAAATGAAACACTTTTGAGATGAACGAGTTTCCGTTAAGGCGTTACATACCTTTCCGTCTATCATTGTCTGAAGAAGTTCGTGTTTCACAGAGATTTGAGAATCACCAAAGTTGACAAGTGTTGGAAGAAGAGCATTAATTTCTTCCAACAATCTATTTGTCTCCGCTAACGTGAAGTCACTCGTTTCCTTAGCAAATATAAATTTGATGGGGCGACAATACATAGTTGATGATATATAACTTAAGGGGAACGAAAGAAAATACGAAAAGAAATTCGTCCGTATCTTCAGTGTTCTCAAATTTCTGTTTGTATGTGCTGTGCCCAGAACTTCCATCACATCTCCATTTACTAACAAGTGTAAACGTTGGACTTGTTGGGAGGACACTTCTGATAACTTCATTCTGTGCTATTACTAGACGTTCCGCTGTTTTATTTAATAAGGCTTGCAAATTTATTTCAGCACGAGTTTCTGTTATAGAAATGTGATCCTCTGCAGGGTAACAGGCCTTTTTAGATTTTACTACACTAAAATATGACGGAAACACATTATGTCCTGCCATTATGGACCACTTCCTAGTTTGTTTGTAAGCATGTGTTGTTGACTTAGAATCTATATAGTATGCTAAGGCTTCGTCACTACTTAACTGCCTAGGATTAACGGAACTGGTATTTTCTTTTGACTTAATAATATTATCTGGCCTTTCACTAATGTCTCTAATCACATGGGCAACTTTTCTTTGCCCTGCTGAACGCATAGCAATTTCGGCAGCAGTCACTAATTCACTGGCACTTCGAGATTCTACGAGATCCACGACTCGACGTTTCTTCGTCTTAAACGACGATTCCTCGAAATCTCACTCGATGTTGAAGGTTGTGGGGCTAAAGAACTCACAGTAAACTGTATGTCTCCTTCATCCAGCCAAGTCTTATTTCTAATTAAAAAACGCTCCTTCGATTTTCCCGAAGCCAACCATTTGGCTTCAATCTTAGTAGAGAAGTTGGATATTTACAACTTTATTTATCTTTGGCTGCTTTCAGTAATGTCACCAAAGTGAAATTTTGAAGAAAGATAGTCATAAATACGCGATCTTTTATCATTCTTCGTGTGTTTCAACCACTCTTCAAAAAATGCTACCCTTGAAATAGAGTAAACGTGTTCTGAAAAAAAATAAAAAAAATATGTTGTACTGAAGTGTGCTGAACAATATGTGTATTTTTACAAACTACACAGTTATACCTACAATATATCTAAAAACTAGCCCGAATAGAGGCGAATCAATGTATTTCCTGAACGTTCACAGTTTTGTTTATGAAAAAAATTACGCAAAAATTTATGCATTAAGTTAAAAAAAATCTAAAAATTCATTTGAATAGATTCTGATAAAAATAATATCTTAAATAATAGTACATACCCTCAGTATTAATATCCATCACAAAAAACTTTCACAATATCACCATAAACCACTATGAGATGTGCACAAAAGTGTCGCTAAATTGCAACTGATTGACCGGAACGCTTGCATTAAACTCATTACCTGACTTCTGAACTCTATGACTCATCGGTTAAGCATTTGAAAAACAACTTTTTCTCGGAATTTGGAGTTTGGGGGTGTTGTTTGTGTTATGCAATTAAGATTTCCTGGAAATGAAAACTTGAATTTTGTCCACCTAGCATGTTCTAGGCGAAATACTGTGCAGCGCTGTCACGTCCGCAGTGACGTGTGGCCGGTTTGTAAACATGTGTTGTGTGTTAGTTGAGGTGAGTGAGGTGTAGTTTGGTTGTAAATGTGTGCGTGTGAGCGTGTATGCACAGATCAAGGTGTAGTTTTGCATGCTTCACTGTGTTGTTCGCAGCGCTTTGTCTTGATTTTTTATTTGGTCTGAGCTTATTATGTGTTCGTTTTCGTTAGTTTGGTAAGAAGCAAAGGTAGACTTAAAAAAATAACACGTTCTGGAGACGGCCATAAGACTAAAATGTGGGCTTACCTAGCCACTTAAATTTTTTGACGCTAGCATTATTAATAACTATAACCGCATGGTTGCTTTATTGCTCGCTCATGGGTCTAATGAAATTGTTATAATTAGAGAAATACGACAAAAATATTTTATAATTATTTCCCCGCACTAATAATCATTGAGTAGTTGCGCTTAATTTAAAAAAAAAAAACGCTTGGTAGTTGAAACTAACAGTGTATAAATTCGATTCTCTGAAATAATAAAAAAAACAATTATGTGTAGAACTGGCTATACAGGGTGTCCCGTAATGGCCGATTCCTATAATTTACAGACCGTTAACGACCGTTGGTTAAAATTAACTCTTATTGTATCTTTACCAATAATGAACCGAAGAACTAATAGCTTCGCATATAAGACCCTCCCATATGGAAGTAGTTCTATATCACAGGTAAAATAACCTAACGAATCTCTTTAAATGCTTAGTTTGGCAAAAAAAAAGCTACAATTGGTAAGCAAAACGATTCGTTTTTGTTTATAGGAACCGAGCATTAGTCGACGTCAAGCAGGAGTCGGGTCAAAAAAAGTTAAAATGTGATGCAACAGGGTTAAAAGATTAGATTTGTAGATAACCTCGTTTTTTATTTATTTATAAATGACCGTAATTTTTTTAATACATTGCAACAATTTTTTTTAATATTCACAGTTAACTATTATGACTTGACCTACCACCGGATTCCGGCTTGACATCGACTTACAGGACACCTGTATACTGCGAACAGCGCAATATAATACACAGTCTGGCAGGGACATCGACGCGCAAACTGCAGTGTTGCGCAAACTGTAGTGTAGCGCAGTTTGCAGACTTCATGAATAGCGTAGAAAAGTTAAGTCGGTTTCATAGAAAAGTGCCAATACCTACGTACGCGGTCAACATTTATGAAACAGCTTCAGATAAGCTATCTCAGAAATGTTTTTAATAACCGTCGAATAATTTTAACGCAGAGAGGTTCGGAATCATGTACTGAATTCATGGTCAGTTTGAGCGTCGATGTTCCTGTCACTCTGTATAATCGATAATGAATTTATTGTATCTGATTTATTAGTTAAGGCTTGATAGAGAAGAGCGCACCAAGCCGACTTTGTCGGTTGCCCACCTATTTAATTTTTCATTGTTGTTTTAATTGTGTTGTGGCAATAAACAGGAGAGCATATTCCTGATGGAGGCGCGTGAGTCGCAGCGTGACCTCATGGAGCGGGCCGCTTTCGACGACGCAACGCTCGAAGACGGAGCTCTCGCCAAGCCCTCCACCTCGGATCACAGTGCCAATGTCGAGGAAGTCAAAAACAAACCATTCCTTGATCTTTCCGTTCGTGAAATCATTCAAAACCGGTCCACTGCCACATCTCTGGCGTCGCTTGTATGTCCTGAAGACAAAAATGAGCTTGATGAAGATATAATTGAGCCTGTCGAAAAGGAGTCACAAGTTAAAGCTCAACCTAACAACTTCAAAGATGTCTTTGTCTATCCATACCCATGCAGCGACATGTCCAAGCCGACCAAAAAAAAGAGAAGGCATTAGTTTTTTTATAAATTATGCTAAATGCAAAATCAATGTTTATGTTAAATTTGCGCTTTTTCGTTGCTTTATAAAGCAAAGAAAAACGCAGTCCAAGTTTTATTAATTTGCTCAAATAGACGACCTAATCATATTCTTATGAACTAAGTAATGATTAATTTATTGTTATTGTCTACACTCTACACATCTCATTTAAAGTATTGTTTCATTTTTTTTTTATAAATCTGCAGCTCCGTTCTAAATAAAGGATTGTTAAGGGATGTGAACTACGAATTTGATTTTCTTTATCATAGTATTAATAATGTATATTACAGTTAGATTCGAAGGTGTTTTTTTTGTCGTAAAGTAAGTTACCATCTCTCGGCTGTTGTTGAATTGGGCTTGGGCACTAATAATCAAATACTTAAACCTAGTACCTAACAATACAGTATTTGCTAAGTGAATTTTAGAGAGCAAGGTGGACAAAGTAATCATGTAGATGCACGATTTTGTAAGGTTTCCTTGCTCACTGATCGTGAGTCCGAGTTGTTCTGGTCCTCTCTGAGGGCGTGGGTTCGAATCCCACTTCTGACAAAACCTTTTGCACTTTTTTCCAGCTTGCTTTTATTTTCTGCAAATGTAGTGGCTTTTTTTTGCTTAAAAAAGGATTAAAAACAAAACAACTAAACTGGAATAACGGTATAGCTATGTGTGAATAACGGTATTGTACCCAGCGATGGTTCTGCTAAAAACAAATTAAATACTTATGATAGTATCACAAATAAATTCAACCTGTATGTTAAGAATGTATGCTTATAATTTCGCCAACTTTTTTCGCTATACCTACCTATTTCGTTAAGTGTTTACATACGTATTGCCCCAAGCCCATTATCACTGATTTGCCGACATAAATATTAAATATTCTTTAGAGTAGATTCTTTGTAAATTAGCTAGTGATTTAAGTTATTGTGTTTCTTTTTTCAAATTCAACATAGTTGAAAGCTTTAGATTCAATTTAACTCCACAATACAAATTATATGCTGTTTCAAATAATTTGAGATTTATTTTTAGTAAGTAATTCTCTGTGATATTTTTTTATTCGTAAAATCAATAAGTCAACCGCAAAAAGATATGTTATTTTTATCATGACCATGTAATAAATAGTAAATAAATAAATTACATTTGATAGTAGTAGGTATTGATCATATCTCAAAGATCTTTGGCTTTTGTACACCTTATATTATATTTTCATAAGCATTATTTTGAAATAAATTGTGCCTGTGATTCAAGAAATGTTTTTTCGTTGGCCACTATGCCTTCTTCTTCCTTTTAATAATTTGGCAACCGCAACTTACGACTTATGTATTTAATACGGGTTAGTAGACGAAAGATATATTATTTTTTTAAGGCTCGAGCACTTCTATGTATAATGCTAAAATAACAAGATTTCACATACCTACAATAAAAGTATCATTGTGTGCGGTTGGTCACTATGCTTCCTTTTAATAATTTGGCAACCGCAAGTTACGACTTATGTATTTTTACGGGTAGTATTACGGGTTGTTATTACGGGTATTAGTAGACGTAAGATATTTTTTTTTTAGAATGTCTAGCACTATTATATAATGCTAAAATAACAAGATTTCAGATACCTACAATAAAAGTATCATTGTGTGCTTCCATTAGCCGGAAAGTTCTTGTGTCTACTGCTTTATTATTCATTTACACAAAACTTTCTTTTTTTGTAACATGTCTGCGCGCAGGATCTAGAAGATTCATCATCAAGGTACCGGTTTTTATAGGTTTAACAAGCTTAAATTCTATTCAAAACAAATACCTACCTACCTCAAATTGTCTAGAGACTTGTACTGCATAGTTTCTAAGAGCTTGCTGCTAGAGCAAAATATATATTAATAAACCAGTAGCAATTCACGTAGAAAGCTTAATGTTTGACAATTAAAATGGTATAAGTACCCTACCTAGTCTGTGTGTGGAGTACTTGCGCAAGTCGTTCTTACTAGCAGAGGGCTTGCAACTACTAAGATTCAAGGGGATTTAATATTGCCTGCCTCGACGAGCAATGTCATGGACAGGTAGAAAGCAACAGCAGTCACCAAACGACTTGCCAAGAAGGTACCTACTGGGCTATATTACCTAACAAATTTATCAATAGATTTGCTTTAACTTATTATTAACTAAGTAGGTACCTCGCTGTTGTTTTGTCACTTAATGTATTTCGTGCATGGCTTGCTAAATGCATTTTAGAAAAGTGCATTTGGCAAGCCATGCAGTGATCTCTAGTGAATTTAAAATCGTGACCTCGCGTCGCGACGATTTTAAACGATGAACACGATTTTAAATTCATAAGAGATCCGTCGTTATCAAACATTTTCCCACTAATACTATTTGCCTGTAGATACCGTAGGTATGCTTAGCTTACTCGTACACATCTCGCATGTCGCAAACAGACAGACACAGAATAATAATCTGAAGGGCATTAGGTAAGTACTATTTATTCCGTGCGGGAATCGAACCCGCCAGACGTAGCGCAGCAGCCAATTGCAGGGGCACTGCACCAACTGTTCCATCAAACGAGCTTTAGAGCATAATGGGCTTATTTTCACTCAGCCATACAAGCAGAGTATAGTCCACTCACTGGGTTGCCTCTTATGTCCCACTGGCTTAGACTATGTACCTACCTGTATACTCTAAGCTCGCTGTTTCCTTTCCATTTAACGAAGGCAAGTTAACCATAGTAAAATCATTTTAAGCTTTCGACCCATTTAAAAGGTATTCAATGAGGTGCATAATATAACAACAGTAGGCCGCACGTCAACCGGTATAAGCTGGCATCTAATTCTATTAAAACTCGGTACTAATTCTAGGCCAGCTCAAGGTCAGTGCTACCACCGACATGCGGTCGACTGTACAAATATTAGTTGAAAGCAAATCGAAATTGGCTATACAGGGTGGCAGAGACATCGACGCGCAACCTGTTACTATGGATTCATGAACCTTGATCATTTCAACGCAGGGTTTGAAATTATTCGTCACTTAGATAAAAACAAAAATTGCTGTTCCATACATTTTGATAACCGACGAAATATTTCTACGTTTTATCACCATTAACATTAGATAACGAATTAACGATACCGATCACGTAGTTATGCCAGCTAATTTGATTTGACCTTGTCTAATCTGTACTAGCCTTTAGGGTAGACTTGAATTAATGCGAGTCTAATGCAAATGCTTAGTTACCATACAATGACACATAAGAATATACTTTTAACGCATTTGAGAAAAATCATTGGGTGTCACTCCTATAAAACTCTTCCCTCATTGCTCCCCGCTACGCCTGCTCAGCCTACCTCAATATCGTAAAAAGGATTTCTAATTAACAAATATTTTGATAGTTGCGTAGATAAATTTCCTAACTTTGTAAATCGAAACATTTTGTAATGTGGAATTGTGTAGGTTTATATATTTTCTTGTAAAACTCAAATAAATAATAATAATATTGATTATAGGCAGTTCTTTTATTTACCTCCTACATCCTGATTTTCCATCGCTAAATTGATTAACTGACTTAGAAATTATGAAAAACGAGAAATTAAACGACTCTTTAAAAAATATGTATATATTATATTATTCAACGTAGTTACATAAAAATAATAATATGTAAGGAAAGGTATACTGATTTATACGACTAAGTATACTTACGTTCAATATTTAGGACGGAATATGTTAATATGAATCACAACGTTACGAATACTTTCTTAACTTTTCCTAAACATTCTTACATTGTATGTTTTTATTATATTCCCAGATTCGTTTGTGAGAAGGATGCTCAACGCTTCCTCTTTATTCACAGTTAAATATTTCTCAAATACAGTACATACACTCTTTTAATGTGAAACATTCGAGTTCCTTACTTTCGATCTAAACACACCAGTACCTTATTTGCGTAATACACAATCAATCGGAATCTGGATCGTTTTGAAACAGATTGCTAATCCATTGCTTCATAAATTCGATAAAAATTCTGCTCAAAAATGTACAAAACGCAATGAATGTTGTTGAACTGTCAAAATCAAACAGATTAGTCGTAATCGTATACGAAAATGTGTTACGCAATTAGGCTGCAGGTTAGACCAATAGGACTCCCCATTGGTCTAAAAAAGTATATGTATTAAAATTTGAGAAACTTTTTATAGAGGGGAAACGAAAGGCAAACCATGTCAGCCTTATTTTATTTACAGTACCACCGACTTTTCTGTAAAATGGTTAGTGCCAGAAGTAGTTAAATTTATGTGATGTCCACTTGTCTCTTATCACTTAGCACGTTTATTGGAAGCGAAATTAATTCTGGAAATATTAAAATTTCGACTAATAAGGATATCATCATTTGAAGAGTGAAAGAGATTTCTTTAGCAACAGATCCATAGTTTTTGTTTTTGACCCCTACATGCATTCATATTATTTCAAATGACACATGGCAGGTGCTTACAGATAGGTTTTATTTCAACGATTTATACATATTTTATAAAACGCAGGGTTATCTGGCAACCCTTACTACAGAATAGGTAGGTGGAACTTCAGTATTTTTGTAATACATGTACTTATTTGTAGACACAGTATTAAAAAAGGAATGTATAGTATTTTACGAGTACCTATTGTATTAAAAATACTAAGTATAATGCTTTAGGTAACATTATCCATAATTATATTGAATATAAGATACTCTTTAAGTTTAATTAAATCTATATTATTTTTAAATGATAAGTGATGAGATATAATAAAAATAATCATTTGTAAATAAATGGTTCTGAAACAACTTCACACTTTGAGCTTTGGTTTTACTGTGAATCATTACAACACTCTGATATTATGTGTGCAGTTTAGCTACTGTAGATGACTAGTCTGTGCGAATTTTATTACATTGTTTCCAGATCTTGTATTCTTAAAATAGCGATTATTCGTAAGTTTTGGACTGATCAATATTTTTTTTACAATAAACTGAACAATAGTAATTATTAACCAATAAGGTTTAAATTAATATGTAGTAATTAACAATATTTTATACCGCTGCTGCTTAAAATACAAAATCTGTGTAAATTAAAAAAGAAGTAATATAATAGTGGAGTACCTTAATTTCTAATAATATGAAAGAATTTATAAAAAAAATATTTTTTATGTTTTTTACGAAACTAAAATAAGTACTCCAAATAAAACAACTTACATCTGTACAACAGTAAAAGCTTAAATTTATGGCCACTCGACATGAATACTCGTTAAAAACACTATAACTATATAATATCGTACTTAAATCAGGTATATTCCTTGAGGCTTTCTTAATTTGAGATTGCTTAATTTTTGATAAATATACCTAGCTCATAGCTTATAATTTCTCTACTTTTAAATTTTAAGCAGCTGTGTTAACAGAAGTAATGAGTGATGATGATACAATATTCTGAAATAGTTTTAAAATCTTAGTTCCCCACTCAACCTACAGCTAAGTGGAAGTATGGCAAAGCGTTAGGAAAGTTTGGTTAAAAGCTCTCGCCGCTTTTTAAGCTTCGGCAGCTATCTAATTCTAAACTATTTTTTTTTAATTATATTTAAATTAAACTGATACTCGGATTAACTTTTTTTTACCTGATAAAATTAACCGGCACAAATTATCGTTGAGGGTTAAGAGATTTTATGGTAGATAGATCTAAGTCGATCGATTTCCACCGGAAACCAGCAGATGAAGAAAGAAAGAAGTGGTAAGAAAGTTTTTACGCAATTCGGTACTTATATGTACCAAAAAAAACATATAAATTGGTATCTACCCAGTTAATAATAATTATTTAGGTCTACATTTGACCTTGTTTCATTTGAACTGAACGAAGAGAGCTAATCATCATACTTCCCCTAAGCTGCACCATGTACAATCTTACACGTTAATCTTATCAACTAGAATAACAAATGTATTTAAGTACGTTTTTAGTTATTGCTAATTATAATGATATGGTATGTATTTACTTTAACAAGGACGGAAGGTTACATAAGTATAAAGGTTTAATAAGGACGAATACATTTCAATAATACGATTTTTTTTACCATTAAGTTGATTAATAAACTTGAACATTCTGATTAGGTAGTGTAAAATATTTTGCAATGCCAGCAGGAGGTTTTACCTTTAGGTGCTCTTCTATGAACTGACAAGGACAAACATATTTCTCACCATGGCGTCCAGGCACGAGGCTGCTCAAGTTAAGTCTGTTTTTGACAGCCTGCGATCCCCAGCGTCCTGCATACCGTAAATATAGAAGAGCCCCCCTTTCCTGCGAAAGATGAGAATCAAATATAAGATTATTAAAGGTAAATGAAATTAATTAATGGTTTTGTATACAATTACAAATCAGAAGACTTGCCAAAAGTGAAGACATTTGGTCAATCAAGACCGCGACGCCTGAGCCAATCGTTGCAGAGCGGACAACAAGCGCGTGTGTCTCTGGGCTCTTTGTTCCGCAAGACTTCCTCAACATATTGACAAGGGCAGAGCGCCTGTGTTAAATGTCTTGGGGCAGCGGGGTTGCCGCCTTCCTCGTCAAGAGTCCAGTCGAGCCGGCGGCGCAGGAAGTCTTTCCCCCACCGCTGCAGGTACCGGAGGTACACTTGCTCTGCCATACCCTGCACATTCGTATGCCTTGCTTACCCACCAAAAACTACATAAATGTCTACCAACCTGCGTAAGTGTTAAAACTAAGTTCATTACGGTACAGTAGGCCGCACGTCAGTGGTAACAAAACCAGTTTTAGCTGGCCTCTTATACTTTTGAAACTCCGTGCTACACAAGGCCAGCGTAGCACGGATATCCTCCAGGATAGACCTCCATACCAAAGTCTTACCCCGACGCGCGGTCGACTGTAGATACTACATACATGGTAATAAACGAATCTAATAAACAAGAGAAGGATCCAAAGTAAATTTTAGCATAAGTATGTAAAGCAGATTTGCAATAATCTGGATCATTATTTAAATCTGGAGTGTTGCGCGAATAGCAGACTTTCACAATGTAAATAATGTAATGCAATCCAAATCAATTATGAATATAGATGGGTAGAATACCAGTGGAAAACTGCACTAATTAACCAATATAAAAAAACCATATTGATAATAATCCAACAGTTGTTGGGTTATTGTCAATATGGTTTCATTTATTCATACAATCAACATTAATTATATAATTAAGTACTGGTTTTTAGAATATTTAAAATGAGCAATGGTTAGTTTCATTTTATCTTGTGTGCTTTATGTGTATAAAAGTTACTTGTTTCGCTAAAACATTGAAAAGTAAGAGGTTTACAGACTACTAGTTGACAGACTAAATTAAGAAAACCTATACACCATTTGAAATTAGGTTAGATATTTAAATAAAACGTTTTACAGTCAGTCCATTCAACCAATTTTGACTTCTATTCTGTTGGCATAAGGATGACATTTAAAGCAAAAACGTGGTTACTATTACACTGTTTACTGCAGCTTCCATTTGTCATGCCACCACCGCAATATAAGTCAAAATCTGTTGAACAGACTGTTAAAATTGGACTGTAAAAAAAATATTGCAAGTGGAGTATAATTATTGTAGATCCTGTTTGCATGACTGGGATTCTGATTATTTTACTTTGTAAGTTTCATTCCCATTGATAACAACTACTTTTTAATAAGCTATCAACTTGCACCGTTAAGACATTTGTATGTACCTACTTACTAGAATTTCACCTTATTTAGAAGAATTCGTATAAAGAAAAGATACTGACATTGACAGTATTGACACGCAAAACTGATGTTATGAGAATAGTTTAGAGATTTAGTGCATGTTTGAAGTGTTAGTGTTTACACTGTGACGTCAACATGTAGTAGGTACCTACTAGTACTGCTCTCTGTAGCAAACAATTTCTATAACACAAGTTTTACAGGCTTTAATTATATATTTTGTTTTATGTTTTGTAAATCCCAGACCAATATTTATAAAACTGGGCAATCAAACAATAATGCACAAATGGGGAATACTTAAACTTCAGAAATTTTAAAATACCAGAGCACAACAAAGCAAAGTTAAACTCCCTCCTCCAATTGAAAATTCAGATACATGCAAAATACAAGATTTTAACTAGATACAACCCCTTACGGCCGAACCCAATAAAATATACATCTCCAATTTTGGCGTACTGGATATAGAAAAACATATCTCTGGTTTTAATGTCCCAATAAAGCCAAAGTATGCACCCTAAAACGGGTTGACAGCTATTTGTTTGACAGGGACAGATAGAGTTGTACTGTCTATCATCAGTAGCAATCTGTTTTAGGTTATTGGGTTTAGCCGTTAGTAAGTACAGTCAGCCACAAAAATCGATTATCACATTTTGATCTGGTGTTTGTTTTGAAACTCCGTGTTTTACGTATTACATGAAAACATCGTAAAGCAATTCATTGAATTTTTTATGTAAAAGTGAAAAAGTATTAATCGACTTTTGTTTCTGACCATACTTTGAGATCAAAATAAGAATAGTAGTATGCCATACATACAAACTTCTCATTGATGTCTTAAGACATTACATTCACATCTAACATTCAAATTAGGTGTAAGTAGGTAATAAAGTTAATTTCATTGCAAAACACCAACATAAGTTTTGTTTATGAGTCAGTCCTACTCATTCTTATATTGATTACAGTTTTATAGAAATATCCTATATAGGTTTAGTTATAACTGGTAAATGAAAAACTAAAGCAGAATACATATATAGCAATTAAATAATATTTAATAATTATAAAGGAAAATAAAACCATGCAGCATGTTAATAAACAATAAGACAACATGCATAACAGTTCCCAAAATTCATGTTATAATATTGTGTGTGGTTAACCCAAATTTTCATAAGTGCTTATATAAATTGTGTTTGATATTGGATGTAATTATTTAAGTTAATAGCATTAGAATGCTTAGGTATGGCAAAAATTAATTTCAAACGAAACACAGATATGTACCCAATTTACAATAACAAGTTCTTATAACTATCTTGTGTACCTACCACCAATATGTTTAATATTTTATCTCAGCTGAACAATTCAGTTCAGGGTGTTTAAAAGAAAATGTATTCATATGGCTGAAACTCGTAGGAAACTGTTAAGTTACTGAACCAACAAAACATACATACCTGTTTTCTGGACAGTCTGGTTGACTGGGATCCTTGAATCACAATATCATTTGTGGGTACATCAAGCCTCTGTTCCCAGCCCTGCATTATTGTTTTACCTTCTTCACTTTCAATGAACTGTTGTATGTGTGCAATACAAGGTCCAGCATCAAAGTATATAAAGCAGAGATTTACTTTATGACATGAAATTTTTCCTCTATCATCAAGAGCTAGAATCAATTTATGTTTACTGAGCAGTTTGTTAACTCTGGCCAGGCATTGTTCCAATCCTTTTGATAATCTCAACTTTATCCACATGCATAAAAATATTGCAGCTGCATTAAGAATTAGCCATAATACACCCAGTGAAAATAACATGAGGCCAGTCAGGCCCGAAAACAAAAGTGCTAACAGCACAAGGAACGCAAGTGTTATCCAACAAACAAGAACCCGTTTGTAGCATATGTTGTACAATGTAAAACGAGCATCATTAATAAGCAGTTCCATTGCATGGACATACTCCTCAACTGTGAGCTGAAATTAAATAAACAATTTTGAATCATGCCAAAACACAAACAGAACTGACATTAGCTTTACAAATCACATGATATGAACAACTTACAGTTAAACCTTGCGCCATTAACTCCTCAGGTACAAGTTCTGGTCGAAAGTGTGCTGCTGTCACCCAAGGCCATTTCGAATTTATAGGTAGTAGAGTGACAATAATGTCACCATTAGCTATAAGGATAATTAAGTTTAGCGTCAACCACTTAATGTTGTGTGATTGTAATATGTAGTGCTATTCTATAACCATCTCACCGTGAAAACTTATGTGAAGTGAGCGTGGAGTGAGCTGTTTGTGCCACTGATGCTTGGCATTGACTAAGACGGGATGATACTGGCAGCAAACTCCACGCGCGTCTTCACGGTGACATTTTTACAGAATCAACATGATGGTCTATAACATGCACAATAGGTACTTACAGAAACCTTGACGGACATTGACAAATTCAACATTTTTAGATAGCGTCCCTAATGTGATGGGCTCAACATTTTTGTCACCTCTTTCCAAATTAATATGGACTGTTTCTGTTTTTAGAACAGCGGCAGATTCAGTTGGTGCAGATGTACTCGCTGCCGTTGTGGGCAAAACACTTGGTAGTATTAAATTTTCTGCGGTTTTAGGAGATTCGTCTTCGAATTTCACCCATCCTTTGCGCACTTTATCTTGATTTACATTTCCATTTAATTCGTTAACTTCAGATAGATCAGTTTTAATTTCTGCATTATTCATGTTTTTATTTATTTATTTCGTTTAATTCGACTTTAACTGCGTAGGGCAGTAGTTGTCCAATTTATTTTCAGCCTACTAGTAAATAACCCTGATTGGCGTGTTTTTGTACTAGGGGTGGAATTTTAATTACAGAAATTTTAATGGGTTTGGAATAAAACTCTATTGGAATCGAATAACTTGTACAAATAAAGACAGATGTCATGTAGTTCAAGAATGTCGCCTTTTTTTTTTTTTTTTTTTTTTGTTTTTGTTGTGGCAAGCGGCCTTAGCCATTGTTGCCAGTGTCGAGTGTTGCGGAAATTAAACGTGGGAAGAGGGAGGTTGGCATAATGTGACGGGATATTTTTTTAGGATGGGCAATAAATAATTATACGTAATAAAATTATAACAAATTGTACTATAAGGAAATGTTGTGAAAAGAAATAAATTTACTAAGAGATGCTACGTATGACCTATTAGACAAAGAAAGGATGGAAGACAGATTACAAGGAAGGGGAGCTTTATACATAATAAGGAAGTCATATAATGGAAAGGAATTATATTTCGAGCAATTAAAAAGAATATGGACTAAATCACCAATTTCTCCGACACCACAGTCACAGAGGGGGGAATCAAAAACCCCTATTCTGTTAAGATGCACAGCTGAAGAGCAATGGCCAAATCTTAGTCGAGCAAGAATGGAAGTTATTTTCTTATTAAGTTTTAACTTGCTGAACCACGGTTTTAAATTAATGATGGGTTGAAGTAATTTATAGAATTGACCCTTTGTTTTCTCACAATCCCAAACCTGAGACCAACTATTAACCATAGCCGTTACTGGAATTGATTGCAACAAATCCCCACAGTATACATCCGGGATCCATAGACCCTGCTTCGCAGCCAATTTTGCCAGCTGGTCCACTGTCATATTGCCTTCTATTCCAGAATGGCCTGGAATCCAAGCCAATGCGACAGATAAGCCTAATTCGTAGCAGTTATTTAGTAAGGATTTGATCAAAATGATAATAGGGGACAAGTTGCCCCTGTCAAATGGATTAGAGAGAAGACATTGAAGACTACTCAGACAGTCACTAAAAATAATTGAATTTTGAATTTTTTCATTAATTATGTATTCAATACAATGTTTTATGGCTAAACACTCGCCGGAAAAAGTGGAGAGAAATGAAGAATATTTAAACAATTTAAAGTGTCCTGTGTGATGTCGAATAAATGCAGCCCCTATAGTTGACGCTGACTCATTTGCCTCATATTTCGAAGCATCAGTATAAAAGACCTCAGCCCCTTGTGCATTCTTTAACAAAAATGAGGCAAGTTTACCATTAGGATCTGAACTGTTTTTCCCTATACCGGTGGTCAGAAATATTTTAGGTTTAAATATAAGGTCATCATACTGAACCGAATAAATCGGATGTACAGGATATGTTTTAATATTGCGTTCGACATGTTTAATCTTTTTATAGCCTTCTATGATGTTCGGTATGGGACGCGACACCCAAAAGTGATTCCCATCTGATATTAGTTTGTAAAGATCTTTAATTTTAGGAATTAGAGGATGAGTACTAGATTGAAACACCTTAATTAAGTAACGGTCACACAGATATTGACGTCTAAGATGTAGGGGTGGGTCAGCACATTCAACCTGTAATGCCATAACTGGAGTGCTCTTCATTGCACCTATAATAATGCGGAGACATTTAGATTGTAATCGGTCTAATTTAAGCATCTCCGTTTTACTGACTAAAGGTAGCGAACACGTTCCAAAATCTAAAGTACTTTTAACCAAAGCATTATATACTAGTCGTAACGTAGAAGGATGAGCCCCCCACCAAACACCTGCAAGAGCCCTGATCAAGTTTATACTTTTTTCACATTTACTAAAAATATGTTTAATGTGCGAGGCACCATTAAATTTAGAATTGAGTTTACACCCGAGAAATGTTACTTCGTTAGAATTTGGAAGAGTAAAACCATTGACTTTTATAAAAACCGAAGGAATATTGCGAATGCAAGTAAAAGGGACAACGACACTTTTCTTCACCGACAGTTGTAGGCGATGATCATCGAGCCACTCTACCAGACTAGTCAAAGATTTTTCGACATTATTAGCCGCTGTTTCAATTGATGAATGAGAGGAGTAGACTACAATATCATCAGCGTATTGTAGGATTAAGCATGGATATATAACTGCTTCTAAATCTTTTGTATAAATATCATACAATAATGGGCTTAAAACTGAGCCCTGGGGAACACCGTTCCACAAAACTCTCGAAGGACACGGACAACCAGCAACTCGAACTGTTACAGTCCGATCCGAATATAGATTAAAAATAAAGTTGGAAAACTTTGAAGGAACTTGTAATGCTTCCAGTTTTAATTTTAAAATGCCCAAATCCACGGTATCATAAGCCGCCGCTATATCCAAAAAAGCCGCTACCATTGATTTATTCTGACTAAAGGATAACAAAACATCTGTAGTGAAAATATTTAAATTGTCTGCTACTCCCTTTCCTCTTCTAAAACCAAACTGAGACTGGGGTAAAATATTATTGTGTTCAAAGTACCATTCAAGCCTCATTTTAACTAGGTGTTCCGCAAGTTTTGCAAACACGCTAGATAAAGATACCGGTCTGTATGATGAAGGATCTGAAGGATCCTTATTAGGCTTTAAAATTGGGATAAGAATATGCTTTTTCCAAGAACGGGGAATAATCCCGGAGTCTATAATAGTGTTAATAATATCTAAGATAAATGCTAAAGTATCATCTTTACAATTACTAATAAAGGAATATGGAATGCCATCCTCTCCAGGAGCAGAATCCGACACGCGTTTTAAAACTAGCTTAAATTCATTTATTGAAAAGGGACTATTCCCAGAAACGGAAGATTGACTGTATATGAAGGGGATTTGATTTAAATTAGGAACAGAAGTAGGGGCAATTTTAGAAATAAATGGCGTAACCCAGTCGAGGGAGAAGGAAGATTGTGAACTGATCGCTTTGGAACATTTGAAACGTTTTACATTTTTCCAAATTAATGAAAGCGGGGAGTCGGGAGAAAGAGAAGAACAGAAACTATGCCATCCCTCTACTTTCTTTTTCCGCAAAAGCCTTTTGGTCGCAGCTGTTGTATTTTTAAACTGCAAAAAAGAATGCATGTCAAGGTTATCTTTACATAAATTCTCTGCCTCTTTCCACTTTTTTACAGCTTCAGTACAATCCTTATCCCACCAAGGCGGCGAAGGGATTTTACCATTGGAAAGACATTTAATGGGAAAAAAATCATCTGCTAGTGTCAACATTGTTGATGTCAACAAATGATAACATTGTTCAACATTTTCTCGAGAAACCTGCGGAAACTCCATAACTCTTTCATCTAACCCGGAACTATACGATTCCCAGTCACAATTATTAAGTTTGTATTTTAATAAGGGAGGCAGTGGTGGAATTCGGCAATTCGACGTGGCTTTTGAGAGGAGAATTGGATAGTGGTCGCTGCCATGTGAAGTATTCAAACGTTTCCACGTAAAACTGGGGAACAAAGATGAAGAACATAATGAAATATCGACATAACTCGGAGACTGACCCGGAACAAAAGATCGTGTAGGAGACCCATCATTAAGCACACATAAGGCCAAATCATCAATAAGTTCTGCTATGCAAATTCCAACACCATCGTCATTAGGAGCACCCCAAAGACTATGATGAGCATTGAAATCTCCTAATACTATAACCGGAGACGGAACTAATTGAATAATGCGCTTCAAAACCGATATAACAGATGGATCCTTACGAGCTATATATATAGACACATAAGTTATGCCACCCATACGAATGGCAACTGCATTCAATATATCGTTGGAAAATGATGGTAGTTGGATGGATGAGAAAATACAATTTTTCCTAACTAGAAAAGCAGAGCCACCCCAACCATCAGCTCTGTCATCTCTAATTATGTTAAAACCTGAAATATGAAACCTAGAACTTGGTTTCAACCAGGTTTCGGATATCGCTAACAGAGAAATGTTAAATTTGTTTGTTAGATAAATAATTTCAGATGATTTGGAAGGTAAACTTCTACAGTTCCACTGAAGAACTTGTTCCATGTTTTAAATGATTGTAAATAGAAAGAGTAATATCGTTAATTAATTTTACTGCAACGTGGTCCGGTAAACAAGAATTTGAAATAATACTCATTAATGTGGCTAATAAATTATTGATGTCTTCATTATCTGTATTTTTAACATACTCAGCACTATTTAGAAGAGCACCACCATTAATTGAAGATGGAACATTGTATTCCTTAATTAAATTATTGTGAGCAACTTTATCATAACCTTTTTGTAAAGGTTTGTTTGGTTTTATTTTTCTTGTTATTGTTTTTGTATATGAAAAAGACTTTATAGGACTAACACCAGGAGGTTTAGTTTCTGAAATGGCTTCAGTGGAAACCACCTCTGAGAATAATCTTTTGCTTGGTTGAAATAATTTTGATGCCTCTATGTATGAAACATTGTTAAGTGACATGTGTCTCTTAATCTTTGTTTGTCTCTCATATTCTGGACAGATTTTATTTGTGCACATATGAGCACCTGAGCAATTTAAACAATTAAAGTCCTCCATAGTGCAGTTAACGCCATCATGGTTATCACCACATTTGAAACAACGTGGTTGGCTGCGACACTTAACACGAGTATGTCCAAATCTACAACAATGAAAACATTGAATAGTAGGAAAGAAATATTGTTCTACTGGTATAGAGGTAAAAAAAGAATAAACATGTGATGGAAGTTTCTGACCGTCAAATGTAAGAATAACCGTCTGAGTTGGTACCCAAACAGAACCTTCAGAAGATGCAACTTTACGACTCATTCTTCTTGATTTAAGAATAGCTCCAAAATCTGAGGGAACTTGAATATTTTCCACAATTTCTTCATGACTCCACTCTACTGGAATACCCCTAACAATACCCAGTTTGTTGATATTAAAGGTAGGGATGTAAGCTCTGTAATCATTTTGTGTTAGGAGCTCATTTGACAAGAACAAATTTGCCGCCTCTGCTACTTGAAAATAAATGGCTAATCTATTGCGACCCACCCGTTTAATACCGTCATTCAAAATATTTCTTAAATTATTCCTAAACAAAAAATGGCCGAACTTAATAGGGTGTAGATTAGTTCCACTGCGGGGATCTGCCGTAACAGACTCCACATGGACTAAATAAGGACCAGTGTCCTTTTCGGTATAAAAATTACGGCTATGGATAGGGTCTGACATTTGCTGCTCTGAATCTAAATGGGTATTTTTATTATTGGAAACAATGGGTTGATCTGAATGAACAGGATTCTGCATGAGGATAGACTTTTGTTTTGAAATATTCGGTAGATGTTTGGAAGTGTGTTTGAAAATTGGTGTACCTAGAATTTTTTTCGGTTTTTGTCCTTTACTACTAATCGTAGATGAAGGAGAATTGAATTTCTTCAAGTACTCTTGAGAAACCGAGGCATTAATAAATTTATCCGCTTCTATCAATGATATTAAGGGATTTTTGTCGGGAGGTTCCGGCTCAACATCCATATTTACTACATACAGCTAAAAATTAAAGAAAAAAAACTTACCGCTATATACACCTACTATACAATTAAACACTAATCTAAGGTATATAACAAATTACTACACTAAATAACAAAAAACATAAATTAAAATATTTTAAACAAATTATTTTAGACCGCCCTTTTCAAAAGCCCGCCAAAAAAAAAAACGAATGTCGCCTTGTCCCGTCGATGTCATTATCGTATGACTTGTCTATGCCTCTATGGATCGGGCATTAGGTATAGTATATTAGTCATGGAATTAGTGAGTACCAAGAACGTTGACTGCCTTGTCAAAGTCAAAGCATTTATTTCAAATAGAAAGGCACTTTTGAACGTCAAAATATACATTAAAAATAGAACTAATTGTAGGCGCCACTTCAAAAAAATAGTTTCGTATGGAGAAGAAGTGGCAAGAAACTCCACCGTTACTCTTTTAAAATGTTTTACAATATTTTGTTTAATTATATTTCTTTATGTGAAGACGATGCACCAAGAATAAACGTATTATACCACAATTGGTAAAAAAGAATTAAAAATAAAGCAAAGGCAGATAAATTAATCACGTGATAGGTACATTGTGCTCACATATTTACAAACATTGTAAAAATATATGATTTTCCTAAAATATTAACTAGGAATAAGTCAGTGTGTGAGTAAAGTAAAAATAACAAATTATACAATACAATAAGCAACTAGTATGATTTTGTCTAGACTCTAGATTGTCCTTTGGAGCAGGACACGCATGTTTCCAAGCATTCTTATCTAGGATATAATCCTCTAATTTAAAAAAAATTGTTTATTTAACATGAGTTTTAAACTTTCTTTCATTTAATTGAAATATTTCACAAGGATTGTTGTAACATTTAACACAGTACCCCATAAAAGATCTATGTACTTTAGATAGTCTGAAAAATGGTTGATCTATTTTATTTTTATTTCTAGTGTTAATATTATGTCTATCACTTATTTGAATAAATAGATGCAGATTTTTCTAACATACATTATATTTTCATAAATGAACTGGCAAGGTACAGTCATTATATTAATCTTCTTAAATAGTTCCCTAAGAGATTCGCGGCGACGTAGATTGTAAATGGCTCTGACAGCTCTCTTTTGCAAAATAAAAATGGAGTCAATGTCAGCAGCCCGACCCCACAGTAAAATGCCGTATGACATAATGCTGTGGAAGTAGCTAAAATAAACCAAACGCGTGGTTTCTACGTCTGTTAACTGTCTTATCTTTCTACCAGCATGCGCGGCCGAGCTTAGTCGCCCCGCGAGAGATGTTATATGGGGTCCCCATTGTAACTTCTCGTCTAGCGTGATTCCTAGGAAAACCGTCTGATTACCTAATTCCAGTTTTTCTCCGTTCAATATGATGTCACATTCGCTACTTCTAACATTAGGTTATCGAATGCATTTGGTTTTTTTCTCATTTTGTACCAAATTATTTACCGTAAACCAATCTTGGACCTCAAGAATAGAGTTTTTCACGTCGTCAAGATTTTGTGACCTTCGGTCTATTTTAAAGATCAATGAAGTGTCATCTGCAAATAACACCATCTTCGGTTGATTTTGAATTAACTGGGGTAAATCATTAATGTAAACTAAAAAGAGGAATGGACCCAATATCGAACCTTGAGGAACGCCCACTGACATTTCAGACCCTAATGAGTTTGTGCCGTTTATTTGTACTTTAACCTTTCTATTTTTCAAGTATGATCTTAGCAAATCAAGAGCTTCATTCCTAATGCCATAGTGCTCCAGTTTCAGCAGAAGTGTCTCATGGTTTACGCAATCGAACGCCTTAGAGAGGTCGCAAAAGATTCCAATGGCATCTTGTGATTCCTCCCAAGCGTTAAAAATGTTCTTTATTAGGGTGACACCAGCGTCAGTGGTACAACGTCCTTTAGTGAAACCGTACTGTTGGTCATTCAAGATGGAGTTTTTATTAAAGTGACGTAACATTTGATTGAGCATCAACTTTTCAAACACCTTACTGAGAACTGGCAGAATTGACACGGGCCTTTAATTATTAAGCTCTTTACTATCACCGGAATTGAACAATGGGATCACTTTACTATGTTTCATAAGATCCGGAAAGAGTCCTTGGTCTACACTGGTGTTAAATATGAAAGCTAAATAGGGCGCAAGGGTTTCGATGAGAGATCTACAGACATTCCCCAGAGATCTTCTGTTGATTTAATTTTAAGATCTTTAAAAGCTTTTATAACAGCTTGGGGGTTTGTATGCTGAAACCTAAACTCCAAAGGGCATGCTTTTACATTATTTTTAAGTAAGGCAGCAGAAAGCGCGGGTGAGGAATTTAAAGCTTCAGTAGTTTTATGTGGAACATTAACAAAAAAGTTTTAAAATTCCTGAGCTATATCTACATTTGAGTTGATGAGGTCACGTGCAGTCTCTAAATTAAATTCAATATTACGCTGTTCCCTACCTGTTTCATTATTAATTATTTGCCAGGTAGTTTTTATTTTATAATCAGCTGATTTTACGGGCCAGTGTTGCCAACTCCAAAAAATCCGAGTACCTAGACTCTTAACCAAAAGTCGCTAGAAAGCACTAAAACTAACTCCACGGAGCGGATCCACGATTTTGTCTGGGAGAATACCTATAATTTTGTCGGGTAACAGAAAAGGCGGTGTGAACTGTTAGGATAACATCTAAGTTTACATTAAATAATTATGTTATCATTATTGTAACAATCACATAAATAATTTGTTGTTTTAAACACAATTTGCCTAAATTACTTTTTTTTATATTATTCATTAGACATTGAAATTTATATATTATTTATTATTCATCAACGTCACTTAGTAATTCAAATAATTCTTCAGTCTCATGCTCATCTGACACAGCCGCAGTTGAAGTAGACGGTTGAACGTCTACTTCAACTGCGGAGCTCAGAAGCTGTTGTTGTTGTTAAACGTTTTTGTTGCAAAGGAATAACTTTTGTTTGTCCGACGGTATTACAAACGATGCACAATCTTTATTTTGTTTTTTCAACGGATCTCATAACAGGATCATCGCATTAATAGTTTTTAAGGACAATCTATTGCGTTGTTTTGTTTTTATATTATGCATAGCACTGAATACTCTTTGAACCTCAGCATTCGAGTGAGGTAATGATAGAATAGCAACTTAACTTCATGCGACATTAAATAGTAGAAATTATCGGAGAACTGGCCGTATTCAATAGCAAAACTTAGATTTGAATGAAAATTGGATGTGTTGCTTTAAATGTTTTTTGAAATATGTAATGCTAAGGCTGTTTTAAAAATACAGATACATCCACAATATAAATACTAGGAACAAACACAAAGGGGAATGCCCACTGTCTATATACATTTCGGCCACGAGTAAACACATTTTAAAGTATATGGATAGGATAATATGCAATTTTAAAAATTAACTGGTCAAGGAGTTGGTCAAAAAAAAAGTAAGGGCATTGAATTTACAAGTCAGGGTTAAAAGAATCGTCGGAATCCATTAAATGAGCTTGTTCAATAGTTAGAATAATTAATCCGCAAGAAAATAAACTTAGAAAGGCGAATGCAAACAAGGAGGTCGGCCCGGGACCCTTGCCCGAGGCGGACGTGTTTTCAACATATGGCGCGATTTGTTTGCCTGTGCATCTGTGTCGAAATTAAAATAATTTAAAACCGTGCAAAAGTGGTATACGTGCGTTCCTGATTCCCAGCCTGCAGTTGAGGAGACTACCCCGAGCTAGCTAACCTGGTGAGATCGTTCCTTATATTTGAGGCATTTGCCTTCGAAGCTGCATATGTAAACTCTTAGGTACGCGCTGCCCCTGAACAGTTCTCTAACTGAAGTCGCGCTACTTCTATGACGTCACCATAACTCTTGTTATTTTAGAAATTATGTATTATAGCTCTACAAACCCTATGTCAATGAATCGGAAATTAAAATTAAAGCATTGTTTTAAAATGTTTTAAAAAGTATTTTGTAAAAGTGATCGAATGAGTTTTGTTTTGTTCCGTCTTGGTAGAAAGTGAATGTCGCGCCGCAACGAAGCCGCGCTGTACACTCAGCCTGAGCGTGCAGACCGCTCGCAATGTGTTGTGTTGGGTTCGATTCCCAACATGCTGTCCGGATTGAAGCGTAGACTTCTTCAGCTTTTATTTGAGTGAGGCAAGTAGCCATAATATATGGAAATCATAACTTGCAAGCAATGATAAAGTAATAGGAGAATAATGTTAAGAAGATAAAAAGAGTATAATGAATTCCGGAAATTATCGAAGAGCGGATAAGTAATCTTTAGTAGGTAGCACAGCAATTAGTTGACATATGACAGGCATGCGTTGAATTGCAGACAAAATTGCCAAAATGATTTAATAAAACTGCAATCTCTTTTTCTACTGTCTGCTACCATCACTGGCTCAGCGTAAACAATGCCACAATACAAAAATGAATACCTTGTAACACAAGTAATAATATGTTATTTACCACCAACACCTAAGATATTGGAGTATGGATGTTTGTTACTCTTTCACGCAAGAGCTGCTGAGCGGATTTGGATGAAATTTGGCACACGGATGGTTTATGAACTGGATTAACACATAGAGTACTTTTTGTCCCGATGCTCCGACGGGATCGGGATTTGTGCGGGTGAAACCGCGGGGTTTTTAAAACTATGAAATCTTACGCATATTAGTAAGTTACTAAAAACGGTGCGTTACATGTGCGTTTTTTTTACTATTTTTTCAACAGTTTCGTTAGCCATAGCGATGATGTGTTATGATAATGAATGACTAGGCGCGAATTAAGGAACAGCTGATGCGAAGACAACAGGGAAGCACGTCGCCGAGTTATCAGCTGTTATAGTGATGTGAAGGAACTGCGTAAACAGGTGGATTATCTTACCGTTATATTCTAGCGTTATAAGAATAGAAGTGATTTTAGAAAAACATAAGGCAATGGGGAAGGTCGGGCAAAGCTAATTGTAGATGGCGTGACCATAGCTAGGTCCCTACGGCCTACAAAAATTTTGACATTTCGTTCATTCATTTCATTTTATGTTCATTCATGAGTTTGATTTTTAGCGGTGGGTAATCTTTATTCCGGCAAGTGAATTGATTCACTTATTCCGACTCCGGGTCCGGTACCGGTTCACCTTATTTATTCCTTTGGCACCGTTTGGCACCGGCACTCACTCGCTCATTTTGGTTCCCCGGTTTCGCAGAACATTTTATTCATTTGGTTCACTGGATCATTTGGCACATTTTGAATTGAACAGTTGGTTAGTTAGAGCGATACGACGTGTTCCGAGTACTTCCGAGTGAACGAGAGTGAACAGTGAACGCGCGCGCGCTCCGGAATCATTTGGTACCGCGGTGCCGGTAAGGATTGTGAGGAATAAATAAGGTTTACGTATCCGCGTTCGGTACGTCCTTTAGATCAGTACCTCCGGAGTTACCCACCGCTAGCAGTCACCACAGAGTGGTTGTAGAATTACGTACTAGATGTCGTTTTAAGTCGCTAGGTCAAGAAATAAATATTAATATTGTCAATTTAAAAATATTAAAGAGTAAAAAAATCCCTGAAAATACCCCTAAAAATTTCAGACCCCTAAAAAAATCCCATCTCAATTATTTACCCTCTAAATCTGGGGGGAAACCCCCTAAGTTGGTAACCGTGACATTACAACAATCAACAATTTGCTGTCATTGTCATCACACCTAAATGGGATAGATGACACGCTTTTTTTGGAGCTAAAAAAGAAATGGTGCATTAAGATTAAATACACCACGTATTGCATTAATTTTGATGAATTAATCTTAAAATAATGAACTTAATAATTTTTATTTATTTGTGTAAAACTATTTTAAACTGTTGTTTGCTTTCTGTTCATAGATAAATATTTCTGATCTTAGTAGAAGTTTGTTAGAGAATATTGCAACATTGTGTTCGTTTAGAAATACAAATAAATATATCTTATATAAAACTCGTCGAAAATTGGTTTCTATTTTATTTTGAACAGAAACTTGTTTCTATTCAAAATAATATATATATAAAATAATAATAATAAGGCACAAATAAATGCAAAAATGTCTACAATAGAAGTTGTTGTTTTGAACGGGAACCATAGTTTCTGAACGTAATCGGGATGTCAATGTCAATCTGTCAAAGTTAGCGGTGGGTAATCTTTATTCCGGCAAGTGAATTGATTCACTTATTCCGACACCGGGTCCGGTACCGGTTCACCTTATTTATTCCTTTGGCACCGTTTGGCACCGGCACTCACTCGCTCATTTTGGTTCCCCGGTTTCGCAGAACATTTTATTCATTTGGTTCACTGGATCATTTGGCACATTTTGAATTGAACAGTTGGTTAGTTAGAGCGATACGACGTGTTCCGAGTACTTCCGAGTGACTTGAGCGAGTGAACGAGAGTGAATAGTGAACGCGCGCTCCGGAATCATTTGGTACCGCGGTGCCGGTAAGGATTGTGAGGAATAAATAAGGTTTACGTATCCGCGTTCGGTACCGGCTCCTTTGGATCAGTACCTCCGGAGTTACCCACCGCTATTGATTTTATTTCACTATTTCGTTATTTTCGGTTATTTAAGTATTTTTAATCAAGTACTTGACATGGAAAGTGTCAGAATTTTAAACCTTGAATATTTCCTCGTAATCACTTTCTTCAAAATGTTCACGACATAAATTCGAACTCAAAAAAATCTGTACGAATAGCTTTAAAGCACAATCTTCTAATTTTAGGGGCTTACGAGAAATTCGAACTCCAATTTCGGAGTATCTAGGAACACAACAACGAGTCAACTTTCGCTAAAATAAAATAAAACCATATCACGCCTTGTATTTTTAGCTTGTGTTGGGAACTAGCTACGACAGCGCCATTTTGACAGTTGCCTTCCCCATTAATAAGAATGATTGCCACTAAAAGACTTGAAGACAAACGAAAACACTTACTTGAATATTGTTAATTAAACATATGAAATAAGACTAAGTAAACGAATAAATAAGGAATAACTTATATAAAGAATAACGAATAAATGTCTAAACCATCCACTGGATAAACGATATGGTCTGCAGTTTTCGTCCTTCTTTGCCCGCGAAGACGAGTCGAACATTCGACGGGTCCGAAGCCCGACGCCGGTCGACGTCTGGATGACTTCGTCCTCTGGGCGTGTGCAGTGCTACACGAAGTTTCTTCAACAAGGTATTGATGGTTCCTGCTGGAGCTGTCCTCGCTGGAGACCGCAACTGAAGAGCCTCGAGTTCATTTTTATTTTTTTTTGCTTTTTTGAGACCGTTTCGTTTGAAATTAACACGACGAGATCCTTGAAGGAGCAATGTTAGCGCGGGGAGCATCTAAAGAGTGGACTCCTGTATTTTAGGCAAGGGTTCAATGCCGTGCTTATAACAATAATAAAACCGTTGCTGACAAACAGCAAATAATGAAACTAAAGTAAGAGGAGTATCGTCCGCCGCGATGAAGACAGAGGAAGTAAGTGTCGTTACCGCGCCGCGCCTCAGCCTGCCGATGACGTGCTAAACACTCTGCCTGCGCGTGCAGACCATGCGCAATGTGTTGAGTTGGGTTCGATTCCCAACAGTGCCCATTCTACTTTTGGATACTTCGAATAACAGCTGATCAAGACTTGAACGAGAGCTCAAAACATACAAAATTTCGACAAGAGCGCTTCAATTATTGGATGGACACGGTGGAAGATCAAGAACGAGATATACAAAAACCGGAAACGGTTACTAGCGAGACCACAGATGAAGACATTGAAAAGTTTGAAAACAGCAACATTTAGCACAGAAGAGCAGTGACATAGTAAACAGCCGAGAAACCAGTTGAACTCCGCTAGAAGATTCACCGATGAAGCTCGACCTGAATCAACCCGGCTGCGACGTCGTTAAAAGATGCCCTCCCACAGACAAATATCACCCGCCTCTCCACTATTCCAATGCTAATTTTAGGGTGCACTACTCGATTGGCTCTCACTCTCCTTCCTATCCTAAGGGCACGTCCACCACCCTACCATTAAAGCGCCCCCCGGTCTATTCCTTGATATGCAATGGTCTTTGTAGCACCATGAAGCATGAGGCTTCAAGGGCTTGTGCAAATCTTGGGGTTCATTCGATTAATCGAGTCTGGTCAAACCACGCTGGGGTCGGTGCATTTCATTCATACATTCATTCATTCAAGAAAATAAACTTAGAAAGGCAAATGCAAACAATGAAAGTAGATTCTGCAGGTTTTTGTGATTTGACACTTAACTGTGTCTGTCTTGACTTGACAGCCGGCCGACGTAACTCAATATTGCCACACGCACAAAAAAATAATCGATATCGATTTTATATTCGCAGCGTTACGGATATGATATCATTAAAAAATCCATGAAAACATAATCGATTATTTCGTGAACGAAATTGATAAGTGTTGGCAACACTGCTGCTTTATCCACAATCGTGCATGACATTTAACTTTTCTGTACTTTTTATTAATGCAAAAATGTTGCAATCTTGTTCAGATTAATGAATAACTTGTTTCGTAAATAGAAATTATGATGTTTGTTTTACATAAACGTAAGTTACTGTGCCTTTCTGGCCAAAAATGGGCATCCCCCTTTGTTGTGCCTACAACAAGGCCAAAAAAATAGGTGGCTCGTTCAGATGTCAATATAAACGCTTTTATGATAAACTTCCAAGCCACGTTCAAGGTCTAAGTCTTAATAAATGCAAATCATTTAAACGTATGTTGTGCCAGAAATCTTTTTATACCGTTAAAGATTATATTGAGGACAAAAAGGACCCAAGACTGACCTGCTCCAATTTTCGCTTAATGCATGTGTTTCTTTTTTTGCTAACTTTTGTTTTATTTTCTAAACACTTTGACATTTCATGATTATTATAGAGACAATGACATGAATATTTACTTAGTGAAGTTTAATATTATTAATATTTTAATTATTGTGTGAGGACTTAGTGGGTTATATTAATATACATTTTCTGTATCTTAGTTTTCTTATTTATTTATTATCTGGCAGTTTGAGTGCTTAAATAAAAATCATTTTATATAAGAGCGTGCTATGTTTGATTTAAATAATTATGAAATTTAAACCTTCATAATTTGAAAGTTGTAAATATGCGGCCTACCCACTTAATGTAATTTCTTTGGTATCGTTCGTCGAATCGTTGAGCTCCGTTCTGAGCTACACGATTAATGACAAATGCGTGCACTGACTGGACAGGTCCACTCAAATCTGTATGGGTCTTTCCTCAAAAGATCATTTTAGGCTACATGGTCCTCATATGAACTGTAAATAAAAAAATGACACGAATATTTACTCACTAAAGTATTATTTTATTGTTATCATTGTAAATGTTAAGACTATTTGGTTCACTGTTGTTTACTCAACGTCCTTTCTTATTGTTCACCGAATCGCTGGGCTTCTTATGTTTTGAGTTGAGCTGCATGATTACTGCCAAATGCGTGCACTGACTGGACAGGTCCACTTAATCTGTGTGGTTCTTTCCTCAAAAGACCATTTCAGACATCAATCCACGTAGTCTTCACATGCTCTGACCAAGATTATGTCTGGACTTTAAAGGATCGAGACTGTGACCTCTGGAATTGTTTCAGCCTTTCTTCTCAGAGTAGTCAGATAGGAAACGCCGACCTGATCTTAAAAGTCAGTCAGTCCTCAGTTAAAAAAAATGTATGACGTGTAACAGTGTTTGTACAACCTACTTACATAAATAAAATCATTTACCAATTATTCACTTGACAAAAAAATGAGAGACCTCAGCCAGTTTTGTCGTTCTTTTGTCACGGAATTATTTTATTTATACGGCGATTTACCGTCATTAAGATAATTAAAAGCAATTATAGGAAGCAGTGGTGACCCAGTGCTAACAGCCGCGACTTACGAGTTGTAGGTCGTAGGTTCGAACCCTGGCAGGCGATTTATTTTGAGTAAATTCTAATATCACCACTGCTGCAAAACGAGTATGCCGAGTATGCAGAGCACTAATTAATAAACGAGTACTTGGCGCATCTCTAATAAAATTTGATGATATGTAAGTAACAATACTTGCACAAATTCACACAATTCCGAGGGGCATGCGAAAAGAAATAAGAAACCTACTCAAAATTTTAAAATTTATTCTTTATTACAAGTATCTTTATTTTCGAAGTATTCACCCTGAGGAAGTACGAGGATACAATTTACCAAACGTCGGAACCAATTGTAAAATACCTCTGACCATTCTTCTCTCAATACCTCAGAAATCTTGAAGTTTTAAGCAGTCACATCCAGTGCAGTTTCTTTGCTTTCAAACCTTTTCCACTTTTAGTTCTTCTTTGATTTTTGGAAACAGACAAAAATCACAAGGCGCTAGGTCAGGGGAATATGGCAGGTGAGGGGATATACATTTTTGAGTGTTCTGGCAGACGTGTGCGGCGCCGCATTGTCGTGGTGCCAGAGAAGGTGCCGGATTACTGACTGGGGTAGCTTGTCACACCAAGCTGATATGACTGTTGGAGCACAAACTGTCACATACCAATGGGAGTTTACCATTCTTTGATCCTCTAGCACTACAATAGCAATATAGACAAAGCGACCATTCATATTTGTGTCTGTGTGCTTCGTGCACGGCGACATTTCGTTGGAGTCAGCCGTCACCCGTTATTATATCATACACTTTTTTTTCCCGCCGGGGTCGTTTTTTTATCATGCTGGCACCAATCCACCCGACGGTCTATAATCGGTAAGTTTGTGCGGCACCCATCTCGAAATCTGCAACATACTGATCCAATTTCCAGTTTTCGCTCCAGCTCTACATATTTGTAACTTGTCGGTCTCATTTTATTTAATTTTTTGTAAACGTACACCAACAGCTTCTGTATACAAAATATTAAATAACACTAGATAACGGTTATGGACTTATACCCACAGGTGCCAACAGGTGAACCAATACAGTATGGTATACCCTATGGTAAAAACTAAATATATAAAAATTAGTTGATAACCAATTTGAAAAAGAACATGAGATCTTGTACCCACTATCCTCCATCCCCACCTATCCACCTATCATCTTCGCGATTAAGTTTTTCGAATGCACGAACGTTTTATTGTGTGACGGCGGTTGGCAGCCGACCTGTGTTCGCTTCATCTTCGAGGTATTCCAGTCCTCTATAAAGTTCAGCAAATCAATTGAATACTGTTGCTCGTGAACAAGTAGACTCACCAAAAGCTGTAGCCCAAAGTTGAAAACGTGAGGCTTTAGACTTTTTCTACAGTCATCGTATAGGGGCCGTTCAAGTATTACGTAAGCGGATTTTTTGCAATTAGGCAGCAATAGGATGGCACTGAGTTATTTTAGTAAACATGGTAATTTTGCTTCTCTGAATTTGACTATTTTTAATCGCGATTAAAGAGGTGTGGAATAAAATTTGCTGTCGTGAACTAAAATTCACACCAACATAACACCTCGACTTCAGGTGCAAAAACAGTAGGTATCTAATACCTACTGTCTACTACTACCTACTGTATCTTTTTACTTTTTGCTCGAATCGATCTCGAAAATGTTGTGGAAAATCGAATGTGTGTACAAAAAGTCATGTTAGTGCGCCTTACCGTTTGCTCTGCGTGAGCTTCTAGACGTGGAATCGAAGCGAGGTCTCTTAAAACTAGGTTCAGTTTTCAGTCTCAAGGAATGCCGTGACTTCATAAGTAGGTACTAAGTACTAGTCAGCACCAGTTGGAACACCCTGGGTATATTTGGATTTGAGAATATTTAATTCTTAATTAGGTATTGAGATGAGGCAGTAAAAAGAAAAAAGATTTAAAGTTATTTTAATCTAAGTAGGCACAGTACTTAAAGGTTCTCCCAGTTTACAGTCACACCTGAAAATGCTAGGGATAGCAACAAAAACGGCTATTCTCACATTTTTTATGATCCCAATCAAATGCCAATCGATCGTTTTCATAAGTACATAACTATCTATATTAGATCCGTGATCAAAAATCTTTATCAGCCAAATGTGGTTTACGTACGATTCCGGCATAATTTTATTACAACAAGAATCATTAATAAGTAAGTCCATGCAAAATATTTATGTTGGACTAGGTCAATGCCCTCGATTGACACCTACATGGACACATACATGCGGTAAGTACCTAATACTTATATGCACCTAATGTAGGTTTACAGGTTTAAATTATACATCAACCGTGTTTGATACTTTAACCGAACGCAACATTAGGTTCCTATAACTGTACCTACCTGGTGCAGATAGAGGTACCTGCTGTGTTAAAATAACTTGATTTCACATAATATTATGATCATGAAGTAGGTGCAGACTACAACAACAGACCAACACGACACGCGCCGTCATATGCTGAGCTTACCTGTCTGCTCGGTGCCAAGTGACCGAAATGTCGTTTGACCGGTTCTCCTGCTCGCACTCGTGGGCTATTATCTCTCGCAAATTCCCTCCGAACAGCCGATTGGTTCGCCCACCATACACGTACCGTTTGACAAATGGTCAGATTTTTGTCCACATGTGGCCAAACAACAGACGGTGGTGGTGCTCCGTGTGCTTTAAGATAGAGTGGCTGTCTAATCGAACCCTCTGTAAAATTTTCTTTTTTTTCGTGTTTACTAATACAAACCTCTACTTATCTAGGTAGTAATAATAATAAACCTATTGGAATCCGGTTTCCAGAATTTAAAATAAAGTCCGCGAAGTAAATGTTTTCATTCCAATAGTTCAGTGTGACGTTGAAGTTATGCACTTTTGGAAATGATTTTTTGTTGTGATTTTGTGAAAATTAAATAAAGTATTAAGGTACCTATAAGATAGACAAAGACGGGGTGAAATAGGTACCTTTCTACCTACTTTGGTGAGGACTATAACATCATGAATCGTGCTTCTTCCAGAAATATGGAAACTTTACCGAAACAATTTGTTTCGGCGATGCGAACTTTGTTTGATATTATGGACGACAAACACACCGGATATGTAAAACTCACAGACATAGAAAATCGTTGGAGGGATGATCGCACCAGAGGTTTGCCTCGCGGTGTCATCGAAAGCTTACAGAAGGTAGCGTCTCATGACGGCCTGCTAACGTTCGAAAGGTTTTGTACTGGCCTTAAAATATGCCTGTTACGTAATCAAGTTGAAGGCTCTTCTGGTAAAGAGGATCGATTTAATGACGATGTCGATAGCACAGGTTTACATGCTCAAATAGTTTCTCAAACACACCGACCACCTTCTGCACCGTTGTTGGATGTAAATGATACACAAAACATAGACCGAAATTGGCTAGTTTTAAAAAGCTCCGAAAGTTCATCACAGCACAGAACTATAAGTATGCCTCAGTTAATAGGACGTAAAGATGTGTTGGTTCAAGAACCTCGGCACCTCGGAACGGTGTCTATTTCTAAACATGATAGTTCTCGGAGAGTTTATGGCCCCCCAAAACCACCAAGACTTGATAAGACATCTACAGAAAGAAACGAAACTTCAAAATCTAGCTACAAATCGGAGGAAGAAAATGTGTTTGACACTGAAGAAATATCGGTTGACAAGATTGATTTCGAAGAAATATCCCGAGCCGTAGAAGAACAGAGCAGAGGCTTAGGAGACGGCAGATCAGCGAACGAAACGCAATCGCAATTGCGTCGCGTCTCTCGTCGGCGGGAACCACGCCGTCACACATTACACAACGGTGTGGACTACAACCTTTTAAAACGCATGAAACAGATAGAACAGGAAAAGGACGTTTTACTGCAAGGCTTATCGGCAGTAGAGGAGGCAAGAGAATGGTACTTAAAGCAATTAGCAGAAGTTCAAGAAAAAATGCGTTATGCAGGCAGAATGGGTGCTTATGTGGTAATTATCATTTTCAATATGGGTTAGGTTTTCTTTGAGAATTTTATAGTAAGTAGGCCTACTATGACTCACTATTTCAAACTGCTCGTTCATGAGTTTTTATGATTTCTTCAACAATAATTTAGTTTTCCAATCAAATTCATAATATACCTAAATAAATACGATACAAGAAGTATCGTTTTTATCGTTCTTTAAAAGGTATACCTACATATGTAACTCACAAATGAAATAATAAAACCTAGTTTCAAGCTTCAGCATTACCTAAGCAAGTCGTCGGGTCACGGCCGAACAGGTTTTTTTTGCTTAAACATTCTCGAATCTATACTAACATTATAAAGAGGAAAGATTTGATTGTTTGTTTGTATTGAATAGGCTCCGAAACTACTGGACCGATTTTTAAAATTGTTTTACCATTAGAAGCCGAAATAATGTCTGATGAACATAGAGCAACGTTATTATTATTTTTATTTTTTTCGTATTCCACGCGGACGAAGTCGCGGGCGAAGTGCTAGTGAAATATAATTTAGAAGTTCTTACATATACAAATTAAATGACATATGTAGCAACCTAACAATATTATTGCGCAACATCAAGTTCATAGTTATAAACTCATCATACAATACCTAAACATCTATTAAACGTATAAGTTTTACTTTTTGGCTTAATGAAAACTACATTACCGAGATATATCGCGTAGGTACCTACTCGCGTGTTGTGGGTTCGATTCCCGCCCCTGACAAATAGCACTGCAGCATGCAGCATGTTGAGATTGGTATCGAGTGTTGGCAAAAAACACACCCACGATATTCATGGCAGGAAGTAATCCCTATAGTGGAAACGTTTTTTTTTATTCCTTGGTCAATGTTTGCGATAAATCTAAAAAAATATGAAATTGGAAATATATAATACCTACATATCTTTGCAAACAAAATACTATTTCATCGATTGGTAACTTTGCAAGGCCTTGATTTCATAGTTTTGGTAAGTAGGTAGCTATGTCCACGTATCGATCAGTAAATCGTTAGGTACGGTTATACTTATGTAACATACACAAATTAAAAATAAGCTACAATTAATGGGATCACGATGACCACCAAAATGAATAAGTGCTCTACCATCATCTTAATACTAAGTATGTACATACCGATCGTGGGGAACCATACCGCCCGACATCACTGCACTGTTAAAAATTACTTTCCTGATAGTTCCTGTTAGTAGATAGTTGATACACATTTTTCCATCCAACGGAATTCAAACTAGCTCCGTGTAGGAATCAGGATGGAACTAGGAACTCGCAAACCAATCTCGATGCTTTTTCAGGAGAACTGAGGATCCTCATTCCTCCACAACTGCTGATACGAATCATTTGAAAACGGAATTATACCCATAATATTTACTTGTTTTTCAGGAGCCCTGGAGTGAGGCACATCAAGAGCGACTTGAATTACTAAAAGCACGGATATTGGAACTGAATCGACAATTGGGAGCTTTAGCAGCCGGTTGGCGGCACGGGCAGCTGTCGCTTCATATGAACTTAGCGTTACCCGCGTCATCGCTGTCAGCTACCGGGACTACCGCCACGCCTAACAATGCGGCAGTACTTCGCTCCCAAAATCGTATGCTGTCAGAGGTGTGTATATAAATTAATAGGCCATTATATTTAGAGTCAATTTGAACTATAATATATTTTAACTAGACGTTAGCGAATTTGCTAAACCATTGGCTTGACCGTTGGTAACCCTGTGTAAACAAAGGTTGTCTTTAAAAGAATATCTTACCCAGAAGAGAATAGGGTGACACAAAGGGGTGTCTTATAGCTAATTGCGATCTCCTTTTAGCTATAAGACCGCCCATTGGTTCACCATACTCTATTCTGCGTTAGAATAGAATCTAATACAATGGCGAATGAATGGGCAAGTCATGTTTTTACCGATACGTGTTAAAACTTACATAATAAGTATCCAACCATTTCGCCGCCGAGTATCGGGTGCAGACTTCCCCGTATCTGGAGCGTTTGGACGTGCATAAAGATCTGAAAAAAAGAAGGATGGATGGATGAAGGATCACTGGATGGAATGGAATAAGGTCGACAACGTGTAAGGGAAGATATTCATGATTAAGGCTCATTCACACTGGCGCGACGCGACAGTTAAACAGGGGAGAATTGAAGTAACATGGGATGGGCACTTGGGCAGCAGACAAAGAACAAACCTCACTGGGCAAAAACATGCACTTAACAGTGTTTTAAACATATTTGCTTCTTTTTCAGGAGGTCAACAGAAAAAATGAGAGGATAACAGTTTTAGAACGAGAAAAATCAGCACTCATAAGGGAACTGCTACTTCAAAGAAACAGATCGAAATTAATAGATACTTTTACTTAATTTAAAAAAGATTTAATCTATGACTACAGTAATGATAACATATTAGTAATTCACTCCTTTCCCCCTTATTCATACAGTTTGTGCATGACTGTTACTGACACAAATGATAATGTTTTTGTGCCATACAAAACCAAAATTAACCTAATTCTAGCAAACAACAAAGCTTTTGAAACTAATGTGATGGATCATTGAGTTTATAACAGACTGGGGCCTCTGTTATTTAAAAGTTCAAAATGGACATTAATTGAGTGAGTGTTTCCTCATTCGTTTGTAATACATTAACATTACAGACTAGACAAGAGCAAGCTGCTCACTAACAACATAAAAATAAGCCAACAAAGATAATTAAATAACTTAAATTTCTTTGAATTAGCGTAAGAAATTAATTATTTACAACAAATAACATTTATCTTGTTTTAAAATAGTGTAATAAGATAATTTTGGGGCTTCCTAAAGAAATATTTGTGCAATTAAAAGGCTCAATCACCTATTTATCTATATTTAAGAAACTAAAAACAAATTATTATACTGATTTTAAACAGAATTTGCATTTTTATTGTATAATTTGTAATCATATTCCCTGAATGGGACATCATAAGTTAGGTGGCCATGGTCCCAGGCTCTTTCAATGGCAACTAATAACTCCTTATGTTTCTTTTGGCAAAGTCCAGTTTTGAAAGCATCCAGTATCTGAAAAACAAAAATGTATATCATTATTATTGTTAACATAAAAGTATTAACACAAAACTCTTTGTAGGAAAAACAGAATGCCATTGATGCATATTTAACATATTATGGGCGAATGTGAGTGCAATAGAATATTTGCAAATCATGTCAATGATTGGTATAATTGGTGTTTTTTTTTATTTATCAAGTTATGTTTTACACTAAATTAAAGGTACCACTGCCAAATTTATAGCAAAAAAATGGTTACATACTGATTCTTTTAAAATAGGCTCGTTAATATCATAAGCTGCCTCGTTGGTCTAGTGGTCGCAAACGCTACTGCTGAGCATGAGGTCCTGGGTTCGATTCCCAGGTCGGGCAACATGTTATTGGGTTTTTCTATCTGGAATTTCTCAGTAGCAGCCCGAAGTCTGGATTAGTGCCCGGTAGATGGCAATAGGCTCGCCCCCTATTACATGGGACTTAAACATAACTGGCGAAATGTGGGTGTACTATAGGTACACCTCTGCCCAACCCTTCGGGGAAACAAGGCGTGATGTTATGTTAATATCATAAGCATAGTCTCAAGAACTTGAACAGAGGCCACTCTTATTTGTACAACTTGCAAAATGTGGTTGTTCAAGTAACAAAGTACTTCACCACAATTTTTCGAAGTTTTGGTAGATATTATTGATTAGGAATGGAGATTATCCCAAGCAGAGACAGGCCTATGCCCAGCAACAGGTTAAAACGGGCTGTGGATAGAGATGATGATATTAGTAATAAATGATGATGACATACCTGTCCAGTGTACTCAGATATGAACTGTTCCAGGAGTTTTGTATTTCTGTGATCCAAAACGAGATATTCGTCTCGACAAATAGGGCATGGATTCCCGGTAGATATAACACCATTTCTGACGCAGGACTTTCTTGTTTTCCTTGGGGCAAAACCACCCTTGTGGTTACGTCGATACAGAGCCCAAACTGCACTCTCGCGGTAAGTTTGCTGATAAGCTTTACTCTGTATATATTTTATGCTAGTTTCAACAGGAACTATTTTGGTTCTATCCTTGGCAGGATCAATTTCTTTTTGTTCTTCATTCGATCCCTCTTGTTGATCTGAGTAAAAGCGAATAGAGTGCCGAAAATCAGACAAAATTAGTCTTCTGACTAAAGCACGGACGTTAAAAGAAAGTGCCATAGCGATATAAAACAGGTGAGGAGATAATATTTTCTTTACAAATGGTAGTTTTCTCTATTCTCTGTCTGTCTTCGTTACATACAAAGAATATAACTAATCTCTACCGATAGAACTCTTAACCTCAAAAAATTTAATCACAGCAGCTCTACACCTGTCGGACTGACAAGCAAGTGACAGGTGACCCGTGCGTGACAGTCTGACCTGACAGTCAGGAGTGATCATGGCTGCATTCCGAATTGCGCTGTAATCGATTTGAGAGGGCTTACAACAGGGGCCCGGCAGATTAAGTTGACGTTTCCGCGTTTTGTAGCTACTTTCGCGTTCAATAATTATATTATCTGTGGCACTTTTGACGTAGTCTTTTCTTTTTTGATAGATTTTTGTTTCTTTTGGTTTTGTTAGGTTTTCTTAACATCTGTGAGTGTCCGTCTTGTATGGTATCTATTTTAGCTGTTTAGAATAATTGACCAAGAAGGGATGCGATTTAGTTATTCTTATACCTGTAAGTTTTCTGATTTGGAAATAGCTCTTGGTGAACCTCAAACTGCAGCGGTTAAATTATTACAACATTTGCTCATTTGTTGAAATTAATTAACTTGGTAGAAGTAATTATTAACTCCGCCTCTGTTGGAGTTTGCATCACAGAGCATGATCTCCTTACTAGCCGTTGCTATGGAGTTTTTTCCTAACAGACTTGTCATTCATAGTTCTGTACAATATAATTAACCATGTATCAAATTATCACATTGTTTTATTTAATTATGTGTAATTAAATAAAACTATCAATTGGTAGCAGAGCGTGGTTTGTTCGAGGAACGATGTCGTCATCATATCGTATAGAACCACTAAGTAAAACTAATTATGATACCTGGTGCGTACAGGCTCAGGCCATCTTAATAAAAAATGAGCTATGGGAAAACGTGAGCGGAGCTACAAAATTTTCCGTGAACACGACTGCCGAAGAGACAGCGAAGTTCCTAAAAAGGGACATGATGGCTCGTGCTGAAATAATGCTATTGATGTCTCCACCTCAGCTCAAGCAGGTAACTGGCTGTAAAACATCTAAAGAGGTTTGGGACAAACTGAAGTCTATTCATCAAAGTCGGGACCCGCGCGAAAAGCAACTTTGCTTAAACAGCTCGTTCTGAAGAAAATGACTGAGAAAGACGATGTTCAGGATCACATAAGCAATTTTATGGACGTGGTTGATAAACTTGCAACAATGGGTGTGGAAATCCATCCAGAACTATTAAGCATTATGATGCTGTATAGCCTGCCAAAAAGTTTCGAAAATTTTAGGATTGCCATCGAAACAAGAGATAGTTTGCCAAGTCCAGATAATTTAAAAATTAAAATTATTGAAGTAGTGAAACCTTTCTGGCTTCACTTACTTCAATAATTTTAATTTTTAACAACAACAATATAGATAATGCTGAAAATGTTTTTTATGGCAAAAATAAAAGACAAGGAAATAATAATAACAGCGGAACTTTCTAATTCAGATGCAACAAATGCAAAAGAAAGGGACATAAGGCTTCTGAATGCCAAGCGAGAGCCGGATATAATGAAAATAATTCTAGTCGTGGAATTTTTTGTGTGCAACCAATTTGCCTAACGGCTGCGAAGCATTTGAAGAAAAATATTTGGTGCCTCGACAGCGGATGTACATCTCACATGTGCAGCGATGCGGAAAAATTTGACAGCATAAATAGTGCGTCTGGAACATTGAAACTAGCTTCCGATCAGTATGTCACTCAAGTAAAAGGCAAAGGAAAAATCACGATTAGAGTGAAGGATGGACACTACGATATAAATAATGCTCTATATGCACCTGAATTATCCATGAACCTGATTTCAGTTGGAAAAATCACTGATAATGGATATACTGTAGTATTCCAGAAAGATCAGGCAATAATAAAGAATAGTGGCGGCAAGATTGTTCTCAAGGCGAATAGAGAGAATGATTTGTACTACTTGAAATTTGATGAAGTAGAAAAGGCCAACGCAGTGGTAGAAGATACAAATATTATGAAGTGGCACAAGAAACTCGGACACTTAAATGAATCTGACCTGAAAGCAGCATCCAAGAAAGAACTAATAAAAGGATTAGAAATTAAAAAAAAGGAAAAGTTGGGAGACTGTGAAACATGTCTGAAAGGAAAGATGACGAGCTTACCATTTAATACCTCAGACGGTATAAAAACAAGAGAGCCACTGGAAATTATACATACCGACGTGTGTGGACCTATGCAAGTAGAAACTCATGCTGGATCAAGATACTTCGTGACTTTTATTGATGATTTGACTAGATATTGCTGCGTATATTTCATGAAAAATAAAAGCGAGGTATTCCAGATATTCACAGAATACAAAAACATGGTCAAAAATGCATTAAAGCATAAAATAAAATATTTACAATCGGACAATGGTACCGAGTACATAAACAAAATGTTTAATGAATATTTAGTTCAACATGGAATAAAACGTAGACTAACGTCACCCTACACACCTCAAAGTAATGGACTTGCAGAGCGTAAAAATCGGACATTAGTCGAAAAGGAAAGATGCCTAATGCTTGAGTCAAATGTTCCAGAGGAGATGTGGGCAAATGCTAGCCATTCAGCAAAATATGTAACGAATAGATGCCCAACTAAAGCCCTGAATGGACAGACGCCCTTCCAAAAATGGATTGGTCGTGAACCATCTGCAAGACACCTACAAATATTCAGTCAAAAAGCGTTTTTCCTAAGGAAAGGACCTAAAAGAGGATGGAAATTTGCTCCTCGAGCCACCGAAGGCGTATTTGTTGGATACGCAAAATGTGCCAGAGGGTATCGAATCTTCATTCCTGACTCAAAAGAATTCATAATAAGCAGGGACGTAAAATTTGTAAATATTATGTTTTACGGAAAGTACTGTGAAAATGTTGAGGAAACAAGGGATGATAGAAGAGATATGACTAAAATAAATACTGATCAGACAGTTAAATCTAAAAGACAACCGATAGAAAAAACAACCGAGAATATAAACATCGACGTAAAAATTAAAAATAAATCGTCAAAATCTGACGCAATACCTAATTCTTCAACGCAGTATGAAACCCCATCATTGACACAGCTTGACACTCCATCACACGACGTTTTCGGAGATACATTCAATGATGCAATTGATGAATTTAAGAAAATTCTGATGAAGCAGTAGTCGAACATCATGAGGAACATGAAGCAACCGAAGGCGAAACAGCCCATGATGATGCCAATAGCAGAAGACAATCTCAAACAAAAAGACAATTGCCAGTCCCATACTGGCAATTGTCTTTTTGTTTGAGATTGTCTTGTGTCATTGTTAAGGATTATGAGATAGAAGGGAGAAACAACTAGGAAATTACTGCAAAAACAGTAAATCTATGCGAGGAAGAAGAAGAGGGAGATGAAAGATATTGGCATGATGCTATAAAAGCAGAAATTAGAGCACACGTAAAGAAAGGTACGTGGAATATCGCAAAACGAGAAAAAGAAATGAATCTTGTAGATTTCAAAATGATTTTAAAAAAGAAAATCGAGGTAAAGAAAGCGAGACTCGTTGCGAGAGGATTTAAGCAAATACCTGGAGTTGATTAAAATGAGACATATTCTCCCGTTGCAAGTTCAATTAGAAGCATCATCGCTATATCTGTGGAAGAGGAATTGAAACTTAACCAAATGGATGTCACAACAGCTTACCTAAATGGCGAGTTAGATAAGAAAATAGCAATGGAGATGCCAAATTACTTGGAAGAATATGTGGCAGAAATAATGGTGGAAGAAAGTGGTAATAATGATTTAACACTGTTCCATAAAGCTAAGAAAATGTTAGAAGACTTGAGAACATTAGAGGAGAGAAAGTATGCCATCTCGAAAAAACACTCTACGGCTTGAAGCAGGTCGACTATGGTACCTAAAACTGAGTAGCGAACTAGAAAAAATGGGATTTGTCCCATCAGAAGCTGATCGTTGCGTATATATATTAAAGAAAGGAGGAGCTAAAATGATGATAGCAATATACGTAGATGATTTGTTAATAGCTTACTCCTGTGACACAAAACTAAAAGAAATAAAAGGATGCTAAATGAAAAATTCGAAATGAAGGACCTAGGAGAGCCTGAACAACTTCTAGGAATACAAATTAAAAGACAAGAAGGAGACGGAATAAAATTATGTCAAGAACGATATATTGAAAAAGTGTTAAAGAAATTTTATATGGAAGACTGCAAGCCGACAGTTACACCTATGGAACTTAACCTGAAATTACAGGAAACTGAAAAGTGTGATGAAAAATTACCGTACCAACAATTGATTGGCACACTGATGTATTTAGCCGTGGCCACCAGGCCTGATATAATGTTCAGTGTGAGCTATTTGTCACAACTTAACAGTTGTTTTGGAGAGGAACACTTTAAGAGCGCGAAGCGTGTACTACGTTATTTAAAAGGGACAAAGGACATGGGCCCGTGCTACAAGAAAACTGAAACGGAGTTGTATGGTCAAGCTGATGCAGATTTCGCTTCTTGTGCGATAGATCGAAGATCATAAAGTGGCTACTGTTTTAAACTCGCCGGTGCTCCCGTTAGCTGGGAAAGCAGAAAACAAAAGAGTGTAGCCTTATCAACGGCCGAAGCAGAGTACACTTGTGTGACTGAAGCTGCTAAGGAAGCAATCCATTTAAGGAGTTTAATGAATGACATAACAGATTGGAGGCAACCCATTGTCAAAATATGTAATGATAATCAGGCTGCCATACAATTGACGAAAAATCCTGTGATTGGCTCTAAGACAAAGCATATTGATACGAAACTTCATTTCATACGACAGTTAAAGGAAGTTGAAATAGAATACCGTCCAAGCATCTACATGGAGGCAGATATGTTGACTAAGAGTTTATCTGGACCAAGGTTTAATGGGTTGAGATCCTCACTTGGTTTGTTATAGCAATCATGCTAGTGATGAGGAGGAGTGTTGGAGTTTGCATCACAGAGCATGATCTCCTTACTAGCCGTTGCTATGGAGTTTTTTCCTAACAGACTTGTCATTCATAGTTCTGTACAATATAATTAACCATGTATCAAATTATCACATTGTTTTATTTAATTATGTGTAATGGAATAAAACTATCAGCCCCTAAAACGACTGAGTGTCGCCTTAGTTTCTTAAAATTTTCTCAACCTGTTAAAATCCACTACCAAAGGCAATCATCGAGTGTTGTGATGGTTAGATGATCGCCCCGCTTGTCAGACAGATTAATGATTGCAGTTTGCTACATATCCCATTTCATCCATCATCTTATTTGTCTATTATAACACCATTTTCTTTGCAATGTACATTTTTTCCGTTGGGATATTTTCAATAGCCCTCTGGTGTTTTTTTTCCACCTAAAGCAAGCGGCAAGCTATAAGTTTACAGCAACACTCCTCTGTTTATCTCTTGATATTATATATATTCTAACTCTACTCTATGTAAGTTAGTAAAATAAAAAACTAAACAGTACCTAAATATAACATTATTTTCAGAGTTGAACATGCGCAATGATTCCGGTTCCTAGATCGATCCGATCACGCACTTTGAAAGGACTCGGTGATGGGAAGCAGCTGTATTCAAATGGTTTGTATGAGTCTACAGTAATAAATCATAATAAATTATTGTACACGTGGGAAATAGGAATCAGTTGCGGGAGTAGAGCACAGAGCATCATAATAATACTGGTATAGAGTTTTTTTTTATGTATGGCATCTCGTAGTTGACCTTGAGAGGTCGTGACTACTTAACCGGATTATTGTATAGAGTGCCATCTCACGGGATTTTTATGCCAATTTGTCACAAGTAGCGCCACCTGGATATCTTATTCCATAACTAACCATACTATTTGTGAAGTATCTATGGCAGACCATGGCCGCATTCCGAGTTAGACTATAATCGCTGACAGCGTTCACATCGATAATTAGCGTTCCGATTTAGATATCACCATTATGACAGCTGACAATTCGCTCACAGTGATATTTCTATAGGGCATGGTCGGCGTTATTGCAAGATGGCACATGTCATAACGTCACCTATGACGACTCACGGGACATCGTTATCGCGCTCACGCCAACTCGGAACGGATCCTAACAAAATTAGAAGGGCATGATGTCAGATCCCATCTAAACAAGTTTATGGATATAGTTGACAAATTGGCAGACATGGACGTAGCTATTAATGAGGACTTGTTAACAATCATGATGTACAGTCTCTCAAATGAATTTGAGAACTTCAGAGTCGCTATAGAATCGCGAGACACTCTTTCGAAGCCAGAGGAGCTTCAAACTAAAATAATTGAAGAATTTGAAGCACGTCATAGCCAAAACATGACTAATAACTACGAAACTGAATCCTCTTTTCAAGAAGAAGCCCTTTACACGTCCTGTAAAATTTGCAAACGTAGTGGTAATATCTTCAAACGCAAGACTCACAAAATTTGTACGAATTGCTGGAAGAAAAACAGTGAGAAGCCTAATAAACACGCTGGTTCTCACAAGAACAACTTTGCTATGCAGTGCCTCCTTACACATAACGAAAAATCTGGAAACAGCGTTTGGGTTCTGGATAGCGGTTGTACATCTCACATGACATTTCAACGAGACTTATTTAACACTATAGAGAGAACTTCCGGAAAATTAAACTTTGCAACTAAAGAACAAACTGCAGAGATTAAAGGAAGAGGTACAGTCTCCTTTGTAACAAAAAATGGTAATGGTATAGCCCTTACACAGTTACAAAGCACTCTATACGTACCTAGTCAGTGCACCAACTTGATGTCCGTCAGTAAGATATCAGATGCAGGCCGTTCTGTCCTCTTCACAAAGACTAAAGACGGTCAACAATCCAAAAGATGGAATAACTCTCAACGCATTTAAACATGGAGATGGTCTTTATTACATTAAACCAATTAAACATGAACGCAACAATCTGGCCAATCATAATGATGATACTGTTTCGATTCCAATTGTTAAAAAGCAAGCGAACTCATCAAACATCTACGACTGGCACAGAAAACTTGGTCACATGAACGCCAAAGATCTGAAACATGAACTCAATAACGAGAATTTGCTTGGCTTGGACTTTGATGCTTCTGAAACCTTGGCAGACTGCGAAATCTGTATCCAAGCAAAACTTCATCGAATTCCTGCCCCTCGTGAGAAAACAACTCAACGAACAACAGAACGCTTAGAAATCGTTCATAGCGATGTATGTGGACCTATTAGAACGCCCACAGTAAGCGGAAACTAGTACTTCGTTACTTTCATAGATGACTTTAGCCGATACAGTCGAGTTTATATGATGAAAACCAAGAACGAAGTCATAGAAAAGTTTAAAGAGTTCAAGGAGTTAGCGGAAACGCACACGGGGAACAAAATAAAATTCTTACAATCAGATAATGGTACCGAGTATGTGAACAAAGATTTCAACGCTTATCTGAAACGTTGCGGGATACAAAGACGTCTCATCGCACCCTACACCCCGAATCAAAACGGAGTTGCTGAACGAAAGAATCGTACCCTTGTGGAGAAGGCGAGAGCAATGATGATTGACGAACAGGCACCATTAAAATTCTGGGGCGAAGCAGTATTTACTGCAAACTACCTATCAAACAGGAGTATAAACAGCGCCGTTCAGAAACAAACGCCATTCCAGCGATAGGTTGGGAGAAAGCCCTGTAATACAGGGCTTTCTCCCTGCATCCTCCCTGTATCCCCTAGCATCATTTATACGTGTTCGGTTGCAAGACTTACGTTCTGATGAATGGCACTAATGGTCACAAATTTGCACCACAGGCAATTCCTGGCATGTTTGCGGGATACTCTGAAACATCTAAAGCTTTCAGGATTTTTATACCCTCGAAGAACAGCATTACAACTTCAAAAGATGTTAGGGTATTAAAGGCTATGTTTTACGATGAATCTAATAAAAATGCAATTTCTAGACTTCTGAACGATTTAGAGTTTTCATACGAACCTAATGAAACGTTATCGCAACAAACAACACGCAAGCGAGTGGATATTAAGCTTGATATTCATGAAGGAGATAATCAGCAACATGATGGTGATACTGACGCAGATGATCAAGATGAAACGCTGCAACAAAGTTCGGTCGATAGCACTGAAGACGTTCGACAAGTGGAACCAGCGAATAATGAAAGTGAATACGAATCTCTTTCCGGATCTTTTACCGATGTCAATGATGATGAACCTGATGCTGATGCTGAAGAAAATGCGACCGTTCAAACGAGGTCTTTGAGAGACTGGTCAAAAATCACAGCTCCTAAGCGCTACGGTGATTTTATTTTGGCAGCAGCTGAAGAAATCTAAAATCTTCACAAGCCTAAAGAGCCTAAGACCTTCAAAGAAGCGATGGACTCTCCTTACAAAGTTAAATGGCAAGATGCCATGCACAGTGGAAAAACTTCACTGCATGACAACCAAACTCGTTGATTTACCCAAAGGACGAAAAGCACTCCCGTGCAAATGGGTGTATAAAGTAAAAATGAATCCTGATGGTACCGTCGATAGGTATAAAGCCAGGATGGTTATCAAAGGTTACTCTCAGAGACCTGGAGTTGATTATGATAAAACATTCAGTCCAGTGGTTCGTCTGAGCACCGTACGAGCATTGCTTGCTATAGCTGCTCGGGAAAATTTAAAACTACAACAGTTCGATGTTTCAACCGCCTTTCTGAACGGTACAGTAAAGGAAGATATTTACATGAAACAGCCGGATGGCTTTCAGGATGGCACCAAACGAGTCTACAAGCTGAAACGCAGTCTCTATGGTTTGAAACAAGCACCGCGCTGCTGGAACACCTGCATTGCCGAGTTGGTAAGAAATTCGGATTTCCAACAGAGTGAAGCGGATCCATGCTTATATGTTCGAATCAGAGGAGAGTCTAAAGTCTTTATTTGTCTTTATGTTGATGACGGACTTGTAGCATATAATACAAACAGAGCAGGAGACGAATTTATCAAGGAATTGAAAACAAGGTTTAAGATATCTACGAAACCTGCGTCATACTTCCTTGGCATGGAAATAAATGTCCGCAAAGACAAGACCATTTCATTAAGTCTAAAGTCTTACACAAAGAAAGTGTTAGAAAAATATAGAATGTCCAATTGCAAACCAGCACCAACGCCAATTATAAAAGAAAATGAGATGGCAGAGGAAAAGGAAGTCAACACAAATTTCCCATACAGACAAGCCGTGGGTGCTTTGGCATATTTATCAGTAGGCTCAAGGCTTGATATTTCATATGCTGTCGCATCTCGAAACCTCGGAGCACCTACCAAGAAAGATATCATGCTGGTAAAACGCATCTTCCGGTACTTGAAAGGGACCCAACAGAATGGGCTAACCTATACTGAAAAGTCGCCTCCACGCTTAGTCTGCTACAGCGACGCAGATCATGCAGGAGATCAAACTACTGGAAGGTCGAGATCTGGAATGGTGTGCTTATTCTCCGAAGCTGCAATTAGCTGGAGAAGCCAGAAGCAAACGACAGTCTCCATCTCCTCGACTGAAGCGGAGATTATAGCAGCAAGCGAATCTGCACAAGAGCTTCTATGGTTGAATCGCCTTATTAACAACTTGATTAAAATTGAGAAACCAGTACTGAACCTGGACAATGAATCAGCTGTTAAACTTGCGCACAACCCAAAGTATGAATATCACAAGCGCACCAAGCACGTTAAGCTGAAACATTTTTTGTAAGAGAATGTGTTAGCAACGGAGACTTCGACGTAACGCACGTTCCTTCGGTAAAGCAACTGGCTGATATGTTTACTAAACCACTGTTCGGCCCCAGGCTGCATAATTTAAGTTCAGCATTGGAATTAAAGAATATATTACAGTAATATTCTTGTAAAAAGTTCCGAGGATGTGAAGCAGACCATATATCTATGATACATCAGTATGGTAGCTAGGATACGCTTGTTATAATATATGTTGTCACTTAAAATAAAACACTGTGATCTTTCAGTCACCGAAATAATGTATTTCTTTATTTTAATATTCAACAATATTTAACACTATTAAACCTAATTCTGTTCTATTTTCATTTGGTTGCTTTTGCATATATTTTCTCTAGTTGTGGATTGAAATTATTTTTACAGTAGTTTGTAAATAAAAACTGCTTCACATAAAATGTAATCAATCCACAAGCATGGAAAATGTGCACATTTATTCTTTTAGATAGTTTGTAAAGGTTTAATTTACTTAGTTATTACTGAAACACGGTTGTTGTTAAATATTCAATACATAGATTTATTTTCACGTTTGCTGTACCTACTCTTGTGCACTATTTTCACTTCAAACATGTCACAGACTAGACATGTCGACAAACTCAAACTCAAAGCATATGCTTTGAGTTTGAGTTTCAAATGAACCAATTACATGCACAGGTTTTGAATTGTCAAGGGGTCGGTCAGTCAGAAATATGAAGCTAGTTGCCCATTCCAAAGCGAAGTAGGTACCTATGGAGAAGAACGGGCAAGAAACTACATGGACACTCATTTAAATAATATGGTTACAGAAAATTTGTTACATCAGTCTTGTTGAAATTATACATGTGAGAACGATGTAGAAAAATACAAAAAAATCGGAAATAAAAATCAAAAAAGCTGTGACAGCCAAGAGATGACCAGTCCCCACTGACGGCGCCCGTTCACGAACATGACGTATGGATCAGCACCATTCAGCTCAACCATTTTGAAGGGAACTTAATGATGCAACACAAACGCCACCACCAGCGAGACATTTGAGTGAGCGTGACATACAGCCGCCAGGGCACATTCAAGTCAATGACAGACGTGCCCAGTGTAGCTTTATAGTAGGTACATAGTGCTCACACGTGTGCTTTGAAGATTAAAAGATTGAATTTATACAATGCAAAGATAGTTTTAACAATCTTTAGCAGCTCCAACAATATTTCCGAATGCTAATCAATTGTTTAGGCGCCCTTGTGGAGCAGAACCAGCGTTGAGCCAAGCATTTTTGTCAGACATGTAATCCCCCAACTTATAATATGCTTGGCTGCATATTGCATAGTGTGCGTTTGATACAAGTTTTGAACTTCGTTTCAATCTGCTGGAGTATGTGGGGAGGTATTTTATTATAACATTTTAAACAGTAGGTACCCCATGAAGGATGAATCTACTTTAGCCAGCCTGAAACCCGGTTGAACCAATTGGTCCCTATTTCTAGTCCCATAGTTGTGTCTTTCACCTCTTTTACTGAAAAGATTTAAGTTTTTCCTTACGTACATGATGTTTTCATATATATTGACAAGATACGGTCATGATGTTAATATCTTTAAACAGTTCCCTAAAAGAATCGCGCCTGCGGAGGCCATATCAAAGCAATCTCTGATGGCTCTTTTTTGCAGAATAAAAATAGACTCGATGTCTGCAGCGCGTCCCCATAATAAGATACCGTAAGACATGATACTATGATAGTAACTGAAGTAGACTAGCCTCGCGGTATCTACATTAGTAAACTGACGGATTTTTCTTACAGCATACGCTGCTGAACTTAGCCGTCCTGCAAGAGATGTTAAATGGCGACCCCATTGCAGCCTTGAGTCGAGCGTGATCCCCAAGAAAACCATTTCATCAACGACTTCTAGTTTCTCTTGATTCAATACTAGGTATGTCACAATCAGTACTTTTAACATTCGGCAAAGCAAACCTTATGCATTTTGTTTTTTTCCCATTTAATACTAAATTATTAGCAGTAAACCAATTTTGTACCTGCAGCAGGGCGTTACAAACCTATTTACAATTCTGTATCAATATTCTTAAAAGAAAAAAGCATAAACAACATGAAAACAATTTATCGCACGCGCAAATTGCAAAAACTAACGCGGTCATATTTTGTTTTCTTTTAACAGTTTCGAATTTTGACATTTGTATTTTTTATAGCAATCGATTAAATAAATCGATAAACCCAAAAACAATTTCAGTCCGTACTCTGTAAATTAAACTTATTTTTTCTCGAATTATTATTTCTCGGGTCTCTGAAGTTTGGATTCAGTATAGTATAGTCTACCAAAAATGTTTAATTAATTAATTTGTTGTAGCAAAAACTGCGGCTTCCAGCAGTTGATTTTACTGAAGGAGATGCGGACGCAAAGGATATAATATACGATGAATGCAGTGTCCACACCTTAGGGATTTTTTAGGGTAGAAAATTATTTAGGGTATTTTTCAGGGTAAAATAAATATACAATAAGGATTTTTATAGAATGTTGAAAACTCCTTGCAAGCAAAATGGTGATTGATTGAATATTGTAAACAAAATATTGTGTTGTTATAACAGTTTCTGAACGTACATAACTAGTTGTACCGCTCTCTTCAGTCTTCCGCTAGCACAAGAATCAATTTTTGAGAGACAAATGATTTCGAATGAAATGTACATTACTGCAGATGACATAGAAGCCCAGACTATTAAGGATGCATTCCAAGAATGTTTGGAAAGGGTGTAATAATTTGTCTATTAGTTTATTACTAAATTGCATTTATACGTAAATTTATTTGTATACATTATAAAAAAAGTTAGGGTAAAAACAAAAAAAAAGTGCCTAATTTAGGGTAATTTCGGCGAGCGTTAGGGTAAAAAACAAAAACGAAGGTGGCAACACTGGATGAAAGTAAACAGTGACACAATTGGCATAAAGGCCTCGTAGCCATGCCATATACATTCCAAAAAAAAAAAAACAGTGACACCATTTGTATCCGACTGAAATACTTGTATCTATGGTCATGAATAAAAGTTATAAAAAAAAAAGTAAACAGTGACAATTGACAACTAGGCATAAAGGCCTCGTCGCCATGCCATATACATTAAAACAAAAAAAAAACAGTGACAAGCAGAAGATTGATCCGGCGACAAAAAAAGCAGCGCGTAGGAGAGAAAACTTTTTATAATATTCATTTTAAATTTATGTATCTTTATAAGTAGCGATGTATAGTTTAATTGTGTTATTTGTTAGTTCATAAGATTTTTGTGAATAGATATTTTTCACTGTATGTACCAGCCTGTATGAAATTATTTATTGAAGTTCAAAATTGTATATAAGTAATTCTTGAAACTATGGTAGTTTAGCAACTAAGCAACCTACTTTTGTGTTATTGTGTAAGATACTTACGTGTGTCGACGTAACGTTAACTATATTCGTATGTACCTACATAATTAAGAATAATACAAATTCAAAATAATAATTGTGAATTAAAAATATTTGAAATAGTAGGTCCAAATGTAATTTCCAGTCTATTATTTTCTACAATTGATGGCTTCGGTGAAAATTATGTAATTATTTTGCCAAAGTTAAGTATTAATATATTTGTATTACTAAAAACTGAAAGGCTATTTTTAAAAAATTGCTGACACTAGTTTTTTGACAAACCTTCCTGAAACTGTTCGTATGGTTTTTCTGTAATGATGCGCGGAATGTATTTCTTGCTTAATTTCCATCTTATACCTATATATTTTTTTAGTTTTTATAAATATAAAAACCAAATATGCAAATAGGTTTAGTAGATTATTTTATTTAAATATTGTATAGATTTTTATATTTTGTGAATGTGAGAACGTTGTAGGCCTTTTAGAGTTCTAAACCATTTTCTATTTCTGGTACTTGTTGACCGGCCTACACGGGCCTCCCACAACTATTAACTTTGATTAACACTAATTTTAAAACATTGTTAAACTTTTAAAAGAGTGACCTTGGAGTTTCTTGCCGGCTCTTCTCCATAGGAAACGACCAAGTGGAACCGTGCAACTAGCTTCTGACGTTGCATAAGTGTCCATGTAGGTTTATGTGAAATAAAATATTTTGATTTGATTTGATTAGTCTATTATTTATTTAGTTTGAATGCTACGGTTTCCTAGAAGACCGTATCAGTTACATTCTTAGTGGAAGTCACGAATTCTGACATTTTCATCAGTATTTGACACTAAGGTTAAACAACTGCCTCACTCATTTTGTAGAGACATCTAGTGAGTCCTATGTGAATTATTTGCCTTAAATTTACAGAACAAGATTACTAGATGGCGCACCTAAAAAAATAGCTGTGTGCGTGAAGGCAACTTTACCCCCCTGGAGTAGAGAGAGCTAGCGTAGAGCTTAATGAGGGAGCCAGAGCCAGTGCTGCGGTGCTGGCAGTGATAATTTGTAGGCAGTGATAATTTGTAGGCTGTGACGTAGTTGGAACACACATATACGATAATACGGTAATTTCAGTTTCACTGTCATCCAACAAAACGGTAAGATGGCTTTGGTCCTTTGATTAGCATAGGGTTTAAAGTGCTACAAAGGTCCCCACCCTTGTGTGGTGTGCACACTGTTCATACGTACTTAGTTACATAAATTCAGGTCTAAAATGATGAAAATGTTAATAAAATATGTATGTCCTACATGCTCTGTAGCTATTTATTTAGGAATGATGTACAATTATGAATTAATTCTATTTTCAGGTCAAGATCCTCAGTCCACTATGACAACAACAGCAGAGGTCGTCGAAATCGTCGACAACTTGTCTGACACTGAAATTGGACATCCTGGAGGTAGATAAAGGAGAAAGCTGAGAAAAGCTGTGAAGTGCAAGTCGGCTCATGCAGAGTTTTGGAGCTTGAAATTTATAGACCGCAATAGCAAAGTTGCTGTACAAAGCGGTTACATTAGAGCTTTGTGCCTGGAAGGTTAGATTACAAACCTGGAAAGAAGCTTGCTACTATTAGTCACATTTCTTAATAAGAAGTATGCATGTGGAGGACCGTCCATTATTATATTTATATTTTATAAGGTCCATTATGTCGAAAGTTGACGAATGGTACTTTGTATTCATCTTGCTTTACTAAATATTTTGAAAACAAAACTGCCAAGTTCAGAGAACCGAATTAAGACGTAGTTGTCAACCACGTCTTAATTCGTTTTTCTATTTTTAATCAAATAGAATATATTTACTATGTGTGAGTACATGGAATAAACTTTTTTGAGAAGACAGACGAATTGCTGAAAATGTAAATGCTGTTACTGTAATGCAGCTCTCAGCTGTCCTATTCGTGTTAACTATATCGGAACGCAAAATATGAGACGATGTGACAACACTCGACACTGGCAACAATGGCTAAGGCCGCTTGCCACAATCAAAAAGAAGAAGAAGAGACGATGTGAGCGATTAGGGTCTAATTTGGAATGTGCCCCATGTAGTCATAGTGACAGATAAGTGACATTGCCAGTCACTATATATAATTAACAACTATAGTTGCTTTTGTCACCGGCGCTGCGCCGTTCCGAGGTGCCAGCTGTTTTAGACCTCGTTTGAAGTTACAGAGTACTCTGTATTATAATGATATATTTGAACTCAACGGCTTGGCACGCGGCGATTGGACAATGACTTGGAAGCTAGGCAGGGCAGGCTCATAGAGTACACTATAGTTCATATATTATATATATGACTATAGTATACTGAGTGACTATAGTATATATCTATGACTATAGTATACTGAGGCAGGCTGCAGGGCACAGCTCGCCGTGCTAAAAAGATGGAATCATAGAACATATTATATACCCCTAATTCTTTAGGGGTATATAATGTGTTCTAGAGATAATTCATTCAAGATTCACAGATAATTCATACAACCATTGTACATAGATTTTATTCCAATTTGTAACTAATTTCTACGTCGCCACTCGTTTCTACAATGCAAGTATTTTGGTCTGTCTGTTATATATTCATCGCTTTTCCAACAAAAATACATCCTAAGTTGCCTTATGTGCTAGAAAACTTTGAACGACAACATTACTGCTTTCTGAATCCAGCAAGTACCAATTAGGAAAATTTTGCTGTTAGTGCTTGAAATGTGCCTGCTAATCACGAAGAATAGAAGAGTCTGGATTTGTGCCCGGTTGATGGCAATAGGCTCGCCCCCTATTACATGGGACTTAAACATAACTGGCGAAATGTGGGTGTACAGGTACACCTCTGCCCAACCCTTCGGGGAAACAAGGCGTGATGTTATGTTATGTTAATCACGAAGAATAAGACTCGTCAGTTTTTCAGTTTTAATTGGTGCAAATCAAATCAACTCTCATTATTCAATTAGAGCAAACACCTGTATCATTTATCAGCCATACAGTGGGCCTTTCCTTAGACTTACAATTAGAGAATAGTTACATCTAGGTACGCATTTTGTGATCGCTAACCGTAGTATCACGGGATGCTTAAATGTTACTCTGGAGATAATTCCTTTCTCGTCGATGACAGCATTGACAGCCTTGAAAGGTTAAATAAGTCGAAGCTTTCAGATTCGCCAAAAGTGATTGGACAATAACTCAATAAAGACTTTGAGCTAAGTCTAACTAGCAAGTGTCCCAATTGTCCGAAAAGTAAAGAACGGCGGTGCATGTTTGAGGAAAAGTGCAGATTCACTTTTCCTCAAACATGCTCCGGTCTTTAGTTCTTAGAACTCCATTGGCAACACTACTGATGGCACGAATAGCGTGGCCGCCAACTGGGCCCAATTCATATTTTATTTATTTATTTTATCAAAACATATGCACAAAAACCACCGAAATATAAGTGTAATTTCGGAAGTCGAAGGATGTAATGGCGCAAGCATGACGACACATATATGCATGTTGAAACCCACACCAAAGGCCTGCCTAGCTTCATGGTCTGCTCCACTGCAAATGCGGAAAACTTCAAACTGCAAAAATATTCAAATCTTAATTGGAGTATTATGTTGGAGCCGTTTGGGGTTGAAACACAAAGATTATTCTAATAATTAAAAACAAATCACACACTTTTGATTTAGCACTTATTCGGGGATTTATAGAAGGGAATGAATACCTAATAATTTTGTACCTTTCAATCCTAATTGTAGTTTTTTGAAATTCTCTAATATTAGAACTTTTTTTTGCATCGCTTCGGCAGTCATCACAGCAGCTGCGGCATGCATTGCGCCTCCTCCTTTTGACGACCGGCTTGACGGTATATATACACATACCGTTGACATCATTATAGGATAGAAGAACTGGCCCTGCAGTCTTTTACCCACATGCCCAGCTTGGTGGAACCTAGAGTTAAGCTGTTGGTATTCCTGAAGACTAGGCTATCAATATATCAGAAATTTTGAAATGAAAGAATGAATATAATTATAGATTTATATTTGACTTTGACAAGACGTTTTTTAAAGATGATTTCTTTGATACCGTCACGAGACCGTCGCGTCGTCTCTGTGCATTCGTTCATTCAACTTGCTACATTTGGCATAAAGGCCTCGTTGCCATGCCATATACATTCAAAAAAAAAAAACTTGCTACATATTAGTAATCTGTGCCTTCCATCCTAAATGCGAAGTAACGTCTTGATGTCTGTTTGAAAAGTGAACAGTGAAGTTATTGACTAACGGAGAATTTTAAAAAGGTGTATATAATACTATCTTTTGTTAACAGGGCACTTATAATAATAAATAAAAGTGCTTGCGCATTTGTCATCATCAAATAAATGTGTTTATTCACTAACTTACGGGCAGTTTATTTTTTCATTGAACACTTGAAACGCATTTTGTAAACGTTTATTACAATCCTACTGTTTTTTTTTTTTTCAGCTCTATTTGCGGCAGTTGACTACCTACCTATAGTAAAAATCTGAAACATAAATTCTAATGGCTGAATTAATGCCTGCGGAAGTTGGTGTTATGTGAGTATGTGTACTTCTACTTACCTACGACAGATGGTCATCTTACACATTTAAACTATGCCTGTATTAATAAATATTCCTCAGCCCAAAAGTTTTGAGGTAATGATTGTAGTAAACATAATAATTTATGTAGGTACCTACTCCAAGTTACGTCTTGGTTTTACATATCAGTATCAGCGAGTGATGGATTTATTAACGAAACTCTACACCTCAAGTATAAAATAGGTGTGTACTCAAGATGGATAAATCTGGGAAACTGCTATCATGTGTTTATTAATTAGTTAGCAATGATCTTGAGATGCTGATATACACTACACTAGCACTTTAGTACCTACGTCGTTAAGAAAAGTTTATTAATAGGTACCTACATGCCAAGACGGTCCGCCCCTAAGACTATTCTCTTACCTTATTAAATACAAAACAAAAATGGTCCTAGTTTCATAATGTTCTATTGTACAAAAGAAATGAATGAGAAATAAGACAACCTTCTGACCAAAAATTTTGTACGTTTTGTAGAAAAACGAACTTCCTGTTAATCATTCTTTGTGCTACATAAATGTTGCACAACAAACAATTCACCCTCAAAACAGAAGCCTGTCAAGGCTTACCTTCAATGTACATTTACATCCTACTCAAATGTATAACAGTCAAGTTTGCACACACACACACACACACACATTTCACTTAAAACTAGTCTCCCAGAGCACAAATAAAGAGTAAAGTGTTTCAGAAAAGGAATTTAGGGAGAGCTAAAAAATTTCTTGATTTTCCTTATAACATTCATTTCCCATACATTGAAATGTATCAGCAACATTATTGCTTGGTGCAAACATACAGACCATCTAGTGTTTTGTTTTTGCGAAAAAAAGCTTAGTCAAACAGGCAATCTGTTTGCCTTTTTAGCCTGTAAGAGGAGCAGAAAGCAAAGTCTAAGGAAAAAGCGTCAATGCTGCCCTTTGTAATAAAAAAAACCAAATCAGTGTTGGTTAAAAAAAAACAATGGATTTGGTTAAAAAGAAACAACAATCTTGGTTTTCCCCCTTGGTTCTTGAAGTCTTGCTCTAACTGGTCAATCGGGCTCGTTAGGGCATCCCACAGACAAACTTGAATCTATGCCCCATTGCTCTATTGCCTAATATACTAGACTCATCCAAAAATATTAATCCAACACATCACACACAGTCAAACCCAAAAGCACCTAAACCTCTTGTAATGAAACAGTCTTATTGCACTTAAGTATATAAGGAAGTATAATTTTACCAATAATTAACTTAGATGTTTTTTTTTACTTGGGAAGAGACTGGACCCCACAATACATGAATCCTAGTGTGGGGTCCAGGGCATTTCTAAAAAACTAGCACAGCCTAAGGCTCTTAATCTGTTTTTTTTTTTTTTTCTACTGTGTTTTTTCTGAACTGAATAAAGTTTTTTATTTATTTCATTTAACCGCGTTATTACTTAAACACTTTTGAAAAACTCTCAGTGAATTAAAACTTCATTAATGTTGAAATTATCTAACTTTAAATTGGTTTAAAAGCAAAAAGAGACATTTTACGACATGGAATTATATTCAACCCTAACCAAAGGGTGGTGAAGCAACTAGAGGTTGATTATACTTCATGATTCCCAAGTAAGTAAACAGTAGAATAAAATGAAAGAACAAGTATTTATTTTCATGCACTTGCATAGGAATTTCAAACACAAAATAGAAATACCTGTATGAAGCCAAAAAAGGCAATTGTGTGCAAAAGGGTTGAAGAAACCAGAGCGACACCACCAAAAGGTTTATTTTATATGATTTTTTTGCCAAGTGAACACTTGCTCTCAGGGAATATGTAGTTTCGGTACTCGGTTGAAAGCCCAGTTGCTAAAGGCCATGACCAAACTTTATAAAATAGTAGAAGAGTGGTCTAAAGAACTGTGAGCTTGATGTTGGAGAAAACCAGGAATGGAATCTGAATATACAACATTATGAATTATAATTATGCAGGATGTTTTTTTTTGTTAATATGTTTTTCATCAATAACTGCAGTATGGAAATGAGAAAAAAAAAATATTATAAACTTTTACATATATTGTCATTGAGTTAAATGCCTAGAAGGTTGAAAAGAACATACTTCTTATGGTATGGAAACGGCACCAAAATATTCTACAGGATGGGCAAATAACAGGTACTTTTACACTTTATTTTTAATTCATATTATGAAAAAAATTTTTTTTCATATAGTATTTAGGGCCGGCAATTAAGTATGGAAAATTCAGACAAATGTCCACCTCTAGCAGCATAGCCAATGTGAACCCTTTTCATTGCATTTTCACACATTTCCTGCGTTATCTCAGTGACTGTCTCGGATAATTTGTTTTAATTGTTAAAGGTTCATTAGCCTGTTAGCATTGACACGTCGTTTTAGATACCCACAGAAAAAAGTCAGGAGCTGTTAAATCCTAGGATTTTGGGGGCCAATCAATGTCACCATTTCTCAAAATTAATCGACGCGGAAACATTCGTAATGTCTTGATTGGGTTGAATAGAATGGTTTAATAATTAATACACATAGTTCAGTTGTTAAACGCTCCATAACAAATTTGCTTTATCTACACAAAATAATTTTCATGAAACAACTGTCATATTTTCCGCCAAAACAGAATGGCGGCAAAAAAGTTGTATCCCTCCAAGTTGCCCACCCTTTTCTTTTTTTTTTTTTTTTGGTGGGAAATCATCAAATGACTTCTCCCGCTCTGGGTGGAGCGGGAGGGCGTGTCAGACTTTTACTGACTAAAACCCACCCGTGTTCCTTCAGTTGCCTGTGCCAGGGCCACGGTTTTCTCTGTGGAATAACCCGCGACCCTGAGGCGTCGGCCCTATCGGACCCCGTCATTTTGTGCTGACATCTCTTTGAGGCGCGCGTGGAACACAACGCGCCGTCGACCCGGGCCTGGTCCTTACCGGACGGCGAGCTACCCATGGCTCGCCGTCCGCAAGCCCGCGCCTACGGTGGCCGGGAATCTGCTTGCGATTCCCGACGCCCAGGGCGTCTCCTGCGGCGACTAGGGGCGTGAGGGCGCAAGGCTCTCTCCCTCACGCGCTCCGCCTCCTCCTTTGCGAGCATTACTGCTTCGCAGAAAGAGGTGACGGCTTTCCATTCCCTCTCGCTCCGTACCATGGCCTGGACCAGGGCTGGACGCGAGAGATCGCCGCCGCCAATCGCCTCCGCGAGGACTCTGCGGTGCTCCGCCCAAGCTGGGCATACCTCCACCGTATGCTCCACCGTGTCCTCCGGGCGATCCACACAATGGTGACACCCGGGCGTTTCCTCCCGCCTTATGCGAAACAGACACCTCCCGAAACAACCGTGTCCGGTGAGGACCTGTGTCAGGCGGAAGGTGAGGACGCCGTGGCGCCTCTCCAACCACTCCTCAAAGAGGGGACTTACCGCCGCTATTGTGGCGTGCCCAAAGTTGCCCACCCTGCAGTGCCTATTTGGTATAATAAATAATAGCCCCTTAAAAGGGGCTCCTGGCTAAATAATAACAGCCGCACAGGTTGATTAAAGGTCCGCAGTGTCCTCGCGGAGGCGATCGGCGGCGGCGATCTCTCGCGTCCGGCCTTGGTCCAGGCCATGGTGCTGAGCGAGAGTGAATGGTATGCCGTCACCTCCTTCTGCGAAGCAGTAATGCTCGCGAAGTAGGAGGCGGAGCGCGTGAGGGAGAGAGCCTTGCGCCCTCACGCCCCCACTATTCGCCGCAGGAGACGGCCTGGGCGTACCTGGGCCACCGTACGCGCGGGCTTGCGGACGGCGAGCAATGATTAGCTCGCCGTCCGGTAAGGACCAGGCCCGGGTCGACGGCGCGTCGTGTTCCACGCGCGCCTCAAAGAGATGTCAACACAAAATGACGGGTCCGATAGGGCCTACGCCTGTGTCGCGGGAAATTCGAAAGAGATGACCGTGGCCCTGGCACAGGCAACTGAAAGAACACGGGTGGGTTTTACTCAGTAAGAGTCTGACACGCCCTCCCGCTCCACCCAGAGCGGGAGAAGTCATTTGATGATTTCCCACCCAAAAAAAAAAGGTTGATTAAAGGTAAAGCTGTGCTTGCCGCTATCGGTTCGGGGATCGGTGACCATCCATTACAACCTTTGACTATGAAAGCCTTCCGTGCCTCTGAAAGCACGTTAATTAGTTGGTCTCGGCCGCGGCGGTAGTCGGAAGCCAGAAAGTCTGACAACCAGTCTTACAATATGTATATATCGTGTTACCCAGTAACTGAGTGGTGGAGGTCAGATAGGTAGGCAGTCGCTCCATGTAAAATACTGGTATTCAGCTGCATCCGGTTGGACTGGTAGCCGACCCCAACATAGATAGGAATAGGATCGGCATATTGATTTTTGAGGACGGGTTAACGGGAGCTGGTGAGCGACCAACAGCGAGTAGCGAGGTATCACTGCACCATATATAGTCGGAAGTTGATTCACTTTTAACCTTTGACATAACTACATGCAGACTAGTGAAAGTTAACAACTTTCGATGATTTCGACCTAATTTCATTATTGTCTCAACTTTTTTATGCTGGGACTTCGTTTCGCCAGATCTGCGGTGATCTGTTTAGAGATGGGGGTGAGCGAGAGTGTTAGTTATGTGAACTCTGATGTCTGATATTACCTAATCTATTCTAACGTAAAAGAAACCGGCCAGGTCCGTGTGGGACCAACCACAGCGACGGGTTCCGTAGTAGGGATGAATATTATATTTGGACGAAATTGGCCATACAGATAGTTTGTAACATTGATTAACACATAGGGTACTCTTAATCCCGGTAGTACAATACCTTGGGATATTTTCCGACATCCACTCGGGCGTAGCCTCAGGCAAAAGCTAGTATCCTTAAGGGAGATGCGCCAGGTTGCCCGCAATAGCAAATTTACTCACACACAAACATAATATACCTATCTAATTATGTAATCCAACAATACCCCACATGCAGGGATGGAAAAAAGTCAATGCGCCCCATATGCAAAATTCAATGACTATAATAGGCTCGGTAACATGTAAGACGGGGAGTGCCACCGGTAACTAATTTTTCCGTGATTCACTACTTACACCATTGTTGAGCGGTGCACAAAATACACCTTTTCAACTTTCATCGATAGTGCAAATAGGACGAACGGACCGATGGACATAACAAAGTTATAAGGGTTCTGTTTTTGCCATTTTGCTACGAATCGGAACCCTAAAAAGAGAGTAAAAGAAAAACTTCGGGAAATTTTAACCAGTCCACTTTATAACATTTCATATATTTACCTAAGTCATAAGCAATGAATATTATTATGCATTAGTGTTAAACAATGTCGCCTAAAATTTTCATTAAACGCGTTGATGCAGGAAGTAAGGCATAAATTCAAAATTTGGAGCAGACCATACTTAATGGCGCACCGCACCGCCATCACCACTTCTATTTCTGTATATTGTGTAGTTCACAGTATCCGCCTTTGGTCCATTTATCTCTGTCTTACAACGCAGCATCTATCTCTTTCTTTTTTCCTATTCCCCCTTCAATATGTACCAAAATGCTGGGGCTATCTACGTAACTCGCTCAGGGACTCCCGATGATATGCGATCGTTCCCGAATCCCACTCGAAGTCCCTTATAGCATTTGTCCTAAATTCAGTAGCATAAGCATACGGTGTACCACGTCAAATATAATACAAAGTGATTTACTAATTACGCCATTGTTTATTTACAATTTTGTTAAGTTATTTTGTCACATTTGGTAGTGTTTTGTGTTTGTGTGTGTTTTTATACGCACAATAGCAATCGTTATCTGTTACTTTAAAAGTATTCGACGAAAATAATTTCCAGTTGTCGTCGATTTGCGTTCATTATACATCGTGTTTTGTTCTGTTTACTCTGTTCGGTACCTATAGTTATTGTTGATAAGTGAAATGTGTATTTAAAAGTGTAGTTATATAACAAGTTTTTCCTCAAATAAAATGGCAACATTGCCTAGGATGCATACTTCTAAACAGGGCGCTGGTATATCGTCTCCCTTTAGGTAAGCATTATAAATTCGGAGTACCTTCATAGGTAGAGCTAACATAATTATTCTTTAAACGTCTTGTTACAAATAACCCACAGCTACCTATTTTAAACTATGACTAAAGTACATTTTCCCTCTGTTCGAGTGGCTCGTAACTGCGATGCGCTGTTTTAAATAAATATATGAAATAAAACAGTAAAATGCAAGTTGTTGCTGTGTTTTACGTCTTGTCGTGTTGCTGTCTTTGACATGACGAAAAGACACACTAATGTTAACAAAAAAAAAAACCGTCTATGTGCGAGGAGGACTCGCGCAATAAGGGTTCAATGCTCCATACCACCAGTGCTGTTATACTTTACCTTCTTTTTAACCCCTGATGGAAACAGGGAGGTGTTATAAGTTTAACGTGTGTAGGCTGTGTGTGTGTCTGTCTGCGCCATCGTAGCTCCCAAACGGCTGAACCTATTTTAATTGATTTTGTTGTTCGAAAGGTGGCTTAATCGAGAGAGTTTTTAGCTAATGATTCAAGAAATCAGATTTTCAGCCGTTGTAAGGATTATCAGCTCTTTTCTAGTTAATATAGGGGATGTGAGCATCTTCCACAGGGCTGATAGAATCCAAATTTGGTATTCTATTACTTCAATGATATTATTCATAGAAGCATATAGTGACCTTAAACTGATTCTGCAGCATCACCAGTAATTTGCAGAATACCCAACTCCCTCACCAACATACAGCAACAGGATCGTGTTTGGGCTCATTGTAATTGTCTCAATAAATAGGTTATAGATGTGTGGATCAGGGTCTGATGATGGAGTAGCAAAGCGAAATGAGGATATATTTTTAACTACCTTCACTGTCTGAAATATGATGTACAGCTGTGCAGATTTAAGCGAGGCATATGTCGATCGTAGCGTAGCGATGGGCGTTTTCGAGATGTGTGATGTGTGTGAGTCGTTAGTCAACTACCGACTCGCCGTTCTACAAAACAATCGAGATGTTTTTCGATTGTTTCAAGTCAACGGAATCGACCGCTAGTTTTCGATTGTTCGAAGAATTAGTTTGGATTTGCAATCACAACGCAAGTCAAGAACTCACGAAACTCTAAACCATCGAGGAACAACTCGCGAATGCACGGGGTATTGCGCCAGTCGCATTATCAGACCAAGTCAGACACGAGTCCAAGTCGAAACTTTCGAGAACCATCGAGATGTTCGAAGAATCAAAACAATCGAATAAAACCTCTCGCCATCGCGCATTTGATCAAAATATTAATTAAAACAGAAGGGTCAATACATGTTACTAAATTAAGAATATACTAGACCAGCGGTTCTCAAACTTTTTTGGTCGCGGAACCCTTTTGACAAGCAAAATACTTGACGGAACCCTACAATAAAACAATAGTTTTTAAAAGTGTATTTTAAGTACAATGTAACAGTTACTAATTATTACTTACTTTACCACATGGCAAGTACAATAATAGAAGATATCAAAAATGAAAAAAATCTTAACCAATGGGAGGTATGAAACTGTTTTTTATTTTTCATCAATTGGTTGATATCAGGTTTGATAGAAGACATTTGAAGTCTCATACCAGGTTCGGCGTCCAGTCTATTGCGATATTTTGTTTTCGTGGCTGCATAGGTTGAGAATCCTGTTTCGCACAAATATGTTGTTGGGAACGGGAGAAGAATATTCAGAGCCATTCTGCCAAGCATTGATATTCATCACGGATTCTGCACCAAAAATCGTTGAGAGGCGTCGTTTTGAACAGTGACATTTCTAAAAGAGATTCATGTATGTCGTTTGACATACTTTCGGGCTTTTGCAAGTTGGGTAAAAAAGGATTATGAATCCATGAATTCAGCTTCATTTTTGTATTCTGTTCTTCGGGAAAATACTTTTCAAAAGATGCGCGCATCGAAGTGAGATATTGGACCAATTCTTCAAACACATCATCTTGAAACATTTCTGAGTCGTTATCGCTAACAAAGTCACTGAGTGACGTAAAGCTTTCTATTTCTCTCTTACCAAAAATCTAATTTTCTTTTGAAGGCAGTTTTTGTTATAGGTCTGGAACACTGTTGTCTGTTTACCTTGCAATGATAAATTCAATTCGTTCCGTTTTTTAAAGATATCCGCCATAAAAGACAATCGGAACAACCAAGTTTTATCATACAAACGGTCTTTCAAATTAAAAGAAACTGTATCTGCTGAAAGAAACATTTGTAACTCGGCTCTAAGTTCAAATAGCCTTGCAAAAGTTTTACCCCGAGACAGCCATCGCACTTCTGTATGGAGCAGCAGTGTTTTATGTTTGCTGCCATAATCTTCACACAATAATGAGAACAATCGGGATTGTAGTGGTCGTGATTTGATAAAATTAATTATTTTTACCGCTTCATCCTTCATCCATAACTAATTATAGATTTGACGGCATTTGCTTCATCGCAAGTGCTTGTCTATGCAGAATACAATGGCTGGAACTACAATTAGGCGCTTTACTTTTTATTCGTGATACTGCTCCTGCTGATTTACCTGTCATCGCCTTGGCCCCATCTGTACAAATGTCAATGCAATGTACATTTTGTTATGTGCACACATGGCTTTATGAAATTCTCAGCGATAGTGTGCGCTTCACCTGCTTGTGCAATGCGATAGCTAACTAAATATGATGCCTCCGTGGACTTTTCATTGATAGTTTGTGTTACATGCATCATATTTTTTTGACTTTCCAATAACTGTTCTTTTTTTCGAACACAAAATTATTTTCTTTAGACTCGGATTCTTGTCTTTAGACTCGGGGTGTACAGTTTCTAAATGTCTGCGCAATTTGGCAGGTGCCATGGAACTATTAGGAAGCAGTTTACTACATAACATGCAGAGAGGTGAGCCGTTGGAATCAACAAATCCGAAACTGATATATGGTTCATCATACTTCCTTTTTTTCGTCTTTGAAACCGTGGAGCTTGACGTCGTGGCATCATCGTCTGGATCGGTAATTGCTGTATTCTCCGCGCGTACTGCTTTTGAACATTCAGCGTAATCAGAAGATGTTGTTGCAACACGTTTAACGCCTTTAAGCCAACGTTCCATTCTTCTTCATTAATAATGTTACACGTCAGGATGGTGGGGTCAAAATAATGCACAATCGTTACTGCGTTTATGAGACAAAGTTTAGCCAGCTTGTAAGTAGGTAGGTAGGAACTTATCGCTCCGAACGCTAATCGTCATGTGACAGACGAGGCGCGTTTTTTTTTTTTTGTGTATGGCATCTCGTAGTTGACCTTGAGAGGTCGTGACTACTTAACCGGACTATCCTGTGGCTGCCTTAAGCGGACTCAAAGCCTCCAGCCAGGGGCGTAAAACTACTTACATTACTAAGCGAACGCTCGCTAAGGGCACCCCCTGTGGGGTACAGACCTCGGCTTAGGGCGTCGCTGACGGGAGGACAGCAAGATGGGACAGGCTGGATCAGATTTGGTTGATTATTATTATCATGGGAATTTAAAGCTACGGGCTCAGCTACGGCGCGGGCTGGCACTTCGTCGAGCAAGGGTCGGGGGTGACAGTTACGTCGGGATCTTCGCGAGGAACCTCGGCGGCGAGGTCGGAATGTCGGTCTGTGTTTGTGCACTGTACTGGTGGCCCTACTGCTCTCCTGAACGAGAGTTATGTGGTCATCGGGATCGGAAAGGACATGCTTAGGACGGCGGACATGACTAATGGAGGAGGGAATATAACTAGCGGCCTTGACAACCAGAGGGTTGCAATGATTCGCGGCGGTCTCGAAGAAACGCTTTGAAATGCGTTTCATGAACTGGCAGATAGTGGGAATCTTGAGGTCAACGTGAAGGATCTCGTTGCGAACGTAACGTCCCCCTGTTACGTTCGCAACGAGATCCTTCCTGTAATCCTACGGAGGAACTTGTTCTGGAGGGTCTGCATTCTATTGAAGCGATGGGGCTTGGCGTGTGCAAAGACTGCACTGGCATATGTCATGATCGCGCGGAGACGAGGCGCGACGCGCGATCGCTGCTTTTATACTTAGTCCTAGACTCGAACTCGAACATTCTCAAAAATACTCGAGTCGGCGACTTTGATAAACAAAAAGCGGAAATAAAAATAGAAATACAAAAAAATGCGTTGTAAACAATCTCGACTTTGTTTTTGAAGATAGAGCCGAAAGTCGCTTGTTCACAACTATTAGGGTCTAATTCAGAGGCGGCTTTTATTAAAGGGACTGCGCGCTCACAAGTATACGCGCGGCGGGCGGAGTCAAAACGTTCGACCAGTGACCAGAGAGAGGTGTTTTGTTTTTTTTTTTCTAAATTCTTCCGGAACCCCTATAGGGGTATCGCGGAACCCTAGGGTCCCGCTGAACACACTTAGAGTACCGCAGTACTAGACTATGCAGTAAAAAGAATGTGTAGCTTTTATCACGGACCAAAAATTATAAAATATGTAATTAAATTGACTTTTATTAGTTCTTCTAATATATCCAATGATTAAATCAAAAACCGTGGACCGCTTTAGATAGATAGAGATATTTACATAACATAACATCACGCCTTGTTTCCCCGAAGGGTTGGGAAGAGGTGTACCTATAGTACACCCACATTTTGCCAGTTATGTTTAAGTCCCATGTAATAGGGGGCGAGCCTATTGCCATCAACCGGGCACAAATCCATACTCCGGGCTGAGGACTGAGAAATTCCAGATAGAAAAACCATATTTATTTAGATATTTATTTTTGCAAATATGGGTACAAAACACAGTGACATAAAATATAATTAGTAAGAGCCATATTTTACTGGAAGGCATGCAAAAGTACAAAAAAAAAATACAATAAAAATGCTAAGTACATAATAATAGACAATTGCAATATAGAGATTGATTAGCTTTAATTACAATTGAATTATAGTAAGTAAGTACTTCAATAATTATTGTCCACAATTCTTATCCCCAAATTATAAATTATTTTAAGGTAATGGCTTTATTATTTTATGGTTTAGAAAATGAAACAAGAATTTTTGTGACAAAATTTTAATTAAATCTTTAAACCTTTTAAACAAAAACACGTATAAATTAACAAAATTAACTTTTCTTTGCCTAATCTCACATTCCTTAGCATTCATTGACAGTCTTAAAATTTTTCATGGTAGGTACTTTTATAAAGTTCTGTAAGACATCATTAGAAAAAAAGCACTAGAAACTTATCAGAATTATCGTTGTAAATGCAATCACTGCACAAAGGTACGACATGTTCTGGGGGTATACATATATATTTTTTGTTTTGCTGTCTTTCTTCGCAGTGCATACTTGACATAATAGGTTGGGGAAAAAGTTTTTTCGAATTTTTTAAGAAAATTCAAAACATTTTTTAAAATAGTTTATTGACATTTAACTTAAGTATGTAGGTACCATTTTGTTAGATAACTTTTTGCCATCTTGTAGGTAGGGACATGACCCCATTGCTATATAAATTTTGGGAGTTCTGAAAAAAATACCGCGACAAGTGGTTTTGGCAGTCCTCTCGAGATGTTAACCTGACACTGCCTAAAGAATTCTGAAGAGGCCGAAACAGGTGGAAATCTGAAGGTGCAAGGTCATGACTATACGGCGGATGCATTAACACCTCCCAGCCAAACTCTCTTATTTTTTGCTGAGTGGCTAAAGATGTGTGAGGTGGCTAAAAACGTTATCATGATGAAAAACCACGACCCTTCTGTTGATTAATTCCGGCCGCTTTCTCTCAACTTCTTGCTTTAATCTCATCAGTTGTTCGCAGTAGAGTTCAGAATCGATGGTCCTGCCTGGTGGTAACAGCTCATAATGAATAATGCCCTTCCAATCCCACCACACACACAGCATCACCTTGTTGCGAGTTAACCCGGGTTTCGCCACAGTCTGTAAAGCCTGACCGACCTTTGACCACGACCTTTTTCGCACGTTCTTGTCGTACGTGATCCAGTTTTCGTCACCAGTTATCAGCTTCTTGAAAAATGGTTCGGTTTCATTACGTCGTAATAAAGAATCACAAATGAGTACACGGTTCATTAGGTTTCTTTCAGGGAGCTCGTGAGGTACCCAAATATCGAGCTTTTTTGTGTACCCAGTTTTTTTCAAATGCGCCAAAACTGTTTTGTGGTCAATTCTCAGTTCTTCAGCTACGTCGTAACTACTGATACTCCGATCTTGCTCCACTTTTAAAAAAATGGCATCCATTTTATCCGTAATAGGGCGACCAGAGCGACGTGCATCTTTGCCATCAAAATTTTCGGATTGAAAACGCTTAAACCTAATTTGTGCTACTCTCACATACACTGCACTAAGTCCATAAACATCGCAAATTTTTTTCGCGGCTTGCGTTGCATTTTTACCTATTTTGTAGTAACATTTTAAAATGTATCGAATTTCTTCATTAGATTCACTCATCTTGACGATACGAAAACCAAATAAAAATCACACATTATCCTTATTTGAGTTTGAAATTGTGTTCTTTAAAATTTAAACTTTCAATGATATCAAAACCAGCCAGATACAAATAGGATAGCCAAAGGGATTTTATTACAAGTTCATACATACTATAACGCGAAAAGACTTTTCCCCCAACCTAATATTTTAAGAGCATTGGCTCTTTTAGCTGGATACTGGAAGAACCTTCCGAATCCGGTAATCGATGCTCCTGAGTCCTGCTGCGGAGATGAAAGACTTGTGTCAGAACTAGCAGACCTTATTTAACTTCAAACATCAGACAGTGGAACATCTTTCTGAGGTATCTTGCTCTGTGTAGTTGAGATGACTACCCACACTGACAGAATCCTCTTCATCAGTTTACTCCTGATCAGATGACATGACATCTGCTCAGGTCAAGGTCAGATTCTTCAATAATTGATATAATACGCTGTAGTTCCCCTTCCTCTCGGTTTTTTTTTCTATCTATAGCCTAAAAGTAAATTAATTAAAAAGAAACGGCAGTTCAAGCAGAACATGCAAAAAAAAAAGAAATCTGTGAAAAAAATGTCGCAAAATTGTTATACCGAGTACGGGGGTGTGTCATATTTACATTTTTAAACTTTGGCCACACGTAGCTCCAAACACGGTCGTCGTGCAGCTCATTCTTTGTAAACAACGCTTAGTGCAACTCGTAAATTTCAGCAACCTACTGAGACGCGGCAACGTCGCTTTCTTAGTTACGAATCCGTAAACTAACAAAATCTTCTTGGGTCATTTTGACTCAACCTAACCACCAAATATTTTAAACTACATATTTTTACTTTTAAGTCTAGTATATTCTTCACGTATTTAATAAGTCTAAACTCAACGAATTTATGACTTGAACTGAAGAGTTCCACTACCACCTCTTGGTTCCATCGTCGGACCCTCGACACGAAGTGCAATATACTGAATTCGTCAAAACAAATCATATGACTCCAAACTCGAGGGGTTTACTAGTAGCCACTGAAGAGTTCCATTACCTACCTCCTGGCTTCATCATCAGACCAGCTCCAAGATACCAATAAGTATAGTTTTTTCATCCGAACTACATATACACACAACGTTTAATTTCGATACTACAAATTAGAAGTAGGTTAAAATTGACTTCTAAGATTTTTTTACGTTGTTCGTTAGTTACAAGTGAAGCTAATAAAAGCGTGTAAAAAACAAACTGTTTCGCTAGGTACACTCAAAATAAGTGTGGTTCGCAAATATGGTCTCACATCGTTTTCGTTGAAAGAGTTATTTATTTTGAATTCTACGACCTTAGCAATTCTCTGAATTTTCACCATATAGTTTGAAAAGGGGACACTTTTTTTAGAAGCTCATCATATTTCTTTTGACTTATCCTAATCCAGAACCTTAAAACGATGAATTATCAAAGTGTTTCCGACTGGGGTTTTGTTTATTTTCTCCGTTTTACATATATATTATTCTGTTTCATTTACAGTACCAGCCCACGAAAACTACAAGAAATGGGGTTACCCTCGTCTGAAGGACATGGTTCGTATATATAAATATTTTGATAATGGTCATTAATGGTGCACTGATTTTTACATTATGTGGAACGCCACTCCTAATTTTTGGAACAATGCGGTAGAAGTTGACTGGTAGAAATCGTCACGTAAGGGAAAAGCGTTATGCCCCCTTCATGCGAATTTCTTACTCTCTCTGTCTCTTTCTATTATATACGAGTGTAAGTGTGCGTGGAACTTCGTTCCTGGCCACCCTGACCGCACCTTTTTTTGTATTTCACTACACCCATTTGATTGTTTACCTATTCATAGAATACATCTTCCTACCAAATTTAATCGATATAGTTCCAATGGTCTTCGAGTAAAATAGCTGTGAAACATACATACGGACAGTACGAAATTGTAAGGGTTCTCTTTTTGCCATTTTTTATGGAGCCCTTGTCTTGGCCAGGGTACGGCCCGCCCTTACAAGAACTGCGTTTTTTTTTTACATAATGCTTAATTTCCAATAAATACTTGTACAGATGTTACCACCGCTAGTGGTATAAGCATGAAACAGTATGAAGAACAACTCAATGGTTTGAGAAAAGAAAACTTTCATTTGAAATTGAGAATATATTTTCTCGAAGAGAAATTGGGCACTGGATCGCCGCCAGCTGTTCAAGTAAGTGCCTAGATTTACTTCCTTTTAACAAAGGTCAAGATTAACAAAGTTAAAATCTTTTAATTTTGTTAATCTAGACTCTAGGTCCTAGTCCATACATATGTCTAATTGTATGTTCACCAACCATAACATGTCCTAAAATTACTCCTCCAAAATACAAAGAATCTCGTTAAGTAGAACTTTGGAAGATAGTAGGTACCTACATACTTATATTATATCACACAATAAACAAATCCAATTTCCATAATAATACTATAAAAAATATCAAGAACAAGCGGAAGAACACGTACATGCAAATCCACGCAGAAGAAGTCGCGGGCAAACTACTAGCACTTTGCCCGCGACTTCTTCTGCGTGGATTTCGTACTTTCCTCAAAGATTCTCATACACCCCCCCCCTTCCCCCCCTCCCCCTTAAAAATTTAGTTTTAGAAAAGTTATTAAAACGTTTATTTTCTCTTCACAAGTTATGTACTTAATACTAATATTATAATGAAAGTAGTGCACAAACAAGGAGCTAACTTTGTGAGAGACTGGTGCCTGAAGTAGGTTTATACAAAAACCTGAATTACAGGTCACCAGAAGAAGAAGTTATGTTTACGATCACTTTTTTATCTATTTAAATAGATAAAAAATTATATTCACACGATAGAATTTTGCAAAAATCGTTTGGGATGTTTCTATAATTTGACTCAAAAGATTATTTATACCAATTTTTTAGTTAATCAAACCTCGCAGAAAAAACCTCCCCTTCACAAAGTCACACCCCTTTTTGCCCCGTTAGTGGTCGATTTTCGAAAGACCCAAAATTCATGATGCAAGGTTGCAAAACCAAACTCTTACGACATTGTGTAGGTTATAGTACATTTGTTTTCTTCTTGTCGTATTGTTGGCAATCTACATCGTGTTTCGTCATCTTAAGTACACTTTACTGCTTCCTTCATCAGTTCTAACGACACATCTTATATCTCAGTGTACGGACCGAATTCGGCTCAAACGTCGCGAACTCGAAACTTATCATCGTTTCTTTTCTGTCATAAGTATTAATACTTACTAAGTTTCAAGTTAATCGGAACCGCGCGTTAAAATTCTTGGGCAAATATTCATGCCAAGTTTCAAGTTTTTAAACAATGAACAATGAATCAGATTTTTCATAATAACTGTATCCCCTCTTACAGGGATGGAATTTTGAAAAATCGTTTATGATTTTAAAGTAAATCAAGGTGCGCAATAACATACTCCCCTGTCAAATTTACTACCCCTCTTAACCCTGTTAGAGGTTTTCGAAAAACCCCGATACACTTTATTCTTTAATATGGTCTTAAATATAATTACTGAGTTTCGAGTTAAACCGACAGCGCGTTAAATTCTTCCATACAAACGTTGACTCTCCCAATCTTCTCCATCTAGGCCTATGCTTAACTACCCCCTAGATTCTATGGGGTAGTTTAGCCAAACTTTACATGTTTGTTGTTTTGTTATTATTACATGGGACTTAAACATAACTGGCGAAATGTGGGTGTACAGGTACACCTCTGCCCAACCCTTCGGGGAAACAAGGCGTAATGTTATGTTATGTTGTTAACTTTCGACAAGATTCAAATTTATAAACTCAAGAAATATTTTTTTTCGTAAAACCCCCATTTCACCCCCTCGTAGGTCGAATTTCCAAAAACCCCTATACATATAGATAGTCTAGCACTTTGCCCGCTACTTTGTCAGCGTAGGTTTCGTATTTTCCCCTACAAAATTGATCACACTCCACCTCGTTTGTCGAAAATTTTTGATAATCTTCTTATCTAAAAGTCAATTACCTATCAAAATGATTTGATGGAAAAATATTTTTCAATTAAACTGTATACTGTATCGTTTGTGATACCCCAATAATCGTTTGTGACGTTTGTATTCTTTGAGCTATAGGATTTTTGTACCAACTTTTGGATTGATCAAGCCACGCAGTGAAATCCTCCGTCTAACATCTACTAAGTACCCTTTTTCACTCCAGAGGGATAGTTTTACGAAAAACCCTGGTACAAACATTATTCTTTATTGGTTTTATGTATAAATACAGAATTTCAAGTTAATCGGACCACGCGTTAAAATTCTTCCTTATGAACATTCCCATACAAACACCCCCTAATCCCACTTTATATGGTAGTTTAAAAAAAAAACTAAAATGTAAAGTCAGTATTTACTTAGATACCTAAGTATTCGAGCCAAGTTTCAAGTTTAATAACTAAAGGAGTAAGACTTTAAGTACAAACAAGATCACCCTTTTAACCCACTGAAGGTCGAATTTTCAAAACCCCCTTCTTAGTGCTCCCACTACATTATAAATGGAAACCGTGTGCCAAATTTCCCGTTCCTAGTCCCAGTAGTTCCGGCTGTGCATTGATATGTCGAATCAGTCAATCAGTCAGTTTCTCCTTTTATTTAACTGAGTATAGAAGATGTAGTTCGTAGGTATTTCTGTTTAATTAACTAATGTCTTTTCAAGGGCCTTTTGGAACACAATGTAAGACTTCAAGTGGAAGTAGAAGAATTGAGAAGGCAACTGAGTGATAAACAAGAACTACTTGCTGCAGCTGCAGAAGCCATTGATGTGTTGGAACAACAGGTAATGGTACTATATTAACATGGTTTACGTCTTGAATACAATTTCTTTTTTATTCCTTACTAGAGACTCGCCCCTTTGTCACAAAAGTTTTTCACAACTTGACAAAACGCCGAGATTCCCTTAAACTATGTAAGGTTTATATTAATGTTGTACACATAAACCTGCCGGAATAAATTCTCTAAATGGTGGTTAAAACCGCATCAACATCTATTGCGGAGTTTTGAAGAACAACGTGGTCACACAGACAGACGAGAATAGCGATTTGAATTTATGGAATCTATGGAATAAAAATAAGCAGGTTCTTAGTCATAGTTGTCTTGACCAGTAAGCAATTGTAAAGAACCTTAACTTTAAGTGAAAAGTATTTTCCCCTCTGGGAATAAGGCGTGAGTTTAAGGGTGTGTATTATTTAAAACTTAGGCACTTTACCAAAATACCATTTCATTGAATATGAACAACCTGACTGAATTGCCTTTTTTTACAGGGTTCCATATCTACTGATAGTGTAGAAATATCCATTAACAATAGCAATATTATAAAAAAAGAAATCGCATCACAAGACCAGGTAAATAATCAAATCATTTGTTTAATTGCCAGCGCATTTCTACTAACGGTTCATCGAATAAAATTTTAATCTAATAAAATAAAATAAAGATATTTATTTTACTACCTTGAGCATCAAATATGTTTTTAAATTCATCATACATTAAAAATCATCAGCCGGCGGCATGTCGACCGATGTTGTAGGCTGTCCCTAAATGATTAATCTATTTGAATTGTTTAAATTCCTTTTTATTGTAGGAAACTGAAAAGAAAGAACCTGTTGATGATACATGTGCAGAATCTGAATCGGCTGGGTAAGCAACCTAAAAGTTGTGTTATTTTTTTCTTCTCATAAGTGCTGGTTTGAATTTGTAAATTGTTTTCAGTGACTATTTGGCTGTTACGGTTAATAACGATGATTTGGTAAGTATATTGAAGAAACAAATCATTTGCTGTTCATAATGTATGTTATTTTGAACAAATCTGGTGGAACTTAAAATAGTTAACACTACCCTTAAAACCTATGTTACTTTCTCTACTGGTCACAAGTCTGACCGTTCTATTTGAATTTAGCATGAGTGGATTTAGCATAAAAATTGACAACATGCAATATGATAAAGTGACTTAATACTTCATTGCAGGATGAACTAGTCAAATTACGCAGAGAAAACAAAAAGGCTTTACAAATGATAAAAGGATGTATGAAAAAAATTCAACAGCAAGACAAAGAAATCAAGAAAATAAAACTAGTAAGTTGGGCTATTCATATTTTATCAGGCTATAAATAGACAATTATTATGTTTTTTTTTGCATGTTTTAAAATATAATCTTTTCCAGGACAAGGAATTAGTCTACGCGCATGTAAGCGACTCACAATTAGAGAAATACGAGGAAATACTGAAGTGTAAAGATGAACATATCAAGGACCTTGAAAACAAAGTCAGGGATTTGCAGAAACATTTTGAAACAATTCAGAATGTCGACGCGGGGTAACAATAAATTATATACACCGTATACACGTGTGTTTAAACAGTGTTTTGATGTCTGATTGACCTATACCATACTTTCCATGATTTCAGAAATCTCCAACAGCTGCTTACTAGAAGACTACAAGGATTGGCATATTTCCTCGATAAATTACTATCACACAAGTAAGTATAATATTATAATTCCATTCAGGAACATTACATTTACATCTGTCTTGTAGACTTACTTATGATCTAACCATGGAATAGATAGGCTAAGTTGGTGATGCATTTTAAAACAATACACATACATGTTATAGCTCAGTTAAATTGACAATCTATATCTTATTTAAATACATATAAGTTACCATTAAATCTAAGCGTGAAAACTGCCTTTTGACTTGATTATTTTTTATTTTACAGATGTGTGCTTGGTGAAGATAAGAAAAAGTTGGCTGAAAGTATACTAGAGCAAAGTCTCGCCTTGCCTGTTGGTTTGGAGTTGGACGAATCTATGGCGCCGGAGGAATTCACAATGGACGAGAGTAATATGGATATATCGCAGTCATTGAGAATTGAAGATTTAACTATGATGTTTGGTCACCATGTGGGATGTAGCGATGATAACAGATATTCGGCTTCGGGAAAAGCTTTGTTCAAACATTTCCCTCAAGCGGATGTTATAACGGAGTCTGAATGTTGGTCAGAGCCAGATAGGAATGTATCGCTCGCCCGCGTTGGACTGTGTGATACTGGCGTCGGACTGCGCGAATCTAGTACTGATATAAGCAAAGTTCGCTCAAGACGAGCGCGTGTATCGTATGGATCCAGATCAGAAGACAATAAACCTATCATTGAAAGCTTGGTTGAGGAGATAAACCATACAACTAAGCGAACTGAACAGTTAGAGGAAGAAAACAACAACTTAAATAGTAAACTTACGTTTTCAAAAGAACAAATCAATGAATTGACCACAGAAAATAATGAGTTAAAAGAAAGGTTACTGTCTGAACAATTAAGTTTGGCTGATGCTAATAAAACCATTGATGATTTGAGGAATACGGTCGTGAGCTTGGAATCTCGAGTTAAAGATATTGAGCAAAAGCTTTCTGACTCTGTCCAAACTGCTGATAGATTACGATCAGAAAGACAAGAATTAGAAGCCACGTTTATGGAAACGGAACGTTCCTTGAGGCGCGCTGCAGACGAAGCTACTGTTCAAGCGTCGCAAGCGGCATTAGAAAGAGCTCGCGCCCAACACGATAGACTACGCATTGAAAGAGAGTTGGAAGAGACACGTGAAAAGCTTTTCGATGCATTAGAAGTAAACTCTCAACTTGAGATAGAAGTTACTCGCAAAATGGCTTTGGACGTCAATAATAAAGTAGCAATTGTTCATGAAGGTCTTCACTCGGAAGAAGAGCGACCTACTTCACCAGATCAAGGTATCGATAGTGACAGGCTATCAAGCTTAGAACAAAACGATCCTGTTGCTCTGTCACCTCGTAAGTATAACATTAATATTGTTATTTTAAAAAATTTCCTTGATTGCTATGCTCCTCCCTGTAGAAAGACAAAAAAAAAAGTAGAAAGTCATTATAAAATTGTTCAAGAACAGCAATCAATAATAGTTTCTCTTTTTGTAACTTTAATACAAACGACTTTCTTTGCAGGTTCATTATATGAGGAGAATGTAACATTGAAGCAGAAGCTCGCGCGGACCAAAGCGACACTCGCAGAAACTCTGATGCAACTGAATGCTGCTAATTTGCGCAAGAGAAGTGTTCAACGTGCTATTTGTAGAGAGATTCACAAGACTCAAGGAGTGTTGCGCAAAGCTCGAGATCAGTTTGAAAATCAAACTAACAATTAAAAAAACACATTTTGCACAAAAACATGACTATTTTAAAATTTCTCATTAATTACCCACCATTGAGGGTTCCAAAGCAAGTGATGACATGTAAGATAAATAACATTGATTGGTAAAATTTATTAATTGACTTCCCAATAAACCCAGGTTGAATGGATGTGACAAGCGAATGACTGAATATTTTTGTATGTTTATAACGATTTTATACTAAGATGTAGGCAGTTCCAAATAATGAAATTTAAGAGATACAACTTGCAATAATTAATTAATAAACTATCTAGCCCATAAAACGCTCACGATGGGTTAGCTAGTTAGTATTTGCAGTTTTTTTTTTTTCAATTGAACAATCGCTGTCAAGGGATCTGTGATTGAGATTATGTCTAAAATTAGATAAGCTGAAATATGTATTTGATTAGTTTTTTTATATATTTGTGTACCTTAGTTGTGTAAAACGTTTACCGAATTTAGTTAAACCATGTCTAATATTATTTTAATTTTATTAAAAAACTAACTAGGAGATTGACTTTTATTCCAAGACATTTCATGCAAATTAAAAATACTTATATTAATCTAAATATTAGTTAACAAGTTGTAGTTCTGGTACACCTAACTGCTAATGGGTTAAACTCGACGATTTTGTGGACTACAACATGGCAAGTATTTATTGACTGTTTTTTTAACAGGTAGTCGGGACGATTAGAAGTAAGACACCAGTGACTACATAGGTTATTATTAAATAAAATAGGTATAACCCTTAAATGCATGAAATTATATATTTTATCAAAAAAATTATATTATATTCAGGCGAATGGGTAGATTCATGGAAAAATAGTAAAAAAAATCAGTATGCATATTTTCATATATTTTTAATTAAAAAAAGTCCTGTATCAAAAATGAAACAGTATGCATTACGCACTTAAAATATGGTTACAAATTAAAAGTTAGTTTTTTTACTACTATACATGTATTTATTTATTATATGTTAAATGTTAAAAATATATAAAAAAAAGTTTTTTTTTTAAGTGTACCATTTGGAGCATTTTATAATACTCAAAAAACATACAATCAGGAAATTGACAAAGCCTTCTTGAATCTGTTCTAATGAGTTCATAGCCAACTTTATCAAGACCAGCGTTTTTAGTACGCATAGCGGGTAAGCTGGTATTTATTTTCTTCTTACAGATTTCTTCTTCAAGACTTGTGCTTGGTCTTCCTCTCTTGCTTTATCTATGTGTTCCGTATTTAGTCATTGTTTCAGCCAAGTCAGCGCGAAGTGCTGCTACCATAAGGCTTTTAGGATTCACTCCCTTTTGTTTATGGACTTTTTGGTATAGGACCCAAGCATTTTTCATGGTAATATCCAAGAGGTGATAAAAAAATCTTATTTACCACTATCTTGTCTTGTCTTCATTTGGATGCGGTATCGACCTAAAAAGCTGTCCAGTAGGTCGACCCCACCCCTATGAGCATTGTATTCTTTTGTAACTTTAGGACAGGAAATAGACAACCTTGTGTTCTCTTTCTTATCGTATCTCTCAATAGTTTTAGAAAGTTCAGTTCCAACATACGTCGACTGAAGTATTACCTGTTTATTATCTTTCCCGCTGATGCAGTTACTTCTATTCCCTCGTAATTTGATACATTTTCATCATAGTGCCCTGCAGGTCATCATATGCTCTGGTATCATTTTTATATATATTATGAGGATTTTAGTTATTTACGTTAGTACTAATATTGGCATCGGGCAGGTCATCTCCTAGCACCTGAAGTAGTTCTTCTCTTGAAGGGTAGAAGTCTAACTCGTCTCATTAGTTATCATCCTCCGATAACTCACCGTCTTCCAATCTTCGAAGAATATCCTCTATAACATTGTCCTTGCAACGTATTGCAGCCATCGCTGTAAAAAGCAACTAAAATACATGCACAAATACCCAACCACCAAAAAATTACCGCTTAGAATAAACATATTTTTTTCTGTCGTTACTGCATAATGTATCATTTTTGATACACATGAATTATTAGACGAAAACAGCCAAATTCAAGCATAATAATAAAATGAACAATTATAAACACGAAATGTTACTACTCACCAATACAATATATTTTTTATAAAGAGAAAACTTGACTCAAACTTATTTTTATCGTCACTCAAAAATGTAAACAATCACCGTTCGCGCCAAAATCGTCGGTTGGTAAAAAACTGTCAGTTTTGTTCGTGCGTATTTTGAAAGCTGTTATTTTTTTTTAATTCACCCGTAAGTACAGGTTATGGAAACTTCAAAACATACGGCCAAGTTTGACGTAAGTAAAATTTGTAGCTGGCAGTAGGGTTTGAAATTAGTGTTTCATTTTTGATACGCTATGCATTTATGGGATAAGCTAGTAACTGTCTCTGTGAGAGAAAAATATCTGAAGGAAGTTATATAATTATGTACGATGACTATGATTTACATACGGCTACCTACCTACCCCATGAGGTTAAATACAAAATACGTCATTACCTCTTGAATACTTACTGCAAGGTCTCGAGTGACGAAATGATTAACACAACCTCAGGGCTCAGGGGGTTTGCCTTGTTCGGTTTTTGATTATAATTCTGTAAATACATAGGTACTTGCTAAGGTCACGAATCATATTTTGTTCAACATACGCCCGGCCACTGACTTGCAAATTGCAAAAAACGTAAGAATATTTGAATTTCGCGGGCAACCTTGCGCTTCCCCCTAAAACCATTTGGTACCTTTCAAATAATGTGTAAAATGAACTCAAACTTGAGGTTTTTTTTAGTATTAATATGCACGTAACCGTTTAGCTTTTAAAAAATTGCCCGTTACACAAAAAATAAGTTATCTACAAAAGCCATTGAAACTTTCTAAAGTTCTATGTACATTTCTTTAAAATGTATTGCAAAAAAAAAAAAAATTGGCGCCGCTTTTTTAGCCAATGAGGTTACTGAAACTATGATATTATTAACGCATTTTACGCCGAACAACATAAACATATACCAACAAAATATTGGCAAGATGAGAATAAATATAGTAAATCCTGATATAAATGAGCTGGGTTACGTTACAGCTATTGCAAATATCAATGACAAACATGATAGATCCACGCCCTCTGATTACCATTGGAAAATACTTAAATGCAGGTAAGTACCTGCATATCCATAAACTTATTTTTATCATTGAGATGTATGCTGATTTTTCACTGTTTTGCTAAAACAAATAAAGTAATATGAGATTACTAATGTAGGTATACCCTATATCTGTACAAGCCTACTTGCTTATTACACACAGGCATAATAATACGGAGTATGCAAGCTATGACAAAATGCATGTAAATACTGCAGAAATAATACTTATTGCAATGTAGATTACAAGTAGGTACCTATAACAACATACTTACATATTTTTCAGAATGATAATCTTCTCTCATTCGTCAATCTTGGCTTGCCCAGACAAGAGAGATGTAAAACAGGTTCATATAATTTTCAATAAGGCAGGAGATAACTATGATAAATTAAACGCGCTATTTGTAAAATTTTCGCTAATGCAGGTAAGTTACTTCTCGTTCTGCATTTTCCAGCGTAAGCACCGAACATACAGGGTGTAAAAAGATGTCATATAGCCGTCAACTACGCATTATTGTTAGTGGGAAAAGTTGCTATATGCAGTATTGCGCAATGTAACACACGCAAAACATTGTGTTGTGCTCATGGGGCATGCAACGGTACAGCACCCTAATTGCGTAACACATTTTCGTAAACGATTACGACTAATCTGTTTGATTTTGACGGTTCAAGAACATTCATTGCGTTCTATATATTGGTGAGCAGAATTTTTATCGACCCCACCCCTTTTGCTAACCCATTACTTAAGAAGCAATGGGTTAGCAATCTGTTTCAAAACGATTCAGATTCCGATTGATTGTGTATTACGCAATTAGGGTGCAGGGGTCGTGAGGTGGGCGTATTTAAGGTTGTTTTTTTTTTAATATCTCCGTAACCAGAAGGTTCCCAGGTATGGTCCAGTACAGAAAAATTATTACAATGATGGGGAGTACAAGTGAGTCGGTGTCTTTTTACACCTGTTATAATACAATACATATTAATCTATTTAAATATACGCAGCGGATATACTTGAACTATATCTACTTTTAATAGAAAAAGTTATTGTAAGTGCTTTAATCAACAACAAACTAATTTTTTTTAAAGCTACTTGATTGTTCATTTAGTACTTGCGTTTTAAGGATGGTGGAATTAGATCGACAACTACAGAAATATTTCAAAAATGTTTCCATTACACTATGACTGCAAGAATCGCACCTGTTTGGAATACATTAGAAGATAATTATCTCATAAATAATAGAGATTTTCTAACTGCAAAGGGACCTCAAGAAGGTGTCAAATATAATGTTTCAGTTAACGGTAAGGCCGCGTAACGTCGAGTACGCGATCGACGCTATATTCGTAGTTTGTAAAAAAGTTGACATACAAACGCGATTTGGTTTATCGCACGACTATGTCATATTCATACAAAAGAGCGTGACGATCGCATACTCGCGCGACGATTGCTTTAGGATACGACGGTGTTAGTTCCGATTTTGGCCACGCGTCAAAAAAATCGATCAAAAAAAAAACCTCCGTTGTAAGTTCTAACCGGCGCGCCGGTTAGAACTTACAACGGAGGTTTTTTTTTGTCATTTGTCAATAATTAATAGTATTGACAAAACGAGACGGCTAGTGTGATAGTAGTAAAAGTAGTAGTAAAAGTAGTATCAAAAGCTAGTTGCACCATTTGGTGTTGAACCATGATTATAGACAAATTAGTTTTCTTTCAGACATCTACACTGTTCTCGAAATAAATGCTGTGAAAATAAACTTAATGATATCGGAAGAAGAATTTTTGCCTGGCGAATGGATAAGAGTCATGCCAAGGTCTGGGTCTAATTTATTTTCCTATCTTACAATATTGTTAAGTATCTCAATCACAGGTAATCATTATTTCACTGTTGGTAAGGTAAGGAAAGGACTAAACCGAACTAAAAGAAAGTGGTGTCAGCGTAGGTAATACTCTAAATATGTACCTTTTATCTGATTACATTACAGTTAATATTTTTTTCCTGTTCTAGCCTAAACAAGGCTATCATCGAAGAGAGTCATAAGGATTGTCCTGAAATATCGAAATTTAAATCATATAAAGATTTACGTCGCCACTGGAAAAATATTGTAAGTCCTAAAGATTTTATTTTCGTATGGCTTTGGCCCTGAGTTCCTTAGTTCTTCAGTGCCTTGCAGGTCAGTTGAACGACAGAGTCAGTAATAGGTATGACTGCATTTTTTTTTCGACGCACATTGCTGGCCTATCCTGGCCTAGCCTGGCTTCCTATCTTACTCTATCGTCTATGCATAATGATGGACTGACTGACTGGCAGTGTCTGTAATCTACCAAAATGGGTCATGCCAGTAAAGTGTCCTTTTTGTCATATTAACAGCACGGATATCGTCTGCCCGAAGAAGAATCTTCGTATTACTCAATTCAGTTCTGGCGCGGAGAGCCGTTACTTTATCCAAAACGATGTGTTATCAGAAATTTTCCTATTGTAATTCCGACTTCTAAACTGGTAGAGGTAAGTGACACTTCTTGAATTTCTTTCTAAGTAGAAAGTGGAATCCTTTACACTGGTTTCTACCGACAGTTTTAATCCTTCGTCATCGTCCTCATCTTAAAAGGGAAGTAGGTATAATCGACCTCGTATTCGCTTTAACACTTTTGGCAACAATTCCCACTAAATTGAAACTTCAGCAAGGTTGAAACTGGCTAGCTGTCACATAGACAAATAGGTACTCTACCTAGACTTTGTCGTTTAATGACGTGTAAGTGACATTTAACCTAGGACAAATTTTCTGAAAACCCTTCAGTTAATTGAGGTTCCAGCGAGAGCGGGCTAAAATGTTTTTACTTTTGCCATCGAGTCGAAAAGAAGAAGACATTCTAACGTTGAATGTCTTATTGAAGAAGAAGACTTTCAATTCGTATAGTCAGACTTTTTTAATTAGCTGCAGTAAAATGACACTTCTTATTACTGCAGCCTAATAAAAGTCTGACTATAGATCCTGGTTGTGTTACCATCAGGGACTTAAAAAAACACCATCATAAATGTTACAGAATTATGGAATTGATAACAGAATCAAATATGTAACACTTGTAAATGTGTTATCTCAAAACACTTACAAAAGTGTATCTGTAATACATCTGTAACAGACATAAAAGTGTTAATAATATAGTAATTAAAAGTTTACTATACATTTATGCTTCTATAAGCATTAGATAGCCGCAATCCAATCGCCGTCTGACTGTCCGCCGCGCGTTGTTGCCTAACCGTGAACTGTTTCCGTGAATTCTGTAACACATATTAACACATATAAAAGGTTATACTTTGATTCTGTAACATTATTGCATCTGTTACAATTATAAATGTGTTTCTTTTAACAAACATACACTCACGCCTTCTTCCCATGGGGGTAGGCAGAAACAACATAACGCCACCTGCTACGATCCTAACATACTCCTTTTGCCTCGTCTACGTTCATACATCTGGTCATACACCCACGCCGGTTGCGAGTGTTACGCACCTGACCTTTCTGAAGAGCATCACCAATAAGGTCACTATATGTCCTCCTAGGGCGTCCCCTCCCAGCGTTTCCACTCACATCTGCCTTGTAAATACCTTTTTCACCACACTACCTATTATTTTAAATTATTACCCATCGATTACAGAGTTTAAAAACCTTTTTTATTATCTAGAGCGTAAAACAGTTTTAAAATTCGAAGGCTTCCGATTCAACATTTACTCGATGTTTTATATAAAACCAAAGAGTTAGGAACAAAAACGTTTTTAAGACAAAAGTTAGGAACGTGTCAACCGAAAATACCTGGATAATCAGAACCGAAAATATCCGCTTTTTAATTTATTTTAATACGTATTTTACTGGTTTTCTTTCTTTTTTGCAAGCTCCTCGTAGTGTGGTGAAAATTGTTGTGTTTCACTTATGGGTAAAAGTTTTTAGCGTTTCGTGATTTGAAACCTTCACGACGCTCAGGGTTCATCTTTTAAACCACTCGCTCCGCTCGTGGTTTAATTCTAGAACCCTTCGCTAGCTCAGGTTTCATTCCAAGCACTCACGGCAAAAAACACTTTTACCCATATGTAAAACAAATAACTATTGTTAGTCTCCTTTCATTCATCCTCTCAACATGACCAAACCATCTAAGCATACTCTTTTCAATTTTTGTCACTACATCTTCTTTTAAACCGCACGGCTGCCTTATCACATCATTCCTCAGCCTATCATTCATAGTCACACCACAAACGCTCCGCAAAAAACGCATTTCCACAGCATTTATTCTGCTTTAATGCTTCTTTTGCCACACCCAACATTCACTTCCAGACATTAGCGTAGGCACCAGCACCATTGTGAACAGCCAGTCGTGCCTTTTTGGGCATTAACTGGTTGGCCACAACTGCATGTGTAGCACACACATTCACTTTATTTCCCGCATCGTGAATGCGGGAAATAAAGTGAGTGAACTCCTTTCCACATCTCCATAAATCTTTCCATCTCTTGTAAACAGACTCCCCAAATATACGAACTCACTTACTTGCTCCCCACTCTTATCATTTATTTTCACATCACACACCGATACATCTTCTCTTTCCAACACCATGACTTTCGTCTTATTTACATTTATATTCATTGCTTTCATCTCATATGCTTCGTTCATCAGAGTCACCATGTCTTGCAACTGTTCTGCTGACGATGCAAGTAGAACTTGATGATCTGCATAGAGCAGGCATTTGACAGGCAACCCATTCATCGTCAATCCACATTCACCCTCTTTCAAATCTGTCTGACAACTATCCATGTACAGGTTGAACAGCCACGGTGACGCTAAACAACCCTGTCTAACACCCCTTGAGATGCAGAACCAGTTCGTGTATACCCCATTTATCGTAACACAAGCTCTGGAATCCTTGTATAAAGATTTCAGTGCCCGTACCAAGCGCCAGTCCACACCGTACAAGGATAGTGTCGACCACAGCTCTTCCCTCCACACACTGTCATATAGGCCTTCTGCAAGTCAACGAAAGCACAGTAGACTTTCTTGTGCTTTGCCAGGTGTTTTTCGGCTATGCATCTTAAGCCTCATTAATCTATCAATTTGGTCCATACCGCCCATTCCCTCTCTAAATCCTCCCTGCACATCCCATATTTTCTCATCTGTCACTCTTATCACTCTGTTTATCAAAACCTTCGCAGTTTGCCGACAACACTGAAAAGAGTAATGCCGCGGTAGTTTTTACACTCCTGCTGAAAGCCTTTTCCATTATATAGTGGTACGATTACGGCCTTACACCAAACATCCGGTACACGGCGAAATCTCCAACACATATTAAAGATTCGGCACAACAGGCTTGCCACCACCCCGTCACCGCCCTTCAGCATTTCAGCAGACACTCTGTCGTACCCTGCAGCTTTCCCGGCTTTCAGCCCTTTCAGCCGTCTTACAATCTTATCTATTTCTATCTGATTCTTTTCATCTACTTCTGAGCTTGGGTCTTCAAAACTGGCAACTAAACAAACATTCAAAGTATCACTTCCAGCGTTCCAATTTAGGAACTGTTGCTGTTTCTTTTAATACGGTGTTAGAAACATTTAGTACGGTTACAGTTTGAGTCCCTTTTTTTTTTTTTTTTGGGTGGGAAATCATCAAATGACTTCTCCCGCTCAGGGTGGAGCGGGAGGGCGTGTCAGACTTTTACTGACTAAAACCCACCCGTGTTCCTTCAGTTGCCTGTGCCAGGGCCACGGTTTTCTCTTTAGATTAACCCGTGACCCTGAGGCGACAGTTTGAGTCCCTGGTTACAATTAATGTATTCTTCCTAATACTTCCTTTCTTTCTTCAGAAATTAGTAGTCTCAAGATTTTTGAACTGCCTTAACAGCAAAATGGCCAATGTTCTGGGTACGCCACTCAAAATTCAGATACAAGACATTCAGCATGAACATGAAAACTTGATTGTTAGTACTATACCTACTCCTGTTGTAGTTAAATATAGATAGAACCTATAGGTATTCAATTAATTAATTAATATAAGAACTGAACTGTTCTGAATATTCAGATTTTCGTAGCGACCCAGTTTAATACTTAAGGGTAGATTCACCAATTAAACTGAACGCGATCAACACATAAACTAAGTTTAAGGGCTGTCAGTGTCACTATTCTGTGGAAAATTGACACGTTTTAGATGTGCTGATCGCGTTCAATTTCATTTGTGAAATCAGCCCTTAATGGTTTAAATTATTGAGGCTACGATCAATTTATCACGTCTTTTGTTTTAGGTTTCAAAATATAGTCTTTCAGAAACGCAAGTAGTGAGCCTTTGCACACCAACACAGCAATCTAGTGTCTATAGACATACTTAAAATGAACCTGGCTTCAGCAAGAAATCACAAGCATCCGTGGCGTGTATTGTACGGTCAGCAACGAAACAATATGATGATATTTATGACGGTTTTTGCATTTCTTGTAATAGTTTAGCTAGTGTTATTGTGATTTTAGTTGAATTTCGTGGCTGTCTGTATCGGACTTAGGTGAATCTCTTGCACCTGCTTTGGTATACGTACAGTCACTCAAAAAGATAAGTTGAAAGCATCCATTGGTTTCTTACTGAATTACAACTATATCTGACGACCCTGGTTACCTAACTTTTTGGGTGACTGTACCTACCTACATACCAGTCGTTTAAAATTATAATAAAATAAAGTAGCTATTGTCATCAGTGTAGTGTGTCTTTATTTTTATAATTGGTCATCATTTCAAATTACTATTAATAATTGGTCATCTAACCTTAGTATTAAAATTAAAATTCAGTTTGGGAAATTATTGAATATTAAGTAATGTACATTAATAAAAGTCAAGATAGCCAGTCAATTCTTAAAAAATACTTAACAACTTGCACTAATTATTATTATAAGTAGGTAAAACGGTAGTTGGTACCTGTTAACTTCCTACCAATTGCCATGTTACGTTATGAGCTAAATATTACCTACTGTTACCAGAACACTCCGCTTTCCAAACAGAAATTGCATTCGGTAAGTACTTTATAATTTCTAATGTTACATGTGACAAATAAAATCAGCTAGCAGCGTCACTTGTGGGCGAGGACGTCAACAAAACTCCTCTTCTTGTAGGTGATAAGGATGACTGACTGGCTGTTTGATGAAAAAATCTGGCTACTGACGGTGATAAGTTCCTGTGTGGGTGATACGGAGATAATGCGGCTCTAGTGGGCTCCTGGAAAAGTACGAAAACTCAACGTTCATTGATAGACTTGATTTTTGGATCACAGACAACTTTTATCAACGAAATTATCAATTTATCATTGCTCTTCTATTTGTTACCATCTGCATACCTATAATAATACCGAGAGTAGGTACCTATACCAATCCGCACGGACCTAAACTATTGGAACTGTGGGACCTAGATACCTAGGCTAAAACGAAAATATAAAATTTAGTTACCGAAAGTCGATCTGTCTGTCTTGATATCCTTGGTGGCATTGTTGTTACATGTTCATTATAATTTTGGATAGTAGGTGGGTTCATCAAATGAGTTAATTTGTAGCCTTTTGCCAAAAGTTCCAAAGTTTTACCTGAAACTTTCAAAAGTTACAGAGACGGTAGATATAGTCAGCGACAAAAGCCGTTGTTTATGATTTCGGAAGAGTAGAGTAGGGAGCAGTAGTGGCCCATGTGGCATAATTATATGTTTGTCACCCATCAAGAGGCAAGTAGGCATGCACTTACCTATCCAAATAATGCATTTTTACACATTACTAGCTGACCCCGCAAACGTTGTTTTGCATTTTTTTTAAATAGATGTTGGCCGATTCTCAGACCTACCCAATATGCACATAAAATCTTATACAAATCGGTCCGGCCGTTTAAGAGAAGTTTGGTAACAAACACCGTGTCGCAAACACAAGAATTTTTAATATTTGATAGTAGATATATAGAACCTTATAAACAAATACGTACCTGTTAAAGTTGTAGGAATGTTAGTATTACATCTTCCAGTAGCCAAAATCTTCTTCAAAGCTGGGACGTTATTGAAAATAATTGCTACAGCTGCTCCGTCCGCTAGTTGGGATGAATCGCAACACGACAGTAAACACGTCCATTTATCAGTGTTCCAGTGTTCACCAGAAAATACTGCTAATTGTAAAGTTGACGCGCCTGTAATTATGAACATAACATAACATCACGCCTGTATTTCCCAAAGGGTTCAGCAAATGTGTTTAGTACCTACATCCATAGTAGGTTCGACAGGTATATCCCAGATGGATAGCTACAATAATACTACCGAATAATAATATCGAACCCAAGCCCTCTTGCATCCACTAGGTATCGGTACTTAGATCAACTAACATGGATCATCTGCCATAGTATGTATCATCATCATCATCATTTCAGCCGAAAGACGTCCACTGCTGGACATGGGCCTCACTAGGTTCTGTGCTTCCATCCAGCGCATTCCTGAGGCCTTTACAAGGTCATGGGTCCACCTTGTGGGAGGCCTTTCAACGCTACCCGCCAACTTGTTCTTTTTGGTGTTTGTGTTCGATCAATGAATGCTGTTTGTGTGAAATGTTGTTTAAATTTTTACCGAAAAGAAAGTTTTTTCTTTCTTTCTTTGTTACGTCTTCCGGGACGCGGTTGCCACTCCACAACCTTTCGGACCATCGGCCATTTGTTCTACGAGCAATGTGCCCTGCCCACTGACACTTAAGTTTAGCCATTCTTGGGCTATGGCGGTAACCTTGGTTCTTCTGCGGATCCGCTTTGGGTGACTTAGCCTTCTAATAAGGCCAAGACCAATGGGGGAGTATGTGCTTGTATACAAAACATCAATGTAGTGTATTGACAGCTGCTGGGTCATTGAGTAAAAAAATTGCTCCAGTAAATGCAAAATCTTATCACAGTACAGCACAGAGGAAACATTAGGGGATACGGGAGCACCTATTGCACCTAAACCATTTTCTCGTAATTTCCAACTCTAGTTAAATCAGAAATCTACCTACATGGGAGGATAAGTCTAAGCAGCTATAGAATCCTGAAATAAAGCTGTTTTATTTGCCAAATATTGGGTCGGTAGGTAGGTATGAACCCACTAAGCTACACCCGCGTGGATGTCAAAAATTATCCCACGGGATCGTGCTACCGGGACAAAATGTAGCCTATGTACAGGGGGGGGGCATCCGAGGATGCCCCCTTGCTCCTTGACAAATATTACCGAAATCTGTGGTTAAGGCGTGAAAAGGTAACAGAGTTACTATCGTATTTATAATAAATCCATACTTATGGATTTAGAGATCTAAAATATTAGAAATTTAAGTTGCTTCCTGTGTTAAAGTAGTATATCGTTGATAACTTTCTAAATATTATTTTAATCCTGGCCGGTGTCTAGCGGGAGTACATTTACATAACGATTGCCGACCTACATCAAATGAACATGAACCAGTTTATAACATAGTATTACGTAAAAAGTAACTCACCAGATTCGCTCAATAAATGGGGATTTGCTCCAAATTGCAGCAATGTTTCTACTATGGTGATACAGCCGTAACGGGCCGCCAACCTGATTGGCCAACCGCCTCCGAAATTAGGGTCTAAACCTGAGCGCAAAAGTTCAATAAAATCATCCTCCTTATTACAAAAAATTAAATTTTTAATCTTGTGCGTGTTGCTTTCCATTTTAACGAGCGCGGAGCACCTACTAATTTTCCCGTTATTCTTAACTACCCACATGTAGGTAGCGGATAGTAAATTCTGTTGTAAAATATTTATTCTTCACATACCTACTTGTGCTGGGTACACACGCAGCGACTTCAGTCGCTGAGAGACTGAGGCATCATCCTATTCGCGTGAACTTAGTTCGTACGAACGCGCGATCAAACATATTGAATTCATTCGAATTCAGGAGTCCTAATCAAAATTCGTGCGAATCGCGTCGGCGCAGTGAGGCACCGCGCCCTAATCCACGGTCTCTTGCTCGCGTCGACAATTCGCGCGATGATCAATAGGACACCAGTTTTTGCCATCGCGCGTACACGCGATGGTCGCATCGCTTACTCGCGCGATGATCGCGCATTCGCGTTCTATTAGGACGCTGCGACACCCTACAGTCTTATGTGGTTTGATATTCATAGTTGCAATTTTACTCCTCGTCTTAAACAGTTTCCTCAGGGGATTCGGTTGTCAGTCATCGTGGCGAGCGGTTGTCTAGGCTGTGTTCCGACAAAAAATAAAAAGCGTGCACCAACCCTGCGCCCAGTTTCGGACAACGAAGTGATAAGTGTTTAAGAAACTGCTGGTGTGCCCTGTGTCGCGAAATACAATTCTTTGGAACTGTACACCTACATACATGCGAGGAACTGCTTGCTGATCCTGAGCTTCGAATTTGGTGAGATCAATCCATTCTATGGTTAAGGAAATTTAATTCTCAACAAGAAAGTACAAAGATCTCACGTAGCTCAGCTATTGTTTTAATTTATAGCAAATCATGTAAGGCTCCAACGAGCAACGAGAACAAGCTCGAAGGCAATGAACAACTTGCGTAAAGAGCCTAAAAGTGAGGAAAACCTGGATCTGTTGTGATCAAGTTTCATTGTCCAGCTCGCCTGTTTTTGATAAGGCCAAAAGGCTAAATAAGCCAATCGGACTGAGTTTTGACTTTCAGCTTTAATCTAATTATAGTTGGGCCTAGCGTGTCAGCAGGGTCGTGAACTTGAGGTTTGGCGGTTGTTATCTCAAGAGTCATTCTGGTAAAGGGTTTTTGTAGGATGTTATCAACTCAAAACAAAACGTACGCTGTCGATTTAGATTTCGTACAAGAACTTATTACCTTGACCTAGACACTAACCTATTATATGTTAACAATTGTAGCATTTATTACCAGAAAATACGGCTAACAAATGTATCAAAGTAGAGTAAACCTTCAACGAGGCGTTCTGGGGTGGAGAAGACATCCTAATTGCCGCGTCAGAATTGTACCTTGTAAACGTGTGCTCTAACTTGTAAAGAGCGGATGATTCGTCATATCATTAAACTGAACGCATTGTTTCTAAAAACTTGTATTTTGTTGCAACAAGCTTACAGAAATGTGCTTCAGGTAGTCCGGCCCTAGGTTAAAAAAAAAAGGTTTAACAGCCGCATAAATAGTCGGTCCAAGTGTCAAGTATTAAGTTCAAAAGCGCTGCAAAAACAGTGAGGGTGACGGTGACGCGCCTTGTTGGAATGCGGAATGTTGTAGTGAAATTATTTGAACACAATAAGCCCTTTTGAATCTTTATTGGGTCTTGGTTTTAAATAAATATAGTAATGTAAATGTAAATTGTGACGCGATGTCACTAATACCATTTATAATAAACTCAAAGATGGGCTAGAAATAAGCCAGACTAATGTATCAAATGGTGATCGTACCTTGTATGATACACAAACAAGCAAACGATTTTATTTTTCATAAACAGTTTCCTCTATCACATTACTTTCCTTAAAAACACAGAACGTATTTCAAGGTCATTGAAATTAAAATGTTTCTGCATTAGGTATGTGGGTACCTACTGACGCTACTGATAATTGTACATTTTCTGGCACGGCTGCTAAGTAATCTATGGGAGAGTAGGCCCGGAACCCTCGACCTCGACTCAGACGTCTTTTCAACATATGGCGCGAGTTTCGAGCCTGTGCATCTGTGTCGAAATTAAAATAATTTGGAACCGTGCAAAGGTGGTATACGTGCGTTCCTGATTCCCGGCCTGCGGTTGGTGAGACTACCCCGAGCTAGCTAACCTGGTGAGATCGTTCCTTATATTTGAGGCATTTGCCTCGAAGCTGTATAAGTTAACGCTTTCGGTGCGTGCTGCCCCTGAACAGTTGTCTAACCGAAATCACGCTATTTCTTCGCTTTCACCATAAATCGTGATTATTTTATAAATTATGTATTAAAGCTCTACAAACCCTATGTCATTAAATATGAAATTAAAATTAAAGCATTGTTCTAAAAGAAACTGTATTTTGTAGCAACAAGCTTATAAAAATGTGCTTCAGGTACACGACTTGGGGGTGACAAAAACAAAAAATGGTTTGTCACAAATGGTCGGTCCCAGTGCTAAGTGTTTAGTTAGAAAGTGCTGCAAAAACATTTATTGTTCGAAGGAGTTTTTTTGTTCCGTCTTGGTAGAATGTGGATGCCGCGCCGTACACTCAGCCTACGCGTGCAGGCCGCGCGCAATGTTGTGTCGGGTTCGATTCCCAACATGCTGCCCGGATTGCAGCGTAGACTTCTTCAGCTTTTATTTGAGTGAGGCAGGTAGCCATTTCTCATAACTTGCAAGCAATGATAAAGTAATAGTAGGAGAATAATGATAAGAACTTAAAAAGAGTAAAGTGAATTCCGGAAATTATCGAAGAGCGGATAAGTAATCTTTACTAAGTAAGCACAGCAGTAAGTTGACATATGACAGGCTTGCGTTGAATTGCAGATAAAATTTCCAAAATGATTTACTTAATAAAAATGCAATCTCTGCTTCTACTGTCTGCTACCACCACTGGCTCAGCGTAAACAATGCCACAATACAAAAATGAATACCATAAAACACAAGTAATAATACGTAAATTAACACCAACACATAGGTTATTGTTAAAAAATGGGGACAAGTATATATGGCATAATTTTAAAACTATGAAATCTTACGCATATTAGTAAGTTGCTAAAATGCTGAGGTTACATTTCATACAGGTGCGTTTTTTAACGATTTTTCAACATTTTCGTTAGCCATAGCGATGATGAGATATGATTATGAATGACTAGGTGCGAATTAAGGAACAGCTGATGCGAAGACGGCCGAGTTATCAGCTATTATAGTGAAGTGAAGGAATTGCGTAAACAGGTGGATTATCTAACCGTTATACGATAGCTTTATAAGAATAGAAGTGATTTTAGAAAAATATAAGACTATTGATAAGAAGGATTGCCACTAAAATACTTGAAGATATATGAAAACATTCACTTAAATGTTGTTAATTAAACATATGAAATAAGACTAATAAACAAATAAATAAGGATTAACTTGGAAAAAACTCACAAAATGTCTAAACCATCCACTGGATAAACAATGATCTGCAGTTTTCGTACTTCTTTGCCCGTGACGAAGACTCGACCATTCGACGGGTCCGAAGTCCGACGCCGACCGACGTCTGGATGACTTCGTATTCTGGACGTGTACAGTGCTACGCAAAGTCTCTTCAACAAGGTATTGATTATTCCTGCTGATACTGTCCCCGCTGAAGACCGCAACTGAAGAGCCTCGAGTTCGAAGTTTATTGTTTTTTCGAGACCGTTACTTTTGAAATTTAGACGACGAGACCCATGAAGGACCAATGCTAGCGCGGGGAGCATCAGTGGACTCCTGTATTTTAGGTAAGGGTTTAATGCCGTACTTATAACAATAATAAAACTGTTCCTGACAAACAGCTAAAAAAGTAAGAGGAGTATCGTGCGCCGCGGTGAAGCCAGAGGAAGTGAGTAGGCATCATGTGTGCCCGACATGAAATTTTAAACGGAAAAACCTTAACCAAACGCATCAAGAATCATAGGATGTGTTATCTCGCACATGTCCACAGACGACGAAAACCATACATGCAGCAATGCAGTATAAGGCAAAATCCAAAAAAGTCGGCCGACCTATTTACACTTGGAATGACAACCTCAAACAGGACAGGACTTACTTCGAAAAGGAAATCAACTTGGACACGGCTGAAGAACGAGATAAGATCTAAAAGGCTGCTAGCGAGATATACAGCAAACCGGAAACGGATAGTAGCGAGACCTCAGATGAAGATATTGGAACAACACAGCATAGCAGCGACCGGCTGCGACGTCCTTAAAAGATGCCCTCCCATAGACAAATTACCCCCCCCCTCCACTAGTCCAATGCTAATTTTAGGGTGCATTACTCGATTGGCTCTCACACTCCTATCCTTTCCTAAGGGCACGTCTTCCCTACCATTACAGTGCCCCCCCCTCTATTCCTTGATATGCAATGGTCTTTGTAGCACCATGAAGCATGAGGCTTCAGGGGCTAGTGCAAATCTTGGGGTTCATTCGATTAATCGAGTCTGGTCAAACCACGCTGGGGTCGGTGCATTTCATTCATTCATTCATTCATTCGTCTTAAACAGTTTCCTCAGTCGAGGTGAGTTTGAGTTAGGAACCAACTGTCAAACATGAGGTACGTCGGCATGTACCTTGAGGCGTACTTGATCCGATTTTCATGATGCCTTTATTGACGTATTTGTGACGTACCACCTCGACACTCATTCGAGGGAGGTAGATTTCCAGGTTACGACTTAGAAAAAATCTGCATCTATTAAATAAAATAAGTGATAGACATAATATTAACACTAGAAATAAAAATAAAATAGATCAACAATTTTTCAGACTATCTAAAGTACATAGATATTTTAAGGGGTACTGTGTTAAATGTTACAACAAAATACCTGGTGAAATATTGCAATTAAATGAAAGAAAGTTTAAAACTCATGTTAAAAAAACACTTTGTAATCAAGCATATTACAAATTAGAAGATTATATGCTAGATAAGAATGCTTGGAAACATGCTGGTCCTGCTCCATAGGACAATCTAGAGGCTAGACAAAATCATACTATTTGCTTATTGTATTGTATATTTGGTTATTTTTACTTTACTCACACACGTACTTATTCCTAGTTAATATATTAGGAAAATCATATATTTCTACAATTGTTTGTAATTATGTGAGCACAATGTACCTATCACGTGATTAATTTATATGCCTTTGCTTTAGTTTAATTTTTGTACCAATAGTGGTATAGTATTTTTATTCTTGGTGCATCGTCTTCACATTTAGAAATATAATTAATGTATACAAATATTGTAAAACATTAAAAGAGTAACGGTGGAGTTTCTTGCCACTTCTTCTCCATACGAAACTACTTTTTGGAAGTGGCGCCTAGAATCAGTTCTATTTTTAATGTAAATTTTGACGTTCAAAAGTGCCTTTTTATGGGCCTATTTGAAATAAATGCTTTGACTTTGACTTTGAATAAAGGGATGAGAGATTTTGAATCGCTATTTAACGAGGAACGACAAATCTGCTGTCAAAAATCACTGGCGTAAAAACTCGCTGCGTGTGTACGTAAGATTTAAAATTCAATCAAAATATTTTATTTCACCTAAACCTACATCGGCACATAAGAATCTTCTGAAGCTTGGTGCACAGTTCCAATTGGTCGTTTTCCTCTAAAGAAGAGCCGGCAAATAAATCATCGGTTATAAATAAGTGGCAATTTTACAATATTTTCTAATAACAGTGTACTAACACTACCGACTCTACTAACTCTATTTAGTTAAGGTATGAGAGAACATTGTAGGCCTGACAACAGCAACTACCATGCACCTACTTATTAAATAAAAAAGTTTTACAATACAGTGTACAAGGCTTACAATGTTCTCACATTCAGAAAAATAAAAAAGCGTATTTATACCAAATGACACGATTGTTATTGTGTTATGTGTCCGGTCAATGTCCTCGGTAAAATTTTTTTTTTTTTTTTTTGTGTATGGCATCTCGTAGTTGACCTTGAGAGGTCGTGACTACTTAACCGGACTATCCTGTGGCTGCCTTAAGCGGACTCAAAGCCTCCAGCCAGGGGCGTAAAACTACTTATATTATTAAGCGAACGCTCGCTAAGGGCACCCCCTGTGGGGTACGGACCTCGGCTTAGGGCGTCGCTGACGGGAGGACAGCAAGATGGGACAGGCTGGATCAAATTTAGTTGATTATTATTAATCGGGGAATTTAAAGCTACAGGCTCAGCTACGGCGCGGGCTGGCACTTCGTCGAGCAAGGGTCGGGGGGGACAATTACGTCGGGATCTTCGCGAGGAACCTCGGCGGCGAGGTCGGAATGTCGGTCTGTGTTTGTGCACTGTACTGGTGGCCCTACTGCTCTCCTGAATGAGAGTTATGTGGTCATCGGGATCGGTGAGGACATGCTTGGGACGGCGGACTTGACTAATGGAGGAGGGAATATAACTAGCGGCTTTCACAACCAGAGGGTTGCGGTGATTCGCGGCGGTCTCGAAGAAACGCTTTGAAATGCGTTTCATGAACTGACGGATAGTGGGAATCCTGAGGTCTACATGGAGAATTTCGTTGCGAACGTACCAGGGGGAGCCTGTTATCCTACGGAGGAACTTGTTCTGGAGGGTCTGCATTCTATGGAAGCGAACGGGCTTGGCGTGTGCGAAGACTGCACTGGCATAGGTCATGATCGGACGGATGCACGCTGTGTAGATCCGCAATTTGCACTTAAGTGACAATTTGCTACGTGCGTTGAGGACGAAGTGGAGTCTACCTAGAGCGAAGGCGGCGCGCGAACGAGCCGCCTTAATGTGCTCTGAAAACGAAAGGTCTTCGTCGAGAACTACACCAAGGTATTTGGCTCGCTTCTCCCAAGGGATCGGCTTGCCGAACATGGTGATCGGTCGAGGGGGGCAGGGGGTATGACGCGGCTTCGAGAATAGAACCGCTTGACTTTTGTCGGGATTTACTTCGATTCTCCATTTCCTAAACCAGGCGCCAAGCTTGTTGACTTGGGTTTGGAGAATGCGAGATATCGAGTCTGGGTCGCGGCCGGTGTAGTAAATGGCCGTGTCGTCTGCGAACAGAGCCAGCTGTGCCTTGCTGCACTTGGGCATATCGCTGGTGAAAAGCGTGAATGCTAGGGGAGAGATCACGGAGCCCTGAGGGACTCCTGCGCGAATAGGGTGGGGGGAGGATAGCGCTCCTTCGATGCGATAACGGAAGGTGCGATTCGACAAAAAGTCCCGTAAGATGAGCACGAGACGATCTGGCACACCGAGTTGGTACAGCTTATATAATAAGCCGTTGTGCCAGACTTTGTCGAACGCTTTCGCTATGTCGAAGAAAACAGCACCGGTCATCAAACCTCGTTGGAAACCGAAGTTGATGTGTTCGACTATACGGTGGACCTGTTGTACGCACGAGTGTTGGGTTCTAAAACCAAACTGTTCGTTGGGGATGAGGCCCTTTGTCTCGGCGTAGTCTCTGAGGCGCTTATAAATAAGCCTCTCATAGATTTTGCCGAGGACATTGAGCAGACTGATGGGGCGGTAACTACTAGGCTCTGACTTTGGCTTGCCGAGCTTCGGGATACCGATGACGGTGGCTTCTTTGAATGCCTGTGGGAAGATGTTGTTGCTCAGAGCACCATTGAAGATGGTGGTCAGTAGCATTATCAGGTGGGCAGGGAAAAGTTGGAATACCCTATTGGTGATTCCATCTGAACCGGGGGCTTTACGAGCCTTAAGACCTTTGATGAGGTCGTGCACTTCGTCGGGCGTGACTGGGGGCAGTGGATACTCTGGGTCTTCGACGGGAGGGAGGGAGGCTCTATGTTCGACTTCAGCGTCGACCTCAGAGAGGTGAGCTTGGTCTACTGGTTGAGAGCTAGGCGAGCATTGGACTTCTAGAGTGTCGGCTAGAAGCTCAGCCTTGTCGACATCATCGAAGGCGATGGTCTTGTCGGGACGGATCAGGGGGGGCATGGAGACTATTTCTCCGGATCTGAGCTTCCTCTGGAGTTGCCAGAAGGCTAGGTGGGTGGGCTCTAGTTCGCTCAACATCTTGTCCCAGCCGGCGGTACGCAGCTCCTCTATGCGTGTTCTTACAGTACGCTGTAAGTAACGCATATGGGCTTTGTTCGCGTCGCAGGGGAAGTTGCTGTAGGCACGGACAGCCGCGTTCTTCTCATTCAACAGTTCGCGTACATCGTCCGGCAACTTCCAACGACGGTCATCCGTCGCTGGAATTTCCCTTGAACAATCGTTCAGGACTGATTGTACGTGAGCTGTGAATGAGTCGATCGCGGCCGTCGTGTCAGCGATAGAGTCAAAATGGTCGGGGATTGGGTCCAAGTGGGGGGACGTGGTGGATTTTAAGCGATCGCTTACTCTCCTCCAGTCCGTTACCACTTTGTTGGGAAGGGGTTGGGTGGAATCGGGCAGACCTATGCGGGGGACCAGTTTCATGACTACTGGACGGTGATCGGAAGCGAGCTCTTGTACCACTTCTATAGAGTCCAACCGTAGGTTGACGTTCTGTAGGAGCGCCACGTCGAGTACATCGGCGGTGTGATTGGGATCGGGGGGAAAATGAGTGGGAGTCATCGGCGCGATGACATCGAAATTCTGAGAGGAGGAGAGGTTGAACAAGTGTCTCCCTCTGGAAGAGGTCCTGGTGCTATTCCAGGAGGGGTGTTTGGCGTTGAGATCACCCGCTATGATAACGGAGTCACTCAGGCTAAAAAGGACAGAAAGATCTTCAGTAAGGAGTTGGAAGTTCTCCGAAGTATTAATGGGGGGGAGGTAGGCCGAAACTATGGTGATCGGTTGATGACCTGTCATGCGAAGCCGGCAGCAAGACACTTCTAATCGTGAGAGTGTGGGAGGGTCTATGGGAATGCAGTATAGCTCCTTTTTGTAATAGATAAGGGTACCGCCCTTATGGCAACGCGTCCTGTCATTGCGAACTATACGATAGTTTGCAATTGACGGATTTCGGTAACTCGGTTTAAGGAACGTTTCCTGAACAAGGAGGATGTCGATGTGATGGTCGCGGAGGAACTCGCTGATTTCAGCGCGTTGTCGCAGGATGCCATTGGCATTGAAATAACCTAACTTTAGGGATCGGGGTTTGGTTCGCGCGAGGATTCCTTTATCCATGATTAGGGTTGGGTTGGTTGTTGAAGGACATCAGGGCTTGCGTAATGTCCGGGTACGCATTGTATATATTTTGGATCATATAAATGTTGCCGGCATTTCTGGCGGCAACAATTTCACTTGCCATTTTCCTGGCGCGAGGGGTAAGGAAGGCCGTGAACGTGCTCGAGATCACGTTGAAGGCGTCCATTGGATTCTGGCCGACCATACGGGTGGCTGCGGGTGGAGCTGAAGCGGCGGGAGCGGCTTTGTTTAGAGGCACAGGAATGCCTGGGGGCGCGTTGACGCGGATGCGGGGGTCCATAAGTGGAGGGATGGCCGCAGGAACGGGTCTAGGAGCTAAGGCTGGAAAAGCCTGCTGATGGTGTAAGTAGTTCCAGGGCGAGGGCCTCTGAGGACTCAGTCGCTCCTGGTGTTGTGTGGTAGGCCACGCGTGGGCGTAGCGGGGGCTTTCCCTTTGCTAGCGGGCGTCTGCACGCTTCGTCAGCTTGGGAGATGATGTTTTAGGGGCCTTGGGGCACCCACGATAATTGGCCGGGTGGCCTGAGTCGCCGCATAGCACACAGCTAGGCGGCTCTGTGCATAAGGTGCGGTCCTTAGGACGACTGCAGTCAGCAGTGCCGTGATCGCCCAGGCACTTGACGCACCTGGGTTTCGCGTGACAGTGCATCTGCGAATGCCCGTAGAGTTGGCAGCGGTAACACTGCCCTATGACACCGGTCTTAAAAGGCTTCTCGATCTGCAAGCCGGTGAGGTTGCAGACGGAACGGACGTTAAAGATAGGGTGGTGACCCTCAGTAGGAGGGCAGACGACGAGGACCATATCAAACGGTACCCTGCCTCGGGCGCGGTGCATGCGGTGGACTTCCGCAACGGGGACGTTTTGCGACAGAAGGTCGGCTTTTATCTCTTCCGCGGGTATCTCCTTCGGGATCCTACGGATCACGACGCGGACTTGACGGTCTTCGGGGAGGGCGTAGGTGTGGAAGGACACACCTCTAAGACGGAGAGTCTTTGTGAGCTCTCTGTAATCGTTTGACGTCGGGACGGTTACCTTAATACCCTGTTGGGTAGATTTCGCGCTGGTGTAGCCTATACGCAGGTCGGTGCACCATTTGGACACGTCTGTCCACTTCCCCTTGTCCTAGATGTACACAGGGGGAGGGGGGGTGATTTTTTTTGCCGCAGAAGGCTGGGCAGCGGGCTTGGCAGCACTGTGGCTGAGGGAAGAGGTTGAGGCCGAGGCGGCCTGAGAGGGGGCGGTGGCGGTGGCGGATGGAGCCACGGGAGCGGAGGTGGCTTCGATAGCCGGCTTCTTTGTCCTTGTGTCAGGACTCGGTTTGAGGCTCCTTTTTTTGGAGCCGACCGTCTTAAAGACGCCTTCGTCGGAAGAGGGGGAGGAGCTCTGGTCGTCGCTCGATATCAAGTACGGCGAGGTCGGGCGAGGGGAAGGCTCGCTGGTGTCCATGTGGACAGCCGGCGGCGAGCAACCTGGAAGTTGCGACGGAGAGGGTTCGAGGGCATCGCTAAACGTGGCGATGTCCGAGCTGTCGGTGCCTACTAGGTCAGAGGGACCGGGGACGGACTGCTGCAGTGCAGCGAATTTAGCGCCATACTTGGCGAGGAAGTCGGGGTCCTTAAATAGGACCTCCTTGAAGAACGCCACTATAAGGGCGTCCTCCATGGTCGGAGTGGGGGGAAGGCCTAAGGGAGGGAATGGTGGAAATTAAGTTTCCACTTAGAGCCTATTAACCCTATACCTAACTCCCCGGGTGGATTGGCCCGGGGATGAGTTCCCTCCCTGTCGGGTGCAGACAGGGAGGTGTGTACCTAATGGTGAGCCCTAAGCTTGTATACCCGTCGCCAGTCTTATTGTGCGAACGGGGCCCTGACCAGTCTAGCGCGAAGGGTGTAGACACACCCTAGAGACACTAGGTGAGTAGCTGGAAAGCAAAACTGTCACCAGAGCCGACTAGGAGATCCCCCAAGGCCGGTTATCTGGGACCCGTCCAACTAACTGCCTCGCCCTGAAGGGGTTCGGCGGGTGTGAATTGGGTCAACACCCCACTCGGCTTCGTTGACACCGTAAGGTTTCAACCGAGGACCACGAAACTGTGGTTTTACCCAGAAGGGGCCTAGTGAAGCTACTCACAAAACGTCTGATAGAGAAACGAGATTTGCCTTGAAAACGGCACTTTTTTAATTGATTAAAAATAAAATCAATTGCTTGATTTTATTTTAATCGGAGTATTCGGGGCGACTACGATGACGTCACGTGGTTGCGACGAGTAGGAACAGGAAACACAACACTGGAGCGGGAGAGCGCACAAACACGTCCATCCGCGGCGAGAGTCGAGCGTCGAGTCGAGTCGGTAAAATCTATGAGAGGGTTATTTATAAGCGTTTCAGAGACTATGCCGAGACAAAAGGCATCATAACGAGCAGTTTGGGTTTCGAACCCAACATCTTTTAATACCATTTTATTTTACCTATGTTAAACAAATGAATAAATGACTTATAACTTAACACTCTTGCGTACAACAGCATGCCGATTATGTAAAAATCTCAACGTGAAGACTTGCGTCGAGTGAACTGTCAGTGTCAACCCGTCTTGGTCAATCCCTAGCATTAGTGGCACTGACAGCTCACTCCACGCTCACTTCACCTAAGTTTTCACGGTGAGATGGTTACAGAATAGCACTACAGGTCCACTGTATCATGGAACACTTAAACGTTTGTTTCCAACGTGGTTTGATAACGGGTGTTGGTGCAATTTAATGTTTTCCACGATGCGTTCATATGTTTTCGCCTTGTTCTCAATGGAATTTTCTATACACCCCTCTGCTACAGCACCCGACTTCCATCCTCCATGTCGCTTGAGAACAGATAAGTCCGGTCCAGAAATTGCCAAAAGAGTAGCAGAAGTACGACGAAAACAATGTCCTGTATAGAGCTTGATATCTGGTAACTTCAAATAAGTAGCGATTTCTTCTGGCATGTTAGAAAATTTATTTCATCCCATAACTTGTTTGAAGCACTTGCCATTTTGATAACGGATGAACAACCGATTGGTCTTCATATCAGCAGGACGCAGGTCCAGGTATTTATGTACAATAGTTTTGTATTCTCCTCGGTATGCGAAGGATCGGATTTTTTTGTTTTTGTGTCTATATAATAACAGTAAATTATCCGAGTGTTTTTCGACATCATCAACACTTATTTTTTTAAAGTTCATTGCCACGACAAGCTCCATGTACTCCGAAAATTATAGCCACCTATATCAAAACCGAATGTGAAAAAGACAAGTATCTATCGAAGTACAGGTTACAATTAAATGCGCGTAATAAAACACTTTGGTTACGTATACTTCACTAATCCACAATTTATATAGTTACTACCTAAGACTGTCGGGTGCATCATTAATTAGAGTGATCACTCTGAAAATTAGTACTACTTTACTATGTTTTATTAAATCAGGAAACGTACCGCTGCTGTCTAAACATTGATTAAATATGCCTGTTCTATGTTAGAGGGTTTGGTTTCCGCACTTAGTCCTACATGTGGACCATTTTACGTGGGCCATGGCGGCCGTCGATGGTTATTATTCTAACCAGCCCACCTCCCTCCAGAAGCCGATCAAAGCTTCTGGTTTGTTGAGAACATCTGTGTAAGATCCGGGTGTCCCGACGGTTTCTGTCCTAATCTGGGTAACGCCTGTGCACTCAAAGAGCACGTGCGCGATGGTCTCGTCCGACTCCATGCAAGCTCTGCAAAGAGGGCTGTCCGTTATGCCTATTGTGTGAAAGTGTTTATTTAGCGAGCAGTGTCCAGTGATGGTCCCCGTCACCAGGCGCAGGCCATTTCTGTCCAGGCGTAATAAACGTCTGGTTAGCCTGCCATCTAAGGATGGCAAAGCTTCCTTGGACTGCCTGCAGGCTGGTGTCGAGGTCCACCACCTCTCGGCTTGTGTGTGGGTGGACTCCTGCAGCCACCTGCGTATCTGGTTGAAGGGGATGGGTTCAGGCCCGCAGGTCGACGTGCTGGATGCTCTCCTGGCTAGTTTGTCAGCTGCGTCGTTGCCTAGCGAGCCACTGTGTCGTTTTATCCAATGCAGTGTCACTGTGTTGCGGTTGGATACCGTTACTCGTTCTAGAGCCTTGTGACATTCTTGTATTAATAATAATGAACCTTACCAACTAACATTTATAAAGTATAAAACAAAATTTTATTAATATTATGTAGCTTAAAACTATGTTACTAGCACTTCCCTAGCTTGTTCTTGTGCTGTCCTGTGGTACTTCTCCGCGGAAGCGACGGAACACTATTATACTCGTAAGTAATATATTTTTTCCCCAATGATTGGAGGACTGAGGCGCTGTCGGAGAGTATACGTATATGGGTGTCCGTAACTTTCCTGGTTTCTATGGCATTCGCCGCTTGTATAATGCCCACACACTCCGCCTGATAGACAGTGTTGAACATTCCCAGCGGATTTGATATGTTTTATGTTCAGGTCATGTGAGAAGACTCCGACTCCAGTCCCAGATGCGGTCTTCGAGCCGTCGGTGTATACTCTCATCTCATTTGGGCCTGAGTAGTCACACTGGGGTTTTGTTGCAGGGCGATGCCAACATTGGCTGTCGTTTGACCGCATCCTCCTTTATGCGTGTGTGTAAATATGCCTGTTACCGGAGGTTCTTGGAGGTACTTGCCATCATTGACCCTGGCAATTATGTCGATAATATCTCCAACAATATAATAAAAGTACTTTGTGATCTCCAAGAACCTTAGCGGATATCGCCTAATGTCTAGTGTTTTTTTAAGTTACGACTTTTGAACGCTTTTTAATTGTGACAAAAGCAAAGGACTCGAATTTATAACCAGGAATGTCCATAATGAAGTTTCCTTTGAGTAGATATTCAGCTAATACAGATGATGAGGGAAGAGATTTCGTAACCTCAATTGGGATGTTGGTAAAGAAATTTTCTAGTGTCTCAGCAACTTTTCACTTATTTGAAATGGTTTCTTTATCATAAAATATCTCTGCTTTTTTTAATGCCAGCTATGGACCATTCACTAAATTTTGGTTTAATATTGATTGTAACTTTTAATTAACAGGACATGCTTTATTGAATTCTTGTAGAAAATAGTGTACCATAGAGTTTAAATTAAGAAATTGTGAATCAAAACTGGCTGTTGAAAGATTGCTATGAACATTTTAATACTAAACATTTTCAATTAATTTTTAGTAAGAGGTCATACTTAAAGGTTTTAACTAAGTCAAAATAAGCAAGACCTGACGCTACTCATAAAGTTTACATTGTCTACGCATGAAGCTGAGGTTGCTGTTATTCTAGTCGTTTCAATATAAATATACATTTTAAATTGAATCATCTAAACAATAAGATAAACTTAAATTATTCAGATCAATTTTTAGATCACCACAAAACGAATTTATTATCTTTAAAAAGTTAACTTAGTACTTCTTCCATTTTGATAGAAAATTATGACAAGTTTGAGGCTGGCTGTCAATAAACACGAAAGTATGGCCTTCAACCTCTACACATGCTACCTCACATAGGCGATCAACAGAGCAGAAGGCGTTTTTTTTCCCCATAAATCATAAACAACTATTACACAATATCAACACAGTATCAATCAGTCACTTTCGTATTTGCCCGGATTTAATCCAACAACCTCCTGCATAATAGGCGGGCCCACAGAGTCCAGGACTTCAGGCCCCTGGCCCATCACGTCAAAAAGCATTGTAGATTCATTTCTATCGATACGTGGCCCAAAACTTTTAAATCAGACTGACCCGACAAACCAAGTTTTCTGTGAAAATAATGGGCGTCTGAGAAAGGTATTCGCGTTGCTGAATTTTGGGCCAAAAAGTATAACCAGACAAACGTGGAGAAAAGAAATAATATTATGATAAATACTAAAACACCACTAAAATAACACCACGTACCATAGACACATACTTCCATGATGCACACAGAAAAACAAGGGTCTATTTTTTTTTTACAAATCTGTGATTGCCAATGTCAAATCAGAATGTGTTGGCATAAAGGCCTCGTAGCCATGCCATATACATTTTAAAAAAAAACAGAATGTCAAAAATGTCAACAATTATGTGTTTGAAAGTTACGGTGTGAAATGGATTTAATTATCCTAAGCACCGGCAATACATTTTATGCATATGATTATTTATATTTCTGTAATAAATATGGGAAGGCATGTAGGCAAACTAACCTGTCAACCACAGCTTATTTTATTTAACCATTCTTTTATTTTACATTATTTTCACGTAATATCTTTAAACTTTTCAGGCATGCAGAATGGAGGAAAATTGCGAAAAGGGAAAGAAGAAAACGGATCCGCACAATTCAAGCTAAAGAAAGAGGTACGTCAACAAGAATCAAAGACATTCATTTCATTTAATAAAATAGGTAGGTATTATAGTGATAGATACCATTTAAATGCCAGAATTGGCCTTCCTTCTTGAGTTTTAGGCTACCTTTCCTAATGGGTGCCAACAGGACCCTAGCTATTACTAATGCTCCGCTATCTGTTAGTCGCATAACAAAATATCACGCCTGTAATCTATTATCTAATCTATCTTTAATTGTATGGTGTTATGGAACCCTTATAGTACTCTCGCTTGACCACTTTTTCCGTAACTTCTTAATTATTCTAGTTCATTCAGTTTGTGCATTATCAGCCACTGCATATGCAGCACTCAAGGTCTGGTTCAAGTTTATCATTCCATGTCTCTTTCTTAAAATTACAAATAGCTTTTACAGGAGAGCTATTTAAAGATGCAAAGGTTGATAAAATGATTTTTCTCAGCTAGGTACTATATGAATATTGTAACAATTTAAATTTAAAAATGACTTCCAGATAAAATGTTCTTTACTGAATGGTATATCAAACAACAAGAATTAGAGGAAAAATTGATAGTTGAACAAATTAATAAAAATAATGATGAGGAAAACGAAAAATGGATTCAAGCTGAAAAAATTGCAAATGCACAATGGAAAAAACTTCAAGAAGAAAAAGAAAGACTTAAACAAAAGCGCCTTGAACAAGAGGCTAAGCTAAAGCTGGTAAGACTTCATTGAAAAATTTTATTATTTTATATCCAAGAAATCATTACACAAATGGTATGATTTATCACACTGTCTGTTGTTCTGTATACACAATAACATTTGTGGTACAAAATAATACAATATTATGTATTGTATTATTTTGTACCACAAATGTTATTGTTCAAAACTCCATGGTGATCTCAGGCTGACTACCAGGCACCATAATAAAGTATTAAAAATCTTTATGATAATAAAATTATGGCAGGAATGGGAGTTAGAACAGAAGAAAAAACAAATAGAGGAAGAGAGGATGAAAGTAGCTCAAGAAGAATTTCAAAGAAAACAAGACATCTTCATGAACCACTTGGATTTGTTTTTATCTGGAGATTCAATTGAGCCTCCGGCTGAATTGAAAGTGATGCATGAGACAAGACCACATGCTGATCCTTGTCCATTTTTTTCTAAAACAGCATGTTGTCGATTTGGTGATCAATGTTCAAGGAACCATCAATACCCTGGCATCAGCAAAGTATATCCTTTTCAAACATTTAATTTCATAGTGCTAAACCATGAAAAAAATTTGATTACAATTTTATTACTCTCATGCACACCGCCATCTGTGTGCATTTTGAGTTAAATTACTACTAATAAAACAAACCTTTTATTTTAGGTCTTATTAGGTACAAATTTTTATAACCATTTTGGGTTAAGTAATGCAAATGTCAATGAATATGACACAGATATTATGCTAGAATTTGAGGATAGTGATACATATAAGGAATACAAAGACTTTTTCTTTGATGTGTTATCTGAATTTGAAAAATTTGGTAGAATAACACAGTTTAAGGTGAGTAATAAAATTGTTCCAAAATTGCAAGGTATAATCAACCTTGTCTCTTAAAGCATAATTATAGAACTTGAGTAAATCAGGTGAACAGCAAATCTTGTGGTAGTTCATGATTAATGCATAAGAATCTCAAAATAGCTCATATTTGTTACAAACATGTTTTTAAATATAAATAGGCTTCCAGTATCTATAACCTATTATTTTTTGAAACATTGAATAAAATATTTTTACTCAAATCAACTTCAGATCTTTACCATCTACACATGGTTGACAAAATAATGAATAAAAGGAGGTTGGTATACAAGTCTTAAAGCTATATTCTTTTTAAAGATAAGTGATATCCCTAGCATACCTCTGTTTAAAAATCGTTATAGTTAAGGTTTAATCTGGTTGTAGGTCTGTAATAACTATGAAAAACATCTTCGAGGAAACACATTCATAGAATTTGCTGAGCTACGATGTGCGGTTGCGGCATATAGATCATTACATACACGCTGGTATGGCGGCAGACAGCTTTCCTTACAATTTTGTCTTATAAATTCCTGGAAAAATGCTATATGTGGTAACTTTTTTTTTGTGTGGATGTGTAATTTGTATACCTAATGCGGAATTTGCATTAATGGGAAATTATTTACATTACAGGCCTCCAGTTACGAAGGCGTTGCCCAAAGGGTCGTGCGTGTAATTTTTTACATGTCTTCAGAAATCCAAATAACTTGTATAATGGATATTATACAAATGAAATGGTTCGGGAGAAGGATAGGTGAGTCAAGGATATGAAATACGCACATACGTACTTAGTACGTAAATCGTTTCTTTGGTAGCTATAGGAGGTATATTTTGTTTTCAGGACTCCCCGTTATTCAATGCGGTCATGGAGGTGGTCCGAATCACCGGAAACGGACGTCTCTAAAAGAACGATTTCAAGACGTTCTGAAAGTAGTGATAGACGACGTCTGCGATCTCGACACCGCGACGAAAATGATAAATATTACCGACGAACTTCATCTCGACGAAGTGACCGTAGTTAGATGCGCGTTATTGTTTTTTTTTTTTGTGAACAAGCAAAACTATCGCTTCTGGGGCACCGAAAATCCACGAGTGATGCACGAGGAGATGATTACAACCGCTAAAAGTGACTGCATGGTGCGCTGTTCACGCTGGAGGAGTCATCGGGTATATTTTTTTCGAGAATGCCGCTGGGCAAACGTGGACGGTGCGCGCTATAGAGCCGTGTTGACCGAGTTTTTTCTGCCGCAATTGGACGATTTAGGACTGAGGGACATGTGGTTCCAACAGGACGGAGCAACGGCACATACTGCGCGAGCCACAACCGATATTCTGAAGGCAGCGTTCCCGGGTCGCCTCATATCTCGTTTTGGCGATTTGCACTGGCCCGCAAGATCGGCCGATTTAAGCGTTCCAGACTTTTTTTTGTGGAGTTTTTTGAAGTCCCGTGTTTTACAAGCCCGAGACTCTGGAAGCCCTCAAGGACAACATTCGACACGAGTGCGAGAATCTGTCGCCCGAAGTGATGAAAATTGCCATAAAACGAGCCCGTATGGCAATCAATTGTGACGGCGCCCATTTGGCCGATATAATCTTCTCAACTTGACAAATAACATTCTAAAGGTTCAAATAAACATAATCAAAAAACAGAATCGAAGTTTTTCATTTAGAAAAAAAAAGAGAACCAAACAACATCTTTTGGCCCACCTTTTATATTCACCTAGAAATTGCCTCTCTTTCTATCGCGTAACTCTTATCTCTTTTTGCTATCTTAGGGTTATCTTCTTTTAATGAACAATTAATCTGAATATTTATAACTAAATACTATAATGTAAACAAATGACGTTTCAATAAACCTATTATATGTTAGGTACTTGCTTACCTAATAGTATGTAGATCAGAAAACTATTTTAATTTGCAATGTCTTCATAGGTACTTTAACCTTTTAAGATAATACAGTGTCTATGTCCTTGTATGTACCTTGTCTATGAAACTCAATATCTATTTTAGGTGTTTAGGTTACGGTGCGTATCCACTATTGCTTATCAAAAATATCTGAGCTGTATACCAAAATTACATACTACGCGCAGTGGCGTATTTTAAGATTCAGCGCCCTGGGCCTATGAGGTTTGCCGCCCCATAAAATAACGGAAAAAAATCTTTCATTATATAAAAAAAATCTGTGTGATCAGATGTGGGCTGAGAATGATGTTAGGGAATGCAAACACAATTTTTTTTCTGATGGTCAGGTTGGCTAACAGATTTGTCAATGACACTGTCATACAAACGGATTGGGTCAAGCCAGCTTCTACAGGGCGACAGGGAAATTCAATTCGAACTATTCCTTGAAAAGGGTTATAGTAGAGGACATTAGCAGCAAATTAAGTCTTGTAAACTAGGGGTCAAAACTGGATGGTTAACGAGCTGTGACGGTTCTTCGATTGTTAATTGAAGAATCTTTTATTTTTGAGATTATGTATGTTTTCGGCAAGCATATTTTTTTAATGATCACAAATATTTCATCTTACAAAAAAGCATCAATTTAATATTTAGAGTGGAGTAGTTTTATCATAATGAATTGTTATTGGTAACAATTCAGAAAAGTTATTAAAAAAATAGAAGAACCGACGCAGCTCGGTAATTATCCGGTTTTGAACCTTAGCTAACTGGACCTAATTTGTTGCAAATGACCTCTAAACCCCTTTCAAGGTACAGGTCGAATTGCCCTGTCACCCTGTATATTAAGAATTGCTGAACTGTTCATATACGTAGATAATTTATTATAATTTTTGTACGGAAAACGAACCTTCCGCATTGCAATTGTCACCGCAGTGCACAAAAATATGCGTTAAGTTTTTTTCCGTAAATGGAAATGCTTCCTTCAAATCCATTTATTTATTTTCATAAGACGTCAAGAATTGTTTTAAAAGAACACATTCTTGTTGTAGATCATCCGCCAGATCAATCGGGTATTGACATTGGAACCAAATTGCATAAACATGCAAAATTGGTTACCACGGCGTACGAAGTTTTGCGCTTCCTTAGCTCCCCCAACAATTAATCGCATGGGATGAAGGAATTAACCCTGAAATGGTCACGTCGCCCTGTTACAACACTTCTCCCTCGCGACACTCATTTCTTTCTCTTAATAATTTATTCTCTTGTGACTGTTACTGTATTATTCTTAGAATTTTCTTGTACCAGAATCTTCAAAAGTATCAAAAGATTTGAGAGATTGATTTTCAAAAAATTAATACTGTTTTACGTAATTAGGGTGCAGGTCTCCAAAATTCCGATATTATGGCAGTTTATAGTGAATTTTGTTGAACCAATAGCCCTTTTTTTGGGTGGGAAATCATCAAATGACTTCTCCCACTCTGCTGACATCGGCGACTAGGGGCGTGAGGTGCCGGCTTCCCGTTCCCTTTCGCTCCGTACCATGGCCTGGACCAGGGCCTGACGCGAGAGATCGCCGCTGCCGCCTCCGCGAGGACACGGCTGTGCTCCGCCCAAGCCGGGCAGACTATCACCGTATGCTACACCGTGTCGTCGAGCCAATAGCCCTACAGCTTCATTTTTAACTTCAAAGAGCCGCTATTGTTTGGCTTTAAACTATATAAAGGCTGGTACAAGCATCGTCTCTTGCTGAACATAGTTCTCGCTTATGGACTGATTATGGACTGACAGAATGAAAACGACTCGAGCAACGTCGAAACATCCTGACTAGTCCGGAGTGCGATGGAGTCCAACGCACTCCGGACTAGAACGACACGTCGCCGCCCCGCCGCAGATCAAAAAGCGTGTCCCGCGTCTTGAAATCTATCAAACTTACAACCAAATGAGTTTCGAGTTTTTGTTAATTATGTAGACTTTTTTGTAACTTCTGCAGGCGTTTATAGTCAAAAAGAAAAATGGACAAAGCTGAGCACGAGGTGCGGCTTGCTCCGCCCCTCACAGCCTGCCGCCCCGGGCCATGGCCCTTTTGGCCCTAGGGTAAATACGCCCCTGACTACGCGTTCGCTCTAAGTTAGCCGTTGAATGCGCGTCCCCTCCCCCCAACCGCCTGCCGCACCGCTGAGTCGCCCTCTCAGTACCGTAAGCAACGTCATCGCAAGCGCGAAGTGTTTCAGGTTTCTCGATATTTAAAAAATTATGCCTCTATTTTGCTACTATGCCTCTATTCTAATTATGCCTATATTTGGGTCAATCAACTATTTTACCCACACTTTGCTGTCCTCGAAACTTAAGGGCCAGTACAAAATTCGTTCGGAATATTGCCATCTCTGGCATCTCTTTGACAAAAGAAGGCGAGCGAGGGACGCGGTGCGCAGCCGTGTGAGTGTATGTGTGTGAGTAGATAGATAGCTATTATTAGCTGTACTGTACTTAGACTTACTGTATCCGCCCGATCATGACCTATGCCAGTGCAGTCTTCGCACACGCCAAGCCCGTTCGCTTCAATAGAATGCAGACCCTCCAGAACAAGTTCCTCCGTAGGATAACAGGCTCCCCCTGGTACGTTCGCTACGAAATCCTCCACGTAGACATCAGGATTCCCACTATCCGTCAGTTCATGAAACGCATTTTAAAGCGTTTCTTCGAGACCGCCGCGAATCACCGAAACCCTCTGGTTGTGAAAGCCGCTAGCTATATTCCCTCCTCCATTAGTCATGTCCGCCGTCCCAAGCATGTCCTCACCGATCCCGATGACCACATAACTCTCATTCAGGAGAGCAGTAGGGCCACCAGTACAGTGCACAAACACAGACCGACATTCCGACCTCGCCGCCGAGGTTCCTCGCGAAGATCCCGACGTAATTGTCCCCCCCGACCCTTGCTCGACGAAGTGCCAGCCCGCGCCGTAGCTGAGCCTGTAGCTTTAAATTACCCGAATAATAATAATCAACAAAACTTGATCCAGCCTGTCCCATCTTGCTGTCCTCCCGTCAGCGACGCCCTAAGCCGAGGTCCGTACCCCACAGGGGGTGCCCTTAGCGAGCGTTCGCTTAGTAATGTAAGTAGTTTTACGCCCCTGGCTGGAGGCTTTGAGTCCGCTTAAGGCAGCCACAGGATAGTCCGGTTAAGTAGTCACGACCTCTCAAGGTCAACTACGAGATGCCATACACAAAAAAAAAAAAAAATAGACTTACTGTACCATTCGTTCATAACGACTCGGAAGATATTTCTATCTACGTATTAGTAATTAGGCGTGTTCATGGTTTGCTTCCCCATGGGGAATCGTTTGTTAATCTACAGACTAGCCGTCCAATACCGGTATCTCAACATACAAGAATTTTTCGAGATCAAGGCCTTGTAGAAAAAATCTACCAGATAAGTCATACATACCTTTCTTATAAACTTTTGTAAACCAATGTTTAATGTACCTATAAATAAGCTGTTGGTGTTCTTGAAAAAAATATTTATGGTACCTATACATCGTTGTTGCGCGTGGTCTTAGGGGGAACCGGCCGACGTCATACGTCGAGTAAATACAAAATATAGGGATACTGTCTTTATTCATTTAAGCCTGTATTAGTTAAAAACTATGTACTATTACTTTTGTAATAAATTGTAACTAATGTATAAAAAATTAATACAAGTCAAATAATAAAAGCGTTATGCAAAATAAATGAAAAATATTCCAATAATTTATACCCATTTACGCGATATGAGTACATAAATGCGTTCTGAGCTAAGAATAATAAAAATAAAGGATTTTGAATAAACATTTTTGTTATGTTCTAACTTCATAAATATTGCTATTATCTTTGTTATTATTAATTCATCTATTTGAAAAAATATTAATCGAAACCTAATAAAAACGGACAAACGTTACAGTACTAATAAAGAGGAGCAGTGTCCTTGATACTAATAAATATGGATGATTTTGTGTCAATGCTGAGTAGATTAAAGTTTGCGATATTATTGTAATAACTGAGTGGTGACTTTCGCGCACCTCTGTGATGCCGAGATTGGATGGTTATAGCCATTACATTACTGAGTACTGCGTTAACCAAAACGACGGAGTTACAGTATTTTGTAAATCGAGTCTTAGTATTACCTACGAAGAGCCTACCTGTGAAGCTTTTAATTGTCTTGTAATGAAGATTAGTACTGAAAGTGTTATTTTAGCAATTTACTGATCGCCTTCAAATAGTAATATACATAATATACAAATAGTATAACAACTTTATCCAGTCTTTGGATAACATTTTAAATAATTTGGGCAGTTCCAAAAATATCTTCAATATTGGAGACATCAATATAAACATCTGCCCCGAGTCTGATGAGTCAACGTCTCTGGACTATCTGAATCTGTGTTATCCTGTGTTGACCAATTGGAACCGTGCATCTAGAATCTGACGTTTCGTAAGTGCCCATGTAGGTTTATGTGAAATAAAATATTTTGATTTTGTTAATTCCATGAATTCTTACCAGCACACTTTCTCACGAATAGACAAAATAAATCAAGTCTTGACCATGTTATGCTTAAAACACAAAAATCGGCTCTCACACTGGTGTTAACCTCTTCAATTACGGACCACCAAGCAGTCCTACTCTGCCTGCAACTTAAACAAAAGAGAACCTTTACCTATGTATCTATGAACCGGATCGAGACAGAAGGGTTGACGTCAGATCTCAATAAAACCGATTTTGCACCTATTGTAATAATAAAAATTTAATGGATAATACGGTCCCTAATTGGGAAGCCAAATGTAATATTAAAAATTAAAAGAATAGGTGTGTGTGTGTGTGTGTGATCTCCTAAAAAAAAGTATGTTATTGTAAGAAATTAAATTTCGGGCGCCGTGGAGCGACACACTATTAATAGATAGCCAGATAAATAAAGTTGGAGAGATTGGACCATTAATCTTAGGATGGGGGCCTGTGGATGTCAATGGTGATTAAAAGACTCACTACCTTGAACGTTCCCAGTTTATTGTACCTTTAGCCTAATGTATACTATTATATTAATATAAAGTTTACTTGCTATATCATCATTGCATCTTTAAATTCGCAGCTGAAGGCTGTTATGTTCTATAGGAAAAAAAGATATAAAAAATATGTAACTTGAAGCTTGACCCCGAGAGCCGGAAGGTGGTACCTCTCAGGTAATCAGCCCCCGTGGAAGGCCAGTAGAAATTTATTTGAAGTAAAGGTGGAATAAGCACCCACAGTTGTAGGCTGTGGACAAAAAGGAACTCTGAGATGTGTTTTCACTCCGAACTCGGACACGCGGGGACGCATCGACCAACGAAAAACTTACCGCTTATTCCAGGTATATAAACTCGCGTCTCCCTCGGTGTACCGTGAAGATATTTGGTATAAGAGACGTAGGGAGGCGACGAGGAAACCAAAAATCGGATCGAAATATCCACCGGGACCATTCCACGGGTCCTTTGGTTTAGGATTAGGGCATTAAAGCGCCACAATAAACTAGATTAGTTACGATTCCATTCAGGAAAAATCAAGAGACATGTCACTTGACCAACAAAGATCGCAAAAGTGACCTGTCCAATTTTGACGTCCAAAAATGTCATACGAAATGTATCACAGATAAAAAAAATAAAATTAAGAAATCGTTCCGAAATCGACTACAATCATCAATACATGTAACGGTGTAAAAAAACTCGTTACACTATCTATGCGTCAACCGATGCAAATTTCGCTATGGAATACTTCTCCATGTCAATTCAAAGGACTATATTGCTAAACACAGTTGTAATAAAATACCCAAGACGTCATACAGTTATGAAGCTATGGATTACACCTGTACCCTAATTGCGTAATACACAATCAATCGGAATCTGAATCGTTTTGAAACAGATTGCCAATCCATTGCTTCATAAGTTCGATAAAAATTCTACTCAACAATGTAAATAAAGCAATGAATGTTGTTGATCTGTCAAAATCAAACAGATTAGTCGTAAACGTTTACGAAAATGTGTTACGCAATTAGGCTGCTGGTCTGTTATTGTGTATTAGACATAGGGTCAGGCTTCATAAACGATTGCGACAATCACCTAATAATAAGATTTAAAAAATAACTTACTCCAGGTGTAGAAATCATAGCAATAACCTATTAAAAAAGGTCAAGCGAATGTATGATAGAGACTTATTAACAAAAGCAGGAAATAACAATAAAAAGATATGGGATGCGATCAAAACAATAACAAATATGACTAAATTGAAACATAGTGCTACAGAATTATTAAATCCATCAAAAACTGAGTCTGTAGAGATGGTGGACGATTTTTTCGGATCGATTGGCAAAACGCTGGCTGATAATACTCATTCAAACTCAATTTAATAAAGCTCCCTCACAACTGGTTTCCAAATCCTTTGTATTACTGGAAACCGATGAGTCTGAAGTACGTTTAATAATGAACCTGAAAGATGGGTGTTCCGTTGGTTGGGATTCCATACCAAATAATTTCTTCAAAGATTACAGACACATTTTAATCCGTCCATTAACGTATATTTTTAACCTCTGTTTAACTATAGTTTAGTTTCCTATGATCTTAAAGAAATCAGTAAAAACCCAATTTATAAGTAAGGTGATAGAGACCGTGTCACTAATTATAGACCCATCTCCATATTGCCTTCAATCTCCAAGCTTCTAGAACGTATAATAAATAGTAGACTGATTGATTACTTGGAATAAAATAACCCTTTATCCAACAACCAGTTTGGTTTTAGAGCTACGAGTCCACGATATCCAAGACTATGTGGTAAGGAATGTAGATTCAGGTTAAAAGAATAGGCATTTTCCTTGATCTAGCCAAGGCATTTGACACGGTCTCTACGCCTTTGTTGATTCAAAAATTAGAACGCCTGGGAATTAGAGGAAATCAACCACAGCTTTTAAAAGACTACCTCTCTAATCGTTTTCAGTGTGTTAAGATTAATGACAGTATCAGCAGTGATGTGCCAATCACTTTCGGAGTTCTGCAGGGGAGTATTCTGGGTCCGACTCTCTTCCTCGAATACTTGAATGACCTCTGTAAACTAGACCTTTCAGGAGGTAAAATTATATCGTATGCAGACACAGTTCTGTTGTTCTCTGCTGATACCTGGGATAAAGTTTATAAGGAGGCGCAGGATGGTTTCAATGTTGTGACCCACTGGCTACAAAATAACTCCCTGACTCTTAACCCGGATTAAACCCAGTACATGTTTTCTCGATGCGCACTCAAAATATGCAGCACCCGTATACTCCCTCGATTACAGCACATACTTGTCGTAATAGCTTTGTATGCTTTTGTCGAACACTAAAAAAGATAGCGTCAATTAAATATCTTGGAATAATTCTAGACTGTAACCTCTCCTTCAAAGACCATATTTACCTTCTTACATCTAGGACAAGAAAAATGATTTATGTTTTCAAGAACCTTAGGCACATTGCCCCTCCAAAATTAATAAAGCAAATATACTTAGCTCTCGTACAGTCCATTCTTCAATATTGTATCACCGTTTGGGGAGGTGCACATAAAACTATATTAAAGCCCTTATAAATAGCTCAGAAGGCTGTACTAAAAGTTAGTACTTTTCGCCCTTATTTGCACCCAACCCATTTTGTTTATCAGTCGTGTGAGGTCCTTACAGTTCGCCAGTTGTTTATATTACTTGTGTTTTTGAAGCAACACTCTTTACTACAATTCTCGAAAGGTGATCTAAATAGACGACGAAATATTTTTAGTAATAAGGACCGACCTTCTTTCAGACAAGCTTACGTAAACAAATACTTTTGCTTCTTGGGACCGTACTTATATAATAAGGTAGATGATGATTCCTTACGTCCAATATACCAGCTAAATAAATAAAAATGTAAAAGTATAATCTTTAAATATTTATTAGTAAACTTACATATGAAGAGACAGAAAACTTATTAAAAATACTTAAATAGTAAATCTCTTTTATACTCACACTCTTTCACACAAAATTCACCGAGAGGTTAACACTCCACACACCTTTTTGATTATTTTGATTTAAACTTTTTATTTTTCTGTGTAATGATATACCTCCTTTCATTCATATGTCTAATTAAGCTAGTAATGTAATGGTCGTCAGCAAGAGCGCTGATGTCTGAGATACAGATATCCTTGTATCTAGTTCAGACACACATGCCTTCATTATAAAGAACAATGGCGGCTAATTATTTGAACAATAAAAGCTTGTTACATTAATAAAAAATATTGTAAAATGTTCGTTTCTAATTCCTAAATACGTTATATCAACGTTTTTATAATTTAAACTCCGTGGTTAATAAATATTGAGAGTTTCATTCTTTGGTTTTTTTTGCGGTAAATATGAATTTTAAAACAAGTAATCTGAACAATGTTGCCAACTGAATGCTTTTCGCGTGATCTAGATTTTTTTCTAGCTGTGGACTGCAGTTATACGTCTAAGAAATACGTACTAGGAGGTGGCTGGTGGTACAAATAAATTGACCTAAACGCAATACCTATTTATTAACTATGTCGTCGTTTGAAAGAGGTAACAAGTTTTTTGTTTTAGTTGTCCGAATGAATGATTAAGATGGCAACTCAGACTTTGCGTTGTTAGAAACACTGACAGTGACAGTTGCTCTCGAGCCGCTGTTTTTTTTTTTCCTTTTGGCTTCGCATGGTTTGTGCATTCAGCCAGCAGAAACAAAGCTAGGGAAACGAAAATACAATAAGTTATAACGGGATTTAGGGATAAATCGATAGGTTAAGTATTTATAACAGTGGTACCATAATGAATAATGAACTAAAATTACAACCTAATATTATATTATAGTAATGAAAGATACTATACATTTATGTATAGGAAAGCTATTTGTAAAGAAAGTATTGAGGTAGGGAAAGGAGTACGAAGGGACAAGAGGTTACTGAGAAAGGATGAGCGTTCATATAAGGGACAGGAGAAAAAAATGTGATCTAAGTCACGTCTATGCCACACCTGTTGTTATAGTATATTTTTGGGTTACAGATGACTTGTTTTATTTCTTTATTAAATAATCCATTATTTTATCATTTATTAAATAAACGAAAATTCACACGATTGACGATAGTCAAAAAACTTTAATACATAAAAGTTGTTTCAAATTCAAAATTCCCGCCAAAAAGACAAAAGTCTCAATATTTATTAACAACGGAGTTTTTTGACAAAAATCTTTTCTAATATAAGTCTAGGAACTTATTACGAACATTTTACGGTAGTTTTCATTAATGTAACAGCTTTTTTACTTCAAATAAAATGATGTATGGGCACCTGCCATTGTTCTTTAAGAAAACTTGAATGTGTCCTGTATATCTGTTCAAATGTAACAAGGTATGTGTCAATAAATATTATATTATAATTATTACCTAGGCTAGGTTGCATGAGTAAGTCCACGTTCGCACGAAGGTGAGAATCTCGCGGCGGAATTTTTTCGTGCACTGGATCTTCAACGCACTGCTTAGCGCCTAGAGTTGAAAATGCAGGCTTGAGATTGAGAAGGAAACTGTTGAGATTCCCGTGGTTGCACAAAATCGGCCAGACCGCCCACCTAAGTTATTTAGAGAGTCAAGTGAAATAACTGAAAGGAGGAAAACTAAGGAGATTCGGTCTAATTTTGGGGAAGAAGTGATCGATCATGCTGCTCAGATTGAGTTACGGAAAAGTGGAAAACGAAATGCTTCCGATATAATAAAAGAAATCACCAGTAGTCCCACACGTGCAACAAAATATAAAAGGGTATTTTCTGAAGCTAGAAAAGAAAAATAAACTTGCACTCTTACACCATTTCAAGCATTGGCAATGTTTGTAGAAGCTGACTTAACTCGACGACAGTACGAAATACTAACCAAAAGTTCTTCTTTTGTGATAGCATTTTACAGAAGGCAAAAACAGAATGTTACCCACCCCCAGAGGCATGCAAAGTTACGAATACCTTCGCCGAAAGCGACTTACAACTTTTGATTGATCTAACCGTTAGGCGCCTATCAATCTTCCTAGAAGAAGTCCTGACGACATTAAAAGTGCAAGAACGGGATAGCCTCAAAATGATGTTTAAATGGGGCTCTGACGGATCTCAGCAATGTAAATTTAAATAAAAATTTGAAAATGATGCAGACTCAGACGCTAATTTATTTCAGAGCTGCTTCGTTCCTCTACGATTGGTTTGTAGCCAAGATGAAAAAAAAAAAATATGGGAAAACCCAGCACCATCTTCTCCACGATATTGCCGCCCAACTAGGTTCCGTGTCGTGAAAGAGAGTACTGATATAACGGAAGAAGAAATTAATTATGTCATAAGCTCCACCCCTAACGCAACAGAGGTGGATTCGAATGGGAACACATTTTTAGTAAAACATGTGTTCATGATGAACGGAAAGGTCTGCAATGCTGCCAGTGCAGTGTCACGAAATCCACAAGCCGGTGCTTTATATGCGGTGCAACTTCTAAAGATTTCAACCGATTACTTAGATGTTGAAAAAGAGATTATTGATTAGAAAAAGAGTTCGGGCTTTCGGTTCTACATGCGAGAATTCGTTTTTTTTTAACATTATCCACTAACCTATATTATAAATTGCCTTTAAAAAATACAGAGAGAGGTAAACTGAAGACGAGAATAAAAATCGAAAGCGAAAGGTAACTCGAAATCCAAACCAGATTTCGTAAGGAAAAGAACTTAAAAAATACGATGATTTATTTTTGTAAATACCACTTAAGATTTAAAAATTATTTATAAATCGACCAAGTGCGTGTACAATGAACGCACACATGGAAGCTACGAGTTCCAGTTAGCAAAAAGTTAAATAATTTTTACTTTAATTAGCAAGCCCTTTGTTTTACACTTGTTTCCTCACCTTCGTCTCGCTTACAAGTGTCGCACAGTGGTCTGAAAATCGAGTTCCATACTCATAGAAACTTAATATAAGGGATGTCAAAAAAATAAATTGGAATGTCTCTGGTATACCTCCCATAACATTATATTATAGTTATACCCTCCGGTATGCAAAGCTCCGCGCGTGAGAAAAAAAATGTTTTGTATTTTTTTGTATGGGAGAAAACACTTAGAGTTAATAATTTTTGAACTGAAAGGAACTGAAGGGCTGGTGCTCACATGAGCTATTGCACCTCACACGGTGATCAAGATAACATACAATTCATGCACTTTTCGGTGCCGCTTTGCTAGTAAGAAATTTTAGAAATTTATAATTTTCGGTTTAAGCGATTTTTCCAATCTTTAACATAATTAAATGAAGTTGATGACCTCTTTTCATATGTTTTAGTTAGTAGCCTGTTAATGGCCTTTTTAATTACAATAATAGAAAATGATATTGATTACATACGTTTTTTTTTACTAATTACATTCAAAGAACTAACTCATTTAGTAATCACGTTCATCATGTCATTATGGTTCAGTTGTAATTAGATACTAATAACATCGAGCCCTAATGAGGGTAGTTACATATATAAATAGGACGTTTGAGCTTAATTCTCTCAGTAGCCTTTACCACTATTACGCGCGAACTATACTTATTACGATCTATTTATTTTCGTGTTGTGATGGAAGGTTTTGATACCAATTTGGACATTTTCATGTTTGTGGCAAACAATAGTTGTTTTTCACAGTCCAGTGTTATTAGAAGTTTTTGTGAATGCCGTTGATTTGTCAGAAAATGAAAAGAAAGAATTGAAACAATTCTGTCAGACTTATGTGTGTTCGTTGAGAAATAAATGGATCTCGTGTAATCGCACGAGATATACATTCATAAAGAAGTATGAGACATGGCTGCAGGAAAACATAAAATGGCCTGAAGTCATCAGGGAAAAGATGACACCATTAGTACCAGTAGAGCAGCAACCTTGTTCTAGTTCTGACGTCGGTGTTAATGAGGATATATCAAAATCCCACAAACCAGAGACGTGCAGTGTTGGAACAACATCAGTTGTGAGTCAAAGAAAACCGTTCATGGAGCTAAGCCCGCTACAGAAGAGAAGGAGAGTGGAACAGCTCCTAACATATAGCACTGAAAGCCTAGCTTATGCGGCTGGTTTAAAAGCAGATATCAAGAATGTAGCAGATATAATAAAATTGGTTATAGAGCATCCTGAATAGGCTACGAAGATTAAGGAGTTGTTGAAGACCAAGAAAACTACTCACATATATTCGGCTGATAAAGCTTAAGGTCTTTTGACCTCGTTGAAGCTTTCGAAGTGGCAGTATATAACCTTAAAAACTTGTGCAAAAGAAGAAGGAATACCACTATATCCTTCGTATACTGCCATCCTAGAGGCGAAGAAGGACTGCTACCCACCAAAAGATACCTTAAAAATCACGGAAAGAGGGGTAAGAGTCCAGCTCCAAGCAATTTTGAACAAAACTGTTGCCAGACTAGGAAAATTCTTACGTTTGGAGTATTCGCTGGATGGCAAAGAGTTGACCCTGATATGCAAGTGGGGATTTGATGGTGCTTCAGGGCAAAGTTTGGTGTTCCTTTCTGCCCCTGCGCTTAGTTTGTGGTGAAGAAAATATATGGGAGAATCCAAAGCCATCTTCCACAATGTTCTGCAGACCTCTTTATTTCAAGTTTGCAAGAGAGAACAGCTTGAATATCATGGAAGAACAGAGTCTGATTGAAGCTGAGATCACAGCACTGGAGCCGTCTATTATGGTAAATCATGCTGTTAAGCACTCAATGCTTATGACAATGATAGATGGCAAAATCACTTCGAAATTGTCAAAAACCTCAACGCAGACTTGTGAAGTTGTGATATCTGTATGGCTACCCCTTCGGAAATGAATAAGTTAGAGAAGATCTTAGAGTGAGTTTAGTATAATTCGATTAATTAATGACATCTTATTGTACTGTTACTCGTACCTATCTTTTATTGATTTATTCACTTTCTTTCCAGAAAACCGGTTTCGACAGAAATGTACCAGTATGGTTTATCTACTCTTCATGCTTGGATCAGATGTATGGAGTGTCTACTGCACATTTCATACAGACTAGACTTTAAAACATGGCAAGCCAGAGATGCAAGCAGTAAAGAGTCATTGAAGAGTAGAAAACAAACCATACAACAGAAGTTCCGTGATGAAATGGGCCTCCTAGTAGACATCGTCAAACAAGTTGAGTTAAAGTAACAGTCGCTTTTCTCTAATCTTTTTTCTAATACGCTGTTGTATACATCTTTTCGTTACAAAGTCGTTAAGTATTTTTTGTTTGTTTCAAGTTCGGGAACCACAAATGATGGGAACACAGCCAGGATATTTTTTTTGTGATTCTGCAAAAACTGCAGCTATCACAGGATTGGATTTCCGTTTGATCCAAAGATTTGCAACAATTTTACGTGTGTTAGCCTGTGGGGAGCCCATAAATGTTGACGCGTTTGCAAACTTTACGCGCCTCACTGCTGAAATGTATGTAGACCTCTATGGCTGGTATTACATGCCTTCGAGTGTCCACAAACTTTTACTGCACGGCGCTGAAATTGTCAACACTTCAACATTATGCCCATTGGTAAATTATCTGAAGAGGCATCGGAAGCCAGAAACGAAGACTTCAAGAAAATTCGAGAGCACCATTCGCGCAAATTTTGTCGTAAACCGACAAACGAAGACATCTTCAATGGTCTCCTTGTATCGTCAGATCCTCATCTGTCCAGTATACGACCTGTGCTAAGAAAATCCACAAAAACAGCTGTTACTGATGATATGAAACCTATTCTCATCAGTGACGATGCAGGTGTAGACTAAGAGAACATTGAATTTGTCGATGGTCAATGATAGACTCGGATTTAGAGGACTTTGATGATGGCGAAGATACCACCTGTTAGTAGTAGTTTTTTATGTTGATTTACTATTAGTCGTAAATAGCTAGACTTAGTATAGTTGCTATAGATATAATAAATGTAATAGTTGTGATATTCACAAAATAATACTATCTTCACTGTTTTTTATTGTGTTAAATAATTATAGTGTATCATAGTTATTGAAGTATTTTTGTTGTAATGTCTTGGTATTAGCATTCAAGATTAAAACTATTTGTATAAAAAACTTGATTTTATTGGACCTTATTTTTAATCATCTATAATAAAATAATTTAGGAATATTACTTTTCTATATAGGTATATCTTAATTGTTTTATGAATATCTATTGTTTCACTAGTATTTTCCCATTCAATGCGTTCGGTAACATCATTTCATTACGTTAAAGATCTAAAAAAAACAATATTGTAACTACCCTCATTAACGCTTAGTATGCCATGTTATTAGCATCTAATTAAAACTTAACGAAAATGACGGTGATTACCAAATGAGTTCTTTAAATGCAATTTGTAAAAAAAAAAACGTATGTAATTAATATAGTTTTCTATTATTGTCATTAAAAAGGTCCTTAGCAGCTTAACTATCTAAAATATATGAAAAGCGATCGGCAATTTCATTTTATTACGTAAAAGATTTAATAAATCACATAACCTAAACTCGAAATTTTAAAAATTTCCTACGCGCGATGCGGCACCGAAAGGTGCATGAATTGTATGTCATCTTGATCACTGTATGAGGTACAATAACTCATGTGAGTACCAGCCCTTTAGTTCCTTTCAGTTCGAAAATAATCAACTTCAAGTGTTTTCTCCCATACAAAAAAACAGAAAACATTTTTTTCTCACGCGTGGAGCTGCGCATACCCTCCATACTATAATATTATATATAGAGAGTTATTCCAGAGACATTCCCATTTTTTTTTTTTAATCTCTGACATTTAGTTTCTATGAGTATGGAGCTCCATTTTCAGACCACTGTGTGTCGGTTGTTAAGTTTTATTGTTGTTTTTTAATAAATTTTCTTGTTAATTTGTTTTTTTTTTAACTTTGTACGTTGTTACATGCCTCTCTTCGGTATCCGATGGTTCATTATTTTCATCACTATGGACATCATCTTCCACCACAAAGTCTTCGGTCTCACTGGCAGAACCATCATCAACAACGTCGTCACTAAGCTCTTGATTTAGTAGGGTTAATATCCTATCTTCATTTAGTGAAGACATGGTTATAAACTAAAAAGAAACACAACACACGTCAAAAAAAAAATGCACACTCATACTAAAAAGCTAACCATCCGTCGAAACGACGGGCAAAGGTTACGTATCTCGAAAACTGCGGTACTGCCTAGTCGCTGCGTGCACCACTGCAACGAAGTCACCGGCGACCGAGAGCCAAAGCGTTCGGACACGTCGTTAAACAGAGACAGCGATATTTCTTTGCGCTACCCGTCGCACAGTGTACCGCGTAGAACATGCTATGTGGACAAAATTCAAGTTTTCATTTCCAGGAAATATTAATAGCATAACACAAACAACACCCCCAAACTCCAAATTCCGAGAAAAAGTTGTTTTTCAAATGCTTAACTGATGAGTCATAGAGTTCAGAAGTCAGGTAATGAGTTTAATGCAAGCGTTCCGGTCAATCAGTTGCAATTTAGCGACACTTTTGTGCACATCTCATAGTGGTTTATAGTGATATTGTGAAAGTTTTTTGTGATGGATATTAATACTGAGGGTATGTACTATTATTTAATATATTATTTTTATCAGAATCTATTAAAATTAATTTTTAGCATTTTTTTAACTTAATGCATAAATTTTTGCGTATTTTTTTTCATAAACAAAACTTTGAACGTTCAGGAAATACATTGATTCGCCTCTATTCGGGCTAGTTTTTAGATATATTGTAGGTATAACTGTGTAGTTTGTAAAAATACACATATTGTTCAGCACACTTCAGTACAACATATTTTTTTATATTTTTTTTCAGAACACGTTTACTCTATTTCAAGGGTAGCATTTTTTGAAGAGTGGTTGAAACACACGAATAATGATAAAAGATCGCGTATTTATGACTATCTTTCTTCAAAATTTCACTTTGGTGACATTACTGAAAGCAGCCAAAGAGAAATAAAGTTGAAAATATCCAACTTTTCTACTAAGATTGAAGCCAAATGGTTGGCTTCGAGAAAATCGAAGGAGCGTTTTTTTAATTAGAAATAAGACTTGGCTGGATGAAGGAGACATACAGTTTAATGTGAGTTCTTTAGCCCCACAACCTTCAACATCGAGTGAGGTTGTGACATCTGCAGGAAGACCTCGCAAAGGTTTCGAGGAATCGTCGTTTAAGACGAAGAAACGTCGAGTCGTGGATCTCGTAGAATCTCGAAGTGCCAGTGAATTAGTGACTGCTGCCGAAATTGCTATGCGTTCAGCAGGGCAAAGAAAAGTTGCCCATGTGATTAGAGACATTAGTGAAAGGCCAGATAATATTATTAAGTCAAAAGAAAATACCAGTTCCGTTAATTCTAGGCAGTTAAGTAGTGACGAAGCCTTAGCATACTATATAGATTCTGAGTCAACAACACATGCTTACAAACAAACTAGGAAGTGGTCCATAATGGCAGGACATAATGTGTGTCCGTCATATTTTAGTGTAGTAAAATCTAAAAAGGCCTGTTACCCTGCAGAGGATCACATTTCTATAACAGAAACTCGTGCTGAAATAAACATGCAAGCCTTATTAAATAAAACAGCGGAACGTCTAGTAATAGCACAGAGTGAAGTTATCAGTAGTGTCCTCCCAACAAGTCCAACGTTTACACTTGTTAGTAAATGGGGATGTGATGGAAGTTCTGGGCACAGCACATACAAACAGAAATTTGAGAACACTGAAGATACGGACGAATTTCTTTTCGTATTTTCTTTCGTTCCCCTTAAGTTATATGATGGGTCTAAAATTATTTGGCAAAATCCTCGGCCTTCATCAACTATGTATTGTCGCCCCATCAAATTTATATTTGCTAAGGAAATGAGTGACTTCACGTTAGCGGAGACAAATAGATTGTTGGAAGAAATTAATGCTCTTCTTCCAACACTAATCAACTTTAGTGATTCTCAAATCTCTGTGAAACACGAACTTCTTCAGACAATGATAGACGGAAAGGTATGTAACGCCTTAACGGAAACTCGTTCATCTCAAAAGTGTTTCATCTGTGGTGCCACCCCCCAGACGATGAACGATGACCCCGCGAAGTTTAACAGCAATCAGGAACATTTTGGCTTTGGTTTATCTACACTTCATGTTTGGATTCGTTGCTTTGAATGCCTTTTACATATCAGCTATAAGTTGAATATTAAGAAATGGCAGGCTAGAAGCGACGAAGACAAAGCTGATATCAAGATTCGTTCCGAAGAAATCAAGTTGATATTCAAGAACGAGATGGGACTCATTGTAGATAAACCAAAGCCAGGATTTGGTTCTTCCAATGATGGAAACACAGACCGTCGCTTTTTTAAGAATGCTGAGATGAGCGCTCAAATCACAGGATTGGATGTTACTATTATCAAACAATTCGATGTTATTTTGAGGACATTGTCTTCTGGGTTCGAGATAAACTTAGTTGAATTTAATAAATTTTGTCTTGAAACTAGAAGACATTACCTTAGTCTCTATTCGTGGTACTATATGCCTGCTACTGTAAATAAAATATTAGTACACAGTACTGAGGTCATCAAAGCGGTATTGCTTCCAATTGGGCAACTTTCCGAAGAGGCTCAAGAAGCACGTAACAAAGATTGCCGCAGAATTAGGGAGTACAACACCCGCAAGTGCTCACGTGTTGCCACGAATTGAGACTTGCTGTCCATGTTAATAATAACATCTGACCCTTCGATCAATGGCCTTCGTGAGATTCCCCGAAAAAAGCCGGAAAAAATATGTGCAGAAGTATTAAAGTTAATCGTAAGCCCGACCATAGTAGCATCAAGACCGAAAACGTCATCATATTGTCGCACATTACCACAAAATGATGACGATTCACCAGAAGATTTTGATGATGATTCTGATGATTAGGTTTAGGTTAAGTTAGTTTGTACAGTAGGTATTTATTTATTTAATGCATTTTTGTTGTTTGTTTATTATTTTTAAATATTTTTTTTGTTTTTTATTACAAAATCATACCAAAAACTGTTAATAATGCCTCAACATGACTACTTATATATAAAAGCATCGTTAAATATCATAAAATAATATTGTCCACCTAGCATGTTCTACGCGGTACACTGTGCGTCGGTTCGACGGAGGTTAGCTATCTAGGGTTAAATGATTATCCGAAGTCAAGCCAAAGACTTCCATGTCATGTCATCACCAGACAGTGAGTGTGGGACATGGAACCATTTCAGCTAAATTTATTCAGGCTCTCCACCTTATTATTAGAATTATTACTAACCATTTTGGTGTTAATAACACAATACTTCGATATATTACTTATGTTGAGTGTTACATACTTCCACTTAGCAAAATAATCATGGTTGGAGACGACTATTTCTTGACATTTTTAGACACCAAATTCGAATTCAAAAACGTACTTAACGGTAATCAACTGAGGATTGTGGCGAGAAAGGCTCACCACTTAATTCTCACCATGACACCTTTTTATCTCTTTTCGAGATACTGCGTAGCGTTACGACTATTTTTTGGAATTGAAACCAAGTCGATTAACTTATAGCTAGTTTTGGGATCGTAGTGCGACTATTTTTTTAATCTTGTAGACAATTTTTGGCGTTTTCAAAATTGTTTTTCATAATGCTTTGAAAGGTGAAGATTGTGTGGTGAAGGAAACGGAGTGGAGGTGGTGTAACGGAAAGTATGAAATCCGCACGTTATTGAGGACGATGTGCTAGTAAAATCTAAAACAATGGTCCTCAATATTTTATCTTCGGTCGATGGTTATGACATGGAATTTGTAAGTTTCAAAAGGTTACATTTTGACAGCTAACGTAACGGTTAGCTGTCAAAATTTAACTTTAATAGGTGTCATTGTGCAACTGTGATTAAAAGAAAACTACTCCATATCTCCGATCTCCTCGACCGATCACCATGTTCGGCAAGCCGATCCCTTGGGAGAAGCGAGCCAAATATCTGGATGTAGTGCTCGATGAGCACCTCTCTTTTTCAGAGCACATTTAGGCGGCTCGTTCGCGCGCCGCTTTCGCTCTAGGTAGACTGCACTTTGTCCTAAATGCACGTAGCAAATTGTCACTAAAGTGCAAAATGCGAATCTACACAGCGTGCATCCACCCGATCATGACATATGCCAGTGCAGCCTTGCACACGCCAAGCCCTATCGCTTCAATAGAATGCAGAACCTCCAGAACAAGTTCCTCCGTAGGATTACAGGCTCCCCCTGGTACGTTCGCAACGAGATCCTTCACGTTGACCTCAAGATTCCCACTATCCGCCAGTTCATGAAACGCATTTCAAAGCGTTTCTTCGAGACCGCCGCGAATCACCGCAACCCTCTGGTTGTCAAGGCCGCTAGCTATATTCCCTCCTCCATTAGTCATGTCCGCCGTCCCAAGCATGTCCTCACCGATCCCGATGACCACATAACTCTCATTCAGGAGAGCAGTAGGGCCACCAGTAGAGTGCACAAACACAGACGGACATTCCGACCTCGCCGACGAGGTTCCTCGCGAAGATCCCGACGTAACTGTCCCCCCCGACCCTTGCTCGACGAAGTGCCAGCCCGCGCCATAGCTGAGCCTGTAGCTTTAAATTCCCCAGATAATAATAATATAATCCAGATCCAGCCTGTCCCATCTTGCTGTCCTCCCGTCAGCGACGCCCTAAGCCGAGGTCCGTACCCCACAGGGGGTGCCCTTAGCGAGCGTTCGCTTAGTAATGTAAGTAGTTTTACGCCCCTGGCTGGAGGCTTTGAGTCCGCTTAAGGCAGCCACAGGATAGTCCGGTTAAGTAGTCACGACCTCTCAAGGTCAACTACGAGATGCCATACAAAGAAAAAAAAAACTCCGATCTGAGTATTGTCTGTGCTCTCTACCGAGAGCTATGAGTCTGTGACATAAATAATACTTAGGTAATCTGTGAAATCTGTCTGTCTGTGGCTGTGACTGTACTGACTGTTGTTGTTCTTGGTTTTATATTACTAAAACTAAAATATTCTCTTTTTTTCGAAATACGTATAATGATCTAATTCGAGTAATAGGCATAATCATCAACCCATCTCGACAATGGTTTTAAAATCAGTAATTTATATGTTAAGACCAACTTATTCGTCGTATTACAATTACAATATTTACAAACTATCTTCTGCAGCAACTTTTACAAGTGTAATAAAAATATCTCCTTGCAGTAATTTTATTAATTCTATAGCTTCATATAAGACTAGGACAAGGACTGTTGAGAAAACTGGTAGATACATTTATTACTCTCTGCATTTGTTTTGTCTGTGAGATATTTTGGTTATGCTTACAGCAAAGGAAGCTCCCTATCCCATGATAATTTTCTGCCTTGTTTAAGGTTTTGATGCCTCCAAAGCAAAAATCGTGTTAGCACTCAATTTTCAGTCAGCTGAAGATGCTTTACCTTTTTATAAATTACCAGTTAAAACTTTGATTCATATATATAAAACTACAAAAGATGATGAGATTAAAGGATTCTGCCAAAATAGATTATACTACATTGCATCCCGCCTTAAGGTATGGTCCTATTTTTTCAATTTTCATAATATGTAACTTAAATTTTTGTGACTCAGTTTATTAATGCGGTTGTTACAGGTGCCACCATCAGTGCTAAGTGAAAAGCTTGCCAAGAGAACTTTCATATATAGCTTATCATTTAATTGGATTCAGAAAGCATTAGATGTGTTAATAGGTAAGAGATTAAAATGCATTGTTTAACTGGCTTGGAAAAAGATTATTTAAGCCCAGTACACCTGTTGTATTTACTATTGTGTGTTTTTTAAATAGTTAAACATAAAAATATAATTATTATTTCAGATATGGATGTGTCTGCAGATAGAATACTGAGGGACCTATGGGTGCTTAAGTACCATCATGAAACAATCTATGAGAGGCTTTTAAGAGTCAAAAATATGGGTATTGACAATTTATTTCCATGGATGGTTAGATGTTCTGAAGATATATTGAATAGGTATGAGAGCCAAACGAAATGTATTGATTAATATTGGTTAAATTCCACTAAAATTTTAAATAAATGCATTTATTTAAATAATAAAAAATTAATACTGACTGAATGAAAACACATAAAATGGTATTAAAATTTTTATTTATTTAATTTGATGTGTTAAGCCATGTTTCATTATTGTTTCAGATTTGTAACTATTTCACAAGAAACAAAGACCATCTTGGGTGAAAGCAATTCAAAACAGACATATCTTGCTAGTCGTTTAAATGTGACTGTTGACAAAATTCAAGAAATGTGCTTAAAAATACCCGCACTGAGAACCATCCGTGTAACAAAGGTTGCCATAATAACTGAGATAACATTTTAAACAATAGTATGAATAAGTTCCTCCTAATCTATATAATTGCAGTGTATTTGTAGGTGAAGCATTTCCTAGACTTCCTCCTAACTGAAGGTTTTGATGTGGAAGACATTGCCAGTAAACCTAGGGTTTTGTCAGCATCTCAAAAGACTGTAAAGCAGAGACTGGATAAACTACGTGAATTGGGATTAAGTCAAATCAATTTAAATGTACTTTGCAGAAGTAAAAAAGATTTCAAAAAGTATTGTGAATCAATTGAGTTAATATCTAAAGAAAGTAAGTATTTGAGAGTTTGTTTGTTTAATATAAGGGTGTGTTTGTTTGCACATTATAGTGAATTCATGAACATGGACCTCAGTAGACCTTCCGAAAGAGTGGGTCTTAAAATGAACATGGGAAAGACAAAAGTCATGTCAAATGCCCATGTAACACAACAAGTGTAGCAGCTCCGATTTTCATGAAAGTAGTTCATGAGCTGCTACACTCGAAGTTGTGGAAGAGTTACCTATGACAAACTGTCCAGTAAGGTAGTTCCAACTTCGAGAGGTCAATCGTCGAAACTGACTCGGCTGGGCAGAAGTCAGGAAGCTACGAAGTATCCACCTCGTCCCACATACCACTGTGTCTCTAGAAGAACGTTTTTGACCAGTGCGTGTTGCCTATGATGACCTACGGCACTGGAATGTGGTTGCTCACAATGGGCCTTATTAGAAGGCTATACTTGGAGTTTCCCTACGCTATCGAATGAGAAATTAAGTGATCCGCAGGAGAATCTAGGTTCGAAATAGCTCAAAGAATTGCCAAACTTACGTGGCAGTGGGCCAACACATTGCTCGCAGAACAGATGGCCGATGGGGCCGAAAGGTTCTGGAGAGGCGGTAGAGTGGTAGCATTGGAAGGCCCACAAGGTGAACCGATGATCTTGTGAAGGCCGCAGGAATCCGTTGGATGCGAAAAGCACAGAACCGGTCGAAGCGGCGGTGCTTGGGGGCGGACTATGTGCAGCAGTGGATGTCTTTCGGCTGAAATAATAAATTAATGCATCATTCGTTTCGAACAATATTTTTATTCATTAGACGATTAGTTACGTTTACATTTATTAAGGAAATACGGAATTGTGAATGCTCTTAGTCAAATACATACAACTAACACACACACCTTGTAGCGATGTGGAGCCGCTGGTCATACAGCGCGCGAGTCCGCCTTGCACTTGACCGCAATTTTTCAGCTTGCCAAGAAGTTCTCAAAACAATGCATACGTACCTGCATTTCAAGGCCCGCGTTACGTTAGGTACGTTGCGTTTTGAGAATGGTGCAGAGAGGGGATGGACTGCGCATAAATGGCGCTGTTCCGTCTCCTCCAGGGCAACATCAACCACTCTGCCAGAGCTCAGGATCTCTTGCTCCAGAGCATGGCAGAGTGGTCGATTCACGTGGCCGTGGTCGCCGAGCCGTACTGGGTCCCGCCCAGGGATAACTGGGTGGCAGACCTGGACGGTTTGGTGGCCAACATTGGCGGGGCTCTCGTCAGCCCGTCTCGGGGGCACGGCTGGGTAGCCGCCCTCGCAGATGGCGTTGGCATCGTTGGGGCGTATTTTTGCCCAACAAGAGTCTCGCCGACTTCGAGAGGTTCCTTGTCGAGTTGGGTGCCGTCGTGGGCCAGCTCCATCCTCGCCCGGTGCTGTTGCTCGGGGATCTCAACGCCAAGTCTGCAGCGTGGGGATCCCCGGTGACCGATGCTAAGGGTGAGGCATTGGAGGAGTGGGCGATCACGACTGGCCTGGTCGTCCTGAACCGGGGCTCGGTCCACACGTGCGTGCGGCAGCGGGGCGGATCCATAGTGGACGTGTCGTTCGCGAGCCCTGCTGTCGCGAGCCGTGTCCGCGACTGGCGTGTCGTCGCGGAGGTGGAGACGTTGTCGGATCACCGATATATCCGATTCGACGTCTCCGCCCGGACCGCTGGCGGCCGCAGAGCATCAGTCCCGCGTTCGGACGGCCCGCGCATCGACAGGGAGCTTCTCGAGGAGGCAGCCATTGCTCAGGCCTGGTTCCGGGGGTCGGCAACGACCGGACCCAATGACGTCGAGCTGGAGGCGCTGTGGTTCCGCGGGGCAATGACTCAGATATGCGACGCGTCCATGCTCCGCGCCCACGCACAGGGTACAAGGCGCCAGGTTTACGGGTGGTCCGCCGAGATCGCGCAGCTGCGCGTCGCATGCGTGGCGGTGAGACGCCGGTACACCCGCTACCGGAGGAGACGTCGTCGGGTACCCGAGGAGGAGGCCGCGCGGTATGAGGTGTACCGCGCGGCAAAGCAGACTCTGTGGCTGGACATCGACGAGGCGAGGACACGATCCCGGGAGAGGATGTTGGAGACTCTGGACGGGGATCCGTGGGGGCGCCCGTATAAAGCGGTTCGAGGGCAACTTCGAGCCGCGGCGCCCCCACTTACGGAGTCTCCAACCCGAGCTGCTGGAGGAAGTGGTAGCAGCCCTCTTCCCGGTGAGAGCGGAGCATGTTCCGCCGCCGATGGCTTTGCCCGCAGCCGCAGGGTCTGCAGAGGAGGAGGAGGAGAACGCCATCAGCGTCCCAGAGGTGCCACAGGCAGAGATGAGGGCGGCCGTGATGCGGCTCCGGGCCAAGAACGTGGCTCCGGGGCCCGACGGAATTCACGGCCTGGCTCTGGCCCTCGCTCTGAAGGAGTTGGAGCCCCAACTGAGAGAACTGTACACGGCGTACCTTGAGCGGGGCCAGTTTCCCAGTCTGTGGAAGATTGGACGTCTGGTCCTGCTCAGGAAGGCGGGGCGCCCTGCCGACTCGCCGTCTGCGTACCGGCCCATAGTGCTGCTCGACGAGGTGGGCAAGCTGTTCGAGCGCCAGTTCGGCTTTCGGCATGGGCGCTCTACCATCCACGCTGTGTCGAGGGTGAGAGTCCTGGCGGAGGAAACAGTGTCCCGGGGCGGGGTGGTGGTGGCGGTGTCCTTGGACATCTCCAACGCCTTCAACACCCTGCCCTGGAGTTGTATTCGGGAGGCACTGCGTTATCATCGGGTGCCTCTCTACCTCCGCCGCATCGTTGGGGCTTATATGGCGGGGAGGTGTGTCACCTACATGGTACGTGATGGCGGAAACCAGCGCCAGGTGTCGTGCGGTGTTCCACAGGGATCGGTCGTGGGACCGCTCCTGTGGAACATCGGGTACGACTGGGTGCTGAGGGACGAGCTCCCGCCGGGCGTGGACCTGACGTATTACGCGGACGACACGCTGGTCACGGCCCGGGGGAGTTCGCACAGGGAGGCAGCGTTGCTCGCGACGGCGGCGGTCTCACTCACGGTGAGCCGCATACGGCGCCTCGGCCTGGAGGTGGCCTATGGCCTATGGCCCCCGGCGGGCGCCGCCTGCCGCCGCCGGCCGAATCACACATTGTGGTCGGGGGGGTCCGGATCGCTGTCGAGCCCACCATGAAATATCTGGGATTGGTGCTCGACAGCCGGTGGGACTTCGGACCCCACTTCCGGCGGCTGGCGCCCAAGTTGATGGTCGCGGCCGGGGCGCTGGCAACGCTGCTTCCCAATCTGGGGGGCCCGAGCGCCGCCTGTAGGCGGTTCTATATGGGGATCGTGCGATCCATGGCGCACTACGGAGCGCCGATCTGGGCGTCTGACCTGACGGCCGGCAGCATAGCTGTCCTGCGCAAGCCGCAGCGGGCGATGGCCGTCAGAGTCATTCGGGGGTATCGCACGATCTCCTTCGAGGCGGGTTGTGCACTGGCCGGATCACCGCCCTGGAACCTGGAGGCGAAGGTGCTCGCGTCACTGTACCGGTGGCGCGAGGCAGCGCGGGAGTGGGGCGAGCGACCGATGCAGCAACATATCGAGCAGCGTCGGTTGCAGCTCCGCGAGGTCCTGGTGGCGGAATGGCGAGTGGCGAGTGACGCCCTACCGCCGGCCTCAGCACCATCGAGGCGATCCGGCCAGTGCTCGACCGCTGGCTCGGGAGAAGGCACGGCTCCCTGACGTTTCGGGCGACGCAGGTGCTCTCGGGGCATGGTTGCCTCGGGAAGTACCTGTGTCGCATGAACAGGGAGCCGGACGCCCGGTGTCACCACTGCGTCGACTGCCGGGAGGACACGGCGTGGCACACGCTGGCAGAGTGTGCCGCTTGGGAGGAGCCGCGCCGTGCCCTCATCTCAGAAGTAGGCAGTGACCTGTCGCTGCCGACCGTAGTGAGTTCGATGGTCGGCAGCGTCGAGTCCTGGGACGCGGTGGTTTCCTTCTGCGAGACGGTCATCTCGCAGAAGGAGGCTGCGGAAAGCGAGAGAGAGATCTCGACTCTCGACCCGGCCCGCAGCAGTCTCACCGGGCGTCGGAGGAGGGCGGACAACGCCCTCTTCCGGCCCCCCTAAATGGGTCCAGGGGCGATGGATTCGGGGACATCCGTCGCCCCCCAACATCAGGACCCGAGAAGGTGGTGCGCGTAGTGTTCCGCGCGCGCCGCTCACAGACGTTGCAGAGGGAGTACACCTCACTCCCTCCGCCCGAGACGGGGCGGAGGTCATCCATGAGGATTTTCCACTCCGGGAACAAAAAAAAAAAAAAGTACGTTGCGTTTGAGGTTCGGTACAGTCAATGATGATCTTGAACGCATCCGATATTTGTACACCATTTGAAATAAAAATAGACATTTAAATAAATCTTTTACGTTCAACTGATTTTGTCTTCTATTCCGTAAGCATAATACTAACTGTTTACCGCAGCTGCTACCCATTTGTCATGCCACTAACGCAACGCATAAACAAAGAACAGCGTAAGAGTAAGAAAAACCAGTTATTTCCCTCCCTCAATCGGTTGCGGTCTCACGATGCCTACGGACTCGCGCTTGGCGCTCGCTTACCGCCCCATGTTACACACGTTCATTAATCGTAGAAAGCTTATTATTTTGTAGCGTGGTCGACATCGGCGTACACTTCGAGCCATAAAGCGGAACATAGGATTTGTTCGACGTGAACCATTCAGTTGAGAAACTCTTAGTTTATTTTGTTCAAAGTTTCGCTAACTAATATAGTTTCACCCTGTGTAGGGTAGGAACTAGGTAGGTACCCTGTAAAATACCGAGACTTCGATATAATACAGGGTATTGTACCTACTCTACATGATTTGTGATTTGACCGTTTTGTCCACTGCAGTCTTGTATCGTATAGCTAAAAAAGATTTATTCCTCGTAGATACACTTTCCTTGTAGATAAACTTTTGGAAATCGTTCACTTGTGTTCCTGTAAGATTCACAGTTCAAATCCTGAACAGTTCATCTTCCTAAATACCTACACTTTTAGGTACAGTTGTTATTTTTTTGTGAAATATTGAGAACTCGAAGTAAAGCTTTCTTGCGATCAATGCGTAAGCGTGTAAAACTTATCGACGAATCAAACGTAAAACCTTAAAAAAATGCCAAATTACAAGTTTTAAAATAAGTGTTAGACAAGGACAGCACTATCGTAGAAGTGACGTCACAACTATGTAACTACATACTAGCGCCGTACATTGTCCGTACCACGCGACAAGGACGGGAATAATCCCCTCCAAAAACTTTTAAAGCGTCTATAATATTCATATTTACATCGATGTCACAGATTTTTTCGATTATCTGATTTTTACTATGCTTTCTTTGAAATTACATTATATCCACGATCATTTTAAATACTAGTCATCATCCCTACTGGTATAAACGCGATCGGTCTGTATATAATTCGTGATTATTTTTCATAAATAGGTAGGTAGGTTTTCACTATAGACTTCTTTAATGCATCAGGAAAAATACCTGCACATATGCTAAGATTAATAATGAAACACAAATGAGTACATGACCTTTGTCTTGTCCGTGTTCATTTTAAAACCAACTGTTTCGGTCTTCTGTTTTGTAAGCTGGCTCTGCCCACCAGATAGATCTCTAGCAAAGACTTGACAGTTTTTATTCCGCTCTATCGCGTTCTAAATACGGTTTGTATTAAAGCGGCATAGGTCGCCTTTCATGGACTTAGAGATCCGTCTATTGAGCTGCCGGCACTTGATCCCATCGTCTGATGACCGCAAGATCATCTCGCGCCTCTCCTATGAGCTGTAAAGTAAGATCAGAGAGCTTCTTTTTTCTATTTGTACTACGGTTCTTGAAGATCTTAGACCCAACCGTATGGACAGCTTCCAAGAATCCATAGTTAAAATCGTTCACGAGCTCCGTGGACGATTTCATATCCCAGACACTCGCAACGATTCTGAAGTTCGAGCTTCAAGTTCTCGGAGCTTTGGACTTGGATCGGTGCTGGGCGGAGTATAGACCTCATCAGTCGAGATCTTTCCAGCTTGTTGGTTAAGTTCAATGTCTGTCTGGTTCTAGTTTATGGCGGTGCGAAAATAAAGAGTGCAACGCAACACACAAGTATTCTTTATTTTTGGTCCTAAGTATAAATACTAAGTGTCGAGTTAACCGAACTGCGCATTAAAATTCTTCCATACATACTTTGATACTCCCAATAAAATGAACCTTAAAAATTACTTTAGTAAATTATTATATTAGTTCATAATTTACTCTGATTTAATATTTGTGTTTGATTGGTTAGATGGTCAGTTAGTTTCTCCTTTTATCTAAATTTCAAGATATGCAATAAGCTTTTATTTATTATATTATGACAAAATTTAAACTAACTCTTGTTTTGCTGTACTAAACGAAAGTGAATATAATGGAACAGAAGCGCGATTTTGTCAAAAGTGTCTTTATGAGGAATAATTCCTAAAAAATGCCTCTCTTTTTACAGGTAATGCATAGTGGACTGGAGTTTTTGTTCTAATGCTGTAAATACTACAAGTATTGTTTTGATTCTTAATTAAAGGTATTCTTAACTGAAAATTAAAAATTGTTGTTTTTATCCATGTAGCACCAAATAAAACAAAAATATATTTATAAATGAAAACCTTTACAAAACCATCACAAATTATGTTCAACTTTTATTTTGCTAAAAGCAATATTTTCATGATACAGAAGTTGTTATCCTCTACCAATTCATTTTGAAAAAAAATTAAGCTATATAAATAAGTCTTCTAGTAGCAGTGTGGACTTTACTTTCTAAACATGAAACATGATATAATAATTACTTTATTTTCGTGTACTGATTACATAATTATGTTATCAGCATTTGCAAAACGAAATTTTATTTTGCTCTGCCTTGTCATGTTTAGTGGATAATTAGTGAAGATAAATATTTAACTATTCATTCAAGCATTATAAAATGTTGTTGTTTATAATTGAAATATATTCATATGGTATCACTAAATTTTATTTTTCATTTCATTTAATACATATTATTATGGAATCCAATAACCCATTAGTGGATTAATACTATTCTAGTGCAAAGTTTGACCCAACTAGTACAGTTGAAAGACAGCTCCAACTGCTCTGACACTCAAAATTACCTTGCTCATTTTGTAAATAACAAACAATACAATTTTAACACCACCTAGAAATGATAGCAATTATACCTATGAGGTATCACAGGCAGGTTATTACTTGAAACTAAGTGTAATTTCTAATTGGATATCATACGCCTACAGCCGATTTCACAACAAATTAACTGCACCATCTTTACAGTACATTAGACAGGACCCAGAATATACATTGTGACTCAATGTTAAAACTTCCTTGAATTCTGCAACAAATTTAACTAGGGGCGTAGGAATACAGTTACTCCAAATAAGTCAATACACTGCATGCAATAGTCAAATAATTCTAGCATTCTGTGAACTAAGTATAACAGTATAGTGTATACCTACTTAGTTTAATTTACATAATAACCTATGATAAAATTATATAGTGTGAGGTTTGAGTAAAAATCCAAAAATGTGGACAATTGAACTACTGGTGTGCACACTGCACCCCAGGCCCAGTGTCAGTGTGCATGTTTTCTTCATCATCACTGGCATAGGCTTCCTCTCGGCCCCTGCCACGTTCACTGGCTGTGTACTCCATCAGATTAACTTCCTCAACCTCTTCTCCAGTAGGCATCACAAAAGCTGGGCGCGGTGGCAATACAGTTTCTATCTGTTTCAACTGTTCTTCAGTAGCAAAGTTGTTTTCAGGGAAAACAACATCAAACTTTATGTAAAGATTACCTTTCTCAAATGGATTTTTAAATTGAGGCATTCCTTCACCCTGTATGCCTTTGAGATCTCCAGGCTTGATCACTTCTCCTGGAGTGTGTCTAACAAGTAAATCCCTGCCATCTAAATGCTTTATAACAAATTCAAAACCACACAATGCTTCAGTTAGTGTAATTTCATGTTTAATCACAAGGTCATCACCAGTTCTCTGGAATATATCATGAGGTTTTTGTTGCAGCACAATAATCACATCTCCAGGTTGAGTGTCAGGCTGCTGATCCCCCTCTCCTCTAAAGAAAATCTTTTGGTTTTCACGCATTCCTTTCTCAACATGGACCTCCAAGATTTTTGTTTCATTCAAAACTTTCTTACCTTTGCATTTTGGGCATTTGTCTTTTTCGTTAATGGTTTCTCCTTGACCATGGCAGGTTGGGCAGCGAGACTGGAATTGACGAGTCATATGCGGTGCAATCTGCTGATAAGACACTTTAATACCCTGCCCATGACAGTCCTTACAAGTCACAACAGATCCTGGCTTTCCACCAATACCTTTACAAGGCCCGCAAATTATATTTTTACTTAGTTGTAACTTAGTAGTTTTACCCATGTACATGTCTTCCAAAGAAACTTTAAGTGGATGCATGGTATCTTCACCACGAGCGTGTCCTCGACCTCTGCTGCCGCCTCCCATGCCAAATATATCACCGAAAAAGTGTCCAAACAGATCATCAGGAGGGAATCCTCCACCCTGGCCACCCTCTTGTAAACCTTTCAACCCGTACTTGTCATAAATTTGCCTTTTCTTCGTGTCCGACAAGACTTCATAGGCATAGCTAATTTCTTTAAATTTATCCCCTGCAGCAGGATTTTTGTCAGGATGGAATTCTTTTGCCAATTTATGATAGCTCTGAAACCAAAAAATTGGGGATAAATACCAAAATGACGACGAAGAGAACAATGGACAGAAATCATGCAACGAATAGATGACATTACATGTGCGATCTGTTCATTGTAGAAACTTCCAAAAGTACACTTACTCGTTTTATTTCAGATTCACTTGCACTTCTAGAAACCCCCAAAATCTCATATAATTTATTATCAGCCATTTTCCCCAAGATAAAAAGGAAAGAAAGGACGAGGAATATGCTGTGATTAATGTGCACTAGAAAAGGTTTTTAATTTTTTAAGCACAAAGGTCGTATCTACATTCAGCCTAAGACAGACTACTAAACAGCGTTTACTAGCGATATCGATTGAGTCTATGGAACTACAAAAAAAAAACGATTTAAAAAAAACTTGATCAACATTTTTTTTTGAACATTCAACGTTTTTTAATAAAAACAATCCTTTAATTAAAAACAACGAATTAAAAAGTTATTTTAAATTTATTCGCTGTTTCGGAAATCGAGCACGTAAACCTAAAAACACATTTTATCCACGCTAATTAAACTACGAATGACCAATACCTAGTAAAATAAAATATTCGAGTTCATAATATTCATGTTCATATTTTAAACTGTATTTACATTTAACATTGGACATTTCACATTGCACACCTGAAAATCGCTTGCCTTGCGTGCCGTAAGTGTGTGCCCAGCCTAAGCAGAATAGACAGTTTTACTCTTTAGTATAAATAACAATTAGTCTATGGTTTTAATCAAGAGCTTGACGCAGAAAGCGTACGTACTTCTCTTTGACTTGACACAGCTCATACGATTCGTGTCCCATAGATAATCCACCATATAATTTATCTGTACTCAAAGAATGTATCTACTCTCTGTCTGTACTTGTACTTTTGTAAAAGTACTCTGTGATTCCTGTCCTGTGGAGGATTCTCTTTCTGGAGTTCTGGTCTGGACTGGAACTAGAGCACTCAGCACTGTTCCCGATACTGGTGGACTATTGTTTTACGATTTTTTTTAAAACAATAGGTTCAATTCAAAGCGTCATCACTATATAAATAAAGCAATCATAAATGAATAGGAGATTCCGGTTTCTGTGATCCGGTGATTCTTATTAAAACGACGCGCGAAATTGAAATGTTTCATCAAGAATACCCGGTGAAATACAATATCTACTGTACTTGTTGGTACTTTTTTGAGTGAATAGGTAATTTATTGATGACAACATTCAGTTTTTAGTAAAAAAGCAACGTAGTGTGAAATTTTATTGCACATCCATTGGCTGTTGATCATTCATTCATGATTCATTAAATCAAAGCAGTTGACGACTTTGACGTGCTCTCTAATTTTTGTGTAAATGTGTACACTTTTCTACCAGAAACCGCTAGGGTAGGTATTTCTATTTAATTTTGGTAAATTACTTATGCTACGGACGGACTAGCTACGTCACAAAGGTTAATATAAATTCGAAAGTAAGTCTGTCTGTATGTTACCTTTTCACGCCTAAACCACTGAACCGACTTCGATCAAATTAGGCAAGGAGATGGATGGATGGCTTCCTGGGAAAGGCCCCAGGATGCCTTCCATCTCCTTGCCAAAGGTAGGTTCTGGTAGGCTCATATGTTATTTTTGTCCCGGTAGCACGTTCCCGTTAGATAATTTCCTAAATCCACGCGGGCGAAGCCGCGGGCAGAAGCTAGTATTAAATAAATTCACAATTTGATCAATGGTTGGTATCCGCTCCGTGTAGTAGGAAAGCGTATGTGTACCTAAAAATAAGAAAGGTAAGTTTTCCGACAGCAAACCATTGGGCAAAAGTGAAATTTTATTAAGATTAGGTACCTGAAATACATTTTCTTACACAAAATAAAAATTATTAGGTACACAAACGAAATACACAGTAGGTACATAGTCTTTGATTGAAATTACACTACCTAACTTTAGCGAATAATACTGAGTAGCAATTGTTTGTTGCATGGGAGTGGTCTCACAATAATGGTAACAGCCAACAGGCAGGCGAGTTTCTTTTGCAAATTCAAAATAGGTAGGCAGAACCACAGTAGGTAGCTACTGCCTAGCTATTGACCACAGGCAAGCAAGACCGAAGAACAATAAACTTGTCTGTGTTTTATTGATAGTTTTATAACCATAAGGTCCGTAGGTATCTAATACTTACATGACAAGTAAGCTGAAGGTTTTAGCAATCCTATGGAAAAGAGAAACTAAAAACTCAATAAAAGTCCGCTACAAAACTTGGTAGGTACTTAGACAACGCCGCGCGTGACATCTTTTCTCCCCATTGCCTGCTCCCACTGGCAGCACGGCACGGCAATAGATTTTTATGCGACGAATAGGAATATATAACCTGATGGTATGACAATAAAATTGAAATTTCAATGATTAATCATTGTAGGTACAAAAACAAAGCTGCGGAATGCTTAGGCATGCCGCTGCCGGCCGTGTCATAAACATTTAAATTTTTTGTAAAACCCTAAATTGGACGTGATGACTGCTCAGGTACGGTCAGCAACGTCACGCGCACTAAGCTGATATATGTATAGATAGTACTTACTCCGTGCAATAAGCCGTTACTTGCTTTTAAATAGTAATAGGTACTAGATATGAGCGCCGCGCCAATGGGACCAAACGGTATTTTCCATCTCAAAAATGGTTTGGACAAAAGTCGTAATACAGAAACCGTTTCGATTGTTTAATATTCTAAGATGACAGAGCTATCCGAAAAGCAGCAAAAAAAAAACAGAAAAAAGGTTTAGGTGTATTAAATTACAGCCAAACTTTATACTTTGATAATTTTATATTTACTAGATTATTCGTTATGGAAGGTCAACTTAATATATTTTCTACTTTCTCAAAGGGAATATATAAGTATTATACATTTTTGGATTGCTCAAGATCTCTAGTTTATAACTGCGTTAGGTTTTTAGGAGAAATATTTTTTTAATTTAATTTTCAAGTGTCATAAGGAAATTTTCCGTCTTTTCAATTTTCTATTGGGATTTCCTTGTTACCGATGGCTGCCGATGTCGAGTTAATGACATTTTTAGATTCCTTAACTATTCAATAGTACAAGGAAATAAAAAAAACCTCCGTCATTACTGCGCCATCTCGAGCTAGAAGCAAAAATTTCGACCGAAAAATATTTTCAAATAAGATATTTTTTGCGGTGGTAATTTTAACCACACGTTTGATAAAAATAATACTGCATAGTTCTTATCTGATGTGGTAATTATAATCAGATTGGTTACAGCATTCCTGTGAAAACTGTTTTTATCAATTTTCTCATTGGTTTTTCACAAGTTACTGAAAATAGGGTCCTATAAATACTCGGGTTTTCAGCGTGTTCGTCAAAGTGTCCGTATACCTCCCTCAGTAATTGTAAATTTGTTGAAAAAAAGTTCAAAATGAGTGAATTCGTTTGTTTTCGACGCGATATATGTGCTCTGAATATCTGAAGTACTTTTACCGCTTATTATCTAAGCGGTAAAAGTACTTCAGATATTGAACATACATTTGTTGGACAATTTACATTTATCAACAACAGATGTGAATACGGTTATGCAAAGTATACAAAGAAATTTGATAACAATTTGTAACCAAAAATGGGTGAAAGCTTAAAGAAAACAAGATCGTTTCGAGAGCCAAAACACAAATTGGTTAAATAGCGAGTTTAAAGTACCATTGAATTCGTGCAGTACCTCAACATCTGCAAATTCTGACTTGAATACATCTGCAGATCGTGGTAGACCAATAAAACCATATGACGCGTGTTCGGAGAGTACAAAAAAACTTGGAATTATTCCAGGAATATGGAATGGGGCATGTGCATTACGCTTATGTACAAGGTTTGCGATCTATGGGTGAAAATGATGAAGCTTCGATTGTGAGTATTGTTAGAAATACAGAAAAGGAGGAGAAAAAACTCATTCTTCGAAACATTTTACGGAGTCCAGATGGTGGTATAGGAAGGTGTCCTATACCAAAGAAGAAACGCACCGTTTGGTCCCATAGTGCGCCGCCGTCGCGATGAGTCGCAACTTGCTTTCCCGCTCGCACGCGCGGCCAGGCCGCATTAGTTCGCCTAGTCGCCTCGCCACGCTCGTCGCTCACTCAGTCGAGTCGAATATTTCACCGAGCGATAACGATAGCAGCAACTTCGACTACTATTGATGTTTCATCATCATCGTCATCATTTCAGCCGAAAGACGTCCACTGCTGGACATAGGCCTCTCCGAAGCATCGCCGTGCTTCCCGCATCCAGCGGATTCCTGCGGCCTTCACAAGGTCCACCTTGTGGGAGACCTTCAAACGCTACGTCTTCCGGTACGCGGTCGCCTCTCCAGAACCTTTCGGTCCCATCGGCCATCTGTTCTGCGAGCAATGTGCCCTGCCACTTAAGTTTGCCAATTCTTCGGGCTATGTCGGGTTACTTTGGTTCTCCTGCGGATCTCCTCATTTCTGATTCGATCACGTAGGGAAACTCCAAGCAAAGCCCTCTCCATTGCCCTTTGGGTGTCTTTCATGTTTCTGATAACGCCCATAGTGAGCTACCACGTTTCAGTCCCATAGGTCATCACTGGCAACACGCACTGGTCAAAGACTTTCGTCTTGAGATACTGCGGTATGTGGGACGAGAAGATCTTGCGTAGCTTCCCGAACGCTGCCCAGCCGAGTCGGAGTGACCTCTTTCTCGAAGTTGGACCTCCCTAACTGGACAATTTGTCCTAGGTAAACATATTCGTCCACGACTTCGAGTGTAGCATCTCCGATCTTCATAAGAGTGGGTGTTACATGGGCATTTGACACGACCTTTGTTTTTTCCATGTTCATTTTAAGACCCACTCTTTCAGAAACTCTACTGAGGTCATCAAGCATTGCACTGAGGTCCTCCATGGTCTCAGCCATGACTACTATGTCGTCAGCAAACCGTCAGTGAGTGATGTACTCGCCATTGATGTTGATGCCAACCCCTTTCCAGTCCAGAACCTTGAAGACATCCTCCAGAGCAGCGGTGAACAGTTTCGGAGAGATACCGTCTCCCTGTCTCACACCGCGCTGCAGAAGGATAGGTATTGTGGTCTGGTCCTGGAGTCGGGCTGACATAGTGGCGTTTCCGTACAGAAACTTCAGCGCCTCGATGTACCGATAGTCAATCTGGAACCGTTGAAGAGACTGCAGTACAGACCATGTCTCGAATTAAAGGCTTTCTCGTAGTCCACAAACGCTAAGTCCTCCGTCTTCTGTATAACCTGCCGCAGCATAAGTATGTGGTTTACGGTACTAAAGCCTTTACAGAATCCGGCTTGTTTGGGAGGCTGGAAGTCGTCAAACCTGCGCGCAAGACGGTTCGTAATGACTCTTGAAAGCAGCTTGTAGACATGGCTCAGAAGTGAGATGGGCCGATAAATCTTAAGAAGGGCATTGTCGCCCTTCTTAAAGAAAAGTATCACCACACCTCTGTTCCATGCCTGCGGCGTTTTGCCCTCGAGTATGACGGAATCAAACAGCTTTTGGAGGGCCTTAAGAACAGGTTTTCCGCCGGGTTTAGGAGTTCAGCCGTAATTCCGTCATCACCGGGCGCCTTATTGTTTTTGAGATGCTTCAGAGCCATCCTAATCTCGTACAAGCTGACGTCCGGGATGTCTTCAGTATAGATGTTTATAAACGAAAAAAAGAATATTTTGGTATGTGACCCCAATGAAAAATCTATCCTCAAAACATAAACGTAGTTTTTGCTGGACAGAATTTGGCCAACTAGCGGTAGAAGTACCTAAACGGAAAACGAAGACTGTTCTTTGTGAAAATGTATTTTGTGCAGTGTGCAACTTTATATGATTGTTTTATAATCTTAGTTTATAGAATTTGACAACGGTTTATAATTTTTCCTGTTTTTTAGTTTTTATTATAAAGATAGAGAGTGCTGTGATTTAAAAACGCTCAGAAAATGATTATTTTTCAGTAAACGTGATATCCAATTAATCAGAAGACTAAAATTGTAGTTAACCAAAAAGTTCCTTTATAAAAAATTATAAAAAAAGCGTTTTTTGGTAACCACAATATGGTTATCTTTCGAGTTTTTTTTTTAGAAATCTCTCCCTAATAAAAATATCTAAGGCCACGCCGCGCCGCCGCGACGCCGCCGCCGCCGCCGTGGAAATTTTCAGGGCACGCCGCCGCCGTCGATTTGGCCATCGGCGCTCATATCTAATAGGTACATCTAAATATTGATACACTCTTTTCAACATTTATTTTGCTAAAGAGTAGGAACTCAGTACCGATTTAAAAAAAACTGAACCTATGCAAACTTACGAATATTATGAAACTTCTTGATAGTAGTTACCTACGAGGGCGGGTCAATAAGTCCGTGACTTTTTGAATTTCTGACCTCTTTACTGAAAAAGCAACACTACTCCTGTCAACAGGCATCTGTCAGTTGACTCCTGTCAAAATTTGAACTTGCTGCGTCAGTTAGTTTGTGTTTGACAGCTATCTTTATCAGACTACCCAGTAATTTAAGGAAAAAAGTGAATTTCGTGTGCTTATTATGCATTATTTTTTGCGAAAAAAAACCATTACCGAGACCAAGGCTAAGCTTGATAAATACTATGGGGACTCTGCACCATCGATTTCAATGGTAAAAAAGTGGTTTACTGAATTTCGTTGTGGCCATACAAGCACTGAAGATGCCGAACGTCCTGGACGCCCAGTTGAGGTCTCTTCACCCAAAACAATCGAAAAAATTCACGATATGGTGTTGGCCGACCGAAGATTGAAAGTGCAAGAGATTGTGGAAGCCGTAGGGATCTCGCATGGCTCAGTGGTTTCAATTTTGAATGATCACTTGGGCATGAGAAAGCTTTCCGCAAGATGGGTGCCGCGTTTGCTCACAGTCGACCACAAACGCAATCGTGTAACAACTTCACAGGAAGGTTTGGCGTTGTTTAATCGCAATATGGAGGAGTTTTTGCGCCGTTTTGTAACCGTGGACGAAACATGGATCCATCACAACACACCAGAGACCAAACAACAGTCAAAACAGTGGGTTTCTAAGGGTGAATCGGCGCCAAAGAAGGCCAAGGTGGGTTTGCCAGCCAATAAAGTTATGGCGACTGTTTTTTGGGATGCACGCGGGATAATCCACATTGACTACCTTCAAAAGGGAAGAACAATCAATGGGGAATATTATGCCAACTTATTGGACCGATTCAATGACCGAAAACCGACCTCATTTGGCCAAGAAAAAAGTTCTTTTCCACCAAGACAATGCAAGGGTACACACATGTGCAGTTGCCATGGCAAACATCCATGAATTGGGCTATGAATTGCTCCATTATCCGCTCTATTCTCCAGATTTGGCTCCGAGTGACTACTTCTTGTTCCCAAACATGAAGAAATGGCTTGGTGGAAAAAGATTTGACTCCAATGATGAAGTCATCTCGCAAATAAAGGCCTATTTTGAAGACCTCGACAAATCATATTTTTTGGAAGGGATTAAAAAAATTGGAGAAGCGTTGGACAAAGTGTATAGAGCTCAAGGGAGACTACGTTGAAAAATAAAACATTTGTTTATCAAAAAATCTGTGTTTTATTCCAAAAGTCACGGACTTATTGACCCGCCCTCGTATCTCCAGAGCCTTGGTACCTTTTCAATACTTAGGTACCTAGTGGACCTACACACTTATCATTTCTAATCTCTATGAAAAAAAAACTCGTACAGGTAATTCGAGGCACTCAACAGCAGTAGATACGGTATCTTCACGTTAATCATACAAATGGGGTAAATGTTATCATATATATCTCAAAGATTTTATGCATGAGAGACTAGCCAGTTATAGTCTTTAATTTCTTCCGTAACAGCCATTAAAAGGCGACCATTTCTTTCTTCATCCCCCAAAGTTAGTCGACCGCGCTTGAATTCGTATACCAACGATACCTACACGGTTGCCTTAGAAGAGCCTTCATCCATGAATGCCATTTGAAGTCTATCGTACCATTCGTCCGGTTTCAGGCGATACTTGAAATCGGAAAAAATCATAGCGCGATAACGTTCGGCGCCGATCCATTTTTAAATGAGACACGATAATTTAAATTAACTCGCAAACTTTGTGGAGGGTAATTTGGAAATTCGACTCTAAAGCATAGAGCGACAATAGCGAAGAGGCAAGTGGATATTTCGGGAAAATCGAAAATAAAGGGTCAAATTGAAGTAGCTAATAAAACTATGCAGACGCGATTGGTACCGATACCTAAACATGATGAAACGAAAAACAAAAGATTTAAACATGTTCTTTTTTTTTGAGGTCAAAGTATGCTGATAGTGTATTTAACTACTTGAAATATGGGTTAAGATAGATAATCCGATTTTTTTGGTTTATCATTTACAGATATCGAAATAGACCCGTAGTCTGTGAACTTTACACAAAAAGAACTCAATTAAACTCATTTTAAGATTCTCACTTTGATCTATGTTTTTATGTTCAAGTCTGATGAAGCCTTGAACATCCTCCCAGAGTAGTGAGTACCAAGCCTCAACATGTTTTATTGGATACGTATCCCGATACCCCGAAAATAGCGAAGCTTAGGTAACTCCCATTCACAAATCGGGTTCGGGTGTTGCCAGTATTATCAAAATTACTAGAAAAAATTAAACACAACTGATTAGATAAACATTTAACTTCTGTTAACTTTCTTTCAGACAGACAATACGGTTTCAGACCAAAAAGCAGTACACTATCAGAGAGTTACAGTAGACCTCGTTACTGAAATTAAGCAATATAGCAAGCGATAGAAAAAACATAGTCCTTGACCTCAAAAAAGCGTTAGAAAACCTGTTAAAATGAAAACCTAAATGTTTGATTCTTATACAACATATAATATGTTTAAAAAAAAACAGGTAACATTAGAACGGATAATAATTTTCAAAGTAGTGCAATACATACACGTGTCGAGTTCCACAAGGATAAAATTTGGGGTATCTGCTCTTTTTACATACAGCATGTAACGAAAACCCTGTCCGATCCTGAAGGGTATTATTTGGTATAGTACTGCGTACACAAATACGTAATCATTTAATGGATACGAGATTATTATTTTCCCCAATGTTTTAATTTAAAAAAATCAAAATAATCATATCAAAGGCAACACTGATCGCTCGACAAAGTTCACCTACAGTTTCGTGTCAAAAAACCTAAGTTATGCCTACGCGTAGGTATCAGCTGATATTTTATTGTAGGCATAGACGCATAGTGACCCTGATTTCTGACCTTCTGTTTATCAAGAAACAATTATTATTGAGTTGATGTGCATCGCTTTTGGCAATATACCGACTGTAGGCATCAGTTTATTAAAACATTTACTTGTTGCATACCTCGGAGATCGTGTTCCAAATGTCTACCTTGAACATTAGTACACATTCGACACCTTTTTATTAAATTTGCATGTACTCTTCGCAGCGCACTTGTTTACGATTTGAGTGAGTCGAAAGCTTCCACAATTCGAGCTCTTACTTCGATTTCCGAATCACACTCACTAACAAATAAAAATCAACATATTCAAATATTCCTGTTTGTTCACGATACGAAAGCGGCACGTGATACACGACGTACGGACATCCGATCGCAAGCTATCTCCACGTGAGACTGACGACAAACAAGTAGCGTGCCAGTAGGCAACCAGTCGGCTACATCAAAGGGTCGAGGACTCGTTAAAAGAGTACCTACAGCGCGGCTAGTGCAGGGCGGCGTCCTTTGAAATACAAATAGGTAAAAAAGAAAAGATTTCGCCGGCCGGTGGAGTGTTGTCAAATTATGAAAATTTACCATATTTACTGTTAAATTTCGCATGGTTCATAAAAATAGAAAAATAATAACTTTTGGTTTTTATGATTTTCATTTTTTTAACTATATTTTCTAGTACGTATGTTAAACCAGGAATAAGCCTTTATTGGATCGGACAGGGTTTTTGTTACATGCTGTGTACATAAATAATAATAATAATGAAAATATTCAGGAAATTAAATTAAACTACATGGCCATCTTACTCTGTAGTCTTTACGATGATGACACTTGCTTATTTTATTTCGGATCTTCTATTCATGATTTAGTTTCCCAGGCATGAAGAAAAATAATGAACATTAGACAGTTATACATTTACAATACATATGTTTTCCCTCGTAAGGTACTCAACAAAAGTATACAGACGAATTTATCGTAAAACAAGTAACCCAACGTAGCAGGCGTCGAGCTAGTTTTTTGATTTTACCGAAGATGAGAACTAAGTTTGGCAAAAAAAAAACTTACGGTGGAGCACAATTATACAACAAAATACCCTCATGTACTCATTAGAAAAAAATGCGCTCATTCGATGTCTTCAAAACTCAACTATCTGCTTATGTAATCACAAATAACACCCTTCCTAAAAGCTTTGTTTTGTATTGGATGGGTGTATCATAATTGCTACCGTGACGTCTATGACGAACTTTTAAATTAAGTACTTATATAAATTATTATAAACGTTCTTCTCATGTAAGTGACTTTGTGTCTTTTTTTAGAATAAATATCTGTAAACATAGGTATGTATGCGCGTTTCGGAGAATGTGTGATGGAAATTAGGAATTGCGCATGTAATTCCTCCAGACCATAGATATCCGACTCTAGATCTTTTTTACACCACTGCTATCACGTGGATATCATTCCACGAACGAACGTCACAGTGTAACTACACTTAGTCAGTCTGTGGCGTAGCTAATCCTACTAAAGGCTAAAGGCCAAAGGGCCTATATCAAAATATGTTGGGGGCCCTTTTTACCTGGTTATCTAAGGCGAAGCCTTAAAGAAGGATATTGTTTTTTTTCAGAATATAGTATCCTGAGTCGCTGTATTTGTGACCTTACAAAGAGAATACAAAAGCGGTCGAAGCGTACCTACGATAAGTCTTCATTGAAAGAGTGTGAAGCGATATCAATACTACCTAATTATTTGCTAAGAGAATGCAAGAGCAGGCGAAATGAGCTCAAACATTGGAGCATCCTGATTCGCAGCTAGGAGTGGAAACAGATTACCTATAAAACTATTGTGGTTGTGGTACTCCTCCTTACCGAAATTTATTGATCTCGATAGTTATACGAGTCTGCAAGTTTTGACACATAGGTACCTAAACCTATTAAGAGGTAAGCGTGCAATAATGTCGACCGCACCTTTAATTAATTGATTACCTCAATAACAATACCTTACATGTCTATGATAACATTATTACAATTCCAGCTATCACAATGATGTTCTCCTTATCCTGATGAAGTAGGTAATTCAATATTAGAACATCATTCTGAACCCATAATATAACATAACATCACGCCTTGTTTCCCCGAAGGGTTGGGCATAGCCTACATTCTGAACCCGTTATAATAATAAAACACGTAAGAATCTTTCGTGTGTTATTAAAACAAAAAGTAATGCTGTTCTATACATTTTGACCGCGTAAGTTACTTTTCCATGGAACAGGTTTTTTTTTTTGAAAACCGACGATAAATGTCAATGCTCGGGGGCTAAAGTCATGTGCTGAATTCATGGTTACAGTTAGCGAGTCGATGTGCCCTGCCACCCTGTATCTATAATGAAGTGATTATTGAGTGTTTACCTATCACGTACCTACGTGAAGAGGTCACTCACTGCTTCTGCAAATAATAACATGGTTGATTTCTCAAAGTCAAAGCATTTATTTCAAATAGGCATTATAAGGCACTTTTGAACGTCAACATTTACATTTATACTTAAAGAAATATAGAATTGATTGAGCCGCCCGCGCGCCCCTTCCAAAATGTAGTTTCGTATGGAGAAGGGGCTAGAAACTCCACCGTTCGCTTTTAAAATGTTTAACAATATTTTGTGTACATTAATTACATTTTTATATGTGAAGACGATGCACCCAGAATAAAAATACTATACCGCAAATAGGTAAAAATAATTTAAAATAAGCAAAGACAGATAAATCAATCACGTGAGGTAAATGCTGCTCACATATTTACAAACATTGCGAAAGTATATGATTTTCCTAAAATATTAACTACGAATTTGTCAGTGTGTGAGTAAAGTAAAAATAACAAATTATACAATTCAATAAGCATCTTCATATGTATATGATTTTGTCTATTCTATAGATTGTACCTACTATGGAGCAGGACCAGTATGTTTCCAAGCATTCTTATCTAGGATAGGCTAATCCTCTAATTTGTAATATGCTTGTTTACAAAGCATCTTTTAACATGAGTTTTAAACTTTCTTTCATTTAATTGCAATAGGTATATCACAAGTTATTTTGTTGTAACATTTAGCACAGTACCCCATAAAAGATGTATGTACTTTAGATAGTCTGATTTTTTTTTGATCTTAAGTACCTATGTACTTATAACTATTTTTAAGTGCCGTTATTAGCGCCTATGGGTTTATGTTTACGCATATTGTAAGTACATGTGTACCTATACGTAATACCTACCATTCAAATACATATTGTAATAATAAGGTAACACACATTCCTGGCTGACGTCATGCAGTGAATATTTATGACACTATACTTACCTGTGAAAGTTCGCCCCAAGCACCGACACAGCCGGGCAAGCAACTTGTTGCAAATGCAACCCGCGGTTGACTCAAGACTCTGGCATTCCTTATGTACTTATTTACTTTTAACAACCTCGTAATAATATAAGAATGTTTTGCACACAGCAGACCACACAGTGGTATTGGACTGCCCGAACTTGGCTGTTATGCTGTCGTGCTTGTTTAGATTCTTCGAAAGTGATATGAAAGTGTTAGGATTATGAGTAAATCAAACATGCTGTTTCCACACTTGCATAACATATTACTTACATAACTTTTTAAATTAATTGTGGGCCCTGTAGGGCACGTATATTGCGGCTGATCATGCCTCCTCCATTGCTATTGCATTTCACGTCCTAAAATGGGTACTAGTCACTCACTACCGACAGTTACCTACAATATTTCCGGGCCGTAATACATAATAATGTTTATTAGGCGCTATTCTGTTTTGAAATCATTGTGCCGCAGACTACTTACCAATAACAAGCGAGTAATTGAAATAAGTATAGTGATCGGATTCGAGGAGCTAGATTTTTCGTAGGCCTATTAGTTACGACATAAGTGAAATGGTGGGTGGAAATGCCTGAAATCCCAATAAAAACATAAAAAACCCAACCTCATTTAAAGAGAACTAAAAAGATGGAAACAAGATTACGTAAGAAAATAAAAAGGACTGAAAAGATTTCAACAAGAAGTATCTACTTGTAATCATAACAATCATGCACATGAATCATTTATCACGCAGTCGGAGGCCACGAACTTATTTCGTAGGTAGCCTGAAACGTCTGACTGCGGGTCGCCGGTTCCTCGACATCAACTGCAGAGCCTATTCCAATCTATTTTATTGCCTAGACCTAAGAACAGCTAGCAGCTTCCTACTTGTGCATTGTGCCTCTCTCTCTATTATTGTCAATGTTCAAGATTTTATGTAGATTGTCGTAAGTAATCCTTTTGGTAAATCATGATTTCTAATGGCTAAATTCGAAATAACGATTTCCACATTGTTTTTGTAGGTAAGACTTTAGTAACGGCCAAACCCAATAACCTAAGACAGATAGCTTCTGATGATAGACAGTAAAACTTTCTGTCCCTGTCAAACAAATAGCTTTATTTGGACGTTAAAAACCAGAGATTGATAGGTTTTTCAATCTCAAGTACGGCAAAATTGGAGACGGATACGTTAGTGGGTTTGGCCGTAAGACAATGCCCTGAATAATTATTTTTAACGGTAAGTACAGTAGCCTGCACGTCAGTGGTAACACTGTGATCTAACATCTTTGGTGGCCTAGCATTTAGGTACGGAGATTTATACAAAACTAGCTTCTGCCTGCGCGAAATTTCCTGTTCCCCGACCCCCCGACCCACCCTGTCGCATCGCATCAACTGTATGCGCTATATACTTCGTGTTCGCTTACGCTTAGCGTTCTTTTTCTTTTCTTTTTCTTTTTGCTCGTCTTCTAAGGGTCATAGCGTGATGTTACATAGCCTATACCTACTAGTTTTGTTACCTCAGCCTGTCCTATATACTTTAGTCCAATTTACCACCAGAAAAAAAAAACCGGGCATGTGCGTGTCGGACCACGCACGATTCCGAGTTCCGTATTTGGGATGAATTTATCCAATGAACAAACTTAACATTGTAGTTGAAGAACATGTTCTACCATACATTCCAACGGCAAATGTAATTTTGTACGCACAATATTATGTAGTATATATATTATTCTTATAGGTTTTCCTGTAATCCACAATAGTATAGAACGTTTTGTATTTTTTTTATATTTATGGCTCAGTAGTTTCGGAGAGGGTCAGTATTCAAATATTTTCCTAAATAACTTAAAAACTATTTGTATTATAATTATTAAAAAATAATTGAGACCCTCACATTAAGCCTTTTCATATAATCACATTGAAAAACACATTTATAAGTGTTACAGAAATTTGATTCTGTTACCAATTCAAAATCTAACACTTAAAATCTGTAACATACACGACGGTGTTTTTTAGTCCCTTATTGTCACACGGTACAGTTTACATTTTTTTTCTTATTTGCTTCCTAAAAGGGGATAATAGAACGTGAATTATTTTGAAATTCATTTAAATTAACGCACGTGTTTTTTTTCATGTGCGTGTTGGGTCACAGAAATTCATATTTGTATCTTTCAACTGAATCGGTCCATTCGATTCGGAGCAAATTGGCTGTGGCAGACGGACAGAAGACACACAATAACACACAAATCAACTCCAGATCAACTTTTCTAAATTATTAGATAATATTTCGTTTTCACGTGTGAAAGGATGAAATATCTAATTAATAATATCGATGACTTATGTAGATACATTATGTTGCGAATGATAGGGAAGTATAAATATTAAGATTCTGACAAGACTGGCTACGGAATATGAAATAGTAAAATGTGGAATGCAACTTCTGCGTGGGGCAGGGGGCACCAATAACCTCACGGTTTGTGGCCGACTACGGCGCGGCGAGGGCGCCGCCGGTCGCTGGCGTTACGCAACATTTACGGCACTCGACGTTCATCTTCTCCAAGCCTTTCGATAATAACCTCGTGGGTAATTATCTAAGTCGAGGATATCATTGGGGACGTTTCGAGAATATTGCAAGACTGCAAACTGTGCAGTTAGCCTCTAAATACGAGATGTAATGTTGCGAATGATAACTACATGTTTAATTAAAACATATCTGGACAAATTATGAGTAGGTATGTTGAATTTTTGCTTGCTTTTCGCAAGATGTAGGTTTAAGATTTCTATGTAAGCTATAATGCTTGTGCACATTAATTTGCATGTCTGTAGATAAGTATTCACGTACTTGTTCATACTAGTATTGATCCTACGGCAGGTAAGGTAGGTTCGAGTTCAGCTAGGTTTCTTTTGTTCAACACTGTAACTTCTTCTGTATGGTTTCCTTTGTTTTTCTTCAAGTTCTTTACCTAATTAATAAAACATTAGTTCCGTGCGTAATCGAACCCGCAGTCCCGCACCTAGTACCTAACTACTATAATTCCACGTTCGACGCGCTGTTGACGCGAAGTGATGCACTCTGTTGGATGAGAATGCTCAGTTCAACACCGAGATTTGACAATCCACTCCGCGAAATAATCCCGACAAGATAGTTTACGTCCGTGCGAACGTGGTCTATTAGTTTGCCATAATCGCTACGCTTGGCAGGCGGGTTGGCGATCGCAGTATGGTAAAATGCATAGAGAACGGTGCTGCCCATTCTCTAGTAAGTCCCTTAGTCGCCTTTTACGACACCCACGGGAAGAAATAGGGGGTACAACAATATTAGTGCTATAATAATTTAAATTGTATTTATAAGAAACGATATTTTTGTATTATACATTAACCTACCTACTTACATGAAACTTTCTCGTAAACTCCTTGTATTAATTACATTACATGGGATAACACACACATAGCACGTTTAAAAACAAGTAAACGACTGTAGGACATTAACGTAACAAATCATTTTCTTATAATATCTTGTAACTGAGTATATTATGCACATATTAGGTGTACTCACTGTCTCTGTTTTATTTGACTTTCACTCACCGTACCACATAAAGGCCTTTTGACCGTACCACACACTGGCGCGACGCTACCTTTGTGCCGTGCTGTAGCGTCGCACCTATTTGCTGGAGCCTTAAGTAGTTAGATACATTTCAGTAACACGATCTCGCATCCGATGCTATTGCATTTTGTATAAGTACCTATTGCACAAATGCATTGGATGTTGCATACATGTTAATCACATGTTAGTGTAGATGGCTGCAAAATATAAATTGTAACTTAAATAAGTAGGCACTCATTAATTTGTATTATAAAATTATAAACAAAAAGCTTTTTTGTTTTTAATCTCGAGTATAGTATTTTTAAATGTCATCAATCTCATGCAAAGATTAAAAAAGTAATTTTACAACTCGTTTCTTTTTTGGCAGGCATTCACAAGAAATTACGCAACACAAACATACGTTAACTATCCATTCTATGCAATAAATAGAGGTAAAAGAGGAAGTGCAATAAAATGTTTCTTAATTTTCGTCATTTATTTGAAATTCACAAATCTACTCCATGATCGCAATCTACACATTCTTCTCATGACCCGTCCGACCGGCCGACAGTTATGCAGCGTTTATGCGAATAGTGTCCCGTTCACTCTTAAATTAATTCTTGATTGTATAGTTATAGCCTAGGTAGTATGTAAGTACCTACTGACTATATACAATCAATAAATTGCTGAAGATCCGACTTTCGAAGATGGAGAATTTAATCCTATAATAGACGACGAGATCCATTGATTCATATTACCTTGTCTACCCTGTGTGAGCTTTTATAATTTCTAACGTGACCATATTATGTGGACGTAGTAAAATGAACGAAGGACGAAGTAAAATGTATGGAAATACATGCACGTTACATTATGGTGAGCGAAAATGTTAAAGCGTCTTCTTTTACTTCCCTGTGATATAGTGATGCCGTGGACATCCACAATAATGTCGTCACTTCAGAAATTATTATTAAAACGAGGAGTGACGCCACCGGACGGCCGACCAATCGTCTTCCAGTCCTTGTACGCCACTCGGTTACTTCCTTACTCCACCTGCCATCACTGCGCCATTCCAGGTGTCCGCCCAACTCCATTTGAGTTTCTTTATATAATAGTAGATTATGCACCGAGGGGCTAAAGTTGTGTCTTATGTCACGGGCGTCATATTGAATCTCGAGCGCAATGAAGGATTCGGGATTTAACTCACGAGCGAAGCGAGGGAGTTAATACAAGAATCCTGAATGCAGCGAGGGATTCAAGCTAGCCCAAGGCAAATACACCTTTAGCCCAGAGGAGGATACTCTACTTTTTACACATACTGTGAGAAAATAATAGCCATAGTACGAAAAACTATTAGCTTCGGTTGTAATGAATTCAGGAGTACAATCACTTTCATCACTCGACATTTTATAATACTTTGTTGATAAACTTAAAGTTTAAATGCCAAAAGTTCGCGCCTTTATTTGATCCTACCAATAAGTAGCCATGACACGATCAATTCGATTTTCAAACAAAAAAAGTCTCTTCTACGGTTTTGTCGTGTGCGTCTATGGATATCACTCTCATGGAAGTGGCGTTTGTGTAAACTAAGCTTTATACAGGGCTGGTAAAATGGTTTTGGATGATTGGCTGTATGCATTTTGAATTTAGAACGTCATTGGAGACGCTCTTGAAAATAGAGTATTTTTTATAAAATGTGATAAATCGAATGTAGTCTAGATAGGTTTTATTATTTATTTATTTATTCACAAAATCCACAGCAATCTTAGCGCAGTTTACTTTAAAAAAAAAAAACTAATGTTACAGCCAATTATGTAAGTAATGCAAGTTTTAATGTTATTCCATTCCTTTTAAAAAATGGTTCGTAGTTATCTAGTTATTCTTACAATATTATGTCTTCGAAATATGGCAAAGATATGAAGAAGCAGTCGTTATGATTTTGTAGGAAATCGAGAATAGCTTTCCTCTTTCTGGCACTAAAGAGTGTTTGTTAGTACTATAATGCCAATTTAGCTGAGCATGTGAGATTCCAAATTCAAATCACATTATTGACCAGCGGGTTATAATGAAATCCAGTACAACATTATTGACCGGCTGTGCCTCCGGCCACTAATGACTCACTTTAGGTTAAGGTTGCTTGACATATAATTTGACATTTTCGAGCAGGTGGTGTGAAAATATGTTTATTTATCAGGTAATCAAGTCCATCATAAGTGTTTTAACACTGTTTTATAATAAACACATTTTTTCATGTTACAGATACAATAATGTAACAGAATCAAAGTGTAACCTTTTATATGTCTTAATAAGTGTAACAGAGATAAGAAGTTTAAGGTAGAATTGCACGGTATTGCAACAACGCGCGGCGGCCTGAAAATAACCTGTATTGCGGCCATTTTCCGGCCGCCGAGATAGCGGCTATTTTGGCTACGCCGCGTTTACCTGTGAGGTACACTTATTAACACTTTTATATTTGTTACAGATATTAAAAACTTACACTTTGTAAGTGTTTTGGGTTAACACATTGAAAAACACATTTATAAGTGTTAGGTTCATATTTGATTCAGTTACCAACTCAAAATCTAACACTTAAAATCTGTAACATACACGAAGGTGTTTTTAAGTCCCTTATTGGTATTTATTGAATTTATCAATTCTTAATGATTTTAATAATCGTTTCATAAGTGGTCGTAGTGCTTTTTTATTTTTTTATATTTCACAGGTTCTGTCCTTCAATGTGTTAAATTACGAAAATATTATTGACGCAAATAAAATCAATCCCAGAGCTGTAGACAATTCGAGCTCAGTCCTCACGTCTCTACAGAGCGAAAAATATTCTACTTTAATATTTTCATAAAAGCTTGAGGCTTAAAGTTTAAGAAGGACGTTCACGCCTCAAGCTTTTAAGAAAATATGAAAATTCTATGTTTACGTAAGCTGGTTTTAAAAAGGTTTTTGCTTTATTATGTGCTTTTTAGCATTACAATTTATTTAAATATCTGTTCTATTCATCACCTTTACATGAACGGTACTTGTAAAGACAAATACAACGAACCCAAACACGCCTTTACACAAGTCATGATGTGAAGCCAACCGAGTTGCACTATCCAAGTCATGTTATACTTTAGGACGGGATATGCTATCTTAATTGAATGCGTATATAAAATTCTGGGTCTGTGCTGGTTGACCGTTAGGAAGTTCACTCGTTTTCGTCGTGTAGAATCATCATGCAAAAATGCATTGCATTCGAAACATAATCAAAATGTAAAATTTTAACTCCGTGGGATATCCTTATCCCACGGAGTTAAAATTTGGAAGTGGTTTTAATTCAGTTGCAAGGTTTGACCAATGCATACTAACTAACTTATTAACACGGCGAGTTAAATAAAAGCTTGTTATAATAATAATAACTCCACCTCTGTATCTCTGCGTTGACGCTCGGTGGGGCTTGTGCGCTTCTAAACTCTGGGTCTGGGTCGGAAGTTAACTTTGCCGAAACAGGTCTAGGGTGAAGAGCCAAACCAAGAGACATACATAAACCCGCAGGGCAGCATGTGGCTAGCTGTTGGGCAGTAGCGACCTCACGGACCCTAGCACTTCAGGAAGTGTTGCCCCCTTGTTGCTACGTCACTATATGCTAGCGACCGTTTTCGGGAGCCCATTATTGAGTGTGTAAGTCACCTCCTGCCAATTTTATCCGTGTATTACAAAAAAACATTCCATAGTTCTAGGTAACCAATCCACTATAGCCACCCAAAGCCTTTTGTTAGGTATGTTCTGCAATAGCTCTGTACCAACCGGGGGTTGGCCTTCGGTGTACTTGCATCGGGAGGAGGCAAGACAACGCCCTCATCCAGCCCCCCTAAATGGGTCCATGGACGAAGGACTCGGGGACGTCCGCCGCCCCCCATACATCAAGACCCGAGGTGGCGGCGCGTAGTTTCCACGCGCGCCCCTCTTAGACGTTGCAATAATTATATGTTCCCGCGACCCCGACGTAGGTGTGAGATGGAACACCGGGGTGGCTTTTAGTCAGTAAGGGTCTGACTAACCCCTCCGCAAAAAAAAAGGGTGCACTTGCATAGTGCATACAGGGGTAATCGTCGGTTGGTGTCAAAACGCTTAAAATTGGCTAAGGAGCCTCTGCGAGTTGGCTTCGGCCCCTCGTACGCCTTCCAAAAGACCGGGTCCCGAGATATGTTAAAGACAGTAAAAAAAAACTGTGTTTTTATATACAACTTAGCACATACAAGCCTGAACCTTGACTCGCTGAGGAAGGACATACAGGTAATAAAAAAAAAACCTTAAACAACATCACTACAAACCATCTATCATTCATATAATTTCGATAAACAACCGAATCGAATACCTAAAAATGATTATGGTAATCAATTTTTAATTTCTACGGTGTTATGGCAATGTTAATTCATCCATCATGGTGTGTGTCTTGTCTATCCAAGCAAATCGAACGAAAAAGAACTTACTTACGATAAGATAAGATCTTTTAAGTTCAATTTGCTTAGATCCTGAAGGTCGAATAAATCGCCTGTAAAATTCAAAACAAGAATGTAGTCTAGGTTCACTCGGGAATATCGCAAATAAATGACAGGCACGAAATCATGACATACCTAACATACTATGTATTACGAGGGTTAGTGTGAGGTTTTAAGTAATTTACGGTCGAGCCCAATAAAGTATCTATCTACAATTATGGCATACTGGAGATAGAAAAACCTATCAACGTTTTGGTTTTTAACGTCCCAATGAAGCCAAAGTATGCGACCCTATATCCCGTTGTGAGCTATTTGTTTGACATGGACAGATAGTATAGGGATGATGACTAATATTAAAAATGTTCGTAAAAATTACTGCCTCGTTGGTCTAGTGGTCGCAATCGCTACTGCTGAGCATGAGGTCCTGGGTTCGATTCCTAGGTTGGGCAACGTGTTATTGGGTTTTTCTATCTGGAATTTCTCAGTGGCAGCCCGAAGTCTGGATTTGTGCCCGCAATAGGCTCGCCCCCTATTACATGGGACTTAAACATAACTGGCGAAATGTGGGTGTACTATAGGTACACCTCTGCCCAACCCTTCGGGGAAACAAGGCGTGATGTTCGTAAGAAAAATTTAATTTCAAAGAAGGCATAGTAAAAATAAGATAAATATGAAGTAGATACAACGCTTTAAAAGTTTTTGAAGGGGATTATTCCTGTCCTTATCGCGCGGTACGGACAATGGACGGCGCTAGTATGAAGTTACATAGTTATGACGTCACTTCTACGATAGTGCTGTCCTTGTCTAACACTTATTTTAAAACTTGTAATTTGGCATTTTTTAAGGTTTTACGTTTTTTGTAAGCACTGTTTGGAAACAAACATAAAAAACTCGACGGGTTGCACTCCGGGAGTGCCGGGAGAAGTGAAAACTTGAATATTAACGTTGTTCATTTTTGATATTTTGGAATGGTTAGGGAATAATTTTGCACGAATTGCTTTAGTTATCAGTATAAAAATATTTTGCATTCGCTTCCCTTACTAGACAAATTGCTTATCTTCCACTATTATTTACGCTCTTATAATTTCTTCTTATTTATTTATTTATTTAAACTTATCGAACCCAAAGAGGTACAAAGGCGGACTGAATGATTTAGGCATTCTCTACCAGTCAACCAAGGGTAGTGAAGAGATAGATGGCAGGTGCATTGGTTGAAGGGAAAAATGATGCAAAAAAAATATACGACAGGTTGAACTCCGGGAGTGCCGGTACAAGTGAAAACTTGAATATTAACGTTGTGCATTTTTGATATTTTGGAATGGTTAGGGAATAATTTTGCACGAATTGCTTTAGTTATCAGTATAAAAGTACTATCATTTATGTGGTAGAATACAATATATATTTATTGCGCTATCGTACACAAACATGACAATTTATATAACATTAAAAAGTTTATCTCTCAGAAAAATCAATCAATAAAAATCAAATATCAACAATTATCCATCTTACGAATTTTCGATCAAGTCACGTGTCCTGACGCGAGTTTAACATTTTTTACCCTTTACAAAAAAATAATACAACGCCGCTAAAGAAGTTTTCGTCTAACGAATTTTCGATCAGGTCACGTGTCCTGACGCAAGTTTAATTTTTTTTTCACACCACCTGCTCGAAAATGTCAAATTATATGTCAAGCAACCTTAACCTAAAGTGAGTCATTAGTGGCCGGAGGCACAGCCGGTCAATAATGTTGTACTGGATTTCATTATGACCCGCTGGTCAATAATGTGATTTGAATTTGGAATCTCACATGCTCAGCTAAATTGGCAGTATAGTACTAACAAACACTCTTTAGTGCCAGAAAGAGGAAAGCTATTCTCGATTTCCTACAAAATCATAACGACTGCTTCTTCATATCGTTGCCATGTTTTCGAAGACATAATATTTGTAAGAATAACTAGATAACTACGAACCATTTTTTAAAAGGAATGGAATAACATTAAAACTTGCATTACTTACATAATTGGCTGTAACATTAGTTTTTTTTTTTTAAGTAAACTGCGCTAAGATTGCTGTGGATTTTGTGAATAAATAAATAAATAATAAAACCTATCTAGACTACATTCGATTTATCACATTTTATTAAAAATACTCTATTTTCACGAGCGTCTCCAATGACGTTCTAAATTCAAAATGCATACAGCCAATCATCCAAAACCATTTTACCAGCCCTGTATAAAGCTTAGTTTACACAAACGCCACTTCCATGAGAGTGATATCCATAGACGCACACGACAAAACCGTAGAAGAGACTTTTTTTGTTTGAAAATCGAATTGATCGTGTCTTGGCTACTTATTGGTAGGCTCAATAAAGGCGCGAACTTTTGGCATTTAAACTTTAAGTTTATCAACAAAGTAATAAAAAATGTCGAGTGATGAAAGTGATTGTACTCCTGAATTCATTACAACCGAAGCTAATAATATTTCCCATGATTTACTGCCGGAAAAGTCAAAGGAAACTTTATAAAAGCCTACGACAATTTCCAAAAATGGAAAAGTACGAAAGGCGTCAAGTCCATTTCGGAACCTGTTCTATTAGTGTATTTTCAGCATTTATCTTGTACTCAGAAGTCAAGTAGCCTATGGTGTACTTATTCAATGCTTAGGTCAACAATAAGCATGAAACACAATATAGATATCAAGACATACGCTAAGCTATTAGCATTTCTAAAGAGGAAATCGGAAGGTCACCAATCAAAGAAATCGAAAGTTTTCACACCTATGAATCTTGAAACTTTTTTAAATGAAGCTCCTGATTATAGTCATCTTGCCGTAAAAGTAAGTACATCATTTTATTTATAACTAAATAAAATACAACATGGTAGCAAATAGCAACAAGAACGCTTTAGTATACTTACTGAATTTACGTATGTTGTTAGTAAAATTTATTTTTATGTTTGTTATAGGTGGCTTTAATTATCGGAGTGAATGGGGCTTGTCGTTGTCAAGAAATGGTAAACATGAAGGTCCAAGATATAGAAAAACACTCAGAAGAGTTGTTATTGACTAAGTTGCCAGACACTAAAACCAAAAGGGAAAGGTCATTTGTCATCCGCGGAGCATATGTAAAGGTTGTGGAAAGTATCAAGCTCTGCGGCCTCCTAACATAAACACTAACCGATTTTTTGTAGCGTTCAGTAGTGGAAAATGCACCCGTCAAGTGATTGGGAAGAACAAAATAAGTGCCATGCCAAAGGAAATTGCCAAATACTTAGGATTACCAAATATCGAGCTCTATATAGGTCATTGTTTTCGTCGAACGTCGGCTACACTGTTGGCGGATGCGGGAGCAGATATAACCCAAATAAAACGCCATGGTGGCTGGAAATCGGATACAGTAGCGGAGGGCTACATTGAAAATTCTGTACAAAACAAAAGTAAAATAAGCTGTCAAATTGGTAACAGCATCACATTACAAAACGTCAACTGATTCTTTTTCACCACAACCTTCAACATCACACCATCACATTCCATCTTTCCCTGAGCCTCATGCACCACCTTCACCAACTTTCACCACCCAAAATGCTCCTCTGCAAATACAAGATTCTGAAGCATTGACGAGCAATACTCAAATAAATTCCACATCAACATCTATAAACGTACCAAATAAAAACTTAACTTTATCTTTGCACAACTGGACTAATGTCTCAAATGTTACCATTAACATCAATTAATATATATGTAAGTGCATATAACTAACTAGTTCCAAATATGTTATTCTTACTGTTTGTTTGTTTAATAAATACTTTGTTTTTCGTACTATGGCTATTATTTTCTCACAGTAGGTGTAAAAAGTAGAGTATCCTCCTCTGGGCTAAAGGTGTATTTGCCTTGGGCTAGCTTGAATCCCTCGCTGCATTCAGGATTCTTGTATTAACTCCCTCGCTTCGCTCGTGAGTTAAATCCCGAATCCTTCATTGCGCTCGAGATTCAATATGACGCCCGTGACATAAGACACAACTTTAGCCCCTCGGTGCATAATCTACTATTACAACGTTTTTTTAAAAGTTTACAACGCCGCTAAAGAAGTTTTCACTTCAAAGTACTCATCCTATGCTATGCCTATCATCAGTAGCGATCTGTCTTATGGCCGAACCCTTGTTAATGCTATCTACGAATGTTATAGCTATCTACAAATTTGGCGTACTGGAGATAGAAAACAGGACTGTGTACATTGGACCATAATACACTCAGTTCGTTTGAAGACACTAATATTCTCTTCTTTGTTTCTTTAGCGCTTTGTCCTTAACCCAGTAAAAATGCCACACAACACAATGACGATCTACGTTTATAACTTTATACCTATAATTCCTTGCTAAAATTTATAAGGCAGGTAGTAACTACATGTTCACTTTGTTAACGAATTATTTCGACTCTGAAACAAACTTATGTTAAAACACACACACACCGTGGTCTGATTACAGAGTCATCGTCTTTTTTAAACTCATGTTTGCTGCGCCCCGCGGCTGCGCGGTAATAATACGTCGCGTTGGGGGACCGAATACAGTTGAGGGCGGTGAAAATCGTAGATAATAAATAATTTGGAGCGGTCCCCCAACGCGACGTATTTTTTTTTTAGAATTATTAATACACAATAAGGGACTACAATATGACTGAGTATTTTTATTATTTTTTACTTTTTAAACAGAACTTAGGTTTTTGTGTCGGGGGTTTTTTATTTTTTTTATGTATGCCACTACGTATTTATGCAATAAAAGAAAACTCTTGGTTTTAAGAAGTTATGCAAATAAACAAAGCTCTCATTTTATAAATAAAAGCTCTTGTTTTTATGGAGTTACGCTACAAAATAAAGCAGCAGGTGTGCGAACGGTAAGACTCGCACTTGGATTCATCGCATTCTATAAGACTACTTTTTGCTTATTATAGTTTATAGGTAAAGAGTACTCGATTTGCGGTCACCTATCCGCTTGCTTAAAGCTTATCGTGCTGATATTTGCGATGTGCAGTGAATGGCGTGCGTGCCACAGAGTCATGCATGAGACCGGGGACTTCTTCGTTTATAAGTATGTAACATATCAAGGGTCCTTAATTTTCACCCGGTCATTAATTACCTGAAGGATTTTAGTTAATTAGGTAAGCCTTATAATATAATTGCAATAACTCGAATAAAATAAAAAGGGTCCCGCAAACATGCAGGCACGACGCGACTCTAGTAGAACAATTTCTATGAAAACTTCATGGAAATTGTTCTAAAAGAGTCGCGCCCTGCTTGTCTCTCGGAGCCATTAGTATGTAGGTACCTACTATCTAGCTCCTAAGAGGTTCTAATAAAAAATCAATAGTTTCAGTCTCTACTCGCCGCAGGTCTACCTACTTTTATAAGTCCGGTCCTAAGTGCATTTTAAAATGTTAAAGATGGTTTAAAGTCAAACGCAAACGTTGCAACACGTTTAATTTTGGGGAACAAGGTCGTTTTTGAAGTGAATCTTAGCTAAATCAAATCTAGCTTGCCATTCACTATTCACAAATATAAAAGCTCTTTCCATTTAACTATTTTAGGTGTACAATATTCAAGAAAAACATGTCAGATTTATAAATTTTTATAAAAAAATTAAAGTTATGGGATGTAAAGGTGTCCTATCCCATATCGCTAAACTTCTTTACCACGAACACCGTACCTACATTATTGTACTTAACTGTTCGTGCCTGAAGGTTTTTGTTGTCTCTACAATGCCAAACTAAGCTTTGTTGAAACAAGGACACGAGTTTACTCAAACCTGAGCAATTGATTTAATTTGCGTTGTAATTGTGTACATACGGCACTAGTATTTGTTATGTAAACTCACTCTCGTATCCGGCTACGACCTCCAGAAGGTCTTTAGGTTCTGTATAGTGAAGAGGTGCGGCGTAGCGGGTGGGTCTTCTCTGGTATTGGAAGTGAAAGTGAATGAATGTCGGAGGCTTAATTAGAGAGGAGAGCTGCGGCTGCGTCAGTCCCTCCGACACCGTCGCACTATACACCTGTGCCCCGCGTACCGACACAGCCGCACGCGCACCCGCTCAGCCGCACGCAAGCGCATCATCAACTTACTCCGTTCGACATTATTTCAGAGGTACGCGCTGCCTTTATCGACGCTATCTTTATTTTTGAAGTGAAATTTACTTATTATTTATTGTTGAGAGTGTTTTTTTATTGAAACAGCCCCAATAGCATTCACATATTCAACAATAGCTTATTTCAACAGAAAGTTCTAACTTTACGTAGTGAAATCGTGCTCTTCGCGCTTTTTTAAAACCACAGTTTTAATACCATGATGAATGGCATACCTAAATACATTTGTACTAACTAATTCAAACAAGTTAATACATTTATGTAAATGTGTAGTCTTCATACAAACCGAACTATTCTAAACTGCTTTATTAATGAGTCTACATAGAACTTACAAACATAAAAAATGAGTTAAGCTACAGTGAAAATTGGGTACCTTTATACAAAGATTGTTAGTGTACTAAACTTGAAGTAGGTATCTGTTACTACAAAGTGATAAACAAAAAGCTGAATGAAAGCGATTCCCAAAACAGACACGACTTTTACATAATAATTTTCTCTCTGGCAGGTGTCTAACCAAAAGTGATTCATGTTCGCCAAACAAAAACTTGTGAAGTTACATAACAAGACGTTTTCATTTAATGTTCACAAGCTTCGTGACATGAACGACGCGGCTTTTACCATAAAATGCGTCCCAAATCGACGATTTCTCGCACTAAGTAGCTTTTCACGCAAACATTTAAACTCGCAGCAAGGAGGTCAGCGAGGCGGGTTTTGCTTTCACAAATACAACAAAATAAATTCATCTCACGTATTGATTGTCCTCGAGCATTCGTGCTCTGCATAACTAAAAGAAAGCGAACTTGCAATACGGGCTCACCCGTGACCACTTTCGTCAAAACGAGCGCCCGACGCCGGTGTCAGTAGCCACCAGCTGAGTGTCGGCGACTCTGCGTCGAGGGGCGGCCCAGTCACTTCGTCCGCACAGCGACCAGACCTACTCGGGGCCATCGTCTCGTATCATCAGTCTTGCCTACCGCAATTACCTACCTATAATCAACGACATCTTAATTATGATACAAAATCTGTAATACGGAATATGAATTCTGATCGTTTTTCTCTACGCAGATGAGCCGGCACGTGTGCCTGGCGGCCGTCGCCTTGATAGCCGTACTCTGCGTTGCTGATGCCCAGAGGCGTCTAGCTCTACCAGACCCCAGGAGCTGTGCAAACAGTAAGTATACCGCAGACTTGAGCAAAACTACCTGGTTACGTAATCGAAGGGGTTATGACTTATGACACGGACACGATTACGAATAACACGGTGCTAACTTGCCGTTGTCTATCTCAAGTTACCGAATATTCTACTCTCGTGATGGTGTGGTGTTGTAGCCACTAAAGGTTCGTTGTTCTCCTTAACGGTTTTATTGAGGTTGCATTCAATGGACGTGCCGGGTTATAGGACACCATGGATTTAAAGTAGCATGTGCCATTGTCCATTATGTATCAAAGCACGTCCGCACGTAGAAGACGGCAAATTTAGAACATGCTATTTGAACTCCTACGCATAGGAACGCGAAACAGAACGCGGCAGATGCAAGACATTAGATAGGTCCTAAATAATAAGAACATACGACGCAAAGAAACCGTCATGGCTTTTCATGAAATCCTTTTAATATGATCCTGGCTTGATTTATCTCCGCTATTTTGACCTCTCAGTATATACTTACGAATTTCCTTGAAATAACTGAAAACCTGAAAAGGGTTCATTGTACTCATCATTATGAATAACTTTTTACCATGGGGCAAACCCTGATATCACAAAAAAAAATTGCTGCTCCATACAGTTTGTTCGCATAACGTAAAATGTATCTACGGAACTGCTGTTTTTGTTTTTGTTTGTTGATGACCTCCAAATTGTTTATAATGATGAGTATCTTCAATCCTCCCCTCCCCCCCTTTCAGGTTTTCAGTTATTTCAATTACACCTTGTAAAAGATTGTTTCTTCCAGTTTTCGTTAAGAACTTTTTGAAAAGATGAATTCGCACCTACGTATAAATCATGAATAAAGTAGGCCACTACACATTGCATCTCACGCACCTCTGTAACGCATTCTTGCTCAGTGCTAATTGCAATGTTTGAAAAGCACGGCGCTAAAGAAAAATACCGCGAATTTTATCATAGTAGCGAGAACTTAAGAGATTGTTTACTTTGGTTTACTAGTTTTAGTATAATAAGATTAGCTCGCCTATCGTATCGTATCCTTATCTGCTGCTACAGAAAACCATATTATAGAGAGGTTATTCTGAATACATAAACTTGCTCTGACCACAACTATCAATAACAAGTAAGTAGGGAACTGAGAGCAATTTTATGTTTTTTAGTAAAGACTTTATTCTGTTAAATTTGTTTTTTATTGGGTAGGTAATGTAGGCTCTGACGCGTGACCCCAATAACACTTATTAAGATAAATCGTAGTTGAATAACTAAATCTGTATGATAATTTAATAATATTGTTTTGCTTTTTGCACCACGTTATGGGTAGGTTCAGTCACAGAGTTCTTGATTGTGACAAAAAAATTAAAAACAAGTGGCGAAGTATCTGAACGCTTAATTATTACGGAGCCATTGGTGAAATCGGATATTTTGAAGCTAGACATAGTTTTATTTTTTTGCTAGAAAAGTGGCAGTTTAACTAATTAGGTGCGAAATTGGTTATTCATCTTATTGGTTCATAAAATCCTGCACTCGCTGAGTAAAGTACCGTTGTTATCTATCTAGTCGAGGAAGCAATTTTTTTCTTTTTTTCACCTTTAAACATACAAGTCACTTCCAATTAAACGATAATATTAAAAAGGCGGTCATACTATAGCTTCACGTCGCGCAAAAACTAACAAAAATACGATTACGTACGAGTACGTACCTAGTTTCCGAAAAAAAAAAGTTTGTAAAGGGTTGTAGAATCAAATAATTTATGCCAGTTTTAGCACGAGCAGCGTAGTCTGACCACTTGACCAGTGTAAAAGGTTAGCGTCGGGCTGATGCCAAGTAAAAGGCACCTTATGACTTGTATTTCTTAAAGTTGTTACATCAGGTTCCTGTTAACGGATAGAATCTAAATAGCGCGATATAATTACGGTAAAAACCTGATCTACAGGCTTCCAAACAGGTTACTAAGCAGATTAACTAGTAAATATAGGTAAGAGATTACCTCCTTAGGTATTATCGAACTAGGTAATCTTAATGATGCTGACATAAGCAGGCACAAAAAAAAAAAAAAAAGTTAAATATCAGTACCTGCCTTTATCCTTAACCTATGGCCCGAAATAACTTAATATGGATCCATATAAATTAGGATGATAATTAATATTTTTAATAAATTTAACATTGTTGTGTTGTTTTTTATGAATTTCTGTTGTATTTCATGTACTCGTACAAAAGTGATAATTAACTAACGAAATGTAGGCACAGACTGTTTTAGTACTATCTACAAAATGATGCTACGAACGTAGTAACTAGTGGCTTGCCTTCAAAGTAATGGTCATCCTAATATGTAAAGAGAATTCTTAGGTCAGTAGGTATTAGTTGATTCTAGGTCTCCCAGTAAGTAGCTACCATCCTCAGAAATCTATAAAAGGATATTCAGGAGATGATAAATGGTTAGGTAGTAGGTACGCTCTACGCGGCTGTCTACGTGATACAAGCCAAGCATCATGTTATTAAGTAGATACTACTACTTTTAGAGTACACGAACAGTTTGTCCTTATGGGAAATCAGTGGATATTTCGCAATTCAGAGCCCGCATGAAAAGGTGTGGCGCGTCCCATGCGATGTCATTTGGGAGCGCACTGGCAATCACAATCGAACGATGCATTCATGGCAAACTCTCCTACAAAGCGAACAAAGATTCTTTGTTGTTAGTTTTATGTCGCCACATATTACGTAGTACCATCGTACCCACATAAAAATTTGGTCGTAGAGTCGTTCTCAAAAATACCAGGATATTGCATCAGCCGAACGTTTTTTTCTTCAAAATACCTATTGGCCGAAATCATCATAATTTGAATGCATAAGTACCCATTTATAATAATTTGTTTTTGAATAATTTTGCAATCATATAAGATGAGACGCTAGACACGTTGGTTTCTTTCACAACTTTCTCTCCTCGGAAATGCGAAATAACAATGCTTGTTTTACATGTTCGGTACACACGTAGGTAGGTACAAAGATAAACAATAATCATATAAGCACATTCTTATCTTAGTTAGCTTTTGGGAAGTTTCTATAAATAAATCACATACTAAGCTACTACTAAACAATTACATAAGTGCACTTCCACGGGAAGTAACAACTATGGAAACATTTACCAATGATCTTTTACTTTTAATGTATCTAGTCACGCTCAGCCATTCGCTGTTACGTAAGGTAACATTCCAAAAATTACGTTCTTCACGGAAGATCCGCAAAACGGTTCCGGTACAAAATACCCGTCTGTTAAATCATTTTAAGTCACTAATACTAACTAGAATTTTATCTGGTAGGCAATTAACTATGTGAAAAACATTAAATGAACTTTCTAGTTACGAATCGCTTCATTTAACGACATGACGATGGGTTCATTTTGATTGCACACATCAAGAACGATAATGTGTTGCATTAAAGCGAGAGTTTTAATACTCACGAACAACACAATGTATTTATTAACCTTTCATGGGCAAAATGTTTGTGCTAATCATTACAGCAATTTGGCAATCTACTAATTAAATTAACGATTGCGCTGTACCAAATTTAGCACCCCAGAACCTATCAGGTAAGTAATTTGTTGTCAGATTTATGAATGAGAAAATTGATCGGTTCGTGAATCGGTTTATTGATCTGAATAAGTCCTAAGTAGTTTGCTCAATATGGCTAGATAATAATAGACATGTCTAAATACCTACTCACATAGATTCACCGCAATGGTTGTGTGAATCAGGACAACGTGCGGTGTTGTGCAAACTGCAAACTTGTGAACGACAAGACGTTTTAGATAAACACCATTTCGAAATTCGAAGTAACTACCAACATCTGTCGTCATCGACTGTTCAATAGGGGACATGCTTTGTACAAAGTTCTCAGCAGTTCAGTGACTTACATGCAGTCTGTTGCACAATTATCTGCACTCTTCCTTACGCGATTTTACTCTCATTGAATGGGAAGGACTCAGCTTACCGATATATCTACCTGTACAAAGGGTGACAAAGACCCATCACATAACCGTCAACTAAGCATTCTGTAACTACAACAAATTTCCCAAAAAGATTAGCTAGGAAACGAATTTTATTTTTGCTGTGAACAATCGCTGTTTACGGTAGTGCGCAACGTAACGCACGCAAATTATTGTGCTTATGGGTGCCTGTCGTGAATATAAGGAACCAGCACCCTAATTGCGTAATACACAATCAATCGGAATTTGAATCGTTTTGAAACAGATTGCTAATCCATTGCTTCTTAAGTTCGATAAAAATTCTGTTCAACAATATATAGAACGCAATGAATGTTCTTGAACCGTCAAAATCAAACAGATTAGTCGTAATCGTTTACGAAAATGTGTTACGCAATTAGGGTGCTGGACTAGTACAAAAAAAATATATGAAGGGGAGTACCTAAAAGTGACTCTCGGTTTCGTTGTCTCTTTACACCCCTTATTGAAAAACTGTTAGAAGTGAAGCAATTACTTTTCTTACCGAATGTCATTTGTATCCTCATAGGAGTCCGTCACTCAACGTACCGCGACGCCCGAGGAGTCCTGCACTCGTACTTCTTCAGCTGGGAGCACGCACCCACCCGCAACCTGGAAGTAGACTGGCTCGACGCTAGGAACATCTGCCGCCGCCACTGCATGGACGCCGTCTCGCTGGAAACTCCACAGGTACCTATGCGAATAAAAACCACAATAGCAAATAATAAAACTCAATCTACACTACATGAGCTAAGCAACTAACTAAGACGAAGATAAGTTAGAAGGTCAAAACATGAAGAGAAGATAGTAACATGTTCAAGGTTGTCTACCAATTGCAAAATAAAGTACAGTCTATTTAGTACGTACACATGACTGGGCCAATGTTTAGAACAATCGTACAATATCCCAGCGAATGTAGATGAACCTTGAGATAATCATCTTCATTATCCATGTGGTCATTTAACGCGAACAACTAGGTCGATAGTGATGATATGTCTTCTCCCCCGCCATCATCCACCTGCAAATTCTATAGCCGAAACGTTAGATATCTAGGACTAATTTAATTTTGAATAGCAATTTGTATTTCATCATGATGGAGTGGTATATCTGCTACAAAACCGAATTTCACAATGATGAATCTTGGGAACAAAGCAGCTGAACTCTCGGATTAAATCGATGTAGGTGTTGCATGAAACTTAATGGTCATGTCGTGGAATTGCCTCATTTCATCATTTTGGATTGCACTTAGACATAACCCAGATTATTACGACATTCCTAGGTAAGTATGTATACTTAATTCTAGCTATCCTAATGAATTATTCTATGTAAGTGCCTACGCACATGAGAAGTAAAGAACAAAGGAAACTACCTATGTCTGCTATTTTGTCATAATGTAAAAACAACAACAACAAAAAAATGTCTTTAATGAAAACATTTGACACATTGTTTTAATAGGCATCTATTGTTAAAGTTCATCCGGGTGAGTCATCAATGGAAAATAAGTTGGTTGTAAGATGGCAACGAACGCGCACGTCTATTGTTAGAAAAGCCTGCCAAACAACAACCTTTTGAGTATTTTCTGTGGGTTGTTTTTCTTCTATCTACACAATAGTACAGAACTCGATGCATCCTCAATTCTTGCAGATTATTGTAAGTTCCTACATCCATTGAGTCATTAGTGCTCATCAATATTCATTAGAATAGATTGATTCGATTTGTAGAGCGTTGAAGACGTCGCGTGAAAGGGGTGCAACGGCCGAGTGCGTCAGTCAAGTGCGCGGAGGCGATCGCTCCGCAAGTAGCACGTGGCACAAATTCCTCCCGCAGCCGTGTTGCCCACTTCTTGTGCCGGACGTACGCGGCGGACGTAGACTTCCCGCTACTGACATTAACACACATGACACCAAGCCTTACTAACGAAACCCTTAGTACCTACTTACCTACCGCACTACCTAACAAACATTTGAAAATGCAGCAATATAATTTATTGTTGGTAGGAAAGGAAAGGAACAAGCTTGGCTGTGTTTGACGGTCATGGATCGCGTCCGTGACAGTGACACTTAGTTCCAAGGTTCCATGTAGGTAAATTATGCAGTCCGTGCACCAAATACCAAATAGCTAATTTACATGGTATAAAATAGACAGATTTTAAAAGTCTTAGCAGAAGTCAGTACTAGTCAGCAGTCATTGGAGAAATCACCAATTAAAGTTTAACATTGTACAATGTAGTGAAAACGTTGTGTTGATTTCTCAAAATGTTTTTAAATAAATTAAATGCTTTATTTTTAAGAAAACTTAATTATGACTATATCAAGTGCAAATCTGGTGTTTATCATAGTCTTAAAAAGGTTGTATGATTTCATCTCGCGATCAAAAAGAAAGCCCATCGTCGGTAGCAAACCTATGTATAGCTACTTATGCGCCGTAAAATATGGATTAGACTCTGCCAAATAAGGACACTTCCCACATGTAAAAAGATAATTGCATTATCGTGAAAATTAAACTTTTATTCTTCTTTATTATAATTTATTAATGTCTAATGCCGCATGCCTGAAAACAAGAAATCGCAGTTTCTAAAAATTAAACTCCGTAAAATTCGTAAAATTTATGGTGGTTCTCGAAAATTAACAAAAAACTAAACGGACAAAATGTGGGTGACCTGTACACCTCTGTTTAACTCTTCGGTGTACAGAAAAAACAACCCTTGAAAACGAATTATCCTGCCTTGAATATTGTTTCACCCGGGCCCAAATTATTTAAATTATATAGGTTGATACTTGAAAAAATTATAACATGGTTATTTTGTTTTATAGGAAAACGAATTCGTCAAACAAAGGATCGCACGCGGAAACATCCGGTACATTTGGACCTCTGGACGTAAATGCAACTTTGCCGGCTGCGACCGCACTGACTTGCAGCCTCCTAATGTGAACGGCTGGTTCTGGTCGGGCTCCGGAGGTAAGATCGGACCTACCACCCAGCGCAACACCGGGGACTGGTCCTACACGGGCGGGTACGGACAGCCCCAGCCCGACAACCGTGAAGCCGCTCAGGTCAGTCTAAGTTCACTTTAGATTAAATTTCTATTTTAAACCTTGTAAAAGCGTCTTCATAGCAGAAATACGCAGCGTTCTTTTTCATTATTCTAAATTGATGTTTGCGTGCAGGGTAACGACGAGTCGTGCCTGGCAATCCTGAACAACTTCTACAACGACGGCATCAAGTGGCACGACGTGGCCTGCCACCACGTGAAGCCGTTCGTGTGCGAAGACAGCGACGAGCTACTGAACTTCGTGCGCTCGCGCAACCCCGCCCTCCGCCTATGAAACAACAATCATATCGCAGTCTCGCCCTCTAATATTTTAGATGGCTGACATTGTACAAAACCAAGTGTCTATCTATTATTAAGTTATTTATTAAATCAACAAATTGTTAAAAAATTGATATTTTACTCAATGATAGCCCATAACTACATCCTCAATACGACAGAGTGAAATAATATATGAACAGAGTATGTACGAAAGCCACAAATAATTAGGTTTATAGCCTTTTTGAGACAACAGTTACATTGAAAAAAAACGTGGAAAACAGCAGGCTCATAAAATATCGTTTCATATTAACAAAAAAGTTTAATTTAACGATTTAGAAAACGGTTGTCTCAAATTCATTTAACTTGAACTCAATAATTGAAACCCACTTACAAGTTTAGTGATACAGAGAAATCATTTCTCTTTCTTGGTATTATCAGTATTAATTTACTTTCGTCAGTCACCCCCTCAAAGCTACTCACTTACTTAACACTAGTATTATTTCACTACAAGTAGGTATTTAGAATTTGTAAAAAGTATTATTTACACGAATAGGATTCACTTTTAAGTGTTCGCTTTAATAAAAAGAATTAAAATATGGTGTTTTAATTATTTTTATTGAATTATACCACTACATTAAATAGTCATACATTTACATTAACTTTGCCTCCTCTTATTAAACTTAATTAATTACTAAAATAGTACTCGTCCACGTCACATAAGAATAATAACAAAAAACACAGAAAACTTGAACAGTTAATTGAACTTACTTTAAAAAATTCTTACGTTTTTTTTATTATATAGTAGGCTAAAAGGTTTTATGAAAACACTATTGACACAACATAATAACATTAGTAGGAATCTTTCGTCACGTAATAAAACAGTACCTACAACCGGGTTTGACGGTTAATCAGTTAACATGCTTTTCGAAGTATCCAATCACTGGATCAAGCAAGTTTTGATACCTTTTTTTAAATAAATGTTATTTATGAATCAATGCACATAACATGGTGTATATTACACAAATTCCAACATAAATAGAGGATACATACTTATAAGGTACACACATTCATTTCAGTACTAGACCAGCACACTAGACTATATACAAGACGTGTATGATAATTATATTCATTAAAACGCTATTGCAACGAAGTTGGGTTTATAACATAAAAAGATAATTCATAAATGTGTAGGCACAGGGAGTAATAGCAAAATCAGGTACTTATAATTCAAATCATATCTAGTTATCTACCATATTCATCCACTACTGAGTATTGGCCTCCTCTGCTTTAAGGCAAATTATCTGGTCTTTTAAATACCTATCAAGTCTAGATGCTTAATGTTATTTGTATAGCTGCAATATATTATGGCATCAACGAATTTTTGTTTATTTCGTTGTTGTTTACGAGCGTCATTGCAAATTATACCATATATCAATGAAAGAGCCACATATAGTGATTATGCGATTTTCAACAACTCTGCAACATAATTTCAGGTGCCTTTTACTAAACGTTGTAAATCCAAGTACTTTTACTAACTAAACATGGGTTGTTAATAGGTATACATTATTTTGACAGAATTCGTCACCGTATAGGCCTACTTTTATTGAGTAGGACATTATATTCAACAAAAACATAACCCTGTCTTTGCAGTCGGGTAAAAATAGTTTAATAATATATCTAACTACGGTCTTTTGACTTCATACTAAACAAAGAAGGCACCTAAATTAGTATGTAAAAATTGATCAAAACGATGTGACCTACCTACAAGTGTTAACTAACAGAGACAAGCAGAGTTGAAGCATAGAACACGCAATAAAACGTAAAACCGTGAGAAGAACGCAGATTTATCTATGTGGAATTCTTGCTTTATATTACGCACGCTCTTAAAATCAGTGTGCCAATATCACCTCATCTATTGTATTTGAAATATTCTTCACATCTGCCTGTTTAGTTTAGAAATCAGGGCGACTAACATACACACACATACACATAAATAAATAATAATAATAATATGCCTCCAGAACAAATTCCGGCCATGGCAGCAAATGTCAGCGGAGGCTAGCCATCGACGTGGAAGATATGATAGTGCAAAAGTGTGTGCGTAGACACAGGTAGGTGCACTCTCAAGCCCCGATGGGACGGCAATCCGACACGACCGGAGAAAGATGAGGCGCAGGACTAACGGCTTAAATAATAGCAAGATATTAAAGATAAGTCTTTAAAATTACGGTACAGGCATGTTTGCCTGTTATTTGAATTTATTATTGATTCCTACCTACTGGCTAAAATAAATAGCTATCGAATACATGATATTATATGCTACAATGTTTTTAAAGCGCACTGTCTTATGAACTAGTCTAGGAAAACTTGAGCATTTAAATGCCATCAACACTCTTAAACATTTAATACAGTTTGTCAATTTCCCTGACCGCATTCCTATTATAAACACAGCCTAGTATTTTATAGTGTTTGATTAAAGTTACTTATCCTGATTCCATGCAGTCAATAAGGCCAACCACTAACAGACAATTAGTGTGAGTCCATAACAATAACACTTAACCATTAACAAACATTTGAAGTCCATAATAAAACAAAGATTACACTTTAAATTTGCATTAACACTAAGAATATGTAAGTCAGTCAAGTAAAATAAAAACACAAATTAAAACCAATATAACCTAAATACAAAACTAACCCAAACAACTAGGCGTGTCGTAGGCTCCATTAATGCATAGGGTTATCTAACCTAAAATAGGTTTTCTTCAACGTTACTAACTCTCATGGTTAGAACTGGGTGCTAGGCAGACAGCTGACGTCATCGAGTATGGCGGATAGTAAGGGCTTGTCCCTGAGCGCGGCGGCCAGTTCCGCGCGGTCCCACTGCAGGCGCACGCGCCGCGCCCGCGCCGCCCCGCCGCCCACGCGCAGCGCGCCGCGCGCCTCCAGCAGCGCGCACGCCGCGCACGTCTCGCACATGTCCAGCGGCACGATGTTGCGCGCCGTCGCCACCCTGGTAACAATACCGAACATTTACTCTTATGCACGAGTAAGTAAGTTTCATTTCAGTACTAGATCAGCACTGTACCAGCGACATGTCCACTCGATATAAAAAGAGTGAAAGAACACTATCTTCCCACTTTGTCATAAATGCATTAACCACTAATAAAAACCAAAGGGTACCGGATTATTAGAATATTCGGATTACTGGATTGTATAGAAAAATTCTTAATAAATAAAATAAAGCATTTAAGCAGCGGAAGGTATTAAACTGGCATGTGCGCAGAGCGTATTACGTGGGTGCTATTGTGATAACTTAGTTCACATTGATGCGCGAGTGCGGAGTACTGCGGAGCGAGAGTAGGGAGCGGCGAGGGAGACGCGGGCGGAGGGTGCCGGATTATTGAACGAGTGCTGAATTAGTGAGACTCTACATTATTATTTAAATTACATTATAATAGGGATGATGACGAATATTAACAATGTTCGTAAACATAATGTATTTTCCAAGAAGGCATAGTAAAATTAGATAATCGAAAAAATCTGTTAAATCAATGTAAATATGAAGAAGATACACGCTTTAAAAGTTTTTGGAGGGGATTATTGCCGTCCTTGTCGCGCGGTACGGACAATGTACGGCGCTAGTATGAAGTTACATAGTCTTGACGTCACTTCTACGATAGTGCTGTCCTTGTCTATCACTTACTTTAAAACGTTTTTAACTTGTATTTTTTTTTCCATTTTTGTAATATTGCACTATTTGGAATAAAACTTTTTTCAAATTTAAAAATAAAAAATTGACATTATCCCTATTATAGATATTTTTAGTAATATTAATTTTAGAAGTATGTAGGTACGTTTATTTATAAATATGTATATGTATGTTTATTTAAAAATTAGAGAATTGTTTTTGTTTTTATGTAGGTATTTTACACACGTTTTCTACGTCTCTTTTGATCTACTCTCCAATCGCAAGTATGCTGAAAGAGATTTCTTTGGAAATAAGCGTCGCCTTTGTACGTATTTTCCCATTCCTATTCTTCGTGTTTATATGTGTGTACATGGATGGTTAAATAAACAAACACTTGAGACAGGAAGAGATGAAAGAAAAGGTGGATGGATGGTGTGAGGAATGATATGAAAGAAAAGGGAGAATTATAGCGTTACGGTTGACAGTGCAGTGCAGTGCGGAGGAGCAGTGGTGGCCCTGTGGTAACGGTCCCGACTTACGAGTTGTAGGTCGTGAGTTCGAACCCAAGCAGGCGCTTTACTTTGTGTAAATAATTTAATCACCACTGCGCTCAAAACGGTGAAGGAAAACATCATGAGGAAACCGGCATGTCCTAGAACCAAAAATTCGAAGACATGTGACATCTACCAACCCGCACTGAGCCCGCGTGGTGGATTACGGCAGTGGGAACGTTATAGGCTGATTATGCTATTATGCATGGTTGACAGTGGAGAATGGAAGAAGACGTGTTGCACTGACCCTGAGTATCCCATGGTACTCGGGGTAAGTAGGTACAAGAGCAGGAAGATGGTGATGACTTGAGAGAAACTTACTTTTTATAAACATCATGCAGCTTCCCCATTACGATTTCTTTCACCTTCCCCTTCGTCAGCATTAACATTATACTACAAAGTATCAATTTTTGTTGCAACGGGAACCCGTCCTCTGCGTCCGACTCGATCTTTCTCGACCCGCCATAGACGTCGTTCAATACTTCTAGTACTTGCTTCAGTTCCACGGTTACTGTAGAATCATTCATCATGCTATCTATAGAGTGGTTGTCCGAAAATTTTGTCCTTCTCGCGAGCTCTATAACTCTTCTTCCTATGTCTAAAGCTCTCCTCATGTCCCCAGATATCGCTGAGATTTTAGCTGGAATAATTTACATGGGATGTTAATTGTACTTCACTTCAAAATTACACAGCAGATGGCGAGCGAAAAATTTACCTGGAAGAACTTGGGAGATACCTTTTCCTAGCAGTGGGATAGATCAAGCTAGGGAAAAGTTATGAGAACAATTAATAAAATTACCTGCAAGCATTTGTAAAGCGACAGGAGAAAACATATTGCTCTTGTCTTCACTGGCCAGTACATTGGTGAATATGTTGATGATCTGTTGCTTGGTGTAGGGCGCGAAGTGCAGCGTGTGGGGGCGCAGCGAGCAGCGCGCTTGCAGGCGCGGCAGCGCGCGCTCCGTGAGGTCCAGCGCGTTGGCCACGCCCACCAGCACCACGCGCGACCTGGGCGTCGCCGGCCATTCGAATATCGTGTACAGAACTGATTGGCGCTTGCTGTCTAACTGGTCTATCTCGTCTAACACTAAAAGTCTGCAATCAATTATCAACATTTAGGCAAGCATTACATTTAGAGCTAAATAAATTTATAACCTCCGTTCTATTTCTGTCAATAATTTAAATTTGACTGAGACTGAGTTATATTTTAAATGTATTTAATAATTTGTGTTGCAAGCGGGCCTTTAAGTTGTTTTGTAAGTTTCTACTGTAGAGGTGGAGGGGGTACCAGTGTGTTACTTACATCATTTTATGTTTATTTTTTAAATATTTTTCAATGGCATTGAAACAAGCTTTTTCGGTTGATCCAGATGTTGGCACTTGAAGTTCCTTACAAATTCTGCTATAAATACTAGCAGCTGATTTCATCATTGTGCAATTGATGTATACTTGTTTGAATCCTTCTTTAAACTGTAACAAAGCAGTATTCTTGATTTTATATGCGGCGCCAAAAGAAACCATGCTGGGGTTAAAAAGTTTTATGAATTTAATGACTTACTAAAAGCGAAAATTGTGGCAAAGGAATTGAAATGAATGTGGAAGAAAATTTTTGATTTTCGCTTCTATATACATACCTTAGGTAAGTTCAAAATGTACGATAAACTTGCGGTTTTCCCGGTGCCTGGCTGTCCTGAGACATACACAGATCCAGACTGTTCGTTCTCAAGATGTTCAGTCAAAAAGTTATCTAACCATTCGATCTCTTTCTCTCGACTTGTGAGAGGCTTTAGGTTCTCCTCTTCACTGCAACCACAATATTACATAAGTAAAACGGTATTTAAACGATTGACTAGCTAACAATAACAATGTCAAAAAGTCCCTAAAATAGCAGTCGGTAGCAAAGGACCTTAGCTTGACATAGTGATAGGCCATAGATGTCAATATGGCTATAACCAGAAATGGCATGGAAACTTAGGCTTAAATTAAGTTAAGTGCGAATTTTTGTAACAATATTATATTATACTAGCTGACCCCACAAACGTTGTATTGCTAATTTTTTTTTTTTTTGAAAAATAGATGTTGGCCGATTCTCATAGATACCGGATAAGCACAAAAAAATTCATCAAAATCGGTCAAGCCGTTTCGGAGGAGTATGGCAACGAAAACTGTGACACGAGAATTTTATATATTAGACTAGCTGACCCCGCAAACGTTGTTTTGCTAAATTATTTTTTTTTTTAAAAATAGATGTTGGCCGATTCTCATAGATACCGGATAAGCACAAAAAATTTCATCAAAATCGGTCAAGCCGTTTCGGAGGAGTATGGCAACGAAAACTGTGACACGAGAATTTTATATATTAGATAGAAGATAGATAGATACCCTAATGAACTATGTATTTCAATTGTGTCAAACTCAAACTCAAAGCATCTATTTCAAATAAACAGGCACATTTGAATTGTCAAGGTCGGTCGGTCAGAAAAATGAAGCTAGTTGCCCATTCCAAAGCGTAGTAGGTACCTATGGAGAAGAACGGGAAAGAAACTCCACGGACACTTTTTTAAATCAAATTATGTTTACAATAGATTGGTTACATCATTCATGTTGAAATTATGCATGTGAGAACGATGCAGAACGTTAAAAGCGTCCGTTATATAAATATGAAAACAGTTCAAAAATAAAATTTAATTAAAATACGCCGTGGCAACTAAGAGATGACCACTCTCAACTGACGGCGCCGTTCACGAACATGACGCATAGATTAGCACCATTCAACTCGACCATTTTGAAGGGAGCTAAATGATCCAACACACGCGCCACCATCAGCGAAACATGACATACTCTCAGCAGCTTTAGAGTGAGCATGACATACTCTCAGCCGCCAGGGCACATTAAAGTCAATGAAAGACGTACCCAGTAAATGGTTGAACAAATTGGTCCCTATTTCTAGTGATTTAAATGTGTCTTTCACCTCTTTTACTAAAAAGATGTAGATTTTTCCTTACGTTCATGATGTTTTCATAGATATATTGACAAGGTACCGTCATGATGTTAATACTTTGAACAGTTCCTTTAGAGAGTCGCGCTTGCGGAGGCCATATATGGCTCTTTTCTGCAGAATCAAAATAGACTTGATGTCTGCAGCCCGTCCCCATAGCAAAATACCGTACCACATAATACTATGAAAGTAACTAAAATAGACTAGCCTCGCGGTATCTACATCAGAAAATTGACGGATTTTTCTCACAGCATATGTTGCTGAACTTAGCCGTCCTGCAAGGGATGTTAAATGAGGACCCCATTGAAGCTTTGAGTCGAGCGTGATCCCCAGGAAACAAGTTTTATCGACGAATTCTAGTTTCTCTTGATTCAATACTACGAGGGCTGCACTAAAAGTATCGTGAATGGAATATTTCCACTGTTCCTGTCATATATTTTTTTTTTAATTGAAAACTCCTTGGTTTTAAAAATCGAATATCATTTATTTATTTAAAAAAGATTCTCGGTCTTGTCACAAGGTTTTGTCAAACTTGTTTAGTCGTTGAGAAAATGGAATTGACTCGAGAAAATTCAAGAGAGATGATTTATTATGACTTTCGAAGTGGTTTAACACAAAATCAGTGTGTTGACCGGATGATTTCTGCATTTGGTGATGAAGCCCCATCCAAAACCACAATTTATCGCTGGTTTGCTGAATTTCAACGTGGACGTGTCAAGCTCAGTGATGATCCCCGTCAAGGCCGTCCAAAAACTGCAGTCACCCAAAAAAACGTTGATGTTGTGCGTAAGCTGATTGAGGAAGATCGACATGTGACATACCGCGAAATTCAGGCAACTTTAGACATTGGCATGAGTCAAATACAAATAATCTTGCATGAACAATTAGGTGTAAAAAAGTTGTTTTCCCGATGGATACCGCATTCGCTCTGCAAAAAGCGGCTCGCGTTACTTGGTGCATCAGAACACTCGAAAGATTCCACGCAGGATCCTCAAATGCTGTATACAACATCGTATCAGGTGACGAATCCTGGATATACGCGTATGAACCCGAAATAAAAAACCAGTCACGAGTTTGGGTGTTCGAAAATGAGTTAAAGCCAGCAAAAATTGTTCGTTCACGGAGTGTTGCAAAAAAAAATGGTGGCCACGTTTGTCTCCAAAACCGGCCATGTTACGACTATTCCTCTTGAGGGACAAAGAACGGTTAATGCAGAATGGTATGCTAGCATTTGTTTGCCACAGGTCGCTTCTGAACTCCGTAAAGAGAACTGCAACCGCCGCATCATCCTCCATCACGACAATGCGAGTTCTCACACCGCACACAGAAAGAACAAAAGAGTTTTTACAGCAAGAAAACATAGAATTATTAGACCATCCGCCGTACAGCCCCGACCTAAGCCCTAATGATTTCTATGCTTTCCCTAAAATAAAGAATAAATTGCGTGGACAGAGATTTTCATCACCTGAAGAAGCTGTGGACGCCTACAAAACGGCCATTTTGGAGACCCCAACTTCCGAATGGAATGGTTGCTTCAACGATTGGTTCCATCGTATGGAAAAATGTGTCAAATTTCGCGGAGAATACTTCGAAAAGCAATAAATACATTTTTAAATAGTAATGTTGTGTCACTTCCTTGATTCCCGAAATTTTCAGTGCCGCCCTCGTATCTCACAATTAGTACTTTTAACATTTGCCAAAGAAAATCTTATGCACTTAGTTTTTTACCATTTAATACTAAATTATTAGCAGTGAACCAATTTTGGATCTGCAGTAAGGCGTTATTCACGTCGTCAAGATTAATTTAAAAAATTAACGAAGTATCGTCAGCAAATCACACCATTTGTGGTTGGGTTTTAAACAAATGGGGTAGATCATTAATATAAACTAAAAAGAGGAAAGGACCCGATATCGAGGCTTGTGGTACACCCATTTTTACTTTTAGACAGAGTGAATTGACACCATTTATTTGGACTTGCTGTTGTCTATCATTCAAATAAGGTTTTACTAAACTGAGCGCAAGTTTTCCAAGTCCGTAATGTTCAAGTTTTAAGAGCAAGGTTTCGTGGTCGACGCAATCAAATGCCTTGGAGAGGTCACAAAAGATTCCTATGGCGTACTGAGCCTTTTCCCACGCCGTAAATATGTGTTTTAATAAGGTGACAGCGGCGTCAGTCGTACAACGTCCCTTGGTGAAACCATACTGTTGACCGTGTAAGATATTATTTCTGTAGAAATGATTTAACATTTGATTCAGCATTACATTTTCAAACACCTTGCTGAAAACCGGCAACACGGATACGGGTCTATAATTATTGGTGTCTGAACTGTCCCCGGATTTGAAAAGTGGTTCGTCGATTATAATACTTTACAAAGTAAATTTTCATGTCATTGTATAGTATGTCAAAGTGTATAAAAATCCGAGAATAAACTTGGTCAGATCATATGAGGACCCTGTGGATTGGTGTCTGAAATGGTCTTTTGAGGAAACAACCACACTGATTTGAGTGGACCCGTCCAGTCAGTGCACGCATTTGTAAATCATGGTGCAGGTCAACTCAGAACAAACCAAATACTTTTGTATAGATAGAACAAAACCAGGTCGCGCGTCTTCCGGACAATTCCGGAGAAACTGAGCCTTATGGCCCAGCGTCGGGTCATAGGACGTACGGTTTAAAAGTGGTAAACATTTCAGTTGGTAAGTACCTGTCATTCCTTGAAATGAGGTTGTTCATCTTAGTATCTTTTCGCGAAATCTTAACAGGCGTGCAATCTGAAAATAAAGTTACCCAAGATTACTAAATGTCCATGTACTGAACATGTGGATGATCAGAAGTAGGTTGGATTATTACTTAGATCGCTACATAACTCTCGACTAGGTAGTAAAAAAAGCTACAAATTAGTGAGGCAGGCCGACCTAAGTGTGACTGTTATAAGCCACAGTCGGTTTTTTTTTACATTTTCATAATTTCCTGACGTATCCAGTTTCACTTCAATGTATGAAGTAGGTTTTTAATTGCGCAATGGGCTTGCTCTTGACCTCGAACTCGCCTGATGAAAAGCGATGAATGTGGTCTACGATGGGACGAGCGTGCCCAAATGCCTGATCACTCTTGCTAACGGGTTGAAGCGAACACAACACTTTTTAAAACTATTATTTATTTTTCTATTTTTAATCATGAATTATTAAAAATAGAAAGTATGCTATTTTTTATATTTCTGGATAATGGTTTTGGCAAAAAACTCTTACCGTCATTCATATGTTTCCTTAAATCATTTTCTTTATGTCTTTTCAAGTTTCTTTCGCTAGTTTTTCGAATATTCGATATATCTTTATTTTCGTTCGAGGCGACATCATCATCATCCACATATACCTTCTTACGAGACCTGAATGGAATAGTCGCCTGGACACCAGCCATCTGTAATAAATTTATGTTTTTTTTTAAAGGTTACTCATAGACTTAATACAGTAACATGTATGTAGGTACCTTTTCTCTATTGCTCTATGTTCAATTACACATAATCGTGAATTGGAAATTCGATTTTATTCGATTATTGGGAGTAATTTCCAGGACTTAAGAAAAACAATAACGCTGGATACTTATATTTATTATACAAATTAAATTACATTTCCAACACACCTTTTGCATAAAACTTAAATACATTGCGAATATGATTAATTACAAAATTGATTAGATAGGTATTTAAAAAAAACAGGCAGTTTATATACTTAGAATAAATAAATTTTTAAATAGCTCGTTTTTTTTTTTCAAATAGTTTTGCAGAATTGAGCCAGAAATTTACATTACCTACATGGTAGTTGCATATATTATGTGAAGCTATTTTTGTGGGAAACATCCCATAGCTGACATGCAGTAGTTGGAATAATTCAGTGACTTGAGTACGTGTATCAGAAAACTGCAAACATAAACATTTCTGCTGTGAGGTTGCTGTAGTAAAGTTTTTTTAGGCTATTTATAAACCCTGCAAAAACATTTAAAACAGTCATGTGGTCAACTCACATACTACTATTACATGAGTATGTCGACTAGTACGGTCAGCAACGAATGTCGATTAACACTGGTAATTTAATATTTATTCTAAATTAGTGTTCGATAAAAGGCTTTTGAGCATTTCGTGTAGTTATCTAAGAGTTTGTATTTGAAATTCTGCCGGGGAGGCCAGCTTCTATATGAAAAAAAGTATACTCCTTGTTCCTACTGCATTGAGATTTAGTTTCAGCGCGTTTGATGTAGTGATCTTTAATACGATATATTACGAGATCAAATACCAGATATTTGAAAGTAAAGTTCTCTTGTAGCAATCTTTGCCTCCAAATATCTCAGCAAAATGACACTTTAGTACAATGGTGTACTAATTATTTATCCCTGATTATTTTCTGTTTGTTTAGGTGTCCTCTACCCAAATTATGAGAGATTCACCGTGTGTCGTATCTCTTTTTCTTTGTTTTTTAAAAACAGACGACGAAAGTCGATTAACGCAATCGACTTCCGTTGCTGTCGGTATCTCATTGAACACGTTTATTGCAATTCATGTAGTCCCAAGAGTGCTTACTACTATTAAAAAAAAAATGTTTATATTAAAGGGCACAAAGCTAACCTAACCACAAGAATTTATTTGTATTAAAATAACATTAGAGCCCTAAAATTATAAATATGAAGTTTAACATTAACATACAACTTATCAGATCACGTTTATATAAAAATATCAATTAGTCTGATATTTACATAATGATAATTGATGTTATGTACAAAAATAATAAGTTATAAACTTGTAATAAATGCTGGTAAGCTTACTTTTCTCATTATTCCTATTGAGGAAACACATTATACAATAAATATATAATTCATTGTAAGATTGAACATAATAATAGGTATACTAACAAAAAAGTACATTTAAAAACTGTAGGTACATTGGCCTCTCAATGCAAAACACAAAGTTCTGTGCATTTGTAGTAAATAGTAGATATATTTGTCAATAGTAGCAGCCCCATTACCAGATTCCTATTTCAACTGAAAAGTAATCCCGACTGCACTATGGGCAAAATCTTCATAACTCAATACAATAATATGTTTTAAATTAATTTAAGAATGTAATATTAATGTATTAAACTTCGTTATTTTAAAAGTAGATCTATGTGTTTGTAGGAAAGGAAATACATCCTGTGTTTTAACTGCGAAATTCACAGACAAAACTTTTACATTGTAAAGTAAGAAATTGTTTAATTAGAATACAAACATTTTTTGCCATAAAGGCATAAAGGTTAATCTTTGTATAAATTGCTTGTTGTTGAATATGATAATTTGAAATAAATATGATTCGCATATTACTGCTCAGTACCCCTTGATCCATCAATAAAACATTGGCCTAGTCATGATTGAAATAAATGAATAGGTGCATATTATGGCCTATATCTACACAAACAGATAATAATTAATTATGTTAAATTGACATGAACTTAATTAAAACCGTTTTTATTCTTACAATAACTAAACACTTTGCCAGACACTAAGGAGACACAATAAGTTTTATTGCTATTACTTAGGAGCATATGAGTCCCATAATGTGTCAATTTACTGTCAAACAATGTGTGCTATAATAATGTAATAATTAAATTAGAACAAATAATAATGTATCACTCAAAACAAAACTTCACTAGGGATACCTGCCCCTTGCAAAAATTTTTCACCAGTGTATATGAACACATATTATGTCACTGTTTGTCTTTATTGTTGAAGTCATTTTGAGACTGGTGCGCCATGTTTGTTGATATACTCTTGTATAAGTCAATCTGCCGTTTAGCTTCTAGCCACGCATTCACTTCCATTTGATGCCTTAGTAGCACATGGTGATGGGGCATCAGTTGTGGTTGCGTTTGAGACATTCGATAATCCGCTGAGGCATTCATAGTTGAATTTGTTTTTTGATTTGATGTTATAGGCTGTCTTATTCCTGGTAATTTTCCTGTTGAAGGCGTAGGTTTAAATCCAGGCTTAGAAGTTCCTGGTGATGCTTTTGATAGATCATTATTTGCAGAATTCATATTGGGTATCTGAGTACTAGTAATCTGGTTTGACTGGTTTATGTTTGGTTCTGGAGCAGAACTACCTGCTTGTTTTTCTTCTGCTATTACTAACTTTGGAGAAGAACTAGGTGAACGAGTTTGCGACCTAGGGGAAGGTTGTGCTGCACTAGAAGGTGTATGAGGAGCAATATGAGAACTTGGAGAAGCAACTTTGGGACTCCCACTGGAAGGCTTCATTGGATTTGGTTTGGTACTAGCCAAGTCCTGTCTGTTATTCATCTGCAATCCACCTGGGCCACCTTTGTCCAATTTTATTTGATTTATGTTAGATGTTGAAGGAATTCTTAATGGGCTGACACAAGAAGTCAGAGGTCTGTTTGTAATACCACTAGGAAAAACATTACTTTGGGGCATAGCCAGAGGCATACTCTTAGTCGGAAGATTTTGTTTCTTAGCCAAATTGTCAATAGATTGCATAGTTTCAAATGCTTTATGAAAGGTTTGCTGTTGTGACAGTTGATTTTGGATATTGTGAGGAGTAGATAAATCCAGAGCAGTGCTTGGCTTGGTCTCTAATACAGGCATGTTACTGGTACTTGACTTGTTTATAGGATTGTTGGACTTGTTTGCTGCATTCAATGATTTTGGAGTGGCAGGCACAAGTTTAGGAACCTGTGCTTTATTTTTTGGCAACTTGGATTTTTTATCACTTTGCAAGCTTTGTAGCTGCTGTTCAAAGGTTTGCTGAAAAGTAATAGGAGCTGAAAGATTTCCACATTGTTTTCCTAATTTAGTATCAGAAATAGGCTTTAAGTTAGGAACTGGGCCTTTAGCTGAGCTTTCTGATGATTTAGTTGGAGGTTTAGTTGGTGCTGCAATACTATCTGTTTTACTTGGTTGACCTGACTTGTTTTCATTATTACTTTCAAGTTTTTGTTTTTTTGTTTCAGTGTCTGGCAATTTTAATATTTCTATATAGTTATGTACTGGCGGACTTGGAACTTTATGGGCAGTGTTACTAGCACCAACCAAGTTTTTATTTACCATACTTTTCTTGGGATCAGGATTTGTTGTTTCACCAGGATTTCGAGAATCTAACTTTTGATCAGTAAGTGTAATGGATAATGATGATGGTATATTAATTTTACACGAATCAAATAAAGACTTTAAGGGATCACCAGATGGTTGTGTTCCTGTGATTGGAGAGCCAAGGGAGGATTTAACCTGAGATAATATTTTAGTTCTATCAATTGTAGGGTCACTGTTATTTGCTAATAGATCCATTCTTACTTTATTAATAGGTTGTCCTTTGTTTGAAATTGGAACACTAGGCTTTAAATCAGGCATCTTTTTAATAGGAGGCTTTTGTATTTCATGCGGCTTCAAGTTTGTTGTTAGTTCAGTCTTTGGTATTTGAAGTTTAAGTGGAGAAATTGTTTTTTGAGTTACAGTGTGTGGTTGCATACTGGAAGGAATCTCATTTGGGGGTTTGCGTTTAGGTGATATATTTTGAGGCACTGAAACTGTCCTTTTGACTCCAGGACTTTCTTGCTGCTTTGTACCTGAGATTTGCTGCTTTGTACCTGAGATTTGCTGCTTTATGTCTTTTGTAGGAACAGGCATGGGGGAAGGTACTTTAGGTGTCACTGGAGATACTTGGGAATTTTTAGGGGATCCTTCCAACTCTTTGCCTTTTACTGCAGTGTCAAGTGATTTATTATTTTGGCTGGTCATATTTATATTTGCAACAGAAGGAGGACCGAGTAAATGACTTATCTTTGCCTTTTCAAGTTCAACTTTTAGTTTTTTTAACTCTGGTGTATGCGGAGTTGCCTGATATTTTCTTTTGGATGGTTCCCCAATCTTCTCGTCTAATTTTGGAGTATTAGATTGATTCTTAGATGAAGCATCATTAGAAATGATTTGTTCATCGGAAGATTTTACTGGTGAAGATTTAAGTGGCAACATACTTTTTGCAGTAAGCTCAAAAGAATTTAGAAATTGAGATTTTTCAACTTCATCATCATTTTTCTTAGATGTGTCAGAATGTATGACAGGACTTGTCTCAACCAAATCTTTACTTTGTTGTCCTGTTTTTTCATTATTCTTAGAGATGTCACTTACATGGCTTATACCATCATCGGGCATTGGACTATCAGTTCCGGAAGAAGCTTCAGAGCCTTGATCATTCAAATGGGGAGCTGGACTGCTTGCATTTGTATCTTCAGTTGAAGCAGGACTTGACTTTCTGTCGCTTAAATGACATGAAGCCGAGCCTTTCCTATTGATTTCAAAAAGCCTATTTCGAATAGCTACATAATCTGTAATTTGGTAGAAAAAGCGCATTGGCTCATTCCTCTTCCAATTGTATATGTAAGCTATGTCCATCAAAGTATAGTAATCTGGTAAAGGAACTCTCTTGTACAAGATATCAATAGCAAATTGAGTGCTGTCAATATCAAATTTCATACTTAAAAACTTTTTGAGATGATTTATGTTGACAACAGCAGGGCATTGCAAAAACCTTCTTGGTGTTGCTGATACGGGTTGTGGTTCATTGCTGTCAGATGATTTGCTAGATATACTATCAGTGTCAGTCGCATCAGCATATTCTAAAGAAAAGGATATCACATCTTCAGGACTGAAAATTATTCTTTCAGTGTCTTCTCCTCTCTGTTCAGGAGTAGCTGATGCAGCAGGGCCAGGTCTCGAAGAATAAAACTGCTGTCGCCTCTCCATTTCTTTTTGAAAAAGTCCTGGTACAAGTTTATAAACTATGTCTTGAAGTGCTTTATCTAATTTAATGTTTGGCTTGGCAGAATTGATCATCATTTCACATACAGGGCAGTAACTCTTTGCTCGCAAATGTTTGATGATACAACTTCGACAAAAGGAGTGCAAACATTCCACAATCGTTGTTGCATCGATGTAATAACCCCTACATAGAGGACATGTTATGTGTTCGTTGACTTCACCAAGTAATGTTCTCTGAGGCACAACGGCAGCACTATTCTGCTCAGCCATTTGCACAACTTTTTTCTCGGGTTGTTTATTAGACGTAACCATTTTCAGGATCCACCGTTACTACAATAATAATGTATGGGCACACGTAGCCGTTACTAGTACAGCTAGTGAACAGAGCATAATTTGACGTGTTTGTGGAATTTCTCACTACCGCACTATGGATTCAACGCTTTCTTTATTTGGAAACTCATTTTATACAGAAATCGATCAGTATTCAATACGGAAAAAGCTTTACGATTAAACGTAGACGGGACTCAACTTCGCATCGCTTATCGCCATCAAAATCGATTATGTTGGTAACACTGTTTTATTTATGTTCATTTAGCTCGTCAAGATCATAATTTTTTTATTACACTAGTATTAATCAACGAAAACATATATCTGCAAACACTTACCGTGTCAATATCTTGAGAAAAACAATTTATACTCTGAAGCAGTAATTAATTACTTGTTAAAACTTTTGGCGCGAATATGTAGAGTGTACCATGGCTAAACTGTCAATCATGTCAAATTGTCAATTTTTTCGTTTCCACACTTTTATTCTTGATGTTGGTACAAACTTTGTTTTTTTAAATGGCCAAGGTATCTATACCAATGCAGCCTAACTTTCTCCCGAGCATGAGTTGTGTGAGGATTTTTTTTTGTACTTATTCGTATTTACTTCCTTATACACCCAACAAGTGTCGGACTTTAACATAATTCACATTCAAATGATTGTTGATTTTAGCCTCATTCGAAGTTTATGACCTAAGGCTCCCGCAAAACGGCACGACGCCACAGCACGACAAAAAGGCACCGCTTGTCGCGCGACACTCGGTTCCTTTATGTCGCGCTGTGGCTTCGCGCCAGTGTGTACAAGACTTTAACAGTAAAGTCAGTCTAGTTCACACAAGACAATTTGGTTTGGTCTTATGATGGTGGTACTGTAATGTATCCTATTCTTATGGTAACGCGAATCCACCACCGCCACCGTCTCAGTTTGAACAACGCATGATAGCCAGAGTACCAGAAAAAATAGCACAGTGTGTGACACGTATCTATGCAGAAGAGTAGTTTTAGTTTCAGTTTCTGAATCACCGGATCATTCAATGCTTTAAAATTATGATCAACACAACGCATGAATAATGGGGAAGGCAACTGTCAAAATGTCGCTGTCGTAGCTAGTTCCCAACACAAGCTAATAACAAGGCGTTAGTTGTTTTTTTTTTGTTAGCAAAATGATGAGTTGTTGTGTTCCTAAATACTCCGACATTGTAATCGATAATTTCCCGAGTTCGTGGTTTTATCGGAAATAACACACTTAAAAAACTCTGACACTTTTATGTCTAATATTTGTTTTAAAATATTGAAATCACCGAAAATAACGAAATAATGAATTAAAACCAAACTCATGAATGAACACGAAATGGAATGGGGAAGGCAACTGTCAAAATGGCGCCGTCGTAGCTAGTTCCCAACACAAGCCAATAATACAAGGCGTCATGTGATTTTATTTTATTTTAGCGAAAATTGAAGATGCTCCGAAATTGGAGTCTACAATTTCCCGAAAGCCCCTAAACTTGGAAAATGTGGTTTAAAGCTACTCGTGGAGATTTTTTTGAGTTCGAGTTTATGTCGGAAACATTTTGAAGAAAGTGATTACGAGGAAATATTCAAGGTTTAAAATTCTGACATTTTCCACGTCAAGTACTTGACGTGGAAAATGACTAAAAACCAACCCGTGTTCCTCATGTACCCGTGTGTCGGAGGGGCGGGTATCGCCGAAGCATTCGTCGCTACCCCCCGACGGGTATTGGCCCGCCAGATGGTCAGGCGGGCCCCGTCACCCACTGCGGCCGTCACCCCGGCCGCAGGACTCCACTATGAGGCGCGCGCGGAACAACACGCCGCCGCCTCGAGGCCTGCTGCTGATCGGACGACAAGACGCCCCGAGTCTGCCGTCCGCAGGCCGCGCCCTACGGTGGCCGGAACTCGGCCACCCTACGACGCCCAGTGCGTCTGCTGCGGGAGGGGAGAGAGGAGGCAGCCTCTCTCTCCCTCTCCGCCGCCTCCTTTGCGAGCATCACAGCCTCGCAAAAGGTGGCGGCGGCACTCCACCCCGACTCGCTCCCGACCATGGTAGACACAACAGCCGGAAGCGAGAGGTTTCCCGCAACACCTACGGCCGCGACCAAGTCACGGCGCTGCTCGGCCCAAGCTGGGCACTCCGCCAACGTATGCAGCGCCGTATCGTCGCGGCAATCACCACAATGGTGGCACTGGGACGTCGGCTCCCGGCCTATGCGACACAGGTACTTCCCAAAGCACCCGTGTCCGGTAAGCACCTGCGTCAGCCGGAAGCCGAGGGCGCCGTGGCTCCTATTGAGCCACTCCTCTAGAACTGGCCTTACCGCCGCTACAGCGGCGTGCCTCGCCGTGGGTTGCGCTAAGCGCGTCCGCCACTCCGCCACTAGGACCTGGCGGAGCTCTGCCCTGCGTGCCTCAACCTGTCGAGGCACCAGGCGCTCGCCCCGCTGGACCGCCTCCGCGCGCCACCAATAGAGCGACGCGTGGAGCTTTGCGTCGAGGTCCCAGGGCGGGGATCCGGCTAGGATGCTCGCTGCCTCAAAGGAGATCGTACGGTATCCCCTTACGATCCTGACGGCCATCGCGCGCTGCGGCCTTCGCAGCGCGGCGACGTTGTTGCGGGCCGTCAGGGCGTCCGCCCACACTGGCGCGGCGTATAGCGCCATCGACCGTACGACCCCCATGTAGAGCATCCGACATGAGGAGTTGGGCCCCCCCAGAAGGCCGTAGGGACCTAGCTATGGTCACGCCATCTACAATTAGCTTTGCCCGACCTTCCCCATTGAATGAACAAATTTCAATGTCACGCCATCTACAATTAGCGTTGCCCGACCTACCCCATTGAATTGTTTTTATTAACACTGCTATTTTTTTGTAAAATATGACTAAAAATACCTACTTCTGACTACTACTGAGAAAACCGGTAGGGCCTAATTTTGTTTTGTCAACCCAAGTCCTCGACGACGTGCTTAGTCCATATTCAAAGTACTCTGTAGCTTAGTCCATGGGCAAAACGACTCTCGATATTCACAGATCCGTGTGGAAGGTTTTTTCTCGCTTGTAGGTGTGTTGAGTAATACTGGTAGAAAATTACTAGCTACTTCATTAGTTCAAATATAATTGTATACATCGAGTAACTGTTAAAAACAAAAAAACAAAAAAAGTTTACAATGATTTTATCAATGGATAAAAGAAAATTTTATTTTTCTGGAGAAGAATGTCATAGGAGCAGCGGCAGATGCTCATTAGCTTGCTACAAATATAGTGATCTGTGATGCTCATTGCGTTCATGAATGGGCCACGTAAAAATAAAATCATGAAATCTCGTACTCCATCTACCAAGTAATTTTAATATATGTCTAAAACTAATTAAAGTGTTACGTACGAATGTAACACTTTAATTAGTTTTAGGCATCGTCATATTAGAATGCGAATGCGCGATCATACATATTGAACTCGAATAGGTGTCCTAATTGAAGTTAGCGCGAATCGCGTATCGACCGTACCACTGCCTTAATCCACGGTCGCTTGCTCGCGTCGTCAATCCGCGCGATGATCAATAGGGTATCAGATTTTGCCATCGCGCGTACACGCGATGGTCGCATCGCTTACTCGCGCGATGATCGCGCATTAGCGTTCTATTAGGACGATGCCTTAGTGATTAATGTGTACGTATTTGAACTGTCAAAATTGTACGGTTTCGGTGAATAGCGCTAAAAGACTTCGTCAATAACTATAACGTTGACGTTTGATAACGGCATGACAGCGTATCGTACCTTTGCGAACAGCTATGCCTTTTTATTTTTCTCTTCATGCGTTGCATTTTTTTTTGTTTTTTCGATCAATAATACTATTTATGTAACATCACCCAAAGACACAAAAACTTAGCTAGAACAACGGTCCGTAAAATATAGGAATCGGCGGAAACGGAATGTTTTCTGCCGTGAGGCCTTTATTTAAAACATTTTTCTATGATGGCAACATCAGAACACTTTGTCAAACAGTCTAGCAACTTCGTTTCAGACCTTCTTTTCATTCAACGGAGTCTCGAGCACAGTCCGATATCTGCATCGTGAATTTTATTATCAATCACGAACTCCTTCTGAAGGAGGAAGGTTAAACCTTTTCCTTCCTAAACATGAGAGCGAAGGTATATATCTATTTGTGTAGTAAAATGACTTTCTAGCAAGTTGTTTTCATCAACATGTTATGTTTGGCTGAACCGCGTTTTGATTTGTGGTGTGTTTCAAATTGTTTCAGTGGCGTAAGAAGCGCATGCGAAGGCTAAAGCGTAAAAGGAGGAAGATGCGTGCGAGGTCCAAATAAAATGGTATGTATGAATAACTTATTTTCTACCAATGCCCCCTGGCTTGATATAACAGAACTCCCGAGCCGCTAACCGGCATTCTCTCCTCTATTTGTTATTACTATGAGACTTTACTTCATTACTATAGGACCTTATTTAACACTCGGTACTGTACTCCATACATAAATGAGTAAGTAATGTACAATTTAAACCTCGTGTCCCTAAAAATCCTTTCCAAAACTTATTTTGCATTGTTTCTAGTGTGACTGTAATCATTAGCTAAAACTATTCAACTCTTCTAAAATTGGCATGCTCTCAGAGTTAAATAATAGTTTTCTAACCTACAAGTATTTCTGATATCAATTTTGTACGATACTGGTCTGGTCTGGTACATGCATCTAATTACATACCAAACTTTGACATTGTTGCCCACTTCGACCCCTCTGGTCTGGATTAATGTCAGAAAATGTTGTTAATTGCATTAGCGAGAAAACACATGCAAACACGAGTGCAGTTGTCAAATCATAAACATTGGAAACATGAGTGAGGCATTAGAGGTTATCATGGCATAAAATGTACCTAATGTTGTAATTTAGGTACGGGAGTTACGTTATTGAATAAAACCATGTGTTAGAGATAGTCTGCTAATCAAGAAGTCTGGTGAACTACATTGCTTTTCAGATATTAAATGATATGGATAGCAAACCATAAGGTGCATTATAATTGAGCTCGGTTTTTAAACACATGGTTCGGAACTCTTACATTCAGTAATTTGTGTAATTCTACAGAACAAAGGATTTGTTTGGTCCCAAGAAAAGGCATGATGAAGTAGGTTATGCTCATTTAATTCAGAATGAGCATTGGACACATTCAGCAGTTGTAATCCTTCATTCATCTACAGCCCAACTTCACCCTCTACTGGGCCTCTTTTCTTGTGCCAACCTGCTGGCTCCAGTTTCTTCCAGATCTTAGACGCTACTTAGTCACTGCCTTAATCCACTAGTCATGCCTGATTGACAGTTGTCCCGTCCAACTCTATAGGACTTCCATAACTACCTACGGGTCTCTTTCTCATTTTATGTTAATTTCTCACATGCATGAGAAATCAACAAACATGTGTTGGTGTCACTAAAGCTGTAACTTATACGAAAATATCACAATCTGAAAGGCAATGGACAAACTTTCTGAATCCATACAGATTATGAATTGACATTGCTTTTTGTATGTTTGTGTGACTGTTGTTTTTCTAAACTCTACAATTGATTGGGATGCGGTTTTCAACATTATTTAGAGAATTTATTCAGGAAGGATGTGTATAATAGTAATAAATAACTTCTAAAAACCTTGCAAAGCAGGGGCAGGGGGACTAGTAATATCATACCAATGTTATAAATTCGAAAGTAACTCATGTCTGTTTTACCTTTTCACACGCCTAAAAAGCACTGAGTTCTATACAATTTTGCAACTAGATAGATAGCATACTGGGGACGGACATAGGCTACTTTTTGTCTCGGAAGCATCTTCCTGTGGAATAAGTTCCAACAAAAGCTATACTATAGGTATATTTAAACTAGCTTTGGCCTTTGTCCATGTGCAGGTCAGAAATTATCCCACAGGAACATACTACCATGGTAAAAAGTGTTATTTGTCCTAATCCAGGTCATGGTCTACCCATGTGCCTACTTGAGTCAAATCTGTTATGGTGTAAAGGTGTTGTTGTCTTATTCTTACGTTGTTACCCCTCTGAGGCAGTCGTTATCTCATCATGAGACTAACGTAAAGAATTGGAGGGCATATTATTATGCTTGCTCCACCCTTGTAATATGAAATTGTATCACAAGGACTATTGAAAAGCATACAAACAGATATCACAGTAGTAGTCAATCGTACATCAGTAGTAACGCTTGGACTTAGGTATGTCCTGCACGCGTAGCATGACCGGGTATTGTCGACGGATGAATAAACAAAAATAGATTTAATGAATGAATTAATCCGTCATTGCGGAAACTACTAGCATATCTAAAACTGTTAAGTATAAGCCAAGCAAAAACAAAAAGGCACTATCAATGTCAAATGGTAGTCCGTGACAAAGGTTTGCAGAAGAGTTGAAGCTCAATTTTAATGTTTATTTTATTGTTTCAGGTACACATGTGGAAGTTAGATTCATCTAATATTACTAGTGTATCAAATAAAAACTAAAAAAGTCTCGATTTTGTTTTATTTATTTTTTTAATCAATCAGTACTTAACTGCGATATGTATTTTTTAATTGCAAATCACTGCATACATTTAGCACTAAACGAATTATTATTGCATTGTTTCTGAAAATCGTTTGAAGATTACAGATGTTTAAATATTTCGATATAGTAATTTGTGGCGTGGTATTTGTCCTGCTGCCCGACTTAAATCTATCGGGTTGGCAGCACAAAATAACACTGGATGGACGCAATTTTGAGCACGCTGAGTGCGCAATAACGATGTCCCGTGAATCGTCATAGGTGACGTCATGAAATGCGCCATCTTGCGTTAATTCCGACCATGCCCTACAGAAATATCACTGAGCGAATTGTCAGCTGTCATAATCGTGATATCTAAATCGGAACGCTATTTATCGATATGAGCGCTGTCAGCAATTATGGTCTAACTCTGAATGCAGCAGGGCTGCCAGGTGAAAAAATTCTGCAATCGTACCACAGCATTAAAAAAGTCGTATACCCAAGGAAAATTCGAAACAAAAAATCGTACATTATTATTCATCCGTTTATTGGTTTATTACAAAATTAACAATCAAAATACTACGAAATAAGTAATGATATGTAATGAAAATAGTATGAAAATTTAAATTTTAGTAATGAAATCATTTTTTTTGTATAAATTTTCCGTATTCATTAGTTTAATCATGTCATCTGTCGGTTTAAAATCGGTGCAGTTTCCGGTGACTCTTATCATTTGCTTTGCTAGCAAGGTGCCATTGACAGTTTCGTTGGCCAAACTATTTCTAAGTTTGGTTTTAATATAAGGAAATTAGAATAAAAGGGAATTCCCTCAACACTCTGAGCAGGCTGAGCACGTTCGTTTCATTATTTATATTATTCTGTCACTGCTCTAGATACTTACTCTTTTGAGACAAAAGTTTGTAACTTTGTTGCCAGACCTAATTGAATAAAATAAATGGATCGAATGTAACAAATCGTATGTTTTCCGTACGATTTCGATGCTTCGATCGTACTCGTATGAAATCTGCAAAAAGTCGTACAAATACGATTTAAATCGTACAAATGGCAGCCCTGGAATGCAGCCAAGTCATACGAAAGAGTAGGTTCTCCATTCGTCTGTATTTTTTTTAATGTATGTTACGCGACATCTCTGGCAATAATGATCACTCCGGACCGGAGGTCTAAGTGAAGATCTTTATTAGGGCCATAGAAGGGAGCACCCGTAACCTTTCTGAGGAAATGGTTCTGCATCATAAAAAGTCGTGGATTAGAGTTCGCAAATACAAAGCTGGCTTAAGTGATGATTGGACGGATGACTGCGGTATAAACCTATACCGTAAAATGGGGTGAATAGAAAGGTTTTCAACTTTTGAATCGAAACTATGTTTTTAGCTAATTCTGAAGGTAGCAGTCAATGTGTCTTGTGAGTTAAAGTGTAATAAACTGTTTTCAATGAAAGACTAACTTAATTTTCTCGTGTTAATTAATAAATTACAATATCTGCGCGATATTGGTGAATGGAGTCGAAAAGGGGGTCAGTAGAAAAAAATGCTAGGGTTGTCAAAATTTATTTATGTAGGTACATACCTACCTAGTACATAAACCTACAAATTATTAGAGTACCATTAACTTAAAAAAAATAGAACAGGGATAGTCAATTATATTTTAAATGCAAAAATAATTGGGGCCAATCACCCATACAAAAAAAATACTTTTATTAAACATAACTGAATTTTACAGAAAAATTCTGTTTAGTCCGTCAGCTAGATTACCTATCAAAACATTGTAACAACGTATTTTTATTGTCACTTAAAATAAAAAATGAGGATGATAGAACGTTTCCGTCATACCTTTTATAGCGCTTGCCTCCAGGTTCAGGTTTATAAATGCGCGGCATTGTCCAAAAAACTAAATAAACATTTATTTTCAATACGAATAAAAATATAAATAAACAGTAACTGGTATTTCATAAAACTACTGTCAGTAGGTACCTACAATCTTCCATATGTACAAAAAAGTATCAGGTATAATAATAATTATGCGTAGCAGCCCTAGCAATGATAATTCTAATCATCCCAGTCGTATTGCTACTCACCCCTTGTGCACTTCTATTCAGACTTTACGCGCTTCTATTTAACCCATACCTCAATTCTATCCACCCCTCAGGCATCTTCTTTTCACCCCAAACTTTTTAAATTTATAGGTAGGTAACATAACTTGTACATAGTTAGAACAGAAATCATGCTTAATTTGACTTAACTTTGAGTTTTCTCAATAGTTTAGTAACTAACACTTTGCATTAATTCATATCGATAGCTGAATTCAATCGTAGTCATAGATAATACACTATATAATATAAGAATCGTAGTAACGAACAGAAATAAGTTCTACGCTTCTGAAATTCACAACCGTTACCTGCATGTCGATTCTGTAATAATCTCACCGTGAAGACTTGCGTGGAGTGAGCTGTCAGTGTCATCCCGTCTTAGTCAATCCATACTCATCAGTGTCACTGACAGCTCACTCCACGCTCACTACACTTCAGTTTTCACGGTGAGATGGTTACAGAATAGACCACTCGACCATAGACTACTATATATACTAGCACTCGACGCTCGACTCTCGCCGCGGACGGACGTGTTTGTGCGCTCTCCCGCTCCAGTGTTGTGTTTCGTATTTCTACTCGTCGCTACCACGTGACGTCATCGTAGTCGCCCCGACTACTCCGATATAAAATCACTATCAAGAAATTGATTTCGATTTTAATCAATAAAAAAGTGTCTTTTTCAAGGCAAATCTTATTTCTTCATCAGACTTTCGTCTGTAGCTTCACTAGGCCCCTTCTGGGTAAAACCACAGTTTCGTGGTCCTCGGTGGAAACCTTACGGTGCCAACGAAGCCGAGTGGGGTGGTGACCCAATCACACCCGCCGAACCCCTTCAGGGCGAGGCAATCCATTGGACGGGTCCCAGATAACCGGCCTTGGGGGATCTCCTAGTCGGCTCTGGTGACAGTTTTGCTTTCCAGCTACTCACCTAGTGTCTTTAGGGTGTGTCTACACCCTTCGCGCTAGACTGGTCAGGGCCCCGTTCGCACAATAAGACTGGCGACGGGTATACAAGCTTAGGGCTCACCATTAGGTACACACCTCCCTGTCTGCACCCGACAGGGAGGGAACTCATCCCCGGGCCAATCCACCCGGGGAGTTAGGAATAGGGTTAGTAGGCTAAGTGGAAACTTAATTTCCACCATTCCCTCCCTTAGGCCTTCCCCCCACTCCGACCATGGAGGACGCCCTGATAGTGGCGTTCTTCAAAGAGGTCCTATTTAAGGACCCCGACTTCCTCGCCAAGTATGGAGCCAAATTCGCTGCTCTGCAGCAGTCCGTCCCCGGTCCCTCTGACCTAGTAGGCACCGACAGCTCGGACATCGCTACGTTTAGCGATGCCCTCGAGCCCTCTCCGTCGCAACTTCCAGGTTGCTCGCCGCCGGCTGTCCACATGGACACCAGCGAGCCTTCCCCTCGCCCGACCTCGCCGTACTTAATCTCGAGCGACGACCAGAGCTCCTCCCCCTCTTCCGACGAAGGCGTCTTTAAGACGGTCGGCTCCAAAAAGAGGAGCCTCAAACCGAGTCCTGACACAAGGACAAAGAAACCGGCTATCGAAGCCACCTCCGCTCCCGTGGCTCCATCCGCCACCGCCCCCTCTCAGGCCGCCTCGGCCTCAACCTCTTCCCTCAGCCACAGTGCTGCCAAGCCCGCTGCCCAGCCTTCTGCGGCAAAGAAAATCGCCCTCCCTCCCCCTGTGTACATCCAGGACAAGGGGAAGTGGACAGACGTGTCCAAATGGTGCACCGACCTGCGTATAGGCTACACCAGCGCGAAGTCTACCCAACAGGGTATTAAGGTAACCGTCGAACGACAAACGACTACAGAGAGCTCACGAAGACTCTCCGTCTTAGAGGTGTGTCCTTCCACACCTACGCCCTCCCCGAAGACCGTCAAGTCCGAGTCGTGATCCGTAGGATCCCGAAGGAGATACCCGCGGAGGATATAAAAGCCGACCTTCTGTCGCAAAACGTCCCCGTTGCGGAAGTCCACCGCATGCACCGCGCCCGAGGCAGGGTACCGTTCGATATGGTCCTCGTTGTCTGCCCTCCTACTGAGGGTCACCACCCAATTTTCAACGTCCGTTCCATCTGCAACCTCACCGGCTTGCAGATCGAGAAGCCGTTCAAGACCGGTGTCATAGGGCAGTGTCACCGCTGCCAACTATACGGACATTCGCAGATGCACTGCCACGCGAAACCCAGGTGCGTCAAGTGCCTGGGCGATCAAGGCACTGCTGACTGCAGTCGTCCTAAGGACCGCACCTTGTGCACAGAGCCGCCTAGCTGTGTGCTATGCGGCGACTCAGGCCACCCGGCCAATTATCGTGGGTGCCCCAAGGCCCCCAAAACATCATCTCCCAAGCTGACGAAGCGTGCAGACGCCCGTCAGCAAAGGGAAAGCCCCCGCTACGCCCACGCGTGGCCTACCACACAGCATCAGGAGCGACTCAGTCCTCAGAGGCCCTCGCCCTGGAAGTACTTCCACCATCAGCAGGCTTTTCCAGCCTTAGCTCCTAGACCCGTTCCTGCGGCCATCCCTCCACTTATGGACCCCCGCATCCGCGTCAACGCGCCTCCAGGCATTCCTGTGCCTCTAAACAAAGCCGCTCCGGCCGCGTCAGCTCCGCCCGCAGCCACCCGGGTGGTCGGTCAGAACCCGATGGACGCGTTTAATGTCATATCAAGTACATTCACGGCCTTCCTTACCCCTCGTGCCAGGAAAATGGCAAGTGAAATTGTTGCCGCCAGAAATGCCGGCAACATTTTCATGATTCAGAATATCTACAATGCGTACCCGGACATTACGCAAGCCCTGATGTCCTTTAACAATCAACCCAACCCTAATCATGGATAAAGGAATCCTCGCGCGAACCAAACCCCGATCCCTAAAGTTAGGTTATTTCAATGCCAATGGCATCCTGCGACAGCGCGCTGAAATCAGCGAGTTCCTCCGCGACCACCACATCGACATCCTCCTTGTTCAGGAAACGTTCCTTAAACCGAGTTACCGAAATCCGTCAATTGCAAACTATCGTACAGTTCGCAATGACAGGACGCGTTCCCATAAGGGCGGTACCCTTATCTATTACAAAAAGGAGCTATACTGCATTCCCATAGACCCTCCCACACTCTCACGATTAGAAGTGTCTTGCTGTCGGCTTGGCATGACGTCATCAACCGATCACCATAGTTTCGGCCTACCTCCCCCCCATTAATACTTCGGAGAACTTCCAACTCCTTACTGAAGATGTTTCTGTACTGTTTAGCCTGAGTGACTCCGTTATCATAGCGGGTGATCTCAACGCAAAACATCCCTCCTGGAATAGCACCAGGACCTCTTCCAGAGGGAGACACTTGTTCAACCTCTCCTCCTCTCAGAATTTCGATGTCATCGCGCCGATGACTCCCACTCATTTTCCCCCCGATCCCAATCACACCGCCGATGTTCTCGACGTGGCGCTCCTACAGAACGTCAACCTACGGTTGGACTCTATAGAAGTGGTACAAGAGCTCGCTTCCGATCACCGTCCAGTAGTCATGAAACTGGTCCCCCGCATAGGTCTGCCCGATTCCACCCAACCCCTTCCCAACAAAGTGGTAACGGACTGGAGGAAAGTAAGCGATCGCTTAAAATCCACCACGTCCCCCCACTTGGACCCAATCCCCGATCATTTTGACTCTATCGCTGACACGACGGCCACGATCGACTCATTCACAGCTCACGTACAATCAGTTCTGAACGATTGTTCAAGGGAAATTCCAGCGACGGATAACCGTCGCTGGAAGTTGCCGGACGATGTACGCGAACTGTTGAATGAGAAGAACGCGGCTGTCCGTGCCTACAGCAACTTCCCCTGCGACGCGAACAAAGCCCATATGCGTTACTTACAGCGTACTGTAAGAACACGCATAGAGGAGCTGCGTACCGCCGGCTGGGACAAGATGTTGAGCGAACTAGAGCCCACCCACCTAGCCTTCTGGCAACTCCAGAGGAAGCTCAGATCCGGAGAAATAGTCTCCATGCCCCCCCTGAACCGTCCCGACAAGACCATCGCCTTCGATGATGTCGACAAGGCTGAGCTTCTAGCCGACAGTCTAGAAGCCCAATGCTCGCCTAGCTCTCAACCAGTAGACCAAGCTCACCTCTCTGAGGTCGACGCTGAAGTCGAACATAGAGCCTCCCTCCCTCCCGTCGAAGACCCAGAGTATCCACTGCCCCCAGTCACGCCCGACGAAGTGCACGACCTCATCAAAGGTCTTAAGGCTCGTAAAGCCCCCGGCTCAGATGGAATCACCAATAGGGTATTCCAACTTTTCCCTGCCTACCTGATAATGCTACTGACCACCATCTTCAATGGTGCTCTGAGCAACAACATCTTCCCACAGGCATTCAAAGAAGCCACCGTCATCGGTATCCCGAAGCTCGGCAAACCAAAGTCAGAGCCTAGTAGTTACCGCCCCATCAGTCTGCTCAATGTCCTCGGCAAAATCTATGAGAGGCTTATTTATAAGCGCCTCAGAGACTACGCCGAGACAAAGGGCCTCATCGCCAACGAACAGTTTGGTTTTAGAACCCAACACTCGTGCGCACAACAGGTCCACCGTATAGTCGAACACATCAACTTCGGTTTCCAACGAGGTTTGATGACCGGTGCTGTTTTCTTCGACATAGCGAAAGCGTTCGACAAAGTCTGGCACAACGGCTTATTATATAAGCTGTACCAACTCGGTGTGCCAGATCGTCTCGTGCTCATCTTACGGGACTTTTTGTCGAATCGCACCTTCCGTTATCGCATCGAAGGATCGCTATCCTCCCCCCACCCTATTCGCGCAGGAGTCCCTCAGGGCTCTGTGATCTCTCCTCTAGCTTTCACGCTATTCACCAGCGACATGCCAAAGTGCAGCAAGGCGCAGTTGGCCCTGTTCGCAGACGACAAGGCCATCTACTACACCGGCCGTGATGAAAATTCGATAGCTCGCATTCTCCAAACCCAAGTGAATAAGCTTGGCGCTTGGTTTAGAAAATGGCGAATCGAAGTCAATCCCGACAAAAGTCAAGCGGTTCTTTTCTCAAAGCCGCGTCGCAACCCCTCCCCCCCTCGACCGATCACCATGTTCGGCAAGCCGATCCCTTGGGAGAAGCGAGCCAAATACCTGGGTGTCGTACTAGACGAACACCTCTCTTTTTCAGAGCACATTAAGGCGGCTCGTTCGCGCGCCGCCTTCGCTCTAGGTAGACTTCACTTTGTCCTCAATGCACGTAGCAAATTGTCACTGAAGTGCAAAATGCGTATCTACACAGCGTGCATCCGCCCGATCATGACCTATGCCAGTGCAGTCTTCGCACACGCCAAGCCCGTTCGCTTCAATAGAATGCAGACCCTCCAGAACAAGTTCCTCCGTAGGATAACAGGCTCCCCCTGGTACGTTCGCAACGAAATCCTCCACGTAGACCTCAGGATTGCCACTATCCGTCAGTTCATGAAACGCATTTCAAAGCGTTTCTTCGAGACCGCCGCGAATCACCGCAACCCTCTGGTTGTGAAAGCCGCTAGCTATATTCCCTCCTCCATTAGTCAAGTCCGCCGTCCCAAGCATGTCCTCACCGATCCCGATGACCACATAACTCTCATTCAGGAGAGCAGTAGGGCCACCAGTACAGTGCACAAACACAGACCGACATTCCGACCTCGCCGCCGAGGTTCCTCGCGAAGATCCCGACGTAATTGTCCCCCCCGACCCTTGCTCGACGAAGTGCCAGCCCGCGCCGTAGCTGAGCCTGTAGCTTTAAATTCCCCGATTAATAATAATCAACAAAACTTGATCCAGCCTGTCCCATCTTGCTGTCCTCCCGTCAGCGACGCCCTAAGCCGAGGTTCGTACCCCACAGGGGGTGCCCTTAGCGAGCGTTCGCTTAATAATATAAGTAGTTTTACGCCCCTGGCTGGAGGCTTTGAGTCCGCTTAAGGCAGCCACAGGATAGTCCGGTTAAGTAGTCACGACCTCTCAAGGTCAACTACGAGATGCCATACCAAAAAAAAAAAAAAAAAGGTTACAGAATAGCACTACTGATCACTTTGAGACGTAGACAGAGATGTCTACGCTTTGAGACATTATTTTTCGCATAAATGACGACTTCACTTTTTTTTTTTAATAACTTTTATTCATGACCATAGATACAAGTCTTTCAGTCGGATACATAAATGGGTCGAACGACTTCACCATCATGATAATGTTGCCGTAGCAGAATCAATGTTGCCGTATATAAAAAAAACAAATGTAGCTAATTTCATTGAGCACTGTGTAAAAAGTTTCGCTTTTTTATTCTATTCCCCCCTTAAATTCTATTCACCCCATTTTACGGTACCTACGCAGTTTGTAGCAAGCTCACAAGCTGTCAATATGAAGAGAAGAGCGAGCGCGAGACGCCTTTACGGGCTCCTTGAAGGTGAGATGTTTGTCTAGGACCTAGGATGACGCCTAGGTATTAAGCTCGCTTCTCCCAAGGGATCGGCTTGCCGTACCTTGCCTTTGATCGGGATGGACAAGTCAAAGAATACTTTTAGAATGCGCATCCCTTCCCCCCCAACCGACTACCGCACCGCTGAGTCGCTATCAAATACTATCAATCCCTCATAGTTGGTAGGTATCGTAAGCATTCGTAAGAAACGTCGCAAGCGCATGTGATTATTATTATCGGCACCTTAATTTTCTGAGTTATCCCGATATTTGTTAGTTTTGTTTTCATTAATTAATTCATGGAACTTTAACCTTTAAAACCTTGCTGAAAAACTATAGATCCATTTCACTTTAGAGCCTATACAAGTTGTTCTATAGAGTCGTCGCAGACCGTCTCGCTAGGAGACTTGACGAGTTACGGCTACGGCGATCACAAGTCGGTTTTCGAAAAAGCCACATTCATACTGTTCGGCAAATGTACGATCAGCTGCTGTGGAATTGTGTACTAAGGCATATTGTGGACTACGAGAAACTCTTCCACTCCATCGAAATATGGGGAGTTCTTGCCTCTCCATCGATGTCGAATTGACTGGCGCTACATCGAAGTGTGGAGATGTTTGTATCACGCTGCCACGATGACTGTCCAGAACCAGGATAAGAAAACCAGCCCCATCCAACTGCTCAGAGGGTTAAGACAGGTGTATGTTATATACCCAAAACTGTGCAATAATGCGATGGAGGATGTCTTTAAGACGCTGGACTGGATATACCCAGTCCAGTCCAGTACAACGTGAACGGCGAGTACATCTGACACCTTCACTTTGCCGATGACATCGTCATAATGGCAGAGACTTTGAAACAGATGCTACACTCACGTCTAAATGGATCCTCTCGGCGGGTTGACCTTGGCATGAATTTAAGTTTTAAAGTTGTCACATAATGCAATAATGTTTTTCTTTTTGTATACTAGTTTGTCACATTTGATTGTTAATATTTACCAGATGCGCTAAGGTGTTAATGTGGATTAGTAGGTTACGTTTTAGTACGATTGTATTGTCTAAAATTAATATAAACCGTCTTATTTTTGTGTAAAATTTATGGTTTGATATCTGATTACAATTAATTAACAATTATTTTGTTCTGAACTATCCCTGAATGTCAAAATGGTTATATTGTTTGTTTAATTTTTAAATGGTTGCTCTTGAGAATGAAGGTTCACAAGTAACGTCACCTTGGTTTGTGAGAAGGAAGGTTCACAGCCACCGTGATCTATGATCATCTTAGATATTATATTTATGTATTTATTGCTTGTGAGAAGGAGGGTTCACTAGCATTTATGATTATTGTTTTTTCTTTTCTCTCGTGTGTTAGAAATAACGTTGATAGTTTTATTCAATAACACCTAATTAAATAAAACAATGTGGTTATTTGATACATGGTTAATTATATTGTACAGAACTATGAATGACAAGTTTGTTAGGAAAAAACTCCATAGCAACGGCTAGTAAGGAGATCATGCTCTGTGATGCAAACTCCAACACTCCTCCTCATCACTAGCATGATTGCTATGTCAAACCAAGTGAGGATCTCAACCCATTAAACCTTGGTCCAGATAAACTCTTAGCATACCGTCCAAGCATCTACATGGAGGCAGATATGTTGAATCTGCCTCCATGTAGATGCTTGGACGGTATGCTATTTCAACTTCCTTTAGCTGTCGTATGAAATGAAGTTTCGTATCAATATGCTTTGTCTTATAGCCAATCACAGGATTTTTCGTCAATTGTATGGCAGTCAATTGTATCATTATATATTTTGACAATGGGTTGCCTCCAATCTGTTATGTCATTGATTAAACGCCTTAAATGGATTGCTTCCTTAGCAGCTTCAGTCACACAAGTGTACTCTACTTCGGCCGTTGATAAGGCTACTCTCTTTTGTTTTCTGCTTTCCCAGCTAACGGGAGCACCGGCGAGTTTAAAACAGTAGCCACTGTATGATCTTCGATCTATCGCACAAGATGCGAAATCTGCATCAGCTTGACCATACAACTCCATTTCAGTTTTCTTGTAGCACGGGCCCATGTCCTTTGTCCCTTTTAAATAACGAAGTACACGCTTCGCGCTCTTAAAGTGTTCCTCTCCAAAACAACTGTTGAATTGTGACAAATAGCTCACACTGAACATTATATCAGGCCTGGTGGCCACGGCTAAATACATCAGTGTGCCAATCAATTGTTGGTACGGTAATTTTTCATCACACTTTTCAGTTTTCTGTAATTTCAGGTTAAGTTCCATAGGTGTAACTGTCGGCTTGCAGTCTTCCATATTAAATTTCTTTAACACTTTTTCAATATATCGTTCTTGACATAATTTTATTCCGTCTCCTTCTTGCCTTTTAATTTGTATTCCTAGAAGTTGTTCAGGCTCTCCTAGGTCCTTCATTTCGAATTTTTCATTTAGCATCCTTTTTATTTTTTTTAGTTTTGTGTCACAGCATACTTTCTCTCCTCTAATGTTTCTCAAGTCTTCTAACCACGCTCTGCTACCATGTTCGTGTCAGACATTTTTTCGTAAGAGATCTAGTACTTCAAAACGACATTGTGGTTGAGCGGACTAGCTCTGCTACACAGCTGGCAGATCTGCTGACTAAGGCCCTGCCCAGATCGAGGTTACAGGAACTTTGTCAGAGCTTAGGTCTAAAGGATTAGAAGGTCGACTAGCAGCTGAGGGAAAGTGTTAAAGCCTCTTTGGCTGCGACAGCTGCAGTGACATATAAAAATAGGAAACAAACATCGTGTCAGTGGTTCTTTCTCTAATCAATTGTACATACTCTCTCTACGACTTTCATATTATAATATTTTTCATATTCAAGTCTTTCACTCAAAAGGTACTTGCATTAGGTTATGGGCCCAGAACTCAAAGGACAACTAGTATAAAAAGGATAAGACCCAGGACGTATTAACATTCTATAAGTCAGTAAAAACAAAAGTTGTCAAAATGGAAAATTTTACCACCAAGATTCAGATCTGTCAGTTAATAGGTAGCCAGAATTGGGCTACGTGGAAGTATAAGGTATCCATCATGCTGCGGGGCACAGAAGGTGCCATGGAGGCGGCAGAGGGAAAACTAAGAAAGCCAATTTTAGGAACAGGCGATGGTGCGCTGATGGCCTATAATGCAGAATTGCTAAAGTATAGGAAGGCAGACAGCAACGCTCTTCTAATAATTACCAGCAACATGACCGAAGAGAATCTAATGAAAGTCATGCGATTTGAAACAGCTAACGAAGTGTGGCAGGAACTTCACCACTTATTTGACGGTCAACCAGAAGACAGAGCATACACATTGTGCATGCAATTCTTTAGTTTCAAAAATAACTCTAACGATGACGCATCTACTATGATGTCGAAACTTAAAAACATTTGGAACAATTTGAATGCTGAAATTTTGAAGACCGACCCAAACATGAAGTTGCCGGAAATGTTCTTGATCTGTAAAATTTTAGATTCCCTCAATGAAAAATTTTTCAGTTTCAAATCAATTTGGATGCTGTTAAACAAACAAGAGAGGACAATTGAATCACTGACAGCACAACTGTGCGGGTATGAGCGGGCGCTAGGTGGTCATATTGAGGAGACTCAGGAAGTGCTCGCCTCTACCTCAAAGGTGCAGCATAAATCGCAGTTAAGAGACGAGAATATAAGATGCAGGTACTGCTCAAAAATAGGCCACCGGATTAAGAATTGCAAGCAGTGGATTAATGATGGCAGACCGAAGAAACCTATACAGTCTTCGTCCAAGCAGCAGCAAGTGCAAAATATAACGTTGATGATATACACTTGCTCTGAAGAAAGCGATACAGAAAATTGGTATGTGGATAATGGTGCCACGACTCACGTTACCAATAGGGGAGACATATTCACATATTTTGAGGACTTTGGATCGAACCACACCGTTACAACGGCTGATGGGACTGTAGTTCCTGCAAAAGGGAAAGGGTCCGTGGTAGTGCAAACCAAGGTTAACGGCAAAACAATGAATTTGACTCTGAGTGATGTCTGGTATGTACCGAAGCTTACAAAGAATTTGCTATCCATGTTAGCTGCACAAGATAAACTGCAAAATAGTACATTTATTTCCACCACGAAAGCGTGCAGGCTGGAATCAAATGGTCAGATTTTAGCAGTTGGAACCAGGAAACAAAGTGGAGGACTGTATAAGTTAAAAATGAAGACAGTTCTACCAAACAAACCTGTAGAGATTAATGCTGTTAACCCATCGAGCTTACTCCAGCTATATCATGAACGATTTGGTCACCAGAACAAGAAATACATCAAAGATCTTGTCAGGAGGGAACTGGGGATTAATCTAAATGATAAAGATGATATACAATGAGAAGGTTGCATTTATGGGAAAGCACATCGTCTTAAATTTGGCAAAAGAGAAAGAGCTAGTATGCCTGGAGAGCTAGTTCACGCCGATGTGTGCGGACCATTCCCTGAAAGTTACTCGAAATATCGCTATTTTGTCCTTTTAAAGGATGACTTCTCCGCGTTTCGTCATGTTTATTTCATTCGAAACAAAAGTGAAGTAAAAGACAAGATTACCCAATTTCTAAAAGAAGCAAAAAATGCTGGACATAGAGTCAATACGTTATTGAGCGACAATGGCGGGGAGTTTGATAATAAAGCGGTTCGAGAGGTACTTAACAGGCAGGGAATAATCCAGCGGCTCACGATGCCATACACGCCGGAACAAAATGGGTGTGCAGAAAGAGAGAACAGGACTCTTGTGGAAACAGCTCGATCATACATGCACGCAGGATACGAATTTCCACAAGCCCTGTGGGCAGAGCTCATTAATACAGCTGCATACGTTCTCAACCGCACGGGTCCCACAAGAGAAGAAGGGAAAGTACCGTATGAGCTGTGGCATAAGAAGAAGCCTAAGATCTCACACTTGCGTGTGATAGGGAGTGAATGTTTCTTTCACATTCCTAAAAAAAAAAGGAAGAAACTAAATAAGAAAGCCACGAAAGGCAGACTTATTGGATACGATAACGACGACGGATATCGCATCTGGAATGGAAAACAGACCGAAAGATCTAGAGATGTCACTTTTTGCCCAACCATGGAATTGAGAATCCCAACGGCCTTCGGACCTGGTCCTCAGGAGGATGTTATTTTACCAGTGAGCGGTGAGATAGAGGGAGATTCTGATTTGATTTTGAGACAGGAGACAGATGAAGTTATCTTTCCGGAAGATAATTTTCCGCAACATGTAGCTTCTCCTGTAAGGCAGTCAGTCCAATTAGAGGGAGAACAAGAAAGTGAGATAATTTAAAATGAAAACGCATTTTTAGATTGTGAAACTGAAGAGTTCGTAGATGCTATTCCTCATGATGTTGAGATGTCAATAAATTTAGAGAACGATGTTGCTATACCCGATGTTCCAAGGTATAATCTCAGAGACAGAAGTACTCTAAAACCTCCACAAAAATTGGATGACTTTGAATTATTCTTGGTCGATTCGATATTAGAAAGAGAACCTTCAACTTATAAAGAAGCAGTATCAAGTAGTACAAGTAAACATAGATGGTTAGAAGCTATGAAGAATGAAATCGATTCTCTACAGAAGTTTAATGTGTGGGACTTGAAAAATCTACCGAGAGATCGAAAAGCCCTCCCATGTAAATGGGTTTATAAAGTTAAATCCAACCCTGACGGTACGGTCGAGAAATATAAAGCCCGATTAGTCGTGAAAGGGTTTAGGCAAAAGAAGGGTTTTGACTATAACGAAACCTTCAGGCCAGTAGCCAGGCTGGCAACTGTAAGATCTTTGCTCAGTGTTGCAGCTAGAGAGAAACTGCACCTTATGCAGTTTGATGTTACAACAGCCTTTCTCAACGGCGTTTTGGATGAAGATATTTACATGATGCAGCCGGAAGGCTTTGAGGATGGGTCATCAAGGGTATGTCACCTAAAAAAAAGCCTATACGGATTAAAGCAGTCATCCCGCTGCTGGAATTATTGTTTTTCAGAAACTCTTAAATCTTTAGGTTTCAAGAGCAGCGACGCTGATCCATGCCTATATTTGAAAAACATGGGTGATAAGAAAATCTTAATAGTACTCTACGTCGATGATGGTTTAGTTGCAGCGAGTGATAAAAGTCTTGCAAATGAGTTCATCAAAGACTTGAAAAAGATTTTGCTAATCACAACCAAACCAGCATCATATTATCTCGGGTTAGAAATAGAGCAAATGGTAGATGGCTCGATTTTAATAAAGCAAGAAGCTTACGCAAGAAAGGTCTTGCGCAAGCGATTGAGCGACTGCAATCCAGTGTCGACTCCTTTACAGAAAGAAGGAATTATTGAAAAAGGGAAAGCTGAGAATGAGCCACAGTCATTTCCTTACAGAGAAGCAGTAGGCTCGCTCGCCTACTTAATGGTGGGTACTCGCCCTGATTTGGCTTATGCTGTAGGAGTGGTTTCGAGGAGCTTAGAAAAGCCGACTTCAAGTGATTGGTGTATGGTGAAGCGCATGATGCGATATGTAAAAGGAACTTTATCAAGAGGAATAAAGTATGTGCATGATGCGGATTCTCCTTACCAAATCAAAGCCTACAGTGATGCTGATCATGCTGGATGCTTGAAAACAGGTCGCTCTACGACAGGAGTATTGTCTTTATTTTCAAAAAGTGCAATCTCTTGGATGAGTCAACGACAAGCTTCAGTTGCCATTAGCACCACAGAAGCCGAGCTTGTGGCAGCAAGTGAGGCAGCAAGAGAAATGTTTTGGCTAAAAAGACTATTTAAAGACTTGAATGGTCAAAAAGAAATTCCTGTCCTATTTGTGGATAACGAAGCTGCGGTGAAACTAGCGCATAATCCCGAGTTTCATCGAAGAACCAAACATGTTCGTGTCAGACATTTTTTCGTAAGAGAACTAGTACTTCAAAACGACATTGTGGTTGAGCGGACTAGCTCTGCTACACAGCTGGCAGATCTGCTGACTAAGGCCCTGCCCAGATCGAGGTTACAGGAACTTTGTCAGAGCTTAGGTCTAAAGGATTAGAAGGTCGACTAGCAGCTGAGGGAAAGTGTTAAAGCCTCTTTGGCTGCGACAGCTGCAGTGACATATAAAAATAGGAAACAAACATTGTGTCAGTGGTTCTTTCTCTAATCAATTGTACATACTCTCTCTACGACTTTCATATTATAATATTTTTCATATTCAAGTCTTTCACTCAAAAGGTGGCTGCGACAGCTGCAGTGACATATAAAAATAGGAAACAAACATCGTGTCAGTGGTTCTTTCTCTAATCAATTGTACATACTCTCTCTACGACTTTCATATTATAATATTTTTCATATTCAAGTCTTTCACTCAAAAGGTACTTGCATTAGGTAGTACCTTTTGAGTGAAAGACAATGTTTGTTTCCTATTTTTATATGTCACTGCAGCTGTCGCAGCCAAAGAGGCTTTAACAGTCTGTCCATTCAGGGCTTTAGTTGGGCATCTATACGTTACATCGTTTGCTGTATGAATAGCATTTGCCCACAGCTCCTCTGGAACATTTGATTCAAGCATTAGGCATCTTGCCTTTTCGACTAATGTCCGATTTTTACGCTCTGCAAGTCCATTACTTTGAGGTGTGTAGGGTGACGTTAGTCTACGTTGTATTCCATGTTGAACTAAATATTCATTAAACATTTTGTTTATGTACTCGGTACCATTGTCCGATTGTAAATATTTTATTTTATGCTTTAATGCATTTTCGACCATGTTTTTGTATTTTGTGAATATCTGGAATACCTCGCTTTTATTTTTCATGAAATATACGCAGCAATATCTAGTGGTATCATCAATAAAAGTCACGAAGTATCTTGATCCAGCATGAGTTTCTACTTGCATAGGTCCACACACGTCGGTATGTAATAATTTCCAGTGGCTCTCTTGTTTTTATACTGTCTGGGGTATTAAATGGTAAGCTCGTCATCTTTCCTTTCAGACATGTTTCACAGTGTCCCAACTTTTCCTTTTCTTTAATTTCTAATCCTTTTATTAGTTCATTCTTGGATGCTGCTTTCAGGTCAGATTCATTTAAGTGTCCGAGTTTCTTGTGCCACTTCATAATTTTTCTACTTTCTACTTCGTCAAATTTCAAGTAGTACAAATCATTCTCTCTATTCGCCTTGAGAACAATCTTGCCGCCACTATTCTTTATTATTGCCTGATATTTCTGGAATACTACAGTATATCCATTATCAGTGATTTTTCCAACTGAAATCAGGTTCATGGATAATTCAGGTACATATAGAGCATTATTTATATCGTAGTGTGCATCCTTCACTCTAATCGTGATTTTTCCTTTGCCTTTTACTTGAGTGTCATACTGATCGGAAGCTAGTTTCAATGTTCCAGACTCATTATTTATGCTGTCAAATTTTTCCGCATCGCTGCACATGTGAGATGTACATCCGCTGTCGAGGCACCAAATATTTTTCTTCAAATGCTTCGCAGTCGTTAGGCAAATTGGTTGCACACAAAAAATTCCATGACTAGAATTATTTTCATTATATCCGGCTCTCGCTTGGCATTCAGAAGCCATAAGTCCCTTACTTTTGCATTTGTGGCATCTGAATTTGAAAGTTCCGCTGTTATTGTTATTTCCTTGTCTTTTATTTTTGCCATAAAAAAACATTTTCAGCATTATCTCTATTGTTGTTGTTCTTTCTGGCTTCACTTTCTTCAATAATTTTAATTTTTAATTTATCTGGACTTGGCAAACTATCTCTTGTTTCGATGGCAATCCAAAAATTTTCGAAACTTTGTGGCAGGCTATACAGCATCATAATGCTTAATAGTTCTGGATGGATTTCCACACCCATTGTTGCTAGTTTATCAACCACGTCCATAAAATTGCTTAAGTGATCCTGAACATAGTATTTCTCAGTCATTTTCTTCAGAATGAGCTGTTTAAGCAAAGTTGCTTTTCGCGCGGGTCCCGAACTTTGATGAATAGACTTCAGTTTGTCCCAAACCTCTTTAGATGTTTTACAGCCAGTTACCTGTTTGAGCTGAGGTAGAGACATCAATAGCATTATTTCAGCACGAGCCATCCCTTTTTAGGAACTTCTCTGTCTCTTCGGTAGTCGTGTTCACGGAAAATTTTGTAGCTCCGCTCACGTATTCCCATAGCTAATTTTTTATTAAGATGGCCTCAGCCTGTACGCACCAGGTATCATAATTAGTTTTACTTAGTGGTTCTATACGATATGATGACGACATCGTTCCTCGAACAAACCACGCTCTGCTACCAATTGATAGTTTTATTCAATAACACATAATTAAATAAAACAATGTGATAATTTGATACATGGTTAATTATATTGTACAGAACTATGAATGACAAGTCTGTTAAGAAAAAACTCCATAGCAACGGCTAGTAAGGAGATCATGCTCTGTGATGCAAACTCCAACAAACGTGGATATAATTGTGAGCCAGATTCGATGCTGTCACCTTTGGCCGAGTGTTAGGTTGTTTAGAGTTGCTAATTCGCTTGCGTGCATGAGGACATGACGACGTCAGGATTGTCGAGTGTTAGGTTTTGAAGTAATATAATATATAGTGAAATTGTCTTAGTCATTAGGTTAAATTATTTAGTATACTGACAGTTCTGAGATGACGGTTGAGAATACGGGGCTGCAATCGGCCTATTTGCTCGCGGCCAGCATCCGATGCGGACGGATTACGTGTGGTCATCAATATAATTACCCTACAATAATTCATGGGGGTTTTATTATATGTTTTATTGTAATAGCTAGTTAATTGTCACTGATTATTGTGGTGGATTGTTCTATATCACGATAACAATTTCAACTTGATAAATTCACGTGTTCCTGAGAATTCAGTTTAAGTAAGAGTTCAGTTTTTTCCTTTTGAGCTGCGGATCCCTAAAATAAGACGGCGGCGAGGGTTGCGATTTAAGCCACGCGCTAACATAACCTTGTAGCGCTGTACTTTGGTTTTCCATACACTACAAGGTATTCTTTTTTCAAAGCTTGTGTCCAGACAATTTTCAACTACATTCATTGAGAACGTTATCGGCATGCATAACTACTTGTCACATTTTGAAGTTTAATTTATTTCAGTAATTTTTATTTAATTTAGTGCGCACATGGACATATAAATCGAAACCGCAATGGGTCGAATGGGCGGTATTAAATGGGAAAAAACCACACAATGTCGGCCTGTGCATAACATAATTTCTTCGGATTTCCCCAAATATAATCCCCAGCCATGGAAGTTTATGGTAAGTTGCACCCACGAAAATGGGATAAACGGAATAACCGATATTATCAGCAGGATTCGCCCTTCCCCGATATTTTTTTGGAATACATTTTATTATTATAAAAACACTGGTGTAGTTACAGTGGTGGTAGGTTTCTGCCATGACACACCTAACAACAAAACTGTTCCCAACGCCCACGAAACTGTTTTTTAATCTTCAAAGTAAATGCTTCTCTATGAACGGTCAAAAGAAAATGTTAAAATTACCCTATTGTTTTGTAACAATATAATTTAAAAAAGTGTCTACGGAGTTTCAAGTCCGTTCTTCTCAATAGGAACCTACGATTTGGAATGGGCAAGCATCACCTTTCCGAATCGCCAACTCTTTTGAAAACTGAAAGTGGTTTAGACCAAGATGTAAGGTTTGTTGAATTAGGCCATGTAGAGTTGAGACTTGCTCAATGGACATAAAAAGGGCCGTCAGAGCAAGAACACGCCTAATAGCAGAGCCGCCTCAGCAAAGTGTGGGCCCGCCCAAAATTCGGACCCCACGCTCTGCTGCTGTAACAGTCACGCTGCAGCCTGGAGCCGTGCCAAACGGTGTTTCCTACATGGCGGTCCTAGCGGAGGCGAGAACCAAGTGCAATTTATCTGATAAATGATTTTATTTCTGTAAGTAGGTTTGTACAAACACTTTTACAAGTAATTTTTTTTTTTAACTATACGAGGTCGGCGATTCCTATCTGACTACTCTGAGAAGAAAGGCCGACACAAACTCAGAGGTCACTGTCTCTTTTAAAGTCTAGACATAATCTTGGTCAGATCATGTGTAGACCAATGATTGATGTCTGAAATGGTCTTTTGAGGAAAGAACCACACTGATTAAATGCCAGATATAAAAATAAAAAAAAATTACTGAGATAGACAAAATACATGAAAATATTACCCACTAAGTCCTCACACGAAATGAAAATAATAATAATATTATACAAAGTAAATATTCATGTTATTGTGTCTATAATAATCATGAAATGTCAAAGTGTATATAAAATAAAACCAAAGTTCGGTACCAAACAAAAAACCTTATTCAGTATGCAAAAATTGGAGCAGCAGCCTAATGAGGGTTTTCTGAAATGATCTCCGATAGATGGCAGGACTGTAGCGGCAGGTCCAATGGACTGTCAAAATACATACGCGAATTGTAATTTACTATATATTTTTTGGTTTATTTATTCTTAAAATCATTCCTTTCGGAATATTGTTGTTTAAAATGCCACAGTGTTGTGCAGTGCCTATGTGTGCAAATAAAACAGGAGGACATAAGTTCCCTACGAGAGATTAAACCCGATTAAAACAGTGGCTTGTAGCCATTCGCAGAGATAAATTTACTCCAACGAAAAATAATCCATAATAAAATAAATAACACTTCCAAATACAATAGAATTTCAATAATTTATGTTCAGTACCTACGACTCTGTGCTATTTGTTCGGTATGCAAATCACCATCTTTATTATCATCACCAGCGTTGTTTGTGCCCTGGAAAAATGAGAAAACTGTCTGCAAAGGCCGTAGCAAACACACAGGCAATCCAACTTGATTATTAGATGCAAGTCAGTTAGCCCGTCTTTTTACTATCACATCAATGATATTTGTAAATAACGTTCAGATATTATATTAACAGGAAGGTAAATCACGTGTTGAGTGGTTACTCTCATACGAGTACCAGAGAATGTGGTTGGACGAACGCGAAGCTTGGAAAAAGAGGATGTATCCAGAAAACACAACGGTCAACGTAGATGTTGTGAAGCGTTACGTCCTGACTTTCAAAACTGATCACCAACCTCCGAAGCCAGATAAAAAGAAACCGTTCAAAATGAAAAAGTAAGCACTGGTGGTTTTACACTTTGTAATTTCGGCATGAGCCGTAATGCGAAACATTTGGCATCTATCAACCGCATTGGGTTCGCGTGGTGCGGTTATTCTTTTGCCCATCCTAAACAGCCACCCGATGGTGGATACTCGGCGGAAACGCGTTTGTTCTTCCGACTTTTAACACCAAGTACAGTCATCATCAACAGTACAACAGTAATCATATACATTAGTCAATTATTAATTAATTAACTTGAAAGCAGAAATCATATTACCTATTGAATTTAAATAAAATAAAAGTTCCTCATTTTCAGTTATACGAGTATTAATAACTAGGTAATACATATATTTGTATAGGATTTATAAATTCTGCAACAATGATTTTGTGTATCCACCCAGGATACACAAATTCGTCTTATTTAATGTACCTACATATTTTGCAATCGTTTTCAAAATTTCTTTGCTACAACAAACGTAGTAAATAACCTGGACTAGTTTCTATCATGTATCTGTAAATCACAAAGAAAGTCGGAAGAAAAATAATATACGGATTCCGTTTATCCGGCTCGCCTTGCCTGGGGTGGATTCTCGGACATGCGTTTCCGGATAATCCACCTTAGGATGGATTTTTAGGGTGGATAAACGTAATAACCCGTGTGGTGTATGACGCTCGCAAAGTAGGTAGTATAATAATGCACTCAATATCGCTTGAAATTATTGATGCAGGCACTTTACTTTACCAAGAGGTTTTATATGTAAGGTTTATGCATACACTCATTAAAAATAACGTCATTCATTTCAGATTTCAAGGTATACAAAGCAAAACCGAAAATAAACGTTCTCCGAACGATAAAGCAATAAGAGAACAAGATAAAACCAACGCTGAACCCAAATAAAATAATTTTCCTAATTGACAGCAGTCGAAAAAAAATTTACAAACAATCAAGTTGTTTTATTAGAAATATTTCAAGGGTTTCGTTTAAAGATCGTATTTAATGGTACCAAGATGAGTTCAAAGCTCAGAGACCGACCACGGACCATCAAAGGACATTTCTCTCTACGCTATAAAAGAGCGCGCTGGAGGATACCGCGGTGGGATTCGACGATAAGCGGCGGTCTGCGACAGCATGTGACGGTGACAGCGCAGGCCGAGGTACACTCCACTGGCTATTCCGTTTATCCACCCTTAGGTGGATACGCGGAAACGCATGTCTGAGAATTCCCCCCCCCCCCCCCACAGACAGTTCAATTAAAACAAGTCGGGCCAAAATTAATTTCAACAAAACTTATTTTAATTTCATTGAACTATTCAATTCGTATGAGGTCATCACATTTTTTTTCCTGTTTAACAATCTACGGCTCTGTCTTCGCCCAGCGAAGTAGTCGAGCTAGAAATTGGCGCGATTCGACGGGCTTTAGAGTTTATGCAGCTTTCCTCAACTCATAAAAAATATTATGTAGATCAGAACGTTCGGCCAACCTGAATTTCCATAACTGAGAACCTTAGAGAAACTGATGGTATTGACTAAAGATTTGGTGACGCTTTGGTAACAAAGAACCAACGCTTTACTTTTATCAGCGCGCACGCACCGTACCGTGCGGTTGTGAATATTCTTACATAAATAAAATGTCGAGTTCTAAAATCGGTTGACAGCCACTGCTAAAACTGGGAAGTATCGTTTCCACACACCAAAGCATCTCTCTATTACATTTCGTGTTCGTATTTGCGATTCAATATACAAACTCTTAGTTTGCTTATATATGATTAAATGAAAAAAAGCCTTTTCTGTTTCTTAATTCCACTGCTGTGTTTCCACCGGGCGACTCAATCCTAACATGGGTGCAATCTATGGCTGAAATCACTCTAAGAAATCCAGCTATTTTATAGAATTATTCCTGAGTTTTGCTGCCTCTTGGCAACTGAATAAATGTTGGCCTCAAAGATGCTATTTATGGCTTGAGCCACTTTTTCATAATACGGCATATAGTCGAGTCGAGCTATGAATGCCACCAACATCTCCGACAGTGATATAAAAACTGAATCGGCGATGAAATTCTTTTAAATTCCACATAGCAAACTGGTTGGGCCTTGGTCTGATTACTCTTTATATCAAGCATTATTTAAATATTCATACATTAGGTATAGCCTCTTCTTCAAGTGCCTGGTCGTCTATTATCGAAAATATAAATAATTTCGATATAACTTTGGAAAAAGAAGAACTTACTTAAGTGTCAATTGATCAAGTTGTATTTATTGAATATAATTTTATCTGGCTGTCGAAGAGGCAGATACATTAATTCCTCATTTAGGGACGTTATTGAACAAATAGAGCCTATCTGACGATTGAAAAATGCAGTATTTAGTTTATTGAAAAATTGGCCCATTGTAAAACACGAACACTGCCCTCAAACTTATTAACGTTAACGTCATTTATCAATGGAATAAGCGGTTATCTGGCCGTCAAAGAGCCAAGTAGATTTATTCCTCAGATAAGTTAATTATTCGACGAATAACGCCTATTTGACGATTGAACAACTCATCGAATAAACCCTATCTGTTGTTTATCTGAGGATTGAAAAATCGGCCGTTAGACCATTTTTGTGACATCAAAAACTAAACTAATTAGGAATGAAACATTTCTTTTACACGCAATGTTTTTTTTAAAATTTTCCATTGTTGTTCCCACGAGTAAAAACTTTACCACACAAATAACATAACATCACGCTTGTAATCCCAGAAAGGTTCGGCATTGGTGTACCTATAGTACACCCACATAAAAACAAATTTTGTCTCCCAAAATTATTGGTTCGCACTATTGACTAATTAAGCTACCTATTAGTCAACCTCCCTCACGGTGCGCCGCCGCTTGGAGGTTTGGGTTGGGGTGTTTTTTTTTTTGAAGGTTTTCTTTCTCGCGGTGCGGTCGGTTCTCTTTCCTGCTGGCGTAACGCACACCTTGGCAACCGCCCGGGTTGCCAAGGTGTGCGTTACGCCAGCAGGAAAGTATCTCCAAGAATTAATTTAGCCAGACAAAGAGTTAGTGCTTCATCTGCTACCAATGTGCGCCAAATATAGAGTTTGTGTAGTACCTTAAAGTTTTGGAATAAAAGGGGAAAAACGCTTCCTGCTGGCGTAACTTTGTTATAGCAGGAAAATTCTGAACGAAAGACCGTAGAGAGAAACAAAGTGTACGGTCAGATAGCTTAAGTTTGTGCATGAATGTGCTATGGTTTTAGAGAAAATATATAAATTATTAAAATTAAAGAATCCAGGCCAAGATATTAATTTTCTATAGTTTTTTTTTTTTGTGTGTAGTAGAAGTTAAAAAAAGTCGTTTTATGCACATGTGTATGGTTTTGTTGCTCATATTACAATTGAATTGCTCAAGCAATTCCTGCTGCAAACAAACATTATATTAATTAAACAAATATAATAATTATATTATCGGTGGTCTGGCTCACAGAACAGATAAGGCTAAATTAATTTTATGACATACTTTCCTGCTGGCGTAACGCAAGCTCTAAACCTAGACCCTCGACTCCCGTCAAATGTCAGAGACATGACATTGACAATCTTCGGGGCTACGAGACTAACGGTAGCAAAAGGAGAAGACCTCCTGCCCGCCAGGCGGCAGAGCTAGTGCACACCGAGCCCGCTCCTACTCCGCATCTCTGCTTAAAACTCGAGAGATACACACGTTGTTCTCCGACAGGACATTCGCATACGGGCAACAAGATCCCTTATGGACACCCCAGGGTGGCGTTCCCTCCGGACGTATTCATAAGGGCACTCCAGCCCACGAGCACACGGGGAGGTTTCTTGGATCAAGTAATATTTCCATAGTTGAAAGTCGGGAGTCGGGACCAGCAAAATAAAAATTGTCATCCAGTTATAGGATCATTTTTTTATTTCCATGCAATTTATGTAATCAAATTCATGTATAAGATAAAAACTACTGTGAAAGTCCTTCATTATATTTTTATAATTTATTTATTTGTTGAAACTTTTATTGACCATTTCAGTTAATAAGACATAACTATAATATTTATTCTACTTGATGATTGAACACAATACCGAATCTTAAACAAGCGATTAAACAAATTAACTCCTAAGTTTAAAGTTTTCTTTCATATTTTCTTTTGATATATACAGAAACGACTACCTAATTTTTTTATTTTGCTCTTGTATCTACATACACGTACATAAATATTACAATCATGTTTTTGCGATTCAAATAATTGAGACAAGAGACTAGGCAACTCTACTTATCCAGGTTACAAAGAAATATAAAAAAAAAACGTTTGGCAGAGTTGTTCAGCTCTAAAAAAGTAAAAAGGGATAACACTTTTCATAAATTGTACATTCTTTTTTTGTGTATTTCAGTTCTTTATTCACCTTCGGGCAGATACAGGCAATGCATAAAAAAATCCCGAGGTAGTTATTGTTATTTTCTAGTTTTATTAATTATTATTTTATAATTACATAAAGCGTGTTCACACATCTCCGCATGTGGGGGCTAATAATCAAAAAATTACTTAACCAAATCAGTCATTATTATAATAATTAGGTACTAAAGTTCTGAACGCAACACCATTAATGCAGTTATTATTTTTATGTACCCAACAACATACTTGGTCATAGTTCGTTGTGATATTGTATGGCAATCATGTAACTATATTTTTTACAGAACACTTCTAACTGTTCGAATATAGGAAGAAATAAAACCAAAATTTTTGCCAAATATCTATCACTCTTTCAGAAACATTTACATTATTTTAATGTGGAATGATGTTTATGTGTTCAGCTAGAACTAATCCTTTTAATTCTATAAAGTACACATACGAATTTATTCATTTATGAATTACATTTGTTGATTGTCGAAATTATGTTTTATGAAACGGTAATCAGGAAATTAACCGAACTGAAAGCTGAATGCGTTTCCAGGGAACCCGCCGCCAGAGTGAAAATCGTAATGTTGTCCCCCACGGTTGAAGAAAGTCTGGAATACTACGTTCGGGTCGATGTCTGAAAAAACAATAAAAATACAATCAGAATTTTTAAAATTTTGAATGTTTTTGTTATGTAGGTTTTTTATTTATGTGTTTGCCCGACGCGACGAATCGAATTATTATTCGATATTCACACTGAGAGCATTCAACGCAATAACAATCTTCACTCGGCTCACTTTTTTTTACATTTATAGTTGCCGACATGAGATTGTGACTACATTTGGAACGTTTATACGAGAATTGGCCTTCTGACTGCTTGAAAATGCTTATTCAAACTTTTTAGTTGCAATCCGGTTTTTTTTTCTAGCTTTTAAGTTAAACTAATAAAAAGATTAGAGTTTTTTTGACGGACGTGGCGAAGTCCCGACACTGTGACAAAAAATGAGATCGACTTCATCATGACGGATAGCAAGCACGTATTCAGAGATGTCTCAGTGATCAACAGGTTCAATACCGGATCTGATCACCGACTGCTCCGAGGCTCTCTGAATATCAAATTAAAGCTTTAAAGAAACCGTCTGTTGAAGTCCACGCTCCGACCTAACCCAATCCAATTCATGGCGGGCACCGAGAAGTTCCAGCAGGCTCTCGGTAACAGATTCGTTGCCTTGGATCCCACTGATGACGCCGACGAGACCCAACAAAATCTGGTCGAAACTTTGAGAGACGAGGGCATCAAGTTCTGCCAAAAGCATCGCACTGGCAGGAAGTCCCAAACTCTCGGATGAGACTCTCAGGCTGTTGGCAAAAAGACGGGAAACCAGCCAAGGGACTTCGTCAGATAGGTCAGACCTGAACAAGCGAATTGCGAAGATGGTACGGCGCGACCTTCGGAGCTCCAACACACGCCTCATTGAAGAGGCAATAGAGCGAAACCGAGGGTCCAAAGTATTCACGCAGCAGCTTGGCAGGAGCCACCTGACGAAGCTTAAAACGCACGACGGGAGGACTGTATTGTCGAAGCCGGAGATATTCACCGAGATAGAGGATTTCTATGGCCGATTATATGCTGCACATGCCCCTCGTTCCCAACGAGACGACCACGATTCCAGAGCCACCCTGACACGCCACTATACCGACGAACTGCCAGACATCAGTCAAGGCGAGATCGTGTTAGCTCTGAGACAGCTTAAAAATGGAAAAGCCCCCGGTGAGGATGGCATAACGTCAGAGCTTTTGAAAGCCGGAGGAGCTCCTGTTATACAGGTACTACATGACCTCTTCAACACTGTCCTTCACAGTGGGAGAACTCCAAAGGCGTGGAGCAGGAGTTTGGTGGTGCTCTTTTTTAAGAAGGGAGATAAAGCCCTCCTTAAAAACTCCAAACCCATCTCACTCCTGAGCCACGTCTATAAGCTGTTCTCACGAGTGGTCACGAACCGTTTCGCCAGGAGACTCCGCCACCATGAGTGTCCAAGTGCAGGACCAGCAGTCCAAACCCATCCAACTGCGCAGAGGAGTGAGACAGGGGGATGTTACATCCCCGAAACTGTTCACGAGCGCGTTGGAAGATATGTTTAAGACGCTGGACTGGAAAGGTAAGGGCATTAACATAAACTGATAACATAGTCTTAATGGCGGAGTCGTTGGAGGAGCTGAACCAGTTGCTGGACGGCCTAGCTTCAGCCTCGCGACGCATCGGTCTCGGCATGAATTCGGAAAAAACTCTCATTGATCCGGGACCGGTCGTCGTACATGGCCAACCTCTCGAAATTGTTTCCGAGTACACTTACCTTGGGCAAATTCTACAGATAGGTAAAAAAAAAAATTTGCGGGATGCCAAGAGAAAGATCCAGCTAGGCTGGGCAGAGTTTCCGAAACTACGCCGAGTCTTCTCGTCATCCATACCGCAATGCTTGAAAACTAAAGTTTTCAATCAGTGCGTCCTACCCGTTATGACCTACGGAGCTGAGACGTAGACACTCACGATAGTGCTGGTCCACCATTTCAAAGTCGCTCAGTGAGCTATGGAAAGAGAACATATAACAGAGAACCAAAGTAATCGAAATAGCTCAAAGAATTAGCAAGCTGAAGTGGCAGTGGGCCGGCCATATCTCGCGAAGAACCGACAACCGCTGGGGTAAATGAGTTCTTGAGTGGAGACCGCGACTCGGAAACGTAGTGTAGGACGCCCTCCGGCCAGGTGGGATGACGATCTGCGATACTGGATGCGTCAAGCTGAAGACAGAGCGCTATGGCGCTCATTAGAGGGGGCCTATGTCCAGCAGTGGACTAATATAGGCTGATGATGATGATGTTGATGAGTTTTTGTATATTTGTTTGTTACGCTTTCACGCTAAAACGGCTAAACGGATTTGAATGAAATGTTGTACAAATTTGGATAAAAAGTGTCCTATCACTTTTTATCCCGTTATTCCCACGGCATAGAGATTTGATCGTATAAGGGTAAAACCGCAGGGCGCAACTTGTATAAAATTTTTGACATCGTCGCCTCAAACCCTTTGACACCCCCTTTTTTACAAAACGAAATTTTTTCTAGTCTAAAATCTAGTCATTTTGATTTTATAAAACACAACAACAATCGCGCGACCTAGACGAGTCGATGGAAACATCATGGCATAGATGCTTCCAGGGTATAAAGAATCCCACGTACAAAAATACATAGCTACGCGTGAAAAACATAACCTTGCCATTGCTGTCGCGCAGTCAGGTCAAATACAAAGTCGTCCTTTGTCTGTAATTTTGCTTAGTATTTCTAAAACACTTAAATTCTTATGTAAGCTTTATGCTTTATATAAATCGCATAATCTTTTCACTCATGAAAGCAGGCTAACTGTGTATGTTGAATATTTTGTGTGCTTTGTTTCGCTCATATAGATAGAAAGAATGTGTGCGTGCATCAGACACTATTGTCTGCGTTTGATGCACTTTTCATAATCCTCTTTTAGATCAAGCTTCGTGAGTAAGTATACAAGTAGAGTATGTACGAACCTGCCATGCCGGAGCCGTCGTCGTCGAGGTCTTGTCCGTGGTCGTAGCGCGCACGCTTCTTGGGGTCGCTGAGCACTCCGTAGGCCTCGCCCACCTCCTTGAAGCGGCGCTCCTGGTCGCGGCGCTCCGTGTCCGGCGCGCCCGCGTGTCGGTCCGGGTGGTGCACCAGGGCACGCTTCCTGTTACGTCACATTATTTGATAAAGCATTATTAAACAATGTCTAACAAATGGAAGCATTCATCGTTTTCTTAACTGTTTCAAATTAAAAATAGTACTCAATAAAATTGGAGATGGTTGATCAGTATGTTGTCTTGTCCATATTCTTTCATTTGTCAAAAAGCATCAACAATCAGAGATATCGAGAAGAATAGCTTGGGTGCTGCAGCCCACCGTTTAGCAAATTGGACGACATTCTGAGATCTGCCAAAATTCCATGTCTGAAGGGAGCCTCTATAACCTGTGTGTTCAGCCCACTGTGACGTACGGTGCTGAGACGTGGACGTTCACGCAGGTGGCTGTGTAAAGAAGAGTGTGCTAGAGTTGCACAGAGGCTATAGAGCCATGGAGAGTTCCATGCTTGACTTAAGGCTTATAATCCGAGTTCCAAAAATCGAGATCCGAACACGTACGGAGGTTTTCGGAAAACGAGTTGGACAAGACACCAGCAGGGCTAACATGCCAGACGCGACAATTACTCACTCTCGTATTTTCTCGTCGCGTCTATACCGTCACTTTACTCGTTTTCTGACAGCACTGCCATACAAAATACTTGACTTGTACTGGCAAACTTGATGTTTTCTCGTTAAAACCCTAACATGACCACCTAATTTATCTCGCATTTTGACAATTCAACATGAGAAAATCGTGATTTTCTCTAATTTAGTCGTCCTCGATTTTGACGACGAGAAGAGTAGACAAAATTTTGATTTAAAAAAAAATAGAATATCCAAAATAACATGGCAAATTCATAATTATACTTATTTTCGTTCTAGTTCTATTAGACAACATGAAAAAACTTAATTGAAATACTGAATTGACATAATGTGGAAGGTCGGGCAAAGTTAATTGTAGATGGCGCGACCATAGCTAGGTCCCTACGGCCTTTAATAAATTTGACATTTCGTTCATTCATTAAATTTTGTGTTCATTCATGAGTTTGATTTTATTTCACTATTTCGATATTTTCGGTTATATCAGTATTTTATATCAAGTACTTGACATGGAAAGTGACAGAATTTTAAACCTTGAATATTTCCTCGTAATCACTTTCTTCAAAATGTTTGACACAAACTCGAACTCAAAAAAATCTCTACGAATAAACCACAATCTTCTAATTTTAGGGTCTTTCGGGAAATGGTTCACTCCAATTTCGGAGTATCTAGGAACACAATAACGCGTCAATTTTCGCTAAAATATAATAAAACCACATCACGCCTTGTATTATTAGCTTGTGTTGGGAACTAGCTACGACAGCGCCATTTTGACAGTTGCCTTCCCCATTGATTTGATTGAATTGAATGAAAATACCTAAGTATTTTTTAAAGCACCTACTATACACATTGGAATGAAGTTCCTTTCGGCGGCTGCGAAAGAAAGTTTGGCGCAGGGAAGCACTATTACGTAGATGAGCATCAAGTGCAGTAATAATCAGTCTAGTTTGTCAATTGTGGTGATTATCGAAATCTAGAGAGTTACGGCTGTACCTGCCTACGCAACATAATTACGAAAATCGCCAGTTAAAGTCTGCAAAGTTGGTGAGTAAAAGCAATATCATGTGTTTTATGGTGATTGTTACAACATCAACCTTCGCTTTGTCGAATAGTGACCTTCGGCCGATTTATCAATTGTGGTGGATTATCTAGTGAGTATAATAAGTGCCACTAATTATATATTTTAATTTTAGCATGCCAAAGAAAAACAGTAAAAAAGTCGGTTTTATGGAACTAAACAAAAATTAAAAGAGGTGGACGTTAAATCAATACAGAACATACTTATTCCATGCGTAAAATCGACCGATGTTGCAGTGATAAAAATTATTTGTTTTTAATAACTTGCTACATCGGTTTCTCGTCGCGAGATACAGAAGTGTCAAAGTGCCTTTTTCGAGTTTACTCGAGCTTGGCGGTCATGTTAGGTGTAAGGATGACGTCAAAATCGTAGACAAATTTCGAGAAATCGAGATATCGAGCGTTCTCGCGCTTGTCATGTTAGCCCTGCTGGCAAGGCGCAATATTGACAGGTGGAGTAACGCAGTGACCAAGTGACGTCAAAGGACTGGAAGACGAAATATCGGTCGTCCGGCGAGCTTGGAGATTGGCACAAGAAAAGATAGCCCTATGCTCAACAGTGGGTGAAGTCAGTGTGCCGGATGGTCATGATGAATCAATCAAATTAAAGAAATACCTGTAAGCTTTTTTGATTTCGTCTTCAGAAGCACTTTTGTCAATGCCAAGAATTTTGTAGTAGTCTTTGCGTTTCGATTTCTTTAGAGCTATTTTGGCTTCATGCAACAATTGTTTGTTTTCCTTGCTCTTATCAATCTTATAGAGTCTTTCGTAATCTTTGACAGCCTCTTCATAGTCACCAAGTTCAGTGTAACACTTGGCACGTCGAAGCAGCGCCTTCACGTAGTTGTCGTCTAATTCAAGGGCAGCAGTGCAAGCTTCAGCAGCTTCTTTTATTTGGTTCAATTTAGCGCATACTGTGGCCTTGTTGAAGTAAAGTTTGGCATTCACAATCTTATTGTTTGTGTCAATCGTCAACGCTTCATTGTACAGGCTCAGAGCTTGCTGCCACCTGCCCATTTTGAATGCTTCATTGCCTGTGACCATGAAGTAAAACAATTAAATCTAGGTGATTTACATCAGATTATTATGTATTAATGCTAAGTAATACAAATTGGAATTGTGTGGTTTTGAATGAATTATGTACATAAGATACTTCAAATTATCAAAAACTAAAATAAAAACAAATTTTACCTTCTTCTTTCTTTTGCTTCAGCAGTTTAGCCTTTTTGTAAGTTTCCATGGCTTTCTTATGATCTGGGGCAAGACGTAAAACTTGTTGAAAATGCTTGAATGCTTGTTCGTCTTTGTCCTTTAACATGAAATATTTTATAAGTTGAAGTTGTGTAAATCCAACACATATTTTAGTTTATATAATGTATGATTGATTACCTCGAAATACAGGCAGAGACCACGCACATATATAGCCTCGGTATCGAAACTGTCGAATCTTAATGAGTCATTTGCGATTTCCTGAGCTTCCTGACAGCGTCCGATCATGGCCAAACATTCTGCTTTTGTGAGCTTCGCCCTGGAAAACATGAAAACGGAAATCATTATAATGCGTCATTTGTGGAGCTTGAAAGGTCTTCTAGGCCTCTCAGTCCTCTAGGATACAAACATTGTTGCTGTCAACAGCTATAGTGTACTTTATGTGATACGACTTGTCTAGCTTGTGCCAGGCAAATGTAAGCATTTAAAATATTTGCCAAGAGCTACCTAACATCACAGAAAGTCCACAAATTCCTCCAGCCTATTACTACCACAAAACCATGTTTATCAGTTGTTCAACCTAAACAACTGTACTTGTTCAAACGTGCATAAAATGCTCATGAATACTACTATATCACCACCTGGTTATGCCTGAAAGTTTTTGGGAAATCTAATAAAACATGTGACCTGAATGTAGGCGCAAAAACCCAAACATTACAGTATTAATAGCAATAAATTGGATGCTTAAATATGATGACTGACTTAGTGCAAGAGGGGCTGTAGTCGAGACAGCGGTCCATGCAGAAGACCACGCGGCGGTAGTCGTTGGCTTCCATGGCACGCTGTGCGTCCTCGTGCAACTTGCGCAGCGTCTCGAGAGCGCGGCGCTCGCTGCTCGCACAATCTGCGCCACCCAGCTCGCTCGCGCGCCGCACGGCCTGCTCGCCTCCCGTCAGGTCGCCTGGTAGTTTAGATAACAAGTACTTATATTTGTGAATCATGAACATTGAGTATTATTAGTGTTAGGGAACCACCTGATCCAACAATAACAGTACCTTTGGCATGTATGGAACAGTCCTGAATTCCTGATGCTATAGTAGGTATTTGTTTTATCGCTGGTATGTATCATGTCAAATATACTAAGATTTAAAAAAAAAAGTAAATAAACAACATAATCTTGTTGGTTCTGGAGTATGCCAAGTTCAAGTCAATTATGAAATGCCTCTGCCAAAAGACTACACAGTTTTTTTTTATAACCGATGAAAAATTTCAATGCAGGGGGGTTCAGAATCATGTACTGAGTCCATGGTATCAGGTTGTGTGTCGATGTCCCTTCCACCCTGTTTATGAAACTTGGAAGAATAAGTTGCCTTTGTAAGCATGGTGAAATTCTGCATAAATTAACTTAAGATGTAGTAACAGTTGTTCAAGATAACATTGTAATGTAATAATAATATCATCTACTAAAGTTTTAGTAAACACTGGTCGCAAGGCTGAACCGCAGTACATATCAGTTAAAATGATAAGTTATTTATCATTCAGTACTGGTTATACCCATAACAATTTTTATTTCCTAAGCTGATAAGGATAACCTAATGAATCAACAATCCATTATGAAGTCACTTATAATAGACACCATTCAATACTGATTATACAATGGTGTGATTTCAACAACAAATGGGACAACTCTATCATGAAATGATAGGTACTTGCAGCTAAAACATTTATTAATAACTTTGTGCAACTTGATGAATAACACAATGTAAACATAGTTACCTAGTGCAATACAACATTTGGCCATGCGGATGTATCCTTTAGTAAATGTTGAATCCAGAGAGACAGCTTTCTGAGCATCATCCAGAGCTTTCTTGTACATGCCCAGCATCATGTAGCATGCAGATCTGTTGCCATAGTACGCTGCATTCTCCGGACAAAGCTGTATAGCTTCATCATACATAGTCAGGGCACCCTTGTAATTTTTGAATTTGTACAAATGATTCCCACTTTCTTTCTTTTCTTCAGCCACTCTAGGTAAATTTTAGAAAACAAAGAAAAAAGTTAGAATCTATTATGTTAAACATTACCTTTGTATTATTGATTATTATTTTTGTTATTCAAATATCATGCAAGATCTATTCATTGCCTGTAAATATGCGCTCACATGCACAGCTGATTGATCCTGATTTTGAAATGATCCAAGCAATGAATCAAGTCTTAGTAATGTGTGGATGAAGATCAAAGTTGCAACAGTAGTTTATTAGTGTCTACATGAGTAATAAATGCAAAATATGGCTTAGCTTTAATATGCAAATCCATGCACTCCCACACACACGATCAGGCTATCGTACTTTAAGTAGGTCATAAGTCAAGGCACCCCCTATTTTTCATTGTACGACTAATTGATTACTGAAAGTGCTACCCTTGGTATATGTATGAATGTCTAACTATTATGTTAAAAAAACAAGAAGGACTGGCATATTTTCACATGCAATTAAACACATTCATAAATATTTACCTTTCGGGACTCTTCGGAACTAAACTATCGATTGTTAAATCCAAGTCCACTACATCTGAGTCTGCCATTTTATATTTTGTAATTTTTCAAGTAAATTCCAGTTTTTCAAGAATTTTAGCCCTCTCCTATTTTGACGAAATGACGACGAAATCACAAAAGAAAGAACAATACAGGGTAGCCAGCAAAGAATATAACTCTCTATAAACTCTCTGAGGTTGCCAGATTACGACTCTCAGCCAAAAAACATAGACAACTTTTCTGTTAAAGTTGGCTTGGCAGCATTGAGCCAATAAGGCTGCATTCCGAATTGCGTTGTAATCGATTTGAGCGGGCTTACCGGCTTACGTCCGTAACGAATTCGCGTGAGTGCGTTATCGATGTCCCGTAAATCGTCATAGATGACGTCATAATATGCGGCATCTTGCGATAACGTAAACCATGTCCTAAATTAATATCAATGTTTTGCTGGTGCGCCTGCAACGATCGGAGACTAATGAAGAACCCGCAATTGCGTGGCACTTCATGTCCACGGGGTGAGTGAGGTGTCAAACTCCCCCGCGACGTCCAATAGGGGCGCGCGTAAAACACTACGCGCCGCCATCTCGGGTCCAGATATATGGGGGGTCGGCGGACGTCCCCAATTCCACAGTCCCTCTGGACCTGTCTATGGGGCTGGAATAGGGCGTTGTCCCCCCTTCGCACATCGCACTCGCACATCTCCACAGACGACGAAAATCACACCTGCTTCATGCTGCAATGCAGTACAAGGCCAAATCCAAATAAGTCGACCGAACTATTTACACTTTGAATGACAACCTCAAACAGGACATGACTTACTTTGACAAGGAAATCAACTTCTGGATGAACATGGCTGTAGAACGAGATAAGATTTAAAAAAAAAGCTGCTAGCGAAATATACAAGAAACGTGAAACGGATAGTAGCGAGACCTCAGACGAAGATATTGGAAAAACACAGCATAGCAGAGACCGGCTGCGACGTCGTTAAAAGATGCCCTCCCATAGACAAATATTACCCGTCTCTCCACTAGTCCAATGCTAATTTTAGGGTGCACTACTCGATTGGCTCTCACTCTCCTTCCTATCCTAAGGGCACGTCCACCACCCTACCATTAAAGCGCCCCCCGGTCTATTCCTTGATATGCAATGGTCTTTGTAGCACCATGAAGCATGAGGCTTCAAGGGCTAGTGCAAATCTTGGGATTCATTCGATTAATCGAGTCTGGTCAAACCACGCTGGGGTTGGTGCATTTCATTCATTTATTCATTCATTCATTGAGGTTACATGGTGTATATCCTCGATACCCATTGCTGCATCCAACCCTATTCATTTTGGGAATGGTTGGTTACTATAAATTAGAACTTAAGCGAGATCTAGCACTAGCCACATACTTCAAGGTATTGAGGGTTAAAATTTCTAATTTTGCCATACTTCAGACAATGCGGCTGTGCGTGCCAGACGAGTATGTGAGCAAGCGGCGTCGGCCGCGGCTGCTGGTGGTGCCGACCGCACGCACCGATGACGCGCGGTGTGCACGTTAAACGTGGTGGCCGATAGAATAGACTTGTTTTCTTGTACACTGAATGTCTTTATTCTGGCGACTTTTAGTGTGTTATGTTATAATTAAGTTAAAATTGGGTGTTAGGTTTGTTTATTTTATTGTGAATTTAGTTTACAATAATTAGTATATTTTTACTTAACTATCGCATTAGGGCAACCTGTAAAGATAGATTTAAGGTTATACAATACATAAATAAATATATATTTGACATAACAAAAGACAACTCTCCTAAAGACTAGTACAAGAAGTTTTCATTATGTAGCTACAATCTTTACACCCACACTTCTTTTAAGAATTTGTTCGAAGACCAATTCCACGAGATAAGTCGTTTAACCTTGGTCCATAAAGAGGTTTAGTAAACATGTCTGCTAGTTGCAACTTGTATTTGCAAGTCCGGCCCTTTACTTTACATTACCGCACTCGTGTTTCATGTTTAACTTTTTTTTCATTCATCTCCGTAAAGAGTTTTTATGTATAAATACAATAAATATTTTATTATCTCCGACATATACCCAAGAAAATGAAAACAAAGAAACTATTAATTATACCAATACCCTATCAGAAACTGTAAAAATGCCAACAAAAAATGTTCGGTATAATTTTGAGAATTGTACTTTCAATAATTAAAGATAAAAACAAACGAGTCTGTTTTTGCCCCCAAGTTCTGGTGAATACTTAGCTCGTGAGAGCTTACCACTTTTACATTATTTTCTTTAGTTGACGCTTAGTAAATTCTGGTTTCATCTTTTTTTTCTATATGGTTTAAAATAAAACACCCTGGCTCTAAAGAATGTCTTTTATTTTTGTATTATTTTAGCTGTTGCAGATTTTTTTATTTTTCTTAGTGTAAGTGCAATGTTGGGAATCGAACTATAATTTTCAAATGTTTGATTTGACTGAATCTGAAAAACAAACACGACATTATATTATATTTAAAGTTATAAAAATCGTTAATAAATAAGTTCTCGCCGATTGTAAAATATGAACTTTTCGCTGCGACACTAGCGCCATTGCGATCACTGCACATTCTGTATAGGTACTGATTGTTCTATGGCAGGACTTTCGCTAATTTGCTATGGTGTTGCTATTGCTGATACATAATGCGGATTTGCGACCTAACAAAAATGTATGCTCAAATTTCGCTGTCGCTAGGCTTCTGCAAGATTCGTAATAAGCCTTCCGGTCCGCCGGTGACCCGTGTTGCTCTATGGTTGCTAGCGACAAAAGGGCTGCGTGTGTATGTAGCATGTAGCATCTAGCTGTGAGGGACAGTGACAATCTCCCAGACAACCCTTGTCATGAAATATTTGTTCACATTGGCAACACAAGCTAATGTCAATGGCTTGATTGATTGTTCGTAATAGCGGTGGGTAATCTTTATTCCGGCAAGTGAATTGATTCACTTATTCCGACTCCGGGTCCGGTACCGGTTCACCTTATTTATTCCTTTGGCACCGTTTGGCACCGGCACTCACTCGCTCATTTTGGTTCCCCGGTTTCGCAGAACATTTTATTCATTTGGTTCACTGGATCATTTGGCACATTTTGAATTGAACAGTTGGTTAGTTAGAGCGATACGACGTGTTCCGAGTACTTCCGAGTGACTTGAGCGAGTGAACGAGAGTGAACAGTGAACGCGCTCCGGAATCATTTGGTACCGCGGTGCCGGTAAGGATTGTGAGGAATAAATAAGGTTTACGTATCCGCGTTCGGTACCGGCTCCTTTGGATCAGTACCTCCGGAGTTACCCACCGCTAGTTCGTAAGGTTGTCTGTCAAAAAACTTGTTTCGTGTCTACTTGTCGACGGTGTTGTGGATGTGAGTTTGGGGAGTTTGGGTATCAGTTTTTAATATTTATCGTTAGAATTTTGTCCGGTATTTGTACTAACCTGATAACTTGTTCAGTTTTCTAGCAAATGAAGCAAAAATGGAGGACGAGGCTGTGCCTGTGATTGATGTTTTGCATAATAACGGTGTTATCGAATGGCAACCACTGGCACTTACTTTAGTTGAGTATCCAAAAGGTAAGTTTCAACATAAATGAACTCGATCTCATCACTGCGCTATCCATGCTCTAATTGTGATCCGTTTGATCTTTGTTTTCAGGAGACTGGCTTGGAAAGTTTTTCGCCCTCATAAGCCTGTCCCCATTTGGTATAGGCGCTGGGTTTGTTGCGCTAATTTTGTTTCGTCGAGATCTTCACACTGTAAGTTAAGATATTTGTTTTAATACTTTGCAGTGCCAAACAGAATATTCATTTGAAGCCATGAGTCCCACTGCCTTTGATATTATCTAAGATTTATCTTGATTTTGTTCTTCCATGTAACTTTAAAGCATTCTTTGCTACTAATAATATTCACATGCAAACTTAGTTTGAATAATGATTCTATTATCAAGATGGCACTTATCCATTCACACAGCCTTTGATTGAGTATTCATAATTAGGCAGCATTGCAGTCATCTTTTATTTATGTGAATAAATTACACATAATTTAATTATTCCTAAATATAATAACTTTTTTTTACAGATAACTTTTTTCACTGGCACATTGGTGAATGAAGTATTGAATATAATACTAAAACACATAATATGTGAAGCCAGACCACTTTCAAGGGGGAACTTGTACAATGAATATGGGATGCCATCATCACATGCTCAATTTATTTGGTTCTTTAGTACTTATGTTCTATATTTTGTATTAATCAGGTGAGTTGACACACTTTTCATCTTACAACTTAATGTTTCTGGTTAAAATAGTAGCTACTAACAGTCAAAACTGGGGAAAGTTTTGTAAGCAATACTATGAACAAATATATTTTGTGCACCTTGATAATGTATACAAGTACAATTATTTTCCTAATTGACTTTTTAAAAGTATTATAATTTATTTTCAGATTACACCACATAAATAATAACAGTATTATTTCTGCATTATGGAGGGTGATAATTGTGGGCGGCTGTATGTTTTTATCATTGCTAGTGTGTATTGCAAGGGTGTATCTACACTACCACACAACATCGCAAGTTGTAGTAGGAGCCATAGTTGGATTCATTTTTGCAACCCTATGGTTTGCAATAGTTCACAGAGTGTTCACCCCACTGTTCCCGCAGCTTGTCTCACTGTAAGTGTATGCTATCATCATAGTTTTCGGTTTTGCCTAATCTTGAATAAGTCATCACATGTAATTTCATTGTTGATAATTATATTTAATAAATAAATGTTTGTAATTTTTCAGGAAACTATGTGAATTATTGATGATAAGAGATACAACACTCATACCCAATGTGTTGTGGTTTGAGTACACGACTTCGCGGCAGGAGGCACGAGCGCGCGGACGCAAGATGGCAGCTCTGAAGCCGACACAATGACGGTGCGCCATGGCGCGCGCTCCCGGCTGCGCGTCGCGGCCGCGCGCGTGACGCCTGGTGGCCGCTGCGGCGCTTGCTCTGCTTGGCGGCGTGTTACTCACTAAATCTGACCCTACTCGGTCCCTCCTCTCCTAATGATCCCATCTAAACTTCTAATGTGACGAAGGAGTTGTTTTCCAGTGTTGATCATGGTGAATTCTAGGTTGCATAATACATTTACTAAATAATGATATTGTAATCTTAATGATGCAATAATAATTGATTTTAATGTTAATTTTAGGTAATGTGTAGTGTAAATGTTCCTTTGAAGTTGATTTGATGTGTTAATTGTACAGTTGAGAATTTTATAACAATTGAGGTAGAATAAGTGAATGGTATTCATTACATACATGTGACTGTTCATGTGTTTAAACCAGTAAAGTGTGTAATTCATAGATAACCTTCAGATTAGGTTTGGGAAGTATCAGCTATCTGCACACACTAGTGGCCAATAATTACTCTAGGTGAAAAAATGTTATACTAAAATATTGAAAGTGTGGTACATTATTAGTAACATAAAATTATTTACATTTAATTTCTAGACCCACGCCTCGTTAAATTAAAGCGCAGCATTTTAAAAATAATATATAAAATATAATTATTAATACATTAGATAGAGTATTAAATTATGATACAAAAACCTTCTCACGGTTTCACGGTTGTGTATAATGTAGGTATACTTGTATAAACATTAACCAACTAGTAAAGATAAGCATTCGTAAACTTTAAAGTTGTATTTCTGAATATTGTAAAGAATCATGCTTAAAGAAGATACTATTTTTTGCTCAGACATCGGCGCAGGTGGCAAACTATGCATTTGTCCTGCCATGAAAGTGCGTTGTTTGTCGTCTTCATAAACCCTTAATATAGTAAAAGTACGATTCAAACTCAATGGCTGCTGTGAAGTACGCTACTCTCTGTGCAATACCTCACACCCACTGACACGTGGATTGGCTACTGCGAAGGAATCCTCCTCATGTTCCGCCATTTAGTTTGAATCTACAATACCTAATATTACAATGTTTCATGCTCAATGATAGTTATGTGAATACTTTTTTTTGTCAGCTCCAAAGCTTCCATTGGCGCTTAGATGCGAGTAACAACTTCAAAATAAGTAGAGTAGTTTCTACAATTTCGATCTTAAATAAATAGGATGAAGAAGTATAATCCAAAATCAATAGCAGCCAACTGTTTTAATCATAGAATTTTCTAGGATTTCCTAGAATAAATATATTTCTAGCCCTTTTTCGGTTTTGTGAGTTGTTAAATATATCAAAATATTTATATGTGAAATACCTAATCATGAAAATGATGCAAATATCACAGACATCGTAATTAATTATTCATATGTAACAACTTAATACATATTTATTACATTATGGGTTTAAAGCATTCGAGTTTGTTCGATAGAAGAGTTATTAATAGTTCGTTATAACCAGATCATCCAAAGAATGTGAAAACTAGAATGCTAGTGCAGTCTTGATACTTCTGACGAAGACAGGAATTATTAAAGTACATGTAGACATATTTTAAATAAACATACTTTAGATTGATTCTGCGTTCGCAATATCAATAGTATTAATACTGTGGAAATATAAAAGATAATAGTCCCAAACAAAATATGTTGGGACAAATTTCCATTTGTTTCATGTTTGTGTAATGTTAATGTCTAATATTGACGTAGGTGTACCCACTTATTTACAATAAATATGAATATTTGTATAAGATACTGGCCAACCATCAAGAAACCACTAATGGAGTGAATTAATACGCTTAAAGCAAATAGTTTGTATGAAACATTACAGAGCCGGCTTGCAAACAAATACATAAATACTGCCCAATAAAAAGGGTAAATATCTCATTATGGTTTCTAAGATTTTAATGGAAAATCAGAGCTATTTTCAAATATTCGGAAGTGGTTTACGGCTGGCACCTCGAGTGCGATAATCATTTCTCGTAAAAAAAATTACTTATATTTTTATAATATGGTAGTGATTTATTATATCATAGTCATCTCATATATATATAAAACCACTGGGTGATGAGTCCGACTCAGGTCAACAGAACGACAAAGACGGCGGGAAATGTCGTATTTTCTGTGATGAAATGGCAAACAATGAATTAAATTGCGCAAATCCATAGCACACATGAAAAAAGGTACGCGTTCAGACTCGATTATGCTTGCAGCTTTGCATCGATTTCAAGGCTCTGCAGCTTGCTCCGACCATTGCATGGCTGTAAGAGTCAGTAGGTTGACTCCGTTGGCTCCACTTACAAGCTGGCTTGGCAGAACTGGCAATTGGCCTTTTCATCAAATGACTTTTCCAGAGGGGGTGTCAGACTTTAACTGACTAAAACCCACCCGTGTCCCTTCAGTTGCCTGTGCCAGGGCCACGGTTATCTCTTTCGAATTTCCCGCGACCCTGAGGCGTCGGCCCTATCGAACCCCTACATTTTGTGCTGACATCTCTTTGAGGCGCGCGTGGAACACGACATGCTGTCGACCCGGGCCTGGTCATTACTGGACGGCGAGCTACCCATTGCTCGCCATCCGCAAGCCCGCGCCTACGGTGGCTGGTAATCTGCAGGCGACTCCCGACGCCCAGGGCGACTAGTGGGGGCGAGAGGGTGCAAGGCTCTCCCTCACGCGCTCCGCCTCCTCCTTCGCAAGCATTACTGCTTCGCAGAAGGAGGTGAATGCTTTCCACTTTCTCTCGCCCCGTACCTACCATGGCCTGGACCAGTGTCTAGGGACCAGGACGCGAGAGATCGCCGCCGCCGATCGCCTCTGCGAGGACACTGCTGTGCTCCGCCCAAGCTGGGCAGACCTCCACAGTATGCTCCACCGTGACCTCCGGCCGATCAACACAATGGTGCCGGACTCTCACACTCTCGAACTGTTTAGTTCCTTTCTGTCAAGATAAAATGAAGTTTGACAGAAAGAGGCAAAACAGTTCCAATCTTTATATTTTTTTTAAATTTTTGATCAAAAATAGCATGCCAAACGAAAGCCTTGATTAGATGTGTCGCGCCTGAGTGGAGCCGCCTCTTTAGGATCTGCGGTACAGGAATGGCTTGTATATTAGAACGCGTAGACCGGCAACTTTATAATAAAGTAGTTGTTCGTGCTCGGCGTCGTCCGGGTGAATTTCATACTAATATTAAAAATGTTCTTATAAGAAATGTAATTTCAAAGAAGCATAGTAAAAATGAGATAGTCGAAAAAATCTGTTAAATCGATGTAAAAATGAAGAAGATACAAGCTTTAAAAGTTTATGGAGGGGATTATTTCCGGGATTAGTATGTAGTTACATAGCCGTGACGTCACTTCTACGATAGTGCTGTCCTTGTCTAACACTTATTTTAAAACGTTTTTAGCTTGGCAATTTGTTAAACTTTTAAATTTTTTGTAATATTGTTTGGACTATTTGGAAACATAATTTTTTATGAGATAAAAATTAAAAAAAAATCATCATCCCTATTGTCGACTTTCCAGGTGGAATTTCAAAAAAAATCGTTGATACGACCTTGAGGAGACCTTGTCCTTGCAATTAAAAACACAACAAAAAAGAATTAGCTAAATAGGTGCAGCCGCTTTGAAGTGATGCGCAGACAAACATTTGTGGCAATAGATTTTTATAAATATAGATTCTGAAATAATATATGTAAAATTGATAGATTTTATAGCCTTAATGTTATACAAAATACACTATTTAAAATTGTCACCTCACTCATAATAATAATAAACGTTTATTTCAGACTTTCTGTCCATAGGTACACTTACAAAACATAGAATTGAAACACAATAAAATACACATTATAACTAAATCTCATAGATGCCTTTTTCTTTCTTCTGGAAAATCAGTGACTGACTGTCAGGCAAGTGAATATATTATTGTAATTCTTCTTAACTGCTTAATATTCTTAAAAATATGTAATTAATAATTACATAAGTATATATTTAAACGAGGGCCTGATTATATCAATTGGCCGGGGCGTTGCGTGATTACTACACTTTGTTTACAACAACTTTGGACAATTTTAGGAGCAGCTAGATTACACCGACCACTTCGCGCGTCCCGGTTGATTTTTATAATTAGTCCCTACGGACGTATGCTCATACTATGCAATAGAAAAAGATGTAAATAGGATATTTTATTACAAACGGAATCGATCGGTATATGTATTCTTAATAAATAATGTTTTTGCTCATGTGTTCGAAGTAATTAAGAATTATTTTCAAATACTTTTAAACGCTAGATATATTTTTTAATTACCTATTTTTAATCTGTTTATGCAGCTACAAGTTTGCTTTAGTGAAAATGCTTGTCGTGTAATGGGGGACTTACGTCTCTTTACTTTTGGAGATACTTATTGTTTTTTTTTTATTTCAGCTGTTTAACTATTTGAAGCTTTTGAAGGGAGATCCATTTATCTCAACCAGAAGTCCTAAATGTTATGCAATAATCCATTTTAATACCCGTCCGAACGATATTGCTTAGTGTAAGGGATTTTGTTATTACCCTTGAGTTAGGTAAAAAACACTGAGCTGGATGTTTCAGCGTAACTTGGGTCTACTGGTTAAGACAAATTGAATGGTCCCTTTAGTCTGTATACAGGGTGTCGCGTCAGTCGACGTCAAGCTGGAGTCGGTCTCATCGGATATCGGGTCATAATAGTTAACAGTTTTTTTTATTTTTAATTTTAAAATTATGTAGCAACAGGAGTTACAAGACCGTCACAGGCAGTAGATTTTCTTGTTTTTTTTTTTTTTAAATGCCCTGTCTTTTCTATAATACATAACAAAGATTTTTTTACATTTGACCTATTACCCGATTCCGGTTTGACGTCCACTTACGGGACACCCTGTGTAATGTATGCTGGAAACAAACGGCAGGGAAACGAAAGAGATCGGTAATATTTAACATTTATTAATTAACTGTATATGATAAAACTAAGTACCGGGTAAAATGGGGTGAATAGGGATGCCGAGGTGAATCGAAACGAAACTTTAGAAAGGATTTTAACATTGAAATAAGATAGTTTGTTCCCAACAGGGGCACTTAATCGTTAATTATAATACAGTCAATACATCAAACATAATTATTTCAATATTCACCACTGCATCCCTATTCACCCCGTTTTACGGTACACGGAAAGAAAAAACAAATTACTGTGAATAAATGAGCCAAAATACCAAACGATAAACGGGTTGTTAGTGTTCATGGCCTGCTCTTAGCATACATTAATCATTATTTCCCAATATTTAACAAATAATGTATACCTCGTTGAAATACCTACATTTTAATCATCTAATAGTGTTCTTACTTACAAAACATTTGTTATGATGTTACATACGTATATTAAAAAAGTGGTATCATTCGCATTTACGTACTTAGTAAACTAATTGAATATGTGTTGTGTTAAGAATTGACTCTTAGTAATGCCCCTTTTTACAGGTCGGGGTTTAATAAGGATGAGAACACACTGAGCAGTATAAATAAATATTTTGTTCTTATATCCACTGTCAGACCCGATATCTCGCATTCTCCAAACCCAAGTGAACAAGCTTGGCGCTTGGTTTAGAAAATGGCGAATCGAAGTCAATCCCGACAAAAGTCAAGCGGTTCTTTTCTCAAAGCCGCGTCGCAACCCCTGCCCCCCTCGACCGATCACCATGTTCGGCAAGCCGATCCCTTGGGAGAAGCGAGCCAAATACCTGGGTGTCGTACTAGACGAACACCTCTCTTTTTCAGAGCACATTAAGGCGGCTCGTTCGCGCGTTCTTCGCTCTAGGTAGACTTCACTTTGTCCTCAATGCACGTAGCAAATTGTCACTAAAGTGCAAAATGCGTATCTACACAGCGTGCATCCGCCCGATCATGACAAATGCCAGTGCAGTCTTTGCACACGCCAAGCCCCATCGCTTCAATAGAATGCAGACCCTCCAGAACAAGTTCCTCCGTAGGATAACAGGCTCCCCCTGGTACGTTCGCAACGAAATCCTCCACGTAGACCTCAGGATTCCCACTATACGTCAGTTCATGAAACGCATTTCAAAGCGTTTCTTCGAGACCGCCGCGAATCACCGCAACCCTCTGGTTGTGAAAGCCGCTAGCTATATTCCCTCCTCCATTAGTCAAGTCCGCCGTCCCAAGCATGTCCTCACCGATCCCGATGACCACATAACTCTCACACAGGAGAGCAGTAGGGCCACCAGTACAGTGCACAAACACAGACCGACTTTCCGACCTCGCCGCCGAGGTTCCTCGCGAAGATCCCGACGTAATTGTCCCTCCCGACCCTTGCTCGATGAAGTGCCAGCCCGCGCCGTAGCTGAGCCTGTAGCTTTAAATTCCCCGAATAATAATAATCAACAAAATCTGATCCAGCCTGTCCCATCTTGCTGTCCTCCCGTCAGCGACGCCCTAAGCCGAGGTCCGTACCCCACAGGGGGTGCCCTTACCGAGCGTTCGCTTAGTATTGTAAGTAGTTTTACGCCCCTGGCTGGAGGCTTTGAGTCCGCTTAAGGCAGCCACAGGATAGTCCGGTTAAGCAGTCACGACCTCTCAAGGTCAACTAGGAGATGTAATACCAAAAAAAAAAAAAAAACTGTTCTAAGTGTGGAAGCGCATTGCGTATGCGGATGCAGATAAATATACCTATCTTCTCAGCTAACTCATTTACGATAGCTAACCAACACCAACTTATGCTTCGCGAGGTGTGCTGTGCGCGTATCGTCCGGCGTAGCACACCGCGGTTGTCACCGCCCGTGACATATAAACACTGCGTTCCTTATAATTAAATCTCAAATAAATAACCTGAGACGCGCAGCTCTGTCCGCTTTCATGTGCTCTCGGGCTGAGAAAGCACGTATCACGTGATCCCTGCTGGGTTTTAAACAAAGCATTGCCATGGTAATGCGCGTTTCGACCGTTTCTTAATTTATTCTAAGAGGAGCGAATTATATATACCTAGAGCACCACAAAGCACAGTATAGCTGTATGTGGAGTAGTCGCCCTTAAGCTGAAGTGTGTTTTCATCCAAAACCCGGAAATTTCGGTTCGTTCGTAAATAAAACAATATGCAATTTATATATTTATTTAATGATAGTAACGTTATTATATATATATATATATAAAGTTTGATAATTACTAATTGGTTCTTGGTTCAGTTTCTTCTTATCTGCAAAAATGGTGGTACAGCTTTATGCAGGGACTCAAACTATAACCGTTAAATGTGTTTCAACACTGTTTTAAAATAAACACTTTTATAAATGTAACAGATACAATAATGTTACAGTATCAAAGTGTAACCTTTCGTGATAATAAGTGTTAATGTGTGTAACTGTAATAAACAGTTTTATGTATAATTGCATGGCACCGCAACAACGAGCGCCGGACAGACAGACGCGGCGATGCCAAAATATCCTCAATCCAGTCGGGATTGCGGTTATTTTAACAACGCCGCGTTTTCCTGTTAAACTTTTATTTCGGTTACAGATATATTACTGTAACCGTTTTGTAAGTGTTTTGTGTTAACACATTAAAAATCACACAATGTTACATATTTAATTCTGTTACCAATTCAAAATGTAACACTTATTATTCTGTAACATCTAAGAAGGCCGTATTAATGAGGTACCTTGCGTTTAATATATCATGTGAACTCAATTCTTCCGCGGTTGATTGATTAGTGCTTCCAATGTGCTTTATTTTCTTCTTTGTTTTATTTAAGCTCAATTCTATGTCAGTATTTTCACCGTCTGCTTCATAATCACTTGATATACCTTTTCAACTTATTATTTTAGAACATAAAGTTATTGTTACAAAAGAGCAATACTAAGAAATTGAGTAGATATTTTTTTTATTATTGTTTGTTGATATTACATGAAAATTGATACAATAACTTACAGTTGCTGAGTAGTCCTGAGTCTACAGAACCACATGAATTGCTGTTTTCAGTCAAACTTTCCATCCATTGCTGTAAACAACAATATAATATTATAGAATGAAACTGTTTTAATTTTATTTCAAACTGTAAAGCTGCGCATCCGCATCGACAATGTTACGGCGCAACCTACGGAGCATAAGTACGTAGTTATCTCTAGCTTTGTAGTCTGTGCGGATCCTACGGATTTGCTTGGTTTGCCTTGATACCCGTTTATGTGCGTGAGGCCACGCGATCATGTTGGCTAATTCGCACACAAACTTCGACGCTACGGGTGGTGTTCAGAAAAGGAAATCGCTCTGTACGCTCGCGATCTACGCGTCGGCGAAATGGACGCGCCGCTTTAAACACTGCTATCCTACTACCTACACTACAGATATTAGATCTCCTAATCCTATAGTTATGTACCTGTTAAACAGACGTTTTGGCTAGTTTGATAAACCTGTTAACAAGTGCAGGGGCGGGGGTAGACACGAGAGACACGACCATTCCATGACACAATACTACCCCCCGAAAATGGTCTAAAAACTGGACCGCCGACATCATACACAGGACACTAGACTAGACCTCACAATCATCTTGACTCTAGACATATCCTCTAATGAAATGTTGGAAATTTAGCAGTTCTCACTAGATTACAATCAGAACATGTGGGTACCTTTTCAGGCGGAATCAAACGATCTGCTTTTTTCATGAACGTAAAATTAGCTTTTTGTCCAAGGTCCACTAAATGTCTTGTTACTTCTGTTGTTGACATAGCCTTGGTCAGCATGCCTTGCAGAGTTTTGGGATCTTTGTCAAGTAACCCCGGAAACAAAATAGCCAGTGGTTTCATTTGAGGCCCGTCTTCGCATTCTACCTAAAAATATTAAGCACCTATGCCAATTTCACACGACTTTGGTACAATCTATAAACAATAAAGTCTAATCTGTGGAACTCCCCATCAGATATAAAAAAAAGCTTTTCGCATTTGATAGCCCTATTCTTTAGGAATGCTATATGCTATTTCAAATAACGCTATGATATTAAGGAGCCGAGCAAAAAGAAAAAAGTTTCGAAGAACGCTAAGCGAAAACGATGTGATGGCGCGGGCAGGTGATGCGATACGACGATGTGACGTGACGAGGCGGACAAAGTCACGGGCTGAAGCTAATAAAATTGTGAGTTGTATTATAAAATGATGAATCAATATTTACAAGTTGTAATACTTCCTCCTCGTCAGATACGTTAGCAGAAGGCCTTTGGTCATCGATTTGGGATGTCTGCAATATGTCTACCCATTCCGAGTCTTTAGCCAACAGAGCACATAGGGGTTGAGTTGGTTTTTTCACAGCTTCATTTCGTCTATTTCTTTGACTCTGTAATACACTAAAATATAGGAATTGGACGAACAGATTCGACTTACAAAATATTTCTGAAATAAAGAACTCCCGCCACAAGGTACCTAATGCTCTATTATTTTGCATTCGGTTCGGTCTAATTCGCAACGAGGCTTATAAATTATAAACCGGTGGCCGGTGGGGGCTATGCTAGGCATAGATACCTTTCCTTAATAGCTCTTTAGGAATCTCAGTTACGACTGTTGCTCCTAACAGACTCATCTGTGATCCATAATGAACTTGAGATTTCTTGAAATGTGAATATTTATAAAACGTAATAATTCATCATCCGATTTGGAAACACGATCTGCAGGAGGGTAGATCGTGTGATTACGAGGTAGGTTTTTGAATTATTTATGTACAACAGCTTTCTGTAATAATCAAGATACCGTTAAATCGACTGTTACCTACTGAGGTTCCTGGATTTGTGGTTGATAAAGTAAATAATACTTTCGGCTTTTTGTATTTCTTATTAGAATCACTGCTCATTTTGTAGATACCATTTTGTGAAAATAATGACAGCCAAAGAATATAACTAGACAGCGGTTTCAAGCCAAAACAACCTGTGTTGTTGTTGACATGACAACTTAGTGACAGCCAGAGAGATTCTGAAAGTGATGGACAAGTACTTTGAATAAGTAAACAAAAAGTTTTGTTGGTGTTATTATTATCTGTATTATTATACACATGTTTAGTCACCAATCGAAAATCCAATGTTTTCCTTAATTTAACATTACAGGAAAATCAAATGGATAATTTACAATCTTTTGTTATTAGATCTATGAGTAATCATCATCCTCTTCATCATCAATTCTAGGTCCAGGGGGAGGGGGCACATATGGCTGTGGCCCTCCCTCAGCTCCCACCAATCCTTGTTGCTGTAATAGCAACCATTGCTGTTGCTCTTGCTTTGCTTGTTCTTCTCGAGCCTGAAGTAAATTTTATAAAGGTCAATTATCGAAAAGTTATTTTTTCAGTTTCATAGACATTTAGATTCCTCGAGAAATAGACACAATAGAGCTACCTCTACCAGGGAAATGATATGGGTTGATGGGTCATTTTTATTAAGAATGAGGACTCCTCCTAAAATGCTTCTGCCTAGTCTTTATATCACAATGGTACATTTTCATCTCTACATCATACACAATCATGCATAGATTCATTCAGCGTTTTAGTCATTCTTTTTCTTGACAACAATGAAACTATATTAAAAAGGTTTAGGTAGTTAAATAAAGGTAAAGAATCTTGATGTGACTTCTTACACAAACACATAATTAAAAAAAAAAGTACTGCTTAAACTAATGGTTAAATTGATTTAGTAATCATAATTATTGTATTTGAGAGCATGAGGTTGTGGGTTCAATTCCCAAGTTGAGCAATGTGTTCTTGGGTTTTTCTATCTGGAATTTCTCAGTAGCAGCCTGGAGTCTGGATTTGTTCCCGATTGATGGCAATAAGCTCGCCCCCTATTACATGGGACTTAAAAACATAATTGGCGAAATGTGGGTGTACTATAGGTACACCTATGCCCAACCCTTCGGGGAAACAAGGCATGATGTTATGCTAAATTGTTGTATTTACATTGGATTTTAATAGCATTTTATTTTTAAACTGAGTGAATGATTAAAAACACTTCAAGATTGTTTACCTTTATTTAACTACCTAAACCTTTCTAATTTAATAGGTTTTATTGTCACCTTGCAAAATGTGTTTGATTGTTTTGAAATATTTGACAGCAACATTATTGTTTTAAAAGTTACTGACTGCTGCTTCTCAAATCAAAATTACAGATTTAAAACGAAAGCATAATAGCTATTCAATTGCATAAAACAGCATATCATACAGATTTACTGGAGAATCTAGAATTATTAAAATTGCTGGCCTGAGATCATTTCGCTCACTATAAGGACAGGCAGCTCTTACATTTAAAAACGGAATAACAAATGTTAGTAGTAGCTATTTAGTTACTTTGGCAAAAAGTTCTTGTTGTTGTCTTAACAATTCTTCTTCTGGTATGCCAAGATTCTCAAGTCTTGTGCTTTGTCGTCTTCTCTTTGCTGCCACAGCTTTGCAATCTTTCAATACAGCCTCCGCTTCGAGAGTATAGTCACTAAAACCTAATCTGTCCAGTGCTGCAAGAAAATTATTTGTTTAAATTTTGTTCAGAGATAAGTCCCACTGGAGTATTAACTGTTTTGCTTCAAAACATTGAGTTAATGACAACTCACCTGTGAGTACATGTTCTGCATTGATTGTCTTTTTGTTACTCTGATTGCAAACTTCGTTAGCTTCTGAGCTTAATAAATGGATAAACTCCGTGCAGCAGTTGAGAATCAGTTCCCGCGACTCAAAGGCTACGCGCACGGAAGGGACCAATTCTTTTATCATTTTATTGATGCTTGCTCTAGGTAGAGTTAGTTCGTCTTCCTCTGAAGGTGGTGGGCACAATTCTCTTTCTGGACTTCCCATTTTTGGCTTGATTGGGAGCTTTATATATTTGCTTTGGTTACAATAAAAGCAGTTGTAAATATTACAACTTGAAAGCACTTTTTCTCACGACGATTCACGATTCATTGTTTGTAACGTAGGTTTGTAATATCAGTGTCATTGTGATTTGTGTTGTGGTCTGTCACTGTCAATGTCAGTGGTTATTTTTTCTGTAACCTGGGTCAATATCAATGGGATAATCAAATAACGGGTAAAACGGGGAGAATAGGGATGCAGGGGTGAATCGAAACGAAACTTTAAAAAGGAGTTTAACATTGAAATAATATAGTTTGTTGCCAACAGGGGCACTTAATGGTTATTTATAATACATTAAATACATAAGAGACATTTTAATATTTACAATTGCTTTGATTGTAATTAAATCAAATATTTAAAGCTTTTATTTTCCTTAGCACTGCCGTTGTCGGACTCCAATTCTGAGTCAGAATTCAGATTGGATACAACTATCTGTATAGTAAAAGTACTCTGTGGATACAACTAAAAACTAGAACTCACTTTCCTGAAACTGAATTAAGTCGAGAGTTTCAGCAAAAACGCTCTGCTTTCTCTTGGCATCTAACTAAAGCCTTTATGCACTTAGGAAAGGATCAGAAGAAACAACAAGCATATTTAAGGTATGTATCTTGATTAGAATCTTGCCTGCTTCTTTTGCGCGAATGATGTTCCCGGAACCTCCTAAAATCTTTGTTTCGAGACTGAGGCTTCTTCCGAGAGAGTTCCAATCGGCACAGTGCCGATTCTCTTGTCACAAATGCCTCTAAACTAGACTAAAAATCACTAAAAGTTGGTTTAATCCTGTCAAATGTCGATTTTCCATTTAAATATATTTTAGTCTGACAGCACTAAGATGGCACTGAGTTATTAGTATAACCACCTGTAAGGATTTTACAGTTTTCCTTGCCGTTTAAGAGATAATTCTTTTATAAGCTTTTTCATACTAGCTTCATACAAATTGTTCGTAAAAAATTATAATTCCTTCGTTTTTGTGCAGAATTAACTCGGGTGTCATTTTTTAATATAAATAGAATGCGTTATCCGGCACTTCTAAGTCTATGAAAGCCGATTTTCAGCCCACCGGGCGGCGAGTCCCGTCTAATTATAGTACTCTTTGGGCGAGTCCGGCGACTTGTCAGAAAATTACGAGGACGTTACCATAGATAATACACTATAGAGACGCTACTTTTGCTGAGGTTCATCTTTGCAAATGTTATCGCCGTGAAGATATGCAGCGGCCCAACCCAAAAACTTTAAAATCGCTCATCTGTCGATATTTTTAAATGTTGGCAACAATTGCCATTATAATAAACGAAAGACATTATTTTAAAACATACCACGTAAGAAATTCTACAGGGAAGACGAGGCGGTATGGTCGAAAGACTATAGCCTGCCTTTGGGCGAAAAAAAAAAAAAAAAAGATTGCCATTACAATGTCAGTGTCACTTATCAGTGGTTTGGTTGTCAGACTGACAAAGAAAATTGCGTGGTGTGTGGTGGTGCTTTGGTTGTAAAAAATTTAAAACGTTAACTGCTACGTTATTTTATTTATTGGACTACACCAATTCGTAAAATGGTTTTTTACTTTACTAGTAACGTAGTAGCTCCACCAGTAACTCTTTTCATGGGTGCTGATAAACATGAAAGTAAGGAACTAGTCAGTACTTTTCGGAAAAAGGGAAAACGAAGGTTTTTGATTTTATCCACAGTTTAAGTATACTTTCCTTAACCATGTATCATTTGCAGATGAAGATTTGATAAAGTGGGGATGGCCTGAAGATGTGTGGTTCCATGTAGATAAAGTATCATCAGCTCATGTGTATCTGCGCTTAGCTCCAGTAAGAAATATGTTTTGCAACTACTTAACTATGTTATTTTTAAGTTTGCTGTATAATTCAAACCCTATTTTAACTTTCAGGGTCAAACTATTGATGCAATACCAAACTCTGTTTTGGATGATGCATGCCAGTTAGTCAAAGCAAATTCTATAATGGGTAATAAAATGAATGATATTGATATTGTCTATACAATGTGGTCAAATCTTAAGAAAACTGCAGGAATGGAGGTAATTTATGTTACCTATAAGTTCTTTTCTATTAAAGTTGTGGAAAAAAAATATAGTTAGTGTTGGTTAAGCAAATTTTGCAGGTGTTTTATGATGTTCCAAAGCAAAACATAAGACCTGTAAGGAAAGCATGACTATAGTTACTGTTTCAATCACAAAACTTTACTCTCTATTGCAATTTTAACAGTAATCATCTATTTTTCAGGCTGGACAAGTAGCTTTTCATAAAGATAGAGATGTTAGAAAAGTGAGAGTAGCTAAAAAATGTAATGATATTGTTAACAGACTAAATAAAACAAAAAAAGAATCCTTCCCAGACTTGAGAATAGAAAGGGAAACTAGAGACAGGCTAGAAAGAGAAGACAAGAAGAAACTACTTAGAGACAAGAAAGAGATGGAAAAAGAAGAAGAAAAGAAAAAGAAGGAGGAGGCAGAGATGAGAAGTTATTCCACTTTAATGAAAGCAGAAAACATGTCTACTAATTATAATGATGGAAATGATTCAGATGACTTCATGTAACAAATAATAAAACATTTACAATCATTTCTAAATTAAATCTTACTTGACAGTCTGTTGACCACCCGTAAAAAATCTAAAAATACAAGGGTATTATTTTATTTTCAAGAAAACAAGTGTATTACTTTTTAACTATGTTTATTCCAACTGAACTTAAGGATTCAACTACCCAGGTTGGGTACTCACAATCAGTATAATATTCACTAACAAAGTCTTGCACAAACTGTGGGAATGTTCCATTTTCAATGTTCTCCCTCATATTTCTCATTAGGTTCATCTGCAAAAACGAAAATGTATTGTATAAACGCATCAATCCTGACTTGCTTTTTAAATAATTATTCAGTGGGATGTTTACCCTTTAAATTAGATCAGTTGGTAATTAAGTAACATAAAACAGTTGTAAACCGTGTGCAAACTGGAGACAATTACAGTACCTGATATGCAATGTTGTGCACAGATATGAGGTGGCAAGCTACTGTCTCCACTGTTACTATGCTGTGTAAATAAGCTCTGGTGTAGTTTTTACAAGTTGAGCATGAACAGTCCTTGTCAAGGGGATCCAAGTCAGCTTCATATATTTTTTGTTTCAAATTCAGTTGACCATTTGAAACAAGAGCACACCCAAATCTCTGAAAAGTTAATAAAGATGTAAAAATGGTCTATAAAAAGATAATATTGGGCATCTGGGCATTATAAAGTGTTTCAATTTTCATTCAACTTACTGCAGTGCGAGTTGGGAATACACAGTCAAACATATCTACTCCAAGGGCAACACAGACAACAAGGTCTATTGCTAGACCAACACCCATCAGGTATCTAGGTCTATGCTTGTCAAGTATCCCTGTGCTCAAACTGACCATTGGCCAGAAATCATCCTTTGCTTCACCTCCACTAAAACAATGAACAGTAGGCCAGTATTATTTGAATGTTGTCAGAATACAAACTAAGCAGGCCAACAAAAATATGTACTTATTGCAGCTTTTGTTAACTTTTTCAAAATCCAAAGAATTGGAATTTTGAGCTTTAAGGATAGTTTTGTTAGGGTAAGCCCATAAAGTGATAATTCTTATCTGTTTACCTCAAACCTCCAATGGCAAATCCATTTACATTCTTGGTCATATGATCATTTGCACTTTTTTCTCTTAATTCTTTGTTTAGTAATCCTTGAACAATTGGAAAAATGCTTTGTTCTGTAGGTCTTTGATGAGCGGCCAAGCAGCGATCCAGCCACCTGCTTGTCCTCTCTGTGGCTTCCTTGATGCGGTCATAGTCTTGGAATGTTGTTTGAACAACATCATCCAGTTGCATGATGATGTCAGCACCTACAAGTTGGCATAAAAATTTAAATGACAATTATTAGATCATGAATCATACTGCGCACATAAAAAATTGCTGCAGTTACATACCAATACAATTTTGAATTTCAATTGATTTCTCAGGAGTTAACATGATTTCAGAATCATCATAAGGAGATCTAAATTTAACACCTTCTTCAGTTATTTCAGCTAATTTTAAAAGTGAGACCATTTGAAAACCTCCTGAATCAGTAAGAAGCGCTCTATTCCATCCCATAAATTTATGAAGGCCTCCCGCTTTTGTCAAAACGTCGGTACCTGGACGATTCCCTAAATGATAGGTATTGCCTAAAATTATTTCACAGTCCAGACTTTCAAGTTGGTCAGGTAAAAGTCCCTTCATTGTTCCCTGAAAGTATTTATCAAATGATTACTAATTTTATTATTTATAAAAACAAGCACAGGCCTATATCCAGCAAATTGATTTCTTATTGCTTAAATAATGCAAATACAATGGGCATGATGACAATTTTTTTTTAAATCTAAAATTTTTTTATATTTTCAAATAGTGCTACAAAAAGTGTAAATGCTTTAAAAAGTGCCAAGTTATAAATGTTTTAAAATAAGTGTTAGTTAAGGAAAGCACTATCGTAGAAGTGACGTCACGACAATGTACCTGCATACTAGCGCCGTACATAGTCCGTACCGCGTGACAAGGACAGGAATAATCCCCTCCAAAAACTTAAAGCATGTATCTTCTTCATATTTAGATCGATTTAAGATATTTTTACGATTATTTTTAATAGTTGTCATCATCCCAATTGAATTAACAGCAAACATCCTCACCTGTGTTCCAACAGGCATAAAAACGGGTGTTTTAACTTCATAATGAGGTAATTTCATCAACCCAGCTCGGGCTCTGGATACGTTACATTCGGCTTTTACGTGGAATGATAATGCTAATGATTTGGCACCCATTTGAAGTAATAATTACCTCTAGTAGGTACTTAACAGTTCCAGATTTGATGTCGTTTTCTTTTTGTTCGCAATTTTAATGAAACTAAGATCAAACCACTTATTATTTAGACAGTCATTTTACATTCATTGGTGGTCACAATATTTTGATTTTAATTAACTTGCTATAAGTTGGCTATGAACTCAGAGCTGAGGCTAGGTATATTTAGCACAGGTCTAAATTTGTATGTTAAAGTGATATATTTAATTATGGATACTACTACTACTTTACTCTTTGATATAACCTAACCTATTAGATTAATAAGTTAAATGTCATACGTTGTGGAATAGTAATGTGTGACTGATTGTTGTGTAATTATAATAGAAAATACATAAGTATCACAAAATAACAAATTAATCACATTGACTATCTGTATAGTAAAAGTACTCTGTGACATTGACCGTGTTGTCAATTGTCAAAATTGACTGACATGTACGATGCATGTGGTGGACATGACAATTGTTTTTTTTTAATATGTATGGCATGGCTTACGACAATTGACATGAATCACAGATAAAACACTAAATACTAGGTCTTGTAGAACAGTAGAAAAGTCCGTGTCAGCACTGCCCAAAAGAGCCGAATGTAAACCGGCACCGGCACGGCACCAGCCCAGTAGAAAAATGGATTCCCGGCACGACGCCAGGCCATTACCGGCGCCAGCGCCATGTCAATGCCGTGCCGGCGAGTGGGAAAACGCACATTGACAAGTAAAATAAACTGATTATTTTACTCTGGTTAGCTGAATGAAACCTAAAGATCCAGTTCTCAATTTATCACACTGAATATGTGATAAGTTTCAAGTTGTGTTTATTTTAGCTCCAAAAAAAATTGTAATTTTTTAGTACTAAAAAGACAATTATATCTGTGCTTGAAAGTTTTGGCGAGGAATTGAGGAATTGGATAAAGCGCCATCTATCACTCAAGATGATAAGATTTCGCACGAATTTTACTTTTACGGTCACATTTTACAAACTCAACCTTAAGCACGTTACAATAACGGACTTAATACTTTAAGAATAATTTTGTAGAAATGTAAACTTCAGTCACTTCAGATGAGCGATCATAACCTCTACGATTTTCAATTTTCATGTGAATTCGTTTTCGTTTTGCGCCGTGTCTGCAATAATTTCATACACGGAAGTGAATTACGATCATTTGTAATCTAGTTGGCGTATGAGTGACCGTCGGCTTCGTATTATTTATCTCGAGTGCGTAGTTATTCATGTGTATGATGAAAAATGTAATGTCAAGAATTTTCTTCGACGTGTAGGCTGAGTATAAAGGAGTGTCGCAAAATTCGTAAGTTACTTGTTCAAAATTTTAGTTTCACAGACGTTTAAGTTCCTAGTTTATATTTTTTTTCTCTAAAACCAACCAAAATAAGAAGGCAACGCAAATTACAACCATGTGCAAAGCGGTTCTTTTAGCGTAGTTAAGAACACGTGTGATCATTGATTTTGGTGACCACGGTTCGATTCTGGGTTTCTGTTTTTAGATTTTCTTAATCTTTTGTTTTTTATTTTTAAATTCGTATTTAGTGATAAAATGTGCACTTGATGTAAAATCGATGAAAAATCGCTGATAATGGTACAATTTTATTAAGTATGTTTTGTTCCAGAATTCTTTTTTGTTCAGATTCAAAGAGTTTTAATTTAATACTATACATATATGATTCGTAGTTTTTTTTGTATAACTTCATACCTTTTGGTAAAGTAATAAGAATTAACAAAGTTTATTCCTATTTATAAGTTTTTTTTTTAGTTTTAGACCTTCTATATAGGTAGGTACTCTGTGAACTTTCTGCATAAACTGTCATTTAATTAACTAATTATTTTCAGTGTAACCAGTTCATGAAGAATTTAATGTCCAAATGACAATAACTTTAAATATTTACAAACATGGATACTAAAAATCTCCATTGTAAACATCCAAAAAAGATGAAATCTAGCAAGGATAAAAATGAACCTAATATAGCATTGGTGGTACCGCCAGATCTTTATAAGAAATTTTGCATTAGCTTTGGAAATATAAATGGGAGCCAAATAATCCCAGCCGATGCAAATGGTTCACCTAGTAAGTCCAAAAATTTTTCTTTTATGGTTCCTTAGAATATAAATTATAGTAGTTATAATTGCGTCATGTTGTCTGTTGGTCCGTATGTCCGACAACCATTTTACTCAACTACACTATATTGATAAAAATGGGAAAGAAGGTTTAATTCCGTGCACTGCTAAACAATGGTGAAGTGAAATTACAATGATAATAATTTTATTAGGGGTGGCACGGCACTCCACATACATGTAAACTGAGGGATGAATAAAAATATGCGCTGTGTGTGGGGTACTGTAAGATTCCATAATTCGAAAGATTGTTTCTAATAGACATTGCTATCTAAGTCAATTGTTTTTGTTAAATGGGATATTTTTGGTTACATTCGAGAAAAACTATGAAAGTCTTATTTTTGCGGGCGATAAAATCGTCCCAACTACGAAACCCTTCACGCTGTGTGGTCCGACATGCACTTTGGCGAGTTTTTAATTTGGTATGATCTACAGGATGATCCGTTGAGATGGGTCAACACCTTTAATTTTAGAGTTTTTGTAAGTAATATTATTATATTAGTGGACCGAGTTGACTCTAAACGGTACTGATACTAAAATACCGAGTTTTAGTATTTTTTTTAGTGTAGGTTTGGGTTTTTAGTAAAATTTAATCAATTGCAAAAATAAAATAAATCAAATGAAATCAAATACTTTATTAGAATAGAATACAGGTTCACAATTTTTTTGTTTTTGTTAACAGCTACATAGAGTAGAGCTGTCGGCGTTCCAACATTTATAATACCAAAAAAGTACCTAAAATATAAATAAAAATAGTTATTAATAAAGAACCCTAAGTAAATGTATGTATACCATATAACTAAAATATTATTTGATTCCAATTATTTTGTAAATTGTTAAAATTAGATTATAAAATTGAATCAATTACAATAATATATAGGTACCATTCTATTTATTTATACGAAAATTAACAATAAAACAACATCACGCCTGTAATGCCCGAAGGCTAAGGCTATAGGCTAAGGGTTACGTAACTGGGGCTTTTATTCCTGAGTTGTTACGTTTTTTTTAAATTTCGGTAGCAGATGTTCTTAACTCTTTAATCAGCAACCACCTCTAATAGTTCCACAATTGTCCATGCTGACCCACCTCAATGGATCACCCTGTATGCTTACTTTTATTTGATGTCTATAATTATTTTTCTAGGTACTGAAATTATAAACTATCACCTCAATGGATCACCCTGTATGCTTACTTTTATTTGATGTCTATAATTATTTTTCTAGGTACTGAAATTATAAACTATGAACACATAGAAAATATTCCCGCATCAAATTGTAGTCAGAAACCATCTGAAACATCGATTTTGGAAACTGCAAGCTTGATGAAGAAATCTGTTTTCTTGAGTCCTACCTTTGTTTCTACTGTAGCAAATGCAATTTCAGGCGAAGTTGAAATTTCAAGCAAAAACATCTCTAAAGACTCTGTTGCTTTGACAGACTGGGTAGAGCCACAAGAACCTGCAGATATCATCGAAGTTACAAACTCACTCTGCAACTCTAATGATATTCAGGAAGGATGTCTCAAAGTAGATGAATATAACATAGCTCTGAATGGAAAACGGACATCTCTGTCAAATATGAATCAAGAAAACCAATGCATGCCCCTTGATGGAAATGAAAAACAAGTAGAAGATATTAATATGACTTATGATGAAAATCTAAGAAAATTAGAAAGCAAAGTTAATAATGGTTTGGATGATGATCATTCATTTAAAAGTGACAACAATGTTGAATTGACTTTAAGTTCAACAGTCACAGATTCTGCTTGTATTTCTTCAAATGATGATCCTTATGATATTCCTGCACCAAAAGCATCAAAAATAAACATTATCTCTGAAGAAACAATCCCACTATCCAAACTTAGAGAAATTAAGAGATTACAATCTTTAAATGGTAAAAAAATCATTTTTACTGAAATAAATAATGAAAACAGGACCTCTGGGCTTCAAACTATTATGGAATCTAACTCTACAGTGCCTTCTGTAAACACTGAGATATTACATACGGATTTAGATCAAGTAAAAAGTGGAAAAAATACGAATGTAAGTAATTTAATTAGTAATCAAATACAGGCAGGAACACATATTACATCAAATATGATTGAAAATATTAATTTATTGGAAGATGAACAAAGTTTAAAAGACACCAGTAAGAACAGAACTCTTTCCTGGGAATCAACTGATAAAGACAGAAAACATTTCAATGAAGAGAACACTACTAAGGCAATGGGTGACTGTGAATTAAATGTTCAAAATAAAACTTTAGAAAATGATTTATCAACAATAGCAAATGCAAAAACAGTAAATGGTTTTGATGAAGTAGTGATGATTGATGTAGATAGAAGTGATAAAATTTCCAATGGCCAAATGGACGAAGGCACTGAACCTGCAGTTGAACATATAAAAAAATATCTTTTGGAAGAAAACGAGCACAAATGTATTATAGATAACGCAGAAAAAGTTAGTCCTTTAAGTGAAGCAATTGGTATTGAAGAACACAGTAAGGTCAAAGAGAATATGAAACAAAAAGTTACTCCTATACAAGAAGCAACTGTTATTACGGAACACAATACGGCCAAAGAGAATATAAAACAAAAATGTAATACCAAGCAAAGAAGTCATTCAAAAAATACTCTTGATAACGATAGTGCAGTGAAAACAGTAACAGAACACAAAATTTCTTCTAAAACTGTAGAAAATAAAACATTAGAACATGATGAGTTGGCTACTATTTTGAATGCAACCAAAAAACTCTCAAGCAGCATTACAGATATAAAAGTGGATAAGGTTAAGGAAATAGCTGCATATTTGCGGAAATTTTCTCATATATACACAGATAAAAAGAAAACAAAAACAGCTCTTAGCAATGATATCACTAAAAAAGAAACTATAAATTCGAATACAAATACAATTGAATCAAAATTATGTATTCAAGGAGTCGAAAAACCTGGAGGAAACATGGAAGTAGATAGAGAACACACTGGTGAGTGCAAAGTTCTTAAAACTTACGCTAGGCGCAATCCGCCAAAAGCGTCTAAACTATCTACACAAATTTTACAAATAAATGAAACATGTAATACCGTTGATGCTTTGGATCTGGATCTTGATGCTGTAAACATTTCAACAGCATGTGGAATGCAGGAATTCTGTTTATGCGATGATTTTGGCCGTTTAGCTTACTATGATTGTGAAAACTTGTATGAGCATATACATTTTTGGCACCATCATAATGCAAATTGTGAATTAGATTTAATATTTGCCATATACAGTGACGAGGCAGTTATTAGGAATAGTGAAAGTGGATTAGAAAAAGAGGAGAAGACTGAAGAAACAATAAAAGCTTATAATGTTTGTTGGCATATATATAAAAGTGAGTTTTCTGAAAATGTAGACAACTCTGACACAGAGCTAATAGGGCATAATCATGATTTAGACGAATTGAAACATGCTTGTTCTGGTGAAAGTTCACAAGTGCTTGTGTTGGATCATGTAGCTCAGAAAGTAGATGATGGAATTATGTCCAAACCCCATGATGAAGTTCGTATGGAAAATAATTCAAAATCTGATATTATTTTAGAAACGATTGACCATGATATGATTGGAACAGCTGAATCCAAAAATAGCGATAGCATACCAAATATAGGAAAGCGTTTGAATACTGATATTAATGATAATAACAGTGCTGCAGGTAGTGAACATATAAATACTGGCCTTAGCTCTTCGCAACCTAAAGTGACAGTAAGTATATACAAATCATAAACAGGGTTAAAGCAGACCCATCACCAAGCCGACGAAATCTACGTATTTTTTTGGTGGCGCAATAACATTTTAGGAACCCAATCGTGGAACCCAATCGCCTTGTGAGTGAGTGAACATGCGCGAAAGTTCTAAGAACCTATGTTCAGTCATACCGCCCGACACGTAGTTTGTAAAAATATTGAGACTGGTCTTCTACTGGACTGGTTCTGGAGAACCAGTAATCTAGTTAGAAAAATCCCATCTAAGAATAAGTAAAAAATCTCAATACCGAGAGGAAAATGTGCTGTCCACTTGGTGATGGGTCTATTTGCACCCGTTTTATTAAGCATGCAGATAAAAGTAATTTCTTTTCCTCTTTCTACTGCCACGCTGTGCTGCAGTTAACCTACGGGCATGCGACACAATTCAACTTTGTCTCTAACAACGGAAACGTATATTGCCACGATTCGCTAATCTAGCTATAATTACTTCAAAGGTTCTGCAACAAATGCCTGTTGCATGTACATCGTCTAACTCTTTTATATTCTATTTACTGTAATGCGGAAAATATAAGCACGCTCTGCCAATACCGCGTACTTGAGATGATTTTGTACACTGGCATAACACGTCTTTGCATCCGCGTAAAGCGCAATAAAATAACGCGTTCATCTACAGAATATGCCGACTGTACCTACTTACTTACATAATTTTTCATTGCATGTGTTATTCAAGTGACTTTTATGTAACTTGTCTTCTTATATACTTTCTGAGGTATACATTTATTATGTTTAAATTTCAGCCCACTTCAGCATCAAAAACAGGGTCGTCAGAAATAATTAACGTATTGGACAAGGTGTGTAAAAAATAATGTTTGCCTCGTTAATGTGCCTTATTGTCGTCAGATTTCATTGGAAAACGTTAAAAATAATTGTATTAATAGGGATGATGACATTTTTTTGTAATTTTTAACTTTAAAAACTATTCTTTCCGAATAGTGAAAATAATAAGTATTATAAAAAGTGTAAAAGCTAAAAAAATGTCAAGTTATAAGGGTTTTAAAATAACTGTTAGACAAAGACAGCACTATCGTAGAAGTGACGTCACGACTAAGTAACTTCTTACTAGCGCCATACAATGTCCGTACCGCGCGACAAGGACGGGAATAAGCCCCTCCAAAAACTTTCAAAGCGTGTTGCTTAATATTTACATTGATTTAACAGATTTTGCGATTATCTCATTTTTACTATGCTTTCTTTGATATTACATTATATTTACGAACATTTTTAATATTAGTCATCATCCCTATTATTTGATTGACTGTTGTTATGTATATATGTGCAATGCAAACTGCTAAAGAATACATGCCCCCGAAATAACCTGGTGTTCGTCAAATGCCTAGTTTGGAAAAAAGTAAGCTAGCAGCACCCTCAGTTTTAACAATGGGAATAGGCTGGAACCTTTTTTTAATTGATTTAGCTGATGCAAAAGTTAAAAATGATTTCTGTTGTGCTGTATTGTACTCATTTCATTGTATCATTCCGGTCAGAGTTGGATGGTTTTAAAGAATAGCAGTTTTATATTATCCTAACTAATATTATAAATGCGAAATCAGCTTGTTTGTTTGTTACGCTTTCACGCTAAAGCGGTTGAACAAATTTGTATGAAAAAAAGCTAGTCGTTAATATTTTCAAGTATTTAAAATCTGCAAAAATAAAAGTTTTACTGCCAAGAAGGATCTAAATTTAATCGACTTTTATGATTTTTTTTCAGACATCCTTAGAAGATTGTGATGCTAAAGACAAAACCTATCAACCTAAGCAATCTTCTAGCAATGAAAATAAATTCTCAAGAAAAGAAGAGAAATTGGATTCATCTAAAACAATCAATAAAACTGCGACAGTACGTACCATGAGATATTTATGAAAAAAAAAATACACGTATATGTGTAGATTTTCCCATAATAATTATGTTTTACCTTTTTCAGAAACGCAGCTTGTCAGGAAACACGACACCTGGCTCTGAGCCATCTTTCAAGAAAAGTGTAAAGTGTGGATTATGCAACAACATATTTTCTGGAGTGGAATGGGAACACCATGTTGCATATCAGCATCATTTAATCGCTTGGCGAGCAGGTGGTTCGATCGTAAGTGTAAAATGATTGCTGTTAATTATTTAGTAATATACCGGGTGGTAGAGACATGGCACACAACCTGTTAACCATGTATTCAGTACATTATTCTGGACCCTCGTGCATTGAAATTTTTCGTTGGTTATAAAATATATATTGCTGTTCCATACATTTAGACTACTTCGGTCAAGGATGGCACGTAACACAGTAATTTGGGCACTGCATCATTTCAGGAATATGAGTACACTATTCATCTAGTTTGTAACAGCAAAAGTCGCATTAATAATAACAAGAAAAAATATTAATGGTAAAATTACTGTTCATTAATAAAGGTATGATTGTGGAAGTATATAGTTGCACCATCTTTATTTGGTTCAGTCATGGGGCTGTCAGCAGTACTACATCATGGGTACGACAGCCATTTTCGAAGGACTGGGATGGAATTTGGTTTAGTATCAACGTGGATCTTGGATGGTGTTAGCTAATTACTCTGTGCTGAATTGAGATTGATGGTGATGCAAACAAACCCCTTTTAAAATAATCCATATCCTATAATCGTCCCGCTCCGCTCCACTAATAATCGGGCCATTCTAGCTCATACTATAACCTGCATAACCAAGTGTTGTTGTGAAATTATTGGGTAAGGTAAGGTATATAGTTTATTTTTTTTCCAGTTTTTACTAAGTCAAGATTGTTTAATGGCATGTCATGGCCCCATTCAATATTTATTTGGAATAAAGGGCACGTAGATGTAATGAGGTTCGCCATCCTTGGCGGTAGGTGTTGCACTTTTGTAGGAAACAGCAGATTTTTATCAAGTAACCGACGAAAAATGTCAACACAGGTGCGTCCAGAATCATGTACTGAATCCATGGTAACAGGTTGTGCTTCGATGTCCCTGCCCCCGGTGTGTATTAAAAAAAAAATGCGTGAGTTGTTGTGCACCGTCGCGAACGATTCGGACTGGCAAATTGTAGGTACTCTCAAATGAAACTCAGAAAATTTGTAGTAACATACCTATTTGAAATTTTGTTTATTTGTCATTTAGCTTCAAGACACGACGACATAATTATACACTTCCCAGACTTTCCTGATTTCCCATAGTGTCAAGCATACATTTTATTTAATATACTGTCTGTTACTGTTACAGAAACTGGACGACCCTGAATTAGTGCATAGGCTGAAAGATAGATTAAAAACTCTAGGTGTGCTGGAGTGCAGTTTATGCAACATGCAAATAAAGAAGTTTAGCCGATTCATGGAACACATTAAGTACTGTATACGAAAGAAGGTAGTTCATTTTTTATTACTTTGTACAGTTTTTTTTTATTAATTTTAAGAAAACTTACAGCTAACAAATCAAGTATTCAGAAGCAATATGTAGAAGAAAGCCAATTACTAGTTTCCACTTATATAAGATCCCCCATAATAAATTAAAAAACCTTATATTCATGTAGCCAGTTAATGGTGTCTTTACCGGGCTGCAGAAGGATATATACTATTTTCTTTTCCATATTCTATTCATTTTTCTTTATTTTAGCTTTCAGGCGCCGACATTAAGCCAGATAAGCCTCCGCGCAAATCAAGAACAGCACTAGACGAGAGTGTTACTTGTGGCGTGTGCCAGAGAACTATACTGTCTTCTAAATGGCTTGAACATATAGGAAGTGTCCATGATTATTTAGCTTGGAAGCACGGACAAGATGCTTTGGTGAGTATTTGTTTAATTGTCTATGACAACGTTGCTGTGAGTGTGCATCCGTGTACTGTGCCCGCCTAAAACAGTACTCGAAAATAAGGCACTCTCTTAAGCTCGATGTGTCATATTGACGCCCCGGTATAGTATTTATATCTCACGGATCGACGCGCGCTTTACTTGTGGTTACCCAGTAAGCCAGAAGCTCTCGGTACCGTCCGAGACAATGGCGAAGTCGGAGTGTTGTACGTGTGTGTGTTATGTGCTGACGGTACTTATTTTCATGCACACATTCACAGCGTGTTTGTACACTCTGTTGTCACAAGTAAAGCGCGTTGCTTCGTGATAATAAAACTACTGTATTTTGATAGTAAATTAGTGTTCGAAATTCTATCGATGGGCATCATATCTAATTGTAATTAAAACATAAAATTGCGTTTTCCTTTCCAGAATTTGGATAATAAATCAGAAGTTTGGCAACACCTGCAGAACATTATTAGGCTGAATGGAAGTTTGACTTGTTACAAGTGCGGGTTGCAACGCAGTCGTGTCAAGACGTATCAGGCGCACATTAAATCTTGTGATGGTAGTGGGGTGAGTAGAGAAAATAATGTACAGTAAAGGAATTAAGAGATAGAGCAACTTAAGGTAAATTTTTACTAGCATGGGGCTGATTATTTTACCAATGTTGCAGAGAAAAGGTCACATGTGCCCAAAAGCCAGAAAAGATTTACTTGAAAATTGCCTAATCCTTTCGTTCCACGAGTGCATACAATATGATGATAGTGTCAAATTGGGAAGAACCTGAAACTGCAGTGGAAATAAGACAACGGCTTATCTAAACTCCGATGTGTTTTATTTCAGTTATGTTTGGACGAATCCACAATAAGTGTCGATTTGAACTCATCAACTATTCCTGAAAATGAAAGCGCTGAAGCAAGTTCTGTGAAGTGTGGAGTCTGTGAGCAGAATGTGGCACACTCTGACTGGGTTGAGCACATTTCCAAAGAACATAATTATTTGGCCTGGCAGGAAGGTGAAACACCATTGGTACGTATTTAAAGGGGTTTAATTGAAACTCCGAACCTACTTCACTAATGCATCATAGGCGTAATTTCAAAGAAGGCGTAGTGGAATAAGATAATAAAAATAAAAAAAACGATGGAAATAAATCGAGAAATTATACCCTTGAAACGTTTTTATAAGGTAATGATTTATATTCATTATTCCCGTCCTTTTTGCGCGGTACGGACAATGTATGGCGCTAGTACGAAGTTACATAGTCGTGACGTCAATTCTGCGATAGTGCCGTCGTTGACTAGCAGTTATTTTAAGCTCTTTTACGTTTGAAAGCTTAAGTGGTAATAGGCTGGTAACATCTCTCGCAGAAACGAAAATCGTTGGGGAAATCGAGTTCTAGAGTGGAGACCGCGTTTTGGGCAAACGTAGTGTGGGATGCCCGCCGGCTAGGTAGAGCGACGACTTGCGAAAGGCAGCTGGCAGAGACTGGATGAGGAGAGTCGAAGATCGGGCTCAGTGGTGTTCACTAGGAGCGGCTTACATCCATTAGTGGACGAATATAGGCTGATGATGATGATGATGGTGACAGTTTTTATAATATTGTTTCTACGCAATATTGTTTTCGCGATAAATATGCGTTTTCATGGATCTCTCTTTTTGAAATTAGTTTAAACACAACTTACTTTACTTGAGAATTGCGGCCTAGCTCTGCCCAAGCACACTACTGGTGTGCGGCCAGTGTACTGTACCAGTATTCAGATCGTTTGAGTGTTTAACATTTAGATGTTTGATTCTTAGGAATAACATCAATCACTTGTTTATTCCAGGATTTAGAAGAAGAAGAAGCAGTGTGGAATCACTTGCAGCAATTCATCAGACAAAACGGAGGATTAACTTGTCACAAATGTGGCTTAGTTCGTAAACGCGTCAAATTATATTTGACTCATGTTGAAATGTGTGATGGCACAAACGTAAGTACTTACCTCTCACGCATACTAGTAACTATTTTAGAACAGGAACGGAAACCAATAAACAAATTTACAACAGGAACAGTCCTGTTGTGAATTTGTTTATTGGTTTCCGCAGGGAATAGAAAAAAAAAACAAGTGGAAGTGCCCACGCAGCTATCACGCGCGTGTCACAATTATGCGGAATATATATAAAATAATAACAACCTTCGACCGTTGTAATAAGACTTAATTTTGTATGAACATAACTTTGACGATACACGACACGATGACAAAACACTGTAACTATTACTAATCTCATGTATTTTCTTGTATTGATGTTATTATTTTCATAATGTATTTTGTTTGTATTTAGTTTAAATTTCACTGAAAGGACGTGGCCAAAAATTGTATGGGCTTGTGCCCCAGAATGTACAGATACAAAATATTTGTCATTTAATAGTACTGATCTTCTACAAACAAAATTAAAAAGAGGCATATTGCTGAGCAGTTGTGGACAAAAGTTATGAACGTTTGAAAAGATTGATTTTTGCACTATGGCTAAGGTATTTCATGTAAAATGTGTATATATCTGTGCCAGGCGTTAAATTTTTTATAATCTGATAAAATCTAAAGTTTGTAAATATTGTTTATAGAACTTAAAGTAAAATATTTACAGTAGCATATTCTGTATATGGCAAATAATAAAACAAAGAACATTATTTTAATCATTTAATGTTATCAAAATATTATTTCAATTCCAAAATGCCGTGTCTTCTTGCACGTATAACTGATCTTCAACAGCCATAACAAACATTGGTATGACCAAGTTGTCTTTCCCTTGAATTGGTTACAAGGCGTCTTGGTTTATTGTCATAACAGGCACCACAGACACAGCTATGAGGTGACAACTGTGAAGGTAAAATAGGAACCTATTAGTCTTAGATTTGACCACGACGATAGAATATGGAGTAAATAATACCTGTCGTATGTATTTTAGTACGAGGTACTTATTGAAAATAGAACTTACCTCAAAAGTTAACCACTCATATAGAAGAACTCATCACATCAGGGGGTAATGATGATATTACATGCCGCCTGCGCGCGTTCTCTTATTGGGAAAACTACAGTCAACACACGCTTGTAAAAGGTCCATTTTCGTTGTTTGTAATTATACAGTTTACAGTCATTATTAGTTAGAGCACTCGTGTGGCGCTACGACACTATAAAATATAAACGTCTAATGCGAAAACAATGAAACAAAAACACGATTCGAACGAGAAAAACGCTCAAACGTCAAAGAAGGAATATGGTATTGACAATTGACATTTTTCAGCGGTGCTGCCAGTAATAACGTCATATCATCCTATCCGTAACTGCACTAACATCTATAAATTCAGTCATAGATGGTTCGATTTATAGACAAGAACACATACAAAAAATACGTTTTATTACATTATGGTTACGAATAATTTATGTGTATATTTAAGGCCTGCTAAGCGTTTATTTATTATTTTAAAAACCTTCGTATAATATTTTTTCCCTGTTCTGAACTTATCTAATAGTATATGGCAACATTAAAAGGTATATAAAACGCAAATCAAACAGAAAAACTTTTAATAACGATTATTTCTCCACTTCTGCTATGATGCATAAAAAGTTGTTCAAAATTCTTTATTTATTTTATTTTAATTATCTGCATTAAATGTACGTTTGTACTCCGTGGGGCACATTTTGTCCATCTCCTTTGTATGTCTTACATGACAAAACATAGAGCAAACTATAATATGTAAGACCTTGAACTTTAACCTATGTTTCACGAATAAATGATTCTGATTCTGACGAAAAGCTTATTTAAAGGTTAACTGACGGGCACTTCCACTTGTTTTTTCTATTCCGTGGTTGCAGTTGGAAGTTCACTAAAGTTGTAAAAATTAAATCTGCTGAACCTTTTCCCAACTATGTGGGGGTTGCCTTCCAGTATTTTACATGCAGTGACTAACTATCTGACCTACACAACTGCTAGAAAGATAAAGCTGCCTCTAGCTGCTGCTAATGCATTGATCAGCGGCCTGTGAAATGTCAAAGTGTTGCTGCGAAAAAGAGATGGCACTTATCCATTCATCTTTCTCTTGAGTGGCTCCAACACATCATATGTTCGGCTACATAAAATCCAATTATGAGCGGTATTAATACGGTACGGAGTATTACTGAGCCCTATCTTTACTTTTTATTTAGGCGCTGCAAACAGACACAGGTGCAATTAAAAATCGTTAAACTACTGTCTAGCTGTGAACTGTGAGTGTGTGTGTGCTTGTGTGTGACCTCTAGATGAGTTTGTTTTAGACAATGACAATAAACATGTAATAACTATTTAGATAACACATTTATTTTATTTTTCAGAGCCAAGTGGATAATTCGTCTAATAATATCAGTTTGAACACTACAACTAGGATTACTGACTTGAATACTACAGCTGAGTCTACCGACGAGTGGTTTGAGGTACCAATAGAAAAGGAAGATAGAAAAGTTGTGAAATGTGGAGTTTGTAGTGAAGAGGTGCCGATCTTGGAATGGATACAACATATCGGCAAGGAACACGAATACTTGGCGTGGCAAGATGGGGCTGCACCATTGGTAGGGCTTTTCTTGTAAATTCAGGAAAATTAATTGTTCATCTTTACTACCAACTTAATTAGGGTTTTCACGGAACTTCACGATTTCTACATAGAATATAAAATGTTCATCATTCGTATGACCAAGTCGGAAGTTTGTACATTTATAATTTTATAACACTTATTAAATACTAAAATGTTTCAGGACTTAGAAAACGAGTTAGAGGTAAAAGTACATCTACTTGAAGTGTCTAAACAAGGCGGCGGGCTGGTTTGCAACAAATGCGAAAAGAGATTGAAGTACCCCAAAACGTTTCAGATCCATATAAAGGAATGCACTGGGCCTACCGTAAGTACAAAAAAAAAACTATTTCAACATCCATTGATAATATAAAAATTGTAGTACTAACACGCTCGAGGTCATTAGTATTGGGGCTTGAGGCAGAGCGGGAATTTAATTTATAGTAACATGTCCGCAACCGTTATTATCCTTTTCATTGGCGTTAAATAAAATTTCCTGTAAATAATAAGGGTACTACTGATCTCGCGCGCGTTTATCCCACTGGTTGACTGTACATTTGTTGACTGAAAACAACTCTGATTTCTTTTACAGGTGTCTTCTGAGAAGAAATTAGATTCTTCAACCCCGAGTTGGATCGAAATATTGAGTAACAATAAAATTAAAGATGAGATTTTTACGTGCGGTGTATGTGCCATTACTATAGAAAGTGAAAATTGGATCAATCATATAGAAGCCAAGCATCAGTACTTGGCTTGGGTGGAAGGCCAGCCCCCTCTTGTGAGTATATGGATGTCATTAAAGATTTTTCAAAATACGGAAAAGGAAATATTTTTATCTAATTACACAAGGAAGCTACGTGGCACGCTAGATCAATGACCTATTTAAAATAAGCGACAATGTGACATTATTTGCCAAAAAATTAGACAATTTACACATTTTCGCGATAGGTACTAAAATGTGGTTAAGCGTTCCACATTTTGCGTGTCATCTAAGGATGCGCAGGAGGCGCAGGGACCATGCGCAAGGCCCTTCTGTATCGCAATTTTGATATTGATGTACTTGTCAAATTGTCGCCTGTCACCTGTCGGTTTTATTAATAAGCCCCTGGTGAAAGTCGCGGGAAATCACTGTACCGCTCATTATGGCGATGTTTGGGGGGGGGGTATAGATGGAAATGTTGTCGGTTTAATGAATTACATAAGTTTGGGAAAAACTTCCAGAAACAATCTCTTGACTAAAACTTACAATTTCAGAACCTCGAAGACACTGTAATGGTACAAAGACATTTGAACGATGTTTCTAAAGTAGTGGGAGGTCTGACGTGTATGAAGTGCGGCGTCAAGCGAAAGTACGTCAAGTCGTATCTGCTTCACGTAGACTCGTGCCAGGGGAAACATAACAACAGCGAACTTTCCTTTATGTTGATGAGTAAAGGTAAAAAATGTTATTTATAAATAGACTTAGCTACTGTAAGCGTGTTACGTTTGTAAGATAGAGTGCTGAAAAAATCGCAGTTTACTAAATAATAAAAAAGTGCACATAAAAACGCGAAGCTCACGTCTTATTGATCCTTCTGTAGTTATATTTTATATATATTTTAACTTTCAGATATCGTTGAATGTGCTATATGTGCTGCAACGATGGAACCCAAAGACTGGCGCGCTCACGCTATGGCGGAACATTACAACATTGCCTGGGTGGTTGGAGACAATCCCATTGTAAGTCTAGATCATCATTATTTAAATGCATTACTTTTAAATTTATATCCTGATATCCATCCTTACTTATTCCCCAAACTATGAGGGTCGAATAAATGCGCAAAAAACTATGATAAATTTTTGTATTTCAGGAAATAAATAATCCATATGCAGTTGAAAGTTATTTGAAAAAGTATCTGCATGCACACAATAAATTAGTTTGTAAAGTGTGTAAAATAAGCAGGGTATCGTTCGTCGGATTTTATGCTCACATTATCGTCTGTGGCAAAACTGAAAAGGTTAGTTACATTCAATACGAAATACTTAGCATAGCAAGCAATAATTTAATTTGATGTTGTGACCTTTTGAGCCTATAAATAAGTTGTAAATTTTGTTTTAACAATCATTTTAGGAAACGGAAATATACAAAACCGTGTGTGACATATGTAACAATAAGTACTTGCGTATTTACAAGAACCAGCATATGACTATGCACAGAGAGAAGGAATACGCCATGGAACGCAAGCTGCTGGTTGCCAAAGAGCAAGCGCTGAAGAAAGAGGCTGATGAACCCGTGGATGTCATTCTGAAGGGTCGTAGGAAGGCAGCTGAGAAGTAAGCATTTTATTAATGTTAATGGCTGCGCTGTCATTCGTACATCTTTGACAGTCGGCAACCAAAAACTGGGTAGTGTACTACACAGTTTTTGGTTACCCCTTGTCATGACTGGTATCAGACCACCAGGTCAGATAAACGGTCGCGCCATGTTAAATACTGGTATTTAGCTGACAAGACAAATTAGTACAGTACCCAACTGATATGGCTTACCGATGTACCTGCGCAGAAGATACGATACCAATCGGCACGCTCCACGCACCGCGTTTCTTTTTCCTGTACCGCTATTGGTCGGCAGCTGCCGCCATGTTAGCGCGCGCCGCGTGGTATGTTAGTGAGCAGTGTTGCCAATTTAGCGACTTGTCGCTAGAACTGACGGACTTTTGCTCAAGTCTTAGCGACTAAAATAAAGTTTTGACGACAAAAATTGTTTTGCGAAAAAACGAACGATGGCGATTTTTGGAGTACAAATTAAAACAGCCCTAGCTTATAGATTAGATATTTCAACAAATATTCCAAGCAACACATCCAATTTTCATTCAAATCTAAGTTTTGCTATTGAATACGGCCAGTTCTCCGATAATTTCTACTATTTAATGTCGCATGTAGCTAAGTTGCTATTCTTTCATTACCTCACTCGAAAGCTGAGGTTGAAAGAGTATTCAGTGCTATGAATATAATAAGAACAAAACAACGCAATAGATTGTCCTTAAAAACTATTAATGCGTTGATCCTGATAAGAGATCAGATGAAAAAACAAAATAAAGATTGTGCATCGTTTGAAATACCGTCGGAAGTGGAACAAACAAAAGTTATTCCTTGGCAACAAAAAACGTTGAACAGCAACATCAGCTTCTGAGCTCCGCAGTTGAAGTAGACGTTCAACCGTCTACTTCAATTGCGGCTGTATCAGATGACCATGAGACTGAAGAATTATTTGAATTATTAAGTAACGATGATGAATAATAAATAATATTTGAATTTCTAATAAATAAATAAGTAATTTTGGCAAATTGTGATTAAAACAACAAAGTATTAATGTGATTGTTACAATAATGATAATATAATCAATTAATCATTTAATTAAAGATAGATGTTATCCTCATATTTCACACCGCCTTTTCTGTCCCCGACAAAATTATAGGTATTCTCCCAGACAAAATCGTGGATCCGCTCCGTGGAGTTAGTTTTAGTGACTTTCTAGCGACTTTTGTTTAAGAGTCTAGGGCTCGGAATTTTTGGAGTTGGCAACACTGTTAGTCAGCCACCAAACTTCTGGTCGAGTGCACGCGCAGCAGGCAAAAGTACACTTAGTGGCAACAAAAGTGAGGAATACACTTTTGTTGCCACTAAGTGTACTTTACTTGTTTGAGTTTAAAATGAGTTCTTCAAAAAGGGGGCAACCACTTAAAAGTCAAGGTCGGAAAATAATTTTCAATGTGCACGAGTTTATGAAGAAAGAAGCTCAGGAGTCTAACTAAGAACACAACATTAACAAAAAATCGATTTTTGAAAATGATTGACCGGACGGCCGAAGCTACACAAATTTCTAACCGAACAATAACGAGAATTCTTAAAGAGAAGGATCAACATACGAGTGAAAACATTGCGGGGCCTTCTTTTAGAACGCCGAAAAAGGGTAAATTGAAAAAAAAACTTATCGTAAGGAATTGGACGAGTTTTCATACCAAGCGCTTATACGCAGGAAAATGTATAACTTTCACCGCTAAGAAAAACAGTCACAATGAGAGCGCTATTGGAGAAATTAAAAAGAGATATCGACTTCGAAGGGGGCAGAGAAACTGCGCCGAATCGTAAAAGAGATAGGATTTATATTTAGGAAAACGCAAACGTACTGTTAGTTGCTGGCGGAAAAAGACGAAGTAAGATTATTAAGAATACGATTTTTAAGAAAAATAAAAAGTATCGCAATGAAGGGAGACCTATTGTGTATGGCGACAAGACTGATGTTCATTCGACCCACACTAAGGAACAAGCCTGGTCTGACGGGCAAGGCAAAGGCAAAAAAAAACCATTTCGAAGGGACCGAGGTTCATAATAGTGCATGCTGGTGGCTAATGGATTCATACAAATGCTTTGCTCATGTACCAATCGGCTCAGACCACAGGAGACTATCACAGTGAGATGAACAAAGAAAATTATGAGACATGGTTGCAAGAGAAATTAATTCCCAATCTCCAACCGAATTCTGTGTTTGTCATTGACAATGCGTCATACCATAGCACATTAGAGGACCGGGCACCGAACAGTAACTCTGCGAAAAAGACTATGCAGGATTGGTTAAAAGATAAAAACATACCTTTCAATATCAAAGCGTATAAACCGGAATTGTACGATATAATTAAACGCCATAAGCATCTCTATGTAAAGTACTCGCTTGACACCATAATGGAAGCTCACGGCCAAACAGTGTTAAGGCTCCCTCCATATCATCCGGACTTCAATCCGATAGAAAACATTTGGTCGCAGGTGAAAGGTCACGTAAGCAAATTCAGTGTTGCCATGAATTTGACCGAAGTGCAGAGTCTATTGTCTGAAAAATTCGCATCCATCGGTCCATACGAGTGGCAAAAAGTTGTAGATCATGCCATCAAATGCGAAGACGAATTTATGACATTGGAAGAGGCCATCGACGATAGATTGGACCAATTTGTAATAAACACCAACGAAGATACATCATCCTCATCGGATAATTCGAGTCGTGATAGTGATGGTAATAGTAGCGACGCTCAGAGTGATATTGGGATAGCAGGAGTGCGGCCTTTAGATTAAGTTTTTTCTATTGCTTACTAAATAAATACCTATTTGTTTATTAAATAAATCGTACATTTTAAATAACCTGTATTTTTTATTAAATATATATTTGATGAAAACTGGTGGCCCGATAAAATTGGCACGAAGTGTAATTGTGCGGTGGGGCGTGACTTGCGAGTGAGACGGAACTATCAGCTGCAGTGTATTGTGAACCTTATAGTAGTGATCTAAGGCTGATTGAAGTTATAAGCATTCATTCGTCAATCTTCGGGGCCATACCTACTTTCTTTTCTATGCGAAGATTCACGACGCGCCTTATCAGTTGGGTACCACTGTATCATGCTTAACTTTTGACTTATGATGTCAAACAGTGTATCAACCATCCAACCATGTTTGTATGGAAATAATGCCGACTGGATTTACGACGTGTTAAAAGAGGGAAAATAGCCCCCTTTTCACACTTACGTCGTGTAGCAGTAAAATAATACGTTTGACATAACCATCCTCTAGAATTATGATTACAACATGTTGTTCTTTTTTCTTTTTAGAGCGAAGAACGTAATCGAAAAGTATAAAAACAACTTCCACGATGTAAGTTAATTTTTAACTATCCTTTACGTAATTTGAGCTTATAACAATTACTATTTCTCACACATTTGAATAAATGACATCGATATGTTGTTAATTCTCTTAACATTATTGTGCTTTATTCTTCAGGGTAATAACCACTGTTCAAAATGTGGTTTTAATTCTGAAAATGAGAAAGAGCTGTCAGACCACGTGTGCGTAGACGACAATTGGGGCGACGCGACCGATTCTGACGAGTCAGTCAAGTTAGAAAACTGTTCCAGTGACGATTCTGACGAGTCTGACATTGATTCTAACGTATCAGACGAGGAAAGAGAAGCGCGTGAACATGCCCCTAATAAAAAGAAAAAACACTCGGATGCCAGTAAGTGAAACCATACCATAGTCCGAAAAAAAACACGTCATCATTCTTCGTTGAAATTTTTGGTTAAAATCTGAGAAGCCTCAAGGTTTCTGTAGAGGTAGCTTATCCTACTTGCAGAAACGAATTGATCGAATTCTTCACATTTTCCAATTTTAGCGACCTTGCTCTTTGACCATTGTTATGATACTTAATTATTTTGATAATTTTTGTTTGCAGGTTCAGCCAAAATATGTCGATTACCATACCAAATTAGTAATCTAAGCACTTACATGAAGAGAAGCACTGAAGGATTGTAAGTAACAAGATCTATAATAAATTTAATCTATGTACAAATTATAAATTGAAGTCACATTTCGTGTCTGTCTGTATTCTTCTAAGCTACCCTCTTCTTTGCTAGATTTGCCTTTTAATGAGTTTAAAGCTGAAGTAAAATCCAACCTTTGTTCAAAGGCATATTATTCAGTTATCGACTACTTAAACGATAAGAATAGTTGATCGCTGTAATTAACTCAAAACAATGTTTATGTTCTTTCTCCAGAATCAGCTTACCTACTGACAGGGTATACGAGTTCGTATATTTATTTTAATTTTATTTGACTGTTTAAGTCAATTATTTTTAGTTATCTTCATTTATTATTGACATGATCTACTCATTACAATGTTTTTTTAACGAGTTGTATTGCAATAAGTGGTTAGCTAGCGACCTCGACAATTGATCTTAATTTATTCTTGCCTGAACCTTGCCGATTTCGTCATGCTCCCGTAGATGTCACTGCTTGCGGTAGCGTCGGGGATCGGGTTGCCTCCTTCCCTCATTTATGGCGAGGGGGGCAATGGCTGATCTTTGCGTTATGCTCGTGAAGGGTGCTGTTTGTGGTGACTGGTCGTCTTGCTGTCTATGGTTTTGTTATTGTTAAAGTAATTGTTCTGTTAATTTATTTTACTTCGATGGTCCTAGTTTATCATTTGTATGTACTTAAAAAATAATCCAAAAATGCATATGTTAGGTGTCACGCCCCTTATGCTCGGAGGCTTTTATTTGTGTATTAAGTTATGTTGTTGTTTTTTTCTTTGATTGTTATTGGTTTCTGTTTTGGGTAGATTGGCGTGGCTAGCTTACATATGGCAGATAATTTAATATGTTTTTTTTTGTGTTTAACGGTTTTTCTTCTTTGATTACCATATAATTGTATAGTTCAAGGGTTTTTATAACTAAACAGACAGCTGTGCTGCTGGGGAGTTTGTTGCGCCACTTCTTCCCAGCTAAAGCACTAGGATGTGGTGAAGGGCGGGCGTTTTGGGGGACTGTCTTATGTAATTTTGACGTTCGAAAAGTGCTGACTCTCAGCCTAGTTTGAATAAATGACTTTTGATTTTGATTTTACGCGATTGATTTTAATGTGGTTTTCACCATCATTCAGAGAATTTAATATGGAAGGTTTAAGTGAATCATACATATTAAATATACAAGACAATACAGGGTGTAAAAAGATCCAACACAAAGCCGTCAACTACACACAAAAACTTGCACAGCAATTGTTGAGCTTTTGTGGGGCATTTAAAGTTGTGTGTTAACATAAAAAACTTGTATTCGTAAAAAAACGTCAGTAAAAGTTGGAATTTTGACCTTCAATATCTCTGTAACCATAAGGTTCCCAGTTATGGTCCAGTACAAAAAAATTATAACAATGACGGGGGGTACAAGTGACTCTCGGCTTCGTTAAGTATCTTTTAACACCTGTTATGATAAAGAAATCTCCAAGTCGTAAAAACCGTGCGAAGCAAGGACGGGTCGCTAGTCATTTTATAATGTAGTAGTATAATAATAAGTACATAGTAACTACGTACGTAATAACTGCATTGTAGATAACTAATATTTACCTTATCCTTTAACAGTATTGACACGTATCTGACTGACGAAGATTTGTTCCCGCTGTGGCATAGTTGTGAGCTTGAAGAAGTGCCTGAGAATGAAGTGGTGCGTTACATGCCGCCCGTTGAAGAGTCCTGTAAAGTTAGATTTGATGAAAATCAAGACTGGGTGACGTTCAATCGACTTGAATCTGGTAGAGTAAAAGGTAATACCTATAAAACTACAAAGTGATTGCTGATTTATATTTGACTAGCACTTCGCCCGTGACTTAGTCCGCGTGGATTTAAAAAAAAAAAAAAATCTGATAACATGTTTTTCTGAACCCGGAATTATAAAACTTTGTATAAAAAGGATTGCATGAAACGTTTTAAAATTAGGTGGACTCCTAGATGGCGTTGTAAAACTGCAGTCCCTGGCAATTAGTGAGTCACTGCCATCTGTTGAAAAATTGTACGAACAAAAATTGCCAGCTCAATTGCCGGACCTAGGGAGGTTTCATTTCTTTGTATGTGATGGGGTATCTGTACGTAGTATTATATTATCTGTGCCTGGTTGATGGCATTGTTGGCAAAAAATATATTTCATTGGTGAATAAAAACTAAAACTAACGTAATTAGTTGAACTAACGATTGAGGATTAAAGATTAAATCAGTTTATCTGGTAAAAAATTTAAACAACCGATTGAATTAGTTTTAGTTATCAATTTGATGATTAAAATGTTGATTTAAATTAGTAAAATGTCAAATGAAATGCAAAAAAACTGTTATTAAATTGAACACATGATTTTTAGGGTTCCCTAGCCAAATGGCAAAAAACGGAACCCTTATGGATTCGACATGTCTGTCTGTCTGTCCGTCCGAATGTCACAGCCACTTTTTTCCGAAACTATAAGAACTATACTGTTGAAACTTGGTGAGTAGATGTATTTTGTGAACTGCATTAAGATTTTCCAAAAAAAAAAATTTTTGGGGTGTCCACATACTTAAAACTGAAACTCATATTTTTTTAAATTTAACCCATACGTGTGAGGTATCTATGGATAGGTCTTCAAAAATTATATTGAGTTAGCTAATTATATTTTTCTAAACTGAATAGTTTGCGCGAGAGACACTTCCAAAGTGGTAAAATCTCCCCCCCCTGTAACTTCTAAAATAAAACTAACAAAAATATGTGATGTACATTACCATGCAAACTTCCATCGAAAATTGGTTTGAACGAGATCACTAGATGAATGTTTACTTATATCAATTACTTGCAACTTAATTTAAAAAAATACACTATTATTAAAACATCGATCAAAGTTACAACGAACTACAAGAACTTTTATATTATGTTACTTGCTGCTACGGAATCCTTCATGGGCGAGTCCGACTCGCACTTGGCCGCTTTTTATTAGAATTAGTCGCACATACAGCCTCGACAATCAACCTTGTACTCTCTTTGTTTGTGGATAGTCACACAAACAGGAATACCGAACATTACTTTTATAGGTACCTGCAACATATACTTGTTTTGAATTGAACGAACCTGAGTAATCAAACTATATTTACTTATTTGCCAATGATATAGTGTGACGATTTATAAAAAAAAAAACATTGTTTTGTTATACGCGGAACGGAACGCGGTAGCACGTGTTTGTTTCTTCTCTAAACTAATTAATAGAAAAAGTGGTAAAAAGTGATTAAAAACTATAGTGGCATATATTATTGTAAAGCTATTGAACTGTACTGTGCAGTGCTGGTTTCAGTTTTTCAAAACACTAACATATGAGTGAATCATAAGCAAAAATCTTCTCAAAACTTTTGTATAAACTAGTGTCCCTGACCTAGGGCAACTCGCAGTTCGCTCGCTTCAACGCACACACTCAAAGTGCTTAACCGCTTTCTTACCTAATGTTCACGAATTCGTACATAACTCAATATACCTACTTACTTAATAAATAATAAAACACCAAAAAATATTGTAGTAATAAACATAAATAATGGAGTGCCAAAAGTGTAAAAAGGTACTATCGAAAAAAGGAGCCCACTTCATGTGTCAAGGATCCTGTCAAGGAACTTTTCATAGAAGCTGTGTCAAAGGCCTAGCTGCAGACATGAAGGCGGGAAAAAACAGGATCTACTGTAACAACTGTGAAGACGAGGGCTCTGATGAAGAAGAAGTGGAGGAAGATGTACAAGACTTTGAAAAAATACTAAAGGATATTCAAAAAAAGGTCAGTGCCATATCCGGACTAAAGAAGCATTTAGACACAATTCAACAAAGCATTAGCGTATTATCAGACAAGTACGATACACTAATATTTGAACACGAAGAATCTAAAGGAAAAATATCGAAACTTGAAAAAACTGTGACAAATATTAACAACAGATGTGTGTATTTAGAGAAATGCAACATTGCACTCGAGCAAAAACTACAAGACGCTGAGCAATCATCCCTTAAACAAAACCTCGAAATTGTAGGCGTTGAATATATACCTGGCGAAAACTTGAGAGAGATCGTGAACAAAATTGGAGATGAGATGGGCGTCAAAAGCACTGAAATAGAATGGGTAAAACGGAACAGACATTCCAAACAAGAAAATAAACCATCTTCAATAATGGTAGGCTTCAAGGCGTCAGGCATTGAATCAAGGGAGGAATGGCTAGCCAATCGTCGCAAATTGATTGAGTTAAATAGCAGCATCTTTACCGGCGGATCAACAACAAATAAATTATATATCAATGAAGACCTAACTAAAGCTACTAAGACACTGCTGTGGAAAACAAAAATACAACTTAAAGGTGTATACAAGTATATATGGGTGACAAATGGAAAAATACTGGCGAAGAGAAAGGATGGCGATAATACAATATGGATAAGAAGCGAAAACGAACTGAGTCAGTTTTCAAAGTAAAATAAATACTTAATTCTAGGCTTTAAATAATGTTAAAAATTAAAACTATGCTTAGCCGTGATTAGTCGTGATGCACAAAATTCGCTGACTTTAATAATTTTGATGTCATAACTGATAATACAGTAAACTATACCTGTGCTAACGACCTGGGTAATTGGATAAGTTCAATTGTACGCAATAAAGGACTATGTATACTGCATGTAAATATTCGCTCTCTAAAAAAACACTTCAGTGAACTACTTTTGACTATAAATTCATGTATAGATCATCTAGATGTAATTGTACTTACTGAACCAAATATTAACCAAGCCTTAGTGTCATTATTTCCAATAAAGGGTTATAGTGTAAATAATTATACGCGAGTGGACCGAAGCGGTGGAGGGGTATTGGTGTACACGCGCGAGGGGCTGAGTGCGCGTGTGTGTGAATTGACACAGTCCACAGGAATGTGTTCGGCAGAGTGCGTCTCCATAACACTCCAGTTCAATAATGAGAAAGTACATTTAATAGCAATTTACAGACCACCGCGACTAAATAAACAGACTAAATTAAACCAATTTATGGATGAATTCCGGAACCTTATTGAAAAAATACCTATAAATTCTAAAGTAGTCTTCTGCGGGGATATAAATATAAACCTGTTAAATTGTCATGACAAATTTGTGATATCGTACGAAAATCTGTTATCTGAACATGGTTTCACAAAGTGCATAAATGACATTACTAGAAAGGAAATTGTATCGGGAAAAGTGGCCAAATCTTGTCTCGATCATATTTATATTCGAGCAAATAATGCCGTCATGCATTCAGCTGTAATAAAACAAAAAATATCAGATCACTATTTCGTTGCGGCCAACGTGCAGTGGAGACGCACACCGTCGAGGCAGTCGTCGCAAACTCGCAATCCATGCGATGCACAACCGTCTCCGCTACGACTCGTGACCACTAAGCGCGTCCTTGACAATAACAAAGTTCGAGAGAAATTATTAAGCACTGATTTTGACCACCTGATGTCATTAGAGTGTCCTATTAAATTATATAGAGCATTTAAACAAATATTCGTGGGTATTTACTCTGATTGTTACGTAAATAAACGTATTTCTAACAGTAACAGGAACAACAAAAAATGGATTGACAATAAGTTGAAGTCTATGATAAAAGAAAAAGACAGATTATTTGAGTTATGGAGTAATGAGCCAAAGAATATGCTAAAGAGACTTAATTATACCAAATTTAGAAATAAATGCCAAAAAGCTATAATTAAAAGTAAACATATTTATGATAAAAATTGTATATTAGAGTGTAATAAAAACATTAAAAAAATTTGGGATAGGATAAATACTATGATGGGAAACCATAAACAATCGGTAGATGAATTAATTCTATCAAATATGGTCGGACAAGGAAGTATAATAGACATAAGTAATAAATTTGCGTCTACCTTCAGTAAAGAAATAGAAGATATAAAACATAAGTGTCATGAGATTTTGTTGGACAGGCATACCTATGTAAAAGCTACGGACTTGTCCATGAGGTGGCATCCAGTAAGCTCGAAATATGTCAAAAACATAATAAAAAACATGAATACAAATAAATCACCGGGTAGCGATCTTGTGCGAATGTCCGACCTTAGAATAGTTATGGATAAAGTGAGCCCCGTTTTAGCTAAACTAATAAACCTAACTGTCAAGAGCTACAAATTTCCGAACAAGCTGAAAGAGGCAATAATCCGCCCAATTCACAAAAAAGGTGATCGCAAAAATGTTTCAAACTTCAGACCTATATCAATTTTATCTAGTATAGATAAAATTATAGAAAAGTGTATCGTCAACCAATTAAGTAACTATCTGCAAAAAAACAACATCATTAACGAGTGTCAACACGGTTTTTTAAAAGGAAAAAGTACAAATACATTGCTAACAAAATTCACAGACGAAATTAACAGTTACCTTAATGATAAAAAAATTGTTATTACTATCTTTTTTGACTATAAAAAAGCATTCGACACTTTGCAGTCAGATACCCTCCTCAATGCAATGGAGGAGTGTGGGGTGAGAGAACCACTGAACCCATGGTTCCGTGATTACCTCACCACGCGCTCGTACCGTGTGAGGGTGGAGGACGTGCTTAGTGACAGAGTTGAGGTACGGAGTGGGGTGGCGCAGGGCTCAGGATGTGGGCCAATTTGTTATCTCATGCATGTTAACAGCTTGTGCCGAGTGCTAAAGCATTGTTCAGCGTATATGTTTGCAGATGACTTGTGCATACTTCGCTCCGGAACTAATTTGTACGATACCTACCAGCTAGTTCAACAAGATATAGACGCTGTTGTTAAATGGTCTCACGACAATGGCATTGTGTTAAACGCTGATAAAACTCAATTATTGCTAATTCATTCACCATATTTACGACCACATGATGTGACTCCACCTTTATTTACACACGATTATATGTGCCACCATAATAACTTACTGGACTGTAAATGTAAACCTATTAAGAGAGTTGACTGTGTAACCTACCTTGGCATGAAAATAGATGAGAACTTTTCTTGGTCCCAACACGTAGACTACATTTGTAGTAAATTAAGAATATTATTAAGTAAAATGTACCACCTAAGCTTTAAGGTTCCTATTTGCATATTAAGATGTATATACATGTCATTAGTAGATTCAATTATGAGTTATGCTCTTGACAGCTATGGATTAACATTCAAAACTAACTTGGAAAAATTAGAAGCTCTTCAAATTCGATTCTTGAAACTACTTGTTACTCAAAAAACTAAAAAAAGTTGTAAAGGAGATTATAGTAAACTATTTAAAATATGTAAAATTCTACCGATCAGTTACAAGCATAAGTATCTTTTAGCAGTTAGCCACCATGGTACCCAAGAGCATAGCTTAACACACATATTCAACAACCATAACACGCGATCTATGGCTGCTGGCAGATTCAATGTACCCAGAGTCACTAATTACTTTGGTGACAGAACCCTAAACAAACGAATACCATATTTATTGAACAGTCTGCCGGCAGACATAAGGAATGAAGCGAGTATAAATATTTTTAAAAATAAATTAAAAAGGTATTATTTAGAAACGTGTTAAAGTGCTACCTCGAAATAATTATTAGTATTAAGTACAAAATTTAAGAATGAGTGTGTAGACTCACCGACCCCACAGTCAAACCATTACTAAGGTTTTGTGGGGCTTAGTTTATAAGTTATTTAATTACCATTTAAAATAAATAAATAATAATAAAATAATAGACCGCAAGAGTGAGCGAGCGATAGATAACGAAAACAATATCCGTATACGGGAACGATAAAATAAATATTTCCGAGAATTACTGTCTCATTGTGCATGCCCCCACTGCTTGACCCTAAGCGGAATACAGGCGTGATGTTATGTGTGTGTGGCCGTGTTTTCGACTTCACCATTTTTCCTTTTGCAGATACAACGGTACTGTTCTTGGGCGCGAGTATCCAATGCATGTCATGGGTCCCCGCCGCGGCCGAACAGGAGCGCGCGGCCCGCGAGCCGCACTACCTCGCCGTGGTGTCGCACCGGGACGCGGACGCGCCGCGACACGCGTGGGACACCACGCTCAGTGAAAGTGGGCTCATACAGCTGTGGGACTGCGGAAATTTGATAGCGTGAGTTTTTATGTGAATTATATCGGATGCAGTTGTAATAATATTACCATGTGGACACCAACGTTTGCCGATTGATTTTGGTGAGTGCTATAATTCGGCATCGCGATCTAGTGCAATATGATGCTATAATGTTAGGTAATAGTTTCCTACTACTGTAGTTTTTTTATATTTTAATTTTCACCTCTTCTCCACTCTAAACAGATAGAGCGACATTCGTTAGGCATTCTATGCGTCTGCGCCGTCAAACATGAGTTATAATAAAAATTATAATTTCAGGACGACGCCAAAGTTCGCGCTAGGAATAGCGCACGACTTCGGAACCGTGTGGGCTACTGACTGGTGCCCATCTGGAGCAAGGGATGTATTAGATTTGGCGCCCGCATCAGGCAATATGCACAGACTGGGCTTAATGGCCACAGCCTGCTCTAACGGACTGGCTTATATCTTCGTAGTACCTTACCCAACATCTATATCAGAGAAGTAAATACATTGTCTATAATCAAGTTAGACTGTCTTATTTCTTGCAAAATGTAAGCTAACAAATATAAATTTTGTTTACAGAGAAAAACCATTTTATAAACTGAAGCCGGTTGCGGAATTAAGGTTAACAAGTAAGGAGAATAGAAGGGTTTATCAGGCTACTGCTATCAAGTGGTCAGTGGTAAGTAAAATATACCTATTTGGGAAATAATATTTATTTGTTTATCTATCGTTATTTCAACATCCGTGGTACTCGCTTTTCTTCACAGTGAACACATTTTGTACAGTATATTAGCTAAATCAGTGCCCTTATAATAAGTAAAAAAAAAAAATTTCAGCAAAAAGGACATTCTCACGTGGTTGTCGGCTACGCAGATGGAACCACGGCGTACTACGATTTAAACGGAGAATCTCCGTTACTGAAGACCACAGAAAACAACCTTACAGTATTTTATCCTTATCATGACGAGCGTGTTCAAAATTCCTGTATCGAGGGTAAGTAGAAATTTGGCACCACGTACGAGCAATCCACGCACGTAGCAAATAAAGTTTTATGCCTGTGAATTTTACTCGTGAATATAATGGCTGCATTCCGAGAGTTATAGCTCCTTATGGTCGATGCCGTAATCGATAATTTTCACTTGAGTACTCGTTCAGTGTGATTATTTGGCACTGGTACCGTTTTATGCTTCAAACAGTCATGGATTGATTTAAAGCTTACTGTGGGTGGGCCTGTCATTATCTCAGTGATACTGCGCCCTCTGGTCCCGCGTATCGTAAGTCTATTAAATTTTTCTATTAAATTTCGAGCTTTGGTCATAGCTCGCAGGGTGCTGCAAGCAAATTATCGTTTAACGCGATACGTAGATAATGAGTGAGTGACAATATAGCCATTACAAGCTTTCCATAATAATAGAAGAGACTAAAGCCCCAAATAACTAAAGGCTAATGTTAACAATATGTTTGTGTTAAATATTGACTAGCACTGCAGGCAACATAAAATAGATACCATATGCCTATACACTTCAGATAAATGACTTTTTTATTTCTGTAAGTAGGTTTGTACAGACTCTTTTGCACGTCCATCATATTTTAAAAACTAGATGAGCTCGGCGTTTCCTATCTGACTGCTCTGAGAAGAAAGGCCGAAACACACTCAGAGGTCACAGTCTCTTAAAGTCCAGACATAATCTTGGTGAGATCATGTGAAGACAATGTAGATTGGTGTCTGAAATGGTCTTTTGAGGAAAGAACCATACAAATTGAGTGAACCGTTCAGTCAGTGCGCGCATTAGTCAGTAATCATGAAGCTCAACTCAGAACTTAAGGAGCTCAACGATTTGATGAACAATACCAAAGAGACGACATTAGGATAGGCAACATAAATTACTCAAACTTCCAGACCATGATTTAAACCAACTAAGAAAAAAAAAACAGCAAAAAAAAAACAATCTTTACAGATACAATTATATAATCAAAAGTCATTTATTCAAATTACGCTGAGAATCAGCACTTTTTCGAGCCTCAAAATTACACAGTCCCCCAAAACGACCGCCCTTCACCACTTCCTAGTAACACAAACTCCCCAGCAGCACAGCTGTCTGTTTAGTTAATACGTTACAAAGTAAATATTCATGTAATTGTCAATGAAATTCATCAATGTGTGTATAAAATCCCTAAGTTATCTTGGTCAGGTCATGTGAGGACCATGTAGATTGGTGTCTGACATGGACTTTTGAGGAAAGAACCACACAAGTTTGAGTGAACCTATCCAGTCGGTAGTCGTACGTCTGTACTGTTACTTTGTTTAAAGTAAAGTAAACGTAAATAGGAAAATTTTAACGATTTTAAATCGAAAATACAACTACCCTCACAATAAGTATCACTCATAGATATTAATTAAGTCTTAGAAGCAAGTAAATATTAAGTGCGAAAGGAGAGCAGTGCTACAAAGATCTTTTGGCGTTCAAATGATGTTGACAGGGGGCGCTGCTGGTAGGTATAATGTCTTGAAAAAACAAGATGGCGGCGTTAATTCTGATTTTGCCTACGAGCCAAAGGAACCTTGCAACACTATTTTCAAATTTAAATCGTTTGTGCGTTACGTTTAATCCGCGCGTCCGTGCTAAGCCCACTGTTTGTATGCCCAGACGTGGACATGTTCCCGAGCGCGGCAGGTGCGGCGGGTCGCGCGGGCGGTGTGGTGTGCGTGGGCAGCGCGAGCGGAGCGGGCGGCGGCGCGCTGCAGTCGCACGTGGCGGCCGCCAAGGTGCTGTATCCACCGCACTGGCCGGCCGCGTTACTTGCTGGGGATGACTGCCTAGGTGAGTACTACATCTTGCAGTATATTGAAATAAAAACCTCGAGGATATGCACAGGGTCGTTACAAATGTTTAAGCCCAATTTCCATACAAATATTACTTTCTTATATTTCATTGAGAAACTTATAAATTACATTTTAAAAAAACATATAAAATATAAAAAAAAATTGTGGTCCGCCGGTATCGGGAGCAGGGCCCAAGCTATTATTATTAAAAAGGTATATTTAAAAGGTGGTTGTATGTTTGTAAAGGGTAATCTGGAAACACTAATTCGAACATAACAAGTCTTTCACTGATACGAGGCGGCACTGAAAATTTCGGGAATCAAGGAAGTGACACAACATTACTATTTAAAAATGTATTTATTGCTTTTCGAAGTATTCTCCGCGAAATTTGACACATTTTTCCATACGATGGAACCAATCATTGAAGCAACCATTCCATTCGGAAGTTGGGGTCTCCAAAATGGCTGTTTTGTAGGCGTCCACAGCTTCTTCAGGTGATGAAAAACTCTGTCCACGCAATTTATTCTTTATTTTAGGGAAAGTATAGAAATCATTACGGCTTAGGTCGGGGCTGTACGGCGGATGGTCTAATAATTCTATGTTTTCATGCTCTAAAAACTCTTCTGTTCTGTGTGCTGTGTGAGAACTCGCATTGTCGTGATGGATGATGATGCGGTGGTTGCAGTTCTCTTTACGGAGTTCCGAAGCGACCTGTGGCAAACAAATGCTAGCATACCATTCTGCATTAACCGTTCTTTGTCCCTCAAGAGGAATAGTCGTAACATGGCCGGTTTTGGAGACAAACGTGGCCACCATTTTTTTTTGCAACACTCCGTGTACGAACAATTTTTGTTGGCTTTAATTCATTTTCGAACACCCAAACTCGTGACTGGTTTTTTGTTTCGGGTTCGTACGCGTATATCCAGGATTCGTCACCTGATACGATGTTGTATACAGCATTTGAAGATCCTGCGTGGAATGTTTCGAGAGTTCTGATGCACCAAGTAACGCGAGCCACTTTTTGCTCTTCACAGAGCGAATGCGGTATCCATCGGCAAAACAACTTTTTTATTTATTATTTGTATTTGACTCATGCCAATGTCTAAAGTTGCCTGAATTTCGTGGTATGTCACATGTCGATCTTCCTCAATGAGCTTACGCACAGCATCAACGTTTTCTTGGGTGACTGCAGTTTTTGGACGACCTTGACGGGGATCATCACTGAGCTTGACACGTCCACGTTGAAATTCAGCAAACCAGCGATAAATTGTGGTTTTGGATGGGGCTTCATCACCAAATGCAGAAATCATCCGGTCAACACACTGCTTTTGTGTTAAACCACTTCGAAAGTCATAATAAATCATCGCTCTTGAATTTTCTCGAGTCAATTCCATTTTCTCAACGACTAAACAAGTTTGACAAAACCTTGTGACAAGACCTAGAATCTTTTTTTAAATAAATAAATGATATTCGATTTTTAAAACCAAGGGGTTTTCAATTAAAAAGATTTTAATATGACAATATAGTGCAGCCCTCGTAGAAAGCTGCACTATTCCCGAGTATTTTTTTTATGACACGGAAATGCACGGTTCCTCTAAGCTAGTGGAAACGTGGGCGACAGTGAGTTTTTGTAGCGGCATTTGCATTTCACCATCAGTATCTTGCCTTTATCCCAATTTATTTGCCTTCGGCGCAACATGTGTTTTTCTTGTAAACTTCTCTAATAGTGCGAATTTCACTAATGAAACTGAACGCAGCCAGCACATCTTAACCGCCTTCAAGAGCTGTCAGTGTCTCTACTCCACAGAAAATAATGACACTGACAGCACTTAAACGTGGTTTATGTGTCACTTTTTTTAAGTATTAATGAAACTGACAGCTCTTAAACGTAGTTTATGTATTGATTGAAATTATCCCTTAGTACTTAATAAAAGTCATTTGCGAATAGATTCGATCATATATCTTAAGAAAATCGACCGAAAATGTTCTGTACTAGTGAACCAATCCATCAACGAGCTGGAGTGGTGGGGCGGCGGGCGCCGGCTGGGTGGCGCCAGCTGCGCGGCGGGGTGCGCGTGGTGCGGCCGCGTGTGCACCGCCGCGCTGCCGCTGCTGCGGCTCATGCGGCTGCATCCGTGCTTCCCCGATGTCCACAAGCAGGTAGGCTATACGCCGGCTAGGCGGCGCCAGCTGCGCGGCGGGGTGCGCGTGGTGCGGCCGCGTGTGCACCGCCGCGCTGCCGCTGCTGCGGCTCATGCGGCTGAATCCGTGCTTCCCCGATGTACACAAGCAGGTAGGCTATACGCCGGCTGGGCGGCGCCAGCTGCGCGGCGGGGTGCGCGTGGTGCGGCCGCGTGTGCACCGCCGCGCTGCCGCTGCTGCGGCTCATGCGGCTGCATCCGTGCTTCCCCGATGTCCACAAGCAGGTAGGCTATACGCCGGCTGGGCGGCGCCAGCTGCGCGGCGGGGTGCGCGTGGTGCGGCCGCGTGTGCACCGCCGCGCTGCCGCTGCTGCGGCTCATGCGGCTGCATCCGTGCTTCCCCGATGTCCACAAGCAGGTAGGCTATACGCCGGCTGGGCGGCGCCAGCTGCGCGGCGGGGTGCGCGTGGTGCGGCCGCGTGTGCACCGCCGCGCTGCCGCTGCTGCGGCTCATGCGGCTGCATCCGTGCTTCCCCGATGTCCACAAGCAGGTAGGCTATACGCCGGCTGGGCGGCGCCAGCTGCGCGGCGGGGTGCGCGTGGTGCGGCCGCGTGTGCACCGCCGCGCTGCCGCTGCTGCGGCTCATGCGGCTGCATCCGTGCTTCCCCGATGTCCACAAGCAGGTAGGCTATACGCCGGTTAGGCGGCGCCAGCTGCGCGGCGGGGTGCGCGTGGTGCGGCCGCGTGTGCACCGCCGCGCTGCCGCTGCTGCGGCTCATGCGGCTGCATCCGTGCTTCCCCGATGTCCACAAGCAGGTAGGCTATACGCCGGCTGGGCGGCGCCAGCTGCGCGGCGGGGTGCGCGTGGTGCGGCCGCGTGTGCACCGCCGCGCTGCCGCTGCTGCGGCTCATGCGGCTGCATCCGTGCTTCCCCGATGTCCACAAGCAGGTAGGCTATACGCCGGTTAGGCGGCGCCAGCTGCGCGGCGGGGTGCGCGTGGTGCGGCCGCGTGTGCACCGCCGCGCTGCCGCTGCTGCGGCTCATGCGGCTGCATCCGTGCTTCCCCGATGTCCACAAGCAGGTAGGCTATACGCCGGCTGGGCGGCGCCAGCTGCGCGGCGGGGTGCGCGTGGTGCGGCCGCGTGTGCACCGCCGCGCTGCCGCTGCTGCGGCTCATGCGGCTGCATCCGTGCTTCCCCGATGTCCACAAGCAGGTAGGCTATACGCCGGTTAGGCGGCGCCAGCTGCGCGGCGGGGTGCGCGTGGTGCGGCCGCGTGTGCACCGCCGCGCTGCCGCTGCTGCGGCTCATGCGGCTGCATCCGTGCTTCCCCGATGTCCACAAGCAGGTAGGCTATACGCCGGCTGGGCGGCGCCAGCTGCGCGGCGGGGTGCGCGTGGTGCGGCCGCGTGTGCACCGCCGCGCTGCCGCTGCTGCGGCTCATGCGGCTGCATCCGTGCTTCCCCGATGTCCACAAGCAGGTAGGCTATACGCCGGCTGGGCGGCGCCAGCTGCGCGGCGGGGTGCGCGTGGTGCGGCCGCGTGTGCACCGCCGCGCTGCCGCTGCTGCGGCTCATGCGGCTGCATCCGTGCTTCCCCGATGTCCACAAGCAGGTAGGCTATACGCCGGCTGGGCATATAAACAAATGTCAAATCAAAACCGGCGAAGTGTCCGACTCGCACATTAAGGGTTCTGTTCACACGGCTACACATCAAGCTATACTCTTCCAGTTTTAGCTGACTTCGCGTTGTATAGACTTTTCGTACAATGAGAAGTCAGCTTATACTGGAAATGTATAGGTTGATATGTAGTCGTGCATACCACCGTACAATATTTAGACACGTTACTTGTACGGGGGCCCATTCAATTTTATCCTTTATTTTGTTGTTATAACGGCAATAGAAAAACACACTGAAAATTTCAATTGTCTTACTATTTATTTATTTATTTATAGTACATGGAGGATTTACAGCTAATAAAAACAAACAAAAAAGGGGACCATAGCCACCAGGAAGCCAATTACAAATCCTCACGTATAGACTCATAATAGTTAATTATGGTGTGAGCACAAAAACAAAAAACACATCGCCCTATTTAAATTAAGAAGCTTTATAAATACTAGTTTTACAATTTCATGACTGAAATAAAGCAGAAAATAATGAAAACACAAACAAAACAATAAAACCTACCGCTACTTAAAAAAATTGAGACTTAAGCACCTTCTGGCCGAATTCAAGCTAACTGTGAATGGATCAAAATCAAATTCCTTGTATATCTCATTAAAATTTCTCCTTGCGCGCACAGAGAGACGTATTATGAACCCAAGCATTTTAGAGCCTTTTTTGACAATTACATCAATGTGTGTGTCAAAAACTAACTTACTATCATGATGGACTCCCAAGTCACGAATAGTATTGCACCTTGGCAAGATCTGGCCGGCCAAAGTATAAGTAGTGGCTAGGACTGCACGTTTCCTAGTGTAGGTGATCACCGAACACTTAGATGGGTTGAGATCAAGTTTATTAACCCGACAATACTCTTTAAGTCAGCCTGAAGTGCAAGTCTATCTTCGAGCGTTGAAATAGTGGCAAAGATTTTCATGTCATCGGCAAAGCATAAAAGTTTGGATGAATTGAGGCACTGATCGATGTCGTTCACATATACTACAAAGAAAAGAGGACCGAGCAACGAACCCTGAGGCACTCCGCTGGGCACGTTTACCCAACTTGACATGTAATTATTGAGTACCACTGCTTGTGACCTGTCATCAATGTAAGAAGAGAACCATCTCAGGAGGTCCCCACGGATGCCCATGTAGCTTAGCTTCTTTATCACGGTATCGTGGTCGATCCGATCAAATGCTTTGCTATAATCTGTGTGAACGACATCGACCTGCTTACCATTATCCATAGCATCCATATTGAAATCACATTAAATAAAATCAAGTTAGAAGTGGTAGACCGCCCTTTTAAAAATCTGTGCTGAATGAACTGAACGAGCTAGCAAGGGCGGAATATAATTGGTTGTAGACAATCCTCTCAAATATTTTAGCTAGAATGCACAGCTTGGATATAGGCCTATAATTAATAATCTCGGTTTTAGACCCCTTCTTATGCACGGGTGTAATAAAAGCAGATTTCCATACTTTGGAGACAACACCGTGAAAAAAAACTTGGAAAACACAAACTATGAGATGGATGGACGGACGGACGGGCGGATAGACTGACAGTGTAAGCTTAGTAATAGGGTCCCGTTGGCAACATTTGGGTACGGAACCCTATAAACTAGCATGAACTAAGAGTGCATTTTTTGTTGACAAATAGGTCATAGCCAGAATCATGATGATTCCTTTTGGAGGTAAACGTAAGCGGCAGAACGACGAGCTGGCCATGATAGTGGAGCCCATCACCTACAGCGACGCAGTCAAAAAGTACGGCATCGAGTTCAAACAGATCACTACCAGGGACCGGGTAAGGCATTTCACAAAGTTAAATATACTTATTTAGAGTAATAATTAATGAAAAATGTCTCTGTTGAGATCTTTGTGTATTTGGCCAATAATTGGGATGATGACTACCATTAAAACTGTTCGAAAAAATAATATCATTTCAAAGAAGGCATAGTAAAGATTAGATAATCGAAAAAATTCGTTAAATCGATGTAAATATGAAGAAGATACACGCTTTAAAAGATTTTGGAGGGGATTATTCCTGTCCTTGTCGCGCGGTACGGCCAATGTACGGCGCTAGTTAGTAGTTCGTAGTCGTGACGTCACTTCTACGATAGTGCTGTCCTAGTCTAACACTTACTATAAAACGTTTATAACTTGGCAGTTTTAAAACTTTTACACTTTTTGTAACACTATTTGTACTATTTGGAAATATGTAACATTTTTTTGAGATGAAAAAAAAATTGTCATCATCCCCATTGCAATGGTACAGAATTTGAAGCAAAATAACAACTAACTAACTAAATAACAAAATCTAATGTAATGGGATTCAATGTAATTCATTAGTCTTTAGCCCAAATGGACTAAAATATTTCCTCATCTTTGCCAACTTTTTTTTAAATTTTATTCAGTTATTGTGACTTTGCAATAACTTTGAAGTTTAAAAATCCACAGAATTTGATGCAAGTGAATGTTAAAACGTTCTTGCTCTAGATCAGTCGGTCATTTATACAAATAGAAAGTGGTTATTAAGTATTCCATTTGGGTTTAAGCCAAACAATCCGTCTGACGTAATTATGTGTCTGAGTGAAATGGGTAAAAGTAAAAAACACAATTACTGTTTTATAATATTCTTAACGAAGAAGCCTGACTGATGCAATATGTCATAGCATCGTTCATCTGTGACTTCTCTAGAATAAGGAAACGCCTGACAGAAATTACAGGCTAACATTATTATTATTACTATATTTTATTAGGAACCTTCATTCGTGAAATAACACAAGTCTTTTTTGTTAACAGACGGCACAGCAGAAGTTATCAGCAACTCCTCGAGACGCGTACCCCGAGCGTTTTCCTCTCTCGGACGTGACAGCCATAAAATTCTGTCCCACCTTCAAACAACACCACAAGCTCGCGCTTGCCATGCACGCCGGCCTCATATTCATCATCACCGTATGATAGTTGATCCTATCTCGTATTATAAGCACTTATTAATACGCAAACATAGTAATCTAGTGCCACAAACTTAGCTGAAACTGAACTAACGAAAAAAACTATGAAAACTGACAAGATTTGTAATTTTTTGCTCACCTACAACCAACGGGCCAGATGGGCTTGTTCGACCAAAGGTACCAGTCCTGTACGGTTATTTTACCTCTGGCAGCAGCAACCCAACAACAACCGTATTTCAACGAAGGTAAAGTTCACTGTGATTTTGTCAGTGATGTATAATCAGAAGTAAAATTATTTTGCAAGTACTGTACACCCGGGTTCTGAAAACCTGATTAAGTAAGTCTGTTTGCCAAAATTCATGCCATTTTTTTGAATGGCTGAGAAAAAGGACGTCGTCAAATCATATCAGTTGATGTGTGATTTTACAAAGAATTGGAAAGCCTTTCGGACACTAGAGCCTGGGGTGAATAAGACTATTTAAAAGAAATGTAAAGCAACTGTTATCGAAATGAATGGAAGTAATTTATATACCTACTAACTGTAAGAGTAAGCTTTGTATTACAGATGTAAGTTGTTTCTTAATTGCTATGACAGTTTATTGAATGAAGGAAAACGAATGAAAAACGTTTCATATGTCGTGGCGTCATACGATTAAAGACCGGCCGGGAGAGGTTTATCTCATTTTTTCCCAAGTTTGTTTGTTATTTTTAATAAGGGGCCAAAATAACAAACCCTGTAGTCCCAAAAACAAACTTAATGTAACAAAAGAAACCGTCAATCAAAGGTTTCGTGAATTACATTTTTGCAAATAGGATGATGTGGAAAAAGTTTGAACTATTAAAATTCGAATAAGATTGTGATATTAGTATTGAATGGTAAACATGAATGGTCGTTATCATAAAAGCAAAACTTTTAATCAATAGCAAGAGCCTAGCCGAGAGCTAATCATCAGTAAGGAAATAAAAATACTTGGTTTGATTTTACAAAAATCATATTATAATCAAATATCATAAAGAAAAATAGCTTTTCACCGTTTCGACAGCCACAGATTAGACGTAAACCAAAGAATATTCGTAGATATAAAACCTACCTACTTAAAATGACTCATTTTGGTAAGCTTGTGAGTACCGCTGGAAAAATATAGGTATTGCACCAGAGTTTTTATTACTCGTTACTTTGTTTTTAAACCAGAACCTACTAGGAAATCATGGAAAGGAAGTTCTCAAGCTCAAATAGATTTATTATTATCACATGCATATAAATTATTGCTCAGAAGTGTAAAGCAGCGCGTTTCGGCGCGTGCGCGAGCAGAAGCGTTTCAGAAATTAAATTAAAAATCGCCTGCGTGATTTCCAGTGAAAGATATCTCCAATCTCCAAATAATATTTCTGTCGACAAAATCTTCTGACACCAAGTAACTTTGAGTAAAGATGAATTGCATTCGGTGTTTGTCCAAATTATCAAACGACTGACGTTATCTTTATGAACGATTGTGTTGTTTGTGGCCGATATAAGAGAATAGTCATGAAAGTAGTAAGCAGAAGGGAGAAATATATATTTCTCATTAAAAATAACGAATTTAAAAGAATCAGTAAAGAAAAACATGATATATTAGATGGACACAAAACTATCAAGAATTGTAGAATGGAGATTAAAATGTTTGTCACAGATCGAAAATAATAATCAAGACCTGTACCCTAATTGCGTAATTCACAATTAGTCGGAATCTGAATCGTTTTGAAACAGATTGCTAATCCATTGCATCATAAGTTCGAAAAAAAAATCTGCTCAACAATGTAAATAAAGGAATGAATGTTGTTGAACTGTCAAAATACAACAGATTAGTCGTAATCGTTTACGAAAATGTGTTACGCAATTAAGCTGCTGTTCATGGATGAAAAGAAGAATGACAATCATAGAGAAACATTTGCGGTAAAGAGATCAAATGTATTGTATAACATAGCTGTGTGCTAGCTAGGAACTAATAAATAATAATGTTCACATTCATTGATTGTAATATAAATCTATATGTATATAGTTTCTTATAAGATAAATAATAATATTATAAAAGTTACTTTATCCATTTCAATTTAATTCTTGCAATTTGTTGTTAGTTATTTTAAAGTAGTTGTTAGTTTGATTCTGTTTCGCTTCTGAGATACCCATTAAAAGTCGCAAATTACATATATATATAATATCCTGTGTTGTATCTATAGGATTACAGATACTGTGTAAGGATTTTTTATGTTATGTGAAAGCACATATAAACGAAAATGTTATTTTTGTTAGGTACGTTTAAACCTTAGATGTATGTATAAATTATGTAAGTGTCAAATTAATTATTCCAAGTTTTTAACACTGAAGTTTGATGATTATTTTAGTCTGAAGGAATAGTCTCTGGAACACGAATGTTTTTCTTTACGGTTTGCCCACGATTGTCGCATTTACATAATTTCTTTTAAAACCGCAAAGTGTGCGTCAAGGCGTTGCGTAGTATCGGCTGTGTCTACACAACATGACGCACTTGTAACAACTTCGTTGGTCACTTTGTGATTAGTGAATAATGTAAATGCGTCATTATTAACTCATCTACATTCGCAGCCCTGTTTTCTGTGTAAATATTATTCTGTAGCGTCATTTGACGTAGAGATTAGTCCCGTCTCGATGCTTTATTTTCGACACTAAGAACGATAATCAAATTATACAATCAAATGGTTATATCAAATTCCCTTGGCTATACGAATACGGGATTTCAATGTTATGTAGCGTTTTTACCGGTTTCAAATTTAAGGCCTTGGATGGGTCTAACTAATGGGTATGTTGAATAGGGATGATGACATTTATTTATTTATTTATAACTCAAAAACATGTTTGTTTCCAAATAGTGCAAACAATATTATAAAAAGTAAAAAAGCTTAAAAAATTGCCAAGTTATAAATGTTTTATTAAGTGTTATACAAGGACAACACTATCGTAGAAGTGACGTCACGACTATGTAACTTCATACTAGCGCCATACATTGTCCGTACAGCGTGACAACGACGGGAATAATCCCCTCCAAAACTCTAAAAGCGTGCTTCTTCATATTTACATCGACTTAAACGATTTTTTCGATTTCATCATTTTTACTATGGCTTTTTTGAAATTACATTATTTTGTCAAACATTTTTAATATTAGTCATCAACCCTATTCGATGCGGGTATTGTGCGGGAGTAATTTTATCTTGTTGATTGTTTTAACTCGACAGTGACAAAGCCAAAAAGGAGGGTAATATTTTTTGCAATCGTGTGTTGCACTGTCAACAAATGTTTATCGATTTTCATTAAAATCACAATTTTTGATTTTGTGTCTTAGGTTCCGAAGTCAGCATTCCGAAGTCAGCGGCGTACCTATACTGTATCTATCTGAAAATGTATAATGTTAGTGTCGATTGCCATTTTTAATAATAATAATACCTATATAAGTTTATAAAAAAGGGATTTTATTTTCGTGAAAAGAACTTTGTAATTAAAGTAGTTGTAGTTTATTTATTCTTAGGTAATATCAGAAACTTTATATCGGATTCTACAGTGATATTATTATTTAACTTTCTTGTATATCTTGTTGTATGGTGATATGCTTGTTGCAAATAAACTTTTTAAATAAATATGGCCTTTTATTTATATCTGTTTTATAGAAAAGTTTTTATAGACAATGGCAGCGGGACAGAGTAAATAATTTCATCACCACTGCTATCAAAACGGTGAAGGAAAACATCGTGCGGAAACCGGCATGTCCTAGAACCAAAAATTCGAAGACATGTGACATCTACCAACCCGCACTGAGCCCGCGTGGTGGATTACGGCTCACTACCTCTCATAGAGAGGAGGCCTGTGTCCCAGCAGTGGGAACGTTACAGGCTGTTTTATAGAAAAGTTTTAAAGAAAATGGCAGCGGGACAAAGAAAGTGATGCTGAAAGTTGCGAAAGAACTTTATTGAAGTCGTGAGTCATGACTAGTTCGCATTGCGACTTTTAAGCTTTATTGTATAAAATAGAGTAACGTTTCAAGACGGCTGATGTATCCGACATCAGCCTTCTTGAAAATTATTGCTGCTTCTGTTTTCCAACCAAGACCTATTTCAGCAGAATGATGCCCCTCGAAGTCAGATAATATACCGTGAAAAGAAATATCATTTTCTAGCCTATTCACGAGAAAAAGCAAAAAACTACAAACTGATCACGTAAAACACTGGCCTGACTCTTCTGACATTGAACTTTGCTGTTTGCTGTTTACATTTCGCGAAATTTGAAATGTCACTCTCTAAATTGTATTGTTACACCGAGGGCCAGGATTAAAACAAAGCGTCTGCAGAAATAGTTATTTGTAAAGAAATATGGAGAAATGCTGAGTTATTTAGTGAGGTGTTTTGTAGAAGAAAGGAATATACCTATATACAAGTAAATTTTATTTACATTCAAGTGGTGTTAAATATTATTGTAAGTACGAAGAACATCGTCGATTTTGTCGGCAACATTGCAGAAACAAGAGTTTGTCAGCGTTTATTTTATCGTTATACCGTGGCCGTCTCGTCTCGCGTCTCGTTCGGCTCCGACTCGCCAGTCGCCACGCCAGTGAAGCGAGCGAGGTCGCCTCCGCCTGCCCGCCAGTGAGACTCAAACCGCTGCGCTCACGGAACGCCTTGCGACTGTTGGCGGTTACGCGCGTATCTTCACTATAACACACATTTAATTTAATATTTTTTAAAATTGGAACATAAAACACATAAACAAATATTTAATAATAATACACATCATAAATAATATTGATAAGCGGCATTAATCAAGTAATTAAAACATACTGCAATGTTTATGTTATTCGGAAAACAAATAAATGAACTAAGGAACTCGTAACAGAGACTTTGAATTTTACATTTCGATTGTGAGAAACTTTTGATAATGATGATGGCTAGTGCGAAACTGGTGAGGGACTGCAGCTCGGAGCTGAGTTCTGACGTGCGGTCCCTGTCGGTGGCCTCTTCGACTGAGGAGCAGGACTCCACCACCACGGAGTCAGAATACACCGAGGAAGAAAAGGAGTACGAACTAGAAGACCTCCAGATATTGAAAACTATTGGTAAGTGACGATACCTACTATTCGCGAAAATATTCGCGCGTTATTAGCAATTTTTTTTGCATTGCACATAACGCGCGAATATTTTTTAAAGAGATAAGCCGAGCGTACCTACCGTCATTTCACTGATGACGAAATTTGATAAATTATGATCGATCTATCAACGGATAATACTGCAACCGAGCCGATAATTCAGTGGGATTAGGAGTCTGCGAAGCAAACTAAACAACACTTGTGGGTTTTCCATGACTCCAGAACTCTATAAATAGTAAAGACTCACATTTTACAAGTTTTACAAGATAGTCATCGTCATTTAAAACCTTCCGATATAGTAAAAATTTGGTATATGAATCATTGCCCGTCTCTGCCCACATGAGTTAGATAAATATGAAAATGTCGTTCTCTGTTTTTTTTTCTTTTGAGTGATAATAAGTAAATATGGCCATTTGTAATTGTCATAGCTCTTAACAAATTGCAGTTGGCGTGTTATTCTAAATCATCACTTATTTTAAATCGTTACTACGTTGCCCACCGTTATTATAAGAGCTGTCTGTCCGTCATTTGTAATGATTTGTTGGGAAACACGGATATAGCGAAAGGTGATTAAGCCGTCATAATAAATGACGCCGATAAGTTTAATTAAATATTTATATATTTCCCACGAGTTCAGAGCGGTACAGTTATAAAGGAAGGGCTATAAAAAATAATTTCTGATAACATTATAATATTTACACAATTACATAAATGTTAATTGCAGTTATATGGAGTAGCTTTCTCTAAACATTTTCTATTGTTGTACAAAATGAACTGAGTTTGGTTCTATTATGCTCTGCCTGCAGGGGCTGCAGGTTTCTCTGGAAACTGCACTGGCACAGTGGAAAATAATTCTGAAGTTAAGGCGAATGGGAAAACTGTTTAATCAAGTTTAGTATAGTGTTTTGTTATAATAGACCGTAGCACGTGGACCGCGTTTTGTTTGGTCATGGTGGTTTTGGTTTCGACACTGTGTCATCACAGAAATCGCGGATTCATAGCCTAAGCATTGATCATTCTAGCCGTGTGCGGTTCTACAGTACAATGAAGACAATTAGAGCGTTTAATTCAGTTTAAATTTAAATAAAAATAAAGGCGATGTCGAATGACATAATGGATTAACGTAAACACATTAATATTCTGTCTGTAGGTCTATATGTTTCCACTTGATCGGACAGTTATAAATCTCTTATTTCATCGGTATAGGTAATACAATTGTTCGGACTAAATCGTTCTTATTCTCTCAGGATAAAGAACTTTTCTGTTCTAGGCGATTATTCAAAACGCTGTTTTATTGTCTGACCATGTAGTTGTATTTCAAAAGATGTCTAAAGATTATTTTCTTGTCCACTACAAAAGTGTTCGACGTAATTTATGATTAGGAATATGAGACGAAACGGGGTTTTTACGAGTTTCTTTTACCAGCTTCAAGAGTGAGTATACTGTGTATATCGTAGGCTCTTTTCATATCTGTCATTTCATTTTGCATGTTTAAACGCACCTATCTGCTTATTTCTTGTTCTTGTCTCGCTGAAATTGATGAAGTTTTCAGTCTATGTTTATTATTTTCCTGAAACACATAAAATATGTGGGACTGCGACACGCGACGGTTACTCTTGAACTTGTTAACAACATAATGACTTTATTTTATAAATATTTCGTTCATCAGCAATCTGACGTAATCTTTGTATTGATCGTGATGAGTATTAAAGTTGTTTTAATAAATATGCGAAAACAAAATTAAATGGATCAAGGACATAATGGTATGTAATTATTGATATCATTTTCGTCGTATATTATGTGAATGCAGGTGATAGCACCTCGACCCAATTCTAGGAGAGTGAAATATAGGCCAAGGGTGGTCGAGCCACCCGCCGTGACCTAGTGGGATTCGGCCCGGGTATTGACATTTCTTGATTACTGTGCATATTATTTTTACTACGTTATTTAGATAGCATTATTTGAGTTGTTGCCTTCTACTGTAACAACTTAATTGTGTAATTCGGGGATATCAAAGTGTTTGGTGTTATATGGACTTGTCGTCAGTGGCCCCTGTTACCAAGCGTTTTCTTTCATATTTTACATTACAATACAATGCATTAATTAATTCTATTGAATGGCAAAATTATCAAGGAATGGAAGGATGTAATATAAGTGTACGGTTGTTTAATTATAATTTTAATCTAAGAATCGAAACAAACCATACACTAACCAAGATTACTTGAAACGGTAAAGCGATATTGAAACAAATTTAAGTGAACCGAGTGCACTGCACAAGTACCTACGCACTTTATAATAGTATACCCACAAGTAACTGCAGGAAATCACAAATTACTAGTTGGAATAAGTCATTGTGGAATGGTGTACCTACCTATCTAATAGCTGAGATATTAATGATAAATTAGAATGCTAAAACTATTGCCTACATTTTGACCCAGTTACATATTAAAGACACACCTAATAAAGTCACCGAAGTCCGCAATCAAATCTTGCAATAAAAACCAAAGTAACATTCAGAACCTATTGAAATGAAATGGAAACTACAAATATCGGGGAAAGTGTAGAGACGCGAAAACACATTAGACATGTTCAAACTCTGATCAGTATTCTGGATGAAGACTAAAGATTTGTATTGCACTCATATCGACTGAGATGTGTGCTGCTGTGCATTAAAAGTTAAATTTGTACTTGGCAGAGATTTTAGCAGGTAAAATGCGTAAACTTTCTCTGTAACAGAGAAAAGATCATGTTTTTCACACACAGAGTCACACTAGAAACTTAGAACATAATCTACTTACACGAACATGCGGAGCTTTTAATAGATCGCTGTAGGGAACCGATGAAGGAATGGAATCTGCTGATCGTGTTGGCATGTAGAGCTATCAATAATAATCAGTGACCGGATTGTTGACAGAAATATGTGTTTGCTGTTATTAGCGTACACTAAAATGTTGCTGTCAATAAGATCTATTGGAAAAATCCATTAAGGGGCCGACGAACAACGCACGTTATAGAAATTCGAGGCCGGATTCGGAATATTGCTATCTCTGTTTGACAAAAGAAGGGAGTGAGGGACACGGTGCGCAGCCGTGTGTGTGTGACTGTGTGAGTAGATAGATAGCTATTATGAGCTGTACTGTACTAACTGTACCTTCCATTCATTTGTAACGACTCTGAAGATATTGCTATCAATTAGTAATTAGGTATGTTCATGATTTGTGTTGTTTTTGTTGACGACTTTGGGGAATCGTTTGTAAATCTACAGACTAGAGTAATGCGTTTTTTGTAAATTTCTTTATAATGCCGGTATCTCAACATAATTATAAGAATTTTTTGACATCTAGGCATTGTAGAGAAAATCGAGAAAAGTACCTATATGCTGTTGGTGTTCTTGAATAAATTATATAAGGTACTACTTATACATCGTCATCGCGCGTGGTCTTAGACACCGTCCTAAAAGAACGCGATTGCGCGATCATCGCGCGAGTAAGCGATGCCACCATCGCGTGTACGCGCGATTGCAAAAACTGGTCATCGCACGAATTGACGACGCGACGAAATAAAATGGCGGCCAGCCGGCCGGGCCGGCAAGTCGAGAGGGGCGCAGTCAAATATTAATGCAAGTCAAATAATAAAAGTGTCAAATTAAAAATATTCCACTAATTTATACCTATTTACGTGATACGAGTACATCAAATCCTGAGCTAAGAACCATAAAAATAAAGGATTTTGAATAAATATTTATTTTGTTATGTTCTTCATAAATATTGCTATTACCATTGTTATTGTTGATACATCTATTAAAAAAAAACGAAATGTAAAAAAGTCGGACAAACATTACAGTACCAATAAAGAGGTCCAGTGCCCTTGAGATATTTTTTTCGCGCACTGGATCTTCAACGCACTGCTTAGCGCCGAGAGATGAAAATCCATCAGTGTGCAGCACTCTGTTGTAATTCTAAATGCTCGGTTCAACACCGAGAGTTGAAAATGCAGTGCGTGATAAAATCCCGCCTCGTGATGTTTACGTCCGTGCGAACATGGTCTAAAGAAACGCAACAAACAAAGCTCCATACGTAGGTAGATACTAATTTATACTAAATATACTTAGGTACCTAGTAGTGTGAAACTCAAACCAAGAAACTTTACAGTAATATAGCTTATACATCAGAATAACAGATAGACTATAATTTATAAAGATTGTGTGATTTGTCTATACTAATAATATAAAGAGGAAAGATTTGATTGTTTGTTTGTAATGAAATAGGCTACGAAACTACTGGACCGATTTGAAAAATTGTTTTACCAGTAGAAGCCGAAATTATGTCTGGTGAACATCGCGGACGAAGGCGCGGGCAAAATGCTAGTACATAATATAATGATAAGTATAAAGTAAGCCCTCTGAGAGCTATCTTGTCGTGCGCTGTCTAAGCCGTATGGTGTTCGTGTAGACGTAGTACACGATGATAATGTATCATGGGATTGTAAGTCATAAACAATTCTAAATAAAAGTCCGCGACAGCATACATCTACATGTTATGTGGAAGCTATTTTAGCCAAAATGGTGAGCCATAAATGAATTGCTTTTATGTTTTTACAATCCACATTTTAGAGTATTGAGTTAATTCTCATCAATATTAATACCTTTATCGCTTTTGGTGTTTGATGTAGATAAACTTTGTCTTTCACACTTATTAATTTGGACGGATTGTTCAAAAGTTACCACTATCCGAACGGAGGATACCGCGCTCAGAGCGGGGCTGTGATGTTTCACGGCTAATCCGCTGAACTGTGGAGTGTTCAAGCCTGCTTACTTACTTACTTAGTACTTTTCATCAACACTCCACATGGGCAAAGCCGCGGGCGGAAGTTAGTAAGAAATAACGTTAGAAAAGTACGTATTGTAATGTTACGTATCAAAATTTTTATCAAATTTACTGCATTATTGTGTACTAAAACAACTTGTTTTATTTTTGTAATATTTATTTTCTTAAATTGCAAAGTATTTCTCACACATTAATTAATGTTGACTTCGTAATAGAATTACACAAAGAAAATTTCAGTTGATGTATCAATGGTTAGGTTACTCGATATCAAATATAAGGCCCATCTAAATCCAAGTTCACAGCATTTATAAGTCAATAGTGTCAAAATATTACAATACAAGTATGCAAATAAATACGCACGCCCAGGACAATAAAGTAATCGTCTAACACTGACAACAAACACGGAAAACCCCGGCGCGGCAGGCAAAACGTTGCGGTAAATCGGTTATGTGTGTGCTTGTGCGAGCGATACACATCTACTACCCTGAGCAGAACGACCACGCACACATTGACATTTGCTTGACGCGATAGCACTACTAGCTATAGAAAAATTGTGATAAATTTTGATGTGTTCCGTAATACCAAAAAGAATGAATGAAAACTTAATCTTTTTTCTTTTTTTTTCGACTTTTTGCAACAAGATAATATAAGCTATGTTTCTAATACAACAACATTACAGATATTGTTGTTTATAGTACAGAAAAAACGATAAGAAAATATGTCATTTACGCTGTAAAAAAGTGCGAAATCCAATTAGCTTAAACTACATTTTAGATAAGTATTTTGCAAAAAAAAAAAGATGTAGGAACCTAGATAAATACTGTCTTAATCCGAATATAAGCATAATGTGGTGGAAATATGCTTAAATTGCAAATGGTTTCGGTATTACGTTTGTATGGACAATTCAGACGACGCCCTGCTCTTAACAACCGCTACATTAAGATACAAGTTTATTCTACTTCGGTCGCTGAAAATGACATGGTGTATCTAAGAGCTCACATAGTTTAATGTAATGTAATTAAATTTTTCCGGAACCGCATGCGGTTAGCTCGCAACAGCAAATGTTTCAGGCGAGAAATACATAAAAAAAAAAATCAATTTTACGTTTTAAGGTATCTACACAAAAAATGTTTAAGAAAACTGCCTCCTGAAACTCAGGAACTTAAAATACGGATTCAGAATAGAACATGATTATGAAATAAATAAAGTTGTGTCGTTGTATATTTGTACAATTATACGCTTTGTTATTAAAGGGCGGGCAGTAGTCCAAGCGATATAATTACAAGTGTGAAAAACATGTACAGTCTAAAGATCGGAACGGTGCATAACTATTTGGACTAATTAATTGGAAATCAAGGATGATTTAAGAATGACTTAATTAGTGACGGGTCGAGACTTGAGTTTCAAGCGTTATTATTCAAAATTCTAAGTAAGGTACCGATTGGTCGTGGGATGGAATTGTAAACCTTGCTTTATCACGACCTAGTATCGAAATCGGTCAATTGTGACTTTGTGTCCACAAAGTAGGTGTAGGTAGATACACCCTCTGCCTAACCTATTACGACATTACAGTCGATTTCGTAACGTTAGGGATGTACCTACAAGGTTTCATATTCTCTGTTCTTTATAATAAAATTGGAACGACGAAGGTGTCGTATGGCTCGCATAGGTAGGTAAGTACCAAAAATATATTTGTACAGCGTGGCAGACAGTTAATTGTGGAGGTGAAACAGAGCACGAAAGTCTCTCGGGTAGGCAGTAAGTACAGCACACAGATCTAGTTTGAGCATTATCCTCGCGGTGCCATTCGGTGCTCCAGTTACCGTGCTAACGACTCCATCACGTGCTCTCGCCGCTTCGTCCGCCCTGCCATGCCACCGCAAACATACAGTTTACATGCAACGGCGTTTACAATGAAATTTAACACCCAGGAAATAATGATGAAACATGAAATAATGAATAAGCTGATGGCTGCAGAATCATCCACCATAATAACATATGTAGGTATAGGTAAGATGAGCATTGAGGATATAACCACACGATACATATTGTTTATAATACATAATCAACGTTGCGAGACTGTTAGTAATTGAAACGAATAGCACAGACAAAAGAATTCATTTGTGCTTATGTATAAGCACGCGAACGATTGTGTTTGTCACGCGTGATTAACAGCAGATATGTGGGTAAGTGTGTCGCGTGCCTACCATAATGTTAACCAGATAATAAATAAATTGATTAATTAGCGCATTTCATGACATTCTTGCCATATTCGAGAAATCTGTGGATATAAATGGCAAGCGATGAATTTAAAATAAGTAAAAAAATGCCGTTCAACCCGTGCATATGTATAATGGTAGAGGTGATATCTCTAGTCGCTTATCAAAACGTACCTATCAGTATAACTAAAACAAAATGTATAATGGAACAACAGTTACCGTTGATAATTATTAACAACATGATAGAGCCGTGAAATCTGCGAAATGAGACGTTCCCATACTCCATAGTGCACTCGAGCACAATTGAAAGTAGGTACTTGTGCGTGAAGTTAAATTAAGAAAAGAAAGTTGTTAAGAACAATGAGGCAGTCGGAGTGGTGCGCAGATGCAGGTCCAGACGGAAATGGAACCGGTCACACCACGCATGCACCTAAATGTTCCCACTGATTGCCAACAAACCCAGCACTAAACGTGACAAGACATGAAGTTTATGGGCTTTCGTGGAACAACAATGACCAGGCCAGCTACTATAAATCTTAATGCCATGTTAACCGTTATGGACTTTAACAGTGCTGGACTAGAGTCCAGCAATGTTAAAGTTCATAACGGTTCCACACCAGAAGTCCAAGAACAGTTTGCAGGCTGCTTCATGCAATTTTACCATATTCTTAACGCTAACGTAGTTGCAAAAAATTTGAGCTGGAACAATAAACAACACTCAGGAAAATCATTATAAACATCAATTTATGTGCCTTAACCCATAAAATGAGTGGAAAAAAAAACTAAAGAATCGTAGATGTATAAAATTTATACATCTACGACTCTTTAGTTTTTTTTTAAATATTGATATACAATATTAAAAATTATAAATAATTTAGACTACTTTATTATGTTGATTGTAGTAAACAATTTGCGCTGGCCAGCGTATCCATTTCTACAATAAAATGTAAATTTTGCAGATGAGTTTATCATGAGATCTTTAGTTCTGTCTTTGTTTATTAACTTTACGACCATGAATCTCTGGAAATACAGCTTTCTAAGATCTTCGAAGGATGAAAACACAGACAAGTTCTTAAATTAGCATTTCTTTAGCCATAAACCTCTGAATAATGCATGTATCTAGCCATCATGAAAGTGCCAAGGTATGGCACATGGATGCACTGCCCTTGACCGTTTTCCATCGTCTAGTTAATAAACTGTCATAATTATTATTATTCATGTAAACTGGGATGCGGGCGAGGTCGGTGAGAATCCTAGTGACTGGTCCCATCTCTTAACCGTCGTATTGTGTCTGCTAACCAGCATTTACAGAATTAATTGTTGCATATTGTACGATACTATCTGTGCCTACTTTGTTCACATTGCTGATCCTTATTTGTTTGATATGTTCAAAATTCATCGTTCTAGTTCCCCGTTATAACATTTATTATGCATTGCGGTTAGTAGTTTACCAATTTATACCCTGCATGGATATTGAAGAAAAGTAATAAAAGAAATGCTTATATTATTTAAAGTCTACCGGTATTCAGCTTTCTATGACTACAATCCTAAAAATGTTCGTTAGATCTGTGAAAATCCGAATCTCATAGTTGTAAAACCAGATCTAAACTTGTAAAAAGATTTGTTGGTCATTAAGAGATCAGCTCGGACGTTTATGGGTTATTAACTTGTTCTTTTTTGCTCTATTGTGCACGTTTTACCTTTCGAAGCGAGTAAACAGTCTAATTGCGTAGGTAGGTACACTGGTAACAGAACGATGCCCGACTGTTTTGCTTGTACTTGCTGCTGGAGTAAGTCCAGCAGACGTAGCTCGTACACGTGCCAAGACATATGTCGCAGGTTTTGTCAATTTTTTTACAAGGAGAGATTCTACGACACAGTCTTGTCTCTCATAGCCAGTGCTTGCTAGGGTGAAGTCGTGAACATACAATACTCGTATGTACTTTCTCCAGCACGAGTCGGTATATAGCAACCGTGACATTGCGTGCTTATCGATTACACAGTAAAAACTCGCTAGAAATAACTAATACAATACCTATTCGGAATTACAAACAATGGGTTTGTGCAGCGGCTGCTTGATAGCCTCGCTTCATTTTAAATGGTTGCGATTATTACTACTTTTCATTAGCGAAACAGTATTTCATTTTTGTTATGTACATTAACTAAGCAGGTAGATTATTTTATATTTTTTAATTTCAGTATATTATCTAAACCGTTATGAAACTGCAACTCGAAAAAGGTGATTTTATTGACTTTCATTTACTGATTGACGACAAATTGAAGTACATACATGTAGTATGAATTACAAGTGCATTTACGGCCAAACCCTATACCTAAGACAGATCGCTACTGATGATAGACAGTACAATTCTATCTGTCCCTGTCAAACAAATAGCTGTCAACACGTTTTAGGGTGCATACTTTGGCTTTATTGGGACGTTAAAACCGGATTGATAAGTTTTTCTATCTCCAGTACGCCAAAATTGGAGATAGATAGAAAGGAAACATTGAAGTTAGTGGCAACGTAATCTAGAGTGGATTAAGAATAAGTCTTATATTCTTAATCCACTCTAGATTACGTTGCCACTAACTTCAATGTTTCCTTTCTTTAAACCAAAATAAAATGTAAAACAAATACATAAGACATAACGTTCAATCGGTCGAAGACAAGTCTGTTTATGCAACACTACGTAATCGATAAGATTTTGGCATAGCAAAGAGCCGGCTGAGAGACACGAAAAAAGTGAAATGTTCTCTAGAGTCAACAAACTCGAAAGTGGAGAAGCGCAGGCGCAAGCAATTTAAGGCGAAGTAAGTATTTGTTAGCGGAAACTTGATTGCCGACTGATTTCACAACTACCGATTCCTGTATCTCACAATGTGACTGGCATGCTTCGCAGCTTTGATTTGTTATTCTAGTTTCGTAACAATTTACAGCGAAACTACAGGGTCCCATTAAGTAGAGCCACATTAATCAGATTTTGATGAAACAAAATTTAATGGATAGTTCTTTTTGTAATGTTTATGACTCATTATTATCATCATGTTACTAATAGATGACCCAATAATCCAATATTAATAACTATAACCGATAACGTGCAGTAGGTGAAGATTTACATTTTTCCGGTGAAGGCGACCTACTTTCAGCACCACAGCGGAACACTCCCACGCTTCTGGGAAGAGTCTATTTGCTGTTTTGACAATTTAATAAATCGTCAAAAGCGACGTGAGAATTGAGTTTGTGTAATTTGCACTTATTAAATTAAAATATGATATAAGTATTTGTCTTTATGTATGTACATTCACACGTAATTAGTTCCGTTCTTTAATGTAATCTACATCGTGTGCCGTAATATTAGTTCCTAATTTGAAAGTGATGTTTTGTACTAGAGATTTACTTCACTCTCGTTTTCTTTTTGTGGTGCGCCGGCGCCCGCCGGTATTTCGTTACGAGCACAACTTAACGCTACGAGGTGTAGCAACAGGTTAAACAGCTCTGATAAACAATGGGATACGTTGGTGGTACAGCTACATTAAATACAACAGTTAGGTAATGCGTTCAATTATGTCGGACTGCATTGCTTGCATTAGGTAAGCGAACAAAAGATCAAAATAAAGAGGCCAAGTGATATCCTTAGAAGGCATTTTTTCAAAACAAGCGACAAACGACCTTACTGGTAGTCCTGTCTGTATTTAACCCCTTAAGTGAGTGAATTATCAAAAATTCTTCATGCTGCTAGACCCAGCGCAGCGGTATATGCTGTGCGTTCTGTCAGTGAATGAATGAATTTAAGATTTTATCAAGTAGATGCTATTGCCTTAAGTTAAGGGGGCTACAGGACCTCAAGTTTTATAATGCCTAAAAGTATATGTTGGTGCGTTGGCCGAGTGGAGACCGTGGGATGAGAAGCGACCACCAGGAAGGCCACAAGTGCGTTGGTACGACGACATCAAGAGAACGGCTGGGTGAAAATGGATTGAGACAGCACAAGACCGGCAAAAGTAACATGACATGAAGGAGGCCTACACCCTTAGGGTTGAAAGTGGCTAAGAAGAAGAAGAAGAAGATATGTTGCACTGCAGTAAATAAAATCGAATGAAAACATAATACAACCAATTTGATACGGTGTAAAAGAAAACATGTAGATACCTAAAAAAAATCTTTTAACGATTAAAAACCATACTAATATACATGCTATCATTCTTATTTTTTGTCAGATTATTCTACAAGCAACATATTAACGTGATAAAGTTTTAGTTTTTTAGTCCAATCAATAGATATTTTGTGAAACGATAATTGCTATATATTTTGCAATAATTTACCAGCGTTGTGTGTGCGCGCTTCTCTTTCTTTCTATCCCCTCGGGTGTACAGGAGACTCCGCGAGGAGAGGCCGATAGTGACCGCGCTTTAGCTGTTGTCAGCCTCTTAATGAGTTCTTGTATCTACTCACGTTTTTAATAATTTCCCGGTCCGTATCTCCGTTCTCAATGAATTTCAGGAAAAACATTATTACACGAAAACGTTATTTTCTGGATTGTATAGCACTTTAATGACTAATATAATGTGTCATTAAAATACTAGCTACCAAATAGTGTTATCTATAGGTTTTATAATTTATTTACCCTTTGCGTAATTAAGCTGTTGTGTTACGTGAAATCTCTTTGATCTGTTGGACAACATAAAACAATGCCATAAAATATTAATTTAATTTAATATTTACTTTACACATTACGCGTTCTCTCAAAATCACCAGAAAATACTGTTTTTCTTGGAACTTTGGTATGAGTGGATTTGAATTACGTCTTAAATCAGTCAAAAGCATAATGTACGTCATAGATGCCAATAATAGATGTTCAATGAGTAAAAAGTTTTGATATAATGCCTCGTAAAACAACCTTAGTATCGATTCTGAAACAAAAATACTAGCAACTATTTTAAAGTTTGAAGTGAAGAAATTTTTATGAAAGTTTATGACAAACAAATTAATACAACACTCGACACTGGCAACAATGGCTAAAGCCGCTTGCCACAATCAAAAAGAAGAAGAAGATGTGAGCGCTCAACACTCGACACTGGCAACAATGGCTAAGGCCGCTTGCCACAATCAAAAAGAAGAAGAAGATGTGAGCGCTCAACACTCGACACTGGCAACAATGGCTAAGGCCGCTTGCCACAATCAAAAAGAAGAAGAAGATGTGAGCGCTCAACACTCGACACTGGCAACAATGGCTAAGGCCGCATGCCACAATCAAAAAGAAGAAGAAGATGTGAGCGCTCAACACTCGATACTGGCAACAATGGCTAAGGCCGCTTGCCACAATCAAAAAGAAGAAGAAGAACAAATTAATAAGACGGACCAACGACCTTAAAAAGGTGGCAGGAACAGTCTGAATGCGGAATGGGCGCAGGTTGGGAGAGGCTTATGTCCAGCAGTGGACGGCCAATTGTTGAATTGATTGATTAAAACGATGTTCTTGTATACGAATAAAGCTTATAACCCTAATGATTATTTAGATTCCATCAAAAAGCGGTCTGATCTAAAACGTCAGATCTTTATTGTAGAAGCCAACGTGTGTATTTCCGCAAGACCTATTGAACTCGTGTTAAACCTATATTACCAAAGTAACTACTGAGTAATAATTTGTTAGTGGATGGTAATCGTAGGAACACTGCGAGGTTAACCCATTGTTAACAATGCTACAGGTAACAATTTCCGTATTCTAATTTTAACTTTACTATTCTAGATTTTCTTGTAAACGATAAAAAATAGTTGTTTTAACTAATAGTCACTCATTTTTCTGTTACTGTATGCCCATAATTATGCAACAACTACTTTCCTTGATTTTCAAAATTAACTTTAAAAAAAAACAGTTAAATTTCAATAAAAGTCGCACAAGCCACAGTGACGTTGATATGTATATCACAAGAGCCGTTTTTTTTTACAATTTTCGCGACTTTCTTCAGCTTGGTTGACGTTAACGTCTGACGGTCTGACATCCGAGTTGAAAGGTTTCCCGATGATAGCATAATTCACCGTGCGTCAATGCCCACATCACATGGTCGATTACATTATAACTAGATAACTTTTACGATAGTAAGACTATTATTCCAATGAGTGATATTCTAATGTTGTATATTTAACTATTGTTTTGAAAGATTATTGTATCGGATGCTGCCAAAACGTGGCGTCCGTTAGGAAGTTAAGTGAAAACATATCTACAATGTTTTGAGGATTTAACGTTATCCGCTGACGTCGGCTGAAGTTTGTGGGTGGAGCTTTGAATATTTTGTCTAGTTACCTCTACACAGTAACAACCACGGCAACATTGTTAAACTTCGCGAATAATAAAGCTTTTCGAAAAGTAAGTGTCAATTAAGATGTCAAATCGTTTGGAAAATGGTTAGTAAGCTGTTTTAATTATAAGAAATTCATAAGCACTCCACAGGTGTAGATAAACCTAGACTAGCTCTGTAATTTTTACGTCGTATTAATTTTGTACTGAAACAAGTGATTAGGTTTAAACTCGGTCGGCATTTAAAAGAAGGTTTAATAGAAAAATAAACCTAATCAGTATTTTGCTGAGATTTTTATCAACGCCCTCGATTTATTTGTTTACGCTTTTGCCCACTAATTGATAAAAAAAATTGTACCTAAAAAACAAACTAGAATTGCGTTCGAAAACAACAATCGTCAAAGATTCGCGAGTCTTTGATGCATAAGTATAATTAACCTTGTACAACAATTAGAATAAAAAGATGCTGAACAAAACCGTTAGTGAGCAACATCCGATTCCGGTAGGCGCGCACAAAGCAACAAAAAGCGCGCGTTTAAGTAGAGACGCACTGTAGAACCGTTTATTAGTGCCGTCATTAGTGATTACGTGCATCGCGATCAAAGACCATTGAACCATTTGAACTTGCTCCCCGTGAATATAAAATACCTATTATGTCCACACGCATTTAATATTCATTGCTTACATACAAGAAATTAGCATAACGATTGCTGCCTCGATTAAAACCGCAATTTTCTTGTATAAAGTCTTTATTAAAGGTTTTTAGATCGTGCTGAGGGCTTTGACGGGTATATCATCATATAAATTTGATGTTCCGTTGGTTATAAAACCACAAATACATGGAAAACAGTTGCACAAGCGAAAATATCTACGAATGTTTTTTTGGGAAACAAGTCCCCAAGATGTCTGTTTCATTGCCAACATAATTTCTTTAATACAAACAACGATAAATTTGACGTAGTTTACTGTTTGAAAACGTATAGGTCACTTATTACGTATGCTGTGGTGAATATTTGTCGTGATCCTGGCGGCACGCGATTCAGGGAACACGCTTCAAATTCATGTTACTTTTGTCACGAACGGGCTTTGTTTCCGAATGAAAAGTATATTAAACTGTAAAATAGGTTTTATCAGCGGGTCGTGTCGTGGAAGTTTTCAGAATATATAAAATCACTTAAAACCATTGAATGTTTTGCCCATTGGGTTTGTAAACTTCCACATTCCGTCTCTGAGTAAAATGCAACATTAATAAATAACTTAATAGATACCATCATGCGTCGGTTAAAGCAACCTGTTAGCCAACATCCAGTTTAAAGCTAAACTACCGGATTTAAGCATTTTCTTTCCTTTTCCGAGCGTCGAAAATCACTGGAAAATGTAAAACAATGATTAAAAACGTAACCTTAGCCATGTGTACTTTGCGTGTCTCGTTGAAGTTCGCCTTCGCAAGTACTTATAATATTGTCAGGTTCCGTTTTCTACAACAATCACAATGGTTTGGTAACTCTAAACAGTGACTGCAATTATTTTAATCAAGGATCTGTAACTGTTGCAAACATTAGGAAATAGCGTTGCGATCATGTTGAGCATGAATCGATAAACAAAACCAAATGTTTATGGAAAGCAGATCTAGGATCTTAGAAGTATGCAAAGATCTTAATTAATTTTTTGACGCTCTTTTGGATTGTGATGTAGGTACCTAAACCTAGAAATACGTGGGGACACTCAGAATGTTTTGCGAAACTAAAAATAAATGATCTATACGTAATTTTTTTTTAAATAAATTTTTCAAAGTACTCTCCACTAGCCTCTGTACAAATTTTCATGCGTCTGACCCAGTTTTCGAGACACTTTTTCCAGTCCGCCGTACACACCTCGTTTACAGACTGCTCGAACTGACAGCGCATCTTCCGGCGACGAAAATTGTTTCCCTCTGAGCAGTTTTTTTTTTAAATTCGGGAATAAAAAGAAGGTGACCCAGAAGTTTGACCGGCGTACTGTCCAGGAAGTCCCTCGTTTTGAGCGCGTTGTACGAAGGCGCATTGTCGTGGTGGAGCAGTAGCCCGCGGAGCCATGTATTTGGTCGCTTGTTGCTCACAACAGAGAAAACTTCTGTGAAGCATTTGGTAGAACACCATTCAGCGTTGATAGCAAGTCAAATTGAAAAAGCCCGCTATCAAAATTTTCCCCACGCTTCTAGATCCCTTCACTTTGGTAGGCGTTGATTCGTTTTGAAACACCCAAACCGTCGACTGGAGCTTCATTTGTGGATCGTATTGATAAATCCAAAACTCATCACCTGTAATAATGTCGTAAACACGCCGAGACGAGCCTGCTTAAATTCGTTTATCATATTACGGCACCATTCCACCCGGGCCTGCTTCTGAGTATGAATGGTCACGTGAAGATGCACTTGTAGAATTTCGTGAAGGCTTCCAGATCCAACCTGCACTATGTGCTGAATCTCTCGATACGAGTATGTAACTCGCCTATTGTCTTGGATTAAAATTTGTACTCCTAGCTAGCACGTTTTCTTCCGTAGCAGCCGTCAAAGGGCTACCATTTCTTTCTTTATTCCCCAAAGTTAATCGACCGCGCTTAAATTCGTTATACCAACGATACACGGTTGCATTAGAAGGGCCTTCATCAACACCTTCCGTTTCCCCAAAGAGGTCACCGAAACGCAGCCAGGCTACGGACGCTAAAAGATCTACATCTGGTCCATGTAGGGCTCTGCCATACCTCAATGCGACCATTAGTGTCAAGCAGTACTGGCTTGCGCCAGTTCTCTTTAGCCAAGGAGTGCGGGGTGAGGCCCTTGTCCACTGCGACCACATCTCGATACATCCCCACGTCGGCTTCTAGGAATATGCCCATTGACTGCATATCTCGCGATTGTGGAGGGTCTTAGCATTTAAAAAGCATCGAACTCCACACTTTCGCGGGATATACAGTCTCATTACCACTGACCGAGGGTGATGCATTCGATTTGCAGTCAGTAGTGTACGGACCCACCTATCAGTAGTAGTGTTCTTAGGTTAATGAAATCCGAGAGTTGGGTTCCCACGGATTCCGCAATACCTCGCTTTACATGCATGACCGCACAATTACCCACACCTAATTCCATCCTGATGGCGCTACTGAAATTTTCAGTTACTTTCAGTAGCTTCATCAGTTGCAAACTGTTGGGGCAAAGAGTTTTAGTAATTAATATTATATTAATATTGATAGTGTAATATGCTCCATTAAAGATAAAATTGATAACTACACAGGAAGCTAACTAGAAGGAAGGAAAAATAAATGGAATAGGCTTTTATTGCATCCTCAAATATCACTAATGATCGGCAATTGAATAGAACACTTGTAACACGAGGTTCAAGCAACATTGCGTGTAGGTATGCCCGAAAGCGGATTGACTTCGCAAAACTAGTTTACAAAATGATTGTAGCTCTTATGTCATCGAACGTAATACTTACTCGTGAAGGCATCTGTTTATTAAACTTGAAATATACTGTTAACGTTTGGTTATAATGTGCAAACAAATACATACAATATAAGCTGCTTAATGTACTGTATTATATCAAATTGGTGTTTCAGCTCATCTATAATCTATAATGCTAACCATGATGGCGGAAAATCAGTGTGTAAATCTACGATGTAGCTATTTGACTCCTGTGCACGTCTCAGCATTTGAGCCTTTCAGAGTCTAGCAATTGGAACGTCCGGTCGTGGTTTAACTTTCGCTTGAACTGATATCTATTCTCAAAATTATCTGTTCCAGTAATTATCAGTACCTTTATCGGTTGATTTAATCATTGTATTTATTTATAGGTAGAGTTTAAAACAGGGCAGTTAAGCTTTAGAATACATTAATATTTTCATAAGTCATCGACCTATATAATGATAGGCACATACTTAAAATATGTCCATCAACATTGAATGTTATAAAAATGACACGTCGCATAAAAATTTATTACTTTTGGCCACCTACGCGTGTTTGGTGTAGGGCGCCGTGACACTCGATTTCCGTCGTGTGATTTCAGACAGAGTCGTTGGTGTAAACTGTCTTCGCCTTTTCCATGTAAAAAATCGAGTGTGTGACATAAAGAAAATCTTTGCACTACCCCGGGTAACGTTTAGTGCGTTCATTCATAAATTAAAGTAATGGAACCGGTGCCATTTTGGGTCTCATCCAAAAATCACAACTTTGACTTTTATTCTTGACACGAGGTAGACCGCATCTATAACATGTATTACAAAATATGTATGTAACCAACATAAAGCAGTAGTTATGGTTTAGTAAAACGTCTGAAGTTTATTATAGATCGCGGTATTCCAATATAACAGTAGCTGCCTGTGACTAATGACAGCGTCATTTCTCAGAACGCGTGAAATTTTTGGTGTTGACCACATAACGAGAACAAATTATTTTTTTAAAGTATATCAACCTGATTTTTTTGTTACTTTTCAGAATATCACAATTGTATATTTAGCTTTTCTTGAAACACTGGAGCGTTGTCCCAGTTTGGTGTCAGGACTCTCTTTATGGGAGGTTATACTAAAATAAGTTACGTGGTTGTCGGAACCAGCTGCACGAGTGAGTCAACCTATTTCAAAACCATATTCTCAGATCAAACAAGTTGTTTGTAGTCAAGAGCTTATTGAACAACAGTGGGCAGGCTTCGGAGGCATTCGGCTTCATATAAATTACATCCATTGTTGTCTATAACGATTTCTTTGCAGACCATTAGCGAAATATAACTCAGTCGCAGTCAACCAATACAAATATACTTATGATGATCGATAGGATTGCTTGTTTGTTTGTACACCATAGCGTCTGTTACTACCTAGCGGGGTTTAGCCGTTTACCTAATGTTTATAATAGCACTTAATCCGTTTAAACTTGTAGAAGGTTTACAAAAAAAAATAAAAAAATTGTATCAGTGATTTATTATGCATAGCCATGCAAGCAGGCACCTGTAATTTATTACTGTAATTGATCAAAATAAGGAACTACATAATGTACCTACTTATGTATTTACATATGTAGGTACTACTTACATCATTGCTTCAGAACACGCGTGAACTGATTAGCAGCTGACATAGTTTTTTATTTACCTTTCTCAAAAAACACATGCAAATAGAATGAACGAAGTAGACGCGCCATTCAAATGTGTGTCACTGTATCTATGTACGTATAGTTCTCAAATATGGCTATACCGTTATGAAAAAATGGAGTGGTTTAATAGTAGCAAATGTAATTCAGAATTTGTTGCAATGCTAGTCAATTTCATTACAACTTTGCATAGCAGCGGCTGAACTTGGTTTTTGTGTAGATGTTTTTTATGTTACCTTCGTCGTGTGAAGGTCGGAGCACGTAGGTTGGTCTGGCAGGACGTCATCGCGTCACCCACCAGCGCGTCGCCACCAACGGAAGATTAATGCTAATAAAAGTGTATAAGAATATAAATAATAGTGTCTGTGTCAAGTTCTCGACGCGACGGGCGGGACAGCTGTGGTCTGACGTCACGCTTGTGAAAACACCTCTCAACTCTCATTTTATTTTATTTTATTTTATTTTATTAATTTTAGGAAAACTTACAGCTAATACATTTTAATAACTAGTACAATGTGTAAACGATGGCCAATTACAAGCTTCCACTAACGACTAAAGTGTATATAATTAACAAATACGCGAAAACAGCGACGTAAGAGATACGCAAATTAATTATCTCACGCTTAAAAATACAATAATAAAGAGAAAAAAATAAGCTTATACATCAAAAAAACAATTGTTTAAACATTTCTTTACTTCATTAACGAATTTTTTTTAAATTTTTTTTTCTTCCTCATTCTCTTTATCAACGATTTATTCAGTATATCAATCAATCTTTTGGGCAGGCGTGAACCCGTCTGAGGAGTTAAACAAGCAAGTTTAAATAATGATTGAATTTTATGATTGTTTAATTACTAAAGTCACTGTTATCGTTTAGGGACATATTTTTATTTTGTTTTCGAAACTTTTAATTTAATTTTATTACGATACTATGTCTAGGTTTTTACGACAAAATTTCAGCTTAATATCGTTATTAAACTGAAATTCAAATGAAACAAGGTTAATTCCCCGAAGTCCAAAAAATGCGTGTGTAGCTGTAGCAAACAATTAATCGATTTAGAGGAGATGAGGGCAAAGAACGAATAAAGAACAAAGTGTTGAAGAGATGTTTGAAGTTCAAACGTCTTCTTTACCATTAGAAAGGCATGAGGCGGTTGACAGTGGACATAAGTTGAAAATAAATTTTTTGAGACATTTGCGTCAGAGGTGACTAAACGATCCCGACCGTGACGGACTAGGAAAGCAGGAACAGAAAGAAATACGAGAAAATAAGTGTTTTTTCCCAGACACTTGTCAACGTACACAGCTGACAGAGTTAATTGCTAGAAATTGGCAATTTTACTACTTGTAGATGACTTTCTTATTTATTGCGAACTTTTTGAAACATGGTATTGAAAGTTTGTGGTTGCTCGCATCGGTCGTTTAATTTATGTATCTTTTATTTGTGGTTTCGTTTTTAATTAATAACGTAGCTTATTAACAAACCACTTGACGAGGAAAACTTTACAGGAAAAGTTAAAAGCAGCCCACGTAATGAACTTATGTAGTTAACGATGCACTTACACGAAATCGGAGCAAGGCTTATTCCCAAATAAATTTTATTATTAAAGCTGTAATGTAAACCAAAATATTTTGACTGATCGGTTCAGTATTTGCGTATAATATTTTAATATTCAAGTTTACAACGAGTAAAACTGCGGTACTTCATTGAACGTTTAACGAGCAGTAAATTTTAGTGATGATAAAATATCGACTGCTTATGCAAGCAGTAAGATCATGTGCCTAGTGTTGGTTAACCTGTTAAGGCGCTGCCCAAATGTGGGACACCGTAAAACGCTCAGTTTTTTGTCGCACTGTTATGCGTATTGGTACTTAGTGCAAGGCAGAAAAAATCGAGTGTATTGTCAAATGTTCAAAGAATCGTAAAACATTTTGCGCCGCATAATTCTCAAAATTTTGAACGTAAACTATCATTTATTTTATGTAAGTAATGATAATAAAGTAGTTCCTTTATTAACAAGTAAAGAAATACCTGAAAATGATTCAACTAAGCCGTGCATTCATTTCCTAATTTACTTTTATTTGGGTGAATCGATTTCTTTCTTCGAACCTTATTTGTTGCCGCGATGCGCTATTGTAAAACTTGCTTCTTACCGCGCCTCAAGTGATCGGTTTGAATAAAAAATACTGTAGGGATGCTAGTAACAGTAAGCAACTATGCAAAAGAAAAAGCCTGAAATAAGCTACTAAAGTAGCCTGTATGTAGTATGCTCTGAAAACGAAGGAAAGTCTTGGATACATAACAAAAGACTGAATATTGTGATACATGCTGAAGTATGGGTGTTTTATTCTGCCAAAATAGAACAAAAGAAATTTAAAAAAAGACAGCTGTATCGATAGGCATACTTTATTTAGACACTGCTCATTTAACTTTGAACATATAAACTACAAATTCAGAATGGCACTAAAATATGAGTAATGTGGCAGTATTATTGGTCGGTCGAAGATATCGGGCCATTGCTCTTACGTACTAAACACTACCAGTTTTGTGGGTGACGTTATATAAATTCATTCGGACGTCTTAAGAAGTGAAAACCGTTATAAATTATTATCTGAATTAAATATTAGAAAGTTCATAAAGGTCAAGCGCAGAGTGGATCCTTATAACACGTGAATTTATACCGGGCCACTCAGAAAGTATTGCGAAATTGTTTTTATGTATGAGAGACTGGCCCGTTATTAGTCTATTTTGAAAGTATGATTATTTGTAAGTAAAAATAGGTACGTTCCAATTTAAAAATTTCCCTCCACATTGTTTGCGAGCTTATTTAAATAATTGCCTATCGTGTCTCATAATAAATGGAGCTGCTCCGGAATTTTTTTTTACAATTTCAAGTGTCGCCTAAACCGTGTATCGTTGGTACCTATAACGAATTAAAGCGCGATCGACTAACTTTGGGGGATGAAGAAAGAAGTGGCCGCCCTTTGCCGGCTGGTATGGAACAAAACGTGCTAGCAGTGAAAAACTTAATCCAAGACAATTGGCAAATTACGTATCAAGAGATTTAGCACATACTGCTGCTTGGATCGGGAAGCCTTCACGAAATTCTACAAGTGCATCTTCGCGTGAGGAGGAAATTTTCACGCTGGGTGCCGCACAACCTCACCGATGCTAAGAAGCAGGCCCGGGTGGAATGGTGCCGTGATATGATAAACAAATTTGAAGCAGGCTCGTCTCGGCGTGTTTACGACATCATTTGAGTTTTGGATTTATCAATACGATCCATAAACGAAGCGCCAGTCCACGGTTTGGGTGTTTCAAAACGAATCAACGAATAAAAAATCTGCTCAAAGGGATACAGTTTTGGTCGCCGGAAGATGCGCTGTCAGCGTTCGAGCAGGATGGAAACGAGGTGTCTACGGCGGACTGGGAAAAATGTTTCGAAAGCTGGTTCAGACGCATGAAACTTTGTATAGAGGCTAGTGGAGAGTACTTGGAAGAGATTAAAAAAAAAATATTTTCATAGTCTAGTAATTTTAATGATAGTTGGTCTTTAACCATGGCTCTATCGGGATAAAAGAACATTTATTTTCGCAAAACTTTCTGAGTATCCCACGTATTATTAAAACAGATTAATAACGCTCACGATAAAGGTTCACAAGTACAAAAGACTCTACTAAAAACGACGCTGGTAAGCACCTATGTGTGAAAGTGGAAAGCTACGTAAGAAATGGGTGATGTGACTACTCATACGATGCATTACGTTGCGGAAATGTTCTTTCATCCTGTCCGCTATTAACATATGTGAAATGTCAAAATTATAACGACTTCTATTTACAATTTGTCGTAGTAGGTTTCATTGCCAAAACCGTGCCGTATTTTCAGTTAGACATATTATTTATAAGCATCTCGACACCTGTATCGTGTCTATCCCCGAATGCGTAAATGTCGTAGGTAGGTAGATTTTGTATAACATAAATGTCACCCATCACAATTATTTTTGTAATAGAATCTAATATTTCAATTTGATTAATTCTGGGAAGAAGACATCATTTCTATTTTTATGCTTATGCTGCTTACTGCTCCGGTACTGTGCTGGAGCCAAGTTCCGCTTTTTGCAAACATTTTATTTTCTGAAATCAGCACTCCAATCAGCAGATCGTACCTATATATATATATGCATGGCTCGTTCCGCAGGCGTGGAAAATTTAGTTATAACATAAAAGTTAAAATATATTTTATTGCTAGCTTATTATAATTAGGGCATTGTGACGTAAAAGCCATCACTCTGTCAGTCTCGTGCCTTATGCGCAATCTCAGTGAAAGTGGTCAGACGAGTGGGCCCGCGCTGGTTCAACTGTGAACGAATAAATTAGTCGCAGCGCCCTTCACTGATACACAGAGATCTAAAACGTCACCCGTCATGCATATGGGAAAGAAACTCTTGCGCAACATAAAGGTCACTTGGTTGGTACTGGCAGTGTTGAGCTTTCGTTCCTTAAAATTCTCTTACAGTCGCATAATGCTTGAACAAATTTTTGACAATATTCTGGTATATGCATACGACGTTTGATAGTCGATATGGGTTTTCAGACATTCTCATTTAACAGTAAGCGGAGAAGAAATGGTTTCTTGTGCGCATGTGCCAAGACATCTCATATTTACTTTTTTCTTGAAAATACCATGTTTTCAGTGCTTTCTCTTTAACGTGATGTTAGTTTTATGGCAATTGAAAAATATTTAATAGATTTATAGAATCACAAAAGCTAAAGGTATCTACTTTTTGTACCTGCTTATATGTTTATATCATAATATATTAAATAACAGCCCTGAAAAGATTTAGTCTAAATTATGAAGGAAACTGGTTTACTATATATTCAGCTTGTCTTATTATATGAATAGAGCTGAATCTAAACAGAAGCTTTGAAAAACAAAAATTTTTGAAATATAAAATATAGTGAAACTAAAACATAACACTTAAACGACGTTTTGACGTGTAAAAGTGTTTTTAAAAAACCTACTTACAGAAATAAATCATTTATCATTAAATCATTTTTCATTTATCATTATCATTTATCATTAACAAAAAATAAAAAAAACAGATATCGAATCATAGAAAAAATCTACTCGTATTTAAACATCAGACCCTTGAAAGCTAAGCTAAGCTCGACCATGATTGTATGATAAACAAACGCTCCTACTCACTACGTTTATTTCAAACAGAGATATTTTACCATAATTCTATACTTTAAAGACAAAGATAGTGATGACCTAAGCATTTTATACTGGATTCTTCGTGAAACAAGCTCGGTTCTTAGTTCTAGACGACCACGAGTCAGTGGTAATACTTAGACCTTGAGCTGGCCTAGCGTAGTACGGAGTTTCAATAGTATCCGAGGTCAGCTTATAATGGTTTTGTCACCACTGACGTGTGGCCTACTCTACCTTTGAAGCCGGATTATCGGTGACGGTGTTCAGACGCCACATTATTTGTAACGTAAATAAATCGAAATATAAACGATATTGTAGTGAAAGTGGCGTTTAAAACGGATCAGCGACATTTCAAATGATGAGGACTGCAAACGGTCTGGTTTTGTAAATTTAAAATCAACCATGCATATTAAATTGGATTAACACTTTCGAACTAGATTAATTTGTAGTAATTATAAAGTGTAACGTGTCGTAATATATAAGACTGATCGATCATCGTCCTCGGACGAATCACCTGGCGTAGGGATGAGTCTCAACAGATCCCTACACGACGCTGCTCTACCGAGCACAACTATAAGTATCGCAGATTCTTATCTCAATTGGTAAATATTGAATCTCACTCAACATAATGGTACTACCAACGTACATATTAAAAACCTGTTTAATTATTAAACAAAAACAACACTACCTCACTATCTATAGATAATGTAACAAGCAAAACGGTAACAATTTGTGGGTTTTTGTTTGAAGTGTCAATTTAATAATATTTAGTATTCGGTGTCTTGTTTTCGTGCGTCATGAATTCATAATATTATTATCTACATGATTTTTCATGTATTTCAATTGCAATCACAATAGTTAGGATACATGTTTATCTATCTTTCTTTATGTATAAAAATCAATTGCAGTTCAAATTTTGCAAAAACTCGGAAAATGGCTCGATTGATTGTGATGAAACTTAGGTAAATTATTGGGTGCACGCTGGAAAAGGTTTTAAAAGGCATTGCAACGCATGCGGCAATATCTACATATATGAAATAAGTGGTTATTGTTACTAATTTCGGAAGTCGAAGATGTGAAAATCTACGATGACCATGAAATACGGCGGTCACATGACGTACGCAGGTCTAACCATGGAAAATAGAGAAAAGAGACAAATAGTCATGTGCTTGACTTTGAAGGGAACTAGAATTGCCATTTTGGTCGTATCTCGAAAACCTCACCAATTTTAAACGATAATGTAATGTTTAGACCATGCATTTTTAAACTGTCTTTAAATAATTATTACCTTTTTTTTTTTTTTGGTTTCGGGTTGGAAAATCCTCATGGATGTCCCCCGCCCCGGCGAGGGCGGGGGGGTCTGTCGGACTCTTACCGACTAAAAACCAACCCGGTGTTCCATCACTCACCTACGCCAGGGTCGCGGGAACACATGATTCTTCCGCAAACCCGGCTGGCCCCGTCTCGGGCGGGGGGAGTGAAAGTAATTATTACCTACCTCAACAATAAGGTAACTAGACTATAAATGGCTACAATACTTCTACGGGTGCCTATCCACTGTCAATGTGACCATTCTTTAAATTCGTTTCTAGAACATTGAAAATCAACTTCACAATGTCAACAAAACAAGAGTGAAGTACCTACTCCTTACAGGCTTTCGATGGGATTATTGAAGCCAAATCTAATCCGTCTTTATTTAAGATTAGATTCCACACGAGACAAGTAAAATATTTATGAAAGAAATGTATGATTTTATGTTGGAAACTGAATCATCGCTTTTAGAGAAGATATTTGACGGTGCGAAAACCTCATCTACACAATTAGCATACATAAGAATATGTTTTTGTGTTCATTCTGTATATTTTCGTCGCATAGGCACCCTGTTTTGTGAAGATACTGTCGGAGTCGTGATAATAGAATTCAAGTTATCTGAACTTGAATTTCAACACGTCGATGAAAGGTAGAGATATGAAAATATATAAAAATGATAAGATGCAATCTCGCCGTTCTAAGATGAATCGTTTTTGCAACAATACCTGCTGATGAAATTTCTTGAAAACCAAAGAGCATCCACTTAAATTAAAACCGCTCATAAATCGTACATGTTCAATGAAGCAACAATAAAATCAATATTTATAATTGAAATATAAATATTTACGGCACATTTACATGCCCTGCAAGCAGCACCCATGTTTCCTTCACGCCGACGATTATTTTATAGCCTCGGTTCCTATTTTCCGAGCAGTTGGCTCGCCTGAACCTTGCGCAAGAGACAGCAGAAAATAAAGTGCGTGGAAATTGAAAGATACTGCGTCACGCCACGCTGTAACTAGTGTTACGCAAATTAGACCTCAATTTAAGATTTCGGGCCGGCTTCTGGCACAAATATTATACTTTGTTTATGATGGGTAGGTATAGAACCCGATTACTGGGCCATCCTATTATCATAACGACTCGTTAATAACTCAATCGCGTTCAACTGCTATTACTTATTGCCAACCTTTCTAAAATACGCATAATTATACCAGCTAAAGATCCAAGTATTACGTTTTCACCAATTTTCTAATAGTCTAAATATGTTTGAAATCATTCTGCTACCATTCTGTACTTGATTTGTTTTGATTGCACTGAGGGTGACTGAGAGGTAGCCTTATGGATCACCTAATATCATCAAATCCCAACTTTTCCACTCAGAGCGAATTCTATTCGTGTAAGACTATAAATTATGAAGTGATAAACTTTTTAACAAGTTAAGTATTGAAAATAGAGATCACAAATCTGTATTAGATACAACCGTTTCATAAATAGATGTTTCATAATAAGTGAGTTGGCTCAAGGCGTTGAAAAGAAATATAATATCGTTTGTATTTTAGTTACGAGTCAAACTGGATTTTTTTTCTTACGAACCAAATTTTGATAAAATTTCAGTATTTCATTTTCAAATGGTGGTCAGTTAATAAGTAGATAGAGTTTGAACGAATTGGGTTTTCGGTTTTCGTTTTAGATCGAATAATTTATAAGTTCGGCCGTGGCCGAAAAACATTAAGTGCTGGCAAATCAATTCTTTCAATTAATTTATTCAGAGAAAATCGACATTTACAATAACTGAAAGCGCAAAAACAAAAATGCAGATAAAATGCTTTTTATCGCTAGAAGTTAGAAGATGGAAACTGTAGTGCTATTCTGTATCCATCTCCCTGTGCACACTTAGCTGAAGTGATCGTGGAGTGAGCTGTCAGTGTCAATGATGAATTTACCATGACGGGATGACACTGACACCCACTCCACGCAAGTCTTCACGGTGGGATTTTTACAGAATCGACATGCTGCATTTCTTTTAGTTTATCAAAGAAATACTTATCAAAAACATTTTCTTCGTTTTCGAAAATGCCAATCAGGCCAAATTGATTGTGGTTTTCTCTATGTATAAAAAGGCATAAGTAATAGCAATGAAGAAAATGCTAGCAATTTATCGTGCTGATATTAAAAAGCTTAAACCAAACACAGAGACAAACAAAGTTTTCAACAAAGACCACAATCAACTAGGTTTACGATCGCGTAGGTTCAACAGCCTATTGTTCTGAACCTTGCAGGATGTGTTCAGTCACGTTGATATTGAATTCTATCGCATGTAACCCACGTCACATTAATATTTAAAGAGGTACTAGGTAACATAAAACTTTATTACTAATGAGTAACTGTTGCAAATAGTTCGATTGCCAAGAAATTACATATGAATTTTCAAGATAATTTTATTAGAGGTTTTCGGGATGATTGTGAAATAAATCATTCGAAAAACTGCGCTCGTAAAAGACAACGCTTGTTTTGTTATTGTAAGGTCACATGTATTAGTCACAGAATAAAAAGCGGGTTTGACAGAATTGAGCAGAATAGGAACCGTGAAATTAAAATAATATACTATACGAGAATCATTTGGTTTAGGCCTAGACAGAGTGTGAAGTAGGTAGTTTCCATAAAGACGAAGTGCAATATAGTAATCGTAAAATGCGTTTTTATGGCCGTTTGTTAATTTTACCCTGCTTGTTAAATAAATATGTTTTCACGTTATTATAGAAACAATCGCTTCAACAACACTCACGAACTAAACGAAAAACAGAGTTATTTACAATAACAATGCAATAATAATGTAATTATTTTATAATCTTAATTATGCGGTATCTTTCTGAGACTCACAAAAACTATACCAACACAGAGCTTATTTAGTAGTTCATAACATTGTTCATTGTGTATACAAATGACCTTGTTGAGTGCCACATAGTATTGTCAAGTTTTTCCAAGGACAATTCTTGTTAAATAACGAAGCCAACGTATACTTACCTACTTCGGCTTTCTCAGAAATTGAAATGAAGCCCTACACGAAAGGTGTAAAGGTATAAGCTAGTTAGTCAAACAGCCCGTGTATGATGCAATCATATGTATAGCTAAATATGTATAATGTTACACGACTTAGGTATTAAATCAGTAGGATTAGCAGTATTATTTACTTGAATTTCTTCGAATACCAGTCCCCCAGGGTTGTCAAAAATATTTAAAAACCATAAACATAAAAACATAACATCACGCCTTGTTTCCCCGAAGGGTTGGGCAGAGGTGTACCTATAGTACACCCACATTTCGCCAGTTATGTTTAAGTCCCATGTAATAGGGGGCGAGCCTATTGCCATCTACCGGGCATAAATCCAGACTTCGGGCTGCTACTGAGAAATTCCAGATAGAAAAACCCAATAACACGTTGCCCGACCTGGGAATCGAACCCAGGACCTCATGCTCAGCAGTAGCGATTGCGACCACTAGACCAACGAGGCATTAAAAATCAATCTCTTAAATTGTTTGAAATCTTTAATCCTACATTCCTCAATTGCACTCAGTGCAGAGATACCCAGTTTAGGTTCTGTAAGATGCAAAACTAATTGATACCTTACGTGCACTAATTAACTCAATTATTATACAGAGCACTACAAGGGTCAATTAAGGGATCACTTGTTCCGGGAACGTAGTGGGAAGACTTCATAATCCACCCACCTTGCCTCTGTCTAGTTTTTTTCTCGAAGCATCTTCCTCAATCTTCAAACTCATAAGTTTCTGTTTTATTTTTATTCTTTATTTATATTTGTGTAGATATTTCAATAACGAACCTCTGAATGATCAACGAACTTGAGCTTTTATTTCCAGCAAGGTTTTACAACGCAATATGTTAGTTTCGTGGATCAAGCCCTCAAGGACTATCTAAAATATCCTGTCTACTGTAGTGGTTGGAAAAGTCGAATGACTAACTGAATATCGAAAGATAGACAGAAAACATTCGAATATTTTTTCGATGAGCGAATTTTGTTTATAAGTAATTTATTTCTCAATTTGTTTACGTACTACCACGAAGGCATTAAGATCATTTACATCATGTTTGCACTTATCTCTACATATACAATTGAGTTGGGAATCTCCGTTAGTGATTCATTTATTTATAACATTGTACTCGGAATTGTTTTCATCAAAACAGTTCCGATTTTGAGATTGTGTTTTCAATGATTTTCTAATTTAACAGAATGATAACCATGCAGCAATATACTTCAATGCGGACCTTGGTAAACATGTTGCTTTCGCGTCTGTAATTGTATTCAATTGTTATTCTACAATTTCTGGTTATTAAGAGCGTTGTAGTCTAGCAGTGATTATGAGAATGTTTAATAACGAAGTAAGATACCGAAACAAGTACTTTCTTATTTTTCAGAGTACAATGAAATGACGTTCTAATTGCTATTGTTTCAGGTACTGGTACGTTCGGTCGCGTGTGCCTGTGTCGTGACAAAGCTGCTGATGAATATCTGGCGATGAAGATATTATCCATGGCCGACGTCATACGTCTAAAGCAAGTGGATCACGTCATGAACGAAAAGAACATCCTTGCCGAGATCAATCATCCCTTCATAGTAAATCTGTAAGTACATCACTTACACAGCTAACATTTCAAGTCCCCGTCAATCATGTGGTGCAATTAATATTCTTGGTGGTTATCCAAAGCGTCTAGACTGATGCGACATGTCTAAAGGGTATAATTATTTTCGCGGGATCATAACAACGATGTTTACCATTGAAACACAGTTGGACGTTTAATTAAACGTGCATAGGTGCATGTGACGCACGACATTATGTGAGCGCCAAATATCGGCATCCAGCCAATGTCATTTCTTACTCCAGTTTTCATTCTCAGCATTCCGCCTTCCAGTGAATAGCCTTCCAATCGAAAACAAACATATATTAGTCAGTCTGCTGTCTCATTTGCAGTTGTAGCTATTGTAGTAAAGTTAATTCATGACTATAATTTTGTTAGTGAAGACGCTATTAAGATTGGCATAAGTACATTACTTCTTTTTTCGACTCTCGAGCTCTTTCTGTGTTGCATTAACCAACCAAATAATTCGTTAAAACGTGCCAGTTACACCTATTTCGATTACTCTTTAATATTTATTTTAGTATGCGCTAATTTGGGGAGAGAACTATAGGCGCAGAATTAGTGCCAAATGCGTACAAAACTGTCCCTATTGATGACGTTATGACAACATTCACCATGTCTCTCCTGATCAGTTACCCATTATATATTGATAAACGTAAATTTTGTATTTAGAAACTGCGTAGGTATTCGTTTTGAAGTGACGCTATTGTTTACCAGGTTCTTCTAACCGCATAAGCAGAACCATAATCAGCCTATTATGTTCCCACTGCTGGGAACTTTTGGAAGGGGCGCCTAAAATCATATTTAAAAAAAATGAAAAATGTTGACGTTCAAAAGTGCCTTTTAGTGCCTATTTGAAATAAATGCTTTGACTTTGACTTTGACACAGGCCTCCTCAATGTGAGAGGGAGTGCGCTGTAATCCACCACACGGGCCCAGTGCGGGTTGGTAGATGTCACATGTCTTCGAATTTTTGGTTGTAAGACATGCCGGGTTCCTCACGATGCATTCCTTCACACTTTCCAACCGACTCTAGGAAAAATAAAGCTAATAACAGAGGAAATCTAGAAAATTTAAAACAACTTTTCTATTGTAGTTTATATTTTCTAAAATAGTATTAGCTTGTTTATTCAAAACTCCTTTTATTATACGCCCCCTACTTGAGTTAGTATCTGGCACGCATCTGTAACTGTAATTAACCCACAGAAGACGTATCGAATTTGTCATACCCGTGAACTTCCAGTATCCTTGAGCTTGGCCTTTGCGTCGTATGATGATAATGATGTTACTGATGACTTGCAGGCGGTGGTGGACGCATGACGACTCCTGCATCTACATGCTGTTTGACTACGTGTGCGGCGGGGAGCTCTTCTCCTACCTGAGGAATGCCGGCCGATTCAGCAACAGTATCGGTAATTACTAACACTTTGAATATTGAATATCTATTAAAACGACCGAGACCTCTTAATTTTTACGCCTTAACAAATTAACGTTTACATACAACATTATTAAAACTACGACGTCTACTCTAAACAGCAGTAATCGTTAGTTGTCACAACTTTTCCTTTGATGACTAGATTTAAAACAAGAATCAGTAACAATTTTGCATAATCGATGTAAATAAATAAACTGGAACGGAATAAATAAGTCACGGTTGGAAACACGCCAACACAACGCAGGCAGCCGTACCATGCCGTACGATTTGTGCGCACGATGCTCTGCAATCACCCACGATGTCCACTTTTTCACTGAATTTTATCACATATAATTATTATATTTTTAATTAAATTGGATACCGTCTATCATGTATATAACATATCCAATATAATTCTTATAACTAGGTGCAATAAAGCTGAATTTACAATATAGAAAAACGTCGCTTCGTGCCTTTTAGACAATCATTTCACGATAGTTACTAAAATGCTACTATCTTTTACATAAACTACAGCCGTAAATGAAGAACCGACAGACGTTTTAGTATTACATTTAAAATTTTATATGATTAGCACGATATACTTACATAAAGTTTGGTTGCATAATACCTAGAACAATTTGATAAAGAACTGGGAGTATCTGACGTGAGCAAAGATAGTAAAATTAGAATACATAGGGTTGGTGCTCTCGTATACCGTTTTGCACGCTGCACGTTTATCTAACGTATGTTTTTAATTTGGGATTGCAACTTTCAAAGAAGTCGATTTCTTTTCGTTGATACATTTTACGAATTTACCGGACGGAAAACCATTTTTGAAAGATGATGTCAACATGGTGCTTGTTTAGGTTTTGGTTTCTAAATCAAGGTAATAAATATTTACAATCGAACCTAAATCAAATGACAATTTTGAGAAAAGATTAAGATTTTCTTTTTCAATACTAAAACACATTTGATACCTGCACAGAAAAGTTGTCATTCATGAAATAAGTACCTATGCGTGTGCATACTTCTTTCATGAATGTTGAATGTTTGGACGATCTGTTTGATTTTATTCGTAAATATTGCCTGAATGTTATTATTGGTAGGTTCGGTTAGGTTTGTTATGTTTGGGAACAGATTAATCATAGCAATCGGGACTCGCGATCTATTTAATATGCAAAGCATAACATATCTTCTGTTCTTAATTACTTCGTTTTTATTAAAGTAAATTGACGTAATGTGCCGCACACACTGGTAGAATAAATAGATATGTAGCGTGTAGAGAAACAGAAAACACTGAAATCATACACGGCAAACGACCGCCTCGTATTTCTGGAGAAAAGACAAGACAGAAATAGGGGCTCTTGTGGGTTCAGTGACGCGAGGAGTGAGCGCGTAACTGTCGGGCTTCAGTCGTAGATTAAATAATAAAACTACGTGCTGGGTGTCGTGGGGCTTGAAGATGGCTCAGTCCATTATTCACGGGTGTCGGTTTATATAGCGATGACGTCGAGCTACAGCGGCCTGACAATAAAATGTCTGCGCCATTTGCCGACTGCCGACTGCTGCTGAGCCAGACATCTCGACGCCCGCGCTTCCGCGCCTGCCTCGCGCTCCTGCGCGTACCGCATGTAATAAATAATAACGTTTTGCAAGTGTATACTTTCTCCGTATTTGTTTATTTGATGTTGACAAATATTTATAATGTATAATAGTATTTTCGACAGAACCCATTTATAAAACTCTCAAGCTCTGGCGAAGATAAGTTTCACTGATTTGGAAAGCGGTTTTAGATAAAAAGTTAGAAATGCTTATGTAACACAAAATAACGATCTGACAGGATAAGACGTAGGTATATCCATGAGTGTCGGCACATAGAAGAATAGAGTGCACTTGAAAAACTGAGTGTCGACTGAAATGTGGATAAAATTGATAATTTTAAAATGTTTGGAATTTTAAAACGAATGGAAGAGAAATGTTATTTTAAAATGAATGGACGAGAAATTAAAAGCTTTTTAAATGTAAATTTAAAAACGTTAGAGACGGTGGACAATATGAGAGTTGTGCTAGCAAAATCCATCTAAATTGCATTTCAAAGATAAAGTAAACTTACACTCTATAATTAGAGCCGGGCCTGCCTAAGTGACGGTAGCTCTTATTTAGTCAAAGTTTACGAGAAGCGGGGAGGTTTTTTTAAATGTAGAAGTTTTTTTATCGTCATTACACATTGGGATTAGGGAGAAGCACCAGGGTAGCCCTCGAAATTCAAATTTTCTGAATTTTTTTGGAATTCTCAGATCAGTGCCAGGGTGTTTGTTGAACAAAATACCTTTACCCTGCAAATTGCAAGAAAAACGTAAAAAAAATTGAATTTCGCGGGCTTCCCTGGCGTTATTAGATCAGTATTGTTTAGGAAGTTTAGTCGTGGTGTGAAGTCATGCGACGATCACGTAGACTCCGTTTTCGACATGCGCCCGCGTGGCACCATGTCACATGTCGCCCACGTGGCTGGCGTTCTCAAGAATCAAATAAAAACTCAATTTTAGAAATATATACCTACAAGTGAGACATTGAACATCTTGCTGACAGGCTTGTGTCCTACGAAATTCTTGTATAAATTCAGAAACTTTGGATTTGAATAAACGCGTGTTGATTATATATTGCAATAAATGAATATCGTCAGTTTTCCTGCACGCGAGTGCCCACACACGAGAACGAAGTGACGACGCGCCTCTTCCAGCTGGCATTGACTTTACACATGATAAAAATAAACGTGATTTGGCTAATCCTGGATACAATTTAACATGTTTAGATACTGTTACGTATGCATATATACATAACGAAGCAATCACTAAGAATCTAATTACATTTTGAAACAGTCAGTGAAAGTTAGGATAAGATTTGGGGAAGTTTTATAAATGTGAGAATTTCATTAAAATTACCTAAGTTGTATGTTTTATGAACATAAGTGCTATTCACCGATCGAAAACTTTTGTGAAAACTTGATCTACAGTTACAATAGAACAAGAACCTAATAAAAATACTAAATCTGCTAGAGGTTCGGTAGAAATGTTAAATTTTTATAACTGGCAATTACTTTCGATTTCCGGTCCTCAGTATTTTTATTGTTTGTCTGGAAAAAGTTACTGATTTAAATAACTATCTCATTTTAAACAAATGTTCATGGTATTATCATAAATTAAGCTGATTTCTACATAATTAATTCCGCTATTTTACATCCGGCGGATACTTTAATAAATACCTCAACTATTGCTATAAAAGCTTGCTTTAGTAATTGTTTTTGGGGCTACTTTATTCTTTGTATGAAGTTAATGTGAGGGGTGAGCATGATTTCACTAAAGCCTTAATTAGGCCTTTGCCTACTACCAAACTTAAGATTAGGTAGACGGTAAAGGTCCATAACGGTAAAGGTGTACCCACCTTTACCGTTATGGACTCTGATATACATACACCTAGATTTCGCATTGAATGTTCGCATTAATCAGGACTTCAAAGCTTCATTCTTATAGAAACTATAAAACAAGTTACCAAAGTAAAAGCCAAATTGATAGGTGCGAAAGATAAACCAGAAGTATTAATTAAGTCAATGAAACGGATCTTTAGAATATTTAACATCCGGAATCTCGTAACTACCGTAAACAAGAGAAAACGATCCTGAGGTCATAGTTATGAATATATACATACAAATCGCATGGAAAAAAACTTATTTATTGTAAGGTGGAGAAAGTATTGTGGTAGTAGTGAAATTATATGCAACTGAAGTGATCGACAGCGCCAAAAGTAAACATAATTAGGAATATTGAGAAGAAAACCCCTAAAACCAATTCAGAGGTCACAGTCTCTTTTAAACTCCAGACATAATCTTGGTCAGATGTAGTAGACCATGTAAATTGGTTTCTGAAATGGTTTTTTGAGGAAAGAACTACACAGAATGAGTGGACGACCTGTCCAGTCAGTGCACGCATTTGTTAGTAATCATGCAGCTCCACACAGAACTTAAGAAGCTCAACGATTTGACGAACATTACCGAAGAAAGGACATTCGGTTAGGCCGCATAAATTACTCAAACTGCCGTACTGTGATTAAAACTAACTTTTAAAAAAAAACAATAAAAAAAACAACAAAACTACATTGTCTTCACATTCACTATAATTCATATTATAACACTTTACAAAGTAAATTTTCATGTCATTGTATGTATAAAGTCCATCAATGTCTAAGTGTATATAAAATCCGAAAATATTCTTGGTCAGATCACTTGAGGACCATGTAGACTGGTGTCTGAAATGGTCTTTTGAGGAAAGAACCACACAGATTTGAGTGGACCTGTCTATTTAGTGCTCGCATTTGTCAATCATCTTGCAGCTCAACTCAGAACGAAGGAGCTCAACGATTCGACGAACAATACAAAAGAAAGGAATTGGGTAGGCCGCATAAAGTACTGAAACTGCCAGACCATCATTAAACTAACTAAAAGAAAAAAATGTACAATGACCCACAAGGTCCTCACATTCACAAAAAAATAAATATTATTTTACTTTATACAGTAAATATACATGTCACTGTTTATGTAAAACGGTACAAATATAGTTTTTTTTATAACTACTTAGCAAAATAATATTAAACATCAACGTTATCTGTGTAAATATATTGCAGCAGCTTAATCCCAAACCATCTTGTCCTCAATATAGTCTTTGACAGTAAAATAGGCTTTCTGGCATAGTTTCCGCTTTTTGTTTAGATTTGAATTTATTAAGGCTTACTACTTGAATGTGGCTAGGAAGTTTATTATAAAAACGTATAGGTACAGTGACATTTTAACGAGCCACCAACTTCTTGAGCCTGGTAGTAGGAACAAAAACTATGTGTTTTTTCCTAGTATTTATATTTTGTATATCACTGTATTTTTTAAATAGATTAATATTTTAATGTGCATACAAAATATTTTCATAAATATACTGATATCCTATTACTTAAGTAAGAAGTAAGTAGATTCAGATAGGCGTTCCGGATTCATGTGTGATGTTTCATGAAGAACACAATCGAATGGCTTGGACAAATCGCAATAGATGCCCAAAGCATAGCATTTGTCCTCCCATGCATTATAGACATGTCCTAAAAGTTCAACTCATCAGTAGTCGAACGACTCCTTGTAAAACCAAACTGTTTGTTATGCAGTAATTTGCGTTTATTAAACAATTTTTGCATTTGATTAAAAAAAAAATAAAAAAAATACTAAAGGTAGGTAGCACTGAAATAGGTCTATAATTAGTAGGGTCTGATGTACCTACTACCCGATTTAAACAATGGTATTATTTTACTGGTTTTCTTAAGATCAGGAAACTCACCACTATAATATTTCGTTGATATATAATGCTAGCAACATTCACATTTTACACATATCATTATGTGCTTCACTTCAACGCCGGCGGCATCAGTAGTTGAACGACCCCTTGTAAAACCGAACTCTTTGCTTTGTAGGTAATAATTAATGTTTATTAAAGAATATTTGCAGTTGCTCTAAAATTAATAAATACAACTGTCTAATTAAATCGAAAATGATTTTAATGATTACAATTCTGTAAATACATACTTTAACAACTATGTTTTGACAGAATTACAATTGGTCGCGAATCATGTTTTGATCAAAATACAACCTGACACTACCCTGCATATTGCATATTGCAAAAAACGTAAGAAAAATAGAATTTCGCGGGCTACCCTGGCGTTATTAGATCAGTATTTTTAGGGAGTTTAGTCATTGTGTGATGTCATGCGACGATAACAAAGACTCCATATTCGACATGCTTCCGCAGGGCATCATGTCGCCCACGTGGCTGGCGTTCTCAAGAATCTAAAAAAAACTTAAGTGCAGAAATATATACCTACAAGTGAGACATTGAATATTTTTTAGACAGGTTTTTCTTGTATAAATTCAGAAACTTTGGTTTTCAATAAACGCGTGTTGATTATATGTTGCAATAAATAAGTATCGTCAGTTTTCCTGCACGCGAGTGCCCACACACGAGAACGAAGTGACGACGCGCCTCTTCCAGCTGGCATTGGCACATGATAAAAATAAACGTGATTTGGCTAATCCTGGATACAATTAAACATGTTTAGATACTGTTACTTAAGCATACATGCTTAACGAAGTAATCACTAAGAATCTAATTACATTTTGCAACCGTTAGTGAAAGTGATGATAAGATTTTGGGGAAGTGGACTCCACTTCCCCAAAATCTTATCCTCGCTTTCTCAATTTAATGTAATATCAATCTCTATGTAATGTAATATCTCATTTTTAACTAATGTTCGTGGTAGTATCATAAATTAAGCTGATTTCTGTAATAAATAATTAATTCTGCCATTTTACAGCACGCAGATAATTAAATAGATTACTATTGCTTTATATATTGTTTTTGGGGCTACTTTATTCTTTGAAGAATGATATATAAAAATGAAGTTAATAATGAGCCTAAGATTAGGTAGGTATCAGAGGACATAACGGTAACGGTGGTACCGTTACCGTTATGTCCTCTGATATACACGTAGATTTCGTATTTAATGTTATGAACATTTAATGAGGACTTAAAAGCTTCATTCTTGAACAAACTATAAAACAATTTACCAAAGTAAAAGCCAAATTGATATGTGCGATAGATGTGGCAGAAGAAATAATTGAGTCAACAAAACGGAACTTTCGTCCGCAATCTCGTAAATATCGTAAACAAGAGAAAACAATACTTTCATAGTCATAGTTATGAATATATACATACATACCAATTGCATGAAAATAAACTAAATTATTATAGACTGGAGAAAGTATTGTGGCAGTAGTGAAATTATATGCACCTGAAGTGATCGACAGCGCCAAAAGTAAACATTATGTTTACTTTTGGCGCTGTCGATCACTTCAGGTGCTGATGACATATTTTTTTCCCCAAGCAGGGGATGATGACATATTTTTTTTATCTAAAAAAAATGTTTATTTCCAACTAGTGCAAATAGTATTACAAAAAGTGTAAAAGCTTTAAAAAATGCCAAGTTATAAACGTTTTAAAGTAAGTGTTAGACTAGGTCAGCACTATCGTAGAAGTGACGTCACGACTACGTAACTTCATACTGGCGCCGTACATTGTCCATACCGCGCGACAAGGACAGGAATAATCCCCTCCAAAAACGTTAAAACCGTGTATCTTCTTCATTTTTACATCGATTTAACAGATTTTTTCGATTATATCATTTTTACTATGCCTTCTTTGAAATTACACTATTTTTAGGAACATTTTAATAGTAGTTATCATCCCAATTAAGAATGTGGAATAGTACCTATAATTATTAATATTTCGTTTATAAAGGTTGTTAGCAACATCCACATTTTACTCATATAATTATGTGCTTATGTCTAAAGCAAATGGTTTTTGAAATGCGGTCAAGTAATTATTGTTTTCCCTCGGTAGCTGGGACGGGAAAGTAAGGTGCGCGCTGTGTTCTCTTATTCCTAGATCTTTATGGAAGCCTTTTCCTTCAGCCTCAACAAAACAACGTCTTTTATGTTATTGTTTCCTCTTTTTTTTTAATCTGATATATTTTAATTGTTGAACCCGTTTTAGCGTTCCAATACAAAATGAGGTCGCCTCGTGTAAATTATAGGTCGAAGTCATAAAAAACAATGCATTTCAAAACGTTATGTTCGCAGGAAACTTCTACGCATCAGAAATCGTGTCAGCGCTGGAATATCTTCACGCCCGGAACATCGTGTACCGGGACTTGAAGCCAGAAAACCTACTCCTTGCCCGGGATGGACATTTGAAAATAACGGATTTCGGATTCGCGAAAAAGCTGACAGACAGAACTTGGACGTTGTGTGGTACTCCTGAGTATCTGGCGCCAGAAATCATACAGAGTAAAGGACATAATAAAGCCGTCGACTGGTGGGCCTTAGGTGAGTGCAAACATTGTTACCCACGATAACGGTAACATTTTGTGTAAATCACGGAAATAATTATACTTCCTTCCAACCGAATTGCCTTCCAGAAAACAAATAATAGTATTTTGTCGACATAGGTTCTCATAAATGACATTGCGGTAATGTTATGCAATAACGGGCTGTAGGCACGCCATGAAACTCTTTGTATTCAAGGAAAAGCTTTGTTATTATTATTATGCCTATATATTCTTGTAGAATTTAGAATTATAACTGTCAAGAACATTTTTAATGCTATGTAATCTTGTGATAATAATATAGTAGATACAATTTCAAGTCTTTCAAGTCTTCAGAAAATACTTGTCACGCTACTAAAATTATTTGGTTTGTTTGTGCTCAATTTGGAGTGCCTCAAGTCTAAATAAAGTCTATAAGAAGGGACTCCTATAGTTAGTATAGCAAAATGATGATGATCTGACAAATACGACGTGCGAACAAACAAATTAATCTTAGGGCTCATCATTAAAACAATTAGTCTCATGATTCGTTCCTAATTGGCATTGATGTTATTTGTCAAAGATTTTATTTGTACACACGTACGCACCTACGCACTATACTCGTATGTTTACAGAATTTTATGTTTGCATTTTCAGTTGATTCTTACTAAGCATTTCATAAAGTGTCTCACGACATATTGTTATTGTTTGTTCATAAATATTTAATTATCATAGCTTCTGTGGTGCCGTTACTATGAATTGTGTACATCATTGCTATTATTTAGTATTCCGTTGATTTACTGGTGTCTCCACCATTTGGGTACAGCGCGTTCTTGCCAATTTATATACTTACATTATTTACAATGGAACACGCTGCTTGTACCTCGACATCGTTCCCGAGCTTGGCATCATGTTCTATGATTATTCAACAATAATACTAAATAATATTTACACTTCGCCGTTGCTCCACAATTTTCCAATATCAAGTTACTGTGTAGTTGAAACATTACGGTGTTAAACTGAGTATTAGTTCAGCTCATTATAGGTCTATTCTATTTTAATACAAGTAGCAATACTTTCAGTGCTAATTACTGTAGTCGTTTGTTGGTGGCGATACATTTGGTATTTTCTGCGTTCCTCTTGCACGCCGCTTTCAAAAATTGATAAATGTATATTAGGCTCTTTGCAATTTTTCCTACTAATTGCTAATTGATGAGATATAAAATTCTCAACTTATCATTGTTTGTATAATGTATAGTCTTAACTAGTTAATTCAATTAACCATTAATTAAAGACATTGACGTTGTTCATCTGAATTGATTTTACGACTTTCACATTGCAACTATTATCTAACATTAGGGGTATTTATATCTGTGTAAAATACGACTTAATTGTTTCCGTGTCGTTGCCGATCATAAAGTTATTTTAATGATGTGATTTTATTAATAAACTAAATGTTTTAAATTTCCAGGTGTGCTCATTTACGAGATGTTAGTGGGTTATCCGCCTTTTTACGACGATAACCCATTCGGGATCTACGAGAAGATACTAAACGGTCGCGTGGAGTGGCCGCGGCACCTGGACCCCGTCGCTAAGGACGTGATCAAGAAGCTGCTCGTACAGGACAGGACCAAGAGGCTCGGAAATATGAAGGTATGAACCTAATTTTGCCTTTCAGCCTACTTATACATGTTTTTCTATGGGGCGCTTGCACCACACACTACTATAGATGTTTAGCGCCAAAAGAATTTAAAACATCGTTCTGTTTCTGTTAATAGTTTGAAGATGCCAGAGACAGAATGATATTTTAAATATGGTTAGCGCTTTTACTTTAGTGATTTGTGGTGCAAGCAGGTCTAAGATTGTAACCAACAATAAAACGTTTTTCTAAAAAGAAAGTTTAACGTCAGATTAGTGATCAAAAAAAATATTTCTTCGGAGGAAAATTCCTGCTTCACGTTCTATTTCCATTTTTCATTGAAAATAGTTTTTATTGCCACAAACTTATGCTCTAAAACTTTGTGTTACGCGCATAGGCACGTGAGGTTACGTTGCTCAAATTAATTACCACTTACATGTTTTGTTTACTTGCCAAATTGAAATACATGACATTTTTATAATAATTAGCTGGGATTGGCGATTAACATTTTTTGTGGAAGGTATTATTTGGAATGGAATCAATTAATTCCACTAATTGAACGTGTTTTCTCTTTTAACGAAATATTGTTAAGAGTTTATTATCCTTTTAAATATTAGTTTTTTTCTTGAATGTTGTACATACCGGTATCTGAAGGCAGTTATTTCATGTTGACCTCAGCGTCTAAAACATTGGGCGATGCACATAATACATACGAGTATAGACTGCAAATATTGTTACGAAGACAGGCCGGCTGTGCTTTACGCTTACGCAAACTGAAAATACTTCAGCCTTGCGCTTGACCCGTTTCGGCATTACTTTTGGATTATACACGCGACGGACTGCGCACGCGTACATTCGATATAACCACATGTCCAACAGAGCATTGCGTGGGCCATTCATTTGTTGTTTCAGCTCAGACATGACAAGATAATGAGATTCTCAAGCCCAATCCTGTAAATGAAAAATCATAAATGAAATTAAATTTCAACATCGCTGAGCCTGTATGTTGCATTCCTATTTGTTTTTTCGGTTGTTGTTGTACCTAAGTTGGCCGTACTCCAAGCTGTATCCATATTTATCTTCTAACCTAACTCTTGACACTTCAAATGTTTAAGATTTTGTTTAATTCGATCAAGTTTTTAGATGTTTGGATTCAATTTTCCTCAACCATTTTAGTTTAAAATGTAGATCACATCATTGAGCTTTGATCAGAATTAATCCGAATTCTTATTGCATTATACAGCTTGAGACGGATAAAAAAAATGGAATTACCTAAAGACGAATGGAAATAGAAATAAAAACTGAGTGCTGCACTTGACCAGAATCATTGTTGTTTTATGTTGTATTTACGTAATTAAACGATTAATGTTGTCATAAACTGTGGTTGTATTGTTGATAATGGGAAATTATCTAGCGTTATTGCATTATTGATTGATCTGATTCTGAACTACACAGTAATAGTTCTACATACGAGTATCTAGCGATAGACAAAGCTAGAGCCTTATAGGAACATGCGTTTTGTCGAATAGAAAGTCCATGAGATATTCTTTATAGTCTACGAGTATGTTATAAATATCCCTTACTCGGCCGTGCCTATGTGGTCATGGCTAAAGCGAGAAATCGGGATGCGGCGTGCTCAATAAAGTGTCGCGCTATCACGCTGAGAATATATTTTTAAACGGTTGCAGTTAGTGGTTGGTTGTTTTCACCGAGCTTTTTGCCGCGATGTCGCCGAGATGTTTAGAAAGCCATCAGTCAGGTGTCTGCCGGCAACTTCAAAAGCCGCTGCCCGCTGCTGACTTATGTCGCGACGCAAATACGACACATTGCCGATGTCTCGCGCTGCGCTAGAAACTGGGTGCCTTGTTAGCCGCGGTGACTTGCACGCATGAATCTGTTTTCTGAACTTAGAGTGTAATAATTTTGGCACGCATTTTTCTTGGCTTACATATGATCGCCTTGAGCTACCCCTAGAGCCCTAGATAGTTGTAACACGGTTTAGCCATCAATTGGTTACATTGATGCGAATATTTTGTTTTGAATGGGTTACGTACCTAAGTATTTGTTCATCACGAGTCTTAATAAAATAGGCATCAGCCGACCTTTGCTACGATAAGGTACTTAGTGGAACTAGAATACACTCATTAAGGATATTAGGTCAAGGTAATGCTAAAAGGAGAAAGTAGATTTAGGTCAAAGGAATCACGAGATCTCAGACTGGCGCAAGAAGTCTCTCGATTTATCTTTCGTATCCGGAAACACCGCAGATAATAGCTCATCGGTTGCAGAAGCGGTAATCATACTTATTACAAAACCAACGTAATAATGAAAGTAGTGGAAAGTGGGTAATGTACCTAAGGGGCGGCCTTTCCATCAATACACTTTATTATATTGGAGTAATACCGATATTGCCGCAGGTTTGGAGGAGTCGTGGGACTCCTCCAAACAACTCCCTGCTGATATTAAAGCGAGTGGCCCGCTTGGCATCGTCGTCCAATAATAAATTAAGCTCCGATACGCTCCGCTAACTCTAAATCTGAGAATTTACGATGTCTAACCGTTGAAGAACGTCGCGAACGCCAATAATAACAAAGTTGCTCTAATTCTGGCCACCCACAAATGCGCGTTATGCTCGTAGTCAATATCGGTGTTATGATTGATTGATCTTTCACTGATACTCGTATACATTTCAGTAATTTCCGCTTCAGTTGTTCGATGATCTTTGTACTCGTTCTCTTTTGTATATTTATTCTCGTTAATGCAATGCTTGTTCCATTTTCAGTGCGGTACCGAAGACGTCAAACGACACAGATGGTTCAAGCACATAGACTGGGCTGACGTCTTCATGATGAAACTTCAGGTATGTAATAGCTCATCAATAATGTGTTTATGTTCCCACGATATAATCGGATTCAAACTAGATCGAAGTAGCCTGGTAAATTATAAACGCCCACTTATGGAAAAGTATAAAACTGAGCACTGTTTAGTGTTTGGCAAAATAATGTCGGAATAATAAAATGAGGAAGACGTTTGTTTTATGTGGGACAATGTAAAAGAGTGAGAGTTCAATATACTTTTGCGCAATACCATCGAAGAACGATTTAAGAACTGATTTAAATCAGGTCGTGAGGCCGACAGAGATTCACGAAGTTTACTTTACCTAATTTAATACTTTACGTTAATACTACTTGAATGCTTATTTATGGGCTGATTTACAGGTACCTAATTTAATTGTGTTATTGTTTTAGTTGGTTGAACTGTCTTTGTGTTATCCACAGCCACCGATCATCCCGGCAGTGTCGTACGAAGGAGATACCTCCAACTTTGACGAGTACCCCGAGACGGACTTTAAGGCTGTGCGCGCGCTGGACTCCGATGAACTCAAGCTGTTCGCCAACTTTTGATGGCCCAAACGTATGATAGTGGTTTAAATAAGTTAATAGATAAATATCGCTACAGATGCGAGGTGGAGAACAGGTCGCCTAATCATATTTATGAAACTACTTATACCAAGTATTTTTTCATATTAATTAAATTTAACATTTTAAGTTATGTGTAGGTCTTTATTAGTTATTGAGGCCAAGAGCGCTGTTATGTTTGCAGAGTCGATAGGATACCGTCCGTATTTGAGTAGAGTAGAGCGAATTCGTATTTTATGAATAACCTATTTGATTGTTTAATTGTGTTAAGCCGGCGACTGGCTGGAGCCAAGTGGTCAAAAAAGTCCTGAGTATGTAGGCAAGGGATTTATAACAAAAGGAGGACATTGGACGAGTAATTAATCGCGGCGAAGAAATCATTCCGGGGTTGAGTCATGGACTACTTTCAAAGGTAAACCAAAAAGGAACATCAATTATGAATGGAATTGAAGATAAAGCTAATAATGAAGACACTAATTTTTGTAATTGTATTATATAACTTAGTACCTATTAAAACTTTCAATATCGCCAAATAGTAATCGAAACTCTTTGACCATTATAGAACGTTATAATAATGTTTGTTCGCATTATTTGTTAACAGCCTACTATTGTATTTATTAAAAAAATGTTTTTTAAATGAGATCCAAGTCTAAAAATGTATGTTTTTCCTACTTTTCTACCTGTTCACACCCTTCTGGTTGAATATGGTGTCGTGTAGATACCCGACTCTTTTCAGTAAACTATAACAATTTGGCTTTGGTCAGTCTTGCATCAATCCTTCCTGTGTGTGCATTTATGAGGACGATTGGCGTTTAACTAAGAACATGAAAGAATTAAATCATTAGAATAAAATATCTTTCAGTCTCATTTATGTACCCATACCTTTAACATAATAATGTACATGTCTCAGTGAGTACTGAAGTGCACTCAGAGGCTTAATTAGAAAAGTGTAAATATTTATTTGTAAGTTTATGCATTACATTTCCAATGCTTTCTAGTTCAAATGTTAGTAATAAGAAGTAAGCTAGGTCGCCATCAATGGCAAATAATGTTTGTGATTTTGAAGTATGTCATATTATTTTCCTTTTAATCATTTAGATATAAGTACCTATGATGAATTTTAATATTTGATTTTTGTTTCCCAAATACATATATTGAATATGAATATTGTAGCGCCATCTAGTGAGTGAGGTTTTAACAATTATTCTAAATTTAATTTTAGGCTATTCTTGGTTTATGTAATTTGTTAAATATGAAATTTTGTTTAAATCCTAGTTCATTCATTTGTTGGCTACGCCACTAAAAGAAGATCTCACACAATTTATATTTGTAAAAAAGTAAAGGATAAAATGTCACTTTAGTATTATCTATTTATACTCGTATCCATCTTACTGTAATTATCTGGTCCTACAGTATTTCTGTGATCTTTTTAGTCTTGACAAAGATTACTAATTGACGTTGTTTACGAAGAAACAATTAAATTGTGTCATAATAAAATCAATACAGCCAGTAATTAAAAATAATGTAAATGGTACTAATCAACCCCGATTTTAGATAATGCAGAAAAAACGAATTTCATGAAGTGGTTTTTTTCTGATTGATTGTAAGTAAAGTGAAAATGGGCTGCTTTCGATGTTAAAATAAAAGTTAATTTTTATCTCAGTCCGCACAGAGTTAAAAATGAACTGTAGCGGATGGTGAATAACCGAGATGGAAAATTATTAGTGTGGAGATTTATAATTAATCGACCAAAATGGCATAACGCTATAGTATCACTTTAGCACTAATTGAGAAAATCGGCTACGTGGTTTCTAGATATCTAATACTTCGAAAAGAAACCAGCAAAATAAAAATCAGGTTCATCATTGTCAGGAATAACTGCACTAAACTGAGTTTTACTGAAATCGGATTTGGCTAGTAGCATATGTTTAAATTAATGTAACAGGGTTGTAGATAATTTATATTAATTGTATATACACAAAAATAAATGTGTTGTTAAAAACAATTGCTGTGTTTAATTTAATTATTTAATGTGTTATGAAAGATGTTCTAGATTATTTTCAGTAAAAATATCATACAAATAATAAATATTTTAAAAATTTATTACCATACTGTAAACCAGAAAAACGATGCAACGTGGGTGGTACAAAAATGGCTGGAAATGAGAACCAGTCAACACTTCTTTAACATTAAACTAGATAGATTCTAGATTTTCCAAAGAAAAGATAATGTTTGTAAAAAAAACAATGTACATTGTTACTAAGCTCTGTTTGCTATAAACAAAAAATAGTATTACATTTTCAAGCAATTAAAATATGTTTGGACTAGTCTTGGCTCCTGAATGAGTTAGTGTAAATAATCTGCACAAATGAAAAAATGATTCGATGTAAACAATTGTGGCTTTGAGATTACCTACCTATTGCTCAAGTACTATCTACGGTGAGCCAACAAACATGTTTTCAAGATAGAAACTATTAATAATGGAGATGAAAAATAACCTATTCCATAATGAAATAGAAATGACAAGTATACCTACATTGGTGAACGACGGGACCGAATGTAAGAAGCAGTTTTTGTAACGAAACAACTGTAACGAGTTTTTTTACACCGTTACGATAATTCTAGTCGATTTCGGAACGATTTCTTAATTGTATTTTTTATCTGTGATACATTTCGTATGACATTTTGGACGTCAAGGTTTGACAAGTCACTTTTGCGATCTTTGTTGGTGAAGGTGACAGGTCTCCTGATTTTCCCTGAATGGAATCGTAACTAATCTGGTTTATAGTGGCGCTTTAATGCCCTAATCCTAAACCAAAGGACCCGTGGAATGGTCCCGGTGGATATTTCTATCGGATTTTTGGTAAGTTGCTCTTTTCGAGAGAAAATTTCCTTCGACGATGGCGGTTCGTTTGTGACCATCTTACGGTTTTTCGCAGGTTTCCTCGTCGCCTCCCTACGTCTTTTGATACCAAATATCTTCACGGTACACCGAGGGAGACGCGAGTTTATATACCTGGAATAAGCGGTAAGTTTTTCGTTGGTCGATGCGTCCCCGCGTGTCCGAGTTCGGAGTGAAATCACATCTCAGAGTTCCTTTTTGTCCACAGCCTACAATTGTGGGTGCTTATTCCACCTTTACGTCATTCAACCGGGAAATTTCTACTGGCCTTCCACGGGGGCTGATTACCTGAGAGGTACCACCTTCCGGCTCTCGGGGTCATCTTCAGTTACATATTTTTTATATTTTTTTTCTTTATAACATAACAGCCTTCAGCTGCGAATTTAAAGTTACAAAGATGCAATGATGATATAGCAAGTAAACTTTATATTAATATAATTGTATACATTAGGCTAAAGGTACAATAAACTGGGAATGTTCAAGGTAGTGAGACTTTTAATCACCATTGACATCCACAGGCCCCCATCCTAAGATTAATGGTCCAATCTCTCCAACTTTATTTATCTGGCTATCTATTAATAGTGTGTCGCTCCACGGCGCCCGAAATTTAATTTCTTACCTTATCATATTTTTGTTAGGAGATCACACACTCAGAAACACACACACCTATTCTTTTAATTTTTAATATTACATTTGGCTTCCCAATTAGGGACCGTATTATCCATTAAATTTTTATTGTTACACAACGTATACCAATTGTCAGAGATTTTGACTTTTTATAACCCTCAAAGGTTAACCCTAAGTTAACGAGAACAGTAAGGTTATCCGTCACTCGAAATACAACATATGACCGCGATAAGTACGGCTTTACATTGTCAAAAACTTATCAAGATTTATCAGTCATTTTGGAGCTATTACCGTCTACTAAACATGTATCTTTTTGTACAAGATAGTCATTAATTTTTTGAACAATTTTGAGGCGCTAACTAAGCATTATATAACTAGTCTAAGAATGGGAATCATCTAGTCGGAGGACCTAAACCAATTATCGAAATAAAATAATCTGAATCATCATCAATTATTTAAGGCTTATTCGTACTCTGATTTTTATATGAAGACTAGCCGACCCCGCAAAGTTTGTTTTGCTTCTTTTTTTGTTGAAAAGTAGATGTTGGCCGATTCTCAGACCTACCCGATATGCACACAACATTTCATACAAATCGGTCCAGCCGTTTCGGAGGAGTTTGGTAATAAACATTGCGACACGAGAATTTTATATATTTTAGATAGCCTACTTAGGAATTACCTAAAGACGACGCCACGGCCACGGCTCATACGATTGTGGGTTAAAAGTTAATATCGTAAAGCTATAAAAATGCTACCAAACAACATTTTCCTGCCCTTATTTATAGAAATAATAAAATATAATATCTTCGTTGTTTCAACACTGTTCTTGGCACTGGGATATTACATTGATTTTTCAACAGGTTTTAAAATATTTTCACGTGTGCGGCCAGTAGCCGTGTTATTTATGAACCAATAGAGGACATCGCCAGTTATGCTATCACCACTTCACATTTATCTAGGCGTGAGCTGTAAAACGCTATGAAAGATATTTTTTGTGTACAAAGTGTATTTCGTTGACAACAAATAAGTTTTATTATGAAAACTAGCTGTGCCCGCGACTTCGTTCTTGTGCATTTCGGCAAATAACAATGTACTTATCGCTTAGAGAAGGTGTAGGTACGTACCACTCCTCCATTGAAAAGGAAGTCTTTCGATCTTGCCTGGTGGAAAGTGCTACCTGGGTTTCTTTACCACATCCCTTTCGAATGCAGTCACTGCTTATGCCCCTCGAAAGACTTCCTACGTACAGTTGCCGGTGTGAAGAGCTACCCATTTATGAGATCCACCTCTGGTAATGGCTGCCTTTTTGGATTTGATTTCCTGATTTTTGGCACCGACGCCATTCTAAGTAGGTTCGTTATCGACGAGAACCGTGACAATAATGTTTCTTTGCAGTCCGTGATCAGTTGACCACTGTAAGGCACTTAACCAGCTACTGTGTTTCATCTGTTATACGATTACCCATTGACTACAACTTTTGAAATCGGAAAAGATGCCTCTCTATGAATCTTCAGTTTTTCTTAGAAAGATGTGGTTGAAGAGAACTGAGTGAGAACTTGAATAAAATGAGAGAGAGAGAAATCTAGAACCTGAAAAAAATATCCAAAGTCCCCGGTCCAAATCTAGACTACAGAACTCCAGAACAGTGTCTACGCATTAAACAACAATAAATACGGTTAAAGCTTTTTAAATTTTATAATTTAAATAGTAAAATGGTAAGATTTTTTCTGAGAAAAGGTCATAAACGTATTTATTATTATGAACCTTAAAGTTTAAACACCATAAAACTATTATAATAGTACATTATGGTACTAGTGTGTAACATTGGTGATTACCGCCGAGGCGCCATTGAGACCCGAGCCGACTTTTTTTATTTTCCGCGCATAGGGTTTGCGCCTATTCTGCCACGTACAAAATGGGGAATATAAAGTTTTCTTCTATTACAGAGAAAACAAAAGTTATATTTGAGTGAAAGTTTTACTTATTAAACACGTACGAGTTAAAGTTATCTATTTAAATAAGAAGTTGCATGAAATGAGCAAGCAATAGGAACATTAATTTATTTGTTCTATTGACACCATCTTTTTTTGAATAAAATGAGTTTTTATTGATATTTTATTCACAAGAGTGTTGAAAAACGTCGTATGATACACGTGTGTATTGATAATTACCGTCCTCGGCTCTCTTAAGACCCTCGCCCGCGGCTCGGGTCTCAATGGCGCCTCGGCGGTAATCACCAATGTTACACACTAGTACCATAATGTACTATTATTCCATTTTACCAGTTAAATAATTCTACTTGGTTTGCTAATTTATCAACAACAAAAGTGAAATAAATGACATTTATGCTTTTTTACCAGTATAAACGAGAGCGATCGATCGCAGTTGTCACATTGTGTGCACGCGTGCTAGACGTGTTTCGCGTAGAAATAAAAGTTTTAACAGCTCAATAGTTTAGGAAGAAGTTGTGTTTTGTGATTACTATGGAATCCAGAGGAAAAAGATTCGAAAGCGGAATGATATGAGGCTGTACAAAGATAGTGACAAGAGAGGTAAACATGAACCCCCAAATAAGACTTATGAAGCTGATGTGAACTTTGTGAAAAAACACATAGAGTCCTTCCCAGTCATGGAACCACACAACATAAGGCAAACTTTGAAGTGTCGTTATCTGGATGCTTCGTTATCCATCACGAAAATGCATCAACTTTATAAAGACAAGTGCACTGAAAATAATATGTTTCCGGTATCTGAAATAACGAACAGAAGAATAATTTGTACCCATTACAATTTTAGTTTGTTTCTTCCAAAAAAGGATCAATGTTTAAAATGCTCCAATTTCAACAAAGATAGTGATGACGAAAAACGAGTGTTAAGAGGGAAATACGAGAATCATTTAGCAAGGAAAGACTCCTGTAACTCGGAAAAAGCGAAGGACAAAGAAAGAGCAGAGAAAGATAAAGAGTTTTGCTGTGTAACATCTGACTAATCTCTGTATACAATCTCTGTATAAACGATGCAGGGCTGCCAAACGACGCATATTGTTTTGCTTGGTCCGAAATTAATGGAAAACGAGGCATTTTTGAAATAGGAAGTATACTTTACAAGTGCCTTCCTTTTAATGCAACCGAAGTTTGTCTGTATTCTGATACGTGTGGAGGACAAAACCGGAATCAATGTTGCTGCGTTACTTCTATTTGCAGTCCAAAGCATTTCTCACTTACGAAAAATTTTACACAAGTTTCTTGAATCAGGACACAGCTACATGGAGGTTGACAGCATGCACAGCAGTGTTGAGTCAGCAAAGAAAAAATCTGATGTTTACTGCATACTTGACTATTCATCAATTTTCAAACGAGGACGATCGTAAAACACAATAACTGTTGAAGGTAATTCAATTCGTTCATGAAAACGCCTGACAAATCTAATGAATTTAAATACAACGAATTTTATAATTTAAAAAAAAATTGGTGCTGAAACAGTTTTAAATCGCTCAAAAGATCAAATGGTAATCAAGTGAAGTGGCTCAAAATAAAGAGAACACAATATCTTCAGGAAGGGAGTCCCAAAACTTATGTCTGAATCGTTGCCACAAAAACACGAAACCTTCTCAACGTCGCTGTACTGTACTTGGAATTCTTGGAAACTCTGTACTACAATGGAATTACAAGCCGTTTAAACACCCTAAAGGATTCGTCTAAATTAATACACTTTTATTGTTATCATGAGTGATTCAAGATTGATTGTCATAATTATGTGTTTAGGAATAAAATTGATTGTTTATTTATAAATCGTTACATTTATTATCGTTTCGTAAATTACCTATGTAAAAATTATTTTCTTTTTATTTAATTAATCACTTTTGTATGAAGTCAACTAGTACCTAATAAGTGGCATACTTATAAAAAAATTCTACAGGCAAAACAAGTTAAATGTATCAAAAATATCATTATTTAACCTAATTTTGTAGAAAACAACGTTTCCTACCAAGTAATTGGTGTAAAATACAATAAGCCAAAATGAGCATTTGAAATCATTGATTTCAGAAGAAATTTCACGTTTGTTAAGTACGGGTAAAACATATTAAATGCGGTCCCCTTTTGATCTTAATTTAATTTTTACAGGTTTTACTAAAAAACAAATATAATATAAGAGTAAATCTTAAAAGAAGGATTGATAATGCATTATTTAGCTGCCTCGTTGGTCTAGTGGTCGCAATCGCTACCGCTGAGCATGAGGTCCTGGGTTCGATTCCCAGGTCGGGCAAAGTGTTATTGAGTTTTGCTATCTGGAATTTCTCAGTATCAGCCCGGAGTCTGGATTTGTGCCCGGTTGATGGCAATAGGCTCGCCCCCTATTACATGGGACTTAAACATAACTAGCGAAATGTGGGTGTACAGGTACACCTCTGCCCAACCCTTCGGGGAAACAAGGCGTGATGTTATGTTATGTAGCTTTAACATTTTTTTTATCAATGAGTTTGAAATAGATCAAATTAAAACTTAAAACTTTGAAAAGTCTATACTCGAACTGACACTAATGGGGAAGGCAACTGTCAAAGTGGCGCTGTATACGATTGTTCCAAATTATCTGTCAAATTGTATAGCATCTTATAAAATATGTTCACAAATAACAAAGAAATTACAAAGTGTTGTGTAATTGGGTGTTAAAACGTAGGCCAACACAAATTTCCAATAAATCGTATTAAAAGAAGAAAGTGGATAGCTGCCGTAAGGATTAAAAACTGAGCCTACTAGGACGACGAGGTTATGTCGAGATCATTTTCATGAAAATTATTACCAAACATTAAGTGTGAGTACAGGTTACGACGATAAACGAACGATAAACGATAGTTCTTCTATTTAAGCTAGTATCTATATACGTAAATTGTTAACATTACATAATATCTTTAAATACTTATCATTGTTTATCTTGTTTTAAGGTTTGCCCTGTGTACACGAAACTTTTAAAGAAAGAAGCAGTACCAAGTCTCTTTTCATGGAACCAGAAAAGGATATAAGGATAAGGTGTGAGAGACAAAAGACATGCTAAGAGAAACATTCAAAAGAATCTTTTCCAACATCTTTCAAGCAATCAAAACCCACATCCTTCTATTTCTCGAGAGTGTATCACAAATAAAACTCATAAATAACTTTTAGGTGTCTTTATTATATTATAATAATCTTTATACAGATATGTATTCATAATTTCAGCCTTTATATTGTTATTGTAAAATAATCTAACTTTATAATATGTTTTCTATGAACAACTCATCTTTTTCAATATAAATAAATTACAGAATTTTAAAACATTTGTCCTTGTACTTGAAAATCATATAGGGCAGGTTTTTTTAAACAGTAATTCCCCATTTTGACTCTGTATATAAGGTACAGATTCAGGGCTAATAAGTCCATTTCTGCTTACATGCCATGCTACGCCATGCCATGCCAGGCCACCCTGGTCATCTATCTTGATGTCAACTTGATAGTTGAGTTTTTCCATTGTCTTCTTGACAAATCCTTTTATATAAAAGTGATCATTGATAAATGCGGATCTTATCAATATGAGGAATCTGTCTTCATATATTTTTTCTGATGCTTCTGTTTTTGTTGAATCTTCAAAATGACAGAAATATTTCGTATTAGTAAAATAGGAACTACCTACCATCACATAAAATAAAACCGATAAGAAATATTCACCTTCCAAAATAATCTAATACATTGTCTTTCAAGCGGTCTTTTCTTTAAATAGAGTTAATATTTATGTCATGGTACATCCTCCAATGGTAGAAGTATGATAGAGGGTTCTGTTGAATTTGGAGAGAGTTGTGGTGTACTAAAGTTAAAGTTTTTGTCATACAGCTCTTACCTGGAAAAATATAACCAATTATTCATCTCTCTTTAACTCCAAAAGTAAAAAGAACTATTACTTAAGTAAAGTTATGCATTAGTTAAGCTGTTGTAAATATAGTCCTGAATTTTGATTCAATAATTTTAACTCCATGTTATCAAATAAACTACACTAACCGCCCACAATGTTCGTTTTTATCGTTTGATTACACGATTCAAGAAATGTCATACTGACGCCATTGGGAACAACTGTACGCAGCGCCATCTGAGATCAGCTTTAACTTGCCATCCCCATTGCACTTATTACTTTTTACCCGTAAGCAGACGAATTAAGGTTTTCACTTATGATTTAAATTCGTTAGTACCATTTGGCGTCAATAGATTTCGTTATACCCTGTAATGAAAGTTCTTCTAGAACACTTTTTTTATGTGAGTGGTTTTACGTGACACTTGTTCTAATTAATCTCTCACATCCAAACAGATAAAAATTCCAAAAATGATAGAAATGGCATCGGTAGGTTATCCTTTAACACCCCAACTTTTTTTAAAAATATTTTCAATGTGCAGAAACGCCTCGTCTACAGATTTATTATACGTATATAGATATAGAAGAAGATCTTTCATCATGTAAGGTGTGGGTCGATCAAGTTGGTTTTACCCTAGCCACGTGCAGAAATTGTTACTTCTATTTGGTATTACTCAGTCACGCTGTGGTAACTACAACGTTCGCACGGACGTAAAAACATCGCTTAGGGATTTTCTCGCGCATTGGATTTTCAACTCTCCGAGTTGAACCAAGCATTGACAATCCAACAGAATACGCATCCGAGCGCGACGAAAAGAGACACTGTTGGATTTAAATCTCGGCGCTAACGAGTGCGTTGAAGATCCAGTGCGCGAAAAATACCCGTCGCGATATTTATACGTGCGAACTTAGACTTAATCATCGTAGAACCTCACCCATTTTAGCAATAATAATGTCTGTTTACGATATCCATGATTAGATTGAACTCAAACTTGATAATAACTTGATAATTAATTAAACCAAATCTTAAATGTCAAATTATATAGGTACGAAAAGATTAGACAAAGGCAACGCAAAACATAAGAGCCTGATAATATTATCAAACACACAACAAATATATTGCCTGGTGGATTAAATGGTAGATAACTAATCTAATACCATGTAGAATTATCACAGTGTCGATATATTATCATTGTAGAGTCAAGTTCTTTGTGTGACAGGACGTTTCTATACACAGACAGACATTATATATAAATATATATAAAATGTCTGTGAGGCCATTAACACCCGCTCTCGCGGAGAAGGCTCGAGCGGAGTTGAACGAGGACCCGCAGAGACTGCTGGCTGATCTGCAGAGTATTAAGGACTGGATAGCCAAGCAGCCCCATCTTAATGCTAGGACTGGTGAGTAATGCAACAATTTTCCTAGTAGATGATATAACAGATTAGCAGGTAGGTATAGGTACCTTCATTCGAAAAACTCTAAGGTAATAATTTACCTATGATAAACTGGGGGCCTAAAACTACAAAAATTTCTTGGACGCGTAAAAACAAATCGGGATTAGGGACAATTATTTACTGTCATATCATGGTGTTATTCATTTTTAAGATGGGTTCTAAACCCGTTAGTGATACGGAGTAAGAAACGCCCGTAACTTCAGCCGAAATTTCGGACTTTGTGCTTAGGGAGTAGGTAGCCTGGCTAGGTAGCCTGGTTACTTTGTATCTTATAACTTTGTATTAAAGGCTCCTCAAACAGATGCGGATCCTTAAATTGTCGTACAATCCACCATCAGTGGTGGATTGTTTGTGTGTGTAGGGCGGCTGGATAAGAGAAGCCGAGGATCGAGATAAATGACATGCGATTGGAGAAGATAACGATGAGGCTGTGTGTGTTGTGTGATAAGTTACTTAAAAGTGAAATGAGAACCATTCACTTCATTTTTCATAGCTTTGTCTACTTAGTTTTCAATGAAAAGCATGTGAGATTATTTGGGGGTTCTAAAGGGTTTCTGAACCATCCAGAACATTTTTTTTGCCAGACACTCTTAATATTTTAAATCTGTCTAAAAATCAATTGCCACAAATGTTTATCCGTGCATCACTTCAAAGCGGTTGCACCTTTTGACTTATCCTTTTTAAAGTATCTGTGTCGCATAAACAGGGTGCCGGACGCCCGGTATCACCACTGCGTCGACTGCCGGGAGGACACGGCGTGGCATACGATGGCAGAGTGTGCCACTTGGGAGGAGCCGCGCCGTGCCCTCATCTCAGAAGTAGGCAGTGGCCTGTCGCTGCCGACCGTAGTTAATTAGATGGTCGGCAGCGAGCAGTTCTGGGACGTGGTGGTTTCCTTCTGCGAAACAGTAATCTTGCAGAAGGAGGCTGCGGAAAGGGAGAGAGAGATCTCGTCCACTCTCCCGATCTGCAGAAGGCGCACCGGGCGTCGGCGGACAACGCCCTCTTCTAGCCTCCCTAAATGGGTCCAGGGACGGCGGACTCGGGGACGTCAGCCGCCCCCCATACATCAGGACCTGAGGTGGTGGCGCGTAGTGTTCCACGCGCGCCCCTCTTAGACGTTGCGGGGGGCGTCAAACACTCACTCCCCCCCAATCCAAGGCAGGCCGACCAGTCGGTGTTGCGGAAGAATCGTATGTTCCCGCGACCCCGACGTAGGTGTAAGATGGAACACCGGGTTGGTTTTTAGTCAGTAAGAGTCTGGGAAACACCACACATGAGGACATCCATGAGGATTTTCCACCCTGGAAACAAAAAAAGGCTCGGACCCGTCGACGTTGACGTCTAATAGGAGGCGCTGTGGATCCGCGGGGCTTGACGCAAATTTGCGACGCGTCCATGCCCCGGGTCCACACATAGTCAGCAAGGCGCCAGATGTACTGGTGGTCCGCCGAAATCACGCTGTTACGCGTCGCGTGCGTGGTACGTGGTTTAGACGCCAGTATACTCATTACCAGAGGAGACGTCGTCGGGTCCTTGACGAAGAAGCCGAACTGTACGAGGTGTACCGCGGAGTAAAAGAGACGAAGAGATAAGCCAGGAAGAGGATGTTGGAGACTCTAGAAGGGCATCCGTGGGGGCGCCAATGTCGAGCGGTTCGAGGGAAACTTAGAGCCGCGGCTTCTCCACTTACAGAGACTCTTCAACCCGAGCTCTTTCCGACAAGAGCGGAGCATACTCCGCCGCCGATGGTTTTGCCAACAGCCGCAGAATCTACAGAGGAGAACGCCATTACACAGGCAGAAATGGGAGCGGTCGTGATGCGGTAAGTGATGCAGTAAGAGTATGACAGACCCCTCCGCCCGCCATAGTGCAAAGGACATCCGTCAAAAAAAACCGAACAAAAAAAAGGTTAGGTTAGACTAATTCCGATTTGCCCGTTCAGTTTACTGCTTATACTCAAGGAGTGTAATATATGAATGGCCGGTAAAAATGTTGGAGAGGGCAGCTAAGTAAATAGTTTTGCAGTTCATAAATATTTAAGTAGGTACGTTCCTAACCTAAAACATACAAAATTTATTTTATTTAAAAAAAAAAGTACTCAGTCAGTCACTGGCAAAAAAAATGTTATGGAAACCCAAATTGTCTCACATTATTTACAGAGAGACAACACGTTTATAAACTTTAACCTTTGATGCGCCGAAAGTAGTGTTTATAGACGTAGTGTTATGGTAGAGGTGAAAGACATAATTTTTACTAGAAATCGGGACCTATTAGTTCAACCAAGTTTCAGACTGGCTAAAGTCTACTCTTGCATGCAATGTATCATGTACACCATGTTTCAACAAATAAAAACTTACCTACTTACTTACTAACTTACTTACTTCTTTCAGGTGGTACTGTTTAAATAGTTACAATAAAATACCTCCCCACACACTTCAACTGAATGAGACGAAATTCAAATCTTTTATAAAACGCACACTATGCAGGCAGGCATATTATAAGTTAGGGGATTACATCGCTGATAAAAATGCCTGGCTCGATGCTGGTCCCGCTCCACACCACAACTAATTAATTAACATTTGAAATATTGTTGGAGCTGCTGAAGATTGTACGAAAATATATTTGCAATGTACAAACTCAATCTCCTTTATATTATATAAATGCATAGCACGGGTGTAAGTACTTTGTACTATTGAGCTACCACTTACCGGGTAATGTCTTATATTGACTTGAATGTGCCCTGGCGGCTAGTATGTCATGCTCACTCAAATGTCTCGCTGACGGTGGCGCGTGTGTTGTATCATTTTGCTCCCTTCAAAATGGTTGAAATGAATGGTGCTGATCCATACGTCATGTTCGTGAACAGGCGCCGTCAGTTTTGACTGGTCATCTCTTAGCTGCCACGCCACGGCTTATTTTAATAATTTTATTTTATGGATTGTTTTTATTTATTTTTTGCTGCACTCTGGACGCTTTAACGTGTACGGTTTTGTTACATCGTTCTCACATATAGGATCAACATTAATAATGTAACTAAAATATTTGTAACGACAACATTATTTAATAGAGTGTCCATGGAGTTTCTTGCCCGTTCTTCTCCACAGGAACCTACTACTCTTTGGAATGGGCAACTCGCTTCATATTTCTTACTGACCGACTCCTTGACAATTCAAAAGTGCCTGTTAATGGTTTAATTGAAATAAATGCCTTGAGTTTGAGTTCTCAGAGGCGTACATATATAAATTACAGCCTGTAGGCTAAACTAAATATGTTGGGATATTAACTTATAATAAAACTCAGTTAAACCAAGGAGAACTACAATCACAGTTTGTTAATCACATTATTATTTTCTGTGACGAAGCGCAAACTTCAACCGTTAGAAAGAGATAGAGAATTTTCGATTGCGTGTACGCCTCCCAGAAGAAGTTATGCTTCTAGGGTTAAAATTGTGTAAAATGATTATTGAAAGTTGTTAAGTAAGACAAAAACATTTATCCATCATTTATCAATCACTTATCAACAAAAATTGTCGTACGATATCTTTTGTTGACCATGGTTTATTTTAGGTACTTAACAATCAAGTTCTATCAGATAAATGGCTTTTAACCAATAGCAAAGTCACCAAATAATATTATTAAAATTTTCTACTTCCCACAACGACTTAAAAAAATATCATGTAAAAGGTTTCAGCACAAGTTTGATTGTTGTATTCCTCTTATTGTCAAAGAGATTTCTTCATTCTCTTCAAGATTTAACATAGGATCTCATTATTATTCAGTTAACTCTTTATTTTACGGCTACGTAATGTAGCGTTTTAGAGAAATAAATAATAAGGTCGTCCACTCAATTACTTACTTAGCTTTTGTCACTATTAATTTAAAGTCAAATTTGGTACAATAATGCGCGATTTGCAAAATTTTCAGATGATCAATGGCTGGTGGCGTTCCTCCGTGGTTGCAAGTTCAGTCTAGAGAGGACAAAAGAGAAGCTGGATCTCTTCTACTCCATTCGCACGACGGCACCTGAACTCTTCCGGATCAAGCACACCGATCCCATTTTTGACGAGATCATGAGTCTGGGGTAATGCATATGAAGTATTTCTTCGTTCTCAAGCCATTATCCTAATTTATTTGTCGTTTCAGCATACATCATCTTTCATACATACCGTCCATCGTTTAATTGGTATCTCTCCACATCACATCTTATATCCACCTTCATACTCACAAATTGTCTCACGATATGCATTGTTAATGTTTTCAGAGTGTTTGTATTATTGCCCAAAGCACCTGGACCCGACGCTCCACATACATCCATTTTCAGACCAGCGAAGTATGATGCCAACAAGTACCACATCTTAGACGTCATGTCCGCTACCAATGTTTTGATGAGGGTCTGTACTTGATTGTTTATTATTCAAAAATGACTCCAGAATCTCGTTTTGGAAACAGCCCATCGCACAAAACCTAAACAGATACCTAAAAACATTGTAATGAAGTCAAAACTGTGCATAGTTTTTTTTATGGTGCAAAAACGGCTAAACGGATTCAAGTGAAATTTGCCACACAAATAGTTTATAACCTGGATTAACACATAGGATACTTTTAATCCCGGTAGTACGTTCCCGTGGGATATTTTCCGACATCCACGCGGGCGAGGGTGCGGGAAAAAGCTAGTGTCAAAATAAAGAAAGCAATGTAAAATTGATTGAACATACTTAAAGTCAGCATCATAGTTCTATGAACCCAACAGGTTGAGGACTTAGCAGAGAGGTTTCCCTTCATTCAATGAGCCGTAACTAACCTACAAAGCAGTCAAATTGTTTAGTAATTCATTGGCTTAGTTGGCCCTTAGTTTAGGGAAAAAGGAAGACTACCGTGCGTACGTGATCTTTAATAGACGATTTTAAATCTCGTTGTACATTGAGTACGTGTTACCATTCCGTTAAAAATTAAGACCGTTTTCGTTTTCAGATACTCTTAAATGACGATGATAACGCCACAGTAGCTGGTAGTCAGAGTATCTTAGATTTAGAGGGAGTGACGATGGCACACTTCATGCAAATGACGCCAGTTAACATGAAGAAGATGGTAACCTTGGGACAGGTAAACTTTCTTATTGATGTACTTGGAGTATCTTGCAACTGCCGCTAGTGTAGCGAATTTGACGAACTTCCTCGTAGAGCCATTAGTCACCTTACTAACCTATACTTAAAATACTTTTCAGGATGCATCGCCCGTGCGTATGAAAGGGACACATTACTTGAACACTCCACCAGGTTTTGAAACAGTCTTCAATGCAATCAAAGGGTTGCTTAACGAGAAGAACAGAAGCAGAGTAAGTGGACACATAATACTTTTCTATACTAATATAATAAAGAGGTAAAATTGGATTGTTTGTTTGCAAGTTGGTATGAAAGGGGTAATCTCTGGAACTACCGGCATGACCCTTAGGAGCCGAGCAAAAAGGCAGAAAGAACGCTCAGTGAAAACAACGACCGCAACGCGAAACAGTGACCGCGCGGGCAGGTGATGCGTGGAGAAGAAATTTCACGCGGATGTAGTCGCGGCAGAAGCTAGTCATCCATTTAATAAAAGAATCGTTTAGAAAGCTACTGGATTTGTAATAAATAATGGTTATTTTGTGTAGCTCTACGTCCATAACAAGAATTACGATGAATTGTACAAATACATCCCTAAAGATGTGTTGCCTGCCGAGTATGGTGGAACCGCTGGCACAGTTGAGGAAATTACAGGTATGAGAAATTTCAGTACCTCTGTTAACCTTGGCTAAACTGGGAGTCTTTAAACAGACTCCGAAGCCAGGTTGTCTGAAGCAAGGCAAACCTTTTCAGGTGGAGATTCATAGAAGACTCCGCCTCAAAGTTCGTATACACTGGCGCGACGCGACAGCGCGACGAGCGGTGCCTTTGTGTCGCACTGTCGCGTCACGCCTGTTTGTGGGAGCCTTTAGATTACAAATGTGGAACTGTTCTACAAACGATGGTATTGTATCCTACGTGGTCTGTCGTCTGCACGTTACAGGAACTGATGGACGCTAGTGATGGCGCCAAAAACGGAGCCGAATTTTGGGCCAAGTTAATTAAGATTGCCATCGACACGCTAAGAAAAAAAATACCTCTGTTGCAACCAAACTGATCGAGAAAAGTTGATGCCTTATATAACTTTATCTAACTTTTTATATCGTTATTCTAACAAAATTATGATTAGGAAGAATCCTATCAATATTTTGAAAACTGCGTCGATTAAAGCAAAGCAGATTTTTTTTTTGACTGGAGACTAATTTAAACATGACACGCCAACACAACACAAACGAGGGGTGTTATAAGTATAACGTGTGTATCTGTCTGCAGCATTGTGTAGAAACAACCAGAATTGAAAGGGCAGGATAGTTATTTAAGCGTTTTTAATGAAGACTGACAATAATTTGTCTTTACAATATAGCTTAACTTTTAAAATAATTGCTTATTTCTAGGAATATCTAGTCTAGCAAATAACTTTGGAGTGACTGCTCGCCATGAGGTCAAGAATAATTACGATCTTGGAAAGGAATCGTTTCTACCTGGGCGTAGAGAAATCCGCACTCAACCAACGGAACTTCTGACTCAGTGTTGCCATTAAAATAGTTTAGGGTGTAACAAGTCTGTTATAGGCTCAAACGTTTACAATTGTAACTCCCAAATGGCTGAACCGATTTTTTTTTTTGAATGACCCCTTTTAAGGAATAGATTGAATTGCCCTGACATCCTGTGTATTAAGAATAGCTGAACTGTTTCAACGTTCTTAAACGTAGATATTTTTATTATTATTTTAAGATAGAAAGGGGATGCCACCCTCCTTCCATGTTAAAATATTATTTGTTAATAGGTTGAGTTCGATAGGTTCTTTGAAAACTAAAATGAGGACGTGCGAGCTCGCGAAAGATGGAAGGAGTGGGGGGAACCCTTTGCACAGGAGTGGGACAGAGAAGGCGTGTAAAAAAAAAACGAACGTTCCGCACTGCAATTTGTCACCACAGTGCACAAAAATATGCGTAAAGCTATTTCAGAACATGGAAATGCTTCCATTAAACCCTTCTGTTTATTTTCATGAATGTCAAAAACTGTTTTAAAAGAACAAATTCTTCTTGCAGATCATACGCCAGATCAATCGGGTATACTTTTTTAAGTTTTGGCATTCACTCTAACTTCTGCTTCAGACATTGTTTCCAATTTGGATAGACATGCACAATTGGCGGTTACAGCATACAAAGTTTTGTAACTTAACACGCCCAACATATGTTAATTTCAACATATTGTGAAGAAGGTATAAACCTTAAAATGGTCACGTCCTTGTAACAAATCTTCTCTCTCGCGAAACTGATCGTCTTGTTTCTTGTGGCCAGAATCATAACTAACGCCACCAACTTCTTTTCTCAATACATTTCGCTCAATCGTTGACCAACAGCGCCCCCTGTCAGCGTCATTTGAGCGCCAAAAGATTCTTGTCTTCTTTCTCTCTCTTATTTCTTATTTCCTTAACCTTTCTTAAACATTCATAGTTCGAACTACGGTTATGTATATATCACAACAACTGGCCATTCGCAGAGAAATAAAGCACAAAGGGTTTTTTTTAATGTATGTTTTTAGTACTCACGGCCGCCGTTCCTTAGAATCTTTTGTTGCCGGAAGTTTTAATTATTCATGTGATATGATTTTAGACCGAAAGATAATTAGGTTTTATGATAATTTTCAGAATACTGGAGGAATAAGGTGAAGGAATACGATTCCTGGCTGGAAGAGGATTTCCCGTTAGGCACAGACGAATCAAAGCGTGTCGGCAAACCCAAGACTGCTGAAGACATGTTCGGAGTAGAAGGCTCCTTTAGACAACTTGAAGTTGATTGAGTTTAAAAAAAAATCTTTTTGTACATATGGAAACATAAAATAAAAATAATATGGTTTTTCTCAAACGGTGTATACAGAAATAAAATTTTAATATGGTTTTTTACACAAGGTGGTTGAACTATTTATTTTCCTTGAGAATGGATTGGTTGGATATAGTCAAATATCATAAGATCAGTCAATCAAAATTCAGTAGGAAGTTCTATAGATAGGCTGAGATAATATTTTAAATAGAGCGTTCAAAACTTAAGTTAGACGGAGGAAAATTCCATAAAACATTTAATACTTCCGTAAGTTTACCCTTAAGAAGTAATAAATGTCATACTTTCAAAAGGTGTTTTGTTTTTAAAAAACAAGACGACTTTCGAAAGTATGAGATCAGAAACACATGTAGGCGTGCGTCGAATGAGCCAAGGCCTCTACATCGTTTTCCGTAAGACTTTTGGAAGGTCAGAAGTTCATTGCGTTAGGTTCTCGAGCATGGAAAAGTTTTGTATCAGGCCCATTCATCTTGGTTACACTTAAAATCACCAACTCAGACTAGTTCTGTTTTAAAGAGGTCAATTTTTTTTTTAATGTTATTTGATAGTCTTTTATTTTCCATTCTATTTTATGTGGTAAAACTATTTTCAATGGTAGGTACATAGATGATTATCGTTACAATACTGTAACGATACTACAAAAAAAACAACCAACTTCCAAAAAGAAAACACTTCAAAGTGAAAAATAACTTTAATTTAGGAAGGCGGTGTCTTTGGTTTTATATTCTCGTTTTTTGCTACCAACTTCCGTAATTAAAGTTATTTTTTTTAATTGTTTTTAAAAAAAAGTTTATATCTTTCTTCTTTTTAGTTGACGTTTAGTTTGACTTACGACCTTCTATTTCCAAGAGACACACGCATAATCATTGTCGTCAACAAGTGATTGTCGTTCATAATTTCAACTTATTAACATGAGTCAAGATGGCCTAGCGGTTAAGCGCGTGCAGATAGATGCGCGAATGTGAGTTCAAATGTCACTCATAAATCTATAGGCTTTTGTAAGTTTTTGCTCGATTGGATGGTAATGGGACAGAAATATAATATTCTTTATCTTGTTCGCTTTGTCCACATATCGTAAAGTAAAAAAGGTAGATCACAGAAAACTAAACAAAGAATTTCGATTTCTGTGAGGTAGACTTGAGTTTTACGAATGTTTAACTTGATCGGAATGAACGTTGTCGATTGATTGTAGTTGTTGGTTAGTGACGTGTGGTTTAATAGATAGCAGTATTGTATTTATTCTCAAAATGCAGGCAAATATAAATATTGAGGCGAGGGCGACTGTTATTACGCTGCATAAAAGTGGTCTTAATAGAACACAAATATCTGATAAAACCGAACTGAATGTGAGTATTATATTTATGAATTGCCACTTAAACTTTTATTTGAAATGTATACCTAAGATTATTTGGTGACGTAAAGATTAATTATATTTATTCTTTTTTTTAAGTATTTAGTATGAAACAAATGGTTTTACACCAACTGGACACTTTGCGGAATTATTCGACACCTCATTGCAAACTGTTCGCCGTGCCCTCCATGCTGAAGGCTTGCATCACAGAAAACCAGCTCAAAATGCATTGAAAATAATGGGGGTTTTACAAAACATTAATACCTAGATGTTTTGTTTTAACTATTAGACGGTGTAACTAAATAATTAGTCAAATTAATATATCCGTAATTATTTAATGTTCCCCCCAAACTTGTTAACCCCAATTTTATAATTCATTGTGACGTTACATAAAAAGCATAAAGTCTTAATCATTATATTAGTTTTCAATAAACTCTGTTGAATACCTATAATAAGTGGGTATCAACAATTATATTTGTGTTATTATAATATGCTTTCTTTATTATTTTATTATGAATTGAATAAATGGGTATGCAACAAAAAACATGAACGGTTACAAGAAAACTTATTTTATCTAGGTAGGAATGTGACGTCACAATTGTCATAAAAGTTTGTTAATTTTATAAATATATTAAACGAATAAATATTTTTATTATCTGTATACTGTCTGAAGTTATTGACTCGAAATAAGCTAAACCCAGGATGGCAGTTGCGAAAATTTTCAACTACATTGGTGTCGTTTTCGTGGTTTTCGAGGGTGCTAAAGCAGCACGACTTTTTTTTCATTCCACCTTCCAACACCGAAGAGATAAATAAAAAATCACATAAAAGATGAATACACTATGTAATATTTAACTTCTTATAAAAAAATAAATTATAAGCATGAAACAAGCATAAATACCCAACAAATTGTTTCATACAATTCAAAATAAAATATAATTTATGGTTTCAAAGAAACAAAAACAGCCACAAATTGATACGAACTCAGATCTCATTGAACGTGAATTCATTATTAGGCGAAACGGTTACCAGCACATGTTAAAACTACGCGAATTTTAGCAATGCCATAAACTGGCCAGATGACGCGCATGATGCGTGTCCAACAAAAGCGACGCAAATATATTTTTGTTACGTGCAGTGCGATGCGAGTACTCGACGATACATCAGTGTGTGCCGTGCAAAACTGCGATCTTTGTGGTGTGTGGCGTTAGAACACATACATTCGTACCGTGAGTTCACAGCAATATGACTCTTAATGTGCCTATGCACTTTTGAGCGCTTGCTGTACATAACCCACACATATTCGTATTTAACTTGCTATGTAAATAACAGTGACAAGAAGTTATTTATAATAACATCATCAATATACACTAAGTGGAAAATACGCATCAAAATCAAGTCATTTATTCAAATTAGGCTGAGAATCAGCACTTTTCGAACGTTAAAATTACGAAAGACAGTTCCCCAAAACGCTCGTCCGTCACCAATTCCTAGTGATCTAGCTAGTAAGAAGAAGTGGCACAACAAACTCCCCAGCAGCACATCTGTCTGTTCAGTTAGAAAAGCTATACAATAATATGTTTGCAAACTAATAAACAATAGGAGACACAGAACATCAAACTAAATTATTCCCTTTATGTCAGATAACCACTATACCAACAAATACAATGACAACAAATAAAAAAAATAAAAAAATTGGTTGTCTGTAAAGTCGGTTTACGGACGATAGTTTATCGTGAAAACGTCCAAAACATTGATTAAATATACTTTTATGAATAAAATTTAATCATTTTTATTAAAGCCGCGGTAGTTGCGTCGAGCTCGAGCGACGAGTATTCTCCCCGCTCACGACGCCACCACCTACTACAATGACGAGGTGGACGCCGGCCGCCGGACGGCTTAGGACCTCGAGGCCCACCGGCCTCTGATAGGGTCCCATCTCCCGGCGGAAGTGTGCAGCGCATGAGATGGACACGATCCATCAATGAAAACGTCATGCGCCCATACTTTGGGGCTACAGAGGGGGGAAACAATCTGCAAACCGCGTAGTGTTCGGATGCTCTCTCTTTTTCAGGTGCTTGGATGACACTGTGCTTGATCGCCTGCGAAGCGATATGCAGAGTAGCCATTTCATAAACCCCCCGTCTCAGACTGTTGCGGTACTACCACATTCGAACACAAGTCGAGCTGACGAGAGAAGTGATGATAAGGCTACAAACGTAAGTACCCAGTGCAATGAGGAATTGAGGAGTGCTTTGGAGGGTGCCATTCGGGAATATCGGTTCATGTCGAACCGAACCTAGACCACGCTTACCTCGTTTGCCCATGCATAACAAAAATAGGGCGCTGGTGGTGGTCCTGGATTCGCAGTTATCAAACTATTTTGATGACTGCGAAGACCTCACCGATACTCATTCGAAATGCGTGGCTGTGGCGGCATGTCGTGTAGCTCACGTCAAATATGCCAATGACTCTAGAGCTACACGACTGAAACCAACCGTACCAGCTTGGCAGTGCAGAATTGAGCGCCGTATTGGTGGGGCCAGAGCGCTCATCGGCAAACTAATCTGCTTCAAGAAGGGCAATACTCGTCCAAGAGTGATGCGCTTTGTGAGGCGGGTGTTCTCAGGGACTGATATAAGCCCTCAGAACTATATGTCGCGTGTCACAGAGCGCATCGACTTCCTGAAGCAGAAAGTGTTTGCATGGGCCAACCGTATTCGTAGGTATAAGAAGTGAGTAGAACGATACACTCAGAATCGCAACTTTCAGAGCGATAAATGGTGGGTTTATAGGGGTTGGGAGCGACCGGACCAAGGTGTGGCTGACAGATGATGGCAGATTATTTCTGGGGAAGTCGAGCGAACGTGCGATCCAATACCAGTAATGGGGGCTATTATCATCTGCCCCCAAGATGTAGCTCGTGCAGTCCGTCCGTTGTCTAACTAGAAGTCTGAGATTTTCGACATCATCAACAGTTATTATTAAAGGTTCATTGACACGACAGGCTTCATGCACTCCGAAAATTAAAGCCACCTGTAACAAAACCGAATGTGAATAAGACAAGTATCTATCGAAGTACACAATACAAGTTACAATAAAATACGCATTTTAAAACACTATGGTTATACTTGACTAATCCACCATATACATAGTTACTTACTTTTACGGCAAGAAAGACTTTGTCGGGTGCCTCATTAAGGAAAGTTTCCACGTTTTTGACTGAGAACACTTTGGTTTTTTTTTTGGTTTAAATCCATCAGACATCCTCTTCAGATACGCGAATATGTGTCCAGCTTTACGTCGTTATTAGAACTCACTGTTGATTTTTGCATTGAGTAGGTACTTCAAAGAGTGGAAGGTTGTTTAGTTTTGGCTTAGTACTGAAAGTAGGCCAAAAACACAGATTCTTGGCGCCTCTTGCATTTCTCCATTCAATAAAATTCCCATAGGCTTTCACATATTTCTTCCGGGATTTTGCAGGTTATTATCCATCACATTTCTTGCGTCAGTTCTAATACTTTCAGGAGATAATTCTCTATTTTCACTGTCACTTTAAGAACTAATTTTTTCAAAACAAAACCATGAGTTTCTAGCAATCCGTGAAAATTTACGAAAACAAGGGTTTAGTTCGCGCGTTTTTAATTTCATTTCTTTTTATTTTATTCAGCCGGCGGCGGTGCGACTATGGGCCGTCGTACCAGCCAGTCTTTATTCAAACAATATTTGCGTTAGATTTCTTTGGCGCTGAACACTAGGTAAGATGTTCTAAATTCAAAAAGTGCGTGGAAAAGATAATTGCGGCGCACTTAAAAAGAAGATTAAAAACTCATTACTGCCCGCTAAAAGATTCTCATAGAAAACACTACCTTTGGGTGCACTTAAAGGCGAACCAAGTCGTCCTTTTCGAATAGGTCGATGACAAAATATTTGAACCAAATTTAAATTACATGCACATTCCTTATTGCCGGTTAAATCGCATAACATAAAAAAAAAACTCTTTCTTTTGGCCAAGAGTCCCTCCCAACAGAGAAGGTACGAGTATTAATTACCAAGCTTGCTCATTAAACAGTAACTAAAAGTCATAATGAGAACCTTTTTATCACGGAGTGTCTGAGCAACTACATTTAAACTCGGTGACCCTGATAAACAAAAAAGGTCTTTATATAAGATAAAACTTTTCTTGTATAGTTAGTTTGTAAATATTTCTGTAGTGGAAGTGGGGCGACAATTTAGTATCAATTTGTTTAATTTATTCATACCCCGAAACAATGACGGTTCCATAGTTTGCTTTTAATTTTGCTTTGACCGTTATTTAAATAATATAAATATTGAAGTTTAAAAAGTTCACGCGCGTTTATTATATCTTTCTTAAGTTTTGTGAATTTGTAATAGTTCAAGAAAAGTGTCTGAAAGTGTATAGCGGACCTTTGGTTAGTGAAGTAAAGTAAAGCAAATTAATAAAAGCACAATATTCGATTATGTTGGTGAGACCCTTAAATCCTGACTTGAAGCAGAAGGCCGAAGTAGAACTGAATGAGACTCCGAAAAAACTCGAGGATGGCATAAAATACTTGAAAGAGTGGATTAGTAAACAGCCTCATTTGAGGGCTAGAACAGGTAAATAAAATTTGTATTTCTTAGGTTTTGACCCATTTTCTAGTGAAAGTGTTTGCTAAAATTCTGCCGTATATCGTTTTTTAATGATTGTTACTTTCATAATGGTTACCTATGCTGCCATCTATGATTTTTTTTCAAGACAAATTATAATTTGTTCGGTTGAGACCCCATAGTACTAGTTAGAAACTGGAAAATAACACTGTAATTAATGAACTATTTTAATGTAAATAACAATTTAGTAACGAAATTAAAAACTGAATAAGATAAAATCAGCCAAATAAAAGAACAAATCCGAAAAGTTATAGGAAAAAACTAAAAACAAAGTAGTGACGTGAGTCTTTGGAGTGAGAAATGGTTTTTTTATAGACCAAAGTTTAAATTTGCTGTGAAAAAACATTTAGTTTTACTGAACTATTGACCTTTGTTTACCCGTAAATTTCGTATTTGGGACTTTTATCAATATATAATTATTTAATATTGTTATAACTTTGTGTTGTTAAACATAGTTTATTTACATTTGATTACAATGTGTACCAATGTTGCATAAATGTTCGATGACTTGTTGCCATTTTGTAGGTAGTGACATAGTCCCATCGATGTAAAGTTTTTGGGACTACTGATTTAAAAAAAACTGCGACAAGTACCTACATAGTTTTGACAGGCCTCTCTTATGTTAACCTAACACTACAAATAATTCTGAAGAGACCGAAACAGGTAGAAATCTGAGGTTGCAAGGTCAGGGCTATTATGGTAGATCCATTAACACTTCCAAACTTGCCTCTCAACTTTTGCTGAGTAGCTAAGGACATTTGTGGTCTGGCGATATCATGATGAAAAAACGGCCTTTCTTATGCATAATCTGCCTATTATGTTCCCACTGCTGGGAAACAGGCCTCCTCTCTGTGACAGGGAGTGGGCCGTAATCCACCACGCGGTCCCAGTGCGGGTTGGTAGATGTCACATGTCTTCGACATTTTGGTTCTAAGACATGCCGGTTTCCTCACAACGTTTTTGTTTACCGTTTTGAGAGCAGTGGTGATGAAATAATTTACACAAAACAAAGTAAAGCGCCTGTCCGGGTTCGTACCTACGACCTACAACTCTTAAGTCGCGGCCGTTACCACTGGGCCACCACTGCTCTCCCGCATCACCTTATTGCGATCGTCTGTAGAGCTTGACTGCCTTTTGACCATGATTTTTTTCGCACGTTCTGGTGATCGAGGAGATCTACTTTTCATCACCATTGAGCAAAATTTTCAAAAATGGTTCGGTTTGATAACGTTTCAATCGAGAATCGCAAATAAGTTTGTACACAATTCATTAGGTTTCTTTCAATGAGCTCGTGTGGCACCTAAATACCGAGCTTTTTTGTATAGGTACTTACCCAGACTTTTTCAAATAGGTCAAAACTGTTTTGTAGTCAACCCCTATGCCTACTAATATAACTACTAATATATTGCTCCACTTTTTCAAAAATGGCATCGACTGTATACGCATCAGGGCGACTAGAGCGAGCTGCATCTTTGACATCAAAATTGGCTGAAACCGCTTGAACCAACTTTTGAAAAATCTTTTTTCCCGACCTTAAACTCAAACTCAACTCAAACTCAAAGCATTTATTTCAAATAAACCAATTACAGGCACTTTTGAATTTGCAAGGTCGGTCGGTCAGAAAAATGAAGCTAGTTGCCCATTCCAAAGCGTAGTAGGTACCTATGGAGAAGAACGGGCAAGAAACTCCACGGACACTCTTTTAAATCAAATTATGATACAATACATCATTCATGTTGAAATTATGCATGTGAGAACGATGCAGAACGTTAAAAGCGTCCGTTATTTAAATATGGAAACAATTCGAAAATAAAATTTAATTAAAATACGCAGTGGCAGCTAAGAGATGACCAGTCTCAACTGACGGCGCCCGTTCACGAACATGACGCATGGATTAGCACCATTCAACTCAACCATTTTGAAGGGAGCTAAATGATCCAACACACGCGCCACCATCAGCGAAACATTAAAGTGAGCATGACATACTCTCAGCCGCCAGGACACATTCAAGTCAATGAAAGACGTACCCTGTAAATGGTAGCTTTAAAGCATGTACATAGTACTCACATATGGCATATAGCAATTATACAGTACTAAAAAAGTTGAGTTTATACAATGCAAAGATTCTTGTTTTTAATCTTCAGCAGCTCCAACAGTATTTTTAAATGCTAATCAATTAGTTGATGCGTCCTTGAGGAGCAGGACCAGCGATTAGCCAAGCATTTTTATCAGCAATGTAATCCCCTAACTTATAATATGCTCGGCTTATACTTTGATGTCGTAATCTCGAAGTAAAATCTTGACAGTTTGTATTTGTTTACCCTCACCATGTTCTTCCGGGAAGATTAAACGCAACTTTTCCGTCACAGATAAAATAAAAATATGATTTCGGCTAAATACCCAAGTATTGTCAATATTTGAGCATTGTTTTATTTTTTATAGTTGTTATGATGCATATTTCACACACATTTATTTTTTGGTTTATTATGCACCCCAGGGTGTGTGCTCCGCCGCCATGGGATCTGGAGGCAAAAGCCCTCGCGCACGTATGGGAGTGGCGCGAGGAGGCAAAACGCCGGGGTGTAACTCCGCGGACAGAGCTCCGGCGGGATCTCATGGTGACATGGAGGGTGCAATTGTCGCAACCCAGTGTTGGGCACGCCACAATAGCGGCGGTAAGTCCCCTCTTTGAGGAGTGGTTGGAGAGGCGCCACGGCGTCCTCACCTTCCGCCTGACACAGGTCCTCACCGGACACGGTTGTTTCGGGAGGTTCCTGTTTCGCATAAGGCGGGAGGAAACGCCCGGGTGTCACCATTGTGTGGATCGCCCGGAGGACACGGTGAAGCATACGGTGGAGGTATGCCCAGCTTGGGCGGAGCACCGCAGTGTCCTCGCGGAGGCGATTGGCGGCGGCGATCTCTCGCGTCCGGCCCTGGTCCAGGCCATGGTACGGAGCGAGAGAGAATGGAAAGCCGTCACCTCCTTCTGCGAAGCAGTAATGCTCGCGAAGGAGGAGGCGGAGCGGGTGAGGGAGAGAGCCTTGCGCCCTCACGCCCCCACTAGCCGCCGCAGGAGACGCCCTGGGCGTCGGGAGTCGCCTGCAGATTCCCGGCCAGCGTAGGCGCGGGCTTGCGGACGGCGAGCAATGTGTAGCTCGCCGCCGGTAAGGACCAGGCCCGGGTCGACGGCGCGTTGTGTTCCACGCGCGCCTCAAAGAGATGTCAGCACAAAGTGACGGGGTCCGATAGGGCCGACGCCTCAGGGTCGCGGGTTATTCTACAGAGAAAACCGTGGCCCTGGCACAGGCAACTGAAGGAACACGGGTGGGTTTTAGTCAGTAAAAGTCTGACACGCCCTCCCGCTCCACCCAGAGCGGGAGAAGTCATTTGATGATTTCCCACCCACAAAAATAAAAAATAAAAGGTGTGTGCTCCAATGTAATGTAAGACTTGGGGTGCAATGAAACTGAGGCAAGGTCTTGGGAAAATCGGCTCTTGATTAAAATTTGACCTCGTTTTTATAGCTAATTTTTTGATGATTTATTAAAGAAATACAAAAAAAAACTTTAATTAATTAACAGACTTTTTCAAATATTTTTTTCGTTTCATTGTACCCCACTCGTCCCTACCTATTTAAGTTTACTCGCAAAACTTCATTGTTTTAGGTGAAGATAAGTGTAGTTAATTGAATTAGAATTGTTGTTGTTGCCTGCCTCGTTGATTTAGTGATCGCAATCGCTACTGCTGAGCATAAGGTCCTGGCTTCCATTCCCAGGTCGGGCAACGTGTTATTGGGTTTTTCTTTCTGGAATTTCTCAGTAGCAGACCGGAATCTTGATTTGTGCCCGGTTGATGGCAATAGGCTCGCCCCCTGTTACATGGGACTTAAACAGAACTGGCGAAATGTGGGTGTACTATAGGTACACGTCTGCCCAACCCTTCGGGGAAGCATGGCGTAATGTTATGTTGTTGTTGTTGAAATGCCAGAATGTGATTGTTGTGTTGTAAATTTTGGATCTTCGAGTTTTGGAAGTAAGGCAATGTGAAGGTGATATCTGCCTCCGGGCTTGTTACACTAATGCTCGCATAGTTGTCACTAAGTAGACCTAGTCCACATAAGAATCCTTCAGGAATAATCCCGAATTGAAGTAGAGTGAAACGTTTTCTAGGTTAGTCAAAACTCACCGACACCATAAACCTAATCAGCCTTTAATGGTCCCAAGTATTAAAGGCTGATTAGGCTCTCAGGCCTTCTCTCTGTGAGTGGGCCGTCATCAAGCTCGCTTGCCTAGTGCGGATGTCACATGACTTCGATATTTGGGTTCTAGGACACGCCAGCAATTCGAGCCATCCCATTGCAACATCAGGCTGCGTCCTAGAGCCTGGGTGTTTCTATTATTAACTAGTTACTTTACTTATTTTGTAGATGATCAATGGCTAGCAGCCTTCCTGAGGGGTTGTAAGCACAGCCTCGAACGAGCCAAAGAGAAACTGGATCTGTACTACTCTTTGAGAACTTTGTCACCGGACTTGTTCAGTTTCAGACCTAATAACCAACGGTTTAAATATTTGCTGCAAACCGGGTAAGTTGAATGACCAGACTAGACGTTAGATTTAAATATCTCATGGTGATTGAGATTTTGTTTTTTTTTCAAATTCACTCTGTTCCTATAATTATACATAGTAAAAGATAGTTATCTAGTGTCTGCTTGACCTGCAACCTTACACGATTTTGGGTAAAATGTATTCTGTATCCACTAATTTCTTGTAGGGCAGCGTTGGTGTTGCCGAAGCTGGCGTCTCCCCTGGCCCCAAGGGTCGTAATAGTCAAACCTTGCCTCTATGACCCTAATAAGATTTCGCCCACGGATTTCTTCTCGTTTGCTCATTGTTTTCAGCAGGTTGGTGCATTTTTATAACTATATTTTGGTAACTATCTAGATGCTATGTGTTTATATTTATGTATTAACATTTTTATGGAGCTGAAGTTATGTCGTGCTTATGTCAAGCAGTTTACAAAAGTTTCGTTTTCGTAGTATTCAAAAGGTCTTCATATTTTACAGGTGCAGTATTTAGAAGATGATGCTTTTATGGTAAACGGGAGTCTTCAAGTAACAGATCTGGAAGGGATAACTATGACACACTTCATGCAAATGACACCGACGGTGTTGAAGAAATTAGTTATAGCGGGACAGGTAACATTAAAAAAAAACTTTTCGTTGCCACCTTTTTTTTTTCACAGCTCACTTTGTCTTCTTGAACGTCACGGCCATGCTGCATTACATTAATTCATTTATTTATTTGATTTACAAGTGTATATAGCTTAACTATACGTAAATGCCTATTCTGCACATTTCTGTGCAGAAAGAATTCAATAAGTAAATAAATCAGTTTTTATTGTTCAAACAAGAGGCCCAGTGTGGGCTTGGATGTAACATGATAAATGATTTTATTTTCTGCAAATAGGTTTGTACAAACACTTTTACACGTCAATCATATTTTAAAAACTAGGTGAGATCGGTGAGATCGGCATTTCCTATCTGACTACTCTGAGAAGAAACGCCGAAACAAACTCAGAGGTCACAGTCTCTTTTAAAGTCCAGACATAATCTTGGTCAGGTCATGTGAAGACCATGTGGAGACCATGTGGATTGATATCTGAAATGGTCTTTTGAGGAAAGAACCACACAGAATGAGTGGACCTGTCCAGACAGTGCACGCATTTGTCAGTTGTCATGCAGCATTTTAGTGAAGTGCTAATTTACGGATTCCTATTTCAGGATGCTTCACCGTTACGACTGAAAAGTTTACACTACATAAACACAATACCAGCTTTTGAAAAACTATTCAATCTTGCTAGAAAGCTTCTTAATGAGAAACATCAGGAAAAAGTAAGTACAGTACTTAACAGATGCCTGAACTACAAGTATTTAAAGAATTGCGTATGAACAGGTTCAATTTTTCAGCTGCATTTGTATAGCAAGGATTTAAGAGTGCTTCATGAATACGTACCACTAGAAATATTGCCAGAAGAATACGGAGGGCAGGGTGGAACCAAACAGGAAATCATAGGTACGATTACTCCCGTATTTTCATACAGGTTGGCTTGAATTTATGGCAATCTTTTAGGGATGAAAGTCCTCGTGATCATAAACAACTTTTACCAAGAGTTAAAGTTAGTAGGCCGCACGTCAGTGGTAGCAACACCAGTAGGTATAAGTTGGATTCATATTCTATTGAAACTCCGTACTTTACTAAGTCAACGTGTTACCACCGACGCGGACGCAAAAAACATATGTTTTATATTAATCAAGTTAACGTTTTACATTTTCATTAAGTATTTTTAAGATTAGTCGTTTAAACGTATAAACGTTTATAAAACGCGAATTAGGACCAAATTACACGACAATTTCATAGTTTAGTAGTTACGTAGAAGTCAGAAAATGACCGTTAAACGTTTTACAAAAGTTAATTAAAAGTACAAAGACCGCCGCGCCGCGCCGGTCCAATACTGGTTGTGATGAGACCCTAATGTAACCACATATGTCACATAGCAGTTCTTATAATGACGTTGTCAAACGACTGAAACAACGACCTAACGGCAACCGTTTTGATTCGCATGTTAGACATTGTGCTGTGTGAGAATAACAAAAAAAACGAAATCAAATCCATTTCCATGATCACAAAATATCTAAATACTGTGCCTACATGATTCAAACATGTCGGATATAATAATTGTATTAATCTTTCAGGGAACTTTAGTTTTATGACCATGTAAATATGGGATGTTGTAAAGTTTTTAACCTCTCTAAATCAAAATATGTTTCCAAAATAAATAAAACTCCAACCATCGTGTCTCAGTTATATGGCGACCTCTACATTGCAATGAAGATTTTTAAAAAAGTGTAGGATTAACTTATAAATGATTTAAAAGTCTAATTTGAGTTATTTATTCGTTGTCATTCAATATTTTTGTCGCATACACGTCTTAGTTAGTCTTCCATATGACCAAAATAGCTTAGGCTATATAGAGCTCATGCACAAACGCTTAAGCGGCGCTTTATTGACATAAAAGTTATGTTAAGACTGCACCCGACGACGGTTGTCTTACGAAAAACCGACACGTTTAAATCACCTATACATTGTCAAATAAACGTCATGGCTGGCACCATTATACGTCGTCGTATAGGTTATTCCTGAAAACCTATAATCAACATATTATATCGAAATAAAAAAGGATCTTCACCACATAATTATTTAATTAATAACAAATACACCGAAAACAAGAAATAAATATAAAAGTGAAAAAAGGTGAACCATCAAATACTTACTTGGGTCGACTGCATAGGTAGTAAAATGAGCCTATGATTTTAAAGTCAAGTCAGCCAATATAAACTCATCAGTTTATGTATTAAAAGTTTAATTCATTTACAGATTACTGGTTGAAGAAACTAGATCAATACGGAGACTGGTTTGATGAAGATCTGAAGTTTGGGACTGATGAATCGAAGCGGCCTGGCAAACCAAAGACTGCGGAGAACATGTTTGGGGTCCAGGGATCTTTTAGACAACTTGACGTGGATTAGAATCTTGCTTATACATATTAATAGGAGAAGAAATGATTAACTTCGTAGAAAAGCGATACTCGAGTTTCGACCGCGTTCATAATTGTGGTTGCTTTTACCCTACAGTTTCTGCGATATTATTTGTATGAATACTTTTGAGCCACATATGATTGTACCAGGTAAAATCTAGAATGTTCGAATGTTTCATGAACTGAACTCTCTCAATATAATGCGCGCATATGGCATACCAGCCATTGTTTGGGGCATTTCATACGCCCCGGTTTTAGTTTCTTTACGAAGTATAAATAATTTCTTGTTCTGTTTGATTATTGCCTATACAACATTTACATCAAACATTAACAATTTATGCAATATTGTTATGATAGGTTTTTACGCATGTTGTATTAATTAAACTAGACAACTATTATAGCAAATTACTTTATGATTGGTAAGGTCTTATTATCTCTTTATCTTAGGATAGCATTAGCTCTTGGTTGTTAATAGAATGTCGACATAGATCTCTGCACTATATGAGTATTAGGTACTCAAAGATCATACCATGTCTAGATATATAAAAGTTAACTCGTGCAAATATAAATATTTTGGGAAAAGCAAATATAAATGTTTTGTTTTTGTTAATTTAATTGCGTAGGTGATTGTGTATGTCTCAAGGCAAAAAGGTTTCCGGGTTTCACGTGAAATAAACAAAAGTCATAATGTTTTGAAAGTAAGTATTTATCGAATTTTAACTACCCATAAACACTCGTCAGGGTCACGCGGAGAAAACCTAATGTGTACGTGTGAGTCGAGTGTAAGTGGACTGATGTCGGTGGAATGTAGGTAGACTTGGAAAATTAGAATGAACTAAAAAGCATACAAAAAGTGGGTGGAGTAGGAATTATGGTAGCACACGGTAGGAGTTTGTAGTGTGTATTTATATTTGTAGCATGTAGTGTGGTAATTTCTGCGGCATATATGGGTTGATATAATAATGTGAATTATGTTCAGTCACCACTCTGGAACGCGGAATGAGAGGAGGCGAAAAATAATGGGGGAAAATTGTGTACCTAAAGTATGTAGGTACCTAAATGTTTTCAATCCAAGTCGAAATTAATTGTTGTCAAGCAATTACGGTTGAAATGGGACATTGATTGCGCTTGTCGTATGATTGGATAGTAGAGTTTCACAACACTACTGATAACAACCGAGTTCTTTATCAGTTAGTCGATACGCCGCGACGCACGATACCATAGGTGGGTCTTACCTTGCTTTCTATTACTTTGAACAAATGTTAGTATTTAAAACTATATCTTCTATATTTAAAGTGTTTTTTTTACTTATTTTGAAAGGTTGTCTTTATCACTTCATAGTTGATTGATAGCTATAGAAAGACAAACAGTTTCTATTGTTTACTCAGTTTAAATGGGGTATCGTTTTGATTTTGCTGATATTGGTAAAATAGAAACTTGGATTGTATAATAATAATCTTGAATTGTATATTGCAGCTATACAAAAACAAAATAATGATTCGTGAGTTGACTCCGGAACTGGCGATAATTGCCAAAAATGAGTTGAATGAGAATCCGAAACAGATTCCTAATGATCTGCAGCATCTGAAGGAATGGATCTCGAAGCAGCCTCACCTGAGAGCAAGAACAGGTATGTAATGTTTGAAGTTATCACATAACATATATAACGCCTGTGTTCTCAGGAAGGATACACAGACGTGTGACAGCAGACAGTTACACCCATATTTTTGCACTTATCTGTAGTTAAGCGTGATAATGAGACAATTGAAGTTTGTTTAATTTGATTATCATGAAAACCAAAAGGCTCCCGGTACAGCCGCGATGCGACAGCGCGTCACAAAGTTCCGCTCCAAGCGCGACACGCGTTACTTTTGTGTCACAGTGTCGTGTCGCGCCAGTGTTTACGAGCCTAAAATCGTAGGCTGAATTGTGACTAAAGGTTTTTTAATAATCAGCTATGCAAAAGAAACGATGACATAACTTTCACAAAATTGATGGGTGTTATTGATAGTGTTGAGGGATATGTCGTCCCTTTCGCAAATAGAATTATGTCAAAGTAACAGATTGCTTATCAGAGCAAGTAGAGTTTCCTTGTACTAAAACAGAGTAATAAAATGTTTTTGCATTTATCTTTTTATCGTGATCGCGTATTATCAATCAACCTGCAGGGACTCATTTCTACATTAGATACGTCATTAATATTGATTTACTACTCTGTCAAGAAAGTACCGGGAAAAGATCAATAATACTCGTACACAATGTTTATATAATCATCCAAATTTATTTTATCGCCTTCACAGTATGCTCCTTCAGAAACGATACACTCACGGCAACGGATAATCCAATCATATAAATATTTTTAAACGCTTTTTCCGGAATTGAGTTCAGTTCTCGCCGCGAATTCTCCTTCATGTCGGTGTCGGTTCAGTTGGAAGACGCCACTCCGAAGCTTGTTGACTAGTTTGCATGTCAAACTCGTAAACCCACGTCTCGTCACCAGTAACAAATGCGTTTCATGAATGTTTGGTCGGTATTGACTCGTTCTAGCATGTCCTCAGCTACTCTTGTGCGATTGAGTTTTTGGAGAAAATTCACGTCTTTTGGGACTGGCCGAACGGCAACATGTTTTAATACCCAAGTGATTATTTAAAAGGGTACGGATCGACTCGTGAGACACAGAAAATTCAGCGGCTATCTCTCTCAAACTTGGATGTGGATTTTCAGTCACTTTTGCGATGTTAACTTCAGTTAAGACGTTGATGGCCTACCAGAGCGAGGCAAATCTTCCATCACATCTCGACCGCTTTTGAACGCTTTGTACCACTCATAGGTACGTGTTTTTTTATAAAGTCGATTAACCGTAAGCCTTCTGTAACATGTTCAGTGACTCCGAACACGAAAATCCATTGGCAATGCAAAATTTAAGACAAACTCTTTGTTCGATGTTTTTGTCCATTATCAATTTCTAAATGATCTAACTAAAAACATTACTGGATTTATTCGAGCGGTTTTGCCAATCTAACAACAATTAAATAACAAAAAAATGGAATCTGGAACCATAAACAAATCATCCAATCCCGATACTTTTTTAACAGAACGTATTTAGTTTTGTGGTTTTTGTGCCCATTTCTTTTTCTTTTTAATGATACACCCAAATAAAAATTGGGTTATGGGAAAGACATTGAATGAAGTATTTTTTTTAATAATCCTTATTATCTCATACATTGTATACAATTAACTTTTTAAACGTTATATTAATAGTAAAAAGAATATTGTTCGTATAGGTATTTTTGTATATACTAAAAGTGCTGATTTCACTAATGTTTCTGAACGCATATTTAAAACGCGTTCAAGAGCTGTCAGTGTATTTTCTATTGAATATTCATAGAAAATAATAACACTCACAGCTCTTAATCGTATAGTATATGTACTGATCGCGTTCAGTTTCGTTGGTGAAATCCACCTTAAGTGCCGATTTCACCAATAAAACTGAACGCGTTCAAGAGCAAGTTGTTATGGAATATTGACACTGACAGCTCTTGAACTGGGTTTAAAAGTGCTGGTCGCGTTCAGTTTCATTGGTGAAATCGGCACATAGAAATGTAGAGTGTAGAAAGTAGTTCATAGGCAAAATTGTTTTTCTCACTTACTGTTTGGCTGCAGTTTCTTTACAAAAATACGACACCTAAATGCCTCTTACGTATGATTAATCATTTTCATGTGACTGTATTTCATTTCCAGATGATCAGTGGCTCATTGCATTACTGCGAGGCTGTAAATTCAGTTTAGAACGAGTTAAGAAGAAGCTGGATCTGTACTACACTCTCAGAACCACGGCTCCTGACATAACCTTGAGGATAAAACCAACAGATCCCAAGTTTATAGAGTTTTTCAGACTAGGGTAAGAAAGAGGGATAAATATAATATATGAATTCCATAACATTGCATATCATCGAGCTTGTATCTCCCGTAGCGGAAGGCGGAGGACAGGGTGTTGTGGTCCATCAGTGGTTTGCGAAAGGCTGAGCTGATGAAGCCTGTTTCCTCCGCAGCGTCTGGCAGAGTTGTTAGTCCATCCCCATTTCAGCATCACCAGTCACGTTGTAGTCTCTTGTAAAAGGGATCGAGCCATTAAACCTATACCTAACATTTTTTTTTTAATACTTTAGTATGTTCCACTAGTAGCTTTTTAACTGCTTAGGGTTTTACTATTTCTATTTCAGAACAGTTTTGATCCTGCCGAATCCGAAAGTCAAGCTGTATCCCCGAGTGATCCTCATCCGAGCAGGCAAATTCGATATATCCACACACAATGTGGGCGACCTCATGTGCATGCTTTACTATTTAGTACAGGTAAAATTGCACTTTAACTTTATGTTCTGCTTTTCGAATCAATGGTAGGTGGTTCTGTTATTTCTGACAACTTAGCCGATGCGATTGAGCAGCCAACCGCATCGGACTACTAACGTAACCGGGATTTAGATGTCGTTAAAAACTGGGATCGATTTGTGGTGGCGGTTAACCCCATCAAGTGTCAGGCTATAGAATAGAATACTCTATTTTTAATTACACACCTTAATAGTAGATTATTGCATCGAGCACAAAGTAATTTATTATTGCACCGAGTGCCTGATTTAGATCCCGAGCGTTAGCGAGGGCTCTAATCTAACAGGCACGAGGGCAATATAAATTACTAAGGCGAGGTGCATAATCTGCTTTTCTTTCAACTATTACTTATAGGAATAGTAGACAAAAGAAACTCATATCAAACAGTTAAAAAATAGAAGTTTAATTATTTAAATTAAAAGTTATACTTGAGCAATTATTAAACGTAAGGTTAAGAGTTTTGTTGGCCAAATTTATATTTAAATTTGGAACAAGTAGGATAGAAACGAATAATACGTACGTAAAAAAAAAGGTTTGTTAACGGCTGGCTGAATAGAGCTAATCCATTGAGATTGGCACTTTTTGGTGCGATAAAAAAAAAACTGTGCAATAATGAAATTTCATACATTTTTATTGCTCTAGAGCATTACAGACTCGCTTTGTACTGAGTTTTTAGTGTGATTGTGATGAAATTAAAGCATAGAAAAAATACAAATATCATAGTCAATCATAATCATAGTAGGGGCAAGGGCGGATCCAGGATTTGTTTATGTAGGGCACATGGGAAAGACGGATTGGATAGATTTTCTCTTGACCAAACATACTGAAATACGAGTAACGTTATCACGGTATGTAGTAAAGTTAGAGAAAAAAAAAATACGAGCGAAGCGTGCCCAATTTTTTTTCGTCGGTGTAGGTTAGGTTTTCTCTTGACTGTTCATACTGAAATAGGAGTCACTTGCTCGAAATATGAAGAAAAGTTTAATAGTTAAGAGAATGTTGACAAGAGCGAGGGACACGAGCTCGAAAATTTAAGCCCCGCCTTGAATATACGACCATTCTTTACTGAAATAGGAATTTCGTGGTCGACTCATTATGGTGAAAATTTGGAGGTATAAGAGAATCTTAGAGCTAGCTAGGAAATTTTAGCACCCGACCCTGCCTTTTTTTTATAAGAGCGAGTGAAGCGAGCCTAATAATTTTAACACCCCACATCGGATTGGTTTGGTTAGTTTAATTAACTTTATACCATTCATAGTAGGCTTTGACATAATCAGTTATCCCGTTGTTAAGAATCTTAGTCTGAATGTTGATACTCGTCTAGACTGGCGAAAGCAGGTCACGACTGTAAGTCAAAAGTCACCGGAGCGGTCACTATCGGTTGATAAACTGCTCCCATCACACAAAATATTAGCAATGCTTGTACATTCCCTAATATTTCCCATAATTGACTATGGTGGTGTTTGGTGGTGCGTGTTACTATGGCTTGAATGCAAAACTCCTCAATAAAGACTGCCTTCTCAATAACTGCATTCGATTCGTTTTCAATAATTGTAAGTATGACCACATATTTGTATCCGCGCACCGATTGCTTTTAAAATGGTTACCCATTCGTCAGCGCAGAGAGTTGAGGGCTCTGTCTACGTTGTTAGATATTCTGGAGAAACCCACTTCTTCGTCTTATTTGACTTCCAAAATTCATTATTTATGCATTGCAGATAGTGAAAATCTTCGTTCTACCAACAATCGTTTTCTACAATGTCCTTCTCACCGTTCTGGCTTCATTCATTCGACTTTCTTTGTCCAGGCGGTCTTTCTTTGGAATGCGCTCTCTGTAAACATCAGGACGGCAACCAGTCGGTTATCTTTTAAAAAGAAGGCACGTGATCATATCAGTTAGAAGTTGGCCGAAACATCCCAGCCCTGATTTATTGGATTTGTTTTCTCCTCTACCGATAGTTATTTCTCCTGACAAAGCTAATAATGTTTTTAAATGATTGTATGTATTTGCGAAAATAAAAATAAATGTTCTACACGTAAATATGTTTTTATTAAATCTTTTCAATGTTCTCTCCACTAGCCTCTATACAAATTTTCATGCGTCTGAACCAGTTTTCGAAACATCTTTTCCAGTCCGCCGTAGACACATCGTTTACAGCCTGCTCGAACGCTGACAGCGCATCTTCCGGCCCTTCCCTTGAGCAGTTTTTTTTCGCCAGTAAAAAGAAGTCACACGGTGTTAGGTCAAGGCTGTAAGGAGAGTGACCCAGATGTTTGACCGGCGTGCTGTCCAGGAAGTCCTTCGTTATGAGCGCGGTGTGCGCAGGCGCGTTGTCGTGGTGGAGCAGTAGCCCGCGGAGCCCTGTGTTTGGTCGCTTGTTGCTCACAACAGAGAAAACTTGTGCCAAGCAATTGGTAGTACACCATTCAGCGTTGATGCTTCTTTGGTTCCGTAAAGGAATTGACACCAAGTAGCCAGTCAAATTGAAAAAGCTCGCGATCAAAATCTTCCCCCCGCTTCTAGATCGTTTTACTTTGGTAGACGTTGACTCGTTTTGAAACACCCAAACCGTGGACTGGCGCTTCGTTTATGGATCGTATTGATAAATCCAAAACTCATTACCTTTAATGATGCCGTAAACAAGCCGAGACGAGCCTGCTTCAAATTTATTTATCATATCACGGCACCAACCATGGCAATTTTGTGAAGGCTTCCCAATCCAACCTGCAGTATGTCCTGAATCTCTTGAAACGTAACTCGCCTATTGTCTTGGATGAAATTTTTCACTGCTAGCACGTTTTCTTCCGTACAGCCGTCAAAGGGCGGCCACTCCCTATCTTCATCCCCCAAAGTTGGTCGACCACGCTTGAATTCGTTAAACCTACGAATACAAGCGGTTCGCGGTTCCATTCGGTTGCCTTAGAAGGGCCTTCATCCATGAGTGCCATTTGAACTCTATCGTACCTTGAAATTGGAACGTTCCTATTTTTACTTACCATATTTTCAAAATAACAATACTTTCTGAGCGGCCTGGTATTAGTATACTCTGCATCACCTTATGGTTGACGGCACTAAGTCCGCCTTTGTACTGTTTTGTTTTTAACCAACTTCCAAAAGGAGGAGGTTCTCAATACGTTACGCGATATATCCGGCAATTATGGATCGATTTCGAAAATTGTCTTAGTTCTAGTATATACTAGTTCGTTCGTATAGTATGTACTAGTTCAGTCACGCGTTCTGTTAAGCCGGATTCACATTACTGTGTTGTGACGCCTTCTGACGCAGTGTTAGCCAATCAAAACTCGTTGTGATTTAACGTAGTCCTGAACAGATTAGTTTGATTGGTGTATCCCGCGTCATGACACAACACGTCACAGTAATGTGTCCGTGGCTTTAGCCGTCTGCAAATGAAACATTTTATAAAAGGGGAATCATTGTTATTGATAACAATTCGTACGTTGTACCCACTCATTTGTAGGAGGTTTTAGTTTAACGCTGATAGTGTAACCCTCAATAATATGATAGGGTTTTTCGAAATTGTTATTGGAAAATGTAAACAGAACCTATCAAGATACCTTACTTCCCTGCTTTTAAGATCATATTTCAAAATAATATAGAAAAGGACCAGTGGAAATGCATTTGAAGACAGCTTTTAACGAAATTCTCATTAATATTTCATTAAAAAAACACATTTAATAACTTCCGTCACTGTTATTTACATTGCAAGTAGTGGAATACGAATTTGTGTGGGGTAGGTATCACAACTAAAAAGTGAAAAAATAAGTGTTTAAAAACAAAACACCAGACTTCCAAGAAAACACTAAAAACAACTTCAATTTTTAAAGTCCCTGTTTTTTATTTTGTTTCTTTCGACTTACGAAATTACATTTTTTTTTTCCCTAATTGTAAGTCTAAGAAGACGCCCACTGTATGGCTGATAAATGATACAGGTGTTTGCACTAATTGAATAATGAGAGTTGATTTGATTTGCACCAATTGAAACTGACAGCAGACTTGTAAAATTTTCCTTATTGGATTCAGAAAGCAGTAATGTTGTCGATCAAAGACTTCTAGAACATATGTCAACTTAGGGTTTATTTTTGTTGGAAAAGCGATGAATATAAAACAGACAGACCAAAATACTTGCATTATAGTAACGAGTGGCGACGTAGAAATTAGTTGCAAATTGGAATAAAATCTATAACGGTTGTATGAATTATCTGTGAATCTTATTATTAAATTCCTCAGTCTCGTTTAGGTTTGCATGCGTGATTTGAATCGTTCCAAGGTGACATGGATTTTCAAGCAGTCTGAAACAGTTTAAACATCATATCTGAGATTGAACTAAAATATCTGAAAAACACTGCTTGAATAGTGATCTTGTTTGGAACTTATTAGTTGTTTTTATAACAGCTGCACGGGTCGAGGTTAAGCTACGCTTGCAGCGGTCGGGCCGTGACTATTTGTGACCATCTTAACATATATACCGAGGCCCCTTCGTGCCAAGGAAAGCACGTTAAGCCGTTGGTCCCGGCTGTCTTTCTTGAATCTTTGACAGTTGTTTCGGGTCGTCGCCGTCGGGTCGTCATAAGCCCGAAAGTCTGATAACCAGTCTTACCAAGGAGTATCGTATCACCTACCCAGTAACTGGGTTGTGAAGGTCAGTTAGGCAGTCGCTCCATGAAAAAACCGACCCCAAAATGGTTAAGAAAAGGCTAGGCAAATGATGACGTCTTAACCACCCCTAAAACATAATGACAGCTGGTAAATTCGTTATAACTATTTAATAAGTTCACCACCCATGTTGTTTCCAGATTATGGTGGTAGAAGACGATAGTGCCTGCGTGTTGGGTACCAAGATCGTCACCGACTACGAGGGCATCACCATGTCACACTTCGCTCAAGCCACCCCGTCGATGTTGAGAAAAATGGTAGCTGTGACCCAAGTACGTATCGTATCACCTATTATCAATCAGGCAGACTGAAACTGTTAAATATCCCCTTTACGTTTGACATTTTCTCATTGTGTTGTATGTATGTCTAACGATTCCTCCCTCAATGGGTCCTCCATTGAGGTAGAAATTCCATTGAGGATTTAAAATAAACTTTTTTTTTAAGAGTACGCTCTCGGGGTGATCCCATTGTCACCAAGTCGGAATCTGATGAGGGGATCCCATGGAAATCGAGGGAAATCCTCAAATTTTATAGTGATTTTTGTATTTTTCATTCGTGCATTTGCTCTCGGTGAAGACCACAGATGGCCACCGGAACAACTCAATAATAAGTATTTCACGGGTTGCGATTCGATTACTTTAATATGGTTGGAAGCAATTTATGCTCGTCACTTTCACTATCTGCTCTAGTTCTTCTGGTTCTTACCAGGAGAACTCCTCAAGAATTAACGTACCTGCACCGAGCAAAGCAATATTTTGTAAAATGTGATGAGCCGTTGACATTAGGCAACGACATTAACTTAAATAAATTAATAGCTGACCCACTAAAAGGTGATAAAACAACTGACTTAAAAAAAAACACTACACTTTGCAGTGTGTTTTTTCTTGAAGTCGGTTGTTTTTATTTGTATTTTTATTTTATTTTTATTAAATGCCTGTGCCAAAAATAATTCTAACTTAACAAAAAATACGTGTCATTTTTTGCATAAGTCACAAATTTTATGCGAAATGAGCGGCACCGATTTAAAGGTTAACAATTCTGTCAGGTTTTGCAGGCCAATACAGCATCCTATATTTTGGCGTCGCTTGTCTCGTCAGATATTTTTGGTGTTCATTCGATGTCACTTAATTGTGCTGCTACTTGTACATGCCTTCCACAAATAATCTCATATATTTGCCGTCATATATTAGTAGATGAATCAAAGCGAAAGTAAGTTTACCACCTAGTAGTAAAAAAATATGCTTGTGACTGTAAATGTCTGAAACCAAAATGTGTTTTTGTCAAGTTTTTTTTTATAAGACTTGTAGGTGTACTTACACGCGGCCTGGGGTTAGAGTGACAGCAATCTAACAGTGTATTTATCTTCTTTTCCAGGATTCCATGCCTCTCCGATTAAAAGGCAGTCACCACATTAACTTACCGTCTGGCGTCGATAAAATTTTTACACTCATCTCAGGATTTTTAAATGAAAAAGCTAAGCAACGGGTAAATATTTTTCATAATATGTATCAAATTATTATAGCATTTTTGATTTTGAACAATGATTCTTAAAAATAAGACTTTATATTTATATTCGTGCAAAAAGGTGCCAAACCTCATTGGTTTCAAATGCGATGGTCTGGCCATAACTTGTGAAAAATATTGTCCGATCCCATTAGTGTTTTATTTTTCTATTTTCTTTTTTACCTATTAAATAGCGTGCATTTTCTTTTTTTCGTTAACAATCAGCCTGCGTTTTAATAATTTGAGGTCAACCTTTTTTCTTATCCATGTAATAAGTAACGGCAAAATAATGTTTTAAGGAATTTTTACATTCTGTCTGGGTGTTATATATATATAAAGGTGAATATACAATACAACAATAAATTAATTCTAGTGCCATTCCCAGTCTGAATACGATAATTCAATCAAATATATCCAATAATTTAGTCACTATAGTTAGTCAAAGATTGGCAAAACCCATAGTCTCAACACTACAATTAAGTGTGTTTGAAAACTGAACACTTTTTTTAATTTCGTTGTTAGGATTTATTTGATGGTTCTAAAATTGTCAGTGTTTTCAGTTATTGTCGTATTGTTATCTCGACATTGTGTACAAATAATATTTTCGCTTGGATTCACAGTTGAAAATCCATAAAAAACTAGAAGAAATGATGGAAGATATCCCGAGAGAAATAGTTCCTCCTGAATACGGTGGAACAGGGCCTACTGTTGCGGAACTTACGGGTAATCTGTTACATTTTACCACATTCAATTAGTATTAGGGTAATTTTGTACGAAGTTTTTCACACATGCCCATTGTCCAGACTCTGATACGATTTTGTCATGCGACTTTAAGAAGTTGGCTGCCTTGATGGTCTAGTGGTCGAAAGCGCTACTGCTGAGCATGAGGTCCTGGGTTCGATTCAAAGGTCGGGCAAAGTGTTACTGGGTTTTTCTATCTAGAATTTCTCAGTGGCAGCCCGAAGTCTGGAGTTGTGCCCCGTTGATGGCAATAGGCTCGCCCCCTGTTACATGAGACTTAAACATAGCTGGCGAAAGTGGGTGTACTGTAGGTGCACCTCTGCCTAACCCTTCTGAGATTACAAGCGTGATGTTACTTGTGTCATATGTTACGTTTATGAAGTTAAAAATGTAATTTCAGAGTACTGGGTATCAAAATTCAAGGAGTACCATGACTGGATGAAGTTTGAGGAACAGCTAGGTACAGACGAGTCCAAACGGATTGGACCTCCTGTCACCGCAGACCTCATGGAAGATGGATCCTTTAGGAAGCTTGATATAGACTAAATCATGCGTGGTACAACTATAATGTTACTGTTCCTTAGTAAAATTATTTGTATTAAATCTTTTTTGCTTCTTAAACTTTGTTTTTTTATTTAGCTTTTTAAGCATTTGTTTTTCGTAGCGTTTAGTAGTTACTGCCTAGTATTGTCCGATGCCATTAATGTTTTATTTTTCTATTTTCTTTTTACGTATGAAATAGCGTGGATTTTCGTTTTTTTCGTTAATAATCAGCCCGCGAAATAATTTGAGGTCAACCTTTTTTCTTATTTATGTATTAGGTGACGGTAAAATAATGTTTTAAGGAATTGTTACACTTTTAATTTCGATGTAAGGATTTATTTGATGGTTCTAAAATGCTCCTGCGATAGGTGTTTTCAGTTATTATCTGCCTACTCACCTGTTTATGTATGCGTATGTTTGTAAGTATATATGTGTACGAGTCTATCATCAGCAACCACAAGGCAACCATTAATCGTTACATAATGTACCGGCGTCGTCTGAGGTAACTAGCGACAGTGACCAACGAACATCGATATTATTATCGATGTTCGTTCGTCTCGCGAATTGATGACCACCTTCAACCCAGGTATGCTAAGCCACATCATAAAGTAACAAATAAAGTAGTTAAAAAATATGTATGTTTTAAATATTATTCATTTCTAGGTTATGGGCTGTTGGTTATAAGACAATACGGGTGGATCTGTTCTTCTAGTAAAAAATACTGGTCCAACTTAAGTTCTCTCGACCTTGATTGGATCTTGTACATTCAGTACTTCATCGACATGTGCAATGTTTGTGCATGTATCTACTGCACGTGTTTTGCGAAAGATATTGCAGTTGTTTTCTAATTTAAAATAAAGAACAATAAAAACACGGTATTTTTAGAGATACGACACAGATCTTTCATCGTTTAGAACGCATATGAACGTCAGAAATGCGTCAGAACACGATTCTGCTGACATTAAGCCGTCCCAGAGAAGGCCACTTTGGGCATAATGGGTTCGTCCACTTTACCTCCTTCGCTGAATGAGCAAATATTTATAACCTGCGTTGTTACTTTATGAAGATCGATTCACTGATAATCATAGGACCTCGATTGAATCTATTCCTAAATAGTTACCGGTTATAAGGAAACGTAATATACCTAGCTCTGTAGCAAATTTTAATTTACTTGCATAATCCTACTGCTAAGCATACGTCTCCCACCATGAATTCCAGTTATTTTGATTCAGAGTTAACTCTACATTATTCCTTTCCAGTTCTTGATCATCACTGAAGAAAAAACCAGCAATTCAAGTTTATAAAATTTATCATTTAATTTTATATACCCATACTTAGGATTCCGTCTATCAGGCGTAGCTTTATTGTCGAAAATTGATCCTGAAAAACAGTTTTGACTTAAAACGAAATTTTCTGTCTTCGGCAGTTAAATCGGTTTTGATTGTGGTTTTCGCACTGTCTGAGATTGTAATTTTCTTTGGTCGCTCAATGCAACCTATTAAAGTACCAATTTTTTATAATCAGCAAATGAAGTTTATGAACAGGTATTACACCTATCTTTACAACACGCGTCAGAAAGAGGCCCCTTTATATTCAGTGCGATTTGTAACGAAGCATTACATCCACCACAGCGATGTTAATTTGTGTAACTATGTTCTAAAGACTAAAATACAACGTATGTACTAAATTTGCATGTAAACGAAGACGTGCACGTTTCCGTTTTCAAGACGAGGTGTGAAAACTGTGTAGAATCGTAGTTGCACGCGACATAGGGAATAGAGCAAGCAAATTCAATGTCACTGAGATAGTGCTCTTGTTACATTTTACAAGTACGAAGCGAGATCAGGCGCGTACTGTTCGGCATTCGATACTGATCGTTTAGCGGTAAAATGCATCTCACATCCCGTGCGAAGATATTTTGGAACTAGGCTATCAGTTTTCATTAACAGTGAGTCCCGTGAAGTTGATAAAATTGTTATACTAAGGTAGGTCAAAATAATATTCGTTTATTTCACATTGTTCATTTTAGCTGTCTCAACAGTACAGCCAATTTATTTTCATACAAAGTTTATTATTATCTCAGTGTACTCTAATCCGTTGTTATGATTGTGTTTATCAGTTGTGTGATTAAAATATAAATTATTATATGAATCACCATGTTTATCCCGTATCTTCTCGCAATACTAATCATTATATAATGCACAATAGACTGACACAATGCAAATTAGACCATGCTCTGTGTACCCATATCCGCGGATTCTTTTAGCGATTTGAAGACGTAAATGAGCCTCAAAATAAGCTAATTATTAAAAGTTACGTTTATAAAAATTCCAATCGTTGATGTTTGTGCATTTGTTTTCCAATTAATGTAACAATTTCTAATAAGAAATTATGAATTGGTGAGAGGTTTGTCATAATATTATTCGCTCAATAACACGTTGTAGTAACGTGAGAGGAAACGCCGAAATAAACGAGTTTTTTTTACGGTTGTTGATAACTGTAAATATGTCAACTCGATGTCAATATGTCCCTATGTACATATGTTGAACCTCTAACCATTTTCGACCGATACCAATTATTGGGTATTACCTAGAATCATGATATTATTAGTTTGTTTATTTAGGGATTTGTAGTTTCCATTGTGGATATAAAGATTCACTTTTAGAACCAGTGCAGTGTGTTCACTTCATTAGGTAATACAGGTAGTAGATATTACATTTTCACACAAAGTACATCGTTCCTATATTGTGCGTATATGTGCAATTGTTCAGCTAAAACAAGGTGATGCAACAAAAGGGATAGAAATGCATATATTTTCATGGTGCTTCTCCTTGAACGTAGATCTACGTACGACACATTGTATGTTCATTTTATTGTGTCTATATTTGCGGCATTCAACACCTTACAGCGAGTGATATTTTCCTTGTCGCTGTGAAAGGTCAAAAAGTGTACAAAAAATTGAAAAATGGGCCAGCATCATTTCAGCCAAATGACGCCGACTGCTGGGCATAGGCCTACCCCAAGCACCGCCACTGCGACTGGTTCTGTGCTTCCCGCATCCAGAGAATGGCACAAGATGCAATTCAATACAGATAGATGTCGGTACATGTAGTTGATCGGGTGTTTTAAATTTTCTGCAGTTTATGTTCAATTATTATTACAATCCAGAGATTTTTTTTGGTTGCTTGGTTACACAACCAAAATTATATATTTAGTAGGTGAGCTCAGATTCTCAGTTACATTTATGCTAACTAATGAGACGATTAAGTTACCCACCTAATTAAATGAAGTAGGTACCTATACGTATGTCGATGCTAACGCAGGTGTTCTGTGTGGTGTGAATTATCTAATTTTGTTATATTTTTTTAGAATACTCGTACTATCACGTTATCTTATCAATGATCAAGTTATAACAGTAGTACCACGCTCTCGTTGTAAGCATTATAGTGTAGTTAGTATTGTCGGACAGAACATTCGTCAGAAACGGGTCGGTATCAAAAAGTGATCTATTTGGCGTTTTTTTGCCCGACTACGGCGAAGCAAAAAGTTTTTTTTTAAATTTTGACCGGTATGTATGTTCATCTGTTCCATCATAATTTCTAAACTGCTTATCATAATTTGACAAATGAGCTATTGGAAGCATCTTGATCGTTCAATGGTTATATGGCGTCACATGAAATTAATATGGAGCCTTCTCGAGGACGTAGTCATGAGTTTAAAAAATATATTAAAATAATGTCGTGGTATCAAATAAAAGGGTTTAATTCAATTCAAAATTCAGCACATTTCATGTATCACCAGGCCACTCAGAAAGTATTGCGAATAACAGTTTTTAAGTAAAAATAGGTATATTCCAATTTCAAAATTTCCTTCCACATTGTTTGAGAGCTTATTAAAATTATCATGATTTTTTACGATTTCAAATATCGCCTGAAGCAGGACGAATCGTACGATAGACTTCAAATAGCGTTCTACGATGAAGGCCCTTCAACCGCAACCATTTATCGTTGGTATAACGAATTCAAGCGCGGTCGATTAACTTTGGGGATGACGAAAAAAGTAGTCGCCCTTTGATGGCTGTTACGGAGGAAAAAAAGCTAGAAGTGAAAAAAAAACCATGACAATAGGCGAGTTACTTATCATGAGATTCAGCACATACTGCGGGTTGGATCGGAAAGCCTTCACGCAATTCTACAATTGCATCTTCGCGTGAGGAGAATAGTTTCACGCTGGGTGCCGTACAACCTCACCGATGCTCAGAAGCAGGCCCGGGTGGAATGGTGCCGTGATATGATAAACAAATTTGAAGCAGGCTCGTCTCGGCGTGTTTACGACATTATTACAGGTGATGAGTCATGGATTTATCAATACGATCCAGAAACGAAGCGCCAGTCGACGGTTCGGGTGTTTCAAAACGAATGGAACGCCTACCAAAGTGAAGCGATCTAGAAGCCGGTGGAGGATTTTGATAGCGAGTTTTTTTTCAGTTTGACTGGCTACTTGGTGACAATTACTTTACGGAACCAAAGAAGCATCAACGCTGAATGGTATACTACCAAATGCTTGGCAGAAATTTTCTCTGTTGTTAGCAACAAGCGACCAAACACAGCTCTGCGTGCTATTGCCCCACCACGACTACGCGCTTTCGCACACTGCGCTCAAAACGAGGGCCTTCCTGGACAGCATTCCGGTCAAACTCCTGGGTCACCCTCCTTACAGCCCTGACTTACAGTCCTAACCTAACCTAACACCGAGTAACTTCTTTCGTAAATTCCCGAAAATAAAAAATCTACTCAAAGGGATACAATTTTTGTCGCCGGAAGATGCGCTGTCAGCTTTCGAGCAGGCAGTAAGCGAGGTGTTTACGGCGGTCTAAAACAAGTGTTTCAAAAACTGGTTCAGACGCTTGAAACTTTGTATAGAGGCTAGTGGAAAGTACTTCGAAAAGATTTAATGAAAAAATATTTACCTTTAGAACATTTTATTTTTATTTTCGCAAAACTTTCTAAACGTATACATACATATATTTTAGTTATATTATCCCAAAATAATAAGTAGTAAAGTAAGTTCAAAACTAAAACAAGTAAATATTTCAGATATTAATCAAGACATGGGTACAAACATGGTCAGGGTACAGCCGTTGTCGCACGCCATTATAATTTTGTGGGTTTTTTTGGTATACAGGCTTGAAACCACGGCTATACCCTGACCATTGTGGGTACCCATGTAAATTGTAAAAAACACAGGCACACATTTTTGTGATTTCAATAATTATTCATTTAACAAGACCATTTACAATCATCTAGAATCTGAATAAAGATTGTACATCACTCAGGAAAGTTATACAGAAACATTGTTGTTTTAAATCATTAAGATAGGACCGCCTTGGTCTTCCTATTTGTAGAATTTAGGCACTAATGAATCGAGGGGAGGCTTCGCATTAGACGTTTGGTCCAGCGTAGAAGCTGTAAGAAACGTCTAATGCGAAGCCTCTGCTCCATTAAACTCAACAAAATGATAGGAAACAGCAGTTTTCAGGGTTGATCGGATAGTTCAAATTGGTCATAATGATGAGTTTATTGACCCCGTTAAAAGACTGATAACCTCTTTCAGTTTTTTCATTTATATAGGGTGGCAAACTCGGATGTAGGTATACAACTTTTTTTGGCCACCAGTTTGATTTGGCGTCAAACTTTACGTTTGTTTGATATCTAATAATCAGTTCAAACCCGTCAAATTCGTTATGCTTAGAACATTTAAATGACGATGACCCCTGCATTAACTGCAGTAATTGCATCCAAATTGAATAACAACCCAATTGTGTTCAACATATCTTTGCGACTGCCTCGTTGGTCTTGTGGTCGCAAGAGCTACTGCTGAGCAAGAGGTCCTGCGTTCGATTCCCAGGTCAGGCAACGTATTATTGGGTTTTTCTATAGAACTTCTCAGTAGCAGCCGGAGTCTAAATTTGTGCCAGGTTGCTGGCAATAGGCTCGCCCCCTATTACATGGGACTTAAGCATAACTGGCGAAATGTGGGTGTACTATAGGTACACCTCTGCCTAATCCTTCTGGGATTACAGGCGTGATGTTATGTTATGTTATGTTTTGCGATCTCAGAATTGTCACTATTGTGGTGAAGAGTTTGTTGATACACGCAACACGGGTAGCTTGTCTACCATAGGAAACTAGTTTTTCGACGGAAAAATAGACAAAATAATGTCAGACGAATAAAAAAAATCTGTCATTTTGTCTATTTTTCGGTCGACAAACCCCAGTCATGCTACGAGTGTAGGATCCCCAAATTCTTTTCGACTGACTGGTAAGGAGGAGTTAATTCAACATTCTTCTTTTAAGAGGCTACTGTATTTAGTTGTTACTGTGAATATATCTCTATACTGAGTTATTTTTTTCATAACAATCAGGCCTTAGAACCAGGTGTTACCAATGAGACGGAGTCAGAAACTATGCGGTACGAAACGCAATCAAAACTTTGAGAGGAATGTTTCCGAGACAATTAATCCCAAGGAACACATTAATTGTGCCATTAATTGTCCCCCAAATTAATAAGTTTCAACAAGTCCTCACTTTTTTCGGTAGAGTTATTTAAAAAGGTGTCTCGTGGTCAAGCTTAAATACTTAAAGTAGAATATTTATCACTTTTATAGTGTGATACCTACGATAAGAATAAGAAAATTTTGCAAAAACACGATGAAAGCGATCGCATTTTAAACCAGCAAAGGGTGGAGCTTTGGAGAATGTTAATTCATGACAAAATATCGGGTCATTTTCGTTTGTAATAAAAATAATCTTAATTTAAAAATGTATACTTTCAAATTGGCCATTCGTATAATTTACTAAAATAGCTCACTGTAGTCATGTCAGTCAGTTAACTGTTCTCTAGTTATAATTTCTCTTCTATCTTTCAAAACCAGTTTTGGTACAATTAATTACAAATTGGATTTCGAATAGGCTCGGGGTAGAACGCTTCTACACACCTCCGCGTTACTACGCGCTCAACGCGACTATACGCTGCTACTACGATGTCTCTTACAGGGTCTACGCGGCTCCGACTCTGGGACTACGCCGCATCGACGTCTCTGATAGAAAATTCTCCCTTGATAACAGCCAACCCTAATCAAAATGAAAAACGTCAATGTTTACATAAATAACACACATAACATAAAATCACGCCTTGTTTCCCCGAAGGGTTGGGCAGAGGTGTACCTATAGTACACCCTATTTCGCCAGTTATGTTTAAGTCCCATGTAATAAGGGGGCGAGCCTATTGCCATCTACCGGGCACTAATCCAGACTTCGGGCTGCTTCTGAGAAATTACAGGTAGAAAAACCCAATCACACGTTGCCCGACCTAGGAATCGAGCCCAGGACCTCATGCTCAGCAGTAGCGATTGCGACCACTAGACCAACGAGGTCTGGTGGAGGTTTACAGAAATACTCAATTTAAATTATGTAAACAAGAATAGGTAAATAACAGTAATAATAATGTTCAACGAGAATGCAATGCAAACAATATATTATGTTGCTAATTACAGACCGCTTGTAAATTAGGATACGTACAGTATTTATTTTTAGCATTGTTTACTCACCACATTATTATGTTTGATAAACTCTAATTACCGGCTTAATAATCAAAGTAGGTGTTGTTGTGTTGCTATGTTCATTAAAATAAATAGGAAATTGTAATTACCTACTCCGTTTAATTTTGTTAAAAATTAAGGTAAGGCTAAGTAGTAACCTTTTTTGGATTGCTTTTTTATTATACTTCGTCTATGCAGGCATAGTTCTAGGTACTAAAATAAACAAATATTGCAAGCGAGTATGTAATAGCCACCTATCTTGCACGGACTGAAAGATTAAACATAGATCGATATGATAACTTTAACTACTATTCCTACTATCGATAATACTACTTTAATCTATAAAAGTCAATCCTGAACAAAAAAATGAATCATCAGATACGATGACTTATTTATTTACAGCTAGATAAGTAATTTAAAATATAAGATATTTTAAAAAATCTCTGATTCATGCCTTATTACATCTTTATAATCATCTTTGATTTAGGTCTGACAACCAATTAATGATCGAAAATGGCTGTTCGGCCACTGACAGCAGCTCTCGCGAAGAAGGCCGCCAAAGAAATCAACGAGGATCCCCGAAGGGTTCAGTCTGACCTCGCAGCCATTAAAGAATGGCTCAGAAAGCAGCCTCATCTGAAATCCGTACAACCAAGTAAGTAAGGTTATTACAATAAGGTATAATAGGTAAGGTACAAGATTTAAATAAATAAAAATTCTACCGTTTTTAAAATTCTCATGGAATACCTACAATAATAAGAAACAGCATCCTATGACTATACGTATACACAAATATGGTATGTGTTTCTGCACTATGTTTTTTTTATAGTAGCGACATCTATGTTAATAATACTGCATGAAATAAAGCTACTATGCTAATGCTAAGTAAAAACGTTTGCAACCCAAAGTCTGTCGTCTGCAGTGTGTGCGTTGTTTTTATCATTAGTTCTGCACTGTTTTGAATAGATGTCGCTGCACGTCTCGTTTGCAAGTATCTTATTTCCCAGCATCAAATTGCGCAGTGATATTCTTGCTTTGAGCATTTTACAAGGATAAAATATTATGAGAAATAGTTTGAATCTTAAACGGGCACTAAATCTATTTAAACGGAAAACATTTTATTTTCAGCGGACCAATGGCTGACCGGATTTTTACGCGGTGGCAAATACAGCCTCGAAAGAGCGAAAGAGAAGTTGGATATGTATTACACTTTAAAAACGATTGTGCCAGAATTTTTCGCGAACAGAGATCCCAGCGGGACAAAGATTCAAGAAATACTTAAACTCGGGTAAGAAAACATTTTTACCCCAGCGTCTAATCAATGCTGACTAAATGAGGAAAGTGGAACAGTGGGCACTTACCGCTAAAATGTGGTTTTGGAAACGACTCCAGTGTTCCACTTTTATTTTTGTGCGAATACATTTATATTCTAGCAATAGTATTTCGTGTCTGTTGGATAATCAAACATGAATTTTTCATTTACTTTCAGAGTTTTCCTGCCACTGAAGAATTGTACAGGAGAAGATGCCCCACGAATATGTTTAATGAGATTAGGGGTGTTCGACCCGTCTAAGTATCACCTGTCTGACTTAATTAAGGTGGCTCTTATGGTAACCGAGATACTAATGCTCGAAGATGACAATTTCTCTGTTTCTGGCGAGGTAGGATCACTTTACCGATATTCCGGTCAGGATGGTATTATAAGGGTCGTGTCGGGGCCTGTCTTTTTTCATAATAAGAACTGGGCAAGGAATGTGAATCTAAATTAATGAAAAAATGCCTCCAAAAGATGGTTTTATTGCTAATCAAATTTTTAATAAGTCTATGAGCCATTATTGAATCAAGCATTTGTTTCAGGTTGTAGTAGTCGACATGAAAGATGTAGGAATAAGTGTACTAAGTCAATGGACTCCAGCCTTAGCAAAGAAAAGCATATCATGCTTCGAGAAGGGTCTCCCAGTGAGAGTAAAGGGAAACCATATCCTAAACACACCGGCTGGATTTGAAACGGCTTTCACAATTTTTAAAGCATTTTTAGCAGAAAAATTAAAGAAAAGGGTAAGAATATTACTTATTTTTGAGATAGGAATTTGTATTAGTCATATTTCTTGGTATTTCTTTGTGTACAAAACGATACAAATTCTAATCGAACGTTTGCAAAATAAAACAAGTATCGATTATGTGAAGTAGACTTAACAAAAGCCGCGCGAGTAATAACATCTATGTTTTGATTTCAGATTCGTGTCCATAATAAAAATTATGCGGCCATGTATAAAATAATACCAAAATCTGTCCTCCCGGTTGAATATGGTGGTACCGACGGCAACTTGCAAGAATTAACAGGTAGGTGTACATAACATCAAATAAAAGATAATTAAAATGTTAGCGTTACGTTATAACGCGGTTTATTGTTGTGGAACAAATAACGATTACCTGCATAACATATAGCACTAAGTGTCTAATGAAGACATGTGTAAACAACCTGTGTTACAACTGCGCCGGCGCGGGCGGCGACTAGAAACTCAGCCATAATGTAATTTTCGCAGATCACTGGAAAGCCAAAGTAGAGAGTTACGGCGCCTGGTTCTTGAAACAAGAGGAGGCCCGCTCCGACGAGTCCAAGAGGCCTGGCACTCCCAAGAACTCCTCAAACTTGTTTGGAGTAGAAGGATCCTTCAGAAAATTAGACTTAGATTAATTAAAATGAATAAATAGTGTAATATTTTGATGACATCTATGTTGTACAAATAAACAATTAACTATAATTATTGTTAATCCTAAAGGTTTACTTTATTTATACAAAATATAAGGCGTCTTATCACAAAAACGTAACCAAGTAGAAAGTCGAAATTTTACTTGATTCTTTTGTTTGATGAGCGAGACTAATAGGTATGTATAATATGCAACTTCCATTGATACATTCTCAATGATATCTGTTAAATGAAAATACATGTTATGAACGTTCATTTACAATACGGCTTTTGTTTGGTAAATTTTCTTCAGTTCCAAAATAGGTCAACCCGTTTACGTTTCATGGCTTTTTTTTAAGTTTTCCACGTAGATTTTAATCTAGACAACATGCAGTTATAATAGCGTTCTCTGTTATAATTAAACGATGCATTTTATAAGCACATATCATGCTTCGGAAGCAGGTAGCATGTTCAAGCACGCGATTCGGATAAGTGTAAATCATTCGGTTAAAAATGAAATGTCTGATACATGAGTGTGTTCAACCTTAAATTGCATGACAAGTCTTACAAAATACAGACATTCAGAAAGTATAAAACAGAAGTAATTAAGACAAATGACAGATCTTATTTTAATATTTAAGTAGGCTAGTTGTATTGTGGGCTGAGGTAACCTTGGCTTGAAGATCGAAACCTTAATAAATACAATCTAGATTCAAGCACCACTGAGTTTATTAACCCAGACTATTGCTTGTTGTAGTTCGATTGGCAATGAGACAATAACAACCGATAAGTACCTCTAATATAAATAAACCTCTTCACTTAACAGATTTTGTTACGTTTAACACGGAAAAGTCAGACGTGGCCATAGTCTAATGAAATAGTCGTCTATGACAGTTCTTTTTATTTGATCTGACATTCATATTATTATTTATAAAACAAGTAAAATCACTGTAATCTTGTTATTTGATCGAGACTGTCGATGAAACGCGAGTCCATATTGTTTTAGACGATAATGAAATTACACTTCAAATGTTGTAACACTTGTTTTTAAAGCATATGAACCAAACAAAGATAATTTTCTAGGGTACATTCGACCAGTATAAGTACAACTGCGCGTTCCGTTTCCAGCTGGCAGTGTGTTCTGTATGCATTGGTGTTTTATGAAAGCGGTGGGCGGTGAGGCGCGCGCGCCGCTGTCAGTCGTGTTTGGTTATCAGTAGCGCGCGCGTGTCGAAGGTGCGCACCGCGGACGTTTTGATATGAGCCCGCTCACTCGCGGCCGCGGCTTGTGTAACCTTGTGTTTGCCACCACCACGCCATGACACAAGAGGACTGTTGCACTCGGCTCGACTACGAGCTCCAGTCGTCTTCCGGAAATGCTTCTGACGAAGACAGTGATATCATCAGAAAGGACAGAGCAAGTGTAAGAGATATGATTCTCCGCTTTGAAAGGACCAACCTAAACAACTTCAGCGGCTCGAGAGAGTCGCTCGACAAGTACAAATCACCTTTAGGAAGTTTGACAAGTGTAGCTAATCCTATTCAATCCCATTTTCAGCATTTGTGTCCAGTGACAAAGTCTCAAGACAGAAACTCTAACGTATCAGTGAATTCCATTTTATCTAATGCTTCAGAACATAGTTATGAATCTAGTTCATCAGGTTTTATATCAGATAAGAAATCAGGAGACGTGCTTGTGCCTCACAGACCTGCCCCACCGCCTCCGGATCAATTTAAGGATTCACCTTCACCATCACCAGAGAGGAAATCATCTGTCCCCGAGGAAATCACGTTTAAGGAAAGACGGTTTTCCTTTACTACGCCGAACTCGTCACCGGTCGTCACGAGGCGCTCACGACAGCCACCTGTCATTAGGAGAAAATCTACAGCAGGTCAAGGACACCCCGGGGAAACGCATTGGTCTTACGGGGTTAAACAAAGTGATTTAGAAAAGTTGCTAAGACTTAAACGATCAGAACCTTCTGACAACGAGGAAGAATCAACTAGTCAAGAGCCCGTTGAAGGATCGTCAGAAAATGATAGCTCTGATAGTAGTAGCGATTCAAGTGATAATTTGAGTAACGGCAAGGAATACGTACTGAACTTAGAAGACGGTGCAGCGGACACGCTGTCGACCGATCATTCTACGGACACGTTGATACACGAAGAAAATAGTGATGGACAAAGTGAGAGAGGGGATGATGTGTCGGTTTATTCGGGTGACTTTGGTGATCGTGTAAATTATGACAATGTTAGTATTAAGTCGATATCGTCTTTCGACATGGTTCCGTACCAGAAGTATGATAGCATTACTGTGTCTTCGGACGAGTTCGGCTCTGAGGTGTGCCACGCGCCGGACTCAGACTTTCTTACTGTGAGTGCAGTGAACGAATGGTGTATTTCCAAGTCTACGGAACCGGTATTGATGCCGGTGGAAACGAAAAAGGAGAAATATCGCAGGTGAGGTCACTCAAGTATTTTTTAAGATATAGAGGGAAATACTTGCGATATCGCCGCCTGGCTTTTGTCACGGTATTGATAAGATATCTTTTAACTTCTAAGTGCGTATAGGTATGGCTATGCGTCTTTGTTTTAGCCTCATGCGCGATTTGTTGAATGAATACTGATTCGCTTTTCGTTTAAGTTTCATGATTTAATTTTGTAACTTAAAGGTAAAAATAATCTAGAACGCTTACTTACTGCATACAAACTCGCACATGTACATATATAAGTCTTGTTACCGTGTATGAGGTTTCACCTTGATGTTTATTCATATGGTGCGAGGCAAGTGGGCAGGTGGCTTAAACGTATTTACCGCCTGATGATCACATTTAGATTTATTTCTACAGTGCCACTTAATTATGTCGATTATCAATGTTTAAAACTTGCAGTCATCAAGTTACATTTAAAAACTAATAACAAACTCTAAAAGTAACAAAGCGATTTTAGATACAGGCCATGGATTCCATATTTGAAACTTTTTGCTCGGAGCTAGTATACAAAAACATACGAGATCAAAAATTTGCCGGAAAAAAATAATAAACAACATGGCGGTCACTTACCTTTACGTAAAATTATATTGCCGTCAGCCTTTTCGTACCGGACTACCAGACGAACAGCAGGGTACCATCAGCACTTGGTTGAAATCCCGAGCATCGTACCCAGCGTTTCTCTTCCACATTTATTATGCGCACAGTCAAAGTGTGGAAGTCTCTGCCAGCATCTGTGTTCCCTTCCACAAATGACCCGTCTGCCTTCAAAACAAGAGTGAATAGGCATCTTCTGGGCACGCTCATTCCATCATAGACCTCATCCTTCGCTTTTCATCAGGCGTGATCGAGGTCAAGAGCAGACCCATTCTGCAGTAAAAAAAAACAATAACAAAAACAGAATAAATAAAGAACAATAATAATACTAAAAGTAGGTAATTAGAGATATGTATACTGATTTATTAAAGGTAAATTGAAATTATGAAATTAAAATTCTTGATCTATTTTTGCACGTGATTCACAAAGATTATTGAGCATGAATAATCGCCAACGTAGGTAGCAAGGTCGTTCTATGTGGTTCCTCCTTTGCGAAGCATACCTAATTATAATATTCGTATGTATAATTATTATAACGGCGTGCTTATATTTCTAGCGATGGATCGCCACCGTGTCTACCATATACCACATACTTAAGTACCTAACGTACTGACTGGATGGCTCTTTTGCAATAGTTGCTATAATTCTTTAAAACAAATGAACATTCTGCCTTTTACAGTAACTACCGATGATAAAATGAAAACTTTTATTGAGACGTTTTTTATTAACAATAATTATGTTATGTATGATATGTATTGGATGAAAATCCGGAAACGCCTTTTACCTATTCTGTGGGCAGAAGTTTTTTATAGCTTTGATCGATGCTTATCCCTTAGTACCTCTAATGGTAGCTGTTTCGAAGATGCAGCGGTTTATTTTCGCCGAAAACTCATTGCATAATATATGTTTGAAAACAAAGAATTCTAAAAGCGGTCTTAGGTTTTCAGCGCCCATTCAATGAACGGTGTTAGTAGGTATGCATTGTATCAATATTATCAATTTACAGTTCATTGTGTGGTTACACCGTTTAGTTTTAATTTTACTCATCTAGCGGGCGTTGAGTTACGCTAAAGCATAAAGTTGTTGAGTTACTAAAGGTTCTGTTCTTGTTTAATGTAATGTATGTGTTCAAAATGGAAAATGCATATTTTTTAATATGATTTAGATTGTACTGGCTTTGTAAGACGTAGGGTTTTAGGTGTCTTTAGCGTTGCGTTGTCAATTACTCTTATTATTAGTAGTTACTAATAAACGAAGCATGTTTGCGTCCGTACAGATAGTATTGCATCATCGATTGACTAGTGTGTCGTTTACTAATTCTCTGTAGATGTATTTGAATCATAACTACGACCGAAACGTACCGTACTGTTGTTTATAAACACAGTTATTTAAATCCAATGTGTACCGTTTGTGCATGTGAATTATGTGTGTGAGTAAAATATATACACCTACTTTTGTTCCCTTGGCTAACAGCTTAGATTGTATGTAAGTGAAGACTGGATTACTTACCAAAGTGTTTTTAAAACCCCCGACGGAAAGATTTTTGTGGTTATAAGTTTAACGTGTGTATCTGTGTGTCTGACTGGGGCATCGTAGCTCCCAAACAGCTAAACCGAATTTGATTTGTTTGAAAGGTGACTTGATCGAGGGTTCATAGAAAAACAAAAGTCTGTTCAGCCGTTTTTGTTTGTGTCGGGGTTTTTTTTTTAGTTTAAAATTTAACTTGTTTTATTATACAACACGATTGAATGCAATAAATTAGGAATCGTAGTGTTACCTGAAAATATTCTTGAATCTGTACTTTACGAGCGCACACGAGAATTTGGGTAAGATTTTACACGAACAAATATGCATCTATATTGATTTCTAAGAATGTTTTTCCGCGCTTAAATAAAATGAAAACGTAGTTTCTCGATGTTAAAAAGAATTTTGTAAATTAGATACTAAAATTAAATATGCGATTTGTATATTCTGTATTGCTGGGTCTGTAGTTAGGTACTCCAATTTGCTGCCGCATTTTAATGAAGTTTGGCATTGTTTTCATGTACGTATACCCAAATACAGCTGTGAAACCAAATTGAATCGAAAGAACAGGGTACCCATTTGTAAACATGGGAATCGAGGGCGTATAATAATCAAGTCACGATATTAGAATACATATTTTATAACATTATTTACCTTTGGAGAAAAATGAAATAATAGGTAAAAGTTCTAAAAAAGACGTGATCGCGTAATGCGTTTTTAATCTAACTAGAATATTTCAAATGAACTGACTATATCGTTCCACTATTTATATCTTTTTGCTTAAACGATAGAGATAGATAGAGATCTTGCTCTTAGACTAGGAACCTACATATAGGTATAACGTAGAACCTATAAGTATATACTCATAAGGGCTCATTTACTGAGAAAATCGGTTCATTTTATCTTAAGGGTTCCGGGACTTGCATGATATGTCACTGTAGGAAAGGAAAGAACCGCGTGAAAGCGATAGATGATATTGATTATGTTGTATATTTAGTCCTTGAAATAAAAGTGATCATTGATTTTAGATAAGGTGAAGTCCATAAATAACCAGAGTGCCTAGACAAATGGCTTCGGAGCGATTCTATTTCTACAATCGCTATCGCTTCACTATGATACAGTCCGCGAGGCCTAAGCTGAGCTTTGCATTTGTGTGAGTGCACATAGCGACGCGTTCTTTGCTTGGCAATCGGCCAATCGTACAATCGGCCTGAGGCACTGTGCGATCGCGCGCGGGTAACCGTGCAATCACATTGGTGCGATAGGTAATCACTCACACAAATACAAAGCTCAGCTTAGGCCTCGCGGACTGTACTATGCCTTGACCTATGATCACGTGACATTTCGATAGCTATGTCAACCCCATCATTTTTTTGACTCTTCTACTAGCGTCAACACAAATCGAATGTTACGAATGTTACTTTGCCTAGGTCCACTTGTTCTTTAAAAACTTCAAAGGACAATGCCAGAAACTCTATAGAACTTTGCCCCACTCAAATCAAAAAGTCATTTACAAGCCTGCAAAATGCTACTAAACATTTGTCATAATGCCTATAGAACTTGCGGTTTCTGTTAAAATCTTAAAACAATAATGACGTAGATTATAGGTTAGGTGCAGTTTATAATTGTTAAAAAGCGATTTACACAACATCTAGGTTACGCATTGTCATAATTATTATAATCGTAATATGAGTTATTGTTTTACAGGTATTTAATACTTTTTTTTGTTGTGTATCATGCGCTATAAGTACCGCAATAGGAAATTCTGGGGTTGAATTCCTTTTAACATAAATTTGTAATCGGCAAGTTCTACTGTAAAATAATGTATTATGAAAAGGTCCTTTAATCATTACAATTATTTTCATTAATTGACATTTGCTGTAAATAGCTGGGGCAGGATCTGGCATTGTCATTTATCCAACTTGTTCTTCTTTCACGACATTTCACGTGTCCAGAGGGCTGGGTTGTTCTTTGGCCAAAGAATTAGTATGGCTATTCAACGTCGCAATGGTGACGACGAGTACTTTTGTTTTTGTGATCATTTGTATAGTAAGTTATTTAATTTAGTCATTGTGTAAATAGTTAGTTGTATTTTAAAACGTAGATATATATATAACATAACATCACGCCTGTATTCCCAGAAGGGTTAGGCAGAGGTGTACCTATAGTACACCCACATTTCACCAGTTATGCTTAAGTCCCATGTAATAGGGGGCGAGCCTATTGCCATCAACTGGGCACAAATCCAGACTCCGGATGCTACTGAGAAATTCCCAGTAGAAAAACCCAGTAACACTTTGCCCGACCTTTGAATCGAACCCAGGACCTCATGCTCAGCAGTAGCCCTTGCGACCACTAGACCAACGAGGCAGAAAACGTAGATATTTATTAAATTATGAAAAATTAGTAGATTATATTTAGCTGCCTCGTTGGTCACAAGCGCTACTGTTAAGTATGAGGTCCGACTCCCGGATCAGGCTAATTGGTATTGGGTTTTTTCCATTCAGAATTTCTTGCTTATGGTATTAGAAACCTTTAATTTGTAGCAAAATCGTAATGAAGGCGCGTAACGTGCTTACTACAAGGAAAATCTTTTTGTCATTGTTTGTGTATTGTATACCTACACGTGTTCAAATATAACTTCAAAACAAGATGTGCGTTTTAAATAGCAAGTTAGACAAAATTGTAATTCAAACAAGTTTATCATCACTTGTGGTGATTTTAATGTTAATTTGTTGGAAAACTCTGGGATAAGTACTAAAATTATAAGTTTGTTTCAGTCATACAATCTTGCTTACCAATTTTTGGAGACCACTAGAATAACGCCTTCTAGTGCGACATGCCTAGATAACATTTATACAGATTTTGTACTAACTTACAAAGAAATTATTACTTTAATAGACTCTGATCATTGCGGACAATCGTCACAGATCACTATTTCAAATATAAACAAAAAAGATATCATTGTCAATCCAAAACAACTAAACGTTTGGAAACATTTAAAAAATAAACTCTTGAGTAATTTACCACTTTTGTCAACTAATGATGACTGTAATCATCAATATAGTGTTTTTTTTTAAATATGTATTGCACACAAATTAATAGTAACGCTTCCTTCACTGATTGGGCCATCGTTGGTATACATAAAAGTAGAAAACGTCTATATGAGTTGTGTCTTTTATCTAAAAAAACTGTTTGTTTCCAAATAGTCCAAACTATACTACGAGTACAGAAAGTGTAAAAGCTTAAAAAATTGCTAAGTTATAAACGTTTTAAGATAATTGTTAGACAAGGACAGCACTTTCGTAGAAGTGACGTCACGACTATGTAACTTCGCGACAAGGACGGCAGTAATCCCCTACAAAACCTTTTAAAGCGTGTCTCTTCTTCAAATTTACACCGATTTAACAGATGTTCTCAAGTATTTTTACTAAGCCTTCTATAAAATTACATTATTTTTATGAAGATTTTTAATATTAGTTATCATCCCAATTCTGTGGATGTTGCTAAGTCTATAATAAATATTGTAGCAACCATTTTAGCTGTTATTTTTAATAATTGTAATGACCGTGGTGCGTTTCCTGATCTTATAAAAAACAGTAAAATAATTCCATTGTTTAAATCGGGTAGTACATCAGACCCTACTAATTATAGACCTATTTCAGTACTACCTACCGTAGTAAATTTGTTGAAAAACTTATTTAGATCAAATGCAAAGATTTTTTGATAAACACAAATTAACAATTAGTATGGTTTTACGAGGGGTCGTTCGACTGCTGATGCCGCTGATGAGTTGAGCTTTTAGGACATATTTATAATGCATGGGAGAAAAATTCGATGCTTTGGGCATCTTTCGCGATTTGTCCAAGGCATTCGATTGTGTTCTCATGAAACTTTAATCAGGAAACTTCACCACTACGGAATCCGGAACGCCTCTCTGGATCTTCTTACTTCTTACTTAAGTGATAGGATTCAGAGAGTTGGTGTTAACGGAAAAAGATCACCTGGATCTGTAGTAAGGATGGGGGTCTCCCAGGGCTGAATTCTTGGCCCATTTTTGTTTCTTATTTATATTAATGACTTGCCTTACCTTATTAAGGATAATCATGATATAGTGTTGTTTGCAGAAGACACTTCACTTTTATTTAAACTCAACCGTCAGCAGCTGGTAACTGACAATGTAAATAGCGCCGTCACTAAAGTAGTTAACTGTTTTAATGTTAATAACCTACTTCTTAACGAGAAAAAAACTAAATGTATTAAGTTTACGATACCTCATGTTAGACAAGTAGAAACTAGTGTTCTTATAAAGGGTGAAGAGTTGAAACCCGAAAACACCACAGTATTCTTAGGCATAACTTTAGATGCCAAGCTTCAATGGGGCCCCCATATAGATAAAATGTCAAAAAGCTTTACTCTGCAGCATAGGCCGTTAGAAAAATTCGTTGTTTAACTGATTTAGAGACAGCCCGTTTAGTATACTTCAGTTATTTTCATATTTTGATATCGTACGGTATTCTGTTGTGGGGAAATGCCGCCGATATTCGGACAATTTTTGTTTTACAAAAAAGGGTAATTCGTTCAATTTATAAATGAAGTCACAGACACTCCCTCAGCGATCAATTTAAAAGAGATTAATATAATGACTGTGCCTTATCAGTATATTTATGAATATCTTTTGTATGCACATTAAAATATTAATCTGTACAATACAGTGATATCCATAATATAAATACTAGGAACAAACCCAAATATGTTGTTCCTCCTATCAGGCTCAAGAAGTTAGGTGGCTTGTTATAATGTCAATGTATAGGTTTTATAATAAACTTCCAAGCCACATTCAAGAACTAAGCCTTAATAAATTCAAATCCTTTAAAAAGCGGAAACCATGTCAGAAAGCCTATTATACTGTCAAGGACTATATTGAGGACAAGAAGGCTTGGGATTGAGCTGCTCCAATAAGTTTACACAGACATAATTGATGTGTAATTTGCTATTTTTACTTTTTTTTCTTTTAATGTTTTTTTCTATATACGTACCTTTTTATCTAAACAATGACAGAAGATCAACAATAAGCTTTTGCTTATTGTGAACATCACAATAAGCATTTGCTTATTGTGATGTTTATTTTGGTAACTATCTTACTTTAATTTTTTTTTCTATACTTGTACTCTTGTATAAACAATGACATTTATTTTTACTGTATTAAGTATAATATTATTTTACTTTTTGTGAATGTGAGGACTATGTTTTTCTTTTCTTTCATTTAGTTTTAATGATGGTCTGGCAGTTTGAGTACTATATGCGGCCTACCCAAATGTCCTTTCTTTTGTATTGTTCGTCGAATCGTTGACCTCCTTAGTTCTGAGTTGAGCGGCACGATGATTTACAAATGCGTGCACTGACTGGACAGCTTTCCTCAAAAGACCATTTCAGACACCAGTCTACGTGGTCCTCGAATGATCTGACCAAGATTATGTCAGGACTATAAAAGAGACTGTGACCTCTGAGTTTGTTTCGGCCTTTCCTCTCAGAGTAGTCAGATAGGAAAAGCCGATCTCATCTAGTTTTTAAAATATGATGCACGTGTGTTTGTACAAACCTACTTACAGAAATAAAATCATTTATCATTTAATTGCGTAACATATTTTCGTAAACGATTACGACTAATCTGTTTGATTTTGACAGTTTAACAACATTCATTGCGTTACATTGTTGAGCATAATTTTTTATTGAACTTATGAAGCAATGGAATAGCCTAGCCATCTGTGTCAAAACGATTCAGATTCCGATTGACTGTGTGTTACGCAATTAGGGTATAGGTCTAAAATAAACAGTCTACATCTTGTGATGGCAGTCTTATACAGGATTTGTTATTTCCAAATAATACTCATTATTCTCCACCAGACGAAACAGTTTCATATAAACGTTGATGAACCTTTGATAATATCTTCCTCATGTTTTTTGTAACTGGTATTGTCAGTCCTCTGTGAGGTTACTGTGTCCAGACTCTCTTCTCAACTACCCGTTTTGCTAACTAATATTTTGCTGAAGACGGCGTTTTCGATGCCTGAGCGAGTGACTAAGGAAGTCGAGGACTTACTTAATTAGTACATTCAGTACTCCACGGACTCTTTTCATATTAATTTGTGATCTCTAGTAAATAAATAAATTTTAAGTAAAATACAGGGTGTAAGGTTTATCGACGGGCAACTTAATTAGCCTATAATGAAGCAATTGCTTGATTGCTAGGACACAGGCCGCTTCGGAACTAGCCTTACAGAAATTAAGTCAGCGTAGCTAATCCTTCTATTTTCTAGAGCTGCTTTTAGTCGATATTCAAAGTGATTTGGACAAAAGTATTTCTACGAAATCAGTTGGAAATACATCAAAACAAAACAATAAAATTGATTGCAGAATAATTTACTATGTTGTTTCTAGAAAAAATATACTGAATCCCACTTGTTCCAAATAACTGGTATACCGTTTCAGAGAGTTCCGACGTAGAATCAACCGCAAATGCCTTCAAAATTATGTAGGTTTCGATGTCTTTAAACCCAGTTTTTTAAAATATAGTTTAAGTGTCACAGTAGCCTCATAATACAATACAAAAGCCGAACTGATTACCAAAAAAAAAAACAAATACAAATACTAGTATATTTTCATCATCATCTAATTTGGCAAGTCCGTGACGACACATCTTATATTTTTGTATGGATGCGCAAGCGTCGGCGTGGATGCCAAGGTTGTTCTTGTATCTACGTTTTATTAACGTTATTTACGTATAAAGAATACAAATACGATTCTCAGTTACCTTTATAGATTATGCCGCAGTCTCGAAGCTCGGCTTACGTTGAATCGCGGATAAACGTCAAGGATATTATAAAATGTAGATATTTATATTTTTCTTTGAATCTATTTATATTTTTTGTTCGTTTACAGATAAAATTAGAAGGTTATGCGAATAGTGTGTGAGGCACAGTTAGGTATAATGTTTCTTTGTGTGTGCGGTGAAATCAATGAGTCCAACTGTTACTTTCGCCAATATTGGCCATGATTTTATTACTACGTAGGTTTCAAACAGGTGACTATTACGTCATTAGACTATCATAATTATGTGGGTTCTCTAAACGCTATATCTTCTAACAAGACGTTTTTAATGGCAGTCATATTCTGATAAGTAATAATTTATACGCCTATGAATAAACAGACACTTTCTTTTTTTGAATAAGACATACAATTATAGAAATAATTAAATATGACATTATTTGTTGTTATCCAGAATGAAAAAGTAGCCTAGGTCATGGTCTATCTGTGTGTGCCAAAGAACAATGCCCACTTCCCATACATTTCAAAACCTGATAATAAAAGTTTATGTATACACTACCTGTAAGATTAGAAAATAATGTCATATGGTCGTTTTCACAATTGAAACGCTACGAAGTCCAAAAATATTAATGTTACTTTTTAGGTTAGGATTTGCCGTTATAAAGAAATAAATGTGCTAGAACGAATTATTTAACACTCGAAGTTTAGTCTAAAATAGTAATAGTTACTTAATAATACATATCTATGTTCTAAAACGTCTTTTTTACTTTGTGCATTCCTTAAAACCAGCTGCCCATATGTCACTGCTTAGATTCTCGATGATTGTCAATTTATATTGAGTGTCGAGCATTAAATGTCCATCGTCAAAAAATACGTTTCAATCGTCCTAACTCAATTACATATTGCATGATTCATTAATTTAATTATTCATTTATTTTTAAATAATCTGTATTATACATTGACAATAAAAAAGAAATACTTACTGAGTAAATAAAACGTAAAATAATGTATGAAACTCAGAAACAGAGTTGAATAAAGTCAAGTAGCAGTGTTTAATATGGAACGTTGTAAAAAATGGTTGTTGAGATGCGTTCAAAACATGCTAATATGTTTACCCTTGAAGTAGAATAAGCAAAACAAAAAACAAAATTTAAAAAAAATCCTGCGTTTCTTTTAACATTGTGATAAGCGTAATCATTATAAAATTTAATTAGCTGTTTTTTAAGATTTATTTCATTTCTATACATAGTCAGGTGAAAAATGGGCATTCCTCTTTCATCCAAATCCAGCCAGCCGTTGTGGCGTTATAGCGTAACAAACTTACTTTCGCGTTTATAATTAGTTAGGATAGGATATCAAAAGGAAACTAAATTTAAAAACGGCCGTCATTTCTATAGTTTCAACTATTTCTATGATTTGGAAAATCTAGTCGTTTAAACATCATTTGAATATTTTGTTAAGAGAAAGGTGCGATATGAAAACAAACATTTCTGGACGATAGTCAACTCTTGTAATAATATTGATGTTACAAATAAAAACATCTTTTAAATTCGGAATTGTTTCATTGTTCATGAGTTGACTTTGTTTCAGACACTTGTGTTGTTGAATCTATATTACAATTGTAGCCAAGTTTAAATACGTTAATGAACGAATGTAAACGTCACTAAGCCTTGTAGCATTAGAAAAACAACTGGCTTCTTAGTGCCAATTTCACCAATGAAACTAAACGCGATCAAGAGCTGTCAGTGTCAATATTGCATGGAAAATAATGACACTGACAGCTCTAAAACGTATTTTATATGCTGATCGCGTTCAGTTTCATTGGTGTAATTCGCACTTACGGCCAAACCCAGTAACCTAAGACAGATCGCTACAGATGATAAACAGTAGAATTCTATCTGTTCCTGTCAAACAAATAGTTGTCAACACGTTGTAGGGTCGCTTACTTTGGCTTTATTGGGACGTTAAAACCAGAGATTGACAGGTATATATCTATCTCCAGTACGCCAAAATTGGAGATAGATAAGTTATTGGTTTCGGCTGTAGGTAGTTTTCAAATGATCAAACACATTGATTTAATTGTTTTGCTATTACCAGCTAGAAAAGGAGGCCTTCCTTATCCATGCTTTAATCCTAACTAATTTTATAAACTGGCTGCTCCCCGCGGTTTCACCCTCATAAATCTTGATCCCGTGGGAGTATCGGAATAAAAAGTAATCTATGTGTTAATCATGGTTATAAACTGTGTGCCAAATTTCATCCAAATCCGTTCAGTAGATTTTGCGTGAAAGAGTAACAAACATCCATCCATACTCACAAACTTTCGCGTTTATAATATTAGTAGGATGCAAAAGTAAGTTTGTTTGTTTGTTACGCTTTCACGCCAAAACGGCTGAACGGATTTAGATGAAATTTGGCAAACAATAAACCATGACCTGGCTAAGGACATAGGATACTTTTTATCCTGGATTGCAGACAAAGTCTCCGGCAACAGCTGGTTTATCCATTAAGAACAACAAATATAATAGCAAAACAATTAAAATCAATGTTGTGGGCATTAGATACCTGCGGCCGAACCCAATATAGTATCTATCTCAGGATATAAACCATTTTTATTGCTTCACAAAACCGATAGGTTCGTAATGCTTCCCAGGCTATCGAATTCAAACGATTTGTTTGTTATTCAATACCACCGGTAGCGCAATCTTTGCATTGACGCCAGATCTGAAATATTGTGTACATAACATCTCTAAACGAGACCTTGTATCGTTGGAAAAAATCGAAACAATTTGCACTGAGAACTGGTTCCATAATCCGCAAGATAATACAAGGAAAAATGTATGAATTGAATCGTTGAAAACTTGATTAAATTTAATTGTACTGACCCTGATATAGATTACAACTAATAATTCAGACGCTATCTAAAATGTTTTCTGAATTTCAGATTTTTTTCGTTGCTTTAGCGTTGTTTTTGACAATTACATACCTATAGGTTACACTTATTTTATTTATTACACATCTAAAATCACTTAACCATGATCAGAAGCCCGTCAAATATCTTGGTCAAATCAGGTTATTTACCGAAACGTGTTATCTATCGAATTACCTTGATCTAAGCTCAATTATAAGGGGTAGGGTAAAAATCTACAACTATCGATATAAGTAGGCTTAAAAACTTGTTTTATTTTGGTTGAGTACGGGTTTTTACTCAAGGGTTAGTTCAAAGTTCAAATACACAAACAACTGGATGTTGTGCTCAATACATATTTATTCAGTTTATCGTTATTTGCCCCCAAAACTGGATTTTCCCAAATTAGTAGGATGTTAGAATAAAATCTATAGGAATCAGTGATTGCACCAGTATGCTGCCTCGCAGTTGGGTTATCAAATTGAATATTTATCTTAATGTTAATCTATCTAAGCATCCAGTGGCCAACGTTCAGGTCAGGTTATTGTGGAAGCTGCAGTACAAAGTTACCTAAAAACGACTCTTAAGTTGTGTAATTCAATAACTAAGCAGCAACTAGGCATTTGAAACATGTTATACATTTTCTATGCTGAACATTTCAAGGCAGTCTTACGAAAACAAGTAATATAATATTGCTTAAACATTTAGATTGTATTAATTGCCTCAATGACAGCGTTGGTCAGAAGCAGTATCTGACAGTCAAGACGTTAATGTAGGAAGTCATGTATTTTATCATTTGTACTCAATATCCTTAAAACCTTATTGACGGTGGAAGAATCTTGACCTGTTTGATAAAATAATATGATAAAGATATTTTTAGCATCATTTGAAACGTACACTGAATCATCCATTGAATAGAATTTATCTGAGGAATAACATTGCTATTTACTTTCCTAAAAGATGTAATTTTATAGTTTAAGTAATAAAATATTAGTTAAACATGATGATGCTTTGTCTCTACATCTGGCGATAGTAACTGTAGGTAATTGCATAGACAGTGCTTGTACATTATTTACATTTATATTGTATTATGATAAAGGCCTAAACTTATGATTAGTCAGTTTACAACTTGTACCTACACACTGAGATAGCAAGTCAGTTATTTTCTTTTACAATATGACACAACAGCTTAAGTAGAGAATTACTTACGCGATCAAAACTATAACATAACAGAATCAGCCTATTATGTTCCCACTGTTGGGACACAGGCCTCCTCTCTGTGAGAGGTAGTGAGTCATAATCCACCACGCGGGCCCAGTGCGGGTTGGTAGACGACACATGTCTTCGAATTTTTGGATCTAAGACATGCCGGTTGCTTCACGATGTTTTGAGAGCAGAGGTGATGAAATAATTTACACAAAGTAATGCGCCTGTCTGGGTTTGAATCTACGACCTGCAACTCGTAAGTCGCCAAAACCATAAAAATGACAAAATTTAGACCTACATTACGAATAAAAAAAAAAACCATCTAGTTCCAAATAAACACTACAAAGTGAAAAATAACTTTAATTTCTAAAGTCGGTGTCTTTGGTTACCTATGTATTTTCGTTTTTTACCACCGACTTCCGAAGTTAAAGTAGTTTTTCACTTTGTATTGTTTTTTTTGGAAGACAGTGTTTTTTATAAAGTTTTATTTGTCACTTTTTTGTTGTTGTACTTACCCCACACAAATTCGGTTATTTTACACTTACTAAGTAGGCAACACCATCTCCAAAACCACTCATCAGAACTTGACAAAATTTATACGAGACCACTCAACAAGAATTTTTGAAATCGGTTTACAAATGAAGGAGTTCTGAGGTAAAAACATTACAACCGAATTGAGAACCTGCTCTTTTTTTAAGGCGGTCAAAAAATTGGTTTCAAATGCATTTCCACAGGTAGGTACTTACCCGTATTATTTGAAAATATGGGCTAAAAGGCAGGGCCGTAAGGTATCTTGATAAGTTGTGTTAGGTATTAGGTACATACTTTAATTTGTGACTCATTTTCCAATAACAATTAGGAAAAACCCTATCATAACATTGAGGGTTTCACTATCAGCTGTAAACTCAGATCCCCTACAAATGAGTGGGTACAACGTACGAATTGTTTTCAATAACAATGGTTCACCCTTTATTAATAAAATGTTTCATTTGCAGACGGCTAACAGAACGCGTGAACGAACTAGTACATACGGAGAACGTCTATGTGGAACGACTGAGGCATGTCGTGGACGACTACATCCCCAACATGCGCAAACCTGAACTATCTCCCACCTTCAGATCCTTGGAACCTGAGATCTTCGGCAACATCGAAAGGATATTCAGGTTTCATTCTGAAGAATTCCTACCAGCTTTAAGAGACTGCGAAAATGATCTCAGGAAGTTGGGACAGTGCTTTAGGAGATTCGTAAGTATAGTTTTTGTTTACGTTTCAGTTGTAAAGTCTCAATCTCATAACTTTTAAATCAATAAATAATCTGATAAAAATTGGTTCCTCTGCTTGTCTTCTGAACCTACATTTATAAACGTAGGTCTTGATATGTTTTGTTCCATTCACGACTAAAAGATCACGTTGTTTTCCTTTCATATGTTCTGATGTATGGTCGTAAGCTGACATAGTAACTAACTGTACGTGCTATAAGCGACTAATGTTTTTATTTATTTAATGACCATCTATTTTTATGCTGACGAACTGCCATCAATGTTCACCCTGAAATAATTATGTTTCCTAACTAGAGTAAATAGTCAGCGTAATGACCGATTAAGACCAAATCGTTGTAAAAACATTGGTGTCACGGACTGGTGGAGCGCATGATTCTATGCCTCCTTACTTCACCGCCGTAATAAGATCGTCTTTCTTCACAGTTTTGATTCATAGAAATGGCTAGAACACGGCAACTTCGAATAACCATGGCTCATATTTAAATGGACGGGCAATATCTATCAACGTGTCGAACTATTATTCACAGTTCCTAAGCTTATCGCCACATTAGCCCCTAGTCTCCGATAGTTTTACTTAGTACAATTGTCTTCGGAGAAAGTAGAAGAATTTCTCTTTAACTACCGAGTGTGTATCACTGGAAATCACAAATAATGACCGCGGTTAATGTACGTGTCATTTGACTGAATCAAACCGAATTTGATATAAACAATATATGAAAGGATTTAAGCAAAGATCACGTTATTTTATTTGCAGGAAAAGAGGTTCAATATGTACGTAATGTACTCTAGGAATAATAAGAGAGCGACGAAACTGGTATTCGAACACAAACAGTTTTTCCAGGTAAGCTTAGCTTATTGCGTGCTATTTTTTGGGACATTCAATTACAACAGAGAGGTGACCCCCTTGACAGCGGGGATTTACAGTTTTTTTTTCAGATAATAAATGAATCCTACTGGTCTGATTGCAAAGAAAATCACAAGTATTTTTGCCATTTATCAAAAGAGTTATCGCAAAAATTCAGGATATTTTAAACTGTGCATCCGTTTATTTTCCGTTCATGGGAGTTTCCTGTACATGAAAAAAAACCCTATCTATCAGCTTCTCACATACCTACAATCAGATATTTTTAGAAATAAGTTGCATAACATTACATTACGTTTTAATTCTAACTTTGTGTGTCGCTTCTAATCTATGGAAGTCGTAGGTACGTCGTACGTGCCACTATGGTTTAAATGGCAGTGTCAACGTAGTTACAGGCAGGTGGGATGTTTTACCGTAAAAACTAAATTGATTGAAGCATTATCGGTTGGCCGCATGCACGCATCAGTCATCACAATGCTCGATGGACGCTGAGCGCTACTTCCTCATTTCTGTTAAGTGTACGGTGTGCGGGATGGCGCACGCTGCCATACAACCGCCTAACTGTTGGCGCTACCGTTATACTTGCACATTCATAGGCATTACTCGCTTCAAAAAATAATATTCCGTTACGAATAAACAGTGATTATTTATACAAATGAATTTGAAATTAATTTAATTCCGCCCGTTGTTAGCGAACGTACTTGAAGCTTCGTCCTTACGTTAATTTTGAAATTAGACGTTTCGTAATGCAACTTCTATCTTTAACCAAAAAGCTGAATGTTGTTATACGTCAAAGTGGAGAGAAAGTTTGTATTTATTATTATAATTGTCGCGCGCCATTTCCTTTCTGTAAACCTTCTCAGTCTACTTGTTCGGATAAAATTCTGCTCCAGTTATCCCACACCTCGATCGCGATCACATATCATTCGACCCAAATTACGCATGAAAGCCGGTGAAAGGCTATTAAATTATATGTGTAACTAAATGTAATTTAACCACAAGCATTTATATTTATTGCTATCGACCAAATCGATTTGCAAATGAGTTATGTCTAATATTTATGTTCCAGGCAATACAATTAGAATTAGGTGATCGATTAGATCTGTCAAGTTACCTTCTGGAACCAGTGCAGAGACTACCGAGATACAAGTTGTTCTTGGCGGATTTAGTAAAAACTTATTCAAATTATGAGAACGAGCGATGTGAAACTGAGTCGAGGATATCCAAACTGAGCGTGGACAGTGACGAGACAGGCGGCAGCAACGGAGAGTCGAACTCCGAAAACGACGAGACGCCGCTGGAGAGTTTGAAGCTGGCGAAAACTATGATCGAATGTGTATTAACAGCGGTCGATGAAATCATGGCGCTGGAAAATATTACCGACTGTCCGGTGAGTGAAATATATACGTTTGTTTTCAAAACATAACTTGAAAATGCTAGGTATGCATAGATTATAAAGGCGACATGTTATACATTATCGGTAATAAATTTAATGTAAATACAAAGATATCCGTAAATAATATTTACAATAATGCTAGTTAGTCATATGGAATACACGTTGTTTGCCACAGGCGTCGGACAATGTTCATTATCTTTCATTTTATCATACTCAGATAGGTATGTTGGAAGATAAAGATAATTTTATTATTAGTGTGGCGAATTTTACAAAACATCCGCAATATTATAATCTGTCTGAAGTTTAATTTACCATGAATGCTTTCACCTTCTGATAATAAATAGCATTTGCCAGGTAAATAATGGGCATAATAATATGGGTGGCATAATTAATAACATGTGATTGTGGGCACTATTAATACATATTACCTCCAATCTGTGATTGTTTACTGTTACTATTGATTAGCTGGTAAACAGAGTCAAACATGGAACAATTAAAAAAAAACATGCACATGCTATTTCCATCCGAAACCATAAAAAATGGTGGAGCCTCGCAACCGTTACACGTAGGTATACGTTTCATTCGAAGTCTATTTGTGTTGGGTAGGGCTTTAATTTGATTCGCGACAATATTGATCGTTGCTGTTGCAGCTATATTTGAACCTGCTGAACCAAGGCCGGCTGCTGCGCCAGAACGAGTTCTACGCGATGGACACGGCGCGCCGCCGACGACAACTAATGAGGATATTCCTCTTCGACAAACTCGTGCTCATCACTTTGGTGTATAGAAAGGTCAGTGTCTACTGTTATGTCCCACACAGACACAAACACTTTCGTGTACACAAACAAAAACACGCCGCAGACAGCTAGGTTGTTTCATTTTTTTTGCATATTTTTCAGTGTCTGGGTATTTTTATTTAAAACTGCTCTTGTTTGTTTTGTCGGAAACCTGCTGACTAAATTCTGATAGATTAGCAATCACTTCTCTGACTGTTAAGGTTTTAAAGTCATTAGGACGATAACGCAGCAATAAATGCACCATTTATAGTAAAAAGACGATAAGTATTCATTGTAGCATATGAATATAATAATATTAACAAAGTTCGGAGACAGAAAACTCAATCTGAAAACGAATTGTACAATAAACGGCAAGGTAATTAAAATCATCGATTATGAAATGTGGCTACATTAAAATTGCTCTAAAAGGAATCAATTAATACTTTGCAAATAGGTCGGCAGTGAGTAAAGTAATTAAGTAGCTACTTAATTAATTACATAATGTTGGTTGCCATCGTCTCTTTTGACTGGAAAATACGTCTAACAGAATTGATCGACAGGCTTCCCTAAAGAAAACTTTGCAGGCATCGTAAATGATGATACTGACTTGACGTAAGTAATTAGTACTTACGATAAACGTCGTATAAAAAATGAATTATCACCGAAGTCCACTGAATAAATCGTATGTGGTTCGGGCCTTGTTAACAATTATCGCAGAATAATTAATGGCAGTTATTATAATAAGGTTTTGCTAGTTAAGTATTTTTGATAACAATGTAAATGTTTTGATAAGTACGTACATTAAAATTAAAGTACATAATGTGACTTGTGATTCCCAAGACTTCCGGCTGGTAACGCGTAGTGTGAAAACAAAGTGGAGTAGTGCTCAACAGTAATTAGCAATACAGACACTCAGCATTTCGCGTATTCGTTGTGCAACGTGAATTACAGTTTTTATGATTGGATTTCAGTTTTAATCAATCGACTGCCCCACCTTTATCTCGCAGACAAAAACATTGTGTTTCAAAATAAAATAGCTGTTTTTTTCTCCTATTAACGAAAAAGTTTTGAATGTTTTCAACAGTTCGCGATCTGTTCCTTTTAGATTTTCTCTCATTTTCATTGAAGTAATCTTTGTATTACGTAGTTATCTTATATAACAAGACAAATTCATATTAATTTACCAAATTACATACACTGAGTTATCTAAAGGTTCCGACTTAATCATACTTGACTTTTATTTTTTGGCATCAACAATATTTACTATTACGTCTCTGGAAATATGTACTTAAGTATAGTTCAGAAATTGTATACCATTTGGAAGGTTAGTGTTAACATTATTTTGATGATATATTGTGATATTAATTCTACTCTATGGGTACTTGGTAAACTACCCGACAAGTCGGTATAAAAGACAGTGTTTTGAAACAGTTATATATAACAATATATTAAAGGATTATTGATATTAGATTTATTCAACTGATGAAAATAAACTAACGTTTTCTTTGATGACACGAGACAATTACAACCTTGTAATGAGAATGACAATACAGGTAATGAGCATCGATCAACCACGATAAACGTGAAAGAAGTTTCGTATTTGACAATTTATCATGTTATAAATTGTAGCAAGCAACAGCGATATTATGACGCTGGTACCCATTTTCCAGGAATGCTATACATTAGACAGCATTCGCCGCAAGGGATAAACTATACATAACTTCTTATGTAGATCACATAAAACAATGTTCGGATGACTCATTATTATAAGTGAGTCACGACTTATCAATATAACAATAAAATTATTATAATTACACCAGTCTGTGCACACTGTCGGCTGATATGATAAGGTAGCTATTTCATGACAAACTTAATGGTTATTCAGTATCGGTTGGGACTTTTTATTGCTTTTAAAGTACATCATTTGAATGTGCCCTGATTTTAGGGAATGTACAACATCTGTGACTAAGTAGGTACAGATATTCGATTGATAGGAAATGACTAAGTCGACATTGTAGTATCCGTATCAATGAAGATAACAGGATTAACCTTTAAATTAGATTGTAATATCTTGACTTAAAAAATGTGTACGTCAGTGGCGTTAGATCGACCAAATATTTAATAAAGAGATAACGAATAAGGGGCTTCTAAGAAATAAATTACCAGTTTTGTGACACTTGCAGGTCGCATCAAATTTCAGTTCACATATCTTATCTAGTATAGGTATAGTAATTTATTGAAATCTCATTGACCACTTGTGCTCTCGCTCTTAAAGCGCTCTCTCACTTTACAAATTTTGGTTCAGATTCGCTAAAATACAATACATCCCAGTATTTGCAGAATTAAATTCCTTTACACAAACGTTAAAACCGCTTTATTCAATACTCAACTTAGTCCGAGATGCCTTTGAAGTCGTTTAGAAATCAGTCAAGGGGTGACGTTTGAAAGAAAGATGACTTGCCAAGTATTGACTTGAACGCGGTGAATTTCAAGTTGGAAACTAATGAGCTTTACATTCACAATTGCCCGTTTCAGTCTGTATTACAAGCAGTTATTTTATTTTAACTTTTAATTTGATACCATTCGCTGCCAGTTAACTTGAATCTTAATGAGATATTGTGCGTCGGACGTTACGAAGTGTTTATTACGCAGACGCGACGCACTGGCGTCGTCGCCGACTGCATTATCTGTATTCCATCATTCACAATTCGCGTATAGCTTTATAGTTTTGATACAAGTTTGTATCATTGTCAAGTGTCTTGAAGTTAAAATAACAAAGGATTGTATTCTGAGTAACAAGTCAAATATTTTAGTCATATCTCCAAAGTTAAAATAATTTAAACATTGCAGAAATCCTCCACAAATTCAAAGTAAAGCTAAATGTTTGCTGGTTCTGTGACCATGACACGTTGTATGAGTACGTAGTCGGTCATTGTCACGGACTTTATCGACGCTTCTTTAAACAAAAATGTACATTAGGAGTTAGAGAACACACAAAAGCAAATTGTGAGATATTTTTGTAATGAAGTTTTTACACAATAGCAATTGTAGTGGCGAGAGTTAAATGACCTTGTCAAAGTTACGGAACGACTAATTTACTACGCATCGTCGATTTCAGCTGTTTGATGACTTTGATGGTACAGGAAATACGTAATACTGGGAGACCGTCCCATTGTACACAAGCTACTAATATCACCATTAATGTCGTTCTAGAACTGGATAGCGCTATACCCAACCTAAGCTAGTGTGACCTTTTGTCCAACGATTCAGTGACTCCGATACATTTTATGTAAAAATGAACTCGACATCTATATTCTGCTCTTGAAATAAGTTTGAATTTAAATAAATAAGATTAAAAACAACATATATTTATTCAACTAGCTACGTGAACTCTATTTTGGTTTGGTTATAAATGTGTTTCATTTCTAATTTGGTTTTATGATAGCTATTAATTTTAATATTTGTCAGTTAATGATCAGGGTCGTGTTTTGGTTTAGACAAACCCAATTAGAGAAATTACTTATATTAAAGTATCAAACATCCTAACTTTATATTTTCCAGCAACCTAGAGTGGAGTACTTCATATACAAAGACGACATACCAGTGGATGACTTGGGGATAACAGCGAAGGAACACGACCAGCATAAGTTCACAATCTGGTACAAGAAGAGGAACCTCAAGTCTTACAAATTGGAGACCAGCGACCCTGCAATCAGGAACGCATGGGTCGAAGGTATCACCTCTCTACTATGGGACCAAGCCATGCAGAAAAAAGGTAATACTCTTCAAGAGTTCTATTTTCTCTTTTGTTTCGTTACGATCAATAATCATAGCTGCGGTTGCGATTTGCGGTTTGCAGTGTCTAAAAGACAGCACTAAAAAGCAATTTATTTTTAGAGATCTATGAACTATACATCAATTCCTAATGTTTTCATATAATCAGAAAGCCAAGCAGTGTCAAACGTCGTTGCACTCGTAACATTATAAGGTTCACTGTGACAATCTGGTTTTGCGTTGAAATAATAACCTCGCCAGTACATGAATGAAAGAACTGGTTGTGTTTGTATTAGCAAGAGCGGGACCAGTTGCCATAAGTTGAACTGGAAATAGTAATTAAATACGATGGTTAAACGATATTAAGAAGAAAAGAAAAGGTTTTCCGAGTTAAACGTTTGAAAGATGAACATCTACAAGTTTCGAAAAGAGACTGGAGGCAATAGTTAGTTAGTTTTCAACAACATGCTTAGATTTAAGTATATGTACAGGTACTGGCTGTAACTAGGCCGTGTTTAATCTGTATCAACACTTACAATAATATGGCTGAAATATCATTTTACCCATCTAGATAACATGGCATTGTTTTGGGGCAATTTATCAGCATTGGTTAAAACGTAGATGTTGTTCAACGATTTGCAACGAAACGCCACCATCAATATCAGCAAACGTTGATAAGGGCACTGCGTTGAAACAATGCACTGACTAATGATGCAATTTTAAGCACCCACTATTGTGTGATGAACTATAACATTCACATTACATTATAATGTCTCACTATACTACGTAGTTTGGTTTGGAAATCCATTTTGGAAGTTGATTTTCTTCGATTTCGTCATGATGAGGCAACGACCACTAAAATATTGTACTTGTTTCCATATTTTACTGTTGTACACATTACCATTACCATTATTATTGTTTTTTAGTATTTTACTATTGTTGTGTTGTGTACATTATTGTAGAAGTTGGTCGCGAAAATAATACATATTCAATAGTAAACCTTGCAAAGATGAGTGTAGCGTTCATGTTACGCAGTAGAGTGTCCGGCCAAAGACAAAGCGAGTCCGGCCTCAGTCGATAGAATTATCTATATGATCTTTTAAATATAGCGTCAGTGTAACGCTGTATTGTCCATCTATATGAACCCCTCTTAAATGTTTCTATCAGTAGAAATTATTTATATCTACTGAAGCAATTGGTAATAAAACTAGCTTTAAATTTATGACCGAGGAAGTTTTTTTTTATTAGTTCGGTAACCCATCTCCATCGATGAACATCCTAAGTTCACGTGATGTTTTGAAAACTATTAATGTCATCATAAACGTACAATCAATTGACATTACTGTGCTCACATCTTCTATTGAACATTCGTTTCCAGTCATCATGACCAACATAATAAACATTACATTTAGATAAGTCACATTAACGTTAACTTTGAGCCCATTTCTCACAAAGAAATTCGTTGAGTCCATGTGGCACGCACGCTGAACCAAACCAATTCCCGCATAGTTAATGCGAACAAACTTTTTAATTGATCGTCATCTGCTCCCCGTATTATACGTGACGGAAGGAGCGGGGTTCTTTATCACAGGCTGACGCACGCGGGGTCGACGACACACTTTTTTATTGGACACTCGGTGGCAAGTTGCATGTGCACTGCGTTGCGTCTCGTCTGTGGGAACGCCAGGAACTCGACGTTTTTCTTTGAGTCCGTTGTTTTGTAGATGCAAACGAACATGCAATGATCGCTCTGTTTGCTGGTTTACGCAAATCACGTTTCACACGTTCCTAAGATCCTTGTCTTTGTATTCTTTATTCCTCTTTGAAGAACGTCTGTATTATCTAACTTGAACAACCTTTCCTTACGGATAATTAGATAGGAGTATCACAAGGGAATGCTGCGACGAAAGTACGATCGTTTTGAACTCTCGCTGTTACAATGCCACATTTCTCGCTGAGATTACGCCGATAAGCGTAAACTGGTGTTTAAATCTTTCTGGTAACGCGATTCTTTGTTACTGAGAGCAATTTAGCGACAATTGCTATTTCCTCAAATGCACAATGGGCTTTTGTCTATTGCAAAATCGGTACCATCGAGTCGGACTGGACGACTTGATGTATATGCGGATCATGTGTGTTGTTACTGAGACAGTGGAGTTTTATTTTTGTCTTGTTGGAGTTCATTTTGCGTCATTACATGAACATTATCTAAACTATCGACGGAGGTGACGGGCATTCGATCGAGTTTTATTATTGTCTAGACGCAGCTCAAACTACACTATCATCAATAAACTCCTTATTGATGATAGTGTACTTTGAGCTGCGTCTCTCTATCGGCCGATGGCCATTTTGGTTCAACAACAAGATCGTTGGTGTTCAACCGTGAACAGGCAAAACCAATTACAGCGTGAGCATCAAGAGCGACATACATTCGTACCACGTGCCGGCAACACCGTCACACAGTCAGCGCTAAGAAGTGACCTACTGAGATCTTCGCATCATCGGCTCAATACACACACAACACACATGGATATACGTATCTATGTGTATTAACCAACAAATTTGTATATAATTAAGTTAATTATCATAATAAACTAGTCATCAATCTGGAGTCGAGTTTGATTCACCTTTCGGAACTACCCTCACTGTGGCCAAGACACCTTTAGCCATCATCGATCCTATGAGTCTGTGGGATCGGCAGTGAGATAACCATTTCCTGTGTACATTGCACGTCTTACACAAACCCCTATTCCTACCCAACTTCCGTCTGTTATCGTAGGTCTCATTGTAATAGATTTCCCGCACGTGAAACCAACGTAACCTGCGTTTGGTATGGTTTGTATGGTAGGTAGGGCATTAGGAAAATTAGGGTGCTAGCTTATTGCTAGAAGGCTAGGTTTGTAGTCAGTAAGGTCATAGGTAAATCCATAGGTACCAGGCTCAATTGATTAGACATAGCCAACTGTACGCATTTGGAATAACGGCCGTACTAAGCTGTGAATACCGGTGCGTACAGTTGATTTTCACAGGTTATTTATCTAATACTTAGTATAAGACGCTTAATTATAAACGTTTTAGTTCTAGTTATGACTGTTTTACAATGAGATTGTATGAGGCGTAAGTTAACGTAATAGACTTGAGATTCTGGACTAAACTTTTCATGATGCTTATCTATTATGCATATTTATCTAATATTCAGAAGAACTAATTTACGATTATTTCAAATATGCAGTTTATAGCAGAGTATTCAAATATCTGTTATTTTTTTACATCAGACGCGACGATCTGTAAACGCTTAAACTTTTTTTTTTAATTTATGTTTGTTTTATATCACAAGTTTGTAACCATATTTCACCGAGTAGTCATGCATATTTACTTAAACGTCAATTGTATTATAGAAATCGTTATATTATTCTGAATGGAAAACCTATGAACGTTTTCGCGGAATCGTTGGCTTTATCTGTGTTGTTATCAGCTCCGCTAACACAGTCAGGTGTAGATTAACTGAGATAGCAGCGGTGCCTTATTATAAATCACATTCTAAAACTGTTGTTGTATCGATTCTCGCTAGTGTAAGGCCAATAAAGTTTATATTTTTTGAACTTATTCCACTTGAATTGTGGGTAAGTGCAATATGCCACATGTTCTATGTTAAGAGTAGATTATTCTATAACTTACCATTCAATGTCTTAATAGCCAATAGAGGGATCAAAGGGAACTGAAAAACAGGGAACAGCATCCAGCAGACTACTAAAAATAACATACTGATACCACTAACCTAACAGATATAATCTTTGTTGGTAGTGGTTATATTTACGTTACTTTTCTATGATGGAACATACAAGAAAAGCTACAATAAATTCTTATAGGAGTCGTAGTTCGTGGGGTTCATGTTTACCAAGAGACATAAGAATTGAAATGTTTCTGTAATGACTATGACATTTATCACATTAGCCTTAATGATAACACCACTCGTTAATGTGATAAATAGTACATTTACACAATTTAGAAATTAACGACATACCGATAAATTATCTGTGATATGCCATTGATGTGTAATCTAATGCTTGCGGTCAATAGATATACCTGTTGTAGATATGTAATGTACATCATTTAGATATTATTGTCGAACAAAAATGTATGATCTCGACCTTCATTCTCCATTATCAAAATCTATTTTTATTTGACTTTGTTACGGCGAAATTGAAGGCAAAGAAAGTTATTTAAGTAAGATTAATCTAAATTATTTCAACGACGACAATCGCTTCAGTTTTGTTTTGACAAACGAGATGTCATTAATGTCTCATTGTAGGAAGTTGGGAGAACAAAAATGTGTAAACGTCGTCGCCATAAATTCGAATATTTCGTGCCATTTAGACAATGTATTTCTGTCTTTTTCATAAATAATAATTGTGCAAATTTTTATCTTTCATTTCATTTGTAACACTATCTCAAGTACTAATAATCCCATAATAAGCTGCTATGGAGGCGTTAGACTACCAGGTCCTGATGTTGAAATATACTTGGTTTTCAGAACTCCTTCTACAGCAGAGAAACAAAAGAATATCGATGGTGTCCATGAACAGCGAAGAGTCAGTGGAATCAGCGAGGAACGAAAATGACAAATGTAAGCACAAACACATTTTTACAAGCAACACTAACAATATGTCTTTGTAGCGATAAGGAGCTTCGTACATTGGACTTTAAGCGTCACGGAGTGTCACGGAGATAATGAGACTTAAGTAGATAATACAAATCAAACTCACATTCGTGGTCAAGTCAGTGTGTCGCGTATTTTGTCGCATCTTTTGTGACTTATCATGTCACAGTAGCGCATGCTTGGCATTATTTTGCATACCGCAATAAGTGTGTCAGGACTGTCAAGTCTAATACGTACTCACTTATTAGGTATATGGATTTATAGAACACCAAGTTTATAACTGTAATCCACCCGTGGTGAATGCAATCCGTGTTACATAATTATGTTGTGATTGAATAGATATGCCGAAAGAAAATTAAGTGATGAAATATCATCACTTAATTTTCTTAAAATTTCTTAAAAGCCTCGTAGAAATATAACCTTAAATAAAATGTAAACATTGTTGTTGTCTCCAAATATTAAATGGTCTCATCTTGACAAAAAAGTCAAATGACACATCGCATACAACAAAAGATCCAAATCTACGTTACATACAACACAGATTGTAATATTTTTGTAAATATGCTGTGGTCCAAATCCTTCTAAAATTAAGAAGTTCCAGAAATTTCTCGTGTTTGTATATGTTGTAAATAACACTGTACCGTACCCGGCCTTAAATAAGGTACATCGAGATTTAGAAAAAGTATCCTATATACCTCTATAGAGCATCGTCTTTATCACTCATAACTTTGTGACAGACTCATTCTGACGTTCGATGTGACTTATTAAAGTTCTATCCGCACATATCACGGCTGTGCCCGGGACCGTAGATGGACCGTGTTCCGGCAGGGGCTCAAGATATATAACCCGTTCACACACATCCGTGTCCGGACTGCCGACGGAGCTTCTGTACCTGTCCTGTGTTGTGCCACGCCCCAGTCACGTTCCGGTTACGGCCCTGTAATGTGTAGATAGACCTGAACTCCCGGGTACTGTATGTCACCAATTCCACTGAGTACCAATGTACCATCTCTGCTGCAGGTCTGTTAGATGGTTACGTTCTCGTGAAGTTGCACCAATGAATTGCTTTGTAGGTCAGTAAAGTTTAGGCACGCTTCCAAACATTACACCTAATATCTGCTCAGCTTTTGTTTTCTTTGCCTTCGCTTTTGTGGATTGACGGGGGGCAGGAAACTTTATTGTAACAATAAAAATCTTTTGACTTAAAAAGTGTTGGATGAGACTCTAAAGTAACTGCAATAACTCTAAAATAAGTAAGCTAACTCTAAAGTAACTAAAGTAACTCTAAAGGAGATATCAGATAAGCAACTATTAATACCCATTAAGATAAACTTCTTGCCTTGCTTAAAACAATAATAAAGGGGGGAAAAGATTTGGTCGGTTTTGCAGCCCAGCTTCCACCGTAGTTTAAACGTAGTTATGTAAAAACCATGTTTTGTTTGTAACAGTAATGTAGTACTGTTTTAGTTGGTAGCCGTAACAGCATGAAGAATTTGAGTAACACGGTAATAAGTGTATACCTACGTATATCTACATAGCATAGTAAATCACGGGGTTGATTTTGTACAGACAACAGTCTTGTGCATAAATTGTCACGAAGAGGTACCAATAGGCCCGTGATATTTGTATTTAAGAGAGATTCAAACCTGAGATCACATATTCCCATTTTACCTGTACCGTAAATCCTACGACCCAAATTCGACATTTCTTAACATTTGAATTCTTGAACGGCCTTAAGCTTAGGCTGATAGCTATCGACTCCAAATATTTATAGGTCTAGAAGTGGTTCAGTATAAAGCTTACTTTAGCCGACATCTCCTCCAGCCTTGAAATAAAACTGACATCTTTTCTCACTTAGCCAAAAATAGGTAATATTTTTGGCTATAGATTTTACATTGTATGCATTGTTTTTAGTAGATAACTTCGCAAATGGTTCACTTTCTTCGTTCTTGGTGGCAGTTAATGGGTTGACTGATTTATTTTAAATAAGTAACTGTTTCTCTTGTAAATGTTTTACAGAATCATGAGTTAGTTGATTTAAATTAATAAAGTAATTTGTTACTTTCAGATAATTCTCTACGAGGAGTGCCCGGGGAGTGCAAGAGATTAGGAATAGTAGATATGAAAGTAAGAAGAACGACCTGGTACTGCGAATGAGTGTCACCTGATAACACTACTGATTCGCCTGACTTTCCTGCTTAAGGAATAGGACTAACTTCCCGACATCAAAAGACGAGGGAATATGTGTTTGAATGTGGCAATTATGCTCAAAAATACATGAACAAATTATGATGAGGTGTAAAAAAAACAGAATTTTGAAATATATTTAAAATTTCTGATCGACTGATACATATACCATTGAATCCTGGATACTCTGGATTGTAAACTAAATGATCACATTAGAGATATTTAAATTTATTAATAAACGTGTTTTTTTACGATACGATTAAATGCTAAGTTGAGAATAGTTAAAAATAAATAACAAAAAAAAAACAAATAACGTGTTGATTATATCCGAAAAAAATCAGAAAACATTTCTTGAAAATCTTAATAAAGAATTCAGCAAAAGTATACATAAATTCAAAGAGTACAGGAGTAAAACTTAATATTATAGTGTAGTAGATAAATCCAAAGAAAGATTTTATGGGTAGAGAAAACTAAATGCTCCAAAATTGTTACTTAAGATTTATTGAAAACAGCAAAACGAGAGCAGAACTCTTGCAGGATATAAATAATATATAGCATCACCAAAGCATCGCAATAGAAATTTTACGATATGTACGAGAAATGTGATAAAACGTTATTCGAAAATGTATTATACTTTATGTTATTATGGTAATTTCAGTCATTATTTTATGGGACGTATATTGTTACAGTGTTATTTAGTGTTATCTTGTTTGTAAATAAGTATTATTGTATCAATAAACAAATGTATATCGTCCGTTGTAAAGTAAATAAAGTAAATGTTAAATTAATTACACATATTAAATAAAATGTATTATTTTCATCACGTGCTCTTTCATTATGAAATTGAAAGTGAACTCCAGAACACACACATTGAAAGTACTATTTATTTGTTACACAAAAGGTAATATTTATTATATCAGATTTTTTGTAGTCCTATGTTTATATTACTTAATATTTTAGTCTGCATACATTTCTATTCTAAATATCAAGTTAATTTTGACTAGAATTCCCGGACCGGTGGCTTTACAGGTGGCTTTACAGCTCTCTGTAACTGACACTAAGTATCTTCTGTTTTTCTGATAATGTCAACTGAAATGCTTTTGTGGTTTTCATCCTGGATCGCAGACGAAGTCAGGGCCAATAGCTAGTTTTAAACCAATCTAGATTAAGTAAATGGTTTTTCAGTTTATCTTAGACATCATTGACGTCGGTGAACGAAAACCATCGTGAGGAAACCAGCGGGATAATTGCGTAACACACTATCAGTAGCCATCACTTTCATTTTCACAGTTCAACAATATTCATCGCGTTATTTACGTTGTTGACCAGACAAATTTTTCGAACATATGAAGCAATGAAATAGCAATTTCCTTCAAAACGATTCAGATTGTGATTAATTGTGTGTTACGCAATTACGGTGCTCGACCATAAAAAAATCGTGTAAGTTTGAAACCGCTAACCCGCTTAGGGCAAGCGTGGTGGTCAATGTTCATGCCTTTGTCCTGCAGTGAGACAGTAATATATCTATGTATATCTATGAAGAGTTTGTTTGAACACGCTAATCTCATAAACTACCAGTCGGATTTGAAATGTTATTTTTGCATTTGATAGCCCAATACTAATAACAAAGTTAAAGAGTTTTTGTTTGTTTGAAAGGGCTAATCTCTGAAACTATAACCAATTCTTGAGGAAGGCTATAGGCTTAGGCTGTTTAACATTAGCTAGGACTCTTAGGACCAAAAGAAAAGAAAAAAATAAGTAAGAACGGTCGGCGAAAACGAAGTAATAGCGCGGGCAGGCGATGGGACTCGGTGGGTCGGGGGAGCAAGAAATTTCACGCGAACTCGCAGGCAGAAGCTAGTTATTTTATAAGCTGAAAATTGTAACAGTAAACCTCCCTAGCCCCGAGTAATTTAGACATGTATTTATTTCGTGAAACAGATTTTCTATCTCAATTCTAAAATGTGTCAGCTAATCAAAATTTATTATCGTGGTAACATAAAATCGTGTGCAAGACCATTTTTTGACCACGTTCTTTTGTAGGTGACAAAAAACATTTTACACGTCTATTTTTGTTGTAAAAACCGAACGAAATAATGCTTTGACTGTACTCGAAAATACCAATATCGACTGCTGGGAAAACATTTTATGAAAATAGACGCATATTTTTTTTATACTAGTATTTTAGCGGGTGTGAATGTTTGGTAATAGATAGCCAGATGGATAGGTTTGTGAGGGTAGTTTCACTCATAAAATTTGATATCCCGATGGAGGTTGATTAGTTAATACCTAAAGCTATTGAATATATATTATGTTGACACCATGTGATTGCTTGTGACCTTTGTACGTTTATATTTATAAACCTAACCGTTAAAATGAATTACCGTAAAAATATATAGGTAAATGTTATGATAGTGCCAAAATACATTGTTGTACGGGCTGCAATAATAAGGTAACGCTGAAACGGTAATTTATCGAATGGTTAGCGGTATTTTTATAGTTTGTAAGCTAAGCCGTGGCAGGCGCCATCATACAGTGCCGCTGGTTCGAGCCGCCTACGCAAGAAATTGATTTGTGATTTCAGCAAAGACTATTTAAACTGTTGATTATCTTGCTCGTAAGCGTAAAACCGATTATAGTAGTAGACGACGTGGTAGTAGTTGATAATAATAGACAGCTGCACGCGTAGAAACCTCCTGCTACCATAGAAAGTTGAGTTTTGTCTGCCATTTTGTCTATTCTGCCGTCGACAAAACCCAGTCGACAGGAATCAAATGTGGTGCGACATGCAGAGAATATTTAAGCGCAGTGCAGTTCATTGCTGTAAGTATTTCAACAGGGTTATGTTTAACATTGATTGCATGCTGTGAAAACTACGTTAACAGCATTAGATTTGCATATTACTTTAGCTTATGATATTTAAAAAGGGGCCTTATTTATTTATTATTTTTAAGTTCTTATTTGGTCCTGATACAAGATGTCCCGTAAGTCGACGTAATTTTTTTTTTTTTTTTTTATAAATGGCATCTCGCAGGTCAACCTATGAGGTTGTCGTCTGCTTAGACGGACTTGCCTGTGGTTGCCCTAATAAATTAAGGCCTCCAGCCAGGACTTAAACTTAAATACTAACTAAAACTAAGCGACAACGCTAAGGGCACCCCCTGTGGGGTACGGACCTCGGCTTAGGGCGTCGCTGGAAGAGGGCAGCAAGGGACTAGCCGGATCAGGATTGATATTAATTTGGGACGAATTTAAAGCTACAGACTCAGCGGCGCGGGCTAGCTCGAGCAAGGGTCGGGAGGGGCGTGGATTTGGGCGTCGCGGCGGGCCTCGGCGGCGAGGACGGTAGGACGGCGATCGGGTTTTGGGCTAATGTAGTGTGCTAGTGGCCTTACTACTCTCCTGGAGGAGGGTAGTGGCGTCGTCGGGGGCGATTAAAGTATGCCTTGGTCGGCGAATACTGCTAATGCGGGAGGGAGTGTAGCGGGCGGCCGCTGAGATCAAGGGGTTGGAGTGTTTTATGCCACAGTCAAAGAAGCGCTTCGATAAGCGTTTCATGAACTGGTTTATGGTAGGCATTTTAAGATCGATCTGGAGATTTATATTACAGACATAGAAGGGGGCACCCGTGACCTTTCTGAGGAAACGGTTCTGGAGGGTCTGCATCTTATGGAGATGACGTGGGTGAGCGTGCGCAAATACAACGCAGGCATAGGTCATGATGGGACGGATGACTGCGGTGTAGATGCGCAGCTTGCATTTAAGTGACAGTTTACTACGGGCTGTCAGTACAAAGTGGAGCCTGCTAAGAGCGAAGGAGGCGCGCGCGCGAACCGCCTTAATATGAGCCTTAAAGGTAAGGTTTTGATCGAGGATCACGCCTAGGTATTTGGCTTGCTTCTCCCAAGGGATTGGCTTGCCGTACATAGTGATCGGGCTGGGAAGTGTGGGAGGGAGTCGACGACGTCTCGAGAGGAGAACCGCCTGACTCTTATCGGGGTTGACCTCGATTCTCCATTTCCGGAACCAAGCGCCTAAGACGTTTGCGGAGGTTTGGAGAGTACGAGCTATAGCATTGGGACAATGACCGGTATAGTAAACGGCAGTGTCGTCGGCAAAGAGAGCCAACTGAGCCTTTTTACTCTGTGGGATATCGCTGGTGAACAGCGTGAAAACTAGAGGAGATATGACGGAACCCTGAGGGACACCGGCGCGAATAGGGTGAGGGGACGAGAGTGCACCCTCGATGCGATAGCGGAAGGTGCGATTCGACAAGAAGTCTCGTAAGATGAGCACGAGACGATCTGGCACTCCTAGTTGGTAAAGCTTGTAAAACAAGCCGTTGTGCCAGACTTTGTCGAAGGCTTTCGCTATGTCGAAGAATAGCACACCCGTCGTCGCGTTACGCTGCATACCGGCGCACAAGTGCTCTACGATACGGTGGACCTGGTGGATACTCGAGTGTTGGGGACGGAAACCAAACTGCTCGTTGGGAATGAGGCTCTTTGCTTCGGCGTAGTCTTTGAGACGCTTATAAATAAGCCTCTCGTAGATTTTGCCGAGAACGTTGAGTAAGCTAATGGGACGGTAGCTGGAGGGCTCAGACTTTGGCTTGCCTGTCTTTGGGATACCGATGACTGTTGCTTCTTTCCACGCTTGTGGGAAGATGTTGTTGCTCAAGGCGCCATTGAAGATGGTGGTCATGAGCATTATTAGAGGGGCAGGTAGGAGTTTGTATACCTTGTTGGTAATACCGTCCGAACCGGGGGCTTTACGAGCTTGGAGCCCTTTTATGATGTCGTGCACTTCGTCTGGAGTGACGGGAGGCAGAGGATCATCAGGGTCTTCAACGGGTGGAAGGGAGGCTCTCCGTTCGACTTCAGCGTCGACCTTGTTCAGGTGAGCTTGGTCTACTGGTTGAGAGCTGGGAGAACACTGGGACTCTAGGCTGTCAGCAAGGCATTCGGCCTTGTCGGTGCTGTCGAACGCGACGCTCTTGTCGGGGCGGATGAGGGGAGGCATAGAGACCTCCTCGGAGGAGCGCAATTTCCTCTGAAGGTGCCAGAAGGCTTGGTGAGTGGGCTCGAGTTCACTGAGCATCTTGTTCCAACCCTCTGAGCGAACCTCCCCTATGCGTTTCTGTACAGCGCGCTGTAAATGGCGCATGTGGGCTTTGTTCGCGTCACAAGGGAAGGAGTCGTAGGCACGAATAGCGGCATTCTTCTCGGTTATCAAGGCACGTACGTCAGAAGGTAGTTTCCAGCGATGGTCTTCCATCACCGGAACTTCCCGTGAACAATCCGTCAAAACGGATTGAACGTGCTCAGTATACGAGTCGATTGCGGCCGTCGTGTCGGCGACTGACACTATGTGATCGGGGATGGTGTCCAATTGAGGCGACGTGGTGGATTTCAGTCTTTCACTTACTTTCCTCCAGTCGGTTATCATCTGGGTCTGAGGGGGGCGGTTGGGATCGCTTGGGGCAGAGTAGGGGGCAAGATGCATAACTACTGGGCGGTGGTCAGAGTGAAGCTCGTGGAACGTCTCTATCGATTGCAAACGGAGGTTCACATTCTTGAGCAGCGCTACATCGAGTATATCAGGAAGATGGTTGGGATTTCCGGGGAAATGAGTCGGACTCATTGGAGCGATGACGTCAAAGTTAAGGGATTCGCCTAACTTGGAAATGATCCGACCTCTGGTGGAAGTCGTGCTACTATTCCACGCCGGGTGTTTGGCATTAAGATCCCCCGCCAATATGACGGAGTCACTCATACCGAAGAGGGCGGTGAAGTCCTTTTGGAGAGAGATGGGATCCTCCGGACCATTGTCTGGTGGAATATAAGCAGAGATGATGGTGATCGGTTGATGACCAGTCATGCCGAGCCGACAGATAGAGGTCTCCAGATGGGAGAAGAGAGAAGGTGGGTCGATAGGGATGCAATACAAAGATTTCCTAAAGTATATTAATGTGCCACCCTTGTGGCATCGAGACCTGTCATTGCGAACTAGTTTATAGTTGGCAATATTCGGGTTTCGGTGATGCGGTTTTAAAAAGGTTTCCTGTATGAGGAGGATGTCAAGCTGATGGTCGCGGAGGAAAGCGGCGATCTCATCGCGTTGACCTGAAACGCCATTTGCGTTGAAGAAGCCTAGTTTAAGGGATCGGGGTTTGTTACTGTTTACTCTCGTATTATCCATTGAGAATTAATATTTGAGTGAGTGTAGAACTTGCGCGATCTCGGGATACGCGCTGAGGATTTCCATAAGGCGAAGCGCGTTGCCGTTTGCAGCAACGAATCCTTCCGCCATTTTGTCCGCGGCGGTAGTGAAGAGAGCCGCGTATGTACTTAGAATAATTTTGGCGCTGTTTCGGCCCTGGGTTCCCTGAGGTTTCGCTGGAGAGGCCGTATGGGCCGCGGGGGCTACCAAAGGCGCTGGGATGGCGGAAGCCATCAGCGCTGGAAGTTGAGCGGGTTGCGCTGGTTGCGCGGCAATAGAGGGCACCGAAGCTGCGGGAGCCTTCAGGTGATTTAGGTTAGCCCAGGGAGACGGCCTCTCCCCCCCAATGGGTTCCCGCATTGACGAGGCGGGGGGGCTCGGTAGCCGTGGTTTGGACCCCACGGTGAAGCTAAGAGGAACCCGAGGAAGGGCCGCTCGTCAGGGCTTTAGTAGACAAGCCGACGACGTAGCGGCCAAGGTTGCGGTGTTGTTGGGCGACATCGCAACTGTGGTGGGGCCGCGGCGGGAGAGGAGTGCCGGTATTGCGGTGCGCCGCTCTCCCTACCTTCCGCGGCCTTAACGGGGTCGCCACCGTACGATGGCTGACGCGGTGGGGCCGCAGGGGAAGAGGAGTGACGGTATGTCGTTGGCCGCTCTCCCTATCCTCTGCGGCCGAAAAATGGTAGGCGACGGGGCCATTCATCAGACCCGTCGCAAGGGACAAGGGGTTGGTCGTAGGCTGAGGGCGAACAACGCCCTCTTCCAGCCCCTCTAAATGGGTCCAGGGACGGCGGACTCGGGGACGTCCACCGCCCCCCATACATCAGGACCCGAGGTGGCGGCGCGTAGTGTTCCACGCGCGCCCCTCTTAGACGTTGCGGGGGGAGTCTAACACCTCACTCCCCCTCCCAACACGAGGAGGCCCGCCGAGGCAGGCCAGCACCAGCCGGGGTTGTGGAAGAATAATGTGTTCCCGCGACCCCGGCGTAGGTGTGAGATGGAACACCGGGGTGGTTTTTAGTCAGTAAGAGTCTGACAGACCCCTCCGCCCGCCCCAGGGCGGAGGACATCCACGAGGATTTTCCACCCCGGGAACAAAAAAATAAAAAGGGAGACGGCCTCTGCGGATTGAGCCGCTCCGGCATCAGCGCGGAAGGAGGCTTTCCCTGTGCTGGCGGTCGCTCGCGCGTTTCGCGAGTTTGGGAGAGGAGGACTTCGGGGCCTTAGGACAGCCCCGGTAATTTGCCGGGTGTCCCGCTTGGCCGCAGAGTACACAGCTGGGAGGCTCTAAACATTGTTCCCTATCTTTAGGGCGGGTACAGTCGGCGGTGCCATGCTCTCCTAGACACTTGACGCATCTAGGGGTGGCATAGCAGTTGGACTGCGAGTGACCATATAATTGGCAGCGATGACACTGTCCAATTAATTGAGCTCTGTAAGGCTTCTCTATTGAGATGCCTGAGAGCGAACACACCGACTTCACCTTGAAGATCGGGTGGTGACCTTCCGTGGGGTCACAGATGACAAGGACCATGTCATATACAAGGCCCTGTCTCGCTTTATGCAAGCGATGGACGGCGGATACTGGGACGCCTTGTGCAATAAGGTCGTCCTTAATCTCCTCAGTGGGGATTTCTTGGGGAACGCGCCTAATGACGACGCGAGTGGGGGTTTCCTCCGGAAGGGAGTACGTGTGAAAGGAATAGTTCCTTTCACGCAGGGCGCGGGAGAGATCCCTAAAGCCCGTAGACGTGGAACGGTAACTTTGATCCCCTGGAGGGTGGATCGGGCGTTGGTGTAGTTGATCTTGCGATCAACACACATCCTAGAAATTTCAGTCCATTTGGACTTGTCTTGGACGTTAATGGGGGGAGCAGGCTTTTGCTTCCTCGCGGTAGGAGCGGTTGGGCAAGCCATAGGGCTGGCGGGGCGACTGGCCCGCGGACTAGGGGCGGAAGTAGAGCTGGACGATAAGTTGTCTTGTTTTTTCTGGGCCTTGGTGACCGGGCCAGCGGGGGCGGAGGATTTAGCCTTCCTCTTGCCTCCTTTAATGACGACTTGGAAGTCGTTGTCGCTGGAGGAGGAGGTGCGGGCTTCGTCCTCTGAGAGTGGGACTGACGTGTCCATACTCTCCGGTTGAGTCGTGTTTGATACTGCGGCGCGCAGCTGCGTTGTCTCTGAAACAATGGCGGCCGGAACAATAGACGGCGTAACAATGGCGGCAGGTACAAAAGCGGGCGAGACAATAGGGGCCGCAGTATTTACTGCCGGGATAATGACGGGCGAGACAATGGGGGCCGAAATAGCGGCCGGAACATTGTCTGCCTGGACAATAGCTGCCGGAACAATGGCTGGAATGCCTTGTTCGGCAACAGGTGACGACATCGGGCTTTCGAGGGCGTCGCTGAAGTTCGCGAGTGCGCCCTGGGACGGAGTGGGGGTGGAGCGATGACATAGCTTGTCGCCATATCTCGCTAGGAAATCGGGGTCCTCTCTGAAGAACGCCAAAATATAGGCGTCCTCCATGGTCGGAGGGGAAGCTAGTTTAGGGAGGGAATGGTGGAAATTTTTTCCCACGTAGACTAAACCCTATACCTATCTCCCCGGGTGGATGGGCCCGGGGATGTGTGACCCTCTCTGTCGGGTGTAGACAGAGAGGTGAGTACCTATTGGTGAGCCCTAAGCTTGTAACCCTTCGCCAATCTTAATGTGCGAACGGGGCCCTGACCAGTTGGTGTACAACTGTACACCAGAGCCGACTAGGAGATCCCCCAAGGCCGGTTAACTCTGGGACCCGTCCAATTGACTGCCTCGCCCTGAAAGGGTTCGGCGGGTGTGTTGGGACAACACCCCACTCGGCTTCGTTGGCACCGTAAGGTTTCAACCGACGACCACGAAACTGTGGTTTTACCCAGAAGGGGCCTAGTGAAGCTACTCACAAACGTCTGTTAATAAAACGAGATTTGCCTTGAAAAAGGCACTTTTTGATAGATTAAAATCAAATCAATTTCTTGATTTGATTTTGAATCGGAGTAGTCGGGGCGACTACGATGACGTCACGTGATAGCGACGAGTAGAAAACAGGAAAAACAACACTGGGCCGGGAGCGGGAGAGCGCACAGACACGTCCGTCCGCGGCGAGAGTCGAGCGTCGAGTAGAGATGGGTAACTAGCCGAAATTTCAATAGCTTAGCTAGCCGGCTATTTGTGGTGGAATAGCCAGCTAGCTAGCCGGCTATTTTGGCTACTTGGCTATTGAATAACGAGAATAGCGAATAGCGCTTGCGGCGGCCGGTTAGCCCGGTAGCTAGGTAGGATTCGAATAATGCTCAACTGCCTTGCGACCCGTGTTCGATCCTCGCCAAAGCAAGAAGTTTTGATGATTAAAATAATAATTTGATGTCGAATTTCGTTTTTTATTTAAGTTTTATTTTATTTTATACCCTTTTGAAAAGAAATGACTTTCCCTCATAGATATTAACATAAAAAAAACAACAAAAAAAATTACACTTTTGATTAAAAGTGTTTTTTTTTTGGTTAAGTAATAACATAACAAATATTTATTTATTTGGTTTAACTTTACATCTGCCGGTAAATAAATAACTAAGCATTGTATTTCGACTATTTCGTAAATTCGCAAACTAAACCAAATTACTAAGAAAAATGCCGTCTCTTTCTCTAAATTATTTTGTGAATATTGTGAGAAAGAGATGTGCAATGCATATGAAGTTCATAATGGCGTCTCGCACTACTCACTCAGTAGTTCCCACAGTGATCGCGCACACAGCTATTTCAGCTATCGGCTACTGGCTACTCTGGCTAGTCCTACTAGCCGCGCAACCGGCTACCGGGACGGCTAGCGGCTGCAAAACGTTGTGGTTATATTATACTCTGTGGAGGCTACCCGCTGTGCCATAAACTTGTCAGTTATTCTAGCTAGCCAGTAGCCAATAGCTAGCTATCGTGTTGACGGATATCGTAGCCGTGGCTATTTTGTGAATAGCCGCTAGTTGGCTAGTTATTAGAATAGCTACCCATCGCTAGCGTCGAGTCCTCCAAGTCGACGTCAAGCCGGAGTCGGTCATAATAGTTAACATCATCATAAATTCAGCCGAAAGATGTCCACTGCTGGACATATGCCTCCTAATAGTTGATAGAAAAACAAAATTAGAAAAATTAGCAACAGTCAAAAGCCCGCCACAGGCAGTACATTTCCTGGTTTTTTTTTTAAGCCTTTAATTAAGCGTTGTACACTTTTTTGTAATGGGTAAAAAATGTTAATCTCGCGTCAGGACACGTGACCTGATCGAAAATTCGTAAGACGAAAACTTCTTTAGCGACGTTGTATTTTTTTTTGTAATGGGTAAAAATGTTAAACTCGCGTCAGGATACGTGACCTGATCGAAAATTCATAAGACGGATGATTGTTGATTTTAGATTTTTATTGATTGATTTTTCTGAGAGATAAACTTTTTAATGTAATGTAAATTGTCATGTTAGTGTACGATTGCGCAATAAATAAATATTGCATTCTACCACATACATAATAGTACTTTTATAATGATAATTAAAGAGATTCGTGCAAAATTATTCCCTAACCATTCCAAAATATAAAAAATGCACGACGTTAATATTCAAGTTTTTATATGGAAAAGCAAATTGTAAAAAAAAATGTACCATTGTTTTAGCACTATCACCATTTTATAGATATTTAATTGATCCTTTGTTGAAAAAATTGTGGGAGCGAGAATCAGCCCCTTTCACATTTGTATGGAAGGAACTAAATGCCTATTAGGGCAAAACCTCCAACTTGCCATTACACAAAAATAGATATGATTTTTAGGTTTCTATACTGGTAACACATAACTTCCTGCGATAATGACAATGACTTATCAAAATGTCATAAAATTATCCTGACTTCCATGTAGTAGTTTTTAATCCATACCTCATTATGTATTTAGTATTGGTATATTAAAATAAAAAAATATTTAATCATGATAAATTTGATAACTTGAACGAAACTGTTATAATACTCATGTTTTACGGTCTTAACGATAGGTCCAACAATGAAATGGAATGAAATAATTTTAAAGAGTAGCATTTTTATTTCAACACGTAGTTACCAATGGCGTCGGCATAATAAAATAACGTCAGTTGTTCTGTTGTTTGTTAATATTAAGAGTTTAATGAACTGAAATAAAGTTTCAATTGTGTTACAAAGCCAATGATAGCCAATAACACTTATAAACAAATTCCTAAAAGAAAATGGGTGAAAACATTGTGTTGATGTCATCTGTCTGATAGAAAAGTAAATAATAAATTATGATTTATTATCATATTACTGTTGTTTTATTTTCAGTTTTTTTCTGATACTCTGGGAGAGTGGAGTGAGAGTGCTCACTTGTAAGAAAACTCGAACAACGCGGCGATTCGAGTTTTCTTTCCAGCAAAAGTGCCCAACTGCCCAAAAATAAATTAATTTTAACTGTGCGGTGCATGGTAGCTCGTTAGGGCTCATCTAGATGTCGCTTATTTTTTCTTTTTTACTTGAAGTTGACATTCTTCATATGAGTAATAGTGTTCTGTGGCGCGAATCAATAAAATCTTTGAAAGCCTCGTCGGAATTGTTTTTTTTTCCTTGCGAGAAATTGGCCAAAACCCATAAAAAGTGGTAATCTGTTGGAGCAAGGCCCGAGAGTATGGTGGGTGTCGGAGACATTTCAATCACAGTTCCTCTAATTTAGCGACCGTCTGTTGTGCAGTGCTAGCGTTGTCCTGAAGCAGCAGTGGGCTAGAGTAATTGACCACTCTCGGTTATTTAACGGCTAGCTTATCCATCATGATTTTCAATGGTTTTCAATACAGATCTGCTGTAATCGCCTAGACAGATCTTAGGAAGCTGTAGGGGATCACACCAGCACTGATCCACCAGAAACTTACCAGTGCCTTTTTCTGAGTAAACTTTCGCTTGGGGCAGGATTTGCCCGGTTCTCCTGGGTTCAACCGTTATGATAAGCGTCTCCAATTATCGTACAGTATCCATTTTTCATAACAAGTAACAATACGATTCATAATCCCCTCGTTATTATGACGATTTAGTAATGTAACACAGCACTCGACGCGTGTTCGTTCGTGTGCTTCACTCAATTCATGCGGTACCCATTTTACAAGCTTAACACTTTTCCAATTTGTTTCAAGTGAATTTTTATTGTTTAATCACTCACACCAAAGCCTGCCGCCGACTATGACGTGGTTGGCGATACATCCGCTTCCATGATCACTTTTATTTTTTTCATTGTCAACGGCCGTCCACGGTGTTTGTTCTGTAAGTCAAAATTACCAGAACGAAAACGTTGTACTTACCCAAAAACGTTCCTTGTTTTCTTTTACAGTAGCTTCACCATACACACAATTTATCCTTCGAGGTGTTTCTGCAGCGCTGGTGCCACGGTGGATGTCGTAATCGTAAATAACGCGAAATTTTTAGTTTTCCTAATTGTGAACAGGACGATGTCAAAGAAAACACATTTGGCGCGAAAACAAATGAATCACTAAATTCGATTTACGACAGATATTTAAGATCAAAGTAGCCAGTGAGACAAAACCAACATTTCATATAATAGGACCTAACATTAGCTAATTATACCATGATATTGATTTTTTTATAAAAAATATTGAAATTTTGCCTGCATGCAATCTCCTCTTCTTTAAAACAATCTCTTTGGTCGTAAAAAAGGTAAATGAAGCACTTTATGAAATACATTTACCTGAAATCCGCAATGCGAAAAATTATGGCTACGGCTGCGAAGTGGGGCGGAATATTCTACCTGAAGGCTAAATTTTATTGCCTCGCGCTGTTTTCGAACAATTGCATTAATAGTGTATCAACGGAGCGCCTCGCCGACTTCTTTACGGCTATGGAGTCGGGCGCCTGAATACAATTAAAGTTTTAATATTTTAACACCGTGAAATCACAATTTGAACTGGAGTCGTGAACCCAACTGGCGTAATTAAATGCATAAAATAAACAAATTTTCTGCTCACTTGCAATTTGTTTCCTTATATTCTTCACTAGTTTGGTCCTGGTTTGCTGCCTACTTGTTTTACAATGATTTATATGCCAATAAGTTTTGAGGAGATATATTCAGAATAAAGAACAAAAATCTTTGACTGCCTGTATATGTATTAAGGTTGCTTATATTAAAAAAAAAACTAAAAAGGTTAATTTATTACAAGCTCTACCAAAAGGAGAACATTATTTTATTTCAAAATAATGCGGACGTTTATCTATCATACAATAAAATTAGCAGAACAAAAGACAATTTATCAAGAAACTTTATTTAGCCAACTACGATTGTCGCTGAAAATTGGCTTGTCGTTGGTACAAATATACAATTCTTATTATTATTTTTTGTGTTCCAAGTAGCAGTTTCGTACAAAGAGCAAAATGACGTCTCAGCGGATGGGGTGGTTTACTGCGCCATTTCTCTGAGCCCGACTTGTTTCGACAGGAGTTCTTTGGCGGCGTCTTTAACACTCCCTCGAGGGTTCATTTATATATTCGCAACACGGAGCCGGCAATAAAACTGCGTTATCCTGGTCATTATTTAGTCATCGCCCGGCCTCCTCGCCTACTCTAAGAAAATAAAATGCATTCGAATGACTCTTGTATGTACGGTGCAATTTCATGCACCATCAAATGTACCGTGGGTCGTAACTTTGTTTATGATCTTTGTATTGAAAAAGTTTTATATGTTGTCATGAAAAAATATTTGGTAGTTTAAATATTATTTTTATTAAAGCGCGTTTGTATATTCACTTCTCTTACGTATACTGAAATAACGATTCAAATAAATCTTTAATAAAACATTATGGTTGTAATTTGTATTGGTTTGGTTGCAGTGTACTGAATCCAGACTTATTGTAACATTATCGAGAATCGTTAGTAAGGGGACTGGTCACGGCCGGTTACGAGCAAGCCATTTTATGAGGCGGCTCTGGCCGTCGCCGCTTAATCTCCTTATTTATCCAGGAAAACATAAACCGAGGTCTCAGCAAAAATTAATTGGCTCCCACGCTCCTTCTTGGCACATTAACTATTTTTGGGCTTATTGTTTTACGTGTTGTTTTGTAGCTCATATTGATTTCTAGTGGGACCACATTATTAACTCCTGCTCGGATATATATAAAAAGTTCATTTTATATTTCTTTCTTGCACAGAACTGGAGTCTGAGTTACTCAAAACCTGGCACTGTGTGTCGTATAGATAATCTTCAGAGCATGTGTTATCCGACTACTTTACTTTTTATTTTTATGACGGGGCCAAATTTGGTGTGTTGCTGAAACGACGGATCATAACCGTTGGACACAGCAACTGTTTGCAATCCTATCCGTAAACCAGGCATTGTTTTGTTCACAGACAGTTCCAGGTTAGAGTGAATACCAACTTTAAAGCGTTGAGTTAAGGAACCTTTTCGTGTTCGTATTGTCATTGTTGTGGTTGCATCCATTGGGACCTCTACTTACTCACGCGTGGCGATTTTATTTAAGTCGCTATAAAAAGAGCTTGCTTTCACCTGGCACTTCTTAAAGCGCAGCTTGCGCTACGAGCGGACACACTTCATTAATGCCGTGGTAGTTGTAGTTTGTAGTTTTTTATTTGAGTTATTTACGCCAGACAGAAAAACTACTTTGGCAATGTTTGAAACTATCCTTCGATACCGACAAATGAAAATGTTTGTTTAGTTATCCAGTTTAAATTCGTGCTTACTCGACACGTTTCATAAAGAAAGGAACGCAACAATGAGCATGGACTTAAGATCGCACATGCAGCCGCCCGGTGCGTTGCCAACAACAACAGATGAGATTGGAGGAGCTCCAGAACTATGCACCTGCCTGCTGATACAGACATCAACTGCTCTATATTCAATCCAAACATTTAGTATCCGTGTTATCGGAAATATTTCATTGATATTTTACTCGGTCCGTTCGCAGAGTCCTTTAATATTGGATCTACGAAAGTATGAAGGATTTAATTTGCTTAGAAAAAAATGTTCTCTCTAGCCAAATTTCGCCGAGCCGAGGTTAAGGTACATATTTTTATGTATTCGGCCGTAAACTTGGGAGTATAGTTTTATGGATATGTTTTTCAAAGTGCGACGAGTTTTAAGAGGGATTTATTTTTTCGGGAACAAGGCTGTCGGTCGTATTATAAAGCCTTTTTGTATATATTTTGCCAAATTACGGGTGACGCCTGACGAACTGGACAGTTCGTCAGGTGTCGTTGTTTAGACACCATATCACAGGCTGCAGTGATCCATTGCGATGGCCGCGTAATCCCGGCTAGAGGCTTTGTCTCACGTCCAGCTTACTTTTATTACCGTGCCTGCATCGCGAAATAAAACAAAATTGGCGGGAATTTATGGGCCACAGCCCCAGCATGGCTAGTGGGGTGGAAAGTTTTCAATTTGAAACGAATAACTTGTTTGTCTCGTGTAATAAGGAGGGTTTTGTAGCGGGTATTATGGGGCTGCAATGGCTGTCGCGGGCTTCCTTAAAACTACTTTCTTGGTTTTATTACCTAAGTGCTGTGGGTGGGCGTAACTCTTGAAGGTGTGTGTTTATACAGTGGTTACAATGTTCGCCATAAAACTACACCTACTGGCAGTAAGCTGATCCGAATTTGGGTGGAGTAGTTACTTACATAGTGGAGTATTTCAGATAGAACATGCAGGGTTTTATGAACGCAATATTAGTGAAGCTTTGATATACGCGAGTCGTTTAAGCATTGCAATTTCGGTCATTGCCCTTTCCCTAATATCTCTCCGTACCAAAAAAATAAACTATATATGGTAGTATTGAAACGACTTGAAGGTAGACATTGATTCAGGACGTTGACGGATTTTATTTCAGTTTTTGAAATGCAGAATGCTAGAGAATGAAGGTGGGTCGATGAAACCTATTGCCACGCTAAAGTTACTACGGATATAGACGATATAGTCCTGTCCTATCAATCATAATTTTTCAAGAAATATATTTGTCACGATTTCAAAGCAAACGAAATTCGAAATACTTTCCTGCCATAATTTTGAACCAAGATGAAACCTTACATACAATTCATTACAAATGATCCCCATACATCCAGTAACAAGCACGCTTCGTTATCACCAACGAGCGCTGCACGTACAATGACATTGTGGCGCCTCCTCCACTCCCGCGACGTTTACCGACCATAACGTTTCTTCTTCCAGCAAATTGAATGTTATAACACGTTACCTGCCCCTAACTGAATAAGTTATGAGCTCCGAGCTATTGGTAATGAAACTTGAATGACCTCGGGCGTGTAAACCGCCTGCAGGATGGAATTTCCTTGTTTACACGACTACGCCAGCAGTTTATTCTGTTGCGCTGAGTGCCACTTCTGAATACCGCTTTAAACGACCCAAAGATATTGTTTCCGTTTGAAAATCAAACATTCCAAATATTGTAGTGTCGAGGGGCTAACTTTGGTTTCGCAAAACAAATCTGACAACTTTTATTCGGAATTTATCGATTATTTTGTTTGGTCTGCAAATTTTGTTTTTCTTTGTTTAGTTTTTATGCTTCTCCCAAATGGTTTTAGTTTTAAAAGAGAGTTTAGTTTTTATTTTGATAGAGGTTCATCAAACCTGTGTTTGAAACTTTGAAGATCTAATTTTACGTTTACTACTTCGGCGAGTGTACTTTCGCAAGCCAGACGTGACGTTGTCATGCCACTAAACACAAGGTTTTATTATAGTTTATTTCATTGAACTCTGTATATATAACATGATACTTCAAAGCGGTTCGAATGAACCATTATTAAAACTCAAAGTCTAGATTCTGAGAACTGTCTCAGAAGTTCAGAACTGACAAAGTTGTATGAATATTTTTTTCTGCGACATTTAACACAGTAAATAAATCCAACGCGAGGTTCCGGGGAAGGTTATTCTAGGAACAATAGGATTGGGTAAACATACCAAACTGAATAAATTTCTCGGAGAAGCAAGTCTCACCTAAAGTTTGTGAAGAATGACAGTTACCCAGTCAGTCTCGATCCTAGCCAGCCAGTAGAACTTTCTATTTTTCGATTGGTACTGTTACTGAGTTGGCAAATTTACTTTAGGTAGTAGTTCACGCTGTCGCCGCTTCACAACTGAATTTCAATGGTAACTTATTTTGCATTGTGTTGCTGTAAGTGGATGTTGGTCACAATTCAATATATTACACACTCTATGCAGGTCTCCTCTTGGGAAAGCTTTTATAAAATTCTGCCAAGTGTAAAATTTCTTATTTTTATATGTAGATAGAATAAATAATGAGATTCTTTCGTTCTTTTTAGTAAGTATCTGCAAAGTTGGATAGTATTCCGTAGTTTTACAACAACTGTTCACAACTTTTTGAATATAAAAACTTTTGAATAAGTAGTTCATCAATTCTATTAAATCACTGATTGGTACGTTGTGGTACATATTATGTGGAAGAAATTACCCGGTTTGTTATAAAAGTATGCCCAATATTTTCAAGGTGCCATTTTTAATAGTTTTATTTTCTACTTGGCCTGAGTTCTTTAGAGGCCAAAGCAAGCATAAAAATCTGATTTATAGCAGTTAAACAATAAAATGGTCACAGTTAACAGCCTAACTGCATTATAACTAGTTCAGAGCACTTCAAGGCTGTATTCGAATAATTTAGTTAATTTATTTAGAAACTGCTGCGGCGGCTATGTTTAGAATAACTGCAGTAATAATGTATCTTGTAGAAACGGGCTGTTCTTGTGGGGGTTGTCGAGACAATGTTCTTGCGTCATTAGTAACGTCTCAGGCGGCGATTATCAAAGCAATCAGCCGTTCTGCAAACTGTTACCAGCCGACTGGCTGGCGATAGGGCTAGCGGCCAGTGTCGATGTTTTTTTTTTACAGTCTTCATTTGTATCGATATCGAGCCGGGCTGCGATATTAGAATTGAATGGATGATTAGTGTTGTCAGGAAACGAATTTAAATGTTAAAGGTATTACAAATGACGCGATAAACGTTCGTTACAAATTTATCTTTTGTCGAGTGCGTAATTAAGTTCTAGTACTGTGTTGTTTTTGTATTGTAAAATTTTCTTTATTAGAGAAAATAAGTTCGTTTCAAAAACGTAATGTTTTCAAAAAGATTTCAAGCGCAAACTATTTTTCATTGTATCGATAGTTTTGTAATTCTCTTATAAACATCACTAAGGCAATTGACTAGTGTTTGCTCGAGTTTGAGCGGCTGCGGCGCTGGGCGGGCGGAAGTGGTCGAGGGCTGTTCCTAGTTTAACTGTTGCGTCACTTGATTGTCGCCGCCCGCGCCGACCAGTGCCAAGTACTCTTACTGCACTCAGTCCCACGATTTACAACCCGTTTATATTATTTATTTTTATACAGTACTTACATTTAAATGTAGAAACATCACTAATAAAAGTTAAAATGCCATCGAGCGCGCTATCTGGAGACTAAATAAATTGTGAAAATCCACTTTTTCTTTGTATTTTTTCCTGTCAAATCCAAAGCAGATCTGTCTGTTGATTTAAAGACTCTTGTAATTTAATACCGATATCGAATTACAGACAATCGACTTAACATCTCGAATTTACATACTAAATAAAAGAAGGTAGATATTAGAAGATTAGGGAGTTAAGTGGTGAAAATCGGGACAGTAAAAGTGATTTACATTTAACTGAGAGCGAGGAATATATACTTCGAATTACTAAAGCAATTCGGTGCTTAATTCGTAGGCCAGCCAAGAAAGATGGGCGGCCAACGCTCCCGGCGGAGCGCCCGGCACCCGACTTTAATTACAACGCAGGTTTATTCACTCTAATTTCGTGAATTTTGCATTCCCCGCGCGGACCGCGGAAGGGTCAGAGTTAAGAAAATGACATTCGTTATTCTATTACGTTAGGAAAAGGAGCAAAGAAGAGCTCTGTAGGCACTGGTAATTACTTTTGAGTTGGTATTATATCAACAGGATCTGTTTTGGTAATAGTAATCTGAAGCGGGAGTGGGTCCGGCCATTGTGTCGTGGATAGACAGCCTCGCCATGCGGAACGAGAAAATTGCTCCTTTTTGTTGTTGCTCAAGTCTCTCGGCAATCAGAAAAGGATTCTACTATTTACGTAGTACGTAGTTTTGCGACTTCTGGATAGGTATTGTCGTATTTTTGTCTTATGTTTTTGGAGTAAAGTTGCTAAGATTTTATAAAACGTTGCAGTGTTTAGTGAACTTAACCTACTACGGGAAATTTATATTTTAAAGACTGAAAACGTTTTTGCCTTAAAAATTTTGTTCATCAGTTCGTAGAAGACATATAATATAGTAAGTTTTGGGCCATTAATCGTTGTACTTACAGAAAGTTGGAGTCGTATGTAGGTCAAGAGCTGTGGTAGTGTGCGCGTGCGCCTTTGGCCGCGCGCTTGTGGGGTGGTGTGTCGGCCGAGCGGCTCAAACGGTCGAAGTTTTCTCCTCTCGGTCGTTACGAGGCGCGAATTGCCCGCGTTACAATTACTGCGCGGCCCGCCATATTTATGCCAGCGGTAACCAAATTGCCCGATATTATTCCATCCCATTGAGTGCGAAAAGCGCAAATTAAACCGATTTTATATTGGACGATTTGCCTCCAGGGCGGGGGCGAGATATGTTCGTTGTTAGATAAGAAGCCGAGAAGATTGCGTTATGAAATAAGAAAGGAATTGCACGTTATAAAGAGTTGTTTTCGAATAAATACACTGCTTGGTGCGTTTTTGATTGCGATTAATTTTGTTAACGGTTGGGGTTTGTTAATAAGCAATATCTAAAGCGGTTGATTAAATGAACAAGGGTTTTTATGGTTAGATACCAATAAACAAAAGCACCTATCATATTGTTTTTAAAGATTTTTTTACTAGGGGCATTCTGAAGGCGGAAATGTTTTAGAACTACACATTTTTTTTGTGCCTTTATTCTAAGCTTACCTACATTGCTTCAAAACTTTAAATAGGTACATATAACAATCTAAGTAAAGTTTATGAGAGCACATTTTTATTTTTACTTTCTAACACAAAATGTACTAAGTATTTTTTAAAGTTTAACACCAAGGGTGTTAAACTTGAAACGTTGTACAAGTTAAGACCGACATTTGATTATATTTTTTAAATAAAAGTATCCTCGGCTTGTACAAGCGGGTTCTAGCCGTCGAAATAAACCGCGAAACACTAGTAAAATTTTACGCCTGAGAGGCTCCCCGCTATTCGCATAAGCGAACTGTTAGAAGAAAATGTAAAAGCAACCGAAAGATATATCTCTGAGGGGTCCAGATATTTGGGAAACTATATAGCCTAATGAAAGCGAACGAGGGCGGCCGGGCGCTAACAACTAATTGGCTATTCCGAAAACTCATTTGAACACAAAATGGATTCTGTATTTAAATTTCAGCATTCCGTAAAACAACGGCGAAAGTTAAATGCATAAGGCATTTTGGTTTCCACGGATTTACTTGCCATTTATCGGTTGGATTACTTCGACTTTTCCGGTGTCGCTCCAACGCATGGACGAATACGTGCACGACCTACTTTTAAATGTTTGTGTATTTTTACTAAATGTTCTTAATTTAATACTATCTAGCGAAGTAACTCCGTGGTTTTCGAATAAGTCCGAAGAATTGCTGTCATAAATTGAAAAATAATGCTTAATTCGAATTCGAAATTTAGTTGGTCCGATGTCATCATTATTCAGCAACACAAGGTGCATTCGAGTTGCTTCTGGGAAATCCAACGTCTGGCTCGGCTAATGACGGCTGCGCTCTGAGTACTGAGCGGCCAGCCTCCCACATGGACCACCTACCACTCAATAAACCATCTAACTCCAGCGACTGTGCCTCAACTTATGACAAATACTTCCAATATTCGTCCTTAGAAGCGGAAGCACAACTAAAAGTTATTATAAATCAAATAGTTCACTTTCTCTGTCGGGTTAAATTGTGTTCTGTTTAAGTCGCTCGTTCCGCGTGCGTCTGCTCGGGTGGCTCGCGACATATTGTCTGAGAACTCCGCCGACGCTTCTCCAATAAATAAGCAGGTCACATATTGAAGGGGCCAAAGGGGGAATACAATTGTAACTTTCCTGCTCCGGCTTACAGAAAGGCAAAAGTTTAAAAAATACAAGTTTTCTTGCTCCTGGCTCGCGGGCACGCATGACAACGTTCGCACGTACGCGACGAGCCTCGCGCATCTCTTTAAATGTTTATAAACCTTTAAAAAAATTGACAGTAATTACTCCTTCAAGAAAAACCTGAAAAGTAAATTCAGAAACGTATTATCATTGGTATGCGGTAACCATCCCCGATGGCCATCCCCCGTAACGTTAGTCGGAATAAAAATGAGAATCCATTAGAATATCCAAAGATTTAGTGCATGACAAGCAGCTACTCTTTCAGAAGTCCTTTCTCCATGAAAAAAGTGAGCTTTTATTTGGATGATCCTTTCAATAATTTAACTAACGGGCGATGCGAACAAAAGCGGTTTGAAATCGAAGCTTATAAAAGGCCGATGTTAAGTGATCGATCAGGGGTAGAAGTTGTTAATCTTGTCTTGTGCCGCCGAAGTTCCGGTCGCTAAGTTCTGAATATTACTTAAAGAGAGCGACACAACAAGCAATTAGTATGCAGCAGGGCCGTGTAACATTTTTTCACATTATGCTAAGTCCCGAAGAGAAACTGTAGGAAGTCCATGGGGTGGGAGGGGGCACTCTAGCGATTCCCAATAATTCATTAGAGAGACCGTCGTCACGGGGTACGAATTAAAATTAATGATTCGCGAGGACAGCAGCCGCCTTCGAAGGATCTCATTGTATTATCTAGTCACTTTTTATCTGCAGAGATAATTTAAACTTGCCTTCTAACAGGTGTCGCAACGACTTTTCTGTATTAGCGATTTTAAGAGGCTCTTTATTTCTGAATCGGGGAGTTATTAGCATTTTTATGTAGCTACTTTGAAAGCGTATCGTTATGTATAACCAGAGAATTTATCATACTGTATTTGTTATATATCTGTTTCACATTTAAAAAAAACGTTTAAAATAAAACATACCAAATCAACGTCTCAGTTGTTACTGTGAAACCTCCCCACTAAAACATTCTCAGCGCGGATGAAATGTATACGTACTGTGACAAACATATGCAATTAGGTATCATCACTGCTTCGGTTCAATTTAGCTCTAATATCTTTTGATCCCGTGTTGGGATTTGCAACGACATTGTCGCGGGATGATTTGATGAGAATTCGGGCGACAAGACGCGACGCGGCATACAAGTCGAGTTTCCAGTTTCACGTCACGCGCGCTTGGCTCAAATAAGGCTTACTACCCCTGCTGTCGCCACGCCTGACGCCTAGTATAAAGTAGACTGTAGAATACCTAATGCATCTACGTGTTAAAACTATTCGGCTTTCTTCAACATTTTGCTGAGCTAACTTAGCTAACAAAATTACTAAAAAGGTAACAACATTGATGCCTGAATTTCAATGACCAGCAACAAACTAGCAGCTAAGAACTTACGAAGGTCCTATTTAGATTTTCGCAACATTATTGCTCTTTCACAGTTAAAGAATAACAAAGTCTCAATTGGATTTCTCCGGAAGCAAGTGGAGTATTTAATGGAGCTTGTAGGCGAGGGGTTAGCGATATGCCACTAATTGCGAACTATTATAGATTTAGAACAAAATATGTTACTGCGGCGAAGTACACCGAACTAAGTTGTGCAATTTAGCTCATCTCGGGTCGGTCGGTACAATTAAGAGATATACGGCCTTATTGGATATATATTGGAAATAGAGAGAAAACTGGCGTGTATTCCGTCGAAAAACCAATTCATATTTTGTTTGATATTTTTTAGGATGCTGCAATTTCAAAATCGACAGTTTAATCTTGTGTACGAATACAGTCTGATATCACAGCATACCGAACGCTACGTCGACGAGTTACGTATTTGTTCGGACAGAATGTTTGAGTAGGAAATATATTTACTTGAACGAAAAAAGGGATGATAACGTGACTTGCGGCTAATCGGCTGACATCTCAACTTTGTTGTTCTTATTGGTGGTGTGTTCATAAGCCCGGGTGGCGGGTCGAGCGTCGGCCGAATCCTAAGCAGCGCCGAAAAGAGCAACCCTAACAAATTGACGACAATATCTGTCGGCAGTTCGCTGTCACCCGACGCCAGTTATTAGTGTTGCCACACGATGGAACGCCGCCTCGGCCTCGGCTTATGTACTTACGTATATTATTATTTATGTTCTCAGTATTACCTTCTTTGAATTTATTGTAATGTATTGTGGAAATGTGGATAGCGCGTGATAAAATGTGATTTAAAGTGTACGTCAATATTTATTTAGATGAGGATCAAAATAAATATATTGCAAAAACTGAAACTATTGCTATGCCACACAAATAAATGCAAATACTTGTTGAAATGCCGCTTGTCCAAACTGCATTTGCGGCATTTCCCGCGTACACGCGCATCGTCCCGTGATGTCTGTTTTAATTGTCCGTCAGTCGTTCGGCCTCGACCTCACAAGCACGTACAACCAGCCCATATATCACGTTGATTACTCAAAGTGGAAATATCATATTTTTATTTGCTCGCGCCGGAGTAGATTAAGGTTGGGGCGAATATTAGCCCACTGTTGGAACGTCGTATGAGTCGTAATGATTGAAGTGTTTGGCTTAACAATTATGTAGAGGGACTGAGGTTACTATTTTTGGAGGTGAAGAATATTTTCAGGTAATTTTTTTTTGGTGGGTTTTCCAAGGTTTTTTACTTACAGAGAACTATTGATGGTCAGTATCATTATATCCTGCCCATAATTAGGTAATATCTTCACATAATAAACCTAAGATAATAAAGAACACAAACAATATTCGATGTTAAGAGAATCTGGTTGCTACGAGGCTTAACACACTGGCTACGTCATTTCCCTTTCAATAAATTAACGAATCAAGTAACCTACACTGACAGCCGAGCTTGCGTGCAACAACCCGGATAAAAGCTACTTCCATATTTAAAAGATTTTCAATAGATCTCTAATACTTTATTTACTAATAGCTTCGTAACATCAGTATTATAAATGGCAATAGAATTTAAGGCTTTGAAAAAATATATGTGCGTGACTCGACAGGCGCCGTGAGGTCGCCCCGCCATACAATTGTATAGTCCTAGAAAAGGTGACCAGATAAGCTTGAACTTAGAATATACACCATTGTACCCCTCTCTAATGTTTGGACACTAGGCACAGAAGGGGAAAGGAGGGTCTTTTTAACTGGTGGGTGTATAAAGTGGCTAATATGAGCAGAGCACGCGTATGGAAATTACAATGGAATCAATCACGAACCGCCCAAACATGCCATAAAGATAGCACAAACAATGCTTTTCTTACCTAATGGTTTCTCATAAAGATATCCTATCTTTTATTCTTCTCAAGGTATACTGAAATCTACGATTTTCGCCGTCAGTTTGTTCTTCTAAAAACGATTTGAACGACTTCTAAGAACGAACAAATATTGATGAATCTGTTTGTTTATTCATGCGAATTACTTTCACGATGTAAAAATCGGAAAGTCGAGTACAATGGAAACAAATTATCTATACTTATATTTTATAGAGGGAAGATTTGATTGTTTGTATTGAATAGGCTCCGAAACTACTGGACCGATCTGAAAAATTGTTTTACCATCAGAAGCCGAAATTATGTCTGATGAACATGGGCAACTTTTTTTTTTTTTCGAAATCCTCGCGAAGTCGCGGGCGAAGTGCTAGTTAAACATAAAACGCTTCTACTGCTCGCCTATTGTATAATATAACAATAGGAATTAACAATTCACTTGTTAGGCAAATTGATGTTTAATTTTAAAACTGACCAAAATGTATTTAGCCGTTTTATTAAATAACATAAAATGACGTGTAGGATGAGTTTAAGGATAACAAGAGGGTTTCCGTATGTGAGGAGTATCCCCCTCCCGACCCTTGCTCGAGCCAGCCCGCGCCGCTGAGCCTGAAGCTTTGAATTCGTCCCTAAATCAAAGAAATCCTGATCCAGCTAGTCCCTTGCTGCCCTCTTCCAGCGACGCCCTAAGCCGAGGTCCGTACCCCACAGGGGGTGCCCTTAGCGTTGTCGCTTAGTTTTAGTTAGTATTTAAGTTTAAGTCCTGGCTGGAGGCCTTAATTTATTAGGGCAACCACAGGCAAGACCGTTTAAGCAGACGACAACCTCATAGGTTGACCTGCGAGATGCCATACACAAAAAAAAAAAGTGAGGAGTATGAAACCCATTTACATAGAGAACGCCTTAAGATACGTGACCGTAATGTTTTTCCTATGGTAATATGTAGTCATATTGAGCACACATAAAATCAGATAATAAAATACACATCAGAAAATTCAAAATCACTTACGTTTCAGGACGAAGCCGGCAGGCGGTGTCCTAGCATACCAATAAAAATGTAAATGCTACCAATAAAATTTTGCTTTTGAAGTAGTCGGCACTTGGTCCGCGGCTTTGATGTGGTGTGTATGTTATAATCAGGATTGTTTGTCAGTGGCCACGCTATCCGTCCTCTCTCGACCTCTGCCAAATCATAATAAACAGAATTTCCCAGAGGAGAGAGCAATATCTGATAGGAATCATTGAATTATTTCTGAGAGTCGGTACGCTCTCCATTGTATTATTTTTTGTTATTTATCAATTTGCACGTATCACTTATCTAATAAGATTTCTTCGTCCGCTTTATTGGAGTTCTCACTAATTGCTCTTTCTTCGTTCTTACTTTTTATAATTCACTCTACGGAGAACGCTGGCCTCAACCATCCTCTTGTATCGGTATAGTTATTCTGTAGACCACTGTGATGAATTTCACGACACAAGTTAGATACAAATCTGTTCGGTATTATACGATGTTATTGGTAAAGTAGGTATTTCGCACATCTGCGTACAATAAACTTATTCATAGAATAATATACTGTAGATATTCAGGGGTGGAAGAATTTCAATATGTATAATATTATGCAGGTTGATTCTTTGAGCTCGGGTCGGACAAGGAGCATTTGAATAAACCGATACCGCGGGAGCCGAGCAAAATATTGTCCGCCAGAGGTCGCTGTGTTTAGCCGAACCCCGGAAAATATGTATGTTTTGCCTACGAGAGAGCCCCGTTATTAGATTCTAGATATACGAAGATGTTGGTACATAAAATATCGAGAAACATACGGTGAGCCAGACAAACAAACTTAATAGAACCTTATTTATAACCTAGATCATTTGATATGAAAGCGGTACTTAAGCTTATTGGAAATAAATCTATGTCTCCAATACTTTGGAGACATAGATTTATTTCCAATAACCTAACTTCATAAATATAATGTTGTATTCTTTTGTATTTAATTTTTGGGACATTACGTCCAAAAAATGTGATATCATTATATTTATTTCAATGTTTTTTGAGATAAGTTAGTCTAAAGGAACCGAGAAATCTAGGTGGGCAATTACTTCAGTTATTGGATTTTTGCTTAAAAAAAAACCAGTAACTGACAAAAAATGGATAACTTTATCTCAGTGCAGATTTCACCAAGGAAACTGAACGCGTTCATCACATCTAAAACGCGTTCAATCAACGCGGTCAATTTGTTATTGAATATTGAGACTAACAGCTCTTGAATTGGTATGATGACTACTATTAAAAATTTTCGTAAAAATAATGTAATTTCAAAGAAGGCATAGTAAAAATGGTATAATCGAAAAATCTGTTAAACCGATGTAAATATGAAGAAGATACGATACATGCTTTAAAAGTTTTTGGAGGGGATTATTCCCGCCCTTGTCGCGCGGTACAGGCAATGTATGTAGCTAGGATGAAGTTACGTAGCCGTGACGTCACATCTACGATAGTTCTGTCCTAGTCTAACATTTATTTTAAAACTTTAATAACTTGGCAGTATTTTAAGCTTTTACCCTGTTTGTAATACTATTTGCACTATTTGGAAATAAACATTTCTTTGGGATAAAGATAAAAAAATTGTCATTATGCTGCCCATTGGGTGTAAAAGTGCTGAAGAAAATAAACATTTCAAACATGCGATAGTGATCGGGCATGATCGGGTGACGATCGTGTTCGTATAATCAGTGATCAGGGCTCACTCAGCGATGTACAGGGCGATGAGTCTCGCCCTACCATTACACGCTGTACTCGCACTTACATTAACGCTCTGCCAGATGAAAGATAAACATTTGACGTGAGGATGGGGCGAATCCGTATTCTCGTCACACGGACCGGGTTAATTCAATAGCTGATTGGATTTGGGGCACGCTGATCTAAAACCCTTTTTACAACTCACGACGCTTTCGACTCTCTGAATATTTATACACGACATTTCAACTCCTTGGCTGAGTTAATTTTTTATTCAGAGGCTTTAAACCTTTTTTATGAGCAGTTTTAAGGTATGTCAATTTCGGTAGCATTCTGAGGTAGTTTGACTTTATTACAAAAATAAACCAATCGCTATTTACAAATGCACTTTACTTCTGTGACTTTTTCGAGGTTATTTTTAAAAAATCAAGAAAGAGAACATTTATGTCGAACTTTACAACAGGCACTTATCTTCATCAAGATACTCTACCAAACCTACTTGAATCGTGATAAAGCACGTAAGTACGTACACAAGTATTTTGTACGCGGTGAACGTGCAAGAAATTTTCACAGAAAATAATGAAAATTCCGTATTTGAAACTTTGCACTTTCACAGAAAATAATGCACATTCCGATTTTCAAATAAATCTATCTACCAGTCGTGAGATGTAAACGGGTTGTAAGTACGGGCCGTCACTTCGCGCGCTTTTATATTCCATCTTGTGTTGACACTGCATTGTTCTGCAGGATACCCTATTTATCTGCTGATTTGTTTGCACCACGACGCGCCACGTCTCTGCGACGTACGGCCGACCGACGCTGGGGTAACTTCACTGTAATTGAGATGAGAAATGCGTGACTGTTGAATTGTGTTCATTTACAAATAAATTTGTTCGCGTTGGACGTGTTTGTGATGCTGATACGTCACCTATACGTACTCGGTGGTACTCTGCGGGTGATATCGAAGATTTTCATGTTTATTAGATTGGGAATTTGGTGTTTCGTTTGTTTGTAGATGGCAGAAGATTTGAAAATTGAGGCGTAAGGTAAAATATATTTCTCAGCTTCGTCGTGTAATCATCTCATAAACGTATACCTACTGCCAATCAGAAGAGTTTAAACCTATGATTGAGGCGATTGATAAGAATACTTTAGGCTTAAGGTAACGAGGTAAAGAAGTTTACATTAATAAACAGAATATTAAAAATAAAGCAAAAAAAAACTTAAAAATTTATCTTCAGATAGATAAAAACTGATACCTGTTATATCTTGTTATTTTTTATAGGGACATAGTAGCTGTCTGTGTATAGCCTATTAGTTTTTTCTCTAAAACTTCGGCTGATATGGCTGATAAATGAAGTGCCATTCGATATTAAAAGAAAACGAGTTGGTTGAACCCGTTAGCTGAACGCTTAATTTTATGTACAAAGGGTTTGCACGAAAGAATATGAAGAATAAGATTTAGGTACCTAACTAATTATAATTAATCGATTCCTTTAAAGTTCTCCTTGAATCGAGATGCAGATGCATTTCTCAGGTTTAAAAGAAAATTTATGAAAAGACAAGCACATGATTTAATAAATCGTGCACGATTGCTTACATTTTCAAATCCGTGAAAACGTTGAGGTGTTAGACGGTTAAAGAACAAAGGTGATGCGTATCACCACACAAACACCAAAATGAACCTAAGAAAATACACAAGGAAAGAAAAGCACATGTATTTTTCAATTCCGAGAGATACGTATATATGTGAGTGACCTTGTGTACTGTCTAGGTACAAATGTGGGGTGGTTTTACGATCGCCTTTCTCGTTTGTGCCGAGAAAGGTAAATTTTGGGAGAACCTATTGGACGTTTTGACTTATTGCACAATTGAAGAGTATTTTGTATTTCGTATATATTCCGAGGTGTGGATGCAATACAAATAATTTTTTTGCTTGTATTCAGCCGGTTAGTAGCTCTATTGAACTTACAATTTGACCGACAAATACTGTGTTCGTAAATGCACTGAGAGCCTCAAGCAATTTTGTTCTTATAGAAAATCTAGGTGATGGCCCCAAATTTGTATCTAATTAAGCCCACCTGGATTAGAGTAGGGTCTCTTCCTGATGTTAGCGTACGCAAACAACTATCTTTACCGAATACCTAATTTCATCGTTTGTTCAACAGGTACCCCAGATCGTTATTGAAACATCTCCAATTAAATCCCTATTTACTTATCATAATGAACAAATACAACCGATCTTGTTCTAAAACTGTATTCATACAGGATCTAAGCAGTGAAAATTTACGAGGAAAGCATTTTCCCCGTGGCACAAATCTAATATCCTAAAATCTGTCCCTATTATTTCAAGATGTACCATAAAATACGCATACAGCCTTAGTACTCGTATGACACATCTCAGCGGGAGGGGCGGCGCAGAAAGCTGTGCGGTGTAAAAACCCCCTAATCTAGTAAACAGGGGCTAAATGACTCACTTCACTGCGGGCGCCATGTATTCGGGGAAGTTCGGGAAAATTCGGGGGACTTAATCTTTACGGGATAAAGTAAAAGGAGACATGACCCAGGTGCTAGTCGCACCGCCACGCGCGTAAATTGTGCCCTCTTTGTCTTTTTGTAATGTTACCTCCAAGGGCGCGTCTGTTAATTATTAAATTGGGAGCCGTTTTAATTTTAATAACATTAATTTTATCAGTACTCAGTTTTTGTTTGAGCAGAAAAGTGGGTCTTTAGTCGGTCTGTAATTAATTTTAGATTGCTTGAAGCCTTACAACATAGTTCATAAGTGTACCTACATTTAACTGGGGAGTTGAGTATTTTTTTATTTGAATGCCTAGTTGGCCGAATAAGTAGTAATAGGCCACGTGGTTATGCTATGGATTTAAAAGCTTGTTTTTAACTTTGATAAAGAATAAACAATAGTTCTTATTTGTGTTATAGATGAAGTGTCATACATCTTATCGCAGAACTATTGCAGCTTACATCGATTTACAGTTATTTTTCTGAACTTCTGATAGATAGTGACAGCTAGATTTATATCGGTTTGATCACACTTTCAGGTCATTTTTATATGACCATCGAATTATACCCTCACGTGTAAGCTGAAGCCACATTTTCAAATTAACCTACGCCAGCAGATACACGTACGTTTTAACACCTCAGCTCCACCTGCCGACCTCCACCATAAACATGTGAGTCTAAGACAAGAAGTCATTAAATACAAAGGAGGATAAATCTCGAAGTTAACATTTACAGCATTACCGGAACGGTTTTTCATGTTTAAAACACAGCGTTAGGTGCGAGGCGGCCGGTCGGCTTCAGGCCAGTGTTCCGCTACGTGCGGCGTAATCGCCGCGCGGACCTCTCTCAAACACGGAAAACCGTTCAGACACCCCCCGCACCTACCCCTGCACTACCCAACCCACACCCACCACTTTTACGATGAATCTTCGTTTCTCCGCATCAAGAAGTAATTTTAGTGTTCCTTTACCGATTCAATGATACCACTCGGCCTGATTGGTTAAGCCCCTCTTTGATTTAATTTCGGGTTAAGTTGCCCTGTGGTCGGACCCTGTGGGATTTGGATACGTTTAGTACGGAACATACGGATATTTGTATCGGCCTGTTATACTAGCTTAACGGCTTTACGACTCAGTTTTGAGAGGGCATCGAGTTGATCAAGTCAGGTACAGTTTGTTTTCCTGCTTGGTCACGTAGTTTAACATTAACTTCGACCAATCCATCCATGTTCATACCGATATTTTTTTTGTATACGAAATAATAAACATTAATAAATATTAATAAACTTTTGTAAGCGACTCGAACGTAGGTGTAATGTCAAACGTCAGGAGATTTAAAAATAGAACTTGGTAAGGTCAGCGAAAGGGTTTTGTTTATTCCATTTTATTTTAAAAATCTACAACTCCATTAGCAGGCACTCTATCTGCGTTAAAAAGACATTAATAGAAACAATATAAAAATTGATCCAATCTCTTTTAGCTCTTTCTGAAATTAATAGGTAAAGCACTTTTGTAGGTTTTTATTTAAATTGCTTAACGGCCTTTTAGCTACGGCTAATTTTGAAATATAGCCTCGTTTAACTGATTCTACAAGTGTAGCTGGTAAGGCGAAATAAGTTTATATCAACATACAAAAGTTTCCAGTATGTACGTATAATATTTAGTGATTATTGATTTCTGTGTAATTTCAGGCACCCGTAGCAAAGTCAGTAAGGTATTTACGCATTCTTCTTCTAAGCTTATTGTTATTCACATGTTTAAATATTTAAATGATAAACATAAATAATAGAAAAAAAAGGTATATAATTATGCTAAGGAAATTACTAATATAATAAAAAGTTATATATGAATAATAATTGATAACAGTAACTAATGATAATCGCGTAATCTATAGGCATGTTTAACATAAATTAGTTATAGGGTGACAATGAATAAATAAGATAATAATAATAAATAAAAAAATCATAATATTGCAATTAATAATAAATTTTATAATTAAAGAATAATAATTAAATAATATAGCCATAACAACTATTCGAAGGATATAATATAAATTAATTAATAAACAGGGTATAATACATGTACAGGTACCTAAAAATAATCTAAAATATTGTAGTACATTTTGCAGATAAAGTGCAAAATAATGGTTAAGCGAAATGTTATTATCTTATTCGCGACCTCCTGACTTTGTTTATATTGTAGTTAAAATTTGCTATTATAAATACTACTTAATTGTCTCTTGAAACAGGGCTTCCTCTCTCCTAAACTTTTGCTGTGCCCTACAGGGTCCATAATGATCTCAATTATATAGTTACCACCTAAGTACACATTATGGTAAAGCAATAAAGATATTGAGTATTGAGTATTCATTTATCAGTTAAATTATATATTCCCATTAAATCGTTATAATTCTTTAACTTACAATACTTTTACCTTATTATCTGCTTCTTCTTTCTTCCTTCTTTTTTCTTAGTTTTATTTTCTCTTATTATTACACGACCTCATAGATAGGAGCTTCTGTAAGTTATCGTATGTTCGTGATTTTATCAAAAACTTTCAAAGAAATTTTAAACATTTGTACACTATATTAATCAACATACTTTCAGGAAACAGTTTTGCTTCTTTATTAGTCAGTTTTATTACCCTAAATGATTTTTATGTCTTTAACTAAATGAATGTCAAACCGGAGTGTAGCACCAGGAGTTATTTATAAAGTTACACTTGTGTAGTCACCAATCCACTATAAAATCTTATTTTGTGGACTCATTGAAATACAAATGCTTGGATAAGGGAGCTATACCTATGTTTTACTTGTGTCAGTGATTGATGTGTAACCAAGACATGACCGCCCGAAAAGGCGTATGTTTATACAAAACAACATCCCACAGATCCCACAACATTTGTGGACAGTGATGAGTTTTATTATGAAAAAGGTTGTCGTGTAACCACTCGCGTTGAACTTCATAATTTTAATTTTGGTAAAGGATCTTCTACATAGTCTGACTTACAAATATGTAAAGATAGATGTCTTTAAAAGCGTAAAATAAAATTGTACGCTTACGATAAGTAAAAGCGTTTTTACGTAGCGTAAGCGTACAATAATATAGGAAATGCAATTTAAATTGTTCATTTAGTACAACAAACTAACTTTCTTGAATATACAAGTAGTGGTTTTATCACCGGATACCACTAAGTACATATATCAAACTTATGTCAAATATTAGTTATCGCTTCTGTGCGGCAATTAGTACAACAATTCTCTTCTAGAAACATTCTGTAAAGTGCCTTGAAGACTTGCCAAAGTAACCCTGTTTGTGGCTAACGGGATTCATAAAGCTGAAACTGAAACTTGCCTGGGATGACAACTGTCTTTGAAGTTCGGCTGTAAATGAGGCGCTGCAGCTTTGCTGGTCATCCTTCTTCTTCCTTAAAAAATAATAAGAAAATTCAAAACATGCGTGGCTCAAAATTCAGCTACATGAAGTCCACTGGCTGATCCGCTTGACGTTCAAAAGTTCCTTATATGTGACTATTTGAAAATTATTTCACTTCGACTTTCTGCGGGTTTTTACTGCCTTTAGAGAGGCTTATGTAGGGCAGATGACTATCTACTGATATGAAGTCAGTGGTGGAGCATGGTTCCACGTAGTGCTTTATTTTGAAAGAGGTCTACAGGCTTAAGTCCCTTAAAATTCACCTAAAACTAATCAAGATTACGCCATGGCAAGCAGATTACTTTTGAGTCTTTTTCTCTACAAAATACCGAAATATTTGTGTCCATTATTTATAACTTAAAGCGAGCATAATACTTCAGCCACGTTTGTCAGTTCAATTAGTTCATAAAAATACTTTGCAGTGATAAATGGATAGACGGAAGGTTGGGAGATAAAAGAAGATTAATATTCGCGGTAGTCGCTGTACTTGTTCGTGTATACGTCCAGCATATTTGTCGTAGCAAAATATATAACAAAAAGTACATCATTTATTTAAATAAAAATACTGATTTATACACGTAAAAAAGTTTAGAAACTCATCGTCTATTGAACTTGCATAAAATTATATTTACGAGTTCAAACTTAGTAGGTCCTTTAAAAGACTTAAGAATAATGTTTAGAGCATCCATTAAAATATTTTCAGTGGTTTGTATTCATCTAAAAATTTATGGCAACTGCATTAACCGGAGACGTCACAAAACGCAACGCAACTAACCTTACTGACTGCCTAGACTGATCCCCACTTTCACGAGCTGTACGTTTCTCGAATATTTAGCTCGTGAAAGGAGACTGTTGAAAGTTTTCAAGTATATCCCTAAAAAGGTTTTATAGAAAGTAGGTATTGTTCTTCTCTCCTGTCAGAGACATCGGCATTACGTGGGTAAAGCCAACCGCACATCAATTTACACTTGCATTACGAAAATTGCTCATACTGCTACGACTTAAGGCGCTGTCAATGTCAAATTGTTAACACTGATGTGCGGTTGACTGTACTCGTAGATACAGGTATCTACATGTGTCGGGCGTGTGACTGTACGCTACGGCGCAGCATCGCGTCCACGGGGCCAGTCGTCATGAATACGTAATACAAGGGCAGGACGCGAATTCTTTCGTTTATTATTCAATCATTCGTTCGGCGCGAGTCGGCTTTAATTTCATGGCGGGTGGGCACGGGCCCAGTGCGAGCGTCGGCCTGGTCTCTTAGTGTGGAAACGATCCCGATACTATTGTTTGAATTATGCTATTAATTAGAACATCGTGTTCAGACTGTCGGAATTAATAGGGTTGCCTCAATCGCTGGGAACTCTGGAGTTTTACGTGATTTTGATTTCGCAATTGTGTTTTTATTCTTTCTTTTTTACCCTTTTTTGGTATCAACTATAAGTTAATTTTACTTCTATTATAAACATCAATGTCGCTTCAGCTTTATACCCTACAACACCGGCTACATTTCGTTTAAACGTCCGCAAAACAGAATGTAATTTTAAACTGAAATGTAAAGCGAGAGGAAGCACTTTCCTTACTTGTTTGTCCGTCACCGCCGAGTACTGGGAAAAAGACAATTCTTATTCTAAAAGGCGATGCTGGTGGTGGTGAGGATGTGGAGGAGTGCGTGCCCGTTTTGATTGAAACCACCGGCGCCGCCCCTTCCGCCGCCACCGCGACCGACGCCGAATTGAAAACGCAAATTTAGTGACACATCTATTAACGAAAATGTGAAGAAGGCACCACCAGAAAATAGGATCCGCGAGGGAGAAAATTTCCGCATAATTGTAGCAATACTATATGCTGGCAACATTCTTATTTCAATAAACAGGTGCTGCCATAATAGGCGTGTCGAATTGTTCTACTTACGTTACTATCATTGCATATACTTTTGCTGAAAAGTTTGGTCCTTGTTATTCTGTGCGACAAACTGAATTGGTCTAAAATAATGTACCAATGTTTACTCTTACATGAATACATGCGTGAGGTATGGTGGGGACGAACGGGGTTGGCAGCAATCTTGAGAAATCATTTTTACGACTATCAAAGGGAGAATAACATTAAAATTCAGGAGACGGTCACGCGACCTTGTAAGCACTGTAATGTTCTTTCATGCCGCACCGTGTAAGGGTCTGTGGAAATTCCTTCTTCTTTAAATAAACATGTTATTCAAATGAATTGCACACATATTCTGTGTTTTTTTTTTAAAAGAAATCTTGTTTTATTTAGACTTTGAACTTCTACATTTGTTTTTGGGAACTAAAGTAATTTCTTAAGTTAGGAGCGTTTTAAGAGGGGTTTTCCGGGCATGTAGGCCTTTGAAACGATACCAACGCCTCCCAAAAATGCAGCGCGACGTACTTACGAGGCCACTCAGAAGGTATTGGCTCATACTTTAAAAAATGTTTTATGAATGAGAGGCAGGCCAGTTATAGTATATTTAGAAAATATGATTATTTATAAGTAAAAATAGGTACGTGTTTGCTAGCTAATTTTAATTGGATCTGAGACGATTTCAAACACCGATTTAATACGATTCGTCGGAATTCAGCCGTGTCGCCTGAATTCCGACGAATCGTATGATAGACTTCAAATGGCATTCATGGATGAAGGCCCTTCTAAGGCAACCTTGTATCGTTGGTATAACGAATTCAACTGCGGTCGACTAACTTTGGGGATGAAGAAAGCAATGCGTCCTTTGACGGCTGTTACAGAAGAAAACGTGCTAGCAGAAAAAAAAATGACAATAGGAGAGTTACTGCAGGTTGGATCAAGTGCATATTCGCGTGAGGAGGATAGTTTCACGCTGGGTGCCGCACAACCTCACCGATGCTCAGAAGCAGGCCCGTGGAATGGTGCCGTGATATGACCCAGAAACGAAGCGCCAGTCGACGATTTGGCTGTTTGAAAACGAATCAACGCCTAACAAAGTGAAACGATATAGAAGCGGGGGGAAGATTTTGATCGCGAGCTTTTTCAATTTGACTGGCTACTTGGTGTCAATTCTTTTACGGAACCAAACAACCCTCCGTACAGCCCTGGCCTTACACCGTGTGACTTCTTTAAATTCCCGAAAATAAAAATTAGCCCAAAAGGATAAAATTTTCGTCGCCGGTAGATGCGTTCGAGCAGGCTGTAAAAAGTGTTTAGAAAACTGGTTCAGACGCATAAAACTTTGTATAGAGGCTGTGGGAGAGTACATTGAAAAGAATTATTAAAAAAAAATTAATTTCGATATTTACGTATAGAATATTTATTTTTATTTTCTCAAAACTTTCTGAGTCTCTCACGTACATAACGCCGATATCACGATCAGAAGTGGAAAATACCTGGTGCATAAGAAAAGCTGGTTATATTTCTTACACCGCGAAGACTCGCGATCTTCGAGTGAACACTTGTTTTTGAGTCCTTCACTACATCATTTAGTCTGCCTTGAGTAATATTAAACTTTAGTAAAACTAGACGCTAGAAGCCAGACCCAGCTCATGCGTCGATTTCTAATTTTAGTCATAAAGAAATCCTTCACGTAGCATCTTCCTACCACCTGCTCCTGAAAATATTTGCTATAATTTATTGAAAGCCAGCACCCTGTCTCGGGCTCGTCTATGTAAGTAATGTGTCGCAACAACGCGTCTGGGCATTCGGACGGTCACATTCGCACACGATTCAAATAAAAAAGTCCGCCATCACTCAAGTATGCGTCGCCATTCACTCGCTTGCGTAGAAATTTGCGACCTCGACCCATTATAATAATGTGGACATGCTAGATGAAAAATACTATACTTTTAGAGTACGTAGAGTCTAGACAGCTCTCGCGTTCACAGGAGATACGGCGACACAGGGCCGAGCTGATAAAGTCTTAAGTGAATTACGTTCTACATTGTGTTTCGTGTCGTATCCATACAACGGAGAAAATGTCAGCGGCGCAAGGTTGGCGTGATGTGAGATCTACACGGTCCCTTGCAAATGGACAAGAAAAAAACGCGGGAGGAAGGCGTGGGTGCTTTTAATTTAATATCGACTGACACCGAATTGGAATCGAAAGTTTGCCAAAGACGTGCTCTGCCGTTTAATCCGGCGTGTTTGCCGCTTTAATATTTATTGCCTACCTACAGGACCCGGGATAGGTACATATATATAAAAATGAGCTATTAAATTCCTAAGAAAAAACATTCATGAGGGGATTGCGTAAGCACAAAGGTGCGAGAGATTCGAATAAGAATGATTGAAATATCAAATGATATATTCAGATATTTCACGCGGATAGCGAACTACATTCTTTAGCAGTATGGAATTGTTTAAGATTTAATATTTCTAGCGGAAAATCTTATTAGTGCGAACTTGTAACTTTATTCTTGAACAAGGTTTCAAAGATAAAGATGAAATAAAACATCGTCGAGTACGAACAACGCAAGATTTAAGGAGCAAAAAGATACGTCAGTTTCCCGTTTTCCGTAATTGAACCACGTACGGCAGCATAACTTCGTACAAAATATCTCGTTGAAGACGCTCGCTTGTGCTGCGAAAAATAACGTACGCATTTAAAACAATAAAAACATTCGCGTCTAACGGAGGCGGCTTGAGTGAATTTTCGCGGGGAAGGCGGCTTGGGCGTCGGCAAGACGCGTATTTACCGCGACCAGAGTATGTGTACAATGTTGCGATGCAAAAGGTGGATACGGTAGTGTGTTCTTATTTTAAGGTTATTTTTTCTGCACTATTTCATAGACATCCCGATTTTTTTATGCAGTCTTCGATTGTACGATTATTTTGATAAGCTCTGGGTATTTCGCACAATTTGCGATGTCAGTATTTGTAAAACTATATTATTAAACGGTAAGAATGGAAACGGAGATATTGAAAAGTTGAGTTTGTCGTTATGTGAAGATAAAAATATGGTAAAACAAATACTTCGTTAAGTTTGGTCGGAAGATCGAAGTTAGGTAGAACCACTAACAACAAGATATTGGCAAGAGCCCCTACAATATTGGTCAGCCAGACAGCTACGATTGTAACAAAAGATAATTCCAGGCAGCAAGTTTCGCTTAAAACAATAAAGCACACCTGCTAGACACTTACATTCTTATCTCCCCAGTTGGCCGGTGTCAGTGGGGCAAATTTCATTTGTGCCGGCAGTCCGAAGCGAAGCCCCGGCCTGAACTTCACCCCAACTTGCAAACACGTGTGAACATGAGTCGTCTTTGAAAAACTGGATAAGCACCTTATTTATATGGGGCCAGCGTGCGACGACGCGACACAAAAGAACATGATGATATTACTGTTAGCTGGGACACGCTAATGTCATGTACATAATGTTATTTACCAGTCACGAATTACGCTGCCTTTTTATGCCGTAAAATGTTGGTGGAATATGATAAAAATTACGAGCCCTTAGATGTGGGGAAGTGACGTAAAGATATACGCCCATGATGTGTTATTGAAGGTAAGTTACGGTAGAAAACTCAAAATACTCTACAAGCGGCTTAGAAAACAAATGAAAACACCAGCCAAGGCCGAGTCGGACTCGCACACGAAGGGTTCCGTGCCAACGTGCAATATTTAATACCACATATTTGTAGAAAATACACGTTCCTTGTATGGTTCTTCCTCCTTTTTTTAATTTAGTTTTTTTTCTTATTTGTTGTTATAGTGGCAATAGAAATTTGGAAAGTTTCAACTGTCTACCTATTACGGTTTATGACATACAGTCCGCTGGGCAGCGCACTCCACGCTCATTTCACCAAATTTTTCACTGTGTGATGATTATAGAATAGCACTACTGGACATAGGAATCCCCCCACAAGCCACCACAACAATCGGCGCTATAAAAATACAAGGGCCTTTCCTACGATCCGTAGTAATAGGGTGCCGTTGGTCCCCTTTGGGCACGGAACCCTAAAAAATTGTTTAAAAGTTTCATATTATTTCGGGGCAAACTGAGCCATTATGATTATGATTATGACTAGTACAGTTGTCTCGAAAAGCTCTTTCACAAGTAGGCTGTGCTATTTCGTAGGCTATTTTGAAGTCGTGTCAGGTTTTTGACTCGTCACGTACAATTTTTGAATTTTTAAACCTTTCATTTTTACATTTGTTAAATTTTTATTATTTGTTGTTATAGCGACAATAGAAATACACACTCTGGGAAAACATCAACTGTGTACTACGTTCATGAGATACAGTCCGATGACTGACAGACGGACGGACAGCTGAGGATTAGAAATACGGTTCCGTTGGTACCCCATGGGTACGGAACCCTAAAAATTAATCGTTCTTATTGCCATAAGTGTTTGCAGAATACGAAATAACACGTGTAAGTTACACGTGTTTTGGTGTGAAAGCCACTTCACGCTTTTCCGTTGATAGTTTTAATAAAAGTTAGAGAGAATTTTCTTAGCAGTCAAGTTCGAAACTTATAGCAAACAGCCACGAACTTTGCTTATCATTAATCTTTTCCATCGCGGACGTTAGACTTACAACTATGTATACTAACTAATAACTTTCGATACTTACTCCATTTTGTTTTTAGATAACGAAACAAACGTTATTTTCTGTTAATAAAAATAAAACACTGCGATCAGAATTATTTCAGTTTACGAACAAACTGTTACTTATATATTTGATTTATTTTATTTACCCAACGAGTTGGTTTTCTCCTCGCACGTACTAAACGATATTTGGCGATCCCTAAGACGAGCCGTTTGTCACGTACGTGACGCCGCGGACAAAATGGAAACTTCACTGTGTTGCCGAAACGGACAAATAAATACGTAACTGTTTTGTGAAAAACTCTTATTGCCATTTATGTTTTAGTCCCGTTATTTGAAACAAGTATTTCAGCTTTCATGTGTGGCTTTACCCCTATTGCAGTCTTTAGTTTGTTGCAGAGGCGTTTTAATCTTATATACGGAACCTTTCGTACAACGTTGCAGCTTTAATGGTTATGCATTCGACACAGAATCCAACACTAAAAGTTTTACAATTCTCAGAGTGAATTAATGTACCCTTTTTTACATTTTTCATGCCTTTTTCTTTCATCCCCCCTAGTAATACAGAATTGTTGGTGAACGCTGAAAACTTCTTTTGGGGTTGCAACTCTATAACAGTAGTGCTATTCTGTAACCATCTCACCGTGAAAACTTAGGTGAAGTGAGTTACTGATGCTTGGGATGGACCAAGACGGGATGACACTGACAGCTGACTCCATGCAAGTCTTCACGGTGAGATTTTTACAGAATCGTCATGCAGGTAAGTATGTGGGTGCACGTCTAAAAATATTAGAAAATATTTGTTATTGGTTGGATTTTACAGTCGATTACCAACTTCAATGCAGGTCAATGGTGCATTGGAGGTTTATCTGGCGCTTTCAACCATACAGCGATACAAAAGCTTAACCTAGCCAAATCCTAAAAAGTAGTGACGAGGATTTGAATCCAAATAAAAACGAAATTTCCGCGAAAGTGTCGCCGTTGCTGGACTATGAAGTAGTTTAAAGAGAGTAGCAAAAGAGTAACATTGAAAGTTCTATTTTCTGTGAGAAAAAAGTTTTGAGTCCTTGGAGTTCGCGTAAGTTAAAAAAAATCCTAGTTACGTTACTGCGAAATTCTTGAGGTTGTCCCGTAAGTCGACGTCAAGCCGAAGTCGGTTACATAAATAACTTCCATGTATCACAAAGGTGTGGTCATATTTAAGGGTGTGGTACAGACCATCAAACTAAACAACTTTCTCTATAGGACAAACATCATAACCGCAAAAAAAAAACTGCCGTCCCAAACATTTTAGTCGAGGTAGTGAAGTTTTGTATGGAAAAGATGATCCACCTTTCTGTTACATGCTGTATAGGAACGTATTTGTGGGTAAAAATATTCGGTGTTTTTTTTAAAATAAGTATTGGTAGTCCACCGGTCGGCGGGGGAGGGAGAGGAGCGGTACGACACGGCGGCGGCTCGGCGGCGGCTCGGCGGCGGCTCGGCGCACCCAGAGTGTTTGCACAGAGATTAATGATGCGATACTGAGCGCACTATGGGGCAAAGGTACTCGACAAAAGGGCCTCTTACTTACTCTTTGGTGCCTATGAAAAGTCCCACAAAGAGAACAGCCACCTGCAACGTTGGATGTTTTTGAGGAAACCTGCTGGTACCTATTTACGTTGCTCCTTCTAATATGTTTAAAAAACGAAGTACTGTTTTTTTTCACTTGAATCTATCAATATCTTCACACACGTACAAACACTTTAATGGCGTATACAAGCTGCACAGGCAATTATAAACTAATTGCTCCCTCCTAAACTTACTTTACAAAAAGTCCAAAAAAAAGTAGCACCTCTATCACATACCTACCTATAAAAATGACAGACATGAAATAGGCTCATAATACAACCAGCATTAGACGCAGACTACAATAATTCAATGACACTCATAGCATCTCAATGAAGGGGGAAAATGAAAAAGTCTATTGGAGAATAAATCATAAGTAAATGAGATATTGTGTTTCTGCGACGAGCCGGCGGTACCCAACTGAAATGGTAATCACAAATGATGACAAAGCGGTACGTTACGTCTATTAATGTAACCCATAAAGTAGTCTTTATGTGTTGCATAAGTGGGGCTGTCATTGTTTTAAAACAATGTAGGTAATTTTCACAGAAATTGTTTAAAACTTTCATAATTTTGTTTAAAAGTTGCATTGGGTAGGCATAATATGTGATTTGGCATAGTCACTAGCAATTTGAAGATCAGGGATTTCTATTTTAAACTCATGTAAACTTGCATGCAAACATGCACTTCAATATTATGTAGAAGTTAATAAGTATAGGCTTTGATTTGAGTTTTACGTAATTCAAATAAAAAAGGATAATTTTGTAATAAGTAACTTCCCACATTTTCATAAGTTTAGGGGTGGATTGACACCGAATACTGCTTGGTTAATTACTCTTCTTTTTTTTTCGAACTTCTGCTAATATAAAGCGGCTATTTAAAACATTATCATAAGTTAGCGTCAGCAAGACTGCCTGAATAATGAAACTAGTACTAAAATTATTGTGATAACTGTATTCCTAGAAACATTTCATCTAGTAGAAAAACATCAAAATTTTCCCCGCTATATAACATGGAAGGGATCATTATTTGTGCCGTAGTGACTCCATTTATAGTGTATCCAGTGGTTTCATGAGTGCTCTAGATTTTCAATATTCGCCTGTTGGTCGCATCATAAATCTTAGCGCGCAGACGTTCGCTGCGACACCGGGGCGGCACGGAATGCACCGCCCCGCCTTAATATTTAATGAAAATTGTTGGTTTAGCTTAATTTCCTTCTCTATATGTAATATCGTTTCATGAATTATATTTTATTTAATACAGCTTGGTATTGTTATTAATTGCTTTTAGTGAAATGGCATACTTGAATGGGTAATCACGATGATTAAAGCTGGAGGCTTTATCATTATAAAACCATAGCGAATTAGACAAAAGGCGCATGAAAACATGCGACGTAGATGAAAATACACTAATAATTGAGCAAGCTACGTCAATGTTTAATCCGGCGGGAGCGCTACGGGCCGTTTATCAATCGGACCAAAAAACAACATATTTCAATATCCGCTGATTAATATCCGCTGCCAGTTCGCCGGCCGAGGCAAACATGAAATTTATGTACTGCGACCGAGCGGTTTATTTCATTTTGCTTTTTAAATTACGAATGTTTGGCGCGACAATTGGCCGCGTGTCGCCGTCGCTCCCATCTGTTGCGGCCGACAATTAACATTTGCATTAGAATTTAATTTCGCTACCTAAACCTGTATTATGCGATAATTTTCACACAAATATCCCGTCCTTTTATAAATGAGAGCCTTTTTCGCACATTCAGTGCGGTTGTTATATTAATAGTTGTGTTTCAGTAATGAGTTTCGCAACTCCGTACGTGCTTAACAAAATGCGAAATTAATATCTAAAGGCGTAAGTCTCGCCACCATATTAGCATAAAGACGTAATTGATGGTTAAACTAATTTAATGTAACACAGCAATTATGCTAAGACGTTCATGGTTTACAACGCCATAAAATGTACTTCCGGTCCCCGAAACTGCAACGGAAGTAATAAGCAGTGCAATACTCCGAGTCATAAATTAGAATTAGCAGTTTTAAGTGAGGAGGGAGCGCGCAGCCTTCGCCTCACGCGCAAATCATACACTTAATATTTGTACGTTCGATGTATCCTAATACATTCAGGTGAATAACTTAGCTCGTATATTTGAAAACATAAACAATCCCACAACAGCGATGGCGGGAGTCGTAAAAATGGAACTCGAGAGAAACTTAAAAAGGAAACTTTTATTAAAATAACAATATTAAGCCGTTAATTTGTTTGTAAAACTGTGCAGACGGTAAAAATTACTTATTCAGTGTTGAGACCGCAAAGGCGAGGCGCGTCGGTTTCTTGGCAAATGTCGCGCGTCTTTTCTATAATTCAAGCCGGTGGAGGCGTGCGGGTACGCTCCACTCCGCTCCGCTCGCTCACATGCTCACACCTCACTACTGATTTAGCTCGCACTGTGCCAGATCAATTCATTATATTCACATTGTTAAAGTTACACTTTTTGACTCCGGCGAAACGTACACGTCGCCTCTTCCCTCATTCTTTATACACAAAACTTTTACATTGACAATTCCTGAAAAGTTAAAGGTAGATTTAACGACTAGTGACACCCGAACACCCGGACACCCGATACATAAACCACTTATAATTTTAAAACTGAAGACGTGAACTCTGCTGTTCAAACAAATAAGCAAGAAGATACTCGGAGACGAGGATTAAACTTATAGAAATACAATAACTTAATTGAGATTCTCCGGGCGCTAATAGGTTTTCCTATGTTATAGAAAATCCACTTTCTCGCAAAGTGAAGAAGAACGGTCGTGTTCCGGAGCCGATGGGCTAACAAATGAAATTAATGCATTTCTCCAGAGAAATAAAATGTCATTAGTTTCGCCCGATGAGCTCGCTTCCACCGAGAACCTTCTTATGAACACGAACTTTATTGTCTCTGATACTTTTCACTACATCACCTTGTAATAATATTATTCTTACAAGTACTTTTATTTTGTTGTCGATTCAACATTTGATTTAAATTGAAGTTCTTTCAATTATTATGACTTCAAATAATTACAGTTTCTATCGATGATATTAGTCTAGGTTTTGCTAGAGAATATAAAGAGTCTAATTACGTATTTTAATTACTCAAAGGAGTCTTTGGGATTCATCGATGTTGTCTTACTGAAAGCAATACAAAGGATAAATCGATATTGTATCCACAATAACAGGACAAATGATATCAAAAACGTAATATTCTGGCATTTGTCCATTACAAAATCGCTGTAGCTATATAAAGTAATAAGGGTTACATTATTGGTCAATATCGGGCTTTTCAGGACACATTGGGTATAATACAAAAGATAATATCGTATTTTAAGTCCATGTAAATTGCGGATTTGGGCCAAAGCACAAGTACGTAGTGTTATTGTGAGGGCCAGTAACGTCTTATTGTAACTAAATCCTATTTTGTGTCCCACGCATAAATCGAGCGCTAAGGCGTCTACACTGTGAGCATTTTCTTATTTTCTCGCAAACGTGCCAAGAACAGTAAGTAAGGATGTTCTCGTCCTTGTTATTTATATATAAAAATGTTTTTAATATATTTGAAATCAAAAATGTTATTGGTCTTGGCTTTTCCAGTTCTTGCTAGTTTAAGTTTAGTAACGTGAAGGTTACAAAATTCTGCAGTATTCAACTTAAATTCGATATAGATTGAGCGTTTGAGTGAGCGGGGCTGCGCGAAGTTTCCTTGCTTTCCTGGAAATATAAACTGGAACTTGATATTTTATGAACTTCAGACCTAAGTAGATAGTACGGAAGGAAGGTATTGGTAAATATATTCCGTTGCCTGGTCGGCCCAGGTCACTTGTGTCTAGACATTAAATGTCGTCGCCGAATAAACTGAGTAGACAGAATAAGAGATAAAAGCTGAGCACTCTTCCCTCTTCCTAGGAACAAGCTAGTGCTTTTTGAAAAACGTGTTTCGCTTGTAGAACACGGGGGTAGATTGTAAAATTGGACCACTGCCATTGCAGTAAAAGTGGAAATAAATCGACTGGGACGCATTTGCCAGCGAATGACCCAGATCAAAAAAATAACAAGTAGTCTGACTGAAACTTAGTTTAAAACCTATATTTTTCAAAAACATCAAACATATTTATCTAACCAACATCGCAATTTCAAAAAGAAAAAAAAACTAAACTGAGCTTTCCCAACTACAAAGTCATAAAGCCCATATTGCAACGTTTTGCACGTAAATACCCAGTGGCCACATTGACGGGCCGGCGGCGGGCGCCTCGGAACTTCCGTAATTGTTCAATTACCTATTACAACTTGCGTGGGAATACTGACAGCTGACCCACTGGCACGTCGCTAACCTGTAGTGCAAATGGTTTCCAAGAGAAATGAAATTGATTCAGTATCCAGCGTTCTGTTGGGTTTGAAAATAGATAATGCTTTAAAATATTCTTCGGCTGTTACCAGCATTTATCATGGCAGGCGATTGTGACCCCTACTTGTAATTGCTACAACTATAGTGAATCCCTACCAGTGACCAGACACGAACGCTGAATATGTAACAAGTAGGACGAACATATTCATATATTACATACTACCGACAACAATACAGATTACAGTCTTTATTGTTTCTCTAGGCTCTACCAATGTTTAAGGCGGGCTTTACGATTGGAGGCAATTCTTCTAATCCATTAGGCCGTCTGATGTTCAAGTTTTATGCGGGTCCTACCACCGAATGTCTCGCGGAAAACGAGTAACATCGCTCAAATTATTTTCAGTGGGGTTTTTACGATAGTCGTATCTTTTTACATGCGCACATAATGTATAGGTGTGCTACGCTACGATGTACCAGATAAGAGTCTATAAATCGAATTCGTGTGTTGAATTGCATTCTAATTGGCGAGCGGTTCAAGTGTTTCAACGCATCTAAAAACCTTAATTATGTCCAAAATTGCCTACAAAGTGTATTTTCATTTACTGTGTAATCGGTTCTAGTAGAAGTGATGTTAGTGAAGCGATCGAGAACTTTGGGTAAGTTCGACAAATGATAGCGTAATGTCTGCGGGTCGTGTCGGAGACTAGCGCCGCCGTGTCTGGCCTTCGAGACCATTGACTTCCCTTCTTGCAAATGAAGTTGGCTTTATTTAATTTTTTTTCGTAATTCATTATAATTTAAGTAATTACGGTTGAGGTTATTCGGGACCAGCCAGAGTACTACAACACACCAATGAAACACAATGTTTTAAGCACACAGCACGACGCACAAATTGTTAGACGGTACCAGACAGGAATATTAATTGTTAAGAAAAGTTGACACCCTTCGTCAATTTCCTGTGATAAAGCCATTTCATGCAACTGTCTAAGAATAACGGCTGTGGTTTGGACATACGAGTAATTTTAATTGGTTGTCGTTTTGCTTAACAGTTATAATATCCCTGACTCTACCTTGCACTAGGTGTCGAAGTGTGCTACGTAACTATGGTGAGAAGGCTCATGACGTATGAAAATTTTGCGTTGAGTAGCTGTACCTACCTTCCAAGGTTCAGATTTCCTTCATACATTATGCTTTGAGGTTCTTGGTTTTTCCCAATTTAAGCTGGTAAGCATGTTTTTTTTAATTGGTTCACAAATCGGGCAATACAATAAAACTTACACACTAGGAATAAATAAAAATAACACATGCAACATTGCATGCCCTAAAATAGTGAACACAGCATGCACAATGTGTGATCTAGAACAATTAGTTTAAAATATCACAAATTAAAAATTAAAAGTTTCCATTGGACAAATTATGATTAGTCGAATGGTTACACAGGCACATCTTAATCTGACGTTTGGCAGATAATAAGGTCCCGGTGAAAATATCAAAATACTGCCTCATACCGTTGTAGCTGGAAAACATTCTATAAAATGGTGCGTGTTGTTTTATATTTGTTCTGCAATGAGGCATCACAAATGTACGCCTATTGCATAAACGACTGCTCGGGCGTGGAACAGCAAATTGAATTCTCTCCAGCAAACTTTCACAATCTACGTGGGCATTGATCAATTTATACAAGTAAACGATATCCGCAGCTTTTCTTCTAGAGCATAAAGTGGTCATACCGAAGTAATCTAACTTTGATACATAGGATTTGAGGTTTCTACATTGGTTATTAACATAAGATAGTTGGGATGTTACGTAAGGAACAACATATTTTTTATACTTTTACTCCACCCACTTTCTCGCCAACATTGTATACGAAATTCTTCTTCGTCTTTATCTTAAAGTTTACGCAACCTTAAAAAAACATTGTATCCTTAATTTTAGCCGAAAATCTAGAGCAGCGTAGAATGTAACGTATACTTAAAATTTCTTTGAAAGATTTGTGAACGGCAGTTTTTATGAAATGGGTCAGTTTTGCCAATAAAACTGCATTGTGCAGTATGATACAGTATAACTTGCTATTCCAGTGTTTTTGGCAGCTGTCCCTAATTACACTGTGAGGGGATGGTGACGCGTGGTATCTGTGACGTGCAATGACGTCACAACCGGATAGTTCATCGATTTTCGTGGGTCTGATAACAATTGAGTGGTGCGTCATCCAATCTCCTGCGTGCCGTCGTCTCGCTATATCGTGCGCTAGTAATTGTCTAAGTTAATACGGCATATATCTTTATGAGAATTTTGTTCTGGTCATTTGCATTGATGGATTTGCTTTATGTCACTAGACATTTTGACAGTTCAAATAGTTACGTACGAAAATACACTTTAGATCGGTACTCGTACACCTAACGTTTTGCGAACATTCGTTACTCGAGGTTTTATTCCACAACGAACATTCATTCGTGAAACCAACTTCGCTCGCGAGCTCAGCTATAATGGACAATAATAAAATATGTATAATGCCGTGAGCATTCGTTTCACGGATTTAAGGCTTGTCTTAAAACTAGCTTTAATAAAAAGTTTCATAGATGGAAACCGAACCTGCTATATCAAAACTATCTAGAATTACCGGTTTCAAAACTACCCATTTTCTATTTTTTATTCTTGATACCCACTATCAAGATTTATATTAAAATTCCGCAGTCATTATAAGAAAAAAAAAACACAATTTATTTAAAACTTCACGTATTTGAACCAGAAGTGCACATAGCAAGAGTTTTTTTAAATTAGTTTTAAACATGCCTAGATATTTAATTAATTTATTCAAAATCTTTAAACTTAGGTATATCTTAAATATTTACCATAAATAATATAATTCAATAGCTACTGCAACAATAAATGTGAAATTAAGTTTGTTTGTTTGTTATGCTTCCGCGCTAAATCGGCTGAACAGATTTTGATGAAATTTCCCACATGGTTAGACCATGACCGGAGTTAGGGCATAATATCCCGACGAAATATTCTCAAGGGATCGAGACTTATGCTTTATATATTATTGTTTTTTAAATATTTTATTGATTTGAACTATGTTTTGTGAAAATATCACATTTAAAATGTATTGTATTGTAATGTTACTTATTTATTTTGTTTTGTTTTGCAGTCTCACATGGTGCATTTTTGATACTCTTAATCATATTCCAACCTCTTTACAACATGTTTGCAATAAACTGATTATAGATAGATAGATAATATTTATTTGCTTAAACATGTGTCATTCATACAAGACAATACATGCATGCAAGATGGTAACAACATTATTGGGTACAGACATGTTTGCCACATGATGTGACGTGCAAATGTCAAGAAACGATTACAATTTAAAAGATTTGATTTGATAGTTTCTACCAACTTCTTTAATACGTAGGTACAGCTTGCTAATATATCCTTCCAAATCCCATGCTTGAAAATATATCTTTCCAAAAAAAGTGGTCATAACCTAACCTAACCTAACCTGTCAAAACAATTAGATCAGTAGACAAAGCAATACATCACAATATGACAATTATAATCACATAACAATCTAGTTATATCTAAAGTTCAAAGAACAAATACCCACCTAACATTCGATACATTATATCGATATTTGAAACTACTCTGAGAAGAAACGCAGTCGCTTTATTAACAATATATAATAGTCAGCTATGTTGTAAACTTAAAAGAAATCTAAATTAGTAACTAGCGACCCGTCCCTGCTTCACACAATTTGTGCGACTTGATAAAACATCGAGATGTCATTATTAAATGTAGGTTAGTTTAAATGAATGCATTAAACTCACAAAAGATTTGTGACTTTAATTAAATATAGCAACGCGATCACACAGACAGACACAAGAAGCAATTTTAGTTACACACAACACACACACACATACATACACTATGCACACCACATACATACACTACGCACACCACATACATACACTACGCACACCACATACAAACACACGCGTATGTACATATACTACTATTTATTAAAAGGATATAAAAGAAGACACTGGATTGACGTCGTAGGCTCGATTATACCCATGTATTGTTGAAATATTAGGAAGCCAGAGAAGGCATTCATCCTACAGATTGAAGAGCGGCTTCAGAAGTCTTTGTTCCGTAATGATGTGTCTGTTTCATGTCAGTAATTTTAGTACGGTTCATTACTTAGACGTTATTTATGCATAGCTAGTTATTAGCCGAAACGGTTTGACGCCAACGTTGGCGGCGCGAGGGACGGATTTTAAACTCATAACATGTTTAGTGACTTGCTAATGTATTGTTGTTATGGTTTTTACAGAAACAGTTATGACTTAAAACACATGCACAAGCATAAACTTATATCTGCTTATAATGTTCCCAATGCTGGGACAGAGGCCTCCTCTTTGTGAGAGGGAGTAAGCATAATCCACCTAGCTGCCTTCACCGTTTTGAGAACAGTGGTGATGAAATTAAATACACATTAAAATGCCTGCCAGGGTTCGAACTCACGACCTTACAACTCGTAATTCGGGGCCGATACCACTAGGCCACCACTGCTCACATAAACTAAAAAACACACTTAACAAAAAGTCAAGTAACCTATAACTAAGGTTTAGGATAAACACGATATAATTCAAAATTTAATACGCGTCCTCATCGTTACAATAAATTTCTAGTTGGAGAAAAATGCATATTGCGTAAGTGCATATAAAAATATTTGAGAGGGCGTAGACGCGTGGCGGCGCGGCGGCGGGAGCGAGGGGCGTCGTGGACCGCTTCCGGGCCTAGGAGCCTGCAAGGCTGGGCTCCGCTATAAACTCGCTGGTGCTGCGCTTGGCTGACGTCACGTGCCATATTTTACACACTTAAAGCTGTTTGTCGTGTCATACCATTATACGCCATGTAAGGCCCGGACTTATTGCCAGCAAAGAGGAATAACTCAGTTTAAATTGTTTCCAGAGTAACAACTAAGAGCTGCTTTATTGCATTACGTTGGAATGCTTTTCATCTCAACCCTATAATAAAATTACACTAGTATTAAGAATTATGAGTCTATTTAAGACATTTTCGACTGTGTCTCTGTGGTTTTATCTTAATGGCAGCTATTTACGCTTTTAAATATTTCAACGATTAGTTATGACAGAAGCAATAAAATTTTATTTTCTCCAGAAATGCTCTGACCTTCACCGCTGCGCCGGCGTTGTTAAGTGCGAATGTCGTTGCAAGGTGACAGCTTTCCTAGAAGGCAAGGCTTTTTCAATGACCAGAGTAAAGACTCGCCGTGGAGCTAATAAATGCGTTTATTAATAAATGAGAAAAAGTTTAGACAATCATTTGCAAGAGTTTCTTAGTAGGAGTCGGCGGTTATCAGTCACCTTTAAATGAAATATTAATTAGGGACTATAGGTAGGTTACTATAGAAATGAATACCTGCGTACAGGTTTAATATTATAATTCATAAAGCAGCAAAATGAGCTTGAAATAAGGCTGTGCTTATATTAACCTGTCAAACTGTCTCCACTTGTGCAGTTTCATGATCTCTACATAAAAAAAAAAACTACCAAAGTCCATTTACAATGATCCAAAAATACGTAACTTAACTTATAGTATTACAGGCTCATTTGGCTCAGTTAAGTACTAGATGATTTATGCTTACATTGTTATTTTCGTCATTATTCTAGTAAATTGAAGTAGCAAGTCGAGTCCTCTTCTTGGACTTTAGATGACTGATTGATTGATTAAAGTCGAACGGTTTCAGATACTTGCACTCCTCATATATTGCAAAACTTGATTGTAACTCGCTCCTTCTTACACTTAAAAATAACATATCATCACGCCTGTACTCCTCAAAGGGTTAGGCTGAGGTCTTCCTATACTACATCCACATTTAGCCAGTAGTGTTCGTGTCCAATGCAATTGGGGGCGAGCCTATTGGCATCAATTTAGACTCCGAGCTGCTACGGAGAAATCCCGACCCGGGAATCGAACCCAGCACCTCATGCTCAGCAGTAGCGCTTGCGACCAGTAGATCAATGAGCCTTCCTTAAACCCATATAATTAAGCAACAAGATGGCTAAATAAAACCTGATAAGAAATTAGTCCACCCGATATTTGTATTACAATAGCAAGATATTAAACGAAAACGTTAATTAGCCTTTTGTTTATAATCACAATTTTCTCTGGTTCGTGGATTGTGTTACAGTTTTAAGACATCGTTACCTAGCTTCATTGTTATGCTTGTTTAACGTGATTGGGTATGCAGCCTAACCGTGCTAGGACGAAGTTTTTGACGGATATCTGCCTGGAGTAGACGAGACTTCGCCTAAGGTAGCGTATATTTTTGTTACGTTTCTATACTTATTAGGTTTGACAGGAAAGCAACTAGGATTAGTTTTAAAATGGTGTAGCTTAAAAGTACGTTATTTACTTAGGTTATTTTCTCTGAAACATAATTTTTGCACAGCAATAGACTGATGACCTAACTTATACGGAAGTTGTTCGTACCTTCATTTTAGAATTGGCTTAAAAAACTTATATGCTTATGTGAATTACGTCAATTATTTACTCAACTTTATATTTTGGTCTTTGCCGTTTGTAAAATGAGATTATATAGATATAACATTCACATACGACTAATTAGAGCAATTTTACTAGTATTACAAATTCTAACTGTCTCTTGATTGGGATTTAATAATTCAACAAGGAATGGTACAACTAGATAAATGTTTATACAGTGGCACATGCAGAAACATATCCACTTTCAAGTGTATAAGTCGAAATATTGTCGGAAAACGAAAACAACTATCTAGTAAGGCCTTATTATAACTAAACCCCAGAAGCCTACTTGTTATTTTTTTAGGAAAACCGTAAACTCTTAGATAAATGATTGGTCTCGCTGCGCTCGACTAGATACCACCGGCGTACTTGTCAATTGCGGCAACAAATACTACGCCGAAGTCGGCGTACACGAGCCAGTCACACTGCAAGCTGTCTGTGACGTGCACGTGCCGAATGTTTGATTAAATTTTGGGACTAAAATGCCAGTTTGCGTAGTGAAACTGTTCAAATAAAATAAAACTATAAGAAATAAGAAGGACACTGGGATCACAAACCATCAGTAATAGATACTTACTTATATTTTCGAAATTTGAACATATAATACATGAACCCTAAACGCCATTTAGTGTTGCCGCGATAAAAGAGTCAAGTTCCCCAATTTACTGTTTTTGTATTTTATTATTTAACCTATTTCATTTATCTCACCTAGTTATTGTATACTTAACCTAGTTCAACAAGTTACTTAAAGTTAATCCATACACATAAGGTGTAAAAATGTTAGCTCTGACACTATTTCAAGGGGTGATTCTATCCATGAAACTGAACAACTTTCCCCAAGGAACATAGGTCGAAAAAAAAAAACGCATTCCCATACAAAATTCGCAATCAGCTGACTGATTAAAAAAATCGTATTTCGGACCCAGGTTCCTGAAATGTAAACTTCGAAAATATTTGCGAAAAAAATAATCGAGGGGATGAAGGATACGTATTAATAATCGAGGGGATGAAGGATATGAAGGATACGTAGGAGAACACATTAAAATATTTTTGGATTTTTTGTCTATCTGTTCGTACGCGCATCGCGCGTAATTTATTGTTCATTTTTAAGTAGTTTCTGAGCTATATTTATAACTTAACTAATAGACCACAGCATAAAATATTTTTCCTGATAACTCGGGTACTGATTCTTCACGCACACTAGTTGTTAATGTGTACTGACAAATGTCAAGTGACGATTTACGACGTCTTACACACACTACAATTACGAGTTGCCGCATTCCCGGAGCTACTGTTTTGAGATAGCGCGGTATCTAGTCGAGAGCAGCGAGACGATTATACCATTAGATAAATTATTGGTTTCATTTATCATTTTTCATTTCCCATCATTTATACCTGTAGGTACCTACATTTAAAAACAAAGTTCTGATTCTGATTCTAATGTTTGTAAATATGTGATTTTCAACATAATGCTTTTACAGTTTTATAAAAACAACTTAATTTTGTTTTGTGTACAATGCAGGCGGAGCACTAAGATGTGAAAGAAGCTTAGACGGCAAACTGCCAGCGAGAATAAGACGTCCTTCCATATTATTGACGTGATCATACGTCTCTTAATTTGCTGTCATAGTAGGATGCCATTAAAAAACTGATGATAACAAAATCCGGGGATACAGTTTGGTGTTGCAGCTACATATCTATCATCGACAACCAAAATATAATTACACCAGTCGATAGTTAAAGAATCAGAGAATTTGTCACGTCGAGTCCGGACTATGACAACATGAACTCAGAAAATATTACTCGTTACGTTCACGTATTCATGTAAACCAAACGCCGTGTCCACGACACAGCCACACCTCTTTGGCCTTCAAAGTAGTAGTAGTCCGTCTTAAAAAATCTAGAGAAGGCATAATTAAAGTGCATAAAGAGGCGACAATATTTCTGGTACTACAAGTACAATGTATAATGCTAATCTGGAGGACAAAGCTAGAGTATAATTGTAAAATTAATGTATACAGAATATTGTAAAACATTTCAAAAGAAAACGGTGGAGTTTCGTTGCCCATTCTTCTCCATACGAAACTACCTCTTGGAAGAGGCTTCTAGAATCAGTTATATTTTAATGGAAATGTAGACGTTCAAAAGTGCCTTTTATGTGCCTATTTGAAATAAATGCTTCGACTTGACAAAACGTTGAAAGACGATTGGCAAATACTCATAAAATTTTACGAAAAAGTTTGTAAAGCCCAAAGACATCAGGAAAAAGAATCAATTTCTACAATACACTAATCACAATGATGCACAATGATGCAATTGCCAGTCCATATTACATTGCACGCGTCCATTTAACTCGCGTACTGCAAAAATATTAATTTCTTCTGTGATTGTTAAAATGCTTTATATTTCTCCCATCACGTACCCTGCTAATTGAATACGTGAGTCACAATTGTCAACTATTTATGATCATTATACTACGTTGTTTTATGCGCTTGATTTGCATTTTATTAATGTCTACTGCATACAATATGGCGCTGTTAATAAACTTTGTAGTAGTGTTGTGTGATGTGAGGAGTGGAATACGAAATAAGATGCTATTAAAAATCTTAAAATAAATGCCATCATATACTCTTAGGAGGCAACTCACACTAGTGACATATATCTTTAAGGTAATTAGAGGGAAGATACACAATGCGGATATATTGCGAAGGGTGGAGCTAGTACTGCCGGACGGGTATGTGGGTCGTCGTCGTCAGCCGCGTTTGCTGGCCGAACCGCGCGCGCGAACTAACTTGCTGCGAGAGGCGCCGCTCACGAGTGCACTCCGCACTCTCAACCTCATTGCTGATGACTTGGACATATTCTGTTGCACTTGGGGTGAATTTACAAGAACAGCTAGCTACCTTTAGAATTAGCTATGATTAAAATTTTAAGTGTGCTGCAATGTCGTATTGGGTCTAGCCTGTAAGGATATTTGTATGTTTAGAGTGAATAAATAAATAAAATAAAATAAAATAACTGTAGTTTTTTTTTTGTTTTTATCTTAAACCACAGATCACTATCTGTCTGCCTAGCCTTGCCCAACTAAGTTGAGGTCAGCCTCCATTCTAACCGCATGAAGCTAATAAATATCAGTATTTTAAATCCAGCGACTGCATATTTGACCTCCTAAAGCCAGTTACTGGGGAACACAGTACCCTTTGGTAAGACTGGTTGTCAGACTTTCGGGCTTCTGACGGCTCGTAACGACTGTCAAAGGTCAACGAAGGACAGCCGGGACCAACGGCTTAACGTGCTTTCCGAGGCCCGTATGGGTCTCAGTATGCAGAAATGCTCACCCATCGGTCTCGGCAATCGTAGATTATCAAAATCAAAAGTCATTTATTCAAATTAGGCTGAGAATCAGCACTTTTCGAAAGTCAAAATAACATACAAGACAGTCCCCCAAAACGCCCGCCCTTCACCACTTCCTAGTGCTTTAGCTGGGAAGAAGAAGTGGCGCAACAAACTCCCCAGCAGCACAGCTGTCTGTTCGGTTAGAAGAACTGGATTCTAAATAATTGTAAGTATTTACCAAAACATTAAATTAATTGTCATACGTCAGCTAGCCACGCCAATACCAAAAAAAAAAAAAATTTTTTTAATAAAACTTAATACATAAATAAAAGCCTCGTGGCCTAAAGGGCATGGCAGCTTACATATGCAATACTGGAATTATTACACAAACAAATAAAATAAATAAATGATAAACTATGACCATCAGAGTAAAATAAATTAGCAGAACATTTACTGTAACAATAATAAAACCATAGACAGCAAGACAACCAGTAGCAGACCACAAGCAGCACCCGTTCACGAGCATAACGCAAAGATCAGCCATTACCCCCCTCGCCATATTTGAGAGAAGGAGGAAACCCGACCCTCGACGCTAACGCAAGCAGTGACCTCTAAGGGAGCATGACGAACTTGCTGCCGGTTGCTCAGGCAAGAATAATATTATCAATTGCCGAGGTCGCTAGCTAACCACATATTGCAATAGCAGCAAAAAACTTTGTAATGAGTAGATCATGTCAATAGTAAATTAAGATAATAAAATAATTGACTTATACCGTCAAATAAAATAAAACAAATATATGAACTCATATACCCTGTCAGTAGGTAAGCTGATTCTGGAGAAAGAACACGAACATTGTCTTGAGTTAATCACAGCGACCAACAGTTCTTATCGTTTAAGTAGTCGTTAATGGAATAATATGCCTTTGAACAAAGCCCAAAAAATTAGTTACGGATCTTATGAAGCCGGTGAAAGGAAGCACGTAGTTTGTTCTTATTTCTAGTGTTAACATTGTGAAAATCACCGTTTTTAGTGTATAAGTGTATATTTTGCCTAATATATAAGATGTTGGCGAAGATGAATTGAGATGCCACCGTGAGAATACCAATATCTTTAAAAAAAATCTCTAAGAGAAACTCTGGCTCCTAGCTGATGAATTGCTCGGACAGCTCGTTTTTGAAGGACGAATATATTTTAAATATATTTTTAAATTATATTCTGCTGTGGGGCAAATCCGCTGGGCTTTGCCCCACAGCAGAATACCGTAGGACATAACGCTGTGGAAATAACTAAAATAGACTAACCGAGCTGTATCAACGTCAGTGTATTGTCATACTTTCCTGACGGCGTAATATCCTGAACGATCGACACGTGTGGCTGTTACTACGTAGGCACGAGCCCCTCATCTTGAATCACACATAGAAGCGAATTTATTTCAGTTAGCAATTCGATCTATTCCTATTTTCAAAGAGCTGTTACTATGCTAAAATCGCAACCGACAGTGACTTTTGAAGTCGCGTTTATTATATTTATAGACTCAAAATGCGTCAGTAAATCCAATAACAAAAGAAAACTGTATCATACAACTTATTTCGTTCCAATATTCCTTTAAAATATTTTAAAAGACCAAGCGACCCTTGAGATATTCAGAATATATCTACAAAACTTATATAAACGAGTGGACGGAGCCTCATTCGGGACGGGATCCACTCGGCCCGATAACATCGCGTTTGTCTAGCACTCTCTACATCCATTCACGAAGTTAGTTTCTTACTTTCAGATTTGTCATTCTGAAGTATCTCACTTGCGATATCTTTCTTTCCTTGTTAGAAAGCTGTCGAAAGGTTGATAAAATTGACTCCTCATGAAAAAATTGTATTTTCAAAAGTGTCAATTATGAAAAATGCAGACGCTGCACCTTATAAGCTGCGTAGGCATTATGTAGATGTAAAAGTCGGGAGCTCTTTGACTCTGTCCTGTTCTTTGGGAGAACTCCGGAAGCGTGGTCGTATTCCATACCCATTTCACTTCTAAGCCTCTTATATAAGTTGTTTTGAAGAGCTGTCACCAATCGTTTAGCGCGAAGACTCGACGAGTTTTAGTCACCGGAACAGGCCGGGTTTCGAGGAGGATACAGCACGTCCGAAGAGTATAATCGGTCCCTGCGTCTTGCGTTTCTGGGCTATGAGAATTCTTTTGACTCTATAGCGACCTGGTCGGCTTTGGAGTCTGTGCAGCGATGCCAAGTCGACTGGCGATACACCCAAGCGTCTATATGAAAACGCCACAATGACCGTTCAAATTCAGGACCAGCTAACTCAACATATCGTCTTGCGTCTAGAGGTGAGACAAGGGGACGTACTTTCCCCGAAATGGTTCTTTAACGCATTGGAGTATTGGTAAAAACAACTTTTAGAAGGAGAATAACAGAAGAATTCAACTGGGCTGGGCAAGGTCTGGGAAGCTTCGTCCAGTCTTCTCGTTACGTGTTCCGCAGAGCCTAAGGACTGAAGTCTTCAATCAGTGCGTCCTGCCTGTTATGACATATGGAGCCGAAAAGTGGACACTCACAAACAAATACAAAGTCGCTCCGCTGAGCGACTAGCTATGCTTGGAGTCTCTCTGAGGGAAAGAATCCGGAATGAGAATACAAGTAAGCTATGTCGACAATAGCTCACATAATAAGCAAGCTGAAGTGGTAAAGGGCCGACTATATTAGCCTTAGAACCGATGACCGTTGGGGTAGTCGTGTTCTTAAGTGGAGACCGCGAATCGGCAAATGTATGGAAGAACAGGTAAGGTGGAGCGACGAACTTCGCAGGGTGGCTGGTAGTAGCTAGATGAGACTTGCCAAGAGTCGAGCTGAATGGCGCGCAATTGGAGAGGCCTATGACCAGTGCTGGACTGCTGTAGGCTGATGATGATGATGAGACATATTCAGCGCAGGCATTTTGTAGACCCCGCATAGGTTGCGGTTGCATTACATAGACTTTCCGAAACTACTTAGGCAATTCATTGACACTGCGTAGGCATTTCGCATACACCTCGTAAGCTGCTTAGGTATTTCGTAGACCCCTCGTAGCAGCGTAGGCATTTTGTAGATGTAGACATCGTCAGCGCAGGCATTTTGTAGCCTAGGCTGCGGTTGCATTACATAGACTTCCCGAAGGCTGCCTAGGTATTTCGTAGACGGAGCTAGATGTTAAAAAGACGCATTTTAAAGAGGGAGCTATAGGTCTGAGCTCAAATGGATGTCCATTCGCCAAAGAAGAAGTTTGCGCGCTTTGACTACACTTTTCTCTATTCTCAACTCTCCCACTCCTCCTTCTTATCTTATGTCTCACTTCCAATATCTATGTTCATCTCACGCTAAGAAACTGCGTTCTTCCAACAATCTTCTCCTGCTTTAACCTTCTCATACTTCTGACTTTGTTCATTCTTCCTTTCATATTCAGTCCATCCTTCTTTGGAATGCGCTTCCTCTTGATATCAGGACGGCCACCAGTCGGTATGCATTTAAGCGGAAATTGCAGAGTTATTTTCATAACAAATAGCGTAGAGTCGGCTCAACACCTTTCATCATTAAAAAAAAATATATATATATATGTATTGTAAGTTATATACTTTTTTAATATGTATGTATGTGTATTATAAATTACACAATATCTATTTTACATCACACATCACAAGTTATTTTTATTTATTTTTTAAGTTATTTTTCTTCCATCGTCGTTCCCTTCAATTAAAGCACCTGCCATCTAATCTCTTCACCACCCTTGGTTGACTGGTAGAGAAGGCATTAAGTCCGCCTTTGAACCTCTTTGGGTTCGAAAAGTTTAAATAAATAGGCTCGGTCTTGATTCTCGAATTATAAAAAGTTATTAACTATCTCGTTCTGAATATCTTTAAATTACCGATACCAGAAGCCATACTCTCAGTGAACATGCTTGGTATATTTTCAAACACTATCAAAAACAAAATGAGTGTTATTCAAAACTCCAGACAGTGGAGTACACCGTATTTATAAACATTATTATATAAGGTATAAGTTCGAGATACCAAAAAGCGTTGTAAAACAGAGATAAAAGTAACTGGTGTTGTATGTGTCAGTTTATGTACAAACTTCAGTCAACACGCGTTAAGTAACTAATTAGACGTACTCGACGAGACAAATCGTAAAATATACTGGATCTAGTTACAGTGTAGCTCAGAGATACCTGGTCTGAGATTGTATCTACACAAGGTTAATTTTTATCATGTCTTTTAATGCCACAATTATTTATAAGTTCGTTTCGGATGTAAGTCCCAAAAAGGGCACAAAGAATGAAGAAAAAACAAAATAACATTTAGTATTTCTATTTTTATTTTATTAAGTTTGTAGTTAGTTATTAGCATATTTAGTAAATTTTATATACAATATAGTGTAAATATTTTGTGCTGTAATTAGAACCTGTTCAAAATAACATTGCATAAAAATTTTATAACTCGAGGAGTTAATCTAATGAAGTCTTGGCTTGTTGGCTTGGCGTGACGTACTAACTGGTTCTTTCATTAGCTCAGTGGGTATGTTAATTATAAAACTCATATACCAAGGACCGTATTTTCCGGTTGCCTGTGCACATGGTAAACCTTAAAACATGAACGTTCTTGAATTCAAGGTTTAGTGCTATTACGGCTAAATGATGCAAATAAATGGCTTAACAAACTATAAAACGTAATGGCATGTTATGGTGGAAAATGCAATGATACGGTTAAGGTTTTTAACACAGAATAATTTCATGGATGGCAGATCATTGGTGAATATTCAGCTTGATTAAACATATATTACGTTAATTTCTTGGTTTAGCAGAACATCGGATAGCTATCTTCTTTTTCTAACAAGCTGATTGCAAAAATTTGAGTCATACTGACAAGTAAAAAAGAAGTTGGCAAGAATTATACATGTCTACGTACATACATCGACGATCAGCCTGTTATAAAAAAGTGTATACATTTTGACCGCGTTGGTATTGTTAATATTAATTATAAGTATATATTGTTTATTATTATTATTTTGTAGCTGTACGTTTTGACTGTCTTTTTCAGAATCAGTGGGTTTTGGTTGTGTAGGTGTGGTGAGTCTGGGCAAAACAACATTGTGAAAATGAAATATGTACTAGGTAATGGTGTTTATGGGTCTATCTATGCCACCCGAAATAAAGTTTTTAAAATATATATTTTTTTTTTTTTCAATGAGCCATACAATATTTTTTTTTCATAGCCGACGAATAATTTCTACGCTAGGAGGTCAGGTGTTTTTTTTCACACAATTCCTGGAAAACTGTATTTTCGGTTCGATGTTCCTGCCACCCTATATTTAATGTGACCATATCAAAGAATCAACTGGCTTAAGAATTATTTTTCAAAAAGCTTTTTTAAATTTTACATACAAAATAATTCGACTAAGTCACGATTATTAATGCAAAACACCCTTACGTGAAATATGACAACGTCGCATTTTCTTAGCTTATAAATATAAATGATTGGTTTGAATGAAAATGAATAACTATTCACCAATGAAACATACATACTGTAGCATTAACTGCTACATTCAAACCTTATTTATTTATATTGCAACATATTTGGGTAGATTGGCTGTTATACAGTGAATTATTTTTCCGGTATTTTAAAGTTCTATTTTGTCAAAAATATATGTATTTTTTTTTCTCAGTGAGGAATCTTTGCAAAAGATATTTCCATTCATGATGGATACATATTTTACTATTTGAATTCCAACAACTAGAATCTCACCGTGTTTATTTATTTTTCTTCTGTCTCCTATCGCTGTAATACAGTATTATCATATTCTTTTCGACGATTGATTTACGACGACTGTTACTACTAATACAACCTGAATTTCGGTTCGCCCGACGGGCTGGGACATCGTAGACAGCTCGTGGCCCATTCCGAAGCCGTTTTATCAGCGTTGGTCCCTCTCGGCTTGCGCTTGGACTGTTGTGCCAACCTACTAGCTCAAGATTTCCCTTCTTCCAGAACACCGGATTCTCGTCTATCTACCTTATACTTATCTTGTTGTAGTATTTTAGATATCAATAGTTTTTAAATCATTTCAGTTCATAGATTTTACTGTGTACTGACCCACAGTTCAACTTAGTGCGTCATACCGTAAAGATAGTACTTTGCGATTAGTTGCTTTTTTTTTTAAATAACTTCCATTATAACTTGCGTCAGTAACAATCTTCCAATAAGTCTTACTTGCTTAATCTCTTAAAAAAATAGTTCAATGCTGCAATATTTCTGACGTTTATTACCTGTATTTTTTTTTCTTTTTCGCCTTTTCATTTCATATTTTCGTTTTATTAATTTTGGTATTAAAATTATAATTATTATATCTTCGAAACTACGCATTTTTGAACCACATATTCTGTGACTTTTTGTATTACTTTTACTTATAGAATATAACCGTAGAGTTGTGACATATAAAAAAACACGACAAAATATCGCTTTCGTTACTCTCAAATTGAGGATTCAGAGCCAAGGCAAGACTTTAAGATTTGTCATAGATTGCTGCCTCTCTTTCGCTACGTGAACATCTATCATTTTCTTTCAATAAATGATAGAAATATTAAACCTAACGTAGCAGTAATTGTGGTTTTTATGGAACAGTTATTATCGAAAACCGTTCCAATTACATTCTAAATCGATCCCCAACACAAGAGTTCAAAGTAAATCGCTATTTAAATGCAGAACCGTTACAAATGCGACAAATGATTCCGTCACAAAGTGACAGTACACATTTTCCGAATGAATTGCCTCAAGTAGACGGGCGGGAGTCAAACATCAAATAATAACATAATAAAGGGTATATAATTCTAATTTTTTTTTGCTTCAATTTTGTACCGACGACGTAAATAAAGAAGCGCAGTGTTACTGTTGTCGAATCACGCCGCAGAGATGGGATTATATCAAAGGTTATGTCGATAAATTCCTAAATTCTTTTAAGCAACAGTCTTCCTTTTTCTACACTAATAATATTATAAATATGTAACGTTTGTAGGTTTCTATATGGGAGGTAAACTCTGGAAGTACTAATAAGATTTTAGAAATGTTTACCATTGGCTGGTGCCATAAGGTATATTTTATAGTTGATACGGGCAGAGTTTAGTTGTATGTAACATAACAACAAAACCCCATATTCCAGTTTATATTTTTTTTTAGATTCTGAGTTAATTTACTCACCGTCGCTGATGATCAAAGATATCGTCTTCATCATTTTCATTCTCTGCATGCATTCTCGGAACTAAAAAGCTGGGTCTACATAGTAAGAAACAATCGATTTATTTAAAACTAGTAGTTTTCATTACAACGAAAAGAGTGAGAGTGAGGAGAGAACCACGATGATTTTTGTAAGGTACCGAGCTAAGTTCACATAGATTATGATTTAAAAAAAATAGTGTTGTGGTTGATAATTGATATTTATCAATTACTTTTATTGACTTTCAACATAGAGTCACGGCGGATTTAGTTACTCTGTACTTAAACCATAGATGGGAAATTCGCCCTTTATGATTTATCATAAAGGGCGAATTGTCAGCTGTCACAACAGTGTCACTTTAGTCACTTTCGTCATGTCAAACGTTAGCAATCAATCAAAATGACAGCTTACCGCCATGACGGGTTATTGTTGTGTGTTGCAATTTCAAGAGTAATTTATTTTGTTTTACCAACAAACAAAGCCATTTTAAAGTAATTTAACTGTTGAGAACTGTTTTAAATGTGTTAATTTGTTTGTTTGTTTGGCATCTCGCAGGTCAACCTATGCGGTTGTCGTCTGCTTAAGCGGACTTGCCTGTGGATTCCCTAATAAATTAAGGCCTCCAGCCAGGACTTAAACTTATATACTAACTAAAACTAAGCGACAACGCTAAGGGCACCCCCTGTGGGGTACGAACCTCGGCTTAGGGCGTCGCTGGAAGAGGGCAGCAAATGACTAGTTGGATCAGGATTGGTATTATTTACGGACGAATTTAAAGCTACAGGCTCAGCGGCGCGGGCTAGCTCGAGCAAGGGTCGGGAGGGGCGTCGATTTGGGCGTCGCGGCGGGCCTCGGCGGCGAGGGCGGTAGGAGGGTAGTGGCGTCGTCGGGGTCGATTAAAGTATGCCTTGGTCGGCGAATACTGCTAATGCGAGAGGGAGTGTAGCGGGCGGCCGCTGTAATCAGGGGGTTAGAATGTTTGATGCCGCAGTCGAAGAAACGCTTTGATAAGCGTTTCATGAACTGTTTTATGGTTGGCATTTTGAGGTCGACGTGAAGATCTATATTACGGACATAGAAGGGGGCACCCGTGACCCTTCTGAAGAAACGGTTTTTGAGGGTCTGCATCTTATGGAGATGACGTGGGTGAGCGTGCGCAAATACAACGCAGGCATAGGTCATGATGGGACGGATGACTGCGGTATAGATGCGGAGCTTGCATTTGAGGGACAGTTTACTACGGGCTGTCAGTACGAATTGGAGCCTGCTAAGAGCGAAGGAGGCGCGCGCGCGAACCGCCTTAATATGAGCCTTAAAGGTAAGGTTCTCATCGAGGATCACGCCTAGGTATTTGGCTTGCTTCTCCCAAGGGATTGGCTTGCCGTACATAGTGATCGGGCTGGGAAGTGGGGGAGGGAGTCGACGACGTCTCGAGAAGAGAACCGCCTGACTCTTATCGGGGTTGACCTCGATTCTCCATTTCCGGAACCAAGCGCCTAAGACGTTTGCGGAGGTTTGGAGAGTACGAGCTATAGCGTTGGGACAGTGACCGGTATAGTAAACGGCAGTGTCGTCGGCGAAGAGAGCTAACTGAGCCTTTTTACTTTTTGGGATATCGCTAGTGAACAGCGTGAAGGCGAGAGGAGATAGTACGGAACCCTGAGGGACACCGGCGCGAATAGGATGAGGGGACGAGGGTGCTCCCTCGACGCGATAGCGAAAGGTCCGCTTCGACAAAAAGTCTCGTAAGATGAGCACGAGACGATCTGGCACTCCTAGTTGGTAGAGCTTGTATAACAAGCCGTTGTGCCAGACTTTGTCGAAGGCTTTCGCTATGTCGAAGAATAGCACACCCGTCGTCGCGTTACGCTGCAGACCAGCGCATAAGTGCTCTACTATACGGTGGACCTGTTGGGTGCCCGAGTGTTGGCTACGGAATCCAAACTGCTCGTTGGATATGAGGCTCTTTGCTTCGGCGTAGTCTTTGAGACGCTTATAAATAAGCCTCTCGTAGATTTTGCCGAGGACATTGAGTAAGTTAATAGGGCGGTAGCTGGAGGGCTCAGACTTTGGCTTGCCTGGCTTTGGGATACCGATGACGGTGGCTTCTTTCCATGCTTGTGGGAAGATGTTGTTGCTCAAGGCGCCATTGAAGATGGCGGTCATAAGCATTATTAGCGGGGCAGGAAGGAGTTTGTATACCTTATTGGTAATACCATCTGAACCGGGGGCCTTACGAGCGTGGAGCCCTTTAATGATGTCGTGCACTTCGTCTGGAGTGACGGGAGGCAGAGGATCATCAGGGTCTTCGACGGGAGGGAGGGAGGCTCTTCGTTCGACTTCAGCGTCGACCTTGTTCAGGTGAGCTTGGTCTACTGGTTGGGAGCTGGGAGAACATTGGGACTCTAGGCTGTCGGCAAGACATTCAGCCTTATCGGGACTGTCGAAAGCGACACTATTGTCGGGGCGGATGAGAGGAGGCATAGAGACCTCTTCTGAGGAACGCAATTTCCTCTGTAATTGCCAGAAGGCTTGATGAGTGGGCTCGAGTTCGCTGAGCATCTTGTTCCAGCCCTCAGAGCGAACCTCCCCTATGCGTTTCTTTACAGCACGCTGTAAATGGCGCATGTGGGCTTTGTTCGCTTCACAAGGGAAGGAGTCGTAGGCACGGATGGCCGCGTTCTTCTCGGTTATCAGGTCACGTACGTCAGTAGGTAGTTTCCAGCGATGGTCTTCCATCACCGGAACTTCCCGTGAACAATCAATACGGATTGTACGTGCTCTGTAAACGAGTCGATTGCGGCCGTCGTGTCGGCGACTGACACTAAGTGATCGGGGATGGTGTCTAAGTGAGGCGACGTGGTGGATTTCAGTCTTTCGCTTACTTTCCTCCAGTCGGTTATCGTCTGGGTCTGAGGGGGGCGGTTGGGGTCGATCGGGTTAAATGTGTTAACCTATGTTTTAGTATAATATACAAGGACCTGGCCCGGGATACATACATTTTGGAACATTTCCTTTCGATGTCTTGTCATTTAAAATTTAGTTTGTTTTTCAACCGTGTGTAACATGGGCGGGCAGTGAAATGTTGAATGCTTAAAACGTTTTTTTTTCTGTCTGTGTGACCGCGTAGTTCATCTGCATGTCTATTCTGTAAAAATCTCACCGTGAAAACATGCGTGGTGTGAACTGTCAGTGTCAACCCGTCTTGGTCAATCCCTAGCATTAGTGGCACTGACAGCTCACTCCACTCTCACTTCACCTAAGTTTTCACGGTGACGTGGTTACAGATTAGCACCACTGATCTACACAATGGATTTTGTTTCGGTTTACACCATCATTTAAATAATTTATTCCGGATATTCTATTATATACTAACTTAATAACTAAATTTCGATCTCGAGTCGTTAAATCCGTGCGAATTAGTCGGTAGTTTATAATGATAGAAATCATTGATATCGTTAATCTTATATTTTATTTCATGTTATTTAACTTAAATAAATAACTTCTCTTTTTTCTAGTTCATAAAGAAAAATATATGGCGCTGTGCTCGCAGACTAGGCTAACAACTTCTGATTACTTAGGCGCAGACATAGGGTATTGTTGTACGAGACTAATCTTATTATCATACATACGATATATCAAGTTCGCCTACAAAGGGTAGTTTTTTTGCATGGATAGACAGAACAAAAAACTATATTCGGTCTTTGTAAATTTCATGACCCTTGTGCATAATAATTGGGTGGGTGCCGAAAATAGAAGCGTAGGTGTACAGTTCTGATATGTGCTTATTGGGAACAATATATAAATAACTGGTAACAATAATACATGCGTAGTATGTCATAATAATAAAAGGTATTTTTAATTTTATTTTGATGTTATAAGCCTTAGTTAGAAGAGCACGAGGGTACTAGCTACCAGTTATACTCATTTTAAACCTATAGTTACATAATTATGTAATATAATACACAGTTACGACAACACGTGCAACACTGCATGCGTCATGGATCAATAACTAAATTTATTCGTAGCTGCGTAGGCGTTTAATTTAATCGAAATGCTACGACGTAGCAAGCGTAGGCGGCCGCTACGTTAAAGCGTATCAATTTTTGTTTTAACTGGCTGAAAAATATTGCAATTATTATTAAAACTAATATGCAGATGGAAATGTTAATTAATGTTATTTTTTTATTGGTTATGTGCCAACTTTGTTCAATTAGATTTAAATGCCCGACAAAGCGAGCGGGCCGGAGGTATTATATGAATTGGATTTACGTCAAACTTTGGGACTGAAGCTAATATTGGATGGTTTTTCTATAGGCAGTAACAAATCAAAACATTCTCCAAAACATTTCATAATGGCTGATAAGATTCATAAATAAAAGCAACCAAATTTACTAAAAATGTTATTCGTCAACCTACATTTTATTGAAAGTATTTTTTTTTAAATCGACAAATACTGTCCCAGCCCTAGGCAGCTTCATGAAAATATTTTGTAAAATAACATCGGAGTATTTTTTTCTCAGCTTTATCCGGTAACACGTTACAGCAACGTTACACCGCCAGCTTTACATGATTTTCACGGCCGATGTATGTTATTAGATACACGGTAAATAGATATTTATTGACGGTTCGTGAGTGTTGAGTTGATAATAAATCGTATGGCTTCGTTTTTGGTTTATTGTTACCATTATTGTTTTAATACCGTCAAGGATTTCAGATTTCGATATAAAACATTGTAGAGGTTCTTAAATCTTGAAAACTGTTTTATTGTTGGTTTACTAGCGTTTTCCAGACTGTAATTTAAACTATGTAGAAAGCAGAATGTTCTCTTTTCTTGTTTGCAGTTTTTAGGACATATTCATACACGAAGAAGTTCAATAAATACACATATATAGGAACATTTGTTGCTAGTTAAGCAACATTTACGAGTGGAGCCGGTCTGTTGAGGAGCAAGTTTACTGCAGCACGGTTTTATGTTATGAACACACAAACGTGTTGAGGGCCGTCTTATTTACGAATAATAAAAACAAGGAAAAGCAATGAATCTCTGGCCACTTCATTTCGTCGCTTTAATATTTTACGTGACCCCTAAAATTTTGGGAAGCATCTCGTCTGACGGCCGAGCGCACTTTTCATTAAGTTCTGATTACCCTCAGAGAGTTCCCGGAGACGTCATCTTGGGGAAGATCTGCGAGGTTTTCGGCGAAGTGCAAAAGTTTTATGATATTATGATTACTTGCATGAGACGAGCTTCAACGGAACGTGACGTGGCTTCTGTTTCTAACGTGATCACTGACGCAGACGCGATGCTACTTTGTTTTACTAGTTTACAGTAGCGGCTTTGTAACACAAAGTGCAGGATGAAATGGACTTTGTGTAGAGGGATAAATAAGTAAAGATTGTACCAACGAAATGTTTTCTTTTACTACTTGTTTTATTTAAGGACCACAAGCGGAAATATCATCATCATTATCAATTTCTAACATCCCATTTCAACATGTTACAGAGTAGCAATAATATACCTACATACATAAAAATAGTTATCAAAATTTCAGACAAGAACAAATCCACATCTATTATTTCGTCTAGTTATTCTTTGACAATAATACGACTAGACGGACAGCTCATAGTGAGTGCGATACTCTTTCCGTATTACGTGTTACGTGTTAATTACCAACGACTACAATTTTATGAGCGCCCACTATATCGTACTTCACTGTTTCTACTGTTTAAGCTGTTTTCCACCACAACAACACAGACGAGATGAAAAATAAAGTGCCGTTTGTACGACTTTTTTATTGGAGTTTTAGACGTTTTATAAAAGCATGGCTTCACGGATTTTTGGGTGTTTGTACGTGATTTACTAACGATGAGGTTAATATTAGGAATATGAATGTACTATGTACCTATCGTGGATCCGTATTATCATTATCGTAGTACATCGCGAGTTTGCCAGTTTAGTTATACATAAAGATGATGTTTAAAATCGCGACGGCTTGGTGACCTTTTAATTGATGATAAAGTATCGTCAAGTGAGATTATTATTAGCCCTCGTTGTAAAACGGGTGCCTTTCGACACTTCCGAGAAGTGACAGAAAGATCTTCTAGGTCGTCTCTCGTCGTTTTTTATTACAATAAGGTATTATAATTTTCTTTTTCCCTCTTAACTATAAACATACAAGAGTGACAAGGATACAAAATATGTACTTAAATGCATGTAAGTATTGCTTTTCGGTCGTTTGATTGAAGCTAAGAAGACAAATTCACAAAAGAAAGCGTTGAGTTTACTCCATCTAAGGAACAAACCTACTTACACTCCAATATTCTAACTTTTTATTATTTAATAAGAACTCACAATAAACTTGCTTAACACGTACACAATATCAATGTGAATAACTAAAATGAGAGGTCAGGAATATCTGTATGAAACTGAATAAATAATACGAAATTTAAAAGGGATTGAAAACGCGAACACAACTTATTTGTATTAAGTTAGGGAAAATGATATCTTACGATACATCTGATTCTACATTATTGCTCACTTATATCCTATGTCAAAACCTGAAAATTATGGTCCTTCGAAAACAATACAAATGCAATATTAATATTTACCTTTGCATGGTTCAAACAAAGACTGCATTCATATTCACCCCACGAAAACAAGTAGATAAAAATGCAAACACGCGCAATTGTGTCTCAAACGAACAGAGGCGGTCGCACTCGTAGCAGGCGGGCAGGCGAGGCGGGGAAAGTATTCCGGACAAAAATGTTTTCCCGGTCATATGAATTTAGATCGGGCGCCGTATTAGAGGGAAGCAAAACCATCGAGAGACAGGTAAATCGAAGTATTGGAATAAAAGGTAAAGGTGAGGCCGGGTCGGAGCCGATGGCGTGGAATGCGGCGCGTGTCGCTACACTCATGCGAATTTAAGAGGAGCTTTCCAATAAATGTACAAAACAACTGTAAACGTGTTTCATATTCAGAATTATTCGTGTTGAAGTATGTTCGAGTGTACATTTTCTCAGCGGGTGGTCGGCGAGTGGCCGCAAAGGCGTCTTGATGCGATTTCCGGCCCACTTTTAACGGCGCTTCCTGCACGATATAAATCCAAGTTAGAGCGCTCACTGGGACCTGCTGTCGTCTCAGCAGGATGCCGCGTCCTCGTTTTGCAGATTGAACCTTATTGCCTATTATATTTTGTAAAGACAAAATATTGTCGATAATTGTAAGGGGCTGGCTAACCCAGCTCAAGAAACTTATTTCAAATATTTCTATACTGTGTTGTCAAAAATATGAACATAGCAGCGCCATCATTATAATTTGTATTTACTGATGATTATAGACTTCCTTCTGCTCAGTTCAGATTTAGCTTTATTGGTTAACATAGGTACTAATAAAGGTAAACCACTTATTGACTTCTTTATTAATCCCTTAGCATAATCAGCCTATAACGTTCCCACAGCTGGGACAGAGGCCTCCTCTCTATGAGGTAGTGAGCCGTAATCCATCACGCGGGCTCAGTGCGGGTTGGTAGATGACACATGTCTTCGAATTTTTGGTTCTATGACATGCCGGTTTCCTCACGATGTTTTCCTTCACCGTTTTGAGAGCAGTGGTGATTAAATTATTTACACAAAGTAAAGCGCCTGCTTGGGTTCGAACTCACGACCTACAAACCTCACACTGCTCATTAATCCCTTAATCCTAAGTTAAACTTAACATAACTGTCCTATCTGATTCTTTTTACCCATAAATAAGCTCCGTAACTTTAGCCGTGAATTCCTCAGACACCACCGAAATCCGATCAAAAACTAATTCTACTAGCAAGGAATTAAAGTTTTATTTGACTTTGATGGCTTCAGAGCAAACTCTTAATAAATTCGGCAAAGTTAATCACATCCGAGAGTTTATTTTCATACGGAATAAAAATGTATATTTTAAATAATTTCTTAAAATTCGCAACAAAACGTCTCCTAAGCGAATTAGACCAACATTTTGGGGAACACAGGGCTTATAAAATTTCTTAACATAAAAGTGGCTGAGGCGATGTAACGACGGTGGAGTGAAGTAACCAGCGCAGGCCTGCAAGCCCCTCATGTTTCTAAATAAATTATGAATATTTACCGGCACGTAACGCTTTACTGAGACATAATTATTTTAATCTGACTCTGAGACGGCAATTTCGGGGAGTTGATATCAAAAGAGAGGTCGTTTTAGTTTATTAAGACGGCTTGCGCACTAACAGATACCACTTTGTCCTTGCTATTATAAATAATACGTAGTTTATTATGAAGAATCTACAATGTATAATGATTTTTCTTATTTGATATGGATTTCTGGACTGTAAATTCGTATCTTGTTACAAAATGCTGAGTACCTAAATGTATCGTTAAATTAATGACGTACTTGTTTGAAAAAGCTTTTAACTAAGAATTTGTTTCGCAAAATTCAAACATTCGCTACAGTAATATTGCGTAACACTGTGCGCATTCTTTATTCCCTAGTTTTATACGTTTTTGTACTTTTTATATTGCTTAAAACTATAAGCATGCTTTCAAAATTATCTATTGTTTATTTTCTCACACATAAGTATAGAAAATGTAAACTGGAAGAGCGGAACCACCTAATACAAGCAAATCTTTGCTTAAAAGGTGACTCCAAACTTAACTATGTAATTTACATAAGTTGATGAAATAAACATTTTTATTATTTTATTATTATTATATTAGCTCTACCTCCTTTATAATCAACTAACGAATATGTACAGTGTGTTATGGCGCATTATGTATGACATATATCCTTTGTTTGTTATATGGATATTTTATATCGTCTCGTCGGAGGTAGCTAGTGCTGCATCCTACGTAATTTAGCGCTCCCCAGGTGCGGCCCCGGCTTGTGGCTTATAAGTACATCGAGATTTTAATTAAGAAGGTCTATCATAATCCACATGAGACACTGCAAAAAATAAGAGAACCTCTTTATACCATTTCACTATTCAGGACTCGTGTTTGTGCTTTTAAGTTTTGAAAACAAAATTTAGTTAATTTTACATTTTAAAACGTATTTCTTATTTGGAGCAAGGACATTGTTATCTAGATAATTAGACATTTCTGTAGTCGCTTATTGGAAAACACACATGTTCAAGAGACGACCAATTAAACAAACGAAACAGAGAAAGAAAACAGCATCTTAACTAAGAGCTCGCAAGTCAACAATTCGTATAATTCCACTGGAGTTGTTCATAATTAAGTGCGCTTACCTCGAGTGCGCGGCGAAAGATTGAGTTCCATCAAATATGTAACAGGGTCTACCATAAAATCCTTTTTACGTTCACCGCGGACAGTTTTACGCAGGTCCGGTCTAGCTGCGGCTTAACGGTCTTATAAATTAGTGAAACTCTATTAGCGAGATGTTCGGCCAAACGAATTTGCGTTATCGCCTCTGTCGGGCGTAGCGTGCGTCGCATACTAATGACGTCACCGCAAGATCGTCCAAACTTGCTGCTCGTGTAATTACTTCTTTAAACGAAGCTTCTGTGAGGGGAGGATACGATCACTTTTGTCCAAGGGTATACCGTCCCGATAATCCAGTTACCAATCGTTCCTCCGCTGCGTCGTATTTTTGCACAATTAAGTTTCGCTGGAAATTTATTTAGTCAATAATGTTTTCTGCTTGAGAGTTGCGATGAATTATTAAGTAGTTTCATTTAATAATTCAACAATTTTCGGAGATGGTAATTAAGTATGATAGGGAAAAGTATCCTGGTTTAATTACGAGCGTTAAACATTAAAAAGCGGTTTGAGGAAAATTAAGCTGGGAAGCAATATTAATTATCAAAGTTGAATCTATTTTTTATCGGAATATTATTGGAAACAAATGCACGTATTTTATAATGTAAATGAAGGTAATTGGTTTATAAAGCTTTTTTCAGGGACCGTAAAAGAAAGCCAGGGGCAAGCATGTTGTTTAGCCATTACGAAAGTACGAAGCTAGTGCGGCGTCAGCATTCCTAGGAGCTCTGACGTCACAACGATACGGCCTCTCTAGATGTGACACGAGACGATTCGTATTGTTTGTATCAAGGCTTACGTCGGAAATAAACTCTGACGTGATTGTCACATTACAGTACTAGAGAAAAATACGTATGAATAATAAGTCTTTATATATCTATAAAAATAATTATTTTTTTGAATAGGACCAGAAAATAAAAGTAAGTATATTTGTAGATATTGAGCAATTTATGTATGAGGTTGTTAACCATCCCTGAAAATCCAAGATCCGGTGCTCCATTAGATTTTCCAGTTCTGTTGTTGGTCTGTCGGTCAAACATTGATCATCTGTCTAACTTCCCTCATTCAAACTTATACTGAAGTCGACTTTCAAACTAACCAGATGCGGCTGAATATCAGTTATTTTCGTCAATATATTAGGTAAGGTGATATATAGTCGTATACTCCATATTTCTTTCAGTCACTAGCAAATATATATTTTTTAAATGGCTTCTGCCTCTGCCATTTATTATAAGCTGCTCATATGGTTGCAAGTTCGAACACGACCTCTTAAACTTAACTTATACTGGGGTTAGCATGAAAACAAGTAACGTTTAACTACACTTTCAGCCACACGGTGTGAATTTTCAAATGACACAAAGTTTCCTTTCAGTGAATCCGTCCAGAACGAACAGCAGGGAATAGTGTCTTGCATTAACAATATTTTAATCTAGTCGAAGAATTTGATACGAAAGTGCAAACCAGCCGTGCTCGATCCAGAATTCTTTTAAAATTTTCAAAGAGTTGCCTCAGATAAAACTTTTGCAGGATTTGTCGATGTTTTTGAGTGTAAACGAAATATATTAAAAAGTAAAAATAAATATTCTTATCCGTAAAAAATAAAAGAGTCCTTTGGAAGATAGTAATAAAAGCGACCGTTTTCATGCTATTTTGAAAGGCGTTGACTTAAAATTAACCAGCTCTGTCTATGCCCACGTTCGAACGGACGTAAAAACATCCCTGTAATATTTATATCGAGCACTGAATTTTAAGTTAAGCGCGCTAAAATGTAATATTTGTATGTTAACGTCCGTGCGGACGTGGGCTAACTCTTTACGACTTGGCCATTAATTGTAATATCATTTAAGTAAGTATATTAAATCAGAATACTTAAGGCCCCTGTGTTATGCCTGTCCTTAAGAGGTAGGAAATCACTATGCTCAAGCTAGCAAGCCCATTGTTTTAAGGTCGCGTTGCACTGCTGCATAAAAAGTACAACATTCAAAAACAATAAGACAAGTGTTGAAGTGTGTTAGATACGTATGTCCTGAGTCGCATCCAGTGCTGAGCTACGGCCACGACAGCAGCAGTCGCCGTCGTCGTAAAGCCAAGATACGCGCTGCTCGTAAACTTAAACACGGCTTACTGCAGTTGTGGCCTGCTGCCATACGGGTACCTCACGGGTGACCCTGTCGAGCCAATGGATTACAATAAAAGCCAATATTGCACCTACCAACACGCACCGGCTGTTTTAATTTAAACCGACAACAATTTTTCATTTATTTCTTTAACTTTATTTAGAATAGGATATTATTTATTGTTGCTACAGGTATTTACAAATAAAGCTGGTCAAAATAAAAATGAAGGATCTTATCTCATCCTATCCTTGGGTATAATTTAATACTATAAGAAGAAAATAAAAAGAACAATCTAACATATCCATGTTAGATTGTTTTCTTTATTTTGTTATTATTGTAAACAGAAAACTAAACTTTCGAGATATACCTAAGGGCAGAGTTTTCAAGAATCGCCTAACTATTATCTGAGGAATATAAATGATGGTTTGACAACCTTTGTATAGAAAATATGTCAAACTGTCATTTTTACTCTTTAGTTAAAAATAATCCGGTTATTGAAAAATCAGCCTTAAGAGCTTGTAAGTAAGTTATACTTTAAGTGTAAGTGGAAATTTATAAACTTAGGTAAAAAAGAAAGCAAAATTCTATCATTCTTGGGTGTCTTCAAAATATTCATTTATCGAATAGTAACATGTCTGTAACAAAACTTATGTAGTTGTTTTATTTTAATTTTAAGGAAGTGTGGTTTCCTAGAGTTTTTTGCATCGTAATATCTTTAAAAAGCTAGACATAGGCCCCCATTTACCCTAAATTAAAGACAACCATCACATAGCTTAGCTCTGATTGGTTTTCACAGTTTGTGTGAGTTATCAATTCTGTTGAAACCTCTCATGAAAAAGATCTTAGGATAAATAATGGCGTAATTACCCGTCTTGAGAGCTATATTGTGCGTCATAATGTTTTTAGTGGGCGGATATTGCATGCCGATCCCGCAGATGAATAATCTATACGATACCTCAAAGATGCAGGTTTTGATTTTACATAAATATCAAAAGTAAACATTTAGAATTTAAAAAATGCGGTTGTGTATTTTTTAGCAATTGAATACTGAATGCAAACTGTGAAATGTTTTTTAAATTACTCGAAAACAGAGGGGCAGTGAAAAAACTGCAAATAAATGTTTTCATATGATACGAATATGGATACTCGTAATTTTTTTTGTAAAGTGATTTTCATATAAAAATAATATTAAGCAACATTGCAACTACAATTACACGTAAAGCAAGGTCGCGCGGTTCATTTAATTGAATGCCGTCGGTGCCTTTGTATTGTTCGGTTAACATATTGTTTTAATAAAATTGAGTGCATTAGCACTTATTTGAGTAACAGCATTAGACAATCTCCTGTGCTCAAGCCTCCCGGAGTGATCCGAACGACCTCCCGCGGCCGCAAGTAATCGCACTTTTCTTTTATTACCCTTAATGCCATCATCAAAGTGTGGAGGTATATCGTACTAACCACATTATGGCTAGTAGTTTTTCTAATTCACTCAACTAAGTTAGTGTTTCGACTCATAATAAATTGGTCCGTAAACTTTACTTGAATGAACGTCCAAAGTTTGGTTTTAACTAGCCAAAACAGATGGCGTTAGTAGTAGAGTTTTGTGGTAGTTTGCTTGTAAAATTATAAGTTATAAGCATTCACAACCTTATTTTGGATAGTTGACAAGATCTTTGAATAATTATTTAAATATACTGCTATGATATGGAAAATGAAAGGTTTAAAAAATTGCGTAGTCAGTGACAAAAATTCTGAATAACCTAATTTCCAAAGTACGCTTTAATAAAATTAAATAAACAATTTTGTTATTAAATTAACTGAAATAGAGTTACGTGACTAGATAATTAGATACTATAACCACATAGGTACCTGTATTTTATTTTATTTAAGAAAAAGTAATATAACTAGAAACCTTTATTATACCTGTGCGGGAGCTTTCTTAAAGTAAAAATAGACTATAATTCGTAAAAGTAAGTTAGCAACGCTGTCTCCTTTGTTTTTCTCCGAGAGTGTAGGTAGGCGACAGTAAAACTCGTTGAATACATTTCTGTCACTGTAAAGAGAAAATATTTTGTTTTCAAGGAAAGTGCGGGCACATCATCATTACGCTGCGTAATTTTTCCGTATGTGCCATTCCCGTGCCTGTACTTTTATGCCTTTCCTCCATAAAGACAAAAGGGACTTTGAAGTAAAATCACGTACATTTTTTGCAACTTACTTAAGAGAGATTCAGCCCCTTGCCTTCAATGTTAATATTTTCTGGGAATACATTGCGGGGACAACTCATGGAAATTACATTTAGATATTTGCTCACAACGCGTACATCTGAGTGTGGGTAGGGATATTATATTTTACGTGCATGGAATGTAATAAAATGTTTAGGACATACCGCGGGCGGTGCCCTAACCAACATAGGTAATGCCGATTGAAATGTAAATGAAGAGCCCAAGAGCCCAATACAAATTTTCGCTCGCGAGCCCAAATCTCGTTGAGTTTTATACAAAACCTTTTTTCATATCACCATGTCTACGAGTATTGTTAATTATTGTTTGTAGGTAAATACTGAATTTAAATTATGTTTGTTAAACAAAGCTTATTAATTGTTGCGAGAAATAGTAATCCTGCGTTTTTGTGTACTTTATTGAATTTCCAGAATTGTAAAATAAGCGGAATTTTAAGCTCAAATTGTCTGCTGTTTTCCATTTGTACACGATCCCGTTCATTTGAACGCGTAGGTATACGTAGGTACAGAGGTGATCTGTCGGGTCCCTCCCCTTTTTAACTAGTGGGCTTTACGTGTCATATATTTTAAAAGTTTATTGAGCATTACTTCGCGAGATAGCGAGGGTGAAACGTTCCTCTGAATTTTCCTTTGGGAGCATTTTAAATTAGTTTTATAATGTAAGTGGTTTAATATTAATCAAAATACTTATTAAAGGTATATCTCTCCACTGAACAGTTGTCATCTAAAGTTTATTTTTGTTATATATTAATTTCTCTAACAGGTTTCGTGGCCATTTTATAGCAATTTTACAATGATATTTTGAGTTGAATTGGATAATATTAAAAACAAATAGAACTTTCTTTAAAAAACGACGAAGATGGACGTAGAAACAGTCACGGAGAGATCCTATAAATGTTTCGTTTATCCAATTTTTGCTTCGGACGTAGTAGGGAAAATCTCATGACGCACTCGGCTAAAAACTGTTCAGCGAACAAAACAGTATTCAAAATGTGTGTTTATGTTTAAAAGTCCAATGCTTTAAACAAATACAGCTCGTTAGGTATTAATTCGTACGATAAGCTTGTTAAAATAGCTACACGTTTGCCAATTTATGATTTTGGCTTTAATTTTCCGTGATTACAACCTCGTGTTTGTAGTCTACATAATAAGGACTGAGAATCAGTGGATATCAACGCTTATGCATTAATTTGTATGATGATATTAGCTGTCCATTAATCATATATTATTTGTGTTTAAAGTCACATTTGATAGGAATGGTTTTAATTAATTGTAATTTTTTGTGACTCTTGTGTACCCATTGTATACGTATTTTGTATGGAGATTCTTACGAATTTACACGAACTTGAAGTTACAAACAATGTTGCTGTGTGTGACATTACACAGATTGGGATTCAGTTGCGAAAAGTGCTGAATTGTCCGTTTCGTGGGATGGTTTCGGGTAACTTTGTATTCGGTCGATGCATTCAAGTACTTATCTAGGTGTAATTTTCGAGAGAATGATTCAGTTGGAGGTTTGACGGAGGCATCGTACCGTAAAACGGGGTGCATAGGGATGCAGGGGTGAATCGAAATGCAACTTTTAAAGGGATTTTAACAATGTTCAGCAAATCAATCGACCACTGCATTGCAAGGGTAGTCACAATTATCAACTAATACAATTTCATAGTCGCCTTAGATCAACGCCGGTTTCGAAACGTCTTTTTTTTTGCCGCCTCCTTTGCCTGACCTCTACAACCACCAAAAGTTAATACGAAACCCATTGGTAAGACTGGTTGTCAGACTTTCGGGCTTCTGACGACCTGCAACGACTTTCAAAGATCTACGAGTGACAGCCGGGACCAACGGCTGAACGTGCTTTCCGAGGCACGGAGGGTTCATGGTATGTAAATATGGTCACCCATCCACGGACCAACCGCGGCGGGCGTAGCTTAACCTGATTGATCAACCGTGCGGCTGTTATTACCTAACCGCAAACCCCAAGTCATAATTATATAAGTTATCACATTAGCATGTATGCACGCTTGACACTGATACATGCACAATTGTATACTCAGACTAGCTGACCCCGCAAACGTTGTTTTGCTTCTTTTTTATAGTTTACGTCCTATTCTCAGACCTACTGAATATACACTCAACATTTCATAAGAATCGGTTGAACCGTTTCGAAGGAGTTTTGTTACAAACACTGACACGAGAATTTTATTTATTAGATTCATAAAATATAAATGAATAAAAATAGCACTGAAAAATAATGATCAATTCACTATGAGAATAAAATTAATATGAGACCTGCACTGAAACATTAAAATGATATGATGACGTATAACAGTCACTGCTACAATCGAGACACAAATATACCTATAAAAAAATGGGCGAAAACTGTTTAGAGAGTGAGAGAAAGGAGGCCGGCTTCGTTCTCATCCCTAGTCCAGTGTTGAAAATTAATTTAAATTTTAATCGAACAGAATAATATAAAAATCACAATAATAAAACAGGGGTTGATCGTAGAAGGGTGAAAATTTGAAGTTACGAGTATATGGATTTTTCAATGCCAAATCATAATAAACAAAAATAAAAAATTGACAAAAAAAATGAATAAAAATTTGGGGTGGGTCCACCCTTATCATTTAGGGGTATGAAAAATAGATGTTGGCCGATTCTCAGACCTACCAGATACTTATGCACATAAAATTGCATACAAATTAGTCCAGCCGTTTCGGAGGAGTTTGGTAAAAAACATTGCGACACGAGTTTTATATATAAGCAGATAGATAGATATTTCTTTTCGCAGAGCCATCAAAGGGGCACAAAGTAAACACATTTTCCGATTATAATTTATTAGTTTTCCAACCATCACGCCACGTAATATCCTTGTAACAAATGCGTCTTTACAGAACTCCATAAAAGTCCTACATATACTTGGGGGCGAGCTTAACGTGCTATCCCCTCCACTTTGCTAATTGCTGTAGTTCTATTACTATCTCTATATACATGGTATACAATGTCTATTGGCCCTTTACAGCCTTGTTAGTTTATCTATTGTGTCTCGTAAATGGCCAGTTAACGGATTACATCTTTAGTTGAAACACCCATTTCATAGAGACTATTTGGAGCAATTTGGACAGAAATTAAGTGATAGTGTTCAAAGATTTTTTTTCTTAAACCTCTTTTCTAAATTATTTCATTATTCCTTCACTTAGTTTAGCCATTAAAGCTTTACACAAAAACGAAAATAAATCTCTTAATCGAGATCTTTATCTAGTAATTTAAGAGCTCTAGATTGCATAAGTACTAAATTCATGCTGCGTTCGAAATTTTTGTATGTATCTCTTTGCCAAACTTTAGCATTTAAACGCTAACGGACACTGCTATTCTGTGTTTATAGGCACTTATCGAGAAATGAAACGTACTAACTGTATCGCAGCAGTAGATGGCCCTCGGCGGGAGTAGATAAGTAATAATGCATTTAAGAGGCAATCCGCAGCCACAGTCGCACCCGGCGGCAACCTATCAAACTTCAATATCGTTTTATGACTTCTCATCATACCATAAACGAACATTAGTGACTCCTTAGCAATGCTAAACACTTTGAGAAGGAACGTAAACGGTTAATTTAAGCGCATCGTCTCTTTAATTGACTAAGTGGTATTTAAAATGGACAGGCGTCATGAATAATTCTAGAAACTGATGACTTGCTACATGAATAATTATCGGTATTAAAAAATGTGGAGTAAACTAGGCAGTTGATTCTTCAGCTTTAAATGCTGATTATTCAATTTTACTGTTACAAATTATGTATATGTATGATATTATAGTATACTAGCCTCGGCTCCTAGCATGTGAGATTACCTCCTACATACAACAATTAAAAACCTCATCGTTACACCAACAAGTTTCATCTTCATTATAGAGCCAACAATAAAGCTATAAACTAGAATTACAGTAGTACATTGACTTGCCTACCGTTTTTAGTGGTGCTTCCAGCTGAGAAGGACATAGCAAAGTTTATTATTAAATATTTATTTAATTGGGTGGTTACGATCCAAAAATGCATGCCCAAGACTGATGGGACTCAATGCTACAGATGGCAAAGCTTCGGACACGCCTCGAGGACGAACCTCATGCGACGAGAGAATGTCCTAAAAAAGACCGCATTGAACCTGCACGCTGCTGTAATTGTGACCAGAACCAACCTGCAAACTTTCACAAATCCGAGACCAGACGATATCGGATTTGCTTATCTGAAACGAGCGCAAGCTAGGCGTGGAAACCAGACAAGGCAGATGCATGCCTCTGTTCAATTCGCGACTACACCTCTTAATAATTTACCACCCATGAGGGTGGTAAAGAAACTCTCATATGCTGCTACCGTTAAAACCCACACGAATCATGATTATGATCCTAACGAGCATTGGACTTACCACCGCACGACCCTGTGACAAAAGAGATGGTGGAAATACTTATCTGTGATAAAAACCTTAAACCACAATTTTCTGCTTGTGAATCTACGTTAGATAAGGTTATGCTAGTCCTGACCCATCTTGGACTAAACTACTCATTACTATGTTTAATAGTAATGAGTTAAGACTTTTATCTTGGAACTCCGACACAGTTCGCTTAAAAATGCATTAATAACTTGATTTAGCGGTATGTACCTTATCATTTCATATAATAGCTGTTTGTGAAACTAAACCTTAGTTTCATAAACTTGTGATGCTCCCCTATCAAAACCAGGCTTTATCTGCTATTGAAAAGACAAGCACCACAGTGAACGGGGACAAGGTGTAGCCATTCTGGTCAATGAGAGATTTGAGGTTAGACCGATCGCTGTTCCCCAAATGAAGGACATTGAAGCGGTCGCTTACAAAATCTTTAAAGGTTAAAAATTCGCGAGAAAGACTATGTCTATTTCAGCTTACCAATCTCCAAACCTGCAGCTGAAATCTTACCCCTACAAATCGTGATCTTATTCTAGCGCTAAATGTAAATAGTATACTTGAGGTTCGTGCGATACCTGCCCTTGCATCAAATCACTTTCACATACTTCTTACAGTAGTACTGTATAATTGCTTAAGCCTTATGTATATGTGATTACTATGTACATACTATAAAGCTACCATTTACTGGGAACGTCTTTCATTGACTTGAATGTGCAAACTCAAACTCAAACTCAAAGCATTTATGAATTACAGGCACTTTTGAATTGGCAAGGTCGGTCGGTCAGAAAAATGAAGCTAGTTGCCCATTTCAAAGCGTAGTAGGTATCTATGGAGAAGAACGGGCAAGAAACTCCACGGACACTCTTTTAAATCAAGTTATGTTTACAATAGATTGGTTACATTATTCATGTTGAAATTATGCATGTGAGAACGATGCAGAACGTTAAAAGCGTCCGTTATATAAATATGAAAACAATTCAAAAATAAAATTTAATTAAAATACGCCGTGGCAGCTAAGAGATGACCAGTCTCAACTGACGGCGCCCGTTCACGAACATGACGCATGGATTAGCACCAATCATCTCAACCATTTTGAAGGGAGCTAAATGATCCAACACACGCGCCACCATCAGCGAAACAATAAAGTGAGCATGACATACTCTCAGCCGCCAGGACACATTCAAGTCAATGAAAGACGTACCCTGTAAATGGTAGCTTTAAAGCATGTACATAGTACTCACATAATATGGCATATAACAATTATACAGTACAAAAAAATTGAGTTTATACAATGCAAAAATTCTTGTTTTTAATCTTCAGCAGCTCCAACAGTATTTTCAAATGCTAATCAATTAGTTGATGCATCCTTGAGGAGCAGGACCAGCGATTAGCCAAGCATTTTTATCAGCAATGTAATCCCCTAACTTATAATATGCTCGGCTGCATAGTGTGCGTTTTATCCAAGATTTAAATTTGGTTTCATTTAGTTGATGTATGTGGGGAGGTATTTTATTGTAACATCTTAAACAGTACCCCATGAAAGATGAGTCTACTTTAGCCAGCCTGAAACCTGGTTGAACTAATTGGTCCCTATTTCTAGTGATATAATTGTGTCTTTCACCTCTTTTACTAAAAAGATGTAGATTCTTCCTTACGTACATGATGTTTTCTTATATATATTGACAAGGTACCGTCATGATGTTAATATCTTTGAACAATTCCCTTAGAGAGTCGCGCCTGCGGAGGCCATATATGGCTCTGATGGCTCTTTTCTGCAGAATGAAAATGGACTCTATGTCTGCAGCCCGTTCCCATAGTAAAATACCGTACGACATAATACTATGAAAGTAACTAAAATAGACTAGTCTCGCGTTATCGACATCAGTAAATTGACGGATTTTTCTCACAGCATATGCTGCTGAACTTAGCCGTCCTGCAAGGGATGTTAAATGAGGACCCCATTGAAGCTTTGAATCGAGCGTGATCCCCAGGAAAACAGTTTTATCGACGAATTCTACTTTCTCTTGATTCAATACTATCTCACAATTAGTACTTTTGACATTTGGTAAAGAAAATTTTATGCACTTAGTTTTCTTCCCATTTAATACTAAATTATTGGCAGTGAACCAATTTTGGATCTGCAGTAAGGCGTTATTCACATCGTCAAGATTATTAATTTTAAAAATTAACGAAGTATCGTCAGCAAATAACAACATATGTGGTTGGGTTTTAAACAAATGAGGTAGATCATTAATATAAACTAAAAAGAGGAAAGGACCCAATATCGAGCCTTGTGCACTCATTTTTACTTTTAGGCCGAGTGAATTGACACCGTTTATTTAGACTTGCTGTTGTCTATCATTCAAATAAGATTTTACTAAACGGAGCGCAAGTTTTCCAAGTCCGTAATGTTCAAGTTTTAAGAGCAAGGTTTCGTGGTCGACGCAATCAAATGCCTTGGAGAGGTCACAAAAGATTCCTATGGCGTCTTGAGCCTCTCCCCACGCTGTAAATATGTGTTTTAATAAGGTGATACCGGCGTTAGTCGTACAACGTCCCTTTGTGAAACCATACTGTTGACCGTGTAAGATATTATTCAGCATTACCTTTTCTAACACCTTGCTGAAAACCGGCAACACGGATACGGGTCTATAATTATTGGTATCTTTACTGTCCCCGGATTTGAAAAGTGGTATTACCTTACTGTATTTCATTAGATCCGGGAATACTCCTTGATCCACACACAAATTAAATATTAAAGCCAACTATAGTCTCTATAATGGAGGTACAAACTTTAACAGACATTCCCCATAGATCTTCTCTTAGTTTGATCTTGATTTGCTTGAAAGCTTTCACTACTATTATGGGGTTTATATGCTTGAATTCAATCTGGCAAGATGAAATATTTGCTTTTAATACGTCAATAGAACGCAAGGGCGAGGAGTTTAAGGTTTCAGTCGTTTTAAGTGGGATACTGGTAAAGAAATTAACAAATTCTTGAGCAACTTCTTTGTTAGTGCTTACGAGACCACTTGAAGTCTGAAGTGTGAAATCATTATTGTGTCTTTTATTCCTGTTGGTTTCGTCATTGATAATTTTCCAAACCGTCTTTATTTTATTATCGGCTGTTTTGATCCTGTTGCTAATGTACAAGGCTTTAGCTACCTTGCAGGACTTTTTAAAAGTTTTAGAGTAATTGGCAACGTATTTATTAAACGTTTCAGAGTTAATATAAGGCTTAATGCCATACAACTCAAACAATTTTTCCCTACTTTTCCTAATACCCTTAGTTGCCCAGTCACTGAACAAAAAATTGCGGCAAATTGCCCTGGCGGCTGAGAGAATGTTATGCTCACTCTAATGTTTCGCTAATGGTGGCGCGTGTGTTGGATCATTTAGCTCCTTTCAAAATGATTGAGTTGATTGGTGCTAATCCATGCGTCATGTTCGTGAACGGACGCCGTCAGAAGGGACTGGTCATCTCTGAGCTGACACGGCGTATTTTAATTAAATTTTATTTTTGAATTGTTTTCAACTTTATATTTCGGACGCTTTTAACGTTCTGCATTGTACTCACATGCATAATTTCAACATAAATGATGTAACCAATATAATGTAACCATAATTTCATTTAAAAGAGTGTCCGTGGAGTTTCTTGCCCGTTCTTCTCCATAGTTTCTTCTAGGCTTTGGAATGGGCAACTAGGTTAATTTTTCTGACCGACCTACCTTGACGATTCATAAGTGCCTGTAATTGGTATAATTGAAATAAATCATTTGAGTTTGAGTATCAATGGTCAATGCTCTCGCAAACCAAATTCCAACCACTACCGATATTGTGATGCTGACTGGGAAAAATAGCGGTCCTTTCTTGACCAAAAGATTTCACTAAACAGGCAGGCATAAACTGCCTGCATGAGTTTCTTACTGTTGCCAGAGACAAATTTATTCCTAGTAAAGTACACGTAAATACTTGCATGTTTTTCCTAACTACGTCGCAAAAATGATCAAGTATAAAAATCAACTTTGTCGAAGGGAACAAAAAGCATCCATTTCAGAAAAAAATCTGCTACGGTCAGATATCAATAAATTACAACATTTGATTAATTTGGCTATAACAGAACATCAAGATAAAAAATGGAACACTAAGCTTTCGAAAGTCCTACAATCCTAGCAACTAACAAATATTTGGCTATTAGCTATGTCATTGAAATCCAGATCTGACTCAATACCTCCACTCAAAACACCTGGGGGCTCTCTTACAACCAACATCCCTGAACAATGTGATGTTCTTGCTGATGCTTTCGAGATGAAAATAAATCTCACTCGTGACTGGTTAAGCGATCGTGTCGATAGGGACGTTTAGTCAGCCACTACTCACTTAAATGATCATGTCATAGACGAATTACACCTGCCTGAGCGGCCAACTGAAGTCTGGAAAGTTATAAGTAAACTCAAGACCAGGAAGGCTCCAGGTGATGACGGTGAACACACTGTTATGCTCAAAAATCTGTGTAAAAAGTCTGTTGTGGTCATCACAAAAAATATAAACGGTTGCTTAAAGTTAGGATATTTTCCCAATACGTGGAAAACTGCAAAGATTGAAAAGGCTTTTAAAAAACCTGGAACAGATACCTGTTAGTTACAGGCCTATTACCCTTCTTCCTGTTCTAGGTAAACTGTTCGAGGTCATGGTATATAATCGCTTGCTATACGTAGCAACGTACCAACGCTCTGACCAGCTTATTATGAACGAGCAATTCGGCTTTCGTTCCTCTCACTCCACGGTACAAAAATCTGCTCGAGTCTCTGAGCACATTCCATACCATCTTAATCTTAAGCAGTCTCCCGGTATGTTCCTTCTGGACATCGAAAAAGCTTTCGATACCGTCTGTCACGAAGGCCTGTTATACAAACTCATAACTTACGGCATTCCAATGGATCTGGTAAAACTTATTCAATCTTACCTTAACAACCGCCAGTTTGTGGTCCATATTGGTACTGACTAGTCTTCGACCTGGATGGTATCGACAGGAGTTCCTCAAGGCTCGGTGCTCGGTCCCTACCAGTTCATTTTATTTGTGAGTGAATTTCCTGTGCATGTCCGTACTCACATGGCCTGTTTTGCCGATGATACATCGACATTATCATAAGTAGACTTCAGTTGTCACTTGACCTACTTCAATCATATTTTAACTAAATGAAAACAGAAGTTGAACGAATCCAAGACTGAGGCGATACTTTTCACACGCCAACGTACCACCCCAAAAAGAAAATTAAAAATCACACAGCAGAGCACAGAATTTCGATATATTGGCGTTACATTGGATAAAAAGCTCAACTGGACAAAGTACACTAATAAATTACGCGTTAAAGGAGCTCAAGCAGTCGGTCCTATACTTAGAAAAAGTAAACTCAGCGCTAACACCAAACTTAGGTTATACACCACTCTTATAAAACCTTGCACCACTTATTCTTGTCTTGTACGGAGTAGCACTTTTAAATCTAATTATAACCTGTTACAAATCATTCAAAATAAAGCAGTTGAAATTACCTACGTATAAAACTAACCTTAAAGCACTACATACTAAAATAAAATTACTTAGCATTACAAAATTCATATTAAAATACGTAAATTTTACAAGAAAAAGAAATGTCTATTTTGATGACATTTCTTTTTCTTGTTTGCTAACATTGGTCAAATAAAGTTGAAAGACTTGCGACATATCGATAGGTACGGTAAATAAAAGCTTCCCCATCACTACGTGATTTTGGCGCACAATACTGCTAACGCGTCGCGTAGCAGGCCCGTGCGTTTCGCCAGCGCTGCTTCGCTCTCACTATATACTGTGCGATCACCTGAACTACCGCTTGCACCGGTCGCTTTTACGCTGAGCGCGTAGTTAAGTATTTGCTGCTATCCCCTATTTTTTATTAATTAAATTATGACAATTATTTCACATGTTAGTGTTAAAGGTGTAATTAATAAATGCCAAATTTTGTAATACGTTTGTAATAATATTAATATATACTTATAAAGGCGATCCAAGCCTGTTAACGTGTTGGTATTGTTATAAGTGTAACTGTTACTTTATCAGATATGTTGATAAGCGTAATAAGCAATCATATAATGGTAAAATATAATGTCAAATATGTCAAATTTTTAAGTTCTACTGCTATGTATATGTTATGTCAATAATGTATTTATATAGACTAAACCACATATAATATAATACTTCGTACAGATACCCAATCCCGTACAAAGACATCACACCTCTCTAAGTCTGGCGATTGAGCTGGCTACTTCACTTAGTTCAAATTTTCAACAGATGGCAGCATCAGCCACTTACTAATTGCCAGAGACTGTAGTTTTACAACGCCATCTAGGAGTCGACCTTCTTTTAAAACGTTTCATGCAATATTTTATATAGTTTTATACTGACGGGTTCCGAAAAAAATGTTTATAGATTTCTAGGTGAAGCAATAGATAAAATAGCTGTTTGATTTAATAATAGTCTAACTTCAGCCAAAATTCTACCGTTTATCTCTTTCTAATGATTGTTAATTTCATACTAGTTACCTATGCTGCCATCTACGATTTATTTCAAGACTAATTATAATATGTTCGATTTGAGACCCCATGACTCAACTAACCCCTACATACAAACAAACAAATTTTACCTCTATAAAATATTAGTTTATATAACTGTCGTTATTTCATCAACATATTCAGGTTTACTATTATGAAAAACAGGGTTAAGTAGGTGCATTGTACATACAATAAAATGTAGTAACATAAAGCATGTACGATTATAATATACGCTTTATATATTCGAAATGTAAATCATTTCTCTCTGATATTTTGATATTGTTTCGAGTCAGTTAACGTGAATAATGCCTCATTTGTTTATTGTTGATTGTAGCATACCCGAATGATACTTCCAATTTAGTTGTGAATTTTGGAAACGCTCTTTCCAGTAAAATCAATTAATTTAATTCTGTAAAATGTTGTTATAGAATAATCAGCTTATAATGTTCCCACTGCTGGGACACAGGCCCTCTCTCTTCAAGAAAGAGTGGGCTATCATCTACCACGCGGACCCAGCGCGAGTTTGGTGCGGGTTGGTATAGGTTGTAACAGCAAAAAGTAAATATTAAGACTCTACGTATGTAAAACGAGTAACAAGAATCCAACAAAATATTAAAAGTTTCGCATTTATAATATCACTGTTTTTGGTGTGGATGAGAAAAGTTGATACAAATAATTAATCTAGAGCGATTTAAGAAAAAGTCTTAACACTAGAGACAGGATATTGCGTTTTAGCGTCAATTGACCAGACGAGTGGTCAATAACTGGGAGGAGGCTGAGGAGCTTCCATATTGCGTCCTCTCAGGCTCCAACCAAGTGCTCTCGTGGAAACCTATACATTTTATCAAACTAAAATGATAGAAAATTTTTGGTAAAAATAATTGAAATAATATTAAGTTGTGTGTGTTTTGTCAATAATGTTTATAAAGTACAACAAACAAATAACAAAGCAGAATAGCACTGTTTCTTTTATGAAGAGATAGATTGTTCTTTAACTTAAAAGAAACAGTGCTTTTGTATATTTAGTATTTTTTTATTTTAATTTTATTGTAACAAAAGGAACAACAAACAGCTACAATATTAAACATAGAAATAAGATATACACTAAATTTTAAGACAATATTACAGCCTTCAGATTAAATATAGGATACTTATCAGTGAAATAATAATCGCTATGTATTTTTTTGTACTAACTAATACGTTAAGTATGCGTGTTAAAGATTAAGTTTAGGTACTCAAGAAAAGGCACGAAAAAGAAAAATATAGAAAGAATATTCCAGACAGCTCACATAAGTATAAGAGTATTTTGAACTTACCACATGCAAAAAGTTCTATTGTAGGAATCGACCATTCTGCGAAAAGGAACACAAGCCAGAGTTGTACTTCCAAGTGCCCACTGAAAATAGTCTGCCAGCGCTCACCTTGCGCTGTATGTACTGTTACTGATCAGATATTTAACCATAACTTTGTTGACAGTTAGTCTATATTACGCTAAATGACAGAAATAAAAACACCTTACATTTTTTTTTATGGTTCTGAGCTAAAAATATAAAAAAAATTACTTAATTTTATAAATGATGTTAGATTTATTTTTATTTCAAGTCATTCTTCACGTAACATTTAACGCGAATCAGAGCGCATCACGTCACAAATTTCCAGACGACCTACAGTTTAAAACTGCAATTGGAAACAAACTTTATAAGTCACACACAAGGAACAATATTAAATTGGTTTCACAAAAACTGGCAACCAGTCACAGAGTTCTTTTATAATATGCAACTAGTCTATTTTGGATTTCGTTTATTGAGGAAGTAGAAATCTATTTTTACTTAGGTGACGAAAATATCAGTGGTTAACCTGCAATAAAATCGTTAAATAAATAATAATAAAGTTTATTTCATAAAAAAAACAGTACTTAGATTAAATTACAGTTAAATGCTATTCTAAAACAAAAGTACACAAAATTTTAGCTTCTGGAGCCAAACTAGGAAGGACCTGTATTTCGGCTAACAGCGCCAAAACCCTTGCGAAACAATAAATTAGAGTTCTTAAATGCTAGCATTTTAAAATAAATTTTAAATTATAGTCTAATGTTATATTATGGTCTGCACCTCTCTTTGTGTTATGTGATATGGTGAATGATTGAGTGTGAGAGGGTGTGTTTATATGTGAGTGTGCTTTTGGTTTTTATGAGTTAATACATGAATTTGTGAGATACGCGGATAAAGTGATTATTTAGATAATAAATATATATTTTAGATAATGAGCTTTGCTAACATAAATATTAATTAAGTTTCTAACTTGGTACAGATAAAAGTTGCTCAGTCTCATCATATGTGAGACCTTGTAGGTATTCCGATACCTTTTTCCTGCAATGATTTGTGTTGAGTGGATACATGTTAATTCATACTATTTATTTTGTATGAATTAATAATAAATCTTATAAGACTATGTTTGTCACGACGAGGTGATCAATAACCGCATTTACAATAGGTTGGGGAAAAGTTTCTTCACATTTTTTAAGAAAATTAAAAACATTTTTAACATAGTCTATTTACATTTAACTAAAGTATGTAGGTACCATTTTGTTCGATAACTTTTTGCCATCTTATAGGTAGGGACATGATCCCATTGCTATAGTAAGGACTTCTGATCAAAATACCGCGACTAGTGGTTTTGGCAGTCCTCTCGTGATGTTAACCTGACACTGCCTAAAGAATTCTGAAGAGACCGAAACAGGTGGAAATCTGAAGGTGCAAGGTCAGGACTATACGGCGGATGCATTAACACCTCCCAGCCAAACTCTCTTAATTTTTGCTGTTTGGCTAAAGATGTGTGAGGTCTAGCGTTACCATGATGAAAAACCACACCCCTTCTGTTGATTAATTCCGGCCGCTTTCTCTCAACTTCTTGCTTTAATCTCATCAGTTGTTCGCAGTAGAGTTCAGAATCGATGGTCCTGCCTGGTGGTAACAGCTCATAATGAATAATGCCCTTCCAATCCCACCACACACAGCATCACCTTGTTGCGAGTTAACCCGGGTTTCGCCACAGTCTGTGAAGCTTGACCGGCCTTTGACCACAACCTTTTTCGCACGTTCTTGTCGTACGTGATCCACTTTTCGTCACCAGTTATCAGCTTCTTCAAAAATGGTTCGGTTTCATTACGTCGTAATAAAGAATCACAAATGAGTACATGGTTCATTCAAAACTGGGTACACAAAAAAGCTCGATATTTGGGTACTTCACGAGCTCACTGAAATAAATTCTTTCAGTGAGCTCGTGAGGTACCCAAATATCGAGCTTTTTTGTGTACCCAGTTTTTTTCAAATGCGCCAAAACTGTTTTCTGGTCAATTCCCAGTTCTTCAGCTACGTCGTAACTACTGAAATGCCGATCTTGCTCCACTTTTTCAAAAATAGCATCCATTTTATCCGTAATAGGGCGACCAGAGCGACGTGCATCTTTGACATCAAAATTTCCGGATTGAAAACGCTTAAACCAAATTTGTGCTACTCTCACAGACACTGTACTAGGTCCATAAACATCGCAATTTTTTTTCGCGGCTTTCGTTGCATTTGTACCTTTTTTGTAGTAAAATTTTAAAATGTATCTAATTTCTTCATTAGATTCACTCATCTTGACAGTACGAAAAACAAATAAAAATCACACATTTTCCTAATTTGAATTTGGAATTATGTTCTTTAAAATTTCAACTTTCAATGGTACCAAAACCAGCCAGATACAAATAGTATAGCCAAAGAGATTTTATTACAAGTTCATACATACTATAATGCGAAAAGACTTTTTCCCCAACCTAATATATGGTAAACAAAAATTTCAATAAACAATTGGAAATTATGAGTTGTTTGCCTCATTAAGGGCGAATTTTACCAATTAAACTGAACGCGATCAGCACATAAACCACGTTTAAGGGCTGTCTGTGTGATTGTTTTCGGTAGAATATTGGCACTGACCGCTCTTAAAGATGGTCTAGCGTGCAGTTTCTTTTGTTTGTTGAATATCGCATACTTACCTACTTATTAAAATTATGTTAATAGACTACATATTATTTCGTTACAAGCATAGCCATGATGATTATGACTAACACAGTTGTCTCGAAAAGCTCTTAGTCTGTGCGATTTTGTAGGAACAAGAAGAAGAATCTTTAAACATATCCTGGAAATGTTTAGGTATTCCTGAAGGTTGTTTATTTACAAATCCTTTTTTACCTTTGAGATCGTGTGAAGTTTTTTCTTTCGTCTTCTTGTTTGCGTGACCTTTGACGCGTCACGTAGAATTTTTAGCGGCACTTACTTTTGACACCTCGTCACCGTTTGACATTTTGAGTAACTTTATGAAGCAATTCTCTCGGTGAACCATTTTGGTTTCAATCCATTATTTAAGTTACAATTTCTTTGTGATTTTCTTGATTCTTCAAAGAGTTTTTAGCTGTATAATTATTAACTCTTAAGTTTGTGTTTCAACTAATCATCCCCCTTTATAACTTCAGTGTTCGCACTATCATCATTTCGTGCTTTTAATTAATTGATCTAGCCAACTTGACTCGTATATGGTCTGATTACTGCCAAAACTTTCGCCGAGTTAATGTTTAAAGTAAAGATGTACTTAGATTAATTATAATTAACTGGAGTACGACTGTTTGTTACGAAGAAATGTTTTGCAGGATGACCTACATAACGTGAATAAAAAAATACTTTTACTTTTATTTCTGAAACGTTCCAATAATCGTTGATAGTGTCCCATGACGCACAATTTCATTTACGTCATAATTTTGCCTATCACCAGCAAAAACTAAGATAATAAGAACATACATAAAACTAAGATACTAAGGCAGCCTCCCACGCTTCACTTAATCTAAATATAGATGGGTTATATAACCAGCGTCAGATTATCTGACGTAATGATATCCTGGCCCTGAATCATAGCTCTCTAGGGTGACTCCGGACTCATACTTTCAAAGTTCATGACCATTAAGAGATTTCTTCGTTCTCTTTGGTCGATGCTTTAGAAGATAAATAAGACGTTACGCCCAATAAATTGTGCTGTGAAAATTTTATCTAGCCGGGAAAATGCTATGTGCGTCCGCTAGGTTATGCATTCCGGTCTGCTTGATAAGGGGTTGTTTCGGGATTTTGTTTTAAGGAAACTGGTGCTGTGAGCTTTTTAGATTTTCTGTTTTTGTATCAAATCATTATTTATGTTGTTTGACTCTTATTTTTCTTCTGTGTCAGTATTAACAGACAATTTCATATTTATTAAGGAGTTATTTTCCTAGGATTGTTTACATATAAAACTATCTTCTTTCCATTCTTATTTGTCTTCACTTAGTTTGTATTTGTTCCTACTGATAATATCGGTATTTAAAGTGTGTGCTTACCTTGTCGACGTGTTGACAACCAATTCTCCTATTCCGTTGCTGCTGGTGATATTGCTGTTCAAATCATCACATCTATACTTACTAGCTGCTCCCCGCGGTTTCACCCACACAAATCTCGATCTGTTGAGAATATAGTAATAAAAAGTATATTTTATGTTAATCCAGAATGTAAACACACACACAAATCTTTATCTGTTGAGAATATCGAAATAAAAAGTATATTTTATATTTATCGAGAATGTAAACTATCTGTGTGGCAGAATTTATCCAATTTCGTTCAGTAGTTTTTGCGTGATAGAGTAACAAATATCCATCCATCCATCCTCCATAATATTAGTAGGATAGTAGTACATTACATGGGACTTAAACATAACTGGCGAAATATGGTACTATAGGTGCACCTCTGCCTAACCCTTCCGGGATTACAGGCGTGATGTTATGTATGTATGTAGTAGGATTTTTTAACAGAACTTGTATGAATTTTCATTCTCATGAATCGACTTCTAAATAAGATTTTTTTGAAATATTTCTGTTTAGGATTTTATTTATTTATTTTATTTTTTATTTATTTATTTGTTTGCTCTCATGCACATCACACATTTTACACATATTACTGTCGGTTTTTGTACATAAACTCTGTCAGGGCACTGCAAACGTAGATGTCAAGTCACATACACAATAAGTTATCTTAATGGAGTCTAAACTTATCAAAACAAAATACGATACATTTTAGAGAAATGAAATGTCTAGAACATGTCTAATAATTAAGTCTTATAAATACACATTATCACACTTATAGTCATATTTAGTCAGATATATAATATTAGAGGGTAGGCAGTCAAAATTATAATAATACGAGATAGTTATTCAACACAACACAATACAATACTTATTCATGGCATGGTACGTCAATACGTAATACAGAATTAAATCTATTATGTCGCTGGAATAGACAGTATTAAGGTTTTGACCAAACCGGATCTTACAGGAATAAAATACATAGTTAGGAATAAAGAACCTACATCTAAAAAGTTTTATCCGTCATGGATTGGTCTACTGTGTAATAAAAAAATTCTATCAGAAGTGATCTTAGTTTGCTATAAAATGTATTTGGATTCTCGTCATCTTTTATGTGATTCGGTAATTTATTATAAATTGTTGCGATTCTATAGTTGGGACAATTTTTCATTATTTTTAATTTTGGTGTCGGTGTAATTAACTTGTTTTTGTTTCTTCGGTTATAGTTTTGGTTTGCTTCTATGTTTGACCGAAAGTAATCCCTGTGTTTTTGCACGAACGTAGCTATTTGTAGGATGTAAAGGGAAGGTAGCGTTAGTATTTTATTGTTTATGACATGTGGTTTACAACTTTCCCATGGTTTAATATTCACTAAGATGCTTATACATTTCTTTTGCATGATACAGAATTCATTGAAGTCTGTACTTTCACCCCACAATATTATGCCATAGTTATAGATTACAGAGGTATAGAGTACTCGTAGATACTCACGTCAGCTCATCCTTACAGCAAAGTACGTATTACTCAGACCCAGCCATCTAACTATCTCAGATAGATTAATTTGTTACGACTACCACATTAACCAGAATGAGTTGGTTACCTCTGAAATGCTACACTGGATAAACTATGTATGTATTTTAACGAAGAATATCTATATCTACCTATTCTATTCATCATCATTTTATAAATGAAAGTCGCTTTTCGTGTCTGTCTGAGTGGCGGCGCTGTTTTTCTAAACTACGACCACCATTATTTAGAGAATTAATTCCGGAAGGTTTAGGTGTATAATACATTAATATTAAACATTAATATAATAGAGGAATCTAATTGGGGCTTTGGGCTTCGGGCTTTGGGCTTGGGATTGGGGCTTGGGGCTTGGGGCTTGTGGCTTGGGGCTTGGGGCTTGGGGCTTGGGGCTTGGCGCTTGGGGCTTGGGGCTTGGGACTTGGGGCTTGGGGCTTGGGGCTTGGGGCTAGGGGCTTGGGGCTTGGGGCTTGGGCGTTACTGGAAGAGACCAGCAAAGGACAAGCTGAATTGGAATTATTATTAAGGGACGAATTTAAAGCTACAGGCTCAGCGGCGCGGGCTGGCTCGAGCAAGGGCGGGGTGGACGTGTATTGGGGCGAGGACGGAAGCACGGCGGTCTGTTCTTGTGTTGACTTAGAATAGTACTGGTGGCCTTACTACTCTCCTGGAGGAGGGTAGTGGCGTCGTCGGGGATAGGGTGGCGAATAACACTAATGCGGGATGGAGTGTAGCGGATGACCGCCGCAATCAGGCGGTTGGGGTGTTTTATGCCACAGTCAAAGAAACGCTTTGCAAGTCGTTTGATGAACTGCTGGATGTGGGTATTCTAAGATCTAAGTGGAGACTTATACATTTCGGACATGGGCTCCCGCAGCCTTTCAGAGGAAACGGTTCTGAAGTATGCACAAAATCGACCCATCTCAGATAATATTACGAGCGATGAGCGAGGAAAAATACTTCTGGGCCCAACGCTATTCCTTATTTATATTAACGACCTGTGTAATATTAATATGAAAGATAGCAAAATTATATCATATGCCGACGACACGGCACTAATTTTTACCGCTAAAACCAGTAGCGAACTGTTCGAAATCGCTCAACTAGGTTTTAATACTGTGGCCAATTGGCTCCAAATCAATTTACTAACATTAAATGGCGACAAGACTAAATATATTCACTTCTCCATGCGCAAGCCTCAACTCATTACTAACCCTTATTTATATGCCCATCAATGTGGAAACCGTACAGTCAACACATGTAATTGTCCCTTTATCCTAAAAACGAGCAACATAAAATACCTGGGGTAATAATGGACGACACGCTCTCTTTTAAACAAACATATTGAAAGCCTAGCAAATAGAGTGCGCAAACTAATGTACGTTTAAAAAAATTGCGAACAATCGCAGATCCAAAATTAATAACACAAGTTTATTTGGCTCTATGTCAATCTATAATTCAATACTGTATCACTTCTTGGGGTGGCGCACCAAAAACTAATTTGCTTCCTCTTGAAAGAGCTCAGAGAGCTATTTTAAAGGTAGCAAACTTCCATCCCTTTTTCTTTCCGACAGATCTGTTATATAAATCCTGCAAGGTACTGACTATCCGCCAGCTTTTCATTATGCACTTAGTATTAAAACAGCACACTATGCTTACCTACAATGCTACCAATACTAACGACGACTACAAGAGACGGAATAACATGGTATGCTTATCTAATGCAACCTCGAAGCATGTCTTTGTAGAAAGAGTTTTTACATTCTTAGGCCCATTTTAGGCCCGTTTCTCTTTCTTAGCTTTCACGAGGTTCTTGTCATGTGGAATGGTAACATCGATAATCATTGTGCGGCTCGCTAATCGATCTATCACTACTATGTCAGGCTTATTAGCGATAATAGTCCTGTCAGTAATGATAGACCGATCCCAGTACAAAGTGACAAGGTCATTTTCGAGAACTGGGTCGGGCACATACTTGTAATACGGTAACTCAGAAACTTGTGGAAGTTTATATTTCAAAGCAAGTTGCTGGTGAACAATCCTGGCTACTTGGTTATGCCTGTGCAAGTACTCGCCGTTAGCCAGACGAGAACAACCAGAGATAATATGTCTGATGGACTCACCTGGACGGTGGCATGCCCGACACACGTCAACCGTCTCGTCCTTCATAAAATGTCTTCGGTAGTTATTCGTCAAGATAACTTCGTCCATAATTGCACAGACGAAACCTTCAGTTTCCCCGAAAAGGTCACCAAAACGTAGCCAGGTTATGGACGCTAGGAAATCTACACCAGGCTCATGAAGAGCCTCATAGAAGCGCCCGTGAAGCTCCTTGCTTTGCCATACCATAGTAAGTACTACAGGTTTGTGCCAGTTCTCTTTAGCCATGGAGATTGGGGTAAGCCCCTTGTCCACTGCGACCACATCACGGTGCATACCCAGTACTGCTTTAAAAAAATATTCCCTGAGACTGCACACCTCGCGGTTGTGTAGGGTCTTCGCATTTCAAAAGCCTCGACCCCCGCACTTTCGCGGGATGTACAGTCTCATCACCGATGATCGTGGATGATGCATCCGATTTGTGGTCAGAAGTGTACGGACCCACCTATCCAGGGCGTCGAGTTCGGTTTGGGACCATTTGAGTATGCCGAAAGAGTACATCAAAATCGGCATGACCCAGCCGTTGAAGGCGCGCACCTTGTTTCCGCCCGAAAGAAGACTAATTAATACCTTCTTCAGGCGGCCAAAGAAGCGCTCCTTCAACGATTGCTTCATGTTAATAACGTTGATGCCTAACGCTTCCGACATACCCAAATACTTATAGCTTTCTTAGATGAAGAGAGGGATCTGAGGTGTATCGAATCCGAAAGTTGAATACCTTCGGATTCCATAATCTCACCTCGCTTAACATGCATGATTGCACATTTGTCCACACCAAATTCCATTCTGATGGCGCTACTGAATGTTTCAGTTACCTTCAGTAGCTCCAACAGTTGCAATTTGTTGGGGGCAAAAATTTTCAAGTCATCCATGAACAGAAGGTGAGATATGACCTGACCACCTCTCTTCAACCGATAGCCTAGACCTGAATCCTCCAGCAGTGTGCTTAGAGGATTCAGAGCTAAGCAGAACCAAAGTGGACTGAAACTGTCGCCCTGAAATATTCCCCGTTTAATCCAGACAGGCTCGTCATTCCCCTGCATCTGTTGACACCCCGGATAGCGAAGGACCGTCCTCCATTGCCCCATACAGGAACTAAGGAAGGTGCGTAGAGTTGCATCTATCTTGTACAATTCCAGCACCCTCACAAGCCATGTATGTGGCACCGAGTCGTAGGCCTTCTTATAATCTATCCAGCATGTCGACAGATCCTTGCGGGAGCGAGGAACCTGTTGGCTAATGGCCATGTCGATGAGGAGTAGCTCCTTAGTACCTCGGGACCCGTTCCCACATCCATTTTGAGAGGCAGACATAATCGAGTTACTGTCAATGTTTGTATTAATTTTCGTTCTCAAAATGGATGTAAGAAGTTTATAGATCGTCGACAAACACGTGATCGGTCTTTAATTCTTGGGTTTTGTGGGACTACCTGACTTATGGAACAGGTGGGTAACGCCTGTTGATAGAAACTGCGGTAGCGACCCAGACTCTAAGGCTGACTGGAACTGAGATGCCAGGCTAGTATGCGAACTAATTAGCCATTTCAACCAAAAGTTGTGCAATCCATCCGGCCCTGGCGATTTCCAATTCGGTAACGGACGGACTGCTCCATTTCTGGTATAGTTTCACACACTCGCTCGACATCCTGCATCCAGTTAGCCTCAGTGTGACAGACGGGTACTGACCAGATGCTGCGCCAGAATGCACTTGTGGCGGCATCATCCGTGCGGCACACGTCTGTCAAATTTTGTTCAGGTCGCTCCCAAGCTCTATACCCACCTTTCATTGCTCTGGAACATGCGATTCTGCGTGTATCGATCAACCCGCCACTTATACCGCCGAATACGGCTCGCCCATGCACAAACTTTCTGCTTCAGGAAGTCGATGCAATCTGTGACACGGGACATGTATTCTCGAGGGCTTATTTCAGTCCCCGAAAATGCCCGCCTCACAAAGCGCATCACTCGTGGTCTTGTATTGCCCTCCGTGAAACGGTATAGTTTGCCTATGAGTACCATGGCTCCATCGATACGTCGCTCGATCCTGCATTGCCGGGCTGGTACGGATGGTTTTGGTCGAGTAGCTCCGTCACAGTTTGGAAACTTGACGTTAGCTAAACGACATGCCGCAACAGCCGCGCAATACAGGATCGAGTGTGTATCAACGAGATCCTCGCTGCTCTCGAACACATTCTTAAGTTGCGAGTCCAAGGGCACACACCAGCGCCCTATTTTTTTTTGTGCATAGATAGGCGTTGTAATCGCGGTCTAAGTTCGGTCGGAGTGGATCTATTCTCGCGAAACGCATTCTCCAGTGCGCTCCTCAATCGGTCGTTGCATTGGCTACTTACTGTGGTAACCCTATCATCTTCTTCTTCAACACCATGATTGAACCGCGGTAGATCAATAGTTGACGCTTGTACCGCGGTTTGTGCCGGAGTCGAGACAATAAGGTTGCTCAGTATCTCTGAGCGCAGCCTATCAAGTGCGGCATCGTCCAACCTATGATTGCGTTGGATGACCCGCACCTGATCCGACAGTCGTTGGGCCGAGACGCTGACGGTTGGTTCTAGTTCCTGAAAAAGGGACAGCATCCTATCACGGTACGCAGTGAGCTGAGTTCCCCCCTCTGTAGACCCATAATATGCGCGCATGACGTTCTCGTTCATAGACTGAGTCCATCTCATGCGCTGCACACAACCACCGGCAGCGGGGACCCGGCTCGCGGCCGGATGGCCTCTAAGTCCCAAGCTCCTCGGTGGCCGGCCTCTCCCCTGCCGACGAACAGGTGTTGGCGACGTCGGCGGGGAAAAATACTCGTCGCTCGAGCTCGACGCAACTACCGCGGCCGGTGTCGTCACAGCACTCACGGTGGGGCTGGATACCGGCGGCGGCGAGGCGGAGCTGGGCGAAGAGTCCGGAGGTGGTGGGCGTGCTTGACGTGCGGCTGATCTCGTCAACATTTGTTATTTTCATACTTATTCATTATTTACATGTTCCGACATGACAGATGTCACCTCCAATTCGGCAGTTTATGGCGTGAAATTCTGTGTTATTTTGGTTCATTATACTTTTTTATGTTCTTTTTTGGACTTCAGGCTTGTAGGGGTACTCAGAAAATATAAAAACTGTGTCTAAAATGAATATAAGTAATTGAAAATTATTTTAACAAATTTCGTGACGTGTTGACGTTGGTGTTGGTTTATTATTATTATATTGTGAAGATGGCGTGGCTTAGCGTGTGCACATGATAGGGCCGCTGTCTTTATGAATTGGAGTCTACCGAGAGCGAAACAGGCGCTTTTCTGAAGACGAAGGACTCATGGCCTCAAGGTGAGATGGTGATCAAGGATTACGCCTCGGTATTCAGCTCGCTTCTCCCAAGGAATCAGCTTGCCATACATAGTGATCGGGTTGAAACAGTGCTGGGCGCTAGTTATCATTTATAGGAAAAGTATGGAAGGATCGTAACCGAATACCAATTACTACAATAATCAAACACAAATAATTTCTACCTAAAGTCTTGATCGAACCCATACCTTCTAGCAGGTCTTATATTAAAACTGCATTCTTTATTGAACAAATTAAAAGCTTTTTAACTTGAAAGTGTAAATTGATGCTTGTGATTGTACACTAAACTCTTTAAAAACAAAATTAAAACTCGACACTACAATCAAACCCCAAAGACTTTATAAACGCAAGTACATACATAGATAATATTATTTCAATAAGACGATACGTGAACAAAGCGGGTTTTAAAAGGCATTCCACTTTTATGGCGTGTTCAATCCTGGGGGTAATAATGTTGACAACGTAGTTCAAATGGACGAGTAAGTGCTGGCCCGTATTAAACGGACCACGGGAAGGTTCTTAAAATGTTTAGCGTCGTATGTTATTTAATTACTCTTTCATATTTATGGGGATTATGAAATATGTAGAGCAGTGGTGAGCGTGGTGGCCCAGTTGTAACGGTCGCGACTTACGTGTCGTAGGTTCGAACCCAGACAGACGCTTTACTTTCTATAAATTATTTCATCATCACTGCTCCTAAAACGGTGAAGGAAACATGGTAATAGATATCTTGCAGGTATGTATTGGAATCATTGTAGATCACATTAGTCTAGTTATGATCATCATCTTCAAATTTGAGGTATTACAGTACTACTGCAGCATAATAGTATAGTGGTATGAAGAACAGGGTGTAAAGTTCACTCTTACTCTATGGAAATGATGCAGGATTTTGCGTAAATTCAGTGTGAAGCTTAGTTCGCAAGTGGCTTTGTAGGTGCCGCCACATCACTCCCCTCCGGAAACCGGAGGTCGATAGTGCGCTGATACTTGTATCTAGCGATGCTTTCTTCCAGTGAGTCGGAGCCAGGTGCCACATAGCACACGGTGACTCGGAACTGTCTGCAACGATGCCCTGTGAGACGGGATGGCACTGCATTCTGCTCAATTGCGTCCAATGTGGTACAGCGCCGGGTTTTCGCTGACTGGTAGCGTCGGCCACGAGAGGGTTTAAGGGCTCTGCTTGTGGAGCGGGCGAAAGTGCAATGTGCAGTGCTAAAGAGGAGGCTGAGGGGATGCGCTCGCGCTGCATACTGATGGTTAGGATACCCGTTGAAGCCGTAGGTGCTGGCTGGCTGTGTGACTCGTCGCTCTAAAATAAAAATAAAATACATTTATTTCGAGCAACTTTAGCTCATATGCGGTGTACACACAAATACAGAACACACAATAAAAGGATAACACAAACAAAATGAAATACTCAATGTGTGCAGTACGCCCTAAAGAGCGTTATCTTCACCTCCCTCGAAGCTCTGTATGATGCACACGTGTACCACGCCCACAGACTGCACGTATTGAGAGATGGGCAGTACGCCCTAAAGAGCGTTATCTTCACCTCCCTCGAACAGCGCGCAAACCTGCGTGCGAGCATGTTCGCTCGCACCGACAAAGCCCTCCGTTCCCGCTCCATATCAGCATTATGCTTGAGGTCGGTCGAAACTATATGCCCTAGGTACATAAATTGATCCACCCTTTCGAGTGGAACACCACTTAGAAAAACGTGTGGATAGCTTCGCATACGTTTCGTACTGGTCTTAAAGACCATGCCTTGGCTTTTGGTCGCATTGTACTTTAACCCATGACTAAGGGCATTCTACTCACAGGTCCTCACCAGCTTTCTGAGGCCACTGACTGACACGCTCAGCAGCACCATGTCATCAGCATAACTGAGGTTATTGACACAGACTCCACCGACATGGCAGCTGACATGCTGGCTGCTGAGCGCTAAAGCTTGCGAAAGTGATAGTAATCATGACGTCAGGCTGCAGTAGTTTGCACGAAGGCTGCACTGATAACTTTTCGGGGTCACCAGTAGATATAGTGGTATGAGGAACAGGATGTAAAGTTCACGCATACCCAATGGAAAAGAGAGGCTCCTCCGACTAGATGGGTGTCGTGTCTGGTGGGCAATTTCCGACGGTTGATATCAGAACGTTGTATAGGTATATTCTAGTTGCGCGGTAAACTCTGCTTGCGCGATGTAGGATTTTGTGTGACGTCAGTGTGAAGCGTAGTTCGCATTTGGCATTATAGATGCCGCCACAAGAGTAATGTTTTCTAAACTCAATTAAAAAAATTGCGGTGTCGGTATCCTCCACTTTTAATCGAAAAGTTTTGGAGCATTTTAAGTTATACCTATGAGATTTTATTGAATTTGAAAAATAAATAAAAAATGAAATAAATTCAAATTTTCATTTTACAAAAGAGGACAGTCCGCGCGGTCTATGAAATGAATTGATATACTAACTCAGCCTTCTCTATCAATCTTAAAAAGTATTTTGTATGTTCGCAAAAACTTAGGACTTTAAAAATAAGAAGCGATTTCCATCACATAAATACACGTAGTAAATATTAAATTGTTTTACCCAAATTAAGATTAACTAAAACAAGCAAGTCATTTCTGATAAACAGTATCCGCTTTTATAACAAGTTGCCGAAGTCGGTTACAGAACTTAGCGAAAGCGATGGAAAGTTCAAAACCCACATCAAACGTGTCCTTATCAAAAAAGCATATTATAAGATTAAAGACTACGTCGAAGACAAGAAAGTTTGGCAATAATTCCTTATGCACATGTGGCTTCCCTGGTACCTTATAAACGGCATCACTATGTAAATTTTTGACAACTTCTCCCAAATTACGTGTTTTATTTTTGTTTTTTTTATTATTAGACACTAATTTATTACATACCTCTTTTCCAATAGGAGGTGTAATTTTGATATTCAGAGAAAAATGCAATTTTTTAATATAAATGATCGGATGTTTATTTCATTATAAAGAGGAAGGTATGCCGTTACTAGTGGAAAATAACATCAGGCAAATGACCACCACGACCACGCTTACAGGACCATATCCTTTTCATTAAATTTTCCATAACCAAATCGCAAAGTGGCTGCCCTATGTCCTCGATAGCCTCACGAATTCCATCTTTGAGGTCTGAATTATAAGTGAATACATAATCGACTTCTCTACACAATTGTTTTATTGAGTTTTCACACCTAAATATTGTTACTGCGAATATTACAAATTAGCTTCTGCCTTCGTCAACATAAAAATTTTCTTGTTTTAACATTAAACATATCCTATGTTACTCAGCAATACTGTCTTTCCAGCAGCTTTCCATTAGTGAAAGAATTTGAATCGGATCAGGAATTCCGAAGATTCCCCCAACATACAAACTCACTCACAATAGGAAACCACGACATACACGTAGTTATTAAATATATACTAATATAATATTATACCTAGTAGTATAACAGGTGTAAAAAGACACTTAACGAACTCCCCAAAATTGTAATATATTTCTGGTTACGGAGATATTGAAGGTCAAAAAAACCTTTTTAATGTTATAACACAAAATAAAATGCTCTCACGACCCCCGTCCCGTTGCATACACCCTATGCACAATGTTTTGCGTGCGTATCGTTGCGCACTACCCAAAACAGCGATTTTTCACACCAAAAATAAAATTCGTTTCGCATCAATTATTATTGTGCTTTGTTACTTAGTTGGGTGTAAGTATAGAATGTGTAGTTGATGGCTATATGATGGGTCTTTTTATATCCTGTAGATTCAGTAAATGTGTTGTGGTTCTATTTTTCAGTAACACGTAGTCTCACTCCATTACAAAACATATTATCGCAATGTGCCTCAAAGTATAACCAACATAAATACATAATTATGTTCGTCTGAATACCATATAGTAAGGGTCGAGTTTTCTTTAGTCCCTCAGGACGACAAGTAACGTACAACATAAACTTTACCCTAAGACATATCATTACAGAATTATAGTATCTTTGATTACACCCAGAAGAATTTTACCATAGTCTTTGTTGAGAAAATTGTTATTAAACAGTGAAAATTGGTGCAGGAACAATCTTAAAGTACAATAATGAACGCACTTGTTTATTTGAAACTAGCTGTGGCCTGCGACTTCTTCTGCGATCCAGGATGTAAAGTATCCTATGTCCTTACCTAGGTCATGGTCTATCTATGTGCCAAATTCCATCCAAATCCGTTCAGCCGTCTTGCCGTGAAAGCGTAACAAACGAACAAACTTACTTTCGCATTTATAACAATAGTTAGGATGAAACATAAATAAACGTAGGCTGACGTAGGTTCCTAAAAGTTACTCGTAATCTATATAAAATTAAAACATGTGTGAGTGTGGACATGAAATGGATCGAATTTGTCCATAATTACCAATAGGTGACAGCATATTTGTAATTAAAAACTTAATGCAACTAAACTTAAATACATAAAATTAATTTTTCTTTACATGGTATTTTCTTTAAAGAGAAAGTGCCCTATTTAATTTCTTAGACCGATATAGGAGGTTCTCTTTTTAGTCAGAAGACTCTGAAGTCTTCTATTTATCCTTTCAAAGTCAAAGCTAAAGTCAAATAATTTATTTTTAGTTTCTTAGACCGATATAGGAGGTTCTCTTTTTAGTCAGAAGACTCTCAAAGTTAAGGTCAAATAATTTATTTTAAATAGGCTCATAAAAGGCACTTTTGAACGTCAACATTTACATCAAAACAGAACTGATCCTAGTCGCCCCTTCCAAAAGGTAGTTTCTTAAGGAGAAGAATGGGCAAGAATCTCTACATCTTTTAACCCTATTTTACCAAATGTTGTGCTGCAAGACTTCTAGATTCTACAATAATCTAAATAATTTGTTGAAAACGTTACACAAATATTTAAACTAAAGTTTTCTTTTCAGTATTTTTCAGCTAAACCGAGGCGTAAAATTTTCCGCCAAAGGAGTGAGAAGTGTGCATTAGCCACTAATTCTAAGAGAGACACAGAAAGTAAAATTTATTATTCTATTCGAGTACGTCGCGAGGTGACGTTTTTAGGAGAATATTTTAGTGTTTGAGGAAGTTAGGGAGTTTGTAATTAGTTTGGTGTACCGCCAGGTGGCTCCACAGTCTTTGCAGTACCATCACGTGCCATAACTTTTTCATTTGACGCGCACACGAACAACTTTTCCATTTCTTTTTATTAACATCATAACGAAAATGAGAGTAGGCTTTATGAAGAACAGATACCTGATGGTTTTGCTAAGTATCCTCGCCGCCTGTCATTTTGTTAGGTTATTATAACTTGGGGCTGCAGAAAATAAGATGTCGCCCGCTGATAACTAATGTATATCGACGTCCTTCTGTAAATTAGTATACTGAGCTGAAAATGATGTTAATTTATTCAATTTGATTTCAAGAAAAATGCCGCCGTAGACAGGCAAAATACTGAAAAACTAATCTACAACAAAGTAATTACCTACCCAACATAATGAAGAACTTTGACTCGAACCTACGGGCGATATCTCAATAAAGTTACGGTATAACCACACTAGAATTTATTATAAAAAGATTTATACATTTCTCAAGGCTTTTAACCGTAATAAAAGCAGATGTTTATTAGTTTAGACGACTGCTAGAACCCGAGGCAAATGTTCTAAACAACGGAACGCGTTATGGGAAGAATTATTTTCCCTGTTTGAATTCTCATTTTGGGAATGAGATAAAAAATCTTTCAAATCACGTACTTGAGAGAGTTACTTAGCTTAGGAACAAGTCTTTGTATCTTTTTTGTACATTAATAATTTGTTTGGGTCGTAGAGGGGCCTCTGACTTACATATAAGTTAGCTATGTTATTTTCTCATACAAAGCTGTCAGGAATGTGAGGAGGTTTTATATTTTACGTGCAAAGAATGTAATGACAAAGGACATAGCATGCGCCATTATATTATAATACGTTGGCGGTGTGCGACATCGCGTCTTTGAACACGTCTAAATTGATAAACATAAGTCACCCGTTCGCGGGGATTCTTTATACCAGATACGAGTATGTATATCTCTGTTACAGAGATTATTTTAGTATATTCAGCCAGTCAGACATGTAGTTCTGATTTACAGCAGAAGTTGGCTTATTTTATGTCTTGTTCTCAAATAAAAAAAGACAATTCCTATCTGCTATTCTCTAGTGTGTAACACAAAATGTTTATTCTTACAAGAATGTTTCCACCTACTTACCACAGTGAGAGTTCTTATCGAATGTTTCCTTTCACGGTAAGCTTTTTACAGTATTCTCAGAAAATACTTTGCAAAATGCGCATTGCACAGCTTTGTTAGCACACTGAAATATTAAACGACACTTATGCCGACCGTGGGAAGCCGAACACATGACTTACAAAGCATTTTCTTTGATTTGTTGCTGCGTATGGATCCAGTATTACTGGGTAGATACATTTATGGAAGCACAGATCCATTACCGTATCCTAAATCAACACACGATTAGCATTCATTCCTTCACCCACCGTCACTTCTGCCTTAATAAACAAACACTTAACGAAATGTTAATGCTATTTTCGCACTCCACACAATCTGTTCTTGTTTGCAAAAAACAGAAACATCGGCGACTGATGAGGTTTATATTGTCTATTTTTTTACGTATCAGGAACTGGAGCATCCTTTAAAACTTTTCCACTTACTTGTCCAGAACCCCAGACCAATTTTATTTTCAGCTAAACCAAGTAAATGAACAAAACCAAAACAACCGGAAAAACTTACAAACTTGCAAGTGTAAGTGGGAGCCGAGTTTCCAGCTGGAACTTGGCAACATCTCCAGTAGCGCGACCGAATAACTTGCAAAAACAGTATTGGATTAATAGACCAGCGGAATAATTACCCGATGCATAAGTCTTAATAAAGAAGAACGAGGAAGGCAGTGAATTGAGTGGTGTGCCGCAGTGCGTCGAGTCGTGCAGTGGCGTTGACACCGGCGCCGCGCGGCCGGCACGCGACCAATTTACTTAAGGCTTTACACAAGCCAGGTCTGCTAAATCACTGCTAAGTGACTGTTAAATCTTTGTCGAAACTACGAGAGCGGGGTGTCAAAAGGTTGATAAGTTTTTGCGAAAACAGCATTTCAATAAACAGCAAACTTGATTGATTGAAATATCGGATATTGGAAATGCAATTACGATGCAGTATCCCCTTCGGGAAACACCGGCATGATACACACCTGCACTTCTCGGAAAAGTACTATTTCCTCGATTGGGGTAAATCCAATCCTGTTTACTCCCGCCCCGGCTTTTACTAAGAATTTTCAAATAGAAAAAATCCAATCCATACTTACTTGGTAATGTTGTTACTCCCAGTTAGATCAATTGGAATTGAAGAAAATATTTTTGTTAATTTATTATGTTTAATTACTCCCGGGATTAGTTTACAATCCATAAATTTTGATTTATTCGCGTAGATTACATACCTATTAAGTTAATATTGTTTTGTTTAAATAAGCGACAAGCCGCGTAGGTAATCACAGACCAGAGTTAGAAAAAATAATCATTTCATCATCAAAATTCTTAAAGAATACGAGACTCGTGAAATCCTTGCAAGTTACGTTTAAGTTAAGGAACGCGAAAAATGTCAATACGAGTACAAAAAAAAAATGCCAGTGTGTCGCGGCCCTAAAGTAACCACAGTTTCACATATTTTACTATTAAACTACCTACGCGAAGTTATTCGATGTAAAATAAGTCATTTCGAGAATTATCTATTATGGTATTTGTATAACTTTTAACTTTTTGCCTCATAATTTGTAGGTACAGTCAGCGATAATCTGTAAATGGAAGAAATTCCAACTTTATTGGAAAATCTTTAAAGTTTTTCTTTCATTTTGACGGTAAATGGTTCTGGAAGGAAAATAATATAATCTGGTCGCCTGATAGGGACTTGAGGAAAAAAATTAAATTCGAAGCAATAGGAGAAAAATTAAACCAGAAGTTTTTGACAAAGTAAATGTTTGATGAAAAGAGGATGAATTTAAATAATTGGTTAATTTAAATGTTTTTTTTTCCTGCCGGTTATCTCAAAATTATTTTGATTACAATATGTTGATTTACCTTTTCTAATCTGAAAATAAGAAACCTAATCCAAAACATAAGTATGGCGCACATGGTATGCAAGGTGTTACATTAAATTTAATCCCAGTAATTTTTTGCCACAACGACGCAAATATACACAGGTAAATTAAATCCCAGTTATTTTTTGCCACAACGACGCAAATATACACAGGTAAATTAAATCCCAGTCATTGTTTGCCACAACGACGCAAATATACAGAGGTAAATTAAATCCCAGTCATTGTTTGCCACAACGACGCAAATATACACAGGTAAATTAAATCCCAGTCATTGTTTGCCACAACGACGCAAATATACACAGGTAAATTAAATCCCAGTCATTGTTTGCCACAACGACGCAAATATACAGAGGTAAATTAAATCCCAGTCATTGTTTGCCACAACGACGCAAATACACAAAGGTAAATTAAATCCCAGTCATTTTTTGCCACAACGACGCAAATACACAAAGGTAAATTAAATCCCAGTCATTTTTTGCCACAACGACGCAAATATACACAGGTAAATTAAATCCCAGTCATTTTTTGCCACAACGACGCAAATATACACAGGTAAATTAAATCCCAGTCATTTTTTGCCACAACGACGCAAATACACAAAGGTAAATTAAATCCCAGTCATTTTTTGCCACAACGACGCAAATACACAAAGGTAAATTAAATCCCAGTCATTTTTTGCCACAACGACGCAAATATACACAGGTAAATTAAATCCCAGTCATTTTTTGCCACAACGACGCAAATATACACAGGTAAATTAAATCCCAGTCATTTTTTGCCACAACGACGCAAATACACAAAGGTAAATTAAATCCCAGTCATTTTTTGCCACAACGACGCAAATATACACAGGTAAATTAAATCCCAGTCATTTTTTGCCACAACGACGCAAATATACACAGGTAAATTAAATCCCAGTCATTTTTTGCCACAAAGACGCAAATATACACAGGTAAATTAAATCCCAGTCATTGTTTGCCACAACGACGCAAATATACACAGGTAAATTAAATCCCAGTCATTTTTGCCTCAACGGCGTACAAATATCAATAGGTAAAACATCAAATAATTATAAAATTTATTCTCGATAAAAAATAACAATAGGTAAGTCTTAACAGTACAATAAGTACCCATTTAAGTGTGTAGTTAAGGAAGTTCTTTAACAGTACATTAATGTTAAGAGGCAGTTGGACTATCGACCACGAGTACCAATCCACTTCTCTCAATTGATTCTAACTATTCGTGCGCCAACTATGTTTTCCCTTACTTTCCCGATTCGATTACAACACGTTTTCTTCTACATTTAACACACAAAAAGGTTAATCCAATAAGAAACGAATACTGGCACATGTATACTTTATTTCCAATACATCTTTCTCTTATCTAGGATGCAACCTTCTTTACATAAAGAACATGCTTTAACTAAAGGTAACTAAGATAAACGGTTAAAAAGTATCGAAAAAAGATTACATTTAAATAATATCACCCCAGCGATCAGTTTCGCCTACGCGTGAAAGGCAATTGCCTTCATGAAATCTGGCCTCCTGGGCTCTTAGTAATCAACCCAAGGAATGTTCGATTCCGACAAAGATTCCTTTTTGCAAGGACTAAAAAAGATTCTTATCATGAAATAAGGGCAAGAGAAAATTACAATTTGCGATGGGGCATAGAATTAGCCGTGGCCTATTTCTGCCTTTTATTTCTAAGTGGGACTATTTTTTTGGATTTTTTTACTCGCTGTTTTGCCCTGTCTGCATACTGAATTAGGAGATTAGGGTTCTACCTCACTCATTTTATGTTTGGGGTCGAAAACACATTCCGTAAGTATTAGCATAAAAAATAATAGTCCATATAGAAATTCTGTGCGGCTCTTAAACCCTTTCAGGAATTTGTTTCTTTGGGCAAAAGGTTACACATAATTTATTAACAATAAGATATCTTACGCCGTAAATAGATAGATACTGGCTTTCAGGCTTATCACACAGCTTTATTTGTGTAACGAGAATGGAGTTCTATGGTGAAATCAATACGGCGTGATGTCAATTGAATCTGCTTCAGTGAATTCAGGTCAGCAACTGTTCAGTTTTGTTATTTACTACTGGCTGCGCCCCGCGTAAGTCTTGATTCCGTGGGAATATCGGGACAAATTATCATGTTCTACCCATTTGTCAAATTTCATCCAAATCCGTTCAGCCGTTTTAGCGTGAAAGCGTAACAAACAAACACACAAAATTTTTAATAAATTTTCTTTATATTATTAGTTTACACTAGCTTCTGCCCGCGACTTCATCCGTGTGGATGTCGGAAATTATCCCATGGAACGCGCTTCCGAGTTAAACGGTAAGCCTGTGTCCTTTCCCAGGATGCCATCTCCTGGGGATGAACACAGGCTTACCATTATATCTCGTTGCCAAATTTTATCAAAATCCGTTCAGTGGTTTAGACGTAAAAAGGTAACATACAGACACTTTTACTTTCATATTTATAATATTATAATATTAGTATGGATTAGTTTAAATATATGAGAATGGGCAATTTAACTTACAATATTTTGTTAACAAGTTAATAAGACACAGCTGATACATATTTTGGTATAGTCATATCTCGAAAAAAGCATTTGTATATTAAAATACACTCCTTCAATACAAAGGTATTGAAGGAGTGTATTTTAATATACATGTGGCGGCATATACAATGCCATATGCGAACTACGCATTACACTGACGTCACGCAAAATCCTGCATCGCGCAAGCAGAATTTACCGTGCCACTAGTCTCCTCGCAGACACAACACCCGTCTGGTCAAAGGATCCTCTCTTTAAAAAAAAGAATGAATGAACTTCAAACCGTTCCTCATGCCTTTATACCTTAAAAACCAAACAATTTAACCAACACACACTAATTTAAAACTCTCTCAAAGTCTCAAACAATAGTCTAACTACTAACTAAACAATTGAAACCTACAATTCAGTGTGGTTGAATTAAATCAGCCGAGTTAAGTGTGACCGTGCGAAGCAAATCTCGGCGAGTGGTCGGCTTCATAATTTCATAATCTTAATGGCTACCTCGGTCCGTAAAGTGGAGGAACTTAGTGAGGTACCCTCCCCTGAGGCAAAACACTTTGCTGACCATATCTTACATCTCGGTAATAACCCGGATAATACACTGGCCGGTTTTTGAGTACGCTCTTCTTAACTTGCGTACATTTTTCTTAGTGCTTATTTTATGTCTTTGCTATTTGTATAAGAGATAATTGAAGGTAGTATTTTTATTGTAAGGTTTCGGGGTCGTTATTACCTGGCTTTGTGTTTTACTAATGGTTTTAAGTAATGAGGTGTACGCATTTGTTAGGAATACGATTGCTAAGCAACGTGGATTCTAATGCACACCAGGGCCATTTTTCACTATGAACACTTAATGATTCCTTACGAAAAATCACATAAATTCCTTAGCTAACCAAGACATTTGCTAATAACGTATTCTCTATGACAAAATGAACGAAACCGCACGAAATGAACGCGAAGTTCGCGTGGTTTGAACTGTCAATATACCACGCTTGACGACCGTACGTAGTCGTTGTAGTTTCGATTTTAGGAAGAATGTGTTCTGGTTAAATTCAGCAAAACTTATATTGAAGAAGGTAAGAAACAATTGTGTTTGACATTGTAGCTTTATGTTCTTATGAACCCAAGGGCGGATCCAGGATATTTTTCTGGGGGGGGGGGGCACAAGGGGCGGACGGGCAAAAAATTAACAATAACTGTTAGAAATAAACTTGAAGTATCATACTTCAAGTTTATTTCTACAAGTTCAAGTATGTATATCAAGGTTTATGAAAGTGTCAAAACAATAGAAAAATTAAATGTTTTGTAAAGGCAGTTTTCTTTTATGTTTCCTGCTAAAGATGTCCAGCACTTAAATAGCGCCCATTTTTGCCGCAACGTCTTGATCGATCTCCACAGTACACAAAAATACCGTCTGGGGGGCACGTGTCCCCGTGCCCCCCCTTAAATCCGCCCCTGTATGAACCATTGTCGAACATGATAATACATACGATTATTACCTTCAATCACGAAATGGTCCAATCAGTTATTGTTGGTAATATTATTATTTCAAAATCTACAGGAACCATCCTCAAAGAAAAAAATGTACAGGCATACTCGGACAGCTTTTATAAACAGACGTAAGTACGTTCAAAAGCATTTATCTCAATAAATTTTAACACGGCTGTCAAAATATTGTCATTGTATTTTTTGTTTAATATAAATTAGCGGGTAATGTCTTATATCAAGTCACCATACCTAATAGGAAGTTGGGAGGGGTAGAGTCGACCCCCACCTTTCCCCCCGCCGGAGGTGCGTAGTTTTTTAAAATAAATGTTAATGGTTAAAAAAATAATTGATTGATTTCTGAGAAGTTAAACAATTATCAGATCAAATTAGAAGACAGCAAAAAAATCTATGTAATTGATACACAGCGCTTACAGTCTGACATACAGGTTCTTGAGGGCAGACTTAGCTCCCTTTACATTAAATATGTAGGTTCTCAGAACCAAATTAAAGAACATATCCTTGCAGCTAATGAGTTAGTTATGTGTCAATGTACTTGTCAGAAGGTTTCAAACCCTGATGCTGTCCAGTCTGAGTTAACGGAGTCCTCCGTTAACTTAGACTGGACAGCATCATTCAGACTGAGAGTTTGTTTCAAGACTGTATTATTAACCAAGATATATCTGATATAGTGCAAGATCTATCTCAAGTGGTACAGCTTGATATCAGTAGCTGTCCATCTTTAAGTAGTCATCATTGTTATCATTCAGTTATGTTATCAGATAGTATAGGAAGAGGTTTAGATAAATGTATTAATAACAACCTGAGTTATTCTACTCAAAACTATTGTACGCCAGGGTCAACCTACAAACGAATAATGGCATCAGTAACAGGAAATGAATATAATCCTGAAACCAACATTACTGTATTTGTAGGTAAAAGTTCTAAGGTCAAAAAAGATGAAATCACTGACTGTGTAACAAAGCTGTTACAGATAGATTGTAGTAAAATAATATTGTGTGCTTTCCCATATTTTGAAAGACTGAAAAATAGACAAAACAATTATATTCATATGCTTAATAAGCATATGCACTTTTTAGCTAGTCATCACAGTGACAAGCTTGTGTTTTTTGACACCAACAGTTTTGTTGAAACTTTAAAATCGACTAGGGATACTGTGTATCTGCCTGTTAATACACACAATACACTATACACTACAATGTGCACACATAATAGCAAGGCTATTAGCTTTATATATAAACTCAGACATAAGTAGTATGTCGAAGTCTTGTGTTATAAACACCACAATAGTTAGTAATAATACAAAAAATCACGTGTCGAGCCTGAATAAATGTAGCTCAAATGTAATTCTACAAACTGTACAAAGGAGGTTCCATGTCCCTCACTCACTACGAGCTCACCGTCTGGTGGTGACTTTGAAGTCTTGGGCTTAACTCCGGATAATCATTTAAACTAGTTTGTAAGACAACAGAAGGTACCAGGAAGAATAATTATTCTTATAACTAACAACAACAAGGTATCTTCTTGCTCAAAAAGAAGTCACTTTGAAAAGAAGGTCAGCAGAATGCCTTGAAGTTATTTCATCAAAATATTCAAGGTATTTCTTCCAAATTATTAGAAATTGAAATGTTTTTAGAAAACAAAGTTTGACATTGTTTGTTTTACTGAGCATTTCAAATGAATGGTGACAATTCTCTTGGATTAAAAGTAAAAGTGGGTGTTCCACAAGGCTCGATATTAGGTCCTTTCCTCTTTTTAGTATATATTAATGATTTACCCCATTTATTAAAAATACAACCACAAATGGTGTTATTTGCTGATTTTTAAGATAAGTAGACGTTCATCAAATCTTGACGACGTAAATAACGCACTGCTGCAGGTACAAAATTGGTTTACTGCTAATAATTTAGTATTAAATGGGAAAAAAACAAAATGCATAAGGTTTGCTTTGCCGAATGTTAAAAGTACTGATTGTGACATAGTATTGAATCAAGAGAAACTAGAATTCGTTGATAAAACGATTTTCTTGGGGATCACGCTCGACTCAAGGCTGCAATGGGGTCCCCCTTTAACATCTCTTGCAGGACGGCTAAGTTCAGCAGCATATGCTGTAAGAAAAATCCGTCAGTTTACTAATGTAGATACCGCGAGGCTAGTCTATTTCAGTTACTTTCATAGTATCATGTCTTACGGTATCTTATTATGGGGACGCGCTGCAGACATCGAGTCTATTTTTATTCTGCAAAAAAGAGCCATTAGAGCAATATATGGCTTCCGCAGGCGCAATTCTTTAAGGGAACTGTTTATAGATATTAACATCATGACCGTACCTTGTCAATATACTCGTATATATTAAAACATCATGTACGTAAGGAAAAACTTAAATTCTTTTGAGTAAAAGAGGTGAAAGACACAACTATGGGACTAGAAATAGGGACCAATTGGTTCAACCGGGTTTACACATACTCCAACTGAATGAAAAGAAGTTCAAAACTTGTATCAAACGCACACTATGCAGCCAAGCATATTACAAGTTGGAGGATTACATCTCTGACGAAAATGCTTGGCTCAACGCTGGTTCTGCTCCACAAGGGCGCCTAAACAATTGATTAGCATTCGGAAATATTGTTGGAGCTGCTGCTGGAGATTCTAAAAACTATCTTTGCACTGTATAAATTCAATCTTTTAGTATTGTATAATTGCAAAGCACACGTGTGAGCACTATATAGTACCTACAATAAAGCTACCCTATATTTGGCACGTCTGTCATTGACTTGAATGTGCCCTGGCGGCTGAGAGTGTGACACGCTCACTCAAATGTCTCGCTGGTGGTGGCGTGTGTGTTGGATCATTAAGTTCCCTTAAAAATGGTTGAGCTGAATGGTGCTGATCCATACGTCATGTTCGTGAACGGGCGCCGTCAGTGAGGACTGGTCATCTCTTGGCAGCCACGGCTTATTTTTATTTTTATTTCCGATTTTTTATGTTTTTATTACGATTTTTAATGTTTTTATTTACTACATCGTTCTCACTTGTATAATTTCAACAAGACTGATGTAACAAATTTTTCTGTATCCATATTATTTAAAAGAGTGTCCATGGAGTTTCTTGCCCGTTCTTCTCCATAGGTACCTACTTTCGCTTTGGAATGGGCAACAAGCTTCATATTTCTGACTGACCGACCCCTTGACAATTCAGAAGTGCCTGTAATTGGTTTATTTGAAATAAATGCTTCGAGTTTGAGTTTGAGAAAATTTGTCTTAATAGAGGGGGAGGCGTGAAGGGAGGAAGGAAGTAAAGTCGCGCCCATTCCACCTCGCTCAAGGTGCGTAGTTTTAAAACAACGCATCTCGTTTTTTTAACCTTTAACATTTAATATAAATAATTAATTATATTAAATGTTAAAGGTTAAAAAAACGATTGAATGATTTCATTAAAAAAACTACGAAGGGGATGGCATCCCCGTCGTAAAGTTTTACATTATTATTTTTTTAAATTCATCCCATCATCATCCCATCCATCAGCGTGGCAATGCTGCCAGTCTTCTGGCACTTCTTTAGGCACGTTTCAAGGTGACAGCGATGCGGACGAGCGATGAGTACTTAATTTGTATAGGTAGTTAGTTATTTAATAATTTAATTTAGTTGTTATGTTTTAATTAATTTGAATAAAGAAATTAAAATTATTAATTTAAAATGTCAAAAAAAAAAATATTGACAATTTAATTCCGTTTCGAGCATTCGTAACTTATTCACCCCTATTTTTTAAGATAACATTAAATTTTTCGACGCAACTCCGGTAGCTAAAATTGCATGGCGCCCGCTTGAAATAAACTCAAACTCAAAGCATTTATTTCAAATAAACCAATTAAAGGCACTTTTGAATTGTCAAACCCCACCGTGAAAGACCCCTCAAATTCAGGCGGCTTAATATAAAACCCAACCCAAATTAGCCTTTAGGTTTTTAATGTCATAAGTCGAACTAGTTTCTTCTTGTGAACCATAGACCTACCTAGACCAAAGTAGTGTTGTCACTTTTATTTCTTACAATGGGAACCCCGGTGTGGTAAATTTTTTAGCCTGAAAGATGAAACTGCCAATTATGCTGAAAAAATGATATGGGTAAATATGTAGTTGCACGAATTAAGGTTAAGGAATCATATTTGAGCCAAGACCTACAATCTGAAAAAAAATAACACCATAAATCATGAGCTTTATCTTTTTCCCAATGCTGTTTGTTGGACTAGAATCTATAATTCGTATTCCAGCCGACCTATTCGGTAAAAACCTCGACGTGAAAACTTAGGCGAAGTGATTTTGAAGTGAGTTGTTAGTAGTGTCAGTTATACCCCTAGCATCATGCATCAGGTAGACTGAAAGCTAAGATCAGCACAATTAGAGAGCCAGACCAACATACAGCATTGGGAAAGAGGTTATTTTATTTTAAAGATTTTTGTAATCCAGTTATAAAAGTTAACATTTTATATTAATAGCTATATTTTTCACTAAGCAAACCATACAATAAATAAAAATCTTTATTGCTGACCATATTATGATCAAAGGTGGTCTGCTTCTTTATTATGTAAGTCACTCGATACTTTTTTTTTGGGTGGTAAATCATCAAATGATTTCTCCCGCTCTGGGTGGAGCGGGAGGGCGTCTCAGACTTTTACTGACTAAAACCCACCCGTGTTCCTTCAGTTGTCTGTGCCAGGGCAAGTCACTAGACACTGAAATAGCAATATAAAAAAGGCACATTTAAGCCACTGAATAAACATAACCGTTCGATTATATTTCACCAAAATTGTAATACCAATTTACTTTACCGAACGCAATTCCAAAAATTTGTGACCGCCATTAAGTTTTAGTAGCAATTCCTAAAACTAGTTTCATCTGAAATTTTACGAAGCGTTAAGTCACAATATCGTTTCGATCTGTTCTAGAAATTCGTGTATAAATAAAGCCTACATGAATTTTGAACCGTTTTCCCACAGCGATTCATAAAGAGGGCTTCAAGTGCACCGTCATTAATTCAATTTACATACAATGCCGGGCCTGATGTGCTCCGCGAGACAGATAATCGTACAAATGACTTTTCGAACTCAGCGCTGGATGGTGTTATCTTCGATGGAGCCACATTAACTAGATTATTTTTGCTGTATTAACATTTCCGATTCCGATTTCCAATACGATAATTTTATGCGCAAGATTAATTCTCGTCTGAGTCATACAAAGTTGGGTATTTTGTTCCGCACATAAATGTTTTTATAGTTGTTTTTCTGACGATAATAGGTTGTTATAAAAGTGTTGACGTATTTATGGTATTTCTTGTAAAGGTGTCTACAATGTAATGAGTTCGTAGAAATAAAATAACTTAGTATCATACTAAAACAATAGTTCTAGCGGTTAATACTCGTAATGAAGGTTTACGAGTAAACTGATAATGGTGTCTCTCAAATAAAATAACGTAGTACACTAATAAATTAAGAGTAAAAAAAAATACGATTTATCCAAATAACCTTTTACATACGTTCTTATAGAATTAATCACCAAAACACTAATAAAATGATTATAACTTTCACATCATAACCACAACAAAAAACTATTGATTAAAAACCACTTTGTCCATAACGAAACGGAAATCACGAAATTAAACAGCAGCGCGTACTTTTTTCAAACTGTCACATTTGAAATATCGTTATTTAGTTTGCATATGACCGTTCGTCGGTCGACAAACGAGAGAGGGGAGCATAGAAACTGTAAATGGAATGAAAACATTCGAGTTTCGTTTTCATTCATTTAATTAGCCGGAGTTTTAAACGTGGCGCCGCCGTGTCGCTCCCTCCCGTAATCGACCATCCATTTGGATGTTTCACTATTTTCTTTGTTAACTGGCGTTTTGTTTCTGACTTCTTTTAGCAAATCCGATCTGGTAAGTAATTTTGGCGCAGTGTTTGTTTTCGTGTTTAGTCTGCGCTTCGAATGGCGTAGCTGCGTACCTAGGCATGCTACACCGAATTAAATGTGTAGAGACCTACTCGTGACGACATTTCATTAGCGCAAATAAATGAGGTTTGAAAATGCCATTCGATTAGCATAGGAGGTATCTTTAACCATGAGTATTATTTAATTTCAGTCCATTTTCAATACTCAACTATTTACTAGCAAATATGAAAGTAATTAAATTAAAATAATTTACATGAAACTGTTATTTAAAACGCGATACGAAACAAGGGGTTTCTAGTTAGATTTTTTCCAATCCTGAAAGCAATCAGAGAATGGTGAAACAGAAAAGCTATTTTTTTATTTCTCTAACAGCAGCAGATGCAAACGGGAAGTGCATTGGGCGACTTTTGTTTTCAACTTTTCCGAATTTATGACTTGGATCCCACATGAGTTCAGGCGTGAACAAGTTTTCACCTAGTTGTTACATTTTTCACAGGTAACTGTAGATGTTTTTATAGTAGATTATTGCATCGAGCACAAAGTAATTTATTATTGCACCGAGTGCCTGATTTTTATCGATATATATTATTATTAGATTCTAATCTTACAGGCACGAGGCCAATGTAAATTACTTAAGGCGAGGTGCATAATCTGCTTTTCTTTCAAATATTACCTATAGGAATAGTAGATAAAAGAAACTCATATCAAACAGTTAAAAAATAAAGTTTAATTATTGAAATTAAAAGTTATTCTTGAGCAGTTATTAAACGTAAGGTTAAGAGTTTTATTGGGCAAATTTATATTTAAATTTGGAACAAGTAGGATAGAAACGAATAATACGTACGTAAAAAAAGTAATTATATCGGCTGGCTGAATAGAGCTAATCTATTGAGATTGGCACCTTTTGGTGCGATAAAAAAAAAAAACTGTGCAATAATTCAATTTCTTACATTTTTATGGCTCTAGAGCATTAAAGACTCGCTTTGTACTGAGTTTTTAGTGTGATTTTGATGAAATTAAAGCATAGTTGGAAGAAAAATTAATTTCTCACTTTGTAAATAAAGTTTAACGTGTGTTGGCGTCTGAAGGCTGGAGTGTCGTCTGGAAAGGCAATTAATTACCAATTCAAATCTAGTAATAATGTAAGTGATGCTGGCGAAGAAGGCCAATATCTTGGGGTGGAGCTGTTCGCCTTCAATTAGTGCAGAGGCGTCGGCTCGCCTTATTTATTCAGAGGGACGAGATAAAATAAAAAGGTAGAAAAAATATCTCTGAGATAAACATTCACATGCTGGAGATGGGAGCCAAAGGTTCGGTATTAGAATACGCTCAAGGTGCTTTCGGAAAATATTTTGATTTACTACTGACTATTTGAGGGTCCGGAGACTGATTGAATGTTGCACTCCGAAGTCAATATCTACCGATTCAATTTCGAATTGTATTGAGCAGTACAAAGTGTATTTACTTAGTGAAGGTAAGTAGTTTATATGTTCTGAGAGTTCAGTAACTTTCTCTGATAATGAACTTGGGTGGGTGGTGTTCTAAGAGCGCTGTTATTGGTTCAGAGACTCTCCGTTCAATAATTACGTTCGTGTGTCATGGAAGAGCTTTTTGTTGCGTCGTTTAGCGCGTGATTAGTTTTAAAGGAAATATTCCAAAATGTATGGAGCATGGGCCAGGTTCTTGCACACTAAACTTCAAAATAGGGAAACACTACTTTAAACTGCCTACTTTAGACTGCCTCGTTGGTCTAGTGGTCGCAATCGCTACTGCTGAGCATGAGGTCCTGGGTTCGATCCCCAGGTCGGGAAACGTATTATTGGGTTTTTCTATCTGGAACTTCTCAGTAGCAGCCCGAAGTCTGGATTTGTGCCCGGTAGATGGCAATAGGCTTGCCCTATATTACATGGGACTTAAACATAACTGGTGAAATGTGGGTGTACGCCTCTGCGCCCTTCGGGGAAACAAGGTGTGATGTTATGTTATGTTACTACTTTGAAATGTCTTTGTACGCTGGTTACACTTGAAATTACACAACAAAAACCCGTCAAGGCGGTAAGCTGTCATTTTGATTGATTAATGATGTTTGACATGACGTAAGTGTCTGAAGTGACAATGTTGACACTGTTCTCTCTGTAAGCTCATTGGTCGATCTGTGGTGTACTGTCATTGTTTAAGGGCACAGAGTAAATAAATCCGTCATGACGCCATGTTGAAACTCGAACGATGAGTAGTAGTTATTTTATAAATATCAATGAACGACCACTTCATTTAATTGAACTATCTGTATGTTTCCCGAATTCTAAAGATTTTTTTCTTTCTTTGTGGTAGTGTACATAGATCTGGCCCATTTTGAAACATCTCCTTTAATTAGCAATATTTCCCATAATATGTTAAAGGTACGTTTTAAGATGGAAATCTTTGATTCAGAGATTTGAAGAAAAAAAAGGAAGTAAATCTAAATCTGTACTTATTATATTTTAAAGTCGCTCTTTGTGTGTCTGTGTGACAAGTAACGCAAACGTAACGTGCGTTTTGATGCGGTATTCACCATTATTTTGAGAGTTTACTCCGGAAGGTTTATGTGGATAATATATTAATATTAACCTTTTTCACTGTCAACTTTTGAGTGTACAGTAGAATAAAATACCTGGTTCATTTCAATTTGAAAAAACTTATTTATGCAACAATTTTTGACTTAAATAAATATAATTAAAAGCAAATAAAAAATTAAAGAAACTCTGAAACATTGTACAATAGCTATAAACAAAACACACCATGAAAACCAGAAACGTTTAAAATGACAATGCCAGAAACTGTATAGAACTTTGCCCCACTCAAATCAAAATGTCATTTACAAGCCTGCAATATGCAGCATCTTAAAGCTTATTTATTACTGTTAACTTAACATTTGTCCTAATGTCTGTAGAACTTGCGGTTTCTGTTAAAATCTTTAAACAATAATGACATTGATTATAGGTTAGGTGCCGTTTATAATTGTTAAAAAGCGATTTAAACAACATAAACGTTACGCATTGTCATAATGAATAGAATCGTAATTTGAGTTTTGTTTTACAGGTATTTAAAACTTTTTTTTGTTGTGTTTCATGCGCAATAAGTAAGGCAATAGGAAATTCAGGGGTTGAATTCCTTTTATCATTGAATTGTAATCGGCAAGTTCTACTGAAAAACAATGTATTATGAAAAGGTCCTATTATCATTACAACTATGTTCACTAATTGACATTTCCTGTAAATAGCTGGGGCAGGATCTGGCATTGTCATTTTCTCTACTGTGGCCACTGTGGGCTAAAAGGTGTTAATGTGTTCCGGTCCCCTTATACAGTTGGCAACGCGTTCGCGATGGCGTTACGAAGGCTCTGCGGCTTTACGACCAACCTTGACCATTTTTTATTTGGTACTTGGACCCACCATATACTTTTGACATATAAGTACCATATCGCTGTGCAAAACGTAAAATCCGCATTTACTTGTTATGGCATGAAATGTAACATCCTGACATTTGGACATACGGACTAAATAATAATACATAGGTATCAGTAAGGTTTTGTTAAAGCTTTATTTAACATTCGACATTTCTTTATTTCACAAAAGTTTAATATTAACATATTATCCACTAAAACCTTCCGGAATAAACTCTCAAAATAATGGTGATAACCGCATCAAAATCCGTTGAGTTGCTTGTCACAAAAGCAACTCAACGGATTTGAGTGGCTTATCACACGTCGGAGACAGACACAAAGAGCGACTTTAACCTATAATTTATACAGCTAAAGATTTACTTTCAAATGTTTAAAACTGCTAGTACTAACATACAAACACTCTCACCTTCTGCCCATGATCGTAGGCAAAAACTACAGAATGCTACGATCCTTACATACTCAATTTGCCTTTCTCTTTTAATCAATCCACTACCATAGAAGTGTACACATACTTTCACAAAACAAGAGAATAGATAAAACTTTAATGTTACTTTTATATGTTATTATCGCCCCGGAAAATCCGTTACAGATCCCTCTTAAAAGTGCGTAGATACATTGGACGTTTTTTGTGTAAAGGTGCCTCAGTTCCCGGATTAACATAATAGGATATTCTTTGTCCCTGTAACTTGTAGGCCTCCCGTGGGAGACCTAAAGTTGCCTCCAAAGCCCATGGGGTAAAGGACTGGTGTATTATAAAAATCCATTGGTTTACGTCATCATGGAACCCTTAGAAAGTTGTTTTTTTATGATCAAGCTACGTAAAATTGGTTGTTTTTTTTTCTTTAAATAAATATTTTCACTTTCGGTGTTTTACGTTATTTAGTAACGTTTGAGTTTATCTATATTGAGTTGGTTAACAACATTTAAAAAAAACGCGTACTGTTGTTTTTATATAGGAAAACTACAAGTAGTTTTGTGTATTTATACACTGTTCAAAAATAAACATTGAGATCTATAGAGGTTGTTTTGTATACTATCTTAAAAAAATACAACACACCATAAAATTCTCATCCACGAAAACAAAAAAAAAACGTTACCCCTTCCGTATCAAACAACCATTTCACCATGTAGCACAATATTTTTAAATTGTAATCATGGTAAAAGTACGTTAGTCGGGTCGGTTGGGGCGCGTGGCTCATAAAACATGGTTCGGTCTGCACTAAATGTCAATGTACAAGGGCACACTTCTGTACCAATACCTGGAGTATGTACTACCACAGTCTACAAATATCACATGCCTCATAGTAAGTCAATGTGAGCGTTTTCACAGATAAATTCTGCGGGGGTTTACGCATAACCTATCCTACCACAGTTTGGAGCAATTTAGATAAGGTATAAAGTCTGTCATTTATCAAGCCCTGTCATTAGTATAGATGATTAACAAATGTGCATTACCCAGGTGGTAACTGAGACAACATTAGCTATCTATCAATTTTTGCGCGACCCCCGGCACGAATAACTTTGATGTCAATAAGTGCACAAACAGTTTTAGAAAAAGTTTGGCTCTGTCTTGATAACTGCACACACCTCTGCCTAACCCTTCGGATTGTACAGGCGTGATGTCAGTCAGTTTTTTTTCTAAACACATGTCATATAACCTAACTAAAACTGACATATAACACCCTGGTGCTGTAGGCATAGCATACATTCTGTAGGTAAAGTCGTGCGAGGATTCTAGTAACAAATAAAGGTCAAATTCGCGCAAACACGTATCCGTTTGTTGAAACTGAGATATGTCAAGAACGCATTTTCTCGACGGCCGGACTGTAGTAGATACTCTGTGGCACCACCTTTCACTTTATACTACAGTATCGATTGCTACGTAGTAATGGCAAATTGTATTACATTTACAGCAGTCAAAATATGATCTAGGACTGATCATATTTTGTCGAGCTCTCCCTAACTAGCCGGCGACCCTAAGCCACAGGGGTGTCGTTGCTAGTACCTGATATAGGAGAAAGATAATGACATTATTAGATGGATTGACAGGTCCAGTGTCCTAAAATATGATTATCTTCTTTTTAAAGTGCTTTTCTTCGTTTCAAGGAAGAAAGAAGGAAAACGCAAAAATAAAAAATGTGATTTGACCTTTGTCGTTGTTGATCAAACCTACTAACTAGTATAGAATTAACCTGCGAACTTATAAACATTGTAGAAATCAGAAAAATATGTGTATTAATTTTCTCCTAATTTTGTGTGGAAACTGAGATTTTAAGTAATTTGTTATCTTTGACAAGAATCACGGGTAATTTGAAAACTCAATAATGCACTTAGATACAATGGAGAACACTGAGATGAAAAAAGAGACTAGTATTCCAAAGTAAATTAGGACTAAACACTCATAAATCGAATGAAAGGAATGTTCTTACTCGATTAATATTCATATTATATATGTAAGTCGCTGGAGAGCGGGGCTTATTGACAGTATTACGATGTTAAGAGGCGTGAGGGCACATGTATGGAGCATATTGATTCATTCAGTGTTGACTATTCTGTTGATTCTCAATAAAATAGCGAACACTGAATGAATCAATATGCTGACCCTGCATGGTTTAGACATACAATGACCAAAACATCACTGAAGATAGATACAAATTCTGTTCAGCCAAAGACCCTACTAGATGAGATTTGGTCATGTGAAAGTATTAATACTTGTACTTGCGTATCTTTCATGATCATTTGCAAGTATGGCATTTTATTTCTAGTTCACAAAGGGTTCGTTCTTATATAAATATTCTACCTGGAAAAACACACGTCTACGAATCACCAACGGTTCTCTGAATAAATAAATGGAGCCAATAAGACAACAAATACTGACACCAGCACAAAACTAATAATACTTTTAAGTATTATTAGTTTTTGTGCTGTTGTCAGTATCTGTTTGTTGTCTTATCTGAACTAAAGTTCAGCTTCCAAGAATCACACTGTTATGTAATACGTTTTCGTAAGTAGGTTATTGGACACACTGAAGAAATAAACAAATTTTCTTCTTAATATTTTAGCGTGATTTCGTAACAGTATGCTAAATTTATGTATCGTGCCGTCTGCAGCGCGACGTACCTCCTCGTAGAACAATTGAGGTTCACCATGAAGTCACTCACCGCTCCACAGCCTTTAAGACCGCAAAGCAAAACTTTATGACCTGAATATTTATTATTTATAGTTTTCTGCCTACCATCGATTTGTCTTGTTCCACATCTAGCACGTCATCAATGATTTTTTGCCTTATCAATTTAATATTTTCGTTGTACGTTGTTGGTTTAGTTGACCTCGTAATTGTATTCCACCTTAAGGTTGAATGTCACTTCTTTTCACATTCTTTCCGAGCGGTCCACACTGCAGAAGCTGCCTTCTTGGTCGCATCTCATCAACATCACCAAGCGTCTATCTACAATAATATGCCAGAAGCGTGCCCTCAGCTTTTTCAGACATATTATGCGTTCACCTAAGCATGGTCTGGAAAGGCTTATGATTCTGGGTCGGGTGGAAGGAAAACGCGCACGTGGCAGAACACCAGAAAAATGGTCAGACGCTATCAAGAAGACTGTTGAATGTCACTTGCATTTCCTAAAATAAAAAGGTCGATTTATAACCCAATGAAGGTTCAATTAACTGGAAATTGTGGTCAAAAGTGGTAAAGCAATTATGAAGTCGACTATATGTACTTCGCATCACGTTATTATGTGTGTTAAAGCTACATGAAAGGAAGAAAACATCTTAACATTTGCAAGCTTTTTTTAAATCAGAATTAAGTACCAAATGTATAAATGATATCTATACGATTATAGAAAAATATCGCAGCCGGCAGAATCGCAGTATCGGTTCTATAATTGAAAACATGAAAATGATACTCGGCAAAAGGTTTAACTGTCAGTAAAAATGGTGTTTTAATCCGTCCATCGATACCTGCCGGCGACAGCCGGATTACCGCCCTGCCTCACTGTCCACGAACTTGCCGTTTTTTTTTTAAATATTTACGCGGCTATATTTTACATTTTTGACGTTTGAATTTTAGATTCAACCAGCTCGCTGCACTATTTCACCCCCTGTATAAATGAGGCTCATTAAACTTTTTGCTGTGACAAAGAGTTTAATGTAGAACACATCTAAGTTCAGGTAGGGCTGGAAGTCTGCCAACTACCTGTAGATGTTGTGCTCTTTAGGAAATTTACAGCTGCTAAGGTGGCATTTTTTTATTTCTTTTTGTGAGTTATTGGAGACGATAAATGCAAACAAAAATTTATTCGAGCTCGAACATGTACGGAACGTCCCGACTGATCTTTTTTCTCGGTGGCTCGTGCGTCTGTCACACGTTTCCTTCCCCTTTATTAAATTTATTAGAATTGTATTCGGTAAATAAGTGAAGCGATAGGTAACGTCGGCGTATTCCCACGTTTAAGGCGCGTCACCGGGAATCCCGCGCCTCCCCGGGGCGGCCGGCGAAATGTTAAGCGGATTCACGTTATTGTTGGAGCCATTTTGTGAACTTGTATGGGGAAGCCGAATGTTTCCAAATAAATTCGGTACAAAGAGATAGCACTTTGAGAAATGCAAGAGGTTCTTACGTTCTCTTTCCACAATCTCGCGAAATTCATTTCCTTGAATGATAAAGACAGTGCCATCGCCGAAACACGAGCTTCCCTAGAATCGATCGTTAAACAATTACTGGTGAACATCAGAAATAGAAGATATTATCGATGCCACGAAGAGGTTTGCATTCAACTTTACGACCTTGTTCGTATTTATTAAATATGTCGGTCTTTACCGACCCCAAATTTTACGACTGTACAATAAAACATGTCTCGACATCCAAATTTATATGCGTACATAAAGTTTTATATCCGCGCGACTTGCACCGGCGGAGGTTTTCCTAATTGTTACCGGTCATGGACGGGTGGAAGCGGGTCACGACGAGTTCATGAAAACTTAAAATAGTGACGAATCAGCGAGCGACAAGCTCTATAAAATATGATTGTGCGAATGTCATTGTACGCAGACGAACGATCTACTTCAAAAGCCATGGAATCGTAATTGATTGGCGGTACGAGTGAGATCGATAACAGCGGCGTCGCACGCGCCTCCCACCGGCTCGCACCGCGCGGCTATCTTAAGGCGACCCCTGTATAAAGTCGCGCTTTCTAATGATGTAATTTGCGACGTATAATATCCACGTTACCGCCCCGTGTTGACACGACCGGGCTTTGCAATCTTGTTTGTTTTAGTGTGTCTGCTGGCTTACGTCCTAAACGTTCAATTTGTGTGATTTTTTCGAATGATTTAACAATGTCCCATTCAAAATAACGTGTTCATGAACCGTTCATCGAGTCTAAAAACGATTCAGTGAGTCATGTTTATTGACGTTTTGTTGCTTTAATTAGTCATCGCGGTTATAACTCGTTGGCGCCGCATATAAAACAGGTGGGAATTTCATTTCACTAATAGCGTTACCCTAATAGCGTATGCAGCAATTATCTGGCGGACGTGTTCAAGCGTACAGCCATCGGTCGTAAGGAGAGGCTGAGCTCGGAATTAGCGTGCAGTCTCAGGTGCCCCCTGCGTTCTAACACTGCATAGATAATAACGGCATAACTACTGCAGCTTATGCAAACTTACTGACGCCAGTTATACACTCGGATGGTCCGTTCACTTTATGAATTGTTATTGAATTATACATTCATTCCCAAGCCGTCAACTTGATTATAGATTCATAAAAATAGCACATTGTGGTTCTCCGAATACGTAACTGTGTTCAAAGTCAAAGTCAAAGCATTTGTTTCAAATAGACACGATTTCACTTTTGAACGTTAACATTTACATTAAAATAGAATTGATCCTAGGCGACCTTTACAAAAGGTAGTTTCGGATGGAGAAGAATGGGCAAGAAACTCCACCGATACTCTTTTTAAATGTTTTATATAAATTAATTATGTAAACATATGTGAAGACGATGCACCAAAAATAAAATTACTATACCACAATAGATATAAATAATTAAAAATGATACAAAGACAGATAAATTAATAATGCGATGGTTCTCACATAAGAATATGTCAGTGTGTGAGTTAAGTAAAAATAACAAATTATACAATTAAATTAGCAACCATTATGATTTTGTCCAAGCATTCTTATCGTGGATATCATTTCTTGAAACGTGTAGTACCTAAAGTATTGTGCTACAATTGAACAAAGCCTACGAGTGCTCGTAGCCGTAGCGCGTAGCGACGTCGTAGCGCGTAGCAACGTCGTAGCGCGTAGCAACGTCGTAGCGCGCAGCGGTTGTTATATATAAGGAGTCGATTACTTAAATAATAAATATTTATAACTATGAACAGTCATTGAGTTTAATGAGAACATGAAAAGGTAGGGTAAAAGACATTTTTATCTTTATCTAATACACAATAGAATATCTTTATACGATTTTTTGTCTCTACGATGTATTTTATTACGGTATTACGCTACAAAGATTTCGTAAACAACTAGAAATTCAAAACAATAACATTGTTAAACTGAAGAAACGTTTCTCCGTATAATCAATTTGTAGATAAAGCGAAAAATCGTACGAAGTAAAAGTCATTGTACAATAATTGTCTGTTATTTCCAACAGCCCACGGCAAAAAACATTTTCCCAGAATGTTGTCTGCATGGAGTCACCGCTCAACGGCCGCAGCGCGTATTTAGAAAGGCTATTTCGATTTAACTAAGGCGAAGTGTTTTAGAGTTTCCATAATGTTTTCAAACATTTTTAATCAAATCGGTAGGTTTTTGAACCTAAATTTCTCTCATTTTTTATGATGAACAATGGAACAGCAGAAAATTTCGGCTCTATGCAAGGTGATGTGCTGAAACAGTATAGGTAAATACGCGTACGTGGCGCCAGACATTGACTCATATAATGCTTTAAGCAATTTAACTCTACGTTGAACTTTTGATATTTTATAAATCACACAGCTGAATTCACTCGCCTTTAGTTCACCATACATACAACTTTTAAATGTGGGGTGGGTGCATTCAAATGTCGTGTGTTAATTAAATTGAATGCCTCGATTCGCTTTAAAATTTTGAGTTGGACAATTTTTCAGATCGAAAAATTATCTGACTGTTATTGACTACGGATTTTGATTTTACTTATTAGTTGTTTTATTTTTGATTTTATTCTTTTTTTCAGCTTGGATTGAAAAGGCACAGGAGCTGAAGAGATATGAGGAACAGGGTGTAAAGTTCGCTCATACTCTTGGAAAAGGGAGGATCCTCCGACCAGATGGATGTCGTATCTGGTGGGCAACTGCCCAACGATTGATATCGGGAAGTTGTAAATCTACTCAACTGTTGAGGATCCTTGATGTGATTCAAGATCTGTATGCTGTAAAAGATATTAGCAGAGACGATGAAGTTCCTCGAAAGACCGATCTGCCACGTCTGACACTATATATGCTAGCTGCGCGGTAAACTCTGATTGCGCGATGCATGATTTGTGTGACGTCAGTGTGATAAGTTGTCCGCATGTGGCGGTGTAGATGCAGCCACAGAGCGAACAAAACAAACAAAAATCCAAATTACAACAAAATCATTTGACCACATTCGCAACTCTGTCAGCGGCTGTCTCCAGAGAAGCGAAACTAAACTATTGTTCGTATTTTGACAGGAATCAAATAAAACAGTGTGAAAGGCGGTAAAATCTTTTTCATACCCCTATTTCTTATCTGAGCGCTTCGCGAAGATTTTTCGTGGATGCCATTTAGTGCTAATGCCTGTTGTGGGACGAGTCGCCTACGAATTGCCACATTTACTGGTAGTGTCGTCCTCTCGAACCAACGTTAAATCCTGCGTTTGGAATGAGCCAATGCATCTTAAGCAAGGGAACGCGGCTTTAAATTGCTTGCTGACAAAACTGTGGAAAATTCTTGTACTTAAGTAGTAGGAGTTTCTCTGTAGACCATGTAGTAGCAAATTTTGGAGCTTAGTCGAGGCTCAGGGGATGCGGATCCAATGTATACCGGACAAATAACCTCGGCGTGGCGATAAAATCACTAATTGAGGCTGGTACATGCATGGGGGATGGGGAAAGTACTGTTTCATTAAGCATGACTCACCGAAGAGTAAGTATGACATTTTCATGTTCGATGTTCACAAAAGAACATGATGAGGACATGATGTTCGATGTGCATGAGGTTGTGGGTTCGATTCCCAGGTCGGGCAACGTGTTATTGGGTTTTTCTATCTGGAATTTCTCAGTAGCAGCCCGGAGTCTGGATTTGTGCTCGGTTGATGGCAATAGGCTCGCCCCCTATTACATTGGACTTAAATGTAATTGGCGAAATGTGGGTGTACTATAGGTACACCTCTGCCCAAGCCTTCGGGGAAACAAGGCGTGATGTTATGATGATGATGATGTTCACAAAAATGATATCTGCTATGTTATGGATAGGGTGAGAATTTCTTTAGCAAAGTTTTTATCAATTTTGTTTACACGTACTTTTTCCCAAAGGGCCCAACCCTTTATCGCCTGTAGCGCTGTACCTATTATATAGTACATACATTTTGTTGATAAGAGTACATAAGTCAGTAACCCAGCGGCTTTGGATACAAAATAACACGATCATTATTATTTTTAACCTATATTAAATTATAGTACATTATGGTACTAGTGTGTAACATTTTAAGAGAGCCGAGGACGATAATTATCAATACACACGTGTATCATACGACGTTTTTCAACACTCTTGTGAATAAAATATCAATAAAAACTCATTTTATTGAGTTTTTGATTGAACAAATAAATTAATGTTCCTATTGCGTGCTCATTACATGCAACTTCTTATTTAAATAGATAATTTTAACTCGTACGTGTTTAATAAATAAAACTTTCACTTAAATATAACTTTTGTTTTCTCTGTAATAGAAGAAAACTTTTAATTCCCCATTTTGTACGTGGCAGAATAGGCGCAAAACCTATGCGCGGAAAATAAAAAAAAAACCTCATCCCTTTAGTCTGTGGCCGATCGCAATGCGCGCGCATAGGAAAACTGATTTATTAAACTGAATTTTTCCCGCTATGGCGGGAAAAATTCAGTTTAATAAATCTACAAGTACTAGTTACGAAGAAAATGATTTAAGAACAACGTCACTCCACCAATAAATTAAAAAAAAAATCTACAACTCACTAGTGAGTTATAGCAATGAAAAAGTCACAGTTTGATTATGGGTGTCATTCTGTGCCTAATTGCGGTGACCAAGAGCCACTTTATGAGCAAGTGTGCTGAAAATTATATTACTCAATAAAACGTGCACAATGACAACACTGAATGGTTCGCACCATTCGGTGTTGTCATTGTGCACGTTTTGTAAAATAGATGTAATTGTTTTTTGAAACAATTTACGTAAATTGTACTGTATGTGGATGTGTGCGTGCTGTCACTTAAACACGTTTAAACGCATATTCAATAATGATTTCCATACTAAAGTTGCAGGGAAGTGGCGAAATATGTTTATTTGTGAATGGCTGGTACGATGATGACGGCTTGCCATTTTAGTTTTATAGATGTAATTCAACAATGCTTTTTCAATAAATTTAAAACTCTTATTATTTTTCCTCAATGTTTTAAAACGATTTAACAATGTGTTTAATTGGTTCTTCAAAAAGTTGACACAATACTTTTATATGTATATCTGAGGAGAGATCTCGGCCCGAGAAATGTGGCTGTACGTCTTCATGATGACCTAATAGTTAACTTCTAACCTCAAATCTCAAAGTTGGAACCGCCCCGAGATTTTAAAGTCACTTGCGGTTGCTTTTCTTTAAAAACCTGCTACATTCCTTCACTTTGCATAATATTGGCATAGATTATCTTGTGAATTAAACAAATAGTTTAATACTATAATTTAATATACTAGAACGATAATCAAAAGATCTGATTCTGTAACTTCACTGCGACAAATATATGAACTATAGCCTCAATAATATAATAGGTATGTTCATACAATGAAATAATTACTCAATTTACATCGTATATTGTCACATCAGAAACTTTATATTGTATTAAGTAGTTCAAGTTTATAGCACATTTCAGAACGTTTACTCTTGTACTTAAGTTCAGTAATTTCAAAGAATACCATGTATCTTCACTGCAATTGTAATTTTATGCGACAATAAAGTTTTCGGTCATTGCTTATAACTTAACAACTGTAGTTTTACATTATTTTGTGCTTAAAATAGTTTAGGTATTACAACTTTATAACGTAATAAAAATTTAGACAGCTTTCGTAATAAATTATGCATGTATTTTTCACAAGGGGTTAGGGTGGGGTTGTTGCTGCCTCCTGAATCAAACATAGAGATGGTTATCACGATGTTTTGTTTAAGAAAATCCAGATTTTCTTTTCAACGCTGCTATGTGTTATTCTATTCTGGAACCTAATTATGTGTAAGTAGCTCTACATCATTCTTACTGCGTGTCAAAGCTTTTAAATAAATTTCCAGAGCGCCACAAAGTGAGTGCAGTGAATTTTACGATCGCGCCGTTTACAGCCATGCATGTGAATTTTATTCGCTTATATATAGGCTTTTAATGGGTCGTACGTATCAGAGACATTGGTTGTAAATGTTGCAATGTAACTTTTAGAGAAATGTGTCCGATGTAATTGGACAATAAATTGATTGATAAATGTTACTGCACGAACATTACATTCGAATACGCGCCGTGTTTACTGAAATATAATCAGTTTCATTTTATTGGTAGGTGTGTTATTTGATGATACGATTATGGTAATTCGACCGTTGATTCGACTTCATTCGCATAGATTTAAAATTTGTTCAAATCTACAAATATGTACTTTACGTGAATTGAGACGTAAACCTGAATGAATTCGTTAAAAACGTTTCTACTTTAAAATCGTGTTAACATATTTATTAACGCCGTAATATTCACGTATTCCTCTGAGGATATACCCATAAACAAGTATTAACAGCATGTCATTAAAAAATTCAAAGCACCGTCGATTTATGGAGACATTAAACCATGAATATCGGTTGAAGTCGACGAACGCGCGCGACCCAATCGATGCGACATTTTTTCGTGTAAAACAACCCTTTTTAAACAATACCTAATATTTGTCCATCGCGGTAATATGGTGTGTTAGCGAGTATGCAGGGAGCCGGCCGGCGCCAGCCATCGCCTAACGGCCCCTAATTGCAGTGTAGACAACATGTTACTTCGGACAAATTCGGTGCGCTATTATTACCTACAATAACCGTTTACCTGCCGACCAATTCAATTCTACAAACTTACCCCATACGACTCGTGTGTTGACACAATTGGATTTTCCCAATTCCATATGACAATATAGGCTCACGTATCTGAAATAAATGATGGCCGCTATCACACTACTCCATAATGTTTGCTGGCTTATACAAAAGTTGAATAGCAACAAACGAGCGTAGTACGCCGAGGGGGGAAATGTCATAGGCTGTTAATATGTCCACGTAGTGTAATCAGGTTTGGATACTAAAGTAAATCTGCTTGATTTGGGAGTAAAGGAAACAATGTTTATCTGATGTTTATTTTTTAAACAGACAGCCAATCATGTTGCATTATTTTGCATGGCGTATTGTGGCCTGTGTGCTGTACTTAGTAACAATTTCACTAACAGAAATTATAAGTTTCGAAGCTGTTATTTCTTAAATAACAAGTAAGTCATGCATTGTTTCACTATTCAAAGGTTATTTACGTTTTTTATTTGCCTCGTGTAGTTCGTATTGTTTAGTTTTGTGGCTACCTCAAATCACAGAAATTTAAACATTGGGGTTAGAACAAATAGACATTAAGGTTCTGCGAGATTTCCGTTTCACCTTTTCTTTCAGGACTTATAGTGCTATGTCTCTACAAAAAGGGCTTCAATTGGGTCCTTAAGCGACGGATTAACAACTTGCTTAGTGCATATTCAATACTCCAGCTCGACATGTCCTCGTACTACGACGGGTGCATTGGAACCACTTGGGGACGTCTGCAGTGCCCCATCGGCGTGAATGAGACATGCATTAAATTGTGGGGAATTACCCCATTGAGGTGTTGGTTGATGTACATTAGGAATAAGCTTTGTTTTTGTTTGGTTTTTTCATGGTATGGAATACGGTTTGCACCTCTCTATTTGAAGTTACTGCATCCATTTATTTCGTACTCATGTGAGTACAAAATTGCTAGAACTTCAATAGATAGTGCAACCCCAAGCAAGTAAGTATTGTTGGAAGTTCCACAAAGCTAAGTTATATTGTGTTTAAATAAGCTAGTGCCTATTTGTTACTATGTAATCGAAATGGCAAAGTTTACAAAGGACTGTATTCTCGACAGTGTGAATTATGTTAATAATGTTATGCTGTGGATGACGATGAAGATTAAATGAAAAAAAAAAAACAAAAAATATTTTTCTAAAACTTCACCTACCTTCTTAACGACGGCTTAAGGTAGGTAGGTATTTATCATCATGATCTTAGCTCTAGGGGCAGTGTGTTTAGGCCAGGTTTCGTTTTCCGAAGTGTGTCTGCATTGACGTACGGTGTTCGAAAAAGTAGGCATGTGGTCAGCATCACATAGACGCCTGTTATATCAAAAACACTGTGCTTTGTGTTGCACACTGACTAGTAATGAATTAAGTGTAGGAATATTTGGTGACTTCCAGGCCTTTCAGCCACAGCGAGCTGCCGGCATGCTCGATTGCCCAGACCGTCAGAACCGCTTACTCGCGCGGTTTCTGTTAGATCTCTATTATATAAGTGTTTGTAGAAAAGATATTGAATTACTGTAAGTATTTACAGTATTTACACACTTGGATGGTATACCTTTTTTTTTGCAAAGTTGACAGGCAAAAATTAAGATTTTTAAGACACTCACAGACGATATAAGAACTTATTTTTTAGTAATAATAGAGATCTAATAGAAACCGCGCGAGTAAGCGGTTCTGACGGTTTGCGCAATCGAGCATGCCGGCAGCTCGCTGTGGCTGCAAGGCCTTGAAGTCACCAAATATTCCTTCCTACACTTAATTCATTACTAGTCAGTGTGCAGCACAAAGCACAGTGTTGTAGATATAACAGGCGTCTATGTGATGCTGACCACATGCCTACTTTTTCGAACACTGTACGCCAATGCAGACACACTTCGGAAAACGAAACCTGGCCTAAACACACTGCCCCTAGAGCTAAGATCATGATGATAAATACCTACCTACCTTAAGCCGTCGTTAAGAAGGTAGGTGAAGTTTTAGTTTTTTGTTTTTGTTTTTTTTTACTTTTTTTAAACTTTTTGACTTTTTGACACATGCATGACAGTTACTGTCTGACTTCCATTTGCCCTCTTATAGGCCTCGTAGTGTACGTAGGTATGCCAATACAGTCATAGATTATCTTTAAAAACTGTATTATTTCGTTATTTCTATCCCCAGTCTTTAAGCTGAATTCATTACTCGACAGTGTACACCTGAATATCTAAGTTAGTTGTCACTATTAGTAATAAAAGAACGCTAGTGAATAAAGATAGACGAGTTACAAATAGAGATCAGATCGCACACATGCTATAACTACTAGATAGTCTGGGAGCCAACCTGAACCTAGCTGATAACAGCCTTGAAGGATGTTTGAAAGCACAGTTGGTGATAACAGGCGTCTAAGTGGCGCTGACAGCGGCGCGTTTATGGAAACCCTTCCAGTATTCAGAACCCGGAAACACCGGAAACAATACCCGAATCCAGATCGTTCGCAACTCTGAATAGCGTAATGGTTTAAGGTAACTTTCTGTGAAAGCTCAGAAGTACTGGGGTCCTGAAGGGTTACCTTATCCGCGACGCCGGCCCACTAATACGGACACTGCACGTCAATGTGGACTCTCTTCGGAGAATTGAACCTACATTAAACTATATAGATACATAGTAACTTCTTATGCCTACTTAAGTATGCCGTAAAACATAATACTGTAAACCTAGTATCTTTAGGAGACCAAATATTCCTAACCTGAATTAATTATCAAACAGTGTACGGCTCAAAGCATAGTGTTGGTGCTATAACAAGCGTATAGTGGCGCTGACGCTGGCCCACTTATGCGGACACTGGACGCCAATGCGGACCCACTTCGGGGAAGTTCGAAGTCGCTGAACTGTTGAGTGCCGTGTTTATATTGAGAAGGGTTTTAGAAGGGAAACAAATGACGGTTTTTTAAGTTGGTGATCACGTAAAACATGTAGACAAAGCAATTTGATTGTGTTTAATTCTCGTCGTTGGTCTAGGTTGTACTAGTTACATTCAACAATCACAGCCGGTGACGCGGGATTTAATAAAGGTTACTGATTGGAGACTTGATCAGGCTTTCAGAAACTGTACGGTAGCAAATGTATATGCAAAAGATTTTCGTCTTTATTGTATACTTATGTACACCTTTCCGTAATGTGGGTGTATCTAACTATTTTGGTACATCTCTGCGTAACCCTTCGGTGAAAACAAGCATGATGATAATGTTATGTAGTTACCCATTTATTACGTTGCGTTGTCGGACCACGCGCAATGAATTTATCCCAAGAGCAAAGTTAACATTGTAGTTGAAAAATATGTTCTCCCGATACATCGATATACGACACGGTCAATTTTCCAACTGCAAATGTCAGTTTGTAATCTCAAAAAAAAATGCGATAAAACTACAAATTAACGATTTTCGGACTTTTTCCTTTACTTGTGCTTAAGATCTTGCTTCTTGCCAAAGTACATGATTCTAAGTCAAAGGGAAGTAGACCATAAGTTTTGATTAACTTGCAAGTATCAAAATTTGTCGCATAAATCGAAGTATTTTTATTGCGTTGACATAGAAGCTTGATTTTTTTAGATAACCAAGGGACCGTAGACTTATAACGTATTTCTCGTTCCTGAGAAAAAGGGTATTGACAAACTGGCGGACAGACAGACTAACGGACAACGAAGAGATCCTATAAGAGTCCCGTTTTTTTTTTTCCTTTTGAGGTACGAAACCTTAAAACAAAAGATCCTTTACGTAACCTAAACTTCATTTGCCTAGGAGCTTTATGGTAGCTTAAAAATGACACGTTCAATATACGAACACGCTGTAAACCAGCTCTCTATCTGAGCAATAATCACACGCCGTCTTCTAAGAATAGATCACCCTGTATAAATACTATTGTGTTCATAACTACCAAGTTTGCTACCTCGCATGCAAGATATCAGCTTCAATGTATACTAGCATCTATGTATACTATATGTGGATCCATTGTCCGTAAAATGTTGTGAGGTACTTATTTTTTTATTGTATATTGTGATTTGAAATTGACAAAATTGAAAAAGAGCGGTGATACTGAGAACAGCAGGTGTGTATTTTTACAATTGTTTCAAATATGCTGGAATGTTTTTTTGTAAATTTTATTCGTGTCAGATAGATACATATGAAATGGTTTGTGTTGGTACAATATTATTTTACGATGCAGAGTCACTGTTTTCGGTGGAGTATATTTTTATGTTTAGATAACCGACCTACTTACTTACATTCCATGAATAAGGTATATTTAAAAAAAATGTATTCAAATAAAATTATATCGTAAACTCCAAACCGTTAATGCAAATGTTGATCTTTAAAAAAATATTTTTCAACGCCTAACTTTTCTACAGGTAATGAGCAAACTTGAGCGTTTACGTTAAAGGAATTTATTTTCAGAAGGGTTCCATAATAATAATTCATAGCGACCTTGTTAGACGGAGAGACGAGCAAATAATCGTAAACAACAATAAAGTATGTAGGTAAACAACATCGAAAAGTAATAAGGTTCCAGCATGAGAAGCTCAGCAGCATTACGCAAAGACAAATGTTTCAGAGACAACATTAGCATAATCCGAGAGTGGTACGAAACAAAGGAGGTGACGTTGCGGAAGCGCGGCCAGACTTCCAGCCGACGCACGACTGACACAGAGCACATAATAAAATAAATTGATGCGGTCCATCAACGTGTGGAATTTCATTACCTTTGATAAAAACCTCTCTTTTTATTTTCGGCTTTCATGACTCTAATAATAACGTCGTGTATTAGACATTTTGCTTGAGAAAAGAAAAGCATTCTCCTTATGCGAACGAAGATTGTATTATGAAATTCAAGTTTATGTACACAATGCGGTTTTGATTATATAACTGTGCATTCTGTATTCATGAGCTAGTGCACTTATTTATACAAATTTTATTATGGAGCTGCAGTATCTGAAGTAGAAAATACATAGGAGCATGTTATTTGGTCTGAATGGACTCTGTTTAAAACAGCTGCACGATTTTTTTACGACTTGGGAACAAAGTATAAAGTTCAGTGCACATCATAGAGTAAAGTTTCCAAGCACATCTGTCCACCTGTCTGTTTGTTGGGGCCAATCTCAAAAAATATTGTTTGGATGTTGAAACGGTTCTGACAACAACTGTAAGGTTTATAGGCCTTGATTGGTTATAAATATAAAGATAGATTAGATATCCTATTTATTTTCAATCAACCAACACAATCAATCTTAGCAATTAAACGTCATATGATTCACTTTTTTGTATAGGTTCGTACATAGTGGTAAGTAAACGTTTCGTTGTAAAACTGTTATATTTTATGAGCTTGTGGTATTAATTCCTTAATAATATAAGAGCAATCAGTCTGTCTTTTAATGCCTAGTAAATGAAGTCCGCTTACCGCATGATAGATCTACATTGGTTTGGTACGTATTCCAATAATATTTCATCACGATTTCTTCTGACACATAACGTTTTTTTTTTTTTTCGAATGTAACTAAATAAATTTATTTTCATTCACTTGCTTTAATCGCTTCGCTTCTGATGCCCGCTGTTTTTTTTTAGGGTAGTCTTTGACAGGAAATCGAAGAAGACAGGCAATATTTTCCAACAAAATCATTAAAAATATACATTCACGTATCATTTTGAATTCTAAAATCTAAGAGGGCGAAATGTTATGAAAAAAAATGTTAAAAAACCACTTGTTAACTTTATGATACTCGACTTAAAATCCCTAATTAATAGCCGCAAAGCCAGCAATAAACAACTAAAGTACATTGCCTATAAAGCTAAGAAGGTCCGGTGTTGCCAACGTGTAAATCTAGCTTAATCGTTTTATATAAGCTGGTGGAGGCATAGAGAAGCACAGAGTGATCTGGTTTTAAATTCGGTACAATACTTTTACAAGTGCACGTAGTTTATCCTACCCTACATGAGACACTATCTCTCAAATACATCAATCTTGTTCAGGAGTCACTGGGGACCGGCTGGTCCATCCATAGCTGCATCGCTACGTGAGCGGACGGTACCTACAGACGGAATTCCAATGCTAATACCGTAATGGACAGATACACTCTATATATGTATGTGAAGCGTATTCTGAATACTGAATTGTTTTACGTTTTGTTTTGTCTATCTTCAATACGTTTTTAATTTTTTTGTTTAAATTAGTTTTATTACTTGCGTAGCATTGGGAATACCCGGCTACGGCGTAACAGAGGAATGATTATATTTTAATGTAGCTCTAAAACTGTTGAACAGATTTTAAGTAATAAGAAATCTATCTTAGAATCTTTGAAATAAATTAGTATGCGAGGAAATATCAATTTTAGTCTGATTAATTCATAAAGTAAAGTATCTCCACACCAGAAATCACAATAGCAGCGATCGAAAACGGCGTGGCGCTCATCGCATTGAACTAAAACAATGCACCACATAATTCGAAAAACCAAGATTAAACCTCAAATATGAGCGACATTACCATTCACTGCGGAAAAATCATTTAATTAACTCCGCATAATCTGTTCAAAAGCATCCACGTTCAACAAGTAGCTCGGTTTCAAAATTCCTCAATAGTTTTATGTGGCTTGCGTACAAAGTAATGAAGTAGATTTTTTCTTGGGAAAAAAGATAACTTTTTTGCATCGGGCTTCAAAGAGTGGCGATCCTCTCGAAGATTTTCTTTCCACCAATGGTCTGTGAATACTGCACCACAATGCTACGGGTTCAAAAGCGCTTGATGAATTCCCGGTTCTTTGTTTCCGCTCGCTGTCTCGACAAGACATTGCTTTTTAATTTAGACCATTTCGCCTCTCACTTTTTTATTTTAGTAATAAATCTGGATAAGCAGTATCTGTTACAGTTTTTTCAGCTGTTATTGAATGGGTTGTTCATTAATATTAGCTCTGTATTCCATTGCTTATTGCAAATATGATAGCGAGTTTATTGGTGTGTTTGTTCAGCACATACATTCTCATCTCATTAGTCAAACACAATTAGTAACTAGAAAATTGAAAAGGTGAAAACAAACAAAAACATTTTGTAGCACACGAAGCTACAGCTAATGGCACAGCTATAGTTAATTACAGGATTACTTATTTTCAGATTTTCTTCCTAGCCATCTGTCATGGCATATGACTGTTTATAGCCTGCTTTATACTGCTGGCATTAACGTTTATGTCCTTATTAGCGCGAAGGTTAATAAAGGGTTATAAGCTCAAGGCGTAGTTAATTATAACACTTCAAAGATGGAATAGAGCTGATTTGCTTGTTGAGACATTATTTTCATGCATCCCTAACTAAATGTTTAAAATAAATAAAGAGTAAGCTTTGTTGAAGACCAATTACCAGTTTTAAACCAATCGTAAACTCAAAGAGAGATGATCGATCCCTGGCCCCGGAACAAAAGCTCTTTAAGAATAACACGAAGACGTCGGAAAATAAGAAGAAAATATTGGTAAATTCTCGGAAGGTTAAACGACAAAAACCCATCCGAGCTTACTGCTTCCAGATCAATGAAACGAACATCAACAAAAACTAATTTCGAAGTCGGTAAACGTATTTTAAACTCAAACACAAACAAAACACTATCGCATGGTATAGCCACCATCACTACACCGAAGGTAGATTTGAAATGCTTTCCAGAAATAGAAGTGCAAGAGAATAATGTAATTCCCCGGGTGAGAGAAGTGGAATAATAAGTTTTTTTCGAATAAGAGAGCAAATAAAAGCATTAATGCGGCTGCATCGAGATTTTCCTTCTGGGAAAAATTGCTCTTTTGCCAGGGCGCTAAAGAAGGTTTTAATGAAAACTGTACCCTGTCCCGGATAGACAAAAGTTTCGCGTTACAACAAAGTGAGGCCGCCCTTGTTTCATTATATGTGCAACTTGTTAACACGTTTTGTTGCGAACCCACGTCTTTGTAACGTGTAATATGATGTATGATCATTTGTGTTGCTATGTAAACGAGGGGCTGCATAGAAGCGTCCTTCAATTACTTTTGTTTACCAGGAAATAATAACAGGTTTAATGTTAAATTGATTTTAATCCATACTATAATATTATAAATTCGAAAGTAACTCTGTCAGTATTTACTTTTTCACGCCGTAACCACTGAACGGATTTCGAAAAAGTTTGGCAAGGATATATATGGCGTCCTAGGTTTACACATATATGTCCAACTAGTTATTTTGTGGCAGTGGTGGCCCAGTGGTAACGGTCCCGACTTACGAGTTGTAGGTCGTGAGTTCGAACCCAAGCAGGCGCTTTACTTTGTGTAAATAATTTCATCACCACTGCTCTCAAAACGAACGGGAAACGTTACGGGAACGTTATAGGCTGATTATGCTATGTAGCACAAACGAACTTCGCTACATACTTTTATACTAGAATGTTTGGTAGTAAGTAGGCACCTAGAAGAGGTCCTTAATCCTGACATATGGTACTACCATTGATACGTATTTAGGCTGTCCAGTAGTTTGTGTTTTGTTACTAAAGTGGCAAAAAGAAATTCGCTCATTAGAGACTCTCCATAACAGGCAATCTGTAGGTGTGACGTAAATCACCTCTGCCTACCCCTTCGAGGATTACAGGCGTTATGTTATGTTATGTACAGATTGTTCAGTAGTCAGTTTAACATTAACGATCTCCATTGTATTTGAGACAGATTTGACATGTCCGAATGCGGTAGTTTTTTTTCTGGATCAATGTGGAAAAATGTGTTTCATTGTAATAAACAACATAATGTCGAACCTGTCATGTCGTATACGGTCGAAGTGGTGACCTTTTGGCTAATATGATGATGATGAACATTAACTTTTTAAAATAATGACGATTTTTTTAAACTTTGTTTTGCTCGTTCACAAGAATCTGCTAAATAAAATGCACTTGAAAAATGACAAAATAACTGGAACATAAAACCATTAAAACTGTATGATAAAAAATAATATTTTCATGGAAACTTGAAAGTACATTGAAGCTGACAGATTTTCTAAGTATTTTAACAAAGAGAATATTTCCATTATTCACAGTTTCCTCGTAAACTGGGAGGTAAATCTATAAAGATGAGAAAATATCCATATTATTTAAAAGAGTGTCCATGGAGTTTCTTGCCCGTTCTTCACGATAGGTACCTACTTTCGCTTTGGAATGGGCAACTAGCTTCATATTTCTGACTGACCGACCCCTTGACAAAAGTGCCTGTAATTGGTTTATTTGCAATAAATGCTTTGAGTTTGAGTTTGAAAGATGATGAAAACTGGTATATTTTGACAGAAATGTTTTAAAGTTTTTATTTTGATACATGTAACGGATAGGTATCTTTCAATCTAGCCTTTTGACTTGAGTGTCGTCATGGGTAATAGGAATAATAATATCCGAAACCATTAATGTTTTTATAAATACCAAACGTTATTTCAAGTTACGAGACGTTTAAACGTAAGCAAATGATTGGTTAGACGTTGATGATAATTTACTAAACTTAAAGCAACGTTTAGAAATTCTTGAGTGAATCCCTGCTTTCTTTACGATAGCTATCTTTCGTAGTTATGAAGTGGCAAGACACATCGCTTTCCTGTCCTCGAAGGTCTTTCCAATCCCAATCTTTCAAACAATGTCTATTCGATTAGGGTTATTTCCTAACTGCACCATCATTTACTGGATTGAATTAAAAAGTTCGATACTTACTTCAAAATTACCTACATCTTTCCGAGATGATCCTAGTGCAGTACGATGTTAGTATCGTGTAGTGTGTAGTTGAGCTGCGCACTGTATCAACAACTTTGTATTGGATTTAAAAACCACAACACTTCAATGTGTGGGTTTGCTACTCTCTACATGTTTTCTGTTTTATTCTTCAGATTTAGAAGAAGATGTTACGAGTATGTGTACAATTTTGGGTCTATTTTTATCATTTCGTCTCCTTAATTCCTCATTTAGTAAATAAGTTTTTAGTGAACGAAGTTGTGACTTGAGCAGTTTACAGTTTTGAAGATGGAGCCACTGAAGAGTTCCACTTTCACCTCCTGGCTCCATTTTCAAAACCTCGTGAACAAGCCCGATCTATTGGAATCGGTAAAAGAAATCATATGACTTCAAACTCGAGGAGTATATTAGTAGCCACTGAAAAGTTTTAGTATCCAGCTTCTCGCATCATCATCAGACCCTCGTTGCCTAAGCCCACTATAATGGACTTGTCAAAGCAAATCAAATGAGCCATTCTTTGAGTTAGTTACAAGAGAAGCTTATAAAAGCGTATTAATAATAACTGAGATGATATGACATAATTGACAGTCTCTCTTGACTCCTGTACAAGAGACTGCAAACCTTAGTATTTGATATTAATTTAAACTTGATACCGCTCGCCGTCCCTGACAGACGAACAACAAAGTGATTCTATAGGAAGTTTCAGTTTTTTTTGAGCTTGTACGTCATCATCTTTATTAAATCCTGATTATCTAAATCCCCAATAAGTTTTTCTATTATCAACACGTTATCTCTATCAAGTAAGTATGTGTCCTTATCACAAAATTCAACTAATATTACACAACTACCAATGAATTTACATTCCCTCGAAGGCCCATATAATAACGTCATTAGCCGTCCGCGGCATGGAGCCCTTCGGAATAAAGGCCAATCGGCGGGTGTCATCATAGATTGATAACGTGTATATCAGGCCCTGAGTTGACTTCAAAAGTAGCTTGTTGTAGGTATACTTGATGAAATCACCTCTGGTTTGAGGTTTTATTTACAGTGGTGCGTTATTACAAGTACAATTTCAAACGTTGCAAGGCATAGGCACGGATGAGGGCAAATTCCCCAAACAATAGTAACAACTGCATTAAAATCCGTTGCGTGGTTTAGAAGGACAACGCGGTCACACATAGAGGCAGACACGAAAAGTGGCTTTGTACTGCTATTTATAAATACAGATCGTGTCCAAAAGCCAAAAAAAAAATCCCAATACTTGTTTAAAGTGGGCAGAGATTTCACTTTTCCTTGTGAAGAAGGTACCTGCTTTCGGTTAACACAAAAAATTGCCCTGACAAACACCTTTAAAACTAACAACAAGGAAAAACAAATAAATATAAACTTTACCTGCCACTCAAACAAAGCATGCTCCAACGTTTAATGAAATCACCAGAAACTTCAGAAAATTGTCGGAACACCTCGACACGTATAAAAGCTTGTGATGCAGTTCCATATGAAATTTTCTGATATTTCCAGATAATGCCTATTGACGTTGACAAGGGTTGACTGGTGCTCGCCCACCCATAAAAATATCCGACTGCAAGTATTTCAGTTATTTTAATATCAAACGTAAAACTACATTTGCGAACTTTTGTAGATTTTAGCAGGAAAAATCGTAGTGAATATCGGATGTTTTATTTATTGTTCGAGCCATAAAATATAACGGCGTTTGTATTGAAAATGGGTTCGGAAAACTAGTACAATATTTTTCAACAATCAGACAGAGTTTTTGCGTTAAAATTACTATTTTATTTGAAGCTGAATATTTTAATCAATTGTCTCTCTGAAAGTGGATTTCACAAAGCTTTGCGTTTTTCTTTTAAAGTCAATATTAACCAACTACTGTTGCAAAAAAAACTAGCTAGGCGATGGTGTCACTCTACGCCCATTTTTTTTTTTTTTTGAGTGGGAAATCATCAAATTATGACTTCTCCCGCTCTGGGTGGAGCGGTAGGGCGTGTCAGACTTGAACTGACTAAAACCCACCCGTGTTCCTTCAGTTGCCTGTGCCTGGGCCCCGGTATCTCTCTACGTCCTTGAACTCCGAATAATGCAAAATGGATTCTTGTTAATCTTACAATTGAACTATACGGCCTGTTACCGCGACTGTCATTTGACCGAACGCTAAACTAAACAATTGTGAGTTAAGCCGATTAACCTGTTCGTTTAAACACATACACAACTTAAGCCGGTAGCCAACTAATATTCAATTAGCCAGGTAATTTCCACTTTTATGATACGTTTTAAAAAGTTACTTCTCACTTAGACTTACATTAAGCCAAATAGAACAATTATTTTCTCATAGAAAGTTTTGCTTAAAATTGCGCTAATTAGCAGAAATCTAAAAGGCTTCTGCTAATTGTAAAATATTCATATAACAGCTTTCAATAGAAAAGAAAAAAGAAGAACAGAAATGGAACGCAAACAAAGTAGTTCTGCGTTGTAGTTGAAGGCTTAAACACTGTCAACAGCAACCTGCGTTCTATGATAAGGTCACATTATAATATTAATTACATTCAAGTTCTTCTCAGTAAACCACGCTCTGTATGAACTATTATCATTCAAAATTGTGGTCACAGTTAGTTGCAGAAACGTTTGGTTTTAACAAAGTTAAGAATAGCTGCAACTATTTCTCTTTACTCTTAACTCAAAGCAAACTCATTTATGAGATTAAATGCAAGTATAACCTGCTTTCATGTTTGAGATATAACTTTAGAAACATATTTGACTACAAAAACAGTGTATAGCATGCATGCATAGCTAAAATTTATATGAGAGGGGTTTATTTGTTTTTCTGTCTGGAATTTCTCAGTAGCAGCCCGGAGTCTGGATTTGTGCCCGGTTGATAGCAATAGGCCTAATCCCTATTACATGCGACTTAAATATAATTGTTAGTGTACTGTAGGTAGACCTCTGAAATGAAAATCATCCCTTGAAAGAGGAGAAACAAGGCATTTGTTTAAGGATTAGCGTATGTCAGTGACATATATTTTTGACTTTCACGATCATTGCCATCAGCACTGACTAAGGAAATTAGACTAACCTAGTCAGGTGACTTATTCTTTTATCTAGGTTTCTTTTGTTTTATTATTTTGTCAACCTAAGCCTCAAAAGTAATTCCCAGAAGAAGATAACTCAACCCCGATTAACCAATCACACATGTACGTTCTAACACTCATGTAATCGCAGTATTCACCTGAAACCAGGCGTGTCAAACACGGTTCAAGATGGTATTCGTGCATATTGGTTGCGTCGGAGCACCCTCGTCAACGTCATGCCTCATTGACCCCCAGCTATCAACTGTGAGGCAATTTATTTTATATGAATCTTTGGCCTCTTTTGATGCTGTCAATAAGTGACCTCTTATTGGTAGGTGTATAGCGCATTAACGTGTCATGGGAGTTATGTATTTTTTTGTGTATTTTTGTTGTTGATGTCGCTTCCGCTGCTACAAAGAGAGATTCAGCATGATTTAATTAGTCAGTAAGACGTGATTTGTTGTGTGATGATTGATACCTATGCCTTGAATCTTATTAAGCAAACCAATCAAACTAGATTGATCTTCCATCCATAGAAAAATGTAAGCATGCCAGTTTTGTCGTGTCTGGCAATCACATGCATTTTAAACACCAGATATTTTGTCTTATTGATCTAGATTGCCTCCAGAATTTGTAACACATTTAAACTGGTATTAGAATATTTCCTGAATCAGACACATTCCAGTGCAAAAAGTTAGAATCGCTTGATTGCTACTGTTTCATGAACTGCCCACCTTCACCTGATTGATAATCTGTGTAGGCCATGAAAAAATGTTAATTACTTAAGGTTTGGAAACTAATGCAATTCTATTACCACATACATAGCTTCGGCGAGCGGTTTTGTCCGCGTGAAATTTGTTGTTCCCCCGCTCCATCGCTTCGCATCACCTGGCCGCGCTATCATTTCAAGTAAGAATCATATCGTGATGTTAAATAGCCTACAGCCTTCGTCAAGAATTAGGCTTCAGAGGCTTAGGTTCCAGAGATTATGTTCCAAATACATGTAAATATACAAACAAAAAGTACTTACCTCTTTATAATACATACATACATAACATCACGCCTGTAATTCCAGAAGGGTTAGGCAGAGGTTTAGCCAGTTATGTTTAAGCCCCATGTAACAGGGGGCAAGCCTATTGCCATCAACCGGGCACACACCCAGTTCCCGGGCTGCTACTGAGAAATTGAAAATGGAATGTCCCAATAATACTTTGCCCGACCTTTGAATCGAACCCAGGGCCTCATGCTCAGCAGTAGTTCATGCGACAACCACACCAACGAGGCAGTCTTTATAATATAAAGAGGTAAAATAATTATTATCTCGTGTTCTAATTTTATAATATTGGAACACGAGATAATAATTATTTAACGTTTTACGAACTTAATATTACCGATGGTTAGGCGTTGTTTCAAGAGTTAAGTAGAACACGCTGGTTAACATAGGTTTATCAGCTAACTAGCGACCCCAGGGGCGGGCTTTGCATCAGTGCAGTGGCGACATGTCAAACCACATTTCTGTGCTATAATAACTTAGTTAAATATTAAACACATACACCTTCGGAAGTAAATTCTGTAATTGTTGGTGGGAATCGCATTCAAATCCGTTGCGAATAGTGTATAGTTTAGTCACACACACAGATACGGAGAGCGACGCATTGGTCCCCGGACGAACTTCGGCAAAACCCAAGTTATGTCCAACGATCGCTTTACTCCGGGACCGATTGGTATCAAAGGCGGTGCTCTCGAAGTTGTTCGAGAATATGTTTACCTGGGGCAAACTCAGCAGTTTGGTAAGGACAACTTTGAGAAGGAGGCTAAATAAAAGAATTCAGCTGAGTTGGACAGCGTTTGGACAGCTTCGCCGAGTCTTCTTGTCACGTATACTGTGACGTATTTAAAGTCTTCAACAGTGCGTCCTGCTTGTTATGACTAGCTATGCTTGGACTTTCTCTGAGGGATAGAATCCGGAATGAGGTGATCCGTCGGAGAACCTGAGTTGTCGACATAGCTCACAGAATAAGCAAGCTGAAGTGGCAATGGGCCGGCCAGCCCGTAGAACCGATGACCGTTGGGGTAGAAGTGTTCTTGAGTGGAGGCCGCGAATCGGCTAATGTAAGTTAGGACGCCCTCAGGCAAGGTGGTGGTGGTGGTGGGTCTTCGCAGGGTGACTGGTAGCATCTTAATAGAGGTGCCGAGAGCTGAATGAAGTGCAATTGGGGAGGCCCATGTAGCAGTGGACTGCTGAAAGATGATGACGGCAGATGTATGCATTTTTTTATTATGCGAACTTCGTGTGGACTGATCTGAAGTCAAGCCCTGCAATTTTTTAAATACAAAATTAATGATAAGCAATTAAACGCCAATTGATATCAAGTAACATAGGTATATACTACAGTAATAGGTTTAGGTTTAGGAAACATTCAATGCTTTTTATTTTCTCTATGGATTCGAGGAAATACCGACAGCGAAGGTTCAGAGAACTTTATTTTAACACGTAAAGTGGGATGCAATAGATGCGAATGAAAACGGACGGTTATTTATAAAGTGGTTTTGTGTAGTAGAAAGGGTGAGGATTCGAAAAAGCTTACCGCAGACTCCTGCACACTACTTAGCGCTGATGATGGCTTCACGGCGCGTCCAAATGTCTAGAACCCTGTACATTTCATTACACATTTATTCCATAGGCGCTGTGTTCGTATAATTGTTCGTATCTTGAGGGGGTGGTAATCACGAATAACACCGAAGGACCTTTTTTATTTTAGAAAATGCGCTGAGCATGTGCGCTGAGCACGATAGTTTCTCGTTAAGAACAGTTAGTGTCGCGAAAAATCACACACGGAAGGGTTAGGTATTCATTACACATAAAAGCTTGATTACTCAAAGTGGAGTCAAAAAAAAAGTCCACAAAATCCCTAAGATTGAATGCAGTAGGTAAAACCCACCATAAAGAGAACGGCACGTAACAGGATCAAAGAATTAAATTATAGAAAGAAAGTTCAAAGGAAGCGCTTACAACCAAGTTGATGTAGAATTTATCTGAAATTATAAAGTAACCCTACTTACCTAAGATCTACTAAAATAAGGATTATTGAATGATTGCAAACTTGACAATGAACTATGTAGTTCGTCTACCAAACTAGATGAAGACATAAGACATAAATAAGTTATATTGAGCGGTGGTAACGGCAGCGATTTACGGTAGGTTCAAACCCAGACAGGCGCTTTACTTTTTATAAACTATTTCATTACCAATGCTCTCAAAAAGGTTAAGGAAAACATCGTGAGGAAACCGGCTGTCTTATACTATGACACGATTATTTACTTGGTGAATTATTTTATTACTATTTTAATTCTTGTGAATGTGAGGAATATGTGGGTCATTGCTATAATGTTTTTTTTTCTGGGTTAGTTTTAATCATGATCTGGCAGTTTGAGTAATTTATGCGGCTTACGCTAATGTGCTTTCCTTGGTATAGTTCGTCGAATCGTTGAGCTCCTTAAGTTCTGAGTTGAGCTGCACGATTACTGACAAATTCGTGCACTGACTGGACAGGTCCACTCAATCTTTGTGGCTCTTTCTCCAAAAGACCATTTCAGAAACCAATCTATATAGTCTTCACATGATCTGACCAAGATTATGTCTGGACTTTAAAAGAGACGGTGACCTCTGTGTTTGTTTCGGCCTTTCTTCTCAGAGTAGTCAGACAGAAAACGCCATACTCATCGAATTTAAAAAAATGCTAGACGTGTAAAAGTGTTTGTTCAAACATGTAGATGTCCTGATGGTTGATAAACCTGGCAATGTGATGATTTCATGGCAGGATACAGCGTGGGAGTTGTTTTATATAACTCCGATTCTTTCTTTACAGTACCTAACAGTTTAAATACTTCTCAGAATTGCATTACAACACAACTAAGCGTTCCTGCAATCCATTGCTCCAAAATTCCTTATCATAATTCCTGTGAAGCACTTAAATTTTATGAACGAGCACCAAATTTGAATAACGCCCGCGATAAAAACGCGACTATTTACGATAAAATCAAAACGCAAATGTATTAAAGTAATGATCCTTTCAGCTGTAATAATGTTATGTATGCAGTCGTTAATATAGTTGAAAATGCAGTTTGATTATCTTTTATTACGGTGTCACGTTATAAAATGATTGCTATCGCCGCCCAGCGGAAGATTGTTTTACTTGGAACGAAGCCATAACGGCATAAGGAAATACAACGTATAAATACATTGTGCATGCCACTTAACAGTCTGTATAATATATCATTCCACCAGACAACCGCGAGTTATGCCCTGTGGCAATAGTTTCACAAAGAATAAGGCTATGACGACTTATTTTTGAATTTAAGTTTTAAAATAGCGCTTGGTATTGTTAAGTTTCTTGTTTCGTTTGCACACACATTTGATTAGTTATGTTATGATCCTTGAAAAAGCTTTGTCAAAACTGTCTAGTTTGTTAATAATGCCTTATTGACGAAGAAAACCTCGCTTTCAAAATGTATTACTGACAATAGAGAATGTCCCTAATTTGATTGCAGCCTACCAATCCAACTTAACTTATTTAAGTAGACCTAATATCAAATCTAAATCAAGATGGTACTGGTCTTCACATGATCTGACCAAGGTTTTGTCTAGACTTTAAAAGAGACCGTGACCTCTGAGTTTGTTTCGACCTTTCTTCTCAGAGCAGTCAGATAGTTTCCTATCTCATCATGTTTTTAAAATATGATTGACGTGTATAAGTGGTTATACAAACCTACTTACAGAAATAAATTCATTTATCCTTTAACTCCAAATTAGACGTTTAAATACAAAAAATCATCATAATGTGCAGTCTACAGAATATCTTACAGTAAACGCAATGCACAAAAGCTTTTTTCTCGTGAAATGGAATTGTAACTTTGAGAAAAGACCTATTTCGTAATAAGTATCGTTCTGATAATAATAGTTACATAAAATATCTAACAATACAAAATTAAAATCAATCAAATCAAAATATTTTATTTCACATAAACCTACATGGGCACTTATGAAACGACAGATTGTAGGTGCACGGTTCCAATTGGTTGAAGAGCCGGCAATAAACTCCATGGTTACTCTTTTAAAAATATTTGTCTTTTACAATGTTTTCAAATTACAGTGTTAATAGGTGTGGGAGGACAGTGTAAGCCTGTCAACAAGTACCATAAGGTGGGCTCCGAGCTGGCAAGCTGGGTGCCTATATTAACCTAGAACACGTTACGTAATGGGTGTGTGTGTTGTGAGTGTGGAGTCTTTTTGTCACAGATAAGCCGTGTGTGACTTGGCTACAGTTTATCTGGAAGTCAATCCGGGTTTGATGGTATCATGTCTGTGTCCAGGAAAAATACCCGAAGGATGTGACGGATGGGGGGGGGGGGGGCCTTGTGCCAGAAGGCCGAAAGGCGTCCCATTTTGGGTCGCTAGGTGACCTGGCCTGGCGGCTTCCAGTCAAACCGGATGTTGCTGAATACAAATATTTTACACGACGCGACTGACCTGACCTCCACAACCCACTTTCTATGTAACACGATACCCCTTGAAAAGACTGGTTGTCAGATTTCTGAGCTTCTGACAACTAGAAACGTCTATCAAAGTTCTACAAATGACAACAAGGACCAACAGCTTAACATGCTTCCCGAGCCACATGGCGTGCAATAACAAAACATAAAAGCATCTTATTTCCTTCCGACAATACAATATTTTCAGCAGCAAAATTCAGCATAACGCTTGTTAGCCGCCCAACGCTTTCTCCGTTACCGATCAGGCGATCATAGGTTACATTAACCTTAATGAATCGGCGATCCAGTCTGCAGCTGACAACACAACGCTAGAGGTGGGACATAATATGCCATAGAAATAACATTAAGACGCCGTGTTGGCGGGACGTGATCTCCTCTGCGCACAGTTGCGCCGGATTGTGCAAACGTGTGCACTATTAATATAGGGCGATGAGTGCAGTTAAGGTTCTGAAAATATTCGTCGTAGAAATAGGTACTTGAATCTTGACAAAAACTTAACATATTCTTTTTCATTTCTCTGAAATAAGCAGCATGTCGAGCTGAAAATGTCATTGGTCAATACCAAGACGGGATGACATTGACAGCTGACGCTCAAGTTTTCATGGTGAGATGGTTACAGAATACTCTATATTCAAATGTCATACGTTAGATGAATTCTTCCCCTTTTCTTATTATATATTTGTAAAAAAAAAAAAAAAAATTATCGTTAGCTTGTATATTGTAATTTATAATAAACTGAAGGTTGATATTGTTGGTAAATACAATACATACATTTATCAATGTTATATGTCGTATTTGTACCTACTTATCTATTTTACTGTGTGTAACTACATAAATAAATAACATCTGTATCCTTTTCTAGGATAAGCAGCATTATAATGACGATCGAAGGTCAGTGCTGAGTGAAGACCTCTTTCCTGTTATATATGTACACCCCTGGGTGATGTATTAAGCGAATAGTTGTTCGGCCTGCAAAAGAAACGTTGTAGGTAGAATACCTATTATGCTTCTTTGGACACAAATCTTAAGTAGGTAGGTACAGGTTTCTTACCGAGGCAATTTATCAGTTAACAGGCAGTAAGCAGGCTTTAGGTACTCAAAGTTTCTTTAACTACCTAGCTTTGAGATTTACCTCAAAGCATTAAGTATCTCGTAGCTTTTCAAATAAGTTTTGAGAGGTACCTGTGACAACATCAAATCCCTAGCTAGTCTCATGCATCCCTCGGTAAACTGTTGCCAAACAACAACAAATCTGCTTACCCCTCAGAGGTCACAAGGGTGAGGGTAATGAATGTTTTCTATCTAGCAAGCTATGTCTGGTTGAACACGACCGACACTAAGTCGTTTACAGGCCGATCCATATTGTCGGCTCCTGATAATGGCGCGACCGTTTTGCCCTGTCGTGGCTTTGTCGCGTGTCTGAACTTACCCTAACGCACGTTTTATAGTTTTTTTTGTTGTTTTAATTATAATTATCGCAAGTTAATCGGCTTGTCTTTTTTTGTTACAAACTAGCACTTCGCCCGCGTCTTCGTCCGCGTGGGTTCCGAAAAAAAAAGTTGCTTACGTTCATCAGACATCATTTCGCCTTCTAATGGTAAAACAATTTTTCAAATCGGTCTAGTAGTTTCGGAGCCTATTCAATACAATCAAATCTTTACTCTTTATAATATTAGTGTAGACGAAGCTCTAATCTGGGGTTTGCCTGCATTGTGAGTACCTAAGAACCTAGGTATCATTAAAATAAACAACATATTCTCACACACGGCTACATACAACGGTACCATTTTCCATTTGAACTATAATCACACTTCGAGTCAATGACGCCGTATGAACTTTTATGAACCAAAAACAATTAAACCAACAATTGCAAATAATATTGGTATCCTTTAAACGATGTGCCTCAAGTTCAATGATTGGCATCGAACGGAAAAATTAAATTAAATATTTTTGTAGGTTTTTGTTTGTTTGTTTGGCATCTCGCAGGTCAACCTATGCGGTTGTCGTCTGCTTAAGCGGACTTGCCTGTGGATTCCCTAATAAATTAAGGCCTCCAGCCAGGACTTAAACTTATATACTAACTAAAACTAAGCGACAACGCTAAGGGCACCCCCTGTGGGGTACGAACCTCGGCTTAGGGCGTCGCTGGAAGAGGGCAGCAAATGACTAGCTGGATCAGGATTAATATTAATTAGGGACGAATTTAAAGCTACAGGCTCAGCGGCGTGGGCTGGCTCGAGCAAGGGTCGGGAGGGGCGTCGATTTGGGCGTCGCGGCGGGCCTCGGCGGCGAGGGCGGTAGGACGGCGATCGGGTTTTGGGCTTATGTAGCGTGCTAGTGGCCTTACTACTCTCCTGGAGGAGGGTAGTGGCGTCGTCGGGGTCGATTAAAGTATGCCTTGGTCGGCGAATACTGCTAATGCGAGAGGGAGTGTAGCGGGCGGCCGCTGTAATCAGGGGGTTAGAATGTTTGATGCCGCAGTCGAAGAAACGCTTTGATAAGCGTTTCATGAACTGTTTTATGGTTGGTATTTTGAGGTCGACGTGAAGATCGATATTACGGACATAGAAGGGGGCACCCTTATACCCATAGGGGGGTGACCCTTCTGAGGAAACGGTTTTGGAGGGTCTGCATCTTATGGAGATGACGTGGGTGAGCGTGCGCAAATACAACGCAGGCATAGGTCATGATGGGACGGATGACTGCGGTATAGATGCGGAGCTTGCATTTGAGGGACAGTTTACTACGGGCTGTCAGTACGAATTGCAGCCTGCTAAGAGCGAAGGAGGCGCGCGCGCGAACCGCCTTAATATGAGCCTTAAAGGTAAGGTTCTCATCGAGGATCACGCCTAGGTATTTGGCTTGCTTCTCCCAAGGGATTGGCTTGCCGTACATAGTGATCGGGCTGGGAAGTGGGGGAGGGAGTCGACGACGTCTCGAGAAGAGAACCGCCTGACTCTTATCGGGGTTGACCTCGATTCTCCATTTCTGGAACCAAGCGCCTAAGACGTTTGCGGAGGTTTGGAGAGTACGAGCTATAGCGTTGGGACAGTGACCGGTATAGTAAACGGCAGTGTCGTCGGCGAAGAGAGCCAACTGAGCCTTTTTACTTTTTGGGATATCGCTAGTGAACAGCGTGAAGGCGAGAGGAGATAGTACGGAACCCTGAGGGACACCTGCGCGAATAGGATGAGGGGACGAGAGTGCTCCCTCGACGCGATAGCGAAAGGTCCGGTTCGACAAAAAGTCTCGTAAGATGAGCACGAGACGATCTGGCACTCCTAGTTGGTAGAGCTTGTATATCAAGCCATTGTGCCAGACTTTGTCGAAGGCTTTCGCTATGTCGAAGAATAGGACACCCGTCGTCGCGTTACGCTGCAGACCAGCGCATAAGTGCTCTACGATACGGTGGACCTGTTGGGTGCCCGAGTGTTGGCTACGGAATCCAAACTGCTCGTTGGGTATGAGGCTCTTTGCTTCGGCGTAGTCTTTGAGACGCTTATAAATAAGCCTCTCGTAGATTTTGCCGAGGACATTGAGTAAGCTAATAGGGCGGTAGCTGGAGGGCTCAGACTTTGGCTTGCCTGGCTTTGGGATACCGATGACGGTGGCTTCTTTCCATGATTGTGGGAAGATGTTGTTGCTCAAGGCGCCATTGAAGATGGCGGTCATAAGCATTATTAGCGGGGCAGGAAGGAGTTTGTATACCTTATTGGTAATACCATCCGAACCGGGGGCCTTACGAGCGTGGAGCCCTTTAATGATGTCGTGCACTTCGTCTGGAGTGACGGGAGGCAGAGGATCATCAGGGTCTTCGACGGGAGGGAGGGAGGCTCTTCGTTCGACTTCAGCGTCGACCTTGTTCAGGTGAGCTTGGTCTACTGGTTGGGAGCTGGGAGAACATTGGGACTCTAGGCTGTCGGCAAGACATTCAGCCTTATCGGGACTGTCGAAAGCGACACTATTGTCGGGGCGGATGAGTATTTTTGTAGGTAGTTACGTAGCTACTTAAAACTTTTTTTGTACTTCTTCGAATATCGTCGTCGACATAGGAATTAACCGTAAAATTCCGCTAAAAACTAAATTATAATTTATTGTTGAATATTGCCGTAACCACAAAAGGGCACCAAAGGCCCAAGAAAAAGTGATTATCAGCAACAACGGTGATGACAATGTCAAAAATGTATTGGATCGACATCCACTAACCGAAAGCTTATAATTTGTCAATCCAGTGGGGTTATTAACCCTCAAATTATAAGCTTAACACCCTAACAATTGCAATTGTACAACGTTCTCACTTATAGTGTCAACTTAATCGATGTAACTAATATATTTGTAACAAGAATAATATTTAAGAGTGTCCATTGAGTTTCTTGCCCGTTCTTTTCCATAGTGACCTACTGCGCTTTGGAATGGGCAACTAGCTTCATATTTCTGACTGACCTATTCCTTGACAATTCAAAAGTGCCTGTAAATGGTTTAATTGAAATAAATAATTTGAGTTTGAGTTTGAATACCTTTCATTTGAATACTTCAAAAACATTAATTGCGTTATTTACTTTGTCGAGCAGGCGATTTTTTCATACATACGTAGTATATACAGCCTCATTTGCTATAGTGGGTTGGTGTGGAATAAAACCACTGTTTGCTTCTTTATTCTATACTTGGAGTGTTTTCTTCAGGAGAGCTTGCCGCCGACTGAGTAGAACGAGTTTTATTTTTTTGGGAATGGCATCTCGCAATCAACAGAAAATTTAAATTTGAATAAACTAATTCAATATGTTTCTTTCTTTATGTTTGCAAAGGTAGCAGTAGTAGAAAATAATAAGCTCCAATAATTGGAGTGAACAGGAAAAGGTATTTTTCTTAAGTTTTTGCCTTAGAACTGGCGTCAAAATAAATGGGACACATGGGATAACACATTGGATAATCACTATCTCCGATAAGCTTCCTCAAAAACTCATACTCTTCAAAACTTCTGAGTACCTACTGAGCCTACTCCTGATTGAGTTTTCCCCATAAATCCTTTCATCATGTGTACTTCGAATGCAGAATATGTAATAGGTAATCATTCCCGTAATGGATTTAAACGAGCTTTGTAGGTCTTCCTCCGCCTACTTCTCGCTTGTGTTTAAAAATTATTTAATTTTTCTGCGTCGTTCTGAAATGCCGTAAAAGATTGTAGAATTCTATATTTACTAAGGCACAGTTCGATATTAGGAACAAAATAACCTCGAGGCACACAATAATCCTATCGATTCTCTTAGCAATGTACCGATATGGTGTTTTATTTTGACAGCCACTAAACAATTGCTTAGCGACCTCTTAGCGCTAAGCGTTTATGAATAAGTAATTTGCTAATCATTTGCTTAGCAATTGATTAATTAATTTAAGATTAAAATAAGACACGTTTATAAATAAGACTAAAAAAAATAATTCGAACACTAACTACTGCTTAAGCCTATCTTTATTTTTCATACACATTACGTATCAAACTAAGTCTATTATTTATACACGTATGCTCTGTTTACTTAAACTGTTTTTGAGAGTTCTCATAATTACTTAAGTACTGTTTTTATGCAACATCACTGTCACGCACAATCACTGTGAAGAACATCACTCCAGCCGTGCGACCGTGTCGCATCAACTCCAGGTGCGGGTTCGACGTTCGTAGGCAGGGGCAGGATCACTAACTAACTAATTCGAACACTAACTACTGCTTAAGCCTATCTTTATTTTTCATACACATTACGTATCAAACTAAGTCTATTATTTATACACGTATGCTCTGTTTACTTAAACTGTTTTTGAGAGTTCTCATAATTACTTAAGTACTGTTTTTATGCAACATCACTGTCACGCACAATCACTGTGAAGAACATCACTCCAGCCGTGCGACCGTGTCGCATCAACTCCAGGTGCGGGTTCGACGTTCGTAGGCAGGGGCAGGATCACTAGCTCACTCACTCCCTCCTCCTCACTGGCGGGCGCAGAATGCCTCCCTGGGTCGGCACGTCCACCGTCCGTACGATGTTGTCAGGCCCTGGATACGTAGCGACGACTCTTCTTCGTATCCACATTCTCTTCTGTCGAGTTCGTCCGATGGTCACCGAAAGAGGTCCGAAGTAATCGACCCCGGTGAAGGTGAAGGGTCGCTTATGATGAGCTAAGCGACACGCTGGCAGGTCCCCGGTTCGCGGATACGGCGGTACTTGAGTCTTCATCCTGCAGAACAGGCATCTTCGCAGTATTATGCGTGTAATAGGGCGCAGTCTTAATACCCAATACTGCTGTCTGCGCTCGTTGACTGTTGCTTCTACACCGGCCTGATGTAGTTGCCGATTTATTGCCTGTCCCCAGAGCTTGACCGTAGGATGATCACCCTCGATTACCAGTGGGTTTTTCAATTCTTCTTTCATGTGTTGGTTCGCTCGAATACGGCTTCTGAGTCTAAGTGTGCCATTTATGGACTCGACGCTGAGCTGGTGAAGGCGGCTTTCTTTGTTGATCGGTTTCCCGCTGTTCTGACTATCTATTTCTTCCGCGAAAGGCTATTATTGAGAAGACCTCATCAGGAGTTTCTCAGATGTCTTGAGCGGCTTATTTATTAGCATATCTGTATTGTACACCACAAAATGACTTAACAAAAAAATAACATACTAAAAACATACAATGGGCGGCCTAATCGCTTTCTGCGATAAGGCTTGGCGGTTACTAGCAGCCGTTTGGTTCCTTGTAATGGTTTCTTCGTCATTGTGTCAGTGAAACACACTGTAGTTTTGTTCTTCTTTCAAGCGGGATCAGTTTCTTTGTTCTTCTGCGTTATTATTTATTTTATACTTTACTCACAAGGATCTACAGAGGCGAACTTTAACTTTAAAGGCTAATCGGTTGGTTGCGATCCTGATTTCTTGGGGGAGTGCATTCCACAGAGAGATATACTGAACGAAGAAGTAAGAGTCAATGAAGTATGTGTGGTGAATGGGACATTGAAGAAGACGATTGTGTGATGAACGAAGACTTCTATTGTGGTTGGCGCAAATGTACTGAAAGTGGGGGGCTAGATAACCAGGAGAAGAGGTAGAATCAAGAAATGAAAACAAGGTGGGGTCAGCGCCCTTTGCTCTCTGCGCTGACGTATGGGCAACCACTTTAGAGGCGACCGATGCGAAGAGACATGGTCATATTTACGCAGATTGACAACGAATCGAATGCAATTATTGAGAAGACGGTCAAGTTTGTCGAGGAGATCTGCATTCAGCACATAATAGCACACATCCCCATAATCGATGATGGGGAAAATTAAGGACTGCACAAGCATTGTCTTCGTACTGGATGGTAATAGATTTCTCAATCGGTACAGAGCGCGCAACGTTCCGGTAACCTTCTGGCTTACCCGGGCAACTTGAGTACTCAGGGCACTTGATTAATAAAAATAGAAAACAGAAGAGGAGCAAGTATACCACCTTGAGGAACGCCAGTTGTCAAATCACACCAGCAAGAAGAATAATCCCCAATATGAACGGACTGCTGACGTTCCTGAAGGTAAGAGGAGAACCATTTCAGTGCTTCGGGAGAGACCATAATACAAGACAGAATGGCTAACAGGATGTCATGACTGACGGTATTAAAGTCATTCGAGAAATCAACCAACACCAGAGCAGTAACTTTCGTTCTTCTGTAATTTACGCTCTGTTTCCACCAAACAGAGTTGAATGAACTGCCGAACACGTGCTGCTGGGTGTCGGAGTCGGTCCCAGTTAGAGAACTTCTTTAGATCAGGCAGACCCTCTTCAGGCTTCAGTCTTCTCTTGTCGCTCATGTGATGCGTCTTCTCTTCATCGGAAGGTTCTTCTGTTGTTGTCTTTGCGGTTTCAGTCAGCCAGGAGTCTTCTGTTTGGTATAAGAAGTCTGGCCCTTTGAACCATCGATGATCTCTGTTGAATGCTGCTGGTACGTCTCGTGTGGCGTCGTTCGTCACATTCGGCTTCGTCGGAACCCAGCGACAGTCGTTGAGTTTGGATCTCTCTTCTATTGCTGCTAGTCAATGAGCCACGCTGGGTTTGTAGGAACGTGACCCTGTTCTTATCCATGTTAATACGGTTTTGCTGTCCGTCCAGAATACTTTGCGGTCAGGTTTTCTTTCGTGTTCTTCGACCACTGTCTCTGCGAGTCTGGTGCCCATGACCGCTGCCTGTAGCTCCAACCTCGGGCTCGACGTCAACTTTAACCTTTGCTTTGGCCACGAAGAGGGATAGGCAGACCTCGCCGTCTGCTCCAGAAGAGGACCGCAGAGTATGCTGACTCGCTGGCATCGCTGAAGACATAGAGTTCTAGAGAGGCGGCGACGCTGTAGTAAAGATATTGCCGCGGTATCGTTGCTTCGTGGAGGCTCTTCAGATGCCCCATCCATATTTCCCACTGTTCTGCCAGGTCTTCGTCGATCTTGTCGTCCCACGCTGTTCCTCTGTGCCAGACTTCCTGGAGTAGCTGCTTCGCCCTGATTGAAACAGGCGAGGCGAATCCAAGCGGGTCGAACAGTGTCATGACTTTTTGTCGTCTGTTTTCGTTCTATAAGTGTGGGAGGTAATTTGGTTAAGTTGAGGTTGAAGGTAAACTCATCTGAGTTGATTATCCAGATGAAATCCTAAGACTCGTTCAGTCTTGTCTTCTTTTCTGTAGAGTTCCCTGTCTTCTGTCTGGCTTTCTTCTCCAAGTGATTCTAGGAGCGACGCTGAGTTCGATTTCCAATGTTTCAATTCGAAGCTGGCCTTCATGTGTACTTCTCGCACACTCTTCGTGATACGTTTGGCGTCTTCGTGGCTTCTGAAGCTGTACAAATAGTAGGTAATAAGTAAGTAAGTACCGTATTTCTGTCTTCTGTTCGTAGCTTAATTTGCATGAACATATCCTTGATGTCCGCCGTGACTGCGACCATGTGTTGTCGGAACCCTATGACGACGCCTGGTAGAGACTGCATGCAGCATGTCATTGAGTGCCACCACTTTGGTCTTGGCCGCGGCGTCGTGCACTACACGATGTTTCTCTGGCTTCATCGGATTGACCACTGCGAAGTGCGGAAGGTACCAAGTCTTGTCAGCCGTCTTCTGTTTTGGGGCAGGTCAGCGTACCCCTTTGCGATGAGAGCGTCAATCTGTTCAACGTACTTCTTCTTCAATGTGGGTTCACGATTGAGTTTTTTTTCCAATGTTGAAGAGCCTTTTCAGTTTTCGGAGTTGTCTGGAAACTTGACATCTTCTCACATTTCTTATCAAACTAAGTCTATATTTATACACGTATGCACTGTTTACTTAAACTGTTAATTGAGAGTTCTCATAATTACTTAAGTACTGTTTTTATGCACTATCACTGTCCCGCACTCGTAGCAATGCATTAGGAATTTCATTCAAAAATTTTCGGATTGTGAATGAAGCTGTTGAAAGTCGTTATAGAAATACGAATCGCTTTGAAAGCGACTTGTCTAGACCCTCAGCTTAACTAACTGATTAGTTGAGTACATATTAGTCATGATGTTGTTAAGCATACGAAACATTTTTTCAAGGTCTTTAATTCTCTACCACCTTTTAGAACACTCACGGACCGAATAAGGATAGACATTCTTCCTCTTTTTTTATCTCTATAGCGCAGTTTATAATAGAAATTATACACAATAGTTTATCTTAAGGAAAAAACTATAAAAATGGGACAGTGGTGGCCCAGTAGTAGCGCTTTCACTTAATCTAAGTTTACTTACCCTACTGCCTACCCTTGTTATCATTATAGCAGACTAGCTTTTGCCCGCGGCTTCGCCCACGTGGAGGTCAAAAATTATCCCACGGGAACGTACTACCTGGATAAACAGTATCCAGGTCATAAACAATCGGTGTGCCAAATTTCATCCAAATCCGCTCAGTAGTTTTTGCGTGAAAGAGTAACAAACATCCATCCATCCTCACAAACGCGTTTGCGTTTTGATTTATAATATGATATTAGTAGGATTAGTAGTAAGATGTTATTTTGCCTAGCCTGTTTATATAATTTAAACAAATGAGAAAAACATCTCATATATACATATTAGTATAACATATTTTTATTACAGGAATAATGTGGAGATTTTCATGAATGACTGCGTAACATTTCCTATTGTAGTAAATCAAATAACAAAAGCTCAATGGTGTCTATTGGTTCATGGATCTATTCAATAGTGATTCTATACTGCCTTTAAGCTTTGCCAGTTGCTATTTCGGTATTTCTACGGAATGGAACATGTAGGTCACATGCGTCCAACGATCCGTGTAGGTCCAAGACGTCCATCAAAATTCAATGACGTCAAACGATCACCTAGGCTTAAAATATTAGATGTTTACCTATGAAGTTGCCGTTTTACAATACTGGATATTTGAAACGTAATAACCGAAAAATAATATATAAAACACGGTATAAGTAAAAATAATAAACGGCTCGCAACATTAATTACGAGTACAGAGTGAATACTACAAACGAACGCACGATTCGTTATTGGTTATTCGGTCGTGCTGCTCCTACACGATAACGCTCGACCTCATACGGCACAACAGATGGTCTCTAAGCCACAAGAGCGAATATTGGAAGTTTTGCGTCATCCACAGTACTTCAAAGACCTTGCACCGACATATTCCTACTTTTTCCATGATTTGGACAACTTCTTGGCAGGGAAAAAATTTGATACCCGAGAGGCACTACAAAATGCCTTTGAAGAGTTTGTTGGCTCCCGTACAACTGACTTCTTCAAGAAGGGCATTGAAACATTACCACTGCGCTGGCAGAGATGCATCAATAGCGTGGGTGCTTATTTTGACTGAAATAAAATATATTTATATAAAAACGACTTTAAGTTTCTGTATACTAAACGGCAATTTCAAAGCCAAAGTCAAATCATTTATTTCAAATAGGCACATAAATGGCACTTTTGAACGACAAATTATACAACAAAAAAACATAGGTTCATATAGGTTAGGCAGAGGTGAACTAATACTACACCCGCATTTCGCCGTTATTTATTAGTCCCATGTAATAGGAGCCGAGCCTATTGCCATCAACCGGGCACAAATCCAGACTTGAGGCTGCTATTTAGATGGGCACGCCACAATAGAGGCGGTAAGTCCCCTCTTTGAGGAGTTGTTGGAGAGGTGCCACGCGATCAGCGGCGGCGATCTCTCGCGTCCGGCCCTGGTACAGGTCATGGTACGGAGCGAGATGGAACGGAAAGCCGTCACCTCCTTCTGCGAAGCAGTAATGCTCGCGTAGGAGGAGGCGGAGCGCTTGAGAGAGAGAGCCTTGCGCCCTCACGCCCCTAGTCGCTGCAGGAGACGCCCTGTGCGTCGGGAGCCGCCTGCAGATTCCCGGCCACCGTAGACGCGGGCTTGCTGACGGCGAGCAATGGGTAGCTCGCCGTCCGGTAGGGACCAGGCCCGGGTCGACGGCGCGTCGTGTTCCACTCGCGCCTCAAAGCTATGTCAGCACAAAATGACGGGGTCGATAGCGCCGACGCCTCAGGGTCGCGAGTAAATGATTTACCAACCAAAAAAAAAAAAAAACTGCTACTTAGAAATCACTGACGGAAAAACCAAATAACACTGCCCGACCTGGGAACCAAACCCAGGACGTCATGCTCATTAGCGCATGCGACCAATAAATAGACCAACGAGACAGTCATTTTAATAAAGCTTAATTTGAGCATCTTCGCAAAGAAATTAAGCGTGTAGCTATAACGGTTAGGTCAAGACCTTATAGCAACTTGGGACTAAGTTTGAGGCTGTCACGTACGAAACTAAGTGCAACCGTTTGCTGAAAAATTCCAATTTTACTTTACATAAAAACGGCCAAGTGCGCGTCGGACCACGCACAACACGGTCCGGAGTTGGATGAATTTATACCTAGAACAAACTTAATATTGTAGTTGAAAAACATGTTCTCCCATACATTCCAACTGCAAATGTTGGTTTGTCGACTAATACTGCTTAATTTGTAAACCCTACTTAGCTGTGATAGTTTGTTTCCCTTTTAATTTATTTGTGTATACTACTGCCGTGAATTTGTTCACATATCCAAATCCAACCATTTAGCTGGCAGGTGGGTACACCTAACTCTAACAAAAATGAGCACTTTAAAGCTTAATACTTCGTAAACTGATCACCGAATTGAAAAATAGTTTTCACTCACCCGCAATATTATTGAACGGCCTTTCCAACAACCATTTAAACCATGGGATAAACGAGAAAAATTCATCCGCACTTTACGGGTTAATAAAATAATAATTTTCGGTACCTCAGGTTAGATTTTATTTAACCACTTTGTCGGCGTGACTAATATGTATATCCATACCAAATTACCCTTTTTAGTACTAAGAGTCTCTGAGCTAAGCTGCGGACAGACGGACGGACCGAATGGACGGACGGACATGGCGAAACTATAAGGGTTGTTGTTGACCACGGAACCCCAAAAAATATATTTCCAGAGACATCGCTGTACATCCACATTTTCTTAATAAGCTCGGGTAACTTAACCTAAAAAAACGTCCACGATTTAAATTGTAACATTAATTATGCTAAAACAACTATACAATAATGCCTGAATTAATCTTCAAACTCTGAACCTTTTTATCACCAAACGAATTAACGAATAACGCAGTTAATTAACAATATTCGTTCCTTGTCACGGTCACTGGCCCTGCACGCGTAGAAACGAGTTTAGTCGACGTAAGAAAAGACAAATAGACAGATAAATGAAAGAAATCTGACTTTTTGTCTATACTATCTGTCATTTCTACTCTTCCGTCGACAGAAGTAGGAACGACGCGTGCTGGAGATATCCAAGAAGTCTACCGATATTTAGACAACAGAGAAAGGCGTTATGTTACTTAGATATTTTTACACAACAGAGATTAAGGTTTAAAAGAGTCATTACAGATGTAAAATTTGCCTCACGGGGCTAAAAATAAGTACGTTCCATAATTAACCTTTCCTTATAATTGAGGTAAAAGAAAGTAAGGATCTTTCTTTCTGTTGTTTAAGTTAACTGGGCCATACTGCCCGGTCCGGTGTTGAGTACAATTTGGGTAGTCTTAAGTAGGAACTTTTTGTTAATACCCTATTCATTTTAGGGCAACTTTTATTAAGAAATATTCTACGAGCTTGTAATATAACTAGAAGTTATTATTATTTGTGCGATATCTAGTCAAAAGTTTAACTGCGTATTTGTACTTTATCGAGTGTAAATGACAATAAACGAAGTCAAAGTCATTTGCACTCCCCGTCAGTTTTTTGTTTTTTTTTGTAAGTTTTTTGTGAATGGATCATACCTTGAAACCTTCTGGTTACGGAGATATTGAAGGTCAAAGTTACAAATTTTTCTGACGGTTTTTTACGAAAACAAGTTTTTTTATATACTTGCATAATGCCTATTATGTTCCCACTGCTGGGACACAGGCCTCCTCTCTGGGAGAGGGAGTGGGCCGTAATCCACCACGCGGGCCCAGTGCGGGTTGGTAGATGTGCATGTCACATCTTCGAAGTTTTGGTTCTAAGACATGCCGGTTTCCTCACGATGTTTTCCTTCGCCGTTTTGGGAGCAGTGGTGATGAAAAAATTTATACAAAATAAAGCGCCTGTGACCTACAACTCGTAAGTCGCGGCCGTTACCTCTGGGCCACCACTGCTCTCCTTGATATTATACTTAACAAACTTTAAATACCCCCACGACCCGTGTACCGTTGCATACACCTATAAGCACAATGGTTTACGTTGCTCACAGCGATTTTTCGCACCAAAAATTTAAGTCGTTTTCCAGCAATTATTGTTGTGCTATCTTACTTAGTTTGGTGACGGTCTTTTAACACTATGTATACAGTTCCCTTTTAGTCTTTTAAGCCCGTAAAAGGCTTAAGGATTGAGAAAGGAGGATGAGCACAACTTTCTTCACATGTGTGTACGAACATTCTATTCTGATCACCAATAGGTAGTTTTATTGCTATTGAAACACTGTAAACCCTCCGCAGGCAGAATGACAAAAAAAAAACGTCACAATAATACTACTCTGTCAAGATAGTACCGGGAAAAGAACAATAATACACAAAAAGTTATTTATTCATCCAAACTTATTTTATAGCCTTCAAAGTATGCTCCTTCAGAAACGATACACTTACGCTAAAGAATAATCCAATCATCATAACATTTTTTAAACGCTTTTTCCGGAATTGAGTTCAGTTCTCGCCGCGAATTGTCCTTTATGTCTTCTACCGAATGAAAACGGGTGCCACAAAGGTAATTTGAGTTAAGGAAAAAGAAAGAAGTCTGGTCAAAAATTCGTTCACAAGGATGGCCTTGTGCGAAGGCGCATTATCGTGATGCAAAATCCAAGAATATTCTTAACACATGTCTGGCCTTTTTCGTCGAATTTGCTCTCTTAAATGCCGCATTTATTGCTCAAATAATATTATTTTCAACCCCTCATCTCGGAAAGACCATTTTTTCTCTTCGATATCTGAACGTAAAAGCCGTTTTTAATTTTTATCCTCTAGTGGATACAGTAAATTTTTACTTCTACCTCTATGGTGCTCTATTGATCGGAAAAAAAAAAATTGCTTCGCGCGTTTTTTTTCTTTTGGCTGCGTTTTTCTTTTCACGTTGATCATATTTATTGTTAAAACAAACCAAGTTTGAAATAGACTTGAAAACCAGTGTAAAACCAAAAATGAGTGGTTCAAGCGACGAGGAAGTTTATTTGACGCCTACAGAATTGATTGAAACTGTTAACAACGCGCAAACGAGTTTTCTCCCTCAACAATCACGTGAGAAGTATTTAAAACAGTACGAGATGTTTAACACGTGGCGACTAGCTAAAGGAGCCAAATCTTGAGAGATATAAAAAAACAATCCACACTGCCTTCACACTCACAATAATTAAAATATTAAATACTTTACAAAGTAAATTTTCATGTCATTGTATAGTATGTCAAAGTGTAAAAATCCGAGAATAAACTTGGTCAGATCATATGAGGACCCTGTAGATTGGTGTCTGAAATGGTATTTTGAGGAAAGAACCACACTGATTTGAGTGGACCTGTCCAGTCAGTGCACGCATTTGTCAATCATGGTGCAGCTCAACTCAGAACTAAGGAGCTCAACGATTTGACGAACAATACAAAAGAATGGACATTTGGGTAGGCCGCATAAAGTACTCAAACAGCCAGAACATGATTAAAAACAAATGAAAGAAAAAAAAAAAGATACAATGACCCACATCGTCCTCACATTCACAAAATTAAAATAATATTATACTTTATACAGTAAATATATACATATCATTTTGTATGTAAAAAGGAACAAAATATTTAAAAAATCATAACAATAAAAATATTTAAAAAAATTGCAAAATAATATTCAACATCAAGATTGGTGTAAATTTATTGGAGCAGCTCAATCCCAAGCCTTCCTGTCCTCAATATAGTCTTTGATAGTATAATAGGCTTTCTGGCATAATTTCCGCTTAATAAAAGATTTGAATTTATTAAGGCTTAGTCCTTGAATGTGGCTAGGAAGTTTATTATAAAAACGTATACATTGACATTTAACATTTACATTTGGGGATGAAAAGTTACGTGTTGCACTCGAGTGCAAAGATTTTTCACCTTGTGCTCTTTTGATCCCGTCGCTAACGCCCTGAGCGTTGAAGATCCTAATTTTTGAATCACTCGTTGCACTCGTGATTCAATTTTAGAATCCTTCGCTTGCTCGGTCATCAAAATTGAGCACGCAGTTAAAAAGCAACTTTGCACTCTTGTATAACAAATAACTATTATTTACCGTTTGACCGCGATAGTAAAAGAAAACAGTCGACATGACTTTGACTTTTGACCGAGTTTGGCGTGGTTTTTTCGGCTTCGGTTCAATTGGTAGGCGCCACTCCGAAAAATGTTGACTAGTTGGCATGTCAAACTCGTAAACCCACGTCTCGTCACCAGTAACAATGCGTTTCATGAATGTTGGGTCGGTATTGACTCGTTCTAGCATGTCCTCAGCGACTATTATGCGATTGATTTTTTGGAGAAAATTCAGGTACTTTGGGACTAGCCGAGCGGCAACATGTTTCATACCGAAGTGATTATTTCAAATGGTGAATCGACTCGAGAGACACAGAAAGTTCAGCGGCCATCTCTGTCAAACTTGAATGAGGATTTTCACTCACAATTTCCTTCACTTTTGCGCTGTTAACTTCAGTTGAAGACGTTGATGGCCTATCAGAGCGAGGCAAATCTTCCATCACATCTCGACCGCTTTTGAACGCCCACTCATAAGTACGTGTGTTTGATAAAGTCGATTCACCGTAATTCAGTGAACACGAAATTCCATTGGCGATGCAAAATTTAAGACAACTCTTTGTTCGATGTTTTTGTCACTTTGATTTGAAATTCGCAAAACACACTAGAAATGATCTAACTAAAAAAACACTGTATTTAATCTAAATAACAGATGCCACTCAAACTCCGCGCCAAAATGGAAAACAGTTGTGCCAATCTAACAACAACAAAAAATTAATTTGGAACCATAAACTTTTCATTCCCGATACTTTTTTTTACAGAATGCATATTAAAAATATAACATATCATAATATCAAGCCTGTAATTAAATCAATGCTAAGCAGAGGTGTACATATAGAAAGCCCACATTTCACAAATACTAAAAATTTAGTCATCAGTAAATACATTCATCGTTTTCAAATGGCCAAGTTCTGAAACTAAAAGAAAATTGTACAAAAATGGTCCGTGTAAGAATGTAACGTTTTATACAAATTACATCGATTTGGGCGCACTGCGGGTACATCACAATGACCTGAACTCACAGACTTCAGCGAACTCACCAACTTATGTACAAATGAAAGACAGAAGTACAAACATATTTTAAGTACTTAACTTGTAAAAGGGAAACTGGTACATAATCTTTTAATTATTATTTTGAAATTTTAAAGAAATAAATAATTGTACGTGCTTTAAAAAAACTACATTTTATTGTTTCCACAGAGACAGCTTTGTACCTTTTATATTGCATATAGTTTCATAATTTAATAAATAGTCTGATTTAAGACTATTTAGTCTAAGTGTACGCACAGCCTTAGATCACTGCTTTCACTAAATTGATATCATCAATTAAAAAGTTACATATAACGATAGTCGTGTGAGCTGTGAATATCAGTTGATGGCTGTCGCTTTGGTCGAAGCCACAAAGCTAGATGCTTCACTTGGTACTTACTTAGTGCTGTGCTGCGTGCAAGGTGAAATCTTTCTCCTAGCGAACCAACGCATAGGTTTACTATAGCAATGCCACACCGACGCGACGCTTGGTGCCAAACAACGCATGACTTTTATGGGTCGTGCACACTAGCGCGACACAAAAGACACCGCGCTATGAGCGGTTCCTTTGTGTCGCGCTGTCGCGTCTGTCGTACGAGACTTTATTTATACATTTTCTTCATAGCTAACCAACAATTGTTAACAATGTTACTATTTAATAATGTTATACTTAAATCTAAGGTTATGTAGCATTTTTTTTAATATTTATTGCTTTTGCCAGAAGCACTTACAGCTACTAGATAATTAATAACAAATTAGGAGAAACCAAAGAAGTGAGTTTGAAGTTAGGTGAGATAATGAGACTTTAACAAAAATAACGTCAACAACAAAATTAGCCTAAGGTTCCCATAACAGGCGCGACGCGATAGCGCGACAGAAAGGCACCGCGTGTTGCGCGACGAGCGGTACATCTTGTCGCGCGAAATTCGCGTCGCGTGTCGCGCTAATCTCTTCGAGCATTTAAACATAAAATAGAGAGAGATTCTGATACATTACTTATCTATATTAAAAATAAACAAATGAAAGGAATGTTTGGCGTTTCCTGGCGTTGTCAGGATCGGAAGGCTTCTTCAATAGTTTGAAGAAAACCAGGATGATCTCTATCTTCTTTCACTACCATTTAAACATCCAAAAATTACTCCTCTAGATATTTGTTTCGTTACAGACGAAACGCGACTACTTTTCGGTAGTGGATGTTCAAGTATAATTAATATTTTTAGGAACTTAATTTGAATGTTACCATTTATAGGTGTTTTGATGTTTCTTAGTTTATAGATAGCTACAAAATCCTAGTCACGGATAGACAGTAACTAAATTGGTATATTACTGTTTTTTTATTGTACAGATTTTATTATACTTACTCTGTTTCCATTAAATGTTCGCAATAAATATTGTAGTTTTTATTACATTGTTTTTGTACCTTCACTACACAGCGTACTGTGGACAAAAGCGGGTATTATGACGTCACAGCTACATGGCGGCACTCAATAGGTATTTGAAACAGCTGCTAGAATCGTGTAGCAATATGAAGCAACTTACCGTATTTCACAATACCGTGTAAGAAAAGTTCGATATCTTGGGAAAATCTTTTGCTACCTGCATGATGATGATGTACATAATTACATATTGTGAGGAGAATGGTTGCCAGTAGCGCACATATTTAAGTAAACTTGAAAATTCTCTTATTTATAGCCCCGCCCGACCCTTGTTCGAGCCAGCCCGCGCCGCTGAGCCTGTAGCTTTAAATTCGTCCCAAAATCTCAAATCCGGATCCAGCTAGTCCATTACTGCCCTCTTCCAGCGACGCCCTAAGCCGAGATTCGCACCCCACAGGGGGTGCCCTTAGCGTGTATTCGCTTAGTTTTTAGTTAGTATTTAAGTTTAAGTCCTGGCTGGAGGCCTTAATTTATTAGGGCAACCACAGGCAAGTCCGCTTAAGCAGACGACAACCTCATAGGTTGACCTGCGAGATGCCATTCCCAAAAAAAAAAAAAAACTCTTATTCACAGGAGCCAAGAAAAGGAAACACAAATCATGTCCAATTCGGACGACATCCACGGAGTAGTAGGTACCTTCTTATTTTATTAAATGTATGGAACATCGACCAATTTTATCACGCAAAACCATATCCATTAGTTAATTAATAACATGAAAACACACAACAAAACACAATAATTATGAGCAGCAACACTCAAACTGTAGCTCTATTCTTCGCTATTTATGTTTTGAATTGCAGTAATGACGAGAATTACCTTTTGACTGGCCATTATTTGTTCTCTGCCGAGCCTCTTTTGTTTTCCTGATGGGTTTAGGAACACAATGAAAGTGAGGCGAAACGATACGAGAACAATGTGTTACACTCATTTTAATGATACTGTAATGTATATTTTATAAAATATTAGAAAGGAAATTATGTATGACAATGACATTAATATATATAACTAATATATATAACAATGATATGAATACTTACCTAGGTATTATTTTATTGTTATTATTGTGAATGTTAAGACTATGTGGGTATTTTTTATTTTACTTTTGTTTTTTTATTTTATTATCTCAGTTAGTTTTAATCGTAATCTTGGTCTGGCGGTTTGAGTAATTATGCGGCCTACCCAATGTCCTTTCTTTGGTATTGTTCGTCGAATCGTTGAGCTCCTTATGTTTTGAGTTGAGCTGTACGATTACTGACAAATGCGTGCACTGACTGGACAGGTCTACTCAATCTGTGTGGTTCTTTCCTCAATAGACCATTTCAGACATCAATCCACATGGTCTTAACATGATCTGACCAAGATTATGTCTGGACTTTAAAAGGGACTGTGACCTCTGAGTCTGTTTCGGCCTTTCTTCTCAGAGTAGTCAGATAGGAAACGCCGACCTCATCTAGTAAAAAAAAAATGTTTGACGTGTTAAAGTGTTTGTACAAACCCACTTACAGAAATAAAAATCATTTATCATTTATGTTCTTTCTTGTGAGCAATGTTTCTTGTCTATTTTACTTTTCCTTTTAGATACACAAGCATATAGGAGATAGGGGCTAATAATTAGAGATAGATGGCTCGTGACTAAATAAACCAAGGTTAAGTTACTCTTACCAAGGTCAGTCCTTGGATGGGTAACCATCCTTTACATATCGAGACCCCTCCGTACCTTGGAAAGCATATTAAATCGTTGGTCCTGACTTTCATTAATTGTACATCTTTGACAGTCGTTATGAGTAGTCAAAAGCCCGAAATTCTGACATCCAGTCTTACAAGGTGTATCGTGGCAGGCGCTCCATGTCATATGCTGGTATTCAGCTGCATCCGGTTAGACTGGAAGCTGACCCCCAACATAGCTGAGAAAAACCTAAGCGTGATAATGATGTTACTCTAGTTTTTTTTTTGTTTTGTCTACGCATGGTTTGTGCATTCAGCCAATGCCACGTTAGGAAACTGACTTACACCATTAGTCATCATTCATCCATTCATGTCCCGTATCATATTATTTTATTTTCTAGCATTTTACGATGGTGTAAGTATGGCATATCCTAATGTTAAAGGAAAAAGTGACTTTTTTTTGCTAAGAGATGTTTGGTATGTTCCCCAGATTAGCAAGAACCTTTTCTCTGTGCTTAGTACACAGGACAAGAACCCCTCAAGTATTTTTGAGTCACGGGTTACAACATGTTCCATGAAGATCAATGGTAAGGTTGTCTTAACAGGAAAAAGGCTAAGGTATGGCGGTTTGTACAAGATAGACTGCAAAGCCATAGGTGCTGATTTTTCAATCAACTTATTTGAGCATGGAGATACGCTGCAATTATGGCATGAGCGCATGGGACATCAAGACAAGAGACATATCAAAAGTTTGATAGAGAAGGAGTTAAGGTTAAAGACATCCAACAGTGGAGATTTATGCGAAGGTTGTATCTTTGGTAAAGCGCACAGGAAACCATTTGGTGTTCGCGAAAAGGCAACAAAACCTGGTGAGCGCATACACTCAGACGTCTGTGGACCCTTTCCTTTGAGTGTCTCTGGATATCGCTACTTCGTACTGTTTAAGGATGAGTTCACACGATACAGATATGTATACTTCCTTAAAAATAAGTCTGAAGTTCCCGAAAAATTCAAAAAGATGATGTCTGATTCTAGAAATGCTGGACATACTATTTTCGAGGTTTTGAATGATAATGAAGGCGAATACGATAACAGGAAAGTCAGAGATCTACTTGGACAATCTGGAATAAAGCAAAGACTCATTATGCCGTACACTCCAGAACAAAATGGGTGTAGTGAACGAGATAATCGTACTATAGTCGAATCTGCTAGAGCAATGATGAATGCGCATGAGGAGATTCCTCAGAATTTGTGGGCTGAGATGCTAAACACTGCTGTTTACATACTAAACAGGACAGGACGTACTTCAGTGGAACACATGTCGCCTTATGAACTGTGGCTTAACAAGAAGCCTCAGATAAAGCACCTGAGGATAGTCGGTTCACCTTGCTATGCGCATGTACCAAAGCAGAAGAGAAAGAAATTACAAAAGAAAGCTACACGGTGCATTTTAATTGGATACGACAATGATGATGGATATAGACTTTGGAACAGAGAAAGAAATTCATTAGACCGATCTAGGGACGTTATTTTCGATGAAAAAGCGCTAGTGACTTCAATGAATGAATACCCTGAAGCAGTCTGCAGTCCGGAAAATGAAATTGAAGTAGAACTTGATAGAGATGTTTTAAAAGATTATGGACGAAGAACTCCTGTTATGCCTACTATTGAAAGAACCGGTGAAACTGACATGGATATAGGTGAACAAAATCAAAGTGTTGGAGAAGAGTTTCATGACGCAGAAAACGTAATTACGGAACAGTCTATTGAATCGGAGGGGAATGGAAACGTCAACGAAGATGATAATGTCGTTGATGAATATCAAGATGGTGCCAATGATGAAATCATCGCAGATGAACGTGAAGATGTGTTACCGCAACAGAAGATACTTCGAGACCGTTCTATGTTACGTCCTCCAGGTAGATTCAAAGACTTTGTTATGACCGCGATAATGGGATACAATGTACCAGAAACGTACAAAGATGCGATCAGACGCCCAGATAAAGAGCTATGGAAAAAGGCCATGGACAGTGAAATTAGTTCCTTGAAGGAAAATGACACATGGAAGCTTGTGAATCTACCCAAGGGCAGAAAAGCTTTGCTTTGTATGTGGGTTTTCAAAGTCAAGATGAATGCTGATGGCTCCATAAACAAGTACAAGGCTAGATTAGTCATAAAAGGTTTTCATCAAAAGAAAGGTATATACTACATGCAGACTTTTAGCCCTGTGACCAGAATGACAACTGTTCGCTCAGTGATTAGTACAGCAGCGAGCGAAGGTATGTCGATAAGACAGTTCGATGTTTCGACTGCCTTCCTGTATGGCTCGTTAGATGAAGAGATCTTCATGAAACAACCAGATGGTTATAATGACGGCTCGGGTCAAGTATGTCTTCTAAAGAAGAGTCTCTATGGGCTGAAGCAAGCACCGCGGTGCGTGAACCGGTGCATTCTAGATTATTTCAAAGAAATCGGTTTCAAGGCAAGTGAGGCAGATCCTTGTCTTCTGATACGAAAGAGAGGATGTAGAAAGCTTATAGTAGCTCTGTACGTGGATGACGGTCTAGTCGTCGGATCCAATGATGTACTGATAGACGAGTTGATGGAGGAGCTCAAACGTCGTTTGAACAGGCAAATTGTTGGAGCCTTGGCTTACTTGATGGTATGCTCTAGACCTGACATTGCATATGCTGTAAGTGTAGTCTCACGAAGTCTGGAGAAGCCAGAAGAAACAGATTGTGTTCGACTGAAGCGCATAATGCGTTTTTTTCAGTACACGCCTGATGTAGGTATCATGTACAAGAGACATTACAAACAAGGCATTTTGGAATGCTATAGTGATGCTGATCAAGCAGGAGATATCAGCACTGGTAGATCCAATACTGGAGTGCTGTGCATGTATGCAGGAGGAGCGGTGTCATGGTTAAGCCAAAGACAGGCAAGCGTTTCAATTTCCACCACCGAGGCAGAAGTTGTAGCTGCCAGTGAAGCAGCTAGAGAGACTGTTTGGCTATCTCGGCTTATGAGTAATCTTGTCACTCTTAAGGAGATTCCATGCATAAGAATTGATAACGAAGCTGCGATCAGGATGGCTTCAGGTTGGCTAGGATTTTCAAATCCCGAATTCCATCGACGGTCTAAGCATATCCGGGTTCGACATTTCTTTGTTAGAGAATTGGTGACTGGAGGTGAGCTAAAAGTCGATAAGGTATCAAGCGAAGATCAGCACGCAGATATCCTAACCAAGCCACTAGCAAGACCGAGGATCAGAAAGATCTCTGACCTGATAGGTATTGAAATTGGAACTTCAATTTGGTTACATAGCAACTGCATATCCTATTGATTGTCATTATTCGGGCAATCCTTCTTAAGATGTCCAGACTCTTTACAAATAAAGCATTTGTACCGCTTTTTATTTTTCTGGTCTCTTTGGACCATTCCTTTAGCAACCTTTCTATTAGTTTTCACATAAAGCGCACTTTCGCTCGATTCAGCGTCAGCCATCAATGCATTCAGCGCTTTTTCATGTGCACACAGTTGGGCCGTAATGTTGTCTACTGTTCTTTCCTTCTTAGACATCAATAGTCAACTGGACTTGAAAGAAAAAAAGTTTCCGGCAACGTATCCAGGATTTTGCAAATCAAGAGAACTTTAGGCATTTCAACGTTCTCCTCTTTGAGCAGTTCTTCCTTCAGATTGTGCCACAAATTCTTCAGTTTCGAGACATGTGTTGACATGTTGTCTGCCGGATCCCTTTTAAGTCTGAAGAAGTCCAAACATAAGTCGTAGAGCCGGCCCTCATTTGGACCCTCATACAGCCTATGGAGTTCTTTCCAAACAGATCTGGCAACGGCCTTGGACACTATATTTAATATCGTGTAATTAAATTAAATGACTCTGTTTTGCATTTAATTATAAACGACTGTTTAATCGTCCAAAGTATGGTAGACAACTATATTATCATGTCTGCTGTCGCTTTCTTCTGAAACCATGATTCGTTGAAAATTATAAAGCATCTTTTTTCATAATCATATTTTTCTTTCATTCTGGCTTGTGATCGCATTTACCTTCTTTATAATTACAAAAAAAAACCCTTCCCTGCACCTGGACTTCTGTCTACCCCGTTACAATGTCCGTGTGTACGCTCGGAGTGCACGTGAGCTGCATACTTACAGCCTCAGCTCTCGTTTGAATTTCTTCAACGTTTCGCCCCCTATTAATAGCTCTTTGTCGAATACTATAGAAAGACTTCAAGATGTACTTATGAAGGCCTGAATACATTTTGTATTAACTGAAGAGTACCTTCCTGCTGGTACTTACCGTAGCGTGTGTGAAACTTAATTGGGTTAATTAATTAATTTAAAACACGCGAAAACTACATGACCACACAATAATGAATTATTTGTGACTTCATTAAATCAATATTGTCTAATTTTATCATATTCTTTGATTAAATAATGCCATCCGTCACATTTATAAAGCTGAGAACCAATGTACCTGCACCTAATTTTCACAAAAAGAACGCAGACAGTGGCGTATCAAGTCATAAAGGGGCCCTGAACCAAAATTTGTTGGGGGCCCTTTTAATCTGACTGCGGCGAAGCTCCAAAGGAGAGCATAATTTTACTAAATAATTAAATAGCAGACTGACTTGATAGGTAAGGCTGTCCTTGTGATGTTCGAAAATTGAAGCATCCATACCCGGACCCGGTTTCATCATTCAGGTGTTTGGATATAATAAAGGAGATGGATGAAGCCCCCATTCAAGTTTGGCACAGCATGGACATAAATAAAACAATATAAGATATGAAGGAATATTTGTATTCAATAGTCCTGTAAATATTTTAATACTCTAGAACTCGGTGGTGACGAAATATAAGATAATTTTGGTTAATACTTTGTTATGACATTTTGAAGTTTAACACAGTTAGCTTGTACATTGTAGTGGTAGTCTAGCCGTTAAGGCCTCACTTCCCATGCACGAGGTTGTGGGTTCAATTCTTGGCAAGTACCAGTGTGACTTTTTCCAATTAATATGTACTTTCTCAGTTTACTGACATCGGTAAATGAAAAAAATTGCGAGGAAACCTGGACTTACAGTTAATATAAGTCTGAAATCGCCAAGCGTGCAATACTCGTGCCTTCTCTGTACGAGGGGCCCTGCAATAGGTGTTATTATAATTTACAATTAACTTTTAATCAATTTTAACTAGGTGTATACAATAATCTGTAGGTTTCACATAGACCGGTTCTGTGCTTCTCACATACAACAAATTCCCGCGAGGGGCCTACCTACGTCTAGCAGTGGATTTCTTTGGCTGAATGATGACTATTATTTTAAAGGAAACGTACGTCATATATATGAATAGCGTGGTGATCAATGCTCGTGCCTTCTCTGTATGAGAAGATGCCTTTGCCCACCAGTGGAACAAGAATAGGGTATTATTATTTAATTAAACATTATCTTGGAACAATGAGATTTTCTAATGGGTGTTGACTGTCGTCGTTAGCGTTGTTTGGCCGCCTAGGTACTGGAGATTGCGCTCTGAAGAAGAAGCTCTATGCCAACATGTGTAGCAAATAGAAAAATGTCATAATGTTTCATTTCATAACAAATAATTGTATACAATATTTAAGCAGTCGTGGTAACGATCAACAACACTACGGCTTGTACCCGAGTTTTATGTCTGCCTAGCCAGTAAACAGCTAGAATGGCATACAATCATTATCAGACGCAATGACTTAAAGTTAAAAAACCTCCATAAGTATAAACAAATACACCCTACACCCTTATAAAAGATATGTTGAAGACGTTACTGAAAATGTTAAAAGTCTCGAATCGCGGAGTCATCCACTGTATTATAACAGATTTAATTTTATGCGAATCCAATAAATGGCTACCTAAGCGAAGCGTTGCTATACCACAGTTTGTGCAAAGTCAGTTCGCCATTAGAAATAGGGTAAAAATCTGTTACTCAAAATCGAGTAGTCAAGGTAAATAGAAATAAAAAGATGCAAAGTCCGTAAGCGCCCGGCAGTAACAACAGATATCCATAAACAAAGCCAAAGGTGGTAGTAACACCACAAGAATACACAAGAAAACATTCAAGACACACGATCCGTAACACACGTACATAGCGATAGTATGTATACAAACATACATAAACTCACTGTTTTTTCCATGAAGGTCGGCAGAAACTACAAAAGGCCCTGCACTGCGCTACAACGAGCATTACTTACGAACTCATTTGCTTTGTCCGCTTTCATACTCAAACTCAAAACATTTATTTCAATTAAACCATCTACAGGCACTTTTGAATTGTCTAAGAGTTGGTCAGTCAGAAATATGAAGCTAGTTGCCCATTCCAAAGCGTAGTAGGTACCTATGGAGAAGAACGGGCAAGAAACTCCATGGATACTTCATAAATCAAGTCGTAAAGGCGCGTAGTATTAATAGATATATTGTGATGTACACATAAGGTGTCAAATATATGATTATTAGGTATAACTGCGAGTGTTTTTATTTTGTTAGAAAGTACATCGTAAATGTCACAACAAATATGTCAAACACATTTTAAATTACCTTGTTAAAATACTACAATAATTTTCCTGCACTGAATATCTTATAACAAAGATACTTACTTGCTTATTAATTATGTTATGTTATATTGACTTTCTCAGTAGCAGCCCGGAGTCAGGATTTGTGCCCGGTTGTTGGCAATATATTACATGGGGCTTACACATAGCTGGTGAAATGCGGGTGTACTGTAGGTATACCTCTGCCTAACCCTTCAGGGATTACAGGTGTGATGTATTAATTGGATGGATGTGTATATTGGACGAATCACTATATCAAAAGATGCGTTATTTTGAAAACATATATTTATCGTTTCGTGTATACCTTCATCTTCATCTTGACAGAAGAAGATAGTGTTTCCATTACTTTGAGAAACCAATTCATGGTTTGATTTTTAATTAAAGAGATAAATAAAACGTGTCTTTTTTACTTTTAGTTCCATTATCACTAAACACGCATAAAAATATATATTGTTCTTCCTCTGTTTTCTAAATTACAAGTAAATACCTACATGTCGTCTCGAACAACAAATACGTACTAATTACCATTTTATTTCAAAGAATTGCAAAATTAGTAACTCACGGATGGAAATCAAAATAAAATAAACAAAATAATACTCTTTCAAATTGATATTTTCCCACCGAGTTATGCGGATAAATGAAATCCATGATGGAAATTAAATATTATAGCTTTTTTTTTTGTAATATTATTAAGTCTTTGTCCGTTCTGGGCCACGTAAAATCCATGTCCTTTATCTCAGAATGTAACTTCTGTACTGTTCATGTATGTAGATGACTTTGAAAACCAAACATTTACTTCTTGTTGTATGTCAATTTGAGAGAATAGTGTTTTTTTTTGACGAATTTTGGGAAATTTTTAGAATCCCATGGATTTTCGCTGGGGCTATACGGAGTGCTCGAATTTTGCAAACGGGTCACACCACACTATCACCACCGAGAAGGAATACATCGAATTTGCAGTTCTGCCTGTATAGGTATATTCATTTTATTATTTATTGAACATTCCGACAAGGTATTAACACAAAGTATACGGAGATATTTTTATAATAATATAACGGGCGTAAAAAGACTATTATCGAAGCCGAGAATCACTTGTTTTTTCAGACGTAGTTTTTTTTTTGTGGACCATATCTGGGATATTTACCTTCTGTAGTGCTAGTCTGTTACCATCTCACCGTGAAAACTAAGGTGAAGTAAGCGGGGAGTGAGCAGTCAGTGCCACTGATGCTAGGGATTGACCAAGACGGGATGACAAGACAGCTCACTCCACGCAACACAAGTCTTCAAGGTGAGATTTTTACAGAATCAACTTTCAGGTTATGGAGATTTTGTAAAATACTTTTTTTGTTTTTTACATATTTTCAAGTATATAAACACAGACCTAGTTTATTATAATTCAACTTTTATTACATTATGGCAATAGGCTCGCCCCCTATTCTTTTTTAGACATGGGACTTAAGCATAACTGGCGAAATGTGGGTGTACTATAGGTACACCTCTACGTAACCCTTCTGGTTTTTTTTTGCAATACTTATACATTGATAATGTACGGGTTGCTGCCTATGGCCTATTCCCGAAGTCTACACTAATATTATAAAAAGGAAAGATTTGATTGTTTGTTTGTATTGAATATGCTCCGAAACTAAAGGCCCGATCTTAAAAATTGTTTTACGATAAGAAGCCAAAATTATGTCTGATGAACATAGACAGCTTTTTTTTTTTTTTTTATCCATGCGGTTGAAGTCGCGGGCGAAGTGTAAACAAACCCTGTTCAGGTTTAATTCTTACACAAACATTCAATAAAGGGGATTAGTAACAATCTGTATTTTTATAAGGTTTCACCTTAATTTCTCACCACATTACATACTTCAACAATTATTGTTTGAGTTAGATTGTTGAAAAACCATCGTGGTCATAAAATTAACCCAAATTTTCACATAAATACCATTTTTTCAGGTGACTTTTTTTTTGTATTCCATAATCAAATTAAAAGGCTATTATGAACCTAATAAATACAATATACATTCTAACACAAAAATTTAAATATTATGTACAAGCCTATAACATAGCATAACATAGCATAATCAGCCTATAACGTTCCCACTGCTGGGACACAGGCCTCCTCTCCATGAGAGGGAGTGAGCCGTAATCCACCACGCGGGCTCAGTGCGGGTTGGTAGATGTCACATGTCTAAGAATTTTTGGTTCTAGGACATGCCGGTTTCCTCACGATGTTTTCCTTCACTGTTTTGAGAGCAGTGGTGATGAAATAATTTACACAAAGTAAAGCGCCTGCCTGGGTTCGAACTCACGAGTCACGACCTACAACTCGTAAGTCACAGCCGTTACCACAGGGCCACCAAGCCTATAGGCAAAGGAAAAAAAAGGGTGGCTCCATATCGCTGTCAATGCGGTGAAGCAGTCGACTGGCTCGGATATCACGGCCTTTCCTGTAGCAAGAGCGCTGGTCGGTTGGCTCGGCACGCCAGCATTAATGACAGCATCCGTCAGGCTCTTGTCACCGGGGTGCTAGCTTTTGTAGAACCCTATGGCTTGGTACGCGACGATGGGAAGAGGCCAGACAGAATGACCATAATACCTTGGAAGTTGGGTAGGCCTTTGGTGTGGGATGCAACCTGTATCGACACCCTCGCGCCATCCCATCTTCCTAGTACGGCGGGCTGGAGGGCAGGTGCAGTAAACCTCAAACGGCGCAAATATAACCAACTTTAAAGGACGCTATATGTTTGAGGCGATTGGGGTTGAAACACTAGGATCGTGGGGTCCGAGTGCTCATCGAGTTTTTCGGGACAGCGATGCGCAAGAATTTTGTATGCCCAACAAGCTTTTCCCCCCATTTTTTTTCTTAATCAAGCATTAAAAAAAATTAAATGTTACTATAAATTGGCATCCACGAGTAGGTATAATTTCGGATATGTTAACTGTTTCTGTTCCACGACAATACTTAATTAGTTGAGCAATTTGCGATTTTTTAGATTTTGGGAATAATTCATATTGCTGTTCATTTTAAATGATACCCATTAAAAGTACCTACTTGTTAAACATCCACCTACTTTAGTTTTAGTTTCCGTTCGCTAAGTTTTGCGCGGGAGTTTTTTTTAATTTGAATTTACTGACAATCTGTAAAACACACTGATAAATTTATTGTTATATAACGTACAAACATTCTTGTAAAACCGATGAACTTTTAAATTTAGAAACACAGGTAAATGTATTTATTATTAAGTCGTGAAGTGCACCAAAAATTCTAAACTTTATTTCCTAAAGTTCAATCGCGAAATAAAACCGTTACCAATTGTAGTTTATTTTATGTACAACGGAACGACAATCGAAAAAAAAAGAATATTTATTTCTATGAGGGTAGGTGCAAATTAGCATAACAGCTAATCATAGTACGCGTGACCGCCACCGAAGCGACTTATTTTTAATTTACACAAACTTATTTAACTATCGCGATTATGGTAAACGGTGGTTAAGTTGATAAATTGTCAAGTTGACCAGTTCGTTAGTAGTGTGTTGTGTTGTGCCAGATGATTAGTTTACGCGGTTATTTTTCGTTGCTGACGGTGATGTGCGGCGGAACCATCGAATGCAGGTAATTATGTGTAATTTATAGTTTGAAACAAGAACTGTTGTTACCTGCATCCGCAGTGTACTTCCAAAAAGTTTACACGTGCAAATCGTCGGTTGAAAAGTTTGAAGTGTGAGTTAAGATAGTTGAAGTGGTGTGGAGCGTAAGGCCTAGGGTCGGGTCGGGTCGCCTGCTAAGGCGACGCGGCGGCGGCGGCGACGGCGTCACCGGCGTCGTCGGAGGCGTGCCCCGGCGAACCAATGGCGCGGCCCCGCCGCCCGCCGCCCCCGGCCGCGGCGCCGATACACCCAGCTCGCCAGTAGGTTTGTGTCCTTTTGGCTGACCGCATGACTCCGGATCTCGCTTCGTCTCTGTACTCGTTGTAACCTGTGTACGTGCAGCACGCGCTTCATCCTCTCCCCACGGCTGACAACGCTAGCTTCCGCCAGAACGCCTCATACTCGGTCACTGAACAGAACTCATCGCCCAAGTTTGTGATCTAACTACACAGTTGAAAAACTTTTGAAAGTAAAAGTGGGGAAGCAGTGAAGAGTCGGAGTGCAGGCGTGCAGAGCGGCGCCCTAGCAAGGTACTGTGTCTGCTGAGACTCGCGCCCCCGGGCCCCCGCCGTCAACAAGACGTGTGTCGTGTTGACGGCTGTCACTGACGTTTCCGCTGCGATCATGTGGCGCGCAATTTGTACGCAAGACATGTAACTCCATAATTTAATTTCTAAACATGTTTATCTATATGCATGAAACATAAAGATGTTCACAAATGCAGAATATATGTTTTCCAACATATCTTTGTCGAACCTGTTATATAAATTGGCTTAAGGTAAGTAAGCATAATATAAATTGTTACCAAGATCTGTCAAAATTCTCAGAAAGGAAGGTAAGTATGTTGGAATGACGTAGCGTGAACATTGTTATGAAATTAACTTTATTATTATTCTATTTACTTTCACGGCGTCTTGAAAAGGCTGACATCATAAAACAATGCAATAAAAAGTTTCATTGAATTGCTATTTGTCGGATGAAAGTATAATTCAAAGTACGTACTTGTGATGAAGTAGATATATTTGATCTCGTCGGTATTCAGCAGAGCCGAGGGCATCGAAAGCGAAGGTCGCCGTGAAATCAGACTCAACTTATTCAATACGAACTCGGCTACGCGCTACGGCGTACAACGGAAACCCAATCGCATTAAAACGGCGGAAAAAATAAGAAGCTAGCTTCTTGTAGAAACACAAGATTCTTTGAATAAACATTACAACTTCCAGTTAATCGCGCCGAAACGCAGCCGACAAATTAAGGAACATTTTTGTGTAGGAGCACAGCCTTCGCCGGCTTCATAAAACTTAACTACACGCCGTAACCGCCACTAATTATAAGGGTGGGTTTACATAACGTATTTATGAGCATGAGATTTAACAGCAATGCGCCGGTCTCGGGTGGTTTGTTATCGCCCCATTAAAAAGTTGTCCTCTGCGGGCGCGTAAATAATATATTATGACGCCACGTTCGACCACCCCGACCTCCCGACCGCCCGAGCCGAATGCGGCGCGCCATCACCCGCCGACACCGACAACAGCGCTTTGTTCTTGGCATATTCATTATTATTTCTGTACAATACCACGATAAGACGTAAGTTTCGAGTGCAGTTTTTTTGAAGTTAAAAAATAATCCTGTTATATTCTTGGCGTTAAATCTTAGTAATAAAGTTAATTAATGAACACTGATACCCACGGTATCCACGTATTATTTTAACCTTTGCTCGCGAAGATATTCATTAATCAGGCGGCGCCTGCAGTGCAGCGTGACCGCTGCAGTTAATAAGGACGCCTAACGCCACAGTTCGTCGCACCACATTTATACACAGTGAACACTCGGCTTTAGATTAAATTGTATATATTTAGTTGGTTTATGAGAAAATACACCCGTGAAGCTTGTGCTCGCTACATTTAAGAGACATAATTTAACCGAGGTAGAATAAAACTTGTAACAAAACTAATAGCACGACTTGATGCGATAAGCTAATATATGCCGGCCGGCAACTTACACGACGGCTGAGATTGGCCGCCGTCGCCGGGCCGTCGCCGGGCCGTCGCCGGGCCGTCGCCGGGCCGTCGCCGAGCCGTCGCCGAGACGACGGCGCGCCGACGCCACTTTCAAACTTTTCATGTTTACACACCGCTCTGACGATGATACTCGCGCTAATTTCTGTATTTACGACAGCTCCCTAGGATACTTAATAAGAAAAACTTGCTTATCTCTTTGATAAACTCCAAAGTTTGAATTAGTCTACGGATACTTAAAGAGTGTTTTTATTTTATGAACTAGAAGTTAATTGGTGCGAGGGGCATTAGCGAACTTTTTGATTTAGATGACACATTTGCGAGCCACACACATTCCGTTTCCGCAGCCCATTACATCCCTGAAGTTGTGCGGGACGGGAACATTAGATACCGCACGGATGAAATGTGCGGCAATTCACATTGGAATTATGTCTATTTTATTAAACCTTATTTACACCACATTTATGTGCGGTTTGTAATTTTTTACTCTCTTAAAACAGCCACATTGTTCGTATCAACCAAGTGCTACGAAAGCGTAGCACCGGCGTAGCAATGAAATCCGCTACGCTACGTAGACGCGTAGCAGTGCGTAGGCGTAAGTAGGCTGTATCAACCGTCACATGAATTGACAAGATAATTTGACAAGTAGATTATTAACAGGTAGGCACGGTTCTGCGCCAAATCCTCTGTAATCCAGGAAGGGCGCCGCCTCGTCTGCCTCATATACATAACTGAGAAAATAAGTGAATTTCATTGAAATATCGCGGTCGTAATTCCTACATTTCATCCTATTATTATTGAATTGATTGGTCTTTGGGATAAAATCAAGGAGCAATAGTTCTGATTTACCCCAAACTAAAAAAAATATTTTAAAAATTAATAAGACTAACTTTAGGATATCGTTCTCACGAAAACAAAATAACTTGTAGTTTCTTATGTTTCCAACACTTTATTATTTTATGAAGATGTAGAACGACATTTGACTGTAAAAAAAGATTACATCTATACAGATCTATGTATATCTATATACTGATAATAAATCAGAGAATCAAAGAGTTCCGTCTTTTCATTTGTTTGTTTAAACGCGCTAATCTCTGCAGTCGGATTTCAAAAATCTTTTTGCTTTTGAGAGCCCACTCAATTCTTGAAGCAGGCTATTTTAGGCTATTTAACATCACGCTGGTCCTAGCGTGATGTTAAATAGCCTATAATAGCCGAGCAAAAAGAAAAAAAGTCAGTAATAACGTTAAGTGAAAATAAAGTAAGTAGTAGTGCGGGGTGGGTCTGGGAAACAAGTCATGTCACGCTGGCGAAGTTGCGGTCAGAAGCTAGTATTGAAATAAACGCTCACTTTACCGTCAGGAAAAACATAATGTAACCCAAAAAGTACTTTCCACCGTAAAAAAATATTATAACTCGGAATAATTTTACCCGGAAAATGATACCAAAAAAATCTTATATAAAAAGAAAAACGTACATAATACCAACACCTTATTTTCCTAATCTCTTTTGTATTGAACAATTCTCTAAATAGTACTCTAAAGGAAGTACATGCTAGCATACATTTTATCTCTTTGATTTATTGAAGCAACCAATTTGAATCGTGTAAACATAAAAATAATCGTGCAATGAGTTCATTTATTTTTCCAAGGAAGAATCTCCTGCAAATATTTACTACTAGCACTTCGCTTGCGAATTCGTCTGCATGGATTACGAAAACAAAAAAATTAAGTTGCCTGTGTTCATGAGACATAATTTCGGCTTCCAATGGTAAAAGAATTTTTCAAATCGGTCCAGTAGTTTCGGAGCCTATTCAATACAAACAAAACAATAAAATCTTTCCTCTTTATAATATTAGTGTAGATAAAAGGATTCTGTAATGGGATAACTTTCAGCTTTTGTCAATTACTCCCGGTATACTTAACAAACAGATGTTGGACTAAGTCGAGTCGAAATATAAGGAGTGTTATATTTCACCGGCCCACGCGTCGTGATAAGACTTATTGTGTTTTCTTAGCTAGAGTTTCAGACTATTATTACAAAGGTTTACACGTTCCGCTAAAGTTTTGTCATAAGATATCAGAATCGGAAAGATATATTTTTCAGTTTGTTAAAAGAAAAGTTTAATCTTAGCAAATCTTTTTTTTGACATTGACATAAACATAAACTCACGCCTTCTTCCCATGGGGGTAGGCAGAAACCACAGAACGCCACCTGCTACGTTCCTTACATACTCCTTTTGCGTCGTTTACGTTGATACATCTGGTTATACACGAGCGCCGGTTGAGAGTACTTCGCACCTGACCTTTCTTTCTTTCTTCTTTCCTTTTTTTTTTTTTGAATGAATAGCATTTCTATTTTATTCCTCCAATAAAGTATATTTTTATTACATTTTCAGTAGTGGGACGCCAGTTACTTTGGCCCGGCCCACAAGGGAACTGAAGTGAAAAATAAAGTATGATAAAACTTTTGTCCTCGTCCGTTATCTCGGCTCGACACAAGATTTTCGACGGCGTTTTAGAAAGGGAAGGAAAACATTACGGTTATCCCATATTTACACTTGGATTCCAACGTTTTACTTGTCACTTTAATAATAAGTTTGTAACAGTAACCGTTCAAGTTCTCGATGCCATATAATTTTCAGGGCAAAGAAAATTGTGAACAATACATGACCGTCGTAGCTATTCTCGATAACGCATGAACAATGGATATATCCAACACACGTATTCGCCCAGACACACCTTTCGCACTCTCATACATTATCACCGACATATTGCGACTGTCTGTACGTCTATACATAGCCATGCTAACTACATCGCCCCTCAACGCCTACGCAGTGAGATATGAAACCAAACCGTACTATGAATACAATAACAAAAGGACAGTTAAGACCCAACCCTGAGCTTGTGACGTCATTTAATCGAGGAATGGTGCTCCGCAGAGCAGTTTATCGCGATGTCAATAAATTTGAACCTAAGCGTGGAACAGACTATGTTCTTACATCCGAGAATTTCTCGTCATGGAGTCCAATTGAGCGAGCTAAAGTCCCTAGTAAATTACGTGATATCGCACTCACAGGTGTGTCCTATGTTGCAAATTAACGATATTGCTCCGTCAGAAAAATCACCGAAAATGGTTTTACATCACTTCAGATTAACCAAATTGCTTTTTCAAGAAAACCATAAAGAACAACTTTTTTCTTAGATTTCTCTTGTACAAAGCCCCAAGTCAACCTACAAGTCAGCTGCTTTTATACAAAAACTGATATTGTATAGTAAAGCCACTCTTGCGCAACAGTGTGATGCTTCTAACGCGGCAATGAAAAGTCAACGCTTGAATGAACCCAGTAGTTTTTCACGCGGAAAATTGTGTAGAAAATGTACTTCATACGTTCCGCCCCCGCATCTTCTTCAGTGCGGCCCACGCTTTATTGCAAAACTGCCATCTTGGAAATATGGTTTTAAGTTTTCCTTACAAAACTATCAAAATATAATAATCCTCTGATAGTAGGCAGATAGTAATTAGTCGTGAAGTTTCAAAATTTTATTCATCAGCAATTGTAGATAGTATATTACATTTACATTACTTAGTAACATAAAAAAAACTCATATTTAACGCAAAAAAGTGAGCTTACGCAAAAACTTCCAGTAACTTCGTTTTATTAATAGTTATAAAATAAACACGTCGCAAAACTTTTACCTTCAAGTTGCCTATTGCAAAATCTTTCCTCGAAGAAGCATTGCAAACTTTTCAAAAGTTGTCCAGAACGAAACACCACAATAACTAATAGCAAAGTTTCGAAAATGGTAAAATGATGAGAGTATTAATTTCCAACTTCATTTTAACTACCAACTTGCTAGTATCAAAGATGGCCACCATACTCGTAACATCGCTTTCTAGAGCATTGTATTTTAAAAGCATAATCAGCCTATAACGTTCCCACTGCTGGGACACAGGCCTCCTCTCTATGAGAGGTAGTGAGCCGTAATCCACCACGCGGGCTCAGTGCGGGTTGGTAAATGTCACATGTCTTCGAATTTTTTGATTCTAGGACATGCCGGTTTCCTCACGATGTTTTCCTTCACCGTTTTGAGAGCAGTGGTGATTAAATTATTTACACAAAGTAAAGCGCCTGCTTGGGTTCGAACTCACGACCTACAACTCGTAAGTCGGGACCGTTACCACTGGGCCACCACTGCTCTGCCACTGTATTTTAAAAGAGGAACGTTTAAATGCATCTGCCTGTTCCTTGCCGTCCCACTGAGCCAGTCCAATCATATAATCAATTTATCAGTGCTGTATAAAAATAGGATACGTCGTGTTCTATTCCAATCGCACCGCTTTAATAGAATTTTAATTTCAATTTCACACATAGCGAGGCACGCGGATTACGACTCCAGCACCGAGTCTGGCCGAGTCGGGCCGAGTCGAGTCGAGTGAATTTTTCCGATCGGCTCGGCAAGTGTACCGTAGAAATTCTGATGGGCCGTTATTACACAGTCTGTTTCAAACGTATTGTGTGCGAATGCGCTACAAAAATAGCAATATTTTGTATTGTGTGTGGGTAACGTTGCTGTTTGAGTTGGTGCGTTTTTACCGTTACACCCAACGCTTTGATGAAGTCCCGTTTTATCTTTTAGAAAAATGAAATAAATAATGCAGAAAATGATACCGCAATAAAAGAGTGAAAAATGAACAGGATTTTCAGTTGAAATGATCCGATTTGGATCGTGTTCAAGAGGAACTGGACCAAATAAAGTATCGGTAAGTATATGATTAGGGATGGCGTGTGAATAGAAATCATGTATGCATACTTCCTCTTGCGGAGTCTATAACGTAATAAATATTAATCAAAGTGCTATAGTTAACTTCTCAATTTAGAAAGCTACAAATGGCACTACAAACTAACCAGTTAAAAGAAAAGCGGTGCATTTTGCTGCTCAAATTAACTTGACGTGTTCACTTATCTACCGTCACTTCTCAAAATACCCTCAAACCTTTTAACAATAACCACACTGTTACGACACATGTCAAGTTACATACACACAGACACCTGGAAACTGCCTGTTTTGTATTTTATAGTCGTGCCTGCTGCGGCCTGCGCATCCAATTAACATCAGTCGTCCAGCCGCACGTTTGTGATGTTCGGTGAAATATCGAGGGCTTGATGTGAGCCGTCAGTATGCGCCTGTCTTTATGACCTACATGCTTAACGCACTTCGGGTAAATGAAAGTTCATTATTTGCGACTGTAAGTTCTGGACGTATCATGAATGTGATTTTATTATCGTGTTTTATCCCCTATTAACGTTTTCAGTGAACAATTTTATAAAGTAAAAAGTATTTCTTTGTTCTTATAAATTATATTATGTAAAAGCATTTAATCTGATACCTCATTCCTTTATATTTGTTTGACAATTCCATTTTTCAATATTGTAACATCACGTAGAGTGAGTTTTTCAAAGAACATAATGCTCGCAGAACAAATAACACAGCGTAATTGAAAATAATATGAATACAATGTAACACAAACCTCTCCATAAAAAAGAGAAAAACGATGAACAATCTCATTTGGAGCGTAACTATCGTGTGTTGGGAGCATAAACCAAGGGTTTTTTCCTCTTTATTTTATGGTCGTCGCAACCGTACGCTATAGAAAAGTGAATGGTGTGCATGGTACAGCGTAAGCACGATTCGAACGTAAAAACTGATACGAAGTTTAAAAAAAATGTAACATAAAAAGCATTGACATATTCATAACACTCCCGTAAAATATGCTCGATACAACAGTATCAAGGTAATAAAGCAGACATCTTCAATATTCTATTGTGCGCGTCGTACGGAATGGTTCGATGATTTGTAGCTTAGAGTATATATCGCGTTGCATTGCCATCAATCCGTAAGTGAATCTAGGAGCGAGCACGTCGCAGCTGCAACTGATATCACCTGACGATGTCGTTTGTACCCGTCCGACCGGGATTAGGCACGGGCTACACGCGCGCAAAACGACAGTTTGAATTACGCTTACAGATTTACGCTATAAGAACGCTGGACTTTAAAATATTCACAACTTATCGGCGTTTCATCAGCATTGAATACGTTTCTAAAGTTTGGAGTTGTTATTTTGCTTTTGAGTTCAACAAATCCGATCGGATAGTGATGAATTGAATCAATCTTGTATTTTCACTTGATTAACCTAGATATCAAAAGGTTTTTCCGTCAATGCGTCGAATCAAGTCTGATGTTCCAATGTTATCGAAGTTTCCCTTTGTCTCTCTCGAAAGCGGATTGGAATCGTATGGCTCTCAATCTGACGTGTAGTGCTTTATTGCTTATGATGTCCCGGGTCTAAATCCTCTCCTTTCAATCCCGATGATATAGAACTGGAAATATTTGGCAAATATTTTTGATCATTTTACGACTTCTCGATATCCTTTGCGGGTTTAAAAGCTTTGAATAAAAAGTTGGTTAGTTGAATTTGGTAAACACGGAACCTAATACTATTTTTAATTTGGTAGGTACACTTTAAAAATACTTTGTGTTCAGCGTAGGTACCTACGGTAGGTTCTTTTATTAAGTACTTACTTGTGATTGTGATAGTAGGTAACTGTTTTGAGTTGTTAATTGACACGAAAAGAAGAAGGAGCAAAGCCATAGAAATATAATATTTTCAACGCATAATATTTCGTTTTGCAATTAGGATATAAAAAGTTTGACACTCTCATACTTGTGAATTTTCCTAACCTAATCTAACTCTTCTGGGATTACAGGCGTGAAATTTTTGCTACGTATTTTTAAAATTACGGGCATAAAAAAAGGAGTAAATCTTTTGCCCGAAAACGACGGTCTTATCTCCCGACTCCGGCTTGATGTTGACTTACGGGACATCCTGAAAATACTTTACTAAAGGCAAAGATGTTATTCCTGTACACACAGCTAATCTACCACACACGAGAACGGAGCCAATTTAATAACTCTAAGAGAAACTAATTGTAAAGTTATGGAGCCAACATATCAAAGAGCCGATATATTTTGTTTGCATAAAGCCGCGTGTGCACGGTCGCGCCGGCGGAGTTCCCACAAGTATCCACCGGGAAACCACGTTACGAAAACATTTTTCATAAAGCCTCTACACATACTTGATACGTAATTTATGGGGACTCCGCCTTATACCTCGCTACTTGAATGTTGATTAGAAAATGTTCTACGAAGAAGCTGCCGTAAATCGAAGGAAAGTTGATGCTTTTTACGTGCAGAGACAGGATTGAAGGGTTTTTGCATAGTTTGTCATGTTGAGTTTTGAAGTTTGTGGCTTGATTCTTTGACAAATTATTCGGCTTAACTGCTTCTTGGCATTTTTCACGGCAAACGAGCTAACGACTTTTGCTTATGAAGCATTTCTTTGTGTTGAAAAATTTACGAAAACGACCATTTAGGTAATGTAGCCTTTTTCTTTAAATGTTTATTCAATTTTTCATTTCTTCTTCTTCTCTTACTTACTTGCCCAAATGCTGAAAAATAGTAGGTACAGTCAGCAACTACACACTCGAAACGATACTCGAAATGATTCGATACATTGATTTTCTGCATTTCATGTACAAAATACATGAAATGCAGAAATAGCCAAGAATGAAACTGATTTTTTTATAAATATTTTGCTCAATAATTACCTAAGATTCAAAAAACTGAAGTGTTTAACGACTTCTGTCGCCAACCGTACCTAAACAGACATTTTTATTTTGGATGGGAAATCATCAAATGACTTCGCCCGCTCTGGGTGGAGCGGGAGGGCGTGTCAGACTTTTAAGGCTCCCACAAAGAAGCGCGACGCCACAGCCCGACACAAAGGAACAGCTCGTCCCGCGACACGCGGTGCCTTTGTGTCGCGCTGTGGTGTCGCGCCCAAGCTGGTCAGACCTCCACCGTATGCTCCACCGTGTCCTCCGGGCGATCCACGCAATGGTGACACCCAGGCGTTTCCTCCCGCCTTATGCGAAACAGGAACCTGCCGAAACAACCGTGTCTGGTGAGGCCCTGTGTCAGGCGGAAGGTGAGGACGCCGTGGCACCTCTTCAACCACTCCTCAAAGAGGGGACTTACCGCCGCTATTGTGGCGTGCCCAACCTAAACAGACCAAATTTTCATCCGATAAATCATCATCCTCATAATATCAATTCAAAGACGTCGACTGCTGGACAAGTGGACATTGACTTAGTCTGTTCAATGCCTGGCCCTAATGTATGTGCGGGTTACGGTACCTCCATAAACCATAGCTCTAATAGTTCATGTCCAAAGTGACAAGTTGCACCTCGTATCAGACACGAGCAGCGACGTACGTTAAGATTGTATTAGCATCAAACAGATTGGCGGTCCATTGGGAACTGGTGATCAATTTAGATCGTATTATGTAGGTAGACAAGCAAAAAAACAAAACGAATAAATAAATCTATGTGTGCTATCAAACAAAAATCCGCGCTCCCGTTTTAGTTTTCATAGGTTTTTCCGACAATTTATAGCTTTGGAAAACCTTTTTATTTATAGTTACTGGAAAAGTTACAAAACAATGTTGATAAAAAGTGTTATTTTACTACTTCCAAAACGATATGATTGGTAATAAAGGCTTTGTAAAAATGATTGCAGGGATGACAAACCTCCTACCACTAGGTACTTCTAAATGAATCTAATATATAAAATTCTCGTGTCACAGTTTTCGTTGCCATACTCCTCCGAAACGGCTTGACTGATTTTGATGAAATTTTGTGTGCATATCGGGTAGGTCTGAGAATCGGCCAACATCTATTTTTCAAAAAAAAAAAAATTCGAAAAAAAAAATATTAGCAAAACAACGTTTGCGTGTTCAGCTAGTATCATATAGAAATGAAAAATAAACAAATGAATGCGATTGCTATTTCATTGTTGAAAACTAGTCATAGGTAACCCAAGTGTGACAAATCATTTAAGACCATAGTGCATACGTACACGTGAAAAAACACTCCTATACAAACTGCAGCGAAAACAAAAAGCATCTGGCGCGTCAGCCACGGTCGCATAAGTAAATTTCCGGAAGCCGGGTAGTATCGCCCGGTTACCCGGTTGTTTGTTTGTTTATCCGGGCTTGATTACGACCACCCGGGCGTGGATACCGTCGCTCATAAGCCATGTAATCAGCCATCAGTAGATGGTCGACATTGTTGATATGATATCCATTAGTCATAAGCATTTAGAAATTGTTTTCTTATTGATTTTTGATACTATTGTATTTTGTGACCTTGTGGTAAGACCTGACAAATTACATTTTTACGCGGGGTTAAAGGTGTGTCAATGGTTACTTGAAGGAATCACAATAGGAAAGATGACAATTTTTAATTATTATCTTACAAAAATGTTTGTTTCCAAATAATGCAAACCATGCTATAAAAAGTGTGAAAGCTTAAAAAATTGCCAAGTTATAAACATTTTAAAGTAAGTGTTATACAAGGACAGCATTATCGTAGAAGTGACGTCACGACTATGTAACTTCATACTAGCGCCATACATTGTCCGTAGCGCGCGACAAGGACGGGAATAATCCCCTCCAAAAACTTTGAAAGCGTGTAGCTTCTTCATATTTACATCGATTTAATAGATTTTTTCAATTATCTCATTTTTATTAAGCCTTCTTTGAAATTACGTATTTTTTTCGAACATTTGTAACATTAGTAATCATCCCATATTATGAGATACAAAATCTAGTGTTAAGAGCCTGGAACTATTGGGAAAAATTATAATGGGTTAGTCTTCAACCTGAAGCCGGGTTATCTACACGATAACATACATATTTAGGAATAGTTTAATTTATTTTTCAAAATCTGAGTACCTACAGATATTTATTTATTTATGTTGACCTTTAGAATTAAATAAACTTAAATTCTGCTGATTGTGACAACCACCTAATAATACTTTCCCCGTCAAAAATATTAATCAAACCTCTTTAAGAAAATTAAGCCTGTTCACGAAGTTTTACAAATTAATTAAATTATAACTAGAATATTATCATAAGTCTAGAACTAATACAAGACTTGTCTAAACCCACCCACAAGTTGTCTGAAAAGTTGAAACGCAAGCACTACGAAAATAAATATCTAGCAATAAATTTGTGAACGAAATTCGATAAAATTACAGATTTATTAACTCATTAAAAAGAGCTAATTTAAAATGTAATTTACCATATTATTAATTTAATTTAAGCATAGTCATAGTTCAAAGTATAGTCGGCATCATAATAAGTTGAACAAGATTCAGACACTTTATAAGATTCGATACTCAATAAATTTAGTTTCCCTTTGCCTTCAGAGATGGCGCTAGATGGTTATCTGAACAAAAAGGACAAAGACAATATTGTTCATTTCCTTAATTCCCTCTTTGCGCTTGATATTCTCTTTTAAATATATTTTAGAATGAGTTAATAAAGTACACTAATTATGTAAAAGAAGCGAATAATTTATGCTAGGTGCGCACAGAGGCGTAAGCAGAATTGCAGAGTTTATTAGATACCTACCTTTTGGAAATTAAACCATTTTCTAGATTTAAATTGCAGAAAGGAAAGGGATAGTAGTAGTAGATAATAAAGGTATTTTTGTTTGTTTGTTGGAACGCGTTAATCTATGGAACTTTAGTTCCGACTGATCTGAAAAGTTATTTTTATATTTGATAGCTTAACTCTTGAGGAAGGGTATAGGCTATTTTAACGTCACGCTACAGCTCTTAGGAGCTGTGCAAAAAGTAAATAAGTCTGAAATAACGCATGGAAATTTATTTTTAACGACTAACTAATATTAAAAATGTTCATAAAAATAATGTAATTTCAAAGAAGGCTTAGTAAAAATGAGATAATCGAAAAAATCTGTTAAATCGGTGTAAATTTGAAGAAGATACACGCTTTAAAAGCTTTTAGAGGGGATTATTGCCGTCCTTGTTGCGCGGTACGGACAATGTACGGCGCTAGTATGAAGTTACATAGCCGTGACGTCACTACTACGATAGTACTGACCTTGTCTAACAATTATCTTAAAACGTTTATAACTTGGGCATTTTTTAAGCTTTTATACTTTTTGTAATATGGTTTGCGCTATTTGGAAACAAACAGTCTATTGAGATAAAAATAATAAAAATTGTCATCATCCCAATTAGCCGTGTTCCTGCCTTTTAATACAACTGTCTAAGAAAGATAGTTGTGATTTGAATATACGAACAATTTAAGTTGGAGGTAAATTTACATAAAAAAACATGCTTTAAGTACATAATTACCTACATAATAGTAATACCAGCCTATAATATAATTGAAATCCGTATGGATTGATGAGCCATGTCTCATAAGGAAACGCAGATACTACCAATGTTTAGTAGTAAATATTGGTAGTATTTAAAAAAGCCCGATCCAGGAACCCTTAAAAAGTTACAGGACGTCTGAATTGTTGAGCTAATTTAGAACTGAAAAACAAGCAGATGGATATTTTTTTTAAATTGATTCGATTGAGTAGCAGTTATGCGCCATATTTACAACAACAAAAAATGGTTTTGTATGGCTGAATTTGAGATAGCCAATACTTTCATTTGTCATAAAAAATCTAAAACATCACCGCGCTGGTTTTCGTAAAATAATCAGTCAATTGAAACACATTTTTAGTATGATTTCGAAGTAAATATATTCTAATTTTTGTAGTATAAAAATAAAATGGAAATACTACATAATTTCTGTGATACAACACATTTTATGTGGCTCCTCAATCCTGACGGTCTCTAGGAAATATATGCATGTAGCTTCTAAAGCAGTTGTTCAAATCGGATAATAATAGCAAAGAAAAAACAACTATCCCATGTCCTCATTCAAACCCATGTCATGGTCTGTCCGTCTGCCAAATTTCTTCAAAATCCTAACCTAAGGCGTGAGAAAGTGACAGACAGACAGACAGATAGGCAGACTTCAATTGGTTTTGTAATAAGTATTACTATGGATAAAAATAGTGATGTTCTAAGTAAAGACGAAACTGAATGCACCCTAATTGAGTAACACACTATCAACCACAATCTGAATAATTTTGAAGGATATTGCTAATCCATTGCTTCATATGTTGGAAAAAAAATCAGCTCAACAACGTAAATAAAGCAATGAATGTTGTTAAACTGTCAAAATGAAAGCCATTCCTACTGTTAGTGTGTTACTTTTCCTTCACCGTACTGGGGTGTATTAAAACTGCTTCACTCCAATAAAGGTATTTATTATTTTGGTAGGCACTACAATATAACAACTCTTAATAAATTAAAAGCAGATCAAAAAGACCAAAAATGTAAAATACCAAATTGTACGTCCGACACGACAACCGAACAAGAAGGCTTTTTAAGTTGCGCTCGCCCGCCATTTTTTCCACTGATAGCTTTTCCAAAGAGAATAAAACGAATTGAATCGTTTCGATGTTGCCAGCACAACAGTTGTTGGTCGATTAAAAATAATCGAATTTATCATATTAAAACCTTGATCACAGTAAATTGCGTCAAATAGTCCAATTATAAATCAAAACCTAACACAACGTGAATTGAAAGATCCACAAAAAAACGCGAGTGCGAGTCTGACTGGCACACGATGGGTTCCGTACCATAAACAAACAAAAAAAACGCCAAAAAACAAGTTTCCACTCGTTTCACACTCTGTCACAAATTTGACAGAATATTAGTATTCTAGAGACGAGAGCACATGGCAGACGTTACATAAGCAACCGCCATCCTGTCGTGGTTTGATAATATCAAAGAAGATACTTAAATTAGCTTTGAGAGATTACCTACGTGTTTCATTTACAACTTACTAGCTGTTCCCCGCGACATCGTCTGCGATTCATGTACGATTGTCCTTACCCAGATCATGGTCCCAGTCTTCTGTCTATACGTATGCGTGCCTATATATACTGCGCATCGATCTACCCATCTCTACAGTCATGTGAAGAACCTTATTTCCTCATATTTAAGTACATTTTAAGTTCAGCAGAAACTTCTCTCAGCTATTACCATACGTAACAGGGTTAAAACGTGCATACTCGTCTAAGTGAAATAAAAAACGCGGTAAAAATCTCACATGGGAGTAGTTAGAGGCACTCCAAATGTCAACCGCTCTTAGCTGAGTAATCAGGTTTAAAATTCATGGGGTCAGAGTTAGTGACTACCCTAGGGCGTTTTATTGGGAGGAAAGCTATGTTTCACTCACTTAATCGGTTTTATTCTTGAATATATTGTCGCAGTGCATGTATGAGAGCAGTACCTACCTTAAATACCTACTGTATGTAGAACATTTTACTGAATATTTTAAAAACATTACGAACTGCATTCAAAGAATTTTATATAATCGCCTGTCTAAAACGAGAACCAAACCCGCTAAATGTGAACAAAACATGTCATTTTACTATATCGATCGTAAGGCTCAATCGTTTACATTTATTTCTTCTAAATATAATAGCATGTATGAAAAACATTTCGTTTAAAATTTTGTTCAGAATAATGAATAGCCTCTGACTATGTTGTGCTTAAAACAACTGATTTTATTTAAAGATAAAAAATAAATAAAAAAAACTTGGGACCTCGAAAGTAAAATAAGTGTTCCTAATATACAGAGATCGGGAAGTAAGGCTATAAATAGAAGCACTCATGAGAAAGATTGGTCGAGTAAATGCCGTAAATCTAAACGACTATGGGTACAGTGTCCACCGGCGTAATAATACCCATAGTTGTTTAGATTAGGTATCCAAAATCCCGCATTTTAGCTCGGCTGTATTTTGGATCAGCGCGCTTTGAAACTAAACTCATTCGTTTGTGTCTAGGCTTACTTATTTGAAACCAGGATTGATGGAACTAGAACCTGTATTAAAGAGAGTTTAAACATGGTTTTAATTAAAACAAAGTTGAAAAATACGAAACTTGTACATAAAATTAATTGTCAGAAGTTGACAGACAATATCACGTTTCCAGGTTACTTAAACAGGAGAAATATTAAATTTGAACAAAAGAAACCAAAAGTCGGGTAGGAAATAATCAAAGCTCTCGTTATTTTGATCTCAGAAAGGAATCTTTTTAATAAGAAATTTGTCGTAATTCACCCCCAATGACTTTATTCAACCGATGTCGTTCCAAGTAATGTTAATTAGATAATTAAATTTCGACTTTTTCTGATGAAATGTTTAAGAGGAATTTTCTTTTATCTTTTACCTTTCTAATACCTGCTTGTCTTTTGTAATAAACTTATAGTTAATGCTCTGACCACGAGTGGAGACTTTTACGTTATGTTTTTCAATTATTGTAAGCTTATTTATTAAATATAAATAAATTGGGAACAGGACAGATGTACAGAGGCGGGCTTAATGCCATAGGCATTTTTACCTGTCAATCTTTGGGTGACGTAGAAACAAACGGTGGTACTTAGGTGCAAATAGCGAAAAATGAGAAATAAATACTACTCTGTCAAGAAAGTACCGGGAAAAGATCAATAATACACAAAATGTTAGTTAACATAACATCACGCCTTGTTTCCCCGAAGGGTTGGGCAGAGGTGTACGTATAGCACACCCACATTTCGCCAGTTATGTTTTTAAGTCCCATGTAATAGGGGGCGAGCCTATTGCCATTAACCGGGCACAAATCCAGACTCCGGGCTGCTACTGAGAAATTCCATACAGAAAAACCCAATAACACGTTACCCGACCTGGGAATCGAACCCAGGACCTCATGCTCAGCAGTAGCGATTGCGACCGCTAGACCAACGAGGCAGTTACGATACACTTACGCCAACGAATAATCCAATCATCAAAACATTTATAACGCTTTTTCCGGAATTGATTACAGTTCTCGCCGCGAATTCTCCTTTATGTCTTCTACCGAATGAAAACGAGTGCCACAAAGTGGTAATTTGAGTTTAGGAAAAAGAATGAAGTCGGCTGGAGACATTTCTGGTGAATAAGGTGCTTGCTCGATGGTATTTGAGTTTTTGGTCAAAAATTCGTTCACAATGGCCATCATTGTGAAAGAATTTTACGCGAAGGCGCTTTACCGTGATGCAAAATCAAAGAATTTTCTTTGCACATGTCTGGCCTTTTTTTGCTCTCTTAAACGCCGTATAACACTCAAATAATATTCTTTATTTACCGTTTGACCTTCCGGCAAGAATTCCGAGTGCACAACACCTCGATAGTCAAAGAAAACAGTCAACATGACTCAGGCTTTCGATCGACTTTGGCTTGGTTTTTTCGGTTTCGGTTCAGTTGGAAGGCGCCGAAGCTTGTTGACTAGTTTGCATGTCAAACTCGTAAACCCACGTCTCGTCAGCAGTAACAATGCGTTCCATAAATTTTGGGTCGGTATTGACTCGTTCAGTTCAGTTTTTCACATTTTTTCCAGTCTGTTAATTCCGGCTTATTTCCGTAATGATAATAATTCCGGCTGTACCTTTATAAAGAGTAACATAAGCTACGTTTTGTCCTGGTAGCAAATTCCCGTGGGTCCCGTGGGATAATTTTCGACATCCACGCGGCCAGAGCCGCGGTAAGCAGCTGGTTTTAGTATAAACGCAAACATAAACCTATTAAAGAACATAAATACAAGCACAAAGCTAAGTTAATACGGAACTGAAATTCACTCAACTATACTTAAAGTCTAGACTTATAATAAGTATTCATTTCAAACCATTAAAAACCCTTTCATCCCTAAGAAGCATTTACAGGTTTGCAGAGAGCTGTGGTGAGCCAGTGGTAACGGCAGCGACTTACGTGTTGTAAGCCGTAGGTTCGAACATAGACAGGCGCTTTACTTAGCGTATTTTTTTTAAGACGTTGCTCTCAAAACGGTGAAGGATAACTGGGCCCGCGTGGGTCCTGGCTGGAGGCCTTAATTTATTAGGGAATCCACAGGCAAGTCCGCTTAAGCAGACGACAACCGCATAGGTTGACCTGCGAGATGCCAAACAAACAAACAAACAAAATGGGCCCGCGTGGTGGATAACAGCCCACTTTCTCTCACCGAGAGGAGGCCTGTGACGCAGCAGTGGGAAATTTATAGGGTGATTATGCATAAGCTATTCTATGGTTTCGACTGCGTGGATGTTGGAAACCATTCCACGGAAAGGTACTACCGGGACAAAAAAGTTTTCTATGTCCTTCTCTAGATCCCAAGCTATCTAGCTGGTAATTTCATAGCGATCAGCTCTGTGGGTAAAAGTCATTTAGACAGAGTTACTTGCGGATTTATAATACTTTTACGCATCAAATAGATATCGGTTATTACTATTAGTTATTACTATTAGTTATTAAAATATCCTTAGATTTCCACTCGTAATAGTAGTCAATAAATCACATAAATAAGCAGTTAACCCTAGTGGCATCGTATCCGGCGGCAGTCATTAGGCCGTATCGTCGAATCACTAATAATCCAGAAAATTGAGGATCGGGATATATACTGTTGTCGCCTTATTCAGTAACTACAATGTTCTAGAGTTTATTTTTTATTGGATCAGTAGGATTATTAGAAGTTAGTAACTTGTCGCCTTCAGATGATTGGTTAATTGTCATTTATGAAGTACTGATTGATTTTAATAACATTTAAAAAAACTGCCTCGTTGGTCTAGTGGTCGCAATCGCTACTGCTGAGCATGAGGTCCTGGGTTCGATTCCCAGGTCGGGCAACGTGTTATTGGGGTTTTCTATCTGGAATTTCTCAGTAGCAGCCCGAAGTCTGGATTTGTGCCCGGTAGATGGCAATAGGCTCGCCCCCTATTACATGGGACTTAAACATAACTGGCGAAATGTGGGTGTACTATAGGTACACCTCTGCCCAACCCTTCGGGGAAACAAGGCGTGATGTTATGTAAAAAAAACTTAAAAACGTATACGTAAACGTTTCAGTAAGAAACAGCGTCTATGAACAGAGAAATATCGTTTAAAGAATCGAGATACTCATATTGAGCCATATGTTAATTTACTTGGGGTCAACAGTCAAAAAAACACTTTATTCTTTAACCATTTCACGTTAGACGTTATATATTTTTATCAGCTATCTTTAGCAAAGATTGTAGTTATAATTTTATTCCGAAAATATTAGGTAGGTATGTCAATCCTTGGTCCCATTAAAATATTAAAACGTAGGCCTTTGGTGATTTTCGTGGGCCGCCTTCTAAGTTTTATTTATTCCACTGCTGCTTAGATATTGCGGTTACTCTTTATTTTTGTCTATCATTATTTCAGAGCAAAAAGACGTCCACTGCTGAAGTCCCAAGCACCGCCACTTCGACCGCTTCTTTGCCTCTTGCATCCAGCGGATTCCTGCCTTTGGTCTTATAAACCAATTAATATTAATCTTACAAATCAAATAACTCAGAAGGAGAGAGGAAGTTTTTTTTAGTTTTAATCTATTAGCAAGAATCGAATACTCAAAAACTACAGGCAAGTCTTCAGGCCAGTAACGGATTTGCAAAATTATACTCTCTTTCAATCTACACGCGAAAAACAGAGCGAGGTCTAGTAGAAAGAAAATCAATATTCTTCGTAAAATCTATCTAACTTCATATCTTTGCCGTTTGAATCCGTATAGGAAAAGAGTAATCGGGTCGGTTCTTTGACCGTTCGTCCTGTTTCTATTGCTTGTGAGCAGTAAAAAAAACTTCTTCGTTTTTAGGGTTCCGTACCTCAAAAGGAAAAAGCGGAAGCCTTATAGGATCAACAATAACAATGACAGTATGTCAAAACGTCAAACCTATTTTAAATGACAGCTGCGCGCACAGATTATCAAAGGCTAACGGCGCGTGAGCTTTCAATGCCCGGAATGTTACCATTTTATAAATATTGTTTATTTTATTCATTTTGCTGAACACTTATCTAGTTATTATGTGTATTTATTTTATTTTATTTTAATCTTAGTGTTTGCTACACTGGTCGACTTCATTCAACGCCGGCTGTCGCTGAAAACCAGCGCTGGGGCTCTGTATCGCATAGGGTCGTAGAATTGAGCTGAGCGATGGCCGTTTTGCGTGGATGTGACACATATTTTCCCCCAATTTGTTCTCTTTGGTGTTTGTGTTCGATCACTGCGTCATGTTTACCGCAAATAAACGTTTTTTCTTTCTTTTTCTTTCTTTCTATTATTTCGTTTTCCATCTGTCTGACTGTTAGTATGTCAAGACCCTTTTTCTCAGGGGCGCGTAGAGGTATAAGTTGAAATTAATTTCAAATACGTAGGTCTCTCAAATACGTAGGGACCGTCCCTTATAGCTCTTAAGAAATCAAGGTTCTAAGTCCACGCAATAAAAAAGTACGGAGATTTATGATACATATTTTGATAAAATGTGTAAAATTTAATACTTGTGAGAGAAAATAAATAAATAAATACTCGCAAATAAATCATTAACAGTATTTCGCGTTGACGAGAAGCAAGGTATCAAAGCAGAAGTGAAGGGAAAAGTACGACAATACATTTGCAGTTGAAGAATTAACCATGACTTATATCGATTTACGGAACCCTTCGTTGTGCGTGGACCGATAAGCACTTGGCCGTTTTTTTTTATTTCCAAAATGTTTAAATTCTGTTTCGAGGCTTAAATGCGTAAATCGACTTCAAAATCTTTGCTAATTCGTTGCAAGTCCGTGTAGTGCCGGACTTAAAGAATAGCACCACCCCCTATTTCTTCTTACTTACTACTTCTTACTTCGGGACTTACTAGAGGGTGGGTGGCATTCTCTTATTATTTTAAAAACCATACTGCGATCGCCAACCCGCCGAGCTCAGTGCAATGCTCGATGACCTCAGTAGAGCTTCCGAAAGAGTGGGTCTTAAAATGAACATGGACAAAACAAAGGTCATGTCAAATGCCCATGCAACACCCACTCTTACAAAGATCGGAGACGCTACACTCGAAAGTCGTGGACGAATATGTTTACCTAGGACAAATAGTCCAGTTAGGTAGGTCCAACTTCGAGAAAGAGGTCAATCGTCGAATCCGACTCGGCTAGGCAGCGTTCGGGTAGCTATGCAATATCTTCGCATCCCACATACCGCAGGCTCTCAAGACGATAGTCTTTGAACAGTGCGTGTTGCCAGTGATGACCTATGGCACTGAAACGTGGTCGCTCTCAATGGGCCTTATCAGAAAGCTCTTTGAGATACTTCTCCCAAAGGACAACGGAGAGGGCTATGCTTGGAGTTACCCTACGTGATCGAATCAGAAAAGAAGAGATCCGCAGGAGAACCAAAGTAATCGACATCGCCCGAAGAATTGCCAAACTTAAGTGGTAGTGGGAAGGGCACGTTGCTCGCAGAACAGATGGCCGATGGGGCCGACAGGTTCTGTAATGGCGACCGCGTACCGAAAGACGTAGCGTTGGAAGGCCTCCCACAAGGTGGACCGATGACCTTGTGAAGGCTGAAGGAATCCGCTGGATGCGGGAAGCGCAGAGCAGCACAAGGTGGCGATGCTTGGGGGAGGCCTATGTCCAGCAGTGGACGTCTTTCGGCTGAAATGATGATGATCATGACTAGTTCCCCCATTCCTAATCACTAATCCATATAAAACTATAAAAATTTATGTATAAGTAATCACTGTAAATAAACCAGCCAAAATACCTCCATCCACATTAATTGCTTAAGCAAGCCAAACACATCTGAAAATACGTTCCGTATGCCATTTGTAGTTAGTATTTCGGCTAAATTCTCGTCGGGTAGGTACACAAGTTGGTGGTTGCTGTTCTGTAATAAACATAGTTTCTGTGCAGGTAACTGCTGGGACACTCGGTCGCTGTGTGTGAACAATGAACCGAGTCACGTTGTATTATGTCAACTAAACGGAATTCGGTCTAATTACAAAAAATGATTTTTGAATTTCGAACTTTATTCTATCTTCTGTACAGTTCTTAGAAAAAAAACTGACGCCTTTGTACCGGACTAAGCTGTAAGTTTTATTTAGAGAACTGTATTTCAATCATAGTACGTTCTTACTTCAAAAACTGCCTCGATAGTAGAAAACCATGTAACCAGAGAAACCTTACTTTGTAGACGAATTGAGTTTAAACTCCGTGAATTTCTTGCGCATTTTTTTAAATCGTTTAATTTAATTTTTCGTAGTTACAGAATAACAATACGTTATTCTAGGTAGTGCAATCATTATAAATTGTTTATTTAATTTATTATCTGATAGATTAAGTTAACAAAACGATATGGTTTTTCGTTTATCAATAAATTACAGATAAAAGCTTTTCGCATCCTTAAATGTTTAATCAAAAGTGAACTTATTAGGCATATTATTGAGAAAATTATTTCAACTTTTGGTAAAATTACTTTTCACGTTAAATATTCCCTAGAATCTGAAATTTTCATTAAGTATTTCGTACCTACCTCTATTAAATGACTATTTGTCGTCTATTCTTCAATTTTTTGCTGCACATGATCACTCCCACCACAAGGGCAATGTTCGCATTCTAATTTCAGTCTTTGTCTGTCAAAAATGGCGCGCACATTTTTAACAACTTTATGACATTGATTATCGTTAAATGAGATTGCGACTTGCAATTGAACATTTTTTTTAGGTACAAGAATTGGCCTTCTGAAATGCGTTCATTTTATAAAATGCTGTACGTGTAAAATGTCAGTGTGTCCCATAGGTTATGTCCCAGCTCCTCGTGGAAGTGGAATCTCATAGATATCTCGCAGTAGATTCCATACACCCGTTCACAGTTATTCAAAATATTTACTTGTTTTCAAAACTATATGGATTTATTTGAAATAACTGTTTCATTGTTGCTATGTATTTTAGGTGTTTTGTTTTATAATTAAATCTTTGTTCCCTGAAAATAATTTGGTTATCAGTCATCGTGTGAATTAAACCTTAATGAATGTTATTTTAAAGACTGGAGCAATCACGCTGCTAAATAGAGAACTACGTTTGGCATCTTGGTTGGCTTAAACTAGAGACAAATATAGATAAATAGAAAAACGCATGAGTTTTTGTGTTGTGCTATTTATATTATAATAAACGATGTATAAATCTATCAATCTAACATAATGCACTGCACGTTATTCCACTGATGAGTTCTGGCAACATCGCAGACCCGCGTTTTTCTGCCAATATTGCACTTCAAAACATTTCAGCTACAATGCAGATGGAGCGTATTTCCGCTCCGATTTATCGCCAGCTTAAATGCAGAATGCCGTATACAAACCCGTCACGCATCTTCCTCTAAACGTAGTATTCCCGTTCTCCAAAGCTCTAATAGGCCTTCATTTCGGTAAATAAGCCGCTTGCAATGGCTCTCAGTAGCATTGTGTTTAAAACAGGGGAGATGTCAACAGCCACTGCTACACAAAGAACCACTTCAGCTGGTGAATTGATACAAGCAATATTGTTTCGACAATTTAGTAAAGTAACTGTGTTTGTATTTTTGCCTATGGAAATATTTAACTGAAACAACGTCGGACGCAAAATATGGTTGTTTTATTTGGCAGTATATGGCACAGTTCGAAGATGAATATAGTATAGTTTCTTAATTTTAAAAGGGGACTACTTACTGAATAAAACCAGCTATAAATCGTTTTTTATATAATTTTCCCAATATTTGAAGCATTTCTACTACTTTTAGACATAAGTATAAAAAAAACATAATCTAAAGGACAGTTTTTTAAAACAAGTCTTGTATAACAAAGTACTGGAAGTTGTAAACTCAAGATATTACTGTTTACTTAATTAACTCTTCGCTTGAACCAGATTTTTCAGCGAAGAATCAAAGATTTCAGACAGACGTAGGACAGCCATATTTATTTAACTAGCTGGTCTATAAGCTGCTCTTTTAATATCTGCTAGTTTTACATTAGGCTTTCCATGAGCGTTATAGACGGGCACGTGAAACACCATAACATTAGCGAAATCACGTCTGCGGCCACCGCTTGATTAACACCCGCTGCAGTTACACTAATTAACTGGCAAATTAATTACTATTGCAACCAGGAAGCCCTGTAAGTCCAGCCTCCTTTCTGTGATATTCGTTTTTTTTAATTTTATATTTCATTCTATAACAATTTGCATTGTGTAGAACATTACATTACTTATAAAATAAAATTATTGCATGCAGGAACAATACATTTAAAATGATAATTAATATTTATGTGAGAAGTTTACAAAAGTCAAATTAATTTAAAATATGTCATCAAATAATTACAATGTCAAAATCAGAAGATTCAATGTTAAAATATTAAGTGTACAACTTCATCAAGGTCCTTGAGCTTGATAAGGTACTTCTATTATTGTGAGTGACTATTTTTATCATTTGACATAAATTCTGATACCGAGTAAAAACATTTTTCCACCAAGAAGGCTTTTAATTAAGTTTTAAATGAGTGAGAGCTATCAGTTAATAATTTTAAATCAGTCTGTAACCTATCAAATAACTCTACTGCTTGGTATCTAGAACAATGCCTAGCAATGTTAAGATTTGGTGACATTTTGTGTTTCAATTCCTTCCTTCTTTTGCTTTCTCTTATCTTACGTTCCTCTTGTGTTTCAAACTCATGAATAAACTTGCGAAAAAAAATTGGATTACTAATTTATATAAACTTGGTACTGTTAAAAAACCTAATTCCTTAAAATGCCCTCTACATGAGTCTCTTTGTGAGATCCTTACTATAGTCCTTATGGCACGTTTCTGCAAAATAAACGATTTCTGACAGTTATAACTATAGCTGTTACTCCAAAGTATTATGCTGTATCTTAATCTAGATTCTACCAGCGCATAATATACAGCCTTTAGTTGCTTAAGATCCAACATATCTATAAGGCTTCTAAGTGCATAGCATGCTGATGAAATTGATGAGTCAATAGCAGCTAGCTCCTGTTTCCAATTTAAATGCACATCTATGTTAATCCCTAAAATTTTTACAGTGTCCACTAATTAAATCTTGTCTCCTTTGATTTGTACATCTAAGTTGTCATTATGGCGAGTTGTAGTTTTAAATAGAACTATGTTAGTCTTACTTGTGTTTAGCAAAAGGTCATTAGCTGTAAACCAATCGCAGAGATTTTGTAGGCTTTTATTAACATTTTTGGTTAATTCTTTTAAGTCATTCGCCCCAATTATTAAATTTGCATCATCTGCAAAAACAACAAGGTTTACATCAGGCTGAATGGAATGCATAAAGTTAAGTTAGTCGTTAGTAAATATAATAAATAGTATTGGTCCTAAAATGGACCCTTGGGGCACACCACGTTTTATATTTGTAATTTTAGAGGCGTATATAACTTCATTATTACTTTCGTCGATGCTCTTTATTTCGACAAACATCCGTGTATTTTGTAAGTAACATCTTAGAAGTAGTAAGGCCTTGCCTCTGATACCATAATATTCAAGTTTAGTTAGTAGTAATTCATAATCAATCGTATCAAAAGCGGCGCTAAGATCCAGGAATAGCCCTGCCACTTTCATTTTGTTATTTAATTGATTTATTATGTCATTTATAAGAGTGTTTATTGCATCTGAGCAACCGACGTCTTTCTGATACCCAAATTGTCTTAAAGGATTGTCTTTAAAAAAACCGCCAAATCTATACAAGTTTGTGGTGGCGGAAAAAACACGTTAATCTTGAACATATTTCTGAGAACCCCGTTGTATTCCAAATAAGTCTTTGAAATTTTCTCGAAACAAAAAATTGTACACCAACCCCTCGAATTTATCTTCCAACAAAATTTTCTGTATTACTTATATTTCTACATACGTCGGTAAAATTAATAACAATAACGTATCATATTTAATACTATGTACTATAAATACAGAACTCGGTTATTTGTCATTTTCGATTACTGGACAAACAGCAATGCCCACTTCCCACCATACATTTCAAAACCTGATATTGAAAGTTTATGTATTTGATATAAGGTATACTAGAAACACTACCTGTAAGTTTAGAAAATTATGTCATAAGGTCATTTTTACAATTGAAACGCTACGAAGTCCAAAAAATATTAATGTTGCTTTTTAGGTTAGGATTTGCCGTTATAAAGAAATAAATGTGCTAGAATGAATTATTTAACACTTTAAGTTTAGTCTAAAATAGTAATACTTACTTAACAATACATATATATGTTCTAAAACGTCTTTTTTATTTGAGAATTCCTTAAAACCAGCTGCCCTTATGTCACTGCTTAGACTCTCGATGATTGTCACTATAAATTGAGTGTCGAGCAATAAATGTCAAACGTCAAAAAATAAGTTTCAATCGTCCTAACTAAATTACATATTGCATGATCGGCGGTCTAGCGGTCTAGCGGTCGCAATCGCTACTGCTGAGCATGAGGTCCTGGGTTCGATTCCCAGGTCGGGCAACGTGTTATTGGGTATTTCTATCTGGAATTTCTCTGGAGCAGCCCGAAGTCTGAATTTGTGCCCGGTAGATGGCAATAGGCGCGCCCCCTATTACATGGGACTTGAACATAACTGGCGAAATGTGGGTGTACTATCGGTACACCTCTGCCCAACTCTTCGGGGAAACAACGCGTGATGTTATGTTATGTGATGTCATTAATTGAATTATTCATTTATTAAAAATAAATGAATAATTAAATGAATCTGTATTAAACATTGGCTAAAAAAGTCAGCGTCTTAAGAGTGCAAGCTTAAATCTAAAATAAGTTATCAAATAATTAAAGCTATAACAGACGTGTATTCATATATTATTAACAAATCAGCAACTAAGTAATTTCGTTTAACCAAAAATGAACAGCGCGATCAATACGGTACAGTAGCGGTTAACACATCAACAGATCAGAAGCCGTCATAGACTCGAACATAATTGCATGACGCCATTATCTCTGAATTTAGATGTAGTGTCGCGTTAAGCACTGATCGTATAGCTTAATTATCTCCCTTCGTACATCAGCTCAGTCAAGCCGTGTGGATTACAAACTGCTGCGCCTGTTCATCAGCAGAAGCCTCTAAAGCGATTGGTTTTCGCATCATCTGCCTGACTCACCAACTACGTACTCACATAATAGAGCCGTCACCGTTCACCTGGAAGTATTCCAATATATTTTGCGGAGAACGTAAATATTTTCATACGGACAGCATCGCGGTCAGTGCATCCAATTAATTCAGGCGTTGGACGAAGTCGCGCCGTTTGTAAAAACCACCTACGTAGCGGGGTCAAATGAAAACACATTGGCGGGCCGGTCGCCGGCCGCACAGCGGGGTACGGCCGCCATCCGCTCCGGGCACAATCCCGCCATAATTATGACATGAAACCTGATAGTGTTCCGCTCACAAAAGATATTATTTGCCATAATGATTATGAATAGGGGTTGTATAGGTACGCGTAAGTGCGTTCACGTGAAGCATAACTAGAACTTATAGTAGGTATGCATAAGATTATGACTGAGCTTACATTCTCTTCTGTGCATTTGAGTCGGCTGTTCTATTTTCAATACGTTAGTGATTTACAAATCGTTTCCACGGTTCAGACCAAAATGAGATTAAAGCGAGAATATGAATTGTAAATTATTTTTGCAAACCATTGTCATAAAGTATACCAATGTTGCAAACACCGTTAATTTCACCGTTGCTTATAAATCAAACATATTCTCCCATCAACTGTCAGAAGCATGAAGATCAGGCGAAACAATATAAATGAATGGTGCGGGTTCGGCCCACGACAGTCCGGCCCTTGTTTGCCTAGGCCGGCCGGCCATATTTGCCGTTGGTGTCGCCAGCGCCGGTCCCCACATGACCACTAATCATATTTTATGGTGCCCGCTTAACTCAAATATTCGATTTGGATTAAACGACGCACGGAAAAAATGCGACGCAATTTCCCATGTTTTATGAGAGATTGTAATTTGAGGAGTTGAATTAATTCTATCGATCGCATCGATGTCATCGTAAAGTAGGTAATGCGGTCTTTGTCTTGAACTAATGATCGAGAATCGTTCAACAGTTACCGTCGAATGGCTTTTTAGGCTTTTGCGTTTACTGTCATGATTACCTACTATGTACTTAATTCTATTCTTCCATGTATTTATAGAATTACTCCATAAAATAATATTAGGTCCCTTTTTATCATTAAGCACATTTTATACGGTAGGTATCAAGTCACACAAAAACTGTTTTGATAATACCTACTCTTCACCCTCCACATTATTGAATCAATACAAACAATAGATTTCCGATGTGTACTGTGGAGCGGTACGAATGTACGATCCTTTAACCCATGAAAATGTGTAATTGTCACGACACTATCCCACAATTAACGTTTGATATTCGAATGTTCCGCGTGACAACACGCGTAGCTTGTCATGCGTCACGTGACTGATAGCTTTAATATAGTCCCGTTGATTATCCAGCCGAGCGGAAACGCCAAACGGTAATCTAGATTTAATACCACGGCTCATCGCGGCTCGGCCTGCCTCGGCATTGTCCTTGTACCTACGCACTACGTGTGAGTAAAGCCTGCCTGTTAATTGAACTGTCTGTACGATTTCTAATGTGTTGAGTTCGTTGCGTACTGACAGACGACAGCAGTCAGCTGGATAACGACCATCTTAATTAGCAGGTTGATTTTGAAATTCGAATAGAAAATGAATACGGAATTGTATTTCAATGAAGCAGCATTCTACACAATTACATTCTGCTACATTCGAAAACATCTTTTAAAAGCCGATAAATTCAAAATTAGAAGCTACTGGAGTTTGAATTTTAAAATGTCTTTTAAATAAAGTTAAAGCGGATAGTGGAAGTTGGAAGAATGGAATAAAAATAGCAGCCAGTGTTTGAGTTGTATTTTAAATTGCTTGCTTAGGCAGAACTAGGACTAGGCTACAACATCGGGCCATTTATTATAATTAGCGTGAGCGACTAACACAATACAATTTTCTTTGTTATTTCTTCAACTATCCCTAGATATTTTATGTTTTAATTTAACTTGGCACTTGCAGATTTCCTTTTCACACCACTTTTTATTTATAACGGTACACATAAATTTAGATTTTTTATAAATGGAAGGTGCGAAAATAACGGGTGTCCACTCAATATTGTTCATATGAATCACAGTTAAAATGTAATTTAAAACCATTTTCAAATGCCGACGAAAACATTGTGTCAGACATAATAAAGCTGGGAATAGCATTCTAATGAATGATATTGGTCCTCCTGTGGGATTACAAGTTAATCCTCTTGAAACGGAACCACTGCCGGGGGAGTGCGGTCTGCGGGAGGCAGCGGTGGGTAATAAAATTCTTACGTCATCAGTGGACCGACGGACTACGGGCTCAAAGTATTACCGCCTCATCTGTTGTTTTTTTTTTTTTTTTAATTCACGGATCATTTCCCTCGAATTAGCGAAGTTGAATTTTGATTCCGTAAGGCGGCGATTACTTTAAATTAGGAATTGCTAATTAGCGGCTCCAGTGCGACGGTCCCCATTTGTATGAACTAAATTTCAGTTCTCAAACCTTTTAACTTTTGAGGAATGTAAAATATACAAAAGCTACGGGCCCGGTCTTATTTCGCACAATACATATCATGTGCAGTAATAAAATCTCAAGGCAGCTATAATAAAAGAATTAAGTATAAACCTGAGTCACTGGCGCACAGTGCGGATCGTGACATTTCTCTCTCACGATATTCAGTCGTTAGGCGAGATTTTATTCTCGAAACCTTCGAGTAAACTCTTGTTTTTACGAAGTATTCTGCCAATGTCAGTCTCCTTTTTTCCTTCGTCTATAAAATGACATTACTTCAAACCGTAAACCAAGCGTAATAGTTGACACTAGTAAAAGCTTTCGAGGTCGTGGCTAGAAAAAGAACACAATGTTAGTGTTGTGGTTCGGGTGGCACATTAATATACATTTGGCTGCGGAGCCGCGGGCCGGGCGACGGGGCGGGCCGCAGTTTCTTCACATATTACTTAAACAACAAAATAAAATTAGTCAGCCTTATTTATTTCAGTTACTCAGCCATTACCTACAGGTGAATTAAGTTCACGTCAACGTAAGCCCTCAGTGACAATAGTTTGCTCCAAATTAATCGAAACAACAACGGCGTACAAAGCCAATTTGAAACCAGATGAAAGCATTACGTTCCAAATAAAAGGGTGGTAGTGAAGATTAATGTTTTCGTTATTTTCTCTCTATCACATCACAATACTCAGTTAATTAGTTTAAATAACAGAGTTTCGCCAGACGCGCAAACAGGGACCCTTAATGAAGGCAACCAATTCCCGGGGCTGAACCGAAACGGTCTTTCATTTCAGGCTTAAAGGCGCAGGGCGTCGAAATACGCTGCGAGTTTGCCAAAAACAAGGCCAATAACGGTCTGGCAAACAGTACAAATGATGCGTTGGTGACAAAACGACGTACAGGCGACCCTCCCATGCCGCGCGAGCAGCGGAGACACGCTGACGAGCACGACGGGAAACAAGACAGGTTATTTTCTCAAAACGAGCCAAAACACGTCAGAAAACCTCGGATATTTTGCACACGTCCTCGGGTATTCACTGGAGACTGGAAACGAAAATTAGTTACTGAAGATTTCTTGTTTTTGTCTGAATGCGTTGCGTGATTTTCATTGTTAAGAAATAACAAACGCCACCTTTGAAATTGAAGTACGCGCTCTGAATATCAAGGAGTACGCAACTACGCACACGTCGCGCGAGACACTCTTGTTTAGGATCTGTATTCCCGCTACTTTTAAATTAAATTATTTCCCCAACGTCTTTTGTGGTGACGCTACTTACACTAGTTGGAACGGAAAAAGTAAAATGCGATAAAGTCAGGTTAGCAGCGGGTCTGTGTGGAAGCAGTGGCCGCAGAATGTAATGATACCCTCTGTCGCATATTTCGGAGCAGACCGTTGTTCCCGCGCTGCCGCTTTGTATTCTTTTGGTTAATTTTTTGCCGGATTAATTTGTCTGCGTATTCAAATTGCAAATTGTGAGATAAAAGGATGACCTTTCACATTTGTTTTGCGAAAGATCCGGGATTTTTCCCCGAAAAATATCGTTCTGATAATGAAGCTGGAACGAAAATAATGTGGTGTTAATTTTAGAAAAATAATGTGGTGTTAATAGAGTGAGAGAAAATATATTCTAAAGATTTTCCAAAAAAAATCTTTAGAATATTTTGTCGGTTACAATATTACAACACGGCTCGACACAAGCAGCACGTCGAGCTTGATAGAGGGTGACATTTTCTTAAGTTACGGCATTCTCTTACGGATTCAATATCCTTTTTTCTATTTTGTTCGTGAAGCATATCGCGCGATCCTTACTATTCACGTCTGAGTTTTCACAGAGATATTAGCAAAAAATACAAACTCTTTGTAAATCTTTTCACAAAACGAGTTGCAGATCATTTAAAAACCTTATTCTACGGATTATAGCAGTAGGATAGTTTATTTTCAATGCAGATAGAGAAAAAACTAATTCAACTAACAAGAGTATGGGTGTCGTATGTTTCACGACAAAGGTTTTTATAACGCACATAATCTGAATTCCGCCTGATGATAAACGCAAGCCTGCGGTATTTTGAATATCGAGACCGGACCTCTGGTTTCTACGCCATTAGTCTTCCGAATTGCCCATCTTTCAAACCTAAATATGTACTACAACCCGAAGTAAATTATTAGAATGCGTAAAAGGGACGAACACAAAGATTAATTCCCCTACCCATGCACTCACATTGTATTAAGGATAATATTTTCTATGTTTTAAAAGTTATAATTGTAGGAGCCAATGGATTTAGGCATCGTACACTATCACTTTGTTACTGTTGGTTTAGTTATGGAATACACAGAAAGAACCACAAGTTGAGTTTAACGTTATATTAAAAGGTAGACGGTTAACAAGTTAAAGTGGTAGCGATTCTTTCTCTTGAAAAGTGGTTAACTCCACAGTTAGTATGTGACTCCATGTCCATTGCTTAAAACGTTATAATTATAGCAAAATATTTATGACGCACGACATCCAAGTAGGTTGCTGCCTTCGCAAAGTAAATGTGCGGTTGATGAGGCCGTACAATAATCTTCAAAACGCAACACTAGAAATAAATTAAACAACAAAATGGAAGCGTCCATACGATTTACTTCAAATTGAGTATATCAAAACAGACGCAATATTCTATAGTAGCGATTGCTAAATTCTTACAAGGAGTAGGTATTTTCAATTCGGCGCCGCTCGAGCAAGTGGTGGAGGCGACGAGCCGCGCTCCCTCCCTATATTTTCCTGTATATTTTTTCCCCTCTCTATGAAGAAGTCATAAATCACGGGGATGTAAATCTGTAGCATCCAGTTGCGGATGAGTGACGCGCCATTATCGCTAGTCGGCGGAGGCCCGCCACAGGCCTAAAACTTGACGCCGAACCAAACTTTTAACTCCGACAATCCACTTTATCCGTTGTAGCTTACTATCATAACTTAAATAATGGTGAGTTTAATATCATGTTGATTGTTGAGAAGACACCGGTTTAACTTGTGTTGAACTTTGCTTTTGATAATCTTGAAATAATTAAATAGACATAAATGAATACGTATATAGAAGACTAAATATTTGAAGAGATTTTAATTACGAACTGATGACAAACCATCTAATCAAAGAACCTTTTTGAGACTTTTACTCGTGAATTCGTGATTTGGTGAGAACCTCATAATATTTTATAAAAAACTTATCTAAATCCATCTAACAAAATTTTCTCTAAGCAAACTATGCACGAACAAGATCGTATTCAGAAAAAACTACAAAATCTCCTATCTCGTTGAACACAAACATTAATCTAATAAAATAATGGAACGTCACACACGGAGATTTTGTTTCTGAAGTACGTTATTGTTCGTAATAAGCCAACACGTCTCCGGACTGCCGCATCCATCATAGTCCCGGAGTCATGACTGCGTGTATGCGACCACCCGTCACAAACTCTGATGATCTTGGGCCAAGATTCCACTTTGCGAAAGATTGCTCACAAGTTGGGCTATGTTGGGGGGGGGGGGGGGTTGTCCTATCGATTTGGGTACTTAACTACTACTCAAGGTACTTAAATGTGACAGATCAGCGGGGTAATTGCGCAACTGTAACAGTAGAATGGCTTTTATTTTGACGGTTCAACGACATTCATTGCGTTATTTACAAATTTTTCGTACATAATTATGAATCCATTGCGGATTAGCAATAAATATCCTTCAAAATGCTTCATATTGTCATTTGTAGTGTGTTATGCAATCAGGTTGCTATATTTGTCGTTTTTATATTCGTTCGTAGGAAAAAGAGAGTTGGTAATTGATTATTCTCTATAGGATTTCGATCAGAAAGGTCTCGGTTACTTTATATGCGTGTATTCAGTTAAAAATTTTACTGAATGTGATCGCTTTCTTAAAGTTTTCCGTTTAACTTAACAGATAAAACTATAAGAAAGCGGCTATAACTGTATTCTCAAAAAATTTAGACATGTCTCTTAAAGACTTCGATTTTACAATGACTAGCTCTCATTCTATACGGTGTTCAAAATGTATAAGTTTTGTCATCCTCTCAAGCAGGCACAATTTAGTATGTGAGGGCTTTATTCACAAGAATCACGTAAGAATTTAACATATTTTTTCGGCTTCCAGTTTCTTAACCCCCACTTTTTTTCATCGTCTGGAAATAAATTTTCTTTCTTCATTTTCTTTATATAACTTTATTTTATCAAATGTTCAAACCGTTCTCTGGCAATAAATGACAAAAATTGATAAGCGTGTTGATTTTGTAAATCATAGCGAGTTACGATTATAAAATAAATAAAAAATTTACACGATTTTATTTTTCTTTCAGGTAAGGCGAATATCTGTCTAAGTTTCCATTGATACGACGCTGAATGAGACGAGGTAAGCGACTGCTTTCAAGAAATTTCCATCCTGGTATATTTTGTCTTATATATTTTGGACAAAGTAAAATTATTCTGAATATAAATTGCCATACATTTCGTTGAGGCTCTTTTCCTGAATTAAAATCTTAAATGCAAGAAAACTGCTATACGAATACTGCTAGTGTAGGTAAAAAGTATTCTTAATCTATTTAATAGTACGTCAAGTCATAAGTTTAAACAGTTGAATACCGAAGAAACTTAGCTAATTCCTTTAATTACGTCCGTCAACTTGTAGGCATCGTAAATTAAATTAGTTCACGGTTTAACATTTTAAAATGTACAATTGTACTTCTTAACAAGTACCGTTCAAAAGTTGCCAGAAATTTAACTTAATCAAATCGGTCGTGGTCGACGTTAAACCTATTTTGTGAACAGACTTCGCCTGATTTAATCGGGTTACTTTAAATAGCACTTTAGTTAAGAAATGGTAACTTTAATATTTGCATTAATAATATTCATCTGTAAGTATAAGAAATGAGAAAGTCTGTAGTAAAAGAGCGTTTAATTTACTGCAGAAATGAAGCGAATACCTAAAAAATTAGTTTTGCTGGATAGTTCTTAAGGCCTCCATTGCTGACTATGTTTGTATGTAAGTAATCTGTGAGAAGTTGCTGCTCATACAACTTTTGAATTCCTTGTTCACTTCTAAGATCTACCCATACTTTACACAAAGCATTTTTTTTCTTTAAAATCTTAAACAGCCCTCTTTAAGCACACCTTACCTTCTATTTAGCAGAAATTCCTTCATGACATCCTCTTTCCTTCTTCATCCGTCTTTCACAACAAACCACAGTAGTTTTTTTAAGATACGTACTAGCTTTTTCTCGTAAGTAAAGTTAGAGAAATTAATTGTCTAAAAAATTAACTACTTACCAACTTAGATTGGTCGTATATGATGTCACGACTATGTAACTTCATACTCGTGCCATACATTGTACTCATCCGCCCCGACAATAGTGTCGCTTTCGACAGTCCCGATAAGGCTGAATGTCTTGCCGACAGCCTAGAGTCCCAATGTTCTCCCAGCTCCCAACCAGTAGACCAAGCTCACCTGAACAAGGTCGACGCTGAAGTCGAACGAAGAGCCTCCCTCCCTCCCGTCGAAGACCCTGATGATCCTCTGCCTCCCGTCACTCCAGACGAAGTGCACGACATCATTAAAGGGCTCCACGCTCGTAAGGCCCCCGGTTCGGATGGTATTACCAATAAGGTATACAAACTCCTTCCTGCCCCGCTAATAATGCTTATGACCGCCATCTTCAATGGCGCCTTGAGCAACAACATCTTCCCACAAGCATGGAAAGAAGCCACCGTCATCGGTATCCCAAAGCCAGGCAAGCCAAAGTCTGAGCCCTCCAGCTACCGCCCTATTAGCTTACTCAATGTCCTCGGCAAAATCTACGAGAGGCTTATTTATAAGCGTCTCAAAGACTACGCCGAAGCAAAGAGCCTCATACCCAACGAGCAGTTTGGATTCCGTAGCCAACACTCGGGCACCCAACAGGTCCACCGTTTCGTAGAGCACTTATGCGCTGGTCTGCAGCGTAACGCGACGACGGGTGTGCTATTCTTCGACATAGCGGAGACCTTCGACAAAGTCTGGCACAACGGCTTGATATACAAGCTCTACCAACTAGGAGTGCCAGATCGTCTCGTGCTCATCTTACGAGACTTTTTGTCGAACCGGACCTTTCGCTATCGCGTTGAGGGAGCACTCTCGTCCCCTCATCCTATTCGCGCCGGTGTCCCTCAGGGTTCCGTACTATCTCCTCTCGCCTTCACGCTGTTCACTAGCGATATCCCAAAAAGTAAAAAGGCTCAGTTGGCTCTCTTCGCCGACGACACTGCCGTTTACTATACCGGTCACTGTCCCAACGCTATAGCTCGTACTCTCCAAACCTCCGCAAACGTCTTAGGCGCTTGGTTCCGGAAATGGAGAATCGAGGTCAACCCCGGTAAGAGTCAGGCGGTTCTCTTCTCGAGACGTCGTCGACTCCCTCCCCCACTTCCCAGCCCGATCACTATGTACGGCAAGCCAATCCCTTGGGAGAAGCAAGCCAAAAACCTAGGCGTGATCCTCGATGAGAACCTTACCTTTAAGGCTCATATTAAGGCGGTTCGCGCGCGCGCCTCCTTCGCTCTTAGCAGGCTCCAATTCGTACTGACAGCCCGTAGTAAACTGTCCCTCAAATGCAAGCTCCGCATCTACACCGCAGTCATCCGTCCCATCATGACCTATGCCTGCGTTGTATTTGCGCACGCTCACCCAAGTCATCCCCATAAGATGCAGAACCTCCAAAACCGTTTCCTCAGAAGGGTCACGGGTGCCCCCTTCTATGTCCGTAATATAGATCTTCACGTCGACCTCAAAATGCCAACAATAAAACAGTTCATGAAACGCTTATCAAAGCGTTTCTTCGACTGCGGCATCAAACATTCTAACCCCCTGATTACAGCGGCCGCCCGCTACACTCCCTCTCGCATTAGCAGTATTCGCCGACCAAGGCATACTTTAATCGACCCCGACGACGCCACTACCCTCCTCCAGGAGAGTAGTAAGGCCACTAGCACGCTACATAAGCCCAAAACCCGATTGCCGTCCTACCGCCCTCGCCGCCGAGGCCCGCCGCGACGCCCATATCGACGCCCCTCCCGACCCTTGCTCGAGCCAGCCCGCGCCGCTGAGCCTGTAGCTTTAAATTCGTCCGTAAATAATACCAATCCTGATCCAGCTAGTCATTTGCTGCCCTCTTCTAGCGACGCCCTAAGCCGAGGTTCGTACCCCACAAGGGGTGCCCTTAGCGTTGTCGCTTAGTTTTAGTTAGTATATAAGTTTAAGTCCTGGCTGAAGGCCTTAATTTATTAGGGAATCCACAGACAAGTCCGCTTAAGCAGACGACAACCGCATAGGTTGACCTGCGAGATGCCAAACAAACAAACAAAACATACATTGTACGTTCGACAAGGACGGGAATAATCCCCTCCAAAACATTTAAAGCGTGTAGCTTCTTTATATTTACATCGTTTGAACAGATTTTTTCGGTTATCTCATTTTTGCTATATATCTTTGAAATGACACTTTTTTTACTTTTTTAATATTAGTCATCATCATCCATCATATGGAATAGTGGAGTTTATACAACAACAGTTATGTTTTTAAGTCCCTTGTAATAAGGGGCTGGCCCATTGCCACCAACCGGGCACAAATCCAGACTCTGGGCTGCTTACCTACTGAGAAATTCATGATTGATAAACCCAATATCTAACATGAATCTAAAGTAATTACTGTAATATTGATATAAATACCAGTACCTGCATTTCTGCAGATCCCTTAACACAAGGTCGTTTGATAGAGTCGTAACATGTTATAATCAACTAATTAAAAATGCAGCTATTTGGCAGGGGAGTCACGTGCTAAATAGCTGCATTTTTAATTAGTTGATTATAACATGTTTTATGGTGCATTGCATGTCAAGCTGTGCCATGGCGTGCATTAGCCAACTCATGAATTTGCCCTGCGCTATGCACGTAGCGTGAGCCACCACACTTAAGTTTAATATTTCTTGTAAAATTTCTGATTTAATGAACCATTAAGGAGTGCTATATTTTCGTTACCTAGGAACCATAGAAAGCCCTTAAATTTAATGTGAAATTTTACTTGTTGGAAATTATTAATTAACTAATATTAACTACTACGTTATTACTATACACACACACATCACACATTCTATACATTTCAATCATCATCATTATGTCATTATTTTCTTTAAATTTTATTTTTCATATTATTACTATTTTATTACTATAATAATTGCTATTATTATTTTATTACTTTGTTATTACTACAATTTTTTTTTTTGTTATTATTTATGGTGTTAAATATGTTTGAAAAGTCAGTGATTAGTTAACTTATAATAAGTAGATACCTACTTATTGTACTCGAAACTTTTTTTACGACTTGAAAACTACTATAGTTTTACTCAGCATTTCATTCAGCAGGGTTACTCATGTTAATTATTGTCGGTTATCATAAAAGCAGGTAAAAAGTACTTGATGAGAAAACTATTTTCTAACACTCAGTTAAAAAAAACAGCCAAGTGCGTGTCGGACCACGCACATTGAAGACTTCCGTATTTGGGATGAATTTATCCACAGAACAAACTTAACATTGTAGTCAATTCTCCAACTGCAAATGTAAGTTTATTATTACAAAAACAGATTTATTTAAAATTACAAATTAACGGTTTTCGCACTACTTCCTTTACTTGTGCTGTGGGACCTTGAGACCTTGTTTCCTGCCAAATTTCATGATTCCAGATCAACGGGAACTGCCCTATAGGTTTTGATTTATTTTCCAGTATCAAAATATGTCGCATAAATCGCCGTAGTCTTTTATTGCTTTGACATAGACGCTTGATTTTTTTAGAGCTAAAGAGGACCGTAAGGTACGGTCTAAAGGACCGTATTTGATATTAATTTCGACTTGATACCTCAACGCGTTCTTGAGAAAAAGGGTCTTGTCAGACAGACAGACGGACAACAAAGTGATCCGATAAGGGTTCCGTTTTTTTCCTTTTGAGATACGGAAATCTAAAAAGAACCTTATCGCACTAAATCTTCAAAAACCATTTCTTCTAATTATTTTCGTGTGTCGAAAACATCAAGAAAAGCAAAGCACATAATTAAAGCCCGCAAAGTAAACCTTAAAAAACTAAGCAATAGTGAAATATCACACACGAGAACTTATGAGCTTAAGTATCAGACTTATGGTACTCACGAAAATTAGTCCTTGCATTCATTACGGCCAGCTAGGAAATAAAAACAGAGTAATGGTGCCTGAAAATACTGACGGGATTCAAAAGAGAACGGCTGTGTTGGACTAAATTAAGGTGCCCATACACGGGCAACTAACATACATACATACATAACATCACTTCTGTAATCCCAGAAGGGTTAAGCCGAGGTGTACCTATAGAACACCCACGTTTCGCCAGTTATGCATAAGTCCAATGTAATAGAGGGCGAACCTATTGCCATCAACCGGGCACAAATCCAGACTCTGGGCTGCTACTGAGAAATTCTAGATAGAGAAACGCACTAACACTTTGCCCGACCTGGGAATCGAGCCCAGGACCTCATGCTCAGCAGTAGCTCTTGGGACCACTAGACAAACGACGCAGTCAACTAATATTTGGCAATTATAATTGTGAAATGACTTTGAAGTTACCGCAATACCGAGTTTTTTTTTTTTACTTGGTATGGGTTTGCTCTTGACTCTAGTCTAGGTCAGAGGTTACAGAGACAAAGTCTACGATGGAGTGAGCTTACCCAGAAGAAGCCTGTTCACTCTAACTTTGAAGACAAGCTCTTGACTCTAGTCTAGGTCAGAGGTTACAGAGACAAAGTCTACGATGGAGTGAGCTTACCCAGAAGAAGCCTGTTCACTCTAACTTTGAAGACATTCGTGTTGAATTCGTTCGGGAACACAGACGCAAGTAGTTCCAAGAGTTTATTTTTTTCTTGAGTTAATTTTGCGGAAACAAGATTGTATTGTTCAGAGGATGTATGAAGGCAGATGTGAGTAGTTGTTCATAGAAATACCTCCTCGCGTGGAGCGACTTAGGGCGTATTTCATCAAACTTTTATACTTACCTAGAATAAGTCCTGAGAATACATTTTTAATCTTTGACAGTTTTTCCATACTAGAACTGTCAGACGTCTTCTGTATGTCAATTTTGTAAAATCAGCCCTTAATGCTACGCATACGCATTGGATATTCAGCAATTCACTCCGGCGACATTTAGTCATCTTAGGGCTGATTTTTCAAAAGTCAGATAAAATTTATCAGAAGAATAAATCTGACAGTTTGATATAATTATTTTCTATACAAAATTTGTCAAACCACAATATTTATTCCTCAAATAAAAGTTTTCTGATCATTGATAAATCAGCCCTTACAGAATTTATAAATGGAACAGTTTATATAATAAGCGTGTGAGCATTATGTAGTACCTACTATAAAGCTACCCTATACTGGGCACGTCTGTCATTGACTTGAATGTCCCTGGCGGCTGAGAGTATGTCACGCTCACTCAAATGTCTCGCTGGTGGTGGCCTGTGTGTTGGATCATTAAGTTCCCTTCAAAATGGTTGAGCTGAATGGTGCTGATCCATACGCCATGTTCGTGAACGGGCGCCGTCAGTGGGGACTGGTCATCTCTTGGCAGTCACGGCTTATTTTTATTTTTATTTCCGATTTTTTATGTTTTATTACGGGTCTTTCTACATCGTTCTCACATGTATAATTTCAACAAGACTGATGTAAAAAAAAAATCCGTGTCCATATAATTTAAAAGAGTGTCCATGGAGTTTCTTGCCCGTTCTTCTCCATAGGTACCTACTTTCGCTTTGGAATGGGCAACTAGCTTCATATTTCTGACTGACCGACCCCTTGACAATTCAAAAGTGCCTGTAATTGGTTTATTTGAAATAAATGCTTTGAGTTTGAATTTGAATAGAATTGAATAGAAAAGTTTTATTTATTCCAAATAAATATAACTTTTAATAAGTACCTATTACCTATAATAGGTATTGAAAAAAAAAATTAAGCAATTCTTGTCAAAATAATAATTGTTTAACCAATTTCTCCACTACATCATGCATTATTTTGCCGGTATAATTGCCCGTGTAAGCGCACCTTTAACTATGTGACCTTTAGCGCTATACTCAGTTACCTCTAAGTCGTTGTTCTGCAATGGAATAAGATTGAAAATGCATATTTAATTTTCGTTTAAAGTGTAGGTCATTTCATTACAGTCTTTTCTGTGAACTATTTTAGAGGGTTTTTATTGCCTACCGTGTTATGGGAAACGCAATTGGTTTTGTGATTGCTTGGGTATAATTTGATTCGTACGTAAATTGTCGGGCAATCTCTACATCTTTACATCAAATAAATAAGATTGAAGTGTCTGTTTTAAATGTCAACATAACAGCTCTTAACTAAATGCATGCAATAAAAGTATATTCTATCACATTTAAATTATACTGTAATCTTTTTCTTAAAGTACGCTGTACCGCTACAGCGTCTTATTAATTGTTTGCTGCACCCGTCGACGTCATAACGTCAGCGCCGGCTGTCGCTGAAAACCAGCGCTGAGGCTCTGTCATGCATACGGTCGTAGCATTATGCTGAGCGATAGTTGTTTGCGTAGATGTGACATGTTTCCCCCAACCTTTTTTTTTATGTGTTTATTCTTTCTTGCGTCATTTTTACCGCAAATAAACATTTTTTCGTTCATCCTCTTTCTTTCTATTTACGGTAGTACATACGGTACTTATGGTAGTATAACTTTCTGCCTGTCTGTTTTTTTTTCCGTAACAACCGGCAAATCTCCGAAACGGCTTGACCGATTTTGACGAGATTTTTACTGGCATATAAGACTACTTTTTGTCTTGGTTGCACGTTCCCCTGGAATAATTTCTGATATCCACGCAGGCGAGGTTTCGAGGCTAGTAAACCATTTAAAAAAAGAAACATTTATGAGTTTTTATCTAAGGAGTAATCTTCAGAAATACTGATCATATTCCGAAAATTCTTTCACTAACAGTAGGTATTGCCGAATGTCACCTTAAAACAAGAATTTACACGCAGACGAAGACGCGGGCAGACGCTAGATGTGAATATAGGTCTACTAGTTCGACTCGGAGGAAGACTAATCGAGAGCAGCACCCTAATTGCGTAACACCTATCCATCAATTACAATCTGAATCATTTTGAAAGATATTGTTCATCCATTGCTTCATATGTTCGAAAGATTAGGCCTGCTCAACAACGTCAATAACGCAATGTATGTTGTTGAACTGTCAAAATGAAAGCCATTTATACTGTTAGTGTGTTACTCAATTCTGGTTAAAAATCTCAGATCGCTGATTTCATTATAAGGATTGTTAAAAAGAGGTTGCTGATCATCGCCTTGATAGTTACATTTTACGATGTTTGTCGAGAATTTACAATGTACGTACACCTGCCTGACGTAAATAAAGAATGCATTCCGCATGCCATCATCAGCCTAGCCTTTTCTCAACAAAGTTGGGGCTTCCCGTCTAGACCTCTACAGCCCAGAAACTGAGCACAACTATGACCCTTGGTAAGACTGGTTGTGACTTTCAGGCTTTTGAGTACTCGTATAATTATTGGCAAAGATCGACAAATGTCAGTCAGGATCAACTGTTTTAACGTGCTTTCCGATGCCTGAAGGGCCTCGATATGTAATGGATGGCCACCCATCCACAGACCGACCTTGGCGTGCCTTCGATCGACATTATTTTGCAACGAACCCGCATATTCAGCTAAAAACCCAATATTCCCCTGTATATAAACATTTTATATCAGGTTCGAGCACCAGTATTTTTACCTCTCAATTGGTAACATTATACCTACTGAAAACTCTCTACTATACCATAAACGAGCCATCATTTCATGCATGAGAAAACTGGAAAATGCACACGACTAGCTCTTAAAAGCCGTATAGCTGATGTCAATATAAGTTTGAGAATCTTAACCGCACTAGTTATAACACTGCAAAAGTTGGATAACACCGAGATGAGCAACCTCAGCAGCCGGTTACCATTTTTGTGTCGTAAAATCTTAATTTTGGAAAGACTTAAAAAGAAAGAAAGTATAATGCGCGAAGTATTAAACAGCGCTTACGTAAGCAAGATCCTCTCGGAATGGACGAAGATTTGCATGTTAACTCAGTTTTCATAAGTAATAGTTTAGTTTAGTTGAAATAACCCCGCCAACTTTGTTCGGAACGAGCCAACTTGACGATTACTCAGAAATATTTAGAATGTAACAAATAGTTGGTAAAGTTTATATTAGTTTTAGGGGCAGATGGTAGGTACTATTGTAATTAATAGTAGTGTCGCAAACATAGTAGATAGTGGAAACACTTCCTTACAACTTACAAATAAATTGAACCCCTCTGTGAACTGTTAAGTAAATACCTGGGACAAACAAAAGTTTGTATAAAGCTTTTAAATTTAAAAGGGTTAATGATATTTCTTGGCAGCAATAAATAACTTACAAATTGTTAAAGGTGTCCCGGGGGCACAGACTGCGCCCCGCTGACGATTCTCGAAGGAATAAGTTTTTCCACTCAAACTTTATTCGCACCTCAAGGCGCAATCTGTCTGCTACTTGCAACTTATAATCTTGCTTCAAATGATTTAGTTTGGGAGTACTCTTTCAGAAAATATTTTCTTTTGTTGCTCGTCAGCGGTATGAATGTACAATAGTTGGCTCGACGTCGTCGGTACGTTTTCTATACTGACAATAAGTTCACAGGAGCCGTTTTGAGATATACACAATCACATTTCACTATTACCTGCTGGGGAAATATATTGTTGTATCTTGTATGAATATCTGATACAAGACTCGTGTAACGTCAAATACCGCGGCTGGATCTAGTATGTCGAAGATTTTGTTGTTTACGGCGTGTACAAAGGCACACAGAGACAAAGAACATAAACTAACATTACGAAACACACAGATTTGCAAGAGATCCCAGACAAAACATTCTCTGCTATAAAACTATTTCAGTTTCAGTGCACTTGTTGTTCCAGTACGAGTTCGGTAACAGATCTAAGCACATAACCTACCTTTCAAAGGCAACTTTCTTATTCTCTCGTAAGTGAAAACAACAAAACGATTCCCCTAAACTTGATACAGACACCAATAAATCTAGAGTCGAGATAAGACTCAATAAAGTTGCCGGTGGCTCGAGCCTGTCATAATTTTAAGAGCGTTCATAAATCCATCAATATTTAAGCTCTCAGACCACAATATTTTTCTTCGCGGCGAACAAGCGCGAGGTGCGTCACACACTGCCACATATATTCCGATAATCCCTGGCCTGTGCACATCGCGCTGCTACTTTACTGTGTTCATGTGTTTGCTTTGCGGGGCGGACGCCGCCAAGACTCAATAATTCGAGAGTAATATCGATGTGCTCAACGTTTTACCGACGTACGCAAATGTTGTTCACTAAACGCATTCTTAATTAAATCTTCCCGCTTCAAAAACCAAAATGGAAACTGTTTTTTTTTCAGCAGATTCTTTCTAAAAATAGCATGTTGTTTATGGTTTAATTAAAGGCGAAAGATAATGATGAGACATTATTTCGGATTGGGCATGACGTCTTTTTTTCCTATTGTAAATTACGGAATTCCCTTAACATTTAAGCATGGATTTTCAAAGCCTTCCACAACATTTACGTTTCAGTGTTCTTTTTATCCATCTTTATTACGGACAGATTATTTGCTATTATTTATCCAGAAAAGAAATAGTTACTGGAAAAATATGTTTCTGAAAAATAAAATTTATGAAGATAAAAAGTACCTTATATTTTTTAGAAACAGTGCCATTTATACATTACGTTATATATTTTTCCAGTAACTATTTTTTTTCTTCATTAAGCACATAAATATTTTCTCGTTCGCCCATGAACCAGCAACAAATTGCGAATAATCGTCATGTGTTATGAAGTGTCTCGGGTGTGTTTGCATTCCGCGGGCGCCGCGCGTCTCCGAACAAATTGTATTAGACGATGCCAATACGTGACCCTAAGAGAAATTCACGCAACAACATGTGTACAACGACGCCATTTTGTTTTTTTATATGAAAATTAGGAGCCCTCTTGCGTGTTTGTCAGTTTTAGCACGAATTCTCTCGAAGGGGAATCTCTTGTTTTCGCATATGTTGGTTTATTACTTATGTACTTACATTTGTGCGTGTCTACCTACGTAAAATGATTTTGTTATTTAATTTGTATTCATTTTTTATATATTTTTTTTAAACTATATTTTTTTAATTTTAATAGGTAACACATTTTTATATTTTTTTAAACCCAAGTTTGATGTCATCTATAAACCCACCGCCGTCTGCACTTCGCACAAAATCTGTGCCAAACTCAAATTAGCAGAGGCGCAAAGGCAGTTTGCAAAAGAAACTTGGAGGATTTACTGCGTAACAAAAACATTGTTGTAATTGTATGATTCCGAGAAAAACAAATATCCTAAGCGAGCTAGTAAAGCTGACTAGGATAGCATAAATATGTTGAGCGTGGCGGCGGCGGGGTAGATAGAAGAATATTTATAGCTTACGGTGCCCGCCGTTATTGGACTTGTCTTTTCGTCGTTTAAGGCGCACGGTGATGTGTTTATTCAATTTGCTGCCGTGGGAAATATTGTTACCTGCCTGCCTCCGTTTATCGTCGTCGACTTCACTCGGCTCACTATAGTTACCTTGGGATAATGTTGGGGATGTCGTGAGGAGACTTGCACATGCAATTTTATGCAATGAGGCAAGTCAAGCCTTACAAGCAGTGTGTTTTAAATCACTTCATAATTTCAAAAGTGTCTAGCTGTCAAATTATATTTATATTAGATTACTAGGAAAAAGCCTTTACCAAAAATTCAAAACCTATTTTTATATTTGCAATTGTTGGCCTTACTGAAAACACATAATACGTATATATCAATCAACATGACAATATCGCATACAAAAACCAAATATTTTCGTTATGGACGCGGTGCATTTGTAAACAATATTCATCGAGTTTTGGGTGCGGACGGACGGACGGTGGACGGATGGATGGACGAGCCGAACGTTTGTCGCCGTCGGCTGTCTTTAATTTTATATTGACTGTTGTTTGCACACCCAAAATGTTCATTCGCAACGTTCCGATTCAATAAATTGGTACATATTCGATGACAAACATTATCTGACTTTGTTAACATATGAATGTTCAAGCATCGTTTGATCTGTGGACCTGTCGACTGTTGTGTTCATGGAAAGTTATGATTAATTTAGTGAGCCCGTGAATTTTATTTTGCAAATAATTTAGCAGCATCCCACTGCTAGGACACAAGCCTCCTCTCGGTGAGAGGGAGTGGGCCGTATTCCACCACGCTGCCCCAGTGCTGATTGGTCAGATGTCTTCGAATTTCTGGTTCTAGGACATGCCGGTTTCCTCACGATGTTTTCCTTCACCGTTTTGAGAGCAGTAGTAGATGAAATAATCTACACATTGAATTATTGTTGATTAAAGCTCCTGTCTAGGTACGAACCCACGACCAACTACAACTCGTAAGTTGCGGCCGCTACCACTGGGCCACCACACCTCTATTTAGGAGAAAGTCGATAAATTTATAAGAGCGTACCGTCTTCCTAATAGCACAAGTTTTTTTTCCATACAATAATATCGTTTTCAAAGACGATGATAGACTTTCAACAGGAAAAACTTGCGTGATAAAACGCCAGATTAGTAAGACGGGATCTAAATATAATCTAAACTTTTACCACTAAAACAAAATTTGTATCGCCAATTCTGGTTTAAACGGAAAACTCCGGAATACAATTCGAAAACTCCTCACATAACTGGGCTTTTAACGAGACCTTTTTCCTCATGTAACTAAAAACATCCCAAAACAATGATCCATTATCTTTTCACGAGGACAAGTTAGCGATCTCCTTCCGTCTATTTTCACAAGTAATAACTAAATTTATCGTCAGACTTTCTGTCGTTGAGTCTTCCAATATCAGTGTTAGTTGTGCATTCGGGTCACGCGCGGCCGGGCGGTGCGCGGTGGCGGCGTCGCGGGCGGTGGGCGTGCCGTCGTGACGCTCTGGTCGACGACGCGTCATTAAAATTAAGCATCATTACTCTTGTACAGCGAGTCGCGGTGTACCGGAAGGCGGCGGCTTATTGGGAAGTTTGTCGCCTCCTGACGGCTGCTAATCCTCTGCTTTATTGCTGTTCTAACAAATGATTCCCCGCTGGCGAGGCGACGTGACGCCCCGAGATGTGTCGCACGTCGCTTCAGTCCCACATGCTAATATAAAGTCTCCTTTAACAAATTAACTTGGCCTCCGTCTTATTTAATGTAAACATAGATATATCTACATCCACATACAGAGTCAGATAATAAAATAATGTACCTTTCCGAGAGCAACACATCACGGAACGTTTCAGTTCAGTCTGAATATCAAGAAAAGTCAAAGAAAAATTCCGCCATAAAAAGTATACCCGTAAAAACTTCAGCCGGTGCGGTGTTGGCTTTGAGGTGAATAAGTGAAGAGAGAAAGTATAAATATTCATTCAGAAGCCACGCACAGTAAATATAAACTTTTATTTCAGTTCACCATTAGTAAAGCGGCGGGAAACGCATTGAAAATTCGACTCGCGACTTCTAATTAAAGAGGACACGGCGTCCTTTCTTCCCGAGTTCCTTTATTAATGGAAAAAGTCCGTTCCAATTGATTTCATATTTAACATCCTTTTCTGTCTAAGCTCCTTACAATACAATGGGAAGTTGGAAACTGATTATTGTTTACATCTACTTGACTGAATCTCCAGTAATTTTATGTTGTTTCTTAGTGGCGAAAAATGTACAGTGGACAGTTCGCGAGCTGAATTACATTTGGAATGCATCGTGTAGTACATGAATTACGCATGAAAGCGGCCAATGAGCGCAATGTACTGTAATGCTAACAGTCTCCACTGAATAACACGATACATTTTAAACTCTTAAAGGTTCCAAGCGTTGTTTCAAATATGAATTTTTGTGGACAGGAACGCTTGACAGGTACACAATAGTGGTGTGGTATTGTTCCAATTTCAGAGCGTGTATCGATACATGGTTTTTTTTCTCATAAAAGTATAAAGTAATAATTGGAATTTCTCACAAAAGGGCAGGTCGAGACAAAGGCCCCCGCTGCGCCGACGCGTGCCCGTCCCGTGCCGCTGACGTGCGGTATCATCGCCAGTGTGTGTGGATGAGTTTTATTCTCCTATACAGGCCCTAGGAGCTGCGAACTTCACATGGAGTACTTCTAGGAAAATCTGTTAATATGGAATTGTGTTTACTACTTCGCTAGAATCAATTCTATTTAAATGTAAATGTTGACGTTCAAAAGAGCCTTTAAGTGCCTATTTGAAATAAATGCTTTGACTTTGACCTATTAATTTTTTGATCCATTAATAAAATCTTTGTGCCCATCCCATTATGAATCTACGTCTTATAAATCTACGGTTCCCTGGAGTCTCAATTCCTTTAAAGGTTTTTCCAATTTCTCGTATACTCGTAGCCTTCGGCTCTGCATCGCAAATAACTTTTTAAAAAACGACTCAAGCCCCGAGTATTGAGAGGGCGGACGTCGGGAATTTCCCAAATATTTCCTTGTATAAGGCAACAATATCGGTTATGAAGGTCAACTGCCTGTATAAAGCAAATTTATTCTGTTCAGTGTATTGGCTCATATAACTGGTGATCTCCGCGGCGACAGCGGTGGAATGATAACGGTCTAATTTTGGAGGCTGCTGCTCTATTCCTTATACGACCTAAATTACATTGCGGCCTCGCATCCACCCTGAAAGGTTTTATTCATAAATCTACTGAAACGTTTCATAAAGTCGCGGAAAATTTTTCGCTTTTGATGGTTATTTAAAATAAACTTTTTACCGTTCGTGTCCGTTATTAAAGTTCGCTTATTATTCAGTAAAGTTTTCTTTCAAGAACCAAGTATATCTAACACTGAAGTTTGTTCACAAATATTCTGTGTAAACGTTAAGCGCTTAAGCTGGTATTTATTTAACGAGAGTTATATACCCACTGATAACAAATTAAATACCCTCTAAGCTCATCAAAGATCTAAAACGGTTAACGATAGAATATAATTTTGGCTTGGTTTTAATTAAATTCCTTGGTGAAATTAAAGTTGAAAGTCGATCAACGTATAACGATAATTGAAAGATGGTTTATCGTAGATTTCTGAGTGACGGGGCGGGGTGATGGGATCGCCAAACATTGACTGTGCTAATAGGTTGAGCTGTCGACATCCGATTTGCCTAATGAGGCGCGATTCTACTCGCCGCCTAACTCCGCACAGGAAAATTATGCAAACTTGTGTTTAACTTCTATATCAGCTCGCGACTTGATCACAATACAACAATTGTTTAAAGATATGATAACTAACACGTGCTGAGTGAGTATTATGGAGATTACTTGCTAAGGGAAGTTTCACGATATTACAGTAGATAACTTTGAAGTGCTGCTGCAGTCATTAGGATTAGTGGAGGAAGATTAATATTAGTCGCACCTACCTACGTATACGTACCTATGATGTCTTACGCGGAATGGAGTTTTGCAAAGTTGCATTTTCTAAGAATAGATCAGTCGGTATCTTTTCGTGAATATTTTAGAGTTGGCCGGCTATGATCTAACTTGTGGATGTCAGCTCCCAACTTGCGCATGCATTATTCTGAAGCCTTCATTTTCTTCGAAATAGAATGCAGGTAGTTCTAACCATATAAGGATTCAAGACTTTTTTTTTGAACGGCCCGTGGATTTTGTGCTGTTAAGCTTTTAGTGGACCCAAAATTATTAATGTCCTTAACCTTTCAAACGTCATACGGCTTTTATAGGTGTAAATCTAAATACTTCGATGCAACCATGACCAACATATGGCAGAACAATTAATAAGCCTTTCGTAGTTCGATCGATCGAGTCACCTTACGTAATTCGATCGATCCAGTCACATTGAAACAACCTCATTCATACTATACTGTAAGTCAATGTTTAGTGATGTACCACATTGACGCCAGACGATTGCGCTGCGTTACGATATTTTATCTGTTTTTTAACCTCCTCCCCCTTTACAGCTCGTGCTCCTACAGATTAATATATAGATATATTTTATTCACTGAATGTATGAAATAACTCTGCTTACATAATTACGCACATAACATTAGTTTTTAGCTTACAACACATAACTTTTTACGACTGTACAATACATTTCGAAACTGTGCTCCTTCAGATTCTTCATAACAGCTATATTAGACGCAAACAATAACGTTTAAAACTTCCTAGAAATCATACTTCAGCAAAAAACTTTACTGTTTTATTGTGTACTTAGGTTGTATGTTTTCCTTTTTGTAAATAAATGTTCTGCTAAGAGTAAAAGTTCGATACTTTGCGTTAGCTTGAAAGTGAGGGATCCCAAGAAAATGTATTAAAAAAGAAAATGTCAGTCATCGACGACGGTCGTAGTCGCGTCGCCGCGTCGCCGAGGTCGACGGACCTCGGCGACGCGGCGACGCGACTACGACATATTGGAGGTAGACTTTTCCTGAATACTTTCCAAGCTAATGAATTCCGAAGGCGCTTTCGTTAAAAATAATACAAAACTCTGTTCCCACTTAGTTCCAAAGTTTCACCAGGGTAGTTCCAGTCACCGAACATTAATCTAGTCATAATTCCGAAGCTCGCCATTTACTTCACGAACTTCCTCTTAACTGTCACTTCTTTTTAAATTTTCTTATTAGTACGTTTCTTTTTTAAAGTTCCGGTGTTATGTTACCGTTACGTTATTTCTTTGACACTAACTTTGGTTACGAATTTAGAGCCAGGATTTCGTGGATCATAAAATTAATGTCTTGACAACGCCGCGTAACGTATTGTGGTAAATATATTTATGAGTAAAGAAAAGTTTGACAATAAATATACATTTTATGTCGACATACTTTGTTTTTCTAGAAAAACGAATTTAACAGTGCTTCAAGGCTAATAAAATAAACTACTAAAGTTCTTTTGAACGTTTTTCCGGAACGTTTCCAGTACTATTTCCTACACACAATTTTCCAAGTAATTTATTTGTTATAGGTACCAGAATTAGAAAACTAATCTCCAATCACTTCAAATGCAATATTCTTCTAAAACAATCTCACATTTCAAAAATTTTGTCCATAAGCAAAATAGTGCAACAATTCTGTCATGCATCTGACATATTCAATTTACTTCGCTGTTTCAAGCAAAACTACATCGAAAATCGTTTGCGAATCGTTACTGCTTATTCTGTAGAAAATACTATAAACTGGAACATTGTTGTAAGTAAACCAGCACCTCAGTTACGTAACACACTTCCAATCACAATCATTGACATTGAATAATGCCTTCAGGGCGCTGATGAAGCTGCCTCGCTACTGTAGCGCGTCAGGTATTTTATGGGTTTGCGGCGATAATTCGCAAAAGAATTGTGTTCCTGATGCGCCGCATACGAGGCAGTTCCAACAGCTACCTTCAGCTGTTCGAATGGATCTGAATCTGGATTGCCCTTTAATGCAGTACTGGACCAGGCTACATGTTGAGCACTCCGGATCCGAACCGAAATTTAGGCTAAGATGACACATAGAGGTGTATTTTTTTGTTATTGTCAAAATGTAATATAATAAGTTTTCATTGTTGACTTTTGTAACGTTTTTCTAATTGTAATCTTTTAATTAATTCTTAATATATTAATTTTCACATGTATGCTTATGGACTGGTAATGAAAATAAAATGATTTTAATTTGAATTAATTTCGAATGGTTAGCAACGTAAATAATTTAATGAATGTTTTCGAACTGTCAAAACATTGTCATTTTTAAGTGTTTTGCGCAACTACCCCGCAGGGGTTGTAAACGCAGGCAGGTCCTTACAAGGTTCTATAAGTGTAAAGTACAAAGGTCCACATTGCTGGTCCGTCGTCGAGTTCCGTAGTCACGTTTCGCCTTATCGTACCTTCCGAAAACACTCGCTTTACGTCTCTGAATCAATATGACAAGCGTTCACTCGGATCGGATTGCTACCCCTGAATTGAGGGCGAACGAGTTCGTGGTTTTTTTTTTTGTCATAAATTTTAGCCATTATGGAAGTTAAGTGGCGATTTTCAATTCTTGAAGACGAATCGAGAATGAGACAGGTGTTTTAACTGTTCTTAAGGAATGTTTGAGGTTTATTTGTTTTCATTGTGTTTCACAATAAATGTAAAGCTTACTGATGATTTTATGAATAAAATAATATACCTAGTTACTAATATGAAAAATAGCTAGGGGGAAATCCAAATATCACAACAGCCCTATCACCGGGCTCAGTCTTCCAGAGGAGCGGCTATCTTCTGCGCCTGAATCGAATGAACACAAAATTTGCATTTTATCTGAAGTTATTAGTTTCCACGTTAAATGGCATTGGTGCCCCCCCTGTCCCCTGTCCCCATCACCCTCTTTCCTCTGGCCAGAGTGTTCCCGGCATCGTTGATTGAATCGCACCGATTATGACGTTAATCTGTTCAATGCAAATTGGACTAGCTAGTCATTTACATCCCTTTATCAGAATTCGGCGTTAAAATATTCAAATATTTATTGTTTTGTCCCTCTCGGCTTTGTCGCACAATTGTCGGATGAGTCGATAAGTTGGAACGTCACTAGACTCGGAATAAGATTTTCGACTGTTTACCTGTTTGTTCAATAATTAAGGGAGTAAACTTAATTGGATTATCTTTTTGATTTTGTGAAAGATCAAGTTCAAGATTGAGGATTACATTTTGAAGTCTATATTGCTAAACTGGATAATGACTTAGGGTGTATTTCACCAGGGTCGCGGGATGTTCGAAAGAGAAACCGTGGCCCTGGCGCAGGCCACTGATGGGACACCGTGGTGGGTTTTAGTCAGTAAAAGTCTGACACGGCCTCCCGTTCCAACCAGGGATGCAGAAGCTATTTGATGATTTCACACCCAAATAGTTCAGCACATCTAAAACGCGTTTAATAGCTGTCAGTGTCAATATTCCATAGAAAATAATGACCCTGACAGCCCTTAATCTTAGTTTAAGTACTGATCGCGTTCAGTTTCACTGGTGAAATCAACCCTAAGAAAATAATATTAGATAAAAAGAAAAAAGCATTGATTGTTGTATGTTTGTTTGTTATGGTTTCACACTAAAATGGCTGAACGGATTTGGATGTAATGGCACATGGGTAGACCATGACTTGGATTACGATATAGCATACATTTAATCCCGATATTTCCACGGGGTCAAGACTTATGCGGGTGAAACCTCGGGGCGCAGCTAGACCGTATTTTTTCAACTCGCGTGCCCTGCTACATAAGGATTCTTCAAAATAAAGCTTCGACCGGTCCAAATTGCATGATTCTGGGAGACTGATATTTTTTTGCTGCTTTCAAATCTAATGTTAGCTGTTGGCAACCAATATTCGTTGTAAAAAATTATGTTGTATTTTCTTTTGGTGACTACTCTCGTGAGGGCTGGCCTATTTTTTTAGGCCCAAGAATCAACATTCCATACAACGCGGCAACGCTGCCAGCCGTGTGAGCACTTTTCCCACTGACAGCGATGCGGACGAAATTTTCGCGCTCTGCCTTTTTTTCACCCGCGACTTAGTCCGCGTGGATTACGACAAAAAAAAAAGTTTCCTATGATCATCAGACATAATTTCGGCTTCTAATGGTAAAGCAATTTTTCAAATTGGTTCAGTAGTTTCGGAGCCTATTCAATTCAAACAAATAATCATATCTTCCCTCTTTATAATATGTATTAGTATAGATATATATATATATAAATTTATCATAGTGTTAGATTGTATATTGTGTTACTTTCAGAATAATGGGGTTAATCACAGCTATTATAATTACACCAAGATAAATTCCAATTAAATGTACTTAAAATGCACTAAATCGTATAAAACAAAAACTAGAAACAGTAACTGTCTTGTAACGAAACTAATTTCAAGACGTTTCTACCATTATCACAGTAAAGAAACATAAAATACACGCGTGGCGCACACAAGTGTACTAAAGCTATTCTTAACACCACTTCTGACAACAATTTGTTTACTACATTAACTACATAGTACGGAATGGTTGGTTATTTCTTGCCACTTGTAAAAACAACAAGGATTTTTTTTGTAGGAATTGTGTAAGTTCGTCATGAATGCAATAATTTTGATGATTTTGTTTTTCTTGAAAAAATGCACTTTCTTGGTGTTCTCATACCGACGTAAAAGTGCTGTGTCTAGGAGACCATGTGTTCAAAGCCTCTTAGTACGACTTGGTAAGACTGGTTGTCAGACTCTCTTGCTTCTGACTGGCCGTAACCTGAAAAATGTTTACATGCAAATTACCGTAACAAGAAAATACGAGTACAACAAATAAGTTTAAAATAAGGACTACTGTAAAGACAGTAAAGCAGAACAATAAGCTGCTAATATATGTCCTAAGTTTTCTCTGTGTAACTATAATACTTACTCGGATGAAATTATTGTATGTGCGATTCCAACAATGCCAGGACTATAGAGTTGTCATTGTTCTAGCAGTATTAGAAACATACTTATTATGGATTGTAAGTTAGCGTACTTTTCATACCTAAGGACATTTACATGTCAATTATACCTTCATCCTTGTTTAGAAAAAAAGCACCTATACTATTCAACTTAAAGTATTATTTTATATAATATTTAACAAAAAAAATACATAAAAAATGTGAAAATAATCCCCGACTACATGGCTAAAGCCCTTACCTACTCTTGAAGTAACTAGGTAACTTGAACTGCATCTGGTAATCTATATTGAATGTCCAACTTTATAATATTTAACTTATGCATAGCAAACCATAAGGAACAGCAAATTATTGTTTAAAGACGTAATGTTTATTAATGTACGCACGCAAATTTACATTTTTTTGTTTAAATCCCGTTAAGAGTTCTAATAAAGTGTCGATTATATAGGTATCGTATCTGTGTTTCTAGCTAATTTTAAATACTTTAAATTGTAATCTGTGGAGAACGTAGTGGGTAGCACATTTGTTTTAAAATGTATTATTTATGATATTATGACTATTTCTTATTGTGCCACAGTTTGTTTTTCCTTAAATTAGTATTTGCACTTTTCAATCTCATATTTGAATAATATCAAAGACATCGTGTCTTTGATATTATTCAAAATTAAACTCAGAGATCACAATCTCTTTTAAGGTCCAGGCATAATCTTGGTCCGATCATGTGAAGACCATGTAGATCGTTAAAAACCACACAGATTGAGTGGACCTGTCCAGTCAGTGTACGCATTAGTTAGTACCTAATCGTGCAGCTCAACTCAGAACTTAAGCGAGCTCAACGATTCGACGAACAATACCAAGGGAAGGATTTTTAAAACTAACTGCGAAACAAAATCTATGAATCAATGACCCACATAGTCCTCACATTCACAATAATTAAAACAATATTTATAATACTTATATGTCACAAAGTAAATACTCATATGTCACTGTATATTTGTACCTACTTGATTGATTATAAAGTTAAGGAAATTAATTGTTATGTAATGAATTGCCTACCAACTTCAATTGTCTATCAACTCAATCTTTGAGAGTTGTATCAAAAGGCCAGAACAGGGTAAATTGACAAAGGGAAGACAAACTTGCTTGTATACAATTAATTTCACTAAATGTCCTCTAATTTCAATGTCGATTTTTATTACAGATTTTTAAGGTTCCGTAGTCAACATGGAACGGACATGGACATGGCGAAACTATTACCCTTATAGTTTCGCCATGTCTGTCCGTCCATGCGTTTGTCCGCAGCTTAGCTCAAAGACTTTTGGTTCTAGAAAGCTATAATTTAGCACGGATACACTTAATAGTAACGCCGACAAAAAGGTAAAATAAAATGTAAAAAAAACACGGCAGTAGTATAGGTATATAAAAGGAACACTATCACAGCAAAGTAGGCTTTATAAGTTAAAGAGGATTACATTTGCAGTTGCAATGTATGGTAGAACATGTTTTTCAACTACAATCTTAGGTTTGTTCTTGGGATAAATTCATCCCAACTACGGAACCCTTCGCGGTTTTTTATTAATATTTATGTTCTAGTTATTTTTCTTAACCTACCTCTATAACTTTTTAATCCAGGTTCAAAGAGTACGTAAACAATAATCCGTCGCTCTGATGTCGCTAGTTGGCCTTGTTCGTTAAGCCACGTCAGTTGGATGACGTCATCAGACACACTGGCACCATCGCAGCATATATACCTCGATACCTATGTATATATTATTTATATATATTTATTCTTTATTTCGGACCAGTGTACTCACAATTACTTAAAACTAACGTATTAGTAACAATTACTTAAAAACTATGTTAGTAAAACTCTTACAATTTATACAACAAAAAAATATGTGGCCAAACACACGTTAGCACGTGCCTTTGCACCCAGTGCCTTATAAAGGGACTGTCCATTTTGTCAAATAAAGTTTGTAGGATGCTGTTGGAGCTCCCGCGCAACCTGCCCATTATTGACGCTGTTCTTTTCCTCATAATAACATGAAAATCGTCAACACGGGCTTCCGCGAACATTTGCGAAGCGCTGCAGAAGCGCAGAAGCCCCATCAACATCCTAAATCCATTATTATATTGAATGCGCGGATATATATATACAGGTGCAGGTGACACTGCTGCACTGAGTCGATTGCATAACGTAGTGGAAGAAAAAGTAAAGGAAAAAGTTCATTTCTAATGTCGTGAAACTCTGAAACAACAATGATTTAACAATTTCATCTTATTTTTCATACAATCTTCTCTAAGCACCCTCTGGTATATCGTCTTCCTTTCCATGTGTACTCCTGTACATAATCAGCATATAACGTTCCCACTGCTGTGACACAGGCCTCCTCTCGGCGAGAGGGAGTGGGCCGTAATCCACCACGCGGGCCCAGTGCGGATTGGTAGATGTCACATGTCTTGGAGTTTTTGGTTCCAAGATATGCCGATTTTATCACTGTTTTCCCTATGTAAAGCGCCTGTCTGGGTTCTAACCTACGACCTACAACTTGATAGTCGTAGCCTTTACCACAGGGCCGCCACTATTCTTACTTTCTGTTCTGTTCTAGTAGATTTGCTAAGAATTCATAACGTTTATTAACTGCAGGTAGGTCTGTACTGTCTTCATCCCATTGTCTCCATCTGAAAAGATGCACATAAAAGTCACAACACTTTTCATTCAAACAAAAACACACTTCAACTCTCCATTTAAAAGTATTCCAGAAGTTAATGAAAGAAGAATAAATAAGGTGGTGTGTTCACAAATCTGCGCATTCTTTCATTCTATCGGCACATTCAAGGTAACAAATCGGCGCCGTCTGAAGTGGCTACAGGTTAATGAGCGAGTATTTGAGAACGTCTGAAAAGATTAAATGCACGCCGTATTTCAAGAGGAGTGATTGCAACCTCCCCTCCACGTATTAGATCGCTGACTTCGATATTTGAGTAGGTAGATCCGCCCAGATGTCTAATATGTGCTTAATTATGAGTTATGCTGGTTTCGAAGGCAGTCGATCGTGTAATTGGGGATAATAGTGTAAGTCACATTTTAAACTTTTCGTTTTGTTAGGTTTAATTTGCGTTTTAGTTTCATTTATGGAAAAGTATCAGTGCTGTAGTCTTTCTACATAATAAAAACCATATAATTTTGAATAGTATAGATTTTAAAATGACTCTCCAAGTCAACGTGCTTTCCAAATGGTTTTATGTTAGAACAGCGAACTCACCCTTCACTATGGCAACATTGCCTGACCTTTAATATATATCCATCGACCTTCGCGAAAGCCATTTAGATAGCATACAGCTTTTCTAATATCAATTCCTTCCTATTGTGTCTTATACTCTGAAGCAGCAATTTACCTATTCAATTGCTACGATTCGTTTGTAGCTATAAATTCGTACCTACTATAATACTAAGTTACGTATTCAAGTGCTATCGAACAAAGGTTACACATGAACCCAATTACGAGTTCGCGAACTATTCAATAACTCACTAAGTCGATTCATAGCAGACGGCTTTAAATTATTTAAAGAATTTCAGAATTTAAAACTTCCTCTTCGCTTCTACTGGAGTGATTTGCAGCGCAGCGGGGAGAGTTAGGCTAAGTGAGTAAAAGAGTAAAAGTCTAAAGTCAATGTTTGCTGTCGTGATTTCTGCTCCTTTCGGCCGGTGACGCGCATTTTCATCCCTCCCGCTTCGCGAAAATGTGCATCACCATTTTAGTGACGTTAAATAAAGTCCGATTCGATTTGGGTCCACTGTCCGGTGATACGTCACTTCAAAATGCATAGTGATGCAGTTATTTCTTTGTATTGACTGTGAGTTACAGGTTTTATTACTGGCTATTTACTGGGGACTGTTTTTACTCTAACATGCACGTTATGGACATCAACCATAAAGTGCACCGTTCCATAGTTTATACTTTATTCTTCATTTATGGAGCTTGGTCAAGAAGAATAACACCACGTTCAACGCACTACGAAAATCGAACATTGTGTTTTCGAAGCGCTGTTGATGCGACGCGATACACTCTGTTGGATTCTAAATGCTCGGTTCAACACCGAGAGTTGAAAATCCAGTTAACAAAAAAACACGCTGCGATATGTTTACGTCCGTTTGAACGTGGATTAAGTCACTCCGTAAGGCTTTTTACTACATCATTGTATAAACATAATACAGTTCTTATATGTTATGAACTTCTCACTAACTATATTCTATGAATGCCAATCCGCACAAGTTTATACAATAGTCTCGCTGTTTCAGACTTCTGAAGTATGCTAGGATATTACTCATAATCATAATCTTTGATAGCCCTTGATGAACAGTTACTGGATAAAATAAACGTAAAAAACTGCACCTTGTTTGCGTTACATACTTCCAACCACAATCTGAATTATTTTGAAAGATATTGCCAATCCATAACTCGTACTTTAATGATCGATTCATATGATATATTATTATCCACTCAAGAATATGTTTTCAATATAAAATAATACTTTATGCTAAGCCGTTCTCCTGGGTTGAGGTAAACCAGCTTTTATAGAAGTTTTAGTTTTAATAGCCTTTTGTTCCTATCATACTTCAGCTCGGAACAAATAGCTACATCTGTAAAACCGATAGTTTCTTGGTGCAAAAACGATATTTGGGTTTTTAGCGTTCAGGAAATTTTTCATCTTGGTTTATTTTAAATGAAATCACGCCCATCTTCCTTGAGGATGTCGGCAGAGGTTTAGGTACCCCGAGTACCTATACCCTAATTTCGCCAGTCCCCTAGTTTAAATCTAAAAGCGAAGAGCTTATTGCCAGTATCATCCTAGGGCACAAATTGCTTAAGAACAGAACATAAATAAACCGCCATCGGCAAAGACTTCGTTTTTCTAATCGACATATTTAAAAACAAACCGTTTTAATAAAACCAGCCAGTGTCCTCCAGGGACCTTAAAACAAAACACCAGCCTAATTCAAAAATTAAAAGAACACATGAAGCTTACAAAGTCGCTACTTCATCTCACTGAGGGATGTTTCTTTGAAATTTTGCATGCAATTGCATCTCGGAGCAGTAAAGAGTGGCCGGGAACCCGGGAACAAAGGGCGCATGTCATTTCTCGGCCAGCCTCGGGGGTGAAATCGCATGAGCAAATGTTGACATCCGGCTCCTCTCGGATCAGAATCCGCGATGGAGACGCACTATTCAGCCTTCTACTTAGGCCTTTCATTGGAGAAAATGGCATACTTTAAGTCCTTGGTTGGTAGGGGGTTTAAAGGTAGGTTCGAATTATGGCGCATAATTAATATTTATCTTTATTGAATTCGCATTTCCTTGATTATCATCCAAACAAAACTACTAAGGGCAAATTTCACGTGTGCGTTCAGCACATCTAAAACGCGTTTAAGAGCTGTCAGTGTCAAAATTGTAATGGAATATTGAAACTGAAAGCCTTTGAACTGGATTTAAAAGTGCTGATCACGATGAGACTGACAGCTCCATTTTTATTGGTGAATTTTGCCCATAGCATTAGACTAAAATTATATGTGAATGTTTGCAGGTATGTTTGGATGCTTGGAACGTTCGACTGAACGGATTAGGATTAAATTTGGCACACACATAGTTTCTAACCTTGATTAACATGTTACTATACTCATACATTTTATTCCGGTAGTAAATTTCAAGCGGACAAAGTCGCGGGCTAATCCAAACTAAACCTCCCTACAATATACAGTAAGTTTTGTTTGTACGTCTGCTCGAAATGCCTATAGCCTGCGACTTTTTAATTATCAGAAACCATTTTTATAGAATATTGCTAAGAGGTAAATAACAATGTGAAAATAGCAAAAAGACACATAATCTTCAGCCAACTAGAACTCAGACAATTATAATATACTGTTCCTCTTTACAAGACAACGGTATATAATACCCTACCTTAACAAACTCTGTTACCTACGCACGATAGCCCCAAGTGATCACTTATTTTTAATGTCAGGTTTAAAACTACAAGCTCTCCCCGCCGCGCCCTCATCTTTTATGATACCGATGAATAAGCTACAAAGGAGCAATTGATCTTTTATGTCTTTTTTATTTGTTGGTAGCTTATTGGATGGCTCCTGTAACGTAAATTAATTTGAAGCAGAATATGGAATTAAATATTGTCGCTGCGAGCAGCTAGATCGGTTGAAAATATCCCATGAAACGTCCTCATTTCCGTCATTCTACGTACTTCAATCGGGTTTTTCTCAGTTTTTCTTATTCTATCTGTTTTCTATATAAAACCTTAATTTGCACTGCTCTCGTAGCAATCACCTGGTTACCAGTAACTGACTTGGTTGCTAATTATATACCGTATCAGTGTATTCAGGACCAAACGCTTTATGTATCGGTGACCGGTATAAGGAACCCAGCATATAAGCATCAAGTCGAAGGATAAAAAGCTGAGTTTATTGAACCAAGTGCCAGTGAAGCATGTTCTTAGATAACAAGCTGTGTCGCCGCAATATGACGAATTTTCCTATAAACTATCATCTTCTATTGAACCCCTTTCCTTAGTGCTTATAGAGGTATGAGGAACAGGGTGTAAAGTTCACTAATAGTGTATGGAAAAGGAAGAGAGAAGACGTTAAGGGTGACGACCAGGTATGCTCTTGCGTTGCATGCTATTGGTCAGGATACCCGTCGAAGCCGTGAGGTCTGGTTGGCTGGCTGTGTGACTCGCCGCTCTAAAGCTTGCGAGAGTATTGATGATGACGACACGCTGAAGTTATTGCTTAAAGGCTGCGCTGACGTTCATACTCGGGGTCACCAGGTGTAAAGTTCACTCATCATCATCATCGTCGACGTCACCACACCTCTGTTCCATGCCTGCGGCGTTTTGCCATCGAGTATGACGGAATCAAACAGCTTCTGGAGGGCCTTAAGAACAGGTTTTCCGCCGGCCTTCAGGAGTTCGGCCGTAATTTCGTCATCAACTGACGCCTTATTGTTATTGAGCTGCTTCAGAGCCATCCTAATCTCGTACAAGCTGACGTCCGGGATGTCTTCGGTAGAGTGTCGGGTCAATCTAGCTCTTGGATCGTTTACCAGATTCGTAACGGGGTTACTTGTTGACGTGTATAACTGTCCATAGAACCTCTCGATCTCTCCCAACAGCTCAGGTTTACTGGATATGGTTCTGCCCTCATCGGTCTTCAGTTTCACAAGCTGGCTCTGCCCAATAGACAGATCTCGGGCAAAGACCTTGGAGCCTTTGTTCCGCTCTATTGTGTCCTTAATACGGTCTGTATTAAAGCGGCGGAGGTCGCTTTTCAAGGACTTGGAGATCCGTCTATTGAGCTGCCGGTACTTCAGTGCAGACTGCAGTCATCTCGCCCCTCTCCTCTATGAGTTGTAAAGTAGAAACAGAGAGCCTCTTGTTTCTATTTGTACGACGGGTCTTGAAGATCTTAGACCCGACCGTATGGACAGTTTCCACGAACCCATCGTTAAAATCGTCCACGCAGCTCCCTAGGCACTCGAAACGATGTAGAAGTTCGAGTTGAAAGCTCTCGGGGTTTTGGAATTGGATCGGTGCTGGGCGGAGCGTAGACTTCATCATTCGAGACTTTTCCAACTTGATGTTTAAGTTCAATGCGCCTCTTACCATGCGGTGTTCACTTCCAGTTTTCACCGCATTGATCACAGAGACATCATTGAAAACTTGCTTCTTCGTCGACATTATGAAGTCAATCTCATTTTTTGTTGCACCATCAGGGCTCTGCCAGTTCCACTTTCTGTGCTCACGCTTTCTGAAAATTCTTCTTCCTACTTCATAAAACGGGCCAGTTGGTGACCCCGCTGGTTCCGTCGCCCATTTCCAAATTGCTCGACTCGCAGCTCACCATCGTCTCGTTTGCCCAGTTTCGTTGAAGTCCCCATGACAACGGTGAAGTGAGTTTTAGAGCCATGCATGGCTCTGGAAATATCGTCACACATGGTCTCCACCTCATCTTCGGGGTGTGACGAAGTCGGTGCGTAAACCTGCACGACTTTCTGAGAATACCTTGCGGATATTTTGAGTATAAGGTACGCCACCCTAGTCGACACACTCTCGATCTTCACCACGTTGGTGCTCACAAGGGACTAATGGACGATAACCCCACACCACCTTGGGACTGCTGCTCGCCTTCCCGGAAATAGAGCAGGTTTCCGGATTTGAAGATTATCGAGTCCTCTCCCTCTCTTCGGTCTTCAGACAACCCTACTATACCCCATCGTAACCTGCTCAATTCTTGCTCGACTTCGGTGATCTTCTCGACGATCTACAGTGTACGCGTGTTGTATGTTGCCAGGTCCAGTTTTCGTTGATTGTGGTAGCCGAATATCTTCCGGGAATTCTTCGCACCCCTTGCCTCACCGTGGCCTTGACCGCTACCGTAGCCAAGGGTAGCAGGCCGTTCTTTTTTGGTGCTTTTCATTTTGGAGGGGGTTTGCCATAATCGCCACGCTTGGCGGGCGAGTTGGCGATCGCAGTATGGATAATTATTAGAGAACGTTGCTGCCCATTCTCTAGTAAGTCCCTTAGTCGCCTTTTACGACACCCATGGGAAGAAATAGGGGTGGTAACTCATACTCTATGGTAAAGGGAGGATCCTCGGACCAGACGGGTGTCGTGTCTGGTGGGCAACTGCCCGACAAACGTTATTTTTTATTTTTATTGTCTCCCTGGTCAACGTAGGAGACTGTTGGCTGCTTAACTGGGCTTTCCTGTGGTTGACCTAACAAATTAAGGCTTCCAGCCCGGGCTTAAAAACTTATAAAATAAGCGACTACATGTTAAGGGCACATCCTGTTGGGTACGGCTTAGGGCGTCGCTGGAAGAGGGCAGCAAGGGACATGCTGGATCGGAATTAACCCGATGGCGACGGCGACGATTGTTGTCGGAACTCAGTTTGCGCGATGAAGGATTTTGCGTGACGTCAGTGTGATGCTTAGTTCGCATGTGTTGAAGATGCGGTGTAGATGCCGCCACATGCTCATCTGCTTTGTATACGAAACTAATGCAAAATTTGATACTTCTAGACTTAAGGCTGTCGTTTACTGTCAGAGAGCTTAAGATTTATATCAAGTTGATTCTTTGATTCAGAGAACGAAAACAACCTAAGGAAGTCACAAACGTGATTATTATACTTACCTACTCTTCCCTTTTCTGTATTCCATCTTTGTGTCTATATTGAGACAATATTACCAACCAACATTATTAAGCGCTTTCCCAAAATTCCATTTCAAAATTGTGCCAAAAATACCTTAATTCATTTTGGTTAAATTTTAAACGTACACTACATAATATTCCGTGAAGGGAATATTTTGATCGCCGCAATTTTATGAGTGCGGTGATCTGAACGATCAATTTGCATCGTAATTAGGAGTTTGCTCTGTTTTAACACAAATTAGCTTCAACCGAATAGTCGGTTATATTCTGAAAGCAAACACACGTGCGTCGTTTTATAGTCCATTGTAATATTGGATTATGAGTTGAACAAATATATAATTTGAGAGCGACGTTGTTTTTATATTGTTTTGTTTACAGGTTGTCATTATTTTGTATTGATTCGATAGCTCTCACTGTATTTGTTTTGTTGGTAACTAAGAAACCACGTTTATTGTTCTTTGTCGGTCTTCCAAACAGGACCAGAACTTTTATATTTCATCTCTATAATAATTTTTATCTTGCTTAGGCTTATCCAAATGCCACTTTTTGAACCAGAAAAATCAGACCAGTCAATTCACATTTTCCTAGTGCTTAGATAAGTTGAAATGCGCATGATCGTCACCGCTAGCCCATGACGAGATTTTTTCTTATTTTGTAGAACTACAACTGTCTACAACCTCTGGTAACCTTTAAAAATTCAAATTACATCGGTATAAAAATACCTATACATAAATAACGTTTTCAGTGTAGACATAACTTGACCTATTTATCTACGGTTTTGGTGGCCTTCCACCCACGAGAAGCAAAAACGTGGACTATTTATAACTCAGCCACGGACCTGGCGTAAATGAATTTTCATATCATGTTAAGCAGCCAAGACTGCTTAAAACAATCAACTGTTTTATATAAAAATATCAATCATAATAAAGTCATTTAATGCATGCAAAACCCATATTACGTAAAATAAAATAAACCTTAGCCTAATACCCTAATACCTGTGGCGGCATCTACACCGCCACATGCGAACAACGCATCACACTGACGTCTCACACCGCGCAGCTAGCATATATACAATTTCCCGACTACCGATCATCGGACAGTTGCTCACCAGATACGACATCCATCTGGTCGGAGGATCCTCCCTTTTCCAAGAGTATGAGTGAACTTTACACCCTGTTCCTCATATCACTTCATACACCTTTATTTGCTGAGCGTGGTATTTTTCTTTTTCTTTACCCTTTGTCGTGATCAGCAAAAAAAAAAGCAAAAACACATTAAACTCACCTCAAAAACAGACAATTTTTTTTTTTTATTGAGTACCAATTTAAATTGTGCGTAGATTCAAATCACAGCTTTTCATTCTTTGACAGTTGTACGGAATGATTTTGACGTATGTCAACTTGAAAAAAATAAAAAATAAACATAAATGTATTTCAGCCTACAGAACCATAAGTATCACAACAACTCGCAAAGATATAAAACTTCAGTATTCATATTCATGTAGTACACAGCGTTCGCGGAAACACCGCAAAGTAAAGTGCCAGAAGGAATAAATTCCGAGTAAATATTCAGTAGGTTAGAGCTAGAGCTACCTACTTAACGCAGCACAAATGTACCAGGGCGCCAGAGTAGCAAGGGAGGTGGACATCGCAAAATGCAGCTCTCTACATCCTCATTAAGGATTCATGAGCCATGCGGCCGTACCAACTGCATACCGCCAATCAAATATTTCATGGCATTTTCTTAGTTTTTTGAATAAACTATTATGTGGGAATGTATGCGGAATACTTTGAGGTTGTTAATGCTCATTTATTTGGTTTGAGATAATAAAGGGCTAGGTAATCTCGTAGCATCCTTTTATTCAGACGACAGTAGACTTTATCTAAAAGTATTTTCTCATATTGTGACCCTTCCCTTATAAGTAAATAACCTGTGAACCTATGTATATATTTCTGCCGTTGTAGTATACTCGTATCTTTTGAAGTATTACCTGTGTAGGTACGGAACCCTTTGCAAAATCAGCTTCCTTCAGCGTAGCAATGTCTCGAGTCGATACAAATGTTTATGTTTATATCGCCGACCACTTTCAATACCTTCTGCAAGGTTTTTCGGAGTAGAGTAGTAAGAGAATACTTCAACACGTATACCTAGGGGCAGGATACACGACAATATACGAGGGTTTCCAATAACAGTAAAAATAAAACATTCATTTCAAACGAAATTCTACTTGAACAAAGGTAATTCAACAAGTAAGTATTACGAGTGCAAACGTGTACTTGTGGCACGCTATTTGCAAATAAAGCAAGGGAGATATCAAACAACGAACGTTTGCCACAACATGCGATAAAAACCTGTGCTGTTTCAAATGGAAGTAACAAATGGATGTCTAAATTTTTTTCCGCTGCGCTACCAACCAATGGGGCTTAAATCAGCTTTAATAATTCATTAACTCCACAGAGCCAGTAATGAGATTTTGTTCCCTAAAGTTACCAATATACCTAGTACGGCTCGCGCATACACTCACGGTAATTGTTTAAAGCGGGACTTCACGTAGATACTCTCTCGGGAACCGGTAAACGAATATATTTAACAATGGAAACACAAAGAGTTTTACAAACGTCGAAATCGAAAGTAATACTCGTAAGACAAGTAAAAACAAGTATTTCCACTCCAATTAGGAATTTCATTTAACCCTTAGCTAAGGGATCAACAAACACCTATTTGACCTTTACACGCGAGTTAATAAAGCGGCTCCGTACAATGTAGGTATTCTTTATCCACACACCATAAAAGCGAACAACTGTGAGTTCCTAAACCTTACGGATACATTAGGCGGCCATAACCGAAAATTCACTTCCAATGTCTCACATTTGATAACAAAGGAAAAACACCCGACGACCGACAAGATGGTCTAAAAATACTTTTGCAATCTAGCTACCTGTTCACCTGGGCTGGCCATTCCGGCCTCCCCATAAAGAAGAGTAGACGGGAAGCGCCGGGAAGGGTTTATCGTCCCTGAGGGAACGGCCGCATGCCCGACACTATATCATTGCCGCCTCTATCGCTATGTACCTACACTACGAGTTCTTTGTACTCGGCGAAGCATAAAACTTTCTGAAAACACTGTTAATATGTAACGTGCTCTTAGGTGTTAGAATCGAACTTTGCTCGATTTATTTAACTTAAGGTGAATCCTCAGCTGGGCCCGCCAAATTCTAATTTTCTTTGTTTTTTTTCAAATTGCAACACAGTTTTATGTCGTATGTCAATCAAAATGCGATTCAAAATTTGAATTTGGCGTTCTACAGCTGAGGAAAATTCGCCTTAGTGTGTTTGCCGCGTGCCGTCTGCCACTCATTATGGCAGTTTATAGGGGTGCCCTAGGCTTGCACAAATCCAATCGCAATATCGCATGCATATAATAAAAACACCATTATCGTAACTGATGTCGATAATAATTTCAATTAGCCGAAATAAAGCCACGCGGTAAATAACTTTGTAGTTTGTTAAATAACGGCATATTTTTGTGCAGTATTGTGATATATTAATCGTTAATGCGTCGCTTGTCAATGTATTCGTAATAAAATGCCTGTACACAGTGCGGTCGGGATTGCGACACCGCCCGCAAACAAAATATGAAATAATGTTCACGTTATTTGCATAATGTGCACCATAAACGGTGGCCTATATAGAGAGCCATCATATTGTAATGTCGACATAAAGGCCTCTGCGAGGATCGGCGGATAAACACAGTTGACGTGCATAAAGCTTTGTCCGGAATGTCGCTGTACCAGAAGAAAACGTATTGATATTTATCGCAATATTTCCCTCGGATGAAAGGGTGTGCGAAACAACTAATACACTGTCTTTTGCGCTCACATGTGGCCAAGGTGAGATTTTCAATATTTCGATACAAAATAATCTAATTATTTTTAAAGATATATAAATCGGAGAACTGTCTTGTTTTCGTTTGAACTATCTGCGCTCTGCGATCACTTTAACAATTTTTCATTTACGACGAGTCCGTTTGCGTATTCATTATTTATAGATGCCATAATAATATCGAAGGAAAAATAATTTTGCTAAAGCGATTAATTCCATACTTGAATTCCAAAACGATTTGATACAGTTTGATACATACTTAGCTTCACAAGAATTAGTAGATAAATAAATCGTTCTAATTTCGAAATTCGATTGTGACGTTTAAAACAGGTCAATTATGCAAGGAGAAGTATGTACCATACAATGGGTAAAATAAAGTCCCCTTCTAAGACAAACCTACAATAAACTACAGAGCAAGATACTGCCGCTCGTGTTACTATGTTCGGAACCGCAAGGCGAACCGGGAGACTTTACTGTGCCCCTGGGACAGCCGGAACACCTGAACAGTACACATTGATTTTACATGAACGTCCCAGAGCCACGACATCGTTGTTCGCACATACCTACAGGTACCCACAACTACCTCCACGTATGTAGGAGCTAGGAGTAATACAATGATTTGTACTTTGCCTATGTGTAGCTCTAGCTACCAACGTACTGTTGCAATGGTTCAAAGGGGTGTAAATCCGACCACAAATGCACATATGACCTTACAGAATGCTGCAGTGATTTGTACCAGGCGACGTCATTCAACTGAGGTACAGATCGTGTCATAGTTCACTTGTTTTTCACCTTTGAATTCACTCGCTTTTTTATTTTCTGGCAGAAAACCAGCGACAGCGTAGTTTAGCTTTCAAAGTCGATGAGATAGATCAAACGAAACCTGTTCATTAGTGCCTCGAATATTTTGATAAGCTTCTGTGTAATATTCTTTTGATTTTTTGACAACAACATAAATCATAGAGAGAGATGAAGAGATTGTTTGAAGCACATAAATCAAAACAAACACATTCCACCATATAAGTATCTATCTAGTAAGATAAAATTTTCCAAATCGTATTCACCCCAGCAAATTACTGCCATAATGCGAGTACGGAGCCCTGCTAAATAATTACAGTATTTTCCAGCTACGTATGAGTTTCAGGCGGTTTCTTCAGAGGGACCGCGGAGGGCACAGGGCGGAGGGCGGAGGCCTGAGAAAACTTTTGGGTCTTTATTTATTGTTATTGCCTCATTAAGGTATTACGTACTAGGCGATATCCTACAAATTGCAAATAAATAAGCCACCGCTCCAGACACGTGTGGAATATATAAGCGAACGTGCTTATCTAATTACCTACCTAGGTGTTTTGGTTGAGCTGAATAATTGGCATTGGGAAAGTAAGAGCAGTAAGACTGGGTAGGGTTTTGATTCTTTATTTTGGATTTAATAGTATGTAGTACTTAAATGAAAAGGTAACCTCCATACTACGCACCAACATCAAAAAGAGTAAAAACATTTTTGAGCAATAACCAATTACATTCTTCCAAGAATATTATAACATTATTTCATTGCCTTGTCGACCGCATTGCTGAAATCTAATAAGTAATTTCAATTTGGTTTAATGTTAATTATAAGCCTTATTCAGTGAGGTACTATTAACTAAGTAAATATTGATACCTCTAAACACGTGAAAGACGCTTTGATTGAGCGAAAGCCAACTCAATAATTTATCAATTTAATTTTGCGATTGAAACACAGATTGTCGAGGGGAGTGAATTAATTTCATTTAGAGAATTCGACCTGAATTCACTTTCTATAAATGAACAAACAAATAATGATCGTGTATTGTCGTAAAGCAGCAGTGGAGAGAGATATATAGTTATAATAAAGAGTTCCTCATACATAAATATTTCCAGGGAACAGTTCCAAATAAACAAACGAAACAAAATGGGTCGCATTAACTGGGCTTACAATATTGCTCTAACGAGCACAACGTTTGCAACGGCATTTTCAACGGATCCGAATGACTCATGATTAAAATATTATCGCTAAATAAACTCAAAACGAACGTTTAAAGCTAAAACATCGCTTCGGAGCGCAAACAGCGCGTCAACTCAAAGGTGGAGCCCAGGTATTTTGGACTTATTGAGCGCAAATTTTGAAGACCGCAACCCTTTGAATAGTCAATGTCGCGTACCCTTATCTCGCCACAGAAAGGCGACACCACATTACCGGTATTACGGCACTAGTCGGCGCGGGCGGCGGGGCGCGTGACCTGAAACACGCCCTCGCTTACAGTATTTAAAGTATCGAATCGTATGCACACTTTGAAGTACAGGCCATTTTCAAAGTGCAATTTATATTGTATTGGAAGTTAGAGCGGCGCGTTTACCCGGCTCCACAATATTTTGTGTCGGGCCAATGTGCCGCGCGGCTGAGCCTTGTTCCATGTCGCTGTGAAAACCTGCTTTACATTTTCTTGTCTATAAAGAAAATTTTATAAGCATAAGTGAAGTTCCCGGACTCTATTGTAGTATGGGACGATTAGAAAACTTTTTATGTGTCTTTTGATTTCTTTTTTGAGGGACGGTTAAAGTTCTCTGTGGTAATAATCGTAACAGCTTCGTTATAAATAAATCACACTTTAATGTTTTTGACAGCACGAATTCATGCTTAGTATTTTTTGCGAGTTGCATTAGGCTTGGTATTTACTGGTGGGTTTAGTACTGAGCTCTGAATAATATCGGGCAGTTGCGTGACCCAGGTGTACGATGTACAACGTACCACGCACTCGCCAGCCGATATCGCAATTCGCAAACCGAGCCAGTCACTTTAGTACGCCCGTGGGATGCTCGCTCCTATATCACGAGCCACCTCGCTACTCCCCCTGGCCCCTATGTATTCCTAAGCTATAATTATGATATTGATACTTTATGCATTTCGATTTGCGTTATGGACTCTTTGATATTCTGATGTCGTCATAAAAGCAGAATGTTTCGTGTGGTTTTCTTTTTAATTGACTTAATTGATATTTTCTCTCTTTGTTTTCATGTTTATCGAAGTTGCACAATGATATGATTATAATTTCTTTGGTAATAGAAAGCCAATTAACGAACCTCAGGTAATAATTAAGTCGCCATACCTAATTTCAAACAGCACTAACCCAAATCGACGTCAAAAAAGAGCACGTAAGATCAATCGGTACCTACACAACAAATGTGGCGGACCCGACCGGATCAGATCAGGCGGTCGGGCCTGTATTTATTTACATGTAATTAGGTCGCTGTCAGTGATCGACGGGGGCGGCGGACGTCCGCGCCGAGGTAAACAATCCATTACAAGGCTGTCAGGCAGCGTGGTCGTCGGCCATGCATATAGCGACCAATATCGCCCGCAAACACGCAAATTTAGACCAGTTCACTGTCGCCGAACGCCAATATTGATTATTATTGACTTTTTGGCATTATACTTAGCGAGCAAACACCTGACTCGGCTGAAGAAGCACCTGTACCTATAATGAACTGCCTACGTTTGATGGACGATGAATTTTGTTTGCGTGGTATTTTGGTTCCGTGTACAAAAATGCCGAGCGAATCTGTCCCAAATATTGTGCAAACAAAGATTATAAAGTGAAGAGTCAAGTCGAGCGTATTCATTAGAATACGCTCGACTTGGCTTTAAATCCTAACTAATATTAAAAATGCGGTTTGTTTGTTTGTTACGCCTTCACGCCAAAACTGCTTAACGGATTTAGATGAAATTTGGCACACAAATAGACCATGATCTGGGTAAGGACTACTTTTCATCCTGAATCGCAGACGAAGTCGCGGGGTAGCTATTGAAACATAAATTACTAAGACAGAAAAGTCGCGGGACCTGACTTACGAGTATTGCATGGGGTCTCAACTCTAACAAATTATAATTTGTCTTGAGAAAAATTCATAGATGGCAGCATAGGTAACCATTATGAAATTAACAATCATTAAAAAGCGATATACGGCAGAATTTTGACTGAATTATGATTGGTAAAAGTCTAAACTTCCCAGTTTAGTGCAGATTTATCTATTTGTATGAAAATAAAATATATACTATAATAAAATACGTGTATATACGAGTGATACACGTATTTTAAAAATAAAATAAAAAGGAAGCCTTTATCTATAACTCGAACCCTTTAAATGATAAAAGTAGCCATCTGTTAATCATTTTGTTTGGTGCTTTTTGCAATAGATGGCGTTTTACTCAATTGGTCCAGCCTCATCAGTTTCTTTGTTACTTATTTAAATCAAACAAGGTTTTTTATTATTATTTTTTACATAGGAATAGAAAATAAATCTAATAACATGTTTTTCTGAACCCGGAACTATAAAGTTTTTATAAAAAGGATTGCATGAAACGTTTTAAAAGTAGGTCGACTCCTAGATGGCGTCGTAATAGTACAGTATCTGGCAATTATTGAGTCGCTTATGCTGCGATCTGTTGAAGAATTTGAGGACAAAAAATTGCCAGCTCGATTTCCAGACTTAGGGAGGTTTCATTTCTTTGAATGGGATTGGGTATCTGTACGTAGTATTATATTATCTGTGTTATAAGCTTTCTTGTACATTTGACAGTTTTGATTGTTCTTAGGTAAAATATAGCCGTATGGGTAATTCTTAAAATTAGAAACACCCACATAAAAAAAAAAAACACAGAAATCATTTTACTTAAACTCCCAGCATCGCTCTCATGTTTTTATTTTAATGGTTATTTTCATACCATAAGAGCACACCATCATAATATACATTATAATGGCCACCGTTGACTGTGACGCATGGAATGCACTTACTGTGAAACGGGCCGTATGCCAGCTTGGCAAAGTTAACTTAAAAATAAACATTATCTTCACGAACATCTCTGAAACACTCACTGAAGGAGCTTACTATGTAACATTGGTACTTTTTGACTAAAATCAAAATCAAAAGTCATTTATTCAAATTAGGCTGAGAATCAGCACTTTTCGAACGTCAAAATTACATAAGACAGTCCCCCAAAACGCCCGCCCGTCACCACTTCCTAGTGCTTTAGCTGGGAAGAAGAAGTGGCGCAACAAACTCCCCAGCAGCACAGCTGTCTGTTCTGTTAGAATAACTGGATTCTAAACAATTGTAAGCAATTACCAAAACATTAAATTAATTGCCATACATCAGCTAGCCACGCCAATACAAAAAAAAATAAAAAAAATGAATGTAAATAAAACTTAAAACATAAATAAAAGCCTCCAGGCCTAAAGGGCATGGCAGCTTACATATGTAATACTGGATTTATTATACAAACAAATAAAATAAATAAATGATAAACTAGGACCATCGAAGTAAAATAAATTTACATAACAATTACTGTAACAATAATAAAACCATAGATTTAAATATATATTATTATATTTGTCTAAAATAATAACATTACCCACGTCCCTTGAAGCGCACAAAGCAGATCCCAGTGCATTAGTCCATTCAATGTATCACTATGCAACTCCGTACTCTTATCTTACATCATATAGCCACGCAAATCCGTTACCAATATTTAGGCAAAATACAAATTACGCTACTCAAGTTAGGTCGGGAATCACGAACACACCGACAAACTTTACAACGTTCTACAGTGAATAATCCGCCTGATATTGGAAGGCTCGTCGATGCATTCACTGGGATGCACGAAATTTTCTATAAGGATAAAAGCAAACAAGATAGCCATCGAACCAGTGTTACTAGCTATAGCAGTTATAGGTACGCGAGTAATGCGCCTTACCTGCACCGAGTTGGCTGAACAGCGACGGACAAATGGAAGCTTATACGCAATACCTAAAACATTTTTATTTGCTCATGTCAAGTGCTGGCCAATGAAGTCGAAATTTCAGAACCATTGAGGTTTTCATTGCAAATATTTGCTAGAAGCGTACCGTCCGATTAAATTATTTTTGTGTTGACTGTGGCGGGCTTTATTTTAGGGATATAATAACGGCCCAACTTTTTTGGCGTGTAATAGGAACGGCAGTGACAATATGGCGGCGCGGCGTCGGCGAACGTTAAAATGTTTCCGTTTTTGGCGTACTCTCAAGTTAGTTAATGTTTCCAAAACATCGCTGTGAACACTGGGGATACCTATTTGCGGCGTGAAGTTTGGACGTGACTTCCTCGATGCGCTTCTGGTTCACACAAACTGCTAATAATAACGTTCTAATCTACTGCATTAGACACTGCTCCTTTGTGATAAGTACAAGCGGCACTAATTAGGTACAACTGACCGCTAAACGTATTTTAAAAGGTTAACTGGAGTGAGTGAGGAAGTTTTATAAGATTTTCTGTAAGAAACTAATACTAAGAAAGTATACTTCTTATTCTAACCCAACGTGGTATTATAAGCCGATCCATTGAGAGCATCCCTGACTGGTTATACTCATACATCTAAATACACAGTTAAAATTTTGGCTATTCTCTGTAAGTTATCAAGAGTGGATTTCACCAATGAAACTGAACGCGATCAGCACATAAACTTTTCTGTGGAATTTTGACATTCTCAGGCACCGACACTCCCAGCCACACTACCAGTAGTGTCGTTATCAATTAACGACACAACCAAGCCTATTTTGGATTAATTATTCGATTAATTAAGATTCAAAAATATAATGATTGATTTGTTACTAAGTAAACCATGAAATATAAGTAACAGCAAACAGAATCGTCAGAACATAGTCACAACTAAATCTCTCACAGATAAACAGACAAAAATTCCAAATATTGTAGAAATGGCATCTGTTGGTTATCATTTAAGACCCCGACTATTTTTGTGGAAATAATTTCAAAGCCTCGTCTACAGATGTGTTATATTATAAGTGAAGAAGAAGATGTTTCTGTGTTTGTATGTGAGATATCTAGTTGTGACGGCACCACGTAAAAAGTACGAAACCAATATGTTTATTTATTTATCAATATATAAAACCAAACCAATATACCACACAACCACATTATTGTTTTCCGAAATGCTGGCGAAAGAAGACGTGGGCACAGCTAATAATAAAAAAAGAGTAACATTTCTGATGTTTGCTGTTACTTATATTTCATGATTAACTTAGTAATAAATAAAGAATTATATTTCTGAACTTTGCTATGTTAACTGTACAATTTAATGGTAGTGTCGTTGCTTATGAATGAATTTTGACACTGACAGCTCTTGAACACGTTTTAGTGTTGCTGGATGCGTTCAGTTACATTGGTTAAATCGGAACTAATACTAAGATACTACACTTCTTATTCTAACCCATCGTGGTATTACGAGCCGATCCATTGAGAGCACCCCCGCCCTGGCAGGATTACTCATTATCTAAATACACTGCTAAAACTTTAGTCATTTGCAAGCAGACAGACTTGGGCTCTCTCAGTACAGAAATTTCGGTATCTCATAAAACCGATTATTATAGATAGTGTTAGGTTAGGCCATCTGATCGAATTTAATGGAGGTTTATCTTGCGGTTTTCCCAAATCCCAAGCAAACGGTAGAGTAAAGTGAGTTTAATAAGAGGATCGATGAGTCACTGAGTGTGAAAAGGTATCTGATACTTCAAAAGATACAAATATCTAAACGAATTTGGAAAAATATAAAGAAAAAGAATTGAATACATCAAAAGATTTTTGAGCAATATATTTTTACTCGTGAAAAGATATTTTACGAAATGAAATAACCAACCAGACACCTTATAAAACCCACTTTAATATCAAAGAAAAATACGTATCAGACAGGACTTAAGTTATAACAACATTTGAAGACAAATCCCCACCATGGTTGCGATGGCAACACGGCGACAAGTCGCGCGACTTGAGCGCAAATTAAAACGATTTGTTACAGCGACGCGGACAACCGCCACCTTTTTAAACCCGTGACAATTTAGCGCAAACCTTGTGAAATATCGCCGGCAAAATAAAAACCGATTTGTGTTAACTCCTACTTTTAGTGCAGAGCGCACACTACATTCTGTTGTTGCGAAATGCATTTTTTTAGACTTCTTTGGCGCAGTGCCTGTTACGCGGTTTATGGTTTTAAATCCAAAAAGTTGACGTCATCGCCAACTTTAAGATGAATGCAGCTAAAATGCAAAAACAGATTTATTAAATATTTATCGATTTAACAAGCAAACATCAGTTTTCAAGTGCCAAAACGGAGAATAACTTTGTAAACATGAAACACCGAAAAAAAAGCATGCGCTTTTATGTTATTGGGGTTGAAATTGCGCTTCTCTGTGGAAAACTGTAATTGTGATTTTAATGGTCATCATAACTTTATTAACAAACGACGTCATTGCAAAGCAGGGTAAGCCAGGTCAGGCGTCGCGTCGCCGTCGCCTCGTCAGCGGCAATTAACGCGAGTCACGGCACATAACTCACCAGGCCGACACCCGCTATCACATCACGCGCACCAACAACGAACATACTTCTACCACCACCACCACCTACGGACGAATGCTACCACACACCGACGAACGACCACAACACTGTCGCATTGGTGTTTGTAATTTAAATTTCGTATTTACATACTTTATTGCGGTTTAAGAACGCAATTTGTTAATACGCAAGTAGACACGCTTGGATTTATGTCTCGTTGGAATTCAGTATTCCGCATGCAACTTGTGTTGTGCATAACTTTACAGCAGCTGCTACGGAACCCTATCACGTCGCTGATACACTCGCGACCATAATTAAATATCGGTTTACGGAATTAAAGCGATCCATTATCTTGGAATAAACAATTTACGTCGTTCCTGACGTAATGGAAGGTTTTTTTCTATCTAACGATCTGTATATTTTTTGTCTGGCCGCATTAAGCGAAAAAGTTTATAATTAACGAGCTCTATGCCCCTCTAATTGAACATAAGTAAATAGGACGGTTTGTGGTGTAATCAATCATTGAACATACAATAAGCTGTGTGCCTGTCTATTGATCCCGCGCCCAAATGAAACTGATCTGTAACCTAATATGAGTTACTATCCTCATTTGTGTAATAGATAGTACAAAACGTAATTCATTCCAGCCTTTATATTTTGATATTTAGTTGAGCATCGCGGCCTCTTTATTTACTCTCTTCTCACCTGAATAGTTTCACGAAAGGGAGCAATAAATTTTCACAGTCTAGTCACGAAAATTTTTCATTTTAATTAAAGCCCCGACCAGAGCATCGTCGGCTAATTAACCCATTAAAACACAGACTCTCCTTTCATTTTGTCTTTTTTCCTTGAGCGTTCACTTTCTTGCGATTTTCGAAATGAAAATATGAATGGTTGCTGAGCGGACTACAGATGGCGCCATGATCTCAGGGCCGACGCACAGCGAGACGGGCGACGGGAATGTTTGCGTACACAAGTGCTCTGGACTTCTCTTTGTAAATAAGTATTGGCTAATAAACCATACGCCAATAAACATGGGTACCTACAGGTTTTTTTTTTTTTTACATTCCGAAAATGTAGGTCTTACAAATAGAGCATGATTCAGTTTGACTTAAAAGAGCACACCTACAGGAGCTCAGCATTTTTGACTTTGCTTTGATTTTGAGCGACGTGGAGGCAAATAACTGCCATGTTTTGCAAAACGGCGAAAAAAACAATATTCCAGTACAGTGCTCTAACTCCAAAAAAAATTTAGAAGGCCGCTTTTACGTAGGAGCCATGATCCATGATCAATAATGTCCCTAAGAAATGAAGTACGCATTCGTAAACGATGTCGCAATTGTTCGTTTAAAAGTAAACAAACACAACACTGGCAGCTGTTTAGTATGTTGATTTGCACTAAGCAAGTTCTAAATATATAGTACAATAAAACATAATTATCACGAGAGCAACTAATGTAATTCAAACTATTTGAAAGTCTAATTAAATAAATGAAAACTCTTGACGAACAAAACAGGCGTAGATCTCATCAAATAAAAATTCGGCACGGCGTCCCCAGTTAATTAATCCATAAAAGAAATTCATCACTTTAAATAACTTGTTTGAGTTAAGATCATGACGAAAACTTTTCATAATGATTCTCTTTGTAAACACAACGCGTTCACGAGACTAATTAAACCGCGTTGATTCAGTTACAAAATATGTTGCGATTATTGTTCTAAATTAGTTGGCGGTTACAAAAACACTAGTACCAGTGGTGGATGATGAAATTGTACAATTATCATTAAGGGGTAGTTTACAATGCACGCTGAAACTTGTTGCCGTAATAAAAGCGAGCGGCGAAACTGTGTGAGACAATAGCACATGTCAGGCGACGTAAGGCCGCGTGCACAAAGCGAGTGCCTACAAGTACAGTCAACAAGACAAGCCGGTAAAGCTGCGATCATCTGAATGACGAAGCAATTACGCGCATTCAGCTCGGGGCGCAGTCAGTCGAGGCAAGTGGTGAGATTGGTTTCAATAAAAGCGCAATCCCTCCCCCATGTTTTTCTTTCATCACTCCACTGTGAATGGTGTTATTCAGTACCTACTGTAATTATTTCTGTACTTTGTCAAGTTGGGCAAACATTAATGATTGTTTTATATTGTTTCAGGTAAGTTCAGCGGTTGATCAACATTTAATCACAACATGTATTGTTTTATTTTGTGAACAGTATTGAACCTGAGCAATTAAGGTAGATAATAATTGAATTTTAATCAAAGTATCTCATGGATAGTGACTGTTTATTTTCTAAATAAAAAAATTATTACATCTTCAGAGAAGTCTAATTGGTGTCAAAGCTTGTAATTACGTTCATTACAGAATCACTTAAGCCTCTCGCGATCTCTAAACAAAGCAGTTTGCATCACCTTAACAACGCCGCTAAAAATTCATTGAACTTGTAAATTATCGTTAAACAAGAGGCATAAACCCGTCCACGGCACGTGCCGTACTTAGGAAGAAATACTAACGTTAACGTCCGACAAACGGATCATTAAAGTGCTGCTTTATGAGTGCCCGCGGCTGGATTGATTAATCATCGCTCTGTGATTAATTAGTGGTGAAAAAAGCCGATGAAAAGCGCATCGATCCTACGGTCTGCACTCACCCTTATACGAGATTCTAAATAAAATTTAAAAGCGGAGAGATAGTATCTGTTATGAGACTGCTTCTTCACTGTTTTTACATTTGCATGATAATCTGACGTAGGTGTGTTACAATATGGCGTTTTTAAGAAGATAAAAATGCGTTCGTTTATTCCGCACTAGTTACTTTATGGTGTTCTGCCGGAACTAAATGTCAGTTTTATAATGCCGAAAATTATATGATCCCCTGCCGTGAACAAAAAATATGTGAAATTCTTCAGGGTACATGCTAGTTAGATAGTGTGTTTAAAATATAATACAACTAATTTAATACGATAGAAAAAAATCGTGAAGATACCTTAAAAAAAATATTTTAACGATAAAAAACCATTCTTAAATACATGCAATAATTCAGATTTTTTGTCAGATTATTCTACAAGCAACATATTAACGTAGTAGTGTTTTATTATTTTAGTACAATCAATAGATTTTTTGTAAATAGATAATTGCTAGAATAAATAATTTACCAACGTTGTGTCATAGCGCTATTCTTTCTTTTCTATGCAGTAAGACAGTGACCGCGCTTTAGCTCTAGCATTTTTGTCTTTTGTAATAATGAATGAAACGGAGGCACCGTTTCATTCATTATTACAAAAGAGAAAAAACACGATATAATTTATTATAAATCAATGTAGACGTACCCTAATCTAAAGTTCTCATAGTTGCTGCCAGACAGTATATTTGCGGTTAGAAAACAAACATTCTAAATATTAGAATCCCGAGTTTAACTGGAATCTGAAAATAGTCTACTTGTGGCTTGTTGTGCAAGCTGTACGTCTGTAAACAGTGTAACAGGGTTGTTAAGTAGAGAACATACTCTAAGTGATTGCGTCGCTCATTGGGCCCGTTTGACGAACGACCGCTCTACGATTTACACCCGAATAAGCCGTAACTCATATTACAGGGGGAGATTTAAATGTCGCTTTTTTAAGATGAATATTTTACAGTTTGTGCCAGCGCCCGTTACTCATTGTCAGCGAATTTAATACGTTAAGTGCACCCATTTATGTGCTAAGTTTTAAATGCATTCGAGATTGATCGCGGGATTGGATGACTAATACGTTTGTGTTACTACCCAGGTTCTAATGTCATTGCCCCATGTAAAGAGTGGTTTGCTATTAATCAGATGAATACCGATTCGAGGTTTCGGGGTTTCGGGGTTGGCAATAGGCTTGCCCCTATTACATGGGACTTAACCATAACTAGTAAATGTGAGTGTACTGTAGTACCTCTGGCTAACCCTTCTGGAACAGGCGTGATGTTATGTTAAGTGTTCGAGGTTTCATCATTTATACATATTATAAATTAAAGTCGCTTTTCGTGCCGTCTACGTGACCGCGTTGTTCTTTCAACAATGCAACGGATTTTGATGAGATTTTCACCATCACTGAGGGATTTATATATTAATGTAAAATGTATCAAAAATCACACCAATAAATGAATTTATTGCGAAAGGTTTAGGTATGTTTACAATACATTACTCTATTAATTACATAGAAAAAAATAACTCTTTTTTTTTGTCAAGTCGTAAAAATCGTGGGGGGGGGGTGTCTATGGTTAATAATAATAATGCGAATTGATTTATGGCAATTATAACATAACATAACATCACGCTTGTAATCCCAGAAGGGTTAGGCAGAGGTGTACCTATGGTACACCCACATTTCGCCAGTTACGTTAAAGTCCCATGTAATAGGGGGCGAGCCTTTTGCCATGAACCGGGCACAAATCCAGATTCCGGGCTGCTACTGAGAAATTCTAGATGGAAAAACCCAATAACACTCAATTAAGACATTTTATGATGGAAAGGTTTGAAAATAAAAGCCCATTACAGTAAATGCCACATCAAAATAAGTTGGTACTTTTTGTCATAACTATTTGAAATGAAAGTTTTTCGAAGCTTAAAATTAGTCTCTGCAAGCCTTTAAAGTAGGTAAGTATGTGTATTGGTACGGTACACAGTTGTCCACAGTCTGAAAATTTACCTGAAATATTCACAACGAGTGTGTATGCATTCCCTCGAGATGCCCAAGACAGAATGAAGTTTGCCCTCAACAAAGCTGCGTACCTAAGATGACACAGTTTATTATTTAATACAAAAAAAAACATTTTATAAAACAATTTTTTTAAATGAAATTATTTATACGTGCTTGCTAAATGTTTCAATAATTAAATTATTAAATTATTGAAACATTTAGCAAGCACGTACTTAAATGACATTTAATGTAATTTTCACACTGATAAATCAGATCTTTAAAACACATTTAACTCCGTAAGTTATAAGTTATAATTACAAATGCGTGTAGTTGTAAGTTGAAGCATTATGGTGTAAGTAATGCGGTACCTAGCGAACGTAATAAATTGATTTATTTATAATAATGTCGGCAACGCGGCACGATTAAGTAGGAAATATGACGTTGTGTCGACGGTGGATGCTTCTCGGTCGACTCGTAATTACAATAATTGCAAAACTTTCTCACTACAGACTTAAACGCGATGCTTTAGGGCCATTCATTTGTATTTATGCATGCCGCGTAAACAGCTCTTAATGGCGTTTCGTTAAATATTTTCTTTGTGAGAGCTTTTCCGGCGAACAGTTGCCGAGATACCTTGGAACACGACGGGAAAAATCCTAGTTCAAGTTTACGAGTGTTTCATAATCATTGTGTCGAAACACGTAAAATTTCCTGGAGTTTTATGCAGACGCAGCATCGTTCGGTTGGATGGGTCGTACGGTCCGCGTTGTAAAAATGTTCCCGGGAATCGCTTGGAAACAAAACAAGTGCCACGTAAAGTAACAGATTACGGGCCACTCCGCGCTTACAGCCGACGCGTTTCGGACTCTTTGTTCACACTCTACACGTGTGGACCCGCGGGAGGTGAGCTATGCCCGGATATATATATTTGTATTTTCGGAGCTTTTTGATGTTTCTAGCTTCAAAATTGTGTATCAACATGGAGGATTACTTTAGATGAATTTTACGAAAATATATGCGCCGTACAACCGGACTAGGTCGGATCTAGGGACTTGTTCAATGTTGTCGTTTGTTCTTTTCACTCATTCCGAAAGAGTTGAATACAATTACCATAAATTTACGTTGTAGGATTTTAACCACAGACAAATTATGATAACTTCATAAAATAACAGTACGAAACTGTGCGAATAACAATAAATACTTTATCTTTCTTTCTTTCTTTTCTTATCCCTTAAGTATATTTAGCGTCTTAAATCTACCTACATTTTTCAGAATATGAGCACGACCTCAGAAATCTAAAACTAGCTTATTTTGCTGGGTCTTTACGTAATAGCACAACTCAACAGAATGCATGCCAAGAAATATGTCGCATTGCTTGTCATGGCCATGTGACACTTTATTATCTGTGACTAACTCTTTAATGTTCTTTCATTTGGCACTCCTACACAGCTTCCAGAATATATCCAGAAAGACAATTACCGAATCAACTGTACTTACCGCATGTCTTGATTGGAGGATTTAATTCAAGGCCACACAGGCTTAGAATACGAGTAATACCAAAGATTATAGTTTATATAAAAAATTAAAGAAACAGTTTCTGTTACTCGAGAGAAACCAATAGATTCATCACTGAAAAAAGAAGTAAAGGAAATTGAGTCTAAAAGCTATCTGGTATTCTTTTACTCTATAAGGCATGTTCTGAGAAAGAAAGAAAATATATTTATTGACACGAAGATCACAAACTAAACACAATCCTAAATTTAAAAATAGTCTTTTACGAGGCCTAAAGGCTCCTCCTGGCACACCTGATATTCTAATTAATCATACTCTTTATAAATGCGAAAGTGAATTTGTTTGTTTGTCACGCTAAAACGGCTGAACATATTTGGGCACACATATATACCATGACCTGAGTAAGGACAAAGGCAACAGCTAGTGGAGTATAAAGACGGTAAACTATTCAAACCTCCTTAGCATTTAAATAAACAGGAAAACTAAAAGATCCAGCAAGGTGCAGTATTTCAAACACCCATACTTTTACAGAAATAATGACGCGGACCTCCCTATAGTTACAAACCCCATTACCAATCCCCTCAAAATTATATCCATGATAACTGTAATTTCTTTCATTAGTTAACCAGGAAACAAGATTACACAACTGAAACTAGTAACTGTCAACTTTACTTTTACTCTTGCGCAAATAAGTGTCGTAACTAGTTACACAACTCTTGAAACTTTAACACAAGTTGCATAAGAAGAGTTTATTGATTTCAGTTTAAGTATTACAGTCTTATTGGGTCGTAAACTTCTATTGTTTGAAGGTATGATATCGAACACTGCAATATGCACTGCAATATGATAAATGGTGGTGGTCTTAAGATCACCACAGTTGAATACGATGGTCAGTGATAGGTAGTGGTAGTGTTTAACGTGGAGGATGGTACCTTCTTCGTTCTATCAATCATTACATCAAATCCTCCGAATAGGAATGATGACAGTTTTATAATTATTGTCTCAAAAAAAATTTTGTTTCCAAATAGTGTAAACAATGTTTAAAAAAAGTAAAATCTTTAAAAAATGCCAAGTTATAAACGTTTCAAAATAAGTGTTAGACAAGGACAGCACTATCGTAGACGTGACTTCACGACTATGTAACTTCACACTAGCGCCTTACACTGTACGTACCGCACGACAAGGACGGGAATAATCCCCTCCAAAAGCTTTTAAAGCTTGTAGCTTCTTTATATTTACATCGATTTAACAGATTGTTCAATTATCTAATTTTTATTATGCTGTCTTTGAAATGACATTATTTTTTCGAACTTTTTTTATTATTAGTGATCATTCCTATTGTAATTTTTTGTGTTCGTTATTTGCGTCATGTTTATCGCAAATGTACGTTTCTTTTCTTTCCTTTCCTTTCCTTTCTAAATCATATATTACTGTGATTTTTGATAATAGGTATAGTAAGGTCTTATAAAGTACTAGCTTCGTCCAATTTCTTGGTCCCTCGACTCACCCCGTGGCATCGAATCCGCATCAACTTCGTTTTCGCAGGATTTTTCCGGTTTTCTTTCTTTTTTTAATTTTTGCTCAGCTCCTAAGAGTTGTAGCGTGATGTCAATTGGGCTATCAGATGTAGAATTTTTTTTTCTAATTCCAGAGATTAGCACGTTCAAACAAGCAATCAAACTCTTTAGCCTTATTACTAGTATTAGTTTATAGATTAAAGTGCTCAAAAATCTACCCATCATCGAGCTAACACTATGAGTGGTATCATAGAGTAAGCTCAATGATGGGTAGGTATTCATTATACTGTCGTCGTCAAGTAATTGCCGTTTTCATGACTAATTTCTGGCCTCATACAAAACCTCAGGGTGTATACACCACACCAATTTATTTAAAAATAGAACAGTTTTTTTTTTTATTCTGGCAGATAAGCCAGAATTTTGCATCCACAACTTATCCTGAAGTGTTGTGATCGGTCCTAAATTGCCTTTTAGGCGACCCATGAATGATAAGCTGAGATATATTCTCTACTAGCATGGAGACTTGGCACCTAAAAGCCATTACATATCGTTATTATTTACTTGCCCCAACTAAATTAACTTCCTAGATGTGCCTCTTTACGCCCTTCATTCTTTCTGGACCCCTTTTAAATAGGCAATTGCACACGCTCCATATTTTCTTCTGCCAATTGGCAATCCTAGTGCAATTTAATATTTAATGCAAACTTCCCAACTTTTCTAACACGATATTGATCAGGACATCATACGGCGTTCAGTATAGATGTGAAAATAGTTTTCGAGACAACGATGAAATATTATTTATTTTTCGATGTTATCAGAAAAGCAGTTCAGCATTTACATACGTAGGTACACGTGGTGACATGTCAGGTTTATCTTACGACGAATCAGTGCTTCCATTTAAATGACAATGCCAGATCCTGCCTATCTGTATTATTCCGCTATTAACAGGAAATGTCAATTAATGAAAATAATTGTAACGATTAAAAGACCTTTCTTAATGCATTGTTTTTCAGTAGAACTTGCCGATTAAAAATCAATGATAAAAGGAATTCAACCCCAGAATTTCCTATTGCCGTACTTACTGCGCATGATACACAACAAAAAAAAGTTTTATTTACCTGTGAAACAAAAACTCATATTACGATTATAATAATTATGAAAATGCGTAACCTAGATGTTGTTTAAATCGCTTTTTAACATTTATAAACTGCACATAACCTATAATCAATGTCATTATTGTTTTAAGATTTTAACAGAAACCGCAAGTCCTACAGGCACTAGGACAAATGTTTAGTTAACAGTAATAAATATGCTTTAAGATGCTGCATATTGCAGGCTTGTAAATGACTTTTTGATTTGAGTGGGGCAAAGTTCTATAGAGTTTCTGGCATTGTCCTTTGCTGCTTATTTAAAAGTAACGACGGCGCGAACTGCGGCCACGCTCACATTATTACGACTCGAGTTCACACCAGATCCGCCAAATTAACTAGAAAATATAATGTGGTGGAGTATCCGCACTTCTTAGCTACAAAATGTACATAATTAGAAAAGTTTTTACGGGCGTTGCCTTGCCAAGTCGTGGCTTGTCACCGCCTGACACCGGCCCCCCATGTCCGGGCGCGGATTATAATTTTACTGAACAAATTATCTACAAATTGTGGTTCTTGTTTATGGTATTTTTCTCCTTTGTTATTTGGTTTGTTTAATAAGCTTCCCATGTTCATTGTGCTCTGACCGCGACTGAGACGGAACGTTTGCGTATTTTTATTTAAAAAGTTTCTGCACAAACATGTGCAGAAACTTTTTAATTTTTTTTTTCGCATTGTTTTTATAATAATTGTCATGTTTTTTTATTTGACTTCTCTTCAAGAAAAAATGCGATGTGTTTGGAGTTATTTATCAAGTACAGTGGCGTTGTTTTTTTTTTTGTTCAAAAAAAGTATTATGTTCATAACTCAAACACGTAAAATAAAATATCTGCAGAACTACAGAAAGCGTGAAAATTGAGTCAAACCACACATTAGGGTCCCAAAATAACGCGGCTATACATCGTCTCCCGAAACACGAAATGTATGAGTCAACGATCACAAAAGCACCAGAGAGAACTTGGTCGGGGTGGTGTTATAAAAATAATTGCCGTTTTTGGCACGACACCACGTCAACGACGGGTTCCTTGCCCTAAATGAGTGTAATTACAAAAGTTTTTATTACTAAGTGCGCGCCAAAACCTCCTCACGATCGTATTATAACGTTGGTGACGTGAAGGCTCACTACACCCGGCTTTGTTTCAAATTACATAAAATTTTATACTTTTTAGAACAGGCACACGGTAAAAGACTTTGTTGCACGGACACTTCTGTTAAAATTGGCGAGATTTTGTCATTTAAGGATCTTATGGAATCATAAGAAAACAAGGCGCTTACAACGAATATTATAAATGCGTCCAACTTCGACAATAAAATGTAGAAAACAAAATTGTTATCATTACAAAACATGATCTGCAAATGTAGTAGACAGACTCAGAAACACAGGTGCCGTAAATGTTCCCAGCTAATCGAAGACATTAGATAATTGAACATTGTACCGATCACGTAGCAGCACTTTTTATGACATACCAAGCACATTTCCACCACCTGTGCAGTATCAAGCATTAACAGTCATTCCAAGCAAAAATAACGGTGGAATAAGAAATAAAATTTTCATTTTGGTAGATACCGATGTATATCGGTGCAGATCGAACGAGGTCAGAGAGTGCAGTTCCTGCACAATGAGCCGATTAGTTCCTTAACGAAGCCGGGGCTGATTCGGGCCGGGGAGAGAACCGTGCAGGAAATAAACGGGAAAGCACGTGAAGTTAGAAAATCCCAAGATACGGAGCTCGCATTCGTTCGGCATGAGTGTTCACATTTCGGAATGTAAATAGCCCTGAACTAGGAATTCTAAGTCAAACGTTCGACAGACGAATCAGTTTTCAAAGAGGTTGGTATTTACCGCATATATCCTTTGTTTTTCCTTGGGCGTCTTAAGAAAACAATTCTTAGCTTGCAATTCAAGTCCGAAACGGAAGGAACTGCCTTCCTTCGAGATGAGCTTGCGACTTTTATTAGTTTGTGCATTGCTTTTCTAATTCTTGGACACAAATTTTAATGCTAGACTTAGCTAGACATCGCTGTATACATACAGCTCTGCTATGTCTTCCGTACATGAGACTGGCAAGCGCGTACGATGGTCGTAGTACACTTAGGGAGCTTATTATTTATTAACAGCGATACAGGGAGTCAGGACGCGTGCATGTCAGACGTGTCTAGCGGCGCGCATATGCGGCGCCGCGATATGCCACGTCCTGCGTGATCTATGCGACACACACGAGGTCTCCTTCTTGCTTATCACTGTGAACACTCGCACGGCATAAATGTTCAACTTAAACCTGCAACTCCACCCTAGAAATGTACAGAATACACAGATTGTAGTTTTTACAACTCCGGCGACGTTTTAAACGGCTAACTCTTTAAATTATTACGTTCCGGTACACCTATGCTTTACGTCTTAACAGAGATTTATGAATTGCCAACTTTCTATTCCACTAAAATTGTCTGCGAGAGCGTAAATGTGGGCAAATGCTCGGATAGATCTGTTAAGTTCTGAATTTAGGAGCTGGAATTTGTGCTGTTGTTGAGGTAAAATCGTGCACGATTTTTAATAAATTCTCAGGGGAGCGATTAAAAGTGAAGATAGTCGAGGTGAGGAAGTGTGGCGAGGTGTAAGGTGGGGCCTGCAGGGGGGGGGAGGTCCCGGGGAGTGCCACGGAGGCGCAATATCGCGTTCGGTGGAGCGTGGCCGGCGGCGTCGCGACATTTGCATCTTTCTAAATGAAACCATATTACCGATGTTGTGGCGCACTTATTGAACGAGTTATTGTGATGATGGAGTCGCTCCGATAAAGACCGCCTGTAAATGGTTCTTCTCGGTATTTAAATACGAGAACCTACAACCTAAGAAGGTTTCGAAAAAAGTTATTTCAGTTAAATGTGGGCCAAGATTTATGATTTTCAATTTACATATTTTTTAAGGGTTTTTTACCGTTAATTTAAATGGTTTTTGTTTTTACTTACTTTGCTGCTTAGGAGGTCGAATATTTGATAATATTATTTATACATTCAAAGAGCTAGTGTAACACACGACCAGTTGTTTAAACACAGGAATGCCTTTTTCATTTATTTTGTTTCTCGTTCCGGCATTTCACCAGAGATGTGTTCATGAGCTTTCAATCAGTTTGTGAATAGATAAAAGTCTCTTATTGGAAGTAAATTTAGCAGAAATCGGCGTTCGGCTTTGTTGTTCAGCAACAGTCATTTAGGACTAAACATAGAAACTTTTTTTTTTTTGTATAATTTTTGGTTTCCCGAATCTTTTTCATTATACATATAAGGAAAAGTTCAAAATTTGAGAGTTTTGTTTAAGTTATTTGTTTAATAGTAAGTGTTTAACATAAAATACACATGCTAGATTCACATATAGTAGATGCCAATCAGAATATTGTGTTGTTACTTTCTATTTATTTTGCAAAAGAGAGCTGTCAGAGCCATTTACAATCTACGTCGCCGCGAATCTCTTAGGGAACTATTTAGGAAGATTAATATAATGACTGTACCTTGCCAGTTCATTTATGAAAATATTATGTATGTTAGAAAAAATCTGCATCTATTTAATAAAATAAGTGATAGACATAATATTAACACTACAAATAAAAATAAAATAGATCAACCATTTTTCAGACTATCTAAAGTACATAGATCTTTTATGGGGTACTGTGTTAAATGTTACAACAAAATACCTGGTGAAATATTGCAATTAAATGAAAGAAAGTTTAAAACTCTTGTTAAAAAAACACTTTGTAATCAAGCATATTACAAATTAGAAGATTATATCCTTGATAAGAATGCTTGGAAACATGCTGGTCCTGCTCCATAGGACAATCTAGAGGCTAGACAAAATCATACTATTTGCTTATTGTATTGTATATTTGGTTATTTTTACTTTACTCACACACTGTATTATTCCAAGTTAATATTTTAGGAAAATCATATATTTTTACAATTGTTTGTAAATATGTAAGCACAATGTACCTATCACGTGATTAATTTATATACCTTTGTTTTATTTTTAATGTTTTTGTACCAATAGTGGTATAGTATTTTTATTCTTGGTGTATCGTCTTCACATATAGAAATATAATTAATGTATACAAAATATTGTAAAACATTTTAAAAGAGTAACGGTGGAGTTTCTTGCCACTTCTTCTCCATACGAAACTACTTTTTGGAAGTGGCGCCTAGAATCAGTTCTATTTTTAATGTACATTTTGACGTTTAAAAGGACCTTTTTATGGGCCTATTTGAAATAAATGCTTTGACTTTGACTTTGACTATTTAAAATGCTTTTGAGGTTGTACATCAGTTGTGTGAGTCAAAAAAAAACATTAACAACAAACTAAGTAGAAAGCGTGAACAACAAATTAAAGCTCACTAAGTTTCCCAGAATTTATCAGAAACCACCAACTCATATTGTTAAATTAATAGTCTTCATTTTATAAGCGTTGCTTATTTTCACTCAACAATTAACTTAATTAAGAGTAAAATTATACATAAAAATGGCCTGTCGCAATTTTTTTTAATACTCACCAGTTTGTAACCTGCATTACCCTGAATTCTCTACAAAAACGTCTAGACTTAATAAACGAAAAATACAATTTACCGAACGTTGTCAGGAATAACAAACCCGGTCCCAGGTGAATGCAACACAAAAAGTTTCCAGACAATAAAATCAATTGACCTACATATGTTTAAAATGTGTATTGCCATCAACATAGTTAGACGACACCATGAGGTACAGAATTCCCCTCACGTATTCGATTGCTGATTCCCCACAGAAAGAAAGACGCCTTTACAGCGAGATTCGGTGCTCGTTCCCAGCCGCAATATGTATGATAAATAAATTGCTATCCAATATCAAATGGAAGCAATACCGGTGAAATGTACAAAGCGTTTACTCATATTACACGTATGCGTACGAATGACTTCTTTGGATATAGGGCCAAAGGGAGCGCTAGGGCGGCCACGCAACCCCACCGGCCATGGCTGTATTCACTAAATGAGATTTTTAATGCTAGACCCCCACCTGCGTCTAAAAGGTTTTATAACTTATGATCTGTGTCCGAAAGAGGGAAACTTTCACATGTTTATATAATATTTCATGTGTTTGTTTACGCTTTCAAAGACGTTCTATTCGGGCAAATGAATGAATACAGAGCCTAACTTTGCCAAAATAAAAACGTTGTAGATATTTGCGTTGGTCGAGATTTATCCGATCTAGATAAGCTCAAGAAGTTACTGGTCGTGTTGCCATCAAGAATTCCCGTCAGGCACCGATATTTGCAGGGTAAAGTCGGGGGGGGAGGGGGGAGAGTTTATACAGTAAGAGCAAATTCACCAATTTTTTATACCTAGGATAAGTGTTATCCTGAGAATAAATTTAGATTTTTTTACAGTTTATCTGTACTGGAACTGTCAGACGTCAATTTTATTCCACGTATTAAAGATGAGAGAGAGACTTTGATGAAATCAGACCTTAGTAAGCCTTTTTTTATCTAGGCCGCGTTTAACTTGCCCAATTGTCGTATCAAATGGGGCTACAAGGAACGCAAGAGGGCGTACTGTTCGTAGCATAAGTTGTTGTTTGAGGCATAAGACCAAAAACGAGGAAAATAACAACTAACAGTATAAAGAAGGATGCTGTATAATTATGTTGTAGCATTATATTTTATAGTTATATCATCATCTGCCAAGCCTTTTACTAACAATGTTAAGGCTCCCACAGACAGGCGCGACGCGACAGCGCGATGCAAAACACTGCTCGTCGCGCGACACGCGGGATCGTTGTGTCGCGCTGTCGCGTCGCGCCAGTGTGTAGGAGCCTTTAGGGTTGCAGCTGAATACCAGTATATTTCCTCCTCTGACCTCCATAACCCAGTTACTGGGTAGTAATACGAAACCCCTTGGTAAGACTGGTTGTCAGAATTCGGGCTTCTGACGACCCGCAACGACTGTCAAAGATCCACGAATGAGCCGGCACAAACGGCTTACGGTGCTTACCGCACGGAGAGATCTTGGTATGTTAAGATGGTCACCAATCGACTGACCAGACGCTGCAGGAGTAGCTTCACCTGATTCATCTCCACAAGCCCCTCATTTAATAGTTATATGTCGAGTAAACAATCCCAATCCAAGGAATTGGAACAAAATCCACTCAGATCCAAAGCTTGATGTCATTGTTCCCGAGGACAAATGAGACAAAGGAAATAAGAAATATTAAACGTGACGCGAATGTCAAGACGCTTTCCATACAATGATACGGGTTTGTGCCATCACACGTGGCTCATGGCTCATGGCTGTGCGTAAACCATGCAGCTTTTATATGGAAATAGCCTTATTAGTAGAGAAACGAGACGTCGTTACCGGAGAGATTTGTAAGAAAAACGTTGCAATTACTTTGTTTTTTACATTACAACTGGAGCTTTCATAATTGATATTAAACGGTCGGCTTTTGAATTTAAAAGTATCTATAAAATATAACGTGGAAATTTCAGAAGATTAAAAAATAACTGTTTCTTATAATAGACACAATTAATCACATAGTTTCATAAAGCGTGATTAGTGTTACTGTAAATGTAACCGTTTTATAAAATTCAGATCCTGTATTGAAATAGTTATAGGTTTTATTTGAAAAGCTTTTTCTGAAGAGGTTTTATTTGAAAAGCTTTTTCTGAAATGTTTTCAAGTAAAAGACGTGCATACCAGTTATGAAAACTTATCATCGTGACCTATAAGTCTCATGTAGAACAAGTACCCGAAAGAAGTTCGCAGCAGATAATGCAAGTAATAAAATAATGAGCTAAACTTAAACGAGCTGTAAAATTTATGTTTCGTGCAGCTTAAAAACAGCTCCCCGGAGATTCCCTGCTACGGAACCGAGTTAACGTTTTGCTTTCAGTTTTAGCTGCTTTTTTCCTACAACTTGAATTTAGCTTGTGGCTGTCTGTGTTTTTCCGAGTTAAAGTTTATGTTCAGCGTTCTCATACCAACATTTTAGACTAGGGATTAGTACAAAACAAGTTTTTAGTACAACTTAAAACTAAACTTTTACTAGAAGTATACATTTAGGATCAGTGCTGTTTACCTTCGAGATTACTCCAGCAAATATAGTTTGCTTTACGAAACATAAACTTAAATAAATACACTCCAACATTTATCACAAGGAAATAACAGGGAACGACAGAATATTTCATATTAAAAAAAAAACCCTCCACGTGGAACCGTTTTTTAAAAATAGTTTCGAAGCAAATCTAATAACAACCACGGACACTTGAAGTAGGATTGTGCTCACGTTGACCTCGCCTTCACTGAAATAAAAGTAGAACTCTATCTAGACAGACGTATAATCTAGATATCTGGGGAGGAAGCTGATTAACGTCAGTTGGGGTGTGGAGCAACCGCGCAGCCGGCCAGCCGGGGACGGCACAAACAACGGGATTTATTGTTAATAGCCCATAGTCAGACATTTAACGCGATGAATTACTTACATAAACAGACACACTATATTACTTACACAAATAGGATTACGCACACAAACACGGCTTACGCCGAGTTAATTTGCTCGTCGAAAATGTTCGTGATATCGGTATCGGTCGCAAACGATTATTATATTTAATCAATTAGCGTGTTTGTAGACGCGCAAACCTTTCCCTCAGATACGCTGTAATTCAAAGATTAAGAGGTAAAAGCAAGAGATTCCATGTGTTAACAAGACTTAGCAACTCGCTCTGCACTGTGTCGTAGTTACTTTCGAGACGAGGAGTCAACACACCCTTAATCTTAGTACATTACTGCATACCTACCCACAAAAAAATACGATGCAACCGCAACATACCTACTAGAACATCGATGAAGGTGAATATTTTTTAAAGTCATAAATGTCGAGTTTGTCTGTACCTTTCGCAGTTTATGGCCCGTAAAATAGTCTGCAGAGAGGAGTCACTTTGTTCAAAACGGTACAGGAGGTAGTTTCGGAAGTGAAACTTTGTGAAAATATTGTGTTGCATATTAATTGTTCGCACAGCTCGCGCTTTCATTGTTTTGCACACAATATGTGATACCGGTATTATGAGAACGGGACACCATAACAGATAAGCTATTATAAAATCTTTTATTCAGAAGGCTCCTACAATAAAAACCGGTCAATTTGATCTCACCGCGTATAAAACCGCTTTTTCTGTAATATTTACATTAACAACTCTCATGATAGATAAGGGTTTCGTTTTATCCTTTCAGGAACGGAACGGTCCTGTAACAGACCGAGTAATCTCGTTCGAACGTTAAAAATGTAAAAGTGGCATCTCTTTCCCTCTCCAATCCCATTCTCGAAGATTAGAAAACACGTTTGAGAGAGCTCTCGAACAATTTTCCGTTTACGTAGCGGTAATTGTCTTAGAACAGGCACGATAGCTATCTGTCGGTGGGTCTGTGCGGCGCGGCGCGGTGCGGCGGAATCGCGGCGCACTGCGGTAGCCGCCGCCGCAGCCTCCGCCGAAACCTCCGATACGCTACGTGCACTGAATCCTAATACCACCTGTACTGATTTTATTTTTGCCTCTCTCATTCTTGATTCAACTATCTAATAGTTATCTGCAGACGTCCGATGATTCGCTTCTCTACGAACCGAAAACATTTTTAAATTGTAAAACTCAATTCGGAATTGTCATAAGTTTACGTGCGCAGCGGTTTCTATTTAGTCGTTTTTATTTCTTGGTTGTTACATTTCCTTTCTTGTAAATTATGCAGAAATCAATTCGGTCCAGTAAGCTGGGCCCTGGTAAATAATTCAGCGCTGATTGTAACGAGGGTCCAAGTCCGCACTAAATGTTCCCTGGGAGCTGTGAGCTCCACAAACAAGCCTTGTTTTCCTTATCTCTGTATAAGAATCTTCTCTTACGATGCCTTTCGACCGAGTCTCGTGTCTTTGTCTCGATTATCTTATCTATTGATTTTCGATTAATCCAATTTGAGGTTTTGATGAGACACGATTTTATGTGTTAACTAGTTTCAGCTTTAGGCACTACAGTAATGCCAAAGTATTTTGGAAGCCAAATGTAATCACAGCGCAGGCCGCTGCCTGCTCTACATTCTGCCAGCATCCACTGTCCACCGTACCCCGCTCATTCAATTATTTCATTAAAATAATCTTCTCTAAAGTCTACGAGGTCTGCACTCTGCACTATATTGAATAATATCATCACGAGTGTTAAGCAATTTATACGATTAAGTTCTACATTTACATAATTGCGCCCAATTAGCTGAGCTGAATCGGTGAGGGATTACGTTACTAAATGTTATTAGTAACATAAATTAAATGAGACATTTCGTACTCGGCCGCACTTAAAACAGTACAAATAGCCTTAAAATTTAATCGCTTTCTGCAAAGATTTTCCATGAAAAGTTTTCCACTTCAAACTTTGCCACTTCGCCGAAGCAAAGTCGCGTTTAACAAAGCTTTTTCATACTTACATTTTTATATCAGGAATGGAACGTCACGCTCGGTTTCATCGGCACTCGTCCGTTCGACCGCGAAAAGAACGCATAGACCGGTAATAGGTGACGCCTTATACAATATTCCGGTCACGTTTAGAATTCCTTATATTTCATCTTTTTCTACGGCCCCGAAAAATGTCATCGAATACACATTTTCCCGTAATCCTCATAAGTCTCATGGCCTCGACAACGTTCGGGACTCCGACCCCGCACCCCGCACCGCGCACGCCCCGCACCCCGCAGCCCCGCGACTACAAGTTCACGCCGTGTCGTGACTCGCATTTGCAATAACACTTTGGCTGAGGTGCCGCGAGGAGCCAGCCTTCAATTAGGTAATGGTCTGCCATATAACTTGTCTCAAGACATTGAATAAAACAACGTCTCCAAACGTGACGCCCTCACTAATTCAGCGAGTAATGAATGCAGGAATGATAGCTGGCATCCTTCAAAATTTTCAACTCAACATTGTATGGGAAAAGTTTTAATTGAGAAGGTTGGAGCAGATATTTTGCTAACCTAGACAGATCGGGGCGCGTGTTAGGATTTAAGGTCGAATCCTCCTCCTTATCGGGCACAGGTTGGAACATGCACCTTGCGCCGAGCGTCGTCGGAAGTTTCCGACAACAGTCCAACTAGTTTGGAAGCTTGGAAACTCCATCAGATACGTGAGCTGGAGCGATTACCTCAAGCCAACTTCATAGAAGGGGTGACATGCATTACCAATATGTTTTATACAGGGTGGCGCAATGGAACGTGCATATTGCATCATCTTTTTTTGCGGGGTAAAAAGCGCGCGGGCGGGGGAGTATACTACCGTTGGGTAGGCGCGCTCATGGAGTTTTAGTCACAATGAGTCACTTCGACGGGAAGCGTCGGGCATTTTGCGTGCGTGCATTTTACGAGAACTGTCGTTCATACATTGTTACTAGGCGACTATATTGTTCTGAATATGAACTACGGCGAATTAGTGAAGCTCCGAGTATAAATTTAATTAAAATATGGGTAAAGCGTTTTGAAGAGACTGGTTCAACGTTTAAACCACAAGCAAAAGGTCGTCCTAGAACATCTAGGACCGAAGACAATATTGAGAGAGTTATGAAATCTGTACGAGAAGATCCACGATTGTCTACTCGCAAGAGATCGTCTGTCTTACACTTTTCGCGACGAAGTTTGCAACGAATTTTAAACTTGGATCTTAAACTGCATCCATACAAGCTGCAATTAACACAAGAATTGAAAGAATGTGATTTCAGAGAAAGGCTCGCATTTGCTAATGAAATGTTTAATCGGTTTTCCAATTTTGACAATATCCTTTTCTCTGATGAGGCCCATTTCCATATCAATGGGTTCGTAAACCGTCAAAATTGTCGTTACTGGAACAGTGAGAATATCAGTACTATAGTAATAATCCGAGAAACATCGATCAGCTCCAGCAGAATATCCATGGTGAAATGGCGGCAATTTCATCAGCATTACTGAAGAAAGTTTTTAATAATTTCCATTCGCAGTTAGAGGAGTGCCGTCGCAGAGAGGGTCATCATTTAGATGATGTTATTTTTTAAAAATAAACTTCAGTTTTTACTTTACAATTCCTTAGTTTTATTGTAACCGTACCTTTTGTCTTTATTTTGTAATCTATTTTTTAAATATGCACGTTCCATTGCGCCACCCTGTATTAACATCGTGTCTTGTGCTAACTAATACATGATTTACACTATCACAAAGCCTTTGGTTATATTTTCCTCTCGAGAACATTCGATTTAAATTTCTCATTTTTTTGAGGCTCTGTTTGTTACATTAGATTTTTATTTCGATCGTTTGCCACACCACAGCAAGAACTTTGTGGGTGATTAATGTACGCAGGCCAGTAATTAATCGTTTCCCAATTTACGGACTGGCAATAAAGATGTTCTAATAAAATGGGTTCTCTTAGAAGACGCCAAAACTTCAAGTTAATATCATATTTCATTTAATTTAATAGAGTTACCAGTTTTCCCATAGTTTCGCTCAATACTTCAGCCATTGCCGGATGTGTGATAAAATTTATTTGCTCGATATTATGGACTTTGAAAACTCGTAAACAACTAGTTGTTTGTTTTCACTATTCGGTTTTTGTTCCAACTTCTATGAAGAATACTCATAAAATAAGTGGCGACTGTCTTAAAAACACATTTGTTTTTCACATTTTCACGACATACCTAGACATTTGTCTGGAAAAATGAGGGTACCTACACCAATACTAAAAAGAAATCCAATTAGGAATTTGAAAAGTCGTATCTGTATACCTAATAATCTTGTCGTATAAAAGACAAGAACATCCACCAAATGGTATCGTTGAGAAGTTATGACGTAATCGAATACCAATGAAGTGTCGCCTCCTTAGTTGGTGGTAACAATGGCAATATTTCAACACGTAGTGTTGTGGCCTTGTGGGCCACTAACTAGTGAACACAGCTGCAGTTGCGGTGCAGTGACAATGTTTGGACGCCGCATCCTCGGGCCGGTCGCAGTCGTCCGGGCCGTGCGTCGCATCCGCAATGAGGCCCGCCGGACAACGCCCGCCGCACTAATTTATAGCAACGGTTAATTACCTACAAGAATCTGACTCAGCCCGGTCCGACAACAAAGCCGACCGCACAGGAGCCGCGTGTTTGTTGTGCGCACACCGCTAATCAATCTGATGCTATTACTAGGTACTGGACGCTGCCGGTGCATAGGGGTCGTTTAAGAGTTTAACCACGAAACTGCATGTGTTAATCCTAATCCTAACTAATATTATAAATGCGATAGTAATTTTGTTTGTTAGTTACGCTTTCACGCCAAAACGGCTGAACAGATTTGCATGAAATTTTACACAGAGATAGACCATGACCTGGATAAGGACATAAGCTATTTACATCCTGGATCGCAGACAAAGTCGCGGGCAACAGCTAGTTAATAACTAATCTCAGATTATAATTTACAAAAAGTTTGGATATTTAAATGCCTTGTTGGTCCAGTGGTCGCAGGTGCTACAGCTGAGCATAAGGTCCTGGGTTCGATTCCCAGGATGGGCAAAGTGTTATTGAGTTTTTCCATCAGGAATTTCTCAGTAGCAGCCCGGAGTCTGGATTTGTGCCCGGTTGATGGCAATTCGATCGCCACCTATTACATGTAACTTAAGCTTATCTGGCGAAATGTGGGTGTACATAGTACCCCCAGGCCAGCCCTAGCTGCCCAGCCCTGCGGGGATTTCAGGCGGGATGATATTTATGTATGCAATTAAGTGCCAATTTCACCAACGTAACTGAACGCGATCAACTTATTTAAAATGCATTCAAAAGCTGCCAGGGTCAATATTGCTCAAATACGATGACACTGACAGCTCTTGAACGCGATTAAATTGCTGTTCGCGTTCAGTTTCATTGGTGGAATCCGCCTTAAATGCATAGAGTATGGAATATTATAAGATTTTGATATGAAAGAGGCGGAGAGTGGGCGCCTCTAGACCAGCTCAAGCATAAAATATTTCCAACCTGAATTGTTTAATTAACCTCGGTATTGAATAGATGTTTCACCGACAAAATATTCCAAGAATTATTATGTTCCTATTTGTCGCTTTCAGGCGCAACTAATTGATATGCATAATGTATATCGAGCTGAAAACTAGGAAAAGTTATGCTATTAACAAGACTTTGATTAAGACTTTATATTCATAAAGCACATTTAATTATTATGTTAACGAAAACCTTCTTTTGAATAAAATATTAGACATGATCTGTCAAAGGGAATTAGGCATTCTTCATTCCACGCGGTGTAAAATAATAAAATATTTGGTTAATGAAAACAGAGTTCTAAGAAATCTTCTAACAAACGCCTTCATTTCGTGAGGAGTGCGCACATGAACATAAAAAATGCATTTATTCTGACGAAAGTTGTAAAATACAAACGAATGTTTTGTTTTTAGTACTAGAGAGAGGTCTCAGGGAGGTGTTTTCGCTGTTAAATTATGCAGAAATCAATTCCTTTTTCCGGACGAGGACCCGCTTTGACGTCTGATAAATAATACATCTGTAATTTTAACCAGGTCTCGGACTAACACTGTTGCTATGGTCGGTGCTGTCTGAACCCACATCTTAGAAGATCATATCTCCTCGATCAAATTAAACAAGCTACGTAATTGTTGTCGACTTCTTCGTCTTAATGTTTTCTTGGCATGTCGCCAAGGACTTTCTGGAACTTCCACTTGGCTTAAAGGAACTAGTTGTACGCTTATTAGCGAGAGTAGAAACAGTTGCTACCTGTTAGGACAAGTTCCAGGCTTTACGTAACACTTCTGCAAGCAAGCCTAGAATTTGGGGCCAGATTTAAAGATCCAGAAAAAGTCACCCCGACCCCACAGTCTGGATGGACTTTACCGATCCAAGGGCAGCATTTTTAGGGTTCGAAAAGTTCAATTGTCGGTGCGACATTAACTTGTAAACAGAACTTACGGCCCTGGATTCCAAACTCTAACTCTATCATTTCCCAAGGGATCACCAAGTTATAATGAACACCGAAATATTTTGTAGTTTATATTGGAAACATTTATAAAAATTAACTATCAACGTTCAGTGCACTTCCTCTCGATGAAAATGTGTTGCCAAAATTCGAAGCTGCTTGACATATTAAAGATTCACCGTGTAGCACCTACACGGAAAATGGAAATTCGCCTGTACCACGAAACGTGCATCAGCTCTTAACAAGTTGCCAGATGATACAAATTCGTGGCGTTTGCGCATTATCTTGCAAACGAGCTGTTCAATATATTAGCACGTAAGCTGGTAATGTCTCGAGCACTTAGTACGGGCCCTCGTTATTGATAGCTTTCCATGATACTATTTCGCACAACACTGCATCGATTATATTGCGGTCCGGTCTGGCGATGCGTTTCGCACAGTTCACGTCAAAAATGGAAGCTGTTTAAACGATGTTAAAGTGTAGTTTCCATTGATGCTGTTTTGATATGCGAATGAAAGCGTGTTTTATGTCAGTAACTTGAGCGTAAGGCCTCAACAAAGGGCTTCATTAAGTGATACTATTAAGACTTATGTATCAACTAATATGCCCAAATACATTGACCTGGATAGGTAAGTAGGTACTTTAAAATTCTTTTACTCGAATCGAGACGAGTTGAGTACTTGAGACTCCGCTTGCATTACCTAGCTTTTTAAGAGCACGTCTAGTAATCCAAGTTGCGACATTCAATAATTATGTGTCTCTCAAAGTCACAATCCCTTTCTAAAACGGCGCTTATCCAATCAGGCCATTATGTCTCCATCACAAAATTATACGTGAAGCAATAAAGAATCTGCTTCATTTGATTCACTCCAAAAATAATCGTAACTTTCAGTTTTGGGCAGCACTCACAGAAACTTTGAGTGACGTCATTAATTAGTCAATTATAGTTGGGCACTTCGCTTTAAGCGGTATTCGCCGACCACAAAATAGACCCTAGACTTTCGATCCGGCGGAGGTTTCGCAACCAATTTAAGTCTTAATTTAGCACTGAAGTCGGCTTTTATTTTATTAAAACGTATTATTTGGTTCAAAGCAACAAGCTATCAGTGTTATAACTACTGAGTACCTATTTCTGCATTTGATGGCCTGATTCCTGGATTTACATCTCAACTCTCAGCATCAAATGAACCACAAAATTTTTGAGAACACTGTCTAAACATAATTTTGCTTTCAATTTCCAGTTCCCAATATAAATAATTTTCCACGCACTTAAAACCGGTGACAGACAAATTTTCAAAATGTTTTATTTTCACGTTTCACCTGGGCAGCTCGTGCATCGGCGAAGTATTGGTGCCAATATGGAAATCCAATCAACTTGCATTGATTGACGGCTAAACCTGATCGACCGACGAATCTGCCGTATCCGTGTCGTATGATGGTACGACGCGGGCACAAAACTGTAGAAAAATTGTTTCTGACGAGACCGGACGTCTTCGTCTAACTGGTGTTTTCTACGTGCTCAGTGACTTTATTGAGTCTTGAAGAGCGATGTTATGGGAAAAAAATAAGGGCACTATCATTATTATACCAATCGTATTTACAGTACAACTATTTTCTTAATGTCCCTCGGCTCGCAATCGACTTGGTAGTCGATTGGCAACTGATAGAAATCCGACGACTGACGAAACACGAACTTTGACGAGGGACATTAAGAAAATAACTGTTCTGTAGTTAACTAGAAGTGCCATAAATGAGAAAGCCAATGAAATCTTTATTTCATAGACTCATCCTTGGTTTTTGTGTGTCTAATCAAGTCTTAAATCTGCCGTTTATTAAACGACGCGACATCACAATTTCGGCGTTTTTAAAAATAAGCTTCTTTCAAAAGATCTAATATAATATATAAAATTCTCGTATCGCAAAGTTTGTTACCAAATTCTTCCGAAACGGCTCGGCCGATTTGTATAAAATTTTGTGTGCATATCGGATAATTCTGAGAATCGGCCAACATCTGGTTTTCCAACAAAAAGAAGCAAAACAATGTTTGCGGTGTCAGCTAGTATTTTATAAATTATGCAATTTTCAAAAAAACCCCGCCTAAAAAGAAGGACACTCATACACCAAAACCTCATTATCAATCGTACAGGAATATCGATGGAACCACAATTGTTATTCCGGAGCAAAGCCGACTAGGAGCGGTGCATCCACAATCTGTTTTGTACAATCACCATAACAGAGGAACCCGCTTTGTGCATTAGCCGGCCGTCCAACTACCCCCGACCACTTAAGGCTTTATATTCAAGTGTCGAACCTAGTTGATGAGTTTCGGCTCAACAACTCTCCCGATCTGAATATAATAATCGAGTCATCAAATTGTCAATCTGGTACGCTGTTCATAAACTTCGTAAATCTATACCTATGCAGGTAACTATTTTGTATTTGTTAGTGAATATTAATTCAGTAGAGATACGTGTGTATGACACATGAGTTAGGAATTTGAAAGAATGATAAAAATTGTAGGCAATGATTATAAAGTTTGGTATAGTAAAAAGCAAAGTAAACTAAACCCGCAAGACGTGAAAGAAAGTTATTAATATTTTGTACTTTCAGTTCTTTATTACTGAAAGCAAAATAGCTGTTGTGTGCTAGGAGAGGCTATTGTATTGTCTCTATAAACAAGACTATAAAACGCGAGTTATAATAGTAGGCCGAGAGAGGGACCACAGCGCGCGCTGATGAATTAAAATAAAATTTACTCGATACTTACGTAAATACGTGAACTACATTCGAGCCGTATTACTTATAACACAGCATATAACTAAATAACCTCGACACGGGGAAGATAACGAAATATCAATTAAACTCGCGTATGTGTGCCGAATGTGAAAGTAATGTAATTTTTTCCATCAGCACTATCCAAGCCGCAGGGGAACACAGCTTTGTTAATTAAAATGCCTCGCCTAACACAACCCTCCACATACCGACGATAACCCAAATTATCATAGAGGAAAATATAAACAAACGAATGATATAGTATTTTGATATCCTAGAACTTTTGTACGTATAAATAACCCCAAACCCATAAAGTGGAACATGGCATCATTCCAAAATATAACAAGTGAAATATCCTAATACTGGTACCTACAACGATGGCAACATTATGAGAAAACGAGAACCCTTTTTCCAATAAGTATGATCGAACGACGGAGTTACTCGTCGGAGCAGGGAATTCTTGGGCAGTTGAAAACAAGTTGGGGCAGCCCTGGCCGCGGCGGCAATATCGGCAAGTTGGGCGGCCGCAGCTGGCATGCGCCGCAATGTCTCAATAATCCTCAAGGTACCCTCCTAATCGACTCTTCCTTAGTTCGACGCAAGTGTGACTAACTGATTAATTCTGCGACTCGGTGTACGTGCCCGGTCTGTCTTTGCCCATTATTGTTTGCCCTACACTTTCGTCCGCTCGTGTCCCATTATTGAACGATATTTGGACTATTATTGGCGGAGTCGTACGGTGCCTTCTATTTATATGTTATCGAAGGGCGGCCATTACATCCCACGGCATATAGGTTTGGATTGTAATTGCTGCTATTTTGTTAGATTGAATCCGATTTCATTGCTTCGTTCTAATGGTTTGTTCTTGTTTTGGAATTGCGAGATGTTAGGCGCACTACTGGTTCGCACTGACTCGTTGACTCGCTTCAGCGACGGTTTTGGTTAGCGTATTAACTAACTAGAGCGTATAATCGTAATTTCTCGCACTTGGTTGAATTCTTGTTGCACTAAGATTAATTATCGGTTCCGTCTTTGCAGTCTTGCAAATATTAGCGCATATGCGGGCTATTTATAGCAGATATGTTGCGTGTATAACGTAGCGGGGATGCTAGTGTTTGTAAATTGAAAATAGAGTGAATTACTGTGCCACTTTGCCGCGGCCTACGTGCTAATGTTTACCAAATCAACAGTCAACTATGTCACCTTTATAAATAATTTAATGCTCTACTAATTTACCAAGCAATACATAATTGCGCTGGCGAAGAGCTCAGTCGGTGGACAGCATAATAGTAACATATGATAATATAAATTAAAACATCACTGTTAGTAAATGCAATGGCACCGGTCACATTAACGGCCGGAAAGTTGTTATATTAATGTAACATTAATGTCTGCTTAAAACTACGATCATTTTACAATTAATTTCTTTTACAGTTTTTAATAATTTACTTCTCGCTGAACAGCAACATCTTAAATAGAGCAGAACCTAATGGACGTACGAATACCTATAGCCATTACTCATTATTCATGTGTTAACGTTATTGATGAGTAATGATTTCCACTCGTGTTCCATAGAATTGGCCAGGTGGTGTAGTACTTACGTTATTCTGACTCACATCTGCCAACACTGAGACAAGATGACACTGCCACATGCCTCAAAAATACACCTGTATAATTTTAGACTTATCAGAAACTATTCCAGCAGATGCATCCAAAAAGCAGAATATTGAGGTGGATATTATAGAATTAGAAAGAGACGAAAGAAAAATATTCGACACAAGTAAGACGCACAACTCTGCCTTAACTTCTGGGATTACGGGAGTCGTGATGTTATATTATATTAATACAAAGTAGCGAAAAGTCTAGTCTTCAACAAAAACAAATACTTAACCAAATCAAAAAGACAAATTAAAAAGCTTATAATATGTAATAGCATAGTAGTACCTATACTCCGTTGGATAAGGTAGTTAACTAAAAGTAAACAAAAATAAACCACGTGATTAATGACTGCTAACCCTTTTAATACAAATTTTAAAATCATTTTATTTATTGTACTGGGCTACAAGCATAAATACCGAAATCTCACCAAAGCCTATTCAGACGCACTTTTTACGAAGTCGTTTTAAGTTATAATATAATTCGCATTTTTAAGAAAACGTCAAAAGTTTGACATGTGTTTTTTCAATATGTTTTTTATTGAACGGATAACAACACTCTTTAGCTCGTTTCTTCTACAAATTCAAACTCATTTATCAATATATATTTCTAAGAGGATGAAAGAAGTCCTCTTTTGGAATATTTTTTCTTAGGTGATTCGATCACCTAAAATAAAATGAGTGTATGGCGCTGGTCCAGCTAGTACCAGACTCGGGTTCACTAATTTTTAACAATATGAATTTAAAAACAAAGGACGATAAACAACAAAAAATTAACAAAGAAACAAGCTATAACATCACCATTCAACCAAATCGGATCGCATGCGCAAGTGACGAGAGAACTGTCAAAATCGTCTAGTTTACCGACTAAACTACTTACCGACTACAGTTGTACTCTTCAATTTATTTAGTTCGTTCTACCTATTTTGTCGAAGGTTTTTAGAAACCATGTCTTTTCGGGCTGTTTCCAATAGACAGACTATAAAATAGTATATCTAACTTAAATATTGTGCTCAAGCAGTTACATCTACGAAGAGTTGTTTAAGAATAAATGATCAAGTTTAACATTACATTAATAAAATACATTAATAAAATAGAAAACTATCATAAGAATCTAAAATAAATTAAATTTGGTTATGACGTATTTTTAAACAAGAATGCGTCATCTATAAGAAAACCTTTTTACTATTTGTTTACCTTTAGTTAATTACCTAAACCAATGGAGTATAGTAGTTAAATTTTATTCTAAAATTGTCAGACATTTTCTGGTCTCCAAGATACAGGCGCCGCCTAGTTTGGGGTCCGCCGTAAAGATAAAAAGCAAGATCGCTAACAGTTACAGACCGAAATTAAGTTAAGTTAATTATAAGGTAATTATTGTAACTTTGATTCAATAAATATATATAATAGCGTAACGGTGGAGCTTTTTGCCCATTTTTCTCCATCAGAAACTACCTTTTGGAAGGGGAAACTAGCATCAATTCTTTTCTTTTTTGTAATTTTTGACGTTGAAAAGTGCCTTTTACGTGCCTATTTGAAATAAATTATTTGACTTTGATTTTGGTAACTATTGTTTGAACAGGACATGGCGACGGTAAAACTTATGAAAAATAATATCGTGCCACAATGTCAATTAGCCAAAGGCACCAGTATTTTCAAATTAAAATAGAGCGAAAGTGAGTCGGTCCTACAGTATCAATGGAACAGAGCCAGTAAATAAGTGAAGGCTAAAGACAAATCCGTTCACGGCAGCTATTATTGAGAGCTACCACGAGCTATTAAACATCTGTTGTTGTTAACTCTTTGCTTCTGTTAATTGGTATATTCTCGATTCCCTGAGCTTTTTCCGATAAAACGTAGATTACTCTACTTGAATGGCTGGTAGGGACATTTGAGAGATGGTAAGAGAGGGGCGTTAGATAAAACGAGGATATATCGCCAATAACTCGCTCCATTGTTTGTTGGCGGCTGACTTAATAAGTTCACCGAATTTATTATGATTTGTAGGCCCATCGTCTTATTACGAGTCTCTTAACATACTATAGTCGTAGGTATAGTGTCTTACTGCGAACAATATGGAACCCCCAATTTGTTCTTTTACAGCCGTCTTAAAAAAGGACGCCCATTCTGTTTTCTAGACCTCGAAATTACCGCACGAACTAAGAGAATGTTTTTCGTGCTTCTTGAATGAAGAGATTCAGCAACTTTATGTTTGTGAGCCAGGAGTATCCGTACGTGAAAGTTTTCCAGAGCATGTGCCATAAACCACAAGAGCAAGCAAATACCCTAAAATAATTTGACCAATTAGATAACAAATAACCATGTCTAATCAGATAGTTCATCAAAAGCTAATTACTCCATCGACTTAGGCAACGTTACCAAAACCAATTTCGTTCTTGACTCACAGACCCTTCGGGAATCGTAGTATTAATAAAAATAAGTAGCCATCAAGACCGTGATTTATCCTTGATTGATTTACAACATAAACTTGTGGCACACTTGACATCCATCATCTAAATTAATGGAAGTTGATCGGACGGAGACGTAGACATTTGAAAAATTGATGTTGTTCAAAATTTACTGTGAAATAATAATGTGTAGATAAGTGTTTGAGGAAACCGGCTTGTCCTAACACCAAAAATTCGAAGACATGTGACATCCACTACCCGCACTGGGCCCGCGTGGTGGATTACGCCCCACTCCATCTCATCAAGAGGAGGCCTATGTCCCAGAAGTGGACATATTGGCATAGTGGGTTATAGGCTGATTATGCTAATGCTATACTGTTTTACTGATTTTTTTGGTGACTTGTTTGTTTAATAACTCGCTGCTTAGTTAATTTAATCAAGGACCTTTTTAAACTATGTGTCATTGCAAATTCAGCATGTATCAGCAAGGTGAAGTCATATTTAAGGGAGTGGGACCATCAAACTAACCAACTTTCTCCATGGAACCACCATCATAATCGTGAAAAAATTGTCAGGCATCCCATACATTTGGAGCGAGTAAGTAAGTTTTGTTTAGGAAAATTGATGATTTATTCGCGATTACTTTCTTGGTTCCAAGGATAAAGTTATTTAGTTTGATGGTCTAAACCTCACACTGAAATATGAACACACCTCTCTGATATATAGGGTGAATGTTTCACCCGTGGGCAAACTGTAACCAACATATGATTCTTGACACCGTAGAAATTTGTTCGTCGGTTATCAAAAATAATATCGGCTGTCTCATAAAAACGTAATACCTACGCGGTAAGAATGTACTGATCAGTTTATTTTTCAAATAATTGGCGAAAATTTTCTACGCTACGGGTCTAGAATCATTATGCTAAATACATGATTTTTGCGCACTGGTAAAAATTTACCCTGTTTTTGCTGTTTCCAATCGTAAATGTTTTTTTTTTAAAGTACGTCGTGAACAAAACGTCTAGGAATATTTTTCGTACCCGGATACGAAACTTCATTTTCTAAATCACTAGAAAGTCTGATTCACAACGTTTTACTCACATAGTCGGCACTGAACCAGACCATAATGAAAAATGATTTCCTATAAATTAATTGACAAATCAAATAAAAGTCTGTATTACTTCTTGATTTTATGAGAGAAGATGGCAATGCAAAATGCAGCTAATTAAATTGAATATTAATTACGCTTATCACAATGTTAAAGAAACGCAGGATTTTTTTAATTTTAATTTTCTATATGCTTATTCTACGTCAAGGGTAAACATATTAGCATGTTTTGAATGCATCTCAACTACCCTTTTTTTTACAAAGTTCCATTTTACGCACTGCTACTTGACTTTATTCAACTCTGTTTCTGAGTTTCATGCATTATGTTACGTTTTATTTACTCAGTAAGTATTTGTTTTTCGTCAATGTATAATTCAGATTAATTAAAAATAAATGAATAATAAAATTAGTTAATCATGCAATATGTAATTGAGTTAGGACGATTGAAATGTATTTGTTGACGTTTGAAATTTAATGCTCAACACTCAATTTATAGTGACAATCATCGAGAGTCTAAGCAGTGACATAAGGGTTTTAAGGAATTCACAAAGTAAAAAAGACTATTTAGAACATAGATGTTTATTATTAAGTAAGTATTACTATTTTAGACTAAACTTCGAGTGTTAAATAATTCGTTGTAGCACATTTATTTCTTTATAACGGCAAATCCTAACCTACAAAGTAACATTAATATTTTTTGAACTTCGTAGCGTTTGAATTGTGAAAATGACCATATGACATTCTTTTCTAAACTTACAGGTAGTGTTTCTACTATACCTTACAACTATACATAAACTTTCATTATCAGGTTTTGAAATGGATGGGAAGTGGGCATTGTTCTTTGAAAAGAGGCCTGAAAATCAGTGAGCATTTTACAGAAATGTCACTCAATTAAAACATAGTAAACGCTATCTAATCGTAAAAGTCCCAAACATTCCCATTTACGAATCTCAGTAAACAGTCTTCGTATCGAATCCCATGTGTCAGTTTTAAATGACTATCAAGAAAGCCAATAAATAAAATTGAGTGCACTTCGTCGGTCGGCGTCATTAACGGGTGTCTGTCGAAACGTTGCGACACGGTCGTAAATCATTACTAATAATACCTCTGCCATAGATTTACTAGCTAACGGATGCGCCCGTCCACTGAACTTCAGTTTTGACTCATATTTTTCAGTTGTCACTCAAAACTTTTCAGTGTCGTCTGAAAATGCGAAGAGTACAGGAATTTTTCAGGTGGAATTGATATTGATGACTTATTTCAAGGTTACTTGGTATGAAAAATGATTCTTTTAAAAGAGTGTAGTGAAAACACGGAAATCTTTTTAGCTGATTTATTCAGAAGGTATATGCAAGCAGAGTTGAAAATAAAACACAAAAACAGTGTCAATGATCTCATATTCACAAACTTCAATAAAATTTTGTAACTCATATTGTTACAGAAGTTTGAGAATTGATGTTAACTGTACCTAACTCTCGTTGCATTTAAAAGACTAAAATGTTTTAAAAAGCAGCAATAAACAAATTGTATTACCCGTTCGAAATTCGGTTTTGCTGCAAAGCCGGGGAGCGTAACGCTACATACAAATTAACTCAGAAATACTCATTATAAATTACTAATTTGTCATCAGTCACCCTGAACCACGAATCGACCTCGTCACGATTCCACGGAAGATTCGCACGGCGACCTATTTGTTATAATAACATTAAATATTTCGAAACATTTAACACTGTCGCTCTAAATTAACGACACGACCCATCCATAAATACCTACGTAGATCCATGTTATTCCTATGAATCTTGATATTTATATTATATAACTTCAATACCTGGTTTCTGAAATCAACTCGATGTTGGCATTGGAAATGATACAAAAATATAAACTACTCGATGCTGTAATTTTGTAGCGAAAATAAATTGTTTACATCAAAATTATTTCTGTTCCAAATTATTATTTACAATTCAGATCGTGTAACAGCGATTTCATATGTAATAATGGCACCTACGAAGTTTTAAGTGCGTTTAATATAATCAGTGGCCGCTAAAGATTTGAAAGTGGTCTTGTAACAACTGTACATTGTGGGTATAACTTTAATGAAAAACAAAGTATGAATCATTGTAATGTATACTTTGTACCGTTTTGATACGGTACAAAATTTAGATTAGCTCAATTATTTATTTCATTTGAAGCTTTTGGTTAAGCGGCATTGTATAATCTGTTCTCGGCTTAGTCATTGGAAGGCTTAAAAACCAGAGTCCAGTGACAACACAAAACAAGTAGGTATCATGAGATCTGTAATTTTGCTAAGAAGTTCATTCCTCCCTCTCATGTTAAAACGCATTGTTTGACGTTTTCAGCACAACAATTTAAGTCCCTAACAATACTTATTAACTCTCAGAGCTCGTTAACACATCTCAAATAAGAGGCTCACAGTTCGCAATAAATAAATAAAATCTCATGTTTTTGCTAGAACATAATAATCATTTTGTTTGGTATTTTGTGGTTTAAAGTAATTAGCTTTTACATTGTTGTCCTGAGGCTCGTAATTAAGATAATTTAGTAGTGTGACGCAGTGGGACGCGGCCGTCGGTCTAATTGAATCAAACGACATCGGGTATAACTCCTACTGCAGCAAAACTTTTTCGTGAATCAAAATTGTAGTAAAACTCGGTTTAATGTAGTTCCTCTTGGTAGTGATACGTGAAGTTGGGCATTTGTGTAGAATATTAATTCAAGGATAGAACGTAAAACATGTACGTATTTTTGTTTGGAATTGACTGTTGAATAGCGAAGACTCCGCCGCGCGAGCTTTCAAATCGAAAGACACTCCAACTCCTGAAAGTTGAACTTTCCACTAAAACCCTCTTAAATTTCCTAATACTTGAAAGCAAACGACGTCGCCATAACGGAAACCTACTCATAGTTAAAAGTAGAAAACAGTTGTGTATAGACTTAATCAAAGGTCCAGAAGTGTACCGGCCAATAAAGCGCTCGCCTCTATTCGGCACAATACTCTGTGCCACTCCATTCCCAGTGTTCTCTCCGTTCACCGAGGAACGAGTGCAATTTCCCGCGTTCCGTATCGCGGGCGACGTACAAAAATTGCTTTTCTGAACGTGAAAATATAGAAAAAAAAAAGCTGGTGCCTTGCAAATTTTTGTATAGTCATTCAGAGGCGTGCGTTTGTATTTCTCGGGTGAGGGTAAAGAAGGCGAACGATTGTCGCGGGGAATTCCTTTATTTTGTAAGAGGGATATTGCGCGTCGCATGCAGGCGACTCGGTCTAGCAGCTGTCGCCTCGGCCCGAGCGAGCGTTGTTTACCGGCGGCGACCGGCAATACGCCCGCATCTAACTCCGATGCACCGACAAACCGCTCTTATTAAACACGACTATCCGTGATTACACGCTAGAATCGCTCGCTCATAATCGACTTTTGCCTGCCACAGTTTATATTGAGCAGTAAATCACGGCGGTGACACAACAAAAGAATTCGGCTGTGTATTTATCTGGCAAAAGTTGTTTTCCTGAGTAGGCACAGGTCTCGGGCCGACGGGTCAAGGCTCGATTTGCTCGTAAATACAAATAAATAGGATACCGTCTGAATCTCATTGCCCGATGCTTATCATATTTTATGGTTGCGTAAACTAGCGTACAAATGTTGTAATATGAAGTTATTGTTTCATTTGTTTGTTATTCTGATATTGCAAGTTACGTACGGTTTACAACATATCGGTTTTTAACGGTATAATAATGCTATTTGGGTTTATTATATTGGTATCCGAGATAACTTTAATGCTGAATTTAAAAAAAATATTAAAATGACCAACACTTATCCGCTGTTTCACAACATTTGGTAAAAATCCGGCCGGTCGGTATTGCCAACCGAGAATATTATATTACTACAGTTATAATTATTATGATGACCGTGTTTTCAACAAAGGATCCCAACTCAATTTAAAATTTCCATCCACAGTGGGATTCCAAATATGTCAATTTCCATTTCACTGTTCCATTTACATTCCCCTTGTGGGACTGCTAAAATATCAAACTATCTCATCATTTACTTTGGGCTTTTCTCCGCCAAGACTCGGGGACTCGGGACTTATTAACTTGTATGACGATAAGCCTCAAGACATTTCTTATTGGTACAATAACAACAATATGTAGTATTTGTTTATGTAGATATAACAACGGGGGTGTAGGCAGAGGAAAAACACGTTTTAAATAACTATTATTTATATTTTAATACGAATACGTGTTTACAATGAAGAGCCTATCTCAAAGAGAATAATAATATGGGAGAGCCTATCTAAAAAAAAAACTATCTCATTCTAAATATGCTTGACTGTTCGAATAAAACTAAAGTTAGATTACTTACTACCAGCCTGCACTACATTATAAGGTTGGCTATTGCAGACAACCTTCACAAAACCATCCCGATATCCTATTTGTATTTTTTCACAGACTTTTCCAGTTTGCCTAGCCCCAATTTAGTACTAAAATAAAAATATATTTTTATGAACGTGTTTTTATCGATGATGATAATCATATTCTACGACATTATCTCTAATACGCCAATGTTCTTCATCCGTTCTACGAAAACTAAATAAGCGGTCTATAAAATTTTGTTTTCAGGTTACGCTGCCGGCTTGTAGCCAGGAGATAATTTGCGAAAGGTAAGTCCTTATAAGCATCTATTTGTATTCACGAGCATAGGAACTATTTCTCGGAGGGAGCCGTTACCTCTCGAAGCTTTTGATCCGTTTTAACGGCGAATATCAAATGAGAATCTAACAGAAAAATGTTGTACGACCTACTCTCTCAGGTCTCACCATATTACATAATTTTCAAACAAAGTAAAACGCTGACAATCGATATGAGGTTAAATTCAAAGATACGTTTTTCAAGACATCTTCGAGCTCTGTTCCTAATGCGATTCTAATGCTTTGTTCGAGGAAACAATAAAATTTAAGTGTTATGTTCTCGATTCACTTGAATATACAAAAAGTTTGTTCTCATGTTTGGGCACCGAGTTTCTAACGGTGGCGTCGGAAATGAAAACACACAAAGTACACAGATTCGACAAAAATCATTTGAAAATGAGCAAGCTACATCTCGGTTCAGTTTACGAGTTTCATCGAGCTCGCTTTCGTCTTCCTATTTCGTGGTGGAATAGCCCTAATAACATGCCACAACTCATTCTGATTTATACCGTCTCGTTATAATTGTGCGCTTCGCTGGCGCGCCGCTATTGCCTGCTGTTGCAATTTTCATGCAACCGATTCGCGAGAATGGATTTATTCTTTCTGGCAATTTGCTCGTAACTCCCTAGCCTGCTATTGCTCGAGATAATTTAATTTAGAAACAGCTAGGCAGCTAATGGAGCTTTTGTGCTTAATTCACCTATTCTAGACTTTATCACTGAGTCGGCTCCTTTGTTACGGTCTGTTGAGATACGCAAATGTGCAGATAGTGAGTCATTAAATAAAATCCGTTCGTGAAAAAAGTGTAGGTATTATGTAAATGGAGCGGATTCTGGGTTAACAGTAACACGGGTAATTTCCAGTCATGTTAACGGGCGCTCTGAAATCGTGCGAAGGACGTCTGAAAATAGTGTACCTATTTATTACAACATGAATCAGTGTGTGTTCCAAAGAAACTGTTATGCGGTGTGTACATATAAATAAACCTAATGGCCAGACATTTACAACTCAACACGTACATATAAAAATATTAATCGCGCGATTGTAACTTAAACATCAAAGTAGCCCAATGATTTTGTTTTGTTCGAGGGAGTCGCATGATAGCCCTGCTGCCGTCAACTAGACTAACTCTCGGTTTAACGCATCAAAACTTCCTCTGTTCCCTGTGATTACGAGCGCTCCTACAATACAATCAATCGTCAACTTTTATTTGACTTAACTTGGAAATAAAAAACAAGTAAACAATCGTTGGGTTTCGGATTTCGGTGCAAAGTTTGAAGGTGAGCCGACTACCGTCTCCCTAATAGAGAAGAAAAATACGTTAATTTACCCTCAGATCCCGAAGACAAATAAACCGAGGCGGACAGGGACGAAATAAAAGCGGGGAGGCACCGAGATAAATAACAATGATCTTGCGGAGCGAGGAGCAAGGCGGAGCGAGGCGAGGCGGCGGGCGCGGACCAGTTGTCACACTACTTACAGTTATCCCTTTTTATTAGACTAGCTTACAAATCATTTAATACCCTCTAATAAAAATAAATCACAAGCGTAATACCTCGCCATATTACTCATACCTACGTATTAGACTAGAAACATTTATCATAGATTACTCCTGATCAATAAAGGTCTGCGTTACGAGTAAACAAGCCTGCCGAAAATAAGTCAAGTATTTGGAACAAATGGCGGGTAGGAAACTTAACCTTACAATGAAATGGATAGATCTAATGCTCTGCTGTACGAAACAATACCCTCCGCGTGTCAGTTGCGGAAGTGTCGGATGTTACAGGGTTGACAGTTTGTGTGTCTTTCCTTTTAGTCGCATTTAAACAATTAAAATTAAATTAACATTGCTTTTCAGTGGGGTAGTAATGAATGATTAACTGTTTTAATTTTGTTTTAATTAATTATTTTATTGCATGTTTTTCAGACTTTAGCGAACTAAGCAAATACTGAAACGTGAAAAGTGAAAGAATTTACCGTATTTTGATCTCAGTTAAAAAAATCTGCAACTGTTTTTGTAGTATGTATGACAAACACTTATGAGTCGATGGAATATTGATACCTACACTGTTCTGAAAATGATTATGAAAATGATCACTAACTTGAAAACTAACTAAATGTTCAGTTTTACGTTCATGAAACATTTATGTCTTATCCAATAGTTTCTGGTTACATGTATAAAGTAATTAGTAAAAAATACATATGAATGTTATAAATCATGAATTATAACAAGCTACAAAAGCCAAACATAAAACGGCATTAATATTAAAGACATCGATTACGTTTATCGTCATTCACAAAACTCGACATTCACAGAAGACAGGCTCTTCAAGATTTATTGTCAGAACAAAACGTTTTAATTTGAATACTCCTGCAACATTACGACAATTTAGCATCGTTAAATTTTTTAAATCATCCAAGGAAACTTGAATAATTCTGACCCTTCCCCACCCTGGGCCAGGCGCAGCGGATTCCACGAAATCTTTTTGTCTGCGTCAAGCTGGCGGCTTGTCATAATCTTCTTCCTCAAAACAATGTCAGATTTAATTAAAATACTTTAAATAATAAAACTTAGACTAAAAGAGAACGAAATCGAGGCAATTGTACGTAGCTTTTATCACCAAACAGTTGCTGAATCCACTCGTTTCGTAACTGACATGAATGAATATGAAAACGTAATCTTTTGTTGTTATTTCAAGTCCTCAAAATGGCCGAATTTAAATTAAATGACAAGTCATTAACATCCTCAGTAAGTTTGTTGTGAACACAATTAATGGTCGTTACGTCTGTTTAAATGGACACCTACGCAAATTGGCTCTTAAATAACAAAACTATTTTTGTTGAAATGAACACAACTTCAGTGTTATTTTGAACGAGAGTACGTCCGTACGTGAGTCGTTACGACGTCCGAATGTCGATTAGGCTCACTGTCTATAGGGAGGGAGGGAGAATAAGTCAAACTGTCAATAGAGAGGCGACCATCGGCATCGACTTGTTTATCAGTAATTAGCTTCCTGCACCCGCATACTAGATAACTCTGTGTAACCGCGCCGGGACTACTGATTTCTGACCGGCCACTGAAATTACTTAGTTATCAAATTAATTTACTATTCTGTTGACAGTTATTTGTTAATTTATGTATGTATCTATTGTTAGAATGCCCCCTAACCGCTAACGCGTCACCCTTAGGTCATTTGCATTTGACAGTTGGTATGAGAGAGAGGACAATAAAAATATAGAGTCCAGTATCCTACAAAGATCAAGTCATAATTCAAAGAGTTAAAAAAAACAATAAAAGACATTTCTAACCCTACGATTAAGACCTACTATATACTTAGATAATTAAAGAATAGAGTAGTATACTTACAATAGGACAAATAATTACTGTGATGGACCTTGCAGTGGTCCTGCGATGCGAGTGCCGCACTGCAACCCGACCCACTTGGCATTAGTTTTGTGTAAGGACAGGGAAATGCGTGCAGTAGCCTTTTCTGCTAAAACTAATTGACAAATCAGAAAAATCTGTAACAAGTATGAAAAAAATTATTACGATATGTAATGACCATTTTTTTTCTGTATTGCACTGGTAAGGAAAGAAAAACAATTTAGATTTTTTCCGGAAAATTCACTTTTCTGACTTTTGTATACTTTTTCTTTAGAATTTTCTTACGATCTCAACTGAAAGTTTTAAAAATGTGTGAATTTAGGTCCTTAAATTCGTTGCTCTATTCAAAAATGTATTTACAACCAGTTTTCAGTCCCTGAAAAATACTTTATTTAATCAGATTAGAGAAGTAACATCCCTGGAAACCAATTACCTAACTAACTTGCGAAGAAGTTCAGTCACTTAAAAGGTTAAAAAAGATACAATTGTTAAATACTTCGAAGACGGCTAATCGGGTTACAAGAAAGTCTTGTCTTCCACTTAAATATCAATAGCCTTGATTAGATTTTTCAGAGAGTTGTTGGGCATTCTTTTTTAATTAGTGAGAGATTTCTTTCTTTTGATTGCGTGTATGTGTCGTCGAAATCATGATTTACAATCACATATGTTTAACGATTTGGATAGAAAGATATGAAATAACGCTGTGATGAGTGTTAATGACGCAGCATGCAAATTCAAGATACTTGGCACAGTCTACCTTTTAGACGATCAATAATATATATTTTAGCTGGATTATTACAAAAACCTGCATTCGATGAAGTATTCGTTTTATTTTAAAAACGTAAAGACATTGCGTCAACACCTTGAGTGTATGTATTTATAAAATCTAACGCACCAGACTGGGCTAGTGTAAACCAACACATATAATATATTTTTGTTTTTCCATTTGCTCGCACGACATTCTGCATTTTTTATTGGTTATTATCTGCGTTATTACGAGTACTTTATTAGTGATACAGTGGATTGTTTTAATAAAGTATTTTTATGTGAATTCATGTGGTTTGAAATTGTGGGATTATGTGAAAATGTACACATAATAAGTATTTACATTTCTTAAATGGGTAGTTTTGAGAGTCAATGCCTATGCGATATTTTATTTCCGCAGTGAATTTTAAATTATAATTTCAATGTTAAGGTTGTTTGGACTTAAATAGAGTTCTGCGAATCAGTTTTCTAAGTTAGTATAAGACATTTAAACTTTGTATGCTTTTGGTATTCTAACTGCCGCTATAACTCCCTAAATATTAATTCAAACACAGGCTTTGGGTAAATTGGAGTTTCATGGTGATATGCCTTGAAAACTTTCTCAGCTTATAGAAACTGAAACCAAGAACATTTAATCTAACATCAAAAATAATAATGACGACCATTTTTCAGTTGTAACTGTCAGAGGTTATCAAAAGTCAAGTTTTTATTTCAAATTATTTATTTCTAACTTTCCGCGCAATTATGTCAGCTGCCGAGCGACTCCATAGCAGTATCACGCGAACTAGAAACCGCAATATCACTACTCTACTGATATTACATTCCCGTCGCCCCCCCCCCCTGCCCGACGCCATGAAGTCCCGTACACCCCCTCACTCACCCCACTGTAAACCCCATAGGGTAATGAATTCGACCACAGCTATTCCATCGATGACCTATAAAAATTTAGGACGCAATTATTGCTTAATCATTCCATGTAGGAATTCTATGAATGCCTCGTCAATTGTTATTCAGTGTGAGCCAATCTTGTGTAGTACAGTGTATGCACTGCCTAATGGTAAGGCCTAGAATCGATATTTGTTTGTTTTCCTATGTAAACTTAAGCTTATTATGGTCGGTTGCTAACTAAGAGACGTCGTAAACGATTGAATTGATGGTTTACATTTAAATATTAATTAAATGCCTCATTTTAATCTGTTGAGCTAAAAGAAGGTATTCATTACACGCCTACATATTAGGCGATGGAATAATTGGCCACGGATTTACATATTACAATTACGTTGTCAGTTTGGCATGTATAATATTAACATTTTACTTTGGAAATAATTTTTTATAAAAATTTAACTAGTTGCTCCCCGCGGTTTTACCCGCATAAATCTCGATTTCGTGAGAATATCGATTTTCATACAAATCCATTTAGTATTTATTGCGTGAAAGAGTAACAAACATCCATCCATTCATCCTCACAAACTTTCGCATTTATAATATTAGTAGGATATGCGTCAGCTTATCAGAACATCGACTCACTGGATAAAGCTTCATGCTGTGAAATGATCTTGATTAGCCATTTCATTTGTACCTATCTACAGTTTTTGTCAAACCATCTGCAAAGCCTTTCAAGAAACTTTGAATTTATTTTTAACCTATCTCTTTTTCCAGATTTTCTTTATATTTTTTATGTTGATATGGGTCGCAAATATTTTGTTTGGTTCATATAATATGGAGGCTTGTTGTGACACAATCGCATACAATAGGCGCGGGGCGAGGCTAAACCCGCTGGCGCCTACGAACAAACCGACCCATTCCACCACTGTACCATGACCTCACTCGCCTCCCCTTTCTTCTCCAGAACATCCAAACAGCAAAAACATGGTACAATATGACAGGTCTACTCAAATTGGATACGTTGTAATAGCGAAAGCGTGTCCCATAAAGAACATTCTATGTTTTGTACATCTGGCTTGTTTCATTACGCGCTCTGCAACCCTGTGTTTCGATATTTAAATCATACTTAAGTTACGATAGAAGCGTTTGTATCAAATATTAATACATTTTAAGGGCAGAGTGTAGGGTTTCTTGAAAATTAATAACATTCAGGTACTTTATTTTACAGACAAAGTGATTAAAATATCTGAGAGCATAATAATGTTCTTTATACCTAACACTTACAAAACCTTACGTTATAAAGATAAATAGTTATAATCACGCTTCTAAATAAATTAGATACACACGTAACTGTCAAACATATTTAAAAATGGAACTAGGTCTGCGCCATGTTGTTGTGTGGTCTACAGTAAAAAATTAAGGAAACCCGTACCAAAATATTTCGTTCTTTCCGCCAAATGAGTAACACTCAATATATTCGTGGCAAGCATAGTAGAGCTCAGTAAAACGCTTACGTCGCTACGATCTTACAAGCCATTTGTCAAACGGAACACAAACATGTTGTCAAGTGAAAACAATTGCAGCTTTTATCGGCGATCTACGGGCACTTGGGCACCAGAATATTGTGTCCGATACATCACAACCGCTTTTATAGCCTTGTTTTCTGTATTTAGTATAAAGAAGAATGGAATGAACATAGGATTTTTATTTAGAGGTATTGATTTTATTTCCAGTCCGTGTACTTTTATAGAAATACGTAGTTCTGTACCTTTCTTATCTACATATCTTGCTTCCTTTCTTCCGTCGACATTTTCCTCATGCCAATTTTGAATGGAACCTAATTTTCCCATCAAGCTAACAATTTCACGAGCACGAAAGCCTGTAGCATGCCAATTGTAAACATGATTATCGCTCTTACATCGCAAATCATTCGTTACGTTTCAATGTGGCGGGAGTTGTTTCTGTATTCCGCCTCTAGTGAACTATGCAATAGCTGGGGCGGAATCAGACGGAAACAAATTCAATGCTAGTACGTACCGGGATTGCTTCATAGTCATAAACTTTGGCCCGACTTCCCACGTCCGTTGTTCCGGGTGTTCATTTTTAAACAAGTGATTTAGATACTATAAAGTTTCACTGTTTTGCTTTCGAGTGAGTCAAATGCACTTGCCGTGTTTTGACTCAGCGTACACGGCACTTCTTAAAATATGTACGTAGTTTCTTTTCAGGTTAAAATTTAGTGTTAGTGGAAAGGTCGGAAAAGCGTCTGTATTAGCAAAGAACTGCTACACGTTTAAGTGTACATTGCCAAGAATGTAAAAACGATTACGAATTCGCACAGATTTTAAAAACAACAATATGACACAAAAATATGACTAGACACGTAGACACCTTGTTTATGAAAAGAAGTGTGTAAGTGACAAAGTTTCAAAACATGGTCTGCTCTGTAAACATGAGTAACAAAGTGCACTGGGCGTCGACGGTGGTGAGCGACTAATCTTTTAGCGCGTCACCGGCGCACGCACATAAATTGTGGGTGAATTACGAGCCGCCCCGAACGAAGCCGATGCCACTTAGTACATACCTACTCACCTTCTCCCAGCTGTAAATTTCAGCTCCACTGTAGGAGAATTGTTCAGAACAAATAATCGAATTTTATGCGTCGGCCAATTGAATATTCCGGTTTATTGCAAACTGAAAATGATTACGTCCGATATTGGGATGCTGACACTTGCAATTTGCATCAGTTATGCGCAAGATGATTGCGTTCCAGTCGCACGTGTGTTTTACTTTCCAATAAATAATGTAATTAATACTAATGTCAACTAAAACAAGTTGCAAAATCTTCCATTAGGCTCGGTACTAAATCACATTTTACTTTTATTTCTAGTTCCAGAAGCGAAAAGAAATGTTTTTTTTTTTTGCAAAAGTGTCGTGTCGTGCGAGTCGTACGAACGTGCGACTCGCTCCTAACCGAACTTAGTTCTTCATTATTACATTTCTGTTTCTGGTCGTCGGATTTTGATTTATGAGTTTAATTTGGCAAGGTTGCCGACGACAGGCCGAGACATGTCGGAGTGTTTTCAAGGAGCCATCGTGCAATTGTTTAATTAATCTAAAGCTACGGAAGCGCTGCGGGTGCACTACACTTGGCCCAACTTTAAACTCGTTAAAAGTTCCTTTGAAACATTTGGCGTCAGATAAGCCGCAGTCAGACTTCGGTTCCGAGATTGTTAACTTATCTAGTGTTATAATTAAACAGCGTCCCATGTTTCATTTCTCGCCACTTTCTTTCGTTTGCCTTCCAAGTTGTAATAAGAATTTATTTCACGTTAAATGTACGACATCACTTGCTACTTACGTATATTTGCTTTAAACTGCATGACGTGTTAATCATGTATAAATTACCGGTTGGATTATGAAAGGTTAGGTATAGAATTGTCACCTTTTTCTAACAAAGCTAAACCACTTATTGGGTTTTAGGTTTTGGTGCACTCATTCTTTGACAACACCTACTTCGGACATATTTTAACACTATACAGGGTGGTAGGGAAATCGACGCACAACCTGATACCATGGACTCAGTACATGATTCTGAACCCCCCTGCATTTAAATTGTTTGTCGGTTATTTTAAAATAAAATTTGCTCTGCCATACATTTTGACCGCGTAGGTATTGCACTTTTCTATGAAACAGCAGTTTTTTTTGTTTGTTCAGAATTAGGGTTGGAAAAAATCATGTTTAAAAAAAAAATCGAATAAAGCACGATTTTTTTTATTTTATTATTTAATTTAACTATATTTTTGCGCAAAACGGAACGCGCCCTCAAGGGATTGCGCGGACACACCGCGGGGATTTCCCTTTTGTCTGACATCCGAATGCAAACAGAATTCACACTGACAGATGAAGAAGAAAGTGCGTTGGAGGAAGCACGAAATAACCATGATGGTTAAGTTTTGCTACCAAATAGAAGAGCTTAAATTAAAATCAAAACCATTCAGAATTGTTATGTTCGCAGAAGAAATAGTAAAAAATGTGACACCACTAGAGGGGTGGATTTTGTAGAAAAATATATTTAACGCAAAAAGAAAAGTATTTTTTTTTTCAAGTGGTGAAGCAATTGTTTGGGGCGAAGGCTTCTTCAGCTGCTGTGGAACGAGTGTTTTTCACCTTTGGAATTGTTCAGAGCAAATTAAGAAACAAGTTTTTTTTATTAAAATATTAAAATAATGATATTGATTTCTCAGATTTAAACGACCCTAGTTTGTATCTTAAATGTAATTTCTAAATCTGTTTTTTATGTTGATTTCTTTAAATGAAAGTTTTTTTTTAAATTAAATCATTGATTTTTATTGAAAAAATCATTTGATTTAAATCGTGATTTAAATCATGATTTAAAATCAAAATGATTTATTCATGCCAACCCTGTCAGAATCATGTACTGAGTCCATGGTATCAGGTTGTGCGTCGATGTCCCTCCCACCCTGTATTTTGAGAAATTAAAATTCAATCAACAATTTTGCTGCTGTTTTTTTTCTGATGATGCATCTTAAATAATTTCCAGCGTACATAAGCATTTAACCTGTTCGTAATATCGGTACCACGACCTAGTAAAACCTAATATAATAAAAAGTGTCATGTTGTTAGCTAACACGATGAGTGAAGAAACCCATTTATTTTACAACATCGTTGCAAGCTCTGCAAGATAATAGCTTGCACACCCTACGCTCGCCCTTAATCCCTAAATCTACATCAAATTTAATAGAACTCCGATCTTTTAAAAAAACAACGTTTTATTCCGTCTAGGTACGGGTCTTATAAAAATCCTCAACGGTCTTATCTTTTCATACGAAACTGAAAAGCATACGGCGGAAACGCTTTCGTCTGAATTTAAGAATGTTAAGGTCCGAATACAACCATTTTGCATTTACATATTCCTCTAACGGAAAATAAGTTACATTTGAGTGCATCGGGGTCATGAATTACGCAAACTGAGAACAATAAAGTGTTTGTATTGTCATTGGAGACACTCAGGGGCACTGTCAATGTGATCGCCAGAAGCATGTAGGTACATAACAGCAGGCATTCAGCGAACAAGCCTCATTCCACGCGGACAAGATGGCCGACAATAGCCCTTAGCGGATAATTACTCAAATAGATTGCCCATTGGGGCATTGTCTGTGTGTGCCAGCATTATATTAGGAATGTTTCTGGCTGGCATATCAATGACAGAATAATAGAACTACTAGGGACAGTTTAGCCAAAACATGTTCAAGTAAAGATTTTACGTAGGTAACATACCCGAAAAATAAAAGCCTTACCACACTCACTTCTTCTTATTTTGATTCGAATTCCTGAACTAACAAGATATAAATATTAAATTCCACAAACAAAAAGGGATTTCGTTATCCAATTAAATCAACGCCAATCACCGGAATCACTTTAATTCATAGTCGTGAATACGTTCAAGATTAATAACTTATAAATATTCGAATAAAATATGATGTTTTCGCGAGTTCATTTCCACGAGGGCGACGGCCCCGCAGAATTTTTCCCGGTTCGCATCACGGGCATTTAATCAGGGGTTTTGATCAACACGTCCTCGCTTGGTAATATAATTACAGTTAACAGCAGTGCGGCGACGTTATCGCGCGTATAAATTAGAGCGATTTACATTTACGGTCGAGACATAGGCCCCGCCATTATCGTGAATGATGCGGGGTTAGGTGCGGGCTCGAGATCATCGCACCACGATTGGTGAGCTATTGCTGCTACACGGAGCTCTCCTGATTCCGCGCCGCCACTCAGCTCAACCACCACATCAAACGGCTTTTATTCAAAATCTTTTTTTAATATCATCCGCCGCTAACTGAAGTGAGGAGGGAATAAATGAATAAATTATGTCACCAGCATTTGTCTACTCTAAAGGATAACGAGAAACATTAAATACATCGATTACCAAAAACTGATTTGTGTCTGTCAACATCGGAATAGATTTAGAAAAGAATCTTTAAGGATTTGTGGAACCATTTATATTCATGGTAACCCTCCCGGATCCATGAAAACACAAGAGCATCCTCACTTCGTGTGAAATCGAATTAAAATCGTTGATTACCTGCTCACTCATAATACATTCGTCATACTGCTCATAAATGAAATTTCCATTTCGTGCAAAACCTGTGCAAATTGGTCTTAATTCAGTCGAAACGTATAGTCTTAATGGTAAGCGTATAAGCAATATCACTTTAATACAGTGCGGCGGGGTGGGGTGGCGACTTGGGCGACACACCGCCACCGTAAGGGTTGCTTCCACATAATTCTCCGATATAATATTATTTATTATCGCCTTGGAGACAATGCCCTCTGATACAACGCAGCACTATGTTTCTTGGTCTTAGTTTAGATTCCGCCAAAGATTCTACTGATATAAGTAGGTGATTTCTAAGTACTTTTCTTATTATTTGTTGCTTTTATCATTCACTTATTTGATTGAACTGATGTTAAAAAAAATATTTAAAAAAAATACATTCAATAAAAAAGGTAAAACATTCTTCAGATTAGTAGCGCTCCTTCGTAAAAACTTCTAACTCTTGAATTTATACTATTTGTGAAGCTGTGGATTAAGTTCACTTTGTATTAATCATTCAATGCGAACTATACTTATTATAAATACTCGTAGCAAGACTTAGCAGGATTAGGTTAACTAAACCGCTTTTCAAGTTAATCAATATTAGCATTAAAAAGGCAATTCGCAGGTCCCCGCTAATGTATGTAGTAAGGGCAATTTGATTTACAGCTACGATGTAAGACGAGTCATTAGTACATAGGCTGGAATTGTTCCGCGTCATCGCTGCACAACACTGCTCATGAATGTACGACGTACCATGCTCAGGTGATATGTATTTAACTACATAATTGCTCTATTGTCAGACTGCCACATAAACATCACTATACACACATAAACTCACACCTTCATGGGGTTGGTAGAAACTACAGAACGCCACCTGCCAAGATTCTTACATACTCTTTTTGCTTCGTTTGTACTTCACACCTGATTTTTCTGAAAATCATCACTAATAAGGTCACTATCATGTCCTACTAGGGCGTCCTCACCCGGCGCTTCCACTCACATCACATGCCTTCTTAATACTTTTTGTTGGTCAACTTTCAATCATAGGTTCAAGATGACCAAACCATCAAAAATATATACTTCACAGGTATTACAACCATCAGCATCTTGAACATAAACTATAAGCCGCGTACAACACGCACATGAAATGATTCTAGAGTGAGAACATTTTCAAACTCGACTCTTCTGAAGTTCGATTCCATTCGACGCGGACGTCTAACGTTACACGTGCACTGCTTGCTGAAAGATTTCACTGAATGTTTTCAGCTCCATATAGAGCTTAAATCAACTAAACTTTTAGGTTTACAAAGCTAATACGCCATGGTGTGCCACGCATTGTGTCTGTACAAGCAATAAGCTCCACGCTAAACAACTCTTTACGAATTGATCTAAGAAACAGACTTGAGATGAATTTCTTGGATCCGACAGAAGGTCTCTAACAATTATTACAATATTCTGTTACACAAGCTATATCTGACATTTAGTAAATCCTCAGCTTACTACATATTAGATTCATTATTGGAGATATCGATGAAAATCTCCAGCATCCAATCTCGCGGGATCGCTGGCGGCACGCGTATTCTTGTAATTTCTGAGGCATAATTTTATTTATTAGAGTGTGCCCCCGCCAAGCGGCGAGAGCACCCTATTTGCCGCTTCATTGACTTACAACGGCACTCCATAACACTTCGCACATATTTCTGTAGCGCTTCTCTCGCTGATGTTAGATCCCTCGCACCTCATTATACTGCGGATGGCATTTAATAAAACATTATGGGGATCTCACAAACGATTTTCGATAACCGTGTACTCTACACATGACGCTTTATCTGAAAAGAGAGGCTGTATAGAGACATTCTTTGTAAACCCAGATAGGCTTGAAACAAGCAATAAATATTCTGATACGGGCACTTGAACATCAAGCCATATATCATCATTCATAACAGATACATAATATCTGTTCGGAACAAAGAATGTGGTTTGTATTCACGTGCTATTCATTCATCCATGTTAGCCCACAAACGTGTGTAGTACCTGCCTGAAATTAGAGTACATATTTACATTGAAATTAATTATCTCTACCTAAATACTATTGATGTTGAAATGGCAAATTACCGTAGATACCTTTACTACAAACATTTTGGTACACCAGGTTATATATTTTTATACAAAAATTATTAAGCGTTTGGATAGAACTCTTCAGACCACATAAAAGGCACATCACATCCGCAGAACAATAGTAGCTTGTGATATCTGCTTGTGGTTCGACGATTCCCGGAAGCACACACAAAGTTGTGGTTAACAGACAACATGAACCAGATTTCAACGAGTTATAACATTTTGACAACAACAAAAAAACATGTTTGAACACAAAATAATTTTTTTAAATCATACAAAAAAGATTTTATAATTGAATGTAATAAGCTATACAGTATCGCCTTCATTTATTTAAAATGGAAAAGCGATGAAAATTGTATTGACATCATAACAGAATTGTAACAGAAAACATAGGTAAACCTTGACTGATCCTATTCATTTCACCGTAGTCGAAAAACCAACTGGTAATCAGTGGCAGAGATGCAGTATATTATTTTTCCCCAATTAATCAATATACACATCATACATCCATAGGCACCATGCATACTCGGCTCCAGTCATTTGCGAAATTATTCTGATTTACAATTAGTTTTACCATGTTATCATTATAGCATTGGCGTCCAACAAATATTTAAATGTAACAAAAAATTATATAGTTTAGGTGTTATTATTATTAGGTGAAAGTAATTGGATATGATAGCAATTAGTTTACTGAAGTGAATATCTAGGTACTGAAAGCTGAAACGCAAAATTTAGGAAGATTAATACAACCACTAACTCTTAGTTATTCATTAGGCACGAAGCCAATTAACAACAAGAAACTTTTCAAGAACATATGAAAATATTTGCAAGTTCTAGTATCCCATTACAAACTGTTTGCATTCGTTACTCCTGCCACTTCAATATTAACCATGTTTGAGCTAGTTCCAGAAAATGCACATTTCCTTGTATCACGGAAACTTTCATCTAACTTTACATTCCAATGCGGGCCGAAATTCACAGAACAGAACCTTCCACTTTATACCAGAACGTACACAACGAATAAATACGTTTACATTTCAGAATAGGAGATTTCTACATGAATAAGTTCACGAAGTTTATTCACACTTTTGCCATCCTGGGAATGTTCCCTTGTATCACTTTCAAAACAACACCATCGTTAAGTTTAATTCTTATTAACAAGCCAGTGTTCAGTGCAAATGAAATATTCATTGTTATTCATTACATTTGTTACAGAATAATTTCAGCATTATCTTTCCCGGCAGGTTTTTGAATGGAATGATTAAAACTCACCAATTTTTCGTCTTTTTATTAAGACTGCAGAAAAGGAAATGGAGAGAAACGCTGACGTGCATTTAAAATAAAATCTAAAGAGTTTTGTTTGTTGCGTTGATCACAGAAACGTGTGGAATATATAACAAAACTGTGAGACTTGATATATACATTTATACTTAGCTAAGTAATTATCGTGAGTTCATTATTTCAGTACTTCTATTTCAGTGACGAAAACTGAAAACGAAAACTATCGAATGCAGTTTAAAGTCTGTACCATTTTTACGTATCACTAGAGAAAAACATACTTATTGAAGTGTTTCCCTAGAGAATACTTGTAGCGTTGTAGTGAACATCACATATTTTAAACAAACGCGTTATCGGTGCTTGGTGATACGCTCTCAACATTCTCAACTAACCCCTTCAGTGCAGTTTGAAACTCAGTGTACTGCTTACATGTGTTCATATAATTTTTACATACGTGTATCCTGAGAAGAAAGCTGAAAAGGTTAAATATAAACAAGGAAATATTAAATTTGTTTCAAGGATAGAACTTTATCAAGTTTAGCAAATACCTTAGTTCGCCTTTATAGCATTTGTGCGCGCGGCCGGCATCGGCAGACGGATTTTGATTTATCATTTTAATTTGGCGAGCGGTGACGACGGGCCGAGGTGTGCCCTCCGGATCCCGTGGGATTCGGGCCGGCCCTCGGTTTAAATTCAAATCCGTTGTATTAAATAATTATTTTGTGTGTACATAAAATAAAATGAACAAATAAATTTCCATTATAATTACTGTGATTATTTTCTTATGTTTTTGCAATTTTAACCAAATCACTTTGTAATTTATGTAAACGCCTGAAAAACAAGTGATTCATTGTGAACCAGTGAAGTGGCAACTTATGTAAATGTAGTGAATGTAAAGTCACACATGGCCGTTAGTGTTTGGCTGGCATGGGGTGGCTCGCAACTCGGCAGTTAGTAGCTCAGCGCGATGTGACGTCACGCATCCCTCCACCCCCTCGCCCCTCGCTGACGCCGTCGCCGCCGCCCTCCTTCATTTGTTTTCTGGTGTCACTTCTTATCTCGTCTCGCAATTATTACAATTTGTCCGCTCCTCCCCTTATCTTAGGGAGTTTGCTACTTCAGCATAAAGGCAACCGACTTCAGCAGATTCGCAAGATCATATTGAGGAGAAATCCTCTTTTTTCTAATTCTCACGGCAGTTTTTTTTTTTCAAAACTTTGAATAATGACAGTGCCGTAAATCGCAGAGGTGGCCACGAAATGCCGCAGACAGGCCAGTTCGTTGTTTGTTGTTTTGCTAACTTCACTTTTTCATCGCTCGGCCGATGGTTCTTGTTTTGATAGGGCCATTTCACTCAACGGAGATTTTTTATAATCCTGCTCTACCCAGATTCCATTCGAACTAAAGGAACAACTTCTTTCAATCAGCTATAAAAAATGAGCCAACTATTTTTCTTTTACAGCTTTTGTTAACGAATCGGTGCTTTGTGATAAAAAGGGGATGGAGAAATAATAATTAGCAGCTGATGATATAATTAGTTTACCTACAATAAAATCGTTTGAAAACTGAGCGTGTCCGTATACTTAATTCTGGTACTGGTTCTGAAGTTTTAGGGGCTCGAAAAGCTCTGCCGCTATCAGGTCCTCCGCGCTTGCCCTTGCAAGGCAAGTCTCAAGACTCATGCGGCTAATTCCGTACAGGTGTACATGAATTAACCGCCAGCATCGGCGGTCGTTAGTGCTGCCGATTGTCTCAATCGCTCCGACTCTGTATTTTTATCGCTCCTTCGGCGGAGGGGAGCGTCCCGTGCGCTCGTTGTCGCGACAAAATGTTCAATTTTAGATACAAATAAAAAAGGACGGACGCGTCGCACAGAATATTAACGGCGCACAATATGAACGTAGGCATCCGGAATTCGCGTCAAAAGTGCCAAAACGATGTTATTCTTTTCCGCGCGGAGGTAATAAGCGAGGCGGTCCCAGCCGTGCCGCGGATATGAAATCCAGAAATGTTTATGGCACGCGATAATGGGAAGGCTTCGTATCCGATCCGGGTTTACGGATGAAAGGATCCACTCGTAATTAGAATCCTTAAGGCCTTTTGTAATAGCGTAATTGTTTCCCGTTGTCGCCTCGGAGCAAGCCGTTATCTCTATGAATGGAACGACTCGACTACAAAGAAGAGACTGCTAGCGTACCGCGGGACGCTCTACTTTCAGTTGCGATTTTTTATAATGTGTTATATCGGGTACAGTTAGAGTAGAGTTTCGAGTGCTGTGCGGGCCGGTGACACGCGTGACACGTCATGGCGCGGAGTGATTGAGAGCCGCCAGTTGCAGCGCGCGCACGCGTGCCCGCGCCGACCTATGCCACGGATCGCACGCCAAACATCGTCACTTCTAATTACAAGCGTAACTCAACAATGTATCACTATGCGATGCACGACCAGCCGAAAATAAGAACAGCCCAACGCCCACTCTGGTATGCCACTAATCGAAACGCTAAATTAGACAGATTTATAACAATACCGATACATATATTGCAATAATTGGCTCTCTATTGAATGGCTTAACAGTCAGACAGTGCGCTAATTGATCCTTTCAAGTAGTTTAATCATGCGGTGTTTATATGTAAATAATGCATAGGTTGTCAGAATTGCGATACTATGTTAGCTCTATCGATAAGTAGACAATACTCAAGTATACTATATACAGTATACTGTGCGCTGCATAGACACATGGATCGGCACACCGCAATAACCCCGGAGCCATGTTAACACATTTATAGCAGATTTGCCAATGAATTGTTCAACTCAGTAATTTGATTGAGCTATTGCTCGACGGACCATCACCGGTAATAGTATTCCTAATTGGCTCAGTTCGGTTATTAGCTCGTGTGTTATTCAGGATAGCCGCTGTCCCGCGCGTTCTTCTGGGAGCTATAAACACTCCAAATTCCCGAAAATTCCTGCATAATGTCGGAGGTTCTTGGACGGGTCTCTTATTATAGTCCCAGTAGCCGTGTAGCGCATACCCACTTCGGCTCAATACGTGAGTTCGGTGTGGTCCTTCAATAGACTCCTGTAATAATATTTGCATACAAAGACGATCCCGCCAGTGCTTTGCGCTTTGTACGCAAATTTGTTAAATTTTCTACGAACTGCTACTACTTTGAAGACGGACTAAGCCTTATTGTACCTACCAATGAATTGATGTGTAAAATAGGGGGTCACTATCAAACAAAACATCGACAAAGTAATTATTATTTCTCGGAGAAAACAAGGTAGGGGTTTAGTTTTAAACAAGATACACGTTCTAATTTAGACAATTGTAAGCGGGGCTTCCACCTACGTAAGAGATTAATTGCAACAACTTTCGCTGACCGAAACATGCAGGACGCTGGAAGTAGAGGTGTGTGAGGGAGAAAGCAGTACTTCACGGGAGCCGAACAGAACGGATTAAATTGCAAGTACGCTGATGTATTTATAGCTGGACCGGAGACAAACGAGCGCAAGCGTGATGGACCTGCCTCGTTATGGGAATTAATCGAAGTTGCAGCCAACGGCACACCTGCACCGCCTAACTGAAATATGGTTTGCTGCAACATTGTTAAATCTGGAAATCTTGGATCTGAGCGACAACGTCGAATTTGCATCGGCTTTCAACGGTTATTTGTCAGCCCATGCAACCGGCAACAATAGGTGTTGTGCAAGATGATCGTGTAATATATCAGTGAAAGGTCAAACTCGTGTTGTGTGTAACTGACTTAATAAAGCTGGTGTTTTAATAACATCTAGCTTTTACATAGTTATACACTAGCACGTGAATAATATGGCAATGGCTTAAGCAGACCTTTTCTTGGATCATTATGTAGACTACTTAATAGAGAAGGTACTGAAGACTAATGAAATACTAAACATCATTAGGTACCACGTGCCTCCATCTTCGACATTATATACTAACAGAAATACAGGATTAATTATGGTGCTTAGTTGAAACCTCCCTTAGTCATTTTGTGATGGAAAGGATGAAACAGACAAAACCAGCTGATGAATTCTATTCTATTTAGGTCACTCGTGCAACCTACGAGGAAGGACATGAGTCCACTCTCCTTTCGTTACTCAATCAACAAACAAAAGAATAAAAGAAATGTTCTTTCCCGTTTCTTAAAAAAAACCGCCGTCAATAGCTAACCTATTCAAATTAAATAAGACCTCATTCGCCTAACAAAGATTTGTCTTGTTAAGACTCGAAACTTAGACAATAATTTCCATTTCCGAAGTAAAACCAATTTAAAAATACGAATACATAAGCAGACATTTGCATTACAATTTGCAACCCTCCTTCAAATTTTTATTTTAAATCTATAGGACTGTTTAGGAAAAGACTAGAGGAAATTCTAAGTATTGTCCCACGCTAATATGTAATACAAACAATATATTCCAGGTTAACTAGACAATGCAACTTGTCTGTGCACATGGAATTGTTCAGTTTGATCATTAGAGTTGGAACGGCCACCTGCGTCCCACGCAGCCTACATGAGCTAAAATAACCGCGAAATCGAATTATTGTCATCCGCGACCATTCAATACGACTACGCACTCCTATTGCTATTCCGGAACGTTCACCAAATACAGTTTCAGTGGTACTGAATCAATTATGTATACCGAAAATTTAAAGATTTCATGAATGCTTATTTCTACTGCATAAATTTAGATGCCTCAATTTTGTAAGGTTTAAAAAACGCTTTTACTAACTCCATTTTAACGACGGAACTTCGTGATCAAACAGAATCAAACCGAAAAGCATTTCGTTGGGATTTGCGGTTGTTTTTCATTGCTTCCCCGCGATAAAGCAAAGCGAACAACGAGAAAATTCGAGTCAACTGTTAAGCAACAAAGGCCGCTTTGATTCGCGAACAATGCAGCGAGCAGTCGACGGCTGGTATTGTATCGCGTTCGTTACATACAATATTTATGGCGTCTACAAACAAAACTTGAAGAAGCTAAGTGGTCTAAGTTCGCGCTAATTTAAGAGTTGTGCGCTCGAGCAGGCAGCGAGCGAGCCCGGCGCGCGGCGCGGTGGCGCGATGGCGGGCCGCTCGGCGCCTCCACCGCCACACTTTGTCATAACTTAGTCGGTTACGACACCGTGCCTGCCTCACAGACACATACTGCTTCATTTAACACAGCTTTTGTTCTTACTCACGGAAGCTAATCAAAATGTACGTACATATGGGGGTCTTTTCCAACGTAATGAAAGTGTCGCCACTTCGCAATATTGTTTTCGAGCAATAAGTGTTCTACTCTCGAGTTTGTTTGTCCAGATTGAGTTGTAACAATTTGTCGTAGTTAATTTGTTCTCTTGAGGAAGGGCGACCCTGCAATCACACACTGTCTTAGTGGTGATTTTCCACTAATTGAACGTAGATACCTTCCCCATTTGTCTTAAGGCTCGTAAACACTGCCGCGACGCGACAGCGCGACACAAAGGCAAAAATAAATAATAAATAAGTGCGTTGCCTTTGTGCCGCGCTGTGGGGTCGCGCTTGTTTGCGGGAGCCTTTATACGCAATCTTGATTTAAATTTCAGGAAAATCAGCATGCCTTAGTGAATGTGAGGTAAAAACTAGTTTTTTTTTTAACAAAACAGCTTTCTACATTTCATAAACAAATATCTTTGTGGTACTTATGTAGGTAGGTAAGTATAGCAGCATTTATATACACATCTCATTCCCCGAACCAGACAGTATTAAAATGATATGTTGTAAATATTATTAAACGCAAATAAAATTTGGTAAACGCGTCGGTCGGCTAAAATTCCGCGTCTAAATTAACATAATTTTAAATTCAGAAACGTATGAAATGCGGAGAGCACGCGGGCACTGAAAGGGCCATATTTAATTCTTTCACCAGCACTTTGCGATGAATGAGTAGCATAAAAATCCTTCAAGAATATCAAGCACGTCTCGGCAAGACTTTAGAAAAAGAAAAATACGGGTAAAAATAATAAATAGCGGTATAATGGCGATCTTCACGCGAAAGATTAGCCACAAAAGCCAGGGGCTTAGCAGTATTTATAAGGAGTGTTAGCGGCACGCCACAGGGCGGATCTTGAAATGTTTCTCCTCCCTCGCGAGTCCACAGAAAGTGTTTTTTTCCTATATCAGATAATGCATGAGGAAAATTTGGTCATTGAATTTCGCCGAATGTCTGTGTTGTATCATTAGACCGAGTTTGCACCGAAAGTTTATTGTACTTTCCATCAAACATTTCAGTACAAAATATAGGACTTGTTTACTTATAGCAAGCAATTATTGCCAGTTTACTCTCAATTTATTTAAAGTTAAGCCCACGTAAATCACGGCACAAACTCTTAATAAAGCTACTAGTCTTACTTAGAAACTAGCAACAGATACAGTTATTAATCAAGTGGCAACTAGCAAGCTAAACGCACTTGATAGTCGCGTCAGTAGAAGAGAGTAGTTAATGCTATTTACCGCCAGTCCAGTTACCGCTAGGCTGGCATCGCGAACATTTGGTCCGAGTTACTGGACGGTCCCAGTGCGGGGCCAGTGCTCACAACTTCCCCATAACTCGTTTACTCTGGACCACCTAATTTGCTTGCCGGCTGCGAACACCAGTCAGCTTGTCAGTATAATTTATAGCATCTTTACATGGAGTTCACCGCTGTTATTAGAACTTTTGTTGCTTGTTTATCTCTAGAAAGTTAGGATAATAGTTAGGAGTTAGTTGTTCATAACAACATCATAATTCCAATTTTCTTAGATTTATAGTCTTAGAAAAACTTATCTGCCATGTTCATGAGAGATGTGAGATGACTATAAATATATTTATTTTTAAAAATATAAAGCACATGTAAAACTTAGAAGCTCTATGAAAACTTACAATAAATAATCACTTAATTTCAAGAATACCGGAGATAACTATGGAGCATTATGAAAGCTCAGCAAAGACCAGGCAGCGGAAATAAATTAAATAAATGTTTGAATTGTAGCAAATGAGTACAGTGATTGTTGGAAGCATTAAATCTTGCAGCGAGGTGGTACTAAGGTGGGTAATGAATACAAACTGCGGGCCGCGTGGTTAGCACCGCAGTAAATTAAAGGCGGGAGTGTGCAGACCGCGAATTGGAAACCACCTCCGTGAAGCTCGCGAAGAGGCGGTGAAAACTCCCCAGCGGACCGTTCTCCGTACCTTCGATAACTTGAGAAACTAGAGCTTTGGAAAAAATTAAAAAGTACCAACTGAAAATGAAGATATTATCAGCGCACTACCTAATCAGGGATTCAATACTAACATGTAGAAACATGAATGAAAAAACCGTTTCTCAGGTTAATGTTTGATAAATAATTATATGCTCAAGTAAACAATTAAAGGAAATGACTTTCCAAGGAACTTTGTGTCGCTTTGACACAAGAGTAAGGTAATTCCCAAGAATCATAATATTATCGAACATAAAAACCGACATAATTCAATGAAAACGATTGAAGCAATCAAATTTTAATATTTTATATTCTCTTTGATGTGGTTCCCCATACCCCAGACACTATAAACACGGTTACTATAACTTTCATAGGGGTCGAGACTTCCGAGAAATTGTCGTGAATATTGAGGAACCTACGTACGAGTATTGTACGAGTACTTTGCAATTACGCGAGTTCGAAGAAATGTGCGAATCGATAGGGGTCATCGGCACCATAGGCATCAGCCATGAGGTTGAACCCTCAGGAGGGTGCTTGCCACACATTACAACCCTCCCCTCGCCCGCAACACGCATTCCAGGAAAACATTGCAAACCCTACCATTCTTTATTTTACCTGTGGTTGCTATTGCTACCCAATTATATATATATAGGAACTCGGACTCATTTTCAAATGGAAATCGAATTTAGAACAGCTGATGAACAAAGATAAAAAATATTGTAAGCAGCTCTGTTATTTGTACTGCAGTCTAATGTGCATTAATTTTCAATACGGAACCAAAGGACGTTTGAATAAAAATAAATATCGTACATCAATTTGATCTTGTCTCGAAACGCCGCCGCGCCGCCGCACAGTGGGTCGAAACTATGATTTTAGTGACTTAGGGCTCAACTTTGCTTTTTTACTTTTTTCCTCATGTGGATGGATAGAGCTCATTAACCTCAACAATAATTGTTCTGATGTATTTTTTCCTAAACTTTATACTTTGGGTAGAAAAATGTGTTTTGTTATTTTTTTGTATGGAGCGGATCAAATAACCTTAAATTCCTGCTAAGTAGCGTGTGATCCCGCGTTGAAACTTTATTTTTCATATACCTTGTCTAGTCTATTATCATTTGATGCTATTAACGTGTGCATAAAGTTGCAACTCTGCCAAATAAATGGATCGAAAAAAATGAAAAAATATATAGAATAAAAAGCTACATTTTTTACTTTCGTAAGTTCTTTTAAGTTAAATTTGATATGGAATAGTAAGTAAAAGCACGTAATAATACACATAGTTACTTAACAACTAACAACAATACATTTAAAAGGTCCCTAATTAGCTTAAATTTACTAATATATGTAGTATTAGTAAATTTAAAGCTAATCACACTAATCATAATACATTTAAAAGGTCCCTAATTAGCTTAAATTTACTAATATATGTAGTATTAGTAAATTTAAAGCTAATCACACTAATCATAATACATTTAAAAGGTCCCTAATTAGCTTAAATTTACTAATATATGTAGTAGTAGTAAATTTAAGCTAATTAGGGATCTATGAATTTAAATTTCTTTGTTTTAATGACTTTAACATGTTTATGAAATGTTATTTTAAGTTAGATTTAATACTGAATAGTGAGTAAAGATAGGTACATAATAATACAAATTAGTAAAGGTAAACTAACATTACTACAACTAACACAAGCAAACTAAAAACTAACTATAAACAACATCAAACATTACTATTTCCTTTCAATTATGAGTTTGACATTTATAATAACTACCAAAAAATCTTATTCACTATCGCTATGACTATCTTGTAAATTATCTACATCAATAAAATCTATATCGGATTCTCTGGGAAAAATCAGCAGAAGCTCTTTGACTTTTGGAGAGAGAACCATTATATTTTGTTTCACCATTCGAGGTCTTAGACTTCGGATCAGAAGACAAAAGAAGATTGTGTATAATATCCTCATTTGTCGCCGTTCTACTTACCTTTCTAGAATGACTCTCTCTATATTTCCGGAAATCTTTATTACGAGCTTCCGCTGCCTCTTCCGACAGTTTACCTATAGGTATGGCACCAAAGTGCTTAATTATATCACTCCCATGTACTAACAATTTATGTATACTGGAAGGCATATAATACCAGGGATATAAGTGAACGTACAATTGTGCAGTATCTCTACAAAATTCGGAAAACTTAGAAAGATCCACGCTCTCTCCAGATGCAACCGTCTGAAGAATCACATGAAACCTTTCTATTAAATCTTTATCTATTCCTGTTATGCGAGCTGTTGTTTCTGCATCCCTAAAAAATCTTCTGGCAGTATTGCCATCATTGGTTGTGCCTACTCCTTGCTTGACTACGTCAATAAGTAAACCGCATTCTTTCTTAAACGCTTGCTGTATAGCGCTCTTTCTGAGTGACATTTTTTCTTTGTCATCGCCCCTGCAACTCCATTTTTTGAAGTCCAAACGATAAGCTGCAAACAAAAAGAAATATCACTTAAATAAAAATCTCACAAGTAACTATATAACGTGAAAAAAATTATGAACTAATAAAATTATATTTACCGATATGAAGTAAGCACTCCATGCTTCTTATCCAGGCATGTAAAGATGACATTCCATACTGGAACACTTCTTCGTTGTTCTCTTTTTGAGCAAGTGACTCTAAATTGTTCATCTCTGACGGTTTTGCTTTGCAGATATCACAGACAGCTGAAGATGTGTTTGACAAATATGACGATATTTTGCCGTCTATCATCGTCAAGTGCAATTGATGCTTAACTTCAACTTGATTGAACTTGATTGGCTGAAGTGTTTCTATTTCTTCGGTTATGCTAGCTTTTATAGTTACCACTGTTGACTGCGTTTCTTTGGTAAATTTGAACATTATCGGACGGCAATAGAAAGTTGATGAGGGTCGATCGTTTTCCCAAACAATTGTTCCATCACATTGTTGAAGCCTTATAGGAACTAGACTGGCCATGAAGATAGTTGAGTCATCAAACTCTGCTTCAGTCTTTTGTTTATAATTACTTTGACCTGAGGCTCCATCAAAACCCCATTTGCTTATTAGCAGTAACTCAGTTGGCGAATCCAAATCTAAAGTAATCACTTCTAAAAGCCTAGATACCGTCAAGTTGAGTAAAGCTTGCAGTTTAATAGCAGCTCCTTCTTCAGTTATAATTATGTCTTCTTTCCCTGGATAACATTTTGCCTTCGCTTGTTTTATTTTATAATAAGTATAATATATAAGTATAAAGTATAAATCAGACCTATTTTCACTTGCTGCTTCTCTTAGGCTTATATACTGCCACTTACTAAATTTAAGTGAAACTAATAAAGACAGTGCCTTATCGGGTGAATATGTACTACTTTTCGGTTTACTTGTACTTAAACACTCTTTAACTTTTTCTAGATCTTCGGGGTGATTTAGTAAATGGTTCATAATTTTTCCTACATCCTCATTTCCGGTGTTTCTTAAACTAGCAATTGTAGTAGCTTTAAGTTCATCCGGGGATAACGAAAGCGATTGGTTAATTTGATCAACGCGTCGTCGTTTTTGCCTGGAGCCCAATTCCTCGAAAGGTTTTCGAGGTGTAAATGTAGATGTCGAAGCTTCTGTAGTAGATGGTGGTAGATTTTCGACATCTTCAGTATTACAAATCTCGAGCCTTTCCTGTTCAGTGTTCACAGCTTCAGGTATCATTCCTTCGGGCCAGTTTATTGCACGTTCCAACCAATCACCATTTTTTCTTACAAACTGTGCTAACGTGCGACTACTTCGTTCCCATCTTGCACTTATATTTGAACAAAAGCGCGTACAGAATTTTTGGAGCTCAACACTGTTCTCTTCGGTCACGTTTATTTTATGTTGTAGGAATTGAAAGAATTTTTGACTATCCGACAGTGACTTGACCTGCTCTCTTAAAATCATAAATAAATCTAAATTGTTAACTAAATTATCCATTATAACGAAAAAGGGACGATCAGAATCACGAGATGTTAGTAGTAGTACGAATAAACGAACACTAGTTAGTATATAATAAATTATGGTCATTTTATACTTCCAGAATCCAGTGACAAACAATGTTTACTAATTTTTCTACTACCCTCATTAACTAATTATCCTAATTAATATTACAGTAATGACTAAAAGTGAAAAACATTGTTATTTTATAAGGTAAAAGGTTAAGCTAATTACAGTAATTAAACACACAAATAGAAATTAATTGATTTCATATCCACATTTTTAAATAAAGGTCCCTAATTAGCTTAAATTTACTAATATATGTAGTATTAGTAAATTTAAGCTAATTAGGGACCTTTTAAATGTATTGTTGTTAGTTGCTAAGTAATTATGTGTATTATTACGTGCTTTTACTTACTATTCCATATCAAATTTAACTTAAAATAACTTACGAAAGTAAAAAATGAAGCTTTTTATTCTATGTATTTTTTCATTTTTTTCGATCCATTTATTTGGCAGAGTTGCAACTTTATGCATTTGTTTATAGCATCAAATGATAATAGACCAGACAAGGTATATGAAAAATAAAGTTTCAACGCGGGATCACACGCTACTTAGCAGGAATTTAAGTTTATTTGAGCCGCTCCATACAAAAAAATAACAAAACACATTTTTCTACCCAAAGTATAAAGTTTAGGAAATAATACATCAGAACAATTATTATTGAGGTTAATGAGCTCTACCCATCCGCATAAAAAAAAAAGTGAAAAAGCAAAGTTGAGCCCTAAGTCACTAAAATCATAGTTTCGACCCACTGTGCGCCGTATTCCGCCGCTTCCACACGCATTGTTCACTTGGCTGTTGTCTATTTATCTGAAATCACATTGATACTTTTCTGAAATGATTCTATTGAACCTGATTCTTAGAATAGAAACGCGAAAACTTCTTTTCCAATTTTCTCTCAGTGGCCATTAGGATGAGAAATGTAAAGTAGATTCCCGGACGAAGTCGAGATATGTGTTCGAGAAGAATGAAATTTCGAACTAAACTGGCATCGTACCGGCGCGCCAAGGTGGTCCCAGCCGACGGAACGACATCAGGATGCAGACTTTTTCGAAATTATTTGCATGTATGACGCTACTCCCCTGTTATAGAACTGTTTTCGATACCAAAACAAACACAGTTCTGGATTTACAGAATACAACAATATTAAGATCAGATAAAATTTCGATCGTATTATATTCGGAAACCCAATTTGATATTGGAGTCCAGACTTGCAAATACGGTCCACTTATGGGGGCAGAGTACATTCTATCAACGTTCGGGATGTCGTTAAAATCTGTTCCAATATGGCTAAAGATATCCGTTGTTATGAAGGCGGCGATGCAAGTTGTGTCTACAACAAACAGACCTCTCAAATCGTGACTTAACGCACTGTCAACAGGTTACTTGAGACGAGTTGACAATCTGTAACTTAGCGCGGGCGGACCAACTTACGAACGGGACCCCTCGCTTATTTGCGAGCCCACAAGTAACTTTAAACTGTTCAGATTAATTTATAACGTGCTTTAGAGTTTCAGCTCTCGACCCGTTGCGTCGATTCACCTGTATCCTTGAAAACCCGAGATTGTATTTTCAAAGAAGATGTTAAACTTGTTATTAGGCGTAGCAGGATGTGATTAACCCATCCGTGAGGATTGGGAGTTTGAAATACAAATTTAATTTTAGCCCTTATAATAGGTTGACCCAATTTCTGAGGGGATATTTCAAGAAGTAACAATGTCCACTAATATAAAGGCAATTATAATACAGATTAGATTTATACTTGACTGTGAACTGAATCAACTCTTTGAAGAACCGTTTGAATCTGCAGTAGATACTGGACTGAAATGGACTGGAGCAGATATTAAGAAAAAGCGACTTTATCGACCTCCTCTTTTCATTATTACATTAATCTTCAGTAAGTTCACAGTGGATACCTAACCGAGTCATACAGTTAAGGAATACCTAGAAGTTAGTTCATAAACGTTGAACAGACTAATGCAAATTAAATGGAAGACTCTTTGTAGTGAACCATATTTTCATATTAAGACCGCGAGCCCCAGCTGGCAAACACAATTTCTTCTTACAATGGGGGTGAAAGAGGGTTGAGAGATGATGGCAGGGGCGGTGTACCACCGTTGTATCTACTAATCACCATGACTGTCCAAGGCATTTTAGTGACTGCCCAGGATAGATTATTTGGCTAGAATAGAAGCTGATTTAAGCCAGCCCAAGATTTAGATAAAAGAGAGTTTACTCCACCATATTTATAGATAAAGAACTTTCAAACATTGCTTCTACGAGTTCCTCGAGACATTCCAAAGTCATTAGAAAAGCTTCAGCGATTTCTGTTTAACTGCCGTAAAATTAATCGACCGAGGAAATACAATGTCACGAAGAACATATACAACAACCACCTTCTGCCCGCGACTTCGACCGCGTGAGATTTCTTGTCACCTCCCCCGGAATTTTACTTCGTTTTCGCTTAGCGTTCTTTCTGACTTTGCTCGGCACCTAAAAGTTGTAGCGTGGTGTTTAATAACCTAAAGCCTTCCTCAAAAATTAAACTATCAATTGCAAAAAGATTTTTTCAAATCCGACTACTAGTTTCAGAGATTAGCGCGTTCAAACAAACAAACTCGTCAGCTTTTAGAAATTATTATAATTTAATTTCTTTATATTTTCCATTGTAAACGAAATACTTTCTCGTCGGCTTTGTAATATAGTTAAAAAGAACATTGTGAAATTTGTCGGCTCGTATTTTCTGTGTTCATACAGTCCAGTGTTATAACCGGTCACGGGTGCAACTTTATGCAGCCATTCCACGTTTCTAATAGAGCGAGCTCATTTTAAAGTAAAAGTTTGAAAATTTAAATTTACACGGTAACTCACTGGGCGACTTATAATTTGTTCTGCAAGAAAGACTGGCCTTTCTTTTTTGAGGGTAACATACGATGAAATATGATTTAGAAAGAAAAGTAGATGTTTTCTACTGTAGTTATTTGACATAATGTAAATTCAAAATCCCGCTAACTGAGATAAGAGTTTCAGATTTTCGGCACACGTAGCATGATTTCGCTACGAAAAATAGACATAATATCTCTTACTATACAAAGTGACATTTCTTTTGTTCAATAATATGACATTACGCCCTAGAAATCTTTGTACAACAGTAATTTCGTCTTTCACTAATTCCTGAAAACCGGAAAATAATGTAACACTAATTTCTTTTGACCAAGATTGAAAATACAAGACAAGACCATATAAAACCACGCTTAAAACGATTCCTCAATATCAATCGCTTAGAACGCACAGTTGCACATTCCTAACAAAATAAAAGTGTCTGAAACAGCAAAGGGTAAAAAATACATATCGTATCTGCGCTTTACTCTTTGATCGCAGTCTCGGAGGTCGCGACTCGAGCTAGTGAGTTTTCACCGTTATTTCTTTAGCTGAGAAATCTCCTCGCACAAGTTTAGTTAGGAATTCCGTACACCTATCTTCGTATCGCACCACATATTTTGTGTAGAGGCAGGGGAAGTTTTCGTTTCCTTGTGAAAATCTTCCCTAACGCGTAAGTAGGTATATTCTATGACCACGCCAAGGGTAGCTTTGCTGAGCCATTATTAATTTTTGATGCGGAATGCAATAATATTCATGTAATTGTTCTGAAATCGTTGTGTCATTGATAAACTAGATGACAAATATGAAATACCTGCAAGTTTCGCTAATCTTATCAACTGCTTTTGAAAATATCAGGGAGCAAATGACATTTAACTACATAAGCACTTCTCAGAATAGTTGAAAACAAACCATATCACATTTGACATTCATACACTACACCGAAGTGGGCAGCTGCCTCTAAATGTCAAAGGTCCTTGTTTATGTTGCAGGTACTTATACGTATAATACATTACTATATTACACACATAAATGAGTCATGTTCGTAGCTAATAGCTTTCATAATTAGAAACAATTAAGAGAGCAATACTGCGAACCCTTTTTAAATCGAAGAAAGCTTTCCCGCATAACCGATGTCTGAATTAAGTATACCTAATGTTTGAGACGTAAGCTACGTATAAAAGGTACACAAATGTTGTGGGTTACAGTGTGTATGTGTGGTGTCGCTTCGTCGCGAATACCTCTCCTGTGTAATATTGGGAAAAACTTGCGGGGCGACGGATAGTTGCGGGGTCAAGTTAATGATATCGCCGCCATTTGCGGACGAGTCCCTGCTCCGAATTGCGCCCTGGCACGTTAATGGGCTCAGCTACAACGCTCTGAATATTTTAAAGGACATTCGCTGAAATTACTACAAAAATAATGTCGCTTTGCTTGTACCGAATTACCCGAGGAACGGTTTAGAGACCGGCAATAAATATGCACGGAATCCTCTTCCTATTGCCTATTTGGAGATTGCTTTTCGGATTAAACATTTTCAGTTGGAGTTTTTAACTGAGTTTGATCATAGTCCGCAAATTGTTAAGTATCTCAAAGTTTCCCGTATCCTGTGTGTCTAGTATCGATTTGTCATAAAGGCAACGCTCAGAGAAGTCAGGTTCACTTACGACTGTTTCAGTGTAGCGAGCTCTTAAATAATAAATGAGTCTCGGTGATAGAAGAGAACGAGAGCGTGGGCGGCACGACTGCCGACTGAATACTGTGCCCGCCGCAGCCGCGCCCGCGCCCGCACCCGCGCCCGCACCCGCACCCGCGCCCGCGTGCAGACAGCGGGCTACGTGCGCCGCATATTGCACCATCCCGTGCAAAATTCACAACTACGTACCCTCCGGCAAAATAAATTTACTACCTCTATCTTATTTGCTCTAATTCGCGAAAACTGCAACTCGAAACTCTGGTCTCGCGGTAATGATCGTACGACACCGTTTGCTGAATTAGTGATGAGTAGCGAATGTTTCGTTTGGACTATTAATTTGTGTATAAAAAGAGACTGCATATATAGATGTCTGCGGTTCTATGTTCTATGGTGAATGTTATGAAGTTCTTTTGCATTTTGCAAAGTGCAAAAGTTTTGTACGCGCTCTGGTGTATCGGAGCACGCGATGCATGTGAATGCGGGAAGTCTTCGCGTGTCTAACTTTTTCGCTCCGGATTTCTTCATTTAAATAATGTTTTCCTGAACTAAACGCATTTTCCAAGTCAGGTGGTAATCTGGTTTAAGTATATAAAAATAGTGAGCTTTAAATAATCTCTACACTATGGGAAGGCCTATGCATTTTTTTAAATATGAATACTTACCCTGATTTAATAATACCGAAGAGAATGTTAAGTCGCAGGAAATCAATTAGGTATTCAAAGGTTGTAAGCAAGACATAAAGCGATTCCTTGAATAGTAGTGAACTTCTTTCCAATTATTTTCCGCACTGAAGTTCCACTATTTATTAAAAAAGTTGGTGCAGGCCACAGGTCGGACTTGCGAATATCAGACCCGCCTATTCCTTTCAAAATATTCTCGTGGGCGATTACCGAAACAAAGCGTGTTGTATCTTAAAGAAAAGGATGGCCTGCAAGCTCCCCCCTGGCGCCGAGTTCCCCTTCACCCCTTTTGAAAACATTGCTTCGGTTATTAGATTTAAATAAAGTCAAAGCCTTTTGTTGTATGTCCCCTTCCTGGACGCTATGCATAATGTTGACGTCATGGATAATTTTACGAATTCGGGGATGTTTCGCTATCCAAACGCAATGCTGCAGGGTGACACATTAAATAGCTACTGTTTGAAAAAGAAAAATGCACATGTTTTTGTTCAGATGAGGATTCATTGGTAACATGTGCGATGAACATTTTGATGCAATTACTAGGTACAGTCAGCAACAAAAGTCGATACACACTTTAGTTTTTAAATCTAAATAATTGAGCTAAATGGGTAGGTATTTAATTAAAATCGAAACAGAATTAAATGAAAATAATATTAACTAACATCACATAATATAACATCATGCCTGTAATTTTCGAAGGATTAGGCAGAGGTGTAACCTTACGACACCCAAATTTCGCCAGTTAAATCCCCATGTGATACCCGCTCCTGATAGAAAAACCCAATGACACGGGAAGTTTAGTGTTATTTGGTTTTCTCCGACCTGTCAATCGAATTAATATTTATTTTATTTACTGTATGTTGGTCGCGACTTCGTCTTCGTTCCAAGATGAAAAGTAGCCAGGTCATGGACTATCTGTGTGCCAAATTTTATCCAAATCCGTTCCGCCGTTTTGACGTGAAAGCGTAACAAACAAACAAACTTACTTTCGCATTTATAATACGAAGTTGGGATTCCTTAGCTGACAACATATTAATTCGATCATCGACAGTTTGTCATAATTCTTGAAATTATCGACTTTAAAAATCATACGATAATTTCTTCGAACATATGGTATTAAGTTTTCTTTAAAACACTTTTCCTTTGCCATTTTAAAATCTAATACCAAAATAAGACAATAGGCTATCGGTTTTTGCCAAAACCAATACCTACCTACTAATGCAAATAAAAGCTTATTCGTTGATTCGCACAATTTTAATCGCGCGCTATGGGCAAATTTACACAAAAAAAAAAAATTTTGGTGATTGACACAAAGTTAATATATTTGTGGGCGAATCGACATATCCAGAATACACAATTGGCACATTTTGAATTTCACGCAATAAAGGTAAGAAAAAAGTAGACTAGCACACATAGGTCATGGCTAAGACTAAAATATTTTTAAATAATAAGTACGAAAATAATTCTTTAGATTATAAAAATCGAGGTAGGAAAAATCGAGTCGTCTTTTTGTACATTAACAACATTACGAACTTCTAAATCTGAAACCATATAGTAATTAGCTGCTTCGTCCACGTCCACCACATCTTGTTGTACCTTAAAGCATTTATATTTAAATTCTTCGCTTGTAATTGGGTTAGTTTTGTTTCAAACTTTCGCGCTTTTGTTACATTTCTTTAAACCTCTTTTCACAAATTAATGAATTACGTCTTTATTCTGAGATCTATTCATCTCTCTGGTTTCGTGATCTTCTAATATTTTATTCTTCAATGCCTCTGGCTTCGGCAACTCGTCTCTTCGACTCAATGGCACATCTTAAGCTTTAAATAGTTTCAGTTAAACTATGGACAGTTAATCATCGTTGAAATGTATACTCATTTCTGAAATTGTATTAGCGTCGATAAAATGACCTCCTAAATCACCTGTTTCCGACATTTTGTGCATCATCAATTGCTGCAGAAGTGTAGCCTTCTAAGCAGGTCTTTCCGAAGAATATACTCCAATTTTAGTCATATCTCTTTCGAAGTGTTATAGTCCCTAATATGTTTATGCTCATTACCACCCATCGCCAAAATTAGATCCACTTTGGCTTTTTCATCGTTTGCTTCCCAATTCGTAGCTTCCCCTATTTCAGATGGATTTGGTGTACCTTTCCACTTGTATACTCACATCCATATTTTTATTAGGATCGCCTTAACCTGTATTCACAAGCATACCATAATTCTCGTTGTTTAGAGGCTCGAACATAAACATATTGCTCATCGTCGGTCCTTTGCCCAAATATTTTTTTCGCTGCTTGAATAATAAGTAACGCTTATTACTCCTTACTTAACTCTCCAGACTTCTTACTGGACCCACGCTACTCTTTTCCACCCTGGCTCACGTAATTTGGGTGTCTGAGTGAGTGGGCTCATAACCAATGTAAGATAAAAGATACGACTGGGAGAAATAGATCGTGGCAAAATATATTCATAAAATTTATTACACTTGACGGAAGAAGTACATCAGAAAAATTTCATTTTAAATTCAAAATATAGTTTGTAAATTAAATACTTACTTTTCACTTCTGTACGCTAGTGTACCTACTATATAGCATAAAATTCAAAATGTTCTAATTGCCTAATACGTATTTCTGGAGTTGGCGAATCGACACTTTTAAGTGTCGATTCGATTCGCTGTGCGTAAGCTGATTGAGGAAGATCGACATGTGACATACCTCGAAATTCAGGCAACTTTAGACATTGGCATGAGTCAAATACAAATAATCTTGCATGAACAATTAGGTGTAAAAAAGTTGTTTTCCCGATGGATACCGCATTTGCTCTGTGAAGAGCAAAAAGCGGCTCGCGTTACTTGGTGCATCAGAACTCTCGAAAGATTCCACGCAGGATCTTCAAATGCTGTATACAACATCGTATCAGGTGACGAATCCCGGATATACGCGTACGAACCCGAAACAAAAAACCAGTCACGAGTTTGAGTGTTCGAAAATGAGTTAAAGCCAACAAAAATTGTTCGTTCACTGAGTGTTGCAAAAAAAATGGTGGCCACGTTTGTCTCCAAAACCGGCCATGTTACGACTATTCCTCTTGAGGGACAAAGAACGGTTAATGCAGAATGGTATGCTAGCATTTGTTTGCCACAGGTCGCTTTTGAACTTCGTAAAGAGAACTGCAACCGCCGCATCATCCTCCATAACGACAATGCGAGTTCTGACACCGCACACAGAATAAAAGAGTTTTTAGAGCAAGAAAACATAGAATTATTAGACCATCCGCTGTACAGCCCCGACCTAAGCCCTAATAATTTCTATACTTTCCCTAAAATAAAGAAATAATTTGCTTGGACAGAGATTTTCATCACCTGAAGAAGCTGTGGACGCCTACCAAACGGACATTTTGGAGACCCCAACTTCCGAATGGAATGGTTGCTTCAATGATTGGTTCCATCGTATGGAAAAATGTGTCAAATTTCGCGGAGAATACTTCGAAAAGCAATAAATACATTTTTAAATAGTAATGTAGTGTCACTTCCTTGATTCCCGAAATTTTCAGTGCCGTCCTCGTAGAGTCCCGTATTATTTTTATGAAGGCTTTTACACGCGCGTTGCCTCCCATATAATTATTTGTTTTAATTTTAATTTAACAGGTGCCTCGTAATTGTGTTAATATCCATCGGATTTTGCAGTAATTAGACTGTTTTGTGTGCCAAAACAAGTATTTTTGGAGCTTAGCTAACACGTATCAATGCAAGCCCATTTGGATTGTATGCGGCATTGCAATTGTGGACTATGTATACGTGACGTTGAATAGAGTCGGTGTAGGAGGGCAGGTCGGAAGCTCGCTGGCGCTCCACTGAAAGCAGGCAGACGTCAGCGCGCCGTGAGTGACACGTCCTTCCGCCGCAGAGCTTTCTATACGTAGCTACGGCCACTATCCAGTTACGCCATTTTTGCGCTCCTGTCGCGATTAAAAATCTGCTCGAATCCCGTGCAAACAAAATGGAAAACTCATTGGAATAATGCTCATTGGCCTTGCCTTTATATAATTTAACTCCATATCCTCATAAAAGGAAAGCACAATATTATAGCTATATTAGACATGTATCCGTATAAAATTAAAGTCGTGTCGCGAGTCCTGCCTACTTAGACTTACTCAAATAACAAACTTCTAACCTTCGCACCTTAACACCAAGAGAAAATAACAAAACAATGAATCGGTACTACACGTACCTACATAATAAGTAATAACTTTAATACACAGCTTCCTTACGGGGCTCGCAGTCGGCTTTGTCTGAACCCTGGTCTTATTAACGTGCATAAATATCTGTTCCCTGCCACCTCGCCCCCAATTTAGCGCCAGTACGCGGCGCTCCTAACAAATCAAACTGCTCTAAGTAATTCATTCGGCATTTATTCATTTTTTTGTACATGGCTACGTGTATAGAACATGGTTCGAGGCATATTTTTTTGTTCGTAGGTTCAAGAATAAAGATTTAAAAAAAAAATAAGGTAAAATACTTATTCACATTTACAAAATAATACTTATTTTTAAAAAGTTGACGTTTGACGGGCGGTCGACTGTACTTTGCAATGCTTACCATACCTCGGTAACTTCTGGCTACTTCTTACTATCTAGAATTTTTATAATAATAATTACGAAAATTTAAAGTAAATATTGCAAAAAGTAAATTTTAACGACACTGTAGGTATTCCAGTGAGTAAAAACTAGCTTCGAAATTATAGATAATCCGTGGGGATGCAGGCATATTTTATTTGTTGGAAACATCAGGTCGAGACTAAAACAAAGTTTGTATAGTATTTTACTAGATTTTATTGTCTGAAATGGGTAATTTCCCTTATACAAACACTCGCCTCTGTTTATTTGAGAGCCCCAGCGCGCGCTAAATTTGAATTCATGTTACGAACGGGCTACATAAACCAATTACCGACCAGAGCCAATGGCGGGTGGCGGCACGCGAAGAATCGATAACTCACAATATGCCCGCTAGAGGGCAACACCAGCGACGCGCCTTGCGCGCCCACTCCACTCCTCCACGTTGCGCACCCGTACGATAAACCTTGCAATGAGGTGCGGGCGATACAAGATATTTGGTTGGGGTTTATTTTTGTAATATTTTATGTTTTCTGTACTAAACATTATTCAAAATATTTCAATGAATAGCCCAGATTTTTTCATAGTGATGTTTTAAAATAAAATCTACGTAAACATTAATTTGTTAGTGAGAGATTGAACTTAAAAAAAATTAAAACGCAGTTCTTATCATTTGAATACATTGGAAACTATAAAATTAAACGAAACTCCAAAGGGTCATTCTTTTCGTTCAAAATCAACAAACCTTGAACGCCGATGCAAAGTCACGTCAGGCCGTTGCTCGTAGTCAGCTGCTGCTTAGCTTGCCGTTTCGTGTCGCGCTTCTTGTCCGCTTTCAATGTTTTCCGTTTTATTTTGTTATTTCTGTGATGCAAACCGATTTTTTAATTATATTTATATTATTACGTTATTGTGAATGAAACTGTGCAATAATACAGTGGTATCAGGCCCCGGACAACGGAAAGGAAGAGGTAAACGCCTTAATATTTTTGTTTGTCGCGAACATAACCTCTCTGACATCACGTACGATGCTCAATTTCAGTCGTTTAGCTTTTTATGTGAATTGTAGAGCTGGCTAAGAGTCTTTAAAAAAGAATCGAATGTCGGTATAAAGTCTTCATTCAGTGTTATCGTTTAACTTTATGCTTATGTTCCGTATTGATGATTTCGATAACATTCCAGCAGTTCCTTCATGAGTGAGCTAATGTTGTTTTCAATAATGCCTTTTTGAAGTAATTTCGTACTGAAATTTTGTAATATGGATATGAATTATGTTGAAATTCTGTGTAATAGGAAGTTTATTGCTTAAATCCGGTTAAATGTTGACTAGTGAATCACCATGACAATGCTTGCTTGATAAAACAATGCCATAGAGTTCCCACAGGGGGCGTTGCTTGTTGGAAACTGCGACCAAAATAAAATTGCTGACCGTCTTCCTTCAGTGTTGTTTGCCTTTATACATAAATTATAACAACCACAAAGTTCGTTTTTGAAAAAAAAATCCTTTGTTACAAACTGCTTAATGTGATAACTTGTTTTGTTCTAAGCTGTCTAAATACGTCCACGTGCTTTGCGAACATTAACAAGTTCGTATATAAATTATAGTTCATAGATTTTCAACGATAGAATAGTGCTAACCTACTGACCCATTTAATAAGAGCTTTTTATATTTCTATGTAAATACCTACATATGCACATCGTAAAAAGGCCATGCAGTGGTTTATAAAATTTACAAAAACTTCCGCTCAGTAAGGTCATCATTTCCAATTTAAACCATAAACGATGAAACTAAAATACCGACTGTACCAAAAAGTAGGGTTATGATAACAATGGCTGTCTCATAGTAATGACGTCTCTGTCTGCTTACCTCTTTCGTTCAACTCACGCGCACGAAACGTTCTGAATAATTACTATAGCAATGCTCTTGATGCATTTGTGCTGGACAAATATAATTATGGCCTCACTCACTTCATTTTGAGGATTTCGTAGTAAAAAAAAACCTAAAGTAAGCACATTTGCAGTTATTTAGAATTTCAGCTTACAATCAATGTTATGTCTGTTGGCGGGCTCACAATTGGTATATACTCGTTGGAAAAGTAAATTAAAACTTATTTTTAGGACAAATACATACAGAAAAAAAATTACCACTACATTTTATAAATACCGGCTAAGTGCCAGTCGGATTCGCACACTAGGGGTTCCGTTCCGTTCGTGCCACCAAAATCGTCATAGTGGACCCGCTTCATTAGTAATTTTTCTAAAACACTTGTAATTTATTCAAACTGTTCGTTGTAGCTTCTAAAAACGTTAAATTGTCCTTGTCTGCCAATAGCCTGTTTATGTAGCATTTACTTTACAGATTGTTGCTGACGTTTGCCCTACATAAACTTGTTCCTATTATTTAAACAGTATACAAGCCAAATCAAAGTCGTGAAAATCATTCTCGTTTTCAATTGATTAGTGTCCGGTTGATGGCTATAGGCTCGCCCCTACTACATGGGACTTAATATATATAACTGCGTATATATAACTTAATATATATAACGCATAACTGGCGAAATACTGCCTAACCCTTCTGGGAGTACAGGCGTGATGTTATTTTATGTAAAAAGCACTCATAGGACTGCTTTTAAAATCTTACTCAAATAACACAAAGGTACATAGATAGCCGTATATGTACCTGTATAAAATCGATAAAAATTCAAACGAAATTTATAGAAGTTGTGATAAAAAAAATGGAAAAGTTTCCCGAAAAAACTGAATGTTTTGTATTAAGTGGAATTTTTGTATGAATTATTGAAAATCGGACAGGAGATCGTCTGTTCAGCTAGCAAATAAATGAAAAATGCTTCCTAATTGTACTTACAACTTTATAGCCTTATTCAGTGGACCCCAAAAACATCCGGTGATCAACTGAGCTTATTTAAGCTCAGTTGATCACCGGATTTTTTTGGCGCATTGTATAGGATGTCCGTATTATGAGAGGTCAGCTTATATTGGAAATGTATAGCTTGATATGTAGCTGGGTGTAAATTCACGAAGACCAGTAAGATGGTCACCATAAAAGTATATAGCTATAGATTTTTGGCAATGATTCAATATTATATTTGGAAATAACATTCAAACATATTTCCAAATATAATATAATAGAGTTCATAAATCTTCTAAGTACTGCAAGAAAAACAGCTTTTATACAACAAAATTAGATTTGATTATTTTCCTCACCATCATTCGCAGTTTTCAATTACTCAATATTCTTTTTCGCCTTGCCTTTTCAGTTTTCTTAGTCCCTTGTTGATTACTTATCAATACTTACCATTCCACCTTCGTTTCAGAAAATGTGGCCAAAGACTTCATTCATTTATTGAATAACTTGAGACTGAAAACTGGCTGGGGGTTGATTTGACTGGTTTACATAACCATAATCAGTTGTGAATAGGTCGATCAACCAATGTTCTCTCTGCGCTCTACTTTTCTCTTGTTTTAGGCTTAAGTTAAACAAGAATTTATCAAATATCTTACACTTATAGTTAGTAGAAATCGGGATCCAACAGAAGCAACCAATGCTTTTCAGTGTTTCTTTCCTTCTAAGGCTATTCATTTATTTTCCATTTAAGCTTTGCATTGCATGACGCATGCATGTGCTAAAACTCTGGTATTGGAACTTTAATAATTTGTCGTGTCGCATCGGATTCATTTAATTGGGTAGATCGTTGCATCATAAACTACCCTTCAGGATTACACATAAATTCTCATTTATGTCCGGAAATAATTATATATTCCAAAGCAACTATAGCAAGATAATCAATCCTCCATAAATTAACGATATTTTGAAATTCCGTACAAATTCTGATCCTAAAAACCTGGTAGCTAATGACGACGAGGGTATTCGAAAATGCTGTTAAATACAGATGATTAGCTGAATAACGTTTGATAATGTCGACTTTTGTCGAAAATGTCCGTCTCGTCGGCCATATTCAGTTTAATGTCGCAATATTGTGAGCGTCGGCGGGCGGCCGCGGCCGGTCGCATGCATTTACATACATTAATGCGGACGCTGCACATGCATGCACCTCGCTCTGGATGTGTGTGCGCTGCGAATTAACTGTAATTGAGCCATTCGGACAGCGGCGAGCTGCGCTCTACTGCCTCTGTAGTTTGGCCGCTCAGCCACCACTTTACGTGTGTCGTTGTATCTATTACAAACAATATCAACATTATCTACTTGCCCGTTGCACAGATTTTTTCGTTTCCGAAAGGCTTGTTAGTGTTACGTTTCAATTTGACTTCATCCTGAACGTGTTTTCAGAAACATTTTTCTCCTTATACACAAGTATTGCCGCCTCCTCTACATTATTACAAATTCATAAGAATTCGTTGTTATCGCAATGGAAAGCAACCGATCTAGCGCTTAGGATATTCATCTTCACCCCTATCTGGAGCAGCAAACAGGGGCGTCGGAATTTTGTTATTAGCGTTACTGAGGGGGTTGGTGCCGCTACCGTCGCGCACCTGACTGATTGATAGCACTTCTTTCCACCTCGGGTCGAGCTTGTAATCGAGCCATTAATAAACTTTACTGCCTCCAAGTTTATCCTGCGGACTCGTTCTTTGCTTAATGGGCTGGCAAACGGCTCGGGCATGACACCTGTGCTGGCTCACTTATTGTGAACGCTACTGACATATTGATGAAGTTGTACCTAAGAGGTAAATATCGCATAACAGATTTAACCCACCCACACACCATTAGATAGGTACCCTGTTTGAGGACGAGATTATTTGGCACGTCTCATGTTTTTGTACAACGTAAAATACGACGGATGTTGGCTCGATCATATATCCTGGTTTAGTCACTATGGAACTTAATAGGCTTGGTGCCTACTAAGGATCCTCAAAATCAAAACTTCAATTTCATCAGTGTTTCACGGAAACAAATAGCTGCGGGAATTATTTTATTTGGTTTCCATTTCCAAATTATCTGACAGTGGGTCGAGCTAATGTCACTCGACGCTTGACAAAGCGACTGTTGGCACGGAGAGGCTTTGCTCGCAGCTATGTAAACAAAGAGGACAAAAAGGTTGGAGCAAACAGTATTATAAGTTTTATTTGTGTTCCAGTTTATTCTCTAAACTGCAAAATTACAACTTCACTAACAGCAAACTCGTTTTTGTTGTTTTAAAATTTATAGTCTCACCACGTTGAAACTTTTGTGGGACGATCTTTTCACTCGTTTAACACGTTTTCTAGACCTATAATCATCGGTAATGAAAATTGAACTTGTACCTATTTAGTAATATTGTGGTCAACAATAACTCTGACAGCAATTTGTGTAAATGATCGACCACAACTTACTTCTTTGGGGTTAGTAAGTGGTTATTGTCAACCGCGGTAATGGTGTGGGTGTCAGGAGGACTTTGACAGTCGGTACTCGACAGCAAGAGGCTTAACTTGACAGAATGTAAACGGTTAGGAGACAAGGGAGGCGCGGTGTCGTCGTAAAAAAGGGCAAAGCAATAATTGCGGTAAAGTGCGGAGCGGCATCGGCGCACGAGCTCGGTTCGGCCTCTTCCTTCCGGCCGCCGTGATTGAAAGTTGACATTGAACGGCGCGGGGTGGCACCAGGTACGGCCCTCGCTATTTTTGACCCCGCGACCTATCGCGCCGGCAATCGGCCTCGGCAGAAACTTGCCGTTTTAATCGCGTGAATGTGCCGCAACGTTTGCAAATGCGAACTAAACTAACCTTTCGTTTACTGCCGCAAATTAGCGTCGCGTTTGTACTCCTACAACATTTACGGCTGTTCAATTCGTAAGAAAACATATCTTCGTTGTGATACCAGAAACCAGGTCAAAGACACAGCAGCACCCACAGATAAGTTCTATCTCATTGGAGTGGCTTTCAGTACAGCCTCTGGTACGGGATTAAATGATTGGGATTACGAATATTTTGATTAAATCAGTTCCAAATGATCTGAATGAAGACGGTGTTGACACCGGCGCCGCCGCGGCAGAGTGCCACTCGAATTGGGTCAACGCCTACCGACAAAAGGTGCGGCGTCAGATAAGCGACATTTCCCGGCGTCCAGCTGCCGCTCGGCCCTCCTAAAACAAAAAACAAAGAATATATCTCACCACTTTTCTTTTTTACTGTACGCAACCAATGTATAGATAATCATTAAGCGTCGTTTACTCGGCGCCCTTTAATGTGTTTGCATGCTCAACAATTTGATATCACGCCTGTTTGCATTGTTGCCATTTTGCCTTCCCGATTAGGGTCGCATTCGAGCTCCATATTCATTAGAGCGTAGGACTCGCGACACGACTTTCGTTTTATACGGATACATGTCTAATATAGCTATAATATTGTGCTTTCTTTTTATGAGGATATGGAGTTAAATTATAAAAAGGCAATGCCAATGAGTTTTCCAGTTTTTTTTGCACGGGATGTGAGCAGATTTTTAATCGCGACAGGCTGGAGCGCAAACATGGCGTAACTGGATAGTGGCCGTAGCTGCGTATAGAAAGCTCTGCGGCGGAAGGACGTGTCACTCACGGCGCGCTGACGTCTGCCTGCTTTCAGTGGAGCGCCAGCGAGCTTCCGACCTGCCCTCCGACACCGACACTATTCAACGTCACATATACATAGTCCACAATTGCAATGCCGTATACAATCCAAATGGACTTGCATTGATACATGTTAGCTAAGCTCCAAAAATACTTGTGTTGACACACAAAACACTATAATTACTGCAAAATCCGACGAAAATTAACACAATTAGGAGGCACCTGTTAAATTAAAAGTAAAACAAATAATTATACGGGAGGCAACGCGCGTGTAAAAGCCTGAACCGCGTACAAATTACAATAAATTGTGAAATGAGAACAATGGTACTGTCTCTGAAGGGACTCGGGTCCCAGTAATCATTACGTAAAATGTTGTGACATGGGAGAAACAGACAGACGTTCATTCCGAGGACGCTGTTTGAGATGAGTCCGCAAGTACAACATCCCATTCGAAATCAAATTATATCAACCCTTCTTACGCATAGCTGTTATAAAATGTTTACTTAAATTGTAATTAATTATTTCAGGGTGAGCTTTTCGTTATTTTACAAAATACGTGCTACTTTTATCTTTAATTTGTAGATACCATTTTAAGTATTACGTATGTCAGTATCAACGATAATAAGGATCAAAAGATTCTCATATCATAGTAAAAGTGAAATCTGGTTTATACGCGAGCGGGACAGAAATATAAAAAACCGCGTGTTATTTATTAAAAAATAATGTGGGAGCAAATATTTCTCCCCGAGTGTAGGATCGAGCCCGTGTCGTACCAATTAACTCATCAAAGAGCATTATTTTATATATATCGAACTCGAGATATATATTCAATACTAGCACTTCGCCTGCGACTTCGTATCGTGGAGTACGAAAAAAGAAAAAAAAGTAGCCTATGTTCATCAGACATAATTTCGGCTACTAATGGTAAAAGAATTTTTCAAATCGGTCTAGTAGTTTCGGAGCCTATTCAATACAAACAAACAATCAAATCTTTCCTCTTTATAATATTAGTATAGAAACGCATTAAATATTAGGTACCGGTTAGCGCCGCGAGCTTTTTGGAAAAACTTTAAACGCTAACATGAAGGAAGCAGGATAGTGTCTGTCTAAGCAGCTCTTTTCAGGCTTCTAAAAGCCTGGAGCGGTGATTCAAAACCTTACTATGAGAATCTGCGGTTTTGTGGACTGTAATGAACTTTATGTGGCAGCATACGTTGACTTTGAGGGAGGCTATTTTGGTATGGAGAAACGGGAATAAGAGAAGGACTCAAGATGCAGCGCTTTACCTATCTAGAAGCCTGAAGTCTCCTTCCAGTCCTTGATGCGTAGGTTAGCCACGATAAACGGTTCCTATTTCTTACACAGCACTTAAAATCAGTATAACTTGATATGTAGGTAGATCTAGTTTGATATTTATAGACCCGCAAATCCGGATTTATCACGTAATCCAGATAAATATTAGCGGTAAAAGCTCTAAAGAGATGCTATACGGTCAATCTTCGTCTTCAATCGTCTCGCTCTGACCTATGGTAGACGCTGTAGGAATGAATGGAAAGGAAGGGACTGATAAGAAACGTTAGATACGTTTACCTACCGCCACATTCTAGAAAAGATATACTTCAATGAATGCAGATTTGGATTTTATCGCTGTTTATGGCGGTAACAGTACCCAAGAGCTTATGTCGTACAAAGACCATAGGTTAAAGGACCATAGTTAATAAAAACATTTTTCTCCTTTTAGTGCAGATCGGGTTAAAATAAGATGATTTACAATGTAGTTGAGTTCAAGTTTCAACAGCTTTGCTGTTATGAACTTAAATACATTGATACTTACATTTTTATTAAGATGTGTTTGTTATAAACATTTTTATAGAGGGTTGTTGAGTTTCTGTTTAAATATTTTCAACGTAGCTAAAATTTTCAGTAGCGAAACTACCATGTTTTATTACTAATTTTAAGAGTATCAATTTATAGCAACCCCAAGTTAACTATAGTAGAGCAACGTTGTTTACGGCTTGTACATAAAATCCGATGGAATGAAAAACATGTGCTATTTGTAAATAAATAAGTTCACACGTGCTTTATACACAAGTATCTAGTAGTAGCATGGTCCTTTATCACAGGTACCTATGCTAAGTCATATTGATCTACGAGTGATAATAAACTTAATAATCCAGGGTGGCTGTGACATCGACATGCTACCTGACGATGGATTTAGTACATGACTCTAAAAAAACCTTTTTTCTACCACCACCACCCATGTTCCTTCAGTTGCCTTTGCCAGGGCCACGGTATTTCTTTCGAACAACCCGCGACCCTGGCAAGCATCGGCCCCCGTCAATTACTGCTGACATCTCTTAGAGGCGCGCGTGGAATTGACGCGCTGCCGACCCGAACCTGGTCCTTACCGGACGGCCGTACCCATTGCTCGCCGTCCGCAAGCCCGCGCCTACGGTGGTCGGGAATATGCTTGTAATTCCCGACACCCAGGGCGTCTCCTGCGGCGACTAGGGGCGTGAAGGCGCAAAACTCTCTCCCTCACACGCTCCGCTCACCGCCGCCGATCGCCTCCGCGAGGACACGGCGGTGCTCTGTCCAAGCTAGGCAGACCTCCACCGTATGCTCCACCGTCCTCCGGGCGATCCACATAATGCTAACACCGGGTCGTTTCCTCCCGCCTTATGCGAAACAGGAACCTCCTGAAACAACCGTGTCCGGTGAGGACCTGTGTCAGGCGGAAGGTGAGGACGCCGTGGCGCCTCTGCAACCACCCCACAAAGAGGTGACTTATGGCCGCTATTGTGGCTTGCCCAGCACTAATACAGCAGATTTGTATTTAGAGAACCGACGAAAAATTTCTACGCTATAATCATTTGCTGAGCTCATGGTTATAGTTTGCGCGTCGATGATGCCATCATGAATTAAAATCAATTCTTTAAAACGTTAGTAAACAATATTGTATTTATATCCAACCATAACAAAATCAGCGAAACAGTTACCAAAAAAACAAGAAGATAAACGTCACTGACAATACTCTAGTTTATATTTGGACTTGGGGCTGACAGATTAATACCGAGCTTAAATGGCATCAAACTGTAGTTTGAGCCGCACTATCGCTGTGAGCTCGATTGACGGGCAGATTTAATATTGAATGTATTATTTGTTATTTATGTTTGTTAATGCGTTGACACAGTGCTTGTAAGTGGAAAACGGTTGGCAATATGAGGTAGTTTATCACGTGCGAAGCGGGTCGGCCGACGGAGCTTGCCGTGACGTGCCCGACGCCATAATGCGCTTCATCACGCGACACTACACGCTATTGGTGAAATTTATTTGTTACTAAAAGTTTGTTTACAGCCATCTACTTAACGCCCCCCTCTCCCTGTCCCCATTCTCATCAGATCTACTTACTTTATTGTACATTTGACCACGATTTCGTCCTTTTTAGTTTCAAATGCCTTTGACTGTCACTCTTCTTATTATATTTACCTTATTATATTTTTTCTGTCCTTCTCGGCCCCCTGTTGATGTTTTTCACAAACAGTGATCCCATTCCTCCAGCTCTGTTTACCCCTTCTGCGAATACTTGTTACACGGCTAGTATATCCCACACCTTCGCTTTGCCGATGACATCGTCATAATGGCTGAACAAAGACGCTGGAACAGCTAGACCAGATCCTGTACATTCTAAATGGAGCCTCGCGGTGGGTTGACCTCGGCATGAATTTGGACATGACGAAAAACAGGGTTGGTGCTCGAAGTTGTGAAGGACTATGTCTATCTAGGGCAAGTCATCCAGCTCGGTAGACACAAATTTGAGAAAGAAGCCGATAGAATGATCTAATTGGGTTGGGCAGCGTTTGGGAAACTTCGTCAAGTTTTCTCGTCGTCTATCCCGCAGTGTTTGAAGACTTGGTTTCAACCAGTGCGTCCTGCACGTTATGACATTTGGTGCCGAAACGTGGACACGTCACAGTAGGGCTTGTCCGCAAATTCAAAGTCGCTCAACGCGCTATGGAGCGGGCTATGCTCGGAGTTTCTTAGGAGATAAAATCAGAAATGAAATTATCCGGAAAAGAACCGGAGTTATCGATATAGCTTGCAGATTAGGCAAACTGAAGTGGCAGTGGGCTGGCGGTTTTTGTCGAAAGACCAATGGTCGGTGGAGCAGACGAGTCCTGAAGTGGAGACCATGTATCGCCCCCCAGCGGATGCGGAAGGCGGAGAACAGGGTGCTGTGGCGCAGCCTGGGAGAAGCCTTTGTCCAGCTGTGGACTGCGATAGGCTTAGTTGATTGATTGATTGATTGAATACTTGTTTCCTTAATAAAGTTAATTAAAATATGGATTCAGTATTGTCAGGTAACGCTTCGTTAGACGGTCAGACAGACATTAGTATTCAACACTAGAACACAAGTATTGTAATGATATTGTTGCACAATACATATTCTATTATACCGACGCACATTTGCATAAAACAATAATTGCTAGATGCCGTTATCTATTAGTTATTTATATATGTATTACGTAAAGGCTTTCCTCATTACATGATATTGTTATACTCGTACAATTTGCATTATTACAAGGGCAGGAAGTTTTCTTTAAACAAATGAAAATTGATAAAATTACTTAGGTTGTCTTTAGATAAATGCCTCTTGTAATTTTCTGAAATCTATTATGTAAAAAGTTTACATAGGGCTATCTCTACTTACACTATGATCTGTCAAGTTTCCCTCATAGAGTTTATTTCATAACAGTAAAGTGACAGCAGTTCAAGCAAACTCATAAAAGAATAGGAAAGCGTGTTGATATTCAATTCCATCCCCTTTGTATAGAGTCTGATAAAGGTCCCGAACGCGAGTTATACTGACTTATTGCCATTGTAACAATGGTTAGAATAATCTTTGAATAGCTACATTATATCCGTACCAGAGTACGTAATAACATAGTAGTCGTTTTCTGACATGATTGAAATTTCATACGACCGACGACAACGGGGTAGTTACAAAAGTTGTTTACTATTTTATGAGGTAGCAGTCCTCATTGTTGTCGTACGATAAAACTCTAATGCTTTAACGATACAATAAATCACTAACTTAGACCTAACCACGCCGTTACAACTTTGCGATAAGCTATCAAATTAAGATTAGCGTTTTGGCTATTATTTTAGAGATTATATTCAAGCATTAATTAAACAGAAAATTGTAATTAAATGCGGCATTCTCACAAGTTACAAACAGTATGGAACTCTTATACGAAATCAAGAAACGTATTAAGAAGTCGGTACATTAATTATTTATTAGGTTTAATTGAATCTTGAATCCCAACGTTTCGAACAAGCTATAATTTAATTTGTTCCGACAACATGAGCACTATCAGTCCTTTTACGTTTTCAAAACTTTTGTGCGTAGTATATTCGGGCAAATAGTTTTATGTCGACCATTTTGACTTTTATTTTATTTTTCGTTTATTTTCCCTTGCGCGGCCATAAAACGTACCTGGGCCCGCTCGCGGGGATCGGGGATAACGGAGCGGGCTCACGAAAAATTTATTATTGAGACCTTTTCGCCCGAGCTCCATCGACAGACATTGCGAAGGCGAAACTTATGAATGACACATGTTTTGAAATATTACCTGCAGTGAACTGCTCCCGAGAAGAAAATTTCATGGGATGAGAAGTTTATTTGTCGTGAAATATGTGGGAGTTTTACGAGAGCGGGCGACTTTTACAATGCTACGGAATTACGGATCAGGCATTTTTTTTGCTTTTCTATCTAATATAGACCTATATTGCAGAGTAATAAGGCTGAAAGGTACATCCCCGGGAATAAAAGTATGAGGTGCGACAAATTGGATGAGAAAACTTTGTTATTCAGTCCTTGAGCGCCTATTTGCTTCGTTACCAACAAGGAGTTTTTGAATCAAAGCAAGGAGGAAACATTTTCCTGCAGTTTTATTAAACGAGGAAACTAATCGCTTAATATGTAAGTTGGAGAAGAGAACCAAGTGTTTAATTTTAAAACCCAGGCATTTCAACCAGATACGAATATACTGCATGTGTTCCAGATTTTCAAAAAGGATATTAATGAATTACAAAATCCATAAATAGATGATCATTTATCGTGCCATTGGATTTAACTGGAGCTAAATTGGCGCACTTGGAACGCGTCAATGGTCTCATAGTCATCCTGACTACGACATCTGCCTAGCACATGTGCTCTTTAGTCTGGCATCTATGCGCTTGACCTAACATTCACCCATATACACAAGTGCCATTATATTAAGCGTTGAGTATATTTTCGTTATTGAAAAACGCATAATCGAATAATATAATTTAGCAGAATATGTGCAAACCGCTATAGATATACATACGTAATGTCCATATGTATACTTATAGCAACTGTGTCATCGCTCCACTGGCGATTCGTTGTCGGGCGAAATTAGCGCCAACTCGGCCGTCCCGAGCCTCTGTTTTATTCAGACCCTTGGGAGCTCTGACACAATGAAAAAATTGTTGTATGGTATGCTGACGTTTTTTTTTCCGCCTTTTATGTAAATTCGCCGGCATCGTGCGCCACCTGGCGGGCTCCCGAGGCCTGCCTAAGTGCCCACCACCAACGCTAATCTGTTCCTGCTTCGTGAGCTAGAGAAAGTTCAAATTTCACTTTAACTGTGACAGACAAATAACTCTTAGTTTGTGTGTACGCCTCACAAATAGACTGTATTATTTTGATCACGGGTCTAGAAAGTTTGTCGTGCTTCAGCTGAGAAGGAGAATAGACATTTATGAAGATAAGGGTCGCTCTATGCTTAAGAAAATAACTTAAATTATTCAGTAATTAGACTAGGCTTTATTCAAGATAAAATAATTTTACAAGCACGTTTATAAGTCTGCACGTAGGTACCTGTACTTACTCAGTTTCAGGTTTACGAGCGTTCTATCTACTTGGAATTCAGACTTGATGAATGTATCCGTTGCCTTTATAAAAGAACATTATTTTCAATTCAGCTCTGATGCAAGGTAAAAATACCTGCTGAACTAAAAAATACATTGACACAACCTTTCTTTTATGTAATTGCAAATAGCAGCGTTATTGGGCCAGTGATTTTATCCGCACGAACATTGTAATAAGTAATTTGGCCGGGTCGGTCGATATTGTGCAAGTAGTGCAATCTTGCTGTATCGAAAGTGGTTATCGAGTGGGCGATCGGTATTTTCCCGCCGCCACCGCAGCCTGAGTCACCGGCGCGCGGCGCACGATTCGCGGAACTCGCTGCAACCCTTCGCCGAGGGTGCGTTCGCTAATGACTACCGGACAACGACCGCCCTACGAAATGCAACTTGGACGACCGTGCGAATGTACACTCTCGAAACCACAACAGTAAACTCCAATTCGACAGACTCCGCCATCGTTCTGCAATTCAGTGCGTGTTTATATGCAGCTTTTCAATCGGCAACATTATTTTGATAAATATGCATGAAGTGGCGAAACCAGCGGCGTGGGTAACATAAAACGCCATCGTGAAAATTTAATGACATTACCTGGTAGTCGCATAATGAGTCATATCCGTCGAAGGGTTAATTTTAACGCGATATCGCAACGTAAAATCGTCAATTTCCTATCAAGGGGTCGTTGGGGAAAGCACTCTACTTATTATTTCTTTGCAACAAAATAAAGTGGGGTAAAGAGTACTGACCGCCACCGCCCGCAAATCTGATGAAAAAAATAATTATCACGACACTTCTGCACTAGCCATAATGATACGAGATTGGAAAGCACAACTTTACTAATGATACTTTCTAGACATAACATTGCAATCCTTTTCATTTTGTTTTAAAAAGTGCATTGCAACATCGATTGAATACTTCAAGATTACTGCCCTTATCTTGGTTAATTTATTTAGTGACTATTTAAAACATGAATAAGTATAATGGCTGCTAACCGCCGAGCTCAATTACAAGTAAAAAGTAAATATTTGCCTGACTCATTGTATCCTTTCATGAAGTTTGTTAAATTAAGTACTGTTTGTGTACTGTGTACGCGTTCGTGTATCTTGATTGCTCCAATTCCGATTGTGGCTTGCTTTGTGCTTAAGTTGATCGCGTCAGTCTTTACGTCACTTTATTCGAGCAGAGTGCGCTCTCGTTTGCTCGTGAATCTGAGACTTTGCTTATCTAGATTCACTCGAAAGCGTACCTACATATGTACACAAGTAATGAGATTTTCTAGCTTCAGCAACACTACACTGTTCAAAGAGCTTTAATAGACATCTGCATTCATCAAGAATCCTACGTTACCCGTCATACATTTGCATGGACGTTCTCAAGTAATTTTGGGCATAAATGATAAATCATTTTTATTTCTGTAAGTGGGCATTGTACAAACACTTTTACACGTCAACAATTTTTTTTTAAACTAGATGAGGTCGGTGTTTCCGATCTGACTACTCTGAGAAGAAAAGCCGAAACAAGCTCAGAGGTCACAGTCTCTTTTAAAGTCCAGACATAATCTTGGTCAGATCATGTTAAGACCATGTGGATTGATGTCTGAAATGGTCTTTTGAGGAAAGAACCACACAGATTGAGTGGACCTGTCCAGTCAGTGCACGCATTTGTCAGTAATCGTACAGCTCAACTCAAAACATATGAGCTCAACGATTCGACGAACAATACCAAAGAAAGGACATTGGGTAGGCCGCATAATTACTCAAACCGCCAGACCAAGATTACGATTAAAACTAACTGAGATAATAAAATAAAAAAAAAAAAAAAAAAAGACCCACATAGTCTTAACATTCACAATAAAATTAATAATTTAAGATGAAATGTCCTTTCGTTGCACTATCTTAAGATTTTGTCGCTGTTTAATAAAACCAGTATTTAATTTAATATTCAATGCCAAACACCCACTCAGATTTTTACCGCTGATATTTAAAACTGAATCTAGTTTTAGACTACCACATTATGTACCGTTGCATACCGTTCTATTTTTAATAGGTCGACGGAGTAAGTGATAAATGGCAGTGAAACAGATAACCACGCATTTGAATGATTAAAGCCAATATACTGTAAATTTGAAAGTACCCGCCGCTCCCCCACCCCCTGCAGCCTGCAGGTCTAGAGCGACACATTGGATAAGTGTAGATAACAATCACCATTTTACATTCACTTCGCCAGCCACCTTGACCCACGCAAGGTGGTTCAGTGATATTATAATGCTGTATCCGCCAATGACCACTTCGAAAGTACCCAGACGTTATTCAGTCAGACACACTCGAACGGTTTGCTCTTGATAAACTATTGCGTTTTTACCATCATGTCAAGGAGTCTAACTTTATTGTATTCAAATGAATTTATTCTTAAACTTTTCGATTTAATGGTCGTTATGTGTTAGTTTAAATTTGAAATCGCAAATAAAAATTTGATGAAATATCTTATTTATTTAAGTGGTGTACATACCTCAGAATGCAAAGAAGGCCACGAAGATAAAGCACAACGAAAACGTTAAGCGATATCTGACAAGACAAAATCATTAACGCCATCCAAGTTAAAGCTAATACGAACGGACACTGAAAAGAAGGACTAATAACAGTTTGATTTGCGTTCCATTCCACGGAATACAATGATGCACGTTTGTGTTTTTAGAAATTAAACGTTTCTCTCTCATTTCCTTTATGTCTTCCACAAAAGAACTGTTATTAATAATGTGAATTAATTAAAAGCTTTGGTGAGCTTTTGCGCTTGTTATTTTTAATTTCACTTTCAATGTGATACAGAATGGTTGAGTGTCCATTTTTCTATTACCACACCGGATTAAAACTGGAAAAACATCTCTCCGACAGTATGAGCTCATTTCCTGCAACATAAAACACCGGCATCATAACAAATAGAGCAATAAGACTGTTTTGCTGTGCGCGGTGTGCCACATCGCTTGCACCAAACTGGTTGCGTTGTGAAATAATGCCATGAGCCTGCCTGCCTGCCACATTTGGACTCGCAATACTGTTGTGTACACAACTATACTTGTACACTAATCATAATGCACTAACATTTGAGAAAATGTTAATTGCCTAAATTCCCCGCCTGTTCCATCCTTTGAATAACTTTCTGTTCGGTTTAGTATGCTTCCATGGAAATGGGTCCAAGTTTGTATCGGGAACCATTGAGTCGCTGGAGCTGGGACTGTATTATGCATTGACCTGCAGTCGTCATTGATTGCAATTTCAGATAGAAGCTTGCGGATGTGTATTCTTGTATTATAAAATATGCAGACAGAGTACATATCTTACTTTGAAACATCGCTGCGGATTAATCTTGGGTTTCACAAACAAAAGATTGTTGTTCTACCATATCATCTATATAGATACCAAGAGTTTAATTCGAAATAACTCCTGAATACTAAAAGCTGCAGTCCAAGTAATAAATAATTCAAGAAGAAGAGCGGATTACCGCATGGCTCTATAAAAGGTACACACTGAGTTTAAACTTATGAAATCGTGTTTTTAATGCGGTGCATAAGCAGATGACCCGACTAATGCACTGGCCCTCGGCGTGCGGCGGCTTGGCGACCGACTTCGACAGAAGGGCTCTTTCGCAAACTGGTTTGAGCGCAGGTTTCGCCGCCCCCTCCGCATAGCCACATCGTCCGCCAACTCTGCACGTTGCATACACTCCATCTGTTTAATCCGCACTGTTATAAAACTCTTAAGTAACATTTGATTTTACAAAGTTTACCAATTTTATGTTCTTTTATTAACATTTCTTACAACGTTAGTTACGTGTTTCTGATTCTACCATATTCCACTGTAAAACATGTTTTCATAAATTGGTACTAGTTAAACATAAACGGAAAAAATAGTGAATTCACATTCGCTACTGTGAAAGACGAGTGCGTTTTTTTATGTTTGTTCAGTTTTATGTAGCAGTCACGTGTGTTGACTGTAGTACAATATCGATTTGTTAAAACTTGCACTGTACACTTTAATTCATACCGGTTACGTAACCAGATATGTAGTCACAGTATTACTTCATTTGTGCATGCACAGTACAGTGCACACAGACAAGATGAACGAATAAGGCAGTTTTGCAACCGCGTTTACTTCTCTTGATTGCTTGTCAGTAAACTCAAAAACACACAATACGGCGCGTTCTACATTTTGTTTTTCATCTTTTGCCGTCAAACCTAACTGTCTCGGTGATGTGTTCATTATTTTCAGCACCATTTGTAATGTGTCTGTCGCATGCTGCATGACTAATTTTGAGTTTTCGTCATGTTCTGCTGATTAGATAATATGACAGCTTAAAAGGATAAAGAGTAGTCAGATGATCGCTCTTTGTTGTGTTCGTTAGTGTAAGTACATTGTGATTTGCACGGCTTATGCGCAAGCGCTTGGATTTCTGGCAAGAGAAAGTGCAATGCTGCTCCACTTTCCACTTCAGACTAATACACACTATGCTATAAAACAAGTATACAATTGCTATATTATGTCGTTAAGTAAGCCACGAAGCATACACGTTTTGAGTTTATCTGACCGCTTTAAAACAGCAACGCTTTTCAAAAGGCTTTAGGGATAAATACAAGAGGATAATGAAATGTTTTAGTTTTACATATTTAGTTTTATGAGGAATGTAATGAATAATATAGGTTTATTTAAATATGATGGTAAAAAGGATCTGGGACGAGTCACACTCAGACGACATCTTGTCACGATTAATCCCAGCAGTAGGTCATTTTGTACAATCATTTCGTTAACTATAAACAATTATTTTTATAGTTCTGACAAAAGCACGTTTACCTACGTCACAAAATCCATATTTAACTAAATTATTTTACCTAATAATATCACAATGGTACACCCACCGCTATCTATATAAATTTATTCCCTATAGATATTGGTCCCAACAAATTCATTATTATTTGGTAGATCTATTGTTCTTGGGTCAAAGAAAACTTAACCATTGTTCTGCTATCACGTGTAAATCTTTTAAGAAAATTAAACTGTGAAGACAAGGTTTTAAAGTACCTGATTCTTTGGCATTGTAAAATTTTGCACAACTTGTCCATGAAAACTGTTCTTTTCAACCTCGTTTCAGTTCAGTTCAAACACGTCCTAATGCAAACAATGTGTAGCAATGTAATAATTTTGTATTGCATTTAAAAGATTCATGTTTAGAAACTTGATATTTTCAGCTCGGCTTATATTGCAAGGTGAAGTTGAATTCCTAGGTTCCGGTCTAATAAACGTTGTGCAACGCTTGCCAAGGTAGCAATATCGATTGTAACAAGATGATAAAGATAAGATGATTAGAACCTACGTAGAGCAATTATTATTTAATGAAGCATGCATGGCAACGCGTTTCCTGTATACAAATTTACATTAAGATGAGTATATCCGCAACAGCCATCCAAGTTGTATGACTAAGTGTAATAAGAGTAACTATGTCATGAGAGTGGCGCCTGAAGTCTGCCGCGTGGGCGACACGACTACTGAATTTGTTGCCTTTATTAGTTTCATGCAATTCCTTAATACACTGAAGTTACGTTAATAATACCAAAATCACTACCCATACACATGGGTAATTTAATATTAACTAAGCCAAATATGTCACAACTGGGACAATAAGTAGGAAAACACATGGAATATCTTATGATCTTCCTGCTATTGATTTGTTTCCCTTAACTTTCTACGTCAATTGGAACAATTTAATTCTTCTTCAATCTTAGCGTAATGCATTAATACTGTTGAATTTCGTTAAATGTACAGTTGGCAGCCTCTATCTTCGATATTCCGCGAGGCAGAGACACTAATGTGGGGTGAACTGAACAATTCTATATTTGGACATCATTCGTCGCGTTGAATCAGATACACCGTTATAGATTTAAATTAGAACATTTCGAATTCACTAAGCATGCACACTACTATTTCTTTTACTTAATCGGGTGTTAAAAGAATTCGTGTAGCTTTAGTTTAGGTTTAAATCTTCTACGAAAATTTACATAACATAACATCACGCCTTGTATCCCCGAAGGGTTGGGCAGAGGTGTACCTATAGTACACCCACATTTCGCCAGTTATGTTTTTAAGTCCCATGTAATAGGGGGCGAGCCTATTGCCATCAACCGGGCACAAATCCAGACTCCGGGCTGCTACTGAGAAATTCCAGATAGAAAAACCCAATAACAAGTTGCCCCACCTGGGAATCGAACCCCAGGACCTCATGCTCAGCAGTAGCGATTGCGACCACTAGACCAACGATTTTCATTGTGATTCAATTTGCTTGTCTCTTTCTTTGAGTGTATCTTGCGGTGTGAAAATGTTTGTAAAGTAAATGTGATAATGTGGCACAGGTTGCTGCTGTTGCAAACGGAGCATAGACCAAGCCGGCAAGTTGCCGCAACCGGGGGTCGCGAGGTGTTTCGATTTTAATCTTCCCTGGTGCGCCGAGCAGAGCAGCCACGCTACTCCGCTTCAATGGAGCCATTTGCATGCGACTCGTGGGCGAGGTCCATCTACCCACGGTTACACGGATCGTAAATTTCGTCCTTTTACTTCCAAGGAGGGATTTTTTCCAGAAGAACAGATGTCCATTTTTCCGTAAAGGGCTAATTTATTGCATGTTGCGGTAAAAGCCATAAAAGAAGTCTTTGAATTAAAAGACAGTGTCCGGAATGTGAACGTTGACCTCTCTTATTTTAGGAAATGTAAAAGGTCGGATCGGATTTATTTCTAATCTACCTTTTCAATTCATTATATTTTTACAAAAGGCGACGTTCAACTTGTATTTTTTACTAATGGGGAAGGATGGACACTTAACAGCGTGAGATATATATTCACTAGTAAAATGGTGTTATTGTGATTGAGAGAATAATGAACGAGGTAAGATCGATACGATCGGAAAGACCATTCTCGGCAGCTCTATTCACTTTCTAGTTAGCGGTCGCCATTGTTAGCTGCCTCTAATTTATCTAATGTAAAAGTCATTCCCCATTCAAAACACTTACTTATGTGCTGTTATGCCAGGAGAAAGTTTTACATATTCTTGGCAATTTCATTATAAAATATGTTAGCTAATGAGTGCTCAATGCACTCGTCGTAACGAAAAACCTGGTCTGAAAATTGTGGATATTTTGTTTATGGACACGTTTGTTCCGAGAAAAGGCGACTGTCCGACTACAGCATTACAGCGTGCGTTGCACGAATCATACTGAGTCATACATTTGGCTTTTACGAAACCAAGGCCAAGTGACGCGCGAAGCAATTCGTCAGCTCGAACATTTTCTATTGCAATAACTCTGCTCCATCAAACAAACCCGATTGTTCCATCCCTGTTGTAAGCGATTCATTGGCAGATTTATAAAGTATCTTATTTTTTAAACGGATTCAACGCAAACTGTAGCACAACAAACCCAACTTTGCATATAATAGAGCATCGCTCATGCTGCGTAATCAGTAGTGTCCGCACGAATGCATTGCATTGAGACAAATACAAATGACTGAGAAACTTAAATAGAGAATCAGTCACTTGAACATGAATAAAAAATAGCGCCCATACGGAATCATCAAGCGAGACGCACAGCACACTCAACCGATTACTCAGCGTGTAATTTCGTCCTCGCCTTCAGAATCTGAACCTTAGCAAGTTGAGGAATAAATCTATCAATAAATATTTACATGTACATTGTCAGGCGATACGCAACATTGCACACAATGCCATTTTAAAGTTTTACAGACAGTATTCATTGGCATAACAATCGACCATATATCTTCATCAAATAGCTAGAAGTACCTCCTTAAACCCGAAATTCAACCTCTTAAAGAAATATTTGGCAGTGAACACTCGACATATATATTTATTCTGAAATCATGTGTAATTTTATGTAATGTATTTCGTGTAGGTGCTAATTTTTTGCACTTCATGTGAGAAGACTTGTTGCACATATCCGTGAAAATATAGGTAGGCATTATAAAAAACACTATGCTAAAGTGGACATTAATAAAATTTCTATGTTCCAACCAGAAACACGTAAAGACATTTTCTTTAATTTTCTGTGTTTTTCAACAAAACATTGGTGAGTAAGACGTCGTTGTCGTCGAGGCAGTGAAGTACTACAAATACAGTCGTTTGTGAATCAACACTAGTTATACTAGCCTCTTGTTCCCCGAGACAGTCTCACGGAAATATTTGCATCATTTAAACGAACTGTCGTTGGTATTTTGCTTTAAAGCGCTTACTAAATATTTAGATACCTCCAAACGCGATGCTCAGTTTAGTACAGGGCCAGGGCCTAGAATACTGAGGACTATATTATCTATGTTGTTATTCTGTGGCAACGAATTTTTCATGTCATTTTAAGTTTTACATTCAATAATTTTTCTAGAGAGTATGAGTATCTTAAAATAAATAATTCATTCCTCAAAATATTACAAAGGGCTGGTGCTAACGTGACCCATACCTAAGCAAAAGTCATCACATAACAAAAACTTCAAAAATATATTCAACTGAATTCTTTCCAAACTCCCAACAAATAAGTGTAATGATCCAGAACATAAATGTTACAACTATCCAATAACTTACCAAAAACAAGAGTTTTCACTACAAAACTTGTCCAATAAATTCTAAAAGTAAATTTTGGCAGTTACAAAAAACTATCCATAATAATTTGAAAGAGATCGTTGAAAACTTTAAATCAGTAGATAAACCGTTTAAACTCAAACAGGCGGCATTCTATATTCAATATTGGCGATATTTAAAATCGAATGTGTACCTTTTAAGGAGCCAGCCCTTCAACTCGGCTCCAAGAAATCACCAACAATGTGAACACTCGTGGAACCTTCAGTCGTGTAGGGCACGTATTGTACTTTGCACAAGTACCCCTTACTTTTTCCTTGTGGCGAAGGAAGTGTATTGTATATGTTGTCAATGATAATTCGAAGTTATTGGGTTTTCTCCAACATAAAGTTTTGTTCTTCAGTGTATTCTGATTTGTGTTTTTATTCGTTCCATTAGGTATCGGCGCGTTTACATCATCCGTTACATTTTCAACATCAATGAGTTGATGTTTTTGTACCAGCTCAAGTATTCGTCACTTGTTCTTGGCTATATGGAGATAAGTCTCATATTCAGATTTTAATGTTTTTGTTGTGAACTTATTTAGTTTTAGCATTCGCGTCGTATCAATTGCAACTCGTACCAATTTTATCATCTTCATTCTCAAAGCTCATTACAATGACCATTTCATGAAAATATCTTAATTCACATTTTTACTCCATCCATTTTATCGACTGATGATGTCATCGGTGCAATGTCCGCGTTGCGAAGATTGCAGATGCGCGGGCGCAATGTGCTTGAACACGGCGTTATCATGCACATCAAATGATAATGGTAATTCTGAACTTTTCATTTTATACGCCGTGAATTCTGACTGGTAACAGCACGCACGTCTGGCGTTATTATCTTTTTAATATAGTTGCTCAAAAAGTGGCGTATTGCAGGGTCGTATAGCGTTCGGTATGTGGGCTATTACATACTAGTGTTTTTTTTTACCTTTCCCGAACTCGTGCGTTCTCTTTCCCAACTCTCAAAATAATGTCTATTAAAAAGAAAAACCAACCATGAAGTTTTCACTAAAGAGTTTTTGTGATTCATACAAATACGTATATTTCTAAAAAGAAGCTACTAATTTTATTTCAATATCAGTTTTAATGATTTAATTGAATGAGTTAGGTTAGGTTTCATTTCATTTCATCTCATTAAATTTCATTTTCATTTCATATCATAAAAAAAAAAACTACTGAAGACTAAGCTGTATGGGCGGGCATAGTTCCCTTTGCCTACCAAAATTGGTGAAGAAAAATAAAACTCTGCTTATATTCTACGGTTGGCGCCATTTTCCAGAAATTTTCTTTGCAAGTTAAGTTGTTTGTTGTACAAAATGAGTAATATCGACTCTATTCTTTTTTAATTAACACCACCGGAACTCAGTATAATTGCACAAAATGCTTTGGAGAACATTTTACCGGAAAAGTCATAAAGTCGTTACATATCTACATACGACGAATTTATTGCGTGGAGAGAAGAGAAAATTAAAACCGTCTACGTTATGGTCGAGGTTTTCGATGATAAAAAGTATGCTGAAAATAAGGAACAACGTGGATATAAGTGAATACCCAAAATTAAATGCTTTCTTAAAACGACAATCAGACGGTTTTACAAGGAAAAAGTCGAAAATATTAACATCCAATGAAGTGGAAAGGCTCCCGATGATCGTTATTTAGCCACAAAGGTAATTTATTAATAAGTACTTATATTTTTCTTTAGTATTCAGTTTACGAAATCGCAAAATACAGTCAATACATTATTTTAAAAAACTATAATCAAATCCCTTTTTTTGTAGGTTGCTCTGATTTTTGGCGTTGTTGGAGCTTGCCGCAGAGAGGAGTTAGCCAATATTACTTTAAAATATATTTAAGCCCATGGATAAATGCTACTAATCAAGATTCCGAACACACAAAATAAGATACCGAGAAGCTTTGTTGTTGAAGGAGATTTTCTTAGAATAGTGCAAAAATATATGAATCAGCGGTCCCAAAAATGAAAAACCGACCGATTTTTTTCAAAATTACCAAAAAGGGAAGTGTACAGCTCAAGCAATCGGGATAAACAAATTTGGTAATAAGCCAAAAGAAATAACTACGTTTCTTGGTCTGCCGGATGCTGAGTATTATACTAGGCACAGCTTCAGGAGGACCTCTGCTACATTATTGACAGATTCCGGAGCCAATTTGACGTCCTTAAAGCGATTAGGAGGTTGGAAATCAGACAAAGTTGCAGAAAGCTATATTGGTGATTCATTAAACAAAAAACTAGAAACTGGGAAAAAAATCACACAATCCATTAATTTAAGGTCCAGTCCGTCTCCTTCACATGTTGAAGAGAACATTCGTCCATTTACCTTCGTTGATAATGATAATTCATCAGATCCAATTCCATCAACTAGCAAACGCCATTGTATGACAAATATACATGAACAATCATACGAAATTAATAATAGTTTGTCTCAAACAGTAAATATGCAACCTAAAACTTCCCCAGTTAGTATAAAAAACTGTACCAATTTCAATGTATATGTGTACTATAACTTTTATAAGAAATAAATGATTAGTTAGTTCAGTTTATTGTGTTTTTATTATTTTAGTAAATTGCTTCATTTTTTCGCAACTGTATTAAAAATTGTCGTTCAGTACACCTGCGGAACCGTCATTCAAACTTGTTCCGACTGTCAACCCTCGCCTTCTGCTGCGCCTCGACTCGGGTAGACAATTGTCAGAACTCTTTGCAATGACAGCCTTTCCGCACTTGTAATGAAATATACTATTTCAACACAGTTGCTCATAAAGTGGCTCTTATTACGCCACTTTTAGGTTCATAATGCAGTATACTAAACACGCGTGCTTTTTACTTAACATTACCGCACTCGTGTTTTATATTTAACTTTTTTTTTACTTTCATCTCCGTAAAGAGTTATTATGTCTAAATGCAATGAATATTTTTATCATCTTCGACTTAAACCTTGTACTTTCACTAATTATTTCAATAATTAAGGATAAAAACAATAAGAGTCTGTTTTTTTCCTCGCAAGTGTGTTGAAAAGCGTCGAGTGACATGCGTGTGCATTGATTTTTACCCACTCGGCTCGCGCGAATAAAACTGCCTCGGGGGTAATGACCAAAAGAGCACACTTGTATCACTATGTACTATTATGTTGCAGATATTGTCTTGAGTTTACAGAAGGTGGGTATTATTAGCAAGAATTTACTTTCGGAAATAGACCGAGACTTTCCAAAATCTATAGAATGCACTAGGGTAATTCGATGCGTTTGAAACGCAAACAGATTAGTTGGTGTGCAATTAGAGTGCGGAGCTTGTGGCGCGCGCTAAGTGCCGCCCTACGGATTACGCCTTCGTGCTTACCGCGCGGTGTTTACTCACCGGCGAAGTGGACGTTTAGCGATCGCCTCACTAATGCGCTTTGTTCAATTATTGATCAATGAATCATTGATTTGGTGTCGGGGAAAGCTCTCATACTTTGACGAGCTTGCATCTTTACTTTACCAAATTGACTCGCTCTTCTGTGAATATCTGATAATGCTGATCGATCAGAATGAGAATTGCGAATCATGGTTGTACAAATGCAGAAAAGAAAAAATATAAACCATCATGTTTATGAAGTTATTTTATTAACTTATTGAGTGGGCATTTTTTATTGAGAATTACCGTAGTTCATTTACGATCATTTCTATCAGTCTTTTATCACGCTTTTATTAGCTTTACTTGTAACTAAATAATGAACTAACTATCTTAGAAGTTAATTTTAACCTACTTCTTATTGTCGTATCGAAATGAAAAAATTGGTGGCTTGTACACATGTCAATGTATACGCTTTTATAATAAACTCCCAAGCCATGTACAAGATCTAAGCCTTAATATCATTCATTAAAGCCTTTTGTACCATTAAAGGTTATATTTAGATAGATATATTTATATATTTGCATTGAACATAGGTTTTTAATACAATAAGGTGTTAAATAAATTAATACAGTAACGTGTTTGAATCCTGATACATTCTACCTCATGGCATGCAAAAAATATGTTCACTTTACTACAATTGTTCTATTTACTTAAATCTATTTAATTACTTAATAATTAGTCTGTAGTTTGAAATTTAATCTTTGGCGTTCTTTTTATCACCTTCTTTGCTCCATCTTAAAAAAATAAGTTTATTTGGAAATTTTCCAGCTGATATACATGCGTTAATTACATGAGCTAGAGGGGCACCTTTATAACTACCGACATATTTTATAACCTTTGTAGAAACACCGTCATAGCCAAAGCTTTTTATGTCTTTCAAATATTTAATTATGTGCATGATATGATATCTTGAGGAAGTACTGGTGTTAAAAATGGAGTGTGAATTTCCTTTAAAACATTATTAAACTCACGATCTATTTAAAAAATATTGAAAGATTCAGCTCAGTCAAAAAGATCAGTTAATACTGTATTATTATATTTTATTTGAGATATAGGTTTTCACCTACGCTTTTATTGTCATTTATTATTGTGCCAGGCTGTTTTAGGTTTATATTTAAATTGATTAATGAAGTAATTATTTTGCGAATTCTGAGTGAATTGAAACAATTTTCGTTAATTTACGCGAACAATCAATGTATAATGTCTTATTTTCTTTGGATGGTTTTAATCTCTGTTACCAAAGTAAATGTAGTTTTTTTTCTGCTACAAATACGTATGCCTCGAGATAGCCAAGTAGTATTATTTTATAGATTTGACTATGACATTTTTAAAAGGAAAACATATATGTTTTGTGTAATAATTGAAAAATATCCTCGAAGCTATTATACGACTCATCAGGATATTCTGTATTGTACACGTAACAAAATGATAGACTTTGGAGATGAATAAAAGTTTCAAGATTTTCCTTGGAAGTGTAATCCTTGAATGGTGTGCCAAGATTTTATCAAGCAAAATTTGTTTGTTTTCACATTTATTTGTGCAGTATGATCTGACAATCCAAAATTATTTACTTTGCATTGACAACCTTGTTTAAAGTTGTGAGCAAAATTATCAAGACAAGCAATGTCGAGTTGCTTTGCCTATTATGTTTTTAAATCTATGTTGAAATCCCCGCATGTTTTTTATTATTATTTTTAACTCAGTTTTTTTTCAAAATTGCTGCTAAATTTAAATTTGTAAGCTTGGGGGATCTGTACACACATATTATAATCAACTTTTGTTGCGTCTGTTCAATAGCTCAACACTCAATTATACCAGCTATAGAGAACTTCATGATCTCCGACAATTCCATGTATTCTTAACCGTTTTTGACTGAGAGACAGGAACCACCACGTTTTATAGGACGTGCTCGGTTATGCATATAACATCTATCATTATTTGCTCGCTTGACAATTCCTGGACCATAGTTAAAAGATCCGACTTTAATAAAAGTCCAGCAGTGTTTTGATGAAACACAAAGGATTAGAGAAAAAACTAGTTAGTATTAAGAAGATCAATTATATTGTCTTGTGGTTGAACAGATTTGTTGTTGTTAACAAGTAGCAATAAGTTATTAAAAATGTTTTTAATTCCTCGGTTATTCAAATTTCTATCATACTTAGAGAACATAATAAAGTGTAATACATCTATAATAGAGTCCAACACCATTGTGTGATTGTGAGACTGAAGATCTGTAAAAACCAAATTTTTCTAAGTTAAACAATGTCGAACGAATAATTGCTCAATTTAAAAGTCGGTACGCACAATATTTCGTTTGTATGTTGTATTTTTTGCAATTCATTTCAAAGTTTTACTACAATCTGAACATAATTTTCTGTTCTTTTGAAATCATCCTCTCCCATTAAGACTTCACAATAATCGTCCATTGAAAAATCTATAACCATTTGATACAAATTATGAATAAGCTAGTTCCACAATTTGGTGTGACACACTGACATATTTGTGAATATTGAAAAGTTTCCTCAGCAATTGATAAAACGTTATTAATTGTATTGGAGCTTGTTTTTGGAGATTGTTTTTTTGGGTTTTTGGTTTTGTATCTCAGATTTCTGTTTTTTCTTTTTGGGCCGATGTATTTTGAGACGTTCTTGTACTCTCACAGATTAAAGTAGATTTTTGCTGCTAAGGTGTCGATGTATACTGAGGTTGATGTTATACGTGAAATTGACTATCGCGATTTATTTCTGGGAGTGGGCTCATTTGCGAGATTAAATGTTGCTTTTTTAGACATTGTGTTTGGATGTTACTTCACTCAAGCTTTTTTTCAGTTCGCAGTTTTCTAAAGATAAGGTATTAATCTCTGCGAGTTCGGATATTGAGGATTAAAAGGCTTGGAATTTACCTGCTACAAATTTTGCATACTGAATGTCGTTTCATGATTATACAATGACATGATTTTCTCTTACACAATGAAATGATTTTCTCTTTCTCAGTTTTTTATGATAATCTGGCAGTTTGGGTACTTAATGCGGCCTACCCAAATGTCCTTTCGTTGGTATAATTCGTCGAGTCGTTGAGCTCCTTAAGTTCTGAGCTACACGACTAATGGCAGATGTATGCACTGACTCGTCAGGTCCACTCAAATCTGTATGGTTCTTTCCTCAAAAGACCATTTCAGACCCCTATCTACATGGTCCTCAAATGATGAGATTAATATTATTTCCGGATTTTAAAAGAGACTGTGACCTCTGAGTTTGTTTTTGCCTTTCTTCTCGAGAGTAGTCAGATAGGAAACACTAATCTCATCGAATTTTTAAAATATGATTGACGTTTAAAAAGTGTTTACTACAAACCTGTTTACAGAAATAAAGTTATCGTAGTAGTCGTAGTTCGGGTGTCAAAACTATATTTGGTATCTTGGAGCTGATCTGATGATGGAGCCAGGAGGTGGATAGTGGCACTCTTAAGTGGCTATTAGTAAACCTCCCTAGTTTGGAGTCATATGATGAGTTTTGACGAGTCCAGTATGCACGAGACGCGCCAGAGAGCTTTTTAGTATTGCGTACTTATAATTAATGTAAAGAAAGTGCTCCAAGCTTTTTGATTTATCATTGGATATAAAAGAAGAACAAGTAAAAGTAAATTTAATTATTTTATAATTTTTTGTGAATGTTAAGAGCGTGTTTTTTAACTAGATATTTTACTTAAACAGAACGTATAAGTAGTTACGTCCTGTTTAAACAAAACAAAACCTAATGGTAGTTTAAACAAAAAAAACCCGAAGGAAGTTGTCGAAATATTGTTAAAAATCAAAGAAAATTGACGTTTGCAGATGATTTTAGTGGTATAAAAGTCATTCAAACAAAATGTATATAAAAAGCAATTTTAAGTAATTTTCAATTATGTAATGTTGTAAGTTTTCTGAAAATATTCATGTTTTAAGTGAAGATAGACTTTAGGCTACTTAAAAGATTGCCAAATCAACCAACAATACGTAAGTTGGGAGTAATTTTCCGTATGAAGAAAATTGCAAATCTCATTGATTGGCGAAGGCATATAGCAATAGTACAGATTATAACAGTCATTGGCCGACATGACATTACATAGACATGTAATTACTCACCGTACATGTCGTCATGAATGTAGTATGGTAAAGTCAGTCACCTTGCTGACGGGGGCGAGCACGTGGCCACGTGGGTACGTGGGCTTGCCAATGAACTTGACACCAGGCCCGCCGCCTGCCGCCAGCCGCCCTGCATGCTAATCCTGCCATTGGCTTTGCCTGTTGCTAGTTATCTTACTTTGTTACCCCTACATAACACCAAGGAATTTCATTAAAGCTGCAATTATGTAGGATCACGTTATTTTTCATTAGGCATCAGTTTCGTAACCTCGCCTCCACGATACGATCTTGCAACATTGTGGCAACGACAGTTAACTAAATAATCGACCATTAAAAACTTTGTAGACAAATCGATGGGCCAACTTGGTATTTATGTTTTTTTTTATTGTGGCGATCAAGCTCAAAACGACATTAACGAACTTATCCGTGGCGTCGCGTCGCGTTCAAACAGGCAATGTTCAAGATTTCTTCTTCTTTAACTCATTTACCTACACTTTTTATGAATGCTTCAGACAGTAAAACAAACTAAGCTGAGATCGTGTGAAAAGTGTATCAAGGTATGCCCATTAGACCTATTAAAATTCAAGGCAACGATAATAAGCTCAAAATTTACACCATATCCCTACGCATCAATTTTCACCCGCACGCAAATTTTATGGCTGCTACGGACACGCACATCATATACTATAAATGTGAAATTATTAAAATTAAGGCTCTTTATGAATGTTGACTTCTGGCGGAATATGAAAATTGGAAAAGTTTCTGACTTATGTGCCGCCAGCCTATATTATGGAAGATATTAAGTATAAAATATTGTAACTGAGTTGAACTCTCCTCTCGTGATAGATGTAAAGCTTCAGCGTTTTACCACAATTCCGCACTTGAAGCTAAGTGAGATCATGTTTACAAGACGCTTTGTATTTCAAAATGGACAACGAAGTGCGGTGCAAATGTTTTGGACTGCATAACTCTGTTAAATTGACCTTGTTGCTATTGTCTACACTTTACGCGTTTGATTCAACGGTTTTATGGAATCATGGCCAAATTAGTCGGCAAGTTAATGGCTTAGCGTGGGTGCGGCGATTCAACGTTTGGGTTCTTCATCCATTCCGTCTTGTTTATCGATTAGTCAAGAATCCGCGCCCATGGGCCAACTTATGTCATTTGGCCGGGAGTCAAGGACGACGCCGCGCGGCTCGCCGGTGCCTCGCCGGCCTTATTTGGCGATTGGTGGGCGCCAGTTTTACGACTTTGCCTTTTTTCCTACGCCCTGTTTCCATGTTGACTACATTTTAGATAATAAATGTGCGTATGTGTGTTACAGACACAGGAATCATTGACCTCTGGCAGTTTTTTCTTCTTTATTTGTCTCAAGGACGACTATTCACTCTCTAGTCTTATCACGTCGTCATCCACAAGATTGCTTATTTTGTTAAGTAACGCTAAAATAACTTTATTGTACTGTACTTTTCGCAACTTTCATTTTTTTTATAAATAAATGGCTGTACATAATGTCTAGCTACGTAATTGAGCGTCTGAGCATGTTACTTTTTATTCCGTTGACGTGAACATTTATTATTGCATAAGGAATGCGTGCAATCGGAAGTATTAACTGTTCGGGTCGTTGACGGGCTCTGTTGGCTGGAAAAATGGAACGTGACATTTTAAATTTGGCGCAAAGCTCGCGACATTAATCTGGCGCGTCGCCGCCCTCGCCCATGCCGTGCGTGGTTTAATCCGCCCGCTCCCCGAACGACCCGGGAAGATGGAAAAATCTCGAAAGACTCACATCAAATTACCAGCTTTAAAGCGTAGTGAATTCCCTTGGGCTCCAGACTACACACCTTGCCTTTCAGAGACGCCCCTAAATAACGTCGCGGTGTCCTTCGGGAAGTTTAGTAGGTTCGGGCGCGCACGTGCTTTTGTCATAGTCATACTTTTGTCGAGTTTTACGTAAGACGTGCCGCGCACTTCGATTGAGTTTTAAAAGCGCGTTATATGTATAACTTTACTGATAAAATTCTTTTTTACATATTTTTTTTTCTTAAAATACAAAAGTTTGCTGCTCCCATCTATGCTAATAAACTGGCTTACTCGCATATTAAGTATATATTTGCTTCATGTTCTTCGAAAATATTGTTTTAATAACACTACTAAAAGTTTTCCGCCGTAACTTTGTTAGAATTAATATTTATCTTGGTTGTCTTAAAATTAAGCTCAAAGCTTCATAACAGCTAAAAACAACACCAGTAGGTACCTCAGTTCTTCCATACGTGGCGTCACTTAGTTGAAACGAGAGATAACTTTAGTCATTCAACCAATCAAATAACTGCTTTATTGTAAACCTACATCAGAATGTGATCCGAAGAACTTCTTCTAATTCGTCATATATTTACGTTTATTCATCAACACATCAACTGAGCAAACATTGTTGCAACAGGAACCAGCTAATGGATGTTATTAGTACATCTTGAGCACGACCTGCCAATTAGTTTGAATATTAACATGGTCCATTAAAAATTCTTCTCGGATCGTTTTGATAGTCATAGTGTACTTTAATAGTTGTTTCACAAATAGGTAACAACTCTCAAACACAGCTTCCTCATTACCTACAAGTATAAATGGTAACCGTAGCAAAAGCCAATTCCTCATGTTCAGTGTGTCGTGTAAAGTTTCTCTATTGTTGTCTAGCGACGCTAGCTCAGCGGTGAGCCCCCTATCTTGAGCCATAGGTCACAAGAGATACATACCAACAAGTTCAAATTATAACTCTTAGCTACTACGAGGGACATAAACTGCTGCTATCTACTGTTCACGTGTTGTTGTAATCAGTAAACTCTCAAAGATTTTCTTGTAAACTTCGTGATGGCAGTTGAAAATATCTCGCTTATGAAATGTCTGAAAAATCTGAAAATTCAATTGCTAGGCACGCTTGTGTGGATGTGTAGGGCCTTTGTCTCCTACCTGTCGCGCTGCCACGGAACTAGCTCAAGCTTTTGAATTCCGCCCGTTCGCCATTTCAGACGTTCTGTAAAAAGACGCGTTACACGTTGCCGCCGCAAGCGTGACACTTGCACACTTGCGACTGCCTCCACGCTCAACAAGCTTGCTTTAACTCCCAGCGCCCCACTGCCTCTTATTAGGGCAGTCCTATCTCCAGACTCAATACAGACTTTTACTTAGTAACAACCGTTTTGTTTCCTTTCACCATTATTTTAACTTTAGGCACAAGCTTACATAAGTAAGCATGTGCCTCTTCAATCGTGTAAATTAAATTAAACTATCGTTCTAAAACGCAGCCACCGTTTCTTCGAGTTAATTAGTTAATAAATGTGAATGTGAAGCTTCTTTTCTTCTTACGGTACAGTATCTCACGCGTCGCGGTCGTAGAGTTTGCTTCGCTAGCTAAATATTACACTCAGCGATAAGATAGCAATCGCATACTGAGGAAAGGTAATGTAGCTTGTAAAGATATTTGCACAAAATCCAATCTTGTACATGTCGCCGTTTCCGTAATGAATTCAACAATAATTAGAGTTGCCGCAGGAGAGCGTTGGCTGAGCTTACCGGCGGATGTCACAAATCCTAGCCAAGGGCCGTGTAATGCAAATAACAGTGTTTACCTGGCCTCTTCCCCCGCGGCCGCACCGCCACCGAACTCGCAGCCATCGCTGCGATTCATAATAACCGCTTTTATTTCCGTAACTAGCTACGAACGCTCTCATTTTGTCGGTTAACGCGTATTGTGTCATGGCAAAACGAATGCCGCCCAGTAATGGAGTTTTTAAGCGCCGCGTTTTCGTTCTGCGCTACAATAGGGAATTATGTAACAAGAATAGCGACGTGATTGCACAGCAAACACTACCCCCGTACAGATTTATTGTTTTAACTCTTGACTTCAGAATTCGCAATATAAACGTAAAAGTATGTAATACCTATGCACTGTTTTGGTATTCACCGGAAGGTCAGGCAGAACTTTTCATAAAACAAATGTAACATTAAAGAAATACAAATCATTAAACCAATGTATCTTATCATCCAGCGAGAACCGAATTAAAACAGCCAGACGTTCGAAAGAAAATAAAGTACGACTTGAAAGTCACGCACCGCAACACAGTTGACTTAAATGCATTTTTCACTGCACATATTATATGGTTTTGTATCTTCAGTGTGTTTGTGTGTGTGTATAAATCAGGCCGAGTGCGTCGCGAACGCTCCAAACTCCAATTTGAGGAGAAGTCTGCAAGAAACCGTGTGGCGTGGCTATTGCGAGTTCAACATTGGTATAATTTGCCGGGCATATTGGAAAACTTGTAATTGTTTTAGTTTTATTTTCAACCGCCAATTTTTTCTAAGAATGATATCAGTTTAGCGATTTATCTTATCCGGTTATAGCTCAACTTAAACTTTATCTGTTTGTATACTACAAAAACCGTAAAGATAAGAATCGACGAGGTGTAAAGCCTAACTCATTCAACTTTATAATATAAGTGTTCCTTGTTTCAGATTTTTGCCCGGAGTCATATATCATTGTAAAGGAGCTCACTTCAAAGTAAGTTAAACATTACCTATCCTTACCTACATTAAAGTTTAAAGTTATCTACCGCAATGACAAATCAATCCGCATACCTTGCTCATAATAAATCAACTCTACTTCGCTATCCTTTTGTAATATTTTGTCTAGCTGAAAATTTATTTCGTTTTTTAATATCGTACTGTTTCTCTCTAATATTTCTCATGATAACTATCTTGGCAAAATACCAAGATCTTACTCGCTTATATTTCGTATGTTTTGCTCAGCAAAATGGTTCAATTTTTCTCAAAATATTCACACAGGCTTTTTAAAATGAAACTTTCGTTCGGCGATCACTTTTCGTCACTAGTCTACGTTCTGTCGATTGTATCGGGCCATTCAGAAATATGTGTTCTTCGTCATTGTATTGTGCTTCCTAAATGCTGAGAAACAACCTGTCCTCTATAGGTTGATACGCCAAAAAATCATGTCCTCGTCATTGATAAAAAAAATGGGACACTAATGTATATTTTTGGCTTGATGCTATCAAAATGTCAGCGGAATTAGGATCAATAAATTATTCTGTCAAGGTAACCAGACGGCAATTCTATAAAATGATTGCTTTGATTGAGTCTGATTTTGAACACAACGTTTTTGTCAAACAAGGAAACACCGGTTAACCTTGCACGATGTCGCTTAAAAGCAACGTCCTTTGTTAAATTGATTGGAATACGACGCGTGCCGTTCCATTTAACTAACTTGTAAACTAAATAGATCAATGTACAAAGGTAGCACTCCGATATGCATGAAAGAAGACTACTTAGTTGTTTTGTTTATTCGTACCGTCTGAATTACTTATGGGTCCGTCGTTTACCTAAGGTTTTTGTACGTGCAACGAAGGCCAGGTCCACAACTCCGCTTCACAATTTCGGAGAAACAAGCTCGCCATTGTCTGGGTCTGCCAGGCCGATCCACATTAATAAATGCCAGATTGCCTCTCCGTGAAGTCTACACAACTGTAGCGTAAGAACTGTGCTTACTGACTAACATGTTTTAGTTCAGACTTCTTTTCTCTGAAATCTGTAAGATTCTGAATATTTTCCTTTTTTTTTTAAAACTGTCTTTAAAAACTTTTTCTGCTATGATCAAAAAGCACTGCCCTTAACCTAACCTAAGTAACCTCAATAGGGCCTTTAAAATTTTGTATAAAAATAAATAAATATAGAGATTTTATATGAAATAAACTTTATTCAAGATAATTGGATAAATGTCATTGCAATATTTTATCTCATGTTTTAATTAAATATTCCGAAGCAACTTTGTAATTTATAATCGAGCCGAAACCAAATTAACTGTGTGTTGCTTGTCAGCTATAATTCGAAATCCTTGTCTTGCTTAGTATTGTTTAGTACAAATTGACGTTAAATACATAAAACTTCAGTTGAATAAATTTCAGGTTTTTGGTTAGACAAAAATTTATAAAAGCATCGTCGTAAAAATGTTTTTATTAATAGATTCGCTTACGTTAACAAACAACAGCTCGTTTTAGAAGTATCTTTAGGTAAAACAGCAAATTTATTATCCACACACCAAACTTTTACGAACCATTAGAGCTAGCGTGGACGTGGCCGGGACCTAATTGTTTAACGACCGAAACCAAAGATTGTTTTGCTGCTACGAACTTTACTTCTATATTGTACTAATAACACAGTATTTCACTAGCTCCAGAACCAATATTGACAATGTCTCGAATGTGTACCTTAAATGCCTGCATTATTCCCACACAAGTTTGTACGTATCCCTTTAATACCTTCGCTCGAACTTTGCACTTCCAAAGTTGTAAGCACAATTAGTCATAAATAATTGAACATGGTCGATATTCCTTTGTAAGAAGACAAAGAGATGTCATACTCAAAACTTTGTCAATTTACGTTGAAACCGTAAAGCCCCTTACTAGCTCATGTCCTTACTTGGTAGAAAAGTAGAGGTAACATCAAGAGAACTTTCCACTCGGGGTACAGTCGTACTTAACTTGTCTAGAAAGGGATCAAACTGCGGTGCATTCTCCGCGATGTATTATGCAGTCCCGGAGCGGGTGCCAGTGTAAGCGGCTCGGAATCACTCCCACTCTTCGCCGAAGAACACACAGCTATTCCTTGAGAATTTTCTATTCCAAAAGTTGGTGGAAACCATTTCGCTTCAAATATCTTTTGTGAATTACTTGCGACGGATCTGATGATTGTAACTTATTGCAGTGTTTTCTTTTGGTTTTAGGTTTCAGCTTACTTTTCCAAAGACACTGGCAGCTCTTGCAAATACTAGTAGGGACTTGAATAGAAGCAATTTAAAAAATACCATTTGTAATATTGATCGTATGGAATCCTATCGTTAGCGCTCTGTCTTCTCGTTCTTACGATCAGGCATATGGGAACGTACTCAAACAAAAAAAAGAGACTATCAGCAATCTCATTTTAATCGGATCATTTATCAAAAGTCAAGAGAGCGCACAATGGTAACTTACTGCAGTTGAATGCGTAAGTGAAACGGTTCGATTAGGGCGATTGTGTGCCTTATAAAGTTACAATCTCGCTTAAAACACGTTGAATGTAAAGTGGGGTGTACCTGAGCTGATAAACAGGCAATATTTCCTTACGGGTTTGTTGTCACAGCTATTTTAAATTTATGTGAATGTTGAGCCGATTTACAGAGCAAATGTTCGCCGGCTGGGTAAGCTAATCGCATCTCATTTCCTACGTGTCGCGCGTTGTAGTGGGAAGCACAAATGAGATTGTGGGCTGACGTGTCGTTCCGGAGACCCAGTCGCGTTCGACATCGCACCCGAAACCGCATCGCCACGCTACTCGCTGTTTACAAAACATGCTTCTATCATATAGTTGGGGAGAACCGTATGTCGTATAGTCACGTTAGTCAGTATTAGCTTTTTGATAAGAGATTTTTAACCAATAATTGGTCTAGCTCGGAAACCAAACGAACATTTTCAAACTAATCTCAACTCGGCTTGTCCCAGTCTTGTCAGGCCCTTTCCCGTAATGTACTATAACTTTGGTCTAAACATTCGGTCTTCCGCCTCCCACTAGATCAGCTACCTTTTTCATGTCGTGGATAATTCTGGCTGAAGTGTCTGTCTAACTGTTTGCCGATTCACAGGCCCCTCGCAAAGTCTTGTCCACTCCAACGGGCATCGGTCCTTCGGCAGATATGACAAGCGCACTCACTGCCACTTCAGCTTGCTGACTCAGTAAGCTATCTCGGTGACTTCGGCTGAAAACATTCAATACAATCGTTAAACGTGCCTTCGTCTACGTACGTCTTCAATAAGATCACAAAACCAGGTTTATAGCAAACGAAGGTCAATTTAGTTAAATCGCAATGCACGACTTTTCGAACGAATAGAAGTCTTTTATCGCGTTTAACGCAACGGTCGGCTCTCTACTTACACGATTAATTTGAGTCGATATATCCGCATTAAAAGCGGAGCGAGGGGGCAGCCAACCGCGCCGTTCTGTGTAAGTAGCCCCCATTCGGACCTTTTTGTTCTCGTTACAGTCACTTCTTAAGGAACTCTTTAATCTATTATCGCTCCACCTTCAAGACTGTATAACATAGCGTGCCATGTCATAAGTGAAACGTTTTCCTAGTTGGCTATCGATCGGAAATTGGTAAGGTCTAAATGTCGGTTTCATACGGTCTGGCGGGCGGGCGCACGTCACTGGCCGCCGAGACAGACAGGCAGCTCGCGCGGCGCCTGCGAGCCCATTAGACGTCTGCCCGATGTGGAACGCTCGATAAACTTGTAAAAACGCCTTCTACCATTTAATTTTATACCTTCGCTTAAGCTTTGCTATTGGCAGATTTCTTCCTTCCTTTTTATGGGTCCGTCATTAACTGTATCGTGCGTCTATTATTTCTCGCTTGTTTAATCTGCTCGTTAATCCAGCAGTGTCGATTCAAATGCAGGCTTTCGCAGTGAATTTATAACAGTTTGCTATTTTGTACTTCTACAACGATTTCATAATCAAATACAGAATATTTAAGTATTCGTTTGAAATGAAGATCGTACAGGTTGAACACTACTGAAATAAATGTGCGCTGAATTAAAAATAAAATGATACCAATAAACTTTAAAGTTCACATTAGAAGCGAACGCCAATACCACACCTCAAACAGGGCAAGGGAAGTGATATTGATACCAAATATTTATGACTTTATGTGATAAAGTTTATGTTGCGGTAAGAGTTTTATTTCTCTCGTGAAACGACTATAACTTTTTCGAATAACGTAATATAGAATAAGGGAATATTGGGCAATAAACTGAAATATTTTCATCATATGTTCTGTACTCTTAACATGAAGAGTAATAAATGTACGTATGTACAGTCATCATGAGCAAAAATATGGAGGCATTGCTAAATTCTATTGCTTTTCTTTCTAACACCAACACCTTGGATTTTTCAGAATATAAGTAGAAACTGCCTCGGACTGCCTCTTTGGTCCAGTGGTCGCAAGAGCTACTTCTGAGCATGAGATCCTGGATTCGATTCCCAGGTCGGGCAAAATGTTATTGGGTTTTACTATCTAGAATTTCTCAGTAGTAGCCCAGAGTCTGGATTTGTGCCCGGTTGATGGCAATAGGCTCGCCCCCTATTACATGGGACTTAAACATTACTGGCGAAATGTGGGTGTACCATAGGTACACTTCTGCCTAACCCTTCTGGGATTACAGGCGTGATGTTATGTTATGTTAAGTAGAAACTGTATGTGAAATCTTTTACTTGAAAATTAGAGTCCGTTAAAACGTGGCGATGACATGCAATATTATAACCTATCTCGTGAAAGTTGGAAACTGCTAACGTATTTACGACATTACTGGACCACTGAAGACGCTTACAAACAAAATTTGTAGCAGATACTTGTACAATAACTGTATTCAATATAAACTTCGACGTGTAATGAATTCTCGATGGCGACATATTCTACGATTAAACGCTGCTAAACTCTTAATTAGAATGTAAAGAGAACTTCAACAATACTTTGCCGGTTGTCGGGGCACGTACGCGAACTTTTATTCAGCGAATTTGGTTACGTAATTCGTTGGAAATATTCAAGTTTTCCCTTCGGCGAGACGTTATCGCGGGCGGCTCTCAACGCGGGCGTGGGCGGCGCCGCTCCCCGCGGGGACTTAATTTGTTGCTCTCCTGGCGCCTCGCATCTCACTTTCAAACGGCGTAACGCGACCTTACCACTTCCCCTTCTCCGTCATCGTGTAGACATGATGTTCGCCTGCGCCCCGGTTTTCCTAGATCGAACACGAACCCTTACACCACTCTATCTAACCCACCTTGCGCTATTTCACATTTATTATTCCGATATTGAAACGAAAAGATAACACTTGCTTGGCTTTTCAAAATATTTATAGATACCGGTTTGGAGAAGTACCTATTGCGGTCGGTTTAATCGCTAGTTGCTGAAGTTGCCTAACATATTTATGATTCAATAAATAGGATTTATGGTAATAAATAATACTACAGTAAGTCTTCCGTTTACTGTCAGCCTGCATCATCCCACTGAAAGACAAAGGCTCCATGACTTTCACCACTTTCGATCCATGGACCACTGGTTTTATCGACCTCGGCCCACCATCTTTTCTTAAAAATAATACAATCACCTACATACTTTTATTAGACAAGATGCTACTGATATTTATAAACACGAAGCCACAATTACACACTGATGCAGCTATGATCATACCTAAGCCTTATTTGGCTACGTCTGGTAATAAAAGTGACACCTGTAATAATTTAATGAAACATCAAAATAAAACCAGCAAAGCTGGTGGATCCCGCAACACATGTAGTTCTTGGCAAAATTCCATTACAAACGCGAAATACTCGAGACACGCGTTCACTTTATTCCAAATTCGATATACCATAGATTCGCGTGGCACAAGCAACGCGACAATCTAATCACAATACCATAAAGGAGTGCACCGTAAAATATTTATGGGTGCGGGAGCAGGCACGCTCCGGTACCCGGCTCCACCACGGGCCATCTACCTCCATCAACCTCGACGATAGTTCTGTATACGTTACTCCACTCCTATAGTAATTTTGTTGTTCGATGCAAATGTAGGTTTAGTAGGGTTTAAACACGAATAAAAGGTTTATTTTTACTTATGTTCTGGTTCTTTTTGGTCCCCCTAGTCCATATTGAATGGCATGATAACTGAATAACATTTGAACTTTCATATAAAAAAATTGAGTGTGTGGAGAGCTCAATTAAGCAAGTCCTGGGACCGGTGTGGGCGCAGTGCTCGTTACACACCCGCTCAAATTGGCGCCGACCACTGAACTGTAACGATAATGACGCCGCGTGAGTTGTGCCCCATTCGTCCACTAACGTAAGCTAACTCCTCTCATGGGAAGCCCTAAAAGCCACTTCATGCGAAGTATGTACTTCCACATTTGGCAGTCTCACAAAACTTTGTGGTTTTTGTGGCACATAAACAATTAGCACACGTGTGCGTCCGACCGCTTATCGATTGATTTGACTTAAAATACATAGTTTTGAGCCGCGATGTCGATCGGTTTCCGCCAAATTTTCCGCTGCGGGCGCTTGGCAACCGCACTTTGGGGCTAGCCACCCATACAAATTGACAGGTTAACGTGGTAGACATTGTGTCAACTTATACAACAGCAATTTACAACATTCCACATTTATTCATATACTAGCTTCTGCCCGCAACTTTGCCCACAAGAATGTCAGATATTATCCTACGTGAACGTGCTACCGGGACAAAAAGTATTCCTTATGTCCTACACCAGGATGCTATCTATCTCCTTGCCAAATTTTATCGAAATCCGCTCTATGGTTTAGGCGTGAAAAGACCTTAACCACATAATTATATTGGATTTCATGTTTTTTTTTTCTAAAATATAAGTAGCTCCTTTTAACATCAGCTGGCTATCTGCCAGTGAAAGTCCCGTCAAAATCGGTCCAGCCGTTTCAGATATTATCTAGAACAAACAGACAGACAAACAAAAATTTAAAATAGATAGTTTTATAAATTTATATTTTGACATGTATTTAGTCAAAGCTGTTATTTTGACATCACAAACAGACACTTCAATTTTATTTATTTGTATTGTATAGTATTTATATATTTGCCATAACTCCATTCGCGGCACGTATATTGGCAACACTCATAATCATAGTGAGCGCGATCGACCACTGAAAGCTTTTTGAAAGCTCGTAGTGACGCGCGATGAAAGGTTCACGCGGTGATTTCAGGCGAGTCATTGTAGCCCGACAAGCGAAAGTGACAGCTATAATGTTTGCTTTATAATGTATATCACAAAAAATCTATTTGACTATTCGTTACGTTTCAGGGAACATAACGTAAATCGTAAGTATACATGTTGAAAGTAAGTTTACGTAGTAGAAACTATTGAAATAATAAGCAGGGAACAGTTACAGAAAGTTCATATTTCTTTGCTATCGGATACGTGATAAATTGCTAAATAATGCGCCCTCTGTCGTCGCTCTAACCCCACCCCTAATGTCTTCTTAATGCTGCATGGAGTTGTCACATTGCATTTTGAGCTGGCGTTTACCGAAGGTTTTCACGGTTAGCTTCCTTAAAACTTTTAGGATATTCTCAGTACTGAAATATGTTCATTTGAAAGCGTACAAAAAATACTAAAGATGTTCAGAGTGCGAGACGCTTGCGTCATTTGGGGCACTCTATAAGTGCACAGAGTTGGTTAAGTATGAAAACCTCCATTTGAACGCAAGTTTTTTTTGCTCGTTTTGCCTGTGTCGTCTCGCCGCGCGCTCCTTTTGTTCCACGAACGTGATCTGGCCGAGATGAATCCCACGGACGGTATAGCTCCGTTCCTCTCTTCAATCGAGTTTGTTTCTGTCTGTCACACTTTTGCTGCTTTGCGTATTGCCACAGATGAAACAGTTTTCTTGAAACTCCGCATACAAATTCCCTTTTCGGATGCGAGAATTTCCTGGTCCATTTGTTTTCGCGACGTATATGACGTAAAAGCATAACATTTTTGTAACATTCGCCTCACCGCTGCTGTATGTTATGGTTCGCTTAAGATTTACTTTCCAATACGACGCTAGATATCAAACGGCTTGCACTCAAAAATTAGATAAATAAATATGAATGAAACAGGTTATTTTTTACAAGAAATTTCGTGGAGGTTTTCACTATCTTTCTGAATCCATTGTTCGTTAAACATTCCAACTATCTTTAAAGAATTCTTTGAACACATTACATTGGCCTCGTATGAAAGAGATTGAAAACTTTTTCAGGATTTAGATTTGTTTTTTCTGCGTGCCTGATTTCAAGCCGCTCTGCCATCCCATTAATAATTTCTATAAAAACTTTACTCTGTTCCAGAGATATAAATCTCGGATTTGAGTCATTTCCAATATTAAGTTATCCTACTTTTATTTTGACTTCTTTCAAGTGGGCACTTTAGATCCAATTGTTATGTAGGAGCTGTAGGTAAATACTGTGTAAACCTGAATAAATAGCAATCTCTCATTTATCGATTAAATATAACTTTGGCGCCCCCTCAAAAGACGCCAGTGCACTAAATGTAACTCAACTAATTAAACATTAAATGTTGTGTGAAGCATATTCGCATGTCACAACACTGGCGCCGGATCTGTTGTAGGCGATACACGCTGGAGCAGTTATCTCAGTATCGCCTGACTACGCCCGTTGTGGCCGCCATGTTTATTTTTAGTCTCGCGTGAACATTCACTATTGCGATGAAATTTACAGCGATCGCCGCGGCTCGCCGCTCGCCGGACTCCGATACCAACGCTTCAAATGACAAGCTACCGCTATTTCAAAAATGACTGCTATTTTACGCGAAATTCCCGCTCTTTCTATGAGCAATAATTCTTTTGTTCACCGGGTGAAAGGTCCATGAGATTACTTTTATTACGCGGTATTAGGAGGAAACTCTTCGATAGAAGGACGTTAAAAATGCTTCAACGGTCCAATTATCTATTTTTATATTTTTTATATTTACTTTTTGGTCCAGAAAAAAATTAAATTGTAACCCAAGTCGATACAAAAAATTTTGATGCATAAAAAAGTCTTGTTACTCTCTTAGAGGGCTCGTTCCGAATTAAAACAGTTGGTGAAAAAACGCGTTGTCACGGCGGCTAATACCCCTGTTCGTCAAAATAGCATTACCCGCACGGTGGCGTTGCGAGGTCCCCCTGTCAGGCTGAGATTTGGTGTAACTTAGTGACTGATTAGCAATTGGTGTGAGCTGGCGGGCGCTGGCGCGACAGGTGGTCGGGGTGCGGGGCCTGACCCGCGGCCTCTCGCCTGATTGATGGCCACGTTCCGTTCACGCTCTGACTACCCACCTTACATTTGATTTGCACTTCGCATCACCCGAAATCATCTGTGTTAGTTATATGGGAGGACGTAAAGCTGTCAAATAATTACTGGGGAAATAAATAATTACAACGACCATTCATTTTTTATTTCAGCTATCATTAATTCATTACGGAAATTATTGAGGAAATGAATTATAACTAAACAATAAAATAACAATTAGAATTAGAGCATAGTTATAAAACGACATCGAAATGTTAATTAATGTGTCTCCATTTCAAAAATAATATCGATTATTCTGCAATATCATCAATTCAAAATATATTTGACTTGAACTTCGGGAAGTGAGTTGACTGTCACGCAAATGTCAAATGTCGATTGTTATACCTGAGCGGTCCCACGCTCCGAGAGCGCGGTCTAATAACCCGAGGTCAAATCTTGGCTCATGCATATTCACAGGCGACGGCGAAGTCGCCGGTGGCTCATCTGTAACGGTCCTGCGACCGGTTGTATGAGCTCATTGTTGTGCCCAGATGGTCGCCGCGATCGCGGTCGTCCTGCGCCGGCGCCGCCGAACTGCTTGCAAGCAAACACTCGATAAGGAAGCCAGCCATTATACGTGAAATATCTACCTATATGATCTAGCGCCGCAAACAACATTCAAAACCAGTTTATCCACTCTAATTTTAGTACTAGACTCTAGTTTTGTTTAAACGTTGATTTTTAGAGCACAAATCTGACACTTAGATAAAGTATGCAACTTACGCAATTATTGTATAGCGCCAATATTGACTCTTGCGTTAGTGACAGGCTGTAGTAGAGTGAGAACAAAATAGTAATGCGATTGCGAATTACATTGTGCCAGTTTTTATTGTCGATTGTCGGGTTATTAAGATTACAAAGGCAGGGTCAGTTGGTAAACACCGTCGCGCCGGTAAAAATTATTTATATTCTAATCTAAGTGCCAGCTACAATCGCTCATAAGGGTGCATGCGTAATTTGAAATACGTTTTTCTTTTCATGTAATATTATGACATTATATTCATTGAAATAAACGGACGGTGCGTAGCGTAGGCGACAAAACCCTTGTTACACTGCGTGAAATTTTTGAATTGCCCACCTGTTATTTTTTAATACACGCAGGTGATGGATTACTCCCTCCGCTGTACCCAATTTTTTTTAACGTGATGGATTTATTATTCTAGTTTTTTTTTTGGTTGGCTGTAATCGATGCCTAGATATGAAATCCACTCGTCAAACTTTTTCCAGTATTTTGTTTGCATAGCTCAACGGTTTTGACTGTTAGTGTATTGTTATATTAAAAAGCAATTTCCTTTTTTATCTATATTGTCATTTAGCTATATAATTTAGATTGGTCATGTTTTTACTAGCTGGTCTCGCGTATCGAATTTGTTCAATGTCGATTCTGAACCGTAACAAAAGACCGCGTTGCGTCAGATAAAGTAATTCAAATGCGTCTCGATTTTGATTTGTTGTAACTGATTAGAATCACTATTACCTACTACGTCCAACACTTCGTTTTCATTAGGTACAGTTATTTTTACCTTGTTGTGTATGTGTAATTTTATTTTCAATTGGTTCGTAAAACCGAATTTAGGTTGTCAAGGTTGTTATTAATGTACCAGACCTGATAGAATAAGCGTTTTCAATTCAAACATTTGTTATTAAGGTTTAAAAGATTACGATCACTTAGCGTGATCTTCTTAGTAATAAGCAATAAAACAAAGATGGTGCAGAAATGCATTTTACATTTTGAAGCATCATTAAATAGCGCATTACACGACCTGGGCGCGTCGAGAGGTAATTAAAAAAGTACTGCTAAGACGAAGCTCGTAAAATGAAGTCGTGTTCTCAACTGATTAAAAAGTCAGCTCTAATCTTGTGCACGTTAAATTTTTAATCAAATTCGTTTATCACGAACGACCTTAGCGCCCTCTTATCTTTGACCCAGAATGGCACCAAAGAGATAATTGGCATGCACACACAAAGTGGTGGCAAAAAGACTGCAGCATTGCAGGTATCGAGAACTGTTCAGAAGAGTTACAGCGATCTATATTAGTACTGAACATAGGATAAGATTGAAGTTTCACAGCTTATTCCAGCCTCGGGATTCACTGCCGAGATCTATCAATTAACACGCAAACTCCATCGGCTTTCAGGTGAATGTCAATTAATGTCAGAGTCTGAGGAGAGCGTCGTCCGTAGAGAGAATCCTGAGAACTGATAGATAGTACGAGCGGCTAGCAACAGTAGCAACAAGTACCTTGTGCGTCAAGCCTCAATAAAATTAACATTTTAATATTACTTGTAGGCTGCATGATTATAATCGACACCGTTTTAAGAGCTGTAAACATTATAAAATGATGAATTTATGTAGAAACAACAAAGCCAGAAGGCCAAATGTGGAATAAAACTCGGATGTGCGAGATTATCTTACTATTGTTCTCGTGTTATTGAGGTGCATGTCGGGCTAAATTACTTGCGAATCTTGCGATAGGAACTACGGCTGTTACTTTAATGTTGTTTTATTATTTATCTGCAGAATACTTTGTAGAATTCATCAAGTTTAGATTTAATAAAATGCTGTGTAGTTTTTTTCTATTATATCTGAACGTCGCCTTTATTTAAAGCAAAATGAAAAATTCTTCATTTTATTAAGTGTATGGTCTACAAAATTCAGCATATAGTAACAATATCATACATAGTGGTACCGACAACTTGATTGATTGATGGCGAGTGACTCTTACTGCTTGTTATCAAACAGTTAATAAATCAACCGTGCTACCCTGTTATTTATAGAGCTATTTATATCCAATAATGCGTTCGCAATATTAATATTCCTGAAACAGCAAACTTGAAAGAAATGTTGTAAAGATAACCTACTTCCCAATAGAGCCTGAACTCAAGAGACTTTTTTATCAACACTGTTGCAATTACATGAAGATTTTGGTGTAAAAAATAAGCCGTCTTTGCTAAATCACAAACAGAAGGGAGAGCGAAAACTAAACAGAACTTGTACGAAATTATCTACCAGATTTGTTCACCAGAACTTCTCAAGATATGGCGAAACATGCCATTAGTTAGTAATGCACTAATTACTGGGCAGCACTCCACCAGTGTGTGAAAGTTTCAACGCCATCAGAACGAAATCAATTGACTATCGAGGTTCCCATGCCGACAACCGACCTTCTCATTTAATCCAATGATTTTACACGGAATTACAGCAGACAAGTTATTTTCATTTGGTATGACAATTTTAAACTGCACTAATAAAAATAAATTTAATGGTTTTTACCAAACTTGGTATGGTACATATTCTGTGTCAGTACACCCTATACGCTATAATCTGTTGCAAGTTTAATACAATAATTGCACCAAAGCTGTTTGATGTTTTATTTGCAGGGACAGCTTTGAATGTAAAAGCAGCAAGCCTTTTTCTGCGATATGCAATGAAATTATTTAAATGGATGTATAAAACTGTTCACAACATGACCTGGCATGCATAAATGCAAATTAGAAGATGTCAAAATTGCGTTATATCAAAACACTGCCACACTAACTTTGGGCGATAGCACTCACCGTGTCGCTTGCGTTTACCCACAGAGTTGATATCACAGTTGCAAAATAGTCTGTGGTTATAATAATATCACTTTGTACATATTTAGAAACCTGCACAGGTCGGTGCAGTGTTATTCAATCTGCGACCTATTTGTGGTCAATCGCAGTACGAGACGGTCTCAACCGCTCCACAGTGTTGAGTTATACAAAACCTGTTATTTGCACTTGTATTTCACATCGTTACACTTTACATGCTTGTTAACTTCACAAAAATAACTAATAGGTATAAGATTCTGCGCCCAAGTGCATGTTCTAACTCGTTTAAGTTAATTAATAATTTCAATAAGCGATTATTCTTTTAATCTGCTCTCCCGTCACGGTTGCCGCTTTAATTTGTACATAGTTCCATAGTGTACTCCCATTCTGATATAGCATGATAGCTGAATACGATAATATTTAATTTTCGTATTCATAAGCTTCTTTTCATAAGAGTCGTTGACTCTTAAATGCTAATTATAAAAACATACGGTAAAAACTAATCAAATTTATTACTTTGCAGTTCTTTTTAATTCGCTTAGAACATAGAATGGAGTATAAGTGCGAATAAATATTTAATCACTTGTTCATTTCCGAGCTTCCGGTTGGCGAGGACTCGTACGTCGAGCCTAATAAGTGGGCCAAGTAACCCTTTAGCGTGTCGAGGAGTGAGAGCAATCATACGCGCCGTCCGCCTAATTGAAGTCCAATGTCGCGCGGCCCGCCCACGGTGATTGATACCGCCCAGACCAAGCCGGCTTCTAATTCGATTGTGATATTGTTTGGACGCGCATCGGCGTCACTCCCACGAGCCAGAATCTAATCTGTACGCACGCGGATGATGTCATCCCGAAACAGTGATCGCTCGATTCATTTCGAGTGGTCGGACGAGATAGGTTCCGTGAGAGATTGATGAGCGTCGGTTAAAGCGTGTTGTATCGCTCGTTGTCACTGTGAAAAAATAACTTAAGCAGGAATGACGGGAAGGTGGTGGTGGAGGCTAATTAGTCGCGCCATAGCCATCAATAACCATTACGGGCGCCGCACGCGATGCTCGGCGCTGAGTCGCGCCGCGCCGCCCGTCGCCGTCGCCGCCCTTGACGATTACCGATACAACACTTGTATGTCGATCCACGATAAGGGTTTGCACTTCCGTGACTGACCGCGGGGTTCAACCCAAATAGAGTAGACTTGACGGCACGTGACGTCATCCACCAACACAAATACAACGACGTAATAATATGCACATATTGAAAAGGGAAGCTAAGAAGTAAGAACATTGACTATGCATTAGTAGCTTTTGTATTATTCGCATCAGACATTATGTTCCATTCGTAGAATAGATTTTTACAAAAGACCTTTATGTTTACTTGACTTCGACTTTACCAATTATATGTACCTATACATAGAATTATTCTGTTTCAACCTCTCTTTAAATATTTATCAATTTTAACCAGTTATCGCCCAGTTAATCACTTGATGCTTCAAAGATTTGTGTTATATGAACGAACGTGTAAAAGAACATACTTATTAATAATAACACATCCACTCCACAGATTAAATACGTTACAAAATTGAAGTAATCTCACTAAGTACACAAAAAGAGCACGGCCGGTACTTGTTGGCCAACATAACAACATTCATTACAAAGGGCACGACTGCTTTTATTAAAATATCAAATATTATTTGGGCATGCATCGAACCCACTCCAGTGATCCGATATAATTTAAAACTTCACCTTACCGGCGATACCAGCAAAGGGTTGCCCTCTGCCCTAATCTTTGAACTACGACTTGACCGTTAATACGCATTTATAATTTGCTCTTCGATTATTTAGTACGGTGGAATGGTACGCCGAGATACGAATAAATTAGTTTCGTGTTTTGAACAAAGCCGGCCCAAAGTTTTGAGTAACGGTCACAGGATCGTTGTAAGAGTTGAAGTTATTCCTCTATCTGTTGGTTTGGAGTGCTTTATTGGGATCTGTCTTGTTGTTTTGTTTGGGTAACTTACAATTAAATGCTTTTTCATTTACTTCCAAGACGAAACTGCCGAATTTATTATTAATGAAATCTTTGCGAAATTTTACCACACTGGGTCACGTAGTTTTTGACTTCTCCTGCACAAAATGCATATCATCTGAAATTATTAGTGACTGCTCCATGTATGTTCTCTAAGAGTGCATTGCACAAAATTTGTTTATACTTCTAATTGCACTAGTCGACTTGCTTTACAGACCGTTGCCCCAAGAAAGGGCTAGAACGATAATTAAATTCCAATAAACAAGTCTGAAACAAGTTTTTAAAAAAGTAGTTGACCGTATTCCTCTGTGATTGAACTATGACTGGCTCTGTCGACTAATCGCGTCCCCTAGACAGCGGTCGCGACCCGCAGGTGTAAACTCGCCCTTACTTAGGCTGCAGCTTCGCCTCATTAACATAGCCAAGGTATCTTATGCACTGTGCATGCACTCGCTTCTCACTTTATAATTCAAATGATCCACACGAGCGCCGGCTGAATTCGAGGAAATGTGAGAATTTGTAACGGAATTTTAGCAGCTATTTAAAGTGAGAGTTTCTTTGTTCTTATTTAACGTCGGCAAATTATTCCGCGGATGCTTTAGCTATTAACTTCATATTAAAATAAGCGTATAAGAGCAACGTCGGTTTAATATTAATTTCAGTAGCTTACAACCCTGGAAAAAACGCGTTCACCATAATCTAAAACATTGTGGACCAATTCAGAAATTTTCTGAATGTTAACGAAATCAATAGGAAGGAAAACTTTGACTTGCCGCTGGAGTTGCAGACAAAAGAATTGTTATGACTGTTAAATGAGAGCCTGGTTCATCGCCGGCGCAACACTCACCGTGACTGAATTTTGAAAGGCATCCTTTGTTAAAGTTTCAAGTCCTAAACGCTTTGAAGTGCAGTTTGGACGCCATCGTGATAATGGCGCAAAAACATTTATTATTTAGTTAGCAATAGCGCTCTAAAGGTTAGTACGTAGATAGGTACATTAGGTACCGTTTCTGAAAACTTCTGTAGTTAAGTTGCGCACAGTGCATACTGCTAACCATACCGGCCTTGCCGGCCCGATGTAATCAAATTAGATACGTAACGTCATCGCCTCCATTTATCAGCACCATTATGCTAATTAACACGAGCGGTGATCTAAACATCTACCGACGATGGATGCTTCGTCGAAATCACCTGGACTATTGACAGATGCAAGTAAATGTAACGCGTTATGTAGCGAAAATACGGAGTAGAAAAACTTTAGGAATGTACCATTTTTATTTTTCAATTCCACCACAACAACATCGGGGTTCAAAACGCCATAAACCAAATAATATTCTCATTTTATTTTTTAAATAAGCCTCCTTTATTTCTTTTGGAGCAGATTGCGAAAATTTACTGACCCTGAATTATTAAGTTAATCTTCAATCTTCATTGCGAAGATCTAACCGGTTTAAGTAATAATGGTGCCGGATCAAAGCAATATTTTTGAAACATCATGACGGTGCGCTCGACCTGGCAGGAGCGCGTAGGTTGGCTCCAGCCAAGTGGTAACTTCCTCCATTACGTCACTCTTGTGATTCACGCAATTTGCTCCATAAGATGTAAACACAGTTCAGGTTAAAGAATTCAATCACCACCTCGCACTTGTCAGCCGCCTAGCCTGGCTGCTCGCTGCGTGTCCTTGCTAAATCTAAATCTGACACACGAACAACAAAAACCAGTCGCGATTTACGTATAGATGTCTGTGAAAAATGAAGCTACGTTTTAAGTTTGTCTAAGCCTTATCGCCCGTTCATTCGTCACGTTAATCTTTCAAGCGGGTTTTTGTCTGTTTCGAAGTATATAACCGCTCGACTATTTAATGGAAATAGCCAAGTTCCACAACCATTACACAAAGCTGATTGCAGAGAAACATGAACACAAATCCAAGCTCGGAACAATATTACGATTACGTCATTCATAAAGTAAGTGCATTTATGTAGGGAGCGAGGGAGCCATCTTTGTGCGACTCCGCTGCGGGCCGCTGCTTGTGATATGAAAAGCAGTTTTCTGTTGAGTAAATAATAGAGCGACAGTGAGAAGGCCTCGTGCATCCAACCCCGTGACAAGTAACGTGTCCCAGAGTAACTTTGTCCCATCCGCTTACATGAAACATTGAGTCTTTAAAGTTAATCTCTTCGGTATTTTTATGCGGTGCAATAGAAATAGCTGCATTTTATGTGTGACTTCAGTTGTATAAGAATCATTTTTCACTTTTAATTTAGTCAGATCCACGTATCTGTCCTAAAAAATCTTGTCATTCACAAGTCAGTTTTATGAGCGGTATTTTGCTAGAACTCCTTTCAAGGTAGGTGGAAATTCCGCACACAATTCAAGCAACATGATACCATAAGTAAGTATTCCCAGACGGCTAATGAAACTTCGCAAAGCCAACACGAGACCGCGCTTATTTAGAGACGACGATGTCGAGCAGATGACGCCCAAACAAATCTCAATATCTGGCATATGGTATGAATATTTAGAGCAGGAGAACGCATCGAGCGTTTCTCTGCACGGCTATAAGACATCGAAAATAGATTGTGCGAATGGGGTTAGACGCACCTGTTATTTGGCTTTCGGGCGGGTGCGGTGGCGGGAGGGGAGCGCGGGGTGGCAGATTCATTAATAATGGCCCACAATGAGACGCCATTATTTACGAGTTGCGGCAGTCGAGTTTAACCGCATCGCATACAGCACAATGCCACCAGCTAGTCCCTATCCGGAAACAACTGTAAGTAACTGAAGCAAAGTCTCCGTGAAATTATATTAGACAGCAAAAACTCCAGCAAAACCTAATACATACTTATCCTGTACATACATTTAGAATAATCGCTCCGGTAAGCTCCCAGTTTTTGTTGTATTCCATCTCATTTGTTCGATATTCAAAGAGATTAAATTTGATCAATTGAACATCCAAAATGCTTCATTACATTCGCGTCTCGTCTTACATATACGGCAAACCTGACTTCAGTTTTGGCTAGCATGCCCATATTTACAGCATCAGCAGCAGCTACATTTGAGTCATCGGATGTTGTCGTGTCTGACGGCTTGCGTCGAGTATGGTACCTACGCACTAAGAAGATTCATTATTTATTCGTGTTTATTAATCACTGTCTTATAAATACTTACATCACGTCAGTCCTTTCCAACTATTACTAATAAACTAAACTCAGGATTGTTTTGAACACTAGTATGAATATGTGCGGTTGAGTGGTTATGATTTCTTTCGATATTATGTTCATGTATGCTTTCAAAATCGTAACTTAATCGATATTTTCAAATAATCGTCTGTATCTGTGTCAATATCATGATTCACAAAACTCAATTTTGCGTCTATGATAGGTTCTAAGAGACGCGATGATTGGCGTTTTGCAACACAAAGGATCTTTTGTGCTTATATATTTTTAATGTTATGACTCAACGACTTTTTTGTAACAGCGTAACTAAAAACATACTACTGGTTATTTTGTTCGCTGTTATGTAAAACAACGTTCTCGACAAGATATTTCTTTTATCGCGGTGCACTTGCAGACCGATGGAAGACGAAAAACATAAATACTGTTTCGTAAACTCAACAAGGTGTTATAAGATCAAATAAACAGAGAGCTATCGGACTAAATTCGTACATGAACAGTCAGATAGTCTCACTAGAGGCGGTGTGATGAGGTAAGCGACCTTAAAAGCCACTTAGCACAGTACGCTATCCGCGCTGGCGCCGCTCGCTGCGTTTCTTATTACTTAGCGAATAATTCGGGTAATAACTAGCTACTCTGAGACCGCTCTTATACTCAACTCACACTATGTATGTGCTGTCCTTTTTAACTTGGATGTTCTCTATGTGCTTTACTGAAGTGCATGCCAGAAACAACAAAATTAACTCGTTTGGGATTCATTTTGAGATCTTCAAACTAATTAACTCCTTTACCTGCTACGGGCAAATAACACTTGCATTCATAAATAGACAATTTTAAGTATGAAAAATAACCTAACCAATTATAAAATGAATAGTAATCTTACATAAGTGGCAGCTAATTTTAATTTTCTTATAGGTTTAATGAATATTAATATCGGACCAGTAAAACAGCTTACGTCATTTCAGGTACGTTTTAGCTAGAAAAGACTGAACGGAAATTATAGAAATATCGAGTAACATCAAAGCACCTGAGGCATTTTCACGTCCGCGTCGGTCACTATAACAGCCAATAGAAGTTTTTCATTTCCGTGCCCACGTCACTGATCCGGAACCCATTCCAGCACGCGAATCATCTAAAGATAGGTAGGAACGTACATCGAAACACGAAAACGAGGAAATCACAGCTTCTGTTACCAAAAGAGCTGTCCATTTTCTGTTTCAACTACACAAAACGATGCTTGAACAAAAAGATGTACAACGATATATAGAGAATAAAATGGAAGCTGGTGTGATTTTAACACAATAAATTATTTCCTAGAATAGTCACAATTTGTGTGCAGTTGAGTTTGGTGAACAGCCCAGTGTAGGCAGGCAACAGAGTAGCAATGTTAAGTCGGATGGAGCGAGTTAATTAACGTTTATGCGGAGTCATCAAACAGGCGTGAGCGCGGAGCCTTCGAGACAGGCCCAGGAGCGCGACTTCGCTCCACCGCTTTTAATTAAACAATGGTACCGCGGCGCTAAGAAGTCATCTACAATCCACTTACCAGCACACAGCACACCAGCCCTTTTCTACATATATATACATTTAATCAAAATATGTCAATTGTACAAAGAGAGTTCTGCCTGAAGTATGCACCGACGGATATTTGATTATTAATCTTTTCTGTATTTACATCATTTTCTTATTTGTCGAGTTAAATCGAATGATTGACATATAATATGACATTAACAACCTGACATGAGTACGTTGTGCATCTACCACCGCATAAGTGAAGCCACAAGTTTGTTTAAAAAACGATTATGTTTATAATGTATTTTGTAAATCTCTAGTTATGAAAGATTTACTCATTCATTTCAATATTATCGATATTTATCGCAATTTTTAAATGATGTAGTAACATGTTCACGTTCAGACATTTTATCTAAGCGACTGGGACCCAAAATCGCTTTTAGAAATCTATATCTCCTCTATTTCTTCCAAAAAATGCAGTGCTAAAGTCAATTTACTTTAATTGCAATCACTTCCCAATTAGTTCAGTATATAGGCCTCTGAAAAACGCGACTAGACAATATCTAGGTAATAATTTCAATAGAAGTTTAATTGTTCATCTGGCCGCAAGTGTGTGAGAATAATAAAACAATCAATAAATCACAATGATGCGTCCGTGCTCCTAGCGAGGGTTAGCCAATTACTACGTCGCGCTTCAAGGAAGCTAACCAGTTTCTAAATTCTTCGTGTGTTTAATTTAGCTTAATTGGTGTGTGGATACACGGCGGCAGGCAGTAGACCGAGAATTGGACTCTTTGTTGGCGAAATCGCTTTTAAAACGGTACCCCCGCGAATTACACATCGTGCACACTCTCTTCTCTTATCACTTAAGTGGTATTGTTCTACTCGTATAGACGTTCCATGTTTTTCCGACGTTGTTTCAAGGTCAATTTAATCGGAAGCCTGAACTAAGTTTTTGGGACGGTCATTGGCTCGACGCCGATGTCGAGAAGCCGAAGGACGCCTCTCTAAAACAAAAGGCACTAGTTTAAAACGGGCGTGGAAGTCGAATTTATGATTCATAAAAATGTAAACTACCTTTTACTCATAACATGAAAGCTATTGATGTTGTTGTCTTTCCTGAAATTAGTACATTCGTACCTGCCTTTAAATATGTTCTCTACGTTCTTATTTGTAGCGTGATTCAACGTTGCCTATATGAATGGATTATTCTTAGGATGATGTCATATCAACCGTATGTTTAAATATGATAAATATTGTCTTTATGAAGTCACAAAAGGAAAGGACAATCGCGTTTGTGGGTGCTCAAATGGTGATGATGTGAATGGTACAGGAAACACGGCGCGTGCGCGGTAAACTGATGTGGAGATGAGCAGTGTGGGCGCACCCCCACTAATTTATTATTGTCCAACAATTGTCCTATTCACGTCTAAGTAACATTTAACGACATACATTTTTGAAGTAACGGGACTGTATTCGGATCTTAAGTAACGTCTCAACTTTATTTTTTGCTTGCTTTGGTTGCAGTTGTTATGTTGTTAACTCTCTAGAAGATGTCAATCAGAATATTGTGTTGTGACTTTTTTATTGCATTTGAAATTGTACTGTATCAGTAGTGAATTAAAAAAAAAAAAAAAAACTCATGATCAGTCATCTTAACTGCTGCACTAAGCTACATACAAGGAGGTTATCCGCCATGACCAGCTAGCACATGCAAGCAATAAACATTGTTCTCGAAATGTTCTCGAGTATCCGAACAAGGAGAGAGGTGCGGTGTACGATTACACGTGCGGCGATTGGTAACCGCGTTGTTGGTATGAGTTCATGTACACTGTACTTATATTTTTATGTGTGTGAGAACTGCGTTCGGCGTGGGACGGGGCAGTGCATTTTTTGCGAACGCGAGATGAACGGCAGGTCGTTGAACTCAGTCGCTTGTCTCGGTACCGAATTTTGCCAACCGAGCGCATCTTCCAGCCTCTTCACTTAGTTGCAATTTTAAAGAGCTACAGAAGCATCTATATGTAAGATTGCTGAGGATTTTATGGCGACTTTAATATTTTTATTGTACTTATATTATATACGTAAACTTTAGTAAAAAAAAATAAGTATAATAAACAAAACAAATGCTAATAATGTTAAAAGAACTGTAGCCGTTGGATAAGCGCGATGGTAACACTTTGGTCGCGTGTCAGCATTGGACGACGGCTTGCCGGCGGCACGCATTGTGAGCAGGCAGGCGGCACGACGAAACAGCTGTCGGTATCATTGCTCACTCGTTAGACGGTGAAAAAATTGATCAAAAATAACTAATTAGCACCGCAGTGCCGTGTTTACTTCCCGTCTTTCATTCGAGAAGAATGTATGACCGACGCGTGCTTTCTTACTTTATGAAGCGCAATAAGCTTGCGACTAGCTGGAGTATAAAGAAACCAGCCGCCACCATCCAAGATAATGTGCAATAAAAATTCAGAACGGTGCTCTTCCACGAACGCTATATAGGGTACTGATATAGTCTTAATGCCATTACTACCAACTAATTGCATGATAAATTGTAACTAAACGTTATGACTTAATACGGTGGTAAAACCAAAGAAGATGCTGTATTCAAAATATTATCTAATTAAATTAAACAACTCTTTGATTAATCCAATATTGAAGTAATTGTGGCTCAGACACATTCAAAGTTGCAAAACAAACACTGGATGGGTCGACATGCAACCGGCTCGGCAAGTTCAGACCGAAGTTAGGCACTTGGCTTTATTCAGAGAAACTCATTTCAAAATACAGCGAATTAAAAGTAGTATTGAAGGTAACAATAGGCTGGCCTTGTCTCGGCCATTGACCACGATTTTACAACAAATGATTTGCAGCTCTGCATTATTAAGATGATAGCCAGTCGAGTAAAAAATGGCTAGATATTTCGAGTCAAACGACTATAAGAAGCGTATAAACGAGCTTTTAGACGTCACGGTTGGTGGCGTGCGCGCCACAAAAACTAGCACACGTCGCATTCGTGACTGCCGCCGACCGCTCCGCTGCACGCCCGAGCCCGTCGCCTCGCCCAGCCAGCCAGCACCAGCTATTGACAGATATCGCAACAGCTTGCCTAATGAGTAACATCTAATCAAGTGTTATTAATTCTATTCAAGTCTAGACAGATGGTATAATATAGTCAACAACTTAGTCAGACTCCGGAGACAGACCAGTAAGTGTCGTCGCGATGACCACGATGTGCTTAACTGGACACGTGAACAGAAATAGCCAATCAGTACAGTCCGCGAGGCCTAAGCTGATCTTTGCATTTGTGTGAGTGCACATAGCGACGCGTCCTTTGCTTGGCAATCGGCCAATCGGCCTGAGGCGCTGTGCTTCCCTCGCGCGTTCACATTGGTGCGATGGGTAATCACTCACAAAAATGCAAAGCTCAGCTTAGGCCTCGCGGACTGTACCCGTGGGATAGTGTGGGGAACTCGGCCGCATGTGTTAGGAATCTATAAGCCTGCAGTATACCTACAATGTTAAAGTTTTGTGAAATATTAATGTAACTTGCTTGGCTTATGAATAATACCGGGTCTACATATTGTTTGAGGTTGAGGGCTTTGCATCTAATTACATTGGTGGTAAATTTATCTCACATCTGAAATTTTTAGATATAAGTATTGTGGCCATGGCCAATCCAAATAGGATTGCCCATGGCTTTTTGGATATACATGTATGCATAATTTATGAAATATATTCCATCAGCCAAATGGAATATATGTCATCCATGTGGAAAATAAGCGATTTGAGTATAAAGTTATGACAATTAAAAAACAATGGCATGAGATGTGTTGCATTAGAGTGCACGTTACTTTGCGAGGGCGAGGGGAGGCAAGCGTGTCCTCGGGCAGGTCACGCGCCACGCAAACTCGTTCCGCGGCGCACTTTCGCCGCTCTTCGCCTGCGCCGGAGTCTGTTGCTAGCTCGCTTGCACAAGCGGCACCCTTCCCCCTCGAAATACTCGCCATGGACAACTTTAACTTACCGGACATGTTGCAAACTTGCAATCAAGTCCTTTGTTCTCCATTTTATATTTCGGCAATCTCGGTGACTCCGTTTTTCAAAAACGGTTAAATCGCAACATGTCTCCATGTGACTTCAGTATGGCGATGTGTGGATTAAATTAGTTTCACCCTTTGTTTCAGCCCTTGTGTTAATACACACTTCTTGTGTGATTGAGTCCTAACTCTCAGTTCAGTTACATTTGTCAGTTTTAAGCGAAAAAAAATGTTTCCATACATGAACGTCGTTAAAAAAGAATGTCTTGTGCTCAAGAAGTGGAAATAATCGGTGCAACACATTGACCGGCTAAAACTCTATACAATCGACGGGGCGGGCGGAAGTGTGGCAGTGGCGAAAAGCTCGCAACTGCATGAGGAGAAAGGAAGCGGCGCGCCGCGCGGTGTGATAAGGCGGCCGGCTGGCGTCGGTCGCGGGGCGCGGAGGGGCGCGGCGGGGCCGGGGCGCGGGGTGCGCGCGCACGGCAGCCCCCGCACCGCGCCACTTGCCTCCCGTCAGTCGCCTGCCGACTCCGCTTGTGCTTGTGTGATTCGCGCTGCTCCGTGCACCGCACTCGTGCTCCGAACACGACGCGTGCCGCCCCGCTGTGGCCGCGAACCGCGACCTCTACGCTACCGGCGAATCGTTTCTCCTAACTTACGTGCAACTTGCTATGTTTTAACTTACGGACATTTTACACTCCCTTACCCGGCTTGTTTATCCCTCATCATGTAAGTGTTACGCTCATTCTATTAAATGCGGCATGATCTGTCGAAATTCGGAACTCGCGACAAAGTGTTTATCGTGAAAGTTTGTGAATAAAAGGCTAGTGTGTTTTTGGCAATCGTGTTTTGTACCCGTCTATCTCGTTAGTGTTTGTCTTTGTTTGTGGTTGGAGTTAAACCGCCGGCGATTTCCGAAATTCGACGGAAAAGTTTCCATCAGTAGGAGCGAGCGGTATGTTACTAGTGGGCAATGCTGCTGGTTCGGTCCGCTCGCTCCGCCGCATGAGAGCTTTCGCCTTGGTTCGAACCTGCTAGGTGCAGAGCGGCCAGCGCTACTCGCACGACAAACCCAAGTTAAAGCTTTCATCGATGTTGGCCATAATGTAAAAGTTACACTAAGTAGTCTCCCCTAATACCTACCTGATGGAACTTTACTCTTTCGTCATTCAATTTCTTCTCATAGAGCATTTGGCTATTTCTTTCGTAGCGTTTGTAACTAATATTTCTTCATTCTTATTATCTATGTTGCTTTTCTAAAATACATGTAAGTATTTCTTGTGTACTATGTTGATGTTAAGTTCATCCTGGACTTCTACTTAGCATTGCATTAGTTGTATGGTTGTCTTCATATAAAAAATCATTAATCTTAGGATTTATGGTTACACATTGAATTGTCCATGTCAAGTTGATATTTTATCTACACTTGAAGTTCATAATCATTCACTTTAAATCTGGTAAATTAGTGAAAAAATCACTGAGAAATCCTTAGTTTTCTGAATTGGGAGATAAGGCAAAACTGGCAAGTTCTTTTTATCATATCTCGTGCGAGAAATTATGTAGCTTTTATCTTATCACTTAAAACAACACAACATAACGTTGATTCGAAGATAATAAAAATAGTTTATAAACATGTAACACATAACGACAAAAACTCTTCCAAAGGGATTTTCCATGAAATGATATGCACGTTAGAAACGTTTATTCTTTTAAAACTTAAAAAAACTGCTAATGACTGCTAAAAACTAAAACTGCAAATTAAGCTGGTGATGTCATCCATAGTGATAATGATGATAATAACAATCAAAATATATCCATTACATGCGTAAACTGCTAACAGAAAAGATGATATAAAGCAATGATATGAGAAGAAAATTAAACCAAGTAAGCAAAAAAGTTGTAACGCTCTAAATTATTTTTTAAATTCTGAAAAATGAGTTGTGAGCATGTTAATTTTAAAAATGGCAGGGCTTTATCCATTTAAACGTAGAATGGTTTGTTTGCAACGCTTCAACTGCGAGGGTAACAGCTGGCCCTGCTACCTGCTCAACAATAAAAACGCGTGTCAATAGAGGGTTCGCTCTGCATTATTATTATTGTCCTATTTTAGCTCTTAATACAGACTTAAAATGAAAATTATCATGCCATATTTGCCCTAAAATGTGTTCGATATTATCAAAATCATTAACTAAGAAAGCGACAAAGAAAAGACGCAGGCAGTCACAGAAAACTATCCAAGTGACGAAGAATCGTAACACAAATTAAATAGCAATGAAATTGTGCCATATCTACAAGCCGTCATCAACATTTTGTACTTTACAAAAAAAGAAATCGAATTGAATTTATTACAGACTGACACAAAACTCGTTTCACAACTGAATGTATTTTTTTGCAAATTAGGCAAACAAGGAAACTCACATTAAATTACGATTCCAAGGATGCAATGACTAACTCTGGCAAAGAAGGTTTGAACAAAAACTAAACCGACCGCGATAAGCTTCCTTATATCAGTTCAATTATCTTATCTCGGTAAAATTTAACCGTTCCAACTGAATTACATGACCAAATATATATCCATTGATAACATTTTTTGCAACGAAGTTAGGAGAGTTTATGGCAATTTTTTTACCTTTGTATATTAGAAAATCGACGAACGAACTTGTATCATATATTTACGCCTGATTCCTTCGATTAGCTGCAGCTGTAATAACACTGTTTTAATTTTCAACTAATCCAATTGTTTCGTTAAGAAATCCTACTTACCAAGTAACATATAGACTGGAGCAAACACATCTGATACCGATAATTCGTGGAGTATAAATAAATAAATAAATACCGATAATTCCTTGAATATGTTCATCTGTGTTTCTTGGATCTATAAGAAACGCCCTCTCATTGTAACATTGCATCATCTGTAATTTAAGAGTTGGCTGTTGTCAGTGCAGCAATTTCCATTATTGTCTGCTCTACGCCCGGTCTATGTTGCTTCTTTTTTTCGCTATCTTTTTCGCCCCTTGTGGTAATCTTTAAGATATTATCTGCTATTTTCTGTTGCTGTTTCCTTACAGCATTTCTAAACTCGTTGCGTAAATGTCTATTCCGTCTATCCTTATATTCTTACACACCTCATCATTGCATACGCAGTCATATGGAACGCTGATATAATATCAAACTAGAAATATGCAATTTTAGCCTTGTGTTCAAAATCCGCATTACTCATTATAAAATTCAACCTTCTATATCTTCAAAATTTGCGTAAGCTGCTACAAAATTGTAGGCTTCTAAGTAATGGTTCCGCACTTCAAAACCAAACTTTACTGTGTATAATGCGATATAATGAATATATTGGGGTGTGATTAGTATTGGTGTATTGTGGGGTCGATTCGATCTGTACAGTGTGAGAGCGGTGGCAGGTCGGCAGGCCCTCGCTCCACGTACGATAAGGCCTGCACATTAACGGGCGTGCAGCAGCGATAGCGCCGGAATCGTTTAATTTGCGCCTCGTAAATTTAAGCCGTCGCAAATTTTTCGCCTCTCTCGCTAATTACCAGTCCGCCGACGTCCCCTGAGACTGCTAAATGTGCCTCGTGCACGTCGCGAATGCGAAAGTAGCGCTAGTTGTGATCTGCTTTGCCTCGCACACGATAAACAATAGCCTTTGTTTTGGCTACCATGGTTCACCTACGTGTTCAACAAACCATTTAGCTGACTGCATAGAATTTGTATGATGACAATCTTATTTCCTATGTAAATTAACATGATTTTGTGACTGATAAGTTTGAGTAAGTATATAAATTGCAGATTTGGATACAAATTAGCACATTTTTCTTTTGAACCAATGGGTTTTGTTCAGATTATCTGAACATCAATTTTTCATGTTGTAAAGGAGCAGTTTACCAACTTTCAATTTACTTAAATAATAATGTTGCAGTTTGCATTTTAGTCGTAAAATTAACTTCAGTAAACATCCTTGTAATTGATAACACTTTTTTCCTTAACGATGTGAGTCAACAACTGCGCGCTGACCAACGAATATGGAACCATGCTAGGAATAACGAACGGTGACATCACTTCGACGCCACCGAACACATGTGAAACTAAGCAAAAACGTTCAATTTTCAACCATCGTCGTAAGATTTATGACTTAAATTGCATTAAAGGAGGCAGAAAATTTGCCCTTGGAATGTTATTACAAATCGCAATCGCAGTTTGGATTGATGGCAATGTCGCATCTGAAAAATTAAAACCCGGATGAAATACCGCCTTGTAAAGTAAAACTTTGTTGCTTAAAAGTAATCAATTTTAGTCACACCATATCTCAATTTAGAAATACCATAATATACTCCACGTCAAGGACGAAGGAACTAAAATATTTGGAAATGCTCAGAACTAAGCCAATTACCTTTTTCAATTCGGTCGTACGTAGAGACCATAGCACACAGTGAAATACTTCAAATCGATTGTATGTAAATCTAGATGCAGATAATGTTAAAGCTGAGAGTGGTTTGAGCGAGACTTGACTGATCAAGCATGTCGAAGGTAAACACGGTGGTGGTTTTGCGACTGCGTCTCCGGCGAACCGCGACACCACCGTCCAAGGTTAACTCGCGATCATACCTGCCCTGCTCTACGCCTGTATAACCATTGTCCGACGACCTTGCTGCCTGGGCAACTTTTTATCGTTCAACTGAACGCTCTACTTGATTACTGCCATCTCCGGCAGCGATAAGTCTAGCCAACGATAAGGAAAGAGGACACGCTCCACCACGTCACAAAACACTGAACAAAATAACACGAAAAAAAAAAAATCTTCTTTTGAATAATTGTTTAATGTATTCAAACGGTCGAGTTTTTTCTCCGTGTCGTTAATTTATCCAATTTTGTTTGCCGGATCGGTTACCGATGCGAAGGCTTCTACTTTCTCTTTACCTCTCATCGCCTCCTAGAATTCCTTTATTCCTCCCAATTGTTTAGCTTTTCAATTATAAATCAGTTAAATGGCATACTTACACGGCGCATATCTATCAAAGGTCGGACATTACAAATCAGTCAAAAGAATTACGTGCTCAACAGAATTATTCTCGATTCTATTAGAAGGTTATTAATCTGGAAAAATAATTAAACGCTTATTTAGAATTTTGCACTTTTATTTACGTACCTGAAAGTATGCGGCAATTACAAAATAAATGCTTCCAATCTTACTTTATAAAATCGCGTGACGTAATGCACTAACATAAAGTACCAGAACCATTAATCGGTTAAGGTAAAGAATTAAGCGGTACCTTTCAAACAGCTGCACAACGCGTGCGGTTCGTTCGACCTTACCCCTATTTCTGTCGAACCCAATTCAATCGCAAATTAAAGCCTTCGAGAATTTATATTTAAGCATTCACTTTACTGCTTGCTAAATATCGTTGAACTCGTAACTGAAAGAGTTGTCTATGAAATTAAATATGAAAAGTGCGGTTGGGTTATGTATTGTATTATCTAGAAATATCTAAAAGATTCACAATTATGAATAAATACCAAAGTATCCACCATTTAAATGAAAAGCAGAAGAATTTCTTGTTCAACGACGTTTAATTGATTTATTACAATTCGAAGTTACATTATTCTTCTTGAAATATTTCTTGTTAAGAAACGTTATACCTCTGGTAACATTTTCGTTTAAGGTTTCCAGGCGAGCTGTTCACATTCTTATTGTCTTGATAGCTCAGTGGTCAGAGCGCCCTCCCTGTCGGTGGGAGACCCAGGTTCGAGTCCCGGTCGAGACCGTGGATGCGGGCAAATAGCCTGGTTGCCATTTGTGCGAAAATATGAAATTAAATTTTGAACACCCCGCCGCGCTTTTCAGATACCTTACTATTAAATCTACATGATACTCTCGATGGTAACTTGATCGAATCGGCGATCTCACAAAGGCCCGCTCGACTGTTTTTCCCCCTCCTGCGCCCACCCTGTCCCCGACCGCTCTCACGAGATTCTTATTTAGATTCGCTTCCGTCTGATTGCTCTTGGTAATCTTTTCACTGGGTTATTGAATGTCTTCCCCGTGCGTGTCGAGCACCGAAGGAATCTCCCAGAGATCGGCGCCGACGTGAAAAGAATCGGCCGCCGATATCATTTGAAACCACCATTCTCAATTTCTGGTTTAAATGTTGAAAAATAAAAGGTCGTCCATTGACTTTGTGTGCGTTTCCAAGGGGTTGGACTGGATAGGTTGCAATCATGACGGCTGAAAACTATTTTGCTTCAAAGGTTTGCATTTATTATGCTGTAGTTATGTATTACTAACGTTATATTATTTGTAAACAGAAGGCGTACATAACGTTCTCGTGTTTGATTAGAACAAAAACACTGTAGGTACAATAGTAGTTTAGGGAAACTACTATTGTACCTACATTGTAATTGTTTTCTTTGGATTTCTCCAATTTCACCTACAGTATGTTTTCAAAGGTCATTTTTTTTTCTAGTGGTCTCAATCGCTGATGAGCATGAGGTCCTGGGTTCGACTCCCAGGTCGGGCAATGTGTTATTGGGTTTTTCTATCTGGAATTTCTCAGTAGAAGCCCGGAGTCTGGATTTGTGCCCGGTAGATGGCAATAGGCTCGCCTTCTATTACATGGGACTTAAACATAACTGGCGAAATTTGGGTGTACTGTAGGCACACCTCTGCCCAACCCTTCAGGGAAACAAGGAGTGATGTTATGTTATGTTAAATTAACCAAAAAATATTGATCAATGTAAACCACAACGAACGCTAATGGCCATTACTACCGTGAGCACCGACGTAACTAGATTTGGTCAACCACAGCACTTCGTAATCATTGTTACAGGCTGTTTCCTTGTTTCACAGTACAATCTTATTTTACGCCGGCTAATTTACGAAGTAATTGGTGGCATTTCAACAATCTGCTATAATAAAACCATAATTTACAACTGTTTAATCCTGTTAGTCGCTAAAAGCGTTTAAGTTTAACAAAGATTTAAAACAAACGTGAATTCTTTGGGAAATGTGTCGGATCGAGCGCAGCGCATCCGCACCACGTGAAAATGGTCCCGATGCATCCACGTTGAAAATAAAATTTGAAGATTTATGCACGGTGAAGAGCGCGACGTTGCGTTGCCGCACACCGAGCTATTTTCAACCAGGTTATGCTTTAAATAGCGCATTACGATAGGATTTGGTTTCACGAGTTTTTCCCTGTTCTTCTCGGCCTCAGACCGTTACGTTTCTAGTGGCAGCGCCCACACAAAGAATTTTTCTGTGCGATGATTCCACTGACACTTATTGGCGTTGCCGCCGTGAAAAACAATTTTACATCTTTTCATAGTTTTATTCTTATGAGACTGACGTCAAAAACCTTTTCTTCCGCTGTTCAAAGGTTTTAAAAGATTGTTGGCAACTAATGGAGAGGCGGATAACAGATGTGTTTTGTTTATTGCAAATCTTGCAACCTTTTTATCGTTGTGTTTGATTATGATGTTCATTAACATTGAATGAATGTGAGAAAATAAAGGCGCCTTGAATGATATCTCCTTCAATTAAGTTTCTATTTCAATATTCAAAGATGAGAGTCAATAAGACAGATGGGCTTAAATGTGAAAATTAAGATTGATTGCCATTGCGGTACAAGCTTATTTCTTTTAATATTCTGTAACATGGCCAAACCAAAAATGATTATGACCTTATTATCTACCTACTTGGTTTTCATTTACATAATAAAAAAAAACATCATTATAATATCATCATTATAACTAAATTGTCTGTTTATGTCATTAACGTTTATAAAAAACTAGTCAGTAGGATGATGATGGTGTTCGAGGCGTACCTACGTTCTACGGTATGAAGATACCTTTCTGCCTGGTGCCTAAAATAGCCAGCATCCAAATTAAAAACTTGATAACTGCTAATTCCTCTCTCGCACCTCTGATAGTGTTCGCAATGCATTATGTTTCTGGCAAATAACACGCGACAGAACGAGACCTCAAAATAATGTTTGCCTAAAATCTGCTGCCAGTGAGGGCACCGCGCTGCTCCGAGGTGTCTCGTGCCTCGGCAGCGCGGGGCCGTCGCGTCGCCAGCGCGGGCCTGAGAGCGGCCGCCGCGCCTGCTTGCTAACCCGGTAGCCGCTTGTGCTTGGCTCCGGGGCGAAACGCCCGGAGAGTAACCAGTGTGTTTTGTTGTTCGCAGAGTTGAGCCCCGCACCGCACCGGCTTGCTCGCTGACCGCCGAGCCGCTAAACTAGCTTTTTACGCGCCCCACCGTCGCCTGCCCAGACCCGCACCGGCCGCCGCCATGCTCGCGCACCAAGCACCGCTCGCCCACTACTAAAACTCAACCGTCAACATCGATAAGAACGCGTGTGATAATAATATTTTAATACTCGCCTAAATAAGCTTGCAACGTCGGTGTCTTTAATTCTAACTTAATTGTAAGATTACTAAACTAGCAAGAAGGTACCTAGCGTGGTAGCCGCAGAACCGCGTCCCGTGCGTGTGTGTCGTAGTGTAGTGAGGGTGCGCATCGCAAGTCAGTGGCCGCAACAGTCTCTCTCTCCGTGTGACCAGTGCCTGCTGAGAGCGCGCGGGCGCGCTCGCTCCCCGCCGCCTATGCGCCGCACTCGCTCTGCGTAATTGCGTGCGCATCTACCGCCCCTGAATTTTATGTCAGCAATGGCCACCATGGTGAACATGAATAACCTACTAAACGGCAAGGACTCACGTTGGCTGCAGCTTGAAGTGTGCCGCGAATTTCAAAGGAATAAGTGCTCGCGACCCGACACAGAATGCAAGTTTGCGCATCCCCCGGCTACCGTGGAGGTGCAGAATGGAAGAGTTACCGCCTGCTACGACAGTATCAAGGTGAGTTTTCTTATGTTTTTTACAATTCATGAGAAGGAAACATAGGGCTTTCCTGTGGAACAAGAAACAACCCCTCAAGGCGACATTCCGCCGCCTGTATTCCGCTCGCCGACCTCAATCCCAAGGCTAGCTTGAAGTGACGTCATCCCCGCCGCCGCCGCCGCAGTCGCCGTCGTTCGTCTACTATTGTATGGGACTTGGCATAGCGCTAACATAATGAGCAGGACGATGACTCGCAGCCTTAACTTGTTCTCTATTCCTACATATTATATTATATACATACTTGGAGTTTTTAGAGGTGAGCGTAACGATAATGACGCATTATCCGTACAACTCTATATCGAATGCTGAGTAATACTCGCCAGTTTTGCAATATTCCGCGTATTCAAATGAACGGCAGGTTAGAACTAAACTGTGTTCGTTAGCAAATTTAATGTCAGAGAAATCATGAATATTTTACATCGATTTGCACCGAATAAAACGGTTTATCGGTAGAATGACGTGATAACGGGTAGGTAGGTAGGTATTTCGGGCGAATGGAAGGCGATAAAAATTAAAACTGACATGTAAACACGCACCTCCGCCGCTGCATCGCCTCGGGCCGAAGGGCCTTATCGCGATTACCGTCCACAGGTTCGATTCAAAATAACACCGTCCGTTTATTTGACTAAATACATGTAGCTCGATAACTTTCAATATTTTCATCGTGAACAAAAATTTCATTAGCACTCTGTAAATGTAATTCATTATTTTCAAATCAACAAACCGTTTGCTAAACAAATCAAAACAGATAAATAGAAGGCGTTTTCTCATTTCATAATACCCATTTCCCTTCGTATTTTCCTTTGATGCTTGGATGAATAACGCGATCAAGAGATAAAACGCACTGGGATCGTGAGCGAGCCAGTGCTCCCGGTAAAGATTACCACGTCTGCCATGCCGCGTACGCTATTCAATATGGTCATGTTTCAAACGTTACGGCTTGCTAGTACTAGGATACATCGTCGATGCTCTATGCACTACATCAATGCACAATGTGGGCGGAAAAACGATGTGCCTGTTTTTGCTAGCGCCAGTATTTTTATATCGTACATTTTAATGCCACCAAGCATGTCAGCCAGCCAGTCGGTATGCAGCTGAATTTAATTTAGATTAGGTTGACTTTCTATTTCTGTAACTTGTATTTTTTTTTAAAAGGTCCGTCTAGTCTCGTCTGATAGCTGATACTTTGAAACCAATTATGTAATCTCTTTCCTCTCAGTCTAGGTTCTAACACCTCTATCCAAAGCACAATTCGTAAAGAGTAATTATCGCCTTTATTTAACAAGTGGCAAAGGCTGTGTTTATTCTTAAAATAAATCCGGATTGTGATGTCTTAACCACCACGTATCACGGTCAGCTATCTAGTAGCTACGTTGTGTATTCTACATCAAGTTACATGTGTGAGGCTGCAGTAGGTAATTCGCTTAAAGCCGGCCATGATGTTTAGTCCGAGATTCTAAACAATGAGGCGTCGTACATTGTGCGGGCTTTGTGTGCGATGGTGGTATCGTGGTATCGCACCGTCGCCTCCACACTGTCTGCACTCCACAATGCTCTCGCTTCAATGATATTACCTTATTAATCTGTTATCTTGAGGTTTTCTTAGTAGTTTGTAATTCTGCTTAGAATTCACAAATTCTAATGACAGACATACATCTCATTTGAAATCATATTTTGACTGATATTTGGCTGCCAAGATGTTATCTGTAACTTTCAACAAATATTAAAAAGACGCTGATATGTACACGCATTTTAACCTTTAACAGTTTCTTCCCGAGCTTTAAGCTAAAACCGCACTTGGACCGAGCCGTAGCCTCATCAAGGAAACTTTAAATAATCCCTCGGAGAATGCGAAATAGTGCATCGTACGTCGTTCCAGTGCTAATCTGTACGATAAAAAGCATCTCGACGACGGAGAACGCCGCTTTTACTGTTGACCGGCGATGGAGCGTCCAGATATTTAACTGGGGGAACGAAAAAGTAAACAACGGCTTTGTGAGGCGCACCAGTGCTGGCTCTTTGAGCAGCCGGCCCGGCGTCCGCTGGACCGCCGCTCGCCTAATCGGGTAAAGCGAAAACTTCGTTCTTTCATCACTGTAAACTGAAACGGTGTTGTTATTCGATTTGCTCCTGATATAATAAGGGTGTTGTGCCTGTTACGAGAAAGCTAATAAAGCGGTCGAGTGCTAGGTGAGCTTTAGCAATGTTTTTTTTTTAATTTGTAGAACATTGTCTATTTGTTACTTTGGATGCATTATGGTACTTTTTGACAGGCCTACACTGTCTTCCCATACCTACTGTAATTTGAAAACATTGTAAAAGTCAATTATTTTTAAAAGCGTAACCGTGGAATTTCTTGTCGGCTTTTCTCCATAAAAAACGACCAATTGAAACCGTGCACCAAGCTTCTGCCGTTTCATAAGTGCCCATGTAGGTTATATGAAATAAAATATTTTGAATATGAATATCTAGGATGCACACACTGCCTTTTGGCAGGCATACAAACACTAGCTGTCTTGTTGACTGTGTATGAGCAATGCAAATGACATTTGTACTCATGTTTTAATTGACTTAAAAAAGGAAAAGATTTTTAATTCACATGAAAATAATATCTAATAAGAACTATGAAAATATGTAATAAATGCCACAGCGCAACATCCTATGTTCTTCACTGTTCACATTGGTTAAATATTTATAATAAATGTCGTCCCAATCAACTCCAAGCAGTAGGATATGTAGGTAAGCATTTCATTAAACAAACCGCATGTTTTCGCACAAAAGTTGTCAGTACGTTCGTAATCGCGGGCTGATCAAACAAAGCCGCGGCTCATCCCGAGTCCCGCGCCGCGCGCGCCTTTCGCGAAACGTCTCCCGTGATTAAACCCTCAATTACGCGATATGACGAGGGGGTCATATTTGATTAGGCTACGTGTTGTGTTGATTAAACCGAGCTTATTGCTTTATTCACTTAACCTCACCCACGCCGCTGATATCTACCTGGCGACCGATGCGTCGCCAGGTAGATATCAGCGGCGTTGTCAAACCGGATTCGCGAACGTCTCATCGCATCACCTCCGACTCTCAATTTACTGACATTAAAACGACCATGAAACACTGACCGCGAGCCATGACGTAGGCGTTAGACACGCAACTTTGAGTATTCATGTTTTTAGTGTCACGTAGGTAAATATATATAACGTGGTTGCATCAAGAACTGGGAGTGATTATGTCATGCATCGATACGTTGTCGCCTTGCGAAATCAACTAGACAATGATTTCATCTTAGTCAACAACTTTGTTATGGTTGACTAAATCATTCTCTTACCAGTTTTTATAATACAATTACATTACACTGTTGGCGTGTTGTTACATTGGAATTAGTTTATTTAACAATTTATTTAACGATTATGCTGCTTTTATACCTTAAATACTTACTTACCTAACTTGGTAAGTAAGTAATTATGGTATACCAGTAGCAACCATATTTGGAGCTACGAAATAATTAAACTCTTAAAAAAAAACTGGTACTCAATGGATTAACACCACTTGTAACAGCAGTCTTTGTTTAAATATACATATCAGAAAACCTACGCACTATGTGAAATACCTACCTGCACGCATAATAATATACTTTGTAAAGGGCATTAGTGAAAGTGTGCGTGGGTTCAGGTGGTCTCTGTTCGCACAGCTTGCAATATAGTTGCCATACGTGGGAGTGATAGATGCACCAGTCGTCGCCACGCCGCCACACCACGCTCAGCACTCGAAATAGAAGTACACAACCAACTCGTCCACCCACGCGCACGATTTCATCGCACAACTGAATTGTAAGCAAACTCACTGCTGAAGACGAAATACTTCCACTTTGAAAACTCAAATGAAATCAACGCAACTTTATCTCCCCGAACGGTGTAAACGAATTTACGCTACACGCTAGCGGTGGGTAACTCCGGAGGTACTGATCCAAAGGAGCCGGTACCGAACGCGGATACGTAAACCTTATTTATTCCTCACAATCCTTACCGGCACCGCGGTACCAAATGATTCCGGAGCGCGCGTTCACTGTTCACTCTCGTTCACTCGCTCAAGTCACTCGGAAGTACTCGGAACACGTCGTATCGCTCTAACTAACCAACTGTTCAATTCAAAATGTGCCAAATGATCCAGTGAACCAAATGAATAAAATGTTCTGCGAAACCGGGGAACCAAAATGAGCGAGTGAGTGCCGGTGCCAAACGGTGCCAAAGGAATAAATAAGGTGAACCGGTACCGGACCCGGAGTCGGAATAAGTGAATCAATTCACTTGCCGGAATAAAGATTACCCACCGCTACTACACGCCGATGATTATCGCTCCAGGCCTCCAGTTAAACACAAACAAGATATACCAAAGCACACAGTACGAAATTATCAAAGTAACTCTGAAATCCTTACCCCCCGTTCTTCGAAAGTATAAATCGCTTCCCACAATCAGTACTCAGTAAACGCACGAAATTGTGAAATTTTGCCGCTGACCTATATTTTTTATATTTTTGGAATCCGTTTGAATTGATCTTTTGGAAAATTTACCAATATCCAAAGGGCTCTATAAATATTAATTTATATCGTATATCATTGCCATAGCTAAACCAAAAAAAAAAAAAAAATGCAAGAATCCTTTGATAAACTCCGATGACCTCAACTCTGCCGTTTCGTAAATGAGCGAAACTACTGCTAACAAATCTGGAGCAAAAGCTATTGCTTTGGGCACTCCTCTGGAGGGGTTTTCAAAATTCGCCCGCCAAGTGTTCCGCTGCTGAACATTCAGAGCGTTGGGGGCATTTAAAAGCCGCCAGTAATCTCAACTGGCCAGCGTTGTGCGCCACGCTGGACTTGTTTCATAAGTCCGATAACTTTATGGACTGCTAAACACTAGTCTGCACTAAACAAGCCTTCTTCACCTTCTTCGTTTTTTCCGAATTCACCTATATTATTTCTTATAAAGCCGTATATCCTATTCAGCTCATAATTATTATCTGCAACACCTTCGTTTTGACCGAGTGCTCCAATTTTATTTCATAAAGCCGTTTAACTTATTCAGGTCATAATTATTATCTGCAATGCAATTAAAGACGAATATTACCCTGTGCAACGTGTAATTAGAAGAAAAATCACACTCAGAGATGGTATCATGATGTATGTAATTATGAAGCGAAATAAAACGGTCTCATAATTAACCTTGAAAGAAGTCTATTTTGTATACTGATTTATAAACAAGGTCACCAATCTCGGACTGGAGAATGTTCGTGAACCTTCACGCATTGCGGATAGGTAAGTAGACGTGGCCGAGACGGCGGGTTTTGTTAGAATAGCAGGCACCGTTACGTGATTCATTATAGATATACGTATGTCTGTCCGCTCCGTCCGTCCTGCCTCTGAGAGCGCGATGACGAGAAATTAGCTATGGAATGTTTACTGCCTACGTGGTTCAGTTCGAATCTGTAATTGGAAAAGGATGGGTATACAGTGTGTTCCTGCCTGGATAAAATGCACAAACGAAAATGGGTGAAACTAGACCATTATTCATGGACAAAAAAACGGAATAATTAATATGTTTTTTTTAGGTTCCTTTTTTCCTATTAAAGACCCCCCCCCCCCTAAAATATAATAACTTGAGCGAATTTTGTTAGAATAAAAACAATAATTAGGTCTGATAATATTAATGTTGCGTGGCAAATAAAAAGAAACCCTTAATAGAAGTACAAAACAAAGGCCCGATAAAAATAAAAAATAAAATTTATTAAACCCCATCGTATTAACTCACAAAAAAAAACAGTGAAGTTAAAATAGCAACAGTGCCTTTATTAATAAAAAAAAACCTTATAAATTACGAATCAAAATTTAAAAAAAAAATCGATCAATAATGGTCTAGTTTCATCCCTTTTCGTCTGTGCACTTTGTCCAGGGACACACTGTATATTTACAAAAACGATCAGACGGGTTTTGATAGTCATTCATCGTTTGAACGATATTTAGCGCATAATGGACATCATCCAGATCTCGATACATTTCCGCCATTATCAATCAATGTTTATTCATTAGACACGACGGCGACTTGACTACTCAGACAGAAAATCTTAATATGTTAACGTAATAATTCCTTAAATAGCTCTGCAGATAATTAACACTAACGAAGACATTTCATTAAGAGCATTTATGGAGCTCAATTTAGGACCTTTGAATGGTACGATCCATCGGGCGGGGTTGCGTTTTGCGAGCGAACGTTCATTAAGTTTGTGCAGCAGTGAGTGTTGTGGTGGGCGCACTCGTCGCGCGCTATCGTTTGAATTAGTTTTTAAAAAATCACTTAATCTGACCTGGATTGAACGCCAGCATGCTTCAAGTAATTGCTGCATCGCAAATTGTCGTTCTCGTTTTAATTGTACCAGGTTTTCGGAGGCTCTCTTCTTCGTGTTTGTTGACTATTATTAATGTGCATGTTTACGTTAACGTGTCCAGTATTTTGTAAAGTCTTCCAAACCTTGCCAAGTAGGTACCTACGTCATAAGAATCACAAGAAGTTTTTTTTATTCAAATGGTCGCAGCAAATGTAGCAATCAAAATAGTCCAACCATGCGGAACGTTGTGTTGTGTTGAGACTTGCGATTGTGTGTGATTCTTTTATGAAGACCGGAATCTAGAGTCGGTATGCTGTTATAAATAACAGATTTTTAATAAGATGTCCAACTTTCTCGTTGCGTGATAAGTGGGGTGTCACGTTCCGTTCGCTCTCATGATTTCACCACTCGCCGTTCAAATTGCAGTTGGTCTGGTGTTCGCGCGCACTTTGCTTAGCCAACGACTCGGTTTAAAAAAGAATAATATTAAATTTTGTCGTTGGTCTAGTGGTCGCTATCGCTACTGCTGAGCATGAGGTCCTGGGTTCGATTCCCAGGTCGGGCAACCTGTTATTGGGTTTTCTATCTGGAATTTCTCAGTAGCAGCCCGGAGTCTGGATTTGTGCCCGGTTGATGGCAATAGCCTCGCCCCCTATTACATTGGACCTAAACATAACTGGCGAAATCTGGGCGTACTATAGGTACACCTCTGCCCAACCCTTCGGGGAAACAAGGCGTGATGTTGTGCATAATATTAAATTGAAAATAGAAATGATTATTTCTCTTGCAATCATTTACAGTAAACAGTATTTCCTTCCAACGTTTTACCAGTTTTATACTGGGTTTTTCGGCAATGTCCGCTGAATTTGTGGTTTCTAGAAACGTCACTCTAATTTTAATCTTTCCACCGAGCCCAGAGCGCGGATGAGAAATTCTGTCATGCCGTGTCGATTAGGTAAAGTATATTTTTAGGTGCTATTCTCAGCTACGTAAACTTTCATTCCACTTTTAGTTATTGTCACTATAATGCTCTTAAATTGTATCAACAAAATAGCAGAAATTAGCCCATGTTCATTACTGGAGGTCTTTTCCGGGCGTGATTTTAGTAGAATGAAGATCAAATGGAGTATTCCCACTAGTTATAGCAATTCCAGAGTCGTCAATAAAAAATACCACGAATCGTTCGCGAATGAGGAGGGGCGGCGCGCGGCGCATTCCTACATGCCGCGCATTTCCATCCGATATTGCGCCGGCATTATGCCCTGCTCCTCGGCTCCCTCACCCCACCGCCCTTTAATTAAACGGTGAGGCCCGAGAGACACGTCTCCACCACCAACGTGGAAAATCACGTAAATAGCTCCAAAGTTATTTTCTTCTGTTCAATCCATCCCATTGATAGCAAACTTGAAGTTCTTCCTTCATACATCCACCCTGACTCCTGACAGCTAGCAGCAGTAAGAAATGTAGGTAATTGCAATACTACCAGTGAGCTCCAAAACGCTTTATCCCTATAAAAAAAAGAACATAAGTAAGCATGTAAACATAGCTCAGCAGTCATTTTTCGCCCGGGCGTAATTGTAAGCATAATATCGTTGTTTCCATGGCAACGGCTAGGTGAAACAATGCGTGTAATTCGACGACATTAACCTCCTTTCTCGACACATCCGCGTAATAAAATAAAGGCGGCTCTGACAGGGCTCGTAATGACGCCAGAGTCTCCGGAGTCGGGTGTAGGGTGTTATGATCGCGACTTATCTACGCTCATTTGCATGCCGAGTATCAGCCTCGACCTTGGCACCTCGCTTGCATCACGATTCACGTACACATCGCGCCGAATTCGACGCCGTGCCGGACGCACGGTTACGTCACCCGCCGCCGCCAGTGGTAGACCATTACGCGATAGCGAAAGTCTAGTCTGGCCCTTTACGGCAATATTGAACAAGTCCAGTTTACAGTATCGGACAAACAGTACGATCATGTGGTCCCCCAGTCGCCCTATAAGGACATTATTTGCTACGGTCGTCTAGCCATAGTTAAGTTACGTGTGCCAATATATTAAGCCTCCGCTCCGAGATTTCTTTATCGCATTCGACAAGTTGCCATCCTCAATCATACACGCATGACGGTAAACAGCTTTCTGCTGTTGATTTTGATTACTTTTGGTGCCAGAGATGCTGAACTTTTGCATCATATTTTTTCAGTTTCCGAATTTGTAAGGAAAACATGTGTTTTCATCTCAGACATTTAAATTCTGTAATGGTTAATTTTTTTATCCATCTATCATTACAACGCTTATAAAGATTTAAGAGTCCATACATCAATGAATGTAGTCTTAAATCTTTATCAGCCTCTTGATTGAACGATCAAATCGGATACCAACAACCAAATATGAAAGTATGTCCCCGTATAATGCCTCGTACTAAGTGATTGGTCACGAATTGGGAAACCATTTGATACAAAGCCGCAACCTGAACAATGAATCGCACCAGGCAACTCTTTCCTCAATTCTTGCTTTTACTGCGATGGGATCGGTTCCCATCTGATACAAGTACAATAAAATCAACAAACCTTTCAATTAATGGTCACGATGTCGTGACGAGTTTGTAATTGCTTACTGTATGTTCGAGTAGTATGGTATGGTATGGTATTTTAGGCTACTTGTATGGATTTTTAGGCTTTTTCCTATAATTCATCTCTCGGTACAGCTGACGTTGACGATAAATCTCAGTGTCTGGGGGCTTAACACTGTCGGAGCAGATCGTTATCCATACTTAGGTCGCTACTCACCGTTTCCCTGAATAACTTAGATCGACAGGCAATCGGTTCGCAAAAGTGCATTTTCAGCCGGAGGCGAGGCGCGGGCTCGATGTGCCACGCTTTAGCCCCGACGACGCTTTACATGACAATTGCGATGTCCCCGGGGCGAGCGTCGTCGCGTCGCGTCGTCGCGACTCTCAGATGCTCCAGTGGCGTCGCTATCTCGCCGTTTCACTACCTTGTGCAATATCGAATGTTTTATTAAAATTGAACCCTGTATTTGTACGTGTATACATGTAAACCCACGTCAGCGTAGTTGCTTTATAAAAAGAAAGTGTGTTCGAGTTAAGTAATATAATTTTTTGCTCACGTGTCAGTGAAAGGTGTGAAAGTCGTGTCGGGACCATGAGAATTACACGTGACGATAAATTTTACATAATTCGGGGGAACTGAGCCGAAGTGCACTTCGTCAGCCCGTTCCAACGGTCAATAAAAGAGAAGACTGGGAGTTCGGTCTGTTCTTTCACGACTACGTTTGCATAATTGAATACGTTCACTAGTCGCGTCACGCGCGCCTCCATCCAACTTAGCATCCTTAATTGGCCTACGTATTATTTGCCAATTAAAGTGAATTCTCATCGCGGACGTGACACGAAACCTGTATGGATTTTAAAGGAAAGAGGATTGTCGGCTTAGGAACTCCCCCTTCATTATTATAGGTACGCAAATAAGTCCTCCCACAATTTCTAGTTATTCATTATAATAACCGGTGAAGTCCTTCTCATAAATAGATTCACTCGCCGCGACATAAACAAAGCCTATGGTCATGATACGCCGCCGCCGTCTATAAATAATTGACACATCCAAATGACTCATAAACTGGACACGTATTGTAGAATAGGTATGTACTCGCTTTATACCTAAACTAGCACTTCGCCCGCGACATCGTCCGCGTTGATTCCGAAAAAAAAAAGTTGCCTATGTTCAGCAGACATAATTTCGGCTTCTAATGGTAAAACAATTTTTCAAATCGGTCCAGTAGTTTCGGAGCCTATTCAATACAAAGAAACAATCAAATATTTCCTTTTTATAATATTAGTATAGAAGAACAAAAAAAAACTTTCTACGAAGTGCAGTGACATTATTGGTTGAGAGTTGCGAAACCTGCTTTACAAGTTATGAGATATGAGAGGATGTAGAGCGCGCAGACGTATGTATACACACAGAATCTAGCAAGTAGCGATTATCGAATTCTATGTCAATAGTGAACAACAAATCACTCAAAATATAATTAATAATTTCAGCACACATGGTGATTGTTTAGATCAGCCAATCCAGGAAAGGAAAAACGCATTAACGAAACAAATCACCAGCAGAGCAGTTCTTTGCGAATGACGCAGATTGTAATGGTAGTTAGTTTACATCTCTTGGCACACACGTTACACAACTTCACAATATTTTTACCGGCCACTACGAAGAGTTGGGATTCAAGGCCAGCGCGCCGTAGGAATCGTGTTCCTGATCCGCCCGGGATGCCTCTCGCTCGCTCCCGCTTGGCCGCCTGGAATGCGTGCAAAATAAACAAGTATAACCGGTTTCGTTTCGCATCGTGCGCTTTGCCCACTCCAAGCCAGACGCAGTCTTTTCTCTAATCCCATATTTAACAACTTGTGTATTCACAACGAACTTTATATTATGTACAAGTACATCCAGAAATCGATGCAATGGCCAGCCGTGTGAGATAAGTCGGATCAGCGCCTGTACCAACTTATTACACGTATGCACACAGTTGAACGAGGTGAACTGTCGGTTTTACTATTGAAACGCGCTCTAGATGTGCTCTATTTTCATTTTAATTAGTTACGATCGGCGGGATTTAGATCTTAACATTCCTCGTTTATGTATTGCAATTCGTAATTCCAAGTTAATGTTTCCAGATTGAAACATTCGTTTCATATCATAAAATTTTTCATTGTTGAAAACCTACGCCATCCATTCCATTCAACTATCGACCGAACTATTATTAGACCTGAAAATCGATGCATCGCCTTCGCCCTTTAGATGTCGTGCAATGGCAGAACGTTTTATTGCGTTTTACTTATTAATATGACATGATTGAACTTGGTGCCAGTCATGTCCAAAAGTGTTACCTTTAAAACTGCTAAAATAATCATCTTCTGCCTGTTCTTGTTCCATGTTACTCACGGCCGGCGCGGGCGGTTCGGTGCTAATTATATTTTTTTCAATTCTCCCAAATCATAATCATCAGATATCCATATAAAAGGTCCTCAGGTACGGGTCGAATGTTCTGCTGCTTCTTTATGGTACAAGAGCTGTGTCACTCATTGTTTTTGTTGCAAAAAGCACGATGTGGAGCATCGGACAATGTGTTACCGTTCACGACCGGCTACCGATAGACGACAACGCCCATATATCTCCCAAGCGACGCGGACGGCGCGTGATGTATTGCCGCCGATCACACCTCACTACAAACTAACTAGACACGACACATTATACCCCCACATTATCTATAATAAATGTCACGTGCTACGCAGACCGGCAGTAAAAACAGTTCAAAATAAACTAATCGTTTTGGTTGGCTTTTTAACATAACCACATTTACGGTATATCGTATTTACAATTTCCTGCAAAATATCTGCTATCGGCTATCGTCCATTGATCGTTCGTTCCAACATCGTGTTTCCGGAAAACATAAACTAGATAAACTGCTGTACGTGAAACGTAGTCTGAAAATTTACTTTGAATCGTTTGATTAAATCGTGTTCCGAGGAAGTCGATGATGAAGCACCCGAAATAATGTGACAGTTTCGTTTTTACGATGGTGTTTACATTCCGTGGCGCTGTCGTGTTACGTCGTGAGATGCTCCACTCAATTAGCGCAAGGCGAGGATGAGTGCCGACTGTCAGTCGCGCCCGCTCCACCATTCTTGTTAAGTGGTGAGCATTCATTATTTAGCAACACTTCTACTACAGCTTTCGTTGCTTTTTTTCATCTTTTTTGAACTGAAGTTCTGTTTCCGAACTCTGGCTGAGTCACGGAAGCTTTCTTGAGTGTTATTGAGATTCGAGGATCATGCTTTTAACTTTTTTTGATCATCTACTTTGAGAGGTACCTGATCCAGTTATATTTAATAAACAACTACTTATACATAGCCATCTTTTTGCATCATTTCATTTTGAACGTTTAGAAATCTACTCAACTTTACAAATAAACCAGTTTAATGACATCGCGATCGTTTCGCTATCTCGATATTAAAATCTGGACCCTGGTCGGATCGCGTGCTATTGATCATTATTGCCTTTAACGGTTCTTGTGGAACAACGTAAAATTCTTTGATGTTTCGATTTCTACCTTCTTCTGTTCAGTAGTTTTTGGCGAAAGTTAATATTGCAGATAAGTACTTATGTTCTTGTAGGTATGTACAAACTGGTTCATTGCACTGTCGGTCGTCTGATCATTTTCGTCGCGAATTTTTTTCTTCATAAACCCAAAAAATATTGTTCTTCTCAATACCAACAGTTGTATGAAACTGATTAACTCCTGTTAGTTAAATTCGGGGGTGTACCTACCTTACAAACATCATATTTAAAAATAAGTAAGTCGGAGTAATTTATCAATTATTCAGCGCCCCAAGTTTGCACACAACTAACTTGATGAGATTTTTTAAAGTACAAAGCGAGTGTTTCACCGTCGGAATTATCGCGGCATATTAGAGCTGAGTTTTTGTCGGCAGGTTCGTTAGTCGCGAGGTGACGCCGCTACAGTACGTCCTCGTGCTCAAGTGCGCTCCTCCAACTCTTTAACTACCTACATGAAGGACACTTCACGGTGCACTCTCCTATTATAAACTGCGCTTTTAATGGTTTGCGCCGATTTTAATTATTTTCGCCATTTGGTTCACGTCGTTTGTATCTGGAAAAGAGCCTAAAATATAGTACACGTGTAACAGAAGTTTTCTTAACAGCGAGGTTTATTATTATAAAGTCCAGTCTGTTTTAAATTTCGGATAAACCTGAACTGTTTGTACTCTTTTAAACTTACTTACTTGTATCAGTGAAGTCTTAACTTTTGCTTATATTAAAGTAATCCTTTCCAAGATAATGAGACACTCAGTCGGAATCTCGGGACAAGCGCGCTTCAACATAAGAGGACTGGCAGGACCTAGCTCCGATCTCTAACGAAGACGTTCAAAGGATTTGTTGGACTTTACCGTAACCATCAACATTTGGATTTACACGGCTGAAACGCTACATAGAATGTTACAGCCGTATTCACAGTGTGAATACGTCTGTAACATTCTGTGTAGCGTTTGTGAATTTCACACACACAAATACACTCATTCCGTTATTGCAATAAACTCATATTCAGGCGATAATCCCGTTAGTTCGCAATAGGCTGACCGCGTCGGATACAGCACCAACAAAATCTATTAAGTGCGCTAGCTCGCTCCAGCTCGGCGTGCGATAATGGAAGCGTTGTAGCGTTTACCGCGACTCGCGACTAAACGTTCGCGTGTGCTCCACGGCCGCGGATTACCACACGCACAATATCCACCAAATTGGATAATACACTTAAAATACAATCGCGCTATGAACGCGCTGTAATCTAGTGACGCGGCTGCCAATGAGCATATTAATTTGTCGCGGGAATAGGATTAGCGGGCGCCGGAGGGGCGAACGAAGCGGGGGCCGCGTCGCGATCACAGGCTTACTGTGCTGATCCAAAGTACCGACGCTCTTAAAATTACCGCCTCTTGTATTTTGATAGGTAATTGTCTGGTTCCAACAACGTAGTTACAACTTTGTAATCAGACTGAGCTACATGCACAATTTGCACACGAACTCAAATATTTGCTCTGATTCAAATGTCTACATTTCAGTTTTTATATTGTTGTTTCATTCAACAACGGAAATAAAAAACAAAGAACGAAGATATCCCTGGGCTAGCGTGGCTATCATCGGCTTGGCTAGTTTAAACGCTTTTTACGAATTGGATGAACAAAACTGAGAGCTACTTTGGAACGGCAATATTTCTTAGTTTGACAGCGGGATCGCGGTGGTGAGGTGTTGCGGGCTTCCACCGCGCCGCCGGCTTCGTCTTGCAACTTTCAAAGCGTCGCGCCGGAGTGTTTCGCCTCGCCAAAAGTTTTAAACTGCACACTTTATGTTCTTTATTGTCTTCGCGGGGCTCGTCTATCTGCGTAAAATTTAAACATCTACTTTTCTCAACAAATCGCAGTGTGTAAACTTCATCGCTTTGAAGTTTCCACAGAATAAACGTTCAACGGACATTAAGGACTTCACGAATGGTTTCCCAATGGCGCGTAACGAACAAACAAACATCTGGTAGTCATATCCTAGCAACAACAGAAAGACCGTTAAAGTCTCTTATGTGCTGCGGGCAAGCTACTGGTGTTTCAGAAAGCTCCGCCCTTCGTCTGTCCTCTCTAAACGCTCCTCCCTTCGTGTCTTTTTCTGCCCTACTTGTTGAACAGACACGTTGAATGCTCATGAATTTACGGCTCGTATGATTCGCTGCTCACCTTTATAGTAACTAAATAGTAAAAAAGGTCTGTATAGCGCCATTATATCGCGTTATTTTATAAAGGACAGAGGGAGGTATAGTTTGAGGAGGTCACTTCTATTGAGTGAGTAACTTGAAATGTGTCGTAGGTAAGTCAACAAGGAGAACCAAGGCGCGATCAGTCTGTACCCGTGTCAGCTTAAATCGAAATTTTGCCGTGGGCCGTGGCGGATAGCGCCTGTTAACTTGTAACTCACTTTTGATGTATCGTTGTTTTTGTGGTTGGAAGCATTGTAAGCATTGCAAAAGGAAACTTTCGGGTCGCCTGTCCACCATTTCAGATAATTATGTTTGAAAGACTTCTTTTAAAATTTGCTTGAACCAATTGTATAACTGTCGCGCAGATTTTATGCGAATTAATACATAACGTAAGTAGCTACTTCAAAATTGCCCACAGATTCAGATTACATTCGGTCAGTAGAACTTAATGAATGGCGCCAGATTGTAGGGCGACGTCATTGTGCAATATTACACCAGCGGGGAACGATAATAAAACAATGCTCGAACCCAACGGTTTTACGAGCTGATCTCGAGCGTAGATAGTGACGGCAGGGAATAAACACCGCGTAAAGTCATATAATCAGACTACCGTGTTCCCACTGCTGGGACACAGGCCTCCTCTCTGTGAGAGGGAGTGGGCCGTAATTCACCACGCGGGCCCAGTGCGGGTTGGTAGATGTCACATGTCTTCAAATTTTTGGTTCTAAGACATGCCGGTTTCCTCACGATGTTTTCCTTCACCGTTTTGAGAGCAGTGGTGATGAAATAAAACACAAAGACACAAAGTAAAGCGCCTGTCTGGGTTCGAACCTACGACCAACAACTCGTAAGTCGCAGCCGTTACCACTGGGCTACCACTGCTCTCCGCGTAAAGTCATCTTTGCTTAAACTCACTAACGTTTCTACATCTATGGAAAAATAGCTGGCGAACGTGTTTACTACCAGTCTAGCATGAACTCATAATTATGAATAGCATCTGCATTTGAATTGGGCATCGTAGGCATTAAAAAGACACGTGCGTATGTAGTAACAAATGTAAATAAGGTCACGTCCACACCGCGACCGCGATTAATAGTTACAGTAAATTCAAAATAGATGACCAACAATCTGGCTTTAATTACTAATAAACTAGTATTTAGTCGCGTTATTTGTGTTGTGTGTTAATCTCTTTATTAAATATTTAACGTCTCTTTAGTAACTCTGTTTGCCACATACGTTTGCTAAGATTCAGGTCCTTAGGGTATTAATTTGAGGAAATTATAAAGGTATTATCCGCCGTGTCGGGTCCTACTTATAATCAGCATATGACCATAGCAATAGGCGGGTAAGTGTGCTCACCAGTCGGCTTCTACGGTTTTATGTAAATGGGCGCCGATAAACCGACCTACACCCGCGCGGCGACGCTCATTTGCATTCATAGGCTCGTAACCCTTCGTCGCTCTTCTACCGCTTATGCAGCCTCATCCGCAGCGCTCCAGCGTAAAACTGCTGCTTTGCCTTTTGCACGATAATTTACGACTCCCCATGTAATACGTCCAGTCGATATGAGTTCGGCGTGGATCTTCCGACCGTGAGGTCGCGGTGCTGCCGTTCGATTTACATATTATATTAAACTCGCCGTCGCCCGTAGTCCCTATTCCTCTTCGCCACCGGCCGTTACGCTCCAACTTTTCTCAATTTTTCCGCCCATAAAGCGCCCGAAACGAAAGTTTCTCCGTCCGCCGCGTGAGGTCGAGTGTAAATACACTTTTTAAAATATACTTAGTCACTCTGTCGCCCCTCAAAAAAGACTCCCGTTTAATAAGGACCTTTCATCATCATCATCAGCCTATTTTAGTCCACTGCTGGACATAGGCCTCCCCTAATGAGCGCCATAGCGCCCTGTCTTCAGCTTGACGCATCCAGCATCTGCCTGCAGTCTTTCGCAGATCGTCATCCCACCTGGCCGGAGGGCGTCCTACACTACGTTTGCCGAGTCGCGGTCTCCACTCAAGAACTCGTTTACCCCAGCGGTTGTCGGTTCTTCGCGAGATATGGCCGGAATAAGGACCTTTACTGTGACTTATTTTTTATTTATTGAAACAAAAAAATATTTGATACTTCAGCCAAAAACCATAACGTGTAAATTGAAACTGACAATGTTAACGTAATAAAGTCAAACAAGAATTAATTAGACATCGTTTACTACAGTGTATCAGTTACATGTTGAAACATAACTTGTTTAATTTCTGATTAAATTCGCATTTCCGCCTGATGAGCACGTTATAGGGCTGCCGCTTTTAATCTGTAGTCTGATTTATAAACACAGACTAAGTGCCGATTTCACCAATGAAACTGAACGCCATCAGTACTATTAAACCCAGTTCAAAGTGTCAATTTTCCATAACAATTTTGACACTGACATCTCTTGAACGCGTTTTAGATGTGCAGAACGCGTTCAGTTTCATTGGTGAAATCGGCACTAAATTGAATGAGAAAACTACATTTGTACCATTTCTAAATGTTACGAGAAATGATAGCGTGTAAACAGTACCGAATCAGTGTGAGCTACAAGATGTAAACAGTAACTAGTCGTAGAAGGAGCGTTGCCATCGTCGTAGGTTGAGCTCGAAACGACCGTTTCATGTCTGACACGCACGTTGTCGTACGTACATACAGACGTCTGGCACGCTCGCCTCGCACCTGTGTAAGCAACGAAAGTTACTGACCTTGACCAGACCATTCAATAACACGTGCATTGTCTTCCACGCTCAGTTTCATAAATTTTCCTTGAAGTCTTGCAATATTTACATACAACAAAGCCAGACTCGGCGAAAATGCGGCAATTACCATTCGTCTCGTTCTGAAAACTGAAAAAAGGAAAGATCTTAAAGTTATTTAGTCTGGGACATAGAAATATTTTAAATGATAAACGTTCTGTCGACAAACGATGACAGTTCAAAGTACTCTGATGGAAGCTCGCGTGACACGCAAGCAACCCCCTTCAGCGGCCCCTCTCGTTAAAACTTTCCCAAATATGACGCACGCTTGCAACCCTTTGTGTCATTTTCCTCGTGCCCCGTTACTTAAACGACCACTGTCTAAGACTCAATCTCATTCCACGTTTTATCTGTTCAAAGTATCGCAGTTTTTATTTCTCGTCGATTTCTCACCACTAAGTTTCTTTTGTATCCTGATCCTATGATTTGGTCGTATTAGCGGGTGGATCAAATAGCCGGCGGGGTGCACGGGACGCAGTCGGTTGACTATCCCGATAGCGTCAATCTAACGCTCAATTAGCCGAATGCGATTATCCGATTCGGATCCAGAATCGCGGCGTCCCTGGCGCTCCTCCCCAAGACAAGCGCGCCAACTTTATTAATTAAGCCGTGTCTTATCTCTTGTTAGCACTCATTCTATTATTTGTCTTTTCACCGCTCATTTCCATAATTTCATCGGCGAGCAATTACTTACCACTAACGCGGAGCATTTCTCATTGTGTTTGCATATTTTGTCGTCGTTTGCATTGTAAACTTCATCTCTAAATAAAGTTAAACTCGGATGGTGATGGAGACCATTTGCAGATCGTTACTAATTATAGAGTATTTATCAGAGATTGCCGCTACTATCACCTTTCACTGGTTCTTAATTACAAACGTGATGTTTGCATTCTAACAAGCGCCGACTCGCTCATCTGTATATAGTTGGACCATTGTTTTCCGCTTTTGTGAGGAATTGTTTTTGTTGTTAAAATGATGCGTCAGTTGAGGACATTGTAGGAGGGCGCGTGTTGTGGGCGAGCGTGCTCTCTCCCCCGCTGTGTGTTTAATTAGCTTAATTGACATCGCGAGGCGCGGTGTCCAAGCGTTTGTTTGCGATATCGCGTTACCGCACCCGCACCGGCCGGCGCGCCGTCCGCCCCGTCGACGCCTTCACCGATGTCGCTGTCGTACTACTGAAAGGATTAAACCACACACAACACCACATGACCGTCTTCTAAACCCTTCCTGAACAGAAATACAGATATATAAATGTATTTGTAAAAACGCCACGTCGGCTTCGGTATCGAGTAGGCGCGTGCGGAGCCACCCAAATGCCAAGTCAGCATGGCGTCATACGGCGTCTAAAATACATTCCGATTTTGCTCTTTCTCATCCCATGCGGAAAGGTAAAACTGCCACGAATTTTTTCCTTAAACTGCCCGGGGAATAAATTGTAGTCCGTACGTGAACTGAGCTTTAATGATTCTTTATAGTACGCAGTTCCACAATTTTGAATAGTTCCTTCTTATCTGTCAGTCCAATAAGTATAGGGCGCATAAAGCTATATTTTTTACGGAACGACTCGAGTATCTTGTACGATCATTCATTCAAAATACTTAGACAGCTTTTGTTGTAGATCCAGACAATAATAATAGGGGTAATAGCCTCCCTATAAACTTTACAGCAGCTTTAGCGTCCGGCCGTTTTAATTAATATCTCCAGTCGTTTCCATCATAGCTAGTGCGTGTGATTAATCTCGCCGAACAAAGAAGTCCGTTTCCGCGAGCCCTCCACACTATCGATCATTCACCTCCTCGAATAAAAATAATAATAAATAATAGGGCTGGCGCCATTGTCCAAACGAGGCGTGCGTGTCAGCGATACTTTCAGCTATTTTATGTAATGTCAACTAACTTCACGTTATTGTGCTGGGACCCAATACTCCATACACCTACGCCGTTCATCTATTTCTTTTGTCAATTATCGTGAGACCCAAGGTCGCTATATACTTTCAAACATCAAGCATTCTAATGTTTTTATTGTTTATCGTTCGGGACTCTCGTAAGTTATTGAAATATGAGTATGTGTACGCTTTACTCAATGTGCACGATCCGAATTTCGTAAGAAATGTTGCACGTGTTTCCCAAATGAGTAATATTTTCCTTTTTCCTCAAACAAAAATATCGGTGTGTTTCACAGCCACATAATAAGCTCAATCATTTTAGCTTACTGTACAGGACAAGTTTGATGGATGATCATAGAAGGGCCGCCCCACCCTACGTGCCACACACCAACGGCACTATAGCACAGCTCTTTGAGACACATCCGACGGCACTCATTCTTCTTTATGATACATCAATTCTTCAAATTCTTGCATAATGAACTCGTACCATGTGATTGTACGTTAATGAAGCTGCTCTGTATAGAGATTTTGAGCCACACTGACTCCTCTCCCTACCATGGTTCACGGTAGCCGCACTCTGCACATAAATAACTTTATATGAGCGCTCTAAATCTCATTACGGCCACTGTAATAGCTTCTAAGGCTCTGCTGTCGGCTGTGACGGGAATACAAAGCAAGCCTGATTTATTTTCTCAAATTAATCTTTTGAAGTAACTTGAGTCAATTTTTTTGTTTTGAAAATGCACGCTGTAAACATACTATAGAAAAGACTAACGGCCCTTGTCTGCACCTAAATATCGGATACGAATATTACAGTTGCACACGTCGTAAGGCGTTTGTTTGCAAAATCGAACTTGCGAAGAAGCGTCCACGATCACTGGCTATACTTGTAGCCCGCACCGTGCGCGCCCGATAGCTTAATACCAAAACAAATGGCCTTCTTTGTCGCCTTTTTATTTTAGATACGTGAGTTATGTTGCAAAGACGTCCGTGCGTTATTCAGATGGCTGAAGGTTGTAGGGAGGATGTCCTGTCTGTTAAATTTATTTATCACCCGTTTTAACTGAACGAAGTGGCCGGGGAAAAATAGGAGTTTCCAGAACTTTGCACTTCGGCATTATTTTGCAGTCTCGGTTGGTATGGGCCAGCAACGCTTTCATTCGCCGCTCGATAATTGGTAAGAACCGAGTTCACTTCAATGGGAACTGCCCTATCAACAGTATTAGTGCGCTAAGATTTTTCTCTGCAAATTGCATAGACACACAATTATGTATTATGGTTAGTCACATTATGTAGATAACTAGCTGACAACAACGTAGCGCTCTAGGACGGATATATTACGACGCTTGTCTACGAAATCTTGCTATGCGTCGTAGCCGTAGCTGTCCCTCGAAACTTTTTGACAGAACGTCTGTCTGGCAATTAGTATTCCCTATTGCAAATAACATTAAATTCTCAATACACCTCTATAGTGCATGTGCCGCAGTCAATTGCACTAAATGATAATTTACGCATGTTTCTCGAGTTTAGTGTGCACTCAATTATACCATTCAAGAATGTTGTGCTGTAAATAAATGTTCTAGTCTGCGAGCGTACGTTGTATACAAAACATTAAGCTTGATCAAACAAGCCGATATTCGTGTTGCGCGTTTCAATTTCGTCGTTGGATTTGATAAACCTGTGAGCATACACCATGTTCTGTTGTGCGAGTATATTCTCTAATCTCTACGCTATCTACTGCAGTGCCTAATAGGCAAACGTTATCAGAGTACCAAACGTTACATGCAATGTCTGATTGTTTACTTAATATTAATTAAATCCAACATTATTTTGTAGGTACAGAGACACTAAAATAATTTGACCTTTTGGTAACTGAAGTATAGCTAGGTGGATACGCACAGTGAATCGATGAATTCAATTTAGATTGGCGTGGAGCGTGCAGGGGGCATTAGCGGCGCACATCGATCCGTTATCTCTGCTCCCGAACAAAGAGATGAAATTTTAATCGGTTGCGTTGTCTGCCATCGCAGAAGTGGTCCGGCACGGCGGCGCCGGGCGAGCTCGTGGTGCTCGCATAGTCGTATTGTAATAAGCGACCCGCTAGCCGCGGCTCCTCTCCTCGCCGCCTGAATAATACATGTATCGGATCAGCGGAGCCAGCCCTCGCAGCTCACCTCCGCGTCCAGTCGCCGCCGAATCGATCACTATCGTCGGCCACTGCGGATTATATTTTATTCACACATTAGTCACCCGCTCGACCTCACCAACAGAGAAGCCTATCATAAACACCAAGCCTCTATTGTAAAGTACACTGTGTACACAATTTTTCACCAATCTTAATTGATAATACTATCTTGACGTTGATGATAAACGAGGGGCCTTCCCGCCTTCCTTTTGGCGAAACGTGACTTCCTAGTCTAGAGTTAATTATGAAGAAGGGATAAATTTCTACTATCAGATTCTTCAAAGCGGTCAGTGGACGAGTATTCGTGTTACGGATATTTTGAAGGTGTTGAAATTTAATTTGGTTAGCAGCTACCTTAGTTCTTAAATCCCCAGCTTCGGGAGGACGGCTAACCAGCAACGCTTTTAATACTAAAAGTTGTGTGTTGATAAAGTTACAAAGGAATTAAATCTTAAGTATTGTAATTTGCTGTTTCACTGAAGAATATCCATATTTTTACCTGAAATAAAAATACATATTTAATGTAAGAAGTTTAAGATTCTTCGTAAAAAGTAAGAAACGAAAAGTATTTCCCCGGATTTTAATATCAATTCGGAGAGATCTTCTTTAATAAGTTGTAAACTTGTGTTCGAGGGTACTCCCCGCAAGTTCGATGCTACAGGCACTGGCGACTACCGGCAATCTCGTTAAAATCTACGAGGAAACTCCGCAGTGGCGTTTCACGACCATTTATGAAATCACATACCTCGCCTAATAGTATGTAAGTAGTTACACTTGTACCATAAGTTGAACGTAACTCCCGCTACTAGCGAAAACGCCTGAACGATGTTGTCATGTTCTGAACTTCTATAGATGTGGTAAACATTGAGAAACCTTTACGTGGACTGAGATTACCTTGCAGTAGGTATGTTTATTCTGACAAAATAGAACCTGAAAAAACTCTTGCATCACTCAATGTGTACTTATACGTTTTTAAGGACCACCTCTTCATTTTCTTTTTGCTAAATATGTTTTGAGTGCCTACATTTTTGAACTGGAAAAAAGGAAAAACGAAATAATGTACTAAATCCTAAATTCTTATAAAACTTTAATTAACCAGAAGCTTTTAGCATAAAATTTGACCCAATTTTCCGTAACATTTGCTTAAATTCTTTTTCTAACAGCAATCTGAAGGGTGGAAGGTACGTAGCTGTCCACTTCCACCGCAGGCGGTGTCGTTAAGGGTGTAGTGGCGGTCTGTCCTTATCGCGCGCCACTACGCGAGTAATGATGCCTTCGATCGTGAGCTAATGGCCTACGCGGGCCCACTTAGATACGCAAATGAGCATCGACAAGTACCGCCAGCCACCGATCGCGATTACGCGTAGGTACACATTACACCGGCTGATGCTGCGCACCGTACCTACACGTTCGTTTCATGATGCCTTCTGCACATTAACCATAAACAATACAACTGTTAAAGATTTACATTGTCTTTTCAAAGAGTTTTCCGAATCGTTCGCAATACAACGTCTCTATATCATATTGTGGTTTAATGACGCGACTACACGCGAAAGTTGTGATCGTCCTCGGAATAATATTAGAACTACTAAAATAAATAAAACCCTGTCATAAATATCCGAAAGTCGTCTGGTTGATCGTCATGAATGATTCAGGAGGAATGACAAACGGGAAAACTGAATACACTCAAATATACTTGCTATTCTGTTTATTATTTAAACGAACAGACATTTAATTAACTTTTTGTCATTGATATTGTAACATTGTTTGGCCTATGTTAAACTAGCCACAAAAAGTGAAGTCTATAAGCCTGTACCTACATTCGAATGGTCGGAAAACTGAGAGAGATTTCCCTAAATCATGTCGTTGCTACAAGCTGCCGAGGATATCGTGCGGGTGGCACGATATTCTCGTCAGCTTGCTGGTATAAAAACGTTCCCCGTGCAGAGCTCCCGGTTGACACATGTCCTCCACTGGCTTTATACAAACCCCTTGTCTAGTGTCCACCGAATCCATGACACATTAAATTCTTATCGACCGCCTGTACACAATACTGTACATAAGAACATTTATCCTGTTATAATTAACTGTATGTAGGTACAATCAGTATTTTGCACTTAGACTCACTCGAACAGCAAGTAAACACGTTCGTTTTAATGAACAAAGAGTTCTTGACATTTATTGCTGGTAACTGCAAGGAGCAATGGTTATTGCTTCTGATATTAGTTCGTGAAATGTGACTATTTATTTGTTTAGTGTTTTAGCTCTACTGTCAACTCTCAACGAAACGTCGGTTTACGTCCGCAAAATAAGAGTTAGCTACCCAAAACGTAACTCGAAAGAGGATATTCGTGTCGTTCACGTCGCTTTTCACGTATAATGTCCTGTAAAACATTTTATTTCAGTCTAGAACAAGAACAAACCTACGCCCGTTGCTGTCCACTCCTTAGTTCAGGACGTTTGGTATTTTTATTAAAAGTCACACACACAACATCACGCCTTGTTTCCCCGAAGGGTTGGGCAGAGGTGTACCTATAGTACACCCACATTTCGCCAGTTATGTTTTAAGTCCCATGTAATAGGGGGCGAGCCTATTGCCATAAACCGGGCACAAATCCAGACTCCGGGCTGCTACTGAGAAATTCCAGATAGAAAAACCCAATAACACGTTGCCCGACCTGGGAATCGAACCCAGGACCCCATGCTCAGCAGTAGCGATTGCGACCACTAGACCAAGTATTAAAAGTCGCTTTCCTTTATTGCTTTTTTAAGTATACATGAGCTTATCAACGTGATGCAACGTTGTAGAACGATTTTAAGGTGTTGTAAAAGCAAGTAAGGCATGCTAAACATCGATACATCAGGGGTTATGTTGCTGTACATCCTACAGTGTAGGACCTACCGATATGGTTGAGAGGCCGGTTACAAAGGCGAGCGCTGTAATAGCGCACTAGATTATGGTTATTCACGTTTCGTAAGCAAAGAGTCCCGTATCGTGGGGTGAGTTATTAATCCTAAAAAGATGTTTGCGGCGCGACCAACAATGCAGGGGCGCAGCGACGGCGCCCGCCCAGCTGTAAATGGAGTGCGCATTAATACTCAACTATGTAATAAATGTTATTGTTTGTCATAAAGTTGGTTTTATGAAGGTCCGCCGCCCCGGCCCTTGACGCTGTCGGACCTTTAATAAAGTTTAGCTTTCGCTTATACCCTCACTTACGGATTTAGGTCCGATTATTTGAATTGTTATTTTACTTCTGTTGATATCTCACTCACTAGAAAATCCTGAAGTTCCAGTCGATCACCGATCACTTCAGACGAACGAAATCCTCTTTGCTGCTCCATAAGAGCAGACACAAAATAAAACAATCTAATTTTGATATTTCGAGTAGATACCCGGTGCCTGGCGACGTCGCCAGATCGCTGAGTCATTGCAAAAGTTGCGCTTAGCTTTGCAGCAATATTTTCTACTTCGGCCTTTCCTAACTCAGGTCTGATACTTTCAGATATCATGCGCGGTTTAGACGAATTATTGTTTCATACTTTTGAATTTAGCATTATGAAACATTACTTGTTTCTTCTTATACTTAAGTCTCGTCTTGTAACTATTCGTTCTTCATATGAAATACATTATTTATAAAGCTAAAAATATTTTAGGACCATGGGCCTGCTGAGGTTTTCTATTCCAACTGTATCAAAAAAGCCTACGTCGATACTTGGAGCTTTGGCCTTGTTCGTGATAAATTATGAGTTTTCGTCGATTACGCGGCAGAGCGATGCGATGTAGAGATAGCGGCGTCGACGCCGGCTGCGGAGCGGCGACACGAACAGCCCTGACTTATTTGTATGTAGCGCGCCTCCGCTGTGGGTGGCGCTTCAAGACGTTCAGCGCAATTTTTCAACGCTTCGGTTTCGTGTTCGGCAAGCCGATGGCCCTCGCCGCAGCGGCCCCCGCCCCCCGCGCGCGTGCCGCACCTGCTCCAGTGCTGAACTGCTGCAACTTTAATCCCCCAGTCCGCCACCGCACGATCGCACACCGGCGCGACGCTATATTTCAATTAATTCGACCATCCATTCCCGACGTGCAACTATGCGCCGCTTTACCTCATAACCCCCGCCAGGACGTCGCTTGCAGTCTAATACGTCAAGGGAGCGAATACTTGATGCCGCGCTTCACCGTTTGCGACTAGATTCGTGTAGTCAGCCACTGTCGAGTCCCTCTTTCGACCCCACTGAATCACCGACAAACTCCGTCACGTTTTCAGAGATAAATCTTGATTCACAAGAACAATTTTCGCGTGTAGTGACGATTTAACTTTTAAAGCCCAATTATTTGCAAGTTTTGTTTTGCATATTAATGGGTCGTTCCAGTGGAGCCGCGTCGGCGGCCGGCATTAAGTTTCGTCGGGCGCACATGGAGCGGAATAATCGCCAGTCTCGACTTCATTTGTCGCAGCCGTGTTGTTCGTGTTGCCGTGATACTCACAAACAACAACATTACATTTTGAACAATACTTTTATTTGCATTGACAATATGAAGTCAAAATGTGGCAACACATGCTCACTATCTACATACAAGCTTTATAAAGCGATGCACGGCAAGGTAGTAAGTTACTTCTTACTCTTATTGCCAAGTCAGAAGCCGGCGCGCCTCGCCGCACGTGTTGGTCAGACCGCTGAATCAACTGAACCCGACTCTGTACCGCAACTGAATGTACTTAATTTGATTTCGATTGTATTGAACCCCACTTCGGCTCCAATTAATGACCCGAAAGGGCTCTTAATAATAACGACGTTTCATAGACTTCATTGTCACATTTGAAAATCAAGTATCGTCATAATTCATAAACATTTCTGTAACGTTAATTCCGGTATAAATAAAGCATTTTTTGTCAGTAAGTTCACTAATTAATTTTGTCAGGGTAGCGTAAGGATCGGGCCATCAGTAAGTTCACATGGTGCTTGTACGTTTGGCAAAAACCTCAAACAACTTTACATTGACGTTACATTGTAGAGACAACAGGCGGCGTAGAGGCACAAAGTAATTAGATAGCTGTTGTATTGTTCGCTTGTTCAGCGCTTTTCCAATGAACGGTCGTCGTTCGGTCTCGTGTTTAATTGCGAGCCACACCGTAACGGACAGCGGCCCGTTTTTGTCCGGACCGAATGAGATGAACCGCGCATCCTTTAATGAGTCGCTCCCCGCCCGAATTCTGTACCCTACGGACATTACATTTCATGGACTCTTAAACTTTTCACTCTGTATTTTCACATTTGAATGTTACTTTGTACAGTCAGTAGATATTCTAAGCTAGCCTAATTTTAATTGGGAATCTGAATTAGTTAAGTCAGATTACTTCTAAACATAAAATCGGATTGATCAGATTAAGGAATGATAATTCAGTCAAATTTCCCAAAATAATATTGCGAACTTTTTTCCTCAATCGGGATTGATCCTAAATTAAATATCTTTGTTAGCTTGATGACAAAAGCGTTCTTTGTCTCAGATGTAGAATATCCCTGAAACAGTAATGCTAATGATGAAGTTAGTCATATCCTATCCTATTAGAAGTATTTCATGTTGCAGCCAATCCAAATCACACTCTGGTGGAGGAGCGATAAGCATGAATGGAATTCTGGTACTGAACGAATAGTTTAAATGTTTAATAAACTTTAAAGTATTGTTTCATGTATATTTGACATTATAAAGTTCACTAATTTGTTCAGCACCCTTTGGTCAAATTAAATCGAATCAACTTATTTGTGGATCAACTAAAAGTTAGTCGACTCTAATCTTTGTGCGGGGCGGCGCCGCTGTCGCCCGCATTCGGCTCGGCGTAAATAATTCACACGTTCAGGAACGAGTTGGCCGACTCGGATACCGCATGTAATTCCACATTTTCACACCGAAAGGTTTCCAAGCACGCATTAAAGTTTTTGTCCGACCCCCCGTGCTTATTCACGATTAATTTTCCGAATTCTATTGCCAAACTCATTTATTGAGAGGGCGTTTCGTAAATACTTTACTTAATTGACACCCGAAGCTGAGAACTCTGCGTTAACCCTATAAATTATTCATTTACAGTAGTGTAGATGACACTGTATTATTTCGTCTCTGTATTATTTCTGTGGTATAATATAATGATCTTGTTACGCTCAGTGGGGGTATCGGATCTTGTTAACACATGTTAGTGACTAGAATATCTGCGCTCGTAGGTTTAATTAATTACCGCGTGTCATTAATAAGGAGGAAGGCGGTGTGGTGTAATGTTAGCTGGGGTGTGCGTAATGTAAGGCGACACCGCGGTAGGTACCTGATCCGCGGCCGGAACAAGCGGCGCCCACGCCACGATGGCGCTGCCACCGCGACGCCGACGTCACGCGACGCACTCCTCATTTGTCACACTCGTCTACCACAACGGTGACTTTTATGACAATTAACCTGGTAGCCACGGATTCGCGGATACATTTTGTGAAGCAATAAGGATCCATTTCCTGAAACTTTTACACTTTTCATGACCACATACTTTTGCAAATATAGAACACTATTAAATCATACAATTTTGCAACAAAAATAAACTTAAACGTGACGTCATCGACTATAACCTTTTAACAAAGTGTCATCGATCTGGTGCACTTGAAAGCTTTCCATATGGTGTCAAACAGTCAACTTCAGTCTGTTCTTGTTTGTCACCGGCGCCTGTCGCGCGCTCGCTTGCCGTTCAACAATTTATATGGTGTTACATTGAAAAATCGTCTCCATTTCGACGTCGAGAGGCATCAGCCGAGCACTTTTCCTAGGTAAATCGTTGTTAGGCCGTAACAAAGAGGCGTAGTTCCGAAACAATCAAATTAATTTTCTGCGTTGTTGTTTAATTAGCGCGCCGACTCTTGGATGGCGCGGCGGGCGGCCGATGTTTATCATCGGATACAATCGCGGCCCGCACCCCCCGCGCCCCCTACCAACCCCATTATTATCAAAGTCGAGACTGTGCACCCAAGTAACTTTGGTTCGTCACTCCTGCTCCCATTGTTATTATTAGCGACATTGTTTAGCCTAATTGACTTTGACGTAAACAAATCGCCTGATCCTACTAATTGTGTAATCTTTTTGTTTCAGGTAATCTTATTAAAGCGCTGTGATATAATTTTATGGAGGAAAATATCTGTATCCGGTAAAAGTACGTACGTATGTATACATATATGTGTGATATCGTCAACAGGGTAGATAAAGCGTGGGGGGATACTGTTATCGGGGGGTGGAAAATATGAAACAGAATAGTTTGTATGAAGCCTCACCGAGTTAATCTGAAGCCATATTTAATTGAATTGTGAGGGTAGGCGGACGTCGCTGTCGTCCATTCCGTAGACCACCGCCTTTCAGTGCGGACGACTTGTGTACTCACGCATACCCAACGTTTCTGCAAAATTAGTTTCCTCATAAGGTGAGCATACATTCGGTTCTATATCTTTTGCTGTTGCTTTTATTTACCGTGTTATGTGTTACTTAACGAAGGCGGATTACAAACTATTCTCTATAATGCGGGCTCCTTTGTAAATCACGTCCTTATTCGTCAACTGTCATATTCAATTCGCCGTTAAACTTTATTCGGGAAATGTTCTTGTTTCGAAATTCACTTGAAAAGCATATTTTTTTACTAATTGTCCACTCTCGATACAAATTCCAACGTTAACATGAACATGGACGCGGAGTTGATAAGAAAAACCTCGTGTCGGTTTGCACGTCGACTCGGGTTCCAAAGGCATCTAATCTAATTATCCAGCACGCCCTTCAAAAAAAAAACTAGCAAGGAGCGAGTGCATGCTGTTTGCTCCATTCTTTTTCTCTCAATTTTCTCGCTCTCTGACGCACCATCAAGTAGATAATTGCTTTTGAATATTATAAGAACCCACCATAACTCGATACGTACCTACTCACAGTGAACGAATTATACTTAGTTCGCCCCAACGGTAAGGGATTATTTTCAACGGCTGACCCGCGCCGACCTGACCCCATCCTCTGACCTCGGCGCGATGATCTGCACCCTTCATTCGACCAACCTGTTTTACGAGATTAGCGCGATAAACACTTTGCCTATTGGAATATTAAACGAACTTCCCCAGAAGTATATAAAATTATTTTGTGAAATTATTACCGCGCTCTCGTAACAAAATAGAAGGTAGAACGGCTCGAGAATACGTTTTACCGACGTAGCAAGACAGTTTCCTCATATAGAAATTAACTCGTAAGTATTGCGTATCCAACTATGTATTTACTTTATGTAAGGGAAGTATCATAAACGCGAGTTTATATTACTCTACTTTTTACAACAATATTGTTGTAAAAAGTAGAGTAATATAAACTAAACTAAACGCATCACAAAAAATGGTTTATCATTTAAAAAAAAAAAAAATACAAGTAACCATAATGCAAGTACGATATAAACTACTCTCATAAATTCCTATCCTAAAGCGATCATAAAAACAAACGCCTACCCGAAGCTCCGTAATTGGAAAAAGGATTTGTTCAAATTGGAAAATACGGTGCAGCGCTACTTAATATTAGCGAGAGTCGTGAGCATATGAGGCAACATATGGCTAGTGTATTTCGTCGACGGACTAAACGGCTGAGCTGCGAGGCTCGTATTTGTAACACGGCGGGTTATTAATAGCCGCGATAGCGAGGTGGCCCGCGGCAGAGCACGATATTTGGGAAATCCGGATTTGCATAGGATAATGGGGAGCGCCGGTGCTGTGCAATGTGCGCGACGCCTTGCACTCTACCTGCCACCGACGCCAGTTGACACTCTGCATACGTAACGACACGTCAGCCCCATGTGGATTTTAAACTAACCAGTAACTTCTCCAAGAACGAGTTGGTGCTATATTGTTAATAAGCAGGTAGATAATTGTCATCTTATTAACTCGTACTCTCTATAACATGCTTACGTTTAATGTCTTAAACTTAACGGTCGGGTTAAAAATTCTCTAAAGGCGGCTTTAATTGTAAACTGTAAAATTGTAGACTATTGGCATAATGAGTTAGGAATATGATATAACTCTTGAGGCCCAGGTCACAATGTTACCCGTGGAGTTAGTTTAAAGAAAACTTGAAAAAATAGTGTAGAAAACCTCTATAATTCTCTAAAAAGTGGACCCATAGTAATGTATTCTGTAAACGCAATGCAGCACAAGCAATCAGGGTGTTTGTCTGAAAACAGCCATTAATGCGGCAAAAAATAGGAACAAAACTATGATAATTGGCGAGGGGTGTAGCGGCGGAGTGGGGGGCGGGGGCGACGGTCGCGTGCCTGATGTATGCGCCGCCGCCGCGACGGCCAGACCCGCCGGCGCCGCGACGCCGCCCCACAATGCAGATATCGCGCATTCGACTCCATTGCATACCGACGCCCGACAACAGTTCTCACCCTTTATTGCCGTTTACGACCACGCGAGGCTCGGCCGACTCGTAGCAGCTCAACCTGCGCCCGCGACACAAGCAAAGGAAATCGACCGCCACACGAATCGATCCACGCACAATTTCCAAATCTAAGCGTTGCTGGCCCGGCCCACACTTGATTGATGACCCCCGTAATGACCCAGGAAACTATTTCCTTCGTATTTCCTCCACTCAATAAAACATCGAATATGCTTATTTATGTGTCGATGTCAGTTTATTTGGAGTTTTGTCAATGCGGCCTGTAGTGCCGACTACACTCCAAAGACCGTCATTTGTCAAGATTATGGCTGTTCGGGGATTGAGATATGAAAAGCGGTTATTGTTTTGAATATTTCCTTTTGTGTATTACCCAATTTAGTGGTAGGCTTACGATGCCCGATGATATAAGAATATAGTTACCGTAATTAAAGAACGACTACTGAAATATTAATACACATTCATCAATTCGCCGCTTATAAGTTAATTTAACTTAGACCCCATTAGGAAGTTAATAAAGTGTATTTTGACCTTTCGGCGACGGTCCTACGACCTTATAGATGAGTTGGCACAATTAGCACGTACACAACTCGTCAGTCACGGCTTGGCGCCGAGTGGCAATTACGGTATTTCATCCTCAATAAAAGTGCACTCAGGCGCCGCTAACGTCGAGAAAGCTCCCCGTCGCCTGTAAAGCTAATGTGGAGATATAAAGATTTAAATGACGCCTCTGGACGTGGACGCCAGGGAAACCGATGTGGTCACCTCATATACCCTCTTGTTCACTGACGTACAAACATCCCAAGACGACGATATTCCAGTACACAAATTATACGGGTGTGCGTTAAATACACACTTGAGAGAGAAAAAACAAATCCACTCTCAAATAAATACACGCGTGTACAAATACACCGAGCAGTCGACATGAATGACCTTCGACGTTTTCAGTAAATAACCTTTTTTTACTCTGTATTTTGTACCCTCAGTTCACAAAGACTCGTGAACCCTTTCCAAATAAAAACTTATATTGCAAAAACTTCAACAAATAAACTTCAGGAAATACTTTCATCCGACACTTTCGAGAGCCATCATGACTCTACGTTAGTGTCAGTGAGGGAAAAGGATTACATTTTCCAATATTTACCTCATTATGTAGAGGTGTAGTCTAAATAATGGCAGTCGTATAGCGTGTGAGCAAACATTTTGGCGATTAATCTGGCAATACTGTGCTATATCGGGGTGCTGGAGGCGGCACATTTATTTTATGTGCCGGCAATGTTACATACGCCATAAAAGTCGTTAGGACGGGCGTAACGTCTCGCCCGTCGTCTTGCCCGCTTTAATTATACCTAGATAATGTGGCGCCGACTGTGCCCTGCCGCCCCATATCGTGCCGCGTCGTGCCGAGCCGTGCCGCGCCGCGCGCAACCTCCGCGACATTAACGTAACACGATGCAATAATACAGTGCCACTCTTCCTAATGTATCCCGCCGTACACAGTAATTCCCTATATTACCCACATTCGCGACATAAAAGGGCATTGTAAACGGAACAAAGTTTCGTTTAACATCGTAAATCATTGCGGTTAATAATTTCACTCTGTTTTGAAAATTGATTTATGCCTACATATTTACTGGCTTTTAAGGCTTTACTAAATGAAATACGCACGGTCTACGCGAACATTGTTTACGAATGAGATGCTTAGAAAACACGCGTAAACCAGACACCGGGATCTTTAGACCTTGAAGTTTCAGCTAGAGCTGTTTAGCATATTTTGTTTAAATAGAACAATTTTCCTCATGTTTGTCTTTGCTTGGTTTCGGTTTCATGTACGTGTTATGAACCATTGTTTATAGACCTGGCGGAGTTTTATTAGACTCCTGAAATCTTAGGAAAAGTAAGTACCTTTTTGCGTTTTGAAACACCTTACAAATATTTTTCACACCAACAACGGTCAGATTGTAACTTCCTCGCGATGTTATTGTAGCCTCTCTGTTCTACGCGCTCGTAGCACTCTCGTAGCACTTTTCACGGAAAGAGATTGTGTTGGTCGTTTCATTGCTAGGGATCTCAAGCGTACAAAAAGGTTTTGTGCATTTGGAAATATCTTTATAGTTATTTGTTTATCGTGCCTAAAATATATATATTTGTTGAAAAATGTGATTTAGTTAAGATAGGGTTACATATATTTGAAAGTAGCAAGTTATATTTTGTGGTTCTTGGACGGTCTCTAGACGGGTGTATGTCGAGTCGCGCTACGTTGAAGGTAGGGGTCGGGCATAGGGCACAGATGGAGATTTATCACGCCCGCCGGAGCCGAGACTACAAGTTCGCGCATTAAACGAGTCCGGGACATTAGCCGCCTGCAAGATGCCGCTCGAGATCATAATTAAGTGCCGCCCAATTTATCGGTGCGACCCGAGCCCGAAAACTCCTCTTAAACTTCCCTTATCGTACGTAGTAAAGGCTCTTTATTTTGTAGTTAGTTCGCTCCGCGTTTATCGCCTTTTATCTCTTCTTCGGTTGTGATTTTGTATTCTGCGACATTTCTATAAATACTCCGAAGAGGATGTGATTGAAAAAAATAACAGTTCTTCACAAAACATTGTATAATGATCAATCCTATTATTCCATTTCTTCTATTATTTTGTTTTTGTGATCAGCTCTTGTGTGTGTAGTAAGATCGCAGCTGTTTATAACAACTAATTTGCATTATCCAGTAATTGGAGCCAAACCCATAGCCAAACGAATATTATGTATTTTCACACGTTTTTTTTCAATTTTTGGATTCATATTTGCCTTTTCAGTCATTCAATAACAATTAAAATTGTTATGATTTACATTCCGTACTGGATGTAGCATTCGTGTTTGAACGATTAGTGAAAACAGTAGCCGTATGCGAGTTTAATTGCGAAGACAGTAAACGAATCCGTGTCGCTAACGTAAACGAGGCATGACATTGGTTGGCATGGCAACTCGCAAATTCCATCACATAATAATCGCATTATTTGCTATTTTACTAGCATATATTGTGCTAGTTTTCCCATCCAATACGTATTCAATTTCCATATAATATTTTCGTAGAAGCTATGATGAAATGTGTACCTATCCTTTATTGCTTTACGCGACTGTAATGTTTCAATTAATTAGAAGCTTTACAATAACAGGTACCTATAGTCTACGATTTAATTAGTACTAAAGAAACTAGTGTCGAACATTTGTATTCGAATAATAACAAAATTATAACAATCTGTCTGCCGCTCTAGACAAAATAATTAACGCAGTGTTAGTTAATTATTTTAAAACTATGTAATGAGATTTCCGGCAATTACACATGAATTGTGAGATAATTATTTCAAATGTTATATAAGTAGGTACTTAAAACAATCATTACCAGAACAATTAATCTCATTGCCAAACAATAATATCAGTTGCAAGTAAAAGCCTGTTAAAAGCATTGATTAAAAAACATAACTACATAGAATTATATCATATGCGGAAACGCAAGCTGAATTCGCAAAATAAGCTGCATAGTGATAGACACTATAACTATCCTAGTTTTGTGAAAAGAACCCGATATCTTTCAACGTTTTCTATTAACTTCAGCACAAAAGCAGAGAAAATACCGTTACGGAAACGTCCTAGAAACCTTTGTTGTGATACAACTATTGTTGTCTGTAACTATAACAGATAACCGATGTTGAAAGTCAAAAATCTTCTTGTCTTTAACTAGTTCTCTCGCGTTTTGTAATTAGTTTTAACAGGATCTCTGTAACTTTAGAACGTCTAGAGGGAAGCATCAGATGACCTAATTACCATTGAGAGGTTAGATTGAGACTAGTCTAAGCCAGCCTTTAGGCGGTAACGAAGGTGACTCAATTTAGCCGTGCGGATCGGACCGGTGAAATCCGGAATCCGGGCGAATGTTAACCCTCTGAATAAGCAAGAAAGTCAAAGAGAGTACCGGTACTTGAAATCACGCGCTCCGTCTAGCTGCTTAGACTAATTACTGCAGCAGCAGGGTTAGTCGGTGCGAGGCGGCGGGCCGGGTAGCTCCGTATCGTCGTGTGGCATCAACTTGGGCCGCTTAGTTCACTAGATTGCACGTGAAACACGTGCACACGGTCCGCTTGTTTACCTACCTCACGCTGAAACTGTGAGTCATTCGTTACAAATGCTCGCTACGTTACTGGTATACAGAATACACCTGAAATGTTTCCTTTGTCACAAAAATAGTAAGAGACTCAGCAAATGTAGGCATTAGTTAATTAGTACAGATTAGCGGAGGCGGTAGCCGACCCGACTTTAGAAATTGGCACATTTATTGTTTGGACGATATTGTTTACTAATTGACTCCTGACAAATGATTTATTTTGTTTATCAGTTTCAGTTCTAAAAATAAGCGTGCTTAATTATGTTACTTATGTATAATTTAGCGCTTTTTATTTGTTTTGGCTCCTGGCTCATTTGGCGACTTATTCTTGTGGTTCTTTGAAACAGTTTCGAATGCAGACATTACGTCTTTTCATCAGCTAATAACATCTCAAAAATTTGGCAGTGACGGCAAACTGAAACACAAAACCTCTCAGCGAGCGCAAAAGGCATTCCTCACGAAAGCGTTCACTGACCTAATGTTTTTTCACCCCGCGCCACGTTAGTAAAACAGGCAATTTACGCGAGCCTATAAGTAACAAGATTCATTAAGGCTGTTACAAAGTGGCGCGGGCGTTCTTAAAGCGAATGGCCCTCGAGCTTGCAGCGTTCATAACGGCCGTACGAGCTGGCGTACCGGCCAAAGCGCCGAGCGTAATTTAATGAAACACCTGGAGAGGTTGCGCCTGCTTCCGTTGCATTAATCTCGCAGCCCGTGGTCCCCGCGGCTGGCGCCGGCTCCAACACCCGACCGACATCTACGACACTACCCTTCGCTAAACATTTATATCATAAAATTTGATTGCATAATACCTAACTTTTATGACAGTCTGCAGTCCTATGCTTCGACATTACCGTTTAAAAGTGGCCAACTAATATTAAAGCCGGGATAAACAAGGAGTGACCGTGCGGCTCGGGCGGGCGCTCGCCGGCGACAACGGCAAAAGTGGCCGAGATAACTCCGTGCACGAATGCATATTTTAACGTAAAGCTATGGCACCGCCATGCAAACTTGTTGGGAACTTCACCGGACTGAATAATTCTTACTTTAAGGCTTCTAAAAAGTTTTATTTTTCGTCGGGGGACGGCTACTCGACGTATACATATAACAGTACCTCATAATTAAATAAGCATGACTGCTAATTACATTACCTAACTCACTACGAACGGTTAACTCAAAGTGTATTTAAAAGGATGAACATAAAAAAAATCTTATTTAAAATTAAAAAGTGAGTTTTGTACAATCCGCCCAAAAGTAATTCAGTTCTTTAGCTCCTGTGAAGACTTAAATAACAAAAAGTTTAGTGCTAAATTTTCTTCCCGAGAATAACTTTCGGGTGGTTATAATTTTCAGCCCGTTATGGCATGAGTAACAGAGCAATTTTTAAAGTAACACTACAGAGGTTGATAGGTTTTGCTGTTAAACAGAGGTGTTTTTTTTTCTTTTTGGCGCACGGTTTTGTAATTCCTGTGATATTCAAATGATTAAAATGGATTTGAATTCTAATCAACACTAATGTGTGATTATTCGAAATCAATTAGATAGTGGCTAATTATTTCGTATGGTAGGCGTGTTCGATGTTACGTCAGCTGTACGCGGGCGGTGCCGCCCAGAGGCCGCGGTAAAAAATACTGCGCTCGGCGCCAAGCGTAAACACGCGCCCCTCTCGCATGACGCCTCATTAGCCACTCCCCTGCGCCTCTATAAATCATTTTAAATTCAAATTCTACTTACTTTCAGAATTGACTTTGCTTACCTAATTCCCTTCCCGACCACAAAATTTTGCAAATTAGATTTCACCTTTCCCTCGCTCTGACTTGTCGAAAAAATTATTTACGGCATCCGGCGCCGGATCTTAGTCTGCTCATGATCATGCTACCTACCTCTATCACTTTTCCTTTTGGGACATACGACCCTGATTCGAAATCTGGCTTCTGCTACATTATACATCTCAACGAACCACGACGCTAGGATGCATTCTTCACTGCCAATCCGCAGAGAAAATATTTGTGGGAGAATTTTCTTAGAACTCTCTTTTAATGTAGAAGTACGAGTAAGATTGTTTTGTTTAAATCCTGGAAAAAGTGCAACAAACAAAATAACTAAGCCAAATAATGACTGACTGCTTCATAGCGGTAAGCAATCATCCTTGAAAATGTAAAATCCGTAATTGCATCGTTCTGGTTTCAATATAACCTGACCACAATAAAGTAAAAAGTTTCAACGTGGAAGTTTGAAACACCTTGTGAATGTTAATCCGCCAGCATTATGTGTGGGCCACGTGGCGCGTGCGCTTGCGGGCGACTCGATGCAGGAGTTGGCACATCTCATCGGCCGGTTCTATTTCAGTCTGTCCCCAAATATTTCTGGCACCCACTTACGTGCGTACAAGTGGAGTCCGAGCCGTTTCGCGACGGGAGCGTGTCATTCATCGGCTCGTTACTTCATTGTTTTCCTTGTGTTTCGATTTGTCCCGTCGCGTGTCCGCTCGCCCAATAGTAAAATAGACGAGTCGAGATCGGCTCGTGCGTACGCCTGACCACGCATCGCTGCGCGTCGACGCCGTGTCACCGATACATCAATCGTGATCGAACGTTCTAATCGATTAACGACCGCACGCCTCGTCTGACGGGAGCATTCTTCATGTCCTGTTGGCTGATTGCTGTTTTGATTAAGACATTTGCATTGAACTGCACCATAAAACGAATGAATGGTTTTTTGCTTCGTTGCACTGATATGCTTGACCTTTTTTGAAAATTGGATTAAGTACTTACAACTGTTGAAAAGAGTATTGTGAAATGTTGTTCCTTGAATTTAGAACTACCTGTTTAGATTCCAGTCCACGGAATTGTCAGTTGGCAAACATACATCATAGTCCCAGCCAATGAGGTCATTCATAACTTCCCTAATGATCGAGGTCAGCAAACTGAAATTCAGATTATCCAGTAATAAACTCTTGATACAGTTTCCGGGCCTGAAAATGAAAGAGGTGGCATTTGGCAGCGGCTGGCGCGATGGAGTAACTAGGTGTGGCGCGTGCCGACTGCCGGCGGACGCCGTTACTGTCGAGGGTTGTTCGTTATACACGTCATAGTTCACGAGAGCACTCCGCCGCCTTACTACTCTCACCTTAACGAGACACAAGAGTCTCGCTTCATTGATGTCGTTTTCGCTTAAATCGGGCACCACTGCCAAGTCACAATTAGCATATTCCACTCTAAATTCGTGTCGTTTGGGTTCGGTACTCGACACAGTCAGTACTTTCCCCTCGAACGTTGTTTCTTTATCTCCAGGAAGGAAGGCAGTGATGAAACTGACTCTCGGCTAACCCCTTATTGTATTGCAAGTGCGCATTGTTGTGTTATAAAGGACACGGCGAGCGTAGCGCGCTCGATTTGCTCCTCCACTATCACACAAAAATGTTATTAGTTTTGGGCGGTTATTGCCCACCCAGCGCTCGTTCGACCCTCTCGCTTCCCTTCCCGAACAAATAGGCCATATTGAAAGTTTTGTTTAATTTTCGGGGCTTCATATAAACATGTCTTAGGTTACGTTACGTCTTATATGCTAATTAGTTCTGTTTTTCTCAATTTTGCTTAGAGTTATACAGGTTTTTAAGGATAAAAAGCTCGCAGTTTTGAAGCCATTTCACAAACAAGGCTAAAGCGTAAAATAAAAGCTCGTGAATGAATAAAAGGGATGTTAAACGAACAAATGTAGAGGCGTAGTGATCGAAGAGCAATTAATGTTTCGTAATGCGTTTGGCGGGCGAGCGTGGCGCGGTCATCCGTCTGAGGCGGCCGGCCATTTGTATCCCGCGCGGGCATCCGTCACGCTAATCGCCGCGCCTGTACACCTGCATAGGCTTGCACTCGCCGATACTCGAATAAATAATACCAACATTATACGTATCGATAGCTATCCAATTTAGGCACTACATATCAAACTGAAACAATAGAATACATTAATCATTACTCACAATCAACCACGAAAACATTAAACTACACTCGCCCAATACAAACGCAGCTGAATGCTTCCAACAATAAACTTATCTAACGTTTCACAAGCTGTGGCAGCTAATAAATAGAAGTTTGATAAACCCAACAGAGTTATCATAGTAATGATGAAACATGATCACCCATTCAAGTTTCACAAACGGGTTGGTTCGAATCGAAACTCGGGTAAAGTAGACGGCACGGAGTAACAGGAAATAATAACTTTATCCCGAGCTTAAACTGTGAGAGGACCGTCCAACTAACATTATGCCTGCCAGTAACAAGTTAATCTAAATGCAACCGACTGCTTCCACTAGCTAGTTGTAGCACGCATCGCCGAAGTTTAAGAACTGAGAAAATTCGGAACATTTGCATCCGATTCAGCTGCAGACAAAGATTCACACTTCGCGATGTTTGCCTATAAATATACAGAGGTATATCAAGGCTTCGTCTGCACAGGCAACTGTAGTGATATCATCGGGTATGCTTTAGAAAAGTTACTCAATAAATCACTTCAAAGCTGTTCCGAAGACATTATCAGCAAGGGAGTCCCCAAGTGGAGTACTGAATATTCAGATGGCGTTTGTTTGTATACGTATTTCTTTGAAACTGCGATAAGCGCTTTTTCGTTTTTTCATTGAATAAAATATGGCGCAGGAGGCTCTGCGTGCGACGATAAAACGTCCGCGAAGCTCTTCCCGTCACGTAGTGCGACAGTTAATTACACGGATGTAAATAAATCATCATAGACGGGTGCGGCGGAGGGCTTCGATTCCGAAAGGCAATTATCTCGCGCCTCATTGACGTTGAAAATGAGTGGAGCGAGGAGCGCGGTTGCCCCCGACACGCCTCAGAAATATTTGACACCGCCTAAGACGCGGTTATAAGGAAAAATCGAGTGGAGGATTTCTGGTGGCTACGTGCCTGGCTCACGGCAATTGTGATGCATGGAGGGATTTCCGCACATGCGGCCGATATTGAGCCGAAACCGCGGCCCGCTACACATATTGCTTATCGGAATGGTATCGAATGAGGTTCGCCATTTTCGTCTATTCTCAAAGCCCAGAAATGTCGGTTACCTGCGGCGTATAGCTCTCATATCTATTGCATTTTCCACTAACATTGCCATAATGGCGTCGTCGTCGCCCTCGAATGTGATCGTAACCAAACATTACGATATAGATATGTACATCTATGGGGCGAGGAACCTTAATACATAGTTATTTATAAGTTAGCCGTATATTGTGTTGTTAAAGTTATCCGCATGCTAACGTAAATATTTGTCAATTCCAGGGTCGGTGTAACCGCGAGAAACCACCTTGCAAGTACTTCCATCCACCGCAACATCTAAAGGATCAGTTGCTTATCAACGGGCGGAATCACCTAGCACTCAAGAACGCACTCATGCAGCAGATGGGCCTGACGCCCGGCCAGGTGCTCCCTGGCCAAGTCCCAGCTGTGGTGAGTCACCCAAGCTACGCTCCCTCCTACTACCGAAGCTTCGAGCGATCGGACCACCACACTAATGTAGGTATTCAGTATGCACGCAACACGCAGCTTTTGGTGTTACTCGCTACTCTTTTATTATTATTATATAAACGTTCTTATTATTGAAACACGTAGACTATATAACGTATCGAGTTTAAGTTGTGCCTCGTCATGTGTCCGTAACTAGTTAGATAAATACCAAATAGTAAGTTACTCGTAGATTCTGCGCATTGAAAATATTTTCATCCGTAATTAAATCAACTATTCCCTAGTAAAGTTGTCCGGGAAACTTAATCATGTGCACGTTGAAAGTTAATGGTAATTTACTTTCTTGACGGCGGCGCAGCCGTTCCTGCTGCTAGTTCAGCGCTTCAATTTAAAGTTTCACTTCGAGTGCGTGAACCTACTAAACAGAGACAAGTAATCTGTGTATTTTATTTAAGAATATAGATAGTCCACTAATTTTCAGGCACAACTTAAACTTTGCCGCAGAGGCCGATTGCTCCCCACTGCTTGAGCATGTTTGTACGAATCGTTCCTTAAGTGGCATGACTATTCTCCAAACTTTCTCACATGTGTATGATCTGGGTATAAGCGGTAATGCAAATTTAATCACCGGACATCGTCCTCCCCACTGTTCACACTGTCGCTAACAACGCGGCCCGGCACACTCCTCGACCTTTCTCCTCGTACCGCTTCGGCGCCCTGCGCTTACAGTATCTTTACTTTGTAGCTTTCGGGTTTACCTGTCGCATCTAGTAGTCAGAGATCACGAAGTCACGCAGATACGACGCAGCCGTGAGTCGGTGCGAGGAGTCAGGGCTGAGGCAGTTTAGCGGTGGCGCGGGCGCAGACCTGGCCTCGCACGATGAGTAGCGTGTTTGTGTGGTTTTGTGTCGAGGTGGGCGGCGTGGGCGGCGCGGGCGCGGCAGCCAGTCATCTCGCCGCGATGGACCCGATCAGTCTGGCGCTGCTCGCCCCGCAGGTAATTGCCGCCGCCGCGACGACTCCACCGGCCCCACGCATCCTGCGCCTCTTGTCTTCCAAACACATGATAGGCACACCTTCAGCACCGTAATGCACTCTTAACAAAGGGATGTACCCCTAATCCACCTTTTCCCGGTATATCCCCTCCTTTCGTCTTCTTTTGGTGGCCGGTGGGTAGCTAGACTGGATAAACCGTATGCTTATTTAATATTTCTATTCGTCTCTCTATGATTGCATGTGATTGCTTGTTTGGCTAACAATTTTTTGGATAATAACTTTTTATTTTTGATGTTTGTAGGTGTACTGATTTTGTAAATAATTAGTGTTGTATTCGAAGCAAGCATTTAGTGGGCTTATAAGACGCGTTCAATAAGTTACAAGAAGATTGCGTATTTTGATAATAAGAAACTAACATCGTTGCTAACGAATGAGTAAATGTACAAGTATACTGAGTGTTAGTGTTGGTGTGGTGTGCAGGCGACGTCGCCGTACCTGTCGGGCGTGCCGGGCGTGGGCTCCACGTACGCGCAGTACTACGCGCCGCAGCTGGTGCCGGCCGTGCTGGGCCACGACCACTCAGCCGCCGCCGCCTCGCCGCTCGGCGTCATGCAGCAGCCTGTGCTGCAGCAGAAAATGCCGCGCACTGACCGCTTAGAGGTAAGCATGAACTTGGATACGCTATTGACCCTCTTACTGTCTACACTCGAGTAGTGCTTCCCCATGTTGCCAAAGTAATTATGCCGGGGACCGACCCATATTTAATTATTGCAGTTAATATCCAATTGATCTGACCCACAATTGTTTAAAATCAGAAACTGTAACTAAGTAGTCTGTCGAGTGATTATTAAGTACATCAGATTAAAAGTATGTCGGTCCCCGCAGCAAAATTTGGACTGATATGCCGTATGCCCGTCCCCGTGTGTCTGTGGCGCGCGGGCGCACTGGCCCGGTGCGCCTGCGTTTGCTTCGCGAGCAGCACTCGCTTTCTCCCTCTGGTGAAGGACCTACACTGTCGGCACAAACTCGGCTATGTTGCGCACGCTCATATCTGCCAAATAGGTGAATTAAACGAGTCATCGTTTACCACCGGCTAATAAGTGTCGATTTGCGCTTACAGTGTAGACGTGCCGAACGCTTCACATTTATAAATCAAATACTTTAGGCAAGAATTAGGCATTAGGAAAACTTTCTCCCGACTTAATTAATTTGAAGATGCGACGGATGCGTAAATCGTTACATTAGAAAAGTATTAGGTCCTCCCCCGATTAGAATAACCTATCACAAAGCGGCGTCCGGTCGAGGTCAATGATACAATTTTTTTTATAATGTGACAAAACAAAGTATACAATGCCACACATAGACCTTTGTTCACACGCTTCCTCTATCAGAATTTAATTCGCGGTCGCGTCTTTGTAAAAGTAAATGAATAAGGAACACACTTGACGCATTGCAATGCGCACTTGCATCGCGTAGTGTGTGTCGGCGGCGCGCAGGCGTGAGAGTAGGCAGAGGGTAGATGAGCGCGACGCGCGAGCGGCGGACATGCTGGTGTGTGGTGGTGCAGGTGTGCCGGGAGTTCCAGCGCGGCGCGTGCAAGCGCGCCGAGTCCGAGTGTCGCTTCGCGCACCCGCCGCCGCCCGTGGCCGCGCACGACGACGGCTGTGTCACGGTGTGCATGGACGCCGTCAAGGGCCGCTGCGTCCGCGACCCCTGCCGCTATTTCCACCCTCCCCTGCACCTGCAGGCGCACCTTAAGGCGCAGGCGCGCGGCGCGGTACGCCACCAGGCTGCACGCTCTCGCCTCGCTCGCTCGCGCTCGCTTCTGTTCTTCCGCTTGGTCTCGCTCGCCGCGACGCCGCTTACGTTCGCAGAGCTTTGTTCTGTTCAGTTCGCGCCACGCTTCCGTCGCACTCACGCTTAACTTTTATTTTATTTTTATCTATCGCATAATATCACCTTACGCCGAGCTTTAGGTGTATTCTGTGCATCTACTACATCGTTATTGTTTCTGTCCCGTCCTGCGACGCTTCGCTTCACGTAGACGGCCGCCGCAGCCCAGCAGCCGACAGCGAGCGCGACTTCGGAGCCGGGCAAGAAACGGCCGGCGCCCACAGAGCTCGAGCCGCCACCGGTACAACGCCAGCTTTGCACGCTTCTCCTCCGCTCCCCCTCCCGCCCGCACGATCCCTCCGCGCGCCTCTCCCTCCCTCAGCGGGCGCGGCGGCGTGGCGCCAGGGCTCCCCCCGCCCCTCGCGCCACGCCGCCGCCCGCCCGCAGTGAGCCCTCCGCCCGGAGCCCTCCGTTCAACCGTCTGTTTCTCGTTTCAGATGGACATGAAAAGCGTCGGATCCTTCTACTACGATAACTTCGTAAGTATCTTGTGTATAACTGTGGCGCTTCTCTCGCGTCCGCCACTATCCGACATGCCACTCATGCCGTACTGAACTTTCCGCAGGCCTTCCCCGGCGTGATGCCGTACAAGCGACCCGCCGCCGACAAAGCGGGCGTGCCCGTGTACCAGCCGGCGACGACCTACCAGCAGCTGATGCAGCTCCAGCAGCCGTTCGTGCCCGTATCATGTGAGTACCCCGCGCCCGCCACGTCCGCCCCGCCGACCGTGAGCGTGTCGTCCGGCGCGTCCGCGCAGCCGCCGTCCGCGTCCGCGCCCTCTCCCGCCTCGTCCGCGCCGCAGCCGCCGCCCGCGCCCGCGCCCGCACCACCGCCCTCGCCACCCGCCGGCGACCCAGGCACGCCCGACCCGGCCGCCATGGCCAAGGAGGTAGCGCAGAAGAACTACGTGGCGGCGCTCGCGTTCGCCGCTCAGCACTCGGCCATGGCGCAGGCGGCGGCCGCGTACACGCAGCAGGCGCTGAAGGCCCGCGCCGGCATGCAGCACCACGCGGGCCTCATGCGCGCGCCGCACATGATGATGCCGCGCGGCTGGCCGGCGCCGCCCATGCAGGTGCCGTACTACCAGCAGCCCTTCATGTACGCGATGCCGCCGCCCACGCCGCCCTCGGCTGCGGCGGCGGCGGCGGCGGCGGCTGCGGCGGCGGTGAACCCCTACAAAAAGATGAAGACGACATAGAGGGCGACACGCGCGGTCGGCGGGGCGCGGGACGCGGGGTCTCCGCGTAGAGACTCGTACGTGTGCGGCCGAGTGTCCCGCCCCGGCCTGTCGGGGCGGCTAGCGCTAGGCGTGTTGTCACATTTGTATTGTATTATTGTAAGGACGAAGCGAGCGGCGTCGCCCTCGCGGATGTCTCGGTAGTTTTACGCTATATATATACTACTGTATCTCTACTCACTTAACGTTATTACCCTATGCGTGTATATTTCTCGTATCTACGATCCCGGTAATAATAACGCTTGAGATGCATGACTGTACGTTTTTTTATTACCTCTTATCGATCGTCGTTTAACGTGAGTACCTATCGTCGTACTGAGAGTTGAGCGCTTGGTCCATCGATCCCGCTACGTACACGCTTGTTCTCGAAGGAGCTCCGCACGGGTGCGCTTTGGCCGATGTGTCGCTCCCGTACCTACTAGTGGTTACCGGCTTGCAGCAGCAGGCCCGCACCTAACACAGCCGCCTTCTAATTTTCGCATGGAATAGAATCCACCACCCCTATACGTTTGGCTCATCAGGTATTGTTCTCATTATTCTAGTGGCTCCCGTGTGCGCTATGTGTGCGGCGTGTTCATCAGTAGTGGCGCGGGGGTGACGAGCGTCACTCCCGCAGTTTTCTTTCGGTCGCACCTCCTTCTATTTATTTTAAACGCTTTCTGTTACATGCCTTCCGAATGACGCTTCGGCTGCGTCCGCATTGCAATCTTTTGTCGCTTTTTGTGTCGGGACGGAAAGGCTGTGCGCCCCCCAACGCGCCATACGTGGTGTACACCGACGAGCGCGGACAGGTAACGTGTGCCGCACCGCCCGCACCGCCCGCACTGCCGCGGCCCTCACCGCATGCCGCTTACGTTACTGCCAGTCGTACAGACCAGCCTGCCCTCTCCACGACACATGATTTGTTGATGAAATGCACATGCTGAGACACCACAGTATAGTAAAAAACAGTATAACTAAGTGGTACAAACATAATCAAAATGTACCACGACCAAATTGACTACTACCCAGTTATACTATTTAATGCCAGTAGGCACATATTCCAGTGACAAGCAGTTTTGATCAGTATATCAACTGTGCATAGTGTTCGTTGATCGTTAATTAGCGACGAACGTTCTTATATGATATTGTATTTACTATACTGTGGCGTCTCCATGTTCAGTAACCAGCGAAATAAGTGCCGTGTGAAGTGGGCTTAACGTTAACACATTAATTATTAGATTACTCGCAAAGAGCGGTCCTCTTGTTTCACGGCACTGTATCCCGCGCTCCCTGCGCTCCTTGCGCTCCCCGCGCTCCTTGCGCTCCTTGCGCTCCCCGCGCTCCCCCGGCTCGTCCGGCTCACGACCACTCGCCTCGCTCTAACCAGTACGCTATCGAACGCATATCACCTCCTACACCTCTACGACTACCGCTTATTATGTTCTGTTCAGAAGCTCGAAGTCGATAAATTGATCATTATCTACTGTTTTGAATGAAAATCCTGCTAAGAAATCTGTTGTTGTTGTAATTGTGTGTTATAGTAAAATGTATTGGCCTAACTTTATTTAGTAATGATTTAACGAAATATACATTTTTTCATACAGATATTAATGTTTGATATCCTTGTTACACAAGCCTAAACCATCATCTCTGATTGATTTATCAAAAAGTACAGAAGTAAATCTACCAACTTTGGACTCCGCATAGAACTTCAAAGCTTGCTTCTTCACTCGGCTTCAGTAGACGTACCTATTTAGTTTTAGTTTGTGACGCTTCACGCGGGCTTAGTAGGCAGACAGACGCTTGATAACAATGAGCAAAGAACTGACAAACACAATCACCACTAAAGCGGGCCATCCACAACAGCGGGTCAAGGTGCGCTTGGTGAATTGAGCTTTCTTAATAAACCTGAGTGCACGCATCGAAAGAAGCCAATATGGAATACGACTAATTGTTCACATCATACTTTGCTCTGACAGTACTTCCTTTCCTGCTGATACAGGTGGCAGGCAGGACTATCTATTTGGTGAGCTATTTGATATACCCGGCACTGCGGTACAGTGGAGGTACGAGGACGGCCTGGCGGTGCCCACGGGTGGCATCGCTTGTCAGCCGACTCATGATATATGTCATCATCACACCATCTAGTCATTGTGCTGTAACTGTATCGATTATATTGTAATGAACAGTTGATGCTACATCTTTCTTGTTGATGATTTTTAGTTTTGTATAGTGAGACATACTTGCTTTCAAATGTGGAAGAAGTCACTCTACAGTATTGCCTTGCTTACACCCGGTAAGATACAATCAGCTTACTATAATATCCTCAGTATAAGTTATTTCCTGTTTGGAGCCTATACTGAAACACGCCGCTTGTAACTCGCATGGAATTGCAAATGCAATATTAACTTCAAACACTCTCTTTTCTAAATATGCTTCTAATATCTCTAATGAACTCGGCAGTTTCAGTACAGGCTCACTGTAATAATTTAAATTTAACGAAGCCATTTTACGTACTACTAAACAGTTGGCCGTTTCTATAATAATAAAAAAACTATACACTTGCCTAATTTACTTAAATAACATGTACATAATAAAATAAATGATTATTCAAATGCCTAGTCAACTGTTTAGTTCCCTGTGCAATTCACCTTTGGACAATATCAACTATCAACTGCTAATAAGGGGGTTTTTTTACACTCATTTTAAATGCTTTTTGTAAACAATTATTTTTTATGCGTAGTTGGTAGTTGAAGTGACGATGGTGAACGAAGAAAACCCGAAGTGATTTGATTATGTGTTGTTAATGTAGAGAAGGTTCAATAAACCTGAAGTAGCGTTCCTAACGTAATCCTTTGCACTCACTTCGATTTTTCTTATAATGCTTAAAATGCTTCGCCGTTGCGGCTTCAATTCCTCGCTTACGACTTGTTGAGGCCTCTCTGACGCTTGTTAAAGTGTTCACGTAGATGTAATAATATACTTGGTTTTCTTTTGTTTGTCGTACAGTAACCGCACTCTCTAATGGTCATTATGTTGCAGTTTGTACTACCACTAACTTGTCACGTCCAGAACTGTCATGTAAGCTAAAGGTATAAATTTAATTTGTCTATTTACATTATAACCATGCCAACCTACCGATAAGCATGACGTCCTCTGTTCCTCTACTGAGAACATCGGGAGATCTAAATTCATCACTGCCGAGCAGACACATGTCGTAACTCTCCCCACACAGCCTCTTTTAGCTTTATTATAGCAACAGTTGGTATTTATGGGTACACTTTGGACGCTACAAACCTCTAGTACGCCCTCGCCCTGGTAAAAGTTGTCTAGCATCATGCTTTAGCTTTTTTGTAAAATATAGTCACGCTTAAATAAGATTGGCTGCGCAATAATGATTATACTTCAAGCGTTCTGCATGCCATTTAGATATTATATATTCATACCTATGTGCATAGTGCAGCGTACTTAACACTACTCTCTGACGGTAATGGAAGCTCGATCACGAGAATAACTCCAGCAGTGGGCTCTTAATTTACTATTCTGTTTAATGTTGCATTCTATTATCTCGACAGTACTACAATATAAAGGTGACACACATGATATGATATCAGCGCGCACGTAAATTAAAGAATGCTTGGAAGCTCCAATCATATTGTGCAACGAATCTTGTAAAGTTCTTGTAATATTGAAGCAGCAACAAGATTTGATTTCGAGCAATTTTCGCCTTCCGTGTGTCCCGTTTTGTGTTAATTTTATGTAGCGACTGAGAAACTACACACGCATAAACTTTTTCTATATACCAGTATATATTGATCACTTGAGAACAAGCTAACACGAGTAGGGAACCTTAATTCAATACAATGTGCTAGGTTTACTGTGATGGACCATTTGTGATACTTTGCTCTTTGATATTACAAAAACTATTTCAGCGTTATTTTTCAGACGGCTGTGCAATGAGGATAATGATCAGTGTCAGATGTATGAATGTCCAATCAGTGATGAACTAGATTTTAGAATTAACACTATTAACATAACGAATTCATAAACCGTCGGATACTTGTCTGTCAGTCACTGTCGACTAAATATACACTCTTACATATTTACACAAATCATAAATAAGAGTAGTTTGTAATAAATAAATTATCGACTGTTTATGAAGTAGATTATAGTTATAAGAAACATACATACAGTTGTTCCACAATGCAAACATGTGACACTTCTGGAATATAAAAAAACTTTTTATACTATAGTTTGCTATGTGAAAGTCGTTGAGCAAATGTGTTAAATGATAAATTTACAAGCCTAGAACGAAAGGCAAAATCACTTTCTCCTGATATTTGCAAATAGAAATAGTTTGCAGAAGTTACTACAACGAAAAAGCCAACGAATGATTTTAATACTGTTCAGTCACAATTAGCAAGAAATTACAACCCTCGAAAACCCAAGTAAAGCCTAAGAATTAAATAATGTTGTGTCAAAGAGCACAAGCATTGTGGGACCATCGTTTTGTATGAACATGAAATTGAGTAACGACAATAAATACTAATGAAAACATTGTTATATTTCCAGTTACTGGACACCCTCCCGGTGTGCCAAGATTTTAATCGACAAGGATGTACAAGACCTACCTGCAGATTTGTTCATATTCGTGAAGGTAAGCAAACAGTCTTAATTTTATGTTCACTCTTCCACTTCGTAGTAACTAACTATAGCCAGAACACATAATTATTGTTAACGTGTAACTAATTAATTGACAACAATACGTCAAGTTTTCAGATCATGGATAGAAATGTCCCCTTTTCCCTTTCCTTGTATATCTGCATGATCACCACATTTTGTTATATTTCATAAATAGCGTAGTTTTACTATCTTGAAAGTAGAAATCTATCCGTAGACTGAACTACATATAACCAATTTTTTTTCCTGTACCATTTTGGAACATTAGTTCAGTGATGTAGTTGTCACTAGTTTCAGTATTTGCTTTACAATTCATATACTCTGTAGAGTTTGTACATGGACCCTGTACTAAGCACAGATTGTCATGTAGTATGGTCTTGACTTGTCCATAAATTAGTTGACTTTAGATTTGTGACCTTTAACAGAATGTAGCCGTGTATCTAATCACTTTGCCCCCCAATTTATGTGTATATTTTTATTCTTGATTGTGAGTGCGAATGCGTCCTGCGGGCGCTCTGTTGTGTGACATGCTAAGGTTGCGCTGCGTGTGTTGCAGGGTGCGGGCTGCAGGTGGTGGGGTGTCGCGTGGTGGTGTGCCGCGACGCCGCGGCAGGCGCGTGCCGCCGCGCCGCCTGCCGCTACTACCACATCCCCGTGCAGCTGCCGCCGGCGCTGCGCCCCCCATAACCTGCCCCGCCACCCGTCCACCGCCGCACCCTAGCCTCCCACCCCGCCCCCCTCACCCCACGTGACCCTCCCATCCCCGCCCGCGCCCCGCGTTATCCATATCGATCGCGCCTCTGGCACACTCGGGAAAGGCAGATTCGGCAAGTATCCTACTGTCGCTCCCGCGGCTGAGGTGGTGATATCTTAGTGTATCAGTTAGTGTTAGCGGCCGGGGCGGGCCGCGTGCGCACTCGCGCCGCGCCCTGCCCGGGCCTGGAATGCGTTAGACTTCGAGAAAGAGTGTGTACATAAGTAGCGGGATATGATTCTCAGGCACGGTCATGCGATTGTGATATGAATAGATTTCGAGACGCCGGAGCCGTTTGAGTAATTTATCGAGATCGTACCGAGATCGTCGAATAGTAGTTAGTGAGGTTTCAAATGTTTTATTACTATTGTATATTTTTTTTTAAGATACGATATGAGTTCCTGTAAAGATCGGTGCGGTCGCCATCGGGCGTCGCACGAAACTTTGTTGTATATAAGCAAGCGATGTAATGTTTATGGGTGGTGCGGAGCGCACCGCGGTCGCCGGTCCTTGCGCCGGCGGCTATGCCGGTGTCAAAAGTTGCATCACCCCACTCCTAACGTGAGCATTTTTGTGAGAATTATGTTACTTTTTTACGTATGTTATAAAATATTTTTTTTCTAGATGACAAGTTTTACACTAGATTAGATTAAGTGAGTCAGTAATGAAACACCAATAGAGTAGCCGCTTCTCTCCCTCGGCACTGAAACTTTTGACGCCGGAGCACAATTCGCGTGTGTCGAGCGACGTGCGCATGCGTGTTCGCGCCGCTCGTGCGACTAGTCGGTACGTCGTTCTTCCCTTACGGAGCCATCCCGTTGCACCACGTCCCACGTCCCACGACGCCGAGGCGTCGCCCAGTTCACACATTAGCATAGATCGCGACACTCGTAGAGTGATAGGACAGAAATTCATAATACAATGAACGTTATCGGACAATATTAAAACGAAGAAGGCATACTTCCAAGCTATTTACCTAAATTCTAGGATAGAACGTCGGCTTTTATTCCAGATAGATTTTGCTAGATAATCATAACTACCGGTCGATTCCCGTCGATCGTTGCACAATATATTACCGACGATCGAATCCGATGACCTCTCGGTGAGTACAGCATAAAGAAATAGCTGCCTATATTGTTTTCAACACAAACAGTATTAACGTTATGATCAAATTTATCTCGTATGTATGTAGAGGTGATATGCGGATAGAGAGAGAGGCGGGTGCGCGCGCGCCGAGTCGCGAGTTCCTAACACATCGCAAGTGTCGCTTGTGTCACGCGCGTCGCACTCGTGAACTTGTCGCACCGACGCACTAGTCGCGCGTGTCGCAGGTTCGAGCGAGTGCGACGCACCACGCGTCCGGCGCGCGCGTCCCGAAGGCATGGAAGCCTAATGCCTAATATTATTCCTAGTCCATATCCTTTTTGTTGATCAGTCATGCGATTAATGTTAGAATAAATATTAATAATTTGATTTATTCCTCCCATTTAGTGGATATTTTGATAATGATATATTAATAATGAAATATTTAAGATACATAATACATATTTGATTCTAAATCCTGATAAAGTGACACTACGTTAGTAATTTAGTCGGAGGGATACTTGTGCCGTGATTATATTTTTAGGTATATATTATGAAATAATTCCTAGCGTCGGAATTAAAGAAGTGATTAATGTGTAAGCGTGTTATATTTATTGTCGTAACGTAAGTGGAATGCCATATCGATAAAAGGTGAATATCGGATGCGGAGTCAAACTCATTAGTAACTCGTTGCGTTTGTGTTTTGTTGATTGTTATTATCAGTCCCGTGCTTAGGCTAAGGTGAACAGTTCACTTTTATCAATACGGCACTTGAGTCTTAAATATATAAGTTGTCATTTATTTTTTGTTGGAATTTATCGTTTCATGAATTATTTGTTGCCTATAATTTTTATAATCAAAATTTTATGATCTGACGCATTTATTGTAAGACAATCGATTACTTTTATAATTAATTAGTGTGATAATAATAATTATGGTATCAAATTGCCGTTATGAAATATAGAACATCGAAAGTATCCTTCCTGTTTAGAAGGGACTCTTCTGGCCCAAGGTTTATAGTGGATTTTATATTTTTCTTTTTGTTGTATTTTTAATGTTGCGTGTGTCTTACACATAATATATTTCATTTTTGTGATATTTTTAACTATAAAGTACTGTTATTATAAATCCAAATGGAATAATGATGACCTAATTAAATATTCAAGAATTTATTTGTAAATCACAAAAAAAAAATGTAAAACTGTAAATATATTGACAAAAAAATGAACTGCAACACAATAATTGATTATTATATCTCTCATCAAATACACTGTAAGTTGTTTGAGTACCTAAAATAATGGTATCTTATTATGTAGTATGTACCTACAGTCTACTTAAAAGGTAAACCGGTCCAGTGAACAAAGTATTGATAATATTGTGAACATTTTTTTATTCGCGAACAATCACAGAAAGTACATGACATTGTAATATTATTTATGAAATTACTATGTGATGTGATCTTCGGATCAATTTTGAGTACAGTATAGATAATAAACAACTGAATATGTGATCTGTGTCTTTCATTTGTCATAACCCTACATGACCTACATACCTGAAACCCGATAATTAAGTACCTAAGTATACAAGATGACAGAAGTCGCAGAAAACAGATAAATTAAAATTGAACCTTATGTCATTGACATAGAATGTATAATAGCATGCATTAAATTATGAGCAATGGATTCTATATCTAAAACGCGCATTTAACATCCTACTACACTTCCACAACAGCTACATAATAAACATGATATTTATCATACATATACATAAACACACACCTTTGTTCCTAAGGTGGTAGGCAGACACTCGGTCATTAACCCTTTTATCCTGAAACTCCTTTCTTGTGTTAGTTAGAAACTTCAGAACTTCAAATGTTATACATGCAAATAATAATATTTCTCAGAAATCAATACATGTAGGTTCAGTCGGCAAAGTTCGTGACTGACAATTGGTGGTGGTATACTCATGGTATCTAAAATCTTGCCACTTGAAAGAACAAACAACTCGGAAAGGTCTGTAACCAGTAACGACAGGTTGAAGAGGGCATGTTGATACAAAACTTATCTACCCTAACTGAACTACACAATATTTAACCACAAAATCTTTTTCTACAATAAATACCAAACATCCCAATATCTTCCCTGTGTTTTTATTACATAACTGGAACAAACAATCCAATCTAATATTTGTTTAAGTGAAGGGCATCCTTAAAAGCGACCTTGACCCCCTTTGACCACTACCCACGCGCTTTAGTACGACGACCTAAAAAAAATGGAGGTCGCGCCATTTGAACCGAGAGCCAACTGAGGAGATTAATGAACGAAAACTCGTATTTATTATCTCATTTTCTGTGCTGTTTGTGATGATAACATCAGCCATGGCAGCATTCGGGTATTCTAGTTTGAGATAACTTGATGTTTCATCTCAAACTAATAGCTAATATTAACTTATAAGGGCTGAAGGTACAAACAGCCGTAGCACGTCGATGGTAACAGTTTGACTGGGACATCATCTCTTATTTCGTAGCAGTAATGGCGGTTTTCGTAGTTCAAGTGTTACAACTGACGTGCTTTCGACTGTACCCAGTAACCTATAATTATAGCTAGTAATAATATAGTAACTTATAAAATTACTAGCTGTTGCCCACGACTTCGTCTGCGACCCCGAATAAAAAGCCTGTGTCCTTACCCAGGTCATGGCCAATCTGTGTGCCGAAATTCATCCAAATCTGTCCAGCCGTGAAAGCATAACAAAACAAACTTACTTTCGCATTTATAATATTGGTTAGGATCCACGACTCACCTAGCACGAAGCCACGTATGCTGCCGAACCCACAGATGGCGTAACATCACACCCAACATCGTCAGACAATTACCTCCTCCTTTTTTGTAGTCGGTTAAGAAGTGATCCGTGGAGGCGGTTACGACCACGTCCCTTAACATTGAAGAGAACGTCTTCTGAGGCCGGACACATATTTTAAAAGCTAGTGCTTGCATGAGCACTACTATAGCGGACCATGATGACGTTGAGTCCTATCCGGTTGTCATTTTTAAAAATGACTGAAATATAAGAAGTACCTACTACCTCCCTCACTCAATCGATATCACGAAATACGAACTACAACAGGAATCATTTATGCTAATGTACAATGGGTGCCCGTCCGTCAAGTGCTCAACATCAGCCGATTAACGCAGCAGCAGCAAGCAGCTCCTGGTTTATTTTTCTGTAGTTTACTGAATACCTAAGCTTGACCAAAATTACCATCTGGGAACATAAAATAGACAAAGGGAACGAAATTATCCAAACAATATTTCAACATTGCTCTCGGAATCTGTCAGTAATCCAGCCCCGGTCAATTTTGTATGGAAGGAACGAAATGCCTACTCGGACAAAACCTCCAACTTGCCATTAGACAAAAATTGATAAAAAATAGGTTTTGATACTGGTAACACAAAACTTCCGGCGACAATTACTTATCAAAATGTTGCCATAAAATTATTCTGAATTCCATGTAGTAGTTTTTTATCATTAAGTATTTTGTAATGGAATATTAAATAACTTATAATAAAAAGACTTTTGAAACATATTACAGAATATTATTTCTAAATCATTATAGATTTATATTTATATATTTTAGGGGGACAACTCAATAATTAAGGCGATTTTAGGGGTTTTTGACACAAACTTTAGGGATAAATATTTTTGAGAATTTGTAACAGTGACGTCAGTTGTTCTGTTGTTTGTTGCTAGTATGAGTAATGAACTGCCAATGATAGCTTGCGTTGAGTGCTGTGCAAAACTTATGAACAAATTGCAAGAAAGTGGGTGAAAACTAAAGTGTGTTGATATCGTCTGTCTGATAGAAAAGGACATAATAAATTATAAATTATTATCATATTATTGTTGTTTTATTTTCTATTTTTCTAATACTCTGGGCACTCTCACTTGTAAGAAAGCTCGAACAATTTCGCGATTCGAGTTTTCTTTCAAGCGAGAGTGCCCAATTGCCTAAAATTAAAATTAGTTATAAAAAAAATCGCTGTGAATTTTAGGTTGGTGGGGCTAAATCTAGATGTCGCCAGATGCGACTTCCGTTTTATCTTTTTTACTTGAAGTTGACATTCTTCTCCGCTAGGAGTATTAGTGTTCGGTACAGTTATCAGACTGATTAGATCATATAACAAACCTTTTAAAGAATAAAACGAAAAAAGATTTGTTACCCCTGATTCCCCTGAGTAACCAAAGTACCAGAGAAGGAGTTTCACCCCATTTTGTTTTTTTTTTTGGTTAACCCATATTAAAATCTAAAAGATCCTTGTGCAAATTGTTTAGTCGACTAATTGATTGTGAATCGGAACTTATTTTGCCATGGCCCAGTGAAAACGGCAGTAAACTTCGAGATCTACATCTCGAGTCGCGGCCGTCGCCTGGTCGTAGGCTCGAACCCAGACAGACACTTCACTTTGTGTAAATTATTTCATCACCACTGCTCTCAAAACGGTGAAGGAAAACCTACCTATGTGCTTGTGCGTGGCTAATGTTACTAAACCATTTTGGAACTGGTAAACAAACAACGTTGAAGGCATAACCGCATTGTGATAAAGTCCGTTGTTTTTTTTGATGACAATACGTGAGCAAAGTTCTTGAGTTCTATTGATAGGATAATCAAGACTACTGCGCCACGCACAGCATGACCACCATAAAAAACGAGTTTTGTCGACGGAGGAATAGAAAATAAATCTTTAATTTGGTATATTCCATCTGTCACTCAGGTGCAGTAGGTTTGGTAGTGGTTGGTAATTGCAAAATTTTCATAGTGGTGTCAGAGGTAAAGGTAGCTCCATGTTATACGTACTCTGCTCAGATCAGCGGGGTAATTGCGTTACACAATTACTGAGGGTCTGAAAGAAATTTGTGACTCCTGTGGTGGCCCAAGTTCCACAGGAAGCATTACATGGTTATCGATATAATAATACAGCCAGGGTTTATTCATTTGTTAACTAAAATCGTTAGTGAGTTACTTAAAAAATTACTAAGTTATGATTTTCGACTCGATGTGGACATCACTATCTGCTGCATCGCTAGCGATTAGTCAGTTGTCAACTGTCAAACAAATTGTCATCGCATTTTCAGAGAATTCAGAGTGACAGTCAGTACCTAATCTTTTTGTGCGAACAATTTCTCACTGTATTATATTTGTTTGTTCTGATAAATAATCTAGGGAAGCAAATATGTTCAATACACAATATATGTATAACTGCGACAAATATATTTTTCTGACTACATAAATGTAACTACAAGTTACCGTAAAATAGATTGTAATTAAATTGAACTCGAAACTGGTAAGTTATCGAACGTTATCATGGTCATTTACATTGGAAAACGAGTTACATTTTAGTTTTTTTTTGGTAGCATCAGTTGCAAGCTACGATGTTTGCGAGCTTGAAAAGTAAGATAAAGGAAGAAACTGGTAGTGACATAAGCAAAATAACCAGTAGCTGGCGAAGCGGCGCCTTCTTGGGAAGATTATCGCTTAGGGACGACTCTGTAAGTATTTACTACTAATCACCGAAGCCATTAATAAACGACTTCATTATTAAGTTATGTTTTGCACCTTTGACTGCAAAAAGTTGCTCAAATCTCAGTTTCAGACATTAGTGTTCAGATAAAATAATTTGTTTTGTAGTTATGCATTTGCAAGTACCAATTTTAAACGGAAACATTTATATATCATCTAAAACAAAGTATTTCACTTTCAGTCAACAGCCAGCCCTTCTAGTTCTGGTGGACATGGGGATTCTACATCAGACGTAAGTTGCCCTCTATTCTGGTCATCTTTTTTCTTAGGACATTTTTCCACAATAAGGCTAACAACTGCTCTTAATTTAGAGTTTATAGTGTTAATAAATAATAATTAAATTATATTACAATTAAAAATAGTGCCAAAAATAAAAGGATAAATTCAAATAAGTTCATAGAAATTGTTTTAATTATAAGTTACTATTGTATGTTTAGGAAATTATCAACAAGTCTTTTTCTTTGATTCTAGTCAATATCTCCACAAATGGAGTTGTACCTGTCAGAGCGCACTGGTGGGCGGGTAGACCAGGCCGTACTACAACAACAGTACTCTGCACAGTTAGAAGCCAAGATTCAAGAGAGAGACGCCTTTTGGGAACAAAAGATTGAAGAACTGAAGCTTTCACTTGTGTCTGTGCAAGGTCAGGTGTTAACCAATAGTATAGATACTTTGATTCACTATAGTGGTCTAGGATTTAGGTATATTTTTTAATTTATAAATCAAATAGTATATAGAGTAAGAAAAATCTAGATTGCATAAAGTCTTGTGAGATGTATAGACAAATTTTAATAAATTTAAATTGAAGGGTCTTACCTAATTAATTTCTTTGCTCTACACAATTTTTGCATTATATTTAACAGCAAATTGGAGGCATGTTATAATTGGTCAACATCAAAGGGAATTCAAATTAATGTTTTTAGGCATGTCAAAAGATGGAGGAGAAAACAGGTTTAATGTTATGTTATGGTTATGTATATATATCAAAGGATACATTTTTAAAAAGATAAAAAATCTGATAAAATCTGTTAAATACATGTGGGGTTTCGTGTGAGTCATGGATGCATGCACTACTTTCATGCTTAACACCAATTATTCAAAACTTTACCAAACACTTGTTTTTATGAATTTACTAATACATATGTCAAAAATAATTATAGAAACAGGTTTGTATTATTTTCATATTTTTAACTATTAAAAACGTGGACCTTCTCAATATATTTTTGACAATTGTGGATAGATTTCGAAAATTCTTTTTTTAATGTATAGTTTTTAAGAGAGGTTCCATAATACGTGATTTTCCATTAGTTTATATTGATGATGTTATAATAACTTCCTGTCAGTGTTATTTACATAGCAAGTAGTGATATATGAATCAGTGTGGCGTAAAACTAAAAAAAAAAAACAACTTCCAAAGATAACACATTTGGTGAAAAAAACTTTTATTTCGGAAGTGGGTAGTAAAAAAGTAAGGACAAAATCAAAGACACCAACTTCCGGACTTAAAGTTAATTTTCACTGTGTAGTGTTTTTTTTTTTGGATGTCTGTTGCTTTTTTTTTTGTAATTTAGTTTTTTTCTTCACTGAAAACTGTTCATATTGATGAACTTACTATGGGACCAAACCCTAAAAGCGCAAAAAGACACGAGTACAATGAACAATATTGCAAACTTAATTATGAACAGTCTTGAAAATAAATCTTTTGCAATTTCAAGGTTTGTTCGCTTAGTAAAAGCTGTTCGTCCCTTTTCAGGTTTTCAGCTATTTCAATTATACCAAATTAATATAGTTGCGATGTAATCGTGATTATTGTAAATGATTTGAGTGGTACCTACGCAGCTATGGTATTAAAATATGTTTTTAGGATATTCAATATTATGGTTTGCTTGGCCCCATTTTTTTTATGAAAGTTAACCTGATATTTATTTACAGGTGAGGAAGCAGCGGCCGCACAAGCAGTTGCTCGAACGGCACAAGCTGAGGCGGCACAGGCAGCTACAGAGAGAGACACAGCCAAGAGACATGTGACTGAACTGAAGACACAGCTAGCAGCTGCTGAGCGGGCTCAGGACAGGCTTGATGCTGTAAATGTGAGTGGATTGATACTAGTACGAACTATATTTGAATTCATAATCTGAGATAATTATCAAGTTTTGGAAGAACTAACTACCATACACTACAAAGTTCAAATTCCATTGCAACAAAATTTTTTGGGACTTTTTTTTATTAAAAATGCATAGTGCATTTTTCACAAAAAAGTGCACAAAAATCAACTTAGAATACATATTGCTAAAGTAAATTGTTGAATAAGAAAGTGATGGAATGTAAATTATCTATATCCAGTAACACAGGTACCACCTGACTCAGGAGTCAGTGCTTCAATTGAAAATGTAACACCTTCAAGTCAATAAAATATTGTATTATTATTATATTACGAATTAAAGCTTAATCTAAGCAGACCACAGACTAATTGAGAGATTTCAGTTCAGTCACATTATATAGTTACGAGTACAAAAATCTGATGTGATTATGCGTAGATAAATAGTTTTCATTTGAGCTAATCGCTTATGTCTTTTAAATCGCGCTCTGACGCGTGCCTGAAGTAATAATTAATGATAATTTGGAAGATAACAAGCTGGTAATGTAACTGACACTTGACACATTAGAAAAGAAATTTCCTACAGGCCCAATTAGGTAAGCATGTTACATATAGGCTTATCTGTCGAACTGGGTCTCGCTTCCTGCTGTGTAACGTAGTTTTAAATTACAATTGTGCAACTGGGGATTTTTTTTTAATACCTTATTCCCGCGTGAGTATTTTATCTCCGTGTGAAAGTTGTAATACCTAATAAGTATATTAATTTAATTTTTGATAACTGTGTTATTTGTAATGATAAAAATAGAGGGACATATTGGTTAAATTAATGCAAACTAGCCATACTATCTATAAAGCTATTTTTTACCTCTGATGTAGAACTTTGAGAACAAACAAGGTGTTTATTCCCAAAGTCAAATCAACAAACAATTTGTAACACACTGTCACACGGTTTATATTATATGTTCGCGGTGTATTGGCTTACTCGCAGCATGTGTTTTGAGTGTGCAAGCCCCAAATGCAACAGGCATTTTTTCATGCGTAAGCTGCTACTAGGAATATGTAAAGTTAAGGAGATTGTTTACCAAGTTGACTACCAACTTAAACTAAGTATTTAAATCACAACAGTTATTATTTAACAGTTGTATGAATTGGCTATAACACGGCAAATTTACGTAGTGTGTCAATGTTAAAATCAATTTTTTTTTATTAGATTATTTTTCTTCTCCGAAACAAAATTCCGAGTTAAATACATATTTACATTGTTTGGTAGGAGGAGCTAGAGCAATGTCGTCGAGAGTGGGCGCGCGAGCGAGCGGAGCTGAGCAGCGCGCTGAGCACGGCGGAGGCGCGCGCCGCGGAGCTGGGCGACCGACTGGACGTCGTCGCCGCCGCGCTGCCGCCAGGCAACCCGCACCATCATATGGGTGACGACGGTAAATTTCTTAATTCATTATTGTTCCCTAAAGGGACAGACCGAGGTGGTAGGATACCTACAGTCCGTCTGTTCTAATTACTCCGTTAAAAACTTAGCTGTATTTAATAAAGAAACATTACATTGTCTAAATAATGGCTTTAATCACCACTGCCCGACCCGCGAATGACCTAGTCGCGTTTGCTCTACGAACTCAGTAGTCATGCGCATAATAGTTTGCGACCTGGAGCGCTCAGTTTAGTTAGCAGCTGCTTAGCAAACTAGTTCGTTCTTATAGTTTGGCAGCTCCCGTCTTGGTCCAGAGAAAGACTTTACAGTGTTTGCAACCAACCATAAATAATACATTCCACTGATCGAGCAGCTGAACGAACGATGAGAAGCGCATGTGTACCTCATCCAGTTCGAACGTGCGCACGGACGTAAAAATATCGCGGCGGGATTTTTGCGCGCACTGGGTTTTTTACTCTCGGTGTTGATCCGAGCATTGAGAATCCAACAGTGTATCGCGTCAACAGCGCGTCGAAAAAACACACTGTTGCATTTTCAACTATCGGCGCTATGCGTGCTTTGAGAAACCAGTGCGCAAAAAAATCCCTTTGCAATATTGCGTCCGTACGAACGTGGACTAAATGAGCGGTAGTAAAGTGACTAGCTCGGGCGGCGCAGCGCTCTCGTTCATTCTCGCTGTTACAAGTCGGTCTTATCGAACGAACTAATGAACTTCGAAGCGAGGGATCTGGGAACTAATTCTGGTAGTTCGTCTGTGGGAGCGCTCTTATGACCTAGTTCGTTCGCGAACTACACAAGAAGTAAGCTCAGTCATTGTTATTTGTCTCAGTATTTAATCAAAAAGTATTTTGAATGCATTCATAATATAATCAATGTGTATTATTATAAGAAGAGGTAAAATGATTGGTTGAGAGATTTTAAGATTGGGCACCCTTTTTAAATTGTATTGTGACAGTGGGGGAGGGCTATTTTGGATTGGCTTTGCATAGAATCTCAAAATAACAAGGAATTTATTATTATAAAATTTAGAACTTCTAGCAAAATACACTTTTGTAATATTAATACTTATTCATAACACATAATTGCGGCTATAAGTAAGGGGTCGAGTGGCAGTTTGGGGATCAAGTCGTCGGTCCATGATTCTTACCTGTTACTCAATTTATAGCTTTTGCCCTGCAGTGGGAAAACACAGTCTGAATTATAACATTATAATTATACTCACTGACACCATGTCATTGTCCAACCCAGACAAACGCGAAGTGACTCCAACTGGTTGCGCGGACTACGACCGCGTATGTCGCGAGCGCGCAGTGCTCACACGACAGTTGCAAGAGGCTAAGATGGCGCTCGCTGACGTGAAGACGTCGTGGAGCGGACAGATTGCTTCCCTGGAGACGCAGGTACAATAAACTTACGAAAGTATTGAACACTTTTGGACGTTGCCGCAATCAACCCGTTATTTGTGTGTATGAATGAAAACTTTTGGACGATATCACTTAAAACTTTTGGACTTGTAAATTGATGTTATTGTCGTTTTTTTAACTTGTATAATGCGTCGGCGACGCTCACTTTTAACGTCACCTTATTTGCATCGTTTATTATGACATGTTTTTAAACCTTGAAATACTGTGAGGACAGGGTCCGTACATTAATGTAAGTTTCATCGCAATTCGTGACAGATTTTTTTATACAAAGACCTGTATTAAAACTACTGACATTTTATAGCTTTAAAATTTTGTTATTTTTCGGTTTAGATTTATGTATAGAGATTCTGCACTTCGCTCCAATGTTTAGAATTTTCATTAGAAAAATGACAATAGTTTCCCCGTAGATTCGATTATTACCAAAGAAAAATCCAAAGTAGTGTCACATTTAAGTTGCTTAGCGACTAAATTTTTTACAAACCGGACTTTTTTGTTTCTCTAAGAATGACTCCATGTGTACGAGCCATCAACGCATATACATATAACCTGTATATAATCGTGCCTGTATATATTTGCATGTGAAGGCGTGTGCATGAAGCATGAAACATTACTCATACACCATCTAATGTACACTGTTTTATTTTAATATTGTCTGAAGCCGATAACAATAAAAAATGCATCTAATAATTATGTTAATATTTATTTAGCATAGCATAATCAGCGTATAACGTTCCCACTGCTGGGACACAGGCCTCCTCTCATTGAAAGGGAGTGGGCCGTAATCCACCACGTGGGCCCAGTGTGGGTTTATTTAGTATACACTTTATTTATTTTTTGAGACTACATTTCAATCGATTTTAAGCTGCTAGGAATATGTTATATGTTAATAATTTACTTTATATATTTTTATAACCTACGACATTAGGTAGGTACGAAACTCTGTGTTTGAGCTAAAATTTTATATACTAATTTAATTTCTACCACATAGCCACATCAGAATCAACGTTTCAAGGTAGGTAGACATTTCATTGTTTAACAGCACCACAAAAAAACAAAAGTTATTTATGTAATATGTTCAACAAAAAAACTTAATAACTCTTGTTTTTCGGTAATTATCATACGAAGTTGTAAAACATAGGTGGCGCGACTATCGCGGCAGGCGGGAGAAGAAGGCTCAGAGAGGAGACGAGTAGAGATAGAAAAGAGAGAGATGCAAGAAAAGCTGCAAAGTGCGGCCGCAGAGCTCGAGAAAACCAAGCAAAATCTGATCAACAGCGAGGCTAAGGTATACAGTTCGTGTATTATTATTGTTCGTAATATTGCCAGAAGTAGTTGGTTTATGTGTCCTATGTCTAATAACTCCGTAGTTGTCTAAATTGTCTTTATAATCCTACATTCTTCATGTAAAATTCTCGTATTTTCATAAAATATTTTGAGACCTAGAACCCAGTTTACACGACGCAATTTTCTTTCCTGGAGTAGCAAACTTGCATCGTCTAAGCACTCTAAGATTGTGCAACGTTTATTGTCGCTTCAATTTATAGTATGCTACAGGCAATTAACTCGCAAGGTGTAAATCAGTCTTTAATGACTATTGTTGATCTAATGGCATGCCTTATTTTTTATACTAAAATAACTAACCATAATTCATTTCAAGTCCTTCGTGATACTTGATTTTGACTATATATATTACAGACTGGTCACGATAATATAACGTAGTAGTCCACATTTTTAAAAAATGAAAAATAGATTTTCTTCAAAGGTAAATTAATTTCAGAAGGCCTACTCTTTTCATGTATTGTATCATTGTCTTGTATAAGTGGTCTAGTTAGCAAGGTAGTGCTAATCTGTCGGGCAGGTGGTGCGGCTCAACGGCGAGGTGCACTCGTTGGCGCTGGAGGTCAAGTCTCTTCGCAGCGCCGCCTCGCTCGCGGCCGTGAGTCCCAGCCTTTACACCATATAGTCACTCTTGTCGCGCATATTTAGTGAAGTTCCCTTTATTTGTCGTATTTGGTAAACAAAAAGCACTGTCATTTAGCCGAAAGACTTCCATTGCTAGACATTGCGGACCTGTGTTCCCACATCCAGCAGATTCTTGCGACCTTTACGCAAGTCATCCGTCCACCATGCGAGGGAACAACCTCCGGTATGCGGAACAAAAATGGCGAGATTTTAAAATGATGAATTTGAGGCAGACTTTTATGCAATTCATACCGGATGTTTCACATACATATCAAGACGTTCATAATTTAACATAAAATGTGTGATTGATGCGAAAATTCGTGATTATCTTTTGTTTACTAATTATGACAAGTAAGGTGAAAACACGCCTACACTGCGTGTTCTGACGTATTTCTAGTGCTGTACACATGAGCTTGTAGGTTCGCTTAGTAGTACACGATAGCGGGGGAGGTAGCAAGCGGGTTTTTCACATTCAGGGTGTCCAGTAAATAGCACGACATACTGCAGTTGGTGATAGCTTGGGTCAATACCTACCAAAATAACATAATAAATGTTCAGCAAAATCTTAATGATTTAATTTTTACAAAGTTTTCCGAAATATTGAAAAATCTCTACCTTGAAACAGATTTTTAAGCATCTCGTCGTAATGTAAAATTCGTTTTCTATATTTTTTTACATCAAATTATTTGTGAATAGTTACTTTACTCATTGAAATGTCTTTTTTCTATAAAAAACAAGAATGTTTTCAAGAAATTGTATATTTTGTTGTTTGCAATTTTCACAGAACGAAACACGAACTGAATTTTTTGTAAAACTGTAACTCCGTTTGGTAGATATTGACCCAAGCTATCACCCCCTGCAGTATGTCGTTCTATTAACTGGACAACCCGTATATTGGCAGGTAAACACGCTCAGCTCCTATCTGAGTTTTGAACTGCATTCTCATGTTTAAAAACGTTTTTTTTTTTTTAAATATATGGTGCCGTGTAATTGCAGTTTTCCCTATCATGAGTGCACTCTCCCGCGTTATCGCTTAATGTTAGCTATTTTTACAGCATATTTTCTAGTTTTCAGAAAATTCATGTTTTAAGAGAACTCTAGTTGCTTACTAGGAAACCAGTAAAATGTTACAATATATTCGTATGTTTGTTCATGTTTACAGTAATTTAGTATTGCGTCATTACATGTACAGTTAGATTATAATATATGTAGTCGTATATTGATCATATTGTTTGCATTTAGATATTTTATTCCCTAAGACTTAGTCTTTGTGTCTTTATTTTTATATTTTTCGGGTAAAGCCTCTTGCTAACTGTAACAAAATTGTATCAATGTTACTGTGAGCATATGGCTTTATAATAATATACAAGGTCAAATTAAATTAGCGAGCAAAACTCCAATCTCATGTTGATAAGGGACCTTTATTGTTGTCAAACCATTTTTTTATTTTTTGTTTTATTCTTTAAAAAACGGAACCCACCACTTCAGTTTCGCGGGCTGATTTATTCTGATCCTGTATTATTAAGATGCACTATTGGACAAGCTTGCTAGCTTTATGTGTATTAAAGAAATTATTGTGATTTTTTGTTTCTTTGGCTGGTATTACTGTTCTGTGGTCCGAGTACTTATAGTTTAGTTTTATTATATAGTTAATTCTACAAATATACATTACTTCAAGTGACTAATAACAGTGAAACAAGTCAATTCATATGCAAACGTTGCAGCTTTTACAATGATAAAATGAATAGTACATCTACATGGTGTAGTCATTTTGAAACTTAGAGTATTGCTAAAGCTGTATATTATGGCCATGGGCCTTAAAATTACGTCCCTATATCGAATTATTATAAAATTAATTATTAGTTTTTTTTTTATAAACATAGTGTTTCTTTACAAACTCTTATGATTGTGACTAAATGTGTTATTTATTTAAAATTTACTATTTTTGTTATTGGGCAGATTTGCTACGCTGATAAAAAAAAGTGTTTCACCAATTTTGAGTACTTATTGTCGTATTTAAATGTTTAAAAAGAGAAAGCAAATTAAGACATATCATTATTATCTGTGCTGTGCAATCGCGAACGTTGACATTCGACCATTTTCGCCTTAATGACTTTAGTAATATGGTTAAAAACTGGTCGATTGGCAACGTTCGTCTACGTACAGTGCACTGCTCGGTCGCTTACCTGGAAACCACTGTAGAGAGAGTAAAATAGGTGCAAAACTTATTTTGATCAGTGTACAAGCAATATTTTGAACTGGATGGTAGCTTTCAGATCTTATTTTTCTGTGATTAAGGGGGTGAGTGGGTTGATTGGTTCACTTTACTATGCAGCTGAATTATTGGCAATTGTGATTATCGAGTACGCCCGGTCGGAGGAATCTTGTTCAAGTCTCTTAATACGTATTGGTGGATCTGCTGTCAAAACTCATGTTCGCTGAACTTGGTACATCAGCCTCTAGTCGCGAGAAAAAGAAGTGTCAAAGTGCCTCTTTCGAGTTTACTCCACCTTAGCGGTCATGTTAGCCATTAGGATATCGTCAGAATTGTATTTTCTCTCGTGCTTGTCATGTTAGCCATATTAGCGTGACTGATCAAATAAATTGACACCAACTAATAACATGAGACTTGATGACAGATTTAATTGAATAGGCTTTCAGGAGCCGGAGTTAAAATGATATATTTAAATAGAATTTTCGTATCCGTTCTTTAAAGGATAATGTTTGTAAATATCGCTATTATATTGAATCGCAATTAGCCATCTCACAAAGGTATAGTTAGCACATCGCTTGCTTCACAATGCGGGTTAGTATCAATGTCTCTTTTTGTTATCGAGACTGTCGCGTTGATAAATTGATTATGTACGCCACACGTGATCTTTTGTCACGACCAAAACGTACGAATGGTTAGTTATACAGTTTGCACAGGTGACGGTACACCTATTGTTTACCGAAACGGGCTTAACATTTCGAACATAGTATAGTTACTATAAGTGATACATGTCCATTCCACGTAAGTAGTTTATAAAAAAAACAATGTATATCATAAAAGTACAACAAAAATGAAATTATATTTACACATTGTTAATTTTGCTTTGATGTGATGCACGGATTTGTATGAATAAATTATTTTTGGTGAAATTTTAAAGTTTCTTTTGATTTTCCCTCATTTTGCATGGTTGTTGCTTGGCTAACAGCTAGATTGGTGCGTGCATGTTAATACTAATCTAATCTTGGATCGGGGTCTTAACTTTCTTGCTTGATATGAGATGAGTCAAGATAAAAACAGTAATATCCATTGAGTGGTTTGATATATCTATCTAATCTGCTACACACTCGTAAGAGCCAAATATAACGATACGCGTTTAAACAAAAAAAAAATTAGTTCTTTAAAAATGTATTAACATTAAACTTTTATATCAGTTCCGTTAGTTGGCTCATATCAGTTAGCTTGCCAGTGATTATGTATTAAATGACAGCTTTAAACGTATAATAGACTATATTGGCATGTGATTGTAGTAATTAAGTTTGCACGTCTGGGTGGCGTAACTATCGGATGGAGGTAAAAATACAGTAGGTACCTATTATAACAGAACCGGTACTATTGGAGAATGTTTACATACAGTCGGGTCCTTACTTACACTTAGTGCTTAGTGCCTTGTTGTCTGTAGAGGCGAGCGCTTGTGTGAACGACTACTAGAAAGTACGTGCTAACAAGTTTGGACCGCTAAAAATAAAACAGTGTGTAGAAGTCTTTCAGTGCTCAAAGAACAAACTTGATAAATTTGTGCCTAAATGTGTTGATTCAGTGCAGTTAGCTGTGTTTATTTACAGACTGGAACAAAAGCAGTGCGAATTTACATAAATATTAATCGCGTAACACTTCGTTTGGTACGTAGAATACGTAATAAATTCGGCGATGACTCATTAAAACAGTCATGTCCTTTATCACACACATAATAAACCAAACAAATGTTTTAATAACTAATCGTTCAGCTAAAGAAAGTATAAACAGTTTTTGTCATGCTTAAAGACTGCTCTACTTTCCAAGAATGAGGTAGTAGAGCATACTTAGGAAAATAAAAAATATGTTTACAAAGTTATCACGCGTAATTAGTAAAATAGTTAAATCAGACGTCAGATAAAGTCAACAAAACAATTTTTAAGACAGAAGGAAACCAGCTAATGAGGTCGGAAAACTTGTATAAACGAGGAAATTAATTTGGTTAAAATGATGTCGCCTTCGTTTTTATTAGGACTGTTGAATGTAGTTAATCTAAGCATAAATGTTATAAAGATATGAGTTTCATAATATCAACAATAAACTTTTAGCAGAGCTAATGGGAATTTCACGGGTTTTTAAAAACAATGGCAGTAAATTCAGCCTGATATTCTCTTGCTATAAATCTAGGTACATATTTCAGGATAAAACGATGGATTTCGAAAGCCGTATCGAAACTCTAACGCAAGAGAACAAAGAGTTGTCAGAGGCACTGGAGAATGAGAGGATCCTGGTGAAGATTCTGAGGGAAAAGGTGGATAAATCAAATCTGCTTTGTGACGAGGGCAAGGCGGAGGTCAATCACCTCAACTCGATGGTCACGGAGATGCAGCACGACTTCTTGGATATACAGAGGAAGTTTGACAAGTAAGTGAGTTTGATATAGCAGATTTTGGGTCTATACTCATATCAAGGTCGATGTCTTCCGACTTTCGGTCTGGACTATCGAGTTTCAGGGTTAATTTTGTTTGTATTTGACGGTTTGTGGAAACTTATTCACACGTGTCTGGTCCCTAATTGTTCCTAAAATGTGTATGCAAAATCTGAGCACGTCGTCCCGAACCCTGACAGTTCTGACCTTGAACGGTGTGGAATGGTGTGTACAGATGATGTAAGAGAAAAGAAAATATTGCGATTTGCGAGCGACACTAATAGGATTATGACCTACACGTCGCATTTGGCATACAAATATTTTAAAGAAAACTTAATCAATAATAGTACAGTCATTCGACTTACACTTAGGTCCAATTTCACAAAAGTTATCAAATGTCACGTTATGCGTTTTGATGGACCGTTTTTCGTAGTGAGACAATCCATCCAATGGCTTAACAGGACATTGCAGACACAGCAGAGTGAAAGTGGCCCTTATCTTATACATTTAAAATAGTAAATAATATAGTAATTACGAGGGGCATGCCAAAAGAAGTAATATATTCTTTACTCATTTGTTTGACACTGGCAAGAAATTTACCAGCCTTTATGGTATGCTGGTTTGAAAATAGAACACACAATCATTTCTTTTTTATTTGTATGAGCATTATCTTGCGGGAATTCGCTTGCATTGAAGCTCAATCGACGTGATTTCCGCGATATGATCTACTATTGACTATAAAAAAGTATTAAAGCCTCAAGAATGTTTTGAACTTTTGGCTTCTACTTTTGGTGAGCTTTTGTGCATAGACGAGCAACAGTATTTAATTGGTTTGCTGAATTTTAAAGAGGACGGGGATGTCTCGAAGATGAAGCGAAGACGGGTCGGCTGCCAGCCGCGGTCTTACAAGAAAACGTTCGTGCAGTCGAAAACTTATTCTCGAAAACCGACGAATTACAGTAGGCAGAGTTGGAGTGAGAATTGGAAATTGGATCAACAGCAATGCAAACCATAATTCACGAACACCAAACTTACCGATGAGCAGAAAGACCGTCGGGTGGATTGGAGCCTATTAATGATAGATAAATTCGAAGCTGGCGAAAAAAAAACATACTGACGAAACACTATAAAGGGTGGATTTTTGAGACGGGGCAGTAAGGGTAGGTACCTACCTAAATTATTGTGACTACGGGAAAACGGTCTTAGGAGCCAATCCATAACTTTTTGAGAAATTTAGATCGGCATTCACAGGTTTTGGAAAAGTTTTAGTCAGAGAAAAAAGGCGATTTTCCCAAAAACTTTTTTTTATGCCATTCGATCCTCTTTCTTTAAGAAACAGGATCAAAAAACTATGGGACCAACTGATGTTTGAGTACTAGAAAAGTCAGAAATTGTGAAAACTTTTCCCATACATTTCGTGGGATTATTTCCTACTAACTAACTTACTTTATTATGATGGATAGATCGGCACGACAAAAGTCCAGACATCACAAAAAGCTTTTCCCAGTACGAGACTAAACGTTCTAAATAATTGAGGTCACTTTTTCTCAGTGTCAGAAATCACAAGTAACTAACAACAACAAGTTAAAATTCTGTTCTCAAAGCAAATAACTTAATTATACGTATTCGTTCGAAATTCGAATTTCATTATTTTTGTACTTTTTGACCAGTCTTTGGTGTGGTGGCTAGTTTAACCATCATAAAAAAGTAAGTTGAGAGTCTAATTTCTTACGATATGTATGTATGGTGGCTTTTCGCGATTTCTGAGTTGTTTCTAGTAGGTACTCAATCCTCAGTTGGTCCTACAGGGTTTTTGAACCTTATAAGAAACAGGATCAAATGAAGCGAGATCATTGAAGGACCAATGTTGGCGCGGGGAGCAATTAACGAATGGACTGTATTTTACGAGGGCTGCACTAAAAGTATCGGGAATGAAATATTTCCACTGTTCCTGTCATATTAAAATCTTTTTAATTGAAAAGTCCTTGGTTTTAAAAATCGAATATCATTTATTTATTTAAAAAAAGATTCTCGGTCTTGTCACAAGGTTTTGTCAAACTTGTTTAGTCGTTGAGAAAATGGAATTGACTCGAGAAAATTCAAGAGCGATGATTTATTATGACTTTCGAAGTGGTTTAACACAAAAGCAGTGTGTTGACCGGATGACTTCTGCATTTGGTGATGAAGCCCCTTCCAAAACCACAATTTATCGCTGGTTTGCTGAATTTCAACGTTGATGTGTCAAGCTCAGTGATGATCACCGTCAAGGTCGTCCAAAAACTGCAGTCATCCAAGAAAACGTTGATGCTGTGCGTAAGCTGATTGAGGAAGATCGACATGTGATATACCGCGAAATTCAGGCAACTTTAGACATTGGCATGAGTCAAATACAAATAATCTTGCATGAACAATTAGGTGTAAAAAAGTTGTTTTCCCGATGGATACCGCATTCGCTCTGTGAAGAGCAAAAAGCGGCTCGCGTTACTTGGTGCATCAGAACTCTCGAAAGATTCCACGCAGGATCCTCAAATGCTGTATACAACATCGTATCAGGTGACGAATACTGGATATACGCGTACGAACCCGAAACAAAAAACCAGTCACGAGTTTGGGTGTTCGAAACTGAGTTAAAGCTAACAAAAATTGTTCGTTCACGGAGTGTTGCAAAAAAAATGGTGGCCACTTTTGTCTCCAAAACCGGCCATGTTACGACTATTCCTCTTGAGGGACAAAGAACGGTTAATGCAGAATGGTATGCTAGCATTTGTTTGCCACAGGTCGCTTCTGAACTCCGTAAAGAGAACTGCAACCGCCGCATCATCCTCCATCACGACAATGAGAGTTCTCACACCGCACACAGAACAAAAGAGTTTTTAGAGCAAGAAAACAGAATTATTAAACCATCCGCCGTACATCCCCGCCCTAAGCCCTAATGATTTCTATCCTTTCCCTAAAATAAAGAATAAATTGCGTGGACAGAGAAGATGGGCATCTTCTAACGACATCGCGGCTTCATCGGTGATATTTTTCTATGGGAGGGCTCCGATAGATAAATATCACCCCCCGCCTCTCCACTAGTCCAATGCTTACGTTAGGGTGCATACTCCGTAGGCTCTTTATCCTTCCTATTTCAAGGGCACGTCTTCCCTACCATTACAGTTCCCCCCGGTCTATTCCTTGACATGCAATGGTCTTTGTAGCACCATGAAGCATCAGGCTTCAGGGGCTAGTGCAAATCTTTGGGTTCATTCGATTATTCGAATCTGTTCAAACCACGCTGGGGTCGGTGCATTTCATTCATTCATTATTTCGATACGAAACAGGATCAAATGACATCTCAATTTTTTTTCTGAAATTTGTACATTTTCTTGCTGACTGTATTTTTTTTTCAAAATCTCTGATCGACGATCTAAATTCCTCAAAACTGGATGGATAGTCTGCTAAGACACAAAGCTTATGGTTTAACTATGATCACGAAACCAAGCGACAGTCGACTGTATGGTGCTTTGAAGATGTTCCAACTCCAACGAAATGTCGCCGTGCACGAAGCACACAGGCACAAATGGTCGCTTTGTTTATATTGCTACTGTAGTGCAAGAGGATCAAAGAACGGTAGACTCCGAATGGTATGTGTACGTGTCTATCATCTCTCTTCCGCCATATTCCGTGATTTTTACATCTTTCCAAAAATCAAAGAAGAACTAAATGGGAATAGGTTTGAAAGCAAAGAAGATACACTGGCTGCCTATCATTTCGACATTTTGGTCAGAGGTAGTTTACAATTGGTTGGCTCAGGGTAGATAAATAGTTCTAAAAGATCGATACTTGTATTAAAGAATAATAATTTTAATAATGATTTCTTTTGGCATGTCCCTCGTAATATAGTTGATTTCTTTACTTAATCTCTACATTGATATTTCGAAACATCTAACTGCAGACGTGCCTCTTTGAATTGAATGTTGACAACTATCAGTTATGGTACTGTAACAATCCTTAAGTGCCTCTCTGTGCAGCTGTTTGCGCAATATTAACTAGAGCAATTTCTTTATTATCTTGAATGGCAGTTGCACATGTATGTATCGTTATAGCAAAACTAATTTTTCGAAGGTCATTCGACATATTTGCAGATTAGGTGACTTTGTCGACAAAGTCATGTCTCGAGATAAAAAGTGTGTCGATAGCACAATTTAACACATTATGTAGGTAAACGACGTCAATTGCACGTTGTTATAAACACCACGCCTAACTGATTGATTACTGAACCCAGTATGTTGCTACTATGCTAGAAAATTACGCCAAAGTGGTGGTAAATCTGTCGCGAGCTAAACAGCTGAACGACGATCAAAGTAAAATCAGTCTATAGCACACTACTGTCCTCAAATTTGATATTAACCTTTAGTTTTTCTGATGAAATTCTAAGGAAACAACACTAACTGGTTATTTATACCAAATCATTTTTCATAAATATGTGGTCCATTTCAGAGAAAAACGAGAGAAAGACGAAGCGCTACTAAGAAATGCGCACATGTCCCAGACGATAGAGATGAGTCAATGTAACGTGCGCTATCAGGAGGGCGAGATAGCCGACTTGAAGAGTAAGATCACGGAGCTGGAGGGACTCATCGCTCAACACAAAGAGGTAATGAATGATATTATGTGAAGGCAGGGAAATTATTTTTCTAACTAATTGACTACCTACCAACTTAAAATGTCCTTATATTCAAATCACAACTCTTCATTATTTAAGGGGGAAGCGACAGGATGAACGCGAAATTCAAATCTTTGTAAGTCAGGGTCAAGTTGTATGTTGAACAGAATACGATTTTGCTTGTATGTGCATACTTGTTACGGTTTATTTCCCTGGCGCTTCCCACTTAACACTTGTTTGAAATCGGTATAGCACCAACATTTACGTAGACTGTCAATTTGCTTAAAAATTAATTAATACTAGTGTTACCCGCAGTTTCACTTGCATTCTAGCCGTAAGGTAAATTGAGATGATGACTACTATTAAAAATGTTCTTGAAAATAATGTAATTTCAAAGAAAGCATAGTAAAAATGTGATAATCGAAAAAATCTGTTAAATCGATGTAAAAATGAAGAAGATACACGCTTTATAAGTTTTTGGAGGGGATTATTCCTGTCCTTGTGGCGCGGTACGGACAATGTACGGCGCTAGTACGAAGTTACGTAGTCGTGACGTCACTTCTACGATAGTGCTGTCCTAGTCTAACACTTACTTTAAAACGTTTATAACTCCGTAGTTTTTTAAGCTTTTACACTTTTTGTAATACTATTTGCACTACATATTTGGAAGAAAAAAAAAATTGAGATAAAAATTAAAAAATTGTCATCATCCCCATTGCCGGATTCAAAAATCCTTTGTACGACTCCGGGCCGCCAAGATATCCCAAACACACCAACTTTCAGATTTACAGATCATAAAGATTTAATATTTTTCTTTTAACTGTTCTAACTTGACTACCTCTTGACGTCGACTTACTGGACACCTTGAATATACAGTATATAAAGGAAAGAAAAGAGAAAAGCTGATAGGGCATCAAAAAAGTAAGGCCTACCTTAGGTGTGTGACGCAACCTGTATCGACACCCTCGCGCCATCCTATCTTCCTAGCACGGCGGGCTGTGCCGGGGTGTCTGCTGCAGGTGCAGAAAACATCAAACGGCGCAAATATAGCAACCTTATTGGGAGCTATATGTTTGGTCCGTTAGGGTTGAAACATAGGATCGTGGGGTCCGAGTGCTCAACGAGTATTTCGGGACATCGCCAAGCGATTGGTCGAATATTTATGTGACCAGCGGGCTGGTAAATTTTTTGGTCAAAGAATCAGTATTGCCATCCAACGTGTCAAAGCTGCCACCCTTTTGAGCACTTTTTCCACGGACTGCGATGAGGACGAATTTTTCTTGCCCAATGAGCTTTTCCCATTTTTATCTTTTATATGCTTGTTTATATGTATATTTTAGTGTTAGATTGTATATTGTATTTAAGATTTCTAAGTCATCAGTATGTTTGTCGACTTGATTGAATGCGATACTTTGGTAAAATGTAAAGTTGTTTGGCTTACGGAGAAGCAAGTGAATGCGGCTGTGTCCCGTTTAGTATGTGGAATACTTGTTTTACTTATTTTGTATGCTGTTATGGAGATCGGAGGCTGAACACCGTTTACATTAACATTTTACATGAAAACGAGTATCCTCTGTAGCGTGTTTTAAATCAAATACTCAAGAAATGAAGTCAAGACACCGGTAAAAGAAGTCGGGATACAGGAAACAGTATGAGAAAGGATGTTTGGAGATATAAGATAGAAAATATAGGTGCTCCTTTTGGTTCGAAACAAAAAATTACAAACGACGCCCCCAAATATCTTCGGATCATCTTGTTTATCTTGTATTGTACTTCTGAAATTAGTAATATTATTTTATGTGTTAAAAATCGAATCCATGTTTTTTTTTTTACAGAGAAAACCGGGTATTTACTTGCTATTCTTTATCTACATAAACTTAATTTTACAACAATTCAAAATTAAAACATCTTATTGAACAAATGATTTAACATTGACCTGAATTTATTTCAGAATCAAGCCGCGTGTATGTTAATAAAAGAGACCGAGGAGGCGCGCAAGCTAGAAATAGAACAACTAAAGAAGAAGATCGACGAATTTATAGAAAACGAGACTGCACTCAAAAAGACTATACAAGACTTAGAAACTGAAATCTGTGATAAAAATAAGGTAAGCAAGGCCTCCTTACAAGGTGGACCGATGGCCTGGTGAAGGCCGCAGATTTCTCTGGATGCGAGCGGCTCAGATCCGGTCGAAGTAGTGGTGCTTGGAGGAAGTCTATGTCCAGCAGTGGACGTCATTCGGCTGTAATGATAATGAAAACTCTCAAAACGGTCAATTAAAACATCGTGAGGAAACCGGCATGTCATAGAACCCGCACGGGGCCCCCGAGGTGGACTACAACCCACTCCTTCTCGAAGAGAGAATGCTTGTGTTCCAGCAGTGGGAACATTATAGGCTGATTATGATGATGATGAAGCAGAGTCATTAAGGAAAGTTTTTAGTAGCATAGATCCGTGCAGTGCCCAGCAAACAAGTGAGGAAGGGCCTTAACCGTGGGTGTTATTAAAAGCGACTGACGGATTGCTTTAAAAGAATGAACAGCAGCCATGAGGTATATCGTATCGTTTGTTAAGAAACGAGAGAAGAAGAAGCGTCCTCCAGTCTGCTTGTCGCGGTCTTGAATCAAACTGGCGTTTGCTTGTTCATTATAGGTCCACGTTTAGCAGTGAACATTTAATGGCTGAGATAGAATTACCAGCCTATTATTGTTCCACTGCAGGGCAAAGGCCTCTTCATACAGAGAAGGCACGAGTATTGATCACCTCAAGACGCGTTGATGTTTTTTTCCTTTACCGATGTCAGTAATGTCATCATGTTAAAGATACGCACGCTCTGGCGTCATAAAAAGTACATTAGGATAATAATCATGTCTAACAAGATAAAGAATGTCGTTTTGGAATAATTATTAGATAACGCATGCATTCTAGAACAAAGCTCAGTTTTGAATTTTGTTATAAAAAGAAATAGTTTTTTTAATAATCTTTTTATTAGTATTCTAATCATTATTAATAGTCCACCTCCGGATAAGTTCCGCTTAACTTATCTAGCAGATAATGCCACATACGTTTTGGTCTATGATTGACTATATTGATACTTTGCGAAAAAGATCTTATTTGTAACTAATTCTGTATTAAAAAAAAGAAAACAACATAACATTCCTTGTCTTATGTTTTCAGAAAATAAAGACGTTAGACAACCGAATATCAGACATGAAGAAAACGTTACAACGTGAACTACAGAGCAGTAAGTCTGACCTCTCATCTGCCGAGGAACAAGACATTAGTAGAAGGTGAGCTGTATTACTTTCTATCTATCTAAAATATAACATTACACTTGTGTTCGTTGTGAAAATAGGCAGACATTTATGATGCACATTTAATAAACATTTCCCCAGTAATGTTATAAGACTCGATAGGAATCAAGAAGAATTAATCGAGTCATCTAAATTCCATTAACACTAATTGAACTTTATTATCATACTAAATTGTGGGATTAACATACTCGTGCTAAATGGTGTATTCATTAATACACTGGCCTTCAAAACTCTTAGTACCACATTACATATAAAGTACACAACATATATTTTCGAAATAAAAAGGATTACAACTTTTTTAAATATAAAAAATGTATAGTCTGCCATCATGCATACAGCGCGGCTAGTGCAGGGAGGTGTTTGAAATTAAAAAATTTAAAAATAAAAAGATTTCGCCGGCCGTTGGAGTTTTGTCAACTTATCAAAATTTACCATATTTAGTGTTAATTTCACATGGTTCATAAAAATTAAAAGTCTAAGAATAACTTTTGGTTTTATGAGTTTCATTTTTTTTGCAATTTTTCTACTACGTATGTTAAACCAGGAATACGCCTTTATTGGATCGGACCGGGTTTTTGTTACATGCTGTATAGTTTAGCGAAAATTGCAATTTTAAAACTGACGTACTAAGTGTTGAAGGCCAGGGTTATTCCAGTACAAGTTGCTTTTAAAAAAAAAATACTATTAATACATTGTAGCGCTTAGTGCGTAGAAGACTATTCGTACAAAAGTGCATTATTCTACAAATCCTACATCTCCAAAAGTTCATCAATTAACTTATATAACATCACGCCTGTAGTCCCATGTAATTGGGGGCGAGCTTATTGCCATCAACCGGTCACAAATCCAAACATCGGGCTGCTACTACTTCCGGCTGGAAAAATCCACTACACTTTTGTCCGACCCGGGAAACAATCCCAGAACCTCATACTCAGCGGTAGCGCATGCGACCAGTAAACCAACGAGGCAGTCAGTTAACTTCTTACAAACTTACTCATTCCAGGTACTTGAAACACGTGGTGCTTCGTTTCCTTACTGCGCGCGAGTTAGAAGCAAGACAACTGACCCGCGCACTTGCCGCTCTCCTGCGCTTATCAGCTCACGAAGAAGCATTACTAAGGGCAGCCTTACCGCCCCGCACTGGCCTGGCCGCTTGGTTCCCTTCCCTCAACACCTGATCCGTCTGAACAGACCATAAAAACGTGTGAACAGACCTTGGGAACGTATGTAACCTTTATGGAACGAAAACTTTTTTTTTACATGACATGAGCAAGTGACTCACGCAATGTAGCGAAATACAGTTTTTATAAGTCCTTTGCAAGCAGCGCTTCTATTTATTTGTATCAATGCCACGTTATTTGCAAATTGTCATAGCATATTTATTTTAGACAAACGCAGCTGTTTTCCGAATAAGGGCCAATTTCACCAAACTTTTAGACCTAGAATACGTCTTATCTTGAGGATAAATTTTGAATTTTTGACAGTTTTCCACACTAAAACAGTCAGACGTCAATTTTATTTCACGAATAAAATATATCAAGATAGAAAGAGACTTTGGTTGAATCAGCCCGATTTACAATTATATGTTAGTCAAAATTTCTTGCCAACGTGTCCCCGCGGCTCAATTTGTCATGCACATCGAGTAAATTGCTAATCAAATCATAATATCTGCGGGCCCTATTCTGTAAAAATCTCACAGAGCTGAGTGATTCCATCTGATCTCGTAGCATGACCAACTTTTGTCGGCGGAAGAATAAACAAAATGACAGATAGAATAGACAAAATAACAGATAGAATAGACAAAATTACAGATAGAATAGACAAAAAAACAGATAGAATAAATAAAATAACAGATAGAATGAAATGACAGATTTCTTTTTGTCTATTCTTCCGTCGACAAAACTCGTTCCTCTATGGTGGTCATCATGCTGATAATAGGGATTGATAGTGACGTTGATATTGACAGCTCACGTCACCTACGTTTTCACGGAGCGATTTTACACCATTGAAGCCCGCGCGAACCCGTGTGGTTCCAATAATTCGCCAATTCACCTTCAACTCCCCGGCGGTCCCGTTCGGGATCCAACCGTTTCGCCCGGTTTTATCTTTAATGGTAAAGTTAATAAAGGTTATAATGGTTTGTGTCAGGGTCGAGCCAGATAGATATTCTAGTCAAATCATTAATTCAAAATCATAAAGTTTGTCGGACATTTTTGTAAAAATATGTAGAAGACGGGTAGTTCGTGGTCGTGGGTGGTCTGCGAGAGACCGCTTGTTAGTTTTTTAGTGAAATTTAGTGTTTCTGTGTTTAAATTGACTGTGAGTGGATGAATATTTGCTTTTGAATATTTATTTCATCGCTGTGGATAAAAAAAACTTTCGTGAAAATCGAAAGTATTATTACGTCATTTATTTACAATATTCACCTCTCGTAATACGAATACTGTTTTTATTTGGGAATGTGGTCTGTTTATTCAAGAACCTAAAATAATGTTCTGATAGTGAAATGTGTTGGTTCAGGAAGATATAAGAACTTATAACTAATAATGATCCCACTGCTGGGCACACCACCACGAGGGCCCAGTGCGGGCTGCTAGATTCACGTCTTCGAGTTTTTGGTTCTAGGACATGCCGGTTTCCTCACAATGGTTTCCTTCACCGTTTTGAGAGCAGTGGTGATGAAATTATTTACACAGATCGGTCGAACCCAGAATGGCGCTTTACGGCTGTCTGGGTTCGACCTACAACTAAAAAGGCGGGGCCGTTACCACATGGCCACCACTGCTCTGCCTAGCGTAGTACGGAGTTTCAATATAATAAGAGGGCAGCATAAGCTGGTTTTGTTAAACCTGACATGCGGCCTACTATATATCTTAGTACCGCAATTCTCGATTATTTATTTTGTTATCTATTTTGGTATTACTTTATTAGAGTTGACTATCAACGAAGTTAAACAAAGAACGATTAGTTTGTATGATTATATTTTAGATGATTATTTTATTTTATTCGAGCAAAAGCTTAGGCCAAGCATTTGGTATTAAATTCTGATTGCACATCACATTGAGGTAACCACAAAGATTTAGAGGTTTATTCATAAACGTTGCTTAAAGTTAAGAGACGTTTAAACTCAAAAATGTGTCGCTAATCATTACTTAACTTTAAGTAACGTTTGTATATAAAGGGTTAATGTTCGCATGAAAAATCACTGTGCTTATGACAAGGGATATCGCAGCTTGATTTCCCATTAAATGGCGACCAAATAAGTTGATCTACAGGTGATACATCTCATAGATTATGATAATTAAGTTATTAATCTACTTATTATCGGTTTTAGTAGGTACCTGAATAAGCAAATGTCGTATGACGCATTATTGTAAGTATTGTAATCTTATTGTACTTTTGAACAACATTATTGTAATATATATTGTGAATATTTAATTAAAGTTGCCTTAATAGTTGCTAGTCATTATTTAAAGAATTGATTGAATTGTATTTATGATTTTAATGGATATTTTTTGTATGCGTATTGTGTTGTCAATTATTTTGCAATTATGTCAGAAGTTATACTTCATTATGTTGTTGATGCATCAATGAGACATTGCTTCATCCAGTTGTATTAGAATTATGGTCTGAATAATTTAGTGAAATTTATGTAAACAAATAAATATAAAGGTATATATTCAAGTGGTAAAATAATAACTACACACTGCCCCTTTGTATGTTGTACATTAAACTAAGTTTTCGTCAGGTTAATAGAGAAACTGTGAAGTTTAGAAATTATGAAAATATCTCGACTTTTAATAAATGTAACTCGACTTCTTATAAACTACATAACATTCAAGTTTCTACAAAATATTGTCTTGATAGGTCATGTTCAGTGCTAAAAAATAAATCTTTGATCGTTTGTATCTTCAGCGTTTTCCTCTATGTTCCAATAACAATCGCTCAGTAATTTCGTGTAACATGTAGTTGTTTCAAGGATGAATGAACTGTAAGGCGTGCTACACACCTGTTCGTATAAACCGGCTCAGCCGGAAAGCATACTCGAATATTATATAGTAATTGCTTCGGTTCAGCTTTGTTATTCTACAAATAGTGACAAATCGAATGTATCTCCCCGAACAAGTGTGTAACACGCCTTACCTTCCCCCGTGTCCTATTTAAAATCGATCGCTGCGCAAAACGCGATCGTCGCGTGAATGTCACTTTTCGTTCGGAAAACGCCCTCTGTCGGCGTGACCACGTGTTCAGGTTCACCGAACATATATGTACGCGGCCTTAGGCACAGCATCAGCACATTATACTAGGTAGATCACTCGCATCTACCCGTTTTTCACTTTTGTAAGAATTTATAATAAAAGAATGCACAAGTTTGTGACGGGGACAAAGTATGAAAACATTTAAATGGACTGCAGTTGGGGTACTTACATGAAAAAGTGATTTTATTGCTGTACAAGATACGAGGTATTACGAAAATTTCTCACAAAGGGTTAGTAGTTAATTTAAAGGATATATTGTGATAGTTCAATGTTTGTAAATTATAACATTCCTTATAATTAGCAAGCAGCAACACTGTCAATTGGAGGCACTTGTAATGTATGTAGATATGTGTTCGCAGAATCTGTCGATATAATGTACATTGTTTAAATTTACTTGTTTTATATTACTATAGTGAGTTCATTCATTTTGATGTTACAAAGAACTTTATTTTCACATTATATAAATGATAAGATGTCTATTACGTAATTTAGTAGATAACTATAATACGATACGTACGTGGCAGAGCGATGAATATATTTTTATTTGTTATCTTTTGTTTAATTTTTAATGTATTTTTGTGCTGTTAATGTAAATTTGAATAAAGTTACAATAAGCCATATATTTTCTTTTTATTATACTTGTGCTTTGATAAGAAGATAATTATGCATCTTGTAGTAACGTGTCCGTACGCCTAGCGGGATCCTAGCGCTCTACAGACCGACTAGGTACCAAAGGACATGAAAGTTCAAATTCGACATAGCTAAATAACAGCTAGTGTTGGGTAACTCAGCACATGTGCTAGCACAGTTGTAGCTACTCACTTGGTTAAAAAGAGTCACTCACTCATTTCATTTTGATGTGCTAGCACACACCACAGATTAGCACACAGAACATTTTGTATCGTATTGTGAGTTTTGAACGAATCGTAATCATTCTCCCTTTCTCTTTTCCTCATCATCACTTGTGCGAGCTGTGTGACGCGCTTAACCGATTAATCACTGCCTCACTGGCTCATCGCGTGTGCCAGCCAAGCCAACTCTATTGAGTATGTGTTCCGTGTCGTGTTGTCGTCAGTCACTAAACACCACACATCACACCCGCGACACGCGCGTCGACTCGGAGAGTCACGCGACTCACTGACACACTCACAGCACGTACGTGCTCCCACGCCACCGCAGCCTCGCCTCATTCGTGGTAGCACAGTGTGCTAGCACACTTTGTAAAAGAGTGCCTCGCACGATCCACATTTTAAAAGACTGTGCCCTACCATCTCTAATAACAGCTTTATGTAAGTAAATCATTTTGAATGTATTACACAACTACAAATTTACTTACACGTAACGAAAAAAAAACCAAGCTCATCACTTTCTTCAGAACCGTAGCTTCCAGTCCTCCTCGCCAGTTGACATTCAAATTCCACACATTCCGCAACGATCACAATCCAACACCCACAAACTCTATCTGTACTCCTATAGACCACATTTCCTCTCTTAAATATCTAGATACTACAATAGCCAAAAACTTGTCATTTAAACCTCACATACACTTGCGAGCGGCCGCGTCAGAAAACTAATCTACGTTTTGAAAATACTACGAGACTGCACACCTATTAAAATTCTCCCAACGATATACATACGTCTCTGTCAATCCACTACTCCAGTATGGAATCACCGTCTGAGGCCGATTCATTGAAAAAGAAAGAGCTCAAAGAGCCTTAATCAAAGTGATGCTTAGAAAGCCCTTTAGGTTTCCGACAGATCTACCATACAAGGATTTTCCGGTTCTTCGAGTACGTCAGCTATACAGGGTGGCAGGGACATCGACGCATAACCTGATGCCATTGATTCATTGATTGATTCTGGACCCCCTGGAGTTGAAATATTTCATCGGTTATTAAAAAAATAAACTGCTGTTTCATAGAAAATTGCAATACCTACGCGGTCAAAATGTATAACAAAGCAATTATTTCGGACTTCGAAAGGGTTGAGTGGAATGTTATATTAGATATAACACATTGTTCAGTTGTAAACGCTCCATAACATTGATAGTCATCAAAGAGCTTACGAAAGAAAAGTAGTCTGGGTTGCTGTCGCCGGATGCGGTGGAGAGGAATAAGTATATTACACTTATTTTTAAGGGTCGCATCATTATCCTGAGATAGGGGTCTTTTAGCCTCGTACAGGACTTGTATTTAGTAACAATTTACTTTTGTTTTATTAATTTGTATGTTTGTACGCAACGAAACGTTACGGTGGGTTATTTAAAGCTGTGTTTTAACATTCAAAACTTGTTGCCGTAAACAAAATGTCAGTAAAAGTAGAAGGTTCCCATGTATGATCCAATAAATAATACCTACAATGACTCTTATTTTCACCCGTTATATACCGGTTTCCGATTCGGAAGTTTAAGTGCTTTAAGTGCCTACATAACAAGTAGTTGAGGACGAGGTTAAATAGCATTAAAAACAATTAAAATAATGATTTTCTATTAACTTTATTACTTATAGTTATTATGAAACCTTTAGAAAAATATACAGGGTGGAAGGGACATCAAAGTCAAAGTCAAAGTCAAAGCATTTATTTCAAATAGGCCCATAAAAAGGCACTTTTGAACGTCAAAATGTACATTAAAAATAGAACTGATTCTAGGCGCCACTTCCAAAAAGTAGTTTCGTATGGAGAAGAAGTGGCAAGAAACTCCACCGTTACTCTTTTAAAATGTTTTACAATATTTTGTATACATTAATTATATTTCTATATGTGAAGACGATGCACCAAGAATAAAAATACTATACCACTATTGGTACAAAAACATTAAAAATAAAGCAAAGGTATAAAAATTAATCACGTGATAGGTACATTGTGCTCACATATTTACAAACAATTGTAAAAATATATGATTTTCCAAAAATATTAACTTGGAATAATACAGTGTGTGAGTAAAGTAAAAATAACCAAATATACAATACAATAAGCAAATAGTATGATTTTGTCTAGCCTCTAGATTGTCCTATGGAGCAGGACCAGCATGTTTCCAAGCATTCTTATCAAGGATATAATCTTCTAATTTGTAATATGCTTGATTACAAAGTGTTTTTTTAACATGAGTTTTAAACTTTCCTTCATTTAATTGCAATATTTCACCAGGTATTTTGTTGTAACATTTAACACAGTACCCCATAAAAGATCTATGTGCTTTAGATAGTCTGAAAAATGGTTGATCTATTTTATTTTTATTTCTAGTGTTAATATTATGTCTATCACTTATTTTATTAAATAGATGCAGATTTTTTCTAACATACATAATATTTTCATAAATGAACTGGCAAGGTACAGTCATTATATTAATCTTCCTAAATAGTTCCCTAAGAGATCATCGACGCACAATCGGTTACCATGGACTACAGTCCATGATTCTATAACAATATCTCTCAATTGTGACGTCAACGTTCCCTGACCAATGGAAAATTGCTTCCGTTAGGCTCTTACCCAAAAATGCCTATCCAGTGGAAGTAAAAGACCTACGCTCTATTAGCATTTTACCGTGTCTGTCAAAAGTTTTAGAGAAAGTCGTCAGCCACCAATTAACGCATTTTCTGGAACAAAATTACGTGTTACCGGACTTACAGTATGGTTTCAGAAAACAGCGCAGTACTGCCACTGCCTTACCAGATGTGACTGATAATATATTATCAACCCAAGATAAAGGAATGTGTTCTTCGCTGGTCTTGCTAGATTTTTCCCGGGCATTTGACGCAGTATATATCCCTTTATAACTATCGAAGATAGATTATGTAATACGGATTTGACCCCAGCGCTACGCAATGGTTCCGCATCTACCTTAGTGATAGAAAACAACTTGTGGATCTACGTTTGGGTGACGGCACTGCTCTTACATCGTCTCTTACTTCCATTGTAAGTGGGGTTCCGCAGGTGTCTATATTAGGCCCAATCATGTTTATTTTGTACTGTGCAGATATAATTAAATGCCTCCAGAGATGCAAGTACCACATATACGCTGATGACGTCCAAATTTATATATCGTTCAGTCCAAATGAATACGACTGTGCCATTAAAGATTTAAACGCTGAAGAGAATTGCCTGTCTCTAAACCCAACCAAAACAAAATATATTGTATTTGGCAGGAGACAGCAACTCTCTAAACTACCAGCAACTTTTTACCTGGAGCTAATGGGCGAGCCAATTGACAGAGTTTATGAAAGGGTTTATGAATGGGCAAAGATCTTCGTTTCGAAAAACATGTGGCCGACTCGGTAAGAAACTGTTTCTACCGCCTGAAAGTTCTGTACAAGATTAGGCCGTACTTGTCCGAAACACTACGGGAACAGCTTGTTGAAACCCTGTTTTTGTCTAGGCTAAACTACGCAGATACAGTCTACGGCCCACGCCTATTGGCTCGCACAGATCGGCTTATTCAAAGGGTCCAAAACGCTTGTGCTCGGTTTTGCTATAAAATTCCGCCCAGAAGTCATGTAACTCCATTTTTAAATAGACATTTCTCATTGAAAATGAAATCGAGATGAAAACTACACTTGGCGTGTCTTCTGTTCGGTATAGTTAAATAACAAAAACCGGACTATCTGTACGACAAGTTAAGTTGGATAGCGAGTAGACGAGAATGTGGGAGAAGGCAATGCTCGCAGCAACTCTCTACCCAGTCGCATAGTAGCTTCCGTTATGCGGCTTCCAAAGTGTGGAATAACCTGCCACCACCTATTCGAGCAATTAACACGATCGACACATTTAGAAGACGCCTACGACAATACCTCATTGAAATACAACGGAAGCTAGACATGATGAACTTAAATGTTTCAATGCCATGATCCTTAATAATTTATTATTTACAACAGTCCTTTTGTTTCTTGTGTAAACATAGCATTTTTTCTTTCATTTCATAAACACCACTATATTATTATGTACAGTCATCTATTCTGTTTTATTATTACTTGTTACACACTACCTTTATTATATTTAAATATTAAAACACGTTAAATACTGATTAACATCCGTAAGACGTCCGGGTGAATATTTCAGAGACCCAGAATTTATGTCTTGCCAAGATACTCTTCAATGTTAAAGAATTCCGAAACCAAACATCGTGATTCTGCTTTCTAAATAAATAAAGGAAAAGCAGTCGAGCTCGTTTGGAGCATAAATCACTTAAAATAATTATAAAAAAAAATACCTACTATCAATAATGTAATTTTTTGGAATGTCCCATTGGCATGTTTATCGGTATTTCTTGGTATAAACAGTTCGCTATTAAGGATTTGTTGGATTTTGTACATAAATATTGTTTACAAAACAATAGGCTATGACTTACATAATAATAAAAATACATAACATAATTGGAAGTTAGTCGAAATATGTGTAAAACAATGTTAAAAAAAAACATCATTAGCGGCAACAGAGTCGGTTTATAAAATTTTGGTAAAAAGAAACGCGCTCGAAGTGTCCTCCCCCCGCTCCTCAGTCAGCCGTAGAGATGGGTAGCACACTCATTTAAAATGAGGATCGTGCGAGGCACTCTTTTTACAAAGTGTGCTAGCACACTGTGCTACCACGAATGAGGCGAGGCTGCGGTGGCGTCGGAGCACGTACGTGCTGTGAGTGTGTCAGTGAGTCGCGTGACTCTCCGAGTCGCCGCGCAAGTCGCGAGTGTGATGTGTGGTGTATAGTGACGACAACACGACACGGCACACATACTCAATAGAGTTGGCTTGACTGGCATATATTATAAAACAGATAATATTATGTTTAACGAGGTTTAATTTTTAATAAGTTTGTTGATTGATAGGTAGGTATCTAATTATTGGCATCAACTTTGTTTAGCACCGACTTGTTCACTTAAGAAAATTAATCTCTGGAAAAAAAATTGACAGAACGAAATTAAGTTCTAAGAGAAGATACTCGTAATTATAATTATCATATAGGACTAAACCACAATAAGTTAAATCGGAACAAAAGCCAATCGACGACGTGACATGAATGTTTCGTTCTTTGAATTGTTAATAAATAAAGCCAAAGTGATTTCTGTATTATTGTATTTTTATTTCGTATCCGTCTAGTAAAACATAATTAAATAATGTAAAGTAGTTGTAGTAACAGTTGAATCTCCCAGGATTCATCACTGTCAGTTATTACATTCTGCACTATAATCATTTGTCTCATATCAGCAACACCAACTTCTTTAAATGTTTAAATATTTTTTAAGATACTATTGTTTTTACAGTGCCTTTATTATAAAATAGCATATCTTACACATAACTATAAATCTTACATAAAATAGAAGCTGTTCCACGAAGTTAACAAAAATAATTTTATTTCTTCAAGAATATTTTTGTGAGGTGATTCACCCGTCCTCGTTGGGTCTAGTTGAAAACCAGCTTGAGGCACTAAGTTGTCTGGCATTAATGCTGAACTGTGCCTATTTGGCGCAGCCGTGAGGCACACAATACTATTTTCTTCTGTTTTGTTTTGTGTGAATATTGTGTGCCTTAACTGGCTCAAATAAATTGATTTTCTTTTTAAAGAAATTCTATTCAAATAATTCATTCGAAACCATAATGTTTGTGGGACATTTTTGTAAAAAAATTTAGAAGACTCGGTAGTTTTTGGTCGTGGGTGCCTTGGGTGGTCTACGAATGACCGCTTGTTAGTTTTTTTGTAAAATTACTTAGGTGTTTTTGTGTTTAAATTGACTGTGAGTGGATGAATATTTACTTTTGAATAGTTATTTCATCGTTTCGGATATTTGTGCGATAAAACATTAAAAAAGTTTTACGAAAACAAACCGTTCGACGTTTGTGAATTATTACGTACGAAATTAATAATAAGTCATTGATTTAAAATATTCAACTCTCGTAATAAGAACACTGTTTTTATTTTTTAATATCGTCTGTTAATTCAAGAACCCAAAATAATTTACTTGTAGCGAGTGCGTGGAATCGTTTTTTTTTTTAGAAAAAATGTTTTTAAGATAGCGGCCGCAGAATTCCTCGAAATCGCGTAATCCCGCGGGGCTACTGAGGGAAAGTTCCGTTTCTCTTTATAAAGGGCTTAATCGGCTAGTTTCTATTCATCGTCAGTCAGATGGCAAAAACTATATCACTCTATAAAAAAACAAAACAAAAAAAGATGTCTGGCTAGTGATCGCTTCTTATTTACTATACTATACTAGTTTGATTAATAATATTGAACCAGGTAATGAGTAACTAACCTTTTTTTATTTGCTTTTTGCCGTTTTGTCAAGACTAGCATTAATTGAAAACGGTCCAATTTTTAATCATATTTTTTTCTTATAAATATCAGTTGCTTCTTTCCAAATATCCGAAACAAGGTATCCGAAAAAACGAGGGATAGAAACATCTTCTACCGCTCGTTTTTTCGGATACCTAGGTACCTGAATTTAATTCAGTTAGGTACACCTAAATAATTTGACTCGTTAAAGTTTACATCAACTCGAAATGCGGTTATAAGATTGCATTTTAAGTGTGTGCAGGAAAACGAAATAAAAACGTCTTCAATTCGGTCGATATCCTCATGAGATTTTAATATATTATCAATTATTCCCCAATAACTCTCAGAAGTTCCGTTTCTGCGTAAATCGGTGAAGCACAAGTATTTTAAAAATAATAAAAAAATGCATTAAAAAAACGACAAATCCACAATGTCTTCACATTCACAAAGTATATTCACATGTCATTGTATACATAAAGTCCATCAATGTCAAAGTGTAAATAAAAATCCGAAAATAATCTTGGTCATATCATAAGAGGAACTCAGAAACAACCTACCTTTAGTAAAATTTTTGAGACTTATTTTAGATCAAATGCATTTTTTTTTTAATAAACACAAATTACTGCATAACAAACAGTTCGGTTTTACAAGGAGTCGTTCGACTACACATTTGTAAACATCAGTTTATAGTGCATGGGAGGACAAATGCGATGCTTTGGGCATCTTTTGCGATTTGTCCAAGGCATTTGATTGTGTTCTTCATGAAACATTAATCAGGAAACTGCACCACTACGGAATTCTTCTTACTTTTTATTTAAGTGATAGGATTCAGAGAGTTGATTTTAACGTAAAAATATCACCTGGATCTGCAGTAAGAATGGGGGTCCTCCAGGGCTCAATTTTTGGCCCTTTTTGTTTCTTATTTATATTAATGACTTGCCTAACCTCATAAAGGATAATCATGATATAGTGTTGTTTGCAGACGACACTTCACTTTTATTGAAAGAACTGTTCAAAGTGGCGATGCTTGGGGGAGGCCTATGTCCAGTCGTGGACGTCTTTCGGCTGAAATTATGATGATGATAGGTTATAGGTAGGTATCTATGATACAATAATAGCAATGAATTTGTATCCTTTACACTGGTGCTCGACATGCGCATTATCTACACATTTCGCAAATGTTAATAATATTCATTACCTTCCATAACGCTTCATTCCCTTCCGTATAAAAATTAGAGGCAACGGAATGTAATGAAATGGCAGGTAATGAAAATTGAACAGATTTTCTTAAGTTACTTAGAATAATATAGGAAACCAACTGTGTCAAAATATAATGTGACATTACCTAACTATACACTATATTTTTATAACGCATCCCTATTTTAAATTAATGGAATGTAATGAGCACCTACTTACCTGTGCCAAACGTGGTTTATAAAACTATTTTCGAAATTATTTTCCGTTAGGGGTGCACACGTGTGTCCGTGACGTACTATTTTGGTAGACTGGGGGGTGGGGGACGTAGACAGCTAGCTTTAATGCACCGATAGGGTTGTATTTCAAAATAACATCGATTGCAATTTTTATGGAATGGAATGAAGTTATTCGTTTGACAGTATTTTAAAGCTGATTATTTCTATGATAGGCACTATTAAAAAATATCTTTTTTATAAATTAACAATCAATACTAAATAACTTAGAAAATAGGCATAAATAACTTGTACAATTACTTAGAGAGCGCACCAATGTATTTAGAAACATTTTGGGTGACCGTCTGGAAAAGGAGTGGAATTTAATCTAGGCATGTTTTTGTTGTAAGATTTTTTAAATTATGGTTACTAGACCTAGTATCAAATATGCACCTTTGAACTTTAACGAAATGTAAACTTATTTAATTATCACATTTTAGTTTAAATATTCATGACTTTTCACTGGAAAGACGATTTGGACGAAACGGCGGAATCACTCACATCTTGTTGTATTTAGTTGCTAAATACTTTATATAATAATAGTAATAATTTTAATAATAATATTTTAATAATTTTTATTAAGAAACAAATGGTATGCAAACGACGATGTATGTGCTAGTATTATCTGTGTGACAGACACCGGCGCCTTCCTCCTACAAGTAACAAACCAAACCGTGACACAATAATTAGCTTTGGTAAAAATATGGATAACGATACAAATAGTTTTAGTACTAATTAAGTTACACTGATTTAGGTTCGATTCCTAGGTCGGGCAACGTGTTATTGGGTTTTTCTATCTGGAATTTCTCAGTAGCAGCAGTCTGGATTTGTGCCCGGTAGATGGCAATAGGCTCGCCCCCTATTACACGGGACTTAAACATAACTGGCTAAATGTGGGTGTACTATAGGTACCTCTGCCCAACCCTTCGGGGAAACACGGCGAGATGTTATGTTATGTTTATGTTGAATATAATAAGATGGCAAATTATTTATTTAAATTTTAAGGCATGCAATGAAATACGGGTATATGTGGGTATGTAAGAGTGTAGGTGTGTGTCCACACACACACACCCCTACACTCTTTAAGCACTTAACACACGTGTCTTAAAAGGGCCTTAAAAGTGCCACCCCAAACTGAGATGCAATAGGTTAGAAATGACTGAGCTAAAGCAAAATAAATAGTTTTCAGCAGAGGGAAAGCAACTACGTTTCTGAGCTTTCTGATTGGAAACATAAGCTTTCGTACACGAGATACTGTTACGTCTTCATGTTTATTCCAACTCAGCAATTACAGGTCTTTAGCGCCGGATGGGAGAAACTATGAACCTTTATATCCGGTATTCTAGGTTGTGCAGAAGAGTTCCCTGAGAAAGCAACATAGTAGGTTTTGGAGACATTCAAAGTTAGCAAATTACATGAAAGCCAGTCCATTACCATACCAAGAGCATTTTCAGCCGAGCGGTGAGCAGAGTCCCACGTATCTCCACTTATAATAAGTGCAGTGTCATCAGCGTAGACCAGGATCTTGCAGTCCGGTATAGTGAATTGGCATAGCCTGTTAGTGTGCACAAGAAAGAGAGTAGGACCCAGCACATTGCCCTGCGGGACTCCGAAAGATAAATGCTCATCGTCGCTGATGTAATTCTCTACCCTAACTCGCTGACGTCGATCAGTGAGGTAGTCGCAAAAGATGCTTATGGCGGCATCTCTTATACATAGTGCCTCCAGTCCGTGTAAAAGGATGGGAGTAGAGACAGTATCGAAAGCATTGGCCAAATCCAAAAATATGCCTATAGTTTAAGTCCTGGTATCGAGATTCTTAGTAATGGGATTTTATAGCTCAAGCACAGCATCCTCTGTTGATTTGCCTTTCCTGAAGCCGTATTGATTTGAGGCAGTTGCATTATTGTGCTCTAAATAATTCAGTAGTCTCTTATTCAAGACTTTTTCCAAGATTTTGGACAAGGTCGTGAGAACCGATATAGGCCTATAGTTTTCGAAACGGTCTCCATCCCCGTCCTTAAAAATTGGTGAAACTAATGCCTTTTTGAATGCGGTTGGGAAGATGCCCTTTGACAAGCAAAATTGCATACATGAGAGGGGATGAGAAATGCCTAGCAGATTTAATAACCGAAGCAGGTTATGACAGACAGCACAGTTATGTTTTATATCCATTATAATACCGTCTACCTCAGCATATTCAGTCTCAAGCAAAACCAATAAGTTTCATTGCGGGTTAGTTTTAGAATTATAATGAAAGTTCGACCGGTGAATATGTTGAGCCTGCTGTATCTTCTGAGCAAGATTACCTCCAACATTTGCAAAGTAATTGTTTATAGCATTGACAGAGGCAACAGGATCGCTGCAGATATTAAGGAGATCCCCCGATTTGCTTGTGAATGGGGTATTTTTATAACTTATGGACTTTATGATATCCCAAGTTGCTTTGGTATTTCCACTGGCCTTTTGGAGCTCATTCTGTTCATATTTGCACCTAATCGTCTTAAGTAAGTTATTACAATAATTTCTATATCTTGAATAGGCTAGTTTGTCTACGAGATTTTCAGGATCCTGCATTGACTTCAAGTGTAGTTAGTCACGATTACGTATGCATCTCAAAAGACCAGGAGTGATCCATAGCTTAATAATTCTCTTTCTATGCGGTACTGAATTTGCTGTGTTCGCTTACTGAGTCTGATAAAATGGAGATGAGTAACTCCGCACTTTGATTCGGGTCTGTGCTATCCAGAATACTAGAGAAATCAGAGTTTTCTAAGTGACTAATGACAATGATTCAGGGCAAAACAAAACAGGTGCATGGTCAGTAACGAATGAGTTTAGAACCAGCGTTGTCGAACACTTATCTGATTTAAGAAAGACGTGGTCCCAACGTGGAACCAACGTTCATACGCTCAATCACCAATCAACCCGAATGAAAGTGATGTGGATCTAAGTGATACAGATCCAACATACCTTGCCGAATACTCCAACAATCAAAGAAGTAGGCGTAATTCCAGTTCTAGGATTCTTCGAGCGAACCGGATCCCTCAAAAAGTAGAAAGCGGAAAAGGAACCCTGGTAACTGGAAACAAAACCGAACTAAAATATTTAGAAACTCTGGAGAATATTATAGGTATTTGTCCAAATCGAAAAAAGTCATTAGCTGGAATGACTTTTTTCGATTTGGACAAATAGGCACACAAATAGGTGAAGAGATATGAGGAACAGGGTGTAAAGTTCACTCATACTCTCAGAAAAGGGAGGATCCTCCGACCAGATGGATGTCTTATCTGGTGGGCAACTGCCCGATGATTGTTGTCGGGAAGTTGTATAATTATATGCTATCTGCGCGGTAAACTCTGCTTGCGCGATGCAGGATTGATGCGTTTGTTCGCATGTGGCGGTGTAGATGCAAATAGGCATGTGAAAGAAACTTTTACAAGTATGTGTAGACTTAAACGTTTTGAAAACGTTAGTGAGAATGAGAGATCTGATCTGTACACGTTCAGACCGGCACCTCATGAGTAGGTACTTGGTATCCTACGGCGCAAATCTTCATATGGCCACCGGTGGTACATCACCGCCCCATGAACCAAAAGTCTTGCCGGGCGGGGTGCGCCACCGGTGGACACGGACAGGATTAGACAGGAATTATGCTTTCTCGCTTTCTAATAAGCTAGTAATCGTAATATAAAGTAAAGAGTTTTGTCTCATAAATCAGAACCGCACGTGCCGCGCTGACGTAACAACGCCCGAGCAGTTTTGTGTATTTTTCGCACCATAACACGACATCGGCGCGACGCGTAGGTAATTGCTGCGCGTGATTGTGTGTGTGAGTTTGTTTATGCCTATGTTTATTGCATAAAAAGGATGTCAAATGAAGATAATGATCGACCTATAAAGCCGGGATCGTGTCACAATTCTGGCAATGAGCGAAATTATCTGGTGGGGGAGGCGACCGATTTGCAGAGCGACGACGAGGTGTTCGTCGAGAATTCAGACGACTCCGTATTGGACCCGCATTATGAATTACCGTCTCATGATACCCGACTTCACAGATTGCTGATAACTTCCAATAGTACAAGTGAAAAAGAGATTTTCGATGTTCACTCTAATATAAATCAATGCTCTGGGAATGAACGACAAATACCATCAATCAGTCGTCGCAGACCATCAATCTTGTCCGACGATTCAAGCACAGAAGATATTTTTGATTGGCGTCCTAAAAGAAGATTGGTTCGTGCTTCTCATAATGATCAAAATAGTACCGCCGAACAAGACAGTGTGTACCAACAAAACGACATACCCTCAAATAGAAGTGATCAGTCTCCAACGATTGAAAATTTGGAGCACAATGAGCATCACCAGGTTCCATTGCAGTCTTCAAACGCATCTGTTTCATCGGATGGTAATGACGAACATACATGTAATAGTGACCATGAACAAAATCAAGACAGCAATGCTTCTCATCCGACTTCTAGTGGAGAGGAAGTGGAAGAATAGGTGCACCCAAGTACTTCAGGTTGGTTTCCTGTAGATAATAATATCTTACGCATAGAAGAATATGGTGACGATAGGAAGCTTTTGGTGCCAGATGTTGACTGCAATAATCCCTATATTTTGTATAGGCTATTTTTGACAGACGAAATTTTATCCCTTATGGTGTCAGAAACAAATAAATTTGCCAATGAGAAAAATGCAGGTGTCAGATGAGGCAATTTATTGGTGTAATTTTGATTATGGGCATTGTAAGACTACCAGAAATTCGACTGTATTGGTCAAAAAACCCAATTTATCAAAATACCGCTATAAAAAGTATTATGACCCGAGACCGTTTTATTGACCTGTTGAAATATTGGCATTTTGCTGAAGCACCCAACAATGAAAACAATGATCGTTTGCATAAAATCCGAAAAATACTTACTCTTATGGTAGCGACTTTCAAATCTACTGTTGAACCTGGCAAAGCAGTTGTAATAGAGCATGGTACCTTGGAGAGGCCGGCTTATTTTTCGTCAATATATTCCGAATAAAACCCATAAATATGGAATAAAGAATTATAAGCTCTGTATGCCCAATGGTTACACATATAATCAGGAAGTATATACTGGACGAGTTGATGGCGTTCCAGGTCTAGGTCACCCTCAACAAATCACTATGAAACTAATGGACGGGCTAACAGAAAAAGGTCGCACTCTCTACAGCGATAATTTTTACACAAGCGTACCACTAGCAGAAACACTAATGGACAAACAGACTTTTTTGTGTGGCACAGTCCGACAGAACCACAAGCATCTACCAAAGCAAGTGGTAAAGTCCAAGCAGAGAAAAGGTCAAGTGTTGGCTCTGAAGAATAGAACGGGTGTCAAATATATAAAATGGACCGACAAACGTACAGTTCATATGCTTTCGACCTGCAATAATCATACAGGAGCTCTAGTGCCAATGCCACATCGCTGGAGGCCAAACACTGTCGTAGCGAAACCAGACTCTGTTTGGATTATAATAATGCGAAAAAGGGGGTAGATATTTCTGATCAGATGGCGTCGTACTATACCAGCCTTAGAAAAACCCTAAAATGGTACCGCAAGCTAATCATTGAGATTGTCTGTGGCACAATGTTGGTAAATGGTTATTCACCAAAAATTTGCAGCAGGAAAAAAACTAAGTATATTAGAATTTCGGGAACAAATAATAAAAGAGATGATTAGCAACCCCAGCACTGATAATCAACCCGATGACGCTGCAGAGGAGGGTAGGCCCCATGCACAAAGAAAGCCAAAACACAAGTTAGAGAAAACGGAGGGAAAGCTCAGAGATACAGTTGCGCGCGGGCGCTTGTCAACGGTAGACGCGCATACTGTGTGAGTTTGAACCGGTTGCGACACACATCGTTCGACCGTGCGTATCATTCATCGATGTAAAATGCTAATTACTAATGGATAGCAGCGATCCCGAATATGACCAATCAATTGAGACAGATAATGTGAATAATGACATAGAATATTGTGGTGAGATTATTAGTATCAGTAATAGTGAGAATATGGAGGTACCAGAAGAAATTGTACAAAATAGTGAGGAAATCGATGTAGCGAGATCAAGTAAAAGAAATAGACTGAAAGACCAAGAAGAAATGTGGACAAACATTACGAGACGGGGTAAGCGTTTTGCCAGAACTAGTTATGTTCATGATGAGATAAGAATTCCGGAAAATAAAATAGAAATTAGCTTAACGTCTAAAGAAAAGTTACCTAAACAGTTTGCATTAGCAAAATTGTTAAAAACAGAAAATATTCCAGACATAACAAGTATAAAATATATTAATGCGTTTAAGGTTCTAATACAGTTTAGTAACGAGGAGAGTGCGGATAAATTAACTGAGTCAAATAGCTTGAAAGAAAAAGGACTTAGATGTCAGAAAACACTGGAGATTACCGAAACTTATGGCGTTATTAAAGATATAGACTTAGAATCATCTGAGGAAGAAATAATGGAGGGTGTGAGCTGTGACACAGAGATCATAGGCATTAAAAGATTGAAACGGCGCAACACAAATAGTGGACAATGGGAACCTGGAGAATCAGTCAGAGTAACTTTTAAAGGATCTTCCTTACCTACCTACGTATACATCTTTGATACCAGGGTGAAAGTGAATCCCTACCAATTCCCCGTCACGCAATGTTCACGCTGTTGGAGATTTGGGCATACAGTTAGAGTATGTTCAGCAATCAAGAATATGAAGTAAGTCGCACCCTAATTGTGATACTACGGCTTATAAATGCAATAACTGCTCCGGAAAACATATGGCGTTATCTCGCACATGCCCAATATATTTAAGAGAAAGAAGGCTAAGAGAATTGATGGCAGAGTTTAACTGCACATACAAGAGAGCTTTAACAATGTACGTGCCGCCAGAACCAAATTATGAGAAGAATTCCGAAGAAAAAGAACAGGAAACGGAAAAAGAACATCACCAAGTGTTAAGACCAGAAGCGAATACAGAACAGATAACACAACCCCAAGAAACATTTGCTGACACACTAAAAAAGGTAAAAAGTTTAAATTCAAAAGCAAACAAGAAGTCTACAGTAATACAACAAGACAGTAATAAAAAGGATGGCGTCAACCCGAAAAATAAACAAAAAACAGATACCGTGATTAATTGGGCGGCACTTTCTGACAGTGACTCTGAAATACATAGCGAAAAAACAGAAAAAACTGATATAACAAACAAAAAGAAGAAAAAGAGTTGGGAATGGTTATGGAATAAATTAAAGGAAAAAATTTGGGACAACGGGACTAATCTGGAAAATAAAGTGTTAGATTGCGCGAAAGTGATCTTTGAGTGGCTTACATCTTTTATGATGGATTACATAACGGAGCTGCCTTTTTTATCTAACATAAAACAATGGATAACAACCGCAAACACAGACATTTAAAAATTAATATTCTACAATGGAATGCCCAGAGCTTACGACCAAAGATAACGGAATTCGAAGCGTTATTGAATCAGGAGAAAATTCACATAGCAATTCTCAGTGAAACTTGGTTTGACCCAGAGAGTATAGTCAAACTCAACGGATACAATATATTCAGGGCAGATCGTGACGATGGGTATGGAGGTACAGCTGTTTTTACCCACCATTCTATCAAGGCTACACAATGTAACGTAAATATTTCAAATACACAAATTCAAATTGTACACATAAAATTACTCAACTGCTCTCATCTGGAGAATATCATCTCTATCTATTGCCCCTCGTCAGTGCACACGTGCAGAAGTGATTGGGATGAAGTGTTTTCAATAACACAACACAAAGCTCTCATTGCAGGTGATTTGAACGGTCACCACTCAAACTGGTCTTCCAGAACTGATACAAGAGGAAATCAGATTTTTGATTCTGTCATGGACAACAACCTATGTACACTTAACGATAACACTCATACACGTTTGAAATTGGTCAACGGGGTTATACAAAAATCTTCCCCAGATGTAACTATTGTTTCAACAGATTTGGCTTTAAAATTAAAATGGTGGGTCATGAATGAAAACCTGGGAAGTGACCATATGATAATTAAGACTTGCTTAGAAAATAATAAATCAGTTATGTTTAAAAAACGGAGGAACTTTAAGAAGGCAGATTGGCAAAGTTACTCTGGGAAAATTGAATCGGAATTAGAAAACTGGGAGCTACCTTTAGATCATCAATCAGCATATAACGCATTTATAAATATTGTAAACTCTGCAGCGGATCAATATATACCTACGATAAGAGTGAGCGAGAACCCTCTTCAGTCAGACAAATTCATACCAAAACCATATTGGAATCAAAAATTATCACATATTGTTGCACAGAGACGCCTTGCACTGGCAACTTTTAGAGGCAATCCCAACCCACAAAATCTGGAGGCTTTACAAAGGAAAGTGAGTGAGGCCCAAAGGCTTATAAGACAAGCCAGGAATAAATCATTTCAGGGATTTTGCAATGACATGGATAATGTAACTTCTTCAAGCGAAATGTGGAAGCGCATGAGATGGATCAAAGGATACAAATCAGCTACATATTTTGTTGACCAAGGAAAAGCCGAACGATTGCTACGAAGTCTGGCCCCAGACTACGTATCTCCACCAACTCCTACATTTACCTCTTGTAACACGCAATTGTCCAACCCGGTTTCGGTACAGGAAGTAATTAACTCAATAAAAAAACAGATTCAGCCCCAGGTCATGATAATATTTCATATTCTATGATAAAAAAATTACCCCATATTGCTATAATTATGTTGACTTCCATTTATAATAAGTTTATGCTATCCGGATTCGTACCAGAGCAGTGGAAAAAAGTTAAAATTATTCCTATACCGAAGCCGGGAGGAGATCCAGGCTCAGACGCGGATGTTAGGCCTATTGCGCTTATATCATTTTTTTTGTAAGATACTTCATACCATCATAACACGCAGGCTTGAATGGTTTCTGGAGAAGAATAATTTATTATCCCGTGACACCACGGGCTTCCGAAGATTTAAGTCGTGTTATGATGGTCTATCTAGGTTGGTTACACGGGTTGAAACTGGTTTCTCTAAAAGTGTGCCAGCTGTTGGCTGTTTCATAGACATTGAAAGTGCCTACAATAACATAAACTTGACCTCTCTTTTGGGTATTTTGGATAACTTGGAGGTGGGCTTCGTTATTTGTAATTATCTTTGGCAGTATCTTCATCAGAGACATTTATTCATTGAACTACAGGATAACAGCCTATTATGTCGAATTACTGGTATAGGCATTGCTCAAGGAGACCCTCTATCCCCTTTACTATTTAATGCGGCCACAATCAATGTTTGTAGAAGCATAACGAATGTGTACATTTCGCAATATGCTGACGACTTCATTTTGTATGACATACAGAAGAGATTATCCGATTCAGTATACCATTTACAGAACGCGTTACATATTTTTCAGGGGTTGATGACTGATTTAGGTCTAAATGTTTCCCATAAGAAGACAAGGGTGTGCCTTTTTAGTAGAGGGAATAGAAAGGAAATTATCCATCTAACTGTTAATAACAGCCCTATTGAACAAGTCAAGTATGTCAAATACCTTGGAATGTGGTTGGACAGTTCCTTAAAGTGGGGTAAACATGTAAACGAGATACGGGAAAAAGTTAATCGTTATTTAAATATTTTCAAAATATTAGCTGGTACTAAATGGGGGGTACATCCCAAACATCTTAGAAGGCTATACATAGCCATAATTCGAAGTAGGATGTATTATGGTTCCTTTTTGTACGGAAACTGTGCCAACTGTCATCTTCTTAAGCTTGACAAAGTCCAGAATCAAGCGATGAGAATCATAGGAGGATTTATTAGAAGCACGCCTATCCATGTAATGGAAAGTGAGCTATGCCTTAAACCTTTATTTGTTCGGAGACTGTTTCTAACAGGCAAATTTTATTTAAGATCTAAATCGATTTGTAATAATACTCTTATTAATACCTTGGGGGAGCTGTCTGAACAATGCCAAGGTTTGTACTGGAGAAACAAAAAACTGCCATTATTAGTGGATGTCCACAGAGTTTACTCAGAAATGCCTTTGTACTCCAGTCCGATGCTAGATATTTATTCCTTGGACACTTGGGTAACCAATATAGATCTATCTAATGTAATAAATGATAAAATTGAGGGTATAAGTTCGGCAAAAAGACTGAATAATGTAACGGATCTTAAAAATACGTGTGTAAAAATGATAGATGATAAGTTTAGTCGACACTATAAAATGTTCACGGACGGCTCCAAGGTTGGTTCAGACTTAGGAGCTGCTTTTTTTGATCCTCAACTTGATACTAAAGCTAAATTCAAAATTAATGCCACGATTTCTATTATGTATTGTGAACTCATAGCTATCTCTGAAGCCCTGTTGTATTTACTGAGTATAGATCAGGAGAACTTTGTCATATTTTCGGATTCAAAAAGCAGCCTCCAACATTTGGCTCGAGTACCCTCGAGTCTTCGAGGGAGCCCGATAGCCATAAATATTTTAGAGTCAATTTGTAAGATGCAGTCTATGAATAAAACCGTCACTTTTCAATGGATTCCCTCACATATTGGAATCATGGGTAACGAGGAAGCAGACTTAGCAGCCCAACAAGCATCTTATGAGGGTATTAATTACACATGCACACCATTATACTCAGATTGGCTTGGTCACGTCAAAGATCTATGCAGACAAAGGTGGCACGAATATTTTGATGAACGATCAAAGTTAAAGGGAATCTGGTATAAAACCATCCAGTCTGAACTGCTTCGTTACCCATGGTTTGAAGGAAGGGAGATGGATAGGAAATATGTAGTAGCTCTGCTGAGGATGCGTTCGGGCCACATCCCATCGAATAAATTTAAATATTTAATGGGCAAAAGTACCTCCCCAAACTGCGAAGTTTGTGGGGTGATTGAAGATATTTACCACGTGCTGATGGAATGTGACCGGAATATACACGATAGGCACTATTCGCCTGAGGTGAGATTTGAAGTGGGGGCATGTAACAGCATTTTAGCGTCCCCATTGTCGGAGGAGGCTAGGATGTTGAGTCGACTTTTGATGATTATTTACCAAAAAGAATAGGGACAACACTATTCAAGTAGGACATATCACCTGTCACACATTATCTGTTTATTACCCATTGTATAGTTTTAAGTTGTTGAATATTTTCTGTTACGGGGGTGACATTATCACTAAGTGATAAAACCCTATCAAATAAATAAAGATTTAAAAAAAAAAAAAAAAAGCTCAGAGATACCCGAAAGAGATGCAGACCTTGTTACGACCATTTTACAACAACCGAATCTGCGAGTATGGCTAGAAAAAAATCGAAACGCGTATATACATTTTGCTCTGCGTGTGAAAAACCAATGTGTTTGGATTGTTTCAATACTATTCATGCAAAATAATTTTCATTTTATACCATCCATAATGGCATTTTATTTTATATTTTTTACAATTTTGAATTAATTTTCTTATTATTACATTCTCTCAACGTAATGTATCATAAACAATTCGCATTTCGTACAATTTATGTCGTGATTATGTAATTTTTTTTCTAATAAATACAATTTTTCAATACTGTTTTTTGCTTACTTTTCGAAATTATATCCTCCTCCTGAGCTACACTATGAAAATTTGTCTATTTGACTAGGCGGGAACGGTAAATACAACACTTTCTCTCAAAGCGGCGCGAATTTCTTAGTACATTGAAAGTATAGTGTGACGTGGCCACCGGTGGTACACCTCGCCGTGGCAGCAAATACTCCGTGCTCCACCGGTGGTACACGCCGGTCTGAACGTGTTAAAAACTATTGAAGTTAGTCAAATTTGGAATTAAAACGTGCTAACATCAGGGCGTGCATGATGGAAGTGCAACCTAGATACAGGTACTCAAATGCTCAAAAACCTCGCCTGCCAAAGAACGCGTTTTATATCACGGTAAATGGCAATAGGATCCGGGTTTGTAAATTGTTTTTATTAACACTTTGGACATATCGGACAGACAGCATACAACAGTTAAAACTAAAACTAACAGTCATGGTTTCGAAGGGCCTGAGGGTAGAGGAAAGCACGAAAACAAAAAGAGGGTAGACCCTGATCTGCTGCAATACATCAGGAATCACATAGTATCGATACCGAGAGTCGAAGAGCAACCACTCGCAGGGAATACATAACTGACAGCAAAACGATTGGAGACCTCTAGACTGATTTTAATAACGATCAAAATGAAAAAAACCTGCCGCAGTGCGACTATTGGTTATACTTGAACACTTTTAACAAAGATTTCAATATAGGTTTCTTTCAACCGTAAAAAGACATGTGAAACGTGTGTTGCGTATCAACTAGCCCCCGAAAACAATAAAGCAGTTCTTAAAGATAACTATGATAAACACCTCGAAGAAAAAAAACGGATGGACCGTCAAAACATTGACGAGACACATATTTGCGCAATTTATGATTTACAGTCCTTCATGTTATGTCCTAGTCCTGATTATTTTTAATATTCTTCCAAAATAAACTGTCTCGATTTCACAATAACAGATTAAAAAAATGGAGAAGACGATAAAAAGTCCTATGGAGACTTTTATTGTTATTTTTGGGACGAAACTCAGGGCCAATAAAACAGATTCATGTATTTTCAATTACCGAAGTACCATAAGCAGAAACAATTATTTTGGTTACAGAAATAATATTTCGTTGTTGTTTCCTCTTATTTTAGAATGATACCAATTTTTTATACTACATTGATGTATTTTTTTTTGGCGTGTTAGTTACAGGTTCTTATTATGTCGTAAAAGTGATTTAATAAATGGCTTTTTAACTAATTTTTACTGTTTTATTGTCCTTGTTAGGGAAAAAGCAAAAAATCGTAAGAAAGAAACTGACATATTTTGGAATAGGAACATAACTTTTTTTGTATTACAAGAAATAAAAAGACCTTTACCACAAAGTCAGTAGGAATTACAATATTTCTAATACTAAAGCGACCGACAGTTTTTTTCTATAGTTATTTTATATAGAAAAATAATGTCTTTTTTTGTGTTTTTACGTATATATAAAGCTATTAAACCAAATAATATTATCCAAATTAAATTCGGAACTTTCATTTTATATTAAAAAGTTATTGCAGAATGAATAGAAAAAGTTCAATCCGCCGAACACATTTTCTCCTAATCCCAAAAATCCTAAATTTCGACTTGAGTCACTTTCATTCTCAGTATGCGAAATATTAAATATTTTAAAAGTAAGGAAGCCGCAGAGCAATGCTTTAGGTGGTTCATAAAACAAGTCCTGTTTCCCAAGTTATGATTATCGCAGCGACCGCGACGGCGGTATTTGAAGACGGATAGCCTCGACAGTTTTACATACAAATATTTTAAGGTATTTTCGACGAAGCCTGTATGACTAGGAGGATTTACCTATCCATTAGCAAGTGGTACTCGTCTTATTGCTTGCAATTTCAATATTTCTTGAGTTTCATTATTATTGCGTGAAACTTTACGGTTGCGTAGGTACCATTGTTGGTACCTACCTACTGGATGCTAAGGTTAATTGGTTATCCCTCTTTTAAGGTATTTTGATGAGCGAATGCTGACGCCGATACATTTTTGTAATCTGTAAAAGTTTTGTTGCGGTTTCTGGGATTCTGGGTGCAATTATCCGAAGTGTTCATCTAATTTTTGACTCAAGATTAGGTCAATTGCTGATTGTCTTCGCCACATTCCCTCTTATAAGTATTTTCACATGGCATTACGTACCTAAGTGCATAAAGTACCTAATATTAATAAGTATAAGCTGACTTCTAATGTAGATTAGTGTACTTCGTAAATCATAACCGATTCTTTTTCAATCTTTTTCCATCCAAAGTACGGCGTTATAGGCTTCCTGCTTTGTACGCTTTTCTTTGCGATAGTCACGATGTTTTCAGCCCTTCTGAATTTATTTTGCTATACATTTTGCTGCAACACACATCTTTTCAGCAACTTTTAAATGTTTAAATCGTCCAATTAATGCAAACTTACTAATGCCCTGCTACTGCTGTCGACCTAAATTGCAAGTGCACCAGCTTCCATTAAAGACCTATCTTAAATTGTGTAAAATAGAAATCATTATGATCCCCAATCCTTAGACTTCTATTTTGAAATATAGACAACACATTGTCGGCACTTCACGTTCCGTTCCCAGAATCCTGCGAACAGAGAGAGATATGCAACGAGATTGTATTATCAACTACTAACTCTCAAAAAACAGAACGAACCAGAAGGCGCAAACCAAACAGATACTACTTTTAAGGGCTGATTTTTCAATCATCATAAGTTTCTTGAAACGACTTATGTATCTATGAAAACGCAGCTGCAAGCGTAGAAATAGAATATAAACGAGTTTTGTCGACGAAAGAATAGTCATACGGAATCTGAATGACAGATGACAAAAAAAACAGTCATTATGTCTATTCTATCTGTCATATTGTCTATTCTGCCGTCGACAAAACCAGCAGCCTATTTGCGTAACACATTTTCGTAAACTATTACGACTAATCTGTTGTATTTTGACAGTTCAACAACATTCATTGCGATTACATTGTTGAGCCAGATTCAACAACGATTCAGATTCCGATTGATTGTGTATTACGCGATTAGGGTACAGTAGTGCTATTCTGTAACCATCTCACCGTGAAAACTTAGGTGAAGTGAGCGTGGAGTGAGATGTCAGAGCCACTGATACTAGAGATTGACCAAGACGGGATCACACTGACAGCTCACTCCACGCAGGTCTTCTCGGTGAGATTTTTGCAGAATAGATCGGGTAGTCGTGATATGCGTGCACACAGCACATTAGACATAAATTGTATTGCTTAAAAAAACTTGATGATAAGAAATAAACATAACATAACATCACGCCTTGTTTCCCCGAAGGGTTGGCCAGAGGTGTACCTATAGTACACCCACATTTCGCCAGTTATGTTTAAGTCCCATGTAATAGGGGGCGAGCCTATTGCCATCAACCGGGCACAAATCCAGACTTCGGGCTGCTACTGAGAAATTCCAGATAGAACAACCCAATAACACGTTGCCCGACCTGGGAATCGAACCCAGGACCTCATGCTCAGCAGTAGCGATTGCGACCACTAGACCAACGAGGCAGAAATAAATACTTTAATTATTTTATTCTAATGCGTTTGATGACATGTCTTTGTGGTCTGAAAGATTAACAGTAGGTATTTTATACGAAAAAAGACTGCAATGTATTTTTTTACCTCTCAAAATATTGTTGGGCCAGTTTTCGAGTTGGCTCTTTCAATGCATCGACTGTTGGATCTGTCCCAGTTTTTCTCAAAAAATCTATTTCGGTAAAACTTTCAAACAAAACTATACCGACGCAAGTGGGGGATCTGTGTTTTGTGCCACAGTGAGCGGCTTGAAATTATGATCGTAGGCGTCTCCGTTCTGTATCTTAACGGGTAGGGAAGGGGTAGGGTAGCGTAAGGGTTGTCAAAGTAAGCTCAGGTTCACAGTGCTTAAAATTATATCAATACCTATCGTACAATCTGGCTTACGAATACACCTGTCGCTGCAGACTGGATTCGATGGTCGGTAGCGAGGAGTCCTGGGACGCGGTGAACAGTAATCTCCCAGAAGGAGGCTGCGGAAAGGGAGAGAGAGATCGCGTCCACTCTCCCGATCCGCAGTAGGCGCACCGGGGTTATGGCGGAGGGCATACAACGCCCTCCTCTCCCGAAACCCGAGGAGGCCCACCGAGGCGGCCGGAACCAGTCGGGGTTGCGGAAGAATCGTATGTTCCCGCGACCCCGACGTAGGTTTGAGATGGAACAACGAGTTTGATGGTTTTCAGTCAGTAGGAAGTCTGACAGACCCCGCGCAGGGCGGAGGACATCTATGAGGATTTTCCACCCCGGAACAAAAAATAAAAAGGTTCACAGTGACTCATATTGATGTTGATATTAATTTTGGCCTATAGAAATTTAGCCTCTAGAAATTGGGCCATAATGGTGTGGCCCAATTTCTAGAGGCTGGAACAGGCTGCAAGCAACCTTGCCACATTTCTTCAGTACGTTGAACACGTTTAGCATTTTAGAACATCGTTCTGTTTCTGTCAACCGTTTGAAGATAACAAAGACAGAATGATGTTCTAAAGCGCTAAACGTGTTGTATGATTCGTGGTATGGATATAATTAATAGAGCAATTATTATATATTTATTATTGTTCGATAATAGTAAGAGATGCTTTCACGTTCATTACGAACATAACTATAATATCATTATCTTTGTTAAAAACATACCGATCTCCCGTTAGTTGTCTTACGTCTGCACAACTCCTCATGAATAAGGCACGTGCAGTATATAGACAAGAAAGTGGAGTAACTGCACAGTGCGCACGATGCTTTAACCGAAGCAATGGGTAAGCTTGCACTATTTACTTATAAATATATTCACTGTTGCACTTTGCGGCCACATACCAGCCTACACACTTGCACGTTTTTGCACGAGTCCCGAGTAATCATAAGTAGGGGCGTTTCACACAGGTGCAGTTGCAAGATTTTTAAAGACTTGCTTTTTTTATCGCCAATTTTTTTTTTTAATTTGTAGGTGTTTGTCTGTCTTTGCGTTTACCACTGCCCGTTTGTTATAAAACGATTGAAATTGAAAATTTGATTGCTATTGGAGGTAGGCAGCAAAACAACTCATCTTCATTAAAATATGATACCTAGTTTGGAGTATGTTGATGAGAGCTAAGTTACAATACCAAATATATATCAAGCCTCAATGAAAGTAAAGTTATAAATTAGGAACCTCTCCAATGTAAACAAAAACATACAAAAATTACACTAGAGCACCAACATTTTCTGTTCGTTGAATTGATTATTGACTTGAAAAGTAGGTGTGAGTAGGTATATCAAAACAAATCATCGTCAGTCCACCCGACACCCGACACCCTAATTACGTAACACCCTATCAATCACAATCTGAATCATTTTGAAGGATATTGCTAATCTATTGTTTCATATGTTCGAAAAAATTGTCTGTTCAACAACGTGAATAAAGCAACGAATGTTGTTGAACTATCAAAATAAAAGCGTCTCTAACATGCTATGCCAAAAATAGCTTCTTCTTATCCTAGACATGGTCTATTTTATACCTCTGTGACAGGTTTTTCCTTCATAATGTTGTAAGATGATTTCTTTTGGTTCATTTTCACCTTTAACAAAAACTACACGCTCTGTACATTTTACGAATTCAACCATCCCTTTTTTGAATAACTGTATAATAATCTAACTAAATTGTTTCCTATGTTCTATGCTTTCAAAACATATAAAATATTTAATTTTATAATAAACTCATTCTTTTTCTTTTAAAAAACTGTTTAAGTAGTTCATCATTATTTATTGGTAGAAATACTTCAAAGTTTTTTTTGTTTTTCGCGGGAAAGATCTGTAACTTGCATGTTGTTTTTATGCCATGTAAAGGCCGTTATCTGATTCGGTTTAGTGTCTATTGCTTCTTGTAATAATGGAATACCAATTGATTCCATATCTTCACCAGAATGCACTGGCACTGTGAATGTTCTATCTTTCGCAGGAATAAGTGGAATAGGTTCATTTGTATCACATCAGTTCAGAACTGGCCGTTACAGTAGCGGACAAATCCGAGATAGACATTTTCAGAGTCGCCAATCGGTATCAGTTAAATTATCTACTTTGTGAGTAGCTTGTTTTTTTTTTGTTCTTAGTGTTTTATCATCTACGTTAACGTTCATAGATAATGCATCCTCATCTGCACCTAATACATTTATTTTAATACGAGACACGGCATCAGCGTTTTTATTCTGCTTAACATTTTTATATTTAATTTCAAAAATCATATTCTTGAAGACGAAGTCGCCAGCGGGTGAGCTTACTGTTTGGCTCTCTAAGGGAATAGAGCCAGACCTATGGTCAATATAAATGATGAATTAATTACAAAAAGGTATGACCGGAAATGTCCAAATGATCGCAAAAAGTTCGTTCTATAGTACTGTATCTGGTCTCTGTATCATTTAAGCATTTACTGGCGTAGGCCACTGGTTTATCAGACACTATGATGCCTTGCGATAGTACTGCGTCTAAGACATTTGACAATGCGTCTGTCTGGATCAGCACCCTAATTGCGTAATACACAATCAATCGGAATCTGAATCGTTTTGAAACAGATTGCTAATCCATTGCTTCTTAAGTTCGATAAAAATTCTGCTCAACAATATAAATAGAACGCAATGAATGTTCTTGAACCGTCAAAATCAAACAGATTAGTCGTAATCGTTTACGAAAATGTGTTACGCAATTAGGGTGCGGGATATTGAAGTAAAGGAGCATTTGTAAGAAGCTCTTTACATTTTTGGAAAGCATCTATGTACGTTTGATTTATAATTATTTTATTCCTTTTCATTAAGCAATTAGTTAATGGTTGTGTACCTTGGCAAAATCTCGAATAAATCGCCTGTAATAATAACCTATCAAGCCCAGAAAACTTTTAATTTCTGTCACGGTTTTTTGACCGTGGGTAGTTTTGAACTGCTTTAACTTTATCATCGTTAGGTTTAAGGCCATCTTTAGTGATAACATCGCATGCGTTTAAGATTTCTTTCCGAAGAAATTCGGATTAATCAAGTTGAATTTTAAGGTTATTTGACTTCAAACGATCAAAAACTGCTCTTAATTACTGGATATGTTCTGCAAGCGAATTTGAGAATATTATAATGTCATCTAAATATACCAGGCAATGGATTCCATGCAACCTGCTTAAAACACTGTCCATTGCTCGCTGGAAGATCGCTGGAGTGGTTTTTAGACAAAACGGCATTCGCAAAAATTCGAAGTGTCCGTTTTCAGTGCTGAATGCTGTTTTCGCTCTGTCAGTTCTGATAACCGCTTGCTAAATCTAATGTAGGAAAGTATGTACTTTTATCCAATTTATCGAACAGATCAGTGATATTGGGAAGTGGGTATCGTCAACTGTTATTTCGTTTAGCCGTCTGTAGTCAATTACCATTCTATATTTTATTTCCCCTGATGCGTCTTTCTTTTTTGGGACTAAATGAACTGGGGCTGACCAAGGTGAATAAGATTCCTGAATTACATTTTCTTTAAGTAACTTCTCGATTTGACTTTTTAGTTCTTGAGACTGACTAGGGGGTTGTCTGTATGGTTTAACGTAAATAGGATCTTCGTTTTACGTCCTAAAACAATGTTTGACTTGGTTCCTGAAACTTAATCTTTATACTCTAAACATAATGCACTTATGGCTTTACTTTCTTCAACTGGCATGTGATTCAGACGAAGCTTTTGTATGTTGTGCGTTAATAATTTTTGTAAATCAATATTTCCAACTTCTTTAAAATGATTAACATCATAATTATTTATATGATTTTCATATGGTTCTACTTCAAATGGTTAAGTAATTGCTTATTTAATTGGTTCGTCGTTCGTCGTTCGTCGTCCTATTTTGAATGATGGTAGTAAAATAACAATTTTTGCATTTAAAGCGCTGGGCATACGCACGCCTTTGGTAAAGTCTTTAAAATCCACTATAGCACTTCCAGAATGATAATTTGCAGGAATTTAACTCTTTGTTCTGATCGAAGGTTTAACTCTTTGTTCTGATCGAACGTTTAACTCTTTGTTCTGATCGAGGGTTTAACTCTAACATATGTTTATTCTTATCCCAGGAAATCGGTATCACTGTAGTTTTCGTTTTCAGGACCTCATTTTTTAAATATATTACTGCCTCTACACTATGTAAAATATCATTACCTAGTAAACCGTCGAAGCTAGGATCGAATTCATAGATATCAAATTTGTGAGTTTTATTGACATAAAAAATTGGTAATCGACATAAAAAATTGGCCGGAATCAAAAGTACTCGTTCATGTTGGCTTGTACCATGAGTACTTCTAACTTCAAATGGGTCGTAGTAAATATAATCGTAAAAGTACACTCGGTCCCAAAAATAACGGGCCAGTCACATAAGTTCGAATATCTACCAAACTGTAAGAGTTAGATTAATGAAATAAAAAACAGAATAAAGCAAGTGCAAAGCCCGCAAATGGCCCCAAACTGGAACGGCAACATCGAATTGCAAGACAGAGATACGTGCTCGAGCACCAACACTGAACGCTGGACGATTGGTCTAGGCGAATGTTCACCGACGAATCGAAATTCATGCTTTACAAGCATGATGGTAGTCAGTTGGTGTACAGAAGACCAGGGGAACGCTTCCATCAAGACTGTGGAGGTAAAACTGGCACACGGCGGAGGCTCAGTACTTGTTTGGGCTGGAATTTCTGCCGAGGCCCGCACCGAGCTCGTGTTAATTCAAAATAGCACTCTGAATGCAGAGAGGACGTGGCGGAGATCCTGAATGAACATGTGGGACCTTTCATGGCGAGGACGGACCGGGATGGCATAAATGCATGATAATGCGCGTCCCCATACCGCCGGAATTGTAAATGAATTCCTTGGAGAGGTCGGTATCGAACTGATGCAGTGTCCAGCGCGAAGCCCTGATTTAAACCCCATAGACCATGCATGGGACGAGCTTGAGCGTTGCGTAAAACGTCGTAACTCCCCACCAATCACGCTACCCGAGCTCAGACAAGTACTGGTGGAGGAATGGGAAACCATTCCTCAGAACCGGCTCCGAAAATTGATGTTCAGCATGCTGAATCACATGGAAGCTGGAAAAAGAGCTCGGTGAGGTAATACGAAGTATAAAAATTTTGCAACAAATAAAATAATCTTACAAAATTTTTAAGTTTCTGAAAAAATGTCTTACTTTCGTTTTTTTATTATATTGAGAATAAGAATGAAGGTACACATAAGTTTCAATTTATTCATTTTTTGTATCATTAAATGCCCAATCGAACAATATTCGTTTAATTATGATAGCATACGTAGTTCGGGAGATATTCGGACTTTTGTGACTGACCCGTTATTTTTGGGAACGAGTGTAGTAATTGGCTTTTTCCGGGCTTATAAATGATTTAATACTTCCCGTATCTATCATAAATTTGGCATCTATTTCTGGTATATGTATGGTAGTTTAAGGCATGTATCGCAATTTAAATTTATTATTTCACTATGTTTTAAGCCAATAATTGAAAATCCTCATTATTTTCCATTGAAAGTTCACTCCGTATAATTCTTGTCTTGATTTTCGTTAAGAGGGCAATATTCGTGAATCATCGTTATGGTCAAGGTCAAGCTCGTTTAATTTAAATCCTTTAAAATGGACCTTGGCCGGAGGCGCCGTACGCATTGTGACGTCAGCGTCACTAGATTGAATTTTGGTTGCCGAATACCGAATGACTGTAAAGGTCTACTGAACGTTTGGTTCTGGTTGCCAAATGGCTGTAAGGGTCTATTATATAATTGTTGTTGATTTCCATATTGTTGAGGGCGTATCCCAAATTGTTGGGGGCGCATCCCCAATTGTTGCGGACGTATCGCAAATTGTTGCAGGTTATAACCAAATGTTTGGCCTTGAAATCCAAATTGTGGAGGACGCATCACAAACTGTTGACCTTGGGAGTTACCAAAATAAAATTTGGGTTGTGTATTTGGTTGGGTAAAAATAGGTTTATTATTATTAATGGGCGTATTATAATTATTTGTGCCGAATTTAAACGTTTGTATATTATTTGGTACAGCGTGTTTAGTGGAGGACGTCAGCAGTATTTTATTTCGGGCATTATTTTGGTCATGGAAATTGACCTCCGCATACTACTAGCTCGTAGTAGTCTATTAACTTTTGATATTAAAATACTACGCACTGATTGAATACGATTACAAATATCCATAAATGATTCACTTCTTATTATACCCATGAGCCCCAGCATATGTCTCACAAATGCCCAAAAGTTTACGCAACCCCCCAACCGACGGGCTCAGCAGTACCATATCATACGCATAAGCTGATGTTATTAATAGGCACTCCGCCTATTGAGCAACCCGCATTAGCACTGCTAAGCTCGCCGATCAGCTGATTCATGTACAGGTTGAACAAGCGGGGTTAGCGGGGCGAGGTTAACCCCCCCTGCCTCACACCGCAATCCAATGGGCGGGAGTATATTCCGACGTGTACGGGCACGTCGGAATATACTCCCGCCCATTTCACACTGTTGCGCTGATGACTGTACCAATACCTAAATATCGACACTATCTCACTCGGCACCTGTGTCTCACTGCGCAGCTGGTTGATAATATATTCACTCATACATTTAAAAAAAAAATCGCTTATGGCCGTCAAACAGCGGAACAATTTTAATCATTTCATTAGGAATCATGAATTTTTTTACGAAATCTACCATTTTTAACACTATTAAATTAGCTAACACACAATAATAATATAAAGAACAGAAGCAATAAGTATAATTAAGTTTTTTTTTACACCGGAATCTGGATTTGGGCCCGGTTGATGGCAGTAGGCTCTCCCCCTATTACATGGGACTTGAACTTCTGGCGAAATGTGGGTGTACTATAGGTACACCTTTTCCCAACCCTTCGCCACCACTTTTCCCACAAGGCGTGATGTTATGTTATGTTAAACACAAAATAATTTCCGACATCTAATAGTAATTAATCAAATAAAACTTAACACAATATATCTGTTTTTTTTTGTAATATTAACAATAATTTTTTCATTATTTATTTTGTAGTATGACTTTAAATAACTTAACTATTATCTTGCTTGAAAGAGTTGAATACGTGTGAGCAGAAGCGTATGCTACTTATAATGTAATGATCTCAAAAACTATCCTATTGGTTACATCGTTGGACTTACAGGTACTTAAAATACTAGATTAACAAAATGCATGGAAGAAGAGACAAGAAGGTAATCACCGTGAGAGCATAAATGCACGATTGCAGTTTAGCCCAAACTGCAATCGTGCATTTATGCTCTCACGGTGATTACCTTCTTGTTGCGGTTCAGGTTGCATAACTACCTCTAAGCACTAGCATGTTACTGTTTATAAATCATCGACCACTAGGGCGAGCCGCGCGCGGGGCTCTGTGTTGCACACGCACGGCACTTTTAGCCGCAAAAGGCATAAAGAGTCGCGCGCCGTGCGCGATTCTTCCCCAATCCCGTGATTGCAGCGGCCGCCCTCTTTACTCCCATTATATATCCGCATAGCACCGCATTAGCAGTATTCGCCGTCCAAGGCATACTTTAATCAAACCCGACGACGCCATTACCCTCCGGCAGGAGAGCAGTAAGGCCACCAGCACATTACACAAGCGGCAAGCCCAAAACCCGATCGCCATCATACCGTCCTCGCCGCCGAAGCCCGCCGCGACGTGCCCGGCGTTGTGATGACGCTCGTGCCGCATCTGCGTTTACTATCTTGTTTCTTAAGGTTGTCATTACGTACTCGTCTTTAAGATGATTGCTTCACTGTTTCTTGCAGAATGTCAAAAACGTGGTTCGGTGGTATGTGGTAGTTTTTTTTCTGGTGATCTAGTGACGGGTACTGTGTCACTACATACCTAGTTGTTATTCTGCGAAGGTAAATTGCTCTGTGCTGCAGTGAAATTATTATTAAGTCTAGTTGTAAAAAAAATCTTACTTTGAAATTTATTTTGTAACAATGGACCAATAAAATAATGTGTGCGTTACGCCAGCAGGAGAGTATCTCCTAAAATTAATTAAGCCCGACAAAGAGTCAGTGTTTCATCTGCTAGCAATAAACAAGAATCTGCAAAACTTTACCCCAGCAGGAATTCATATAGGTATCTAAAAAAAACATTTTTACGCACATTCATGCACAAACTTAAGCTATCTGACCATATACCTACTTTGTTTCTCTCTACGGTCATTCGTTTAGAATTTTGCTGCTAGAACAACGTTACGCCAGCAGGAAGCGTGTTTGTTTTATTCCAAAACGTTAAGGCGCACAAAATCTGTAAATGGCGCACATTGCTAGCAGACGAAGCACTAACTCTTTGTCTGGCTAGATTAATATTTTTTTTCCTGCTGCGTGCGTTACGCCAGCACTATAAAATAATTTAAATTCTTATATGTAACAAACGTTGCTTCACTAATAATTAACTTCGGTGTGGATGCACCGTAAGCGTGTATTGGGTAATAATCCTGTAGAAAGTGAAATAAAACCACTTTTGACATTTTAATCATTTAATAAATTATTTACAACTTACGTAATAATTTTGTTTAGGAGTAAACTGCAAAGTTTTCCTAGTTTACACTACTGTGCAGCGATTTTCGTTTCAAGGCACAAAAATCTAAATAAAAGTCCGTATCGCGATTAATTGCCATGGATTTAAGTTATTTGGTATCTGCTTCGCTAATAATAGGACTTTGAAGTGCCCAAAAACAATACTTAGGAACTCATACATTTTAAGATAAATGAATAGAACACCTTATGTGACTAGATGGTGGAATGTCATCTAATATGCTACATACATTACATGTTTTTTATTAACAGCTTTTTTTTAAATTATCTGTATTATTAATTAATGATAAATGGTGTTGTGTATAATGATTTTGCTTTAAAGGAAAAAGCTGGAGGATAGGATTTGATTTTGATACAACTATAAATATTTAGTTTCCAACTGTGAAAACATGACAACAGCTAGTATCTACCCCCCTCTACGCCTAAATAATTTTATTATTATCTTGTTCTAGTGTTTCAAGTACAGCCACACGGAACACGTGACGTCACGACACCGACACGCCACGCACACTACACGTCACACCTGTTTACAACGAGGCTAGACTGATAGTTTTTTATTAAAAAAATAAGCTTATTGGTATTCTCACATTCCTTTCAAGGATACACATGAAAATTTTACTAATGTCTTCACATTTCCCGCCCACCATTGCCATAACTACAAATGTTTAGAACAACAATTTAGGAATTCTATACTTTAATGTAAATTTTACCTAAAATTGCCAATAATTTGCTGGAAATAACAAAAACTGCCGGCGTTTTCGTGCAAAAAGTCTGTGACAAGGTCTAGCTATAAATGTGCCTGTGCAGGCATTCTCTCATCAGCCCCTCAAGGGTGATTTAAAATACAAAAAAAATTTGACAGTTCGTGAATCACAATGTAGAACTTCACATAACGATTTACTTTGATTGACCGACGCATAGTACAGACAGGACGGAAGTTTCGCTATCAATTATGTTTTCAGCAATATTGAACGAGGATTAGCACCTGAGAGGCACTAGCAAAAGCGATGAAGGAATCGGGCACCGTACTTTCGGGACTAACAACGGCTTTCTTTCTATATTTCTTAGACCAGTCTTACTAAGAGGTTTCGTGTTACCCAGTAACTGGGTTATGCCTAACTGACGTTCAGTTAGGCAGTCGCTCCATGTAAAATACTGGTATTCAGCTGTGTCCGGTTGTACTGGAAGCCGACCCCAAATTCCCATATTTGGGCATGGGCCAGGCAGATGATGACTTCCGTCCTTGCCTGTACTGTGTCTGTTTGCCTAACAGCGGTGCGTGCCTACAGCTTGAGCTTGCCGGTGCAGATGTCCGTGTAGAGCTGCGGCGTGATGGGCACGAAGTCCTGTCCCGAGCGGAAGTACAGCGGGTCCTTTATCACGTCCGGGTCGAAGCCTTCCTTCTGGTAATGCAGCTTCTTCAGCTTGAACGTGCCTGGAAATTAAGAAATCGTGTTATATTAGGGCTTTAGATGACCTCATTAATCTCTAGATCTTTACGGCACGATAATACCACATAGCGTGACAAGGAATCCTAATCTGGCCACAGAGCGTGACCGGACATTCTGGTCATTCCGTGACAGGAGAGGATTTACAACCTTGCCTCACAGCGTGACAGTGGATTTCAACCTAGCCTGTCAATCTTACAAACAAACCTTGCAGCGTGGCAGGGCCATATAGTCTAGCCTCGCAGCACGATAAGCAATTACAATCTAGTCAATCTCTATCAGTGGGTTTCAACCTATACACTGCGTGACGGAGGATCGCTCAGCAACATAACATGAAACGCAACGAGCCCAAGTGCGTTTGGTACTAAACTTGGATGCAACAAGGTACCCCTGTCCTGAGTGGTTCGCGCGAAGTGACATGTGGAATTAGCACGTCATTTTTTTTCGTTACTTGGATAGTTTCACCTGATCATATACCTCAAAGTTTAGGAATATTAGCACATATCAGGAAGTTACAAGTTAATTAAAAATTATTTTGCGCCAATTTAGTTAAAATAAAGTTCACATTTTGTTTACTAACTCGATCTACATAATGACCGACCTCTGCTATTTTTATCTAATCATAATGTAACAGTTCTAGTTATTATATGGGGGGGGCGGGGGTAAGATAAGTAGGTCAATTATCACATGGTTGAAATAAGCGCATATTCATGTCAGATAATAGTATATGACATGAATATGCACTTAATTGCTTATTAAAGTCCCTCATAAAACTTTTTTTTTTGCAGTTAATTTTAGTGTGGTTTATTGAATGTGTAGGCCATGTTATTTTTTGTATTCCCACTGATGGGTCACACTCTGTGACGGAGTGGGGTTAAATCCACCACGCGAGCCCAGTTCGTGTTGGTGAATATCACATGTCTACGAGTTTTTGGTTCTAGGTCATGTCGGATTCAACACATGTTTTACTTCACCGTTTTGAGAGCAGTGGTGATGTAATTATATATTTTAAGTAAAGCACCTGCCTGGGTTTGAACCCACGGCCAATAGGTCGATTTGATAAAAATAGCAGAGGTCGGTCATTATGTAGATCGATTTAGTAAACAAAATGTGAACTTTATTTTAACTAAATCGGCGCAAAATATTTTTTAATTAACTTGTAACTTCCTGATATGTGCTAATATTCCTAAACTTTGAGGTATATGATCAGGTGAAAAAAAATGACGTGCTGATTCCACATGTCACTTCGCGCGAACCACTCAGGACAGGGATACCTTGTTGCATCCAAGTTTAGTACCAAACGCACTTAGGCTCGTTGCGTTTCATGTTATGTTGCTGAGCGATCCTCCGTCACGCAGTGTATAGGTTGAAACCCACTGATAGAGATTGACTAGATTGTAATTGCTTGTCGTGCTGCGAGGCTAGACTATATGGCCCTGCCACGCTGCAAGGTTTGTTTGTAAGATTGACAGGCTAGGTTGAAATCCACTGTCACGCTGTGAGGCAGGTGCTTTCTCTCTATTCGTAAAGGCTCTTGCACACTGACGCCACGTCGCGACACAAAGGCACCGCGTGTCGCGCGACGAGTGGTGTCAACGAGCGAGGGCTGTGGGGACAGCGGGGAGTCAGAGAGCGAGGGTATTACACGCCTTTACGCACGACTGCGCATGCGCGTTTTCCTTAACGTTAATTTTATTGTTTGCGTTTAAACTGACAGACAGTGTTGTAATTTCATCTTTTTCTACATTAAACATGCCTTACAGTCCATTTATCGTTAACTTTGCTCCACTACGACCTATCGTTCCGATCACGTCTGATGTCTTCGATTTTTTAGTTCTATGACATGCCGGTTTTTTTACAATGTTTTGTTTCACCGTTTTGAGAGCAATGATGAAATTCTTTTGTGACTGACCAGTAATCTCAATGTCGTTGATGAGCCTGAGGAACAGCGGGCGTGCGTAGCTGGGCAGCGAGTCGTCGAGGTCCTTCGCGAGACGCGACAGCGGCAGCGAGCGCGTCGGGTCCGCGATGCACGCCATGCCGGCGCGGCCTTCTGTCATGGGGATCTGGAATTATTGACAAATTAAAATAATAAGTAAGTAAATTGTTTTTTTTTACTTTTTTTTGGCCTCAACTTTCAGAGGAGTCATTTCGCTATTTCTGTCTGTTGAAGAAGTAAAAGCGAAATTACTCTTTTGAGTAAGACAAACTGTGGCACCATCACTACTAGCACAATTTCCAAACGTGGCGATCTTAATGATGTGGAAGCATCACCATCCCCCCTGTTGGCTGACCACGTGATGACATTTCCAAAAGAAGGTGTTCATTTTGCCAACAATCAATCGCCAAAGAAAGGCACATAAAGACTCTACTGGTCACATTGCATGGTATAAGTAAGATCTGTAGCTAAAGCTCATACATATTCTTCAAAAAATGCTTCCCTGTGCTTTAGTGATGCCATGGAGTCTCAAATAGAACATTTTATAAATAGTCTTTAAAAAAATCATAGATGGCAGCATAGGTAACCATAATGAAACTAACAATCATTAGAAAGCTATAAACGGCAGAATTTTGGCTAAAGTAAGATTAGTAAAAATCAAGACTTCCTTGTTAAATGCTGATTTATCTATTCACACTCGTTTTTCACGAAAAAAACATAATTGAAGCTTTTAACTTCAATTCGAACCCATATTATGATAAAAGTAGCCATCTGTTAATCATTTTGTTTAGAGCTCTTTGCAATAGATGGCGTTTTACTCAATTTGTCCTGTCTTCAAAATAACCATTAAAGTCACAAATTTAAATCAAACAACTTATTTTAAATCTATTTGTTATCATAGAAATCTAAAAGAAATCTATTAACATGTTTTTCTGAAACCGGAAGTATAAAACTTAATTTAAAAAGGATGACACGAAACGTTTTAAAAGTAGGTCAACTCCTAGATGGTATTGTAAAACTACAGTCTCTGGCAATTAGTGAATCGCTGATGCTGCCATCTGTTGAACATTTTGACGACAAAAAATTGCCAGCTAAATAGCCAGACTTAGGGAGGTGTCATTTCCTTGTAAGGGATTGGGTATCTGTACGTATTATAATATCTGTGGTGATGCTATATAACCCATGTTGTGAGTGAGTCACAGACACAATTGTTCCGAAAAAACGGGTGTGTATTGTTTTAAAAGAAAACACAAATTTTAATGTAGCATGAAAAACTTTGTATTTTATTTTAAAATTCATTTCCAACATCTACATAAATAAAAATTGAATGCTTTTCGTTGGTAAGCGCATCAATTGAGGATTGCCGGTCCGATCTGCTATTTTTTGTTTAAAAATGTTCGTAACAGTCCGAATAAGGTTCTTAGAGAGAAAAAAAATTGAAGTTTCCAAAAAAAAAACATTTGGGGGAAAACTGAATGTCCTTCTTTTTTATGGGATTTTTGCATGAAAATAATAATGTTTATTTGGACACAGTTCGTGAAACTTAAATAACATATTAAAAAACATAAAAAAAATGTTTTAACAACAATAGTCTGTGCCTCACGGCTGCCCGGCTGCGCCAAAAAGGCTAAGGAAAGCTTGTATTTAATATAACTTACAGAGACGCCATAGACGACACACGCCTTCTGCTGCAGACAGGGAGACATGGCGTTCTCGACCTCGGCGGTCGCGACGTTCTCGCCCTTCCACTTGTACGTGTCGCCCGTGCGGTCGCGGAAGTACAGGTAGCCCAGCTCGTCTGATACCAGGATGTCGCCCGATACGAAGGCTGCGTCGCCCTTGCAGAATACATCGCGGACTAGTTTTTTGTTGCTGTCGTCCTGGAAATTGATACAAAGGGTCTAAGTTAAAACTCTGGACGAAGGGGTCCTATATTCACATCCACACGCGAGATTCCGCATTGCAAAAGCCCTGAAGGGATACTGGAGGTAGAGGAAAGACAAACATCGGCTGGTGACTCTCGGTGAGTGGACTCTCCTTTATCGCCGTCACCGATTACAACGGTCAATTCCATAACATTTTTCGAATGGAATTTGGTATAAATTAATAATTTATCTGCTCCAAAGCATACAAAGTACAATACCTAGACTTATGCTACGTACACACCGGCCCAACGAAAGCCATCGATGAATATTCGGCTTTGGTTACCCTGCACGTTCGTTGGCCTTCGAAGGTACCTACGTCTAAATACACATTACACATTAATAATATTACATTTAATGGTCGAGCAAACGAACCGCGGATAAGATTTTAGCTAGAAGCAGGTACTATTTTTTTTTGTCCAGTTAATGCAACATTCCAAGAATGAGACATAATAACGGGTCTAAAAATACACTTAACGAAGCCGAGAGTCACTTGTACCTAGTCCCCGTCATTGTGATCAGTTTTTTGTACTGTACCATACCTGGGAACCTTCCGGTTACGGAAATATTGAAGGTCAAAATTACAACTTTTACCGACGTTTACTTTTACGAAGTTTTTAATGTTAGTTACAACACTACCTTAAAAACCCCACGAACCCTGTTTCATTGCAGGCACCCACAAACAGTTTTGCGTGTGTCAAATCAAACAGCAAATTTTTACACACAAAATAAGTCGTTTCCCAGCTATTATTTTTTAGTACAAAATGCGTAGTTGACTATGTGATGGGTCTTTTTACACCCTGTAAAGTAAAGAACCGATTTTACGAGAATTCGGTTTAATTGAAAACTGAATGAAAAAAAAAATAACTTGTAAGTATACCTTGTCGACGTATCCGTAATATTCTCTGGAGGCGTTGCCCTGAGCGATCAGACCAATGAACATGCCCGGCTCATCTGAAACACAGCGTCACAGATATTATAATACAGCGTTTATTGCTACCTCAACATACCTACATCATAATTTATCAGCTGTGTGATCATGAAACAGATGCATTTAGAGCGGAAATACCAAATATTGGGAACTTCCGCTTTTAATACAATATGACATTTATAGTGACATGTGGCATGAAGATAGGTCAGGAACAATTAGTCTGTCTGTCATGTTATAAAAAAATCGTATGAAATACAAAAATAGTCCGCATTCATAAAAACAAATCATAGACATACAAGTGTGAAACAGTTTTAGCCCAGTTCGAGTAACATGCACATGTGACAAGGTATGTCGTCACATTATTTCGTGACTAAGTATACGAAACGACGTTTCGGCCCGAGATGTTGCAAGTTAGGCTATCTGGACTAAAACTACGGTTTAGTGAAGTCATGCCATGTTATTATCCTGTGGTAGGTGCCAATAGTATTTATTTTATAATTTCTGTACACACAGTAAAATACAAAGGGACACGACATAATTACAATTTGAATATTTCTGAAATTAAAAATTTATTGAAGTACATCTGATAAAAATGTGAACAAATGGATCAGAAAACGTTCCTGTGGGTGCCATTTCGTAGTGCCAGTTACAAATTGAATGTTTTAATTTTCTTACTTAATTATAATACTTAAGCCCGAAATTCTTATTTTATAGCACCTAAGAGATGTTTTTCATTTCAAAATTCCAGGCAAATTTATGACCTCAATTTGTGTTGTTGAATTTTCAATTAATAAGTTTCAACATTTCAATCAATTAATTCCTTATGATACTTTTGAAACCTTCTAAATACATAAGAAAGTTGTTACTTATTGTCTTTAGATTGAAAAGACTCGTGATAATCATTATTATCTTTCCTTCCCCAATTTATCCCAATTTATTTAGGATCGGCGCAACATCTTTTCCTTCCATAGTTCTCTATTAGTAGTCATCTCGGTAGTCACCCCTCCATTTCTAACGATATAATATTTTCACACAGTACACCCGTCGTTCCTTTGTTATCCATTTTATAAGATAGCATAAGACTACTCCGATGTAGGTATGTAGTAAGGTAGTTAAGTATACTGACTAGGCTTGCAGCGTATGCAGTAACCGTCGCTCCCGCGCAGCAGCGTGCCGGCCTCGTCGGCGCGCACTAGTGCGATGGGGTGCAGGCACGTGGGCACAAGCTTGGGCAGGAAACCCACCGCGCCCACTGTGTTGTCCACGTTTACTGGAAATGAACATAGTGGGTTTATGGCTAAATTTATAGGGAATAATGAAAAGTGAGGCATAGAAGCTACATTCAAAAACTTATGAAACGTCAGAATCTAATGAAATCTAATTTTGGTTACGATATTACTTTTTTAAGATGGGTCTTAAGGTTTTTACGATCGTTATTTTCGTTCGATATGATGTGTTGATTGATATACATAAGGTCTGTTAAGTTTTTACAGAAATATGTTCGATTTTCACATATCGTTTCTGTCGCCTGTTTGTAGTTTGTAGGCACAAAAAAGATCACAGTTGCGATCGTCAAAATTTACGATGTCAAATGTCTGCTATTGCATTTAACTACCCGATTTTGTATGAAAATAAGTGTTCATCGTCATAAATTGAGCAAATAATTATTGCATTAAACCAAGGTTAAAAATAAAACAACAAGTAAAAGTGTAATGAACAGAAAATACTAAGAGAACAAGGCGACGAGGAACAACTTTTTAGGTAAAAAATTAGACTTTTGGCCATCGCACTATTTGTGGAGGTCGACAGGATTAATAACCTAAATGATAAGTATTGCGAAACCACATCGTGAATGCATAAAAGGAAGAGATCTCAGAAAGCGATAAGGCCATCCATTGTTTAATTTGTACTGCTTGATTTATTCTCGTGGTGTCCAATAAAGTAAATGTATGTGGCGGCATCTACACCGCCACATGCGAACAACGCATCACACTAATCCTGCATCGCGCAATCATAGTTTACCGCGCAGCTAGCATATATACAACTTCCCGAAAACAATCATCGGGCAGTTGCCCACCAGATACGACATCCATCTGGTCGGAGGATCCTCTCTTTTCCGAAGAGTATGAGAGAAACTTTACACCCTGTCCCTCATATATCTTCATGTAAATAAATAATTAAACATTATGGTGAATCAGTCATCCGTTTGATTCAAAACAAACTGTTAATACTTGTAATGAGCTTGAGAAAAATCCTCTCCATTGGTTTCTCCACAAGTCTAAAGTCTAGATGCAATTAAACACAAAACAACAGTACCTAATTATGTGTATGACATCTCAGTATAAGGAATTAGAACACTGAACAGATAAAATAATATTAAAGTTATGTCTGTCGACGATTCGACATTGTCGTGACCAGACCATGTCTAACGAGAAGACAAAACATTATGAAATGACTTGCAAAAGAAGTAGTTAAATTTATCAATGACTCATTGAATAATTCTAACTATACCTAGGTCATTGATAGGTATGCGTATCTAGGTTCTAGGTACCTAGATACCCACTGTCATAGAGTATATAACACTTGTGGTATTTTGTTACAACAAAATCACATCTTATAATCTATTTATCTATTTAACACCTGAGGAGCTGTTGTGCACAGTAATTCTTTCTATGATTCAATAAGTACCAAAGTTTTTATGAAAATTGTATGAAACTCATTTTACTTACATTTCTTTATCTGATAATTATTGTACTGCTGAAAAGCAAACCTTTAGATACATCTGTCTATTTTTCCACATCCTTTTATATCATTTCATGTGATCTCTTACTATTTTCCTTTTATTAAATGTTGTGACATTTTGTATGTAACATTGTCATCTGTCAGTTTTTCTTTTTCTATGGTATAGAGCTAAGAGGTCGTCTATTTTATTATAAAGGTATCGTAAACTAGTGTTAAGCCAGGTTCTCACTGTAAGTCATCTTTATAGTTCCTGGCCGATAATTAATTAAGAAGTATTTGATTTAAAAAGTCACTTCTAGAACGATCGGCCAGAGTCTATAAAAGGCAACCGTTAGTTTTTACCAGGTTCTTTCTTTTCCTTTCCTTTGAGCGATAGTCACTAGTCAAATGTAACTAACTAAAAGCTTCTGAAATATAAACAGTTTGCATCTGAGTGAATTTATTTATTACAAACGTCTTGTGTGCGTGAAGGTGTTCGACTCGCTCAATCACCTCCGACCCTTCCACCTGAGTCGGCCAGTTCGAGACGTCTTTGAGTAAAAAAATATAAATCGAATAACGAGGCGTGTGACGCCCCTAGTACACAGGAACGAGAGGTCCTGACGTACGCACTTATATTAACATTTTATTTCTAAGATCAAGCCTCTCGCGGGTTCCTCCTCGAATCAACATCGACGCAAGCTCCCTTACGACGAGCTGTAGGACGGTGGAGCGGCCTGGGCGAGCTACTTCAACGGGCTGAAGGCTGGTGGAGTAGCTGAGGCGAGCTCCGGCTGGTGGAGCAGCTGCCGCGAGCTCCACTCTACAGGCTTTGAGCCGGAGGAACGACAAACGCGAGTTACTTCATTCTTAATATCTTTTTCTACTTACTTTTGTATTTTATAATCTAAAAATCATTTTAACTTGTAACCCCGTTTAGCCAGTCGGCTAAACGTTACGTTACAGTTTGGCGCCCTTCTTTCTTGAACCTCACACCCTCTATTATAATACACTCTATCTCGTGCACTCATTAGGCGAAAACGTCTATAAACCCTCCTCAAACATACACTCACACTATCTTGGAAACATTTTTACTCTTACGCCCTCACGCGCGATATCTAACTATTTTCATAGCGTGGGCTCGATTTCCTTCAAAATTCTAAAAACTACTACCACTAGTATAGACAATTCTGGAATAACCTTTTTGATTTCATAACTTCAACATTATTTATTACTAGACCTTTTATTTTTTAAAACCTTTTACTTTTAATAACTTGTACTTTAAAAACCTAGTTACTCATAGGAGTACTTTTCTCTTAAAGGGATCCCTAGACGATCAATCCCCTTTAACTTAAAAAAATCTACTACTAATGTTAGAACCCTCCGAAACTCTCTTAGTACCTCTCTAACCCTCTCTTAGTACCTCTCTAAACCTCTCTTAGTACCTCTCTAAACCTCTCTTAGTACCTCTCTAAACCTCTCTTAGTACCTCTCTAAACCTCTCTTAGTACCTCTCTAAACCTCTCTTAGTACCTCTCTAAACCTCTCTTAGTACCTCTCTAACCCTCTCTTAATACCTCTCTAATCCTCTCTTAGTACCTCTCTAACCCTCTATTAGTACCTCTCTAACCCTCTCTTAGTACCTCTTTGGCCCTCTTAGACACTGAGTATATCGCTCTATACCTTATTAGTACCTCTTATACACTCTTAGTATAACCCTCTTAGTACCTCTTATAACCCGCTAAGACTCTCATAAGCACTTAACCTATTAGGCTAACTTTGTAATACCATTATTTATTTATTTTATTCTTATGATTGTATATAGGTTCTTTAGCCATACTCTTTCGAGCGGTTGGCAACTCTATAAAAAAGCCCCTAATGCCATTTAGTTTTAACGTTCTTCTAAACTTGGTTTTTCTTAAACTTGGGTTTCTCTTAAACTTGGGTTTCTCTTAAACTTGGGTTTCTCTTAAACTTGGGTTTTCTCTTAAACTCTTAAAACCGGGTTTTATCTCAAACTTGGTTTTCTTAATGCCTTGTACATATTGTAAATAATTTAAATATGGGTTTTCAAACAGGTGCGGGTTACGACACCTAATTAAAAAAATAAGCCTTCGTAATTTAATTAAATATTTCCTTGTGGAGTATGCGTCATCGAATGTGAACCATATCCCCTCCGTATGTATGATTGAATGAGAGAGTTTGCTGAAAGAATGAGAGATTGTATGTTAGGTCAAGGAATTATTTTAACCATCAAAATTTTCAATGAGTTGAAAATTTTCCGGGGTTGTTGGGGAAATGTGGTATTTTGTTACAACAAAATCACATCTTATAATCTATTTATCTATTTAACACCTGAGGAGCTGTTGTGCACAGTAATTCTTTCTATGATTCAATAAGTACCAAAGTTTTTATGAAAATTGTATGAAACTCATTTTACTTACATTTCTTTATCTGATAATTATTGTACTGCTGAAAAGCAAACCTTTAGATACATCTGTCTATTTTTCCACATCCTTTTATATCATTTCATGTGATCTCTTACTATTTTCCTTTTATTAAATGTTGTGACATTTTGTATGTAACATTGTCATCTGTCAGTTTTTCTTTTTCTATGGTATAGAGCTAAGAGGTCGTCTATTTTATTATAAAGGTATCGTAAACTAGTGTTAAGCCAGGTTCTCACTGTAAGTCATCTTTATAGTTCCTGGCCGATAATTAATTAAGAAGTATTTGATTTAAAAAGTCACTTCTAGAACGATCGGCCAGAGTCTATAAAAGGCAGGAGTATTCTGAAAATAAAAAGTATGGCACTTTTAGCGGTGGACGCGGTAGACAAATCAAAAGCAGCTTGCCCGGAAAGAGAAGTCCGTACCATAATTTTTTATTTAATTTAAATTCCGACTGAATCCATGAAATAAAACAGGTTTTACTAAAAAAAAAATTATATGTAACTACAATTATTAAAAGTCCTAAAATGTATAATAATCTCAATATTAGGTAAAAAAAGGTTAAGTTATAACAAAAAGGTTTTCAAAGTATTTAAACAAATATTTTCATTGCAATAAGTAAAAGAAATATAAAACATTGAACATTAAAAAAATAACAACAAAAATTTCTACTAAATTCGTATTAAGAAATTTTCGGACATGTCAATTTTGGTTTCAAACATGACCTCAACCATTCGCCAGTCTCGCTATAATTTTTACTAAAAGACAATCGCTTATTCAAAGTCTTTTTTGTAATTGCAACTTCATTAAAATGATTTAATATTGTAATTTGTTATCATTTTATTGTGCTTTTGTGGTCTGTACTATGTCACAGATAATATTATACTGCTATATCTTTTGTGTACACTGAATAAATATTTTATTTAACTATCATAACAAGTGCATATAAATTTTGCTGATTGGACATATATTTTCGTAAAGTAAAAGAAAATTATTTTGAACCTTACGAATATAAAAACGAGGTGTAGCGAGACATGGTGACGTCACAAAAGCAATGTGAGAAAAATAATCAATTCATGGCTTGTCTTATGTTCAATCATGGTTGAATTGAATGAAAAATCAAAAAGTATTATAAGTTTAGGGAGAAAATTTAAAATTTTAATAAAAACATGATTTAAATGTTATAAAAAAACGTTTACATAGGGATGGTTATACCGTCTTTATGTCAGTTTGACGTATTTGAACGATTTAAATGTTATAAAAAAACGTTTACATAGGGATGGTTATACCGTCTTTATGTCAGTTTGACGTATTTGAACGCTTTTTACAGGATCTAACAGCTCAGTCAGACATTTTCACGGAGCTCTGCGCCTTGAATAAGTGCGTTACAATCGATTTGTTAGTTTATTATTACTTAGTTTTGTAAACGTACCAGAGCATTTGATCTTGTACTTTTACAGAGGGGGAAGTGTTCATAAGGCTTCTCCAGTGTTATATTCTTTAAGCCCATTGTAGATATGTAGGACCTACACCAACGGCAAAACCGAATAACCTAAGACAGATCGCTACTGATGATAGACAGTACAATTCCATCTGACCCTGTCAAACAAATAGCTGTTAACACGCTGTAGTGTGCATACTTTGGCTTTATTGGGACGTTAAAACCAGAGATTGATAGGTTTTTCTATCTCCAGTACGCCAAAATTAGAGATAGATAGATTTCTTAATGCTATCATTTATGATACGTGTTAAAGGAAGATTAAGCAATTAATAACAATATTATCGAAACGACACATGACCTGGTCGTCACATAGCCACAATTACAAAGTTATATGTGTCGCAAGCACACTGCATATTGAATGTAAATGTGTGTTTCGAACGTATGTTTGTATGAATAAACTTTCACTCACTTATGTTTGCGTTGCCCTCCGTTGCTCCGTATATCTCGTTTATCTGTGGCACTTTGAACCTAAGATAAGACAATAAGTATTTCTCGTTAACTGAAATAAAATTGGCACTGTACAAAGGTTAAGGAGCTATGAGCAAATGTTATTGACACCTAGCATCAGCGGTGAAGAAGAACGCAATCTAGTTAAATCGAAGTGTCAAAATGACATAAGACAGTCCCCCGGCACGCGCTCCCTTCACCACTTCCTGATGCTTTTGCTGGGGACAAGAAGCAGCGCAACTAACTCCCCAGCAGGACAGGTGTCTGTTCAGTTATAAGAACTTGATTATATACAATAGTAAGTAATTAACATTACGAAACACAAAACATGCAAATTAAACTTAAATTATTAATTAATTTAATTCAAACAAGTTCAATTATTTGCCATAATGTCAGCTAAAATCATCAACATGGTCTTGGAGTAGGTAACTAATCTAAGCATTATTTTTAATTACGATGCTTCAATGCCAACCATGAAATGGAAGTAGGAGCTCTGGTCGTTTCTCGCTAGATTGGCAGACGCATCCAATGACGACTAAAGATCTTTACCAATTGTTTAGATTGCTAGTCGTGATTGGATGCGGGAGGGGCCATAACCGTATTTATGAAATCTATAGAAGAGGCCCTTGCAGAGTAGAAGTTTGAACAATAAAAGTTGCACCGTATAAGCACTGTTTAGACGATGCAAGTCAGTTGTCGGTTCAATTTTAAACACGCTGTGGCATACAATAAAATTAAACCAACAACGAAGAAAGTTGCATGTGTACATGGGGCTTTATGCTGGCTGATATAATCAATAGATCACAGTAATAATATGTTCATGTATACCTGTCAACTATATCCTGCCAGATAGCAGAGCGCATGCCATTGCCGACCATGATGCGCACGCGGTGTTGTGAGTCTGTGGGCCGCGCCGGCTGAGCCAGCAGGTAGCGACACATCTCGCCGATGTACTGGGCCACCTGTGTAGAATTCATTAAATCAATCATTAGCTCATCAAATAATAATATAACAACATGGCTGGATGAATAAAATTGTCTTTGGCAATGACTGTGCCAAATAGGCTAGTTTACTAAGGCTTATTTTTTATTTCCTCGACAGTCAAGCCGACAGACATATATCTAAATAATTACTTATAATACATGCGACACTCAAAAAGTTTTGCGTAAATAAAAATAAATGTTCTTTATGTTTTTTTTTAATCTTTTCAAAGTACATACTATCCTCTATACAAAGCTTCATGCGTCTGAACCAGTTTTCGAAACACTTCGCCGTAGACACCTCGTTTACAGCCTGCTCGAACGCTGACTGCGCAGGCGACGGCGACGAAAATTGTATCCCATTGAGCAGATTTTTTATGTTCGGGAATAAAAAGAAGTCACATGGTGCTGTCACTGTCAAGGCTGTAAGAAGGGTGACCCAGGAGTTTGAACGGCGTGCTGTCCAGGAAGTCCCTAGTTTTGCGCGCGGTGTGCGAAGGTGCGTTTTCGTGGTGGAGCAGTACCCCGCAGAGCCCTGTGTTTGGTCGGTTGTTGATCACACCAGAGAAAACTTTTGCCAAGCGTTTGGTAGTATACCATTCAGCATTGATGCTTCTTTGGTTCCCTAAAGGAATGGACACCAAGTAGCCAGTCAAATTGAAAAAGCTATCAAAATCTTCCCCCCGCTTCTAGATCGTTTCACTTTGATAGGCGTTGATTCGTTTTGAAACACCCAAACCGTCGACTGGCGCTTCGTTTCTGGATCGTGTTGATAAATCCAAGACTCATCACTTGTAATGATGTCGTAAACACGCTGAGTCGAGCCTGTTTCTTTGTTTATTAAATCACGGCACGATTCCATCCGGGCCTGCTTCTGAGCATCGGTGAGGTTGTGCGGCACCCAGCGTGAAACTATCCTCCTCGCGAGAAGATAGGTACACGTGTAGAATTTCGTGAAGGTTTCCCCATCCCACTGCAGTATGTGCTGGATCTCTTGATACGTAACTCGATATTGTCTTGGATTAAATTTTTCACTTCTAGCACATTTCCTTCCGTAACAGCCGTCAAAGGGCGACCACTTCTTTCTTCATCCCCAAAAATTAGTCGACCGCGCTTGAATTCGTTATACCAACGATACAACTTGAATGCCATTGGTACGATATAATTGCCGTCTATCGTACGATTCGTCCGGTTTCAAGCGACACTTAAAATAGTAAAAATGATTCCGCGAAAATGTTCCCGGCGCAGATCCATGTTTTGATGAGACACGATAATTAAATTAGCTCACAAACAATGTAGACGGAAATTTTGAAATTGGAACGTACCTATTTAACATACAAATAATCATATTTTCAAAATAGACTATAACTGGCCAGCAGTGTCGTTGCGTGCCTTGGCGGGGCCCCGTATAAAAAATTTTTTGGGGGCCCATATGTAGGTAAAGATTTCTCACAAACGAACAAAAATGTTTGCATATAATTAAAAGAAATATTTATTCATCATAATTATCTATCTGTCACTTTTTCCAAAATTTTTACAAACAATTCAAATTAAATATACACTCTCCATGCCTTTTTTTCGGCAAAATGATTTATTAAATCATTTATAGCTGATGATGACTTTAGTTTTTCTAAAGTTTATATTTATACTTTCCAAGTGGCCAGCAGGGCTAACATGCCAGACGCTACAATTACTCACTCTCGTATTTTCTCGTCGCGTCTATACCGTCACTTCACTCGTTTTCTGACAGCACTGCCATACAAAATATTTGACTCGTTCTGTCAAACTTGATGTTTTCTCGTTAAACCCTAACATGGCTCATCATTTATCTCGCATTTTGACAATTCAACATGAGAAAATCACCGATTTTCTCTAATTTTGTCGTCCTCAATTTTGACGACGAGAAGAGTAGACAAAATTATGATACAATAAAACAAAAACTCCAAAATAACATGGCAAATTCATAATTATACTTATTTTACTCATCAGTTTAATACAAAACATAATATTAATAAAAACACTTAGTAATAAACTACCATTTACATTGGAACGAAGTTCCTTTCGGCGGCCGAGCATGGATGAGTATCACGTGCAGTAATAACTAGTCTCTTTTCCAATTAAGGTGATTATCGAAATCTAGAAGTTTGTGGTATAAGGCAATCTCAAACTTTCGCAACATAATAACTAAAGCCACTTATTTTGTTATTTAATTTTTAGTAAAAAAAAAGTCGGTTACAAGAAAATAAACATACTAATTCCATGAGTAAAATCGACCGACGTTGCAATTATAAAAATTATTTGTTTTTAATAGCTTGCTACATCGGGATCTCGTCTCGAGATAAAGAAATGTCAAAGTGCCTTTTTCGAGTTTACTCGAGCCCAACGGTCATGATACGCATTCTAATAACATCAGATTCGTAGACAAATTTCGACAAATCGAGATAGAGAGCGTTATATAAAATAGACGACACATACCGAACAAAATCGTAATCCAATACATTTGTCCTACTAGTTACTCGTTCAGTTTTGTGTGGAACGTCTGCATGCCGCTCTAATTTTGCTGTATTATACTAGATGGCGTCACTGTGACATGCAATTACAGTTTTTCTATGAAATTTCTTCGTATAGCCTCTTTATAGGAAGTATCTTAAATCACATTGCTTGGCATAAAAGTTGACGAGCGATAGAAAGTATTGATCGTCACTAATAACATCTGCAACGTTCTCAGGGGTTAGGCGACTCATTATAAAACGTCAAAGGTACTCTCTATTCTAACCGGAACATAGAGCTTTGCTGACAGACTTCTGATGGTTGCCCGCCAGTCAAGCCCAGGTATTATAAATTGCTCAGGTAAGCTGCACACTCACCGTGCAGTCGTACTTGATGCAGTCAGCCCAGTAGTTGGAGGCCGAGAACTTGGCGCGCAGCACGGACGGGATGCCGTCGATGAGCGCGGCGCCCGTGCCCACCAGGCCGCCCGCCGTGTGGTACAGCGGCAGGGGGTTGTACATGCGGTCCGAGCTGCGCAGGCCCAGCATGTGCACCGTCGCGACCACCACTAGCAGGTACCTGGGGGATGGGATGGTGACGCATAAATAAAACTAACATCTATACAAATATCAACTTAAATAGGTGTGTGTGTAAATAAAGTAGGTACTTAGTGTAAATTAAATTAATTTTAGACTGACTAATATCGAAAAAGTCATTCTTATCAAATAATGTTTAAGTTTTTACCCAAACTGAACTTTATCTGTTGGCTTTAAAGTCGTATTTCTAAAAAAAACAGAATTAGTTTACTTGTTGGGTAACAAATTGCAAACACAGATTAATGACTGTGATTCGCTGATGTGGAAGCAGTTAACGTCTGATGACCTTGACAGTGGAGTCACGTATGATCCACATCCAAATCTCGACTGTCTTACTACAAATTTAATTGGACAAGGAATGTCTTCCTTCCACGCAGCCGTGCCTAGCACATAGTACGGTACGTGACACTGTGTATGTTTCAAGGGCATTGCCAATGTGATGTATATCCATGCTTCTATGCGGCAGGTGAAGGGAATGTTTTGTAAACTTTTTTCGTATGTAATGGAAGATTCCCTAAAAGAAAGAGAACCGAATCCTAAGGGAGATGCTTCTTATGTTCAAGAAGACTCCTGTCTTTGAAGCCACAGTTGGTATTTCTGAAAGGACACCTAACTGAACAAAGATCTTAAGAGTTTCTGTATTTTATTGAATTAAATTGGACATACAGCAAACTTGATCCAAGCTGGAAACCTTATACGGTTTTCTGGGTACAGTCCGCGAGGCCTAAGCAGAGCTTTTGCATTTGTGTGAGTGCACATAGCGACGCGTCCTTTGCTTGGCAATCGGACAATCGGCCTGAGGCGCTGTGCGTCCCTCGCGCGATCACATTGGTGCGATTGCAGCTTAGGCCTCGCGGACTGTACTTGGTATCCAAATAAATAATATAAATGCGGAAGTAACTCTGGAAGTAAATTTGTCTGTAACCTTAACGGCTTAACGGATTTGGATTTATTTTGACACACGGATAGACCATGGTGAGGGCATGGAAACTTTACCTATAATTATAAAAGAGTAACAGAAAACATAATAGAGTTTCTTACTTAGAGTTGGGCAGTACCGCAGCCTTGGGCATGCCGGTGGTGCCAGACGTGTAGATGTACAGCAGAGTGTCCTTGTACCGCGGCTTGTCGGTCACGACCGGGTACTCGGGCGGGTGCTTCTCCATCTCAGCACCCAGGTCTAAGACTCCGGGGGAGCACTCGCCGTATAGCTGGAACAGCTTCAGATCTTCCGGTAGCTGTTCGCGGATCTCAGATATAGCTGGTGGAGAAAAAGAAGGAAATTTTAAACAACAGTACCAAAGGCTTTAATTATGACAGTTCAACAACAACATTCATTGCGTTATTTACATTGTTGAGCAGACAATTTTTTCGAACATTTAAAGCAGTGGATTAGGGATATCCTTCCAAATGATGTAGATTGTGATGGCGAATTGTGATACTCAATAAGGGTGCAGAATAAATGATTCGAAAAATGACCGGACCGCATTTCTAGCTTTTTTTTTTAGGGCTATTTTTCTTATTTACTTCAAAAACATGATAGATTGTTTTTGAAGTATTTAAGAAAATTAGCCCTCGCCTTCAAAAAATACTTCTGCTTGTACCTTGCCTAAACTGCAGCAGACTACCTGTCCTTGCATGAAATTAGGATAGTACATTCGTGTGACGGTTCAAGTCTGCAGCGATCATTAACTACCATTACGTCATTATAAACAGACAAAAAATATGGTCGGCTGCTCGAAATCTCTACAGAGACGTACAAAAAATCTCGTCCGGGTTCTACTTCATGCATTATGTCGATTCAACTCGATGTTGGGATCAGGAAGTTTTTTTAGTTTGTAAAGAATATGACAAAGAATATTGTACCTACCTACTACAAAAGTAACAACGGATTAATAATTAAATTCTGATTTCATCTGCAGTTTTCAACATAGAAAGCCAAAGAGAAAGAAAAAGGCAGCCGATTCGGTCGGGATATTGGGTGGCATTCGTTCATATCTGCATTACTATCGGATTTCTGTCACAAATAGACGGAGCGGGTCGTGACGGGATTTCGCTGAACAGTAATGAGCTTATAGTGGATCTGGTTTATTAAATCGTCTGATCGAGTGTGTGAAACAAAGAAATACTTCTAGTTATTTTAATAAACCTTTCTTTTACTGACGCATTATTTATTTGATAACTGACACGGTTCTGGTTTTCCTCTGACACAACAGACAGGCAAACAAACAAAGTAGGTATACTTACCTAGAACAACAAAAACTTTGACCATACCTACAGGTATGGTCAAATCAACAGCTGTGAAAACAGACGGTCGGTCAACTGATTAAAATGTATTAATAATAAAGAGGACCTTATTGCCACCATGTTAAGGTCGCGGGAATTCGTTGGATGCGGTAAGGAGTTTTAGCGATGCTTGGAAGAGACCTAACGATCTATCTCCAAAGCAGTGGACATCTCTTTTGGCTAAATGATGTTGGCGATGACCAATCGCTAATTACTAACCGTCTGCAAGATGATTAGAGAACACCACAGCTTTAGCCTTGGCGACTTGGATGCAGTGCAGCAGTGGTTTATGGCGCAAGTTGCTGTTGATGAGCGCGGAGACGGCGCCAACCTTGGCCATGCCAAGCCACGTCCACACGTACTCCCCGCAGTTGGGCATGAACACGCAGACCACGTCGCCACGCTTCAGGCCCAGGTGTTCTTGCATCACGCGAGACACTTTGTTAGAGTTTGCGGCCATCTGTTGGTTTAGATACATCATTATGACTATTAGCGTGTATGTTGTTTCTGCTACGGTAAAAAGCCGCAATGTTGTTACATCGAAGATGAAGATTTAGCAAGCTAAAAGATAGGTGCAGCCAAACCTTGTGTTAAATTATAGGCAAGTGCTGCTACACTTATGTAGGTTTAACTATCCCAATAAATAAAAGAGAGAGCGCCTGGAGGAGCTATTGGTCTTAAATAAATTAATAAATCTTCTCAAAGGAGATTCACCACCATTACCCATATTCTAAGTCAAAATCGCATGATTTCCTCGACTTGACTCAACCGCACTTAGGTGGTTCAATATTCTTAGTTGCAATTTTACTCCTCATCCCAAACAGTATCCTCAGTCGACGTGAGTTTAAGTTGAGGAACCAACTGTCAAAAGTATGGCTTCCTTGAGGTAGCCAACAAAGAACTTTTAAACAAAACACGCGTATTTTATCCGATTTTCCTAATGTCTTTTGAAGAGATTATTGAATATTGACGTATTCGCGACGTATCCACCTCGACGCACACTGATTCGAGGGACCTCATATTTTCCTTAATCTGACGACTATGAATAACGAATTGTGGGTCTTCCGAGGCACGCCTTGAGGTCTCCTCGACAGAGTCATGAGTCGAGCAGCTTGCGAGGTTACGACTTAGAATATGGGTGAATGTCTCAAACGGAGACTTATGTACAAGTGTATTCTTCCCATTCTCACCATCGGCTTGGGTCATGGAGCTATGGAGCGCAGTATCCTGGGGGCCCGAATTTCGAATCGTTTAAGGAACGCAACACTGCGCGCCAAAACCAAGATCACGGAAGTTACCCAGAAAGCCGCTAAGCTGCCGCATGTCAGATGACAAATGGGCTAAGAGAACCTCCGATTGGGTCCTACTAATCGCACGACACTATGCGGCAGGCCGAGACGAAGATGGCGGGACGAGCTTGACTCCTACCGAAAGGACTGGCCAGCACTAGCCAAAGACAGAATTGTGTGGAAAAGGGAAAGGCCTTCCGCCTTTGCCCTGCAGTGGGACAATGTAGGCTAGTTAGATTAGATAGAATTAACAAAATAGGAGAGGCTGCGCTTCGGCTCTTAACTGATTATGTATTCAAATATTACCTTAATATTTTTTCGAGCTTCATGAAAATTCCAGATGGCCTATGCTACTTGAATTTACGTTGATAAGTTTTCTGATAACATTAAAGGTAAACAAGCGTTGTTGACTTTAAAAATAAACCTATGCCTGCGGCCTAAAAACGGCGCGGGCGTACTGATTACGTCCGTTTAAAGGTGAAGGTCATAACAAGTTCTGCATTATGGAAATTCGCATAATCTAGAAATAATACTAATTAATATTGCATAATTAGATTCTTTGACTTGCAGTATCAAATATTAAATTATGAAAGGGTTAACCGCCTCTTCATGTCAAGACCGATTCTCTTTAAACAATTTACATCTTGTACTAAGCAACAAAATGAGTACCTATTTCTGCTACTAGGCATAACGACACATGTAAAAGTTACAGCTTTAAACCCATCTATATCTACCAATCCACCAAGACCAGCTCATCAAATAGTATAACAATCGTTCCATCGTAGACCTCATCCACCACTGTCCGTCAGGCGATTTCGTAGGCAAGAGTAGACCCATTCAGTACATTAATATGTAGTCATGCCAGTCAACGAACGCATCCAATGGTACCTGTAGTCAAACCAAAAGTACCGTCGTAGTTGCTTGGCCGTTCCAAAAATGCCTGTGTACTTCAAATCGAAAAACAGCAAGGCTGATTGGCGACAGAAGAAGGGATGGTGGTCTCAGCCTTTCCCCGGTTACTTTACAAAGAGCTCTTTTACTCCTTAAATATTGTGTTTACCTCGCCGAAAGTCCAGTCACGGTCACCGACGACATAGAAACATGGCGCATCGGGGTTCCTCAAGGCGCGCTGGGTGAACAACTGCGCCACGGTGGCGTCCTGGCGCCCCCATCGCTTCGACCGGACCATGCCATTGGCGTAGCGCCATAGGAATCTGGGGGACAAACAACAAAAATATTAATATCAAAATTCAAGCTATTGTTTATTTTATAACTTCTATAGTGACGATATTATCGTGGACGGTATCACACCTACCTCAAAAATCAAAAGTTATATAACTAATAGCTAAATGTTAAATGGACTTTGGATTGAAACAATAAGCTAACAATAGTGTAAATCATAAGATTCTTATCGACACTGCGTCATGATAAATTGCATTAATATAAATCCGAGGAAGATCATAATTATATGCCTCTGGTTTTTGAAAGCCCGCACCCTAATTGCATACGTGCAACGAGATACAACGAAAAACTGATAATTTCATTTCGATATTTTTTAATTATTAGGGGATTTAAAAATATGATAAGTATACCAATCTACTCCTGCAAAATTATTATTTTTTCGTACAAATTAATGTAAGGATCTCGCCATGATTATTTGATGCTCAACAAAGTAAATAACGCAATGAATTTGTTGAACTGTCAAAATGAAAGCCATTGCTACTGTTAGTTTGTTTTACGCAATTACCCAACTGATCTTGATTTCTTTATCATTCTACCGAAATGATTGGTTAAAAAAACAACAATATGCAATCAAAGATTTGAGGCCTTACTTCTGTAAAAAGATTAAATAAAACACTTTTACACAAGCGTATTTTAAAACTACATGAGGTCGAAACCGGGGGTTACTTTGAGGAGTCAATACAATTATTTGATTTGGGTAGGTGCCTACAGTTATTTTTGAAGTAAATTTTGAAGCACGATATTAACTTGCTACCTACGCGGCATACCTACGTCAATCTAGCTTTTTCGTAGAAAAGTAATATTGTCGGGTCAGTAATGCTATAATTTGTTACAAATCGATCGTGCCTACAAATAAATTCAGGACATTCATAGTTTTTACAGTATTAGTAGCTCCAGATGTTGGATTCCATACAGTTAATGATTTAATATCGATTGTTTCGGTGTCCTCCAATGTTCTTTTTCCACACATGGACAATGTTCCCTCATTAAATATTCACAAGGGTAATAAATCGAACGGTATGTACAGATAGCGGTTTGCTGGCACGTGATATGTTATAACGTAATTTAATGCAGAACAATGTGCAGTTTTGGTATTAAACGATAGGCAATTAAATAAACAACATCGTGGGTTGGGACGCCAGACGCAGTTTCTACGGGAAAATTATATATAACGTATCATAAATTAAACTAATATCGACGTTTGACACAGTAGGCGTGTTTTGTATTGATTTTTAAAACATCTATGTACAACTTACATACGTTTATTTATTTATATTTATAAAGATACACTTCTGTACCTATACAAAATATCAAATAACACTAGATAACGGTTATGGGCTTATACAGTTGCCAATAACAGGTGAACCAAAATTCTCAAATACAGAAACGAGACGAATAAAAATTAAGTGGCAGAAACTACAAAAAGACATACCTAAGTTATAAGACTACAGTTACAAGAAATACCTACATCCTACTAATATAATAAAATTATTTTTTTAATTGTGCGAGTTGCGAGCTGTGGGACCTCAAAATATGGGTTTTAGAGTTATTTACTGAGTCATGATTTATGTCAACATTTGGAGTGGATTTTATATAATGAATTCATCTTCTCATCATCTGAGCCTATTGAGAGGTGAGTTTAGTCCTATATTTAATAACATTATACATCTCTGAGAGTAGCCTACAATGGCGTAATCACTAAGTTTGATCCATAATAATAAGCACGGCATATACCTACCGTACCGGAACTGTTAATAAAGTGCTGCCTAAGTGCTCAGTAAGCACAATGTTCCGAGCTTGGCTAACGAAAATATTGTGCATGCTAGCGTACAATCCACGGTAGGGCGAGCTAGAAACGCTAATATAGAGGAAGCCATAAACAGCACTGCGGCTGCGGAGCTTGCCCAGGCAGTCACGCAAACAGCTTGACGTGTTCGTAATCCTATAATTAAATGACTACAATGCGACCTTCGTACCCAACAACCTTACAAATCTTTTTAAATATAAAACAACGTGACAGATAATACTTTTAGGACGGAAATTGTTACTACATCAATAGTTAAGAAGTCAGGCAGGGATTTGTAATGATTCATTATAAATCATAAGTAGACATCGATGTAAAAATTATAAAAATTGAATAACACAGTGACATAAATTATTTTCAAGGTAATGGACAGAGTTGTACTTAACCTAGAAGCATTCGTGTTTGTTCATCGCGTCATGCAAAGACAAAGTAGCCTAGGAAATGGACAACATTAGGTAGGTTAAGGTTATTACTAGGAAAAGGTAGGAAAAGTGAGAAATTTTCAAGCGCTTTCAGTCGTGTAGTGTTGTACTAAGTATTTTAATTAGGTCCTAAAGATTTGCGACTTTGAAACGTCAATCGAATCGTAAAGTACCTACGATTTTGTATAGATATTTTGTGTAAATACAAGTGCCGACAGATTTGTGAGACATTCACCTTGCCTCTTCAAAGCGACGACGCGACGCGACGCGCGACTGGTCATTCGTCTTGGTCGTTAATGCTCCATTATATTTATATTTTTCAAACAGTTTACCTACTTATTACGTACGGTCACGCTATTATGTTTACAGTATGGAAGTTCCGAATGCTGTCTCAAAAATAATGTTTCATTGACTTTGGAATCAAAAGATTTCACGACCAGCTCGTGAAGGTTTTCTGGTTAACGACATTTAATTTACTTAAATAAAGAAATTTACATTTCACTTACATTAGAACAAAATATAATAAAACTAATCATTGTCCTTCGACACTCGGACTTGCAAATAATCTACTTACCGTTTTAATTTTATATTATCAATTTACTTTTTATTAGTATTACAAATTATTTAAGTTTGTAGGTACTCCCAAAAATTTAAGTTCTGACACTATGCGAAACTACCCTGCTATGAGATAAAGAGTGCGGTCCCGCTTTCATAATGCAGATAAATCAGTCAGTAGTACAACTTTTGCTTACAGCTGCTATTTTTCATTTTTTTTATAACATTATTTTTCGTACTGGTTTGATGTTAAGTTAGTAGCAAAAATCTTTAAAAGAGTGTCCGTGGAGTTTCTTGCCCGTTCTTCTCCATAGGTACCTACTACGCTTTGGAATGGGCAACTAGCTTCATTTTTCTGACCGACCGACTTTGACAATTCAAAAGTGGTAATTGGTTTATTTGAAATAAATGCTTTGAGTTGAGTTTGAGTTCTTTTATGGTTAATTAATACTGATATTTTGAAGAACATATTTTTTTTTAGTTTGGTCTTGATATAGATCGTTTTCGCACCCTTTATCTCATCTGGTAATTTATTGTATAGTTACACTCCCTCCTAAACAAGTGATATTTTACCTAGAGTGGTACTTGAAGAAGTACGATGTGATCTTTTTTACGCCTGCTACAATTATGTAAATGATGTGTGAATTTGTGTATGTATGGTTTTTTTGAATGAGTATGCAGGATGCAGTATGCGTGGAGTTGTTTGATGTTCAATAGTTTCGTTTCTTTGTTTATTTTAATTGTAACTGTTAGGTAGTCGTAACGAAAAAGAACTTAAATAATTTTGATTTATGCAATTTGTAGGTCTTTTAAGTTTGTTGAGTTTTAAGAGAGTTGTACATATTGTCTGGCGTACACTATATGGCAGACAGTGTACGATGTTACGATGTTCCGTAGTGACCCCAATAAATCTGTCATTTTGGATCAGCACCCTAATTGCGTAACACACTTACGTAAACGATTACGACTAATCTGTTTGATTTTGACGGTTCAAGAACATTCATTGCGTTCTATATATTGTCGAGCAGAATTTTTATCGAACTTAAGAAGCAATGGATTAGCAATCTGTTTCAAAACGAATCAGATTCCGATTGATTGTGTATTACGCAATTAGGGTGCTGATGTAGTCAATTTGATTTAGATGGCAGTCTATCTTAACCCAAGGTACCTACGTCTCGTGTTGTTTGAGTTCGAGTAAATGGTTTTCAATTTAAAGAGGTGGTATTTTCTCATTTTTGGCTATAAATATGACGTAGCTGGCTTGGATGAGGTTTTAAAGTTACCTTCCAGCCATTTTCTCGTGAGTTTGAGAAAAAAATCCTTCTATGGGTAAACCGAAGGTAATTTGACTAAAGATGTCTTTACACGGCTTCTGTAGCCTATTTATCGACAATATGCTACTTAATAACTTAATTTTCAGTGCCAACATTATTTTATGTATAGCATAGCATAATCAGCCTATTATGTTCTCACTGCTGGGATACAGGCCTCCTCTCTGATAGAGGGAGTGGGCCGTAATCCACCACGCGGGCCCAGTGCAGGTTGGTAGATGACACATGTCTTCGAATTTTTGGTTCTTAGACATGCCGGTTTCCTCACGATGTTTTCCTTCACCGTTTTGAGAGCAGTGGTGATGAAATAATTTACTCAAAGTAAAGCGCCTGTCTGGGTTCGAACCTACGACCTACAACTCGTAAGTCGCGGCCGTTACCACTAGGCCACCACTGCTCTCTCTCTCTATTTTATGTGCAAATGATGAAAAGGTTAAGAGTGAGAAGTAGGTATAGGTAGGTAGGTATGGCAAAAACAATCACAAGCAGAAAAAGAAATGGTCCGACCGAACCAATCTTCAGTTGAGTTGATTGTGGGACTATATTAGATACAGGTAAATCCCGATGACTTAGGAAAAACTTAAATTCTGCATCGGCACAATACCACCAAATCAGTTAAAGAAAGAAGTTCAATTAAATATTCTGAAGCACTCCTGGCTGGAACAGAATATTCATTCATCACAGGACTGTCGGGTGTAATATGGATGGCACATACATTTTTTTTAAATACTAATTTAGAAACTATACAGGAGGAACACCTCTGCCTCACCATTCAGGGAATACACGCTTGGTGTTACTGGAAATTGTAGGTACAGATCCAAGCTTAATAAACCAACAAATTCGTATCATTTAATGTTTTATCAAACACGGAGATCTAGTGTCTACAGAGTCATCGTGATTGAACAAGTAGAGCATGCTTCTACGATTTCTTACGTTTTCTCTGTTCTTCAATCGAATAACGTTTCTAGAGCAATGACATTTTTCTGAAGCGTTCTAAATAGCGGTAAAATAAAGATAAAAATTAAACTAACAGGTAAATGAGATTCAAATGTTATAGGTAATACCTACATTAAAATCCTCCCACAACGATCTGTGGTTATTATTGATTGGTTGGCAATGGTTGGTAAGGGAGAGTACGGAATTCTATAAATAGAAATCCAGGAACTTATTCGTTGTCCGTCAAATACGGGTAATATACCTATGTTGAATTGAATGAAGCTCTCAGTCTCGTGATAACAAAGTTAGAACCATTTTTCCGCTTCTGAGAACATATCGCCAGAAAGGCAGTATTAAAGGAAAACCTGATGAATTATGTAACAGGGAAACTACAGCATTGCGTATAATAGAGCTTGGCCAATAGAGAATGCCAGAATGCCAAATTTCTTGTAAAATTTGCGCTACCGCTAGTATGGTGAACAGAAATTTAGAAAGTACGAGATATTAACTGACGAGTCGATTTATTTCACCAAACAGGCTAAAGCCTGAGGTACTACGTGTTTTTATTTTTGCTGAAAAAGAGCTTCATCTAAACCGGATACACGAAAACACGAAAAACCGACCGATTATTGTTCAAATATAACAAATGATTTACCCGTTTTTCAACCTTTGATGCCATAAAGGTTAATCGTGTAAGTGCCTGTGTTGTACATTATTAATAAAAATAACGATATGATAAGTAAACACCCAATTAAGAATTTGTTCATACGTCATTAAGATAATAAGTTAAAAAATAACAGATATTAATTATCTGGAAGCATTAACAGACATACCTTTGTACCCTATTCAATACGTGCGAAGACAATAACACAAAGAGGACAAAAGATGCTGATTATTGCTGATATCATAAAAAGAGAGATCTCCAATAACAAGCAATGCGAATTTTTATCTTAGTTAGTGCCAAATCTTCATTATGAGCCTTTTTTAATATATTCTTATTAAAACTCTCATAATGAAGCCAGCAGCCTTATTGTGTAACACATTTTCGTAAACGATTACCACTAATCTGTTGTACTTATTTTGACACTTCAACAACATTCATTGTGTTATTTACATTGTTGAGCAGATTTTTTATCGAACTTATGAAGCAATGAATTAGCAATCTGTTTCAATTTCAATACGATTCAGATTGATTGTGTATTTAGGGTATGCAATTAGGGTACAGAGATTTCAAACCACATTTTATCCGACCTAATCCTCTGTTCTTGGACCAGGCAAAGATTGGCACGGATTTAGTTGAATTTTTCATAAAATTTTCTAGTGAATTCGGGGCACTAAAGACATGTCTTGTGTAATGAATGAATTAATGATGACTAATGGTGTAAGTATAACATATACTACGAGGGCTGCACTAAAAGTATCGGGAATGGAATATTTCCACTGTTCCTGTCATATTAAAATCTTTTTAATTGGAAACTCCTTGCTTTTAAAAATCGAATATCATTTATTTATTTAAAATAAGATTCTCGGTCTTGTCACAAGGTTTCACAAGGTTTTGTCAAACTTGTTTAGTCGTTGAGAGAAAATGGAATTGACTCGAGAAAATTCAAGAGCGATGATTTATTATGACTTTCGAAGTGGTTTAACACAAAAGCAGTGTGTTGACCGGATAATTTCTGCATTCGGTGATGAAGCCCCATCCAAAACCACAATTTATCGCTGGTTTGCTGATTTTCAACGTGGACGTGTCAAGCTCAGTGATGATCCCCGTCAAGGTCGTCCAAAAACTGCAGTCACTCAAGAAAACGTTGATGCTGTGCGTAAGCTGATTGAGGAAGATCGACATGTGACATACCGCGAAATTCAGGCAACTTTAGACATTGGCATGAGTCAAATACAAATAATCTTGCATGAACAATTAGGTGTAAAAAAGTTGTTTTCCCGATGGATACCGCATTCGCTCTGTGAAGAGCACAAAGCGGCTCGCGTTACTTGGTGCATCAGAACTCTCGAAAGATTCCACGCAGGATCCTCAAATGCTGTATACAACATCGTATCAGGTGACGAATCCTGGATATACGCGTACGAACCCGAAACAAAAAACCAGTCACGAGTTTGGGTGTTCGAAAATGAGTTAAAGCCAACAAAAGTTGTTCGTTCACGGAGTGTTGCAAAAAAAATTGTGGCCACGTTTGTCTCCAAAACCAGCCATGTTACGACTATTCCTCTTGAGGGACAAAGAACGGTTAATGCAGAATGGTATGCTAGCATTTGTTTGCCACAGGTCGCTTCTGAACTCCGTAAAGAGAACTGCAACCGCCGCATCATCCTCCATCACGACAATGCGAGTTCTCACACCGCACACAGAACAAAAGAGTTTTTAGAGCAAGAAAACATAGAATTATTAGACCATCCGTTGTACAGCCCCGACCTAAGCCCTAATGATTTCTATACTTTCCCTAAAATAAAGAATAAATTGCGTGGACAGAGATTTTCATCACCTCCATCCTTCCAACACCAGAAGCTGTGGACGCCTACAAAACGGCCATTTTGGAGACCCCAACTTCCGAATGGAATGGTTGCTTCAATGATTGGTTCCATCGTATGGAAAAATGTGTCAAATTTCGCGGAGAATACTTCGAAAAGCAATAAATACATTTTTAAATAGTAATGTTGTGTCACTTCCTTGATTCCCGAAATTTTCAGTGCCGCCCTCGTATACTTGCCACTAAAGTGTCCAAAATTCGTTTTTTACCCGGCATTATTAATGTGCGTATGTCGCATCTTTCACGTACTTAATAAAACCTAAAACTCATTTAGTCAGAGAACCAGGGGTTTCGGCTGTGCGTTGTCTGACAGTGAACACTGACAAAACGGACAGCCTAAGCTTGGGTCTTACGCCCATATCCTCTCTGTCGAGGAGACCTCAAGGCCTGCCTCGGAAGCCCCTCAAAATCGGACATTATTAGACGTCCGATTAAAGAAATTATGAGGTCTCTTGAATGAGCGTGAGTCGAGGTGATACGTCACGAACACGTCAACAAGCTCTATAATCATTAATAAACTAGTTTATTAAGATTATAGAGCTCTATTTCTCAATAAATTCAAAATACATTATGAAAATCGGATAAAATAAGCGTGTTTTGTGTAACCAAACCTCATTGTTGACAACCTCAAAGAAGCCGACGCACCTTAATTTTGCCCGTTAGGTTCGTCAACTCAAACTCACCTTGCTACCGAAGAAATCATGAGGTTCTGACTTTGAATATAAACACAAACAATAAACAATATTTATTTGTTTAAGACTTAAACCTTACAATGATTTTAACTTAAATTACACTAACTTAGTGGAAAGATACTAGACATGTGCAACTGGGCTTAAACTAGGAGGACTCCTGTGCTTGAAGTACCAGTTACTTCCGTCACCACCGTGATCGAGCTGCCATTACAAGTGTGGTGGGGTGCTAATGTATTTTTCCAATACTATGGGTGTTAGAAGCATACAATTTTGCACAAGAGTTAATTTAGTTACGAAAGAGAGCACAGTTTTTTTTTTGAAAATGTATCCAAAGGGGTTAGAGAAGTAGAGGATGTAAGTTTGTAAGGAAGTTCGTCATTTTGGCCCATGGGAACCCATCGGGCGCACAGCTTATATGTAGATAAACTAGCTTCTGCCCGCGACTTCGTCCGCGCGTATTTGCGGCTCCCGCCCACGCTATTGCTTTGTTTTCGCTTAGCGTTCTCTCCGGCTTATATTATTTTTGTCGGCTACTAAGGACCGTAGCGTGATGTTTAAGAATTGGGCAAAAAATTCAAAAAGATTTTTCAAATGCGACTGGCAGTTCCAGAGAGAAAATCTTCAGCTTTATTATTAGTTTATAGATAAATTATCAAAACCAGCAAAACTTCATTTCCGCACATTATTACTGACTAGCATTAATTTATTAATGTTCTAGTCACGTGCTCGTCTCATTTGACGACAAGTTATAGCGATATCCTGTTTGTTTTGCGTATCAAATAACTTTTGAAACGCTCCAACAACCAACAGTTTGTCAGACGAATGTCTGAATTGTTTAATAACAGATAACGTTAACGTTGGATAACTGATAATATACCTACCTATACAAAAAAAAAAAATCCTAGGTTTTCTGGCAATGTTACTAAGGCCCACTTCCGCGTTTATGGGTTATCCTAAATAACTCGGCAGTTAACAGCTAACTCAGGGTTAATCAATTAATTCATCTTGCGGCCACCAAGAGTTAAAGGTAAACCTAGAGTTAAACTTAAAAATATTTAACCCACCGATCTGGATTAGTCTTAGTGCCAATTTCAACTATGTTACTGAACGCGTTCAGCACTTCTAAAACGCGTTCAAGAGCTGTCAGTGTCAATATTCCATAGAAAATAATGACACTGGCAGCTCTTAAACGTAGTTTATGTGATGATCGCGTTCAGTTTCATTGGTGAAATCCACCCTTAGTAATGTCAAAATAAATTGATGTTATGAGGTAGGTACCACCGCTCATAACTTATTTTGCATTTTATATTGTTTGACGAGTAGTAAATTAAAATTCGGTACTTATCAGCAGGCAATTTATTCATGAGCTCGTAAAAAATTAATACAAATAAAAAAAAACTTTATTTTTCCTAATATGACGTTTTCGTCAATCAATAAACTAAATCTCAATGAAAACCACTTAGAACACAATTAAACAGAAATGTCATGTTATAAAATTCATAAACAAGAAATTATTACGTATCGTAATGAAGTTAAAAGAGATGGGTATACATTTTCCGATCATTGTTCGTTTATTTTTTGGTCGGATTACATATCAGGGCACAGACATTGGTGCCGATTCTCTTGTCACAAATGCCTCTTAACTAGACTAAAAATCACTAAAATTTGGTTTAATTCTGTCAAATGACGATTTTCCATTCTGAAATTGATTATAGTGACACAACTTAACTATATTTTAGTTTGACAGCACTAAGATTGCACTGAGTTATTAATTTAGTGAAAATGGCAATTTTGCTATTCTGAATTTTACGTTTTTTAACTAAAAATTTGATTGTCTAACTAAATCTGAACATGAATCTGACTATTTTTAATCGCGATTAAAAAGGTGTGGAATAAAATTAGGTGGCGTGGACTAAATTTCACACCAACACCTCGACTTCAGACGTGCAAAAACGGTACTTTAACTTTCTTTTTCTTTTTTTGCTCATATCTCGAAAACGGTGTGTCCTATCACAAAAATAATGAAAATTTCGACCCCCTTTGTAACCCCGAAACCACCAAATCTCTACATTTAGATATTTTTATTTTATATTTTCCACACAAAAAGTCAAAACTTCCATATAAAACACGTCGAGGCTGCACCGGGCTGCCTCCGGCTCTAACAAAGACGTTGCGAAACCAAAAAAAAAAAAAAAACACGTGCAAACGCGATTGTCAAATTCGATTATAGTTGTGTCAAAATTATTTTTAAATTTAGTGATTATTTTTCGCAGAATAGCTTCAAGATTTTCATAGTAAAAAGTAAGGAATTTTAGTGATAGTTTAGTTAGTTTAGTTCGGTGTACAAGAGAATCGGCACCAATATATACCATATGGTAACAACACTAACTGCGGTTGTTGGCCTAGGACTTTGTTTACATATTGATACCTATCACGTCTGTGGGGTTTTGCGAGTTAATTTAAACCGAACCTGTATGAATGATTAGGTAGACCGCGAAATTCAAATTTTCTTACGTTTTTGGAAGGTCATTGGTGCCGATTCTCTTGTCACAAACACCTCTAAACTAGACTAAAAATCACTAAAATTTGGTTTAATTCTGTCAAATGACGATTTTCCATTCTGAAATTGACTATAGTGACACAACTTAACTATATTTTAGTTTGACAGCACTAAGATTGCACTGAGTTATTAGTTTAGTGAAAATGGCTATTTTGCTATTCTGAATTTTATGTTTTTCACCTAAAAATTTGATTGTCTAACTAAATCTGAACATGAATCTGACTATTTTTAATCGCGATTAAAAAGGTGTGGAATAAAATTTGGTGGCGTGAACTAAAATTCACACCAACACCTCGACTTCAGACGTGCAAAAACGGTACTTTAACTTTCTGTTTCTTTTTTTGCTCATATCTCGAAAACGGTGTCCAATCACAAAAATAATGAAAATTTCGACCCCCTTTGTAAACCTGAAACCACCAAATCTCTACATGTAGATATTTTTATTTTTATATTTTTCACACAAAAAGTCAAAACTTCCTTAAAAAACACGTCGAGGCTGCCCCAGGCTGCCTCCGACTAACAAAGACGTTACGAAATCAAAAGAAAAAAAAACGTGGACTCGCGATTGTCAAATTCGATTATAGTTGTGTCAAAATTATTTTTAAATTTAGAGATTTTTTTTCGCAGAATAGCTTCAAGATTTTCATAGTAAAAAGTAAGGAATTTTAGTGATAGTTTAGTTAGTTTAGTTCGGTGTACAAGAGAATCGGCACCATTGCAATTCAATTTTATGTTAAGTACGTCGATTTAAACTGCAATGTTCCCAATTTAAAAACACTAGGATAACTAACCCGGTGTTTATCTAATCTAAGTGGCGCAACTCGTATTAGGAGTTAAAATGTTAATTAAGTACTTAACTCCCTAGTTTTCAAACTATTTATTCATTTAACCCGTGTAATTGGGTCATCTATCTAGGTATTGATTATGACAATTGCTGAATAAATTGATAACGTAAGTGTTTAATGCTCATTCGCAAAACCGTACTTAAGGATATCTAACTACTTACGGAAACGGTTATTAAAAAAAACGGGTGCAAGATAAGATGTCTGCACAATGGCTGACGACCTGTGTAAAGATAACACTGTGTAACTACTTAATTGTAATTAACTAAACTGATAGCAATATTTGCTCACTGATGGTTTTTGTTTTTACCAACAAAATTAAAACGCAATTCTTCTTTTTGTTTGAAATAAAAATGTTTTATCTCAAAATATCGGATCGTTTTGTTTTTATTCGTTAATAATACACTAACTTCTACCACAGTTCATACCGCAACATTATTTTTTCGGTTGAACATTGCTTTGTTCGGACAGAAGAGGGCTCAAACACTCCTTTATTTCATCGCGTTACGCTACAACTAAATCTAAGCTGTTTTAATGTACACTTTTACCGCATTAAAAGTAACTAAACAAGGTGTTTTTTTATATCCATTAGCTCTAGGCTATGAATGAGACCATATCAAAGAATCAACTGGCATTTAAATTATTTTTCAAGTATTATTAGGTAGAATAGAATATAACCCTTGAGTTATGGGATATATGAAACAACACATTGTATATAACTTGCAGTTCCTTATACTTTATTAGGTACCAAATTAAACACAGTTAAATTATTATTAGAATAAGTCAAGTAAGTAATAAAGTTAACTAAACACGACGTGATAAATTTTCGATTGTCAAAACGAACAATGGATTGGTGGTGCTTTAAAAACATTACTGATAAAGCGTTTTGTATAAACATCCAATTAAGAACGCGTAATTCAGTTATAATGTAAGTGTATAAACGTGTGTGTGTGTGTACAGTTTGTTTCGCCTAATCGCACTGTACAAAGTCGTACTTCGTGTCTTCGTCTAAAGTTCATGTCGAAAATAGCCGCGCGGACGAGAATGTAAACAATGTATAAGCTATTGATACGAGCAAGACCGATAGCTACCTCTGAAAAGGTCGCGCGTTTTCAGGCATCGATATTTTTCAAAGTCTGCATACCTACCACCTACCAGGTTTATCAGTTTTTTGCTTATATGTATATATAGCATTACCCTCGAAAAACATGAATTTATTTTTCAGTTTATTTACATTTCTGAAAGTTCAGGGTAACTGTAGGTACATGTAGGTTTAGAGTCAATGATCAGTCAATCGATCTGCCTGGCCTTTTCCTAACTAACTAACGTGATGAGGTTGTCTCCAAGTCTAACCGGATGCAGCTGAATACCAGTATTTTACAAGGAGTCTGCCATCTGACCTGCACAACCCAGTAACTGAGTAAGACGATACCCCTTGGTAAGGACTTGTCAGAAATCTGGGCTACAGACTACCCCTAACGACTGTGAAAGAACCATGAATGACAGCCGGCACCAACGGCTCAACATGCTTTCCAAGGCACGGAGGGGTCTCGATATGTAATAGATGGTTACCACAGACCGTCCGCGGCAAGCATGGCTTAACCGTCTGTTGATCGACCGAGCCCCTCGTTCGCAGCCAGTTACGAAAGTGATTAAGACGCGTTCTTTATAATAGCGATTTAACATTTTTTGCAGTAGAATGCCTAGCCTTTATTTGAACAACAAAGCAAAAGGATTTATCTTTGTCCATGCATATTATTAGACTTCCTAACCTAACCTAGCACAATACGTCGTATAAAAGCCTTTGTTTAGTCCTTAGCAATCGTCCGAAACGATAGCCAATTATAAATAGATGTGGCACAAGGCTCACCCGAGCAGGAAGAGACTTGCGTACTGCAAACATGCACACTGACAATGATATTCATACCTAAGTATGAGTCATATATGTCCTACATATAAACTGCATTATTAGGATGTAAGCTGTAGCTAACAGTAGGAATGGCTTTCATTTTGACAGTTCAACAACAATCATTGCGTTATTTACGTTGTTGAGCAGTTTTTTTTTCGAACGTATGAAGCAATGAATTAACAATATCCTTCAAAATGGTTCAGATTGTGATTGTGCTTGTTCTTCTATGCTCGTTTCCTATAACAAAAACGAATCGTTTTGCTTAACAATGATAGCATTATTTTTGCCAAACTAAGCATTTATATTCGTAAGCTTATTTTACCTGTGATAGCTACTTCCATACGGGAGGGTCTGCTATGCGAAGCTATGAGTTTTTCGCTTCATTATTGGTAAAGACAGAATAAGAGTTATTTTTAACCAATAACGGTCCGTAAATTAGAGGAATCGGCCATAACCCAGTTAAGCGTCATATCGACAGGTCAAAATCAGTTTTCCGACGACGTTTTTCCGTTTTTCCATCTTTGTTTGGTCTTGACCATCTTTCAAGGTCAAATTGTTAGCTCGACTTTCACCCTTTTATAAACATAAATGCGTTTCTTCCACCATAGTTTCACTTTTTTTTTGTAAGCGCTTACGTGGACTGTTGCCAAGTACTAAATTGTTGCTCATTTTCGTACCTGCATCCTAATTGCGTAACACATTTTCGTAAACGATTACGACTAATCTGTTGTATTTTGACAGTTCAACAACATTCATTGCGTTATTTACATTATTGAGCAGAATTTTTTATCGAAGAAATGTATTAGCAATCATTACGCAAATAGGGTACTGGAGCTTTGACATTATGATAATGTGTCTTTGCTTTTCCCGATTTTGATGTGAAATCGTGGTAAATTATTTGGTTACTTGCACAGACACGAAGATAATGTTAAGGTTGGAACGAATAAGGGTTAAGCACGCATGCTGCTAAATTACGTTTTCACCAAAACCAATTGTAAATCTATGCTCCTATAGTGATAGTGTAACCCGTTTGCAATAAGGTACCAAAGTACCCCAAAATCCGTTGACGAAATCATGGGATTCGAGAAAACACAAACATGAAAACTTCCCAGAATCGTCACTAATAATATCACGTTTCTGTGAATTCTCAATTCTTATAACCTTCATTGTAACCTTCACCACACAATCCTCCAATCTCTAATTAGCTATCTAACGAGGTACAAAAATCACAAAACTATTCAGAGGAAGAGCGGGCGGGCGATGCGATGCGATAGGGTAGGTCGGGGGAACAAGACATTTCATGCGAACGAAGTCGCGAGCAAGCTAGTACAAGGTATATGTATTAACAGAGATGTAAAGCCGTCCCAGCAAGAGCTTGCGTTTCAAATAAAATATCAATTCTTTCCTGCATGTAACTTCAATTATTTCACAGTAAAAAGGGTATAATTGTATTAGAAAGAAAAGGGCTCTTTATGACTTCTGGTTTTAAGAATATCGCTGTTGTAACACAGTGCTCTGCACATTGTAAGACTAAAAACACTGCGAAGTTACCCTAATTTTGCAAGTAACAAGCAAGTCCCATAGGCAATGGTGTGACGCACTCGGATACCGATTGCAATAGTTCGGCTACGGGTTGCCATCATTATATTATCGCAGACTGCGTGGCGTGTTGTGCCATCGATCCTCCCAAACAATAATGTAGGTCACATGTCCAGGGTTGTTAAGCATATTAAGGATTGGAATCACTTTTTACTTGACTACGGCGAAGCAATGGTTATGATTTTGCCCCGTATGCAGGGTTGGCATGAATAAATCATTTGAATTTAAATCATGATTTAAATCACGATTTAAATCAAATGTTTTTTTTCAATAAAAATCAATGATGTTTAATTTCACTTTCTTTCAAAGAAATCAACATAAAAAAACAAATTTAGAAATTATACCTAATTAAGTTACAAACTAGGGTCGTTTAAATCTGAGAAATCAATACCATTATTTTAATATTTGAATTAAAAAACTAGTTTTTCAATTCCCAGTCGGTTTCCTAAGTTGCTCTGAACAATTCCAAAGGTGGAAAACACTCTTTCCACAGCAGCTGAAGAAGCTATCGCCCCAAACATTTGCTTCACCACTGGAAAAAAAATTGACTGTTCCTCTTCGTTAAACATTTTAGTCACATATTTTACTATTTCTTCTGCGAACGTCACACTTCTGAATGGTTTTGATTTTGACTTCAGCTCTACTATCAATATTAACAAATCTTAACCATCATAGTGATTTCGTGCTTACTCCAACGCAGTTTCTTCTTCTTCATCTGTCAGTGTGAAATCTGTTTGCATTCAAATGTCAGACAAAAGAGAAATCCCCGCGCTGTGTCCGGGGATCCCTTGAGGGCGCGTTCCGTTTTGCGCAAAAATATAGTTAAATTTTATTAAATAATAAAATTAAAAAATCAATAAAATCCTGATTAATTAGGATTTTTTAGATTTTTTGTATTGTTAAAGTTTCGAGTCTTAAGTATTGGCTGTAAGTTGATTTTGCAATGTATTTGGTGATGGTTGCAAACCACTATTGTATTGGGGCCTGTAAAGATAGTGTGTGTTAGTTTAAATAAATAAATAATTTATATAACGTGTAACCTGTTTATATAATATAACTGCAGATAAGAATATGTAATTGTTTCATACTGTCTGAGCGTGATTTTCAGTACCTAGACGGGCTTTTGTTTTTGTACTTACTTTTTAGTTTTACTGTCGTCTAATTCTTACGCTAAGCTGTGTAACGTTCCTAATGTGTATCTAGCTGTTGACTTTTATGTCAAGATTTTCACTCTATGCAAAGCGAACACAATAGTTAAATAGTCGCCAATGCGGTCACTACACTGGAAAATTGTTAAGAAAATCTTTGTGATCTCAAATACTTTACTCATTTCGTTTGTGTCAGCCCTACTGGAGCGATAACGTGGCCTTGAACAAGGGGCGAATACAGTGGATGGGTAAACCAGGAAGAGCACACGTACCTTTAAGCGGAATAAATCAAAAGAGGGGAGGGTCAAGCGGGAATGCTTAACTCACCCACCACATAGAAAGAGTATGAGTATGTAGTAGTAATAGTATTAAAGCGGTGTCCCAAAATTAAAGCTAGATTAGAATTAAATATAAAACACAGTTTTCAGTTTTTTTTATTGTATTTTTTTTTTAATCTTAAAGTACATAGGATAGGGTTATTTATGGAATAACACATCGGAAAAATGACCTGCACGGCTTTGCATACACATACGCAACTCGTTTGCCGAAATTTTCCATGAAAATTACCATTCTGCATAAATGTGTCTGAATTTCGTTGATGCAACGCTGAATCTCCTCCTTTAATACGCGCGTGGTTGTGGGCTTGTTGACATAGACCTGTGATTTTAAACAACCCCATAAAAAGAAATCTAATTGTATTAAATCGCACGATCTAGGGGGGCAATTCAGATCACCGAAAACTTTAAGAACTGCGGCCGCCAAGCTTTCATTATTTTTGAAATATAGTTCAATAATGAAGACACGTTGGTCTATCGTATAACGCTCAATTTTTACTAACCCTAAACTGTCAGCTGTCGATTTTTTTTTTGGGGTTGTCAACACTTTACTGCATAAATGGCGTCATTTAAATATTGCGTTAATTTTGGGACAGCCTTTAGTAGTAGTAGTACGAATACCGAAGAAAACTAAGTGTGTGGAAAAGGGACACCTTTATGCTACAGTGTGATAATAGGCTACATAGAGATGTGGACGAAAATCGAATTAGGTATATGGGTGATACTCACATGACACGAGTAAGTCATTATTTACAAAAAACAAAGTATGATTTTTATGACAATGAGTGCCTAATTATTAAAGGTCACCCGAAGAAAGGTTACAAAAATGACAACATGATATCTAAGTTTATTAACCTATGAGATAAAGCAACGCCCGTTTTGATATTAATAACAAAAATAGTTAATTATTATTTGCATGATTATATTTAAGACTTTTTAGCTGCTATAACAATAACCCTCTAGATTTCGATCAGTAGGATTCTAATAAGTTAAACATGTCTTTATTCATATGAGATTTAAATAGGGATGATGTTTTTTTTTTAAAAACTAAATAAATATTTGTTTCCATTAATAGTGCAAAAATAAACCTTTTAATATCAAAACGGGCGTAGAAGTACACATAGACACGTAGACATAACTATCGTAGAAGTGACGGCACGGTTGGCGCAGTGGTTGAGCGATCGGCTGCTGCGCTGCGTGTCGCGGATTCGATTCGTGTCGCACGGAACAAATATTTGTATGACCGACAAATAGTTGTTTCGGGTCTTGTGTATGTGAGTTTTCATGTTTGTGAACGCACCCACGATACATGAGTAATTCCTAGTGTGGGACAACGTTTAAAAAAAAGACATGACTATGGAACTTCATACTAGCGCTATACATTGTCCGTACCCAGCGAAAAGGACGGGAATAATCCCCTCCAAAAACTTTTAAAGCGTGTAGCTTCTTAATATTTACAACATCTCATTTTTAGTATGCCTTCTTTGAAACTACATTACTTTATTGTTTTTTTAATATAAATATTAGTCATCATCCCTATACAATTTCATACGAATAAAGATTTACTGATAATAAACTGGTTTGTTAATAAAATTAAGGTAAGTTAATCAAGAGAGTAGCTAGCTACCTGACTACACCTATCATAAAAGTGATCAAGTCATTAGGCGTTGTACCTAAATTATGCTGAACGTTATTTAAAAATATCTTACCTCAATAGTTTAAATAAATAAATAAATAAATAAATAAATACACATTTATTATTCAAATACATATTTACTGCTGCACTATTAAAATGAATTTGGAACAATTTGTGAACATTAGTAGAGAATACAAGGTCGCCTCCGCCTTAATTTGCCTAGAGATCTCTTTGAAAAAAAATGGTCAGTAGATGACCGGAAACACCGTAGTTTTTATTTTACGTTCGCCCGTTCGTTTTCGTAACAACTTTCGCAACAAAGCCGCAACAGTATTACTTCCTCGTCGAAATACGCCGAGATCTACGCTAATGCTACGCCGACGTTTACGTGGCTAGTGGCGAGCGTAGCCGTAGTAACACTCTCGTAGTAGTCGCGTAGCACGTGACGTCTACGCGGTTGCAACGCTTGTTTATTGAAGACTCTTTAAGACAATTTGTACGTAATGTTCACGAACCTAACACTAATAGCCTACAGTGCCTACGTCTATAATAGGTATACAAAGCTAGGTTGCACGAATCAAACATTAATCATTTGTGGTGCACTTATTACAGCTTAGTATTGTCGAACTAAATTGAAAGAGTATATTCACAATATTACACGATAGAACCGCACAACTTGGTATTCATAAATAATTCTGGTTCAACTTGAATGCTTTTGTTTTAAAATGTGATAATGTGTTGCTGTCAAAGGGTCAGAAATGCAGAAGAAAATGATTATTGCGAAAATATTTCGCTTTTCCCGTCTATTGCATAATTGATTTAAGAAGAGGATTGACCGAATTAAGTACGCATAACTTTTTTGTATAATTGCTAGTTCATGTTTTGTCCACTTAAATAACCTTGTAACCGTGCGTTCAAAGTCCAAAGACTGTCTAACGTTATCATTCGAACAGACAAATCAAAGATACTTATTCCTTACAAATTACTGTAATTAATTCCACCTAACAACGGATAGAAACCATATAAATCGTTTGAAAATGGATCGATATTGGGGTGTCCAAAGTCTACCCTCGCCCTACGGCCGCTTCATTGCTAAACGTCTCGTTATTAATACGTAAAAGACGAGAACAACATTTTAATGAAGTCTTATAGAATTTATCTCTTTAATAATACACAACACAATTAATAGATGTAGCTTGTATTGAAAACTAGTAATGTCGGTCTTTTTCTCGCCGCAGACTAAAACGTGACACAACCGATTCACGTGTCTATACTTAATCCACAGACAATAATTCTCAGTGGGTTGTTAGTGTTAGAACGTATTATGAGAGTAAGAAATAAGTAGAATAATGACAGGTTATGGAGACCTTGATGACAATAATAGGCTTGAAGCACAAATAACATGGAGTACTTTGAACAATGTTCCTTTTCTAGACTAGCCTCCCGTCAGAGATCACCGCAAAAGTGGCTAAATTGTAAAACATATGGCCCAAAATTTGATGAATTTGTCACAAGGTTTAATTGAGTATAAAATTCTGTAAAAGATGGATAGATAAGTTGTGCCTACAACTACCACCTCAAGTCGTGTTAAGACTACTTAGATACGTCTTCATTTCAATGACAAACACGAAAGCTGGCTTATAAATAATTCAGAGTCAGGCAGCATTTTCCATGTAAGTTTTAACATTCATGTTTATGTTATCCAGTCTAGCTTGTTAGCCAGGCAAAGGTACAGAAAGGTACATAGAGAACCTTCAGAAATGTTGTACCTAACCTACTCAGGAACCTTAACTAATTAAGTAAAACTATGCGAATACCATCATGATGATGATGATGCGAATACCTAATGCATTTAGGGTAGATTTTTTCAACAAGTAGTGGCCTAGTGGTAACGACCGCCACTTATGAGTTGTTGGTCGTAGGTTCGAACCCAGTCGTGAGGAAAGCGGCATGTCCTAGAACCAAAAATTCGAAGACATGATTGTGACATAGGTACCAACCCACACTTGCGCCCGCGTGGTAGATTACGGGCTACTCTCTCTCACCGAGAGGAGGCCTGTGACCCAGCAGTGGGAACATTATAGGCTGATTTATGCTTGTCAACAAACATTTCTAATATTTGTTTGCAGAGTTGTCGTACGACGTAACCACGCGGGTGTGTAGCCCCGGGCTACGTTTTGGTGAAAACTTTTTATTTAACTGAGTATGAAACTTCCGACCCCCGAATTCGCTCATAAATTGCTTTTATTGTTATTTATAGGTTTTTTATTTACTGTAGCAGCGGTATATCGCATTTAGATTGAAATAAAATCGTTATAATGTTCTGTTGATCTCATATAATTTTATTTTTTACATAACTTGTTCATAGTACTATTGTAAATAGTTGCACACCTGCCTGCTCTACACATAATATAATAGGCACTATAGCTAAACATTTACGCTAGTATGTGAAATATCACGTGATCGATATCATAGTAGATCGCTTTATTGTCTTAATTATGCCTAGTATTGGCTAGGTTAGACAATACAGCCTTCAGTTTCAATCATGTCTACGAGAGAAAATGGAAAATTATTTGGGAAGCAAGATTCACAGAACGCATTTTGGTTTTACTTTGCCAAGTAAGTGATATAATGAAATTTATTCTTGAAAAAGCCGGCTAATTGCGAGATCGGACTCGCACACGAAGGGTTCCGTACCGAAATATACTCTGTGAAAATTTCAACTGTCTATCTATTACGGTTCATGAGATACAGACCGCTGTCAGACAGACGGTCGGACGGACAGCTGATCCGATGCTTAGTAATAGGGTCCCGTTGAAAATGGACTGAAAATAATCTGTACCTACTTCTAATAAAGCTCAAGAGTTTGTTTGTTTGAAAGCGCCTATCTCTAGAATTACCAGTCGGATTAGAAAAAATCTTTTAGCATTTGATAGTCCAATTCTTGAGGAAAGTTATAGGTTATTTAACATCTCGCTACCACCCTTAAGAGCCGAGCAAAATGAAAAAAGTTTAGAACGAACGCTGAGCGGAAAGCGGGCGGGCGATGCGATGCGACGCGGTGTTTAGGGTGACCACGTAATTTCACGAGGATGATGTCGCGGGCAGAAGCTAGTTATATTTATAATATATTTTTTTAATAATAAAATAGACATGACTGACTAAGCAAATACAGTCCAGAACAAATCTGTATTTCAGACACGAAAGACAATATCTCAGATATCGTTTCTTTAGTAGGCGCGCTTTTGTCTACCAATGGTAGCGCTTAGAATGTAACATATAGTCACCCAATGCCAATCATAACAATATGAGGAAACAATTCTCAATGTTATTTGTAGCAATATACACCCTCGTTACATACATAGGTACATTAGAGCCAACGTGTAATGTTATGTGTAGCAGCAATAACACAAAACGAATGAAAATATCAGGATCAATATGTAATTATGTAAAACAGAGCTAGGTCATAGCTTCATCGTAAATTGCTACATAACGTACCTATAGATCTACGTATGAAAGCAATTATTGAACGCGTGCAATACAGCAGGACTGTAAACTGAAAGTTGCCAGGACTCACAATAAGGACATTTCATAAACATATTTTAGTCACAAAGCGTCTGCAAGCCGATGACTAACGGATTTTAAAATAAAAATATTTAAAACCCGTCTGCAAATCTCTTGCACCGATATTGCTATCATTTGTGTCGCTTTATCAATATCTAATCTTAATGCACCAGACAGGTACGTAAATCGTATCAGCGTGTATATTATAGTAACAAACCGTCTGCAAGCCTATGACTGTCGGATTTTAAAATAAAAATATTTAAAACCCGTCTGCAAATCTCTTGCACCGATATTGCTATCATTTGTGTCGCTTTTTCAACATCTTATCTTAACGCGACTTATGATAGGAAAATCGTATCTGCGTGTAGATTATAGGTATACATGGTACCTACTTAGATTTACTTATTGGTGATCGATGGATTTACCCTGATATTTATAAAACTAATAAACATTATACCTACGCTAGTTAAGGACAGCGCCATAAACGTCTGACAACAGACTTATTTAGTTGTGCTACGTTGAGACGAGCAATTAATTATTTATTCAAAGGACGTCAGCAGTCCTTTGAGGTGCAAAGGACTCCCATCCTCTTTGGCGTCAAGTTATCAATAATAATCTACAACAATTTAAAACTAACAATACAAATCCAAAACTAGAAAATTGAGAACAGCGAACGTTCAGGTGCAAAATGGCCAGCCACCTTCATTTATAAATTAGCCGCATTACCGCAGAGCACAAGGTAAAGTTACTTTTAGTTAAATATGGATCCCACAATTAAATTATGAAATATCGAAGTGGTTTTCACGTTCTATTGTTGTTATTATTCTTTGCAAAGTGGCGTAGTAGGTATGTTTAGCAGATAATAAAGAGGAAAATTATTATCTCAGTGCAAAACCATTCAATTAATCTTCTCATGTTTTAAAAAACGTTTAACGTGAGTTTCCTTGACAATTAAACCGATTAGTTTTGACGCAGTGCTTGTTAATGCAGTGTTTCCATACATGCTTTCGTTTAGAGCTGAGGAAGGACAATAATACATACAGGGATACTTACTTGGTGTCCCTCGGAAGAGTCTTGATGAACACGTAAATGTGCCTCCTATAACGGTAGACGCAGGGCGCTATAGCGAGGATGACGAATATCGCCGCCTTAGAGAGTGTACTGAGCACGGCGGCCATCGCGGCGGCCAGTGCCATGAGAGCGACGAGCGCTGCCAGTATAGCGTCCATGCTGGCGTTCGGCCCAGTAGGGCACACAGCGGCTAACTATACACCGGTAACAGATAAACAGTACGTGTGAGCACTACGCACCAGGCACGTGCGCGTCCATCGACACCGAACAATTTCGTATAAATGCGGGAAGGACGCGGAGCGGTGCGTGTGCCGAGCGAGCGGCCGCGTCAATGGCGGAGCGCCGGCCTCAAGCCCCCCTCGCGCCAGCTGCACATGCGCCGACAACAGCTGATCCCCGAACGGTAGGCGCGCTATGACACCCACCGCGTTAAATCATCTGAACTTGTGTATAAAATAATCCCGTTTTATGATAACAACTATAAAATTTTTCGCGGAAGTCGCTGAGGAACTGACGTTTTACATTATTTGATAAATATTTCTTACTCCGAATTCAAATGTTTTTTTAAACGTCATAGACAAAAAAAAAACCGAGACGGCAGGTTTTTTTTTTACAAAATAGGCTAATATCCACAGATATACCTCATGATATAACCAACTGTTTTGATCGGTCGCTACAGTATTACCTATCTCCACTCTTTATCATTGTCAATCACGGCGGAGTATCAAGTAAGCTCGGTTGGTTACTCACACGCCTGAGCAGTTCCACGTCGCGCCGTTAGCCGTTGCCTGCATCCCGCACAGCACGTGACAGGTGCCCCACAGTGTAATGGTTCACAGGACGATGCACACGCTCGGAATGTATTATTATTCATTATATAATTACTACGGTCATGGCCACGTTGACCACGATCGAATGAGGAAGGAAATTCTTATTAGGTATCGGAAACTGATTAGAAAATTATGAAGTTTTGAGTAATAAGTACCACTGACCTTTGGTACATTTGGGACTGTTCAACTGTTGTAATTTCGTTCTTCCCAAAGTAACCAGTACCCTACCTGCGTAATACACAATCAATCGGAATCTGAATCGTTTTGAAACAGATTGCTAATACATTGCTTCATAAGTTCGATAAAAAAATCTGCTGAACAATGAAAATAACGCAATGAATGTTGTTGAACTGTCAAAATACAACAGATTAGTCGTAATTGTTTGCGAAACTTTGTTACACAATTAGGCTGCAGTTATTGATTGGAGAGAGAAAGAGAGACCAGTATAACTTTCAAGTTTGAACGTACATACACAAAGATCCCCCAGCATGTGGCGTTCTGAAGTTTCTGCCTAACCCTGAGTTGTCTATTGCCTACCCCTCAAGACAATCTCATGATATATACAAACATAAATGTATGCCTATTTCCCATAGGGGTAGGCAGGACATATCTCTTGATATTTTCCACTCATAATCGTATGTGGCGTAAACATACCCATACATGAGATGAGATAAGTAGTCTTCCAATCCTAAAGGAGTGTTAGCCAGGCTAATCTGTTAGTAAGACTTTTGGAGTGTACCTGGGTAACCCAGCCAAAGGTAAAACCAGTAGCCCCATTTTGTCAAACTACAGTCAAACGCTAAAATATGTGAAGATCTGGAAACCGTGATCCTTAAGTATGTAATATTATGATGTTTGAAGATTATAAGGCCAAACAAACTTCAGCACTTAGACAATGCCAATGATGTCATTATTTTGAGAATATATGCTAGACTAGACTGCAGAAAATGTCATTGTTTAAACCTTATTAGAAACTGCATTTTGTCCTGCGATATTTACCTCTTTAACATAAAAAGTTAGAATAGGTTGTAATTACAAAGATGAATCCTCACCGAAGATACTTTTTCTGGAGCAACGTTTATAACAACGGGTAACGAGTTATTTTATAAAAGTTACGTATTATTGCAAAAAGTTTTTACAATATCTTACTTCGGTGTAGACGCACTTTTAAACACCGCTGACCTAATAATAGAGGGTTACGAAAACATTCATAATCAAAAACTCCGTGTATGAAAATAAATATTTAATGTAGTTTTTTCAACATATCCCATACCGTTAAATAATCTTACAATCTAATTTTATGTAACAAAAATGACAAAGAAGAAACACATAACCTGTCTTAATACAAGACTGGAATGACTTGTAAAATATATTTTAAAAAGTTTTAATATTATGGCGGCAAGTATTGTACGTAAAAGATAAAAAATAACACGGTAAATGATAAAAATCAAATTAATGAGAATTTTTGGTTAATGAATTAACGTAATAACAATGTGTCGGCACTTAGAAACTGAACTATGGTTTGATTTAACGGATAACAAATTCAATTAGAAATATTCCCACACCAGAAGAAACAAATTTTGTTAAGTACAATACTTTTTACAAAGCGTTGTTTTTGAGCTAACTAATGAGTCGTATGAACAAACTACCTTTTTCGAAGAAGTATGAGGTATGATGTTGGCTAAGTGACTAAAAATAACTACGATTAATTAGAGATGATACTTATATATTTAAATAAATTGTAATAACCATGAAACACCTAACTTTAAAAATACTTTGTAATCAGTAGAAAAATCAGGGTAATGACAAGATTATTTAAACTATTACGATAATTTTAAATTAATATTCGAATGTTGTTTAGATTCGATTTAACAAATATAACAACAACAAATAAGTTCGAGATTTTAATTTCTAGTAACAAAAAAAATACGCACACAATTTTACGCCAGATCAGTCCATCAAAAATGTTAATTTTAATAAATTCATAGATCTATTCATGGATCCTATGGATCACGATATACAATAAGAAACGCCAAGATTCGTGGCAGTCATAATCCGTGTGAGTAAGACAGTGAATATTTAGAACGGAGTCTCTTGCCATCTCGTTCACGCACGTTGGCGTTTACTTTTATACAGGATGGCCTACATCGACGCACCACCATAGTCCGGTTAAGTAGTCACGACCTCTCAAGGTCAACTACGACATGCCATACACAAAAAAAAAAAAACACGCACCACCTGTTACCAATGCACATGATGCTGGACCTCTTTATGTTAAAAATTTTCGTCGGTTATAAAAATAAGCTGAACCATACATCCGACCGCGGAGGTTTTGCACTTTTCTATGATACAGCTGTTTTTTTTTTTTGACAACTGACGAAAATTTTCTACACTATTAAACTTAGCAATAGCCTACGGATTGTTGCTTTAACGTTTAATAATGCTTAAGTCTTAAACATTCTCATCAAAAGTTAATTTTTCGAAGAAGAAGCTTTAGAATACCGTCTAGGAATGTAACGTCTCTAGAATAGGTTTACATTACTTATAAAATAGATACACGTGATGTTCTACCACACTGCAGATGGTTTGTATTGTACAAGCACAGAAAGAGATCTAGCTAACAAGCATAACATATTTCCAGCCATCGAAAAGGCAATCAAGACGCAAAGACCCAAATTCCTAGTCAAAACTTCATGAATTCCTCGACTTGACTCAACCTCACTTAGGTGGTTTGATTTTTATAGTTGCAATTTTAATCCTTATCTCAAACAGTTTGCTCAGTCGAGGTGATTTGGTGTTGAGGAACTAACTGTCAAATCTATCGTACGTCGACTCTCCCTTGAGGTAGTCACCAAGGAAGTTTTAACCAATACACGCGTATTTTATACGATATTCATAATGTGTTTTGAAGAGTTTATTGAATATTGACGTACCTGTTCGTGACATATCATAATGGGGATGATGACAATTTTATTATTTTTGTTTAAAAAAAATGTTTATTTCCAAATAGTGCAAATAGTATTACAAAAAATGTAAAAGCTTAAAAAAACTGCCAATTTATAAACGTTTTAAAGTAAGTGTTAAACTAGGACAGCACTATCGTAGAAGTGACGTCACGACTACGTAACTACATACTAGCGCCGTACATTGTCCGTATTGCGCGACAAGGACAGGAATAATCCCCTCCAAAAACTTTTGAAGCGTGTATCTTCTTCATTTACATCGATTTGACAGATTTTTTAGATTATCTCATTTTTACTATGCCTACTTTGAAATTACATTATTTTTACGAACATTTTTATTAGTAGTCATCATCCCAATTCTCCTAATCTGACGACGATGAATATCGATTTGAGGGTCTTCCGAGGCACGCCTTGATATGGACAGAGTTGTGAGTCGAGTAGCTTTCAAGGTTACGACTTAAAATATGGATGAAAGTTTCTGAAAGCCTCTTGATGTGACTGTTCTGAATCTCTCTGTTTTGATTGGCTGTCGGTCAACCAATCACAGTAGTTGCCTAGAGATTTGCCAGCCTTTCAGAAGCCAACTGGTAGACTTCTGCTAAAATTCCAGTTCTCACAGGGACATACAGCTACGATTTGAAGTTTAACTTCTTATTATGACATACCCTGCGCACGATTGGGATGAAATACAAAAATTAACATAACAGTGTGAAAAGTAACATGGCGCGGCATAGGTACTAAACGCTTTGAGTGTTATGAGAAAAGTATTACACATCGTATGCATTGTACTAAGTATGAATTATTACTTACCCATGAGATTAAATGTCAGAGTTTTTAATAGAATAGCGACAAAAAAGCTCGCTCTGATAACAGGGGAAAATTCAGAAGATTGCTTTACTAAATTCTGTTATGAGATTCGCAATTCCATTTTGGATAAAGCGTAAATGCAATATAAAGAATGTATACGCATCTTAAATATATAGGATGAAGAACAACAACGGCTTATGCTCAGCCCAGGCCTAGAACAGAAGATTTTCTGATAACATCGAATAATACATTTTATTTTCATTTGCATAAAGTGCAAAATTGTATGAACATCGACATCGTTTAGTTCTTGGGAAGTCTTCTAGAATGCCCACCAAGCTAAGTTGCTTGTTACAGTATAGTTAGTTTTGAGCTGAGCCTTAGTTATTATTGGTTTACGAATATTATATAAGTTAGGTTTCAACCGCTAAAACAGCTTAGTTTCCACATAACCTGTCATTTGAACTACTTTTAATAACTATAACATCACTGAAACAACAGATTTTAACAGATCACAGCCTAATTTGTCCACTAATGATTTTATCATACTCCTCGACACCTAGAGGCACATACCGACCTTGTTTTAGATCTAAATAGTAAAGTTTATCTTTTTTGACCAGTTTTGGATCGAAACCATCTTTTTGCAGATCAGTCTTCTTCATTTTAAATGTACCTGGGGAAGAAAAATTATTTTGTTTAGTTGTACGTACGACTTAATGAGGCTTGAGATAATTTACAATAAGTAAATTGATTGTTTAGCTACCGTTACTAATCGTTTGATTGGTATAATAAATTAAGTACCTTTTCAAACAACATAACTATGGGCAAGACAAAGTTTGGCTTTTTTTGTGGGCACAGAGGCTAAAAAAAAACATTATCATTGTTTCTAAAATACTTGTCAATTTCTGAAACTATACGTCATTAACACGTTAAAAATAATCAATCACAATCGTTGTGCATTAAACTATGTAATGCACTGGTCAGTTAATGTGTTTAGTTTTATGGACCCTACAAAGCGAAAGGAACAGAAAAACATGGAGGAAAGGGTTGGACTTATTTTTAAAGGATTGTCCCAAAATTGCAGAAGATCGGTAAAAGTCTTACCGTCAAACTTCATTTTAACTTGACAAAAAGGGACAAAACAGTTCGATAGCTAAGATTGGTTTATAAAGCGAATGGCTTTTGATTATGAATAAGACGGTTAGTGTCTAAAACAGTGGAGAATAAGCGCAATATTCTGAACAATAAAGTCTTTCACTTTTGGCGGGAGACGCGGTAGCTACTTTAAAAAAAAAACGCTGCTCGCCCGGAAAGAAAAGTCCGTACCATTTTTTTTTATCGATATCGATATTCGATATCAATTTTAAAGGCTTACGTTTTAACTTACCAGTCATATCTAAACTATCCATGACCCTGAGGAACACAGGTCTTGCATACACAGGCAGGTCTGTTCCGAGATCCCGCGCCAATTTTTCCAGGTCTAGAGTTCCATCCACGTCCACTATGCCGCACATGCCCGCTCTTCCCTCCGTGTTTGGCACCTTTAAGTAAACATAACATAAAACATCGCCTAGGCAGACTTGAGCAAAATGTAATCAGATTAAAGAAACTAATCAAGAAGGTATCATATTCGATGATTATTGTTAATTAGTTTGTAATCGTAATCATGATTACTTTTTTTGATTGATGACAAAAGGTCGAATAAATAACAGAAATACTCATATTGTAAATCATCTTTTCAACACAGTCGCTCATAAAGTGGCTCTTATTACACCACTTGTAGGTTCATAATGCAGTATATTAAACACGCGTGCTTTTTACTTTACATTACCGCACTCGTGTTTTATATTTAACTTTCTTTTCTTTCATCATCGTAAATAGTTTTTATGTCTAAATACAATGAATATTTTTATCATCCGACATATACCCAAGAAAATGAAAACAATGAAATTATTAATAATACCAACTCCATAACACAAACTGTAAAAATGCCAACAAAAAGTGTTCGGCATCATTTTGAGATTTGTACTTTCACTAATTGTTTCTTAAATAATTAAAGACAATACGAGTTTTTCTTTCTCGCAAGTGTGTTGAAAAACTTCGTGTGACACGTGTTTGCATTGATCATTACCCACTCGGCTCCCTTATCGCGCTCGGCTACGGCTCGCGCAAATAAAACCGCCTCGGGGGTAATGTACTATTATTTTTTATCAGTCTCATTAATTGCAATTTTTTTTAATACCATTTTAATTATTTTTTCACGAAATGAAACCGATAGAAACATGATTAGTTACTTTAGACAACAACATTTTTTTGTCACAACCTTATTTGTCACTATCACTAAAAGAAATACATTAAACATAGGACAGATACTCAAAGTCACAATCTTACAATTTAAATATATTACAAGGAATTGAACCTAACTCCCAAACAAGGCCTATTTTTTATAAAACATTGCGATTATATTTCCCGAAGGGGCGTGTACATACTATATCTTCCCGAAGGACGGGATTTTGGGGAAAGAATAGGTATGTTCGTTCATGTACGTCAGTAGTAATTAATACTTGACATACGAAAACCACCATTACAGTTTAAAATTAAGTCTAATTGTTACCACGGATGAGCAGTTAACCGTACACCCATTATGTAATGTTTAAGTTTTATATTGTAGGGAGCCAGACTGTTTCTGTTTACCAGAGTCAGATACGTTCTCTGGGCTGTTAATGAGGAAGCCAGGTTGAACGCGAAACCAATCAAATTTTCGTACGTTTCTTGCAATTTGCAGGTCAGTGCCAAGTTGTATGTTCAACAAAATATTATTCGCGACCGTAACAAGAATGTATTTACAGAATTATAATAATTGAAATCATCAATACGTGGGACACTCAGAAAGTTTTGCGAAAATAAAATAAATCAATCAACTTTATTTTTGCACCACAACATACATAAATTATTTTACATTGGACATATTCGAAAAAGATACATAATTCAGGTACGTATATATATTGGGGGAGACTGGTGCCTAAGCTAGGCTCGTGGCCTGTTTTTCAGGACACCAGGATCCCACCCCTTAACATTTTCATTTTATAAATTATGTATTAAGCGCGCTGACAGAATGTAGTAAGGAGTACGACATAAAGTTTTATTTCGATTAATACCCATGTAGCACGGTTGTCTCCTAAGGAAGTCTGTTTTACACTGTTTCAGGTCAAAAACCAAGTCCTTCCTACGTTTGTTTTTTAGCCTCTCCGGATCGTACGTTAAACCTTTATGCCTTATAAGCAGAAGCGTCTGTAAAATTAAAAAATTAAGTAATTTTTTTTTTTAGTTTTGGTTTGGTGAAATCATGTCGATTGAAACCACACAGGAAATGAAATGAATGGACTTTATTTTTATTGAATGGCATCTCGCAGGTCAACCTATGAGGTTGTCGTCTGCTTAAACAGACTTGCTAAATGAATGGACTCCGGGATCTCTAATTTAAGTACACGCGACGAATGTTAGTAGATGTGTAGTACTGGTGAAAGTGTGGGTATGTGGATGTATGGGTGTGTGAGTGTGTGATTGAGAGTTTAGGTTTTTAGGATTTTTTCAGTATCATTATAGTTTAATTTTTGTAGCCAGTCAGATAGCCTCTTTTTGTATTTTCCTTTTGTGAGTTTATATATGTGTAACTAACTCCTTATGAGTTTTATTGTATAAGTAGCCACCTAGATAGCAAAAGAAACGCCTTGCAAAATTAGTTTTGTGGGTCCGCTCCACTACTACTAACCCAACGCTGTCTAGAGGGAAAAGACAATATGACCCATTGTCTTTTCCCTCTAGACAGCGTTGGTTATAAACCAAGAGAGTATGCTGCTTCAACAGAATGTGCAATATAAACAGTTGACACACTCTGGACTTCACTTTCTTTGTATAATTGTTTGGCGGTGTAGCGATACGGTCGAAAAGACGACACTTTCAGTATAGTGAGTTCTTTCAATTTCTATTAGGGTAGTTTTCGGAGCTCCACCCCAAGAGGTGATGCAGTAGCATATTAAAGATTAGAACACTGATTTCAAAGTATTTTTATCGACTACAGGTCTCAGCGACCTTGAAATCTAAGGTTTTTGACGATTGTTATTCCCATTTAGTATTTAAAATTCTCAGCCTTGGTGGGTTTTTCGCAGTTACAACTACGGGTGAGTGGGTTTGTGCAAGAGTGGGCTAAAATAGTATCATGTAATGCTTGGGAGGAACGATTGTTTTTAATGGAGAATGCTATGTAATTGGTTTTGGTTGTATTAAGGGTCAACAGATTGTCGCGCGTAGCCAGTTGGATGCCATATTAAAGCCCAAATGTGCAGGGTCATAGACATCTTTCCACGAGCTCGCGCTGAACAAGAGCGCAGTGTCATCAGCAAAGCTAATGATTTTGGCATTGGGGATAGTGAGCGTACCCAGATCGTTGATATAGATGAGGAATAGTAAAGTTCCGAGGACAATACCTTGAGGCGGGCCGTAGTTAATCATCAAATGTTCTATAGGTAAATATTTTTTAATAAATGTTATAAAATTACTCTCCACTAGCCTTTAAACTGGGTTTCATGCGTCTGAACTAGTTTTCAAAACACTTTTGCAGTCCGCCGTGACACCGCGTTTACAGCCTGCTCGAACGCTGACAACGCATCTTCTGGCGACGAAAATTGTATCACTTGGAGCAGATTTTTTATTTTTGGGAATAAAAAGAAGTCACACGGTCAGGGCTCTAAGGAGGGTGACCCAGGAGTTTGACCGGCGTGCTGTCCAGGAAGTCCCTCGTTTTTAGCGCGGTGTGCGAAGGCACGTTGTCGTGGTGGAGCAATAGCCCGCGGAGCCCTGTGGTTGCTTGTTGCTGACAGAAAACTTCTGCCAAGCATTTGGTAGTAACCCATACAGCGTTGATGCTTCTTTGTTTCCTAAAAATCTCGCGATCAATATCTTCCCCCCGCTTCTAGATCGCTTCACTTTGGTAAGCGTTGATTCGTTTTGAATAACCCAAACCGTCGATTGGCGGTCGTTTCTGGATCGTATTGGTAAATCCAAGACTCATCACCTGTAATGATGTCGTAAACACGCCGAGACGAGCCTGCTTCAAATTTATTTGTCATATCACGGCACCATTCCACCCGGGCCTGCTTCTGAGCATCGGTGAGGTTGTGCGGCACCCAGCGTGAAAGTATCCTCCTCACTAGAAGATGCACGTGTAGAATTTCGTGAAGGCTTCCCGATCCAACCTGCAGTATGTGCTGAATCTCTTGATACGTAAATCCTTAGATAAAATTTTTCACTGCTAGCACGTTTTCTTCCGTAACAGCCGTCAAAAGGCGACCACTTCTTTCTTCATCCCCCAAAGTTAGTCGACCGCGCTTGAATTTGTAATACCAGCGATACACGGTTGCCTTAGAAGGGCCTTCATCCATGAATGCCATTTGAAGTCTATCGTACAATATTCGTCCGGTTTCAGGCGACACTTGAAATTTTAAAAATCATAGCGCGAAAATGTTCCCGGCGCAGTTCCATTCTTTAATGTGACACGATAATTTAAATTAGCTCGAAAACAATGTTGCGGTAAATCCATCCCATCCTTCATACATAGAAACATTTTTTCGCTATCTTTTCTGAGTGTCCTGGTACAACACTTTAACTTCATATAATCCTATTGAATGATAATTTCATAAAATATCAATCAAGCATTCGTCGAACGCTTCCGTGCCGAATTGAAAATTAAAAATTATAATTTATTTTATTCATCTAAACACATTGTAGTACATGCTGACAATTTACAGAATCATAATTATTATGTGTACAAAGACTACAATAAAATGGTGGATGAGGTGCTGTATTCCTAGCTAGGTTGAAAGATAATCTTTGTTAAGGAGTACAATATCAAATAGCAATAAATGTTAATAAAGGAGTCCTGTCAACGCTGTTCACAAATTCGAAACGACGACGACGACTACTGCTATGTTCACCTCAGCACCTCAAACAATCAGGTTTTGCTGTTTAAAAACAGTGAGCAAAATGCGATTTTGCTGCGAGTGTGGAACAAAGTAAGGTTTAATGAAAATAAAGAATGCCGAAAACAGTGCCGGGTCTTCTCACAAAATTCGAAAGATTAGAATTTCGATTGCACTTCGATACTCACAGTTATTTGCGTCTAGTGTCTTTGAATCCCGCGCTGCACTCAGGATTCTAATCAATTATAGAGTCCTTCGCTTACTCGGGATTCAAAATCGACACTCGCAGCAAAAACTAACTTTGCTCTCTTGTTGCACAATAGTAGATTGTATCATAAGGGAGCAAAAGATTATTTTACGGCGAGGGCGCTTTTTTAAATCTAGACCGAAGTGAGGGATTCTTTAGTAGAATCCTGAACGTAGAGAGTAGTAGCGAGGGATTTAAATTACGTCGCCCGAGCCAAAAATATATTTTGCGCCCGAGTGATTCTACTTCTCATCAACCACTATGAGAAAATAAAAGGCACCTAGTATTTTATTGTAATATTATTATTTAATAAAACAAAGAGTAAAAACTAAATTGAAATTAAATAGTATTTCATAATAAAAAAAACTAAAAACTTATATTTACATTTGAGACATTTTCGCAATTATGAAAATTTATTGTTATAGTTTTATTAGGAGTGGAGATTGTTGTAGATTTTATTCTGCGTGTTTGAAGATAATCCATCACATTTCTTGCGTCAGTTCTAATACTTTCAAGAGTTAATTCTAATTTCACTGTCACTTGAAGAACTCATTTTTCAAAAGAAAACCATGAATTTCTAACAATCCGTGAAAATATACGAAAACGCGGGTTGTAGTTCGCGCGTTTTTAATTTTATTTGTTTTTTTTTTACTCAGCCGTCGCACGGCGGCGCGACTATGGGCCGTCGTACCAGCCAGTCTTTATTATAACAATATTTGCGTTCGATTTCTTTGGCGCTGAACACTAAGATGTTCCAAATTCAAAAAGTGCGCGGCAAAGGTAATTGCGGCGCACTATATAAAGAAGATTAAAAACTCATTACTGCCCGTTAAAAGTTTCATAAAGAAAACACTACCTTTGGGTGCACTTATAGGCGAACCAAGTTGTCCTTTTCGAATAGATGGGATGAAAATTACTATTTTTCGACAGATATTTGCTGTCTTGGGTTTGGCAAATCTAGTACTTGTGTACTTTTCGATACAACAGCCTGTCGAATGGTAATGTCGGAAAGCTCAAGCCGCGACCACTAGACCAACAGACAGTCCTATTATTAGTACGACTAAACACACGAGTAAATACTACAATGTTGATATACAATGCGTCAAAAAAGGCTCTGTTGTATAATTCTTGGCAGAGAATAGTTTTTCATTCACATTACAAACATGATCTCTATGGCGTGATGAATCTTGGACGGGACCATACTATTAATATTATCTTGGCTCCGTATTGGAACACAAACCATTACCTATCACACGGTCAATAATCATGTGATAGGTTGCTTTTAGTTAGAATGGCGACAGCCAGAGATGTAACTTTTCTAAGATACAAATATCTGAAATACAGATACAAGATACAAAATACGTATCTTGTATGTGTATTTCAGATACTTTTTTGAAATTCATTTTGTATCTTGTGTTTAAATACCTGTTGTTTGGTAACTTAGTATTTTGTAGATACTATGTTTGCTAAAATACTTTTATGCCCCTTGACTCGTGTCATTTTTAATAATGGTTTTTGCAGTTAGAGCCTGCAGCAAACGATGCAATATTGGCCTCAGTGTCACATCCGTTCTTGAAAATGAGATGGCTACCAAAAGCGCGGAAAGAATATGTAAAAGAACTTATCCTGACTGAAACACGAAAAATTTATCGCACTGAAAAACAAAAATCGGAGGCTTTAAAAGTTTAAACAATATTGAAGGTGACATAAAAAAAAGTCAAAAGATGAATCCTATTACATGTTTCTAGAGGATTCTGATTCCTCAGTTGCAAGTGCTGAAAACACAGGATCTACTGGCAGCACCGCTGACTTAGAAACATTGCAATACTTGTATAATAAATATACCAGAAGAACTAGTTTTACTTAAGTCTCAATTAAAACCTTAAAAATATAAGATTATGTTGTGTCACGTTTGCGCAATCAACGCGATTTACATGTAAAAATAAAAAAAACTTTCATAAAACAAATTTGTTTTTTTTACAAAAGTATTTTATCTGTAAAAAGTATTCAAAAGATACGTATTTTATATCTAGTATTTCGGATACCATTACAGAAAGTAATTTGCATCTGGTATCTGAAATACTTAATTTAAAAGTATTTTGCATTTTATATTCCAGATACTTTATTTAAGGTATCTTGTACATCACTGGTGACAGCATCACTTTCGATTACAAAGTGCTTGGAATACTATGAGTGAGGGATTTTTTCGGGATAAAAATAGCCTAACATAGGCTATTTTTAACTCTCAGTGCTATCAACTATCTCTGTGCAAAGAACCACTGCTGCGTGATAGAAACCCTCAAACATACACTTGCATTTGAAATGTTGGGATTATATTGCATTTCTGCACTTCTGATTCTCCACTTCTCTCTTCCAGAAGGTACGAGCGAGACTCCTCGTATCGTTGCTCTACCCAGTCAAAGCAGGCCCGTTTCGATGGCATACATTTTTCGATTCGCGATCTCCACTCAAGAACAAGTCTAAGGCAACGGCCATCGGTTCTACAGTGAATATTGCCGGTCTCTTCTGAGAAATTCCCTATTGGAAAAACCCAATAACACTTTGCCCGACCTCGTAATCGAACCCAGGACCCTACGCTCAGCAGCCTCACTTGCGACTGCGAAACCAACGGGCCAGTTTGTCAGATAATTAAACTAGAGATTAAATGCACATATTTACCAGTACGCCATAGACCACGGCGTCTCTATGGTCTGCCACCCTAGAGATGGCAGCCTCCACCTCAGTGGTGGACACATTCTCCCCGCGCCACCTGAACGTGTCGCCTGTTCGGTCTCGGAAGAACAGGTAGCCTAGCTCGTCGGCTACCAGGATGTCACCTGGAATAAAGAAAGTTGATTTTAAAACTTCATTATAGATTTTTCCAAAATATACATAACATGGTAACATCACACCTAGTTTCCCGAAGGGTTAGGCAGAGGTGTACCTATAGTACACCCACATTTCGCCAGTTATCTTTAGGCCTCATGTAATAGGGGGCGAGCCTATTGCCATCAACCGGGCACAAATCCAGACTCCGGGCTGATACTGATAAATTCCAGATAGAAAAATCCAATAACACGTTGCCCGACCTGGGAATCGAACCCAGGACCTCATGCTTAGCGGTAACGGTAGCGACCACTGGACCAACGAGGCAGTCTAAAATATGTTGCCAAAATATGGAGGTGGCCAAAATATGTTGACAACGTAATCGGAATCAAAGTATGGTAAAGTCAGGGATGAACTACCAAATAGAGCGTTTTATTTGATTGATTGTATAATGACAGTGTAATTATAAGCATGTCATACTCGATCACATATTTCGGCGGGGTAGTTGCGTTGCACACAAAAAATTACAGCCGTTTATTTAGACAGTTCAGTAACATTCATTGCGAACGAACTCTTACAACATAATTATGAGGCAGTTCTTATAACTGAACAGGCAGCTGTGCTGCTGGGGAATGTGTTGCGGAACTTCTTGTCCCCCGCTACAGCACTAGGAAGTGGTGAAGGGCGCGAGTGCCAGGGTACCGTCATTTTGACGTTCAAAAAGTGCTAATTTTCAGCCTAGTTTGAATAAATGACTTTTGATTTTGAATGTAGTTGCAATTTCCTCCAAAATCCTCCGGCTTGTTTTAAAGTGTGTGACTTAACCAGGGTGCAAGTTAGCAATGGAAAACCCTTTATTTGAGTTTACCAATTTCCATCAGGTTTTACATTCTTGTTGGCTTCCAGGGTAACCAAATTCGACAGTTAAGAGTTCGAAGCCTCAGGCCGACACACGGAAACCGGATCGTTAAGCAGTTAGGGTCGATCTATACAGGTCTCATACCACAAAGCTTACAGAGTTACTGGTCTTGGGTTGATCTATGGTTGCGAGTCGCCTAGACTATGCATACGTGGGTCACTGTTGTGCCGTGTGTCATGGGATGTCGCAAAGGTGACCAACCGTTATTTCCTGTATTGTTCCTTCGTTCTCTTCCTTGTTTTTGTTTAGTTACTAACATAGCCGTTAGTTTTACTAACAATCTTGTTGAGTATTGGTTAATCGAATAAAGAAAACTCTATTCTATTCTATTAATCTGTGAATTTACTTACTCTCTAGGCAAATTTTAGGACTTACTTACCCGATATAAAAGCAGCGTCACCGAAGTGGAAAACGTTCCTGACCACTTTCTTATCCGAGGCAGCCTTGTCCACGTAACCAAGGTACTGACGCGCTGGGTTGCTAGCTTGGATCTTGCCGATAAACACGCCAGGCTCGTTGGGTTCTGCTAGCTGTGGTAAAAATACTTTGATTATGTTTGGGTAGATTTTTGAGTGAAGTGATTTAGCGTGGAATCTCGTGTCCACGTTACACTTCCAAAACCAATTTGCTCTATGAAATATTTCAGAGGTTGTTGCCTTCTTCATATATTATCCACTTATAGCATCCAAAGTAAACTTTATTTTGATCTGCAACTTATAAATAACGCAGACGCGAATGCACATTAGAAAAAGCACCACTATTTGCGAAATATTTTAGCAAATGGGCGATTTCATAGAATGCAGGAGATTAGTCAATAGATTGATTCATCCATAATGACTTGCACAGAATTGCGGCCAAATCGGTCGTCAGCTAAGAATTGCCAGGTTAAGATAGGTGAAAAGGTGTAATTATAAATAAGTTATTTAATTATTATTTTTTCCCGGCCAAGTGCGTGTGTGCGACCACGCTTATTGAAGGGTTCCGTAGTTGGGATAAATGACAATGCGAGATCCTGCCCCAGTTATTTACATGAAATGTCAATTAATGAAAATAATTGTAATGATTATAGGACCTTTTCATAATACTTTTTTTTTCAATAGAACTTGCCGATTACAAATAAATAATAAAAGGAATTCAACCCATGAATTTCCTATTGTGTTACTTATTGCGCATGGAACACAGCAAAAAAAAGTTTTAAATACCTGTAAAACAAAAACTCATGTTACCATTATAATAATGTGTAACGTATAATTATGTTGTTTAAATCGCTTATTAACATTTATAAACTGCACCTAACCTATAATCAATGTCAATGTTGTTTTAAGATATTAACAGAAACTGCAAGTTCTACAGGCATTAGGACAAATGTTTAGTTAACAGTAATAACTAAGCTGTAAGATGCTGCATATTGCAGGCTTGTAAATGACTTTTTGATTTGAGTGGGGCAAAGTTCTATAGAGTTTCTGGCATTGTCCTTTATCCCAAAAACAAACTTTAAAATTGTTATAAAAACATGTTCTCCCAAACATCGATATACTTGTCATCATGTAAGTTTGTGATATATTTTTTTATGTGATAAAACTGCATTAAACGATTTTCGGACTGTTTCCATTACTTGTGCTATGAAACCTTGCTCCTTGCCAAATTTCATGATTCTAGGTTAACGGGATTTATTTGCGAGTATCAAAATATGTCGCATGAAACGCCGTAGTAGTAAAAGTACTGTTTTATTGCATTGACTAGCTCTAAGGGACTACGTATTTGATATTAAACTTGATACTTCAACGCGTTCCTTAGAAAAAGGGTCTTGACATACTGATCGACAAACAGACAGATAACGAAGTGATCCTATAAGGGTTTCGTATATTTTCCTTTTGAGTACCGAACCCTAAAAAAGAGGACCGTCGGCCAACAAACTGCGTTGCAATTTCGCAGAGGTAAATTTTGTATTTTTTTGATTTTTCACATTTTGCAACTAGGCGAGAAACAGGCTTGTATTTTCTTAAACCTTTAATCATAATCAAAGTCTTGACAAACCTGACAAAGACCCCGTGAATCTCGAATGGGTTCCCCGGTCTCCTGGTTAACTTTGATGATGGCGATAGGGTAGACTTTCGGGAAGATTCTCGATACGAAACCGATGGCACCTGGCGTACCGTCCACGTTAGCTGTAATAAATAATAAAAATTGGTTACTTAACGCATCTTCCAATAGAACTCATATACAGCTACACTTATGTGTAGCATTTTATCTCTTTTTTTTCTTTTTTATTTGAGATGGGTTTGCTCTTGACTTGACTAGTCTAGGTCAGAGGTGACAGAGACAAAGTCTACGATGGAGTGAACTTACCCAGAAGAAGCCTGTTCACTCTAACTTTGAAGAGATTCGGGTTGAATGCGTTCGGGAACACAGACGCAGGTAGTGAGTTCCACTCTTTTGCCGTGCGCATTATGAAGGATGTTTGGAAGCGCTTAGTGCGAATTGGTGGTAATTATCATTTTAACTTCAATACCTGAAAGTGTGGCGGCATCTACATCGCCATATGCGAACTACGCATCATACTGACGTCATCCAAAATCCTGCATTGCGCAAGCACAGTTTACCTTTAGGATAAGCGGACTTTACACCCTGTGCCTCATTTCTCTGATTTTAAAAGACGTCCTGTACACAGATAATATGAGGTTCTTGGAATAACCCTATATTCTGTATTTTTTTGCATACCTATATTGGCATTTCCTTCTGTCGCACCGTAGAACTCTGTAACAGACTCGATGTTGAACCTTTTCACGAAGTCTTTCCAGATCTGAAGTAACAAGAACAAGTGATCTCTGAATATTGTTGAAACAGTAAAAAACAATACCGCAAACAACGGGTAGGTGAAATAACATAACATCACGCCTGTTATCCCCGAAGGGTTAGGTAGAGGTAGCTATAGTACACCCACATTTCGCCAGTTATGCTTAAGTCCCATGTAATAGGGGGCGAGCCTATTGCCATCAACCGGGCACAAATCCAGACTCCGGGCTGCTACTGAGAAATTCTAGACAGAAAAACCCAATAACACTTTGCCCGAGCTGGGATTCGAACCCAAGACCTCACCCGGGACCCGGCCCGAGAATTGAACCCATGTCTTCATGATGAGCAGTAGCGTTTGCGACCACTAGACCAGCGTTACAGAAGCATAGGTATCTAATAATATCGATTAGAAAACCTAAAAATCATCGTGAACAAAATTCATCACTTTACTACGCTGTTCTGAAAGGTAATATAGTATTTAAATTATTATATAGTAGTATAAGTATACAGCAGACTGCCACTGTCAAATTCCCGATGGTAAAAACGCAATGATTGTGCCCGATCTGGGAATCGAACCCAGGACCTCAAGCTCAGCAGTATCGCTTGCGGTAGACTTATAATAATATCGATCTGAAAATTAACCAATAATTATAGTCATCACTTTACTATGCTATTCCAAAAGGTTAATTTCGGCAATATTCAATTCCTTTACAACGAAACACAAAATCGCCTACTCATTGCCAAACAAAGAAAACATTCTTTGTTATTATACATTTATCGCTATATAGGTAAAACGAAATAAACTCTACCTACATGCATAATTAAATCGGTTAATGGTCAATAAACCAATAAAAATGCCTGCGTCATGTGTGTACTGATAAACGTAATTAGCATTTGTCATGACCTTGGTCAAAGTTCAACGCACTAATTATATGATCGATATGTCATGCTAATGTGCTTCTTAGGCCCGGAGGCCCGTAATTAGTGTTTTTAACACTGTTTTAAAAAGAAACAGTTATAAATGTAACAGATACAATAATGTTACAGAATCAAAGTGTAACCTTTTACATGTACGTGTTAATTTGTATGAATATGTGTTACAGAACCAAGCAGTTTTAGGTATAATTGCACGGTTAGGCAACAACGCGCGGCGGACAGGCAGACCTAATGCTTATTAACCATAAATACATGGTAAATTTGGCAACGCCGCGATTACCTGATATAATTCTTTACATTTATAAATCCATTACAGATATTTTACTGTAACATATTTTATAAGTGTTAAATATTTGCTTCTGTTATCAATTCAAAATGAAACACTTATAGTTCTGTAACATTTATGAATGGATTTTTAAGTTTCTTATTTAAACATCGTTCCATTTCGTCGATCGCTTGAAGTTCACAGAGACAAAATTATGTTTCAGACATATTGTGATTTGTTTATGGTGCAAACGGGCCAAGCTTTGGCTCGGCTTTATAACGACCGTCATGAAAATCTGTCAACACACACACCACTTTACAACAGTATTTGACATTAAGTCAAACCCCGCTGCCGAAAGATTTAAATCTATAGATTTGCTCTCACCATTCTTAGGCACGCGTAAACGTGTCCATAATGAGAAAAGGAAGCTCACACATTCATAAATAGCGTTTTATGACAACCAAGTCAAGTCACTGCGTCATTGTGTATCAGAGGTATCAAACGCGACTATCTTTTGACGCGGTAGGGCGAATCTAACGATTTAAGTCTTTGTCGCTGTCATAATTTACATGACAGCCTTCAATACGGCAGTTACTTCCGTCCACCGATCTTCTAGGTAGCTGTAACTTTAGGGATATCTAACAGAACGCACCACTATAATGTTCGTTTGCACTAACACTAAGAAACAGTTGATGAACCCCAAATTATTATCGCACCTTTAGATTTTCAACTCTAGGCGCTGACCTAGGCGTGAAAATTCAACAGCACCTAAATAAATGACTAGATAACACCTTTAGTAATTAATTAAAAGTGAAGCGGATAAAAATGTACATTTATACTCCTTCAATTTCCATAATTACAGGGGGCAATGACTGACCGCATTTTTTTATATTTTTAACAGGGTGTTAAGTTATTAGTGTTCATTTACCACAATGAACTTACATATAGTCGCCGGCTATTAACTTGGCAAGAGTGGTTAGATGTGTTTTTCCTTTCTTTAACTCTCTTCTAAACAGATGTTTAAAAAAATATGGAAAAACATAAAATAATGACAAGCAATATAAGTTAAAAAAAAAGTGCACAAGTGCACATGCGTGAACTTACTCCCACTACGCCAAAACCTTGCCAAGTTACGTGCCGGCTAATATACTAAATGAAGAACTTATTACAATAAATCAGGTATAAGACCTGACCTTTTAAAATTTCTAGAAACTTGTTTTTATTTTAAAAATACAGTATAATATTTGATTTCATACACTTGGAATGAAATCAAATATTGTACTGTATTTTTTGCACACAGACATTTTTTGTTTTATAATAATGCTACTATTTGTTTTATATTTTTTCATTAAATGACGCATCATTATATTTTTTGTGTCCATGAAATAAGTAGAAACTTCCGAATAATTCTAGTTCATATTTTATATCTTATTAGAAGACGTATTACGAGAATAAATAAGTTATCACAAAAACTAGATATATCTGATATAGATTTATTTATGAAGATGAATTCATTATGGCATGTAATGATTTTGCTCATGATAGGTGATCCAACCCTAACTCTTAAGATTAAGTCTAAGATTAAGTAGATCTATATATTTAGCTGGGCCTACATGAAGAACGCATATTTGCCCAACTAACCATCCACCGAGCCATAAACAACGGTATATTTACAACTAGCTGCGACCCGCGCATTTGTTTGAAAAACATTCTAAAATAACCTTTCAATCTTCAAACAAGAATATATATTTTAAATATCACGTTTCTATCTACAATGGTTTAGGCTTCGGTTTTTCAGTCACTTAGTCCTGTGAGCCTAGACAAAGTAACATTCAATTAGCGATGACCCTAGTAGAAAAGTAAAAAAAAAAATAGGGTTGACATAAGCTATCGAAATGTCACGTGATTATAGATCGTAGCGTAGTACAGTGCGCGAGACCTGAGGTGAGCTTTGCATTTGGTTGACTGTAAATGTGATTACTAATCGCACCAATGTGATCGCGCGAGGGACGCACAGACCCTCAGGCCGATTGTATAAATCAAAGCAATCAATCAAAGGCAGCTGGGTGTCTATGTGCACTCACACAAATGCAAAGCTCAGCTAAGGCCTCGCGGACTGCACCATAGTGGAGCGGCCTACGTGGTGGATTACGGCCCACTCCCTCTCACAGGAGGAGGAGACACAATAAATTGCAATACAATACAATAATCAGGAGGCCTGCCTGAGCAGTGGGTACACTATAGGCTGATTATGATAGATATAGGTTTACTTGCCTGTGGTCTCAGCCCGTTGCCGTAAATCACGCGCACTTTATGCTGTGTATCAGCCGGTGAGGGGGGCGTGGCTAAAACGTAGCGACACATCTCTCCAATGTAGTGGGCAGCCTGTGTGACATATAAACATACATAGGTGAATACGATATTATTATAAACCATATAAATAAGGAGGACATACGAATTTCATATGATAAAGGCAATCCTTGTTCTAGAAAGGAAATAAATAAATCAGGTAGAAAACCCATGACATCATTTGTGTTTCATTTACCCATACAATAAACCAAGCATAAATAACAACATTCTATACTTTGCTAAATAATCAAGAACAATAGTGATATAAGTAAACAATGATCGCATAGTGATACATGTTTGTTTTGCAAAGTTAAGTGGTCCTCTAAAGATACATCAATTGAAGGATACATCGACGAAATACCGCTTAAATACAAGGTCAATTTTTTTCCCGGGGGAAACTGTAACCATGTATTCAACATAAATAATTATAATTCTAACCCGGTGCATTTTTTGTGAGTTATGGTTATTTAAAAGAAAAAAATTATGTGTGCATTTAAACCGCGTGGATATTGCATTTTTCTATGGAACTTTATTTTTTAATGACCGACGATTTTTTTACGCCAGTTGGTCTTGTATCATGTGCTGAATTCATGGTTACAGTGTCCGCACTGCTTAAATATCCTGATTTGTCACAATTACTTACTGCAAAAGCAGAGTGTGGAAATATTCACATAAGACCAGATTTTATTAAGGCCATTATCATTTTATTTCACAATATTTTTTCATTTACTTTTGAACATAATATAACATAACGCCTGTTTTTCCTGAAGGGTTAGGCAGAGGCTTATCTATGGTACAGTCAGTGATCTGCATTATCCGACCCGTTTTCCGCTCTTCTTCTTTGTAAAAGGGGTCAGGTAATGTAGAGGACTGACCAACCACATTCCGCCTGATATGTTACTGTACATCTGAGAGCCAGCCCGGAGTCTGGATATGTGCCCGGTTAATGGTAATAGAGTCGTCAACTATGGAACTTATATTTACCAAAAAAAAAACATGGGAACGTACTACCGGGATTTTGTACCCTACGTGTTAATCCAGGTGGCTGTGTGCCAAATTTCATCCAAATCCGTTCAATCCGGAACATAAATCCAGACAAACGAACCAAAATTCTTAAAACTATATTAACTTTTTCAAACATATTCAACATACCTACAGTTTTCACTTCATTCTATTTTATTATAATATGTTCTAGATTGCCCGATTCACTTGACTGACTTCATGATGGTATAAATTAAAATATTCACAATAAATTGTTTGCACAACGGCCGCCATGCGATAGTACAAATAATTACACGCCAAAGGTACAATAGTAATGCCAATTATGTAGATGAGCAAACTTATTGACCTTGTAAAGTTGTTGTATAGTTAATAGAATCGTTTGATGATGCCTTTAAATAATGATACCTAAACCAGGCCAAGTTTTACAAGATTCTGTTAATTTTATGTGATCAGCAAATAGCAGTCCACTGCTGGAAATAGGCTTCGCTAATGTCACGAATTTTGACTCGATTGAGCTGCAAGCAGTAACCGATAATTGATACAACAAATGCTAAGGCCCTGATCTATGCAGTGCGACTATAAACTTGCACCGTCTAAACATTGTTTGTACTTTAAACGATGCAAGTGATTTGTTGCTTCAATTTTATGGTATGCTACAGGCAAGAAACTTGCATCGTGTTAGTAGGAATTTGATTATTCGATTAATGATTCGTAAGAGGAAAGCGAGAGTTGCCCGCGAAATTCGAATTATCTTACGTTTTTTTACAATTTGAACATTGACCTGCAGTGTCAGGTTCTACGTTGAACAAAATATGATTCGCGACCGTAACAGGTATGTATTTAAAGAATTATAAAAATTAAAGTCATCAATAGTAAGAAGAAGACCAAGGACTAAGTAATCCTATTGAATAACTATATCATTAATTTAATTAAGTTTTATATAAAAGTTTGCAATTACCTACTCTCACAAAACTCTTGTGGTATATAGCATTATTTATCACAACTCCAAGACCCCAAGATACAGACGCCGCCTAGTTTGGGGTCCGCCGTAAAGATAAAAAGGAAGTTCGCTAACAGTTACAGACCGACATTAAATTAAGTTCACTTTATGGTAATAATTGTAACATTGATTCAATAAAATATTATAAAAAAATATTTTATTTGACTACTCTGAGAAGAAAGGATGAAATCTTGACATTTGAAGATTACATGAATTTAACCCTTTAAACTTATATAGTCCTATTGATAGAACAAACTGACACGGACCTTCCCTCTTAATAAGAAGTAATTCCTTCATGACACACGTATCTGTGGTCATCGGAAAATTTAAGTCTAGAGATGCCGATGCATTCCACCAGTTTTTATGACTTTAAGTAGTACGGTTATGGAATGCCTTTCCCATGTCGATAAGGCATGCTCAATCACTGTCCACTTTTAAAATTCTGTTAAAAAAAACACTTGTTCTCTCCTTAAACATGATTACTTAAAGTTTCCTTGGTCTTGCTTCGTGTTTATTCTTGTATATATATGTGTAGACAAATACATGTTTAATGTATGTATGTTTTTAATGAATATGTAAATGGTACACCACTGACTACCTGCAGTACTGTATCTCCTTCTCCCTTTAATCCATCCAAAGGTTGTATGTAAAAGATTGCTTTTAGCAATAAGACTGCCCATTGTGTCACCCAATGTAACATTGTTACATCTATGTATGTAATTTATAAGGTGTACATAATAAAGAGTATTCAATCTATTCTAATTATTGTTATCGATAGCAGATGATGATCTCGCTTTAACGTAGTTGGTAAACTATGTTAAAAAAAGTGTGGAACGTTGGTTTTTCATATGCATCTGCATACAATGAAAACCTCTACAGTAAGAGGAATTAGCATCGATCACTAATAAAAAACTAGATACACAATCCCATGCAAAAGTTCTCTTAAAACTGTCCCCAATTATGTTTACGAAATTCTAGTTGAAATAAATATACGTAATGGAAATTCAACCTTAAACGCTACGGTCAAAGTTGTATTCACAAAGCTATGTACAAAAAGCAATAAATTTTTACGAGCGATACTCGCTGGTCAACATACATCAAAACAAATTCAACCTTACAAGCATGTTTCAAAGTCGGAAATACAATGTGCCAAATGAAAGCAATAAAACTTTACGACCGAGGGTCGCCGCTAGGACAAGGAGTGAGTGGAGTTGAACTGTTCAATTTATTTTTTTAGTTTGTAATGGTAAATGTTTTTTTTTGTCAATGCATCAAAAAGTTGGTGTAGGTAATAAAGCACATCTTAGTCTATGTTGCATAAGTGTTATGATTATAATTTACCTGAAAAGTAAATATGGTTTTGTACATATACGTATGGCGCTTAGTACATAACTTATAAAAAGAAAATGTAAAGGGGTGGGATCCTGGTGTCCTGAAACACAGGCCACGAGCCTAGCTTAGGCACCAGTCTCCCACAATATATATACTTACCAGAATTATGTATCTTTCTCGAATCTGACCAATGTAAAATAATTTATGTATATAGTGGTGAGAAAAAATAAAGTTGATTGATTGATTGATGGTTTTGGATAGGGCACCACATTAAATTAATAATTAAACTAAAAATTATATTATTTATTTTTTCTTTAATTTGTGATAAAATAATAAAGGTATTGCTTGACAAACAACTTATATCAAAATTCAATAGTTACTTAATATAAAAAGTAGGTTCAGAAAGTTCTTGTAAAATCAAAAAGAAATTGTTGACGTAATATTCAGATTTAAAATTTTCTATAGATTTTTATGTTTTCCGTGTATTGTATAGCCTTGTAACTTTTTTCGTAGTCACACTTACCATCACTCATCATCACTTTCTAAAAAATACCTCGAACAAACAACGCTTCCTTGGGTCGGCTTTAATACTGATATACATTCTTCACACCTCACTGGTTCTCGTGGAAAGCAAAAAAGGCAAAATCTATGAAATAATACTACAATATTTATAGAAGCAGTAAAGAAGTCTCATAATACAAAAAACAAAACAATCATTCTTTAATAATAAAATAAAAAAAGAAACAATAGCGTCTCCAACAATGGAACAGAGTCAACGCACGTAACCCGAACAATTTAAGTGGGCATGCGATAGTACGAGTAAATACGTTAACTAAGAGTCTTTACAATTAAGATGCTTTATAACTCGTGCTGTTTATTTGGATTTAATTTAAAAAAATGTTTTACGATGATTTCTTGACAAAATATCAATATTTACAATAAAGTGATAACAATAGTATAATGTTAATATTAATACTTACCGAAAATATAAAACTCCATCCTTTTTTAGCGTTCTAGATGTGTTATTTTTACAGTTTTTATTCGAGCAATGAGGCGTGTTTACCGTTCGAGCGTTCGAATTCCACTAGATTAAAAGCGCACCCGAATGTTCAAATGGGTGCGCGTTTGGTGAGGACACTTTTTGTCGCTGATTGTGTATCTAGTTCTTTATTAGTGATCGATGGGAATTAGAGAATAAATCAATTATTTTGTTAACAACGGAGCAATGAAAACCGATTTGCGTGTTTCACTAAGCGTAGCAAAATAATTCTTACGAATAAAAAACCAACAAATTTTAGTTCGGTATTGGACCTGAATTATTTATTTACCGACCCAAAAGTCAATTGTGTTAACATACCGTAGCCTTATATTTGACGCAGTCCGGGAAGTATTGTGAAGCAGAGAATTTTGATTTCAGAGCCACTGTGCAGCCAAGTATCAGTGATTGGCCGACGCTTATTACTCCACCCGCGGTGTGGTAGAGGGGTAGCGGACAGTACAACACATCGTGGCCTTCCAAACCCATGTAGTGGAGTCCAGTTGTCATGAACACAAATCTGAAAAAAAAAAAAGAAAACTGATACGGGTGCTAACTTTGCCACATAGTTACAGTTTTTTTTTTAATGTAGCCCATGGTTCCTTTCAGTTTTCGTTCTCTGAGGACCAATCTACCCCCATGGGCTTGAAAAAAAAACCACCCCATACAGAATGAATGAGAAAATTAATTATCTTGTTTTTCAATTTTGTGAATTGTTCCCATGTATTTTAATGGTGTAACTAACCCGACTTTATTTATATAGATTACTTGAGTAAACTTCACATTTGTGGTGGAATCTATATTAAAAGTAATAATTGTCGGTGAAACCAATGGTATGTTTGTGAAAACAACTATCCAGGAGGCAAAAACAAGAAGAAAAGAAATTCTCGGTCCATGGAACATGGAACATAAAGAACTGCCCCTGACAAGGCAGAACGCAGAATTGAAAATTTCAATATACTCTTAATTATAATGCTGCGTACACACCAGACCAACGAAAGTCATCAAAGGATATTCGGCGTTGGCTACCCCGCACGTTCATTGGCCTTCGAAGGTACGTCCAAATACATTTGGTGTTCGACCAAACGAACGGTCGATTGCTTCTACCTCTTTGATGTTACCGCAACGCTGCGTACAGCCGTCACACGCGAAACGATTATTGGCGTTTGTTAAACCGTCTAGACAGGACCAACGAAGGCCAGCGTAACCTATTCGTTGGTATTCGTTGGGCCGGTGTGTACGCAGCATAAGAATAATTTGAGTGTTACCTAGCATTAGAAATAACAGCAGCTTTAGGCAATCCTGTAGTTCCAGACGTGTAGATATACAACAGTTTTCCTTGGAAGCCCTCAGCGTCTGCCAGCGCCCAGGGTGCAGGGGGCGTTGTCTCCACCAAATTCGTGAAATCGGAGATATCATCACCACTGCTTTCTACTTTCGGGTTCGACGGATTCAGAGGACGCTGGGAGAACTTGAACAGCTTCAAAGATGGACTCAATTCTTTGGCTACATCCTGTACAGCTAGAATAAGGCATTTAGAAGGTATTAGAAATCTGTGTATAAATAATATATTTCCATGTGAGCATCGAAGATAAAAAAAAATAGACCTTGATGAGATTAACTAGATACTTACTGGTAATATTTATGCAAAAGAGTGTCAACAAATACTAGAATAGCATCGTACTGTTAGCATAATAATATAATCTAATGGAAGTTGACTTATTTAATGATTTTCCAAGTTTTGCCTTCCCATTATTTTAAAATTGTCAACTAATGTAACTATGCTTTTATTAATGTAACCTTATTACGGTGGCCATTAGTACTTACTACGTACTTTTAATTATATGAGTCAAACTCAAATCATTTATTTCAATTAAACCATTTACAGGAACTTTTGAATTGTCAAGGAATCGGTCAGTCAGAAATATGAAGCTAGTTGCCCATTCCAAAGCGCAGTAGGTCACAAGCGCGGTAGTAGCAATATGGTTTGCCCCTTCACATTAATAACTCTTAATGTGAAGGGGCAAACCATATTGCTACTATTATTTATATTTTCGTAGTTGGCGAGCCACTGGTAACGGCCGCGAAGAGTTCTAGGCCGTAGGGTCGAACCTAGACAGACGCTTTACTTTGTGTAAATTTTTTCATCACCACTGCTCTCAAAACGGTAAAGGAAAACATCGTGAAGGAACCAAAAATTCGAAGACATGTGGCCCTCTCACCGAGAGGAGGCCTGTAATCCAACAGCCGAGAACATTATTGGCCGATTATGCTCAATTGTTAAGGGTAATTCACGTCAAAATAGTGAAGCGTTTACAGAGTTCAAAGTCACGCTCTCTGCTCATCTGTTCAACCTGAGTTCGAAGTCCAAGGTTCAGGACTGTTGCTGCTTCAATAGATAGTACTAGGTCAACGATGATTCAGAATGTTGGTTATAAATCATACTTTGGTCTTGTTAAGGTAAACTGCGCTACAATGTGTGGTTCCTACTTCCTAGTTGTAGTCTTCTTTGCGCTACTAACAATATCCTGTGTTTACTAGCAGTGGGAATTAAGTCCTCAGATTATGTATGTGAAGAACAATGACTTGGTGAAGAAGTACAGAAGAAAAAGACAAGCTGCGCCGACCCCCTAAGTAAATTGGAAAAAGGTCAGGAAGTTCATGAATTCATGAGTCATCTAATCTGTACCCTAATTGCGTAATACAAAATCAATCGGAATCTGAATCGTTTTGAAATAGATTGCTAATCCATTGCTTCATAAGTTCTATAAAAAATTCTGCTCAACAATGTACAAAACGCAATGAATGTTGTTGAATTGTCAAAATCAAACAGACTAATCGTAACCGTTTACGAAAATGTGTTACGCAATTAGGGTGCTTGTCTATTATTATGCTCGGTTCACTCGCTACATTCAGAATCAGGTGACGCTAAACGGCTTCCGTAGTTTCAATTTTGAATTCTACGCGTTCGGAGCCGACAATGACGGGTCAATAAATTAGAAAAACACGGAAATGGACATTGAACAATGTAGTTCTTTTAGAGAATTAAATTCTCGATACCAAACCGTCCCAATCCCAACTAATATTATAAATGCGAAAGTATGAATGTTTGTACTGTTTTACGCCAAAACGGCTTAATGGATTTTAATGAAATTTGGCACACAGATAGACCATGACCTGGGTGAGGACCTATACTACTTTTCATCCTGGACCGCAGAGGAAGTCGCGGGCAACAGTTAGTAAGAAATAAAATAATGATGATTAACAGTTTTTTTGATGAGGACAAACATTAGTTTGTCGGTCAGCTAGTTAGCGAGAGTCGGGTTCAAGGTTGCGATCACGTTTATTTGTCAACAACTAGATAAATATTAGGTACATGTATTGTATGGGAAATAGTTATGAATCGGGTTGCTCGATACACGATTACACGCTACACAAAGAAAATAAAACAAATGAATGCGAAGGTACCTATCTCAGAAAATATGGCGGGTGGCAAATTCGGTACCTTTTTCCCTACCTTCTTTTCAATTCAACAGTCATTTGAAAATGGTTGGCGGTACAACTTGGGAAACCAGTCATATCATAATCAGCCTATAATGTTCCCACTGTTTCGACACAGACCTCATCTCCCTTCGGTGAGAGGGAGTGGGCCGAAATCCACCACGAAGGCCCAGTGACGAAGGCCCTTTTTCACGAATCTTAATCAAAGGCCATAAACTAATCGTGCAACGTATTTTAAGTATCGTTCGAGCCAGTACTCAAACATCAACATGAATTTGTTGTAGCCAGATACTTAGGGAGATTATCAGCCCGCCACAAGGTGTTTACTAACTTTTGTACATAATACAAAAAACCTGTTTGTCAAGTGTCTTACCGGCTTGGTATTCATCGGAGAATATCAACGCGTCACATTTGGCGACATTGATGGAATGTACGAGAGCGTTGCCTCGCTGGTTTGTGTTTATGAGAGGTGTGATTCCGCCAAGACGGGCTATGCCCATCCATAGCGCCGGTTGTTGGGGACAGTTGTTCACTAACAACCCAACAATATTCCCCTTCTTTATACCCTGTGTCTTTAGGACAGCTGTTACACGCAAGCTGTAATCTTCCACCTAAAACAAAAAAAAATGTAAATCAACGTGACTAAAACTAAAAACCCCCTATGTAATGTGTGATTTTGAAGATTTGAAGAACCTTTGTACTAATAAATCCATAGTATTTACTATTTACTTAAATACACTGCCGTTTGTTGTCCCTGAGTAAATAAATAGTAGTTTACAAGAATAAAGGTATACATAAAACAAAGTCGGGTTAGTTAAACCGTTCTTGAGTTATAGTATATGTATAACTCAAGAACGGCTGGACCGATTTTTATGCTCTTTGATTTGTTGGATTTGTCTCCGCCCCGAATAGCAGAATAACTATAAAAACAAGGTAAAAAATTACGAAAATAAAAATAAATGAATATATAATGGAGATCAAAAATGTGCTTCAAGATAAATACTTGTTTAAGTACCTCAAACACAATATAAGAAAGGTAGAAAAGGTATGCAATGGTAGCATACAAATTGATCCTCTATTTGACCTGCTCGCGTATTATGACCGGGTTTTATAGGAGGAAGAATAGACAAAGTGACAGATAGAATAGACAAAATTACACATAGAATAGACAAAATGACATAGAATAGACAAAATGTTTTTTTTTTTATTCGTCTGTCATTTTGTATATTCTTCCTTCTTCGTGTCAGTGGTCGTCACGCTACGCGTGCAGCTTGGTGCATTTCTAAGCTCTGTATGGAATAGCGGTGGGTAACTCCGGAGGTACTGATCCAAAGGAGCCGGTACCGAACGCGGATACGTAAACCTTATTTATTCCTCACAATCCTTACCGGCACACAGTGGGTCGAAACTATGATTTTAGTGACTTAGGGCTCAACTTTGCTTTTTCACTTTTTTTTTTATGCGGATGGGTAGAGCTCATTAACCTCAATAATAATTGTTCTGATGTATTATTTCCTAAACTTTATACTTTGGGTAGAAAAATGTGTTTTGTTATTTTTTTGTATGGAGCGGCTCAAATAAACTTAAATTCCTGCTAAGTAGCGTGTGATCCCGCGTTGAAACTTTATTTTTCATATACCTTGTCTGGTCTATTATCATTTGATGCTATAAACAAATGCATAAAGTTGCAACTCTGCCAAATAAATGGATCGAAAAAAATGAAAAAATATATAGAATAAAAAGCTACATTTTTTACTTTCGTAAGTTCTTTTAAGTTAAATTTGATATGGAATAGTAAGTAAAAGCACGTAATAATACACATAGTTACTTAACAACTAACAACAATACATTTAAAAGGTCCCTAATTAGCTTAAATTTACTAATATATGTAGTATTAGTAAATTTAAAGCTAATCACACTAATCATAATACATTTAAAAGGTCCCTAATTAGCTTAAATTTACTAATATATGTAGTATTAGTAAATTTAAAGCTAATCACACTAATCATAATACATTTAAAAGGTCCCTAATTAGCTTAAATTTACTAATATATGTAGTAGTAGTAAATTTAAGCTAATTAGGGATCTATGAATTTCAATTTCTTTGTTTTAATGACTTTAACATGTTTATGAAATGTTATTTTAAGTTAGATTTAATACTGAATAGTGAGTAAAGATAGGTACATAATAATACAAATTAGTAAAGGTAAACTAACATTACTACAACTAACACAAGCAAACTAAAAACTAACTATAAACAACATCAAACATTACTATTTCCTTTCAATTATGAGTTTGACATTTATAAACTAATAAAAAAAACAAGAAACTTACAAACTACCAAAAAATCTTATTCACTATCGCTATGACTATCTTGTAAATTATCTACATCAATAAAATCTATATCGGATTCTGTGGGAAAAATCAGCAGAAGCTCTTTGACTTTTGGAGAGAGAACCATTATATTTTGTTTCACCATTCGAGGTCTTAGACTTGTGATCTTTGGATCAGAAGACAAAAGAAGATTGTGTATAATATCCTCATTTGTCGCCGTTCTACTTACCTTTCTAGAATGACTCTCTCTATATTTCCGGAAATCTTTATTACGAGCTTCCGCTGCCTCTTCCGACAGTTTACCTATAGGTATGGCACCAAAGTGTGAATAAGAAAGTATCGGGTGAATATGTACTACTTTTCGGTTTACTTGTACTTAAACACTCTTTAACTTTTTCTAGATCTTCGGGGTGATTTAGTAAATGGTTCATAATTTTTCCTACATCCTCATTTCCGGTGTTTCTTAAACTAGCAATTGTAGTAGCTTTAAGTTCATCCGGGGATAACGAAAGCGATTGGTTAATTTGATCAACGCGTCGTCGTTTTTGCCTGGAGCCCAATTCCTCGAAAGGTTTTCGAGGTGTAAATGTAGATGTCGAAGCTTCTGTAGTAGATGGTGGTAGATTTTCGACATCTTCAGTATTACAAATCTCGAGCCTTTCCTGTTCAGTGTTCACAGCTTCAGGTATCATTCCTTCGGGCCAGTTTATTGCACGTTCCAACCAATCACCATTTTTTCTTACAAACTGTGCTAACGTGCGACTACTTCGTTCCCATCTTGCACTTATATTTGAACAAAAGCGCGTACAGAATTTTTGGAGCTCAACACTGTTCTCTTCGGTCACGTTTATTTTATGTTGTAGGAATTGAAAGAATTTTTGACTATCCGACAGTGACTTGACCTGCTCTCTTAAAATCATAAATAAATCTAAATTGTTAACTAAATTATCCATTATAACGAAAAAGGGACGATCAGAATCACGAGATGTTAGTAGTAGTACGAATAAACGAACACTAGTTAGTATATAATAAATTATGGTCATTTTATACTTCCAGAATCCAGTGACAAACAATGTTTACTAATTTTTCTACTACCCTCATTAACTAATTATCCTAATTAATATTACAGTAATGACTAAAAGTGAAAAACATTGTTATTTTATAAGGTAAAAGGTTAAGCTAATTACAGTAATTAAACACACAAATAGAAATTAATTGATTTCATATCCACATTTTTAAATAAAGGTCCCTAATTAGCTTAAATTTACTAATATATGTAGTATTAGTAAATTTAAGCTAATTAGGGACCTTTTAAATGTATTGTTGTTAGTTGCTAAGTAATTATGTGTATTATTACGTGCTTTTACTTACTATTCCATATCAAATTTAACTTAAAATAACTTACGAAAGTAAAAAATGAAGCTTTTTATTCTATGTATTTTTTCATTTTTTTCGATCCATTTATTTGGCAGAGTTGCAACTTTATGCATTTGTTTATAGCATCAAATGATAATAGACCAGACAAGGTATATGAAAAATAAAGTTTCAACGCGGGATCACACGCTACTTAGCAGGAATTTAAGTTTATTTGAGCCGCTCCATACAAAAAAATAACAAAACACATTTTTCTACCCAAAGTATAAAGTTTAGGAAATAATACATCAGAACAATTATTATTGAGGTTAATGAGCTCTACCCATCCGCATAAAAAAAAAAGTGAAAAAGCAAAGTTGAGCCCTAAGTCACTAAAATCATAGTTTCGACCCACTGTGCGGCACCGCGGTACCAAATGATTCCGGAGCGCGCGTTCACTGTTCACTCTCGTTCACTCGCTCAAGTCACTCGGAAGTACTCGGAACACGTCGTATCGCTCTAACTAACCAACTGTTCAATTCAAAATGTGCCAAATGATCCAGTGAACCAAATGAATAAAATGTTCTGCGAAACCGGGGAACCAAAATGAGCGAGTGAGTGCCGGTGCCAAAGGAATAAATAAGGTGAACCGGTACCGGACACGGAGTCGGAATAAATGAATCAATTCACTTGCAGGAATAAAGATTACCCACCGCTAGTATGGAACATTTATCTTCTTAAAATACCCCTTACTTATTTTAAAGGATGTTTAAAATTCAGACAAGCCAATATACCTATGACTTATTTCTATGGAATATTGACACTGACAGCTCATCAACGCGTTTTAGATGAGCTGAACGCGTTCAGTAACATTGGTGAAATCGGTACTTAGAGGAATGTTAAATATTAGGATGATGTATATGTGTGACAGTCAGTCAGGAAATTATTCTTTCTTCCAAAAACATAAGCACTTGCCTATTTAATCTTTGTACTTATCATTTGTACTTAAGTAAATTAGTGGATTATTGTTTGACAAGTTTTGTATGTGATAAATCAGTATGAGAAACCGATTCCTGAAAGACTTATGAATTCTCATCTAACATCTGTAATATTTCAGGCCTGCAATCTCTGATAAGGTGATCTTAAGCTGAAGATATTACTACATAATGGTGTACTGGTAGAAGACATAAGTACACAATAATTTAAAAAACCCACTCTTCTCAGTTAGGTATGTGTTTTTTTGTTGTGTTTACGAGGTGAATGTTTTTATTTTATTTTATTCACACACCGTGAATACAACACAGCGACAATAACATACGCCCGAAGGCGTTGATATTAAACTGAAGCTTTATCTTTTACCGCGTGGAGGTACTCCCAGCCATTGAGTTCATGTTATTAATATTGTTCACACACGTCTCTCGCTTTTTGTTGCCCAGGCTGATATGTATACGCGCTGTCTGCTATGCACACTGGATTAACAATAGTAACGTTCAACCTTATTATTAGTAAGACAATAAGTAAGTATAACTAATTTTTTAATGTCAAATATTTTGTTGTTTCAAGCATTTCTCATTCCATATTACATTTAACAAATAAGTTGTATATATTTTAGTAAGCCATTTATAAAACCCGTTATTCTGTTACCCTACTTTCTAATTGAAGAAAATTATATGAATTTGGTGCCAAAAATTACAGATTTTTGGAGCCAAATTCATCTTGTTTTTTTAATATTGATATACCAAGTGCCCCTATCGCAATTAAGATGAATCTAATAACAACTCTCAAGATAAAACCATTAAGCCACAGAAACGCCGATGCTACAGAGTGTGCCAAAGAAATATATATACATACACTCGAAAAACATAACCCTCCCGGCAGTTAGGTAAAAATCAATAAACTACACTATATTCAAATTAGAATAAGCTACACTATATTCAAATTTGATTTAATTTATGCTAAAAGGTTTCAACTTTCATTTGAAGTTGGATCAATGAGTTCAAGTTGAACATTTATGAATATAGTCACGAGACTAAGTTACACAGGCAACCAAAACGTGGTGAAAAATGTCCCATTAAGGGGGCAATAATTTTTCCAAAACTTTTAAATTAACTTGAATTTAAACAATGGTTAATTACTGCTCATACCAAATTCAACGGAATTAATTACAGTTTCCTGAAGGACAAAACATGGTGTTTTCTTTTTGCATATTAAAGTTTTGAATTGTTTCCAATTGGTGCAAACTGTATTTTTCTATGACTGCAATCTGGTCGGCCACAATACAAATATTAAAAGAAATATTATTTGCAACAATAAATTATGTAAATAATAAAACTTAATATTTTTTTCTTTTAATTTCAATAAAAAGACAATTTAGTATACTGTTGAAAGTTGAAGACATGACCCCATAAAGGTATAAATGTAAAAGTTATTACAATAAGACTGAGAAAGACAACTTTCTCTTCTATAATGCATCAGCAATTTCAAAACGCTTTCTTTCACTACCTTCACTATCATCTCAGTTAAAAACATAATGTTCTGTGTTTCAGAGGTTCAAACTATGCATGATTAACACTGATGTTAGATTATTTATGTTTGATTTCTACTGTGTTGAAATATGTTCTGTGTGAGTACAACTTGTGAATTTGTAATGAAGAACAACAAAATAGTAAGGTAAGGTTTGTTGTTTTTCAATGTTTGCTACACCTCAATTTTGTGCCAAGGTGCTTAATTTATTAATTGATCTACTGAAAATGTTGTTAAAAAGTGTTACAAACCTCCTTGAAGGACCAGACTTCATCTTGGAATAAGAAACAAGGCTTATCAGGATGCCTCTCCACAACATTGTGGAACACATCTGGTAAAGTCAAGTTTTTGCTGCTGAACTTCCTTGTTATCCATAGGATTTTTATATATGACAATAAGGCTCTAGAATGGTAAAATAAGTTATTGTTAATACTCAAATAAACAATAGTGAATTTGACATAAAACCTTTTTGACAAAGTTGTTTTGTTGAAAAATTTATACAAATGACAGTGTAATTGTATGGAGTTTAAACTTGGTGATTGATTTAGTATTACTTCTGTAATTATTAACACTATTGAATAAAAAATGCGTTACGATGACGTGCCAGTTAGTTCCCTTACCTGAGATCTCTTGGAGCAGTCCTAAGTGCGATGTAACACCAGTGTGCATGGAATGCAACGAGGTAAACAGCACAAAGAATTATAACAGCCACAAACATACAAAGGAATCCCTGGGAGAGCCAAACAGTGGCACAGGCAGCCGCAATAGCGGCCAACAAGAGCACCATCACGACCGCCTTTCGCAACGAAACGCGTCTAACTGCAGAACGGCGACCCACTGTGGCTGTGGCGCGATGTGCGCCCGTTGACTAGCTTTGATTCATTCACTCGCCCAGCGCACTATTTGCGAGAACCTCTCAAAAGGCAAGCAAGCAACAGGAGCACTTTATTGTTAAATAAACAGTATAATTATATCTACATGACAATATCTGGAAACGTGCACATAATTGTGTAACTTTTCGCACTTTGCGATTGTAAACGAGTTCCTTATGCTCAGTCGCTGCTAAAATTAATTAAACAAAAATTCATTTAGAATTTACAAAAACCTGATTTTCGTAGTCGATCAATGATACGCTCAAATAAATTATGAGAGCACAATAAATCATATCTTGAACAACGAACGCAAATGTAAACCTTGCGAGGCCTTGTCGGTATTTGACGTTTGTCAATTTATAATGTCAAATGTCAATATTGTCAATGTCACCTTTCAAAGAATACTGACAGAGAGCTGCGTTTTTTACAGTGTGTAAAAATTGATTGTGAATGCATTAAAAAATCACCAAAATATTTTAATTTATTACGTTTATTCATATTCTTTTGAAAGTAATACTATTGAGGCCATTGAAGAAAATTCGTTGTCTTTCAAACGTTTAGTTAGCGCACATCATACACTTTTTTCTGAATACTGGTTATTGGTCGATCAGGTAATAGAGTTTTACCCTCATCTGTAGTTGTAATGACAAAGATAATAGTAATATATTGACAATGGACAAATGGGTTGCCTAACAAAATCACGTACCATATCATAACAACATCACGCCTGTAATCCAAAAAGGGTTAGGCAGAGGTGTACCTACCATACACCCACATTTCGCCAGAAATGCTTAATTATAGGCTATTAATTGTTTGTCTGTAAGAATCAGGGTAAAAGTTTAGTATCGTTTGGCAGGAGGAAGGGGTGGGGAGGTGGTGGGGGGGAAGGAGGGGGGTGCTCCGTCCCCCCTGGTACCACTCCCGTGAAAAGGTAACGCACCGTTCTTGAGAAAAACTAATTATTGTAACCTAACCTCAAAACACTTAAATGTCGCTTTTCTAACGTCTCCGGCGCTGCGGGAAGTGCAACCCCTTCGCCCTTGCGTAACAAAGGATAGGCACCCATGCTAACCTCCGCAGCTTCGGCTTACTGGTCGCCTCCGGCGACCAGCCTCAGCCGCTACGATTCGCACGGGTGCCTATGCTTTGTTACAGCGGGCGGGGGTTGCCCTCCCTTCGCGCCTCCGGATTTTTATAAACACTCTAGGGGTAGGAGCCAAAAGACTACGTGGAGTCGGGGTGCCCCGATTCGGTTTTGGAGCAATGTCGACCTATTTTAACCATGAAGTGGGGGTGCACTAACTTCTCACAACTCTGGGAGGAACGGAATGAACGTAAAAAAATGACACTGACACATGACGCAAATAGCGTTTTTTTTTTTTTGACGTTCCGTTTCATCGATTTTGCACGACAGTTTACACCACAGACAATACACTAGTACAGATTTGGTTGTCAATCGCCGATTTTAACGTTTCGTTACGCTGTAATCTAATTTGAGGTTAGAAACATTTATTATTAATTTCTCGAAAAATACGCATTACCTTGTAATAAGAGTGGTAGCATTATAATAAGGGAACCCATCCCTACCATCTTCAACCCTTTTTACCCCAAAACTCCTGCCAAACGATACTAGATCCAAGCCAGAATCAGTACTAGCAAAAAATAAAACAATTGAAGGCGTTTTGTTACTTATCATAATTATTAACATGTTCATGTTGTTGTGTAAAATGTTCGATTCGGGAGTGTCTTCCTTATGTCTTTATTTCGTAGTGTTGTAGTGTAGATAACATCTAAAAAGAGAAGAGAAATTGGTTAAGTGTGCAAAACCGTTCACATGTTAAAATAAGAAATCTGAACTAAGCTATTCAATTAGTGCATTATTTGGATTAAAGAACCACAAAATGAACGAATAAAATGTGAGCATATATCACTTAGTTCAAATTTTGGTCATGAATCCTAAAGCTGAACAGTGCAAGATTTCATACTAAAACGAGCATTAAAATAACACTAAAATCGTGTGTTCAACTTTTGGTAATTATGTTCATACATTTATTGATAGATCTTCCACCTGAGGATACAAGTTCTTTTTTTTATGGAAGTCGGACAAACTGTGTTACAAACTGTGTTGTAGATGGTCAGATGATCAATGGGGAAGGCAACTGTCAAAATGGCGCTGTCGTAGCTAGTTCCCAACACAAGCTAATAATACAAGGCGTGATGTGGTATTATTTTATTTTAGCGAAAATTGACGCTTTGTTGTGTTCCTAGATACTACGAAATTGGAGTCCACAATTTCCCGAAAGCCCCTAAAATTATGAGATTGTGGTTTAAAGCTCTTCGTAGAGATTTTTTTGAGTTCCAGTTTATGTCGGAAACATTTTTAAGAAAGTGATTACGAGGAAATATAATTCTAACACTTTCCATGTCAAGTACTTGATTAAAAATACTGAAATCACCGAAAATAACGAAATTGTGAAATAAAGTCAAATTCATGAATGAACATAAAATGAAATGAATGAACGAAATGTCAAATTTATTGTAGGCCACAGGGACCTAGCTATGGTCACGCCATCTACAATTAGCTTTGCCCGACCTTCCCCATTAGTACAGTATGGGCTGGATTGCGGAGTGAGCCAGGAGGGGTTGACTTCACTCACTCTATTTGTCCTGTACATAGACCGGCTGCTTGGTGAGCTGAGTAGCGCTATGGTTGGTTGTTCTGTGGATGGCAGAATGATCAACAACATTAGTTATGCTGATGACATGGTGCTGCTCAGCCCATCAATCTGTGGACTAAGGAAGTTGCTGGCCGTGTGTGAGAGATACGCGGAGGCTCATGGCTTGAGGTATAATGCTACGAAAAGTACCACCTCACTTTTTAAAGTAAATACTAATACACCCACGAATATACCACCGGTGACGTTACAGGGAACACCATTAAAAGTTGTCACTCAATTTAAATACCTCGGTCATGTGGTCACGGGTTCTCTCACAGATAACCAGGATATAGATAGGGAGCGCAGGGCGTTGGCAGCCCGATACCATATGCTTGCCCACAGGTTTGCGCGGTGCACTGACGAGGTAAAACTGACGCTCTTCAGAGCTTACTGCCAGTCGTTTTACTCGTGTAGCTTGTGGGTTAAGTATACGCAGAAGGCTTACAACGCTCTGCGCGTGCAATATAATAATGCGCTGAGGATATTGTTGGGGCTGCCTCGGTTTTGCAGTGCATCGGGAATGTTTGCCGAAGCGCGAACTGAAGACTTTCATGCCATCCTTTGTAAACGGTGTGCATCGATGTTGCGGCGATTCAGGGGTAGCCCGAACAGTATTTTAGCTACACTGGCGGACAAGGTTGATGGACCATTTATCAGGCTCTGGGCTGGCAGACATGTGCGTGCACATGTTCATGTAGCCAACAAATATTTAATTATTGTATTTTTATGATGTGTTTACTAACATAGGCTAAGTTCATACTAAAGTAAAAATTTGGTATCGTTTGGCAGGATGGGGGTTGGGGGGGGGGGGGGGGGGTTCTAAATACATTCATGTCGATCACAATCGCGCTGTTTTTCAAGGTTAGATGATATTGTCTGTCATCTATCACAACAAGAACTTCCTTTCGGAAGTCACGATGATAGCAATTTCTTAGCGCTTATAACTTTGCTTTCTAAATACGACCATGTCTTAGAGAAATATACCCAGCAACAAGATAACAAATCGAGGCCCAGTTATTTATCGAATGAAATTCAAAATGACATTATTCATTCAGTAACTGGCGTTATTAAATCTCGCATTGAACTCTAACTAAGAAATGGAGTCCAAAAAAAATTCAAGGATGTTTTTCCTCAAGCTATTCATGTTTGGTGTAATGCTCTTAATTTAAACTTAGTGCTTTCCAAATCATGGTAGGATTAGTGAAGTCAGTTTTTCTAGCCTTCAGACAATGTTTTTTTTTTTAGTAACAATATGAAACATGCTGCTTTTACGACAGTCATTGTAGCAAACAATAGCCTCACCTTTCTGCAACTCCTTGGTTATATTCATCGTAAATTGTAAACACAGTTTCTGAACAAAAACATTATCTTATCAATCTTTTTACTGATATGAGTGACACCACGCAGGAATGGGATGGGATGGTGATAGTATTTCAGCCACAGAAAACTTTTATAATTGGCTAACATCTTTTAATTTTTTTTTTTTTCTTTCCCTGTTTTAAAACAATTTTTGAAAAGACCAACGGATAAAAAATCATAAGTCGATGTTGGTTATTCTAGCAATAAAATAAAGGAGTTTCAGAAATGGTTGCATTTACATTTCCTTCCAAAATTCAATGAAATTTATGAACATGCATTGTTAAATAATTCAGCTCCTCGTTTAAGATGTAACATCACTTGCGCTCGGACAGCATATAAACGGATCTTTGTCCAAGTAATTGATAACAACTCAAAGAAAACTTCAGTAAGGACATCACTAGTTTTGAATTCGAGCCTATTTCTATTGTCACAATTAAAAAAGCGTTCAAAAGTCTTAACATAAAAAACACTGAAGACTTATGGGTTATTTCCGTTAAGGTTCTTGGAGATATTATTGACACAATTGCCCCTGTCCTAGCAGACATATTAAATCAATATTTAGACAGGCGGTACGTTTCCCGATTTAATGAAACATAGTAAAGTAGTACCAATTTTCAAATCGGGTAGTAAGAGTGATCCCTATAATTATAGACCTATATCTGTGCTACCTGCATTGAGTAAAATCTATGAAAAAATCATGCTAGACAAGATTTTGTCACATTTTAATTCAAAATGGAATTTTACATAGTCGCCAGTTTGGTTTCACGAAAGGTAGGTGGACGACTGATGCGGGAGTAAAACTCATCAGTCACATTTGGAATCCTGGGAGAAGTCCCAGGATGCAATTGGCATTTTCTGTGACCTCTCAAAAGCGTTTGACTGCGTTGACCACAATACACTGATCTGTAAATTACACCATCTATCATACCATATATATCTATCGAACAGGCAACAAAAAGTAAACGTTAACGGAGCGACGCCCTCGGGGTCCTTAGTTAAGATGGGCGTGCCTCAAGGTTCAATTCTTGGCCCTTTCTTATTTCTAGTTTATATTAATGACCTTCCTTACATGATGGCTAACTTATCAGATATAATTTTATTCGCTGACGATACTTCTCTTATTTTTTAAATAGATAGAAAATACACGGATGTCTTAAATGTGAAAGATAGAGAGATAGGAGGCTGTTCTTTCGAAATGATTTGCAGCTAATAATCTTTTACTAAATGCGAACAAAACTAAATGTATTAAGTTCTCATTACCAAATGTACCCCAAGTGGGTTTAAATGACAATGCCAGAAACTCTATAGAACTATGCCCCACTCAAATCAAAAAGTCATTTTCAAACATGCAATATGCAGCATCTTAAAGCTTATTTATTACTGTTGACTAAACACTTGTCCTATTGCCTGTAGAACTTGCGGTTTCTGTTAAAATCTTAAAGCAATAATGACATTGATTGTAGGTTAGGTTCAGTTTATAACTGTTAAAAAGCGATTTAAACAACATATACGTTACGCATTATCATAATTATTATAATCGTAATATGAGTTTTTGTTTTACAGGTATTTAGAACTTTTTTTGTTGTGTATCATGCGCAATATGTAACGCAATAGGAAATTCAGGGGTTGAATTCCTTTTATCATTCATTTGTAATCGGCAAGTTCTACTGAAAAACAAAGTGTTATGAAAAGGTCCTTTAATCATTACAATTATTTTCATTAATTGACATTTCCTGTGAATAGCTGGGCAGGATCTGGCATTGTCCTTTAAAACTTGATGGCAAGAAAGCTGATGCTATTACGGAAACTGTATAACTAGGAATTACTTTATATTCAAAATTGCAATGGGGCGCTCACATAAGAGCTCTTTCAGGTAAATTAAGTTCAGCTGCATATGCAGTAAGAAAAATAAGGCAGTTGACTGATATAGCCACAGCTAGGTTAGTATACTTTGCTTATTTCCACAGTATTATGTCTTATGGCGTTCTGCTGTGGCGATCAGAATCAGACGTAGATTCAATTTTCATTTTACAAAAGAGGGCAATCCGCGCGATCTATGAGATGGGTCCTCGCGAGTCTCTTAGAAACAAATTCAAAGAAATTGATATAGTAACTCTGCCTTCTCTTTATCTCTTAGAAAGTACTTTGTGGTTTCGCAAAAACTTAGGATTTTTTAAAATAAGAAGCGATTCCTATAATATAAATACACGTAGTAAAAATTAAATTGTTATACCCAACTTTAGATTAACTAAAACAAGCAAAACATTTCTGATAAACAGTATCCGCTTTTATAACAAGTTGCCAAAGTCGGTTACAGATGGAAAGATCAAAACCCACATCAAACGTGTCCTTATCAAAAAAGCATATTATAAGAGTAAAGACTACGTCGAAGACAAGATAGTTTGGCAATAATTCCTTCTACACATGTGGCTTCCCTGGTACCTCATAAACGGCATCACTATGTGAATTTCTAATAACTGCTCCCAAATAATGGTGTTTATTTTTTTTAATTAGATATTGACTTTTTACATAACTCTGACATAATATTATCATTATTTGACATTATTTACCTACAATTTTTAATTAGTTTTTTATTTTACTTTATTACATTATTTTATATTTTGTAAATGTGAGAACGATGTAGTCCTTGTAGATTGTAAATTTATAGACCATAGTCTATTTGTTAAACATATGGTACTTGTTGACAGAACTACACTGTCCTCCCATACCTATTAACACTGTGCTTTGAAAACATTGTAAAACACAAACTTTTTTTTTAGAAAAACAGCTGTTGGTATTAAAACGTTCACCAACTTTTATGCTGATGTAATGAAATCATTTTCAAAGAAAGGAAGACGTTTTGAGTTAGAATACAGAAAGTATATTTTTTTTTTGTAAAGTCCGCATAATAATTGTACGAATCAAAGCAGGTGCCAGGATCATGCTCTTTAGCGATTTGACAGCAAACGGCTTTTAACAAAGCCACTGGAAGTACCTATGTCATTGCTGATAGGTCTGTAAATCTGTCTAGTAATAATCATGCCTTCCGTGTGCTTTAATGTTTGTCATCTGTGTGTGGTAAAGAAGCGAAGTATAAAGTACTCTGTGGAAGCGAAGAATGAAGAGATGGCTGTTCAAATTGAGTATTTGTAAGTCTAAACAAATAATAACAACATCCTATACAATGTGTAGTTAGAAATCTATCAATTATTTGGTGCGCCATCTAGTGGCCGGATTGTTATTTTTTGACTATAGCGACTGTTGGTTGCGAGTGAGTGAACTGATGGTGCCAGTAATGTTAATAGATAGCTCTTATACGTCGTATCATATTTTACACCAACTGTTATCTTGTAAATTAAATAGTGTGCGATTTTGTAAAGGAGTACTCTTAATTTTTAATTAATATTTTAAGCCTATCACCACGCCACAGGCGTTCCCATTTCAGTAGCTAATAGCAATTACTTACAATTATGAAATGCAAATATTAGTGAGTACTGAAACCGCGCAGTCGGTATGTACAGCTTTGCTAGGCGACACGGTAGGCAGCATTTTATTTAATTTTGCCTTTTGGCTTGCCCTAATTTTGACCCATAAGCACGCCACTATTTGCGAGATATATTTTAACGAACGATGTTCATAATTATACGGCGACTACCTATAATAACAAAGTCATCGTCAAATAACAGAGTAGCTAACACATATTTGGCTTTCGGACCATGGGTACTCGCGCGCTGTTTATAATTTTTTTTAGCACTTGTTTATTGACCCATATTGAACAAATTATAATAATTAAAAGAAGCTAATAAATAAAAAAAAAAGCTTGATTTGAAAACATTTTATTTCTTACACCGTTTGTCCATTAATATAAACATTGATACGTAGACTAAGTACAAAAACGAATGTACATAATGACGAATGTACATGTAACGAATGTAGCCTATCCTGTAGTAACTTAATAAATTAACTTATCATTAAATAATTTACTATGATTCAAACACTATGTTGTCATTTACATTTAGTTGAGCTGATGTGTAGGACAAATTTTTCGCTTGATTAGCGTTGTGATTATGAACATTTCAATGACCTCCTTTTTGTTAGTTGGTATGAAAAACAAAACAAAAAACTGATATTTAGTAGCCGTTTTTTATTTATTTATGAGCTACTGTCTACCAAATGTATAGCGACTACTGCAGGTAGGTATATAACTACCCATCCATGCAATTGCATGCTTTACTGCTGGTTTACAGTAGTAAAGCAAGCAATCATTTTATCTATCGATATGATATTGATACTGTAAAAGTAGGTAAAAAATACTAGAATTACCACAAATATAAACAATTAGGAATCAAAACTAACATTGAATGAATATTAGGTACACCTACTACCTACGTACTATTTACTTCTCACAAGTACTCGCACTTAACAGTATCACAAAATATTTGTTACACAATAAAGGCACAATCATAATATCTTCATGTTAAAATTTATAAAATTAAAATCACAGTCTAATTTGTCCTGAAGTAATTTTCTCGTACTCTTCAATACCTAAAGGCACATATTTGCCTGTTTTGGGGTCTGAGTAAAATAGTTTGTCTTTCACTATTGACGGGTCGTAGCCTTCCTTCTGCAAATCCACTTTCCTCATTTTGAATGTTCCTATAAACAAAATAGAAATGTTAAGTAATGACTGAAATTGTCTCTAAAATCTAGATGGGGCGGAAGGAGGATAGTCACGAGTCACTTTGTTAAGGCCAGCAGCTCAATGGCACAGTCGCTAGGTGACAAGAATGAAGAGGAATCAAACGTTCTTGAACTGATAGTAAAATGACAAATAATAAGTAAGCAGTAAGCCGAGGCAGGGGTCGATGTGGCATTGCTTAGTTCCTATGTCCAGCAATCGACAATGATGAAAAAGCCGAGACAGTGCTAGGTCGAAAAAGAAGGAATAATACAGCATAGTATTGACATTATGCGTACTACAGAGAACAATTGGTCCATAATTGATACGTTTCTGGCGTTCATCGATTCAATACAAGACGCAAAACTTACCAGTCATGTCGACGCTAGTCATGATCCTGATGAACACGGGCCTGGCATATTTGGGCAGATCTTTGGCAATGTCTTTCGCCAGTTTGTCCAAGTCCAGTGTCCCTTGTGGATCCACAATGCCACACATGCCCGCACGACCATCAGTATTGGGTATCTGTAGGAGAATGAAGTCAGATGATAATGGAACTGGTCCTGATATCCCGATTAGGTACACTGACTAAATGAAAGTAAGTCGTTCTTAATACTTATTATTTGACACTGACAAGACTGAACCGGTGACTCAAGAATTCAACTCAAATACGCTTAAGGAAGTGATTTACTGCTACTGTATGGAGACCGACCTTAAAAAATTCGTTTTTCGGGCACTAAACTTGCTGGCAAATAGCTCCGTAACTCGTAATTTCATTATCCATGCCCTGGATGGTAAAACTCCATCTCAATAGGCGATGAAATTTTGAGGGCTGGAGAAGCGAGTCAAGAGTACCTGGATGGGCTTGGAGGAGGCTTTTCTCAATCAACGGGATATTAACGGCTTGTGGATTTAAAATTAACTCACCTCAACACCATAAACGACAGCATCCCTCTGGTCAGCGACCCTGGAGATGGAAGACTCAACCTCAGTAGTGGAGACGTTCTCTCCGCGCCACCTGAACGTGTCACCTGTCCGGTCCATGAAGTATAGGTAGCCGAGCTCGTCTGCCGTCAAGATGTCACCTGAAACAAGAACGATTTCTTCATTTAGATGTTCTGAATCCGCATTGACTTTAACCAGTCGACAAGTCACTAATACATGCTTCCAATTTAAAATTTCTGCTTCTGGACGGTCGAAGAGAACAAGCGTAACCACCACCATAACACCTACACGAAATTGACATACTGGATCGACCAGGTAAAATGGTTTAGGTCTGTTCTGTCTTCAAAAACCTACGGGTTTTCGGGTCTAGAAAGATTCGTAGTAACCGCGGTTTAACAAACACGACTATTGACCTTGACGATCACAATGATGATATAAAAACTGTTGCTACTTGTACTACCAATCCAACAAATAGGTCAAAGGCGAATACCTGAAATAAACGCCGAGTCTCCGAAAGTGAACACATCTCTGACAATCTTCTTGTCAGACGCAGTCTTGTCCACATAGCCCAGAAACGCTCTTGATGGGTTGTCCGGTTTAATTTTTCCTATGAACACTCCCGGCTCGTTGGGTTGCGCCAACTGCAAGAGGGGAAACATTTGATCTTAAACTTTGGGGAAACATTTGATTTTAAACTATCTCAATAATTAAAGAATATACAGGGTTTTGTTAATCATTTGGCGAAACTTTACAGATGTTTTTTTGTTTTACTGGAAACTTCCCATCGATACCATATAGCAATATAAGTCCCCATTTCATCTCGGTAGTGATGTCCAGCATTAGCATTGTCTCCAATATTGCAGTCACCGTGTGTATAAATTTATTTTTGAACACTGCTTAGGATTATTGATTACCTACCTGACATAATCCTTTATTGTTTCTGATAGGCTCTCCAGTTTCGGGGTCTACTTTGAGAATGGCGATAGGGTACACTGCTGGTATTATTCTGGATACGAAACCGATAGCTCCCTGTTTGTTGTTGATGTTAACTGAAACCAACACAAATCATTATTTAGAAACGTTTACAAACAAACTAGATATGTTTTTTTTCGTGTACTGTTATTTATCCTGTGTATCTTTCATGTTACCTATATTCGCATTTCCTTCTGTAGCACCGTAGAATTCGACCACCTTCTTTATGTTGAAACGTTTGACGAAATCAGCCCAAATCTGAAACCAAACACACATTTACGTTTCATGCTTCGTACGGTCCGAGGGTTCACGAATGTGAAAACTATTATAGCATTGTATAACGCACTGGTGAGGAACCAGTTAGAATGTAATGCAGTCATCTGGGCTGCGCATGAAGCTAAATATAGTCTCATGCTGGAGAGGGTACAAAATAAGTTTATAAGATATTTATATATGCACCATTATGGAGTGTATCCCTTCTACCCGTTAATGTATCCGACCTTAATAATTTTAGGTATGGTAGGATACAATGAGCTAAGGGTTAGGTGGGATCTTGCACTCACCTCTTATAAATTTAAGTTACTGAGGAGGAAGGTGCATAATGCAGTTATTTTAGGGCAGGTGAGTCTGTGTGTTCCGGACAGGTACGCGCTAGGACCAACCTGTTAAGGGAGGCGCCGCTGACGCGTGTACTTCGCACGCTCAACCTCATAGCGAGGGAGACGGACTTATTTTGTTGTTCTCGGAGTGAATTCACAAGGAATGCCTTGTATATAATTAGTTATAGATGTTAATATAGTAGTAAATTAAGTAAGTTGCACATGTATCGCATTGGGTAGTATCCTGTAACGGTAGATGTAAGTAGATAAATAAATAAATAAGGTATGCGAACTAAAAACAATGTCATCGTTAAAAACCCGGACCTTTGGTCTGAAATTGACGACCCGCACTGAAAATGTCCTGATAAAATCTTTGCCCAGCAGTGCGAGAATTACTGGTCGGTTTAGTCACTTTAGAGATTTCACGAGTAAATAAAAGCTTACCGCTGGTCTCATTCCGTTGCCGTAGACTGTTCTCACTTTGTGTTGCGTGTCGGTTGCAGACGGTGGTGTCGTCAGCACATAGCGACACATTTCACCGATGTAGTGAGCAGCCTGGAGTATAAAATAAATAAGTATGTTTGAAAAAATGAGAACTTGTAAACCTACTTAATCACTTGTCAACTACTGTAAAGAAAAATGTAAAGCTTATATAGTGAGCGATAGTTAATGTATGTTATATGTTCATGCTACAAATGAATGACCAAGATAACCTTGATCGGCTGTTTCGAGTTGCTAAATTAGGGGATGATATTCTATTTCAATCTCACACAGCAAAAAATATAGGTACGTCAAAATTATCCAAAAAGCTTCAAGGCTAAGGTCTCGTTTGACCAACTTTTTCGTAGAATTGGAGGAAACCGGTCGTAGATTTTTCGGAAGTTTCGCTGGTATTACGATCACGAATGTCATCACTTCTATCGACAGTGGCAAGCAAACTTAAGTGAGGCAACACTTCTTAAATTCGATCCAAATACCGGTCAGCCAAGGCTGATAAAAAACATATACATATAAACAATAGATATAGCTCGTAAAGCTTAAGCTAAAATCAACCACCATCACATTACAAACTTTCACTTCACTACAAAGCAATTCATTTTTAACGATCGGACAGCGCAAGAGAATAAAGTTTTGATTTGCTGCATCTCAGCCTGCGCTTACAATGTGGCACATTACTGCAGTCCAGTGTAATACATACTTTCTCCGAGCTTTCGCTTACCGTAGCATTGTACTTGATGCAGTCTGGGAAGTAATTGGACGCTGAGAACTTTGTCCTGAGAACTACTGTGCAGCCGAAGATGAAGGACTGGCCCATCGTGATGCAGCCTCCAGCGGAATGGTACAGAGGCATGGGACAGTAGATGATGTCATTCGTTCGTAAACTGCCGAGGTAGTGAACGCCTGATGCCATGAACACCATTCTGGAAATCAAAAATATACCATTATAAAGGGTAAAGAGTTACTCGTAAGTTTCCTAAAGAACGTTTTCCTTAGTGGATATAGATGGTGCCTACCCTGACAGATTTGTCAAAAATTCGCTCTGTATGAGAATAAATCTTGACATAGTTATGGTTATTTATTGATTTGAGGGTCAATCTAAACTGCAGGTATTAAAATATTATTATTCATGATTCAATTAACTTCGACGGTAGGTAATACAAATACCGCTACATGTTGTTAAACAAAGTTGACCTCGTCAATGTCTTCTTAATTAATTGGTAATGTTAATAAAAATAACCGCACGATTTGATTTACACAACCGTCTCGATTTTACGCAACGAACGCGTTCGGCGCTTGGATTGGCAACGATCTAATGATGAAGGGCCAATCGGAGCGCCAAACGCGGTCGATGCGTAAAGCCGGAATGGTTAAAATAAACTCACACTAGGGCCTCGGTTTTAAAAAAAACTTAAGGTTATAAAGGTCGGAACCAGAAGCCTAACCTTGACGACGAAATAACAGCTGCTTTCGGCAATCCAGTAGTTCCAGAGGTGTAGATGTACAGCAGCTTTCCATTAAAACCTTCACCATCGGACTGTGACCAGGGAGCTGGGTTGGTGCTCTCCAGCATTGAAGTGAAGTCATCTTCAGATGTTACCGGCTTCACGGCATTGGGAGAAGTGTTGACGGGGCGACGGACGAACTTGAATAGTTTTATGGACGGATTTAGTTCTTTTGAAATATCCTGGAATGCTAAAAGAGTGGAGAATTTTATTAAAGACACTTCGAGAAACTTTTTAATTTATTTGAGGAACTATCGTCTGCGATCCGGGTTGAGTAGCACATGTCTCATGGTAGATCTTTGTGCCAAATTTCATCCAAATCCTTTCTGCCGTTTTAGTGTGAAAGCTTAACAATAAGTAACTTTCGCATTTATAATATTTATTTAATTAGGATAGGTATTGAATCACTTTCCTCAAGCCCTAAATAAAGACAGCTTTTTATTTCCAAATAAATAGATTATCTAAATCACAGAACATATAAAACGCTTTTAACTGTTCTTTGGATCTAAATTATTCCTAATTTAGCGTCTGCTTTGTTCCATTTATTTGATAATTTACTATTCAATAACAGTGGCCTTGAATTGTATATGACCTCACTGTCAGAATTTGAAGAAGAAAAAAACATGTAGGTAACCAGTTTTACCAGTTATACAAATATTAGTATAATGTAACATAAAAGATAATTATAGGTGTTGGGACAGACGTGTTTTAGGGTGAAGATTGTGAATCGTTTTAAGTAGTTTATACGCCCTCGGGCTAGGTGCAGCAACGACCTGCGCGGAACAGCTGGTAAAGAAAGGAGAAAAGAGACTGAGGATCGAGCTCAGTTGCTCCAATTTAAGATAATCTGCAGAATCCGAAGGTCCTTGCATGATCTGATCAAGTCAATGTTTGGACTTTGAAAGAGACTAACCTATTAGTTTATTTCGGTGTTTTGTAAAAAAGAAAAAAAGACTATTTGTATTAAATTGGATAGTTGGCTAATCAATAATTTTGTAGGAAGATGGACAAACCAGTTTGGAACTCGTCGCTGTAGATGACAAAATCACACTTGGCGATGTTGATAGAATGAAGCAAGGTGTTGCCAGTCTGATTGGTGTTGATGAGCGGGCACACGGCGCCAATCCTCGTGGCACCTAGCCAGATGGAGGGCATCTCAGGACAGTTGCCGATCATCACGGCCACCACATCTCCACGTTTAACGCCTTTAGCTTTTAAAACAGCTGACGTTCGTAAGCTGTATTCTTCCACCTGAAAACAATAGAAGATGAAATTATTGTTAAATAAATTGTAGGTTCCTTCTTGAATTGCTTAAAGATTTTCCCCAAGTCATCGAGCTGCAGATGAAATGGTAGTTTCTCCAGACATACGTAGCAATATACGGTTCAATGGGGCTGGAAACCGCCTTCTCATACAAGGGAACCTACGACTGATGGTATGTAACTTTTCATTAAATTTCTGGGGTGTTCGACTCTCTACGAATGATATTATCCTAATAGCGCTTGGAAATCTTACCAACGCTGTTATGCCACAGAATCCTACGCTAAAAGGGCAGGTACTCTTTTCTCGATAAAAAGAAATGGCGTGTAAAACTTCAGGTAAATAACCTGACTGCGATCAAATGTAAGTGATAATTGCGTTTTTTTAAAGGCACCAGTTAATGCTTTCCGGCGGATGTTATTAAAATGTCGGAAATTGTACTAAAAATAAATAAAGCGGTTTGTTCTCAATCACGCCACGCAAGCAGCAGTGCTTTTGGATCACAGTAACTTAGTTTTCGTTTTTATTTATTTCTGATAAAATTTATAGTTATTTTCTGCTCTTGAATCTTTCCAGTCTATTATATTTGCATAAAAAGAAGATACCAGTGTGCAAAATAAATAAGTAAGGCTCTGCGAAAAACAATTACAGGCCGTATACCTAACTACAAAAAAAAATGGAGTACTTATGTCCCTGATACAATTCTGATACATACAATACACCCAATCACGTGTCTTTTCAAAATTAGAAGATACATACATACTGATGAAAGACAGGGTCGGTAGGTCACACACATTGGTAAACTTTGTACCCATTCACAGTTACCTCTGACAACAGCAACCCAATAACAACCTTATTGTAACGATTTTAAAGATCATTGTGAATTTGACAGACTTGTCAGTGGGAGCAACCCCACAGCAACCTTATTGCAACGGCTGTAAAGGTCCTGTGATTTTGACAGTGATGCAAAATCAGAAGTAAAATAAATGAACGGAGTTACGAGAGACCTCATTTTCCCGAATGTAAGAAATAACTAGAAGGCCTACACAAAGTGACATTCTATCAGTCATAACGATGTTCAATAAGGCGTTGAAGGAAAAAAAAATGTTTGGGTTTGACGTGAACCACAGAGTACTTTTAAACGTGAACTCGAAGCGAAAACGAACGCGATTGCCTCATGCACTTGCCACAGGACTCATGGGATACCAGAAGGTCAATTCTCGTACTTAAAAACTTTCAAATTCAATTCGCAATCTCATCTCAACGACATCATCAATGTAAAACACTAGTCAAAAATTTACCTATAATTATTGTATTTTTGACAGTGAGACTGAGACTATATTGCGAACTTCCTTAAAAATACGGGAATCGCCAATCGATAAGGGATTATTAGCCGTTAGATCCAACAAAGATATCAAAATATTCTACTTTGTAGCCCACTAAAGATCTATCAGATTACATAACATCGTTTTTCACATAACAGTTTGTCACAGCAGCACGCTAACGAGTGTTAAACATAACACACACGGATAAACTTCCTGCAGAATGTTATTATGTAGTTTCATAGTGGTTCACCGTTGACATCTTAACGAGGCCGCAACGAAAGTCAGTTTTTAAATCTGATGAAAAGTAACCCGTGGCTGACTGTTACCGGCTGAACGGATCTCGGTAGTAGGTACGTGCATTCCGGTGGGATAATTTCCGACCTCCTATTAGTGTCGGGTAACATTTATTTACCACAATACAAGGTAAAATTCAATTAGCTAGCGAAACTCAACCAATTTAGATTATTGTAGATGATAAAAGTAAAAGTATGGTTTAAATCATTGACTTTCATTCCTCACATGAATCATATTGCACGTGATTCATGTATCTAAGGCTAAATTTACAAAGTACGACATTTACAATAGTAAAGTATGGAATAGGACAATCCTTTCAGAAAATTTCTGAAGGGAATAATAACATTGATTTTGGACTATCTAGACGACGATTCTATAATTACTGCCTCTGAAAATTGTACAACATATTTGAGGATCTTGAATCTTGTTTGACATTAACATTAATATGACACTTAAATTAATCTATTTGACATTTACTTTAATTGATTGTATTTAAAAAAAATTATGCCTTTTATTATTGACTTTCTTACTGATGTGAAAGTTTACGTAATTCTACCACTTAATGATATTTTATAAGTTAAATGTATGGTAAATAGTAAAAATTTGACAATGTTATTTATACATAATTCAATATATTTGTACGCCTTTGTGCAAAACATAGAAGATCTACCTATCTCTAACATCTCACACTCTGTTGTAATTTGACCTATGTTTACAAATAAAGCATTCTGATTCTGATTCTGATCATATACCTGTTGGAACGTCCATGTTTCATCTTCGAACAGAAAGCAAGCCTTGTTCGGATGTTTGATGACCAGCTGATGGAAGATGTCAGGTATGGTCCAGTTCTTCTTCGTGAAGTTCTTCGTAAGCCACAGGATTTTGATGTAGCAATATAGAGCACTGCAAAGGAATAATGAACGGTCGATGAAGATTTAAGTACTTACAAAACTTTGTTGGTAATTGGGATTACCTATTCCTTGACACTGAACGCCTAAGGCCGTATGTAAAGAAAATAATGAAATAGAGACCTATGATTTAGTCGACCTAACAGGAATCTACGTATAACTAGGGCGAATTAACATGGCTCGTGACTCGAATGACATTTGTTGAATAAAGCTATAAAATATAAAGGACAATGCCAGAAACTCTATAGAACTTTGCCCCACTCAAATCAAAAAGTCATTTACAAGCCTGCAATATGCAGCACCTTAAAGCTTATTTATTACTGTTATTGTCTATTTGTCCTGATGCCTGTAGAACTTGCGGTTTCTGTTGAAATCTTAAAACAATGATGACATTGATTATAGGTTAGGTGCAGTTTATAATTGTTAAAAAGCGATTAAAAACAACATACACGTTATGCATTATCATAATTATTACAATCGTAATATGACTTTTTGTTTTACAGATATTTAAAAGTCTTTTTTGTTGTGTATCATGCAATTTGAATTGCTTTTATTATTGATTTGTAATCGGCAAGTTCTACTGAAAAACAATGGACTATGAAAAGGTCCTTTGATCGTTACAACTATTTTCATTAAATGACATTTCTTGTAAATAGCTGGGGCAGGATCTTGCATTGTCATTTATTATAATAAAGTTATAACTTTATTTAGTTAAATATCTTAATATTACACCATAATTTGACATAACAAGTTCCTAAATCTAATCTTATCATACTTCGTCTGCTATGGCATTGATGTATGCTTGTATTGATTTAAATATTTTTTTATTACTTACTTGTGAATTAACTACACTACCGAATTGGGAGACTGTAATGGTAGCGTATGTAAAAAAATTAATAAAATAAACATAACATAACATCACGCCTTGGTTCCCCGAAGGGTTGGGCAGAGGTGTACCTATAGTACACCCACATTTCGCCAGTTATGTTTAAGTCCCATGTAATAGGGGGCGAGCCTATTGCCATCAACCGGGCACAAATCCAGACTCCGGGCTGCTACTGAGAAATTCCAGATAGAAAAACCCAATAACACTTTGCCCGACCTGGGAATCGAACCCAGGACCTCATGCTCAGCAGTAGCGATTGCGACCACTAGACCAACGAGGCAGTTAAAATAAACATTGGCTTTTAATAATATTAATATACAATAAAAATATATTTAATAGTTGCGAGCCACTTGCCATGTTAACTCGCCAGAGTTGTAGAGATACAGAGAAGGATTTATTGTCTTGGCTCGCAGTTAAAATTATTATAACTAGCACCTTTAACTTAGTGTCTTTTTTCCATGTAATTACATCAAAATGTTTTAAATACCTACTTATCTCGTAACTTATTGACGAATACCGTCAGCCTTAACCGGTGTGTCAATGACAATGTCATAAATCATAAACCATAAAACCTCAACAATAGAGCATAAAAACAACAAAACTTACGAGAAATCTCTGGGAGCAGTTCTGATGGCGACATATATCCATCTCCAGTAGAACGCTATGAGGTACACCACACACAGGATAGCGAGCACCAAGAGGCTGGCCTTCCAGTCCTGGAATACCCAGGTGACAGCACAGGCTCCGACCAGCACGCCCACCGCAAATGTCCCCATAGCCACTTTATTCCAAGGTATGTTAGAAGATGCCTTCACGTTTTTACTCCTCCCTTTTTCTAAGTCAGCGTCACCATTTTTCAACTGAAAATTAAAAAATGCGTTTGAAACTTTGAACGACGCGGTGTCTACTCGACCGATAGTAACAGACTCACAAAAGGTTTATCGGATAAACAAAATATTCACGACTAAAGATAAACTAAATTAACTATTGATATACAGTAAAAGATAAGATTGGCAGGTTATCTGCGGATTATTTTAGTGGACTGATTTCGATGATAATTATTATTAAGACGATTTTTTGAGTCGGTCCTTATCATTTAGCGTTTAGCGTGACTGGTAGAGTCTAAAAGATTATAGATATTGTACGTAGGTAACATCGATCACTAATAATAAAAAAAAAAAAAAAAAATAGTGATCGATGGTAGGTAATATGGAAATTACTACGCAAATTAAACAGCAATGCTTGAACCTCCTTTGACATGTTGTAGAGCAATTGAGCTCAGCTATTACCACTGTACTAATGAATAAGCACCGGTCTACAGGAACTTCTCAGCTATTATATGGCTGAACATTTTCAGATCACTACCTGCTATACAATAATATCTTTTGTACCAATAGAGATACAATAAATATTACTGTTTTAAACACAATAGGTACATTCGACATTTAGATAAATAGAAAAATGCCCACCTATCCGTTTTCCGTTGCGACTAATGGATCTTAATATTTTTAAGTACCTAGAAAAATATATTGGTCACTGAACTTTTCATCGCAGAATATTAAAAAAAAACTGTACTCGCGGACGGAGCCAGCGAGCGGGGTAGCATTGGCTTTCATATTGACAGTTCAACAACATTCATTGCGTTATTTATCCGCTTTTATAATAAGTTGCCTAAGTCGGTTACAGAACTTAGCGATGGAAAGTTCAAAGCCCACATTAAACGTGTCCTTATCAAAAAAGCGTACTATAAGATTAAAGACTACGTCGAAGACAAGAAAGTTTGGCAATAATTCCTTCTGCACATGTGGCTTCCCTGGTACCTCATGAACGGCATCACTATGTAAATTTCTAATAACTGCTCCCAAATAATGGTGTTTAATTTTTATTTTTTATTATTAGATATGGACTTTTACATATCTCTGACAAAATTCTTTCACTATTTGACATTATATACCTAATTTTTTTTATTATTTTTTTATTTTACTTTATTAGATTATTTTATATTTTGTAAATGTGAGAACGTCGTAGGCCCTGTGGATTATAAATTATAGACAATTGTCTATTTGTTTAACATATAACTGTTGACAGGCCTACACTGTCCTCCCATACCTGTTAATCACTAATTGGAAAACATTGTAAAAGACATATTTTTAAAAGAGTAACCATGGAGTTTCTTGCCGGCTCTTCTCCATGGGAAACGACCAATTGGAACCGTGCACCTAGAATCTGACGTTTCATAAGTGCCCATGTAGGTCTATGTGAAATAAAATATTTTGATTTTGATTTTGATTTTTTGATTTACGTGGTTGAGAGGACATTTTTTTCAAACATATCAAGCAATGGATTTGCAATATCCTTCGAAATGATTTAGATTGAGATTGTTAGTGTGTTACGCAGTGGGTGCAGGGTATAGCGACAAAAAAAAAAAAAGAAGGTAAAGACGTGTTCTGATCTTTACATTCTTCACGGCAAGTTAAGATATTAAAAACTGTGAACAATACACAATTTTTTTAAGCGACAGTGGTATGTGGTAGTTTGTTAAATCGGCAAAACAACCCCCAATGAATTTGAGCGAAAACCTTCAAATGGCATGTTTTTTGCCGAGACACAGTTTTGCTCAAACGGCGCGACGCCTTGAAACTCTTAAAAATAAAGGTAACCGCAACTGAAATCCCTGTCAACCTCTTTATATTTAACGTATATAGGTATAAATAGTGCGTTAAATATGCATACCAAAGAAGTCGGTTAAAAAGAAACAACCTAGAACACTTACCACTATATTCCGTTTTAACAATGTTGTTCAGTTCGATCCTTTTGCAGCGCGGGTCTATTAAACACTGTCATTCGAATCCGGAATACTTTAACTGACTTTAAGTAATGTTGTATACGTTATATATATATATATATATATTGTATACATATATGTATTATGTTCCTACTTTGTATTATAATGTCCCCGTTGTGCTAAGTAAATAAAATTGAAGTGTCTATTTGTAATGTCAAAATGACAGCTTTATACTAAATGCCTAAGAACGTGCAATTTAGACGGTACATAAATAAATAAAAAAAGTCTGTTTTGTTTGTTCCGGCTAATATCCGAAACGGCTGGACCGATTTTGATGAAATTTGATATGAGATGACATAGGCATTAACCTATATTTTTATCGCCACCATGCGTGCCGCCACGGGCGAAGCCGTGGGCGGAAGCTAGTTGATTGGACAGAATATACTCGTAAACCATTACGTTATACCTACAAATGGAACCGAAGGCTAACACGTACCTACGTATTTATGTAAAGAGAAGATGGAGGTAACAATAGTAAGGTAAATTAATTGTTGAGCAATATGACTACCAACTTAAAATGTCTGTATTTTCAACCACAACTGTCGTTCTTTGACATATGTGCTTTGCTATAATAACACGGAAAAGTGACGTAGGATGTCAGTTTGCTTAATAATTAATTACCCTGACTGTACATACCTATTCTTATAATGTTAGAATGGGATGTGTCAGTTATTTAATTTATTATGTCTTTTGTTGAGTAAGGACTGGGTTTTGCATTGAGTTGCACATTGTACTCAATCACTATCCTACATCTTATAATACAAAGTTCCCCCGCCGCGGCTGTCTGTCTGTCTGAACGCGATAAACTCAAATCTACCGAACACAATTTTCGTACGGTTTTCTCCAATGGAAGGAGTGATTCATGAAGGAAGGTTTACAGCCCTTCCACAATTATTTTGCAACTGACAGCAGCAACCCATTTTATTTTTTTGTTCGGGGTGGAAAATCCTCATGGATGTCCTCCGTCGTGGGCGGGCGGAAGGGTCTGTCAGACTCTTACTGACTAAAAGCACCCCGGTGTTCCATCTCACACCTACGTCGGGGTCGCGGGAACATGATTTTTCCGCAACCCCGGCTGGTACCGGCCCACCTCGGCGGGCCTCTTCTTGTTGGGGTGGGGAATGAGGTGTTTGACTCCCCCCGCAACGTCTAAGAGGGGCGCGCGTGGAACACTACGCGCCGCCACCTCGGGTCCTGGTGAATGGGGGGCCAAGTCCGCCGTCCCTGGACCCATTTAGGGGGGCTGGAAGAGAGCGTTGTCCGCCTGTTGCGAATCGGGAGAGTGGACGAGATCTCTCTCTCACTTTCTGCAGCCTCCTTCTGCTAGATTACTGTTTCGCAGAAGGAAACCACCGTAGACAGCAGCAAACCAACAGCAACCTTATTGTTTGACAGCCAATCAATGCTGACATGACAGCTAGTTAATGGCAGCAACCCAACTGCAACTTTATTACAAGGAGAATAAAGATCGCTGAGAAATTGACAGTGAAGTAAAATCAGAAGTAAAATAACTGTGAACGTGTAGGTGTATAATTCATTAAAGGTTTTGCATATGTATATATTGGCTGAAATATAAGGATGATTGTTGAAGAAGTTAGAGAAAAAAAAACATGCCGACTTCAGCTTTACTGGCGTGCGCCGCGTAAACTTTGAATGAAATTTGGCACACAGAAATGTACTATGTTTTTATGTAATTTAAATCCAAACAAGACACAAACGTCTCCATATCTCCAAGAACTCGGCATCAAACAGCGTCTATCAGCTCTAGTACAGTTTCGAATACTGAAGTTTTACAGTATTCGAAACTGTACAGGCGGAATAATGACTCCAGTGAGCGTCTAGTGGTGCAGGGCAGAGTAGAAGGTAAAAGGCCCCGCGGAAGGTCACCGATGAGGTGGACCGATCAAATCAAATCCGCGGTTGGAGGCCCTGTTAATGAATGCGCCAGACTGTCAGCTAACAGAACCAGATGGCGAGAGATCTTGAGGCGAGCAACGACTTCACCTGCGATTGTACACAGTACATCGTGACCACGACCTCTCAACACCGAAACGAAGAAGAAGTACTTTAGTTCCAGTGGGATATTTTCCGAACATCCACGCGGACGAAGAAGCCTCGGGCAAAAGCTAGTGTTGAATAAAAACTAGTTCACATAATAGGTACATAAAGTTTTTTTTTTGGCTTCGCACGGTTTGTGCATTCAGCCAATGTCACGTAAAGTTTATTTGTTTGACTATTAAATTCGGTTTGCAAGGTTTTTACGGCTGGACAAAACATCGTGATTTCTTTGTTAAACACTAGATGTTGCCCGCGACTCCGATTGCGATCCAGGATGAAAAGAAGCCTATATCCTTACCAGCACCCTAATTGTTAGGATATTGCTAATCCATTGCTTCATTTGCAATGAATGTTGTTCAACTGTCAAAATGAAAGCCTTTCCTACTGTGAGTGTGTTACGCAATTACTTCACTGGTCATGGTCTATCTGTATGCCGAATTTCATCCAAATCCGTTGAGCCGATTTGGTGTGAAAGCGTAACAAACGAACAAAGGAATAAATCCTCTAAACTCTGATTGTTTATTTGCTAAGGGCGAGTTCCACCAAACTTTTATACTTGGAATAAGTCATATCTTGAGAATAAATTTTGATTTTTTTGTCAGTTTTTCCATAATATAACACAGGCGTCAATTTTATTCCACAGATAAAATATATCTGACTTTATGAAATCTTCCCATATACCAAAATTACAGTTGCCATCGACTTTTTTTATTGTTGTAATCGTGTTGTGTGCTCATTCATAAGTTATCGAATCGTTGTCATTTTTAAGGTCGGTTGCAGGCTCGCAGCTGTGTTTTTGGTCTGGCGAATTGAAACTCAGAGTACCTATTGATAGAAGATTGTGAAAACCGCATCAAAATCCATTGTGTAAGTTAGAAGAACTGCTTAGTTCTTTCAAATAACACAATGTAATGTACACACAGACAGATTCGAAAAGTGATTTCGTTATGTTGGAATCCCAACACTAAATGTTATACATTATAAGAACATCACTACCGAGTGCTCTCGGTAGCCATTTTTGATTGAACATCTCGTTTACTTGCTTTCCGGTAGAGAGTAGTTATATTCTTTGTTGCTTTCCATCTCTGGTCGGGTCCGTGACAGGACGACAACGTGCTCCTGCCTACTTTAACATTGATGGTGATTGGTGAGAATATAATTTACTTCCTTTATTTATAAGAACTGTCTGTTTTCCTAAAGAGTATACATATCCATTAATACCAATCCCCACACGTTATAAAATACTTATTAATAGATACTGTATGCAAGACGAGTGTATCTCTGATGAAAGTAATGATTAAGATAATGAAGTATAACTATATAAAAGCGAGCTCTCACAATAGTTACCAAGACAATGTGCTATGAAGTGGTAGAGCATGAGAAGGCAATTTGAAATTTTATAATAGGTTTACAGCAGTATTTAGATCATTAGTTTTAAAGCCATGTCTGGAGAGAGCAGAGGAGAAAATGTGTTGTGTGGAAACACAGAACCTTACACATGTGTAGATATTGCTCACATTTTACCAGTTCTGTTCCTAAATCCCATAATATGGGAGCTTTTGCGAACCTGACCTAACTTAACGTAACCCAATCTAGATAACCTTTTTATTTTAGGAGTGGAAAATCCTCATGGATGTCCTCCGCCCTGGAGCGGTAAGAGAGATCTGTTACACTCTTACTGACTTAAAAACCACCCCTTTGGTCCCTTCCCACACTTCGACAGGGGATCATTGGAACTTAACTTAACCTTGGACTAATCCAGACTACAGACTACAATTGAATTGCCTGATTGAAAAACCGAATAACACTTTGCTAGATCTCGGGAGTCGAACTTGGAACCTAATGTCGCTTGCGATTGCGACCACTAGACCAACAAACAGACATTTATCATGCAAAATAAAATTTGGTACAGTCTGCGAGGCCTAAGCTGAGCTTTACATTTGGCGCGCGTACTTTAGTTTTAATTTTCGCTAGCGAATTTAACAATGAAATCATAGACGTCAGAGGACTGGTTTTTATTAAGAACTCCGCCACTAGTTAAGTATTTCGTGATGAAAAGATTACGAATGATCAATGAGATAATCAAGTGGTTTTCCTGTTTCGCCTTTACATATGTATTTCTACCAAAATGTAATGTAAAATAAAATACCTACTAGGTATTTACCTACAAAATCGATTAACACTCATCATCTTAATTGACAAAAAATATTCGATAATATTATGCATTCCAGTAGGTATTTCAACATTAAAGTCACTCTAAATGTTAGTTAAAATTCTTTAATTTTAACATTAAATATTTGCTCAATAATTAAGATTTCGAAAACTAAAGTGTTATCTGACTTTTGATGCTGACTACACGTAATAATTGATTGTTGATCCGTCTTCTGTACGTAGATATAATCAAAGTTATAACTACCTTTGAATTTTTTTTTGCTAACGATGATCATTCCAACTTTATCTCAAGAACACAAACTATGTATGTTGAATTTGATGTCTAAACTACGTAGATAATATTTGATTGATTGTGAATAGAATTATTGTGTTTTTATTTAGCACCAAACCATTCAGGTATCATTAATGTTTTCCGAATGATTTTTTTTGTGAGTTACGAAAACTACAGGTTTTTTTTTGGTGTGGTTAGAAAACATGTTTACAAATCGACACGTCTTTTTAATGGAAAATAATCTAAAAATATTTTTAATAATAGACAGGTACCTTTTTAAATATAGCGGGTTTTTTTTTGAGGCAACCCAAAAGAAATCCATCTAATTTCATCATTCTATATTGTCTTCTATGAAAAGAAAACATTACGTACCGACATCTTATTAGTGTTTTCTTTATAAGATCTTTTCAGCTAACTGCTGAGAGTAATGTTGATTGGTGGTTCACGATTTAAATCGCAAGGTTTCTTAAGATTATTACTTGTGTATATTCCGTGGAAAATGTTGTTGGTTACACATTGGTCGTATTTTTTTTTTCATTTTCTTTTTACATAATGCAATGTAGCTGCACTGTTTGTGTTCTCTAAAAGAAACAAAATAAGTTATATGTGATGTCTTACCTCAAACTTGTGACTGCTGATATCCGTTTTGTTCATATTGTTGTCGACGACCATCTCGACATTTGACATTTTTTTAAATATTTTTTTACCTAACGTTAAAATATATTTTTTCTCCGTCATATGCTAAAAAACATTTTTCGTAGCAGTCCTAATTGGTTAGACAGACAACCTGTAACAAAAGAAAAACAAATTTAAATCACTAATTTTTGAAAGAATACATAAAACTGATAGTTTTAATAAACAGAAACAGCTTCAATAGATAAGTATTACCGTAAATTAAAATTACTCAGGGATATCCGAAAAACTCCGATTCCACATCCGTGTTACTCCACTGCTCTGGCAACAGTAGGTAGTGGACAAGCGATACGAATCAATGGATTTCTACACCATACCGATAGTGGTCGAGAGTCGGATCCGAGTCATAGAGATAGACACCTTTAATAAGAAATAAACAGAAAGGCTTCATGCATGGAATTACTAGACATACCTACGTTGAATGGATTTGTTTTTGAATATACTTAAATGCACGGTGCACTAAAAGACTATCACATACCTACTGACGAGAATTCGATCATAGATTGTGATGCAACTGATACGTACCTATATTTATGCAACACCTTTCTTTGACCTGAGATGAGTGTAGACATAAGCCACATGATTTATGTTTCTCTTATTTCATAAAACTGGATAGGAAAGTATAAGAAACAAACAAATTATTCCATATTTCCATACTTTAATAAATAAAATATAATACTGTAAATATACCGTTACCTTGTCACGATTTCGATAAAATTTGGCAAGGAAATAGATCAAGGCATCCTGGGGAAGTAGGTACATAGCAGGGGCGTATAGCTACCGCCGTACCTGCCGTATCAATTATACGGGGCCCCCGAGCCACGGGGGCCCCCAACATGAACGCCTGTCAGACCTGTCACTATTGTCCATAGAGTAGAGACTTTAGAAAAACTAAAGTCATCATCAGCCATAAACGATTTAATAAATCAGTTTGCCGAAAAAAAGGCAAGGACAGAGTATATTTAATTTGAATTGCTTGTAAAAAAATTGGAAAAAGTGACAGATAGATAATTATGATGAATAAATATTTCTCTTAATTTTATGCAAACTTTTTTTTTTCTTTTGTGAGACCCCCTTTACCATTACCCTTCATAAGGGCCCCCAAACAAATTTGTATACGGGGCCCCGCCAAGGCACGCTACACCACTGATATATAGGCTACTTTTTGCTTCGGAAGCACGTTCCCGTAGTTCTTCTAGCCTACAAAGCAACTTCGCACTTTTGTTTTTTTTTCCAATATCTCCGATCAGAGTATCAAATCAATTTTTTTTTTGAGGAAATAAAGTTTAGCAATAACTTAGTTTAGCAATAGGTATAGGGAAATGGGGAGGGTGGGTGTTCTATCTTCGAATGAAGCGATTAATATTATATCGATCGAAATTCACTTGCCGAAGTTCGTTTGATCATATATTGCATCGCTTCATTCTTCAGTTATAACATTCACAACGTAGATGTTTAGAGGTGAAGTTTTGCTAATAATAATACATTTAAAGTTTTTGTTTATTTGACACAAGCCTTCGTGCCTTTATTAATTATTCATCGGTAATCTAGTATAAATAATACATTGGCAATATTGCCATCTTAATCAAGAGTCCACTTCAATCATAATAATATTATTATTTAGGTTTTCCTACACTCCTTCAATAATATTGGCGTAAATCAGGCTTTAATTAGTTTGTGTTTAGTGGAAAATAAAACGAGTTGCGAAAGAATTTTTTTCTCGTATGGCCCGACAATAATATTTGGTGAACGTTTGAGTCGCAGCTGTTCAGCCAGCCGCCTTCCTGATGGCATCCATTGACAGGCCAGGACAGGAAAATTGATCATTTCCGACATCCATTCGGAAGCCGCGGGCAGAAGCTAGTTTGTGTATAAATGTGTTTATATATATTGGTGTTTGCATTGCACAAATGATCTTCTGACATTTAATTTAAATTAGTAGATTGTAATACTACCAGTTAATATTAAAATTCGTAATCCAATCTGCCTGGGTGCAAATATGCAGTCTTCTGGTACTTTGTTTGCCTTTTTTTTAATGTCAAGGAGATCAAAGGCGTTTCCTGATTATCAGCATGTTTTTTAATCTTAGTAATTTAAGGCTTCATATAGATTTTTCTCGTATTTATTGTTAAACTAGCTGTTGCCCGCAACTTCGTCTGCGGTCCAGGATATATCGATCAGCACCCTAATTGCGTAATACACAATCAATCGGAATCTGAATCGTTTTGAAACAGATTGCTAATCCATTGCTTCTTAAGTTCGATAAAAAATCTGCTCAACAATATATAGAACGCAATGAATGTTCTTGAACCGTCAACATCAAACAGATTAGTCGTAATCGTTTACGAAAATGTGTTACGCAATTAGGGTGCAGGTCTACCTGTGTGCCAAATTTCATCCAAATCCGTTCAGACGTTTTGGCGTGACCGCGTAACCTTAGGCCACGGAGAATAGAAGGTATTTGTGCCAATTTCGCCAGTTAAGAGCATTCCCGTGTAGTTGGGGACAAGGCTATTTCCATTAACCAGGCACGCATAAATCTAGACTCCGGGATGTAACGGAAAAAATCCTGTGGAAAATTTAAAGTAAGAAGATATCAGTTATCGAACCTAGGACCCCATGCTTAACAGTCTCGCGGGCGATGACTAGATGACCAACAAGCACTCCACGGTTTATGTTTTATTGTCAACCTAACTTATAATCAATACCTAGTGTAGTGTGTGCACACTTTATTACGATATTTTTATAAATTATTCTCATTACTTTATCACCATTCTTTAAACAGGTAGATAATATATTCTACTACAAGTATTGTCATCGCTGATAAGAGAATATCAGTAGGTATCTAATAAGCTAATTAACACGTAACATACACCGTATAGTTACATAACGAGTTTTAATTATCAGATATTATTATGAAATATTTTGTTGTAATTATTATCAGCAGAGTTAAGTTTAAACGTTATGCGCCAACTGTACCTAACCATGAATTATTCCGCACATGATTCTAGCCTCTATCGTAGAAACTTTTCATCGGTTATCAAAAACAAATTAGCTGTTACATACAAAATATAGTACCTACGCAGTAAAAATGTACGGAAAAGACACTTTTTTAAATAAATAAACCAACGAACAATTTCAACGCAATGGTTCAGAATCAAACTTGCAAATTGGTTACAGAAGTTACTTACGTGTGACGAAACCGAGAACCTTATTACAATTGTCTCCTAATTGAACCAATACTGTATTTTAAATAAGGATTGCATGTTTAAAATTAAATTGTTGTTTCTAAAGTAGGAACTTTGGCTCCTAAAATTCAGGCTTCTGACATAGTTTAGGAGGCAGCAGTTCGCTATTTAATGTGACTCTGTTGTACAATAGCTATTTAATTCTTGTACTTTTGTATGTTTTTTATTTTATTTTATGTGTACAAAATAAACAAATTTTTATTATTATTAATAAATTATGTACTGAATCCATGGACAACATAACAGATTGTACGTCAATGTTCCAGCCACCCTGTATACATTTGTATATACAGAAAACAAACTAAGCCCGAGATCACGTACCTCCTTTGGCTAAGCGTTATTCCTGTAACTGTCACACAACTGTCAAAAAATAAATGTAAGAAAGAGGCTGTCTAAGTCAAGGCACGGGCTAAGTATCGTTAATAGACGACGGAATTGGGGTTTATAAGTTTGATAACTATTTAGATGTAATCAACTATAGCTATAGGTACAAGTACACATAATGAAATAATATAATCAATACCTAAAAGTTACTTAGTTACGAAAATAAATAAGCAGCTCCAAGCGTGTCCAAATTTTGATATCCGTCTCTTTTTATAGTTAAATACTGAATGGAAGTATTAAAAAAATCTGTATGTACGTCCTTTTAAAGTTAATTGTTGATAATCGGCAGTCGGAAATAAAACAATAGCAAAGGTTGCCTCATACTTCATGCAAATCCGGATATGTGAAGAGAATCAGTGGCATAATTTTATGTTATCTGTGTTCCTGTGGCTACCATCACGATCGTACGAACCATTGTGTTTCGAGATAAACTCTTGCACACGTATTATTTTTACCGTGATCATCATGTGTGTGTCATCATAATTTGTATTGCTTTCTATCTTTTCATTGGTTAGGTTTTTTTTTTATTTTTTTTGTTTTTTTTTTGTTTTTCGTAATCCACTTTCGTAGCACTTGCTACGACGTAGCAGCTGTAGCATGAAGCTATCCTTGCCATTCTTCTAAATATTATATGTTTCATTGATCAATGTCAGTAGACAAACAACAACCAGAGAACGCATACACTCACACAAACACAACCACAACAGTACAGTTTCGTTTGCAGATTTTGTAAATGATTTTAAACATTAGGTTTAAATCAAATTAGCTCTATCCAAAAAAAAAAACCCTTCAAAATTATTATTACACTATTACTTGAAAAAAATGGTATGTAGGTGTGAATCAGGTCAATGATAATTCATTCAGTTTTACGCAGTTACCTCTACACATCGAAATGGATTTCCTTCGATTATTTCCTTAGTTGTTAAAAAAATACACGACTTGTATTCAAAATCAAAGCATACAGAACAATTATGATATGAGCGTGACTCAGAAACTTCATTGTCAATAACATTCACTTAAAAACGCAAATATACTTAGCTGAACTATGTTAATCTGAGTGAAGGACATGATAAATAAGGTATTAAAATATTATTGACACTACTTGAATAGATTTGTTAATTACGTAAATTTTAAATGATAGTCAGGCTATGCAGCCAAGCGGAATTGTATCGAGGGGCTCATTCATATTTACTTGTATTTGAAGAAGTTTCATTCCTCATGGTGTTAAAAGACCTTTAAATCGACACTTACCTACTTAGTTTGAAGTGTATACTTAATGTAGCTTGATTGCGTGAGATGTTCCGCAACCAGCGAGGTAATCCTCGCTGGTTGCGGTATCACGAGGTAGTAGGTAAGTAGTATTCGCTTTCATTTTGACAGTTAAACAACATTCATTGCGCTATTTACGTTGTTGAGGAGACACTTCTTTCGAACATAAGCAGCAATGGATTAGCAATTTCCTTCAAAATGATTCAAATTGTTATTGATAGGGTGTTACGCAATTAGGGTGCATATTAGTGATGACATGCTTGCGTAGACCTTGTGTAGGTAGGTACTGGCGTAGATTTGTGACAAATTGTAAACAACTGACAGGTACACTTAGTTGAAAAAAGTAGATACCTAGGTACTGTTAAACTCTTTACAAGTTTTGAGAAACAATCTTTTTTGCACTTGTAGCGATTTTGGAATAAAAAAAATCACCTTCAATTAAATGAGTCGTAGTTAAGTTTTACGGTTTTTGCCACCATACAGGTTTTTGTACTTTTTGTAGTTAGGTTAACCTAACGTCATAACTGCAAAAAAAAGACAGTCTGTTCCAGACATTATGACCGCGTAGGTATTGCGCTTTTGTAGGAAACAACGACCATAAAATCCGGTCCTACCATTTAGGACTACAGATTTTTTATTTATATAACCAAAAAGTCTCGTCCACACTGACGCAACCCCACAGCGCGACACAAAGTAACCGCGTGTTGCGCGACGAGCGGTGCCTTTGTGTCGCGCCTGTTTGCGGGTATTCCAGAATCTCTTGTATTGAGTACATGATAACAAGTAGTGCGTCGATATACCTGCCACCCTGTCAATGTACCTCTATCGATGTCGTCATACTCGTATAATATTAGAATTGCAATGATTTTGACAATCAATCAGCATAAATCTAGAAAAGCTTCAAAAGCTAGAAGCAACTAGCACACATATCTAATCCCAATCCTAACTTATATTATAAATGCGAAAGTAAGTCTGTTTGTTTTTTACGCTTTCACGCTAAAACAGCTGAACGGATTTTAATGAAATTTGGCACACAGATAGACCATGACCTGGGTGAGGACTTTTTATCCTGGATCTCATTTTTATCGCGATCGATATCAGGAAGTCGCGGGAAACAGCTAGTGAAGCAGTAAGGTTTACGTTTCTAGACTACATTTGAGTTGTACCGGCTGTTTTCATATTAAATAAGCTGATATTTGTTGAGTACCCAGATATAATTAAACTGAGAAACTTGCTTGATTATCTCACAGACCTTGACGATGACTAACAATAATTTAGGCAGTCAATTTCAATATTTACTCTTAGACTAAAGCTTTTTCGTTTAATTTATAAGTGATGGATTCTTGCAAGCTTATTTTGGACAAATTCCTTCTTGGCTATAGTTTTTTTTTTTGTGGTTTATCTGTTTAATAAACAACTTTTATTCAATGTTTGCATTCGCACCACACGGTTACTAGTTATCGGACAACATACCTAATTATGCAACTAACTATATAACACTTAAATTAAGTTTAATTATTAATAACAATGATAAAATAAATAAACTTTAATTCAGACCTTGATCCATATTGATTTAATATAATTATCTCTTGCACTTGTAGAGATTTTGGATCCTTATAAAAACAGGATATTTGTATAATTTATTTTTTGTGGCAATTGCCCATTTTCTTGCTTACTGTAAATTCTTTTCAAAAGATGTGACTGCATATAAAAATTAAGGACAGTCTCCTACGACCGTTTTTCTGTAGCTACTTCGGTTAGGAAAGCGCAGATAGACAGAAAAAAAGCAAGTTTCACCCGCGCTTCCTTGCCTACCCCTCTCATGAAACACGACGAAAACAAGTGAACGAACTGACATCAAACAGTTTCACTTTACGTACTTACCTACCCTTACTGCGCTGCGGCGCGTCTCGAAAAACCAACCTGTATATAGTTATAGAGTATAGAGATGGCCTAGTGTTGTTGCCAAGCTTGTAGCATGAAAAACTTTGATATCGTTGAGGTTAGATAGAAAAACATGAAAGTCACCATCTTTAACTTTTTTATTGACAAGCCATGTTGATAAATAATGCCTTTCAAAGAAGATTGCACAGTACAGACGCGTACGCATTCGATGGGAACCTCACTCACAAATGAAAGTGAGTGTCAACGACCTTTGATAAACACATAATGGGTAGGTTAGCTTGAAGAAAGCGAAACCGAATCAAAGTCAATGTTATCTTTTATAATCTGATGTACACTTATAGATCGATGGGTACTTGAAAGCACGTATTATTGATTGCACCGATTAAATCTCTAAACTTCTTGTGTAAACGTAAAATATACTTAAGTATCTAAAAAGTGTGCCACATTACTTCGCTTAGCGATATTTCTGCCTTTTGCCTTTTATCAAATGACAAAATTATTTTTAAATTCTAGGTACGACAAGTGCATTCAAACCAACAAACTCTTCAGCTTTTTATAGATTTCCGAATGTAATTTTGTATCGTTTACGATTTCACATGACGATTATACAATCATTGGACAGGCGTTTTCTTTATATTACCAACATAAACATCTTAAGGTAAAAAAATATTTGCATACTACGGATGAATAAATGTAAATATCCATTGTTTGTTGACACAGGTTTTTCTGAAGGAATATGTCACACAAAACAACCTACCCTAATGCGGACTATATGGGTCGTACATACTGGCGCGAACGCGACACAATCGCACGCGGCACTAAGGCACCGCGTGTCGCGCAACGTGTGGTGCCTTTGTGTCGCTTGCGATCCGCGTCGCGCGTCGCGCCTTTTTGTAAGATCCTTAACACAGGTGACTATAGCCACACATTCGGCTAGGCCGCAGGTGACTATAAAATTTTGTCGAGGTCACGCAATAGCTACGCAGCCTCTACACTTTGCCTACGCTGCTTCTACGCAGCTGCTACGCTGTGTCTACGCAGCTCGTATGATACATACAAACCTTCGCTTGTGCATAACGTTAATGTATAGGTACATTATTATGGCCATCTTTTAATGGAAAATTCTCATTCGCACTTATGTACCTTTTATAGCCGAATACTATATTATAGTATTTAGCTTTATAGCCGAATACTATATTATAGTATTTAGCTTCAGTAATGGCTAGTGACTACCTCATTATTTAAATTTTTTTATAATTACAACAATACAAATACCACGCTAGTAATAGTATCTCCAAGTAAATAAGAACTATAGAGGGATTTGTATAGATCAGAATGTTGGCCAACAAAAGGGATGAAACGCATGCAGCTGAGATAAGAATGTTAAGTGGGATATGTGTTGTTACGCGAAAGGGTAGAATAAGAAATGATAATATACGAGTAAGATATGATAATATAAAGTCAGAAAGAGGCAACAGTGACTGAAAAGTTGTGTGGAAATCGGTTGTCATGGAATGAGAAAAATTTCGTAAGGAAAGTTTTGAATACGAACGTGGATGGCTCTAAGAGTAGCGGCAGACCAAAGAAATGATGGATGGACTGTGTGAAAGATGATGTGGTTAGAAAGGGTAGGGCTACCAAGATGGCGAAACAGCGAGATCAGAATGACTTGTCGTTAAAAATTGATAATGAAACCATTTCAGATAAGTTGAAAGTTGCTGAGTCGCTAGAAAATTTCTTCACCAACATCCCAATTGAGGTTACGAAATCTCTTCCCTCATCATCTGTGTTAGCTGAATCTTTACTCAAAGAAAACTTCAGTAAGGACATTCCTAGTTTTAAATTCGAGCCTATTTCTATTATCACAATTAAAAAAGCGTTCAAAAGTCTTAACATAAAAAACACTGTAGACTTATGGGGGGTTTCCGTTAAGGTTCTTGGAGATATTATTGACACAATTGCCCCTGTCCTAACAGGCATATTTAATCAATGTTTAGACAGCGGTACGTTTCCTGATTTAATGAAATATAGTAAAGTAGTACCAATTTTCAAATCGGGTAGTAAGAGTGATCCCTCTAATTATAGACCTATATCAGTGCTACCAGCATTGAGTAAAATCTATGAAAAAATCATGCTAGACCAGATGTTGTCACATTTTAATTCAAATGGTATTTTACATAGTCGCCAGTTCGGTTTCACGAAAGGTAGGTCGACGACTGATGCGGGAGTGTTACTCATCAGTCACATTTTGGAATCCTGGGAGAAGTCCCAGGATGCAATTGGCATTTTCTGTGACCTCTCCAAAGCGTTTGACTGCGTTGACCACAATACACTGATCTGTAAATTACACCACTACGGAATTCGTGGACAAGCCGCTAATCTTGTTCTTTCCTATCTATCAAACAGGCAACAGAAAGTGAACGTTAACGGGGCGACGTCCTCGGGGTCCTTAGTTAAGATGGGAGTGCCTCAAGGTTCAATTCTCGGCCCTTTCTTATTTCTAGTTTATATTAATGACCTTCCTTACATGATGGCTAACTTATCAGATATAATTTTATTCGCTGATGATACTTCTCTTATTTTTAAAATAGATAGAAAAGATACGGATGTCTTACATGTGAATGATAGTCTGGCTATTCTTTCGAAATGGTTTGCAGCTAATAATCTTTTACTCAATGCGAACAAAACTAAATGTCTTAAGTTCTCATTACCAAATGTACCCCAAGTGGGTTTAAATTTAAAACTTGATGGCAAGAAAGTAGATGCTATTACGGAAACTGTATTTCTAGGAATTACTTTAGATTCTAAATTGCAATGGGGTGCTCACATTAGAGCTCTTTCAGGTAAATTAAGTTCAGCTGCGTATGCAGTAAGAAAAATAAGGCAGTTGACCGATATAGCCACAGCTAGGTTGGTATACTTTGCTTATTTCCACAGTATTATGTCTTATGGCGTTCTGCTGTGGGGATCAGCAGCTGACGTAGATTCAATTTTCATTTTACAAAAGAGGGCAATCCGCGCGATCTATGAAATGGGTCCTCGCGAGTCTCTTAGAAACAAATTCAAAGAAATTGATATACTCACTCTGCCTTCCCTTTATATCTTAGAAAGTATTTTGTATGTTCGCAAAAACTTAGAACTTTTTAAAATAAGAAGCGATTTCCATAATATAAATACACCAGTAAAAATGAAATTGTTATACCCAAATTTAGATTAACTAAAACAAGCAAATCATTTCTGATAAACAGTATCCGCTTTTATAATAAGTTGCCTAAGTCGGTTACAGAACTTAGCGATGGAAAGTTCAAAGCCCACATTAAACGTGTACTTATCAAAAAAGCGTACTATAAGATTAAAGACTACGTCGAAGACAAGAAAGTTTGGCAATAATTCCTTCTGCACATGTGGCTTCCCTGGTACCTCATGAACGGCATCACTATGTAAATTTCTAATAACTGCTCCCAAATAATGGTGTTTAATTTTTATTTTTTATTATTAGATATGGACTTTTACATATCTCTGACATAATTCTTTCATTATTTGACACTATATACCTAATTTTTTTTATTTTTATTTTTATTTTACTTTATTAGATTATTTTATATTTTGTAAATGTGAGAACGTCGTAGGCCCTGTGGATTATAAATTATAGACAATTGTCTATTTGTTTAACATATAACTGTTGACAGGCCTACACTGTCCTCCCATACCTGTTAATCACTAATTGGAAAACATTGTAAAAGACATATTTTTAAAAGAGTAACCATGGAGTTTCTTGCCGGCTCTTCTCCATGGGAAACGACCAATTGGAACCGTGCACCTAGAATCTGACGTTTCATAAGTGCCCATGTAGGTCTATGTGAAATAAAATATTTTGATTTTGATTTTGATTTTTGGCGACTAATAGAGAGACATGAAAGAAAAATATTTTGCGCCGACCTCAAATAAAATGTGATGAACAGGGACACGAGAATAATGATATGTAAACCAACAGGGTAAGATTTAAATTCCAATGGATTGTTTTGGAGAAGCCTACGTCCAGCATTGGACTTCTAGGCTGAAGATGATGGAGAATCTTGAAATAACCAAAGTAAACGTCAGTTGATATCAGTTTGTATTTTCATGGCGGCTTCTGGTCACCAAATTGCTTGGCCTAATAAATACTAGGTATTTTTAATGGTGTTTTATGACAATACTTGCTACTGCGTAAAGCAGTTTACATGGTACACTTTAGTTGAGCAACAGTTGATCAACAAAGTTTTTACCAATAAAGACATATTGCTAAAAACTAACGTCCACACGCCAGTCTGCGTCAAAATGTTGCCCGACGAAGTACCTAATGTTGTTGTGTTCTCAAATTGCAATCGCTCATAGAAAATCCATCTACTTTTTTCTATTGCGCCGCTACCTACACTTATCTTTGCCGACATGTTGACTAAACTTTGTTTATAAGCAAATGTTTACCATGAATACTTTAATCATCACGGATCAAAAACCTTAATTTGTCAGTTGGGTCTTATATTTCACACTGAACAATATGATACATGGTTTGGTAAATAAGTAATTAAGTCCCACCTTCGTTTAAACGTTAATTTATGTGCTAAGTATACCTATATATGTACTTTGAAAATATTTACTTCCTTCACAGTTATTCTCTATGTACTTTTCTCACAAGTATGCGGATACTGTGAAAATATTTAGGTACTTTACTGAGTAAATATCGGTCCCTTACCTACGTATATAGCGTGTGTAAGAAATCTGTGGTGAAGGACTTTAAAGGTACTTGGAAAGACAAATCCAACGAACCCAAATACGCTTACTTAAGTCATGGTGAGTTGCGCTATCCAAGGCATGCCATACGTTAGAACTGGCTATCATTAATTGAATGAGAATACAAAATGTCGTGCCTGAAATATTGACCGTTGAGGAGTTCCTTCGACTGGTGCAAAACCTGGGAGCAGCAGCCAGACGCTAACTCTCGACACTCGATCTCAATTAGAATTGGAAATTGGGATCGAGGTCATGTCCGGTCATGTGGACTTTAGTAGACGAACTATCATATTACAAATTCAAATTTAAAATCTATAATTTGCAAATATGGGTAAACAATATGCAGATGTTTAACATTCATGTAATATTCGTATATCACAGTCTTGGTATCACCATTATGTTACGTATGCAAAGTACAGTAAATTAATAAAATAAGTTAAAGTATAAAAATAAATCCTATATGTTACCCTGCAAACATTCAGATACACTGTGAAATGCTTTATTTACCAAATAAACTTTTTAGTTTTTTTTTTACATAAATAAATACATAACTTAATGCGTATATTATATTTCGTATCTGTACCGTTGACCGGAGTGTTTTGGAACCAATCCTGTGTGTAGAAACAGGTCATACATTATAAAAATGCGTTGTCTTTAAAACAGAATCAACATGTAAAATTTCAACTCATTAAAACGAATTCCTCATAGGAAGTCGTTTTATTCAACTCGCAAGATTTGACAGCAAATTAACATACATACAAACCTTGCAAGTTAAGTAAAAGGTTTGTAAATAATAACTCAAGTGTTAAAATAGTAAATAAAGGATGTTTTAACTTTTCATATTATGTTACATAGTAATATGGCATTGCAGATGCTAATCATTGCCATACAACGTGGCAATGCATGCCGCCAGTCTCTTGTGTAGGTAATTACCAGGCGACAGCGATGTGGAGGAATTTATCGACGCCATATTTTGGTTTGTTAGATTTAGTCAGGTTAGGTTATTATATTTTAATAGTTTGTTAGTAAATCTAGCTTTTTATTGTGTTATTAACAATAAATGCATTTTGTTGACAAATATTGAATCTTACCGATATTTTCTATTTGATGAATGTAGCTTATAACATTACAATGCAACTGGCTTAAAGTGATGATAGGCATGACATGACGGATTATTTATTTATTTGTTCTCAAAGTTACAGACGCTGTCAATATTTTATTACGGGGAATGTGAAAGTAGAATTTCGCGAGCTTACGAGTGAAAGCTTCTAGTCATTCATAATATTGAGTTAATGCTTGCATTGAGTCCATTTCAATGCACGGACCATAGATCAGATATAATTTACTAAGTTAAATGAACCGTAGATTATTGCTGGCTAAAATGTATCAGCATTCTTCGTACATGAAAAAAGATTGTTGTCGTCTTAGAATGCACTTTGAATTAAAAAAGTAACCCTGCTTTTTGGGCAATTAGGTAAAACACGTAAATTAAATATTTAATGCTAAATCCTTTTTTTCTTATGTTTCCTATATGGGGTCCCCAAAAGAAACATTTTGATCTTCAATTATTAACTTTCTTTTGGTCATAGCTTCCATATGAGTACACACTCGCTGTGGCAGACGGACGGACGTACGGCGGAGTCTAAAGTAATAGGGTCCCGTTGACACTCTTTGATAAATGATAAATACAAAAAGGTCGGCGTTTCCTATCTGACTAAGATAGGAAACGCCGACCTTTTCTGAAAAGAAAGGCCGAAACAAAATCAGAGGAAAGTCTCTTTTAAAGTCCAGACATAATCTTGGTCAGATCATATAGATCGGTGACTGAAATGGTCTTTTGAAGAAAGAACCACACAGATTAAGTGGACCTCTCCAGTCAGTGCACGCATTTGTCAGTTATCGTGCAGCTCAACTCAAAACTTAAGGAGCTCAACAATTCGACGAACAACACCAAAGAAAGGACATTTGATCTATAATAACCCACACAGTCCTCAAATTTACAATAATTAAAAAATATCATACTCTTTACAGTAAATATTCATGTCATTGTATAATTATACCTTATAATACCTTCTTATAGAAAAGAAAAGAAGTAAAAAAGTTAACCAAATAAAAATTGTTCATAAAAGTACCTAAATAGTTTGTGATTGTCGGTGTAACTGACCGTCAGTTCACCTTCACTAAAGTCAGTTGCAAAACTAAGATTAGTCACATTCGTTAACCTCAGGTTAGTTGATATGCGCAGCATGTCCTAGCTGTTGCTACAAGTCTTTGTGGACAGCCGATGGCAATTTATGTGTCATGGTTAAGGCTTTTGAACTTGACGGATACCTGCTTTCATGTCACTAACGAGGCACTAAGTTTATGATGACACTTTCTCCACCATTTCACTTTTAATTAACATGTCGTTAATTATTATTTTAAGTGTGTCTGTGGTGCTTTACTTTGTGTAAATTATTTTATCACCACTCAAAACAGTGACGGAAAACAACGTGAGGGAACCAGCATGTCCTAGAACCAAAACTTCGAAAACTACAAAAACTTAACATCACACCTGTAATCCCAGAAGGGTTAGGCAGAGGTGTACCTATGATACACCATCATTTCGCCAGTTATGCTTAAGTCCCATGGAACAGGGGTCGAGCCTATTGCCATCAACCGGGCACAAATCCAGACTCCGGGCTGCTACTGAGAAAAATAGAAAAACCCAATAACACTTTGCCCGACCTGGGAATCGAAACCAGGACCTCATGCTCAGCAGTAGCTCTGGCGACCACTAGACCAACGAGGATGTGACCTCTACAATGTAAAACAATACGGTTTTTGCACGTTAGACCACGTTCGCACGGACTTAAAATATCGCGGCAGGATTTTATCGCGTACTTGATTTTCAACTCTCGATGTTGAACCGAGCATTGAGAATCCAACAGAGTGCATCCCAGCGCGTCGAAAAAACACACTGTTGGATTTTCAACTCTCGACGCTAAGCTGTGCGTTGAAGATCCAGTGCGCCTAAATATTTTTACGTCACACTTGGCGAATGAGAGCTAGATCAAAAAAGTGTAACTTTTTAACCGTCACGACACCTGCGACACTTTTTATGTGTGTCTTTTAGTTTCCTACTCTCAAACTTGGTTGATTTATTTCATTAACCCTGTCATTTTTTTCATTTGGTTCATAACAAACATTAATTTAGGTAGATACCTATTTCATTGTGTCTATTGTTTAAAATCGACACATCTCGACATTATTGTATTATTATGTATGGTTTGTTACATAATCCTATCTACCTATATGTTATACCACACATACATACCTAACATATCGATGTGTTTGTCACCCGGCGAATGTATGTATAATGATACATAGGTACATGCGCCGGGTGACTGACATTCGATGTCACTGCTTATTATGGTTGTTCTATTATTATAGATAACAGATTATTCTACATGCAACATTTTAACGTAGCAGTTGTTTTTTTTTTGTCAAATCAATAGTTTTTCTTTGTAAATAGATCATTGCTTCATTTTTTCATAAAATTACCAGCGTTGTGTCATCGCGCTCCTCTTTCTTTTCTATGCAATCTGACAGTGACCGTGTTTTAGCTGTAGTCAGCCTCTTAAACTCCACGTTAAGGGGCGCGGACCGGGCTGATACTAGGAAACTTCAGATGGAAAAAAAACCAATAACACTGCAAGACCCAGGAATCGAACCCAGGATCTTATGATCAGAAGTAGCACAATGCAAAGCCAGCCACATGCCAGGCATTGTGTGCCAGTGTCCACAATTGTATCATACCTACTAAAATGATTGAATTATAATCGATAATTATTTCCTAATCAACACACAAGTCACGATTACGCTAGCACGAGTCTTTCTATTAGTTTACGATAAACATTATATATCCGACTACCTGCTCCCCGCGGTTTCACCCGCACAAATCTTGATCCCGTGGAAGTATCGGGATAAAAGTTATAAACTATCTGTGTGCCATCCAAATCCGTTCAGTAGTTTGTGCGTGAAAGTGTAACAAACATCCATCCATACTCACAGACTTTCGTTTTTAAAATATTAGTAGGATTAGCAGAACCGGCTTTTAGTTCAACTTTCTGCTTCTACTGAAACTTTTAATCTAACTGGCACGCCTAGCCTGACAACAATAGAAAAAAAGACAGATGAGTAAAAGGAATCACACATTTTGTCTCTCGTTCCGTCGACAAAAGTTGGTCATACTAATAAGCGTGCTAGTTTTTAGAGTAGTGTAATTAAGAGTTGCTTTCAAGGCTGCTATGATAAAAGAGCAGTGGTAGCCCAATGGTAACGGCCGCGACTTACGAGTTGTAGGTCGTAGGTTCGAAACCAGACAGGAGTATTATTTCATCACTACGGCTCTCAAAACTGTGAAGGAAAACATCGTGAGGAAACCGGCATGACATCTACCAACCCGCGCTGGGCTCGCGTGGCGGACGGCCCACTCCCTCTCACAGAAAGGTCTGTGTCCCAGCAGTGGGAACATTACAGGCTGATTATGATGATCAGTGATGATCAATTTAATTTACGCTTGCCGAGGTCGGTCCGTAGATGGGTAACCATCCGTTAGGACTATCAAGACTCATCCGTGCCTCGGAAAGCACGGTAAGCCGTTAGTCCCGTCTGTCATTTGTAGATCTTTGTACAGTTGTAACAGGTAGTAAGAAGCCCGAAAGTCTGACAACCAGCTGTGGATGTCAGAAAGCCAGTCGCTCAATGTTATATACTGGTATCCAGCTGCATACAGTTAGATTGGAAGAGGACCCCAACATAGACTGGTCGTCTTGCTGTCTATGGTTTTGTTATTGTTATATTAGGTTGGCGGAAAAGTCTTCGCATTATAGTATGTATGAACTTGTAATAAAATCTCTTTGGCTATACTATTTTTATCTGGCTGGTTTTGGTATCATTGAAAGTTTAAATTTTAAAGAACATAATTCCGAATTCAAATTTGGAAAATGTGTGATTTTTATTTGTTTTTCGTACTGTCAAGATGAGTGAATCTAATGAAGAAATTCGATACATTTTAAAATTTTACTACAAAAAGGTAAAAATACAACGCAAATTTTTGCAAATCGCAAATTTGCGATGTTTATGGACCTAGTGCAGTGTCTGTGAGAGTAGCACAAAGAACAATGTCAGATGTCCATAGCAACTTTGGCTCAATATTAATTTGTCACGGACAGTGAAAATTCTTACGTTTTATTGTGCAGTTTAATGTAAAAAGCTTTTCTGTGATTTCCACTTTTACACTGAACTTTTATAAAAGAAGTTATTCAAACATTTTAAATTGGAGGTTATGTATTTTTACAGAGAGTAAATTAAATGCCGTTTTATCCGGAACACATTTATGCCACAATTAATAAAACGTAGTTGAAAAGACATTGTCACAATATGTATTGTATGGATAAAACACAGTAAGACTATAACGCAAACAATTTGAGAAGGAAACAAACGTACACATAGAAAAACACCGACAATAACAAAGATGTTTGACATCTTGTCATCGTCAACTCACTGTCAGTTATCGCTAGACCTCACACATCTTTAGCCACTCAGCAAAAATTAAGAGAGTTAGGCTGGGAGGTGTTAATGCATCCGCCGTATAGTCCTGACCTTGCACCTTCAGATTTCCACCTATTTCGATCTCTTCAGTATTCTTTAGGCAGTGTCAGGTTAACATCACGAGAGGACTGCCAAATCCACTTGTCGCGGTATTTTGATCAGAAGTCCCAAAATTTCTACAGCAATGGGATCATGTCCCTACCTACAAGATGGCAAAAAGTTATCGAAGAAAATGGTACCTGCATACTTTAGTTAAATGTAAATAAACTATGTTAAAAATGTTTTGAATTTTCTTAAAAAATGCGAAGAAACTTTTCCCCAACCTTTAAGTTTATTTATTTCAATTCGATGGTCCTAGTGTATCAATTGTGTGTACATCATTCAGCATTGCATACGTGAGCTCTCTCGCCCTTTGACTGGAGGCTTTTATTTATGTATTTAGCTTTGTTTTCTTTTTTACTTGAGTTTATTGTCACTGTATTCGCGCAATATGTTGGGTTCGATTCCTAACAGTGGCCATTCTATTTTTAGATATTTCGTATAACAACATTTGAGACTCGAACGATAGCTAAAATATTTATTTTTGGATGGACACGGTGGAAGATCAAAAAAGCTGCCAATGAGGTGTACAAAAACCGGAAACGTTTAGTAGCGAGACCTCAGACGCGCAGAGCGGTGGTGACATAGAAAGGAGCCGAGAAAGCAGTTGAACCCCGCTAAAAGATTCACCGATGACGATGAAACTCGACCTTTTTTTTTTTTTTTGTTCCCGGGGTGGAAAATCCTCATGGATGTCCTCCGCCCTGGGGCGGGCGGAGGGGTCTGTCAGACTCTTACTGACTAAAAACCACCCCGGTGTTCCATCTCACACCTACGCCGAGGTCGCGGGAACACATTATTCTTCCACAACCCCGGCTGGTGCTGGCCTGCCTCGGCGGGTCTCCTCGTGTTGGGAGGGGGAGTGAGGTGTTAGACTTCCCTACCATTAAAGCGCCCCTCGGTCTATTATCTGATATGCAATGGTCCTTGTAGCACCATGAAGCATGAGGCTACAGGAGCTAGTGCGAATCTTGGGGTTCATTCGATTAATGGAGTTTATCTGTTCTGTGGGTCAAACCACGCTGGGGTCGGTGCAATTCATTCATTCCTCATTCATTGAGTTTATTGTCACTGTATTTGTTGATAAGTTGGCGTGGCTAGCTGAACTAAATATGTCAAATAATTTAATTTGATTTGATGGTCTGTGTCTCGTAATGTTTATTACTTTGCATAGGTACCTACTATTGTCTAGAATCAAGTTTTTTCTAACTGACCAGACAGCTGTGCTGCTTGGGGAGTTTGTTGCGCCACTTCTTGTCCTTAGCACTAGGAAGTGGAAGAAGAAGGGCAGGCGTTTTGGGGGACTGCCTTATTTATTGTTGACGTTCGAAAAGTGTTGATTCTCAGCCTAAATGAATAAATAATTTTCATAGTTGGGGATAGGCTAGGCTATACCTACTAAGTTTGCTTTGAACATTTTGTGAAAGAAAATTCTCTGACTAAATTTCCAAAGCAAATGTCTATGCCAAAATAGCCCTTATGAAACAAAGTAAAGAGCTGCTTCCTTCATTCCTTTTTTTCGAGAGAGTTGACCCTGAGGATTAAGTAGGCATTAACCTTGTCATTCCTTTGCCCCTACATGTTGGATGGGTGTTCATTTGACACCTAATTTATATTCGCCTGTATGTTCAAATACCTGCTCTGGAGAAGTAATCGCAGATATATTTTAAATGTATTTTTATTTAGGAACCTACTCGGCAGGCATTGTAAGCATTAAAAATTAAGGTCGATAATGTGTGTATCTTTGCTAATGTATTGGTTGAGGATTTTTTTTGTACGTTTTAAAGGCATTAAAACACGTATTTTAACGATATTTATTTACCAAAGCATGTGTGATCTTTGAAAACGTGACCGCACATCCCTTTTAGGCGGTCAACAAACCCAGCATTCTCCTCTCATAAGTTTATTATGAAACAATGGTTTCCTTATAACATTTTTCGTAATGTAATGATATATTTCGTCACGGTACGCGAAGGGAACTTTCGTCTTCAGCCAACAGACTACGTGAGGTTTTGCAACGTTGTGTAGAGTTAGTTGTGTGTTGTAACACCAAAAGTTATTGCAAATATCGCGTTACGGTGTTAGAATGTTAGCCAAGCTGAGAGAGGGCCATTTAGGTATTTGAACTTGTCTTTGAACGGTTTTTTTTTATAACTTCTAGACTTTTCAAAACGATCGCAAGTTCTTATGCACTGTACCTGTAAAATTAATTGGTAGCTTTTTTACCGAACCATTAATCATAATTATATGATATTTAATACTTAGTTAGTACTTAGTAGGTAACCATCACTATTATCATAAAACAAATGCAAGTAGGTAGGTAAACCTACCTACCTTCAGAAATTAATTTGTAAGCACCCCATTATTATTGCTTTATACTGAAACCTTTTGCGCATGCGCACATCTGTTTTAGTCTTTTTGCTTATTTACTTAAATAATGTGTTCATCCCATTGCTAGTTTTTAAATGAATCACAACCATCCATCGCCTTCATAATTTTTATTGGAAAATTGCATGTTTAAAGATTGATGCACTCGCTGAATTTTTTGAAATATCAATGGAATGAGTTCGTTACCTTCTTTGTTTCACCGGCAAACATAAATTGATAAGTTAAGGAGTAACTCAAAGGAAAAAAAAACAGAATTTATTTCTCATAAACCATACGCACTTTTGAATTGTCAATACGCCAATAAATACTTAAATACCAATTTTTCTTTATTTGTTTCTTTCTCACGTTTCTATTCTACCCATAGAGATTTAAAAACTACCCAACCGTGAATCTAACGTGTTTGTCTCTGAAAACGTTGGCTTTTCACGAGTGTTCTTGAACGTAAATACGTAGACGTATGTACAATTATCATAACGAGAGCCTGCGCAAGCGCACGTTCCTACTTAACAAGGTATAATCATATGATGCTATAAAACAATCTTTAGACTTCAGAGTAGGTACCTAGCAAATCAGTAGTGCTATTCTGTAACCATCTCACCGTGAAAACTTGGTGAAGTGATCGTGGAGTGAGCTGTCAGTGTCAGTGATGCTAGGGATTGCCCAAGACGGGACGACATTGACGGCTCACTCCACGCAAGTCTTTACGGTGAGGTTTTTACAGAATCGACATGCAGATTTATCCCGGAACATTTGTTCGTGACTTCGCCTGCGATCGGTTTAATGGTTTAGGCGTGAAAAGATTACATTACTTTCTCATTTATGATATGTATTAGTAAGTATACGAAAGTATGGATTCGTAGATCTATAAGTAAAGAAACAAATTTTATAAATAAAATTAGCACATGTTCTGCAGCAATGTGTTTGCTAATGAACCCATTCAGTAATGTACCCATACCTAAAACTTGCTGAATTATCTAGTATGGGAGCTAGTATCCAGCGCCCTGGTAGGTAAATCCCTGCACATTGACGATACAGAGAATAACGCGGTCAATTTGTGGCTGAAGACGAGAACCATGTCTCAATTCGGCCGAACGTCCGTTGGTCGTGACACGTATCGCTAGTCTGTAAGTGTCCTAATGTAATTTTTCCTACCGATAGTAGATTAAATTTGTCTTTTCTTATCGATATTGTAAATAATCATATTCTAATAAGAACACATGCTCGCGTGCGGAAAGCAATTAAAATAAGAAAAATTTCCTCAGAACACAACTTATGTCATTGATAGAGAACAACAATAAAATACGCAATTTCAACTGCAGATATAGCTCCAGAAATCAAAATTGTTGAAAAAAGTTCTCTTCGTCTCCTTGGATCTCCAATTTTTGACAATTCCTTTCCCGGTTTTATTGAGGAAAAAATTCAAAATTTCAAAGACATTACGGAAAGACTTTTCCAAATTAACGTGCATTCGGCCATCACCTTAATTCGTTACTGCTGTTTCGGCCCTAAATTAACATATTTCCTTCGCACTTCCTATTTATGGAAGCACACTCACCTTTTAGAAAGAATAGACCAAATTATCCGGCACACACTTACTTCGATTTTAAATGTGGCCATGGACGACCGAGCTTGGGCACAAGCTACTCTTCCCATTCGTATGGGAGGCCTCGGCGTCCGCAAAAGCTCCTTGTTGTTCTCCTCATCGCTGTCACTGTGGCGAATTTGTCAACAGTCTCGGACACCACGGCCTGTCTTGCAGCCGAAGTGCGGGTCGCTTAGCGCGGCACGCAAACATTAACGACATCATCCGACAAGCTCTTGTCACCGTCGGCGTTCCAGCTGTACTAGAACCCAATGGCTTGGCACGCGATGATGGCAAGAGACCGGACGGCATGTCTCTATTTCCATGGAAGGTGGGTAGGCCTCTAGTGTGGGATGCAACGGGTGTCGACACTCTTGCGCCATCCCATCTTCCTGGTTCGGCGAGCTGTGCTGGCTCTGTTGCTGCGGCTGCGGAAAACCTCAAGCAGCGTAAGTATAATAACCTTATTGGTAATTATATTTTCGAGCCGTTTGGGGTTGAAACCCTCGAGCCGTGGGGTCCGTACGCTCATGGTCTCTTTAAGGAAATTTGTAAACGGCTGGTTGACACTCCCGTGACCCAAGGGCTGGCTTTTACCTTGGCCAGAAGCTAAGCATTGCCATACAACGTGGCAACGCTGCCAGTCTCTTAGGTACATTACTAGTCGACAGCGATGCGGATGAATTTTTTGACGCAATTTTTTAAATTATGAATGGTTTTTTTTTTTGTAAATTTGCTTAAATTACTGTGTGTATAATATAACAAATTGTATTTATTTATATATATTTTAGTTAAATAAATTGTTAGTAGACACCACTGCAGATTAATGTGAAATTTATTTCTGGTGAACCAAGAAATTTCACAAAGACAAAAGCAATTATTCATGGCTCCACAAACTCGGAGATTTTGCGTTACCACAACGTCCACAATACAATAAAATTAACATTCCTTGAACGTGTTTGCGTTTCATACGCATGCTTCGTAATGTTTGAACTTAACAATGATTCATTTTTATTTACTTACGTAATTGAATAGCAAGGAAATCGACAAAATCTTCTTAACTTTTAGCAGAAATATAAAAACAACACTCGGTAGAAATTCAAGAATGTTTGATTACGTTTTTGAGTAGTATATCTGGTGCTCTTTGAATGTACGAGATACCTTTTTTCCATCTTTGACAGTTCAAAAGTTCCTGTAAACGGTTTATGAAATGCTTTTAGTAAGAGTTTTTTTTCAGTTTTCAAGAAAAGAGCGATCAATTTTGATTTTGGAGAATGAGCCACTGTAGTCGTTGGTTGAATTAAAATAAACACTTGTGACAAGATTTATAAACAGGTCCATATAAAATTATTAATTAGTAGACAACAAAAAGCATACTTAAGTACAAAAGAACAATAAGAAGTAGGTCTCATGAGGATTATTATTTTTTATTTGATCTGTTATGCTCTTGATGTTTTTATACTTCCTGCTATGTCACATTGATAGGCACAGAACAATAATAAAAGTACTGGAGCTGGTGGCTCAGTAATAATGTCGAAGGTTAAGCTTCGATGGGTAACCAACCATTATTATACTGAGACCGCTCCGTGCAGTTGATCCTTTATAATAAAAGTACTCTGAACTACTCTGTGAGCTGTCATTCGTAGATTTTTGACAGTCCTTACTTGTCAGAAGCCGAAAACCGCTCCATTTTACATACACTACTACATATTTCATTCATTCACATAATTAATAATAATTCCAATCCAACCTAACTGAAAATCTGAGAGGAAACTTGTTAAATTTCGTCTCTGTATCTTACCTACCCTCAATGTTGGCAACAAAAACCTAATCAAGCGTTATATAATATCACCATTTTGGACACCAAAACCTTTTCAATCGGAATTAATCGGAACACAATCGTACGATTCTCACAACTCACAACACAACCTTTGTTTTATAAACATTGGCATTGCTGGACGATTATGGCAAAGGTAATGAGGGTCTCACCGTCTCATGAGTACAACTACACACCATTCAATCATTGTGCCAGGCACATCCTAGCCTTGAGGGCTTCATGTCGCGTAATGAACGGTCGTTATTAACTGCCCAATGACGCTCCAGACACTTTTGATTCAATAAATTCATTTCTCATCACAGAATTCTTTTGCTGTTTTTATTTATATACGCGGAAGTTTCTTTAGCTGTGAGGTTGCTCTAAATCTTGTTTTAGCAATAGTTAATGTTACCTATATATTATTATGTCTATTAGGGCGAATTTCACCAACGAAACTGAACGCGATCAGCACATAAACTAAGTTTAAAGAGCTGTCAATGTAATTATTTTCTATGGTATGTTGACAATGACAGCTCTTGAACGCGTTTTAGATGTGCTGATCGCGTTCAGTTTTATTGGTGAATTTGGAACTTAGTATTCGAGTGTGAACTAAATCATAAAGGTCATCATTGCCAACTAATTATTTTCACAAGCGCCACTAACAATGCTTGCACGTAATTTATGCGCGCGCGTACGCTTACATAATTACGTTTCATCATAACATTCATCCGCATCCTGGACATTGCCGGAACAGCTGGCGTTGCGTCAAATTTCACTCTGCGCATCAATTCCAGTTTTTCCTCAAATACCTACCCTGAGCCCAGCAGTGGGGACGTGGGGACCCAGCAAACAACAAGTTCTTATAAAGATAAACATGACAAAATTACGGCAACCAGCGGCAAAAACATTAAATTAATTAGCAAAAACATTGCAGAATAAAACAAACATGAAATAATTACCCAAACTTCTTGCAGTGTCTTATTAAAAGTTTAAGATGGTCATGTAACTTAATGACTGAACGTCTAGGTATTTTTGTTCCTATTTATACATAACGTCATTATGTTTTTGCAGGTTCTACAAAATTAACAGACATGTCCGTCTTTAATGTTCATATTGAATTCTGGCACGAAATATAATCTTATTAAATTAAAGTCAAAGCATTTATTTGAAATAGGCACTAAAAGGCGCTTTTAAACGTCAACATTTACATTTAAATATAATTGATTCTAGGCGACCCCTCCAAAAGTTAGTTTCGTATGGAGAAGAAGGGGCAAGAAACTCAACCGTTACTCTTATAAAATGTTTAACAATACTTTGTATACATTAATTATATTTTTAAATGTGAAGACGATGCACCCAGAATAAAAATACTATTATTATACTTGTACCAAGCGACGATTATCCCTGTACGCATAAAAGCAAGCCAGAGGTGAGGAACATGACTACTCCCGGGAGATAGGGTCCGTCTGGTGGCTACTGCCCAACAGCTCGCCACATGCTGCCATGCGGGTTTCTATATCTCTTTTGGTTTGGCTCCTCACCCTAGACCTGTTCCGGCAAACTACCGGCGTAGACCTAGAGTTCGGAGCGCGCAAGTCCTACCAAGACGTCAACGTAAGGTTACGGCGGTGGTATTATTATTCTGTTTTATACTTTTAAGTGTCTCGGCGTTATGCCGGATTTATGGGGTAGTACGGGCCGAAGCAACTGGAAATTAGCTAAATTATGATGTGATGGTGGTGTGTTCGGCTATTGTGATAGTGACTGTGCTTGTCCATGAGACTATGTTCTTGCGGTGGTTCCTGCACTCGTTTGTGAGGTGACAATTGGTGTTTCATTGTCATTTTGCAGCCCACCGCGTCGCATCCCTTGGGCCCGCGCTATTACCTCGTTCTCTTAGCGTTCCTTGTCACTGTTCTGACAATCCTGCAGGTGTTCAAGATTGCAGCTTTCTGAAGAGTCTGATATGTGTAGGGTGGCAAATCGAGCGTTTTTAATGACTGGTGGAGCTGTTATTATTATTATTTCATTTATATTATCTAAGTATGAGGTATTCCACTCAAAGCTCTGACTTCAACAGCACCTGAGCACTTCCACTAACGGCACTAAAACAAAATTTTGTAACGTGCGGTTCAGTAGAACAGTTTATTCATGTTATTTTCAGTGTCCGAACGGCATTATCTTGGAAATTAAATGTCTAAGTCTATTTAAAAAAACTTGGGTTTGAAACTGCATTCGAAAGTTTCAAAACTTTTTAGATGCAATATTATGTATATCTGTGGGTATTCCGTCACGGCTAACTTTAAGATTAGGTATGTGAAATCAAAGATTTATATCAGTTTTTAAATATAAATATTTTGAAATAACTGCACATAATGTTACGATATTATTTTCATTGGGAATATATAGATAGAGTCGCTGGAAATGCATTTATCAAGATGAAAGATTCACTGCGCTTGCGCAGTCAGAACATGAGAATTCAAAATATTTAATTATATTACCTATCTAATATTACTAATTACATAAATAATATGCCAAATGAGTTCTTGACAAAATCAATTTTACACATAACATAAACATAACATCACGCTTTGTTTGCCCGAAGGGTTGGGCAGAGGTGTACCTATAGTACACCCACATTTAGCCAGTTAAGTTTAAGTCCCATGTAATAGGGGGCGAGCCTATTGCCATCTACCGGGCACAAATCCAGACTTCGGGCTGCTACTGAGAAATTCCAGATAGAAAAACCCAATAACACTTTGCCCGACCTGGGAATCGAACCCAGGACCTCATGCTCAGCAGTAGCGATTGCGACCACTAGACCAACGAGGCAATTAATAATCAATTTTATATTTTATATATTTAATAAATAAACCTTCCTAAATTCTTACTTAACAACTATTATTTTAATAATTAGGTAGATTATAGCTATTGAATATGAAACCAAATCCCTCTAGCTATGACCCCGTGTTTTGAATATAAAATAAAATTCGGTGACTTATGGAAACTTGATTTTTATGGTATTAAAACGTGTTAACAAGCATCAGGTGACATAATCTTTAAGACCCTGACCTTTATAAATATCTGAAGTATTAATTATTATTATTTATATTAAGTATATACTAAGCGAAAAATGTATCTAAAGTAAGATTTCCAATACTTATGAGTTAGTCCAGCATGTCGAATCTGTTAAAATCTCACCGTGAAGACGAGCGTGGAGTGAGCTGTCAGTGTCATCCCCTCTTGGGCATCCCTAACATCAGTAGCAATGACAGCTCACTCTACGATCACTTCAAATTCAAATTCAAATCGCGGTTCAAATCTAAGTGTTCACGGTGAGATGGTTACAGAATAGCATTACAGATGATTAAGCTAGGAAAACCGAGATGTTTTGATCGCCGATTTCCCAGCGACGTCGCCGTCTGCATAGATTTCGGACTTATTTCTACAAACCGTCAAAGTCAAAGCATTTATTTCAAATAGGCACTCAAAGGCACTTTTGAACGACAACTTTTTTATTTAAATTCGTCGTTTTTGAAAATTCTGAAATACGTGTTTCATGTTTTTATTTTACCACAAGCCCATTTACCACTTTTCATTGTTAACAAAATATTATGAAGGGTTTAATTTGTACCTGCGGGGTGATTCATTGTGTTATTTGCGTTGTAGAGAAGATTTTTTTCGAACATATGAAGCAACAGATTAGCAATTGTCTTCAAAATGATTCATAAGCATAATCAGCCTATTATGTTTCCACTGCTGGGACACAGGCCTCTTCTCTGTGAGAGAGTGGGCCGTAATCCACGCGGCCCTAGTGCCTGTACGTGAGTATGTGTGCATGTATGTATGTATGTATGATGTATATATATCACCAAAATGATTCAGATTGTGATTCATAGTGTGTTACAGAATTAGGGTGCAGATGAGGAAACCGAGATGTTGATGATGAGCGATTTCGGACTCATTTCATTTTTTCGGATCTGCTCCTAAAAACTGAAGAATTGCAAAAATCCTGAAATAAGTGTTTCATGATTTTTGACGACAAGTCCAAATACCAATTTTAATTAAAAGAAAGGATTTTATTTGTACCTGTCCATACAGTTTCAGCTTCATGAGTCAGTCAGGACATGCCTCTGTACATAACATTATTGGACATACATCACGCCTGTATTCCCAGAAAGGTTAGGCAGAGGTGTACGTATAAACCATCCCCCACACCCCCCACATTTCGGCAGTCTATTATCATCCCTATTATCATCAACTGCGAATAAATCCAGACTCCGGGCTGAGAAATTCCAGATTTTCCATCTGGAATTTCTCCCCAATAACGCATATTATTATTTAACATACAACGCCCGACCCAGGAATCAAACCCAGGACTCATGCTCAGCAGAAGCGCTTGCGACTACAAGACTAAAGGAGGCAGTAAACTCTCTCTCTCTAATCTGTCATTATACCTACTCATTATTATAGATTATCCATTGTGCGGTAGATGAACCCGATATGTTATCGAAAAAACTTATGCTTATCAACAATATCATTAGATACCATGAATGATACATAGATAACATTTGTTATTATAATCCTCTGAGTACTTACTTTTGATTGATTGTTTTTTTAAGTCTATTTTACTACATAATAAAAATAAAATATGCGAACGCTTGGTGAATGATAGAAAAACCCCTAAATAAAAAAATACCTTGTAAACTAGAAAGGTAACAATCGTGAATATCAACAAGAATGTCAGCATTATTAAGAACTAATTCTCAATTCGCAACAGATTTGCCTACGTGAGAAGCACACCTAATTATTATCCAAAAGTTTAGAAAGAGCCTTGGACGTCAGCATCATTTAAATGTGACGTAGGTCTAAAGGCCTCCAATGGAATTAATCGGAATCACAAAACTTGTTCTGTACCTACTCTTTAAAAACGGTCAGTGCCTTCCTTGTCGTTTATAAAGAAAATTAAGTACCTACATTTAAATATTAATTAGAAATAGTTATTTGTTATGCAAGGCTGCAAAGTTGTTTTGGCGCGATAAAAATACAGAATCCTGAGTGCAGCGAGGGTCTCAAAGATGCGAGACGCTGAATAACTATGCTGCCGAGCGAAAGACACAACTGTTCACCTCACTACAGCGAGGAAAATGTTAGGTACTAGAAAAACAGCGTATTTTTTAATAAGTGTTTTTTTTTCATGCAGTCGTCGTGCTGGCCAGAGCGATTATTCTAAAAATCTGGTTGACGCGCTGACATGAAATAAGTATCAATGTATTTTTAGATTATTGAATAGGAGGGTTCGAATTTTACAAAATCTTTCCACACTAGCGGATAAAATGCACTTATGCACTCCGATTTTGAATGCTAAATAATCTTTCCGAGGTTGAGAGGTAAAAATTATAAGTTATAACAGGGTAAGTTAATACATATTTTATTAAAGATATACCTACTTACATAATTAATTACGTAAAACCAACCAGTCGGTCAAATACAAAACAAAATTATGCAAATGAGCATCAATTGTTAGTGCTAATTTAAGGCTAATTTTCCCTCTGAATTATACTGAGTTTTCAGTATTATGTAGAGGGAAAATTTGCCTTTGCTGTGGGAATATATTAACACAAAAGAATGATTCACACAAGATTTTCAAGGTTAACCACGGCTTCGGCTACCTAGCCGCATATTCAATGCATAAAATAATTCACAACACAATAGCTTTTGTCACCGCTTTCTTTAAAGTTTATCCCACGTGCATTGATTCTTTCAGTTTGAAAGATTGCTGTCTGAAAATTTCATTACCTCATTATACATACTGCCTGAGAAAGATGTTGTTATGAATATCTATTAAAGTACAGCACCCTAATTGCGTAACACATTTTCGTAAACGATTACGACTAATCTGTTTGATTTTGACGGTTCAAGAACATTCATTGCGTTCTATATATTGTTGAGCAGAATTTTTATCGAACTTAAGAAGCAATGGATTAGCAATCTGTTTCAAAACGATTCAGATTCCGATTGATTGTGTATTACGCAATTAGGGTGCAGTTTTTTTTCTCGTTGTTATGTATGTAACCTACCTACCTACATAACCAGTCGACCGCGATTAGAATGATTTTTTCGGCACCATCTTTTATTTCTTCAGTGATGTTAGAATATGTATTACACTTTTTGTAATTTTAGATCCCCAACGGAAAAAGGGCCGACGATCGAGCGTTATTAAATAAAAATAAAAGGTTTTTGATTGTGTCGGGTGTTTTTTTTTAATTATTTTATGTTACAAGGCGTGTGCCCGATGGTATAACCCATGGGCAACTTCTCAGGAGTATAACCTTTAGGTACTTATAAACAGAAGTCATGTCACGTTTCTGACTTCAAAAATGTGTCGAACTTTCAAACAAACTTTCACTTCCCCCCGACCATTGCTCGACGAAGCGTAGATGCGCCTGTAGCTTTTAATTCCCCTGATAATAATAATCATCAAAATTTGATCCAGCCTGTCCCATCTTGATGTCCTCCCACCAGCGACGCCCTAAGCCGAGGTCCATACCCCACAGGGGGTGCCCTTAGCGAGCGCTTGCTTAGTAATGTGAGTTTTTCGCCTCTGGCTGGAGGCTTTGAGCTCCCTTAAGGGAGCCACACGATAGTCCGGTTATCACCACCTCTTTATTTAACCCCTTTACGGGGTGAATTTTCAAGAGTCCTTTGTTAGTGCTCACCTCCGTTATAGAAGGAACTCCTGTGATTGCAAAGGAGTACCGACAAAAAAAAAGTTTTGAGGTTGTGCGTTGTCTGCCAGTGGAAGATGCGGTTCATTGTCCGCGAAGCAGGCAGAATTACTATTAACTTAACTTATAAATTTTTACTTTATTACTACTACACTGAAGTTTAAAATCAACTACAGTAATGTTTCATTTGCTTTGCCTCTACTTTTCTCATGTTTTGTTTTTGCTTGCAAACGTATTTCGATTATATGAGACTGAGTACCTATCATGTCCAAGCTATAAATATCTCAGGGAAATGTACTTTAGTGGACTGTCGTGAAACGACTTATCCTAAAGCAGAAGTATCCATGGAATAACCCGACAAATACAGGTTATGTAGGTGCATTATACGTAGGTAGGGAGGGAGTATATTTTTGTTCAAATTAAAAGGTCAACTGGCTGCAACAAGCCAGCGCGGCAGCGTGCGGAGGAGGAACCCTCCATGACGTCACAAATGCTACGCTTTTGGTTCTTTCTTTGTTTACAATTGTTGTTAATTAAACTCATTGTTTACTTGGTTCTGCAATGAGTAAGAGGAAGCTTTTGTATGACTGTCATATTTTTAGAACTCTGCCTAGCCTAATCATAGCTGAATTTTTTTGTAGATGAGAACGTTAGGTACTAGATATCTATTGCGACGGCCGTTTTTCGAATTAACATTTTAACAACATACGATCGTTTTTTGTTTAACTTTTTGATTTTCGATTACAACCAGCACCACCAATAAATGCACAACTATGTTGGTCGTACTCTATTCAGGTATGTTCTTTCTCCCTCAATTAGAAATTGACAGGCTATGAAAGCTGTCTCATGTTTTATGTTTCCTTTTTTTTTAAATGAAATTGTAAAAATATTAGATACGTATGTAAATTTTCAAGAATGGTTATCTATATTTACATCAATTCAATAATTATGTTCAATTATGTATGTATATTAATATTATAAATTCGAAAGTATCTCTCTCTCTGTCAGTGACCTTTTCACGGCTAAACCACTAAACGGAGATAGGATGGTATTCTGGAGAAGGACATATAGACTACTTTTGTCTCAAAAATAATCCTAAAGAGGTTATGTAGGGGCTGAAACATACAAACGTAAGAAAATTTTTGCCGATTTAGAAGAAAAAAAAAACGCACGTTTCCGTAAGATACTTTCCGACATCCACGCGGACGAACCGCAGGCTAGTTTAAAAAAACACCTTTATCTATGCTTCAGACGCCAGTTTAATTTATGGTCGTGTTGTTTTTGTATCAAATAACAAAATTAAAAATTACCTACTCAGACAGAAACGATTTACTAGTATGGCGATATTATTCAACTCTCATAATTAAGAAAAATTGAAATATTTTCCAAAAAAGGTTTTCAGATAAAAAATAATAGCCGTGTAGTAATCCATAGCTTTTATATAATTTGTCTTAGCTAATCTATAGATACTGGGGGTAAACGTGGACGTGGGTTTTAGCAAATTAATAATTTGATAATTATTCAATTATCTGATGATAGAGTACCTACTTACGTAATTAACACGATATGTTATCAAAAACGTGATAAAATAAGTATTTTGCGATCGCTTGCGTATTATGGCTATATAAAAAATTGTCTCCGCTTAAATATTCTAGTACCATTTAGGTGTGCAGGCTTTTTAGAATCATGTTGAAGCTAGAAAGTTAGAAGATTCCAAGTACTATTTCAATCAGTCAGTAAATTAAATTACGTAACTAAACTTTACAGAAGATTCAGCTAAGTGTTAATGACTTCAGCCAATACCTATAACCGACTGCGAATTATGCGAAGCTCTAAAATTTAATTATGCGAAGCTCTAAAATTTAATTATGTGAAGCTCTAAAATGTAATTATGCGAAGCTCTGAAATTTAATTAAAACTTGTTAATTCAACAAAGCAATTTGCATGTTCAACTAAGCATGGTAATCCGAATTTTTATTTCAGTTAAATATGGTTTTAATGTTTCATAACATCAAGCACTTATTAACCAGTACCTTTGAACACTATTTTATAACCACATGTTAACTAGTAACACCTACAAGTACTGTGCTTTAAACTGAAATTAAATGTAAAAGTTTTAATTGTGTAAATGTTACCGTACATGAGGTAGGAACCTACTTAGGTATTGTATGGTTCCCATGCATTATGTCTTCTGTAAAGAATAATGATTTCCTTTATTTCACATTAAATATAGTCAAGTATTATTAAATGGGATTCACATTGATCATTGTGTCCAAAAATTTAACAAAAAATAATGAGTTTAATTTGTACGAGAATAAATTTAATTATAATGAAGATTAATGAAGACCTATATTTTTATTTAACCTTGGCGTACAACACAGCATGGTTTGGTAAGTATGTAAATGATAAAAAAAACTTAATTTTATTAGATAAAACTAAAATAATTTGAATAATTTCACTTACCATCCCAATCCAACAACAAATATCTCAACACAGATCCGGAGTGATGTATAGAATATTTCACACAAGTCTTACGCAAAAATAATAGTTACGAAAACTTTTTTCATTCACAACTTTTACCGTTCCGAGGTTGCGATAGTTCAAGAACTCGACTCTCGACAACGCAAGCGAACGCGATGCGGGCTGGCGACTTTGTGACCGCGGACAGACGCGGACTTAGCGACCGCGACTATCGCGCGAGCGGAAACGTAACTCCGCAACTGCTCCGAGTGCTCTCCAACAGCGGGCTTCCACTACAAGAGGAGTTCCGTAAGAACTCCTAAGGACGATCCGTGAAGATAGCCCGCGACATGCATGTTTTTTTGCAAATTGTAGGGCTGTTTTATTTTTTGTGTGTGTGTGTTGTTTGTATGCGGCACCCTAATTGCGTAATACACAATCAATCGGAATCTGAATCGTTTTGAAACAGATTGCTAATCCATTGCTTCTTAAGTTCGATAAAAATTCTGCTCAACAATATATAGAACGCAATGAATGTTCTTGAACCGTCAAAATCAAACAGATTAGCCGTAATCGTTTACGAAAGTGTGTTACGCAATTAGGGTGCTGGTCAACATTCTAAACGCGGCAATAAAAACAATATTAATAAAGAAATTATGTTTGAAGGAAATATGAAGTACCTACGAGTAAATTATTTCGCTATATTGATGTTTTGAAATGACTGGAACGTGTATAAAAATCAATGACTATATAACTTGATAAAAATACATCGTACCACACCGCACCGGTGTCCGGCACGGACTCCGTTCGTCTAGCGATTAAAAATTACATAGTGGTGCTTCCTTCTTGAGAGCCGGTGGTAACGGCCCCGACTTACGAGTTGTAGGTCGTGGGTTCGAACCAAGACAGGCGTTTTAATTTGTGTAAATAATTTCATCACCACCGCTCTCAGAACGGTGAAGGAAAACATCGTGAGGAAACCGGCATGATCTAGAAAAAAAAAATCGAAGACATGTGATATCTATCAACCCGCAATAGGGATAACAAACAGCCCACGCCGTCTCACAGAAAGGGGGCCTGTGTCCCAGCCTTTCATGTTCCCTACCTTAAAGGCTGATAATAAATTATATAAAAAAGATTCGAAAGAGCTACTGTTGAGCATGAGGTCTAGGATTCAATGCCCAGCAGCCTAATTGCGTAACACATTTTCGTAAACGTTCAACGTTCAACAACATTCATTGCGTTATTTACATTGTTGAGTAGATTTTTTATCGAACTTATGAAGCAATGTATTAGCAATCTGTTTCAAAACGATTCAGATTCCGACTGATTGTGTATTACGCAATTAGGGTACAGGTCATGAGGCAAAGGGTTATTGGGGTTTTCCGTCAGGGATTTCTCAGTAGATGATCAAAACCAAACTCCGGGAGTCTGGATTTGTGTGATGGCAAAAAGCTCGACGGCTATCACTATTACTAATACACACCCATACATACCTACAGTACACCCATGTACTGTAGGTATGTATGCCTCTGCCTAGCGCTTCGAAGATCACAGGCGTGATGATATGTTATATTAAAACCTATTAAGCCTAGTTGCACTCCGTTTCGCTCCGCAATTTCTCGCTCATTCCCCTTTTGCAATGGAAGCTGGGCTTTACACTATGGTATACTGTCAACGTGGGAGACAGACACATAGGAACGCGTCTCTCCATTGAATCGACGAGGAAAAACACAGTCAAGCAGTGTATCACTGCCGACTGGAAAGTCTCAACATCATATTTTTATGAACCAAACATGATTGATGTTTAATCGCGGTGGCACATTACTCTAGCGAGATGACTGACTTGTGTGTTTGTGGTTTTTGTTGAGGTGATGTTATTGCTTAGATTGTTATAGTAATAAGATTAACTTTGACTAGGTATATAGGCACTTTTATTGGGAGGTAACTTAGAGACAGTTTGAGCCAGAAGTTAAAAGTTTTAGCCTAGGTCAGCGCAGTTATTGCGTAACACCCTTCATTTTGACAGTTCAACAACATTCATTGCGTTATTTACGTCGTTGAGCAGACGATTTTTTCTAACAAAAGAAGCAATGGTTTGGGAATATCCTTCAAAACCCTTCGGATTGTGAAAGAAAGTGTGTTACGCAATTGGCGTACAAGGCTGTTAAGCATGACTACTTCTATCTCAACTCTACGAAAAGAAAACAAATTACTTTCTGAAAAAGTCATTATTTTCTTGAATTTTGACATCGCGCCGCCGTAGAAATCTTTCTACAATCTGTAATTTCAAGGTGGATCCATGACCTTGTGAAGGCCTTATGAATCCGCTGGATGCGGGAAGTGCAGAACCGTTCAAAGTGGCGATGCTTGGGGGAGGCCTATGTCCAGCAGTGGACGTCTTTCGGCTGAAATGATGATGATGAATCTGTCATTTTCTCTTTCGTTTCTAATGGTCACTCATTCTACGAACGCAGGAGTTGGATCCCAAAACCTACAGCGGGAGATTTTTCTCATTAGGATACATTCTACCTATTCAGTTTTTATTTTATCTACAGTTATAACTTTCAATAAAAGTGATAGTAAACCAATCGGGCTTGAGCGTCACAAAATGAAATCATGTGATAAATCACAACGTTGGAGATTTCATTTTGCATGCGGTGCGAGATATTATAATAAGACTGCATTTGACCGTCAGTCGTTATATGACATGCGAGGTAATTGCGTAACACACGATCGGTATCAATCGCTTTCATTTTGACAGTTCAACATTGCACTATTTACCGTACGTGGTTGAGCAGACAAATTTTTCGAACATATGAAGCAATTGATGAGCAATTTGCTAATAAAATGAATAGTGTGTTACGCAAGTAGGGTGCTGTTTGTTGATTGGCAAATATTGCTTTTCACCATCAAGCTGAATAAAGTAGTGCCAAAACGAGAGAAGTCGAAAACACGCCTATTCTAATCTTCTATTCGAGATTCAAATTTCATATTCTTCGTTAAGTGTAAAGTTTTATGTCCATCAAAATGATTCAGATTGTGCTGGTTACTGAAACTAACGAAATCATAAACTGGAGAATTATGGTTATAGGTACCTACTACAGGTGCACCTCTGCCTAACCCTTGGAGGAATACAGGCGTGGTATATTATGTGTTGTTTAAACTATTTTGAACTAACAGCACCGGTAGCATGATAATAGACAAAATGCAGAAGATTAATGGAAATCTGTCATTTAGTCTATTCTTGCGTCGACGAAACCGTCATGCCACGGGTGCTTGAAAAACTACCTTCATGAAAAAAAGGGATTAGACTGTTAACAAATAATAAACAAATCGGTTCAGCTTGCCGTTGCGGTTTGGGAGAAAAGTACGGGCGCAGACCAGACAGACAAACAGATAGGGACACAGATACACACGCACTTTACTCGTTTCCGCCGGGAGATGAAAATAATAATAAATAATTACTTTAAAAACAATAATGTACGTTAAAATCTACATAAATGTACATGCAATGCACGGCTGACATTCACCTTTTTCCACCAAAAAAGAATATTATTACGTGCAGTAATTTACGTTTTTACACAACAAACAGTATTATCCATGTTTATTTCTGTGCATTGCCTTACGAAGTTACTAGAGCAGACAGAACACCAAACATTGTTATTTTGAAACAATGTAATGTGCCGTACTGTTACATAGTTAAGTGTACATACATACAATGAATTTTTTGCAACTCGAAAGTATTTTGCTGCGTTTTATGCAACTATTAAGTAACATGTAGTCGTATCACTTACGAAAAAGGAGAGTTAGGTGCTAAATTACAACATTTTCTCTCTACTCATCTCATCCTCTCTCTCTACTCATCCTATTATAGTAGGAACCTGCAAAAATCCTGCTCTACATTTGCTAAAAGTTATATTTTTGACTTGTATTATAGGTTGGTAAATGCGAGAGAGACAGACACAGGTCTGATACCATTTTACGGATTTGTGTGAAATTTGGCACATGAATAAATCATGTCCTGGGTTAGGACAAGAGATACTTTTTATCCCGGTAATTCATTCCCGATGAATAATTTCCGCAGAGAATCAAAGCTGCCGACATGACTCACAGAATAAGCAAGCTGAACTGGCGATGGGCTTGCCAAATTAGCCGTAGAACCGGTGACCGTTGGGGTAGACGTGTTCCTGAGTGACCGCGAATCGGCAAACGTCAGGTAGGACGTCCTCAGGCTAGGTAGAGCGACGATCTTCGCAGGGAGGCTAGCAACTGGATGAGAGTTGCCGAGAGTCGAGCTGAATGGCGTGCAATTTGAGAGGACTATCTGATGATGATGATGAAGAGGCCAGCTTTAACTATTTTTGTTACCACTTTTTTTTTTTTTGGGTGGGAATCATCAAATGACTTCTCCTGCTCTGGGTGGAGCGGGAGGGCGTGCCAGACTTTTACTGACTAAAACCCACCCGTGTTCCTTCAGTTGCCTGTGCCAGGGCCACAGTTACTCTTTCGAATTACCCGCGACCCTGAGGCGTCTGTCCTATCGGACCCCGTCATTTTGTGCTGACAGCTCTTTGAGGCGCGCGTGGAACACGACACGCCGTCGACCCGGGCCTGGTCCCTACCGGACGGCGAGATACCCATTGCTCGCCGTCCGCAAGCCCGCGCCTACGGTGGCCGGGAATCTGCAGGCGACTCCCGACGCCCAGGGCGTCCTCTGCGACTAGGGGCGTGAGGGCGCAAGGCTCTCTCCCTCACGCGCTCCGCCTCCTCCTTCGCGAGCATTACTGCTTCGCATAAGGAGGTGACGGCTTTCCATTCCCTCTCGCTCCGTACCATGGCCTGGACCAGGGCCGGACGCGAGATATCGCCGCCGCCGATCGCCTCCGCGAGGACACGGCGGTGCTCCGCCCAAGCTGGGCAGACCTCCACCGTATGCTCCACCGGGCATGTTGGATATGTTGTCCTCCGGGCGATCCACACAATGGTGACATCCGGGCGTTTCCTCCCGCCTTATGCGAAACAGGAACCTCCCGAAACAACCGTGACCGGTGAGGACCTGTGTCAGGCGTAAGGTGAGGACGCCGTGGCGCCTCTCCAAACACTCCTCAAAGAGGGGACTTACCACCGCTATTGTGGCGTGCCCAGCACTGGGTTGTGACAATCGCACCCTCCATGTCGCCATGAGATCCCGCCGGAGCTCTGTCCGCTGTACCATGATTTCTCGCGGCAGCGGAGTTACACCCCGGATTTTTGTTACCACTGAAGTGCGATTTTACCGTAGGTACCTTAAAGAATAATAATTAAAGTTACACTATACTTGTACCTACACAACCCTTCACCTTAGACCTGAGCATAATTAATTCATTCATTCTTTGTGTACCTAATGGTGATACAACAAAAGCGCTCTTAAATCAGCACATATCTCTAGATAGGTACCTACAGACTGTATACATAAAAATCAATTATGTTGTATACAAGAGCTAAATTAAATGACCCTAATCTTTAATTGCCCTTTCTTCCGAAACCAGTTTTATCGTGCAAAAAATTCAATCCGATATGGTCATGGACTGGACATATTTATCTGGCCTAAATCTAAACAACCCTTATGGAAATAAATTGGTCAAGGGCTGACGGTGCACGAATTTGTTTATTTTTAGTTTGATAATTAACCTACATAGCAATGTAGTGCAAGGTAGATCTTTAGTACAAATCTTTTGAGAAGGCGTTGCTTCGGATTACTACTGGTCTCGGTTGGGATTCGTTGCCGTTGGCGTCGTGATCCAATGACCTTCATCTACCTAGAATCGTGATTATGTAATTTAGTCACTATGTCAATTCTATGATCATTTTACTGTCTAGGCGGCACGACGCGGTTGCACATTTGTATGCCGAACCGCGACATCCCGCATCGTTCCGCAGATGCTCAGTCCCCCTTTGTGACGTTACAATGAAATGTGAATGCTTAGGGTATGAAAATAAGATTTAAAACCATTTCCGTTTACGAAAATCCTTTGCCATGCCATGCAGCTCCGTGCCGATGCCGCCTGGTGAGAGCAAAGAGAGGCATCCTTTAAACGTGATTGGGACATCTGAAATACGCATTAGCGTTTGAAATCTTTAAGAATTAAAACTCAGTCAGAAGATCAAAATTGCTGGAGAAATTATGACTCCGCTATTCAGGGCAGAACATTTCTTTTTCAGCTTCATAGTGTAGATAATATCCTATTACTAACATAAATGTGAAAGTGGGAGTCAAGTTCAATATTAAGAATATGCGTGGTTGTCGACTTCGCCGTCAAAAGAATTGAGATCTAAATGTAAGTCGAGTTCAAGTAGATAATACTGAAACTTATCTAAAAGAACATACAACAAGAAATTGGTTTTAAAATAAATTTAAAAAACAGTTTCTTGTTTATTTTTCTGTTGTAGCAGAAAAATAAAACTTCTTAAATTTTGGTTAATCAACTTATCTTCTTTAAGTTGTGTATGCATGTCACTGTTTTTATATTGTAAGGTAAACATATCTTACTCTTCTAAAAATGTGGTTTGCTGGAAATATCTAGCCAAACCAATATCTTGTCTATAAGTTTTAATAAATATAAGTCAAACTTCACGTGTACAACTTAACATAAGTTTTATAGATTATGAATCATTAAGCGGTCAACAGTGCCTCCAAATGGAATTCTCACTTATAACCTGTCCCAATATAACAGCGAAAGAAACAGCAATGGGTCAGAAGTAGTCTTAACAGGCTTGAGTTGAATGATTCGAAATGTTTTCACATGATTTTTACACGCCAGAAGTCTATAAATGACTCCAAATATCAACTTTACAATGTAAACATAGGCAAAGTCAATAGTATTAGGGATCTTGGTGTTATACAAGACAGCAGACTACTCTTCGATCAGCATATTGATAACTTAGTGAATAAGGCGTCGAGAGCACTTGGTTTCATAATGAAAACCTCAGCATGTTTCCGCTCATTAAAACCGATCAAAGTCTTGTATTGTTCGTTCGTACGCAGCCAACTTGAGTATGCATCACAAGTCTAAAACCCGCAGTACGGGATCTACAAGGCTCGTATTGAGGGCAGTCAGTGAAAATTTCTTAAGTACCTTGATTATAGGGCAAAGCAAGTATCTGTTGATTACAATCATCGATGCAGAAGGTACCATTTTCTACCACTCGGCCGTAGACGTCATATTAATGATATATGCCTTTGTTTAATATCGCAAATATGGTTCAATTGACTGTCCTGTTTCAAAATTAAGTATGCGCACTAATCAGTTGGGGCTGCGGCAGCGACCCCTTCTGCATATACCTTATGCAAACACAAATTATCGGCGTAATGCATATTATCTGAGAGCCAGTCGTAGTTTTAATGAAATCAAAGTCAAAGTCAAAGCATTTATTTCAAATAGGCACTAAAAGTCACTTCTTAACGTCAACATTCTCATTTAAATAGAATTGATTCTAGGCGCCCCTTCCAAAAGGTAGTTTCGTATGGAGAAGAAGGGGCAAGAAACTCCATCGTTACTCTTTTAAAATGTTTAACAATATTTTGTGTACATTATTTATATTTTTATATGTGAAGACGATGCACCGATAATAAAAATACTTCACCACAAATAGGTAAAATTAATTTAAAATAAGCAAAGACAGATAAATCAATCACGTAAGGTACATGGTGCTCACATATTTACAAACATTGCGAAAGTATATGATTTTCCTAAAGTATTAACTAGGAATAAGTCAGTGTTTCCAAGCATTCTTATCTAGGATATTATTTTAATCCTCTAATTTGTAAAATAACTTGCGAACACGGCATTGAGCTTGTCTGCACCAATGCAAGCACAGTTAGGAAGCTCGTAGTAAAGCTATTTTTTGTACACGAAGCACCTGCCGGCACTTAAACGTTTATTGTCCAAATTAACTTCGTATTAATTTCGCTCAATCGATTGAATGAAATCAACCAAATGAGGAAATAACTTCATGGTAAGTATGAGGGTGTACCTATTAATTTTGTTTTGTTTTTAATAAATGGTTCGTGATGTTCTTTTTTCTTTGAACTTGGCTTTGACTCGCTGCCGCGTGTCTAATGTCACAAAAAAAAAACAATTAAAATCTACATTGGTGATGTTTTATGTAAAGTATATAATGTTGTTTATAATTCATTGCATCTGTCGAGCACTCGTCAACTCTCATTGTTTATGACTTCACACTTCACAATCATTTCAAAAGCAATTCCTACATGTTTTATTTATAACACGTTAAAGTAATAAATTCTAACTGTATGGGGACATACTGTTACTGCAGCTGATCATATTGTAAAAACATTTTACCTATTTTAATACGACTGATCTAAGTTTATGTACCTAGGTATCTTTTTACCGATTTAATTATTTAGGTATACATACCTACATATGGCAATGTAAAAAAGGAACATTTTACCTCCATGGTCCCTATTATTTCATGTAAGTACTCCTGGTACCCGACCAGTCTATAATTACCCAATTTGTTGACATATTATTAAGTCTTTTACAACAGTTACTTACAATAAAATTATTTACTCGACGGTTGCCGCGGTGGCCGCACTAAACAACCGTAGTGACGTACATGATACGAACATGAGGACAGCGACAAAGATCTTTGTACTCGATAGACACTGCGTCAAAAGACAGTCGCGTTTAATCGTGTTTTTGTTTCGTTTTGACACCTCTGACACACAGTGACGCAGTGATTTGACTTGATTGTCATGGAAGCGCTATTTACCTTATATTGTGTGAGCCTGTTTCGCGTGACCAACGGCCGAATAAGGTATCTATCTACAATTTTGGCATACTGGAGATAGCACAACCTATCAATCTCTGGTTTTAACGTCCCAATAAAGCCAAACTAAGCGGCCCTAAAACGTGTTGACAGCTATTTATTTTACAGGGCCAGATAGAACTGTACTGTCTACCATCAGTAGCGATCTGTCTTATGTTATTGGGTTTGGCCGTAAGTACGATTTAAATCATTGGGAAAACTCCACTGCCCAAATATTTAAATCGCTTGAATTGGTCTCACCGTTCAACCGGAAACCAAAGCTTTAGCGCAGATGGCGTAGCAATGTCTAGGAGAACTTGGTGGAACGCGCTACGACTAAGATCTAGGTCTTAGTCGTAGCGCGTAGTGCACCCTTTATAAGTACGTAAAAGTAGGCCAGTTCGCTACTTCCAGAATTACCTTCGAACCTTGGACTAATAGCCCGATTAAGTAAAAAACGGGACCAGCCGTAAAATCTCCTTTCAACACAAAGGGGGCATGAAGGCAGGATGCCTTTACTCCAGCGGGCTTGAAATTCAAGAAGTGCCGACCTTCTCTACCTTAGTCCAGTTTTTTTTTGGCTGGAATGGTGCCATGATATGATAAACAAATTTGAAGCAGGCTCGCCTCGGCGTGTTTACGAAACCATTAAGGGTCTTGGATTTATCAATAAGATCCAGTAACGAAGCGCCAGTCGACGTTTTCGGTGTTTCAAAACGAATCAACGCAAAAAAGTGAAGCAATCTAGAAGCTGGGGGATGATTTTGATCGTGAGCTTTTTCAACTTGACTGGCTACTTGATGTCAATTTCTTTACGGAACCAAAGAAGCATCAACGCTGAATGGTATACTACAAAATGCTTGGCACAAGTTTTCTCTGTTGTGATCAACAAGCGACCAAATACAGGGCTTCGCGGGCTACTGCTCCACCACAACAACGCACCTTCGCACACCGCGCTCAAAACGAAGGACCTGGACAGCACGCCGGTCAAATTCCTGGGTCACCCTTCTTACAGCCCTGATCTAGCACCGTGTGACTACTTTTTATTCCCGAAAATAAAAAATCTGCTCAAAGGTATACAATTTTCGTCGCCGGAAGATGCGCTGTCAGAGTTCGAGCAGGCTGTAAACGAGGTGTCTACGGCGTACTGGAAAAAGTGTTTCGAAAACTGGTTCAGACGCATGAAACTTTGTATAGAGGCTACGAGGCTAGTAAAAAGTACTTTGAAGAGATTTAATAAAAAAAATATTTATAGACACAACAACAACATCATCATAACATCACGACTGTAATCCCAGAAGGGTTAGGCAGAGGTGTACCTATAGTACTCCCACATTTCGTCAGTTATTCTTAAGTCACATGTAATAGGGGGCGAGCCTATTGCCATCAACCTGGCACAATTCCAGACTCCGGGCTGCTACTGAGAAATTCTGGATAGAAAAACCCACTAAAACTTTGCCCAAGCTGGGAATCAAACCCAAGACATGAGGTCTCACTTATTCAGCAGTAGCTCACATTTATTATTATTTTCGCAAAACTTTCTGAGTGTTCCACATTAGCCTACATATAACTAAGTATAGGTGATATAGTATACTAGCTGTTGCCCGCGACTTCTTCCGCAATCCAGGATGAAACGTAGCCTATGTCCTTACCTAGGTCATGGTCTATATGGGTGCCAAATTTAATTTTAATCCGTTCAGCCGTTTTGGCGTAAAAGCGCCACAAACAAACTTACATTCACATTTACAAAATTAGTTAGGATAGGAATTTCTGTACCTACAATCAATTTGAAATTAAATTTAACAGTGATTAAAATAATAATTAGCAAGTAGAAAGATAAGATGCTCATATTTTGCTGTGAACATTTTTTAGTTTAAAAAACCCGCGTAATAAGGCGCTTACGTAGATTTATTTATACTATTATTATTTATATTTTTTGCATACGCTTACCTACTTACCTATCCACTATTTTAATCCCTGGCAACCAAGCAATCACTACCATAATCTTATCTTATAATTAGATCCTTTATTAATATTTACAAGTATCCACAAAACTTGATCGTGGTCACCACGCGTAGCGTAAGTAGGTACAGAGGCCCTAGAGCGAGTTTCATTTAACCATTTTGACTTTACGCATCGACCGCGTTCGGCGCTCCGATTGGCCCTTCATCATTCGAAAGTTGCGCTCCGATTGCCAAGGGCCAATTGGATAACGTCCATACGAATACCAGCCTATTATTGTCCCACTCAGGTCGAAGCATATCCCAGAGAAGGCATATGCATTGATCACCACGCAGTGGCGGATTAACCAGGCACGTGCCTAAGTAGTTACAAAGCGGCACGCGCGGAAGTTTATCGAGGGGTTTTTATTTAGTACCACTACTTACATTCATAACATAAATAAATAAATAAACATGAAAAAAAAACATACTTACTTTATATAGAGATGTAGAGCTTCTGAAGCGCGCCCCGTCTACTTGATTACTCCTACATCGGACTATTCCATATTAGAAGTTGGCAAGATAACGTGGCACCCTAACCAGAAGCGGATGAGTGCCTCGAAAAAAATTATGTCGCGTAACAAACAACCGATTAATTCTCCCGCTCTCGGGTGAGCGGGAGGGCGTGTCAGACTTTTACTGACTAAAACCCACCTGTGTTCCTTCAGTTGCCGGTGCCACGGTATCTCTTTCGAACAACCGACGACCCTGGGCAGGCACCCGTTCCGACGCCTGTAAGTCCATTGCTAATTGTATTTATTCGTTGGTTGTAAAACAACAACAGCTCGTCTAGCACTGCACTATTTTGCCAGAAAAGCAGTGTCAGTCAGACGATATAAGAACTGTGCCGTGTGAACGGATTTTTAAACTGATATTTCTAATACTACGAGTATACCACTAGCGGTCGTTGACCCAAAAAAGAAATAGGTAGGTAAGTAATTATATCATCAAGTCTTTTTTTTTCCTTTTACCATGTTTTGTTATCGACACCCATCAAGTCTGCGGAATTTTGCTACTTAATTTGATTTGACCCTGTGTTATAAGTCCAGCCATGTTTTCCTTCAAAGTTTCAGAGTTAAGTACTACGTATGGCGAGGCCATCACTACATTTCAACGTTCACATTAGTAGTTTTTTTTAGGTAAAAGTTTAGTATCGTTTGGCAGGAGGAAGGGGTGGGGAGGTGGTGGGGGGGAAGGAGGGGGGTGCTCCGTCCCCCCTGGTACCACTCCCGTGAAAAGGTAACGCACCGTTCTTGAGAAAAACTAATTATTGTAACCTAACCTCAAAACACTTAAATGTCGCTTTTCTAACGTCTCCGGCGCTGCGGGAAGTGCAACCCCTTCGCCCTTGCGTAACAAAGGATAGGCACCCATGCTAACCTCCGCATGCTAACAGCGGGCGGGGGTTGCCCTCCCTTCGCGCCTCCGGATTTTTATAAACACTCTAGGGGTAGGAGCCAAAAGACTACGTGGAGTCGGGGTGCCCCGATTCGGTTTTGGAGCAATGTCGACCTATTTTAACCATGAAGTGGGGGTGCACTAACTTCTCACAACTCTGGGAGGAACGGAATGAACGTAAACAAATGACACTGACACATGACGCAAATAGCGTTTTTTTTTTTTTTTACGTTCCGTTTCATCAATTTTGCACGACAGTTTACACCACAGACAATACACTAGTACAGATTTGGTTGTCAATCGCCGATTTTAACGTTTCGTTACGCTGTAATCTAATTTGAGGTTAGAAACATTTATTATTAATTTCTCGAAAAATACGCATTACCTTGTAATAAGAGTGGTAGCATTATAATAAGGGAACCCATCCCTACCATCTTCAACCCTTTTTACCCCAAAACTCCTGCCTTACTACTACATACTAGACTCAAGCCTTTTTTTATAATAGTTGTGTACCAAAGAACCACTCTTCGACGCATACAGACAGGCGTGCGTGAAAATGCATAATTATCATCAATGTAGCTTCAAGACCAAAGGCCACGAGCTGTGATCTGCAGAGAGATGAACCTAACACTGGGCAGGACAGTGTAACTTATCGTGTAACACTAGCTATTGCTCGCGGCTTCGCCCGCAAGGATATCGGAACATATCCCAAGGGGACGTGCTACCAGGATGATACTTACCTACTACATCTAGACAAACAGGTTTTCTAAAAACAATATTTTCGGCATCAGACTCGTTCCACACCTCGCAGCAAATACTTTTTTCAAAAATAACCAATGAATACTTTTGACTTCGTTACTGTTTTATTATAATATGTATAGTAAAATTAAATCTTACTAATACTACTTCCACCACACACTGTTGTAGCCGAGTCGCTTTAGCATGGCGAATAGCGGTCATTGCCCTTTCCCTAATATCTTTCCTTATGAACCCAGAAAATAAACTATGTATGATTTTCGATAATGAAACATGTTGAAGATCAATGTAGGTGGGTCAATGACCGCTATTGCCACGCTAAAGCGACGTATGTATACTAATTTTTATTTCTTGCTACTTAATTAACGAAATGTGGGGATTTCGCTTATAGCATTTTAGGTTAAATGCTAGGGATTTAGGCATGATGATAATGTTATGTTGTGTTAATTTAATAGGTGTTCATTTCATCAGTAGAGTAGAGGGTGATGTGAATGTAATTTAATCGCATAGCATCTAAACTTTTTGTTTGGTCTACAACACAAGTGTTATGACTATAATTTTATGGAAAAAAAATCTATGAAGTGTCAATTAGAGTATTCATGTAGGAACCTCATCACAATGTCACAAATCTACATCCTTTTTTATCGTTTTACATAGAAGAAGCAATGGATTTCGAAACGAGATCGCGTATCGGCAATACCGTAGTATCTCTTTAGGTAGTCTGTGGCAATTTATGGCAGCATCGTCGGTAACAAATCATGTTTTTTAAGTTATCTGTGGTGATCGAGAGTCACTAAGGCCGCATTCCGAATTGGGCTGTAATCGATTTCAGCGCGCTTACACCCGTTCCGAGTTAGCGTGAGCGCGATAACGATGTCCCGTGAATCGTCATAGATGACGTCATGACATGTGCCATCTTGCGATAACGTCGACCATGCCCTATAATAATATCACTGTGAGCGAATCGTTGACAGCTTTCAGCTGTCATAATCGTGATTGCGATTCGCGGAATGCGGCCTAAATCGGAACGAAAATTATCGATGTGAGCGCTGTCAGCGATTATTGTTTATCTCGGAATGCGGCCTAAGAATGAATGAGAGCATTTTGCCTAGTTATGTTTGTAAAACGTATTGGGAATACCGGATACCGCAACTTGATTTATTCCATTTTCGACTCGACGTTTTCATGGATTACGATTACGCTGTGAATTTGAGGAATATTGTTTGCCTTTATAATAGCCTTTTATTTTTGATTGGCGATCAAAATCGAACCGTTGTTTTAAATGAGTGGAGAACATACATAATATAACATTACACATTGGTAGAATTGGCTTTCTGCTTTTACCAAATTATTGTTGTTTCGCTTTCGGGTGAGCGGGAGGGCGTGTCAGACTTTTACTGACTAAAACCCACCCGTGTTCCTTGAGCTACCTGTACCACGGTATCTCTTTCGAACAACCCGCGACGCTGGGCAGGCACCCGTTCCGACGCCTGTGAGTCCAGAACTGTTGTTTTAAATGATTGTAGAACATACATAGTATAACGTTACACATTGGTACAATTGGCTTTCTGCTATTACCAAATTATTATTGTAACCCATAACACTGACTACCATTATTGCTTGAATCGGCTTACTCGCGGGAACTAAACTGCAAATAATTTAAATTAGTTTTAGATAGATTTCACCGTCTAAAAAGATCTCTCGTTTTCAACAAAATTAAAATAGCTTTCGGTGCGGGTGCAGAAGTGTATTGATTTCTCTTCCTGCACTCGCATTTTCCGATGGGACGGTAATCCAATATGATTGGAGATCAGGCGCAAGACCAACGATTTAACGTGATTTTCGAGGCACGGGGTGTATCAAACCTAACCTAAATTTTTAACTAACGAAATTCCTAATGGAAAAACTCAACAACAATTTGCTAGACCTCAGAAACAAACCGAGGACCCCACGCTTAGCAGTCGCGCTTGCGACCACGGGGTCTCACATTAATAAAATTGTCGTAAATGATCGAACTGTGATGAACTATGATGTATCTATTTTGTGCAATTGACGATTATTAAATATATGAGCAATTCAACAACAAACTAGTATTAAAATAAATTGTTTCGAAAAAAAAAAACAATTGAATATCACAAGTATAATAACTATTAAATGTGGACATGGTGGACATAACTAGTGAACTTGTAACATTCCCATTCGAATCTGACAACTGACAGAATACAATGACAGTTTTGACATAACTTGCGGACTGTCTGCTGTCTGGTAAAATTTCATTCACCGACTCATCACTTGCTCCGATTTATTGCAGATCAGGCAGGCGCCGACGAAAAAGTTTCGGAACTCTCCAGTGTATACAAAATTTAGTACATAAACCTAGTGAGGCTTAAAATCAAAATGTCTCACTTCAAATTGGTATCGTCGACAAAAGCGTCCGATGTGATCCCTGTGAACAAATATGTATCGGAAAAGACCGGTATCACCGTGATCATAGCCGGAGTTGAGGGACCCTTAGTCAACGGTTTCTTTTGTCTGGGTAAGTTTTTATTAAAAAGTATGTTTAGGTCTAAGTAAACTTCAAACGATCCTGACTTGTCTACCCACCTACTTGCTGCTTCACAGTTACCTAGAGCTATATAGAGTTTAATTACCCACGACCGCGACGTGGACTATTTTAAAAGGAATACAGCTGGATAACAATAATTCACAGAGCAAATAGGAATTTAATCCAATTTACAAACAATGATAACAGCAAAACGGTAACTGATAAGGACTTAATTACAAAATTCCAATTTCTTTTTATTTTCCTTCAGCAACTGAAGCTCATGACGATGATGGTCTGCCCCACACTTTGGAGCATCTCATCTTCCTGGGGTCTGAGCGGTACCCATACAAAGGCATCTTGGATTTACTGGCCAACCGTTGTATGGCTCATGGCACAAATGCATGGACGGATACAGACCACACTTGTTACACTGTGTACACTGCGGGAGATGCTGGCATGTTGACACTGCTGCCAATATACCTGGACCACATACTGAGGCCTACGCTCACTGATGAAGGGTTCATCACAGAGGTCCACCACATTGATGGTGAGGGAGAAGATGCTGGTGTAGTGTATTGTGAAATGCAGGGGAGAGAGAATAATTCATATAGTAGGTACGGTAAAAAGTAACATTAACTAGGTTCTATATTATGATGATTGAATTTTCATAGTAATTAGTAAAAAGTATTGAGTTATATAACATAACATCACACCTGTAATCCCAGAAGGGTTAGGCAGATGTGTACCTATAGTACACCCACATTTCGCCAGTTATGCTTAAGTCTCATCGCTTGAGTAACATCTCAAATTGATCATTTTATTTAGCCTAGAACATTCTTTCTTCTCTTGTAAAATATTTTGATAATAATGCCAGCACCACACATAATGCATCTAAATATTTGTTTCAGATGTGAGCTACAATTATTGCGTGCTATGTATCCAGGAAGTGGTTATTCTGCTGAAACCGGTGGCATTATGAAGAATCTTAGGACATCTACTGATAATATTAAAGTGAGTTTTTATGAATTTCAAACTGCCCTTAATAATTTTTGCACAAAATAGAAAAATGATTACAAAATTTCTTATTATAAGTACTTATTAGCATTTCGCCCACGACTTCGTCTTTCTCGGACTTTCGATTTCGAAAAAAAAAATTGCCTATGTTCATAATACATAATGTCGCCTTCTAATGGTAAAACAATTTTCAAAATCGGTCCAGTAGTTTCGTACGCTATTCAAAACAAACAAACAATCAAATCTTTCCTCTTTATAATATTAGTGTAGAAAACTAAAATACAAAAAAATTGTTGTTATAAGAATTCCAAAAATCCTTTAGAAAATCCTTTTCTACTTGCATTTGAGATAAAATCTTGTTGACACCACCGTTTATTGGTATTCATATAAAAGGCAAACTAATTGGTAGTTTTTCACAGGTCAGAGACTTCCACAAGAAATTCTACCGAGCAGAAAACCTGACAATCATACTGACAGGTCAGATAGAAGCAGAAGATGTGTTTGCAACCCTAGCTACTGTTGAAGATGACATCATCGCTAAGGTAAGAAACTACATCATTTGCTCAACAGGTGTGTCAGAGGTGGTGCTTATGGACTGGAATAAAAATCATTTTCCTCATACTTTTTCGGAATGCAACTCGCATTCTCGCTCGCGTGTTTTTAACGATACAATTTTGTTCACGTTGCCAATGTTTTTCACATCTTAAATTCTGGGTGCCTTATAATTTGGCACCTTTTGCATCTAGAACCTACTCTATGCGATGCGCAATCGAGACGCTGATATTTTAGGGACGGTTAGATGTGAAAGCCAGTGATAGGCCAGCTCAATGCTACGACGCTGATAATAGGGATATCAGCGTCGTAGCGTCGGGCTGGCCGTGCTGCCAGGGGCGCAACCTTCAGGGCGGTGCTTGTTGCAGACCCACAGCCCGCCCCCATTTCTGTACGAATGGTCAAAAGAACACCGAAACTATAAGAGGTACTGCAAAAGTAACATTTTCGAGGTCACTCCGCTCGCTCTTGCATTAGGCCCGGTTTGCACCGAAGCGGAGAGGAGCAGAGACGAGAGATGTGTCTTGAATTTAGATTTATTAGTATTAGTTATTTCCACATCTCTCCGCTAAGCTTCGGTGGAAATGGTTCAAGCAGAGAGGAGAATAGATGTCTCGTCTCATCCATCTATAGAATTTTGTGCTGTGAGCTGACAAGCGGCTCGGCAGAGCAGAGATGTGTGTAGTCCGGACGGCGGCGCAGCGCAACGGTCGCGCGTCCTGTTCCCCGCTGCCTTCTCCTCGCACTATAGACTGATTTCGAGCTTTCACAGCTCACATCTCAGCTACACACAGCTCCTCTCCCATCTCCTCTCCACTACACACAGTTCACATCTCCTCTCCACTACACACAGCTCACATCTCCTCTCAGCTACCAGCTACACATCTCCTCTCCGCTTTGGTGGAAATGACCTGCCAGCTTAGCAGCACATCATCTCTCGTCTCCGCTCCGTTACGCTTTGGTGGAAACGGGCCTTATGCGTTTCCACAATTCATAAGTTTCTCATAACTCGACCAATTAACTACTATTTCGGTTTGAATGATCAAACAATCTAACCCATTTTCGAACGCGCCTCCCTCACCTTTTTACTCTACATTCCCATAATTCTTGTGTTTTTCTGAATAACTCGACGTAAAATTTGTTTTGTTTCAAACAAAATCTAAGCTATTCGAAAAGGGACGCAAAGATTTTGAGCTCTCTTTGTTTGCTCTTACATCTTATAAAAATTCTTAAGCTTTTCATTTTTTAACTCCATGTATTATGGGCAAATTAATACTATTTTCATTAGAATAAACAAAAAAAAAAACAACTAATCCGAGGTGGGTTGCTAAAATTCGCTCGCAGATCGGTCAATAACGTTAAGTAAGTAAGTAATTATTTTATTTATATAAAAATGGTGTACAGTCACGGACTTAAATTGATGAGCCACTTGCCACTGTTCGTATTTTTGCCGTGTAATGCAAATCGGGTTAAGTCGGTTATCCTCGTACATAGTACAGACTGACTACCCATTTTTTTTTTCTGTGGTGGAAAATCCTCATGGATGTCCTCCGCCCTGGGGCGGGCGGAGAGGTCTGTCAGACTCTTACTAACTAAAAACCACCCCGGTGTTCCATCTCACACCTACGTCGGAGTCGCGGGAACATATGATTCTTCCGCAACCCCGACTGGTGCTGGCCTGTCTCGGCGGGCCTCCTCGTGTTGGGAGGGGGAGTGAGGTGTTAGACTCTCCCCGCAACTCTAAGAGGGGCGCGTGTGGAACACTACGCGCCGCCACCTCGGGTCCTGATGTATGAGGGGCGGTGAATGTAGAGGGGCTGGAAGAAGGCGTTGTCCGCCCTACGCCTACGACCAACCCCTTGCCCTTTGCGACGGGTCTGATGAATGGCCCCGTCGCCTACCATTTTTCGGCCGCAGAGGATAGGGAGAGCGGCCAACGACATACCGACACTGCTCTTCCCCTGCGGCCCCACCGCGTCCGACATCATACGGTGGCGACCCCGTTAAGGCAGCGGAAGGTAGGGAGAGCGGCGCAACGCAATACCGGCACTCCTCTCCCGCCGCGGCCCCACCACAGTTGCGATGTCGCCCAACCAACGCAACCTTGGCCGCTACGTCGTCGGCTTGTCAGCAAAAGCCCTGACGAGCGGCCCCTTCTCGGGTTCCTCTTAGATTCACCGTGGTTGTCAAACCACGGCTACCCGATGAGCCCCCCCCGCGTCGTCAATGCCCACCACCGCTCGGGAACCCACCGGGGGCGAGACTGACTACCCAAACTCCAACCAATTGCAGGTTTAGCAACCGTGCCCTAGCGACAAATTGTTTTAGCGTAATTATTTTGTTTATCAATAAATATTGCTCGACAGACTTAATACCGAGTTTATGCTCCTTGGCGGTCTATTACAGCTTGCAGTCTTAATTGCAAGGAGTTAACCAATCTAGTACCAATATCGTCTATCGCATGTTTTCCCATACCTCTGGCAATGTTGAGCCATTGCTTCTTTTCTTTGTTCATTACAGTGATCCCATCGCTGCACCCCACAGATTTTCTATGGGATTCAGGTCAGGGTATTTAGCTGGCCATGGAATCACCGTTATTTCTGGATATGTATCAAACCAAGTGCTGAAAATCCTTGCTCAATGTATGGCACAAGTATCGTGAAAAAAATATTTGCCATTTCATAAATGGTGGCTGTGGATACACAATCCTGGCAAAGGGAAGCATATTGTCTTCCAAAATGCTGATATAGTTCACGGCATTTGCCGCCCCACATATTAACATTTATCCTTCCCGATTCCCTATTTTGGTATGACATGATCTACATCATAACGTGTACTGTTATATCGCCAAAAATGTAAGAAATGAATGAGTACTCATGACTGAAAATAGTGGATGTCCAATAAAAATTATAGGAGCGGTTATAGGGGCGTGTGTCATGTCTTCTTTGTAGGCAGGAATCCTATTATGCAAATCCATTAAACGAACGCCTTCGTATCGTTCTCGGATTCACATCAAAACGTTCCGCGTAATGCTGCGTTGGTTTAAATCCGTCAACTTCGTATTCGCGTAGCATTTCTCTTCTCTGAGCTTCGCTGAATGCAGCGGGGCGATGGCTGTTCTGGCGACGATCGATATTTCCTTCTTCGGCGTATCGTCTCATCCACAAGCAACAGTGTTTCGCAAAAACAAAATACAACTTTCAAGTTAATGGGTATGATACGAGGGCGGGTCAATAAGTCCGTGACTTTTTGAATTTCTGACCTCTTTACTGAAAAAGCAACACTACTCCTGTCAACAGGCATCTGTCAGTTGACTCCTGTAAAAATTTAAACTTGCTGCGTCAGTTAGTTTGTGTTTGACAGCTATCTTTATCAGACTACCCAGTAATTTGAGGAAAAAATGGAAAAAAGTGAATTTCGTGTGCTTATTAAGCATTATTTTTTGCGAAAAAAAACCATTACCGAGACCAAGTTTTTGATATTGTTAAAGTAATTGTTCTGTTAACTTATTTTACTTCGATGGTCCTAGTTTATCATTTGTGTTTACTTAAAAATAATCCAATAATGCATATGTAAGATGTCACGCCCCTTATGCCTGGAGGCTTTTATTTCTGTATTAATTATGTTGTTTTTTTCATGGTTTTTTTTATTGGTTTCTGTTTTGGGTATATTGGCGTGGCTAGCTTAAATATGGCAGATAATTTAATATGTTTTTTTTTTGTGATTCGGTTTTTATTCTTTGATTACCTTATAATTATATAATTCTATGGTTTTCTAACTAAACAGACAGCTGTGCTGCTGGGGAGTTTGTTGCGCCACTTCTTCTTCCCAGCTAAAGCACTAGGAAGTGGTGAAGGGCGGGCGTTTTGGGGGACTGTCTTATGTAATTTTGACGTTCGAAAAGTGCTGACTCTCAGCCTAGTTTGAATAAATGACTTTTGATTTTGATTTTGATTTTCAAGGCTAAGCTTGATAAATACTATGGGGACTCTGAACCATCGATTTCAATGGTAAAAAAGTGGTTTACTGAATTTAGTTGTGGCCGTACAAGCACTGAAGATGCCGAACGTCCTGGACGCCCAGTTGAGGTCTCGTCACCCGAAACAATCGAAAAAATTCAAGATATGGTGTTGGCCGACCGAAGATTGAAAGTGCAAGAGATTGTGGAAGCCGTAGGGATCTTGCATGGCTCAGTGGTTTCAATTTTGAATGATCACTTGGGCATGAGAAAGCTTTCCGCAAGATGGGTGCCGCGTTTGCTCACAGTCAACCACAAACGCAATCGTGTAACAACTTCACAGGAAGGTTTGGCGTTGTTTATTCGCAATATGGAGCAGTTTTTGCGCCGTTTTGTTACCGTGGACGAAACATGGATCCATCACAACACACCAGAGACCAAACAACAGTCAAAACAGTGGGTTTCTAAGGGTGAATCGGCGCCAAAGAAGGCCAAGGTGGGTTTGTCAGCCAATAATGTTATGGCGACTGTTTTTTGGGATGCACGCGGGATAATCGACATTGACTACCTTCAAAAGGGAAGAACAATCAATGGGGAATATTATGCAAACTTATTGGACCGATTCAATGACGATTTGAAAAAAAAAACGACCTCATTTGGCCAAGAAAAAAGTTCTTTTCCACCAAGACAATGCAAGGGTGCACACATGTGCAGTTGCCATGGCAAAAATCCATGAATTGGGCTATGAATTGCTCCCTCATCCGCCCTATTCTCCAGATTTGGCTCCGAGTGACTACTTCTTGTTCCCAAACCTGAAGAAATGGCTTGGTGGAAAAATATTTGACTCCAATGATGAAGTCATCTCGCAAACAAAGGCCTATTTTGAGGACCTCGACAAATCATATTTTTTGGAAGGGATAAAAAAATTGGAGAAGCGTTGGACAAAGTGTATAGAGCTCAAGGGAGACTACGTTGAAAAATAAAACATTTATTTATTCAAAAATCTGTGTTTTATTCCAAATGTCACGGACTTATTGACCCGCCCTCGTACTTTCCTTTTTTAACTCTAATTCAACGAAGGTCAGTATCAAATAGATTGGATAAAAGTATGCCACATTGTAAGCAAGATGACAACTTATTAGTCAACCTTCAACCGCTATGGATCTATTTCCGATAATAAGTAATTTTTCATCTTGTTTACGATCATGCGGTTTGTGTTCGTGTTTACGGACGCGTTTGCAAAATTTATAGGTATGGAATCGAAGTACTACATTGCCACGGGTCACACACACAAGTGTACGCGCGGCTAGCTACGGGAATTGTAGTTAAATGAACTTATTTTGATACTTTGAATATTTTTTTGATAGAATTGAAAATTTATACGTAGGTACACAAAAAATATTTCCTAATGCTGTTAATAATTTTACTAAAGTACCTAAGTACCTTCTTCAGTGACTGCTAGGCACTGGAAACCCTCTACAAGTAGAAAGATTTGGGCTATGATTTTTGGGCTGGTTTTGTTATCTATGACTACTTTGACGACTGCTAATGAAACTAATACACGAGCAGAGCTAGGTGTTCCGAGTTTGGACTTGTTTTGTTAGTTATGATGAGACCTTACCTCCGGACTTGATGGAGTGACCTGAAGGTGTACTTTGAAGACTGCTACTGGAACTAAAAGACTAGCAGAGCTAGGTATCCCGAGTATGGGTTCATTTTGTAAGTTTTGTTGAGACCTTACTTCTGTACTTGACGGAGTGACCTGAAGGTGTACTCTGACGACTGCTACTGGAACTAATTAATAGACGAGCATAAATAGGTGTGCCGAGTTTGGACTTCAAGTCCGGAGGTAAGGTCTCAACATAACTTCCAAAATTAATCTAAACTCTTGACACCTAGCTCTGCTAGTCTATTAGTTCCAGTAGCAGTCGTCCAAGTACACCTTCAGGTCACTTCATCAAGTACGGAAGTAAGGTCTCGACGGAACTCACAAAATGAACCCAAACTCGGGATACCTAGCTCTGCTAGTCTATTAGTTCCAGGACAGCCTTCGAAGTACACCTTCAGGACACTCCATCAAGTCCGGAGGTAAGGTCTCATCATAACCAACAAAATAACCCTCTGGGGAAATAGTACAGATGCACTGACACTCTTTACCCTACAAAAGAAATTAGTTAGAATCTTGGTAAACATTGATAAAACCGACAGCTGCAAACCCTATTTCCTTAAACATAATATTTTAACCCTCCCCAGTATTTACATTCTAGAAATATGTCAATTTGTCCGTAAGCATCAAGAGTTATACACAAAACGCGAAGACATCCAATCACAGTAAACACTTAGGCACGGATCTAGGTTTAACATACCAACATCCAAGCTAAAAATGCATTCGACAAGTCCCTATGTAATGTCTATAAAAATATACAACAAACTACCAGACATAGTAAAGAAAGAAGAAAAGATTAATATATTTATAACAAAACTTAAAAAAATACTAATAAACAAATGCTATTATTCCGTAGACGAATATTTAAATGATAAACATAAATAATAGAAAAAAAGGTATATAATTATGTTAAGGAAATTACTAATATAATAAAAAGTTATATATGAATAATAATTGATAACAGTAACTAATGATAATCGCGTAATCTATAGGCATGTTTAACATAAATTAGTTATAGGGTAACAATGAATAAATAAGATAATAATAATAAATAAAAAAATCATAATATTGCAATTAATAATAAATTTTGTAATTAAATAATAATAATTAAATAATATAGCCATAACAACTATTCGAAGGAAATAATATATATTAATTAATAAACAGGATATAATACATGTACAGGTACCTAAAAATAATCTAAAATATTGTAGTACATTTTGCAGATAAAGTGCAAAATAATGGTTAAGCGAAATGTTATTATCTTATTCGCGACCTCCTGACTTTGTTTATATTGTAGTTAAAATTTGTCTCCTGAAACAGGGCTTCCTCTCTCCTAAACTTTGCTGTGCCCTACAGGGTCCATAATGATCTCTATTATATAGTTACCACCTAAGTACACATTATGGTAAAGCAATAAAGATATTGAGTATTGAACAAGCCCAAACTCGGCCCACCTATCTCTGCTCGTCTGTTAGTCCCAGGACATCCTTCGAAGTACACCTTCAGGACACTCCATCAAGTCTAGAGGTAAGGTCTCAACATAACTTACAAAATTTACCCAAACTCAGGACACCCAGCTCTGCTAGTCTATTAGTTTCACTACAAGTCTTCGAAGTACACCTTCAGGTCACTCCATGAATTCCGAAACATAATATGAAAGTATAATCCCTACTTCTAGCAAAAAAGAATCTTATCTCAGTTGCCCGTAGTCCGTACAGAATGCGTGATGTATCAAGTTTTGTATGTTCTATATTTTGTATTCTTACAGCGATGTTTTTCAACATGAGCTGCTGCTTACAAGTGACACAGCGTCCACTCACGACGGCGGCCGAGCGCAGACTAAGATTAATATTTCATTTTAAAAAAATGTGAAATAAATCAAGACGAGTGATCAGTAAAATAACCCTTAATTCAATCCATTAAGATTCTTGCGTTAAAGCTAAATAAGTGAAAAAATAGACCCGGTTTTTATTTTTTTCTGAGACTATTTGCAACATTTAGATAGTTCTTTTTACCATTATTTTGAGTTAAACATGTCTGCTTACATAATATATTTTTTAATAAATCAGTTTATGTTATTAAATAGACGAAAAATGTACCAAAACTCCACACTATATCGTCAATTTTGTGTGAAGAGGCAACGAAAATTATTTTTTACGATAATAAAAACCTGAATTTTCGAATAAAAAGTTACGATTTCTTTAAGATGAAGGTGTATTCTATCCGATGTAATTATTAGTTACTTTTAGTTTAGTGTTATTTAGCCGCAAAATGTACCGAAATACGGCTTATTTTTGTCAGATTTGCAAACGCGCCCTTAATCGTGTAATCTCGTGAATGTATGAAACTGAAAAATTCGAAACTTTGAAAGTGGCTCATCAATGGGGAAGGCAACTGTCAAAGTGGCGCTGTATACGATTGTTCCAAATTATCTGTCAAATTGTATAGCATCTTATAAAATACGTTCACAAATAACATAGAAATTACAAAGTGTTGTGTAATTGGGTGTTAAAACGTAGGCCAACACAAATTTCCAATAAATCGTTTTAAAAGAAGAAAGTGGATAGCTGCCGTAAGGATTAAAAACTGAGCCTACTATGACTACGAGGTTATGTCGAGATCATTTTCATGAAAATTGTTACCAAACATTAAGTGTGAGTACAGGTGGGTGTTTTAAACGATAGTTCTTCTATTTAAGCTAGTATCTATATATCTAAATTGTTAACATTACATAATATCTTTATATACTTATAATTGTTCATCTTGTTTTAAGGTTTGCCCTGTGTACACACACTTTTATAGAAAGAATCAGTACCAAGTCTCTTTTCATGGAACCAGAAAAAGATATCAGCCAGTGCTAGTGTGAGAGACGAAAGACATGCTAAGAGAAACATTCAAAAGAATCTTTTCCAACATCTTTCAAGCAATCAAAACCCACATCCTTCTATTTCTCGAGAGTGTATCACAAATAAAACTCATAAATAACTTTTAGGTGTTTTTATTATATTATAATAATCTTTATACAGATATTTATTCATAATTTAATAATAATCTAAGTTTATAATATGTTTTCTATGAACAACTCATCTTTTTCAATATAAATAAATTACAGAATTTTCTGCCACTGCAGTACATTTGTCCTTGTACTTGAAAATCATATAGGCAGGTTTTTTTAAATAGTAATTCCCCATTTTGACTCTGTATATAAGGTACAGATTCAGGGCTAATAAGTCCGTTTCTGCTTACATGCCATGCTACGCCATGCCATGCCATGCCACCCTGGTCATCTATCTTGATGTCAACTTGATAGTTGAGTTTTTTTATTGTCTTCTTGACAAATCCTTTTATATAAAAGTGATCATTGATAAATGCGGATCTTATCAATATGAAGAATCTGTCTTCATAGAATTTTTCTGATGCATCTGTTTTTTGTTGAATCTTCAAAATGACAGAAATATTTCGTATTAGTAAAATAGGAACTACCTACCATCACATAAAATAAAACCGATAAGAAATATTCACCTTTTAAAATAATCTAATACATTGTCTTTCAAGCGGAGGTAAGATAGAGTTAATATTTATGTCATGGTACATCTCCAATGGTAAAAGTATGATACAGGGTTCTGTTGGATTTGGAGAGAGTTGTGGTGTACTATAACCAATTATTCATCTCTCTTTAACTCCAAAAGTAAAAAGAACTATTACTTAAGTAAAGTTATGCATTAGTTAAGCTGTTGTAAATATAATCCTGAATTTTGATTAAATAACTTTAACTTATATACATACAAAACATGACAGTATTCACCAACAACATAAAATTTAAAAATTTATAATAAATATGCATACTAACGACTAACAAGTTATTTAATTATAAAATTATTCGTTTAAACATTGTAAGCGTATTGATTTCAAAGGTCTACGTTGAACTAGGTCTAGGCAAACAGCTCCTAAAAAGTTTTTTTCAAGAGTCCTACCTTTCCACTTAATCAGCTTTTCTACGTTTAACAGACGCCCCTCTTCTCTTTAACTCGGCTTTAAGTTCAAGCAAGCTCCAAGTAGAATACATTTTCGCGTCCATGTTATCAAATAAACTACACTAACCGCCCACAATGTTAGTTTTTTTGGTTTTGTTTACACGATTCAAGAAATGTCATACTGACGCCATTGAGAACAACTGTACGCAGCGCCATCTGAGATTAGCTTTAACTTGCCATCCCCATTAAAGTTCATGACTGTAAATGATCGTTTGAGTAATCTCATTATAATAGTAGGTATACGATCGTGTATAACATTGCAAAAAGTATTCATTGATTTAGACTATTGACAAGTTGGCCTTTCTATACCTATATATAAAATTAAGTTCTTTCTATACATTCGGAGGGTCATCGACGCGCTACCTACCATGGATTCAGTACATGATTCTGAACCTACGTTGACATTTTTCGTCGATTATAAAAAAAAATCTGTTCTACCGCGTAGGTATTGCACTTTTTTATGAAACAGCAGTTTTTAAAAAAATAACCAACGAAACATTTCTTCGTTGTGTCGTGTCTCTTCCTAGAAAACAAGAATTTGGGGCCGCGTGATGCAAAATTCAAATCTTGCCAAAGGCGCTCATGACCCTAAATACTACAACTTTCTGAACTCCAGTGTTAGTTACTTAGTTAGTTAAGTCTTAAAATACTTCAGCAGGGCGAGCATGGCCTACTGTGACATGTCATGAGTCACGCTATTTATCACATTTTGGGCGATAAAAACGTTATGTCTTAAATGCTAGCATGGTGGCGTGATATAATTCTCTCGACATGTGACATAGCTTCTTGACGTTTAATTGGGACTATTTTTGTCTTATTTGCTAATACGGGCGCAGCGATTTTGTCACAAAGGTCACACTTTGACAGATGGTTATGATAAATTTATCACATTCGGTCAGAGGTGGTGATAAAAATGTATAATAATAAAAATAATATTTTCCTGCTAATTACTGCATCAAATGGCAATAAGTTATTATAATTATGTTCTTGCCAGAAGGCAAGAGGCCCAAAGCAGGAAAATCTTCAGTTTCTTTAAATAATAACTGAGAATTCGTGCTTCTGGTTCTGTGAAAAGAACTATTACAAAATTAAATGAAAATTGACAAGACAACGGATTCGTCAATAGCGTCGTATAAAAGTAAGTACCGCAAAGATTTCTCGAAAGGTATTAAGATTGTGATACCTACTGCTTTTTTCCTTCCATTATTAATATTATTATTTATTAAATAATGATATTAATAATATTTTTATTTTTTTTATATTGCAACCCCTACTGAATTATCCAACATGAACCACGGAACAACAAAGACGGTTAGAAAATATTTATATTCTTTGGAAAGACGTGACGTGCGAGTGACGTAAATGAAAGAGATCCCAACCAAATTAAAAAGTTGTTTTACGTTATGAACTGCACTCATACATACATATTATTTTGTTTGGTCGCATATTCAGATGGCCATGGGCATTTTAACTTTTTTAATTTACTGTGTCATATTATGAATTCAGCAACAAGAAAGGCATAACACGCCATATTATTATATCACATGGTTGACCCTAGCATTTAAGACAAATCGTAAGACATGACATAATTTATCTCATCTTGTCACAAACATCTTGGGTACGCCCATGCTCGCCCCGCAGGTGGTATACAAATACATACTTGCTTAAAAACTAGTTAAACACTACCTCAATATTTTTTGTTTCCTCGATAACTTTTTTCATGAATACTTGTGGTTAGTGTTTAACTAATAATAAAGCCAACTACAGTTCCTGCATAGTGATAAGAATCTAAATAACAGTAGGCAATTAAACAGAGCTAGTTTAATGTATGTACTCAGGTCAAATCAATTGCAAACAACAAATGGATATTCCATTTGTTGATATGTATAATGGATATTCCACTAGGGTTTGGAAAGTCTCGACAGTCTCATGGGAGTGTCCCGTGTCTTCAAGACTTCTTAGAATAAAATTAAAATCGAGTTAATTTTAGGCCAGATGTCGTATCAATCAAAAAAGCAATTTATGGACAAGGCGAATACTCTCTTGATTTGAACAGATGCGGTCAGTTTTATTGCGTTTATAGCTTTGTAATATTGCTCATGATTTTTTGCAAGAATTTCGTATAATTTTTTTGATTGCCTGTTCCATTTGACTTTGAAACGACTAGTTGACTTAATCCCGCTCGCTCGTTCGCTTCAGTTTAGGCAGAGCTTAACAATGAGCGACTTTAGCTATTTGAAAACCGATTCATCTTCAAGTTGCATGCCTCTGGTACAGGCAGTCCTTAAACTCTCACCACGATGGCAATCTAAGGTCCACTTACAAAACCGGCTCTGTGCGTAGTCTCGATTAACATCGAAGGGTTCTCACTAGACAAATCTGAAATTCTTTCTGATGTCTACCACAAAATTCACTGCGACATTCTTTCGCGTCCAAGAGACCCACCGTGACGAAAGGCAAAGCTGACCACACATCCCAGAACTTACGCTTATCGCCGAGATCTGTAACCCGAAGCACGGTAATTATCGGTGACTTCAACAGCCGTAGCTCCAACTGGGGCTGCAATGACTCGAACATTACCGGAGAAATAGTCGAGGAATGGGTTGAGACGAATGATTTGTCGCTAATACATGACGCCAAACCTCCAGCTCATTTAATAGTGGATTAATGGCCTCTGGAAACGCGGATACAATCCCGACCTAATCTTCGCCAGCTCGTCTATCAGCTCACAGTGCACCAAAAGCGTAAGTTCCCCTACCCCTCGCACCCAGCACAGACCTATTATGTGCTGCATCAAACCCGTTGTCCTGTATAGAAAGGGGACGGTTATAGCACCGTCCCCTTTAAGCGCCGATTCAACTACATCAAGGCCGACTGAGTGTCGTTCACGCCGGCAATTGATGACGCCCTCTTGAATGACTTGCCAACCCCGCAAAACTACGACCAATTTGCTGAGATTTGTCAACTACTTCCCGAAGACACATCCCAAGGGGATGCAGGACTTCCTACATTTCTAGCTGGGCTGTGAATAGAGTCCAGTGAATTTCTGAGCCAATACGAATCCCATCACACCGACTCTTTTTCGGAGATAACTGCGCTGGCTGAAAAAGTGCTGCTATCAAAATTAGGGGGAAAATACCAAATAAAGGACATTTGGGTAGGCCGCATTAAGTACTCAAACTGCCAGATAATAAATAAAAAAAAATTAAGATAGAGAAAATAAATATAAATAAAACTCACTATGTCCTCACACAATAATTAAAATAGTAATAATATTATACTTCACAAAGTAAATATTATAGTAAATATTATTATAGCCCACCAACTGCTCGTTAACGGTAAACCAACACATCATCGTTTCAGTAAAGTCCCTAAACCACTAAAACCCGATGGCGCCTGCAACGATATTAGTAAACCGTTCAACCTTTCCAATACCGTCGCGATTAGGGGTCTCAAGGCCTCCGGCATTGACGACATCTTAGTTGAGCAAATCAAACAGCTTGATGAATTAGCTTTAATACCTCTTCTCAGGAGAAAATCAAAAGTCATAGCTATACCGCAGCCAGGTAAAGCAACAGACGATCCAAAAAACGTTCGTCCAATATCCCTGCTTTGTCATACCTACAAATTGTTCGAGAGACGGTTGTTAAACTGACTAACGAGTGTTATTGACCCGAAGTTAATTCCGGAGCAAGCTAGTTTTAGACTTGTCAAGTCTTGCTGCAATCAGACCCTCAAACTCGTTCAATACATTGAGGATGGTTTCGAGACAGGAATGGCCACAGGCGCTGTATTCGTGGACCTGTCAGCTGCCTACGATACAGTCAACCTAAGACGGTTGTTGTGGAAGGTGGAGACATTGATCAGCGATCAGAATTTTGTTCGAAATGTTCGAAAAATTTGTCTGCTCAACAACGTAAATAACTCAATGAATGTTGTTGAACTGTCAAAATGAAAGCGATTACTACTGATTTACCCCGCTGTTGGAGACGCAGGTGAAGATTCATTAACGACTCAGCCTAAGAGTGTAAATGTGTTGCTGTTCCACAAACGATGGGACACTTAATATTATGTCCTGCGTGTCCTGTCAGCTGCACGTTACAGGACGCTAGTGATGACGCCAAACACGTAGCCGAATTCTGGGCCGAGTCTATTTAGATTACCATCGACACGCTTAGAAGATGAAGTCCTAAAAGTGCACAGGAAGATTTAAAAAAAAACCTTATTCAATTCAAACAATTGGTTCGGGTCACACAGGCATTACTCGAGACTAATGCCTAAGACACGCAGACTTCATTAGATGACTCAATGCTTATATCGTCTTATGTATAAGAATCTAATAAGACATTTTTCCTGATAATTGTGTCGGTACTGACTGCCACGTGGGTGTAGGTTAGTCGTAAACGCGATTGATGAGAGTCAGGTCCTGGATTCGAACTCTGAGCCGGGCATTTTTTTGTTTTGTTTTTCTTGGCTTATCCCGTTTCCTGGTAACAGACGCGGCAAAAGGCTCGCATGTGTAAAACTAAAACTTTATTTTCCGACATTATCCTTTCAGTCAGAAAATTTGTTTAAATGGGTGTAATTCTAAACCGGATCAACTCGTTTTATATGTTAATTGGTACTCCTTTTCCCATGGTGAAGAAATTAGTACGAAATATAATGTAATAGAGAATTATCTATTATTTGTACACAGAAAAACAGTGATGCACCAGAAGAGTGGGTCAAACCATGGCAGGCCATCCCTCCTACGCCTAATTACGGAGAGTTGAAGGTGCAGTGGCCCGCAGACACTGAAGACTGTGGTCAGGTATGTATTAACTAAAAGTGTTTTTATATTACAATTACATATGATTTAAAGCTTTTAGTGTAATTTCAAATTGAAATATTTTTTGTTATAGTAATGAATTATTCGGTCTAAAGTTCTTCTCTGGATACCAAAAACTTCTCCCTCAATATTGTGAGGTTTGTTAGGTTGTCTAGTTGTAGTTGTAGATACTCAGGTATCTGCAGTTTAACTTAGACCCTGAAAACATTTTTATCATTGCAAATACAAATCAATTATTTGCTACACAAAATGATTACGGACGGACGTAACAAACGATGACAAAAGGTGTTTTGTAATTCTACAGTTCTGTTTGCCATTACAAATAGTTCGCAAATAATATATTTTATCGTGATAAAAAACCAATACACATACTATTTTCCTATAAAGGTTACATTTGGATGGCGCGGTCCTCTACTAACAGAACAGACGGCGATGAAGGATCTGACGGCGTGTGCGATACTTCTGCGATACCTGTGCGAAACCGCTGCCGCGCCGCTTCAACGATGCTTGGTCGAGAGAGAAGATGCCTTGGCTGGAGATGTAAAGACTGTTTATTAATTAATGGAACTGAGAAAAAGAACTGAATGGTATTTCGGAATATTATCTTTATATAGACAGTTTTCGATCATAATCAAATGTTTGTAAACTTTTCCAAGATACCGGTTGTGTTTTTTTTTAAACTAAATTATTAATAACAATAGCTATTTGATTGATTATGTATAGGTACAGAGTTTGGAATTTTGTCCAGTAAGAGTGTATCTTCTTAAAAAAATCAGACTTTTTTTTTACCATAATAGATAAAGAACTCCACGCAGCAGTTGCAGGGTTATCGTTTATCAATGTCACACCTACGATATTTTGACCTTCGCATCAATCCCTTACCCATTTGTGCAATTACCCAATGCAAAATCTACTCAATTACACATTTAATTTACTCTTTATATTCCCTTAACAGATATCCTTCAACCTAACAGAAAACATAGCATCTCTCATCAAAATAGAGCTGGACAACGTTCCAATGGACAAGCTAGAGTTGGCTCGCGATGAGGCTATAAAATGCCTACAGACGGTTTGCTCGGGTGAAGACGTGGTGGACATGGAACGCCTGCGCAGGCTACTGCGCAAACAGCTAAGGGAAGCCATTGCTAGCTTAGAGTCGGATCCACATCATGCTGTTGCCTTCCGGTGTATCGGTGATGCGCTGTACTCGCAGAATGAACATCATGTAAGTACCTTAAGTCAATATAATTGTTTACCGACTACAAACCGTAAATTCAGATCATAATTGCCATTCTTTGTCACTTGTATGAATTAGCTATAACGCGGCCATTTGGGCTGCTTTCCGACAGTGGCGGACTAGGCCCGTCAGAGGCCCGGGGCGGCAAAGATGAATGAGGCCCCATAGCAAAAAAAAAAAGGAGTTTTACATTTTTGTATGTATAAATAAGTGTTTGTGTTTATTTCTTTAAAATCTGGCAAGTGAAATTTAAATTCGAATTAAATAATTTAGACTAAATAAACAGACATACCTACAATATGGAATGGATATGGGTGAGGAAAATAAAATACGAATCGATGGACAAAAAAAATAGATAACATAAATCAAAGATAGTTTGTGTGTACCTGTGTAGTGTGTAGGTCATATGTGTTTTCGTGCCTTCAATGTACTGACCTCCTCAATAACTTCTGTGAAAACGATTTCTTTGTAAATTTTTCTTTCTATTGAAAGCACGGCTAGATTAACCAGTCGCTCTTGACCCATTGTAGATCGAAGATAATTTTTAATTAGTAAGTTTCAAAAAACTCCTTTCGCATGATTCAACCGTGATGCAAATGGTCAATAAGTATTGAAGTAGATATAAGCGATATACAGGGATAAAAAGGCGCACGCAGCTAGTTTAATACATTTTAAATGATGCCAATGTTTATTTTTCTACGTAAATAGAATGTAAATGTAGCCGTACAAGAGTGAATTATTTGCACTTCATTCATTCAGGGATTCCTGAGGAAGTACCCGGGACAAAGACGGGAATTCCCACAGCGTATTGGACGCGTTCAGCAAAGTAAAAAGAATATTAGCACCGCGTAAAAAGTCTAGATGGCTGTAGTGTTTTGATCTTGATGAAATTATGTAGATACTAAGCACATTTTTAAAGTCTTGTATAGGATTTGATCAGGGGAACGCGGAAGCATTTTGGGCCCCCCTAAGACCGGAGGCCCGGGCCGCCCCTTCCGCCCCCCTGTTAGTCCGCCACTGTTTCCGAATTGGGATGTAATCGATTTGAGCGCGCGCGAGTTAGCGTGAGCGCTATAACGATGTCCTGTGAATCGTCATAGATGACGTCATGACATGCGCCATCTTGCACTAACGCCGACCATGTCCTTTAAAAATATCACTGTGAGCGAATTGTCAGCTGTCATAATCGTGATATCTAAATCGGAACGCTAATTATCGATGTGAGCGCTGTCAGCGATTATGGTCTAACTCGGAATGCGGCCTTGGTGTAGTGTGTCAATTTGATAATCAATTAATTGTCCTGACTACTTTTGTGGCTTTCTTACTACCTATGTGATAATATGAACAGCTAACTTCAATATTGATGCTTACTTTTAGATAAATTATGAATGCAAAATTAATTTGTCTCTTTGTGCCGTTTTTACGGGTAAACTAATAAAACTTTTTTTAATTAAATAAGAAGAGAATGCAGAGTACCTCGGGAAGTATATGGGGTTTGGGGGTTTAACAGAAAAATCATTAATCTTAACACACGGCCCGGATGATGGTAAAATCCGTGGGGCTCAGCTAGTTATACTGTTTTTAGGGTTTCGTAGCCAACAAGGAACCCTTATAGTTTCGTCATGTCGTCGGTCCGTCCGTCCGACCGTCTTTTCGTAGCTTACATCGTAGCACAGAGTACTTTTACTATAAAGGCTCGTAGGCTCTTAGTACTAAAAAACGGTAATTTGGCATGGAAACATATTACTCACACCGAAAAAAAGGTCAAATAAAATCTTGAAAAAAAAACGTGTAGGGGGAGACGTAAAGTGGGGATGAGTTATTTTTTGCACACCATGGGATAGAAGAGAGAAAACAATGACATCCCATCACAAGGGTGTCGTTGGAAAGGTCGTTCTAATATATTGCGGAAGATTGAAATAGACACATGAAAAAGTGGTTGTACTTACAGTCCATACAATTGAATCAAATGGAAATTGATTTCCCTGTTCAATACATTCATGTGACAGTTTCTCATTTATTTTCTTGTATAAAAAAATTAATGAGAAAGATAATTGAGTATTTTCTGTTATGGTTTCAATCTTGAGATTTAATAATGCACATCGACTACACTATATATTTATGATTGGTTCACAGTTACGGTCTGATGAAAAAGGGTTATAATAAACACATGAATATAACAGATGATATCAAATAATCATTTCGGGTTATACTTGGTTTAAAAGAATTCACGCCCAAAAGTTTGTTAATAAAGCGTCAAACAATATTATTTGGGGAATAATCAACCTTGGCATTCAAAGTTATTCTGGCAATAAGAATAGCTAGGTATTGGGTCGACCCTTTTCACGTGTTAGAGTTGACATTAATATTGAGGTGCGGTTTAAGTGCTTAAACATAGAGCTATTTTAGCAAAAAAAATGGATTTCAAGCCGTCATTTATTTATCTGCTGAAAATACTATTTTATTATGCAAGGTCAATTTAAGTTAGCGAAATTCGACGTGTTGGGTGCCGATATACATATTAACACGATAGCACGATACCCATCAGTACCCTAATTGCGTAATACACAATCAACCGGAATCTGAATCGTTTTGAAACAGGTTGCTAATCTATTGCTTCATAATTTCGATAAAACATTGAAATTGAATCGTAAATAACACAACTAATGTTGTTGAACTGTCAAATTCAAACAGATTAGTCGTAATCGTTTAGAAAAATGTTTTACGCAAGTAGGCTGCAGGTTTGTGAAGTTATAAAAAAAAAAGATTTTTAAAATGATATCTTGATTTTTTTACTGTCATGGAAAAAGTAGAGCTTAATAGGTGAACGGAGTAGAAACTGATGGCATAGTTTTATTTTTATTTTTCAATAACAAATAAAGAATTTGATCTAGCGATAAATACTACAAATTTGAAGTACTAGCAACTTAAACAACGCATCGTCAGTCCGTGACCAATCGCAGATGACTGAAAGTACTGAAATTTTAGAGAAAAAGCGCGCGAATGCGGTCGGGCGAGGATGCGCGAGCGGCTCGTGTGTACAAATATCGATATTTTTGATCGGTTCATAAATGTTTGTTTTAATGGCAGTTTTGTTGTTCTAGTATGAAAATTTTATTTTAAATATAGCATTTGTTGCTAGTCCCAATTCCTGAAAAAAAAACCATTCACCAATATACCCAATTTTTTTTCAAGACGGGAAAAATGTCATCCGGTATAGTTTTATTTTTAAAGGAACTGTTGGACACTTTGGAACAACTTCATAATGCTGATGCTATTTATCTCGTTTGGTTTCAGTTCATCTCCCGCATGAACCCTCAAACCGACCTGCTGGCGTTGCTGGAGGAGTCTCCCGACTACTGGCTCGGTCTGCTAAAGAAGTACTTCACTGAGGACTTTGTCACAGTCATAGGATCCCCTAGCATTGAGCTGCAAAGCAAGTATGTATCTACTCTTAAGGGTGACACCCGCTTTCTGGGACTAAAATATTAACATGTGTCAAAATTTGTTTGGTGTCAAGTGATCTGATTGACTGTAGTGAATTCGTGGGAGACACACGGAAAGGTGATATGATTTATTGGCAAAACCAATCACATCACTTTTCCGTGTGCTATGATTTATTAATTTATTGCACAAAGCTAAACATTAGGCTTAACGACATAAAAGTCCCTATTAGGGCGCAGCAAATTAACTTACAACAAGGTGTTTGAATTTTTGTAAGCAAATTTATATGTTGATGTTCGTTTCAGAAACCAGTACCCTAATTGCGTTATACACAATCAATCGGAATCTGAATCGTTTTGAAACAGATTGCTAATCCATTGCTTCATAAATTGGATAAAAATTCTGCTCAACAATGTAAATAACGCAATGAATGTTGTTGAACTGTCAAAATCAAACAGATTAGTCGTAATCGTTTACGAAAATGTGTTACGCAATTAGGCTGCAGGTGTCTGTCTGTACGAACCCAAGAGAATCTTCTGCAATTCAAATTTATTAATTTCATAGTGCTAACAAGTGATATAAGTTGTTTGGGAAAGTCCAAAAATTTATTCATAGAGGTTTCTCAAAAATAATAATATTTGTATTACAGGATGTTTTTATCTATATACTAAAGATTCAGAATATATTTTTTCCTTTCCTAGCAAAGAAATTTCTTTGCTTAAAAGGAGTCTCCAATTCAAATAATGCAAACCAAGTATGTTAATTGTTTTTTTTTTTTTTTATAACTTAAGATAAAGAAATCTAAGCAGGAAGTTATTTTACAAAAAGCATCTAGGCAAAAACTCGTTATAACTTTAGAGTCATTGTTAAAAAAGAAACTTTTTATTAATCAGAATGGCAGAAGAAGAAAAGAAACGGTTAGAAGAGCAAAGAAAGGAACTCGGTGAAGCCGGACTGGCTGAGAAGGCAAAGAAGTTACAAGAAGCCATGGATTTCAATGAGGTAACCCCACAGACTGTCATGACAAGAGCTATCAGACTCAGACATGACCCTTGCCATGGCTACAGTACGGCCGATTATCATGGCCAGTATGAACATAGGCTCTCCGAACTTTTGCTCATATTCCTTAACTCACATTCACTCGCCTAATGTCACCAATTGGTTCCAAAAAAAATATATTGCGCAGCCCATTACACACAGTCCGGACAAAATATTATTCACATTAAATGGCGATAATATTTTAATATTAAAAAATGTTTCTTCTCATACACAGAAGGAACAAGAATCAATTACTTGTTTACTACTAAGTTGTTGATTTAGACCATATTTTTTGAAAATCTAACAAAATCAGCAGCCTAATTGTGTAACACATTTTCGTTAACGATTACGACTAATCTGTTTGATTTTGACAGTTCAACAACATTCAATGCGTTGTTTACATTGTTCAGCAGAATTTTTTTATCGAACTTATGAAGCAATGGATTAGCAATCTGTTTCAAAACGATTCAGATTCCGATTGATTGTGTATTACGCAATTAGGGTACAGGTCGCCAAAAATGGCTACAACAGTTTATCACATAATCTGTTGAACCATTATGTGCACCAGGCGAGGCATTATTGTATGAATACATGCAACCAAGTTATCATACAATTAAACATGACTCAAACATAATATAGTATTAGAATCTAGTATTATGAATAATTATATATTTTAATTAAAGTGAGGTGATGAACCATAACTTTATGTAAATTAATGTTTAGCATTAATTCACATAAAGTTATGGTTCATAAGGTCGTGTACGGACACTTGCATTAATTGGTTATCAACTTTTCTAAGATGTTTCAGTTTGTAAGTGGTACTCAATTTTATAGCGATTGTACTAACGTGTCAATAAATACTATTGTTTCTAGCGAACAAATGTATTTGTTGATGAACATTAAATGTTGATGTTCATCTATTAAAAGAACAAATCAACATTGAGCTGAGATATTCCTTTAACTGAAGATGGCCGTTTTGTATTTTCCTTCCCAATGCCAACCCATCGTTTGCGATGTTGTTTTAGCCCACTCAAACACGCGTTGCGCGTTTTACCGGTACACAACTTCTGTAAGTGCCTATGCACAGTATCCACCTATCTGTGCATACTGTACTCAAACTTGTGAATAAATATATAATTATTATTTACTTTGCACCATTTGCAACCTCTTTTTACAGTATCTGCTTTCAGGCACCATATTATTTAGATTAGTTTACAATACGAGCATCAATAACCAACATATCCATGTTTTTCTCAGCGCCCGCCCCCTGCCGGCACGTTAGCCTCAGTACCAGTTCCTCCATGCAAGTTCAAATGCCACAACATCAACTCCTGGAGTTCAGACGGTGAGCCCTGCCCACACTTCAATCTCAAGGAACTGCCTGTATACGCCAGAGTGCATAGCTTGAAGACCAACTTCGTTTATGTGAGTCATTATTAATATTATAAATGTGAAAGTAAGTTTGTTTTTTACGCTTTCAAGCCGAAACAGCTGAACGGATTTGGATGAAATTTGGCTCACAGATAGACCATGACTGAAAAGTTAATTCAATAGGTATTAATCGAGTTATATGAGCACTAATGGACATAGAGACGTTGTGTTATATAATACGTTCTGAAAGATGCGTTTCGTAGAATTTGTGTGAATTATCCTTTCATTGAAACAAACGAACCAAGCATTTAAGCATAGTACTTATGTACAGGTTGAGTTTGTAAACCGACTCTGAAACTCGCCCTGTATACGGCCCATAGATAAGCCGCAACAATAGTCCTTTAGATTTGTGTAGATTAAAATTGAGGGTAACTGTGAGTGTGAATTAAAAACGATTGTCTACTATGTGGAAAATCGTTCATCCACTGTGTCAATTGCCTCCTGAAATTCAAGTTAAGGGTTTCATTAATTTCGGGCTAAGTGTTATTGGGTCTTACCATTATCAATTTCTTAAACTTTCAACTTGTGCCCGGTTAATGGCAACAGACTTGCACTCTATTGTAGGGGACTTGGGATTATGTAAGGGTAATATTATCTAAATGTGAACTAATGTTATGAAGAGGGAAAATTGATTGTTTATTCGTAATAGATCATTTATGTTTAGAAGTACGGTCAGTGCTATGCATTACTTGACCCCTCTTACAACGAAGAAGAGACGAACATTTTTTTTTATTATGCAGGTCGCTGTCTGTAATTAACCGACTTATCCGATTACAAAAAATATTTCACTGATAGAAAACTCTGTTGCCAAGATAAATTGTTTCTCGCACGAAGTCGCAGGCAGAAGTTGGTTCTAAATAATACTTATTCTTTCCATACAGATTAACCTAATATTCGACACAAGCTCAGTAGACGAGTCGACTCGCAAGTGGCTCCCTCTACACCGGAACGGCCTGTCAGAGTGCGCGGTCCGGCGCGGTGACACGCTGGTACCTCACGAAGACGTCATCTCCGCCACGGAACAGCTGACTGTCATGTTCAACAATGACATTGGCTTTGGTGACTCTGGGAACTTCTCAATCGGAAATTTTGGAAACTTTGTGCATATTGAGACGAGGGTGAGTGGCTCTTTTTTAACCCCCAACGGAAAAAGGGGTGTTATAAGTATAACCGGTGTATCTGTGTGTAGGTCTTCAGCTCCCAAACAGTTGACCGACACTGTTGCTGCTAAAATAAAAAGCAGAAAATCTGTACAGCCGTTTTTCCTTTTGTTGAAGAGTTATTTTATTTTAAATATAATATTATTAACTGGGAAGATGCATATTTAGCCGCATTGTCAATTTTTCTGTAATTTTGGTTGTATATTGAGGTATCGATTAACGTTAGTGTATTTTAATTGTATAAAAAAAAACAAAAAATTATGTAACAATTGTCTTTTTTTTCTACTATTTTAAAAAAGTTGCCCGTATCTAATCAACTGTTTATTTTGTTTCAAAACAATTATAACTCGCGGATTTAGTTATCTCCCTTTGATTGATTATGACAATAACTAAAGTTTAATAACATTTTGATATAGAAGAAAAAATATCAATAACATTGACCTATATTATTTCCCAGTGTGAACCTCAAGATTATGATGCGGTGGTAAACCATTTGTACGAGATCATCTATGCCGCTGAGATCACAAAAGAAAGGCTGCTTGTGTTCGCTCAGAGACTCATCAACGACGTCGCTCAGGTAAATAACACAATAGAGACTATAATATGAAAAATAATAAAACAAAGTAAAAAAAACAAGTTTTAATATCTCCAACACAAAGCTCTATGCGTTTTAAAGTCGATGCTAGACAGAGACAGCATTACTAACATCTGACGTCACAGCACAGGAACGCCATAGTAACTTCGCGCCATCAGTACAATGATTGTTTTGCAAGGATGGAAAAATTGTTTCATTTTTTTTTATTCCTCATATTTAGTAGCAGCTTTATAATAAGTATTAATTAATGTATATTTTTGATAGTAGTCAACTCTCTAATATTCTATTGCGAAGATACAATCAATTTCGAACAAAGGATAGAAAGTGTTCAATAGTGTCCAAGCATTTGTTACATCCTTACCTTACTACCGTCTTGGCTATTACATCAATTTTTAATTGATTGAAACATGAAATTTATTTAATCATCTAGGCAACCTGTTCAGCAAAATATGCTGCATAAAAGTAAAGATAAGGCAAGAAAGCTAAAAATTACGTTAACTTACAAATATATCACAATCTGTCTCTTGCCAAAACCGTATTAAAACAAACTCATATCACTTTAGGTAAGAAGATTAGGCAACAAAATGATGTACGACGCTCTCCGTGACTCAATCTACAGCAAAAACAGCAACCAACACTGGTGCACAGTTTTACGGCAACAGAAGTTCCTCAAAGAGCTCATAGAACAACTCAATGCCGGAGGGGACTCCGCCGAAGCAGCCCTCTCTGAGGCTAGGAAGACCTTCAAGAGTCTCACACAAAATATATGGCTCCATCTAGCGACTGATTTGGAAAGATATAAGCTTAGTACGGAGCCGTGGAAAAGATTTGGTGCGGAGAATGAGATTACGCCTATTGCGTAAGTTATTAACAGAAATGTCATCTTTACTCCTATTCAGACATTCTATGATAAAACCTTAGACTAAATAAAAAATCAAGACAGCGTTGCGAACAATACAGTGAAGAATGCAAACTACACCCCATTATGTGCACACATGTTTACGAAACCATCCTCACGTTACTTTTGACATGTCTTGATTTTTTTTGTTTGGTCTGAGGTGAAACCCTTCGCGGAACTAGCGTGATATTAGGCAGAGCCTACTGACATCATTCGCGAAAATAAGCGTTTAAAGTCTCGCACATACAGGGTACATTTTTTACCAGGGCGCAAACTGCAACCATGAATTATTCAGTATATGATTCTAGACTCCCTAGCGTAGAAATTGTTCGTGAGTTATTAACAGTGATCGGATAATCGGGCGCCCAGACTTCACTTTTATTCCCACGAAAGAATAATACGGACCTGCCTTTTAGAATCCCGGATCCCGGAATCGTTTGAAATTCCTGAGATAGCAAAAAAAAATGCATAATTATAAATGATACATACAAAATATAGTTTGAACTCGTTGTGAAAATGTAAAATTTTCACTGAATCATGCTCACATACACGAAAGAATAATACGGATCTGCCTTTTAGAATCCCGGATCCCGGAATCGTTTGAAATTCCTGAGATTGCTAAAAATTTTACATGAAAAGTTATAAATGATACATACAAAATATATTTTGAACTTGTTGTGAAAATGTAAAATTTTCACTGAATAATGCTCATACGAACTTTTAATTTACTTTGATAGTAGCCAGCAGCCTTAACTACTCATGGAATTGAAACAATTGTAATTTTATATGTAGTAGTACCATTTATTTTCGTACGAAAGCAAATTATTGTTATAAAACCATTCACAATATTTTTTGAATATATGAAATTTATTTAGTATAAAATACAATTATTTAGTTGATTCGATCACTAATCTGTAAGATAGATAAATCAAAATTTCCACAACTTGACCACGTCATCATTTTTTATTGATATTCCATTTGTATTGAATAAAATAAAGATACTAAATCAAAATAACCATCTTTATAATTTCATTAAGTTTTTATAGTTGTTTTTTCAAAAAACTTCAATCCCGGTTACCCGGGATTACTTATTTCGTTAGAAAGGAATGTCCATATAATTCGTTTGTGGGAAGAAGTTTAGGTATATAAGCGTCCGATTATCCGGTCACTGGTTGTATAGTCCGGTTAAGTAGACGACCTCTCAAGGTCAACTACGAAATGCCATACATAAAAAAAAGGACACTGGTTATTTAAAAAAAATGTGGTTAGAACGTTTTGACCGCGTAGATATTGAATTTTTCTATGGAACATCAGATTTTTTTTTTGTTACCGATGTATTTTTTACGCCAGGGCGCGCAGCATGATCAACTTTTGTCGACGGTAGAATAGACAAAATGACAGATTTTTATTCATCTGTTATTTTGTGCTGCATGCATGTGCTGAATTAATGTTTACAGTGTGCGCACTGGTTAAAAATTTACCCTGTATATTTTCCCCTCATTTCGTGTTCCCGTTTGTGCCCTGTTCCGTGCTTGCTTGGTCACGATAACCATCTTCCAATTTGTCTCCAGACCTCGTCTATATTGGGACGCCGAGCTCATCTCGGGCTGGGGTGGCGGCTTCGTGCTGGGAGTAGGAGGCTGGGAGTCGTGTTGCGTGGTACAGATGAGCCCCGGACCACTCGGACACGCCATTGAAGATGTGGCGCCGCTTATGGTTGCGCTTAACTACTTCACTCAATTAGAGGTATGAGTTTGAGTTACTTTTTGGTGTGATGGCGCAGTCAGCAATACAAAGTTGCAATGTTTTAAGTATGAATGTGATAAATGATTTTATTTCTGTAAGTAGGTTTGTAAACAATTTTACACAAAATCATATTTTAAAAACTAGATCAGATCGGCGTGTCCTATCTGACTACTCTGAGAAGAAAGGGCGAAACGAACGCAGAAGTCTTAAGTCTCTTTTAAAGCCTAGACCACAGATATATTGTAAAACAGTACAGCAACTATTTTACAACGCCTTACTTGATTACCATATTATTAGAAATATTTGACTTTTAGTTTTTTTAATCATTTGCTGACTGATATGAGTCAGCAATGAATATAATATCAAATATTATTATGAATTTATTTGAATTTAATAACATTAACTTATTTGATTTTATTGTCTCTTGTATTTGTTTTTATACTTATTTTAAACATTATTAAATATATATATTTAAAAATGTCAAAATATATATTAAATATATATATTTTGACTGCCTCGTTGGTCTAGTGGTCGCAATCGCTACTGCTGAGCATGAGGTCCTGGGTTCGATTCCTAGGTCGGGCAACGTGTTATTGGGTTTTTCTATCTGGAATTTCTCAGTAGCAGCCCGAAGTCTGGATTTGTGCCCGGTAGATGGCAATAGGCTCACCCCCTACTACATGGGACTTAAACATAACTGGCGAAATGTGGGTGTACTATAGGTACACCTCTGCCCAACCCTTCGGGGAAACAAGGCGTGATATTATGTTTTTTTTTTTTATTATATTTAAAAAACATTTGAAAAACCAGTGATTTGATTTGATTATTATTAACTTATTTGATTTCATGATTATTTAAATATCTGTAAATACTTAGTTAAATTAAATAGGACTTCTTGAATTGTCACGAGTTTAAGTGCTGTGCACACCTTTTAAGTAACAAATTCGCTGCAGTAATTACAAAATAAGACTAAGTTCTCTGGTAATGTTTTTGTGAAATAGTTGTTGGAGTGTCATAATAAATAAATAATAATTTAACCTAAATTGATACGCAATTAGTCGATACCTACACTGTTTTTCAGCATGTCATGGAACCCTTATAAGTCAACTCGTCATCGCAGTCCAGTGCTGGACATAATCCTCTCCCAAGCAGCGCCACAACACCCTGTCCTCCGCTGTCATGGAATAGCTATTAGTAATTAAGATTTAAAAAACTGAAGTGAGAATCGACTGTGACTGATTTTGTGCCGATATCACCATTGAAAGTGAACGCGATCAGCACTTTTAAACCCAGTTCAACAGCTGTCTTCCATAACAATTTTGACACTGACAGCTCTTGAACGCGTTCAGTTTCATTGGTACTTAGAAAGAATGATTATTTAATTTGATCGAAAGTATACAGTCTCTCTCCTATTGTTCTAAACTTTACTACTTTAAACGTTAGCGACCCACGAGTAACAACGTCGTAAAAAAACAAATTTCAAAGTACCTGAAATAATTTATCTTCAGGGTCCGATGTGGCGTCTGATCCGTGGTTGCGGTCTGTCCTACGGCTACGCGATACGTATGTCACCGAACGAGGGTAGATTGATATTCTCTCTCTACAGAGCAACCAACGCGGTCGCCGCGTATACCAAAGCGAAGAGCATTTTGGTAAGATATTTTAATACAGGCTTTTGATTTTATTAATTATTCTTTTATTTTTATTATGCGAATTTTGAGCGATGGTATCATTACCAAACGCTAATGCGTGCGTGATTTTGTCCTGGTATTGGTCGTGCCAAAGCGAGTCGTGACTCCTTGTAAACATATTCACGTCTCGAATCGGCGCTAGATGACGCTGAAAGTATTTTGACGACTAATCTTTTTCATCCCTACATTTTCCCTCTTAAAGTGACATCGCTACATTTTCCTTCAAATTTCTGCCTAGGTCTGACAAAGACCCGATTTCCCGTTAAATCTGAGAAAAATAACATAGCTTTGACGTTTCGGTCTATCATTACTATCTTATGTCCTACAGGAAGAATACTTGGCCGACACCAAGTTCGACGAGGATCTATTTGAGTCTGCCAAGAGTACGGTGCTATTCGAAGTTGTTGAGAATGAGAAGTGTCCCGCAGACGTCGTCAAGCGATCCCTCATGAACTATTTGTACAGAGTCACTGCTACATACAACAAGTAAGTTAACTGCAATCACAAGTAAGTTAACTATTTCAAAGCGATAAAGGGATGGAGCTATTTGTTCTGAATATCTCCTTATCTTACTTTGTCAATTATGACTTGTCCCTACAGGACCCCTTGACATCTTGCCAAGCCTAATACCTATATGCATAGCAGCTAGAATCAATTATATTTTCTTGTCAACTTTGCCGTTCAAGTGCCTTTCCTTTAAAACAAATGATATGACTTCTACTTTGAGCACATTTCGGGAGGGCATGGGGTTAATTTACTATTGATGAAACATCACGAACCCGAATTTTAGAGGCAATGGAACCGGGAGTAAATAGTAGTAGTTAAATTTATGAAAAGATCTAGTCTTTTCATAATTTTGACTTTTTTTGTAACTTTATGTACCAATAGACGCAATTTATTTTTCAGTAATGTGTTATGTCTAATCGTAATTTAACAAATGTCTTGTCTTAGCGACCTAGTCTGCGCGATATCAGCAGTAACGCCAGAGGATGCGCACGCGGCGGCGGTTAAGTGGCTTCCGTCTCTGTTCGACACGCAACAAGGAAAGCTCGCCATCGTCTGCCATCCCACCAAAGTCAACGACATGAATACTGCCTTTGAGAAGTAAGTACTTCAGCTTTTATTAACAGACTTAAAAAAAAGGTTTTGTCTTTGTCACATGTTATGTTTTAACTCAGCGTTTTTTTTTTACCGCGACTGCATAATGCAATTTGTACGAAACAGCCGTCGATCGTTTTACATATTATTTTGACTACAAAGTATTTTATTGTTGTTCACAGAATGAACGTCAAGTTGGACGTGTTCGAATCTATGGAAGCGTCGCATTTCAACAACTAGGTGCTTTGAAGTGTACAATAATTATAATTCTAATACAAAGCTATTCTAATGTTTTCTTTTATATCTGAATTATAACATGTTATCAGCAAAACAGAGTGTAAGTGTTTTAACAAAATGTACTGTTGTTTCTGGTACTGCTTGGCTGTGCTCTTGTATACTAAGGATAATTATCATAAGTCATTCATTTTTATAACAATTTGCAATTATAAAATATCTTTATTAAATAAAATACGTGTATAGCATATTTTTTTTTTCTTCAAATAACTTCAAGGTCCAACGGTGCAACAAGTTTTTACCGTGATGTTTTACCTAAAATTTCACCTAGTAGGTACAGAATCACTTTTTGATTATGATGCGGTATAAACCAAACCTACCTTTAAAAATGGGGGGGGGGATAAACTAACTTTACTGTATCAACAAAATTATTCTAAGATATTTTTTATCAATATAAAAAACCGTCAACTTGTAAGTAAGCTGATGATAGATTTCTTCTTTCAGTAAAAGACAAAAGGTGGCTGTTCTAAAAAGCTATTTCAGTATACTAGGAGCAATCTGGGTTCTCCAGACAATATCTACGATATTAAACGGAAAAACCACCCCCAATTTCCGAGTTCCACGGTTCTGAAATATTACAAACCAAAACATCTCCCAATATGAACATACAGATTATATACTATGTTAGAGTTAGGTGTACTAGAACCTGCAGAACGGACGGCTAGCTACCTTTCCACGTCCTTTCTGGTACCGAAGTCAGATCAGACCTTTCGTCCTATCTTCAATGTCAAGCAACTGAACCATTTCAACTATTCAGTCACTTCCGCGTACCAATTTTATTGCAAACAAGATTGGATGGCCGAACTAGATCTGAGCCAAGCGTGGCCATCGCAAAGCAGCATCGCAGGTTCCCGAGCAAAAACCAAAGCTAGGGATTTCTCCGATTTTATTAAAACTTCTTGCTACTAATTGGAAAATCAACTTGGTTTTTATTACCTCGCAGTAGATGCGTGTTTTCGTCTTGGGCGACCTTGAATCCCTCTCTGCACTCTTTACCCCCTCGCTTCACTCAGGAGCCCTAGAATCCTTCGTTCCCACGCTCCATGTTAACCTAGTAGCGTATAAAAGCGTTTGTGTAGGTCCTTAGTTTGTGGGGCGGGATACTTTCCAACAGGACCGAACTTGTTTTCTATTCATTTCTGGGATTACATAAAGGTAATAAAAACATGTCATTATTGTGATAATAATCTTAATCACCATTTATGAATCTTAAAGCTATGTATGTCTATACAAAAAATATAACTTAAATTTAGTCAGATTATTAGTGAACATCATTATAAATCATCTCACAACCGCTGCAACATCTCCATCATATAATTCAAACCCATCCATATAATAATATCATTGCTCAACATTATAACAGAAATACTGGCTGTTTAACGTCAACAAGCTACAGTGAACACCTAAACACGGTTCCTACAATAGTCGATCAAATAGACCGAATAAAGAACTTTCTTCTAGTAAATTGAGCTGTCTACTACATCCAGCGATTAATCACATATAAGTTTTTCTATAATATTTTCTACACTTATTTTGAAACATTAATTTTAACAGCTTTTGTCTACTCATGCCTTTCAGAAGGTATCGTGTCTTTTCTATCTACAACTTGGATATTTTAGTCTTCAATATTTCGTGAATGTCTTATTGAGGTTAATTTTATTAGTGAATTTGAAAATGCGTGATACAAAAATAAACTGGCTGCTTGAAATAGATGTTATGGTTTATAAATGTAGCGTGTAGGCCATTCTGTCCGCATAGTCTCACCTCCCGCGACTGGTGAGGTATATATTAATATGCAATATAAATTACTTGTCTAAACATAATAAAATTACATTGTACATGCAAAGATATATTTACAGTTTTTATATATAACTTTCTATACTAATAGTAATGAAAATAAGGATTTATCAAGTAATATTAAATTTAAGGTTTACTATGCATATTTGATATGCATAATATGTAAATAATGCATGTTCAAGCACCAACATGTGTATAATAATATGGGAAATATAATGAAGCATAATTTTGTATAATTTTTCTTTTTAGTTTCGTTTTTACGAATTAACATGATTTTTATCACTGGCTCAGTGGACACTATTCAATCCATTAAAGATACGTTTTAATAAAATGTACGTGCTTTGAAGAGAGATTTGGTAAATGTTAAAACTACACATTAATTAGTCTAACATTATATTAATTCGCTATGGACACCTAACTAACGATTAAAATTCCCTACTAAATGAATGACTAATTTACGTTAATCATATTCTACGTAATAATAGAGGCGGCCCCATTTACACTATCTAACATGTGTGGTTCGCGATGTATCGAACACACACATACACGACGCGCTGGTGTTGCGTGACCCGCACCTCATACGTTGTTTCGGTCGGTTTTTCAAAGTCAACTCAATAGATGAACGGAATAAAGAACCTTTAGAATAAGGGCTATTTATAACACACAGGTACTTATTGCAGAGTACGTAACCAACGAGACCTATTTGATCTATAATACTAACTACGCTGTACAATCAATGCACGCAGAATGTTTTTCTAAGACACGAAGTCGTCGACGACTAAAAATAAAGGCCTTTCTACTATTTTTTATTAACGATTTTATCAGATTTTGCTGCCGAAAAGTATATCTTGCTTATGTTAACAAAGGTCTTATAATTACAGCAACAATTTAATACGGTATCGTTTATTTGATAAACTCCTACATCGTGCCAGAGGTCGTGCAGCGGTCACACGCACGTACATTTTGTAAGGTATCCAGATTAAAATCTAAGACCTCGAAAATGTTCCTCACCACTTCGACACGCCCGCTCAACGTCTACTAAAGCTACCTTTCCATAAAACAAACCCTAATTAAATGGCCGAAACCAGAACTTTAACCTCGAACCTTTGACCGGCAAATGGTTGCTCTTTGTTTAGCGAAAGAATTTAATGAAACAAGAACTTGTTATCTAGCTGCGCATATCTTCTCCCGTCTCGCTCTCGCTACCTCATGCTGGGTTCAGATTACTTCAGACCCAGATGTTTTCCTTATGTACACGAACGTGAAGCCTCTAGGTGTAGTGTTGTGGCTAGTTACATCATGTTAGTATCGATGGGCGGTGCGTGGTTGCGAAGAGCGTCTCGTATGTACCCGCTTATGCTGCCTTCGGCCACCAGGTGGAAGAAGAACAGGTGCTCGAAGCTCTTCAGCGAGATGGAGCGCAGTGCGGGCAGGCGCAGCAAGAGTGCGGCGAAACGACCTTCTTCAGAGCCGCGCGACCGTCGGCAGTACTCGTCCAGGCAAGAGAACATCTGTAAGGCCACACAGATTAAACTTACAACCATACATACCCTTGGCACACATTAATTTATCAGTCTTCTGTTTTTAAGCTACTTAATTTTTTGTCTTTTTCTTATATCTGACCAGCACATTCGCGCATTTATATTTAATTAATCGATAGTGATGTCACTATCGATCATCATGCTGAGATGCTCTTTAGTTCTATACATTAAGCAACCAAGTTAGTTTGCATTATAAGTTCTACTAATAAACGACACGTGTTTACAACAAAAACTCATTTAGAATTCAATGTTGATCGTTTTGAAATGCAAAAGAGGTCAAATGCGAATTCACTGTAATATAATTACATAGGACGTTGAGCGTCGCGAAAATGACGCTGCAGCGAACATTTAAATTGTATTCAAAATATTCAAATGTATATTTCTGCGGTAAGGTGCTATTTCAGACACAATACATGCAAATTACCTTTTCTCGTAAAACATCGACTTCTTGTCTGTTTTTCAGTCCTTTCATATCTGAAAAAAGTAAACGAGAGTCATTAACATGTTTATTTATTGTTTTAACACACGTGAATTTTAAGTGTTTCGTTCGCAGTTTAAATTAAAAATAAGAAACGAGCAAATTACGTTTATTATTGAACATTCAGTCAATTGTTTTGCCTCTCTCTGTTCTGTCTCATATTACATATTTTCTGCGCGCACATTTAACCGCCCAAAACACAAGGGCGCAGTCATTTCCAAAACATCAGTAGTCTATACACATACCGAATAAAAAAATTACCGTCTTGAAAATAGAAGGGGGGTAGTAGTAAATACTACACAGCTAAAGGAAACTTTTCATACCAGAACAATACAAACAGTAATTTTCATAAAATGAATGAGCCGCTCGCGCGTCCTCGCTCGCCAGCGTCCCGCGCGATCTCTAATTTCAATACTTTCAGTCACCTGCGATTAGTCACAAAGCGACGTCGCGTTGTTTACTTCGCTAGTACTTCAAATGTGTAGTATTTATTGCTAGGCCAATATCTTGGATTATTATTAAAATAGAAAAATAACAAACTAGCTGCCATAAGCTAATTCTCCGTGCCCTACTTTTTTCAAAAATCAAATTATTGCCGCGATGATACCACCGAGATTCATAGTTTCTATTGAATTTGAGTGCACGGCTATCGAGATAGCGCCGGATTTTTAGAATCACACCTTTTTATCCGACAGCCCCAGAAGGCAGGTAACGTTTTTTTCCGAAAACTGCATTCATGTGATGTTTTCTGCCTTCTAGTCATATCATGAAGTTAATACATACCAGGGTTGAGCAGCACGATGGCCTTGAGCGCGACGTACTCAGCCTGGTCTACACGCAGAGTGCGCATCTTGAGAGATAGTTCTGAAAGCACGCGGTCGAAGATCTGACCCACGCCAGCTTGTAACGCCGAGTTACGGTGAAGGGTCATGCCTGAAATATGGTAAAATTGATGGTAAGTGACAGCACGAAACATTTTTCGCAATGCAGTTCCAGAAACCAGCGCGGTTGCCGCCGTGTCTGAACGGGTACTAATTGTAAAACATGAGATGGAGGAGATTGCTTATAAAAAAAATAGTACGGCCGGTGCTGTTAGTTTAAAGAATTCATTTCATACCGGTTGATAATCATAGCATTAGGGTCACAGCCAGGGTAATAAAAGGGGAATGATGACTATTATTAAAAATTATCGAAAAATTTATGTAATATCAAAGAAGGCCATAGTAAAAATGAGATAATCGATAAAATCTGTTAAATCGATGTAAATATGAAGATGCTGCACGCTTTAAAAGTTTTTGGAAGGGGTTATACCCCGTCCTTGTCGCGCAGTACGGACAATGTATGGCGCTAGTATGAAGTTACATAGTCAGGACGTCACTTTTACGATTACGTTTATTACGTCCTTGACTAACACCAATTTGAAAACGTTTTTAACTTTTTCTTAAAGCTTTTACACTTATTAAAGCATTGTATGGACTATTTCTAAACAAACATATTTTTGAATAAAAAAATGTCATCATCCCTAAAATGATTTGTGATTGGAAATAAAGAAGTAAAAAATCATTTAAAATATGTATAATTATGACACATGTTTCCAATTCCAGGGTAATTGTTAAACAGGGGTGCTGTTTCAAAATTACCCTGGCTGACCATAATAGTTTTCTCATAGCACATAAGAGATCTGAGAGTCAGCTGCTCTAGAAGGGGTCGCCCCCTCATATTCAAAGTAACAGCTAGTACAAATTGAAAAAAAAACAAAAAAAAAACACCGCATTAAAACTTCAGGAATGATTTTTGGAATCATGTTCAACTTTAAAAGAATAGTCAGCTGCATGGAAGTGAAGGGAATAAAATGTAAGTCACGTAAATGAATACCTCTCCTAACAATATGTTGCACAAGATTTAACTTATTTACATCGTAGATTTATTTCCAGGTTAATCTCCTAGCACAAGAGTCAGGGACTTCATGATAATGATAAATGATTTTATTTCTGTAAGTAGGTTTTTACAAACACTTTTACACGTCACTCATATTTTAAAAGTAGATGAGATCGGCGTTTCCTATCTGAGAAGAAAGGCCGAAACAAACTCAGAGGTCACAGTCTCTGTTAAAGTCCAGACATAATCTTGGTCAGGTCATGTGAAGACCATCTAGATTGATGTCTGAAATGGTCTTTTGAGGAAAGAACCACACAGAATGAGCACGCATTTTGTGCACGCACATGAGACCTGTCCAGTCAGTGCAAGCATTTTTCAGTAATCATGCAGCTCAACACAGAACTTAAGGAGCTCAACGATTCGACGAACATTACCAAAGAAAGGACATTAGGTAGGGTAGGCCGCATAAATTACTCAAACTGCCAGACCATGATTAAAACTTACTTTAAAAAATTAAAATAAACTGAGATATAAAAAAAAACAACAAATCCACACTGCCTTCACATTCACAATAATTAAAATATTATAATACTTTACAAAGTAATCTTCACACAATATGTAACCCCTTTCATAAGTTATATTAACATCCACAAGTTGTTTTTCTGAAATAGTCTCAGTCTTTGTATGTACTGAGTGTTATTTTTTTGTATTCTCGTCCAACCCCATCGCATCGTATCGCCCGCCCGCGCTAATACTTCGTTTTCGCTTAGCGTTTTTTCTTCTCGTCTTCTAGGGTCGTATCGCGATTTTAAACAACCTTCCTCAAAAACTGGGCTACCAAAAGCAAAAAGATTTTTTCAAATCCGACCCGTAGGTCCAGAGTTTACCCCCTACATACAAATTTACAAACAAAGAAATGTTACCTCTTTATTAACCGACTTCATAAAAACGAGGAGGTTCTCAGTTCGGTAGTTTTATTTTTGTTTGTTACCTCAGAACTCCGTCATTTATAAACCGTAAGTATACCCTTTCAAACAAACAAAAAAGAATTATTGTTTGTTTGAAAGGGTATACTTATCGAGTGGTCCCATATAAATGTAGTCATGTTCTATGTATGTGTTTTTTTTTGAGTTAGCTTAGTGCTTAGTGCATGTTGATGATGTTATAATAACTTCCTGTTACTTACTACACGTTACACGTTGCTTACCGAGAAAGTGAAGGTATAGGAATTTGTGTGGCGTAGGTACCAGACTAAAATAATTAAATAAAAACTTTATTACAAAAAAAAAACAACCGACTTCCATAAAGCACTAAAATGTAAAAAGTTACTTTAATTTCTGAAGTCGGTGGTATAAAATTAAAATACAAAACCAAACACCGAAATTACAGCAACTTCCGTTATTAAAGACATTTTTCACATTGTAGTGCTTTTTTTGAAGTCGACTGTTTTTTGTAATAAAGTTCTAATATTAGGATATAAAGAGGATGACAGTTTTTGTCCACTTGGAACCACGTTCAAAAATCATGGCGATGTATTATATATATTATATAGATGTATATAAATGGCCAAAATTCTATAACTACAGCTTACATAACCAATAATGGTAGTAGTAGTGTATTTTAATATAATATCTGGGACATTGCAATTGTTATTATGACCTTAAAGGAAAACACAAAATTCAAGGTTTTAACAAAAAAATACTAGCGTCTCAGCAGTGACATTTCAATGTTAAAATTGTTAATATTGAGTTACGTAATGACATTATACATTTATTTTGACTTACCTATTTATGCAAAGAATCGTGTTTTGATAAAAGTCACTAACCTTTATAGAATGGAAACTAAATAAAAAGTGTGGCGGCATCTACACCGCCACATGCGAACTAACGCATCAATCCTGCTACGCGCAATCAGAGTTTACCGCGCAGATAGCATATATACAACTTCCCGACAACAATCATCGGGCAGTTGCCCACCAGATACGACATCCATCTGGTCGGAGGATCCTCCCTTTTCAAAGAGTATGAGTGAACTTTACACCCTGTTCCTCATACTCCTAAAACTGGTGACCCCGAGTATGAACGTCAGCGCAGCCTTCGTGCAACTACTTCAGCGTGACGTCATCATCATCACTCCCGCAAGCTTTAGAGCGGCGAGTCACACAGCCAGCCAGCAACCACGGCTTCAACGGGTATTCTGACCATCAGCATGCAGCGCGAGCGCATACTTGGTCATCACCCTCAGCCTCATCAGCAACCTTGGCACAGCACACTGCACATTCGGCCGGTCCACAAGAAGAGCCTTAATCACTCTCCTGGTCGAACAGCAGCAGCCAGCCACAACCCGGCGCTGTACCACATCCGACCCACTGGAGCACAAGCAGCGCCACCCCGACTCACTGGGGGCATCTTCGCAGACAGTTCCGACTCACCGCGAACTACGCGACACCTGGTTCCGACCCACTGGAACCTCAGCTGACACTGGCAAAAGCATCGCAAGATACAAGACTTAGCCCACTATCGACCTCCGGTCTCCGGAGGGGAGTGATGTGGCGGCATCTACACCGCCACATGCGAACTAACGCATCAATCCTGCTACGCGCAATCAGAGTTTACCGCGCAGATAGCATATATACAACTTCCCGACAACAATCATCGGGCAGTTGCCCACCAGATACGACATCCATCTGGTCGGAGGATCCTCCCTTTTCAAAGAGTATGAGTGAACTTTACACCCTGTTCCTCATACTCCTAAAAAAGTAATGGCTGCCCAAATTATAAACGACGTGACCGAAGGACGCAAGATAGGTTCTGTTATTAGTATCACAAAGCAAACAACAAATTGGGGAGTTGCTTGCTTAAATTCAGAAAAAAATCGTTTAGTAAAAGTACGACACATAAATATTTAAGGCAAGTCCTGAAGCAATGTTTTAAGGCTTACTTTATTTACATACCCTCTTATTTATAAACGATGCTTAAAGTTAGGTAATGATTGGCGACTGTTTAACCATACATTTTTGACGTTTATACATCTTTTAACTCTGTCTGTGTGTTACTATATCACGCCTAAACCACTGAACTGATTTCGAGGAGCTAGATGACATCATGGGGAAGGACAAAGGGCAAAGTAGCCTTTTCCAGTGGGTTACTTTCCGTCATGCACACGCGGTCGAAGCCACGGCAGGAGCTAGTAAAGTATAATAGCCTTCGTGAGAGCACCCTGAGCAGTAAGCCCCGCTTCCACCTTGCTGATTGGGTTTTACAGGGTGTTTTTTTTTAAATTACCACGGCATGATTGAATATGGTTCATGTTGATACGAGACAAGCAGAATAGTGAAAGTTTGTGTACGTACCAGGCATGAGGCACATAAGTTGTGGCGGCGATGTGGTCCTGTTGCCGGTGCCGTCGACTCCGTCACGCTCTTCAGTCAAGTACTGAAATATTTAGAATGTCACACTTTAGATTAGGCTCACTTATGTAAGTATTATGAACTATTGTCTTAAGACTTGTGGCGGCATCTACACCGCTACATGCGAACACCGCATCACACACAAATCCTGCATCGAGCAATCAGAGTTTACCGCGCAGCAAGCATATATACAACTTGCCGACATCAAACGTTGGGCAGTTGTCCACCAGATAAGACATCCATCTGGTCGAAGGTTCCTCCCTTTTCCAAAAGTATGAGTGAACTTTACACCCTGTTCATCATATCTCTTCACCCTCCACCCACCTCTTTTCCATAAAGCTGTGGTATCTTTAGTTCATTTCTTATGTCTAAATTCATAATTAAAATAGTCAAGTCTACCTAATTTAATTGTTGAGTCTCTTCAATCAATCATAACAAGTGCGGTCCACAGCTGGGCATAAAAATCTCAACTTTCTGCCCCATGATTTTATGATCCATTATTAAACCCGAATAAATTTCCTGTCAATCGAAATGGCCTCAACACAATTCTCTTAAGTAAATTCAACCCGGTTTTCTGTCCCTTTCAGATCGTCAATCCACAAGGCTACGCACATTTATCCCTAATAACAAAACCTGTACGAACCTCCATAGACCGCCATGCGATGGCGAAGAGTAGCAGTTCGTTCCAGGACCCCTTAATGAGTAGCGTCTGATCCTCCAACTCCAGCTGACTGAAGTGAGGAATGTCACGCGCCCACACCACCAGTGCTGCTATCTGTTTGTTGCCTAGAATGATAGAATATTGTATATTTAATATCTCCCTAATCCTAAGTAAGTTTGCTTGTTTCTTTGTTACGCTTTCACGCCAAAGCAGCTGAACGGATTAGGATTTCAGTAAGAACATAAGACTACGACGAAGTCGCGGCCAAAAGTTAGTATTAATCAAAAATTCATTTAATGACAACGCAAGGCTTGTACCGCTGAGTCTACTAGAAGCATTAAATCTTGCATAAGAGTCACAAAAGTGAGCACTAAAGAAGATTTTTTTAATTCACCCTATTCTACTTTTAAGAGGTTAAAAAAAATGGGGTTGACGTTTGTATGGAAGTTCGTTATTTTTTCATTACATAATTAACATCACGCCTGTAATCCCAGAAGGGTTAGGCAGAGGTGTACCTATCGTACACCCACATTCGCCAGTTATGCATAAGTCCAATGTAATAGGTGGCGAGCCTATTGCCATCAACCGGGCACAAATCCAGACTCCGGGCTGCCTAGAAATTCTAGACAGAAAAACCCAATTATCACTTTGTCCGACCTGGGAATCGAAATCAGGACCTCATGCTCAGCAGTAGCTCTTGCGACCACTAGACCAAAGAGGCAGTCCAGTAACGGATTTTATAAATCTTTCCAATCCGCTAAATACGAACTCGCTTGTGAATGTGCTGCATCTGCTTCGTCATTTTCACCATCTCGCCTGCTGAAGGAATCATTGCAGATCCCGTTGGCTACTTTTTCCGGTAAGTGCCGTGTCTAATGCTTATTTTATGACCTGGGTGTAGGTGAAAACACCGTGAGGAACTTGAGGAGGTGACCTTGTTACATTTATTTTGTTAAACTCCATAGACACTCTTTTAAATAAAAATATGTATGTTTATTTAAAATTGTGTCCCTGGAGGTTCTTGCCCTTCTTCTCCAAAGGAACCTACTACGCTTTGGAATGGGCAACCTGCTTCATCTTTTTGACTGACCGCTTCTTTGACCATTCAAAAGTGTTTGTAAATGGTTCAATTGAAATAAATGCTTTGAGTTTCAGTTGCGTTTAAGAAATTAGATATTTTCCCAAATTTATAGGGTTATTATGAGGGTCCAGTGCGAGTGTCTCCCGGGACCCCGACTCAGGGTAGCAAGAGGAATCGTAGAATTTTAGTTGGCGAGGAGCCCGACATAACCTTCCTTTTTACCTAGACGGAGGGTCAATTAGGATTGCCCCCTCCCATCGGCTGTCCTACGGGAAACGTGAAATGTATATAAAGTTCCTACAACTCAGGAAAACTAAACATTTTGTCTAAATCTAATCACGGTTTCTGAATTCAATTCCGAACGCTAAACTTAGGTATAGCCTGTAGCTCCATTGAGAATGGCAAAGATAAACTATACGCGATAAATAACAAGTATTGTGCACTGTGTATCAAAGGATCAGTTGTAAATAAATAAATGCAAAAAAGCGCGCCTTCAAAAGTAAATAAAACGCGGTAACGCAGGAGTAATGTAATAATCCGTGTTAAATATTTCATGGAGCAACAAGACACACAAATTAGTCATCAGTTATATTAATTTTCATTGTGTGTGAAAATTCTAGTAACATAAATCATCACAAACCATACCTTAAGCTTTGCAAACTTACAAGACCACACTTCATTCGCAGATCAATACGCAAGTTATGTATACAAGTAGATTTTATCGCATTCCTCTTGACGTTGATTCATGGCTAACATAATTGATACCTAACACAATTCTAGCAAGAGTATTTACTTACAAATTAGGAAACTCGTCCTTGTAGCTATAATGTAATCTGAAGAGCAAACAAAACTGTTTTGTTCACAAATAATAATGAGAAAAGTTATTTTAAGAATGGCTCTGTTATCAATCTGTTGTGTAAATCTATATATACATAATATTATGACCCCTGAGACAAACATCTTGATTGCACTAAATAAGCACGTACTGTTCGCCATTAACTTTGTATGAATACAAACTTAGGATCGATTCGCAATAAATTAAAAGAGAATTACGGCTTAATCGAACCTGTACCCACGCAAATTATAGGTAGGACAAACAACGAGGAAAATGGATTCCATTAAATATATGTTAAGGCTGAGAAAAAATGTACCCACAAAACACAAGTGAATAAAATTATATAGTGTGACTTTATTTCTCGAGCGACTCATTATCATTGGCTTAATGCGTGTTAGCATAGCCTGTAATGTTCCCACTGCTAGGACACAGGCCTTCTCTCTGTGAGAGGCGGTACGAGGTCTAGGATGTTGCCGGTTTCCTCACGGTGTTTTTCTTCACCGTTTGAGAGCAGTGGTGATGAACAAATTTGCACAAAGTAAAGCGCCTGTCTGGTTTCGGACCTACGAACTACAACTCGTAAGTCGCGGCCGTTACCACTGAGCCACCACTGCTCTGTTGAACCACCATTGCAGTGTTTGACAAATTATCGATAAATAAAACCATCGCCTCATTTAATTTTGACATAAGACATCAACTTGTTGGAATAAAAAAGTGATGGTAGAAAGTGCTCTGACATAATTATGTCCGGATTCAAAACAAATAACTTTATCAGCACATACACAGGGAGTAGTTACTTTTAAGTACATTAAGTTAATGAGTAACGTGTTATTGGGGTTTCTGGAAGTGTTCTGGAGTGTCTGGATTTAGTGCCCGGTTGATGGCAATAGGCTCGCCCCCTGTTAAACATATCTGGCGAAACGTGGGCATTATAGGTGCATCTCTGCCTCAGCCTTATGGGGAATACGGGCGTGATGTTGTTATTTATTTAGTATATTTTCTATGTATCCAAGGTAAATAAAAGTGGGAGCAATAAAAATACGAAAACAAATTCGACGAAGCACTTCGAGAAGACATTATAAGGATAAAAAATGCTTTTGTACTAATGTATCGATTTACCTCGCGTTGAGAGGAAAATATTCCTTGCTTACTTGTTTTTTTATAGGAATTTATTATGGGCTCTATATTTTCCTTCACATACAGGGTGGCAATTCAAAGAAATATAAATACGGATCACATTCAATCGAGAATTGCCAATTTTTTTTTCGTGGTCTATTGAATAACTCATGGTCAATTAAAAATTCCAAGGCTCGTGGTCTATTGAATAACTCATGGTCAATTAAAAATTCCAAGGCTAGCTTGCTAACAAAATAAGTAAGTAGGTTATAGAGTATAAATCCTAGGAAAGACAATGAAGGCAAAAGTTTATAAGATTTATGTAGCTGATTATAGTTTACCATCTCGACACCTACCTACATCGCCTACCCGTTTCGGAATACAATACACAAAGAAAATGTGACTTTAAAACTACGCAAATCACTTAACCATGAGCAAGTTAACGTTAATATTCCAAGAAACTTGTATGTGAATAACCAACCATTTTTTTTAATATTATCTTCGTCCTCAAATTTTTTGTCAGCTCAACTTGACAAGGATAAACAGCTGCAAATAATTACGTATTAATGTATGGTGTTGACGACAGCGATTTTAATTTCATTAATCAGTGTAAAACACAATCATGATTTCCTAAGATCGTAAAAGTATGTAACTAGTTGCGAGTCAAATCGAAATATTATGCTACTTTCCGAATTTGGATGTAATCGATTTGAGCGCGCTTACACCCGTTCCGAGTTAGCGTGAGCGCGATAACGATGGCCCGTGAATCGTCATAGATGACGTCATGACATGAGCCATCTTATATGCGATAACGCCGACCATGCCCTTTAAAAATATCACTGTGAGCGAATTGTCAGCTGTCATAATCGTGATATCTAAATCGGAACGCTAATTATCGATGTGAACGCTGTCAGCGATTATGGTCTAACTCGGAATGCGGCCTTAATGCTATGTAAGTACATCTAGTAAGGTAAGAACTGTAGGTCTGTACTATATTTTATTTGAGGGATTAACGCAACGACCTACATTTCATTACAGACCTCAGGTTAGGTTTCCCACGTAACTGAACTAAAATAATGCTGGTACAAAAATGTTTTATTATAATAATTCAAGCAACATCGGTATTAATATATTTTGTAGACACAAATTGTGACGCCATTTAAAACCAGTTCGGAATTATGTATGCCATTGTAATAATGTATTTATGTACATAAATACATATCAACATACCTGAGTTTTTATGTTGCGTGGAATTTTTATTTCTGCGTTTTAATCTCTATTCGCATCATACTACGTCAATGATTTCGTACAGAAGCGGGCGGTTTGCTGGGCAAAGCCCCCATTTTTTTCCAGTCCTCTCCATCTTTTGCCTTCTACGAGGAACAATTATTATCATTCACGAAAAAGTCTAGTTGATCATTTGATATCCTGATGTTTATTTTTGTCAATTGACACATATCTAAATAATAATTTGCAATCACATGACGTTAATGACAACCTTCAGGTGTTCGGTTAAAGTTAGATCGTTATTAGCATAATCAGCCTATAATTTTCCCACTGCTGAGACACATGCCTCCTCTCTGAGAGAGAGTATGGTGGTCTAGGATGATGCCAATTTTCTCACAATGTTTTCCTTCACCGTTTTGAATACAATGGTGATGAAAATAATTTACACAAAGTAAATAGCTTGTCAGGGTTTGAACCTCCCCGCACCTCCGGCCTAAAAACTCGAAAGTCGCGGCCGTTACCACTGGGCCCCACCACTCTGAGAACGTTATCAAAAATCATAAATTAAATTCGCTTTTCGTGTGTCTGTGTGACCGTGTTGTTCTTCTAAACTACGCAATGGATTTTGATGCGGTTTTTACCACAACTTTTGGAATTTATTCCGGACGGTTTATGTGTGTAATACATTAATATTAAACGAACATTTAGAAGAAAGAAATCTAGATGTTTTGTCAAGTCGTCAAAACAGTACGAAGCATCCGTAATAAAATTTAAAATATTATCAGCATCATCATGCCGAATCGTAAATAGTGTTAAACGAACGAATATTGACCGACGTGTGACCGCAACTTGAGGAATTATCGCAAATTTTGGAATTGTTTATCCATAACCACGTATTTAACTTGTTTCCCTTCCGACAAACCTTTTGTTTAAGGCTTCATACAAATACGTTGTTTAAAGCCTGAATAACGAATTGAGAACCAGTACCCTAATTGCGTAATACACACTCTATCGGAATCTGAATCGTATTGAAACAGATTGCTAATCCATTGCTTCATATGTTCAATAAAAAATTCTGTTCAACAATGTGCAAAACGCAATGAATGTTGTTGAACTGTCAAAATCAAACAGATTAGTCGTAATCGTATACGAAAATGTGTTACGCAATTAGGCTGCTGGTTAAGTTTCCCTTGTACCTATAGCTTTGTAATCCAAGGCCATTTGCTACTATTTAAAATTATTAGAGGAAAAGAAGTCAAAAATATCAACAGACAAACATGACAAAGAATCCGAAAATTTCTAATTTCTTCCCTAGGGTTTTATATGTATATGTATAAAGCTCAATTCACTTAGATCAGTTCGGGGCTCGAAATAACGATGAATGACAACACGATTTGACAGCTGTCCTTACTTCCAATGTGTTTTTGCGCATTCGAAAAAGTTTATTACGGGAGTAGTGTTAATTCCGAAGTATTGAACTACTTGCGGACGGGCCCGTATCTTCGTTGACGGACTTAGAATGTAGGCCCCCTGAGCACACAGCGATTTTCGGGCTCAATATTAGGATAACACTCACAGACCGCACTTTGACTTTACTTGGGTGTTATACGGAGCGTTCTCATACGGATATGAACTTTCTTTACACACTACTTATGTTCATTATTGCATGAAGTCGCTTTCTCAAATTTACTTACATCTAGGAATAAAGTCACGTTCGAGACAATTACTTGGAACAGTAAAGTCAAAGAGCGGTCTGCGAATCATTCCTTTAGTGTAAGTCAGAGCAAGGCTCCGGGCCCTCAGTGTTCCATGGCAGGGCCCCAACTTGAACGCCCTGACCCTGATATTACGTTAATAAACCGTCAAGTTTTCTTCATATAATAATAACACCAGCCTATTCCTGTTCCACTGCAGGGCAAAGGCCTCTTCTCAAACAGAGAAGGCACGAGCATTGATCACCACGCATGCTCAAGACGAGTCGCGATGTCAAACTAATATTGATTATTAATATTGAAGTCCAGGTTTCCTCACAATGTCTTTACTACACCCCTGTCAGTAATCTCCAAGATAAACTCATAATACTTTTTAAAGCATTTTGTCCTTACCTATCTGACAAAGGCTGGAGACAGGGGCGCGGAACTTAGGCGGAACGTTGCTGTCAGGTCCGACGCGGAGGAACTGGAACTCTTCACTGGGGTCCGCCACCAGAGACTCCATCTCCAATAACCGCTCGATTGATAACTCCTGGAGGGTACGGTAAGAGGAGATTCATAAAGAGTTCATTAAGTGCTTTAGAGTTACAATAAGTTGAAACAAAGAGACGACAAAGGCTTATTTTGATGGTTACTGTAGAAGTCAAAAACAAAGAGAATGGAACTAATAATAGATCTCAATTTGATTTTAGAGTTTTGAAAATACAGAATTAGGTTCGGTAGGTAAATGTGAAAAACAAGAAATACTGAATAATTACCTAAAAAGACTTTTACATTAAATAAAAACTCTTTAATAGAGGTCCATTTACTTTTTTAAATATGTACGTGGTTATCTACAACTATTTATACAACGTATAACAATAAAATCCTGAAAGTTGTATCTATTTCTATACCTACTTGGATTAGCTTAATTTTTCTTTATGATTCTGTAGAAATCCAAGGATTCATAAAATCCAATTAAATGTGAATAGTCCTACATATTCTACAAAATAAGATGCAGTGTATCTAGTTTTTGTGGCAATATTTAAATGACGCAAATTAAAATAAGATTTTAATAAAACAGGTTTAATAACCATTACTATTGTGTAATTATAACTATCCTGTTTTATTACGTAAGAAGCTCGAGTTCGCAATTTTGAACGATAAAACAGACCACTGAAAACCATTACTTGAACCAATATTAAAAGCCGTACAAGGCTTTACGGTCATTGGATCCGTAATTAAATCCATGGAGTCCGTCATATTATCTCGCGTAAAAGCTTTCATTAAAATACTCCAGCGTTTAATCCATCCAATATATTCAACAAACAGTTCAGCAATCACGTTCATCACAACTCCACGAGTGAAACGCAATGAATCGATATCGGTAAACACAAATAAGTACTCGCAACTCGCAAATGCTCGCAATAAACAAAGAAATCAGTCGTGCGGCATCACTAGTCGCGTTGTTTGCACACCGGCCATTTTAAATGAATACCACGATATTACTTCACTGCTTGATGGTAGGTAAGTAACTACTGACTTCGCTAATTAGTGGCCCGAGGGACAGGAGAAAATTTAATATCTGTTATAAAGCCTGAGCAGTAATTGAAGTTACTATCGTTGTCTTTCGCGTAGGTTTACAGTACATCTCTCTAAAAAAGAAAACTGACTTGTTTGTTTATTTATACAAAAAAATATTTTGATTGTGGAAATGTTCTGAAACCGTATCATCATGGATGATCAGAAGGTGCGTTAATATTTATACACACGTTTTTCATTTTCATGTTCAAACACTAATAAAATGCGAAGTTCACCTTACGTTGAAGAAATTATTTACTACCGATTTTTATGTCCATACAACATGCTAACATTTACGATCATATTTATCCTCAATTGGAAAAATAAAAAAGTTTGAATTATTATGAATATTCGAGCGAAGCTAGGCATACAGCCTTGTTCCATACTTTGTAACATTAAAATTTGTTCCAAAGTTATAATGACATTTATGTACAGGAGTAAACGTTGAGCGTAGTAACTTTTCATTAAACTCTACTTAAACGAGAATGGAGTCGAGTGCAAAATTGTTTATACGTCTCGGTATCGTTGGTTCACATTCAAATTTCATTTCTGGTTTATATTCACTCTAATTATGTTAGTTCCAAGTAAAGGGCACGTGGAGTAAACGAAGGGCTAAGTAAGGACACTCTTCTTGCAAACATAAGACTGTTGAGCAATAAACCAATTTATTTTATAATTTTGCGCAATTCAAGGTGTTTTAATGACGCTAGATGAAGCTGGCATTGTACTTAACATAATATGGCATGTGAGGAGCGATTCCATCGTATAATTTAGATGGCCAAGCCTGTAGCTGAAACTACTCATCGGATCCCATTGCAGTTGACTTTGAGATTAAAAGAAATAAACATTATCAGACCATCATATCAGCTGCAACATTATTGTCATGATAATAATGTTCATGTAAAGTTTTTTTTAAGCAAGTGCTTAATGCCTTTGTTTACCACACACGTTGAGTAGTTTGGTGACTAATTGATGACAGGTAACTTTCTATTAAAAACGACGTAAAATGTTACTGCACATTTTTTGAAATATTGTCCTTAGTCCACGTTCGCACGGACGTAAAAATCTCGCAGCGGGATTTTTTCGCGCACTGGATCTTTAACGCACTGCTTAGCGCCGAGAGTTGAAAATCCAACAGTGTTCGACTCGCTTTCGATGCAACGCGATAAACTCTGTTAAGATTCTCAATGCTCGGTTCAAGACCTAGAGTTGAATATCCCGGCGCGATATTTTTACGTCCGTGTGAACGTTGTATTATTGCCTTTGACGACGACACGATAAGGCAGAGCCTATTCGTGGACGACTAGCGCTTTTTTATGGATTTTATAAACTTAAATTATAAAAGTACAAAATGACACCACATCATACGATCAATTACCTGTACTTGCACTGAGCTGCTTGGATGTGCATCTTCCGCACCTCTGGCGGCTCTTTGCCTCTCCTCCTGAACCGCCTCCCTCTTCATCCCGCACGCAAGACATTTTTGGTACCTGCAGTACTGGCACCTGTTCCTCTGTCGTTTGTCTATGATACAGTTTCGTTCTTCACGACACGCGTACGTCAGGTCTTTTCTTACTGTCCGTTTGAAGAAGCCTTTGCAGCCTTCACAACTGGAACAAGAATGTTAGATGTTTATTGTGGTCCAAAATTGGCAGTAAAACCGTTATCATAAAAACATAAACCAGACCCATTGGTAATCGTAATCTGCAGGTATTTGCGTCTCTCAAAAAGTAAAGACGTATTAAAAAGGGAAAGCTGAAAGCTTTCATTCACATGAAAGCTTTCAGCTTTCCCTTTTTAATCTTTACTTCTTTTTAATCTTCACTAGCTTTTTAGTCTTCACTTCTTCAAACAATCAATGTTTGAAGAAGTGAAGACTAAAAAGCTAACCTAGCTACCGAAACTTTAACTACCCGGCACGAGCCTCAATTATTTATTTAACAATCGTTGAAAGTAATCGATTTCCCTCCAACAAAAGCTACTTGTAAAGTTATAAGTTATTTATAAATCAGTTTCATTCGAGTCGAGAAATATTTGAATGAGCATATACAAAATATGTCGAAATTACCATAAAACTGGAAAAACAGTGGTGGTTATCTGTTATCTGCAGACAGTTGAGAGTATATACTTCTAAAAGAAATGTAATTTGTCCTAACATTAGCCTAATACTGGTAAACCTATACGCACTTAGCTGAGAATGATAATTATAATTTGTTTGTTGCACATATTATTCAACAATAAAAGATATCAGCTAGCGATGATATATCAGCTGCTAAGCGTTAACAGACGATAAAATAATTCGGGAGTGTCGAACCAGTCTGTCTACTCATAAACTAAGAGCTAATTATCACTCGCAAAGATATCACAAACTAACAGCGGACATAACTCCTAATTGACTATGTTATGTAGACACACTAGGACTGACTGCATGTTCAAAGCATTGATCGTTATCATTTCTTGTAGCAATGGTATAAATAGATTGAGCAGTAGACAGCTTGGAAACTCAGCCTTTGAATTAATAAAGAGCATGTAAACGGTATAATCGTTTGTCGATACGGATGCTACTGAATTAAGAATGAAGCGTTTATTAATAGAAACGTCCAATTATAAAATCGAGGAAGGTATTTGTTATGAAAAGTCTGTAACTACCAAATCATTTACTGAACCGATGGATCGACAGGACCTAGACAATACATTATAATAACAACAGCAACTTTTGCCTCTGACATTTTCGTAGAAACATTAGCAGCTATAACTCATAAAAACATAGCCGTTGATTTTGGTACACCTTCAAAAATAGGCCAATTTAAAGCATTATATTAATATTTAAACATTCAATCTAACGTTTTTTCAACTCCGAATAAGATTGCTCCCACTATATTCACTTCTTTATCACAGCGACGGGGAGCATGCATCACGAACCAATTTAGCACATTGTGGTCTATTTCAAATTCACTGCATTCAATTGGTGTTACTCGCATAAATAAATGAATTAACTTTATCTTTCCTATTAATATTAACAGGAGAATATTACGTAATACATATATGTATTAAAGTGGTGGTGGAAAAAACTTTATTTTCTGAGTAGGTATAATTCCGACAGATCGTTCGGGAATAAAGGATGACATCGGCGGGCACTCGATCATATTATCCCACTTAATTTCGATATCCTTGGGTGATGAGCTGTCCATCACTATGTATGGCAAACCAATCCCTTGGGAGAAGCAAGCCAAGTACTTAGGCGTGATCCTTGATCAAAACATTACCTTTAAGGAACATATCAAAACGGTTCGCGCGCGCGCCTCCTTTGCTCTTAGTAGACTCCAATACTCGTACATACTGACAGCCCGCAGCAAACTGTCACTAAAATGCAAGCTGCGCATCTATTCCGCAGTCATCCGTCCCATCATGAACTATGCCTGCGTTGTAATCGCGCACGCTAACCCACGTCATCTCCATAAGATGCAGACCCTCCAAAACCGTTTCCTTAGAAAGGTCACGGGTGCCCCATATTATTTTCGTAATATAGATCTCCACGTCGACCTTAAAATGCCCACCATAAACCAGTTCATGAAACGCTTTTCGTTTCTTCGACTGTGGCATAAAACACCCAAATCCCCTGATTTCAGCGGCCGCCCGCCATACTCCCTTCCGCATTAGCAGAATTCGCCGACTAAGGCATACCTTAACCGCCCCTGACGACGCCACTACCCTCCTCCAGGAGAGTAGTAAGGCCACCAGCACTCTACATAAGCCCAAAACCCGATCGCCGTCCTACCGCCCTCGGCGCCGAGGCCCGCCGCGACGCCCAAACTCACGCCCTCCCCGAGTTTTGCTTGAGCCAGCCCGCGCCGCTGAGCCTGTAGCTTTAAATTCGTCCCAAAATAACATCAATCCTGATCCAGTTAGTCCCTTGCTGCCCTCTTCCAGCGACGCCCTAAGCCGAAGTCCGTACCCCACAGAGGGTGCCCATAACATGTAGTCGCTTAGTTTTTAGTTAGTATTCAAGTTTAAGTCCTGTGTGGAGGCCTTAATTTATTAGGGCAACCACAGGCAAGTCCGCTTAAGCAGACGACAACCTCATAGGATGACCTGTGAGATGCCAAACAAACAAACAACGGTGATGCTGTAATTAATAATGATGAAATTGAGAAAAAATATTGAAGTGGCCTTATTTTTTTTGTTGTAACATGCTCCACTGACATTGTGAGACCGTATGAGTCCAAATGAATAACTTTGATTTACGATCGACATTTAAATTAAATTAAATTTGGAACGGTCTGTTTGAGGAATATACTAATAATCAAATTAAACGCAGGATGCATCAGCTCACGAGAGACGTAAAAGTCAGCTTAAGAAGCAATAAAAATGAAAAAGTAAAAATCAACCACGCAAATCCAGAAACAAACACTAAGGAACTTCTTATAGCTGCCTGCTTACATCACTTTTGAAAGGGAAAACCAACAACAAAATACTATTTGAATATGACATCACTAGTTATCATATGTAGGACCTGCATCCGCATACGTGATTTGAACAGAAATCAAGTTTAGAGGTGATAAAGTTCTCCTCCATCTACATCTCGGAAAAATATGTGCATAACTAAATATTTATGGGAAATAATAAATCCTACTACAATAGAAATCTTTGTGCAGAAATTGCATTAAGATTACGCATGTTTTGTAAAACTGCGCCATACTCGGTGGATTGTGCTGATTGTGCAATAAAATAAAAAGCACGACTAAAATCAATACGAGTCCGGTATAAAGGAACAAGCGGTGACGGTGACGCATGTAATACTCTCAGCCCGACGTTAATGACATGATTGCGTTTTGTGAGCCTTCGACATGTGTTTCGCCACTTCGTCCAGCCGTGTCGTGACGAATGCTACTTTCTCTTTACTTTAATACTAACTAGGATATTGATTTTATGAATATAAATAAAACGCACGTAAATTTTTCATCGAATTTAGAAGTTCTAGATGAAATCGAACCGTTACTTGTATGACATTTTTCGCGATTTCGTCACTCAATATATTTATGAGTAAGACAGACACAATGCTGTGAAGAGCATTTGTAATCTTGTTTCTGTTTTACCTAGGTACTACGATACGATAGCTGTTGTATCAAATGGTACAAGACCGTGGTCGCGGGCGTGGTTGAGAGACCGTGGTCGCGGGCGTGGTTGAGTGGCCATTGTCCGATTTATTCAAAGTTTACAAACATACCTTTAAATCTTGTATGTTAGAGCTTTAAATAACTCGTGTGCGAGCACGCACGCCTATAAATTAAGCAGGTAGGTGCACTACCCTTTAGAATTCGCAAAGAACACCCTTTATAGCTCATTTATTGTTTTAAACCGATGAAACCCTCGTGATATATTGGCGATATATCACTGTTATGCTATAATTTAGTTATATCGACTAATTAATGATCAAAATTATGAATTATTTTATATTCGGCTGTGTAGTGTGCTTCAGGCAACAATATATTAGCGCTAAGTACCTAATAAACAAAATGGCGCATGATTAAATCGAACTTGAAAGTTTTGAAGGTTATCCAATTCAATTTACAATCATGTTTAGGTATAAAAAGTGGATTACGAATCGATAATTATTTTTATCAATGCTGTTAACATCGTTGTTTGTTAGATGCGAAAATAAAACAAGCGAAATACTTTAACAAATTTATAGCAATTAAGTTAATGTCAACAGGCTAAAGGCTTGTGCGTGTATTGCGAGTATCTAAAGCTGTAGATAACAAAATGTGTGTTGGCATTTAACGAGTTGGCTTTTGATGAATAACAACACCATTACCACATAAACGCATAATATAGTTAATTAATTGAACTTACAGAATATATTGATTCTTTGGCAAAAGTCATATCACTGCATCTACCTACAAATAAGGTATATCTGTTGATTTCGAATTTTGTTATTGACATGAACTTCTTCAGACTATATTGGTGCTCTAGCTAGTCATCTCGCCGCTTCGTACAAAGTATTTGCTGATCTAGAGATTTCTGAGATTAAACTCCGTGAATCTTGTTAGACTATATTGAATATACTCGTGGTTCTAGCTAGAGTCATCTCGCTGCTTCGTACAAAGTATTTGCTGATCTAGAGACTTCTGAGATTAAACTCCGTGAATCTTATTAGACTATATTGAATATACTCGTGCTTCTAGCTAGAGTCATCTCGCTGCTTCGTACAAAGTAATTGCTGATCTAGAGACTTCTGAGATTAAACTCCGTGAATCTTATTAGACTATATTGAATGTACTCGTGCTTCTAGCTAGAGTCATCTCGCTGCTTCGTACAAAGTATTTGCTGATCTAGAGACTTCTGAGATTAAACTCCGTGAATCTTATTAGACTATATTGAATATACTCGTGCTTCTAGCTAGAGTCATCTCGCTGCTTCGTACAAAGTAATTGCTGATCTAGAGACTTCTGAGATTAAACTCCGTGAATGTTATTAGACTATATTGAATGTACTCGTGCTTCTAGCTAGAGTCATCTCGCTGCTTCGTACAAAGTATTTGCTGATCTAGAGACTTCTGAGATTAATGACCATGAACTTCAATAGACTATATTGAATAAATGGATGCTCTAGCTATTCAGCTCGCTCTTTTATATACAAGGTAGACTGCTCTGAAGAGGAATGTAATGCTGCTGTGTCACTTGCTCAAAACTTTGGACAACACCAGAGACAGTGTTTTGTTTACATTTGTTATCAGATCAGCGTCAATTTCAGAAAACCTCCGCACTTAAATGAAAACCCAGCAAAGTGAGAGTAGTTTCACATTTCATTGCGTTTTACGTTAACATAATTTACATAGCGCCGGTCGATAGACGATACTGCGCCACCGACTGAGAAAACCTTTGCACTTCGTAGAACACAACTACCCTAGACAGCTCAGTATAACCGGCATTATCATGTAAGAATTAATTCGATCGTAGGTACATACTATGGCTTCCTCTTGCGTTGGAGAACATAATTTGTTTCCTATGTAAATGAGAACCCCTGGTGTATTTATTAAGTGAGGTAGGTACATCACTTACGTAATGTTTCTTCATAATCTGAGGCACTACACTACTTTTTATATATATTTGGGTAGGCCAATAAAGACCACTGTTTCTCTCTTCTTCTCACGAATTAAGGTAACATGCTCAGATAACAGGGATATACGCAGTTGCAATATCCTGTGTCCTTGAATCATCGTACTAATATTACAAATAACCAATTGATATTTCTACACAAGCGTAAGAGCTAAAAATACAGCAACTGATGACGGTTAAAAGCTGGATTGCGTTGAAAATTACGGGGGTTTCCCCAACTTTTCCTCTGATAGCCCGCCATTTATTTCCATTAAAGGCATATTATCTACTATTCAGCACGCATATTGGTGAAGAACAAATCTTTATTAGTATTCACTCTAGACAAAGTGATGAATTTGGTGTTTAATTTCTACTTGTTATACCTCCGTGCAAATAAAAGATTTCTTCATAATCTTTATAGCGTTGGTAATCTTTATTGAGTTTTGTCTGATTTCGCTTTCTTTCTTAGAGTGTAAGTAGATTTTTTTAAACACTTTAAAAGGCCATGTTTTGTGTATTGATTTGAACGAGACTAGCTTTCGTCCTTTATTGTCTCACTCAGTCACCAAGCTTAATAAGTAAGCTCCTGTCACAGCCTAAATCTAGGGATTGCTCGGAGCATCCCACGCCCACATAATAATAATGTTATTAATCTAGACGACAAGCGGCTCATACACAGTCATAACAAGTCAAATGAACCAGTAACATTATTATTCAGTACCCCTAATAATGTATATCATAAAAGCTTTGGTACAAAAATAGCGGTACCAACACGCGTTCTGTCTATATACAACATGTATATGCCTCAAAACACGAGCCAACGAACAAATGTACACTCTATACATCCCATCATAGGCGTATAATTATTTATACGACGAGAAAATAAGCAAATGTGAGAATTTTCGATATAAAGAATTTGGTGAGATTAATTTGTTGATGCCCTCGGGGTGTCGGAGGGGTTAGGGATTGTTTTCGATAGAAGGGCGGATCAACCAGGCGATTTAGTAGATAGAAATGATTGTAAACATCCTATAAGCTTATATCTATATTAATTTAATAAAGCCGAGTTTGTTTTGAAAGCGCTTATATCTGGAACTACCAAAAAGAAAACTATTTGAATTTGATAGGCCAATCTTAAAGAAGGTTATAGGCTTTTTAACATCATGCTGCGAGCCTTGGCAGCCGAGCAAAAATAAAATGAAAGCCTGAAAACGAAGTAATAGCGCAGACGATACGATGCGACGCGGTGGGTCGGGGGAGCAAGAAATATCACGCGGACGAAGTCGCGGGCAAAAGCTAGTCTAAACTATCTAAACTAAGCTAATATTAAAACGCGAAAATACTTGATTTTTTGTTTGTTTGTTTGTTAGGCTTTCACGCTGGAACGGCTGAATGGATTTGGATGAAATTTGGCACATGTATAAGACTATGTATGACCTGAATTAGGATGTAGGATACTTTTTATCCACATATTCCCACGGAACCGAGACTTATGCGGGTGAAACCGCGGGGCGTAGCTAGTAACTAATAAAATAAGAATGTGAATGTCAAAGTTTGGATGTTGGTGTATTTGTATGTTTGTTACTCAATCACGCTTTAACGGCTGAACGGATTTGGATGAAATTTGGCAACAGGTAGGCTTTGCTCTGGGGAGGATAATATAGGAATTTTAGTCCGGGTACATGTAGCAGTTTCCTGCGGAGGCAAGTGAAACCACGAGCAACCGCTAGAGTAAATATGAGTCTGTGATCACTTTAATGTTTATAAATTATGTATAGTAAGTAGGTAGAGGCAAACACCCCAAGACTGATCGCTACGCGTCCTATGAGGGATGTTCGGCGTCTATCTAGAATGATCTGTTCATTTTTAAATATTGGGTGTTATCCACGCAGACATTCTTCGTATTCTAAAGCGACACACAAAACACGCAAATTATTTCCACATAAATTGACTCAATATGTGATGTAAAGGCCATGAAAGACTACCTGCCCTCCAATACGTGATTTTCAAATCAGCATAAAAAAATTATCAAGGTGAAAAAAATGTCTTCAGAATGGCATTACGAGCGGCTACCGATCGATAGAATTGTAAATCGTTTCAATGATGTATTGCTGAGCGAGTATTTTATACAGTCTGTAAAGTTAGCCCCAATAGTGTTTAAAACGTGTAAAGATAATCGAATCGAATAAACGAGCACTCCCACGCCCACCAACTTCAATTAAAATGTTAAGGAATAATAATAAGGTGTAAAATCTTTAATTTTGCGCATGCCACAGTATAATATTCATTTTACACGCAACTAATAAATGTTGTATCTAAGCTACGGGTACGTACATACACACGGACAGCGTTATTTTGAACACAGACGCAACACTAGCGCGCCTGTCTAGACGTCGGCATCTCCAGCTTACTAATATTATATCAATATAACAAATAGGTAAAGGGTGCAACCATATTATGTACTTATATACTTACTAAGCAATAATACGAAGGTATTATATTTGCAGTGATTCGCACTAACTTTAATTAAATTACGTTTAATTGCGACCACAGTGCGCGGGTTTCTCATTACAATCAATCGTAGAGTAGTTTACTATTTTGAGCCGTAAATAATATTTAACTCTGGCATTTCAATAATGACAAAATTGATCTATGAAGGCGGAGCTTCGTTTAAATTGATTGTGAAAATAATAGTGGTTAATTATTTATTGTGAAACGCTACTCATTAACGAAATATCTCCTAATATTAGATTGCCTATTAAAACGACAACACGTCTCATACAGACGCCTTCTTTCATAAAGTAACTACATAACGTTCGCCTTATACCATACATGCCATAAACAGACACGTGATGTAAAATCAAGTTTTTCAATTGTAATAAAAAATCACAATCGCCAGCCATTTTGCATTTTTTATTAAAATAATAAATAGCCCATCATGTACCGTAACTGATGGCAAGACGAATTGATTGACATTTAATTCCATTCGAATGGTTCTAAGAGTCTAGGATTCCCAAGAGTGATCTAATAGCTTCACAGTTGAAAAGAAAAAGAAAAATATCACGACCAACCATTTTTACTTTTACCGAGCGACTCGCGATACAGCAGAAGGCCAATTTACGTAATTAAAAACGTTCAAAATCTAGTCGCAGTACTCGCAGTCTCGCCTCGGCGACAATCAAACGTCAAAAATGTATGAAAATTAGAGGTATTTTTGACATATTGAGACTGAGATTAGAATGCGAACGTTCCTTTAGATACGAGACTTGCCCCTCAGCTATAAACCCCATAATTTGGTTTGTATTTATAACTCTTTCGCATTTAAAAAAACAATAATGAAAGGTGAGCGTGTATTTTGCCAAAACATTTTCAGGGCTATTTTATATTTACACACGGTTTTTGTCTATTATTGTGAAACAACTCATCTCGCTACTATGACCGTCAGAGAAACAAAACAGCTGATGTCAGTGATGAATCAACTATTTCGTGCATATTGTATCTAACAATTTACGAGGGCCAAACTAATTATTCATTGGGATAACTTAATTCGACGTAATAGGGACACTTTAGTTTTAATATAGGACGACCTTAAAAAGGTGATGTTCCAAAAGGTATGATCCTGGGTCAGACCCTTGTACACTATTCTTAAAAATAAGGAAACACATTTTAAAGCAATTCTCCCCTGTCCAATTTGTTTGCTGGCAAAACACAGGAAATTACACTTTGCAACACACAACAAAAACCCGTCATTTTGACTGATTAATGACGTTTGACATGACGAAAGTGACTCAAGTGTCACTGTTGTGATAGCTGACAGTTCTCTCTCTATGTTCAATGGTCGATCTATGGTTTATTTTCATTGTTTAAGAGCACATAGTATCTAAATACGCCGTGACGCAATGTTGTTAAAAATGTAATTGAAAAGTATCCATTAACTACCACAACAGAAAATGACTTATTGTCATTTAAATGAATTATCTGTATTTTTCCCGAACTTTACGGTTTTTTATTTTTTTTAAGGTAGTTTACATAGACCTGGCCCATTTTAAAACATCTTATTTATAGATCCCTTGCTGCAGACCCTTCTAAGTTTCAAACGCGTTTGACCAATTTATGTTGCATATGGGAGGGGTAAAAAAATTGAGCAAAAACTTCACAGCCAAACTCTTGTTTATCGAACATCTGGCCCGAGGGCGGAGAGTTAAGTTAGAATATCGAGATCGAAGTTAACATCTTCCAAGTAACTTAATTTATATCGATAATAACATCACGTATAGCACACAAAATACTGATATGATGTTTATGCGAGGCAACAGCGTCTTTACATATGAATACATTAGGCCGCAAACAAAGCGGGTCGGTAACATAACTTCAATAACTTCCAAAATATTGGAGCTAGCTAAAAATTCTAGTGAAAATAATTACTTAACTTACTTTTAATCAAAATAAACTTCACAATCTCGGACTTTTATTACATTGATTTTAGCACTATTTAAAACTGTATTTAATACAGTATTTATTGCAATATTCTGTAAGTTATTGAGGTTTTTGTTTTTGCTTTGCTGCCCAGTGGTATAACTTCGTTATGAAAATATAAGAACGTAATTTTGAAGGCATTAAATTATGTTAGAAGTACCTGTATACTCCATAATGTTTTCCCGACGCTCTATCTCCACATATAGAACAGAGGTGCTTGGAGCCACTGAGGGGGTGATTCGGGGGGTAGTTTTTGAAGGCGGGGGGAGGGGTGGAGTCGTCTCGCAGGCCGTCTAGCATCGCCGTGTCTGGCTTCATCTCCGGCGGTGACATCGGCGACATAAAACCGCCCTCCAAGTTCAGCCCTGCAATAAAAAAAGTCTAATCAACATTTGAACAACTTCAATAATGAAAATCTTAATTACAGACGCCAAACGAAGGCGATTTTTTTTTTCTTGGAGCAGTCACTAGTCACTAACAGCAGCTATTGGACATTTAATCTTTATGAGGGGATTAACTTGCGTACAGAATAAAATATTGATCGCTTTTCATTTTAAACCAGTCACTACTACACCCCTACAGAATTATATACATACTAGATTCTAGTGTTTGTAAAAACAAAGTGTGAATCTTATCACTCATTAATCTTCCAAAATAAATTATAATCTTTGAGCATAATGTGCATAGGAAACGATAACTCTTTTACCGACTAACCATTAAAGTCAAGATGCTTAGAAGCATTATCGAAAACATAATGCAGTATTAAACAAATTCTCTGGAAAACAAAAGAGTATGGATGGCAGTTGTTCCAAAAACCAACAAAACCGGTTCATTAGTCCGAGGGCTTCTGCAGCAGACAAAAAAGAAAATAAACACACACAGCCACCCTCATTCTGCTGCGTAGTAGAAAATCTTTTGATTTCCTAAAGAACTTTGCTTTGAATTTCTTCAATAAAGTATTTTTTCGATTCGTATCGGTCAAGTGGGCAGATTTTACCGAATGATTCTGGCGAGCGATGATTGAAACCGTTCAGGTGATAACTGATAATAGTTTGGTTTAAAAGCATACGTGACGCAATTCTCGTCTGCAAACGTGTTCGTAGAATGTAAATCTTGTATTCTTGTTTGGTCCAAGTAAAGCATACAAGCTAAATGCCATAATACCAATAGCTGATCTATTAACTGAACATGCTTTGTTGGTCGTGCGCCTTGCAAACGAGTTGCCATTGTCTTAAAACATCCAAATCGATATTACATAAGAAATCTTTGCACATGTTTTGATGTGGCCTGCTTCTCTATCTACTGCTCTATCTATATTATATCTAGAAGGTTTAATGTGTCGTTTCGATAACTGAATTCTTTTAGGTTTCTGATTTATGTGGACCTGTAGCCTAATTGCGTAACACATTTTCGTAAACGATTACGACTAATCTGTTTGATTTTGACAGTTCAACAACATTCATTGCGTCATTTACATTTTTGAGCAGAATTTTTTATCGAACGTATGAAGCAATGGATTAGCAATCTGTTTCAAAATGATTCAGATTCCGATTGATTGTGTATTACGCAATTAGGGTACTGGTCTTGAACTACAATCAAGTAATAAATTTGCAATTACTGTCTCACTATCTGTGTCTGAACATAAAGAAATTGCGTTTCACGAAAAATTTAAGAATTTACTATTAATTATAGAGCTTTTGATTAAAAAAATGGCTTGATATTATGTACTAAGAAAACCTTGCGCCTCTATGAAAGAGTAGGTACATACCTGGATGATTTATTTACTTCTGTTATGGTTTCGCTTTTGTTCGGTGTTGATGAATCAACAATTGGCATAATAAAAAGTGCTTCATCATGCCAGGTAGAGAAATACACACTTCTCATGATATTGTGGATGGATACATTAATAAACGACTTGTTTTCTTGAATTTTGTTGGTTACTAATTACAATCAGTCCACACCTAAGTGTGACATCATTCGTAGGTATTAATTAATAAGTAAGTGCAACGTTTTATTTGTAATGCGTTGTATATCTACATACGCACTGTAGAGAATAGATACGTAGATAGATAGTCAAAACCAACAGCTTTATAGTTTTCAACCGACTAAAAAAAAAGGCGGAGGTTCTCAACTCGTTGGTTTTTTTAATGTTTCCCGATTAGGTACTTGAAGACGAAGGCTGGGAAGGATTTGAAATATTATTTTTTAGTTTGAAAGGGTATACCTACTTTCTAGGTGGGTTTCCGGAACTACTCAATAATAAATATTTCATTGGTTGCGATTCGTTACTTTAATATGGTTGCTAACTAATTTATACTCGTCAAAATGCATAATTATGGTGAAGTGGAGCTGATGGTGAACTCCTCAACAATTAACGTCCCTGCATCCGGAGAAGCAATATTTTGTAAAAGTTGATGAGCAGTTGCCGTTAGGCTATAGATAACTCAGATAAATTACAGACTCACAAAAAAAAAAGAGAAATCAATTTAAAATAAAAAAACTGTGGGGCGTTTAAGCTAGGTAGCGGTTTACCTGCCGTCAGAAGAGAGATTTCTCAATCGTTGCATTTCTGCTAATGCTTGTTCATCGTGGAATTTGTGTGGGGTAGTAGGTACCACAACTAAAAAGAGAAAATTAAAAACTTTTTACAGTAGAAACAACCTACTTAAAAAAAAACACTACATGAAAAATAACTTTAATTTCGGATTTCGGTGGCAAAAAACTAAAATACACAAAGAAAATAAACACTTTTAATGCTTAATTATTAATTAAAAAACTTGTTTCAAGTGATCATATGTTTTATGTGGCTAGGAAAATAACCAATTTGAGGTCATAAAACAGTTTACTGCAAATACTCTTCGCATTTGTTCATCTTTATGTTTCAGAGTGAGCATTAAATGCAAAATGAATGCAGATTGTTAAAAACAAGCGTTTTCTTTATTAGAGAGCCGGTTGCATCGGTCGGTTCACTGGTAATACATCCGTTTCTCGAGTAGATATGTAATATAACGTATGTTCATCGGTTGAGCGACTGTTTAGGGCTTACGTCACCATCACCAACAAGAGATCACCTGATATGTCATTTCCTTAAATTCCTATAAGCAAGGGCAGACTAGGTTTGGGAAGTTCTTTTTTTTGCTGAGCATGATCTTGGAGTCTTTTGAATGATCCTTTACAAACATGGCGTAAAAACTTAATAATCTATAAATTAATCAGACTACAGCCTGTGCCTTATAATCTGGTTTCCATAATAAAAACATATTTAATATTACCAAGAGCAGTGGTGGCCCAGTGGTAGCGGCCCCGACTTACGAGTTGTAGGTCGTGCGTTCGAACCCAGGCAGGCGCTTTACTTTGTGTAAATAATTTCATCACCACTGGTCTCAAAACGGTGAAGGAAAACATCGTGAGGAAACCGGCATGTCCTTGAACCAAAAATTCGAAAACATGTGACATCTACCAATCCGCACTGTGCCCGCGTGGTGGATAACGGCTCACTCCCTCTCATAGAGGCCTGTGTCCCAGCAGTGGGAACGTTCTAGGCAGATTATTACCAAGTATCTCAAAAGCTCATCTATATTCTTTTTAAAAAAAACAGGGATTTTCGCATTGGCATGGTATTGATCTTCTATCTAACGAAATCATGAGCAAACCACTTATGTTAATGGACATCTAACATTAGAAATTATAATAGCATACGACCCCTACCAGGAAAAAAATATCCTTGACAATCTTGAAATTAACATTTTACAGATGCAAATAATAAATACGGAAATATGTGAACATGATTCTCAAGGAACCTATAATTGTGAATCTTGAGTAGTAAGGAAGATTTTGAGTCATGTCGGCTATATGATGTCGGCAGTAGAAGAATAAAGGAACGGAGGATGCATTGAATTTAAAATGAAAGATAAAAAAGGGGTCAATACAATTTTTTTTTTTTTTATCTCAAAAACTGTTGTTTCCAAATAGCGCAAACTATAATTATTACAAAAAGTGTAAAAGCTTAAAAAATAGCCAAGTTATAAACGTTTTAAGATTATTGTTAGACAAGGACAGCACTATCGTAGAAGTGACGTCACGACTATGTAACTTCATACTAGCGCCGTACATTGTCAGTATCGCGCGACAAGGACGGCAATAATCCCCTCCAAAAACTTTTAAAGCATGTATCTTCTACAAATTTACACCGTTTTTTTTCGATTATATCATTTTTACTATGTCTTCTTTGAAATTACATTACGTTTATGAAAATTTTTAATGTTAGTCATCATCCCAATTAGTAACTTCGGAGTAAAACCTACACCCGTTTAATTATTTTTTTCGGACGGGCAAAAATACACCGAGATTAAGGTCGGCTGACAAATCGTGGTGTCATTCATTCTTAGTTCAGGCCCCAAAATAATATTATGACCGTAGGTGATACGGAGTTGAAATCGCCCGTAACTTCGGCCAAAACTATGGATTGTGCTTAGGGAGTACAGCTCCTAAGATGACGGTAGATAAAGAAGATTCAAGAAGAAGACATTCTCCTCAACCCAAACTAGCTGTTGTTGAAACGGCAGGAGGATAATGTTGAGTAGTTCTCATATTGATTATATTCGTTATACAACTAATGTACCAAAATACGGCGTTTGACATTTAAACCACAATAGATGTAACTTCAACAATGTAAAGAAACATTCAAAGTCCATAACAAACCGTTCCATGAACAACTTCTGAGTTGAAACGTATCACGCCTACAGCTACGTTGACAGAAGGCATTATGAGTACCTGTGTCAAACCAAACACTTACAATTTCTACGGTCGTGTGAAAGAGCGCTTAGAGCATTATGAAAACAAGAAATACGAGACACGAAAGTCTGATTTATTTACTGAACCAAAAGTTTTACTTTAACCTTTTTGGTATAACAGTCCTGTTCCTACGTGTTCTGCGAAAACGAAGCGTCTGGAGCCTAATTCTACAAATCTCTTCCAGAATTCCATAGCTATTGATACTGTAAAATTTTGCCTTGGATTTTCTAAATGAAGCTTCGTTTCATTTGTATGCGAGATTCGTCATCGGAAAATGAAGTTTGCTGTGGGCGGGTCTGTTCACAAATAATTCTATCGTTGATTTCTAAAATTATTCCTCTCATCTTGGAGGTTTTGTTGAAAAGCAATCAGTCTTTGAAGCGGGACTTTTAAAAGCTACAGTTCGAGCACTTTGGGTTAAACATAAAGTGATTGCTCTTTCAACGTGAAAATATAATGAGTTTCAGAAACTTATTTCCAATTACTACGCGTTACATTTTGTGAGTGAGTAACCTTTCAATATTCTAACAAATAGTTGGATAAGAACTTAAAATATTTACCAATCTGGAATTCTGGACTATGCCAGTTCTATTTGTGGACAAATCTAAAAAGATAAAACTATTAAATCCAGGGTTGCAAGACCTAGATAAAAGATCTCATAAGTCAGCATTTAAATAAAATTAAGTCGATTCTTTCATTCTACCATAAAAGTTAATTTCTTGGTAAAGTGATTACGTGTAAGATATTATAACCAGAGAGAAACCTGCGTTGCTATCTCAGTGCAAAATCTTTTTTAAAAGTGTATAAACTTGTTTCATTTAATCTAATACACAAACTGTTATTATCTAATTATTTCGTATAAAAGTCGACGACAAACTAAAATAGATTTATAATTGAGTTTTATTTCAAAGAGATATAATATTGGCATGGTACTTAATAACAATTTTCACTCTCGCGAAACGAGATCTAACGTATAATTACATGTTAATCTTCGTAATTAACGAAAATCAGTGAAAAAGAAAGATTATAGTCACACACGCGCCTACTAAGCGGCGAAGCGCTGTGCTACTTGTGAGAAAAACAAACATACAGATTGAATTTTCGTCATGAGTATAATATAGTCTGACTAGTTTCTGCCCGCGACTTCGTCCGCGTGAAATTTATTGTTCCCCCGACCCACCACGTGGCTATCACTTCATTTGCGCTTAGCGTTCTTTCAGACTTTTTTTCCTTTTTTGCTCGGCTCTTAAGGGTCATAGCGTGATGTTAAATAGCCTATAACATTCCTCAAGAATTGAGCTATCAAATTCAAGAGTAATTTTTCAAATCCTTCCGAAAGTTCCAGAGTCTACGCCCTACATACAAACTTACGAACAAACAAGCAAATAAGTAATCAAACAAATTTAACCTCTTTATAATTAGTAAAGATTAGTATGGTGTCGTAAGGTGACTTCAACAGGGAGAATCAACTTCTTATTCAAATAAAATTAAACCTATTAGAAACTATCAATTTTGACCTCTGTACATGCTATCGCTGAACAAAGTTAAGCAAGTAGCCGGGTTTATGAAATATTAGGTAGGTACCACTTTGTAAACAAATATTTATTGAAAATTAGTTTCCATCACGATTCGAGTCTTCACATGATATTACTTTTAGTGTGAACAAACACTTTTATAATCTTGATGCTTTACGTAAATTTTGATCAACGGTGCGTGTCAAACGACCATCTTTTATAATCTGGGCTGTGAAGTGTGAACAGAATAATACTCGTACATTTGTAAAGTATGAATTCGCACTATCTACAATACTAATTGAAACTAAATTTCAATAGGACGGAAGTGTGTTACAGTCATATCATGACATTGAATTGAAAAAAAAATACACGTTTTATACAAGTCGTGTATTATACTCGACCAAAATATTGCCACCTGAAGCTGATGGAAAGCCTTCGACAAGTCTAAAGTTTAGCAGAAGAACATCGCTTACCTATTCTTGTTATAAATTAAGTCAAAATCTCCATTATGTATTCTGTACCATCGTACATATGTAAGTTTATTTAATTGCTTATTAGATATAATCGCAGTTCCGATTCGCTAACGTTCTTAACCTTTGTATGATGAATTATAATGTCATCAATATAAATAAACAGACAAGCATCATTACTCGTTTTAAGAACTTTGTCAGTTTTAGATAGATAGATAGATTTGTGGTCATGAATAACTCGTTTAAATGACGCTGGTATCAAGTCGATATGTATGGAGTAGTTTCTTATTCACATTCTAGTATATCAAGCAACTATAGCCATTGATAGATATATAACAAAGGCTGCTGCTGCATCATAAACCTTGAAAACAGCTCAGCTGTTTGTTTAGTCTTAATTTACATATTTAGCACGCATTAGAAAATGACTAGTGCAAAGGCATGAATTGATTGGCAATCAATTCATGGCAATAAACAACAAAATAACTTCAAAATAAGACAGTTTTTTTAGATTGACTTACTACCTTTTATGTTTTAATAGATAATCGCCGTAAAAATACGTTCATCCATAATGTATATGGTAGCCGATTTTTTAAAAGATTTTTTTTGCATATAAGTTCAGTTCACACAAAATACAAGATTGCTACGGAAAATCATTCTGCTCCGAGAATAATTTTCCGTCGCCAATTATATAATTTAATATTTACATTGAATATCGAGTGAGCAGTCGACAGTCGGTATGTTAGACGGTGTAGCCATCGGTTGAAGCATGTTTCCGGGCGACGTAGGCGTCATCGGCTGCTGCTGTTGGCCCGGTGGCAAGGGCCGAGCCCAGTTGATAAGTGCTGTTACCGACATAGTCGGTTTGTCTTTCTTCGCCACGGACATGGCCACGCACAAGCATCCTCACATCACTATCCACCCACTGCACTTCAGCGACGTTCAAAATGAAACGGCACGGATACACAAGTTACAACGGGCAACTTAGCGCGCGATGCGATGGTCACGATCAATTTACGGTGCGAAAGATCAAACCCGTGAATTATGGTTATGGCACAAGGCTTCTAAATAATAAGTGCAAATGTGACTGAGCGTGCGACGCCGGAGATACGGACAAAAGCGTCAGAGCCGCGACTGCGGACAAAGCAGACGTCGTAGTGACATTGTGATAGCGACTGTTATTGCACCCGACGCGACGATATCGAAATGCAACTCGTCAACAATGCGCCACGAGCTTCGGCGCTGATGCTTAGCTAGTGACTAATGCGCACTAAAATTCAACAAGCACGAATTTGACAAAAAATGTACCCGTCAACTTCCGCGCGGTTACCGGCGTGAAGGTCTCACCCGACGTGCTCAAGGTCCGCATACAATCATACGTGAATAAATCTGATTTTATGTAGAAAACGAGTTATAATCACATTTTTTTTCCTTTAAAGTTGCAAATGATTCCGAATTGAACTAGATAATGTACAATTTAATAGTTAGAATGGTATGGAATCATCTAAATAATTGTAGTTGTTAGCAGTCGGCCTTCGTGATCGTGGCTGCGGCGCGTTTCTGTAATTAAGTTTTACGTCACTCATAGACCGAACTCCCTGCGACAGCCTCTACCATATAAAAATTCGCAATGTTACTTGGTAAAACCTAGCGTGATTAAATGGTACTAATTCAGTTGATCAATTGTTTGTACAATCAAATATTTCTTCAAAATTACTTCAGGGACGCAGTCACGCGGCTTCCCATTGAAAGCTTTCAATGCCGATATATTATCAAAATGTGATTTCAAAGCATCCTTATTGATAACCGAGCCCACATTAGAGTCACGTTTAAAATTTTGGGCATCAAAGACGATAATTCAAAACATGGCCAATGTTTGTTTGTATGTATGGCATATGCGGCCTTGGGGCTGTGCGTACAGGGACGTCCGCTGCACGTGTTGAGGGCGTTCGTCATAGATTGACGACAAAAAGTTTTCCGGTCCTAAACCAAACAATGTGTAGGTAACACCTTGACGCTTGAATATTGCACAACTTGTTTTTATATTGATCTTATTTTTTTAATATTATTCTAAGCATCCAGTCATACAAAACATTGTAGTAATGGAAATCTACTATGATTAGATATAATTAAGTAGATTTGGATTTAGGACGCCTTACTTCTATAGCTGGAAGCGTGGGAAGAGACCACGGACAACAGTATTCATATTTTTGCATTTTTTTTTTAAAGATATAAGTTTCGTAGACAAATTCTGGATAGTTAATGTTTTATTATTCTGTTTATGATCTCAACCAAATAAGAAAACATTGTAAAAACTTTCAAGTACCAAAAACGTAATGAGATAAATGAAGCTAGATTAACGTCGTAAGTACATCGTAAGGGTTTCGCTCAGAAAAATAATTAAGATAATAACGAGATATTAGATTACATCTGGACCACACATACTGCGACGTTCAGTAAACGAATAATCGTGATCGATATAGATGAACAAATAAACCATTTAATTTGTTACAAAGAAAGTAAACACAGCACCGGCTGTCAGAAAACTTTGTCAGAATATTTTATCATCAAATATAAATATATTTATATATTTTATTATAAAATACAATACAACATTGATATTATAACAAGTCCTTAGAAAACCGAAAAACAGAATTGAAAGCGCGCAAAGAATAAATCTATCTTATTTACGACGTACAGCGTAGGCGTTTGATAAAATTCACTTTCAATTCAAAAGAAACCAGCCAGCCGTGAATTTATCCATATCCACTTACGGTTTAGGGTGTAAGGAAGCACCTACATCATAGAACTACTACATTACCCGAGCCTGTCAATCAAGCCGTATCCTTGAAGACCCCGAGGCTATGTAATTGATAGCCTCTCGTGAGAAAAGAGGATTCTTTCGTAAATTAATCTACATAAGTGAGCTTATACTTAGAGCGCGTTGAACACCGCAACAAATCAATACAGAAACCAGACGAAGGAAAACACGCCATTGACAATGCGACAAAGGCTTTAGTAAAACGCCACACCGTCGCCTTCAGGCACGAAATGAATTGAGTCATTATGAAATTGTCGAGATAGATGGGAGACACAAAGGGAATCGCTCCGACAATGACTAAGCGGACACAAACACTACCGGTAATAAAATTCACAAAGGAAATATTACATATTGTAACGACATTATTATTTATAGACTTTGCGATAAAAATACGAGTATCATCATTATGGAAGAGTGCAAAGAGAATTAAGATTCCAATTGCAGTCGTTAAAACATTCTGCACCAGATTAAAAAGATGCAACATCTCGATACGTTAGAATTTCGCAGCGCTCAGTGAGCGTAGAGCAGTTTGTCGCGCTATCAAGGAATGTTTCCACTTTCCTAGACTTTCTTTGGTCCGCATGACGTGCGTGCATACGTGCATGTGGAGTAAGTAGAGATAGACTGCCACCTGCCCCCCTCCGGCGGCGCTATCGATCTGCACCGACCCTGGACCCAACCACGCGCGCTCGCCAGCCACAATTAACTTATTCGGGCGGTAATTCGGTATTGACAATACCGAATTACCGACGCACGCGCAACACCACATCAAACTCGACTTTACAAACATACTTTCCTTTTCATTTATGTGCAACTTTACTCCTCAGAATTTTGATTAACTAGACAGGTCCGTTATATTCCCGAGTAAAAATAGCTATTTTGATAATCTTTGAGAAATAATAAAGATAACTAATGGTCAAAACTGGTCATTAAAAGAAATCGGCGGACGCCTAATGGTCATTTACTGATGCAAGCACCTTTTACGAGACAAGTAATGCAAAGGCGAAGTTAAATAGCGTCCTAGATTTGACCCGTAGAGTAGCAGACGTGCGACGCGCGGCGAGCGGGTGTACGGTGAGTCAAAGACGCGGGGGCGGCGTGTGCATTCGCCGCGAGATATGGGTAAACGGAACGCAGAGAGAAGCGCGCCGCGGGGGCCTGCGACCTTGGCGATTCGCTGACGACTACAGGTGTTTTTTGTTCGTGCACAAGATCGCTGAGCGATGCCTCGCCTCTGCTGGCCAGTCCGCACCGCACTTGGCGAGCCGGTAGACACGCGGCGCGGGGAGACCAACCGGAACTCCAACTACAAAACAATGCTCATTTTCAACACAAAGATGCGTTCATTGTGAGACTACGTGGTAATTATAATTATTATTGCTAACCTGTACGGGTATATACTAATAGACACGTGACTTGATTTCGAATGGATTTCTATCGTAGATCAACAGCTATCAAATATACAGGTGGCATTAAGAAATTAGTTACTGCCAAAAGGTTTTACGTTGGGGATCCCATTCATTTTTCAATTTATATTTTTTTTGTATTTTTAGGGTCCCTACATTTTTTAGGAATCCCCGCTTCAAGCTCGCATGGATAACTTCTATTTTACCTTATCCATGATAGTATACAGATTTATATTAGGGTGAAAATTTTGATTTTACAAGAAGTATGCAAAACGTAATTATTTACGGTTTATATTCACATTTGCTTAAAACAAAAACAACTGGTTGAATCCCTAAGTGCCGATTTCACCAATGTTACTAAACGCGTTCAGGACATCTAAAACGCGTTCAATAGCTGTCAGTGTCAATATTCCATAGAAAATAATGACACTGACAGCTCTTAAACGTAGTTTATGTACTGATCGCGTTCAATTCCGTTGGTGAAATCAGACCTTAGTCTGTTATGTCTGGTGCTGTTTTTGACCAGGGTCCACACGGTAAACAGAGATGATGTGGTGTAAACATAGTAAATCATCGTTGTTAAAATTTGTTACGACCTATTGTTTGTAATTTGATCGCAGTTAAATGTTATTCACGTAACATCATGACCTTATGATATCAAAATTCTACAAACAAAACACAACCCTATTATCAAATTCCTTAAATGGTCAATTTTACATCTCTGAAGAAGAAAGTGAGAGTCGCGTAGACAGAAACCTAGAAACGATCAACATTTTTTATCGTCCATATTAAATGATATCCATATCATATGTTTTTTAATTAAAAGTAAAGAGAAGTAGAGCGTTTCATCATTTACCCAAGCGTTACATAATGACGCCAAGCATTGTGTCGACACGAGACCTTGGCCGTGACCAAGCCAGAGAATAACACTTCCCGCGGCGTGACGTGACGCCACTCGCGCCTGCGATTAGTTAGGTACACGCAACAACAATGAACTAAACACTCCATATGAATTCCATTCGAATTTATGGCAGCATGTGCCATAAATTCGACATTATTTTAATAAGCGGCTACAAGGCCCATTAACAAATCAACTCAATTCGTTCCTTTTGTAATACTAATTTACAATAAAGATCGATTAACCCAAATGTCAACTATCGAAAAGATGCGAGTCTCGAGTTGTGCGTAAATAATCTAATAAAACTGGCATTTCATAAAAACATGAGTAATCTCTTGAAAAGGGAAAGTAGCCGATGTAGAAGTTAATAATTAAGAAAGAAGGGTTGGCTAAAATAAACTGTTTTGCAACGAATTTGTAGTATACGCAAATATATCTTGAAAATATATCTATTTCAGAATACAGAGCTTCAGAGGATAGCAAAATATTGCCAAGCCATGCGGTATATTATACTGTATTCTATAAACACTATTAATCAAGGAAGGTCGAGAAAATAAAAGCAAAATACGGAAACACAATGGAACTTCGTTAACAAAAACGTAATCCAACATATTAGTATTCCATAAGTGAAATACCACGAGGGCGCAATGAATTCAAATAGAGTGGAAGACCTTGACAATGACACAACTTGTCTTGAATTTGTCTTGGATAACAGCTAGAAAAATAATGATCGTGACTCTTTAGTTGATAATAGTGAATGCACATTACGATATGCCCAATAATATCTTGAGTAAAATATATTTTATTGTGCTTAATTTAAAGATAACAACAGATTTTTGAGAGATTTGAAGATAACAGTTTACTTTTTTACCAGATTTTCAATGGTGCTTGGTTCCCACTAGATCCCGAAACGTTGCAAATAATATAAATATTATAATAAATAAAATTGGTCAAACTTAAGTTATTGTGGATGCCTTACAAAACTGTGCAGTTAAAGTTAAATAGGACATTGAAATAAAAAAGAAAGCTAATTTAGAAACATCATCAGGGCTAGCAGTTAAAGGGGTAATCAATTCATTATAATGATGGATAATAAGGGTTTATAATTTATGATAACAAACATCAAAGGTTCTGCTTCAGTTACTGGCACGTAGTAATTTTACAATTGCCACGTCTGTTTGCCTTCGTTGTTTCCTAGAATTAGTCGTACAATATTTATAGATCGTTAAAGTTATCAGGAACTTAGGAAAGGTTTGTATTACTTCAAGCCCCAGAAATGGAAGTAGTAAAATTGGATTATGTTATTATTGCTTGATCCCAGAGACCTTTAATGGAAAACAAAGATATATGATAACTAATCGATAACTGATTTTACTTGTGTCCAACAACAGAAACTATGGATTAATCTTAGGAAAAAGTAAGTTTCCACTGGTGATTCTTCAAGAGCATATTTGCGGTTCATAAGCAACAAATCTGAGGAACAATTCTCGTATTTTTAAGAACTTTCGCATTCTAATCTGTCAAAAATACAATCAATTTAAATAAAAAATTTGACATTGATTATCGCTGAGATGAGATTGCGACTTGAATTTGAACGTTTTTAAATACCGGAATTATTTTGCACGCATCAGAATTTTATGGCCAGATAATTCCAGATCGAAGTAGAATTAACTCTTTACGAGCAGTAAGGCAGTGCATTATATACTAGAGAGGATATCGCACATTAAAAGCCTTCTAGAGAATTAATTAACCATTGTTATGTTGTAAGGCAAAAAGATGTCTGCTAATCCTAGACCGATCACGAAACTGACGGGGTTCCGATCTCATCACAGTCTGCTTTGGCACGCCTTCAGTACTTGGTTACATCATCCTGACGTCAAACTATCAAACGAGGAAAGCTCTGTCTTATCTCGATATGAAAATGGGGAATACGCAAATGGAAATGCAGTAGCTAGAGCAATAGAGCACCGAGATAAATTTATTCAAAACACTAAAAGTCAATACACTTGCAACCTTGCAGTGCTCTTTACGACTCGTGTCAGATAAAGACATAAGGGCATTAAAACATTACAAGTTTATATTGCGTATGTTAACGTTGTAGATTTTAACCTCAATCATAATATTGGAGAACTGTTTTATGCACTTCAAATGAGAATTAAGTGATTAGTGTTTTTCTTTTTTAAAAGCTTTGAAATTGAGAACTTTGCTGAGGGTAGAAACATTTCGAAAACATGATGAGAATTTGCTCCTAGCACATAAATTACTTAGGTATTATAAAATTATTGTGAACAGAATATTAGATTGGACACAGTCTACCTTAATACGAATAGATAGGAACGATATTAGTAAACACATTCTATTGAATATTAATAACTGGTTAATTGCTAAATAGGTAATATTGAAAGTTGAATAACTGGTTATCTTCACACAAAATTTTCAAAGATATGTGCAAATAATATTGCATACATAATCAATCATAGAAACACCAGCAGACGACATAGTTGCATGGGATCCAAGAGCGCTCTAATTTCCAAAGAAGAAAATCGTGAGACAACCCTAAATCGTCAACACGAGTGACACATCACAAACATGGTGGCTAATGCGCGCGGAGCCCGTCATGACGTCTATCATCAAATATTAATATTGCAATTACGGTAGTTAATTAATGTTAAATGCCGGTTACGGATCGTGCATCGATTTTATTGTATGTCGCGAGCGGCGCCGTTCTCGCGGCCGATGCGGGCGGCGTCGCTGCTCTGACTGGCGCGCCGCGTCCCCGCTCGTACCCCGCATCGCCACCGTTTGTTTTGCTGTATTTTCGTTGTTAATCATTCTCCTTGACCTTGTGCGACGTCGAGTGGTCCACTGCACACGACTGCGCACCCCTCGCCCTGCCACCCGCCCGCGCTGCCTGTCGCGCCGCATCGCACGTGCTTTAGTCCTTCGAACCACACCATGCTATGTGACCAGCCAGACTATACGACCTTTCCTTTCCTTGGATCTGTCTTGTTCGCTAGTCTATTAACCTATTGGACTATAGACTGTCTTAAGTACATTATTACTTGGATCATTTAAAATGTGTATCGATCTTGGTGTTTGTAATGGGTTTTATACATCCTATCGAGTGCGTTTTAATTAACTTAGCATATCAATTTACCAGTGCGACTGAGGGGAGGTGGGTTTGGGAGGGACTGTGGTGGGTTTTGTTTAAATCCCAATTCTGGCACGAAAGCTTCTCAATTTGTTCAAGTTTCCAACCCATTAAAACTTTTTTCTTTCAAGTATAATTTTGTTCTCTCCTGAAGTGTTAGGTTAGTTTCTTGGTCCCTAAAAACCATTTGTTAGTGAAGAAAGACAACAAAAAGAGGTGTTCATAACAGTGATATCTTACTCTTCTCAATATAATGATGGAAAAGATTGTAGTTTCCAAGCAATAATAACTGCTATGCAGTTATCTTCATTATTGCTGAAAAGGATAATGATAACACCGTCTTTTTCTTTCAATTATTCATCCCTCGCTCGAAGTCCCTTTATTATCTTAGTAAGAACAAATTACTCATTGCATGCTCCGAATTCCGTTCCGTTTAAGCATAAATCCCAACATGCGGCGTCTACATACATAATTATAATGGATGGTTATTTCTCTTATGCCTTTCATTGGGTGATAAAGGGGATTATTCTTTTGTGACTTAACCCTTTATAGCAATATATCAACACATAGGTAATATCACTTTGTTTATTATTGCTCCCTCTCAAAGAGAAGAGGCCTGTGTCCTAGCAGTGGGCATATTATAGGCTGATTATGCTTTTTCTTTATTTGCTGTTGCCCGCGACTTCGTCTGCCTTCCAGGATAAAAGAAGCATATGTTCTTCTCCAGGTCATGGTCTACCCATGTACCAAATTTCATCCAAATCCATTGAGCCGTTTTATCGAGAAAGCGTAACAAACAAACAAGCTTACTTTCGCATTTAAGTATAATATTATATAGATAGGATTAGGATATCACAACATACGATGACAATAACACGCACAACATAAACAAAATAGAGTGGACACGTGCTTCTTTTCGGGAAGTTTCGTTCATAGTTAAGCGTACTGATACCCAATCCCATACAAAGAAATGAAACCTCCCTAAGTCTGGCTATTGAGCTGGCATTTTTTCTTCGTCTAATTTTCAACAGATGGCAGCATCATTGACTCACTAATTGCCAGAGACTGTAATTTTAGAACGCCATCTAGGAGTCGACCTACTTTTAAAACGTGCAAGACCCCATGATTTCGCATAACTTTTATTGAAACTGACCTTCTTTAAAGCTACTTTACCATAAGCTTCCTGTCGTGGAATATTAAGCTGCCTAATAATATAATGGAATATAATATGGTGACTGATTTTGGTTTTTCCAATGCATACGTTTCTGCGGCATTTTACTAATCCTACTATAATATTATAAACTCGAAAGTTTGTGAGTATGGATGGATGTTTGTTACTCTTTCACCCAAAAACTACTGAACGGACACACAGATCGTTTATAACCTGGATGAACAATAGAGTACTTCTTATCCCGATACTCCCACGGGATCAAGATTTATGCGGTTGAAACCGCGGGGAGCAGCTAGTAATGTTATAATTTAATGTTGTGTAATTTCTTCAGTAGTCATTAGCGTCACCTGTTTGATGAAGAATTTTAGATCATTTTGCTTTCATCGTTATTGGTCCTTTCCTTTTATGTATTTTATTAACCAAAAACTTTATTTGACGATTGGAGTTTCAACGTACCGTCAGTTTTTGTTTAAAGAACTTGCTTATTACTGGGGCTTCTGCAAGTAGGTCATTGCTTTTTTTTCGTATGCTAAGTCAAAATCAATCAATGAGGTTCAACCCGTGGGACGTCGGATATTATTGCAGCTGTAAATACTGGGTACGTAAGAGTAAATAAGTAGGTATATTTAAATATGGGTGCTAGCAGTGAAAAATTTAATCCAAGACAATAGACGAGTTACGTATCAAGAGATTCAGCACATAATGCAGGTTGGATAGGGAAGCCTTCACGAAATTCTACTAGTGCATCTTCATGTGAGGAGGATAGCTTCACGCTGGGTGCAGCACAACCGATGCTCAGAAGTAGACCCGGGTAGAATGGTGCCGTGATATGATAAGCATATTTGAAGCAGGCTCGTCTCGGCGCGTTTACGAAATCATTACAGGTGATGAGTCTTGGATTTATCTACGGATCCAGAAACGAAGCGCCAAACGACGGTTTGGGTGTCTCAAAAGGAATCAACGCCTCCCAAAGTGAAGCAATCTAGAAGCAGGGGAAGATTTTGATTGCGAGCTTTTTCAATTTGACTGGCTACTTGGTGACAATTCCTTTACGGAACCAAAGAAGCATCAACGCTAAATGGTATACTACCAACTGCTTGGCAGAATTTTTCTCTGTTGTGAGCAACAAGCTACCAAACACAGGGCTCCGCGGGCTATAGCTCCACCACGACAACGCGCACACCGCGCTCAAAACGAGTGACTTCCTGAAGAGCACGCCGGTCAAACTCTTGGGTCACCCACCCTCTTTACAGCCCTGACCTAGCCCCGTGTGACTTCTTTTTATTATCGAAAATAAAAAATTGCTCAAAGGGATACAATTTTCGTCGCCGGAAGATGCGCTGTCAGCGTTCGAGCAGGCTGTAAACGAGGTGTCTACGGCGGACTGGAAAAAGTGTTTCGTTCAGTCGCATGAAACTTGGTATAGAGGCTAGTAGACAGTACTTTGAAAAGATTTAATTAAAAAAAAAAAACCTGAAGAACATTTATTTTTATTTTCGCAAAACTTTCTGAGTGTCCCACATACATCCACCGTGTATCTAGGAACTTTAAATTATTAGGCAGAGAACGCTGCCCAGCGGGACCCCTAAACATCACGAGGATATTAATAATCATTTTCATAGCTAGAAAAAAAAAACACTTTTTATTCCACAACACAACAAACGGTTATTTATGAAATAGCCGTTTGTTAAAATTAATAGGAGGTAAAGCGAAAAACGAGAAATCGCGGTAAAGCGGACAGAGCTCCGGCGGGACGTCATGGCGACATGGAGGGTGCGATTTTCGCAACCGAGTGCTGGGCACGCCACAATGGCGGCGATAAGTCCCATCTTTGAGGAGTGGTTGGAGAGGCGCCACGGCGTCATCGCCTTCCGCCTGACACAGGTCCTGTTCCGTATAAGGTTGGAGGAAACACCCAGGTATCACCATTGTGTGGATCGCCAGGAGGACACGGCGGAGCATACGGTGGTCTGTCCAGCTTGGGAGGAGCACCGCCGTATCCTCGCGGAGATCTTTCGCGTCCGTCCCTAGTCCAGGTCATGGTTCGGATCGAGAGCGAATGGGAGGCCGTCACCTTCTTCTGCGTAGCGCTTGCGAAGGATGAGGCGGAGCGCGTGAGGGAGATAACCTTGCGCCCTCACGCCCCTAGTCGCTGCAGGAGATGCCCTGGGCGTCGGGAATCGACAGCAGATTGTCGGCCACCGTAGGCGAGGGCTTGCGGACGGCGAGCAATGGGTAGCTCGCTGTCCGTTATTCACGCGCGCCTCAAAGAGAGGTCAGCACTAAATGACGGGGTCCGATAGGGCCGATGCCTGCCAGGGTCGCGGGTTGTTCGAAAGAGATACCGTGGCCCTGGCACAGGCAACACGGGTGGGTTTTAGTGAGTAAAAGTCCGACACGCCCACCCGCTCCACCCAGAGCGGAAGAAGTCAATTGATTATTTCGCACACAAAAAAAAAGCGTCCCCTAAGACTATACCTACTTATTTGTTTAAAACGTCGAGACATTTCAAATTGTCAAGCTATTTTTCGTAGAAACATTGCATATGTATTTGTGAACCTAACTTTGTGCCAAATAATATGATCAAGGGATTGCACACAATTTTTTGAGTCTTTGCGTGAAGCAATATTTTTGATATAATGTAGTCACATATTTATGATGTCACAGGTTGTTAACAATTTATTGTAAGGCAAAGCTGTTTTGAGTTTTATGATACTTACCATTGCCTAGGTATATATATATTTTTGATTCATGAACATGCTCAGATATTAAAGAACTCAACTGTACCTACCTAGTTACATTGATTGTGTTTCCTTTTTAGAGGAATGAGAATCTATCGCGTAAATATGCTTTCACAGGCTAAGGTTTAGGACCAACAAAATTTAGGATTCTCCTTTCGTTCTCGTTATGGGTCATTTTTTATTTATTTTTACTAGCCTACACTGTCCCGGGAACTCCTGGGCAAAGGCCTCCCTCCACTCCTTCCATCTTTCGCGAGCCCGCCTTCTCCTTCCAGTTTTCACGGAACCTGTCCAGCTCGTCCCGCCACGTAGGAATTCCTACGTGGTCTGTCTAATAGTTCATGTTGTGTTAAAAATATTATCCAGTTAGCAAGGAGATGGCGGGGCTGACTTCCAGGGTTCGTCGTACGTACATTTATGCATCGCCATTAACGTAGTATTATATTATCTGTGACGGAGGACATTTTAGTGACAGTCTATGTGTGTAGACGAAGCATCACGCCTGTATTTTCAGAAGGGTTAGGCACAGGTGTGCCTCAATAGTACACCTACATTTCGGTAGTTATCTTAAAGCATTGTGATGGTGTGTCTGTTGATCCAAGTATCGCATGGGCAATTTAAGATCCGTATCGTTGGATCAAAGTTGATTGATGAACGATGGCCAAAGGCGATAGCTGATTGGTTGCCAAGATCGTAGCGAAGATCTCCAGACAAAATAGCAGTTGATTGGATAGTGTATGTGGATAGCGCTGGTTCTTGTACGGTGTCGTACAGATAGTAACTAATGATTCTATACTGGAGGAACTCAAACAACATCACCAAGCACCATATTATCACATCATCTTCATCTTGTCTAAGACACGTGTTATGTAATAAAGAATTAGGTAAATTGAATTGAAGAACTGCTGATATGCCAGGAGCATTTACATTACCAAAAAATCTGACATTTTGGTGAAAATCTATTTTTTCTAAATGCGTCGAATGAAGATAATTCCGCATTTTATGTCTGATTAAAATAGAGAGCCACGATTTCGAATGTTAAAAAATTACGTTCTATTACTTCCAGTCATGCTTGCAACGCCATCTAGCAACAACACAAGGAACTACTCTGTAAGCGCCATCTAGGACAATGAAAGGACACTAAAATTTAAAATAAATTCTACAGAGACTAAACTCATGATCCTTTGTGAAAAGGTGATTATAATTTACTATGCTGAAAACAGGTATACACGATTTTGCGGTTTTGTGATTTTAATAGAACATTATGGATTATTTATATTAGACAAAATCAATTTTGTAATCAATTTTCTCCTCCAATAAACAATAAATACATTAGATTCTATACTATTAATTTACTGTTAGGAAAACATCGTGAGGAAACCGGCATGTCCTAGAACCAAAACTTCAAAGATATGTGACATCTACCAATAGACACTGGGCCTGTGTGGTAGTGGTTACTGTCCACTTCCCTGGCCTGTGACCTGTGACCCAGCAGTGGGAACAATATGTAGGCTAATAATTATACTATGCTTGCATTAACTGTCACTTGAAATAGACAAACAGAGGATAACTATAATCCATGCTTGATTATTTTAAAGTATGGTATTTGGTTTTTTGGTTATTTTGAGTAAAGTATGGTATAGATAGAAGGAACTGAGTACTTTCTGTGGTGAACAAACAATAATAGTAAAAATAAATAATCATTAAAAACACAGGTCAATATAACAATATTACAGACACTAAAATTGTCAAAACGGGGTTAATAATTTAAAATTAAATAATTACACTTTAAAAGTTACTATAAAACTCACACACATACATAACACATGCATTAGTCTAAGTTTTAGAGTTTAATTAATGATTTCAAATAACTCAATCACAATGCAAATTTTAGGTGCTACTTTATAGTAATGGTCAACTTAAAATAGTAGTGTGGTGTGTCCACAGAAAGCCATTATTATTTTTAATCAATTGAAAAAAAAGTGCTTTTGTTGTTGTTGTGAATTCAATACACTGCTGCACTGTTTGTGAGATTCTGAAATGAACATTTAGTTTATTCTGCTTTCATACCATACTGATTATCAGCAGTAAGCAAATGGATAGTTTGAGATAATATGCAGATGGACATCAGTCACTTTATAAAAGGTCTCTAGCATTAATTGGCAAATCTTCACAGGCATCTATAACAATAAAATTCAAACTGATATTGTGAGCAAAAGCTGTAAATACAACAATTTTCTAATCCGGACACAGAAGTAAACATAAAGCCTTTGAAAGCTGATAATTAATTTTACAGTTTATTGGACCCAATTGATTGGACAGAATATATAAGTAACAGCTTTAAGGCCTGTGTTCCATGTTATGGTTTATTAAAGATTTTATATCAAGTTGAAAATAAACAGTTCTAAGCTTTTTTGCTACGCTACAATTTTTTTATATGGGCACTTTCATCATGGCATAGTCTTGGGATCATTTTAGGATTTGTAAAAGAAATCTAGTGGAACCTATGTCAGTTGTAAAGTATTCCACATTTAACAACATATCTCACACCCACCACATTCAGTTTAAAGCTGAAGCCATGAGCCATGTGTGCTGCTTGCGTAAATACGAAATAACTTCCTAATTATACTGTGCCTCAATCGTAAAATAACACCTATTAGATACGTATCTGGAGTATAATCATGACTTGAGCCAAATATAAACTAAACACAGTACATGAAACAAACAATACACTCCCTGGTAGGCTGCAATACTAACAAACTAGCAATTCGTACTGGAACATTGTTTATCATGTAAAACAAGGACCTCAGTATAGTAGATACGACATGGGTTAAGATATTGTATGATTGATTATACATAACGAAAGTTTTTAAAATTAAAATTTCTTACCTGATTCTCTCGAGGGCTCCATCATCTGGTTTAATGTATCTATCGTTTACGATTTACCACTTTCATAGAATAGTTCAGTGGCTAACGATGAACCTGTCAGTAACAAGGTCGTTGAACTAAATATACCTACAGAAAGATGAACTATACACCCCTTTGCTGTGCACAATGTCTTTGAAGATACTATGAGACACACTAGTAATAAAAGTTAACTAAAATCAAAAAAGGCGATAAAAGTGGATATTATTTAGAAGAATTCACAAATAACCCAATTTCAATTAATTCTCAGTGACATAAAACAACGCGTCACGTCACAGTCGAATTTCGTTCAGAAATTTTCATGAAACTGCTCACTAATGCTCATGCTGATATTACTACAAAAATAAAAATAAAATGACATTTTTTGTTTTGAAAAATGACTTCCAAAAAGAAAACTGCAGCAGCACTAACCTACTCACCAGAACTAAAATGGTAACCAGAAAAATATTTATTTTTAGGAATTAACTAAGTAATTTGCCAGGAGTAAAAAAAATAGAAGAATCCTTTCGTAAAGTACACAACAAAATTTCTGGGACCATCAATAGATTGTAAATTGTATTGGAAACCTCAAATAGAGGCACTTAGTAAAAAATTTAGTAGTGCAGCCTACGCTCTGAAACAGCTTGCTGTGGTTCTTAACACAGATGCGCTAATTACTGCTTACTATGGATTAGCCGAATCCATTCTTAGATATGGAGTCATCTTTTGGGGGAATAGCACGGACAATGAAATAGCGTTTCGGGCACAGAAAAGGTGCATTAGATCGATGTTTAGACTGCAAACAACGGACAGCTGTAAATCTTATTTTATAGAACGTAAGATATTGACATTGCCCTCATTATATATTCTGGAAACAGAAATGTTCATTAAATCCAATCCTCATTTATTTCAGCGTTTGTCTGATGCTATCCCTAGGAATAGACGTGATAATTTCAAACTCTGTGTTCACGGCGCTAAAACAACCCTTATGCGTAAGAGCATCTTTTGCATGGCTCCGATTTAATAAATTGCCCAAATCGTGGAAAACATTCAATATATCTGCTCTTAGAAGTAAACTGAAGAGTTTACTTTTACTAACTGAAAGAGCATAATACACTATAGCAGAGTTTATGGAAGAGGACAATTTTCTTAGTTTTTGAGATGACGATGTTGAATTTTTTGACATGTTTTTATTTTTTGTTTTATTGTAATTTGGAATTGAAATTTTAATGACAGTAATTCATATTTTATTGACTTATATAAATGACTTCTTTGAATTTTGATGAATATTATGTCGGTTAATGCACCATCTCTTCCTACCAATTTGTACGCCAGGATATGTGACTGAACGAACATGTTAGAACTTTTCTGTACCATTTAATAACATGCATGCAATGTATCATGTACACCATGTTTCAACAAATAAAAAACTTACTTACTAAGGTTTTGGTTTTACAATTTCAGTAACAGTTCGACATTTGTATATTTATTTAGAATAATTTGTTTTTATGCTCAAAACTAAAAAAAGATTGTAATTATTTTTAAATTAAGAATCTATGATCCTACCGGAACGCGCTTTTTTTATTTTTCAATGTCAAGTTAATGTCATTTAAAAAGGTCAGTTCTCAGTGTCATAGTGAAAATTTACCTGAGTCTTGTTTTGTGTTCTATTGGTTAAAAAATATGTTGCTTACCTATAAACCAATTAAATCAACGTAATGCTGATTGACCTTGTACCTGTGTTAGTTAGAAATAGGAAGGTAATAGGTTTTGTATAAATACTTCACTGACAAAATTACAAGTTTACTTGGTTGAGTTTCCCGGCGTAAATGTTTAGTGTATTTTTTGCATTGTAATATTTTTTTATCACTACGACAACATCCATAAGTGCTTCTTAAGTACGAAGCTACGTATTTTATAACCGACAAAAAATTCCAACTTAAGTTTTTGCAAGTGAATAACCCACGTGAACATGGAAAACAAAAATGATTTTCAATATCCTCACACTTTCGTTTTGTGTGGAGCGTCAGGAGATCTTGCAAGAAAAAAGATTTATCCAACTATATGGTATTTATACAGAGACAATCTTTTACCTCGTCACACCAAGTTTGTTGGTTATGCTCGTACGAAACAAACGCTATCAGAAGTTAAAGAGAAATGCAAAAAATATTTAAAAGTGCGTCCGGGAGACGAAGAGAAGTTGAAGGAATTCTGGGAAGCGAACGAGTATTTTGCTGGTTCCTATGACAAAAGAATTGACTATGAAATGCTCAACCAGCTAATTACCAAGTTTGAAAAGGGCCCAATTGCTAACAGAATATTTTACCTAGCAGTACCACCAACTGTGTTTGAAGATGTTACAGTAAATATAAGAAATGCATGTGTATCCATTAAAGGCTTCACCAGAGTTATCATCGAAAAACCCTTTGGCAGAGATGATCAAAGTTCAGACAAGTTGAGCAGTCACTTGGCTGGCCTGTTCAAAGAAGAGCAGATTTACCGAATTGATCACTACCTTGGTAAAGAGATGGTTCAAAACCTCATGACTATCAGATTTGCTAATCAAATATTCAGCCCTTCATGGAATAGGGAAAATATTGCATCTGTACTAATCTCTTTTAAGGAACCATTTGGTACTGAAGGTAGAGGGGGTTATTTTGACGATTTCGGTATTATTCGCGACGTAATGCAGAATCACCTTCTTCAAATTTTGTCACTTGTTGCTATGGAGAAACCTGTTACATTGAATCCAAATGATATAAGAGATGAAAAAGTAAAGGTTCTGCGCCACATTAAACCTATTGAGCTGAATGATATTCTCATTGGACAGTATGTAGGTAATCCTGAGGGCAAAGGTGAAGAAACTGTGGGATATCTAGAGGATGCAACTGTACCAAAGGATTCCGTAACACCAACATATGCACTTGCTGCACTTCGGATTAATAATGCAAGATGGCAAGGTGTGCCTTTTGTTCTTCGCTGTGGAAAAGCTCTAAATGAGAGAAAAGCAGAAGTGAGAATTCAATACAAAGATGTACCTGGTGATATTTTCAATGGACATGCAAAGAGAAATGAACTTGTGATACGCGTTCAGCCTGGCGAGGCTTTATATTTGAAATTAATGAGCAAATCACCTGGAATGAAATTCGACCTGGTGGAAACTGAATTGGATTTGACATACAGTATGCGCTACAGGGAAGCAGATGTCCCTGATGCATATGAGAGACTCATTTCGGATGTGTTTACTGGTACACAAATGCATTTTGTACGTAGTGACGAACTAAAGGAGGCTTGGCGTATTTTCACACCTGTTCTCAAAGAACTGGAAGCTAAACATATTAAACCAGTCCCATATACATATGGATCACGAGGCCCTCTGGAAGCAGATAGTAAACTTGCTTCATATGACTTTAAGTACACTGGCTCATACAAATGGCAGAAGCCCAAACTATCTTAATTTTAATTAGAGCCTGGTATTTAGAGCTTCTGGTGGTGGTTTGCTTTTGTGGTTTATGATAATATGTTTAGCATTGCAACAATTAGTTCAAGTTGTACAATTTATTTAGTTACATTCCAATTTAATCACAATTAGTTACAATTGTTTTCTATTTATATTTTGCATTCCTTTACTGTTTCTATCACAGATTTATATTGTTATCTGTGGAAAGTATTTTTAAGCCATAATTGTTTATTACTAGTTTTTGCATGATTGTGTAAATTAAGTGGACCATTTTAACTTTATGACAATGGTTGTGTGAGTGCCTTATCCCCTTATCCACCTTGACAAACTGCCAGATATTGACCTCGGACAAATAAATGTAAGCAATGATAATCACGTGAAGTTCATGTATGAGATACCTCTGATTAAATCATTTTAAGATAGTCAGGGGTCAGGCTGTCACTCAAGTCAAAAATGGTGATAAAAAGAAAATTAATTTGACATACTATTTAAAATGCAATCAAAAGGTGGTTACTATGGTAATTTATTTATGTATATGGTATTGTATAGATATTAATAACTGATTTTAAAAAAATATACCAATATAAATAAAGTAGAATGTGTCTGTAATTTCAACTGTTGTTTTCAAATTTTTAACATTAGTAAGGAGAGTATGTCCGTACTTTCGATTATAATAAGGTAGCTACAATATTATTTTGTGATTTTTATACAAGTATACATTCAACTTATCAATTAGTTAGTAAGTTGGTTATTTTATATTTAACTAAAGTATTTTGTAAGGTTTATCATGGGATTTCACATATTATCAGTTTCATTATATTATGTTGAAAAATGTTTTTAAAATTTTATTTAAAGTGGCATTTGAAATAATAAATCAAGATGATTTTTTGTTAGAAATTTATAGCATTTAAGACAACATTTATTGTCGTTTTTTTTACAATAATTATTAAAGTATGCAGTTTTTTTTGCCAAGAATATTGCAATTGTTTGAGCTTGTTATCAAACTTTAGAAACTACTCATTTGGATTTCAATAACATTGTCACTATTAGTATTGATTTTGAAGTGTCTACTTATAAATTATGTTCGTACAATAATATTGAATACTATAAAAGCAAGTAACAAATATTTTCGTATTGATCTGTTTCTATTGGTTTTCTTCATAACTATTTATTGAAAAGGACTTTGTGCCAATGTAATGCGTAATAAAACAAGACCTTTTGTAAAGGTGATCACCCATTGAATTTACTTGCATGGATCTGTATAAATTATACTTCGGAGGCTAATTTACAGCAATACAATTGTTCTTTCATTCATCGTTTTATGTAAAAGGCTAATGCTGAAATAAACAGTATGGTGCTGCAAAATCTTATGTTTTTCCATTGATTACCTACCTACTTAGGATCACTATGTATATCTCAAAATTACTGATTTAATTAATGCACCTAAAATTACTGATTTCAATAAAAACTGCTGGTCGTCACGATCTTAATTATTATTGTCATGCTCGTCATAGCATGACAATGAGCGGAATGCTCATTCGGACTATATCAGTACATTACGCTTTTTATTGCCCGAGTCATGCTTATTTCCGAATTCCGAGACTGAAAACTGAGTTCTTGCAAAAAAAAAAAAAAAAAGATTTGTCATTAGCCGATAGTGTCATCTATCTTATTTTTTAAGAACTGAACAACGCATGAATGATCTCTTAGCTGGTAGACAGGTGGCACTACTAGACTGTCTTCTAAAACCAATGTTACCATCCACAGGGTGAAAACTTCGATTTTCGAGTGGAAGAAAACTGTCGAACAAGATAATTGAAAAGTTTAAGAAAATTTGAACTACAAGCATAATCAGCATAAAATGTTCCCGCTGCTGTAATCTACCGCGTGGGCACAGTTCGGGTTGGTAGATGTCACTTGTCTTCAAATTGTCGGTTCTAGGATATGCCGGTTTCCTCACGATGTTTTGTCCACTGTTTTGAGAGCAGTGGTGATGAAATTATTTACACAAAGTAAAGCGCCTGTCTGGGTTCTCAAACTCGAACCTACGACCTTAAACTCGTAAGTCGGCCCTGATACCACTGGGCACAGATAATATAATACTACGTACAGATACCCATTATCATACAAAGATATGACACCTCCTTATGTCTGGCTATTGAGATGGCTATTTTTCGTCGACCAAATGTTCACCAGATGGCACTATCAGTGACTCACTTATTGCAAGAGACTGTAGTTTTACAACGCCATATAGGAGTCGAACTACTTATAAAACGTTTCGTGTGATCCTTTTTGTCTAGTTTCATATTTCCGGACTCAGAAAAACTAACTAGATTTATTTTATATTTCTAGGTAAATTATAGATAACAACAAAAATGTTTGATTTTAATTGGTAACGATAGTGGTTACTGTGATGACGGGACAAATTATGCAAAACGCCATCTAATGCAAAAAGTTTACAAAATGATGAACAGATGGCTACTTTTATCATTCTAATTCATTCATTGGGTTCGAATTTAAGTTAGAGGCTTCTTTTATGTTTTTTGTAGAAAATACGTGCATTATGAGTTTAAATAGAAAAATTGTAATTTGTTCGAGTTGCACTGCCCATGTACTGGGCCACCACCGCTCCACAACTTTTAGCAAGGCTACCGAATCCGAATAGCTCAGCTAGAGAAATTTAAACTTTAGAGGGTGCTCCAGCTAAGACGAAAAGTCAAGATCGTTTGTAAGTTTAATTGACCTCACGGATTAAAACCATACAGGAAAAATCCTTTAGACTGTAACGGAAACGATTGAAACACTACACCCTATATATATTGTACGTCTATTATTGATAATACTGTTATTCTTACAAATTATAGAATCATTTTATTGTATTGATTATGAAAGAAACGTACCCAAAATACGCGGTTGGATGTAGAGTTGCAGATACCAGCCCGTTAGACAATATGATCCATTTTATAAATGAAATCTGTTCTTCATTGTGCTTTTTTGATATTCGATGTTGGCGATGTGTAGGGCCATATTTTTCTACTGTTTTATCTGATCCTTTTATTTTGTTATAGTAACACTGTGAAACTTCCGTTTGTGCTTGACATTCAAAAAGGTATTTGATCACGGAGGCGAATTTAGATTGTATAGCATAAAACAGAGACAGATAAATGAAAAAGCAAGAAGTGTGATAAGGGCAGCACTAGATTTACATAGTTTAATGTTTTTGTTGTGAGTAGGTAGTGTGCGCTGTCATGTCAGCTGAGTGATTATTGAGTTGAGCAATGGTGGTGTTTTTACATTTTCGAGAGCTAAAATTATAAACAGCCTATCTAACTCGTGCAACTTCGCTTAATGTGTTCATTCATTATTTAACGTGATGAATAGCAATACGTGTTAATGGATTCTGTTTGAATGCTTAGCAATGCTCTAAGGAGTATTTGCGAGATTTCTGGACTGCGTAAGTGCTAAAAATCTTTGTTGTTCAAATTTTTTTTAAACGCAAAAACTGAACTGGTTTACGATAGATGGTCTAGTCCGTTACTGTTTTATCGTGTTTCTATATTGCATCAAACGTTGTAATTATTTTATCACTGAATATTATGTAAAGTTTACAAATGTTCCGATTCTGCAGATAGTCTGTGCTATGACGTTGTTGTTTATTTTAGGCTTGTTAGATAGATTTCTATTACGCGTGGTCTCTAATGAAAGTTTAGAAAAAAATCATTTCTTAAAAAATATTAGTAACATTAATTTCTAAACTACTCATAGAGATGATAAGATTTATTGAAAAAAATTAGCAAATTTATGGTTTATTGTAATTTTATTAATAAGTACGTCTAATAAAGTATGCAGGATATAATTTTTTTCAATACTTTTATAAAATTCTGTTATTGTTTGTGACACTATCACAGTTTACAAACTAAAAACATAAACATTGCAAAACAATCTCTGTTGAGATGAGGATGGATAGATCAATGAAAAGGCAATGTAGGTATGAAAATATCATGTGAGAACAAAAAATAAATGATTAAAAATTATTTTAGATAAAACGAAAGTTCATACATTGATGAAAAAAGAGAACTTTTGTTTTAATCAATGTAGGTAATCTATGAAACTAATTATTGAACATGCTGATTTTTGGTTCACTAGTAGATCACCTATGACTAAGAGGTATAATGTAACAGTAGTAAGTATTTCTCTAAAAATCTTAGTTTTATTATATGATGAATACACATTATGAATTTATATTAGGTTTTATCCATATGTAATATCAATTGTCTAGCTCATTTTCTTATGTATTTATTTGTAAAATCCAGAAAGATTACCAACCAAATATAGGCACAAAATTAAAACTTTATCAATTCATCATTTTCATTTGTAGTGTCCATGGATACACAAGGCAGATGCAAGCGATTGATACACTAAGGTTTGATATATTTTAGCTGTGAAGGTACATAATATACTGCCACCATGCTGTATGTTTTTCATGTGGATGCTGGTCAAATGACCACATATGATATGAGCCTCACATTGCAGAAGTAAGTATCCTAACTTATATTTCAAATGCGAATTTGAGTTGGTTTGTTACACTTTCACTCTAAAACACACTGATAGACCATGACCTGTGTAAGGACGTATGCTACTTTAGATCCTGGACCACAGACAAAGTCGCGGGTAACAGCTAGTGAACTATAATTGTGTTATTAAAAAAATTACTGACATGGTCAGCAATGAAAGTCCATTAACATGAACACCTTTGCATATCATTAAAAACACATAAAATACTGATGTATTCTCAAAAAAAAAAAAAAAACATAATTTAATTTTTAAAATACTACTTCCTACTACTATTATAAATGTCATATCTTGGATGTTTTTTACTCAATCATGCGAATCCAGTTGAACGGATTTATGTGAAATTTGGTACACAGAGACTTTATAACCTGGAATTAACACCAAGAATATGTTATATCTTAGTAAGTTATAGTACACTGAAATGTTAAATGACTTTTATGCTGACTGTACTATTTTAGATGTAATTTATATTAAGTTTATAAAGAACAATTTTGAAAATAATCTTTACAAGTCTACATAGTTAGTACAACATAATAATATTGTATTGAAGAAGCTTTAACAGAAATAATTTGAATTAGTAATCATAATTTTTTTTTTCTCTTTGTGCTTAACAATTTTACAAGTCATGCACCTATAATTTATCTTACTCATAGCATCATAACACGTCATAAATCTAAACCAACGAGAATCATTACGCTATTAGATACGGTGCTGCAGTGCTGCCGGTGCCGCGGTGTGCTACCTCGCCCGCATGCGGTAAACCGCACCGCATATTATTACGCACTTTCCGCATTCTGCAAGTAGTATCGTCGGAGAAGTGTATCTTTTGTTGCTATTCCTTGCTTCATCTAGAGGAAAATGACTTAATAAAAAAAAATACGTGTAGCAGGTAGCTAGATACGCAAACTGTTTCGAGAGTTATAAATCACCATAAGTTACTATTTCCTGTCTATTCTGTGACCAATTTTATTAAATATTTTTTTTGTAGCGTGTCTTCACTCAAACTAGCAATAGAGAGGAAAACTAAAGTGTCAGCCAACTCCTTGGTGCTCCTTGTGAGCGGGGGCGAAGTTCTACAGTCTGATCACATGGTGTCCTCATACAGTGCTGGGACAGACACTAATCCTATATACATGTTCAGCAAACCGTCTGTCAAGGAGAGCCATTTAAAACAGTCCAGTAAGTCTGAAAATTTGTTAATTACTCTGCAATTAAAACTTCCTTTCTATGTACAACATGATTAGGTTTTTATTTGAACAAAAAAAAAATACATGTCATTATCATCAAATTCTTTATTTTATTTATCTTGTTTGCATTACATTCTTTTCTAACCTGTACCCTAATTGCGTAATACAAAACCAATCGGAATCTGAATCGTTTTGAAACAGATTGCTAATCCATTGCTTCATAAGTTCGATAAAATTCTGCTCAACAATTTACAAAACGCAATGAATGTTGTTAAACTGCCAAAATCAAACGGATTAATCGTAATCGTTTACGAAAATGGGTTACGCAATTAGGGTGCAGTTCTGATGTTGTTATACTATCTGTATTATTCATTGAATGTGTCATTTTTAGTGTGCGATTTAAGCCCAATAGTGGAGTTAAGCACTGGGGAGTTTTCAAGCGAGTTCCGAAGCGCTTTCGATGGTAAATCGGTGGCGGAGTTAAAGGCTGCGGTGGAGAAGTGTTGTGCCCTGCAGCCGAATGTATATACTGTGATATCTTGCGCGACTCTCGCGCAGCAGTTCAGTGACCTGGCGCTCGAGGTGTCCAGCAGTTGCGACCAGCTAGTGCATGAGCAGCATCTGCAACACCAAGTAAGTGACCATACAAGCGTGTTATATGTCACATAAGATTTTTTTTAGACCTCATTCAAACCACACGAAAGATTTTTCTCTTTGGCAGATGAAGTAGGTACAGTCAACCGGACATCAGTGGTAACAGTTTGACACTCACACCGCTTTTATGTCGTAACAGTATTTCCTTAGGGCATCTGCATGTCGATTCTGTAAAAATCTCACCATGAAGACATGCGTGGAGTGAGCTGTCAGTGACATCTCGGCTCCGTAAACCCCTAGCTTCAGTGGCACTGACAGCTCACTCCACGTTCACTTCACCTGGGTTTTCACGGTGATATGGTTACAGAATAGCACTACTGTTACAACAGATGTGCGGTGGAGTGTTTTTTTCGTACTCGTAGATAAACGCTAATAAGGAAAAAAACATCTTTCTACTACACGAACTTGAATGATGATAAAATAAATTGTAGTCCTTGAAACTGTTTGAATTAATGCGAAAAGTATTACAACTTCATCTCTATTAAAGTTTGAAAGCGATACAATCCTTGTATACTAGCTTCCGTAATTAGCACGCGCGAAGTGACTGATGCCAGGGACTTATTACACTTATTTTAAGCATATTCTCGTGCCATTATAACCTTTATATATAAATATATAAAAAAGTTTTGACCCTCAAATTAAAATACGTATCGTCTTTTCATGCGTTCTTGACACCAGTTAGTTTCATACAAACTATTACGCGTTTTGCGAATTTGATCTTTATTCGTTACTACAATTCTCGCACTGACAGGTATTCTCGCGGGGCCGGACTATAATAGATAAAGCAGACTCTGGACACACTCGTTGAGTACCTATTTAAAATTGCATTATGTTGAAACAATTGGTACAAGTTGAATCAAATAATAATGCTCGATTTAACGTACAATGCGTAAGTGGTCTCGCAATCGAGTAAGGATTCCCACACTCGAAAAAGTAAAACGAAATAAAATTTGGTATTTACAAAAGCAGAAGAGAAGAGGTCCAATTAAGTGCTTCAAGAACTTAGATAACTAGTGCATAAGTGTGTCAATAGGTATCGTTTGAATGACTTAATTAAACTAGTTCAAGCAATCGGTACGTGCGACCTCGACATAATTATTATCATTCACTTGATGATTCCGTTTTTGAAACAGGGCTGGGCAGCGGTGGTCGCGAACTTGGAAGACATTTTCAACGAATTCTGTGAGAGATCTCGAAATTTTAAAGAGTCGTTTAGAAAACATCGACTTAAAAAGGAGGAGTATCATGAAAAGTTATCTGGGTGAGTAATTACTTGTAAGTTTATTAAATTATATGTCATAGATAATTAGATAATAATATTATCGTCCTTTAGTTAGGGGCTTTATCATTGAAAGTGTAGGAGCTATCTACCAGATGAATTCACGAATGGATCATTATGTTATATATATAGTATATATAGTTTATGAAATTTAAAACTTAACACAGGCCATTCATACATTAACAATTCCAAAAAACCATAGAACAGCTAAACAAATGTGTAACTAAGCTGTGTATTTTAAAACTTTCATATAAAATATTATAAACCTGTTTGTACACTACATGCTACCAACTATTATAATTACAGTAATCAGTACTTACACATAGTTACTGCAACCAAAGTACACCGCACGTTCGTGTAAAATACTATTAATGCAACCCCTTCAAGTTCACAGCAAGTTCAATATTGATTTATTTACTAACACGCCACTGGCAAATATTTCGCCTTCAAAAGAATAGATAAATAAAACAACTTGGCCACCAGTTCAAACTACTACTTAATTTATTCCTTTTAGTATTTACCTTGAACAAATAGCGTATTTTCCGGTATTAGCGTAATGAGTTCGATTGAAAAAAATCTCTTGAAGTTGTTCATACGTTGTTGTATAAAAGAATTCGTCTCGTTTGAAGTGAAGAAAAATGTTACTACAAACTGCACATGAATTCCTCGTAGATATTAAAGCCGTTTATAGCCTAGGTAGGTAATAATTAGGTACTCATTGTGTATGTTTCAAGCCCGAGTGTGTTTAGTGGACCTACCAGCGCTCGTGCTGCGCTGTAATTTTATGAATAAATTGTAGGGTACCTACGTGCGCGCCATGCCTGTAATAGTACAGTGCAGCACTTTGGTATTGATTCTAGACGCCTTTGTCTGGTCCGGTGCAACCGCACGTACCCCATACGAAGGTTCTACTTTGTCTTTATGAGTTCAATACACCGTTTTCTCTTTGCGACGCACGAGTAAAACATAAATATACGAGTAATTTGTTACGCTATATTTGGGTCTGTAAATGTCAAAGTGTTTTCGGGTCACATTCGGACCTCGGCGGACACGCGGCGGATTTCCATTGACCCTGACTGGCGCGCCCCACTTCTGTTTTGCCTATTCTTGCAAATGGTTTCGTCTAGACCAAACTTTGAAGATAAGCACGATCCTTGTTATCTGTGCGTGATAAGTAAAGTACCACATACAACAACGATTCTGAATACTCTTACTAATCTCTAAACATGTATCTAAATATTTCGTAACGGAAACGAGTTTAGCATTTGAAAAGGAATGATGTTTAGTTTGTGAAACAAAGGGAACAAACAGATAGCGTCCTTGTATCTGAATGATGTATAATAATACATCATTACCTAGGTCCAGGTATTCTGTAATGTTTTGTGAAGGGGTTTTTCCGTGTGAGCTAACGTTTCAGATAAATAATTGTGTATGTCTTAGAAAACCTCCAATCTAATATCGAATAAAACACTACCATTCTAAGGTCTATCAATAAATAAGGGCTTTTATATTTTATTTTCTAGGCTCAACGAAGTTTTAGAATCTCTAGGTAAGATCCCAATACTGTCCGCACTCCAATTAAATGCCGAGGCCCATCGATTCTCGGCCTTTGATGTATTCGAAGACACAGATTTTGAGGGTCCTCACTACGGGATCACTCATCCTTTGGACAACAGTTCAGAAACCAAGGCTTGTCAAGATTTTGGCGTTGAGGCGTTCAAACTGTCCGACGAAGATGGTAAGTGGTTGAAACAATACACGTTTGTTAATTTAACGAGTTATTAGCACATTATTTGTGTAATGAGTTCATGTTTAAAATGCAAACAGGCGTGTTGAAAAGAAATCTTTTTTGTCCATATCTTAACAAAAACCGTCTTACAAAATTATTCGTCGTTTCTGCTTTATTCATTCGGTCCACTCGTGTCTCGGTTTCCTGTAGGTGATATGATAACAAGGAACCGATTGAACAGTTGATAATGTAAGTAGGCTAGTCTGTAAATTAATTTAGCTTCCAACGTCAATGAGTCGCTACTACGACAACCTAGCTAATTTAGCTAATGACTTTTTAACGCAAACAGGTTTGTGCGTAAACGATTATGGGCGGCGGTGACGTCACCCATGTGATTTGAAGGGTCTTTTTTACTTTAATTTTTAAAGAGATTATTGTGCGTATGTTATAGGCTTATAGGTAGGGCACTGACTGATAACATATTCCAATTATAACACATCTGAGACAGTGCTTTAGCTTATTTATGTTTTGAGTTGTTCAATTAATTGCTCCGCGTGCACATCCACGACTGTTACACTGCCTAAAACTGTGATATTCGATGTTATGAATATCATTAATCAATATGCAAACTTGGCCACTTGAGAATTTGCCAATTATTTGCATTTTAATATATTATTGACTATAAACTAAGGGTACATTCAATAAGCGTTTCTTATGTTTTTAGAACCTAGAAATTAAAAGATCACCACATTTTTAAACGCCCACTTACTTACACAAAAAAAAAAAGATTTTCAAACGGTCAATTTAAAAACTCTGCAAAATGAAAAATTTGTCAAATTTCTTAATTGTCTATTCGTTTTAGTTTCGAGTGTTTCCTCCTCTAGCCCCGATAACCGCCTGCATTCGATCTGATATCAAGTTGCGGTATGCTATACCAAGCGGCTAGTGCTGGATTTCGAAGCTGGTTAAAAGTTTGATGCAGGTTTGAAGTCGACTCATCTTTCTTTTGAGCATGTCTCTGAAATGCTCTATTGAATTTAAGTCTTCACGCTTTCATAGCCCTTCGCCGATTAATGCTACGGCTTGTGCAATCTGTGCTGGTGGTAATGGCGTTTTTATTGGTTTTAAAGCACCTTTAGTTATTAACTAAAACACAAAATCAAAATAATGGAATATCCTAAGAGTAAACTTTCACAACACACCAAAAAACAACTTTATCTTACTTTTTATTACTTTACTTTTAAAACTGCAACTTTATCACTCAAACTTAAAAATAACGTCATGGTGCACTCAAACATAATGAATTACCCTCTTGAACTAAGGGTTAACATTTTTTGTCATACCTGAATAAGAAACATTCATTAGAAACACTTCAAGCTTTTGCTATCGCGAGATAAGATCTTCGCCAAAATTCAGTGCCGCAGATTTTTTTTGGTAAAACACGAAGCATAATACGTTATATATAACATAACCTAACCTCACGAATAAAGAAATACGTAGGCGGTCCTAATTTCCCAGTAGAGCTACACAGAAAAGATTAGCAATTGATACATTGTTTTGTTTACATTGTGTCAGTTATCGTTTTAATTATCTCTATTTATTTACTCTCAATCAAGCTACAATAAATTATCGTTATTTAGTGTTCATAATAACATGGGCCTCGCACGTGAACCGCGTTGAGTTTTACCTGATACCATAGGGTCTCAACTAGAACATTTTATAATTAGTCTTAAAAAAAAATAGATGGCCGCATAGGTAACCATTATGATATTCACATAATGGTTAGGATAATCATTAGAAAGCGATAAACGGCAGAATTTTGGCTAAAGTAAGATTAGTAAAAATCAAGACTTCCTTGTTAAATGCTGATTTATCTATTCACACGTTTTTCAACAAAAAAACATAAATGAAGCTTTTAACTTCAATTCGAACCCATATAACGATAACGATAAAAGTAGCCATCTGTTGATCATTTGTGTAGAGGTCTTTGCAATAGATGGCGTTTTACTCAATTTGTCCTGTCTTCTAAATAACCATTATAGTCACAAATTTAAATCAAACAACTTATTTTAAATATATTTCATAACATAGAAATATAAAATAAATCTATTTACATGTTTTTCTGAAACCGGAAGTATAAAACTTTAATTAAAAAGGTTTGCACGAAACGTTTAAAAAGTAGGTCGACTCCTAGATGGCGTTGTAAAACTACAGTCTCTGGCAATTAGTGAATCGCTGATGCTGCCATCTGTTGAACATTTTGATGACGAAAAATTGCCAGGTCAATAGCCAGACTTAGGGACGTGTAATTTCTTTGTATGGGATTGGGTATCTGTACGTAGTATTATAATATCTGTGCTGATACTTTTATATCGAAAGCAGGGAAGCTATGATATAATATTGACTAGGTCAAATGTATCTTGACCGTTGAGGAAAAAGGAGTAAAATCCAATATAAAAAAGAGTAGATTAAATTAGATCGTAAACCATTATGAGCATCGTGGGCCTCGTATTAGATGCGTTCACATAAATAAAGAGTACAAGAAAGGTAAACGGTATAGCCGGGCTGGATTGGTGATTTCGGTCTATTATTCATAAATCTTGGGCCTCCTTTTGACTTTTACCCATTGAAAAACCGGTACTCATTTACTTTCGGGTTTCTGATTAAATGACTTGATAGCCCTCAAGTATTTGGTCAATAAATTTTAAGTTTGTTTAAATTTCAAGTTTTCGAAGATTGACTTAAATAAAAGCCACTCAAATAAATTGACGAAAGTAAAACATTTTAATCAATAAATATTTAACAGCCTTTCACAAATCGTAGTTATCGTAGAAGGTCATCTTCATACAAATCTTTACAGTATTCGACCAAAAATTATCATCAGGCAACGAAGGAGCGTCGTCATCGGAGCCATTACCCCTCGTTGAGGAGTCCGATGAAGGAGTCACCTTTAAGGCACAATCCTATGAGAGCAAGGTGGAAACTTCCCTTCTGCACTGGATACTCGCGCAGGGGAACAAAGCGTCTCTTCAGGATATATTGGACTATTGTCAGAAGGGATTAGCTTTAGTAAGTATACTTTGAAATAAGGTTGAAGATGATGGAGAGATGAAGAGGTTCGCAGTGGTTCGCTTTGAATATTGTTAGGCAAACATATGCAGTGAGTGAGAAATAGTGGAAAAAATAAATTATTCTTGCTATCGCCAAAGCGTTAGAAATAGAAGGAGGTTCTAAAGAAAATTACCGTGATACGGACCAACGTTTTCAGGTCAAACTCGATGGGATTTTACAAATGCAATTTCCATTTATAATGCCCATATGAGTAATGCGTATTAAATTTTTATCAAAGCGCATAAAATCTTTATTAAAGTATGTTTTCAGATTACACATTTTCTTGAGTACGCGTTCTCGTAAAGCCATTAAAATTGAAAAAAGCTACACAGTAGTAGGTATGGTTCCGATGGATGATATGAAATAATTGTACCTGTACTGTGCATAATACGTCTCCGCATCTCTTCTTTCCTTTTTCAATGGAGTGTGACCCATGGACCAGGTCATCCATATAAAATGACTGTTTTAGTATCTTCGCAAGCAAAAACATTAAACTAACATCAAAAAACATTTTTGTTCCTTTACCGAGATTTGTGTTAAGTACGAAAACACTATTAAAACACATTAGAACAATATCAATAAAAAAGAGTTAAAAAAAGAAGTGAAAAACACATGAGTTTACTGAAAAATCGTACGCGCCGTTGACCTACCCCAACATTCAACTCCTTATGGTAATATATTGCTTTCAAAATACATTATATTAATTGCTACTACAAACATATAAATCTAATTACAGCTAGACGCTGATCCCCTGAAGGAGCGTGAAGCAGAACTGTACCATATTCTGGAGTACGCCAATCTGCATGGCCTGAAGCATATCAAGGGTATTGAAGAAAGGCTGTATGGTCTTGACCAGCTCTTGAATGATGTGAAGAAGTTGGAGCGAGACCAACGCGACCAGGCTGCGTCGCTTATACAGGTGGGGCGAACTTTACATGATTCTGGAAGCATGTTTTAAAATATAATAGACTTATTTTTATTATCTTATAAGACTGCCAAGTTTTCGATTAAATCTTTTGTTTTTTGGTTTTACTTCTGTGCTTGTTTCGGCTTTTGTTCTACATGTTGCGGTCCTAAGATTTCTCTTAAGTTCGTAAATTTTCGATTCCGAAACAACTAGTTCGAAAATTCCGAAACAAACACATGACTGATAATAATTGTCTTTGGTAAAGTCTCTCTCCAATGACTTTGAACATATTATTATCATCATTATGATATCAATAAAGCCTGATAAATAATAATAATAATTTTAAGAAATGTTAAAAAATGTTTTAGATTAGGAACTATCAATAATAATTAATCGATGTTGACAACTCCAAAGCCGGGCCAGGAAAAAGAAAAGCGAGCGCGCGCGTGGAACTTGTTAAAATTATGTAATTAAAAGTACACACAAGTAGAAAGCGCTCCACGCGTTTTGATTTAAGTTAATTTAATTATTATGTGTTAATTTAATTGTAATATGTTTTTTAGCCACATGTTTTTATTTTTACTTTTTGTCTAGTATTTATCTTCATTTAGTTAACAAATCGAATGTCAACGAAGTTTTTGACTTGAGCGGTTTACTTGGAGCCACTGAAAAGTTCCACTATAACCTCTTGGCTCCATCATCAGACCCTTGTTAACAAGCCCAATCTATTAGACTCGTCAAAACGAATCATATATGTCCAAACTCGAGCGCTTTACTAGTAGCCACAGAAGCGTTCCTCTATCCACCTCTTGGCTCCTTCATCAGACCGCCAACACCAAGTGCAATCTATTGGACAACTCAAAACAAATTGTATGACCCAAAACTCGATGTAATTATTACTAGCCACTAAAGAGTTCCACTATCCAACTCCTGCTCCATCATCAGACCCTCGTTGCCCAAGCCCAATCTATAGGAACCGTCAAGACGAATCATTGTAACCCAAACCCGACGGGTTTACTAGTAGCCACTGAAAAGTTCCACTATCAACCTCCTAACTCCTAACTCCATTATTAAGACTCTTGACACCAAGTGCAATTTAATGGACTCTTCAAACGAATCATATGACTCTAAACTCGAGGGGTTTACTAGTAGACACTGAAGAGTTCCATTATCCACCTTCTGGCTCCATCATCAGATCAGCTCCAAGATACCAAATTTTAGTTTTGTCATCCGTACTACGCATACATACAGAGTTCTTCAGAGTCGCCATAAAGTTTGAATCGGGCTGTGCCTTAGCAAACCATATAATACACGTATCCTTGGAAAACAAAACGTGACACAGTACGGCATAACTCCTTTGTTAATATGTGGAACAATATTAACAAAGGATTTATATTTTGAAGCGTACATTTTAAATTCGTTTTACTTATATTCGTTATACTTAAATTAGACGTGTTTACATTGTTGAATGAATAGTTGTAAAAGAAGAAAATCAAAATGCGATATTTTCGACTTGTTTGGTGATACATTTCATTCAAATTACTTTGAACCTGCACTCAGGTGTTATTAGGTGTATTAATTTTAACACTCATTTTCTATAATACGTCTATCAAAACATTTTTCATTTATCGATCTAAATATTATGGATTTCACGATGACTTGTAACTTTTACTACACTGAAATAAGGCTCAAATTAGAAGAATGATGAAATCGTTAATCTTTAATTGGATTTCTTTAACTCAAATGACCCGTTTTATGAATTCTATGAGGCCGACATGAGGCTTAAATTGAAATGAATCACGCGGCGTTGCACTCGAAGCTCACAAGTTTAAGGCCCGTTCACTCTGGTTTAGCCCTACAATTAAACAAAAAAAAAACATTGTTTTCCAGTGCCGCGAGCGTCTAAATACAGCATGCGACCCCTCCGTCCTGCCCACACTAGTCCAGTCCCACTGGTGCCAGCTAAAGAAGCTACTGAAGGGACATCAGATGCTCATCGACATTAGACGGCGCATCGCCAAGTCGAAGGACGAACTCTCACATATATTAAAGGCAAGATTAGAGTAAGTATGCATAAAAATTAATAGAGGTAAAGAATAAAACTTCGCCATGAAGTGAAAGTTGTAAAAGACGACCGGTTTCTACGACTTAGCGAGCCGACAGCAATCTTAATTATACTGTGGGGTATTTGTACTTGACAAGAAGCACTGCATCAGTTGTTTACTCGTGACACTGTCATTAGTTCCCACGTTTTGGAATGTCGAGGCAAGGATACGTTTGCAAAACCGGCAATACATTGCAATTCAAATCATTAGAACAGGGTTTTCCTTGCTTTGTCAACTCTATTAGAGCCTCCCGAACTGTTGAAGTGACTATCCTAGATGGGATTTGATTTGATTTGATTGATTTTAAAAGTCTTAGATCTTATTCAAATTGTGTACAACCATAAATAACACAAGTTCTTAGGCTATCTTACCTTTAAAAACATTTTACACTGAGATTAAATGTTACATTCTATAAATATACTATTCTAAGTCCAAAAGAACACACTAAAATACGAAAGCACAAAAGTCTTAGCACTGACTCTATACGCATTCCACTATGTTTACCTACCTAAGGTAATGCACTCAAATAATACAAAGACTGAAGCGCAGGATAAAACAATACAATAGTAAAACTTATGTTTAAACATATTTTTACATCGATGAGTTAGAACTTATTAATAACATAACATCACGCCTTGTTTCCCCGAAGGGTTGGGCAGAGGTGTACCTGTACACCCACATTTCGCCAGTTATGTTTAAGTCCCATGTAATAGGGGGCGAGCCTATTGCCATCAACCGGGCACAAATCCAAACTCCGGGCTGCTATTGAGAAATTCCAGATAGAAAAACCCAATAACACTTTGCCCGACCTGGGAATCGAACCCAGGACCTCATGCTCAGCAGTAGCGATTGCGACCACTAGACCAACGAGGCAGTTATTAATATATAAAATATAAATAAACCACAATAATTATTTCAAAACTGTGGGTAATAAGCGTAACTTTTTGCCAAATATGCTTACTGCGACCGGTTGAGGGCAGCACGGTCGGTCCGGTGGTAGGTACATATTGATTCACTCAGAATATAGTGATGTGGTAAACGATATTCATTGTATGTTGCTGAATACGATAAGTTATTAGATCTACTTTTGCCTATGGATGAAATTAATGGGTTATAATGTTTGGGATTTTTTACTAAATAGTATTTCTGGGCGGATTTTAAGATAAAACTTTTAATCGTTGGAAATTTAGTTTGTTCGTGAACTCGTTTTAAATTTGTACGAAAGGCAGTGGTAACAGATATTTAAAAGATTGTAGACATAGCCTTGTTTTGAACAACTTGTAACTTATTGTAGTTTTTATCAGTCAGCCTACTCCAGGCTGGCGCTGCATGGAGCAGATGGGATTGATTCCTATAAAAGTCAGGATAATTCATTTTTTGCATAATTTGTTTAAAGTTGCGTCCTTGGTGTTATTGAAACACCGATTTGGAAACACTTATTTGCCACCTAAAGTCAGCTAACTTCCACCTTACTAATTTGCAGGGCGGTCCTGATGATCGAGAACTCGATGTCAGTGCAGGATGCGCACGCGATGCTGTCGTTCCAGTGCTTCAACCGACTGTCGCGGTACTTCGGCATCGTGGCTCAGCTACACCGAGCTCCGCAAGTGTTTGTCAGGGCAGTGCACGAGGTGTCTAGAAGACGCACCTTCTCACAGGCACATCTTAAGGTAAACATAACATAACATCAGTGCTTCAACAGACTGCCGCGGTACTTCGGCATCGTGGCTCAGCTACACCGAGCCACAGTTAATATAATATTACGTACAGATACCCAATCCCATACAACGAAATTATACCTTTAGGGAGGTCTGGCTATTGAGCTGGCAATTTTAATTCATCAGTATTTTCAGAGAGTTTTACAACGCCATCTAGGAGTCGACTTACTTCTAAAACGTTTCGTGCAATCCTTTTTAGATAAAATTTTATAGTTTCGGGTTCAGTAAAACATGTTAATAGATTTCTTTTATATTTCTATGTAAAGTAATAGATAAAAAAAGTTGTTTGATTTAAATTAGTAACGATAAAGGGGTACTTTGATGACAGGACAAATTGAGTAAAACGCCATCTATTGCATAGCGCTCTTTGCAGAGCTCCAAACAAAATGATTAACATATGGCTACTTTTATCATTTTAAGGGGTTCGAATTGAAGAGAAAGGCTTCATTTATGTTTTTTGTTGAAAATACGTGCACAATGAGTTGGAATAAATAAATCAGCATTAAACAAGGAAATTCTGATTTTTAACTATCTTATTTCACCCAAAATTGTGCCGTTTATCGCTTTCTTATGATTGTTAATTTCATTATGGTTTTCTATGTTGCAATCTATGATTTCTTTTCAAGACTAATTATAATTTGTTCGAGTTGAAACCCCATGACCGAGCTCCGCAAGTGTTTGTCAAGGCAGTGCACGAGGTGTCATAGTAGTGTAGCATAACATCAGTGATTCAACCGAACGTCGTAGTACTGCGTTTTTTTACTATCTGGGTTAAAAAGCCATTTCTTATTGACGTCTGTCTTGCATTTGACCGTTTCTAATGGGGTATCTTATACATGGATGCTTCAAAGAGAGCAGAGGGGCAATTCCCGTGTTTTTACGAACGTTCGCATTCTAATCTCAGATCTGTAAAATATACAATACATTTTTCATACCTTTTTGACACGTTTTAGACAATGATTGCCGCTGAGATGAGATTGCTACTTGAATTTGAACGTTTTTTAAGTACGAGAATTTGCCTTCTGGCCTACTCTCACAATAATAAATCCAAACTAAACTGACTCTTCAAATTCCAGTGGGCCACAGACCTTGCAGAAAAACTGCTCAAAATACACGACGAAGAAATCAGCAGGCGGCAGGCGTTTAACACAGTGTTCGATGGTCACTTCCTACGAAGTCTGTTCCCCGGCATGACGGAGCTACCGCCAACGTTTGCCACGCAAGGCCCGCCAACGTTTGACGCCAACCTGCCCAAACTAACTGATGCAGATGTGGCGTACATAACCAATGCGTTCCCAGACCTTAGTGAAGATATACCTTGTTACGATATGGATACTACTGTGCAGTTTTTCCAACAGAGGTATGAAATTTGTGAACAAAAGTGTGTTAACTTCAATTCTCAACCTCAGCAGAAAGTTTTAAATTCATCGCCAGTTACTCAACTATTTTAGAATGACTGTTTTTACTATATAATAAAGTTTGTTTACTACGTGCTAATCTCAGAAACTTCCAGTAGCATTTGAAAAATTCCCAATTGCCCAATTTTTGAGGAAGGCTTTTTATTATCACACTACGACCCTAAGGAGTCATGATAAAGTTAAAAAGAACGCTAAGCGAAAACGAAGCAACAGCGTGGGCGGACGATGCGACGCGGCAGGTCAGGGACCGAAATTTCACGCGCACTAAGTCCCGGGCAGAAGGTAGATTGTAATACAAAGATACATTTTTTTTTGTTGCGATGAAATTTGAACTTTGTCAAGCATGACATAGAGTTCAAAGTTCAAAACTTTATAATTTCTGAATAATTCTAGGAGTGTTATTGGGCATTTCTGAGATTCTGAATAATTCTAAGAGTGTTATTGGGTAATGTTAAAATATTTTTTTTTACGTATATTTCAGAATACGGGCTTCGGAACAAGAAAGGAAAGATATGGATATTCAAGTCGATATGGATAAGTGAGTATTTGTAGACCTTTGATCTTGAATTACCTTTTCAGTTTGCCCGTTATTAACATTTTGGTGTTTCTCGTTCAACAGAGATTTCGACTCAGTAACGGAAGCCAGCGACTTCGAAAAGCTAGGCGGTCAGAGTGCGACACAAAAACAGAAAATCGACATCTCCACTCTATGCATTCCCGAAACAATGGCCGTATCGACGGTAACCGAGGTGCGAAAACTACCGGTTATATTGGAAACCGCGGAGAGCCCGAAATCAAACGAGTTCGAAAACTCTGATTATTACATCGAGGAGTCGCTACCGTCGAGCTTGGAATGGGGCCGGGACGAACGACAGGTGTACATCGACCCGCGACACACAACACGCCGCTCGCGTAAGAACTCCGGGCTATACGTATAGCCGAACAGAGAGATTAGTGTACAGGCTTACTTGCAACTTCTTTTATCAACTAGGTTGCGAATGAACTGAATAGTCAAGTCAAGTCTTTTGCACGTTTAATTATATGTTAACCTTTTAGGTCCGTTTACACCACAATAGGGACGATGACTAATGTTAGAAAACCGATGGATAAATTACGAAGCTACACGCTTTAAAAGTTTTTGGAGGGGATTATTCCCGCCCTTGTCGTGCGGTACGGACAATGTATATGGCGATAGTTTGAAGTTGAGAAGTGACGTCACTTCTAAGATAGTGCTGTATTTGTCTAAGTTATTTTAAAACGTTTATAACTTGGCGTTTTTAAGCTTTGCCACTTTTAATAATATTGTTTGCACTATCTGCAAATAAATATTGTTTAGAATTAAAAATACAAAAAAAATTGTCATCGTCATCATATTCACTAATCGCATTTATATTTTATTCATGCCATTTCTAGAAATCGTTTGAAGTTGACAGAGACAAAATAATTATTTAAATATGTGAAGTGCTAAATGTATTATATATTAAGCGATTTGTGCTGCAAGCGGGCCTAAAAGTTATTACACATACAATACAATTTAATATTGGCATTGGTAGAGATTAACATTTTTTTCCTGTATACCGGTCTCGGACTGTACTCCGGTCTCGGAGGTCTTATCTGAGTGGTTGCCGTTTTGTTATTCATTTATTTGCTCCTGTCTTCACCGGCCCCGTATGAGCTGTTTCATAATGTTTTTAATTTGCGTATTTTTCATTTTGTTTTTCTTCATATTAGTGTGTAGGATTGTGATGTCCAGTAGCGTAGAAACTTTATTTACTCAATATTCTGAAGGTCTTTTCGATTTTCAGGACAACATGGATACACACAGAATAAATATGGAGAAACTGCAAGAGTTTTTAATAAAAGTTTATGCGGTTTGTAAAGTGAATATTGTATATATAGTAGAAGAGCTGACGAAGTTAAAAGATGAGGTTAATGAACAGAAGAAATTCATGACGAGTAAGTATAAAGAGATATTAGAAGCGTGGGAGAAGAGCAATGTTGAATGTGCAATAAGATTCCGTGAGGAAACGCAGAGGCTCACGGTAGACCACGAACTAGAACTTAGTGATATGAAAGCAGCTCTCAACGAAAAGGACGAAGTTATTGCCACTTTAACTACAGACATTGAAAACGTTAAAAACTTACACCAGAAAGAGATAGAAAGATTAGAAAAAGAACATCAGGAGACGAAACATTTACTAGAGAAGACCAGAGAAGAAATACAGGGATTTGAGAAGAATTTGGAAGATATTGAAGTGCATAAACAGAAGGAGATCAAAGATTTGCAAGAAAAGATGCATCTGGAATATAAGGCTGAGATTGAGTCCTTACGATCAAGGTAGGATTTGTTTCATTGCAATTTATTAGTAGTCAACTAGTTAATTATTGGTATTATTTTTATAGTATAAAATAATAAAATAAAACATCAAGTCTGTACCCCGAAGGGTTAGGCAGAAGTGTAGGTATTGCCATTCTTCTTCTTCTTGTCGACAGCCAAACACTAATGGCCCAAAACTTTGCCACTCTCACGGTTATCGGTTGCAGCGCACAGGTCACTTTGGCTGCGTGTTTAGGGACACAGGGGGCAGGATAGGAGGTGGAGCATTATAGAACCATTATCTTGCATCGGGTGCAAACCCTTTCCAGAGGTCCAGCCAGGATCTCAATATAACATTCAATATAATATTCTCACTGCTGTGGCACAGGCCTCCTCTCTGTGAGAGGGAGTGGGACGTAAACCATCACGCGGGCCCAGTGCGGGTTGGTGGATAGATACATTTATGCTTACCAACCGAGAAACCGAACGCATGATGTTAAGCTGTCCCACTATAAACCACTTGGACAAAAGAGACAGTCAAACAATATTCCGTTAAAAAAAAAACTTCTTTTCTCCCAGGTTCCGCCTAGTAGCTCTAACAAACATGGACCGATCGCCTTCGGAATCGAGTCTGGAGAAAATCGAGCGTACTGACGTCATCGAGATATCGAGTCACAACGCGATCGTCATGCAGACTAAAGAAAACGCTGAGGTTGAGAAGGAAGAGGCTATCAGAGAGGCGGTTGCAAAGGCCGAGGTGGAATGGAAGTGTAGGATGGAGGCCGAAATAGCGGCAATTAATACGAAATATGACTTGGAGAAATCGGTATGTGTTACGAATAAGTATGCGGCTAATACTCTCTGTGGATTGTTGTAATGTTTCTTTAACTGAGATTCAAAATGAACAGATTTTCCATATCAATAGGAATATTTCGAAATGCGTACCTGGCATAGAATAGTTTATTGCCATCAAAAGAGTAACGTTGGAGCTTCTTGCTCATTCTTCTCCATACGAAACTACCTTTTGGAAGGGCGATTAGAATCAAATCATTTTTTTTTAAATTTTGACGTTCAAAGGTGCCTTTTATGTGCCTATTTGAAATAAATGATTTGACTTTGACAAAAGACTGTCCCATGCTCATAAGTGACACAAAGATGAGACAAAACCGCACTTTTAAAATAACTAGATGTGCCATTTTTACAACCTTTTCTTGTATATTGCGTTGCTTTCTATAAAGTAGTGCAAATGTAGTTACTGTACTATGTGCTTTCGACAATATCAAAAAAGTCTAGAAGATCTACGTAATAGCGCTTCCTTACCACACTGCACACCTAGATTACCTATCACATTTTATTTCCTCACGTACCCACATTTCGCTTATAGCTTTCATCGTCGATGTCGACTAACGACGTGACCCGTCGGCTTTTATCGGAGAAAGAGAGACAGATAGATGCACTGCGGGAGCGAGAGGCAGCATTAGTGAGAGAGTGCGGCAAATACCGCGATACTATACAGCAGCTGACTGATCCAGAGACTAACGACCTTGATGCGCTGCTAAAAACACAGGTATTTGTGGTTCAGAACGAAAAGAGCGCAGTCTAAAGAACTTTTTTTAATCAACATTGAATAATAAACCTTATTTAAGTGGATAACAGTGCTTAACTGTATCAAAATACTGTACTGTACTGTATAAAATCAACGTAGCCATCAAACAGGCGACCTCAAAAGTCCTCGAGCGCGTTTGATTGCATTTTAAAACACTAAGTATAAGGTTTATTATTGAATGCTATAAATACCTGTGATCTCTTATTTGGTCTGCGCCGAACCGTAGTATGTATTTAAATCTTGCTTATTGCTCGTAAAAGTATTAAGTTTGCGAGTTTGATATTCTTATGCTGCTTTCAATGTCCTATAGTTGTCACATAGTTGACAGCCACAGTACCTAAGCCAAGTAAATGTACAGGTAAAACGATTCGATTTCCCTGACTTGCGAGGCGTCATTGTTTGTAAATTGTACTTACCAAAAAAAAAAAAACAATTACGGTCAACGATATACCTATGATTGTATTATTCTAGCTGGCTTCCCTCGAAAACGAGAACGCAGTTTTGAAGCAACAAGTAAAAGATTTGAAGAAAGACTTGGAAAAGAAAACCGAAGAAGAGAAAAGCAGAGAAGACGACAGCGATGGCAGGTAAGCATGACCGCACTAGGCATAAAAAAAATATGTAACTAGAAAAGTTATATAAGTTGGATACAACAAACTCGAGACAAGGACTATAACCACATATGTATTCCAACTATTACGCGGTAAGACTTATAATCCCGGTGTTTTGAAGGAGATTTGTCTCAATGCACCTGACAATTACGCATTGCGACGCAGGAAGCCACGGTTACTAGCAGTGCCACACGCACGAACCAACTTACTCAGCAAAGCGCCACTGACGCGCGCCTTGCACGCACTAGCAGTGCCACACGCACGAACCAACTTACTCAGCAAAGCGCCACTGACGCGCGCCTTGCACGCACTAGCAGTGCCACACGCACGAACCAACTTACTCAGCAAAGCGCCACTGACGCGCGCCTTGCACGCACTAGCAGTGCCACACGCACGAACCAACTTACTCAGCAAAGCGCCACTGACGCGCGCCTTGCACGCACTAGCAGTGCCACACGCACGATCCAACTTACTCAGCAAAGCGCCACTGACGCGCGCCTTGCACGCACTAGCAGTGCCACACGCACGAACCAACTTACTCAGCAAAGCGCCACTGACGCGCGCCTTGCACGCACTAGCAGTGCCACACGCACGAACCAACTTACTCAGCAAAGCGCCACTGACGCGCGCCTTGCACGCACTAGCAGTGCCACACGCACGAACCAACTTACTCAGCAAAGCGCCACTGACGCGCGCCTTGCACGCACTAGCAGTGCCACACGCACGAACCAACTTACTCAGCAAAGCGCCACTGACGCGCGCCTTGCACGCACTAGCAGTGCCACACGCACGAACCAACTTACTCAGCAAAGCGCCACTGACGCGCTCCTTGCACGCACTAGCAGTGCCACACGCACGAACCAACTTACTCAGCAAAGCGCCACTGACGCGCGCCTTGCACGCACTAGCAGTGCCACACGCACGAACCAACTTACTCAGCAAAGCGCCACTGACGCGCGCCTTGCACGCACTAGCAGTGCCACACGCACGAACCAACTTACTCAGCAAAGCGCCACTGACGCGCGCCTTGCACGCACTAGCAGTGCCACACGCACGAACCAACTTACTCAGCAAAGCGCCACTGACGCGCTCCTTGCACGCACTAGCAGTGCCACACGCACGAACCAACTTACTCAGCAAAGCGCCACTGACGCGCGCCTTGCACGCACTAGCAGTGCCACACGCACGAACCAACTTACTCAGCAAAGCGCCACTGACGCGCGCCTTGCACGCACTAGCAGTGCCACACGCACGAACCAACTTACTCAGCAAAGCGCCACTGACGCGCGCCTTGCACGCACTAGCAGTGCCACACGCACGAACCAACTTACTCAGCAAAGCGCCACTGACGCGCGCCTTGCACGCACTAGCAGTGCCACACGCACGAACCAACTTACTCAGCAAAGCGCCACTGACGCGCGCCTTGCACGCACTAGCAGTGCCACACGCACGAACCAACTTACTCAGCAAAGCGCCACTGACGCGCTCCTTGCACGCACTAGCAGTGCCACACGCACGAACCAACTTACTCAGCAAAGCGCCACTGACGCGCGCCTTGCACGCACTAGCAGTGCCACACGCACGAACCAACTTACTCAGCAAAGCGCCACTGACGCGCTCCTTGCACGCACTAGCAGTGCCACACGCACGAACCAACTTACTCAGCAAAGCGCCACTGACGCGCGCCTTGCACGCACTAGCAGTGCCACACGCACGAACCAACTTACTCAGCAAAGCGCCACTGACGCGCGCCTTGCACGCACTAGCAGTGCCACACGCACGAACCAACTTACTCAGCAAAGCGCCACTGACGCGCGCCTTGCACGCACTAGCAGTGCCACACGCACGAACCAACTTACTCAGCAAAGCGCCACTGACGCGCGCCTTGCACGCACTAGCAGTGCCACACGCACGAACCAACTTACTCAGCAAAGCGCCACTGACGCGCGCCTTGCACGCACTAGCAGTGCCACACGCACGAACCAACTTACTCAGCAAAGCGCCACTGACGCGCGCCTTGCACGCACTAGCAGTGCCACACGCACGAACCAACTTACTCAGCAAAGCGCCACTGACGCGCTCCTTGCACGCACTAGCAGTGCCACACGCACGAACCAACTTACTCAGCAAAGCGCCACTGACGCGCGCCTTGCACGCACTAGCAGTGCCACACGCACGAACCAACTTACTCAGCAAAGCGCCACTGACGCGCGCCTTGCACGCACTAGCAGTGCCACACGCACGAACCAACTTACTCAGCAAAGCGCCACTGACGCGCGCCTTGCACGCACTAGCAGTGCCACACGCACGAACCAACTTACTCAGCAAAGCGCCACTGACGCGCGCCTTGCACGCACTAGCAGTGCCACACGCACGAACCAACTTACTCAGCAAAGCGCCACTGACGCGCGCCTTGCACGCACTAGCAGTGCCACACGCACGAACCAACTTACTCAGCAAAGCGCCACTGACGCGCTCCTTGCACGCACTAGCAGTGCCACACGCACGAACCAACTTACTCAGCAAAGCGCCACTGACGCGCGCCTTGCACGCACTAGCAGTGCCACACGCACGAACCAACTTACTCAGCAAAGCGCCACTGACGCGCGCCTTGCACGCACTAGCAGTGCCACACGCACGAACCAACTTACTCAGCAAAGCGCCACTGACGCGCGCCTTGCACGCACTTAATGACACTGCTGACATAATCGATTTATTTTCCTGCTCTCTGAATGAATTCACAAAACTAATATTGTATGTTTTATGTTATTTAAGATAGTATAATAAGGACCACGCTACCGCATTAGGAATATTCCTGTAATGATAGTAGAAATATAATTAAATAAATAAATAAAATAAATAAATTATTTATGCTACAAATGCTGAAATCATCTTACGCACGTGTATCTAAAAGTTCTACTATGACTTGTGCGAGGAAATTAAAAAAATTGAAAAGGCGTTTAATTATGAATTAAAACGAAAGGATTATATATTTGTAAAATTTTCGAAGTTAAATGTTATTGCTTTTTGAGCAACTTAAATTGTCTGGCTTACAGTATGTTTGTGTAATATTTCTTTATTTTTCAAATTCGAGCTACAGGTGTAGTATTAGCAGATTCACACAGATCGATTCCGAACTGAGCAAGACCTGCGGGGTTATTATATAATACAGGCGCGTTCAGCATATTTACTACAGCGCATGTGCAAATAGCTGCCAAGTCGTATCGCAAAAAGGCACGAGTGTTCATGTGTCTGAACCAGTTTTCGAAACATTTTCTTCAGTCCGCCGTAGACACCTCGTTTATAGTTGAGATGCGCTGTCAGCGGTGACAGCGCATCTTCCAGCGACGAAAATGTATCCCTTTGAGCTGTTTTTTTTTTTGGGAATAAAAAAAGTCACACGGTGCTAGGTCAGGCCTGTAAAGAGGGTGGCCCAGGAGTTTGACCGGCGTACTGTTCAGGGACCAGGAAGTCCCTCGTTTCCGGCGTAATGACGTACTTACGTGAATTAAATAAGGTTATAACTTATAAAAATACACTTTATTTTATACAAGAATCCCTTTTTGTCCTCAAAATAAGCTCCTTTATCGCGGATACATAGAGACAAACGATTGTTTAATTGTTTCAAAACAATCCGCACTTCCTCCACGGATATTTTCTACTTTAATTCACGTATAAAATGGATAAAATAATTCGTGTGACTTCTTGTCAACGTTATTTTGGGCCACCCTGTACTAAGTTTAAAATATATTTTTTTTAAATTTAAAACTCGTGGTGTTGCGTCTTAAATAGCATGTTAACACAAATTCGTTGCAAGCGTTTTGGGACCTTGGCTCGTAGTTGGGTGTATTCAGATTACCGTATGCAATAATGTCCACCTCGCTCATGTGAGCGCTTCAGGTCAAAACTGAATGGCAGCAGTACCTCACTCTCACTCCCGCTGACAGTTGAATTTGTTACTGCGCAGCGAATCGCCTTATTTTCCGAGCTGCCATAAAGTTTGATTTGGGCTGCACACGCTACACATCGAGCTATAAAACCAGTTTATACTAATCTCGCATTGTATAGGATATCCGTAGAATGAGAGGTCAGCTTATACTGGAAATATATAGCTTGATGTGCAGCCGTGTGTACTACGGATAAAAAGAGAAGAGAAGAGAAGGGCAAAAGGACGGTCTCCCTGTGGTCTCGGGTAAAGGGTAGCAACACTACGCTTCTGAGCGTGGTCACGTGGTGTCGGACAGAGTGGACAGCCAAATCCTGAGACATTGGTCGCTCATGCATGTCTAAAATAATAATAATGTTAAATTTTACTTTAATAGCTTTAGGTATCTCCCTTCTTACATAATACAGAGCTGCATCAATTTCCGTGCTCTTGGTCTGAAATAAATTTATTTTATTTTATTTTATTTATTTATTTATATTTCTACAATCACTGCTATCATTACAGGAATATTCCTAATGCGGTAGCGTGGTCCTTATTATACTATCTTAAATAACATAAAACATACAATATTATTAAATAATAAATATTTACATTTAAAAAAAAAACATTATTTTCCAGATCGTCTCCCAAGAAGGAAGACAGCAAGAAATGTCGCGGTCGTTGTCACACGCCGTTCGGTCTGTCGGCCGGCACTCTGTCGCTGTCGTCGTGCCTGCCTGGACACACGGTCCTCGTCATGTGGGACCCGGCGCATCTCAACTATACTGTGCTACAGGTAAGTTAAATAGCCTATAACCTTTACAAAATTATGGCCCTGTCTTAAGTCAAAATGTGAACATTAAAACAATATAGCATACATGCTAAAAGGATTTCTGATATGAGTTACCAGCGGCGCTAAGGATCGAAGGTTTAGTTCACGATGAAATGTATATGCTAAAGTAAAAACGACGAAACAGGAACAATTTCACAACTACAACATCCAACTTGAATAAAACATTCTTTAAAAAATGAAAGCATAGACTTTCGTCCACAGGGTTCCTTCTTTTTAATGGATACCCTCACAAATCTATACGTTGAATTTTTTTGAGATGTCAAAATATTTAAAAATAATAAATCTATTTGCAGGAAGCGTCAATAATGTATTTCGTGCACAGCGACTGCCTGCCGGCGCTCGAACTGAGCATACAAACTAAGAACGAAAGTGAGAGACGGCTGTACGCAGTCGCTACGGTCGAGTCGAAGGAGTACTGTTATGCTAAGAAGGTAGGTTAATTTGAACTTAGAAAACTTAAAACAATTACTTTGTTTTCGAACTTTCATATTTTTGCAAATAAATGCATTGTAATTTAATAATAGACAGGCATCAATATATTTGCGATTTGAATGGTCTTCCAGTAATGCGAGACATATTAAGCTATTGGGGCTTCACGCCCCGGTTTTTTGTAATACAAAAGTTTTCTCGAACCAGTCTATATTTATGTATCTTTGATATGGATGATACTGTAAAACCTTCGATCCGCACATAACTTGTTCCTCCCAACAATGTTGCACAGAGCGGCAACCGCTACGGCATGCCGCGCGGCTCCCGCTTCTACCGCGTGCGCGTGCGTCCGACGCGCGCGCCGCCCGCGCCGCAGCCGCCCTGCTGCGAACATAAACACAGGACCGGTGAGTACACAATCTACCGCTCACTAAATACATGACATAAATTCCCACAAAGTAACGCCTTTTTTTATTACTTATCTTTAAAACAGAAAACAATCGTTTTTATTTCGCGAATTTGTAAGTAACCTCACGAAATATTTTTATCTCAAGAATCACCTCATAGACTGTGTGACACGTGCCGTTCATTTGTATTGTCTTTGAAAGTTTTTCTTTAGGGATTCGATTTTAGAATCATGATGCGGATCATAGTGTTGGTAGGAATTTAATTTTCATTTAAGCAAAAATGTGAGTATTTTGTACAATAAGCACAGAAAATACGGTTTATATTCTAAAACCTCAAATCTAAGCCGGTATGACACCATAAAAGACTTGTGTTAAAAGATAACTAAGGAATAAGAATCTTTTAATACTGCCTTTAATGGTAACTTATTTGATTGAAATTTCACAGCGAGGAGTCTTGAGACCCGGAAAAAGATAGAGGGTAATTTTATCTGTAAACGTTACACTGGTATGGCGTGCACACGCACAGCTATCTCTTATAAAAAGCTTTAAATCTAGCACATTGTATTGGAAAATTCTCAGACACAATAAATTTAATACAATACTTTTATGGTGTCTCAGTGATTTTAAGCTAGCACCATCAACGTGTAGTTTTTGCTTCTGCTCCTACGCTTAAACACGCTCTTTAGTTTACTCCAAATTAATTCAAACAATTTGTAGTGACCAATAGAAGTAATTACCATTTAAAAGCACTGTGCCTTTGAAACACCCGTTTCATTTCGTGACTTGCTTTAATATTTTCGACAGGTGAAGTTATAAGTAATATAGTGTCTCTCAGTCAGCACGAAACGAACAAAATAAACAGAAAGGTGTCGTTGTGCACAATTAAAACACTGGCACATAAGTTTGGCACAAAAAGCGTAACAACCGTTTTTCTATGAACCTATTCCATTTAGTCTACATTTTTATATTTATTTGAATGCGTTGTTCGTACTTGTGGTCATATCTGTAGCCGTAATATGACGTCATTGTTTCGCTGCGAGAGAGATGGAGCTCCATCTCTCTTTTGCATCGGCGCAGTGATGACTTTAACACTTCATAGTACGGTTCTTGTTGTCTAACCTCGCACGCGCGTTGCGTTGCAGATGCAATGAAGGGCGGTGTGCTGCCGGTGTTCGGTGACGCCCGCCCGCTCAAGAAATGGTTGACCTACATGCATGCCCCAGGTCTTAGCTTATTTCTCTTCATCTCTCACGTTTTCATTAGCTTGCTGAGCCACACGTCATGCTTATTTGTTTTGCTTCACCCCATTTGGGTCCATATAATTTAATTTTAAGCTGATAGTGATCCACCGCGGCTAAATGGCAGGTTGGGTATTTAAAGTTTCGCCGCAGTAAACTAAAACAACAATAATGGTTTAAACAAGATAGTTAAAGTCTTGTGTCTAATTCTAAGTTTGAAATCAATTCTTTCAAATTTATATTTTTTAATGCTCTTCTGCGGCGACCCACATGCTACTATAGTAGCGTTATGTAATAATAACAAAGCGAAAAAAAGTCCCGTGTCACAGTATACTGCATTATCTCTGTTGTTAAATTACCCGCAACAAATAATAAGTAACAAAAATATTTATAAATATGTACATAACTTCGCACCACCGCAAAAGAGCAGTTTTAAAAAGCAACGTGTATCTTTCTAAACAGACCCACAGAAGTCAGTAGACACAAGTCAGTCGACGAGTTTAGCGACGGAGGAAAGCGCTCGAGCTGCTGAAGTTGCCACGGCAACGCTTATCAACCTTGAGTCGCCGGTGTCGTGCAGCGATCCTGTTTCCGCTGCTTCAGCGCATACACACTCCGAAGATCAGCTGGATTCTATCGAAGCAAATGAGCAGTGGCAGAATGCTAGGATGCATCTCTCTACCATAAGTGCTGTGTAAGTAATTCAATTTTTACTTTATACATGCTACAATATAACACAACATCTCGCTTCTATTCCGGGAATTGTCTCCCCGACAGAGATGTAGATTTTAGTATGCTATTATTTTGTCGTCACCATGTTAAACGATGCGCGACTATTGCCATTATCCAGGAACAAATGCTGACTCCACTGCTACTTAGAAACTCCTAATAGAAAAACTCAATAACCTTTTGCATCCTGATAATAATTCAGCAAAATTTAGTGAAAAAAAAGCCTTTTGATAAATGTTGCAAGGAAATTATTATCATACTTAGGGCCGTTTGTCTCAAACGGTTTGTTAACGTTTGCATACGTCAAATAATAACGATAACGCAAGATGTTTAACGTTTGTTAAATACAAAGCGTTGTTTCACTAATGTTTCGTAAAAATCCGATTGTCAAAGTTTTGCGGTGGTGAAACCACTAATTAAAAAATCTACTGCAAAAAAAAAAAATGGCCACTTTTTTTTTTGGGTATAACGATCGTTACCGCCATTTTTGTCGTACTGTCAAAAATGTGCGTTAATTGGACGTGAAACATCCCTCCCTTTTTCAAATTCAAGTTGACCGTTATGGGAAAGTTGGACCAATGGTCAAATGCAAGAGCCTCACACTACAGCTAAATTAATATGCGATAATTTAATTGTTACAGTACGGACATGGAATGCAGCGTCGGTCGTTGCGTGGGAGCTGAACCCTTAGAACTGACAGTGAGCGCGGTGGCCGTCGTGTCCAGGGGAGACGTCGGCACTTCGGAGCTGGCCGAGGAGGCCGAACCCTGACACACCGACCAACCCGCACTTACCACCACCTAGTATCCCGCGCCGCTTAGTAAACCAATGGAGTGACAATGATATAGTGAGTTTGTATACTCACATATGAAATTGCCGCATCAGGCCAGGTCTGAAGTCGATTCCAATATACTAGGGCTATGGGTAGAAAGAAGATGGCTGCGGCTAACGTACACAAACAACGCTTAAATCCCCGTGGGATATCAGCTTGAATGAAGAACCTCGCCGTGGGATACGGCGGTGATCACTAGCTGATTACAACTCTTTCCTCGCACGCAGCTCTCTAATTTGTCGTCAGAGTTTGATAGCAGGGGAAAGAGTACTAGCACTCCATTTATTTACTACTCCGTGCGCTGAAGCTTGCTTGTCGAGTCTGCTAGAATGGAACTTTACATGCGTGACTTCATTCGACGCGGTTTGTGAGGAACTCGTCTGAAGATCATGCAGTTATGACAATGCGGCCAGTCTGTGTCTTCCACGGTACTGCTTCCATCCTCCCGGCCGCATCTGTCGCGGTACATAACTCGCGCGCCCCGCGGGCTCTCCGTGTTTCCCTCTCTGTCCTATATTCTATGTCTATTTAGAAAATAACGTAGAAATTACCGTCTCCGTTTCCCTCTATTGAAGTTCGTATCTCAATTGGGCAGTGATTTCTTCTCAATAGTACAAATTTGTTTAGTCGTCTTGAAGCTTTACGTGATCTTATGTTGCGAATGTATTCGTTTTTTTTTTATATTTCCTATCTCTACGTTGTGTTGTGTTATATTTTAGTTCCTTTAATACCCCCCTTATTTCATATAGAATCATTTATTTTTCTTATTGAATACCAAACTATGTTAGCTATTTTAATGTAGTGTAGAGTTATTGCTGATTATCGAGTTATATTCTAGCACAAAAATTAATATATGTGGTATCGCTGTGTACTTGATTTCAGACTCGGCGCTTTGTTCACAAATCGACGAAGTGCATTATATGTCTAATAGATACGTGTTTAATACGGTTAGAGTCACATACTCCTTAAGATTCTCCTACCTTTATAAGTACTATCTTGATAACTAAGTCATAGTGATTATTTAGTAGGGCAGTCGTTCCTGTTAGGAATTATTCTTCTTACAATTTGTCGATAGGCTTCAGCGATGTTAATGCTTTAAACACTCGATCTCGCCCCTATTTGAGCTCTGAATCCTTACCGAATCCACAATGTAGCTTAGATACTTATGATATTTATAGTTTCGCTAGAGTGAGGTGATCACTCGAGCTGACAGTGATTTGTTTGTTTGTGTCCTACACTCCGGTGGGAAAAAGAGAGAAGAATAATATAAATGATTAATAGTGAGGCACAGACACTTGCGTCCGAATATTGTTTTAGCCTTTCTAACACTAAAATAGATTCGTTCGAAGCGCAAATTATGGTGTTATTGTAAAATAAGATGACATGCTTCGCGTTAAATTTGTTTGTGGCCTTATTATAAGTGGCGCCCGACGTGGGGCTGCCGGTGTCTCTGGTCCTACTTCCATGCAATACGCGATGGAAATACGGTTAGAGGCACTTAGCGGCGGAATGCCGACTGCTGTGATAGTGCGTGCTGTGCTCTCCTCGACCCCTCGCCGAACGGTTCTTCATGTGCAACTCACAAAATTTTGTGTAATTAATGAGTTAGGGGCCTATTATTAAGTGTAAAATTAATGCAAAAAATAGCTGTACGTATATTTGTACATGTAAAACCGTTCGAAAATATTCGGCTCCATTAGCAATATTCAGAATTTAACATATATATGACCACGTTACAGATTTCTTTTCAAATAGAATTTAGTGTGAACATTCATATCATTGAAATAATTTTCCGTTACATAGATTCTCAATATTAACTGTAATAACTTGTGTTGAGACTAGGAGACAGTGATGTGGTCGACTTGTTAACGAGTCTTGCAATATACGGGGTACACATTGTGCGGGGTGGCCTGCCGATGCGTTGTGGTCCGATGTAGTGCAATACTAGCCCGGATATTGCAATACACTGCAATATTAACGCAATCGTTTGTAAATACTTGTTTGAGATATCTTTATAGGTACCCACAATTGTGTCGAATTTAATTAAGTTTATGATATTTCGGTATCAGCCAAAATTCGTGATGGAAAGTGAAGGTTTATCGGTTTATGAAGTTACATGAGAACTGCTTGTGGTCGTCGTGTTGGATCAGTGGTATGTCGCATAGTTTTATTTGTGCTGGACACGAATAAGCTCTTTTGCAATGAATTAGGCTTGGGTTGCGGACGTGTGTCGTCAAAATGATGGTGTCGTGTAACTTTTCAGTATGAAGTTTTTCGGAATGTTCTGCAACCGCATAATAAAATCGTGCGATCGCTTAATGGACTATTTTGTAGTGACCAATTTTAATGTCAGAAATTAAAAATGTAAAATTGACAATTTTAATGTAATTTTTATATACAATAAATAGACCATTTTATACAAACTGTTTTTTATTTTCTCACATTTCAAATAAAGGAGATAAGTTTCCTTAAAACCGTTGTAGGAACATAATGCTTATAATAAATCTATCTTTGTATCTTAGAGACAAAATTAACAACTTAGGCTAGCTTACAGTTATAATATTTACAATTTACAAAACTATGTACAGGAACGTTATTATAAGAGGCCACTGAAAGCATTCACAGCTTGTTGGTGTTGAACATCGAAGTACTGTTTACATTCAGACATATCGTTGGATGTGAAAGCGCAGTCTGAGTAGTTCCACGTCTGCATATCTAAGTTCGTTTGCGCACAATCCTGACCGTACCTATAGAACCTTTGTTCCTGCATGTCCATTACAGGAGAAGTTCTACTTTCGGCGGGATAGTATTGTTGTGCTTCTTCGGGGTAGTACGCTTGAGGAATGTATGCTTGCTGTTCGCAATAAGGTTCAGTTTGCTGATAACCACCGAACAGTTCCGGGGAGGGGGTCTCGCTGGACTCTGAGCCGCCCGCAGCTCTTTGCCAGTCCAACCAGTACGCTTCCTCAGGCCTGGAGTTTTCACTATTGAGGTCAGCGAAGGTGGGTGGCGATTCTAAGGTGTGTTCTTCTAACGGGAAATCCAGTCTGATGGGTTGGTCGAGTTGGAAGATTTCCTCGGGGTGGAAGATGTCGTCAGCTGGTAGTGCGGTCGGGTCGTAGTGTTGTTGTGTGTGGAGGGAGGGTGCGGGAGGCGCGGGGGGTGCGTATGCTTGGTACTGCGGCTCCTGGGGGGTCCACGCTGTGGTGGCGTAGCTCTCTGCCGTCTGCTCGGGATGCCACCGACATGAACACTCGAATGGCCCACAGGTGCATGTTAGTTGAACTGTTGGGAGAAACGGAAGGATAAGTTGGTGATAGAAATAAAGAGTTGGTGCTTAAAACAATAAAACGAAATAGCCGGATGTTCTAGGCTGATGTCATATAGTGAGTGCAGGTAGATCGGTAACGAAAAAAAAATCGGGGACGGATTGATTGAGTAGGTAGTAATAAAAATGGTTTCTCATTATAATGAAACTCAACTTACCTCTTTGGTTATCTGGTATAAGTGGTGGCGGTTGTGGATGTGGATTGCACACTTTATGCGCCATTTGTTTATCAGGTTTAACTGTTAATATCTTGTCTGCTATGGCTGCTTCTCTCGCCAGCAGTAGTGCTAAGCCTCGTACTCTTCTGCCGGCTCCGAGGGATCTCCGTACTTCGCTGGCCCCTTTAGCCTCAGGTTTTGGATGGTCATGGGCACCCTTCGCTTGGAAGAATATCGCATGTTCCGTGTGTCGCCAGAAATGAGTGACGGGGTAGCCACAGTGTCCTCGACATGGCAGTACTTCTAAGCGACCACCGCTGCAGAGTCTGTTTGGACATGGTTTGCCTGTTGGACGAAAATTAACATTAAGAAAAGTTCTACTTTATCATTTGAGAACTGATCTTTATCATCACTGAACGAGAATACATGGTTAAAAACGGCTTCAAGTGATAAAGGTAATGCCAAATGGTAAGATAGTACTGTTACTGCGCTAGCAGATCGATTGAAAATCATGTTAGGTACCCACGGTTGCCAGTTGCGTCATGATTGAATGATATTCAGTGTTAGATTTTAGGAAGATTTATGCTTCCCTAATTCTAAAATAACTAAGGCCTTATTACCTATTGCTCAATAGAGATCAGGAAAAGTTTACTATTTAGAGTTTAGTGATTAGTTAAAATATACCTCCAAGTCCATTACCTTGCTGCTTCTTCCTCGCCTTATCACAAATCGCTGGCCTCAGATGCACTCTGGAGCCATCAGGCAATCTGCATCTTTGGGAGCAGACCAGCACTCCCAGACAGCTCTTCTTGAGTATGTGAACGTTGTGGTTGTTGGTGTTTCTCATGGCCCATCCTGAGGCGTGGCGTCTTGCTTCTTCACACCCAGGTGGGTATACGCGGCGCACGTGCCCGTCACACCACTCTCCAAACGTGTCGAATGCAGCCACGCGCGGGACAACCGCATCGTTTATGTCCCAGTCTGGTGTTTGGCCCTCCGACATGTCGTGGTTGCTGGTGCTGGTGGGGAAATGGAAGGTTGTAGAACATTTTGCAGCAGGAGACAGTTTTACAGAGCACGGATTAAGTAAAAGACACATCTTAAGCTACAAGTGCCAAGAAGTTAGGTAAGCTTAGTTAAACTTTTATTTTTACAAATAAATAAAATAAAATCTTAAATTAAAGCCTGAATGTTTTATTAATCAGCTAAGAGATAAAATAGTTACAAGTCTATATTTTTAAATCTATCAACAATAGGTATACCTACATTCGTTTGTACCTATCTAAATATTTATAATCTTTTGTTCAAGTTCCTTACAGAATAAAAAGCAAACATCTAAATCGCGGAGAAAGCTCGGTTCCCCCTCGCAAGCCCTCGTTGAGCCAATTGCTTCAGAATTACATCGTCTGAAGGGGCGGCCGCGCCTTAATTGGGCAAATAACTTTGTGTAGATATCCACTTACGAGGGAGTAAGTAAATAAAGACGAGTCTTTGAACATGTTTTTAGATTGTCTACAAAATGGACTGTGAATGGGGTTTAAAGCTTTATTTTAAGTACACTAAATAGAGGTAAGGTAGATAGGTATAGCACATTATTCACTAGGTATTGTAAACTATTGATAAAAACAGGATTGGAAAGGGATTAACTTCTACGATTGTTTTTCTACAGTCTTTATGTTTGCTTCGATTCTTGTGGTAGACCATACCTATATCTTGAAAAAAATATTATTTATAAGTAGATATCTACCTATCTATCAATCAAGTATAAATTAAGCAGATTTTGTGTATTTTTTTACCATAATTTTAAACAGCCTAACAGCATACTGGTACGATGGATTTAACAACTTATGACTCACGATATAGGGTCAGTATTTTCGCCTATTCAAAATAAACTAGCGGCTTAATGCGCCAACAAAGCAACGTCACAGTTTCAATGAGTTTCAATTAGATTCAATTGACTTCCTCCAGCACCTTCCCCAACCCTGCACAGTTTGTCTTCGAGTTTATTTTAATGTTTCTACTGTGTATTTATGGTAAATATTATTTGTTGAAACGTGTAAGAATCCTTTTATGAAGGTAGGTAATTAATTAAAAAATAATAATAAAAATTACTTATAAGTTACCTAACTATGTTAAGAGAGCTAGAGCTGGTAGAGATCCAATATTATGTCGAGAATAGATTGGTCTCACATAACGTGATATATAATGTAACATACGTTGGAATTATTTCACCTCGTTGTTGTGTAAAGGCTCGCTCCTGTACCATGCACTCGTGTGATAAGTAGCAACCTAGATTCCACAGTAATGTTAGGGCTTTGCAAATTGCAAGTAGACTGCGCAGGCCGTCAACTGCTAGGTAGTGTTGAATGGAAACCAGCCTTAACCTATATACCCTGGTTAATACATACAGAATGAAATTGAATAGAGCATGTCATTCGGCGAGAGAAAGGAAAGGGATGCACATACGTGCACGTAGGCAAGCAATTTGCCAACGTGCCGTCGCGCACCCTTTTTGTTGAGATGGTCAAAATTAGGTAAATCACCGTTAGCTCAACGCGTTGCAAACTTGTGTCACGTGGTGTGATGAATCGATTGCTCTTTGGGCGCAAGTTAAAATCAATACTTTTTTTTTTTGTTTTTTTTTTTAATGGAACGATAATTCGTTTCTACGACGGTAATTATCGATTTTTTCAAGAATTTAGATTTGGGAAATTACAATTTACAGTTACGGAACCTCCTATTTCGGGTTTGCGCAACTTTTCAATTTCTTGTATTAGAGGGTTGATTACATTTTTTTTAATTTTTACCTCAAAATTTGTTGTGTCTAGATAGTGCAAACAATATAACAAAACTGTAAAAAGCTTAACTGCCTCGTTGGGCTAGTGGTCGCAAGAGCTACTGCTGAGCATGCGGTCCTGGGTACGTTCCCAGGTCGGGCAAAGAATTATTGGGTTTTCCTATCTAAATTTCTCAGTAGCAGCCCGGAGTCTGGATTTGTGCCCGATTGATGGCAATGGGCTCGCCCCCTATTACACACACCCACATTTCGCCAGTTATGTTTAAGTCCCTAAAACATAACTGGCGAAATGTGGGTGCACCTACTATAGGAATACCTCTGCCTAACCCTTCTGGGATTACAGGCGTGATGTTATGTTAAAAGCTTAATAAATTGCCAAGTTAAAAACGTTTTAAAATGAGTGATAGACAAGGACAAAACTATCGTAGAAGTGACGTCACGACTATGTAACTTCATACTAGCGCCATAGGTCGGTAATCCCCTCCAAAAACTTTGAAGACGTGTAGCTTCTTCATATTGACATCGATTTAACAGATTTTTTCAATTATCTTACTTTCACCATGCCAGCTTTGAAATTACATTATTTGTTCGATAACTAATATTCTACTACATCATCATCATCATCTATTCAATAGGTAGAAGTAACACGGCTAGGTCGCTGGTAAAGGTTACATTAAATACGCCATTCATTTTAAAGTTCATGTTGCATTGCACATCTACCTAAATTAGGACGACTTAATGTTACATTTCATGTAAAGTTTCACCAATCTGTGTCCGGAATTAGGTTGGCATAACATGCATGCGTAATTATATTCCTACTGCTGGGACACAGGCCTCCTCTCTGTGAGAGGGAGTGCGCCGCAATCCACCACGCGGGTCCAGTGCGGGTTGGTAGATGTCACATGTCTTCGAATTTTCTAAGACATGCCGGTTTCCTCACTAGGTATGTTTTCCTTCACCGTTTTGAGAGCGGTGGTGATGAAATAATTTATACAAAGTAAAGCGCCTGTCTGGGTTCGAACCTACGACCAACAACTCGTAAGTCTCGGCCGTTACCACTGGGCCACCACTGCTCTCAAGAAGGAAGCACCAATAACTAATTTTTGATTGCATTACGAGCCAAGGTTGTCGCTCTTTTATTTTGTCTCCATATGCTCACCGATTCGCTCTTTACGAGTATTTTGTTGCCAAAACTCCATTTATTAATTTCAAATTTAATAAGATTGTTTTGCAGCCGTGTGTTTGAGTGTGGTTACTTCACACTAAAGATCTGCCTTTAGGGTTACTCTATTATGTAAATATGTGGGTTTGCCTAACGAGTCTTTTTTTTAAATATATTAACTACAGACTACAGTGCTTGCTTTCGGGAAAGTTGCAATTTCCACTTATCTTCTTATTCTTCTTATAAATAAAAATAGGCTTAACCGATTTGTTTTATTTTTGTTTTGTTCGCTCTAATACAAAGGCATTGCAACGCATTCGCTTGTATGGTATAATTTCGGGAAAAACGCACTTCATAACCTAAGATAGAAAACCTATTTATTGTTTATTGGTGCAGGTGGATAGCAAAAAAAAAAAAAAAATAGATAAAGTTGGTAAAATAAAAAAAGTATCTTGACAACATATCTACCTTATGGGTGCAAGTACCTACAAATAATAAGAAAATCTTAACATTATTCTTTCATACAAATATGTAAATAAAATTGAAGTATCTGTTTTTAATGTGAATATAATATAAATAGTAGATGCAACCTTTTGCCTTGCGTTGCAATACCTTTAGTTTTGTTTTTCGAACCACCCCTGTATTAGAGCGAACAAAACAAAAAAAAAAAAAAAAAACAAATTTTGAGTTTTAGCGAGACTAACGAACATCTATTGATTTTTATGTATTATAGGAGAAGAAGAAGATTAGTGGAAATTGCAACTTTCCTAAAAGCAAGCACTGTAGTTTGTAATTGATGTAAAAAAAAAACACTCCTAAGACAAATCTGCATTTTTATCTACATGAGTAGCTCCAGAAGGTAGGAAGTGTTTAGTCTGAAGTCGCCAAATTCGCACTACAAAACAATCTAATAAATGTTTTATTTTAAAAAGTGGAATTTATCTATTAAAATAGTTTAATATACGTTATACCTAGGTAAGTACCTGTAAATCTACATAATTCATTATAGACCACCCACTATCTAAGCCCCAATCTCAAAAGCGTTCCATGTTCAAAGTTAACAGCTCTAAGTACGGTTATGATATAAAAAAAAATGTTATACCTACTTATCTATTGATACGTTGAATTGAAATATATCAATACTTACAGGATAACCATCTCCGAAAAGATGCAAACGCTTCACAATCACACAGCCAGGTGTTCTGTCCAGTTCTATACAACAATCACAGTCCATAAAACCACTGCACACGTCAACGATTTGTCGCGAATATTGATATTATTTGTACAACACATCTACACACGATGAAAGCTTATAGCCCACTAAGTTAAGTTGGACAACAAAAATAAACATAGGGATGATATTCCCCACTATACCGCGAGGTGGGGACCGATACCAACCAATCAGAAACTCCCAGTCCCATGACACCGCCTCCCGACCAATCAGAATGCAAGTTTGAACACCAATCACGGTTTTCCAAAATTTTACGTTTCTATTTTTCAGGTATAATGGGAATTTTCAGTACGCTGCCATTTTTAGAATATCGATACCAGACTGTTGTAATGATGGTAACGTATTTTGTAAAAAAAAGTAAGTAGGTAAGTACTAATGTTAGGTGGCTAAGCTGAGTTTGACGAGTTTGTTGAGTACGACAATACTTTTCAGGCTTGAAAATATTACAAAATACGGACTATGATATGAAGCTACCGCAGTAACATTATCTCACAGTGCAGTTGATTTTTTGTGAAAAACCTTTACACTATATGAAGTTCAACCTGTTAAACACCCTAATAAAACTTTACTTATGTTCTATGTTACAGGGTTTGCTTCCCGCACTTAGTACTTCAGGTGGACCATAGTGCGTGTGTAATGAATAAAATTAAACGATTTCGAAAACCGCCATTCATTTTCTCTTGAATAAAAATACAGAATAAAACATTACGTCCTGAAAATTGTGATTAAAATTAAGTGTGATGGAAAACGTTACTGGATGACTGTCGGATTCGGATTCTAGTCTACAACAGGAAATGGTTTGTTGTGTAGTGCTCTTAGGAGATAGGGTCGTAATCACCAATTACCCTCATTTTAACAGTTTTTGTTTACTTAGGGACAACCAACAGCAGTGTTTTAATAACTAAATATAGGTTAGAAATTAACCCCACATATTACTAAACAAATCTACTATTTGTTATTAAGAACATAATAAAAATAAACAATAAACAGAATAAAAGTAAACATTAGGTACTTAATTATTAGGGTTCTGATCACTTAAAATAGTAACAATTTCTTTTCTAAGTATTATTGCGACATGTGGAGTATTGCAGTATTTGCAGTCACTGGAGGCAGCGAGACAGATTCATGATGCACATTACGTAACCTTTTGGTCGTCGATTTCCAAAAATCAAAGAAATTAATTAGATGCAGAATATTGTGTTTATCAAAATATTTAAATAACTATTTTGAAAAACACAATAGGTCCCTATGCAATAAATAATAACCTATGAAATCAACTGCTAAATTGTACCTATAACTCACTTTACAAGGGTTTTTCCTTTCAGATATACATGTAATACCTACTCGTACGTATAGGTTTGCCTCGCTGGGTACACGAACTTTATTGGTATCTAAAGTCTACTGTGGTGTAAACAAATATATAAGTATTGCTGACTAAGAATCTTTATAGCTTCTTTCAATAGTTAAACGATCATTGTTGCATTTGCCTTTCCGTGATAGGTGGTTTTTCGTAGCCATGGACCTACAACGAAACTACCTACATCAAAGTACGAGGCGAAATGTAAAATAGCCTCAACGTATTTCCCTTGCAGCTGCAGCAGCGTAATAATTACCTACAGAACACGATATATAAGGCCAGTGTTCAAGATGTGGAGCGTTCCTACAATAAAATGAGGCAGGGCGCTTCATGCGGGCGCACGACACACTGACGCGTGCGCATGGGAAAGCTGCTTTTTAGCTATTATTTTATGTTGCTGAACAATATTTTAATTTATGTGTAGCCGTGTTTCGAAGTTAGAATACTTGAAAATTCGTGTCTGTTACAAGAAAATTCTCGAGAACTCCGGATGATGTACCAATAAACTTTTATTGTTTTTCCTTATTTTTTTTATAAAACTGTTAGTTATCTAAATCTTTTGTTTTTGCCAACTAACTGTCGGGCGACAAAGTGATACTCGTATTTAAATAATCCTATAATCCGGTTTTTGGCTCTTGGATTAATTTAATCCTCATGTTTTTTTTTTCCCTTTGTTGGTGCTTGCACCGAAGTTGATGATTAAAAAAAACTGTAAGCTTAACAACATGAAACGATGCCTAGATTCTTTCGAAATACCGTCGGAAATGGCACTCCTTTCAGCTGAAACAAGCTGAGAACCTACATGATAAGTAATCCCCAACATAACTATGTAATTTTATTAGGAATATCTAAGTATTGTGCTGTGAAATCCGCCATCTTGCTGTAATGAGGACCCATTTAAGTAAAGAAGTATCATGAACCTGCGGTGTCTAAAAAAACATAGTGAATAGCAATTTTCAATGATTTCCTCTGTGAGTTGCGATTCCTCTGTGAGGAAATCATTGAAAATATATAATGAATAAAACCTACTTGAGGTTAGATAGGTATACCTAAATTTCTACTGAATATGATCCTTATTTTTGTGCATCGACGCATAAGAAATCAAACAATTGCATCTTATTTATTTTACAAAGCAGAGTTGTTTTATGATTTCTACGAACCTTTGTTTATTATTTACGGTATTAAGTGTAACGGTGGCAATAAACGACAGACAATTTTGGTTAATCTGACCAATTGGTGTCATTTTAATCTGTCCTTTATTTTCACAGCCGTCCGCATTAAATCCGTTAATTCTAAATCCTGGCGGATTTCGAGATTGCTTTACCCCTAAAATGTTTCGGAATCTATGTTAGGATTTAGACCGGTAAAACTTCAGGGTGATTTTGCAGACTTAAGATTGGGAACTGGGACATGTTGGGACTGGTTTATCCGTTTATCTTGTTGCTTTGATCAGGATGATGTAAGTAAAGGATTTATCGTCAATGACGGGACCGCTTCGTTGGTGGATTTAAGCTAAGCAGATTAAATTGATAAAAATAAAAACAGTTTTGTTTAGTTTATTTCTGCTGCGCAGATTTGTTGTCATCTCTGTTGGTCGGCAGTGTCGGCAGCGTGGTCGGCACTTTATCGGCCTTCTTTTCTTAGTATCTACCTTTAGACTGACCTACTTTTGTAAGCCTTCGTTGAATTACGAAATTGAATTTTAAGATTAAATAATCCACACAAGTATCGTTTTATGATTGGTGTAGAGGCAGTCCCCTTTAGTTTTCGCCTCGGTCGTCAATTGACGCCCATGAGTAAAGTCGAGTCTGCGAACAATTTGCGTACCCAGCCCTAAGGAAGTGGCCAATTCGCAAAATTGGCAGTTCCGGCCTAAAACTATAAGAAGAGTGTTTATTGGGAGAGACAAAAATATTCGTGGGTTAATGATTTTGGATGTCTCCCGTTGTTCGTCAACTCGACTAAATCTAAAGTTTTCTCAGATTTCTATCTATTTTTAATACCTCTGAAATTATTGAAAACATTTCAAATGAAAATTTCGATAGAATTTCAGGATTGAATTTCAGGAGGATTCAACTAACCAAGACCTTTTGACTTTCGGCCGCCGCCGGCAACTAAGTCTTGTACTGGACTATTTAGCGACTTAACTTTGTGGGGATGCTTATCTTTGGCAAGTTTCTGACAGTTCTATCCTAGATACATACCTCTCTCTCTGGAGGTAAACCATTTAATTTCGAACAGTCTTTAACTGTGCGAACGTGACTGATTGTTTTTGTACGTTAGGAACAGAAACAATAAAATAAAACTATTCTTATGAATAACGGAAAAAAAAACAGAAATTACGTGGGACACGAAAATAAAAATGAATGTTCTTTGGGTAAATATTTTTTATTAAATCTTTTCAAAGTACTCTCTCTCTATACAAAGTTTCATGCGTCTGAACCAGTTTTCGAAACTCTTTTTCCAGTCCGCCGTAGACACCTCGTTAACAGCCTGCTCGAACGCTGACAGTGCATCTTCCGGCGACAAAAATTGTATCCCTTTGAGCAGATTTTTATTTTAGGTAATAAAAAGAAGTCACACGGTTCTATGTTAGGGCTGAAAGGAGGGTGAACCAGGAGTTTCCCGTTCGGAGTCCCTCGTTTTGAGCGCGGTGTGCAAAGGCGCGTGGTCGAGGTGGAGCAGTAGCCCGCGGATCCCTGTGTTTTGTCGCTTGTACCCAAACCGTCGACTGGCGCTTCGTTTCTGGATCGTATAGATAAATCCAAGACTCATCACCTATAATGATGTCATAAACACGCCGAGACTAGCCTGCTTCAAATTTGTTTATCATATCACGGCACCATTCCACCCGGGCCTGATTCTGAGCAGTGAGGTTGTGCGGCACCCAGCGTGAAACTATCCACCTCACGCGAAGATGCACGTGTAGAATGTCGTGTAGGCTTCCCGATCCAACCTGAAGTATGTGCTGAATCTCTTGACACGTAACTCGCCTATTGTCTTGGATAAAAATTTTCACTGCTAGCACGTTTCCTTCCGTAACAGCTGTCAAAGGGCGACCACTTCTTTTACCATCCCCAAAGTTCATCCTTGCTTGAATTTGTAATACCAACGATACACGGTTGCCTTAGAAGGGCCGTCATCCATGAATGGCATTTGAAGTCTATCGCACGATTCGTCCAGTTACAGGCGACACTTGAAATCGTAAAAAATCATAGCGCGAAAATGTTCCCGGCGCAGATCCATTTTAGAGACGCGATAATTTAAATTAGCTCGCAAACAATGTGGAGGGAAATTTTGAAATTGTACCCATTTTTACATACGACTAATCATATTTTAAAAATAAAACTTTTGAAAGAAACCTTAAACAGTCTCTCATATATAAAACTCTTTTCGCAATACTTTTTCAGTGGCCTGGAAAGTTTGATAGAACCTGGATGGGAGCATGGCACCTATGGGAGGAGACCTAGGTATACTCAGCAGTGACTGGAACAAGGCTGCCTATCCGAAGTTTAATCAAATCTTCCGTGGTGTTTATTTTAGTTTTTTACAGAACACCTCAAATTCGTCCAGGACAGTTTAAAACCCCATCGAGCAACATCATTTTGTTCTACCTAGGTAGTTCTTATTTGTTGGTGTGTATTTTTAAACAAAAGTTATTTGTACACTACCATGTGCAGTATATTTGTCAGTGGAGGCTGGTATCGGGAGCCGGGGAGCCGAGGAGTGTAAGTACAAACACGGAATTAGCGACACAGCGCACTGTCAACAGAGATCAAAGCGACATCGCGACATGTGCAGCAACGATACATTTTCACACGCGTTTTCATTCGATTTAAAGTTTTCCTCGTTTACGAACGAGGGAGTTTCCGTGTTTTATGTGTTGTTTGCAATAGCATATAAATCTTTAGTCTTTTTTGGACTTTGATATCGTCATTCAGGTACCTATATTAGAAAGGTTTAGGTTGTTAAATAAAGGTAAACAATCTTGATGTGACTTTTTACACAAACACATATTAAATAAATCAACTACTGCTAAAACGAATGGTTCAATTGATTGAGTAATAATTTTTGTTGTATTTACATTGGTTTTAATAGCATTTTATTTTTAAACTGAGTGAATGATTAAAAAGACACATCAAGATTGTTTACCTTTAATTAACTACCTAAATCTTTCTAGTATATGTACTTACCTACGTCGCATACGATTCGAACGAGACTTCATAATAGGTGTGAGATAAAGAACTAAACTTTTGTGTCAGAATTAAGAGAATAGTTAAAAAGTGTATTTTTATCTTAGGTGCCTATAGTAAACATGAATTTGATATAGCTATTACTAAATTCACTTGTCAAGCGCACAATACTAAGCCTTCCAGGTAGATACGAATCCATCCTATTATATCCCTATCATGAATACAGTCCAGTCAGATAAACCAAATCAACTACACGTAGCGATCTGTTCGTGACGTCACAGATAACCCTTTGCGGCCATTGATAACGGATCTCCATATCTGCATTGTGACCCACACTCCCCGTCCCATAAGCCTTTTCACACAAACGGTGTTCAAACAAAGGATCAAATTAAACAAAATCCGCAGACAATCGCGCATACTGACAAACACCGACGAAAACAGGCGAATATACATGAAAGAGAGTTAATCAAATAACTATTTGGAAGTTAGTACAAATAGCACGCCCCCGCAACTCAACTGTCACACAACAAATGCATGGTGATTGACCTCCGTGTCGATTGTGTGGAGTGTAACTAATGCGTTGGTGAAAATGCGCAATGCTTTTGACTTTGCAAAAGCTTCAGCTTGGCCGGCTGCGTTTCTATTGAGTCTTGTGTGAGCTTATGAGTTATTCAATATGGATGTCAATTGGAATAATATTATTTTGAGTATCATCCTTTCGGTGTGTGCATTGTTAAATCATAATGTATTATTTTGGAATTGATCACTTCGTTAAATTTTTGACGACTTTAACTAACATATTTTCGAAACCTTATTTTTTGCATTTTTTCTTACGTCATTTTAAGTAGGTTCTTAATTTTACTGTTATGGAAGTAATATTTATTTAATGATTTATATGCCTCGGTCGATCTAGGTATGATAAAATTGTCTTTACTCGTAATTTTTGCACTAAATATAAATTGATGATTCTATTAACGTAGGCACTAACGTTTATTGTGAATGATAAAGACACAAGGTGAAAACTCATAGTTGTGAAAGGCAGTAGGTGTGTGTTAGTTAATTTATTGTCGCCCGTTATCGGTAGGATGCGGGCTGCGCGCGCGCCGGTCGGCAGTCACGGTGACGCCCCGCCTCGCTGACGATAGCTGCTGCTTTTTAACATGCAGCACGCGACTATGACAACTGTTTCTATGTTTTATGCTTTAAGGTGAGTTAGACGATAATATCTTTTATTTTTCATTTAAATATAATGGACACAGGATACCTTTACGTTTCGATGATAAGGCTTTTATAGTGACTACATAGAGTACCTACCTACATCAGAAGTATGTAGAAGCAGCATCAATAGTATTTTATACCTTATATTCAGGTTTATTTATTTATTTAACCTTCACGCACATTTTGTACAGCGGCGGACTTAATGCCATAGGCATTTTCTACCAGTCAACCTTTTGATGATGCAGAGACAAGCAGTGGTAGGTGTCAGATAGAGAAGAAGGAGAAAACAGGTAAACTGCGCTTATTCACCAACGACAACGAAGACACCAACGGGAATTGTGTACTTACCCACCTTTGCAAGCGGTATTAGATGGATGCTTAGAAGTTTGACCTCATCATCATCATTATTGGCAGCCTTGTTCCATCTAGGTACTGCTGAATTTAGGCCACTTCCCTGTTGTGCCATGCAAATTTTTTTGTTTAATAGATTCGAATTATTTGAGCTTCACATTCGCAAAACTATATGTATATTTCCGGTATTGTATTCACCCCGACCAATTTGTTGAACCATTTGTATTTTCAAATACAGTTTATTTAGCATAAACATGGGTTCGTCGCGACATTTCCGCATAATTATGCGAATGTTTCTATGGGAGAGATTGATATATGGTGGTATTATACTAATTGCAGTACAACGTAGTCATTGTTAGTATTGTGAGATTATACCATAAAATTGATATTTATTGTAGGGCTTGAACTTTTGGGCTGACTTGAATAGATTTTGGTAGAGATAGTGATTGTCAGAAGTCAAAAGATGATGTAAAAAAAACATAAAGCATTTCTTACAACGTTTTGAATAAAAATTTACTTCATTAGTTCCAATTCTATGCATCACTATCTAGCTAACTTAATAAGTAAATTATAGTGTGGGCCACCCCTCAAAAAATTATTTTTTGACGAGTAGCAATATTACGAAAGTAATTATGGTCTCACCGGTCGGCCCATTTCACGCTAACCCCAAAAACAATGGATTTTCAATGGGGAGGCGATGGGGGAATAATCTAATAAACGAATAAAGATGTTGCGTGATTTCTAGATATCATAACGTGGGAACCTTGATTGGTGGGTTTAATTAATTGATGTTCATTTGTGGCTCACCGTGGGAAAGGCGTTAATAGGGTTGATTTTGGTGCGGATGAATTCTAACGGCTGCTGGCCTAGTGTCAATTGTAAGAATTAACAAGGGACGACAATGATAGGAGTTTAGGACATTGTAAAAAGAGAGAAAATAATATTGCGGATGTGCTTTCCGTACTTATTTGAATTAGTGTTGCAGCCGCAGTCAAAATATATATAAAAAATGGACGCAATTGACGATGCAACCTACTAGATAATAAAATCAATCATCGTCTACAGGACTCTGCTCCAAATCATTAGGTTGTATTTTCATACAATACACTATAATACAACCCTAAAGTACTTGAAATGATCATATGATATTTCTTTAAACTCCGGAAATCCGATATTTCACATAGCATTGAACGTTTAGAGCTAAATGTAGCCGACGGACCATTAAATTTTATTTATTTCAACCCGCGAACTGTGAAGGGTGGCCAGAGTGTAAGGGCTCGTACACATAAATAATAGCAAAAAACATATTGCGTTTGTTGCTGCACTCATTATGCGCAATTAGCGACGATTGTGACAGCGAACACCATGTGAACGGATTTCATTGGCATTGTCAGTTCGATGGTCTTAAAAAGATTCTCAGCGCGTGGCCGGATTAATCAAAATGTCTCTGGACTTAGGTTTGTTTAATTTCTAATTCATCTGGAAAATATTCATGTAACATGAAGACTTAACACAATCTTTGCCACTATTCCGACACCAACCTTGTCTTATTGAGTTTTTATTACCTATCATTTTCAGATTATTTAATTGATAATTAATAACAGTTAAATTTCAATTGAAATAAAAAGGAAACTCAATCCAAAAGTAATTTGTATATTCAAAGGTTAAACACAGTTTCAATGCATTTATTTAACCTAATACTTACTGCCCCTCTGTTAGTCGAACGCATTAGTAAAATTAGAGCGGTGGGAAAGGGTTGCGCGTGCGCCGGCGCGGCCGCGTATACTTTTATGTTTATTGTTATTAGAACAATATTTGTACACTCGAGATGTACGGTTATTGCCGACGTATCATATTCAACGCATCTGAAAATTGCCTTCCTATATTTATTGACAGATTCAACAACACCATTCTAAAATAAAACGCTTTTGTCGTCACGGTAAAAAGTGAGAATTAAAAATAATGTGAAAGTGGGGAAGTGCTATTGAAAATTTATTTCCGGATTAGTGAAATTAAAGGTATATTCTTCATATTCAATGATCAATCAAGTTCCCCTGTGGTCAGTCGGATGCGGAAACAAGCAAAGTCTATTGTAATCCCATCGGTGGCCATTTAACTGGTGGTATCAATAGATGGTTTGACGGTGGGCACGCGTCCAGCTATCATTCTATTGTTGTTAACGTTTGATGTATTTAGTCGATTATTTGTTTACAATATACATAATAATGGAATTTTATGTGATTTTAACGAACGTTACTTATTATTTTGCATGGTTAACAAAGCTGCGAAAACTATAAATAATTCTAAATTCAATAGGCGTGTTTAGAATTGCGTACACAAGATCGTTTTTAAATGTGGACTGTGAACACTCCACATAAAAATGCTGCTTAACCTACATGGTAATGTTTTTTTTTGTCAGTAAAATCTAAAACCATTTCCAACCCACACTAAGCCTTTACCCACAAAAAGCCATTGATTTCCATTGACAGATCATCAATAAGACAACGCTCGTCAGGGGTCGCGAATCGACGCGATTAGCTGTGGTGATAAAGTGCACGCCTGACACTACGATTACTGGTACCAGCGCTGAGCATCGTAAACACTCATTAGATTGTATTTTGAGGTGTTTGAGCTTTTTATGAGGAAAGGGTGACGAGTTTTAAAACCGGTTTTTTTTCATCGGATCTATGAACGAAGCAGTAAATGTTGGACAGAATGAGTCAAATCAAATCAAATCATTTATTTTTGGGTAATTCGTACATAGATGTTTTTTCCTTCATCCATTTCCCAAAAGTCTTCTATTATTGTTAAATGCCACTCCCTCTTTCCTTGTAAAATCTTAATTTTTCGTAGCCTGCTACGTATGTGCTACGAACTGCTACGAATACTCGTACATTCTCTAGCTTTATCGAAGCCAAACAAAGAAAATTTACTTAATGGTTAACACGTTCTCTTTTTAATTATAATTATTGATTAAATAAATGCTATCTCCAAAAATCTACTACGTTTGAAACTTTTATCTTTTGTTATCATACCTGTTCTTTCCCTACCTTTACGACTTCACGTTACCTTGGGCACGCGTCGCGCGTTAGGTGTACCTGGCGCGTGCGATGCGCGTGGGCACGTGGGCGCGCCGGTGCGTGCACGCACGTGGATTCGCCCGCGCGCATCGCCGTAATGGTGGTCAGCAGAGTGCTGAGTCTTGTTCCAGAGAAGGTCCATTTCACACAGTCATGCAACAATTGAGTGAACATTAGTAAGGTGCTTTATGGTTTAATAGTATATTTAGGTCGTGCTGTTAAAAAAATAGAGCTAAAATACTACGTCTGTTACTTTGAAAGTGTAAATCTCCTCCATTCCACTCCTCTTTTGTATTTTTCGTTAATTGTCACAAACGTACGTTCTTCAGTGTCAAAGAATACCCTGGAAGTCCACATCAAAACGCCTACTTGACTTTTGTATGATATTTGCAAAACGTCATTCAAGTGTTAAACTTTCACAAAGGAGTGAATGGGGACGAACAAAACGAAATCAGTGTCGAATGCGCCCGCGCATAATATTGGACATCAAATGGATGCGTTTACGTAAATATAGACTATACCTTTTATTATCTGCGAAGTTTGATTGCGGTCGAGAAGCGTGTCTCTCACCCCCCGAACTATTCACCAAGGATGATTGATCTACAGCAGATTGACAGATTTTTTTATAATAGGTACCAGTCGAGGGTAGTTGGGTACAGACGAGCGAATATTAAAGGCAATTGTTGTTTAATTTTTACAGTGGTGGGGTGGTTTCGAGTGTTGTAATAATGTTTTGATAATAGCGGTATCCGTTCAGCTCATATTTCTTATTCAGAGTGCGTGGGACCGCGCCCGGTGATTGCGCTTACACTGTCTGTTTGAATTTAAAACGTTTAGGCTACACCGTTAGGAACACCTTGTTGTTTTAATTTAATGACTAATATTATCATACCGTTTATGGGTTCAAGGTGTCAATATTAAAAGTTTTTTGACGTAACAATCTTAGATATGACGATTTAATATTAAGTTAGGTATTGAAAGTTCAATTCGACTTGATTTCTTTATGGTTGTCTATTGTCACTAAGTAATAATAGGACAGGACATTTTATTACGCATTTTTAAAGTGTTAAGTTACGTTAGATATTATTTTAATCTGTCACAAATCGACAGCTCGCCATTGAAGGCTGACCCTTGGCGGGTGCTTATTTGGCTTAGTAGAGTAAAGTTTTTTATTAGTATTTTTTACCAGCGTTCGGACAATAGAAGTGGAGCCATTCGATACTTTAGCACAATGTGCCCACTGATCCTCATTGATCGCCAATTACTGGACATTAAGTACCTTAAACGCTTTTCATGTCCGCTATTTGTAGCAACAAATCAAATATGAAAGGAAACAGCGTACAATGGACCGTTCAAGATCTGCATTCAATATTTTTGGCTGTTATTATTTGTTCGATAAGCCTGTTTTTTTCGGACATTACAACAATGGAATGTGGGAGCTTATTTTTTTCATTGCGCTATAGGATTTTGCGATAAAGACGAGGTCAAAAGTTGGGAATAAAATATCAAAATACCTATTCGAAAAATGAAGTGTCGATTTTTATCGTAATAATGTTGAAAAAATATCAAATAAGAATAGCTACTAGAGCTACTTAAAAAGCTCATTTAAATACTCTACGCGCGTCCTACACAGTCGGGACTTGAGTTGCGCGAGCGCAACAAGGTGTGCTTTTCGAGGCGCACGCGCCACCGCGTCTATTGTCACGCCCGACACGCTCATCACACAGTTCCAATGGAGCGCACACAAGAACGCACATTATTGCACATTTATTGCGCATCTTCAAAGCTTTGTTAGCTTTGTTACATCTTTTATTTGCTTTTTATCAATAAAAATGTCGGCCGACAACGATGTATGTTTTCACGCTATAATTCAGCCACCGTGATTCGTTTATTAGGGGAATTAGTGAGGATTTTTCAGATTAGCGGAGCAAATAATGTTCTCGGATTCCATTTATTTGTGTTTGATAACGTATAAGGTTACCCACTAACATTTTTATTTACCAGCAATATTTAAAGTAGGTTTAAACATAGGTGCAACATCATGTTGAGGTTCTTAGTGCCGATTTCACCAATGTTACTAAACGCGTTCAGTACATCTAAAACGGGTTCAAGAGTGGTCAGTGTCAATATTCCATAGAAAATAACGACACTCACAGCTCTTAAACGTAGTTTATGTTTTGATCGCGTTCAATTTCATAGGTGAAATCAGACATTAGTCTCTGGCAGACATCTCCATAGCCGGAAACATATCTTCCCCAACAATACCATCATAGACGCTTCAACTTCCGTCTGTAAGTCCCACGGTGAATCACAGATCACTCGAGACGGTTCGTTTAAGGTCTTGGTGGTCATCTGAGAGCGGAGCCGCGCCGTCTGGTGGCTCAGACATGCGGGCCTCTCACTGGGTCACGACCGCCACATCGACTGCTACTGAGTATAGTGTCCATTTGAGGACTCGTAATTCGGTTATAATTGGGACTAATCGAGTAGAAGATTGGGGAAGGTCACTTATGTTGAAGACGTGTTGGACATCTGGTGTAGTTAATTGGCCGAAGACACGTCATGTAGAATTAGTAAAGCTGTTATCAGACACTTCACTTGAGTGACTGTTGATTTTTGTTCGTTCACACGACTCCGACAACATTTCATTTCATTTTGCTGTTTATTTCATGATAGGAAGTTACGGTAGGAGAGTGAAAGGTGCTGAGTGCCGAAATCTAACATCGTTAGATCGGGTCTTTTATGAATTTATATTTCGCTTTATAATCATTTTTTGTTCATCCTTTTCACTTCGAGTGATATATGCCGAATGAAAGACAAATATTAACAAAAAATTAAGCCACTCAGATCAGCTTGAGTTGATTTTCAATCTCCAGAATAACCGGGAAGGTAAAACTTTTGATATCAAGAGTCAGGGCCGCGTAGCGAAATGACAATGATAAATCCTACTGCAGTAATTATCTACTCAAATAGTTTATTAAACATGAATAAGCGTATTTATTTACTCGTTCTATTGTCGTGCAACCACAGCCGGTGTCAATTTTCAGCGCAGCCACACGACCGCCTCCAAATATTGTGATAATCCGTCCATTCTCCATTGTCACTCGATGACTTGATAAAAAAAATATAAAAAGTCCATCCGCAAAGCATCCCCTGGGACCACTCCATGGCGCACTTCTTCCCTCATTCCCATAATCTATTCCAATTAACTGACAGCACCATATTGTGATATTAACACAATGAATTCTCCCCTCTATAAAATGTAATCGTTATGATGAGCAATAGTCATCTTTATTGTTGTGGACTATGGTCCATATTTCTGTTTGATGTCATTTGATTGCTTTTTACGTTTTGGTATACTTTAACAGATCTTATTGTTGGTATGTGTATTACAATTTTGATTATTTTACTTATAACCGTGACAAAAGGTTTAAATGGTTTTAAGGATTATTATTTTATTTGTCATCTTAATTCTTAACAATTGTTTTTTTTTATTTTCTGCCTGTTTAATGTTTATGCCTGTAAATTGTTAAAAAAAAAACACTTTTACAGGTGAAAAACTACTTATGTTCCTAAACTAGAGTTTGGTGTTTCCTTTCCGACAACTCTGCGAAGAAAGACTGAAACAAACTCAGACCTCAATGTATTTTAGTTAGATAATTATTCCATTATGATTTAGTCAACACACTCAGCACCTGACTATTTGACTGATAATTTATCATGTATGACGTCAGACGCGGGTCAGGTGCTGGGTTGCTACCAACACCACCTATCGTAATCAGGCAATTACACTTAAAGTTCATTGTCATGTGGGTTGCCATATGATATGCCTTAACTGTTTTAAGTTAAAAATATAAAATACTCAAATCGATTTTGTTTCAAACGCGTATCCTAACGTCTCATTGGAGATTGCGACGGCTGACGGCATTCATGGATATTGACAATTGAAATAATTGGGTTTCTTGTCCTCCACAAAACTTTTTCAGCTAGCTTTCTATCTGATTGACAGTTAAAGGTAATTTAATTTGAGGCTAAAAATAATGATCTCAAGTATCCATTGCAAAAATTGGCCAAAAATTTACACTCATGGAAACACTTAGTCTCCATCCGCCTGTTTGTATTCCACCTACATCACATCAAACCCCGAAAAATTACCGATACAGTTATTATCTTACATCACAATCATCCAAGCTAACTTTCTGGCGACTAATCCTACCAGATAACCGGTCAACCCTCCCTCCTGTCAGATACTAGATGGCTGCTATTAACCCTGATATAATCACCATTGTCTTTGCCCTTTCCCACAATCAGCCGATTAGGGTCGCTCCGTGCGTTACCGAGTTAGCGCTGATACACTGATAGACCTGATAGTAATGAACTGTTTTGGCGAGGGTATGTTTCTACCTATTATTGTGATAATGTCAGAGGCAGTTAGAGCTAATTTTGATCAAGCTTAAATACTCGATGTCTGTTGTCAGATTCTGAAGGAAGTTTTAGGGTCAAGAGAATATTGTGAACATGTGTTGATAGCATGGTTTAGCACCTTTCTGTAATATGTATTCTTATTTGCCAAAAAACGGTGAATGATTGAGGCTTAAGTGTTGTCGAGTGTCAGTTGGTAAGGAATTATTTTGTAAATTTACTGTATCCGTTTTAAAAGTAACTTCTTACCATCATACAGCTATTTACGATCAACTAAAGTAATCGAATAACCACACGCGTCTATTTAAATATAGGTGGCAGCTGTAGAACTTAAACAAAATGCAGCACGTGCTTACATACTTAAGGTAAATCGTCAAAAACACGCGTTTCCCACACAAACCGCAACGGGGAAGCGATAAAATCGATACGCCAATTTATATCGAGAAATATAACTTTATATCGATAGAAAATTACTGTTTTGTAATGAGTGACGTTCTCAGGAGCAGCAGGAGGCTCGGGGGCGACCGTATCTCCGTGTGAGATCTGCCGATTTTATGAGTCAGTCCACAATGCTTGTAACGACCGCGCTGTAAAATTACGATTATTGTTTACGGCTTTTTGGCTCCGAGTTTGGTAGCTACTTAGTAATTGTTATTGTATTATTGACTTGTTGGTTTTACTGTAAAGAAACAGTAATTATAAAAGGTTGCACGGCGATACAGTTACATGGTTTTGTCAAATGTTTTGTGCTTGTCCACAATAATATTGTGTTGTTTATTGTTTCTTGCAGTTTAAAATAAAGCCGTCTTAGGTACATTTATACCGTGAATTTTATTAAAGCCTTATCACCAGCCCGTGATCTAACAAATACGAAATTCAACATTCTGTGAAAATAAAGCTCTACCACTAGCTGGATCCTTATAGACATATGTCTATATCTATTCTCGAAATATCCAGTTGGGTATGTGGTTTATAAGGTCATTCAATTTTAAGTTCATGATGCAATCGATATCCAATCAAATTCCGCAAGCACGTACAGCATCGCTCCTGCGCACGGCTCTGCGCCCGCGCATCGCAGCGCTATGAAAGGAGCGCTTCATGCAGGTGGCCGACATACGATACGCCATTGTATGTCAGCTCGTCGAAGCCTCCTCCGTTTGTCTCCCGTCAAAAGAATTCCTCGCAGACAACTCACCCCGCTACTAATTACGCGAGGCCAAAGAATTTGAAGCTTTTATGTGGGGGTTTTGTGCCTATAAGCTATGCAACTTGATAAAAACGAGCTTTTAGGTTGTGTGCAGAAAGAAACTGAGGTTAAAATAATTGAATTGTTTAGATTTTTATTAAATTCAATAAAGTAGGTAAAGAGGAAGAACATAAAATAAAAACTTACCTTAAAAATGTGTCCGTTTGGATTGAGGAGCCAAAATCTACCAAATCGGACAATTTACTACTAAATATTGGTAGTTGCGTTTGAATATGAGACATGGCCCCCCAATCCATACGGACACTAAAAACTTACCAACGAAATCATGAGCATTCGATGTTTGGAAAGAGCACCGTCCATTGTTTGCTGAAAACATTACGCTGAAGAAAATTCAGGACCAACCACACTGATTAAAACTTTCTATCTTTTTATAGGAAGAAGGAGAAAATGGGATCTAATGAAACTCTTAAATCTAATAAACATTATTACGTATCAAAATCGTGTAGGTACAAAAGATTTTAACGAAGTGACCCATCTGATTTTAATTTAATCAATGCTTCTGACTCATCTTGCGTATACGCACAAAGTGCGCCAGCGATTCAAACGAAATGAAAAGCGTTTTGTGCGGTATTCCATCCATATTGAGAGTGCGCATGTGCGCCGCTTACAAAAGCTTTGCGAGCACAGGAGGCTTTGCGTACCTTCTTCTATTTATTACTGATGTCTGCTGCGATTTGGCTTGAACAAATAAACAATAAGTACCTATTTATACATTGTTTTTCCTTATCTTGTTTAATTCATCCAGGACGCGTGTTTTGATAATACCTTGATGCATGATGATTAATTATGCGTCCCATTTGCGCCTGTATAAACACTAACGCACGTGGGTGCTAATAGCTATTACAAGATCATTACTTATCAAAAGATGTTCTATTTATTACCAATGCAAATTCTAATATATTGACCATTAGGCTCGTTTTCTACATATAACTTAGCTTAGGTCCACATGGCAGCCAGCACGTGTGCAAGCCCGTATCGTTTGCACCCGATGTTCGAATCTAACGTCCGCAGGTAATTGCGTAGCGTTTGACCAAACGTTTGCTTGCATTTCCATTTTGTCATTAGCTATTGACTATTAATTCTTGGATTATGACTGGTAGTGGACATAGGGGCTTGCAATTTTCACATTAGCAGCTGCCGCCTACTAGATATATGTATCTGTGCAAAAACTTTTCTACGAGGAAAGCCACCTGCGTGATTCAACGTGATCTGTATCTAATCATGGCTACGCACACGTCCAAGTCGCCTGCTACGACACGTTTAGGCATCGATGTATCGATTTATCACGTTGGTCAGAGCTTTAATGAATAGTTTTCGATTGTGATAGATAACTTTAATGAAGTCTCTTTTTAATGTGTGTTTTAAAATTAATCTGTTGAGGTGTAAGAATTCTAATTTCGAATGCCTATAAAAAAATTGACAATCAAATTTATTTCAACTATTTACCGCACTAACAACAACGTTAATGAATTGCATAAGGGCTGATATTGTAAATAAACAGTGTTTGAAATAAGAACAAAACACCCTTGTTACTATAGATAGTAAGAGTAGTCCGCAGCATTTAGCTCGTTGTGCCTCTGGCCTCAGAGGTATTTCGATAGCTTACTCCATACTAAGTAAGGTCATATATCTTACAAACAATGGCACAGTGCAAGGTTGCAATGGGTCCCATCTCATGTAGGTTTGAAAGGTAATGAAGTGGCTGATAGACTGGGTAAATTAGCGGTTACTGAAGGTCAAGAATTTTCTATACTCGTAATACCTAATTATGTGGAACAATTAAGCGATTGCAAAAAAATATGCAAAGATAGGTTTAAGGAATACTTCCACGAACGAAGTAGGGAAAAGGGTATCTGGTATAAAACTATACAGTATCAACCTCCTGGAGTACCGTGGATGGCTATGAAAGAACTTAGTAGGCTGTGAGAGATAAAAGTAAATAAATATGATATTGGTCCTTATGTTAAAGTTTTAGCGCAGCCTTCAACTGAGATAGCTAACCTACTTTCTTTTTTGTATAAACACCAATAATTGAAATTATATTTATAGATTTAGTTAAGAAAAGTTTGAGGTATGATGAGGCTGACATGCCACTGTGGATGATTATGAAAAAGAAGAATAAAAAAAAAACCCTTGGTACTATAATAGGATGCGGTATAAACACTGGGAGAAACAACTCGTTTTTATAACAGCTCCTTACACGGATAGGGTAATTATCACGTTTGCAGCCATTATGTAATGTCCACTCTATAAAATCGCGACAACTGGTTTAGCTCGACTAGTTCAAGCTTGGATAGGGCTGCTAGTAAAGGTATCGTGAATTACTTTGTTGTGGTTTCGCCTTGATTGATTTCAAATTCAATTAATTCAGAGTAAAATCCCATTTTTCCCAGGACTAAGCAAAATTAATTGAAAACATTGTTTAAATAACTCAAAAGTCTCGCTCGTCATGTGAATGTTATCTCCTGTATTGTGGCAATGGAAAAAAAATTAAAGTATAACAGAAGTATCCTCTTTACTGTTCTATATATTTATAGAAAGTGGTAGGGTGGTAGCAGTAATGGTCATTTACATAATATAATGTTAGCATTGTTGTCCATGTTATCTTTTACGAGTTGCTTGAGTATAACGATTTTTAACACTTTGAGCGAAGCAACGTTAAATTTGGAAACACGCTAGTTGAGACAACGTTTAATCACGTCAAAAAATGGTCTTTTTTTAAATTGCTAGCGCCACTCCACGTCAGTTTTATCGTCACATGCATACTTTTTCGACGTTTAGTAATTGAAGGCCAATTCTCGTACCTACTTAAAAAAAGGATAAAATTCAAGTCGCAATCTCATCTCAGCGACTGTCAATTTGAACATTTGTCAAAATTTTATGTAAATTGGTTGCATTTTTGACTGAGATTAGAATTTTGTATGGGAAAATAGTGCGCGGCTCAAGGAATATTTGAACAACCGGATGCTTTGCTCACATCTCCATTCGAATTTATACCATTTTAATGACGACTGCAAATCAATGTTTTAAAAACTTACTTTGTAAGCCAGCCCTGGTCAACCACGTGGTGATAGGACAACACCTGTTAGCTAAATTTATCTAAGCTGTTGCAATCAGCTCGAGCATCTGCCTGCCTAGATTATTACACAATAACTCTATGCCCTTAAGTGTGCACACCAGTCCAGATGTACACCAGGGAGCTATGAACTTGTGACCATTTTATGAACTACTTATATATATAAGATGGTACCTATTGCCCGGATAAATTAATAAAATTATACGAAGACAACGTTTATTTATATTGCCCTTAACATGTAATTTAATAAGCAGGTTATGCAGGGGTATGGTGGAATAATTGGTTACGGCGGTGTTTATAATTTATTATAAGTACTGTTTTAGGGTTCTTTTAATTTAATTTGCACCAAAGAAAAAAAAAAGTTTGTTGGAAATTTACGACTGTCAAGTTGGTTGACCGGTGTCGGTATATCTTGACCATATTCTGTCCTTTGGCAAAGAGCATCTCTACAAACGGGGATATCGACAAGAATGTACCTTGGGTGGGCCGCATTTTGCAAAGAACAATGTCAGATGTCCATAGCAACTTTGGCTCAATATTAATTTGTCACGGACAGTGAACATTTTTACGTTTTTTTGTGCACTCTAATGTCCAAAAGCTTTTCTATGATTTCCACTTTTAGACTGAACTTTTATAAAATAAGTTATTCCGACATTTTAAATTGGAGGTAATTTTTTTTACGGAGAGTAAATTAAATGTTGTTTCATTTATACCACAATTCATACAACTTAGTTGATAAGACATTGTCACAAAATATGTTGTATGGATAAAACACAGTAAGGCTATAACGCAAACGCAGAGGAGTACGAGAAGTAAACAAACGTACACATAGAAGAACACCGACATCAACAAAGATGTTTGACATCGTGTCATCGTCAACTCACTGTCAGTTTCAGCGCGCGCGATTTTGACACAACTGCAGAAGACGTTACCTAACAGGGCTGCCATTACATGGCGATTAAGTTATCGAACACAGATCAGGAAAATCGATTTTTTGAATTTGTTGTTTTATTCTTTAAATAAACCACATGTATCTATAATAAACACGGTGAAAGTATTAATAAGGTAAAAAAACAATAGTAATAAAAGACAATTGTAAGGTAGTGAATAAAAAGTAAAGAGTAAATCGCTTTAATTATTGAGAATAATCGATTCCAGTGGCAGAACAGACTACCTTACACTTTTTTTTTTTTAAAGCCAACTTGTCATTCAACAACATTAATAATCACAAATCGTGCGAAGCCAAAAGAAAAAAAAAAAAAAACATTAATAATAAAATGATTACTATTAAAATGATTTTCTTTTCGAAAAGTTCTCGAAAAGAAATTAATATTGTTTAATAAGTTGCAATTTTGTATTTAAATTATTATAAGTAACATCTTTGTGTCCGTTTGAATTTTGTTTTAAAAGTTGTGTAGGCCGAAACCTGACATTGTCCTTTGACGGAGGCATTCTGAAACTAGACAAAACCCACAATGTCTGAAGATCCGCCTCTATAGTCAGTGTGTTCTGTCTACCATGACGTGAGAGACGACCTTAAAAAACCTAAAACCTAGGTGAGGTTGGCACAGGAACGTAGAGATTGACACAAACAGAGAGAGGCCTATGGCCAGCAGTGGGTGAAGGCAGGCTGTGGATGATGATGAAAATGAAATGAAAACTATACTTACCATGGCTTGTTTAAAATTGGGACTCATTATATTGGAAGACTTGCGGGATTTTCAATATATGAATTTATGAAAAATGTGGCATTGCACCTTCACGATCGTTGAGTACTTTGTTACTTACTTATATGGATAAAAATAAGTTCCATAAGTGCCTTATGAAGAAGATAAAACGGGCAAAACGCCCGTTTTATCTTCTTCATAAGGCACCTTCTTTTTTTGAAGAGGGTATTTTAGGGTTTTACGCTAAAAAAGCTTTGAGCAAATGTTTGAAATAATATGAAAAAATTGTAATGGAAATTATACATAATTGGCTGCGTGTTAACAGCGTGCAAGCAAAATATACGTAACTTCACCGCGTGAACAGCATTAATTAAACAAAATTAAGTGAACACTCGTAATACGTAATAAACTAATTACGAACCAGATGTGTAAGGTAATTTCGCAAAAACTACGGAGGTCCGAAGATCGTGAGCAAAAATGCAGACAACCTGTTATTTACTTAAGTAGAAATAATGATATTCTCACTAAGAGTTAGCTAATGACTTAATAGAAACTTAAAACCTTTCTTGGTTCTTGTAAATCGTCTATGGTCAGCTATCTATGTAATAGATAGAAAAGAGTAAACTCAATTTACGTTATTGAAAAACCTTTAATTAAATTGATATCGAAAAATGTAAAGAAAGCTGTACTTACATTGCATTAATTTTATGACTACATTTTAATTTGAGAAGTTTTAATTACAACTTTATTAGAATGCATTATCTAGCTATATCCGGCGAAACTAAAATTAAAATAGGAAAACATTTTGCAATGTCGATAAAATAAACTTGTACTTAGTGTAAAACATCAACAAAGTAACGTGAGCTTTTAAGTTTTTAAAATAATCTTAATATTAACTTTTAAAACAAAGAGTGTTGCAAAAACCGTTACATTATGATACGTAACGCGATATATTTAAATGGTTTTATATGAGAATTTATTTGTATTCGCATTGAGTTTTTCCCAGCGGCGCGTGCGCTCAATTGGGAGCCCGCATCCACTGATTGACGTAGGACTTTGGCGAGCACAATACCGTTACACTTTTCACTGACACCCTAACTTAATGCAATACTTGTTAAAGAGTATTAATCCGCCAATTGTTGAGTCATTCATCATCAGCAGCTTCGACAGGAAAAGTGGTTTTGAGGAAAACAGTGATAACATAACATGTTGCGTTTTTTGTTTTGGGTTTTAACTTTCTGCGCAACTGTAAAACATAGGTAGGTAAGGACAGTCCGCGATGGCTAAGCTGAGCTTTGCATTGTTGCGAGTGATTACCAATTGCAACAATGCGATCGTGCCTCAGGCCGATTGGCCGACGCCCGGGTGTCACCATTGTGTGGATCGCCCGGAGGACACGGTGGAGCATACGGTGGAGGTTTGCCCAGCTTGGGCGGAGCACCGCAGTGTCCTTGCGGAGGCGATCTCTCGCGTCCGGCCCTGGTCCATGCGCCCGGGTCGACGGTGCGTCGTGTTCCACGCGCGCCTCAAAGAGATGTCAGCACAAAATGACGGGGTCCGATAGGGCCGACGCCTCAGGGCGCGGGTAATTCGATAGAGATAACCGTGGCCCTGGCACAGGCAACTGAAGGAACACGGGTGGGTTTTAGTCAGTTAAAGTCTGACACGCCCTCCCGCTCCACCCAGAGCGGGAGAAGTCATTTGATGATTTCCCACCCAAAAAAAAAAAGGCCGATTGGCCGATTGCCAAGCAAAGGACGCGTCGCCATGTGCACTCACACAAATGCATAGCTCAGCTTAGGCCTCGCGGACTGTACGTAGGTAGGCTATTACTGTTTCCTGTCATCATTTTCATTAACAAAAAAATATTTTAATTATCTTGTGCTTTCCAGATACATAATAAGAATAGTAGTAACTTTCAATTATGAAATTGTTGGCTTTCAGTTTGAAAACATAATTGATGGAAATGGAACTCCCCGCGTTGATATATGCAGCACTAATTTTATTAATTTCATCAACTGTAGTTGAATAAAATTAAACTTGTAAGCAAATAGCTCCCATAAAAAAAACGAAAAAAAAAACCTAGACCAGTGTAAATTACACTAATCGAATGTGATGATCTTGATGACATGACATGATACATTGAGCTCAGTTGGTTTGTGACAGAAAGGTGGATAGTCGCGCTGCCCAGGTGGTCAGGCAACCCACCCGGCACACGACGCATCTTGCACGCTACGTGGATGCATCATCCTTTGGTATCCCGGGCTGATCTTTGAACCGAACTCTATTAGTTATTGGTAGACAAAAACAGCATACAAAAAAGTTTTACATAGAAAGTTGTATCAACAACGTTAATAAGTTCAGTCAAGAAAGTAATTGTTTTTCAAATTGACAACAATACGTCAACATAACATTTCATACATCTGTCAAAGAAGAACAGTTGTGATTTGAATTTAAGTTAAAAAGTAAGTGTTAAACTTATGTAAATTTGTAGTAGGTAGGGCTAATTCAAAATTATTTGCATGTATGTATTTCATGTGTATATATATTTTTGCCATACGTTGGTCGAAGCACAACAAACAACTGAAACAAACCGCAAGTTAGACCTAAACATTTAAATAGGCCTTTAAAAATCCAATTATGTTCTTAGCAAGTAATAGAAGACGTCTGTGGTCAAAACTAAATAGCTTTGGGCATTAGTTAAATATTGTTAGGTTCGTGTTACGTACCGGCGACCATTTCTTTATAAATACCATAGAGATAAAATGGTCAGTTTGTGGTCAGCGGCCATAAACAGAGTGCTGCACCTTTAGCGCTCTCAAAAGATTCCTTTGTCTATTTTTATGGGATTTAAAATTTCACTTTTCATTGTCTATGGATTCACTTATTATGCTGTGTCTATGTTGTGTTCTTTCTGAAGAGGTAATGGTATATACATAACAAAAATCTTTAATTCATTAACTGACAGACAAGGCATAGCCGCTGGTTTAGCAGAATGAAATTTTGCACAAGAGGTGCTGAAAGGGTGTAAAGGAAGGTTTTTGAATATTCATCCGCTAAAGGCAAGGGTAGGTTAGGCGATGAAAGTTTGTATGGAAGTTTGTCATTTTTGTACTAAATTTATGATTAGGTTAAGTAAATACGTAAAAACTCAAAAAGTTGCTATTATTTCTAACGTTAACAAAAATTTACAGCGAAGATGAGATTTTCAACCACTTTTCCTTGTCTTATCTAAAGATGGTTATGTATGGATGTTTCTCACAACCTTTTTTTCTGAGTATTTGGTTTTTTTGCGTCATGTTTGCCGCAAATAAACGATTTTTCTGTCTTCTTCTTCTTTCTTTCTTCTTGCAGCTAGTTTTAATTTAAAGTAATTTTTGCTACTCTCCGTACATCCCAATTTTCCACAACAACATTCATAAACTGGGTGGCAGGGACGCCGACGCATTGTAACCATGAATTCAACATATGATTCTAGACCACCTAGCGTAGAAATTATTCATCGGTTTTCAAAAAAAAAAAAAAAAGATCTTTTATACTGCCACCCCGTATCATAGCAGAAGCACATTGTAAGTTGTTACCAAAACAGTAGTAAAGGTGGTTAGGCCACAAGTCACAGCAGTGCTTACGGTATCTGGAAAAGGCTTTTCCTAATTACTTGGGGTGTGTTTTGTTTGGTGCTATCGGCGTGTAACGAGCCGCAAATGGGTGCGATCGCACGATCATGCGGGCTGCCCGCCCTTCGCAGCCGCCCGCCCCCGCCCCCGCCCCCGCGCGCTTCAAAGGCCTTTGAACGTGTGCTGAATTGAGACACACTGATGAACGGAGCGGGTAACTTGTGAAGCGATGATATTGATTCATTGGCTGGTCTAGTGTGACCTCGAGAGAGGTCCGAGCGGTAAGAACTAAGCTCGCTTGGGTAGGAGCTTCGTAGTCGAGTAGGAGTGAGTCTTCTTTAACGCTAGTGTTTATTTATCTTTGTTATTAGAAAGGTTTTTATACTACTGATGACATGAAAAGAGAGTTACATTTGGTCATTTACAACAAAAAAAACAGAGCTGATTCAGTTTAATCAATTATTCTGTACGCGAAATATGGATCGCGTCGCGGTTGGTCTGTAATAAGTTAGGTGTTTGGAATATCTTCGTAACATTCTCATAGACTTTACTTGAAATAATGCATTTTGTAATGTTTTTACGTGAAAGAAATTTTTTCACAAAGTTGGCGTTGCATCGTCGCGCCGGATGAAAATCCATAAAATCGCTTCTGCTCCTCACCGTATCATCAATATTCACAGATAAGCACGGCAGTGGTAGCAGCGGAATCTCGCGTCTATCCTTGTTAATGAGTTTATCTCACATGTGGTGCAATTAGCCCATTGAATGTGGCACAAGGATTACTGCGAGGTGCGCGGTCAAAGCTCTTTGTCTTCTATTCTCTTTATTCAAGAATGACATCTTTCAGGAACTATTTTGTGTTGGTGGTTGTGTCAGAAAAACAGTTACATAAGGCTCTATGCAAACGAGTACCTTCACATAATTATGACTGTTAATTAGTATCTGTTCACAACACATTATCTCTTTTTTACCAAAAGTAAGTATGTAATTACCTGATGGCATTATTAATTACCTACTATCAACGTTATTTAATGTTACTTTGTTTTAATTGAAATCTATACTGTTACGTGGAACCTGTAATCATTGTCTTTCCCACATTTCGTGTTTCCATTTCCAGCCCTGCCATTGGTTGGCGGAAAATCGATCGCGGTCTATGTAGGTTGGCTACTGCACTATAGACAGGTACGTTTATTGGAAGGTATACTTACTACTGTGAACTATCTAATAATTGGTAATTCCCTGTTATCGTTTAGTCTTTGGGTTTTTAACATTGTTTTATTGACAAATCCCCTACGTATTTACCCTAGTTATTTAGATAAAGCGAGCTCCGTTTCACAGTGTAATGCGATTTGCAGATTTTTTTAAATATTTTCCTTAAATTTCCTTGAAGGTTGTTGTCCTCTTTAGGTTCTTTGAACTTAAATCAAGGCTAAGGTTCGTTTCTATACAGAATAAAAGTGAATGGGGATGATGACAATTTTTTAATTTTTATCTCAATTTTTTTATTATTTCCAAATAGTACAAATAGTATTACAACAAGTGTAAAAGCTTAAAAAACTGCCAAGTTATAAACGTTTTAAAGTAAGTGTTAGACTAGGACAGCATTATCGTAGAAGTGACGTCACGCCTACGTAACTTCATACTAGCGCCGTACATTGTTCTTACCGCGCGACAAGGACAGGAATAATCCCCTTCAAAAACTTTTAAAGCGTGTATCTTCTTCATTTTTACATCGATTTAACAGATTTTTTCAATTATCTCATTTTTACTATGCCTTCTTTGAAAGTACATTATTTTTACGAACAGTTTTAATAGTAGTCATCATCCGAACCCAATTCACTCATTGAGAACGCGCAGTCTACTAGAAGAACGAAATGTCGTGCACTTCGTCTGGAGTGACGGGATCATCAGGGTCTTCGACGGGAGGGAGGGAGGCTCTCCGTTCGACTTCAGCGTCGACGTTGTTCAGGTGAACTTGGTCTACTGGTTGAGAGCTGGGAGAACATTGGGACTCTACGCTGTCAGCAAGACATTCAGCCTTGTCGGGACTGTCGAAAGCGACACTCTTGTCGGGGCGGATGAGTCTGTCGGGGCGGATGAGGCTAGTGTTCCATACACAGCGTGGCGCTTTAATAGCGACATTATTTGAACACACGTACACGGTTTCACTTACCTGAGAGGTTATCGTTGTGTGGCTAAAACCAATTTCTTTATATGTTAAGTGTAATTAGAAGAAAAAAAAAGTAACTTTTACGTTTTATAAAAGTTTAATTTCCATAAAAGAGTTATCATTTTTTTATTTAAGTACTAAATTATCTTTAATAGTTTTTTCAACACACTTGCTCATAAAGTGGCTCTATGGTCACCGCAATTAGGCACAGAATGACACCCATAGTCAAACTGTGACTTTTTCATTGCCATAACTCACTAGTGAGTTATAGATTTTTTTTAATATTATTGGTCGAGTGGCGTTGTTCTTAAATCATTTTCTTCGTAACTAGTACTTGTAGACATTTTAATTAATTAATAACTATAAATTCAATAGTGAAAACGAGTTGTGAAAAATGTTTCGCTATGGCGGGAAAAATTAATCAGTTTACCTATGCGCGCGCATTGCGATCGGCCACAGACTAAAGGGATGAGGTTTTTTTTATTTTCCGCGCATAGGGTTTGCGCCTATTCTGCCAAGTACAAAATGGGGAATTAAAAGTTTTCTTCTATTACAGAGAAAACAAAAGTTATATTTGAGTGAAAGTTTTATTTATTAAACACGTATGAGTTAAAATTATCTATTTAAATAAGAAGTTGCATGAAATGAGCAAGCAATATGAACATTAATTTATTTGTTCTATTGAACACGATATTTTTTTGAATAAAATGAGTTTTTATTGATATTTTATTCACAAGAGTGTTGAAAAACGTCGTATGATACACGTGTGTATTGATAATTACCGTCCTCGGCTCTCTTAACAACATACACATATATAACTAAATTAAATTACTAAATAACTAACTACCTATACAAATGAATATAAAACACTCAGGCGTATAAGTACTCGTCCGCATCGCTGTCATCCGGAAACGTGCACAGAAGACCGGCAGCATTGCCACGCTGAATGGCAATGCTAATTCTTTGGCCAAAAAACAATCCAGCCCTCTGGCCACGTGAAGTGTCGACTAGCCGGTGAGAAATTTGTTTAAAAAGGAGACACGCACTCGGGCCCCATGACCCGAGCGTTTCGACCCCAAAAAGCTCAAAACTGTAGTTACCCATAAGGTTACAGTATTTGCGACGATTGAGGGTCTCAGCAGCCGCAGCAGCAGCGCTAGCACTACTTGCCGTGCTAGGAACATGAGATGGAGCAAGGGTATCGACACAGGTTGCGTCCCACACCAGAGGCCTAAGTACTTATTTAAGTACTTTTTTACAATTTTCTAAAATAGCACGTTGGAGCAACCTGTGCTTTAAGGACTGTGGCGTACAGGTCATTACAGGTCACCGGGGATACATAACATCGCATCAATGAAATTAAAAAATACAACGTGGAAAAAGTAGGCGAATTGAAAGAACGAGAGAGCCCCGTGTCCGGCGAGCGGAGCAGGCGGTAGTTTTAAATTTACGAATTATAATATGATTACTGGCCAGTAGCCCTACCCGTGATGGATAATGAAAGCGAGCACTAAGAAAGGATTTTCGGAACTTCTTCCCCTAATTAAAGGAGTTGAAATAGGGGATGAAAGGTGGTATGGAAGCTCGTCATTTTTACCGATAGGAGATCCCTTCCGGCAAGACTTGTTTCAAATAAAACAAAATAATATCACGAATTCAATTGCAAAAAAAAAGCATCCCTTTAACAAAACCAACATGGCTCTGTCACGGCTATTGCCACGATTTATGTGATGTTCTCGGCCGACATGGAACAATTATGTAAATGACTGGATGCAATATGGTCTGTGAATTGCCTCGCTATCTGACCATCCTATCAACACGCGAGTTTTACTAATTGTATGCTGCTGTTATTACTCAATGCTTTTATAATACCTCGGGATATTACTTAAATATTGTATTTAATAGAGAAAAAGACTGTGGCTGATAAGTTACACTTGATCGATTGACCTCTTTCTTGAAGTTGGACCTACCTAACACGGTGTCATTATAAAGTGTTTTTGGAAAACATAAGAAATTGCAACACACGCAATCGTAACACATGAAACAAAGTATTTTTATCAAGTTCCTTAGAAAGTGCAACGGACTTAATATGTTAAAATGCTAATGGATTCTATTCTTAGTACCTACATACATGCCTAATCAGCCTATTATGTTCCCACTGCTGGGACACAGTCTGTGAGAAGGAGTGGGCGGTAATCCACCACGCGGCCCGGTGCGGATTGGTAGATGTCACATAATGTCTTCGAATTTTTGGTTCTAAGACATGCCGCTTTCCTCACGACGTTTTCCTTCACCGTTTTGAGATCAGTGGTGATGAAATAATTTACACAAAGTAATCCGCCCTTCGAAGCTACGACCTACAACTAGTAAGTCGCGGCCGTTACCACTGGGCCACCACTGCTCTCCAGCACCAGTACATACATTGTCCAAACATATTCTGTTAGGTAACAAGACTAATAAGCAATTTAACTCTATTAAATTGCTTATTAGTATTGTAGGCTGCATTAAAACATCCTAACTAATATTATAAATGCAAAAGTGAGCTTGTTTGTTACGATTTTATGCTAAAACGGCTGAACCGATTTGGATGAAATTTGGCATGCAGAAAGACCTGAATAAGGACATACGTTTTTTTTTTAAATCCATGAACGCAGACGAAGCCGCGGGCAACAGCTGGTTATTAATAACTTTGCTAATAGTATAGGATAAAAAACGTGAAAGAATAAGCGTTTTTCACCCATATAAAGTTTAATAGGTCACCGACTTGTTATATATTTTTTTAAGTTAAATGCAATATAACGCAGTAACAGTCCATCCACATACAATCCTCATGAATTCATTTTCAAAACAATCTGCGATTCGTACAACAACATTGACCAGCGAACGAGCTTTGTTTGCACTCGCTGGAGAAATGCGGATGACCACAACGAGGCCTTGACAGTTCAAGAAGCCTCTGCTCCTAGCCCCAAGGGTCCTTGCTCCTGATTTACGGGCTCCGAAAACCGCAGGGACTCAATGTGCCTTTGTTGCAAACACACTTTTATTGAATAATAAAATATTTCCACAAAATGAAACAACTTTATAGGTCCATAATTCCCTTTTAACGATCGCTGTTATGAAAATTTTTGCTGTTTTAGAAATATTCTTTTGTATTTCTATTTTAATATTAGGTATGTTTCTTTCGTTGAAAAAAGCGCTTTGAGTGTTTGGAGATTAGGTTTAAATTATAGCTTAGGCAATTCCACAAACCAATCTGCCTTCCTTTCCGGACTTTTCGTAACCAAGTTGGAGTCAGTCAAGGGCGGATCCAGGATTATTTTCTGGGGGGGGGGGGGGCACAAGGGGCGGACTGGCAAAAAATTAACACTAAGGTAACAAGTTCAAGTATGTATAAGAAGGTATAAGAAAGTGTCAAAAGAATAGAAAAATTTAATGTTTAGTAAAGACAGTTTTATTTTATGTTTCCTGCTAAAGATGTCCAGCACATCATAGATAGAGCCCGTTTTTGCCGCAACGTCTTGATGGATCTCCACCAATGACTATCTTTGATCTCCACAGTTCACAAAAATACCGTCTGGGGGGGGCACGTGCCCCCGTGCCCCCCCTTTTAAATCCGCCCCTGGAGTCAGCTTCCAGGATGCAGCTGAATCCCAGTATTTTACAACATGGAGCGGCTGCCTTTCTGACCTACACATCCCAGTTACTGTGTAACAGGATACCCCTTGGTAAGACTTCTGGTTGTCAGACTTTTGTGCTACCCGTAACGACGGCGAAAGATCTACGAATAGGCCTCAATGCAATTAAAAACTACTAACAATTAAATAATGACAACAGCAACATTAAATTAGTGGCGTGACGATAAAAACATAAAGGTAAAACACATTCGTGCTGAAGATACCATCGTTCGGTAAAACGCGAACACGGAGATAATGACTCGATGAATAATAATGAGCTCTGTAAGTGTGAATCACCAAATATATTTAAATTGTTATCAATTAAAAGCAATATAATAGCGATTTGAGTCGCGTACCCTGGCCATATGGTGTACCGCACGGGCTGACGTGGGCCCTTCAAGTTAGCGTCTGACCACAGTCATAGAAAATGCCATTGTAGAATTAATTACTTATTTATACAAATTTTGTGAGTCCAATGAATGAGAGTTCTTAGATAGTTATATCATTTTATATTATGTTGGTGTTGCATTGTAAACAAGCTAAAAAAGTATAGTGGTAAGTAGTGTTCCCAAAAAACCAAGACCACCAGTAAAATTATTAATTTGTATCTGTAAAAAATAGACCTTAAGCAAAATGATTGCTTTATTCATTTGAAAATAAGGGATGAATTCCAACTTCTTTCAAGTTATCGATTATTGTCACCACATCCGCGCGTTCACTGGCCTCCAACTTGATGTAAATTTGTCGGGCTCAATTGAAGTTAATAGGAATGTACGGAGGGTGAGGATCGCTACTATTGCCAGCTGACGCGAGGTGTGAGGGAATGCAGCCCTCCCTCGACACCCGACGACGGATGCACAATTGATGGTCAAATAAAAAACGCATGTTGATGTTGATGGCACGGACGTGGGAGGGCCCACTTATAATAACCATTTTAGGACAGTAGGAATTATGTTGAGAGAGAACACGTAACATGCATAGAATGCAATAGAATTATTATTTTGAGTTGAAAAACAATTATTGTACACTTATACACACATACACTACACTAACATATTGTAAACTTTTATTAGCAAAATATAATTTTTGACAATGAGTAAAAATATAATTGAGTTATTATATTTTTAACTCATTGTCACTCTGATATCTTTGTTTGTCATAGTCGACACTGCAAACGTAAGTTTAAATAATAAATTCATATAGGAGATACATCGATCACTAATATTTATTAGTGGTCGATGAGGAGATAATTATTTTTTAGGTATGTATACCTCCTACATACCTATTATGTAGCTGCTAATCATAATTCTCATTTACACTTATTATTAAAATATTAATTGAGTTTTTGTTACTTACCACCAAATAAACATTATGGAAATAAATAAACCACTCTATGCCACACATCTGGAGTGAATAAGTAAATAAAATATTCCAAAACACATTTCCCTACATTTGTAGTTTAGTAAAACAAATGTGTTTCCAGAAGTAAGTAGTGTCGGTAAGGGAGGGTGAACCTCATGAATGTTAAGCAAACAGATAATATGAACGGCTTAGCCTCCCCTCTGATAGCGACGATTGCTCACAATTGATGTGACTTGTCCGTAAGTGTTTGATGTTCTTGTGTTTACAGTGGTTTAAAAAAAAGAACGTTAAAGGTGACATACCGTTAGGTAATGTAGGGCGTCGAAATCTAGGTATTTACAGTCCGCGAGCCCTAAGCTGACTTTTGCGTTTGTGTCAGTGCACATTTAGATAGTGTAGGTGTGACGTCGGCCTAGTGACCGGTTTATACAATCGGCCTGAGGCGCTGTGCGTCCCTCCATTTGGTGCGATTGGTAATCACTCCCACAAATGCAAAGCTTTGCGTAGGCCTCGCGGACTGCCAATGAATTTTTCAATAGGTATTATCGCCGCATTGTAAAATTTTCGTCATAAAGTAGCCTCCTAACCAGGTCATGCATGCCGCCAAAATTCAAATATATTTAAAAACAAGAAGTATGTTGCTTTCTAAAGCACCCAATAAATAAAAATGAAACGTCGAACGTAAACATTCAGTAACAAATTGGATTGTAGACAAAAACCCTTTATTACGGTAACCTCAGTTAAATTGCCACCAGAACATTTTATGTCAATAATACCTGGGATGCACACGGATGCACGTGGCAGCGACAGCTGGGCCGATATCATCTTGTTGGGGACATCGCAATACGCCGATAAATGCATTAGCATTGTGGGTGGTTGAACTTGTCACTGCTGCTTTTGCTATTTTGCTAAATGTAAATAAACAAAACAATAAGCTGTGCTAACGAAATGACAACAAATGACGAATAATTATTGTGAATTAAATAAATTTCTGGTGTGTTCTAATTTTGAAATTAGTATATTTGTTTCGGGTTGGAGTGGCCATAATGTAGGTAGACTAGTAGTGGAGAGTTGACTTTTTTGAATTTAGATTTTGGACTTGAAGCGTAGACACATGTGGATCGAGAATATCAGGAATATAAAAGCAAACTTTTATGGCGCCAAAAACAGTACCTCATTTGCTATGTAGGGTTATGTGGGTTTGATTTTACAAACGAATAGTTTTTTCTTGTGTATTCAAGGCCAGTTTAAATTTTAATTAAATCTATTTATTTGATGTTTATTGTTAAGACCTTCAGGTGAGAACATTGATTAGGTATGTTCATTATTTGTTAACACAGCGCGAGTTTATCAAAAAGCTTTGAATTTATATCAAGCTAAGCTAGTTCATAACCTTGTTGTTAAAAGGCAGCTAATAACTATATTATACACTGTGCAGTGTATTGAACTAGGATGTTATAGAAAAGTCTAGATTTAGTTACAACTAGCATGGGAACGCAGCTGCGGTGACACCTGCTTGCGACTTCAAACGCCGCACACGCAGAATCTCAATCGCATTAGAATTTAAAAGTCGTAAATATCAACATTTTCTTATACAAGAGACAACATTAAGTAGAACCTGATAATAATTGTATTTTTAATGTTGGTCTAGGAGGAGCGTGTATGAAAATGGCTTGATAAATGAAAACTTGCCTGCAAAAAACACATAATCTAATTAAGATCAGTGTTTTTGCAAACAATCTACTTGAATACTTACACTACTGTATAGTCTTACAATGTCATAAGTTATTCCTTGGGTTCTGCGTAATATTTTACATTAGAAAAAGCACCTATCTTATAATTTTCAACTTTATCAAAGCAGCATAACGCTGGGAAATTAAACTATCTCAAAAATAAATCACCCAGAAACAAAAACAACAGATAAATAAAGGTCAAAACATCATTGTTAATTTTTTGCCCATATATTGAATTATAAAAGCATTTTTAATTGCTGGGGATTATGAGAACTTTCAATATTAATTACCCCCTAAATGAGCTGAACGTTTCGTCGCCAAAGAAAAAAGGGTTGAATGTACTTTAGGGCTATTGTTTTTCGTCTATAAATCTAATGTATTGTAATTATACAGTTTAATGTGTGACAGTCGCTTTGTCGTATGCAAATGTCCGGGGAAGAGTGGAGTGGGGTGGGAACGGAACAGCCCCGACAATATTGGAGCGCGGCGGGACGCCACTTCACTGCCGAGGTTAGGGAAGCTGTTATTATGTATGGTTTTAAACACTCGAAAGTTTTGATTGGAATATTCTGAGCTTCCGATAGATAGATGGACTCTCGATAGATTATGAATTTCATGCAATATCGTTTTCATGCTTATCCTAAATATACTTCCAATTATTGTTTTGCTATTAATATTAAGTCATAATAATTATTTATGTAGCCCTGACTCCTGCGCTATGTAAAACACCTGTGTTACAGGAGCCAGTGTCTTCCTTCTCTTTCCTAATCAGTAGGTTCCGGATTGTGTGCAATAGGTATAGCATAGCATAGCAGCATAATCAACCTATAACGTTCCCACTGGTGGGACACAGGCTTCCTCTCTATGAGAGGGAGTGAGCCGTACTAAAATAGCTCTTCAATACATGATGACGATTTAAATCCTTGAAGACATTTCATTTCCTTGAAACTTGTAAAACGATTCCGTAGCGAGTAAGTAGTCTACACTAATAAGTTTATTACAATGGGACAAAACCACCATTATTGAGCAACTAAACTTACTCCGATCACTTACAGGACACAAATTAACAATGAATTAAATAGGCCCCTAGTTTTATAGCCTCTTCAGCAACAAATACTTTAGTAGAGATGTATTTCTATAACTTGTGAGCAATTGTGAGTAGCATTGTTTCGAGCACAAAGCGCAAGTAGCCACTCTAGTATGAGAAAGTGTTGCTTTACCGACGGATCGCGTGTGGGAATGTGGGTAGTTTAGTATCGCTACTGATTTGTTTGATTTTTGATTGCTTATGTTTAATTTTAAGATCTTTGTATTTATTATAACTATTGTAATTTGTTTGTTCCACTCAGATATTTTCGGATCGGTCGTTTCGATTTTTTAAAAAGATTCATGGTTTTCTTTAGTCTCAAGTTTCCTTGAAGAAGTCCCGTAAATATGTCGCCATGAAAGAGAATAACCCTTAATACGCAATATTCATTCTCATCAAGATCATTCATTGATGCATCATATTGCATGTCTTTTGGGCTTCTTAATATTAGTTATTGTCTGTTTTGAGGGTTATCTGTCGCTGTATGCCGAGATACAGGACTAGTCCTAGTTCGGATACAGATGCTCCCTTACTGTAATTATACTCCCAAGTGCTAGCCTACTCGTATATATATGTGTAATCCACTGTATGGTCATGGACGTACGTATAGTAATAAGAAATAATTATTACTATAAGTATTTCCATGTACTACCATAACGCATTTCTTCCATTTCTGATAAGATCTTCGACCACTATACCGTAAAACAGCTTCCTATCATGAGATCCTTATACAAAAATCGGTATTCAATAACAAAGTATTAAAATAGCATTTGAGCAGTCAATTAGGCGGTAACGTATCGTGGATGGAGATACCGCGATGGTGGTCCATTGTGGGCAGGCGCCCCGTGGCTGCCACGTCGGCCACTCGTGCCTATACAATGCCACGACACTGTTTCCTATTTTTATAACTGTTGCTTTTACTGCCGCTCCGATGACCGCACTAGAGGTCGTGTTTTGTGGGAAGTTGGCAATATAGAAACATATTTTTTGCACTTACTTATTGTTCGCTGGGATTGGCCTCAAAGTTAAAGTTCATATAGCTTTGAAGTTTCAAAAACAACCATTTATGTTAGATTTAAAGTTATAAACTTATATGTCTGTGTGAATTCAATACACCACTATTCTGCCAATAATTCATATGCCCATTAATTTAACCCTAAAGCTGCAAAGATTCTGTCGATAAAAAATATCGTTAAACACTTGAGTGTAAACTGTAAATCATAATAAGAAACGGCACCATAACAGCGTTTTATCAAAACTGAATCTTTTAATAAAAGAATGGCGAACAACGGATACCTCCCGACTGCTCTCGACTGCGGATCTAGTGGCTTGTTACTTCACACCGTTGTCAAAGAGTTGGGTCGTTCGTCTAGCGATCGAGCTGATAGATAAGTGCGTTCTCACCTCCCCGTGGTCGCAGGCGCAGTCGCCGCGTCGCGAAAGGGTTCGCCGAATAATTGCAACAATCAATTTGAAGGAGCTATCGAGCAATTTGTATGGTATTTGTGCGGGCTGTCACCCGCTGATGCTATCGAACTCCTCGGGGAGCCAATGGGAAATGTTTTTACTAGTTACTTTCTCACACCTCAAGTACCTAATTAAAATGGCTAGGGCCTAGGGCGCCCTTGAGTAGTTTCTAAATACAATTGTTGTAAAGAGATTAATTTAATTCTTACACCACTTATGGTAACGGGAACCGAAGTTTTGTGGTATTCACAAACTATGGACAAGTACCTTTTTAACTCAGATCTATCGTTCAATACTTTTTGCTTTATCTAAATATTTCAAAAAAAAAAAAATAAGCATTGTCAGTCAACCTAATTGATACCGATCTTCCATTTATTAATCAATCAGGTGCACCATAGAAAGTGTCCCACAACTAAGTTGCCGCTTACCAAGAATTCCGTCGCCGACTATAACTCACCACGGAATCATAATAAGACATAAACATCAGCTCGTTGCAATATGTCACCGTGTAACAAAGCGCTGTGGTAACGGTCCGCACCATTTGTCTGCCGTAACCCTGTTATTTATGATCTCCTGCCGAAGAAAGAGGACAAAAACGAGACTGCTGTTAAATATTTGCCCTGAGACAAGAGGGGGCGATAATTCGAGGCTATTATGACGTCATTTCACGCCCTTTGTGAGGTCGTCACGGCGTGTCATCTGCTCCTCGAGACGCCTGCCTCGACTATCTCTCGATTAAATCTATTGTGTCATTTTTTCAGTGAGCGCAAGTCGGATGCGCCACCGACGATGATTTCGTCCCGTTCGCTTGTTCGCTCGACTTCGCTATAAAAACACTCGAGGAGCTGCCCTATTGTCTCGTGGCCCTTTTACGAGCTCCGTTTTGTGACGCTGTTATTGTTTGCGGTTGATAAACATCTCGCCACTAGGTAGGTAGGGATCATCGTCACTTTTACCGGTGGTTTACATTAATAGAGCTCCTTCGGGTTTGTTTGTCAATTATTGTTGTACTCAATGGTTGTTTGGGACGTCATTTTTTAGGATGGACTTAATGAATACAGAGTTGTTGGCATTCACGAAGGATTTGCCGTTGAATACAGAATCTGCTTTCAAACAAGATCCGAAGTTGGCGGCTGCAATAGATAAACTTTGCAGTAGTGAGAGGAAATTAATGGGTGCCGCTGGAGTTGTATTGCTTCCTGAACGTAAGCTAGAGTTTAGTGAAGTCCAGCAGCTTTTAAAAGGGTCCGTAAATGAAAAAGGTAAATTAAAACTAATTCATCTGCATATGATTTTTCTCGGTAATAAATACTAAACTTTTCATGCTTTTCAGCCACCCTCAAGCCTTCATACCTCCTATTGAAGGAAACAAATGACGCGAGGAAGTCGCTCATTAAAAAAGTGGAGGATATTCTAAACAACATCAATCAATGCGCAGAAAGCGGAGACACGCCCAAACTTGTCATTAGAAATCAAAAACTGTGGAGCAACTGCATTTATGATTTGGATAGGTGAAATAGCATAGAATACTTGCAGTTTTCAATAATGTGATATAAAATTAATAATACCTTTTAACGTCCCATTTCAGAGTAACTTTGAAATCGTTTAATGAAGCGAAAAAGACGACGCTTTGTTATTCTAGTAGCGAAGACAAAACAAGATTTAATATTATTGTTTTTGTGTTAACAAAAGTGCACGAGTTACTTTCTAAGAACTTAACTGTCACCAGGCGGTAAGTAACAGTAGCAATGTAATATTATAGTAATTAGCACTGTCGGAACTTTTAACGGAGTAAAAACAAAACAAGCTGTTAAAAAGCTAAGTTGGCTTTTTTTTTTGTATGGCATCTCGTAGTTGACCTTGAGAGGTCGTGACTACTTAACCGGACTATCCTGTGGCTGCCTTAAGCGGACTCAAAGCCTCCAGCCAGGGGTGTAAAACTACTTACATTACTAAGCGAACGCTCGCTAAGGGCACCCCCTGTGGGGTACGGACCTCGGCTTAGGGCGTCGCTGACGGGAGGACAGCAAGATGGGACAGGCTGGATCTGGATTATATTATTATTATCTAGGGAATTTAAAGCTACAGGCTCAGCTACGGCGCGGGCTGGCACTACGTCGAGCAAGGGTCGGGGGGAACTAAGTTGGCGATGAATGTGGATATTTTATAGTAATGGTAAAAGGTACGGTCGTATCGTCCAAAGTACTGGAAAAAGAAAGCGAAGTAAAGAAACATCTGAAAAATGTTTGAATAGGCAGGCACCTACCCAAACAGGGCCTTAACAAAATATCATGGAGTATACCCCTATACTAACAAAATATCATGGAGTATACTTATACTTATAAAAATGAAATGTTTAATGTAAACATTTTAGTGATATTAAGGAAAATAAGGACAATTCATTATTATTATTGACTAGATAGGGGTCAAAGTAATTTCGAAGGTAAGCTTGAAGTAGCTTCAGTGTTAAACAACATTTATTTCGATTTCATACTGTACTGTGTTTTGTAGAACGTAAATCTACGCGAAATTCAGTAGGTAGTACCAACGTAATGTTGATCAATTTGAAATAAGATTTTTAGGACTCTTAAACAAATATTTTAAGACTTAGTTTTTTTTTTATGTAAATAAAATAATGATGACATAGTTGAAAAAAAGAATAGGTAACTCCTGAAATTTTCTTTATTCAGAGAGCTGTTCTACCAAAACGTGATGAGGCTGCGTAACCAGGCTAACTTGGACGTGGCTGTGAGGGATGTGTGCTGCTTGCTGGAGACTCCTCCCTGGACCCTGGGCATTGTGGCCACGGCTAAAGGCCTGATTGCTGGTCCTCTGACCATGCACCATAGGGATGGGAGTGTGGTTGACTGTACGGCGTCTGGTGGTAAGTTATTTTAGCTTTTTTCTAATTAGCCGAATGCATGTGTGACTGTGGCTATAATGCCATATACGAATTTGCATGATTTAAATTTTGCATGACGTCAGTGTGATGCATCACACTGAAAAAAAAAACTATCCGCGCGATTATCATAGATACCTACACAACATCCTGATATCAACCGACGCCATAGTGCAGATATAACACCCGTTTGGTCGGAGGATCCTCCCTTTTCTTTGGAGGATGAGGAACTGTCCACCCTGTTCCTAATACCTCTAAACTGGTGACCCCAACGTGGGGCAAAAGAAATGAAGTTATTACTTTGATTATTTAAAAACATTTCTGCCATGACATGACATACAGTGGTGCTGGGTTCACTGTTACATGATGATATGTTAGGTAATGGTTTTTATAGTCTTGGCGAATTCCAATAGATGATGGTGACTATGACACACTTTTATAAATGGCCTTAATACACGACCATCGATCATAGGGACTCGAAATCATTAGGCAGAGAGTAGTTATATTCTTTGCATTAGGCGTTCGTCATTCGAAACCTAAAAGCGTCTTTCTTTTGTTTCATGGTTTATCTACTTTAAAGGAGTCCTTATACCGCAAGACATAATTGGAATCAAAGAGTTCCAGTCTACTGCTAAGTATATTCTGGTGGTAGAAAAGGACGCCATCTTCCAGAAACTGCTCGATGAAGGAGCACTGCTTAGATTGGGACCAGTCATTATTATAACGGTACTGCACTTTAGTGTTAATATTACTATTTAATCCAAACTAAAAAAAAAAAACAATTTCTTTTTTATTGGCAAACAAGATTTTTCGATAAGGCGTTATGTTTTTGTTGTGTATAATTTTGGTACAGGTCGCTTATTGTAAGGTTACTTTGCGGAGTTGCGGTTTTTGGGTGGAAAGCCTAAGGAGAACGAATCAAATCAGAAACGTTATCTAGTACTACCTTACCAATCCCTTGCATGCTATTTCACAATTATAAACCTCAACAGACAAAATGTAAAACAAGAAAATTAAAATTAAAAACACCCACCATTACTATAATGTACTTACTACACTCTAATAACAGACTACTCTAAGCTAATATATTCAACATCCACCGATCATAACATCGCTCATCCTTGTATTTGCTTAACAAGCAAACGAGATATAATTGCCGACGGCAAGTCCAATGATTTGCTATAATCGCACGATAGTACTCTCGTTGACACTGAACAGGATTTAAAATGACGACAGCTGTTACTTTAAGCAGTATTTTTGCATATTGATGTTTAACGATAAACTGTGATAATTCGAATATTTTTTTTCCGATCTTTAGAAGTCGGTAAAAATACTGCTCACGATAGTAAGCATAAGGTGAATTTGCATCTCTTGCTAGATAAAATAACTGATCTACAGCTTACCTGCTATGCCTACTACAGCGGTACCTACCTAACTTAATAAAACAGTCAGCCTACGTTTGCCTGGACGTAAAAACGCACTGGATTCTTAACTCTCGGTGTTGAGCTAAGTTGAGAATATAACAGAGTGCATGCCAGCGCGTCAAAAAATATCATTGTTGGATTTAAAACTCTCGGCACTATGTCCTGAAAATACAGTGTGCGATAAAATCCCACCGCGATATTTTTACGTCCGTGCGAATGCGGACTCACTCAACTCCTAATAATTCCGGAGGAGTAGAAGTTACGTTTTATCATAACAAGCGTATAATGTTACCACTGCTGCATGTTCACACAGGCCTCCTCTCTATGAAAGGTGGGCCATAATCCACCACGCGGGCCAGGCGCGGGTTGGTGGATGACATCTTTTAGAAATTTTCATTTCTAAGACATGCCGATTTCCTCACGATGTTTTCCTTCACCATTATGAGAGCAGTGGTGATGAAATTAATATACTAAGTAAAGGCCTGCGTGGGTTTTAACTCACGACCTACAACTTGTAAGCGGGTCCGCATACCACTGCGCCACCACTGCTCTCGTTATGCGTAAAGTCTGCTTGCAGTTATGCATAAAGATTTTGTTAATTTTTCTCCTAATTACTACTTAAATCACTACATACTGATAAAATTACAAAAAAAGTGTTAAAATTACTAATTTTAACATTGTTTTTATTTAAATGGAATTTAGTCCTAAAGTTAAAACGAAAAATATAAATGTTCAAAAAAATAAAATTTTTCTTTTTATAAATTGATTTTCGTTAATATGATTCCTCTTATTTCTAGGGAAAAGGCTATCCCGACGTGTGCACCCGTCAACTATTATGCCGTTTAAGCTCCGAATTAAAGCTGCGTGCGCTGGCGCTTGTTGATGCCGATCCTCATGGATACGAAATATTCCTCACCTACAAATACGGATCTCTGGTAGGTATGCTACTTTCTGTTTATCACCTCTGAGATTAGAATATCTATTGACACACATAGATTTTTGTTTTAGCATTGACTTGCATAATAATGACTCAAATAACTAACATGCGTTTCGGGAAAGGCATGTTAGGCATAAACGAGTTTATGATAAAACATTATCCGTCTTTTGAGCTTCGCCGCTTTCAAATAATCCTAAAAGATCATCACAATATGATTGTGCATCTTAGATAAATGATTGGTCTCGCTGAGCTCGACGCAGCTAGACCAATCATTTATATAAGGGTCTCAGCGAGACCAATCATTTATCTAAGATGCTACATATATCTCCTTGAAATTCCACCATTTACCATTTACGCTCTTCGCATTCAATACAATAACGTCTTTATGATTCTGGTGAGGCTCCCTGGAGTCTGCAGCGCGTCGGGCATCTTTGCTGACGCAAGAGTCAATGACCTTTATGTCATTATGCGTAGGAAAACAGCTTTTCTGATGCGCCGGATTCGGGGGAGTGCATACAGAGTCCTAAGGATGATCTCTAAAAGGCCAGAGCCTGCAGTGCTGAGGAGATTCATCCAGCTTCATGTGACTAGATGATACGATACAATAATATTTGACAAAATTTTGTGTCAAGAGTTATATTATTATTTTGTTTTGAATTTTATGAAAGACTTTGATTAGATATAAACAGTGTCTAACAAAGCATAAGTGGCTCATCTCATCGAAGAGTTAATAAGTTTTAAACGTATTGTGTTGTTCAAATTCCTGTTGCAGTAGTTTTGCTGCGCCCACAAAATTCGATCCGTTGTCAGAGAATACGTGTCGGGGTTGACCTTTGTAGCAAAAAATTATGGGCAAGTAATAAGTCTGAAATAAATTAATTTAATTTACTACTTTTAGGCCCAATCTCACCTCTCATCATCCTTAGCCTGCAGTTCCTTAGTAATGCTAGGAGCTCGTCATAGTGACGTCATGACCTTAGCTCCGAATGAAGCACGTCTGCCACTCACTGAACTAGACAAACGGAAATTGACGAATCTAGTCAAGAGACCATATTTGGATACTCCTGTTGGTTAGTTTTTCATTTACACGTGTTAAGGTTATGGGTTTTTTCGCTATTGATATCACTAGACTCATGTCAGGGCATAAATATCTTACTGCCTAATGCTTGTATCGTTATGCACAGGATAATCTGGGGGAAATTTAGACTATCAGTAGTTTTTTTACTATTGCGGTATGCGTTTGGTCTTGATCTCGGGGCTCGGTCTAAAGCGATATATGGAACAAGCGTCCCAGATGATACCTGTTATTATTTTCAAGTCTTCTTCATCTAATGACCAAGAATGAAACTTTTTTCATCATTAAACATATTTTCAGGTGCTCGCATAAAAGAAGAGTTGATGGCAATGTTATCTAGCGGTACGAAGGCTGAAATAGAAGCATTAGCGCCTACCGCTGCCGCACTTTGTGACGCATACCTCCCTGCTAAAATAATACAGAACAATTACTTAGGATAATAAATAGATTTGCAAAATAACTTATTATTTTAAATATATAAAAAAACGAATATGAGTCTTATTTAACCACCATATCAAGTAAATCATTCGTTTAATTTTCTTAAATAAATTCTCCTATAACCTACTCATTTAACATTTACGTGGAATAGCCGGCGAAATCCGCGTGTAACAGGAAAATCACCCAGTAAAACCAATCACTGAATTTTGTGGAAAACTGCTCAAGCGCTACGATAGGTCTACGAGTGCTACGACAAGTAGCACCACCTATCAACGCGCTTCACTGTGCCGCTACGTCGTTGTGTAGTACGCAGCTCATTGTGTAGATGTCGCTAGTAGAAATGCTGCAGTCATTTATTGATGTACCTGTTCTGAGTTTCTTACCATTAATCAAAAATATCGTTGAAGTAATAGGAAATGTATGGCATTTCCTATTACTTCAATTTAGTTTTGTTACAAACTCAATATGATACATAACTAACCTTATTAACTTTTTTAAAGCGGCAATTTAGAATTTAGAATAGTAGTGCCATCTATGTTACAACGTGCGGTACCTAAGTTATATGCTATGTTTAAGTCTAACCAGAGGGGATGTAACAGCCGATTCACGTAGTGTCAAGTCATACAGGCAGATGGCGTTTACTCACTAAGTAGCGCCATCTGTGTACAAATAATAAAATTATATTTTGAAAACACGGAGCTCACCTGTTTAATTTATATTGCAACCTATTTATTAGACACTTTTCAGTGATTTAATATCAAACCAATGCAGCAATGACGCAATTAATTGTCAAAGTCGTTGATATTCGACAGTTTGGACAGGTCGCAAACAATGTGATTATGAAAATTTATTAGTACTTAAAAGAAGCACAGACGAAGTACCGATCAAAACTCTCGCATTATCATGCATTGCCAGATCTAAATTACTACGTTCATAGCCATGGAAAATAATGGCGACTTAATCAGCGACAAAAAGTTTGTCATTAAGGCCAGATCCTATAATAATACAGCAGCCGTGAAACTCAAAAGTGAATCATGGAAACGAAAATCGTTTAACGTGAACGAGGCCGTGAGGTCTTTAGACTTGGCGTTGGGTAGACTGAAGAAGAGCAAGCTAGTGAACGGGGAGTACACGACGAGCAGACAGATGGGCTCCGATGCGCAGGGATCCACGGACATGTTCTCGAGCTCTAGCTACCAGCCGGGCACGGAGAACGCGTCGCTGATGTCGATGAATTTCTCGCACTACGAGCTGATCCGCAACGTGTCGCGCTCCAACTGCTTCTCGGACGGCGCGTACAGCGGCAACACGTGCAGCGCGCAGTCGCACCTCAGCGCCACCGACCTCAACATAAAGGACGAGCAGCTCGAGAGGTACTTTCGCAGCATCGAGATGTGGTCGCGCACGTTCCGGAACAGCGCGCCCAGCAGTCTACATTTCGAACTACCAGACCAAGAACAATAACATTTTACTAGCTTTACTGCCACAAATAAAACTGCCATATGAACGATTATGTAAATTTCAAAATTTTATTTATTCAAAGAAACTTTACAATAATAACAGAATAATCTCAGAATTTTTACAAATTAAACGTACCAATCTATACAACACTGTAACTCTTAAACGAGACGATAAGATTTATAACACTGATTAACAATAACGTAGATGTTTAGATGATTTTCTAGGACCATCGAACGGCGCGGTACTGAATACAACATCTCATAATATGCTGGAAAACCTCAGCTGGAGTTGATCTAGTGATCTGTAAGAGCTAATTCACTGGGTTTTTAACTTGTGAACACGTCTTTAAGTATATCATTGTTGTATTCACTATCGTTCGTCTTCAATCTAACCGCTAAAGGAGAGCAATCCGCGGCACTCTAAAGATACAAGGCGGACACTACGCTGCATCCCAACTGCACTCCACCCACACCCTCTGCATCGATACCCTACATTAGTTACTTTGTTATATTGCTTAGCTAAATTGACAAATGTTTCTACTGATCTGATCAACTTTCCTTAAAGTTTCTTTGTTTTTGTAAGTTATTTTGTAGTGGCCCAAATCATATTATAATACCTATTTAATAATAATATGAATTGTGTAGGTTGAGTGCAGTGTAGCGTATAATGCAGGGATCCTAAGAACACAGCATTACTGATTCACATTTATACCACATCCATTGAATCTGGATAAACTAGGACGAAAATCTAAATTTATATAGAGATTTTATCGAAGGATTTTAGATAAACAAAATTAACAATTACGTAGCTGATCAGAGTTGGAAAAGTGAAATAATTGACATAGTCATCACATAGTTCCTACTTTCCTGCATCAAGAATAAGACAAGGTACGGAAGCTTTCGCTGTACTGGAAGACTAAGGACTATAGACTTTGAAAGGAGTAAAGTCAGGAGTGAAGCGGCGTGCAAACGATTAGATCCATCATTGTGCTAAAATTTAGTAACAACCCGGTAAGTATGTCGTTTTTTTATATAAATACTATAATATGAATTTAATTGGTGTTATCCGCTGAATATTACACAATTTAACTTATGAGAAATGGAAAGTATTCTTAAGTAGCGCGAGGGCCGGCTACGCCTCGTGCAGGCCGCAGCTCGCCTCGCCATGTATAACTAGAGAACATTCGCTAATGAAATCAATACGTACAACATGATGTAAAATTTAAAGCACCCGGTTTCCGAACTCTCTCGTATTTTATCTAACTATAAAATCTCATGTGTGATGTACACGTAGCCCGTATTATATTGTCTATGTTTTGTTTCATAATTGGAGAACAAAGCAATATTGTTTATTTTTATAATGGAAGAATTTTTCAAAATATCTAAATTAACATTAACCTTAAGATAATTATTTTTAGTAATTACAACGAATTCGATTTCACTAGGCCCTACGCAATGTCAGATGGAGACATTATAATTATTATTTAATATAATTATTCCATTATCGTTACAATTATGCAATAGAAGAATCACAGCATCCTTAAGACCATAACGGCAATTGAAATTAATCTCATCGACGTATCGTAGGTATTTAATTAGTACAATGATTGTAAAATTTAGACCAAATTGGCAGTCTTCACAAACATGGAATGTACGATATGCGTCTATGCAGGTATCCGATAACACTTAACAATATCGGCAAACGTTTATTATCTCTATACAACAACAATGAATTATCTAGTTATGTCACAGTAACGGAAATCAACAACAATGTGTCGCAGTGTCTGACAGTATCGTCGACAGCCGCGCACTGCAACACCCTACCTTCCATCTGCCCTCTATGTACATACATAGACATCACAACTTCATACTTGATTTAAAAACTTAGAGACTGCATTACTGAAATATCTATCAGAAAGGCAAATTTTCTAGCTCAATTTATAGACTATTTTGTACAAGACTATACTCAAATGTTTTGTTTGAGTCCTACCGTGAAGTGATGTCCACTGACTACGAAGTATCGGGACTGAGTGGCTCAGGGTTGCCAGCTGAAGGGATTGTGACTGCTGACCCTCTCCGCCGGACGTTCTTATCGACTAAGAAGATTAGGAAATGATGACGTGATGGAGCCAAAGCAGCTAAGGTTAGGGATGATCAAGGTCACTTCATTTCTAAACATTATAAGTCACTATAAAACGCGTTTCATTCTATCAAATTACATATGATTAGAATTATTCTATGTACATTTTCGCATGAGGTATTTTCAACAGCGCTATAATTACACAAAAATTAACATTTTAAACATCTGTAACACAAATATTAATTTCAAAAGGCCTAGTAAATTTTCCCTAAATGATAAGCTCCTCATTTCGTAGTTTAAGTGTTTGAAAACAATCATCAAGTAAAGCTTCTTTACAAAACTAATAATATTTTCGACGAAAAGTGAAATAATTGAGTTTGTGATTCTGTCAGTCAGCTCTCAATACATAAATTGAACAATTTGTTATAACTGTGTAATTTAACATTATGTACAGTACAAGTGGACACTTTTATAAGAATAGATACAATAGAAAAGCTTGATAGTAAAGGCGCAGTAGAAAATAGTAGTAAAAGCCTAATAGAACAAGCTCGGGGTTGTAGTCGTGACGACGTTCTGCGACTTGTGTCTCGTATGAGAGACATCATCAAGTTACAAAATGTGTTTGATATCTAACAAGACTTCTTTCGTGTCTACAATTTATTCCCTATCTAGGCTCTTAGGAGCTAGCAAAAGACACAGTACGATAGTTTAGCCGAATGTTGCTGAAGCTGAATCATGGATTCGATGAGGAAATATTGAATTCGAAGAATTTCTTACTTTCGTAGCCCGTCGTCCGTTTTACATCTATTATAAAATCAACCTAATTACTATTCACTAGTGTTAACTAGTGTTTTTTTAAATAATTCAATTCATGCAACTTTATTCATCATAACAAATTTCATAAGTACCTAATACTAATCACAAGAGGTCGCACTCACACGTCACGTCTTCGCGTCTCGAGGCGTCGGCCGCGTCGCGTCGTCGTCGAGCCGTGGGGAACACATTTGATTAAAGCACTATGTCTCATGTACATATTTACACTACAACGTAACAAAAGATGAGGTCTATCTGTCGGGGGGCGGCAGCTTGGTGTCCTCGGGGTCGAGGGAGAGGCACTCGCGGAGGTAGTCCTCCATGGACCGGTACACGTGCTCGATCACGCCCTTCAGGTCGTGACCCTCGTCCGCGTACGCCTGGAAACAACCATTTAGTTACATAATACTGAATTCATAAAAAGATCCAAGCTGGGATCAATGTCATCAATGCAGAAGGTTCACTCTAGCAACATCTAACAGACCGTAACACTGTGCGAGTAAAAAAAGAGGTCAAGTAAAATTGCCCTCTTGCCACAGGTCTTGGAATTCGGAATGTAGGTTTTGACTATCCCACGTCCACCACAGGCACAGCGGCATTTAGACAAAGTCTGTATATTGAAAGCATTATACGCTCTCCTCTGTATACAGGCACCCTGCTAGATAGAAAAACTAAACAAGACTCCAGTTATTCCAACAGTGCAGTTTGCTCTCTCCTGTTATTTATGAAGACCTCGTCCTGTAAACTAAGAAGGTCTCCGTCTCTAGAGAGCAGTGGTTGCCCAGTGGTAACAGCCGCGAGTTACGCGTTGTAGGTCGATGGCTCGAACCCTGACAGGCGTTTTATTTTGTGTAAGCAGTTTCATCACCACTGCTCTCAAAACGGTGAAGGAAAACATCGTGAGGAGACCGGATGTCTTGGAGCCAGAAACATGAAGACATGTGACATCTACCAACATGCACTGGGCCCACGTGGTGGATTACAGCCCACTCCCTCTCACCGGAAAAGGCCTGTGTCCAAGCAGTTACATTATAGGCTGATTATGCTCCGTCTATAGAAGATTATTTTACCCTTTACCTAACCTAAAGTGGAAAGGGACAGGCAATCGCCCTGCGATGGAATAGTAGAGGCTAGCAAGACAGATAGTGTACCTGATACCGGAACAGCACGCCGGCGTCGGTGAGCGCGCGCGCCAGCTGCAGCGCGTGCGGGTAGGGCGCGGACATGTCGGCCAGGCCGTGCACCAGGTACAGCGCGTGCGCCGGCACGTGGTGCGCGCGCTGCGACGCGTCAGCTTCTACGTAGCCCTTGTAGTTCACTGACGGCTGGCCCAGGATGCGCTCCGTGAACGCTGCGTCTGGGGACGAAGTGAATATTTGATAACTTGTGCGAACACATTTGGCACAACAAGCAGAAATCTACTAGCCCACCCTTACCCTTAAGCTTTTCCCACAGATGAAGTAAATTTTCTGTGATTTCGTTAGTTCCAATTAAATCCACTGAAGTTGATAGTGGGCCTGATAAGTGCTTGCGCTACTAGAAGTAGGTATAAACTTGGCATGATTAAAAAACAAAAAAATTGAAACTTGCATCAGCGGCACTACGATAATTAACCCTATAAAAATAAGCTTAAGCAAGTGTTATCACTCATGTGCGGTGGCAGCGCAGATAACAAGAATTATAAAGATAGTTCCGGAATATACCTATTTAGAGCTCCAATTATTATTCGAAAGCGGAAGTTGTAGTTTGTTAGGTCCACATTCCGTGCTATTATTGAATGTTTCGCAATACGGACCAGCAAACTTCTGTCAAGTTTTACCAAACTAAACGGTACCACTACCTAACTAACTAGACGGTTTCTAATTGACAGACATTAGAAACCGTCTGCAACTTGATTGTATCGAATTGAGATACCGTTTCCGTCTTAATTGTCTGGTAGCTACTAATTAGTTCAAAGACAACTATGAACTTCTCAAAATTGACTCATTGAAGCTTAGACGACTTCAAAGGACATCCAAGAACGGACTTGTACTTTGCGTTTTCTTTTAATTAGTGATTTCCAATTGAGAGGCTTACTGGCTGGAACTGCTGTACTGGTAATTGTGGCGATGCTTGGGGAGGCGTGGTGGTGGGGAGACTTGTTTATTTATTTCATTCTGTTAGAAAAACTTAAAGCTAACTTATTTACGGTGTTCTTAAAAAAATTGAAATTGAAGATCATTAACAAGTTTCCGCTGATAAACACTACAATAAGAACGAAAAAGTGGGCTGTTTCGGCTGACTGATAATGACGATGGCCACGGCAGTCAGTTACTTACTGTAGTAGAGCCAGTCAGTGATAGGTGAGACGGCGATGCCGCACTTAAGCGTGGACTGCTGCGAGCCGAGCAGCATCGCCGTGACGTAGCCGCCGTAGCCCCAGCCCCACACCGCCACGCGCGTCACGTCCAGGAATTTGAACGTGTCTAATAAATATCTGGAAATGGAATAATATTGGCGTGATGACTGGTAATTGCTCATGATAAAAAAGTTTTTCGTATATTGCACCTACATAAATTGGCCAAAAAAAGGTACGTGAAACTGCTTAATGATGGAGTTCTCTTGCCTTCAACACCTTACAACATTTACAAATTTCGAAAAAAAAAGGCTGGTCAAGCTTCACGTACACCACGTATTCATAATGCCACATCCAAACATGCTAAGATTTTGAGTTACGTACCTAATAACAGCCAACTGGTCGGCGACCTCCACGCCGCCGAGCCGGCCGCGCAGCAGGGCGCGAGGCAGGCCGCGCGCGCCCGCCACGTCCAGCTTCACGTACACCACGTCGTTGCGCGACGACATGTACGAGCCCCAGTCCACTAGGAACTTCTCTGTCACCTGCTGACTGCCCGGCCTGCCGTCTCTGTAATGTTGTGACGTAAAATGTTGATTTGTGCGGGTAAAAGTCGTTTTCACCCTTACTTCGCCAGTTCTATTTAAGTTCCACGTAATAGTGCCTATGGCCATCAACAAGGCACCAATCCAGACTGCATAACACTTCGGAGAAAACATGCGTTACGGTTGTTTGAAGTAATCATATTTTCATGCGCATTGTCTAGTAGAACTTCTGATCATATGGTTGCTATTTAAGGTCTATTAGTGTTAGTTCTATTAAGTGGTCTATAAAATATAGCCTGGGGTAGTTTTAGCCAACAAAAGTAAAATATTGATTTATTATAACTTTTCGAACACAAAAAGGTGCAATGGCCAACTTACTTGCCCTTGGCACAGATAATATAATACTACGTACAGATACCCAATCCCATACAAAGAAATGAAACCTCCCTAAGTCTGGCAATTGAGCTGGCAATTTTTATTCGTCCAATTTTTCAACAGATGGCAGCATAAGCGACTCACTATTTGCCAGAGACTGTAGTTTTACAACGCCACTACCTACCACACCTACTTTAAAAACGTTTCGTGCAATGCTATTATATAAAGTTTTATAGTTCCGGATTCAGAAAACATGTTATTAGATTTATTTTATATTTCTACGTAAAAAATTCTAACAAAAAAACGTTGTTTGATTTAAATAAGTTACAAAATTGGAAACTGTGATGAGGCAGGACCAATTGAGTAAAACGCCATCTATTGCAAAAAGCTCTAAACAAAATGATTAACAGATGGCTAATTTTATTAATTCTTTTAAAAATATGTGCATTATGAGTGGAAATAGATAAATCTGCACTAAACTGGGAAGTTAAGACTTTTACCAATCATAATTCAGCCAAAATTTGCCGTATATCGCTTTTTAATGATTGTTAATTTCATAATGGATACCTATGCTGCCATCTATGATTTTTTTCAAGACAAATTATAATTTGTTCCGAGTTGCGACCCCATGCCCTTGGTTAACGGGTAGAGAATGCTGTTTAGTTAACCATTTGCTATTCTTAAGAATAACAGTAGGTATACTTATTTCCACAAATTGCATTTAATTGTGCAACTATAGCCGAAAAAGAACAACGGGTCTTTTAAAATTGCAAGGAATTCTTCTGCCAAACTTAAAACTCGCGCTTACTCGACTAATGCAAGTCTTTAGTGCCGCCAAGTTGCGAAGACATTTGGCAGCAACTCCTGTTAATTACCAAGGCCTATTAACAGAACAACAACTCTGTGCCAAATCTGTATTTTAATTTGAAAGGTCTACGTTGGAAATATCCTGCGCCTAGAGATGAAACTTTTATATCATAACATTGTTATGTATTCGAATATATGGTGTTTAGAAATTGAGCAATGTTTTCTTCTCTGCAACTTCAAGTTCTGCCTTGATGAATTCTTTACCTATCATAGGCCATGACCACAAAAGATAAGCTGCGTATAGATTTGGATAAAAAAATACTTTATTAAAGACTATAATATTTACATATTTACGTATTTTAAGACCCATCACATAGCCGTCAACTACGCGTTCTGTACATCAAAATATGTAACATTGCACAAAAATTATGCTGGGAAACGACATTTTATATGGTGTGAAAATTTGCTGTTTGCTGGAGTGCATAATGCAGCTTTGCCACGTTGTATGGCTTCTTTGGCCAAAAAATTTAATATATTTTGTAGCATCGTGCCGGATCTAATTAACAGTTTTGTGCGCTTAGAAATATGGGCCGTGCAAGCTGTGTGCATTCTGTGCATGCATAGAGCAATTTGCGACGCGAGACGGAAGGTAATAACGGCTGTAAAAAGTCGGGCGATGCTGATTCTTTGGGCAAAAAGTTTAAATTTTTTTGTAGCATCGTGCCGGATCTAATTAATAGTTTTGTGCGCTTAGAAATATGGGCCGTGCAAGCTGTGTGCATTCTGTGCATGCATAGAGCAATTTGCGACGCGAGACGGAAGGTAATAACGGCTGTAAAAAGTCGGTAAACAAAGCCGAGAGTTTTAACACATTATCGGAATTCTTCCCGTTCATTCAAGTCAAAATTCTTTATTTTATTTTAAATCTTGTTTCAAATGTTATAACTCAACATTAAGGCGAGGTTGCAGTACTTTTTCACTTTCTTAAACCTCTGTAAACCTAGCCAAATGCATGGGGTCTCAACTCGTACAAATTATAATTAGTCTTGAAAAGAACTCATAGATGGTAGCATAGGTTACCATTATGAAATTAACAATCATAAGAACGCGATTGCTCATTGCTGATTTATTTATTTACACTCTTATTTTCAACAAAAAACATAAATTAAGCATTTAACTACAATTTGAACCCATAGAATAATAACTAAATTATCCATCTGTTAATTATTTGGATTTCTGTGGATTTTTGGTTTGTGTACAGGACAAATTGAGTAAAGAGCTAGAGCTCTCAATTTGTCCTGTCATCACTTTATCGATACAAATTTAATGGAACAACTTTTTTTAAGTGAAAACTTCTTTAGCGGCGTTGTACACTTTTTTTTGTAATGGTTAAAAAAATTTAAACTCGCGTCAGGACACGTGACTTGATCGAAAATTCGTAAGACGGATGATTGTTGATTGTTATTGATTGATTTTTCTGAGAAATAAACTTTTTAATGTAATATAAATTGCCATGTTTGTGTACGATAGCGCAATAAATAAATATTGTATTCTACCACATAAATGTTAGTACTTTTATACAGATAATTCAAGCAATTCGTGCAAAGTAAGTAAGTAAGTAAGTTTTATTTCTCACCACAATACATAAGTACATTTACAAATGATCAAAAACAATACATAATAGTTTTAATTATACTGTGGGAGACTGGTGCTTAAGCTAGGCGTAATGCCTGTATTTCAGGACACCAGGTCTCCACCCTTTCAGAAGCAGTTACATTTAAATCGGATTATGCACTCGAACACAAATGCGGAAAGTTAAATAAAACCAGAAAAAAGGTTACACTATTGCTTGTTACTTATTCTAGGATTAGTATTTGAGTGTGTGTGTATGTGTGTGTGTGTTTGAGTGCGTGTGAGTGTGTTTGTGAGTGGGCGAGTGTAAGGAATTTGGGAAGGAAAGGTTAAAGGCTAAAAACACAATGGTTTTGTGTATAAATATGGTAACCACTTACTCATTTTTATTTCTAATTGTTATCAAACTACTACCCACATGCGATTTAACAAAAAATAAAAACATATATAAATTGTAGTTACGTGAGTTATACCGGGGCGGCTAGCAGTTTTTCCGTAGCTTCATAACTTAAACCCTGGAGCCAGCTCCTAACCCTTGTTTTACACTTCATTTTGGTGAGTTCAAAAATCAAGAGCGTCCTATTTATTTTATTGTAAAGAAAACGACCAAGGTAACAGAAGAAACGTTTGGAGAACATAGTAGTAAGTCGTTTACCATGGCGATCGACTGGGTCAAAACGTCTTTTACTTCGTATCAGTGAGGAGTTGAAGGTAAGGAGGCCATGCTGTTTTAGGGCTGTCTGTAGAACAAACAGCTGACGTACAGTTAGGACTTTAGTCTCTTTATATAAGAGCTCTGTGGGATATCGAAAAGGTAGAAAAGAAAAAACCTTTAAAATGGCTCTCTGCGCTCTCTCCAATTGTATGATTGTGGATTTGGGTGCACCACCCCAAGACGTTATACAGTAGGTTATAAGGGACTGGGCGAGGGCAAAGTAGATTGATTTCATCAGCTTGACATCAGCGACATGTCGTAGGGTTTTAAAGATAAATATTAGCTTACGCAACCTATTGCTGAGAGTGTTGATGTGTTCATGAAATCTCAAGTGGCAATCCAATATAATTCCTAGGTACTTCACACTATTTGCTTTTTGTAGGCGGGTGCAGTCACATGTGTTGTCAAAGCGGGAGCAGAGTTGGTAAGAGCAGGAGTGGGCAATTATAGAATAAGATGGAGTCGTTTGAGTTGAGTGCGTGTAGGACTTAAGAGAAAAGGCAATATACTTTGTTTTATCCGCGTTTAGTGTCAGAACATTACTTTGTAACCAACTCATTACAGCGTCAAAGCCTGTCTGAGCATGCGCGTAAGCTTCATGCCATGTGTTGGCGCTGAAGAGAAGGGCAGTGTCATCGGCAAATGTTATAATTTTACCCATGGGGATGGTGAGCAAACCCAACTCGTTAATGTAAATAAGAAAGAGAGTCGGACCGAGTACGCTACCTTGTGGCACACCATAGGTGACGGTGCGCTCCTCGCTGGTGATGTCATCGATCTTAACGGACTGAGTACGTTCACTCAGGTAGCTCTCAAAAAGTTTCAGTTGGGTCCCCCTTATGCCTATTCTTTCCATTTTGTGAATAAGAATGGGTACAGAAACAGTGTCAAAAGCTTTGGCAAGGTCTAAAAAGATACCTAGGACCTTCTGCCCCCCATCCATGTTTGTGACTACATAGTTAGTCAGATCATGAACCGCATCAGATGTTGATTTGCCAGCTCGAAAACCATATTGAGAGGGTGACAATATGTTAAACTTTTCTAAGTAGTCAACGAGCCTATTGTTCAAGATCTTCTCAAGTATTTTGGATAGGGCAGGAAGCACAGCAATAGGCCTGTAGTTGTTGACACTGCTTCTGTCTCCACCCTTAAAGATAGGATGTATAATCGATTTTTTAAATGGTTCGGGAAATTGACCTGATTTGAGTGCGAGGTTGCAGATGTATGTAAGTGGAGGTACAATTATAGCCATGTGTTTTTTTATAAGGCCATTAGAAATTCTATCCCATCCCACAGCACAGTCGTTACGAAGGGATGTTATCAAATTAGAAACTTCATTTTCGTCCGTTGGTAATATTGACATAGAATGTAAGAAGCCGCTGCTGACAGTCTGGGATGTTTCATTAGTTGACCTAGAAACTTTTTGTTCTGCGAGATTTTTTCCAACTTCCGCAAAGAATTTGTTGGCCAAGTTAACGGATTGCTGTGGAGTAGCTGCCATATGTAATAAGTGTGATGTACTGTCTCTCTTAGGAGTTCTATTGGATATTGCATTTATGGCTGCCCAGATTTGTTTAGTGTTATTGCCTGCGTTATTAATTTCTTTTTTCTCAAATTCTAGTTTAGTCTTCTTCAATAACTTGTTACAGTAGTTTCTGTATCTAGTGAATGTTGTTCTTAAGATTTCGTTGTCTGGAGACTTTTTTGTTTTTTTGTGTAGGTTGTCTCTATGCCGGATACATCGGAGAAGGCCCGGTGTGAGCCAAGGCTTAAGGATATTTTTCCGGTTTGATATTTTAACAATGTTTGTATTTGAATCAATCACCTGTGTTATAAGTCTGGTCAAAAGCTTAGCAGCTGTGTGAGGATTTTCAGTGCGATAAATTGGTTCAAAGTCAATTTTCTTTAAATCAGCATCTAGCAGATTGTGGTTGATTCGGACAGCTGTTTTTTTTGTAGGAATTTTCGGCATTTTTTTCACTAAGAATAATAAAGTAGTGTCATGATCAGTCAGTGCGGAGTGGGCGACATGAGCTGATGCAGGTAGAGTAGTTTTGAGAATAAAGTGATCAAGGCAAGCACGAAGTCGCGTGGGCAGTGTGTGTGCAGGCAGTAGACCATGTGAAGCTAATAAATTGAGGTAGCTATGTTTGGTTGAGTCAAAACATTGATCGTTAATGTTTATGTTTAAATCACCAGTAATAATTATGTTTTTATAATGTGAGATGCTGGACAGGATCGTGTTAAGTGAGTTTAGAAAGTTGGAAATATCTTTGAAGGCCGGCCGGCGATAGATAGCCAAAAGGACAGTGCTGGTGTCAATTTTAATAAGGAGACAATTAGCATCATTAATCAATGGTTCTTCCACGGACACGTTAAGATTTTTATGTACGTAAACAACCACACCCTCATTCTGTGTAAGATTGTTAACAGTTTTGTAGTAATTATAGCCATGGAGATCTGGGATGTAGTGAGTATTAAGAAGCCAGCATTCGGTTAACGTTATTAGGTCCCATTCAACCTTTGTTCTGGCAAGAACAGTGTGAAACCCTGCCATATTTTTTGTTAAACTTCTTATATTTTGGTTAAGGATTTTGAGTGTGTGATTAGGATTGAGGTTGGGTGGTATACAGTTATCTAAATCACAGGTAGATGAGTCTGACACGGAGACAGAGTTATTCCCTAACCATTCCAAAATATCAAAAATGCACCACGTTAATATTCAAGTTTTCACTTCTGCCGGCACCCCCGGAGGGCAGCCCGTCGTTTTTTTAAATCCATTACTTAACACAAAAATATAAAATTAATCTATATATTAACATGTTTTTTTGAACTCGGAACTGTATAACTTTAACGATTACATGAAACGTATTAAAAGTAGGTCGACACCTGGATGGCGTTGTAAAACTACAGTCTCTTGCAATAAGTGAGTCGCTGATACTGCCATCTGTTGAAAATTTGGACGAATCAAAATAGCCAGCTCAATAGCCAGACTTAGGGAGGTGCCATTTCGTTGTATGGGATTGGGTATCTGTACGTAGTATTATATTATCAGAGCCAAATATAAATGTTGAAAATTGAACATGCGGGCAAGCGCTGTGTGAAGACCGAAATTTGAATGAAATTAATTTAATCGATAAAAAAAACATAAAATATATGACACTAACAATCGCTATTTAAAACGTGTACCTTGAAGAGATACAACATGAAACCATGTAAAAGTTGTATCAAAATATATGGCTTGTTGTTTTAGGGATGTTGAGTACACATTTTACAATTTTGTTATTCTATTTAAAAAAAATATATAAAATGTAGCAGTTCAAACGCTCGCACCGGCCATCCAGTGCCCGCGGAGACGTACTACAGGACACAACGCACTACAGACCTTAGATCCCCCACGACCCCTGTACTGTTGCATGCACCCATAAGCACAATGTTTTATAGCGTGCTACTGTAAACAGTGATTATTCACACTGATAATAAAAGTCGTTTTCCCGGGATTATTTCTACATGTACATAATGCGTAGGTGACCCTATATTTTTGAAGTGAAGAACTTCTTTAGCCGCGTTAAGCGAATTTTAGTAGGGGCAAAACTTATGAGTTCGCATCACAGACACGCTAATGAGACGTGTTGCGCCAGACTAGCGACGTGCAGCGGCCTGTTTACATTTTGGGGTTTCCACTTCTGTCGGCAGTCCTCATGACTGCCATGTTTTTAAATTTTATTCAGTGATTTGTAAGAAACATACAATCCACTTTAATAGAAACTATTTGAAGTAATCTTCACACGGCGATATCATCGTGATCGTAATTTGATAGCACGATGTGATTCTCCCGCCTGTCGACATTGTAGCGTTGTAGTCGATTTCCTAAAAATCAACTAAAACGCACATCTCTAGTTACGGTTTACGAGAGTGACATCCCTAAATCTTTCAAATTACCACCACGTCATGCAGTGTCGAGGCGTGGGTTGCGGCTATAAGTATCCCCCGCTGGACGCTTAACGTCCCTCGACCGATCACCATGTTCGGCAAGCCGATCCCTTGGGAGAAGCGAGCCAAATACCTGGGTGTCGTACGAACACCTCTCTTTTTCAGAGCACATTAAGGCGGCTCGTTCGCGCGCCGCCTTCGCTCTAGGTAGACTTCACTTTGTCCTCAATGCACGTAGCAAATTGTCATTAAAGTGCAAAATGCGTATCTACACAGCGTGCATCCGCCCGATCATGACCTATGCCAGTGCAGTCTTCGCACACGCCAAGCCCGTTCGCTTCAATAGAATGCAGACCCTCCAGAACAAGTTCCTCCGTAGGATAACAGGCTCCCCCTGGTACGTTCGCAACGAAATCCTCCACGTAGACCTCAGGATTCCCACTATCCGTCAGTTCATGAAACGCATTTCAAAGCGTTTCTTCGAGACCGCCGCGAATCACCGCAACCCTCTGGTTGTGAAAGCCGCTAGTTATATTCCCTCCTCCATTAGTCATGTCCGCCGTCCCAAGCATGTCCTCACCGATCCCGATGACCACATAACTCTCATTCAGGAGAGCAGTAGGGCCACCAGTACAGTGCACAAACACAGACCGACATTCCGACCTCGCTGCCGAGGTTCCTCGCGAAGATCCCGACGTAATTGTCCCCCCCGACCCTTGCTCGACGAAGTGCCAGCCCGCGCCGTAGCTGAGCCTGTAGCTTTAAATTCCCCGAATAATAATAATCAACAAAACTTGATCCAGCCTGTCCCTTCTTGCTGTCCTCCCGTCAGCGACGCCCTAAGCCGAGGTCCGTACCCCACAGGGGCTGCCCTTAGCGAGCGTTCGCTTAATAATATAAGTAGTTTTACGCCCCTGGCTGGAGGCTTTGAGTCCGCTTAAGGCAGCCACAGGATAGTCCGGTTAAGTAGTCACAACCTCTCAAGGTCAACTACGAGATGCCATACCCAAAAAAAAAAAAAGCTTAACGTCCTCTTTCTTTCGCAACAAGCAGGCCTTGTATTAATTTTACATAATCCCGAAATAAACGGGGAAGTGCTCAGTGTGATTGCCGATCTTATTTGTGTCCTGTCAGATCGCATTCTTTATGTATCTCTGTCTGCGCGGTCTGGCAGCTATTGTAATTGTTCTCGGCAGCCTCACTATGACTGTCGAGATAACTATGTACCTATAGTAGCTTCTGCCACATCACCTGTCACCATTACTGTACCTCTCTGTGAATGCGTGCGCATGCTTTTCGCATCCTACGCTATGCTTGTCTCGCCGCGCTGCGCCTAGCTATTCGCTTAAATCGCCTGGCCACGCGGCGAGAGACCTCCGAGAATGCCCGCGGCAGGTGGACGGCATAACCTCTAATTGTAAGCCGCCACGATGGGTGAGTCTTCCTCCATCCACCTTGCTTTGGGCTTACGGCTGGGAGACGCACACATCGACGGAGGCTTGCAGTGGTCTGGCACAACGCTTACGGGAGCACCCGCCTCGCGCTGATTCCAGGGTTCCAGTCTTGGGAAACAATTCTTGCCTACCGCTGTCAGACGTCATTGCTGCTTTCGCCCTACTGCTGGAGAGACGCCTGTCACGCGGACTATCCACGTGGCCGCTACCACCGCCTGAACCTGCCATCCACGTGGCTCGTGGGTGCCCGAGACCCCACGCCCGCCACGTGTTGAGGCCCCTGCCTGAGCGGGCCACGTGCCTAGCTTAGGGCACTACCTGCCTGCCTGCTCGCGAACGCGTCTGACACGCGGTCGTTCATCCCTGCGTGGTGCTGCCCACGCCTGGTGACCTCTGGGGTCGCTCCTCTGCTCTGCTGCCTTCCCTGTGACCCCACGCTGGACCACGTGCTGCGGCGTAGCCAAGCCCAGGGCAGTAGCGTTCCTTCTTTCTACCTATAGTGACCAGTGAACAGGTGCTTAGAGACCTTAAAACCTACTTCCCAGATTTTTCTGTGCCGTGTGTTTCACTCTATATATGTATAAAGTGATCTATGGTTTCATTTCCTAAACCTACTACGAAACCCTCTTACCACAACATATATAGCGCATTAGCTTATTATGACTCACTCCCATCGGTTTCGGTTCCTCTGCTCAAACACCGGAACAGAGGTAACGCGGTCGACGTGAATCCCACCCACCCAAGTGGATGGTTCATAGATAGATAGAGCAACTCATGAACGATATTAGTACTAAAGTAAAGGACTTACACATGAACAAGCACAGGGAAGGCCGCGTCCCTGAGCTCCTCCCTCCAGGAGGGCGGCAGCAGCAGCTGCACGCGCGCCTTGGAGCCGCTGCCCAGCGCCACCTCGAACGAGCGCCGCGTCGGCAGCGCCAGCTCGCGTAGTCGTACTGATCTGAAGAAGACGGTTAAGTGATATAATAATGTGTCAGGATTGAGACGGTTCTCATTTCAAAATGGGATTACAAATCGGTACTCAATGGACTTAAGAGATTAGAGCGGTCCAACGGTATATCCACAGCGGGAAGTCTAAGGGCCGATTTCGCCAATGAAACTGAACGCGATCAGCACAAAAACTACGTTTAAAAGCTGTCAGTGTCGTTATTTTCTATGGAATATTGACACTGACAGCTCTTGAACGCGTTTTAGATGTGCTTGGTGAAATCGGCACTTAGACCGCGTCCTAACGCGTCGCGTTAATTTTGTTCGGCGAAACCGAACGCTTGGTCGCGCCGAGAAAAGACTTCCGGTTTTCCGAACAAAAAGTGACATATCAATTAAACGCTTATAATTTTCATTTTAGATAGGACACGGGGTTAGCCATGCGCCATGTATTTAATTTTTGGGGGCTAAAAATCTGGAACGAATTTTGTCGAACAAAATATTTCTCTTTGAGTTAAGTTTTCTCGTGGACAATAAATATTCGCTGAACATACGTGGGAGTATTTCGGAAAGGCTTCAAAAGAATCGTTTTGGACCACTGCAAAACAGGCTACCCTGTATATATTTTAATAAGAACTAAAATTATTCTGGTCGCATTATTATTTAACCGCTGGCTGGTCAAAAATGTTATGTTTTATAAAACTACATTTGCGATTATTTAAAAAAAAGAATTGTTTGTCATAAGCCAATGTCTAAAAAAGAAAATTGAGTTGGTGCTTACCTATAAGGCCTCGTATCATACAAAATTCTCTCTAGCTTATGCGTCCTGGCGTCGTGCAGGCCCGCGAGCGGCGGGCCGGGCCCCCCGCACTCCAGCACGTAGTGCGTGATGCCGAGCCTCGCGCGCGGGGGGGAGAAGGTCGCGCGCCAGTACGAGCAGTTCGCGTAGTGCAGCCGCGCCGGCCACACTGCCAGCTCGCAAGTCAGGCACCGCGGCTCCTCGCGCTCAGCTCGCGCCTTCACTGAGTTACTGGCCCCCCCGTATGAAGGGTCTCTAACTACATACACCTGCCTCTGACCAGGTCTGTCTGCACTGCCTGTTGCGAAAAAACCCACAATCAAACACACGTCAGGAGATCCACAGTATTATATAGTAGTCATCGGTGTTTTGGATCAGGGCATGGTGTTGACCATGCCCTGATCCAAAACACCGATGAAAGGTCATGAAAGTTAATAACCAGTGATGAGGACATTGGGTTAGTAAATTTAACCTAATTGAAAAATAACACTCAACCGCACTCAATCTAAATACTTAATTTGATTTGCTTCATTCACCAAATCTGGATGCAGTTTATGTATTGGTAATGTTTCTTTGTCTAAACCTTTGAATCAGAAAATAATATATGAGGACACGTCAAAACGAGTATCCACAACCGACGCACCAACTGTGATCCGCGCATCGGCTTGGTCACTGTGGCCGCTTTTATCCACCTATAAACCGTATAGCCTTTGAAGCAAGAGTGAACAGGGATATTCGCATTTATCCGCTTCCAACAGGCAAGATCGAATAGAAAAGCAGCCTGCTTTTAACTTCGATCTTGCTGAATTAGCCAACGGCAATTAATAACAAAAAACAAAGCAGATGCGTAGAACACAGTTGGATGCGCGAATAACCAACTTTAGGAAAATAATCTTTTCCATTTTTTTTGTAAATTACCTAAATAATAAACTAAATGGTTCTCCTGGTCCCATGCCAGGATCTCTGCGACCTCGACCTTGCCGTGCGAGAGGACGGCCATGCGTTGGCGCAGTACGTCCACGTGTTTGATGTGCGTGTAGTACTGCCCCCCTCCCTCCTGCACGGCGGCAAGAAGGAGGAACGCACTGCCGTCTTCTGAGTAGACGGGCTGTTGGTGGACTTCTAACCAAGGCTCCTCTGTCGCTTTTTCTGAGTGTGTCTGAAAAAGGAGTCATCATTTTATAGACTTAGGGCCAATTTTATTGAAACTGAACGCGATCAGCACATAAGCCAGGTTTAAGGGCTGTCAGTTTCATTATTTTCTGTGCAGTATTAACACTGACAGCTCTTAAACGCGTTTAAGATGTACTGATCGTGTTCAATTTCATCCGTAATATCGGCACTAAAACGCGTTTTTGGGTAAACGCATTGAAAAACACATGTCCATGGTATTATTATGAATATTTGATTCTGTTAACAATTCAAAATGGTAATTACTTATAATTCTGTAACATTTGTGAGGGTGTCAGGCAGGGAAGGTGGTGATAGGCTCGCCCCCTTTTACATAGGACTTAAGCTTATCTGGCGAAATGTGAGTGTACTGTAGGTACACCTCTGTTTAACCCTTCTGGGATTACGGGCGTGAAGTTAATTTATTTTATTATATTCGGGAAACTTACAGCTAACTTAAACAGTGTCCTTAAACGATATAAATTAAAGGCCATTTACAAGTTTCCACTGATAAACACTAGAAATACACATGAGAAGTAGAAATAGGAACAAAATACTTATAACATAAATCAAGAAATACAAACTAAAAATAGTACACGATCAACAAATACAAACTAAAAATCAGATGTAGACATCATCAGATTTAGACGCAAACAATTACTTTTCCGTAAAAAAGCTTTTCACGAACAAATGCTTAAGCCGAGATACACTGGTATTGAATATTTCCAAATCATGTTCGCCGGACAGTTTATTAAAAATTCCTCTCGCCCGGATTAGAAACGAATTCTGCCTGTGCGCGGATTTCGTATGAGGGACATGTAACAAGCTAGGTTTACAAAACATTTTGCAGTGTGTAAATAATCCTTAACTGCCTAACAGCTCAGGGCAATCTATAGTACCATTCGCGATTTTCAATAAGTACGTCATATCTGCAATGCGTCTGCGCTCATGCAGTGGTAAGATGTGAAACCGCTTTCATCTCGCTATATAATTGGGAGTATATTTCCTAGTTTTGTACTCAAGAAACGTAGGAATCGCCTTTGAATTCCCTCAATTCGGTCTACATAAATATTATAATTAGGGTTCCACACTAATTGTGAGGCGTATTCCAAATGGCTGCGGACAACAGCACAATATAATTTTATACGTTTTTACGTTTTAAAATCAGATGATAATCTAAGTATAAATCCAAATGCCTTGGAAGCTTTACTAACGAAGTTTTCGATGTGCGCATCAATAAGCAACTTAGAGTCAAACGTTACACCTAGGTCCCTGATAACGCTTATCCTGTTTATAATGGTATTATGTAACTTAAAATGAAACGTGATTGCATGTGGTTTGCGTGTACTAATAAAACATTTGGAAACATTCAGTTCAAGTTTATTAAGGAGACAATAATTTTGAAGCCATCTTAATCCTTATGTGTGTGTTATGAAGGTGTTTTTAGGTCCCTGTTATTAATATTAAGTAACTGAATAAAAGAGATGTATCTTACCTCAGTGCAGGTCCAGCTAGGAGCATAACAACTGCTATAAACAGTAAGGTTTTGCGCTCGATTCATCCACACTACACCTACATGAGAATTGTCTTTGCCCACCCACTGGGCTGATATGAGATAATATTCCCTGAAACACAAACCTATATTAAAGCTTTCCGTCATTTTATAACAGGTATAGGGTACTTTTGGTAATAAAATACGTACATTCCATCTAACGTACTCGGAGGCTTCACTTCCCACCTCGGCGGTGAGGTCGCGTTTTGAACACTTACTATCCATAACTTTACCTTTGGTATCGCACTGCCAGGCTGAAAAGTAAGAAGAAATCGCAATCTAACATATTTATTTTGCTAAAATTGGCTAAATGTGCAAGTTCAGCCTATAGATGATGAGAGATACAGCCCGCGAGGCCTAAGCTGAGCTTTGCCTTGTGCAAGTGCACATTTGAGGCACTGTGCGCGATCACATTGGTACGATTGGCAATCACTCACACATATGCAAAGATCAGATTAGGCCGCGCGGACTGTACATGATTGTCCCAAGGAGGATATAAAAGTTAAACAAAAGAAAAGGATAAAATGTTCTGATTGTATTACTGGCACATCCCAGCTACAATAAGAAATACATACTTAGCCGATTTTTGATATTTTAAAAGGGTCACAATTTTTTTTACTGAACGTTATGAATTATTTTACCGAAAATATAATTAGGATGACATTAACGAGGTGAACATAAAAATCCATACCGTGGGGTATCTGACAGTGACTTGGTCGGGGAAGACAATGTGCGCTGAGGCGTTGTTGGTGGGCAGCTGCAGGAAGCCGGCGCGCGCCGCGCCCGCGCCGCCGAGCGAGTCGGCGATGCGCGGCAGGCGCAGCTCGGACACCGCGCGGTCGTCGTACTGCACGTACAGCACCAGCGTACCGTCCGCCGAGCCCCATGTCGCTGACGGCGTTTTCGTCACCTCCTCTGTTACAAAATTATAATAACAATATTTTTAATTTAAAAGAATGCCCATTTTTTTGCCCTTCTTCTCCATATGAACCTACTACGCTTTGAAATAGCACTAGCTTCATATTTCTGACCGACCGACTACTTCAAAGTTCGGAACTGCCTGTAAATGGTTTAATTGAAATACATGCTTTTGTGTTTGAGTTTGATTTTATCTTAATTAATTTATCTAAAACAGCTTAAATTATCATAACAGGGTTTACCCTAATGCGACAGTTAAGAACTTTAACTAATAACCTAAACTATAAGTATACTTACAATAACCAAGTTGGAGAAGTTAAAACTAACACCATTATGAAATGATTACACCATTTAAAAATCACAAAACAGCCTATCATAAACATAGTACCCATGCCTTAAGAATTATTTCGCTTGTAACATGATATAAATAGTAATACTTCTTAGATCTGGGTTTGAAGAACCCAGATCGATGCGTTTAGTTAGTCTGACTGTAGATTAATTTTATTAAACTATTTTCTTCTGCATCGGAATCTGACAATGCAATTGAATAGCTTGATGTTCATGAATAAACCGTACCTACTTTATACATTTATCAAATGACATGTTCATGCCGGGAACTGTAACTGACTGAACGTGGTAGCAGAGTTTTACCTTCTGTACTTACCTTGATAGAGAAAATCGGACACGCCATTGTAGACGCCGCCTGGCGTGGCGTCGGTAGTGAGTCGCAATAGAGGCGCTCTTCGTGCGGGGGGCCCGGGCCGCGCCAGCACCTCGTTGTCGGCCGCCAGCAGCAGGGAGCCGTCGTCCCCCAGCCAGGCCGCGTGCTGCCACTCCCAACTGCGCTGGCCCTCGCCAAACAGCGGGATGTGGTGGCTGTAAGGATATGATGGTACAGATGACGATGTTTCTACGAAAAGTTAAAAGAAATGAAGCGATAATTTCAAGCAGCTATCCAGTTGCCTATTGAAGGAGCAATATTTAAAGTTACGATACGGTTTCGAACAAACTTAAACAAAGTTAGTTCAGTTTGTTTTGTTTCAGTCCAATATTAAAAATTAATGTCCCTTAAAAAAATAAAAATAAAACATCTTCATAAAAATGACGCTAGTGTTAATGTAACATTATTATTTATCCCAGACATAGTTGCATTAAGACTGCAACTATCTAAGTTTGTTTCCTACAACTACTTTGAAATTGTAATAACTTATTCAATGCTAACAGCCCTATCACTTTATTTCATAGTTAAGTGGGAGACGTCTGAATGCCGCCGCATTTTCTACGGATCTAATTAATCCGTTCGGAATTCTAGTCCTTTCCTACGATAGGTACTTACAATTTACGTTGGAATTCACGAGTATTCGAGGATTAATTTGTCGGCAGCCGGTGAAATTATTAGCACGTTTATGTAGTACACTTAAATTTCAAGATGAAAACATTGTACAAACGTAACGACAACTCTCAAATTAATGTCATGGCATCATACCCGTAAAATCTGTAAATTTTCTTTCTCTAAATGTCTAGAATTTATATATGGATATAAATTCTAGACATTTTTAGTTTTAAAACGATAGTTGTAGTAGGAGTTATAGTCAATTTGTATTTAAACTGCTACACCAAATCACTGTATTTAAACTACTATACCCGAATAATAATAAAAAACACAACTACAAAATCCAAACACCCAATACCGTTTACAATAAAGGTTCCCCACGAAATCGAATGCACACAAAGTAAACGATCTAAGAACAGGGGTGAACGTCGTTAAGATATGAATTCAGTTCCACGCGAGGAGCCGCGGCAACAGGTGTGTTCGTTGGCAAAAAATAATCTTAACTTAGAGCTCACTTTCGTAACAAGTTTTTACTTACAGTGTATCAAAAATTCTCGACGGTGCAGTAAGTTTGCAAGACGATGATTCGAAGTCGTAAAGTATAACCCCCAAACCAAATCCTCCCTTCCCCTCCCACATTAAAATTCCACTCGCAAATTTTGAAATAAATTGGAAATCGCATTCACGTACCTATCGTCAAATCGATTTCTTCACCAGCGAGACGACCGGGGAAAGAAAATTCACAAAAGAGATATGATTTTAAAGAAAAAAATAAAATAAACTGGGAAGAAACGACTCTTTAATATCAGCTAGTCGCCGGCGGATACGCTTTTAAAACTTTTTTTTGAGGTAATGTCAAATGAAACATGAGTTTTTAAATTGTTTTCGACAGTCAATTTCATTATATATGTACCAACTCAAATATTTCAGGTTTTAGGTACAAAATCAGAAAAGAAAGGAAGTAGTGGTTTTTCGACTTACTTAGTGAAGATGAGTTTAGATTCTTTGTCCACACAAATAATTTTTATCATCAATTAGTTTAGCTCTGCATCGGCTAAAGAACAAAATCTTGAGCTACCCGCGGGATTTAGAATAAAATATATTGTTGCAGATGCGGTAGCAGCTTATAGTCGCATTCAATATATCTTAAAGCTTATTTCGTAAATCCAAAACAGTTATTTCCTTTCCGCTCATCGTGTGTAAATAAATTCATTTATATTCAATAACTGCAAAAGCAAGAGATACCATTGAAATTCTAGTGGAAACAGATGAATGTGTAAAGGAAACAAATTGAGAACGTGCTGATATTTTATATTCTTCAGGGGGAGACGGGGAATGCCTTGCGCGGTGCGTGCTTCTACCGCATTTTTTGTACTTAACACAACACTCGAGTCAGCGAATAACTTTCAAACTAAAATTCAATGTGCACGTCAAAATGAAGGACTGAACGTCCGCTGATATGCCAAACAAACGCCACTTTTGGGAGAAGATGCGGTGACTGAAAACCAATTTGGGACGCGAATTTAATTTTCAGTCGGAAATTTAATTATGGATACTTCGGGGTGCCTTTAACTGAGACCTTTACGACGTTCAAGCACCAAATATCGAAAGCTACTCACTCATTTGTGACGTCATAAACGGTGTAGTACGCAGTAAACGTCCGTCGGTAAACCTGTGAAATAATGAAAGTTGAAAAACTATGTTCGAGCGACATGCCGACTTGGGAATGACTGCATTGTTTATTTTAAAGAAAAAAACACAGGGTGCAGAGCCACGTACCTCCTTGATATTGTGTTGAAAGAGCACGAAGCGCAAGTTCGGGGAGCATTGATATCCGCGCACATTTAGCTGCCTCTGTGATCAAATTGTAAAGTTCTTTTGTAACTAATTAACTTTAAAACAACAAAAATAAGTAGTAAAGTAAAGCAATGCATTGTTCTAAGTAACACAAATGTCCGAGTCAACTCTGTGAAAAACCTCTTAAGGTTAGCGTTAAATATCGCGAGGGGTGATTTACGGTCACACGACCATAGTACGGTCCAAGCGAAGCTTTCAAGAGCGAGTGTTGATATAATAATAGAGCGTGCGGGACGCGCACCGACTCGATAAGTACCCAACAAGGTAAAGGTCGCGAGAAGAGAGTCAAGTGAAAACATGAACTGACAAATTCCGCGTTTTACTTCAGTAATGTTCATAAATATCTTCATTCCTTCATAATGCGAAATATCCTCTTTAAAGTCGGTGGCATACTCAAATTTTCATTTCCCGAAGCCCGCTACCCGCAGCATAATAACGCCATTATGGAAAATCGAGGATGTCGCCATAAATTTTACAGTAAAGAGCATCGAAGTAATACCGTCCGCACTTACAGAACTTGGGTACTAACATGAGAGCAGAGGTATGAAAAAGATAAAGAGTTTCATTTCTTTTATCTTTGTTGGAAATGTTACATTACAAATGCTGTTGTTAGTCAGAAGTTAGGTAAAAGCGCAGCGTATTGCAGTCCATTCCACTAAGGTAATTTATCTACAGTCGGAAGAATTTGACATGGACCGGACAATGGGTTGACGACTAGATAATAAGTAATAGAGTTGTATAAAGCCTGACTCACTAGTGTGTGATTGGTGACGAGAACAGAGAGCGTGTTGTTGAAGGTGTCGAGTGCCAGCAGGCCGCCGTCGTCCGCTTGGTACACGAGCTGGTGCGAGCTCACCCACTTGGTCGGCAGCCGCTCGCCCGTCAGGTCCCCGTGCAGGAATTCGTCCAACCGCATGCGGCGACCCGACCAATACAATAACTCGTCCACATACCTGGCCAAACGTAAATGAGCTTTTGATTATTCGCAATTAAACACCCACTTTTTAGCTTATAAAACGATGACAATGGCAGAATTAACTTTCTTCTCAACAAAAGTTTTCTTATCAAAGTTTGCCTCGCCAACTTTTTCATACATTTTTTATTAAAGAGTTAACCAAGTGTTTTTCAAGATCTAAGATAAACTAGACTAAGAACAATAGAGAACGGTAACTTACCCTAAAAGATAAATAGCTGTGACAATACCGGCTATGACAAAACTGATGACCATCAATGAAAATACGATGCTCCGCCAGTTGTGGCCATCTCCTTGGTATAAGTCCTGGAAACATATTTATTCGTTACTTGGTGTAAAGAATGAAGGGGCGGTAGAGGTGTGGCAAAGTAATTTGACGTTCGTCAACAATCTCGAGCGTCGCTAAAAATAGGCTAAGAAACCGGGATTTGATTTATGACACCGGAATGACGCGATATTACGACGATTCCGTCGACGAAGGCTGTTTAAGTTCAATAGCTCGTGGCCGGAACATTGAATATTGTTTAAAAAAAAGAAAGGTTATTTGATATAATAAATTGAAAAGCTGAGGTAAGGTAGCTACAATGACTAATAATGTCTCTACTTTCTAAAATTATCTTTACACTTCTTTCGCTCATACATTCTTGTCGATTAGCTGAATTTGCTTAAAAATCAAGTCCTCAGTTCACCGAATGCTGTATTTTTATTTGAGTAGTTTGAGTTGGCGCAGTAAAAGAACACCTATTTGGAGGACTTTGGGAGCCTTTGCCAGCAGTGGGACAGTGTTGGATAATAAAAAGTTTAGTTTCTGTCTATCCTATCCATTGAGAAAGAGAAATGTTGAAGAGAAACTTTTCAAGTTTTGATCGACTTGATTTGTTAACCACCTGCAGCAACATTGAACAATATTCTATAGGGTTGTGAATTTATTTTTAAATATGGCAGCATAATGCTGATATCGGAGCCTTTTTGGCTTCGCACTCGTCTTTTCCTCCATTATTGTGTTAGGGTTTAATGTTCGTTTATTAACCGACTTAAAAAATGAGGAGGTTCCCAATTTGTTTGTTTAAAAAAAAAAAGCGATATCTCCTGCAATTGAGGATCAATTTCGACAATTCTGGATAGGGTATGCCTCAGAGGTGGTTATTTTACAAACTTTGCTTGGGTCGTTTTTCAGTTAGCTTTAATAATACTTATTTTTCCACTTATTGTGTAACGATACTGTTTTAACTTCCTGACACAGTTATTTACATAGCAAGTAGTGGTACCTACATTAATTTGTATGTGGTAGGTACCACAACTAGAAAGTAAAAAAAAAATTTTTTTTACAAAAAAACAAAACACAAAAAAAAATCTATCGGCTTCCAAACAAACAGTACAAAGTAAAGTCGGTGTCAAAATGTCGTAAATAAAATAGTTTTCTTTAGATAAACTGGCGCCTTTTTCCCATGGCCCTAAAAAGCGCTATGCCTTCTTGCTATTCTAAATATAATATATAATCTCACCTCCTCCTTGGCGGACTTGGGGTCGGCGACTTGCAGGGTCTCGTCGGGCGGGAGGCGCCAGGAGCCGCCGCCGCCGCCGCCGCCCGAGCGGTCCGTGTGGCCGGTGGCGTGCATGCGCCGGCGCCGACGCGCGCGCACCCGCCACCGCGCCGCGCTACGCAGCCGCGCCCGCCGCGCTGCCGCCGCCTGCCGCTCCGCTGCGCCGCGTGCGCGGAATCCGCCCCATCACTAATGACAAAAGTTATTGGTGGTTATTCACTATACTAATCAAAAGAACAGTTAATTTAGTTGTCGATACCATTTTATGCTATATCCAGAGTCGTAAGAGATTTCTCATGACTCTTCTTCAAAACACAGATAAAATCAAACTAACTTCAATGTGCATACATTACAGTTTGATTTTGAAGTGCAAAGTGAGTAAAATAAACATACCATATGCCTATTAGGTACTTTTTTAAAATTGTTATTTTAAGTTATCTTTTAACAATTATTGTCCATTGATTGTCTTAATGCGTTGTTGACATGGGCGGCGCAATGCCCTAGGATATTTATTGCTTCCACAGTAAAGAACATTTATGCCGATAGCTTACCTACGATAGTGCATATAAAATAGACCTCATTTCAGAGCAAATGCGTTAAAATAGAAGCTTAAAATGGATCCAATTATCATCAATACAATTGTACGCGAGCAAAATCCCACCGAATGTTGTGGTTTTCGCTCAGCAAGTCGAAATAAAAGTGGCATTTACTGGCGTAACTGCTCTTGTTTAAGCAGAATTTTCAATTTTATGTGGTGAAAGGAACAAAACCGCAATGCGTGCAGCCCGGTCGCTTCATAGGACCGCTACCCGAATACAGCCGACGCGCATCCGCTTGAAAAATTGCTGCGAGACCAACCCCCACATTGTACCGCACTCCTGATTCATTTTACAGTTTTTTCAACAACAATAGTTGGAAAAAACTGTAAAAAAAATACATGAATGCCTTTTGTTATTTCGGACGCTTTTTGTGAATTGTTGAAATACAATATACCTACATAGAGCTGAAAAAGATAGTCATTTAAATAAACTTTCAAGATAAAGTAGGGTTCAAAATCCAAATCAAAAGTCATTTATTCAAACTAGGCTGCGAAACAGCACTTTTTGAACGTCAAAATTACATAAGCCAGTCCCTAATACGCCCCGCCTTTACCTTACCCGACCACGTAGGTATTGCACTTTACTGTGAAAAAGCCGATTTTTGATTTGTTAACCAACGAAACATTTCTATGCTAGGTAGTTTAAAATCATCATCAATGTATAACCTGTCGGAAGGTAAGCTAATTCCTGGTACAGAACATAAACGTTGTCTTCAGTTAATCACACCGGCCAACCATTCTTATCGTTTGAGTACCTTTTCTATTGTTCTCTGATTGAGTTCACAAATAATGCATTGTTTGTTATAACTTACAAAATGTAATTATTATAATAAGTAAATAATAAGTTAGGATATGTACACTATCGCAATAGGTTACCCTGTAATGATAGATGTGAGTTGGATAATAAATAAATAAAATAAAATGCCTTTGAACAGAGGTTGGATTTTACTTTAGCTTTAAACGCATTAAAAGACAAATCTAGCAAAGGAGAGGGAAGCTTGTTATAAAAAGTTATACCAAGCTCAACGAATGAGTTATTTACCTTATGAAGCAAGTGAATGGGAGCACGTAGTTTGCCCTTATTTAATCAATAATAATAAAATCATAATATCACTGTTTTTGACTAGTATATAAGATGCTGGCGAAGATTAAACGTGAGAATACGCAGATCTTTAAAAAATACTATTAGAGAAACTGAGCTGGTAAATTGCTCGAAAAGCTCGTTTCTTAATTTTTGTAGGTTATTAGTTTCAAAGTAAAGCGGAGTTCTCAAGTACGGGGCGGGGTAATAGATAGTTTGTTAATTGTTTTCGCTGACGCGGCCTGTCAATACGTAGTGGTGTGGGGTGTTGGCCCTCTGCCAACTCTGGCGCACACTCTACTTTATACATTCGCTCCACGCCAACTTTACGACTTCGTTTAACTATTATTTCAACTGCTCTCTCGTTGCGATTTTTAAGATGATGCCGTTTTATTACCCGAATATTCAGATCAGTTGATCATTATGTTACAGGCGAAGCGAATGCGCTTACAAAATAGTAAATACATCGAAAATAAACGTCTATAAGATCTACTGCTTCGTAAATTATCAGTGATGCCTTATGACTTGGGCAGCATGCCCGTAGGCCGCCTGGCGTCGTGCGGCCTCGTGGACATTTGGCAAGAGTATTGCTGATATTTACTCCTTTTTGAGATAAACTAGAGCGTGGAGCGCTATTCATAGGCTATGGATAAGTCCTCTATATTCTTGAAGTACCATCGATTCCAAGTTATCGAGGCAATAACTTTATCTTACCTAAACAAAACTTTAAACTGCAGTCAAACTACTTAAGTCAAGTGTCTTCCGGTAAGACGAGAAGCAAGCAAACTTTCGATGTGAAAAGTTGTTGCAGCCGGCTCAGATTAATGACGTGCAATAGACCAAAGCTTGGAAGTGAACCAAGGGAACCCCAATTTTGAGCATAAAACCTCATTCTTATAATTAGCTTTGCAGACGTTTAACGAGAGCCTTAATAACCTCGGAAGGCTCTTAAATGGACTCGGCTGCAATGCGCCAGGAATGGAAGTTAAATAATTTTTGTATACAATTTACCGACAAAATACTGACTTTTGGGACAAAAAGTCGTCATTTCTTCTTTGTGTACTAAAAACAAAATTCTGCTCTCAACAGTAGGTACGTAGTTTTTCTAACGGTCGAACCCAATAACGTATCTATCTCTAATTTTGGCGTCTGTCATCATTAGCGATCTGCCTTAGGTTATTGGGTTTGGCCGTAAGGCAGATCGCTACTGATGACAGACAGTACAATTCTATCTGTCCCTGTTAAACAAATAGCTGTCAACACGTTACAGGGTCGCATACTTTGGCTTTATTAGGACGTTTAACCCAGAGATTGATAATTTTTTCTATCTCCAGTATGCCAAAATTGGAGATAGATACGCTATTGGGGTCGGCGGTTAGGTTATTGGATTTAGCGTTAAGTGTATCTTATAGATGATTTTCCCATACGACGTCCATCAGGAGGTTGCAGTTCATGATAGGACATTTACTTTAGAAACAACCCAGAAAATTCTTCAAAGCTTTTAAACTAACAATGCCGCAAAGGAAATAAATTATGTAGGTAGATAATACTTAGTAAAGTGCAGCGGTCTGCAGTGGGATTGCGACAAGCTCCACCTGGAATTCTGGGACGGATTTGTAGCATTAATTAAGTACGGATTTATAACGATTCCGCTCCGGAGTAGGTACTCGGAGCTCTCCGAACCCATTCAACAACTTTGTTGCCACTGTGAGCAGTTCCCGGCGACCTCTCGTCCGAATCGATTCCGTTTAAGACCTCACGGTCATATATAGCTTTATTGTTAAATTTTGTGCGGTTTCGTGTTCACATAAATTTCGGGCGTTTGTTTGCTGCAGATGTTAGAAAGAGTTTCATTTGATGGAATGGCTGCAAGCGTGGCTCCTGAGTGGGAGGTGAGAGTTCAATAACAGGTATTGGAACGAGTGTGGCTTTTTTTTTCCATGAAATTCTCAATCCTTTAAATGGGGCAATGGGTTCGCTCGATCCCTCTCAGTAACCGCCAGACGTAAAACGTGTGCAGATCGCTGGATTCGCTCCGGTCAGTAAAACACAAGTGCAATTGTCCTTTTAAATCTAGATTAGTAATAGTGTGTCAAGACCGGTCGCATCCTGGCGTCTTGCCAGGATCTACCTAATTCAATTTGTACACCCTAAGGCCGCAGTTACTTGGTTTCGTATTTTTATGATGCCATAAAAGCTATTAAACCTTGTGCCGTTAATGTGTTTCGTTTTAACGCCATAATTTTATTGTGAAAAAATTTACTAACTAAATCATACCAGCATTTAATGTCTTTTGTTTCGGCCTAATATACCTGATTAAGACATTATTTACTTTCCGTGTACCTAATGTGGCTATAATAATTATTACGCGTGATTACTTTTTATGAATACTCATGAGTTTATTAGAGAAGCTTTATATAGATTCGTAAAACGTTATACTTCTGCCGTTAACATTTACATCTCCCCTATTAGATACGTTTCAAGTTCCCAAATTCAATGGTCCTTGCAACCATTTTGTGGTGTAGTTCACCCAACCGAAAATACCGATAGGTTTTTCCGGTTGAAAAACATCAAGAGGGGTATGTTATACAATAGACGATTAAGTGGAGAGAGATTAACCTAATATAAACGAACTATGTAAGTATTGGTTTATTCGTGTTATAATCATAAATGTAATACAACATACAATTTTACTGGGAATGGAAACAGGTAAGTGTAACGACTTTCTCAAAGTTACTTCAAAACTAACTGAGCCACTTAGTAGGAAAACAACATGAAAAACAGTATGAGGAAGTGAATAGCAGAAAAAAATACAGCGACCAAAACATTCTCCCTCAAGTCCCCATAACTTGCGTGTTTCCCCGTGAGTGAAAACAACGACATCTCTATAATAAAACTCCGTTGAAAATAGAGGGAAAAGTAACACGGTGTGACTGTGTGAAATCAGGACACGGCTTGAGTTTAAAGGATAATAGTATGATACAGAGCCATTAAGCGTTAAAGGGAAGACGATAGAAACCGTAAATTGCAATGATGCAAACTAGTTTATATAGCTTGTACTATTTATTCGCGCTAGGCTGCTTTTACCTAACTTATGGGCCAAAATAGAAAGCTTTCAGCATCAATGCCTTTAACACATCAATTAATTTGTGAGCTAATTGATACTAAGCATAGATTACCTACGTAGGTAGGTCGCTCGTCTCATTTATACGCTCAGAGTGACGAGTCAGCAGTCGCTACTCGCCAGTCAAATCGTGCAGCGATGTAATCTTATTATCGAGGCAAGAAGAGTTAAGGTTATGTTCCCAATTATCTTATGAGACTCTCTAGATAATGTGTTAATTTACTCTATCTTTCTACAAAATTTTATGTTTCCGTTCTGAGTTTCAAATTCTTCAATTAAATATTGTAAGTATCGTAAGTACGTATAAATGTATGTTGTTTGGTCTACAAAATCAGTTAGCACTATTATTCATTTGATGAATATGAAATCCATCTCCACGATATGAAAGCTTAAAGCAAAAATATGGCCCTAGCAATGAAGCCTAAAATTATAACGATTAACAAAAACTGTAGATTACTGAAAACGTGGAAACTTTCAACGTGGTAGCTATTAATGCAAATTACTGAATACATTAGTATGGATGTTTATGACCGTCATTTAAAGTGATTACGGCCTGCAAGGCAGCAGCAACTAGACTTTTTATTTTGCAGACTTTTGACATTTTGTTTGCACTAATTATGGCGTCAGTCCAGCTCAGTGCCATTATTGACTTGTCATCGGGGTTTCTGAATAGGTTTCAAAGAATTCTAGACGAATACTAACTACCAAATACACGTTCAAATTATATGTGTGGTTCAACAATTGGAAAACTTTCATAGGAAAAGCAAAGCCCATGGTATTTGTATCTCCTGGATGTGTAAGTAACGAGTAGCCGATCACTATCTTGGACTATTTATTGACAATGACATGACATGGAGGACTCAAATTGAAAGTGTTTGTGGAAAACTTAGTAAATTTTCATATGCTCTTTATATGCTGGGTAAAATTGCGAATAAGACCGCCTTACTCGCAGCTTATCATGGTTATGTCGCCTTGGCTCTGCGGTATGGCCTCATATTCTGGGGAAATGCCCCTAAGATACAAGAAGTATTTATAGCACAGAAAAAATGTATCCGAGCGATTTGTAGAATAAGACAGAGGGAATCATGCAAGCCACATTTTCATAAGCTTAAAATATTAACTTTACCGTCACTCTATATTTATGAAGCATGTATTTTTATAAAACACAATATGAATTTGTATAGATTTGTAGAAAGTAAACGGCGCTCAAAAAAGTTGCAGGTGTTAGCAAAAAAACACAAAATTTCATAGCAACAGCTTTTAAGCAATGGCTCAAAAACTTTAAAATAAGTTACCAGGACAAGTTATCTCAAGTAGTAACATAAACGAATTTAAAAGAAATCTATTCGCATTGTTAAATAACAAGGTGTATTATTCCGTTGACGAATATTTAAATGACAATTTTTAATTTTATGACATGATAAGCTAAATCCAATCTGTTAATGATGTGACATACTATATAATTTTGTAATTTTGAATATTGTATCTTTGATATTTTGTATGCCTTTTGGCGGGACACAGCTCGGGTCTAATGTATTATAACACCTTCTGTATGTACCCTGTGTTCACGAAATAAATTAATTTGAATTTGGATCGCTTTTAAAAAGAACGTTGTAACAAACCAAAAGGTTCCCAAAAATCAGACCAACTAATTTTAGGTCAGTTTTTTTCTGGTTAAACAAAAACTCGCCGCATCGTTAACTGATTTCGTATGTTGTGTTATTAACGAATTTTTTTTTGCGAAATATTCAGAAAACGGATTGACGAACGGGTTGAAGTAGAAACTTCTGAACCGTTTTATTTATTTAATTCAATCTGCGATATCAGTGCAAGATCTCGACGCTCCTCCAGCTAATAATTTTATTTCCCTTGGCGAGCAGCCCATCCTCGCACCTGTACCAAGCTTGAAATTTTCTGTTATTCATAGTCTATCGAGTTGTGCAAACAATCGAGCTATGAATAAAAGAAATATTGCGATGGAGATCATCGAAAAGTTGTTGTGACATTGGCCCAGTATGACTAGAATACTAACTTGCAATGTAAATGAAAAAATGTTCTATAGTATCTCTGCCTGTGATTTCAGAATGAGTGTAAAACACTTTTAGTTTTCTCATTCAGTTTGATATTGTAGGTAAATAAAGATGTTTGGGATGTTCGTTCTTTCAATACTAACATTATTTCATCAGTCTGATGAATTTATCTGGCTCGTTGCCTGTACTAATAGTGTTTACTTTGCTGAATTTATTTGACGTTTGTTTATTTTGGTTTTAAGGCGTGTTGTTAAGAACCGCATTCTTATTAAAAATAAAGGTCGATTGACATAATTATATATTTGATTTATTTCGCGATATAATGCAGTGTAATATTGATGATGGTGACGTTTAATAGCCTGGCGCGTAAAATGCGGTTCTCAGCTGGTCCAGTGTCTGTTCGGTAAATCTCGACTCTCTGGGGATTCAGTTGGAGTGGTCGACTTGTTCGGAGAAGACGTCGGATGAACAGCCTCGCTGACAAACTTGTGCACCGCAACAATTTACTCACTAACTAAGTGATTGATTGCCGCTCTATCGCCCGGACAGTTTAAAATTTATGAGGCGCTCGGTTATATACCACGATGAGAGGCTTGGTAAATCAATATAATTCAGGCTGAATTACACAGCTCAGTGAGATCGGTGCTTATGTGATTCATGTACTTTATATGATCCGTGAATTCTCGCTCAGTCGAAAATTTGCATAAAAGTCATAAATATCTCGATTCTCGTCTCGTTTTTTCTGATAGTATGTAGTTGATATCGGCGAAAATGCGCCAAGAAAATACCAGGTAATATTGATGAAAAAGTGTTTCTTTAAAAAAAGTTATATCGCCAAGGTGTGGTGCAGACGACATTCATTTTCCGTGGGAGTGTCTCGTCTTTAAAGGACCTTGCCGGGATTTGCCTACTTTGAATACGACTGAGCTCTATTTATACTTTATAACAAGACTACAGAAAGTCTTTTAAAGTAAAACGGGGCTCGACTTGATTGAAATCTTTAAAACTTCATCTTCCACGTTTTCAGAATTATTTTCTTTTTAGTTTAGTAGAACGACATGATTTTGTGTTTACATACAGATTTCTCTCTCTTTAAATAACTTTTGAAGTTCGTATTTCATAAAGCCAAATATTGGTAAAAACTTCGGTTAATTTATTAGGAGTCCATTTAAGGTTCCAAAGCAAAAGAGTTAAATGCGAGCAGGTTGAGCTGAATTCTAAAGGTTACACAAAAGTCTTTATTGACCTCAAACACGGGTGTGTGGCAGCCTCAAAAAGCCTAGGTGAGGGGGAAGCACAAAGGCTTACTTAGCCGGGAGGTGTGTCACCTACATGGGACGTGATGGCGGAAACCAGCGCCAGGTGTCGTGCGGTGATCCACAGGGATCAGTCGTGGGACCGCTCCTGTGGAACATCGGGTACGACTGGGTGCTGAGGGGCGAGGTCCCGCCGGGCGCAGACCTGACGTGTTACGCGGACGACACGCTGGTCACGGCCCGGGGGAGTTCGCACAGGGAGGCAGCGTTGCTCGCGACGGCGGCGGTCTCACTGACGGTGAGCCGCATACGGCGCCTCGGCCTGGGGTGGCCCTCAACAAGTCGGAGGCCATGGTGTTTCTTAGCCCCCGGCGGGCCCCGCCGGCCGGAGCCCTCCATGAAATATCTGGGATTGGTGCTCGACAGCCGGTGGGACTTTGGACCCCACTTCTGGCGGCTGGAGCCCAAGTTGCTGAGCGCGGCCGGGGCGCTGGCAACGCTGCTTCCCAATCCGGGGGGCCCGAGCGCCGCCTGTAGGCGGCTCTATATGGGGATCGTGCGATCCATGGCGCTCTACGGAGCGCCGATCTGGGCGTCTGACCTGACGGCCGGCAGCATAGCTGGCCTGCGCAAGCCGCAGCGGGCGATGGCCGACAGAGTCATCGGGGGTATCGCACGATCTCCTTCGAGGCGGGTTGTGCGCTGGCCGGATCCCCGCCCTGGGACCTGGAGGTGAAGGTGCTCGCGTCACTGTACCGGTGGCGCGAGGCAGCGCGGGAGCGGGGCGAGCGACCGATGCAGCAACATATCGAGCAGCGTCGGTTGCAGCTCCGCGACGTCCTGGTGGCGGAATGGCGGGTGAGGCTGTCACGCCCTACCGCCGGCCTCAGCACCATCGAGGCGATCCGGCTAGTGCTCGACCGCTGGCTCGGGAGAAGGCACGGCTCCCTTACGTTTCGGGCGACGCAGGTGCTCTCGGGGCATAGTTGCTTCGGGAAGTACCTGTGTCGCATAAACAGGGAGCCGGACGCCCGGTGTCACCACTGCGTCGACTGCCGGGAGGACACGGCGTGGCACACTCTGGCAGAGTGTGACGCTTGGGAGGAGCTGCCGGCCGTCGTGAACGCGATGGTCGGCGGCGCAGAGTCCTGGGACGCAGTGGTCTCCTTTTGCGAAACGGTCATCTCGCAGAAGGAGGCTGCGGAAAGGGAGAGAGAGATTTCGACTCTCGACCCGGCCCGCAGCAGACGCACCGGGTGTCGGAGGAGGGCGGACAACGCCCTCTTCCGGCCCCCCTAAATGGGTCCAGGGCCGACGGATTCGGGGACATCCGTCGCCCCCCAACATCAGGACCCAATAAGGCGGCGCGCGTAGTGTTCCGCGCGCGCCGCTCACAGACGTTGCGGAGGGAGTACACCTCATCTCCCCCGCCCGAGACGGGGCCCACGCAAGCGGGCCGGCACCATCCGGGGTTGCGGAAGAATTATGTGTTCCCGCGACCCCGGCGTAGGTGAGTGATGGTTGGTTTTTAGTCGGTAAGAGTCCGACAGACCCCCCCGCCCTCCCCGGGGCGGGGGACATCCATGAGGATTTACCAACCCGAAACAAAAAAAAAAAAAGGGGGAAGCTCAAAAGACCCGGATCAAAAGGCGATTTGAGTTTTGACCCCTCGGGCCGTTTAACCGCTACAAGTGCTACAAACTTAGTCATTGGCCACAAACGATTGGTTTAAATAAAAAAGATGCTAATGTGGACCGTCAAGCTGTAGAGTATAGTATCCAGTAAGTCTAAGATTGAAATTGTTAATTAATGGACACGATCCGTGAATGCCGTTTATCAATTATAGTTTTGCATACAGTCATTACTTATTCCAAAGATAAGCGATCCGAACGAAAATATTCCTTTATTGTTTCACAGATTACCGGAATTTCATGCGATTGAATACCTACTGCTGTTTAATTTTCAATTCATGTTTATCCGATATCTGAGAGTAATTTGCATGCAGCCAGTGATTTAAATAATGATCCAAGGTAGGCACAGCCAATCTCTCAGTTAAGTTATGGTAATCTGCTTCTTGAATATTATTTTCTAGCTACCTCTCTCTAAATCATGTCGGTGCTTCCCTTTGTTTTCATTTTACGCTTTGTGTCTGTCCTTATTAACGAGAATACCGTTGTATGTTGTTGAAATTTACGTAACAAGCTATGTAAGAGGCAGCCTTTCTTTAGAAAATTTCGCAACTTATGTGTTATTAAACTTGCACTGGAATTATTTTGTTGCACTCGCACACCCCGGGTAGATAGTTAAATCCAATAACATGTGGTTATATCGGTTTTCCGCCTTTTTCGTATTGCGCTCGCAAATATTTGTTCAGGTAGGCTTTTAATTAATAATGCTAGTTATTTTCATTGGCAGTGATATAAATATTGATTCCAATAATTAATGCCAGTCGAATGCAGTCACGTGTGGTTGCAGGGCGCACACAATCGGCCCGGTCGATGTCACGTTTGTCACGTCGACGTGCCATTCACGCCGCGTGGCGCCTCGCGCCACGCTTATCGTGTATACGATGGATTAGTCGGCGCTGGCGTCTGGGCACAGACTCACAGTTAACGTACAGTACCTACTCATTTACATATGAATGACGCTAATCTAACCATGACAAAGTTTATCTCAACCGTCGAGCCTGGTGGTAATTTCAACAACTGTTGAACGATTTTCAAATTTTTTTTGCCGTTTTAAGCTCGTGTAACTTGTATAATACCTAAATCTATTTTCGTATCTCTATTTATACATTAAAAACAAAACTTTGACCGCCATGGCGGTGCCTAGTGTAAAGGAAATGTAATATTTAGAAAAGAACATAAAAACAAACAATCGAGCAAAAACGCCTATAAAAATTTAATAATACCTTGTGTTTGTATCTCGGAGAGCAATAAAAATACACTTTATTTTTTGTGGTTCAAGGGTTTCCTATACCGTTTGTGGGCGCTTGGCACACTGTGTCGGTTTTATCTGTGCAAATGTGCACGTTCTGAGAAATTGTTATATGTCAATTAAAAGTTGTAAGGGTTCCTCGGTCGTTTTCCGCTTAATTTAACGCGCTTATAAATTGAAAATATAAGATATTCCACTACTAAAACAGCTACCTTTACTGGAGTGAAATTGTTTTACACCAAAGAGTTCTGCGTTGAATATTTATAATGTTCCCGAAGTTGATTTAGAGCGGCTAGTTTAAGAACGAGATTGTTAATAAAATGGTACCCACTTTCGTAAGTATGTTTATTTAATACAAGCAGATGTTGAGGTTTAACGAGTATTGATAAGTCTGACGTAGGTAAATACACTTTCAGGCATTGAAAACAGTTTTTTTAATGTGTTGTTCTGAATGAGAACTATCGCAGTTTAAGCAGATTTCAAACATATTGTTTTGTGGGATGTTGTAATTAATTTTCTGAAGGGAGACAAAGTACCTACAAGAGCTGCTCAGTCGCAGTTCATTACACTGAGTCTTGCGGTGCAGCTCGCTGGCTGAACACAAGATCGTTAGCCTGTCTCAATCCTCCAGCGTTTCCATCTTAAACTTATCTCGGATCACTATTGTAATAACATTTCAAATGACATGAAACTGAACGTTCAAATCGAGATTGTCGAATTGCGATCCGATAACATAATCCTGATGTAGGAGGTTCAATCGATTCCACATCTCGATTCCAGATCATTGTTTGAACTCCCAAGCCACGTTAATAGACAAGTGCTCCTACGAGTGAATAATGCTTTAAATAAATCCACCCCGTGTCGAACGTATTAAATTTTCAGTGTTGTGGTCCCATAATAACATTTTGACGCCATATTCCAATTTCTTAACTTTGCGAGTCCATACCATGCTCGGGGGCTGGCTGACTCAACTTTGAATGGGTCGTTTTGTATTAACCCTAAGAGATCACCCCATTTTGGAATTAATAAGTTTCCAGTTCCATGAATGCCATGAATCGTAAATAAAATTCCAATTATTTTATTATATTGCGCTAGCGTAAATCAATATGGGTCGATAAATATTGAACTCATCATTTCTAATATTTACCCGACTCATATCCAAGGATAATCATAAACGGAACTCCTCTGATCACGAGCGCTGAAAACGTGGAGAAACGTAAAAATGTATGACATGAAATAAACACGAAATGATCCGTAAAAGTTGTATCATTTCAATTTGCTCAGCTCAATATAAGCTCAACTTACTAGCCAGCTATGAAAAAAAACCGTTTACTTTGTGGAAAAAAAGGAAATACATAAAGAAAGAAAGAAAAATTGTTTATTTTGCACAAACAACAAAACGCACATTATAAAAATAAAAACACAAATAACATAGAAATAAAGTAGCCAAAGGCCTCGTATTAAGAATATAAAAAATATTAAAAAGAAAATAAAACGTTTTTCATTTTTGTCCATTGCCTATAACTACATAACTAACATCATTCCTTGCTTTCCCGCGGTAAAAATTATAAATACCTACGTTCTTGTTTAAATATGGTTTGTACTCGTATATATATCCATCCGTATTTACGACCATGACCATGTATGAATTTGAGTAGAAACGAACTGAAGAAATTTTTTGAAGTGAAAACTTCTTTAGTCGAGTTGAGCGATTTTTGGTAAGGGCAAAACCTATGGGTTCGCGTCACTGACATCCTAATGTGAAGTCTTGCGCCAGACTGGCGACGCGCAGCGGCCTGTATACATTTTGGGGTTTTCATTTCTAGCGGCAGTCCCCATGACTGTCGATTTTTTTGTACGTTGGTACATGAATATGTTGCCATTTTGACTTTGTTCCACTATTTCTTAGCATGTATTCCATCATAACATATATGATGTCAAACTCTCTTTGATATTAACTTATGTTCAATCTTGACTCGAGTTACTGTCCTTCAAAATAACTACAACTAACTTCTATAACTCAACTCATTAGCCTGGGTGACTTAACAGCGCAACTCGAGGCCTATTGGTCGGATCCAGTGCCTAACATCGGATAACCTAGACCGGCTCGTTACCAACTTGCATGTACTCCACGAAATCTCGCAGAAATACGAATATTTTGTAGCGTAATACTATTCGAAAGTTAGAATTAAAGATGTAGGCATACACATCTTGTGCCAAGTTTTTTACTGAAAAAGCAAGTTAGCAGCTTATAGACAAGTCTAATTTAAGAGTTTGAAAACGCTAGAGCTATCTGCTAGAGACAGTGATGAACGGAACAAAAGTTTAATGATATTATCGTCTAGTAAAGTTAACCGATTGTTATCTGAAGATGCCAGGCAGATCGAGCGAAGTGGTGTGACGGTACTGTTATTTTTATTCAAATCGCAACTGAAAACCATAAAGGTAGTAAAAAAATAATGGTTTTTATTTCTAGTTCCCCCTCTAAATGACACTTCAAAGTCTTTTACTTAAATATCTATAATATGCAGCATCCGCATTCACACAGACAATTTAAAACAAATTCAGTTTGCAGAGAGTTGAGTGGTTCCCTCCGTTGCCAATATTGGGAAATTGACAAACAAGGATAACTTCTAACGTGGGGGAGACGGCACAAATAATATGAGATGTTACGAAGATAATCTTTGACGAAATGGATAAAAATGTAATGAATGTTCTAAGGATTCACGGCACAGGGAAAAAATCTACAATACATATATAGAATGATAAACCATTTATACAGTGCACACATAAACAGCACAACACACAAAAGCACAATTCAATGATAACAAATTACATGAATTTATAAAAACAAGATGCCAACAAAATACACAAAATGAAAAATTAAAACAAACTAAAGAAATTAAGTCACACTGTGTAAATAACGAATATACAAAGTGAGGTGTGCGTCTCAAGGTTGCACCTAATAGGAATCCAGCTCAGCATGTGTCAGGCAAATGTACCTAACGCTGATACTGATCCCTGCAGTGACACACGAAAGTCGAGCAGACGAAATAGATTGGTGTTGTGACAAATTGTTACGTGCGGCGTGAGGCATAGGGTATTATTCGTTGATGTGTTGCTTATGTTTTTGATGTGATTTAAAACTCCACCTTATGGCTAGGGCTTCTTTAGGTGTAGGAACAATTTACTCTTTAACAAGTAGGATGACGAACTGTTACAAATACTTGGAGATTTTCTTAATGACGATTCGAAACCGTGATGTATTGGGGTTAACTGGTTGTTGGATATATGTTTGGTGTTTTCGTGAACTGAAGAGTTATAATACAAAATTAACTTCAGATAAAGCGTTCATATGGAAGGATATACACCATTCCGCAGATAACATTTGCAATTCAATGAATTACCACAATATATTTTACTGGCGGTCAAGCGTAGGGTCATGATTTGTTGTTATCGTCGATCGCGTCAACAGTACCAGGATAAAATACTGTTATGACCTTTTCGGGGCCACTATGAACATTTTCTGATCTGCGAATACAACTGCATAAATCCAAAATTATCTTTTTACAAGGACAATTCACTTAAACTCGATGCGTCATATAACGGCGGGGTATCTATGTTGAGCAGTGTTGGTAACGTCCGCGACTTGCGAGTTGTAGGTCGGAGGTTGTGTAACATTTCGAATTCTTAATGCCCGTCATTTCTGCAAAATAATATACTCGTCGCTGGGGGACAGAGACAAGAAAAGAATGCTGACACTCAACAAGTGGGTTTTAGAAATACAAAAATGTTACCAGTAAGAAGTGTTTTAATTACTTTTAAGTTGCTTTTGCCCGCGACTTTGTTTATGTTCCAGGATGAAAACTAGCCTATGTCCTTACCTAGGTCATGGTCTATCTGTGTCAAATTTTATCCAAATCCGTTCAGCTGTTTTAGCGTGATTGAGTAAACACCCAAACATACAAACTTTTAGATCAGATGAATCTTATTATATTATGAATTAGGATAATAAAGAAACTCAGTCAGTACCTATGCCGTCTATTTAGATCTGTGTTGTGGTTTCAGGCAGCTAAATCACAAGTCAGTTGGGAAGTAAGATGCAATGTGCCCGATGACCTAAGTCAATCAGTGTTTGCCTATATCAAATAGACATAGCTCCAACCTAATTGCTTAGTGTCTCAGTAAAGCCTGACATCGCAGGCTTTGATTAGCCTAATTTTTAACCAGGATTGGAGTTTTAAGGCTTGTAATGTAGGTACAAAAAAAAAATCCGCATCAGCAAGTTTTTTTGCCACGTGCTAAAATACTCTTATCATAATAAATCCTCGCGATAATAAACCCTTCCTTTAGTCATGTAATTGACCGTTTGCGAATACAATCCTTTAGGTCTAATAAGTCATAGAGCTTTACTCTGTTATTATTTGTTTATAAACTAGATATGAAATAACTTAAGTCTCCAAAAAGCTGTTTGTGCTAAATTTGACTTCAAACAATTCAAAGGCACTAAACTAAAAGCTTCTTTAATGAATGCAGCTCTACAAAAAAAAAATATCATTATACGGAGTTTTCTTGCTACAATTTTCTGAATGAAATAAATTCTTGTACAGTGCAATATTTCATCAATTTGTTTGAAAGCGTTTCACGGCACCGCTATAGCGGAAGATTCTGAAGATAATTAAAGTGCAATTGCAGTGGCACAGTGCTCGACCAACTGTTAAGAGGAAATTGAAAAATGTTATACAATACTGAACTGTTTTGGGTCGCTACCTTACAACTCTGACTTCTTACCAATGACTAAGTATTAAATGGATGGTCCCGACTGTCATTTGTAGTATCTTTGACAGTAGTAACGGGTAGTCAGAATCCCGAAAGTCTGGCAGCTAGTATTACCAAAGGGTATCGTGTTACCCAGTAACTGGGTGAAAAGGTCCGATAGGCAGTCCTCCATCTAAAATGCTGGTGATGAAGAGATGAAGGATAAGTACAAAAGCTTGCGCAAGAAGAGACTGATTGAAGTAGAATGTGTGCTGATCTGTGTTTTTCATAAGCTATTCACTAAAAAACCTAAAGAACGGCGTCAACACTTTTATTGAAGAGAAATGTCTTCGAGTCAGATCTCGAAATATCCTCGGGGAAAACCAATAATAACACTGGAAGACTCACTGAAATTCTATTACGTTTTATATATACACCTATCTATAACGAACAATTTTATAACACATTTTGCGTAGAGGTACCTACCTACCTGCTTTAATGTTCGTATAAATAGCGACTGGAGAGTGAGACGTAAAAAACGAAATCATGATGTTGTGTTTTATATCTATGTATGTACTTTTACGTATTTTTTGTGGCTGTAAAATAAATGTATTTGCTTAGGTAATGCTCGTACACAAATGTAAGCTCCATTTCAGACAGAACCGTCATGTAAAACTTTCTTATATGCGAGCTCTAAGTAATCGATAGGGATAATATTCACGGCGCACCATCACCAGACTTACCTATTACATAATAAATCTAGATCTACTTGCTTCCATGGTCATAAACTATCAAATTAACATTACTCCGGACCATCACCTCGTACATCTGTAGCTCATCTAATAATAGACCTGTTATTCTTTATTTGTAAGCCGAGGATCAACAACTTGTTGCAAACACCGCTGCATCACAAAATATGTTGGGCTATGATTGTTTTATTGGATTTACCTTTTTACTGTCCTTTACAGTTTTTAGTGCACGACATAGTTTGAGTTACGAAAGTTGAGTAAGTTAACTTTAGTTTTGTTACCTATTTATTATCTACAGGGCAAAGTACTTCGATAACCCAGGTACCCTACGCGAGGCTGTCAGCAAGACCAAGGCGTTGCTGGCCTTCCTCGAGGAGCTGGGGGGGTTCGAATGATCGATTTTCCCACCGTACGCAAAATACGCGCATTGTCGTGGAGTTTCGGACACCAGCCCGTATTACCTATTACCTACCTATTTATTAATCTGTCGTGGTGGTTACACATAGGTACTTTTGGTACTTAGCAACGCAAGTTTTTCCTAACCTTACATTTTCCAGTGTGGGGCTAGACAGTGATAAATCTGATAATTCTGTTGATCTGAACTGTAGCAAATGGCTTGCAAGATTCTCAATGACGACCTTAAGCGATGTGGAAGACTACGTACCATTTTTTACACAGTTTTCTATCCTTATCTCATTTCATTCATTTTTTTAAATTTCCATAATTTACTCCATTTTCTATAAATAAACATAAATCCTACGTATAAAAAGATCTGAAGGTATGGCAGACTAAAAGAGTTCTACAATATGCGGCTATCCCCACAAAAGTGTGTTCGCGGCTTATCTGACCGGGCGGGTGGCGACCGTCAGGAAAATGGATTACTGGTAAAATGGATTACCTACCACCCTATATCCACTTTAGCCACTGCACCTACGGTATTCTAATCCAATTCTTTCTCTTTATCCAAGGTTTTAACGTGTTCATTGTCGATTGAATATTATGTCGATTTGAGTTTGAAAATGTTGACGTGTTTCAATAAAGTGTCAAAAGGAGCAACTAGAAAAAAGCGGACTAGAAAATCGTGTGATGTTTTCGGCATAACACTGAAACGTGGTTGTTTGAAGATTAGTCTCAATAAAAGATCTATAGGTTTCGATATCGTATTGGAAAACAAGATTGTGAACGTGTAGCGGGTGTGCTTAATGGCCTGGTCGGGACACGAATCTCGGGCTCACCGGCCGCTCGGACGGAGGCGAGAACAAACAGCCTCCTACGGGTCCGATCCCAATTTATTAGCCGCGCCGAGCCCCGGTACATTCGGCATATAAAAAATTTACAAGAACGCGTCCGTCGGATACTCGACGCAATATATTCGGATTCGTACCTGAACTAGTTTCGTGATATCTTCTCGGCTAATGTGTAGGTTATATCTCTTTTATGTACGTGATTTTCTTGGGTTGTTTTCTTTTGAGGTGCGGGCTTAAGGAAATGTGGAACGGTAATAACTTACGCCGAGAATATTTTGTGCTGATGCGTCAAGGTGACACTTGGGTTGTAAGCAACTTTAATTCTGTTAATTTACAATTTCCGTTCATTTGAAGATGTATAATTAGTTAATCAGGGTTTGAGGTATCTATGACAAAATAGTTTTATAGTAACGAATGCCTTATCTTGCTGCACCTACCTACGGATATTTCAAATTCCTGTTTATAACTACTTTCAAACCCACTTTGGTTAAATCACATATTCAGTGCACGACTCCAGAGTATCCTGAACAGGGGATAGGCAGCACCTGTCACCTGCGACACAAACTATTGGTGTGACGCAAATCCCTTTAAAAGCGACACGTTTTGTACCGTGACACATATTCCACAAGGCCACAATGAGCGACACTTGTAAAACTGAACGATATTTTTATTGTATTTATATAGTTATTATGTTAATGGTACACCATTGACTACCTGCAGTATTGTCTCTCCTTCACCCTTAACCCATCCAAAGGTTATCTGTAAAAGATCGATTTTAGCGATAAGACCGCCCATTGTGTCACCCAATGTAACATTTATACATCTTTGTCTGTAATTTATAAAGAGCACATAATAAAGAGTATTCTATCTATCTATCTATATTTCTTGCATTTTCCTTTCGAATTTACGTACGGACATTTATTTTCTAATACAAGATTTTACTAACCTGTTGCCACTGAGAGTGTTGTTAATAATTCCCAAAGGCTTTTTAGGAAATACATGAACAAATCCCAGTTTAACGGGAACAGCAATATTTCCTAATTACCAAAAACAATAGCACCGGCAAATTTCCTGAATTTATGCATACGTGCATAAATTGTGAACACTAGGCACATAAACAAAGCATGGGGTCGAAACGTTATGTCGGGTACGTAACCAGCTTGAACAGGTAGGTAGGTAGGTACTCTAACTCCACAGCTCAGGTTCTTATTCGTTCTGAATAAATAATTTATTATTCTACGTCCACAATGGTTGCAACATTTGCCCACATAACTTTGTGTTCAGTAAAATGTTATTTTACTGCGTTCATGACGGTACCATCAACTTGAATGTGGTTAAATGGCTCCATATGTGTATTTTTCGAATCAAATTATTGTACTTTGTTGGTTTTGTAGAATATTTTTTAGGCTGGTGTTGGTCATTTACGCGATAAAGAATAAGTAACGGCTTTGTAAAGTTTTGTTTTATTTTGAATATAGTTATTAAGAAATGTGATGAATATACCTGATAAAGTATTTTCGAATTATATCTAGTCCTATTTTAATTTCCGCTGGTGCACCGGTGAACGAATACCTGAAAGTACCTATAGTGAGAAGCCTTAAAAGTGAAAATACTCCCGTATGAAACGGTAAGAAGCATTCGTAGCAAATCCGTAGCACTATGTTGTAAGCAAAGTTAAAATAAACTGTATCATGTCAGACCACGGAAAAATGTAACAAAATAGTAACATCCACACAATTGAACAAATTGCCTGAATACAAAAATAGTTGCGTTTCAATAACCCTTCCATATCCCGCGATCTAAAGTACCTACATTTAAATACAGTTCGCAATAGAAATCGTGCCATTTTCGAACATATCCACTAGTCCATGAAATAAAGCTTCTGTATTTAAATGAAACGAAACGGTCCGACAGTTTTAAGCTTTTTTATTTTCGGCCATTATTTATTGCTTCAGCGGAACGGCTTGAAATTAAAATGAGTTCTTTCGTACATTGTTACGTAGGCAGGTACTCTTAGCTCCCCAGCTGGTAACTGCAGCACCTTGGTACGGCAGGCGAAAGAGATAAGTGAACAGGCAATTAAGTGCCGCGCTAATGAATTCTGCAGTAATCGCAATTTTCACCCCAAATTGCATTTTTTACGACTAGGTTTAGTGGACTGTAGAGTCATCTGTATTTAAAAAGTTCTTCTAAGCGTCGTTTTTGCATGAAAAGACACCATATTGAGAATAGATGCTTGAATAATCCGTAACGTCTGTTTACTACTTTTGGAACACACCATTTGTATACACACTGGCCTTCATAACTTAATACCACATTTTTTTAATTGCATTTTTTCCAAAACTTTATTTGACAGATTTCTTGATTTAAAAAAACGTTTTACTGCAAATTTCACACATTTTCTTTGAAATATTAGTTATGCATTAACACAGTAACGTTTCTAACTTTAAAAAAGATAAAAACCAAAAACATTGACATTATTAACTTACTGGCAGGAAAACTCAAAGAGCATTTATAAGTATGTTTTACGCCTCATTTTTATTTTAAAAACTCGTATTGCTTTCTCGGACTCTAATAACAGTTTGGCAGGCTGAAGACGAGGTTTCGGTGGCGATGTTGGGAAATATTCTCTCCGTTTTCCATCAGGGCCTGTTTTAGGTGATAGAAGGAAGATAAATGATCGGTCTCGCTGCGGTCCAGCCGAGCGCAGCGAGACCAATCATTTATCTAAGCAAAAAAGTCAAAAGCGACAGCGATTTGAGTAGGAGTGTTTTTTTTTATAAATCTTTTTTTAGCCTTTCCATGTTAGAAGGTTATCGACTATCAAGTTTTGTTAAACATTTATTTTTTCAAATTGTATTTAAAATGTCTTGTGTACTTTAAAAGTGAATGCAGTTTTAAAGGTGTTGTTCTAAGTTTTGAAGGCCAGTGTATTTCCCCATGTGAACACGTTCATAAAAAAGATTATAACAAAAAAAAATTGTTTTGATTGATATTTAAAATAACTCACGTTCACCAGGAGCCTGTGATGTTTATGTCATGCTTTGTTTACATAGGCTACGGTCTTCACACACCTGTAACAAAGCAATAATGTGTTGTTAATACCATGTGTGCAAACATTGACTATCGACATTAAACGTTTAATGGTTTGCCGAAGCCATTTCAAAGTAAACATTAATAATAGGAGCATACGGATCAATGTTGTGTGTCAAATACGCTAATTATTGCTATTGTACGTGCCAACAATTCGCGTAATTGCTTGACATGATTGTCTTATTAATAACTTTATTGATGTTACGGAGCATAAATTGTGTGCGCCAATTTTAATTAGTGTTACTTTTCAAGAATTTGTTGAAACCGCAGTGTACAGTCACGATCACTAATATGTATACACTAAGCAAAATTTGAAAGCGATGTACTCGTGGAATAACGATTGCAACTTTAAGAAATACCTATTTCTTTTAAGTACATGTTTCAAAATATTATATTATATTCATAACAACATAAAATTACAATAGATACAGTACCTAACAGGAAATCACTTTTATGCATATTAGTGCTCGTGACTTTACTCTGTAAAACTCAAAGTGACATCATTTATTTCAAATAGGCACTAAAAGGCACTTTTGAACGTCAATATTTTCATCTAAATATAATTGATTCTAGGCGCCCCTTCCTAAAGGTAGTTTCGTATGGTGAAGAAGGGCCAAGAAACTCCACCGTCACTCTTATAAAATGTTTAACAATATTTTGTGTACATTAAATATATTTTTATATGTGAAGACGATGCACTCAGAATCAAAATACTATAACAAATAGGTAAAATAATTTAAAATAAGCAAAGACAGATAAATCAATCACGTGAGGTACATCGTGCTCACATATTTACAAATATTGCGAAAGTAGGTATATGAGTTTCCTAACATATTAATTAGGAATAAGTCAGTATGTGAGTAAAGTAAAAATAACAAATAATACAATACAATAAGCAACTAGTATGATTTTGTCCCAGAATCGACTAAGAAACCACAGGGTTCTAAATGTTCAGTTTAGCAAAAAATTACGTACTGCATCTCAATTACGTAAAACACACAAATCCGAAGGATAAAAAATAATACTAATAAAAAAATCGTCTGTTCGACTGTGTTCGACACCGTGAACAAGTGAATGAATGTTGTTGGATTTTCAAATGAAAGGCATTACAATTGTTAGTGTGTAACGCAATTAATTAAACTGCAAAACGCGAAGCATCACCGCTTTAGAAACGAGTTTTGTCTACGGCAGAATAGACAAAATCACGGATGAATAAAATAAATCTGTCATTTTGTCTATTCTTCAGTCGAGAAAAGTTGGTAATGCTACGCTTGCTGGTGTCAGACGATGTTTTAAAAACTTTTCTTTAAAAATGAGTAGGTATGTCGTGAAGTGATTCGACAGTTTTGCCGTGCAGGGTGTAAGCTTTGCGGTAACATTATGTGCAGGGTGCGGTGCTGTGCGAGATCCCACTTAGCTAATGATGACTCACACTTTGTGGCAATTAAGTGCGCGAGGGACCACAGACTGAGGCGAGAACTGCTGAAGTTCGGTGATTTCAGTTTTGTGGAAGTTCAAAGTTGTCATCTCCGGGAATTCGATATTTGCCAAATAAACCGATTGTTGTTAAGTACTTTCAATTTGGTGTAGCAGCAAAAAAATTGCCCATGTAAAGTCAGGTAAATTAATTATTTATTAAATTGACTACCAACTTAATAAATAAATAAATTGTCCGTAAATTCAAATCTCAACCACTCATTCTTTGACAGTTGCACGAAATGGTTATGGCAAATTGATCTTTAGCCATAAACAATTAATTACCTTGAATGCATCTTAAAAAAAACAAAATCCAAGTTTTGTTTTACCGATACTTTAGTCAGATGCTTTTGTACACAAGGATACATATCAAGCTATACATTTCCAGTATAAGCTGATCTCGTACTTTATAGAATTTCCGTACAATGAGAGGTCAGCTTATACTGGAAATATATTTAGCTTGATATGGAGCCGTGTGCGTTAGAGGCTACAACAAGGCGTAGGCGCGTAGCTCTTGCTTAAAATACTGGAGTTAGGTACACCCTAATGTTTGGCTACCTAAGTAGGCGCAAATGCAGTATCAACTGAAATCCAAGATATTTATGGAGATGTGCTTAAAACATAGATAAAACACAAATTATTTATTATAAATTTATTTATTATAAATTAATTATTATAAATACCACGACAATTAAATGTGTCCCGTAATTTAAGTAGCTGTTAAACTACCCTCAATGTCCAAGCGGTCTTTAAGGCCCAACCCACATTGTAAATGTTGTACGAAAAATACCCATTAGCGAACTAAATGCAAGCCACTTTGTTTGAGCTATCATTAACAGTTAACAGCAGCTATTTATAAACGTGTCTGTTTAAATTATATTTAGTTTGTAGCTATAAATATTTCTAGTTCGGTGTACCTAACGCTTCTAGGCGCATCCATGTGTCAGTGTAATGCTGTTATCATCCGCCAGCCATTAACACGCCGTTACTAAGTGAACTTTGTAATGAGGAAATGGCGCTGACTGTTTTTACGAAGCTTTTCTATGAAAAGAAACAATAAATAATCGTAAAAGAGAGTTACACTTTATCAGTGTTACGTTCAGCAAAAACACTATTTTCACGGATTTCCCTAACGAAACTGATCGCGATCAGCACATCTAAACCGCTTTCAAGACTTGTCAGTGTCATCATTCTTATATATACTTTTATCTGCTTTTTAGTAAAACCTGTTATTTCGACATTACAATACACACTTCAATTTTATTTAGGTACCTACATATTTGTATAAACAAATTATTTGTATAGATTGACACTGACAGCTCTTGAACGACACTTTAGACGTGCTGATCGAGTTCAATTTCGGTGGTTTATTCAAATCAAATCAAATCAAATCAAAATATTTTATTTCACATAGACCTACATGGGCACTTATGAAACGTCAGATTCTAGGTGCACGGTTCCAATTGGTCGTTTCCCATGGAGAAGAGCCGGCAAGAAACTCCATGGTTACTCTTTTAAAAATATGTCTTTTACAATGTTTTCCAATTACAGTGATATTAACAGGTATGGGAGGACAGTGTAGGCCTGTCAACAAGTACCATATGTTAAACAAATAGACAATTGTCTATAATTTAAAATCCACAGGGCCTACGACGTTCTCACATTTACAAAATATAAAATAATCTAATAAAGTAAAATCAAAAACTAATTAAAAATTGTAGCTATATAATGTCAAATAAAATTATGTCAGAGATATGTAGAAGTCCATATCTAATAATAAAAAATAAAAATTAAACACCATTATTTGGGAGCAGTTATTAGTAATTTACATAGTGATGCCGTTTATGAGGTACCAGGGAAGCCACATGTGCAGAAGGAATTATTGCCAAACTTTCTTGTCTTCGACGTAGTCTTTAATCTTATAGTACGCTTTTTTGATAAGGACACGTTTAATGTGGGCTTTGAACTTTCCATCGCTAAGTTCTGTAACCGACTTAGGCAACTTATTATAAAAGCGGATACTGTTTATCAGAAATGATTTGCTTGTTGTAGTTAATCTAAATTTGGGTATAACAATTTCATTTTTACTACGTGTATTTATATTATGGAAATCGCTTCTTATTTTAAAAAGTTCTAAGTTTTTGCGAACATACAAAATACTTTCTAAGATATAAAGGGAAGGCAGAGTGAGTATATCAATTTCTTTGAATTTGCTTCTAAGAGACTCGCGAGGACCCATTTCATAGATCGCGCGGATTGCCCTCTTTTGTAAAATGAAAATTGAATCTACGTCAGCTGCTGATCCCCACAGCAGAACGCCATAAGACATAATACTGTGGAAATAAGCAAAGTATACCAACCTAGCTGTGGCTATATCGGTCAACTGCCTTATTTTTCTTACTGCATACGCAGCTGAACTTAATTTACCTGAAAGAGCTCTAATGTGAGCGCCCCATTGCAATTTAGAATCTAAAGTAATTCCTAGAAATACAGTTTCCGTAATAGCATCTACTTTATTGCCATCAAGTTTTAAATTTAAACCCACTTGGGGTACATTTGGTAATGAGAACTTAAGACATTTAGTTTTGTTCGCATTGAGTAAAAGATTATTAGCTGCAAACCATTTCGAAAGAATAGCCAGACTATCATTCACATGTAAGACATCCGTATCTTTTCTATCTATTTTAAAAATAAGAGAAGTATCATCAGCGAATAAAATTATATCTGATAAGTTAGCCATCATGTAAGGAAGGTCATTAATATAAACTAGAAACAAGAAAGGGCCGAGAATTGAACCTTGAGGCACTCCCATCTTAACTAAGGACCCCGAGGACGTCGCCCCGTTAACGTTCACTTTCTGTTGCCTGCTCGATAGATAGGAAAGAACAAGATTAGCGGCTTGTCCACGAATTCCGTAGTGGTGTAATTTACGGATCAGTGTATTGTGGTCAACGCAGTCAAACGCTTTTGAGAGGTCACAGAAAATGCCAATTGCATCCTGGGACTTCTCCCAGGATTCCAAAATGTGACTGATGAGTAACACTCCCGCATCAGTCGTCGACCTACCTTTCGTGAAAGCGAACTGGCGACTATGTAAAATACCATTTGAATTAAAATGTGACAACATCTGGTCTAGCATGATTTTTTCATAGATTTTACTCAATGCTGGTAGCACAGATATAGGTCTATAATTAGAGGGATCACTCTTACTACCCGATTTGAAAATTGGTACTACTTTACTATGTTTCATTAAATCAGGAAACGTACCGCTGTCTAAACATTGATTAAATATGCCTGTTAGGACAGGGGCAATTGTGTCAATAATATCTCCAAGAACCTTAACGGAAATCCCCCATAAGTCAACAGTGTTTTTTATTTTAAGACTTTTGAACGCTTTTTTAATTGTGACAATAGAAATAGGCTCGAATTTAAAACTAGGAATGTCCTTACTGAAGTTTTCTTTGAGTAAAGATTCAGCTAACACAGATGATGAGGGAAGAGATTTCGTAACCTCAATTGGGATGTTGGTGAAGAAATTTTCTAGTGACTCAGCAACTTTCAACTTATCTGAAATGGTTTCATTATCAATTTTTAACGACAAGTCATTCTGATCTCGCTGTTTATTGTTTCCAGTCTCTTTGTTAATTACCTGCCACACAGCTTTTATTTTATTATGGGAAATACCAATTTTGTTACTTATTAATTTAGACTTAGCTTGAGCGCAGACTCTTTTGAATATTTTAGAATAATTTCTTACATAATTATGTAGAGTTAGATCAGACGTCAATGATTTCTCGTGATACAACCTATATAAAATATCTCTGCTTTTTCTAATGCCAGCAGTGGCCCATTCACTAAATTTTGGTTTAGTATTGATAGTAACTTTTTTTACAGGACATGCTTTATTGAATTCTTGGCATACTGTAGAAAATAGGGTACCATAGTTTAAATTGGGGTCTTGTGAATCCAAACTGGCTGTTGAAAGATTGCTATTAAGATTATTATTAAACATTTTCAACTTATTCTTAGTAAGAGGTCTTATTTCAATGGTTTTATTTGAGTTTAACTTTTTATCTAAGTCAAATGATATAAGTTGACCAGTATGGTCTGACCTGATGCCACTAATTAAGGTGGAGTCTTTTATTTTACAGTTGGTAAATACATTGTCTATGCATGAAGCCGAGGTTGCTGTTATTCTAGTTGCTTCATTAAATATACATTTTAAATTGAATGATTTAAACAATGAGATTAACTTACTTTTTTCGGGTGAATTAACTAGCAGATCAACATTTAGATCACCACAAACAAAAACTAATTTATTATCTTTAAAAAGTTATGTATCATAATGATCAAAAATGATGACAAGTTTGAGGGTGGTGGTCTATAAACACATAAGAAAGTATGGCCTTCAACCTCCGCACATGCTACCTCACATAAGCGATCAACAGAGCAGGCAGTGATATCCTTCCTTTCCCTATATCTAAAACGACTATTACACAATATCAAGGTACCACCCCCTATTGAGGACCTGTTGTATGCACTGGCAACTGAAAAATTATTTACATTAAACAACATCCTATCCGGTTTTAACCAAGTTTCACAAAAACATAAGATATCCATATGATATTTATCTAATAACATTTCCACGTCTAAGATTTTGCCAGAGAAGCGATTTATATTTTGGTGATATAGTAAAATAATATTATTTTGGTTCTCTTTTGTCGACTCTAAAAGTTTAAAGAATTAATTACAGTATTATTAGTAGTACTATATAATACCGTTTCGTCACTTAACCTATTCTCAGTTAAATTATCAATAACTGCGTGTATATTGAATGCTAACAAAGTAGCTAATATATGTCGACTTTTCTTAGGGAGATACATATGTTCCCGAATTAAAACAAAATCTCTAACAAAATTGTTAGTATCAAAATACAATAAGCGGTCACTATGACGACATGTCAAAATATGCATTAAGTTGTTTAAACTATAAATGTAGTCATTTTCTTGATCATTTAACATTCACCCATAATGCAGTGTTACGATCAGCAAAAAACACACTGTCATAATCCCTTTGTGTCTTTCCGTATTCGAAACTATAAAACAGTTCAATGAATGCAATCGTAAATAATTTATAGCAATCGCACCGAATAATCTTTAATCGCGGCCCGACGGTAATTGCATGTCGCGAACTTAAATGAAACTGTAAAAAAAATTCATTTTAGATTTACAATCATTTCGATTGTGATTTATTGGAAGCCTAAATCTACATCTTCTATACATATAATAAAATAGAAACTAAGTGAAAACTGTACACTGAATGTTTTTTTTTAAAGTAATTGATACTAAGTAGGTGTGGGACCGAGTCTAATGCCGTAAATATAGTCTTTAGAATTTGACATCCACGCGAGCGAAGCCGTGAACAAAAGCTAGTGTAGAATGAATCATCATTATCAACATCATTTCAGCCGAGTCAATCAATCGGAATCTGAATCGTTTTGAAACAGATTGCTAATACACTGCTTCATAAGTTCGATCGAAAATCTGCTAAACCATGTTTATAACGCAATGAATGTTGTTGAACTGTGAAAATACAACAGATTAGTCGTAATCGTTTACGAAAATGTGTTGCGCAATTAGGCTGCTGTTCTATGCTTCCCGCACCCAGCTGATTTCTGCGGCCTTCACAAGGTCACCGGTCCACCTTGTAGAATGAATAAGAAAAGAATAGATTTTTAATTTCAGTTACTAAGAGATAAAAAAATATTATTCGAAAACTTTCAGCGAACGATGAGTATTTAAAAGCATGTGAAATTATTTTATCCAACTATACAATTCTGCATTCTCACAAATATTTTAGCACTGTTTGTAATAAAACGTACTTTAAAAATTCTTTGAAATGTATTTCAATTAGCGTACGCGTTCCTCATTATAAATGTTTTCGTGTTATGGCATCTTATAAACAAAATGAAATGTGAATCATTTGGTTAAAATGTCTGCGTCAAAATACCTACTTTGTTTTGCTTGTATAACCATGGCGTTTTTTGAAAAACAGGAATAGAGATTTAAATAATAAAGATACGAGTACCTGCATACGTTTTCCTTTTCTGAGTTTTCCGAGCAGAGAAACAAGACCAAAAATCTGTCGTCGCGTTAACAAGTTAGATTTGCCTCTACCTTTATGTAACTTGTGTTAAATAACTAAGAATTGTACCTATCTACGCGAAATGGGTACATGTTATAAAATTAATATAACTACATGTGTTCCACTTACCAACAGGTAAAATTAGAACGTTTTTAAGTCAACATAGTTTAAGTCCACGTAGGTATGTGGACTTAGCAACGTTCTAGCTTTCAGTTGTACCTAATTGAATAATTATGCACATTGCATTGCGACTATCTCATTATATTTCAGTTATAACATACTAATGCAATTGATTTTCTGAAAACTACGGACGGAATTGGATATGTTAATGCAAACCTGTTGTTAATTTATTGAAGTGGTAATGTTTAGGCATAATAGTTATGATAAATTTTGGTGGAAAATGTTTTATTGTATTTACAAAAGAGCCAGCCATAGTAGTTAAAACAGAGAGGCGATTCCCGTACTTTGAGAAGAACGTTCGCATTCCAAGCTCAGTTTCAATCTGTCAAAAAAACCAATCAATATTTACACACAGCAGCAGTGGTGGCCCAGTGGTAACGGTCCCGACTTACGAGTTGTAGGTCGTGACTCGTGAGTACGAACCCAGGCAGGCGCTTTACTTTGTGTAAATAATTTCATCACCACTGCTCTCAAAACGGTGAAGGAAAACATCGTGAGGAAACCGGCATGTCATAGAACCAAAAATTCGAAGACATGTGAAATCTACCAATCAGCACTGAGCCCGCGTGGTGGATTAAGGCTCACTGCCTCTCCTAGAGAGGAGGCCTGTGTCCCAGCAGTGAGAATGTTATAGGCTGATTATGCTATGCATGCTTATGCTTATTTACACACGAGTTTGTCAAGTTTTTGACATTGTTTGTCGCTTATATGAGATTGCGACTTGAATTTGAACGTTTTTAAGTACGAGAATTGGAATTCAGGTTTCATTTATAACCGTGACTCATCTTATTTATAGAAAAAAACTTTCATTACTCAACAAAAGTTTCACCCAGAAAACAAGCTGTAACCTTGTAATTATTTATTCAATTCATCAAGGATCTGCAAGTACTTTAAGGGGGGAGAGAAGGGGATCGCCTGGCGAACGGAGTAGCAATAAGTTACCAGCTCTTACGTTCCGATGAAGTGATTAGTTAAAATCGGAGGCTATGCGCCTTCGCTCCACCTCACGCGACGCGGGGCTATCTAGCTTAGCGCTAATCGCCTTGCCTCAGCTGCTATAATTTATGTTAAGCTTTCGTTATTTTGTAAAAGATAGTCTCTAACCCGTACCGTAATTGCATAATACACAATCAGTCGGAATCTGAATAGTTTTGAAACAGATTGCTAATCCATTGCTTCATGACTCGTTAAAAAATCTGTTCAACAATGTAAATAACGCAATGAATGTTGTTGAACTGTCAAAATCAAACAGGTAGTGGTAATCGTTTGCGAAAATGTGTTACGCAATTAGGCTGCTGTTAATTTGTTTTCAGGAGAGCTGTTTCTAACGGTAGCCACATTAAATGATACTTGTCAATCTAGACCAGTGCGAATTGCTAACCGGACTTACTGGGGATGATTTTAATATTTGCTACAAATAGTTTTATTGTTGGACTTACGAAAATGTTTTTTTTTTAAAGTCAATAATGAAGTTTTAAGTTCAAGAGAAATATATTTACATATCTCTCATTTCATCTCATTTTAACATTAACGTGACGTATTAAAACGGAAAGCTTCACCTGCATCTACAACTTATTCGATTCATTTTTTTTTCCAGTCAATTAGGTTATTTCAGATAATTATCCATAGGTACATGTATAATTCTTAGAACACAACAAATGAACATACATACAACAATATAAAGATTGGATCAGGACCGCACTACTCGCACATGTAGTTTTGTCAAATGCTCCATGAAAGGGCAATCCACATCCATTCTACCTACAATAAGCTGCAGGAAGCTGTTAGGACTGCCCCGTATGCGGCGCATTAGAAACACTATTCTTTTGCGATGTATCGCTTGAACTACATCCACTTAAGCGTCTGCAAACATACCTGATGCGCTACAAAAGCGTGGCAAACCCATCAATATCCTGAGCGCGTTTTTGAATTGGACACGCCGGGCACTGTAAGAAGACTGTAAGTCTTCTGCGTATGCTTCACCCATACGCTACACGTGTAAAAACACTGAAAGTACGACTTGAATGTGTTTTCTGTCCTCGTTCTTAGTGTACTCGCATCCTAAATGGCCCTTCCGTCATATTGCCATTGCTTAAGACATAATTTCGCCGTAAATGTTTGAATCTGAAATTAATCGGTTTCCGTGAACATTGGAACATTCGTTTCTTGTCTAAACTTGGAAGGCGACTGAACGTGGTCAGATGTTATCATTATCTTTCTCAAGTTATTTGTGTTTGTTGAGTAGATTGACGGCAGTCCTTGTGAAGGTAAATGTAAGAATAGAAAACAAAAAAATAATTAAATGTCAATTTTCTTATGTATGGCTGATTTGATCAAAGTCAGATAATTTTCTTCTAACCGCGGAATTAAATTGACGTCTGACAGTTCTAGTATGGACAAACTGACAAAAATTCGTTATTTTTTTCTCAGGATATGACTTATTCCGTTTTGTGTAATTCCTTTGTAGTTTAGGTACCTGCGTTGATAAAAGTGAAGGCATTGATTTAAATAATAAAACTACGTTGTGTTCTATGCATCGGTTCATAATCAAAATACTATTATAAGTAACAAATTAATGTTTTATAATAGTCGAGTCGACGTTTTACATTTTCAGCTAGTCTTATAAGATTGGTCGTATAAGCGTAAATAGAAACGTTCTTAAAACGCGAATTAGGCCCACTTGACACGACAATGTTAGCGTTTAGTAGTAATTTAGATGTCAGCCGATGACCGCTGGACGTTTTAATCAAGTTAAATTGAAGTACAAAGACCGACCGACTTTGCGGTTCAATAGAAAATAAATTAATAAATTAATAAAAATAACTAAGGAAACTTGTACTAGTGTCAAATACAGCTAAACGACAACCGTTTTGATTCGCTTGTTATGAAAGAATAACAGAAAAAAGTAAATGGAGTTAATTTCCATGATTACAAAATATATATACCGCATCACATTATCGAAATAAGTGTGATATAATAATAGTTCTGTAAATCTTTCAGGGAACTTTAGAATTTGACAATGTATATATGTGTTGTTGTGAAACACCATTTTCAACGCACTCTTCCATATATTTGTAATGCAAAGGGTTTGGTTAATCATTATAAATATGTTTTCATAATAAAGCTCCAACCATTTTGTCTAAGTTATATGGCAACCTCTATAATACACAAATGCAACAAAAAGGTCGCATGGAATTTTCCTGACGCCTCGGCCTTATTAAGTCAACTTTGGGGAAATTTCGTATGACAAAACAAAATAGATTAGCTTAATATTGAAGTGTGGGCTTGAGATTGAAATGTTTTAAAAATGCACCAATGTTATGTAACCGTTAAAATTCAACATTTCGCATAAACGTCATAGTTAGTTTTCCATACGACCAAAAGTTGTTAAGTTTTATTATATGAAGGTCATGCACAAACGTTTGAGCGGCGTTTTATGATATAAAAGTTCCAATTTTAATGTACTGATCTTACAATTTGTAATTCAGTAGCAAAAATAAAACTTTACCTTCTTAGTTGAAACCTTTCGCATATATCATGTCTAAGTAATATGCATTAAGGTGATAGTAAATCTTCCACAATACGCAGCTGCCTAATCATTTGTTGAGGTAGATACATTATAACCATTTTAATTCAAGTAGTTTTCAGCTAATTGTTAAAAAAAACAAGTTTGGTCAGATAGAGTATATCAATTTTCAAATGTTAGAACAAACCTGACTTTTTTTTTTGCTTGTTCTAGTTGTAAACGTACAATTACCATTCAGCCTTGTTCAAGGTACGATAAAATTGTGTCTGTTAGGTACATTAATTTATGTACTATCTTCTGGGTACTAAGTATATACAAATGCAAAAACTTCTCTCCTTCTTAAGTTATGCATGAAAAATTTACACAATGCAAAAGATGAAAACTTATGGAAGCTAAAAATTTCAACTTTCTTAGTTGCCTTACATTTTTCAAGAAAAAAGGTTTTGTTTAATAACGTCAGAAAAAATGGCTGCTTTCGAAAATAAAAACATAGCTGGCCATTTGCGAGTAAAAAAAAGAAGAAAAAAAACTTTAATGGCATCAGATTGTTTTTCGATCTCAAACGGCCAGTGTGGACAATATTTTAGTAGATAGGTATGATTGAAAAAGGTTTTACGGAGAAATTATTTCATTTCTTGTCTCGTATGAAAATGGTGTAATCTTTTGGTTTGTAAATATTGTAATAAATAAATAATACTAATACAAATAATACAACACCGTTAACCTTTTCAAATCTTGTTACATTCTAAAATGTAACATTAACACATTGAATGTAGAAATGTATGAGTATTAAAATGAAATTCTGTTCGATATTGTAGCACGTATTGCCAATTTTGCATACATCTTGGGATCAGACGACAGGCGCGCTCCCCGGAGGCTGTTATCAGCGCCGCTATGTCTCAAAGGAAGCACAATTTAGTTATACATATAACTTTCTGTTTGCATTCCTTATGGGACTGTTATCTGAGTATGTATGTGTTCTAGTTTGGAAGATGTAAATTAACGTGTAATTAGGCTTTGGCAATGGAATTAGTAAGCCATACATTATTATTTTCAAGGATTCATTGATTGGTGAAAAGTACTTTTTGGGCAATTTAAGTAAAAACAAATCATACTTTCCCAATAATTCAATGTAACAGAACTAAAAATTGTTTTTGTATCGTTTCAAAAATGATGACGTAACACCTCAGTTCAATTTTACGAGCAATAACGATCTCGAAGCCCGTATTTTCCTATAAAAGATGTACCTACCTTCATGTAATGAAAATTTATGTTGGTGGTGTAATAAACGATACTTCATTGTTACTAGTTTGTTAGTAAAAAGTCTGGGACAGTCTGCAAAAGTCCTGCAGTTGCTACTGCCAGAGCCGTCAGTGATCATCGCGGGTGCCTTGTCGTGTAACAATGGAAAGCGTCCCGCGACCGATTTTCTCGAGCTTACCGATATTACGGAAAAGAGCTCCATCTGTGTTGTCATATGCACTCATCTACGGAATGCGAGCAAATGGAAATGTGATAAAAGCTTACTGTCCATTGAGACTCCGTGCCGAGACCCGGACATTGTATTTGCATACAGTAAAAGGATTTCCCCATGGGTCAAACAGTATCAAAAGACAAGATATTTTTCGCGGAAAACGTCTCCAAATGTTGTGTTAACTGCTCACTATCTGTAAATTCATCTTTACAAACGAATTGATCGTCTTTTGAACTGTAAAAGAGGAGTTTAAGAGGTCGAAATTAATTCCGTGTCGGCGCGGCTGCAGCGGCTTGTAATTTAATTAGGCGTCAATTTGAACGGGCGCCGGTACGGGGACGTGCGCCGAATGCCGCGTTGTTCGACAAATTTCATTACACCCAATTTTATTGTTGTATGCATTGCCGGAGCCTCGGAGAAGACCGCTCAAGCGCCACTACTGCCATCAGTGACAGCGTTCGCTGAATATTTTTCAACACAGTTGCTCGTGAAAAGGCTCTTATTACACAGATTGTTAAAAGATGAGTTCATGATATCTAAGAAAAATGCAACAGTCGTCACGAACTGGGTGCTCTAACTTCCTCAGAAAGAAAAGCCACTTTTGTTTATGCCTCCCCGTTCAAAAAATAAATAATTATTCATTCAAAACCTTGCCACTAGAGGCTAAAAAGCGGTCACTTAATCGAATTTGTATTCTTGATACTTGTAGCAGATAAGGGAATGCTTAAAAGGACAAATTGAAAACGCCAGCGACTAAGTGATTGATTAAAGCAGCACTTTGTTTGGTTCACTATCAGTGAGCGAGGAGCGTGACTGATAAGCTTAATAAATCAAAGAGATAACACCGGTCGGGGCGAGTGCTGTCGATAAGTTTGCGGTCCTGGAAAAACTTACCTATTGTTGGTTTTGACTTTGAGAGAGTTTTCCAATGCAACAAAGTTTTGTTGTGAAATTGTGTCTTGATAGTGGTCCAGTATCAAAAGTTATCTATCTAACTGACTGTTTTCCCGGGATCACAGATAACAAAATTCGTAGCGTTCGGAAATACGTTGGCAGGTTGTTCAGTCAGGGTGACTTTGCATTTAACTTTTGTTTGAGTCGCGATAACGGCGTCGTAATATTTTATTTAAATATCAGTCAATTTCGATGCGTCCTTATATGGTATGATCCGTTAAAAAAAGACAGTGCAGTTCCTGTCACTTTATTATGGTTCATTTTAAATTATTTTCCAGCCGTATGAAATTAAATCGGATATTTCAGTTTATCTTTTAAAACCGGCCTTTCAGATTAAAAGATCGCGAATTCGAGAAACAGTATATTTAATTAGTGTTGGCTACTGGTTGCTTTTAATTTCCTGCTAATAATACACGCTTCGCCACGATATTGAGGTTATAAATAGGAAAGTTGTATACTACAGAGAACTATTTCTGTCTGCTGACTATTGAATTGTTGTGATTTACCGAGACATTTCGAGTCAATATTACAGGAAACTATCATAAACCACACGAAAGATTAAATTGAAAAGTGCCGAAATCAAAGCATGTAAAATAATGATTATTACAATGAACACATGTCTATTAACAAAAAAAGTTAAAATAACAAAACAAACAATTATCAAACAAGATTAAAAATTGTTATTAAAAGATAACGGGCAAATTTCAAAGAAAAGTGGTCCTTATCATCCTAGTTGCTGGTCTTTACTCATCGGCAGTCAACTAAATCCTTATTTTAAAAAGAAATTTAATAACCCAACAGAAAGAATTCTACTTTTAAAAATAGATTTCTCGTTAGTGCGCACTCTGTCTCCTGCAAAAAGTCATCAGCGAGCGCTTTACTTAGCTATAAAACAGCAGGTAATTGCGAACGATAGACTCATTAGGGACCTAAAAAACACCGGCTAATGATCATCTGTACTTACAGGTATAGGTACGTACAGGTATAGATTTTGTCACATCAGTCAGAGGATCATTTGAAGATATCACTCAAATAGACCGCTACAAAGTCAGGTATAACCTACACCTGCCAAGGGTGGCGGGTTGTTTGAAAGAGATACCGTGGCCCCTGGCACAGGCAACTGAAGGAACACGGGTGGGTTTCAGTCAAGTCTGACACGCCCTGCCGGTCCGCCCAAAGCGAGAGAAGTCATTACATGATTTCCCAACAAAAAAAAACGGTATAACCCACAGAGCAGGGAAATAAAATGCCTTGCCGCTACTGCAACACTTTCCATAGAAACCAAGCGTGTCGCCGTTAACTCGCTCTACGACACAAATGACGTATACAAACTGACTGACTCCTGAAGGCCAAATTCTCGTAATTAAAAAACCTTCAACGTGTAAACAAAATTTAGGTAAACTGGAGTATTTTTAGTCAGATTGAGACTAATATTTGAATGCGAGTGTTCTTAAAAATACTACCTCTATTATTATCAAAGATGGCTTTTCATGGATTTGATGAGGACATAATAAAATGGTTTGAAAGCTATCTTGGCGATCGTACGCAATTTGTTGAAATACATCGGTCGGACGGCTCAACAGTTGTCTCTCGGTATCACTCAGTAGGAAGGGGGGTTCCATAGGGCTCGATTCTTGGGCCAGTATTGTTTATTTTATCCTGTGCCTATATAATTAAAAATATAAATAAATGCAAATACCATATTTATGCCGATGATACACAAGTATATATATCATTTAAGCCCGAAGACTATGAAAAAGCATTAAGTGATCTTAATAAAGATCTTGAAAACATAGTGCAATGGTCCAATGCCAACACGCTTGCCTTGAACCCTACCAAGACCAAGTATATGCTTTTTGGAACCGAAAACCAGTTAGGTAAAATTAAACCCTGTGCCGGCTGTGTCACCGTTATGGTAGAGCCTATCGAACGGGTCTACGAAGCACGTAATCTGGGTCTTATCATGGACGCGGAACTTCGCTTTCATAAACATGTGTCTGAGTCTATCCGTAACTGCTATTATAGACTTAAGATTTTATACAAAGCCCGTCCCTATCTTAGTGAAGAATTGCGAGTCTTGCTTGTGGAGTCTTTGGTTCTATCGAAGTAAAATTATGCGGACACGGTGTATGGCCAACGACTACTGTCAAAAACTGAAAGAATGATCCAAAGACTTCAAAACGCTTGTGCACGTTTCTGTTTTAAAGTTCCCTTTAGAGGACATGTTACACCTTTTTTCAACAAGCACAACATTTTAAAAATGAAAGCTAGGCGTAAACTTCACTTGGCGAGCCTACTCTTTGGTGTTATTAAGTCTCATTCCCCTTCTTACTTATATGACAGACTATCGTGGACAAGAAGACACAGAATCGGTGAGGGACGAAAATGTTCTCAACAGCTTTCCATCCCACAGCACAAGTCGGCGGCTTTCAGAGGCAGTTTTCGCTACGCAGCTTCTAAATGCTGGAACAATATCCCTCCTCCTTTAATTAAAAGAATTTTTACTACACCATCAGAAGGATTTTGAAAATGTTCGAGCCGACATATCTGCCATATAAAGCCATCAATGTATTCATTTTCAATTTTATCAATTTTCTAATTTTTTAATTAATTTCTTTTAAATTTATACAATTTTATAAATATTTAATTTAAATTTCTTAATTTTTTTCCATTTTATCAATTTTTATTTTTGGTTAAATAGTATTTATTGACAGTGGTGATGAATGAATTTTGCCAAATACGTCGTGGAGTAGTTTCACTTTTCTATTTATTTATAGATTACTATTTTAATGTATGTAGGAAATACGCAGAAACTGGGCATTTATTTTAGTATTTCATTTATCCTAACACAAACTCAACAAACACACACACATGTATGCCATTAAAACGGACACACACACTTCTCTGTGTTTTAGTATTCTGGCGTATGGCACTCGTGGGTTGCAGCTGAAAACCAGCGTCATATGTCACCTTGTGTTGTCATCTCACATTATGCTGAGCTGAGGCCCTTTTGGCATTACTTTATTTGATTTCTGTTTTTTTATAGTTTTAAAGTGTAATTGTTTTGTGTCGTAATGCCAATAAACGCATTTTTCTTTCTATCGCTGACGAGGAAGCGACTAGCTAGTAACAATCTTCTCGCTGACGAAACGTACAAAAGATTGTAGGTCCAATGTAATTTAAACGGATACATATATTCTTAATTAATCAGTCACTGTCACGCGCGCCGGCGAGTACTCGTTTGTCGCAGCTAAAAGCGCTTTCAAAGACAGTACTCGCTCCTTGACGGGCAGAATACTCTCGCTACGTATACAAGCAAGTTATCGCTCGTCGCCGTCGTCAACACTTTGCTCGTTGCTCGCCGAACCCGATTTTAGTTGCTAGCTCTACTGGCGTCTTGTTATAATTATGGTCCTAAACGGTCACGATAGAAGTTGTGCTCTCAACGCACTTTCGGTGCCATATTACTCCAACTGCCGTCTCCAGAAGTTTCCAGTGCGGCAATGTCGTGCTCTGTGGGTAAAACCAGTATAAAATAACAGACCTATACCTATGATGTCGTCTGACGACTTAAGAGTAACATAATCCCTAAGTCAATGACACTTACATGAAGAGAGAGAGAGAAATTGCACGTCCTTATAACGCTATGAAACAAAATTTGAAAATGTGTAAACCTTACGGCCATGCAAACAAGGCTTTTAAAAATATTCGTAATTTTTCGATAGGTATGTATTCGACTTAAGTCTGCAGCCTAAGTGCGTAACACATTTTCGTAAACGATTACGACTAATCTGTTGTATTTTGACAGTTCAACAACATTCATTGCGTTGTTTAAATTGTTGAGCAGAATTTTGTATCGAACTTATGAAGCAATGGATTACCAATCTGTTTCAAAACGATTCAGATTCCGATTGATTGAATATTACGCAATTAGGGTACTGGTCAAATATTTCGACAAAAATCGAAAACATTTCTTGAGTACATGCTATTAAGGTGAGAGTAATTCCGTGAAGGCTTCAGTGTGTTTCAAGCATAGTCCAAGTCGAACTTTTGATGAAAATTGAACACAGAGGGGCTGTGTGCAATTTTCATCAAAAGTTCGACTAAGCATATGGCTTCCGAACACAAAAGGCAACAACGGACTCACTTCGACGTCCACTGCCGGAATACTAAAAACTTTAATAGACCTCTTGCGTAAGAGAGGAGCGATGTGGGTTAAAAGCATCTAGGTAACAAGGATTAATATTCGTGGACCGTTTCGTGGAAATATTACTCGCGTAGCAGTTGGCTACGCGGTTGCTGCGAAAAACTAATTAATTAAAACTGGAGAATTAAACTATCATTTTCCACTTTGAAGATGGATTTTATTGTTGACATTGGTTAATCTACCTAGGAAAATGTCGTGCCGTAGTATGCTAAAAGAGTAAGTAGGGAAGACAAAAAAAAATCTATGTATAGACTACCGAGATGTCGACATAAAGGTAGATATTATGGAAGAGAAAAGGCATGTTACGCTAACTGCAAAAATAAAAAATATATATATAGCTTAAATCTATGTTAGTAGCAAGCACTTCCCTAGCTTGTTCTTGTGCTGTCATGCGGTACTTGTCCGCGAAAGCGACGGAACACCACTTCTTGCGGCCAAAAGTCTTCTTCCATGACGACGAATAAAATCAAATCAAATCAAAAGTCATTTATTCAAAATTAGGCTGAGAATCAGCACTTTTCGAACGTCAAAATTACATAAGACAGTCCCCTAAAACGCCCGCCCTTCACCACTTCCTAGTGCTTTAGCTGGGAAGAAGAAGTGGCGCAACAAACTCCCCAGCAGCACAGCTGTCTGTTCGGTTAGAAGAACTATATTTTATACAACTGTAACTAATTACTATAACATTAAATTAAATTAATTGCCACACGTCAGCTAATCACGCCAAGAACAAAAAAAAATGTATTTAAAACTTAATACATAAATAAAAGCCTCCTGGCCTAAAGGGCATGACAGCTTACATATGCAATACTGGATAATGTACAAACAAATAAAATAAATAAATGATAAACTAGGACTATTAAAGTAAAATAAATTAACATAACAATTACTGTAACAATAATAAAACCATAGACAGCAAGACGACCAGTCACCACAAGCAGCACCCGTTCACGAGCATAACGCAAAGATCAGCCATTACCCCCCTCGCCATATTTGAGGGAAGGAGGAAACCCGACCCCCGACGCTACGGCAAGCAGTGACATCTAAGGGAGCATGACGAACTTGCTGCCGGTTGCTGAGACAAGAATAATATTATCAATGTCGAGGTCGCTAGCTAACCACTATTGCAATACAGCTCATTAAAAAACATTGTAGTGAGTAGATCATGTCAATAATACAGCAGATAAGTCAAATAAATCGTTTGTTAACTGTGGTGGTACCCCCAGCATAACCACCAGTGGCTCCCCCGATCACCAACAATGGTACCACAGATAAGAAAATGTTAATGTAGTTATTCACCTAAAACTAGGCACTAAGAGTACAGTTACAAAGCACAAAATTGTCTGTAAGAAATCTTAGCTCACATTAGCTTTTAGATGTTTGTGGCCGTTTGTTTTGAGGAGCAATGTCTCATATTTAACATAGATACTTTTGATATTTGAAAAATATCAAAGATTTACCACCGTATTTTGCGTACATTAGTGTTTAATAATACGTTGTCCATTTAAAGTTAATTAAAAAAAGGCAATTTAGGTTTGCCACGGGGGAGCCATGGTTTGGTAAAAGTTGCAGTGTGATACCACTGGTGGTTCTACTGGAGGTATCATGGTTTACAAACGAATAAATTGTGATAAGGACAGGAGTCTGATGATTGGTTAGTCTAGCTCCTTTTTAGTAGTTAGTCAACGAAAGCTGTACGCGAACTGAAGTTATGTGTTGTAAATGTGAAGACTATGTAGTTTTTTTTTCTCATTTCTTTTTAATCGTGGTCTGGCAGTTTGAGTTATACAGCAGGTTACTGACAAATGCGTGCACTGACTGGACGGGTCCAATCACTGTATGGTTCTTTCCTCAAAATACCATTTCAGACTACATGGTCACTGCATGATCAGACCAAGACTATAATCTGAACTTTGAAAAGAGACAGACCTCTGAGTTTGTTCCGGACTTTCTTCTCAGAGTAGTCAGTTACGAAACGCCGACCTCATCTAGTTTTAAAAATATGATTGATGTGTGAAAATGTTAGTACAAGACACTTACAGAAATAAAATTATCTGTCATTTATCATTAACATTTAATTATTCTTAAACAGTGCAAAAAAAACCGTTGAAAACTCCTTCTAATGAACGAAGCCCAACTTCAACGGAAAGGAATTGTCATCCCTCCAAAAAGTTTCTTCGGCAAGACTGAAACAGCCATTTAGCCAAAAACCCTCTTCCATTTAAATCCTTCTTACCTCTCTGTTACTCCTCCAGCGAATTAGTCATTTACAATTCACAGATTTCATTCTGAATGCAATAATTTTAACCACATCCGCGCCATTTACATAATCTGTTGAATTTAATTTCACGGATCATTTTATTTCAATTAATATTTCAAGTTAAACTGACTCGTGGTTATTGGCTATTATCGTTAAATACGACAGTTTGATATCATTTTAGCTTAAGCGTATGTACTTATTTAGGATAAAATGGTGAAGAAACCTGTTAGGAAAGACTGGAGTGGCTCTGGACTGGCTAAATAATAATAGCCGCAACGGTCGAGCGAAGGTTACGCTACGCTTGTCGAGATCCCTCCGTGTCTCGGAAAGCAGTTCCCTGCTGTCATTTGTAGACTTTGACAGTCGTTACGGGTAGTCAGAACCCCAAAAGTCTGACAAACAGTCTTACTAAGTGATATCGTAGTCAAGGCAGTCACTCCGTGTAAAATACTGGTCAATCCAAAAGGCCAGGCAGTTGAGAGGAAACACTGGTTGATAAATTATATTTGGTAGTTTGAGTTTGAATGGCTCTGCAGATAGTTGGATTTGATTTGATTTGACAGAGTTCTCGATTATGAGAATGATTCGTGTCGAATCGTCATTGTTAAAAGTCCCTCGACATCGCAAATACAGTGACGTAATTTTAAAGGAAACATCTTTGTCGCACGGTAGCGCAAAACATATTATAATAGTGTTGAAAACCATGAAGCATCAAATTTCTTGAGATGTCAACTTACAAAATGCGGATGGCACGTCTCCTCGGTTACGTAATGCGGAGAAAAGAGAGGAAGGGAAGTTTTGCATCAAAGAGAATTTGAAATATTGCCAACTACATGCGTCGGACGAATTGATTTTGCAGCCTTTTGCGATCCCTGAAAGATGTTCCACTGTTATACAATTTATTTCTAGTGCTGCTGTCGAACGATCAATCTATCTTGTATGTGCTTCGGAATCATTCCAAATCCGTTGGACCGTTTCTGTACGCGAATGTGAGCCCAAAGCATAATTTACGGTACACTTGGCAGTGTCTCGTGCACGTTTTGCTTTAAGCCTGCACAATGAGAGTTTCCCAAAGCGTTTTATACAAAAGCTAACAGACTCTAAAACATTGAAGAGTTAGCATGAATGATTCTATCTACACAAGTGAAGCGGCATGCAGTTAATAATTTTTATTGTGGACAGAGTTAACACGGTCCGTTTAAACAGTCCGTATAAAGAGTACAGCTATGTATGGTGCTTCAACAGAATGATGTCATTTATGGAATCTGTTTTTGCGTTGATGTAAAACCTGATATGATGTGAAGAATCAGAATCGCATAGTTGAGAGTCGTTTAATGTTGGTAATGTGAATATGAAATGTGACGATGTAAGCGCGAAGATGCATAAAGAAATGACGCCTGGGCTCCAATTCAGTATGCTAATTATTATTCCTCGCGGAATCTTACCATGTGCAAACCACGTCAATATCACTCAATATCGTATCTTGTAGAAACCCATGTAACGGAAAGGCATCGAAATGTCGTATCCTGTATGCTCCAACACAAATTGTCTATGGCATAATAAGAAACCACGCGTGCGTTTTGAAGTTTTGTTCGACAGTATTTGATCCTAAACTTAGTAATTGCAAATGGTCTATTTTCTACATTATTAATTCCTAAAGTACCGTTTTAATTTTATTTTAAAATTATTTATGACATCAAAAACCTAAAGGCCAATTTTTATTCACAAAAATACAGTGAAAATATGTTAACAGCAATGTTAAAATTCATTGAGTTAATGATTTTGAACGTACGTATGTACATAATATTTTATTTGTTTGGGGGTTCTTTTAGATTTTGAAATAATAATGTTACCAACAATAACTAATTAGACCATTAAGTAATTGAAGAAAATAATCGCAAGTAGGTATTATCATTTTTGACAATCGTTTATAAGGACATAAGGCTACAATGTCCCTTGTGTATGTACCTATACACGAAATAAATTGTTTCTAACCTTCTTCAATTTAAGTATTGCTGAATTTTACTCGAACACAATCTTACTTTCCTCGTAACTACAAGGATTCCGTACGGTTCTCAAGCGTGTTATTTTGACAGTTCAAACCACGCCAACTTCGCGTTCATTTCGCGCGGTATCGTTCATTGTGTCACAGAGAATACGATACTAGAAGACGTGTCTTGCTAAGAACTTGACGTGGTTTCGAAGCAAGGAATCACTAAGTGCCGATTTCACAAATGTTACGAAACGCGCACACCTAAGAAGCGTTCAAGAGCTGTCAGTGTCAATATTCCATAGAAAGTCATGACACTGACAGCTCTTAAACGTAGTTTTTGTGTTGATCGCGTCCAGTTTCATCGATGAAATCCGCCTCTAAGTGGTCATAGTGAAATAGGGCCCTGAAGCGTTATCGCGAGGACGCGGCCCGGCGCGTGGATGCTGCGGCTATGTTTTTTAAAATAAAATAAACTTAAGCTTGAGCGTGTTTGAAAGCAGTGGTATTAGCAATGATACCTGTTGCGCGTCAGAGTGGCTTTCATTACACAAATGCATGCGGCGCGGGTGTGGGACCGCCTTTATCCAGATACATTTTCCTTAGTACCTCGTGTTTGTCCTCGGAGCGCAGTTAAGTGCGAACTTGAAGTGAATTTTACTTTAAAAACGTTAAGTAGATACATTCAGCTTCGTGTTATCTCGTTGAATTTACTTTGTTAGTGTAGTTTTTCATTACACGCTTTCTCAACTGTTTTAGTTATGTAAAGTGTTGTACAGGCTACAAGGATAGATGGCCGTGCCGCCCTTCCGGAGTTTGCTCAGTTTTAAATAGCTGCAATAGGGAATACCTAACGGGTATTGTTTGCGTAGATACCTTTACTAATGAAAGAAGAAAAAATTCTTTAGGAATGTTGTTCAGAATAGCTACTGGGTGCTGGTACAGGGTGTGTGATACCTATAATAATGAGTTCCCTCATAACTTCTAAACAACTTATCATAATTTGACAAATGAGGAGTTGCTGCGTCTTGATCGTCCGCTGTTATAGGGTTTAAGACAGCTTAAATATGGCGCCCTCTAGAGGACGTAAAGTCATGAATTAAAAAAGGGCTTAATTTGCACATTTTAAACATATATATGTTGTTATATAACCCCGAAATAATTTAAATAAAAGGAAATTCAAAAACTAAAACCCGACTACTGAAAAATCACGCTTTAAAAAGTACGAAACAAGAAAATATTTCAGCCAGAAATCAAGACATAGATAGGTACAAAAATAGTAAGAGTGTGTATAGCCGTGTTCGCATGCCATGTCGGTACAAAACAAACACACCTACAAAATTTTATTTTGCAGTAGTCGGGTTTCAGTTTTTAGCTATTGATTTGATGATAAATCAAATTCTACGTTAGTTAAGCCGCGTGCAGTGCAACATGCGGTTCGAGCGGGACTGACCACGGCGGAGGGCGGCGGCGCGGCGTCCGGGGGGCGAGGCAACTGAAGCAACACACGTGCGCGACGCCGGCGCCGCGGCTCGGGTCTCTTTTGATCATTCATAAAAGTCACGCGATATCTAAGCGCACTGCCATGGCCTCGCCCGCTTCAATGAAAGTAGTTTCTACGTAGTATTTTCGTAGAAACTAGCGTAATGGATGTTACAAAATATGAAAGGGCCAGTATTTTTATGTGTGTTAAGTAATATTAAATTATTACATTTTTATAATTAGATGCTTAGATAAAAACATATTTTTCATTTCTATAGCTTCCGTTCGACTTATAGAGCCCCTCTTCAAATATTTCGTGTATGAATAGATACACCTTATATAAGTAAATTGATTCATAAAACTTATACACGTCAAAAATAAATTACCTATATTCTTAAAACTAGATCGAACTTTATTCGGTATTTCTTAACTGTCTACTCTTAGAAGAAAGATCGAAACAAACTCAGAGGTCGCCGTCCCTTTTAAAGTCCAGACGTAATCTTGGTAAGGCCATATGTATACTGAGACTTCTCAAACATAAATATGTTCACTACCCATTTTCTTTTTCCGTCATATTAAAAGTGGAAGAAAACACACTTCTTCATTAAATCTAAATAAGGTGCGTAGAATTTATCCAACATTATGTATTTTTAATGCGACAACTTTATTCATGAAAGTGAAAACAAACTTTATGGATTCATTTGCATTCATCGTTTGAATTATGTTTTCATGGAAATTTTTTGAACACTTCTATCATGAATGTGTTATTCGTTTTTATGATGAACTAGCTTGCCCGCGACTTCGTCTGCGATCCCTGATGAAAAGCAGCCTATGTCCGTAAGATAACCAGCAGCCTAATTGCGTAACACATTTACGACTAAACTGTTTGATTTTGACCGTTCAACAACATTCATTGCGTTATTTAAATTGTTGAGCAGATTTATCTATCGAACTTATGAAGCAATGGATTAACAATCTGTTTAAAAACGATTCAGATTCCGATTGACTGTGTATTACGCAATTAGGGTACAGGTCATGGTGTGCCAAATTAAATCCAAATCTGTTCAGCTGTTTTAGCGCGAAAGCGTAAAAAAACTAACTTTCGCATTTATAATAGTAGCTAGGATTTTTTTTCGTTTTTATTATACATATCTATCTACAATAGTTCTATAACTATAGGTACATACTATACAACAAATTCGCTTTTCGTTTCCGTCCGTTTGACCCATACGGTCTATGGAAAAATGCGGTTTTCACCACCATTTTGAACATTTATTCTGGAAGGTGTATTTGTATAATTCATGAATATTTCAGTAAGACAAGCTTTTGCCCGCGGCTTCGCTCGCATGGATGTCGGAAAATATCCCACGGGAACGTACTGCCAGGATTGAAAGTATCCTATGTGTTAATCCAGGTTATAAATTACCTGTGTGTCAAATTGGATCCAAATCCGTTCAGCCATTGTCGCGCCTATCCGGAACATACATCCAGACAAACAGGCAAAATAGAGAAAAATGCCAAACACTAGATTTTCGACTTCAGACTCGTTCCCACACCTCGTAGCAATTAATTTTTTTTTCTCGTAGCAATTACAGTACAGCTTTGACTTCGTGGGAAAACGGTAATAGGAGACCATAACTCCATAACTTTTAAGAAATTTTGACACATTCAAAAATTTGGTAAAATGAACAGTCCGCAAGAACACGGGCAATTTTCGAAAAATCTTTTCGAAAGAAAAGTTTTTCCCAATTTCTGTCTTTTCCAGTTCAAACCTCAGTTGGCCCCATAGAGTTCATTGACCGTTATATGAAACAGAATCGAGTGGCATAAAAAAAGTTTTTTGTGAACTTTGTCAATTTTCTTATTGTCTGTTCATCTTTTCAAAACCTGTGAATGCCGATCTTAATTTCTCAAAAAGTTAGGTAGGTACCCTTACTGCCCCGTCTCAAAAATCTGCCCTGTTTATGTAGATGAAGCACAGAAATCTCGATGTTTTGACATGTCGACATTTAGTATTATAAAAGTACTCAATACTGTGTTGTTGAAACATACAATAAACCTGAATACACAAACAGCACATACGTTAAACATTGAAGTTTCTTCATTAAAATCTAGCAGGCAGTTAATGGATCGTTTAAATAAAACAGCAGTGCATACCTATGTTCATTGGCGTGTAATATTGAATAAGTCCGCCATTTGGCTACAGAAAACAATCAGCGCTCTGAGCCTCAGTTAAGGTTGTCCCGTTCAGAATAGTCTAGATTTTAATGGACTTTATACTCGTAATTAAAAGCTTTTATTTGTTTAATTTGTAGTGAAAAGAAACACTGTTGTTTCAACACTGTTTCTTTTCATTACATTGTGCAGGTGAATATTAGTTTTCCGACATCATTGGATTTCCAGGTGGTTTTCTTTTTGACAAACTGAAACACGTTAGGTACATTCTGATATCCTGGATAGGTACTGTACTATTTCTGAAATTAAACCTTAATATACACGTTCGCTGCTCACGGTATTTCCTCATACCTTTTCACGTTTAAAAACTGTCGAAGTCGAAATGACATCAAAGAAAAATGCCCGGCAAAATTCATAAGCTACCTCCGTCCAGTTTTTTAGATTTTTTTCAGTGGCAATAAAGTTATAACTACGACTACGTGAGCTACGTCGCGCGTCGGTCCAGTTTTTTTAAGTTCACAGTGGCAACCAACAGGGTTGCAGTGGAGAGCATTCGGCAGGGCGGTGGGCAACTCGGGACTTATGCTAATGACGGATTTAAATATATATTTTAAGGCTTGAATTCCGCATGAGGTAAATATTATGACGCGAATATTTTACCTTTTGCGGAATAAATTGAATGCTAAAAACTTATTGTGCCATGTTTTACTTTAATGCATATTTTTATACGGAAACAGGCGTATATTTTCCTCGTAGTACTGTGTGTAGTACATGTGTGTATTATGAGGCATTCTACGTTATTTTTACTTTTATATTGGATCCTTTGTTTTCAGGGTTGCCAGTAGATTGGCTGTTAAGAGCAGAGGAAAAATGTTCTAAGTTTAGATACTGTATTATGATGTACAGCCGCATCCTTATTATAGTGAGCATCAAACTTAAGTGGGCTTGTCAGTAGCTATTTCTGTGGCACCAACATTTGCCTAGCCTTTTCAAATTAACTTGGGGTCGGCAATTCATGCCAGTTTAGGATGATAAGGGCAGGCGAATGAAAATTGCAATGCTTGTAAAAGGCTGCCAAGTCATAAGTGCTAACATAAAATAACACCGACATTGTACACTTAGTTCGCAATAAACATTTGACTTTGACTTCGGTTTACCAATATTTTACATGGAGCGACTGCCTACCTGACCTCCACAAACCAGTTACCGGGTAGCACGATACCCCTTGGTAAAGTTACGGTTTCGCAGAAAAGCGGTGACCCGCACAATTGACTTTGACTTCGGTTTACCAATATTTTACATGGAGCGACTGCCTACCTGACCTCCACAACCCAGTTACTGGGTAGCACGATACCCCTTTGGTAAAGTTACGGTTTCGGAGAAAAGCGGTGACCCGCACAAATCGGCCGCAGTGACGGCTGTCATTAAAATAATGACAGCGGCAAGGATTTAAATCTTTAGATACGCTCTACGGCGTCAAAACATAGTCGCGTTTCTGTTTCGTTTTTGATACCTCTGACACACAATGACGCAGTGAGTTGAGTTGATTGTCATGGAAACGCTATATTATGTGTGAGCTTACTCTTCTCAGTATGGACACTTTTTTGTTTGATTACCATGAGGGCAAATCTAGCGATTTAAATCTTTAGGCAGCGGGGCATACCCCGCTTTGACACTCTAAAGTCATAACTTTACAGTGTCAAAAACGCTCTCTAGGAAAACCCACCAACCTACTTTCTTACTGCCACACTCAGAGTCGCCTAATGGTTACATAAACGGATCCTTAGTAAAAATTAAAAAAGGTTCAGCCTCAGAGTCAGTTAACGGTTCATTAGCGACCCTTACTGACTATTAAAGTTAAGTACAGCAAAACCTTTACTTAACTCTTTAACGATTGATTTTGACATTTACGTTTGGGGTTATACTTTTACAAGTGATTTCGCTTTCGCAATAATAACAGCAATAATGTTTGATTTGGTAGACTTTATTAAATTTGTGGACTATGCCAGAAGATATAGAGAAGTAGGACCGAGGCGGTATTTACGAGATGCTTCTGATCCCTTTGCAAATACTCAATTCAAGAACTTCATGTACGACACATCAGGAAACCAACAAATAGAAAAAATATCGGAAATAATGTTGCTAATAACAATACGCTACATCGCTAAATTGAAACATAAATATTAATGGAATTTAACACAAGGTATGTCGTTTAATTGTTATCACATTTTCTCTGAAAGAACATATATACTGCCAAACTTACCATTATTTTAAATTAATAACGATGAAATTCAAACACAACAAAAATCTCTACCCGCGAATGAAAAACAAAAACATCAAATTATTCCCTGATTTGACATTGACAGTTCACAGTGATGCCATAGAAAAATTGTAGCAATCGCTTTATCTTATTTAAATGAAAATTGAAAATAGCTGTTTCGCTTTGCATTTTAGTTAAAACTTACAGTAAAAGAACTGATTGTCATTCATACTTCTACGAATAATAGTTTTCATCGTGTTTAAATAAACTTTTTTGTTATTTAGTATTAACAGTTTTCAAATGTGGCTACACCAAGGCTTTATCGATATGCAATCGATGTGATGATTTGATGATGCCTTGCCCTATGGATACTTAAAACTGTCATTATCTAATGAACCCTTAAATTATGTCTCTGGGATGTACCGTTCATTAACGGATTTAATGCTCATTAGTTAAGTACTAATTAGGACTAATTTAATTAACCTTTCTGAGTGCGGCTGTCAGAGTCAGTTAACGGTTCATTAGCGACCCTTAATGACAATTAAAGTTAAGTACAGCAAAACCTTTACTTAAGTTTTTAACGATTGATTTTGACAATTACGTTTGAGATTATATTTTACACGTGATTTCGCTTTCGCAATAATAACAGCAATAATGTTTGATTTGGTAGACTTTATTGAATATGTGGACTGTGCCAGAATATATAGAGAAGTAGGACCCAGGTGGTATTTACGAGATGCTTCTGATCCCTTTAAAAATACTCAATTTAAGAATTTCATGCACGACATAGATTTACACCTGAATCTGTAAAAATTGTAATATTACCGTTGCTGGCATCCGACCTCAGGAAACCAACGAAAAGAGGATTGCCATTTGCATTGGAAACAATGTTGCTATTATATAAAATAACAATACGCTACATCGCTAAATTGAAACAGAAATATGAATGGAATTTAACACAAGGTGTGTCGTTTAATTTTCATCACATTTTCTCTGAAAGAACATATATACGGCCAAACTTACCATTATTTAAATTCATAACGATATAATTAAAACACAACAAAAATCTCTCCCCGTGAATGAATCACAAAAACATCAAATTATTCCCTGATTTAACATTGACAGTTCACAGTGATGCTGTAGAAAAAAAAAATTGCAAACACTTTATCTTATTTAAATGAAAAAAGCTATTTCGCTTTGCATGTTAGTAAAACTTACAGTAAAAGAACTGATTGTCATTCATATTACTACGAATAATAGTTTTCAACGTGTATAAATAAACTTTTTTGTTATTTAGTATTAACAGTTTTCAAATGTGGCTACACCAAGGCTTTATAGAAATGCAATCGTTATGATGATTAATTTGATGTTGCTTCGCCCTATAGATACTTAATACTGTCATTAACTAATGAACCCTTAAATTATGGCTCTGGGATGTACCGTTCATTAACGGATTTAATGCTCATTAGTTAAGTACTAATTAGGACTAATTTAATGAACCTTTCTGAGTGCGGTTGTTAGACAATGTTCTAGTGACGTCATTCACCGGTAAATTGCGGACGCTGTGTGGGTGGTCACCGTTTTCTAGGAAACCGTAGCTTAAGACTGGCTGTCAAACATTCGGGCTTTTTACGACCCGTAACGACTGTCAAACATCCAAGAAGAAGGTCTACGTCTGTCTAAAATTAGCATACAAAAATCAAGAAAGCCATAACTCGAAATCATAAAATTCCCCACATAATATGGTATCAGACATTAGCAGATAGTTTTATCGATATAATAACGTCGGTGGTGGTTACTTTAAGGGAGCTTCCTTAAGTTACTTAAAATAAGCTCGACAAATATTAGTTTTTTTTTTATGAATTTTTTTTTTTACTTTTAATCCTCTGTTTTTAGGATAAGCATAGAAGAGACAAATGACAGATTTATTTTGTTCACCCGTCACTTTGTCTATTCTTTCGTCGACAAAACTCGTATCCATGGTAGTTATGCTGCCCGTGAAGGGGAGAGAGAACAAGCTCTACAGATATTTATTGTTTTATGCTGTTCAACCACTATACCTACCTAATATAGTGAGTATCAAACATCTGAGGGCGTGTTAGTAGCTATTTCTGTCTTAATTAGTGTACAAAAATCATGAAAACAATAAAGTCCTCACACAAAATTGTATCAGACATTAGCAGATAGTTTTATCGATGTAGTAACGTCGGTGGTGGTTAGTTTAGGGGAGTTTCAAAACGTTATTTAACACGGCCTCGTAAACTTTATCTGTAGGTCGAAGCGTCGAAGCAAAGCCTCGTAAAACAGGCTAACTGCTCGGAAGCATACAATGGTGGCGATCAATCGGGTGTGTTGGGTTTTTGCATTATGGTGTGAGCATATTGTGATATGATGGATAATCGTATAAATCACCGCCTCCGCAGTTAATTTATCTGACAGAAAGTGTCATAAAAGTTCTGTTTTCAAAGAAAAACATTTATTAATGTAACATAGACAATAATTTTACAGAATCAAAGTGGAACCTTTTATAAGTTTTAATATCTGTAACAGAAATAAGCAGATTTAGATATAGTTGCACGGTTCCGCAACAACGCGCCAATAACAACAGCCGCAATCCAGTTGGGATTGGGGCTATTTTGGTATCGCCTCGTTTTTTTTTTTATAAATGGCATCTCGCAGGTCAACCTATGAGGTTGTCGTCTGCTTAGACGGACTTGCCTGTGGTTGCCCTAATAAATTAAGGCCTCCAGCCAGGACTTAAACTTATGTACTAACTTAAAAACTAAGCGACAACGCTAAGGGCACCCCCTTCGGGGTACGAACCTCGGCTTAGGGCGTCGCTGGGAGAGGGCAGCAAGGGACTAGCTGGATCAGGATTTGAGTGATTTAGGGACGAATTTAAAGCTACAGGCTCAGCGGCGCGGGCTGGCTCGAGCAAGGGTCGGGAGGGGCGTGGATTTGGGCGTCGCGGCGGGCCTCGGCGGCGAGGACGGTAGGACGGCGATAGGGTTTTGGGCTTATGTAGTGTGCTGGTGGCCTTACTACTCTCCTGGAGGAGGGTAGTGGCGTCGTCGGGGGCGATTAAAGTATGCCTTGGTCGGCGAATACTGCTAATGCGGGAGGGAGTGTAGCGGGCGGCCGCTGAGATCAAGGGGTTGGAATGTTTTATGCCACAGTCAAAGAAGCGCTTCGATAAGCGTTTCATGAACTGGTTTATGGTAAGATCGATGTGGAGATTTATATTACGGACATAGGGGGCACCCGTGACCTTTCTGAGGAAACGGTTCTGGAGGGTCTGCATCTTATGGAGATGACGTGGGTGAGCGTGCGCAAATACAACGCAGGCATAGGTCATGATGGGACGGATGACTGCGTTGTAGATGCGCAGCTTGCATTTAAGTGACAGTTTACTACGGGCTGTCAGTACAAAGTGGAGCCTGCTAAGAGCGAAGGAGGCGCGCGCGAACCGCCTTAATATGAGCCTTAAAGGTAAGATTTTCATCGAGGATCACGCCTAGGTATTTGGCTTGCATCTCCCAGGGGATCGGCTTACCGTACATAGTGATCGGCCTGGCTGGTATCGCCTCGTTTACCTGTTACACTTTTATATCTGTTACAGATTATATTACTGTTACACTTTTGTAAATGTTTTGGGTTAACACATTTAAAAGTGTTACATATTTGATTCATGAAGGTATTTTAAGTTTCTGAATTAAAGTGCCGACGGTAAGGCAAGAGATCGTGAGTTTAATCTCCATCTTTGCTCTACTTACATAATTCTACTCTAAGCATGAGCATGAACCATTCCTCATGCATTATCTTAATTGTAGTGGCTAATAGGAATATTAGTGCACGTGAAACAGCACAGCTGGGGTATTTTAGACATTGCAATAGCATCTAGCATCAATAGCATCACCAATAATAATTAAACTTGTCTGAACATGTAGGGGCTGGTTGCACGAGATTAACGAAGCCTATTAAATATTGAATAAACCGTTACTACAACCCAGATCCATTTGTTTGCGCATTCACGTTTGCAAGTGTTGCCCGTGCTGAAATACATGATGCACTCTGCACACGTAATGGCGATTCGATTTCTGATGTGCGATACGGGTTGCTCGTACCTATTAAGTAATTGTATGGTTGCGCCCTTAACTACAAAATAATTGCATGCATGTATTAAAATTAAATTAATAACGGTTTTCAGTAATGAGAGTGTGCTCCAAAAGAGCTTAGCTGCAATTTGGTAGCAGTGTGAAATTAAATCGTGAAATTATAAATGTACGTTTAATATTATGTAAATAGTTACAAGCGAAGGTACTTTTTGCTTTTTTATACCGTTAGGCGAAAACAATATCAACGTATTGTGTAGTCGACTGTGTAGTATCAATATCGAAAAAAAAAAGTTTAATTTATCAAGTAAATTTTTAATTCAAATGTTACAAATTGATTTTAAAAATAATACTTTTATTTAAAAAAATTTAGGATACGCTTGTGATGGCAATAGCGATTTCAACTTTTTTTTCACAAGTATCTCACCAGGCCACTCAGAAAGTATTGCGAAAAAAGTTTTTATATATGAGAGACTGACCAGTTATAGTCTATTTTGAAAATATGATTAATTGTAAGTAAAAAAGGTACGTTCCAATTTCAAATTTTCCTTCCACATTGTTTGCGAGCAAATTTAAATTATCGTGTCTCATAAAGAAATGGATCTGCGCCGGGAACATTTTCGCACTACGATTTTTTACGATTTCAAGTGCCGTCTGAAACCGGACGAATCGTACGATGGACATCAAATGGCATTCATGGATCAAGGCCCTTCTAAGGTAACCGCGTATCTTTGGTATAACGAATTCAAGCGCGGTCGACTAACTTTGGGGGACGAAGATGGAAGTGGTCGCCTTTGACGGCTGTTACGAAAGAAAACGTGCTAGCAGTGAAAATTTTTAATCCAAGACAATAGGCGAGTTACGTATCAATAGATTCAGCACATACTGCAGGTTGGGTCGGGAACCCGTCATTTAATTCTACAGGTGCATCTTTGCGTGAGGAGGATAGTTTCACGCTGGGTACCGCACAACCTCGCCGATGCTCAGAAGCAGGCCCGGGTGGAATGGTGTCGTGATATGATACACGAATTTGAAGCAGGCTCGTCTCGGCGTGTTTACGACATCATTACAGGTGATGAGTCTTGGATTTATCAATACAATCCAGAAACGAAGCGACAGTCGACTGTTTGGGTGTTTCAAAACGAACCAACGCCTACCAAAGTGTAGCGATCTAGAAGCGGGGGGAAGATTTTGATCGCGAGCTTTTCATCAGCACGGCCTCATGTTGCTCATGTGGTCACCCCGTATCTAGGCGACGTCGGCATTCGTACGATGGACTGGCAAGCTCGAAGCCCAGACTTGAATCCGATAGAACACTTCTGGGATGAGCTGAAACGCCGGGTTCGAGCCCGGGTACCTGCTCCAACAAGGCTTCCAGAGCTGCGAATTGCAATTGAAAAGGAGTGGAATGCAATTCCTCAAGATTTCATAGTCAGGCTCGTGAGGTCGATGATTACGAGAATACTGGCAGTTATCCGAGCAAGGGGAGGGAATACTGAATACTGACAAAAAACTTAATTCCTTTGTTTCTGTTTAAAAAACAAAAAAAAAAATATTTCTAGCTGCCCAGTGTAGGTAATAATAGTTCACATCAGTAATCTGTCTATATTTAAGTTTTTAAAATCGATGATCATATTATCATTATGAATCACATTTTTTTAAGCTTCCCTTTGAAATTAATTGAAGAAAATTTTGGTTTCACCTTTATAAGTAACCCTTAAACATTGGTAACAAAAATATCACTAACCTATACATACCTTTATAGGTACTGACATTATTATAGAAAACGCTTAAATCTGCATAAAACCACGTCAAAACCTACGAAACACTTAAAACACAACACAAATCTGTTGTTTCAACTGCAAATTAGTTTTTATCTTTTACAGAAAAAAGGTTTTTTTTGTATAAGTACGTTTTTATAGGAAAATGAGACTTATTCAAAGGCAATAAGAATACAATAACGGGTATCGGTGCAACGTGTATTACCGGATTGTACGTGTACCAATATCTGGTAAAAAAACATACGATTTTACAGGTATTATTAGGTCGAGTAGGGGTTTGTGAGTAATAGATGTGAAATGCAAAATTTTTACTTTTCAATTAGATTCACCTTAATTAATAGATTACATCGCTAAATACACTTATTTTTTTTAGAAAATTAACACTCTTGCCCTCACGTTATCCCTCGCAGTATGGCTAGCTGTTGAATGCGACTTGGTGGCTTGGTATTTCACTGACAGAACTTTGAACCTAAATAATATTTTCATCAAGCAAACTTTTGTGGTCGCAGAGTATTGCAGCCATTAAACTTTTTGGTCAATGTTGCCATTCAAATTGTACAAAATATAACCACTAATGTATAGCCATTCGTAAACTTGAATGTATTATTGTTAAAAAGTGCAATAATAAAAAACTGACTTGTTAATGATACCTAAGAACATATATTTTTAGAGTGTCCCACGTATTTTACCTACGAATATGCAAAAAAGTGAAAATTGCTAAAATGTTAGTTATTAGTAATTGATACTTCACCGTCGTTGTTATCAAGGTAAAACCTACCTATTGCTGGTACCTTTTTTTACTTGCAAAACCTGCCCGGACTGCATCAATCTCGTAATGCGTAACGTACCTGTGAAAAATAAAAACAGAATATTAGTAATTTTTTAATGTATCAAACAACAAAGTTACATCAAAACTAAACTATAAAGGGGTCCGAATCCGATTATAAATTTTGTCAGATAGAAACCTACACTATTTCGGCGTGCCACAGGATGTTGTATGCTATATAGGGTGACTGGTAATTGGTGACCGATACTTAAACACATTATTGTACTCATCATATCAAACAATTTTCCCAACGAAACAATTTTTTTTGCCGCTCGTTGTACGGTAGTACCTACATGAACATGTGACCGGCCGGGGTCAAGCGCCTCACAGCTGATTGCGCGCGAGTGTTTCGTGCGGTCGATAAATTTTACTACTTTTCTTTCTTCTTCTACTTTAAAAAAAAGTTGACTGTCACGCGGACGCAGTCGCGGGCAGAAGCTAGTATTACATAGGGTGGCAGAGACATCGACGCGCAAAAATGTAACCTTGAATTCTTGAAAAAAATGCTGCTTCATACATTTTGACCGCATAGGTTGTTGTCGTTTTTGCACTTTTGTATGAAAAAGTAGTTTATTTTTAGATAACCGTCTAGACCCCCTAGCGTAGAACCATGCCTGCATGGTCTAGAATCATGTGCTGCATTCATGGTAACAAGTTGAGCGTCGATGTCTCCCTGCCACCCTTTTTTTTTTTTTTTCTTCTCCCGCTCTGGGCGGAGTGAGAGGCTTTTACTGACAAAAACCCTCCCGTGTTCCTTCAGTTGCCTGCGCCAGGGTCACGGTATCTTTTTCGAACAACCCGCGACCCTGACAGGTACTAACTGATGAGGCCCTAACAGACCTCATCAGTTAGTGCTGACTTTATTTGAGGCGCGCGTGGAACACAACGCGCCGTCGACCCGGGCCTGGTCCTTATAGGACGGCGAGCTATGTCCCTGCCACCTTGTCTATGACCTATTCCACTCATAACATTAGGGAAATATGAGTTAAAACAAAAGAAAAAAAGAAATTGGCGACTACATCAGATAGGTTGAAATGCTAAGTCATTTCACAGGCTCATAGAGATACGACCTTACTTCACGGCACGTATCCAGGATAATGGGACGTTAAGGCTCAATATCACTACGTCAATTAGTACCCTCGTTCTACGTAAACCGAACCTAATTAAATACTTCTCTGAATCAAGCTCTTTCCTTAATTTTTCTGTCTCATTATAATTAACGTTTTCCACTTGAGGCGGTTACATGCCGCACTCACCTGAGCACTGTTATGGAAACGTCCGTGCTTCCCCGACAATCTACCCTTTTACCTCTACAAACATCAGATTACACCTGGACGACACCAAATGCTAAACCGAAAGGATCTAGTCACAAGGACATAAGGTACAAAATAGAATAGCGCAGGTGTTCATTAAGTTGAGAATGTATCTTTGTAGGCGCGCGTTTCAGCCGGCTGAATGCTCTGAAGGCAGGTTCATTAGTGCTCACAGGACCATGCATTCGTTTTGTTAGTTGGAAGCAAATGAAATAAAAATTCGTACCGCACGTAGATACGCGGCCCGGAAAAATTCCAAAGGATATGAATCGGAAAATCCAACCCGGGCTCCTTTTTTAGCTCGTTTCGCCAGATACGGTGAAATGACGTACCTCGGCACTTTTATTGTGTAATATTCTACGCTCTCCTCTGATTTGATGTTAATCAATTTCAGATTTTCCTATTACGCCCGGGATCCTTTGAAATATAAAATATTAATTTGGGTTTAAGGTCGAAGTTGAAACGGAAGAGGTTTTCGTATGCGATTAAGATGTGTTGCTCGCCACACTTCCAACTCTCGCCTAATTAGACGATTTCTAGTTAATATTTTAGGAGAATCATATACTTTTACAATGTTTGTAAATATGTGAGCACCATGTACCTATCACGTGATTGATTTATCTGTCTTTGCTTTGTTTTAAATTCTTTTTAACCTATTGAGGTATAGTATTTTTATTCTTGGTGCATCCATATTTATTCATCACATATATAATTATAATTAATGTATACAACATATTGTAAAACATTGGAGTTTCTTGCCCCTTCTTCTCCATACGAAACTACCTTTTGGAAGGTACCTACGCGTAGACTCAATTCTATTTTAAATGTTAATATTGACGTTCAAAAGTGCCTTTTATGGTGCCTATTTGAAATAAATTCTTTGACTTTGACTCTGAATTATATCTACTGTATAAATATGTAGACACTTTATTCATCCATGTAGATTACAAATCAAAAAGAAAATAAGATACGTTTTCTTGTAACATGATAGCAGGTAACTACCTACTTGATTGCTTTTCAAGATGATGTTTATTTTCCACGGTCAGGTCAGGCAAGTAAACACTATTATTATAAAAATTGAGTGTCATCAAGTCACGTCGCTTGCGAAGCAGGGAGTTGCGCTAAATTGAGTTGTCACGGGAAACGATAGTCGCATTAAAGTAGGTAATGTTGTTACTTTGTCCTCTTCCATATTGTAGATGGTCCTTATATCTTTTAACGTCAAACTTTATGTCATGCAAACCTAACATAAAGCATGTTATTTAAGCTCTAGGCTCTAGCCAGGCATGATTATTGTACTGAATTTCATTATGACCCGCTGTTCATTAATGTGATTTGAATTTAAAACCTTAACTGAGAAAACCTTAAGAAACTTTTACAAAAAAATAAAAAATTGCCGTCGACGAACAAAATGATCGGTTGCTGTGGCCTTTTAAACATAGTCATACTTTTTTTTTCAAAACCTTGTTGACATCTCAAATTCGCTAGATCCGAGCCTTTAAACTTCGCTCGACCTAGACGAGTCGATCCTCGACCTCATGTATTATTGTTGTGTATTAAAATCCATCCAGCCGTAAGGATGCTTCAAGGATATAAAGAATTCCACATACAAAGATACAATAATACGTACGCATGAAAAGCATAACCCTGCCTTTGCTGTCACTTAGTCGGGTAAATAGTGCATGAAACTGCACATAACTAGGTCATCCCCTTTTATTAACAGATTTATGAACACTAATTCGATAATCGAATTGGTTTTTATTACATCGCAAGTCGCAGTCTGCGAAAAGTAGCGTATCCTTCTCGTCGATAAATGTGCCTTCGTCTTGGGCGAGCTTGAATCCTTCGCTGCATTCAGGATTCTAGTCTTAACTCCGTCGCTTCGCTCAGGAGGTTAACTAAGAGCCCTAGAATCCTTCGTGGCGTTCAGGATTCCGCGAGATTAAAGGCTCGTGCACACTGGCGCGACGCAACAGCGCGACACAAAGACACCGCGTGTAGCGCGGCTAGAGGTGCCTTTATGTCGTGGTGTGGCGTCGCGCCTGTTTGCGAGAACCCTAAGTCACTGCTCTCTCCTCTTAGTGAATAATCTAATATTCAAGGTATTAGGTTTTTTTTTTTGTAAAATAAAACTTTTTTTTTCAAATGATTGATATCTATGCGGTAATCTCAAAATACGTAAAAGAGATTTAAAGTTTTCCTTGAAAATAAATGCAGTAGGTATCATTAACCACTATCTGATAAAATTCAATGTGAAACTATTATCAATTAAAGTCCCTGATCTGATAGCAATGCATCGTAATAGCGAAGTAAAGATATAGCTAGTGGCCGCCGCATAATATTGACGAAGTTTAATTGACCAGCTGCGAGTTTCAAACCGCGCTAACTTTGCCCAGCCAGCTCAGGTCATGTGTTCTGTTGTGGCATTAAACACGAAACAATGCAGTCTCATCAGCAATCTACCCGAACAACTTTCTACGAAGAACTAACGCTCAATCTAAAACATCGAATTAAACTTATGTACCCTCACTACAAATATGTTTTCGGAAAACTCTCAAACTTTGTAAAACCTTTTCCTTTCGACGAAATTATCGATCCGCAGACATGATTGAGTAACAAAGAGAAGTAATATTCTATTACAGAATAAAAATATGGAATGTAGACCCTTCGGGAGCTCACTATTGTGTCGGGAAAAATTTCCTTCTTCGGAACTGCTGCAAGTTTCACCGTGCAAAGTTCATTGTGATAAATTTGTGAACGTGCCTGTAGAACCATTGAGCGACCATGTGAATCCACACTTGTTAAGATGTTCACTTATTCCACCCGTAATACGTTAATTTGCTAAATGATAGTTATCAAGACTCCCAACATTAGATTAAGTAATTATGTAGAGCACATCCTATTACCTCTGAATTGAAATCCGCGAGGTATATGAGAGATAGCGTCTAGTAAGAAAATCCTCTTGTCTCGCGTTTCAGTCCGTTTTCAATTCGAGTCGCGTTTGCCAGGTTTTTTACCTCACGTTGGCAATATAAAAAGTAGTTGCTAGACGCCAGCTTACGTTCTAATATTCATTCAAAAGACGCGGACTCATCTCACGAATCTCGATACTGGTTGAATTTATTTGAGAAGAACAAAAGAAAATTGCGTGTAAGTCGAGGCGGGTGGGCAAACATTGAATAGTATATTGACTAGCGGCATTTCTGAGGCGAAATATATACGTAATATATGTGCACACAGACAGTGGTATGTACAAAAGTGCTATTGTTGCCCAGATAAAAGAACTTCAACTGCATATACAGTATTGGCAAGGTTCTCTTGAAAGCAAATAGTTGTTGAACTTTTTGCAATCTCGCGCAAAGATTGTTGCAACGTCTGTCTGGCGCAGTGTTACAGTTGTGAACATTGTTGACGAAGTAATGCCACTGTGGAGCTGCAACTACGTAGTTATTTTCATAGCATAATGAAGAATATTTCAGTAACATTTTGTAAACGAAAAACGAATTTCAAAGTTACAAATACCTGGTGACAAGTTTCGCTAATGAGGACAGCAATCACGATATTTGGTCGTCCACTTAATATTTTATTGCAACAAAATACTTGAGATGGATGGAGAGAATATATACTATTTAAGTTCGAAGTACTACATACATACTTGACCTTCATTATGAAAGATAAATACGATAAAATCATTCAAACATGATCATGATTGACGGGCACTAATTCATCTACAGAAATCAATCTATCCTGAGTTCGTAATATGTGAAAGGAGATAAGTAATACATATAAGTATCTGAATTGGATGAAAACTGACTTTCTGTTGTAGGATGGAACTGATATGTTCATGAACTAAAGTTCAGGAATGGAGCGAAGGACTTTTTGTTTTTCAGTTCGTAGACATACTGTTTATAAGTGAAACTGTTTGCATTGTTATTTTTAAAGTAACCTTGGTATAGGTTACTTTAACACTTTTACTTTAGTTCTAACTTTATAGAGTTATGGAAACATGAAGCGCTGCCGAAATTATAATTTCAGTCACTGAGTTGAAAGAGTCTACATTATAAAACAATTCTTGAAGACTGTTATCATTGTAGTATACTGGGTGAAAACATAATAAAAAAATTAGGTTAAACATTATTTTTAAAATGTAACATTTCTTCAGTAATAATGTGGGGAAATATATACAACAATGTAATTTACAGCCGGGGCGCGGCATCGCGGAATGCACGCGTTTAGCGCGTCGTGGAAGTGAGTCATTATTTTCGATAAAAAGTAGCACAGTGTGACATGTGGAAATGTGGCACTGTGGCAGTGTTCTACAAACTTTACGAACTCCTTCGTTGTCAGAACAGAGTTGACTCAATGTCTGATCTGTTGGTAATGTTCCGCGGTCTCCTACTGCGACGAGTAGTTACTTAGAGGTAGTATATTAAGTTTCTGGATCTGATCACTTCATAATTACATGCATTTGTCAACGATAACGGGATCCTAGAGACTAGACTAGAGAGCATTGGTGGCCCAGTGGTAACGGCCGCGACTTACGAGTTGAAGGACGTAGGTTCGAACCCAGACAGGCGCTTTACTGTGTGTAAATTAGTTCATCACCACTGCCCTCAAAACGGCGACGGAAAACATCGTGAGGAAGCCGGCATGTCTAAGAACCAAAAAATTCGAAGACATGTGACACCAACCCGGACTGGGCCCGCGTTGTGGATTACGGCCCACTCCCTCTCTCAGAGAGGAGGCCTGTGTCCCAGCAGTGGGGGTATGTACGGGATCCTGCGTCAGTGGCAACTGCAGCAGAATTCCTGTACAGTTGTATCTTTCTATAATCCGCTTCCGGTGCTAATAAACGAAGAACATGGTGCTCCAAATAAATAAAATGATGTTATCGAAACCGTTGATTAAAAGTAGTTTAAAATTATTACATTGTTTTTGGTTTCTAAACTCAAACTCGCATTTAAATAAACCAATTACAGGCACTTTTGAATTGTCAAGGTCGGTCGGTCAGAAAAATGAAGCTAGTTGCTCATTCCAAAGCGTAGTAAGTACTTATGGAGAAGAACGGGCAAGAAACTCCACGGACACTCTTTTAAATCAAGTTATGTTTACAATATATTGGTTACATTATTCATGTTGAAATTATGCATGTGAGAACGATGCAGAACGTTAAAAGCGTCCGTTATATAAATATGAAAACAATTCAAAAATAAAATTTAATTAAAATACGCCGTGGCAGCTAAGAGATGACCAGTCTCAACTGACGGCGCCCGTTCACGAACATGACGCATGGATTAGCACCATTCAACTCAACCATTTTGAAGGTAGCTAAATGATCCAACACACGCGCCACCATCAGCGAAACATTAAAGTGAGCATGACATACTCTCAGCCGCCAGGACACATTCAAGTCAATGAAAGACGTACCCTGTAAATGTTAGCTTTAAAGCATGTACATAGTACTCTAATAATATGGCATATAACAATTATACAGTACTAAAATATTGAGTTTATACAATGCAAAGATTCTTGTTTTTAATCTCCAGCAGCTCCAACAATATTTTCAAATGCTAATCAATTAGTTGATGCGTCCTTGAGGAGCACGACCAGCGATTAGCCAAGCATTTTTATCAGCAATGTAATCCCCTAACTTATAGTATGCTCGGCTGCATAGTGTGCGTTTTATACAAGATTTAAAGGGGGATGCCCGTTTTCGGCCCTAAAGGCACAATAACTTACGTATAAGTAAAAAAAACGTCGTAATTTCTATTTGTTTAACAAGTTATTCATTTATCCGAACAAGTTTGCAATATTTTTGCAATAATAAAAAGTACTGCTGAAACTATAAATGGCATTCATGGTTGTGGATAAAGCAGCAGTGTTGCCAATACTTATCAATTTCGTTCACGAAATAATCGTACGTCCGTCGGAGCCCGGGTTATGTTTATGTAAAAGGGTTCCGTTTTTTATTTAATTTAATAAAAAAATGACTCTTAAATTAAATTCTCTGTAAAACTATTACTCTCATCAGAATTTAAGTTGTGGATAAAGCAGCAGTGTTGCCAATACTTATCAATTTCGTTCACGAAATAATCGATCATGTTTTCATGGATAAAAAAAAAACACATCCGTAATGCTTGTTATACAATCTGTTATAACATAGACGGTGTTATGTTTTTACTTTGATATTAAATGGACAAACTATTTAATAGTTGATATTATAATAATGAATACATAGGATAATAACAAAAACGCTATCACACATTTTAATAATAATTAAATTCATGTTTAGCACAATAAAGATCAAATATGACAAAAACGTACTTATCTTCAGTGGGGTTTAGTAGTGATTATAATTTTGTATTAAATTATGATTCGAAAAAAAGTCGATATCGATTTTTTTGTTTTGCTAATGTGGCAACATTGAGTTACGCTGGCCGGCTGTCAAGTCAAGACACAGTCAAGTGTCAAATCACAAAAATCTACTGAATCTACTTTCATTGTTTGCGGTTGCCTTACTGAGTTCAATTCTTGCGGATTTGTTATTTTATCCACCAAATAAGCATATTTAATGGATTCCAACAATTATTTTAACCCTAACTTAAATATCCAATGATAGTAAAGCAATTACGTTAGTCAAGATTAAAAACTATTTTATCTTAATAACCCTGACATTTTTGTTAACCAATTCCTTGTCCAGTTAATTGTTTAAATTGCATATTATCCTATCCATATACTTTAAAATGTGTGCACTCGAGGCCGAAGTGTCTATGGACGGTGGGCATTCCCCTTTGGTTTCATTTAGTTGATGTATGTGGGGAGGTATTTTATTGTAACATCTTAAACAGTACCCCATGAAAGATGAGTCTACTTTAGCCAGCCTGAAACCTGGTTGAACTAATTGGTCCCTATTTCTAGTGATATAATTGTGTCTTTCACCTCTTTTACTAAAAATATGTAGATTTTTCCTTACGCACATGATGTTTTCATAGATATATTGACAAGGTACCGTCATGATGTTAATATCTTTGAACAATTCCCTTAGAGAGTCGCGCCTGCGGAGGCCATATATGGCTCTGATGGCTCTTTTCTGCAGAATGAAAATGGACTCGATGTCTGCAGCCCGTCCCCATAGTAAAATACCGTACGACATAATACTATGAAAGTAACTAAAATAGACTAGTCTCGCGGTATCTATCAGTAAATTGGCGGATTTTTCTCACAGCATATGCTGCTGAACTTAGCCGTCCTGCAAGGGATGTTAAATGAGGACCCCATTGAAGCTTTGAATCGAGCGTGATCCCCAGGAAAGCAGTTTTATCGACGAATTCTAGTTTCTCTTGATTTAATACTATCTCACAATTAGTACTTTTGACATTTGGTGAAGAAAATCTTATGCACTACCAAGTGAATACCTAATTCACCCACCGTTTCGTGCCGCACATTCGTATATTCTCGCCTGTACAAGTGGCAAAACTTTTGTTTTCGCGTTTCATCATAATTCCAACGTCAAAGTTGTTAATTGGAAATGTTCACAATCAATTCCCGGTTTTGTATTGATTTTACATACGCCAATAATTTGCTCGAATCGGTCTATCGGCGAGGCGTGCGAACAAGATGACTCTGTTTCGTGAACATTTTAGAATGGCAGTTATCAATTTTGGATTATTGGAGCGGGATTCCATTCATTTTCGATACGTGCACGCTGATACGTGTAGGGTTTTGTTGCGAATTTAGTACGGAACGGGATAATTACGGTAATTAGTGACAATGAGGACTATTTAGAGCACAAATGCTATCATAACTGACAATGGAAAAGGATTGGGTCACCCTTTACTGTTCTTATCTTAAACGCTGATACTTAGTTGAAGATTAAGACCTTTCAGGATTAAACTGCTTTTCCAAGTCAACGTGTTAATGCGTTAATTATAAATGAGGTCCTAGGTTCGATTCCCAGGTCGGACAAAATGTCATTGAGTTTTTCCATCAGGATTTTTTTAGTATAACCCCCTATAACATAAGACTTAAACATAACTGGTGAAATTTTGGTGAGTTATGTTCAGCTCTGCCTAATCCTTCACGGATTACAGGCGTGATGTAAATTTATGCAAAAAAAAATTCTAATAAACTTTCCTAACAAAACCCACACTCAAATAAAACCCGTCCCATGAATAAGTAACTTCCCAACAAAAAAGCTACACCCTATAGATCAAAAGCATATTTGACGTTGCAATGTCAAAGAGTAGAGCAAAGTGCACAGAATGTCAAGATGATTGATAGTGCGCGTGATGGATATGTGGCGCTGTCTCTGTGTGGCGCTGACACTACAGCTGTCAGAATGGATATGATACATGTACGCGCGTAATATCGTGCTGAGGAGCTGCAAGACATGTGTGGCAGTTGCTTGATTAGTTTCTATGATTATGCTATGTCGGTGATGTATTGTGGTTAGGTCTAATTTGCGTAAAATGGTGTTTAATATTAATGAAGTAGGTAGGTAACTATTAAATATTTTAATAGGTATTTCATTTCATATTTTGTTATTGTAATCCATATTGTAAAAATATGGTACAAGAGGTTTGAAGCTAGGTAAAAATATGGACCCTGTAAAGGCACAGCAAATGGATAATGTTAAACTTACAAAAAACTAAATTATACAAAAACGTTAGAACATAAACAGTTACGTATTAAGGTTAGATCTTTCGGTAGGTTATGAGTGTAACATAAAAAAAACGTGACAAACAATGCTGAAAAATTAAAAAAGTTAAAAAAAAAACACAAAGTGAGTATAATTAATATACAGCGTGGTAAGGACATCGACGTAAAGCCTGTTACCATGGTTACCATGGACTAGTTCTAAAGGCAGTGCCTACATAATTAGCTATTTGAACATCACAGGATTCAAGATGCACATGGTTTGATCAACGTTATTTTAAACTTATCGTTAGTTTAACCGAGTCTTGAATACTATTTAAACACAAAAGGGACCGTACTCAAGGTGTAGAGGACATTCCAACACTATTTAATTGAAGTGCATCAAAAAGCAATGATAAATAAATAATTTTGGAACAACCTACACCTACTCATTTAACCCCTTCAGACATGTTTAACTCTGTTGATCTATAAATAGAACTTGCTTTTTAGTTCACTTCAAAATAATCCATGGTACTTCACTTGATTGAGCTTAACCTTTAAATGTTAGATTACTCTTTGATTAAGATTGCTCAAACACAAATCTAAGAATAGATTCTCCTTTCAGCAAGTGTCTTCAGGGACGAATAGAGGATTATAGTCAATAGAGCAAACTTGAAATTCTGTTTCCATCTACAGTTTGTTACAGAGAGATGTTCGAAGACAAGTTTAAACTTACTTTATCTTGTTTAACTATAGATTGTCATATATATTCTATATTTATAAAAATAAAAACTGTTTGTTTGTAAGCGCATCGCTTGTGAACGGCTGGACCGATTCGCGCTTTTTTCTTGCGGTTCGTGATAGTCTGTACTAGGTTTTTATTGCAAGTAAAATTGGAAAAGTTTCCCCGAAAAAATTTCAAATTCGAAAACTATTTTATATGGGATTATTGTATGAACTCAAGACCATATTGAAATTTTGACAGGACAACGTCTGACGGGACAGCTAGTAATTAATGAGTACTTAGACACCCTTTGAAAACCGCCGCCAATTGTTATTCCACAGAACCTTTAGAATATTTTGTCTGTTTGTTTCTATGTACTGTACCTTCAAGCCATAAGTGCAATAAGCATTTCGACGAAATTCGACACAAGCTTTAAAAACAACCATTAACCATAAGACAGGATACCTTTTATCCGTATCCATAAAGTGTGTTTCATACAATGCGAGCAAAACCGTGGACAACTGGTACTTTAGTAGTAACATAAGCTCTGCCAAATACACATGTGCGTAGTACATGTGTATACACAAAACTGAGATCAAGTACTACATAGGCTAAGATGAAAGTCGTAACATGTCATGAAACACGACTTTAACGACGATACGACTTAAAGTGCGGCCACAGTACTAAGTTTTATTAAAGTCATAAAAACGCATCTTGGGAGGTAACCCGGTGATTATGATGGAAAATAATAACGTTTTATGACTTCAGGAAATTAGAAATTTGTAATGTTGTGACTTGAAGACATAAAAAATGACGTTTTGCGGTCGCTACCGTAAAAATGTGCTTAAATTGTTTAGTATAATAGAATTTTTGATTTTTGCAGTAGGTAAGTATATTTTTATCATATCTGTCGTCGGCAGATTGTATGATTCGTCATTATACAGGCGTCACCGTCCGTTTGCAAAAGCTCGCTGGTTTGTTAAACGTCGAAGGCAAATAATGATGCTTTTGATTGTAATAATTTCGCAGAGAGTCATTTGTTACCATGATTTTAGGATCCTTATGCTTAAATCATGGTTACCCTTAAAATATCTATATATATATATTTCCTTACCTATAAATCAGTGCTGAAAGTGAAGGCTTACTACGCCTAACCAAAGTCAGAAGGAGCTCCAAAATCTAGGCTCTAAATTCTCACTGAGTAAAGCTATATATAACACCAATAAGTCACTTTTTACAACATAAATTTTCCTCCAAGCTGTATTCACAGACTAAGAAAGATTTCGCCAGTACCGCCACACAGTTCCGTGTACCAGGGAAGCTCACACTAATTAAACTTCCAAACCTCTATCCATCTCATGTCAATAAGTGGCCACTGGCCAGTTTGCCAACTCGCCTTCAAGAGTACGTACCGCAAATTTGCCGAGTTGGGTTTTAAAGCATGTGTGTAAAATGGGATGCAAAATATATACTTTAAGATTTTAGCTATGTTTAATTTCTTACTAAAATATGTAGGTATTTAAGAAAATAAATAAAACATTTCAATATGCTGTAACGAGCGGGTAGGACTACAATTTAATTTAGTGTTTACAAACCCTACCCACACGAAAGTACCCACCTAGAACTACCCTCTAAAATACGTAGAACTAAGACAAACAACAAGGGGGATTCAATTAAATTTAAAGGTAAACACGAGCGGCACTAAATCTGTCACAAAATCGTCCTTCGCTTCCTAATATGTAAATGCAACGGAATATTAAAGAATAACGGCACAGTACGCACGTGAAAATGATTTATAGCATTTAATGTAGTTATGAAAATGCTAATTTCGCACGTTTCAGCGCAATAACTCGCGGAGTTTTTTCAGAGCAACAAAATTAACACCCTTTGTGAAGCCGGTTCGCGTGTTCACTCTGATTCGGCGTCCGGAAATGGCGCTTGTGAAGAACTCAGGGTCGTCACCCGCGGCCGCGGGACCTTGACCACTACTCGTATTTAAGTATCAACCCTGTATTTTTCACTATTTAGACGCACCGAGGCTGTAACTTGTTTTCTTTTATTTAGGTCCTTTTGTTCGTTCTTGTGTTCGGCCTTTAGGGAAATGATGTAGTAGCAACATTAATTACAATGCCACTCACAATGGAAAGCTGGTGTTTCTGTGAACTAAATATTTACCTACTTTTAACTTATTATCATGTATAGGTGCGTGGAATGCTCAGGAAAAATCTTAAATATTTGGCAGAGAAAGTGGAATGAGATTGAATCTTATTGATTTAGACTTTCGATGTTTCAGTCATGGAAAAGCCGATATTCGAACACGCGAAGCAATTTAAATAAATAAGACATCCGGTGTCGGCATTAATTTATACCACAATTCAAGCATAATTGATCCTACTATCCTACTATATATGATACAATATATCCTTACGAATACTATAATAGTGTAAATTTGAAAGTAACTCTGTCTGTCTGTTTGTCTGCCAGTCTGTATCTCTTTCACGCTAAACCACTGAACGGGTTTCGATAAAATTTGGCAAGGAGATAGATGGCATCCTGGAGAATAATCCTAAAAGGGGTTCTGATGGGATGAAGGTTATAACGGGAAACTTAGCATTTCTTGAGTTAAATAAATAAAACATTTTATTTCAAACCATGGTGTAAATTTTGTCGGTAACAATTTTCTTAACAGTTAGTAATACTTATAACAACAGACTACAAAAAAAGGCGACGGTAAAAAAAATAGGGTATGATTTTAAAATTCACATGATAACTGGCATGCGAAAGTAAGTTTGTTTAGCAAAACGGCTGAACGAATTTTGATGAAATTTGGCACACAGATAGACCATGACCTGGATAAGTACATAGGTTACTTTTCATCCTGGATCGCAGACGAAGTGGCGGGCAACAGCTAGTAATATTATAATTGTCACTCAATCACGCAAAATTGGCTCAACGGATTCAGATGAAATTTAGCATATTGATGGTGTATAACCTCATTAATTAAAAAATTTAGTATTCTTGTAAATCACCTGTAGCTCATGTGCTTCTAAACTGCCCGGTGGTCGCCACATACAAGGCAAAGTACTTTGGTAACCCAGGTACCCTACGCGAGGCAGTCAGTAACACCAAGGCGTTCCTGGCCTTTCTCGAGGAACTGGGGTGGATCGAATGATCGATTTTCCCACCGTACGCAAATACGCGTATTGTCGTGGAGTTGCGGACACAAGCCCGTATTACACATAGGATACTTTTTATCCCGGTAATACGTTCCCGTGGTATGATATTCGACATAATCGCGGGGAATCCGCTGGCAAAATCTAGTATCCTATAATGCAGCTTTCCTTGTAACCTACATACCTTTACAAACTAACAACCATTGATTAGGTACAACAGGTACGTAATTTAGGTAAAACAGGGCGGTATCAGAGTTTAAAATCTTTCGAAACTAGTAGTTTAACGTTGTGAGCTTCCTGAAGCGTGTAACTTGAATATTCTGGTCGGATATAATGCTGGTAATACTGCCTGTGTAATATAATGTAAACCGGGATATACGACGCCATATTAATTTGACGCCATTTTGTTGGTATAACTTATGCATTTTGTTTATAGCAAAGTTGTGTCCTTAGCAGTTCGTGTGCAAGCATTTATGCCATATTTTTCTTTTAAGAAAATGGTTTTATTTGAGTTTTTACTGGATTGCAGTTCGTCTTGTATGGTTTGTTATTGCGATTTTCTGTTTTATGATAGATTTGCAGAATACTCTGAGACTTACCGTTTTATTCATATTAAGGCCATTCGCTCGCGCATTCAAAAACCTAAAAATATCAAATTCAAAAATGAAAATTTAAATTTTTTTTTTGAATGCGTTACTTATTAGCTGTTACAGAATTTTTATATTACGAAGCGACGCGCGCTTTACTTGTGGAAACACCAAGAGCAGAAACACGCTACGAATGTGTGCGTGAAGACGAGTACCATCAGTAAATAACACACACGCACACACAAGCACACGCACAGACTTTCGACTTCGCTACTGCCTCGGACGGTACCGAGAGCTCCTGCGCTTACACATACATTTACTGCGTGTTTGTACACTTGGTAATCACAAGTAAAGCGCGTATCGCTTCGTGATATAAAAATACTGTACCCACCGTACCTGCTGTACCAATTTAACGCGATCAGTACATAGACTCCGTGTAAGAGCTGTCAGTGTCATTATTTTCTATGGAATATTGACACTGACAGCTCTTGAACGCGTTTTATGTGCTGAACGTGTTCAGTAACATTGGTGAAATTGGCACTTAGTCGGCAGCGCGAGGCGGCGCGTGCCTTTCAAGTAATACCTACCTTACGTCTAATGGATTACTACTGTTTCTCACGCTTTCGAGATGATGCATTTTTTTTTTTTTAATTAATGGAAAACTAAAACAAAAAACAACTCCACGATTCGATAATATTACTAAGGGAAAATCGTTCAGCCGCGGGAAAAAAACCATTAAGTCTCACTATGTATTAGCTGTGTATGAGTTAAATGTTGCTGTTACTGTGTGTATATAGTATTAATTGTTTCTGAATTTCTGAGTAAATTCTATCATTATTTCCATTTAAAAAAAAACATTCGCAAAAAGTTTTGTTATAAAAAAGTTTAGTTTAGCTTTTTGGCACATTCTAGGCTACTTAATCGCATGTAGACTAGCAATATTGTAATGCCTAGATGTTTGGTAATTACATGGTATATAAAATAATTTTACCTCTAACACTGCGTGGAATTTATTTTATGAAATAGTAGCGTTAAAAATTTACGAGTCACAAAATTGTTTTGTAAAAAATAAACAAAATTTCACGTATACGGGTGGCAGTATACAGGGTGGCAGTATACAGGGTGGCAGTATACAGTGTGGCAGTATACAGTGTGGCAGTATACAGTGTGGCAGTATACAGTGTGGCAGTATACAGTGTGGCAGTATACAGTGTGGCAGTATACAGTGTGGCAGTATACAGTGTGGCAGTATACAGTGTGGCAGTATACAGTGTGGCAGTATACGGTGGGACAGTATACAGTGTGGCAGTATATAGTGTGGCAGTATACAGTGTGGCAGTATATAGCGTGGCAGTATACGGCGTGGCAGTATACGGTGTGGCAGTATAAAGGGTGGCAGTATATAGTGTGGCAGTATACGGTGTGGCAGCATACAGTGTGGCAGCATACGGTGTGACAGTATACAGTGTGGCAGTATATAGTGTGGCAGTATACAGTGTGGCAGTATATAGCGTGGCAGTATACGGCGTGGCAGTATACGGTGTGGCAGAATAAAGGGTGGCAGTATATAGTGTGGCAGTATACGGTGTGGCAGCATACAGTGTGGCAGCATACAGTGTGGCAGCATACAGTGTGGCAGCATACAGTGTGGCAGTATACAGTGTAGCAGTATACAGTGTGTCAGTATACGGTGTGGCAGTATACAGGGTGGCAGTACATAGTGTGGCAGTATACAGGGTGGCAGTACATAGTGTGGCAGTATACGATGTGGCAGTATATAGTGAGGCAGTATACGGTGTGGTAGTATACGGTGTGGCAGTGTGGCAGTATACAGTGTGGCAGTAGTGTGGCAGTATATAGTGTGGCATTATATAAGGTGTATCTATTCATACACGAAATATTTTAAGAGGGACCTCTATAGGTCGTTTAGAAGCTATAGAAACGAAAAAGATTTTTTTATGTAAGTGTTTTTTTTATTTTACGTAATTATCATAATTTAAAACTGCTTGAGATGTTTTGCATAAAACCGGCCTGCTCTATGAATCAAAGACGCGGCGGCGGGGAGAGGCGCGGGCGCGATGTCTTTCCGTCTGTAGCCGTGGGGCGCGTGCCGTCTCTCTGTTTAACATATCACTGGTGAACTGTAATGAACATTCGACAATACACCTCTGCCTATCTCTACGGGGAATGCAGGCGTGATGATGTTCACAATAAACCAACTTAGGTTGACTTCGTAACTCGACCTCGTCTTATTTTGATAACAGAGTTATCGCTTACAATAAAAATAAATGTGAATTTAAAAATACAAAATGACCTAAATCTAAGTAGGTACAATATTGAATTCCCTGCTCGCAGTTTTACAAAAACAGTACCTTCTGTAAACCAGGTCCTTACATCTAAATAAGCCTCTGTGGGGTTACGACTTTTACGAGCGAGCATCGAAACGTTTCAATCATTTTCTTATTTTTTTTACGAAAAGGATCCTAGATTCGATTAAAACATTCATATTCTACAGTGTTACACATTTTTAGATAATAATAATAGAAAAATAAACAGCTGACGCAACGCGAATTCGCGTTAGGTAATGACTTCTGTTAGGTTACGAACTGTGCGTCGAGTCGTATCTGTCAGCTGATTGATAGGTTGTGTACCTACCTATTTGTACAGATGTAAACTGTAAGAAGTGCATAGCGCGAACTATTTAAAATGTACATACCTCATAACGACGTAGTTTTTATTTACACTATTTACACCAAAATTGCTGTACATATTCACCCTGCAGTTGCACGTTAAATAATGTGTCGTTGCACTTTTAACAATGTCTCTCTAGCTATCACTGCGTAAACAAGCGTTCACGATTCACGTTTTGTTGTTCCGCACTAGAAATGGTCTGGCCGTCATTACCATAAATCAGGTCTATCCCTACCCACATGGAAATCCAACGGCGTAAGATCAGGCCTGGCTCCGTCTGCAGCTGGGGGCATGTAGACCCGTAGTCCCGTTGCCGCTGTCGAGCTTCTAGGATCTCTAGGAAGGGGGCTTGTGCTGTGAGAAAAATAAGACCACCCTCATTGTAGCAGTCCACCATGTATGGTACTCCTAGTTGGAATATTCCGGCATTGTTGCGTTTGTTGCGCGAAGCGTTCCACGTTAGTTAAGCCGCGTGCAGTGCAACATGCAGTTCGCGCGAGACTGAACACGGCGGCGGACGGCGCGGCAGGCGAGGGGCGAGGCAACTGAAGCCGGTGCCGGCGGCGCGACGGCGCCGCGAGTCGGGTCTCTTTTGATCATTCATAAAAGCCACGCGACATCTAAGGGCACCGCCATGACCTCGCCCGCTTCAATGAAAGTAGTTTCTACGTAGTATTATCGTAGAAACTAGCGTAATGGATGTTACAAAATATGAAAGAGCCAGTATTTTTATGTGTGTTTAAGTAATATTAAATTATTAAATTTTTTTAATTAGATGCTTAGATAAAAAAACTCTTTTTCATTTCTATAGCCCAAGTTCGACCTATAGATGCACCTCTTCAAATATTTCGTGTATGAATAGATACACCTTATATAGTGTGGCAGTAAATAGTGTGGCAGTAAATAGTGTGGCAGTATACAGGGTGGCAGTATACAGGGTGGCAGTATACAGTGTGGCAGTATACGGTGTGGCAGTATACGGTGTGGCAGTATACGGTGTGGCAGTATACGGTGTGGCAGTATACGGTGTGGCAGTATACGGTGTGGCAGTACACGGTGTGGCAGTACACGGTGTGGCAGTATACGGTGTGGCAACGGGTGGTAACGGGTAAGTCGGTTAAACAAGAAAATCAACTTGAGATTATGGTCGATAACAAATTAGTTAGTAAGGCAGCTGACGTAGCTGAGGCATTTAATGAGTTTTTTGCCAACATACCTATAACTACGACTTGCTCCTTAAATTCGTCCCCGTCTAAAGCTGAGAACCTTTTGAATAGTAGTGTGCAAAAATGTACTCGCTTATTTAGCTTCGAACATGTAACGCCTAGTGATGTAATTAACGTCTTTAACACTCTTAAGTCTAAAAACACTGGTGATTACTGGGGCATCTCCATTAAACTTTTAAGTAATATAATAGACATTGTAGCCCCCTATCTAGCTATTACTTTTAATAAATGTGTTGATCTAGGAACTTTTCCTGACCTCATGAAGAGTAGTAAAGTCATACCATTATTTAAATCTGGTAATAAAAATATCATTAGCAATTTTAGGCCTATTTTTATCTTACCAGCATTTAGCAAAATATTTGAAAAGTTAATACTTAATCAGTTGCTAAGACATTTTAACCTAAATAGCCTACTTCATAATGAACAATATGGCTTTTCAAAAGGACGTTCGACTACAGATGCGGGTGTTGCTCTGCTGAAACACATATTTAATGCATGGGAGAAATCGCAAAATGCTATTGGAGTTTTCTGTGATCTCTCTAAAGCCTTTGATTGCGTGCGCCATGACACGCTTTGGCGTAAACTACGTCATTACGGTGTCCAAATCGAAGCTCTCAACGTAATAAATTCTTATTTACATAATAGGTTCCAATGTGTAGATGTCGATGGTGTGAAATCTTCCGAGCTACCAGTTCAGTTAGGTGTACCTCAAGGCTCAATACTGGGTCCATTCTTGTTTTTAGTGTATATCAATGACTTACCATTCTATTTAAACGATATCTGTGACATTGTACTGTTTGCAGATGATACCTCTCTTATTTTTAAAGTAGACAGGAATAGACAAGATTTTGACGACGTAAACCGTGCACTCTCAATGGTTACGGATTGGTTTACGTCAAATAATCTAGTTCTCAATGCCAAGAAAACGAAATGTGTGAAGTTCGCCTTACCGAATGTTAGAAATCTAGGACCCAACATCGTCTTAGATAAAGAGCTGCTTGAAACTGTAGACTCGACGGTTTTTCTGGGCATAACGGTAGATGCCAAACTTCAGTGGGGCCCACATATCTCAAGCTTAGCGGGGAGGCTCAGTTCAGCCGCCTACGCCGTCAGGAAAGTAAGACAATACACTGACGTTGATACAGCTCGCTTAGTCTATTTTAGTTATTTCCACAGCGTTATGTCCTACGGTATTCTGCTGTGGGGCAAAGCCGCTGATATTCAAAATATATTCGTCCTTCAAAAACGAGCTGTCCCAGCAATTTATCAGCTAGGAGCCAGAGTTTCTCTTAGAGATTTTTTTAAAGATATTGGTATTCTCACAGTGGCATCTCAATTCATCTTCGCCAACATCTTATATATTAGGCAAAATATACACTTATACACTAAAAACAGTGATTTTCACAATGTTAACACCAGAAATAAGAACAAACTACGTGCTCCCTTTCACCGCATTCATAAGGTCCATAACTCATTTGTTGGGCTTGGTATAACCTTTTATAACAAGTTGCCCTCTTCTTTACTAGATTTACCTTTTAATGGGTTTAAGGCCCAAGTAAAATCCAACCTTTGTTCAAAGGCATATTATTCCATTAACGACTACTTAAACGATAAGAACTGTTGGTCGCTGTGATTAACTCAAGACAATGTTCGTGTTCTTTCTCCAGAATCAGCTTACTAACTGACAGGGTATATGAGTTCATATAATTTTTTAATTTTTTATTTGACGGTATAAGTCAATTATTTTGTTGTCTTCATTTATTATTGACATGATCTACTCATTACAATGTTTTTAATGAGCTGTATTGCAATATATGGTTAGCTAGCGACCTCGACAATTGATAATATTATTCTTGCCTGAGCAACCAACAGCAGGTTCGTCATGCTCCCTTAGATGTCACTGCTTGCGGTAGCGTCGGGGGTCGGGTTTCCTCCTTCCCTCAAATATGGCGAGGGGGGTAATGGCTGACCTTTGCGTTATGCTCGTGAACGGGTGCTGCTTGTGGTGACTGGTCGTCTTGCTGTCTTTGGTTTTATCATTGTTACAGTAATTGTTCTGTTGATTTATTTTACTTTGATGGTCCTAGTTTATCATTTATTTATTTTATTTGTTGTATAATAATTTCAGTATTGCATATGTAAGCTGCCATGCACTTTAGGCCTGAAGGCTTTATTTATGTATTTGTGTTCTTTACATGCAATTTTTTTTCTTTTTGTTTGTCATTGGCGTTTCGGTAATTACTTGCAATTGTTTAGAATCAAGTTCTTCTAACTGAACAGACAGCTGTGCTGCTGGGGAGTTTGTTGCGCCACTTCTTCTTCCCAGCTAAAGCACTAGGAAGTGGTGAAGGGCGGGCTTTTTGGGGGACTGTCTTATGTAATTTTGACGTTCGAAAAGTGCTGATTCTCAGCCTAATTTGAATAAATGACTTTTGATTTTGATTTTGATTTTGGCAGTATAAGGTGTGGCAGTATACGGTGTGGCAGTATACGGTGTGGCAGTATACGGTGTGGCAGTATAACGTGTGACAGTATACAGTGTGGCAGTATACGGTGTGGCAGTATACAGGGTGGCAGTATACAGGGTGGCAAAATACAGGGTGGCAGTATACAGGGTGGCAGGGACATCGATGCGCAAACTGTTACCATGAAGTCAGACTACTGCAATATTTCTGTATTTAAAAACTGTCATAATGATGTAGAATAAAGTGTCGTAGAATATTTAAGCAACAAAAGTAAATGAAGACTAATAGTTACAGTTTTACGAGAACAAGATCACAACTACAAGTACTGTTCCTTCACAAGTCTTTTAAATACATGTAACGAGCGGCCTGGACCGTGAAGGATTTGTCGAGGAAAGTTGTGCGATGCATAGGCTAAAATGCCTATGCATCGCTTCTTCAAGTTCTGTGACGACTTCAAAAATTTCGTGTGGGAGTCGCAAAGATACTCGAAACGTTTCTTGAGATAGAGAGGGGTAGAAGGGGAAAAGAGCACAAACGGGAAAGAATATGAGCGTTCCGGCGAAGGCGAATTGGTAACCACTTACTTGAGCTTCATACGAAATTCGGAAATATGGTCATATTTCCGCAAACCGAATATGCACATTATACAAACATTTTGAAGTCGCTTAAGTTTATCGAGTTGGTCTTGAGAAAGGTCAAGATAGCTGGCATCAGCATAATCAAGGATGGCTATAAGAAATGATAGTAAGTTTTTAATAATCGACGAAAAATTGCAACCCCATCGTTGTAATTTTTGCTTCAGAATTATGTACCCTGCCACCTTGTATATGTCTTTTTTTAATGTTTTATTAAGTTTCAGCTGTTAAAATGACAAACGAAAGCAATGTGTTGAAACATGTCCGAAACGGCCGATAAGACCAACACCAACACTAAAGAAAAAGTAAAGAAACGTAGTGATCAAACTTCGTTGTGTTTTTTTTTACAGAAAACACAGGCAGCTTAAAAAAACACTACAAATTAAAAATAACCACCGACTTCCAAATAAAAAACACTACAAAGTGAATGATAACTTCGGATAAATTGCTAACGGCAAAATTTCGGAAGTTTATTTTCAGAAGAAAAAAAGACAAAACCAAAGAGACCAACTTCCGAAATTAAAGTTACGTTTTCAATTTGTAGTGTTTTTTTTAAGTCGGTTATTTCGGTCGTGTCGGTTTTATTTTGTAAAAAGCTTTTTATTTTTTGGTTTTTAGTTGTGTTACCTACCGCACAAAGCAAAAATAACAACATTTATAAGGGACCACCCCTGAAGCATAAACCTATCCATTAAAACAATAATTTTCAAAAACGATGCACAATTGCGGGTGATATCGCGTAACAAACAAAACAACAACAAAAAAACATTCATACGAATCCTCCCTTCCTTTTGGAAGTCGGTTTAAAAATAAAGAACTTTGGTTTCGGAAATCGGTGTCTTTGTTTTTAGTTTTGCTTAATTTTTTACCATCGACTTCCGAAATTAAAATCACGAAGAAGGCGGTGTACACCTACATTATCTGCCAAGCCGCTTCCCAACCATGTCGGGGTGGTTTTCCAGTCTTATCTGATACCAGCTCAACACCAATATGTTACTTTCCTAGTTACTGGGTAACGCCATACCCCTTAGTAAGACTACATACCCTCATAGAAAAAAAACTCAACGAATGCATAATCTCCTTTTTAGGGTTACGTACCTCGAAAGGAAAAAACGGAACCCTTTTACGGATATAACGGATTACTTTGTTGTCCCTCCGTCCGTCTGTCTGTCGGTCAAGACCCTTTTTCTCAGGAACGCGTGGAGGTATCAATCTGGAATTTATATTAAATACTCATGTCTACTGTCAAACTTCTAAACCAACACAATCAATAGATACAGCCGTTTATACTGCAAATTTCCGCAAATTTTCGACACTCGCAAGGGAATCAAAACCTACAGGGTACTTCCCGTGAACTCAGAGTGTTGAAATTTGGTACGAAGCAACGTCTTATAGCACAGATAATGGAAAATGTAAAATGCGAAAACTGTAAAACTTTTAGTTACATCATATAATAAAATTATTTTTAATCACGAGTGCACTAGGCCGACTTGTTTTTTCATAGGTAAAAAATGCCTTTCTCTGCAAATACAGTGAAGGAATTACTACATTGTCTGGTTAATTATTGTACTAAAAGAACCCCACCCCTTACTATTTATTTATGCCTCAGTCTAGCCGTTTTCTTACGCTCATTAGCAAGTATCTCATTAGCATCATGGCCAGTTCCGTTTAGTTCTGGCCGCCAAGACATACAGTTTTTCAAACGAAAAGATTTATGTTAGTACAACACAACACTGGCCATTAACTTTTGTATTGAAAAAATAACTTAAAGAAAAATATTTAACGGTATCCCACACATTATCCCGTAGGTTAAAGGTATTTTTATATTTCATTAATCAGCTTGTTTGAAGTGCGTCTTTAAAATATCAGAAGAAAGAAGAAAGCTTTTTTAATTCTGCACAAAAACAGCACATTACAAAAACATAATGACATAAATACACGTAGTAAGTAGCCAAAAGCCTCTGTTATCGAACTCTCTTAAATACAAACTAGTTATTTTTAAGTATTTAATCTCTTTTTTCACCACGGATAGATCGAGTATTTTTCATGTTTTCCTAATGCAGTAATAAATATACTCAAACCCGTTAAAATTGTTATATTAACCCATAAAAAAGTCTAAATAATAAATTAAAATTCTCGAGCTCGTATCTGTGGCACATTACCATTATTAACGGCTTATTTGTCCAAAAGGTTGCGTGTCGGGGTTGCCCTTTAAAGTTTATTCACAATGGCAACACTGATAGGACTCGGAACTGAATTAGAATTGCAAAACAACTTAATGTGCGAGCTGCCCTTCTATGCTTAGTTTTATGTTCAGCACGGCACGCTACAAGAGCTACTTTAAAAAATACTCTACTATCTATCTGGCTTACGAAGTCAAAGTTTTACGAGAACAGGATACCCTGATTTGTTTTTTTTTAGAACTATTTTCTTTAAAAGAAAAGGAGATAGTATTTTGTATCTGTAGCTATGGAACATGTGAATCGCTATCAGCAAATACATTACAGTTCAAGCTTTAAAAGAAAACAATATTTGGTGCCAAAAAAAGTTGGCAAAAAAATAGAAATATGAAACATAATTCTTCCACAAAACATTTCCAATTCTTTGATTCCAATCGCGAGGCCCGTAAACTCAATCTACGAACTAATTTTAAAGTTAAATCTAAACAATTTCCAATATCAGCAGATTGTTTGTTACAGAGTGTCAGGGCAGGGCGGCCGGGCAGGGCGGCCGGGTCTCGTAATCGTGGCAACGATCGATCAGCTGGGACGTTCGATGATGAATAGCAAGGTGCCGCCTTGGAAATCTTGATAGCCCTCGTCCATGGAGTAGGTAGGAAATGAAGTAACAATGTTCGGGTGAATGTTTTGATTTGTGATGTAATAGTTTTAATTTCCATGTTGCATTGTTGTTAATTCTAATAAATACACGCACAAAGCCATCTACTACTAAAATATTGCCTGATCAAGATTATTTCTTGACTTTAAAAAGAGACTGTGTGTTTGACACCGAAGTTTTAAGACAAATATGTTATTTTTGATGTGTAAAAGTGTTTTTTGAAAACATTACAAAATAAATACATTTAAAACTATTCATTTAGGTAACCAAATAACATGAGTAATGAATTACAGCATGATTGAGCACATTGTGTATCGGTTCATGCGTACTAAGAGACTAAATATTGACCTGTCTGTACCACCACAAATTGCGTCACTATTTCCGTTTCTCAATTTAGTTGAAACGAGTGCATTCACGCACAGATATTTCAGCAGTGGAAGGGTTAGTTACACTCCATTTACTCCATAATCTAGGTCTCCACTCGATAACGTTATTCTATTACCTGAACCCCTTCGAGCCACAGGTCAAGCCGTGAAGGTTAGATGTACGTAAAGATATAGCTCGAAGGATAGATATAGCTCGCCAGTGTTTAGCTTATCAGAGTGATCAGCTGGATAGCTGAATTTATTAGTGTCTATAACCGGAGTAACTGTACATTTGGAAGTGTTATGGTTTTCTATTTTCGTGCTGGCTTTAATGTATGAGCTATTCCGGTTTTTGCTTCATACAGCTAGGTGCTGTAATTTGTAATAAAGAATCCTATACATTTAATATTCAATCGCGCAAAAACGGCTGTACGGATTTGGACGATATTTGACACACAGATAGTTTATAACCTGGATACATATAACACATAGGACAATGTACCCTTTTTATTTCTCTCTGTACCCAATTCTGAAGTCCACGCAGACGAAGTCGCGTGCAGAAGCTAGTTGCGAAAGAAAGAAAGTAAAAGAATCTTTTATTTGGGACACGCACAGAAAATACAGACAGTAAAAACTGTATTATTACAGCACTGTTTGTTAAAACTAACAAAAAAAAACACCTGTGCGCGACCGGCCAAAAAGACTATCCGATCCGATTTACACCGGCACATGCGAACTACACATTATACTAACGGAAAATCCTGCATCGCGCAAGCAGAGTTTACCGTACAACTAGCTTAAAGGTATAAAACGTCCCGACATCAATCGTCGGGCAGTTCTAACCCCCTGATTACAGCGGCCGCCCGCTACACTCCCTCTTGCATTAGCAGTATTCGCCGACCAAGGCATACTTTAATCGACCCCGTCGACGCCACTACCCTCCTCCAGGAGAGTAGTAAGGCCACTAGCCCGCTACATAAGCCCAAAACCCGATCGCCGTCCTACCGTCCTACCGTCCTCGCCGCCGAGGCCCGCCGCGACTCCCAAATCGACGCCCCTCCCGACCCTTGCTCGAACCAGCCCGCGCCGCTGAGCCTGTAGCTTTAAATTCGTCCCTAAATAATACCAATCCTGATCCAGCTAGTCATTTGCTGCCCTCTTCCAGCGACGCCCTAAGCCGAGGTCCGTACCCCACAGGGGGTGCCCTTAGCGTTGTCGCTTAGTTTTTAGTTAGTATTTAAGTTTGAGTCCTGGCTGGAGGCCTTAATTTATTAGGGCAACCACAGGCAAGTCCGCTTAAGCAGACGACAACCGCATAGGTTGACCTGCGAGATGCCAAACAAACAAACAAAAAAAAAAATCGTCGGGCAGTTGACCACCGAACACAACACCCTTCTGGCCGGAGGATCCTCCCTTTCCTATGGAGGATGAGTGAACTTTACATCCTGTTCCTCTTACCTACTGTTGTAGTTGAATCATAAGAAAAACAGATTCATTACAAAGGAGAAAGCAATCATGTTTGTTATAGAAAATCGCTTGTGTTAACTAATTGCACAACATCTCAAACAACACGCAAAACATAACCCTTTCAGATAGTTTACATGGTTAAGATAAGGTTCACTAATCGCGCCACCTAACTACACAGGAGATGAAGAGCTTCCGGCTACGTTGTGTGCTCCGGATATTGTCTCGTTATTGTGAACACGGCGGCTCAGTTGCGTGCACGCAGCATCAGCCTCGCCTGCCCAACACCAGCCTTATCGAACAGTAATTAACCGTACTAAAATTAACTCCTTTATCACTAAATAATCTGTTAGCAACCCCGTCTTGCGTGCCAGCTTTAATTACCCAAGTCAGATATTTTACACTCGCAAATCGTAACCAAAAATAAACCTTTACGTATTCTAGAACACATTACTAGCATATAAAAGTAAGCTCTCATTATGTGGAAGTTTGCTCAGCGCCAATTTATGACAGAAGTCTAATAAAAACTTTGTCGACACGATATCGAATGACCACTGAATAATAAAATGTGTTATAAAGGCACGGGATCGTCTCGCGTTCGGCTTCGGCATCCGATCAACGTGCGAATTTAGGCGATCACGCCTTACTTCGTTCACGAACTGGCGACTAATTTCCCCGATGAAGTAAAGATGGTATTGTGTAAGCTATCTCATTTCCTAAATGCATTCTGTTATCATAATACCGCGCGTGACTTATTGTGGCGCCAGGCTAGGGCCGTGCCCTTCCTCCGAGGTCCGTCGCACTGTTTGCTGTGTTCCTCTCTATGCCGTTTTTATGTTTCCTTATGTAGAATATTGCGGATCCTTTCTCCTATAAATAAAATACAAGTACACATTGTTGTATATTTATGTAACTGTGCAGATACGGAGAGATTTAAATGGATCGACAAGATATTTTTTTGGTTTGTGGAAAGGAGAAAACCTTTTTTTATGTAAGAATACTTCAATTCCACCCCCGTCAGTTTTCCGAGTTCGTTAGAAATAATGGCAGCTCGGTCAGCAGAAACACTCAATCAGGCTGGTAGTTTCTCGGTTTGACACGTTTGATTAGGTTTCTGTGCAAGTTCCTCCGTTTCTCCAATGCATAGCACTGGTATTTCTTGTCTCAAATAGTTTAAATAATCTCGAAAAAATATTTTTTTAGTTTATAATGGCCCGAATGTACCTAAGTTGTGAAGATTTTTCTTACTTCAGTGCCTGATCATGCAAATAAAAACTTAAAAAAAAGAAGTTTTTTTTCCCTTTTTTTGTTGTGATACTGTCCCACACAAATTCGTATGGACGACTACTTGTTAAGTAAATAACAGTGACAGGAAATTATTATAACATCATCAATATTTACACTAAGTGGGAAAAATACGTATTACTGAAGCTAACTGAAAATCTAACCAAGCAATGTTTATAAAATTTATATGGAACCACCTCTGTTGCATACCCTATCGGATAAGGTATGTCTTAGGGGTTGTCGGATAGTATTCATTAAAAAAAAACTACATCGACCCACAATTGCCGGACATATCGCATAACATTCCTTTGTTTTTGAATAGAAAGAAAACTGCATTCAAAGATTTTCGAAAATTCGCTTGCCACACCCAGGAATCGAACCGATTAAAATCTGTAAAAATTACAATCTGTACTTTTATTGCATCGATCGTTAGGATCAATTCTAACGATGAAATTTCAATAAATTTTCGATAATCTTTGAATGCAGTTTTCTATCTATTCAAAAATAAAGTAATGTTTTCTTTGAGTATAATTTTCTATCTAAGGTATTAAGAGTACTTTCCCATTGATAGCATGGATTCAGTTCATGATTTTGAAACACCCCTGCGTTGTATTTTTTACGATTATTGAAAAAAAAATATAGAATCTACGAAACAGCAGTTGTTTTTTTTATAACCGATGAAAAATTTCATCTCCAGGGTGTCCAGAATCATGAACTGAATCCATGGTATCAGGTTATGCGTCGATATCCCTTCCAGCCTGTATAACTATTTCATCAACCAATGGCCAAAATTTTCGAACTTTTATTACTTGAATATGAAGCTTTTGGTTGGGTATTTTGTATGTGTACGAGTGTGTGTATAATATGTATTTTTTTGTAAAGTGCATTTTGTTTGTGCAGAGCAGAATTAACGATTTTTCTTTCTTTTCTTTCTATTTATCCACAAATACCCGACTTCTACCAACTTGAGAAATTAAAGTTAATTTACACTTTGTGTTTTTTTTTTTTGTATCAAAGTTTTTATTTTTAACGTTTTAGTTGCGGTACCTACACCAAACAAATTCTTATACCTTATTTTTAAAGTAAATAACAGTGGTACCACCTTAGTAGGTACAGCCCTTAACGCCAAAAAAGAAGAATTTTCCAAATCGGTTTTTATATGACGGAGTTCTGAGGTAAAAATCAACCGAATTCAGAAACTCCTCCTTTTTTTGAAACCGTTAAAAAAGACTGAGTAGCAGTGTCTTCTAAGAACATCAGCATATTTTGTTAACGTTGGCAGAGAAGGAAGAACTGTTGATCACCACATTTTACTTCTTCTTCTTTTAATATTAATTAATTTAATAGTGTAAGGTTTTACTTTGCCAAACATTCTCAAATGGTCAATTTAGTAAACATTGACAATTTGAGAGTGCTTTGGCAGTAGGAAAATGTAATTTACAAGCATGAAAAATAGTAGAAAAAGAAATAGTGAAACGTATTTTACGTATTGTATTTGTGATACTTAGTAGTGTTTAGATTTTGCTTAAAATCTAAAGTCAACAAATCATTGTATGAATAAAAAAAATATATCCACTTTAAATTCATCTTCAGAATGAAGATACGAAAAAAACTGCGTAGACTTTTCCCAAATGTGTTTGGGGGTCGGCTTCCGAGCTAATGCAGCTGAATACCAGTATTTTACATAAAGCGACTGCTTATTATCTGGTCTCCACAACTCAGTTGGGAACAACGATACTCCTTGGTAAGACTAGTTGTCTCAGACTTTCAGGCTTCTAACTAACCGCAACGACTGTCATAAATCTACGAGTGATAGCCGGGACCAACGGCTTACCGTGTGTTACGTACCGTTCTCTATGTGATGGGTTTTACCTAATGCATTTTATCTTAGGGGTTTTTAGGATAGTTTATTTTCACCTCACTTCGAGTAATTAAACTTTTATGTGTAAAAATATGGGTTCGATTTGAATAAGTGAATCGGCAATCTCACGTTTATTGGCTGAGCATCCGATTGGTCTACGCATGAGCACAATAGCGCCATGCTTCCGTGTATTTTTCGCGACACTAACTGTTCTTAACGCGTGGTGTATTCGTGATACCACCCTCTCAAGATACGAACAATTATACGCACACAGCGCCTATGGAATACATGTGTAGTGAAGTGTAGCAGGGTTCTAGGCAACTGGACGCGCCGCGAAGCCATTCATCAGCTAAGCGGTGTGCAGGAGTCTGCAGTAAGCTTTTTTGAATCCTCACCCTTTCTACTACACACCGTGCTTTCCGCAGAATGAGGATACGAAGTCGGCATTATATGATGCACACTCAGAAAAAAGAAAAAAACAATCCATTACTGAATTAAATGTCCTGCTGACGTTTGTCGTCTATATTTTATTGTTTTTTTCACATCCTTGTTATTTTCCCTTGTGTGAAAATTTATCGATATTGTTTGGAATTGAGTTATGATTTATATTTCGCCGGTATGTGACCGAAACCAATTTCTGTTGTATCTAAGTAACGAGTAATAGTTTCCAGGAACCTGAAATTTTGTCGATAAATTGTTCTCCTATTAGTTTTGCTATTTACCTCGGAACGTGACACCGACTTGAACAAGATATTTCAGGTACCTGAAATAGTGAGAAAATAGGAATCTGCAGAGTAGAGATTTATCGGCAACCGCCGCTATAAACTTGGCTGCCTAGAAACAACTTTGCCAACTTTTTCCGTCGCAACGTTGTATTGGTCTGCTATAATTTAAACAACTAACCTACACAGTAAAACAAATGAATTTCGGGTGGCGCAGCCGCCACCCACGTTTATTAAATTAGAGTCGTAACTTCGGAAGTTCGACATGGACGCCGCCGGAGACATTCCTGCAAAAAAGTGCCCGCTTCTGAAACTCTACTGGTTTACGATTTAGCCTCAGTATGCTCGATTTTTACGAGTTAACTTTTCTGATATAATACCCAAAAGCTGGGACCGTTCGGGGAGAAGTGATTAAACATGAAATTTGCATTTGCACAAACAGCCGCTCGTAAATGATAGAGATAGGTATTAAGTACTTTGAAAACAATAACAAAGTTTCCAACTCAAATAAAATGTAAGTGTGTACGTACCTCCGTCACGCGTTTAATGCGGTTTTGAAATCGAATAAGTTTCGTTTCGGGTCGTGGCGGTGTGTTGGAGGAAAGCCCCGATAGTGTGAAAATGTCCCACATCATAATGTCAGGGATACAATAGCGGATCTGTTCCAGCCCGGAGTCCCGGGGGACACGATAACTAAAGCGAGAGTTATGTTCCTTGTAAACCGTACTCCACTCCGCTATATTGTATGCGTAATTGGGCGTAGTGCTCACACATGACACATGTCGGTTTGATCATCGCTAATTGCATCCTTATGAATTATTCATGGCTGTTCATAGTTTTAATTGCAAACCGAGTGTAATTAACAGTAAAATTACTTTGAAATCAAGGGTCGTTCACGTTTGGGCACCTCTTCAGGCGTTTTAAAATGGAGATGGAATTTCTTAGCTGCAACTTGATGGAGTCTCACCGGAATAGACCTAAAATGAATAGTCGGCTGATTGCTGGATTGCAGTAAAAGATGTCGACAAAAGGCTTTGCCTCGTTAAAACATAGCAGCGCTGGTTTTTTAAAGGATCGCCGAGGAAATGCGGAGATGTTCATTACCTACGATCTCCGTTTAGGATTTCAAAGAGGCCAGTGTCGATGTTTATGTGCGTTACGTATGCAATTAAAACAGCTGTTACTATACAGGATTAAATTGAATTATCTAGAAAATTTCACAGATTTTTTTTGTTTCGGGTCCGCGACCGATGGTAGTGTAGTCGAGAAAATGAGTTGAGAAAATCAGATTTCTTTGTTTTGTCATGTTAATGTTACCCAGCACGTCTGTGAAGTTTACACTAATTCAAGTAACGAAATCAACAGATGTTGTTGATTCCAAATAAAAAACGTGTGGGGTCAGGAGACAACGTCGAAGTTCCTTACGCTTTTTCTTCAACTCGAAAAATTTGATAATTTTTGCAGACGCCATCATGGATTTTCATTTTGATCTCACTATTGGCTTCAGCGCTATCGAAAACCATGAAAAACATCCCTCTCTCTCTCTGGCTCTTTTTTATATATTAAATATGTTAGAAAGTCGCATGGAGGGGGCATAACGCGTTTTTGTTACGTGACGATTTCTACAAGCTTACTCCAACTCCAAGCTTCGACTAAGATCTTCGTTCGATACCCATCACCTGTGCGCATATTCGCTAGTTAATTTAATTTAACCCTGTTGTTCGATTTGGCCCTGTTGCTTAATTTGACCCTGTTCTGTAATTTGACCCTGTTGTTTAATTTGACCCTGTTTTTTTAATTTGACCTTGTTGTTTTATTTGGCCCTGTTGTTAAATTTGGCCCTGTTGTTTTATTTACCCTGTAGTTTAATTTGACCCTGCTGTTTAATATGACCCTGTTGTTTAATTTGGCCTTGTTGTTTAATTTGACCCTGTTGTTTAGTTTGACCCTGTTGTTTAATTTGACCCCGTTGTTTAATTTGAACCTGTTGTTTAAAACCTACTAACTCCTAGTAAAAATCAAACGTAGATTGAGTAGGACGTGCAAATACTCATTTATGATACACTAACGCCCAGATCCATGGGCCTAGACAAGTGGCAATAGCTTTCAAAGCGTTTCGTATTTCTACAATGACTTTCAGTAGTATGGCGTAAGTTTTTCGGTAATGTATTTTTTTATCTCACGTATCGATGCGCGCTTTACTTGTGGTTACCAAGTGTACAAACACGCTGTGAATGTGTATGTAAGCGCAGGAGCTCTCAATACCGTACGAGATAATGGCGAAGTCGAAAGTGTGTGCGTCTGCTTGTTCTGTGCTGACGCTACTCGTCTACACGCACACGTTCAAAGCGTGTTTGTACACTCGGCTACCACAACAAAAGCGCGCGTCACATCGTGAGCTAAAAATACTGTAGCTTATGCTAGTCCGAGACATTTAAGACTTTTCCATCATTTTCTTTTTCTAAGCCTTCTACCCAAGGTAAGGTAACCTAATATCTCGTAAGAGAAACAAAGTAATAAATTCTTATAACGATAGACGGTAAGCGTATACCGTAAGGGCACTACAAGCTTAAAAGCCATCTTGTACATTTTACCATAAGTAAATCGTCGAAGCTAGTAGAGTTGCCAGGAATGTGTACGTACTTACAGTGGAGTCTTTGACCCTGTAAACGATACGGGGGATCGCGTAGAAACATCCACTACGTTTCATAACCCAGCCTCAATCACCCTGATAGAAAAAAAAACATCCATAAAGATCAACGCTAGCTAAAAATAATCATGGTTCTAAAGTTTTCACAGAATCAGCTTGAAAACATTATTTCTAAAAACAAAAACAAAAGAACCAGCAAAAAAATGTAGGTATCTTTGAAAGCTCAATTCGCTTTTGAGTCGCGTTTAGGTGAGAATTTAATTAATTTCAACGTTTCGAGCGCTATTCGTCCAGCGGAGTGGAGCCCATAAAACCTAATGGACTTTCTCTGTCTAGCGAAAGGTAATTTTGCGTGAGAGTGAGACGAGACCACTCCTCTCACGACCGTCCTGCAAATTGCAATCGTGCTTGGATTTGCACAAATTATTGTAGTGTGATTGCTGAGCCACCGTTGTTTGCATGAAAAGGTAAACAACTAAAGCGAAGCGTTTCAGAATCAGATTTGGACTAAAATTAATACCTAGTTTAGTAATTTTATGTCTCGCAAAATAAAAAGTTGATATTTTGTCGAACAAATCTTTTAAAAGTATAATTAATTCAGTATCAGATCTCCTTAACTGAGAAACATTATTCAATTACCTATACAAAATTCATTTACATTCTGTCGATAACAGGTCTAATTTGCAGGTCAAAAGAAAATTAAATCAGCGCGTCGGTGTTCTGAAGGGTGAGCCTAATGCAATGGCGATGTTGCGTCGATAAAGAAGGGGAGGCAAGGACGCCGCAGGCTGCGTCAAAATTTCGTCGATTACGTAATTTCTATTCAAAGTATATTCGAGACCCGAATCGCTCGAGCAGGGTTGACAAAACACAGCTCCGGGAGGACTCACGACGCTTTCAACTTAGGGCCGATCCCCTAGGTAACATCTTCAGAAATTCAAATGGCAGCGGGGCATCCGACGGGACTAGACGAGCATTGTACTAAACATCGCTGAGGTGACCCTAGCTCGCATATTATTGCCCCTGCGCTGCTCAACTCAGACGCAGTAGCTTGCAGGGCCATGAACCTTTTATATTTTGAGTGTCACTTAGGAAAATTCTCGTTGCGTCGCCACAAATGACTACGGTCGACCGCTATGTCAGCATTTCTAACAAAGTTACGGTTTTCGTAAGTACTTAGCTAGTGAAGGTATCTTGCTGTCGTCATTTTAAAAGCCGTGGTTACTATGTATTGTCCTCAACGGCGCAATTCTTAATGAAAGTGTCACCGAAAATAGAGTTCATAAATATTGAAGGTAAATCTTTTTCTGAGGGTTCCGTTTATCTGCGTTTCGTGACGTCACGGCGTTAGCGTTGCGTCGGAGTTGCGTGTGGTGTGTGTGTTAAGAACTAGTTTGCACTTTCTGTAATAGATTTAATGTTGTGTTTATAAGCATCCCACGGTAATAGGTAGGTATGTGTGTAACTTGTTTAATAGATTTAAAAAGTTTTGAATGGAGGACGAAGTTTGGAGGGAAAATGTTCGTGTGAGTAGCACGCGAGGTGAGCCAAATGAAATATTGTACGTAGTACGTATATTTTGCGAGTATGAAGTTATTAATGTTCGGCCAAGTAAATATGAACAATGAAAATCAATAGAATGTTATTTGTGGTGGAAATACTGCGCAATATTTTGGTAAACATAATAAGATACAGGGCCGGATTACAAATGGGCTGTTTTAGAGAGAGATTGATCAATGCAGCTAAAATATAGATTCGTGCTCCTCCCTTCTAAAAACTTATTTTAAAAGATCAACATTTTCAACTACAAAGTTATTCAGTATAAGTTCTATGTACAACCGTAACTTCTCAATTTTCCACTGTCGGTATGATGAAAACCATTAAAAAGCAGACCATAAAGTTAGATCTCATTACGAGAACTCGTTAAAACCGACATATAACGTGACCACCGCAAATTAACGGTGACGTTCGCATTTAGGAGATAATGGCACAACACACACACGACTACACACGCGAATGACATAACACACACACGGAGGAACGCGTTTTAAGTTTATACATTTTTTTTTTCCATTACAAACTTAAGTTTTCCTTCGCAAAATCGCCTCAACGAACATTTTTCCAAGCATTTTTTTCAGCTGTATAATATAAAAAGGTTGTAAGGTTTCATGTGTTGCGTGCGTAATCTTAGTCGGGCTACCTAATAACTGTCAGCTGCACTGGTAATCGAACCTGCTCCTTCAATATACGAGGTAAAGACAGCTTTTTGCACCCCGCAGATACGCGTTCCTCGCGTAATATTTATAATTTGTACACTTTTTTCAGGGTAGCACAGTGGCGGCGCTCCTTCAGCTTCAACTACTTGTACAAAAGAGACAAAAAACAAACAAAAATAAGGGAGAAAACGACAAAAGAAAGGATATCCATGTGCTACGTAGTACTAGGTTCAATCTCAATAGTCAGAGTCAGTGGCTTCAGAGTGCTGTTGAGGTTGCCCCGGCTCTGCAGCGCGTCTAGCGTGTTTGCTGTAGCAATAACTGACGACGTTTATGCCATCATGAGGAAGAAGGCCGCATCCTTAATAAGAAGAATGAGGGCTAGAAGCAACAGTATTTTGAAAATCCTAGCTGAACAGCACGGTGCACCAATATTAAGACACTCTGTCCGGTAGCTCGTGTGGTAGGGATGAATGTACACTTAGTTAATAAATACTAACCCTTAGTGGATCAATGTTTTCAAGTTAATTAAATATAAACAAAACAATTAAAAAAATAGTGCATCGTGTGGTAATCGAATTATGAACCTTTTTTTTTGCCAGTATGCGCCATAACCCTTTTGCCATGGCCGTTTCTCTTTTGTATCCCTATTCCAAGAGCTTAGCAAAGATATGTCAATAAATTAATCTGTTGGTTACGATGTTATCTTAAAAATAACTTAACGTATATCGATATTAATAGTTGGTCATAAAACTTAATTTATCGAGTAAGCGTTATTTGCGGAAGTTTATTTATAAAATAAAGAATGGTTTAGGGGAATAGCTCTCGAGTCTCCCCGACCGCTTTAGCCATTGCTACATCCAATCGAATAGGCTGAGAAATTCGGTATTATGTCACTCTCAATTTTTATTTTTATAGTGTAGATGACTTATTCTGTAAAAATATCACCGTGTGAACTTAGGTGAAGAAGCTGTCAAGTGTCAACCACAAGGCATCAGGGGGAATGACAGTGAACTGTCATTCCCCCTCCCATTTCGGGATTATTACAGATCGTACCTTCGCTGTTCAATTGTTTGAGTATTGTTTTTTTGCTACACTTAATTTCTATCATTTTATTTGATTCAACTATGTTTAATTATTTACCTGCTACTCCGTGGTTACAACATTTTATTTATGTGCTAACAAAATGTGTTTCTGGTTAAAACTGTCACGAGTTCATAACGTAAGCTTTTGTAAATTTTGTGACAAAATAGAATTTTCACTGTTAATTATTTCAAAATTTTGTTTGTATTATAGTTAAAATTTGCTCTTATAAATACTACTTGATTTTCTCCTGAAACAGGACTTCCTCTCTCCTAAACTTTTGCTGTGCCCTACAGGGTCCATAATGATCTCAATTATATAGTTACCATCTCAATTACATACCCAGTCACACTGCACACGGTACATTTACCCAAAATATACCATACCTTAAAATCACAAGACAAAAATAAGTAATGCATAAACTACAAAATATGTAGATACAAAACAAAAATAAAAGTGCACCCGCATGTGTCCGAAGTATTCTTATTTACGAGCTCGAACGTAACACGATTCCCCGAGCTACCGCCTAAAACTGCCTTTTGAAAACAAAGAGAGAATACACTACATTTTGAATATTCCATACACAACACTACTGAAAAACGCCCCCACGTGTTTTTAAAATGGAAAACTGTGCTAGACTGTAATCCTCAAAAAGGTGCACTTTCGTTTATCAACTTTTTGCCAGTTTTCGTTCACGTAGTACCCAAAGCGAACCTTTTTCTATTTAGCTGTTATCTGAACTTTTAGTTCGTAAAAAAATGTTTTAGGGTGTTATTCAGATTTGCGCATTTTTTGGCCTCTGAGTCTGTCTAGGCAAAGCATGGTGCCCCAGTTCAGAACTGGTAAAATGACATACAAGGAATGGTCTGTTCTAAAAGTAGATCATATCTCTCTATTCTAAAGTAATGAAAATGCAGGTAAATGGATCAGAAAACGTATTTGTAGTGCCAGATACAAAATGATTGCTTTCAAAATCAAAGCAATCCAAATCAAAAGTCATTTTTACAAACTAGGTTGAGAAAGAGAATCAGCACTTTTCGAACGTCAAAATTACATAAGACTGTCCCTCAAATCACCCGCCCTTCACCACTTCCTAGTGCGGGGAGTGCCGGGGAGAAGAAGTGGCGCAACAAGCTCCCCAGCAGCACAGCTGTCGGTTCAGTTGTAAGAACATGTTTCAATACAATAGTAAGTAATTAACTGGTGGGCAACTGCTCGATGATTGTTTTCGGGAAGTTGAATATATGTCAGCTGCGCGGTAAACTTTGATTGCGCGATGCAGGATTTGTATGACGTCAGTGTAATGTGAGTTGTTCGCATGTGGCGGTGTAGATGTCGCCACATATGTATTAATTTTTGAGCAAGTATCGTAATTTTATTTGACTATTTATGTATTTCATAACAGCTTCCTGAAATTTGATGAGGATGCAAAACGTTGCGCGTTGTATTGAGTGATTGTGTAAGAGTTTAACTTGAACTGCAGCCTAATTGCGTAACACATTGTCGTAAACGATTACGACTAATCTGTTTTATTTTGACAGTTCAACAGTTTTCATTGCGTTATTTACATTGTTGAGCAGAATTTTTTATCGAACTTATGTAGCAATGGATTACGCGATTAGGGTACTGGGTCTGTTTACACTTTCTTCAGATGCTTTTGGAACAGACATCAGATGAAATGAATCTAATGGACCCTTATGTACCTATCTCGGCTAAGAACGTGTCAGTATCTATACGCGCGTAAGTATCTTCACACAAAAGTTGTTCTATACTATAGTTCACTTCTAAATCTTTTTTTTGGGAATGGCATCTCGCAGGTCAACCTATGAGATTGTCGTCTGCTTATGCGGTCACTTCTAAATCAATAGCATATCAACATATATAGGTAACACAAGAAAAAGAGAAACGGCCCTCATGAATAGAAAGAGACGGAAATGAACCGGCCCATTATGGACCCGGCCCCGGAATGACGGACCCGGATTAGAAGATATCAACCCATCTTGCAACTCTTTCTTTTTATTAGAATCTCCCACTTGATTTTTCAAAGCGTGTCCTATTTTACGCATAGGTTTTGACGTTGCAAGGGGAAGGGTTTCGATCTACAAACCTTGTCATGAAAACGATCGATATTGAAGCAAGTTAAGATGATCATAGGATTCTGTCAGTACCTGTAACAAATGCAAAAAAGAGAAATCAGTTCACCGGTTAAAACGCTAGAATGAATTGATTGAATGATGCAAATTTATGAATTTGCTTTTGACATTTTTTTCAGCTACGTAACCAAAAAGAAATACATTAGACACAGTTGGAGAGTCAGCTAAAGCTATGACATGAATTATCTAATATATAAAATTCTCGTGTCACAGTTTTCGTTGCCATACTCCTCCGAAACGGCTTGACCGATTTTGATGAAATTTTGTGTGCATATCGGGTGGCCAACATCTATTGTTCAAAAAAAAAATATATTAGCAAAACAACGTTTGCGGGGTCAGGTATTACTTTATAAATAAGGGTTTTTCTTTGTTGAGAAAAACAGAGATCAATTTTTCTCCGACACATTTTACACAATATATCATAGTTTTATAAAACACCTTTCCGTAAAACAAGCATCCCTGCCGATGCCGCATCCCAGTTCCCATTAATCAAGACTATGCATATGGGTGCTAATGGAGGCTGCTATCTGCCGTCGCCTGGGACTCGAAACTCGTAATTATTACCACAATATACTTTGAGCTGCTAATTATATCGGCCGGTAGCGATCGCAGCGGAAATTATTGGAATCGTAAACTAGTTGAATATTATATAAAAAATAATTTTCGTCTTTTATCAGTCGAGTTTATTGTAGACTTACGACGATGCAGATGGCTGCAGGTTTAACAGACAGTGTTTTACAGGATTAATTTTCACATATATTATCATGGGAGAGCTCCCAGAGTTCGTAGAATTGAGTCAAGCTTAGAAGAAGGCTCCATATTTACTTAGTTTACTGAACAGTTTGACAGCTCTGGAAAGTAAAGCGGTATCTAGTAATACTCGTACGAGATGACAATCAGTCTTCGCGAAATTTCAACTAACAAAATGATGCATAATAGGACAAAGCATAGATTTTAAGTACAATTTTATTCCTGAGTGTGTACTGGCTACATACATACATAATCAGCCTACAACTTTCCCACTGCTGGGACACAGGCCTCCCCTCTATGAGAGGGAGTGAGCCGTAATCTACCACACGCGCTCAGTGCGGGTTGGTAGATGTCACATGTCTTCGAATTTTCGCTTTATGACATGCCGGTTTCCCCACGATGTTTTCCTTCACCGTTTTGAGAGCAGTGGTGATGAAATTATTTACACAAAGTAAAGCGCCTGCCTGGGTTCAAACTCACGACCTACAACTCGTAAGTCGGGGCCGTTACCACTGGGCCACCCACGTTGGCGTGGGCGTTGTACTGGCTAACAAAGTTGAAATAAGGTACCTACATTGTCTACTGATAAGATGATATCGGACATCTTAACTAAAAGTGTTCACAGCCCGAAGCTAAGAGAATTTTTAAGGGATTTATTCCTGTCAAAGTTTTGATATTTTATGTTTTTTTTAAAGTGCTTTGTGTAAAAGATAATTTTGTAAGTTTTGTTATGCATGGTTTATTTATTTAATTTCTTCTGTTTTTGTACTTTAATTTTTGGTACAGCGTAGTACAGTCGAACACAGAAGAGTTAGTGATTTATTTAGTTTTATGTACCGAGTACAGATAAGTAAAGACGTGATCATGCGCATGTGTATCAGAATCACAATCACAATATTTATTTGTAAAACATAAAGGTGTTAGGCTATCATATTTGGGCGCTACGTTTTGCTGTGAAGGCGTCCAAATATTAAATACAATGTTATTAAAAATCTAAAATACTTAAAAAACTAAATCAAACAAGACAAAAAAAAAAAAAAATATCTTTTATAAAATCTGGAACAGTATCTATTAACATTTTAAAATGAATAGCGAGGTGCGAGCTTTCTTAAACTTTGTTAGTGGCTGGCATATATAGATTAAATGTGTATGCTGGCCTGTGATTAATCATATTTACACATGCCTGTCACTGATTACAAATAAGCATAGTTACGGCTTTGTTTATGTCTTTTGAGCATTGTCACTTGTGTGTAAAATGTTAACCACGAATGAATTTAGTAACTATCAGACTACTGCTGGTCTTATAATTTGCAATAATTATTCAATAAAAACAATGGGTTTAATCCATTTTATTATAACTATAAGCCCTCTTTATCTTAATACTAAAACTATTCTACTTAAAGAGCTTACATCAGCATCAGACAAAGATATAAGTGCATCTGTTTGATTTTATTTATTTCTCAAGAAATAACTTTTAGTGTCACGAAGTTTAACAGCATTTTGCGTATCCTATTTTTCTCATCAGCAAAATAAATGATAAAATGGAATACATTTGAAAACGTTGAAATCAAACTGTAAACGTGAAAGGTCAAGAAACGAAATCTTCCCAAAATGTGAACATCACACGGCAAAACGAAGTTACGGGCCAGCTCTCACAAAACCTCTTTATTTGACTGGAAGAGGCAACTTCGTGAAACTCTCTCGACAGCTTTCCTTTCAAGGGTATCATTTCGAGAGTTTCCAACAAGTAACTTTAGCAGTTTATCAATCTTTAAAGCGTGGGCAGTAGATTCCTGAAGTACACAATAAAACGTAACGGAGCATGGCTGATTAAAAGTTCTGTAAACATCTCATTGAGGTGTTTTATGGAAAACTTTTGATGTAGGTTGAAACAGGGATTGACGGCACAAAAATTAGCCTATAATGTTCCCACTTCTAGGACACAGGCCTAATCTCGGTGAGAGGGGGTGGGCCTTAATCCACTTCGCGGGCCCAGTGCGGGTTGGTAGATGTAACATTTTTGGTTATAAGACGTGCCGGTTTCCTTACGATGTTTTCAATCACCGTGTCGCGAGCAGTGGTGCTGAAACGAATAACACAAAGCATAGCGCCTGTCTGGGTTCAAACCCATGACTACAACTCGTAAGTCGGTGCCGCTACCACTGGGCCACCAGTGCTCTAAACTTACTTAGAATAAAGTAATATCGGTGTATTGACAAGTCCTTAAAAAAATATATATGTAAATTGTATCAATACTTTTATAACACAACATTCATTGCATGTTCGCATGATCTTGATTGATACTAATTAACAAGCACTTCACACTGAACGTGTCTACGTAATTGATCTATAATTGCTTTGGAAAGCACCACTTAGTTACATGATGTTACACTACAAAAATACTGTGCCAGGCAACTACATACTTGATTTTACGTTTAAACTTACATGACTAAAAAGGTGATGGACGTTTCCCAGTGATTAAAAACGTTCAAAATCTATTCTCAGTCTCACCTCGGCGACAATCGAATGTCAAAAACTTCTGTCTGTCTGAAAATTAGAGGTATTTTTGACAGATTGATACTGAGATTAGATTACGAACGTTACTATGAATACGAGAATAGACAAGATGACCATATTTTTATTTCGATCTCAAAAATATGTTTGTTTCCAAATAGTGCAAAGAGTATTATAGAAAGTGAAAAAAAAACCAAGTTAAAAACGTTTTCAAATAGGTGTTAGACAAGGACAACACTATCGTAGACGTGACCATGTAACTTCATACTAGCACCATACATTGTCCGTACCGCGTGACAAGGACGGGAATAATCCCCTCTAAAAACTTTTAGAGCGGGTAGCTTCATATTTACATCGATTTAGATTTTGATATTTTTACGTCCGTGCAACGTGGTCTAAGAGGTCATTAATTCGCAGTTTTTCCGTGTCTGTCTGAAACCATGTGAAGGCGACGACTGCGCCATCAAAGAATTCCTTATAAGTTTTATTTATTCAGAGATTCCTGGCGCCAGTCACGGAACTGTTTCATATGTAAAGAGAAATGCTTTTTAAACATAGATTACCTATACAGGGTGGCAGGGATATATTAGACGCGCAAACTGTCCAACCATAAACACACAGCACATGATTATAGACCCAAAAAAAACGATGTTTCTTAGAAAAGTGCAATAGGTAGGTAGAAAAATGCTGTTCCATATACCTGCGCGTGTGTATATGGAACAGCATTTTCTTTAAATTGGGAAGTCATCAAATGACTTCACCTGATCTGGGCGGAGCGAGAGGGCGTTTCAAGGCTCCCACAAACACGCGCGACGCCACAGCGCGACACAAAGGCGCCGCGTGTCGCGCGACGAGCACGCTTTTACTGACTAAAACCCACCCGTGTTCCTTCTTGCCAGTGCCATGGTATCTCTTTCGAACAACCCGCGATCCTGGAACGCAGGCCCTTCTGCTTTGAAACTTCAGAATCAGAGCTGAGCTGATTACGTGTCATACGTCACTTTACATGGCACCAAGAAATTTTATGTTCGCGCATTGCTATTGTGTGGCATGTTAACTGCGGTCCACACATAAATTTGTACTCGTTTGGGGCCATCCACAGATTACGTCAAACGAATTTCATGATTGTTGGAGCCTATAATATAATTATAAACTATTAATAACCTGGTTAGGAGAGCAGTGCTCACCCACACGTTTATAGAAATACCTTTTTAGTAAAACTGTATTTTAAACGTGTACTACAATCCTTTGTTTTAAATAAATAAATAAATAAAAATCAAATGTCATGATTATATTGATAGAGTGAGCCATATTTTTCGTAAGAGTAAAAGTTTAGAGTTTTAATACTTTAGATTTATACATGCGACAACACGAAGCCTATGACTTGTTCTTAACAAGATGTGACATTGGATCGACAGAAGATGTCACACACTTTGACGTAATTTATGGATTGCCCCATACGGAGTAACAACAGCTGCTATAAATAAGCTGATATTGTTTGATGAATAAGCCAGTGCTTTGGCTGCATTATGGCGTCAGAAACCACAATGATTTAAACCCTCTATTAAAACACATGAACCAAGGGAGTACTTACGTGTTTTATTGACTTTAATGTTTCTGGAAGCTGATTTTAGATCTTATGAAATTAAATATTATTGTTTATTCTGTAGATATTGGAATCACATTTACACGTCACGTAAAAAAAAACTTGTTGGAGTCGACATTTCCTATATAACTAAGAAGAAATGGCGAAAAAGTCCAGACATTGTCTTGGTCAGATCATGTGACGAGTTTAATGTCTGAAATGGTCTTTGAAAAAAAAAACACAAAGATGTCCTGTTCTGATTTGGTGATCTATGTATAAAACAATGCTCTTGAACTCTTGGCTCATGTTTAAGGTTTCGATTTTCCGAGACATCAATTATATTAGACACGTACTTTTAAAATACCAAGTTATCTTTCTGCCAACAAACAACCAAATTAGTGCAGTGGTGCAGAAAGAATAAGATACAACGGCGAATAGAGAGACTCACTTTTGCAAATTGTGCATAAAGGTTTTTTTTGTATGATCTACTTTTCGGAAAACCTAGGCACCGACTGCATTCAGCTGTATTACTATTTAAGCTAGTCCATACCTTCTTAGAGAGCAAGGTTTAGGACAGCCCTAAAAATCGGATTCAAAAGACTAAAGTGGAAATGGTTATGCATGACCTCTTCTATCTCCAGTCTACGAAGAGAAGACAAATCACTTTCTGAACAAAAAGTTAGAAACTGAACGCGATCAGCACGTTCAAGTGCTGTCAGTGTCAAAATTGTTATTAATTGGTGAAATTGGCATTAAAAGGCGTTATGATAAAAAATATTTTCTCATCGCAGAAGCAAAAGCGATTCGATGGGAAGGTTAGATAGATAAAAAGATCCTCCTGTATGTGTGCATACTTACTTAAATTGACAACAGGAACACCATACTGCAAAGGGCTGATTTCCCTAAGGGTCTGCGGGTTCTCTGTAGTTGCGGGAAATTCGAAAAAGTTCGCATATCATGCCCGATGGAGTGGATCGTACTAGAGGAGTGCAATATACGCAATTTATTAATCTCAAACTCAAAGCATTTATTGCAAATAAAGCAATTACAGGCACTTTTAAATTGTCAAGGAGTGGATCAGTCAGAAAGATGAAGCTATAGTTACCCATTCCAAAGCATAGAAGGTACCTATGGAGCACGAAACTCCACGGAGGAATACGAAAATCGAACTGGTTGCCAATTTGACTTATTGAATGTCATAATTATTAGATGTTTTGTTATATTAGGCATTATTTTCTGGAGGCAGTCTACTGATCGGGAGCTGGTATTTAGACTGCAGAAGAGATGCATCAGGCCAATGTGCGGTCTTAAGACAACTGATAGCTGTTTTTCCTATTTTAAATCGTTATTTTTTTAACTTTGCTTTGTTTATTGGCTGTAAACAGGTGGGGTTATAAACAAAGCAAAGTTAAAAAAATAACGATTTAAATACAAACAAATTGGTTTCTATTATATAATAGAAACCGATTTGTTTGTCAAATGTAACCCATATCTATAAAAAAATATCATAGGTCAGGAACAATCCAATACGGACTCGATACATCAATGAATTATGTCAAGTAAAATGTAAAACTGCATTAAAGCATAAAAGTTTTTTTTGGTATTGCCCCACTCATAAACACATAACAGAGTACCTAATATTATAAAAAATAGGACCACATTAAAATTGAAAAGGGCGCTAAACGAAATTTTAAATAAAAAACCCAGCAAAATGTAAAAACGCATTAAAGCAAAAAAGTTTTTTTTACATTGCCCCACTCATAAATATATTTTAGAGTACCAAATGTTATAAAAAATAGGACCACATTAAAACTTAAAAGGGCGCTAAACGAAAGAGGAATGCCCATTTTTCACCTGACTATGTATAGATATGAAATAAATCTTAAAATACAGCTAATTAAATTATATATTCCATACGCTTATCACAATGTTAAAAGAAACGCAGGATTTTTTTTAATTTTAATTTTTCTTAATGCTTATTCTACATCAAGGGTAAACATATAGCATGTCTTGAACGCACCTCAACTACTCTTTTTTACAACGTTCCATTTTACACACTGCTACTTGACTTTATTCAACTCTGTTTCTGAGTTTCATACATTATTGTACGTTTAATTTACGCGGTAACTATTTCTTTTTTTAGTCAATGTATAATACAGATTAATTAAAAATAAATAAATTATTAAATTAATGATTCATGCAATATGTAATTGAGTTATGATTATTGAAACGTATTTTTTGACGTTTGACATTATTTGCTCGACATAAGGGCAGCTGGTTTTTAGGAACTCACAAAGTAAAAAAGACGTTTTAGAACATAGATATGTATTTTTAAGTAAGTATTACTATTTTAGACTAAACTTCGAGTGTTAAATAATTCGTTCAAGCACATTTATTTGTTTATAACGGCAAATCCTAACCTAAAAATTAACATTAATATTTTTTGGACTTCGTAGCGTTTCAATTGTAAAAATGACCTTAGGACATTACTTTCGCAACTTACAGGTAGTGTTTCTACTATATCTTATATGTATACATAAACTTTCATTATCAGGTTTTCAAATATATGGGAAGTGGGCATTGTTCTTTAAATATGAAAACTTTTTACACGATTGACGATTTTCCTAATGATGATTCACTGGCTGATTGACCTAATTATTGCGATCCTGGTTCACATACCTTTTATTTCCGTTTGACATTACGAGTATATAGCCTTAATCATTTTATTTTTTAGTGCCGTAACCACGCTGACATTTTTAATATTTTTATTTTGTAATTCCAATGACCTGCCATTTTTTTTTTTTTTTATTTGGAATTGTAAACCTTTGCATGCCCATGTGACGGTAAAATATGGCGATATTTTTTATAAAAATACCTTGTACTATACGTCTAAACCCATGTTTGCAAAGAAATAAAAGATTTGATTTGAAGGGTTAACCAATGAATGCAGGGGTTAGAACAGTCAGCAACAATAAAGGCTGATTAATACTTCAGTTTTATAAATATAAATTTTTGGGATAAATATTTGATTAAAATCGGAACGAAAGTAAAATAAAAACAATTACTCTTATCAATTATATTAAAAGTTTGGAAAAAAAAATTGCCTATGAGTATGAATTAATGAATGATGAATGATTTTTATTTCTGTAAGTGGGTTTGTACAAACACTTTTACACGTCAAAAATTTTTTTTTGACTATCATAAATAAGAATTGTAAAATCCTGACCGGATAACATACATCAAAGATAAAAGTACCTGATAAAGAAAAAACATCGAGAGAAAGCCAGGCGTCGTTTGAAATCGCGAACAAACATTGAGCAAGTGTGTTGCTCAAAGCATAAGCTTTTTCAGAATGCGAAGAAGCCTTCGCCCTGCTGTGGGACATTTCCAGGCCAATATTATCATAAACCGATACGATGCCAGTATAAACATTATATCCATTGCATTGACGTATCTTTTATAACATATTGCTAACTGCACATGAGTGAGCAATGTTGACAATATTTTGTTATGCTCGATGTTGATAGCTTAATGTAAACTCTAGCTCTAAATAGCTACTGATTCAGTTGTCTGTTTAAGAGGCTGACAAGAGCTAATGCGCGGTCAGTGTCCGACTGCGTAAAATTGCAAAAAATTACGCAAATATGTATTTCCAAAAAAATCCATTGACTGGACTAAACAAAAAAAAAACACTATTAGACATTAATATGTTGCTTGTAGAATAATCACACCTTCCACACCAACATTCACTATCATACATCACACACGCCGCCAACTCACACATACACCCCCCCCCACACACACAAACGTAACACTGTACGCATTCTTTATTCTCTAGTTTTATAAGTTTTTGTACTTTTTGTATTGCCAAAAACTATAAGCATGATTTCAAAATTATCTATTGTTTATTTTCTCAAACTTAAGTATAGAAAATGTAAACTGGAAGAGCGGAACCACCTAATACAAGCAAATCTTAGCTTAAAAGGTGACTCCAAACTTAACAATGTAATTTACATATGTTGATGAAATAAACATTTTTATTATTATTTTATTAAATGGTTAAAAGTCATTTTTAGAGGTCTCTTCGTGATTTTTTTCTATCTTATCCAATTAGTTGTATTATCTTTTCAACTCAGTATCGAACTAGCATATAGCTTAACAAACATAATATATTTTTGATTTTATTTACTGCAGTGGATCATATACTTTTAGGCATTATTATTTATTAATATAATATACAATGCTGCAATGCAGCAGACTTATTGTTACGTTGTGAGTGTTCGTTTTTGTCTGCGCTTGTTATCCTGTCTGTGTCCTTTTATGTATGTTTGTAGAGTCTTGTTACTTACAATAAACTTATTTTATTTAATGTCCAAAAAACGAAAACGGTCAGTAGCGAGACCTCAGATGAAGACATTGAAAAGTGAAAACAGCAACATTTATCACACCAGAGCAGTGACATAGAAATGAGCCGAGAAACCAGTTGAACCCCGCTAAAAGATTCCCGATGAAACTCGACCTGAATCAACCCGGCTGCGACGTCGTTAAAAGGTGCCCTCCCACAGATAAATATCACCCGCCTCTCCACTAGTCCAATGCTTACGTTAGAGTGCATAGTTACTGCGAAGGCTCTTAATCCTTCCTATCTATGGGCACGTCTTGATACCATTACAGTGCCCTCCGGTCTATTCCTTGATAAATGCACCAAGAAGCATGAGGCTTCAGGGACTAGTGCAAATCTTGGGTTTCATTCGATTAATCGAGTCTGGTCAAACCACGCTGGGGTCGGTGCATTTCATTCATTCATTATATATTTTTAAAACTTGCGCTTAGGCCCTGTAGGGGACTAAGCTACTTCCATAACTGACTGTTCAAAACGTGGCGTGTCCAGATCATCAGCATCCGGCTAACCTTTTCCTAAATGTATTGGGATTGCCTTTCAGTAAGGGATTCAGCTGAGCTCACACACTTACTAATTCCTTGTTAATATTTTATGAAAATGAAGTCTAGTAATCCGGGCTAGTCCCATCATAGAACCATTTCACTTCTCTCCGGTCACCATGGACGAAATCAAAATGTTCATCCTGTCTATAAAATCCCAGGCTGTGGGCTGTGACATATGGTCGTCCGGATCCTGGATTGCCTTCTCTCTCCAATTTCCTATATCATCATCAGAGTAGTCAGATAGGAAATGCCGACCTCATCTAGTTTAAAAAAAATGTTTGACGTGTAAAAGTGTTTGTACAAACCCACTTACAGAAATAAAAATCATTTATCATTTATCATCAACTTTCTCTTGATTCCGGACAATTCCCATCTCTGTGGCATATGGCCTATGTCCGGACTCTCCCAAAACTCCGGTTAAGAATAAACCGCTCACTAATTAGTCAATATTTGTTCGGACGTGTCTATTAATATATTTATAATATTTGCGTCCAATTGAGTCAATAGCCAGAAATAATTCCGAACTGACATTTGTGTAGACACTCGAGATAATCGCTGTGTCGATTACCGAGTCTATTAATATTAAGGCTAATAGGAAAGAGCCGTTAGCCGTGCCTTGGCATACGTGATGTACGAGTGGTGCTAAAATGTCCTAGTTATCATCTTTTGTTCAAGGTGCAAGTATCTACTGGTTTAGTGATGACTAAAACGTGACCAACCACAGGTGAGAAATTAACAATGACAATAATTCTGAAATGTGGGAAATATGCACTCGCAAATACAGTGAAAAACGAGTCAAAATAATATTTACAAGGCAGGGCGTTGATCCTAAAAGCAACTCCAGTCCAAGAGCACATAAACTTCTTTCACGTCAAAATTATATCTACACGTTCTTACGTAATAGTTAAAGTACTAAATTTTTTTGGTGTAACAAAGTACATTTTTGAGGGGCAATTAAAATTATTCATCATCAGCAACTTATAATTCTCAGCCTTTTTTCTACTTCTGAGTTTCCTTCCTTGTGTCACTCTTGGGATCTACGCGAGTCTAATCTAGTTTTAAGCCGTCATGTGTAGATCAGTCACGTATCTAGCTTCTTAGTTGGTCGGCCAACACACATCCTTTCATCTCTTGGTAAACATTCAGTTAGAGTTTGCCTCCAGCCCAGCCATGCCAGCACCACGTCTTGCCAAGCATCCTGCCCACGACATCCACCCACAGCCCGAGAATTTAATAACTGAAGCATTTTGCCACATGGTGACACAGGCGTGAAGCTAAATACCGGTTTAAACCGCTTTATACCGGTTTAAACCGCTTTATACCGGTAATAAAGGATTAAAAAGCGGGAAGTGTGCGGCCGGTTACACGTTGCGGCGCGACGGCATGCGGCAGGTGACGGCTCTCATTTATCTTGCGCCGCGCGCTGATGAATATTTAGTCTATGTTAACTAGGTGTGCGACGGTCATTAGTTGCAGAGAGTAAGCTTCTTATCGGTGGGTGGAGGTATTAAGTGGATAAACCGGGTGATCTTGATATAAATTAATCGAAAAAAAACTTGCTGAAACATATATTATAGGCAAGGAGTGTTGGGTTCTTCCGTCAGGGTGTTTGTTTTACATATAATGGTGACTTTGTTGAATTATTTTATATGAAAAAAGAAAACAAAAAAAATATATAATTGAAAAATAATGCATATGCCGCCAGTTCATACTTTAGAGTGATGGGATGTAAAAAAAACACCTTGTATATGGGACTTAAACAAATCTGGCTAAATGTGGGTGTACTATATGTATGTACTTACATACCTCTGCTTATAAGCCATGATATAATGTCTAAAATAACAATATGTTACTAACACTACTATTACACCTCTGCCCAATCAATCGGGGAAACAAGGCGTGATGTTATGTTATGTTAAAGAACTATGTATTTCACATTAGTAAGATGTTATGTATATATTGGGTTTAACACAATTCGTGCATAGATACACCGTGTGCTGATTTACGTATTCAACTCATGCAATAGTTTACATAATATTTCACCCAGAATTACCCAAATAATCTCGTGGTTTCAATCTGAGAGCTATCCAAATAAATCCTCATTAACAATACTGAAGTAAATTAAAATTAATACAATGCATATAACTAGCATATTTAATGTAACGCACGCTTGCACTCTCCAGTTAATTCGTAACCAAAATTATTCGGGCCTTAAAACTGTTATTTAAATTGAAAAGGAATTTCATTGTTTATAACTGCGGTAGAGTAACCAAAGGCTAGTACTATGTAGGTAAACAGTAGGCAGCTAATTTGCACGACCTTAAAGTGCACGCTTTAATATGCAACAACGTGGATTTGATCGCGATAAAAAGCAAGGCTGAACTTAATTAGAGTAACAATGCTTCTGGAAATGACGGGGGTGGTGCCCTGTATGCAATATTTATGACTTTATGCTGCTTCCAAGGCTGCGTGCCTTAAGGAGCTGTTTGTCTTCCAGCTCCTAAAGCGATAAAGATGCAATCTCATTGTTCAGCATTCTATTAGCCGGTGCACGCAAGTAGCTCTTGTTCTAAAATTATCAAGATTCCGCCTCTCCTTTGTGTACAGGTAGTTTGATACAGGAAAAGATTGCTTGCTATACGGCTGCATGCTTCGAGTAAATTTCCGTCTATCCATTACGTTTGAATAGTTTACACGAAAACGCTAGCCTATGTTTTTGGAATCAGCGTTATGCCCAAACTGTGCGCAGCGTGTGAACACTGAAAACCTACTCGGTCTGGTTTTTATGCCCTTTTTTATTATTTTGCCTTGGATCAGCGCACCCGAGAGCAACGACAGACGAGTTTTATGAAAGCACATAACAAATGCAAGACGTGACAAGTCAACTTTTTATTCCGCGTACAACAACAATATGGAATATATTACAATTTGTAATAAACATGTCTGGGTTTCGTCTCAAACGCGGGCTTTTAGCTGAAAAATGGAATGTTTCCATTACTTTGTTTGTTCACTAGGAAGCTTCGCACACAGAAGATGCTCGCTTGTCTATTGAAGTGTGAGTGCAATGAGAATCTTTTCTTGTTTATTTACTGTCTAACTAAATCAATAGCGTCTCCTACTTCCTTTGTCTGATCAAGCAAATATTTTTTCGAAAAACTTTCAATGTTATATTGTAGGGTCTGTGTTTCGTCTTTGGTATTTTTCTAAAGAACCGTAAATTTTTGAAATAAAACCGGCTAAGTGCCATTCGGACTCGCACATGAAGGGTTCCGTACCTCCGTATACAATATATAACACAACTTTTTTATTTACACTTTTCATGTACGGGGATTTAAATAATGAAAATAAAGTTCAAAATTAAAGGGGGTCTCCTGTAATTTGAACTTTATTTTCATTATTTGTTGTTATAGCAAAATTTCAACTATTTAACTGTTACGGTTCTTGAGATACAGGCCCGCTGACGGAGAGACGGACGGGGAGAGGAAGATAAGTAACGGGTTCTGGGAACAACTAAAAACCACTCATGAAATCGGAATTCACATTCACAATCTTAAATTCGATGTGCCTTTTATTGAATAGATACTATAGTTATTGAATGTCTCGAACTACAAACAACGTTTGATGCTCTCTGACGCTTATAACCTTAAGCGTACCTAGATACTTTTAAACTTTGGCAGTCATTCACACAAGTACCTATCTACTTACAAAATACTTCAGGTAATAAATCTGCGCATTCAGAATGCGGTCGCACTTCATCAAGACTACCACTTAAAAACATCAAAACTTATTTAAATTTCCACCTACCCGCTTATTAAAATACCAAAGTTCAACCAAGTTTCTTTTGCCAGTCATTGGCGAGACGAGGCGAGTTTGTCCAAAACAGATGGAAATTAAAAGGTTTGTTCCATTCAGATTAATGAAGATAAAATTGCAGGAGTAAGCCGTGTAAGTAGGTTGGATAAACAGCTTTGGACCCCAGCACGGCCTGGATTATACCCTCTACCTATTCCAGGGCACTTCGCTTACCTACGCAATCACTGTGATTAGGGTAGGTAATGACTTTTCATATCCCGAAAACTTAGATTTACTTTGTCAGATATTTGTTGTTGTGTATACGAACACATAGATAATAAGAGTTTGTAGGTACACAAAATATTTAATATGATACAAATTTTAACCACATATTTCTAAACCAGTCTCCATGCTTAGTTGACTTATCTGTGTTGTTATAAGAAACCAAATGTCTCCATAAGTGTTACATGCTTACTTATCCACACTAAAATTATATTCATAACTTGCTGCCCCCCGCGGTTTCACCCGCATAAATCTTGATCCCGTGGGAGTATCGGAATAAAAAGTAAACTCCATGTGTTAATCCAGGTTATAAACTATCTATGTGCCAAATTTCATCCAAATCCGTTCAGTAGTCATCCATCCATACTCACAAACTTTCGCGTTTATAATATTAGTAGGATAATATATAAGGGCCCCAGTATCTAGTGTGCAAGTCACCCCCTGCCATTTTATCCGGCAGGGGACATAGTTCTTCCATAATTCTAGGTAACCAATTTACTATAGCCACCCAAACCCATAGCCCCATAAGTTTTGTTCCCATGCTCTGCAATAGTCGTGCACCAATTACCGGGGGTTGTCCTTGGGTGCACTTGCATCGGTGTCACCACGGCGTGGCATACGCTGGCAGAGTGTGCCGCTTGGGAGGAGCCGCGCCGTGCCCTCATCAAAGAAGTAGGCAGTGACCTGTCGCTGCCGACCGTAGTGAGTTCGATGGTCGGCAGCGAGGAGTCCTGGGACGCGGTGGTTTCCTTCTGCGAAACAGTTATCTCGCAGAAGGAGGCTGCGGAAAGGGAAAGAGAGATCTCGTCCACTCTCCCGATCCGCAGTTGCGGGGGGAGTCTAACACCTCACCCCAACCTGAGGAGGCCCGGGGTGGTTTTTAGTTAGTAATAGTCTGACAGACCCCTCCGCCCGCCCAGGGCGGAGGACATCCATGAGGATTCTCCACCCCGGAACAGAAAAAAAAATGGGTGCACTTGCATAGTGCATACAGTACAGGGGTAATCGTCGGTTGGTGCCTCAACGCTTAAAATATTGTGTAAGGGTCCTCTGCGAGTTGGCCTCGGCCCTTCGTACGCCTTCCTAAGGTTAGGTTACAGACAGAGTTACCTTCTAAGGTCCCGGCAACTTAGAAGGTAACTCTGTCTCTCTTACTGTCTGCATGTTACCTTTTTACGCCTAAACCACTGAATAGATTTCAATTAAATTTGACAAGGAGACAGATGGCATCATGGGAAAGGAAATATGCTACTTTTTATCTCAAAAATATACCTTAACGGGGGTGATATAGAGGATGAAAGTTTGTAAGGAAAACTTTGCATTTTCTCAAGTTAGGGATATGAAAATTTCAATTTAGGATTTTGTTTTGTTTCAGCATTTTTTTAATCCTCCCACAAGGGTGTAAACTAGGAGATGAATTTATAAATTACATGATAATTGCAATTGTTTACCTCTTTTGGAAACCCGAATCTTGAGATATTATTTTTAAAATCGGTCCAACCGCTCAAAAAATATTACAATTTGAAGTTATGAAATAACTTAGCTATTGTAGGTAATACGTGGTCAATAGTGGCTTCAAATAATGATGATAATATTACAATGAATTATTACTGTTTTTAAGTTAGACATTAGGAATCATGAAAACCTATTTAATAATAACAAAAATGTGTATTTATTATCTGTCTCACACCTTTTCACGATTAAACGGATGAATGGATGTGGATGATAGGATACTGTTTATCCCGATAGCACGTCCCCGTGAGATAATTTCCGAAATCCACGCGAGTGAAGAAGCGTAAGCTAGTATTTTTATAAATAAACTAGCGAACTGACCTGACCTCTGCTTCGTACGGTTTTATGACTAGACTTCGAGAGAGATTTCTTCATCAATATGTAAGTTCATATTAATTTATTAATTTATATTATTTTATGTTATACACATACACCTTCCAGAATAAATCCCCTATATAATGGTGCAGACTGCATCAACATCCGTTGCGTTGTTTAGAAAAACCACGTGGTCACACAGAAAAAAAAAGGGTGTGGCTGTGTCGTGGACACGGCCATGTGTTTTAGGTGAACGTAACGAAAAATGTTTTCTGAGGTGGGTAGGTCGTGCCGTCACAGCCCTGACTCGACGTTACAATTTCTTTGATTCTTTAGCTATCGATTGTTGTAATTATATTTTGGATGTAGACGATAAATATGTAGCTGCAACACCAAACTGTATCCCCGGATTTTGTTATCATCAGTTTTTTTGAACGGCCTCCTACTGTGACCGCAAATTTAAGGACGTATTTACGACAAAAGTGACTCTAATTTGTTAGTTTAAGGGCCGAGTTTTCAATCGTCTGATAACTTTTATCTGAGGAATAAGTTATCTGAAGATTGAAAAATCGCCCCGAAGGCGAAAGCGCCAGGGCAGTCCGGCAACTTCTTTTCTTTTTTTTAATTTTCCGGTCGGTGTTTTTATCAGGTTGTATTTTGAACAAAATATGATTCGCGACCGTCACAAGTATGTACGTATTTACAGAATTACAACCATTAGAATCATTATTGATTTATTTTGAGTTAGAAAGCCCTCAAATGTTATGTGTTCCTGAAATCATAACATTTGAGGGTTTTTCTAACTCAGAAATTAGTATTAATGATAAATAGCTACAGAAATGAGCATGAGTTACTGGGTTTCGATGTTCCACGTCGGCCAAAGTGTTATTGAGTTTTTCAATCTAGATTTTCTCAGTAGCAGCCCGGAGTCCGGATTTGTGTCCGGTTGCTGGCAATAGGCTCGCCCCCTATTACATGGGACTTAAGTATAACTGGCAAAATGTGGGTGTACTATAGGTACACCTCTGCCTAACCCTTCTGGAATTAAAGGCGTGGTGTTATGTTTGTAGATAGAGAAGCATAGCAAAATCGTCTTGAAACTATGTATCCGCATCGGAAGTAAATTGACACAACGTTTCGGTTGACTTGATAGTGGTCATAAAGTCCCTTGGCACGTCCGCCATTTTTATATTAATGACTATTTTTAAGTACTATCTAATAAACTACAACTACCCTTGGATATCTAAGAGACTAACGGCAAATAAAATGTACTGCTATCAATTTATTTCCCATCATAAAATTGTTGATTTGTTTTTGTAATTGGGATAGTACTCGTAAAGTCTATTCTTAGTCACTTATGGCATTCGGAAAAACAAAATGGCTACCAAGCTACCAAGATTTCGATTTTGATAAAATTGTTTTGTTCAAATGCTTTGTATTTTATGTAAATAATACTGTATGTTTCTTATGAATATGAAGATGTTCAATACAACCTCATCACCTTAAATCCTTTAAGGCCTTCTGGTACGTTCATGGGTTATCCTAAATCACTCGGAGCTAACAGCAAATAATTCATCTTGTGCCACCAAGAGTTAAAGGTAAACCTTGGGTTAAACTTCTGAATATGCAACCCACCTGTGTGGGAGAGATGCCGCCAAACTCTGGGTGAGAGTAAGTAATGTCAAAATAAATTTTGGTACCACATACCTCTGATAACTTGATTTTTATTTTATTTTGTTACGTCGAACAAAATTAAATAAAAATCGACCGAAAAACGATAGTAAATGAAAATTCGGCAACTATATCAGCAAGCAATGTATTTAAGAAATCATGAAAAAAAAATCTAATTTTCTCTAACTGACCTTTTCGTCTATCAATTTACTTAATCTCCATGGAAACCACATAACATGCAATTAAAATTAAATGTCATGGTATAGAATTCAAAGACAAGAAAGTATTACGTATCGTAATGTATTCTAAAAGAGATGGGTATATACTTTCGTTCATTGTTTGTTTATGAATTTTTGGTCGGATAACATACAAGGCCACAGACTTGGCAATTCTATTTTATGTTTCGTCGATTGAAGCGCAATGTTTCCAACTCAAAAACACGATGTCAGGTTAACTAACCCGGTCTTACTTTTACGTGGCGTAAAGCGTCCTAAAAGTTAAAATGTTAATTAGTTAACTTCAAGTTTACAAACTCTACATATATATATTTTTACTTCTAAACCTGCAACTGGGCCTAACAGATGTGAAAATCGTGATTTTCACTCGAGGTTTATAAACAAAAAAAGTCGAGTAATGAAAAGTACACTGTTTGATTACCACAACGCTTTCTATTTATGTTTTATACAGCAAAACAGCTAATCTGTATTTTAATAGTTTCATCTAGATTCTAGATCGGCGCTTACTGATACGGTTATATGAGCAGGTTTTTCGCAGCGAACATGTGCCAATTTTCTTTGCCGCAAAATAACTTTTCAGAAATATTTTCTCTAGTCAGATAAAATTTGTTTGTAACACTTCCCTGTTATTTCTTTTAAGCTGCAGATTTTTAGGACAATTTACATAACATACATACATAATCAGCCTATAATGTTCCCACTGCTGGGACACAGGCCTCCTCCTGCGAGAGGGAGTGGGCCGTTATACAACACGCGGGCCAGTGCGGGTTGGTAGATGTCACATGTCTTCGAATTTTTGGTTCTAAGACATTTTTTTTCCTCGCGATGTTTTCCTTCATCGTTTTGAGAGCAATGGTGATGAAATAATTTACACAAAGTAAAGCGCCTATCTTGGCCCGAACCTACGACATACAACTCGTAAGTCGCGGCGGTTACCACTGTGCCACCACTACTCCCGGACGGTTTAGTGTTGGGAAAATGAAAGCTAGAACAATATTACCATAAAACAAAAGCGTTCTGGAACTTTAATTTATATAATACTTGCGACCCGCACCTGCTTTGCACGGGTTAACGACTTGACAAAACATCGAGATTTCTTTATTAAGTATATCTAGCCCCCCTCCCTGTCCCCTGCTGGACATAGGCCTCTTCCAGGCTGCGCCACAAGAACCTGTCCTCCGCCTTCCCCGCATCCAGTCTATCCCAGCCACTAATAGTATGTAAAGTGGAAACAACAATACGACAATAAATGAAAACACTGGCAATACTATTGCCTGAGTATTTTGGAACTATCAAATGAATTCTATAATTGAAATTCAAAAAGTGTTTTTTTTTTCGAAAAAAGGGCGAATATCACCAATGAAACTGAACGCGTTCAGCACATTTTCAACGCATTCAAGAGCTGTCAGTGTCAAAATTGTATCGGAATATTGACACTGACAGCTCTTCAACTGGGTTTCGAACTGTGAAATCGGCACAAAGAGAGTTGCCGATCTTTGGCTATTTATAATGACTAAACTATTGTACCTATATATTTCTTTAAGTTTTTGTATGCAGACTGGAAACATAAGATAAACGAAGTTTAAGTTATTGTTGTTTCGTCGTCTCCACCTTGTATATGAGTTTAATATTAATATGTTGTACACATAAACCTTCCGGAATAAATTCTTTACATCAAGGTGCAAGGCGCATCAAAATCCGTTGCGTAGTTTAGAAGAACAAAGCGGTCAAATAAACAGACACGTTAAGCGACTTTAATTTATAATATATAAAGATAAAGATTTGTCTAAAATCTTAGTAAATTAGTGTTGTAATGTTCTAAAGGTGAACCATAATAATTTTGTCACTGACAGCTCATCAACGCGTTTTAGATGTGCTGAACGGGTTCAGGTTCATTGGTGAAATCGGCACTTTGTCTCATTAATAAGCCAAGTTCGACTAAGCTGCTTCTCTCGTCTAAATTTAAATGAGAAAGCGAAATACGTACCGGCGAAGCTTGTAAGTTATATTCAGTATAAATTATAATTTAACCCCAGCATCGCCATTATTCTCCCCACGGCAGCTACTTACCATTTTCTCATTCAACCATATCCTGAGACGCAACTTGAGTTACAGATTTAGTAGCATTTCATAGTTTCTCTCTACGTGCCCAAGTTCAAAATTTATGGGGCTAAACTTAGTAAAGGATATGAGCCTCGAGCCACGTAGCCTTCCTACATTATACGTACATGCGTTAATACTCGTTCCCGACTTATTATTACCCGCCAACTTTAATTACAGGAAGGAGAATTAATGTTTTGTAGAATTAAAAATTAGCAAGCTTATCGTACGTGGGAACGGTTTCATTATGACGCTGCGATGGAGTTATTTGTGTACTTGTTATACGTAACTGTGTTATAAATAAACCAGGAGCAGGTAAGTAAGTTATTCCTTCTCGAATAATTCTAATTTAAAATGTTCACATCACACTATATCGAGATCAGTTGACAAAGTAAATTTATTGCCACGAGGGCACTGACAATGTGCATAGGTACATTTTACGAAGATTTCGGTTCTAGATCCGAACAAATCGGATTTACGTTCAATTTTCACAGACTTTCGGAAGCTCCCCGAATTCAGCCGAGCAACCGACCCGAATACGGCGCAAGTGGATGTCTAAATTCCCAACTCGCCTTCGTAACTTAGAATTTAAATCTCCGCTGACTTGTCGAGATTGACCCAAATTGCAATCGGTACTTTTTTTCGACAATTGCTTACTTTTGAAATCGTGAGCACGACCCTTTTTAAGGCAATCCCTCTTTATTTGAATGTTAACATTCAATTTGTAGAATACGGAGCGTATTCGGGAAATCATTCTCCGATATGATATGTGGTTTTACGAAAGCACTACAAAATGTGGCAACATTATTGTCATTTTCGGGATTTACAGATAGAATATTTTAGTGCTTGAGAAAAGAGGAAAGTGTGCAAACATTACAGCTATTGAGAGGCAGGAAGGAAGGAGTCGCGCAGGTGGGTATCACCTGTCATGCCGGGAGGCGGCAGTTCCGCAGCGCGCGAGCTCACACGAGCTCACTCGAGCCGACCCTCCCCGCCAACATTTGTTACCTTTACGGCCAACATTTATTACCGTGCCCGGGCGCTCGGCGCTCGTCTCAGTAAATATACTTAATTAAAATTACCACACGCAACCCTTGAGAATTCGTACGTGAACATGAAGACGCGTTATGAGATAAAACTTTAGTAAAGGTCGACCGGTACTCACATCTGTCTCGCTAAATGAATACTTTACTGAAAAATGTAAAGTTTAAATACAAGAGTTTCAGTATCTTTCTGAAAAGCAATGCAGCCGCGATCCCCAGGCGAGTTCAGCGAATTTTACGAAATCCAAATACGAGTATATGTTTGCATTTAAGTTCTTGCTTTAAAAGCTTTTGGTCTCGTTTGCGGCGTTTTGCAGCACCAGACCACATCTTTTTTATCTCGTTTCATATTCAGCTACAAACACAGGTAACGGGGTGCTCTTCAACGTTTAGAAAGAGTGTGCTCGTGTCTAGGGGAGTCGTTTCAAACTTATATTTCGCCGGAACACTCGAGCGCTTGAAAACTTTTGCATGCACTCGCCAGCTCCAAATAGTTAAGGTGGAAATTTTAAGTAATATGTATTCTTTATGTGCTTCTTCATGTATGAGGTGCAGGTTACCACGTCTCGCTTTTATGAAACTACAGAGTGCGGGTTTCAAAACTGTACTTGATGCATTAATTTATTTCATTAAGTGCGCGAAAAAATTTAGTACATACAAACACATACACATGTACATGTACATTAAAATCATTGTTATTATCTAACCCATCTCTTTTGATACACCAAGGGTCCTCAGCCCCTTTCCCAACACGAACCTCACTCGAACTTCGTACGTTAAGGCTCATATTCCTATAATATTCATATGGCACAAGACTACTGATACAAGTTAGCCAAGTCAATAAAACAGCAAAACTTTGTTACAAACAGCTTCGTTGTCGTACAAATGTCTGTTCAGTATCGGAGACACAAATTCTTCGTTTATTTTGTGTTCTCACACTTTAGGTCCACGAGGAGATCGGACACAAAAAAAAAACCTGTGCTTCGTTTAAATTGTGTCATACTTTATTGAGATTGTGTGCTGTTTCCTTTTCGCTTTATTTACTTGCGCCAGTTCAAAGGAGAGTAATGGCTTTTACGTGCTGGAGGGTACATGCATCCCGGTGTAATTGAAACTTCAAAACTCTTTAGGATGAATGGGTAAACTACAACACAGATATTAAGGTTATGTTGTTGTTGTCCTAAATAGGTAGCTTTTAATTTTCTTTTTGGAATCCAGTAAATACTTTCTACGATAAATTCGTTTCGTATCTGCATGATGTTTTGATAAGAATAAACTGTCAAGAGAATAAACTGTTTTTGCCTATCCTGAATACTTCGTTAAAATGTCTTCGCAATGTCACGGCATTTAGTAGGATTGACTGATGTTTGTACCGGTCGTGTTGATTCTAGGGAATGCGGTGTCGTCCAGCTATGTTATTGGCACAGCTGTCCACTGTAGGCAAAACTAGTTACTGGAGAAATTTTTTGGGCTAGACTTTTAGAATCAAATAGTAAAATGTAATAGCCTTATTTTTAATAAAAATTAAGCAAAAATGTACGAAACCAGTGTTCAAAATCAAAAAGTACAAGTAATTTTCGATTACAATTCTGACTTGTTTGTAAACCATTTTATTATTTTATTTTTCAATGGAAATTCAACTTAACTTTTTATGCTCTGCATTCTGATTGCTGATCACCGGTTTAGGTAATTCTATTCTTAATCAAGAGAGTCATTCAAGATGAGACTTTTATTCTACAACCATGGTAGCTTCGTTCGCATCTACTTTGGATTACCTACCGCCAGCATTATTTCTGGCCAGATCCCTAAGTATTCTGCCGTTCGAAAGTTGAAAGTCGAACGTGCTTAATAAATATTTGCATACTAATCATAAAGCTGAAGTATTTGATTGTTTGAACACGCAAATCTTTATGGAACTACCTGTCCGTTTTTTTTTTGCACTGGTGCCCAATTCTTGAGGAAGGTTATTGGCTATTTAACATCACGCTACTACGTTTAAAAGCGGAGCAAAAAGAAAAATAAGTTGTAAGAACGCTAAGCGAATACGATGTAATAGCGCAAGCGGACTATGAAATGCGACGCGGTGGGTCGGGGGGCGAAAATTCACGCGGACGATGGAGCGTGAAAAACTTAGCAATAAATAAACATAACATAACATCACATCTGTAATCCCAGAAGGGTTAGGCAGTGGTGCGACTATAGCACACCCACATTTCGCAAGCTATGCTTCAGTCCAATGTAGGTAATAGAGGGCGAGCCTATTGCCATCAACCGGGCACAAATCCAGACTCCGGATTGCTACTGAGAAATTATGGATGGAAAAACCCATTAATGCTTTGCCCGACCTGGGAATCGAACCCAGGACGGCAGCCTAGCCTAACCTTGGTAATAAACATTCTAGTTAAGTGCGTTATAATTTAACCCATTATACTCATCATTATACTTGTGTTTTTATGATCAGGTTCTGCCTAATCATAAAACCACAAGGATAATGACCACATAAGTTAGGCATCTGTTACAAGTGACATAAATAAAACTTCGCAAACAATCCACATTCAATCGTATAATCCAACATGACAGGCCATTCTCACAGCAATATTTCAAAAGAGCTACATTTATGATTCATAAGATACATTAAAAAGGCTTACACAAAACGAGGATTACGATGAAAGATCACCGTTCAGTGGTGATTAATGAAACATAATTAATTACCGATGGTTCGCATGTGTCGCTGGAGGTAGCTAAATGAACCGGGGATTAACAGACCACAGTATGTACCCTTGTTTTATTTTTCGTATGATCGTTTTTGAAGGCTGTTGCCCTGTTAATATTAAATGGGAAAAACCTATTTAAAAATTATAAACGCGAAAGTTTGTGCGTATTGATGGATGCTTGTTACTCTTTCACGCAAAAACTACTGAATGGATTTGAATGAAATTTAGCACACAGATAGTTTATAACCTGAATTAACACATAGAGTACTTTTTATCCCGATATTCTCACGGGATCAAGATTTATGCGGGTGAAACCGAGGGGAGCAGCTAGTGAAATATAAAGATCGATAAAACATTTTGTTAAGCTTCGGTAATTGGTTGACTGTCTGAATCTTTAAATATAAGTAAGAGCGTTATTAGGACTACTTACTTTGACAATGAATTGTGAGTAACATTATTGCTTCTCACATTAATTTACACTTAGATATATATAGGTATTACTAACTTTTTGAAGTAGATAAAGAAGCAGTGAATATAACAATAATGATAATTCGGAGGTATTTGGTGCGATGGATAAAGAAAATAATGATTGTGATATGTGAATCTGAAGGCCCGATCACATGTATCACAACCACAACACGTGGACGGGCGCTAATTTGTATAAAAATTAATCGTTTATTTACACGGACCACATTTGGCCGTTAAAATCAACCGTATGGGCATTGGCGTAGCTAGGGATTTTGTCTAGTCATTAATGGGAGATCATAAATGACGCCTAGTAATTAATAATCTTATCAAAAACATTTAATGTAAAGTGTGTTGCCAATATTTAAAAAACGCTTTCAATATTAGAAATTTATTAGATCTATTGAGAGCCAAACCCTAATTTCAACTTGAGACCGTTCCAGAAAAGAAGGATCTTGACAGACATACGACGGGCGGATGGACAACGAAGTGATCCTATAAGGTTTCTGTTATTTCCTTTTGACTTTTTAAGGTACGGAACCGTATTAAAAAGCGATTAAACAGTACGTATTGTTAATACTGCCTATTCTTGCGCACCCCAGCTACGCCCATGAGTGTGGGTGATACCGACCACATAAACGCCACGTCGCAGCCCGAACGCAACGCATTAGTGGCCGGTCACATCGCAAACACAACGATCTGTCTGTCTGCAAACACTAGCCACAGCCCGCAGTTTACAACGCAAACACATAGAAATTTTGTAGTTTACACAATGTGACTGCAAGAAGCTGCAGCGACACTATTCACACGTAACCTTGCCACATTTTGTCGCTGCGATGTGAACTGGTGTGGTTGCGGTAAGTACGTGTGAACGGGCCCTAAGTGCTGACAATGGATAGCAGTGTACCTAGAGATTTTCAGTACTGCAAATATGCACAAAAATATCTGAATTTTTAATAAAACGTTAGATATTTTTACGAAAATGTGCGAAGCCAACTTCCAGGAATTTAAACGATGGGTAAAAAATTAATGCATTTTCCAGGATTTGGTGTCAATTCGCTCTCGCATTATTTTTGTGGAACTGAATTTGAATTGTTTTGGCACCAGAGCAATATGAAAGCCTCCATTGTTTCAGCTTTGATTTAAGGCACCGAATATAACACAATAGTACTGTGGCGGCATCTACACCCCACTAGCACGCATCGCTCTGACGTCACGCAAAATCCTGCATCGCGCAAGCAGAGTTTACCGCGCAACTAGCATATATACAACGTCCCGAGTTGCCCACCAGACACAAAACCCGTCTGGTTCTTTTCTATAGAGTATGAGTGAACATTACACCCTGTCCCTCATGCCGTACAGTACGATGTAAAATTTTGCAGCAATCAAAAGCCATCATGAAACAATCAAATACTAAACTTTGTAAAACAACTACTTGTAAACTTCCTGCTACTCCAAGAGAGTTCAAAAACGGAAATCACTGGGCGTTCTTAATAATATAACTCTAGGAAATAAAGTAATCAGTTTTGTAGAAAAAGTTGAAAATCGCTATTTCGCGTGTCTCCCTTTAATACTGGGGTTCATTCAATTAGCCTTCACTGCAACATGGAATTCCCTGCTTAATTAATAAACGTATGTTATTACGTTGGGTTATTTACGTTAATTAGGAACTGGGTTACGCTGTTATTTTAAACTAAATCAGTTTTGAGTTTATAACGTACGCGTTAACGTGTGTGCGTTCAACACTAGCACAGTAAACATTATAAATAACTAGCGTTTGCCCGCGGCTTCTTATGCGTGTTAAAAAAAGTATCCTATATACAAATCCAGGTCTTAGCGTTCCGTTTGCCTTTCGTTCAATTCTGTTCAGCCGTTAAGGCAGGCAAGACAGGCATACACGTAATTGTTTATTTTTCACCAAAAGCATAAATTTTAATTTTCATATCCTTGAGAAATACTGGGTTTCCCATAGAAACTTTCATCCCATATTCCCAATTCCCCGTTTAGGATTATTTTTGAGACAAATCGCAAAAGTCCTTCCTTGGATTTCCTCTGTAGTGGTGGCCCAGTGGTAACGGCCCCGAAGTACGTGTTTTGGGTCATTGGTCGAACCACGCAGGCGCTTAACTTTTCGTAAATAATTGCATCACCACTGCGCTCAAAACGGTGGAGGAACACATCGTGAGGAAACGGCATGTTCTGGAACCAAAACATCGGAGAATGTGACTGCACTGGGCCGGCGTGGTACAGCCCCCACTCTTCGAATGGGAGTGGGCTGTAGTCTACCACGCCGGCCCGGCACGCAGGCCTGAGTCCTAGCAGTGGGAACATTATAGCCTGATTATGCTACCCAGAGTTTGGATTTATGCCCGGTTAAATGTCGGACGTCCGGCGGCGAGATGGGCGGACGATACTGTTGCCATCGCGGGTAGAACCTGGATGAGGCTGGCACGGGAGCGTGGAGATTGGCACAAGAAAAGAGAGGAATATGCTCAGCAGTGGGTGAAGTCGGGCTGTGGATGATGATGATGATCGAAATAGGATCGCTCCCTGTTACATAGCATCAAGCACCAAAAAATTAGCATTTGCGCGCGGCTTCGCCCGCGTGGATATCAACCAATATCCCACGGGAAAGTACCACCGGAATTAAAAATATTTGTTAATCCAGGTTATAAACTATCTGTGCGCCAAATGTTGTCCAAATCCGTTCAGCCGTTCTTGCGCCGATCCAGAACATACATCCAGACAAATAGAGAAACTGACAATAATTCTAAAAACTTAATTTTTGGCATCAGACTCGTTCCACACCTAGTTTATATATATTTTATTAATATGTCTTTTACAATTTTGACTCCGTTGCTATATTATATTATGTATAAATATATATAGATATTAGTATTAGTACGTATAGTTTAAAAATATTAAATATTTTACATTCTCTTTTCGTTCATTCGAATACTATCCGCTAGTGCGGGTCTATCGATACATCCCGATCCTAGTGGGTAGGGATGTACCGATATATCAGCGGTTTCGCAACAAGCCTCTGTGGTCGGTCAATGGCCATTGACGAGTTTAAATTTCACGCGTAAATTATAGCTGGACACACCTACATGGGTTTCACGATTTGCCGGCAGTTTTGATGATTATTGGGAAGAGAATTTATAAAAAAAAACTTTGAAACAGCTGCCATTCAGAATTCAAAAATTCGTTTAAACTTGCCGCATTTAGCAGAGCGCTATTTTTTTTTTTAAGTAGGTTCCGTTTTTCTCTCCTTCGGTACCGTTTTCTAAATAACCGACCGATTGTTTAAATAAACCTTTTGACTCGTCAATAGCGGAACTAAGTACTACTTGTTTGAATATTTCTTATTTTTTGTTCAGTTTTCACGTCTCTCATCCTATCAACGTAAAATGACACTTATTGGAAATACCCTAATTTGAACTTTATTTCAACCAAACAAGTGAAACCACAGAAAAAGAAGTGGCCCAGTGGTAGCGGCCCCGACTTACGAGTGTAGGTCGTGAGTTTGAACCCGCGTCCTAGAACAAAAATTCATAGAATCCAAAGGTTTATTTAGATTTACAAAATATTTTTTTTCGTAAACATCTCTGACAATTCTGACGATGATATTCGTTTCTTTTGAAAACCAAAACAAAACTTAACACAATTTTTTTTGGGACTGTTGCGAAAACATCGTATTACTTTGCATGTCCGTAAGATTTCCCGCTTTTGTTTATGAACTGTTTTGAGGTTCCATTATTTTAGGAGATTCAGGTGACCTATTGATTTCATTGCTTCCAGAGATTTATAGAATTATCTTAGTCATCAACAAACTGTCGGTTATTGTAGTCTGATCAGAAACTTGAAAGAATTTTTAAAACAAAAGTCTTTGTATCGAGTGTATATTTCATTTGGGATAGGATCATCAGGGTCAGATTTACAATCAGTATGCAATTAGTCACGATGGATCATGCATCTTATTAATCCCGGGGTGATCCATGGTTTCATGCATGCCAATTTTCTAACATTTTATATATTTCGCGTGTGTTTGTCTTAAGTGCCAACACAGATGTGGAAAGGGCACGTAGGGCGTTGGCTGTCCGGTGTAATGTGTAATATGTTGGCCCGCAAGTTCGCTCGTAGCAGTAAAAATGTGAAAAAAAAAGTGTACCTCTGGACAGAAAGTCTGAAATAAACGTTTATTATTATTATTTAAGTGGAAGTAACCACGTTCGGAAATTCAGTGGTTTGCAGTATTAGCATTTATGTAATTTCTGATGACAGACCAGCCAACACTGTTTAAGTCAGCATTAATTACTTCGGTATCTATTTTGCATATTCATCCCTTTGCAGTACTAGTTGAACGTTTGCGCAAGGAAATATTATCAAAAACTAGATCATGATCAGTGATTGAGGACTTGCAAACGGCTCCAAAGCATTTGTTCTGATACTTTATAAATATGTGGTTTAGTTGGACAAGTTTTTAACAAAATCCTTTAATTCCCAAACATTTGGATGATATTACTCATGCAGTTAAAAACAATCTCCTAATCCTTTAATACGATGTTCACGCTACGTCTTAATAGGTGCCCGAACGTACCCCGGTATACACCTACATATTATATTTATATAACGTAAACTCGAGGCCACGTGCTGCGATCCGTATATACTGCCCGTTTCTTCCACATTCATGCATCTTTTCATATATGTATATTGCAGCTGCGGGTTTCTCCAGGTTGTAAAATGTGTGTCGGCGGCATTCTCGAAAAAGGTTGGCAGAGAATGTTGAGAGGTTGTATAGCCACATTTTTCCACTGAAGGTTTTCTGTCACATGCATTATGGGACGAGCCTTATGTCTGATATCGGCCACGTGTGTCATGTACTAGCACCGACAATATCATAGCGGAGGATCACTGCCAAAAAAAAGGGTGTGGCTTTGTCGTGGACACGGCCGTGTGTTTTTTGCGTGAATACGAGAACGTAATGATTAATATTTTCTGAGGTGGGTAGTTCGAGCCTTCACAGTCCTGACTCGACGTAACAAATTCTTTGATTTGTTAGCTATCGAATGGTGTAAAAAAATTTTTGATGTAGATGATAGATATGAAGCTGCAACACCAAACTGTAGCGACCGATTTTGTTATCATCGTATTTTTTAAATGGCCTCTTACAATGACAGCAAATTTCAAGACGTATATTCGCGTCAACAATAGAAGCCAAACAGAGGGCCTAGACAAATGTCATTCGCTTCGAAGCGATCCTATTTCTACAATCGCTATCGCTTCACTACGACACTATGGCCTATGATCACGTGACATTTCGATAGCTTATGTCAACGCTATATAAATTTTTTGGTTTTTCTACAAGCGTCATCTTTAATCGAATGTTACGAATGTTACTTTGTCCAGACCCTCTGGGAGTATCATACGCCTGGAAAACAAAGAACTATGGTGAATTAAAACGTGTTGCAAGCGACAGTTTTAATTATTCACGTAGGTAGTCATTCACACGGTATCTTGCCCCTATCTCAATGTATTTAGGGTATTTTCTTCCATACCTCTCTATTAGTCGTAATGTTAGTAGTCACCCCCTATCCAGCCATATCGTCTTTCACACAGTCCATCCATCATTTCTTTGGTCTTTCCCTACTCTTGTAGCTCACGACAATCACATCAGCATCTAGGTAGCCATACTACCGTAGTTTTATTTCTTTTCTATATTCAATGGTTAAATTTAAACAAAACTATATATTTAGGTAAGAGTCTGCTAAAAGATAATTTTAGATAACAGAAAGATACAGGTATAAATATAACGCCACCCGGTCTGCTCGTCGTGTTTGTTGTACAAACTTTTAATTGGGAAAACAGTTTACTGTTAACGAAGCAAAGGTCACTGATGAGATTCTTTTTGAGCTAAATTTATTGGAAATATTCTCAATGTTTTAGTATAGAGATTTATTTTTACCGTCTTATTCATAATAAAGTCATTTGCTTTATTAATCTATTTTAGGTATCGCACTGTTCTGTCATTTTCTGTCGAATTTAATTTAACTTGACAGAAAAGGACCAAATAGTTCGATGGCTAAAAAAAGGTATAAAAACCGAATGGTTTTATTGTGAATAAGACGGTTAGTATACAGATTTATGATGTTAGTAGTAATAGTTAATTTCTGCTTTCAAATATCTGTTTTTCATATGGTGTACATAATTATATCTTGTGTTTTGTGGTATCAATTGCGATAACACCTATTTTCGTCTTTTATTTCTATAATTATGGGTATAGAAAAAAGCTGTCAAACTCTTGTCAGAAGTACTTGGCGCTCTCCAAGTTTTTCCGTGAAATATTATAAAAACAATATCTTAAGTGCTGAAAATACAATTTAAGGGTAGTTGAAGTGTTTACCCTAGTGTGTTATTGTTAATTACACAGTAAATTGGCTAAAAAATCTTAAAATAGCAATCAAAACTTTCGAACTAACCCAGTGAAAAACTCCTACCCTCACTCAAAATTTTATTAATTCGACATAATATCTCTTTTTTGTCATTGCAAAACGATAGCTGGTGTTAGTGTCATGTCTATCTCGGGCTAGTGTTGCCACGCCTTGGGGGAAAAACTCCTCCATACTAATGGATCCGTCAGGGGAGATTACTTGCAACCAAGAGCCTTCAAAAAAACACCTTACGCTGCAAGTGTTCCACAGAGGTCTCTTCACCACAAAACCACGTTCACAAAGTCTTACCAATACACCTACGCAGAGTACTGCCAATATAGACCTTACCCATAAATGCAACTCAAAACCAGAAGTAACTGAAGATGGATTTAAATAAGTCTCATACTCAAAAAAGAGACAAATAGATAGTCCAGAATGACACAGAAATGAAAAACAAACTGAACTGAATAATTATTGGTTAAGCACTCCAATTGAGACGTCAAATAGCTTTGCCAATCTCGAGGCCTCCAGCCACAAGAAATAACGAAGCCCCCACCAATTTACGTTGATAAGGTCAGCAATATACAGCCTCTTACTAAACTGCTTGATGAATATGCCAATGTTAGCTATGAAATAAAAGTACTCCGAGGTGAACAGGTTAAGATTCAACCTAAATCTCCTGAAACATATTCACAAATCGTTAAACAACTGAAGATTAGACAAACGGAGTCTACACATACAAACCCAAACAAGACAGGAGTTTCAAAGTCGTTTAAAAAAATATCCACCCATCTACAGACACAAATGACATCTCAAATGAGCTTCTTAGTCTAGGTTACACAGTAAAAAAATCTGGAATATTAAGCAGCGAAGCACCAAAAAACCTTTACCAATTTTTATTGTAGAATTACAACCTAAGAGTAATAATAAATTGATTTATGAGGTTGTAAGTTTGCTGCAAAACGAGAGATTCCACAATGTGCTAATTGCCAACAATATGGGCACACTAAAAGATACTGCCACAGGAAACCTAAATGCATTAAATGTGCCGGAGACCATCCCTCGATTAGCTGCGAAAGGAAGGGAAGATCCGACAATGTCAAATGTGTATTGTGCGAAGGAAATCATCCCGCCAACTACGAAGGTTGTGCTGTTTACCAAGAGCTTCAAAAAGTTAAATATCCGAGTATTAAAACGAAAATGTCCTCTGACGCTAAAGCGCCCAAAATTGTACCAAGCCAAAATGGACCACCTAACGAAGCTCCTTTACGTTTAACATATAGTCAAGCAGCCCAAATAAATAGAAATGATCAACCAATACCATCGACTCCAGCCCTTCAAATTACAAGCGAAACGATAACAAATGACAACGATGACTAAGCTCCTTATCAACTTCATGACTAAAATCTCCCAAAATTCGATAAACTAAATATGGCCATATGGAATGCCAACGGCTTGTCACAACATGTTCTAGAACTAAAACCGTTTTTAGAAATTAACAATATAGACTTACTTCTTATCTCTGAAACACATTTTACAGGCAAAAGCCTTTTTTCCATTCCTCGCTATACGCTATACCACACAATGCATCCAGATGGCAAAGCACATGGTGGATCTGCAATTCTTATAAAATCAAACATCAAGTCTAATGAAAACAGCCCCTACTGCACACAAGAAATACAGGCAACAAGTGTTACTATAGAAGCTGTTACTATAACCACTAGTTATATCAGCTGTTTAAAGCCCACCCAAATACAATATTAAAACTGAAGACTGAAACGGATCACTGGCCAGTATTTATCAAATTGAGCCGGAAAATAAATAAATAAAATAAATCCTAGAGAAACCAAAGCCTTGTAAACTTCACAGTCGAAAAACTATATGGCCACTATTTAGATTAGCTACTTGAATCTTCTATAAATAATAGACTCCCTCTACAGACCGAAAATGATATTTCTCAGGCAGTTGAGCATCTTAATTATTGCATACAGCAATCTGCATGGAGCGCCACACCGAAACCGAAAACTAACACTCCAGATATACTGTGGCCGGTAGCAAGCCATGCACCAATACGAAAAAGCGACAACACATGGGCCAAAAGTGACTTCGATAAGGCACAAACCTTTGCCGAGCACCTAAGCAAAGTATTCACTCCTAACCCTGTTCAAGGATCGCAAGAAATGCATAGTGAAATAACATCATACTTAGAGCAAACATACCAACTCGACTTGCCTATTGGAAAAGTTTCGATAAATTAAGTTCGGACTGCTATCAAAAAACTTAACCAAAATAAAGCACCCGGATATGACCTAATTACAGCAAAAATACTAAAAGAACTACCTGAGGCAGGAATTACTTTCCTTACAGCTTTATTCAATGCAATAATTTCGAAGGGGTACATTCCTGCCCAATGGAAAGTTGACGAAATAATCATGATAGCTAAACCTGGAAAGCGCCCTGAAAAAAATACTAAAATAATATAATGATATAATACAAAAATACCCCTTCTGACATGAAGTCCTACCGACCTATTAGCTTGCTGCCCATTCCTTCAAAACTACTGGAGACATTGTTCATCAACAGACTAAGACCATTGAAAGACCAATTCGGGTTTCGACAAAGTCACGGGACCATAGAACAAATACATCGGCTGGTAGAAAAAAATCATGCAACATATGAAGACAAGAAGTACTGTTCAGCCGCCTTCCTGGACATATCACAGGCTTTCGATCGAGTATGGCATGTGGGACTTTTATATAAAACTAAAAAGGTACTTCCAATAAACTACTTCATATTCATTAAATCCTACCTGGAGGTGAGATACTTCTTTGTAAAACAGGGTACGGAAGTAACCGGACTGTCCGAAATTCAAGCAGGAGTTGTTCAAGGCAGTTTAATGGGTCCTATTCTTTATCTTCTTTACATAGCTGATCTCCCTGTGTCTGAAGGGGTAGTCTTGGGCACATTTGCCGATGACACTGCTACATTAGCTGTGCATGAAGATGCGGTCGAGGCGTCTAAGATTCTACAAACGAGCTTAGATGAAATTTCAAAATGGCTGAAAGTATGGCGAATAAAGGCAAATGAAAACCAATCCGTACACGTGACGTTATCGACAAGAAGAGATTCATGACCTCCAGTACGACTAAATGATGTTGAATTTCCACAAGCAGAAGAAGCTAAATACCTCGGAATGCACCTAGACCGTAGACTAACGTGGAGAAAACATATATTCACGAAGCGTAACGCATTGAGCCTACAACTAAGGAAACACTATTGGCTACTATACAAAAAAGTCCAGGCTTTCGCTGGAAAATAAACTTCGAATCTACAAATGCATCATGATGCCTATTTGGACTTATGGAATACAGCTGTGGGGAACGGCTGCTAATTCAAACATAGACATACTCCAAAGGTACCAATAAAAAATGCTGAGGATAATAGTTAATGCACCATGGTACATCACTAACGATAACTTACATTGGGACTTAAAAATGCCAAAGGTTAAAGAAGAAATCACACTAAGGGTCACTGCCTACAAAAATAGAATTACAACCCATCCCAATAAACTGGCCTCAAACCTAATGAAAACCAAGACATTCAGGAGGCTTAAAAGATTGGCCCCACAAGACTTGATATGAAGGCCGACAAACTATATACTTACATATATATAGCTTAATGTGGATGAGCCAGTGTGCGCATACCAAGAATGACTAATCTAACAACACAAAAGATGCTGAATGTCAATGGTGGACAGATAGCACCAGGAAAAAATAATAATAATATGGGTTTTTTCTCCCGGAATCTTGATGATCGCCCGACAGACGTAACCCTGGGTTTGCCGATGTCTTGTCGATTGGAGATGCAAATGCTTAAGCTGTAGGGCAGAATCACGCAATGATTATAGTCACTTACAGCACCAGGTTTTCACATATCTTGACGACCTAAAAGATAAAATAAAAAAGTCTCAAATGCCAGAACCGTTAACAATAATTAACCATCTAACAATATATAATGAAGACATCAATTTGTGCCATAGAAGATGAAACGCTGAACGCACAAGTAAGCGTTTGTTTGTTTGCATGTTTATGTGAACGCAAACAAAATGTAATATACTAAAAACATTAACATTAATAATATCTAAAGTACAAACATCCTAAATATTAACGCAGACTTAAATGAAGTACTAAACCGAATCAGTGTTTACGGTATGTAGCTATTTACTCAAATCGTTAGGAATGTGTAAATATTTCGTCCGGGTCACGCCATTTTGTCGTGCGTGACCGTATGCCATGATCTTTGTTAATTTTATACGGCATACTTATGTGAGCCTGTAGTTAGTACTAACAGATTTTTGAATAAGATTATAATATTTTGTTGTTTGTTTCAAAAACTCGAAGATCAGTCTGTTAGTTGTCATTTCCGTGAATGGGCAATAATTTATTCCATATCAGAAAACACATCATGCTTTTTAAGGCACAATACGTGTCGTTAGTAGAATAAAACGAAATATAGCTTAAATCTGTGTGGCTCTTACCCTAAAAAAACCATCTCAGACACTAATCTGCATGGTCGTCACATGATCTGACCAAAATAATCTCTGGACTTTAAAAGATACTAATGACCTCTGAGTTCGTTTCGGTGTTTCTTTTCAGAGTTCTCGGATAGGAAACACCGACCTCATTTAGTTTTTAAAAGATTTTTATAATATTATAAACGCGAAAGTTTGTGAGTATGGATGGATGTTTTCTTTCAAGCAAAAACTACTGAACGGATTTGGATGAAATTTGGCACACAGATAGTTTATAACCTGGATTAACACATAGAGTACTTTTTATCCCGATACTCACACGGGTTCAAGATTTATGCGGGTGAAACCGCGAGGAGCAGCTAGTAACTACATAAACTCACGACTTCTGTCTATGGGGGTAGGCAGAAACAGCAGAACTCCACCTGCTACGAGCCTTACATCCTCCTTTTGCCTCTTTACGTTCATACATCAGTACCCTAATTGCGTAATACACAATCAATCGTAATCTGAATCGTTTGAAACAGATTGCGAATCCATTGCTTCATAAGTTCGATAAAAAATGTAAATAACGCAATGAATGTTGTTGAACTGTCAAAATACAACAGATTTGTCGTAATCGTTTACGAAAATGAGTTACGCAATTAGGCTGCTTGTCATACTCGTTGCGAGTACTACGCTACTCTTTCTGAATATCACCTTTCATTATAAACTCAAACTCAAATAATTTATATATCCTCCTACGGCACCGGGGGGGGTGCTCTCGCCCTCGGCGTTTACACTCACATCTTCCTTGTAAGTACCTATTGTAAGTATCCTTTCATTAATTCTCTCAACATGACCGTAGCATTGATAACCATACTGTTTTCAATTTTTGTCACCACATTTTATTTAAAAGTTTTTTTTTGTTAATACTAATTTACAAAATATTTAAATAACGTTTTTTCTTTCTTACTTTCTTTTTCTTTAAATAAGGTTTGAAAAACACAAATATTACATACAGTAATCGCTCATTAGCACATTTTCTTTTAATTAAGTTAAATGAGTCTAATTGAGACAGTTAAAAAGTTATTATTTCCCCCATCTTTAAGGAAAGGTACATACTCGTAAAAGGATATTTGACATTCACAACAGCTTTCGACAATTTCATCGTTCAGTGTGATAGGTGGCAGCTCGATCGTGTTCCGAATATCTCATACCATAACCTCTGTAGATAACTAATGAAAAATATCTCCCTCTGGCCTGATTTTTCATTGACTAACTATACCTTTATTGAAATCATACGGCTTCAACCGCAACGACTACGATTGCGGTGCACATTTTTATGTTCATCCATAGATATTTAGTTGAGTAATGGATATTGCTTGCATTACACACGGTAGAACTACCGTTTTGAAACGACCTCTTAACTTGATTGGATTCAGGCTTAGTATTCCATAGCAGTGCAAAAATATAAGGGGGGCTGTTTTATGGCCTGAACATATGCTGACTCATCCGAAATAATCTCGTGTCAATTTATGATAAAGTAAAGAGAGCTTTAACATCGGCTACAGGGCCGGTATATGGGATAAGGGGATATTTGATTGCTACGCCGTAGCTCGTTCGTAGCCTTCGTAGCTCGTAGCCTCCTTAGCGCGTAGCATTGGATTTGTGACGAAACGCGTGACGTAACGGCCGCACCCCCACCCGTGTGTGCGTCACTTCCCTCTCTCCTCTGCTCGACACGCAAATCATTGGCTAAAATCAACAGCGATTTAATGCCGCTATTAACTACCGGAAGCTGGATAAATGTACGGTGCATGTGTTCGCTCAACCGACTTACAATGCAGGCGATTTATAACAGGCGACACGATTTATGATGTAATATTAATTAGGCACGACTTTCACGGCATGTATACTGTTTACTTAATATTTTGTGTTTGCACGACGTATTAGGGTACGAGGGCGGGTCTAGGGCTGAAAAGGAAAGTCAAATGTCTCCAAGTTGGTGTAACGCGAACATTTACATAAATATGACAACCGGCCTTAAGGACTTTGATGGAATGGGGTTAAACAATAGTTTTGGAGCGAGTGAGCCATTTTCTTTGGGCTCGAGCGTCAAATATGTCGTTAAAGTGAAATGTTGATGAAATAAGGGTAGTCTGTGATTTTGTTTGGGTATTTTGATTAAGGCCATCTTGAAGTGCGTTGTGTCTTGAACTGCGTCTCGGCGGACACAGGCTGGCTGGTGCGAGCGCTTGTACTGCTAGATTTTATATATATTTTAGAAAGAATAACGTAAAAATATAATGTGTTCTCAACGTGCCCTTAAAAACAATGAGCCTTATGTTTTGAAATAACTTACATGGTTTCATGATGGAATCTCGTCAAGGTACACGTTTTAAGTAGCGATTTCAAGCCAATTATTTTAATTGACGTTTCTAAAATAAATATGGTTGCGCAACATTTACATTTGGTTAGATCTACAGAGGTTTAAGAAAGTTAAAAGTATTGCAACCTCGCCTCAAAGATGTGAATACAAGTTGAAAGCATTTATCCTTTTGTTATCCATTTTTTCCTTAACAATTATTCTGTAGTATCAGCTTATAATATTCCCACTACTGGGACACAGGCTTCGTCTCTGTGAGAGAGAGTGGCTGCAATCCACCACGTAAGTCCAGTGCGGGTTGGTAGATGTCACAATTCTTCGAATGTTTGGTTCTAGGAAATACCGATTTCCTCACGATGTCTTCACCGTTTTGATTTATTCTGACTTAATATATTCATCAAGAAAACTAACCAGAAGAATATAACACCTGCATGTTATGCAAAATGCGGATTCAGCACTCAAGGAAACGGCATTTTGAAGTGGCTTTTAGTTCCCGAACATGGTGGTGAGTATAAATATTCAAACAACGCGAATCAACTATCGGTTAGCTGCATACGGGCTTCGTTATATCGGTAGGGGTTTGTTCATGTATGTAGCACCCCTTTGCAATATTCCGGGAATAGAGAACATCAGTTTTGCCCGATCTTTATATCGATTTTTCCGAAAGTGGAATGAACAAACTTCCTGTAATCCGTTTGTCATTCAGTCAGAGTTTTACACACCCAAGTAATTTAGAAGATAATATACAAGGACGTGTCACATTTAATCCATAAAAATCCATATAATGGCATACTAAAAAAAAACACCATTATAAATGTTTAACAATGCCATGTTTTTACTTTTATCTGCTTTCATGCGATGATGTACTCAAAATATTAAAGACAATAGAAACAATAGACTATCATAATTATCAAACGCGTACAGAAGTGTTATTCTGTAACCATCTCACCGTGAAAGCTTAGGTGAAGTGAGCGTGGAGTGAGCTGTCAGTGTCAGTGATGCTAGGGTTTGCCCAAGACGGGCTGACACTGGCAGCTCAGTCGACGCAAGTCTTCACGGTGAGGTTTTTACAGAATCGACGTGCTTACAACCACAACACATGCCATCAGTCGTAAGGCGTAACGTGTAGCAGTAAGGGCGTTTTCAAAATGCAAGTGTTTTGCACTATGAAAATTGTCCTTACTGCTACGACATAAGGCGCTCTCAATCTCAAATTATTACTGATGTGCGCTTGACTGTACAAGGAATAACTAGCTTCCTCTCTTATTAATCTAACATATTACAAACCACATTCTGCTTTAAGCACAAAGCTTTTCGACGAAAGTAAATGCATAATGTTGTTGCGTCACCGCGCAGAGTCGCGGTGTGTCAAAGCCAGTTGTTTTGAGCCGCAGGAAGTTATAACAGATTCAACGTCAGCAGCGAGCGACGCAGTTCAGGTACGTTTAGACCCGACGTTGGAGGTCGTGTGACATGGATCTTTTAACTAAATTAGTGTTACACGGATTTTTTTAATTCTCTAAATAGTGATGAAAATTGCATCACAATCCGTTGCGTAGTTTATAGAACAAACGCGGTCACACAGACAGACACGCACACCGACTTTAATTTTTAATAATAATTAATTTGCAAGTTTGCCCAGTTTTATGAGAAACAAATTGACACATTTTTTTCGATTTTCTGTTTATTTTGTAGGTTCTACCTTTATTTAAATGCTTAATTGCAATTTTAAACTTTTTGAAATAACATCTTGACTCTCTAACCGTTTTGTAAATAAACATATCATATTTAAGAGAACCGGGTGATCTGTAATTCAGGACCCTCCTATCACAGACACCTTTCTTTATTTAAGATTGTAGGTACACTCTATTAACCAGTGCCTGTATTCTGATGTTGAGATAAATAAAGATTTATGATTATGATATTAGAAACAACACTCTCCTTTCCGACATAAGTAAATGCATAATTATGTTGCGTCGCTGTATCAAAAGCTTCAAAGCCAGTTGTTTTGAGCGGCAGGAAATTACCACAGATTGTTTCAACGTCAGCAGCGAGCGACCCAGTTCAGGTGCGTTTAAACCGGATGCATACGTGAATATTTCATTAGCAGGTAGTGTTACATGGATTTTATACGCTATGGGGATGAAAATTGGATTTGAAACTAATTGGTCCGTTTTATACTCGTTTATTTATAAAGCTTGTTGTTCGACATCGGCAGCTTTGTTCCCACCACGGTAGATTGAGTAGATCTTTTTCCTTCTGTGCCATGCTTCTCTTGTATGTGCGAGTCTCATACAGCCTTGAATTGATATATTCAATAAAAAAAATACCGTAATCCCTAGCATGAGGTAGAATGACACCTTACTTCCAGCATGTCGATTCTGTAAAAATCTCACCGTGAAGACTTGCGTGATGTGAGCGTCAATGTCATCCCCGCTTGGTCAATCCCTAGCATCAGTGGCACTGACAGCTCACTCCACCCTCACTTCACCTTAGTTTTCACGGTGAGATGGTTACAGAATCGACATGCATATCACTTAACCATAGTTTTCACGGTGAGATTTTAACAGATATACGAGCACACCGGTCTTATCTGCTGTCATTCAAATCAATGCAAGAAAATGTTGTTTTGACTACTTTCTTTAATGTTTCTGTGATCTAAACACAGCTTCGCGATTTCTAATTCGTGTCAAGGAATAACTTCTTATGCAACATTAGAATTGCAAAAATAATATTTTGACGTCACCGCTATCACGTAACTTAGAAATGTGATGTCATAAATAACGTTGTATGAGTTATTGCGGCAGATGTCTTCATGTTAAACATTTACTATTATGTAAATGTTTAACATGGTTTAATATGCATCAAAGTAAGTACCTATCAGAGCCAAGCCGATGTGGTATTTCATGTTCCAAATTAAATTATTGCTTCTCAAGCGTTATTTATTTAAGTATTAATTTTCATTCATTTAATATTTTTAATTTCTGTTAGTAGATTTGTACAAACACTTTTACACGTCAATCATATTTTTAAAACTAGATGAGGTAGGCGTTTCCTATCCTGAGAAGAAAACCCCAAACAAACTCAGAGTTCACAGTCTCTTTTAAAGTCCAGACTCATAAACTTGAACAAATCATGTGAAGACCATGTAGATCGGTGTCTGATATGGTCTTTTGAGGAAAGAACCACACAAGTGGAGTGGATCTGTCCCGTCAATGCACGCGTTTGTCAGAAATCGTTCAGCTCAACTCAAAACTTAAGGAGCTCAACGATTCGACGAACAATACCTAAGAAAGGACATTTGGGTAGGCCGCATAAATTACTCAAACTCCCAGATCAAGATTAAAACTAACTGAGAATGAAAAGCAATTACCCTCATAGTCCTCACATGCACAATTATTTTTTTAATATAATACTATACAAAGTAAATACTCATGTCATTGTCTAAATAATATAATCCTTGAGGACCATGCAGTTTGGTGTCTGAAACTGTCCTTTGAGGAAAGAACCACGCAGATTGAGTGAACCTATCCAGTCAGTGCAGGTATTTGTCAGTAATCGTGTAGCTCAACTCAGAACTTTCGTCTGCGATCCAGGATGAAAAAAAGTACGAGTATTACATGTCGTCTGTAGATAGTTTGCATTGGTAAACGGAGTTAAATGTACAGTCTGCAGCATTATCATTCTCCTGCCACCTTATTTTTCGTCAACACAACATATGTATTTTTATCTTCCATACTTCTTCTATTAGTCGTTATCTCGGCACTCACTCCCTATCCAACCATGTCATCTTTCACAAAGTCCATCCATAATTTCCGACACTCACTTCCCTTACTCTTAATTCTTACTCAAAACTTTTCATAACACTACTAACACTCATAAACTAAGTAACTGATCCAGTGACAAGATAATTTTGTACTTCACTAGATATTGGTCAGGGATTGCTGTCTGTACTGTACCTACCCACGTCTAAGTTCTCGAAGCTTTCAACTCGATTACAGAGGTGGCACCTCGAAGTGAACTGTCACGTGGAATAAGTGCATTAAACAGGGTGTGTTTTGTTAAGTTATACAGGCTAACTTTAAAGTCATTGGCAATCTTTCAGTGGATGAAAGTTCCTAAATTTAAACGACTGTTATATGGGCTAACGACTTTTGATGGCCTCATTGGTCTAGTGGTCGCATGACTGCCTTGTTGGTCTAGTGGTCGCAATCACTACTGCTGAGCATGAAGTCCTAGGTTCGATTCACACGCGGGTTCCCAGGTCGGGCAAAGTGTTATTGGGTTTTTCTATCTGGAATTTCTCAGGGGCAGCACGGAGCCGGATTTTTTGAGATTGGATTTGCGCACGGTTGATGGCAATAGGCTCGCCCCCTATTTCATGGGACTTAAAACATAACTGTTACAAAACACATATCTTTAACGCTCCCAATTACAATATATTGTCACGTGTCAGTAGAATAGAATGCTGGTCCTGCGCCACACCACAACTAATTAATTAACATTTGAAATACTGTTGAAGCTGCTGAAGATTGTATAAACTTAATCTCCTTTGTATTATATAAATGCATGCACAGGTGTGAGTACTTTGTACTATGGAGCCGCCATTTACCGGGTAATGTCTTATATTTGAATAAGCCCTGGCGGCTGATAGTTTGTCAAAAGTGCCTGTAAATGGTTTAATTGAAATAAATGCTTTGAGTTTGAGTTCAATCAACGTTAGGTTAGGTTAGATTATGTTAGGTTATGTTTTTATTAAGCATTCTTATTGTTTCAAAAAAGGATTTTTGCATTCGGATCAGTCTGCAGTAAATGTTCACTAAAGGAGAGATTTGTCAGGGGGTTAAGTCTGCATTAGATTACCTATGAATTCAAAGTAAACCTGTACGTTTTAATGGCTGCAGGCTGCACGTGAAATTAAAGGCCGAATCTCACAGCGCTTTGAAGCGATGTTTGCTCAACGGTTGAGCACATAATGCATCCGGGTCGAGTGTGTATGCACTTATTTAAGCACAGTTTAGAGACTAAGGTTTGGGATTTTTCCGGATTTCATAATAATAATATGTAGGTAGGTACTATGGTCTTAAATATTGAAGTGTAGTGAGTTACGTTTAAAATCGATACTTGATACTTACGTGTGAATTTCAGCTAACTGCATTTTCAAATTAAATTTTTCTATGGTCTAACCTAGTACGTAGTACCTAATTGAAAACACTGCTTTCAAGTGTAGTAACTTGAGATCTCCTACGTCGTGTAAGCTGTACCTAAGTGATTTTTCAGCAACCAAGAACTTCAACTTTTTAAGTTTGTTTTTAAGGTCTCGCAAATAATCTCTTTTATGAATAGTCACCAACAAAAACTTGGTACAGTACCTCCTTCACATCTAAGTACCTACCTACTCCAAACGTATACGGTATTAACATTCATACTTATTCCTTTTATTTCTCTCCTAGGATTAGTGCAGTATCGTATTCCATTGTGTTGTAAACAGCTTCCCCTCAAAATCGAACTCGCACCGCCATTCTGTCACTTGACGCGATTATATTGCCTTCGGCTTGTAACTGTAACGCTTTCAGATATTTAAGACTACTTGAGCGTAGATTATCTTCGATGAGATGAATAAGAAGAGTAGCAGAGGCATATATTTCTTTATGAGTACGCACACTATGCAGGCAGGCGTATTATAGGTTAGGGGATTACATAACTGATAAAAATGCCTGACTTAATAATGCTGGTCCTGCTCCACACCACGACATTTGAAATACTGTTGAAGCTGCTGAAGATTGTAAGAATATATTTGCATTATATAAACTCAATCTCCTTTTTATTATATAGATGCATTGCACAGATGTGAGTACTTTGTACTATAGAGCCACCATTTACCGGGTAATGTCATAGATTGACTTGAATGTGCCCTGGCGGCTGATAGAATGTCATGCTCATTCAAATGTCTCGCTGTCGGTGGCGCGTGTCCGATCATTTAGCTCCCTTCAAAATGGTTGAGCTAAATGGTGCTGATCCATGCGTCATGTTCGTGAACGGGTGGGTGCCGTCAGTTGGGACTGGTCATCTCTTAGCTGCCACGGCTTATTTAAATAATTAATTTTTTGGATTGTTTTTAATTATGTTTTGCTACACTCTGGACGCTTTTAACGTGTACGGTTGTTGTACATCGTTCTCACTTATAGTGTCAACATTAATCGATGTAACTAATATATTTGTAACAACAATATTGTTTAAAAGAGTGTCCATGGAGTTTCTTGCCCGTTCTTCTCCATAGGTACCTACTACGCTTTGGAATGGGCAACTAGCTTCATATTTCTGACTGACCGACTCCTTGACAATTCAAAAGTGCCTGTAAATGGTTTTATTGAAATAAATGATTTGAATTTTGAGTTTTTGAGTATTATTAATAATGCAATGCGTGCAATGGAGATATCAATGCTTGGAGTTTCTCTGGTGGATAGATTGCTTGGTAAAAATAACTTAATAATAAATCTTAAAAAAACAAAAGTAATGCACTTTTACCAAAGAATACGTGCTGATGTTTTAAATGTTAGTTATAATGATCAAAAAGTGGATATAACTTGTGTAACGAAATTTCTAGGCATTCTTATTGACAACAATTTGACTTGGAAACCACATGCCGATGACGTATGTAAGAATTTAAATAAAGCAGCCTACGTACTGTATAACCTAGCACACAAAGTTAGCACTGATACACTTCTACTCGCCTATCATGGGTTGGTTGCTTCAGTGTTAAGATTTGGAATCATATTTTGGGGTAACTGTAGTGAGAGGGAGGAGATTTTTAAGGCCCAGAAACGGTGTATTAGATCTATGTCAAAACTTAAAAGCTCAGACAACTGTGAACCTCTGTTTCGGTCTCGGAAGATATTGACTTTTCCATGTTTGTACATATTGGAGGTGGCAATTTTTGTAAAGACTAATCTTAACTTATTTTCGTCACTGGCGAACTTAAGAACACGTAGTGGCCCCTTGAGATCCCAATACAAGAACTTACTACATTCGGGTAATCACAAAACAGCACTGTTAAGGAAAAGCGTTATGACGATGGGACCTGTCATATGAAATAAAATACCTAATAGTTTTAAGGATTATACTTTAAACATTTTTAAATCTAAGGTAACTGCATTACTTTTAGGCAAATGTTATTACTCAGTGAAAGACTTTCTTAATGATACGAGTTATTCCTGATTATGACTGTAATTATGAATTGCAATTTTGACCATGTAAGACTTTTGCTCCTGACTGTATAATACTTCACTATAATTTCTGTTTTGATCTGTTGACATTATTTTGTTTGTATATTTTAATTAGTGCAATAATTTGCACGACGTAGGTTGGCTTGTTTTGTTGACATTCATTTTATTTTAATAATATGTAATGTAACAATTTGCACGCCGTAAGGTAGTCTGTAGCCGATCTCATTATTATACAACATCTTATATCTGTACCTACATTCATAGCAAATAAAATTCTGATTGATTGATTGATAGAATTCTCAACGAAGTCATTCTCCAAAGAACTAAAGCCATCGACATTGCGCGTAGAATAAGCATGCTGAAGTGGAAGTGGGCTGGCCATGTCTGTAGACGGGCAGACGGTCGATGGAGCACACATGTGCTAGAGTGGAGACCGCGGACAACGTAGTGTGGGACGCCCTGCGGCTCGATGGATCGATGATTTGAATAAGGTGGCTGGCAGCGGATGGATGCGGACTGCTCAGGACCGGGACGGTTGGCGCTCTTTGGGGGAGGCTTACGTTCAGCAGTGGACGGCAATTGGCTGATGATGATGATTATGAATTTGGTTGGTTTTGACGGCCGATATTCAGAATCAGCTTCTTATATTCTTAATTTGAATGTTTTCATATTCATTTTTTGTGCTCATATCTATCGTAGGCCACCCTTTAGTCCTTAAAATCGTTTAAAACCATACAACCACGTTTGTGCAAATGGTGAGAATTTCGGGCCACGCACAATGAAGGGTTCCGTTGTTGGAATGAATTTATCCCAAGAGCAAACTTAACTTTGTAGTTGAAAAACGGTCAATTCTCCAACTGCTAATGTAAGTTTGTAATCGCATTGCGTTGTTTTTTATTAGTTGACTTCTTGAAGCTTATTTTTTTCAGAGCTACGTACTAGATATTAATTTCGACTTGACACCTCCACGCTTTCCTGAGAAAAAGGGTCTTGACAGAAGCCGGGCAGACACCGAAGTGATCCTTTAAGGACTCAGTTTTTTTCTTTTACGTTACGGAACCCTTTCAGATTCCTTGAGGTTTGCCTACTTCTTATCCTTTAATACACAAATGCCCATTCCCTTAGAACTATATCGGCGAAGGTCACAAGTCGTATCTTGGTACACTACAGTATCTTATAACAGGCTTATCCCTACAAGGGAAAAGCACGAACAATGTATTTGATCGCAATCATGAGATGAAATAAAACGATATTTGGCAAGACTCCGGCCGCGGGGAGAAACACAGCTTCCATTTGATATCTTCAGCTACTTAATATTCACAAGTATACGAGTATAACGTATACATGTGTAGTAGCAGCCTTTTTTGTATCGACATCTTCACGAGTTATTTGTGTTAAATATTATTTTTGTAACTACTTATGATTTGTATTTTCAGTAGTTATATCGAGTTGATAGGAGAGTTTGACGACTCAATCGGTGATATGAATTTATCACATCCTAATCTCTATATCTAGTCTACTCGTAGTCTATTCGTCTCGAGTTGGATTTCCAGTGCATCAAATATCTAGATGACCAACAGACGGTTAGTTGTTTTTGTCTATGGTAGAACAACGTTACCAATTTAGTATAGTATTAATTAGTTTTTTGAGATTATAATATTCTTCATTATTAGTAACGTTGGTACACTAAGACCTAAATAAACGAGAAACAACTAGCCGTCCGTTAATCATCTTTGGATAGATAAAATATTTAAAGGTGATCACCCTCCCTGTACGATTTACTACAAAACAACCCTAAATTGAACTTAACTAACTAAAGACAACGTTAATCATTAACCTTTATCAACTCCGAGGCAATACAAAGGTCACAGCCATTAAAATTAAACAGTTAAACGTGAGATAAAGCCAGAAACATACCGAATGCTCGCCTTTTTGTCAGGCTGAGGCAACGCGCTTCGGTTTTATTGGGGTAACAACCCAAAGGAGGGCTGTAGCAAGTGGACACTGTCACTGCGACACTCCGGACACTAAAGGCTCGTTTATACCCACGAGCTGAGTTTCTCATTTGTCAAAAGGTAAGAATTTTCATGAGATTTTTCAACACTTTAAAACCGCACTCCAACGATTAGGTCACATGAGAGTCGTCTGGCGAATTTTCTTGAATTCGGAAAGTTGAAATAACACTTACGATTTTGTGTTTCTTTAAAAGGCAAGATGAGCCTCGATTTAAAAAATGCGAGTATTTTCATTTTTTCTGTTTATGCAAATATATTTTTTATCTTCTTTCAAAACCCGCCCATTCGCAGCGAGAAATTCTTTTCATGTAAATGAGCCTGAACTCGCTGATACAGTACAACAATACTCTCTGGAGTTGCGTTGAGTACAACAATGCGTTAGCGAACACTGCTCATTGTTCAATGGAATACACATCGGGGAATATAAAGGCTTTTTACCCATCGATACTGAGTGTCATTTGACATATTGACGCCGTTTGACTTCCTGTAATTGCCTTTTTTGGTGGGTTGTACGTGAATGACTGTTTTTGTCTTGGAGCGCTCTTTATTTAGGAATGTTTCTCCTGAAAAACTCAAATCCCATACTCAAAGCATAGATTTAAATTAAACCATTTTAACCACGTTTGAATTGTCAGGGAGTCGGGTCATTCGGAAAGATCAAGCTAGTTGCGCATTCCAAAGCCTAGTAGATTCATATAGAGGAAAACGGTCAAGAACAAGAAACAAATATTATTTAAAAGAGTGTCCAAGGAGGGACACTCTTTTGTATTATATTTGTTGCTGAAGTATAAACATACTTTAGACTGCATAAGAAGAAAGAAGAGCATTCAAATCAGATTTATGAAACTATTAGTGGATAAAAATACAAAAAAAACGATGTAAAAGCAGTGATTACGAAGAATTAAAATTCTTTGAATGTAGGATGTTGCCGGTCCATCAAAAAAAGGTATTGTTATTGGCTTTAGAAAATTATTGCAAGGTTGAGTTTAACATCAAGACGATACACCTAAGTCCTCAAAGGAATAAATGCACTAGGAGATTTATAGTACCTACTTATAGTAACTATTATGGACAAAGATGTAGAAAATGCTTAGTCCCAACAATTTTTAATGGCATACCTCTCGATTTTGAAAGTAACTGTACCACAAAAAGGTCTTTTAAAAATAAAATAGGGAACTTACTCTTTGACACCTTTTGTCAAAACCTCATATTATGTGGAGATGCTTCGCCGACGTGAATTGAAAGGTCCATTTTAAAAGCATTACATAATTACATAATAGTTAGCCTGTGTGCTGCTGTTAAATATGTGTGTTTATAATGTTATTACCATTGCATAATGCTCGGACTGTGTGCTGTTGTAAATATGTGTATTTAAAAACGTGTTTAGTTGTTGGTAATATTTGAAAATAATGTTTATGGAAAAGTACACGAAATATCAAAAAAAATTAAAACTATGGGAGTTACATCTGCCAACAAACTGCTATGCAGTTTGGCAGAAGGATGTTTTGTTTTGCAAGACTTAGAATGTCAGAATAAACGCTTTTTTTTTTCATGAGAGATTACCTTTTGTTCGCCCAGCTTAAAGGTCATTCAGGTCTGCTACATCCTTCTTAACTATTTAATATTTTTACCACAGCCTACATATCCTCGTATAGAGGGAGTATACACGAGGGACGAAAAAACAGAGGAGGACATAATATGGATATTAATATTCATAATTGCCTTACCACATGACATTGGTGATGAAAGATTGCCAGTAGCACCGAGTTTATATCATAAAAAAAAACATAGCCATTAAGACGTTAAAAGAACAAGAATTATTTCTTGTTCATATATCGTCTTAAGCCGCCGAAGGATCATTTAATGCAGATTATAATGACTTTTGCCTTCTTCGCTTGGACTGCTTTGTTGGTTTAAAGGTCGCAATCAGTACTGCTAAGCATGAGGTCCTGGGTTCCATTCCCAGTTCGGGCAAGTGTTTTAAGTTTTACCATCTGGAATATCTCAGCCCGGAGTCTGGATAAGTGCCCGATTGATGGGAATGGGTTCGCCCCTTATTACATAAGACTGAAACATAACTGGCGAATGGTGAGTGTTTGTGTTTTGTGGCGGGTGTGTGTTTTTATTTTTTTTGGTTCTGACTAAAACCCACCCGTGTTCCTTCAGTTGCCTGTGCCAGGGCCACGGTTTTCTCTGTGGAATAACCCGCGACCCTGAGGCATCGGCCCTATCGGACCCCGTCACTTTGTGCTGACATCTCTTTGAGGCGCGCGTGGAACACAACGCGCCGTCGACCCGGGCCTGGTCCTTACCGGACGGCGAGCTACCCATTGCTCGCCATCCGCAAGCCCGCGCCTACGGTGGCCGGGAATCTGCAGGCGACTCCCGACGCGTCTCCTGCGGCGGCTAGTGGGGGCGTGAGGGCGCAATGCTCTCTCCCTCACCAGCTCCGCCTCCTCCTTCGCGAGCATTACTGCTTCGCAGAAGGAGGTGAAGGCTTTCCATTCCCTCTCGCTCCGTACGATGGCCTGGACCAGGGCCGGACGCGAGAGATCGCCGCCGCCAATCGCCTCCGCGAGGACACTGCGGTGCTCCGCCCAAGCTGGGCATACCTCCACCGTATGCTCCACCGTGTCCTCCGGGCGATCCACACAATGGTGACACCAGGGCGTTTCCTCCCGCCTTATGCGAAACAGGAACCTCCCGAAACAACCGTGTCCGGGGAGGACCTGTGTCAGGCGGAAGGTGAGGACGCCGTGGCGCCTCTCCAACCACTCCTCAAAGAGGGGACTTACCGCCGCTATTGTGGCGTGCCCATTGATTTAGGGGCCTGAAGCAACATATCGAAATGGGGCTTAAAATTGTCTAAACTACGCTATTTGGGTTACGGGAACGAGCGAAGGTGCGATAAGTTTAATGAATGGGAGTGGTTTGTGAAAATTGCAGCATTATTAATGAATAGAACACAATGTCGGTTTTCGTGTCTATCTGTGTGACCGGTTACTTCTTCTACACTACACAATGGATCGAATTTTTGTTCCGAAAGGTTTATGCGTAGCACTTAGGTGAGAACTATGTAAGTACATTCTATAGCTCTATACCATATACTGGGTACGTCTTTGATGACTTGAATGGGCCCTGGCGGCTGAGAGTATGTCATGCTCACTCTAATGTTTCGCTGTAGTAACGCTGGTGTTGGATCATTTAGCTCCCTTAAAAATGCTGGAGCTGAATGCTGCTAATCCTTGCGTCATGTTGGTGAACAAGCGCCGTCAGTAGGGACTGGTCATCTCTTTGCTGCGCGGCTTATTTTAATTTAATTTAATATTTGAATTACTTTTGTGTTTTTATTACGGATGCTTTTAACGTTCTGCATCGTTTTCACATGCATAATTTAAACATGAATGTTGTTGTCCGTGCAGTTTCTTGCCCGTTCTTCAGCATAGGTACCTACTACGCTTTGGCATTGGCTATTTCTGAATGATCGACTCCTTTGAAAATTAAAAGTGCCTGTAATTGGCTTATTTGAAATAAATGCTTCGTGTTTGAGTTAGCGTTTTGAGTTTCCATAAAACATTCCTAGTCGTATAAAGCATTCAATATGAATCAGTTAATAGGTATCAGCATAACCTTATTTAGCCTATTTGGTAACCCAAATAAAATAAATACGGTTTACGGTTCTAGTACTCGAGGTAACCCTCTATTACTTAAATGGCACTGTATGAATACACTGTTATTTTATTAGGAAATGTTTCAATTTCCCGTAACTCAAAACAAAAACTACAAAGTGAAAAATAAATGTATTTTTGTAAGTCGGAGTTTTTGGTTTTGTATTTTCTTTTTTTTAAGGCTTTTAAAAATAATTCCACTACAACCTCTGTCGTATTTATACGCGAATAGTACAAGTATTATTAAAATTATTATTTAAAATTACTCAACGTGAAGATTGATCATTGTTTTTATTATCTTACAAGATTAAAACGAGGTGTTAAATGATTTATTTACACTTACGTAGACTCTGTAATAATATTCAAAGTGCATATTTTAGTAATGTCATGTCATACATCTCTATATTTAGCTTGTATCTGATATAATAAGACGCGACTGTTGATGTCATTTAGGAAACGCTCTAATATTTAACAGTGCCAAAATGCATCGCTTGACATCTACAATTTGTTGCTGAAATGTGCTAATGTCTGTAATTCAAGGTGTCCCCTATTAATAGCAGGCCTTTTCTTGTTTTTTTCTATGTTTTTTTTTAATTTTTATATTGCTTGTATTAATTACCACTAGTCGCTGCCAATTATGTCATTTAGGAAACGCTCTAATATTTAACAGTGTCAAAATGAAATGCGCATCGCTTGACATCTACAATTAATAACAGGCCTTTTCTTGTTATTTTCTATGTTTAATTTTTTTTTTTTATATTGCCTGTATTAATTACCACAATTATGGCAGCGAGTTGTGTTATTTAGTACAAGCTTATGATTTATTTATAGTCTTGCCTCAATCTTACAACCGAAATGTAGATTTACGAAGAAATGACTGTGTCCAAAAAACTCTGAATACTTTTCCGATGGATAAAAGTACTCCTTAAAACCAATTTTATTGTAATGAAACATAAGTATGACTTATCTTTTTCAAGAACATTCTTTTCAGAAATTTTTCTTACAGAAAGAAATCCTGAAAATGTTACAATGCATGACAGACATAAAAGCGATGTCCGAACGTAACTACATAGGTAGTAAGTACTTCGTATCGGATACATCTATGCAATCGATCGTCTGTCTTTGAAACCACAGTCTTTGTTTTAAGTAAAGTAGTCTGACTGTCTGACCATTGTGATGAGGATTCCTACCGATTGTTACAACTTTTTTTCTTACTCTCATAGAATAGTCTCACATTCTTCTTTTATAGAACCACGATTGTCCACTATCTATCTTTTCTTATCTAGCTAGAACGAATGAATAGAAATAGCTTTTGTGAGCTTAAAAGTGCTTTTAACATGATAAGTATTCTACAAATAGGTACTTGTATTGAATTTAATTATTTCTAAATTTCAAAAAAACTATTATTTAGAAACAAGCTGTTGCCCGCGACTCCGCAAGCGATCTAGGATGAATAGTATAGGCTATGTCCTTACCCAGGTCATGGTGAATCTGTGTGCCAAATTTCATCCAAATCCGATATGTCGTTTTAGCGTATAAGCGTAACAAACAAAGATTTACTTTCGCGTTTATAATATTAATTCAGGATCCACGTGGTGGTTCATACCATGTGTATTTTTTATTAATTAAAATAATAATATAGGTAGTAGTAAATACCTATTTGTTTTCAACTAACCGTCAGTAATGACAAGGTTCTTTAACGAAATCAAGCGCGAGGTATTTCAGGTGCCATAACAGGCATTACTGCTCATTTCCCGAATGTGATTGAAATCTAGGGGTGTGCCTCTAACTTACAATCAAAACATTACGTGTAGTTCAACACTACAATTGAAACCAGTGATTGATTACATTTCGTATTATATACAAAATTGACGTGCTTCACGAAATACTATTACTTAACAAATAAAGGCGTTGCACGCGAACAATGGTTTAATAATTTTTAATCTTTATGATCAATTCGGTTTCAGGGCGAGACTGTCCACTGAGAGAGCTATTTTATGCCTTAAGCATACTGTCAGGTTTTATACGGAGAGAAAGACACCGATATATGCCTGTTTCCTCGATTTGTCAAAAGCTTTTGACACAGTGGACTATGACATACTTTGGCGAAAGCTAGACGGGTATGCCAACGGAATATAACAATATTCTGAAATTCTGACATAAAAAGCAAACTAACAAGGTGAGATGGGTGGATACACTATCTGACGAGTACAAGTTGGAATGCGGTGTAAGGCAGGGTGGCTTCACATCTATCGGCCTCTTTAGCCTATATATAAACCAGTTGATCGAGGAGCTCAGCAGGACGCATGTCGGATGCTACATTGACGGAACATGTGTCAACAACATAAGCTATGCTGATGATATGGTTCTGCTGGCCGCCTCGGTCAACGCCCTGAGGACATTGGTTAAAATTTGTGAACGCTATGCATCCGAGCATGGTCTCAGGTACAACTCACAAAAAAGTGAGATACTGATTTTTAGGCCTGGAAACCAGAATCTCAGTACAACTTTCAACAGTGTTGAAAGTTGTGCAGAAATTTAAATATCTGGGTCATCTAGTCACGGAGGACTTAAAAGATGACACAGAGAGAGGGAATGCAGGACATTGGCGGTAAGTAGCAATATGCTGGCCCGTAGGTTCACTCGATGTACAAAAGAAGTGAAAATAACACTTTTTAGGGCATTTTGGCAATATTTTACTCGAGCAGCCTGTGGGTTCGGGATACGCAACGAGCCTACAACGTCCTGCGTATTCAGTATAATAATGCTTTCAGAATGCTGTTGGGGTTGCCGCGGCATTGTAGTGCGTCGCAAATGTTCGCAAATGCTCGCGTTGATGGTTTCCACGCTATAGTGCGTAAGAAACTGGCGTCGTTATTCCTAAGACTGCGCGCAGCACCAACAGCATTTGCAAATGATTGCATCTCGACATGACTGTGGACATACAGGCACACTGGGTAGGAATTGTTACGGGGAGTTTGTAAAATAATCTGTTTTCTTTCTTTCTTATATTAGGTACCTACTAACATAGATCTTAAGAAAATTGTTACTAATGCATATATGGATTCTGTCCGAAATAAATGAACAATAATAATAATAATCTACACAGCTCCTAAATTACTAGGGATAATGATGATGTAGATTAAAAACGTGGGTTAACTTTTGTAATGAAATTGAACTGCGAAGTAAAAGTTCGCTCAACGTCAGTCTAGTTGTCAAAGAGTTACACACGCGCCTTTTCAAATGTACAGTTTTCCCGTGGTACTGGCGGAAAATTTAACTTTTTTTTGTCTTTTTCCTGCTCATATTTTGTCGTATTTGGTGAGATTGGAACCTGGGAAGTTTAATGATTATTTTGTGGCTGGGGGGCTTTTGTTGTATGAATGAATTATAATTATATTTTTATTATATTAGAAATACATGTATGATTATAAAGTTGGTTAAATATAACGATTTCTCCATAAAGATCATCCATGTCCACATTAAGTTTTTGCAGATTTAAATTTTCAATTATGTTAACAATATTATCAAATTTTATATTGCTCTTTAAATTTATTTTACCAAGTATGAATAACCAGTTTGTGTTATTAAAATCAAACCATTTATTCAGGTACTCTAGGGCTTTGTCAATAAATAACAATAAAATCCTGGGAATTTTCGTAGTCAGGTCTGGTGAAGATAACAGTTTTTTTTTGCCTGTTTCATAGCCAAAAAAGAGATCTTGTTTTCTTTGTTTTAATCCATCTATAAGACTAACCATAATCCCATAAATATCTAAAATTGTTATGCAGTTGCCTTCTAGACATTTAAAGCTTTATTAAATAAATTTAATAAGTGACTGCAAAAATGCATATAAATTTCAATCATAACATTCTTGGACAGTGGTCTAAACTTAAAAAGTAGCTTCTAATAGGTGACCAATTTAATAATAATGTATCAATGCATGGCAAAAGAGAAAGTCATCTTGTTCCCACATGACGTTTTATTTCATGAAAGTCTCCATCAACTGATGCTATAATTTTTTTCAGCTCCTCTCTTCTTACAGCAGAATGTGAAAAATGAGCATACATTTTTAAAATCACTTTTTATATGTCATATGATAAAAAGCTCATGGCATGTCTTACGCAATTATGCACAATATGTGCATGACAATTGCCTTTAATCAAATCTGTTTTTTTTTCTTCATATTTGTGAATAAAGAATGATAAACACCAAAATTTGCATTTGTGCTATCAGCACATAACCCAGAATAACCAGATTAAAACCTTATTATGAAAAGATAATTTGTATTGCTTCAAACATACCATAAGCAGATTCATTACTATTTTCATAAAAATCTAATAATTTGGTTTTAATGCCATTTTTTGCCGTAAAATATTGAACTACAAATGCAATAAATTTAATTTTTTTGTTAGAAGCATCTTTTTATAAGCAGTAGGTAATACAGATTATCTGTATTAATAGCATCTATTATATTTTGTAAAGAATATGGGCCAAACACCTCTGTAACTAGAGCTTCCATTTTTGTTCTAGCTAGATGAATTGCTGTAGCTGTAGCTGAATTGGCATAAATAATTTTATTCAAATTTTATAGTACAATCCATGCTATTGTAGGACAAGTTATGTTTTACAGTTTAATATGTTAGGGTTAACTCAGATGCAACAACATTTTCTTTACCACTGCATCGAGAAGATGTGGAAGCAGAAGAAGAGTCAAGTAATTTCGCAAGTAGTCCGATAAATTACGTTTAACGAAAAAATACTTACGACTAAGCTTTTCAAATCCCAAAGAAATCAAATCATGCGAAATAAAGTATTTTTGTGTACTTTATTATTCTCATAAAGTATAGAGTACAATTACCTGAAATAAAGTACAATACTTTATAATAAAGTACGGGTGGCAACCCTACCGACAGACCTCGTATTCCATAATTACTCGTATTTTTATCGTGTCCACTAATCAATAAATAAATGACTGAACTTGATAATAGTATTCCATATTTTTCAAATAAAGTCATTTGAATTTGGAATTTATTGCCAGCTATACATAAATTACGTTTCAAATGGCCAGTAATAAAAAACGGCAAATTCATAGGTAAAGACCTAATATTAAAAAATAAAATAAATAAGTTAGGTTTCCACTAATCCTAACTTATTTATAGGTAGCTGATTGACGATTTTTGTTGCGATTTTATATTTGAAAATATATTTAAGATAAGAAAAGACAGTCTTTATTAGCCAAAAAAGTGCTTCACAATTCCTGAAATTAAAAGAAATTAAAATTATTACATTTAATTGAAAACGTGTGATATTCCTAGAAATCATAATTTAAATTTTAAAAACGATAACGATTTTCATGAAAAGTACATTTAATTTAATATGTTACACCGTTTCCGACTGTCATAAAGTAAGATGAAAGAAAGGCGAACATTTTAACCTTCCTTCTTAAAATTCTTTTCTTCCAACTATGCTTTAATTTCATCACAATCACACTAAAAACTCAGTGCAAAGCGAGTCTTTAATGCTCTAGAGCAATAAAAATGTATGAAATTTCATTATTGCACAGTTTTTTTTTATCGCACCAAATGGTGTCAATCTCAATGGATTAGCTCTATTCAGCCAACCGATATCAATACTTTTTTACGTACGTGTTATTCGTTTCTATCCTACTCGTTCCAAATTTAAATATAAATTTGCCCAACAAAACTCTTAACCTTACGTTTAATAATTGCTCAAGTATAACTTTGAATTTCAATAATTAAACTTCTATTTTAACTGTTTGATATGAGTTTCTTTTATCTACTATTCCTTTAGGTAATAGTTGAAAGAAAAGCAGATAATGCACCTCGCCTTAAGTAATTTATTATTGCACCGAGTGCCTGATTTAGAGCCCGAGCGTTAGCGAGGGCTCTAATCTAACAGGCACGAGGGCAATATAAATTACTTTGTGCTCGATGCAATAATCTACTATTAATTGTACTTCTTCCAGCAGTAAAGTTGCAAAACTTCAACACATTGTTGAACAGGTGATAAATTTATGGCACATAATTTAGTTGGTAGTAAATGTGTGTTAAATACCCGCAGCGGTCGAGACCATAAAGTATGAGGTAATAACGCTTAGACCATCCGAATCCATTAAGAGATGGGTCTTAAGGCGCATGCTCTCTTGTTATTTACTTCTTCTAGTCTATAATTATTATTTTAATTTATGCATGCATCGTTGTTTTTTTGTATTGTGTTTTTTTTTCAAATTGTATTTGTATTTCCTTAATCGTAATTATTTAATTACAACCCCGTTTTCCTTTTTTTTTAAATTAATTACTAGCATCTGCCCGCGATTTCGTCTGCGATCCAAAATGAAAAGTAGCTTATGTCCTTGCCTAGGTTATAGTCAATCTGTGTACCAAATTCAAATCAGTACAGCCGTTTTAGCGTGACAGCGTAACAAACAAACAAGCTTACTTTCGCATTTATAATTTTAGTAACGATATTGTTGATTATTATTTCACTTACTAACTTCTGCCTGCGACTTAGTCCGCGTGAAATTTCTTGTTCCCACGAGTTACCCCGTCGCATCGCCTGCCCGCTCTACTACTTTACTTCGTTTTCTCTCTCTCTTTCTGACTTTTTTTCTTTTTGCTAGGCTCCTCAAGGGTCGTAGCGTGATGTTAAAAAAGCCTAGAAAGAATTGCGCACAAAAAAAAAAACTAATTGTAATATCTAAATGTATCTGAGGATGGTTATGTCTTGTAAGAATCCCTTGCCAATTAATAATTGCAATTTTACTGTTGAAACATCGAAAATGTTACGATTTATTAAACAAGCATTGACTAAATTAGGTATATCAAATTGTTATCAATTTAGGATCCACATTTCTTTCTGTATCTAGTTTTAATCTACTCTATGTTATTTTTATTCAGAGGTATAATTATTTATACTGACATTACGCGTAAAGCGCCTTAAGCGCTGGTTTTAGGAGGAAAGTATAAGGATTAGTTCGGATGCAGGTCGCAGGTGGCACTTCGATGGCTGATGGTCTCTTGGCCTTCCCGGGACAACCCCCCAGCCGGTATTGGGGACATAAACCCGTTATTTGGACTTTAATGATTACGACGTTTTTAAGTAGAAGCAACATTGGTAATGTGTAAGCCAATGACGCAGATGCACTCAAGATACATGGAAGGTTATTTATTTGAGTATAAATGAAACGGAGAGATGCAGTAGGAAAAATGTAAAATATTAGAGATTGTATACTTAGTGAGAATTATTTTACCACCAGCCTTGGACTGCAATAGTTAGTACATTGGTACATCCTACTTCCTACTAATCCCACAAATATTATAAACGCGAAATTTTGTGAGAATGGTTTGATGGATGTTTGTTTCTCTTTCACGCAAAAAAATTCTAAATGCTAAATGATTTTATTTCTGTAAGTAGATTTGTCCAAACACTTTTACACGTCAATCATATTTTAAAAAACTAGATGAGGTCGGCGTTTTCTATTGACAATTCTAAGACGACAGGCCGAAACAAAACAGTATCTTTTAAAGTCCAGACATAATATTGGTCTGATCATGTGAAGACCATGTAGAGCGATGTCTGAAAAGCTTTTGAGGGATGAAACCACACAGATTGAGTGCACCTGTCCAGTCAGTGCACGCATTTGTCAGTAATCGTTCTGCTCAACTCTAAGCTTAAGGAGCTCAACGTTTCGATGAACAATACCTTAAAACTACATTTGTGTAGGCCGCATATATTACTCAAGGTGCTAGACCAAGATTAAGATTAAAACTAACGTCTTAACATTCACAATAATTACAATAATATAATAATTATGAAAGTAAATGTTCTTATTATTGTTTATAATAAAAATATATAAAAATCCGGTAATAATATAATATTAATCAGATCATTTGAAGACCATGTATGTAGATGTCTGAAATGGTGTTTTGAGGAAAAAACCATACAGATTTAAGTGGACCTGTCCCGTCAATGCACGCATTTTTCATTAATTGTGTGGCTCAGAACTTAAGGAGCTCAACGACTCGACGAACAATACCAAAGAAAGGACATTTGTGTAGGCCGCATTAAGTACCTACTCAAACTGCCAGATTATCATTAACAAACTGAGAAAAAGAAAATATAAAAATATGACCTTTGTATGAAATTTGGCACACAGATAGTTTATGACCTGAATTAACACATAGGATACTTTTTAATCCGGTAGTACGTTCCCGTGGGATAATTTCCGACCTACACGCGGGCGAAAAGAACAAAAAAAAACAGGCCTCAAAAGCACGAAAACTGCATTTACCTATCAGTAAATTTCCATAGCACTTAGCGCAGTTTCAAAAACACGAGAATATTATAAAGAGGGGTATGCACATTAACTAAGTAAAGTATTCTCACAGCAGTGTACGACATTGCACGCAGCGCTTTATTAATCCGATTACAGCAGCAAATAGCGTTATAACATGCTTGCTTGCTACTGTAAGGAGGTTGACAATATTTCCTACGAAAGGAAAGACTATACAGACTGTAGGCCTTAATTAATACATTTACATAACCATCAAAATTGTTTTGGACACCTTACCCAATAGGTACCATCAAGAATAAAGCATGTTTCCATATGTGTCAGTATCATATATACTGACAAGACATTATCTTAGTAACGTTCTAAATCAGATGGATAATTGACAACGCTGTAAGTTTGTTGTGGAAACTAGAACTACCACAAAGCCTGTTTCTATGTTTGAACCCTGGGACTAGTGTGTTTTGACAGTAGGGGAAAATCAAAATCCATAAGGGACCTGGAGAAACTTTCTTAGCACTTATTTATAAAAAAAAAAAGATGGCTTACTTGCCAAACATTTTTGGTCAAGTGCGAGTTGTCCATATTTTATATAAATTTTTTTATGCTTTCGACTTTTTTTCATGTAGGTATTGATTTCAGAGACGTGGACGCTCACGCAGGAAGAGGAGAATGTGGCCCAGAGAGCCATGAAGCGTGTTAGGCATAAGGCCTCGTCCGAAACGTCAAGATCCGCAGACATACGAAGGTTTTCGACATCGGAAATCGAGTCATGAAACTCAAATGGAGTTGGGCAGGATATTGATATGACAGGTGGAGTAAGGCAGTTACCGAGTGGCGCGCAAGGACTGGGAGACGAAGTGTCGGTGGTCTGGTGGCGAGATGGGCGGACGACGTTGTTATTATGATTGTTGTTGGATGAGGTTGGCACAGGGAGAGTTTCAGTGATAATTAGACGTATGCACCTATAGTTGTTTTGATGCCTATTCATTTGACGGAAAATTCATACAAACTGGTTTCCTTTTGTGACATTTATCTGATGGCTAGCGAAATACGGAAATTGTGAAAGATTACGATTTGCCGCCCAGCCTTCTAGATTTATTTTAGACGAAATAATACTAGTGATTATGTTCTACAAGCGTCAGTTATATCTACGAGTATCTCACCTAGAGTAAAATGTCTACCACCATTTCCGAAAATGTTATGGACATTGAATGATACAAACATTAATAATTACAACAGCGTACTATGTTTAGATTAAATCTAGCAACCTCTAGTAAGGCCACGGCTAGTGTCGCAAAGAGTTGGACTACAGCCAATGTTATAATAGTTTATACTTGTTACTATTTGATCCGATTCAATTATAGATAACGAGGAAATTAATTCTGTTTTTAAATTTTATAGACAAAACCTTTAACTGTTTTTTTTAGGACTTGAGGACGCTTGTGTGAAGGGCCACATGCATATTTTTAGTGCTATTTTTTTTAAAGAATCTTAGGGCTGAGGAAGTGAAAGTCTGAGACAAATAAACAATGAAGCTCAGCCTACTGTACAAATGTATGCTCTATTTTATTATTTACTTGAATTCACTTATTATTTTCTTATCAGTACACTCAAAAAGTATTGTAATTCCTAGGTACTGAAAAGTAAGACATAGGCTGGATATAGCCTTTCTGCCTACCCCGAACGCAGCCCAAAATAAAAAAAAAAAAATTCCAACAGCCAGAAGAATATTTCGTAAGTATATAAAACGTAAGTATGAATATTGTTGCCAATAAGCGTTGTTTATACTAAACACATTTGTGACCTAGTTTTTGTTTTAATTTATGGGTTATAGTTACTTATACAGATGAGGATCCTGCGCCGCATAAATAATGATCAGTTACGGTGTTATGATAAATTGCTTCAGCTCTCATTCATCAAAATCTTTGCCTCACAGAATTATTGAACGAAGGCAATCAAACTGGTAGAGTTTCCGTAGATTGCCAGAAAGCAACGTTTGCTAAAATGCCTCTAAAATTGGTGAGAGTAATCTTAAGTCGTACGACAACAGAAAAGTTGAAGTGAAACCGCAGACGAAAATGTCAAGAATATAATCGCAGCCAAAACCTGTGGAATCACAGTTTAAAACAAAGACATTTCAATACCTTCTTCTCAATTCTTGTAAATGGAAAAAGCAAACTATTGAAACAAGAAAAAACATACCTTTATATCATAATCGGTGAACACAGAAGCGCTTCGAGAATTAAAAAAAAACACTATCTTCCAACTTCGAATACAAGTTCACGAGAAAATTCTGCACAGAAGTTGAAGTTCACTACACTACACCGTCTTTTTGTCCATGAATGTACTAATAGATGTAACTTAGGCACTTAAATATGACTGACGGAAAACTAAGCACTAACACTACTGATCGTCTCACGCAGACCAATGTTCGTGAAACTGACGCACCTGAAACAAAAATTTATGTTTAGTTCATTAAGATTATGTTCTAGAGTTTGTGAAAGTGAGTGATGTGCGTGTTGAAAACAGTTTTAGCATATACTAAATCAATGATTGAAAAGTTAATAGTCCATGATAATTTTTTTGCCTATTCTATTTAGAATTCAAAAATGGTTTCGTGCCAGTGAAATTAATGTGTCGATTTTGAGACGTACATCTGAGATTGCTTTCCAAACGTACGTCTATTCCCAGAAACCATCATACACTTATTTTTAGACGGTAAAAATGATAAAGGGCAGATTTCAGTCACGCGACGGTTGCCATTCGAACAACCTAATCATGTAACTTCTACAGAAATCCAGATCAATTTTGTTTGACATTTCTTGCGTTCTGAGAATGGTATGAGGTTTCGATTATCATAAAAATGACGCGATTACGCAGCAAGTCATGATATTATGAAGAAGTGATCAATACAAAACACCTATCGATATACAATTGGGGTGTATATATGTCCTTGTTTACCGCTCAAGCCTGCCGGCTCTGCGGACGTGACTAAGCCAGTTTTCAACTGGAACATATCTCGCCTCTGCAATCACATCGCCCGACTCTCCCTCGGACCGTATTATCCTTCGTACAAAAGCCCTCTCCACGTTATAGTCGAAGATCAACATCTAGAGGATTTTTTGCAAAAAAAAAATGCCATCAATCTTCCCCGTGCAAAAAGCCGGCAGGACTCGACACTTGATTTATCTATTTGAATATTAGCTCGCCATCGCTGGGGTCTCTGCGATAATACGCATTCCAGTCGCGAACTATTTTCATAACGTGTTGTGTATTGTTTTATTATTGGCGGCCATTAGTAAAAATTCAGGTCACAGCAGTGACAAACGTATGTGGAGTGAGTTTGTGATAAATTGGTTTCGGGAAATGATGAGGGATTTTTCGTGAAAAAGTATATTAACTCCGTAGGTGTAGGTAACAGATGGGTGTTTAAATTAGCGTTGTGATCGAATAGCGCCGAAGCTTAAGTGGTGCCGACGAGTCTGGTGCTGATGCAGTGTCGTCCGTAAAGGGGACGAATGGGAAAACGATACAGCAACATTGCTTTGACGAGATATAGATGGATAATGGTGATGGTGTTGAGGTCAGGAAGTCGAATTGGTTAGAACCAGAAAAGTACCCATCAGAATGAACTAGCCAATATTGATTAGTTACTATAATTACCTCTAACTAAGCTCTACCACACAAATAAGCTCTACTGTAGATAGAATCAGCCCTAATTAAACGAAAGACGACTTTCCAAGTATTTTAAGAACAATTTATTCAACATCGTTCTGTAATCAATACATTTTCACGCAGCAAAATCAAAATGTATTCAAGAAACTTATTTAAAGAGAGGCCGAAAACCAGTAACCGCTATAATTTCAGTATTTTCCGAACATCCATTCAGCGAAGCGGACGCTCTTACATCACTTCCTCATAGTTCCTTCAATTCAACAAAAAAAATCATTACATTCTGCAGAAATTCAATACCAGAAAGAGAAATTTAAAAACAAAATACTATTATTTTGTTTTTAAATTTCTACGTTCTCGTACTCCGTTACACACTGTGCTAAATGGTTTTCAAATTCCTTTGGAACGATCACTGGGTTTATTTTAATCACACTATATTTTAGATCTATGCTTTGCTTTATTGTGTCTTAATTTGAAAACAGAGGAATACGATGCACATCCTGGCACTGAGACTTGAAAATTATCTATTATCTGGCGGTCTCTTGAAAAATATCACCGTGAAAACTTAACTATTAGTACATACCATAACATCACGCCTGATATCCCAGAAGGGTTAGGCAGGGGTGTATCTATAGTACACCCACATTTCGCCAGTTATGCTTAAGCCCCATGTAATAGGGGGCGAGCCTATTGCCATCAACCGGTCACGAATCCAGACTACGGGCTGCTAATAAAAAAAATCTAGATAGAAAAACCCATTAACATTTTGCCCGACCCGGGAATCGAACCCAGGACCTCACGCTCAGCAGTAGCTCTTGCGACCACTAGACCAACGAGACTATTATGTAGTACAGTCCCTAATCAAAGTTTAAATAAAAATGTAAGTGTTAAGACAATCTTTGAGCAAGACTTCTAATGTTATCAAGGAAGACACAGCAATTTTATTTTTTTGTACCAATAGTGGTATAGTATTTTTATTCTTGGTGCATCGTCTTCACATATAGAAATATAATTAATGTATACAAAATATTGTAAAACGTTTTAAAAGAGTAACGGTGGAGTTTCTTGCCACTTCTTCTCCATACGAAACTACTTTTTGGAAGTGGCGCCTAGAATCAGTTCTATTTTTAATGTAAATTTTGACGTTCAAAAGTGCCTTTTTATGGGCCTATTTGAAATAAATGCTTTGACTTTGACTTTGACTTTGAATTAAATGTTCTACCCAAAAACTTCTGAATGATCTTAAAAAAAACTTAGTAACACATTCATTATGCGAAGGTGTGGCCTTGCATATATAATCAGAATATTTTATACATAACTACACTGAGCGATATAAAACGTATAAGGCTTCATGAAACCTGAACGTGTCGACCTTAAGTAGCTTAGACTATGTACTAACATTGCTTATTGACACATTTCTTTTCAGTCTTCTGATAATCTGTACCGCTGGTCTATGAATGGGAACTATCGTTTTATTTCCGCTTAATCAAAATACCAATAGGTTTGCAAACAATTTAATTATTTTGAATTGCAGCGTGCTTAACACTGAAACAATCATGTATTTATTTACACTGTTTAATTGCTGTTTGTGTGAGCACACGCTATTAATAATGTTTCTGTGACTAGTGAGACTATTTTAGTCCAAATTCCGATCATGTCTGTTTGCATTTAATTATGTGACACCCAATTCAGGAAGCACGTGTATACCATTCATTATTGTGTCTGGCAAGACGCATTGACATAGTCACTATGTCGATTACTGATAATTATTTGTCTTAAGAATCTGTATGTGATTCATCGGCATAAAATAAGAGGTCACATTCTCTATGACGTGTTCGCTATCAAAGATAGAACAATATTTTACACATTACACGCAAAATTAGAAGCAGAAATGCGTAAAACGTGCTACGAAGTAAAATACAAAGTGAATTCCAAGAGATTTTAATTACCCGTGAATGTTTTAAGAGTTGATTGAAGTCGGCAAGCACCACAATAAAGTAACATAACAATGTCAAAGCGGTAGGTGTGCGGTGAGCGCGATGAAATGAATCTCAGCACCGTGACATTGTCTTAGCGTCGGCCATACCGGGCACGTTGGGCAAACTGGGCACAGTGAGCACATAATTGATTGGGGTCGAGGCGTCACAAGTGGTCCGAGGGGCAGTTTCCTAACTAGCTTTGTAGTAGCAAGCCTCGAGAGCAATTAGGCGGAAGGGGGAAATTGCATCTCTTGGGGATAGCTCACAAATTGCCCCAAACGTCAGCAACTCCGCAACTGAAATGACAATTTGCCTTTGACTATTAGTTTTCCGGAATTCGCAAGAGGGCATTTCTGAGTGTTAGGGGCTTACGCGCTACGGCCGAAGTCGGGAACTTATATGTTTACTATACGGCCAACGAAGTAAGTTCGGAGAGAACTCAGCGGGGCTTTCATATGCATTTGCAGAACATAATATGCCAACAGTGCTACAAAACAGTTTCCTAATAAACGTACAATAACGGAATAGTTGAAAACTGTTTGCTGTTTTATTATTTACAGGTACAGTTAACACATTTTATGTTAATGTGAATATTTATAAGGCTCGATGCACAATGCGGATGAAAACATGTTTTATTGAAGTAAATCTAACTACAGGCAAATAGTTTTAAACCAGTATTTTCCCTTTTTCTCTGCAAGTTTATAAGCAACCAATTCATTTCGAATGAGTTAACTGAGTTCTAGTAACGAGCACACTACTAGCCCCTTCTTCTTCTTAGCGAGTCGATGGCAATCAAAATGGACTCTGCCCAGAATTCGGCTACGTGTTTGGCGTAATCACTAGCATCCATCAGTTCCTGTACCGTGCAGCTGACAGGTAACGCAGGACATGATATAATGTGTCTCATGTTTCGTTTATGGGACAGTACCACGCTTCGGCTAACCTGGGTCCGGAGTTTGTTTTAAAGACTTCCAGGTGGAAGATCTTCAGCCACCTCCCCCCCCCCCTAAATTATAAAATCCTGAATCCTTCATGAACCCTGTTTTTTTTGTACCTATTCGGATTCCGCATCGATTCTATTAGATTATTATTAATGTCGAAAACCAACTAAATATTTTTTTCCAAGCGCCGCAAATACCTAATCTGCACAATACCACCTACACGCACAGCTTTTATAAAAAAGTTTGCCCTCTACCTTGGCCCAGCACTCTACAATAAAATTAGCGCAAAAACGCCGACTTACGGCTTAACACACTTTAATTGCAAAAAGACAGTTCGCTCTTTCCTTTTAAACCTAAACTACGACTAAACCGAAGAATTTCTAAAGAAGTGATCACTCAAACACACACATGCATCACACCCCACATAAATCAGCGAAACCCTCACCACACTAACAATATACTCATCACACCAACATAGTAAACATTTTTTTTTTTTTTTTTTTTTTTTTATAATTGTCGCTAATTTTATATTCAAAGTTTTTTTTTTGTTTACTAATTTGTCTCATAGGTAGTGCTGTAATGATTATTATGTACATATTTAACACGTGCTATAAGTCAAGCATTCATGACGGGGATCGGAACTGTTTCTCCTAAACACAAGTTATTTTGTGACCTATCTAGGGGATCAGTACGGCACCCACTAACTAGATAAGTAAGTTTATGCTTGTGCTTCATATATATATATGCTTTGTATACCTTGCTATGTAATCTAGTCCTACTTGAAAAATAAATCTTTAATATTACTACATATTACTATTTTACGAACCTACCTTTCGGAAGAGACCACTAGAAACGATATTTTTTTTTGCTCTTAAGTGATTATTTGAAATAAATGATAAGACTTTGACTTTGACTTTACTAACGGTGGTAATTTTAATAACCCGAAGTGGAAAGGAAGGCTGTAGATACCCGCATCATGGCACATTGTCTCTCTGCGTGCCAACAATTCACGTTGACAGAGTTGACACTCGATCTTCAGTTAAACCTTCAAATTTCTTAGATGTTTAAGTTTAATGGGTTTTTGATATAATTTAGGAACTTTAAGTCCCATGTAATGGGGGGCGAGCCTATTGCCATCAACAGACAAAATGCGATGTACCTACCATTTATATACCTCTGCCCATCCCACCCTTGGTGGAATATAGGCGTGATGTTATGTGTTATGTATACAAATATTTACTTTATCAACCAATCTTTTAATATCGACTTGGGAATAAACCTCATTGGTCGTAGAAGCCAAAGCAGCATACACAAAAAAAAAAAGAGAAAATATTAAAATTCTATTGTCGAAATATCGAGTCTGTTATCTCCATGTTTGTCATCAAGCACGATATCATAATTTTGGGCGTGAAAGCCGAGCGTCTCACGCCGAAAATATTCATGACAGAAAACCAACTGAAATGAAAATGAACTTTCAGAGAAAATACTAAAATTGCGCTGAGGTGGCCATTTTAGAGATTTATTCTTCCGTTATTAGAAACATTTTGCGAAAATGTGTGAAATATAAAGATAAGATTTTTAAAGATATGAAGATTTGTGAGATCTTTCAGATTCTGTGGGAAAACATTCTCACATTAAAAGTAGCCACAGATCAGTAGGAGAGCTAACTGTACTAATAAGTTAACTAAGGTAGTAGCCTACACGTAGCCTACGTGTTGGTCCCCGGCACGCTCATTTATCAAACGAAACAAACGATGACAGTGCTCATCTTCTCGAGAACGTACATTTTCAGTCCACTACAGACATTTAAATGTTCAGACATTTTATCTCTGATATTTCTAAAATATTTTCTTACTGAAAGATGTTGCCGCGGTCGACATTTGGCATCAGGCCAGTGCTTTTGCTGTTTTCTCCCTTATGACATCTTCTGTAAGATAAAACGAAGCGCAGTCTTTGCGTCTCTATTTAATATTATAAAATTAATGACGCCCATAATAATTCCCTTTTTTGCTATATTTAACAAAGTAAATGAAAATTTCCATTACGTTTTCTTATTCTCTTAGTTTCGCATTATATTTCGGCTGCCATTAGAGAGCTTACGCATGCCTGTTTCTATTTCGTTTCGTTCGCCTTATGGAAGACGCAGAAAATATTTAGTAATGTTGACTTACCCCAGCATATTTTTTAACCATCAAACGTGATTTTCAAAATCTAAACGTATTTTGAATATAATTTAAGGCATTGTGCGCTCGTCAGAGAAGGTTTTTACGCGGCTGAGGATACGGCAGATTATAAAGCAAAAAACTACGAAGTGATGAATGAAAAATGCACGAGTGTGATGTGTAACGCGTGCAGCGTGCGGTGTGGTGTCGCGGCGCGTACCTTGACGCGAGTTCGCGAGCGCAGCGATGCAGCGGTACAGCGAGAGAGCGCAGGGCGACGCGAGCCGCCGCCTGCCTCCGAGCGACTGCCGCCCGGGCCACCGCGCGCGCCCCGCCCGCGCCACGCGCGCGCCACGCACCGCCTGCACCGGCACACACGGCCGCGCCACCGCACGCCGCTCGCTGAGCTACCTACCCTCGTCCGAGCCCGCAGCGGGCTCACGCACCACGCGATTATCGATGTGTTCTGTGAGATGTGTCGCGCGGAGCAGAGACCGCGGGGCGCGGCACGCACCGCCAGCGGGGCCGGCGGGGGAGGGGGGGGGGGTGGTCCTGCGCGCTGCGTCACGCATCTGTCTCGACGCTTTCTTCTTGCGTGCTCCCGCAGCCCGCCATCTGCAGAGACGTGCTGGCCGGGCTCGCTCGCAGCGGCTCGGGCGCGCGCCGCCCTCTCATTGCGACGGTGTTAATGCCCTCCGCGAAACTCTTCGTATTACATCCGTAAAGCTCAATAGAGTAGAATTATCAGATAAGTATTTGCTGTTCAACGCTGGCAAGGTCATATTTTAAAGGATACGGAAAACTGCCCGCTTTTCATCGAAAATGCTCCAGTTCTGTTTTCCAAGATGCGCGGGCAGTTTGTGTTGTTTCCCACTCCTATTATTATTTCATTGGCGCTCAGCTATGAATTCTGAAGAAAGGAGCTACGATAAATTACAACATAAATTATATTCTCCTGAGAACGTTCAAATTGCATCAAATTTTCCGCTACCCTCTTTCTTGTTTTTTGAACCGTGTTACCAAACCACCACATATGTTTAAGTGCTTAAGTTCTATTTTAACTTGCTCAAGGCTCAATATTTCTGCTCGATCGCTATCTACCACATTAGCCAATAATAATCAAAAAAATACCCAATAATCCACTGAACAGAACTCGATAAAGCGAATTCTGTTTCACTATTGATTGTGTTGAATAAAGTGACATGGAATCAAAAGGCTCTTGAAGCGGGAGTTTGTAGCCAGTAGAACAGCGAACATCAATCACTGCGGAATCAATTCGTAGGAATCGCCGATATATTTGTTATTCAGGCAAAGTTTCCCTCGAGGCGGGGATACACTTAGGTGGATTATAAAATAATTTCATACATAACTGGTGGAACACGTTCAATATTTCATAGCATTACACTAAGCAGACATGAATAAGTGATGGGTTTCGTAAATTTCAACAAAAAAAAAAAATGCCACGAAAGTTACCTTAGCTCGTAAGTACATCACTGGTGTGGGAGGATCACGACGAAATCACGTCCTCTTGCTGGCTAGTCCGCGCCTTAAATATTCGGCTATTGTAGTTTTTTATCTATTGGAAATTGAAGGAAAGACACACATTCAAGCCAAAAAATTAGCTATGGTACTCATAGTTATGCTAGACAGTGGAATCATAACAATATTGACATCAAACTACAAACCATTAGAGATCCACTACTAAACAACGACTTAATTAACAGCATTACACCCATAGATTAGAGCAGACTATAATGAACGTCCATTTAATAATCACTGGCTTAGCAACCTGATCAAATCATATTGAAGACCCCAGTTAAATTGTAGCCACTTTCCTCCGTGACAAAATATACAGGAATGAAAGAAGGAAAAGGAAAATTCTTTTAACAGGAAACGTTATTGAAATAAATGTTACACTTTGGTATTCAGCGGCTGATCTGATGAAAAATATCTGTACCTAGATAAAATTGCATCCGTATGGAAGCTTCTATCGTGAGATAATTGAGTTATTTTCTCGAAGAATTCCAGTTAGTGAGATTACTATGTAACTTACCTGACAAAATGAACATTCCACTTTGTGTTAAGTTTGTTTCACACGTGTTTGTAAGCTGGATTCTGGAGTCAGTTTTAGTTAAAATTGGTCAGTTATTTTTAGATAGTCTTGTGATTTTTATAAATTGTAGACCTTGTTTCTGTGGTAGTCGTAAGAGGAGTAGTGATCCATGGGGATCGAAAAATTTACGACTGTTTCAATTTACCTTTTTAACAAAAGGGAAATCCTAACCTCTACTAAACTCCCAAATTAAACTTATATATTTTGCAGATATTTGCTTGAACCGAAAGTGGGTTCACGGGATTTGTGCAAAGGGGTGGGTGCGAAATAGTTTTTTATAGGTACAGTTTAAGAGATCGTAACAGCTAAATCTTAAAATGTGGAACAACACGTGCCTTTGTTTTGTTGAAACATATGAATATATGCATATTTAAAGGCCCAGCGGCTCATGTCGTAGCAAAAACCCAAGTTTGTGGAGGGCAAAATCTGCGCTGATGAGACAAATGAACGGAATTAATTCTTCTGGATACTAATGTACTAAATGTGTTGTATGTGAACGGACTCCGCAGTCACTCGTTATGATATGTCCTCAACCGTAGGCTTCAACAATTAATTTTCTTGAAACAAAGACAAGGGAAAACTCGTCACGCTCCAAAGCAGTATTTTTTTTCCTTTGACCTTTTTCTCCTGTGCTTTTAGATTTGTTAATAAATCTGTCATGTTCTCATGTATTTTGTCTCTTATTCTAGCCTGTTTTTCTTTGGCAAAGTCATTATCGATAAAAATTACATTTAAAAAGTCCCAGAAGTTACCTTGTCTAGAAAACGAATCCAGGACATCAGTTAGTATTTCACTTTCACTGATCTACCAGCAGAACTTATGATACATGGCACAGCCTCTGGAAATCGTAAAGCCTCTCCCTCATCCGCATTCAATCATGATGTGCAAACATGGTGAACAATAGCTCAATCAGCCGTATACTCCGCCATTATGTATAACGTTTGAAACCTTTATAAATTGGTTGAGTACAGACCGTTTTACCAATACCTGATTTAGTATGTTATTCAAAATTATGTGGGCGTGTGGGTACAATAATCAATTTATTTTTAAGAGCTTTTGAAGTCTGTATTTGATTGTAATATTGACCAATAAACACGACATGTCTACTTTATAATAGTTTAATAGTAAAGACATAGTAAAGAGATGCTGTTATGTGTATACTTTTTTGCAAAATACTTTGTATGAAAGAACATTTAATACATTCAGCGCAGGCCACCGAACAAAATAAGATAAGATGAGACATCAAACCAGTTGAGTCTATCATTCTAGTTTCAAAACTAACAACACTAGCAAGTCCCGCAACGTTGTCAGAGATAAGTTAGCAGTAACGTAGACATGAGGTTTAATGTGAACACAAGCGCAACGCAAAACTTTACATATATTTCTCACTTTCTGAAAAGGGTCAAAGGATAAAACTTTGAAAATATCACGGTATAAACGACAGTGTTTATTTATTCGCTGCTTTTTTACATTTACTTTGCTGTTTTGATTTTTTGTCAACAACAGGCAAAGGAGGGCCTTTGTATCGCAGAGTTAACTGCACCACTCTCTCAGCCTCTCGCACGCCACTCAGCCGAGCACCAGACACGGTGGCGTAGTGGCCGGGCACCGTGGCCTCGCCAGCGAACAATAATATAGGAGGGATAGGCTCACTAGGCCCCGGCAGAGGACATGCCAACGACCGCTGTAGTTGCCCGTCAGATCCATATTTATCATAAGAATAAGCCCCGCAGAAAAAAGGGTCAGAAGTCCAATGCGACCGTAAAATTGTCATCGGGTACGGTATGCTAGTGTTTCCCGTCGAGGAACGTAGTATTTCGGTCAAGCCTTCAGCTATGTCTCTGTCGCAAAGCCCTTCCATCATGAACGCTTCTTGGCCTACCACCCAAGCACACATGACATGCTTACTATTTGGCACTACTTCTATTGAAGTTATTCCTCGCGTCCAATCAGGACGATCACAAAGCTCGTTACAACAGTATCTGAAGTTCAAGTTTCCTTTATGCCAATACCAAAACGGGCGACAATATTCCATATAAATTTTATTACAATATCCAAATCCAAGGCAGCGCATGGCGTCTATTTTTGAAGCTGGAAGCGTAGGACAGAACATTTTGATGGCATTATTGTACAACACTCCGAGAGACACCGTTATGATGACGTAGTCACAAGGAAATTCATCACCATCCGCAGTACATACGCAAGCTCGATAACCTTCTTTCTGTGACGTTCCCCAGTAGATACAGTTTACCGGCTTACAATAACGAATAGCCCCTTCCGGTATTTGACGTAGCAACGGAGCCAGTATACCTACTAACCCCAAAGGCACACGTACTTCGCCGCCGGGCATGTTCATAAAGCAGCCGACATGATCGGCGCACAGCATCGCCGTGTCGTCCCCGCAGCGTGCGCTCAGCATGTGGCAGAGACCGAACATTATTCTAGCTGCGTCATGTTGTTGATCCTCGGGATACTGGTGCAGCTCTTGTTGAATACGCAGACTCATAAAATTGATTAGGGAGCCTGCCTGTTTATTACCGCCGAGGCAGTATATTTGCGCCGCTTCCTGTTCTATCTGACGAAATTTATGGTATGCAGCTAATGTGGGAGGTAACGCCAGTTTACCCGTTACTATTCGGTTGAAGAGACCACGAGTATGTTCAGCGCCGGGCACACCGGGACGGGGAGGATCTTCGGTGGCGGACAGCATATAAACAGGATGTGTTAAGTTGTTATCTGGCTTCCAATGTGATCCTAATTCGGCAACGATGTCTCCAAGCCAGCACGAGTGTATTCGACCACCGGGTCTGGAAAAAGCCGGCATTTTTATTTCTGTTTTTTTACTAAAGTATCTACTACATTTTCCTTTTATATACAAACCTCTCGTAGGCTTCAAGCAACACTATGTTGTTGATGCCGCGCTGCGAGAGCCGGGCTGCGGCTGACAGGCCCGCCATGCCTGCGCCTATGATGACGACGCGTGGCTCCGGGTAACATTTTTCAACATCACAAGGGTCTATCGCGCATAAAGCTCGGTCCTCTAAATTTGGCTCACAGTCAGTAACAGCGAAGGAGCTTTTGATCGTCGGCGACCTGGGACATCTGATCGAATCCGACGTCGACTTTGACTTCCTAAAATTTACATGAAAAAACTAAAAAACACTCTCTGCGGAGAAGTGGGTGTTGTGGCGCAATTTAGGAGAGGCCTGTGTCCAGCACACAACTACGATAACGAACAGTTTTTTGATTCGGTACTTAGCTGGAGAGAAAAAACGTACGTTCATTGCTGTTGTGTTTTGAGAATCTATATAATTGTGCGTGTGTTGTTTACTTGTATATTATTGTATTGTCTATCTCAGCAAACGTAAGTACCTACAGACAAGTAGATTTCTGCAGTCAGTTAGTGCCAATACGGCATAGTCTGCTAAGCAGCAGAGTATAAATATCAGACAGAGCATCAGCACACCTACTCTTATATCACGATGTTAAGATCATCATACACCTTTTTTGTCAATCTCTTTGTAAGTTCGTGTGCTTCTAAATGATAATTCTGGGAAAAATTGCAGCTGTCAATGCCTCACCATGTTGAGTTCACATACCTTCGAATCAATGTCTTCGGCCATAACTTTCTTACTGAAAATAGATTACTGAAAATTTTCATATGTACAAGCGAAATTTTAAAGTCTGCAATTCACGTTACATGCCTAAATAATACGGTACGGAGTTTATAGAACGGAGCACTGAAGAAAGAAAATTTTGTGACATGTCCGTTTTGTCATAGAGTTTTTGTTTAGTTTATTTTTGTCATAGTCAAAATAGTTTTAGGTGCAGCATTTGTTTATGCCCTCAGCTGTCAGCTGTAGCATGACTAGGTACTTCTATCTCTACCTACTCAACGAAGAGAAGACAAATTACTTTCATAGCTTATAGAGAGTAGTTATATTCTTTGGCTTATAGCCATTATTTTCTTGAATTTTGCCGACGAGCCTTTCTTCAATCTGTCATTGCCTTTTGTTTCTTCCGTGACCAGCTACGCATCTGGCAGAATAAGGCCCCATTTAGACGATGCAAGTTTCTTTCATATGCCATACCATATATTTGAAACAACATTAAACAGCAACTTTTTCTTGTACTTAAGCAGAATTATAGGTTGGCATGTGCTTACAGGTTTAATGTATCATGCATCCTTAAATCAAACAAAGTGCGAAAACATTAATAGTCCAAAAACTAAAAAAACCCTCGACGTAAACAAAAACCTCTAAAAAGTATAAATAATAAAATGTATTGGCCATTTAAATATAATATAGGCTTTGATGTTGTAGGTAATATTTTGATCCAAGAGTCCTCACGTCGAGGGACGGCCAATTAAAACAAACACTTAGGAAGACTCTCGATCATGTCACCTCTCAAACAAAACAACAACAAAAAATGTTTTTGCCGTTTGGGAGCTACCATGATGCATATAGACACAACAATATGTTCTGTGGACACAGACACAGAAACACACGTTAAAGTTATAATAGGTGCCCCTCTGTTTCCGTCGGGGGTTAATTATAAAAGTAATATTAGTATTTTTACAGAAAGCAGCATCTAGGCCAAGAGACCATAAAAGAAACTGCCTTCTGTCTTCACGACCATATTCTAGTATAGAGACCCAAGTTTAAACGCCGCTCACGAGTTCAGTTTTCCCGAGGTCGAGACTTCGGCACAGTTAACAACAACAATAAAACCTTTGCACTTGACCGCAAAATATAAATCTAGGAAACACACAAACTCACGCCTTCTTACCATGGGGGTAGGCAGAAACCACAAAACGCCACCTGCTACGATCCTTACATACTTCTTTTCTCTCGTTTACGTTCATATATCTGGTCATACATGAGCGCCGGTTGAGTACCGCTCCTGATCTTTCTGAAGAACATCATTAATAAGGTCACTATATGTCCTCCTAGGGCGTCCCCTCCCGGCGTTTCCACTCTTATCTGCCTTGTAAATACCTTTTGTTAATCTCCTTTCATTCATCCGCTCAACATGACCAAACCATCTAAGCATCTAGGAAACATACACAAGAAATGTGTAAAGTAACGCGTTCTTTGTAGAAGAGCAAGCGAAACAGTTAATGCTATACTTGGCAGGGTTACGGTAGCGTTCTGGCGCCGACGTTGTGATTTTTTTACTTTGTTTTTGCGGCGCACTAATTGCTAGACTTCTCCCAAGTTTGCTAACTGTACATAGTGTAATTGTTTTCACCATTTGTATAAAGTCTATTTTCTTTGCGACTCAGTTTTTCTTAGCGATTCGCGGAATAAAGGAACCGTCTCTACCTGCAGCAAGAAAAAGTTTGTTTTAAATGTTGTCTTTGCGGATGACATTGTTTGAGTTTAAAAAGAAATAAAACATCTGAACTAGTTCTTAATAGCGTACGAATCTTTATAAATATCACTAAACTAATGCTTACATTGAATTGTAGCTTAACTTATAATCTAAAATGATTTCTTCGACGGTTAGGAGATCACAATATGACAATTTGGAAAAACCACACTTGTTAATCATTGAACATAACAGAGTTGAGAGACGACACGCGCACATTCACTCGCTCTTGAAACACTTAGTCCAGAAGTGATCCAACATATGGTAGAAATGTCGACTGACGCCGAGCAGCGAGTGTTTCTCGTCCGTGTAGCTCTGCAAATAAAATCATTGATACAATAAATTTGTGTGGAAACTATAAAAGAGTTACAAGATTTTCCCAGGACCTTTGTCTGTGGACTTTGAGTATTTACAAACCTTATTTTTTGGGTTAATACCTAGTATCGTATTATAAATTCCAGGCCAATTTGTACTTCAGTGTCAAACCTTCATTTGAGATTTAAAGCCTCCACAAAAAGAGCCATTTGCTAAAGTGATTAAAAAGGAAGTAAGGGTTATCCAAAACGAGGAGTTCTTTCTATTGTTATAAGACAGTGTGATCTTTTCACAGCTTGTCCAGCATATCGATTCCGTAAAAATCTCACCGTGAAGACTTGCGTGGAGTGAGCTATCAATTTTATCCCATCTTGGAATCCCTAGCAGCAGTGGCACTGACAGCTCACTCCACGATCACTTCACCTAAGTTTTCACGGTGAGATGGTTACAGAACAGCCCGCCAAGCAGGCTAAAAGGTAGACTAACATTATGACAAACTTTGCTTCGTCTGTTTTGCGACTGGCATACTACCAACGACTACTGTATTTACTGATTTCAACATGAAATGAGTCTTATGTTCCTTTTCCTAGACAAAAGGAATTAGGGGATAATCTCACGAAAACATCATAAAGCTGATCCTTACCATCTGCTGAAAGTCAATATCACTATGCTGCAGCTGCTTAGCCAACATCATGCTATGTTGGTAGTGCACATTGTCGTCATCAGTACCGTGCACTAACAGGTACTGGCGCCCGCGCAGCTTCTGCGCCTGTCGGATGACATCAGAGCGGTCGTAGCCCAGCGGGTTCGCTTGCGGCGTGTCCATGTAGCGCTCTGTGTACATTGTGTCTGAAAACGGAAGTAGAAAGTGTTTTTAACTTTATTTGGTAGGCATTTTTTGTAGCAGCATGAATGGATGCAATAGAAACTTTGATAACGAGGCTCGGTACCGGACTCTCCGGCAAAAAGATGGATCCATCTTTTTGCCTCGACTAAAGAGTCGAGTCGTTTATCGAAATAGTATGGCCGCCTAGTAAAAAGAGGTCTCAATCTGAACCCATCTCCAGTCCAGACAGAGATCTATTTAAAAAAGTCGAGTTATGACTGCAGACTCTTAAGAGGGGAGCGCCAGGTTGCACGCGAAATATACAAATGCACTTATTTTTTTTTATAAATGTAAGTATACCAAATATTATTGAACATTTTAAAAGAGTAACCGTGGAGTTTCTTGCCCCTTGTTCTCCATACGAAACTACCTATTGGAAGGGGCGCCTAGAATCAATTCTATTTCAATGTAAATATTGACGTTCTTAAATGCCTTTTGGTTGGTGCCTATTTGTTTTTTTTTTTTTTTGCAATTTGTAGGTCAGTGTCAGTTTGTATGTTGAACAAAATATGATTCGCGACCGCAAAAAGCATGTATTTATAGAATTCTGTAAATACGAGCTTTTTACGGTGATGATTTGAATGATTATAATTATAATCATTCAAATCATCTAAACAACCCTCTAAGTTCAATAATCCTATTGATAGCTGTTTTATGAAATTGTCAATTGACGGCTGCAGTTAACTCTACGGTAGACGCGTGCCGCTCGTTTGTATGCCTACTTATATCTCACAACTTCGCTGCTGAAATATAAAGGACCTTAAATTGTAATCAGCACTTCAATAGGTTCGATAGAACAAAAATGTCTTACCATAATACAACCAAGAAGTGACAGGCGCGACGGCAGCTGCACAGCTGAGCGTTTTCTGATCATCTTGAATGAGCATCATGGTTGACACAAACCCGCCGTAGCTCCAGCCCCACACGCCGATGCGGTCAGGGTCGATGAACGAGTATACGCTTGTTAAACTCCTGAGGAAATTGAAGGGTACTCAATATGCTATGGCTACCACGGAGTATACAACGTGCCACTCAATGGCGACATTTATTTAACTCAGATTTTTGGCCGGCAGAAGTTGCATACTTACTGTCGTTACAGGGAAGCACGACCAAAACCAAGCGGTCAGAAAGAGGTTCGGAAAGTCATAAAACACTACACTGTTTTATGACTTTCATAATTATGTTAGTCTCTATAGTATTTGCATATACAAGGACATAGGGCTCTTTGCACGTAACTCGTTTTAATTTCCATTGAAGCGATGTTATGATCCGTGACCACGGCAAATTACCCATACGCTACAGGTTCTTTAAGTACAGGTCCCTCCAACATGCTATTTTAGACTTTACGTTTACTGAAAGACGTTTATTGAAATTAAAATATGTTCATAAAATGAAAACACGAAACCATATATGTACGGGTGTTAAATTAATGTCGCCATTAAAGCGCCACGCTGCGCTGTATGAAAGAAATTTCATAGAAATGAATAGAAGTTATAGCGTCGCTTAGGACGTAGTAACGCTTCGACGAAGTCTTGTTTATACCTATACCCACAACTCTATCACCCTGTGGTAGAGGAGCCTAGACGGTTTTTGAGAAAGCATATGCAGGGCGAAAAATTTACAGCCGAGTAGGTACGACGTGATTAGAACGCCGAAAAAACATTTTAAAAGTTTTAGATAGTAGCCCCGTGATCAGGAATCACATTCGGATTTCGAAAAAGAACCAAAAATAAAGTGATCTTCACAGCTGTTGTTTTTGGTATGATCGTGTGCGGCAACTATGTTTTTACCTACTTCTGAAAAAAATCACTTTATGAGTTTAATTTTAAGAAATAGGTATAAGTAGGTTAGGTTTACATTATGATCACTATGATATGATGCCTTCTAGCCGATTTCAGCCACAGCGACTGCATTCGATAACTTTCAGGGTAGATATACACCCCGGGTGTCACCATTGTGTGGATCGCCCTGAGGACACGGTGGAGCATACGGTGGAGGTCTGCCAGGCGACCCACCGTGTTCTCGCGGAGGCGATCGGCGGCGGCGATCTCTCGCGTCCGGTCCTGATCCAGGTCATGGTACGTAGTGAGAGCGAATGGGAAGCCGTCACCTGCTGCGAAAACGTTTTGCTTGCGAAAAAGGAGGCGGAGCGCGTGAGGGAGAGGCAAATCTTGCGTCTCACGGCCCTAGTCACCGCAGGAGACGCCCTGGGCATCTGGAATCGCCAGCGGATTCTGGCTACAGTAGGCGCGGGCTTGCGGACGGCGAGTAATGGGTAGCTCGGCGTCCGGTAAGGACCAGGCCCAAAATTACACTTTCCTAATATTACGCGTCTTTCTCCCTTTTCTCGAATCGCCATCTTACTTTTTTCCTTCCTTTCACGCGTTCCATCACTCCAATCACTCGTTCAAAAACATACTTTTTAATAGTTTAGAAACGCTTAGGTATACAGCCTATTGAGTACACATCTTAAGATTAATTCTACATTTATATATGTATATATATACGTATATATACGTATATATACCTAATTATATATAACTAAGCACAAATAAATATACATAAATATAGTAAAAACAAATAAGACAAACAATAAGAAAACTATACAGTTATGATGATACTGCCAGCTTTTTGCGAATGTGCTCACGACCTTTAACTTTAAAGGATAATAAGTTGGTTGCCATTCTGATTTCTTGGGGGAGTGCATTCAGCAGAGACATAGACTGAACGAAGAAGGAAGAGTGAATAAGTCTGTGCGGTGAGTGGGACATTGAAGAAGACGATTGTGTGATGAACGAGATTTCAATTGTGGTTGGCGCAACTGTACTGGAAGTGGGGGGCTAGATAAACAGGGGAAGAGGTAGAATCAAGAAATGAAAACGCAATTAAAGCGCTGAGAGCAAAGGACGCTAACCACCTTGGTCCTTTGCTCTCTGCGCTGACGTATGGGCAACCACTTTAGAAGCGACCGGTGCGCAGAGACATGGTCATATTTACGCAGATTGAAAACGAATCGAATGCAGTTATTGAGAAGACAGTCAAGTTTGTCGAGGAGTTCTGCATTCAGGTCATAGTAGCACAAACCACCATAATCGATGATAGGGAAAATTAAGGACTGCACAAGCAGTGTCTTCGTACTCGATGGTAATAAATTTTTCAATCGGTACAGAGCCCGCAACGTTCCGGTAACCTTCTGGCTTACCCGGGCAACTTGAGTACGCCAGTTCAGTGTTCTATCAATGTGAGAGCCTAGGTCCTTCACGTCAGTGCTTAAAGGAACGATCGTTCCTTTGAAGAGTACTGGTGGCAAGATTGTATCATCCACCTTGCTAATACTATGAGAACTGCCAATTCGGATAGCCTGACACTTCGTAGGGAGTACAGCTAAAATCTGTCAGCTCAGGTTTTTATGGCTACCAAGTTCCTATAAATTGTCGATGGCGTCAGGTTATTCATCAGCCTTCCCGTGACAGTAAAACTGCAAGTCATCGCCATACAGATGATACGCACACTGAAGTTCGGAAGTTTTAAGCTGAATAAAAATAGAAAACAGAAAAGGCGAAAGTATACCGCCTTGAGAAACGCCAGTTTCCAAATCACACCAGCAGGAAGAAGAAGCGCCAACATGAACAGAATGCTGACGTTCCTGAAGGTAAGAGGAGAACCATTTCAGTGCTTCGGGAGAGACCATAATATGGGTAATCAAATTTTAATGTAGATATTATCTTGAAGAGATATGAGGAACAGGGTGTCGGGTTTTCGTATCTGGTGGGTAACTGCCCAACGATTGATGTCGGGAACTTGTATATATGCTAGCTGCGCGGTAAACTCTAATTGCGCGATGCAGGATTTGTGTGACGTCAGTGTGATGCGTTGTTCGCATGTAGCGGTGTAGATGCCGCCACAATCTGAAGCACAGTAAATAACAACTGCACGGGTCGATCGATCTGTTTAAGCTACGCTTGCCGTGGTTGGTTCTTGGATTGGTGACCATCTTCACATACTTCGACCACTCCGTGCCTCGGAAAGCACGTTCAGCCGTTGGTCCCGGCTGTCATTTGTGGATCTTTGACAGTCGTAACGGGTCGTCAGAAACCCGAAAGTCTGACAACCATTCTTACCAAGGGGTATTATCCAGCAACTGGGATGTGGACGTAGATAAGCAGTCGGTCCATGTAAAATAGTGGTATTCAGCGGCTTCCGATTAGGTTGGAAGCCGAACCTACGTTAGGTTCGGCTTAGTTAAGAAAAGACTAGGCAGATGATAAATCTCATTTCTTTTATTTTATTTTGGCTTCTCACGGTTTGATGATAAATCATAAGCACAGTTTAAAGTCCAGTAGTGATATTCTGTAACCATCTTACAACCATCTACAACACTTGGGTGAAGTGAGCTTGGGATTCTAGGGGTTCACCAAGATGGGATGACACTGACAGCTCACTGCACGCAAGACTTCACGGTGAGATTTGTACAGAATCGACATGTTGTAGTGCTATTCTGTAACCATCTCATCTTGAAAACTTAAGTGAAGTAAGCGCGGATTGAGCTGTCAGTGCCACTGATGGTAGGGATTGACCAAGCCGGGATGACACTAACAGCTCACTCCACGCTAGTCTTCACGATGAGATTTTTACAGAATCGACATGCAGGTCGAGATCCGATAATGATGAAGCCTTGCCTCTTAACTTTGGATTACAATTCAAGGTCTCAAAAAGTAAAGTATAGCCTGAACTATGCTTGTAAAAAAGTGTGGAAGAAACAATTGAATTCGAATTGTATAGTACAAACACGAAATTGAGTTAAATTGGCACTGTCACGTCACACGTTGTTTCATAATACGTACGGCAGTTATGCAAATTGATTTAACGACATAGTCAACAGCGTAGTTTTAAAAGTGATCTAATAGTTGTTTGGAGCGCGTCTATCAATTTTTTTGAAAAAGTATGAACAAAAATACGGATGGCAAAGGATTTGTATTTAGTTAGCTTCGTCGAAATAGTCGCCTTTATATAAAAGTTGTTAACATTCTTTTTTAGTAAGTTTTCTACGTATGCTGATATGATCCTCTGTTTATAACATTTGGCTTTCCTATAATCAGGCCACCTCCCTCTCTGTGAAAGGGACTGGGCCATATTCTACCACGCGGGCCCACAGTTGTTCTGCGTTATTTAATGCATTAGAAATGAGCACTCAAATTACTGATGCAAGAGACAATGCCTATGTCTTGTGCGCCATCTTGTATACTAAACTAAGCAAACCGATGGGCTAATACAGGGCGATGTTATTAGTTCCACAGAGGATCTCTCGTATCTTTGTAAGATAATAAAGTAATTGAAAAAGAACTCGAATACTTAATCTACCTTTTTAGGTGTCAAAAGGATAATCAGCCTGAAACTAAGGTTTCCTACTTTATTTTAAAGGCGCAGTGCGACGTGAGTCATGAAGAGGTCAGTTAATAGGCTTTGGTCATTAGCTATAACGGCTTCAAATTACACACTTAAAATTAAGTAAGGATTCTCGGGGAATAGTACTGCAATTGTTTTATTTCTCATACGGTTATGCATGCCAAACACTTGCTTTTTTATTTTATGACTTCAATTTATATGCATGCAGGCCTTGTAGCCTTTTTATAATAAAAAATATAGGCATAAACAAGTTAATAAAACGTAAAACTCATCAAAAGTTTAATAAAGGTTCACACTCAACGTGTCCAAAAAGTTGTATTGGTGGTCGGGACCAGGCTCTTTAGGAAAAAAACAAAATTGACGTGAATATAGTCCAAAATGTTACCACATTATTGCACATGCCATAACACTAAATCATGCATTTTGGGAATCGTATATCAAATCATAGCCCAAACGAAATGGTGGCCGAAAGACGGTAGAAGAAGCGTTGGCAGACACCAACAGCCAGATAGCGGGACGACCTACAAATGATCCCGGGGAAGACCTGGATGAGACTCGCATAGACCAGGGAAATAGGCAGAGTATAGGCCTCCTTTTGTGCCATGCACAAAAGGAGGCACAAAAGGAGGCCTATACTCTGCAGTGGTTTGAACAAAGCTGACAATTATGATGATAATTATGAAATCAAACCATGCTTCAATTTTATACCAAATCAAACAAATAGCCATCTTCCTTCCTTACCTGATGGTAGCCAAAGTATCGGACACCTCAACAGTCCCGAGCGCGTTGTTGACGGCGTGCATGGCTTCCACGCCCATGACACCAGAGCCGCGCACGTCGATGGACGCCACGATGTAGCTCCTGTTTGTTGTTAAGTACGTATTGTAATATTCTGTAAAAGTAGAAGAAGGAAGTATTATTCTCTAGGATTCAAAGTTGAACGAAATGAAGTGGCTCTCCAACTACCACTACAACCGTGGGTGCACAATGTGGAATTACTTTCTTACGCCTTTTCTCATGGTGGTAGGCAGAATCAAACTAAAGATCAAAGCAGAACAATTTACAGCAAATTATAATTCTTACCTCTGCCTAACCCATCGTGGAATACTACTATACTATATATGCAGTTTTTTTTACATATTAAGTTAACACAACACACTAATAGTAACAATAACACACGTCGAGATAGCTAATTACAAGTCTCAACAATAAGTACAGTTTAAAGTGCAGCTAGAAGGTTCTTCTTGTGCAAAAAATACACCTAAATGCCTAAAGTAAGTACACATAGCGACAGGTCCTTTACTTGGCAATCGGCCAATCGGCCTGAGGTGCTGAGCGTACCTCGCGCGATCAAATTGGTGCGATTGGAAATCACTCACACAAATGCAAAGCTCAGCTTAGGCCTCGCGGACTTTACAAACTTTACGATCACCTTTAGAATTTTAGGAACATTCTTCCGAGCAAGGCCTATATTTACTTTGAAATTGTAATTTAACATGTGTCCCGTGTATAGTTGATGTCTAAAGCAATTTAAAAATCCTGTTACATCTAAGAACCAAACCAAAACCAACATGTGCGACGCAATATGTATTATTCTATCTGCACAAATTACACACGAAGACAGATGGGGTCTGGTGCTTCACGGAAACTTTTGAAATAACTTCTGAAATTGCGGCGTCATCCACTCGAACTGCATGTGAACTCATTTATACCAATTTATACTTTTAGACATCGAACAACCAACTTTGTATGTAGGTAGTGTTATGGGTTAGGCAGAAATGTATTCCTTTTAATGTTCTAAGCCATAAAGAGTTTTTTTGCCGTGGTATAATAGGACATACTATTTTTGGTTGTTACTAAGTGCTTAACAGTATGGCCAATGAAAGTATCGACGTTTATCATCAGTTCATCAGATGAACGCTACCATAGTCCAGTTTTTAGCTATTTGAAGATACTTACTGACCTAGGACCCTTTTGACGAAAAGTCCCAAGCCCATATGGCCCAATTTTAACCTTAAAGACTTTTTGACGAAAAATCCCACACCGAATTTAAGTTGGGCAAAATAGGCCTTTAAACTCGAACTTATTTGTCGAGCCCAAAATTTAGATGAATAAAACGGATAAATAAAAACTTACCTAAATCAAAATTATCCTTAACCCGGCTGGTCCCTGGACCCGCGTAGACCCTTACTATCATGGGGTATTTCTCGCCTGATTTCATCTCTGGCGGCAGGAGAAGTTTGACGTGTCCCAGAGGATTCTCTCCTATTGACACCACATTGAAGAGTATCATCGGCAACTTGTATTGCCTGAGTTTGTCTTTCAGTCTCATATTATCTTTGATCAGTTTGAAGCTGTCGATCTGCAGTAAAGCAAATTACATTATGGTAAACGGGTACCTAATTAAGATCTATCTTCAATCTATGCATTTTTTTCCAAATTAATGTTTTATTAGCAACTATTTGCATTCCCGAAAGTTGTAATTCGATTTTCTTAAGGGACAGAGTATTAGCAATCAGTTTCGATTTCGAGACAAATTGCTGTACGTAACTACCAGGCTTTGCCGGGGGCGCTGCTATTTTATAATATGAATAAAAAACGCTATAGGTAGACCAAATCTTACCGCACTATTATATAAGAAGATCTTCGGCGGATTGTAAGCAGAGCTGCAGGTCACGATACCATAGCTGGCACCGGGCGAAAAAGACGCCGACACGTGGTGACATGACGGCTCTCTGCAAGACACACATCTCACCACTCCCCTAGAAGTGGCCCACATCTGCCGCAACCAAGGCGCATTGCCCGGAGACACCACGTAGTAAACAGTATCAGTGTCTTGTTTCCATCCTAATATCGACGTTACTGACGAGTTCCCAGGACTCAAGTCCTCAGTAGTCAAAGATAAGAAGTTAAATCGCCCCGCATGGGGGAACCTTTGGTCACCGTTGTACAAGTTTTGTATCTCCAGCATTTTATTTCCCAATCCGTCGAAGAATGGCGTCCTCACATCAATCCAGCCGTTGGATTCTGATGTCTCCTTTACGATACTGCACTTGTCTTTTTCTAAGTCACAGTTGACTAGTACGCTGACGTTTTGGCGTCTGTTGAGCCATAATACTACGAGGTTTTGTTCGGATGCCCAGTCGACCCTTCCCAGGTAGTGGTCCAGTCCGACTATGTCGACAGGTGCTGGAATGTTCCACGGTTCTCCATGAGGGTCGTCGAGTTTGAAGACGCGTAACTCTACGATTGGATTTGTTCGACCTGCCTGACAATAAATTTGGTATTTTTAGAGATTACATGTTTGAAAATAAAGATCAGAATGTGCAAATTATGACATTCATCTAAGAATTAAGTTTTTTGGAAGTTTTTCGATTAAATCATTCTTTTTGGACACACGGTTAACAAATTACATTTGTGGTAAGCAGTAAATCCATCTCATTCCTGTGCTAGTTTACCTTTGGATACTTGAAGTGTACTATTTCAGGATACTGATTGTTAATGTCGAAGGGCTGCCCATAGTAGGGATACGTAGCTGTTTCGACATTGCTATCGTTGAACGAAGCTACTGCTAGGTAGCTGCCTCTAGGAGAGAACCACATGGCTTCGGCTGCGTTGAACATCTCCTCTGAAAATAAGATTTGCCAAATTAGTAACGTGGCGGTTGTCTTGTTTACCATTTAAACTTGAAAGTGGTACTGCTGCTGACCAATGCCTTGGTCAGCACCATTAGCATTCTGTAGTCAGTCTTGTAAGATTAGTTGAAAATTCAACTCCATGACACCTATGATGGCGCCAAACACAGCCGTCATGGTAATGATAAAGATGCTGTTATGTGTATAAACATGTGTGACATGATACATATGGATGGAAACGAGTTTAATATTGTTGGTTCAACATGTTATGCCATATTCGGTGTACAAAATAGTTTATAATACATAATTGGAAATTATAAATGAGGTAATATTTAAATTATAGTCAACATTCAATCAATCAAAAAAAAAAACTCCTCTGTTAGATGATCGTAGGCTTAACTAAAAGCATTTCACAAATATTCATATTTATCTTACGAATAAGAAAAGCCCATCAGCTCACCTTCATAAATCCAGTCCGTGACACCATGGTATATTTCCCCTGGCTGGCCATCTTTAGTGAGGGCTACAGCATTGTCAGTGTCCACATCATGGACATAATACACGTTGTTCTCTCTGACGTATGCCAAGGAACGTCCACTGCCCCATACCACCACGTCCAGGGAGTTCTGTCCCAGTCTTATGATGGATCTGGATATTAAGATGAAAGTCATTTTATATTTGTGTGAAAAATAACTCGTGGAGGAAGATGTAGATGCCTTTCCCTACTGTCGATGCATTGCATAGCTCGAGCAGCGCATCTTCCTCGCACATCTTACTCGCTCCGCTAGACAGCTTAGCATAGTGGAAACGGTCACATAGTTTCGTAGCTTAGAAAAAGCAGCCTTACAGTTGGAGACTGACCAGAAAGCTTTAATATCAGTTGCAATGTTAACTTCAACTGAATTCATATTATATTTTATAGCATACTAGCTGTTGCCCGCGACTTTGTCTGCGCTCCAGGGTGAAAAGTAACCTATGTCCTTACTCCTTACCCAGGTCATGGTGTAATTTTGTGTGCTTTCCCATACTTTGAGCAATTGTCAAATAGGCAAAACAACTACATTCACATGCTAAATAATTACATGCATTTCTTAGTTAGTCACCATAGTGACAAGTTTGTATTTTTTGACACCAACATTTTTGTTGAAAAGCTAAAGTCGACTAGAGATACTGTGTATCTGCCGATTAGTTTTAGACGTCAAATAGCTAGACTATTAGCTTTTATTATTAACCCAGACATAAGTAGTATGTCGAAGTCACCTTTAGTTAGCACCACTATTAGTAATAGTACTAATGTTGAGGTGGTTAGCTCAGATAATTTAAACTAGTTTGTAAGACAACAGAAGGTACCAATAATACTACAGTTCCACTTAAAAACAAAAAGGTATTTTCTAGCACTACAATAGTTAACTGTAGAAAAGGGGCTAAGCAGAAATCCTTGAAATTATTTCATCAAAATATTCAAGGATTTAACTCCAAACAATTGGAAATTGAATTGTTTTTAGAAAAAACAATGTTTGACATTATTTGCATAACTGAGCATTGGTTAAAAGATTCTGAAATGTTAATTAATTACGAGAATTATAATGTGGCCAGTTGTTTTAACCGAAAATCAATGCTGCGTGGTGGTTCACTAATCCTAATTAAACGTTGTATAAAATCAAAAGCTCGTAAAGACATAGTTGAACTATCGGTTGAACATAGCGTTGAACTGTCTTGTGTTGAGCTAGATAAGCATGTTATAGTGTGCGTTTACAGACCCCCAAATTATCAAAACTTCTCTATATTTGAGTCAGTAATGGAAGATGTTTTGGCTAAACTTGCAACTGGTAATAAATCAGTTATTATCTGTGGAGACTTTAACATTAATATTTTAGAAAATAATTCAAATACCAGTAGATTATTGAATTTGTTTAAATCATTCAATTTGTCAAATGTGTTTTTGGAACCAACCCGAACAACTACAACTTCTGTTTCATGTATTGATAATGTATTTTGTTGCTGCGACTATTTAGATAAAGCTATCGTTAATTATCTCCCTTCAGATCACAGCGGTCAAACCGTAACTTTTGAGTCCAACATAGCGATACAAAAAGTGCAGATACAATCCAGACCAATAACATTTGTCAATTTAAATAAATTTAAAAGCACTTTAATTTGTAAGTTAAGTAATCAGGACCTTACAATGAATAATGTTAATAGTTTGTATAAAGAATTCTTTTCGGTAGTTCAAACCGAGTTTAATAATATTTTTAAGAAGAAGTCTAAAAGTATCAGCCCTAAGTTTTTATTTAGTGACTGGGCAACTAAAGGACTTAGGAAAAGTAGGGAAAAACTTTTCGAGCTGTATGGCCTTAAGCCTTATATTAACACGGAAACTTTTAATAAGTATGTTGCTTCTTACTCAAAAATTTTTAAGAACACTTGTAAGGCAGCTAAAGCCTTATACATTAGCAACAAGGTAAAATCAGCAGACAATAAAATAAAGACGGTTTGGAAAATTATCAATAATGAAACGAACAGGATCAAAAAGCAAAATTCTGATTACACACTGGAGACGTCACGTGGTCTCATTTGCGATAACAAAAAAGTTGCTCAGGAATTTGTGAATTTCTTTACCAGTGTCCCACTAAAAACCACTGAAATGTTAAATTCTTCGCCCTCGCGTGCTTTTGATTTAATGAGGACGAATATTTCTGCCTGCCCGATTGAATTTAACTTTAAGCATATTAACCCCTTAACAGTAATAAAATCTTTTAAGCAAATCAAGATCAAATTGACCGAAGATCTTTGGGGAATGTCTATTAAAGTCTGTACCTCCATAATTGAAACTATAGCACCTTACTTAGCCTTAATATTTAATTTGTGTGTGGATCAAGGAGTCTTCCCGGATCTAATGAAATACAGTAAGGTAATACCACTTTTCAAATCCGGGGACAGTAAAGACACTAATAATTATAGACCTGTGTCCGTGTTGCCGGTTTTCAGCAAGGTTTTTGAAAAGATAATGCTTAGTCAGTTGCTCAATCATTTTAATACTAATAAAATCCTTCACGAGCAACAGTATGGTTTCACCAAAGGGCGTTGTACGACCGACGCTGGTGTTACCTTATTAAAACATATTTTTAACGCGTGGGAAGATGCTCAAGACGCCATAGGAATCTTTTGTGACCTCTCCAAGGCATTTGATTGCGTCGATCACGAAACCCTGCTTTTGAAACTTGAGCATTACGGACTTGGAAAACTTGCGCTTAGTTTAATAAAATCTTATTTAAATGATAGACAACAGCAAGTTCAAATAAATGGTGTCAATTCACTTGGTTTAAAGGTAAAAATGGGTGTTCCACAAGGCTCGATATTGGGTCCTTTCCTCTTTTTAGTATATATTAATGACCTACTCCATTTATTAATAAATCAACCACAAATGGTGTTATTTGCTGACGATACTTCCTTAATTTTTAAGGTAGATAGACGTGCTTCAAATTTTGACGACGTAAATAACGCCCTACTGCTGGTCCAAAATTGGTTCACGGCTAATAATTTAGTACTAAATGGAAATAAAACTAAGTGTATAAGATTTTCTTTACCAAACGTCAAGAGTAGTGATTGTGAGATAGTATTGAATCAAGAGAAGCTAGAATTCGTCGATAAAACGGTTTTCTTGGGGATCACGCTCGACTCAAGGCTACAATGGGGTCCTCATTTAACATCTCTAGCAGGACGGCTAAGTTCAGCAGCTTACGCTGTCAGAAAAATCCGTCAATTTACTGATGTAGATACCGCGAGGCTGGTCTATTTTAGTTACTTTCATAGTATCATGTCTTACGGTATTTTGCTTTGGGGACGGGCTGCAGACATCGAGTCTATTTTTATTCTGCAGAAAAGAGCCATCAGAGCCATATATAATCTCCGCAGGCGCGATTCTCTAAGGGAATTGTTTAAGGATATTAACATCATGACTGTACCTTGTCAATACATCTATGAAAACATCATGTACGTAAGAAAAAATTTACATCTTTACAGTAAAAGAGGTGAAAGACATAATTATAGTACTAGAAATCGGGACCTATTAGTTCAACCAGGTTTCAGACTGGCTAAAGTAGACTCATCTTTCATGGGGTACTGTTTAAAATGTTATAATAAAATACCTCCCCACATACTTCAACTGAATGAGACAAAATTCAAATCCTTTGTCAAACGCACACTATTCAGGCAGGCATATTATAGGTTGGAGGACTACATAACTGATAAAAATGCCTGGCTTAATGCCGGTCCTGCTCCACACCACAACTAATTAATTGACATTCGAATCACTGTTGAAGCTGCTGAAGATAGTAAGAATTTATTTGCATTATATAAACTCAATCTCCTTTTATTATATAGATGCATTGCACAGATGTGAGTACTTTGTACTATAGAGCTACCATTTACCGGGTAATGTCATAGATTGACTTGAATGTGCCTTGGCGGCTGATAGTATGTCATGCTCACTCAAATGTCTCGCTGACGGTGGCGCGTGTGTCGGATCATTTAGCTCCCTTCAAAATGGTTGAGCTGAATGGTGCTGATCCATGCGTCATGTTCGTGAACGGGCGCCGTCAGTTGGGACTGGTCATCTCTTAGCTGCCAGGGCTTATTTTAATAAATTATTAGCTGGATTGTTTTTAATTATGTTTTGATGCACTCTGGACGCTTTTAACGTGTACGGTTTTTTGTACATCGTTCTCACTTATAGTGAACAACATTAATCGATGTAACTAAGATATATGTAAAAACATTATTATTTAAAAGAGTGTCCATGGAGTTTCTTGCCCGTTCTTCTCCATAGGTACCTACTACGCTTTGGAATGGGCAACTAGCTTCATATTTCTGACTGACCGACTCCTTGACAATTCAAAAGTGCCTGTAAATGGTTTAATTGAAATAAATGATTTGAGTTTGAGTTTGAGAGTTTGAGTTTGAGTCTATGTGCCAAATTTCATCCAAATCCGTTCAGCCGTTTTGGCGTGAAATCGTAACAAACAAACAAACTTACTTTCGTATTTATAATATTAGAGGATATAAGCCTCCCTTTTGAATCTCGTTCTTTGAATGTTATTTTTTTTTCAAAATCGCATATTTCTGCGTTTTTCCGCTTAATTAATCAAGAAAAGAATTGTTCCTTGAACCGTGTTAAAGCAGCCCTGATGTCTGAAGTCAATTTAATTACACGTATAAAAGATATCTACTGAATCAGCCTTTAACGAGGGCCCAGTGCGGGTTGGTAGATGTCACATGTCTTCGAATTGTTGGTTTTAGGACCGATCTGGGAGTTTTCTCACGATGTTTTCTTTACCGTTTTGAGAGCAGTGGTGATAAAATAATTTATACAAAGTGAAGTGTGCGCGGCTGTTACCACTGCTCAAAAAAGATATCTGACTTTGGTTAAATCAGGCCACAGTCAGCCAGACCTTAAAAGTAAAGCAGAAAATTAGAATAGGTATAAATGAATGAATGAGTGAATGAATGAATGAATGAATGATGGATGATGTATCTACAGATATTAATGAATGTAAAGATGATTGCGATTTAACTTATGAATTTATTTTACAATTTGATTTTATGTACTACTTCAGACATTTATATTAGTTGTTTTATAATAGTATTCTTGTGTTATGTATATATTAGGTGGTTACTATTTTACTAACATAATTATTAAGTAGGCATACTAACAGAAATATGGATCACTTGGTCTGACTTAAATAAATAAATAAAACTAAATTTTAAACCAACAATTTACTGTTAAACATATTTTATGTTAATAGTTATATTATTACCTATTCATCCATATTATGTAAGAAAAGTTGCTAAGAACACCATAAGCGAATGTGTTATTTCTACGATTATATTAATTACATATGCCATTGTTTCTAAAACAATACTGAATGTATTGAATGACATGTTTCATAAGAATTGGAAACATAATAATTAATGGAATTAATGTTATAAAATGTAACTAGGAGATACGATTGTTTGAAGCACACAAACCGTTAAAACAAAGTGGTTTTGACTGTAAACATAAATATTATAACCATTGTAAAATATCTAGTCCTTTTTCCTGAAAACAATGTTTTAGCCTTATCAAAGGAAGGATGGTTTTGTGGTAACTTATTAGCTGCATACTTACCCGACAACGGTAAGGTCATACGAGACAGTTAGCTATAAAACTAAGTACTTACTTTATCACCTTTTACCGTATGGTATTTTAAACCACATAACGTTACTGAACGGTAAATAAAACCAGGCATACTTACACACATAAAAAAAGTCTAAGCAACACATACTGTTTCAAATTATTAATAATTATGTAATTTCTTACTAAGTAGGTAATACCTATGTAAACTGTTTTGATCTAGAGGACATACTGGCTGGTTGTAAAAAAACGAGTATCATTTGTTTTTATTTTTCCCCAAATTCAAAAGCGAATGCATTTGTTCGAGTTTTATAGCAGTTTCTTTGCTTGTTAAAATTTAGTATTCTGTATAAATTTTATGAATTAAACGATAATTTGAAAAAAGTTTTGATCACATTTGGATTTTGAGACATTTTTTACGTCATGGAGCGACGTCATTTGAACGCAGATGAAATGCATAGAGATGTAGGGATGTTGCAAGCGGGAAGAAGTCAATCTCAGGTATCTCGGTATTTTGGTGTCAACAGAAGCGTTATTTGCCATCTTCATCAGCGTTACACTAACACGGGAGATCCTGCTGAGCAACACCCAGGTCGAGGAAGGTGGCAAGATCGATACATATACAACTGACTGCAAGACGCCAGCCAATGTTAACCGCCCGAGAGATAGGTTTAAGGCTACAAAATTCAAGTGGTGTTGTTGTTAGCTGCCAAACTGTGCGAAATCGACTGCATGAGTATGGCCTACGAGCACGACGGCCAATTAGGTGCCCACCGATACGTCACGGGAATCGCGCTCGTCGAAATGAATGGTGTAGGGAACCCATTACATGGACCCGGGAACAATGGGATAAAAATTTATTTTGCGATGATTCTCGATTTGGGTTCAAGCCTGATACTAGAAGGGTAAGAGTGTACCGTCGTCCTGGAAATACTGAAAGACTGAGGTGCGTTTAGGAAGTGCATCCATACAACGGCTCAACAGTTATGGTATAGGCGGGTATTATGAAGCACAGACGAACAGAGCTTGTTTTTGTAAATGGTAACATGAACGCTGTAAATTACGTTGAGGATGTTCTAAGGCCTTATGTCCGTCCATTCGCACAAACGCTTGGCTCCGATTTCACGTTGATGCATGACAATACGCGTTCGCATACAGCTTTGTACACACGGGAGTACTTGGTAATGGAAAACATCCTGGTATTGCCTTGGCCTGCACAATCGCCAGACCTCAGCCCCATCGAGCATGCATGGGACATGCTCCAGATACGTGTTTTAAAGGACTTGGATGGAGTGACAACCACCCAACAACTGATGGACTTACTAAAATTTAATTGGGAGCAATTGCCGCAGGATAACATTCACAGTCTCATCGATTCTATGAATAATCGGTGCCAGCAAGTTCTCAATAACAGAGGAGGCCACACTTTGTATTAATTTATGCAATTTTTGTACAACCATTTAATTTTAATTTAAGTTTAGTTGATTAGGCACCTTACTTTGTACTACGTACTTACAGTACTTACTCGTAATTATTGTTAATTAAGATTATAAAAAAACTAACGTTGTTTAATTTAAAAAAATAATACAAAAAAGTAATCCTAAGGGTTTAATGCGAAAACAAGTTGTAAAATTGAAATTTGTATGTGTTGCTTAGACTTTTTTGATGTGTGTATTTTGCTTTGTAAGATATTTTTTCTTTCATATTATAACTACTAGCTGTTGCCTGCGACCTCGTCTGCGATCCAGGATAAAAAATTATTCTCTATTTCCTCACGCTGATCATGGTCTATCTATGTGCCAAGTTTCATCCAAATCCGATGAGCCCTTTTAGCGAAAAACGTGACAAACGAACAAACTTAATTTCGCATTAGTAAGGATGGTGGAAATTTGAATAATGATTGTTATACGGGCTTTTTGTTTGGGTGAGAAATCATCAAATTCCGCTCAGGGTGGAGCAGGCGGGCGTGTCAGACTTTTACTGACTAAAACCCACCCGTGTTCCTTCAGTTGCCAGTGCCAGGAGGCCACGGTATCTCTTTCGAACAACCCGCGACTTGTTATACGGGCTGGTCTGTATGTCATACCCTAGAGCAAAAGCCTCTTCTCACACCGATTTCTCTGGTCATATACATTATCTGCCTGCCTATGTTAAACTAGGTTGAAGTCGGCTTCAAGCCTAACAAGATGCAGCCTAATACCAGTAAATTTTCCAGTCAACGTCCTATATGAAAATGGGCCCACCGTCAGCTAAATCGGCAGATCAAATCTACACGTGTGCGCACTACCTACATAGTTATTTACTTTGATTACTTACTTGGTCTCAAGGTCGTATATCCAGTACTCGGCGGTGCTCGAGTGTCTGTATTTCTGCAATAGAAAGTTGCATTGTAGAGGCATGTACACGTTATAGGTTAGTTTCCTATTAATTAACTAGCTAGACTGATACTGTTAGCCACGAAAGCCGATTAATACTCGTACTTTAGTTTTTAACATCCTAATGACTGAACAGATACACAAATCGTTACCTATACATATACAGTATGTGTTTGAAAAGGTGTGGTCAAAGGAGGATGTCAGTTTTACTATGGGTGCTGGTCCATGTGTATTGTACCTTAAACGTAAGGTCTCAAGAGCAAAAAAAAAAGCTAGAGGAACTGATATTTTTGTACTTAAGGTACGGTACAGTGCACTTCTGCAACACATTTGGACCAATGCTGAGAATGTCCTTTAAGGATGTGGTACAGACCATCAAACTGATCAACTTTCTCAATTGGAACAAAACCGTAAACGCGATAAAATTAAAAAGTGTCCCATACAAAACTTCAATACCTACTCGATCCAAATATGGGAGGGCTGATTATTTTTCTGATACACGCTTTAAATGTATGCTACTTAAGGGAGCTACATTACCTAAACGCAAGTTTTATTATGCCTAAAAGTACCTATATGATTCACTGCAGTAAAAAAAAAACAGAAAAATATATGATATTCTTCATGATATAATTATATGTTAGTTAGACAGTGAGTTGAAAACATAATCCAACTAATTTGATACTATAGAAAAAAAACACGGAGATACCTCAAAAAAAAAACTTTTTACGAACACGATCATTCTGTTTTGGTCAGATTATTCTACAAGCAACATATTAACGTAAAAGTGTTTTATTTTTTCAATAGATTTTTTTTAAATAGATAATTGCTTCATTTTTTGAAGCGCTGTGTCATCGCGTTTTCTTTCTATTCTACGCAGTCTGACAGTGACCGCGCTGTAGCTCTTGTCAGCTCTTAAATAACAAATTCGTGAGGAGTTTGTCTTATTTAAGCTAAGCCCCGATTTTTCAATAGTCAGATAACCTAAAACTGAGGAAAAAATATTGCGGTTTAACAGCTTTTGTACAGAAAATATGTCAAACTGTCATATTTATTCTTCCGATAAAACTTACATTTCTATTAAATAACCAGCCCTTAGTTATGTTGTAGTATCACATGGCAAGCTGAAAAGCGAATATTTTTGTGTCAATGAGATGATAATTAATAATTACGTAAAAGAAATAATGTTAAACGCTTTTCGTTGTGGATTGTACTATGTAAATACGTTTGGTTCGATTTACTAATTAATTTTATCACAGAAACAATGCGTTTTGCGGTAATGGTTGGCCGAATATAGAATAACAACTGGACTTCCTTATTTGTTGGTATTTACATAATAATATTATACCTTTCGTAATTAATGCTTATCAATTAAGGTTTGTGTTATAGTTCTGTATTTAACCCTAAACTAAGTTATAAGATATTACTATAAAACCACAATTGTTTAATTAAATTGTGGTGCGTTAATTCTAAGTAGGTGTCTTACTAAACCAATTATTTAAACTGGATCCGGGTGTTTATTTTAATACGCAGAAGCATGCGTTTATGATTGTCATTTTATGCAAATTAAAAACAAATGAATTGGATCAAATGCATGCCAATAAATTAGCATTTGATCTGAGCATTTGATCTGTTAACACGTGGACTTTACATAAGATATAGATAACATAAGATACAAGATCAAACACTGAGTGTTTGATCTTGTATCTTATGTTAATTACCTCCTTGTAATTAAAACCAGACTAGACTGGTGCCATTTAATAAACCGCATTTAAATGTCTTCGACTGTTACGTTTCTTATTAAACAAGTCTGTAATGTTATAAAAAGTTTCACTTTGGCTTGTTTTGAATAAACTTTTCTTTAAAAAAAATACCCTATTTCCTTTTCCAAGTGCCAATCTACCTCAACGTTCAAATTCATGAAAATCGGTAAAGTAGTTTATACGAAAACACATAACAACCAAACCGCCAAGCAAACTAACTCTCGCATTTGGAAAAATAAGGCATCGTGAGATCGCGAGGTCGTGAACCAAGCGCGTCTTAACAACAAACAAAAACGTGCATGTAGGTATGTACGTATGTATGTATGTATGTATGCTTCGTAATACTGAATATATGAATTAGGCACGCCTTGACCTGAACTATTAGATAACGTGTGTCGCAAGTGTTGAGAGAAGGGAGTCTGGCCAGTAACCGGAGACCATTGCATGTAACTATGTTAGCAACAGTATTATATTACTAACTACTATACTCCATTTTCACCGTATAACATTAGAAACAAGAGGCTCGCACTAAATCGGCAGGAGTTAAACATTTATTTTCCTTTAATCATATTTGTGCACATTCAATCGATCTACTAATAACGATGCTTGGCATAACCGGTTTATGCTGATCTCGCATTATTTTAGTACATTAAATTAAACAATTTTTAGTAACAATCACTTTATTAAAACAACTTTATAACAATGGGCGTAACGTATTAATATATGTTTTCAACAAACAAATTTAGTCACTGCTACCATCAGTCATCACAAATGATAATAATTTATTGAAATTGGTGGTAACAGAGCCTTTTTTATTTCTGTCTAAATATAGTAGTATGTAGTAGTCGCGGTTATAACATGATTATAAAAACAAAGCGACGTGAATTTTAATTAATAGTTGAAGTGTATGACGTCAAACTGTTTTTCATGAACTAAAAATGTATGCGTACCTACCCAGGTACACGTGTTTTTCTTTTTTAACATGTACTTTTTGCCAATACAAATGTGTGGTAAACATGCTCCCAATCATGATTGTAACAAAGTGAAAAAAAAATCTCTCCTGCAATTTTGGTAGTTTTAAAAACTTTTTCCACCATTTGAACGTTCATATTGGCACCCGAACTTAATTATTGTCTATCGAAAATGGAATTGCATATTGTACATAGTTTTCTACATTTACAGAAAACGAAACCTAAAAAATGCTGTATCTGTTTCGTATCCAAGCAGTACCAATTATTACTATTCTTTAAGTAAAGAAAATTATTTCTCTATTTGCATACATTATCGACGAAGCTGAAACATCTAATCTAATGGGTACCTACCCACTATTAGGTCCATAGATACGAAATTGGCGTTTCATATGGTATAAGCAAAACGATTTTTTTCATGTGATATTATATATTTATTTAATCAAAGTATCTACTATTGTTACTCGTATCTATGTATTTTCACTTTTTATAGGTAGTTCATAGATTAATTTGCAGAAAAACTAATGGAAGCGAGAATTAATAAAATCTTTGAAGACGGTTTTGACTGTGGTTTTGGCTGCCTCATCGGAATTGAGTATTTTTTCCTGGACAGATTACCACTTTTTCCGCCATTTGGACAATTTCTTTGTCCAAATTGCGGAAAAAGTGTGAATCTGTTAGCAAGCGGAGTTGTTAGCACGGAGCTGTGAGCAAGGAGCTGTTAGCACGGAGCAAGGTCCGTGTATGGTGGGTGTCGGTCGAAGACATTCCAATCGCAGCTCCTCTTATTTAGCGTCTGTTGTGCAGTGTGTTATCCTTTTTCTGAAGCAGCGCCAGCGGTGGCTAGAGCAATTGACCAGTCTCTGTTGTTTAACGGCTAGCATTTTCAGGATGGTTTGCAATCGTTGACGATACAGACCTGCCGTAATCATCTGGCCAGATCTTAAGAAGCTGTAGTGGATGACACCAGCATTGGTCCCCACACACACTTACCGGTACCTTCTTCTGAGTCAACTTCCGGTTTCTTTTACAGTAGCTTCCATATTAAATTATATTAATCCTTCGAGCTGTTTCTGCAGCGGTGGTACCACGGTAATATGCGTAACTAACGCGATATTTTAAGTTTGCCATGTTATGAACAGCATGTGGATTCTGTAAAAATGTCACTGTGACGTCTTGCGTGGAGTGAGCTGTCAGTGCCATCCCGTCTTGGTCAATCCCTAGCATCAGTGGCACTAACAGCTCTCTCCACGCTCATTTCACCTAATTTTTCACGGTGAGATGGTTACAGAATAGCACTACTGAACGGTGTCAAAGAAAAATCTAATAGCGCTAAAATAAAAGAATTACTAAATTAGAAACACTACTAAACAAGCCTAAATTTTAAATAAATTTGAATTTGGAAGCCCTAACCATACGCCAGATATTTGAGATCAAACTGACCAGAGGGCCTAGACGAAGTAACATTCGTAAAATTCGACTAGCGATGAGGCTAGTAGAAATAGCGAAGTTTCATAGTGAAGCGATAACGATCGTAGAAACAGAATCGCTCCGAAGCGAATGCCATTTGTCTGGGCCCTCAGATCGACAAAACGTCAATTTCATATGCCTAATATTAGCCATAAATACTTCATTTGTTTGCCTGTAGTAACGTTTATAACACTTTTGTGCGTATCCACGACAGGAAATCAAGTTTTGTAATCAAAACTTATTAAAACATAAAACTAACGTAATAGGTAGGTATATGAAAAAAAACACTTAAAAACACAAACTCTGACTATTATGTACATAATGTGCTGAAAGGTGTGTATTGATTTTTTGTAGCCGTTTAGATGTTAAACAACGGTGTTTATAAACTTTCGCTGTTGACCATATCGACCATCTGATGATAATTTGTTACGTTTACGTATCTTATACCTACGTAAGTATGTACGTACTTGCTTACCTACTTGCTTTATATTACGCCAACGACGATTATTATCAGTTTCCAATCACAACACAGAATTTCATCATTATAATCGTAGTTTTTACGCTGCGCTGTTGCTAATGACTCGCAAAGAAAATTGTAAACTAAAATGAATGAAAATCTTTCAGCGTGAAAATATAAAATTCATTTATACATGCTTGCTTGCTTTACCTACACTGAAAATTGGTAATGAAAGTGATAACGTAAAAACTTTTTATACAGACAACACATTTAATAACAAGTTTCCACGCACAGTAACTGGAGAATAAATAATAGGAAACATCCGAAATTAAACGTTATTTTGACTAAGGTAAACAAGCAAACAGAAGACCAAATCTCGTACCTAAAAAACGTTTAAATTCTCTTAACTCAGCGACAATGGTGGAGAGCAGTGGTGGCCCAGTGGTAACGGCCGCGACTTCGAGTTGTAGGTCGTAGTTTCAAACCCAGACAGGCGCTTTACACACATCGTGAGCAAACCGGCATGTCTTAGAACCAAAACTTCGAAGACATGTGACTACCAACCCGAACTGGGCCCGCGTGGTGGTTTACGGCCCACTCCCTCTCACAGAGAGGAGGCCTGTATCCCAGTGCCACGGAACATAATAGGCTGATATGCATGCAGCGACAATCAATGTCAAAATTTAGGTAAATGATCGTATTTTTGACTGATGATTGAGGCTGAGATAAGAGCTAAATATTTCGCTGTGTTTTCGCTACTCACCGCTGCTGCTGTTTTACCCTTGGCTCAACGATAAAGAGAACGTGGCTGTTCAATCGGTAAGTGATTTAATTCTTGCTTGTCTTTCAGATCGAATGCGTACGCATTCATCCATGTTCTTGCCCGCATCTCCACCACTTGTAAATTTTCTCCAAAAAAACCACCAAAATGTGCTTACAAAATGATCAACCATTGAGCGTTCCCTTAATCATATTGCAAAAACGACAGGAATGTACTCCCAGGGGAACATAATAGTGCAAGGATTCCCTCTCTAGCATTCCTAGGTGGCAGCGACGGAGTGCCACGAAAGTAAGAGATGAAGCAATCCAGATTAAAAAGGCAGTATCACGAAAGAACCTTTTTTGTCGGTAAACTCATTGTTAAAGGAGTTCGAATAATAACCTTGCATAATCGATTGGTCAAGATGACGAACCGTTTACGATTGCCTACTGTCTCATCTTTTTTTTCTATTTGACAATCTGTGTTTGGTTTGTGTGTTTCGAAACCAACTTTTTCACGTTTTGGGTCAGATTTGACTTTGTAGGTAGGTAGTTAACTATTTATGGAAATAACCTGAGGTAGGTGTAGTTTTTCTAAATATATGTAAAATACCATTGCAATTAGGTACGTGGGATATTTTTTTAAAAACCTTATGATAAAAATAACTCTAGCGATTAAGTACCTTAGTGTTTTTATTTACCTTGATTGGCTACCAGACTATTTCTGAGTTAAATCGGAAACAAGGAAAACACACATTACATCACGCCTTGTTTCCCCGAAAGGGTTGGGCAGAGGTGTAGGTACCTATAGTGCTCCCACATTTCGCCAGTTATGTTTAGGTCCCATGTAATAGGGGGCGAGCCTGTGACAAGGAAAAATCCGATCCGTTTTTAACTAATTAATGTTTCACAATGTAACATTGTCCCATTCCTGAGCGAAAGCCTTAGTTTAACCCATTTAAAATGTAAATAGATAAGAAACTCACTTTCTGTTTATTCGTCATTAGCAGCAAATATTTCATGTCCTGGGAAAACGTCGACATTGTGAAGTTCCGAATCTTAGCCTGGAAACAGAAATTAAGAACAATATTTAAAACAAAACAACAATTAGAACAGCTTCAGTGACCATCTCCCAAATAAATTCAAAATCTAATAAGAACTTGTCTATGGTGTCTTAAAAACGTCAAAAATCACAATAACCAATGAAGCTACTACCAAAAGGAAAGTTCGATGAAGGTAGAACACCACAGACTATGCCACACACCTTGTTTTTGAATTAAGAATTTGAAGTTGAAAACTTTTCAAACTGTACCATATCATTCCTCCAATGAAGCCTGCGAAACTCACCTTAGTTGTAAAACCTAAGTTGCAAATAAATTTTGAATTGCGCGGGCTTTCACGTTAAGGAGGCACCAAATGCCTAGATTAAGTATAGCTTGACCTTTTATGAAGCTATTATGACTCGACAATAAAAACACTTCAACATTCGATGAAACGCAATTCAATTCAGCGACAAAGGTGACGCGAACACTTACAACGCTCAGCATAAAAGAAATACAAAGCAAGCAAAAAGTCTTAAAAAATATCAAAGGAAAGACTCGTTCAGTATAAAAATCTTAAGTTTCTCAGTGCCTCTTACCAGGTCCTGTTCATCTAGAACTGCAAAGAAAGTCTCTTGAGGCACATCGAATTTCCAGACACCGAGCCCTGGTTCCTTGTAAATGTATTGTGTATCTGAAATAAGTAATTGTTATACGTTATTTAATGAGGTATCTAAGTAGGGTGAAATTTTCATAGTCTTGACTAACTCGTTGGCCTAGTAGTAGCAAGAGCTCTTGCTGAGCATGAGTTCCTGGGTTCGATTAACGGTTCGGGCAAAATGTTAGTGTGTTTTTCCATTAAAAATTCTCAGCAGCACAGTTTATAATCTAGAATGTAAGATCGAGCGAAGTGAACCCGAAATTTGCTATCAAATCCTAGCTACGATGCTAGCAAATAAAAGCGCAAAAATCGCAGGGCGTTTGCCCAGAGTGGCTAATGGAAAAGATGGCCCTGTCTATGCCATTTGATGACAATAGACCCTATAATACACATGGTACAGGTGAACTGTGGGTGTACTTACTATACGTACACTGCTGCCTAACCTTTCCGGATGGGCAGGCGAGATGTTATTACACGTATGTTTAAATGATAATGATAAATGATTTTAATTCTGTAAGTAAGTTTGTACAAACAGATCTCAATCATATTTTATAAACTAGATGAGATCGGCGTTCCTGACTACTTTGAGAAGAAAGGCCGAAACAAACGCAGAGGTCTCTTTTTTAAAGTCCAGACAAAATCTTGGTCAGATCTTGTGAAGACCATGTATATTGATGTCAGAAATGGTCCTTTGAGGAAAGAACCACATAGATTGAGTGGACCTGTGCAGTCAGTGCAAGCATTTGTCAGTAATCATGCAGCTCAACTCAAAACTTAAGGAGCTCAACGATTCGACGATTACAAAACAATACCTAAGAAAGGACATTTGGGTAGGCCGCATAAATTACTCAAACTGCCAGACCACGATTAAAACTAACTGAAAACAAAAAGAAAAAAACATTGTCTTACATTCACAATTATTAAAACAATGTAATATTAATTACGAAAGCATAGGAAAGTAGGGTGAGATAGTCTCGTTAATGAAGCTCATTGAGATGACTTAACGTAAATACCGTTCTCATGACGTTGATGTTTGGGAGCTAGTAAAACAAAGATTGTAACAGTGTCTTAAGAACCCGTAACCTCTTCGCATCACTCCTTTAGAGCCAGGAGGGTAGGCAGATGTGTACCTAACCGTAGTACCTACACCCATATTGCGACAGTTATGTTTTGTCTAAGACATCTTGAACTAGAACCACAACTCCAGACTCTGCGGTTTTAATATGATCCTCCTAGGGGAAAACCTGCTTGGACCCAGACGACCCAAGACCATCTAGGTAGTTAAAACCCAATATAAAAATTGGCCTAGTTTACCTACCAATTTCTATCATATTCAAATTCTTTTCTACATAATAATGATAAGCTTTAGTACCAACTGCTGTAAAAAATCCTTTATTTATACAGAGAAGGCATGAGCATTGATCGCGACGCTTGGTCAAGGTTGATTGGTGATTTCAGACTTATCCGCGCGACTACGTCCGCATGTAATTTCTTGTTTTAGCATATAAGAAATCCTATGACATTCGACATTACTGCAGCTGTCCATTAGTGAAAGAATTTTCGTAATCGGATCAGCATGTCAATTCTATATAAATCTCACCGTGAAGACTTGCGTCGCCGAGCCGTCAGTGTCATCCCGTCTTGGTCAATCCCTTGCATCAGTGGCACTTGCAGCTCACTCCAGGCTCACTGCACTGCACCACAGTAGAGCCAAAGATTACCCCGTACATACAAACTCACAAATTTTACCCCTTTATAGTGTTACTAGATTCTGCCCGCGACAACGTCTCGTCTGTGCAAACTTTCTTGTTCCCCCGGCCCTCCCCGTCTAAACGCATCGCCTGCCGGCGTTAGCGTCGTTGCTGACTTTTTTCTCTTTGGCTCGGCTCCTATGGATCTTAGCGTGATATTAAATAGCCTAGCTATAGCCTAGCTATAGCCTAGCTATAGCCTAGCTATAGCCTAGCTATAGCCTAGCTATAGCCTAGCTATAGCCTAGCTATAGCCTAGCTATAGCCTAGCTATAGCCCTACTCAAGAATTGGGCTATCAAATGAAGACAGATTTTTTCATTTCCAACCGGTAGTTCCAGAAATTACCTCCTACATTCAAACTTACAAACAAATAGTTTACAGGATACATTTTTAACCAGTGCGCAAACTGTATTATCTAGAAGAGTTATAAAATAAACGGCTCCAATTCATATGATTTGACAACATACCTGAGATCCATTGTATACTGAGTTGTTCAGGAAAGAAGCTGATAGTCAGCGGCACTACTTCCTCGAGTGTAAACGTCCTCAAGCCACCAGTTAAGTACGGCGACGACTCCGTGTGGCTGCTCAGTAGCGCCAGGACCAAGCTGATGATCGTTTTCAGCGACTGTTAACAAACAAAATATCTTCCAAATTTTTGTAAGAGAGAACGTTTATCAAGAAAAGGATATATGGTCTGTTCTAAAAGCATGCTAAGAAAATGTAAAACAGTGGATCAGAAAACGTAGATAAGTGCCAATTTCTAGAGTGCCACTTACGAATTGATATGAATATTTGAATACATCCGAAATTATTATTTGAAATAACCATTAAGACGTTTTTCATTTGACAATTGAGGTTTAACAACAATTTTCGTCGATGATTTTCAATGTTATTGAAACACTTATTATTGAAAAAAGTTGTGAGGTATGAAGTTGAAACGTTCTAAATACAGATCAGATGAATTTCAATGTGCTTGTAATTCCCAATAGTTAGTGATTGCGTAAAAAAATACTTAAACAGGGTTTATTTACTTTCACTACATACGTTTAAAACAGTTTAGGGACAGAGAGGTCTATGCCCAGCAGTGGGCTGAGATATGCTGAGTTGATTAATTGATTTAATTTAAAAGTTTAGCAAGCTATCCTCATCATCAGGACCGTCCTCAAAAATCCATACTTTGCTAAAAATGTTTCCTCATACGTATCTATTAAAGTATGTACCTACACTATGCAGAAAAGTATTGTTTCTGCTCATACAAACAAAACCACTGTTTCAACTTTCTATTGAATTGGATAGGATAAATAAATTGTATTGTCTTTGAATGGGACACTGACATCCTCACTTGCATAAAATCAAAATAATAACCATAATTTAAATAGCTAGGTACATGTTTACCGGTATAATAAGCGTAAAGCGACTAAGCGACATTACATAGGAAATCGATTAACTCCGATTTTCCTCATCGAGATATCTCGATATAAAATTGATGTTTATTTTTTCAGTAGAATTCATAAACAATATTAAACGGCAATAAGTCATTAAAAATTAGTTTGAAATTTGCTTATTTCTAAGGGCCTATACACATGTCGTTTTTATTCACGCACCGTCGACGTGTATAACACGCGCTCCAAATGCAACTACAGATACCTACATATTTTACCTCCGATTTGGCTTCGCTGTCAAAATTACAGTAAACTTTATTGTTGTTGCAATAAGGTTGCTGTTTGGTAGCTGTCACTGACAAGTCTGTCAAAATCACAGTGATTTTTATCTTCGTTAAACTAAGGTTGCTATTGGATTGTAGCTGTCACAGGAAAAAAACTGCCAGAAGACTTCAATGGGACGCCCGTGTGCATAAGCCCAGTAATGCCCATGCACAAGCAAAAGCACAGTAATCCAGTGAGACCTTCTAGTTTTCTACCTAATTCTTGCTACTTCTTTAACACAAAATGACAACTGTAATGATGGTCAAAGGCGACAGTGAAAAGGCAGACCACGACACCACTATTAATAAATTGTTACTTATAATTATTAAAATTTAACCACGTTGCCTTGAGCCAATTATTTTACCCGTAATAAATATTAATAAAAATAATGTAGCTAATACACAGTAGGCAGTCAAATAAAATTATTTTTTTTATGTTAAAGGAAATAAGGATATTTAAACGTTTTTCATCATTGTTTTTTTTGTGGTAAGGTTAGATAAATTCCCAGACTACGATAGGACCACTTATTGTGTGTTTTGTTTTGGATCGGTAAAACAGGTTAAATAGGTATAGACTAGTCCTCTCTGTTTATTAATCCTACAATTAAGTATAGGAATAGCTAAAATGAATAATGTATATTAATAAGCAAACAACCAAGGGAAATTCCCTCGAAAGAACATATTTTACTTATTGTAGGAATTAGTAAACCTATTATTTTTTTGGGAATGGCATCTCACAGGTCCACCTATATGAGTTTGTCGTCTGCTTAAGCGGACTTGCCTGTGGTTGCCCTAATAAATTAAGGCCTCCAGCCAGGACTTAAACTTAAACACTAACTAAAAACTAAGCGACTACACGCTAAGGGCACCCCCTGTGGGGTACGGACCTCGGCTTAGGGCGTCGCTGGAAGAGGGCAGCAAGGGACTAGCTGGATTTAGGGACGAATTTAAAGCTACAGGCTCAGCGGCGCGGGCTAGCTCGAGCAAGGGTCGGGAGGGGCGTGGATTTGAGCATCGCGGCGGGCCTCGGCGGCAAGGACGGTAGGACGGCGATCGGGTTTAGAGCTTGTGTAAAGTGCTGGTGGCCTTACTGTTCTCCTGGAGGAGGTTAGTGGCGTCATCGGGGGCGATTAGGGTATGCCTTGGTCGGCGAATACTGCTTATGCGGGAGGGAGTATAGCGGGCGGCCGCTGAAATCAGGGGATTTGGGTGTTTTATGCCACATTCAAAGAAACGCTGGTTTATGGTAGGCATTTTAAGGTCGACGTGGAGATTTATATTACGGATATGTCCGTACGGGTGCCCCCTTAAGGGGGCACCCGTGACCTTTCTGAGGAATCGGTTCTGGAGGGTCTGCATCTTATGGAGATGACGTGGGTGAGCGTGCGCAAATACAACGCAGGCATATGTCATGTTGGGACGGATGACTGCGGTATAGATGCGCAGCTTGCATTTAAGTGACAGTTTACTACGGGCTGTCAGTACAAAGTGGAGCCTGCTAAGAGCGAAGGAGGCGCGCGCGCGAACCGCCTTAATATGAGCCTTAAAGGTAAGGTTTTCATCGAGGATCACGACTAGGTATTTGGCTTGCTTCTACCAGGGGATCGGCTTACCGTACATAGTGATCGGGCTGGGAAGTGGGGGAGGGAATCGACGACGTCTCGAGAAGAGAACCGCCGGACTTTTATCGTGGTTGACCTCGATTCTCCATTTCCGGAACCAAGCGCCTAAGACGTTTGCGGAGGTTTGCAGAGTACGAGCTATAGCATTTGGACAATGACCGGTATAGTAAACGGCATTGTCGTCGGCGAAGAGAGCCAACTGAGCCTTTTTACTCTGTGGGATATCGCTGCTGAACAGCGTGAAGACTAGAGGAGATATGACGGAACCCTGAGGGACACCGGCGCGAACAGAGTGAGGGGACGAGAGTGCACCCTCGATGCGATAGCGGAAGGTGCGATTCGACAAAAAGTCTCGTAAGATGAGCACGAGACGATCTGGCACTCCTACTTGGTAAAGCTTGTATAACAAGCCGTTGTGGCAGACTTTGTCGAAGGCTTTAGCTATGTTGAAGAATAGCACACCCGTCGTCGCGTTACGCTGCATACCAGCGCACAAGTGCTCTTCGATACTGTGGTCCTGGTGGATACTCGAGTGTTGGGGACGTAAACCAAACTGCTCGTTGGGAATGAGGCTCTTTGCTTCGGCGTAGTCTTTGAGACGCTTATAAATAAGCCTCTCGTAGATTTTACCGAGTACATTGAGTAAGCTAATGGGACGGTAGCTGGAGGGCTCAGACTTTGGCTTACCTGGCTTTGGGATACCGATGACGGTTGCTTCTTTCCACGCTTGTGGGAAGATGTTGTTGCTCAAGGCGCCATTGAAGATGGCGGTCTGTTTACCTTATTGGTAAAACCGACCGAACCGGGGGCTTTACGAGCGTGGAGCCCTTTAATGATCGTGCACTTCGTCTGGAGTGACGGGAGGCAGAGGATCATCAGGGTCTTCGACGGGTGGTAGGGAGGCTCTCCGTTCGACTTCAGCGACGACCTTGTTCAGGTGAGCTTGTTCTACTGGTTGAGAGCTGGGAGAACATTGGGACTCTAGGCTGTCAGCAAGGCATTGGGCCTTGTCGGTGCTGTCGAAAGCGACGCTCTTGTCGGGGCGGATAAGGGGAGGCATAGAGACCTCCTCGGAGGAACGCAATTTCCTCTGAAGGTGCCAGAAGGCTTGATGAGTGGGCTCGAGTTCACTGAGCATCTTGTTCCAACCCTCTGAGCGAACCTCCCCTATGCGTTTCTTTACAGCACGCTGTAAATGGCGCATGTGGGCTTTGTTCGCGTCACAAGGGAAGGAGTCGTAGGCACGAATGGCCGCGTTCTTCTCGGTTATCAGGTCTCGTACGTCAGTAGGTAGTTTCCAGCGATGGTCTCCATCACCGGAATTTCCCGTGAACAATCTGTCAATACGGATTGAACGTGCTCTGTAAACGATTCGATTGCGGCCGTCGTGTCGGCGACTGACACTATGTGATCGGGGATGGTGTCCAAGTGAGGCGACGTGGTGGATTTCAGTCTTTCACTTACTTTCCTCCAGTCGGTTATCATCTGGGTCTGAGAGGGCGGTTGGGGTCGATCGGGCCCGAGTAGGGTGCAAGATGCATGACTACTGGGCGGTGGTCAGAGTTAAGCTCGTGGATGGTCTCTATTGATTGCAAACGGAGGTTCACATTCTTGAGCAGCGCTACATCGAGTATATCAGGAAGAAGGGTGGGATTTCTTGGGAAATGAGTCGGACTCATTGGAGCTATGACGTCAAAGTTGAGAGGGGCAGTGAAGTCCTTTTGGAAAGAGATGGGATTCTCCGGACCATTGTCTGGTGGAATATAAGCAGAGATGATGGTGATCGGTTGATGACCAGTCATGCCGAGCCAACAGATAAAGGTCTCCAGATGGGAGAAGAGAGGAGGTGGATCTATAGGGATGCAATACAAAGATTTCCTATAGTATATTAGTGTGCCACCCTTGTGGCCTCGAGACCTGTCATTGCGAACTAGTTTATAGTTGGCAATATTCGGGTTTCGGTGATGAGGTTTTGAAAAGGTTTCCTGTTGACCTGAAACGCGCGTTGAAAAAGCCTAATTTAAGGGATCGGGGTTCGGTAGAAGGTATCGGGAGAAAAAAATATTATCACTCATTCAATGATCTATCTACTTTCTCAGAAGCACTCAGGATTTTTATGTACTAACACACACAGATTACGGCCCACTCCCTCTCACTAAAGCCTGTGTCCCAGCAGTGGGAACATTATAGGCTGATTATGACTATGACTATGAAGTCAGCAGTACCTACCGACGCCTTAGGGTCGCGGGTGATTCGAAAAGAGATAACCGTGGCCCTGGCACAGGCAACTGAAGGAACACGGGTTGGTTTTAGTCCGTAAATGTCTGACACACCCTCCCGCTCCACCCAGAGCGGGAGAAGTCATCTGATAATTTCCCATCCAAAAAAAAAGCAGTACCGACCTAGCAGAAAATCAGTATTTATTGTACAACTTTAAAATTATGAAAATTCGTGACGAAAGTGTTTGTTTTTCTGTCAACAAGGTATTGGAAAAGACATACAGCCAGAGAAAGCCAGCCAGTATTGTCAAATATTAAAAATGCAACCTTTTCGATTTTCCTTTTTTGCCTTTTGCTATGCATTTATTTCTCCAATACGAAAACGTAATACAAAATTGAACAACGTACAACAATACGAAGGGTTTCTAAACCTTTTTTTTTGTCCCTTGAAGAAGAAACATGTAACATAACTCCACGCCTGTAGACCTTGAAGGGTTAGGCAGAGGTGTACCTATAGGTACAGATATATTTTATTATATACACTAAGATACTTTACATACATTTTTTTTTATTTTATTTAATTTTATTGATTATATGTTTCTGTATCTATCCGGGATATCACAGTGGACCCAATCAGAATACCAGCGCTGTGACACTCATTTTTAAGTGTCGCAGCATTATGCTGAGATACGCCTTTTGGCCTCGTACAGGACTTTATTTTCAATTTACTTTTGTTTTATTTTGTTTCATTTATTTTTATGTTTGTAGGAGTGTGTTTAGTTTAGTTTGTGATACTGCGTGAGTCTAAATACTATTTTTTTATTTTTTTCTACATACATTTGGCCAATTATATTTAAATCCTATTTTATAAACATAAATCATCTAATTTACTTGCATCTTTTGACGCAATTTTTTAATTTGTGTATAGTAAAATTTAAGTTAGGATATCATTTTGTTATTATTAATTAGGAATATTGTATTTTAAAAATTAATTAGGTATAATTTGTTATTTACGTTTTACATAGCATTTTTATTTGTATTTTCAATAAAACTACATTTACTTGTTTATTATTACAGGTAGGTTACGTGCCACCATCTTATATCTCAACCACTTTGTATTATTCATGGCCAATAGTCTTGCAGGCCATCATTACTCAATCTGTTTGAGCGTCCGAAACTACTTCGACGTCCTAGCCTAGAGCAAGTGTACCTAAGTGCAATCAGCCTTTGGAGAATGTAGCCTAGCCAGTCAGTTCAATTAACGACTTAATGTTTACAGCATAAAATATCACCAAGGGGTATTATGTTACCCAGTAACTGTATCATGGTGGTAAACTATTCAGGACCTCCACGTAAAATACTGTTATTCAGCTACATCACCGGGGTAATTGCGGTACACACTATCAATAGGAATGGCTTTCATTTTGACAGTTCAACAACATTCATTGCGTTTTTTTATGTTGAGCATACCAATTTCTCGAACATATGAAGCAATGGATTAGCAATATCCTTCAAAATTATTCAGATTGTGATTGATAGTGTTACGCAATTAGAGTGCTGGTTAGATTGAAAGCCACCCCAACATAATAAAAAAAAGCGAGGCAGATGATCACAGCACTAAACATCTACCATCATGAATGTTGGGATTTTTTAAATAGTAACACCATCAAGACATTTTTTTTAATCTAACTAGGTAACAGGGTGGCAGAGACATCTAAGCGAAAACTGTAACTATGAATTTAGCTCAAGACTCTGAAGCCCCCCTACATTTTATTACATTACAAGGTTACGGCGATGATATTATACACAAAGAACGTCCTTTAGGTTCTTTATTAAGATTTATTTGACTTGGGCATTATTGATATGACCAATAATGACCATACCTACGTGAGCAAGCAAACACATCCTTTCATTTAAAATACATTGAACTCTGGCTCATGGCACAGAAGAAATGATTAAAATTAAAATTAGGTTGCATTTTAATATTAGACAATACTAGCTGGCTTTCTCTAGCTGTATGTCTTTTTAACAGGATTTTATAATCTTCACTTGTAACTTAGTACTGGGTAAAACGGGGTGAATAGATATGCAGGGGTGAATCGAAACGAAACATTAAAAAGGATTTTAACATTGAAATAATTTAGTTTGTTGCCAACAGGGGACTTAATCGTTAATTGTAATGCAGTCAATACATAAGAGACATTTTTGGCAACAAACATAATTATTTCAATGTAAAATCCTTTTTAAAGTTTCGTTTGATTCACTCCTGCATCCCTATTCACCCCGTTTACGGTACCTAACTAAATAACAAACAATGTAAAATATCTTAGAAGTCAATTTTAACCTACTTCTAAATGTCGTATCGAAAAAACTTTGTATGTATACGTAGTTCGGATGACAAAACTATTATTTGGTACGAGGGCGGGTCAATAAGTCCGTGACTTTTTGAATTTCTAACCTCTTTACTGAAAAAGCAACACTACTCCTGTCAACAGGCATCTGTCAGTTGACTCCTGTCAAAATTTGAACTTGCTGCGTCAGTTAGTTTGTGTCTGACAGCTATCTTTATCAGACTACCCAGTAATTTGAGGAAAAAATGGAAAAAAGTGAATTTCGTGTGCTTATTAAGCATTATTTGCAAAAAAAAACCATTACCGAGACCAAGGCTAGCAAGCAAGCTTGATAAATATTATGGGGACTCTGCACCATCGATTTCAATGGTAAAAAAGTGGTTTACTGAATTTCGTTGTGGCTTCACCCGAAACAATCGAAAAAATTCATGATATTGTGTTGGCCGACTGAAGATTGAAAGTGCAAGAGATTGTGGAAGCCGTAGGGATCTCGCATGGCTCAGTGGTTTCAATTTTGAATGATCACTTGGGCATGAGAAAGCTTTCCGCAAGATGGGTGCCGCGTTTGCTCACAGTCGACCACAAACGCAATCGTGTAACAACTTCACAGGAAGGTTTGGCGTTGTTTAATCGCAATATGGAGGAGTTTTTGCGCCGCTTTGTAACCGTGGACGAAACATGGATCCATCACAACACACCAGAGACCAAACAACAGTCAAAACAGTGGGTTTCTAAGGGTGATTCGGCGCCAAAGAAGGCCAAGGTGGGTTTGTCAGCCAATAAAGTTATGGCGACTGTTTTTTGGGATACACGCGGGATAATCCACATTGACTACCTTCAAAAGGGAAGAACAATCAATGGGGAATATTATGCCAACTTATTGGACCGATTCAATGACCTCATTTGGCCAAGAAAATAGTTCTTTTCCACCAAGACAATGCAAGGGTGCACACATGTGCAGTTGCCATGGCAAAAATCCATGAATTGGGCTATGAATTGCTCCCTCATCCGCCCTATTCTCCAGATTTGGCTCCGAGTGACTACTTCTTGTTCCCAAACCTGAAGAAATGGCTTGGTGGAAAAAGATTTGACTCCAATGATGAAGTCATCTCGCAAACAAAGGCCTATTTTGAGGACCTCGACAAATCATATTTTTTGGAAAGGATAAAAAAATTGGAGAAGCGTTGGACAAAGTGTATAGAGCTCAAGGGAGACTACGTTGAAAAATAAAACATTTATTTATGAATGAATGAATGAATGAATGAATGAAATGCACCGACCCCAGCGTGGTTTGACCAGACTCAATTAATCGAATGAACCCCATGATTTGCACTAGCCCCTGAAGCCTCATGCTTCATGGTGCTACAAAGACCATTGCATATCAAGGAATAGACCGGGGGGCACTGTAATGGTAGGGAAGACGTGCCCTTAGGATAGGAAGGATTAAGAGCCTACGGAGTATGCACCCTAATGTAAGCATGGGATTAGTGGAGAGGCGGGTGATATTTGTATATGGGAGGGCATCTTTTAACGACGTCGCAGCACGGTTGATTCAAGTCGAGCTTCGTACGTGAATCTTTAAGCGGGGTTCAGCTGGTTTCTCGGCTCTTATCTATGTCACTGCTCTGCTGTGGTAAATGTTGCTGTTCTTTTCAATGTCTTCGTCTGAGTTCTCGCTACTAACCGTTCCGGTTTTTGTACATCTCCTTAGCAGCGTTCTTGATCTTCCACCCTGTCGATCCAAGAATTGAATCCCTTGTCGAAATATTTTAAGTCTTGAGCTATCGTTCGAGTCTCAAATGTTATTGTTCTTATTATCCAATGTAGAATGGGCAATGTTGGGAATCGAACCCAACACAACACATTGCGCATGGTCTGCACGCGCAGGCCGCGTGTTTCACGGTTAGGCCCGATGACCACTCGCTTCTTCTGACTTCACCGCGACGGACGATACTCCTCTTACTTTAGGTTCGTTATTAGCCGTTTGTCCTGTACAGTTTTATATTAAGCTCGTCATTAAACCCTTGTCCTAAATACAGTAGTCCACGCTTTAGATGATCCCCGCGCTAACATTGGTCCTTCAAGGATCTCGACGTCTCAATTTCAAAAGGAACAGTCTCAAAAAAAATCGAACTGAAGCTCTTCAGTTGCGTTCTTCAGCGGGGACAGCTCCAGCAGGAATCGTCAATACCTTGTTGAAGAAGCTTCGCGTAACTGTACACGCCCAGGGGACGAAGTCGGGCCAAGGATAACTAAAAGAGTGCGTTGAAAAATAAAACATTTATTTATCAAAAAAATCTGTTTTATTCCAAAAGTCACGGACTTATTGACCCGCCCTCGTATCTTGGAGCTGACCTTATGATGCTGCCTAGAATCAGTTCTATTTTTAATGTAATTGTAGTCGTTCAAAAGTGTCTTTGTGTGCCTATTTGAATGTATAAATGCTTTGACTTTGACTTTGAAGGAGCCAGAAGGTGGATAGTGGAACTCTTCAGTGGCTACTATAGTAAATAAAACCCTCGAGTTTGGGCTCATTTATGATCGCTTTGACGAGTCCAATAGCACTTTTTTGTTGTGTGTAATTTAGAAAAAGCGCACCACGCTTTTTGATTTCATTTAAAAGTAGACTTAATAGTCAATTTATTGCTTTATTGTGCGTGATAAAGCGTGTTTTTTTTTTAAACAAACACTTTCGGCGCAAATTTCGAGTAAGTACTTATTTTAAAACTTAAAAATACCAAAATTGATAACATGAGAGATGTTATCAATTTTGTTATTTTTAAGTTTTGTGTTTTTGTTTTGTGTGTTGACAATTTTTGTATTTATTTTACTTTGTTGGAAAATTTGGTTTTTACTCACGGTTACATGCTTCTCCGTTTTCTACATTTCTAGTTTAGTTCTACTAGGCGAAACATTGAAAGTCGGTAAAGAAAGAAAGAAAGAAAAAGACAGAACCCACTCCACGCAAGTCTTCACGGTGAGATTTTTACAGAATCAACATGCTTTAAGTTTACTTTGTATACTACTTGTTACTAAGATAATTATAGATAAGTCAACGTCGATGTCGTCCTCGAAAAGGGGGCATATTGTTCGAGTTTACGGAAAATAGGTAACTTTTTTTAAAGGGCTCGGCTTGTCAAATCTTGAGCGCAAACCTAGATTAGCGCCTGAACACTGTTCAGTTATTTTGTTCGGTTGTGTTGAATTGAAAAGTAATCTCTATTGTTTCGTAGAATAACCATATATGTACCACGATAATCATAACGGCATTTAAATTGAATAAATCATTGTTATGTTTGTGATGAAGGATTACTTATTTGCCGTTCGTAATCAGGCCTGGCCTAGAAAAAATTAAAGAAAGAATGAAGAAAAGTAAAATGCATGCCTAAATGCATAGTTTTGTACGTAGGTGTACCTAACTAACGATTATCGAGGGTACAAACAGTCTAATGTAATTGGTACCTATCATGTGTTTTATATGCATAGGTGTGCATATTATGTACCTATGTAAATTCAGGAAAATTTCTTTATTGCCAAGCAAATTGGCACCCCTCGTCAATTTGCCGTAACGTGTTCTACCTATTTTACACTTAAAGTCAAAGTCAAAGCATTTATTTCAAATTGGCACTAAAAGGCACTTTTGAACGTCAACATTTACATTTAAATAGAATTGATTCTAGGTTCCCCTTACAATAGGTAGTTTCTTATGGAGAAGAAGGGGCCAAAACTCCACCGTTACTCTTTTAAAATGTTTAACATATTTTTATATGTGAAGACGATGCACCAAAAATAAAAATTCTATTTCACAATAGGTAAAAACAATTTAAAATAAAGCAAAGACAGATAAATCAAAAACGTGATAGGTGACATGGTGCTCACATATTTACAAACATTCCAAAAGTATATGATTTTTTAGAGTAAAGTAAATGAATGAATGAATGAATGAAATGCACCGACCCCAGCGTGGTTTGACCAGACTCGATTAATCGAATGAACCCCAAGATTTGCACTAGCCCCTGAAGCCTCATGCTTCATGGTGCTACAAAGACCATTGCATATCAAGGAATAGACCGGGGGGCACTGTAATGGTAGGGAAGACGTGCCCTTAGGATAGGAAGGATTAAGAGCCTACGGAGTATGACCCTTATATGATTTTTTAGAGTAAAGTAAAAATAACAAAATATAATATTCAATAAATATGCAACCAGTATGATTTTGTCTAGCCTCTAGACTGGCCTATGGAGCAGGACCAGCATGTTTCCAAACCTTCTTATCTAGGATATAATCCTCTAATTTCTAATATGCTTTACTTACAACAACTTACAAAGTTGTGATTAGAATTTACGGATAATTTAAGCTATTAACAATAAACTTAACATTATCGTTAAGCTAATTGAGTACCAGCTTATCAGTATATCAAAGAATTTACAAAAAACTCAAATCAAGCGGTGGCAATGACTTAGCCACTTAGTTTCTATTGTGCACTATTGAAAAAAAAAGTAACAACAAAACTTTCGAAGAGACCACTGATAATTATAAGTGCTCTTATTTATACACGAGACAACAAGCGGCACGCGTCTACGGCAAGGCAACTGCAGCGTCTGCAGCCGTCGACCGACAATGTCCCGCTAGTATATTTGAGTATGGATATTATATATGTATATTTTTGCTTCTGACATAACTTCATTTTCTTAATTTGAATTAATTATTTGTCCGATGATTTTTATATTTTGCTTTGTGCTTTTGACATTAATTGATTTGATCTGACATTTATTTGTTACTCTTATTTTTAAGAGTAACAAATAAATGTAATAACTTTATTTATTTATTAATCAATCTTATATTACTTATCTATTTGCACAAATAGTGACACGTATAAAATTGGCAATATTGTGTATTGTTTTTGTATTTTTTATTGGTCAAGGAACTGAAATAAATGCTTTATTTAATACACTAGAGGCACGTTGTAGCAAAAGGCTCGCCCCCTATTACATGGGACTTATAAATAAGTGGCGAAGTGCGGGTGTACTATAGGTACACCTCTGCCTAACCCTTTTGGGATTACAGGCGTAATGTTATGTGGCACGTTGTCGGCTGCAGTTGCCTCTGCCGTTGCCGCTCGTGTGTTTGAATCGTGCACATCTGCCGAATGCACCGCGCTTATGCTTGTTTGCAAAGGCTCATGCACAGAGCGCGCTCATTATGCGAGCGTTGCGTGAATTTACTATGAGCAAAGATTCGCACTACAGTAACTGTACTCGTGCAGTACCTACATTCGCCAGATGTGTACGCACCCTTACGTTTTATTGTAGGTGTATATTTTGCCGACTTCTTCGCGATATCTCCGGAAATTGTGTCTTTTTATGGATAGGGTAAGCCTCAGGAGTGGTTCCATATAAATTTGATTAACTTTGTTAAGTGTTTTTCAGTTAGCTATTATACATATTTTCCTCTTAGTGTTTATTGATGATGTTATAATACTCGTAACTTCCTGGCCGTGTTATTTATGCAAATTGTGGTAAGTATACGAATTTGCGTGGGGTAGGTACGACAAGTAAAATGTGAAAAATAAAAACTTTTTTACAACAGTAAACCGACTTTCAAAAATTAACTAAAAAAGTGCAAAATAACTTCAATTTCAGAAGTCGGTGGCAAAAAACAAAAATACAAAACCAAAGACACCGGTTTCCGAAATTAAAGTTTTGTTTTGGAAGACGGTTGTTTTTTTTTGTTTTTTTTTAATGCAAGATGCCCTGTGCAACTACAATATAACGGTAAAGCATAAACTCTTTCATGAACTGCTAATTGCTTGGTGACAAAGGTTCATCAAGTAGAAAATTGCAATGAAAATCTGCACTGGCGGCTCTTCAGTGATGTGTGGAGTCGTGTGAGAGTAAAGACGAAGACCAAGCACTACACTTTATCAAGCTCAAAGCATTTATATAAATTTTACCATTTCCAGATACTTTTGATTGACAGGCGCTTATGGAGCTATTAGCACCTGCAAGCTGCAGACGAATATTTACTTTAAGCACACTTTTCATCAATGCAAAGGTTTTCTTATTTAATATAACAATCGTGGGCTAACGCTTGTTGTGAAGCAAGCAAATGAATGGTGATAGGAAAATTGTTTGCATTCGCCTTGTATGAACAATAGCAACAACAAGGAGTGTTTATTCTGCATAGAATAACTGTCAGTACTTATTAAATATGACTGACGTCTGCCAAGGACTACGTCCACGTGATGTTTCTTGTTCCGAACCTACCCGTCGTGCGTCGCATCGCATCACCTGCCCGCGCTATCACTTTGTTTTCGCTTAGCACCTTACTTTCAGACTTTTTATTTTTATGCTTGCTTCCTCATTGGTATAGTTGTCGCAAGAGCTACTGCTGAGCATGAGGTCCTGGGTTAAATTCCCAGGTCGGGCAACGTGTTATTGGGTTTTTCTATCTAGAATTTATCAGTAGCAGCCCGGAGATGCGATTCGTGCCCGGTTGATGGCAATAGGCTCGCCCCCTATTTCATGGGACTCAAACATAACTGGCGAAATGTGGGTGTAGGTACTATGGTACAAACTCAAACTCGAAGCATTTATTTCAACTAAACCATTTACAGGCACTTTTGAATTGTCAAGGAGTCGGTCAGTCAGAAATATGAAGCTATTCCAAAGCGCAGTAGGTACTAATGGAGAAGAACGGGCAAGAAACTCCATGGACACTCTTTGCCTAACCCTTCTGGGATTACAGGCGTGATGATATGGTGATGATGAGGAAAAAAGTGTGATATTAAATAGCCTATCCTTCCTCAAGAGTTGTGCTATCAAATTCAAAAAAAAAAAAAAAAACGACAGCTACATTAACCACCTACATACAATCTTACAAACAAACAACCTCTTTATAGTATCAGTATAGACTAGTGACCGTACCCATGCTTCACACGATAATTAAGACTAAATAATATTAATGGTTTAGAAGAAAATGTAGTGGCGAAAATTGAAAAGAGTATGCTTTTATGGTTTGGTCATGTTGAGAGGATGAATGAAAGGCGAGTAACAAACAAGGCAGAAGTGAGTGGAAACGCCGGGAGGGGACGCCCTAACTAGAAGGACATAATTCGACGCTAGAAAGGCATATTGTATTAACGACCACTTTGGTCAAAATTGAGTTATTTATATTGTTGGAATCGGCAGATTTTTCTCTTTCGAATGGTCTAGGTTTCAAGTAAATCCGAGCACTTTTGTGGTCGTTAATACAACGGTGATTTCAGTCCTTTTCGTATTTAATTTTGTTTTAAATCCAACCATTTTCGTCATTTGTTTCATAAACCGTAGATAACGTCAGAAAATTGGCCATAATTCATTTTGCTTTTTTTTGTCTAACTATAGATTAGATGTTAAAACACTTTACCGAATCATTAAATTTTGTTTTTTATCAATAAAACGTTTTACTTATTGACCACTTTATCCAATTTTGGAAATAATACAATTTCTTTGCGTGTACTTTTTTATTTATTTTCCGTTAATACACTGTACCTTTCAGCTAATTTCAATCACTTGGACGTTAAGCGCATTTTGTGGTCAATGTTCAATAGCAAGTTGGTCGATCATATATTTTTACCTGAAACGGTTTTGACGCATCGTTAGCATTTAAGCTACTTTAATTTACGCAAAGTTTTTTGTATTAAGTAAGTTAAGCCTACTTAAAAATCTTTTTTGGGTGAAAAAGTGGTGGATATGCTGTACTCAAGGAGCGCCTTTTATGCTCACGAAGCGCTGCGTATGAGCTATAGCCGTTGCGAGGGCGCTTCAGTCGACCACGCACTGTCGATGAGGGTCACGCACGAATTGCCCGCTGCTTCTACTCGAAAATTGTTTTCACTTATGAGTGTAAAACTTTAATTTATCATGGCGTCCGAACGATGCAAGAAAATATTAAATAACGTTAGACTAAGAAGGAGATTAAGGTTTGATATTGAATTACATTCAGCTGATTGTGAACAGGTTAGTGTAAATCTTAAAGGACCTACTAAATCAAAATGCATGAAGCGAGCACTTACCTATTATTAAAAACCTACATTTAACACAAATCGTTTTTACTTTAGGACGAAAACGTAGTACCAAACCATTCAAATATTATTATTGAGGAAACCAACAATCAAGTATGTATGCTATTTACCTACTATAACTAGGCTTTTGACCTTACCACACTTACCAACAATTGCGTAGGTACTTAACCTACCTAACCCAGGAAACATCAAAAGAGGATTCACAGACGTCATGCGTATCTTTCGATTTACAAAAGGTACTCAACACTCCATACGGCGAGAGTATGTTGTTTTATAACTCTCGCAAGTATTCTGTGTACAATTTTACAATATTTGAGAATCAGACTAAGGAAGTTTTTTGCTATTCATGGGGGGAAGCTGATGCTAAAAGGGGCGGGAATGAGATTGCAACTATTCTATTTATTTACATTAAAATTGTGGACCAACGTAAAACCGTACGATATTTACTGCTTTACAGAGATTCTTGTTGTGGCCAAAACCGCAATAAAAATTGTGTTTGCGGCTGTTCACAAAACATTACAATCCTGTGAATTTATCGAGAACATACAAATGATTTTTTTGATACCAGGGCACACTTCTATGCCTGTTGATAGTGTCCATGCAGTAATAGAAAATTTTGTAGTTTATGCTCCTTTACAATGGGCAACGATATTTCGATTGGCCAGGAAAAATCCGAAACCGTACAATGTAGAAATAATGTGTCACCAAGATTTCAAGGCTTGGGAATCTATGTCCGAAAAATACTTTAAAAACAATCTTGTTGGCAAAATGAGTAAACTAAGAATTGTTACATTTAAGAAAAAAAAAATAGATAATATTTATATAAAATACAGCATGAATGATACAGCGGCTGCTGAAAAAGTTGAAGTTGTTGGTAAGAATAGGCATCCAGGAGATAATTTGTATAAAAACAGACTTCCTATTCCTAAACAAAAATATGCTGATTTGGTAAAGCTTTGTAAAACCTATGCTATCCCACGTAGGTATCATGAGGAGTATCTAAATTTGCAAACTTGCAACGCTAAAGAATTGTTGCCAGACACTGATATAGAAGACGTTGACGATTGAAGTCAGATTTTATTATTCCATGTGAATGACCATGACATTTAAAAAAAAACCTGATTATGTTTTTCCTACCCATTTCCGAATTGAACCCGGGGGGGTTATTGTTTTTTATTCGAGTATTTTTATTGTTTTACTTTCTATTACACTACCTAGTTAGTACCTATAAAGTGTCTACTAGACGCATATTATCTGATCTATTGAGTTATAATTATAAACTATTAATGTTTAATTGTTAAAACATTATGTTTCATAGGACTGATTGATGTCAAAGTTGAGTAGTTTAATTAAAATGTTATGTTGCTTTTATTTTTTGTTACAATAATTAATATACGAAATAATAATTAAAAACATAATTTTCATGTGACTGATTGATCTCAAATTTAAGTAGTTTTCTTGTTTTTTTTTATTTTATTTTTTGATTATCATGTAACAAAAGATTGAATTTTCATGACACTGGCAGTGATCTCAAAGTTGATTTAGTTTTTTTTTTTAATTATAAAGAAGTTGTTTTATGTTTATTTCATCATTTATCAACTGAATAAGTTTGTGAATTGTGCTTTTCGATAATAAACAAATTATACTTCTTTATTTTGTATTTTATTTCTTACCTATCGCTAAAAATACAATAATATTGGGATATAATACCTTGATCCTAGATGGAACTAAGTTTAATGAGTGAGATTAGATTTTTTGGTTTTCCTCGGTTGAATATGCTCAGTTTGATAAAACATTTTATTGGAATGTTAAAGTTTACCGAATAGAACATAAGATACTTTAGTTATAGGTTGTATGCAGCTATTCAATCGTTAAAACATTTTTTTCAGGACCTCTAATGTTGAAATTGTGACTTAAGTCAATTTTACCTAACCAAGATTGTGCACAACCTTGTATTATCTCCTAAAAATTTATAAAAAAACTCGTGTTTATTTTTTTTGACTAAGGAATTAATTAAAAAACATATTAAATATTAACTATTCTGAGTTTCAACAAGAATACTTAAGTAGTTAATTTACTATGATTTTTTTTGTGAAACGTAAAACTTCAAATCAATTTATTGAACAATTTATGCTATGGTCGTTAATACAATTTGCCTTTCTAGCGTCGAATTATAGTGACCTAATTGGTGATATTCTTCAGAAAGGTCAGGTAGATACTCGCAACATGCGCTCGTCTAAGACATGCACCCTAATTGCGTAATACACAATCAATCGGAATCTGAATCGTTTTGAAACAGATTGCTAATCCATTCCTTCTTAAGTTCGATAAAAATTCTGCTCAACAATATATAGAATGCAATGAATGTTCTTGAACCGTCAAAATCAAACAGATTAGTCGTAATCGTTTACGAAAATGTGTTACGCAATTAGGGTGCAGATGTATGAACGTAAATGAGGCAAAAGGAGTATGTAAGGATCGTAGCAGGTGGCGTTCTGTGGTGTCTGCCTACCCCCATGGGAAGAAGGCGTGAGATAATGTATTTGTATGTAATGTATTTACATTACACATACACTTTCCGGAGTAAAATTCGCTAAATAATGGTGTATCGCGCATCAAAATCCGTTGCGCAGTTTAGAAGAACAATGCCGTCATATATATAGACAGACAAAAATTGGCTTAACAATATCTTTATTTTATAAAATAAAACAAATTTGGGTTAGTAACACCATTTATAACTCAAGAACGGCTTTGCATATTTTTATGATCATTGATTTGTTGGATTTCTCTCTGCCGCGAATAACAAAATAACATGGGAATATGACACGAAAAAAAAAAAGATAATATTCTAAGGCAGTCGTCGAAGTTCGCCGGGGCCAGCTAGTTATGTGTAAACGTAACGTAAAGTTGACGGCTGTAATCACGATTGGCATTGTTTACGTCAACTCCTTACATAAATGAAAATGTTTCATATGTACCTAAGTACGCGTATGCGCAAATACACGTCTACAACTTCAAGGATTGATGGAACCAATTTGACAAAAACAATAAAAGGTACACTTATACTTGTAAAGGTTTTTCACGCTTTCAAGACATCTTAAAATATTTACTTCAATGTCAACTTTTGTTATGTTATCTTAAAAATATGTAGCACAAAGCCTCATTGTCACTCGAATTGTTTTAAATAAATTCAGCTTTTTACTTGTAATGTTTGGTGACGTTTGTACTTGTAAATAAAAAATAAATGTTCGTTCATTTAATAATAAAAAAATGTTTTAGCCACTTTAAAGTTTATGACGGTATAGGTACTGCATTTAATAAGGCATTTCTTCAAAAAACCAAACACTGTCAATAATACTACGAATTTTATGAGCCTTTCTAGTCAACGACCAGATTTGTACCTAAAAACCAAGGTTCATACAAATCACCCACAGAGGATATCAAGCATTTACACTTATAAAACCATTATCCATGTAAACATATATTTGTTTTTTCACTATCGCACAAACAAAATGAACCTTCGAAAAAAATATCAATGACCGTTATAGTATAAATAAATAAACAGACGGAAACACTCACCATTTCACACGCGTATACGCAAGTACCGCAGGATGCGAGGTCGAGACCTCCTCAATTAATGCTAATGGTCCAATCAGTGGTCATCACTCACACACCGCACCGTACGTTGTATGCGCACGAGTTGACGCGGAGGCGCGCGGTTACCGACTGAGTAGATCGCGAAGCTGACTAGCCTCCCTATCTCCACCAGTTACTACGATCATCCTAAAATGCGTTAAACAGCCAAAATAATGTTTTTCTCTCTTAGCTCTGTCTAAGATCTTTACAGATCTAAGATCTTTATAGATCTTAGACCTAATTCAATAGTGAATTATTTTAGAGATATATTATTACATAATGAATTTAAACAGTAACAATCTACAAAAAAAAAAATTGATACCTAACTAACAAATAATAAGAAATATAGGGACCTGCCATCATCATGCATCATCATCAGTCTTACAAACCAAACATAGTACCACAACAATGCCCTGCTCTTATAAAAGCTCTATTTTATTAATTAAAATAATAGGTATGATGCGGCGGATCATATATTTATAAATATAAATATATGATCCGAATTTAAGTAATCTATATTTGGAGTAGGACGATTTTATTCATAATCACGTACCTACACAATGAATTACGTATTGGTTATTGCTTCCTTGTTAACATAACTACCTATATAGGTAAGTACTTTTAAAGGGAAAATTATGGTTTTTTGATCATCATCAACTTACATCAGTACACTGCTGGACATAGGTCTCTCCAATTGCACGCATATGGTTTTTCCTTTCAATCTCAAGCGACATTAAAAATAAAAGATTCTGCAAAGAAACTGTAACTTTCACTACTACCATTGATTTTATCTGAATCATCATTTAACAACCTTATACATCCTATACAAATTGAGTTCATAGCATCTAGAAACATCAATTTAAAGTATGCCACAGCTAAACACTTGATAATCTTATTATCGATGGCGGTGACGTAAGCGAGCAATGACCGGAGACCTCGTCATATGCAGTTATGTGAGCTCTTATACAAGATCCTTTCCAATATCAGAAGTAAATCCAAAAAAAACAAGAAGATCGACCTAAATAACGAGAGTGACGCTTTGTTGTGTACCAACACAGGTGATGAAAGGTAGTTCAACTTTGCACAACATTCGATTAGGTTTGTCTAGTTCGCAAGCGCTACTGCTTAGCATGAGGTCTTGGCTTCAATTCCCAGTTCGGGCAAACTGTTATTGGATTTTTCCATCAGGAATTTCTCAGTAGCAGCCTGGAGTATAGATTTGTGCGCGGTTGATGGAAATAAGCTCGCCCCTTATTAAAAGGAGCTTAAACATAACTGTGATCGAATCAGAAATGAAGAGAGAGAACTAAGCTAACCGACATAGCCCGAAGAATTGCCAAAATCAAGAGGCAATGGGCAGGTCACGTTGCTCTCAGAACAAATGGTCGATGGGGCTGAAAGGTTCTGGAGTGGCGACCGCAAACCGGAAGACGTAGACGTACCGCTGGATGTGGGAAGACAGAACTGCTGGAAGTGGCGGTGCTGTGGGGAGCCCTACATCCAACAGTGGACGACTTTCGGCTGAAATGATGATGATGATGAAACATAACTGGCGGAATATGGGTGTTCTCTAGGTCCACCTCTGCCTAACCCTTCAGGGATTTCAGGCGTTATATTATGTTTTGTTATGTTATGAACAATACGGCAGCATCTACCCAAAACGTCAACCTGACGCAGTAAAGATTGCCAATGATTCAGCAAGTTACCATATTGGTGAACACGGCTCTCATACTTTGATTAAGGTTAGTGGGCTACAAACCCCAAACTAGCAACATGATGGTACCTATAGTCGTCCTCACAACCAGGTAATTAACCTTCACAATCTACCTTTGCCTCACGTTTGACAACTAACTAACTCTCCTGATGGCAATGAATGATGCAGGAGGTGGAGTAGGAGTGGTGCACGCTTGTTGAGACGTATATTACTCGAGACTTGAAGATTCCCAAGTTAAACAGTTTAGTCTTTGAGGAAACACATTCAGGAGTTCTGTTCCTTAGATTCCTTTACAATGTAAAAAAAAAACTTTCCATCTCAAAGAATTTGCATTGCCATTCAAAGTGGCAACGCTGCCAGTCTTTTAAGCACGTTTCCTGATGACAGCGCTGCGGACGAGTGCTTTGAAGCCCAAGTAAGTGCCCTTTTATTTTTGTGTTTATTCGTATAGTTAGTTAGTAAGTCATTTGATTTAGTACCTATAGTAAATAAGTTAGCTGTGTTATATTATTAAACCTTCCCACTTAAGTGTAGCTATACTTCTTAATATGTTCTTGTATTGTAACTTTAATTTTCGCCGAAACATTACCAACGACCTTCAGGTTATTATAACCAAACAGTCTCCATTTCTTTTTTAAATCCGGTTTCGCCTTCATCTTCGAAGAGATATTTCGTGTAAATAAAAGTTCATTGGATTCCTGGGACATGCAGATTTGGTATTTTTATGTTTTTTTTTAAATATTTATGGGGTTCAAGGAGCTGGACATTTTGGATGTCTGAGGTTTTGTGGTCAGTAGGTATTTAACGATTATGATGACCAGTTCACAATAACATTATAAGATTTATATTCTTATCTGGTAGGGTAGGTAACTTACGCCTCATGGCCCTAATGATTATAGTTTTGTCTGATTAATTGAAGAATAGTGTTAAACTCCAAGCAGTGGTGGACCCGTGGTGTAGATGTTTTTAACTTTTTTTTTCCTAGACCCAACTCACCTCTTACGTGGCCTCCTCCGTGCCGCCACCGTGTGGAGTCTGCCCAGTAACAGGTGCTTTACTTTGTGTTCATTATTTCATCACCACTGCTCGCGAAAAGGAAAACATCGTGAAGAAACCGGCATGTCCTAAAACCAAAAATTCAGAGACATTTGACCTCTACCAACCCGCACTGGGTCCGTGTGGTGGATTACAGCCCTCTCCGTCTCGCCGAGAGGAGGCCTGTGTCCCAGCAGTGGGAACATTATAGGCAAACTATATTTACTGTATATATTTAATATTATATACAATATTTTGTATACATTAATTACATATTTATATGTGAAGACGATGCCAGACCCAGAATTAAAATACTATAAGGCAAAAAATTATAATAAGCAAAGACAGATAAAAAATCACGTGATAGGTACATGGTGCTCATGGTAATCTTTTGAATTATTACTCACTAGGTATTATGACTGCAGAAATTGTAGTAGGTAGGAACGTAAGGTACCACTGATTACTCAGTGTTTACCTTTCATAAAATCCCTGTAAAAAGTTCGTACCTATACTGAACATTGCAATCAGTCCGTCTAGCCTTTCCTTTTTATTGTATGTTTAAATCGGCTTCCAGTGTAACTGAATACAGCTTGATACCAGTATTTTACAATGAGCGACTGCCTATCTGTGGGCCTAGTGTGAGTTTAACCATCTCGATTTTACGCATCGACCGCGTTCGCCGCTCCGATTGGCCCTTGGCAGTCGGAGCGCAACTTTCGATTGGTGAAGGGCCAATCGGAGCGCCGAACGTAAAATCGAGATGGTTAAAATAAACTCACACTAGGGCCTCTGACCTCAACAATAACCCAGTTACTGGGTAACACGAAATCCCTTGGTATGGTGAGACTGATTCACAAATATTTTCGGGTTTCTGGCTACCCGCAACCACTGTCATTTAAATACAAATAAATAAATTTAATTAAACATACTAATAATATTTATATTTTCCTTTGTTACAATAGGTAAATCAATTTAAAATGCACGTGGGTGGAACTGCAGGCAAAAGCTTGAAATAAAATAAATTAGTTTTATTTAATTTTAATTAGGAACGCATTCTAAGTAGGTAATGTAAATATTTTATGCGGGCTAATATGCGTAACTTATGTAAAATATTTGCTATTATACATATATCAATAGTTAAACTAACTTCTGTCCCTGGATTGGATCTCAATTTAGAAAAACATTCGGAAGTAAGTTGGGACATAGTCCTACATCTAAGTTTTGGGTTGTAATCACCAAGGCTAGGAAATCCTTCCTCCTATATAAGAAATAGTTTGCTAACAGTACATAACTACTCATTAGTTTCTTTGGTATTTTACTCTCTAAATCAATTATTTTTTTAATGATTTATGACAAACTTCCATATCGTCGACTGGTTTGACAAACGTCATCAAACTCAAACTCAAACTCAAAGCATTTATTTCAAATAAACCCATTACAGGCACTTTTGAATTGTCAAGGGGTCGGTCAGTCAGAAATATGAAGCTAGTTGCCCATTCCAAAGCGAAGTAGGTACCTATGGAGAAGAACGGGCAAGAAACTCCATGGACACTCTTTTAAATAATATGGTTACAGAAACTTTGTTACATCAGTCTTGTTGAAATTAAACATGTGAGAACGATGCAGAAAGACCCGTAATAAAAAACATAAAAATCGGAAAAGAAAAATTAAAAAAAAAAAAGCCGTGGCAGCCAAGAGATGACCAGTCCCCACTGACGGCGTCCGTTCACGAACATGACGTATGGATCAGCACCATTTAGCTCAACCATTTTGAAGGGAACTTAATGATCCAACACACACGCCACCACCAGCGAGACATTTGAGTTAGCGTGACATACTCTCAGCCGCCAGGGCACATTCAAGTCAATGACAGACGTGCCCAGTATAGGGTAGCTTTATAGTAGGTACTACATAGTGCTCACACGTGTGCTTTGCAATTATACAATACTAAAAGATGGAATTTATACAGTGCAAAGATAGTTTTTACAATCTTCAGCAGCTCCAACAATATTTCCGAATGCTAATCAATTGTTTAGGCGCCCTTGTGGAGCAGAACCAGCGTTGAGCCAAGCATTTTTGTCAGAGATGTAATCCTCCAACTTATAATATGCTTGGCTGCATAGTGTGCGTTTGATACAGGTTTTGAACTTCGTTTCATTCAGTTGGAGTATGTGGGGAGGTATTTTATTATCACATTTTAAACAGTACCCCATGAAGGATGAATCTACTTTAGCCAGCCTGAAACCCGGTTGAACCAATTGGTCCCTATTTCTAGTCCCATAGTTGTGTCTTTCACCTCTTTTACTGAAAAGATTTAAGTTTTTCCTTACGTACATGATGTTTTCATATATATATTGACAAGGTACGGTCATGATGTTAATATCTTTAAACAGTTCCCTTAAAGAATCGCGCCTGCGGAGGCCATATATTGCTCTAATGGCTCTTTTTTGCAGAATAAAAATAGACTCGATGTCTGCAGCGCGTCCCCATAATAAGATACCGTAAGACATGATACTATGAAAGTAACTGAAATAGACCAGCCTCGCGGTATCTACATTAGTAAACTGACGGATTTTTCTTACAGCATATGCTGCTGAACTTAGCCGTCCTGCAAGAGATGTTAAATGGGGACCCCATTGCAGCCTCGAGTCGAGCGTGATCCCCAAGAAAACCGTTTTATCAACGAATTCTAGTTTCTCTTGATTCAATACTATGTCACAATCAGTACTTTTAACATTCGGCAAAAAAAACCTTATGCATTTTGTTTTTTTTCCCATTTAATACTAAATTTTTAGCAGTAAACCAATTTTGTACCTGCAGCAGTGCGTTATTTACGTCGTCAAGATTTGATGAACGTCTACTTAACTTAAAAATTAAAGAAGTATCATCAGCAAATAACACCATTTTTGGTTGTTTTTTAAAAAAATGGGGTAGATCATTAATATATACTAAAAAGAGGAAAGGACCTAATATCGAGCCTTGTGGAACACCCAATTTTACTTTTAATCCAAGTGAATTGACACCATTAATTTGAACTTTAAGATCTAACTAAACTTAGCGCAGGTTTACCTAGTCCGTAATGCTCCAGTTTTAGGAGCAAGGTTTCGTGATTAACGCAATCAAATGCCTTGGAGAGGTCACAGAAAATTACCTATGGCATCTTGGGCCTCCTCCCACGCTGTAAATATGTGTTTTAGTAAAGTGACACCAGCATCAGTCGTGCAACGACCTTTGGTGAAACCATATTGCTGTTCGTGTAAGATTTTGTTGATGTTAAAATGATTAAGCATTTGATTGAGCATTACCTTTTCAAACACCTTGCTGAATACCGGCAACACGGATACTGGTCTATAATTGTTGGTGTCTTTGCTATCCCCAGATTTAAAAAGTGGTATAACCTTACTGTATTTCATTAAATCCAGGAAGACTCCTTGATCTACACACAAATTAAATATTAAAGCTAAGTATGGTGCTATGGTCTCGATTATGGATGTACAAACTTTGATAGACATTCCCCAAAGATCTTCGGTCAACTTGATTTTTATTTGCCGAAAAGCTTTTATAACTATTATAGGGTTTATATGTTTAAATTGAAATTCAACCGGGCAGCCTGGAACGTTCGCTCTTAATAAATCAATTGAGACTTTGGGTGAGGAATTTAAAGCCTCCGTAGTTTTAGATGATATATTACTAAAATAATTTACAAATTCTTGAGCTACTTCTAAGTTAGAGCTTATGGCACCACGTGAAGTCTCCAATGTATATTCAATGTTTCGTATTTTTTTCCTACTAGTTACATTTGAGCTACATTTATTCAGGCTCGCCACGTGATTTTTAGTATTATTACTAACTATTGTGGTATTAATAACACAAGACTTCGACATACTACTTATGTCTGAGTTTATATAAAAAGCTAATAGCCTTGCTATTATGTGTCCAAAATTAACAGGCAGATACACAGTATCCCTAGTCGATTTTAAAGTTTCAACAAAACTGTTGGTGTCAAAAAACACAAGCTTGTCACTGTGATGACTAGCTAAAAAGTGCATATGCTTATTAAGCATATGAATATAATTGTTTTGTCTATTCGTCAGTCTTTCAAAATATGGGAAAGCACACAATATTATTTTACTACAATCTATCTGTAACAACTTTGTTACACAGTCAGTGATTTCATCTTTTTTGACATTAGAACTATTACCTACAAATACAGTAATGTTGGTTTCAGGATTACATTCATTTCCTGTTACTGATGCCATTATTCGTTTGTAGGTTGACCCTGGCGTACAATAGTTTTGAGTAGAATAACTCAGGTTGTTATTAATTAATTTACCTAAACCTCTTCCTATACTATCTGAGAACATAACTGAATGATAACAATGATGACTACTTAAAGATGGACAGCTACTGATATCAAGCTGTACCACTTGAGATAGATCTTGCACTATATCAGATATATCTTGGTTAATAATACAGTCTTGAGACAAACTCTCAGTCTGGGATGGGTCATCCGTTAACTTAGACTGGACAGCATTAGGGTTTGAAACCTTCTGACAAGTACACTGACACATAACTAACTCATTAGCTGCAAGGATATGTTCTTTAATTTGGTTCTGAGAACCCACATATTTAATGTAAAGGGAACTAAGTCTGCCCTCAAGTACCTTTATGTCAGACTGTAAGCGCTGTGTATCAATTTCATAAATTTTTTTGCTGTCTTCTAATTTGATCTGATAATTGTTTAACTTATTGACAAGATCAACACGTTCTTTTCTCAGTGGAATATTTTTAGAAAAGTGTTTTTGCTGTTTCCTAAATTGCTTGCATTTTTTAATTATTCGATTCTGTTTTGCATATTTTTTTATTTTGTTATGACTAACATTATGACTATAATTACAATTATAATTCTGTACAATTGTAATTTCATCACCACCCTCAGCCCCTTTTTGTCCAAGTAGGTACCTACCTACTGCAACTGCAGGCAATAGGGTCTTCTCCGATTTCGCTATTACTCTCTGACAGATAAGCTACATGTCTTCCACCGCTCAGTTCCGTTTATCCTGTCAGTGTTCTGGCTACTCCATCTGCTATCACTACATTCTTATTCCACCCATTTACCTAAGTTTATCATATTAGCCTAGATTTCAAAATGTCACCGTCATTATCTATTTGAGTCGAGGTTCAAAATTGAGCATTGATCTAGAATACGGCCCGCATCAGCAATGTCGTTTGGGAAAGTAAATTATATATAGGTACATATTATGAACATACTCCCAGGTTTGAAGCATACAGAAACAGTATATTATAATTCGCTACCTTATTTGTATAATCGGGAACAGTAAGCGGTACACGGACGTTGCTACATTAGTGTTTATAACTAGCTTCTGCCCGCGACTTCGTCCACGTGACATTTCTTGTCCCCCCGACACACCGTGGCGTAACGCATCGCCCGCCCGCGCTATTACCAGGCCACTCAGAAAGCATTGCGAAAAAAGTTTTTATGTATGAGTGACTGCCAGTAAAAATAAGTACGTTCTAATTTCAAAATTCCCTCCACATTGTTTCCGAGCCAATTTAAATTATCGTGTCTCATTGAAAAATGGTAAAATGGACCTGCGCCATTTCAAGTGTCGCCTGAAACCGGACGAATCGTACGATAGACTTCAAATGGCATTCATGGATGAAGTCCCTTCTAAGGCGAACGAATTCAAGCGCGGTCGACTAACTTTGAGGGATGAACAAAGAAGTGGTCGCCCTTTGGCGGCTGTTACGGAAGAAAAACCTGCTAGAAGTGAAAAATTTAATGCTATTTGCAGAAATTTGCGCGTTCAAACAAACAAACTCTTCAGCTTTATTATATAATTATAGAGTTACCGCTTTTGGATACTCCGTGCTAGTCTAGCCACGAGACCCACCCAAACCAAATCAGTAGATAGTCACAACGATTAACTTCGTGGTACTTAGCCAGACAAATTCTGTAATTGGAAACGACACATTATAAATGTATGCATGTAGTTTACTTAAGCATATGTAAACTAAACAGATTTGTGTATGCCTTAAGAAAACTTCGTATTGTGTCAGACGAAAAAACAGCCCGCATAGCTTATAGTGGATATGTTGAATCATTATTAAGATATGGCCTAAAATTAAGGGGCAATTCAAAAGACAATGATAAGACATTTTTTGTACAAAAGAAATGTGTAAGAGCTATATGCGGTGTCGGTCCACTTGAATCTTGTAGGCCTTAATTAAAAAAACTGAAACTATTTACCTTGACCGATGTATTTGTTTGAGGTGTGGGTTTTTATGAGGAAACATAATAAATTCTTTAGATTCAAGGGTGAAAATTACACCAAACGAGAGAGATGTAACAAAAATTGTAGTTCGTTTTTGCAATACATCTCTTATTAAAAAGAATGTTTATCATACGTGCATTACAATTTTTTACAAATTACCAATGATCATGAGGGAGCTCCCATATCAATATTTTAAAATTAAACTGCGTAGATTTAATAGAAAATTGTTTTTGTACTTTGCATGAATTTCTGCAAGATAAAGAAAAATATGTTTTTAAGTTTAGTTCCTTTAGTTTTATGGTATGTGTTTATTAGTTTAACTTAAGAATTTTATTTATGTTACAAAGACAATTTGTTATTTTAAGATTTTAAGTTTTGTAATGTTTTTTATATTTATTTAAACTTAATATTAGAACATAGGCATTTTAAAACATATTCTGTACCCATGTCTTACTAGAATGAGTACCTATGTACTCATGTGAAACTAATTTGCATGCCCTAAACAGGCAAAATATGGACTGTACAATAAACCACCAACTTTTACAACTGGTAACACTTATATTTTCTGCAAATAAATGATTTTTATTCTTAGCAATAATATCAAATATAAGTAATCGCTCATTAAATTATGATAAAAAGAACTCCTCAAAGGTATTTCACGTCAGATCAAACCGAGAAGTAAAACGCCAACATATTAAAATATAATATATAAAATTATTAATAAATTTATTTAAGTATATTGTTTTTCAAATGTTTTACAAATTGAACATAGGTTAGTTTTGAGTACAAATAAGTTAAACATCTGTAGCCGAACTAGGCAAAATCTGTATTTCAGTTATCAGCGCCAATCCCCACGGATAATTTTACATTTATCATAGCCAACATTCATTTTTATAAAATAATTAACAGTAGTGTTATTTTACACATCTTGTTATATTTTACTCTAACATGTAGAGTATGAATGAGTGACCTGTCATTGTGTGGAATGAAGTGTGAGTGTGTGAACTGAGAGAGGGTGTGTGTAAGTGGGTGTAGTCCATGTAGGTCATGAGAAATTTAAACATATGCAAGTGTTTGCGTGTGATCTGTGTGCATTTTGTAATTATCAATCATACAAGTTAATGTAACGTTATGTTGATGGCACAAGCTATATGCAGTAGAAGTTCAGTCTCTTCATAATATACACTTGGGAGCAAATAAATCGAGCCACTTCCTTTTTCACGCATTATGGTTATTATTTTTGGTATTATGGAACGCATCGATTCGAAACATATATCGCCTAAAAGGGTATTTAATAACCTTTACAATGAGGGTAGTTAGTTGTCAAAATTTCATTTTAATTAAAGTTTAAAGGGTAGAATAAAATTATCGCATTTAATTTGCTTATGACATTTTTATTGTACTCTGTTAAGAAAAGATTAAATTTGAGGTTTTTGTTAATCATACCCATATTACTTGTTATTGTTGTCTTTATCTGTGTCTGTGTAATCAAAATAACCTGATAAAACGGATACTACACCGACGGAAGCTGCCCAAGTTGTAGCTTTACTTGAGGTTGGACACGGACAACGTGGACTTCATTTGAGTCGTTCAAAGGTACAGCGGGAATACCGCAGATATCTGGAGACTGGTGCTTTTGTTCGGCGACCTGGAACTGGCCGACCACGGGCAACAACAGAACGTGACGACCGCTTTATTGCAACCAATTCGTTGCGCGACCGTGGACTTAATGCTGTTCAGCTACAGCAAGCGTTACGTGACGTTCGAGGTGTCGCAATCAGTAGGTGGACAGTGAGACGAAGACTAAAGGAACGAAATTTAACATCACACAAACCAGCAACTGGCCCAAAATTGGCTGTAGCTCATCGCCGATCTCGCTTGGAGTTTGCTCGAGAACACATTAATTGGACGTTAGAAGACTGGAGGTCAGTTTTGTTTTCTGACGAGTCAAGAATCTGTCTTTTTAGCAATGACGGGAGAAACCGAGTGTATAGACGTCCTGGTGAAAGATTTGCCCAATGTTGCATTCGAGAAACTGTGAGTTTTGGTGGTGGTTCTTGTATGGTGTGGGGAGGAATTTCTCTAGACGGAAAAACGGAACTTGTCTTCGTCGACCCCGCCAACGATGGCAGTGGTAGACGTGGATTAACAGCTGACCGATACATAACTGACATTCTTGAAGACCACGTAATGCCGTATGCTGGTTTTGTCGGAGAAAATTTCTTGTTTATGCATGACAATGCGAGACCTCATACCGCGCAGATCGTTACGGAATACTTGTCTGCGATCGGGATTCAACAAATGGTATGGCCAGCACGAAGTCCCGATTTGAACCCGATCGAACACCTATGGGACGAGCTAAAACGGAGAGTCCGAGCCAGGGTTCCCGCTGTTTCATCCATTCCCGAGCTTAAAGTCGCTGTGCTTGAAGAGTGGGAGAACATACCACAATATGTCATCGTAACTCTGATCAGATCGATGACTAATAGGCTACAAGAATGCATCAGGGCACGGGGGGGTAATACCAGTTATTAAGAATATTTTTTTGCAATAATTTTGTTTTTTATTGTTTTTATGGACTGTTTTAGCCCTACAAAATTTTCTATCAAAATTACCATTTTTCTTGCAGAGCCAATAATTTATCATTCAATGAGGTTATTATTCAATAATTTACCCTCATTGTTAAGGTTATTAACTTAACTTTTAGGCGATATATAGTTCGAATTGATACGTTCCATATTCCCAAAAATATTTACCATTTTACGTGAAAAAAGGTAGTGGCTCGATTTATTTGCTCCCAAGTGTAGTTTTTGTAAATATTCAGACACCTTTTTTTGCATTGAAGTTTTGTTAGTGGGTTGCCATATATTTTTAGCCCTGTTTAATCTATCGTAAAGATGGGGCCCAATGAAGTTCGCGAAGCGTTGGCTAAATTTACTTCTGAAGAGAGCCGTTCTGCCACATAGGTACCAAGTCAGCTATTCGTTTTTGGAGGATTCGGAATTCTTCGTTCATATACTTCACTTATGAAGAACTAGAAACAAAATCAGCAACAAAAATTTCCTCAGCAAATGAGCACCCACTTGAAGATTTGAGTGCGATTTAGTAGCAATCGAACGCTCCGACGGTAAACACACTTCAGTGCTTGTTTAAAACCTGTAAAAAACTAGGACGTTTAAAAATTATGGTGTTTGAAATTTTAACCATTTTAATTGTAAAGACTTAACTAAACGAATTAATCATACTATCCCATACCCATATAAATTGTTCGGGTTATGTGCGTTGATTTTGTTCCATTTGTTTGAGACGCTATTATTTTAATTTTTATTAATAAAGTATGAATGTTTTTTTTGTTGTATAATGGGTCTTTTTTTTTGTTTCTATAAATGTTATAGTACCATTTTACAGATTAAATTTTGACTAAGAGCATGTTATGAAATTAAAGATGTGAGGTTTGATTTCTGTAGAATGGATATCAGTTATATCACCTCAAAGATCGGGAGAATTCTTCAAGCCCCATTCTCATAATCTAATATATAAAATTCTCGTGTCACAGTTTTCGTTGCCATACTCCTCCGAAACGGCTTGACCGATTTTGATGAAATTTTGTGTGCATATCGGGTAGGTCTGAGAATCGGCCAACATCTATTTTTCAAAAAAAAAAAAAAACTAAAAAAAAAAAAATATGCAAAACAACGTTTGCGGGGTCAGCTAGTTACAGTATAAATATGTAAAAAATTGGGCCGTCCGACTCCAGTCATTCCTCGTTTTTTTTTTGCACTTAGTAATTATGACTTTAAACATGCGTGTCAATAGATAGATAAGTCTTTATTTGCCTAAAAATGGTTTAAAGTTGTTACAGTCTGGTTTTATAAATTGCGTATAGGGTTGATTTTTTTTTATGTATCAGAGTAGGTATCGGGTTCGGGCGGTCATCAATATGTATGAAAATTCCGCTTTTTTGTAGTCATTTGAATTTGGTCGGATAACTAATAACGTAGCCGTTGTTTATGTTTTTAGGGTTCCGTAGCCAAACGGAACCCTTATGGATTCGTCATGTCTGTCTGTCCGTCCGTATGTCGCAGCCACTTTTTTCCAAAACTATTAGAACTATACTGTTGAAACGTGGTAAGTACTTAGAAGTATTCTGTGAACTGCATTAAGATTTTCACACAAAAATAAAAAACAATAATTATTTTTGGGGGTTCCCCATACTAGAACTGAAACTCAATTTTTTTTTCATCAAACTCATACTTGTGGGGTATCTATGCATAGGTCAAAAATGATATTAAGGTTTCTAAACTGAATAGTTTGCGCGAGAGACACTTCCAAAGTGGTAAAATGTGTGTCCACCCATGTAACTTCTAAAATGAGAGTGCAAACTTCCACCGAAAATTGGTTTGATTGAGATCTTTTAGTGAGCTTATATGCTAGCTAATTTAATCGCTATGATGTTTGTTTCAGTTTTAAAGAAATTCTCGATTACTTTAAAACGGTAGATTTGTTTAAATAACTATGATTACTCAAATTAAGCACGTTCCTATTCTTTTCTACGGTCGCACATTCAATAGTTTCCGATAAACAAGATTCTGCAAAACGTTACCCCATCAGGAATTCATTTATCTCTAAAACCTTACGACGCACAAACTAAATTTTTTGCGCACATTGTTGCACAAACTTAAGCTATCTGGCCATATACTTTGTTTCTCTCTACGGTCATTCGTTTAGAATTTACCTGCTAGAACAACGTTACGCCAGCAGGAATAGTTTAAGGCGCACAAACTCTATACTTGGCTCACATTGCTAGCAGATGAAGTACTAACTCTTTGTCTGGTTTAATTAATTACAGGAGGTACTTTCCTACTGACGTAACGCACACTAGAAATCAAACAAACAACTCGCGTGGCCTATCGCTGGTATTGTCTTAACGTTGTCGCAAAATGTCTTGTGTTAACTCAAGACAATGGAACGTGTTCTTTCTCCAGAATCAGCTTACCTACTGACAGGGTATACGAGTTCTTATATTGTTTTTTTTTTCATTTGACTGTATTAGTTAATTATTTTGTTATCTTCATTTATTATTGACATGATCTACTCATTACAATGTTTTTTAATGAGCTGTATTGCAATATGTGGTTAGCTAGCGACCTCGACAATTGTTACTATTATTCTTACTACCGGCAGCAAGTTCGACATGCTCCCTTAGATGTCACTGCTTGTGGTGGCGTCGGGGGTCGGGTTGCATCCTTCCCTCAAATATGGCGAGGGGGGTAATGGCTGATGTTTGCGTAATGCTCGTGAACGGGTACTGCTTGTGGTGACTGGTCGTCTTGCTGTCTATGGTTTTATAATTGTTACAGTAATTGTTCTTTTAAATAATTTTACTTTGATGGTCCTAGTTTATCATTAATTTATTTTATTTGTTTGTACATTATCCAGTATTGCATAATATATGTAAGCTGCCATGCCCTTTAGGCCCGGAGGCTTTTATTTATGTATTTAGTTTTTTTTTGTATTGGCGTGGCTTGCTGATGTGTGGCAATTAATTGAATTTAATATTTGGTAATTATTTACAATTGTACATAATCCAGTTCTTCTAGTTGAACTGCTGGGGAGTTTGTTGCGCCACTTCTTCTTCCCAGCTAAAGCACTAGGAAGTGGTGAAGGGCGGGCATTTTGGGGGACTGTCTTATGTAATTTTGATGTTCGAAACGTGCTGATTCTCAGCCTAATTTGAATAAATGACTTTTGATTTTGAATTTGATTCAACCCGTCATTTTCTCTTCAAATCCTTCGACAAAACCCGCAGGGTAATTGCGTAACACACTATCAGTACTCGTAGTACATTCATTGCGTTATTTACGTTGTTGATCAGACAAATTTTTCGAACATATGAGGCAATGGATTAGCAATTTCCTTCAAAATGATTCAGATTTTGATTAATTATGTGTTACGCAATTAGGGTGCAGGTCTATCTATGCTTGTAGCAGTGTGCTGGATAAAGATCTCTTCCATTTTTCGCCTTCCGCATTCAGTCTCTTTTCGCCTTTTATGTAAGATCGCCGTCGGTCCATCTAAGTACGCTACGCCCCCTAATTAAGTAATCTTGCCTTTTAACAGTCTCCACTCAACTCGACTCGACTGCTCCATCCACCATACCTATACAGGTCATAGGTCATTGGTCCGTGTTGGGAAATAGTAACTTATTATTACTTAATGCGTCATGGACTTTAATTTTTAAGTCGTAGATAATGGTTGGTAATTAACAAATAGTGTTGTGATCATCCAATTTGGTAGAAGGTAAGACGGTAATGATTGTGAGACACAGGGACTCCAAAGTGTAGGTAACCGTAATAAGTGTTTTTACCACTGTTTTAAAAGAAAAACCTTTTGGAATGTAACACATACAATAACGTTACAGAATCAAAGTATAACCAAGTGTTAATAAGGGTTAATATGTGTGACAGAAAAAAAACCAGTTGTAGGCATAATTGCACGGGACCGCATCAATGCAGCGTTTACAAGTTACACTTGTCAATACTGTTAACACTTTTAAATCTGTTACAGATAGAAATATTACTGTTACGCTTTTGTAAGTGTTTTTGAAAACACTTCTAAAAGTGTTACACATTCACATTTGATTTTGTTATCAATTCAAAATGTAACACCTATAATCTGTAACCTGTATGAAGGTGTTGTGAAGTCCCTGGTGAGATTTAGACAGAACAAATCGTGGATTCTCTTCATGGAAAATGGATATTAAAAAAAACATCACGAGAAGATAAGCTTGGTCAACAACAACAGGTAGGTACCCACTTTACAGAAAGGTGTACCTCAAAGATGCTGCGATCAATTGTGATTAAGTGAAAGGAGACGAGAAGGGCCATCTCCATTACGCAATAGAACACAATAGTGCAGCATGACCGGCGCAGACGCAACCGCTATGAAAACGTACTTAGCCGATAATTACTAGGCGTGTTTCTTAAATTACCGTGTTGTTATTTTTTAGTGTGGACTATGGTGTCTGTTTATTGTCTCGTTTTTTTTTTCGATAGTACCTACCTAAAGTTGTGCAATCGTTTGTAATGCTTCCTCATTTTTTTTTTACAAGCAATGATGTATATGTATAGATCTAACCCTGCTAACGAATAGGGTCAAACTGCATCTATCAGAATGGTCTCTGACTCTTCTATTACTTGTATCCATTAGTTTTATTATACGGCTTGGACCTACCTAATCGATTTTCTTTATCTTCTACCTATTCACAATTTTCAGTATAGGTACTTCTACAATCTAATTTACGTAATCAATGTAATAGGTAACTTAGCGGCAATAATTTACCAAATTAGGACTGTAACTAAGAAATGTTTATTAGTAACACCGACCAATCAGAAGTTACACAGAAACTGTTATTATTTTACATGCTGGCAGCAATCATTTCACTACATTTCGGAATCTGACATTGCAAAAAGTAATAATATTAATTTAAAAGTAATTTTTATTAATGTTTTATGATTTACGACAACGTAGCAAGTACAATGTTACCTATTTTCAATCGTCTTATATTCCAGTTAAGAACTAAATCAGTTGAAATAAATCTAGTAGGTAGATTATGAGTGACATTTTTGGGTCGAGTTATGATGAATGGCTTTCATTGTCGTTTTAAACACATGAAACAATGCGGATCAACTGGCCAGGTTTTATGGTTAAAAGAATCTAGATTGTAACGACATTAACATAGGCCAGACTGGACTGGTTTTTATTGCGGTGCCCGTCATGCTTGATACACGATACAAATGAATCGTGAAGTTTTCTTGCCGCTTTGGTTTACTGGACTGGACGGCACTGCAAAACTTTTGAAAATGGAGATCTAAGATACCAGCTACCAGTCATCTCAGCCAAAATATGACCACTGCTGGATGTAGGCGAAGCACATTAACGAGCTCTACCTCATGTATGTATATGTTAATGTTATGTTTTAGGATGATTAAGTGATAGATATAAGATTTTACAAAAATACCATGTGAATAGTTATAACGACGTGTTATTAAGAAACAAATGGTAAATAATGGCCGCTTTAGAAAGTTAGCCAGATGTTAGTAAATCTACGGCGTTCGGGAAATTTGGGTTGATAAGTATTTGTTTATTGCCGAGCGTCGTAGTAAAGTTCATTGTAAACAATTAAAATTATATATTTAATGTGATATTCGTGGTAGTGTAAAGAAGGGTATTGTCGGCGCCCATTGATAATATGTGCATTAATTATATAGTTTATAGTAAAAATCGGTGCATCCATTGTTTTCCTCGCACCAAATGTAGTTTCTTTAGTTTTGAATAATCATTAGCGAGTATTGTTGTTGTGGGAAATAGGAAATAGTGGGGTGAAATTGACGTCACTGCTGGGGCACATAAAAGGACAGGCTATTTCTCCATAGGACAGACCACACGACGCCGCTACCCTCCTCCAGGAAAGCAGTAAGGCCATCAGCACTTTACACAAGCGCAAAACCCGATCGCCGTCCTACCGTCCTCGCCGCCAAGGCCCGCCGCGACGCCCGAATCCACGCCCCTCCCGACCCTTGCTCAAGCCAGCCCGCGCCGCTGAGCCTGTAGCTTTAAATTCGTCCCAAATCACTCAAATCCTGATCCAGCTAGTCCCTTGCTGCCCTCTTCCAGCGACGCCCTAAGCCGAGGTTCGTACCCCACAGGGGGTACCATTAGCGTGTAGTCGGTTAGTTTTTAGTTAGTATTTAAGTTTAAGTTCTGGCTGGAGGCCTTAAATTACTAGGGCAACCACAGGCAAGTCCGCTTAAGCAGACGACAACCTCATAGGTTGACCTGCGAGATACCATTCCCAAAAATAATAAATAAACCATAGGACAGTTTCCTTCCAGATTTCGGGCGATACAGTTTCCTTCCAGAGTTCGGCCGATACAGTTTCCTTCCAGAGTTCGGCCGATACAGTTCCCATCCAGAGTTCGGCCGATGTAGTTCCGATAGTCTCCACCTAATACCACGCCGCGCTCTAAATAGTGCCACCAGTAATTAGTAAACGTATTTAAAGTTAGTGTCTAAAGTTTAGTGTATAAGTTGGACATTACTTGTAACTAATTTATCTGTGTGTGTATTTTCTTCTGCCTGTGTGTAATAACTGTGTGTGTCTGAATAGATAATATTTGCTTTGATTGACTCTGAATACCGAGGTTTAATTCACTCCTTCATAACGGGAACACCGTCACCCCCGCCTACATTGTCAATCAACACTATCATTTATCTACATACTTTGCATATGATGCCATAACTTCGCACTCAAGCCGCGATAAAAAGAAAAATAATCGTAATATTATGATGCGGGATAGTGTGGGATACAGCGTATACAAATGTCCTCAGGCTACCAGTGGGTAGGCAATAAAACTCATGTGTCAAGGTATACGTAATGAAACTAATTGTAAAGTGCGATCATCGGTTGTTGGCAGAGTAAGGACCTAGTGATATACGGCCGATAACTAGTCTGGTTAGATACATACACGATGTAAGTTGATACATTGTTACAAACTTTTTAAACGGCTTCTAAAAAGGAAGTCTTATGTTCGTCAAAAGGTTTTTTTTAATGTATATTCAACGATATTTTCGTAAATTGTGGTCCGATTAAAAAAAAAAAGTGCTTCATCATTTGGTAGAGGAAGCTTGCGCGGTGGTATCATTATAATTTTTTTTAACTTTGCTTGAGCAGTTTTTGAGATAGCTTCGATAATATATAAGTATTTAATGATGATATACGAGGGTGACACCGAAAGTTCTTAGAAAATCAAAAACTGAACAAACTAGCAATTTATTAGTTAAATTATATCTTTTCAAAATAGTGTCCATTTACATCATTACATCGCTGCAAAAATCGTTGTAAAACGTTTTCCTCGAAGTTTTTATTTTATTTTCGGAAATAAATAAAAATCGCAAGGTGCGAGGTCGGGGATATAGGGCGGGTGACCCAGTAATTCGACGTCTGACGTCGCCAAGTAGTCCATTGTTTGCTTGGCGGTGTGCGACGAGGCGTTGTCGTGGAAAAGGAGGGTCCTACTGCGAGGTCGTTTCTCCCGAACTTTTCCAAGACAAGTGTCAAACAATTGTTAGTGTACCACTCCGCAGTAACTGTTTTTCGATCCTCTAAAACAATTATTGCGTAATGACCTGTCCTTCCGAAGAACGACGCCACCATCTTTTTTCTCACGCTTCGACTTCTCTTCACTTTAGTTGGCAACTCCTCGAAAGGAAACACCCAGACAGCAGAGTGTCTCTATCATACGTCGCACAACACTGATGTTACCTTTAGTCGTCGCCGTAGAAGGTCGTCCCTCACGCAGATCATCAGTGAGATTAGTGCGACCACGTGTAAACTCATTAAACCAGTTGTAAACAGTGGCACGAGATGGGGCTTCAACGTGAAAGGCCAATCGAAGTCTATCATAACTTTCTTATTGACTTATATGAGATCGAAAGTCATAAAAAATAATTGTACGAAAATTTTCTCGCGTTGAAGTAATTCATGCTGACGTGACACAGACAATTTTCAATTTGCCGCCAAATCGTAAACAAATGACAATAATACAATACATAATTATACATTATTATTGGCAAAGAGTTCCATTTTCATAATTAGAATTTATTTTTTCATTATATCGTTTACAAGTGGCCAGTTTTAAAAACTTTCAGTGTCGCCTTCGTAATACTTCCTGTCACTATTGCTAACACCGGTTGTAGTGGTAGACGAATTGGAGTGGGGTAGGTTATAGAGATATGAGGGTGTAAAGTTCACTCATCCTCCATAGAAAAGGGAGGATCCTCCGACCAGATGGGTGTTGTATCTGGTGGACAACTGTCCGACGATTGATGTCGGGACGTTGTATAATTATATGCTAGTTGCGCGGTAAACTCTGCTTGCGCGATGCAGGATTCTGCAGTGTGATGCGTTGTTCGCATGTGGCGGTGTAGATGCCGCCACAAGGTAAGACGTCAAGCTGGAGTCGGGTGATAGGTCGGGTAATAAGTTAACAGAAAAAAAATAGATTTAAATTTGTTTAAAATCAGGAGTTAAAAGACCGTCACAGGCAGTTGATCATCTCGTTTTTATTTATTTATAAATGCCCGTTTTTTTTTATTTTATATATAGCAAAGAATTTTTTATATATCTTTCTGTGTAACTATTATGACTTAAGTATTCACCCGATTCCGGCTGGACGTTGACTTACGGGACACCCTGTGTATCATTCCCACAGTCGCGAATCGCATTTTGATCAACATACACGTAAAACAGAGTTGCAACAAAACAAAGAAAATTCGAATTTGGCGGGCTACAACTGAGGATCCACCATAACGTTTCTTTTAGATAAATAACTTAGCACACGTTAGACCGTTAAGGAACTTCTTGACATGCTATGCCAGTCTTCAGACAACGGAAGAGTCATAAAATATCAACAATAAATCGTGTTGGCTACTGTCGCTGTTATTTAAGACATACCATAAATTACCATAACGTGAAGATTTTATTATTAGGTAGTTTATATAGGGTTTGATCAGTATCACTATGTCACCCTCATAGGGTCATTCTATGACTATCTACGCTTAATAATAACGCATACATCACATGAAGAGCCTAACACACACCTTACTCACTTTCTAGACACTCTTAAACAGAAACTAACAGTTGTTAAAAGCAGACTAGATAGAAACACTAAATTTACACTCCATAAAACATTAAGAAATTCCCAAAAATTGTTTTACCGAAAACTAAAGGCATCAACAATGATCCACACTACACCGAACCATAACACACATACAACGTGGCCGGCCACAGACGAGTTGCAGCAACTCTGGGCTGGAATTTGGGAAAATCCAGTACGTCATAATACTGAAGCAGAACGGTTCAAAGAAGAGGAAGCCTATCAGACAAACGATAAAGCGATGAATTTTAATCAGGTTGAGGTAGAAAGTTTCCACGATGTCCTTAAAAAGATATACAATTGGAAAGCACCAGGCCCTGATCACATACAAAACTATTGGTACAAAAAAATCAAACAAAAACACCCGCACCTCTAACTATATTAACGATTTTATCAAAAAAACAACAATTATTCCGTCATACATTACAGAAGGCAAGACTTACACGTTTCCGAAAGACCCTAAAGACACATCTAATCCAGCTAATTATAGGCCGATTACCTGTCTGAATACTATTTATAAGATATTGACATCGTGCATTACTAACATCATATACAACAGATATTAATAGAAGAAGAAAAAGGGTGCAGGAAGTTCAGCCAAGGCTGTAAAGAACAGTTAAAAATAGATGCAATAATACATAAACATGTCCAAAGTACTAATAAAGATTTATGTTCTATGTTGTTGTTGCTAAATGACATGTGGAAGATCTATTCTGGGACCACCATTATTCCTAATTTATGTAACACTTTAACAATCTAACACTTTACGCAGATGATACTAGTATATTCTACTTCGGTCAATCCATACACGATATCATTAATGAGGCGCAAAACGACTTAAATGTAATAAGTGAGTGGTTTCTACATAACATACTAACCATTAATACTTTGAAAATGTCTCACATGATATTTGCCGCCAAAAACAAAAAAGATTCCACCCCACGCCCTTTTTATTATCAATAACCTAACTATCAAGCAGTCCAGTACAGAAGTATCTTGGTCTTCTATTAGATGACAAACTGTGCTGGAAATCCCATATTGAGCACGTTAGAGCCAAACTTGTGTCACTTTTTGGAGCGCTTCTCATAATGGGAAACTGCTTACCTACCACTTAAGATAAAACGCACTATCTACAATTCATTAGTCAAACCTAATCTAGAATATCTGATTGAGATTTGGGGATCAGCATCCAAGACTAACCTAAATTACATACGGAGGACCACAAAGAAAATTAAAAAAAGCGGCCATGTCTTGGTGTCACATTGGCTAGCTGTATTAACTTGTTTTATATGTAACTACCTGCACTTTTGCTTTGTTAGCTGTTGTTCCCGTACGTTGTTGTTATAGTTTTACTTATTCTACATCTGCATGCTTTGTCATTTAGACGAGGATTATTTAGGTTATAAATTAAATCTCATATAAGTGAACTGTATAATGTTCGTATGAGAAATAAATATTCATTAAACCTACTCGTATGTATATCGATTGCAAGCAAAGCATACGATTCAGTCACTCATGGTTACTTAAAGTTTTGAATTTATACAAGATATTAGGTTGGTAATATAATCTAGAAAAGGCAGACGCGATTACTCCTGAACACATCCACAGGAATAGTTGAGACCTTAATGTGTTCTACATTAAGATCCAGCAAGGAATATTCCAAGGAGACTCACTAAGCCCACTGTGGTTCTGTGTCGCATTTAATCCGCTATCAAATAAACCAATGCCTCAAAGCCCGGGTATAAACTTCAATATAGTGATACAACGACTGACATACTGACTGACCAGCATAATTGTAAAATAAACCACCGGCTCTATATTGACGTTATCAAATTGTACGTATCATCACCGGACGATTTATATGAACTAGCTAATGCTACTGAACAATTTTCAAATGATATTGCTATGGAGTTTGGGATTAAACATTTGTAAAATTAATTCAATCAGAGCGGGCAAAACTTATTCACATTCATACCACATGCAGACTGGTGACACCATAGAATCATTAGATGAAAACGGGAATTACAAATATTTAGGTTACATACAGGCTTAACAGCTGCTTCACGAGGAAATTAAAGCTACACTCACTAAACAGTTTAAACACAGGTTAAAACAAAATGTCGTACACAAATAAACGATCGAAACATCATAAAAGCCATAAACACTAATGCAATCCCCGTTATTACCTATTCTTTTGGTATCATAAATTGGAACAAGGCCGAACTCGAACATTTGCAACGGATTATAAATACCACTCTGACTAAACACAGAAGGCACCATCCTAGGTCATGTGTTCAGAGGCTCACACTGCCAAAGAACGAAGGTGGCAGGGGAATAATAGATATCACCCACCTACATAACAAGCAAATAACTATTTTAAGAACATAATTAAATGCTAAAAGTACTACTTCAACTCTACATACCGCAATGGCGTTAAGTGATTAAAAAAACTTACTCCTTTAAACACGTTTGAGAAGACACCCCAGAGTTATAAACAACAGACTGACCGATTGACAAAAATCGCAAATTGGACCCAAAAGTCATTGCATAGGAGACATCGCACGTTCTTAATCAACCTAACGTCGACAAGTTGGCGTCGAACGATTGGTTAAGGCGTGGAGAACTGTTCCCTGAGACAGAAGGGTTTATGATAGTTATTCAGGATCAAGTAAAAGAAACTCGCCATTACCAGAAACACATAATGCGAGTTTCTCAAATCATAGACGGTTGTAGGCGATGCAATAATTCTCCCGAAACCATTCAATACATCATGGGTGCGTGCAAAGCAATAGTTCAGATTGATTACATATACAGACATGACCAGATAGAGAATATAATCCACCTAACTTTGGCAATAAAATATAAATTATTTCCCTCACCACCTGTAGCTTATTATAAATATCAACCTGAAACTGTTCTCGAAAACTCCACTCACAAGAAGTACTTTGACCGAGCTATACTCACCGACAAAACAACACACTACAATAGACCAGACGTCACGTTATTAGATAAAATTTACTAAACTGCACAAATCATAGACATAGCTGTTCCTAATACACACAATCTACAAAATACTATAGCAGAAAAACTCTCAAAATATACCGACTTGAAATCAGCCGAATGTGGTGTGGTAACACTCGATTTGCCACCCTACACATATCAGACTCTTCAGAAAGCTGCAATCTTGAATACCTGCAGGATTGTCAGAAAATTTCTGCAAAATGACAATGAAACATCATTTTTCACCTCACACACGAGTGCAGCAACCACCGCACGAACACAGTCTCATGAACAAACATACTCACTATCACGAACACACCATCATAATGCACTTGGCTTCGGCCCGTACTACCCCATTAATCCAGCGCAACGCCGAGATACTTTATAGCGTAAGAAAGAATAATAATAATAATCATTTTAGTACCCGTCTGTCACACTTAGGCTGACTGGATGCAGGATGTCGAGCGAGTGTGTGAAACTATACCAGAAATGGAAACAGTCCTAATTACGCCATCAGACGTTGCCAGAGCAGTCCGTCCGTTACCGAATTGGAAATCGCCAGGGCCGGATGGATTGCACAACTTTTGGTTGAAATGGCTAATTAGTTCGCATACTAGCCTGGCATCTCAGTTCCAGTCAGCCTTAGAGTCTGGGTCGCTACCGCAGTTTCTATCAACAGGCGTTACCCACCTGCTCCATAAGTCAGGCAGTCCCGCGGAACCCAAGAATTATAGACCGATCACGTGTTTGTCGACGATCTATAAACTTCTTACATCCATTTTGAGAACGAAAATTAATACACACATTGACAGTAACTCGATTATGTCTGCCTCTCAAAATAGATGTAGGAACGGGTCCCGAGGTACTAAGGAGCTACTCCTCATCGACATGGCCATTAGCCAACAGGTTCGTCGCTCCCGCAAGGATCTTTCGACGTGCTGGATAGATTATAAGAAGGCCTACGACTCGGTGCCACATGCATGGCTTGTGAGGGTGCTGGAGTTGTACAAGATAGATGCAACTCTACGCACCTTCCTTAGGTCCTGTATGGGGCAATGGAGGACGGTCCTTCTCTATCCGGGGTGTCAACAGATCCAGGGGAATGAAGAGCCTGTCTGCATTAAACGGGGAATATTTCAGGGCGACAGTTTGAGTCCACTTTGGTTCTGCTTAGCTCTGAATCCTCTAAGCACTCTGCTGGAGGATTCAGGTCTAGGCTATCGGTTGAAGAGAGGTGGTCAGGTCATATCTCACCTTCTGTTCATGGATGACTTGAAAATCTTTGCCCCCAACAAATTGCAACTGATGGAGCTACTGAAGGTAACTGAAACATTCAGTAGCGCCATCAGAATGGAATTTGGTGTGGACAAATGTGCAATCATGCAGGGTTAAGCGAGGTGAGATTATGGAATCCGAAGGCAATCAACTTTCGGATTCCATACACCTTAGATCCCTCTCTTCATCCGAAAACTATAAGTATTTGGGTATGTCGGAAGTGTTAGGCATCAACGTTTTTAATATGAAGCAATCGTTGAAGGAGCGCTTCTTTGGCCGCCTGAAGAAGGTGTTAATTAGTCTTCTTTCGGGCGGAAACAAGGTGCGTGCCTTCAACGGCTGGGTCATGCCGATTTTGATGTACTCTTTCGGCATACTCAAATGGACCCAAACCGAACTCGACGGCCTGGATAGGCGGGTCCGTACACTTCTGACCACAAATCGGATGCATCACCCACGATCATTGGTGATGAGACTGTACATCCCGCGAAAGTGCGGGGGTGGAGGCTTTTTAAATGCGAAGACCCTCCACAACCGCGAGGTGTGCAGTCTCAGGGAATATTTTTTAAAAACCGAAGTGGGTATGCACCGCGATGTGGTCGCAGTGGACAAGGGGCTAACCCCGCTCTCCATGGCTAAAAGGAACTGGCACAAACCTGTGGTACTTATTTCCGATAACCGCAAGGCGGTATGGCAAAGCAAGGAGCTTCACGGGCGCTTCTATCGGGCTCTTCATGAGCCTGATGTAGATTTCCTAGCGTCCGTTTCCTGGCTACGTTTTGGTGACCTTTTCGGGGAAACTGAAGGTTTCGTCTGTGCAATTATGGACGAAGTTATCTTGACGAATAACTACCGGAGACATATTATGAAGGACGGGACGGTTGACGTGTGTCGGGCATGCCACCGTCCAGGTGAGTCCATCAGACATATTATCTCTGGTTGTTCTCGTCTGGCTAACGGCGAGTTCTTGCACAGGCATAACCAAGTAGCCAGGATTATTCACCAGCAACTTGCTTTGAAATATAAACTTGTGGATTCTGAGGTACCGTATTACAAGTAGTATGTGCCCGACCCAGTTCTCGAAAATGACTTTGTCACGTTGTACTGGAATCGGTCTATCATTACTGACAGGACTATTATCGCTAATAAGCCTGACATAGTAGTGATAGATCGATTAGCGCGACGACGAGAACCTCGTGAAAGCGAGATGACGAGAACCTCGTGAAAGCTGAGAAAGAGAAACAAATTAAATATCTCGACTTAGCACACGAGGTTGTTGACATGTGGAATGTGAGTTCGGCTGTCATGTGCCGATTGTCGTATCGGCCAATGGCCTGATGGCAAAAAGCCTCGACCAACATCTCTCGAGGCTTTCGTTAGGCGGTTGGATCAAGGGCCTGACTCAGAAGGCAGTACTCCTCGATACTGCTCGCATTGTGAGGAGGTTCCTGTCTCTGGAGCCCTAACCACCAGTAGCTTGGACCCTGCTCCCGCTACCGGCGGACCACTATTTTTTATATTTTTAAATGTTTTTTTAAGTTGTTTTATAAAAATATTTAAAATGTAGCAAAATAAGGACAAAAATAAATAAACGACATAATAATCATTTTATTGCAGAAGAAACATCCATAAATTGTTAATCAACTTTAACCTTAATATAGTAACCTTAACTTCTGACCTAGTACCAGAGTGGTACTAGATCAGCAGTTCGTAACAGTTATGAGGAGTTGTGTAAGAGATTGAACACGGACGTAGCAGAGTAGATGAGTATGATAGTCAGTACGGCGTTCCGGGGCTTACTAGGTGGGGTTAGGCCTAGGTGTACAATTAAGTATAATTTTTTGGCTGCCCTAGACAAGGGAACAGCCAAGATACCATTAAATATGCCAACACTAAAACAATTAAAACCATATTCCATGAAATAATTACTCCTCTCCACCTCGCTCCAGACACATTCCGCTAAAATATGAGTGGTATCCTCTACCTTATCATACTCAGAACAATTAGGCGAATTACTTTTTCTTATTAAAAAGGCGTAACTATTCAACGGAATATGTCCCGAACGTAGTCTGAAAGCTAATGTGAAGATGACGGACGACCTCGGATTTGAAAGCCGGACACAATAAAATGATTATGGGTTGTGATTCATTTTGTTATGCTGCTTCGTTGATCTGCTGACCTAGTACCACAGTAGTTTGTAACAGTTATGAGAATAGTTGTGTAAGAAAATGAACACGGACGTAGCAGAGTAGATGTGTATGACGCCGGAATCCGGCGTCATACACATCTACTCTGCTACTCTTGTCCGGCGATCGTACGTGAGTACGGTGGATGACGCAAAAACTTCCAATCCTAGCTCGTGTAGCTTAGAAACCGTCTGTTGTACCGTATGAGGTCGAGCGTTGTCGTGTAGGAGCAGAGGGGACGAGCGATTAACCAATAACGAGTCGTACGTTTGTTTGTAGTGTTCACTCCGTACACGTAATTAATGTTGCGAGCCGTTTGTGCGGCATTGCTAACGCTACGGAACTCGTATTCGTAAAGTTCCTACGACGGAGGGACTCGTATTTTTATCGTGTCCATATTGATAAAAAAATACAAATGTAGTGAAAACCAAACAAATCAATAAACAAATGACTGAATTTTAAAATACAATAATATTTTTTAATAAAAAATATTTGAATTTAGAATTCATTGCCAGCCATAGGTACATAAATAAATTACGTTTCAAATGGCCAGGGTTGTAAACGGCAACTTCATGGGCAAATACCTAATATTAGAGCGATCAAAACAACAAAAAATACTCAAATCGGATAAGCCGATTTCGAGTTTGTGCGAGAAGTGTAAAAGGGCGATTCTAAACACTATGTGCGGTGTGCGTCCCAACTATAACTGCCAAATTAACCCGCGAAGTAATTGCGTAACACACTAACAGTAGCAATGGCTTTCATTTTGACAGTTCAACAACATTTGGTAATTGCGTTTTTAACGTTGTTGAGAAGATTTTTTTTTCAAACATTTGAAGCAAAGGATTAGCAGTATACTTCAAAACGATTCAGATTGTGATTGATAGTGTTACGCAATTAGGGTGCAGATTTCCGTTATCGATTTAATCGATTATGCACCGACAGATGCAACTCGATTCAGAAAGACGCGGTAAATGATAATGATGAAAGTATGCATAAGCTGCATGCTTAGAGAAAGTTGCTCTAAGAAACTGGTAACACAAGCAAGCTAATCAAAAGTCGTTTGTTAGTAGGTAACTGAAATCCCTCACCTTCCGGCACTAGCCTTTCGGAATAAATAAGGAAAGTGGTCGTTTAAAATAAAAATCAGAACTTTACAAAACATTTTATTGGAAACATCTTTATATTTACTTCTACATCTATTAACTTAGGTACCTATGTATTTAAATATCATACATAGTTAGGTGAAACATTTTTGCTAACAGCAGCTCTTATTGAAATGTTATTAACAATACATCTATATTTACTTACAGGAGTACGTCTCAAATTGGAAATGTGGAAAATCTAACTGTTTCATTGAATTAAATGTGAGCTCGGTTGGCGCAAAACATCTTTTTTCTTTGACGATGATCTAGTCCACATTTTCAAAGCGTGCAATCAGAGTATTTTCTATTACGTATACAATAGATACATCATTATTTAAGTAGGTACTAGAAGCCCCAATCTTCCAGCTTGAGACAGCGCGTCCAGTAGCGATCCATCGCGTTGTATCTGTGTAGGTTCACTCCAGACAAACTGTGAGCCTCATCTGGGTAAGACTGCAAACACAAAAGATTGTTTCAGAGTAATTACGTCTTCTAAACAATAGGGATACTATTTTTATTTTTATATAACATTTACTATGTAAATTATCACTAGCACTATCACGGAAATGCCATCACGACTCGTAAACTTCATACTCTGTAACATTGTCCGTACCACACAACAAGGACGGGAATAATCCATTGCAAAAACATTTAAAGCGTGTAGGTCCTCTATATTCTCATCGATTCTACAGTTTTTTTCGTTTATCTCACTTTACTATGCCTTCTTTGAAATTACATTATTTATTCAAACATTTCTAATATTAGTCATCACCCCTAATCATTCCAATGTATAACTTATTACATTGACATAAAAGTGACACAACGAGCGCTCGTGAAGTGAATTTACTATGACAGTGCTGACGGCCAAGCCACTTGGCACGCTCGTAAGAAAGAATGATCAATTTCCTGTTAATAAGGAGACGGTTAAGTTCGCCGGTCTGTGGCTCTGCACACACAAGGGTTAAAAAAAACATATACTATGTGTCATAAAGCTACAGGACTTTCGAATAGCAACTTTGCCTAGAAGCCAAGTTATTTGGTGGTCACCGTGGTCCTTCTTACCCGCCTTGCCAGCCTGATAAGACGGTCATATACATGTAAAAGTATTTTGCATCACGAACGTGGAAAGTTATAATTTTGGACAGAGCTATTACCTACCTTAAGTAGACCATTGGTACTCACCATCTGTTCAAACGGAATATCAGCCTGCTGCAGCGCTGTCATCAGCTTAGCCGCGTTCTGGAAGTGCACGTTGTCGTCAGCATTGCCGTGCATGAGGTAGAGGTCATGGCCGCGGAGTTTCTCAACCAGGAGTGTGACGTCGCCGTCTTGATAACCCTTCAGGTTGTCCTCAGGGGTAGGGAGACCCATGTAGCGCTCTGTGTACATTGTGTCTGGGGAAGAGAGGTTAATTAAGGTTAATTAAGGTTAATTTTAAATGGAGAAACGGCGATGTGGCAGGCCTAGGCCAGATAAAGTAGAATGTTTCATAAAATATTGGACAAAAATTTAAAAGCTTAGCTTGCTTAGAGGGTTTGGTCATGTTGAGAGGACGAATTATAGGCGAATAACAAAAGGTATTTACAAGACAGATGTGAGTGGAATCGCCGGTAGGAGACGGCCCTACGTGGACATATAGTGACCTTATTGATGATGTTCTTCAGAAAGGTCAGGTGCGTAGTACTCTCAATCGGAGCGCGTGTATGACCAGATGTATGAACGTAAACGAAGCAAAAGGAGTATGTAAGGATCGTAGCAGGTGGCGTTCTGTGGTGTCTGCCTACCCCCATGGGAAGAAGGCGTTAGTTTATGCATATGTGTTATGGTCAACAATAGCCAACATTCTTAGCCCAGCAGGTGAAAAGTATTGGTCGATATTATAATAATTATTTTTTAAAGGTCACCGGCAAAAACGAAACGAGAAGAATCGTGGTAAACTCTGAAGTGAAAATCTCAGAAAAAGGCACTATAACTGATTTTACCGTAGATTTATGAGTAAAAATTGCAGGATTGTAATTTAATACTTTTAGTAGTTCTTATTTACCTCAGACTGACAAATTGATTTTAAAGAAGCACAGTTACGTAAAATTATCAGGTTTTGCATTCCTTTATTAGAGTGAAACACTTTCGAAAACGTTTGCTAATATGAGATGGTGTCACTTGATTATGATACGAATTTATTATGAAATTATATTTTAATAAATCGTAAATTAAGCACGTATGTGTTACACAGAATAGAAATAAACTTGCGAACTTAAAACGATGATGACTAATATTAGAAATGGGTGTTATACAAAAAGACACCTAACCAAGCGAAGTCACTTGTACTGCCCGTCATTTTTATCATTTTAGTATGCTGTACCTTAGGGAACCTTCTTGTTACGGAGAAATTGAAACAAAACGCATTTCCGTTTTCGTATCGCCCACTTGAATAATCCATTCAAGTGGGCCCCCCTACTGGTTGTCATTTTGTTTTGGTACTTCGGAGTAATACGGGCATTGGGTTCCTGACATTTGTCGTGATTGAATGTGTGGCGGCATCTACACCGCTACATGCAAACAACGCATCACTCTGACGTCACACAAATCCAGCATCGCGCAATCAGAGTTTACCGCGCAACTAGTATATTACAACTTCCCCACATCAATCATCGGGCAGTTGCCCACCAGATACGACATCCATATGGTCGGGAGATCCTCCCTTTTCTAAAGAGTATGAACGAACTTTACACCCTGTCCCTCATATCTCTTCAAATGTGTCCCTCGTGAGTTTTTATTTGTTGTGGTTGTTATTTTGTTTTAAGTAAAATCAAAATATTATTGGAGATAAAGGCTAGGATAATGTTGACTACCCCTGAAACATCACTTTGACAATGACATTTCTTTGATATTTTTTTTTTATCTCAAATTCCATTTCCGAGGGTAGTTCACAGTACATTCGGCTTGCATTCGAACCAAATACAACTAAATATGTTTTATTTATATGAAGCTACTGACTGCTGTCTGACCTCGAAAACTCACTAAATGGATATTATCGAAATTATAACAGACACAGTGTCGAATTTTTTGTGGGTGGTTAATCATCAAATGACTTCTCCCGCTCTGGGTGGAGCGGGAGGGCGTGTCAGACTTTTACTGATTAAAACCCGTGTTCCTTCATTTGCCTGTGCCAGGGCCACGGATTCTCTTTCGAATTTCCCGCGATCCTGAGGCGTCGGCCCTATCGGACCCCGTCATTTAGTGCTGACATCTCTATGAGGCGCGCGTGAAATACGACGCGCTGTCGACCCGGGCCTGGTCCCTACCGGACGGCGAGCTACCCATTGCTCGCCGTCCACAAGCCCGCGCCTACGGTGGCCGGGAATCAGCTTGCCATTCCCGATGCCCAGGGCAGGCGTCTCCTGCGGCAACTAGGGGCGTGAGGGCACAAGGCTCTCTCCCTCACGCTCTCCGCCTCCTCCATCGCGAGCATTACAGCTTCGCAGGAGGTGACGGCTTTCCATTCCCTCTCGCTCCGTACCATGGCCTAGACCAGGGCCGGACGCGAGAGATCGCCGCCGCCGATTGCCTCCGCGAGGACACGTCGGTGCTCCGCCCAAGCTGGGCAGACCTCCACCGTATGCTCCACCGTGTCCTCCGGGCGATCCACACAATGGTGACACCCGGGCGTTTCCTCCCGCCTCATGCGAAACAGGAACTTTCCGAAACAACCGTGTCCGGTGAGGACCTTTGTCAGGCGGAAGGTGAGGACGCCGTGGCGCCTCTCCAACCACTCCACAAATAGGGGACTTATTGCCGCTATTGTGGAGTGCCCAACATATGTGTCACCTCATTTTATAATTTCTTAGGGCCACAAGCAACGGGCCCTGTGACCACGTTGCTAACTGACTCATCTATAACTACTAATAAATCTGAATAGTTTTTTTCTTTGTTTCAAAGCGCTAATCTCTGGAATATAGGATACCAGTCGGATTTGAAACATTTTCTTTGCATTTGATAGCCCAATTCTTGAAAGAGGCTATTTAGCATCACGCTAGGACCAGGGTTAGAGCCGAGCAACAAGAAAAAAATCAGAAAGAACACAAAGCAAAAACCAAGTAAAAGCGCGGGCAAGCGATGCAATGCGACGGAGTGGGTCGGGGGAACAAGAAATTTCACGCGGACGAATTCGCGGACAGAAGCTGTAGCCTTATACATTTTGTTCGTTCGTTTGAGTTTGTTTGTGCGGAAATGGTAGACGAAGAATCAGTGTTGGCTTTCTGAACAAAAAGTTTACTATGCTATTTAAGTCAGGTGCAAACATTCTTCAACCCCAAAAAGTCCCCATCAATTGTCAATTCTTTATTGCGTACCATAATGTATATAGTTGGTAGCAAAATAATTATATTAGTCACAATTATGGACGCTGTCGGGCACAGCATATAGGTATCAAGTAGGAGAGAGGAGGAAGAACACTGGGTGTTTAATGTGATAAATTATTTTCATTAGATAATTTAATAAGTAAGTTAATTAGCTTTCAACTATCAACTATATAGAATTATTGCCGATTTTTTTTTTCATTTGAATGAATACTTTATCTATTTATTTATATAACAATTGCTTGCTGCACTTACAGTAAATACCAAAGCGCGCAGCAAGCCAACATTTACAACAACAAAACAAACATACAAACATTTAACATAAGAAATAGTCTATAGCAATGATAGTTTATAACAATAAGATAGGAGTAACATTGCAACTACTTACTAATTGTTTTATGCCATTCAAATTTGGTTGTGAATACGCAGCTTTAAACTTACTATAGTAAAGCCAGGAGGTGACGGGTGCCGAGGACACACCACACTGGAACATCTTTTCGTCATCTTTCAGCAATGTCAGCAAAGTCGCGTAGCCGCCGTAACTGTGGCCCCAGATACCGACCCTGGTGCGGTCCATGAACGGGTACCGGTCTAGCACTTGTCTGTGAACAGTGAACATTATGAAGATCGTGCAGAAGGCCGGCTACCGACAAACTTGGGACTTAGGGGCCATCCGGCCCCGAGCCGGGTTCACGCTGCCGGTGGTTGTTCGCAGCGCATTAAATGGACTCTATGAACGTGAACATCATGCGCGCATATTACAGGTCTACAGAGCGAGGAAATTACCTCACTGCGTACCATGGTAGGATGCTGTCTCAGTTTCAGGAACTAGAGCCAACCGTCAACATTGCATACATTCGTCAGATTGTATCTTGAACAAAATATGATTCTCGACCGTACAAGTATGTATTTACATAATCCCATTGAGCGCAATTTAATGGGACTATATGAACTTAGCGAGTTGATGATTTCAATGATTATAATTCTGTAGTTTTTAACAATCAAAGTCAAAAATTTTATAAAATTGGTAAATTATATATTTTTTTGACAGATTAAGACTGAGAATAGAACGTTCGAAACGTGAATGCTCTCAAAAATAGGGGAATTGCCACTCAGATATAACCAACTGTGCAAGTGCAGTTAGCTACTGGATTATTTTAAAAACAAAAATACTATATAACATGAATATGATTGTCGAATTGCCATACTGCAGAAAGGGAAGGAAATTTTATGGAAACAGGCGTTTTTTTTTGTTTTTTTTTTTTCTGCCTTTCCCCAGCCATAGGCACGCCGGGACCTTATTACTCTAAATAACTCATTCATTCTAATTCCTTCTTTTATTCCTCTCGCACTTATATGCCGCATACTTGATCTTTCTTGCATTCATCACTTTCATTTCTTATCCGGGTGGGACTCCCGCTACTTTGACTACTCTATTAAAAACTTTATTTTTATTAACTACGGGAACTAATTTATCTACATATGTGACCATTTAATGTAATAACATTACAGTGCAGTTACATCGTTACAGATTACAGTACAGTTTTATATGATAAACTACAATTTTATCATATTTTACATTTTACAAGAACATGTTATATTGTTAAATCTAAAGAGCTTACTATCTATTTCTTATACTATTACAATTTTTATCCTTAATTTAACAATTCTAAAATCTAGTTATATTTTTAACAATATTTCTTATTCTATTTTACATTGATCTTAGCTTAATTTATGGTTCCTTCCGGTAATGATCTTTTCTATTGTGCCTTTTAATTACTTTTTATTTAAACTTTGGGGTGGTGACGTTCATGAATGGAAACAGGCGTTACTAAGCGGGTGCTGCATTCGGCATCCAAGCCTGGATCTAGTTTTTGGTGGAATATAAATTGCATGAGAGGGATGAGTGGATTAATAATCGCCAAGTGAAACCAAGATATTCCTCTGTTAACCCTAGAACCATATTTTTTATTTGTCCTCATGACCAAAAATGAAGAGTTGATGTTGGCTTATCCCATTTTAGAGTTAACCTATCCTACACTCAAGATTATCTCACCTTTTGTAATGAACATAGGTATAACGATAATTCAAATATATAAAAAAATCATAGCCGGCCTCGTATGAAATAACTTTTATGGCTTGGTTTGCCTCATAGGTTTATTGATCTGTTGCATCAATCGTTATGCAACACAGTTCAACATGCAGAAGTGTTGCATAAATCGTTATGGAACTTCAGAGAACAATGTCTGGCATATGACAGTTTTTCTGCTCATGTCTTTAAAGGTGCAGACGAGCACACGTTGTTTCGCGTGTTTCCTAGCCAAGGTGACCAAACAACCCGCGAACTGGTATGATCTGTCTTTCAAACCTTGTTTGTATAGTAATTTACCAACTCTAGGAACACTTTACTTTAGCGGTCATTGGAAATATGGATGGAACACCTTTATAAACATAACATATATATAGAGTGACCCTGAATACGGTATCTAGGTTCTTATCAAACTATTCAATTAGATTGCCCCTAATGAATAGTACAAACATTTAATTTAATAAAATCTTAGTTGCAAAACCATAGTCTAGAAGTAAACAATAAAACAACTAAATTATGATACAATTCGAACCCTACAAAAAGCAAAAAGTATTTAATAACCATAACCAATAATATCAAAATTGAAGAAGTCGATGAATTGAATCTATTATGTATTACACTGGACATTTGTTTAAATTGGAATATAATAGATAAAATTAAAATAAAACTATCACAATTTTCATTCGGTCTTGTGTGTGCTCAAATCAAACACGAAAAACATTGTGCTGTTACTGCGTACTATGCATATGGCACACATGGCTACGCTACGGGATCATACTGTGGGGGGGGACACAGTGTACAAGATGCTCAAGACATAATTACTGTCCAAAATAAATGTCTACTAAAAATGTTTCATATAAAACCCAGAAATAACTGCAAACCCCACTTCATCAAGGAAAAAATCCTAACGTTACCCTATTTTTTTTTTTTAATAGCCATATTGTAAAAAAAAAAAATACAACCTAGAATGAGCTCCCTAAAACTAAATAAATTCTACCAGTACCTTTTTTTTGGGGGGGATTTTGTCTCTAGTCTAGACTGGAGATGTATAAAAAAAACAGAATACCGTAGCATCCAAATATATAATAAGTTACCTGAACTTATAAAGAATCACAAAAACACGGCATATTTTCTTGACTTAAGTAATAACTTTTAGATAAAAAAAATTGTATTAAAGAGTTTATGGAAGATGAGAAGCTAAAATAAAGCACAAATGTTATGTATCAATGTATAAAATAATTTTATTAGTATCTATGTTACAATATATTCCAAATAACTTTATTTAAATATATAATGTTAGAAAGAGGTAGAGGTAGTGTAATAACACTTGCTTTAGAGTAAAGCAGGGTCATGTACTCTTAAGAATTAGCCTAGCCTGTAACTGAGTGTAAAAAGCAAATAAAAATTTTAAAAAATAGTACAGCTATCACCAATTTAGTACACGATTATTATCGATAACTTTAAATATAGTTCGAGGTAATAGAATCACCAGATAACTGGAAAATTACTCGACAAACAACAGCTGTCCAAATATCGATTACTTGACTATCAGTAACTGAATTACTTCATTTATCACTATCAATCGTGATATAGGTGTCGAGCCTATTGCCCAAAATCAGACCTTGGGCTACCACTAAAAACTCTAATCCTAACCAATATTATAAATGCAAAGTAAGTTTGTTTGTTTTTTACGCTTTCACGCTAAAACAGCGAACGAATTAGGATTAAATTTGGCACACAGATAGAACATGACGTGTTGAATGAACAAGGGGTGTTCATCCTGGATCTCAGACGAAGTCGCGGGCAACGGCTAGTTCCTAATAGAGTCAATAAAATGCTGCCCTTGCATTTGTGGATTGAACCCAGGACTATACCTACCTACTGGCGTAATGTGGTTGCCTCACCACCTCTGTCTATTTCCTCGAAGAAAGCAGTCGTAATGTTCTGTTGTTAATCTACATCGTCTCGTGTAGCTATAGTAAGAAAGAGTTTCCTGTATTATCAAACAAAGCGACGTAATCAAGCCTGGGAAAATGTCTTTCTTTTACTTATCAATGCGCGAATGTGTTACATAAAAAACACTAACAGCGTAAGTAATTATAAAAGATATAAGTTATTATTAAAGACACATACATATCAAACAACTTACATTAATTTATTCATTTAGGTCAATGGAGGACACTCGATCGTAAATCGAACCGGTTTTTAATGCCAATATTATCATTTATTACATGTTTATGATATAAGATTTCTAAAGATCCTGACATAATCGATTGTTCGAATAAATATAAATCTCTACGGTGTCTGTCCTACTCTGATTTTTTATTTGTTAGACCAAAATGACTGCTGCGATGGATCTTTTTTTAATGACGATTCGATCAATCACTTATGAATGAGCCATACTACACGATTGGAACATTTAAAATAAAGGTCGGTCGCAGCGGTAATTTTGGTCAAGCAAATAAAAAATTTGAGTTTAGTTGGTTCTTCCCTATTTAAGTAGATGAGGTCGATAGATGCTGGAAATAAGAAGTACAGAACCGGGAGATGTGCTTTAGTTTATGACGTTATCTTTTCTTTACTAACATTAGTTTCTACTAAGTATTTTTGTATAGAAATAGAAATTAACGAAACAATAATATAAATGATGATAAGCTTACCTTAGGATAACGAAGTGGTCTTCCACCTCCACAGTTCCCATCGCGTTGTTGATAGAGTACAGGATCTCTTGTCCCTTGAGGCCGGAGCCGCGACCGTCCGCTAACATGTAGATGATGTTGCGGTGCGTAGTCAGGTAAGCGTGGTAGCCTGGTAGTTAGAACTTTATTAGATAGTATACAGGCTGGCATCGACTCTCAAACTGAAAACATAAACTCAGCACATGATTCTATTTTTTTTAAAGCAGTTCGTAAATTTTGGCAGGGTAGGTATTGCACTGCACTTTTCACTAAAACAGCAGTTTTAAAAATAAAATAAAAATTAAGCCTTTAACTTCAATTCGAACCCATGTAATGATAAAAGTAGCCATTTGTTAATCATTTTGTCTAGAGCTTTTTTTTGCAATAGCTGCGTTTTACTCAATTGGTCCTGTCATCACAGTTTCTAATATTGTTACTTCTTTAAATCAAAAAACTTTATTTTTTTATTATTATTTAAATAGAAATGTTAAATAAATCTAATAACATGTTTTTCTGAACCCGGAACTATAACACTTTAAATAAAAAGGATTGCACGAAGCATTTTAAAAGTAGGCCGACTCCTAGATGGCGTTGTTCAACTACAGTCTCTGGCAATTAGTGAGTCGCTGATGCTGCCATCTGTTGAAAAATTGGACGAAGAAAAAGCCGACTTAGGGAGCTTTTATTTCTTTGTATGGGATTGGGTATCTGTACGTAGTATGATATTATCTGTGCCCATGGGCATACTGCGCTTGAAAAGCTACAGATTGGACACACATCATCAAATATTGAGATACCTACACAAAAAAACGTAACTCGGCAATAGGATTACCCTAAAAGAGCAGAAGCTTTAAACTTAAAAATCGAAGTTCAGATGTCGTCTTCGAGGCTCAGTTGATAGCCTTTGAACTTCATGGTCAAAGGTTGCGTAAGGCGTAACTTATACCTAGAATAAGCCTTGTCCTGTGTTTTTTTTTTTTTTTTAATAGTTTTTCCATACTAGAACTGGCAGACGTCAATTTTATTCGCGCATCAATTTTTTTTTTGACCGTGTAGATCGTTAAAAACATCTACTCGTTAATATGTCTCGGAGAAGGAGGAAGTATAATTTTGTGATAATACGAACTTACCATAATTATGTGAAGTTCTTTCATAATTATACGAAGCTCCTTCTCCGAGACAGGTCTCCCAAACCGTCCCAACTGAAGTTCTTCCCTAAATAAGGTTGTTTAAAATAATTAGCTTTAAACGAAATGACAGTACAGTGTTGCCTAATGAGAAAACATTTTAATTTTTTAGCTTTGAAATAATTGTGACGGCGCTGGTGCAATCACTTTTTTATGTAACAGCAGTCTTTTTTTATAGTATATCCGACGTAATTTTCCACGCTAGAGGTTCTAGACTCATGTACTGAATTCATCGGTGTCCCTGTCACACCGTTTCTCTGACTTTGGTAAAATCACCCTTAGTAGCACTAACACTTATATTCTACATCATTAGATGACAGTTTACGACTCCTCCCCGCCCGACCCACCTGTTTCTACGACAGGCCGCGTACTAACCGGGAGCGATCGTCGTGCTCGTTTGTATGAATACTTCTGACCCCGCTGACTTCTGAATACGCTGACCTTGGCGAAGTTCGCACCGCATCAGAATATTATATTCATTATTATTATTTTCGTGAATTTGTCCCGTGTTTTAATATTCTGCTATTCGGGGCGGAGACAAATGCAACAAATCAAAAGGTCATAAAAATCTGTGCAGTCGTTCTTGAGTTATGTTATAAATGGTGTATCTAACCACTAATCACGTGTGTACGTCATAATTCATATGATCGCGTCGATCGCGTACTCGCGCGACGTTTGTTTTCCATTAGGAAGCGGGATTATGCCCAAAAGTTTTCAAAAAGTATTTTTAATATTTACTCCAGAGGTTTTTACAGGCTCGTGACTCGGCAGTCGTCCGATTGTGTGAAGGGGCTCCATTAATAAGGACTCAAACGATGACGGTCTCGAGTTTCGAAAAACAATCAAACATGAAAGTGCCTCACAAATCAAATAGCAAAAGAAGTAACTTACCAACAGTGAAAGTATTCAACACCGTTTGGGTATTAGGTCCGGAATACACGTAGAACACTACAGGATACTTCGTGGTGGCATCTTCCACGTTCAAGCCAGGAGGCAAGAGGAGCCTCACAGGGGCAGGGAAGCCATTCTGCAGCGGAACTGTCGTGATGATGCTACTCCAGCGAGCCATGCCGACCAGGCGCTGGCGGACGATCGCGTTGTCTTCCCAGATCATGAGGATCTCGTTTGTCTGGGTAATAAAGGATTCAGTGTTTCAAAAAAAGCAAGCTTATTATTGTAAGGGTGATAGAACGAGATAGTTGATAGAGTTCTGCAGTTTTTTCCTATAAATGTGGTGAAATGTTTATCTCTACATCAACCACAGGTTGACTGGTACAAAATGCCTATGGTATTAACTCTGCTTCTGTACATTTGGGTGCTCTCTGTATTTAACCGTCTGCGGGAGCCTTTAGTCACTACAACCCACATCAACATTGTGACCGAAACGAGAAAAAAATGACTGGACAGAAATACAGCATGAAACGATGGCTTTCATAAAATAATTGCATTGCATATTCTTTTTAATTTGCATGACTCAAAGCATGGTCCTTCTAAGGAAATAGAAAACTCAAGGGACAAAGTGGTTATGTTAAGTTGGACCGTTGTTACGCTGACTTTGGTACCGGACATCGGTTCCGCGTTGCAATACTCACAATATTATCATAATTTAGACGCACCGCACGCATATTCTCACGTGAACCGGAACCGTCACGACCATCAACGTAATAAATTAACTCTTCATTTTTATTGTTACACTCGACCGACGTCGTTCGTCCTTTTAAAGTAATTAAATCATGTTCTTTTCGTTATCGTCACAACATAGTGTAGCTACAACTAGGTCGATACCACTGGGCCACCACTGCTCGTCACTTCTTAGGCCTAGTATTTTATCGTCCGGCTCACTGCCCACATTTGAAAATCCAACAGCACAGCACATGTATGGAAACTAATTCGCGAACGTAGTACAATTGGAAAATGAACGTGCTTGACACATTTTGCCGACGGAACTATGGTAAACTATGCCAAGTACTTACCCTTGGGTTAATGATGAAGGTAGCCGCGGGTTCGTCGGGCGAGGAGCAGGTGATGGTCATGTAGGAGCCGCCAGTGCTGAGCGTGGCCGTGGCCCAGCTGCAGCGGCCGCCGTCGGGCAGCACCAGGCCGCAGCTGACGCAGCCGGCGCCGGCGCCCGCGCGGTGCACCTGCGTCTCCCACGGCGCGCCATCAGCCGTGCGCGTGTAGTAGCTGCGACGAAGTCATTATGTTTTTTTTTTAACATTGCATTGTACCAGTTACAGTATACAGTGTAACCAGCGCTTCGGTTATCTTCGTGTTGCCGAATAAGACAAACGTCGTGCCACAGAGTAAAACCCCACAAAAGTGAAGCTTCTACGTTTTATACTGGTCTTAAGGTTACTCCGGTTGCAGATCGCCATTTGTCACTCAAAAGTTTTTAAATTGCATTGAGTTTTAATCGCGCTTTCGCATTTGCGCAGATAGACAACGATTGTCAAAGCGCATGCTTGGGATAGATATCCCAAACATCATTAGCTAACATTTTTCATTCCATATGTACTTTTTAAGTTTATCTTGTACATTATTACTGAAAATATTAGTAATCCAATTTTTTTAAAGTTATTTTCAATGTTTATTATTCGGTTTCCTAAGAAAGAATATTTAAAATAAAATAAAAGTCAAATGTCATGTTGAGTCACCCCCGCCACAAGATGGTGGGGGTGACATCGACGCGTAAACTGAAACCACGAATTCAGCACTTAATTCTATTCTTAGTCGCTAAACAAAAAAATAATTAGATGTTTCATATAAAAGTGCAATACCTACGCGGTTTAAATGTATGTCATGTATGGAACTGCTCTTTTTTTTTAATAACCAACGAAAAACTTCTTCAGGTTCAGAATCATGTCCTGTACGCATGGTGACAGTTTGCGCGTCGATGTCCCTGTATTTACTATACTCACTACGCCAGGTTAGTTTCATCCATGCCGATAAAGCTATTGACGGTGAAGGCTCCAGGAGTGACGGAGCTGGACACAATCTCCCCACCGATGCGAACGCTGACGTACAGGTGTTGCCAGATGCTACCGTCAGCCTGTGCCAGAGACCAGCGCAGAGACACGAAGAAGTCTCCGTTGCTGCTAAAGCGTGGCATCGCGATGGGCACCCAGCCGTTGGGCTGTTGACGAGACTCTTCCTAAAAACCAGATGAAAAATGTTTAAACCAGCTTTTACCCGCAACTTACTCAATATATTTATTGCATTCCACATTGCATGCAGCTAAGATGAGAATGCTAAGAGGGATGTGAGGTGTTACAAGAATGGATAGAATAAGAAACAAGTTCTTAAAAGGAAGTCTGAAAGTAGCACCGGCACTGAAATGTTGTGTGGAAATCGGTTGTCATAGAATCAAGAGGCGTGAGGAAAGTTTTGAGTGTCAAAGTCAAATAGTTTATTGCAAATAGCAACTTATATGGCACTTTCGAACGTCAACACTTAAAAAAAATATATAGAATTGATTCTAGATGCCCCTTCCAAAAGGTAGTTTCGTATGGAGAAGAATGGGCAAGAAACTCCACCGTTACTCTTTTAAATGTTTTACAATATTTTGTACTCATACATAAATTAATTTTATTTTATGTATGAGTACAAAATATTAATTATTAAATTCTTCCTGCCTACCGGATCGGATTAAAGATGATTTAACGTCGCAAGGATTCCAGATAGAAAATGCAATTAACAAACTTAGCTGGAGAACAAAAGAACCGCTGAACATGTTTATACTGTCGTTTAAGAATGACGAAGATGTCAGTAAAATATACGGCATTAAACATATATTAGGGTGTAAAGTTGAAATAAACCCGCTGAAAACGTCTAAAATAATACCGCAGTGTAAGAGATGCCAGGCTTATGGTCATACCCAAAAGTATTGCTCAAAAGAGCCGAGGTGTGTTAAATGTACCGGCAAACACCTTACAGCTGATTGCAACAAACCCGCGCAAGAAAAACCGAAGTGTGTCCACTGTGGCTTATCTCACCCAGCCAACTATAGAGGATGTTTAGTTGCCAAGGAGATGCAAATGATTAAAAACAAAAAATCTAAAAACAATCCACCTAACAACCCTGCCATTAAGCAAATTGTTAAAAACGCCGACAAACAGACAGCAAAACAAAGTGCACAGTTTGCATCGTCATCCGCAATAACTGCACATACGAGTACATCTAAAAGTGTCTCATATGCACAAGCGGTAAAACCAAGTCCAAAACCATCAAGTCTTGAGGACAAGCTCAACCAGATATTGAAGTGCATATCCTCATTTGACAAGAGACTAGAGAAATTAGAATCAAGCGCATTACAAATCCAACATGAATAACACATTTAAAATAATGGCTTGGAATTCCAACGGACTGCTGCAACATCAACATGAGTTGCAAGTAGTCTTAGACACAGAAAATATTGATGTGTGTTTGATCTCTGAAACGCACTTCACTAAACAGTCTTTTGTAAATTTTAGAGGCTATAAGGTTTATCACTCGCTGCACCCTAACAACACGGCACGAGGAGGTAGCGCAGTCATTATTAGAGAAAATATCAGTCATTACGAACAGTGTAAATACGAGGAGCCAGACACGCAAGCTGTGGCGATATCAGTTAAAACAAATAAATTTAATTTGACAGTAGCGGCTGTATACTGTCCCCCAAGGCACACGATAAACAAAGAACAATATGTAAACTTCTTCAGACTCCTTGGACAGAGATTTATATTAGGCGGTGACTTTAATGCTAAGAACACTCATTGGGGATCAAGATTAACTTCAACTAAGGGAAGACAGCTTCTCAGTGCAGTGAAAGACATGCGCTGTGAGGTTATAAGTACTGGAAAACCTACATACTGGCCGACTGATCGCCAGAAACTACCAGACCTCATCGACTTTTTCATTGTCAAAAATATTTCTATCAATTATCTGAGGGTGGAAGAGGGGTACCACATGAACTCCGATCACTCTCCGATATTATTACAATTAAGTGACAAAATATTACTGAGAGAAAATTACTTGACATTAGTTAACAAGTTTACAGATTGGAAAAGTTTTAGCATAGACCTAGAAAATATTATTGACCTTAAAACTTCATTAAAAAGAAAAGATCAGCTTGATTCTGAAGTTAACAGGTTTAACAACAATATTCAACAATGTGCATGGAACAACACACCACAGCTTATGAACAAATTTAAAGGAAATACCTACCCAAAGGAAATAATAGACCTATTACATGAAAAAAGGACTCAAAGAAAAAGGTGGCAGCGAACTAGATTCCCGCAAGATAAAACTCTATTGAATAACCTTACGAAAAGACTGAAGAGAGAAATACGAACTTTTCAAGATGAGGCTTTTAATAATAACCTACGTCAGTTAAGCAGCGACCATACAACGCAATACTCTCTTTGGAAAGCGACAAAGTTACTCAAAAAGCCAATTACACCAGTCCCCCCTATCAGAGATCTTAACGGAAAGTGGGCCATAAGCAATGAGCAAAAAGCTCTAAGATTTGCACATCACCTCGAAGAAACCTTTCAGCCAAACGACGGGTCTGTAGATAACTTGCAGTTTGCCAATATTCTGCAAGACCAAAGAATTAAGCTTGTGACCCCGAAAGAAGTTGCAAAGGAAATTCAAATTACTAACCTCAAAAAATCCCCAGGGTATGACCTTATTACGGGAGAAATCCTAAAACACCTTCCACGTAAAGCCATCGTTAAGCTTACTCGGCTCATCAATGCTGCATTCGTGCTAAAGCATGTTCCTGAGCCATGGAAAGTTGCTGAAGTGATTATGATTGCAAAGCCCGGTAAACCGCCTACCGAAGTTTCATCATACAGGCCCATTTCCCTGTTGCCTATATTATCGAAACTGTTTGAAAAATTGTTTTTAAAACGCCTAAAACCTATAATAAACGAAAGAAACCTAATTCCTGACCATCAGTTTGGTTTCAGAGAGAAACACTCAACAATAGACCAAGTACATAGAATCACAAACATCATTGAGAGAACGCTTGAAGAGAAAAAAATCTGCTCCACCGTATTTTTAGATGTGGCACAAGCTTTTGATAGAGTTTGGCATAAGGGTTTGATATACAAGTTACGACTAATATTGCCCAATGATTTTGCCGATATCTTGCAAGCATACATTACAGATAGAATGTTTCGAGTGAGGCACGAGGATGCCTTTTCTGATCTAAGAATTATTAAAGCTGGCGTGCCTCAAGGTAGTGTGCTGGGTCCAGTCCTATACCTGTTGTACACGTATGATATGCCAGAGCTGGAAAATAATACCATCGCAACCTTCGCGGACGACACTGCCATTATGGCTACAGGGTCATGCCTTACGGAAGCAATCAAAAAGGTACAAATCGCTGTAAATGAAATTCATGACTGGGCACAAAAATGGAGAATCAGATTGAATGAATCGAAGTCACTACACATTGATTTCACCAACAGGAATTGTGATTACCAACCAATCTTCATAAATGGCCAACAAGTGCCATACGCAAATACAGCCAAATACCTTGGCATAACGCTTGACGCAAAACTGCGCTGGAAAGCGCACGTCAAAAAGAAAAGACAGGAACTAGACATGCGTTTTAAAACTATGTATTGGTTGATTGGACGGGGTTCCTGCCTATCGATACATAACAAAATTTTAGTATATAAGCATATTCTTATGCCAATATGGACATATGGTATCCAACTGTGGGGCTGTACTAAGCCGACCAACATCAAAATTATACAAACATTCCAGAATAAAGTACTCAGGAGTATTGTAAATGCGCCCTGGTATATAAGAAATGACGACCTCCATCGTGACCTAAAAATGGAACCCGTCACCAATATAATCAAAAAATTTGCTGAGGCCCATGAACACCGACTCCATCGACATGTGAACATCGAGGCAATTCAGCTGTTAGACCAAGCAAATATAGTGCGAAGACTAAAACGAACTAAACCTTTTGAGTTAGTGTAGTGTAAAGTGTAGAAATAATAGTGACAGTGACACACATAATAACACATGAACAAAGTGTTTATATCATTAATTATCAGACTCTAAGAAAGTGGAACGGACTTGAGTAATGTTCAATCAGCACTTTTCTAAATTTTAAAATAATTATCACGTAACAAATTAAGTTAGATTAAAATTGCTTATTAGTCGTATAGGCTAGATTGTAATCAATTATTAAGAACCTGGTTCTTTTTAATAAAGTATAAAAAAAAAAAAAAAAAAAAAAAAAAAAAAATTAATTAATAATATGTGAAGATGCACCTAGAATAAAATTACTATAACACAATAGGTTAAAAGAATTAACTAAAAAGCAATGGCTGGTAAATTTATTATGTGATAGATACTTGGTGCTCACATATTGGTGAGTTGGAGACCAGGGGTGGCCCAGTGGTAACGGCCGCGACTTACGAGTCGATAGGTCGTAGGTTCAAACCTAGACAGGCGCTTTACTTTGTGTAAATTATTTCATCACCACTGCTCTCAAAACGGTCAAGGAAAACATCGTGAGGAAACCGGCATATCTTAGAACCGAAAAAAAAAACGAAGACATGTGACATCTGCCAACCCGCACTGGGCTCGCGTGGTGGATTACGGCCCACTCCCTCTCACAGAGAGGAGGCTTGTGTCCCAGCAGTGGGAACATTATAGGTTGATTATGTCCACATATTTATAAATATTGTAAAAGTAGATGATTTCCATAAATAATTTACAAGTAATAATTTTGTGTGTTAGTCAAAGTAATTACAGAATCAATGTCTATGAGTCTAAAATTAGGGGGGAAATCCAAAGAAACGATGAATGGACTGTGTGAAGATATGGTTAGAAAGGGGGTGGTGTGGGTGTGGACATGACGACTAATAGAGAAATATGGAAGGAAAAAAGTGCGCCGATCTCAAATAAATTGGTACAAGAGCAGGAAACTGATGAATGTGAACTCAGCTTACAAAGACATGATCATTGTGGACTCTGTCGGGCACAACAAGGTCAGACAGAGAGGAAGGCGGCTTTAATTTGTGGCGGCTGATACACCGCCACATGCGAACTACGCAACACACTGACGTCGGACAGTTCCCCACCACACACAACAACCGCCTGGTAGGCGGATTCTCAATTTTCGATAGAAGTTAGTGAACTTTACACCCTGATACCTCTAATAATTATGACAACTTAGTCGTTATCTACGAGGGCTGCACTAAAAGTATCGGGAATGGAAATTTCCACTGTTCCTGTCATATTAAAATCTTTTTAATTGAAAAATCCTTGGTTTTAAAAATCGAATATCATTTATTTATTTTAAAAAAGATTCTCGGTCTTGTCACAAGGTTTTGTCAAACTTGTTTAGTCGTTGAGAAAATGGAATTGACTCGAGAAAATTCAAGAGCGATGATTTATTATGACTTTCGAAGTGGTTTAACACAAAAGCAGTGTGTTGACTGGATGATTTCTGCATTTGTTGATGAAGCCCCATTCAAAACCACACCTTATCGCTGGTTTGCTGAATTTCAACGTGGACGTGTCAAGCTCAGTGATGATCCCCGTCAAGGTCTTCCAAAAACTGCAGTCACCCAAGAAAACGTTGATGCTGTGCGTAAGCTGATTGAGGAAGATCGACATGTGACATACCGCGAAATTCAGGCAACTTTAGACATTGGCATGAGTCAAATACAAATAATCTTGCATGAACAATTTGGTGTAAAAAAGTTGTTTTCCCGATGGATACCGCATTCGCTCTGTGAAGAGCAAAAAGCGGCTCGCGTTACTTGGTGCATCAGAACTCTCGAAAGATTCCACGCAGGATCCTCAAATGCTGTATACAACATCGTATCAGATGACGAATCCTGGATATACGCGAACGAACCCGAAACAAAAAACCAGTCACGAGTTTGAGTGTTCGAAAATGACTTAAAGCCAACAAAAATTGTTCGTTCACGGAGTGTTGCAAAAAAAATGGTGGCCACGTTTGTCTCCAAAACCGGCCATGTTACGACTATTCCTCTTGAGGGACAAAGAACGGTTAATGCAGAATGGTATGCTAGCATTTGTTTGCCACAGGTCGCTTCTGAACTCCGTACAGAGAACTGCAACCGCCGCATCATCCTCCATCACGACAATGCGAGTTCTCACACCGCACACAGAACAAAAGAGTTTTTAGAGCAAGAAAACATAGAATTATTAGACCATCCGCCGTACAGCCCCGACGACCTAAGCCCTAATGATTTCTATACTTTCCCTAAAATAAAGAATAAATTGCGTGGACAGAGATTTTCATCACCTGAAGAAGCTGTGGACGCCTACAAAACGGCCATTTTGGAGACCCCAACTTCCGAATGGAATGGTTGCTTCAATGATTGGTTCCATCGTATGGAAAAATGTGTCAAATTTTGCGGAGAATACTTCGAAAAGCAATAAATACATTTTTAAATAGTAATGTTGTGTCACTTCCTTGATTCCCGAAATTTTCAGTGCCGCCCTCGTATATATATAAAAATCAGTGCCACTTTTCGTTGTAATTTTTTAACTCAAGAACGGGCTCACCTATCCAAACCAAATGTTTAGGCTTTGTTCGGACTATTTAGTAGATGGTTTATGTGAAGTTTGCACAAAATCGGTAGAGCGGTTCTTCATTTATCACATTTTTAGTAAAAATAAATTCAATAAATGGCGGATAGTTTTCTTAATGGGGATCACAATGGGGATTTTGCTGTCAAATAGTTATTTTTTTAAATGGGGATTGTGCTGTCAAATTGAAACATTAAATTTTTGACATTAAAAATTTTTTGTTAAGTCATTCATGCAGTCATTTCATTTTGGACGTGCTTTGATTAAAGCAAATTGTCAGAGATAATTATTGCTTTGTGATTATATTTTTTTAAATATTGTTGAGTGCATGCATTCATACAAAAGGTGAGTCTTGAATTGTTCAAACAGGTATACCATAGATAATACACTATATAATATAGGTATACTATCTACATGTGTGCGTGTACTTTTCTCAGTTTTTCATATCGTTTACAGGCTTTATTTGAATTAAATTGTCAAAAGGATTTAAACAAAAAGTTAATTTTTAATTGTTGAAGTGAAGTACATGTATGCATACGGGTGTTTTATTTTTTTGTAACAGATGGAAGCACGTAGATTTAAAAATGAATTATTTAATGACAATTTTATATACATTGTCGTATGCAGACACCAGTCAGATACACCACTATTATTGTAGCAATTTGTTTTATTCTTTTTTATATGAGGGAAAAATGCTACGAGCCAGACGAGCAAATATAGGTCGGCGAACGCGTAATGCCAATGATGCGGCATTACTAAGACGATCACAGACTGCAGATGAACGCGCACAAGCTAATGCATCGCAGCGTGAACGTAATGCACGAAATAGATCTGTTGACCCTGTACCTGTACTGAAACTTGCACGGTGATCAAGAATACGTCGTGCTGTTTTGGCTGAAATTATGCGTGCTTCTTTTAATTACAACAGTCAGATTGATTTTAGTATGTACGGATACATTGGAATGATGGACGCAATATGTCCACATTGTGATGCGGCTAAATGGCAAAGTGATATTGCCAGCATTAGAAACTGCACCCGAACCATTGTATTAATTTATTTTTGGGACATCTCAAACGTCGAAGCACTTTTTGAGTCATATTCAACAATACAATTCGTCATTTCAAATGACTTCTTTTGGTGCTACTAAAATTATAAGAGATAATTTTATGTCGACGTTTAAGGTAAATACTTCAACAGGATTGTCCCATGTTTATTTCAATCTGAATCATAAAGTATTCGATAGTTTTAAAAATTATTATCCAACATCTACCTAAAATTGCATAAAGGTTACAGATTCAGGGCCAGATTTATCATCAAGCTGGTTCGTTATTGCCATATACCGACGCTGATCATCAATTTTTGCAAATTTATTTTATTGGTGATGAAAATCGTGAATTGGATCAACGTTGTGCAATTGTTTCGAATACAAGTCGAGAAATTATTCGTGAGCTACAAAGGTTTTTCCATCAGCTTAACGCATTAGTTCAATTGTTCAAAATTGCTCTCGATCGTATGCCATCTGATAATCACATAATCGTAATAAGGGCTGATAAAACACCTTTTGGAGAGCATGCAAGGCGATTCAATGCACCGACAGTTGATGAGGTTGCAATTATAATTCTTGGTGATCAGTTTCAATCCCGTGATATTGTACTTCATCGCAGAAATAAGCAATTGCAACGTGTTTCGGAACTTCATCGTAGTTACGATGCATTAATACCCAATATTGCATTGGAAAGGTGACGATGGCTACCATATCAATATACCAATGATTGATCTACGAACAGGTAAAATAATTGACCTATTTGCAGTGTATAGTTTTTATTATTTTCGAAAGTCACATTTTGCACTTATGTTCAGGTCTACATGTACAGAAAAATAGCTAGCAATTAATAAAATATTTTTTTGTCTGAATAAAGGAATTTGATGTTCCAAATTTTTATTATTATTATTTCACTTTATACGTAGCGAAGCACGTACCGGGCCGCTTGTCATTAATAAAATGTTACATGTAATTTTAAAGGACATTGTCAGCTTTGGTTCAAGTGGTTTGCAGATGTGCATTGTAGCTTAAACGAAAAGTCTTAACCAGTGCCACATTTTTATTACGACAGCAAAAAAAAACGTAGCGGAGGCAAATCCAACTTATCAAAGATCAAAAGTCGGTCCAGCCGTTCTTGAGTTACAAATGGTATAACAAAGTCGAGTTACTTTGTTTTATTTTATAGTTACACATAGTACAAAAATATCAATTCCTCTGAGATATTTTTTTTTTGCTGCCGTAATAAAACATGTTGCTCTGGTTCAGACCTTTCGTTTAAGGTACAACATCTGCTACACACTTGGACCAGCACCCATAGTAAAACTGACAGTCGCCTTTGTCATGTAAACCGTACGTAACAGTCCAGGAAAAGTAAAGCCGATGTCAATTCCCGGGTCATAAGCAAATAGTCACTTCGTCGATTTAAGCTCAACACTTACAACCGGTGTGGTGATGCGACGCAATTTACAACCATTGAAACTCAACTTTAGAAACTTTCGCCTACGGTTCAAATTCGTATAACTGAAGGTCAACCTCTTAAAGTAGTATTATTTTAATCTTATTTCCTTCACATGGGAAAAAGATGGAGCTAAAATGTATAGCAGCAGATACATGGTATAGCACTTACTTCGCAATCCGAAGTGACAATATTGCAGATTCTGAGCACTGAGGAGTTCTGTCTTCTATTCAACCAGTGCACTGCGATGTCAGTGTCTGTGATCCATATCACGCCTCCCAGGATGTGGTCTGCAGTAACAGCTTCCGGCGGCGACAATGTTATGAAAGTTGGCTCGTTGGTCGCCACCAGGGAGGCAAGGTTCACCACGCGGAGTATAGCCGTGGGATTCTCGCGGCCGACCTGAAATGTTGGTGTTGAGTTAGTTTATTGTTCGAAGGTTCAATGTTCAGCTTCTGGAATTGTAACAAATCGACGATGATCATAACGTAAGCTAATCGACTTCCAGTTATCAAAAAATGGTGATGGGTGCAGCTTTCAAGTTGTTACAGAGTAATTAGGTGGTCGTAATTTCTTGGAAAAGATTGTTCAACAATAGGGATGATGGCAATTTTTTTTATCACAATTTTTGTTTTTTCCAAATAGTGCAAACAATATTATAAAAAGTGTAAACGCTTAAAAAATTGCCAAGTTGTATACGTTTATAAATAAGGGTTAGACAAGGACGTTATCGTAGAAGTGACGTCACGACTATGTAACTAAGTAGCGCCATACTATTTCCAAACCGCGCGACAAGGACGGGAATCATCCCCTCCAGAAACTTTTAAAGCGTGAAGTATCCTCATATTTATTTATTTATTTAAACTTATCGAACCCACAGAGGTACAAAGGCGGACTTAATGCCTTAGCCATTCTCTTCCAGTCAACAAAGGGTGGTGAAGAGAATAGATGGCAGGTGCATTGGTTGAAGGGAACAATGATGATTTTTTTTTTTTAAATATATTGAAATTGTGATGTGTGATGTAAAATAGATATTGTGTACTTATCAAGGTAATAAACTTATAATACACATACATACATATTAAAATAATATATACTTACAATATATATACATATATACGAATTTAAGGTTGAAATATGTTGAGAGGACTCTACTCTGCTTGTTGTGAAAAAAAAGATACCGACTGGTGGCCGTCCTGATATCAAGAGGAAGCGCATTCCAAAAGAGAACGGACTGAATATGAAAGGAAGAATGAACAAAGTCAGAAGTATGAGATGAACAGTGCAGGAGAAGATTGTTGGAAGAACGCAGCTTCTTAGCGTGAGATGAACATAGATATTGGAAGCGAGACACAAGATAAGAAGGAGGAGGGGGAGAATAGAGAAGGGAGAAAAGTGTGGTCAAAGCGCACAAACTTCTTCTTTGGCGAATGGACATCCATTTGAGCTCAGACCTTATATCTCGACACATGATCATATTTTCTATGGTTGAATATGAACCGGATAACATTGTTGAGCAATCTGTCGAGCTTATCCAAAAAAATCGCATTCAAGTCAAAGTAGCACACGTCACCATAGTCGATGATAGGGAAAATCAAAGTCTACACAAGTATGGTATTCGTCTTACCGGGCAAAAAGTTACTCAGACGATAAATTAACAGATTTTTTCGATTATCTCATTTTTAATATTAGTTATAACCCCTATTAACTCTTTATCACGATCGTTTGCCTACCGGATGGATTTGAACAACAGTATTTTACATGGAGCAGCTGCCTATTTGACATCCACAACCGAGTTACTGGGTAACACTATACCCCTTCGTACACTAATTGTCAGACTTTCGGGCTTCTCAGGACCCGTAACGACTGACGACGACGGCAGCCTTGAAATTTAATATACTAAACTAAGACAAACTAAAACTAAAACAGATTAACGTGATTATAAGTAATACAATTAAGATTCCAAATTTTACTATAGAGTCGGATGCATATCTACTAACCTACCTAATATTGTAAACAATCCCGAGAATGTATTTTTATTTTTTTAAGTCTGTGGTACTACACACTCGAGTAGTTATGAATTCCCTGTGTTCCTGGAATCCCGGGTTTTTCTTTTTTACAAAAAATATATTTTAGGGAGCCGCTTGCGCACGACTTCATAGCGAAAAATTAACTTTAGGTAAAAATGCATCCGAAATTTCGATCTCTAGTCATGAGATAATATAACATCACACCCGTATTCTCTGAAGGGTTTGGCAGAGGTATGTCATAAAGCACATCCACATTTCGCCAGATATGCTTAAGTCCCATGTAGTAGGGAATGCCTATTGCCATCAACCAGATCAACCACAAATCCAGACTCCGGGCTCCTATTTAATAAAATTTGAGATGGAAACACCAAATAATACTTTGTCTGACCCGGGAATCGGACTCAGGACCTCATGATTAGCAGTAGCGCTAGTGACTACTAGAGGTGTTCTTTTTTTCTTAGCGTTTGCTGCACCGTTTGACGTCATCACATTCTACGCCGGACGTCACTGAAAGCCAGCGCTGGCTGGGGCTCTGTATGTCCCTGTCCCTGTCTCTGTGTGTCCAGCATTATGCTGAGCGATGGCCGCAGCATTTTGCGTGGATGTGACGCATGTTTTCCCGCAACTTTTATTTTTTGTGTTTGTCGTTCTCTGCGTTGTGTTTACCCCAAAAAAATAAACGTTTTTTCTTTCTCTTTTAGGTATTCTTTGACCAACAACAACAAGGTATTATTTAACTCTATTCTAGCTAAAATAATTTTTAAAAGAGTTTCGTCATACCTTGGGATACTTCAGGTCAACAAGCTCAGGGTAGGGATCATCCTTGTCAGTCTTGTCGTCATAGTAGTAATAGGAATAGCTCTCAACATTGGTGTCGTCGTAGGTCGCAAATGCCAGGTACGACCCTCCCGTGGAGAACCACGTCGCTTGGCCGGTGTACATTACATCCTCTGAAATGGAAGAATGATGCTGTAGTTATGCTTAGTTCAGTATCTAATTTTGTATATTTACAGTCACGAGCATACATATATTACTATGGAATGATATTTGAAGTCCAATTTTTGTAATTAAAAACGTTCAAATCTAGTCGCAGTCTCAAATCAGCGACAAACAAATGTGAAAAAATGTAAGTACATTTTGTAGTGAAATCAGAAGATTTTTTTACAGATTGAGACTAAGATTAGAATGCAAACGTTATAAAAAAACGGGAATTGCCCCTCTGATTTTATTATTCATCCATTTACTATATGACGGCAAATGTATGTAATAATTTGTGGAAGACAATTTCAACAAGTTTTGTGACATCGATGAAACAGCAAAGCTATCCGGCGTGTCAAGCGACGGCAAAATAGGGGATGCTGCATCTACTTCAAAAATATGACATATCTTGCGTCATAAATATCTGCCTTCTCAGTTAATTTCAAAAGAATGCGATACTTCGTTGTGATCGAAAATATTTGGCATCACTTTGGCAGCATAAGTAGCAAAGTTTGCACATCAGTTTTGCAGCGATCTTTTTAAGTGTTTTTAATCTAGTAACAAAAAAAAAGTGTTTCTAATCTAGTAATAAATACATGGGTTCAGAGCTTAATCCACCTTGCGCACAGAGTGCGGATGTGATAGGTCTTTCATCAATGACGATAACCCATCATAATAGCATTGCAAAGATAAATTAATCGTCACCAACAATGTAATTTATCACTTATTCTGTTACCCTTACCTTCATACACCCAGTCAGCGTGTCCATTATAAATAACGCCTTCAACGCCGTTTTGAGTGATCTGTATAGGTTGGGCGGTGCTTGAAGGGAGATAGAACAGGTTGTTTTTCAACACGTAGGCCAAAGCGTGTGTTTCGCCACTGCTGAAGATGCAAAGCTGCAGGCGCTCGCCGTTCGCGACTTGAGTGATGGCTCTAAAAAGAAATAACGTTTAGTTGCAAGTATTCTTACTATTTCTAAAAGAGTAGGTAGGCATACGAAAGTCTACGATCAAGAATAGAGCCGCTCCGTATGTACGTTGTTTTCCTATTAAAGCGCTCAAATGACGACTGAACCAGAAATCATCAGTGACAACGCCCTAATTTAATATGAGTTATTTTGTACAGGAGTTTAGCAATTACAACAATTTATTAAACAATTTATCAAAAACTAATATAATACATTTCTATCAACGCTCACCAGTACAACAAAGACTGTTGAATATGACGGGCGAAAAATGTACAAAGTAGCAATAGCAATTTTTTTAGGAATATAAAATTTATTGTCAGTTAACATGAACACCCCAAGCCGAAGGTGTGTTAATAGCTAAGCACTTCTGCATAATTATGTGCTATTCAACTTGAGCTAAAAATGTTTGGTGGCATCAATTCTGCGATTTGGAATTGTATTCTGGGGTAATTGCAGTTTGAGAGAACAAATGTTTAAGGCCCATAACGTGTGGCTTGAAAATGACAGACAGTTGTGTACCTATGTTTAATTTCCATGTGTTAACATTTCCGGCATTGTACATTTCAGAAATAGCAATTATATATAGTAAGGAAAAATAAAAATTACTTTTTAAATGTGTCAGTAACTAGAACTAGGAAAGGGCCTGTCAGAAGTCAATTTAAGAACCTAATACAAAATGGTAGCTGCAATACAACTTTGCTTAAGAAAAGTGTTTTTGTCATGGGTCCCACCATATACAATAAAATACCAGATTCTCTAAAAAAAACGTATCTAATAAAAACATTTAAAAAGAAACTGACAGCCCTATTACTTGATGAGTTTTATTCTTCAATTAGTGATTTTTAAATGGCACTATACTTTAGAATTAATTTTTGACATTAAGTGTTTGTACAATGCTTGGTTTAAATTCAATTTTTTTTTTTTAATCATTTATTTAATGTTTGCATGCCTTATTTAAGTCAGTTGGGACTGGTCATCTCTTAGCTGCCACGGCTTATTTTAATAATTAAAAGGTAGAAAGATTGTACAGGGATCACAAAGTTCGTAAACACCTCATTTATGTACCTACTTTATGATTATCATGCAAATAAACTATTATGATTATGATTACAAACCCATGTTACCTCAAAATACAAATTATAAATTACTTACTGTGTGGCAATATTATAGAGCGAGTATGTAGCAGTAGTCGAATATCTGTAAACCTGAAAGAAAGAGGTATTACTATTTACACGTACTGAAGCAAATATTCCTAAATAATAATACATAATTAAGGTAAATCTGAAAGGATTAACGATATCAATATCTATAGATATTTTTATCATTAAGTATTTTATATTCTGACTGCAAAGATAGGCTTATCTAATTTATTGTTATTAGGACGCGCGTATTGAGTAACTTACCGACTGTACTTCACTCGAAGCTAGAATGAAGTTTCCGTCTGGCGAAAGTATGGGGTTGGCGGTGTTCAGCAACTCCTGGAAAGTAAGCTCACGGTCATCAACTCGGAAATGTAGTAAATCTGATATTTCTTACTCATAGCATAACGCCTCATCTCCTTAAGGGTTAGGCAGGCAGAAGTGACCTATTAGTACACCCACATTAACCACTTATCTACTCGATAATTTACTCGCACAAAGGGCAAGATTGACTATGTAAGGCACTCATAGGGTTGCTAGTGTTAAGAGTCCTGCTAACGGCAACACAAAAGCGACCTTGGGGAGAACGGTTACGGTAGCCTAGAAGGTTTTCACTTGCTTCATCGCGAGTGTTAGAAGAAAAATGTAATATTCTGGCGAATTATAAAATGCTCCTATAAGGGCTTATTCAGATTGTAGGACACTTGGGGGATATCCTCTTGAGGCCTCTTGGAAAATAAGTTGCGAACGCAGAATATGTGCCACCAGCCATCAGTATGGCACAAGGCCCATACTCTACTTCGAAAATGGCAACAAACTGGTAGTGCAGTGTTCTATACATTTTCTAAGCCTGATTTAATTTTGCATTCCATAAAGGGGCCGACTTAGAATGGTATGTTGAGGCTAGTACCGAATCTGCTTAACAAACGAAAACCAAGTGTGTGCAGAGTTGATTAATAAATGGATGTGCTAATAAGTTTGTAGATGTAATACACACCATAAGCTCTCCAGGCACGAGAACGCTTTCTTCAAGACTGGTAACATTGAACACATAGATACCCGGCTCGCCAGCGCGGGTGAATGTGAACTGATAGTCTGAAAGGGAAATATTAATGTAAACATATTATACACAACTCCTAATTGAAAATATAAAACACCATTTGAAAGGTACAAAATTCCCGATTGACATAGGCTGTAGAATATGTAAATAGTATGTGCCTCACATATATGCAATAAATGAAACCACAAGTAATACCAGTCCATAGAAGAATAGCAAAATTAAATATTAAAATAAAAACCGTAAATTAAAAAAAGTAAAATTATCAAACAAAATAAATATCAAAATAAATTCAGTAAAAGTAATCACTATGTTTAGACAAAGTACCTTGACCTCTTGGAAGAGCGGCAACAATCCACGCGGACGCGGGCGGCATGGCGGCTTTAGTAAATCGCCGACAATACGTCGTCGGCGCCAGCTTTCATCCGTTTGACAATAAGCGACGAAATAAAAATTCCAAAATAGCAAAAAAAAACATAAATAGGGCAAACGGCGCAATTATCATTTTTCGATATTTGCACTTACTTACCCACCACTTAACAAGGTATTAGAATACAAGTAAGTACCTATTTATGATTTTTCACACACAAATTATTGATTGGATAAACTATTTAAAAATACTTTTGTACGATTGAACTTACGAAACTACCGTTTTGTGAGTTCCAGCAAACGGGTATGACTTTTTAATAGGTTGCTTTCCGATACGTAACATGTAAACACAATTAATTATCTCTAAATCTACTTTATAATATTTAATAAAAACATTTAAATAAACAAAAAAGCTGTTTAGCTTTAAATACTTATGGCACAGTGTTTTTAAAATTATAATAACAGCCCGGTAATCCTTAAAACATCCTGCACAAAGCATTTAAATCGAAACAGCTTAATTTATGTTTATCGTTTTTTTTTGGTGTAGTTTATTTTATTGGTGTTAATGACACCAATAAAATAAACTAACGGTCGATAACAGGTGTCCTACCCTTACAAGCAAGCGTGCGGGCACGTGAGCTGAACTCTTTGAAGATGCCGCTTATAGACCCCGCGGCCGACGTTCACCCACAGGGAATGTGCGTCCCAGACTCCCAGTGATAGTTTTTTTTTTTTGGCTTTTCAACAATGAGTAGGTAGACTGTTACACATTGCAAACTTATGTGTAAACGCCTCATAAATAGGAAATTTCGAGTACTAATGAACCAAAATAATCAACGATAACATTAAATTTAATAAGCAGCCTACAATCTGACCTCCACAGCCCAGTTCCGGTATAATACAATACCGCTTGGTAAGACTGCTTGTCAGACTTTCAGGCTTCTGACGACCCGTAACGACTGTCAAAGATCCACGAATGACTGCTGGGACACAGATAATATAATCTGGGACAAACGGCTTATCGTGCTTTCCGAGGCACGGAGGAGTCCTGGAATGTAAAAGATCCATCCACGGACCGAACGCGGCAAGCGTTGCTTAACCTGATCGATCGATCCGTGCGGTGTCTTTAGGTCGCCTTTACATTTATTTATTTATTTAAACTCTTCGCACACAAAAAAGGTACAAAGGCGGACTTTTATTAAATTCCAGCCTGTCGTTGAAGTGTACTTATTTTACGTTTTCGGCAAAGAAGTAGAATAGGGAACAGTCGTGATATTTGCACTACGTGGCAACATCGCTTTTCAATGTTCAAGAATTCAAGTTCATTGATTCATTGACTCAAAATTTGCTCAAAGTAAAAAAAACACTTTTTGGCCTAATTACTGGACCGATTTCGTTATTTTTTTGTGTATCGTCAGCAAAGGCGATAACAAGTATGTGGTTTCATTTATTGCGAATATATGGGGCACAAAATTGTATACAAAAATAAGTGCTTAATAATACTAGTGAAATACTATCATCAATGCAAGCCTAATACTTTTTGTTAGGTTACTACTTACTTTACTGCTCGTGTCGTGAAGTGAATACCTTCTTCACATATAAATTGAACCCGAGCGAAGCAAAACTAAAAGAAGTAGGTACCTAAACCAAACTACTGACTTCATTTAATAAAAACTGAAAACCACAGTACCTACTTATGTACCTGTCGAACAATTATGTGGCAACTTTGGAATAATGTATGTCGTTGCTGACCGTAGGTCTATTCAATCTCATAATTGCTTATCACCTTAGACCTACTGTCCACGGAGGCGTAACTTCATAGACGCTTTAAAATATGCAGTGCAGCTGATGCAGCCCAGCGTACTGAACTCTGACCACTAGGCGTATTGCACGCGTACGTTTTCAATCATTTCTGTTACTGCCGAACGACGAAGCAGTTATTTTGGCTCACTTTGGCTCTTACTACATTGAAAGGCGCCGACGACGATTATATTGGACTAACTGTAGATTGTTCGTAGCTGCAAGAGAATTACCTATTAGTAGATGATAGTGTATTTCACTCATTCTATAGAAGTAGAGCTAGATTATTGTTGTAAAACACGGATATTTTTCTACTATCTGCACAAATTTAGCAGCCGTTCCAGCTATTTTTACAAAAATAACGTTTACTCGATTTACGCCCGTGTTTATGGGCCCGTGTATGAACGCCATACGGTAACCGTCATGAAGCCTGCATGCAGCGACGGCGACGCGAGTGTGTAGCGTATTATCACAAATACGCGTCTATGAAGCCTCGATTCCGCGGAAAGGCCTTAGCGTTGTGAATATCACTTGCACGTCATAAAACGACAAGTTCTGTCTCTATTCCTTCGATCAACTATTAATGATCGCAGCTCTTTGTGACAGATAATTTCATCCTTAACGACAATAACGAAGTTTCAATTTAGGTACTGGGAATTGTGGTCAAAAGTGCGAGGTCAACTACGAGGCCAGGCACAGGCTACGCCAGGCAAGTGCTGATTCTGCTAGAGCTAGTTACACCGTAGGTACAGTCCGCGAGGCCTAAGCCGAGCTTTGCATTTGTGTGAGTGCACATAGCGACGCGTCCTTTGCATGGCAATTGGCCAATCGGCTGAACGCGTTGTGCGATCGCGCTCGCGCATTCAAGCTCACATTGGTATTGGCGATCGGAAATCATTCACACAAATGCTAATCTCAGCTTAGGCCTCGCGGACTGTACCTACCTATATAGACGAACAAAATGTTTTCGGGAAAGTCCGCTGCTATGTTTAACTGTTGTGTTGGTCTAGCCATCTTAGATGTTTTAATAAAGGTAGGTACCTACTCCAGCTTTTTATATCCACACCCATCGTAAAGTCGTAACTTCGAAAGCTACTCGACTGACAACTTTATTTAGATTTTTCCTTTTCGTTATTATTATTTCCTGTTAGTCGTCTAATTAAATATGTACCTGCTTAGTAAAGTAGGAACTTACCCGAAATCCATCTGCCGGTGAATCCTCTCTGGGCGAACTGTCCACTCACAAAGTCTTGAAGAGTAAAGTTCTGTTGTGCAGTGGCAGACACCACCAGCACGGCAAGTATGCACCACCACGAAGCCTGCGCCATTTATTTTATTTTATAAATTTTAGTTTCGGGGCCTTAGCCACCAATCACAAATTGAAAATGCACTGAACTGGCCTAGAGAGCCCTATCAACCAAAGCTAGGAATTATCTTTTCAAGTGCCTGTTTCAACATAATATACATGTCTATTTATAACCTATGTTTCTCTATTTTTTGTTTAGGTACATCTATTTTTTTACCGTAGGTAAGTAACAGTAAGAACAGACTACACTTACCATGCTGGATCCTCTTCCCTCCGAAATTTAGTGGTTGGCGCTTGTAATCGCCAACACAACTGTCTCAAAATGATCATACGAAATTACAATTCTTATCCCTTTGATAAAGATATCGGCTGATAGGTACAGATTATTAACCAAATTTTTGAGATATGATTTTTAATAGGACGATTAATGTCTTACAATATTTGTATAGATAGGTAGATAGCTGCTTCACACGCGTTTTTAACAAGTTGATCTCTACCTACGTCATTTTCATTAGTAGGTTTTTTCTTCTAAAATTTAGAGTTTTGTAGTGAACGTTTAATTTTGTCATTTACAAATAATATGTACCTACTTTCGGCCAATAGGTGATGCTGTGCATTTATACGATATATTTTTAAAGCTCAGACGAGCGCTTGCGCAGGCTGTTTACCAGTTTGACGTAGATTCAATTTTCATTTTACAAAAGAGGGCAATCCGCGCGATCTATGAAATGAGTCCTCGCGAGTCTCTTAGAAACAAATTCAAAGAAATTGAAATACTAACTCTGCCTTCTCTTCATATTTTAGAAAGTAGTTTGTATGTTCGCAAAAACTTAGGACTTTTAAAAATAAGAAGCGATTTCCATAATATAAATACACGTAGTAAAAATGAAATTGTTATACCCAAATTTTGATTAACTAAAACAAGCAAGTCATTTCTGATAAACAGTATCCGCTTTTATAACAAGTTGCCAAAGTCGGTTACAGAGCTTCGCGATGGAAAGTTCAAAACCCACATCAAACGTGTCCTTATCAAATAAGCATATTATAAGATTAAAGACTACGTCGAAGACAAGAAAGTTTGGCAATAATTCCTTCTGCACGTGTGGCTTCCCTGGTACCTCATAAACGGCATCACTATGTAAATTTCTAATAACTGCTCCCAAATAACGGTGTTTTTTTTTTAGATATTAACTTTTTACATAACTCTGACATAATATTATCATTATTTTACATTATATACCTACAATTTTAATTTGAACTCTCCGTTATTGGCTTTCGGTTTAAATTATTTTTTTATTTTACCATATTAGATTATTTTATATTTTGTAAATGTGAGAATGTTGTAGGCCTTGTAGACTGTAAATTTATAGACCAGTCTAATTGTTAAACATATGGTACTTGTTGACAGGCCTACACTGTCCTCCAATACCTATTAACACTGTATTTTGAAAACATTGTAAAATACTCATTTTTAAAAGAGTAACCATGGAGTTCCTTGCCGGCTGTTCTCCATAGGAAATGACCATTTGGAACCGTGCACTTAGATTCTGACGTTTCATAAGTGCCCATGTAGGTTTATGTGAAATAAAATATTTTGATTTTGAATGAGAATTGAAAATTTGGTAGGATTGTATGTCTAGAAGACCCAGATCAGGCCTCTAAGAAATAGTCCAGAGAAAGCAAAAAAACAGCAAAACATTTCAGATAGGAAAGTATTTATTCAACATCAAATGAACCGAATATACTTCAGACAAAAACATAGAAACATTACGACGATAACCTGACTAACTCGCAATATACTTTTGCGCTACGTGTCTATCTATCGAGACGACGATGCTGGCTACATTCCCAAACCAAATATGTCCATTTCCACCAATTAAGGTACCATCATCAGCTGATCCTCTGCTATTACAAATTGTTCATTCGCCTTCTTTCCTTTGTTGAAATCATGATATTTTTCATATAGTTGATCATATGAATCTTCAATATTATCATTCCCCAGAATACAGTATTATTTTTTGTACTCTGAACGTTTGTTTTGTTGGTTCCGTTGATTGTAGAGCCGTTGTCATTGTACAGATAATTTCGCAACTGTATCACCAAACGCGTCATGCGCATACGTCTGGCCGAAAGGCGCATATCGACGCAAAGTCAAGTGGAATCGACGTGAATCGTAGTGCATCTGTTTCTCACAGCGGACGTCCCCTGCTCGTTTTGATCAAGTGACTGCATTACGCCGACGACGAATTAAATCATAGGCTTTCCTCCGAGCGTGCCTTTCTATAACATTTTGTATAAAATCAATTCATAATGTCCATGTCTCAGAAATCCTGCCAAGATTATCTTGAATTTGTCGCCCTTAAACCTAAATTGCAATATCACTAACATGTAACAAAATTATTCCTCAAAAAAACAAAATTAAAATTACTGTCACTGAAGACAGTACTGCCTGAAAAGGAATGTCGACTGAGCGACAAATATTAATATGAGTATGAGTTAATGAGGTATGTGTTCGTGTAAATGATCGTGAGTGCATGTAAATGAGTGTCTGTGTAGTGTTAGGATGTGTGTGTGTGTGTGTGAGACGTAATGATGCGGGTGTGTGTGAGACGGACCATGCTAGTGACGGCGGTGCGTTCGGCGCAGCTCCTGCAGCCGCCGCTCGTGCTCGGCCATGTGCTGGCGCCGCTGTTCCTCTTTTATTGCTATCTGGATAACAGAAAATTGCTAATCAATAAATATACAAATTCTTATACCGTCTCAGCCATGGCCGAACAAAAAATAAACATCTATTCCCAAAATGGCCTGAGTTATGATTTCTAATATTTTCCTCCCTATTTCGACGAACACATTGGTGGCGGGAAAAAAGAGAATATAGAGGCCCCGTGATTTCGTTATGTAAAACCCGCTTAATCCTAAATACGCATGCGACGACTTTTAACCGTTTAGACGCCATTGTCACATATATGTGACAAACGAAAGATTACCCTGTACGCCAACGTCACAAATAAGTGAAAAAAAATATGTTGTACCATAACACGGAATCAACAATTTAACATTACTTTAGTGATTATTAATGTATACCTTGGATGTTAAGAAATATTGTAATAAAAGAGAAGAAATTAAAGGAGTGTTTCCATCACACACGCCGTAGTCTCTATAATATGTGACCGCGAAGTGTTGTAACGTATGATCGATAATTAATATCCTTAAAAACGTAAGAAGATTAGTGTGAAACTTCATCTAGAATATATATTTTGTAAGTATCAGTTAGTATCTGGATTAAACAAACGTTTTTTTTTATAAGTCAATCTTATAAAACAAATGCAGCAGCTGCACAATCGACAAAAACAAAATCTACTCAGGTCTTTTAATTTAGGGTGGGAAATCATCAAATGATCTCTCCCGCTCTAGGCGGAGCGAGAGGGCGTGTCAGTTTTACTGAATAAAATCCACCCGTGTTTCTTCATTTGCCTGTGCCAGGGGCATTTCGATATCCGATAATCTTATCTCCCGCACATCCCTAGCGCAACACCTATTTACCCCTTGTACGCAATATGTATGACTAGACGTTAAAACGAAGTGAAGTCATAAGTTCAGACGATCACATAAGTGAAGTCCATTTTTTTTTAGGTAAAATTATTAAGAGACTGCGATAATGAGTGGTTGTAGTGATTACCTACCGAAAAACTGCTTCGCATATCAGAAGGCATTGCAGGTGATGATTAGTTTTCGGAAACAGAATCATTGGAACTATATTCTTAGAGAATATGACATTCCGATTTTCTTCCAAGTACTTTTTGTTGAAGATTTGTGATTTTGTATAAGCTGATTGCTAATTATAATCATAATGTATAGCTGTTCTTTAACTCGTGTCTGTATATGTAACTTAATAAACTAACTGATAAAAATAACAATGATTAAAACACTGATTTCAAATGATTCTTTATATTTCAAAATAAAATTCCTTGCACTTTAATTACGAATTCGTATAAATCATACTAGATACAAAAAATAAGCGACATGGTGCACAATTACTACCCTGATTAAGATGCGAGGAAGTCATAATAATGGCTTGCCGGCCATTGTGATAATATCAAGACAGCAGTTTGAGAATAGTGCTGTGCCTTATTTTTTTTCATCTCCACATGTTTGACGTTGACAAAGTCTCTTTATATGCCGTGATCGTATTATAGTCAATAGTGGGAAGCAGTGCAAGGTTAATTAAACAAAATAATGTCATAAGTAAGTAATGTTTATACGAAAAACAGACAAAAATAAAAACAAAGTTGTTTATTGATAAAGTTTTGGAATCCCTATTATTTTTGTAGGTTATTTTACTGAATTTGTGGCTTGGCGTGAAGTGTACGCCGATGCGTTTATGCTCTGGCATTCATTAGGTAAAAGCGTCATCAATCGCATCACACGTGTTTAATGCGTGTGTAGTAAGAAAAATAGGGCATAGGTGTGAGTGAGGATGATACGATTAGCTGTGGCGGTCGATGAGTTAAGGCATAAAGATTCCAAGAAGTGATTCTTATACTACTGATGATCAAAATAAAAAGAACCGCAATAAAGCTTGAAAATGTTTATAAAAAATGTTTTTACTTTAATTTACCGTTTCAGCTGAGAGCGGCAACCAGTATATGCATGGAGTTGTCTTAGTCTTTCTAAACAAATCATCCAACAGTTTGGCAGGTGCTTCTTCCTCTTTCTTTTTGAATTTTCTTGCTGTAATCAAAGACATATTGATTTAAAATTTAAAAACAAGAATAAACAGCAAATAGGAATTTTACCACACTATTACTCTCACATTTTAATGTGTATGTTGATTAAAAAATAAAACATCTCAGGCTAACAAATATGGTGCAATTTCATTGTAACTTAATGAAGCAGCAAAATCTAACAAAATAAGGTTTTGTTTCCAATAACATACATTAAAAAACCTACCATAACATTGTAAAATTACGACAGTCAATCAACCCAGCATTCCATGACGAAATCGAGTTGTGGCTAAGTGTGATAATATTTTTTTTACAGATTGAACTTTATTCAATCTGACTTCAGAACATTATTTAAAATCGTGTTTGTAACATACCTAATAAAAGAGAAATCTAGTATTGGGTGGCGCCCATAAAATAGACAACTGTCAGTCCTAGAAAGCTGACCAGGTGGTACAGTGCAGGGCAACTGCCCTTCTTTGCTTTCTATGCTATTTTAGTAATATGAATTTGATGCCACCAACTGCATCAGAATGCTTGAAAAGCGAGCGTGTTCTGAACTTTTTAGTTACAGTTGGGTTTTTCTTTTTTTTTCTTCGTGTTAAATTATGTTTTCAAGACTTTTCTTACTGACATCTAAAATCTCCCTTTTCAACTTTATGAATAAACCTAGCCTATTACTAACCTAGACGAGCAATAGATACCTCCTGCATAAAAAGCCATCTGGCTGTGCAAATATACATAGATATAGACAGAAATGAAAAATATAACCGTCTTTGCTGTTGCAGTCGGGTAAATAATGTTGAAAGTGTAAATAAGTATGATAATTTTATACCCGGCTCAGGACTTTTCTCTGGAGTTCGATGCCTTCTCTTATCCATAGGCCGGTCATCACGCCTAAGCTTATTATTATCTTTGTTGTCCTTGTCTTTATCATTCTTGCCGAGGTCCCATTCCCGCGTTACCGCCTTCCGCTCCCATGGTTTCTCCTAATCAAACAATTACATAATTAATTAAATTAAAGATATAATTTATTCTACCAATGACCAATTTCAGCTATCAATCTATGGTCAGACTTCGCAGTCTGAACAAAACTAAGCTAGGTGCTTTTTTAATAGAATTGAAACTGTTAATTCTTTTCTACTCAAGTTCAAGCTCAAGTTACCGTTTTAGTTTATTCTAAAACAGGGATAATGCAATGATAAAACCTGGTAATACAAGTAATAAGGCATCAATATTACAACATGTGTTTTAGGTAAAAGTGAAATGTTTTATTCTTACCAACTCCCCTCGTTCCCTCTTCATATCTTGCTCCCGAAGCCAGTCCTCCACTGTTCCAGGAATAGTCGAAACCGGTGTGGTGTCCGTTGCTTCATTTAACTTTGCCTTATCAAAGGCTTCTTGTGTTGAAAAATCAACTTGAAGTGTCTTTGGGTTTGATACAGGCCATGTGACACCATGCAAGGCATGCCTTGTCTCTACTGCTTGGCTGAAAAAATTGTTATATTATTAGTATTTGATTTCATACAACAAGAAGTTATAAAGTCATATTATTAGTACGAGGATTTTTTTTCTTTTTATCAAAACTAGCAAAAATCTCAATCTGCCTAGCTTTTTCCCAACTATGTTGGGGTCAGATTCTAGTCTAACCAGACACAGCTGTATACCAGTATTTTACAAGTAGAGACAGGCTATCTAACCTTGGTAAGACTGGTTGTCAGACTTTTGGGCTTCTGATTACCAGTAACTACTGTCAAAGAGCTACAAATGACAGCCGGGACCAATGGCTTAAACTCAAACACAAACTCAAATCATTTATTTCAATTAAACCATTTACAGGCACTTTTGAATTGTCAAGGAGTCGGTCAGTCTGAAATATGAAGCTATTTGCCCATCCCAAAGCGCAGTAGGTCACTATGGAGAAGAATGCAGAAGAAACTCCGTGGACACTCTTTTAAATAATATTGTTGTTACAAATATATTAGTTACATCAATTAATGTTGACACTATAAGTGAGAACAATGTACAAAAACCGTACACGTTAAAAGCGTCCAGAGTGCAGCAAAACATAATTAAAAACAAAGGAAGGGGGCTAAATGATCCGACACACGCGCCACCGTCAGCGAGACCTTTGCATTTGACACATTCAAGTCAATCTAACATGCTTTCTGCCCAATCACAATCTGTTGGCGGCAAAGAGTAGCTTAATTTTCAACTGCTACTGAATAGCAAAACTGTTATAAAAAAAACAAGCTTGTTTAAACTAAGTATAGAAATATTAATAAAAGTACTCACTCCTCAGTCTCATATTGAACAAAGCATTTAGACTTAATCCTATCAATCCAAAACCCATTCTCTGTAATTCTTCCAGTTCTTTGTAATAAATTCTTTAACTGTGGCAATGTGAATGGTCTCACCAAGTTTGTGATATACAATATACAAGACTGTTTATTTCTGGGTGGGCTTGGTGGTCTAGTTATTATACTATCATTATCCTTAATTATTGATATTTTTCTATTGGAAGCTAAATCTCTTGGTTTTGGAGTATGAGGATCTTTGTTATTTTCTTCAAGTTCCTTTTTCAATTCCACATTTTCTGTATTATCAATAATAATCTTTGGAAGCACAGGTCTTTCAATTCTTTCCTGATTTTCTGATCTTCTATGTTTCTTCTCTTCTATAACTTCATCAAACTCAACAGGTTTTACATCAGGTATGATGTCTTTCAAAATGTCAGTTGAAATTGTTAATGACTTCTGGGTTGTGATCTTAGAGCTCCTGGATCCCCACCTTCTCTTCCTGCCCACTACAACTGGAGCAGATTGACCATTAGCAACTGGTTCTTCTGTTATACATTTCACAGAATCTGAGTGTTGTAACTCTTTTGTCTTGTTTGGTTCTTGATCTGATTCATCTTTTGCCGTCTCCACAGGTTGGCCTCCACACTCAGTTGATATTTTCCGTTCATTTATTTTTATAACTACTTTTTCAGAACTCTCTACAACATCAGTTTTATTAGAAGCCTTTTCACCTGCAGATTCATCTTTGTCAGTTTCCTTACTAATTTTTTCTTCATTATTTTTACTTACCTCTTGTTCTTCTGATGCAGGTTTTCCTTCTTGGGGCATGGTTGGTTCCTTTTTTGGTTCCTCCTTTACTTCTTCCTTAGATTCCGCTTTTGATTGGCGAGCTTCACTGTCTGATTCACATTTGCTATCCTCTGCATGAAGTTCTAGTACTTCTGACTTCTCAACAGATTGGCTTCTCTTCTGTTTTGGGTTTTCCTTCTCTGTGTGCTCAGGACTTTTGCTCTCAGTAATATTAGATGGCTGCACTTCTTGGTTGTCAGAGTTAGATTCAGTATTTGCTTCTACTGGTGGTGATGCAACTCTTGTTTCATCTTTAGGTGAAACAACAGTTGTATCAGCATCAGCAGCTTTGTCTGTGTCCTGTAACTCGGTTTTCTTCAATTCTTTACTTTCAAACGCTTCATGATCGGCATCTCCACTGGATTGGATCAAGTTTTCACTTTCATTCACCTTTAAGTCCTCATTAGTTGTCGACACGGGAGTCTCAGTTTCTTCAACTGTTTCACTTTGTGTTACTTCATCACTAGATTTATCTGGATCTTGATGAGTCTCCGATTCATGATCAGGTTCTTCTCCCTGACTGTCGATGTTTTTATCAGTTTCATCTTTTGAATCCCCCCGAGGTGCTCGTTTGGAACGATGTTTGGTTTTCTTTTTTTCGTCGGCTCCCTCAACACTAGGCGTATCGCTGGAACTAGTCGCATGCGAATGCTTTCTTTTGCTACGTGGTGATCTTTCGACTCTTTCCGGAGTGGATGGCGGTCGTGTCAAGCATATTTTTAGTTTCTTAATATCTCCGGGTGTCTCAGTAGTTTTGACGCGCCACACCTGGTCCTGAGCTTCCTCGGGGCTGTCCTCTTTGGCGGGCGTTGTTGGTGGGATTTTTTCAGCTTCTACGACGCTTTCCACTTCTCGCACAGGACTTGCTTCATCGGCAGATTCATTGTCAGTAGATGAAGACTGCTTCCTACGTCTAGTAGTTCTAGTACGTTTTACTTTTTCAACCTTCTTTTCTGGCGAAGCCTTCCCTTTTTTACTTGCGGTACGCTCACTTTTGCGACGCATTGCAGCCTAAAATACGCACAGAAACAAAAATTAAATAAGATCACTACTATATTAGTTACATACAAACACAATTTCAAACTGTAAATACCAGTAACTATATATTTGTTGGCTAAAATGTTGGCTTCCAAATACTTTCATCAGCGTGCTCTACAACAGAAGCGAATAATGGCCGCGCTCCATGTTTTACAGTGTTGCTATATTTAAAAAATTATAAATATTCTAAGGTTGTACCTGTGGTTGTACCATTGTACACATTAATTGAGTCCAAGGAATGGGGAAGGTCGGGCAAAACTAATTGTAGATGCCGCGACCATAGCTAGATCCCTACGGTCTTTAATAAATTTGACTCATCCCCTATTACATGGGACTTGAGCATTGTTATGAAATAACAATAGCGAATTATAACCAAATGTTGGCTTTATTCAACTTTAAATTCGTACAGACATTATGACAACTTCAAACTACTGAAAAGCATAGACTCTTAACGAGACGGTATGTGGCTACTAAGAAGTTCACCACATTCTCCCCCGCTTCATTCTAGCTTGAGGTGTCGTAGTTCTGCAGATAGGCAGGTGGTCTTCTATTCCTGGTAGTCTGCCGAATTGGAGGAGTATCTGGCGCAGCACTCTCTGTAGACACAAATGAGGAGTCGCTTTCGGTTTCTACAGTGTCAGTACGTGCGTCTTCTTCCTCGCTGTCTAACCCTGTTGGGGCTAAATGTCTGTTAGACACGGCCGTCGCCTAGTCTTACAAAAGAATAGTCCGGGTTGGACTCCAACAGCTCGAATTCCTCGACTATGGGAGAGTATTTGTTGGTTCTGTTGTGCTTTTTGAGTAGGACAGGATCGGGTGTTAGAAGCCAAGTTGGTACCGAATGTCCGTTATTAGATTTTCTATTGTGTACAAACATCATATCATGAGGAGTTTGGTTCGTTGCCGTACATAGCAAAGATCTCATTGAGTGCAGTGCTTGATTGAGAACCATTTCCCATTGCTCGATTTTTAATCCCTGTGATTTCAGAGCTAGTTGTATTGTCCTCCAAATTGTTCCATTTGTGCGCTCTATTTGCCCATTACCCTGTGGGTTATATGCTGTCGTTCGACTTGTAGATATACCTCTACTGTGTAAGTAATCTTTTACTTCTTTTGACATAAAAGCGGTGCCACGATCCGAATGAATATAAGCTGGCAATCCAAATATACAGAAAAGAGTCGATGAATGTTTAACTACAGTAGCAGCGAAAACGTCATGGCACGGGAATGCGAATGGAAATCGAGAATATTCGTCTATAATAGTCAGTATGTACTAGTTGGATGAAGACGACGGTACTGGACCTTTAAAATCGATATTCAGTCTTTCGAACGGTGAAGTCGCTTTTATGAAATTGCTTTTATTCTTATAAAAACGAGGTTTCACGACTGCACAAACCGAACATGCATTTGTCATCTTTCTGACTTCTTCGACCGAAAATGGTAAATTCTTACTTCGTATCCAGTGATACATTCGATACATTCGTGTTACGCCTGGATGACTTAGTCCAAAGAATATAACTACTCTCTACCGACATAGTCACAGACAGAGTACTTTTACTAAATAGACATAGTTCATTATGCAAGTCCTTTTAGTGAATGGCGCAGATACGTGACAGCGCGTCAGCAGCGTCATTTTCTTTTCCTGGTCTTTAGACAATATCATATTTGTAACAAGATAATTCTAATCGCCATCTCTCTATCTTCTCGTTTTTTATCTTGCTTGTATGTGTGCGATTGAACAAAAGAAACTGATCGTTGGTCTGTGATTAGTCGAAAAGATCTTCCAATCAAGTAGTGTCGCCACTTACGAAGGGCTTCGACAATATCATACGCTTCCTTTTCTATGGCTGAATGTCGCTTTTCTGATATGGATAGTGTACGCGAAAAGAAAGCTACTGGGCGTCCTTCTTGAGCAAATGTAGCCGCAATAGCATTATCGGAGGCATCTGTTTCGACTGTAAACAATTTGTTTTCATCGATAGCAAATATCGTAGACTTTGCGATGCAAGTCTTCAAGTCTTCAAAAGCTGATTTAGCTTTATCATTCTGGCTGTGTATTCTTTCCGAGAATTTGGGTATCCACTTTGAATAGTGCGAAAACAAACCGAGAGCTCGTTTAAGTGAAGTGTTGTCAGTCGGTATAAGCATGCTAATAATTGGTTGGAGTCGGTCTGGATCAGCACCCTAATTGCGTAACACATTTTCGTAAACGATTACGACTAATCTGTTTGATTTTGACAGTTCAACAACATTCATTGCGTTATTTACATTGTTGAGCATATCTTTTTTTCGTACTTATGAAGCAATGCATTAGCAATCTGTTTCAAAACGATTCAGATTACGATTGAATGCGTATTACGCAATTAGGGTACAGGTTTAATGGACTTTTTCGAAATATTGTATCCGACTACGCTAATTCTTTTTATTGAAAACGTCGATTTATCTCTGTTTACAGTTAAACTGTACTTCTCAACTGCATCCATGAATCTTTTTAAATTCTTTTCATGTTCTACCCTGTCTCTTCCGCATACAGTGACGTCATCTAAATAAGCATATGTATCTGTCAAATGTTCTTCATATAACCAGTCCATGACTCTTTGAAATCCACTGACTCCATTTTTTCTATGTTTGGTAAAGGGTAGGCATCCAAGTCGGTATATTTGTTAATGGTCTGAGAATAGTCTATAACCAATCGTTTACGGTGATTTTCATTTTTGATGATTAGAACTTGCGCTAGCCAAGGTGATCTGCTCTCTTCGATAACTCTGTCTGCTAAGAGCTGACTTATTTCATTTTCTATGAATTTCAGATCAACGTTACTGTATTTTATTGACTTTATAGCAATTGGTAAGCAGTTAGGATGTAAATTCGAAAATAAGGGAATCGGTGGAACAGATGAAGCCATCACATTCATCACACCACTACCTAACCCTTCTGGGATTACAGGCGTGATTTTACGTTATGTTGTGTTCTGTTATAAGAAAATATAATCGATCCGAGTGTGTGGAAAATATTTGAGTTGCTACGCTCGCTCCTCTCACCCTACAAAATCTACTGTTATAGTACCTTCTACATAAAAATCTTCCCTGAATAAAAGAAGTAATTTTGGAGATATATTTCATCCAACCTCAAATAATTCCCATTTTGCTTTTTTCAAACTATATTGCGCATTTGAGGTCCTAAAAATACCAAACAGCCAAGTTACTGTGACCAACTTAAGATACTGCGGTTCGTGCGCGGTTTGTTCGCACAGTTATAACCTGATGGAAAATAAAAATTAACGCACATAAAAACGTTCAAAATCTAGCCGCAGTCTCTCCTCGGCGACGATCAAATGTCAAAAATTTAAAGGTATTTTTAACAGATTGAGACTAAGATTAGAATTTGAACGTTCTTAAAAATACAGGAACTGCCCCTCTGACCTAACCCGTTTAGTCGAGGTACCCTAGCTAATTATTGTAACCAACTGAGAGCAAAAGGTGTGGAGAACTTTTCGGTTAGAGGAGTGGGCTGAAATCCACCACACCACGTAGGCCGAGTGCGGGTTGGTATATGTCAAATGTCTTCGAAATTTTGGTTGCAGGACATGCCGATTTCCTCACGATGTATTCCTACACCGTTTTGAGAGCAGTGGTGAGGTGGTGACGAAACAATTTACTCAAAGTAAAACGCCTGTCTGGCAGTGTGTGAATTCGAACTTACGACCTACAAAACGTAAGTTGCGGCCGTTACATCTGGGCCACTACTGTTAAAAACCAAATAATTATTTTATAATTTTTCACAAACAAAATTCAAAATTCTCAAACCAATACTCATTCTGTTAACTGCTTGTGCTGATAGCGCCATCTATGGACCACTTCTAGCTTGCGTTGTCTATATTTTGTTCTATTATTTCCGACTAAGACTTATTCTTTATATTCTATATTTAATTATTTACTTAAAAATTCGATATAATTTTTTCGGCTTTTCTGTCATGCATGCTTACTATTTCCCATTGCAATCTCGATGGTGTATAAAAATTTGAAATAACAGTTCCCAATAATGTCTTACAATCTGCTCATAGAACTCGAAAGTTTTACCTAAGTTTTAACTCATTTTATGTCATCAAATTTTTGTAATCACTAAAATTATTAATTATTTCATTTCATTTCAATTATTTTTAATCTGTGACTGTTGTGAGTATGAGACGGACGAATGAAGGAAGATTGAACAGTTTGATCAAGGTTGACCTGCTGAATTCTATTTTGCTCCGCATAATCTATCAAATAACAAATTCAACGCTATTCTGTCTGTGCATTCTACTGTCAAAAAAGTAATACGAAATCTTTTCGGGGTTGCTGTAAGTTCTGGTGAAATGTGTGATTATTCTAGGAACCGAAGATGTTAGGGTATAATATTTTACAATATCCTTAGAAACCTATTTTTATTAAATGCTAACGTTGGCATTCATTAATAGAATATTCATAGAACACCTTTTGTTTCAGATACTATGGGCCTTTTAAGTCATTCCTATGTATCGGCACACTATTTACGCATGTCTAGAGGTGAGGCAGTGCTTGTAGAATGATAACAATTAATCTGTAATACAGTTCCAAGTGATACAAAATGGGTAACCAAAGCAGTTGCTGTTGTTACCGGAGTCCGTCGCCGATCAGAAAGGACATCGTCAAACTAGAGGACTACCTTCCGGAAGGAGAAGTAAGCTCTAATAATATACAGCATATCAGCGAGAGAGAGCCTGATGATGGCGACATTGATCCTTCGCAAGATCCCATTGCTGGAACCATTTTTATGGAGCGCTCTAAAGCTTCCATAGAAAATGGAATGACCAGGAAGCGCAGTCAACACCAAATCGCTGAAAATAAGCTCAAAAAAAGCAGTTCCTGTTCAACTATTTATTTAGATGATAGTACAGTATCTCAGCCAAATCTGAAGAACACAGTCAAGTGTGTAGCCCTTGCTATTTACTATCATATTAAAAACAGAACATCAGAGCGCAAATTAGACATATTTGATGAGAAGCTCCATCCCCTTAGTAAAGAAGGAGTGAGTGATGATTATGATAAGTATAATCCTGAGCACAAACAGATATACAAGTTTGTAAGAACATTGTTTAATGCTGCTCAATTAACAGCAGAATGTGCTATTATCACTTTGGTGTACTTGGAGCGCCTCTTAATATGTGCTGAACTGGATATTGCTCCATCCAACTGGAAAAGAATAGTTTTGGGAGCTATCTTACTGGCAAGCAAAGTGTGGGATGACCAAGCTGTTTGGAATGTTGATTACTGCCAGATCTTAAAAGATATCACTGTGGAAGACATGAATGAGCTTGAGAGGCAATTTTTAGAAATGTTACAATTTAATATCAATGTACCATCTAGTGTATATGCTAAATACTATTTTGATCTTCGTACTCTTGCTGAAGCCAATGATTTGGCATTCCCCAGTGAACCATTAAGTAAAGAGAGAGCACAAAAATTAGAGGCAATGTCTAGATTTATGGAAGATAAAATAGCTGCTGAAGTGGTAAAGAATGGCATTAAAAAATGGTCAAGCTTAGACAATGTCAATTCAGGTGCTGGCGTGAGGCGGAGTGTAGCCATATTGTCGTAAATTGATTAGTCATGAGCCAAAATTGAGATCCAAAATGAATCACAAATATACACATAACATTTTTGTATTTTCTAAGAATGTATTGTATTTAGAATTTTTGCACCCGATTGAATGTTAATTTTACTATTTGGCAATAATTTACAATATTTAAGTATTAATATTTAACATCAACTGCCAATTATTGCCTTGAGAATAAAGGCCTAATAATGTATCTTCAATTAATTGTGTTAGTTATAGGTTTTATTTGACATTTTAGATTTTATCAAGTGACAAATTAGAGTTTCCACTTAATTTGATGATACATCATTAGGCTTGAGGTAGTGAAATCAATAGTGTGTGGTATTCATACCATTGTAATAATTAACCTTTTTAAGTCTTAAAGATTACATTGAACAATGTGAAAATATTTAATTTTGTATGTGCACAAATGCTTTATATTGGCAGTGCAATATTATTTGTATGCTCATAAATTTACTAATTACGTAGTAGTCACTAAAATGAAAGACTTGTTGGTGGTCCAAACATTTTATTATGAATTATTATAATTGCTAATTTGCTTCACAAAATATGTTAGTTTGCGTTACTGATTGGCTTCCACTATATTTTATCCATATACATAATTAGTTTTAACTCATAAAGCACTAATATTAGGTTGCTTTCAAATATATGCTACTTTGTGTAGGTAAACTTAGAATTAATATTATGTGCAACTGCATTTTGACTGAACTAAGGATCTTGTGATTGTGGTATGAATGTATTCAGTCAACCGCTGTTTTTTTTGTATAATTTTACATTGTCATATTACTGCATTTAAAATTCGGAGCTAGTTATAAATTATGCCAAATTTTTGTTTTGTGTATCAAATAATATTAGTATTGATCTTGATAGACAGACATAATACAGCAATTAAAATGGATAATAAATTGTTGTATTACAATATTGAAATATTATGGATATTTGTTTTTATTTAATTGAAATACTTGAATTCAATGTTTCATAATTTAGATTGTGAATATTGTGATTGAATTATACAATCCATATGTATCTTTAATGTAATTAAGCAGAAATAAACATTTTATATGAGACTTTTAAAGGGCTTTTAATTCATAATCTTAACTGTTTAGGTAGTAACAAAACAATCTTAAATACTATTTAATAGCTGTTATTCTAAGGGTTTGAGGTCTTTCAAATAATCACTATAGTTCTCAAACATGTCTACAACTTCACTCTTCTTGTTGATCTGATCATCATACTCAGGGCCAACCGACCATAGCGTCTCCAAGTCATATGCTTTTCTTGCTTTCTCTGTGAAGACATGTAATGCTATGTTACCTGAAAATTTATGAATGAATATTTAGTAGGGTTAAATTAAATACAGTAAAATTTTAAGGGGATGCTTTGCAGTCAAATGCAGAGTTATTCATAATAATAAGTTAAATAATAATATATAGTTACCTAAATCTAATGCCATCCATTCTTCAGATTCCTTGCCTTCAATTCTAGGAATAGGGTCTGATTTATTACATTTCTTTTTGAACACCTTTCGGACAAATTCTGATATACCCAGGATATGTCTCTTGTTCCTACCACTGACAACACATATGTAATCTACATATCGGATATCTTGTGGAACAGTAGCGACGAATATATCTTTGGAGTTTTCTCTTTGTAGTAATTCCACTAGATCTTGTATTTCAAAGACACCAGTGTGGCCTCCTAAAACGATAAAAATATAATTTGAGTCTTGTCTTTTCTTTTAGAAAATGAATTTGTGAACATAAGGACTACTTACTTTCTAAATTAATGCCATCATATTCATCACTAAGTAAAGGATATTTGTGTTCAATGGGTATTTCTTCTGCAGTGTTTTCTATAATCGTAGGATTTTCATCCGTGATTACTTGGTACTTGCTGGCTAAAGCTGGTGAGGTTCTGTTTGTCTTGGATGTATATCTAGGATTCCTTAAACAAACTCCACAGTGTATTTGCCTATTGTTATCAACACTATCAGCACACCGCACAAATGAACTCCTTGGGCGGTGACTTACTGTTCTTGAGAAAATTTTCCTCAACATCTTGTCTTTCAATGCCAATTATAATTTATTTATGGAATACTAAACGACCCTAAGCCTAACAATCTATATGCCGAAATCACACTAACAAAATAAATATAACCTAAAAAACAACTTTTCGAGTTGTCAATCTGTCAGTGTCATGAATCATGAATGACATTATACAATACAGCTTGTTTTTTTCTGCTTGTTTACAATACGACTCTGTTATTCGGTAGATGCAAAAACTTTTTCGAGAAAGCGTCTTTACCAATTTACGCCTTTTGAATGTTTGCTCATTATTCAGCCAGACCATGCACTGGCCGCTTAAAATGGGGCGGCTTTACTTTATTCGAAATAGTTTTTCGTGTAATTTCATAATTTTGCTGAGCGGGAAGCATATTGTAAAGTGCAGTTCCTCCAGCCAGCCAGCCGGTACTTATTATACAAGATATGGCGATGCATCGCGATTAATCTGGTAATCTGATTCAGTAGAGAGGGTGCATCGGTCAGTGGCAGCCATGGCAAGACGCAATACCTACCTACCTACTTGTATATTCATTCCAGGTTCCACAAATACAGCTACTGTTTGCTACTAAAACGAAAATATAATTGCACACGTGACTAGAAACTGTGTCACCCAAGATATCTATTTGACTCAACTATGCTATCTTATCGTTATCAATGGGTGTGGGGAATACGAATACAACACATGAATGCGTTTTGTACAATTATTTCAACGACAACAGTTCACATTTCTTTGGTAAAAAGTGCAGTTTCTGGGGACAATGACGTCGTGATGTATGTGTTAAATGAAAAAAAAAAAGATTAAAAAACAAAGCAGTTATTATGATGCTACAAAGATAATATAAAATGGTGACTTGTGAATTGGATAAAGAAGTGTCGGGAGAGGTGCTTGGCTGGAAGATCCCAGCTTGGCAAGCACTCCTGCTGCATCGAGTGCTGCCCTCCTGCGGGGGTCTCATAATCTACATCGTTCTTATGTGCTATGATTTCACACTTATTTGCGAACATTTCATTAACGGCAATGAAGCGTACGTATCTGCTTCTAACCTCGTTTCGGTAATTGGTACCTACATTAATTTAAGAGTGTTTTCAAGTATTCAGGGTAACTTAATTTTCTACCAGAATGAAAGACTAGATTCATTTGGTACCACTCTACTTTTTCATTTCTGGGAGAGTGGTAGATTGACTTTATTTAGCGGAGCGTTCAATCATATTTGTGCTAACAGTGGAAAAGATCCAAAACCAAAATGAGCACAAGTTATTCTATGCCTAATATGGTGGAATAGGTCGGTACCTAATAAGGTATTCCACCCGGGTTTCAACTCTAGCTCAGAGATTTAAAACACTTTTATAAAAACGTAAGAAAGCAGTCAAGCTCTACCCACCAACAAAATAGTGGTAACTACAACTTTAAATAAATTAGAACATTAAGCATTTCTAAATCCTTACTTAACTACCTACGATTTAGCTGCTTTTATTTAAATAGATGAAATCTCTTTCTTGTAGGTAACAGCCTCGCCAGTAAGTTGCGTGGGATTTGCCAATTGGATTTTTATAGTTAACTGCAACAACTGGTGTTACTCCTAGTGGCGTAACTATACCATCTGTGGCCCGTGGCAAATTCATTTGATGGGGCTCTATCAGTAAAAATCGCCACTTTTCACTCAGTTTAATTTAAAAAACTTCGAGATTTTCAGCGTACTCAATTACACGTTGTATAAGTCCCACTAATGGCCATAGGCCTCCTCTCTTAGGCGAGAGGGAATGGTCTGTAGTCCCCACGCTAGCCCAATGCGTATTGGAGACTTCACATTCATCCATAGAACATAATATCTCAATGCATTCATCATCTATTCGCTAGCTTTTCGGTGAAGGAACAATATCGTGAGGAAACCTGCATACATTTACAATGAAATAAAAATAAAAATTTAATTTAATTAAGATATTTATTACGAAAAATCTTTTTTTCGAGCTTTCGTTCCGCAAAAGTGTCAATAACATCATCAAAGTTTAAAGATCGGGCCATAGAATTTTCAATAGACAGAATAGCCAAGTTACATAACCTGTCTTGTCTCATAGAGTTTCATCAATTTTAGTTTTGAAAATGATCGTTCAGCAGTAGCTGTAGTTACAGGAATTGTAAGAAATAATATTAATGCAGTGCATACTTCAGGAAAGCTGCAGGACATAAAATGATTTTTTATTATTAATAAATCAGCAAGGTCTCTAATACACGAAGATTTTTCTATTTCGTCCCTGAAAGTGGATCGAAAACTAAAAATTTATCTGGCAAATGATTCAGATATGTCTTTTTATATATCTCAAGAAATTCTAGAGCTTTTTTTATTAGATCAGTGTCATTTAAAACTTTTAAAGTGGAAGGCTGCACATTTGAAGGAAACGCGATTTCAGTTGGTTTATAATGATGTCCAATACTCGATATAATATGTACACTTTGAACAAACTTTCCGGATCTTGGAGACGCTCATCTTCGCAAAGCTCATGAAAATGGCGTTTTACCGTCCTCTGGCGAGTTTTAGAAAATTCAGGGGTGATGGACAATTTTTCTGCTACACTATTTACTTCCATTTTTAAATTTTCAAATTCATGTCGATACCGTTTTAAGGCATTTGAAAAATGGCTTTAGACTGAAGTGCTTTAGAGGCTGCATCGATAGTTAGTAGGATCATGCAATGGAAAACCAATAACATAATAAAATTGTAGTTTTCGATCTTCTTTTTTTAGCACTTTTTGGACTTCAACAAACTGAGCTTTTAAAGCATAAACGGCATCATAACGTCGTGCCCATCTAGTAGGGTTTAATTTGTTTAATGTTATTGAAGTTGAAGACTCACATTCTTTATAATATATAAAACTTGATAAAATATTCCATATTTTGCTACCAAGCCCAAAAAAAAAAGGCGAAATCAAAAAGCTTTACAGGCATGTGATTTGATTTGATCTTTTTTATCACGCATATTACCGTTAATGCCTTCAATTCACAAGGCACAATGGCTCAAATGTCATATAAGTACATACGTACATTTCCACTTTTCAGATATGTAGGAAAAAAACATAAAAATTCCACATGAACATTTAGCATGCAAATTGCACTAAAAATTGTTCAGATGGGTTTCTCTAATTTGAATAATTTGTTTTCTCTTGTTTACAGAATAGGAGTATTTTGCACAATCCTCATCGCATTACCATCGTTAATTTCGTTAGTATTCACACTGGCGTCGCCTCCACCAGGATTTCAGACTGACTTATCAGCATTTTCTTTAACAATAGACAAGCGTGACGTACGATGGCTAGTCATGCAGTTTGTAAACGCTATCTTCTTTCCTATTGCTGCGATTGGCAGGTTTGTATATTAGTGTTCTTCTATTATAAGGTTGATGATTTTGTGGTTGCCAAACTTTGATGTCATAGGCTCATAACGACTAAAACAAAGATACCCAATAGAAACCTATCCATCAATCCATTACATGCCATGTCGATATACCTTCTGTGTGTAGTGGTGTATGATTATAGATAAATAGCTACAGTAACGTGTCATGACGTCAGAGCCCACAACTCGTTAATACGATTAGGAAGTAACAGATTCCTTGACCAAAATAGATGGAAATGAAACCGTATTCACACGGGTCCCTGTAGAGCCCGGAACAGAAGTCAACGATCCGATATTAAATTGCATTCGTCCGGACATTATTTACTTTTTCTAGGTCGTTCACTCGATGAGTCGACACACTGACAAATAACATCATAATATATCAGGCCTGTTTTCTCTTCCCAAAGAGATAGGCAGAGGTGTGACTACCATACGTACGCGAAGTTGTGTTTGAATCCCTGAAATGCGCCAGTTGTGTTTGAATCCCTTATAATAAATATAGGGCAAGCATTTTATTATTGGCGTTATTTAGGCACACATCCATATACCGATCTGCTATTGAAGAGTTCCTAATGGAAAAACCGTAATAAAATAACACTGCAAAACCAGTGAATCGGGCTCAGCATACTAGCAAAATATAAGAAAATATCTGGTTCAACAGATACTGCTACCTAATATTCTGGTGGGTGGAGGCTGTTTGTGCATCTCGCAGTGAAGACAAGGAACGGACGCAGGAGGCCATCGAGACAGCTCGAGCACCTTCACCTATGGAACTGTACCTGTTCCTACAGTCCTTCATCCATGCGGCTCCTCATGCCATCGTCAATATCCTTGATTTGATGGCGAGATACTCAGACATGACTTTTGACAAAGGTAAGTTATTGTACTGAATATAATTATTATGTTGTCGATATTAAAAATTATACTAAATCAACCATAGTTGAAAGCAAAAGTAAATCCCATGTATGATTATTTTCCTTCGTCCTACTCCGTAGTTCAACAGCGAGTTTAGTTTTTACTCACCTTTGTCCTTTTCTAGTAAAATCGTAGTCGAAGTTAATACAATTAATATATTATAAACCCGTTGTTTTCATCAGTTTCAGTTCAAGCTGTGAGCATTATCGCATCGTCTCTCCGAATGGCTAGCACAGCCACAATGTACAGAAGATTTGAAAGAGAAAAGATAAATGGACGAAAATACCCGTGGGGCCAACAGACTGACCCACTATTGACAAATGACGACGATAATGATGAGGACGTGGCTGATGATGTGGAAGCTAATAAAACGAAACTTGCAAACGAAGAACCGATTTACGAAACAGTCACGAAGAAAGACTCGTTCATTTCAGATTATAATGACGGCACCAAATATTATCGCGATACAAACAGTGATTTAATTAAGTTTTCCCCAAGAAATACTGCTGAGATGTCGTCTGCATTCTTCGATAACGAAGTGTTGAGTGATTCAGATACCAACTCGGATTATTTGCCTCCTAAAAAAGAAAATATAAAAGAATTCGCAGAAGAATTAAGTAGTGATGAAGAGTATGTTAGACCAATAACTATAATAGATAGAGTGGCACCGTTGAGACGGAACCCAGGCTATACAGTTGAAAAAGTGGAAATAGTTCCACCACCTGTGATGCTAGCACCGAGACCGCTATCGTTAGCCGTATGGGCAGAGAAGATGGTTGAAAATGTAGAGTCTATTCCTGCTTGGCTATCAGCACCACCGAGACGAAAGTATTGCGACGAAGTAGTCCAAGATGAGCCAGACATTCCACGTCGTGTGCCCAGATCTTTTATGCGGGGTCTAGAACCACAAGACGCTACAGCAGCGTTGGTACATTTTCTAGGCTGGTACGGGTTTTTAGTAAGTCGCCTGCTCTCAATAGCATGTTTCATAAACTTTTTTCCGTTCGTCGCAATTATAATTCTGTTTTCGCACTACCAAGCGATGCTATTGTTTCTCATAGTGCCTCAAGCAAGCACCGTGAAGAGAGGATTCTACTTGTTCCTTGCGTTCATATACTTATTTTGTCTGATGGAGTTTAAGATACGTTTCCGGCACGTGCGTGTGTGGCATGTGTTTTGGATTATAGTGTGTACTATAGAGACCGTTGTGTTCACAGGCTTGTGGGCCAGTATAGACAATAATATGCACGAATGGTGGAAATATTTTATAGTGAAAGTGATTGTGACTAGTCTGTGTTTGAGCTACGTGTGTTTCCTTGTTTATTTTGTATTGTTACAGCCACGAGAAACGATTGTTTATATAAAAGATAATAAAAAGAATGGTAAAAAATAGCACTCGCATTGTGTTCAATTACTGGTAATAATGTGTCTTTATATAAGTGTATCCTGCAACTGTTGCCCCTGTAGCATTTCAATACAACGTACAGGATATTAAGAGCCGTATTGAAGCGCCAGCCGGTCACATCCGTGTTCATTTCATTTACATAAACAAATATTTTTTAGGAATTGATTACAATCATCATTGCTTTTTGTTTTGATAATTTTGATTTTATTGTTAATCCATACACATTTCTCGACACTATTATATTTATAGGTAGGTACTAATATAACAATTTGTTTCCTGTTTCTCATTTTCGCCTTCATATCATAATATTTAGCCTCGTGTTTATGTACTCGTTATGTTTCGATGTCATAAAAGTTGAAATAAGTATTTAATAAGGATCTGAGGTATTTAATCAGGACTGTGAAGTATTAAATAAAAAAATGTTTTGTGTTATCTGTTACAACATAGTAATGCACTGAGCAGACCACTTGCCAGACAGATTAGCAGGTAATCGCAGTATGATATAATTAGTAGCCAGGTAGAAGTTACCCAGTATCCCAGTCGCCTCCCACGAACTGCGGCAGTGGAACAAAGGTGATCTATTCGTAGACAAGAGTAGACGTTAGTGTAACTCGAGCACACTCACGATAGTTCGGCTTGTACGGTAATCTACACTCAACCGTAAAAATAATACTTGTGGATTGCGGAAGTGCAATGAATCTATGCCTTATGTCTCAGATTATACAAGATTATTGTACTCGTAATTTGCATGATATGGATGGGGCTAGTTGACGTCTAATTTGACTCAATGTCACTTTCTAAATGTATTTGTCCGTCCGTGGTCCATCTTTTAGGAATACTAAATTATCAGAGCTATCCTGCCTAATCTGAAAGTCATCGTGAGCTTAAATATAATATGCGAATCGTGTATTTGTTGTACTCTAAATGGAATATTATCCAACACCATCTGGCTGCTTCATGATAACAATAAACCGTCGACGAAAAATGTTAGCGCTCCAGAAATGAAAAATAGAAACGACTGTTTTCCACGAATTTCCAGCGAAGCTTGCCGATGACGAACATACGTTAGGTTTTAACCTATTCTTCTTGGGCTGAGCTGATCCGTAGAGGTGGCGCAACCAATACCAATAAACAATGCTTTGTCTCACTTCAAAGAGCGATGCATGCTTCAAGTTGTGATTGAAGTATCCCTTTTGGTGAACAACTGGCGATTTTTTTAACACCCAAGACGTTAGTTATTTATGTTTATCAAAACAGATTAATTTACAGATTTACGTTTTGTTTCTGTAACTGTTATTTAACTTCTCGTGTGTTGACACGCTTTAATGACCTCTTTTAAATCTTTATTTGGTTTTCAATCACTATAAAATTCGATTTAAGATATAAATCTTTGAATAGAAAAGCGTTCAACAAGTAATGTTAAAAAAATGTAAATGTATTTGTGTTCTGTGTATGCAATAAGTGGTGATTTACATATTTTTTGCACTCATCATGGTCGGATAGTAGTATGTTCGTGTTAATGTGGTGTCGAGATACGGTCGGCTTGGGTCAGCAGCCCTGCACACATGATGCGAAGTGTATCATAACGCTTATGATATTCAGACAGTGCGCCATTGATAACGGATGCGATGACTTATGAACTTTTTTTGGAGAGGTCAGAGATATGACACCTGATGATATTTAGTTCCCGCCAACAATTGCTGGACCGTCACAACAGGAAAACTATTTTATAAAGCGCTTATATTTTTAAGAATACTTATATGTAGGCATAACTCACATAATGACATTATTATAATCATGTAGAAGTGGTACTGGTAGGTATCATAAGAAATAAAATATCTTTTTTTTTTTTTCGATTCTGTCTAAGTATCTGTGACAGTCATCGTTGAAATAAAACAAAGTGTCATTCCCCACTTAAATGTAAAGTAATGTTTAACAAAATGAATAAAAAGAAAATATTATGCGATCTCCTGGAGCTTTAAAAAAAAAGCAACATCCCACAATGTTGAATATTGATGATAGAAGAGTAGGTTAGTAGATAAAACTACCATCGCAATAAAATTTTTGATTAAAAACGAAATGATTAGGTATATAATTCCTGTTATTTTATTTCGTGGGTCATTCAGATTTTTAATGAATGTTTCATTTATGTGTATTTCAAAACCGTTCTATGACATATAAATATTTAGGGCCCATGTACCGACGCTCAAGTCAAAGCCTACTTGCAGTAGGCTCGCGACTGGTTGAAATATAAAAAAAACCGTTTGTTTTATAGATTGATTAAACATTACGAAGTCGAAAAGGGGTAACTTTGGGATGTTTTTGCTATCCAGCAAAAGTTAATCTAATCGTGTTGCATGACCGCCTTATCCATATTTTTTTTTTTGTAAAGAATTTTAGAACACTGTTTTTTTATGTTTCAAATGCATTAAAAAACTTGTAAGCACGGTCTCTATTGGACCATAGCGCCTTAAACAGCGAAATGGATTATGTAGGTAGCGCTGATCAATACTATGATAGATAGCATTTTTTATAGCACGTATTGTTGACCACATTACACACGCTAGTGTAAACAGTCAATATCATAACAGATTACGAACGGTAGTTACTCTAGATGTCAGCATCGTTACGTGTACCAACCACGAGGTTTAAAGATTATCAGTGGCACTGGCGGACATATTAAACGACAGATATCTAGACGAGCGCCAGTAATTTAACCAGTTAGAACTGATTTAGGTTTTTATTATCATAGTGGCCTATACTGGTGGAGGCCCTGGACGTTCTACGGTGATGACCAGTCGTCCCTGATCTGCATGTCGATTCTGTAAAAATCTCACCGTGAAGACTTGCGTGGAGTGAGCTGTCAGTGTCATCCCGGATCTTGGACATTCCCTAGCATCACTGGCACTGACAGCTCACTCCACGTTGACTTCAGCTAAGTTTTCACGGTACAGAATAGCACTACTGGGCATTTCGGGATTCTTTATTTTTATATGAAGAGCAGTGGTGGCCCAGTGGTAACGGTCGCGACTTACGAGTTGTAGATCGTAGGTTCGAACCTAGACAGGCGCTTTACTTTGTGTAAATTATTTCATCACAAAGTAACTGCTCTCAAAACGGTGAAGGAAAACATCGTGAAGAAACCGGCATGTCTTAGAACCAAAAATTCGAAGACATGTGACATCTACCAACCCGCACCCGCCCGCGTGGTGGATTACGGCCACACACAGAAAGGAGGCCTGTGTCCCAGCAGTGGGACACAGGCCACATAATAAGCTGATTATGTTATATGGAATTTTAGCAGCATAGACAAATATCATTGTTAGTCAGACCTACCTTCTGATATTTTACATAAAGTAAAACATCACGCGTGTGTCCCGGAAGAGTTGAGCAGAGGTGTACCTGTACCTGAGTGAAAGCCTTCTTGTCACAGTCACGGCGTGCAGCTGCCGACAATTTATGTCCTGTGTTCGTAAGTATATAGTCTCGACCACACTGGCGCGACGCCACAGCGCGACACAAAGGCACCGCATGTCGCGCGACGAGTGGTGCCTTTGTGTCGCGCTGTGGCGTCACGCCTGTTTGTGGGATCCTTAAATCTGCTTTGTTTTTATTTTTAAATGGTGGTTTCTTATATTTTTGTGTTCACGTGTTTCTGTGACAAATAAATCTATTTTTTTTTTCTTTTTTTTATTTGTTATGTCTCAGTCCCATGTAAAGGGGACCTATAGCCATCAACCGAACACAAATCCAGTCTCCGGGAAATTCCTGATGAAAAACCGAATAACGGTTCGTCGAACTGGGAATCGAACCCAGGAGTAGCACTGGTGACCACTAGATAAACGAGAACGAAGCATCAGGTAGATGATATTTTAGGAATGGATTTTTTTAAATAAGATAATTTGAAGTTTTGCAGTAACTTTCCTACGTACGCCCCCCGACTGGATTATTTTTCACGTTTGTATGCAGTTAGACGCAGCAATGAACACAGCTACATTGCTCCATTATAAATTACACATCATCAACATACAGCCATACATAGTCCATTATGATCCAAGTCTGTACATCTAAGGGGCCGCTTACGGGGAATGCAGCCGAGCGGTGTTGAAAAAGGGCCGCTTTGCGATCGCACACGCCGACATCGACATTGCGATTATTTTTCGTTAATTTACCATACGCTTACATATCGATGGGGAGCGGAGATGAGATTACCAAGAACGGTAATTGCAAGCCAGAAAGATTGAACATTATGTTTTGTAGAAAATGAACAGTGTGAGAGCTTATAAGTAGGTACACGACGTAAGGGGAAGCCGATGTTAACTCTAACATTAACATGACAAAAGAAAAAAGAAAGAACCTCTTTAAAAAGAAAGAAAAAAAAACACAAAAAGCAAACAATTCATAATTAGGAAAACCGAAAATTATATTAGCCTAGGCATTGAGCCTAGGGTAATTTTGGAACAGCCTCATGTAGATAGGTGGGTACTCACCTGCAACTGGTCTCTGGAAGCCTGATTTATTTAAACAAAACTAGAGCTGACAGATTGTAATATTCATGTCCAGTGATATTTCAGCAAATCACAGCAGTTAGAATGAGTTTGGCAATCCATCAGCACTTTCAGAAGATACTTTCTTGCATACTTTCTGCACACGCTGTTGCCTCGAAAGTTATAAACTCAGTTAACCCGCCTGCCACACCTGTGCTGTTAAGATGCTCAGATCAGAAGCTAGATCTAGGGATAGATTTTAAACCTAAAAGTTTATGCATTAAAAGCTTTAAACGTTTCGATTTGCATACAGTCAAAATGTGATTAAAACTAATATCTAGAAAACGCAATCCAATTTTGACAGGATGGTTTCATTAAATGGCTTTCCGATTCCATATCGTGATCGAACCACATCAGTATTTACCAACCGACTAATGACCGATTCCTATCCGTTAATGGATAAAATTAACTCCAATTGTATCTTGAACAATAATGAAGCGAAGAACTCATAGCTTCTTATAGTAGACCCTCCCCTAAGGAAGTAGCTATCACAGGTAAAATAAGCTTACGAATCTCTATTGGATGCTTAGATTCGCAAAAAAAAAATGCTACAGTTGCTGTTTTTGTTTATAGAAACCGAGCCTAAGTATATAAGCATTATCATTTTAAATCCGGCTAATTTGATTAAAGTAGGTACTTAGGCTACTTTAGTTTTCGCTGAAGTTATTTAAGGTTAAATTAAAGCTGGCGAAGGTTCCCAGAAATGAGTTTTTGTCATCATAAGATATATACCCATGTCTTTGAAGTTTCCCTGCAATTTTATTTGATCTTTTTCTCATTACAATGTTCTAATTACGCCCGGTTAATCATCATCATCACTTCAGCCAAAAGACGTCCACAACTGAAAACTAAGCCTCTCCCAGGTACACACACCTAATTATTTCCATCTGCACAAATATTTCCAGGAGATATGCCCCGAAGATTGCTGTGGGCCACTGTTCACTTATACATACCTATATCCTATTAAATCAACGTTATCTATTTAGGATGATCAGACAAAACCAATTCCAAATGGCGCTACATTTCAAGTGTTGCTTGCAATAATGAAAGCTGATGAATAGTTACAAGGCAATTTATTGTAAACTGGACACCTGCTTATTCCTGTTTTGAGATTCATTACTTAGTACATTATTAGCTGTTCTGTCAAACTAAATAAGCACTTAACTTTATAACTTACCTGTTAGAACATAACTTATTTTCTTCAAAAGTCAGCTGGGTTCAGTATTCAACTGTATTTTTCACGTTTTATTATAGGTTATTTTACATTATAAAACTACGTTCACAACTAGAGACTAGACCATCCTAAGGTGAATAGGTAGGTAGGTCGCCGGGGTTCAGTATTCAACTGTATTTTTAAATTATAGGTAATTTTATACATATTATAAATCTGAAGAATTTGTTTGTTTTTTTGTTTGATTGTTCGTTAAAACACGCTAATCTCTGGAGCTAACTATGAAAAATATTTTTGCATTTGATAGCTACATTCTTGAAGAAGGTTATATGTTAATATCGATTTCGTCGATAAAACGGTTTTCTTGGGGATCACGCTCGACTCAAGGCTACAATGGGGTCCTCATTTAACATCTCTAGCAGGACGGCTAAGTTCAGCAGCTTACGCTGTCAGGAAAATCCGTCAATTTACTGATGTAGATACCGCGAGGCTGGTCTATTTTAGTTACTTTCATAGTATCATGTCTTACGGTATTTTACTTTGGGGACGGGCTGCAGACATCGAGTCTATTTTTATTCTGCAGAAAAGAGCCATCAGAGCCATATATAATCTCCGCAGGCGCGATTCTCTAAGGGAATTTTTTATGGATATTAACATCATGACTGTACCTTGTCAATCTATGAAATCATCATGTACGTAAGAAAAAATTTACATCTTTACAATAAAAGAGGTGAAAGACATAGTTATAGTACTAGAAATCGGGACCTATTAGTTCAACCAGGTTTCAGACTGGCTAAAGTAGACTCATCTTTCATGGGGTACTGTCTAAAATGTTATAATAAAATACCTCCCCACATACTTCAACTGAATGAGACAAAATTGAAATCCTTTGTCAAACGCACACTATGCAGGCAGGCGTATTATAGGTTGGAGGATTACATAACTGATAAAAATGCCTGGCTTAATGCCGGTCCTGCTCCACACCACAACTAATTAATTGACATTTGAAACACTGTTGAAGCTGCTGAAGATAGTAAGAATTTATTTGCATTATATAAACTCAATCTCCTTTTTATTATATAGATGCAGTGCACAGATGTGAGTACTTTGTACTATAGAGCTACCATTTACCGGGTAATGTCATAGATTGACTTGAATGTGCCTTGGCGGCTGATAGTATGTCATGCTCACTCAAATGTCTCGTTGACGGTGGCGCGTGTGTCGGATCATTTAGCTCCCTTCAAAATGGTTGAGCTGAATGGTGCTGATCCATGCGTCATGTTCGTGAACGGGCGCCGTCAGTTGGGACTGGTCATCTCTTAGCTGCCACGGCTTATTTTAATAATTAATTAGCTGGATTGTTTTTAACGTGTACGTTTTTTTGTACATCGTTCTCACTTATAGTGTCAACATTAATCGATGTAACTAAGATATATGTAAAAACATTATTATTTAAAAGAGTGTCCATGGAGTTTCTTGCCCGTTCTTCTCCATAGGTACCTACTACGCTTTGGAATGGGCAACTAGCTTCATATTTCTGACTGACCGACTCCTTGACAATTCAAAAGTGCCTATAAATGGTTTAATTGAAATAAATGATTTGAGTTTGAGTTTGAGTTTATCAGGCTACGACCCTTAGGAATACAAAAACAACCGGCCAGGTGCGCGTCGGCTCACGCAAAATGAAGGGTTTCGTAGTTGGATGAATTTATCCCAAGAATAAACTTAATATTGTAGTTGAAAAACATGTTCCCGCATACATTCCAACCACATATATTAGTTGACTATTACTCGTCTTCTCTCGTCAAATATCCAATAGCAACCATTTTGCTGGCAGGTGGAGGGGAATAGACTAACAAAAATTAGCACTTCAAAGCTTGTATTAAGCTTGGAAGTGCTGATTCTTCATGGTTTTCACTCACCAGCAATATTTTCCATGCCTAATTACAGCTTTCTATAGTATTAAAAGTCGAAGAGTATCTAAGCTAAGCTGCCGGCAGTCGGACGAATGAACGGAAATGTCGCAACTATAAGGGTACCTTGTTGACTACGGAACCCTAAAAAGTCAGAAAGAACGCTACGTGAAAACGAAGTAATAGCGCGGGCGGGCGATGCGATGCGACACGGTGGGTTATTCCACGCGGAAGAAGTCGAGGCAAAAGCTAGTATAACCATATACCAGTCCACTAGTCATGTATGTAACTGATTTTATTTCTAATCGAACGTTTAAACTCACGAATCAGTCCCACAAATGATTGATTAGGTAACTTTTATTTCCTAAAAGTAGCTTTTTTATCAGCTTCATTTTAGTCTTCCTTTCATAATTATTTTAATAGTCACTTAAATGACTTCTGAAACTCTCGAACTGACTCTGCCTGGCGAAATGTGGGTGTACACATTTCGCCAGGTGTTCTGGGATCACAGGCGTGATGTTATGTATGTTAAATTACTTCTTACAACAACGAACTTAGAACTTAAATAACTCGAACAGGATATAAATAGCAACCTCGCGTTGGAAATGAGATACATCTAAGAGATTGGAACTGTTAATCGATAAATGAATGTGTCGGATAGTTAATAATACGCTACATTGTCGAGGAGATAGTATAAAGCTTCTTATGGCTAGCGTCGCCGTCGGAGGCTGGGCCAAGGCCCTCGGCCGCTGTAACCCGACACCTCATGTATTCAATCTTCTCTACTAATTTGCGAGTCTTACACCAGGGCTGGCACTTAGAGATAAAACTTTTTTTGTCAGCTTCGCGATCATCAAAAATTTAAAATTATTTTCTGAACCGTGAACCAACTACGGCTAACAGAACCTTAATAAGATTTTTTAATTTTTATTTTATTTATTACAATTTTAACACTTCTCATTTAATAGTAGGTACCTGCTAGTACCTACTATTAAAAGAGAAGTGTTAAAATTGTGGATTTTGACACTTTTGAAGCTATAACTTTGGGTATAGAAAATAAAATCTCAGACATATTACATTTTATTGGGAATATTTTTCAAAAACCTCTTATCTTCCAATTTCATTCCGAGCGATTTTGACTATATTAAATTTCCTTCATCATCATCCTCCTTATCGAATGGGAAACGGAAATGTGAGGGGAGTCATATTTCCTTCTATCCATTAATTACTATGGATGATCATGATAACAGCTGTTGAGTTTTGTTTTGAGTTTGATACGCTCACTATATCTATACGCTCTCAGGGGTAACCCAAACAATAAACATCACCTCAGTATATAAGGTATCAGTAGTAAAACAATGTCACGTCACAGTTCAACAACACGAAACAACGACAGGACCTAATTACTTGTATGTAGCCAACGAACTGATAACTGGTCACTCGGAGGCATCCAGTACTGCTATATATATACTGCGTAGTGGAAACACAACAATTGAATCTAGATGTGCAGTATTAGAGGTGTCAATAAGATTTTATAGGCAAGTGAACGAGTTCGTTAGCGGAGGCAGCGATATCGCATGCCGATAGCCCTGCCAGGGCAGCCGGCCTGGGTTGAGGCTCGACTAAAGAGGCGGAACCACACAACGCTAGCCGTTGTGCCCGAGAGACGATAAATCGAATCCGCGACGACAGCGCCGTGTCCGCAAAGATCGAAGCACACGATTACTGAACTTACGATTATATTCACTAAGAATCTCTCGGGTTCTCGGCCCCTTCTCCTACCCTATGGTAATTTGTTGCTATATTTCGCCTCCAGGCCAAACCTTGCCAACTTCCCGACGGTGCCGCCATAAATTGAACTAGATATAAATAGAGAGTGATATGTTAGACCTTATCAATGCAGTTTCTATTGTAGTCGCGTCTGGTTTGTTAGTTCGTAAGTTATACAGGAATTGTTGTAATTACATACTCAGTACGCATAGGGATTGGACGGGCTCGTATGTTAGAGTTAGACCATAGTCTAGGTACCATTTTCCGCATTGAGCAAAATAACTTCAAAGATGTCTTGACAGCAAAATATGTCAAGCTCTTAGATAAATGATTATGATAGCTGCGCTAGCGCCGCGAGACCTATCATTTATCGAAGGTCAAGCTACTTATTTGTACTAAAGGACGTCTCATATCACTTACGAAAAATACTATGTGAAAGCTTTTCGGTGGAGTGGATTAGGTATGCCAATGGTCTCAGCAATGAATGGATTCGGTAGGCAGGAAAATGCGATCGTTTTCACAATGGGCAATGATGTACGGCAGATCCCACTTATTGCTATGAAGAATTTGTGTCTTAATATAAAGCGAATCTCTTTATTCAGGCAAATTCGTGGGACACTCAGAAAGTTTTGCGAAAATTTAGCGTAGACACCTCGTTTACAGCCTGCTCGAACGCTGACAGCGCATCTTCCGGTGAAGAAAATTGTAACCCCTTTGAGCAGATTTTCTATTTTCGGGAATAAAAATAAGTCACACGGTGCTAGGTCAGGGCTGTAAGGAGGGTGACCCCAGGAGTTTGACCGGCGTGCTGTCCAGGAAGTCAATCGCAATACTTTGTGAGTGGCCTGGTACTCCATTACAATTTGCGGATGAGCGTAAATCAACAAGTGGCAAGATTCGATCCCAACGACTGTCTTCATGGCAAGAGATCTTAGTCAGAAATAAGCAGCAGATTCTTGTCACAGCAGAACAAAAGCAAATAATCAAAACCAAACTTCCTTCCACAATGACAAAGAACTACATGTTTATGTGCCTAAGTTCGAAAATGTTTATTGATTACAGCATACGGACGAAGCTTGGCAGTCGGTGATAAGGGCCGGGTAGTCGTGTCCTCGATGTTGCATCGCATCCATTTCTCCGCGACACGCATCTACTAATGATAACGTAATGACTTTCCAGATTGACTCATGTTCATATTGTGTGGAGTAAATAAACTCGTAGGTATTGTGAGGAGAGGCGAGAGTGGATGCGGAAGCGGTTTTTGAGCGGATTTTAGATCTAGTCCTTCCACCGGAATTGCTGGATTGTTTGATACATTTAAGTATATCCGCGACTAGACGAAATTGTTTACTACACGAGTCACAAAATGGCGGACCGCGGACCTTAAGTTTTCAGCTTGCACCAACTTTAATCCAGACTTCAGATAGATTGTTCAAAGTTAAAAAAACCATTATTATTAAATAAGCATTTAATTTGATACGGTTCATACGGACCGCAACGGTCCATACGGACCGCAACGTTCCATACGGACAGCAACGGTCATATAATTTAAAAAAAACGGACCCCCAACGGAACTAATTGGTGATCCCTGGTCTACCAGTTCCAAGTCTTAAGGCTAACTTTATAGTGAGATAAGTTTTGTCTGCCTCGTTGGTCTAGAGGTCGCCAGTTGCTGAGCTTGAGGTCCGATTCCCGGTTCGGTCTAAATGTTATTGGGTTTTTCCATCTAGATTCCTCAGTAGCAGTCCGGAAACTGGATCTGTGCCCGGTTTATTGCAATAGGGTTGCCCCTTTTTACATGGGAATTAAACCTAACTGTCGAAATGCGGGTGTACTATAGGCACTTGTGCACCTCTGCCTATCCCTTCAGGGATAACAGGCGTGATGTTATATTATATTATCCTAACTAATATTATAAATGCGAAAGTGAGTTTGTTTGTTTGTTACGCTTTCACGCTAAAACGGTTGAACAGATTTGGATGAAAATTGGCACACAGATAGACCATGACCTGAGTAGCGGGCAACAGCTAGTAACTTATATCGATGAAATAAATATTGCGGTATGACGGCTTTGTAATACTTTGTATAGTAAATATGTCAAAATAAGTACCTGTCAATTATTCCTTCTTCAGTTAAAGCCTGACTATTGAAAAATCAACCCTTACTTATTTACTTAGATTATGCTGTTTGGCCGTTTGTAATGATAAGGAACCAAAAGATTTGCCAATTCCATATAGGTACCTATTTTTGGTACAATTTTTTTCCTTGGTATTGAGCCAATAAGCCTCTCCAACCGAATTTTAATATACTTAGTGTCCTGCCATATTGCTTTCGGAATCCAATTTCTAGAGAAATTGTTTATCTCAAACTGAAAAGTTTTCCTTTGAAGTTTTTCTATTGTAGCTCCCTTCAAGGGCCTATATAGGGCTTCTTTGGCTTAATATACCAGACAACCTCTAAAATAATGTTCTTTCACTATGTAAATTTAGGGAAATTAATCAGTCATTATTCTTTTAAATAAACAATAAAAAATAAATAAACAATAAATTTCTCTGACCATACATTCTTTAATAAAAGTGACGTCTTCACCAGTAATTTTCCGCCACGTCGCATTTCCGTTTCCGTATCGCTGTCGCTGCGCATGCGACCATGGCCTTAGCCATCTAGCGTAAGTTCTATGAACTGCGAGCAAGGCGATACTGAATATAAGTCACAAGTTATCACGGAGTGAATTTTGTAATGGCACGCGTTTTCCGGAGCCATCTTCAAGACAGTCTGCTATCACACACTTATTGTGGGATAGATTATTGACATTGCATTCAATTAGCTGCTGTAGGTCACATATTGGTGTCAATATGTGTATATAAATGATCTCAAGACTAAATCGCTTGATGATAAGCCCGTCACACAATTATTGTTGACCCAGAGTCTATGCGTAATATTGTCAAACTGAGTCAAACATTTGGGTCAGACTGTCACATACGAAACTAATTATTATAAATACAGAAGCTGTTTTGTTTTGGTACTTTTAATTGAATTCATAATGAGTAAAATAACTGTGTTCATACAAATTAATTAATCATTAGCAAATCATATAGATGTATTAAGATTACTTATAAGTCACACACACACATTACTTTTCTTCTTATTTGTAAGTTGTTACAGTAAGTTTAGTACTGAACAGACGAAGGATTAATTCACGCCAATATTCTGAGCCTGTAGGACTCACATCCCAATGGTAATTCCATCTCTTCTTAATTCTCTTCTTTTTTCCTCTCCTGAATCTTCGTTTTGTCGATGCAAGAATAGACAAAATGACTGAAGAACTAAAGAAATCTGTCTTTTTGTCTTTTCTTCTGTCGACAAAACCCGAATGTCGGAATCTGAATCGTTATGAAACAGATTGCTAATACATTGCTTCATAAGTTCGATAAAAAATCTGGTCAACAATGTAAATAAAGCAATGAATGTTGTTGAACTGTCAAAATACAACAGATTAGTCGTAATCGTTTACGAAAATGTGTTACGGAATTAGGCTGCAGTTCATGCGACGCGTGCTGCAGTGCGTATGATTTTCTTTTCATGACGCAATCGCAATGGTACATATACTACTTAGATCGTATGTAAGTGTCAGATCGTCGTGTGTGGTCACACATGATTAGCCGCTCGCCACTATAAAATATCATAATATCTAGGCAGCGATTTTTTTATTGTCATCATTTGCGTCATAGTGCCAACCAAAACAGATAAACTCAGTATAAGTGTCAGGCTACATGTATTTTATATTATTGTTATTAAACAAGTGTGAGTTCCGGATAATTGTATATGTATCCAAGGGCGGATCCAAGATTTATTTCTGGGAGTTTTTTTAAATTATATTAGAGAAACAAAACTAAAATTTTCTTTTGATCATACATACTGTTAGAGGAGTAACGTTGTCACGGTATGTAGAAAAGATTGAAGAAGAAGAATTAAAATAAAATACAAGAGCAAGCGAAGCGAGCTCAAAAAGCCTTCCGCCTCGTAGGTATAGGTAAGGTTTTCTTTTGAATTTACGTTAATAGTTTACTAAGACGTCTAAGTCGATTTCACAGGAGACATGAAATTTGGAGGGTGTGTTCTTTGTGATCAGTAGGTATCCACTAGGAAATGGTTTTTTGAAATTCCACCGCTAAGAAGGTGAAATGGGGGGTTGAATTTGTAAGAAGGAAAAGAGGAAACCTGTTGATGGCTGGTCGGAAATTAAGGAACAACACGCTCTAAGTAGAGTGTGTATACGGTTAACCCGAATAACAACGAGTGTTATCATCTTCGCTTACTTCAGCATGAGTTGTGGGGTCCATTATACTTGACGGGGTCCGTGAGGGTCGATGCCTGCCTGGGTCGCGGGTTGTTCGACAGAGATACCGTGGCCCTGGCACAGGAAACACGAACTTTTCACTATTATGCTGGCATTCTGTCAGATGTCAAACCCACTTAGTCTTTGGAAAAAATACAAGAATAGTTCATCAGAAGATTACAAACGGCAAGTGGAGAGAGTTTCCGGAAATAAAGACCAACTAGCAGATAAAATCTCTAAACAAGTGTCTGGTCACAATAGAAGAAGCTGTATTAGCAAAGTGTGGGAAACAAGTTACAAAATCGATTTTATAGCAGAAGTGGCGTCGAGTAGTGAAGGCTCTCTATTACCCACGTTCAAATGGATGTTTTCTATAAGGATACTTTCCAGTATTGAGACGAGGTTAGGTGAGATCTTTTATGGATACTCCTGGTGTTCCTAATACTACTGGCAAAAGTGAGAAGCAGTCTCAGTACCGCCTTAGCGGTCACGTCTTCTGGAATTGCTGCCACGCTGCTGGAAGGAGGCAAAACTGCACACTCTACGTTTGAACTTCCTCTCAATTTAATACTAAAGAAAAAGAAAAGACAGAAAGAAGAGAGAAACGAAGACCCAGGTTAAGGCACACAATATTCACACAAAAAAAAAACAGAAGAAAATAGTATTGTGTGCCTCACGGCTGCGCCAAATAGGCCCATTTCATTGTCAGCATAAATGTCAGATAACTAAGTGCTTGAAGCTGGTGACTGACGCTGGAATGGCTAACTGAAACCCCACTCTGCAATATTCCCAAACAAAGTAACATGGCCGAAGTATTTTGTAAAACTAAATTAACTGTGGAAGATAAGAGTACTATGGCTCATAAGGGAGGTTTCGGAGCCTTCAATCTATTGACAAATTTATCACATTTATTGATTCATGTAGAGATCTATCTCTACAAGATATAAATTTTTATTTTATTTTATTAATTTTAGGAAAACTTACAGCTAATACATTTTAATAACTAGTACAATGTGTAAACGATGGCCAATTACAAGCTTCCACTAACGACTAAAGTGCATATAATTAACAAATACGCGAAAACAGCGACGTAAGATATACGCAAATTGATCATCTCACGTTCAAAAATACAATAATAAAGAGAAAAAAAAGCTTATAAATCAAAAAAACAATTGCTCAAACATTTCTTTAGTTCCTTAACGCTACTGGTAAATAAATCTAAATCGACATCCTGACACACAATATTAAAAGTCCGACAATCTCTTATCACATACGAGTTCTGTCTGTAGACAGTTCTGGCCTACGGCACATGGAGAAGACGTGGTCGACGAATAAATGCACTCAGTACACGAAGCCCTATCTTGCCCACCAACTCAGGGACGTCAGTAGAACCGTTCATAGCGCTAATTTTCCTTCGCTTGTGTAGAGGCAGAATATGTTTTTTTTTTACACCGACTTATATAATTCGGGAGATAGTATTTGAGCGATATTGAGTGTACCTCAAAAATCGCCTTTGTATACTTTCAAGTCGATTAATGTATACATTATAATTTGGATTCCAAACCTGGGAGGCATATTCAAGGTGGCTACGGACAAACGTACAATTAAGAATTTTCATTGTTTTAACATTTTTAAAATCTGAAGAGACCCTAAAAATAAAACCCTAGGCCCTCGAAGCCTGGTTGTCTATATTATTAATATGTGCGTCAAACAGAATCTTCGAATCAAAAGTAACTCCAAGATCCCTGATGAAACTCACTCTGGCTACCAAGGCATTCGAAAGCATATACTCAAATTTAACAGGGTTGGGCCTACGCGTAAATGTACATATATAGCTTTTGGATACATTTAAATCCAACCTATTTCTGGCGCAGTATTCGTGGAACCTGTCAAGATCATCCTGTAATAGGCGTGCATCCTCAACAGGTGTCACTTGACCCAAAATCTTCATATCATCCGCATACAATAAGACTTTAGAGTTAAGGAAACAAGAGACGTCATTTATATAAATATTAAATAAGAGAGGTCCCAACAAGGATCCTTGGGGAACTCCCGACGGAATGTAAATCGCTCTCTACGTATATCCTATTCTCCGTCTGGCACCTATTCTCCACATATGACGAGAACCATCTAAACAAGTTACCCCTCACACCAACCAACAGGAGTTTACGCATAAGAAGCGCATGATCAATTCGATCAAAACAATTACTGTAGTCAGTGTATATAACGTCGACCTGAGACCGTTTGGACATGTGCTCTGTAAGAAAGTCACTACAGACCACGAGATTTGAGGTGGTCGAGCGACCTTTTAGAAAACCATGTTGATGTTCACAGAAACTTAATTTAAGTGAGGAAGAAAGTTGTCTGTGCACAATTTTCTCCATTATTTTAGCGAACACACAAAGTTTGGAAATTGCTCTGTACTCGTAGTTGCCTATATTGGCTTTAGCTCCTTTTTTATGAATCGGCGTTATATACGCTGACTTCCAGATGATAGGTACTACCCCTAATTCAAATGACCTCTTAAATAATATTGTTATCGGAAGGGAAAGGCATCTGGCACATTTTGATATAAAATTGGCGAAATGTTATCAGGGCCCGCGGTTTTGTTAAGGTCCACTTGTATAAGCAACTTTAACACTTCCTCCTCCCGTACATCAATAGAGCTTATGTCTGATACGCAACCAGCAGCCAGACTACCAGGTTCATCCATTTCCACAGTGTACAGATCGCCGTCACTTCGTTCTAGGAAATTAGAAAAGAAATAGTTTCCGAACATATCACAAATCTCCTCCCCAATGCCAGATGAAATTTGACCATAATTGAAAACAGACGGATAACAGTTGGTTTGTTGTTTAGATTTTACATAACGCCAGAAAACCCTTGGATTTTTAGAAATGGCTGATTCAATATCTGCAATATATTTATCAAATATTTCCTTCTCCAGATCTTTAGCACGCTGACGTAATGTTACAAAAGAATGATGATCGCATAGATTTCCGTACTTTTTAAATTTTGAGTGAAATTTCGACATTTCCTTAACTATTTTAATCAGAGGGCTTTTAAACCTAAATAAAGAATAACAATAGGCAAATGGGGGTAGTAACTATATTGTTAACAGGTGATTCCCGGCAGACATCGCCAGTAGGACCCAGGGGAACGCGAGCGGATGAAGTTAAAGCGTGTGTGAAGCGAACTAATCTGTGGCCATCAGTGACTAAACTTAGTCTTATAAAAAACATGACAGTCCACCTGAGTGGAGAGGTTTCTGCTGGACAGTTTTCAGATCTTTTACTCAAAATAGGAAATGAATAATTTATGCAAGGTCGCAGTCCACTTACGTCTCCACCACACTGCGGTACGGCGTAATTTTTTGGGGTAATTATACGGATAGGGAATTAAATAAAGAAAGAAAAAGTGTAATTATTCTGACTCGCTACGAATACGCAGTATCACAAACAAACCTAACACACTCTTAAAAAAATGAAATAAAATAAAATAAAAACAAAGCCCTGTACGAGGCCAAAATGCTCCTATCTCAGCATAAAAAGACTTGGCGTTTAAAGCCCAAAACCTTATTAACACTTCCGTTCCTATATATTTATCAAATTGCCATGTTTTTTAAAAACTGATCAATTTGAAACCCTATCCTCTAAACGCCATCCAGGTGCGACTAAGTCAAAAACCCATCAAACCACCCTATTCTCAAAAAGTTTATTATTAACATTGAGAGTTGGCGCCCCAGTATGATTTCGTTGCAATGTTTTCAATCAAACCTGTAGTGCTACTCTGTTATCATCTCACCGTGAAAATTTAGATGTGAAGTGAGCGGGGAGTGAGCTCATGTCAGTGCCACTGATTCTTTGCGGTGACATTTTTACATATTCGACATGCAGGGGTACACTTAATTCCTTCTCGGCTAATTACTTCAGCAGCCTGGTGATTCTAACACCTGAAGGAAAACAAAAAATAGTTTTGAGATACCTAGCCATACTACTCTCATCCCAGAGATTAGTTTAGTTTTAAGGCTCCCAAAAACAGGCGCGACGCCACAGCGCGACACAAAGGCAGCGCGTGTCGTTCGACGAGCGATGCCTTTGTTTCAAGCTAGAGGAGAACTTCGTCCTTATTGCTTTGTTTAGGAAAATTGTCAGTTTATACTAATTAATCAAATGAGAGGGCGTGAGAGCACTTATAACGTTGGTTTCCAAGCGGGCGTTGCCGAGGACAGAAGTTTGATAAATGATAAATTATTTCATTTCCGTAAGTAGGTTTATACAAAACACTCATCATGTTTGAAAAACGAGATGAGGTCTGCGTTTCCTAACTGACTACTCTGAGAAGAAAGACGCGATGTGTTTGTGCAGAGTAAACGATTTTTCTTTATTTTCTTTCTCTCTTTCTATGTAGATTGCTTAATACATATTATCAATTCAGTAACCGTGTCTGTATGTTACCTTTTATTGCTTAAACCACTGATCGGATTTCGAAAAAAATTGCAAAGAGATACATGGCATACTGGGGAAGGATAGGTATAGGCTAGTTTTTTTCCCGGTAGCACGTTCCCGTGAGATCATTTTCGTCATCCACGAGGGCGATACAATATTATAAAATGTTGAATATACTTTGTCTGTCAGTAACCTGTTCACGAAGTCGCAAGCAAAAGTGAGTGCTGAATAAAATTGACCAACCTTTTACAAAAGCTGCCTTTATTTTAGCAATACTTACGATTCTAGCGATTAGAGTGGTACTATGAATAGAAGTGCACATCCTCACTAACGATTTAGATAATCGGAGGCAGAGCGCAAATGGCCGCCATCCATGTATAATCTTTATCATGTAATAACAATATTTTGGTCGTTTCTTTGGTATTGCGATCCGGTTCTGAGGAGAATGTGTTTATTCATTTTGCGGTTCCTGTGTGAAACATAGAACATACCAGAGATGAAAACTGGCTAGATGGATTATGAAGTGAACCATGATGCAATATGTAAATTCTAGGCTACATTCTATGAATGCACGCAGAGTATTGATACGTCGGTAAATATCACATACGTAGAAAGTTTCAATTTATAACGGTGTAAGGGGCTTAGACGCAGATTTTTGACGGAAATTTTTGGACGTTTTAATGTCTACAATCATGTATTACTGAATTTACGATAAAACTTTTCGCGTAGATGTCCTTTACGCCTTGTTAAAAATGGTCCTTCTGTTTCATAAAAAAATATCTTTGATGGCCACTTTAGGTAAAAATATCAGCGCCGCAAGGGCATCATCCCCTTTCAGGAGCTCAGAACGGTTGTTAACCCTGCCCATATATATTGTTGTAGGAGTAAGTTAGTTTCAAAGGTATACTTGTTTATAGCAGACTACATAAATCTAGCCGAACAAAAAAAGAGGCGCGCGGACTTCTCCTGACTTTTTACGTTCCAGGTTTCGTACTTATTACTTTTCTCGTAATAGTTTTTAGCACTGTAAAGAAAAGTATTTGTTGAGAACCATGTTTCGGTGGTAAATATTTGGAAATAACTAACACTCGTTAAGCAAGTGTTAAATAAACTTTTAAAATCTATGAGAAGTAGGATTCTGGTGGAAATTGGTGTTCCAAAGAGATCTAAAGTGTATTTATTATCGATTATCTCGTGTTTCGGTAAATTCAGGTCGGAGTGGGAATCACTTGATTGCTGCCGACCCACGTATGTTATCTTTTGCCGAATTCTATGCGTGACCTATATCTAACAAAGAGGTGCTGTCTGCAACTGTAACAGACTGTTTTGATTATCCGTAATCTGTTCCATCTCCAAAGTGACTCTTGTTTTGTTTTAAAAATAAAATGAGGATATTTGTCTAAGTTTATTTTTCATTAACTGATTTGATTTTGTTGTACTTTACAGATTTTGCAGCTTCTTGCGGAACGTAATTTTCTTTTAGTTATTTTTCTTTATTCTCCGAATCCTCAAAATAGGTCCGACATTACTACCTACTGGGCTTGCTTGTCCAATAATCAATTAGAGAGCGGACACATAATTTAATTCAATTCTGAATTTACGTTTATTGATAGTGTAGTTTTGTAGTTTAATTAATAAACAAACTTATCTACCTTATCAATTAATTGTGCCTATAGACTACTATAACATATCTGCCTACTATAAAATATAGTTCAATCAATATGACTAAAACTTGTCACGATTATTCTAACAAACCACTCACCGTAACTATATATTATTTTACTTTTGAAACAGTAAAATCAGTAAGTAGGGATTGAAAGTGACATTAAAAACAAAAAGACAAAAAGTGTCATTGACAAATAGTTGTCAATGACTCTTTAGTTTTTAGTTGGAGATAAGATTAGGATACATTAGAAGGACATAGGTCCTTGTAATGTATCCTAATCTTATCTCCCACTAAACAGTGCCCTGGGTTAATAATGGTTTCGCTAACATATTAGGTTAATGAATTATATTAAAACTTTTGCCGAACATTAGCTTGTAGGCAATTACCAAAGCTCTTATCTAAACTGTGTAACTGGTAAGTGTATCTTGAGTTAATAGCATATTTGTTCTACATTCCTTTTACTTATTTACTTCACACTAATAGCTTCCTTAGTGTCGGGTTCCGAGTTCCTTTGTAACCTGCTGTTTTATAACAATATCTGGGAGAAATATTACGAACACAATATAATAAAAGATCAATCAGGATTTCGTGGAAATTTTGTAGGTACTCGCGCTTGTAAAGAACTTGTAATACCTATTTGATTTTCTTTTAATATTTTCTTCTAATTAAACATAGACGAATATTCTAGACAACAATAACTTGTTAAATTAAAACACAAAATAAAAAAATAGATGTAAATATTACGAACACAATTTAATAAAAGATCAATCAGGATTTCGTAGAAATTTTGTAGGTACTCGCGCTTGTAAAGAACTTGTAATACCTATTTGGTTTTCTTTTAATATTTTCTTCTAATTAAACATATACGAATATTCTAGACAACAATGACTTGTTAAATTAAAACACAAAATAAAAAACTAGAAAAGTACAGCGAGTACCAGGAAAGTAGTAAATGACAGGAGCGCATCGCAACCTCACTTACACATCCAAGAGAGAGCCTACGGCATTCAAGAGACCCGAAGGCTAAGGAGTCTAATATAGAACCAAGTAAATAAAGGGTCGTCGAACAATAGTAACAGACCGTGTCTTTGCAGTGAAGAGTGGAGATATGGAAGCATTTACAGGCGTGCGTGCGTGACGGAGGCGACCTACATCGCGAGCCAAACGGTCGGCCGCCACTTGAGTATTCACACCGCGGATAGTTCGGAATCTAATTACCATTATTTATCTACTTGATGCTGCACCGGGATACCTCCTCGGACTTGTGACGGAATCTTTATTGCTTAAGCTGAGCTACCGATAATTGGGGTGCAATATTCGCCATGAATGAAAAGGCTGCGGCCTTTTCACCCTGCAGGGAGATGCTCGTTTGGAGGAAGATAATGAGTAAGTGGACGAAAGGTATCCTGCCACAGCTTACAACGGGCGTCGACCGGGTTACCTGGTAGGGACGCTGTCGAGAAGGATGATAAAATAGCTAGGAAAGAAGTACCAACCTAAACGCTTCATACCTAGAGCCAAGAGGATAAGAAAAACTTATTTAAAGAGATGCTGCAGAAAGGCAGGAAGACGAGGTAAGTACCTACAACCTATAGCCTAAATGAAATGCTTAACTTTCGCTTAATAAAAAAGTCTGCAAAACAGAGGCGAGCAGTACCAGGCCAAACCCATAACCGAGTCCGGTGCAGTTAGCTACTCTGCTTTACATTTCCCCATTACCGCAAAACTAATGTCTGTTCAACTAAGTAATAACTGACATCAAATACAAAGAAAGGAAATGGGATAACAATAGGAAATTCAAAAGCTAACGGTTTTACTAAATAGTAAAATAAGCCTTTAGATAAGACAGCGTAAATAGTCTACCTTAAGGCGAAATCACTTGGAATGAAAATTAGTCTTCTCGACTCAATGAAAATTATTTTATGGGCTCCATGTCTTCTTCTTAATTGATTCTTCTCATCTGCGAAAGACTGCAGGCAGATGCTGGATGCGTCAAGCTGAAGACAGGGCGCTATGGCGCTCATTAGGGGAGGCCTATGTCCAGCAGTGGACTAAAATAGGCTGATGATGATGATGATGATGTCTTCTTCTATATTAGTCGTCATCTCAGTAGTCACCCCCTTTATAGCCATATCATCTTTCACACAGTCCATTCATCGTTTCTTTGGTCTCCCTCTGCTCTCATAGCCACCCACCATTCATACTTAAAACTTCCCTCGTGACATTTTCCTCATTCCTCCGTACCAGGTACCCATACCATGACCACTGATACCCACTTAGCCTATCTTTAGCCCTTACATGAAAGAAACGTGCCGAATTAGTGCCGATCTTAGTAAGAAAACCGATCGTATTTACATTCACAAAATGAAGAAAAAGTGAAACGATGAACAAATAAGCTAATCGATAAATGCCAGTTAACTCGTTGGAAGCTAAATAGTAAAAAGCCTTTAGATGAGACAAATAAATAGTCTACCTAAAGGCGAAATAATTTAGAACTAATCGTCTGGACAAAATTAAAAACAATTTATTGGCCCTTCATGTCTTCTCCTTGCTTAAACTTCTCTACTGTCCATCCATCGTTTCTTTGGGGTACGTACCAACAGCCATTAACATTTTCCTCATGCCTTCGCATCTCATGCCCATACCGTGACAACCTATATCCACTTAGCCTATAATATACAAGGTCAAATTGAATTAGCTAGCAAAACTCCGCAGACGGCAAATTAAATCAAAATTTTACTTCAAATAAACCTACATGGGCCCCACTGTTTCAGAAGCTCCGCAGCAGGCAAGAAACTTCACTGGCTTTTGAAATGGCAATCATGTCATTTGGTTTTAATTGGTTTTTATTATTATTTAGTAATTATTTAATTTTTGCTTTTCTTTTTATAGATTCTTTTATATTTGTAAATGTGAGAACGTTGTAGGCCTTGTAGATTATAGACCATTGTCTATTAGTAAACTAATGCCATGTACTTGTTGACAGTCCTACACTGTCCTCCCATAGTTAGTAACACTGTATTTTGATAATATAGCAAAAGTCAAATATTTTTTAAAGAGTAACCGTGAAGTTTCTTGCCGGCTCTTCTCCATAGGAAACGACCACTTGGAATCGTGCACCTAGATTCTGACATTTCGTATGTGCCCATGCCATCTACGTGAAATAAAATATATTTATATATTTTTTTAAATTTGATTTTTCTATGTTTTCAAATTACAGTGTTAATAGGTATGGGAGCCTGTCCACAAGTACACAAAGGACTTCAAATCTACATTCTAAAAGGACAACGTAGTCACATTAAAATATAAAAAATCTATAAGAAAAATAAAATTAAAATACTTTTGCCATTACAACTGTAACAAATCTGAATTAATATCCTGTTTACAAAAGCCACTTTAAAAGAGTTGAAATTAGAATTGTAGGTTTATAATATCAAATAATGAGAAGATTATGTCAAAGAAGTATGTGAAAATTAACTTAACATAATAAAAAATAAAAATAAAACAATGTAATTTGGGAGAAGTTATTATTAATGTACATAGTGATGCCGTTTATGAGGCACCAGGGAAGCCACATGTGCAGAAGGAATTATTGTCGAACTTTCTTGTCTTCGACGTCTTTAATCTTTTTGATAAGAACACGTTTTTGTGGATTTTGAACTTGCTTGACGTGATGGATATCGATATCTAAACATGATCAAATAAAAAAGAAAATAATTTGATGAGTTGATTTAAAAATCTGACTGATCTCCTGTAGTGCTATACTGTAACCATCTAATCGTGAAAACATACCTATGTGATTTGATCTTGGAGTGAGCTACCAGTGCCACTGATGTTAGGGATTGACCAAGACGGAATGACACTGACAGCTCACTCCTCGCAAGTCTTCACGGTGAGACTTTTACAGAATCGACATGCAGTGTACTCTTAGCGGAAGGACATTGCAATATTCATTTATTTGCTAGAAAATGGGTAATACATGAGGTGATACATTATATAACAGAATTATAATTATAAACAGAGGGCCTAGACATGTAGCATTCGTTTCGAAGCGATTCTATTTCTACAATCGCTATCGCTTCTATAAGTACGTTAAGACCTATAATCACGTGACATCTCGATAGCTTTTGTTAACACCATTTTTTTTTTGGATTTTCTACTATCTACTAGCGTCATCGCTAGTCGAAAGTTACGGATATTACTTTATCTAGGCCCTCTGGTGTACAAATGTAATTGTAATAATATAATATATAATTAAAATATTTTGTGCATTACATTTACTTGAAAGATCGTCCTCCCAAGTGAGCTGACTGAATGAAGTGATTTCATCATTATTGTTAGCATATCCTTGCTATTCCAATGATAGCAATTGCGTTCGAAACATGTCTAAATTTGAACTTCTGGTCAGGTAAAAAGTTTTACCATGAAGACATAAAATATCTGATATAATCTTGTAGGCAAGGTTCCATGTAATAACACACTAAACGGTACTGCTTCAATCCAGTCACGCAAATTTTAAAAGAGAGAGGCTCGATCAGGCTCACACGAACGTGATGCACCGTGTCGCTAATCCAGTCTTAAGTTTTGAGAAAGGTCAACGAGGAGGACGGGTCAAATTACTTAATTTCATCTAAAGAGACTACCTACACACTGATGATGGGCTTCAAAGAGACGGTTTTGTTCAGCATAATCCACCAATAATGTTCCGACAGCTGGAACACAGGCCTGCTCTCGGTGAGAGGCAGTGGGTCGTAATCCACCACGCGGACCCAGTGCGGGTTTGCGGATGTCACATGTCTTCAAATTTTTGGTTCTAGAACATGCCAGTTTCCTCGCGATGTTTTTTCCATAACCGTTTTGAGAGCAGTAGTGTTGAATTCATTTACATGAAGTAAAGCGCCTGTCTGCCTGACTTACGAGTTGTAGGTCGTAGTTTCAAACCCAGACGGGTTTGAAACTACGACCTACAACTCGTAAGTCGCGGACGTTTGTTACCGCTGGGCCACCACTGCTCTCCAGACGGCCCCCACAGCTCTCGTTATGTCCATGCAGGATCCCATTACCCCTACCCTCGTTATGTCCATGCAGGACCCCTCTGAGTTTGTTTCGGCTTTTCTTCTCAGAGTAGTCAGATAGAAACGCCGATCTCATCTAGTTTTTTAAATATGATTGACGTGTTAAAGTGTTTTTACAAACCTATTTACAGAAAATAAATCATTTATCATTTATTAACTTCCGCCTAGACTGGATTGTCCTATGGAGTTGGACCATCATGTTTCCAAGCATTCTTATCTTGTATATAATCCTCTAATTTATAATATGCTTGTTTGCAAAGTGTACTTTTTATATGAATTTTAAATTTTCTTTCATTTAATTGCAATATATCACAGGGTATTTTTTTTATAACATTTAACACAGTACCCCTTAGATCATGTATGTACTTTAGATGATCTGAAAAATGGTTCATCTATTTTATCTTTATTTTTATCTTTATACCTATAGGGAAGTCTCATCGGCGGACGGTGATAGATGGTTTAACGTGGGAACTTCGGGCATTGCCTCTTACGAGAGGTCCATGCCTTACAGCGCACTACATGAGAGTAGAGTTGATAATGAGAATGAGAAGAAAGATAATTTGACAAACTACCAATTTAATCCAATGAAACCAATCTGAACAAAACAATGATTAAATTTTTCGTCTTATCAGAGCAAATGGGCTTGATGAATAGGATAACAAGACAAAACCGCAAGTAATTCAGTTGATCTGGTTCTGGAGTAACCATGTCACACACAAAGGCTTTACTTACATACTTATCTACCTATAACATTCCACATGTCGCACATTGTGTCTACGTTACAACATAAGCTGAATGCATGTGTTGTTATAATTAAGTACTTTATAATGTTTAGAATTTTGCACCTGCAGGAATGATAAAATGCTGACATAACATAGAATACATTGTCATCCCTTTTACGTTATCCTTCGACTGATTTCCACAATGTACAGAGGTTTTATCTTCACACTCCATTCCGAAGAGGGGAATTGAACAGTAAACCTTTCGCAATTGTCGAAGTAGCACGTTTAACCCCGTGTAACCCTTAGTTTCACTATTCATTATTCGCAAGTTAACGACGCACTTCCAAAAATTGTTTAATTTACTGCTCCGAGCCAAAGTCCTTATAAAATTGTATAGAAAAGCGAGCTGTACTACATACCAACACATTTAAACAAAGGCACGATGTACTCGAATTCTAATAGCGCCACATCTGAACGATCAACACGTAGAAAGTTTAATTTAAACATAATAAAACGGCCTAAGTCGTATTGTTATACACTTCTAATCTGCTTTTCTGTTACGAACTAGCATATAAATCAGTTTGAATAATCGCCGAAAGGTAGCGTTGTTAAAACGTATGTACTTGAACTATGTAGTTGGTATTTTACTAGGCAGTGCATCGCATACTTAACAGATGCACCGTAATATTTTAATTTGTGACACGAAGCGACAGACGTCGTTAAGGTCTGTGGGAAACTAGCTAAACTCAGTGTCACGATGCTTGGGCAAGCCATGTAAATTGGTTTGTAATACTGAACGAGTGTAATTAAGTTAGCACATTAATTCATCACTTACAATTTCTATGAAATGTGGCGCATGAGTCTCGCTTAGGATTCATTAATAATTGCTTGTTTATTTATAGCTTGGGATCTGATTGAATTACTGATTTCTGTAGCACAATATTTTCGTTTTTCACATGAGAGCTGAAATCTAAGACATAGTAGGTATTTATTCTATGAGAACTCTACTATAATTAAGTATATTTGTTCAAGAAAAGCCTTGTCTTGTAGTGGGCTTGAACACCTACTTACCTATTATGATTTTCACGAAAGAAAATCGCTTATTGAAAAAAGAAACACTTTATAAAGTTTTAGAAGTATTCTGAATATCCTAATTAAGTATTTATGTAGAAAACTAAGAACAATAACTCTGGACCAATAAATCACTGTAGGCGTGATTATTTATGTATGTAGTAATGCAAAGGTGTTTTCTTCACTCTCATATTATTTGGTACATTATAGTATTGTTGTGTATCTATATATATATATATATATATATATGTATATTATAAGTACATAATTTAATTTCTAAGTTATCGTAAAATAAAATAATGTATGTTGCAATAACAACACGTTCTGTAGTGGTTATGTTTCAGCAGTGAACGACGTGTTTGCAGCCTAAAATATTTAATTTGGTTTCTCTTTACAAACAGACGTTACGCGAAATTTATTCATAAAGCACGTTCCGATTTATCATTATCTCACATTTTACAATCAATATCACTTATTATGTAAATGAAAATCCATTTAATTTTTGATAGCACCATTGACCGTAATTTCTGTGTGAACACCATTTGTTCAGGAACTCAGGACAAAACAATAATAGCGGTGTCTGACACAGATACCCGACATAACTTGTCATTATGATGATAAATACTAAATATCGATTCGTTCTCAGTCATTGGCAGTCATACCTAGCTAATAAGTGATTGCGGTTGGCCTGCCTCGGTGGCCACTATTCAACAAATTTATGTTCAAAATGTATTATTGTACACAGCGTTTACAGTAAGTAATTCTAACAAATGACAGTTAACTGGCCATTGCATAATTGATTAAATAGCTCTACAGGGAGGCTTCGTATTCTAACGATGTTATTCGTAATTCTTGTGGCTATAAAAGTCTGCTGTCAGAGATTGATTGTAACTTCTCCGCCTCGTATCCAGACGCGTCTTCGGTCTTGAGGTGCAATGCAACTGCAATATTTTTATAAGTAGAATGAGTTATGTGCTGTGGGGTATTCAAATGATAATTTAGTAATGTGTCGTTAAAATATACGAAAGCAATCGTAAATCATTAGAAGCTGGAGGCAGTCTTTTAAATTCAGCCCACGACTCTAATTAGCTTATTTCACTATCCCGGTGTGTGGATGTAGGGATGCATGCGAACTGCATAATGTAAACATTTAGCAGGAGCTCAACACTACGCGCAATAGAGTCGGCAGCCAAGTTTATACAAGTAAACCAGCCGTTGAAATGAAACAGATATGCGTGAATAAGGCACCTCCATGTCGTTAGGACAAAATACTACGCACTAAACTGCAGATATTCCTATTACTCGATTCAATTTAAAATCAGCGGGCATCTCTGGGAGCTTGCTCTTGAGTTCTGTGTTAAATTTAAATTGATTCGATCGCACAGTACCTACAACACTGCACAGTATACAGCTCATCTCTGAGCACAGTTGAATGTAAAAGCATGTTGGCCAGGTTGGAACTCTTGGAAATTCTGTGCCTAAGAAAGGTGGCCTGTTTCTTTTTTTTTTTGGGTGGGAAATCATCAAATGACTTCTCCCGCTCTGGGTGGAGCGGGAGGGCGTGTCAGACTTTTACTGACTAAAACCCACCCGTGTTCCTTCAGTTGCCTGTCCCAGGGCCACGGTTATCTCTTTTCGAATTACCCGCGACCCAGAGGCATTGGCCCTATCGGACCCCGTCATTTTGTGCTGACATCTCTTTGAGGCGCGCGTGGAACACGACGCGCCGTCGACCCGGGCCTGGTCCCTACCGGACGGCGACCTACGAAAGAATATATCAAAATTCGAGGGGTCTTAAGGCTCCTGCAGATCGGACCGACAAGACCGTCGTATCTGAATGTCGTGAAAACATTATTATAATATAATACCAGAGATATAATTTTCATTTTCCTAAAGAGACTACTTACATGACACAATTATCACGTAAGGAATTTATTTTAAAAATATTCTAGACTGTTGTAATATTTTGTTGGTTTCCAAACTCAAGTAGTTTGTGATTTATTGTTGGATGTATTATGGTGTACATTGATTGCAGTTTCAACCCATGTATTCTGAAGAACCAAAACAAAGCAAATTAGGGGGGGAGGGGGTAGATGTGAGGTTTACATAAACGGATAGTTGCCTACACTACATACCCTACCTACTTATTATAACTTAGCTTTTGTATTGTTATTCATTTTCTTAATTCGAACCACTCACATTCACACACCAATTTATTAAGGCTGATCAGTTTGATGATTTGATTTGATCTGGATTTTGCATTAATAAATCCTAACTATACAATACAGTCTAACAGACATGAAATTGGTGAAACGTGAACAAGTGTAATTGGAAAAAGTTACATGTTCGTATGAAAGTACAAACTAGAAAATTGGGTAGATACATTAGCAGTGTTTTTTATTTGATTGGATACCAGTCTTATTTCTTAAACTTAACTAGGTAGCTAGCTTCGTAAGTAATCTAGCTCAAAAGTGAATTATTTTAATATTTTTAACATTGAACAGTCTTACCTGCGGAGATCACCGAGCGTGGCTTATTATTAAGAATAAGGAGTAGGTATATTAGGAATAGGGGTAGGTTCGAAAACTTATGTTATTTCAAAGATGGCATAGTGAAAATGATATAATCGAAAAAATCTGTTAAAAAGTATGAAGAAGCTAAAACTTTTTTTGGAGGGGATTATTCCCGTCCTTGTCGCGCGGTACGAACAATGCATAGCGTTAGTATGAATTTACACAGTCGTGACGTCACTTCTAGGATAGTGCTGTCCTTGTCTAACACTTATTTTCAAACGATTATAACTTGCAATTTTTTTTAAGATTTTACACTTTTTATGATATTGTTTTCACTTTTCATTTGGAAAAAAAAAACTGTTAAAAAATAGTTATTTGTTTTACATGTGGGTAAAAGTGTTTTTTGCCGTGAGTGCTTGGATTGAAACCTGAGCAAGCGAAGGGTTCTAGAATGAAAGCACGAGCGAAGCGAGTGGTTTAAAAGAAGAGCCCTGAGCGTCGCGAAGGTTTCAAATCACGAAACGCTATAAACTTTTACCCATAAGTGAAACACAACAATTTTCACCACACTACGAGGAACTTGCAAAAAAGAAAGAAAACCAGTAAAAGAAAACCGTCTTTTCAACTAATTCTGACGGAGTCAAATTTTCATCGCATTTTGAGAAATTTGTAAAAACTTGTCGTTGTAAAAGTTTTTGAATGTTAGCGTGGGACACAGTCAGGCCACAACGGGATTCTTTCAAAGGCTTCTTTCAAGTGCCTGTTGTTTTATAATTCGCTCATGCAGGCAAAGGAAGTGAGCCATACAGCCTTGTCTTTTTTGTCATTTCTTAGTGAGAAGGTACGTTCAAAACAAATGCTTCATACACTTCATACACTTTATTTATTTATTTCGATACACTAAGTATAGTTAACCATTACTTTTATTACCTTTTACTGTATATTACGATTAGAACTATTCAAATTAACAGTAAAAATTACATAATTTTATAGTGTTAGCAATAAAAATAAATTAAAAAGCGGATATTTTCGGTTCTGAATAACCAGGTATTTTCGGTTGACAGGTTTTGAACGTTTCTAACTTTTGTCTTAAAAACTTTTTTGTTCCTAACTCTTTGGTTTTATTTAAAACTTCGAGTAAATGTTGAATCAGAAGCCTTCGAATTTTAAAACACTTTTACACTCTAGATAACAAAAAAGGCTTTTACCCACGGAAATCGATGGGTAAAAATTGCAAATAATAGGTAGTGTTCTGAAAAATACATTATCCCTAAGTATTACCTACCCGCTGATAAACAGGTTGGCAGGGACAACGTGTGCATGCTGTTACAGTGGATAAATGGACCTGTTATAAGTACATGACTCTGCATTGGAATATTTCGTCGTATTCTTTTTATTTATTAATCATTTTGCTGTTCAATACATTTTGACCAGGTAACGGCTCTTTTGTAGACAACACCAGAAAAAAAATCCACCCGTGTGCCTTCAGTTGCATGTGCCTGGGGACACGGTATTTCTATTCCAACTCTTTCTGCGTTGGATTATTTCGTGTTTTGTTTTTATGCTGGTACCGAATCATGTAGGTAACTGAATCTATGGTAACAAGTTGTGCGTCGAAGTCCCTGCTACCCAGTATAGTAGTAGTTCGTCTTTAATTAAAATGAGTTGATATTCAATCAAAACCATTCAAGAGAGAGAGAAAAAGTTTAATAAAACATCAGATTGAGTTCTTGAATCCGCTTTAAAGCATAAATATTATCTAACCTAACCCTGGTAATCCTTCTGCGCCTCACATAATGTGTTCATAAATCACCGCAATGCTGGGATCGACAAGTATTTTAACACTGACCGCGTATTTGACGTGCAAACCACTCAATCTGTCGAGCTTTGCGTCAGAGCTGACATCACACATTTTTTCGCAGGCTTTCAGCGCTAAAATGAGAAATGTGAGCAATTCTTCGCTTTTATCCCATTCTTGTTATGATTTCAACTGTGTATTTCCGTAATGTTTCGTCAATGATATGTGACCTTTGTATCACTTGCGTCAGATAACAAGTTGCTTGCTCATGGCGTTAAAATGTAGCTGTAAGCTAAAGTAAACAGCCATAAAATGACTTTTCAACTTTATGCGCTAAGAGCTTGGATAATTTGTATGCAATGTAGATGCGAGCCGACGTTTATTACAATCTTGCAGCGGAACCATTAGCTGTGTGCAGCGCGGTTATAGCCAGCCTTACTTTCATTATTAACAATTAACATCTAAATCCTCTAATTCAGTTGTATATAGGGTAATACCTACTCCAGCAAATTATGCGAGTGGCAAATAAAATTATAACTACATAACATAGTAGGATATATGGATTCGATCGTAACTCGGAATGTATGAGATAAATTAATTAAAGTGATTTCTGTTTAAGATTCTATAATTCAATGATTTTATGTCGGCGGTAATTCGTCTAGGATTTCGTAATTAATAACTCATTCGGCCTTAATCCTTGAGGATCGTTATCTTAAGTTTTAATTAGGGGTGAGCTATGAGGGGTTAACTATATCGTTATCTCTCAAAGAATTTTGTGTTTACTTATCTGTTTGGCGGCTGTGCGGGGCGAGTGGGCGGCGGGACGCGGCCGCGTGTCGGAGACCGGAGGCGGGAGCGACCGCGGAGGATCCCACTCCACGTCAAGTTGGAAGCGTAGCGCGACGCCTCACGCAACCACGCGCGACGTGTCGTACCGTAACGCGGGAAACTACGCACACGCATTTTCAAAACATTCTGAAAACTTACGCACTCAGTAAAAACACCGGATTCCTCAATTCTCCTTGGATTTGACAATGTTTAGTGTTTGTGACGTTTCTGTAAACAAACGAACGAATTGAAGCGTTTGATAAGGATGTGTTGGGGACGCTATAGTGTTAATAAGTGAAAGTTATTTGCACAATCGTAGAATATGATGCTAGTTTGATAATGCGGGAATCAAAAGCTGGCAATATGAAGAAGAGAAACAACAGCCAGTCATCGGAAAATCCGAAAGGAAAACGAAGGGTAAGTTTGCACAGCCGACCCGCTGAAACTTTCTTGAAAATAGATATTAGAATTTACCACTTCCAATTTATTTAAAGCATTATAAAATTAGATGTAGTATTCACGAAAGAACTATAAAAGATAAAACCCCTTAATTAAATCTTTATTTAACCTTCGACTTTAAGCCGTAATTAATAAATAAAACAAACCTTTTGCCGCGCTATAAAAAGTTTAAATCTTCCTGTTTTATTATCTCACCATTTGTCCGTATGTTCTTACGTACAATGAAAGCTTCGCATTGACTTTATAGCCCTGGTAATGTAAATGGAGGAAATAAGTAGTTGTATGTACATTCCGAACACGAATGCTCTTGGAATCGGGGCAATAATAAAATGTTAAAGCTATTTCATGATACTTAATTAAATTTAAACTGCGCAACTAGAAAATGTAGGAAGCGAATTTATCTATAAAATTGCATACATATCGGGTGGAAAAAAATATATAACCCGTATTCTACCAAACCAAAATTATAAATGTGAAAGCAACTCTATCTGTTACTGTTACACAGATCGTTATGAAATTTGACAGAAAAAGGAAAACTTGAAAAGAAGTCAAAGATCTAAGCACAGAAATCTAAGTAATCTAGCCGTTCGTTCATGTCTCGTTAGATTTTAAGTTAAAAGTGAAGCTGAAAATACTTTCAACCCGTCTCCTACTGTAAAACCTCAAGTGCATAAATAAGAAGAAGTGAAGTGAGAGTGACTGAGTGAGTGGAGTGTGAGTGTGAGTAAGAAGTGGAGTGAATATGAAGTAGGTAAAGGTGTTTAGGAAAATGGATAGGTAGGTACTTATCCATATTTACTGTGTAATTCACCAATCACGTAGATTTTTTGATGTGGAAGGTTTCAGGCAGTTAAGGCCAAAACCAAAATTAAAATATGACAAGATTGAAGGAAAAGTCCTTTGTTCGCAAGGATATCATACAAGTTCACGACATAAATTAACCACCCGAAAAACTGTTCACGGAAAAACTAGATCATATCTATTTCGACTGTCGCTATGCAAAGTATCGGAAGTCTAAACGTGCTACTTTACAGGAGAGCAGATTAAGTATGCTGCGGAAAACCGTTTGAAAACTAAAAAAAATACAGTGAATATTTTCCTACTATTGGCTTTAGAAAAACCTTCCCCATAGGAATTAGGTTACAGATTCACGTTAACTTTAATTATTCCAGCTACTTCTTAAAAACTGTTTTTTTTTTTAAGTCACTTTCCATTGTTGTTTCAGCTTTTCCCATTCGATTCTCATAGCTTGTAGCTGTGTGCTTAGGTTCGCTGAGCGAACCTTGCAAAAGTAAAGATAGATTGTTGATTGGTTTTGTTATATTGATTTAACTCCACAGACATCTGTCTATGTATGAGAAAAGTTTTCATAAGTTTGTAGGTCTGCCCTTGTTACAATTTTTAAAAAAACCTACCGAAATTCAATCCATCCATCCATCCATACTATATTTAAGGCGAATTTCACCAAACTTTTAGGTACACCTAGAATAAGTCCTATCCTGAGAATACATTTTGAATTTTTGACAGTTACATTTTTCATACTATATCTAACTGTCAAACGTCAATTTCATTCCACGGATAGAGACTGGTAAAATCAGCCCTGCATTGCGAAGCCCTAAATATTGTAATGCGAAAGTTACTCTGGCTTTATGACGGTCTGCCTGTCTATTTGAGGGTTAGCTTTTCGCACTGAACGGATTTCGATATGGCACACAGGTTGACCATTACTTGGGTTACACTTACGACATAGGATAAGTTCTTGTTATCCCGATTCCCGCGGAATGATTTCCGTCTCCTACGCGAGCGAAGCCATGGCCAAAAGCTAGTGTTCCATAAATGAAATCTTTTTTATTTTAAATAAATTGTTCTTAAAGCACAGTTCGATAGCCGAAGCTTGTTAACACACATGTTAATTATACGTCGATGTCTCTTTTACATAATTTATGAATGCCACAACATATTATTATTTTTAAAACATACGGAACATGTATCTTTACTTACACGAGGCTCATGTTAGAAAGACCAGCTCAGACATACCGCATAACTGTGTTTTGTAACTTTTTATAAAATATGCCTGCATGTATGACATAACATCAAGCCTGTATTCTTCGAAGGGGTGTGTAGAGATGACTATTACACCCACAATCCATTATGTTTAAGACCCATCCACGTTATGCTTACGTAAATTTCTGCATCAAACTCAAAACTCAAACTCAAAGCATTTATTTTAAATAAACCAATTACAGGCACTTTTGAATTTTCAAGAGGTCGGTCAGTCAGAAAGATGAAGCTAGTTGCCCATTCCAAAGCGTTGTAGGTACATAATGGACTATGGAGAATAGTGGGCAAAAAACTCCACGGACACTCTATTAAATAAATAAAAATTACATAACGTGGTTTCATCAGGCGCCCATGTTGAACTTATACATGTGAGAACGATTTAGACCACTGCCTGACCCGGGATGCGAACACAAGACCCTATGATCCGCAGTTGTAGTACACCATACCCACGAAGTAGAGCAGAAACAGTCCACTGTAACTTGTGTAAAATATGAATAATGGAAGTGTTAAATATCGTACCTACGACTACTTTAATAAATAAAAAACCACCTGCGCCCCGTGGTTTTACCCACATAAGTCTCGATCCCTTCGAATGTCGAGACAAAAAGTATCTCCCATTCTTATCTGTCTATCTATGAGCTAAATTTCAACCAAATCCGTTCATCCATTTTAGCGAGAAAGCGTAACAAACCAAAGTACAGACATTCACAAAATCAAATCTTTTCTCTATATAGTTTAGATAACTACATTTCAATTCTCGGTAACGCAAATTGTGTAAAATGCATCAAAGGCATGAGGTCCACAATAATTGTAGTTTATCACGTAATTATTACGTAGAAGCGGACACAATATCCAACGGATTTATCCGTCGCGTGGGCTTCCAACTTGATGAAATAAGAAATAATGTAAGGAAACAGTTGTTATGCTTCTCAGTTCAGATTCAGAATAAGCTTTCGATTTTAATTATACATTATAAATTGTTTAACCTTTCTAGAAATTTTCTTTTATCAATTTTTTCAATGACACAGGCAATCAAGGTATATCCGTAGCTCTTTAAGTAAGTACTAATTAGAAATACATATACTCCCTCCCTCTCACAGAGAGGATGCCTTTGTCCCAGCAGTGGGAACATAATAGGCCGATTAAGTATACACACATTTATATACATGTATTTATCTACTGCATACATCTTTTCGTGACAGTCTGTGTGAGCGCGTTGTTCTTCAAAAATACGAAACGGATTTTGATGCGGTGTTCACAAAGAGATTTAAGTAAATAAAATTAGGTATATCAAACTTATAAAGATTTCGATGTTTTGTCGAGTTTTAAATGTCTTCCTTACAAATCAATGAAAGCTATATTTATTTGTAGGTAGCCTTTATATCTGTACGTACCTAGAAAGTTGCTATGAAAAGTGTTTACAATTCAAACTTGTGTTCAATCACATGATCCGCCTTTAATGTTTCCACTGCTGGATCCATAATCCACCACGCGGGCCCTGTGTGGGTTGGCGGATGTAACATTTTCGAATTTTTGGTTCTAGGACATGCCGGTTTCCTCACTATGTTTTCCTTCACCGTTTTGAGAGCAGTGGTGATGAAATTACATACACAAAGTAAAGTATCTGTATTGGTTCGAACTCACGACCTACAACTCGTGAGCTTCGGGGCCAATACCACTGGGCCAACACGGATCTCGCAAAATGAATAACTTGAAACAATGTAGTGCTTGATTGTTACATTACATTCGCTTTCTCCTGCTATGTAGTTTAGAATACACAGTTTAATTATACTATTAAGTAGTTATTAGCGCTCAATAGCTGTTGTTTATTTTCTCTGAAGCTCCTATTGAAAGTAGGTAAGTACCTATTTAGCTTTTAGTAATATATACTGTAATACAGTATAGTCGCCGGCACGTAACTTGGCAAGAATCGTTAGATGTTTTTTTTTTCATTTCTTTAACTCTCTTCTAAACAGATGTTTAAAAAAAATGTTAAGAACTATAAAATAATGACAAGCAATATAAGTGAAAAAAATAATTTGTTGCACTAAGTGCACATGCGTGAACTTACTCCGACTACTCCAAAACCTTGCCGTGCAAGTTACGTGCCGGCTACTATATCAATAGTACGGGGGGTATTGTGACGGTTACTGGCGGCCTTATATAGTGTATTGTGACCAGTATACATAAGTTAATAATTGTGCACAAATAAATAAAAATTAAAAAATTGCGATTAAATGTTAAACATATTTTAGGTCAAAGAATCAGCATTGCCATAAGATGTGGTAATGCTAAAAGCCTTTTTGGCACTTTTCCTGTTGACAGCTATGCGGACGAATTTTTTAGTTGATGACCTACATTTTTACGATTTTTTTTTTGTAAGACTGTTAGCTTTATTATGATATGTAATTATTTTTTATATTGTTTGAAAATTAGTTCAAAATAATATGGTGTTAACAATTACTGTGGTACTTCTAATACCAATTACGAACCCCGGTCTGTTGCTTTGTGGCACTTTTTGGGCATTATATAATAGAATAGAAGAAAGAAAATCTCTAGTTTCACAGAATCATCGTTGTTCTGCACTTGTGTTCAAATTTCAAGTCTGTTTTTCCTTTATCAGCAGTGTTGGCATGGCACAGAAACCATTGACCAACGTCTAAATTAAAATTTAAAAGACAGATACGGAATATTCTACGAAATCTAACGAGGACAAACAGCCTCTTGGACCCCGAACAAACAAGTCACCCAATTATTTTAATAGGTAATGAAACACCAAAATCCCACATTATAATGAGTGTACACTGCACACAAGTATAGCGATAATGCTACCATTCAAAATAAACTAACATTAATAACAATCACCATTCAAGTTTAGTTGAAATAACTAACAATATGGACGACCTACGACCTTTGTTTTTGATATCGGCTAAACTTAACGAATTCAACTGCGCTAGAGTAGTTTGCAATCGTCACATGACGTAACTCATTGAGTTCAAACAACGCCGACATTACATGAATTACATCTTACTTATAATAATACCTTAGAAGTATTTTCGCTCATTTCCTGTTCTCTACAACTTTATTAAAGACAATTTTCATTTAGCCATAAATTCATGTTTTAAGTAGCCTTTACAAGTGGGTTGAGATTATAGTGTTTACCATTCACATAAAAAACTAAATTTTAAGCTGACTTAGGACTTGTTAATGTTTGTAAGTGCTTTATAATGTAACTGGACGTGTCACTCAAGTTCTTCTTAAATTCCACGAAGCGCAACCAGTGAGCCAAGAGAGACATTTAATATTATAATCGTATTCAGTCAGAGGCTCGACCCTGTAGCCTGTTACGACTCAGTTACACTTCGTAATGGGAACCCTTAATGTAAGCATTAAATAAAACAAAAGAGATTCGTTCATGTCTTTTGACCTGTGGAGTATCTTATAAGTAGACTATCTCTCTAGTAGATTTCCTCACAATTCCTTCTAATGTGGTTGTAGATTACATAAACAGTTATTTGCAACCGAGCACCTCAGTACTCTATGATTCTTGAGTGCTTGTAATGCGGTCCATTTGAAGTAAACAATATTGAGTTCCTAGTTTGTTTTTCAAACGGAAAACAAAAAGATGACCATCTCAAAATAATCCTCCCGACATTTTCCTAGTGAAGATGTTTGCTTGAATCTTGGGCTCGCAACAGGTGGTGCGAGATTTTCAACGACTTGTTGAATATCGCTCGGGAGGAACATTTGCAAAGAGTGTAAGGTATGGGGCACAAGTGCGGCCGTGCGACGACTGAGATGAGCGACCGAAGTGCGGGGCCGGGTCCCTGTCGAGCACGCGATGATGCGTCAAGCGGCAAGCCCCTCGTGCAACTATGTCCGGTGACCACGAGGCACTTGATATATTTTTAGAGCAAGTTCCTGTTGTAATATCCAACAAAAATAATCGGCACCATGTAATTTTTAAGGAAAGAAAATCGAACCGTGTAATCGTTAACTGCACAGCTTATCGTACGATCAATTAATAACACGGACAAGGTGGTCCGACTCGATGATCATAAACAATCGCACGACAGATCGGCATTTCTAAATTAATGGCTTTCGTAAAATACTCGGCCGATATTTATTTGCGTTGGGCTTCGAGATGAACTAACCGGGTGAGATGGGCGGGCGGCGGCCGCGTGCATGCAGATAGCGGGGCTGCGGGGTCACGTTCCCCAGATAAAACCAGAGATAACGCCGACGTCTTCTGTACGCGATTGTCTTTGCGTCGTGTATCGTTTTATTCGTATTCTTTCTTTATTGAGTACGCAGGTTTACGCCCGCCGTACGATATTGATAAACAGCTTAGATATGTGCTAATAACATAGATCGATGAACATAATATGACCGCCAATGTAAACACGACACCTCAATGCGTAGGTTTAAGAGAGCTGTTGTTATAATTATCAGTTACTAGCTGCTCCCCGCGGTTTCAACCGCATAAATCTTGATCCTGTGGGAATATCGGGACAAAAAGTATCTCTATGTGTTAGTCCAGGTTATAAACTATCTGTGTGCCAAATTTCATTCTAATCCGTTCAGTAGTTTTTGCGTGAAAGAGTAACAAACATCCAACCATACTCACAAACTTTCGCGTTTATAATATTAGTAGGATAAACAAAGAACATCTCAAGTATCGTGAAATTGCAAATTAAAACAAATGTTTCACGATATTTTAATTATATCGCGTTACGTGTGTTTTATAATGGGTTTTGTAAGCGTTTTTATTCGGGATAAATAAATTTTACTGTCTACTACAATCTGAGGAAGAGTTATCCAAACAAATACTAGTATGTAAGATGCTATATTAAGAACGTTACAATGTGTAAAGAAACGCAAACTTTATAAAGAACATTTTCTTAGCGTAGGATGTGAGGCTTTTAAGCTTAGAGATTTTTGGATTTTCATGTATTAATCTCATTACTAGTTTTTTTGTTTACTGAATTAATAACATAACATCACGCCTTGTTTCCCCGAAGGGTTGGGCAGAGGTGTACCTGTACACCCACATTTCGCCAGTTATGTTTAAGTCCCATGTAATAGGGGGCGAGCCTATTGCCATCAACCGGGCACAAATCCAGACTCCGGGCTGCTATTGAGAAATTCCAGATAGAAAAGCCCAATAACACTTTGCCCGACCTGGGAATCGACCTACAATTCGTAAGGCGGGGCCGATACCATTTTTGTGATATTGTATTAATCGCTACTGCTGAGCATGAGGTCCTAACTAAAAAGCTTTATATTTTTAGTTGAATCAGTGGTGGCCCAGTGGTATCAGCCCCGCCTTATGAATTGTAGGTCGTGGGTTCGAATCCAGACAGGCACTTTGTGTATTTAATTTCATCACCACTGCTCTAAAAACGGTGACGGAAAACATCGTGTGGAAACCGGCATGTCCTTGAACTAAAATGACACCAACCCACACTGGGCCCGCTTAGTGGAATACGGCCCACTCCCTCTCATAGAGAGGAGGCCTGTGTCCCAGCAGTGGCAACATTACAGGCTGTTTATGATATTTTTTGTGGACTGCCTCGTTGGTGGTATGAGGTCCGGGGTTCGATTCCCAGGTCGGGCAAAGTATTATTGGGTTTTTCTATCTAGAATTTCCAAGTAGTAGCCCGGAATCTGGATTTGTGTGCGGTTGTTGGCAATAGGCTCGCCTCGCCTCCTATTACATGGGACTTAAACATAACCGGCGAAATATACGTAATATATAAGTACAATTCTGCCTAACCCAACGAGGAAACCAGGCGTGATATTATATTATATATTTACATTCTGTCAAAAAAGAGTTCGGGAATGGATGATTTGTTTATGGTTCCAAATATGTTTCTGTTGTTAGATTGGCACAACTGTATATTTAAATTTTGGCTCGGAGTTTGGAGTTGCGGCTGTTATTTAGATTAAATGCAGTGCTGTTGTTAGTAAGATCATAGCTAGTGTGTATTGCAAATTTCACAATGGAAAAAACATCAAACAAATAGTTTGTCTTAAATTTTGCATCGCTAATGGAATTTTGTGTTCGGAGTCACTGAAAATATTACAGAAGTAACAGAAGGCAAGGTAAATCGACTTATGAGTCGTGCAAAGCGTTCAAAAGGTAGTAGAGAGAAGTTCAAACGGTAAATAAAGAATATTATTTGACCGTCATGCGGCGATTAAGAGAGCAAATTCGACCAAAAAGGCCATCCGACTTCTTTCTTTTTCCTAAACTCAAATTACCACTTCGTGGCACCCGTTTTCATTCGGTAGAAAACATAAAGGAGAATTGGGATGATGACTACTATCAAAAATGTTCATAAAAATTATGTAATTTCAAAGAAAGCTTAGTATAAATTAGATAATCGAAAAAATCTGTTAAATCAGTGTAAATTTAAAGAAAAAACACGCTTTAAAAGTTTTTGGAGGGGATTATTGCCGTCCTTGTCGCGCGGTACTGACAATGTGCGGCGCTAGTATGAACTTGCATAGTCGTGACGTCACTTCTACGATAGTGCTGTCCTTGTCTAACAATTATCTTAAAACGTTTATAACTTTGCAATTTTTTAAGCTTTTACACTTTTTGTTATATAGTTTGCGCTATTTGGAAGCAAACAGTCTTTTGAGACAAAAAAAAAATTGTCATCATACCAATTCGCGGCGAGAACTGAACTCAATTGCGGATAGGCGGATAAAGCGTTTAAAAAATGTTTTGATTATTGGAATATTCGTTGGCGTAAGTGTATCGTTCTGAAGGAGTACACTTTGTAGGCGATAAAATAAATTTGAATGAATAACTAACATTTTGTGTATTTTTGATCTTTTCCCGGTACTTTTTTGACATAAGTAGTATTATTTATATTTCTCTTCTTCTTTCTTATAAAGCTATAAGGCTCGGTTTATAATACATTCAGTATTACATTCCGTATCTTCCGTTGCCGTGTAATCTTCGTCTCCGTAGCGATCTTACGGTTCTTTCCCTCCAAGAAGATAACTTGCATAATCCGTTAATTTATCAAATAAAAACATTTATTTGTAAGAAGCGTTTGCCGAAGTGCATATGGACGGTGTATTCCCGTTTTTCAAAGAGAATGTATTGAATTATTTTGACCCCGGGGTCAATGTTATTTATTGGAGGTAGACAAGACAATTCGACCTTTGAACTGAGAGAACAATATTTCTGAGATTAATGATATGTGCATCTTGTTAACGTAATCTTTGTATAAACTCAGATTAGCTTTACCGGTGGTTTTGCTTGTGTACTTGTAATTGTCTCTTCTCTGTGTAGTTTCATAGACACAGCACTATTTTGTTCGCTTCTCAGTGGCCTGTTTGTCTGCAATTAGATATATAAATAAAATCTTTAATAGAACACAATCTTTTAGCGTTCTGCTCCTGCACCTAATTGGTTATTCGTCCGCTTCAGGACAAAAACAACAGCTGTGCGCCATTTTTGCCAACTTGGACATAGTAAACGTAAAACAAGAACAAACTTACTTAAATATGTAATTAAGTTTCGTAATGATCTAAGGTCTAAATCTTAAACAACTTACACTAAGATCAGTTATACAGTAAATTTTGCGTTTTCATTAATAAGGTTTAATGGATTTAGAATTTCACGAGTTGTTAAAAAAGCTTCAACTCTGCGTATATAGGTAGCCAAATTAATTCTTTCGTTAACTTTTAATGTACAGACGCGGCATGCCTTTAGATTAATAATAGGCATAGTCAATGGCCATGTAGGGTGTTGAATCGTAATAAATCATGTCTGTAGATTGGTCTGATGACGTAAATGATGGGTCTCTAATAAATCTTCGCGAGGTGTTGTCGTTGGTGCGCTGTCGTTAAAATTCTACCGCTGACATACATTTTAGTTCGATAATGATTTTCATTAAGTACCTTGGGTTTCTAGGTATTATTCCACACTTTGAGGTGTTTAGTAATTATTTAACTACTGAACTTAGCTTATTTCATGAGTCTCCGTCCCTATGTATTTTTCGGAGAAAGAATCACAATCGCCATTCAACTTTGCAACGCTGCCAGCCTTCTGTGCATTTTAATGGTGACAGACGGTTTTCCACCACGAAACTTACGTGTATTTATTAGATTAGTTCCGTAGCTTATTTTTAACAACAACATCAACAACGGAACAATGCACATGCATTTTAAGGAATCTTTTTTCAATGGAGAAAAACCTCTATTCTCTTGGCCTGGTTTTTGATCGTTATCCTTGGAACTCGGGGAGTTTACGCTTGTTACGCTATGTTAAACTTTAAAATCTTTTGAAGGTTTATTTCCTTTTAACCGTAAGTGATTGTTAATCCAATCAAATCTAATTTGATGCTCAGAAACCTACTATAAAAATGTATTTAGGAAAATATCCATATGGGTCGGCGCCGGCGCAGCATGATTTCTCCATAAATTTGGCGACATCTCAGTAGTCATCTCCTTTCTAAACATATCATCTTTCAAAAAATCTATCCATGTTTTCTTTGATGCATCTTTATAAACTATCATCTCAGAGTTAGCATCCTTCCTAGCCATATCACCTTTCACACTGTCCATCCACCTTTTCTTTTGTCTGTCTCATTTCATTTTTAGTTAAAAAAAAAAAACCACTGATAACTTTCCTGTAACGTCTTTTCGAAATCGTTTTGCAATAAACTCTTGATAATCTTGATCACCCACTGATCTAAATAAATGACTACATACAATAGGGTTGTTTACTGTGAAACATGTTAATATATCTAAGGCGTTACCATCCCTCCATGCTTGCCTACTTTTATTTATGGCTCACACTTTGATTTCCTTGAATGCGGAACTGGAGACTGCTCCAAGAACATTCAAAATCAAAATACTTTATTTCACATAAACCTACATGGGCACTTATGAAACGTCAGATTCTAGGTGCACGGTTCCAATTGGTCGTTTCCTATGGAGAAGAGCCGGCAAGAAACTCCATGGTTACTCTTTTAAAAACTCTTATTAGATAGATAGAAAGAATACTCTATATTATGTACACCTTATAATCAATCCCTCTTTTAAGTGCATCTGCGTCTCCGCAAATCACAGACCTCTTTATTATTACAGATATAAATGTAGAAATTTTACATTGGGTGACACAATCGGCGGTCTTATCGCTAAAAGCGATCTCTTACAGACAACCTTTGGATAGATTAAAGGGAGAAGGAGAGGCAATATTGCAGGTAGTCAGTGGTGTACCATTTACATATTCATTAAATACACCACATACATACATGAAACATTTAACAAACAAGTGTATGTTTTACAAAGACAAGGAGCACCTCTCCACTTCCTTGAAATGAAGAAAAAGTTTTTGTAAGAGTTTGTACCTACCTACCAACCAGGATATAATTTATAAGGCCCATTGTAATGGATTCGTTTCTTCGCAAATTTTGAAAGCCACAGGTTCAGAAGGTTAGTTCCCGTAACTAAAAACATTCAAAATCTAGTCGCAATCTCATCTAAGTCGACAATCCGACATACCTATGCGGTATTTTTGGCATATTGAGACTAAAATTTGTATACGAACATTCTTAAAAATACGGGAACTGCCCGTCAGATATTATATACCATTCCTGGGATTTCGCTAAATGGCCTTAGCTAACTCAAAACAAACCACAATGGGCACATTTAATTGAGAATTCACCTTTAAGCTTTCGGGTAACGAAAACCATCGTTACAAGGATTTAGTAGCTAAGCAATCCGTGTTCACATTTCGTAAGCTCTCGGTTATCAGACACTATCAATCAGCATGACAATATATTTGAATTTACCCTCGAGATTGATGACATCATTATAATCGAAGATATTCATCCTCAAGCTGATGTATTATATTACCAACTGGGAACCTACCAAGACGTTAACATAAAATATTTGACTTAATAAAACACGTGATCAATGCCAATAAACCTTATTAAAATAAGTGGTAATGTTTTCTGGATGAAATCGAACATGAAGTCCAAATGAATTAAACCGCTGGTCCATTCTTTGTTTTGCCAAGTTTAAACTTTATTAAACCTAAAGTTTCAACATGATAAGCCAAAAGGAAGTTGTCCATCGCCAAGAATGCATGTTCAACATACTTACTTCCCTCCGAAAAAGTGAAGGTAAACAAAAGCTTGTGACAACAAAGACAAGAAAATTCGAGCAGCATAGATAAAGTACTCAGCGTCAGAGAAAAGTTCCTTACGACCGGAACTTACCTTCAGCGCCCGGCTTTTTAATGGCAAAAAAACTTTCCTATAGAATAATGGAAAGGCCTCTTACTCAGCCTTTAGCCGGAACCGGTAAATCCGAAACGGCGTTTACAGTAAAAACTTAGCACGCAGACCATCACCAAGTGGAGGAAATAGTAAGAAAAACTTGCCTCCACCTCTTTGTATGGAGTCTCAGGGCTAAAGCAAGTAACGTATACGGACAGGGCAGTTCCCTCAAAGGTAACTGGATACCCCACTAATCTAGTAACTGTCAAACATGTATAGAAAAATGATGCCAAATAAGCTCTTAGCGACCAGACATAATTTGTTCCAGTCAACACGGACCATTTTTAGAAATCAATAAAACAGTTCGATAATTGATAGCACGACTTAACTGGATTTCGAAGGAAATTGACTATCACTGATATAAATGATAACCAATAATGCCAAAGTGCTTTCCAGTTTCGATTGATAACGTAATTAATTAAATTGTTTAAAATTTCTAACCGAGCAATATTACGGAGTAAAATATAAGGAGATAAAGTAGTCAGAATTAAGGTAAATCAAGCTTATCAAAAGTCCTTTGTTTTTTTTTTCAACCTGTATTGTCTCACTGTGAGCAAAAGTCTGGTAACCAGGTAACATAGAGCATAATGGTATATATGGACTAATCATAAATTAAGGAGGTTAAGTGGCCTCCTGAGACCTTTTTTCGTTTGGACCTCCGCTACCCACAGTAATGTTTTACCTAAGACCTCACTAATGAACAGTTGATCACTGGTAGAAACTATACAGCCTCGACATTATTTCCCAGTTAGGTTTTACTGCACACAAATGGTAAATCTTCCTTTTTTTGGTCGTGAACTTGTTCGTCAAAGTGAGTGTTCACCGGAGCCGGATAAGATAGAGTCAAATCAGAACAATCAGTTAAATCTTGAGCCAGTATTTTTTATTCCCGGGTTACACGAGGCTAGTTTTTGAAGCTATAGGATAGCAAGCAAGTATAATATCCTGTCTTGGCACATGCTAGAGCTATTAACACGATGTTACAAAATTTTAAGCCATAGAAGGTACATTACAGTGACTGAAGTCCGTAGAGTAAAATGATCCGATTAGATACCTGTTTTGTTCGCCACATAGGCTAGTACAAAAGCCTAGTAAAATCCTATTAAATTATCACACTATCTTTCTCACTGGCTTAGTAGACTAAAAATGAGGATAGTTCTATATGCACGAAGCCAGAGTGACTAGCTTCCTAGATTACTAGCAGTCTTGCTGTCCTGCTTCAAAAACAAGCCTCGTGTAAACTAGGCATTAGGTACGTATAAGCTACTCTATAATGTACCACTAATCAATCCGTAATATAAGCAAACTTGCCGGCAATCAAAAAGCGGATTCAGGCAAAAAATTGCGACAAAAACTAAACCAGGAAGAACATAAATCTTTTACACATATCGTGGAACTGGTTTCTGTTTATTTATATGCTGGACACGATCACTTGCGTTTAAAGGCCGTAAAATCATTATTATTTATAACGATAATTGTCACATAAAAGAAACATACTTATGTTTGAGTGTGCCCATCAATTTGCAAATATTTGCTTTATTATGCAAGACGAATTAAAGCTACGGTTAGTGGCGCAAGCGTTTTAAGAACCATTAATCGACAGGACTCATCTACATCTACCCAATTCTTTGGTTTTGGACCGTTATTAGTTTTTAAAAGCTCTCATAACTCACCAAATACATAGCCTAGCAAATGTGACTCCCACATGAAACCTATTTTAGGAGACCAGCGTCCCAATTCAAAAAGATTTTCTCGGAAATTCATAATCCATAGCTTCATATGTTTGAAAAGTTGGAGTAAGTAACGGTATATTCACGTAACTGATCTGGCAAAAAGTATGTAAACTGCCTGCGCTGAGCCGCAGACCAGCAGCCTAATTGCGTAACATATTTTCGTAAACGATCAAGACTAATCTGTTGTATTTTGATAGTTCAACAACATTCATTGCGTTATTAACATTGTTGAGCAGAATTTTTTATCGAACTTATGAAGCAATGGATTAGCAATCTGTTTCAAAACGATTCAGATTCTGATTGATTGTGTATTACGCAATTAGGGTACAGATCTGACAACCAGAGCCGGTCAGTGCCGAAAAGCGTTGGCATAGCAGCGCCGGCTACCAGTGTTCTACATGAATAGGATCAATATGCAATACTAAAATATTTTTAAACTGTCAAAATGAGAGGCATTGCAATTGTAAGTGTGCAACGCAATTAGGCTGCTGACCAGAAAATGATAGTTAAAAGACGTTTGACAATATGTAAATTGTTAAATCTGCGGTTTACAAAAATAAACTTTAACTTACTCTAATTTTAGGACCAGATTTTTTGCCTGTCCTAGTATCAAAGATCTAAGTAGACCCGAATACATTCCAAGGGCATATTCATAAGTTCTGTCCGTATCTAGGGATTATACTGGGATGATATACAACACAACTCATGTATCGGATTGGTATGCAATCCTTCACATAACGGTCCATTGTGCCAGTCTGTTTGTAAGGAAGACTATTTGAACAGGAAGATATCTTATAACAATTCAATAGGAAATCGATAGTGTATTAAAACATTTTTCTGTAATTATTTTGGTGTTTAGTAAGAAAAGTACCAAGTACAGTCACTATGTTCTGATAAAGCCAGGGAAAATTGTACTCAATATAATCGTCGTCGTTCTCTAATATTAATTCGTAAGAGTGAAAGGAATATTTTCACTTCTCTATGCGCCTTTGATCGTCAATTACAGTTGACAAATAAGTGTTTACCTGCACACACATGAAGTTAATATATGTATGTAAGCACATAATAAAATTATATCTAAATACAAGTCTACATTACCGTATAAATACGTATAAGCTTCATGTGGAAAATGAAAATATTATAACAGAAAGAGTAAACCAATCATCTTAGTAAGTCGTTAACTGTAAGCTCCACTCATGAATCGTTCCAATTACGAACTAAGTTGTTTTTAGAAACTACTAAATTGGTTGCTTATAAAAAAACAATTTAATTTTCATTCAGTTTGTTCATGCTGAAAAAAGTATGGTATTATTTATTCATTATCTTTTCTGCTCAAATAAGATCGACTTTCTTGTCTTTCCTTCTAACTGGTTACTTAGAGTAGATACCAACATAGAATAAATAAGTTGAATTCGTAGAATGCAGAGCTCATTTTTATAAACAACGTGGTAGTTGTAAAGAGATTAAGAGGGATTTACATTTATCCTTCCAGCTAAAAATGTTGTTGCTCTACATTTTCTCAAGGAGACCTTAGTTTTGAAGGTTGTTCTTATGATATCAAGGACAATAGGCAAAGCATACGATAAAGTACATAATTGTGTTTAAAAATAAGCTTAACTACTGTCAAAGTTTTCTTTATTCTTAGCAGGCTTTTAGCTGAAGCGGGTTTTCAGATTTTCAGCAACTACCTGAGGCATCCTATATTTTAGTAGTCGCTACACTTTGGTACTTGTGGCCTTAAACCCAAAACCTACCAAATCTTTTGCCGCCAATATTTTATTTTTATTTTTATTATCTCAGTTAGTTTTAATCGTACTGACGATTCGATTACTCCTGGACTGGACAGGTCTACTCAATCTGTGTGGTTCTTTCCTCAAAAGACCATTTCAGACATCAATCCACATGGTCTTCACATGATCTGACCAAGATTATGTCTGGACTTTAAAAAGAGACTGTGTGACCTCAGAGTTTGTTTCGGCCTTTCTTCTCAGAGTAGTCAGATAGGTTTAAAAAAAAAAATTGACGTGTCAAAGTGTTTCTACAAACCCACTTAAATAAAATCATTTATCATTTAAAAAAAAAACAAGTACCTTATAGTTACATTTCATCTCATCTTGTTTCAGTCATTATTCCAGCTAAGACAGGTCAGACATCTTGTCTTTTGATTATTCAAGTATTTTAGTTGTTATAGATTTGAAATGTTTGGTGCGAAACTCAACGACCTCCCTAATAGGCACATACAGGGTGGTAATTTGAAAGATGGGGTAGTAAGAGCTACCTGCTGGGTAAATGAGTAACACACTAAAATTAGCAATGGCTTTAATTTTGACAGTTGTACAACATTTATTGCGTTATTTAAGTTGTTGAGCAGACAAATTTTTCGAGCAAATGAAGCCATGGATTATACGATGGGTTAATAAATGTGAATAACAATCGTTCATTGCTTGTTGCTGACTAATATTATCTTTTGTGAATTTTATGTCTGTTTGTTACTTAATAATTAATTAATCCATCAATGTCTTCCGGGTTAGGGCTAGCTTCCTTTATTCGTCAGTAAACATAGTTTTTATTCCGACAAATGGTTCAAGTGACTGTAATTAAATTGTGTGCATAGTGCAACGGTTAACATACTTAAATAAGGTTGTTCTTTTTTCTAAAATTGAACAAGTCGAACTAAATGACAAGTTAACTTAATATGGAGAGCGACTCTCCATTAAGTTTACGTGTCATTTAGTTTATTGGTTCTACTTGTAGGAAGAAGCACCGAATTAATCCATTCGTTTGGATAAAGTTGCTCTTACTTAGTTTGTTTAAATGTTGTAGGTTTTTATCTATAAAAAAATGTATAGGAAATATGCAGGCAGGCTGTTACCATGGATTCAGTACATGATTCTGAAACCGTTGAAATTTTTGTAGCTTATGTAGCTTATATATTGACCTAGGTATTAATTACACTTTTCTATGAAACAGCAGATTATTTTTTCTAGTAACCAGAGTAAAATTGCTATAGTTTGCGCGTCGATGCCCTCTACCACCCTGTATACACATACTTTCTGTTATAATTTTACAATCACTGTGCCGCTTCTAATTTAATAAATTAAAACAAATAGCTTATTTATAAAAACAGCTTTGAGACCCACAGAACAAAGCCAGTTTTCTTATTACAATTTATATATCTACCTACATACATTTATTGCCCCATTGAATTCTATACATACGATATTTGACCCAATACAAAGGCTTGACAGCTGAATGGCTACAGTAATTAATTTCCAAATTAAGTTTCGCGATTGAAAATCACTTTTAAATGATGTTTGATGTGTAGGCTATCAAATTTTAATATTTCCTAAAAATCATTCGATTGGTTCTATTTGTTCTTAATTGAATCTTTTTTTAATCTTTTTGAATCTTTTCAACCGCTCTCGTCGGACAACACGCGGTGTCTTTGTGTGGCGTGCGATTCGAATCGATTATCGTTGATCGCTAAAATAATGATTTGCTCAACGTATGTAGTTTAGTCTGTGACTGAAAAGACCAAAAAGGAATGTAAAAAAAACTGCGTAGCCTTTTCGTCCTGTGATTGCTGATGCCTAGGTACAGTCAGCCTCAAAATAAATATAGATACATCGACAATCATTCATGTTTTGTCTACAATATTCGTTCCATAAATGTAATCTACGTGTACCATCATGGTGCTGATTCTCTTGTACACCGAACTATACTAACTAAATTATCACTGAAGTTCCTTACTTTTGACTATGAGAATCTTAAAGCTATTCTGCAATATCTAATCATTATAATATATATTTTTTAATAATTTTGACACAACTAAAGTCGAATTAGACAATCGTGACTCCAATTGTTTTTTTTTTTTTAATTCATTTAACGTCTTGGCTCTACCCCGTCATTGTTTTTAGAGCCGGAGGCGCGCAGCCTCGACGTGTTTTTTTTGGAATATTTCACTTTTTGTACGAAAAATATTAAAAAAAACCTAGATTTTGAGTTTTAGGGGTTTATGCGTCTTTTAAAGGGGGTCGAAATTTTCATTATTTTTGCGATAGGACACTCCATTTTCGAGATATAAGTAAAAGAAAAAAAAAACCCAAAAAGATGCAGTACCGTTTTTGCGCCTGAAGACGAGGTGTTGGTGTGAATTTTAATTCACGACAATGAATTTTATTCCACACATTTTAAGTCGCGATTAAAAATAGTCTGATTCATATTCTGATTTAGTTAGACAATCTAAATAATTGGTGAAAAACTTCAAATTCAGAATAGCAAAATTGCTATTTTCACTAAACTATTATGTAACTAAGTTCCATCTTAGTGCTGTCAAACTAAATTATAGTAATGTCACTGTCACAATGTCACTTTAATCCATTTCAGAATGGTAAATCCTCGTTTGACTGACTGACAGGAATAACCAAAAAAATGTTTGTGTTTTTTAGGTCTAGTTCTGAGACATTTGTGACAGGAGAATCGGCTCCAACACACATACATATAAAGGTAAACACCTTTTTGAGTCTGACTTTACCGAGGTACATAAGGGTTCTTGTAAAACCTACTGCATAAACAGTCAAGGCGGGATGTCAAGCACATTTTTTTTTGTCTTCTCTTCGACTCGAAATTGGATCGGGCGCAAGCTATCGCAAGCATCATAAAAATTTAACATTTCTCTCATTTTATTCTCGCGTAAACCGATTATAAGAAATAATTAGAATTGGTTTTTGGAATTTCTCAGTATTATCTGTGTTAACTAAAAAGGACCATTCCATAAGTGAGGGAGTAATTAGATTTTCGTTTTAGTAACCCCATCTAAGTGTCGATTTCAACAATGAAATTGAAAGCGATCAGCACTTTTAAACCCAGTTCACGAACTGTCACTGTCAATATTCCATAACAATTTGAACACTGACAGCTCTTGAACGCTTATAATTTCTATAGGAATAAGAGGTTATCAGGCTAGGCCAAGCAATCTTTGTAAGCATTACGGTCTCACTGCTAACACCTTTAAATCGAAAACTCCTGTTTCCAGCAAGATTTTTTAAAACTCACTAACATAACATATCATAACATCACGCCTGGTGTCCCAAAGGGTTAGGCATACGTGTACCTAATAGTACACTACATATCGCCAGTTATGTTCAAGTCCCAATCTATTTAATCGCTCAATAGCCACGGAAATGGCCTATAATCATCCACAGACCGCATTTTTGCTGTTGTATCGTGCAAAAATAGCAAATATCGACGTTGGCGTTAAGTGCTAGACGACAGTCGAATAAACAGAGCGGCGTACTCAAGGGCGAGCGCGTTTTTGTATCGAGCGAGATCGAGTGCAGCATCCCACGCGCCCGTGTAGGTAATTCGTCCATGCCTAGCCGCCTCGCGCGCGTTCCTGCCCATGTGTCTATGCCTCACAAATTCGTCCATGCCTGGCCGCTCCGCGCGCGGATCTACTCATGTGTCGATGCCTCACAAAACCGAGGGCCATGTGACTATGCCTCACAAAACCGAGGACCATGTGACTATGTCTAACAAAACCGAGGGCCATGTGTCTATGCCTCACAAAACCGAGGACCATGTGACTATGCCTCACAAAACCGAGGGCTATGTGTCTATGCCTCACAAATCGCCATTGATTTTTTTTAAATTCAATTAGACATGCACTATTAATAAACCCGCTGGGACTAGAAACATCTGAATTTTGCTCAAGGATTTCTTATAAAGGGATGATGACATTTTTTTAAATTTTCATCTCAATATAATGTTTGTTTCCAAATAGTGCAAACAATATTAAAAAAGGTGTAACACCAAAAAAAAATGGCAATATTAAGCTTTTTAAAATAAGTGTTAGACGAAGATGACACTATTGTAGAAGTGACGTCACGACTATGTAACTTCATACTAGCGCCGTATATTGTCCGTACCGCGCTACAAGGACGGGAATAATCCCCATACCAAAAACGTTTAAAGCGATTTCAGTGATTTTTTCGATTAAGTATCCCATTTTTACAATGCAAAAAAAAACAAAAGCGGTTCAGCCGTTTGGGAGCTACGATACTGCTCTCTACGATGAGCTCATTTTTTATTTCGTTGTAACGTTAATTTAAATTAGGAATTACTTAAGATTGAATCATCTTCATATTTTTAACCAGCAACTAAAATCTGTGCTGTTTTTCCACAGACTTGATTAAATCACAAATGATTAGGATATGAAATAACTTACTTACTCCTAAATGGTTGTCTGAGTAATCTTATAACATCTTTCCGTTCACGTAATATGTATATTACAACGTTTGAGTAATCAATCAATCAAGGGAATTTAAATTTAGATTGAAAGCAGCTTTTTGATGTAAATAAAGTGATTTATAAAATCAATTGCTTATTGGAAAGTAAAACCACCCATAAAACATAAAGTAATGACCAATTTAGATTTTCATTACAAGTAAGTGAGACCTTTTCAAAATAGCAACATGATCTTGATTGTAATTACTTGTTCCGAGCAAGCTAATATTGTTTTATAAACATTATATTATTAACTCATTAGTAATCGATCAGAACTTAATATAGAACTGTTGGGAACTAAATCAAATACACTTGAGCAACCCTTGCGGTTACACGCACAAACCAGAGAAAGACCGAAGTTTCACTTGACTCTGTACTTAATATGTAGTGGTCCAATTTTGTCGAAGTTCAAAGAAACTAACTTGAAGGTGAGCATACAAATAGTGTTCCAACGTCTGAAACTTCAACGTTTCGAAACGCAATGGAACAAACCAAAATTATACTAAGTGTTCAGTGTATGTCTAGATTATATGTTCCAATAATAATAGACAGTCGACAATTGTAAGAGCTAGACAGTTGCTCCTGTAAACTCAAACTGTAACAGCGCATTGCGTAAACGAGCTATGCAACATTAGAGCCGGTGCAACGTCTAATTAAAGGATCATTGTTCGGAGAATGTGTGTCGGGCCGGTCTTGCATCTGGGACGTAGTTCCGAACTCACCGTGGCCAACAATTCGCGTGCCGGTGCCCCAAATGCTCGTTTCCGCATTAAGACCCTGTGACACTGGCTGTGAGCCTGTGACAGGTGACAACTACCGACGCGATCAAAATGTAATCACATCACAATTTCTGCATGACGTCATTTTGTAGTTGTACCGAACGACCGAACCGGACCACAGCACGCTTGAGGAGATTTTTCATATCGACACGCTGTGGGAATTCTCTCCTAAAAGCAATGCGATTGTGGATTGCATTCCTGTGCATCCTCTCGCCTCATCGCTTTCACTCGATTGGCGAGAAAGCCAAACCCTTATAAGTAATATACGCGTTGGCACTCGTGCATTTTCTCTTCATATGAGCATTGCTATTGCATTACCTTTTCGCTGATTTACGATGGCTCATTACTGCCTATACATTGCAGGGATTATACATTATATGCACTACCATTATGGCAATGGTTCTCGAAGTACTGATAGATCTGTCCGACTATTTTAGACACGCTTGACCTAGCTTTGATTAGGTGTACCGCTTCCATTAGATTGGAAGTATAAACAATCTGTACAAAATTGAGAACACCACTAAAGAATTAATTACTTTGTTTTATTGTAACAGTGACTCGCATACCTAAACAAAAGATAAACAAACCATAGGATTAAATACAACTATTTTGTGCGTCAAATTCTGGAATCACATCTGAATTACATCGTATGTATGATAGATAGATTAACAAAGTGAGCTTCGGCAGATCAAAGAATCATCGACCTTCGCGGAAGATTTATTAAAAATAAACACACTATTGAGGGTTTTACGGGCTGATGGTGTCATAAAAAGAGTGTTCTTTTTGACACCAATCTGGTGTTTATTATTTGGGACAAATGTGACCCGGCGGCAGTAACCCGACACCGCGCCGTCTGTCGACCGACACCACTCGTCTTGTTTGATCTACTGAGAGCTTTTTAAACTTTTTATGTCATAGTTTAGTGCGCTTTAGGCGCCTTTATTGCTGAGTAAACATTTCAGGATTATACGTCGCAGCCGCAGCACGAGCCTAATGAACTTTCCCATTTCGACATTTTCAGTCGCCGGGCGTCCGTTGTGTAAACTCACAGATAATATGGAATACGTTGGAGAACCCTCGGGCTACTCTATCTAAAATAACACAAACGTATGGCGCTCATTTATTCCTCGAAGAGTCTCATAGTTTACAAAGATTATTTTGACAAGGCAATATTTTTATTGCGTAACGCCCCTAACCACTCTAAATAAAAATTATCCTTGGAATTTTTCGAACGTAATCAGTCTGTTGAAAGTTATAATAACACAAATAAATAGAACAAAAAGCTTTGTTTTCGTTTAGATCTGGTAATGCGTTCATTGATATGTTGGTGATGCTTCAGGAAGAGTCTTGTTTTGTTAAAAAGCACCGTCCAATCGGTGAAGAGGCCGGCCTGCGCCAGCGCCGACACATTAGGAAAATAGACAGACCGTTTGTAGACATTGGAAATGGTTATGCAGTATGTGTATTCACGTACGCGAACTCTTAAACACTATGATTTACGTTTCAACATGCAACATTCTTTTTCGTAGGTTGCTATTATTGCACACAAGTTCAAACACTGCTCTATTTTTAGTAGTCTGGTTGTGCATCAACCAGACTACGAATGGTTTACGGTATTCTTATAATTGTAACTTATTTTATGCTAGCTGTTGACCGCGACTTCGTTTGCGATCCAGGATGAGAAGTAGCCTATGTCCTTGCCTATGTCATTGTCTGTCTGTGTGCCAAATTTCATCCAAATCCGTTCAGCCGTTTTAACCTGAAAGCGTAACAAATAAACAATGGAACTTTATATCAATGCCATTATTAGTCCATGCATAATTAGCTACTAATTGATTGCATTAATGATAACTCTAACCATACTGTTAATGAAAAAGTTAGTATTCGCAGCAAGTTTACAAATTACACAGAGTAGCATTTATTATATAACGTCATAATAAACACGTTGTTGGTCTTAAACCGAAATGGTTCGCTTTTGTGGAGTGTCGGCCGGCGTTAAGCGGTCGGATTTTTAAATAAACATTTTTAATGATCGCGTGCGCCTGCGCTGCCAGGTGTACGCAGACGGTGCGCGTCTCCTCCCCTAATCGTAATACTTCTTTTGTTCCAAAAACAGTAACCTATTTATTTGAAAAAGTTGAATTTCGTTCAGTAACGCTTTACTACAACATTATCTAAATTAAAAGGAAGGAATGGCTCCGGAACTAAATAAAACCTATAAGTATTAATTTCCTACTAATTAATGTAAGATTGCTATTTGAAATACAAACATAAACTACTACTAACGAAATTGTTTTATTTCCTACGAATATATTTATTTTTAGACGAGGATCCTTCCTCCCACGACAGCTGGGAACCAACAACAGAGACTATTTCCAGAATGATCGGACATCCTTTTAGGATTCCGTATCCAAAGGGTGCCAACAGAACCCTATAACTGAGCCTCCGCTGTCCGTTCGTCTGTCTGTCATTCGGCTGTATCTCATGAACCGTAATAGGCAAATGGTTGAAATTTTAACAGAGCGTCTATTTCTGGCCTCTATAACAACAACTGGCGAAATGTGGGTGTACTGTAGGCACACTTCTGCCCAACCCTTCAGGGAAACAAGGCGTGATGTTATGCTATGTTATGTTATTAACAACAAATAATAAAATGACGGTAAAGTTAAAAATTTAAGTGACTTCCTTTAATTTATACAAGAATACAAGGTGTTTATTCCGGTGTTTTTTGCTTTGGGTACGGAACCCTTCGTCTGCGAGTACGACTCGCAGACGAAGGGTGTTTTAAGGGTGTTTTTTGTAGGTGCTTTAAATTTTTAATGTAGTAACTTTTAATGTTAACCTACGAAGATATCCATACAGGCGTGGATGATGCTGTATGGATGTCTTCGTAGGTATTTATACTCTTTCTTTCATTTTCATACCTTGGAAAGCCATGTTTTTTAAATTTCTATTATTATTTATTTTAGTAGACGTACAATGGGATGGAACATAAAATGAAACTAATAAAAAATACAACCTGACACTGTTCTTCAAATTGCCAAAAAACGTAAGAAAATTTGAACTTCGCGGGAAACCGTTTTGCTATTGAAGGCCAAAGAATTTAATAAAACTAAGTTTGACACTTCACGTGATCATTGGGCTAGCTCGTCCTTTGGCCAAAGGATTAGCATTGCCATTCAACGTGGCTATACCTAGTGGCAGTCTGCTGGGTACGCTGCCGGATAACAGGGATGTGGACCATAGTCCGGTTAAGTAGTCACGACCTCTCAAGATCAACTACGAGATGCCATTAAAAAAAAAAAAAGGGATGTGGACGAGTACTTCGACGCCTAAGTGACCAAAACACAAAAGGATTTTTTGTATTAATTTGCCTATAATTAGTTAGTCATTTAATTTTGTTAGTGTAAATAGTAAGTTGCGTTATAATGAATTTATTCAGTTGGTCTATGAAGTACCAACAAATTGTGAGAACTGTGAGAAGTACGGTCTTATTATAAATGATAATCATATAGGTTCGTATCAGGATTAATTCACGAGGATACGCTACTTCAGAATTTAAAATTAGGTTTGAATGAAGTGCCCTATTCTTGAACTGTACCAACTGATTCTGAGAACGTAAACGTGGTTACAAAAAGATTACGTGTTTTTCTGACGATTGGCCAATTTGTTTGAATGACCAGCTTCTCTCGGGGTTTTATAGGGATGACCGGATGGGCGGAAATCGATCAATGTGTCTCTGAAACCATTTTATGGTTTAGTTCTGATCAATTAAACATAAACCCACTCATCGATGTAGGTACATATAATTACATTTATTGTTTTAACTAAACTGGAAAATCATTTTAATGTTTCCTAAATCAAACAATGCCGGCCGTTTACCTAACATTTTTCATAGACAATTTATTAAAAAAATAAATCACTTCCAGAGAGAAACAATAGATCAAATTCGAATTTCGATCGCGTCTAGCGCCTACAAACATATTATACGTAGGTGTGGGTGATGTAAGAAGTTAACAATAGTGTTGGTAATTTGTTGTATTGTTTTGCCATCAGCGGGACGATTCGAGCGTGGCTCTGAGCTACGACTTGTCCGGCGGTTATTTATACCTTACTCTATCAACGAAACTGTCACGTGGGTGCTTGGTCCACTAAACAAACCGAACAATCATGAGAAACTTGAAATACAGAAGTTCAACCAACAATTGTATGGTTTTCTAGTTCTAAGAAAGGGTTTAAACATTACCTGCCTATGAGTTTGGAATCAGAATAGATCAGGTGATACGAAGGATTGAGGTTTGATCGTAAATAAACTTTGGAAAGGTGAAAAAATATCTGTCTGATCTCAGAATTCCAACAACAGTTGAAAAATTACCTAATGGAAAGTTTTAAACTTTACATGATTAAAGGTATTCAAGAGGGACACGATCTGCTAGATTACCGCCTTATTGCTGTTCTGTCGATATTGCTTACATTGCACGGTAATGAATATTATTGTTAAGAGCACAAGTAAAGCTGACTGCACAGGCGCGTTGTATCGTGATTATCGTTATCTGAACAGTTCAATAAAGTACATTTTATCGTTTTGACATTTCTGAATTTCTCATTCGCGTTTAAATATTGAAAACCAACACGATCGCGAGGTACTGATAGCCGTGAGCCATCGATATAACCGATGTAAAACATTATCTATAGATATGTTTTTGCGGTAAACAACCACAAGAGTTAAGTGAATGATCTAGGTGCGGTCGTAGAACGAACCTAAGATGCAAAGTGTTGGTAGTCAATACAACCTTTTTATTGCTTCAGGTATTTATATTGAAAAGATACATAACATCACACCTGTAATCCCAGAAGGGTTAGGAAGAGGATTACTTATAGTACACCCACATTTCGCCAGTTATGCTTAAGTCCCATTTGTATAATATGGGGCGAGCTTATTGCCATCAACCGGGCACAAATCTAGACTCCGGGCTGCTACTGAGAAATTCTAGATAGAAAAACCCATTAACACTTTGCCCAACCTGGGAATCGAACCCAGGACCTCATGCTCAGCAGTAGCTCTTGCGACCACTAGACCAACGAGGCAGTCCATTGAAAAGATGTTGACGAGATAATAAAGTAAACTTTGTAGTATTGTATTCTCCAATTATTTCATAAAATAAATGAAAACCATGGTACTAATGCCATCATGTTTACTTAATTAATGGGGATGATGACATGAAACAATGATGACTTTTCCCTTTTAATCCCCTAATCATATAATCCCCTCCAAAAAATTTTTAAGCGTGTAGTTTCGTCATAATATTTACGACGAATACACAGATTTTTTCGGTTATCTAATTTGACTATGCCTTCTTTGAAATTACAATATTGTTCAAACATTTCTAATATTAGTCATCATCCTTATTCTCATTTATTAGCTTCACATCGTAGTTAACAATATCGCCTTCTACGGCTACAAATTAAACAAGATGAATGTCTGAAACACCTCGTGAATCGACGTGTCAAAACATTCTAAAGACGGAAATAATGGAAGCTGGAATATTCTCACGAACACGGGAATCCTTGGAGGTAATCAATTTTCAGCTTCGGAAGTTGAAGCCACAAGTATTTGGGTCAGAAATGTTCAACGGCTTATTGTGATTTTGTTGTTGTGATCAGGTTATTAATTAGATACAAGCAAAAGAATTTATTTTGGTAGAGAAATGTATATTTACAGGGTGATCCGAGGAGATGGGTCATATACAGAGTGAGCACAACAAATTATTTTTGGTAGAGAAATGTATATTTTCAGCGTAATCCGATGAGATGGGATGACATCGATGCGCAAGCTGTTGCCATGGATTCAGTATATGATTCTGAACACCGCAGCATAATGCATAATCACCCTATTATGTTCCCACTGCTGGCCTCCTCTCTGTGAGAGGGAGTGGGCCGTAATCCACCACGCGGGCCCAGTGCGGGTTGGTAGATGTCACATGTCTTCGAATTTTTGGTTCTAAAACATGCCGGTTTCCTCACGGGTTTATAAAAAAAAAAACTGCAGTATCATAGAAAAGTGCAATGCTTACGCGGTCAAAATGCATAGTGCTGTTCAATTCAATTTGACCGCGTAGGTATTGCACTTTTATACTGCTTATTTTACACCGACGAATATCTACGTTTCAGACGAAAGTACTACTCGTATGTTCTACGGTTCGTTTCATGGCTACAGTTTTTGCGTCGATGTCCCTGCCACCCTGAATAAACGGATTACCATTTCAAAAGACAGAACAACTTCGAAAGAGTCCAACCTATATAAGACTTTGCTACGTCAGTTAATACCTAATATACTCCCTTGCTACTGTTTGATCTCGTCCCCGTTATCTTAACCTGCACTCTGTGAACAGGAGCGTGATTCACAACAAGAACGCTTGGTGAATGTCATGTTCTAAGACGTTTCAGTTTCCTCACCCTGTTTCCCTTTAACTCGCCCTGTTGCTTTCTGAGCGCTCCGATTGGTCCTCGGGAATCGGAGCGCAACTTCCAATTAGTGAAGGGCCAATCGGAGCGCCCAACGCGGTCGATGCGTAAAGTCGAGATGGTAAAAACAAATTCACACTAAGGCCTCTGTGTAATGTTTTAAAAAAAATGGCTGTACATCACTAGTCACTACATATTACAAAACAATGTCTGTCAATGGTTTTCACCAATGGACGGAGTGATTCATGAGGAAGGTTTAGGTGTATAATTAATCAAGGTTTTGAAATGTTACGATGATTGTTGAAGATATCGAAAAAAAAACTTCCCGACCAGCACCCTTATTGCTTAACGCACTATTTATCACAGTATGAATCATTTTGAAGGGTAATGCTAATCCATTGAGTTAAAATTAAGGCTTAGTTTCCCTCAATTCAATATGTGCACAACATGAAGACACACTGTTTAAGGGATATTTTTGCGGGCAAAATGTAGTAAAATAACATAAAACATGTTAGACCGTATCTAAAACTTACAGTTAGTATTTACATCATAAGTAGGATAAAGGTTGGATAGATAAGTCGAGAAGTAGGATTACCATCTCTCTTACACTACCGGAATACCAGATGTACTGTAGGGTATATCCGCAATTGCTCGATATACCAACTAGTGGTACTCACCGCTTCTCCTCCACATGTATACGCACAGCCGAAGTGTGGAACTTTCCGCCAGCGTCTGTGTTCCCTTCCACGTATAACCCGTCAGACTTCACAGCAAGTGTGAACAGGCATCTTCTGGGCTTGCTCGTTCCATCATAGACCTCATCGGTCGCTTTCCACTAGGCGAGATCGAGGTCATGAGCTGGATCGAATAATTCGTAATATAGGGATGTGAATCATTTAAAAAAAAAAACGGTTTGTTTGTATTACAATATACAATTTAGGCTATTTTATAAATTAGTTAATCCCTTTAGGAATTATTAGTTTGCCATATTCGTAAATCAAAGAACTTAATTAGCGTTATTATCTAATATTATTAACTTGATTTCATTACGCATTATTTGCTTAATTTCCTCATTAAATTAAAATTAAACCCACCTAGCTTGTCACGAACCCAGGTTGTCCAATAAATTTGACTTAATAATGTCATGTCACATACCGAAATGCCTGCACTTCAAAGTAGGAATTATTACAATATTCACACAACCTAGAGTTCAGTGGTTGTATAACTTCCCCCAAGATAATTATATTATTCGACTTTGTACTCAATGAATTAATTTATTATCTTGTCGCAACGACTGTACTGGGTAGAACGAACTACGAAAATAGGTTTAGGACTTCGCGTGACTGTCTATTGCGCTATGTCTACATGAGTTTGTCCGTAAAGCTATTGAAACTACGTTGTGGAACGTTAAAAGTTTATGAAACTTAGTTCACACTTCCGTAGTAACGTCAAGTTACAAAATACAATGAAACAGCTCATTAGATGAACAAATGCCCAATGATTGTGCAACGAGCGCAACGACGTGGATATTGTTATATGCACATTACAAATTGATGATCGTAAATCCATATTTACGCATTGCTGATGCTACTATGAAAGATGGATGACTGTGTTGGTTTAAATAATTACCTAGTCATGTAGGTATATTATCCAACGAGTTTTGAAGAAAAAATTAGCAGTAGGCACCTACTTATAATACAACAGATGGATGGGATCGTGGTTAGATAATACGACCACGTTCGCACGATTTTATCGCGCATTGGATTTTCAAATCTTGGTGTTGAACCGAGCATTGAGAATCCAACAGAGTTCATCGCGTCGCGACAACAGCGCGTCGTTAAAACACACGGTTGGATGTTCAACTCTCGGCGCTAAACAGAGCATTGAAGATCTAGCTAGTGCGCGAAGAAATCCCGCCGCGATATTTTACGTCCGTGCGAACGTGGTCTAACAGCCGCACGGGTCGATTGAAGGTTAAGTTACGCTTTTCGCGGTTGGTTCTTGGATGGGTGACCATCCATTATATATCAAGACCCCTCCGTGCCTCGGAAATTTCGTTGGTCTCGATGTCGTTACCCAGTTGGTAACTGGGTAGTGGAGGTCAGAAGTAAGATAGGCGTCGCTCCATGTAAAATACAGAAATTCAGCATACAGGAAACTGACCCCTAACTTAGCTGGGAAAAGGCTAGGCATATTGATATTACATATGGTGATAGTTACATTCTTTGCTGATTATCTAGACAAGGTTATTGGTAATATGTCGTGGAGGGAATTTGCCACCAAATGACCCCCCTGTCCCATTTGCAACCAAATGACAACCACTTTCGACATTTGTTTTTTTTTTTGAAGATAACTGTGGCCCTAGTGTGAGTTTATTTTAACCATCTCGACTTTACGCATCGACCGCGTTCTGCGCTCCGATTGGCCCTGGGCAATCGGTGCACAATTTCCAAACTAATTAATAAAATTGTCATTTTATGGTGGATTTTTATGTATTGAAGTAGAAGTAGATAATAAAAGTTAAAAAAAAAACATGCATTCGGTGCAAATTTTCAAAGTGATTGACATTTGCATTAGGGTCATTGTAAATGACTTTCCCTACATCCCCTTAAACGGATTGTCGACATACTCGTACTACCAATAACCCTGTATTAGCATTAATAGCCTCATTTGATCTTGTTAATCGCATGACAGCATCCATGAATAAAAGCCTGATTAAGCAATGCAAGTGTACTTATCCGATCTACGCATTGTTTTATCTTTTACAATACTTTTTTAAACGCACAACAAATCTAGGCAGATAGTAGGATGTTTTCCGATCTGAGATAAGTATGGTAATATTTTGAATATATTCTCTGCGGCCGTAGTTACAATGACGCTACATTTGCATTGTAAGCAAGCAAGCGTAGGTACAATGTGTCTACGGATCTCGAAAACCTGACCGACGTAGGCGAATAGAAAAATATGTATATGTAAAATGAAAACAACAACCACATGTAGGGTACGATATGAAAAGGTACTACATATTTATAAAACAGTTAGGTACTATTGATATAAAACGAAATAATATTATTATAGATATCGGTTAGACTTTTAGGACATTCTACACCTAAAAAGGTTGAAACTTTCATCCCCTAGGCCCTCTAGGGGATGAAAGTTTCTAATAAATTATAAGGGAGTAAATCTTAAGGGTGATAAGGGAATAAGTGGAATGAAATACCAACGTATATTAATATTTTTCAAAAAAAAATCAATAGAGAATGAAAGTTTGTATCGGAAAGTCACAAGTCTACGAAGACGAAGTCGCTGGCTAAGCTAGTGTATGATTATATTAATGATCTTCGCTCTGAAGACTCAGTCTTAGTTAATATCTGTAGTCCATTTCCCGTAATTAAAAACATTAAAAATCTAGACGAAATTTCACCTCGGCAACAATTAATGTCAAAAACTTGTCACAAATATCCGAAAAAAGAGGTATTTTTGACGGATTGAGACAGATTAGAATGCGAACGTTCATAGAAAATCGAGAATTGCCCCTCTGATAACCTAAAAGCTTCCTACTTAAACTAATTGCAATCCTGTACTGTATGTACTTACCGGGGAAAATTGAATGGCTATGATTAGTTTGATACATGTAGGTAGCAGTTACATGAACCAACCCAGAATTGGCGAAATAATTTGAAGAAAATAAACATGATTTAATTTCAAATTCACGTTGTTTGTGTACCTACCTCCTACACTACACACACGTGCCACACTCAATGATTGATATACTGACACGTGTTCTTCTTTGACAAACTCAAGTACATATTATTTACCCCAGGTCGGGCAAAATAATAAAGAAAATACATTTATTTGCGGTAACTATTAGATATGACGCAAACATGCACAAAAATAAAAAGTTGGGGGCTGCTACAGCGCTGGTTTTCAGCGACAGCCGGCGACGTGATGGCGACTATTGGTTCAGCATAAAATTAAAACAAGAAATAAAAAGAAAGAAAGGAAAAGTATTTACTGTGAGTCGCACAAGAAGATCACAAACTGAACTAAACACACAATCAATCATTTCTTTCCATTTCCTTTTTTTCTTTTTTCATCACGTCCTTCTATTTATTTTGGTCCCGGTTGCTGAATATATTTGATTGAAGATGGCAATAATAGGTTACTCCTATTACACGTGATTTGCTGGAGATACGTGGGTGTGCAATAGCTACATTTCTGCATACCCCTCCATGGCAAAACAGGCATCAAGTTATGTGAGGTATACAACAAAAAAATAGTTTATTACGAAACGTTATCAATGAGTTATGTATTAGTTGTTAAGGTACTATAAAATAAAATATAAAGGCATGTAAGGTTTTTTAGTAATGTTTCCATGATTTCTTCTATGGTTATGCGAGTAGCGGAGAGTTTTATGTCCCAAATAAAACAGGATTTATTTGCTCAAAATGTTTAAACAATCTGAAGCTGCTTACTAAAGGTCAAATTTATTAAGCGAACAACATGGATGTACATAATCGAAAGCATAATATTGTTTTTCTTTTCCAACAAAGGAAAAACTGCTGAAGTCAAGTCAAGAATAAAAAAATGTAACTAATCTTTTCCTAAGTAAAGGAGAATCTATGTAATAAAAAACAGTCAGTACCTACATAAATATGTCTTTCAATTTTGTTTATAAAATAATATGTCGCGCACTGAAAGTCGAGATGAGTTTGGGTTGAGGAACAATTGTCAAATATGATGCTTCCTTGAGGTAGTCAACTTGGAAGTTTTAACCAAAACACGCATTTTTTATCCGATTTTCATCTGTATGTATTTTGAAGAGTTTATTGAATATTGACGTATTCGCGACGTATCACCTCGACTCACACTCATTCGAGGGACCTCATAATTTCCTTCATCTGAAGACTATGAATATCGATTTTGAGGACATTCCGAGTCACGCCTTGAGGTCTTCTCGGCAGAGTTGTGAGTCGAGTAGCTTTCGTGGTTACGACTTAGAATATGGGTGTATGTGGCGACAACTCTTCTAGGAAACTGTAGCTGTAATATACGACTAGCTAGCTTATCTGACAAAACGTTAATAAAAACAAATGACAGCCATCGTACCGAGAAATGCGCGCATCACTTATTAATATTTAAAGCCTATCCTGATGCAGTTAGACTACTTAGAATTCCCTGGAGATTTATTTCCAACGTGATAGAGCAGAGAATGTCAAATGACTGATTCCTAAAGTACCTGCCGTTGAAGGAGTAAGTACATGATTACGCCGCGGGACAGACAAACAGCCTAGCCTAGAGGTAATTGCGCAGTTCGATCGTTAAGTTCGTTCCTGTTAACGATAACAAATAGGCATAAAATGTAAAATATCGATAATTCACTTAGGTACAAGATATTATTGATTTATCGTAACCCGAGGGCAAGGCGGAGTGCAGCCACTCTCCACGATAACGTGGCCAAAATAACTCCGCGTCGAGCATCTCAAACGTTCCACAGATAAAATAACGCAGCCCGATCGTCTTTATGTTTTTATTATATACTTATAACCGGTAATACGCTCAATTTAAAGTGGTGGTGGCTTGATGGAGTAAATGTGGTAGCTAGAGCATGCAGTTTCGACCAGCGATCTCAAGACTTTGCGAGATCGTGGCTCGATTACCATGGCCAGAGTATGAATGCATCCCGATGGTAATTAGTAGCCTTATGTATTCAGCACAGTAGTCAATTAACGTGAAAACGCATTCTAATTTACTTTAATTGTTTAATTATGAGCTGATTGACATGATGGACGTATTGCGAGAGATCCAAGAATCCATGTCTGTTGCTGTTGTTTTTAGAATTCCATTGTTATTTTGCGTTGTTTGTTACTCTGTTTTGGAATTTACGTAACAAGATTTTGATGGATCTCGAGGCACCTATAGGTACACCTATGCATAAGCTATGTTATGATATTCAGTTCAAACTGTTCAACAAGTGGTTTTGGTCGGCGCCAGACCGTCAGAATCTCGTCTTTCTATCGGATCCAATTAATTTGAAAATGCGTTTTGATTGATTCCAATCAATAGCGCATGGAGGGTGCGTTCAAACGTTTGATTTATTGGGTAAAGCACTCGAAATCAAATGTTCTGGGCGAGGCTGCTTGGCCTGCGTGATGTCAATCGGATATTGCCACATATTTATTTGCACAAAGGTGGAACAGACATGTATTTTTATTCATCTGGACCTCTTACAAATTAATTAAAATGTTAATGCTACAAAAGGCATACCTTTGCTTGTGCTTAGGTAAACTACACAAAAAAGAACAAGTGTCTCTCTACAAGTGTATCTCTAAAATAGCAAATACAAAAATGAATATTTATTATCTATCAATCTGCGTATTATGCATAATCAGCCTATTATGTTCCCACTGCTGGGACACAGGCCTCCTCTCTGCGAGAGGGAGTGGGCCGTAATCCACCACGCGGGCCCAGTGCGGGTTGGTAGATGTCACGTGTCTTCGAATTTATAGTTCTAAGAAATGCCACTTTCCTCACGAGTTTTTCGTTTTTTAGAGCAGTGGTGATGAAATAATTTACACAAAGTAAAGCGCTGTCTGGGTTCGAACCTACAACCTACAACTCGTAAGTGGCGGCCGTTACCACTGGGCCACCACTGCTCTCCTTACTGACTTATTATATAATGTTTCAACAAAATAATCTAATTATTTCAGCGGTTCCGGGATTACGCAGAAAAGCTGGCGAGGGTCGCTCGGGAGGAGGCGAGGCCCGAACAAACACAGGAACCACCGCAAAGTAAACAGACACATTTTTTTATCTACCACTAACGACTCCTGTAGCTCATGATTTTTACGTCTTAGCAAAACATTGATATTGTTTAATTACATAGAAAGTCCAATATTATTGTATTATACACATAAACCTTCCAGAATAACTTCTCTAAGTGCTGGTGAAAACCTTCACGAGAGATACGAAACGCGTCTTATGCAGATATAGATTCAAGTAATAGTACATTTTGGTAAACTAATTATCAATACACACGTGTATCATACGACGTTTTTCAACACTCTTGTGAATAAAATATCAATAAAAACTCATTTTATTCAAAAAAAGATCGTGTTCAATAGAACAAATAAATTAATGTTCCTATTGCTTGCTCATTTCATGCAACTTCTTATTTAAATAGATAATTTTAACTCGTACGTGTTTAATAAATAAAACTTTCACTCAAATATAACTTTTGTTTTCTCTGTAATAGAAGAAAACTTTTAATTCGCCATTTTGTACGTGGCAGAATAGGCGCAAACTCTATGCGCGGAAAATAAAAAAAAACCTCATCCCTTTAGTCTGTGGCCGACCGCAATGCGCGCGCATAGGAAAACTGATTAATTTTTCACAACTCGTTTTCACTATTGAATTTATAGTTATTTATTAATTAAAATGTCTACAAGTACTAGTAACGAAGAAAGTGATTTAAGAACAACGCCGCTCAACCAATAAATTTTAAAAAAATATCTATAACTCACTAGTGAGTTATAGCAATGAAAAAGTCACAGTTTGATTATGGGTGTCATGTGCCTAATTGCGGTGACCATAGAGCCACTTTATGAGCAAGTTTGTTGAAAATAGATATTTACACTACACAGTAGGTATTCGGCCTCTAATACAGGGTGCATTTTCAAACACCTACGCTAGGCCATAGAAATAACATGTTTGTTTCATTTACTTCTGCCTCTAGACTAATGGACCCGCCATTTATTTAATTTGCAGTTTATTTATTTATTAATATTGATGATGGTTATTTATCAAAAGCTTAAATATTTGTAAACTTGGTCAGAAAACTTAGGGCCACTATTTAACACTGCGCTGTGATTAATCAATCACTTGGCAAGCTAGTGATTATGGTAATCACTCCGCCCTTCCATTCGCCTCTAATAGAAAGGCCGATGTTCTGTGGTGGCCATTTATTGGCACAATGTTGAGATGTCTTATTTTAATTTACGTAGAATAAGTACTGTGTGTTATGTATTATGACAAAGTTTAAAGTTACTGTAGAATATACACGAGATGTACTGTACTGACACAACGAAAACGTCAATTCAATCACAATCTGAATAATGTTGAACGATATTGCAAATCCATTGCTTCCTATGTTCGAAAAATTTGTCGGCTCAACATCATAAGTTACGCAATGAATGTTATTGAGCTGTTAATACTGTTAGTGGTTTACGCAATTACCCCGCAGCTCTACAATTTCAAATAAAGTTCATGAGTTTGTGCCAATCTTGTTTTCTCTAAAAAGAAAATGCGAAACCAACCGGTCAGTTTCTATTGTATGGTTATATTTGATCAAATTGATACAAAAGCTTGTGGCATTATAATTCATGATCAGTGGTAGAATAAATTATTGTGATCATTGAAACGTAAACTCTCGATTATCACAATTTACATACTATTAATATTCTGAATTACCCGGTTCCACGCTCTACAAATAAGAGAAAACATTTAATTTAACTTTACAATTAAAGCGGTTCGGATTTAAATTGCAAGTATCCTGGGACAGCGTTTGACGTGAATTTCTATTAGCCGTGTTCAGTTCCAAGTTCCAACTGATGGACATTGGACATTGATTACAAGTTACATTGATTACAAACTCAGGACTCATTGTTTTAAAAGGCGTTGTTAGGGCCATCAATAATCACCTTTGACAGAATGCTATTTTATGGTTACAATAAATAACACCTAGGTATTCAATGTTCTGGTTACAAATGAACAACAGTGACAATACCTAATAAATTACCTGTTGGTTATTACCTACATTTACAATAAGGATTAGGTGCTAATTTGTTAATTAATATTGATGACAGTTAATTATCAAAAGCTTAGTATTTCATGTCCCTCTGTAATATATAATATAATTACCTGCTACGACTAATTAACCTTCCACAAAATTATGGGTAAATAGAAAAACTTTCAGGCAGGATACCAAAAAATATTCCATGTTTCCAGCAAGATATTTTCCCGGAACTTGCGGCCTACTGTCTTGCGGCAAAGAAGCGGCGTGCATGCCATACAACAGCACCATGCATTACTGTCGATGCACTTCCAACGGGCTGCCAGTCACCGAAGACTTCAGATGCCCCAGAAGCACAGGTGATCTTATGCCTATTAATAGCTGCCACAATGCTTGATTGATCATGATTTGTTACACTGAGTTTATTGAACTTTTGTTGTGTTGTTTTGATGGTACGTTGTTTAACTGTTTTGTAATCTTTACTTCTATGATAGCGGTTTTATTGCTTGTAGCTATTGATTGTTTGTTTTTAAAGTGGGGTTTTAAAGTATTATTTTACCAACTTAAAACTCAAGGTTTGTCTTCATATTTGGCCATCAAGTGTACTAACGCCCGCAATAATAATGAACCTCAACACTTATCTTTGTCAGTAGGTACTCAATCAAAGGACGAGTTTGCCAATCTGACTCTTTGACAGGCGAATCACAAGCAGCTGTAAAAAACCACGAAAGAAAATTGCAATTGAGATATTATCTAGGGTGTTAGATATAAAGCCTTTTTGATTACCTACTTAACAAGTAAACTTTTAGCTAACGGAATATCAGCCTAAACTTGCAAACCTGAACGACTTCCAGCAAGAGGTTTAGCCGGCAGCAAACTGGGTGGAACACAGCAATACCACGCAATACCCTTCACCACAGTTTGCATATCCATGTAACATTTGTGTCAGTGAAGGTCTAAGAGTAAACTGTATTCATTAATTCCAGTTCCCGTGACTTTGAAGCCCATATACAACGTGATCCCGCCGAGAACCTCGAACGCCTCAGACAGCCGATACGCGCTGTCACCGCCCACCGCACAAGTGAGACCATCCATCTTAATTAAAACCCCTTTTATCGCCTTATCATTCTGTCCTACTACACAGATTGCCAGTGTGATTAAAAAATATTAGGCTAGAGATAAATGTTTGTGGGAAGTCTACTAAAACCCTGTTTACGCACTACCTAAATTTAGGCTGCGGTGCTTCGGTAGGTACTAATTAATTCGTCTCGTTTCTGCCTACGTGAAATGTACTCGTATATCCAAAATTCGACCTAAAAAGCTGGAGTGTTTTGCCCTGCAAAGTAGTTTAGTAGAGGACAATGAAAATAACAAGCGATGAACTTTATCAATGAAAGTAGATATTGATTTTGATCAGACGCGCTAAAATACATGGGATGGAAAATTAAATCAGTGTTTTTCCATTGTTAGTTACTGATAAATATTCATGATAGGGTCAGCCGTGATAACGTAGATGTCACCCAAATTGAGGGAGTAGTTACTTTTTTTACGCAGGGACTTATTTATTATTTATGCCTTGAATTAGAGATTTTATTCCTTTTATGATGTATCATCATATTTTATTACTTTCTTATTATGTACATTGTTTGTCTGCCTTAATCTTTACCGACATGAACATCGCCCACAGCCCCTATTCTTTTTTTAAAATCATGGAAGGGCACAATTAACTGGAGCCGAACTAAAATGGAACATACTTTATGTTTTTTTTTCTAGGTGTTATCGAGTGGAGAGATCTTCGCTGAATCCACGACTGGGAACGGCTCGTTAATAGATAGCGGCATGACCGCAAGTGTGGGTACCCTAATAGCCGTCACCGTTTCAGGGGCTGTAGCGTTAATACTTACCGTCTCGATTATCCTGTTGTACCTCAAAAAACGTATGTGTCGTGTAGACGGGAAGACGCAGCCTGTAAGTATATTTTGTTTGATCATATGAGACAAAATCGTTTCTAGAGTTCCGGTCAATGTAGAAATTAGATCCCCTTAACAAGAACTCGATATTATAAACTTTGCATGTTATAGAAATTAAAGATTTAGCAACACACTTTAACGAGGATAACGTCGGTTTTTGATTGCTTTATTACTCCAACTGTACCTACTGTTACACACAATCAATCCAATCAGATGCAAATAGGATTGAACAGCTTGGTTTTTTATAGCGTGTGCGACCGGGAGAGCCTCTGCTTGCTGAAAGGTATATAACGAACCCGCAGTACGGAGTGTATGGGGCAGGCAACGTGCCGGTACCAGGGACCCCGGGGGCACTGGATGCTGATGACACCAACAAGTCGCAGGTCCAACTCCTGGACAGAAACGCCCTCACATTCCTTGAAGAGGTCGGGGAAGGATGCTTTGGCAAAGTCCATAAAGGTACAATAATACTTTACAAAAATAAGTCCAATAAACTAAAAAAATCTTGGACGAACTAGATACTTAGCCAATGTTTTGTTACAGGGCTTCTCAGAACCACCGCTGAAGAACAAGTAGTAGCTATTAAAGTACTAAAAGAAAGTGCAGGTCGCAATGCGGAGGAAGACTTCGTGAGAGAAGTCTCCATAATGTCTGCGTTTAGACATCCCAATATTCTTGCATTAGTTGGAGTCGTATACAGAGGTAAATAACTATTTGTTATTGAACGTTTTCAACATTTTTTAATTTTATTTTTCATCATATTACGTCATGGATACAAATATAATTTGCAGATGATATCAACGCGAGTCCCTGGATGGTGTTTGAATACATGGAGTGGGGTGATTTAGCGGGTGTCCTGCGAGGGTCCCGTGGTGGCGGCAGACCGGGGCCTCTGCTAGACGAGCCTGCTTTATTACATGTAGCTTTGCAAATAGCCCGAGGCATGCAGTACCTGGCTTCAAGAAGATTTGTCCATCGTGATCTCGCAGCGAGGAACTGTCTCGTCGGTGCCAACCTTACAGTGAAAATTGCAGACTTCGGCATGTCACGAGATGTTTACACGTGTGACTATTACAAAATGGGAGGCGAAAGGCCCATGCCGGTGAGGTGGATGTCACCAGAGAGCATCGTTTACGCTCGGTTCACACACGAATCAGACGTGTGGTCGTACGGTGTCGTACTGTGGGAGATATACAGCAGAGGCAAGCAGCCATTCTATGGTCAGAATAACGATGGCGCTACAAAGTTGATCCTCCGGGGTATTGTGCTGGTGCCTCCCGAAGACTGCCCACGCTTCGCTGGCGATTTGATGCGAGCATGTTGGAAGACCGATCCTCGCGATAGAATAGGTTTTGATGAAATATGTAGAAAATTAGAAGATGCAGCTGCGGGAGGTGGTCAAACCATGCAAATGCGTCTACCACGACCCCCGCCACCGCCACAAGACTCGACAGGGTATTTGATTCCGAAGGAGCAGATGCCAGTTGATTACTTGAAATTGTCACTACCGACACCCGAAGATCATGCTGAGATGGAGGCTGCTTTTGACTCTAGTGAGGACGAGGATGAGGACGAGGAGTACACCTGACAGCCGGCGCTGGTGCCGGCCTCGCAGTACGTGCCGCGCTCCTCGCCCTCGGCTATCGCCACCACTATGGCTCTCACCTGCACATTCCGTTCTCAGAGTAGCGTCTTCTCCCAATTTCAGTGTTAACTTCGATGTTCAGACGATCGATTACGACTTCTACTAGGAAGCCAGGAATGTTAAGTAATTTGGAAAACGTGGAGTCAATACTCAATTACCTAAGTGTGATATTTTTCATAATAATATAAAAAAATATTCTATACGAGAAATTACGTGTTGTATCTGTGTAAATCTCTATGATATTTAAAAGTGTGTTGTGTATTTAAAGGATATCTTAGTACATAATTTTACTAAGGAATCTGTGTGCCATATGCCAAAAATAAAAGTACCTAAAATGTAAGACGATAGAACAATTTACACCTTATTTTTTTTTATAAAATAATGATTAAGAATGTATAAGTAAATATGTTTGTGTTACAAACTGTAAGTACCTAAGTAAGATATGTGTTGCAAAAGAAACAAACCTTGATGTATGTACAATAAGTAAATGATTTTCACTTGTTTGTATAATGTAGGTAAGTATTGACTGAACTTTGTATCTGTCGATAAGATGTATGTTTACAATAAATTGTATAAAATAATACAATTGAGCATATAGTAGTTATATTTATAGTAAGACTTTTATCCTAGTCCTAGGCTATGGTTTTAGAGTTGTGAGCGTCTAATGCCCCATTTTGGATTTTGTTCATAGTCTCAGAGCAACAGTCAACTTAGTTTAAAGTCGAATCGCAATCATTATCTATTGGCTCCCGTTTTGGGATAAACATTTGTTGAGCCTCCGGTGGCCTGTGTCCCAGCAGCGAAAACGTTGTAGGCTGATTATGCCATTTATTTACAAAAGTACGTATAAACAAAGCTCGTACCTATTTTCGTAAATAAAGCTTCAGAAGTAAGTACTCAATTTACTATAATTTATTCCCCTACTAGAAATAGATTTCGTTTCATAAACGCGAATTCCCTTTGGTATAGGTAAGTACGCCTTTCGAAATGAAAATTATAATGTGAAAACACAGTTTTATAAATACAAAAATCGACTTTTAAAGTCCACCACGTAACATGACCCTAAAATACCTACCTACAATGGGTAAAATGTACATATTTAAATGCATTTCTGTATACCTACCTGTTAATTTAAAGTTAAATAAATAATAATAAAAATAAACATCGACATACTTGATTTTTAAGTAGGTATTCAAAAGAATTAAAATAACCTATGAAGAATAAATTCTCTATGTAAATTATTTCAGTGATTTTAGGTAGGTAGGTAAAAGTAGGTATACCTACCGTATCCATGTTTTGAAAATGTGTGAAAAATAATGAAAATAAAGTGTACAAAGACCGTGACTTTCTTTATTGTAACCATAATATGCCTGAGGAGCCCGAGCAACAGAGAAATCCATATGCCTATGCCTCTATATGGACATGCCTACATATTCAGTGCTTTCCGAGGCAGGAGAGTATCACACCACCATCTTCCAAACTTCGGGCCGCTACTGAAAAAAAATCTAATAGAAACACCCAATAACACTTTGCCCTACGGGAATCGAACCCAAGGCCCTCACGCTCAACAGTCGTGCATGCGATCACGAGACCAACGGGGCATCAAACATAACATGTTGACAAAACGCAAAGTGGCCCTGTTGCCCCGACCACTCAGTGTCCAGCCGGGAGCTCTGCCAAACCAACAAGGCAACCGGCACAGAGCCTCAGACGGTTTTAGAAAACTATGTCATGCTATTTTAAGATGAAAGTGCAACATAATTTCATTTTAATGCACACCGTAAGAATTGATCGCGAATACCTGCATGACGTCATAATCGCAGTAACGGAATGGTCAGCAAGAAGCCCTGATATGAATCGAATAGAGAACTTATGGGATGACTATTCAGCTCATAAAGTGCTCTATAGGATTCAGCAGCCTAATTACGTAACACATTTTCGTAAATTTACGACAAATCTGTTTGATTTTGACAGTTCAACAATATTCATTGCGTTATACATTGATGAGCAGAATTTTTATCGAACTTATGAAGCAATGGATTAGCAATCTGTTTCAAAACGGTTGAGATTCCGATTGATTGTGTATTACGCAATTAGGTTACATGTGTGTTCAAACTAACCAACCAGCCCCTGCAAAGTTTCTGTAATGTTCTCCCATGCTTCCTCATGTGAACATTCCACAGAACATCACAGTTGAATTAATAAATTCCATGCCGAACCGCACGACGGCCTCCGTAAATGCTCTTGGAGGTAACACAACTGACTAAATAAAAGTTTTGTATATAAAAGTCATTGTTTTCTACAAAACGCAAATTTTGCCCCGGATTAACGCGAAAAGACGACTGATTGCGATTTTTGAAAGCTGTTGCGAGTGTGCACCTTCTGCTTGATGTTCCTGCAGTTTTTGCCGAATGTCAAAGATCTGTCCAGAATTATACCAAGATCTTTAGTGGAGTTGCTGTGCTCGATGGCCACCCCACCACCGTTAATGCTTTCTTTCTTCTACCAAATGCTTGCCAGAAGTTTTCTCTTTTAAGCGTCGCGACGCTCCTAGAGAAACAAATGGCAATCACTCACATGGGCGCACGTTGCCCGCGCGCCCAATCATCTTGCCCTTGGCCGCTGTAGCCTACTTAATGAGGGGCCCGTTTCTACGGGCCAACGTAAAGCCTCCGCGGCCGGGGGGCATAGCCCTGGATCCGCTCGCCGCGCCCCCTTACGGGGACGTAGCGACTTCCAACGAAGTTTCGTAATAAAATTTTGGAAATTAGGAAGCAAATCAATTTCATAAGTAGATATTGATCTTATTTGATCTGTAGTTCTGTAGTAAGTAGTCTAGCTAGATCTGGACCTGGGTCTTTGGTTGGATTTTTGTTGGTTGATATGGTTCTGGTTCTGGATTTCTCTCTACTCTAGAAGGTAGAAGCCGCATCGCATTGATCTCTCAAGCCAAATCTTTTTTAAACAGAAGATTCATTGAGACATCTTTACAACCGACTTCAAAAGGAAGAAATTCTAATTTGTCTGCTGGATCCGCAGCCAAATGGCATACAGAAACGGAAGTCTTATCATTTCGTCTTGTCCGTCTGTGCATCAGTACGTCACACAGATACAGCCAATTTATTAAGAAGTTAATTTTTTTATGAATGGATAATCGTACGGAAGATGAAACACAGTAGCTGGTTACGGTGGTCAACTGATCATGGAATGCGAAGAAACATTATTGCCACGGATCTCCGCCGTGGCGCCGGTGCCGAAAATCAGCAAATCAAATCCAAAATGGCAGCCATTACCAGAGGTGGATCTTAAATGGATAGCTCTTCACATGGGCAACTGTACTTTCCTACGTACAGTAGATAACTCCCGTTCTTTCGAGGGGCAAGCATGTGTTAGATGTTCTAATATAGTTTACAGATAAGCATTTTGTTAATTAAAACAAGTTTTTGAGATATTTTTTGTATTTATTTATTTGGGATTTCCAATATAGGATATTCCATCAGATACAATTGAGTCTATTAGTTACAAAAACCGCAATGTCCGTTGTAAGACATCGCGCGTAATTTATGATTTTCGTATTACGCATTATTGGCCTTGTGGATTTTAGTGGAACTATAGTAGTTTGAATTAAAATAATATAGTTAATCAAATACTAAACTTAATCATGCAAAATCTTTACGAACTAGAACAATAACCAGAAAAACATTATGGACTGTGCTGACTTTGTAACACTCGGATGGACTGCGGTTTTTGTTGCAAAAACAACATGGACTTTGTTGGCATTGAAACATACCTATCCTGGCCTAGAATGATTAAACCATATTGATACTTTTAACTTGAAATAAAACTATGATTGTTTTATGAGAACTTTTATTAGTTATACAAAACCGATGTTAAATTATATGTAATGGTGATTCTTCTTGTTCTTCACATACCGACTCTTCAAGGAAAACGATATCGTCAACCATATTTTCGTCCGGTATTTCCTGTGTTGATGGTACTACTCTGTTATAGTACTCCAAAATCTCTAAATGGCGCCATTTGTCCCCGAAATGAGTAGTTAACAATTTATTAACATCCCTAAATTTTAACTGTTTAACTTGTGCGCCCTGTGGAATAGCGGTTGATAGCAAGTAATTATTTTATTATTAAGTTATTCACTCGCACATGTCTGCCAGCCCAGAGCCTGATAAATGGTCCATCAACCTTGTCCACCAGTGTAGCTAAAATACTGTTCGGGATACCCCTGAATCGCCGCAACATCGATGCACACCGTTTACGCATGATGGCTTGAAAGTCATCTGTTCGCGCTTCCGCAAACATTCCCGATGCACTGCAAAACCGAGGCAGCCCCAACAATATCCTCAGCACATTATTAAATTTCACTCGCAGAGCCTTGTAAGCCTTCTACGTATACCTAACCCACAAGCTGTAGCTCTGACTGAAGAGCGTCAGTTTTTCCTCATCAGTGCACCGCGCAAACCTGCGGGCAAGCATATTGCATTGGGCTGCCAACGCCCTGCGCTCTCTATCTACATCCTGGTCATCTGTGAGAGAACCCGTGACCACATGACCAAGGTACGAGTGACGACTTTTAATGGTGTTCCCTGTAACGTCACCGGTGGTATATTCATGAGTGTATTATTATGTACTTTAAAAACCACCACCTCACTTTTAGTAGCATTATACCTCAAGCCATGAGCCTCCGCGTACCTCTCACACACGGCTAGCAACTTCCTTAGTCCACAGATTGATGGGCTGAGCAACACCATGTCATCAGCATAACTAAAGTTGTTGATCATTCTGCCATCCACAGAACAACCAACCATAGCGCTACTCAGCTCACCAACGATCCGATCTATGTACAGGTTAAATCGAGTGGGTGAAGTCAACCCCCCCTGCCTCACTCCGCGATCCAGCCCATACTGGACTGATTGAGCATCTGACCATCTAACACAGTTTGTCTGACTTCCATCCCAAAATTTAAATAAACTTATAACCTCAGGTGGAAGGTCTGTTTCATCCCTTTTTTTGCCACAGAATGTCATAATCCACCAGGTCAAAAGCCTTCGACAAGTCCAGAAAACAACCAGAAACGGAGCAGATTCCGGATAACACTTTATAAGCCACTCCAGGCTTGAACGGTGTTTGTCCCATTAAAAACAACATTTTATCAACATTTTCGGAATTACAAAAGTAGCGTCACTGTAATATGTCTGTAACTGAGTATTTTATTATTTATTGTTCACGAGTTCAAGGGCCTCAGAACATCGGGAAATACATCCGTGTGAGCTAATCATACGTATAAACATAAGCATGACGACATCTATTACCATAAAAATCATGAAGATTTATGGCTAGTTTATGAAGTGCTTTTTCCTGTCACATCTATAGAGGTATATGCAATCTCCTTCTTGACAACACTATGATGACGTAACTTCCACCCGCGTTCACCAGGTGGCTGCAGTGCGCCAAATCGTTCATTGTGGCCTCAAAAACCTAAAACTTGAGAAACCAATTAAACCAGGCAGTCTTTAAAATTATGACCCGAATGAGTCTCCGGACACAACAAGCGTTATGTTTTAAGGTAAAACGCTGCTATTGTGTGTATCGGCCTCATTCGGGGTCATTTATACATAATTTGAGGCTTTTGTTTGTTATCGCCTGGTGTGACCTGGTGTTGTTGTCGCCTGACGCCAATGTGTTGTAAAAGTATGTCTTTTACAACACATTGTTAAATTACTTTTTTATTTTTTAACAATACGCGAAGCACAAAAATAAACACAATTGCATTGTAATAAAATTAAGATAAATAATAATAAAACAAACCATTACAGAGGTATGTAATAAACATAACATTTATTACATACCTCGAATCCATCATCATGTAATTTATATGTAAACTTACCATATTCATGTAAAACTTATATTATTCATCAATACAACATTTATTTTCATAATTCAAACGTCTTGTCTTGTCTTGGATCATCAATGAGCTTCCCTGCGCTGGAATCATTTCCTTCCTCTAATGTTTCTTGAAAGTATTACCAGATCTCCAATTAGCTCGTGCCAGTATCTCATCAAGAGGTTCGTTATCCAACCAACTTCGTGAAGCCACTGCAGATCGATAACTCCCTGGGGTAGCCTCAATTCCTGCTTCCTTCAAAATCGACTTAACCCAACCTGCCAAAATAGTTCAAGTAGCCGACTTAGCTTTTCCACATACAGTGATACATAATCTATCTCTAGAACACAGCACACGACGCGGTTTTCCGATTTCTATAAGTTTTTTAAGCCAAAAAACCGGGTCAAGCGCCTCATTTTGATGATTCCCTAACAACTTCCAACCTGACTGAACGCGAGTTTCAGAATTAGTTTTCAAACCAAAATGCGGCTAAAACATTATGCTATTCTCACTTACTATTCACCTATCTGGCGAGACAGTGTAGTAGTAAGTAATGTTAAATCATGTATCCTACGCCCTGAACATAGTTACAGTAAAACAGCACAAACTCTTGAAATTTCGAAGGGACTTTGATTTTGAAGACGTCTGCTGCCCAACTAAGCTGCTACACACGGTGATGTACACTTTTTAGGCTGTTGCAATGCTATAGCTTTAATAATTTGTTTGACCAAAATGTTTGAACTTAATCGGACCTCACTCTTTGTATCACAGTCACCTAAGGATTCAGACCACCCTCACATCTCCATACTTCTAAGACGCCTGCCTTCACTCGAGGTGGGGGCTGCTAGAACTTTCGATAACCTGTGAATCGTGAACGGGGGCGCGATCGCTCTGTTCTTCAAGTCTGTTCTCCAGAATGCTCGAGGCCACCTCGGTGCCACTATCAGGAATATACCTCGAGCCTGATTTAGATGCATCAGGACCCGGGGTATCAAACTCGGAGGAGGAAATACCCAAGCCAGACGGAAATCCCATTTGAATGCGAACGCGTTGTGTCTCCATGCTCGCCGATCTCGTTGATCTAGAGTTACATAACATGGTACTTGGTTGCGGCAAAAATGGACGCTAATGAAGTGCTGGACATCTTTAGCAGGAAACAAAAGAAAACTGTCTTTACTAAACATTTAATTTTTCTATTGTTTTGACACTTTCATAAACCTTCATATACAGCAAGCGATCAAAAATGCATAGGCACGTTAAGAGTCGTATTGCTGTGAACTCATGGTACGACTGTATGTGTTTCAACGACACACACCACAAAGATCGCAGTTTTGCACGGCACACACTGTCGTATCGCGTTCTCGCGTCGCTCTGCACGAAACAAAAATATATTTCGGTCGCTTTTGTTAGACACGCATCATGCGCGTGACCTGGCCGGTTTATGGCATTGCTAAAACTCGACTTAATCTAATATGAGCTGGTAGCAGTAGGCGCCAAGCGTTGGACTGAGAAGTCGCCGGCTTAGGTTCTGATCTCTTAAGCGGCAGCACAGTTTTATTGCTAATTTTTTATTTTGGCTTGAAATAATATACATATAATAATATATTCAAAAAAATTGCTGTTTTTATATTTTTGTTGTTTTTGTGGGTCAAAAATATAAAAAATGCGTTAGAAGTGATAACAAAAATTAAAACCTTTTTTATTTGTTATAATATTTTACATAAAGATAACCGCTACGATTATTTATAATAACTTCTTCAGCCAAATAGGATGTGCAAAACTACAAGTACAAGGAACTTAGAAGCAATTTGTTTTATTTAAACATGTGAGATGTTCAAAACAATTGATAAGTAGATTTATTTCACCATAAACAATTAAGCTTCGATCATGAATTTTTTTAATAAGTGTTTTTATTTTTGTATGGCAGTTTGTTTACATTAAGTATTTCACATTTTATTTGGCTCTAATGAATCTAAGTAACATATTGAGGATAGCTTAAGTTTTCCTTTTTTTTTTCGTTCTGTGAAAAGATGATTGAAACTAAACCTCAATTTTTTTATTTAAGTATACAGGATAAACTATTCCGGAACTTAAACGTTCTTGTTTATTACGTTTTTGTTTGCAGGGCTTCGGTGATGGGGTTGCGACAATCGTCGAGAGGATCCGGCAGTTGGGACTCGAAGTGGCCCTGCACAAGTCCGAGGCCATGTGTTTTCATGGTCCTCGGAACGCGCCACTGTCGGGTTCCCAGATAACGGCGGGAGGGGTTCACATCGGCGTCGAGTCGACGATGAAGTACCTGGGACTCGTCCTCGACAGCCGGTGGAACTTCGTGGAGCATTTCCGACGTTTAGCTCCCAGACTGGAGCGGGCTGGGGCTGCCTTGAGGCGGCTCCTGTCCAATCTAGGGGGTCCAAACGCCTCCTGCCGGAGGCTCTACGCGGGAGTCGTGCGGTCCATGGCTCTTTACGGGGCACCGGTGTGGGCGCGTTCTTTGAGGCGCCGACCGGCCCGCAGGTTGAACGCGTCCCAAAGGGTCATGGCCATCCGGCTGGTCCGGGGATACCGCACGGTCTCATGCGAGGCGGCGAGCCTCCTTGCCGGATTGCCGCCATGGGATCTGGAGGCAAAAGCCCTCGCGCACGTATGGGAGTGGCGCGAGGAGGCAAAACGCCGGGGTGTAACTCCGCTGCCGCGAGAAATCACGGTACAGCGGACAGAGCTCCGGCGGGATCTCATGGCGACATGGAGGGTGCGATTGTCGCAACCCAGTGCTGGGCACGCCACAATAGCGGCGGTAAGTCCCCTCTTTGAGGAGTGGTTGGAGAGGCGCCACGGCGTCCTCACCTTCCGCCTGACACAGGTCCTCACCGGACACGGTTGTTTCGGGAGGTTCCTGTTTCGCATAAGGCGGGAGGAAACGCCCGGGTGTCACCATTGTGTGGATCGCCCGGAGGACACGGTGGAGCATACGGTGGAGGTATGCCCAGCTTGGGCGGAGCACCGCAGTGTCCTCGCGGAGGCGATTGGCGGCGGCGATCTTTCGCGTCCGGCCCTGGTCCAGGCCATGGTACGGAGCGAGAGACAATGGAAAGCCGTCACCTCCTTCTGCGAAGCAGTAATGCTCGCGAAGGAGGAGGCGGAGCGGGTGAGGGAGAGAGCCTTGCGCCCTCACGCCCCCACTATCCGCCGCAGGAGACGCCCTGGGCGTCGGGAGTCGCCTGCAGATTCCCGGCGCGGGCTTGCGGACGGCGAGCAATGGGTAGCTCGCCGCCGGTAAGGACCAGGCCCGGGTCGACGGCGCGTTGTGTTCCACGCGCGCCTCAAAGAGATGTCAGCACAAAGTGACGGGGTCCGGTAGGGCCGACGCCTCAGGGTCGCGGGTTATTCTACAGAGAAAACCGTGGCCCTGGCACAGGCAACTGAAGGAACACGGGTGGGTTTTAGTCAGTAAAAGTCTGACACGCCCTCCCGCTCCACCCAGAGCGGGAGAAGTCATTTGATGATTTCCCACCCAAAAAAAAAAAAAAAAAAAAAGGGCTTCGGTGATGCAACCTCTTTAGCGCGGAGTACACGGCGAACAGTTTTTAATGGTGCTTTTAATTAATTCAGCAAAATGTCCGGTTGGTATGAAACCATTTGTTGTATTTTCATTCAGCTTGCGTGGGCTTATTTAAATAAGCATCCACTTCATAAATAAGCGCTCCAACTATCTAGAATTCCTTCTTCCTCACATCTCTTAACCCACAGACTCACAGTATTTGTCTAAAACAAAGAATGTGATACTGTTTGACATCTATAAGCAATATTTATATTTATTACATTTTACTTTTATTCACTAATTTAAACAAAGAACAATTTTAATTTAGTAAAATACGAAATATTTAAATGATAGCACTCACACTTACACACTTACACACGTCCGGTTTCAATATATATTTGTGTTATCATCATTTACATCCTCTTTTACGCAGCGCAACAATATTTGCCAATGCTTTAATATTTGCACAACACCGCTAATTAACAGATTTAAACATTCGTCACTAACCAACAACGTTCAATTATGTGAATAGTCGTAACGAATTGCATCTACCTCACAGAAATCGAAAATAGTTTACTCAGTATTCTGTGGCCTACCTACAAAAATATATTATTTATGGAAACAAGATGAACGAGACAAGTATCGAATGATTATCGAACCACTTCAAGTAATTTCATTAAAACAAACAAAAATTGATAATTTTTGGTATTATTAACATATCAAAAACTTGAAATAAATATTATTTGAAAATATCATCACGCAGGCGCAGATGAGATTCAAACTCAGGGCTCGTCATAATCGCTGCGCTGCTACCCAAGCACGGTAACGACTAAGCTAGCATTGAAATTAAGAACTACTATCAATTACAGACCAAGTGAGTGTGTGTGCGTGTCTTTATTATAGAAACAACTTATTGAAGAAGGTCGTAAGTGAAACCGAAGCGTCAATCTATTGCTTTGTGAGATTGCTTATGGACTTTTGAGCGCTACTGTACTTATCTGAACTTGTAGAAATAAACTTGAAGTATATTACTTCAAGTTATTTCTAACAGTTATTGTTAATTTTTCGCCCGTCCGCCCCTTGTGCCCCCCCCCCCCCCCCCCCAGAAAAATATCCTGGATCCGCCCTTGACTACGTGGGCTGTGCTGGAAGAAAAAAGATCTGTCTGGGGAACACCCCATTTTGCAAAGACAATACTGGTGAATTCGGGGAGTAGATGCCATTCTTGTAACACCGAGTGACGCGACAGCCGATCTGCGATGTTGTTGTAAATCGTAAATCGTTTATTTGAACATTCGAACATTACAAAATAGAGGTATCGTTGGTCCCAAAATAGGCACAGCCTGTATCTTGGGCACCATTAAGTATGTACACATATGTACATTTTTGCTAGATTTTAGGTAGGTACGTAGAATAGAGTAATTTTTAAATAGGCTACAATTAAGCTTGTTAGCCTCATCAAGGCTACGAAACTAAGTGTACTAACCAAAACTAATTTATGAATAAGTAATTAAATCAATTCTTAAAAAAAAAATAAAAAAAATTAAACTTCGTATAATTTCCGTTTTTGCTGCTGTTCTGTATTGTGCGAGTGTGTGTACACGTCGGTCTGTGTATGTTTGTGTGTGGGAGTGTGTGATCGGGCGTTTGTGGTGCAGTGTTCGTTGAATTATTTGGTTATACTTAAGATTATTTCAGTAGAGGTGTATGATTGTTCCAAGAGCCATTAGGGGTGTAAGTAGAGTTATGGATCCTTAGACCAGAGTTTACCTTATTGTAGACGTGGGTGTGTAAGAATCATGGAAGTCCTTGGGCATACTCAGAGTTTACTCCTGGGTTCGGGATTCTGAATTTTCTTTTACTTTTCAGGGCTTTTAAATCAGTTCTCTTTAACATTTTTAAGTGACTTTTCGAAATTACGGATGTTATCTACAATTTCCGCACCCCTAGAAGTGCTGCCTCTTTTTATAGTTTTTCGTTTGAATAAAGGTAAGGTTTACGAAGCATGTCTTTCAAAACAGCGCGTTGCGCTCTCTCCAGCTCTAACATATGAGTTTTGGCGACCCCACCCCAAACTGTTATACAGTACTGGATTTGAGACTGAGAGAGGGCAAGGTAAACTTATTTTCGAATTTCATTGGGAGCACATTCACGTAGAAGCTTCATAGCGTATATCAACATACGAACTCGTTTTGCCATAACCGTAATGTGTTTTTTGAAAGAGAGATGCTGATCTAATGTCACTCTGAGGTGTTTTAGGTGATTAACCCTTTCGATCTCGTTACACGAACACATGGAAATAGAGTTACCAGCCAGCTTGTAAGACCTACATCTGTGGATTATTACCCTACATCCAGGCAGTTTAGTAGCTTCCGTTTTCCTGAATTAAATATACTTCGTTTTGTTAACGTTTAGCGTCAGTAAATTTAAATCCAACCAGTAAGCTAACTTACTCATTCCAGACTCGGTTTTCTCATGCACTTCTTTCCAGTCGGCACCGTGGAAAATAATAACTGTATCGTCAGTGTAGCAAATCAAGTAAGCGTTAGGAATTTAATTTCTTAAAATGGCATCCATGTTAATTGTGAATAAAGTCGGGCCCAGTAAGCTACCCTGAGTTACACCAAAAGAAACATTTAATTAGTCCCTCATCTGATTTTTGACTCTTACACATTTCCGGCGATCGGTTAGGTAGCTGCGGAACTAGTTTAGGGCCACTCCTCTTATACCAAACGACTCCAGTTTCATAAGTAGAATCTGACTCGAGACAGTGTCTAATGCCTTTGCGAGATCTATGAATACGCCTAGGCATCGACGGCCCCGGTCAACGTGACCAGAAACAAGATTCGTGAGGAGTTCGACAGCATTTTCGCATAGCATTGTCTAAATCCGAACTGGCGCGATGGCGGTCCGATAATAAATAGTTTTCTTCGGTAAACTTCAAGATACCTTTATTGATTACTTTCTCTAGTATTTTAGAGAAAATGCTAAGCAAGGCAATTGGTCTGTAGTTATCAGGAGTCCCTTTTGGCCCTGCCTTGGGGATTGGAGACACCAAGGTAGTTTTCCACTGGTCAGGGAAGACTCCTGCTGACATGCTCAGATTGCAAATGTGCGTAAAAGGCTCCAAAATTGAGTGCCTTATGTATTTGATTAGTGTAGCCTTGTATCCGTCTAATCCGGGAGCGCTCTCGTTTTTTAGGTTCAGAATAATTATTTCTATTTCGTGTTTGTCAGTAGGCGCCAAAAATATGGAGTTCCTATTTGATACTCTACATCTGCTTTTTATGGCTAGCTCTTCCTCAGTCGTGGACAGACTTTGTAGAATTTGGTCGGCAAGGGTTTTTCCTACAGATGCAAAGTAACCATTGCAGAGGTTCAAAGAAGCCTTGATGGAACCAGCGGAAGACAGTAGTTCTTGTGGGGGGGCACTTTTCTTCTTTGGCATCTCTTTGGTCTGGTTATATCTTTGATAGCGCTCCATAATTTCTTAGGGTTGTGCTGATTTTCTTGAAGTTGTCTGCTGTTGTAATTGTTCTTTACTTTCCTGAGAAGGTCGATAAGGAAGTTTCTGTACCTCTTGTAAGAAATGTTCAGTATTTCATTTTTCGGGTCTTGTTTGACTTTTAAGTGGAGGTTGTCTTTAAAGTGCATGCAGCGCACCAAACCGGGTGTGATCCAGGGCTTCAATATAACTTTTGTCCGACTACAAGTGACAGGAGACCAATCTTTGTCGTCAAGATCTGATTTCAGCTTTTCATAATCGATTTTTTGAATAAATTTCCTGATGTTTTTATTACCATTTTTAATTTTAGTTTTGATTCCAAAAATAGCAATATCGTGATCTGTCAACGAAGATTTGGCAACGATACCAATCACTGAGCCACAATTTTTTACGTAAGCATGGTCTAGGCAGGTGTTTCCTCGGGTTGGCTTTGTGATCGCAGGTAACAGTGCATGCTGTGCCATTAAGCATTGGTACTCGGCATTGTCTCCAATTGTACCTGCCCAGGAATGTGATGGGGGATAACATAAATGTCGTACTTTTGATGTATGTGATAAATTGGATATATAAACTCCATCAAGATCTGCGACTTGTTTCCCCCCTCCTTCCGTAAGTACGCTACAACCGCCTTGTTGTCCCACTCCAGAAGCAGAGATGTGTGGCTCAGAGACGGAGCGAATTCTATCAAACATTTTAGAATAGTTAACATCTCTTTGTGATTCGAATGAAGCCGCCCTTCTTCTTTTGTCCACTTGCCCGATAGGTGAAGACCATTTAATTCCTCCCCCCAACCTGTATCTGCTGCATCTGTTGTCAAAAAACTTTTTACTTCTGGAGGATGAAGCCTGGATTTCTCTACACAGTGAACCTTGCGCCAACTTAATTCTGCCAGCGCCTCTGCAGGCAAGGGATAAGTCGACTGAAGAGGCAATTTTTGGACCAGGTTGCAATAAGCCAAAAGGTGCCGAAAATTCAAACGACCGATGCATTGGAACTACGTGACGAACAAAATTCAGGACGCCTATGATGCTCTGTATTTCTCGAAGAGACGCCTTACGCCGCCGGAACAACATTGATAAAAGTATTTGCATGTTCTGAATGTTGTTCTCCGGTAAACTTTTTTGATTTTGCCACGGTTTCCACATCAAACCCAAATACTCTATTATTTTCTGAGGGATTAGAATAGATTTATCCGTGTTCACCTGTCAACCCAGCTGGCTGAGTGTTTGAAGAACAAATTCGACGTGTTTTATAAGTGTTAGTCTGTCCTGTGCTACTAGGAGATAGTCATCGAGAAAAACCACCACTCGAATGCCTAGATTCCTGAAAATCTCGGCGGTCCAGTTGGTCAACGATGGAAATACTTTGGGCACTGTTGCCAGGCCAAACGGCAAACAGGTCATTTGCAGTAACCGATTTCGATACAATAGACGGAGCAAACAACGGTGAGCAGGTGCGACATTTACGTGGTTGTAAGCTTGCCTGAGGTCTATTTCGACCTTCCAATCCTTCTCCTGAATAAAATCGGGAACCCGATTTACAGAAATCAAACGTAATTTCCTTTTTTTGCAGGTTGTTTAAACTTTTTAAATTGAAAATGGGACGGTAGGTTCCATCGCTTTTGGGAATTAGAAAGAAACTTGATATGAAACTCGGAGTCAGGGGGGCGGGCATATTTTCAAATTTTCTGTCTCAATAAATTTTGAATGACTCTATGGACAGAGTCCTCCGGCGATGGTAGAGTAAGATTGCAACGTTTCACCTGCCTTGGCGGGACCAGAGGCACTTTCTTTTGAAAAGGTATTCGAAAACCTTTCACTATTTTCATGAATGGTCCTGGTGTCCCCAGTCTCTTCCACTCCGTAACATGATTTTGTAAGCACCCCCCCCCCAAATTCTTGAACTGTGTCAGAACTTTTTTATTGACTTTAGCCGAGCCCCTGCTCCGTTGTGCATTGTTTTGCCATTCACTTTTTCGAAAACTATGGTTCTGGTGAAAACGTTGTCCAGCCAGTTGGCCCCTCGGATATGGACGATTGTTTTTTGGATTATTAATAAAGGGCACTCTGTGGTGGAGGAAATCTATGGTGCATTGTCAATGCCGAAGCGCGACTGGACGATTGATATCCACTAGGTCCAGGGTACGCCGCCTGGGCTCTAGGGGTTTTCTTTTCTTGCCCAGGTAAAATAATCAATTTTATTTGCATAATTTTTTTTGTTAACCCCGCCATTACCAGTGCGCGAGTTACAGCGCCACGAAATTTATACGCCGAGGGTAGATGGGTAACTTTTTATAGACATATGATTTCGTCGTTTACTTCAAGGTCAATATAGGTCGAGCATTGTAAACTTTTTTGATTCCACATAACAGTCGCGCGCGCGCACCTAGTGACGCAGGGTGTGTGTACTTCGAGCGCGGATCGTAAACTTAAGACAAAAAAAAAAAAATGACTTCGACGGTGAAGTGCATTTCGTGCAATATTATGATAGACGAGTTGTTAGCTTATGTGCAAAACAAAATATCAATAATTGATGAAGACAGTTTGACCAGAATATGTATGTCGGCGTTTAAGAGTGATGAAATAAGCCGATCTAAGTCGTTACTTTTTGAATCTCTGCCGACAGGCAAGCGAAAAATCACGCGTAAAAGGCAAGGGAAAGAAAACCGTGACGTTGAGGATATAATCGCTCTTTTCAAGGGAACTGACCCGGAAGTTATGCCAGTGTTTGTAGCCCGTGATTTAGAAAAACTTCCACCGGTGACTTTTGACCATCTAGATGTCACGAAATTGTTGAAGGATATTTTGATCCTCCAAATAGAACTAAGAGACATTAAATCTAAGTATGTTACGTTGGATCAGCTAGAAGAATTTAAGCTGGTGATAGGAAATGTGATTTCTACATCCGACCAGTCAACCCCTAATCAATATCGGGATATGAGGATTAATACAAAGCGTGGTGCGTATCTGGATAGTGGCCCCATGGGACTTTCACATCTAGACGTGACAGTTACGGATCATAACAATATAAATATTGATTCGATATCGTCTTCACCTAAAGAAACCCCAGCGCCGAAAGGCGCGTGGTCTGCACAAAGTTACCCGCAAGTTGTAAAAGTGAGCAGTGTCAGCGAATAGTCTACGACGCAAGCGGCTGGGGCGCAGCAGCCAGGGCCCGCTAATCGAGATAACGCGTCGCAGGTCGTGACGTGTGAGAGTGCGACTATCGATAAGCAAACTGAAAAGAGATCATTTGCGGAGACGGTGAAAACAGGCGTGGATAGTGGCTGGAAAATTGTACAGCATCGAAAACATAAGGCGAACTATCGATATCTTGGCAAAATTGGAATGTCCAACGATACGGACAGTAAGTTCAAAGCCGCAGACCGGCAAGTTCCAATGTTTATTACCAAAGTCCATAAAGATACAACTGAAAGTGATATAACAGAATACGTTTATCGAAAAACAAACGAAATGATTAAATTGGAGAAAATATCTTTTCTTCGAGATAAATATCATAATGCCTACAAGTTTTTTATTTCGGAACAAAAGTTGCTCACGTTCTTGGATGACAAACTTTGGCCCCAGGGCATTATATTTAGGCGATTCAAGAACTTTAAGCAAAAGAATGCGAACGGTGGAGGCAACACTGTAAGCGGCCCTGCCACGGAACATTATGATAGTAAACAGTCATAATAGATACACAGCTTCAACTGTAAAAATGTGAAACGAGCAGTTTAAGGGATTCAAGAACTATGCCAGTCCTCGGACATTATTGGGTTACAAGAAACGTGGCTGTTGCCCGGCGACTTACAGTTTCTGAGCGAAATCGACGACAACTTCGGGTGCGCCGGTACATCCGCGGTGGATACGACCGCCGGAATGCTTCGCGGCCGGCCCTACGGAGGGGTTGCACTACTTTGGAACAAAAGAGTTTTTCAAAATGTGTCGGTCTTGCAATGTGATAACCCGCGGGTGTGTGTAAAAACAATTAAAATAACTATGGGCTTAAAGTCATTCTTAGTGTTCAGTGTTTACATGCCTACAGATAAGTTGATAAACTTAACGGATTTCACGGATTGTCTCAGTTTGGTGAGTGCTATTGTTATTAATGAGGATACTGAGTCGGTGTACGTGATGGGTGATTTTAACGCTCATCCTAATTAATTATTTTACAACGAGCTTACTTGTTTCTGTAGTGAATTAGAGTGGACATGTGCGGACGTTGAGATATTAGGACTTGATTCGGACACGTTTAGCTTTGTTAGTGAGGCGAATGGTTCTAGACGCTGGCTGGACCATTGTGTGACTACGAACGCCGCATTACAATCCGTAGTAAATGTTTACATAAAGTATGACGTCATGTGGTCAGATCACTACCCTCTAATTGTAGAATGTAATTTTGATGTTATAAAACCAAAAATATCCTTTAACACGGGATCGTTAGTCAATAAGGTACTGTGGGGTGAAAGAAAACCAGACCAAATTTTAATATATAGTGAGATCTGTCATGAGAGATTGAGACTTGTTGATTTTCCTAGTGTGTTTCGCGACTGTAGTGACCATGTTTGTAGTAATGTGTATCACAAAAAACACATTGACAAACTTTACGACGATATAATTTTTGTTCTAAGCAAGGCTGCCACTGACAGTTTTGCAGTCGTAGCACGGCGTGACATTAAGAAGCCTGTAGTTGGATGGAACAGACATGTTAGTGATTCTCATAGGAAGGCTAGGTGTAAATTTCAGCTGTGGGTATGGTGTGGAAAACCAAAGTCGGGCCGGGTTTTTGAGGAAATGCAAGTTAGTCGAAAAGTTTTTAAGTCTCGCTTAAAGTGGTGTCAGAATCATAGCGAACAAATAAAAATTGACATTTTGGCATCGCATCATTCGAAGCATAGTTTTAAACACTTTTGGAAATCCACAAAAAAGTTCAATGGCAAGCCTAGCCTCCCAGTGAGCGTTAACGGTATCAATGATCACAGTTGTATATCTGATATGTTTAAGGATCACTTCACTGTAAGATCGCCATTGGGACCATCACGGTTGGCGAACGATGTTGGGCCGCTTTGTCAGGAGATTGGAGCTTTAATTACGGCTAAACATGTTAAGGAAGCTATAAGAGCTATATCGCGTGGGAAGTCTCCTGGCCATGACGGCATCAGCATCGAGCATTTCAAACACGCAGGCCCTCACTTGCCTAGAGTGCTCGCAATGTTCTATAACATATGTATGGGACATTCGTACTTACCTTCTGCACTTATGAAAACTGTGGTGGTGCCAATTGTGAAAAATAAGACTGGTGATATTTCTGATAAATCCAACTACAGGCCGATTTCACTTGCCACCAAAGTAGCGAAAGTGCTTGATAGTTTGCTTAATAATCAACTGGATAAATACCTGAACATTAGCGACAACCAGTTCGGTTTCAGGCCGAGACTCTCCACAGAGACAGCCATCTTGTGTGTGAAGCAAACTATCAAGTACTACACAGAAAGACGAACGCCTATTTATGCATGTTTTCTCGACTTGTCGAGGGCATTTGACCTGGTTAATTACGATATCCTGTGGAAGAAGCTTGAAGATATATCCATGCCAGCGGAACTCAGCAGGATCTTTAAGTTTTGGTATCATAACCAGGTCAATGTTGTGCGATGGTCGAGTGCATATTCCGAGCCGTACAGGTTGGAATGTGGGGTGAGGCAGGGGGGAATAACCTCACCCAAACTCTTCAACCTGTACGTCAATGCGCTGATAGAGAAGCTGAGCAGCACCCGTGTCGGCTGCCATATAGATGATGTCTGTCTCAATAATATCAGTTACGCGGACGACATGGTACTGCTGAGTGCTTCTGTATGTGGCCTTTCAAAGCTGTTGGGCATCTGTGAAAAGTACGCTCACAGCCATGGCCTGACATATAATGTAAAAAAAAGTGAATGCATGGTCTTTCAGGCTAGAGGAAAATGTCCGGCAACGATACCTGCCATAAAATTATGTGGAACACCACTGAAGAGGGTATATTGCGTGTGCAATATAATAATGCATTCAGGGTGCTGATGGGGCTGCCCCGGTTCTGCAGCGCATCAGGGATGTTCGCCGGGTCGCAAGTAGACTGTTTTTACTCTACTATGCGAAAAAGATGCACATCCCTGGTGCGCAGGGTTCGGGCTAGCTCCAACGGCGTCCTGAGGGCATTCGCGCAGAGGTTCGATTGCCAGTACCTGAACCATTGCTGTCTGGTTCACATACTGACCAATCGAGATTTGTAGTATGTTTGTGTTGTATGTTTCAGTGTATGTCATTATTTTTTATTTTTGTATTTTTTATGCTTATGACCCTTTGTTGGTCGAAATAAAAGTTTTTCATTTCATTCATTCATAACGAACATTATTCAAGTTTTCATTATTAAAATATTGAATAGAATTCAGTAAATCTGTCTGATTAGATGTAGTTGCAGTGACAGCTGGCTCCATTAATTGCGTTGCCAAATCAAAAACAAAAGGTTGAACTGGTACAGGATCTGAGACAGGTTCTGACAACCTTTCCGTAATCGGTTGTTCCTGTGCCATCTCGAAATTATCACCATTATATATCAGATTATTACAATCATAACTTTCATTTTCATAATACATATTATGAGGGTAGAAGTATAAGTTTTTCAAATCACTGACCTGCACCCTAATTGCGTAATACACAATCAATCGGAATCTGAATCGTTTTGAAACAGATTCCTAATCCATTGCTTCTTAAGTTCGATAAAAATTCTGCTCAACAATATATAGAACGCAATGAATTTTCTTGAACCGTCAAAATCAAACAGATTAGTCGTAATCGTTTACGAAAATGTGTTACGCAATTAGGGTGCTGTTTTGCAAGCTTTTTGATTACCTTGATTTGTCCTCGATGACGCTTACTTTTGTTCTTTTTATTAGACTTCTTCCTCTTATGGGATTTATCTACCTTCTTCCATTCACAGGAACTTGAGGAACTTGACTTGAATCAGATTCTTTACAAGAATATCGAACGCCTAAATAATAAATATAACTAAACTATAACTAAACTAAACTATAACTAAACTAAACTAAACTATAACTAAACTTTAACTATAACTAAATAATAAATATGAATTTAAATCAATAGTAACACGGAACCGTCAGATATGCTCACAATTCAACGACTAACAATAGACTGACTCTCTCCAAGTTAATCGGTTACCAACTGAATGCTCACCACTTTAAACGGAAGTGAACATTCAGCCGGTTTTACGACCAATCAGAACAGAGTAAGCAGTTCATACAATCACTTGACTAACCAAAATACATTAGGGCTTATGATTAACTGTAAATAAACTTTCTTAAATTTATGAATTTTAAACAAAACAAATATACTTGAATTTCGATCTACAAATTAATAACTAAAACGGAAGTATAAAGTTCGTGCAACCACTAACGCCATCTGTCGCTTGTCCTATTCTTAATTGGGATGATGACTAATATCAAAAATGTTCATAAAAATAAAGTAATTTCAAAGAAGGCATAGTAAAAATGAGAAAATCGAAAAAGTGTAAATTTGAAGAAGATACACGCTTTAAAAGTATACGGAGGGGATTATTGCCATCCTTGTCGCGCAGTACGAACAATGTACGGCGCTAGTATGAAGTTACATAGTCGTGACGTCACTTCTACGATAGTGCTGTCCTTGTCTAACAATTATCTTAAAACGTTATAACTTGGCAATTTTTTCAGCTTTTACACTTTTTGTAATATAGTTTGCGCTATTTAGAAACAAACAGTTTTTTGAGATAAAAATAAAAAAAGTTGTCATCATCCCAATAGTAATTTAACAAAATCATAACACTACGGTGGTTCGCGCCCTGGCCTAGCGCCGACATAAAGATAGATTTAAAAAAATATTTTTCAATAGATGAAGAGATAGTAATAAACCCCTTAGACTATCACCATAATAATAATAACCCCCGCACGCGTAGCATGACCGGGATTTGTCGACGGATAAATAGACAAAATGACAGATTTCTTCTACTTATTCATCTGCCATTTTGTCTAGTCTTCCGTCGAAACGAAACTCGTTTCTATGGTGGTCATGCTACGCGTGCTGGTATTTATGTGGTGGGTAAGCAAGTAAGCGCTTCGCCTTAATGGTCGCGTTTCTGTGCCCATGTAGGTACATGTGAAATAAAATTATTTTGATTATGACAATCCTTCAAGGATTGTCATATTATTTAGTATCAAAGTTAAGGGCTAAACGAAACTAGCTTGGCATTTTTACTTCTATACATATTTAAAAAAGGCTGGAATAAACAAAAAAATACTTCAATTCGGATTCCAATATCTCTGCACCTTTTAAAATTGAATTAGTTTTAATGCTTTTTTCGAAGCTACTGCTACTGTATCCCGTGTGTCCCCAACATGTATTCGGAATTGTTCAAGAAAGTTGAAAGCAATAAGCTCGCCTAATATGTACTGATGTTCAACATTTAGTTTAAGATAAGTGTACTTCTTCCAGTCATCGGCAGTTAAGGATAGAAAACATTATTTAAAAAAAATTTGCATTTCAGACATGGTATTCCTATATTTTCTACTTACCCAAGGGCGGATCCAGGATAATTTTCTGGGGGGGGGGGGGGGGCACAAGGGGCGGACGGGCAAAAAATTAAAAAAAACTGTTGTATCTTGAAGTATCATACTTCAAGTTTATTTCTACAAGTTCAAGTATGTCTAAAAAGGTTTATGAAAGTGTCAAAACAATAGAAAAATGAAATGTTTAGTAAAGTCAGTTTTCCAGCAAAAGATGTCCAGCACTTAATTAGCGCTCATTTTTTCTGCAACGTCTTGATGGATCTCCACAGTACACAAAACTGTACCCCTTAAATCCGCCCCTGTACTTACCTCTTCGCCTGACTCCATATAAACCACATCTATATGTCTGTGATACAAACTTGATACATAAAGCGTAGAACCTAAATGCTAAATATATGGAATTACAAAGTTTATGACTGCCTCGTTGGTCTAGTGGTCGCAATCGCTACTGCTGAGCATGAGGTCCTGGGTTCGATTCCCAGGTCGGGCAACGTGTAGTTGGGTTTTTAATCTCTCTGGAATTTCTCAGTAGCAGCCCAAAAACTGGATTTGTGCCCGGTAGATGGCAATAGGCTCGCCCCCTTTTACATGGGACTTAAACATAACTGGTGAAATGTGGGTGTGCTATAGGTACACCTCTGCCCAACCCTTCGGGGAAACAAGGCGTGATGTTATGTTACAAAGTTTATCAAAGCAGTGCCCCCCGCAAAGTCGATCAAAAACATAGTACTTACTAACCATGGGACTTGATGACTTCACTGACAGTGTCACGTCTACTTGGTCTGTGGCTCCACTAGGAGTATTCATGTTCTGTGGTCTGTGGTGGAATATAACTCTGGGAGTCTGGGATTAGTGTTCTCTGGCTCAAAAGCTGGTGGGTCAAAAGAAGGAAAAAAAGTTAGGGGTTTTCTCCCCAGATTTAGGGGGTAAATAAGTGAGATGGGGTTTTTTAGGGGTCTGAAATTTTTAGGGGTATTTTCAGGGATATTTTGGATCTTTAATTTTTTTTAAATTGAAAATATTAATATTTATTTCTTGACCTAGCTACATATAACGACATCTAGTACGTAATTCTACAACCACTCTGTGGTGACTGGCGCCACTTACGGTGTTTTTATTGTCTAAGGAAAATAAATATTTTAAAAAAATATTCAATGGGGAAGGTCGGGCAAAGCTAATTGTAGATGGCGTGACCATAGCTAGGTCCCTAAGGTCTTCAACAAATTTGACATTTCGTTCATTCATTCCATTTTGTGTTCATTCATGAGTTTGATTTTATTTCACTAATTCGTTATTTTCGGTGATTTCAGTATTATAAATCAAGTACTTAACATGGAAAGTGTCAGAATTTTAAACCTTGAATACTTCCTCGTAATCACTTTCTTTCAAAACGTTTCCAACTCAAACTCGAACTCAAAAAAATCTCTATGAATAGCTTTAAACCACAATCTTCTAATTTTAGGTTCTTCGGGAAATGGTGCACTCCAATTTCAGAGTATCTTTGAACACAATAACGCGTAAATTTTCGCTAAAATAAAATAAAACCACTTCACGCCTTGTATTATTAGCTTGTGTTGGGAACTAGCTACGACAGCGCCATTTTGACAGTTGCCTTCCCCATTGAATATTTTTTTGTGTCACAAATCTGAATCTTCAGATGAAGACGAAATATTTTATGTATTATATAACTTATAATAAAAATACTTTTGAAACAGCATATAATTTCTAAATCATTATGAATTTGTATTTATATATTTTTAGGGGGACAACTCAATAACTAAGGCGATTTTAGGGGTTTTTGACACAAACTTTAGGGATAAATATTTTTGAGAGTTGGTAACACTGGTTTGAGTGTGGTGTGACGGACTGGTGACGTCAATGTCACTAAGACAATGTTTGTAATAATTGTAATTGTTTTGCTCAACTTTGAGTTGATTTTTTTATTTGATTATACTTCCAGAGCGCGTTGCTTCATTAATTAGCAATTTAACAACGTATTCCGCATGTCAACAACAAAAGTATGTCGTCTACTAATAACAACCCGGATTTAAAAACAAGAAATTGGTTGCCTTACCAAAGAAATTTGATTTATCTGGTAAAAGCAAATCCTATTACTTACTACCCATCGACTACGCAAAAGCACAAAAAATTGGACAAAACTAAGTGGGACAGTGCCTGGATGGAGATTGGTTCTCAATTATGCCAGCCAGGTAAGTGTGCATTATTTGCAATTTTTACTTATACTACAAAAGTCCCAAAACAAAATAACTCAGATCAATTTTAATCTTACTTATCACATCATACTGGTTTTCATAATAACCTTTATTTACTTTTACCAACCTTAAGATATAATTGTTCATTACTTTCAGGTCAAACATGTAAAAGGCTATGGACAAAAATTAAATTCAGTTATGCGAAGTTAAAGATCTTAATAAACACTGGCAAAATAACAAAGGAGGCTGCAATATCACATCCAGAAACAGGCAGATTTTTTGATGGGCTGCTTAGTTTTATAGACCCATTTATAAGTCAATTAAGGGACGAGGACATACCTTTCAGCATACATAAGTCAATAAATGCCAAATTCTGTTTAAAAACCAAAAGAAGCCAATATGTTTCAAATACAGAGAGACACGCTCAATTTGTTACACATGCACAAGTGAAAGCCTTGCTAAAACAACGACAATCAATTGAAGAGCAAAATTTGGATATCATGGAACCGCAATATCTACAGATTTCTGTTGACTGTGCTATAAAACGTAAATTAGAGCAGCTACTACCAAAAAAGGTGGATTTGTCGAATCTAAATAATGACACTATCAATACCAGAAATGTTCCTGAGACGCCAAGTATACATTTTCAAAATGTGGATAAGAGAACGCCTAATTATACTTTGGTTCCAAGTAAAAATATTCTAAATAATGATGAAGAAAATACAACTAAAGCTGTTAATTTGGGATTAGCAACAGAACTTATTATTGAAGATGATATAAAGAGGGAATCTGAAGCTGATAATATCAAGATGGAAGATGACAATGATAGAAATGAAGAAAACTTAACACTAGTTATGAATATTAATAATAGAACTGAAGAAAAATGTGATTTGGTAAATATTTTGCCAAGCACACAAATCATTAAGCCTGCTGTTCAGGACACCATAAAAAGTACTATAAGTAGTTTGAATAATGATGTGATAGATAATGCACATAAAACGGACAATATTGTGATGACTGATAATAGTGAACCTCCCATAAGTGATGATTACATTAAAAAATTTTTCAATGAATTGGGCATAGTAATGAGCTTGGAATTGTCAATCAGTAAACAAAAGACATTAAAATCACGAATAAATGAGTTACTAAAAGATATGTTATTGAAAGAAGGGGGTTAGAGCTTCATACAGGTGGATTCAATAGCCTAGCAAAGAAAAAGTGAAGAAGCAAGCAGAGCAGAAGATTTATTTTAATTAAAATATGTGTATGATACAAACAAAATGATTTTATATAATTATGTTGGAGGATCTATTCGGAATGGAGTTGATTGTTGGTTTCAAAACACTAGATGTCAAATGCATACTAAATCTACTTGTTTAATCATAATTTAATGTAATTTATTTTGAGGCATTAACACAAAAACAATATTTACAATAAAATATAGATAACGGTAAAACGGGGTGAATAGGGATGCAGGGGTGAATCGAAACGAAACTTTAAAAAGGATTTTAACATTGAAATAATATAGTTTGTTGCCAACAGGGGCACTTAATCGTTAATTATAATACAGTCAACAGATACGAGACATTTTTGGCAACAACCATTATCATTATAATATTAAAATCCCTTTTAAAGTATCGTTTCGATTCACCCCTGCATCCCTATTCACCCCGTTTTACGGTACTTAAAACAACCACGAGTTTGTTTTTCTTTGACACAAATAGGTTATGCAGTTGCTATGTAACCAAATTGAAGTTCCAATTTTAATATTTGCTCGGTCTTGCTAGTGGCATGGTTAGAATATCTGCCAGCTGATCTTTGCTATCTTCGCTGTCGAACCCGGATATGCTTAGTCCGTCAATGGAATTCGGGATTTTCAGCCAGCCTGATCGCAGCTTCGTTATCACTGATAAGCCGAGATAGCCAAACAGTCTCTCTGGCTGCTTCACTGGCAGCTACAACTTCTGCCTCGGTGGTCGAAATTGAAATACTTGCCTGTCTTTGGCTTAGCCATGACACCGCTCCTGCATACATGCACAGAACTCCAGTAGTGGATCTACCTGTGCTTATATCTCCTGAATGATCAGCATCACTATAGCTGACGATGTATGATTTTTATTTTACGCGATGAATGAAAGTAAGGAAGATCATGTGTATGCGACTTGTGAAGCGACTACTATGTCGAGTAGCAGTCCGTGGAGTGTTAAGGTAATACGAGATTTAGAAGAGACACAATACCAAGAAGAAGATAATATGAAAATGAAGGGCGAAACTAGGTCGGAGAAGAGGAAAGGAGATGACGATGATACCGAATGGACAGAGGTGATACCAAAGGAAAAAAAGAAGTACAAACGTGATATTGGTTGGTGAAACATATGAACCAATACAAAGTCCGCCTCGATATACAGAATGAAGTCAGTGCAGAGAGATTAGAGAACTATAAACAATTACTTGGCAAGGGCTGGCGTATACAACGGGCTATGGAAAAGAGTATATCATATGGTGTTATATGAGATGTGGATGCGTGCCCTTTTTTTTTTTTTGTTCCCGGGGTGGAAAATGCTCATGGATTTCCTCCGCCCTGGGGTGGGCGGAGGGGTCTGTGAGACTCTTACTGACTAAAAACCACCCCGGTGCTCCATCTCAGACCTACACCGGGATCGCGGGAACGCATAATTCTTCCGCAACCCCGGCTGGTGCCGGCCCGCTTGCGCGGGTCCCGTCTCGGGCGGGGGGAGTGAGGTGTACTCCCCCCGCAACGTCTGTGAGCGGCGCTCGCGGAACACTACGCGCGCCGCCTTCTCGGGTCCTGATGGTGGGGGCGACGGATGTCCCCGAATCCGTCGCCCCTGGACCCATTTAGGGGGGCTGGAAGAGGGCGTTGTCCGCCCTCCGCCTGCGCCCGGTGCGCCTGCTGCGGATCGGGAGAGTGGACGAGATCTCTCTCTCCCTTTCCGCAGCCTCCTTCTGCGAGATCACTGTTTCGCAGAAGGAAACCACCGCGTCCCAGGACTCGACGCTGCCGACCATCGCACTCACTACGGGCGGCACACTCTGCCAGCGTATGCCACGCCGTGTCCTCCCGGCAGTCGACGCAGTGGTGACACCGGGCGTCCGGCTCCCAGTTTATGCGACACAGGTACTTCCCAGAGCAACCATGCCCCGAGAGCACCTGCGTCACCCGAAACGACAGGTAGCCGTGCCTCCTCCCGAGCCAGAGGTCGAGCACTGGCCGGACCGCCTCGATGGTGACGATTCCGGTGGTAGGGCGTGAGAGCCTGTCCCGCCATTCCGCCACCAGGACCTCGCGAAGCTGCCACCGACGCTGCTCCATATTGCGCTGCATCGGTCGCTCGCCCCGCGCCCTCGCTTCCTCGCGCCACCGATAAAGTGACGCGAGCACCTTATCATCTGGGATCCGGCCAGTGCACAAGCCGCCTCGTAGGAGATCGTGCGATACCCCCTTATGACTCTGACGGCCATTGCTCTCTGCGGCTTTCGCAGAACAGAGATGCTAGCGGCCGTCAGGTCAGCCCAGATCGGAGCCCCGTTCGGGCCCCCCAGATTGGGAAGCAGCGTTGACAGCGCCCCGGCCTCGCCCAACAACTTGGACGCCAGCCGCCGGAAGTGGGGTCCGAAGTCCCACCGGTTGTCGAGCACCAATCCCAGATATTTCATGGTTTGCTCGACAGCGATCCGGACCCCGCCGACCACAATGTTTGATCCGACCAGCGGCGCCCGCCGGGGGACATGAAACACCATGGCCTCCTACTTGTTGAGAGCCACCTCCAAGCTGAGGCGCCGTATGCGGCTCACCGTCAGTGAGACCGCCGCCGTCGCGAGCAACGCTGCCTCCCTGTGCGAACTCCCCCGGGCCGTGACCAGCGTGTCGTGCGCGCAACACGTCAGTTCTGCGCCCGGCGGGAACTCGCCCCTCAGCACCCAGTCGTACCCGATGTTCCACAGGAGCGGTCCCACGACCGATCCCTGTGGAACACCGCACGACACCTGGCGCTGGTTTCCGCCATCACGTCGCATGTAGGTGACACACCTCCCCGCCAGATAAGCCCTAATGATGCGGCGGAGGTAGAGAGGCACCCGATGATAACGCAGTGCCTCCCGAATACAACTCCAGGGCAGGGTGTTGAAGGCGTTGGAGATGTCCAAGGACACCGCCACCACCACCCCGCCCCGGGACACTGTTTCCTCCGCCAGGACTCTCACCCTTGACACAGCGTGGATGGTAGAGCGCCCATGCCGAAAGTCGAACTGGCTCTCGTCCAGGTCCGGCCCCTCTCTGCACAAGTGGCCGACGAGGAGGGCTGCGAGTATGCGCTCGAACAGCTTAACCCACCTCGTCTAGCAGCACTATGGGCCGGTACGCGGACGGCGAGTCCGCAGGGCGCCCCGCCTTCCTGAGCAGGACCAAGCGAACTGTTTTCCACAAAGTGGGAAACTGGCCCCGCTCAAGGCACGCTGTGAAGAGTCCTCTTAGCTGGGGCTCAAGCTCCTTCAGAGCGAGGGCTAGCGCTAGGCCGTGAATCCCGTCGGGCTCCGGAGCCACGTTCTTGGCCCGGAGCCGCATCACGGCCGCCCCCATGTGGATGCGGGCCCTAAACCAGCCAAATTGGTTTCAATATTTCGTCTCAACCGACGTAATTCCAATGTAGGCTGGACACGAAGTTAAGCAGTTCGTTTATGTTTTAAGGGCTCCTGTTTACCACCATATATATCTGTGGATGGTTTGAGAATTAAAGTGGATCCATGCTTCTTTCCTGTATCACAGTGTGCACAGTGCTGGAAGTTGGGTCATCCAACGAAAAGGTGTCCATCAAGCAAAGTTTTCTGTCCGAAGTGCGGAGAAAATCTTCATCTTATCTTAACTTGTAGCATCATTCTTCTTGCCATTCTTCATATTTCTTGTCATTCATCATTCTTGTAGCATTTGTCCTTGATATGTCCAGGCTTATTAAAAATATCATTTCTCTTCAGAAAGCTGACTTAAAGTTAATGCGTACAACAAATGTTTCAGCTGTAAACCACCTTTGTTAGAGACTGGTGCCTGATATAGGTTTTTGGAGAAAAACCTGTGTTACAGGTCACCAGCCACCCTCCACGGATAGAATTAGCTTTAACAGAGATACCGTACAGGAGTTTGATGTAACTGGTAACAGGTTGGGAAATAACTGACAAAATTTTAAACCAATGGGTTTAAAATTTATGTTTTGTGCCGCGAATGCACAATCCAGTGGCACGGATAATGGAGATGATGATTTTTTATCTTAGCTATTGCAGCTCCAAGATGTTTTACGAAAGTAGACATTTTCGGGGCGAAGACTCTACTAACAAATGTCTGAATATTTCCTTATTTTTTCTTCTTCGGAGGATTTTAGTACAGAGGCGGCAGGGCGTGAAATATAAGAAGAATAAAGATTAGACACTGACGGTGCCTAATCTTTTCACACAACTGACCAGACTACTTGGAATAGAAAAGATTAGAACAACAGCATAAAATCCAAAAGCGAATGGACACGTCAAAAAGTTGCACCGAACGCTAAAAGCTTCCATCATGGCACGTTGCGAAGGTAGCAGTCAATGATCACAACAATTACCCATCGTGTTGTTACCCATTGAGGAATGCGCAATACTATTAAGGAAGACTCAGGATACAGCCCTGCTCAGATGACCTACGGTAAATCAATGCGCCTACCGGGATTTTTTTTTGTTCCCACCGAAACAAAAGTCAATAACACCGATTATAATTTTCGTCCATAAAGATTTAACTGAATCGGACTACGTTTTCATTAAAAACGAAGTTAAACGTTCTTTAACACCGCCTTACAACGGTCCGTATAAAATCCTTAAACGAAGCAACAAACATTAAATCGTTCATGTAGGTTCTAAAGAAGTCTCAAACCTGCTTATGCTTTATCGGTTAACCCTGCACTTGAAACTAGAACTAAGTTATTTATAAGTTATTGTTACCACTTAAGTTAACTCATAATTTTAAAGCCTTTTTATAAGTTTTTGTTCCATTTGATATGTACCAAAATGACCAACTTATTTTTTATTTTTTTACTTTTACCATTTAATTATTTACAATGTTTTTTCAATTATTTTTACACTTTGCTCATGTAATCATTATTTTGATAATTATTGTTAACACTTTTATTAAATTAGTTTTATCAAAGGGGGAGGACATGTAGTGGTATGTTACCCACACATGCACAACCTTGTGAACTCAACTGACTATGACGGCACACGTCATTATGATTGTATGTTGTTATAAGCCACTGCCCGCGTTACCTCGCATATAATTTTAATCATTGTACATTAACTGTGTTTAGTTGTAGTAACTATAGTATTAAATAAGTTCGTGATACTGAAGAAAAAATTTATTTCACCTCACTATAGAACCTAAATCACTTCCCAACGGAATCGAAACAGTGTCATCATTATGATTGGCCAGGTTGTTGCTCTCATGTTTGTTACGTTTATCTCCATGCTTAAATGCGGTGAGAGTTATTCCATCTTTTGGATTGTTGACCGTCGCTTTAGTCGTTGTGTCATCTTAGCGACGAAAATCAAGTTGGTGCACAAACTAGGTACGTATAGAGTGTTTTGTAGTTGTTTAGGGGCTATACCATTACCATTTTTTGTTACAAAGGAGACTGTACCTCTTCTTTTAATCTCTGCAGTATTGCGTTTGAAGATATTAGGTACCACTACGTTTGCAAATTTTACAGGACGTGTAAAAGGCTTCTTCTTGAAAAGAGGATTCAGCTTCGTCGTTATTTGTCATGTTTTTGCTATGACGTGCTTCACATTCTTCTATTATTTTAGTTTGAAGCTCCGATGGCTTCGGAAGAAAGTCTCGCGATTCTATAGCGACTCTGAAGTTCTCAAATTCATTTGAGAGACTGTACAACATCATGATTCAACATAACAAGTCCTCATTAATAGCTACGTCCATGTCTGCCAATTTGTCAACTAAATCCATAAACTTGTCTAGATGGGATCTTACATCATGTCCTTCTAATTTTGTTAAGATCAGTTGCTTTAATAGGGATGCCTTTCGCGCAGGTCCCTTACTGGCGTACAAGACTTTCAATTTTTCCCATAATGCTTTAGCAGTATTTAATTTTTTAATCATTGCATTGTCGTATCCAATTAAAATGCACCGTGTAGCTTTCTTTTGCAATTTATTTCTCTTCTGCTTTGGTACATGCGCATAGCAAGGTGAACCGACTATCCTCAGGTTCTTTATCTGAGGCTTCTTGTTAAGCACAGTAAACAGCAGTGTACAACATCTCAGCCCACAAATTCTGAGGAATCTCCTCATGCGCATGCATCATTGCTCTAGCAGATTCGACTACAGTGCGATTATCTCGTTCACTACACCCATTTTGTCCTGGAGTGTACGGCATAATGAGACTTTGCTTTATTCCAGCTTTTCCAAGTAGATCTCTGACTTTCCTGTTATCGTATTCGCCTCCATCATCACTCAAAACTTCGAAAATAGTATGTCCAGCATTTCTAGCCTAAGACATCACCTGTTTTAATTTTGCGGGAACTTTAGACTTATTTTTAAGGAAGTATACATATCTGTATCGTGTGAACTTATCCTTTTAAACAGTACGAAGTATCGGTATCCAGCGACCCTCAAAGGAAAGGGTCCACAGAGACGTCTGAGTGTATGGGCTCACCAAGTTTTGTTGCCTTTTCGCGAACACAAAATGGTTTCCTGTGCGCCTTACCAAAGATACAACCTTCGCATAAATCTCCACTGTTGGATATCTTTACTCCTAACTCCTTCTCTATCAATCTTTTTATATGTCTCTTGTCTTGATGTCCCATACGATCGTGCCATAGGTAAGCACCGTATCTCCCTCCATGCTCAATTAAGTTGATTGAAAAATCAGCACATATGGCTTTGCAGTCTATCTTGTACAAACCGTAATACCTTTGCCTTTTTCCTGTTAAGACAACTTTACCATTGATCTTCTTGGAACATGTTGTAACCCGTGACTCAAAAACACTTGACGGGTTTTTGTCCTGGCACAGAAAAAAGGTTCTTGCTAATCTGGGGAGCATACCAAACATCTCTTAGCCAAAATAAATCACTTTTTCCTTTATCATTGGCCTCTACACGGACTGTGCCTTTTCCAACCGCCTTTATCATGTTTCCGTCAGCCGTAGTTACTGTGTGAGGTTCAATAAAATGTTTAAAATCTTGAAATAGATCTCCTCGACTTGTGACGTGATGTGTCGCTCCATTGTTTATGTACCAATGGGGAAGGCAACTGTCAAAATGGCGCTGTAGTAGCTAGTTCCCAACACAAGCCAATAATACAAGGCGTTATTTGATTTTATTTTATTATAACGATAATTGAAGCCTTTTTGTGTTCCTAGATGCTCCGAAATTGGAGTCTACAATTTCCCGAAAGCCCCTAAACTTAGAACATTGTGGTTTAAAGCTATTCGTGGAGATTTTTTTGAATTCGAGTTTATGTCGGAAACATTTTGAAGAAAGTGTTTACTAGGAAATATTCAAGTTTTAAAATTCTGACATTTTCCATGTCAAGTACTTGATTTAAAATACTGAAATCGCGGAAAATAACGAAATAATCAAATTAAATTCAAACTCATGAATGAACATAAAATGATATGAATGAACGAAATGTCAAATTTATTGTAGGCCGTAGGGACCTAGCTATGGTCACGCCATCTACAATTAGCTTTGCCCAACCTTCCCCATTATCACGATCACGGTTAGTGCCAGATTCTGTTGAATTCACCGTCAGTAACATCATGTTGAAACTGAGCTTTATTTTGCTTGTCTTTCTTGCTATTTTCGGGCAATTCTTCATAAGATGTCCAGACTCTTTACAAATAAAGCATTTTTAAGTACCACTTTTTTTTTTCCTGGTCTCTTTGGCCATTTCCTTAAGCAACTTTTCTATTCGTTTTCACGTAAAGCGCACTTTCGCTCGATTCAGCGTCAGCCATCGATGCATTCAGCGCTTTATCATGTGCACACAGTTGGGCCTTAATGTTATCTACGAGTACTGTTCTTTCCTCCTTAGACATCAATAGCCAACTGGACTTGAAAGAAAAATAAGTTTCCGGCAACGTATCCAGGATTTTGCAAATGATAAATGATTTATTTACTGTAAATAGGTTTGTAAAAACACTTTCACACGTCAATCATATTTTAGAAACTAGATGAGATTTTCCTATCTGACTACTCTGAGAAGAAAGGCCGAAACAAATTCAGAGGTCACAGTCTCTAAGTCCAGACATAATCTTGGTCAGGTCATGTGAAGACCAAGTGGATTGATGTCTGAAATGGTCTTTTGAGGAAAGAACCGAATGAGTGGACCTGTCCAGTCTGTGCACGCATTTGTCAATCATCGTGCAGCTCAACTCAGAACTAAGGAAATCAAGAGAACTTCAGGCATTTCAACGTTCTCCTCTTTGAGCAGTTTTTCTTTCAGACTGTGCCACATATTCATCAGTTACGAGACATGTGTTGACATGTTGTCTGATGGATCCCTTTTAAGTCTGAAGAAGACCAAACATATGTCGCAGAGCCTGCCCTCATCAGAACCCTCATACAGCCCACAGAGTACTTTTATTATATAGGTACAGCCTATGGAGTTCATTCCATACTTCGTTAGGAGTGGACAACCTTAACTTTGACACGAATAGGATAAGCAGGTGTTAAGTAACCAAAATGAAGTTCCAATTTTAATATATTTAAGATCATAAATGTATTCTTATGTTCACAAATAAATATTGATTGAATGATTGAGGTTCTAATATGTTTTAATTGTTACGAATATAATATAATTTTGTAATACGTGTTCTTAATTAAATTATAAAATTATAAATAAGACGAACAACTCGAGTGGTTTGGACAGCAAAACACGAGCTAATCTCTTTTGGCACACAGTGGCAGCACCACGAACAAAGCAAAATTGCCAATCTCAGACCAGTACAATTTTAATTATCTGTGATTGATGTGGTTGCTGCCTAGTATTTATCTGTGGTCGCTGCTGTTTGGTTCAAAGAGTAAGGGCAAGGGCAAGGGTAAGGGCGCATTCCGAATTGCGCTGGTCATGACGTCATCTATGACGATTCATGGGACATCGTTATCGCACTCACGCTTATTCGGTACGGACGTAAGCCCGCTCAAATCAATTACATCCCAATTCGGAATGCAGCATTAATTAATGATGCTCTGCACAGATCAGAAATTAGTAGCAAGCTAATTCAATTCAATTCAATTCAATTCAAATATTTAATTCAGACAAAAAGTCCATATTGTGTTAGTAGTAGTATAACTTAGCTTAATGTTAGTATTATATATGATTAATAACAATGACACTAATGAACCATTGAACTCTTCGTTCAATGGTTCACTAGTTTATTTGGGAAAGTGAATCTGAACACTTACCCACTTTCGCAACAGGGGAGAGTCCCACCGGTCCGAAAACACATTCAGGATGCCATTGGAGGCCGAGCGCAAGCGAGCCATCATGGAGGCGCAACGCTTCCGCATGATCGCGGCGAACCCGTCGACGCACGCTTCCGCGAACATCCCTGACGCGCTACATCGCCACGGCAACCCCAAAAGCACCCTGAATGCGTTATTGTACTGTACGCTAACTAATGCTCTGTGACTGTGAGCTAATTGTTGACAGCTGTCAGCTGTCATAATGATAATCGTGATATCTAAATCGGAACGCAAATTATTGACGTGAGAGCTGTCAGCGAATAAAACTCGGAATGCGGCATTGGTTTGGTTCAGTGTTGCCAATTTAGCGACTTAGTCGCTAGAACTGACGACTTTTGCTCAAGTCTTAGCGACTAAAATAAAGTTTTGACGACAAAAATTGTTTAGCGACATATCTGGCGATTTTTGGAGTACAAATTAAAACAGCCCTATCTTTAGATACTTATTTCAAAATATATTCAAAGCAACACATCCAATTTTCAGTCAAATCTAAGTTTTGCTTTTGAATACGGCCAGTTCTTCGATAATTTCTACAATTTTATGTCGCATGTAGCTAAGGTGCTATTCTATCATTACCTCACTCGAATGCTGAGGTTGAAATAGTATTCAGTGCTATGAATATTATAAAAACAAAAAACGCAATAGATTTTCCTTAAAAACTATTAATGCATTGATCCTGATAAGAGATCAGTTTGTAAAAACAAAATTAAGATTGTGCATCGTTTTTTATAAAGTTATTCCTTTGCAACAAAAAACGTTGAACAATAATATCAGCTTCTGGGCTCCGAAGGCTGAATCAGATGAGCATGAGACTGAAGAATTATTTGAATTAGTAACGATGCTGAATAATAAATAATATTTCAATTTGTAATACATAAATAAAAAATAAGCAATTTTGGCAAATTGTGATTAAAACAACAAATTATGATTTTTACATAATATAATTATTTATTTAAAAGTTAGATGTTATCCTAATATTTCACACCGCCTTTTCTGTCCCCGACAAAATTATAGGTATTCTACCAGACAAAATAGTTTTTGTGACTTTCTAGCGACTTTGGATTAAGAGTCTAGGGACTCGGAATTTTTGGAGTTGGCAACACTGGTTTGGTTGCTGTCGCCTGTCATTGTCGTTCGTGTTTCGCTTCTTTCGCGTTGCGGGTTTCGGCGTTTTAAAAATGAAAAAATGATAGATTTTTTTCAAAATGTAAACACTTGTGTAATTTACAGTAAATAGATGTGATTGCAATAAGATATTCTGTGTTAGAAGATTTTCCACGATGCCTCCAGTCAATTCTAAGGTGAAAAAGAACGGCGCAGAATATGAGGTAAATTTAACAAGTCTAACATGATTTTAGGGACCATCTACAGCGAAAATAAGCATGAAATATTTTTAAAATTATCAATCCATTAATTTATAAACGCCTCTATTATGTTCCCGATCCTTAAACAGAAAAAATTGTTGTGTTCCTAATTGGAAAATGACTTTCTATTTTCATTAGAAATTTCTAATTCCATGCATAATAAAAATCACTCTATTCATTACATTTTCAATCAAAGGCATAAATACAATAATACAATTACTTCTGTAATATTATGTTTTTACCTTGCCTGTCTGTCTGCCATACAATATTTACATAACATTAGCAGTCTGTCTGAATATTGTAAACATCGTAAGAACAACATTGAGCTCACATTAACCAAACATCTTAAAACAAAATCCTTTACCCACTATAGACTTTTGGAAATCCAAAAGTCCATAGTGCGTAGGATTATGCTAAAGAAAAAAAAAACTGCTTTAACCAAGTCATCAGCATAATATTCTCTATCAGTTAATTACAATATTAAAATAAATAGTAAACAAATTAACATCAGTTTAACAAACTCATTAGTTATGTCTACTCTAGGAACATAAAACAAATGATATAGAGACACAAACAAACCAGCCTATTATGGTCCCACTGCAGGGCAAATGCCTCTTCTCAAACAGAGAAGGCACAAGCATTGTTCACCACTATATGCTCAAGAAGGGTTGGCAATTTAAGACTTATTTAACTATAACTCCAGGTTTCCTTCACCGGTGTCAGTAATGTCCAATGTGATTCAATTTAGGTTTTAAAAGTTGTAACATAATTGAGTTTATTCAGATGTTAATGATTATCAGATTTTATTATTATTCAGATTTTTTTTATTCTGATGTTAATGAATCAAGATCAAATTGACCGAAGATCTTTGGGGAATGTCTATTAAAGTCTGTACCTCCATAATTGAGACTGCACCTTACTTAGCCTTAATATTTAATTTGTGTGTGGATCAAGGAGTCTTCCTGGATCTAATGAAATACAGTAAGGACCCGGGGACAGTAAAGACACTAATAATTATAGACCTGTGTCCGTGTTGCCGGGTTTCAGCAAGGTTTTTTAAAAGATAATGCTTAATCTGATGCTCAATCATTTAAATACTAATAAAATCCTTCACAAGCAACAGTATGGCTTCACCAAAGGGTGTTGTACGACCGACGCTGGTGTTACCTTATTAAAACATATTTTTAACATGTGGGAAGAGGCTCAAGACGCCATAGGAATCTTTTGTGACCTCTCCAAGGCATTTGATTGCGTCGATCACGAAACCCTGCTTTTGAAACTTGAGAATTACGGACTTGGAAAACTTGCGCTCAGTTTAGTGAAATCTTATTTAAATGATAGACAACAGCAAGTTCAAATAAATGGTGTCAATTCACTTGTTTTATAAGTAAAAATGGGTGTTCCACAAGGCTCGATATTGGGTCCTTTCCTCTTTTTAGTAAATATTAATGACCTACTCCATTTATTAATAAATCAACCACAAATGGTGTAAATAAAAAATAAGCAATTTTGGCAAATTGTGATTAAAACAACAAATTATGATTTTTACATAATATAATTATTTATTTTTAACATATTTTTAACATGTGGGAAGAGGCTCAAGACGCCATAGGAATCTTTTGTGACCTCTCCAAGGCATTTGATTGCGTCGATCACGAAACCCTGCTTTTGAAACTTGAGAATTACGGACTTGGAAAACTTGCGCTCAGTTTAGTGAAATCTTATTTAAATGATAGACAACAGCAAGTTCAAATAAATGGTGTCAATTCACTTGTTTTATAAGTAAAAATGGGTGTTCCACAAGGCTCGATATTGGGTCCTTTCCTCTTTTTAGTAAATATTAATGACCTACTCCATTTATTAATAAATCAACCACAAATGGTGTAAATTGCTGACAATACTTCCTTAATTTTTAAGGTAGATAGACGTGCTTCAAATTTTGACGACGTAAATAACGACCTACTGGTGGTCCAAAATTGGTTCACTGCTAATAATTTAGTACTAAATGGAAATAAAACTAAGTGTATAAGATTTTCTTTACCAAATGTAAAGAAAATCTTATACAGTAGTGATTGTGAGATAGTATTGAATCAAGAGAAACTAGAATTCGTCGATAAAACGGTTTTCTTGGGGATCACGCTCGACTCAAGGCTACAATGGGGTCCTCATTTAACATCTCTTGCAGAACGGCTAAGTTCAGCAGCTTACGCTGTCAGAAAAATCCGTCAATTTACTGATGTAGATACCGCGAGGCTGGTCTATTTTAGTTACTTTCATAGTATCATGTCTTACGGTATTTTACTTTGGGGACAGGCTGCAGACATCGAGTCTGTTTTTATTCTGCAGAAAAGAGCCATCAGAGCCATATACATATAATCTCCGCAGGCGCGATTCTCTAAGGGAATGGTTTAAGGATATTAACATCATGATGGTACCTTGTCAATACATATAAGAAAACATGTACGTAAGAAAAAATTTACATCTTTACAGTAAAAGAGGTGAAATACTTAATTATTGTACTAGAAATCGGGACCAACCAGGTTTCAGACCGGCTAAAGTATACTTATCTTTCATGGGGTACTGTCTAAAATGTTATAATAAAATACCTCCCCACATTCTTCAACTGAATGAGACGAAATTCAAATCTTTTGTGAAACGCACACTTTTTTTTTTTTTTTTGTGTATGGCATCTCGTAGTTGACCTTGAGAGGTCGTGACTACTTAACCGGACTATCCTGTGGCTGCCTTAAGCGGACTCAAAGCCTCCAGCCAGGGGCGTAAAACTACTTATATTATTAAGCGAACGCTCGTTAAGGGCACCCCCTGTGGGGTACGGACCTCGGCTTAGGGCGTCGCTGACGGGAGGACAGCAAGATGGGACAGGCTGGATCAAGTTTTGTTGATTATTATTATTCGGGGAATTTAAAGCTACAGGCACAGCTACGGCGCGGGCTGGCACTTCGTCGAGCAAGGGTCGGGGGGGACAATTACGTCGAGATCTTCGCGAGGAACCTCGGCGGCGAGGTCGGAAAGTCGGTCTGTGTTTGTGCACTGTACTGGTGGCCCTACTGCTCTCCTGAATGAGAGTTATGTGGTCATCGGGATCGGTGAGGACATGCTTGGGACGGCGGACATGACTAATGGAGGAGGGAATATAGCTAGCGGCTTTCACAACCAGAGGGTTGCGGTGATTCGCGGCGGTCTCGAAGAAACGCTTTGAAATGCGTTTCATGAACTGACGGATAGTGGGAATCCTGAGGTCTACGTGGAGGATTTCGTTGCGAACGTACCAGGGGGAGCCTGTTATCCTACGGAGGAACTTGTTCTGGAGGGTCTGCATTCTATTGAAGCGAAAGGGCTTGGCGTGTGCGAAGACTGCACTGGCATAGGTCATGATCGGGCGGATGCACGCTGTGTAGATACGCATTTTGCACTTTAATGACAATTTGCTACGTGCATTGAGGACAAAGTGAAGTCTACCTAGAGCGAAGGCGGCGCGCGAACGAGCCGCCTTAATGTGCTCTGAAACGCACACTATGCAGGCAGGCATATTATAGGATAAAAACCACTGGATAACTGATAAAAATGCCTGGCTTAATGCTGGTCCTGCTCCACACCACAACTAATTAATTGACATTGAAATACTGTTGAAGCTGCTGAAGATTGTTGCATTATATAAACTCAATCTCCTTTTTATTAAATAGATGCATTACACAGATGTGAGTACTTTGTGCTATAGAGCTACCATTTACCGGGTAATGTCATAGATTGACTTGAATGTGCCCTGGCGGCTGATAGTATTTCATGCTCACTCAAATGTCTCGCTGACGGTGGCGCGTGTGTCGGATCATTTAGCTCCCTACAAAATGGTTGAGCTGAATGTGTTGATCCATGCGTCATGTTCGTGAACGTGCGCCGTCAGTTGGGACTGGTCATCTCTTAGCTGCCACGGCTTATTTTAGTAATTAATTTTTTGGATTGTTTTTAATTTTGTTTTGCTGCACTCTGGACGCTTTTAACGTGTACGGTTTTTGTACATCGTTCTCACTTACAGTGTCAACATTAATCGATGTAACTAATATATTTGTAACAACAAAATTATTTAAAAGAGTGTCCATGGAGTTTCTTGCCCGTTCTTCTCCATAGGTACCTACTGCGCTTTGGAATGGGCAACTAGCTTCATATTTCTGACTGACCGACTCCTTGACAATTCAAAAGTGCCTGTAAATGGTTTAATTGAAATAAATGGTTTGAGTTATCAAAATAAACAAAGACTTAAGAAGATGATGATTGCATGGTTCCAGGTGGCTTTTCTGCCAACAATAGAAATTATTTAAACAAAACTATAAACATGGATGTCAACAACTTTTTTCATTACAATAGGATTGTAATTAAAAAAGTTGTTGACTTTAATTAAAAAAGGGATAGGAATAGGATTGTAATTAAAAAAGTTGTTGTTAATTACAATCCTAAACAATGTCAAAAACTCATATTTTAGTTAGATCCTTTCAACATTTATCTTATATCATCTGTAAGAAAATAATAACTATAATCACTTTACTATCCCCCTTTGTTACAGAATATCATTGTCAAAAAATGTACAGCACTGGATTTTGAACAGTACATCCAAGATAACAAGACTCTTCTGCTGAATGATCCACTTAGGGACATTCTACTGTACCCAACTGATGATGTCTCTGTAAGTTATTTTAAAAATTCATTTACACACTTGTCTTTGGTAAGCCTTACACTTAGCTTTTTCATTCAGTTAACTTATGCCCAGCTGTAATTGAAAATCTCTATTCAAAATGAATACTTAATATTTTGTAATAAAGAATACAAACTCTAAATGACTCTTGTTACATATTTCACACTTACTTCATTTTATAGGAAGTTCTCTTTGTGTTCATTGAAAAAGGTAAATGCTTGGATAATAAAACTTTACTTTTAAACATGGAAACACTTTATAAAAAAACTGAAGATGTAAATGTTTGGAAGAATGAGCTAAAATTATACTTTAGTGCAGTTGCAGTGCTCTTTTAAGGTTTATCTCATCTGACATGAAAGCAAATAAATAATATTAAAACCCCAGAGAGTTGCAGACTGCAGTAATCTTAGTACTAATTGAGTTTTTATTAAGAAAAAGAAAACCTAAATGGGAATCCCCTTAGGCTCGGTTCCTATAAACAAATACACATCGTTTTGCTTACCAATGGTAGCATTTGTTTTGGCCAAACTATGCATTTTGAGAGAGATTCGTAAGCTTATTTTACCTGTGATAGCTACTTCCATATGGGAGGGTCTACTATACGAAGCTATGAGTCTGTTCTTCATAATTGGTAAAGAAATAATAAGAGATTATTTTAACCATTAACATTCCTTAAATTATAGGAATTGGCCATCACTGTCTTAGGTCCAGTGCCCCAGCCCGTAAAAGCCCCTCCTATGCAAGCATTCATTTTGCAGGGAATCTTATAAAAAGAAAACCATTGATAATGCACACTTAAAGTAGATAAGAAATGATTATTTATTTTTAGTTTTGAAAGCTGTGGTCTAGGTTTTTTTCCCTGTAAAATTAAACCAAACAAAACTTGAAATGTTTGCAAATGTTTAATGTATTGTCTGGCAGAGTGTTGTATTGCCCCGTCGCTGGAGGACAGTTACCACGGCAGTGCCCTGTGTTAGGACTGCGGCCTCCTGCCCTCTGCTCACGAGACAGGCCCTGCTTAGCTACGCCTCCAGTTGGAACCTAATACATTACAAGTTCAGTAACTACTCTGGCACCTATCTCAATTTACCAAGGTAAGTAACTGAGTAAATGATGATCTAATTGAAAAAATATATATGAGGAAATGTTTACGTTATAATTATTTATCTGTGGCATTATGTAATGCACATCCGTCGTCCTTATCTTTTTCTATTATGACATTAAGTGAAGCAGGTAGTTATGAAATGTATATTTATTAATGATTAAACGAACTTACCTTAAGTGAAGTTCGATCATGATAATACGAAGGCTTTGTCCGAAGAAATTAGCATAGAGATTACATGTAGTAGACATACGCCATCTGCACTGTGTTTGAGAGTTTTTTTTTCAATTCCCGCCTTCGTCTGACCATCCCAGCGAACTTCATTTGCTTTAGAGCATCTGGTTGATATTTGAATAGGTACACTGGGTAGATGGTAGGGTGGGATGCTAATCTCTTCGGACAAAGTCTTCGTATAATTAGGATCGAACTTCACTTAAGGTAAGATTGTTTAATCATTAATTATACTCGGCTTTGTCCTCAAGATTAGCATAGAGATTACATGTAGATGTTGAGAGTTTGTTATGAAAATATCAACAATAAATAAACACAGTTTTGAAAAAACCAAGGAATAAAATAAAATATTTTCTTCAATACAAAATAACAAAAATTGCGTTATTTTCTCCTCATTAATGATTAAATAATGTTATAGGTGGGTAGTCAATCAGTATTTAACAAAAATGCTTTTCGCAAAATAATCGTTACTCACATCAGATATATTCTTATTATAAAATTCGGTCCTGCCTACTGTTTTTCGAATTACATCTAAGCTTACTCCAAGTTGGTGAGCTTTAGAAGTTGAGGCGTGTCTAGTGTTATGTGCAGTAAATATGGACACATCAATTCCACTCCCGCCCGTAGTATTTTTCTAATGTGTTCCATAGTTTTGAATACATAAAATGCTTGGATACCATTGGCGGGATGGCTGTAACCATATATATGACGGTTTAACCGAACCGATCTATAAGAAATTTTAAACTTCTCGACCTTTTGAGCGACGATAATGTTGACAACAATAAGGAAACTTGTTTGTACCGATATTTTTGACTTTTTGGTTGCGTCTATTTATTTGAATACCCTGAGCGTCACTAACTATTTGACGCTGACTGTATTTGGCAGTCGTGATACGACTTGGCGAAGGTCTTAAGTCCTAAAAAGGCAGCTAAAATTTCTAAATATTTTATATGTCGCGACCTTTCACTGCAGGGCTGCTCCCCATCCCGTAGTTGAGGCGTCACTATAAAAATCTTAACAAAATTTACTTGTTTTTATTTTATTAAAGGGATTTTTCATAGCTTGAGCCCACCATTTGAGGTCTGGCATGATCGACTGTGGAATACTTATGTATTTGTCATAGTTGACATCGTCTTTTATGTTCAGATATTTACAGCGCTCGAGTTCCCTAGTGTAAAGCCAGCCGTATTCAACGGCTGGGCATGCAGAGGTGAGCAAACCCACTAGACGAGCGAATTCCCTGACTGTACAACTATTTTTTTAAGAATTTTTTTTAATTGCAGTTTTTTATTTTTTCCCGTTTTTCTATAGGAAGGGAAATCTGAAAACTGTTTGAGTCTATTATGAAACCTAAGAATTTACAAGTAGACTATGGGGTAAGAATACTTTTTTCAGTATTTATTATGAACCCTAGAGCCTTTAGAAGTTTAGTAGTGTCCGATATGTTTTTAAGGCATGATTCGAAAGAGTTTGAAATAACTAAGGTGTCATCTAAATAAATTGTCGATAAATGTCCGCAAGATCTATGTAAGCCGATCACTGGTTTTATGATCTTTGTGAAAACAAAAGGGGCGGTATTCAATCCAAAGGGTAAGACATTAAATTCATACAGCCTATTTTCAAAATGAAAGCGATGGTACTTTTTAAATCATCATTAATTCGGATAAAAATTAAGCGTCTTTTAAGTCAATTGTACACATAAAGCATTCCTTTGAAATAAGTTTAATGGCCGTACGTAGATCTTCAAGTTTAAAATGTGTAGTATTGATAAACTTATTTAGTGCCTTTAGATTTAATATAAATCTTGATTTTCCGTCCGATTTTAGAACAAAAAATATGGGAGACAAGAATTGCTCAGCGCTGGGTTTACATTCTGCGATGGGTCCTATGTTAAGCAGATCCTTAATTGATCTTTCAAATTGAGCTTTCTCAGAGATGGAGTAGAATCTTTGTGTAGGAATAATGGTCTGGTTCACAGGCCTTGAAAATGGAATTTGATAACCATCAATCCATGACAGGATGTTCTTATCACCCGTCAAAAGTGACCATTGGTCGTGAAAGTAGGATAGCATACCAGCGGTTATTACCGAGTCTATCGGCGGCGGCCGCGAATCCGATCTTGACGCGACAGTTGTTTCGAAGAGTTGTCTTGATGACTCTTGTATGCAGGCTCCTTCGTCCTCTGATTACCCCTCGGCCTGTGGCTCGGGGGAGGACCACGCCAGTTTTATTTCTCTGGTAAAGTTAGAATTCTTATTTTTCATCGGCTTTTTGCTGGGCGGATACGGTGTGAATTACAGATCAGCTCCTGACTTCGTGATAGCTTTTGCTGCCCTTAATTCTTCCGACAGATCTTCACTGAAAAGGAATTTGTCTATTTTTGTTTCTTGCAGCTGATCTTTTAATTCCTTTTTCAGATTATACAACACAAAGTTCCTGCGTGTGTACTGACTGTCACACAAGAGTTTAATAGGGTGTATAAGTGGCTTGATTAGTGCCGTATTCTTTGGTTCCGATGAAATCAGTAAGGTGAGCGCTTCAGCTAAACATGATGTCGCGGAGGAAGTTTGTTTTTGTTTGAGTTTGATGCCTTTGTCTCTTTAGTAGACAGTCTCTGAGATGGCAGCCTTGACCTCGGGATTGAGAACGGGGGCATCAATTGACGTGCAATTTGCTGGAGGCAAATATCTTTGCAACAGTTCCGAGCGCTCTTCCTTAGAAAAGCCTGTAGATAGTAGCTATTTGCTGCAGGCGTATCGCAAGATCAGATTGAATATTCATACCGTACGTCTTGGTCCGACAGGGGTCCTCCCCTAACATTTCCTGCAGTTCAACATCTAGTTCTAATGCTGAATGTGACGCTTCTGTATGCAGCGGCGGCGTAGGCACCGTCAGTGACGGTACGGCACTGGCACTGGTGGACGGCTGAGGTTCAGCGGTACTTGTCGACGGTTGCGTATTGACGTTGGCGCCTGCCGTTGTTAAAGGCATGTCTGAAATGGAAATTTAACCATCTTAGGTATTTATTTAGGTTAAGTGACAGCCCCATAAGCTGACCTCATTACCCTTCCTAATGTAATAGGAGCACTATAATTATAGTAGAGGTCGCTAATGTAACTCGAGTTAGTAAAGTGACATTCCCTTAAAATGTCCGCAATACTTTCGCAGGCTAATGCGTGGTTACAGAATTTAGGTAGGTACCTTTAATAGTAAAGTAACAGTCCCACAGACTGCTCGCAGTACTATATAATCCTCAGGTTAACCGCAATAATTATTATATTTTCGAACATGTGGGTAGATGAAAATTTACCTTCAATGCATAGACGCTCGGGCTGCGGCGGCGCCGCCGTGACTTGCCTTGGCGATCTTGTTCTTGAACGTGAGCGCGATGATGTAGAACTTGACGAAGAAAGCGATTATGAGTCCGACAATGATGAGGATGATAACCGCCTCCCTGCTGATCTATGACGATCTCTGCGTCGTGCACGCATTAATTTACGCTCTATCTTTTTGAATTTATTGGCAATAGCTTCATAATTCTCTTCCGCTGGTCGAGAACGTTTACCCATGGTCAAAACGAAAGGATGCACAACACAAATTATAAATTTAACGGAAAGTGCACTTATTGGCGAAGTACTGAATGTGTAATGAAGTTCGCTGGTGTTGTCAGACGACGGCGGGAATTGAAAAAAAAACTCTTAAACACAGTGCAGATGGCGACACCGTATGTCGACTACATGTAATCTCTATGGTAATCTCGAGGACAGAGCCGAGATAATCGAATATAATTTTTATATGTAGTGACAAAACTTATATAAGACAAAATTTAGATAAATAAGTTGTAAAGTCAAGATTAGAAAGCAAATTGAATGAAAATAACTTAAACAGTCTGTTGGAATCCACCACCGAATACGAACAGAATAATAATAGTATGCATGTCATAAAATCTGCATTTTAATATCATTGTTGAAAATGCATTGATTATCGGTTTCCCATCTAAAACGAATGAAAGGCGGTTGCATGCAATGTGCTAAAATTGTAACAAACAGTGGGGTTCTCATTAGTACTTATAATTAACATACTTTACATGGCAATGAACATTGTATGGTCAACAAAAAGTTATGTGCTGTATTCCCAAGGCCAGGGCATTTAGCTCTCATATCTGATGCATGAGTCATATCCTAGTGATTGCACAACATAGGATGAAAAGATTTTATACCAAATATAGTATCTAAATTAATAAGTCACATAATAAGCTAACGAGGTAGTCGCGGCAGACGCTTTTACTGATTATATTTATATTTATTATCTTCCAATTCGTTTCTCTTGACTAGTTTATTTTTATTTTCGTAACATAAATTAACGCACTTATAAGCTAATCTTAAAGGTTGTGACCACTACCGAAAATTAAGAAGTAGGTATTCTTAAAGTTATGAAAGCTCTCTTTGTGAGTTGTGTGTTCACTTTTTAAGTTTTTATTCCTTCGTTCTAATTGGGTGAAATTATTTTTATCCACATTCTAATGAATATTTGACGACACGTTCATAATCGTATCAATATTCGCGTTAAAAACTGATAACATGAAATGGCAAGGATTTCCTGAGTCAGTATTTCAGAGAACCATTTTTATACAATGTGTATGAGTAAATCCAAACACACCACATAGATACTGCTTATCAATTCCATGACCATTATCTTTTCTTTCACAGGCCAATAGAGAATAAATTTCCGGAAGAGGTTTACGATATTGACGCCGAAACTGAGAGTGATAATGAGACACAGGCAGCCAAGTTGGACCTAGGTACCAAAGAGGGGCACTTGCTCAAAGGTCCCGAAATCGGCTCAGATAGGATATTCAGTAACCTTGCTTCAAAGTCTTTTAAGAAACGTTATTGCTCAATGCTTCGAGAGGCCGATGGCACGTACATTCTCGAAGTGTATAAAGATGATAAGAAGACGGATACGAAGCTCACTATCGTCATGGACTTTTGTTCTGATGTTGTCAGGGTAAGGGTATATCAACTGTAACATGATCGGTTACAAGTTCTGAAAGTAGATTGTTGATCGACTACTGAATCGATTTTATTATGTAATTTGCCATACTGACCGCCGATTGAGCCAAAGAAAATTAAATCGTATGTCAAGGCAATAAGAATCATTTTTAAATGCATAAAGTAATGGGGTCAAAACGGTTTTCTTAATAACAACAGTCAGCTTTAAATAAAAAAGTTTTGGTTATTGTATTATGCTTTTAACTAAATACTCTAATTGGGGTGTTTGAGGTATTGCGTTAATAACGTTATATATTATTTTAATAATATATTTTATCTAGCCAAGGACACGGAGTGCACAAAATCATTACTTGAAAATTTTATTTAAAAATTGTATAATCTGCTTGTAATGATTATAATATTGCTTTTGTCTCAAAAATTTACTACCAGTAACAATTTTACTGACGCACCTTTTTCGAGACTGCCTGGCGAACACCAGACTCAACATCGAGAATATGCTCTCCTTTTAAGTTTAAAACTAATAGGGAAATTCCGAAACAAAATGAACATTATTTGGTCTCCCAAATGTAAGTGCTAATCACTAAGCTATTCCATTTACCTGCTGATAAAAACGGAAGTAAATATATTTTGTGGTATCAGTATCTTCAATTTATTATTGCGTGTGTTTACAGAATCCAAAAAGGGGAAAGTATTCTTTCGAATTGCGGATGTCTGGTGGGAAAGGCTATACTTTTGCAGCTGAAAACGAAGAAGATGTTAATGATTGGATCAATGCTTTCAAAGCAACCTTGAAGAAGAACCAGGATAGCCTGGAAACTCACCAAAGTGATGAAGCATTGGACAAAGGTAAGATAAACGAGATTGTTTCGTTATAATTATGAATCCTATACCAAACAAAAAAGTTTTAAAAGCGTTTTATATTCTCCGGTATCGTTACGAACTTCAAACAGGCAGCTTAAATATGATGTACTTATGTGGTTTTTAAATATTAGCATGGAAGCTAGCACGACTACACAGTTAGTCGCTAGCACGACTAACTGCGTTGCATGCATCAGGCGCCGATCTAAGTATAACCACCTGTTTAGGCAATTTTAATGGGGTGGGTATTAAAACCTACATTCTTATTTTGATGACAAAAATGAAACTTTAAATCATACTGGGCAAAACTCATACTAATAACATCCTTGTTCAGATGCCGACGTCTCCCTAACAGCGGAGCCTCCGCCTCCTCCTACTTACGGTACTCTAAAGGGTCTGGAGCACAGCATGAACCCTCTCCTGATGCGGTACTCCCGTGAGACAGACATGTCCATAGCGGCCGCGCGCAACGAGTGCCGATACAACATCTTCAACATGCCGTATAAGCGCGCACCCTCGCCTGAACCTCAGCTCGAACCATTCAAGTACGTAAACTTGTATGTTGAGTCTCGGATAACTGTCTTGATTTGGAGCAAACCAATTTTTTTTAAAACTTTTATTAATACAAATGGTCACTCAAAAATAAATTATGATACGCTAAAGTAAATAGTTGAGTAAGTAGCAATGCATGTAAATAATCTGAGATTTTAAATTGAAGTACCTTTAGCTAAATGTTTTTCTTTTGTTTTGTCAATTTCACGTAGTGAAAGCGACTTTTCCTACACAGGTCAGGTTTCGTATCTGTTTGTTGTGGCTTTTTTGTGACTTCGCTCAGTCGTAACAATAAAACTATTTCTGTAAGAGTGACATTCCTCAAGGTTTTTTTTTTTTTTTGCAAAACGTAACTGTCGCGAACATTCTTGTTTACACGGTCTACGTTGAACGGTATTTTATATTGTTTCAGAGAACACTTTGGCCAAAGAATTTTGCTCAAATGCGAAAGCTTAAAGTTTAGGTTACAAGCGCCCATAGACGGCGATAAAGAACTATTGTGTCAAGTAGAGCCTTATTACACGTACTTAGCGTTGTATGACGCAAGGAGTGGGAAGAAACTCACGGAGAACTTCCACTTTGACCTGAACTATGATGCCGTCAAAGATCTAGTCAAGGACACGGAGTGCACAAAGTCATTAGTTGAAAATTTTAGTTACGATGTTAAGTTAGACGTTAATCAGATACCGGAAGAGTGGTTTCGATCGAAGAGACAGGTATTGTAGTAACATTAATTTAAATAAGAAAATAAGTGAAACTGAGATACATTTATGATCATTTATATTCATTTAAAAAGCTATAACGTTTTATGTTCATTCTCAGGTAATGTTGTCTGTAAACAATCCTCACCCAGACTTGTTTCTGGTGGTGAAAATTGACAAAATCTTGCAAGGTCATGTGAGTCAAGTAATGGAGCCGTACCTCAAGGCTACTAAGGACCCGAGACTTGGGCTCAAAGTCCACAAAAATGTTCAGGCTTACTCAAACCGCGTCGGAACCTACAGGATGCCCTTTGCTTGGGCAGCGAAACCTTTGTACAAGTAAGTCTTACAAATTTTTTAGCAATATTAAATTCAGTGCATTTTATCTGCGCGTTCTTCTGTGTATCAAACATACAAATATCTCTTCACAAACTTTCATAGTATTAATCTCTCATCAATAATCGTCATATTTCAGCCAATTTACACAAACCGTATGAAAATCCGTTCGATAGTTTTTGAGTTTATCGCGGTCAGGGATACATACAGACGAAGTGGGGGGCCTGACTTTGTTTTTTCATATGTAGTGATTTTAGTAGGATTTTTATAAAATCTCATCTGCATTTTTATCACATCTGTGAAGTTTCGCCAATCTATTTCAGAAGCTCAGGATCTTATACAAATGGTTTTGTTACAGAATGTACAGCAATGACTTGGATTTGACACCCGAATTCCCTTCGATATATCGACAAGAGCCAAACAAAATGTCAGATGATGATCTGCTAAAAATATTATCCGACTACCGTAAATCTGAGAAAATGGCTAAACTAACTGTGATACCTGGCTGGCTCAGTATTAATATACATCAAAGTAACGAACCAGTACCAAGTAAGATTATCTTTTATTTCATGAGGTTTATCTCAACAATACTTAACATTCTGAATTTACTAATATTTTACTTGATGCATTACAGATTGTATGTCAAACTCCTATGCTGCATTAAAACCTTTTCCACTTCCGCCTACGTCGCCTCTCACATTAGAACTGGCAACACTAAACGTGGAACCGGAGCAGCCTTATGCAGCCTTCATACATCATCTGTACGCCCGCCCGTTAGCTTTGAATTTCGAATCTCAGAAAATGTTTGCCAGAGCCAGAAATATTGCCTGTTCTATCGAGTTGAGGGATAATGATACTGGAGAACCTAAGTCGCTACAGGTAAAACAATTTATTTTCAGAAGTGCGATTTTCAATGGGGAAGGTCGGGCAAAGCTAATTGTAGATGCCGTGACCATAGCTAGGTCCCTACGGCCTACAATAAATTTGACATTTCGTTCACTCATTTCATTTTATGTTCATTCATGAGTTCGATTAAATTTCACTATTTCGTTATTTTCGGTGATTTCAGTATTTCAAATCAAGTACTTGACATGGAAAGTGTCAGAATTTTAAACCTTGAATATTTCTTCAAAATGTTTTCGCATAAACTCGAACTCAAATAAATCTCTACGAATAGCTTTAAACCATAATCTTCTAATTTTAGGGGCTTTCGGGATATTGTAGACTCCAATTTCGGAGTATCTAGGAACACAACAAAGCGTCATTTTTCGCTAAAATAAAATAAAACCACATCACGCGTTGTATTATTAGCTTGTGTTGGGAACTAGCTACAACAGCGCCATTTTGACAGTTGCCTTCCCCATTGCCAAATGTTAAAAAGACCGCAAATTGTATGACTACTTAGGCCTAGCTAACCTTGATGAACTTTTCCCCAATATTCTAAGGAAAATGATATAATTAAGAATTAATTATCGATAATAAAATTACTTATTACCTATTGATCGCAAGCGCGGATACGTGGGGTGTGGGCAATGTGCGCAGTTACCCCCCCTCCCCTGGCTTTGACTAAACGGAGTTAAAAACTCAAAATTAGGCATAAAGATAGTTTTATAACCTGTTTTATAATTTCATTATTAGGGTGGATTTCACAATATCTTACACAATAAAACTGAAGGTATAGAAAAGTCGAATCATCCTTGAAAAGGCACATTGTTGAGTTTAAGGAAAAATAGGTGTCTAATGATTTTTTTAAAGGCTTTCACGGTTTGAGAAACCCTCCTTCCCCTTCCTTAGAGAGAAACATTTGCCCCCTTTTGAGTGGAAACCTAGATCCGCGCCTGATTGAGCGTCACAATATAACAAGACATAGTAAATAATAGCACCCTGTAACTGCCTACTGCTGTGCAAAAATCCTCATACAAAGACGCAATAGCCAAAATCAATTTGCTTGAATTAACCATTTAGTTTTTTGCTGGTTCATCTCAATAGGGATGATTATAATTATATTATTATATCTGTGTAATGAAATGGTGGTGTAAAAATGAAGATACTGTAATAATAAAAATTAAATGGATAATACGGTCCCTAATTGGGAAGCCAAATGTAATAATAAAAATTAAAAGAATAGGTGTGTGTGTGTGTGTGTGTGTGATCTCCTAAAAAAAAGTATGTTATGGTAAGAAATTAAATTTCGGGCGCCGTGGAGCGACACACTATTAATAGATAGCCAGATAAATAAAGTTGGAGAGATTGGACCATTAATCTTAGGATGGGGGCCTGTGGATGTCAATGGTGATTAAAAGACTCACTACCTTGAACGTTCCCAGTTTATTGTACCTTTAGCCTAATGTATACTATTATATTAATATAAAGTTTACTTGCTATATCATCATTGCATCTTTAAATTCGCAGCTGAAGGCTGTTATGTTCTATAGAAAAAAAAAATAAAAAATATGTAACTTGAAGCTTGACCCCGAGAGCCGGAAGGTGGTACCTCTCAGGTAATCAGCCCCCGTGGAAGGCCAGTAGAAATTTATTTGAAGTAAAGGTGGAATAAGCACCCACAGTTGTAGGCTGTGGACAAAAAGGAACTCTGAGATGTGTTTTCACTCCGAACTCGGACACGCGGGGACGCATCGACCAACAAAAAAAACTTACCGCTTATTCCAGGTATATAAACTCGCGTCTCCCTCGGTGTACCGTGAAGATATTTGGTATAAGAGACGTAGGGAGGCGACGAGGAAACCTGCGAAAAACCGTAAGATGGTCACAAACGAACCGCCATCGTCGAAGGAAATTTTCTCTCGAAAAGAGCAACTTACCAAAAATCGGATCGAAATATCCACCGGGACCATTCCACGGGTCCTTTGGTTTAGGATTAGGGCATTAAAGCGCCACAATAAACTAGATTAGTTACGATTCCATTCAGGAAAAATCAAGAGACATGTCACTTGACCAACAAAGATCGCAAAAGTGAAGTCCAATTTTGACGTCCAAAAATGTCATACGAAATGTATCACAGATAAAAAAAATAAAATTAAGAAATCGTTCCGAAATCGACTACAATCATCAATACATGTAACGGTGTAAAAAAACTCGTTACATTACATCCCTCCCCGAAAAAAATAAAAGAAAGCAATTTCTTTTATGCCAAAAAAACAACGATCAAGGTAAAACGAACAGTTTCCCAAAAAAACAGGAAATATAAACAGCGTGTATACAAACAACACTTACAGGTGCAGACTAAATACTAGCACAACCGACCCATAATGTCAAAAGAACCACAAGAGTACAGTTAAGCACCTTCGCCACTGACTAACAAGTTAAATCCGAGTTCTACTATAGAATCAGTTAAGTGCAGCAGTCGCTTAACACTGTACAACAATACAACAGAACTATACCCAATTGAGTGCGGTTGGGCACCATCGCCACCGACTAACAAGTATAAAATTCTAAAAAGACACAAAAAAAATACCAATACAAATTCGGTTAGGCACTATAGCCGCCGACTAGCAAGTATAAAGCTTTACAAACAAACAAAAAAATACTAATAAGAGTTCGGTTAGGCACCATAGCCGCCGACTAGCAAGTATATGTTTAATGTAACAGGATAAAAAGAATATTAATTCGAGTACAGTTAAGCGCAAAGGCCGCTGTTTAACGAGATTAATCCAAAAAATTCTATATGAGTGCAGTTAGGCACCATCGCAACTGACTAACAGGAACAAATTATAACTGTGAGAAACAGTTAAGAACCTTCACATCTCTAAAGATGCAAAGGAAAAAAAAATGTCGTGATCGGCTCAACTCCACCAACTTTCCGGGCACAAACAAAAAAAAATGTTGTGATCGGCTCAACTCCACCAACTTTCCGGGCACAAACAAAAAAAATGTTGTGATCGGCTCAACTCCACCAACTTTCCGGGCACAAACAAAAAAAAATGTTGTGATCGGCTCAACTCCACCAACTTTCCGGGCACAAACAAAAAAGAAATCACTGTGTTCTTCCTAAGTGCACCACGAAATATTCCGGGTGACAGAGTCACTATAGGAGCACAATGATAAAAAAAATAGGTAAACCTCTACAAGTGTAAACAAAACGTACAAAGGTAGTAGGCACCAATTCAGGAATTGCATGCAAAAATTTACAAAGGAAAATTGCATACAAGACTGTTTAAAAAAAATATATACATGATAATAATAGTATAATAATAAGATCTTTCGATATGGAAAATGTATCTGTGTGGGTTGAAGAAGTTTATAAAAAAAATGTCCTAAGTTGTAATTTAGAATGTTAAGTCAAGATTTTAATACATTTATAAGAAGTTACCTAACATACATCTTCATTCAAATCGTCGATAACCTATCATCCATCCTATCGTACATCACATTATCAAAAACGACCTTCAATCAAACTCATCAAAATCAATATTAACAATGGAAAACCAAATTAAAATTTAATTATATCCTTAACATGATAACGACCAGTCGTTCCCTTATTAAGGTCTTTCAGAATATAAACATTATCAGAAATCTTTTCAATAATTTTACATTTAATAAACTTAGGAGCAAGTTTTGCCGAAAAATAAGTAGGTGCATGAGATTGAACGAAACTTCTTCTCCACACGACATCACCCACATCAAAAGAAATGACTTTGCGACCTTTGTTATAATAGCGAGCATTACGCTGATAAGCTTTTAATAAATGAGTTTGCACTTAAACAAAAATATTACTAAGTGAATTGAGAGAATCGGCATAGTGAACTCTATTGGAAATTTCCAGTTCATCTATGTTATCGATAGAATCACTAAAACGATGTAGGTAAAGAAGCATCAAAAATAAGTTCTCTACCAAACATCAAAAAATTAGGTGTGAAATCTGTGGCCAGATTAACACTATTATTCAAAGCTAGTTGAATATTAGGTAAATATTTAGACCAAGTTTTATGATCATCTTTGACAAAACAAGCTATGCAAGTTTCAACAGTTTTATTATATCTCTCAACAGTATTATTTTGAGGCGTGTATAAAGTATTATAAAATATTTTATTAATGTTAAAACCCTTCAAAAACTCTACAAAATGTTTAGAAGTGAATTGTGTACCATTATCACAAACAATTATTTTGGGACAACCAAATTTAAGAAATATTTCTTTTTCAAAAAGTTTATTTATTACTCTAGTAGTAGCATTTATCATAGGAAAAATCCAGCAGTATTTAGTGAAAACATCAACAACTGAAAGAATATATTTATGTCCAGAATAAGATTTAGGCAATATACCTATAATGTCTACTGAAAGCATCAACATAGGACGATCAACTTTTTTAGGGTTAACCATAATACCAAAAGGAGGTTGAGTGGTATGTTTATAAGCTTTACAAGTATCACAAGCAAGAATATATTTTTGAACATCTTTAAACATCCCTTTCCAAAAATAGTGTTGTTTTAATTTATTTAAAGTTTTATGAATACCTAAGTGTCCAGAATTAATATCATCATGATTAGAACGAATTGTATCTAATATGTGTTCTTTAGGAATAACTATCTTCCAATTAAGATTACTATTGGGATCAAACTTACTTTTACAAAACTTATATAAGGCTTTATTTTCTACTCTAAAGTTCTTATATCTGCAAGGAGACTTTTGACAATTAATAAATACTTTTTTATACCAAGGATCATAAATATCATCATCGGGTAAGACTAAATTAAACCAAAGCATTCATAGAATTAAAAGAAGGCAGAGCGTGCAAAGCAAAAGCTGAGGAAGAGTGTGCAATCCTTTCATTATGATCAAAAGGGTGTGGTACTTCTGTCAAATTAATCATGTCCGGAGCAGTTTGTGCAACATTAGGATCTGCGCAAGCGCCATCAGATTCTATGTGGTCTTTAGCAATAGGCGGAAAAGACTGGTCTTCATTAGCCATCATGAATAAACTAAACGAAAATTGATGAGCAAAGCAAGATGTAAATTAAAAAAAAAGTGAAATATTTGAGGGTAAGTGTAAAATATTTTCTAAGTTTTTTTGTTTTGATGAAACTATCAAGTAAAAAGATGCAATAATAATTTACAGGATAAGTTTAAACTACTTAAAGTAAGGTTACCAAGTTAAACCAAAGTTTACTTAAGATTAAATATGAAACAAAAACTTCCAAAGTTGTAAAATACTTGAGGTTAAAAAGATATGTTCAAAGTTTGTTTTGATGAAAATTTCAAGTTTAAAAAATGCAGTAACAATTTACAAGATCAATTCAAGTTACTAAAAGTAAGATTACTTAGTTAAACTAAAGTTTGCTTTAGATTAAATATGAAACAAAGTTTCACCGCACTTAATTTACACTGTTGAGACACTTAGATAAAACAAACTGTCTTACCATACAAAATGTTGGTTTTGTAAGAGAAAAGAAGTAATGCTGTAACCATAAACATTAAACATACACAATAGTACAAAATACAATAATGTTAGTAGAAAATACTGTTTACTTAAAAGCAAACATCCAAAGAATTTAAGTTTTAAATTACAACATTGTACAATAATGTGTTACTACAAAATATCAAGATGCAATGAATCAATAACAAAATAAGTAAGCTAAATTCAAGTCCCTGTTCGGGCGCCAAATGTAATAATAAAAATTTAATGGATAATACGGTCCCTGTTCGGGCGCCAAATGTAATAATAAAAATTAAATGGATAATACGGTCCCTAATTGGGAAGCCAAATGTAATAATAAAAATTAAAAGAATAGGTGTGTGTGTGTGTGTGTGTGTGATCTCCTAAAAAAAAGTATGTTATGGTAAGAAATTAAATTTCGGGCGCCGTGGAGCGACACACTATTAATAGATAGCCAGATAAATAAAGTTGGAGAGATTGGACCATTAATCTTAGGATGGGGGCCTGTGGATGTCAATGGTGATTAAAAGACTCACTACCTTGAACGTTCCCAGTTTATTGTACCTTTAGCCTAATGTATACTATTATATTAATATAAAGTTTACTTGCTATATCATCATTGCATCTTTAAATTCGCAGCTGAAGGCTGTTATGTTCTATAGAAAAAAAAAATAAAAAATATGTAACTTGAAGCTTGACCCCGAGAGCCGGAAGGTGGTACCTCTCAGGTAATCAGCCCCCGTGGAAGGCCAGTAGAAATTTATTTGAAGTAAAGGTGGAATAAGCACCCACAGTTGTAGGCTGTGGACAAAAAGGAACTCTGAGATGTGTTTTCACTCCGAACTCGGACACGCGGGGACGCATCGACCAACAAAAAAAACTTACCGCTTATTCCAGGTATATAAACTCGCGTCTCCCTCGGTGTACCGTGAAGATATTTGGTATAAGAGACGTAGGGAGGCGACGAGGAAACCTGCGAAAAACCGTAAGATGGTCACAAACGAACCGCCATCGTCGAAGGAAATTTTCTCTCGAAAAGAGCAACTTACCAAAAATCGGATCGAAATATCCACCGGGACCATTCCACGGGTCCTTTGGTTTAGGATTAGGGCATTAAAGCGCCACAATAAACTAGATTAGTTACGATTCCATTCAGGAAAAATCAAGAGACATGTCACTTGACCAACAAAGATCGCAAAAGTGAAGTCCAATTTTGACGTCCAAAAATGTCATACGAAATGTATCACAGATAAAAAAAATAAAATTAAGAAATCGTTCCGAAATCGACTACAATCATCAATACATGTAACGGTGTAAAAAAACTCGTTACAATACACGCTTTCAAGTTTTTGTAGGGGATTATTCTCGTCCTTGTCGCGCGGTACGGACAATGTACGGCGCTAGGATGAAGTTCATAGTCGTGACGTCACTTCTACAATAGTGGTGTCCTTGTCTAACACTTATCTTAAAACGTTTGTAACTAAGCAATTTGTTGCACTATTTGGAAACAAAAAAAAATTTGAGATATAAAAAAAATTACCTTCATCCCTACTGGAAATGACCAATTCAGATCCGCGCACCTAACTTCTGGTGTTTCATAAGTTACCGTGTACGTTTAAATACAAATAAAATATTTTGCATTTCTAGGCGGTCTATGGAAGATTCGGCATGACATCACAATATCGCTGTTCAGTGCTACATCACAATGCGAACCCAACATGGAGTGACGAAGCTAAAATCCGACTGCCAGCCACAATAACTTCCCAGCATCATCTATTGTTCACTTTCCATCACATTTCGTGTGACCTTGCGAAGAAAAACGATGCTAACGTTGAAACATGTATTGGGTAAGTATTTTCATTGTTTTTTTTTTTTTCAAAGTGTTTAATAATATATGGCTAGAAAAGAGGCATGCTAAGACTCTTAAAAGAGATGTATGGAAGCAGACATGTTACACCAAACTAATTTTTTTAAAGTCTACGATCATAAGATTACTTTTTGATTGTTTGACTTTTGACTACCGTAATCATATACACGTGCAACCTGTTACCAGTATATGCCAGTATATTACGAAATATTTCTTGAACCATGTGATGATTTCATGACTTCAGTTGGCCTGCCATCCTGCATTTTTTATCCAATTAAGCCCTTCGCTGGACATGGTCCCATATTCCGCTGTAACTGCAAATTGTCCGCCTTATCCACCACCACTTTCTCTTTAGATTCTTAAGAGGTATGTCAACGTCAATTGATCTTCAAATGTTGAAATATAAAATGTGTAAAATTTAATAATTGTGGGAGAAAAAAAAAAAAAAAAAAAAAATTAAAAAAATTTTTATAATACTCAATACTTTATTGCATTCCATACGTGTTACATAGATGGTAAAAGCTAAATGAAAGATCAATATGGACCCTGTCGGGCACAGCAAATATCCGCCCTTATTGTTCCTTGCGAACAATACACCATAGGGCTGACTCATATTTAGAACTATTTATGAACTATACTCCATTTGAGATAAGATTAGACATCTAAATAAACAATATTACAGTCCGTTCAACCGATTTTGACTTCTATTGCGTTGGTGGCATGAGAAATGGTAGCTGCAGTAAACAGTTGGTATTTTAACCACGTTTTTGCTTTTAATGTTATCCTTATGCATACGGAATAGTAGTCAAAATCGGTTAAATGGACTGTAAAAAGTTTTATTTAGGTTTATTTATGTGAAATTTTATTTTAAATGGAGTATAGTGAATAATATTATATGAATGAACAATCTAAAATGGATTGTTACGATATTCGTTATTATAATAACAAACTTGCTTTCGTTTCAGATATGCATGGATACCGCTGTTGAAAAATGATAAGCTGGTTGATGAAGTTGTAAACTTACCTATAGCAACACATTTGCCGTCTGGATACTTGGCTATTCAGCCACTAGGACTTGGGAAAGGGGTACGTTCTATTTATGTTGTTCAGACATATTCCTTTTTGTCATTCGTATCAGCAGGAGTTGTCCTAGAATGACTCTTGCCCCGGTTTAAAGAGATCGGCTAACCAGTAACTTTACTTATAGCAAGGGGACGCAACGTACTGGGTACTGGCGTTTTAAGTAACGTCGAGGTTTATATGATCACTTAGTTTTACTGGAAGTAATGCGTCATAACAATAATGTGAAACATAACAAACTATTAAGCGCATGACAATACTGGGAAATGCATTCCAGTGTCATTTTTGGTTTAACGTTTTCTTTAAAACCATGTTTATTTTACAGAACACGGGTCCAGAAGTTGTATGGGTGGAAAGTGAGAAACAACTCTTCCGCTGTCAACTGGTCCTGGACTCCACCGTAGCTACCAGAGACTCTCACTTGCATAATCTGTTCAATCAAGCGGAAAGACTGATCAAGTCCAGTTCGCCCCCCACCTCGCCGTCCCCCCCGCCGTGGAATGACGTATGCAACGCGCTCAAAGCTGCGCACGCTATCAAATTGAGCTCGCTCGTCGGTTTCTTGCCGACTATTATGAATCAACTTTTTGAATTGATGGTAAATATTTTTGTTAAAGTGTTTATGCCCTGGACATAACATCACATCTGTAACCCAGTGGGGTAGGCAGAGTCGCCAGTTACCTATGTTTAAAATGGTAACTTATAAATGAAACATTATAACGGAAGGGTGGGGGTCAATACTCAGCTGTGGGTGAAACAAGGCTGCCAATGTGTGAATGAATTATTTAATGAAAGTTATCATACGTATATTTTCAGCTCATAACTCCTTGCATTCTATTTCCAGACAGTTGAAAAAAGCTACACTCAAGACATGGGTTACCAGATTGTAAAATTGATAGTCCATTTTGTTCATATGATACACGACTATGGTCGAAAAGACTTATTGGATAGTTACGTTAAGGTAAGCTAAGTATTTTACTAGGTTAATCTAGCAAATTATAATAGTATGAATTGTAAATAAATCGCCTGTTTTCCTTGGTATGTATAATAGCCTTGCTCCATTTTTTTCTCTTATTTATGTCAAGACCGATCTATTAGCAAACTATTTCCGCTTATAGTTCTAATCTTTATCAGAATAAAAACTACCTTTTGCACTTTTTTGTCGACAGTACGTATTCAACTGCGTCGAATTTAAACTACACACAATGTTGACGGCCCCACTTCACATGTTTGTGGACCCCAACCAACCGGACTTTCTATTAGGAAACAAATTCATGCAATATTCCGGCTTTTTCTTCGATATAATCACTAAAAGCATGGCGCAGTATCTAATCAACACAGGAAGAATTAAAGTAAGTACCTACCTCGTAATAAAATAGTATAAGGAAAACCACACTGTATTTATAATAATAATGTTCATTAATTTTAAGAGTTCCGATATTTGTTATTATTAATCAAATGAAATAATCATTTATTTCAGAAAATTATTCCCATGACCACTGCAATCAAGTACATAGAAACACAAAAAAAAACAATAAAAATATAAATTCAATAAAATTGAATATTTTCCTTGCAACTATTTAATCAATTCGTTACCTGTTTTAGATGTCACGTAGTGAAAGATTTCATGCTGATCTTTTAGAAAATATTGACAAATTGGTATCAACTGTGGAGCCGTCTTACATATTACAGCAGCCGATGCAAACTCATATTTTTAACAAGAATCTTGCCACGTTTCTAAAGGTAGGTAATTATTATCATTAATTATAGAATGCTTTGTGAATATCTCATATGTTTCCTTAACATATAATTTGTTTATATTTTGTTGTAGTAACTTGACATTTGTATAACTTTATTTTACAGTCTTGCCTATCTTTCATGGACAGAGGTTTTGTGTTCCGACAAATAAAGAAATATCTAGACAAGTTTAAAGTCTGCGATCCGAAAGCACTATTTGACTTCAAATTCACGTTCTTACAAACAATTTGTTCGCATGAGCACTTTGTGCCTTTCAATCTGCCATTACACGCGAATAAATTGTCAAGAGATGGCGATGAAGGTAAGAATTCAGTATCATTGGTTACTGTATAAGCACAGTGTAACTATATACGCTATACCAAATATACATTGGTGTAGGTTGATAGTCAGTTTATAAATTTTATCATATTCACATTCGACGCAATATTCATAAAGCGATGTGGACAAATGTCCCGCGACACGTATTGTCAGACTTCACACTGTCTGGCAACATCGCGTTTCTCTTGCCTTGTCGACGCATCGCTTTTAGTAACAGAATCAAAGTAAGTTGCATGAGACACAGTAAATAATACTAATTAGTATAAATGTTGACTGAATGAAACGAGAACGTGTCGCGTAACATATTTTTTGACCACTGCATGCATAGACAAAGATGAAGTTACACTATGCTTTAAAATTTAATGGATTTGTCGCAATCCATTAGTGCTTACCTACCTGAATAACTGTTACTTTTACACAGATCCTGCCAGGCTGAGACTCACTGAAGATTTTGTAATGAGACACTTTCTTGCTGGAACCCTACTAAAACAAGTATTCCCTTGTTTTCCAAATATGTACATTGCTAACATACATTAAGCATGACTCATGCTTGAATACATTTATTATCATTATCCTTGCAAATTTTTCAAATGCGTTTGCATCCTTCAGGTGGAACAGTCATTGCGGGAGGCGCCATTAAAACGTAGGTCAGCGTTGAGTGTGTTACGGGCTTTGTTGACTAAACACGAACATGATGATCGCTATAGAAGTCGCCAGTGCCGAGCTAGACTTGCGTACTTATATTCGCCGTGGCTTACTATCGTTCTTGGTACGTATTTTTGATAAATCAGCACATGCCCAAAAAGCTTTTCATATTTCTTTAACCGTTTTACTTACAACTGGTATTCAGCGGTCCTGGTTAGGCTGGAAGCCGAACCTTACGTAGTTAAGAAAACACTAGGCAGATGTTTTTTTTTGGCTTCGCAAGGTTTGATGATAAATCTTAAGCACAGTTTAAAGTTCAATAGTGCTATTATGTAACCATCTCACCGTGTCAGTGCCACTGATGCTAGAGATTGACCAAGCCGGGATGACACTCACAGCCCACTCCACGTAAGTCTTCACTGTGAGATTTTTACAGAATCGACATGCTGTAGACTCACAATCCCGCTTCTCCTTTGGCACAAGCTTTTTCATTAGCTGTCTATCTCGCTCGACCAAATGCCGTCATCAATTTTATTACAAACATATACCGTACACAGTTAGCCACATAGATATTAATTTATACATTCTTACTAATTTATAATATGAAATATGTTAAATTGTCTTCATCAAATAATTATTATGTACCACAACCTGTACCCTAATTGCGTAATACACAATCAATCGGAATCTGAATCGTTTTGAATGCTAATACATTGCTTCATAAGTTCGATACAAAAATCTGCTCAACAATGTAAATAACGCAATGAATGTTGTTGAACTGTCAGAATACAACGGATTAGTCGTAATCGTTTACGAAAATATGTTACGCAATTAGGCAGCTGATCTCAATAATTATTAATAACATAACTATTTGTATATGTTTGTTATTTTGTTTTCCAAAGTTTTTTTATTTGAAGAATTTATTAATTTTATAGTTTTTTGCTGTGCCCGACAGGGTCCGTAATTGTTACTCTACCTTTTAGCTATTGTTACACCCGTAAAAATAACATTTTGTAATGCAAATAAAGATATGAATATGAATAATATATACTCTTACATTATTCGATTTTAATCTACATTTGAATAATCTTTACAACAGAAAACGCCCATCGTCTAATAACAAAAACCCTAGCAAGTCCTGTGGAGAATGGCCACGACAAAGTTGATGGAGATGCGACAATGAACCCAGTACTTAACAGCGCGCAGAATGCAGGAGCGTCAGCCAACAGCACTCCTAGGAGGAACCGACTTACTCTTCACTTCGATCATACTCCAGTCAGGAACTCCGCACATTTCAAGGAACCGCCTACTATATCGGGCAATCATATGTATGGGAAAGGTAAGTGTGACGTTTTGAACCGACTTATTTAAGAGGGGAAAATATCTCCAGCAATTGTGGATCGATTTCGAAAATTATTTTTGAATGGAAAGAATATGCCTCAGGGGTGGTCCCATAAATTTTCCTTAAAGTTGCACTATTTCTTCCTTTCCGTCATCCCACTGTAGAAGTTTATAAGTCTGCTAAAGTCCTCTCAATTCGTCAGCTTTTTGTTCTCCATGTGGCTTTGAAACAACGATCTCTTATTCCTTTTGTAAATACCGATAATAATTACGATATGAGAAGAAGAAGAAGGAATATATGCCAACCTAAATCAGTAAAATCCAAATTTGCCCGAAATTTCTTTTTTTTTCTTGGCCCATTTCTATATAACAGACTGAATCATTTACTCTCTGTTCATAACCTAAACAAAGCAGTTTTTAAAAGGAAAATAACTGACTGGCTTATCACATTAGATTATACACAAATTGAAGATCTTTTTAAAACTATATCTTGATATAAAAATTTACAAAAATCCCTTCGCAAAACACACATCCAAGCACCCCAAACCACGCACGCACACACTCACTCAACATCTCGCACACTCACCAACACGCTTTCACACACATTCACATACATCCTCCCTTGCATGTATTCTTAATTAAATTAATTAATAAATTACTTTAATTCAATAATTTTATAAATCATGTTTAATGAGCAGTATTGCAATATTATAATGTGTTATGTTTTTATTTCTATAAGATATACGAATCAGATCGTGTCCAGTGCAACGAAAATAATGTGAAACTTTGTTATGGGGGCCTGGTGACCTGACATACAGGTTTTGTAAAAAACTTAGTTTAGGCACCAGTCTTCCACAAATAACTATGAAACTGTGTCTGTAGACTAATAAATACTATATCTGTAATTTGTGGAAAGAAATAAATAATAATTTATTTATTTATTTATAAAAGTAGGTAGTTTTTCAGTTAGTTTCAGTAATACGTATGTTTTCCATTTAGTGTGTTCCACAGTGACAGGGCGTTATTTTGACATCATCATAGCAACTTGTGGTATACGAATTTGTGTGGGTCAAGTAAATCTTGTAATCTAAATCGTTTTTTTGTAAAAAAGTTTTATTAAGAACAATGGATGGATGATAATTTTAAAAGATAAGGCTGGCAGACAGGAATAGAAAAGGAATTTGAATATTTTTAATTAACAAAAGCGTGTGGAGCAGTGGTGGCCCAGTGGTAACTGCCGCGAGTTACGAGTTGTAGGTCGTAGGTTCGAACCCAGACAGGCGCTTTACTTTGTGTAAATTATTTCATCACCACTGCTCTTAAAACGGTGAAGGAAAACATCGCAAGGAAACCGGCATGCCTTAGAACCAAAAAATTTAAAGACATGTGACATCTACCAACCCGCACTGGGCTCGCGTGGTGGATTACTGCCCACACCTTCTACTGCAGAGAAGGGCCTGTGTCCCAGCAATGGGAACATAATAGTCTGATTATGTTATGTGCGCACACCATAATTAAAATACCTTATTATTTCTTTAGATCACACCAACAACATGTCGCAAAGCTCTTTAGAATCAGTATCTACAATGTCCGGTAGTGATTCGCTACCTAGAAACGTTGGACGACTCGACTTGAGCGAAATTGGAGATCAGGTCAATAGGTAAATGTCTCGCTTATAACATTATTCAATTTTGAACTTTATTCATATGCGGTTTGGGCCCGGACTTCACCAAAGCCGAGATGAGCCGAGATGTACCAAGCGGAGAGGAGAGGAATGCTTAACAGCTGGGGTGTGTCCAAAGAAGCTGTGCGCAGATGCGTACTGGCTAGACCTAGCCTGCGGCTTTGGTTGGACGTAGCGCATTTTGCGACGCTGTCCACTAGCAGTGCCGCTCGCCGCTCGCCGCTCACATCTCCTTTCGTCTCCTCTGCGCTGTCGCCAGCTTGCGAGGCACAGCTCACATCTGTGTATTGTTCGTGCTAAGCAAATATGAGACATCTCCTTTCCTCTCTGTTCAACCGTATCAAACAAAAACCAAGTGGAGACGAGATATGTAAATAACGAAATTCTATTGTTTTTTTTAACACATCTCACCTCTCGTTTCGTTTCCGCTTTGGTGGATGGAGTTCGGGCCTAACGGTTACTTTTGTATGCGTTGGTTTAGTGTGTGATCATTTATATCTTTGTACATACTTAATGGTACCCAAGATACAGGCTATGCCTAGTTTGGGACCAACGATACCTCCATATTGTAACTTTCGAATGTTCAAACAAACGATTTACGATCTTAATAGATTTGACTACTATCAACAATATACATTAATTATAATACTCATTCTAAAGACGTTGCAAAAAATATAAAACATCGGTGCAAAAATGGAGTAGTTAAAACAATCATTTATACTAATTTTTTAAAATATTTTAACTTTATTTTTTACAACTATTCAATATTGAACCATATTCATGATGTGACTAACGCTCATTTTCGTATGTGTAGGTTCGGTGTCATGTCCGCAGAAGAGGTGCGGGATGTGCTTTTGTGTTTCCTGTTCGTTTTGAAGTATTTGGATGATGAAAGACTTGTGGACTGGTGGAAGACACAATCGCCAGCACAGCAGCAATCATTCTTTAATGTTTTGGAGTAAGTTTACATTAAGAATTAATCCCAGTTATTAAGTAGCTACGCTAGTAGGTATACCAGCAGCTTAATTGCGTTACACATTTTCGTAAACGATTAAGACTAATCGGTTTTATTTTGACAGTTCAACAACATTAATTGCGTTCTTTAATTTGTGTGGCAGATTTTTTTATCGAACTTATGAAGTAATGGATTAGCAAGCAATCTGTTTCAAAACAATTCAGATTCCGATTGATGGAGTATTACGCAATTAGGGTACAGGTATAGCTGTGGCAATTCACGACGCCTCATGTGATTTTATAAACTTGTAGTTTAAATTTCAAATAGCGGCAATTTGAAAATTTGCTCAAGCTATTGAAATATTCTTGACTGCCTTTTGTGTATTTCACTGCCTATGTTCCCACTGCTGGGACACAGGCCTCTTCTTTTTGTGAGTCGGAGTGGGCCATAATCCACCACGCGGGCCCAGTGTGGGTTGGTGGATGTCACTGGTCTTCGAATTTTTACTGCTAGAAAATGCTGGTTTCCTCACGTAATTCCCTTCATCGTTATGAGAGCAGTGGTGATGAAATAGTGTACAAAAAGTAAAGTGCCTACTTGGGTTTGAACCCACGACCTATACTCGTAAGTCGCGGCCCTGGTCGTGGCACTAGGCCATCACTGCTCGAAATGCAACACGCCTTCTCTGAACCGGCAATACACACTAAAACAAACGCTATTCTATTTCAGAATATGCGCGGAACAATTCCAGTACGTAGGACGAAAGAAGATCCTATCAGAAATGAAAGTAACTACACCAGACTGCAATGGTAAACCGAAGCCCTTAAAAGCAAGGACTCTCCCTGCTAGAATGACTCCGCCTGATTTCTCAAAAGAACCTCCTATTGTTGTTGAGAAAAACAACACTGTTAATAGGGAAAACCTTGTTAATCCTACAGTTACTACTGGTAAGTTTAATATACAGGGAGGCAGGGACATCGACGTGCAACCAAAAGTGTGTGTCATTCAGCACATGATTCTGGTCACCCCCTTTTTTTTAGGCTGGGAAATCTCCGCGCTAGGACACGGCGGTGCTCCGCCCAAGCTGGGCAGATCTCCATTTCTGGAAAAATTCAACGCAATTTTTGTCGGTTGTAAAAAAAATTATGTACCATGATACATTTTCACCGCGTAGATATTGCAATTTTCTATGAAACAGCACATATTTTTGTTTCATAATTGACGAAAATTTTCTATGTAGATTCATGGTTTCAGTTTGCGCATAGATGTCCCTGCAACCCTATAAGTTCTAAAGTTCATTCTGATTATCTGTTCGTTTTTGAGCAAAAAATTAAAATATGTGCACATTTTCATCCACTATGGAGACAGTTTAGACCAAATAGTTAAGTACGAGGACAGAGGAGTGAAACAACTGCTTGCTAGTAGCGCACAAACGTTTATTCGCTTATCGGTGCGTAGGCACACGCATTCATACTCAACATTCCTCCCCTTACCTTAGGAATACAATTGAAACCATAAGCTTCAAAAATGTGCTATAGCTTCTTAATAGACTAATTTGTAGTTGACCTTAGGTCGATTGCGTTTAGACCGTGGTGTTGGCACAGGCACTTGCCTGCTGTTGCGGTGGCGCTTCGCCAGAATGTCCAGTGCTTAGAGAGCTGGCCAAACAAAATGTAACTAATAATTACATCGGATAGATTACTCCTTCATCGTTAAATAATCGTAATTTTTTATTTCAAAATTCTGGTTTTTATTATCGTAAAAAAGAATTTTCGTTGCCTCTTCACAGAAAATGTACGATATCGTGTCGAGTTGTGGTACATTTTTCGTGTTTTTAATAACATAAATTCATTTATTTAAAAATATTTTAAGTAAGCAGACATGTTCAACTCAAAATAATGGTAAAAAGAAAAAAATAAAAACGGATTCTATTTATTCACATAATTAACTTTAAGGCATGAATCTTAATGGATTGGATTAAGGGTTATTATACTGATTATACTTGTCTTGATTTATTTCACAAAAAATTGTAATGAAATATTAGTCTGCGCTCGGCCGCCGTCGTGAGTGGACACTGTGCCACTTGTAAGTATCAGCTCATGTTGATTACGATTACAAAATATTTGATACTTCACGCATTCTGTATGGACTACGGGCAACTGAGATAAGATTACATTTCTCATCTTTGCTAGAAGTAGGGATTATAAATTAATTTTATGTTTCGGAATTCATGGAGTGACCTGAAGGTGTACTTTGACGACTACTACTGGACCTAATACATTAGCAGAGCTAGGTGTCCCGAGTTTGGGCTAGTTTTGTTAGTTATGATGAAACCTTCCCTCCGGACTTGATGGAGTTTCCTGAAGGTCTACTTCGGTGAATGCTACTGGAATTTCAACAAGTAGAACTAGGTGGTCCGGAGGTAAGGTCTCATCATTACTATTAAAACGAGTCAAAACATGGCACACCTAGCTCTGCTCGTCTATTTGTTCTAGTAGAAGTCGTCAAGTACACCTTTAGGTCAAAGTCAAAAGTCAAAGTCAAAGCATTTATTTCAAATAGGCCCATAAAAAGGCACTTTTGAACGTCAAAATTTACATTAAAAATAGAACTGATTCTAGGCGCCACTTCCAAAAAGTAGTTTCGTATGGAGAAGTGGCAAGAAACTCCACCGTTACTCTTTTAAAATGTTTTACAATATTTTGTATACATTAATTATATTTCTATATGTGAAGACGATGCATCAAGAATAAAAAAACTATACCACAATTATTTGTTGTAACATTTAACACAGTACCCCATAAAAGATGTATGTACTTTAGATAGTCTGAAAAATGGTTGATCTATTTTATTTTTATTTCTAGTGTAAATATTATGTCTATCACTTATTTTATAAAATAGATGCAGATTTTTTCTAACATACATTATATTTTCATAAATGAACTGGCAAGGTACAGTCATTATATTAATCGTTTTAAATAGTTCCCTTAGAGATTCGCGGCGACGTAGATTGTAAATGGCTCGGACAGCTCTCTTTTGCAAAATAAAAATGGAGTCAATGTCAGCAGCCCGACCCCACAGTAAAATTCCGTATGACATAATGCTGTGGAAGTAGCTAAAATAAACCAAACGCGTGGTTTCTACCTCTGTTCACTTTATCAAGTCTGGAGGTAAGGTCTCATCATAACTAACAAAACGAGCTCATACTCGGCACCCCTAGTTCTACTTTTCAAGAAATTCCAGTAGCAGCCACAAAGTTACACCTTCAGCTCACTCCATCAAGTCCGGAGGTAAGGTCTCATCATAACTATCAAAACCAGCCCAAAAATCATAGTTCACATCTTTCTACTTGTAGAGGGCTTCCAGTGCCTAGCAAGCAGTCTCTGAAGAAGTTTATTGAATTACCTACCACTTTTGTAAAATATGAACAGCATTATGAAATATTTTTTGTATACACTCGTACACACTACGTATTTTTTCCATCAAAAAGATATTCAAAGTATCAAAATAAGTTTATTTGACTACAATTCCCGTAGCTAGCCGTGCGTACACTTGTGTGTGTGACCCGTGGCAATGTAGTAGTTCGATTCCATATCTATCAATTTTGCAAACGCGTCCTTAAAGTCCTCATCGTATCTTTAATGAAATACATCACTTTGTGTGTACCAAGTATATTTAGCATTAACTGTATGGTTTTTATAATAAATTATGTCATCGGTAGCAAAAACTTGAGTGTTTATGTCATCGGTAGCAAAAACTTGAGTGTTGTGTCCACCCGTGTTATTTTGCAAACACTGTTTATTTTTAACCACATTAGCATGAGCCGTAGATGATCGCGACGACGATTCAGGTTTTAATAAATCAAGCCATTTTTTAAGCTTCCTACCATATACCAGCTCAGCAGGAGAGGACCCGGTTATTGTGTGAACGGAATTCCGTAGTCAAACAAGAATTTAAAAGTTTGTTATTTAAATTTCGCGGCCCACTACCTGCACACTAAGCAAGTTTGTTTTAATACCCTTCTTGACTATCTTAACATAACTTTCCGCCTGGCCGTTACTGGCCGCGTGGTATGTCGGTGACGTCACGTGTGAAATTCCGTTCATCCTACAAAAAACCTCAAAGTCATGTGAAGTAAATGATGTACCATTGTCGCCAACCAAATGTGAAATACCAAATCTTGACATACGCTCATATAATCTGTCGGTTGTTGTAGAAGTAGACGTACTGCACTTCATATTATAAACTTCAACCCATTTGGTATATGCATCCACTAACACTAAAAAGGTGTTACCCATAATAGGCCCCAAATCAATAAGTACCCGGTAAAATGGCGTTGGCGGATATTCCCAGTGTGCAATCGGCGCCCGCGCCCGCGCTGGTGATGGTCGTAGGTGCGTGCACACGTCACACGATCCTATAAAACGCTCTAAAGCAGCGTCTATTCCCTGGAACCAAACACGCGCTCACGCCTCTGCCTTTGTCTTAACGATACCTAAATGGGATTGATACAATTCCATTTGAATTATTGCTTGTAATTTCTCTGGAATTACCACTTTGTGTCCTCGCATAACACAACCATTTTCATAAGACAATTGCGTCCTATACGCACTATACGGCTTCATACTATCACCAGGCATTTTTCTAGGCCATCCGTTAAACACGAAATGCACCACCCCACGCAAGGTCACATATGCATTTGTTGCCTCGCGTAACGTTTTTAAGGTTACTGGTAGAATACCTTCCAAAACAAAATTATTGTACGATGCGCGATCGAGATTGGGCAAGATATGATCGGTCCGGGGGATAAACGGAACCGACCTGCCATATAAATATTGATGGAAACGCCTTATCCCAAATATAATCGCTGTGGCTTCCTTTTGGATCTGAGAGTAACGTTTGTCAGCAGCATTAAGCGTCCTCGATGCAAAAGAGATCGGTCTCTCCGACCTATCGGTTTCTGCTTGCGACAATATTGCAGAAAGAACTACCGGTGATGCACCTACTTTTAAAATTAATGTAGCGTCTGGGTTAAAATGTGCTAATACTTTATCTGACGCTAAACGTTTTAATAGCGGTGAAACATTGTTTTTCTACAGGTCTATTCTATCACTGTCCATTGCTGGCCATGTAAAGTAACTAAGTTAATGACCCTGCCAATCAAGTGGTGTTCACCAACTACAACCAGACTTTGTGGTCACAGAGCTAGCTACATTGGACAGTGGACGCTCATCAAGCATAAACTGAACAATAGTTTATGCTTTGTGAGCAGGCCCGTCGAAACTGTTATCGAGTATGACTAGACTACAAAACATTTGTGACAGCCAGAATATTTTAAGTATGGAAGAGCTTAATGTTTTAACAGCTTTTTTACCATTCTCAGCCAATTGTCTCTGTGTTCATAGAATTGGAAGCGATTGCCGAACACACGGTGCTATCTGCAAGCTGTCTTGCAACCGAAGTGGGCCTCACCATAATAGACCGCTCATGTCTATTCATGAAGAACCTGGGAGCAGCTGACGGTGTCGCGGCGAAGCCCTATTTGAAGCTACTGCAGTATCCACAGAGCGAGACTTTGTATAAACATCTGTTTTCTGCCTTGAGAGCGTATATCAATCAGTTCTCTGAGACTTTGTTTGAAGGTCAGTATTTTATTATGCACAAGTGAGTTTTTTCGCCTCTCGTAATGTTACGAGAAAATTACCGTTCGATTACAATGTAATGTATTGTAGAAAAAGATTCTACATAATTTTAGTATCGGGTCTTCTGATCCGAATTTGGATTGTAAATATAACGATTTGTTTTTAACTATGGCGTCTTAGAGAAATCGAAGTCGTAGTGAATAATTGCGAGATTCTAAATCTTAGCCTTTACATTAACTCTCCTATAATTCTATCGGGGGCAGACATTTCAATAAAGACGTATACATTTTTTTGTTTTCAAACAGGGGGCGGTACGGTTTGCTCCGGCGTGGTTGCCGCGGTAGTGCGCCTGTGCGAGGCGCGCGCGGCGTGGCTGCGGCGTGAAGCGGCGGCCGCTCTATACTTACTGATGCGAGCTAACTTCCAACATGGGACTGGTGGAGACTTGACTAGAGTACATCTACAGGTATATACTGTTAAAAAATATTTGAATGAATGAATGAAATAGCCCCCAGCGTGGTTTGACCAGACTCGATTATTTGAATGAACCCCAAGATTCGCTCTAGCTCCTGAAAACTCATGTTTCATGGTGCTACAAAGACCATTGCATATCACGGAATAGACGCTTTAGTGGTAGGGAGCACGTGACCTTAGGGATAGGAAGGAGACCTTAGAACCTACCGAGTATGCACCCTAAAGTAAATATTATGGACTGTTGAATATTTATTTATTTACTCAAAACAAAGGATTGTAATGCACGTTTAAAATACAGTTTTACAAAATTACAACCATTTCTAAAAATGTGTGGGTTAGCACGGCTCTCTTGGCTAGGGTATGGAAACCTGGGTCAAGGAGAAGTAGTCCGGTCCCCTAAGGTACAGTGACGTAACAATTACATAGTGTTTCTGGATTATACAGCTAATTTACTGGTTTTTATAAAATCCTGCATCCTAATTGCGTATCATACTATTGATCACAATCTGAATAATTTTGAAGGATATTTCTTATCCATTGCTTCATATGTTCGAAAAAAATTGTTTGCTCAACAACGTAATAACGCAATGAATGTTGCTGAACTGTCAAAATTCAAGTGAGCTAATAGTGTGTTACGCAAATTACCCCGCTGGTTTCCTCGTGATATTGTCCTTCTTCTCCGTTTATTTGTAACGACAATATTATTTATCCTGTCTCTTGCCTGTTCTTCTCCATATGTACCTACTGCGCTTTGGAATGGGCAACTAGCTTCATATTTCTGACTGACCGACTTGACAATTCAAAAGTGCCTGTAAATGGTTTAATTGAAATAAATGATTTGAGTTTGATTTTGAATTGGTGATTGTTTGATTGACTTTGATTATTTGGTAATGGGGATGTCAGGAACTTCGAATCTGATTATCTCTTTTCCTGTACGAATAATTCATAATCCATCACACTAGCCTTTTCGACCAACCTAACTGAATGTCAAAATATTCCTTTGCTGTAGCTTCTTTATTAATAATTTATTTAAAATGAAACAGGTTATCATGGCTGTTTCAAAACTGCTCGACAATTCAACCGCGCTCAACTGCAAACGTTTCCAAGAATCTCTCTCTGTTATCAATTGTTTTGCGACTGGTGATAAAGCAATGAAAGGAACTGGTAAGAAAAAAACATTATTTTCATCGAATAAAATAAATTGTTTCTGATGCATGATTGCGTTCTAAATTAGCTATTGACAATTGAAAGATCAAGATCATTCAAGCGTCGACTGTAAGAAATTGCTTTTAGGAAAAAGACTAACCTCTAGTAACGTTCAATTTGCTGGTATGAGTTTCTTCTATTTACTGAGGTGTTATTGGTTTGATTTATTAATTTCTCATGTCGTTACTCCTCAATCGTATCCAGTAAATGGAATAACGCTTCATCATACCCTAGAATTAAACTATTTACTATTTTTCTTTGTTTGTTTGCATCAGGTTTGTCTAGCGAAGTGGCGGAACTAATGCGTCGCGTGCGCACAGTTGTGGGAGCGCGGGCGCGTCTCGCTGGAGTGGGAGGGGTTGGTGCATCAGGTAAATCTTATGTTTATCCTTTTTTTTAAATACCAAAACCTGGTTCTTAATAGTTAATTACAATCTAGCTTATGGAAGTGGGCTTTGGGTCCACTTGAACGCTTAGTCGGGTTTAATGAATAAATGTAAACTTTGTAAACTCGAGAGGTAAGTAATAAACATTTGAACTCTTCGAATGCATTGCAACACTAAAAGGTAGTTCACCAGCCATAGTTGTTGTTTTAGTTGGGTACATTGCAGTTCAATCGACGAAACACAAAATAGAATTGCAAAGTCTATGCCCTGATACGTAATCCGACCAAAAATTAATGAACGGAAATGTATACCAATCTCTTTTACACTACGATACGTAGTACTTTCTTGTCTTTGAATTTTATAAATTGAAATTTCATTTTAATCCCATTGTATGTGGTTCCCATGGAGATTTAGTCAGAAGAAAAGATATGTTTTAAGTTTGTTATAATTTGCATTTTTAAAATACTTTTTTTTAATAAATTCCCTGCTGATACAGTACCAAAATTTCACTTTCCACAACATAGAACAATATACAATACAAAAAAGTGTTAGCAGCACCTCATAACGTAAATTTATTTTGACATTACTATAACTAACCCAGAGTTTAGCGACTCTCCCACATCGTTGGGTTTAATATTTAAACGTTTAACTCTAGGTTTACCTCTAACTCTTGGTAGCGCATGATGAATTATTTGATTAACCCTGAGTTAGCTGTTAACTCCCGACTTATTTACGATAACCAATGAACGCGCAAGTGGGCCTTAATAAGTGCCGAGTTCACCAATGAAACTGAACGCGATTAGCACTTTTAAACCCAGTTCAAGAGCTGTCAGTGTCAATATTCCATAGCAATTTTGACACTGATAGCTCTTGAACGCGTTTTAGATGTGCTGAACGTGTTCGGGTTCATTGGTGAAATCGGCACTAAGCAGTACCACTAAACTAACCAACCAATAATATAACCTAACTTTATTTTTATGTGAAAAATATTTTTAAACTTCTAATAGTGGCCTCGTTGGTCTAGTGGTCGCAATCGCTACTGCTGAGCATGAGGTCCTGGGTTCGATTCCCAGGTCGGGCAACGTGTTATTGGGTTTTTGTATCTGGAATTTCTCGGTAGCAGCCCGAAGTCTGGATTTGTGCCCGATAGATGGCAATAGGCTCGCCCCCTATTACATGGGACTTAAACATAACTGGCGAAATGTGGGTGTACTATAGGTACACCTCTGCCCAACCCTTCGGGGAAAACAAGGCGTGATGTTATGTTATGTGTAGTGCGGATTTGTACCTAACACAAGTCCGTTGCACTTTCTGAGGTAAATCTTATGACGAAAACTTTAAAATGTAGCTACAAGCTATATAGGAGGCTGTGTATAATTTTATTGGTACTACCTTTTTGTTTTTCTGTGCGGACGTTTATTTGTGCATATGGTTTACGCATAATAAAATACATCGAACTTGAATTACCATCATACCAGATCGGACCAAAATATGTTTTATTAATATAGGTGCAGGCAGTGTCCACTTAGCAGAGTTGCAGCACGCGTTAGCAGCGTCTTGTCGAGCAACGCCGCGGTTGAGACACGCCTGGCTCTCTAACCTAGCAGAACATAATGCAAGACAAGGAGACCATGATGAGGTAAATACTATTTTACTATAGATTCAATACAGGGTATAAAAAAACACATCACATAGCCGTCAACTACGCATTCTGTACATCACACTAAGTAACTTTGTGCAAATATAATTGCTGGGAAACATCGATCACTAATAAAAGAACTAGATACACAATCCCATGCAAAAGTTCTCTTAAAACTGTCGCCGAATTATGTTTACGTAATATACGTTAATGAAAATCCAACTTAAAACGCTACGCTTAAAGTTGTATTCACAAAGCTATGTACAAAAAGCAATACATTTTTACGAGCGATAGTCGCTGGTCAACATACATTAAAACAATTTCAACCTTACACGCATGTTTCAAAGTCGGAAATACAAAGTGCCAAATGAAATCAATAAAATTTTACGACCGAGGATCGCCGCTAGGACAAGGAATGAGTGGAGTCGAACTGTATTTTTTGTTTTTTTGTTTGTAATGTAATTATAAATGTTTTTTTTTCGTCAACGCATCAAAAAGTTGGTGTAGGTAATAACGCATATGTTATCCTATGTTGTATAAGTGTAATGATTGTAATTTACCTGAATGTAAATATGGTATTGGATAGGCACCACATTAAATTAATAATAAAACAAAAAATTGTACATTCATAATTATTTATTTATTCTTTCATTTGTGAAAAAATAATAAAGTTACTAAATATAAAAAGTAAGTACAGAAAGTTCTTGTCAAATCAAAAAGAAATTGTTGATGCAATATTCATAAACACAAAATGCTGTGAAAAAAAATACGGACACAACTGACTAACACAGGTAATTATCCTATGTTATTAATTTCCTTGAAATAAAATGAGTTTATTATATAATCGTCTTTTCGATAGATTTTTTCAGATTCTTTTCGTAGTCACACTCACCATCACTCGTCATCACTTTCAAAAAGTTCTTCGAACATACAACGCTTCCTTGTGTCTGGGAAAGAATTCTTCGGATCTTTGTCGTGCTATACCTGATATCCATTCTCCACACCTCACTGGATCTCGAGGAAAGCTAAAAAAACAAACATATAATCTGTAAAATATTACTATAATATTTATAGAAGCAGTAAAGAAGTCACATAATACAAAAACAAAACAATCATACTTTAATAATAAAATAAAAAAGAAGCAATAGCATCTCCAACAATGGAACAGAGTAAACGCACGTAACCCGAACAATTTAAGTGGGCATGCGATAGTGTGATTAAATACGTTAACTAAGAGTCTTTACAACTGAGATGCTTTATAACTCCTGCTGTTTTTTTAGGAATTAATTTAAAAAAAAAATGTTTTACGATGATTTCTTGACAAAATACCAATATTTACAATACAGTGATAAAAATAATATAATGGTAATATTAAAACTTACCGAAACTATGAAACTCCATCCTTTTTTAGCGTTCTAGATGTGTTATTTTAACAGTTTTTAAACAAGCAATGAGGCATGTTTACCTTTCGAGCGTTCGAATGCTACTAGATTAAAAGCGCACCCGAATTTTCAAATGGGTGCGCGTTTGGTGAGGACACTTTTTGTCGCTGATTGTGTATCTAGTTCTTTATCAGTGATCGATGCTGGGAAACGTCTTTTAGTTTTGGTGTGAATGCTGTTTGCGGTAGTGCGCAATGTAACGCACGCAAAACATTGTGCTTATGGCTGCATGCAACGGTACACGGGTCGTAGGGGTATTTAAAGTTGTGTTAGCGTTCAAAACATGTTTTCGCAAAAGTTGGAAAGTTTGTCGTTCGTGTGGATCTCTACCAGAAGGTTGCCAGATATGGCACAATCCAAAAAAATACAATGACGGGGAGTACAAGTGAGTTTCGGCTTCGTTTAGTGTTAGTGTAGACCCGTACCCTAATTGCGTAATACACAATCAATCGGAATCTGAATCGTTTTGAAATAGATTGTTAATCCATTGCTTTATACGTTCGATAAAAAATTCTGCACAACGATGTAAATAAAGCAATTAATGTTGTTGAACTGTCAAAATGAAACAGATTAGTAGTAAGTAAGTAATCGTTTACGAAAATGTGTTACGCAATTAGGCTGCTGGTAATAGACAAATAACAGATGACGGTATATATTACTATTACCGGATCTTAGACCATTTCTTTTTACATCCGTAATACAAAACTTCAAATATATCAAGCATTCATTGTCGTATAAAACAAGAGGAATTATGTGCGCATTACGCGTGATCTAAGCCTCGCGCCGCCTCGTCCTCATGTTTTTTTACAGTTTAAATTCCTGGTTTTCAGAATCGTTTTATTTATGTTCTTTTTGTATCCAAGCAAGCTTTTTCTCTTGCGAGCGGAATGGGGATGATGACATTTTTTTTTTTTAATCACAATAAAATGTATATTTCCAAATAGTATTACAAAAGTGTAAAAGCTTAAAAAACTGCCAAGTTATAAACGTTTTAAAGTAAGTGTTAGACTAGGACAGCACTATCGTAGAAGTGACGTCACGACTACGTAACTTCATACTAGCGCCGTACAGTGTCCATACCGCGCGACAAGGACAGGAATAATTCCCTCCAAAAACTTTTGAAGCGCGTATCTTCATCATTTTTACATCGATTTAACAGATTTTTTCGATTATCTCTTTTTTACTATGCCTTCTTTGAAATAACATTATTTTTACGAACATTTTTAATAGTAGTCATCATCCCAATTATAACTTAAATATCTTAACAGGCTATGTGCTGCCAACTACACATCGCAGCCCTCATAGCAGAGTATCTAAAACTACGAGGAGCTCAACAATGGGGTGCGGACGAATTCACAGAGATATCCCGCAACATTCCCCGAGACGAGACCGGCCTCAAAATCGACGAGGGTAAGTCAAATACCAATAACACAATACAAATCATATATTTTATGTTCTGCGTCAGGCGTCATAAAGGCCATTTTGAAATACCACAGCCTAATCCATCGATTGTTAAAAGCACTAAATAAAGTTTATATGGTTTTAACTATGTATTAGGAACTATTGTGCAGTCTTTGTAATAATTGTGTGACACTATGTATTTGGTTAGCTCTTTGAATGTCTCGAGGGGACAGAATGCGTTGCAGCCAGGTACTTCCATGAGACGAGGTTCGGCCGAATCGTCATCCCAGTAGTATATCTGAAATTAAAGTTTTGTAAAAGTATAAAATCTTTAGCAGCCAGCAATATTTATTATATAAGTCATAGGAAAAACAACCTACTTTAATTCCTGAAAAGACTGCCGTCAAAGTTAAAAAAACAAGAATACATGCGTCTAAATCAAAACCTTTTTACCCGACTACGGCTAAGCAAAAAGGAGGGTTATGATTTTGACTGGTATGTATGTACGTTCATCTGTACCCTCATAACTTTTAAACTACTTATCATAATTTTAAAAATGAGGTATTGTAGGAAGCGTGCGTCTTGATCGTCTTTCGGTTTATTTTGAATTGAATTGAATATGGCGCCCTCAATAGGGCGAAAAGTCATGAACTAAAAAAAAACTATGTCGTGTTGGCTGTCAAATGAAAGGGCTTAATTAGCACATTTCAAATATACATTTACAGGATATATTTTTATTCTTCAGTAACAAACAAAGGGATTGATGTAGCAATAAACACTAAACATTTGAATTACTAGAAAATTAAAGAACGCGACGTCACAACGTGACCAATCGCAAGTGACTGAAAGTACTGAAATTAGAGAGAAAAAGCGCCCGGGACGAGGGCGTGCGAGAATGCACGAGCGGCTCGTGTTCATAATTTTTTATATTTTTTAATCGGTTATTATTTTGTATTTTTTTGTTCTACTATGAAAAGTTTACTTTAAAGTGTAGTGTTAATTGCTAGAAAATAATAAAAAAAACACTATACTTGCACTAGGCTTCTACTCCGTTCAACTATTGTACGCATTTTTATCCGGTATACAGGGCTACAGGTTAAGTCGACCTAGATACATTAAGAGGTTCTAGTTTCAATCATTACTGACTGATTTGACTATAAAACACCGTTTTCTATTTTCTATTTGTGTTCGAAAAACAAAACAATTTTAGATAAAATTTGACGCTTCAGTACCGTTTTTTTACTTCTGCAGAAATCAAGACATAGGTACAAAAATGGTCAGGGTATAGCCGTGGTCGCATGCCATTTTAACTTTGTAGGTTTTCCTTGTACCCACATGGTATACAGGCATGCGACCAGCGGCTTTACCTGACCAAGGACCAAAGCTAAACTGTTTCTAATTGGTCAACACAAAAGCCATAAATAAAATAAACATAGCTTTTCGAGGAAGGCATTCAATTTGTCTAACAGTCGTTTCTAATTAGCGTCGCGGTTACGATGTCAAAGTTCACGGTCGACTTTCTTACTAAATGCTTTTGAAAAACCATTAATTATTGTAATTGCCGAGTGGATTACGAAGAAAGAGAATGCCTGCTTAGTATTCTCTAGGTCGCATTCATTATTAGTCAGGAAATGACAACAAAGCTGCGGGCTTCCCAATAAACATCCACAACGCAGGTTTCCCAGAAATACGTTCATTTCTGGGAAACCTGCGTTGTGGATGTTTGCACTGAGTTCCTGTAGCTTGATCGATACAGCTGTAAGAGTGTTCATGGATACCTAACTTTCACTCAAATGTATGATGACCAACTAGACCAAGCAATAATCAGCCTATAACGTTCCCACTGCTGGGACACAGGCCTCCCCTCTATGAGAGGTAGTGAGCCGCAATCCACCACGCGGGCTCAGTGCGGGTTGGTAGATGTCACATGTCTTCGAATTTTTGTTCTAGGACATGCCGGTTTCCTCACGATGTTTTGCCTTCACCGTTTTGAGAGCAGTGGTGATTATATTATTTACACAAAGTAAAGCGCCTGCTTGGGTTCGAACTCACGACCTACAACTCGTAAGTCGGGACCGTTACCACTGGACCAAGCAATGGTCTTCTTCAACTATTCAATTGGATTGTAGCGGCTTCGAATAAAACTGGCTTTTCTAAGGTGTATTAGCCGCGATGGCGTTAATAAAAATAAAAACCATACAACTGACCAAGCAAACGTTTTCTCGTAGTTTAATTATAACACTTTTATAATGATACTATAGCGATGTCGTTACACAAACTCTCACTAAGAGTGGATATCACCAATGGAACTAAACGCGATCAGCACATAAACTAGGTTTAAGGGCTGTCAGTGTCATAATTTTCTGTGGAATATTGACACTGACAGGTTTTGAACGCGTTTTAGATGATCGCGACTTTAATATTGAGTATCGACTTTGATAGATCCGAGTGCTCCCGTCCGTTAGAACAAAGCCGTAAAATTTTACCTTAAGACCAAACCGCTCTCCTTCCGCCAAAATCTTCTGTTCCTTATTCGATTGCGGCGAGGGCCGTCGTTCATGTAGCTCGAAAAGCAGGGCCGCACCAGGGTCGGGCAGACGTGGTGGCGGGGCCACGCAGGCCCCTAGCAAAGCTGCGACGGACACAGGAGTGCCTGTGCGCACCACTAGTCGAAGCTGAGAGTCGCCTGCGCTGTTGCTGCTTGCTTCTTTTATAATTTGTTGGAGTAGTGCACCTAGGATAAAAAGAATACGTTCATTAATTCGGTCTAGTTCTCCGAAATTGAAGACAGTTTAATTTTGCCATCGAAATTGATTTAATCCTTTGTAATTTCAGATGGATTTACAGTACGCGGCTATGGCTGTGTTTAAAAAACGGAGTGTATAAAAATTCGGCCACAAAGCCGAATTTTGCCAAGAGTGCCAAATCTGGTATCCATTTTTTATCAAAACTCGTATGCAACGGCCGCGTATTGTATCTCTCATCTAAACCTAATAACCACTTTTTGTTTATGTCATCATTCTATCCAGACATGATATTTGACTTCCACGACCTTTAAATTAACAGGTATTTTTAGTTTAGTCTGAATGTCAAGGTCAAACTATTGTTTAATAATCCTTTTTATATCGTCCAATGTTCAAACACATGTTGTTGTTGTTTGACATAAAAACATTAATTTAAAAACATGAATAATAAATAATAATCGATTTTATGTTATCTAAACATCAATTTTAAAACAAAAAAACGATACTGGGATTATTGTTATCCATTTATCTATGAATTGTAAAAAACTTACCGCCGCTGAGTTTCCTTAGCAAATTATTATGGAACATCATTGAGTACTCCAATCTGGCAATATCCATAAGTTTTCTCTTCACATGTTTCGCCCATTTAGGATTCGCTACTTTGATGTCGTCCTGCAATATATAAAAACAGTAAATATCTACTCGACAACACTACTTAAAATTCTAAATTAATTGCTTACAATTGGGCTGAGAGCGAGCACTTTTTGTACGTTACAAACTCAAACTCAACTCAAAGCATTTATTTCAAATAAACCAATTACAGGCACTTTTGAATTGTCAAGGTCGGTCGGTCAGAAAAATGAAGCTAGTTGCCCATTCCAAAGCGTAGTAGGTACCTATGGAGAAGAACGGGCAAGAAACTCCACGGACACTCTTTTAAATCAAATTATGTTTACAATAGATTGGTTACATCATTCATGTTGAAATTATGCATGTGAGAACGATGCAGAACGTTAAAAGCGTCCGTTATTTAGATATGAAAACAATTCGAAAATAAAATTTAATTAAAATACGCTGTGGCAGCTAAGAAGATGACCAGTCTCAACTGACGGCACCCGTTCACGAACATGACGCATGGATTAGCACCATTCAACTCAACCATTTTGAAGGGAGCTAAATGATCCAACACACGCGCCACCATCAGCGAAACATTAAAGTGAGCATGACATACTCTCAGCCGCCAGGACACATTCAAGTCAATGAAAGACGTACCCTGTAAATGGCATCTTTAAAGCATGTACATAGTACTCACATATGTCATATAGCAATTATACAGTACTAAAAAAGTTGAGTTTATACAATGCAAAGATTCTTGTTTTTAATCTTCAGCAGCTCCAACAGTATTTTTAAATGCTAATCAATTAGTTGATGCGTCCTTGAGGAGCAGGACCAGCGATTAGCCAAGCATTTCTATCAGCAATGTAATCCCCTAACTTATAATATGCTCGGCTGCATAGTGTGCGTTTTATACAAGATTTAAATTTGGTTTCATTCAGTTGATGTATGTGGGGAGGTATTTTATTGTAACATCTTAAACAGTACCCATGAAAGATGAGTCTACTTTAGCCAGCCTGAAACCTGGTTGAACTAATTGGTCCCTATTTCTAGTGATATAATTGTGTCTTTCACCTCTTTTACTAAAAATATGTAGATGTTTCCTTACGTACATGATGTTTTCATAGATATATTGACAAGGTACCGCCATGATGTTAATATCTTTGAACAATTCCCTTAGAGAGTCGCGCCTGCGGAGGCCATATATGGCTCTGATGGCTCTTTTCTGCAGAATGAAAATGGACTCGATGTCTGCAGCCCGTCCCCATAGTAAAATACCGTACGACATAATACTATGAAAGTAACTAAAATAGACTAGTCTCGCGGTATCTACATCAGTAAATTGACGGATTTTTCTCACAGCATATGCTGCTGAACTTAGCCGTCCTGCAAGGGATGTTAAATGAGGACCCCATTGAAGCTTTGAATCGAGCGTGATCCCCAGGAAAACAGTTTTATCGACGAATTCTAGTTTCTCTTGATTCAATACTATCTCACAATTAGTACTTTTGACATTTGGTAAAGAAAATCTTATGCACTTAGTTTTTTTCCCATTTAATACCAAATTATTAGCAGTGAACCAATTTTGAATCTGCAGTAAGGCGTTATTCACGTCGTCAAGATTTAATGCACGCCTATTAATTTTAAAAATTAACGAAGTATCGTCAGAAAATAACACCATATGTGGTTGGGTTTTAAACAAATGAGGTAGATCATTAATATAAACTAAAAAGAGGAAAGGACCCAATATCGAGCCTTGTGGTACACCCATTTTTACTTTTAGACCGAGTGAATTGACACCGTTTATTTGGACTTGCTGTTGTCTATCATTCAAATAAGATTTTACTAAACTGAGCACAAGTTTTCCAAGTCCGTAATGTTCAAGTTTTAAGAGCAAGGTTTCGTGGTCGACGCAATCAAATGCCTTGGAGAGGTCACAAAAGATTCCTATGGCGTCTTGAGCCTCTTCCCACGCTGTAAATATGTGTTTTAATAAGGTGACACCGGCGTCAGTCGTACAACGTCCCTTTGTGAAACCATACTGTTGACCGTGTAAGATATTATTGGTGTCGAAATGATTTAACATTTGATTCAGCATTACCTTTTCAAACACCTTGCTGAAAACCGGCAACACGGATACGGGTCTATAATTATTGGTATCTTTACTGTCCCCGGATTTGAAAAGTGGTATTACCTTACTGTATTTCATTAGATCCGGGAATACTCCTTGATCCACACACAAATTAAATATTAAAGCCAAGTATGGCGCTATAGTCTCAATAAAGGAGGTACAAACTTTAACAGACATTCCCCATAGATTCTGTTAGTTTGATCTTGATTTGCTTGAAAGCTTTCACTACTATTATGGGGTTTATATGCTTGAATTTAAATTCAATCTGGCAAGATGAAGTATTTGCTTTTAATAAGTCAATAGAACGCAGGGGCGAGGAGTTTAAGGTTTCAGTCGTTTTAAGTGGGATACTGGTAAAGAAATTAACAATTTCTTGAGCAACTTCTTTGTTAGTGCTTACGAGACCACTTGAAGTCTGAAGTGTGAAATCATTATTGTGTCTTTTATTCCTGTTGGTTTCGTCATTGATAATTTTCCAAACCGTCTTTATTTTATTATCGGCTGTTTTGATCTTGTTGCTAATGTACAAGGCTTTAGCTACCTTGCAGGTCTTTTTATAAGTTTTTGAGTAATTAGCAACGTATTTATTAAACGTTTCAGAGTTAATATAAGGCTTAAGGCCATACAACTCAAACAATTTTTCCCTACTTTTCCTAATACCCTTAGTTGCCCAGTCACTGAACAAAAAATTGGGGCAAATTGTTTTTGTTTTTTTCTTTAAAGTATTATTGAACTCGGTGCTCACTACCGAAAAAAAATCCTCATATAATTCGTTTACGTTGTTTCTACTATGGCCCGGTATACTTAACTTAGAAATTAAGTTATTATTAAATCTATTTAGATTGCTGGGCGTTATTTCTCTAGATTGTATCAGAATTTTTTGTAAAGGTGTGTTTGAAAGCAACGGTTTGACCACTGTGATCAGAAGGGAGATAATTTACAATGGCTTTATGTAAGTAGTCGCAGCAACAAAAAATATTATCAATGCATGTAGCAGAATTTGTAGTTATGCGGGTGGGTTCTGAAAACACATTTGACAAATTGAATGATTTAAAGAGACTTAATAATCGACTGCTATTTGAACTATTCTCTAAGATATTAATATTGAAGTCACCACAGATAATTAGCGATTTTTTACCAGTTGCCAGTTTTGCTAGAACATCTTCCATTACTGACTCAAATACGGAGTAGTTTTGATAATTTGGGGGTCTGTAAACGCACACTATAACATGCTTATCTAGCTCAACACAGGACAGTTCAATGCTATGTTCGACCGAAAGATCCACTATATCTTTACGAGTCTTAGATTTAATAGACTTTTTAACTAAGATTAGTGAACCCCCACGCAGCATAGATTTTCGGTTAAAACAACTGCCCACATTATAATTTTCATAGTTAATTAGCATTTCATAATCTTTCAACCAATGTTCAGTTAAACAAATATTTTCAAACATGGTATTTTCTAAAAAATAGTTCTATTTCTAACTGTTTCGAAGAAAAACCTTGAATATTTTGATGAAATATTGTCAAGGAATTCTCTTTAGTACCTTTTTTGCACTTAACTAATTGCGAGCAAGAAGACACCTTGTTGTTGGTAGATATAACTGTATTGTTACTGGTATCTTCTGTTGTCTTACTATCTAGTTTAAAGTAACATCCAGAGTGAGCTCCAAGACTCCCATGCCATCACCAGGCAATGAGATCCTACTACTTGTGGGCCCCACATTTGGACAAGAAAGCCACCAGAACGCCCGCCCGTCCTAGCATTTGAGCTGAGTGGAAGAAATGCAACTACAAGCAACACATCTCTATCTGTTTGTTAGGGTGCTACTTTACTGCGGTCAATCGACGTCGATGGATGACATCGTGACATATTTTGAGACATTCAGGGCGAATTTCACTAATCTTTTATACCTAGACTAAGTCTGAGTATAAATTTTGTATTTTTTTTTACAGTTTGCCTATACTAGAACTGTCAGACGTAAAGAATCATGGCGAGATCCTTACATTAATTTGTACGAAAAAAGTATAGAGAGTTCAAAATACTTTCCAATGTTAAGAACACATTACCAGGAGTAGATTGATAATCATATTTTTAAAACCCCGCATAATTAAAAAATACCGAAATATTATCTCGTTGCCCATTTTGTATTTATTAAAAAAAGTAACAACTGACAACGGATCTATCAAACTGACAGACAAAAGAGTGATGAGTGATGTGAATCGTTGTTTACAGTTGCGGTAAGAGATGAAAAAGTATATTTTAATCATTATTTGTTACATTTTCCATAAAACGATGTGTGGATAGTGTGAAAGACGATAGGGCCTATAAATAAATACCCCTAAAAGAGGGTCTTAGTCTGACAGTCGCCGTTCGTTCTAAAATAATAAGCTCCTCGTTAAACTATTTACTTTTAACATTAAATTTTTTTTTGGGGTTCAAAAAAATATTGTAAATTCCTAAAGACACTTTTTAGGCACCTAAGAGTATATGAATTAGAATTCCAGCTTCTTAAAAAAACTTTATTTTTTTGTACAAATCCTGCCATGATTCTTTTATTCCACGGTTAAAAGATATCAGAAATTTGTTAAATCAGCCCTAAGTAAAAATAGATAAATATAAATATATTCTTACGTCGATCGTCCGTAATACAGTTGCACCTTTATATTAACAAATAATAAAAGTCAAAGTATTAACATACCTGTATAAGGAATAAATTATTTAGATAATAAGCTTCTTGCGGCGTGCTGAAGTTGGTGTTAGTCATTTGCGCGATTTTGTGGAAAAAATCGCGGTATGGCTGCAACAGGCCTTCTTCTGTGAATGCTTTAACTATTCTCTCCTTCTCCTGTGTGTAGCGAGGGCAGTTCTCTTCGTAGAGTAGCTGTGAAAAAAAAAACGTATTAATACATCACTCAGTACTTTGCCTTTTAGATGGCAGATATGAGGTGAAATAATCCTCACAATGATAAAAAGTAACTGCTATAAGTAGGTATTATACATGAATTAACATAAGATTTATCTACTCGGCCATTTAACGAGAGCTGGGCGTTTCTTCAAGTAAACAAGTCGTACCTCTTTATTACCTACGTCTTTCGAAAGGTCTAATATTGTAGGGAATGATTGTAATATCTATAATTCATATCTGGATTAACCCTTAATTATTAATAATACATACTATTATTAGCTATAGCATCGAAAACACTCACAAAGTCTTGACGTCGCGGCGGATATTTATAAGGCACGGGTTGCCAAGGCAGCGTGTCGTTCCACTCCTGCGCCGGTGAAGGCGGCCACAGTCCCGCCGCGATCAACAGGGCCGTCATCTTACTCAGTTCTGTATCTGACGATATCACGATACTGCTCTCTATCAAAACATAAAAGCCCGTTTAGTAATTAACTAGAAGAAAATATAAAAAAGCGAATTAATAAAAGTCAAAATAGTTACCACTATCGTAGTAAGGTCCCAAAAACTCGTCATATCTCTTTCTAAGTAATGCGCCCATTTCAAATGTCAACATCTTGCCCTCCTGAAATCATAAGAAAAAGTCCGGTCCACTCACGAACGAATGCTTTTCTGTTAGAGCCGTGTGACGTGGGACAAGCTATAAATCATTATTAGTGGCTGACGGCAATCTGCGGGTCTGCCGACACTTCGTTCCCGTTTAGCAGCCGACCTTCGGCTATCGGGACTCCCTCCCGCATTCTGACCAGGAAGCGGACACTTCGTTAAATAACATCATTCGTCTTCACTTGTCCTTCTGGTCCGACCCTTAACTGTGGTTCCGTGGATTCATTGTCATGGCCCCGACAAAGTATTACGTGTCGACCAATAGTGATTTGTTGCCGTTTACAATCAACATGGAAGTATGCACTATATTAGTATTTCAGTACTAGTATTGATTGCATAAGCTGTGTATGCATTGTACATGAATGAGATTTGTGGGGCAGCATTCAAAAATATAACTATAGCGTATATTTGTTGCTTTGCTAATCTTATGTATACCTGAGTGACTGGCCTTACAAGGACGTTTCAACAAGTGCTCTTTTGTTAAATTGCCAGTATTGTGAATACGGGATAGAGGAGCGCCGCAGGCGCATATGAGTAATCTATATGCAGCATTGCCATTGATCAGCGACAGTCGCGGTTATGGTTTGTGTACGTCAGAAGCCATTCGTTACGGCTGGCAGACACCTAATTTAATGTATCGAGGAATTACGCCAAAAAAGTCCATTGTTAAAAATTAGGTTTTTTGCGGTTCCCATGACATTGAAGCATGATAATATGCTGTACTAACTGCAATAATAAGGAGATGTCGTCCTATATCAATTTCTCTTGTGTAGAAAACATGGGCACTTACATTTGTCATAGCGCCGGCTCCGTAGGGCGAAAACACGTGGTCTGGTGGAGGGGCTCCAAGCATAGCAAGCTCACCCTCGCTAGGGGTACGCTCTCCGTGTGACATTAGCTGCAAAAGTTTTAAAATTGCTCGCAAGATAAGTGTCCATCAATGGACATAAATTTACTATGTGCACCAATCTCTTAACAGACAAAACCTTCTCACAATCGTGTGCAAAATTACTAAACAAGCGGCTATCATTGAATTGTAGAGAGATACATAATTTTCTAGTTGATGAATTGATGATAACATTGATGGTACATTCAGCTAGGATTCTTTAAGCTATAATTAAGACCAAGACACACATAACATAACATCATGCCTGTAATCCCAGAAGGGACCAAGAGTGTAAGCTGTAATTCGTACATCTTTCAGATCAAAATGCGTTTGTTTGCATTAGTAAACAATCTCCTCGATTAAGAATGGTCTTCACAAGCATTTTCTGAACTTTCTGAATATTTTCATACCAAAAAAGTGTTTTACTGAAGAATTTTATTAATCTTACTTGTAAATACTGTGATAGTGCTTGCTCACTATTACATGTTATACACATCTTTCTGCCTATCCCTCTCAGAGATACTGGCGTGGTATATGTTACCTTTATTTTGCATATTTACAATCCGGACACTGAACAAAGCACTTAATTGCCTCTTATTTTTCATTAAATGACAATTTATTCAGAGAGCATTTTCTCTATGCGTTCCTGCATAACTTTAAACAAGGACAGGTTTTTAGTTTGAATGCATACTTTGTATTCTTAAGTTATTTTAATTTCCTTACCACGTGTACTTGTCGAAGAACCGTCACGTCAACCGTGGAGTCCTTCATTAGGATCACTGCTACGAGGGCTGGTGAAAAATCATTAATTTTAATTGAGTAATCATTCATGAACTTATCTCTCTAGTCAGTTTTTGGTAAATGCTCAATGGCTTTCCCCGTCTTTCACTCATTTCGTCATTCCCTTATTGATTGCTTTGTGAACTAACGCTTATTTTGGGGCCGATGCACGACGATTCTGCGTCAAGACTGGTGAAAAGCTGTCAAAAATGCCAAAGAACGTTTTTTTTCTCAACACTCGTTAAAAGACTTGGTTGCTTGTCATTTATGAATGTGGTTAACCATAAAGATAGAAACAAGTTCTCATCATCTTTCTGCTGCTGTATCTAATTATTGCATATGAAATCCTTAAAACTTATTATTTGGAACTAACATAAATGTACATGCCTTGCCTATGTATTAAATATTGCTAGACCCAGATATTGAGTGCCACCCTGATAGATAGTATACATACCGGCGATGAGCGAGATGCCCACCAACACGCCGAGGCAGCAGCAAGTGTGTTCTATGCGCATGCCTTGCGCCTGCGCCGCTTCCGCCGCGTTGGTCGGCTCCTCGTCGCGACCGCCCTCTTTCCTGTTCAAACGCACCACACACTTGACCAATCAAAATATTGGGAAACTATGTTCTTTTCTTTTTTAACGCAAGTTTTAGATGTATTAATTTGTAACGAATTTTGTATATCTTAAAGTGGTGATATTCAAACACGCTTTATTTTAATTATCCAGAACAAGTGCAGTATTATAGTTTTACATACACGATGGGAGAATTACGCTTATGCTAATTGTTTCACTTGTTCCTACAGAATTGCGATTGACAAAAACATCCGCTTGACTGAATGATGTCTCAAAATGTCACTCACATTTTCCTCCGCCGGGTCGGCAGCTCTACATTGTAATCCGATCTTAATCGTGCTTTAGTCACTCGGGGTGACGCATAATTATTTTTTTAGTGTTGACACATAAATCACCAGAACTGCCAGCAGCATGCACTTGGTATACGTAAGTCAGAACAGCAGCGGTACGAGGCAGGAAGCGCACGGCGCGCGAGGCGGGGTTCCACTGAGATCCGTACGGGACGCTCCGCCAGATTCACGGTCGCCGCGACCTGTGCCTGCTCAAATGATTGACTTTGTCCAATCGATTGTACCACGGTGCCTATTTACACATGCGTGCCCGTATCGTCCGATGTTGATATTTAGACGGCTGGCGTCCTTGTTAACCTCAGCTTCAATGGAAAAAACAGATTTGGTCACACAATGTGGCCCCATGAATACCTACATGAGTATTCATTCTTTGAATGGACGATACATAGTAGATTTTCATACGAATTAGAGATGGATAACGATAATTTCCTGTAGAAAATGCGTTGTGAATACGCAATAGAAACAAAGAGTGCGTACTGCGTATGAATAACACAGTAACATGTGAGTATTATTTGCATGAGGGTGTTTTGATTCGCCTGATAGTGTGAATTAAAAGATTGCGCGCGCGCTGCCGTGCGAACGTACAATGCCTTCCGCCTGCCCTATCCTGGTGGGGGCTGGGTACTGAAAGACTATTTTTCTATAACGACCTCGCATTCTTTGCTAGCTGCTTGGTGCTAGGAATGAGTATTGACAAGATTTCTTCAACTTTGCTACTGTTTGTAAACAACTCAGAAACAATCACTCTACACACGCCCCTTATGCCTGGAGGCTTTTATTTGTGTATTAATTATGTTGTTTTTTTCATTGGTTTTTTTATTGGTTTCTGTTTTGGGTATATTGGCGTGGCTAGCTTAAATATGGCAGATAATTTAATATGTTTTTTTTTTGTGATTCGGTTTTTATTCTTTGATTACCTTATAATTATATAATTCTATGGTTTTCTAACTAAACAGACAGCTGTGCTGCTGGGGAGTTTGTTGCGCCACTTCTTCTTCCCAGCTAAAGCACTAGGAAGTGGTGAAGGGCGGGCGTTTTGGGGGACTGTCTTATGTAATTTTGACGTTCGAAAAGTGCTGACTCTCAGCCTAGTTTGAATAAATGACTTTTGATTTTGATTTTGATTTTCTATTAAACTATGAAAAATAATAGTATGATCTTACAGCCTTACTTTTACTGAAAGTGCCAACTTGATAACTACTATTTAAGTATTTTAGTTGGGATTGAATAGAAATTAACGTCTTATAACATTGTAACAACAAAAATTAATAGAGACCGAGACAAACAAAAAGATTATTCGGTTGGCACCATAGGTATCTACAAACTCACAAATACTAAATCATGCACAAAGACTAATGATTTGTTTACAACTTAGTAAGACACAGTAATAGGTACTTACTTGATACATAATACACTCGTCAGGTGCACCATCTTGCCACCACAAACTTCTCAGTACTTCTAATTAAAAACCAAATTATCTTTGTGTAAATTATTTGTATAATCTACACATCTCGCTTAGTGATAAGACATTAATAAGATGTTGGAGGAAACGTTGTTCTCATAATTGTACAGCAGTCATACTGCTTGTGATCATATCTAATCATATTGTAACTTCAACCGCGCTGTAGGTAATTTTATGTTTTCAGTGTTAGACTCGCGTATTTGCATTATGTCTGCATATCAAGTCATGTGTAATTATAATAAATATGTATAGGATTGCTTCCATAGATTTTTAGGTACCTGCATACTTACTTAGAGATGTTCTTCAGAAAGGTCAGGTTCGTAGTACTCGCAACCGGCGTGCGTGTATGACCAGATGTATGAACGTAAACGAATTAAAATTATGTAAAGATCGTTGCAGGTGGCGTTTTATAGTTTTTGCCTACCCCCATGAGAAGATGGCGTGAGTTTATGGATATGTATGTATGAATAGTAACAAAACTTTATATTGTCCTAATGCAATTCTAGTATCTATTATCCAACTTTTTCTTGCTTCTCCTCTTATTTCCCTTTGTCTTCATGAAAATAAATAAGTCTTCAACAGGATTTTCTATCCACCTAATGATGTTATTTTACATCTAGGTTCTTATCGGTTATCAGTACGGCCTACCTTATATGTAGTTGTAAAAGATGAATAGAAAATAAAATCAGGCAAAAGAGATTGAAAGTGTCCTTGTCTCAAGCAAAGTTGACTTACGTCAAATTCCTGCATATTGTAACTAATCCATTAGGAAATTCTTCAAGTTCGTAGATAATTAGAATTTTCTACCTGCTTCTACAGTGAGCACGATAGCTCTTTATTAGAGCATGATTGGAACGTATGTTCAGCCTAGACTTTCAGGGTCAAATCTTTTATTCACCATGACAATGCACCCGCATATTGTGAACTGTGACTATATCGCTATTTGGAAAATCCTTACAGTGGATTTCTGACATCCTGTCCCCTATAAGCCAATTGCCCTTGCGTTTGCTGTAGGAATTTCCTGAAATAAAAAATCCCTGAAAGATGTATGATTCGTTAAAGCAAACGCGGCAGCTCGCCTAACTCAAATGTTCTTATGTTTTCTTTGCAATTTGCAGGTCAGAGTAAGTGTAATGATTTCATGAATGGCGTTTATAACTATGAGAGAAAGAAATTTAATTCCACGGATAAAATATCAAGATCGGACTTTGGTAAGATCAGCCCTTAGTCTGATTGCCTATGTTCTTAATTTTTCAAACATTTATGTGTGAATAGTTAATCAATCGACAGATAATATCTAAGTCTGGTCTTTAGAATCGGCACCACCAGCTTTCTTTTAAGTGATAATAATAAATGACAATGTATTTCAATTGGATTTCCATAATATGTACCAAAATTCTAACATGAGACCTAATAATATTATATTGTTTTATTACTAGCTGACCCCGCAAACGTTGTTTTGCTTCTTTTCTTTTCTTTTTTTGAAAAATAGATGTTGGCCGTTTCTCAAACCTACCCGATATGCACACAAAATTTCATACAAATCGGTAACAAACATTGCTACACGAGAATGTTATATATTAGATTCGTAGCCATATGAGCGTACCCGGGGCGTATCGCAAGGACGTAAAAAACTGGTTTAGATGTGACCTGCAAAACTTATTTACAATTCCACGGTCATTCGCTAATATTCTAGTATGTTTTATTTTACAACTATATAAGTCAAATGCTTCCCTAAATAAAACTAACGACATAAAAATCACAGCCACTTTATTCGTGTCAACTATATCTATTTAATAATTTAGTATGGACTATAATCCGTTAGGTTTTTGCATTGTTTATCCATTTCTTCTTTTGACCAGACCACGTCTTGTACAAGGCTGCAAAACTTTTCATAAGGGCAGACCAGCTGGGCTCCGCAGCCGCTGATCGGTAGAAACTCTCCTGGACCACCGGCATCTCGAGCGTACACCGTCTGAACAAAAAAAAAAAAACTGTTTTTATTTATTCTCTTCACCGGAACACAAAGCATTTTTTTTCAGATTAGATCTTAGTATATCTAGGTGAATGCCCGAGCACTATAGGTACTTGCAGTTTATTCTAGCGCTAACTAATTTAGAAAAAACTATCAAGATTAAAAATTTACTGGAAATCAGCAAGTAAAAAAAAATGCCTCTTTTGTACAACAGTCAAAGACCTAGGCGCAGACAGTAAAAAATCCTTTTAGATACTTCTCTCCCGCGGTAAATCAACGCTTCGCAAAATAAATGTTATTATTGCATTGACTTTACCGACTTCCAAATGTGCTTGTCATTTGATGTAATGTCAGGGAAATTAATTCTTAAGCAAATTTCGTACCAACTTAAATTGTCCGTATATTCAAATAACAACTGTCATTCTTTGACAGCTGTATGAAATGCCTATAACACGGCAATTGACGTAGGGTCTCGATTTGTTTAACAATAAATTTCCTGGTTTTAGCCATAACCTGATCATTGTTATCTGGCGTGACTGATACCTACTAACCGTCTTACCACAAAAAGCGGACACGACTTAGATACGTGTTTAGCGATACCACAAAACCATGTTTAGTCGTTATTTATGGTTAGACATCGTTTAGACGTTGTTTAAATTTAAACAACATCATCCCCCCTGTTTAACACGCGTTTAACCCTCGCCATATTGCTTTCTTTCAGTACGTACTACGTAAATAGCAATGCGTTTCTTCGATTATGCTGATTATAATAATTTGGACGACATTAAATTTATGGATAGCTATCGTATCGCGGTCGAGTTAATTAACATTACAATGAATATACCTTTAGAAAACGGTACAGGTTCAGCAAACCATTGGAAAAAAAAATGCTGACCTATGATAAGATGATATTCCAAATGATTCTCGTGATACGTGCTTAGATCCTCCAATTCAAGTCAATTCAAGTTGCCTGTGACTTACGGAACTGTGCCCGCTATCATGTAAGCGCCCTTTCGTTATTGTCTTTAGTTTTTGTCGTCATTACCGGTTGTCTTTGTATAGCTTATTTACTGCATTTTTAGGGTGCGTTTCTAATAATTGCCAAGTCATAATAAGGATGCGTCAATAAGCAGTTTTTTCTCTAAAATAATGTTAGCACCATGCAACGATAGATAAACACAGACTAAGAACAACGCAACGATACAATTGGCATGATAAGCCAAGAATACACATGCCAGTAACTCGCACTGAAGTTTGCAAGAAGCTTGCATGATATTGTGATGCAAGAGCTAATTGCATAGTTGGGTGCAAGATACTGGCCTACGTGGCATCCTGGCTGAGGATCACAATACCACAGATAATATAATACTACGTACAGATACCCAATCCCATACAAAGCAATGACACCTCCCTAAGTCTGGCTGTTGAGCTGGCTATTTCAAAAGATGGTAGCATCAGCGACTCACTAATTGCCAAAGACTGTAGTTTTACAATGCTATTTAGGAGTCGACCTTTTAAAACGTTTCGTGCAATCCTTTTTATATCAAGTTTTATATTTCGATGTAAAGTAACAGATAAAATTATATTTAAATTAGTTACGAAAGTGGTTATTGTGATGACAGGACAAATTGAGTAAAACGCCATCCATAGCAAAGATTCTAAACAAAATGATTAACAGATGGATACTTTTATCATTTTAGGGGTTCGAATTGAAGTGAAAGGCTTCAATTCGAACCCCTAAAATGATAAAACATTAATTGTTTTTAATTGAAAATACGTGCAAAATGAATAATTTGATTTTACCAATCTTACTTCAGCCAAAATTCTGCCGTTTAACGCTTTTTAGTGATTGTTAATTTCATATTGGTTACTTAAGCTGCCATCTATGTTTTTTGTTTAAATACTAATTATAATTTGTTCTAGTTGAGACTCCATGACAATCACAGGAACTTATTGAATTAAATATATTGCCTAAAATGTCGTGAGGAAAGTTTTGAGTGTCAATTTGGATGACTATAAGAGTAGTGGAAGGCCAAAGAATGGACTGTGTGAAAATAACATGGTGACTACTAAAATGACAGCTAATAGAAAAGTATGGAGGAACAGGACATGCTGCGCATGCGCCGACTCCAAAGAAATTGTGATAGGGGCAAGAGAATGCTGATGATGAAAATATATGGCAGTTGCAATCAGACTAAAGCTGTTGTCCATGTAGTGATTTCTTTGCTTTATATAAAGGAACTGGTAAAACCATGTGAAATCATCATCAAAATACTGGTGTACCTAATCATACACATGTCACATGTGTACGTAAATCCAATATGTTCCATACAAAGCCTTTACTAAAGAGATAAACTAATTTCAGCGAAATTCTTTACTTAAGATTAACTGTCTTGTGATTCATGTATTGTACTTTATGATATATGTAAATACAGACGTCAACACTAAAGTTGAGCATACCGGTAACTATTAAAATGACAATGAAATTTTATTTCGGTTTGTTTTTCTTAGAGATTATTTACGAGTAGCTGTTGACATACAATTTGGTTTGTTTTCCTGCAAAAGACCTTGTATGATGAGACAAAGATACAAATCATGTTTACTATGTCTTCCTTTAACATTGAGCACCGATAGACTTGAAGAAAATTCTGTAAAGGTATATTGAATTTTTCGTGGGGGTTAAGGATCCTTTTGGAAACAACAAGGTTTATGTTGGACTCCTTCGGATTAAAACCCCGCGGTGTTCCTTCCACTACTATACATACATATCTACTATACATATCTTGGAAGCCCTACACTTTCATAACTGGTGTACAAAACAAGTACCAAAAATTTCTTAGTTTTTAAGGCGCTACCCCGAGCCAAACCTTGCGATAGTGCGTTATTCAGAGGCTATTAACTAATGAATAGCAGTAATAAACTACATTTAAAAGCACATTACTAATGTTTAATTAATATACTATCATCACATTGCATGTTCTTAAATGTTATATGTGTTCCATTTAAAATCCCCTTGTTAAAAAGTGACTAAAATCATTGATTGCATGCATCTGTTGCTAAAGATGACGCTCTAATAATTTGAGGATTACACTAATGAATAGTTTTTTTTTAATAATCCACGTTTTATTTTATTTTAAATGATTGCTATTCTCTTTTTATTTAAATATATAAAATGCGAATTCTATGATAACGGGGCTTGCGCAGGGAGCGAAACAGAGCGAGGCCTAGCGTCGGTACGGAAAAAGACCGAACACCCAAGGTCATTCGGTCGGGGATTGCCTTAACTCTACTCACCGTGATTCCATACTCATCAGTCACGGTATTCTTCCTAAGTTCTACGGAGAATGTAGACCCGTAGTTAGGCTGATGGGCTTCATACACCCTTGCCGCGGCCATCAAGGCAGCGACATTGTTTTCATGGGCCGAGTACAGGTATAACTTCGGCTCTAAAGGAACGCTTGTGTTGTGTACGGCAGAATGCGTTATATTTAGTATCGATTGCATTAATACACCTGAAATTGAAATGTGTAATTATAGTATAGGTAGTAACGAAAAGTTTAGTAGTATAGTAGGTAAAGTAACGGCCCCGAGTAATGAGTTGTGCGTCATGGGTTTTTGTGTAATAATTTCATCACCACCGCTCTCAAAATGGTGAAGGAAAACATCGTGAGGAAACTGGCATATTCTAGAACCAAAAAATCGAAGACTATCTACCAACCCTCAATGGGCCCGCGTGGGTAGATTACAACCCACTCCCTCCCACAGAGAGGAAGCCTATGTGTCCCTGCAGTGGGAATGCTATAGGCAGATTATGTTATGTATCCGATTAAATAGCCTGATTAGTCGAAGAGAGGCGGCTTGTATATATGCTAACGATTACTTAAATACAATAAAAAAACAATTTGCGGTTTTGAAAAAGAAAACAAATAAATGGTTTTTGGGACACTTCGAGTACGTGTTTGTTTTGCGCATAAGATAATACCCAACATAATTAGCCTCAAAAATAGTTTTACCTGCTGCCAATTTGATTAATTCTGCATTATAAAGTTCTATGGCGTACTCAATTTTAGTAACGTCTTTTATTTTCGGCATTACTTCTTGCGCCCATTGTGGTGCGTCAACACCGACATTTTTCTGAAAAGAATATTGCAATGATTTAGCTAATCTGTATAATATGAATCTAATTCCCAAGTACCCTTTTATGTGTCTTGCAGACCTACCAATGTTTGGAATAAATTGTCTAAATAAAAGACATCTTCAGTTTTTGTGATATTTGTCCCAGTTTTTTCACTTAGTAAATTGAATAGGTCTTGATAGGGCTCTATCCATTTTTTAACCTCAGGCCGCTCATACATTTTGTTTCTCAACCAAATGTATCGTGGACAGTTATACCAGTAGAGAAGCTGAAAGCAAAAAAGTCTTGTACAACACAACAACACAACATGACTAGTCATCTCAATCAAATAAAATTCTGCGGCGCGTCGGTCCTACTTCCGTAAAACTAGGGGAGGCAAAAATAACAATCTTATTAGCTTACAGTAATGTTTACAGTTATTTCTTAATTTGTTCAGAACTTTTTTTTATAATGTGCGTTATTGGTGGACGAAAATGATGCAGACGGGGGTAGCGACTGGCCTGTGCACACCAAAATCGCCCTAATGGGGTTTATACAAAAATGTCCTCGATAGTACTTCTTAGAATTCTTTTCGGTTTGAAAAACTAAAATTTTGTTCTCGTTATAAAAGAAGGTTGTAAGCCTGTTCTGTCAACAAAAATAATATCAGTTTGCATGCATCTATCTTCTGTATAAATAAACAATGAAATGCTGTTTGTTGGTAAAATATAGTCCGGTTAAGTAGTCACGACCTCTCAAGGTCAACTACGAGATGCCATACAAAAAAAAAAATGTTTGTTGGTAAACGCAACACTTGAGAACGGCTAGACAGTTTTTTTTTTGTTCTTCAAAACAGGGTGGCAGGGACATCGACGCGCAACCTGTTACCGTGGATTCAATACGTGAAAATCGTCGGTTATAAAAAAAAAAATGCTGTTCCATACATTTTGACCGCTTTTTTTTTAATAATCGAAGATGTCTAGAATCGTGAGATTAATAAAATTCATGGTAACAGTTTACGCGTAGTCCGTGCCATCCTGGCAAGTATCCGTTCAATTATTTTTGGGGAAAGTAGCTAGAAAACTGAATTATGCTTTTTTCATGGGATTTTTGTATTAATTATTGTAATTGGGACACGACGACGTCTGTCAGGTCAGCTTGTTTGGAATAAAGATTACACTCATGACAAATGCTTGACTAGTCATCTGTCTGCCTGTAATAATGAAATTATAGGAAGTTGAGTAATGAATGAGAGAGAAAAAGAGATTTACTGGTTCTTGCTATTTTTCCTAAGAAAGTATACATGCAATTCATCTGATTACTGAAAAAAAAATCTTCAGTTTTGATGCCAATTGGATAAAAAAAAGTTCTTTTTTGTTCAGTGTTTTTTCGCCTTTAGCCAAACGAGTTATGTATAGAAGATGAAAATTCATTTATTTACCAGCCGGTTGTGAGATATTTATGATACCGTAAGCTGAATGCCTGATGGGTATTTTAAAACAAATTTCTTAAATACCTACTATGTTTTTTTGGCTTCAGAACCTAAAATTAAATATTTTCAGAATTATTTCGCTTTAAAATAGTCTCAAATATGACTAGATATGTCTAAGAAAGTTTTGAGTACTTAATTCCTTTTTCTAATCAATTGATACTTACATCATCTTCATCATAAGGTGGTGTATTATATGGAATGGGTTGCCAGTCCAGATTAGGGTTCCACTTCTGGGCTTGCTGGGGTGGATACAGGGCTGACAAGGCAGCCAGCGCTGTCATCTGGGTTCTTGCGTAATCAGTAGTTCGTATGGTAATTTCATCAGGTAAATATAACTTGTTGATGAAGCCATCGTAGAGCTCCCTTAGATACTTGCCTACGAAGTAGCTTCGTTGTTTGCCTTTCTATAGAAAAATTACGAAAATTAGACATTTAATTTACGCAAGCGCTACACGTGGTATATGTATGCGTATTTTACTAATCTATACCAATATTATAAAGACGAAAGATTTGATTGTTTGTTTGTATTGAATAGGCTCAGAAACTACTGGACCGATTTGAAAAATTGTTTTACCATTAGAAGCCGAAATTATGTCTGATGAACATAGGGACCTTTTTTTTTTTCGAAAGTCGCGGGCGTAACTGATAAGGTTGGTGTTAGAGCAATCTTGAAATCTAGATATCAATATAGGCAATATTTGTGTTGATTCTGTGCTGGTACACACTTTATAACATCACGTCTCGGTATCCCACGATTTCTTTTACTTGATTTGCCTCCTCCTGGCTTACAGTGAATTACCGCGATCTTGAGCAGGTCGCCTTGCGGTTGACCTTCATCTTCCAGCTTTTAGAGGGTTAAAATATGACTTAATGTTTGCAAAGTACAGTATTAAAACTAGTGGTTAATACAAAAAAGCAAAGCTTTTCTTAATGTGCCTGACTTAGTACTTCATCAAAGAGAAAAAAAAACAGTGTCTTGTTATGCATAGAAGGACACTGAACCTTTATTCTTTCTTTAAAAGCATACATAACTAATTACATATACCTAACACAATACAATTATGAAAGCATGTATCAAATAATAAGTAATTTTAATAACCGCTATTTTATAGATGCATGTAAAAATCTTATACATTATGTAGTACTTACTCACAATTCTAATGTTTGCCAAATCCAAGACCGTAGCTAAATGCATTATAGATTTCCAGGTTTGATACCATGCTGATGCCTAAACTTGCTTGTATTGTATTATGTCGTTCGTTCAGTAAGTCATTGACATTTTGATAGTTTTTCATTTTGGTCTACATCCATGTAATATTACATTGGTTTCTATATTTAAGTCAGTCGGTATATCAAAGTAACAGTTTATTAAATCAATATATAATTTATGCGTTATTGCTTGGTGAAAGGCTTGTCACATTAGTATAGCGATATTTTAACATTTGAATGGTATTATCTTAGTTCCCGAAAACGGGCTTCTAAGCGGGCTATCCCCTCGTTATCCAATACTTAAAGTTGTTCACATTAATACTTAAGGGTGCTGCTAGGTAAGTCTTAAAATAACTACGTCGTTTTGTAAATCTTGAAAATTTTCTTTAAAGTCCTTTGCCAGTAACAAGATTACGGATGCCCTTTTTATTTTTACACTTTTAAACCTAGAACTTACATTAGTAAGGGCTTTTTTCCCGTAGGGGAAGAAAAGTTCGTCCGTAAGTTTTTGTTCCGATGGGTACAAAGCCAACTCCTCCTGGTCAGGAGTGCGGTCGCCATGTCGGAATATCTGTTAACAATTTATTGATGTCTATAGAAATCAATTATTGATGCAAAGTATGTCTAAGTAATTAGTATCTTATCGAGTGAGTAATCGTTTTCTTTAAAATTATATCAGATTTTTTTTATGTGCAGTAAGGATGACACAAAACATCTCAATGATTATTATTTATCGATTTCCTCAATTGATTGATTAGGAACTACAATGCTAATTTTCGGCGCTGTGTCATTGTAACCGGTTACCGGTACACGTTTGATAACATGATTGACCACTGTTCGTCATTAAATGAATGACCTGCGACTCATGTAGGAAGCTGGCACGCTTGCCGGTCGCGATCGGTTGAATAGCAAGTCATCAGACGTACCACAAATGCGAGGATCAGCTCTGTGTTCGCCAAGCCATTGTCTGCAGAGTCGATCCGGCGGGGCTCCGCCAACCGGCCCGGGGGCTCCTGCCCACACACTGCGGCTACCAGTACAACTACCATCACTAACACCATCCCCATTTTTAAATGCGAATTTCCCGCCCAACCGACAGCGGTCTCTTATCGGCGGTACGTACGCGCGTTCGCGAATCGTTTTCGACTGCAACGCGCAGAGCCTCTGCTCCATTTATATAGAGATACATAGAATAGTATTTCAAGAGGGCCGGCGGACAGTACCGCTTCAATAGCTGTGCGAATCTCTAACAGCGTAATCTGACGTTAGACATCTATTAATACCGAAAACTGCACCTTTGTGAGTCTATCGTGCAAGATCCTAACATACCACAATTTTGAAACAAATTAAAATACACGTGCCTTTTATGGCTTTTGTAAAAACATCATCACGGAAGACAGCTGTTGTCATGAAGTACATAGGGTGTTTCAGGGTCATGACATTCATTCATAGAAGTTTTCATATCATTTTCAGTGTAATTGTATGCACAGCGTTCTCGTATCTGCAATATCATAAAAACATGTTTTAGTAGATCCATAAAACAAAAGATAAGAATTATATGTGTGCCATGTATTTTATACATACAATATTTCAGTTGGTGTTAAAGGCATATTCGAAGTAAATATGTATGATGAATGACAGCAAAATAATTTTTTCGAAATGTTGGATTCCACTTGACCTGTGTTAGGTGTTTTTTCAAATTTTTGTCTGCTATCTAATGCTTTTGCTATACCACATTTTATTTAATTACTCTATAAAGTATAGAAAAAACATAAAAGTCGAGGGAAATCCCTTTCTTTCCTCACATCTCGTCACTCTCCGCGGTGCAGACACAAAAGTTCCACAATTCTTATGAATCATAATGAGATCACAGGACAAGGAAAGGGTTTAATGTTGATTATAGTATATTCTACTCAACAGAAACATTTCAAACTATATAACTGCATTCATGGCTTCTGCCTACCCTCATGGGAAGAAGGCGTGAGTTTATGTTATGTTTATTTTATAGCTGCATTCATAGATTTGTAAAGTCGCTAGCCAGAAATATAACCCAAGAAAAATTATCTTTGGGCTCAAAATTATTAAAATATCCAATTCTCTCGAATAAACATGGAAGGAAGGCTCATTCAACTTAGAACACAATTTTTATAGGTTTATGGTTATATAATCAAAAAAACGTAATTAAGTAAAAATAATGATTTTGGTAACATCTCTTACTTTGTTACTGACCTGTTGTCCCTTCCTAAATCTGTTAATAAAACTAAATACAAAAACTAACAATACTTAAGGGCTACAAGACAATAGGCATGATGACATTCTAAACTGCAGTTTTACGTAAATTAATTCTCGTTTGAGTAATTAATTATCCTCAATGATTATTTTATTTTACCTTGATATCCATTCAATTGAAGATCTCATGGTCTTCCTTTAACTTAAGACATTTAATTGTTTTGTCACAATTAACGTTTACTCAACTTTCCCTCGGCTGACAGTCTTTTTTCCTGTAAATTCTCCTACAAACAACTTAGCATGGCACTTCTTGCATACTCAGTTACCACATAAATAAAATAAAACTACTTTATTTCTTAATCTTATACCGCGGATAAAATAAGGCATAATCTAAAGATTTCGAGTTCTAACTGAATATCCTTTCCAATAACAAGCTTAAGGTAAAATGAACATAACAAAATTATTGTTTTGATTTGTAATTTCCCATTTCAATTTAGACCATAGCGAATTTAATCTTAATACAACATTCATGTATTTAGTTGCGCTTCGAATGTGATTTTATTTTGCTGTTTTAGCCTCAATTGTGTAAAAAAAGAAAGAGTGATATAATCCAAAATTTTTGACTACTCCATAAATTTTATAACTCAGTTATGTCAGAAGATCACTAGGAAATACTCTAGAAAAATATTAAGAAATTATAGTAATAACCAGAGTTCTGAATAAAAGCATTACGTAAGAAGGTGGCCTCGATGATACGCAGAGTGGGAGGAAGCACCAACAGTATCTTGAGGGTTTTTGCTGAAAGGCTGGATGGGCCTACCATGGGTACGTTTATCAAGCTTCATGTATTACACGGGGCTTGACGAAACTATCTGTGGTCGTTATTTTTTTTTCTTTTTGTTTTCAAGTATATACTATCATAGTTTATAAGATAATTTAGACACTAACACAATGTGGGCCTATGTAGTCTGTAAATAAAAGTTTTTTTTTAAATTACCTGTAAAGGATGCAAGTGGCATTTTCTGTGACCTCTCTATAGCGTTTGAATGCGTTGAGCACAATACACTGATCAGTAAATTACACCACTACGTAATTTATGGACAAGCTGCTGATTAAAAGTAGAGCAGTGGTGGCCTAGTAGTAACGGGCGCGACTTACGAGTTGTAGGTTGTAGATTTGAATCTAAATTAGGTAAATTATTCTAAGACCATTGCTTTCAAAACGGTGAAGGACAGAAGGACAACATCGTGAGGAAACCGGCATGTCCTAGAACCAGAAATTCGAAGATGAGACATCTACCAATGGTGGATTACTCGGCGGCCACACCCTCTCAGAGTTCTCTGTGAGAACATTATAGACTAATTATGATTTCAAAGTCGCAATCTTATTGGAATCCACCTCTCGTAAACAATTATTTGAATCACATGTGCTTTCTAATTTCAGGTATGTCCGACGTTCATTACAACGAGCAAGCTTTCCTTGACCAACTAATGATCTGCACGGAAGCTGTGGACAAAGCCGAAAGATATGAACTCCTTGGTCCACTTTACCGGCTCATAATACCCATTTATGAACGACGAAAGGACTATCAAGCCCTTCTTGCCTGCTACCAGCACCTCACCAAAGCTTATGCCAAAGTCATCGAAGTGACCAACTCAGGAAAGCGATTACTTGGTAGATTCTACCGCGTTGCCTTTTTCGGGAAAGCACATTTCGGTGAAGATGAAGAGGGCATCGAGTTTATTTACAAAGAGCCCAAACTGACGTCGTTGAGTGAAATCTCAGAGAAATTACAAAACTTTTACGAGCAAAAGTATGGTGCTGGCAACGTTAAAATGATTATGGACTCGGCTCCGGTTAGTAGTAAAATTATGATTAAATTTTATTCTATGACTCTTACATAATGCAGTGGCCAAGTCTATCAAAGATGTAAAATTATAATTCAATTAGTGAAGGTAAGGTAAATGCGAAATACGTAATTAGGAAAGAATTTGAGGTACGTTTACTCCGCCACGTACTTAATCGGTACATGTTTCCGTCTAATTGAAACAGGGTAATTATTTTATTTTATATGTAGCACGTGCGAGCAATAAGCCTACTTTGTAGGTTACAACGGTAATCGCCTTTATCATTAACTAACTACTAAGGTTTAGAGGTTATGACTAACTCAATATTCTCTCAATGTCATCACTATCAATCACTACATAATTATAACCCCCCCCTCCCCCCGGCCGCGTCTGTCTGACTGTCTGTTTGAACGCGATAAACTCAAAAACTACCGAACGGATTTTCATACAGTTTTTACCAATGGGCGGAGGGATTCATGAAGAAGGTTTAGGTGTATGATTCGTAAATTGGCGGAAATATGACTATGATTGCTGAAGATATCGAAAAAAAAAACATGGCGACTGGGAGCTTTACTTGCGTGCGCAGCGTAAACCAATAGAGTTATATGAAAATAATGCATTACGGAATTAATACCTTGTTTAACTGGGTACCTAAGGTACTTTTAATCCCGGTAGTACGTTATCGTGGAATACTTTCCGAAATACACGCGTGCGAAGCTGCGGGAAAAAGCTAGTGTATCAGACATACCAATTTCGTACATGTAAATATAAGGTTGGGTTGGAAATTTGGTCCTAATTACACATTTTTAAGATGTAGAATAAAAAACTTTAAGAATCGGGCCCGCCCTTTAACGATGAGAGTAGCCCCTAGGAGCATCCAAGTAGGCACTAGTTTTTCCAATTGGACTGGTTTTCATTAAATTAGCTCAGTTGAGCGATTCTGCGTCAAGTCACGGCAGATTTAATCTATCTCAACAATTGTTCTCTAATGACACTCACCATGGCACCAATGTGTCAAATAACAGTGTAATAGAATCTGAATTTAAAGGACCAACCATAAACTCCTTGCGCGATTAATTGGAACGTCGCAAAAAAATATTGACAGCTCAAACGTGTCTTCGGTCTAATTTAAATAAAACATAATAATTAGTTAGAGTTGAAAAAAAAACGTCGTGTCGCTTCATTAATTTATTGATGTTTCTGTTCTATGCATCTAGGTGATTCGTGAGGAGCTAGATACTAAATTGGCCTACATACAAGTGACTTGGGTTCGCGCGGCGCCCGAAGGTGTGGTGGTATCAGGCGGCGGAGAAGGATCTTTCGAACGAGCGCACAATGTTAGGCGCTTTGTGTTCGAGACGCCCTTCACAAGGGATGGAGCGGCCAGAGGACCTGTACATCATCAGCGGATTAGGCTCACGCATCTTACTAGTAAGTTGTTGGTGCCGATTCTGTTGTACACCGAAATAAACTATCAGTAAAATTAAATCTATTCTGCATAAAAATCTCTAAATTTAAAATATTTTTGACACAACTAAAATCGAATTTGACAATCGCGAGTCCACGTGTTTTTTTTTCTTTTTGCTTCGCAACGTGTTTGCCCTACCCCGTTATTTGTTTTAGAGCCGGAGGCGCGCATATAGGGCAGCGTTGACGTATTTTCTAAGGAAGTTTTCACTTTTTGGATGGAAAATATAATAAATTATTACCTACAGGTTGAGTTAGAGGTTTATGATTTTCCTAAAGGGGGTCGAAATTTTCATAAATTTTTGCGATAGGACACACTGTTTTCGAGATATAAGAAAAAAAAATTCAGTACTGTTTTTGCACTTCTGAAGTCGAGGTGTTGTTGTGAATTTTAGTTCACGACAACCAATTTTATTCCACACCTTTTTAACCGTGATTAAAAATAGTCAGATTCATGTTCAGATTTAGTTAGACAATCAATTTAGGTGAAAAACGTCAGAATAGTAAAAATTTAATTACTCAGTGCCATCTTAGTGCTGTCAGACTAAAATATGGTTATTATGTGTCACTTTAGTCAATTTCAGAATGGGAAATCACCGTTTCACAGGAATAAACAAAATTTTGGGTATTTTTAGTCTACTTTAGAGGCATTTGTAATAAGAGAATCGGCACCACCGTACGACTATATTAGAGTGAAAATTAGATGACATAAGATAAACACGTGGTGAATACAGGCTGATATTTTTGTGCTTCCATGTAGGTAGGTACAGTCCGCGAGGCCTGAGCTGAGCTTTGCATTTGTGTGAGCGATTACCAATCGCACTAATGTGATCGCGCGATCACACAGCGCCTCGTCGTCGCTATGTGCTCACATAATGCAAAGCTCAGCTTGGGCCTCGCGGACTGTACAGTTTTGATTCTACAAATGGTTTAGAATGCACTTTTATGCGGTTCACGCTTTCGCTATACATAATTTAAAATAGGTTACAGTATTTTCTAATTTCATGTCGAAATTCTAGGGATAATAAGACATTTAAATAAACTTTTTTTTTAAAGTGCTAGCGAGTCTCTTCAACTTTTAATCCAGGAGGGTACAACGCTCGAGGCGTGGAGTAGAGGTGCTGTGGTTCTGTTCTTCAAAAAAGCCTTGCTGTAAAACTAGATCCATCTCACTTCAGAGCCACGCAGTTCTCGAGGGTCGTCGCAAATCGTCTCGCTATGAGACTTGACGAGTTCCGGCCACCATCACAAGTCGGTTTTCGAAAAGGCTTCAGTAACGAAGACCATATTCATACTGTTCGGCAAATTGTATAGAAGAGCGAAAAGTACGACCAAACGCTGTGGCATTGTGTGTTATGGCTTATGTGGACTACAAGAAAGCCTTCGACTTCATCGAAATATATCTCTGCATCGATGTCGAATTGACTGGCGCTACATCGAAGTGTCGAGATTTTTGTATCACGGTGCCACGATACCTGTCCAGGATAAGAAAAACAACCCCATCCGACTGCTCAGAGGGGTAAGACAAGGGAATGTGTTATCCCCAAAACTGTGCATCAATGCGTTGGAGGATTTCTTTAAGACGCTGGACCTTACTAAACATACCCTGTCCAGTACAGTTCAACGTGAACGGCGAGTGCATCTCACACCTTCTTCACTTTGCCGATGACATCGTCATAATGGCTGAAACGTTGGAATAGTTACCCCAGATGCTGCACTCACGTCTAAATGGAGCCTCTCGGCGGGTTGGCCTCGGCATGTATTTGGACAAGACGAATATCATGTACAATTCACGCGTCTTGCCGAGGCAGCTTAGAAGTGTTATCGTGTCGGAGGACAGCGTATTGTGGCGCAGTCTGGGAGAGGCCTATGTCCATCAGAGGACTGCGATAGGCTGAGTTCATAATGAAGACTTTTCAGATGTGGTGAAAAGTCTTAATCAGCAAACTCTGCCATAATGTTATTCATCACCTAATGTTTTATTATAATTACAACCGTGCGGCCGATGGGATTTCTCATCGGCAAAATGTCTTACTTCCACACAATCTTTCATCCCCTGTTTAATCCTTTTAGAGGATTATTTTCAAAAAAGTCCTTCCTTAGCCATCGGCTTATATGACGAACTCTTGCACAGACTTGCATTCACTATTCAACCCCTTAAGGGGATGAATTTACAAAAAAATCCTTCCTAAGTGCTTACTTTCTTTATTAAAGGAACTCTTGTACAAAATTTCATGATTATATGCGTTGTTTGTCACTGAAATTAGGATTTATATGAAGTAGATTACATATAACTAATTATTTCACATCAATATAAAATCAAGTCAAGTTCGAGAAATAGAGGAACGCACACACGTACACCAATCTTTAATTAACATAAAAACCCATGGCTTGGGAGTTTCCCAGGATAAATACCCGATATTTACCTGGGTATTTACCCGACGCCCAACTCTATTCTCAAGCGGGTTTATGAAGCACTTTGTACAACAAATTTCAATAACAATGCAATGCTTAATTATAAAAACTCGCTCGTTTAAAACTACACTAAATGCACAATAAAAAAAACTGAACCCATGCGGAATAATAATAAATGCCTTATCGAGGTGAAGTGTCAAAATCTGTCATTTTTCGCGAAATTCTCTTTTATGGGTTCGAATTTAAAGGTCAAATTCGCATGTTCTAGTAAAATCTCTTAACTACATTTTTTATTGCAAGAATTGTAACACCATAAATAAAAATGTAGAAATATATTTGAACTAAACTACGTGTCTATGGCATTACCTCGTAACTTTTATGTGTCACGTGTTGTTTTCGACAGCTAAAAGATATTACTTTTAACTATCTTTATGCATTTTCTGTCATTTTTAGCTGAAACAGACACAATACATTTACAGTAGGCGAACTAAACTGTTAGAGGGAAACTATTTATTATAGGTATACCATACCAGCTGACCCCGCAATTTTTTTTTTTTTTTTTTGTTTTAATTAGATGTTGGCCGATTCTCAGACCTACCTGAAGTACTTGATATGCACACAAAATTTCATAAAAACCGTTTCGGAGGACTTTGGTAACAAACATTGCGACACGAGAATTTTATATAATAGGAGATGAACATTCTGACGTTATAATTGCAGCGGATTCATGGTTCCCATACGTCAAACGCCGCGTGCCCGTCATCGATACGCAAGTTGAGGAGAGGAGCCCGATAGAGGTCGCTGTGTCCGAAATGGAAGGACAAGTCACCGAGTTACAGGAGATTGTCAACGCCAAGGCACCTGATATTAAGAAGTTACAGCTCAGGTATGATAGCTGTTTTATTAATATTTATTTTTGAACTTAATTTCTCTGAATAGGGAGGGTATAATACTGCCAAGTTTCACCACTAATGGCGCTAGCAGCACAAACAGTAAACAAACAGTGTTTTCTCGTAGCATTTCTCTTATATACATTTGAATAAATATTTTATAGTGTGAGCACTATGTAGTACCTACTATAAAGCTACCCAGTACTGGGCACATCTGTCATTGACTTGAATGTGCCCTGGCGGCTGAGAGTATGTCACGCTCACTCAAATGTCTCGCTGGTGGTGGCGTGTATGTTGGATCATTAAGTTACCTTCAAAATGGATGAGCTGAATGGTGCTGATCCATACGTCATGTTCGTGAACGGGCGCCGTCAGTGGGGACTGGTCATCCCTTGGCAGCCACGGCTTATTTTTATTTCCGATTTTTATGTTTTTATTACGGGTCTTTCTACATCGTTCTCACATGTATAATTTCAACAACACTGATGTAGCAATTTTTTCTGAATCCATATTACTTAAAAGAGTGTCCATGGAGTTTCTTGTCCGTTCTTCTCCATAGGTACCTACCAACTGCAACTAGCTTCATATTTCTGACTGACCGACCCCTTGACAACTCAAAAGTGCCCGTAATTGGTTTATTTGAAATAAATGCTTTGAGTTTGAGTTTAAACGTATGCATGATTTGAGTAAACCTAAACATGAATGCATCAGTGCTGCGTGTTCTAATTTTAAAATAAAGTCATCGATTCATAGTTTTTTAACTTCTGCTGATGACGCCATCTTTGGACTTCGTTTTGCGTAAACTTACCCATTGACAAGAAATACTATGCTGAACATATGCTATAAACGCTGTCCTCTAAAGTGCAGCACAAATTCAAAATTCATTAATCAATATTAGCCGCTGTTAGGCTTTTATCGATTCAACAAATACATCAAGATGATAAATAAATTATATATATGATAAAGCACGTGTTTTACTTACTTATTACATTACCTATGCTATTATTACGCAATAATTATGAAACATTTTCCACGTAACAGATTACAAGGCAGTGTATGCGTGCAAGTGAACGCAGGCCCTCTGGCGTATGCTAACGCCTTCTTAGACCCCACACTAGCGCCCATGTATCCTGACGACATGGTCGACAAACTCAAGGCGATATTCAAGTAAGTACTGTTTGGAGTTTTAGACTATTGGGATTGCAGGCGTGATGTTGTGTTATGTGTGTATTTTTAATAGGGATTCTCCCTTTCTCTTATAACACCATCTTCAACATCAATAATTCTCGTAATTAAAAACTCCCAAAACCTAGTCGCAATCTCATCTCAGCGACAATCAATGTCAATCGTGTTTTTTAACGGCCAACCGTATAAATCGACATACATTATTCAGAATATAACTGTTCATTCATATCTAGTTATATTGGCCGCACCCCAATGTTCATTGATAAGAATAGTATGAATGGAGCAATGCCATTTGAGCAACGTATACATATATGTCGGATCAGGGATGGCCTAGATGCGAAACATCGGGTCTTCTTCACGATCCGACACATTTTAGTGTGGGCACTGTAGTGGGTACTCGAACGAAAAGATAATTCGAATTAAAATAACTTTAATACACTGGCAAACGAAATAAACACGTGCAAACAGATTCGTGCGTTTGTACTGAGCGTTTGCCAAGACTGTCCAAGCTCGACCGTTTTCTGTTGACTGTCGCAACACTCGGTCTCCCCGCCAGTCCTCTATGCATCCCCTCCACCGACGATCGTGTCCAAGCGGTAGGACTCGCTTGCGTTTCCGATCACATGATCATTCGTTTGTGAATCAAATTATTAGATGGCGCTGTCCGCTGTACTGTGGCGCCATCCATCCACGACATATATACATTTCTTTAATGCATTTTGTGAATAAGGCAATCAATGATTATAACCTTCTGCGGTCTTAACGGGGTCGCTACTGTTTTATGGCGGAAGCGGTGGGGCCGCAGGGGGCGAGGAGTGTCGGTACGTCGTTGGCCGCTCTCCGTATACTTTGCGGCCGAAAAATGGTAGGCCACGAGGCCATTTATATGGCTCGTCGCAAGCGGTTGGTTGTAGGCAGAGGGCGGACAACGCCCTATTCCAGCCCCCTCTAAATCGGTTCAGGGACGGCGGACTCGAGGACGTCCACCGCCCCCCATAAATCAGGACCCGAGGTGGCGGCGCGTAGTGTTCCACGCGCGCCCCTCTTAGAAGTTGCGGGGGAGTCAAACACCTCACACCCCCTCCCAACACGAGGAGGCCAGCCGAGGCGGGCCGGCACCAGTAGGGGTTTCGGAAGCATCATATGTTCCCGCGACCCCGACGTAGGTCTGAGATGGAACACCGGGGTGGTTTTTAGTTAGTAAGAGTCTGACAGACCCCTCTGGAGGACATCTAAGAGGATTTTCCACCTCGGACCAAAAAAAAAGGGTAATAGCGTTCAATGTTGTGTTAAAACAACATCTCAATCCTACAACGAATTTCTGCTTTGGTGGTTATATTCAGCAGTAATCTTAGGTTTCACAAAAGGAAAATCTTACTAAATAACAAAGGCCAAGTGTACCAAATGAAATGTAACGACGAAAATCAATATTTGCTCAGTTGTGTCAGTACAAGAATATGCGAACAGATGTGTAGAACGAAATGACATTCATGTTAATTATTTTATTGTTTCTTTTTCCAGAGAGTTCCTAACGGTATGCCACTCAGCCCTGCAACTAAACGCCAAGCTGATCTGCTCCGACCAAGTGTCCTACCACGAAGCTTTAGAGACGAACTACTACAAATTGAGTCACTCTCTATCTGGCATGTTAGGGCAGGCATTACAAGACATATTAGTTAATGGGAACCTGAGCACTACTGTCCCTGGAGTTGAATTAGAGTCTAGTAATGCTTGAAAGGGGAAATATTTTTTATGTCCTAGCTGGTCAGTGCTTCGCTTCCTTTGGATAAAGACGGCTAAACTGGCGATGCGGGCAACGTACAAGACGGAACCTGCAGTGCAGCGACTGCGAGGCGACCACGATTCAATAGTCGTGTATGTCCGCTTGGTTGACTCATAATAATCGTAGATTAGCTACCTTTCAGTCGGTCAACGGTTACACTGTGATAGTCGCTTATGCATACTGCATTTGAAAACAACTGCGTTCGCCACGCGACTGACGCTACCCTTGTGCAATCGCTTTGGTTGTGTAGATTTATTGCCGATTTTATTTGACGTCGCAAATTTATTGACTGAGCCGAATATTAATTCAATGCGAGACATTCTCAGACACTACGTTTCAAAAGTTGGAGCCATCCCGCGCGATGCTCTGTCCTGCTAGGACAAAGGGTTTATTGTCTCAACATTTTAAGTGTAATACTCGTTGTATTACACTTATGACTTTGTAGCTCCAGACCTGTATAATCCTGCATATGATTACCTGAAGTATAGGAATACGGAAAGGAGTAAAGTATAGTTACGCCGAAGTTTTTGTGCTAAGAACTAAGAAAAATGCCGTTTTTACTGACTACGGCTGAGCCAAACATATAAGACAGATGTGGAATAAGACAATCAAGTTTTTGACAGATTTTAACCAATGAGGTTTGAACTCCCAACATGTCATATTACTAATTACCCCAGCAAGCGTAGCATGAACACCATAAAAACGACATTTGACGAATAGACAAAATGACAGATAAATAAAAGAAATTCATTTTGTCTATTCTGTCTGTTTTTTGTATATGCTACACATGCTGGTCGGGTTTTAGCCCCAAAATGCCCATTATACATCAGTAAAAGTTAAAACAGGAGCCGTACTATGATGTATTAGAACCATAATTGTTGCAGTGCTCGAGAGAGATAGCTATTATACATCACGAATAGTTACATCTATTTCTCTCAACGAAATAATGATGTTTTGTAAAAGAAAACAAATGCCAATTCAAGTCTCAATAACCGTCTTTAAGACTGCTGTTCATATTTTGAGCACAGTAGTCTAAAATAGATTTTGCACCAATAAGTAAATTCTCAAAATATTAAGAACTAAAAGTTGAATACTATTTAAATATTGTATCCTATAAAGATAATATTACGGACGTTTTTATGTAAATTGTTTAACTTATTGGTTGAGTTGGTGATAAGCATGGATGTTTTGAACTACAGCTCGAATCGTTTTTAATTCTTATTTGGCCCCTAGGACAAATTGGTATAATATTAAATTCAGGTTTGGGCGGTAACAACTCGACTACGTAGACATGTGGTAGTTCATTGAACCAAATTATGGCAGAAACTAAATTTGTACAGCGTCTGTAACCCGACTAGTCTCAACTTTATGGTCGATTTTTTATTAATAAAATCAAGTGTTAATGTTAGACTAGTCAACTGCAAATTTTATTTCTGTCCTATAAAGGGTTACATCGAGCAATTAAATACCTTTTCTCAGTTCTAAAACGTTTAATCGCATTACGTCCAATCTTATTATCATGTTAACCGCATAGTAGTTCGCTAATGAAAGGGGATTAGTTCCAATTAACCTTTATAAGACAAGTATCTGAAAACAGCGTTATTGAATTATCATATAAACTAAGATAGAATGACAGATCTGAAAAGATCTTTGATAAGACTAGGCCAGGCCACCTTTTCGTAAGATGCACCAAATTGCGATCAAAATAATAATATCACTTTCCATCGCCGAAAAATTGCCCAAAAAATTACTGAATCGAAACAATAATTAGGTATAATTGGAGTATCTGGTCAATTTTTTTTTGTTTATCATGTGGAGTTTTTATGTGTAGAATTAATATTAATTGGTTAACTTGCTCCTACAATAACAAGGCTAAAATCTTCACTAAAGAAGGGGATTGTCATTTGTATGCCCAACACATTTGACAATTAATTTAACGCTTATCTGCCCCGATTATTGGACACCACCTAAACTAAATTTTCATCGCAACTAACAATTACGTTGTTAGAAAGAATATCTATCGGGTTTTTAAAAGATTAAATTACTTAGTGCTGACAAATAATAACGTAAATACTCGTACTTTCAAACAGGTTAAGACTTTATCTCAGAATACGGCGCGTCGCCTTAAAACATGCTGAAGATTAACATGCAAATTATATTTACAGCTCGAAACTTAATTCTAACTCATTCGTGTGGCTTTTTGTAAACGGCAGTAATATTTTTAATTTTGTTTAGCTGGTTTCTAACAAAATCAGCGCAATCTTATCGATTTTTAATCACCTTACGCTAGACAAAGCAAACATAAATAATAAGTAAAATAAGGGAGGACATATTCTCGCCATAAACATAATCAATTATGTATAGTCAATTACAAACTCCATCCTACAATCAGCCAATTTATTTTCAAATAATTTTAAGATCTGACAAAAACTGTTAAAAGTGCCATGACTGATATTTCTCTCTTATCTAACCAAGGAACTTTTATCTAGACTAAATTATAGTCTAGTTTATTATGTGCACAAATATCGATTTAAAGTAGCTATAGTATACGCCAACGTTCGTGGCAGCCGCGGTCACAAAACGTGGTAGCGAGATGACACGGGAATAGTACGGAAATAGTATACATGAGATTTCTCAGTAGCAGCCCGGAGTTTGGAAGTTTCCCGTGCTCGGAAAGCAAGTTAAAGCCGTTGGTCCTGCACATGATCTCTCTCCGTGGGTGTCGGATTGCCGTCCCATCGGATTATGAGAGTGAGGCAAGAGTGAGTGCACCTGCGCGCACTCTTTTGCACTATAATATCTCCCGCGTAGATGGCTAGTCTCCGCTGAGATTGGTGCCATGGCCAATATTCAGTCTGGAAGGCAGGGTAGCAGGGACATCGACGCGAAAACTGAAACTATGATTTCAGCACATAATTCTAAACCCCTCGGACCAATTATCCTACCTATGGACGGAGCATTTGATGAAATCGTCGTGTCATTTTCTGTCAGTGTGCAGAACTAGGTTTGTACTAGTGTGTGTGACTAGGGAAGGGTCGATGCTTCAAAGCAAGTCTATAAAATCATGGTAATGGGTCAAATGTACAGGATATAATTTAAATAATACAATCAATTTATTTTCGTTTATTGTAGAAAAAAATATTAGGTTACAGCCTGAGGTTTTTTTTTTGCCTATGACCTTTAAATAAAGTCAGTTTGTTGTATATATGTAGTATATATTACATTTCTAACACTGTTTTCGATTACAGTTTTACATGATAAAATGGTTTCTGAAATGTAAATACTTCTCGCTTATAGATTTTATTAAACGACATTTTTGATCCTCCTTAAAATCAAACTGTAATACGTGATTATTTAGAGAACGAAATATATTTTTGTAACAAGAAGAAGCAGTAACATCGCGGATCATCGTATGTACAATACAACATTGCTCTTAATATTGCTATGATGGGTGGATGGATATCAAAAATTTCCGCTAAACTTTAATCACAAAATGTACAGATATAAAAAAAAACATAATTTTTCGGTTAAATAAGACCTCCTTTATCTTTAATGTACATTAAAGATATTTTCATGGAACCGTTTAGTGCTGAAATGCACTCTTCACATGTATTTATGTAATTATGATCATAATTGTGTATTTCTTTTTCCCTAACTTCTTCAGAATCTTCCAACATTCTATGTTTTGGTAGAGAATTATTTATCATAATAATGTACTGAGATTTTTTGGTAATATTTAAAATAGGAATAGTAATACAATTTTCTTGTGCAGCTTTAAACTCGGCATGCACCAATTTTTTTTTTTTTATGCCGCCCTAAACTGCGTTGCTGAAAGATTATTATTAAAGCCCCCCGTTTACTAATTGCGCCAAAAAACAGATCAAGGTCTTGAGAAAACTTGGAATGTGCAAAAAATTTAATTTTTGAAGAGTCTTTCCTATGTAATCTGCAGACAAATGATAAAACCTAAGAACCCAATTTTTCTCTGTGAATTAATGACGAAGTTACCGTCACCAAAATTCTATGCATTTTTTATAACTCTGCGTTTACTTTCCCTCAGTCTTTTAATTACATGAAGAAGTCTCAAGTCCACTGGCCGAGATTGTGCCAAAGATGTTATTATTTACACTGCTCGCCTGGGTGTTTTAGGGATATTTTTTGGTATCACACCAGTATCTTGCATTTTCCTCCGTCTTCTTGGTGTGATTTGCGTTCTATTTATTGACCCTGCTTTTCTCTTCTTTGCTACCTAAAGAAAACATATAATATGAATGTTACTTAATATATTATTATATAACGCAAACCGAGAACAAAAGTTAAGCAATAACTAAGTTTTAAACCTTACCTGGTCATATTCGATATATTAATACTAATTATTGCAATGAAACATGTATAATATATCTTTTATCAATATTGTGTAAGAAAATCTTACTCATAATATGTAAACCTTTAAGATTTATCGATTTTCTGTATAATAATCTGATTATTTCAACAAAAAAACTGATTTCAAAGACTTACGCGTGAAATGATAATACTGGGACTTTTACACCTCCTTTTGTTGTTCTCGATGCACAAAACACAGCTGCACATGACATTGTTTCACTTTTTAGTTTATGTTTAGCCAAGTCATTTAGGTATTTAAAAAATTTGCTAAAATACTACACCAAAACGCAATGTTTTGACACGCTAGGAGATCAGCTAGTGACACGATTCACACAGACCGTGTGACGTTGCCAGCCTTCCACCATCTTACTCTTTTACTCGTACATACACTCGGTGAAATTGACAGAAAAAACAATAACTTTTTTGATACATGGATACAAGAGCGGCAACAATCTATGACTCCGTCCATAGGTAGGATAATTGGTCCGAGCTACACCCCCTAGAAAAGGATAGTCTGTTATCCAAAAAAAAAAACTGCTGTTTCATAGGAAAGTGCTATACTATCGCAGTCAAAATGTCTGGCAGAGCAATTATTATTATTTTCTACACAGGCGGTTCAGAATCACGTACTGAATCCATATGTGTATAATCAATATGTGTATAGAAAGTTTTGGGAATCCTGAACTAAATATTGACTGTCCTTCCTACTAGCGCGTTAACCTCAACCACCACAAGTCTTGGCGTTTAGTATAGGATTTTTACCCTCAGTAGAACGACCTAAGAATATCAAGTCATTAGTGAACTACTGTTTGCTATTATTGCCATGCTTAAAATAATACTAGCTCTTAAGGATTTTTATCCCGGTTTGCTGTAAACCTACTTCTTATGACCAATTTCTTTGAATAACTTTCACCTTGTCGCACGGAATTTTTTAGTTTATTTTTTTCTTTAATTTTAATTTTGTCGTCTAAATTACGTAAGTACCTATTATTGTTTTATGAAATCGATCGTAATTCTCCAGTTTATTATTATTATTTTAATAATTTTAATGTCTTACTAGTTATTTTCTTTTTGTAACCTACGTGTTGTAAGTTATAAAACACTGAGCAAATTACATTTGTAATTTTATATTCTTTATTAGTACTTACTACTATTTACTATACCACGCTATTTGTTGTTGCTTTTTTTAATGTTCGGGAACTGAACGTTGTTTTGGTACTTTTCAGGGTCTCGCTAAGTCATACTTGTTTGCGCACCATAACTATATAAGCACAAGTGCTTTCGTTAGCGCTCGCGTTCCAATTAATTACGTTGCACGCAAATTAGGGATTTAAAAATATATATTATACTATCTAATAGCACTGGCATGCAATCGAACTATTGCATTACGCAAGATATTAGTAATATGTAATTTGCGTGCAAAGCACTTTGATGTTGTATCATGGGAATGCGACTTTTATGCGCACGTAGCCGAGGTACTTTAAGAAAAAGTACGTTTGTGTAAAGTGTTAAGTATTTCTCTAACTATTTTTTTTATCACGAACGTGATCATTTTTTTTAATTTATTCGTATCAGAAGATTAATATTCAGTTAAAGTAGGAACTGTTTTATTAAATTGTGTCAACAAAGTTTATTACGCAAGTTGTAGTCTGTTTAATTTATTTTGTTGTTTGTCGTTTTAAGGCTTCATTGTATAGTTATAGATGGCGCTGATAACGTCCTGTACGTTACATTATACGACCACGTATACCTACTTTTTAATTTTAATTTAATGTACTTTGGTTGATACTTATATGTATTTTTATCTTCTATCAGAGCATAGATTTTCATGACGATATAATTCTAATATTAAACTCAAATACTGAACCACTATTAAATATTATAGAAGATAATCGTAATAAAGACAAAGTGCCGTAACTAAAAAATATTGATTTGCACGCACAGTAGCTTGCCTGTTCCACCCAAATAAAGAAAAGTACTTAGCTTCGTAATAAAATTCATAAAAAGGGTAAATGTGATTTGTCTATGTCAAGAAGTCATGACAGAAGTAACTACCGTGGTAGTGATTTAACTCTCAAAACTATACTACAATATATTCTTACTGTTAATAATGCCTGAAGAGAAAAATATAAAATGTCAAATTTACCTAGGTACGCGATGAAGTCCAATACAGCATAATAAAAAATTTCAAGAAGTAAAAAAGTATTGAATAAACGCTGGATTTGAAACTGGCCAGCACTTGTAATAATTAATTAATATTTTTCTTAACAAGCTACATTCTGCTATTAAGTCCATAAGCGTCCTCAATAATACTCCATTCCATTGCATATTTATTTAAATTATAAAGCTTTGTAAGTTGGGAGAAGGGTACAAACGTACTCATCATACTTATTTATATATAATATGAATAGTGAAAATAATCTCATACTCAATGCCTTGCTTTATTCCTCATAATAAATAATTTATTTTATCATATTTTATCCAACTTATTGGAACAGCCATTAAATTTATCGCCTATTTAAAGTTTGCTATAACTTTCAGGGGTACTTAAATAACATGGAATCAGACATTTCTAAATTAAAATGTAGAAGAAAATTATCATGTAGTCAAAATTTACTTCATATAATTGTAATGAAATGGTCAATATTTTAAATTAGATATACTTATACTTAATGTGGAATTGTATGTTATTGGATTATTTAAACTTATAAAGCCAATTTTGTGTGATTTAATATTCTTAAATGTCTATTTCCTAATTTATTCTTAGAGTAATCGTCGACAATAGTTACAAAGTACTCATTTATATTCGATTTGATCTTTATAACTGGCTGTGTTGTTGTGGGTAGATTAAGTAATTTCAATTGCCCATGGTATTTAATATACTGTGTGCACTTTAGTATGAGTTTTAACACAAATGGCTAAACTAGCACGAAATTTAACACAAGACTTATTCTGAGTCTTACTGAAGTGTAATCTAAATTTCATGTTTTAATACATTTTATAAAAATACCTAAATGTCTTTTATTTCTACCTTTCATAATCTTTTTTTTTTTTAACTAGGGTTTGCTAAGCTTACAACTAAGCAAAACAGTCGTCGTATGGAAGTGGGTTTTATTATACCAAGACGCTACGTGCAGCGACTGATCAAGAGTTCTGACCGCCCTAGACTAATTATGAGGACGCGCCCCCGCCAGGTGTGTTCCGGACGGCCTAAAAAGTAGTGAGTAGAGAAGTAGTGTGAAAATCTTAACATCGTTCATACTATATATAAAAGTTTTCAGATCGATCTGCAAGCGAAACTAACGTTGTCCTTTAATCTGCATGACATTCAACCTTAGGGTGGCAAACCATTGGGCACGCCACAATAGCGGCGGTAAGTACCCTCTTTGAGGAGTGGTTGGAGAGGCGCCACGGCGTCCTCACCTTCCGCCTGACACAGGTCCTCACCAGACACGGTTCTTTCGGAAGGTTCCTGTTTCGCAAAAGGCGGGAGGTAACGCCCGGGTGTCACCATAGGGGTACGATAGGGCCGACGCCTCAGTGTCGCGGACTCGCGGGAAATTCGAAAGAGATAACCGTGGCCCTGGCACAAGCAACTAAAGGAAAACGGGTAGGTTTCAGTCAGTAAAAGTCTGACACGCCCTCCCGCTCTACCCAGAGCGGGAGAAGTCATTTGATTATTTCACACACAAAATAAAAAAAGGGTGGCAAACCATTTTTTTAGCTGACCATTCATAAAAGCAAAGTACCTCACGCATTATAAGACCAAAATCATGACAAGTGACTGCAGGCTACCAAGTAGAAAACCAAATCCATGTCGTGTTTGGCCGCATGACTTGTATTGGCTTAATTTCTATAGACAACTTATTTGCCATTGCCAAAGACCATGAGCGTGGTCATCTAGTGTGTGAAGTTGCTTCGACTTGAGTGTTTTTTAAATATTTACACTTCTGTTATTGTTAAAAAAGAGGAGAGGTATCATACAAGTGAACCATTTTTGCTACTGATCACTGATTTATTTTAAAATTATAGTAATTAAGTAATTATTATAAGATTATTCAGTCTTTTTTCGTGGCATTCGTCCAAAAACGAATATACGCGAGAGCGTGATATCCGTCAGGACGAACGAAGATTTCGAAAGAGATAAGACAAATGAATGAAGCCTGGCAAGTTACACTAACTATTAACCAAACCGGGGAGTGTAGCTGGCAACAGAGTGCCTAGTGCGGAGTCTTGTTTCAAGTCAGTGTTTGTTTTACGCGCACTGTTTAAAATTTCAAAATGTCTTGTTAAAATCAGGGACTCTCAAGCGAATTTAGTTTTAGTGTTTTATTTCGGTCTAGTTGAAATATGTAGGGTAGATGCAATCATGCTAGATTAGTGCATGCGAAGACACGATTTCAGTCCCCCCCATCCTCGCGCCCTAGGCGGCAGCCTAATTAGCCTAAGGGTTAATCAGGCCCTGGCTAAGTGTACACTGACTAAAATCCTTTGATTTTCATTCCAGTTGATCCGGGAGAGATCAGAAAGATCATTATGTCCATCAAATCGAAAGCGGTGGGATTTGACAATATCACCCGTGGTATGATCATTACCATTCTGGATCAACTACACTACACTACTACCCGCGATTAATTTTTTGTACACAATACTCCGTATTTCCTCCCCTGTGGCGCAAAGCCTATGTTCGTCCACTGCCAATGCCTTTAATACCGTCAGTCACGACATCCTGGTAGCCATTCTGGCATATATTATGGTCTCTCCCGAAGCACTGGAATAGTTCTCCTCTTACCTACAGGAACGTCAGCAGTCCGTTCATGTTGGGGATTCTTCATCTTGCTGGTGTGATTTGGAAACTGGCGTTCCTCAAGGTGGTATACTTTCTCCTCTTCTGTTATTTATATTTATACATCTTATAGCCTCCGAACTTCAGTGTGCGTATCATCTGTATGCAGATGACTTGCCGTTGTACTGTCAAGGGAAGGATGATGAATTACCTGACGCCATCGACAAATTACATAGGGTTTTGGTAGCCACATAAACCTAGGCTGACAGATTCGATGTAGCTATAAACCCTACGAAGTGTCAGGCGATCATCATTGGCAGTTCTAGTAATATTGGCAAGGTGGATGGTACAACGTTGACACTAGTACTCTTCAATGGTACGATCGTTCCTTTTAGCACTGACGTGAAGGACCTAGGTTTGCAAATTGATAGTACCTTGAACTGGCGTACTCAAGTCGCCCGGGTAAGCCAGAGGGTTACCGGAAATTTGCGGGCTCTATAACGATTGAACTATTTATTACCATCGAGTACAAACCCAATGCTTGTGCAGTCCTTAATTTTGTTTTCCCTATCATCGATTATGGTGATGTGTGCTGCTATGACCTGAATGCAGATCTCCTCGACAAACTTGACCGTCTTCTCAAAACTGCATTCGACTCGTTTTCAATCTGCCTAAATATGACCATGTCTCTGCGCATCGGGCGCTTCTAGAGTGGCGAGCAAAGGGTGCTGACCACCTTGTTTTAATTTTCTGATTCTACCTCTTCCCCTGGTTATCTAGTCCCCCACTCAGTTAATTTGCGCCAACCACAATATAAATCTTCGTTCATCACACAATCGTCTTCTTCAATGTCCCACTCACCGCACAGACTTTATTCACTCTTCCTTCTTCGTTCAGTCTATATCTCTGTGGAATGCACTCCCCAAGAAATCAGGATGGCAACCAACCGATTATCTTCTAACGTTAAAGTTAAAACTTTAAAGTTCAAGTTCGTGAGCACATTCGCAAGAAGCCGGCAGTAGAGATGGGTAACTAGCCGAAATTTCAATAGCTTAGCTAGCCGGCTATTTGTGGTGGAATAGCCAGCTAGCCAGCCGGCTATTTTGGCTACTTGGCTATTGTATAACGCGAATAGCGAATAGCGCTTGCGGCGCCACAGTGGGTCGAAACTATGATTTTAGTGACTTAGGGCTCAACTTTGCTTTTTCACTTTTTTTTTTATGCGGATGGGTAGAGCTCATTAACCTCAATAATAATTGTTCTGATGTATTATTTCCTAAACTTTATACTTTGGGTAGAAAAATGTGTTTTGTTATTTTTTTGTATGGAGCGGCTCAAATAAACTTAAATTCCTGCTAAGTAGCGTGTGATCCCGCGTTGAAACTTTATTTTTCATATACCTTGTCTGGTCTATTATCATTTGATGCTATAAACAAATGCATAAAGTTGCAACTCTGCCAAATAAATGGATCGAAAAAAATGAAAAAATACATAGAATAAAAAGCTTCATTTTTTACTTTCGTAAGTTATTTTAAGTTAAATTTGATATGGAATAGTAAGTAAAAGCACGTAATAATACACATAATTACTTAGCAACTAACAACAATACATTTAAAAGGTCCCTAATTAGCTTAAATTTACTAATATATGTAGTATTAGTAAATTTAAAGCTAATCACACTAATCATAATACATTTAAAAGGTCCCTAATTAGCTTAAATTTACTAGTATATGTAGTATTAGTAAATTTAAAGCTAATCACACTACATTTAAAAGGTCCCTAATTAGCTTAAATTTACTAATATATGTAGTAGTAGTAAATTTAAGCTAATTAGGGATCTATGAATTTCAATTTCTTTGTTTTAATGACTTTAACATGTTTATGAAATGTTATTTTAAGTTAGATTTAATACTGAATAGTGAGTAAAGATAGGTACATAATAATACAAATTAGTAAAGGTAAACTAACATTACTACAACTAACACAAGCAAACTAAAAACTAACTATAAACAACATCAAACATTACTATTTCCTTTCAATTATGAGTTTGACATTTATAAACTAATAAAAAAAACAAGAAACTTACAAACTACCAAAAAATCTTATTCACTATCGCTATGACTATCTTGTAAATTATCTACATCAATAAAATCTATATCGGATTCTGTGGGAAAAATCAGCAGAAGCTCTTTGACTTTTGGAGAGAGAACCATTATATTTTGTTTCACCATTCGAGGTCTTAGACTTGTGATCTTTGGATCAGAAGACAAAAGAAGATTGTGTATAATATCCTCATTTGTCGCCGTTCTACTTACCTTTCTAGAATGACTCTCTCTATATTTCCGGAAATCTTTATTACGAGCTTCCGCTGCCTCTTCCGACAGTTTACCTATAGGTATGGCACCAAAGTGCTTAATTATATCACTCCCATGTACTAACAATTTATGTATACTGGAAGGCATATAATACCAGGGATATAAGTGAACGTACAATTGTGCAGTATCTCTACAAAATTCGGAAAACTTAGAAAGATCCACGCTCTCTCCAGATGCAACCGTCTGAAGAATCACATGAAACCTTTCTATTAAATCTTTATCTATTCCTGTTATGCGAGCTGTTGTTTCTGCATCCCTAAAAAATCTTCTGGCAGTATTGCCATCATTGGTTGTGCCTACTCCTTGCTTGACTACGTCAATAAGTAAACCGCATTCTTTCTTAAACGCTTGCTGTATAGCGCTCTTTCTGAGTGACATTTTTTCTTTGTCATCGCCCCTGCAACTCCATTTTTTGAAGTCCAAACGATAAGCTGCAAACAAAAAGAAATATCACTTAAATAAAAATCTCACAAGTAACTATATAACGTGAAAAAAATTATGAACTAATAAAATTATATTTACCGATATGAAGTAAGCACTCCATGCTTCTTATCCAGGCATGTAAAGATGACATTCCATACTGGAACACTTCTTCGTTGTTCTCTTTTTGAGCAAGTGACTCTAAATTGTTCATCTCTGACGGTTTTGCTTTGCAGATATCACAGACAGCTGAAGATGTGTCTGATGAAACTAATTAGTTTCATTTTACAGATTTTCTTACAATGAATTATTTTGACCTTGACTTAGCTACACAGTCGGTCAGTTGGTAATGTTTGTACGTTTTTTTTGCCTTGGAGATATTATATTAAAACAAAAACATGACTTCTCTATGGACTCAAATGTCACGGATGTAATAAACATAGATAACTATATCACTTGGCCAACCCATAATAGGCTCTATGTAAAAGGAATAAATTACATCACAGGACTAAAGGTGTTGGTAAATCACTGAAATAGAATGACAGAAATTTCATGCCAAAATCTATGGTCTCTTCACACTCAAGCAGTTTGCATATATGTTGTACTGTAAATTTATTGTAGTTATACACAAAAAGAGTTAAAATCTGAGTACACTTTGGATAAAAAAGCTATTATTGCGTTACCATTGAAATCACTGCAAGGACATGGAAGACGAATTAGAAGACAGAGTTTTGTATCAGACATATCTCTCGTTTACGAAAATCTTGTCACGTTTTAATAGTAGTGTTCCGCTTGATAACCCCGTGAGCTATTTATGGAAGATGGTGCGCCTTTATTTACTCCGATCCGAAGTGTTAGTGTTCACGCTAGGCATAATATTATTTTTTATGTACTTGCAAACTATCGAGCTATGGAGTCGCACAATGCTGAGCAGATTGTCGCAAGCCATGAGTCCTTTAAGTGCAGTGCAACGAATGAAGATCTTAGAGGGCTCCGACGCCGATAAGCAAAGCTGGGAGCAAAAGGGTATACTCAGTGCTGCTTATGCAATCAAAGGTAGACGAGCTCATATGGAAGACCGATTTATCATCAACGAAAATATAAACGAAACTGGAATCTCACTGTTTGCTATATTCGATGGTCACGGTGGTGATTTTGCCGCCAACTACGCAAAAGACCACCTCATTCAAAACCTTTATAATAAAATTGTGGAATTACATGCATTTAAGGAAGGCAAACTTTTAAGCACACCTGTGATAGAAATTACTGAGGAACCAAAACAGGAGAACAGTGTTTCTATTGATCGAAAATCTAGCTTTAAAAAGTCTGTGAGTACTGCTGACGATACATCAAAGAAAGAAATAACAGATCCTGAGCTTTTAGCACAGCTGTCAAAGGCAAGGCCTATCACCAGGGAGGTGAGACCAAATGCTAAGCCCGTCAAGAATGTGCCTAAACCACTTTCCAGCTATATTGACAAGGGAAAGATTAACTATGGAAAGTTGCTCAGTGATGAGGTACTAGATGCAGACCGGCTACTAGTGGAAGCTGCAAAGCGGTCCTTAAATGTTGCTGGTACTACGGCTCTCCTTGCAGTGATGGAAAGCAACTATCTGATTGTGGCTAATGTTGGTGATTCAAGAGGTGTCATGTGTGATTCACGTGGCAATGCAATTCCTGTCTCATTCGACCATAAACCACAACAGGTCATTAATATGAGTATTTATAAAAAGGCCCTAGTTATTTTAATAATAATATTCTACATGTGCCTAGCTAATAAAGTTATTGAATTTTTATATAATTATGTTATTAGTAGTGATGAGGTGGGCCTCTCCCTCATAATTCACAAATTGTGCTATTAACAACATATTGTTAAAAATTCTTTTTAGAACTTGAGCATTTCAGCTCTTAGTTTTATGCTTTTTTCTGTTCATACCATTATCCTACTAAATATTTGCAAGGGAAAGATTGATCATTTACATTCCACATATTTCATACACTGACAAAATCTTTCATATTTTTAGGTCCGTGAACAGAAAAGGATTGAGGCTGCAGGTGGTTACATAGCATTTAATGGCGTCTGGCGAGTGGCAGGTATATTGGCAACCTCACGTGCCATGGGAGACTACCCTTTGAAAGATAAGAAATTTGTTATTGCCGATCCTGACATCTTGACTTTTAACCTGGATGACCACAAGCCTATGTTCTTGGTTCTAGCCTCTGATGGGTTGTGGGATACTTTTTCTAATGAGGAAGCTGTGAAATTCATTAAAGAAAGGCTTGATGAACCTGACTATGGAGCTAAAAGTTTAACATTACAAGCGTATTACAGAGGATCTGTGGATAACATCACAGTTTTAGTTATCAATTTCTTTACTAATAAAATGTTTGCTGCAATTTCACAATAATGTTTTGGGGTATTGTATGCACTTGCGTGTTAAATTCTAAAATCTTACAATTTATGAAAAGTTTACTTGATTTTTTTCCCTTTAATTATGAGGGTTTTCTACTAACTCAAGCTTGAAAATTGGGTTCATAATTTTCAAAGCATTGTCCAATGTGGTACCTATAAAAGTAACAATTAATGTAATACTTACTGTTGTATAAGCAAAATACATTATATAGCAACTTAAAATTGTATTCTTTTAAAAAACAAGTTATTTTGAAACTAGAACTCGAATAAGTAGTCCAACACAGTAGTAAGATATTTCTGCATTTTTATTTTGAAAACATTGTAAGTAAAGTGTGTGCTTATTAACATGTCAAAATTGCATTTTAAACTACATAATTATATTATTTTCGTACTAAATAATACAAATCTGATTGTTGTAGCATAGTAATTATTGTCAAGATCTGTGTTTTTCCATGTTTTCATGTGCGGTGATTCAAACAGTCAAGGAAGGAAAATGTTTAGCATCTTAAGGTTGATTACTTGCATATTCAACATTTTGAACGAAAATAATAGTTCAGAAAGGAAAGGAATGTGTGACTACTTATTAAACTTGCATCTATCAATTCGTATTTTGATGTTATTGTTAAGATTTAAATACGAAAATTTTATAAATAGACGTCCAATAGATGATATTACTTAGACGAGTGTTGTTTATATTTTTTATTGTAAAAGTGTATAGGGTCATATTTTTGAAAGTCTAAAGCTTGAATTTATGGATGGTTGTGATGTGGATACAGTTTTAAAAGTGGGTGGTCTTTATGAGTAATGTTTTGTTGTTTATCTGCCATAATATTGTTGTATTGACAAACCATTTTAAATGTATAATATAGTGCGTAATTTTTAACCCTCACGAAATACAGACAGACATACTTATCATCCATCTGCATAATACTATGGAGTGTTGTTTTAACGACTTTTTTTTTACTGCATTATAATGTTTAGTTTTGGTTATAGAGACGGTATAATCGCTTAGACGTTAGGCGGGAGCCGTTCACACGGCGCTGTGTTGTAAAAGTGGGGAAGACTCTTCAACATCTCACTGTTAATACGGTTAAAAACATATGCAGTATGAAACTGCCACGTGATCCCCAAAATGCACAGTAAAATATTTTACTAATCAACACCCTGGGAAATAACAATGTCTATACCCGAATCACATGTCTCCGCATTGTTATTCCGAGAGCGATATTGGTACAAAGATTGCCAATGATTCTTCAATGAGAAGGCTTAAAAATGTATGAAATTGACGTGATCCCTATCGCCTTTGTTATGTATGTTGTTACTTCTTACCTACTGCATTTGGTTTGGTTTGAGTATTAGTTTAGTTAAATGTTAGACTTGGGTTCATATTTGCCTGTGGTGCTAGTCATACTTTCTTAGTTATATATTTTATTTCTCGTACATTACAATTATATTTGCTTATTAGATAACAAGCTCTGTTCATATTAAATCATAATCCCCCTTATTTATAAATAAACATAAACATTTAAATAGACATTTAAACGTCATATTTAGCATACCTTCCTAAATAACTATAAATAATAATCATTACTTATTTATCTAAAGGCAACGTTTATAAATAAGGTGGCCCATGAAAAGATCATTTTTAAATTCTTAACATGGTCGACAGATTTATGTATTAAAAATATTTTTGTAATTCTATGTATACAGAAAACGATTATAAGGTTCGATTTAAGTACAAATAAATTGATTACAAAGTATACCCATCGGCCTATGGCGTATTACTATCGTTTAAACTACATACACGTTATTGGGGCCAAATGAATCTACTGTCTATTTGATCTAATTAATGCCTACTGTTATTGGTCACATATTGAAAAACACTTAAGTTTAATTGGTAAGGTGCCAAAATTACTTGGATATTTATTATGTTATGATCTGGTTTTCATAACTATTTGCTAATGTGATTGTTTACAAAAGCAGTTTAGCAGATAAAAAATAATTAACCTCTTGGTGTGTTAAACAATTGTAGAGATTTTAACAAATATATATATGTAGTTAGTATTTTTGACTTGTACATAATCAGTGTTATAGTATGTGTAAATCTACCGAAGCCTGAAAGGTTTATATGTTGTCCAACTATTGTCTATATGCTTGCCTCAGATCAACCTACCAAAGTATAACATTATTGTACGTAACACTTAAATAAATGGTATCGTAAAGTTCTGTTATTTTATTGAAGGGTGCTACACACTTGTTCGGCTGGGCACAATTCGAAGTAAGCCTAGCGGTCTTTACCTGTATCGCCCAGTTTATCAAATTTATAGATTACGAACAATCTTCACTATTTAGGTCGAGATTTTATACGAATCTAAAGCATGTTATTGTCTATACATAGAGCCAGTTGAGGATATCCTTTATGTAAACACAAAATATTTCTGGAATTTTACATCTAACCGTAAATCCATGGATTGATGGAAGCTCCTTCAACTATACGAGGGACAGTTGTCCAACAATCCAAATGAATTCTGTGATCTATTTTTAAACTTCCATTCTGTTTATGACCCTTCCACTCTCAACGATGAGCAGCAGCAATCCTTCGACGATCAATCAAATCAAAATATTTCATTTCTTATAAAACTACATGGGCACGTATAAACCTTAGAATCTAGGTGCAGGTCGTTTCCTAAGGAGAAGAGCCGGCAAGAAACTCCATGGTTACTCTTTAAAAAATATTTGTCTTTTACAATGTTTTCAATTTACAGTGCTAATAAGGGAGGACAGTGTAGGCCTGTCAACAAGTACAATATGTTTAAAACTAATAGACTATGGTCTATAAATTTACAATCTACAAGGCCTACAGCGTTCTCACATTTACAAAATATAAAATAATCTAATAAAGTAAAACCAAAAGCCACTACTGAGAGTTGAAATTAAAATTGTAGGTATATAATGTCAAATAATGATAATAATATGTCAGAATTATGTAAACACCAGTACCATCACAATCTAATAATAAAAATTAAACACCGATTTGGGAGCAGTTATTATTAATTTACATAATGATGCCGTATATGAGGTACCAGGGAAGCCACATGTGCAGAAGGAATTATTGCCAAACTTTCATATCTTCGACGTAGTCTTTAATTTTTTAGTATGCTTTTTGCTATGGACACGTTTGATGTGGGTTTTGAACTTTCCATCGCTAAGTTCTGTAACCGACTTTGGCATCTTGTTATAAAAACGGATACTGTTTATCAGAAATGATTTGCTTGTTTTAGTTAATCTAAATTTGGGTTTATCAATTTCATTTTTACTACGTGTATTTATATTATGGAAATCGCTTCTTTTGATAAATAGGAAAGAACAAGATTAGCGGCTTGTCCACGAATTCCGTAGTGGTGTAATTTACAGATCACTGTATTGTGGTCAACGCAGTCAAACGCTTCTGAGAGGTCACAGAAAATGCCAATTGCATCCTGGGACTTCTCCCAGGATTCCAAAATGTGACTGATGAGTTTTACTCCCGCATCAGCCGTCGACCTACCTTTCGTGAAACCAAACTGGCGTCTATTTAAAATTCCATTTGAATTAAAATGTGACACATCTGGTCTAGCATGATTTTTTCATAGATTTTACTCAGTGCTAGTAGCACAGATAAATTTTTCTATAATTAGAGGGATCACTTTTACTACCCGATTTAAAATTGGTACTACTTTAATATGTTTTATTAAATCGGGAAACGTACCGCTGTCTAAACATTGATTAAATATGCCTGTTATGATAGGGGCAATTGTTTCATTAATATCTCCAAGAACCTTAACGGAAATATCCCATAAGTCTTCAGTGTTTTTTTATGTTAAGACTTTTGAACGCTTTTTTAATTGTGATAATATAAATTGGCTCGAATTCAAAACTAGTAATGTCCTTACTGAAGTTTTCTTTGATTAATGATTCAGCTAATACCCTCAATTGGGATGTTGGTGAAGAAATTTTCTAGTATCTCAGCAACTTTTAACTTATCTGAAAAGGTTTCATTATACATTTTTAGCGACAAGTCATTCTGATCTCGCTGTTTTGTGTTTCCAGTTTTTTTGTTAATTACCTGCCACACAGCTTTTATTTTAATATATACCAATTTTGTTACTTATCAATTTAGATTTAGCTTGCTAAGAATAGTCATCTCGTAAGCAATCTTCTGATCACTCTTGAACAAGTACACAGTGCTGATGCCCAGAACCTGATGGTATACCGCCACTCTTCCGCAAAATACCGCTGGTGCTGTAAGTCTCCTACTATATAATATTTATAATAGACGTTTGAGCCAGGGAACTTTCCCAGAAGTTGAGAACTACCATCCTGGTTCCATTCTGTCGATCTTGTCAAAGCTTTTCGAGAAGCTTGTCCACAATCAGCTGTATCCGATTATTCATGATCAAATTATTAAGCAACAGCATGGGTTCGTCAAGAAAAGATCCACAATTACTAATTTGATTAAATATACTGATGATTTATTCAATAACTTAGACGCACGTGTACAGGTGGACTCGATTTATACTGATTTCCGTAAAGCCTTTGACAAGGTCAATCATAAATTACTTTTAGACAAATTAGCATTTAACCGCCGGCATTCGTGGGAATTGGTTTCGTTGATTTACTTCCTATGTTACAAATAGAACGCAAAAAGTGGTAGTTAATGGTTTCCCTTCCAATTACATAACTATTACATAAGGGGTGCCTCAAGGCTCGATACTGCCCTTTTGTTTTTATTTATATTTGTCAATTCAATTGACGTGCTTTGTAAATTCTAAATTCTTGTTGTACGCAAATGATTTTAAAATCTTTAGGCCCATGAAAACTACGCTTGACTGTAAATTGCTTCAACAAGACCTCAATTGCCTTTCAGATTATTACACTAAAAACAAATTATTGTATTAATTGTTTTATTGTTGTATTAATTTCAATAGAAATCAAAATATATTTACTCCGTTAAGCAATAAACAGTGAAACTCTGGCAAAGGATAGTTTGATCCGCGACCTAAGAATATTACTTGACGATAAACTGCACTGAGACGCACATGTTAACAAATTGTTAATAATGCTTATCGCATCATGTACGGCTCTATGATGAGATCAGCCACAGAATTTAAGCACCCTAGTACATATTTATATCGCTATCGGAAACTCGTTAGGTCTCAGTTAGAATATGCAGTGCCTGTGTGGAACCCCTACTACATGATACATTGATTTCATTCTGAGTTCACGGTTCCCTGTAGGTTTTGATTCCCTTGCTAGTGTCGAAAATTTGCGGCATAAACGGCTGTAGATATCTTTTAATTCCGTTGGCTTATAAGTTTGATTTTTTCACAGCTCCAAGGGACCAAAGAGTATTTGCTATAAATTCCAGCTTGATACCTCCACGCGTTCCTGTGAAAATGGGTCTTGACAGACAGACGGACAACAAAGTGATTCTATAAGGGTTTCGGTTTTTCCTTTTGGGGTCGGAACCCTAAAAACACATCATTGTGATAAATAGTTGTATTTATCACCTTCTTCATTAGGATCATGTTATAATAATACAGTATCCAGAAATTGTCCAGGAGGCAAGTGACTACCCTGGTGCCCTGCCCAACCAAGATACCATTTAATATGCTCATGTATGCACAGCAACCGTTTTTTTGTCAACGATACATGTGAAATAATATTGGATTATAGTATCCCTTCCGCTTACAGAGCTGTCAACTAAAATATAAACGAAATACATCATAGTATTAATATGCATTGATTTTATCCTTCCTTAACATCCAGGGTGAGTCCGATTAACATCGCTTGCTTTAGGTCACTTCTCCACACACTTCTATGACATATGAGCCATTTTCTCTGACGTGCTCCCTCATAGTAGAACGTGCCTTTTTAACTTAGGATGTGCCCAAGGAGACAAGAATAAGCTCGCTAACATTATTTATCTCTTCCTACATGTATTTCTAGGAATTGCGCCCTACGTCGATGTATATGGTTGCTAATCACATAGTTAGCTGCTTAATTCTATTTTCCACATACAGGATCACTACGGTTTGCGATAGGAGGGTGTAAAGAATTTATTAAAGCGGCAGCCACTTGAAAGAGTGCCATTACATTTTTGGACGCTCTATTTAAAAATCTTGGTGAACAAGCTTAAAATCTCGCTTAAATCTACCATTGCCATAGCATATACACAATACCACACTTCTACTTAAAAATCGAGAAAAAATTGGAACTCATACAATAATTATGTAGATGGGTTCATCTATCATAGTTTCTAAACTTTTTTTAAATTATTTCGGCATCTGAAGTTGTTTAAGGCTAGGGGCCCCAAACAACAGTTAAATATATCCGTCTGTACAAACAATCAAAACTGGTTTTACAAGATTTTGCTATTTATGCAAACTCTCTGTCATGAAAGTACCGGGAAAAGATCATTAATACACAAAATGTTAGTTATTCATCCAAATTTATTTTAACGCCTTCAAAGTTAGTACTTCCCTCAGAAACGATACACTTACGGAAACGAATAATCCAATCATCAAAACATTTTTAAACGCTTTTTCCGGAATTGAGTTCAATTCTCGTCGCGAATTAACCTTTATGTCTTACCGAATGAAAACGGGTGCCACGAAGTGGTAATTTGAGTTAAGAAAAATGAAAGAATTCAGCTGGAGACATATCTGATGAATAAGGTGCTTGGCGTGGTTTTGTCGGTTTCGGTTCAATTGGAAGGCGCAAAGCTTGTTGACTAGTTGCATGTCAAACTCGTGAACTCATGTCTCGTCACCAGTAACAATGCGTTTCATGAATGTTGGGACTCTTATGCTACGGAGTTTTTGAAGAAAATTCAGGTCTTTTGGGACTTGCTGAGCGGCAACATGTTGCATACCCAAGTGATTATTTTAAATGGTACGGATCGACTCCTGAGACACAGAAAGTTCAGCGGCTGTCTCTCTCAAACTTGAATGAGGATTTTCAGTCACTATTTCCTTCATTTTTGCGATGTTAACTTCAGTTGAAGACGTTGATGGCCTACCAGAGCGAGGTAAATCTTCCATCACATCTCGACCGCATTTGAACGCTTTGTACCACTCATATGTACGTGTTTTAGATAAAGTGTTGAAGTCTATTCGCCGTAAGCCTTCTGTCTTCCTTAAGCTTTAACCGGTACAGCACCTAAAGTAGTTTTAGGGATTTGCAGAAATGCTGACAAACATACATCTGAGTCTCCCGGTCCTAAGTTTAATTAAATTTGTAGCTAATATAGTAGATCCCCTTTTAAGGTTCAGGAACTGAAACACTTCATTCAATATCTTTCTGAATTGCTCTTTCTTACTACCAAATACCAACCCAGTAGTAAAAAATATGGTCTTCCAGAGACACAACTTTTTCGAAATCCAAAAAAATATAATTACGCTTTTAATGAAAACATATCTTGAATTTGATTTGCATTAAATGTGTTGATAATATTATCACTAATGTCATTGAGAAAGTCCCATGATGCGCATGTTAAATGGATATCACAGAGGCGATTATTTGGAGGTACATAGTAGTTATACATTTTAAGTAACTGTTTTCGCATTGATTTTGTTATTCGATTCCTTTCATGTCTCCGACATCCTTCTACAAAACATCTACTTTCAGTTTCAACAGCTCTATAATAATCTGGTAAAACAATAAGAGTTCCAACAGTAGGTGCCCTTGGTGCAGAATTTGTTTCTTGCCTTCTTGGAGGTTCTTCTAATTGAGGAATGTCCTGACTATTTGGCTTATTGACAACTGATGAAGATACACCAGATGTTGGGGGCCGGGTTGCTCTATTGGCTCGCACCCAACAAGAGTGACAGACAACACTTGAAGCACCCACCTGAAAATAATTTATCTACATTAAAGGTTGCCTCTACAACAGAGATGTGTCATGTATAATACCCCACTTTGAAAAGGAATGGTCTGAATAAATCCTGCATTTGGGAAATCTTGATGTAGGAGTGAATTAGAAAGGCAATGTGATAATGGTCAACGCTTAGCACCCCATCTTTCTAATTCACTTAAATGTTTTAACATAACATAACATCACGCCTGTGATCCCAGAAGGGTTAGGCAGAGGAATACCCACATTTCGCCAGTTATGTTTAAGTCTCATGTAACAGGGGGCGAGCCTATTGCCATTTAGCATAACAAATAACTTTTTTAATGCCCTTGTTATCAAAACTAAACTTAAGAATGTCATAAACGGTGAATAAAACTAATATTCTAACCGTGCGTGGTAGGATCCATTCTCTAATAATTTCGTGAATTCTGCATTCTTGCACTGTACCAGTCCTAAGCTGATGGCTACGAACTCTTCTGAGAAGAGAACGTCCACAGTGAATACACACTTGATGGTGTCCTATAGGTGTCCGTTCACTCTCTTCTGGTCTATTTCCATCAAGAGACACAGCATTGGCATGATTCCAGCAAGCTTGGCAGATAAAGTCATTTTGATTTACCTGAAACAAATATTAGTCATTTGAATAATATGTTGTAACGAGTTTTTTATACCGTTACATGTCTTTGATCATTACAGTCTATTTCGGAATGATTTCTAGTTGTCATTTTTTATCTGTGATACATTCGGCTGACGTTTGGACGTCATAATTTTACAAGTCACTTTTGCAATCTTTGTTCCTGAAGGTGACAGGTCTCCCAAAATGGAATCCTAATTAATCTTGGGTACCACTTTCCGGCTTTCCGGGTCACCTTCAAGTTAATTTTTTTCTTATTTTTTTATCATACCAAAACAGCCTTCAGCTGCTAATTTAAAAATACTGAAAAGGTGCAAGGAACTAAAATTTATAATAGTTTCATTGTAGGATTACATAAGCTAAAAGTAGACAATAAACTGGGAATGTTCAAGGTAGTGAGTCTTTTAATCACCATTGACATCCACAGGCTCCCATCCTAAGATTAATTGTTCAATCTCTCCAATTTTATCTGGCTATCCATTAATAATGTGTCGCTCCACGGCTCCCGAAATTTCATTTCTTTTATCAACATATTTTTTTTAGATCACACACAATCAGAAACACATATTTTTTATACTACAATTGATCCCAACAAGGGATTCCCTTTTTAATATAACATTTGGCTTCCCAACCAAGGGATCTTTTTTTTAATATTACAAGGTCTAGCACTAGCATTTAGCAATAAAGAAAAGAAAGAAAGAAAGAAAAGAAAAATATTTTATTTGGGACACGCACAGGGAATACAAATAGTAAAATAAATAAAATAAAAAAATAACAAAAAATGTATAAACTAACAGAATAACAACAAAAAACAGTAAAAAGACCTGTGCGAGGCCAAAAAGGCTCCTATCTCAGCATAATGCTGCAATATTTTAAAAAATAAATAACATAATCAGCCTTATTACATTCCCACTGCATGGACACATGACTCCTCTCTGAGTAAGAGAATTACCTATGCAGGTTCAGTCCAGATTGGAAATATCGGATACTAACCGTTTGAGGTTTGACCCATTTCTGTACAATTGTAAGAATCATTTCATCTTCCAATCTTCGCCTTCCTATTGTATTGCAGCGGTCCGTTGCTATTCCACAATGAATGCACAGGCTCATGATGTCGTTACAAAACAGCAATAATCAGATCCGGTTTTCCAGCAAAGGTCAGCAGGGGCAGGGTACGGTGTCCAATGTTCAGGCGAGGGTCAGTCAGAAGGCAATCAATTTCGGAGTCCAGTATTCGAGCAGAGGTCTTATGAAAAAATTAATCCTGAGTTATGCGATTAGACACGTTCACTTGCGCGAAAGGAAAAACACAAAACACGAAACTAGAATTTAACATTATTGACATGCCATTACGGCCGCATTCCGAGTTAGACCATAATCGCTGACAGCGCTCACATCGAAAATTAGCGATTATGACATTTTTTTTTTAGGGTATGGCATCTCGTAGTTGACCTTGAGAGGTCGTGACTACTTAACCGGACTATCAAACTATCACGATTATGTTTTTTTTTTTTTTTTTGTGTATGGCATCTCGTAGTTGACCTTGAGAGGTCGTGACTACTTAACCGGACTATCCTGTGGCTGCCTTAAGCGGACTCAAAGCCTCCAGCCAGGGGCGTAAAACTACTTACATTACTAAGCGAACGCTCGCTAAGGGCACCCCCTGTGGGGTACGGACCTCGGCTTAGGGCGTCGCTGACGGGAGGACAGCAAGATGGGACAGGCTGGATCAAGTTTTGTTGATTATTATTATTCGGGGAATTTAAAGCTACAGGCTCAGCTACGGCGCGGGCTGGCACTTCGTCGAGCAAGGGTCGGGGGGGACAATTACGTCGGGATCTTCGCGAGGAACCTCGGCGGCGAGGTCGGAATGTCGGTCTGTGTTTGTGCACTGTACTGGTGGCCCTACTGCTCTCCTGAATGAGAGTTATGTGGTCATCGGGATCGGTGAGGACATGCTTGGGACGGCGGACATGACTAATGGAGGAGGGAATGTAGCTAGCGGCCTTGACAACCAGAGGGTTGCGGTGATTCGCGGCGGTCTCGAAGAAACGCTTTGAAATGCGTTTCATGAACTGGCGGATAGTGGGAATCTTGAGGTCAACGTGAAGGATCTCGTTGCGAACGTACCAGGGGGAGCCTGTAATCCTACGGAGGAACTTGTTCTGGAGGGTCTGCATTCTATTGAAGCGATGGGGCTTGGCGTGTGCAAAGACTGCACTGGCATATGTCATGATCGGGCGGAACGATTATGACAGCTTTTTTTTTTTTTTGTATGGCATCTCGTAGTTGACCTTGAGAGGTCGTGACTACTTAACCGGACTATGATTATGACAGCTGACACAGTGATATTTATATATAGCATGGTCGGCGTTATAGCAAGATGTCGCATGTCATGACGTCACCTATGACGATTCACGGGACATCGTTATCGCGCTCACGCCAACTCGGAACGGGTGTAAGCGCGCTCAAAACAATTACATCCCAATTCGGAAGGCAGCCTACAATCATCAAACCATGACAATTGACTGACATGACGTTGAAAATTGGAAATGGAATTTCCCGTTTATTAGTGCAATCGAATTTATCGATTTTATATTTCATAAAATTATTTTTTAGTGGTGCTCACGTTAAAATTCTTTCGGTTTCCTGATTTTTTATTTTACATTGATATTAATATAAAAATAAAATTATACTAAAACAATGGAGTATTATTCAATTCATAACAGTATCGATTTCCCATAAATCGATATTATTCTTCTAATTAGGGTTCCATTGATTTATTGCCAGTGAGTGCGTTTGTGGAGTTAATGACGTTTATTGAAATCCGCAGTTTACAAAGGTTGTTCATAACGAAAAAATAGAAATCTACATTCTTTACCCTTGGCCATTGTTATTGAGGCTGAGATTTAAATAGGAAGAAAACCAGAAGATGTTTAGTACATAACTGATGCGTGGAAACGCCCAGAAACGGGTTTCTCCTTTACCAAATTGTCTCTTTGTGTATAATTGTCCCCCGAGTGGATGAGTAGAACGTTGTTGATTTCAGTTCGTAATTAATGTGTAATTGTTTATTATCCCGAATAAATAAAATCAAATATTGTCGAATCGTGCCCAGCAGGCTTAGCACGAGCGCCCTAGAGAAGCGTATTGTCGACGGAAGAGTAGACAAAAATGGCGTTTCTGTGTAGACAGTAGAAAGTTTTCTACTGTCTACACAGAAACGAAACGCAATTGTACGGTAAAAATGGGTAGTTATACACATCACTAGCAACTAACCCGTTGCTATGGAAAATCACTGTCTATAAAGCAACCTGAGTCTAAGTGTGTCCTCGTGCTCGCGAAAAAGAGATTTCGAGGAGCGTAGAAAGCGATTTCTATTCTACAGTAGAGTAGAAACAGAAAACGCCATGCTAAGCCTGCAGCTGTGCGTCTGCGTTGCGCTCGGTCGTCACCACCAGCAGGCTTAGCACGAGCGCCCTAGAGAAGCGTATTGTCGACGGAAGAGTAGACAAAAATGGCGTTTCTGTGTAGACAGTAGAAAGTTTTCTACTGTCTACACAGAAACGAAACGCAATTGTACGGTAAAAATGGGTAGTTATACACATCACTAGCAACTAACACGTTGCTATGGACAATCACTGTCTATAAAGCAACCTGAGTCTAAGTGTGTCCTCGTGCTCGCGAAAAAGAGATTTCGAGGAGCGTAGAAAGCGATTTCTATTCTACAGTAGAGTAGAAACAGAAAACGCCATGCTAAGCCTGCTGCAGGCCCAGCAGCCGTCTGCGCCGCCGCGACCCCCGCCTGCACACATAACAATCTGTATCACCAAAGAATATGACTACTCTCGAGAGTGTGTCACATCCTAATCTGGTACGCATAGCCGAATTGATTGGAGTAAGGTCAACAGGGGCATATGCGTCTTTGGGGCAATTGCGTTTAATTGAAATAATTTAAAATCCGTTTGAAAACCAACCCTGCCATCTGGTTTTGTTTATTTTGAATAAAATCAGAAGGTATATTTTCAATAGATGGCGTTGTACCGCCCACATTTAAAATATCGGCAATTTTGAAAATTACATGTTTTTTGTCAAGTAGTGCTGCGCGAGATGAGTGATCAAAATCCTTATTAATCAATATTTTTTCTAAGTTTTCCGCTTTTATTATGACATGTACATAAATATTAAGAGATCTTACACATTTTTTGGGGTTTTCATTTTTGTATTTAGTAGTTAATTTTATATCGTGACTAAGTGTTTCTTAAAGAATTGTTGCGTTGCGATTAATTTAAATTTGTATTTCTTCATTATTAACTTTTAATGATAAATTTAGGTATAAAATATAGTTATCAATTTGCCAGTAGGTAAATTAGAATACGATCACAATGGTTATACTGAGACACATTGAAATCAATAAATATTTAGACAGAAGTGACATTCAATATTACGTATAGACTTCTATTAACTATTTGTTTTAATAAATTACCTTATTCGACATATTATTATAAATATATTGGTTATAAAAAGGTTTTATTGACAAAATAAACGTTGTAATATTCGTCTTATGCAACGTGATTTTGATTAAACTTCAAAAATGTACATATTGCTTTTATTTAGTATCCTTAAGTTAAGGTTTTTCTAGGATTAGACAAATTTGCTTTCACAACTAAAATGTTGGGAACGTCTGGATCTGACAGGTTAATGCGTCTATGAAAAAATAGTCGCATTTTCCCAGTATTTATGACATCGCTTCTAATGTAATGATTATTTAATATTTTTGTAATTTACTGAAATATTGGTGTACAAAACTAAAACTGAAGCAAAACATATTTATTTCAGCCTTCAAACATCACAGGTTTAAAACTTAATTAATGAAGACGCGTTTGCCCCAATGCGGGAAAATGCGTCTAAAATTCCTCTTTAAAATAATTGTATAGTTACTCGTATTTACTGTAAATAATGGAATAAACAATTAATTAATGTTGCACACAGATAATTTCTATACACATTAGTTTTAAGGATTTTTAAAAAAAATGTGTTAATAATGAGACACATTTATTTTAATTTTAAATAAGGTATGCAGCAATGGATATCTCGGATAAACTCCATCCATGTAACCTCAAATACATAAACATAATATAAAGAGCGAATTTAAATTTTAAACTCCGCTGACGTGATGGGTACCTACCTCATAATAATAGCTGAAGAAATTTGATGTTTCTTGGGTGGTCATTGGCCGCAGTTAGTGTAGTCACTTGAAATATCCGTTTTTTTTTGTGTAAACTTCACAGACGTGAAGGGTAGGTACCGATATCTTAGAAGCGTAGTGCAAACAATATTAAAAAAGTGCCAGGGTAATAAAAACGTTTTAAAATAAGTGTTAGACAAAGACGGCACTATCGTAGAAGTGACGTCACGACTATGTAACTTCATACTAGCGCCGTACATTGTCCGTAGCGCGCGACAAGGACGGGAATAACCCCTCCTAAAACTTCTTAAGGCGTGTAGCTTCTTCTTCTTTACATCGATTTAACAATTTTTTTCGAATAACTTATTTTTCCTACGCTTTCTTAGGTTTAAAGAAACTTTATTCTCATTAAAAACATAACATGTCGCTTACTTGAGAATAATAACGATTACTTAATTAAATACTAAAATATTAGTATCACCCAGCGCATTCATTTTTCTAGTAATGTAATTAGATACAGGCTAAGCTGACTTTTGAATGCATTGAATGAGCGTAGGTTTCATAGGCGTAGGGTATCTTATTGTATAGCTGTGCTCCTTCAAATGTTAGAATTTTTTTGCCATAGTTGGTACTGGTGTTTGGTAAAACTAGTAAACTTGCTCGTCGTGTGCTTCGTTGACTAACTTGTCTATGTTGGGTAAGTGTGATATTTGTGTGAATACTTTTGTTAAGGTGATTGCGTAGTGGCACTTCCACATACATAATTTCGGGTAACAAATCTCGATATATAAACGATTTTTCCTGAATTGAAACAACAATATGAATTCTCTATGATAAATTATTCCCGCGCATTGACAAAAACTTATAAAAAAAACAGTATTTGTAGGATAAACAGAGCTAACAAAAATAGAAAAATGTTTATTTGTGTGAGTGAGCAGAATCACGCCCTCTACCAGACATACTACTAACCATCGAGAAAAAGTTGCTGAGTATTAAGAAGATACGGGTACTAGTTATCGCTTCGGTATCAGTTTATCGTTAGATGGCGTTGTGTGTTGTATTGAAGTGACGTGAAGGCGCTTAGCTACGGTTCCTACAACCTTGAACCTCCGAATTCTGGCGCTGTGCGCTGTTGCGAATTTTATAGTATGCGTGATTCAATAAATTGAGAAGTTGCGCATCGTATGCTTGCGCGCCGGCTCTGCCCGCGGAGATTATATTTTATCATTATGAAGTGAGGAAAAAATCTTTAGTCATACTGTACATTTTATCTCTCTATCTATTCTATGGTCTCGGGTTGAATAAAATCCATAAGAGTTGATGCTTTCTTGAAATATTACGAAGGCACTAAAGCTAAGCTATACATTTCCAGTATACACAGATCTGGCATTGTATATGATTTCCGTACAATGAGAGGTCAGTTTATACTGGAAATATGTGTAGCCGTGTGTAGGTAGGTACTTATTTCCTTACTGCGTGTCCGCACGACCGTCAAACAAAACTAGTATAAGCTGGTCTCTTGTACTATTGAAACTTCGTATTACGATGGGCCAGCTGAAGGTTTAAATTTAACGCCATCTCAATATTTAAATTCCCAACCAAGTATTTGAAAACAAACGCCATCTAGTGATATTAAAAGTAAAACTATTTACCGTTCATGTGTGTGTATAGAATAAAGTGAAGACTGCTAAATGTGTCTTAGAACAAATCTTTGTAAGAGACGAGTTAACAAGCAAAGAGAATATTCAAAAAAAAAATGTTAATACGTTAGTTCCCGCTTTTAACAAAATTGTCTCACAATGATTTATAAGATAGGCGTAAAAATTTAAAATGTGCTAATTTGCAACTGTGCTGCCATCTAGTGAAAAACTGGCTGAGAGATGATCTTCGCCTTACCCTTAAGTACTTTTCTGATAAAGATACATGTGTTATAAATGTATAGTTGCTTTATGTTCATTATTTTGTGTCTCTGTATATTTTAGTCGTTGATGTTATGTGTGGATAGGTAAAGAGCATTTGTATCAGTTTATTCTGGGAAATTTGTAGTTGTGCTAATTTTGTTTTTGCGGCACTGCCCCATATTTCGACCAAGTATAGTAGATGTGGATTCACTAGGGAATTATAGATGGTGTATCGCATCCCTCGTGGAACGCATTGAACTATGTTCTGCAGAACTCCGACTAGTGTCGAAAGCTTGTTCTTCACGTATTCGATGTGAGCATTCCAGGAAAGGGAACAATCCATTCTAAGCCCGAGATATTTTTCGCAAGTTTTTAGCTGTAGCGGCGTGTCATTAATTGTAAGTGGGTTAAATGGGGGAATATGTTGTTTTTTTGCCTTATATATTACGTAGCATGTTTTGAAGGTGTTTATTGTAAGAAGGTTGAACTGAAATCACATGGATATGGAGTTTAAGTCCTCTTGGGCTTGTGAAATAATGTCATGAATCGAAGACCAGAAGTAACATAAATAAATATGCATCATCGGCATACACGGTAAGGTGAGCGTACAACCTTATTTCATTTACATTATTTATGTTTATTAGAAAGAGCAAGGGACCTGAAATTGATCCCTGTGGAACGCCATATGATATGGTCTTGCGCAACTTTGATGATTACCAAATTTAACCACTTGCGAGCGGTCGGTTAGGTATGATTAGAACATTTTTAGGGCATTGCCAGGAATATTAATGGCTTCCAGTTTCTTTAAAAGTAGCTTGTGGGAAGCCGTGTCAAATGCCTTTTTCAGGTCTATAAAGATACCTAAGCATATATGTTTACGGTCTATATTGTGTTTTATTTTATTTACGAGATCACGATAGATAGAGTTTAAGTATGCTTTTAGTCGGTTGTGGAGGATTTTTCAAGTATTTTTGACATTATATGTAATACTGAAATCGGACGATAATTACCAGGATCAGTGGCATTTCCTAATTTGTAGATAGGAGTTACTTTTGCAACTTTTAATGTTTCAAGAAAGTTTCCATCGGCTAGTAATTTATTAAATCATTTGCTTAGGGTATTTACAATTAGATTTTTGGAACATTTTATTACTTTGGTATTAATGCCATCTATGCCCGTGCTACAGTTTGGATCAAGGTTTGTAATTATTTAAGTATCTCTTTAGCAGAACAAGGATTTAAACTGGACAGTCCTTCGAGGTCTTTAGGAGAAAGAAGTAACGCGCGGTCACAAGCTTCATGAAATATAACAGGTATTTCATTCGCTACTAAGGGTCCTGTCGTGGAAAAGTAATCATTAATTGACAGATGGATGGTTTGGAGAATGGTTCCGTTACCGTTTTTGAATTTACTACTAGTTTTAAAGGAACACAGCTTTGATTTGTTTTATTATTTGTTAAGAAGTTTATTAGTCCCCACATTATTTTGTTTTTTTTTTAAACATTTAGTAAATGCTTCATAGTAATAGGTGTTTTTCGTTACTTTTATTAGTTTAGCTACACCTTCACTTTTTTCAGCAAATTCTTCTTTGATTAGGTCACTGTCAGGATTGTTTTTAAGTTCCGTCCCCATCATATTCCTTTAATTTATTCGGGCTATAATCTCTTTATTTATCCAGTATTTTTGTGAAAGATTGAGTATTGTTATATTGTTTTCGTAACACTGCTTTTTTGTACACATGACTTCACCACATTTTCTAATGCCAGGTAATCATTATGAGGGTTCTTAAAGTCAGTTCCTTCCATGACGTTATATAGGCTTGTGTAATTTATTGCTTCGTACTGAGCTCGCAATTTTCGAGGGGATTTAACTTTCTTGAGTTCTAAATACAATTGATAGTGATACGACATAGAAGATTTAAATATTGCCATGTGGAAGTTGTCGTTCTTTAAGTTAGTGCAGATATGGTCAATAATACTTTTTTTTGTTTTCGAGTCTCTTGTACAATATTTTTTTGTGATTTTGTTCAGTAGTACGTACCCAGTCTCTTTAGTTGCTGCTTTGTATTTTTTAGTCTCTTTGTTGGTTTTAGCTAAAAGATCGATGTTGAAATAGCTGAAAACGATTGCTCTCTTTCTTTGTTATAGTTGGGACTCATATTCTTCAAGGAACTCCTTATAGTTAGTGTTACCAGGGTTGTATGTGACTCCAATTTCAAAAGAATGCCTTTCTAAGTGTATCCATAGATAATTATTTCCATCTGATTACTTAGATTCCGATAAACTATGTTTCAGATCATTGTGGATGAATGCTGAAACTCCTCCTCCTTTTGAGTCTGTTCTATATTTATAATAATGGGTATAGTTCTCAATTTGTAGTACCAAAGCTTGGGTTTCCAATCTTATCCAGGTTTCTGTTACTAGAATGTTTGTGTGGTTTTTGGTAATGATTTTAGGATGCATTTTAGCTCGTCGAACTTTCCGCTTTTCCGTATACTTCTAGCATTTAGGTACAAAAATCTTAGTCGTGATTTGCCAGTATTAATATTGCGATAGTCATTAAGTGTTTGATAGGTGTTACAGTACATATCGGCAGTTATATTGCCGCTGATTAATTGGGGTTTTTGGAGACTTTTTTTTATAACTGTTGGTGTCCCGTGTATATATTTTATTGTAAGGTCAGTCTCGCCATCATTTTGACGGCGTGCTAGTTATTCCTTCAAACTCTTTAAATATAGCTGCTGTGTCAGAGTCTGGTCGAAGAATACCTTTATATTTTGTGGCAGTTTGACTTCCTTTTTTAGAAGGTATTTCGCAGATTCTGAACTGTTGAACCATGCTTTTATGCTATGTTTTCCAGGAGTGTATTTTCCAATTCTAAAAATCTTGGCACACCTTGGTTGTGATTTCCCAGACCTTTTGTTCGTCTATTGACATTCTGTCTTGTGCATCGGTGGCAGTTTGTTCCGGTATCCCGACTATGATAATGTTTTTTTCTATGGCTTTCCGATCTGTTACTTCTTTAATTACTTGTTCGTTCAAATGGAGTTGATTATTTATTTGAAACGAGTCCGGTTGGAAATTGGATGATTGCTTGAGAGCACTGAGGTCCGATTCAAGTGATACTATTTACTGTTGGTCCTGCAAGACTTGTTTTTCTAATTGTGGCACAGTTGAATGTAGTAATTTTTTGCCTAGTGCGATGTTAGACGTTGATGATTTGATCTCATTAATCTGGGTAGTATTTTCGCGAATCAAGTGCAGTTTGCTCGTTAGATAATTTAAGCTCAGAAATTTGTGCATTGACCTTTGTTAGACATTCTTGCATTTTTTTCATGATCTGCTCATTGGATCCTACATATTTTTCTAGTAATTGGCCGATACGGCCTAGTTCTGATCGGATTTCTTTTATTTCATCAGCATATTCACAGTTATGATTAGACGGCGGTTGTTTACGTTTACACCGGAAGGTAATTTGAGACTCTGCTGCGAGCGCACTTAAATTCGATAGGTCTGGTCAGATCGGACGGATCGCCGTGATGGTGGCGATCTTTGTACATTCATTGTAGTTTAAACTATTCGTACCTTACTATCCAAAAGCAATCACTGTGAAAGAGTCAAAAAAATAACCACTGCACTTTATTCGCGGAGGTTCGTTACGGTAGGTACGTTACGGCCGACCGCGGAGTCTCAGTGTTGGCGAGATGAAAAATGTCCGTCTTTGTTGCGCAGAGGTGAAGAGCAAACGCGGGGGTTTCGTTTGTTTTAACGGTATTGAACACAGTGGCGTAGCGACGTAATGAATAATCACGGTTTTCAAAAACTTTATCTCTATTTTGAGTGCAGTACTATTTAATTTTGAAGAACACTGATTTAAATATTTTTAACTTGAGTGGTAACACGTATGCTCCGTATTGAGTCGAAACATTCATTCTTTGAAATTACATTATTTTTTAGAACATTTTTAACATAACTCATCATCCCTAATATATGTGAATACCGATATTATTGATTTTTGGTTACACTGAGTACACTGAGTGTCACTAACTATTTGACGCTGACTGTACCTACCTATGCCTTTTTCAAACAAAAAGATCTGAGTATTCATTTGGAAAAATTAATACTCAGATCTTTGACGTCCATGACCTCCGCCTACTACTGCCAAGCTTATAGTGTTCTGTGACTATGACACGCTGCAGCGGTTGTCCTTTCAAGTGGTCCACAAGGTGACGCGGGACGCTGACACGGGTGAAAGGGTAGAGCATTTGCCACGTTGAAATAATGTTTATTTTCCTGACTCCACTTGGTGAAACGATTTAAATAATGCTGCAGTACTTATGTCATAATCGGCATTATCCGTCACTACATGCACCAGCTTTAGGTGAGCAGCAAAGTGTAGGCAAGTAGACACATTCACTGCTTTCGGTAAGTCGTCCACCACGAGGACAAAAAGGTCCCAAAAAAACCCTCGATATGGTGCAATAAATCTCAGAAAAGAGTCCGCCAAAGTCAATGTATTGACGTCTGCCTCGCAGGTTATCCGCGAAGAATTTAGTGTGGAACCCATGTTGGATAATTTCAACAGCGGCACATCACTATCGATTGCGTCAAACTCCTTCCGAAAATCTACTTAGGTCAAATCCACCGGAAGTCCAGCGTCAACAGCTGGCACCAAAATCCTGGTAAATAAATAACAAACGGTGGCGAGTTTAGCTTGCTTTGTATGTTTTCTGTATTTTAAAATGAAAAAGCGCGAAGTAGTAGTAGTAGAAGTAGTTTTAGACACCGCAGTGGCTGAGCGATTTGCGGCTGGGCTAGTGGTCGCGGGTTCGGTTCTGCAAGAATCGATTTAAAATATTTACCTTTGGGGCCTGCAGAATTAATTCGTATGTTTGTAAAAGTAAAATTGTGCTTATAACCGTACCGACACGTGGTTACGGTACCTACTCACAGGAGAAATGACTACAAAAAAACGTTGCCTCAATTGCTTAAGTATTATTAATATTAAGTTGAATGGCACGTGGATGTTGTGTGGTTGTAATATACGCTTGGCTTAAGAGTGCGAATGAGGCGGACCATAGTGGTGCGTTGAGAGGCTATAGCGGGTCACTAACTTCATACAAAATATTGAATGCCCCACTCCGCTAGATTCCGTCATAACGGTCCGCTCGTCTCCCTCCTCTGCAGTATGGTAACCTCTCTGGGTTTTCGCAGCTCTGCTATTATTACCTAGTTGAGTTCGGGTGGGAACTGAGTCTTCAGACGAGCGTTTACACCAAAGAGTACTATAATTATACTTGTTTACACCAGTGGATACGAACCAGTCTCTTGCAGACGATGAGCTCCGGACATGAGGCCAGTTTGCGAGTCAGTTCCGTTAACCGTTCACTCAGTGACTACCTGTACCTACGAATATAATTATATCTGAAGACAGTTCAGTACGTGTCATTCAGTGACACAGCACAACTTTAGCGAAGAATTCAGTGTTGTAGATAAGTACAAAGGAAAAGAAGCTATAAATATTTTTTTAACTTTCATTTATATAAAATATTTGGGTAGGCTGCTCCAACCAGCCTAATTTTGTAACAAAACATTACTCTAAAACACAAAACAAAATGTTATTCCAACTAATTGGTTGTTACAATAAAACTTTAAAACGCAATATTTAATACATTATCATATTTTATGCTAACGTCTAGAGCTTACATAATTACTGCTAATGGCATATAATTAGCTCCGTTATACAATTAAAACCGACTACTCAGCATATAGGTATTATGCAATGAATGTAAAACTTATTTGGACAATACATGCATGCGCAAGAACTAAAACCTATTCTCGTATTACAAGTTATTAATTCAAGTGTTATAATTATGTAATTGTTTTTGTTTATTCAATATTTCGAGTCTATCTAAATTATGACTAGATGATACCTGCATGTCGATTCTGTAAAAATCTCACCGTGAAGACTTCCGTGGAGTGAGCGGTCAGTGTCATCCCATCTTAGTCAATCCCTGGCATCAGTGGTACTGACAGCTAACTCCACGCTCACTTCACCTGAGTTTTCACGGTGAGATGGTTACAGAATAGCATTATTGAACTCAAATCGAGTTGCCTATAAGATGCACTGATTATCACAAATTTTCACGGGAATGTCAATCAGCGTACATAACTTTAATAGCGTTTATTTACATAAATTGCACAATAAAATTGTAAAGGCACTGCAAAATATAATGTAGTGGCTTATACTATCCAGTCGTAGGCACTATACATGAAACAAGATTTTATTCGTGTCTAAAACGTAGGTAACTTAAAACAACAATGTTACGTTAGCAGTTACTGGTACATATGAGTACGAGTACCGTCTTCTATGTTAGAATATATATTATTAAATTCTATCTAATAAGGATGTGTGTGATAAAATTGCATTATTATACTGTACAACACTTTCACAGAATTTCAAATTCGTCATCAGAGTCGTCGAATTGTCTGTCCACGTCTTCAAATTCTGTAATAAAAGCGAAATGATATAAATAGTTTAAACTATTTATTTATTAACAGTTCCGTGTGGTTGATCCCTTCTGATTAAAAATTTTCGTGAGAGCAATTTAAGTAAATTTCAATTTCTGTAGTGTCAGCCCTTAGTAGTAAGTAGGGTTCAAACTGCGATCACATGTACGATGATGGTAAATGTAGGAAACCATGCGCTTGGCCTTGGTATTTACTCATAAATGCAGGTGGGACTCCCACTACATTTGGACCTGGCCTTGCACTGCGGTAGGTCAACGTGCAGCTGCCGATATTTACAGGCTCACAATGAAGTTATTATAGGTTAAAGACAAGTCAAGTCAAGTTAAATGAAGTTTGCGTAAAGGGACAAAACAGTTCGATGGCTAAAATACGTTTATGAAGCGAATGGCTTAATCTTTATTAATAAGACGGTTAGTGGATGATAACAACAATAGAGTTGGTATGTACACTTGGGTTTATTGTCGTGAAAGCAGGAAATTACAATTTATTCAGAATCTGAGGATCTGTTTCGTTAACTGTGTATTTTTTAACGCAATATCAGAATGATAATTGAAGTTAGGGCATGCAAAGAAGTGTGATTTACATAAAAATAATCTATCAAATTACCTGTAAATAATGTAGTGTTCTGTAAATCAATATCAGATGTCATCGGGCCCCAGTGCGATGGTCTTTTCTCACATATTTCGAATAACGGTTGAGTCTCACACATCAACTTAGTTTCTATAGTGGCGCACAACTCTTCAAAATCAGTTTTTGTTCGACACAAAAAACACTGAAACAAAATAATGTGTTCATTATTTGTACGTTTTTCATAAAATCTTTAACAAAATATCTATAAATGTAAATTTTGTTTATTCTTCTCTTAAGGTAAAATTATTGGACAGACAGCACGGTAGTAGTGAGGCGAGGCCTAGTGTGCAATGGATGTACTTTTGATTCTCCCCATCTCTGGAGTTTTATTTTATTTTATTGTACTACTGTATTGTATTGTACTGTGAATGGTTCAAGAAGAATATGACATCCATAATTTTAGTCAACTTAGTGCTTACCACGGCAACTGAGGGATCCATTGCTAGCATTGGTATCCGGGAAGCAAACTTACAGTGATATGAGCAGTCCATTTCTTTTTGTTCATCAGTCAATTTAGTCTGTAAAAAATGTGATTTAAAATATGATCCAAATTAATTTGGGGTCGATGCTGCACGTTGTTTTCTTCCATATATCGGTCTTAGCCTTCATTTCAAAATTAATTTCCTTAGATGATCTATCACACAATGTATCCATCTTTGTGTACTAGTCTTTTATGTAGCCTTTCAAAAGTTACGATGTTAACATTCTACAATCATACGTGTGACTTTTATTCACACCAACATAAGGTTTAAATTGTAATGATTCACGTAGGTATATCAAAATGTTGCAACAATTGTACTGCATATTGCATGAGGAAACATGCAATATGAATGCGTGTGAATTAGGGTTGCCTAACGTAATGCAATTAAATATGAACATATATTTCTAAATCATAGTATTAGTACTGATGATAAAATCGATATTACCACGCTTTGTTCGCGACTTCTTCGACGTGGATTTACCCATTCAAACTTCAACAACATATTTCAAGATTAATATTTTTTAAACATGGCATTTAGATCTCTACACAACATTCTTAATATAGTTTGATTCAACAGTTTAACGTAACACTATTTGTGACACTTATCGCGTTCATTATAATATTAGTATGGAGCATGGATTTACCTCAACTAGTCCAGATCTCTGTGTGGTATGAGGGTCTAAGTATATAACTTCGTCTTCAACACATCCAACCAGGTACAGTGCTTGGTTCGGCTTGCCGCCGATCACGCCAATTGATTGCGGACTTTGAAAACATATCTGGAATACACAAACATAAACATGAAATCGTAAATGCTTTTTACGATAATGGTTTGCTAGATTATTTTATTGTACTAATAGCTTTGAAATTATAGATCGATCACCCCATCATGCACATTTTTTTCTCTTAATTGCCAGACCATTCCAATTTTGCTCTGTCAAGTTTTAAAATACTAATCAAATACTTCCGTCTTTTAGAAATAAAAATAACGTAGTCCAAAAGATATTAGACCTTTTGAAGTGTAGAAATTAATATTACCTTAAGTCCATTTATATAAACAGGATTAATTTCGCTTAGACCCAGCCTGAGTGGTACTATTAGCAACAGAGGCATCCAGTCTGTGACCAGGCAGTCAGGCGTCGACGAAGAGTCACCCCTGTCGTTGTTAACGACGCATTGTTGTACTGGAAACGGGTATAAAAAGGATTTATAAATTCTACTGAGACGTCAAATGTTTTATTGTTTATAGGGGGTAATCTCTGGAAATACCAGTCAGATTTGCATTTGATAGCCTAACTCTTGAGGAAGCCTATAGGCTATTTAACATCACTCTAGGGCCCTTGGGAGACGGGCAAAAATAAAGTGAGAAAGTACGCTAAGCGAAAATGAAGTAATAGCGCGGGCAGGCGATGCAATGTTGAGGTGATTGGGGTGGATCGGGGAAACCAGAAGGTCAACTCCGGTGCAATAAAACGATCAAATTCAAGTCACAATTCCATCTCAGCGACAATCAATGTCAAAAATGTATGTAAATTGATTGTACTTTTGACAGATTGAGACTGAGGTTAGAATGCAAACGTTCTTAAAATATATAGGGGAATTGCCGCTCTGAAATTTCACGCGGAAAAAGTCGCGGGCAGAAGCTAGCAAAAAGTACGTTTACTATAGAATATAGTATCTAATATAACTTATACAGCACAGAGCACGGAAAAGTCCCGGCAGCCGCTGCTAGACGCAACACTGTCATAATTAGCTACGATTTCCTAGAAAAGCGGTGATCTCATTTATCGGCCGCAGTGACGGCTGTCATGTAAATTATGACAGCGGCAAAGATTTAAAACGATAAATACGCCATATTGCGTCAAAAAATTTGACACCTCTGACACAATGACGCAGTGATTTGACTTGATTGCCATGGAAACGCTATATAATAATATAGTGAGCTCACTCTTCTCTGTTCAAGAGGTCCACCGTATCATCGAACACTTAAACGTTGGTTTCCAACGAGGTTTGAAACGGTTGCTGATTTTTTCGACATAGCGAAAGCGTTCGACATAGTCTGGCACAACGGCTTATTATATAAGCTGGACCAACTTGGTGTGCAAAATTGTCTCTTGCTCATCTTACGGGACTTTTTGTCGAACCGCACCTTCCGTTATCGCATCGAAGGAGCGCTATCCTACCCCTATCCCAATCGCGCAGGAGCCCCTCAGGGCTCTGTAATTTCTCCCCTCGCTTTCACGCTATTCACCAGCGATATGCCCAAGAGTAATAAGGCGCAGTTGGCTCTGTTCGCAGACGACAAGTTCAAATCCGGTGATAGTAAAGAGCCCAATAATTATAGGCCTGTGTCAATTCTGCCAGTTCTCAGTAAGGTGTTTGAAAAGTTGATGCTCATGCGTTGTACCACTGACGCCGGTGTCACCCTAATAAAGAACATTTTTAACGCCTAGGAATCATTGGAATGCCATTGGAAACTTTTGCGACCTCTTTAAGGCGTTCGATTGCGTAAACCGTGAGGCACTTTTGCTGAAACTAGAGCACTATGGGATCAGGAATGCAGCTCTTGAGTTGCTAAGATCAAACCTGAAAGATGGAATGGTTAAAGTACAAATAAACGGCATAAATTCATTAGGGTCTGAAATAACAATGGGCGTTCCTCAAGGTTCGATATTGGGTCCATTCCTCTTTGTAGTTTACATTAATGATTAACCCCAGTTACTTCAAAATCAACCGAAGATGGTGTTATTTGCAGATGACACTTCATTGATCTTTAAAATAGACCGACGGTCACAAAATCTTGACGTGAATGACTCTATTCTTTAGGTCCAAGATTGGTTTACGGTAAATAATTTGGTACTAAATGAGAAAAAAACAAATGCAAACCAATCAACGCGCTTTCGGCGACACTTATTTCATTAGTACTTGTTCCGGCTGCCGTCGCTATATAATGTGTCTTTATGGGGTTCGAAATAATAGACGTTTACTGGTATAAATCTGTTGTATTGTGTTCTGAATCAGATTTAGTGTAGGGTAACTCAGCACATGTGCTAGCACAGTTATAGCTATTCACTTGGATAAAAAGAGTCCCTCACTCTTTTTAGAGAGAACAACTAGATGAGGTTTAAACGACATCTTTGTGATTGTAAGGTCAGGTGCACATACAAACCCCAATATTCAAAAAAGCTATATAAAATTTTATAAAAGCTATCTGACTTCGTCATTTTCATTTCAATGAAGTGAGAAGGGCTCGCACAGCATTTTTATACCGTGCAAGTCATGTCCATTACATAATTGCAAAGTAATTAGCTAATGCAACTTTTATGTCTTGGGTAATGCTATTATTATAATAATGGTTTAACAAATTAATATTAAAAAAAGCACGAGTTAATTTCATAAATGTTCGATTTTGAATATTATTTTCTACAAGGTCACTTGCTAATTTTATTAAAACGCTTTCAACTGCGTGTTACGAAATACTAGTTTTTTAAATATTAATTTACTAGAGACCCGCACCTACTTCGCATGGTTGTTAAGACATAGTAAAACGTCGAGATTTTATTATTATTTGTAAGTCTAATATTGATGTTTTAATCACACTTCACGGACACGGACGGACTTCGGGGACAGCCGATGGAAGTGTAAACCCCAACATTTAGGCCCGGTTTCCACCAAAGCGAAGAGGAGCGGAGACGAGAGATGTGCCGCGAAGCGACATTAGCATGTCAATGACGCGAACCCATTAGTTTTGCCCCTACAAAAAATCGCTCAACGCGGCTTAATTACTTTTCTCTTCAAAACAATGTGTGCGGTTGGGGGACCGTTTACGCGATACTGACACGCGCACTCACAACGCTTTTTCCTTACGTGACGACCACTTACGTTCTACCAGTAACTCCTACCGCAAACTCTATTTAGGAACTTCATTCCAAAATCTTCAACCTTTTATCATTGGTTGAAAAATGACTTACTTTTAAGTTTACAATATCCCTAATACTTACAAATATCTTCTCTGACAACTGTGTTATCTAATGCAACATGGATCACCAGGGAACTCCACTTGTCATAAACTGCTAGCTTTCTGAAATAAACAGTACAAATTATTAATAAAACAAATCTTAATTTTATAATGAGAACTATACTGAGAAAACCCATAGCTAAGCCTTTATTTCTCTACAGAAAAGCTTTATTTATAATATGAAAACAGTATTTATGAATAAATCACATTATGATAATTATGTAATCTTGGACCAACATCTGAGAAAAGGTTAAAAGAGCAAATAATACTGATAAATATATTAAATATTTTCTGAATGCAACATGCAGACATTCTTAAAGACTGGCTGAATTCCAAGTTTCACTTTTATGGAGAGACAACATGCTGAGTCACAAAGAAAGATTGTTTTAAAGACATGTGTATTTGAAAACAAACAATAATGATTTGTTGACAGAGTAGGCAAGTAATTTTTCATACAGAAGTACAGCATTTTATTAGTATTCATACTTTGGCAATGAATTGTGAAGGTACAAATAATAATAAAATGCTGTTTTTTCTCTTTTATCCATTTATTCGGGTAATGTCCAAATGTATTAATGACCACCCAAACAAACAAGTGATTTGTATATACATTATTTGGCAATTGATGAAACCGGTTGGCGGTTGTGATTAGTAAAATAGCCTATTCTCTGTAGTTGAACCATTAATAGTAGAGGGAATTACCCTAAGCCTCATATAGCACCTTTGCATAACACACTATCAAGAACCATCTTAATCGTTGCGAAGGATATTGCTAATCCATTGCTTCATATGTTCAAAAATTCATAAGCTCAACAACATAAATAAAACAATGAATGTTGTTGAGCTGTCAAAACTAAACCGATTTTTACTTGTAGTGTGTGACGCAATTACCCAATTGGTACTTACTTCAGAACTTGTGCAACAGTATTGGGCCCAAACCATTGACCAACTTCTTTTCCTTCTGAAGCCCCCATTAAGGCCACCTGATGGATAGAGTAGGGAGCTTGCTTCCTCTCCTCAAACCTTTGGATTATCTTCAGATAGGTTGGATCTCTAAAAGTGTTATAATATTATCAGTAACGGTCTGTTGAGAACAACAAACAGAAGATAAACAAATGCAATGACTGGTTCCTTCTATCTTTCAAATTGTGTAGGAAACTAGAAAAAAATTTATTTTCACAACAGATTAGAGCTGTTCTAATTCTATTTCTGATAAAGAGTCACACAATGTATGCATGGATTATTATGATAATGTTATGTTGTATCTCAATATTGCATTACATTAAAGTTATTTGATAAATGTTTTGTGTAATAGCTAGTTGCATTATTCTATGATTGCAATAAATAACAGAGACAAATTTTACTATTTTATTATCATTGCAAAACAGGAAATCAATGATTTTATAAGTTTGCAAGCATTGAACATTATACTGAATTGTCTAGGTTGGCTACCAGACGTTACTATTCATTTCTATGACATGTTTAAAAACAGTTAATGAGCTTACCTAGTTTCAGGTGTCCAAACCCAGTCAGCTGACAAGTGGACTCGAACGAGTGCGACGCCAAGGACCATTTGTCCACATCGCAGCATACAACCCCATCCTTTATCAGAAGTTAGCCCTTCGTCCCCTATAGGAATAAAGCCCTTTCTATATGTACACCAAATTATTGATGTGATGTCTCTTCTTATGCGGTCCAAATCTGAAAACAATACTTCGTCGTGAGACAGTGAGTACAGTTTCAACAGTAAAGCTGATCATTTCGTCCCAGCGATATCTTTCAAATAATAGGTACCAATACCTCGTTTCTCATTAACACCTGACCTATAAAATAAACGTGTAAACAAAAATTAATATTTCACGTACCCTGAACGGCGCTGTATTTTTTTCCTAAGATCCATACGCTCTCCTTTGTCTGAGGAATATCATCAGGCTCGACGTTATTACCGTCAGACGATAGGTAACATATATCAAACACGGCATCCATGTTCGAACATAATTTGATGGCAAACACTAAGAAAACCAATAAGAAATTATTTGAAGTACAAAAAGCTACGAGAAAAATAAACACGAGTACGCCTTACGACAAATAAACACAAGATGAATGAATGAAAAGCGAAATTCATTCGTTCTCCTACAAATGTCAAAGTCAAGAATAGAATCACGATGGCAAGGACATTTACTTATTTTACTTGTTGTTGAAGAGTTTAATTTTATTGTTTCAGAGAAACCCTTAAATGCATAGCGTATCAAAAATGAAACACTAATTTCAAACCCTACTGCCAGCTACAAATTTTACTAACGTCAAACTTGGCCGTATGTTTTGAAGTTTCCATAACCTGCACTTACGGGTGAATTTAAAAAACATAACAGCTTTCAAAATACGCACGAACAAAACTGACAGTTTTTTACCAACGGACGATTTTGGCGCGAACGGTGATTGCTTACATTTTTGAGTGACATAAAAATAAGTTTGAGTGAAGTTTTCTCTTTATTAAAAATATATTGTATTGGTGAGTAGTAATATTTCGTGTTTATAATTGTTCATTTTATTATTATGCTTGAATTTGGCTGTTTTCGTCTAATAATTCATGTGTATCAAAAATGATACAATATGCAGTAACGACAGAAAAAATATGTTTATTCTAAGCGGTAATTTTTTGGTGGTTGGGTATTTGTGCATGTATTTTAGTTGCTTTTTACAGCGATGGCTGCAATACGTTGCAAGGACAATGTTATAGAGGATATTCTTCGAAGATTGGAAGACGGTGAGTTATCGGAGGATGATAACTAATGAGACGAGTTAGACTTCTACCCTTCAAGAGAAGAACTACTTCAGGTGCTAGAAGGAGATGACCTGCCCCATGCCAATATTAGTGCTAACGTAAATAACTAGAATCCTCATAATATATATAAAAATGATACCTGAGCATATGATGACCTGCAGGGCACTATGATGAATAAATGTATCAAATTACGAGGGAATAGAAGTAACTGCATCAGCGGGAAAGATACTAAACAGGTAATACTTCAGTCGACGTATGTTGGAACTGAACCTTCTAAAACTATTGAGAGATACGATAAGAAAGAGAACACAAGGTTGTCTATTTCCTGTCCTAAAGTTATAAAAGAATACAATGCTCATAGGGGTGGGGTCGACCTACTGGACAGCTTTTTAGGTCGATACCGCATCCAAATGAAGACAAGACAAGATAGTGGTGAATAAGATTTTTTTATCACCTCTTGGATATTACCATGAAAAATGCTTGGGTCCTATATCAAAAAGTCCATAAACAAAAGGGAGTGAATCCTAAAAGCCTTATGGTAGCAGAACTTCGCGCTGACTTGGCTGAAACAATGACTAAATACGGAACACATAGAGAAAGCAAGAGAGGAAGACCAAGCACAAGTCTTGAAGAAGAAGTCTGTAAGAAAAAAATAAATACCAGCTTACCCGCTATGCGTACTAAAAACGCTGGTCTTGATAAAGTTGGCTATGAACTCATTAGAACAGATTCAAGAAGGCTTTGTCAATTTCGTGATTGTATGTTTTTTGAGTATTATAAAATGCTCCAAATGGTACACTTAAAAAAAAAAAATTTAACATATAATACCTTCATAATAAATAAATACATGTATAATAGTAAAAAAGCTAACTTTTAATTTGTAACCATATTTTAAGTGCGTAATGCATAATGTTTCATTTTTGATACAGGACTTTTTTAAATTAAAAATATATGAAAATATGCATACTGATTTTTTTTACTATTTTTCCATGAATCTACCCATTGGCCTGAATATAATATAATTTTTTTGATAAAATAAATAATTTCATGCATTTAAAGGTTAATCAAGAAATTTATTTGAATGTTACAACTATTGTGGTCCGGGCTCGTGGGACAGATTTGGATAAAAATCCGGCAAAGTGCGTATCGAAACACGCACAGTGAAGGGTTCCGTGGGCGGGGTGAATACTTACGGATGCCCAGTATTGTTTTTATCTGCCACAAATTACGCGCCTGGGCGTGGAGTTGTGCACAGTTGACACCAGGGGGGGACACATACAACATTAAGCACATTGCAAAGAATGTAGGGCCATCTACATTGCTGAACTGGGAAACGTCTTCAGAAGTATCACAAAAGTGCCGATAGGTGTCGCTACTGTCACAATAAAACATAAGATAAAATTTTTATAAACAATCAAATTTTATGGATTACTCATAATATAAAGAACATTTTAAATTACACCTAAATAAAATAATTATTTACTGTGCTACTTGTAGTTGGTGCTTCGTCTATTGAACACACGGACGGACACGCACACTAAAACACAAGTAATATGGCTGCCGTAACGTGCGTCTGCGTTTGTTTTGCTTCCTTTGTGTAATTTTTGTGGTTTTCAGAGTGTTTTCTCCTTATAGAAGTTGAGTTGAGAGTACTCCTCCGTCCTGATACTAAGACTATTCAGAAAACCAGTGAGAGTACTTAATTTTTTTCAGATGTGTGATTTTTTTTAAATAGAAAATAAAATATACTACTATAACTAAAACTAATAATATAACTAAAAAACTAGTTTGTTTTATTCCAATTTCCAGAACATTATGTTACCTTGAAAATCACCTACGTCAATGGTAAGCTATTTTCTTCATACATTTATCCATCAATTTAAAACATAAAGAGCTATAAAAATTATAATATCCTTAGTACCTATCTATAGTAACTATAGATTGGGAATCAGTTCCTGTTCAGAAATACAGATGGCGTATAAAACTGTCATGCATAAAAGATTCGAGAGAGGGCTCTCTTATCCTTTATAACATATATTACTCTTTGGTTGACACCAGCCCGTTATAAAACACAACACAATATCGACCGCAAAGAAAAGTTTGTCTTCTCGGTATGCCCATTTGTAGCAGTCTTGTTGGATCCCAATGGGGAAGGTCGGGCAAAGCTAATTGTAGATGGCGTGACCATAGCTAGGTCCCTACGGCCTACAATAAATTTGACATTTCGTTCATTCATTTCATTTTATGTTCATTCATGAGTTTGATTTTATTTCATTATTTCGTTATTTTCCGCGATTTCAGAATTTTAAATCAAGTACTTGACATGGAAAATGTCAGAATTTTAAACCTTGAATATTTCCTCGTAATCACTTTCTTCAAAATGTTTCCGAAATAAACTCGAATTCAAAAATATCTCCACGAATAGCTTTAAACCACAATGTTCTAAGTTTAGGGGCTTTCGGGAAATTGTAGACTCAAATTTCGGAGCATCTAGGAATACAAAAAGGCTTCAATTATCGCTAAAATAAAATAAAATCACATGACTCCTTGTATTATTGGATTGTGTTGGGAACTAGCTACGACAGCGCCATTTTGACAGTTGCCTTCCCCATTACCCCATGTGCCGTTCGACCCTCGTTGCCTGCCCAACAAAGGAAATAATATAGTTACGTAGTAGTCTCTTTCATTATAAAATGTTTGCGTTTTACAAAAACCGACAGATGGACTTGGTGAGTCTTGGTGAAACTATGAGTTCCATGTTTAATATGGGAACCTAAAAATGGGAAACCTAGGAAAGTAAAAGATAGCAAAGTTGCTATTGCAAAAAAAAATGTCTTGCAATGTTGGCAAAATACATGATGTCCGTCAAAAAACTCCTGTGAATCACTCAAACCATCAAAGACTACGGAATAAGGCCAATTATAACATTCATTTCCTAGCACGTTTTCTCTTGGCACATTTGACATTGGCAGCAGTGTCGTCAGCGGTACCCTTGGAAAAATAGAATAGATTAAATAGAAAATCATTCATTCAATTCCAGCTTTATATGTTCTGTGTTCAATTCAATGCCAATCTATATTGTGTCAATGACAAAAACGGGAAAATATAATGAGAGAGAGAGAGAAACAAACAAGCAAGAAAAATAAATTCGAAGTCGAAAGTGAAGGCTGTGTGAACGAATTTTTTAAAATAATTAAGTTTTATTAAATCTATTAAAAATGGAATTAACCCCTTTAGATTTTGTTGCGCAATCTTGCATGGATTTAACTGAGGCTATGAATGCAGTTCAAAATGAATCAGAACGCGATAATCTTATTACAAACCACATCAAGAAAGTTTGGTCTACAGTTACTCCAATAGAAGACTTTAAAAAAAGTAAGTAGCCGGTTTCAGATAAAATATAATAATTACTGCTGATCAGATCTTTAGGACAGTACAAAAATCTTTGTTTAATGGTAATTTCTACTCATACCTATCTCCACAAACCATCAGGGCATATCAAGATTTACATACAAGTACGAATCCTAGTTACATTAATTTACCATGTCTATGAGTCGTTAAGTTAAACCGTTACACAGTTAATTTATTTTCATAATGTTTCAGATTTAGAATGGGTAAATGTATCTGAACCAATATCTTTGGTGCAGCACTGTGCTGACAAGATAGTGATATTGGACTTCTGGACTTACTGCTGTATCAACTGTTACCACGTCCTGCCTGATCTGGCTCATATTGAGAAACTGCATGCGGTTGATAGTGGTCTTGTTGTGGTAAGTTCAATAAGGAAAGTTTCAGTGAGTTTCTTAAATTAATTTATCAAAATGAGTCTGATAAATGCCGAATCGCTTTTGTCTGTGTTAGAAAAACCAAATGTCTGTAATTGAGTTTATTACAAGAGAAAGTTTACATGAACTGATGAATTGAATTGATGAATAATAAATTACTAGGTTGCCATTTTCATGCCACAAAATAAAATCGATAATCCCAAATAATACTGTTACAACATGGTTGTAAAAGATTAGCAGGTACATGTAATAGATTCTGGAATATAATTGAATAAATTCTATATATAACTTATTTTAATTGACAATGACTAACATCCTCCTTTTAACATTTCAGATAGGTGTGCACTGTGCCAAATTCTCAAATGAGAAGGAATCAACTAATGTGCTGTCAGCTGTGCTAAGATATGACATACAACATCCTGTAGTGAATGACGCAGACAGTTGTATGTGGGATGCACTTGGAATAAAATGCTGGCCCACACTACTTATATTGGGTATGGTCACAGATATTATAATACTACGTACAGATACCCAATCCCATACAAAGAAATGAAACCTCCCTAAGTCTGGTTATTGAGCTGGCAATGGACATGGCCAAAAATTGTAAGGGCTTGTACCCCAGAATGTACAGATACAAAATATTTGTCATTTTATAGTACTGATCTTCTACAAACAAAATTAAAAAGAGGCATAATGCTGAGCAGTTGTGGGCAAAAGTTATGAATGTTTGAAAAGGTTGATTTTTGGACTATGGCTAAGGTATTTCATGTAAATTAATGTGTATATATCTGTGCCAGGAGTTTAATATAAATAGTATTTTCGTTTTAAATAATTATAAAAGCATTTTTATATCATCTGATAAAATCTATAGTTTGTAACTATTTTTTTTTTGCACAAAAAGTAAAATGCCTACAGTAGCATATTCTGTATATGGCAAATAATAAAACGAAGAACATTATTTTAATCATTTAATGTTATCAAAACATTAATTCAATTCCGAAATGTCGTGTCTTCTTGCACGTATTGCTGATCTCCAACAGCCATAACAAACATTGGTATGACCAAGTTGTCTTTCCCTTGAATTGGTTGCAAGGCGTCTTGGTTTATTGTCATAGCAGGCACCACAGACACAGCTACGAGGTGACAACTGTGAAGGTAAAAAAGGAACTTATTAGTCTAAGATTTGACCACGACGTTAGAATATGGAGTAAATAATACCTGTCGTATATATTTTAGTAGGAGGTAGTTATTGAAACTAGAACTTACCTCAAAAGTTAACCACTCCTATAGAAGAACTCATCACATCAGGGGGGTAATGATGATTTTACATGCCGCCTGCGCGCGTTCTCTAATTGGGATACCACAGTCAACACACGCTTGTAAAAGGTCCATTTTCGTTTGTAATTATACAGTTTACAATCATTATTAGTTAGAGCACTCGTGTGGCGCTACGACACTATAAAATATAAACTTCGAACAAGAAAACCGGCGCAAACGTCAAAGACAATAATCGTCGTCAAAGGAATATGGTATTGACAATTGACATTTGTCAGCGGTGTTGCCAGTAATAACGTCATATTATCCTATCCGTAACTGCACTAACGTCTATAAATTCAGTCATAGATGGTTCAATTTATAGACAAGAAAACGTACAAAAAATACGTTTTTATTACGAATAATTTACGTGTATATTTAAGGCCTGCTAAGCGTTTATTTTTATTTTAAAAAACCTTCATATAATATTTTTTCCCTGTTCTGATCTTTGCTAATATTATATGGCAACATTAAAAGGTATATAAAACGCAAATCAAACAGAAAAACTTTTAATTACGATTATTTCTCCACTTCTGCTATGAGGCATAAAAAGTTATTCAAAATTCTTTATTTATTTTATTTTAATTATCTGCATTAAATGTACGTTTGTACTCCGTGGGGCACATTTTGTCCATCTCCTTTGCTTCGTCCAATTTTTGAAACGTTTCGTGCAATCCTTTTTATAAAAACTTTGATATATATAAAACTTTTAAAGGGTTCAGAAAAACATGTTTTTTGATTACTTTTATATTTCTATGTAAAAAATAGTAAAAAAAAAGGTATTTGATTTAATAAGTAACAATATTGGAAACTGTCACGACAGGACCAATTGAGTAAAACGCCATCTATTGCAAAAAGCTCTAAGCAAAATAATTAACAGATGGCTACTGTTATCATTTTATGGGTTCAAATTGGACGTTACAGGATTCATTTATATTATATTTTTAAAATATGTGCATTACAAGTGGAAATAGATAAATCAGCACTAAACAAGAAAGTTTTGACTTTTTCAGGCAAAATTCAGCCGTATATCCCTTTTTAATGATTGTTAATTTCATAATGGTTACGCTGCCATCTATGATTTTTTTTCAAGACGAATTATAATTTGGTCCGAGTTGAGACCCCATGGTATGGTATTACAGTAGTATCACTAATCTATATGTAAATGTTGTTATTTTTTAAGATATAAATGCTGATATAAACAGATTATAGTAAATATTAGACCATTCAAAGTTTCATTTATGAACTGACTAACTTTTGCCTGCTGCTATGCCCGCGTGCAGATCGGGAATTATCCCACGGAAACGTACTAACGGGATAAAAAGTATCCTGTGTTAATCCAGCACACGTTTGTAATAAATCTCTATTCGAAAGACACGTAGCGCCCAATTAGCAAACAATTGTGACCATTGAGAGTTGTTGTTCTTTCCCTCGGAACAATATTTTTGTCTAGATAAAAGGTACCCTATGTCCGTTTCTGTACTCCCTAACAACGTATATGCAAAATTTTATGATGATTGGTTCAGTGGCTTAGGTGTGAAAAGGTAACGAACAAACTTTCCTATTTATAATATTAGTTAGTTAGGAGGAAGGATGATAATTAACAATTAACATTATTTAGATTAGCAGTCATCATCTGCCCAACCCTTTGCCAACTTTGTTGTGGTCGGCTTCCAGTCTTCGGCATCACATTGAGCAACTGCCTATCTGACCTCCACAACCCAGTAACTGGGTAATATGATACCCAGGTATGGAAGGGTCTCGTTATGGGCGGTAACCCATTCACGGACCAACCTCGGCAAGCGTATAACGTAACCTTCGATCGATCCATACGGCTGTTTTTATTTAGCAAAAAGCCTTTTTATTTACAATTTAACATTAGTAGTAAATAACAAATATTTTCCATTATTTCTCAGGTCCAGGCAATAAGCCCCTGTTTGTTCTAACCGGCGAAGGTCATAAGGATCAACTGGTATGGTATGTGGCTAATGCCATGCGTCATTTTGGGAATCGCATATCTGCGTCACCCATATCTATAGAACCGGCCAAACACTTGAAATCTAAAAAGGAGGAAGTCCTTTATTTTCCGAGCAAGGTTTGTATTTCATTCAAATATATTAGAATATTTAACTTCATGTTTTTTTATATAAGATATATGTTTTACCAAAATTAGGTTTTGTCTCAAAAGTGTTCGGTTTAGGCACGAAACACAGCGCTTTTTCAGCTGTTACCGCATTCGAGAGACCTGTGCTAACTGTGTTCAACCTTACATATATTATCAGTGAACATGCATCTTCTGCACAGATCACTTCGACTAATCAGCCTATACTGTTCCCACGGCTGGGACAGGGCTCCTCTCGGCGAGAGGGAGTGAGCCGTAATCCACCACGCGGGCCCAGTGCGGGTTGGTAGATGCCACATGTCTTAGAATTTTTGGTTCTAGGACATGCCGGTTTCTTCACGATGTTTTTCTTCACCGTTTTATCAATAATTTACACAAAGTAAAACGACTGTTTGGGTCTGAACCTACGACCTACAACTCGTAAGTAGCGGCCGTTAACACTGGGCAAACACAGCTCTCTTTATAATAAAATGAATGTGCATCAACTCACTCGACGCTAAGTATTTGAGAGTTCAACTCAAATAGTTTAGCGCAGTTCATACAAAACTATAGTTCGCGGCCGTTTATATGGCGTATTAGCTTCTGCTCACGACTTATTCCGTGTGATATTTGTTGTTTTAACAAATTATCGGAATCACATCAATAGTTCCGAAGTTTACCCTCTACATACAAACTAAAAAAAAATACCTATCTATAATATTACTTTAAGTAGGAATTTTTGAAAAAAGGGGTGTGTCGTGGACACGGCCGTGGACTAGTAATATTTTCTGAAGTGGGTAGAGGTTGTGGAACTTCCGCTAGTTCTAAGTGTTTATCCTTCTTTGGCTTCAAGTAGCGCAGAAACCATTGATCACACACATCTGACACAACGCACTTATGTCCGAATGGATTGTTGACAAACGTATTAGTGAAACGTGCACTAGCTGCTGCCCCATGTGTCTTCATAATCGGCGACGACACACACACAATCGTTGTCTACTCTATACAGTCCAGCGTTGATAGAGAAGCGATTAAATCATCTCTGCCGCCCTAGCTGTCCGTTCGGACGCCTTCATTCTTTTACGTTCCTGGCACCGCTTCACTCTGTCATATGGTATTTTTGGGTCTCACTGAATTGCTCTTGAGAAGCCCTTTCCAACCGTATACGATTCCTATATTTCGACTTGGCTTTTTGACGAGAATATGCGTTTTTTTTTTACTTTTATCAATCGTTATCTCTTAACGAGAGCTGTCGATTGACTAAACGCAAATTTTGTAACAAGGCGAAATTACCTCCAAATGGTAGCGCCTGCCCCTCCACCGCGTGCGGTACGTCACAATCCTGACTCGACGTAACAAAATCTTTGATTTTTTAGCTGTCGAGTAGTTTATTTATATTTTGTATGTTGATGATTGATATGTAGCTGCAACACCAAACTTTATCCTCCGATTTTGTTATCATCTGTTTTTTGGAATGGCCTCCCACCGGTCAGCTAATTTAAAAACGTATTCACGTAAAAAACCTTTTTGTAAAGCGTCGTGTCCGACTCTTACTCATGAGCAACGGTCTCTTACGTCCGACCTCAAATAAATGACGACCGCATACTGTAATTTAAAAATCTCTGTTACTGCAGCTGTCATTGAACCCGTTCTACCGCGGGCGTACGGACGAGCCGTTCTTAGGTATTTCAGACACGGGCCATCATCGTGTGCTGCTAACTGACTGCTCAGGAGTTGTGCTGAGGATCGTCGGCGGGTGTGAACCTGGGTTTAAGGATGGTAGTAAGTATGCCGAGTTTACTAGGGTTTATGGAACATGTTTATATTTTGCTTTCGGTTGTTTTATCGGGTCCTAATGCAGCTTGGCAAAAATTTGTCGTAAAGACGACGATTTTTAAGAAAAAGTTGTATGTAGCCTCTCTTATGAAAGGTATTCAGTGCAAGTTGAAGTGCGCTTTCATCAAATTCATGACATAGAGAAATGAAAATCTTATTAGTACATTATACATACATAAGACACGATACTCGGCGTATTATACGCCACGAAAGTGCAGGGCGATAGCTCGTTTTTAACGCGTCGGTAACAGAGTTTCACTTTTATATGACGGTTTATTTCTTTTCCGGTTGTTAATGATCACAATTTCTTATTTCCACATGTTAATAATAATCAATCCTTTCTTTGGTAACGTTCGTCGATTCGTTGACCTTCTTAAGTTTAAAGTTAGATTACTGACACGATTACTTACAAATGCGTGCACTGACTGGATAAGTCTACTCATTCTCTGTGGATCTTTCGGAAAAAGTCCATTTCAGATATGGTCCCTCACATGATCTCACCAGGATTATGTCTGGAGTTTAAAAGAGACTGTGAGTTTGTTTCGGCCTTTCTTCTCAAAGTAGTCATATAGGAAACGCCGATCTCATCTAGTTTTCAAAATATGATGATGTGTACAAACCTACTTACAGAAATGAAATCATTTATCACCATTTATAACAAACTCATTTCTCCCCAGAGTTAAACGAGGCGCAGTTCAACGCACCTCAAGGCCTGTGCTGGTTGTCAAGCAACGTGTTAGCAGTATGTGACACTAACAACCATGCGGTGCGCGCCATACATCTTGATGAGGGAACTGTGGAAGTTCTGGCGGGGACAGGAGAACAGGCTGCGCATGGGGATCAAGGTATGGTGTTATTTTGTGTGGTGCTAAGTAACAAGATTCGCTGATGAGCGTGGTCTTCTGATTTTGATTCCCAGAGGGTCCAGACAAAGTGATATTCTTTCGCCGATGATGAAAGACGATGGAAAAATCCAAAATGTACTGTATTAACACAAGCTACCGAAAGCTCATGTCAATCTTGATAAAAGTCGTTGTAGAAATACGAAGCGCTTTGAAAACAATTGACATTTGTTTACGCCCTCAGGTGCTTTGAGGATTTTTCTATAACAGCCTGGAGACCGGATTTTCTCATTGCAATTTGTTCGGAATAAAGAACTTCCGTAAATAACTTTCCTTTATCTTTTCTGGCACCTTTCAATTCAATCATTGGATAGAATTGAAAGTTGTCTGACAAAACTAGGTTTTAGCGAAAAGCCACATATTGAACGCTCAACTACTCATCAGTAGTAACACTTGAACTACGAAAACCGCCCTTAATACTATTGAATAAAGGCGATATTAAAGACAAACTATCGATATTAATGGCGCCTTTAATCAATTAGCATGGTGCATGGACCCGAGGTTGCCCAGTACCATACATTTGTTTACTTTCAAAGTATTGAAACAAAATATTGTTTGTCCAGTGACTGTACAATTAATAATTGTTCTATTATCTCCTCTCAGGAGGCAAGTGCCTCGGCGTGCAGCCTCTCGCGTCTCCGTGGGACGTGCTCCTGTACTCCACCCCGGACATGGACATGTCAGTGCGGCCGCTGCTGCCGCCGCCGCCGCCGCCGCCGGGCAGCCAGACTGCGCCTGATAAGGAGAAAGAAGAACTAAAGGATGATAAAGGTAAATCGTTTACACACACAGACGTAAAGTGTTAAGTTATTCGTGACTAGATTCTGCTCAAGGATTCGCCCGCGTGGATGTCGCAAGTTATTCTACGGGAGCGTGCTCCTGGCACATAAAGCCTTTGTCCTTCCTCAGAATGCCATCTATCTCCTTGACAATTTTATGCGAAATCCGTTCAGTGGTTTAGGTAAATGAAAATAATCTTTATTTTTATTTAACAAGTATTTTTTTTTAATTAATTATAATTGCTTTTAATTTTATCATCACTAATTTGAAATACTCTAGCCCCGCCATTGACCACGTGTTAACCTAAATAATAGGCAAATTATTTTGTAACTTCCAATTTTAATAACTATTAAGCCGGTGGACCGATTTCAATGAAATAAATACTAAAATAAATAATACCTCTTAAGGTATTTTTTTTTTAGTCCACAGTTTTACATTAAGATGTACCAGATGTATGATCGTAAACGAAGCAAAAGGAGTATGCAAGGATCGTAGCAGGTGGAGTTCTGTAGTTTCTGCCTACCCACATGGGAATAAGGCGTGACTTTATTTATGTATGTGTAATTTTCTCAGAGGTGCTACATACATTTTCGGCTCGACACAATTCGGCGCAGCCTATGTATGTGTATGTTTGGGGAAAAGGCTTAGCTCGAATTTTGCCGAGCCGAGCCGAACATGATTCAGCGAGTGTGGAGTTTCACTGTCTCTTTCAGAGGTAAAGTAATGACTGATAGACTTTTGAGAACGGTTTAAAGTGTCTTTTGTGAATTCGAGGGAGTGCTGACTCCAAAGGTCGATTATGATGATAGTTGAGGATGACACATCAATCACTATAAATTACTAGTTATACAATCCAATGCAAAAGTTCTCTTAAAACTCGCCAATTGTGTTTACGTAATTCTAGCTGAAATAAATGTATATTAATGAAAATTCCACCTGAAACGCAACACTTAAAGTTGTATTCACAAAGCTATGTACAAAAAGTACGACCGACACTTGCTGGTCAACATTAAAACAAATTAAACCTTAGACTCATGTTTTATAGTCGGAATTACAAAGTGCCAAAACAAGCCAATACAATTTTACGACCTACGTTCGACGCTAGGACAAGGAATGCGTGGAGTCTAACTGTCCAATTTTTTCTTGTTTATACTGTATGTAATTATCAATGTTTTATTTTATTTTATTTGTTCAAGCTTAATGAATAAAAAAAATATTATATCATATCTTATTCTATGTTTTATATAATTGATTACTGACTGATTTGACTATAAATTACCAAACTTAAATGTTTTCAAGATATTGGACATTGAAGTTTTTTTACTATTATTGCCGATTTTATGTCTATTGGCCTATTTCTTTTGGGTGTTTTGCCTCTAATTCATTTGTGTTTGCGAGTTTTGTGGTGTTGATAAGGTGCTTTATTATTCTCAACACAAAAAATGAAGTTGATTGATGGTTCAATCAACTTTATTTTTTGTGCTGGGTAGTCGATTGATTGTTGTAAAGTAAAATTATTTCGTAAAAATCTCTTTTCTTTCAGAAATATTAAAATAAATGTCTATGACAGTCATGCTGCAGATGTGCTTACAATATTATACGTTTCATTAGCTATCCAACAAGGTATAAGTATAATGAAAATTCTTTAAAAAATCTTTGGTGAAAGGCTCCCAGGTAGTAGTAAAAATAACAATAGCATTACCGTGATTTCGTTGAGTTATTTGCTGCAAGAGATTGCAGTGCGTGCGAGCAGGGTATAATACCATGGGGTCTCAACTCGAACAAATTATAATTTGACTTGAAAAACAATCATAGATGGCAGCATAGGTAATCATTATGAAATAAAAAAGCGATAGACGGTAGAATTTTGGCTGAATTATATAATTGGTAAAAGTCAAAACTTCCTTGTTTAGTGCTGATTTATCTATGTCCACTCATAATGCACGTATTTTAAAATAAAAATAAAAATGAAGCCTTTAACTTCAATTCGAACCCTTTTAATGATAAAAGTAGCCATGTGTTAATCATTTTGTTTAGAGCTTCCTGCAATAGATGGCGTTTTACTCAATTTGTCCTTCATCACAGTTTCCAATATTTTTACTTTTTGAATCAAACAACTTAATTGTTTTTTTTTATTTTTTACATAGAAATATAAAAGAAGTCCAATAACATGATTTTCTGAACCCGGACTATAAAAAATATATTAAAAAGATTGCTTGAAACGTTTTAAAAGTAGGCCTACTACTAGATGGCGTTGTAAAACTACAGTCTCTGGCAATTAGTGAGTCGCTGATGCTGCCATCTGTTGAAAAATTTGACAAAGGAAAATTGCCAGCTCAATAGCCAGACCTAGGGAGGTTTCATTTCTTTGTATGGTATTGGGTATCTGTACGTAGTATTATATTACCTGTGCTCATGCGATGTAAGCAGGGGTGAGCGAGAAAAAAATATCCCCCACCATTTTGTTGTTATTATGTTTGGTTATGCTCTGTTCCTATAAACAAAAACGTATAGTTTATTTACAAATAGTAGTTTTTTTTTTGCAAAAGTAAGCATTTAAAGTGATTCGTAAGCGTATTTTACCTGTGATAGCTACAGGAAGTAGCTATCACAGGTATTTAGAGTTATTTTAACCAATAACGGTCCGTAAATTATAGGAATCGGCCAATAGTCTGCTTACGCGATTCGTCCGTAGTAGATGCGATGCTTAGTGATACATAAGTTATTGTGACGTCTTGTCTATTTTATTTCAAAATTATTTTTATAACTGTATATAAATTTTTATTGAACTTTAAAATATAATGTTTACACAAGGACTAAATTGAATGACTAACTAACTATACAAATTAATATGAAAAAGAGGAACTTAGGCGTCGAAGTACTGGCGGCGGCGATCTTTAGCGTCCGGCCCTGGTTCGGAGCGAGAGTGAATGGGAGCCCGTCACCTCCTTTTGCGAAGCAGTAATGCTTGCGCAGGTGGAGGTGGAGCGCATGAGGGAGAGAACCTTGCGCCCTAACGCTCTTTGTCGCTGCAGGAGACGCCCTGGGCGTCGGGAATCGCCCGCAGATTCCCGGCCACCGTAGGCGCGGGCTTGCGGTAAGGACCAGGCCCTGGTCGACGGCGCGTCGTGTTCCACGCGCGCCTGTAAGAAATGCCAGCACTCAATGACGGGGTCCGATAGGGCCGATGCCTGCCAGGGTCGCGGGTTGTTCGAAAGAGATACCGTGGCCTTGGCACAGGCAACTGAAGAAACACGGGTGGGTTTTAGTCAGTTAAAAGTCTCACACGCCCCCCGCTCCTTCCAGAGCGGGATAAGTCGGTGAGAAATTTGCTTAAAAAGGTGACGTGCACTCGGGCCCCATGACCCGAGCGTTTCGACCCCAAATGGCTCAAAACTGTAGAAGGTTACAGTATTTGCGCCGCCTGGGGTCTCAGCAGCCGCAGCAGCAGCGCCAGCACAGCCCGCAGCGCTAGGAACATGAGATGGCGCAAGGGTATCGACATAGGTTGCGTCCCACACTAGAGGCCTACCCACACTCCAAGGCAACAACCTCATACCGTCTTGTCTCTTCCCTTCGTCAATAATTTAAATAGTTTTATTAATTTCAATAATTTTATTTCTTCATTATACTTCTTAATTGTTTTAGAAAAAGATAAGAAGGACGAGAAACGCCGGGTGCTATTGATAGCTTGCGCTGGTTCTCATCAGATATGGGCTCTCTATCTCGACACTACGATTTGGTGGAAGTACAAGACTTTTACTGAAGGTAAAGAAACATTTATACGAAAACACAAGAACAGTATTTTATTTTTTTGTAGGATATCGTTAAATGTGCACGGAATTTGCAACTTTCACCTTGACATGTATCATTTAGAACTTTTGCTTTGTTTCAATCTCAAATACAATTATGTTTTTAGGAACATGCGTGTGTATCGCGGGTTCAGGAGCAGAAGCTGCTCGTAACAGCGCGTATCCGAACTCAGCTGCTTTTGCGCAGCCTTCCGGACTCACGCTTAGAATGGGTAAGACTTACATTTTATTAGGTTTAAAATTTCATTTAATGTAACTACCTTTTTACAAACGTTAATACTGGGCCACATTTTATCGACAAAAATATTTTAATTATTTTTCTTAGCGGAGTCGCAAAAATTTAATCGCAGCTAGTGCAAATGTCTACACAAACCTTTTGAAATTATATTGCGATTATAATTAAATTCAAATGTCAAAATAGAAAAACGAATTACCCTAATAACGACATTAACATTAAATCCAATGCCGTATGTATGTATATCAAATAATCAAATGATTAATTATTTTAATTACAGGATCAAGTCCCGAGGTTTTCATAGCTGACTCCGAGAGCTCATCTATCCGAAGACTGGCACTAGCTACGGGACAGGTTTCAACTCTGTGTGGCGGTGACCGCAACCCTTTGGTATGCATACTACATTAATAACGACTAGTTATCACATTATTAATGTTAACTCTGCCTTCTCTTAGAAAGTATTTTGTATGTCCGCAAAAACTTAGGACTTTTTAATATAAAAAGGGTTTCCATAATATAAATACACAAAGTAAAAATGAAATTCCTAAAAATCCTTCTGCACATTGGCTTCCCTGGTAACTCATAAACGGCATCACCATGTAAATTTCTTATAACTGTTCCCAAAAACGGTGTTTAATTATCATTTTTTTTAATATTAGATACTAATATTTTACATAACTCTTTGACATAATATTACCACTATTTGACATTATACGTACAATAAGTGGCTTTTGTGGACATCATAATTTAGATTTGTTACAGTTTAAATGGCAATCATGTCATTTGGTTTAAATTGGTAATACCTATTAACACTGTAATTTGAAAACATTGTAAAAGTCTAAAATTTTTACAAGAGTAACCATGGAGTTTCTTGCCGGATCTTCTCCATAGGAAACGACGAATTGAAACCGTGCACCTATATTCTGACGTTTCATAAGTGCCCATGTAGGTTTATGTGAAATAAAATATTTTGGTTTTGATTGATTATGATCTTTAACTACATATAGTTTTATGGTGTTCCTCATTATAATTGCTAATAATCAGAATTAAGAATATTTTATAATTTATGCTCATGTTAACATAGAAATTAATGAAACATGTGCAGTTTGCCACCTGATTATTTCGAAAATATGTTGCGTGACTGTTGGGGGTTAAATGGCGACTTATGTATAGTTAATTAATTACTAAGCCTGTGACCGCGCCTACATTTTTGAGATAAAAGTCACCCTTTGTCCATTCGGAAGACTGACTTACTCTCCCGTTACTTATAGTTGCATTGTTTCAATTCAATTTTTTTTTTCTGTGCAGAACCTATTCGCGTTTGGAGACATCGACGATATTGGTGTCGACGCAAAACTACAACATCCCCTTGGCGTGGCGTACTGCGATTCCGCCAAGACTCTCTACATAGCAGACACATACAACCACAAGATAAAGAAAGTCGAAGTCGGCCCTCAAAAAGTCACCACGTTAAACCCTACTATGATCGAGACTACCGACCCAGCACGGTTCAATGAACCATCAGGCCTATCAATTACTGCCGATGGAAAATACCTATATATCGCAGATACAAATAATCATTGCATAAAAATCTTAAACCTAAGCAAAAACGTGTGCCAAGACTTCAAAGTGAGATTACTAGAACCTAAGTTTACGGAACCAGAGAATTTGATTCTTTACAAAAATGATCTTTTTGTGAACCGAAAATGTGGCAATCTAATCATCTATTTTAATGTTAGTTTGGACGCGCAATCGAAGAATGTTAAATTCACTCCTGGGGCACCCCAGAACTGGCTTGTCTGTATACGCGATGAGAATAATAAGGAAGTGACTCAAGAAGATTTCGAGTTCATCAGCTCATCTCGCAAAGGCACCAAGCTGCCCGGCCGAGTTGAAATGAAACTTAAACAGCGAACAGATAAGTTCCTTTATCGCTTGTACCTTAGTTTCCATACGGCTTTGTGCGACACATCCGTATGTTTCTCACATTCTTTCACTATTAGATCTACGATTTTAGTTAGGGACTCTGTCAAAATGGTCGAATCGTACAAGATTACTTGTAAAGTAAATCCAGTAAACAGACCTGACTCTAAACAAAAGGAAGATCAGAAATCATAAAAATATTATTTTTTCTTATTAATTTACCCATGTAAGCACAATAAAAGCTTTAGCGGCACTAAAACAAAATAATTTTAAGTTAACCTGATTATTTTTAAGTGAAATTGTTACTTATGACAGAGGTTGTCGTTTTTATTTGATTTTTATTGCCTTTTTAATTTTGTTAATGGACATAAAAATATTTTTTCAGAATGTTTCTGTTTCATTTTTCTCAAGTCTTCTGTGATCTCCGTAATCTTGTCAATGAATGAATGAAATGCACCGACCCCAGACTCGATGAATCGTATCAAAATCAAAAGTCATTTATTCAAATTAGGCTGAGAATCCGCACTTTTCGAACGTCAAAATTATATAAGACAGTCCCCCAAAACGCCCGCCCTTCACCACTTCCTAGTGCTTTAACTGGGAAGAAGAAGTGGCGCAACAAACTCGCCAGCAGCACAGCTGTCTGTTCGGTTAGAACAACTGGATTCTAAACAATTGTAAGTAATTACCAAAACATTAAATTAATTGCCATACGTCAGCTAGCCGTCGTTTAAGTAGTCTTTAATGGAATAATATGCCTTTGAACAAAGGCTGGATTTTACTTGAGCCGTAAACGCATTAAAAGGTAAATCTAGTAAAGAAGAGTGCAACTTGATATAAAAGGATGGACCCAACAAATGAGTGATGGACCTTATGAACCACAAGATCTGCACTAGTCCCTGTAGCCTCATGTTTCATGGTGCTACCACAGAGTACTTTTGTACAGGGTGTCCCTTATGTCGACGTCAAGCCAGTCGGGTCATAATAGTTAACAGAAAAATATATATAAGTTAACATTTGTAACAACAGGAGTTAAAAGACCGTCACAGTAGATTTTCTCGTTTTTTTGTATACATGCCCGTAATCTTTAAAATACATAGCAGTTTTTTTTTTCTGTTAACCATTATTTCTTGACCTATCCCCCGATTCCGACTTGACGTCGACCTACGGGACAACTTGTACACGTCCTACAGAGCTCATTACATGTCAAGGAGTAGACTGGGGGGTGCCGTAATGGTAGGGTAGACGTGCCCTTACAATAGGGAAGGATTTTTGAGCCGTACCGGATGTGCATCTTAGAGTAGGCAATGGCCTAGTGGAGAGATGGGTGATATTTGTCTATGTGTGGGCGATGTTTTAAAGACGTCGCCGCCTGGTTGGTTCAGGTCGAGTTTCACCTGTGAATCTTTTGGCGGGGTAAACTGGTTTGTCGGCTCTTTTCTAAGCCATTGCTCTGCTGTGTTAAATGTTGCTGTTTTCAATGTCTTCGTCTGAGTTCTAGCTACTATCCGTTTTCGTATTTTCTGGTAAATCTCGCGAGCAGCGCTCTTGATCTTATTTCTGTCATCCGCCGTGTCCCTCCAAAAAATTACTGCCTTGTCGAAGTATTTCATGTCCTGTTTGAGCCGTCGTTCTAATATTAAATTTTGTCGCCGGATAGCGACAGATAGCTTACAATGCGCCCGACATTCGCCACGAATTAGCAGTGGTTTGGTTTTGGCTACGGGTACCTGGGTTGACTACTTGAATCTCGAAATTTGATTGACTTGATAAAAACAATAAAAACGATTTTGGAACACAATACCACCGGTTAACGGCCGAAAAGCAGGATGTGCCGAAGTCTCCACAGGTTCCGATGTGTTGTCGGCAGCAGAGTGAACGTTCGCATTCCAATCTCAGTCTCAATCTGTCAAAAATGCAATCAATTTACTTACATTTTTGACATTGATTGTCGCTGAGATGAGATTGCGACTTGAATTTGAACTTTTTTTTAAGTGCCAGAATTGGCCTTCCGGGGGTTCTCTTTGTTGTGTATGTTCAGCTCAGACACGGTACAAGTACGACTCGTAGCTCGCTGCTGTTCACCTCAGGTTGACGCAATCGCAGATCACGTCGGGTTCACCACTTAAGGTACATAGGTGTAAGGCATTCTACCTGTCTCCTCTTATCTTACGCGTATTGGAGGTGAAGTTGTGATCGAAGAGTGAAAATTAAACTCCAACTTGCAGGTGATTATTATTATAATTGCTATAAACGTTTATATATATATAGATTAAAGTTGCACTACAGTTGATTAAAGTAGCATAGTCATTTAGCTAAAAAACTAGTAAGGACAAAATAAACTAATAACTTAAAATCTAGACTCGGAAACGGCGATTAGGATATCCGCTCCTCCCCAGAGTTAAGTAATTCGTTATTTGTTCCTGAGTGAGGTTACTGTTTGGGAGAAATTATTGTATATTATATGTAGGTGCTAGGCGAATTCTAACATCTCGTCAGACACGTGGTCGAAGGCTAAACCCATTATATTATTTATTTGGTGGGCCATCGCCTTTAACAAACAATTCTCTTTTTTTATGGGCACAACTATGCCCATTGTGAAAGCTTTTGTTTGTAGGGTGTTATGCAAAAATGTAGAACGCGCGCGTGTATTCAAATAAGCAAACTAAAACACAGCAAATCCCTGAAAGGTACGAAAAGATCTCACCACATTGGCCCGGGCACCGGGCTCAAAGAGTACTATAATTTGACCGGGCTCCTCGGCAGGCAACCAGTATGGACCGCAGGTCGGAGTTCAGTGTGTATGATGTATGTATGCCGCTCTTGCACCGTTTTAAAGTACTTTAATTTGCAGCACTGAGACACAACAAAACAAAAGTAATACCGCTTAACCACATACTAAACCCTCACCACGCGTTGCGTCGTCCCTCCCGCTCGGCGGGCAGTATCCGAATCCTGTGTGATCGTAATCTTTTAAAATAAAAAAATAACCCATTTCTTCTATGGCTTTTTTTTTTCATTAGTTTTGTTACCTGTTAACCTACCGGTTGTATCATTTTCCTTGGACTGTGCAGGTACATAATGTCTAAAACATTAAAATTAAACGAAAGGTAAGGTTCCCGGATGTAAGTGTTGCTCTAGGAAAGTGGCAATGACATTTGCTATCAATCACGAGGAAATACCCATTTTATTTCGATTTGATACCGAATTCATGACTGTATTGACCTTATATTAGAACAATTTATTAAGTCTCAAGCTGGCAAGACTGTAATAAAAGAAAACTAATATTTAAAGTAGGTATACATTCTGTGTAGGTACTAAGTATCGGGAATTTGTCAATAAATCAAAAAATACAAATTATTCATCTAAATTTATTTTATCGCCTTCAAAGTAGGCCCCATCGCTTGCAATACAACATCTCCACCGCTTCACCCAGTCTTCCATACATTTTTCATAGGCTATTTGCGGTATGGCCTTTAGCTCATTCAGCGAATTTTCTTTTATGGCTTCTATCGACTCAAAACGTTTTCCTCGAAGTGGTAATTTTAACTTGGGAAATAAAAAAAAGTCAGACGGAGCCATATCAGGTGAATACGGTGCTTGGTCGAGAACTTTTGTTGAATTTTTCGCTAAAAACTCTTTCACTATAATGGTTGTGTGTGATGGTGCATTATCATGGTGCAGCATCCATGAGTTGTGTTGCCACAAATCTGGACGTTTTCGGCGGATACTCTCACGCAAACGCTTCATGACGCCTAAATAATATTCTTTATTCACTGTTTCTCCTTCTGGAAGGAATTCGGAGTGAACCACACCACGGTAGTCAAAAAAAACTGTCAACATCACCTTGATTTTGGAGCGACTTTGCCGCGGTTTTTTGGGTTTCGGCTCGTTTTCGAGACGCCATTCTGAAGACTGTTGGCTTGTTTGCATGTCGTACTCATAAACCCATGTCTCGTCGCCAGTTATTATACGTTTCATAAAGGTCGGATCCGTAGAAGCTCGGGAAACCATGTCTTCAGCGACATGCTTTCGCTGCGCTTTTTGAACAAAATTGAGCTCTTTTGGAACTAGTCGAGCGGCGACGCGTTTCATGCCTAAAATGTCAATGAGAATGTTGTGGACGGACTTAAAAGATATTTTCACCTCACTAGCCAACTCTCTCAGACTCATACGTCGATTTTCGAGCACTAGCTTCTTGATTCTGTCGATGTTTTCTTTGGTCGTAGCGGTTGAAGGTCTACCAGAACGAGGTAAGTCTACTACTACTTCTCGGCCTTCTTTAAAAGCCTTATACCATTCATAAGCCCTTGTTTTCGATATACACGATTCGTCGTAGGTATTTCGCAACATTTGTAGTGATTCACCACATGAAATATCATTTGAAACACAAAATTTAAGGCACACTCTTTGTTCAACAATATTTTCCATTGTAAAAATCGCCGAGGACTCAAAACTATGACCAACAAAAAGTGTAGTTTAAAACAAATTAAATGACAGATCCCGCTCAAATTTTGCGCGCTAAATCAGTACAGTGCTACCAACCTGCAGTAAAAAAATTAGAACGACCTCTTTTACGCGGGTCTTTTTATTGACATATTCCCGATAATTTTTACACAGAGTAGTACGTTCTACCTTAAAATGGGGCTGTCAGTGGTGCAAGAAATAAATATACATTAAACAAAAATAGATACACAGATATATACATATTAACATATCCTAAGGAATAGATACATAAATACATACATACGAAATAGTTAAGAAACGAAAATAAATGATAGTTACATTTAATCCTTCCATAACTATCCAATAAATCCTTCACGAGTCTTTTAAACACAAATAACGACTGCGCCCGTTTTATTTCGACAGGCAGTGCATTCCACAAACGAACGGCCTGGACAGTAAAAGATTTGTCGAGGAAAGTTGTGGAGTGCTTAGGCATTTTAGGCTTTAAGTTATCCGATGATCTAAAAAAATTCGTGTGGGAGTCGCAAAGAAACTGGAAACGAGATAGAGAGGAGTGGAAGGGGAAAAGAGCACCTTATACAACAGGGAAAGAATGTGAGCATTACGGCGAAGGCGAATTGGTAATCACTTGAGCTTCACACGAAATTCGGAAATATGCTCATATTTGCGCAAACCAAATATAAATCTTAAACAAAAAAAATTAAGCCGCTCAAGTTTATCGCGTTGGTATTGGGTAAGGTCAAGATAGCTGGCATCAGCATAGTCAAGGATGGGTAAAAGAAGCGATTGTGCAAGCGCAATCTTGGTGGCAGTTGGCAGAAAATTACGCAATCTCTTCAAAGATGCAGCGGATGCAAATAGCTTGCGGCTAACTTCTTGTAGCTGGGCAGTCCAATAGAAGTTCTTATCAATGGATAACCCTATGTTTTTAACTTAATCACTGAAGGGAACAACTGAGTTGTCATATGAAACTTGAGGAAGAATCGTTCAGCCGATCTTTGAGACCGTCCTTGAACTGCCTACTACCACAACCTGCGTCTCTACGGGGTTAACCATAAGTCCGTATCTCTTAGCCCAGTCGCATATTCGGGCTAGATCACGATTAATCGTTACGATAGCCTCGGATAGATTTCCGAGAGGAGCTCGCGAGTAATTTTGTAGATCATCAGCATAAAGATGGTAGGAAGAAATTAGTTCGTCGGAGATGGAGTTAATAAAAACTGCGAAAAGTAAAGGGGATAGAATGCCACCCTGAGGTACACCGGCAGAACTATAACACCAGGAAGACAAGGTCTCTCCAATGCAAATACGTTGCCGCCGACCGAACAGGTAACTACGAAACAAGTCAATTACCTATGGAGATATGTTAGCTGTTAGTTCTGTAGAGCGGATTTGTCAATACAGCGAACACATGAAACAATCACTGCTTATCATGCAGTGGGAAAACAGGACGGGACTTCCATACTGCAGGTCATGAAAATTGTACATTAGACGATGCCGTGCCTTCCAAATCGTACAACTTTGGACCGAGTAATAAACAATCCTTATTGCTGTGCTATTCCAGCATGTAGGTAGCCCACACATACTGCTTTGGCTTCAATCTGACCCACGCGAACCAGTATGTGAGAATATGCCATTGACAGTACGTTTAGTTGATCCGAGGTGTTCTGTGTCCAGAAAGGATTTACCGGGGGAAACTAAAAGCCGCTTCGGGATAACATACTGGCCTATGGGTTACACTTCTTACACTTACTTACACTTAGGCGTCTTAATACCGATGCCCAGAGCAGATAAGAAGCGTAAGATCTTGTTGTCTGCTGCCGCGAAATTAAAGGAAACGATAGACATTCAACACGCGACATAAACATCGCTAGACCAGTTGTTGGCCGACAAGAAACTTACGAAGGACAGATATCTGGTTAATGTCACGCAAATGATGAAAATGTGTTCAAACATGCATTGGTGGTCTATAACCTCTTTTTAGGCTTCGACATAGTCTGGGCAAATTAAGCTTTTATAAAATAAAGGCGGGAATACTATACATACCTACAATAAAGAAATTTCCACACATAATGACATTTATGACTTATGACATAGATGGGTACATAATTAGTGTTACGAGGAAATGGTTTAATGGTATTTCAAAATGTGATGCAGGAATGTTTTTTTTTTTTTTTGAAAAAAATTGAGTAAGTATTCGCTAGGTGACGTCTTCCGAAGGTTGATACGGAAAGGAACGACGCGTACGCCAACATGATGATGCGCGAACGCATCGGATCACGAGACCCCAGATATTAATATGCAATGTATTCCATTGAGACTCATCTCATTTGCATTAGTAAGTGCTACAAATTAGAACAGTGGCCTTACTATCTAAACACAGTGATTAGGCTATGAGTTTATGTACCCGGTAGGTATATTAATTGCGCGCATCCAGTTGCCTGACATTGCTCGTACATCGCACTCGAAAAACGGCCTTAGCTGCATGGTTGAGCTAATTAAAATTTAGATGAGTTGCACTGTATTTATTGGGAGATAAGATTAATTAATGTATGAGCAAATTATGGAATCATATAATTGATTTTATAAGGGTATCGGTTACGGAACGGAATACAAACAAGGCCTAATTTAAATATTATGACGGTAATAAGGTACCTGCCTACCTCATCATCTGCATAGCCTTTTCCCACCTAAGTCGGGGTCAGATTCTAGTCTAACCAGATGCAGCTGAATACCAGTATTTGTCATGGAGCGGCTGCTTAACAGCAGCTGGTTACTGACAATGTAAATAGTGCCCTCGCTAAAGTACCTAGTTAACTGGTTTAATGTTAATAACCTACTTCTCAACGAGAAAAAAAAACTAAATATATTAAGTTTACATATTTAGTATACCTCATGTTAGACAAGTAAAACTAGTGTTCTTATAAAGGGTGAAGAGTTGAAATCCGAAAATACCAAATAGAAATAACTTTGGATGCCAAGCTTCAATGGGGCCCCCATATACCTAGATAATTTGTCTAAAAAGCTCTGTCATTTAACTGATTTAGAGACAGCCCGTTTAGTATACTTAAGTTTTTCTCTTTATGTGATGTCGTACGGTAGGTATTCTGTTGTGGGGAAATGTCGCCAATTTTCAGACAATTTTTGTTTTTACAAAAAAGAGCATTTCGTTCAATTTAAAAATTAAGTCCCAGACACTCCGTCAGAGACAAATTTAAAGAGATTAATAATATAATATAATGACTTAAGTAGTATATTTATGAAAATCTTTTGCATGGACATAAAAATATTAATCTGTTTTAAATATCCATAATATAAATACTAGGAACAAACACAAATTTGTAATTCCTGTTACCAGGTTCAAGAGAATAGGTGGCTTGTTTAAATGTCAATGTATACGTTTTTCTATTATTCTTCCTAGCCACATTCAAGAACTTAAAACATTCAAAAGAAGCCATAATAGCTGCTCCAATAAATTTACACAGATAATGTTGATGTTTAATATGTACAACCGTGTCCGGTGAGGACCTGTGTCAGGCGGAAGGTGAGGACGCCGTGGCGCCTCTCCAGCCACTCCTCAAAGAGGGGACTTACCGCCGCTATTGTGGCGTGCCCATTTGTTGATGGTCTGACAGTTTGAAAAGGTACTTTGGCTGCTTTCCGAATTGGGATGTAATCGATTTGAGCGCGCTTACACCCGTTCCGAGTTGGCGTGAGCGCGATAACGATGTCCCGTTAATCGTCATAGGTGACGTCATGACATGCGCCATCTTGCGATAACGCCTACGATGCCATATAGAAATATCACTGTGAACGAATTGTCAGCTGTCATAATCGTGATATCTAAATCGTAACGCTAACTATCGATGTGAGCGCTGTTAGCGATTATGGTCTAACTCGGAATGCGGCCTTTATGCGGCCTACCCAAATTTCCTTTCTTTGGTATAATGTTCGTCGTATTGTTGAGCTCCTTAGTTCTGAGTTGAGCTGCATGATTACTGACAAATGCGTGCACTGTCTGGACAGACCCACTCAATCTGTGTGGTTCTTTCCTCAAAAGACCATTTCAGAATCCAAACTACATGGACTTCACATGATCTGACCAAGATTATGAAAGAGACTGATCTCTGAGTTTGTTTCGGCCTTTAAACGCCGATATCATCTAGCTCTGACCTCCACAACTCAGTTATTGGTAATGCGATACCCCTTGGTAAGACTGGTTGTTAGTCTTTCTGGCTGCTGACGACCCGCAACGACTGTCAAAGGTGAATGACGTCGGGACCAACAGCTTAACGTGGTTTCCAAGGCACGGGGACGTTTTGGTATGTAAAGTTGGTCACCCCTTCACGGACCAACCGCGGCAAGCCGTCGATCAACCCGTGCGGCTGTAATTACTTAGTAATAACCAATTAACGAAAAAGCTTTTGATCACTATTGTTATCGATGACGAATATCTAGGCTGACCCTTTCTTGCCTGAGGTGGGTTTTGTAAAATACAACAATGGAATTATGGCATCCGTTAGCCAAGCAATATGTACCGTTAGATTATGGTTATTGGAGGCCCATGCATCTAGCACGACACTATAGGTACAAGTACAAGATCATCATTAGACGAGATCGACTAGACGAGTATTAAAATCAAACTATAAATCAAGTAAGCTATAAAGTATATGTATGAGGACTACCTCAAACCACAGATAATATAATCTCATATAAATAATATATATAGATAATAACTTATTAAAATATTTTGATCGTCGCTTTATTATTACCTACTAATGAGCTTGGTTGACCCTCTGAACTATCCACCAATATAATCACCAGATAATCCACCGTTTGGCACATTCACAAGGGTTAAATACTAAATACCCTCTTGACCTCCTGAAGCCACCAACATCGTGCCACCGTTAAACGCAGGCAACTAACAAAATAATAATGCACTCGAATTCAGTTGACTGCTGAGTGCCGAGTCCAAAGGGGCTAAGGTCGTCTGCGCCATTACAGCATCAGGTCGCGTCCCAAAACAATTGCGGCGTGGATACGCAATTAGACCCTTTCGCGATTTGAGATCATGAGCTTTAAAAAAGCAACTTCGTAGGCTTCAAATACAAATGAAATGATGCTGTCGTTTCCTTTGTCATTAAGAGATTCAGAGGAGGTTCTTACTACGATATTTTTTAAAGGTAGGTGATGGTTTGGTAGCATGAGGGGGCCTTTTGAAGCTTTTGTACCCAAAATGGTTTAGGTAGGCATTCAGGCATTTACCTACTCGGAACCGATTTTAAGTGTAGGCTTTACACTAACAATGTGGTAACTTCTAATCAGGGACTCAAATTGTAACAGTAGGAAGTGTATAAAACACTGTTTGAAAAGAAACACATTTATAAATGTAACAAATGCAATAATGTTACATAATCAAAATGTAACCTTTTATAAATGTTTGTTAGTGGTTATATATGTTACAGAAATAGGCAGTTTTAGATATAATTGCACGGTTAGGTAACAACACGCCCACAGACAGACGGTGACTGGATTTCGGCTAAATAATGCTTATTACCATAAATACATAGTTTTGGCAACGCCGTGTTTACCTGTTACATTTATTAAACCTGTAAACACTTTTATATCGGTTACAGATAAATTATTGTTACACTTTTTCAATATGTTTTGGGTTAACACAATGAAAAACTAATTTTAAGTTTTTTTTTGTTGAACATGTTATCATTTCAAAAAAAATAAGTGAACGACGTGATAACATAGTGATGAAACGTATCACAGGGTCCTAAGCACCATATCTACCTAGTAGGCACAGTCCGTGAGGCCTAAGCTGAGCTTTTCAGTTGTTTGAGTGCACATATAGATAGTGTAGGTGTGACGTAGCCTAGAGCGCGATTGGTTTAAACCGGTTTATACAATCGGCCTGAGGCGCTGTGCGCCCCTCCATTGGTGCGATTGGTAATCACTCAAATGCAAAGCTCAGCTTAGGCCTCGCGAACTGTACCTACTACATATCACAAACATCTAATGCTCTAATTTCGTTCAAAGACATTCTTTCTACAATATTGACAGGCCTTTCAAACACCTGCAGGCTGACCTTGACCGTTACTGCTTATAATTAAGTAAGTAACTGAAACGTTATGAAATAATGTTGCTATTGCTATCGTGTTTTGGATAGATAGTAAAAGTATAGTGCAATTTTAGCTTTGCAACGATAAAAATTTTAGATTCAGGTTCATTATTATTTAAATGAAGATACTATCATTACTTATGCAGATATTTCGTTATTGCTTGTGTACACAGCTCCCCTTTCGGACCATTATCCTGCCCTCTCAAAGTCCGTCAACCAAGATATGGGCCCGTCCGAAAATTCCCGATACATCGGAATGAACCCTCCCCGATTAATTTATTTTTTCGGACGGGCAAGAACAAATCGGGAGCTAGAATAAGGACAGCTGTCAAATCGAGTTGTCATCCGTTAGCTTAGTTTGTTCCCCGAAGTAATCTTAGGTCCGTAGGTGATATAGGGTAGGCAAAGCGCCTGTAACTTCGACCGAAACTAGAGTAAGGTCTACTCTTGTTTCGGTCAGCCTCATTGGTGCAGACACAGACGCCTTTTAGTAGGTCCATTTCGTGTAATTTTTTTCTAAAATTACTTAAATAATACTGTAAGTAAATCCCTGCCTAACCCTTCGGATAAATACAGGCCTGATGTTCTGTTTTGTTTCATAGGATAAAAAACCGGCCAAGTGCTAGTCGCACACAACACACACCACAAGGCAAAAAACGCCGAAAACACACGTTTCTTGTGCGGGTCCAAACTGTATTTTATTTGTTGTTATAGCGGCCATAGAAATTCACACTTTGTGAAAATTTATACTGTCTACCTATTATGGTACGTGAGATACAACCAGACGGACGGACGGACAGCGGAGGCTGAATAATAGGGTTCCGTTGGGTACGGTACCCTACAATGCAGCTAAACGAACCTTGGTACTATCTACTTAAACCTATCACGTGATTGAAGAAAAATGATTTCGGAGTTCAGTCGTGACTACTGCGCCTGCGTACCTACTGTACCTACCTTGTAAACTTGCCAGTTTCTTGTAAACTAGCCTAATGATTGTAATCTTCACATTAGAGAAACCTTTGATTGGTTGAATCATCGCAAATGGGCGGGTAATCAGCGTACCTAACTGTTTTGTCGTTTGAAGTTCAAAATGCCTCATTGTCGCATATAGTCACAAGTGCGACGGCTGGCATGGAGTCCTCGGTTCGATTCCCGGTCTGGCAGTGTGTTATTCCCCTTTCTTTATAAACGTTAACAACCGCTTATCATTAACATGAGGCTGAGCATGAGGTCCTGGGTTCGATTCCCAGGTCGGGCAAAGTGTTATTGGGTTTTTCTATCTGGAATTTCTCAATAGCAGCCCGGAGTCTGGATTTGTGCCCGGTTGATGGCAATAGGCTCGCCCCCTATTACATGGGACTTAAACATACCTGGCGAAATGTGGGTGTACAGGTACACTTCTGCCCAACCCTTCGGGGAAACAAGGCGTGATGTTATGATGTTATGTTTATAAATAAACCCCATGAGTTTTACCATTGGGCAATTGTGATATCAGGTTGGGTTTGCCCTATAATTGGGGACACGGGAATTCAACTTTATAGTGGAATGTGGGTGTTACTATATTCACATCTGTCTACCCTTTTATGGCAAGGCAGGTTATTTGTGTTTAATATTGAAATTCCATTTCAACTGAATCTTCTATTGGTAATTCTGCACATTATTTTGCACCAATAAATTTATTAAATAAACGAACTTGATTTCTTAGATCATTTGCCTTCTACGAGTACGTCCTTATAGATGGCAATAAACAATAAGTTATGAACTCACCATTAATTTAAATACATACTTCATGGTCTCATTGCACATATAATTGTTAGTTTGGTCAATAAACATGTATTTTGTTATTTTAATGTGAATTCGGCACGATGGTCGTGAAGGCTCTTCGTAAGGTGAACTAAATAAATAATGTTAAAGGCAATCAATACTATGAGTATGTAGGTATTCCGCTAGGGTGGGTAATGTAGTAGCTACCCCACATAACCCATGATTAACATAACGTACATAACATCACGCCTGTTAATTTTCGACGGATTACGCAGAGGTGTACCTGCACGCGTCGCATGACCAACTTTAGTCGACGGAAGAATAGTCAAAATGACAGATTTATTTTATTCATCTTTTTTCATTCGTCATTTTGTGTTATGTGGGGGTAGTGTTTGTACATGCGACCGCCAGACCAACGCTGCAACGGAGTAGAGTATTGAAAACCAACTTTTAGTTATATTTTAAGGACATCCAATCTGTCTAGTGCAGCTAAGTGTGGGGTCCTGGGTTACCCTGGTCGGGCTAAATGTTATTGGATTTCCAGTTTTGTTTTGATTTTCGCATGCCTCGCATGACCAACTTGAGTCGCGCCTCTGCGTAATCCGTCGAAGATTAACAGACGTGATGTTATGTATGTTATATTAATCATGGGTTATGTTTGTACATGCGACCGCCAGACCAACGCTGCAACGGAGTAGTGTATTGAAAAGCAACTTTTAGGTATATTTTAAGGACAACCAATCTGTCTAGTTTTTCTTAATTATATTTGGGTCGGCATCACAACTTAGTTAATGGGTAACACGTTACCACGACCACCTTAGTAAGACTGGTTGTTAAAAAAAAAACATTTTTATTTAATACTATTTTTTTTTAATTTTTATTGGGGATATAACGCACTTTAATTTTAATATTTCTACACCGGCAATGGTAGTATATGTGAAGCTGTTCATTAATATTAAGATCTTAATGTACCATGTACTCAGAAATAAATAAATAAATAAAGATCTACGAATGACAGCCGCCGAGGTACTCATGGGTATATTTCAAGGTAAGTATTAACTTTTTAAACAATACCTTTTAATAAATCTTGGTGTATTTAATATTCCGCCATCGTAAGTACTACTAGTGATTGTTAAAACTAGTCTCGTTGCATTTTCGCGATGTAAAACATTACGTTTCCCACGTGGTGCTATTTTTTACATTTGAACACAATGGATGTGCGTTTGGCAATTGTTTCGAATGAATAAGTAAGCACTCGAAGATGTTGATCGCTTTAATTAGTTAAGTTGGGGTTTAAGTACTTGACATACATGTTAGTATCTTAAACTTAACATTCAACGTTTGCGTAAACTTTTGTCGTGTTTCAATCATTGTAACTTGTAACTAATTAACTTTTACGATAGCTAAATAATCTAAAATTAGTTTTAATTAATGTAGGTAAGTTTCTAAGTATTTATCAATGACATGATTGATTGAATTATTGTTCGATTGCCTAATTCCAAAAACAGATCGTTTTATGATATTCGACTATGTTTTCTAAGGCATTAAGCCTATATTTGTATTTTTTTTTAATTAAAAGTTAAATTCGCTGTATTTTAATTTAGAATCTAAATTTAAACTGGTTTATGTTGAAGAGAAATTCAATATCTGCCTAAGTAACCCGCTTACCAAAGCTGTAGCTAACTATGCTGTATATAACTTTGCCAATGCCAAACTTACTCCTATATGATCGTGTTATGTCCACAGGTAGTTTTTTTTTTGATTTGGCATGTGTGGGAAATCCTCATGGACGCTCATACTGCCTAACTTGTGAGCCAGACTGGGCAGTACCGGACTCTTACCGGCTAAAACCCACTTCTGCCTATCCACAGGTAGGTTCTACGTAATACGTCACTTTAACTCTTACTTAAATAAAATAAACATTTTGTAACACCACCCGCCCCGATAACATCTTAAAGGGCTTTAACCTCAAAAGCATCACATGATTGACTCCGACCGCTTTGATAGCTTCTCCTTTATTCAAGACGGATTGCCCAATGTTCGAGAAACCTTCGAGTTTGTATCCTTTTAGACTGCAGTACGCGCTGCACGGCCTATTAACACACAATCGAATCAAAATTCAACATGGTTGCATATATTCTAAGGTTTGATGAACAATTGAACATGCTCCTTAAAAATTTTGTGTGTATAACTAGTGAAATAAATTCTTACATCGCTCTGACATCATAAAATGTTTGAACCTGATTGAAATAGGTACTAGGTGCATAGTCTTCACATTTATTTAAATAATTAATGTACAAAATATTGCAGAACATTTTAAAAGAGTAACGGTGGAGTTTCTTGCCCATTCTTCTCCATACGAAACTACCTTTTGGAACTAGAATCAATTCTATTTTTTGTAAATGTTGACGTTCAAAGGTGCCATTTATGTGCTTTTTTTAAATAAATTATTTGACTTGACTTTGACTTTGACCTAGGTAGGTTGTACTTAGTACTAAACTACAACATTTTGTACATGTTTTATTCAAATAGGTGTAAATGCATCTGTAGAGGAAATCAATGCGATCAATTTAAACTGCTTCGGAAAACCTATTGTATTTATATTTAAGGAATAGTTTCCGAGAAGATATCTTCACAGCCTCACCACGTTGGTGAAGCTCAGATTTTATTTGATAGGAATCTATCGAGTAGTAGCATCCTATGTCGTAATTCAGAGCGGCTATTCCCGTAATTTTTAGAACGTTCGCATTCTAATCTCAGTCTCAATCTGTCAAAAATACAATCAATTTACACACAAAGTTTGACATTGATTGTCGCTGAGATGAGATTGTGAGTTGAATTTGAACATTAGAGTATTGGCCTTCAGGTCATGGTCATGGTCGGTCATGTGCCAAATTGTGTCCAGCCGTTTTAGCGTGAAAACGTAACAAACAAACATACAAAAAAACAAATCTTTTGTCTTTTTGTAATAAGTTCTCGCCCGCGTTGACGTCGGGAATTATCCCAAAGGAACGTACGACCAGGATAAAAAGTATCCTATTTTATAATACAGTTCATAAACTATATGTGTGCCAAATTGCATTCAAATCCATTTAGTCGTTTTTGCGTGAAAGAGTAACAAACATAACCTTATTAACTTTAGTGTACTTATATGATATTATAAAATAAATAATAAGCGATGCGAACTCAATGAATTACAGGCAAAATTAATTTATAGTGCGTGAAAATAGAATAAACTTTAATAGCATGTGTAAACAGCATGATTTTGATCCTTTGTCCTCGGCCAGAAAGTGCCTGAGCCTTGGCTTTTTAAATTAAGATTTTGTGTTTATACTGTTTTTTTTCTTCTATTTTTTGGTAGGTAGCTGTGTTGTCTTGTTCACACACTTTCTTTCCAATCTGTTTAGAAGTGAAGCTGTCAGTCTCCCATATTTTAGGTGTAGGTCATCCATAGTTCATAAATAAATAAATGTATACATATATATTACTTACAGTAGGATTAGCTTAGATAATCATCATGAATAAAAGCCGCAAATACCTTTATTGCAGCCCGAAATACATGTCACATCAGTTTGTAGACGCCCATCTGCTCTGTCACGAGCACAAAAGCAGAAGTTTGACAGCCCACCCAAATTGAATAGGTTAAAGCATAAGGTATCATGATCACCCATGATGGGGCCAAATATTGACTATGGGAGTCAATCTTTAACCCCAATCATTGGTAGAAAAGGGATGGAATTTATTTCGACCGCGAGGCGACCTAGGTCACAATGACCCACCTAAGTGCCACCAAATTCTCGCGGCGCAATTATAGGTTAAATATCAAAGATCTCGACACCACGTTTTGTGAAAAAACATCGATGTCAGTAGAACACAGTTCTTAGGATCCAGTACGTCATTAAAGACGGTATGAGAAAATTCCAATTTGCGCTACAAAGTCAGTTGTGATTGGTACACACTACGCAACCGCGAGCATTCGAATCGTCAGGGGAATGTGATCGCTGCGTATGATTGTTAATTGGAATAATTTTTTGCTATTTCGGTTCGCAACACGCACTATAAAGGATACCACAGTGACATTCTGAGTCAGGGAACATTTCCTCATAGTTATTATCTCCTTTGAATAAGAAATTCTTGTTATTTCGTGTTGATATTTTGTCAATTTATAAATAGTTCTTAGTTGATGAAACGGCTTGTATTGTGACACTGATTGTTAAGGCAATAGGTGTAATTACTTGGCGCATTCTTGGAATCATTGATTCCTTTATATTTTTCTTTGATGTCGATTTTTTCAGCCTTTTTTTAAAATCATATTCTTACCTACTTAACATTTTCTCCTATAGTGGAATCTAAAGAAACGAATTTAATTCCGGACTTTATCTGACTTCCTCTGGCTGGACCCGGGTCCAGCAGAGGAAGTCAGATAAAGTCCGGAACTTTATTTTTCAATAAAGCGCTGGCCCATAAAAAAAAACTATTTTGGTAGATTAGATTCGCTGCTTTCCATACGCTAATAATTATTCGGACCTAATCGTTATCGACTAATCTAATTAGTATTACCTACAGGCATGCAGTCCTTTTATTACCCTCACATTAATAGGTGACATAACAAAGAATCCGTGCGAATGCGACACCTCGCGTGACATGTATACACCGTTGTCCTTACGTCACCGGTTATCTATTAATTTGTAATGTCAAGATGATTATGCACATTAAAAATAAATGTATGAGTATTGTTGTACATCCTTACTGAGAAGTACCTAAGCGAGCCGGAGATCCGTGTACCCAGCTACTATTTGTTGACGTTATTGTGATAGTTCACACGACCACGCTCATCAAATGTTTGGATCGCAACAGCGTTCACTCCATCCTATGATTATCATAAATGCATATTTGTCTGGTGTATTTTAATGTAAGTATTGTTTTTTTCATAAGTTATAATTTTGTTATTTGCAAAGTGGTTATGATATTTGCACTGCGTGAGCAATTAAAACAAAAAAATACAGTAATCTAGTTAGCTGAACTTCTTTAGTAAACATTTCACTCAGGTAGGTCGAGAAGACGGGCCCCTTTATGAGGATTTGAGAATGGGCAGAAGCATCAAAACGATAAACACAACTGCGATCATCCTCAGTGATCAATGACAATTGCAATCCGTCTGCCATTGCACTGCGAAGTGATTTCACCGGACTTGGAACGGTTTGGTTATAGTGGGAGTTTCTCAACAATCACTAAAGAAGTGGTTACCGGGTGGCTCATAAGCACAGCAATAATGATTTTTTTCCTAGTGCCTATACTTTCTTTAATTACCTATTTCTCGACACCTTCCTATTTGGAAGAGTTTCGTAGTTCCGTGGCACCGTGACTGCAATTTGCAAAAACAATTTACTATCTATTATAAAAACAGTAAAGTAATATAATAGTAGAAAGTAATATAAAATTCTCGTGTCACAATGTTTTTTACCAAACTCCTCCGAAACGGCTGGACCGATTTGTATGAAGTTTTGTGTGCATATCGGGTAGGTCTGAGAATCGGCCAACATCAATAAAAAAAAAAAAAACAAGATGCAAAACAACGTTTGCGGGGTCAGCTAGTGATATATATACCTAATTCAATATCACTGAACAGGATTCAGAGTAGACGAGTCATAACATAATTGGTTTGAATGTGTCATCGTTTCAATGACCTGCCATAATAATATAATTACAAGCCCGGGGCAAGGGCAGCATATGTTTTCTAGTAATCACACCAAAATTAATATTTGATGACGTCAATTCGCTCTAAATTGTTGCAAAAAGCTCGTGCCTACATGTAAGAGCTTAAGGAGAGTGGAGGTTGCGGCGGCGGGAGCGGGGAGGGGATCGTAAGGTGTTATTAAACCTTTAAAATTAACAATTACTTGTTCATATTATAGGTATCATAAACGAGCTACGAAAATACGTATTATTTTTAAATTAATTAGTAGAAAAACAAAGCTACTGATGGGCAATTATACCTGTCTCACATGATTAGTTAAGCCTAGGGTACAATTACTCTTAAGTATACAAATATGATGATTGTATGGTAGTATCATTGACATACTGAGGGACGAAACAAAAAAAGTTAATAACTGCGTGCGAGTGAAGCCTCGTTTAGTAAGTGCTACTAGGCAGCGAACAATAAAGAATGTTTGTCACATGCACGATGTCAATACACAGGTCACATGGCTATTGTTTGCATGTAACAATCGATTGAACACGTTTGAAGCTTACTTTTTCAAAGAAGCTCCGTAATTGAACTTTGTTGTTGTTTGTGAGTAATTTTTAATGCTAAGGTCATCGTTTCAGTTAAAACCAATCTTCTAGTTCCTTTCGAAGTTGAAAGGATTGTGTCACAGTAGCAAAATGTATGTAGATATTTAGGATTCGTTGGAACCGGCAAATTTTCGACATGAAATGGACATTCGGTGCAGGATAGAACAGATTGGTGTTCCTGATAGCGCACAAGGAAGCTGGTGCCTATTCTTTGGCATCTATTTCCACTGTGAGCAGAGAGAGGTCCTATTCAATGCCATCTCAGAAAGCATAGGCTACTGAAAGCTACGTTAATTATCGGATTTTTTTACAGTAGGTAGTTGGGTACAAGCAAAACATCATAATCTATTTATAGAACCTACGTGTTCTGAAAATAGTGACAAAAATGTAACGGTGCAGAGTGCATATAAGGTTGGACTTCCATGAACTTACAATCTCTTCCTCATAGGCAAAAGGTTGTGAGTCCGCATTTTTGAATGAGAACAACGAACTCTTTCGTGAATATGATAATCAAGAAAGATATTGAAATTCACACATTTAAGTCATAAAACCGCTATGAAACCGTCACTGAACTTGAATACGTGAGATTTCGTTGAGATACAGAAGTGGATAAAGTTGTTTTTATAATAACAACTCTGTTCTATGTTTGTACATGCGTTGTCAAAATATTCTAGTCGTGGTCCGATGATATCTGTGACAAAAAAAATAGTTTATCGTAACCTTTAACATAATGCAGGTACACTGTTGGCAATTTAAGTATTTTTTATGTAGGTATTTCACTTCTACATTATGTCAATCCGATAAAGTTATTATAAGTAACAGTAAGTTGTTACCACAAGTGAAAACGCATTATTTCGTAAACAGGGCTACGAGATTCAAGTTGCAACAGAATTTGCCATTAAAGGTTCATTATCTTTATTTCTGTTTTACTTATACATGATACTGCGCTCTAAAACCCAAATCGCAGATGTCACACGCCAAAAGCAGCTAAGCTCAAATGGGACTGGGCCGGACACGGAATGAACTTGACGCTTTTAGGATGGGCTGGTCCAAATTGACTCAGGATCGAGTTGAGTGTAAAAAGGAAAGCGAGGCCTGTGCCCTGCAGTGGGACAACACAGGCTGATGATTATTATTAAATGAAAAAAAACACGTCCTTCGACACTTAATTCAATGATATGGATTGCTTTTCGAAATTCAAATTTTCTTACGTTTTTTGCAATTTGCAGGTCAGTGTCAGGTAGTAAATTTTCAGGTATGTTCGACCTGAAAATATCAAAACGTAAAAAAAAAAAACTCGGGCTAAGTAATGGAACTTCCCCCTTAAAAACAGACTCTTGTTTTGGCCAGAGCCTGCTTATATCAGTATAGAATGTAACGTACGTATCCGTTAGTTTATATTCAAATTCCGTATTTAATGTGCCATTCATACATTCTTGTAAGCCCGAAACTGTTCACTGCTTATCCTGGCTCTGATTACGTAGATAGAACAACATTCCCTGCTACGCTTCTTAGGTAATGCTTATGTCCGGTTCCTAATGAATAACTGATCGTTATTATCGCGTAACTATGTCAATATCGTATAAGGTTAGGAAGGCATAACCCTTCTAGACTTTCATCTCATAGAACCCACCTAAGTGAACTTGATCATCTCCTTTCCAAGTTTTTTAAAAGCCAATTTAACATCACGCCTGTAATTCCTGAAGGCTTAGGCAGAGACGTAGGTACCTAAAGTACACCCACATTTCGCCAGTTATTTTCCTTATCGTCATCAGCCCAACACGTTCCCACTGCTGAGATACAAGCCTCCTCTCTATGAGAGAGTGGGCTGTAATCCACCACGCGAGCCCAGTGCCGGTTGGTGGATATCACATGTCTTTTTTATTTGAGAAGAAAAAGAAGATTTATGCTAAAATGAAATATTGTTATCCATGCGCAGACCCAGTATATTATTCATTGGTTGCACTTTTCTGTTGTTATTATTGATTAAATATCACCCTTCACCATTATCTAGTTTTATAACTTACTCGATGCTGTTCTAATCTTCATCTTTGCAAGAGAAAAACATAGTTCAGGGCATCGCATTTACACAGTTGTAAAATGTAAGGAATTATAAGATAAGTAGGTCACCACCGACTTGTAATTATTATCAACTTTATTTTGTTAACGTTCGATTAAAATGCTTCACAGTAATAAAAGCAATTTCCATGAAATTAGTGCCTTTATAACGCCTACAAGATGATCTATAACCTCATCAAAACTAAAGGATCACATCATCACTATAAACTGCGTCAGTCTCGTGACTTAGTCGGCGTGTATTTCGAAAAAAAAAAGTTGCCAGAGAAAAAATTGTCTTCAGGTGTCGAAGGGACACTTTAGAATGCCAGTATCCTTCGATAAAGCTCGACGAGTCTTCAGGCCGAAGGTTATATAGCAGAGTGCAGACGTAGAATTGATGGATGAACAAATGGTTTGTTGATAAAACCCGGATGCCAAATCTCAGGCAGATGGTTAGTGAAACAGGCCCGGACGCCGAATCCCCATCAGATGCTTCAGCCTTTTCTTTTATAGGCAAAATATTCCATTTCCATTATTTATTTTAGACGATTTTTGAAGTTTCAAAATTATGCCTTCCTTCATTCTGACATCTTATCTGCCAGTCATAAAACCAGCCAGTGTGTTCAGCCAAGATGTATTAAAACCTCCACGATGGAGTCTGAGCATGTCCTTATTAATTATTTTAGATGTCGAAATTCAGTCAACAATTGTAATTATATAAATACAGTAATTCAGCTAAACCTATTGATAAGTTAATTCAAGTTATATAAAACAAAAAGCAATCTTCATAGACTAAAATAGAAAAAGAAAAACAATGACAGTTTGATAATTTGACTTAGGTGTCAAAACAATGGAAAATGTAAGAAAAAACAACATAACATCACGCCTTGTTTCCCCGAAGGGTTGGGCAGAGGTGTACCTATAGTACACCCACATTTCGCCAGTTATGTTTAAGTCCCATGTAATAGGGGGCGAGCCTATTGCCATCTACCGGGCACAAATCCAGACTTCGGGCTGCTACTGAGAAATTCCAGATAGAAAAACCCAATAACACGTTGCCCGACCTAGGAATCGAACCCAGGACCTCATGCTCAGCAGTAGCGATAGCGACAACTAGACCAACGAGGCGAAAAAATATGAAAGTTTTATTAAAGATATTATAAAAGAAATAGTTTTAGAACGATTCGTAAAATGCTAGCAAATAAAAGGATATGATACGGGGCATGAATGGCTTAATGATGACTATTGTTGTAAGTATAGCATATACTATAAGGCCTACCCATGGAGAGAATGACATGCCGTCCGGTCTCTTGCCATCGTCGCGTGCCAAGCCTTTGGGTTCTAATACAGCTGGAAAGCCGACGGTGACGAGCTCGTCGGATGATGTCGTTCTCGTGCCGCGCTAAGCGAGCCGCACTTCGGCTACAAGACAAGCCGTGGTGTCCGAGACTGTTGACAACTTCGCCACAGTGACAGCGACGAGGTGAACAACAAGGAGCTCCTAGTCGTAGGGAAGCAGCGAGGCCAAAAGTAGTGTCGTCGAACAAAGTGCCTGTGTTGAACGACGGTAGTGCATGAAGCCACAGACCCGACTCCCATTCACCCACAGCCAATGAACCCACAGAAAATGGATTATCGGGTAGATCAGACTTCGGGCAAGCGAGTCTCCAGCCTCGGTGTAGCACGGAATATCAAAATTAATCAGTGTGTGGTCTAGGATTTCCCTGATTGTTTTCTCAATGCCATATACCAAGGATACTGATGCAGGTAAAAGAGGTGGGTATTGGTGGGAGGAGAGGTGTAAGTGTCTGTCTACAAGTATGTACACATTTCCTTTTCGCACTCCACACATATTCCTAAATGTACTGCCGATAAACTAAATTATCACAAAGCGAACTATAACAAAATAAATAATGATATAAGTGACATGAATTGCCTTAATGGACGACTTAACACCTAATGAATCTATTACTACATTTTATGAAGTTTTCCAAATCTCTCATACACACCTACAAAAAGAAAACACAAGCCTGGATTAGGTGGATGAAGTATGGGATTATATGTGACAATGAGGTATTCTCCTGTAACAGGGAAAAAACAAGCTGACATTTGCTAAAGTAAATATATTAATGCAATTGAAGACAGTGTTGCTACCAACACTAAGCCATTTTGGACGTATGTTGCTTCCTGTAAAACTGCAAATAAATTACATCCACGGTTCATTACAATCAAATTCATCCAATGATCCTCTAACTACTTGCAACTTGTTTGCTACATTTTTTCAGTCTGCATATGAGCCCTCAGCATTTCACTATAACTCTTGGGACCCACCACCTAGAAATGCTGACCACGCTGTCTATCTATGCAAACTGCAACTGTCTCTTGATGAAATGCATAAAGAATTAAAATCATTTGATTGAACCAAAGGTCCAAGTCCTGATGGGATTCCTTCGGTTTTTCTGAAAAACACGTGCGATACATTATGCTATCCCTGACTTATATTATTTAATAAATGTTTAAATGTGATATTTTCCCTGACGTTTGGAAACATGCAAAAATTGTACCAGTTCATAAGAGTGGTTCCAGCATGACGAAGCGACCTATCGACCTATCTCTATACTATCTGCTTTTTTCAAGCTATTTGAGAGACTGGTACATAATAAATTATGTCCTGCTATTCGCAGTGTTTATTAAGAGAAGAGCATAGCTTTGTTAAAGACAGATCATTTTCACGTCCCAACTGTTTGATAGTCTCGATAATAGACAACAGATTGATGCAGTGTACACAGATTTTCAGAAGGCTTTCGATAAACCCATACACTACTTCTTAATAAAATTGCTTACAATGGTATCAGAGGGAACCTGTTACGGTGGTTTATATCCTACATAATTACACACAACACAAAAGTTGGTTGTTAATGACTTTGAATCTGCCTCTTTTCGGGTCACTTCTGGTGTACTGCAAGGTTACATTTTAGGCCCTCTATTATTTATTTTATTCATTAATGACATTAAATACTGTTCAATATTCTAAATTTCTTCTCTACGCGGATGATTTAAAGGTCTAAAAAATTATTTCTGATGAAGTTGATTGTTTTAGCTTCCAGCAGGATTTAGACCGTTTCTCTAGCTACTGCTCTTCCAATGAGGTTCACCTCAGTCTTCCAAAGTCATGTAATAACATTTACCAAAAAGAAAACTATTACTAAGTTCGACTATCTTCTTGACTATACGCCAATTAGTAGAGTAGGTTTTCTCGCGATCTTGGTGTTCTTCTAGATTCGAAGCTCCATCTGGATGCTCATATCGAAAAAAATAATAATAAAGCCTACCAAATGTTTGGTTTTGTCATGAGATCTTCCAGGGATTTTCGTCGAACTTGCACCTTTTTGCACTTATACAAATCAACAAATAGTTGGAGTTTGCAGTACCTATTTGGAACCCTTTTTACGTAAAATATAGTGAAAAATTAGAACTAGCATAACGTGTAATGAATTTTAGATGTTATCGGAATAAAATGTCATACTATTTACTTTTTTAAAGGTATAGTCTTCTGACTTTAAAAGGAAGACCAAAACTTCTGGAAGTTATGACTCTGTTCAATGTGTGAGGCAATCATTTTGAGTGTCCGGACTTAGTTTGGAGTCTGTGTTACCTGGTGTTCGAACAGTTCATATACGTTAGGTACGCGCTCGGCGTCTATTTGGTACTCGCCTCTGTAAATCTTACGCTGGCTCGCGTTCACCACTTCATCGTTTGGTTGAGACATATAAAAAAGTGCATTTAAGAAACAAATCCAAGCAACCCTAAAGGATCAGCAAAGTATTGTATAGAGACGTAAAGTTTAATAATGTATGCACCTAAATTTAATTTTTAAAATCCGTATATGAGTTTTAGGAAAGTTCAATTTTACAGGTATTGTATCTGTGTTACTAGCTAGTTTTCAAATACTTTAAATTGTAATAACGTGTGGAGAACGTAGTGGGCAGCATAATTGTTTTAAATTGTAGTATTTAAGATATCGTGACTATTTCTTATTGTGCTTTCTACTAAATAAATAAATATGAAACCGGTAAACTAATGCTAGAAATTTTGCGGACACCGAGGCCTCTTATACGAATAGGAAGAGTAGCTTGTGCCAAAGCTCGGTCAGGTCGTCCATGCATAATCAGCCTATAACGTTCCCACTGCTGGGACACAGGCCTCCTCTCTATGAGAGGTAGTGAGCCGTAATCCACCACGCGGGCTCAGTGCGGGTTGGTAGATGTCACATGTCAACGAATTTTTGGTTCTAGGACATGCCGGTTTCCTCACGATGTTTTCCTTCACCGTTTTGAGAGCAGTGGTGATTAAATTATTTACACAAAGTAAAGCGCCTGCTTGGGTTCGAACTCACGACCTACAACTCGTAAGTCGGGACCGTTACCACTGGGCCACCACTGCTGCATCAGGTCGTCCATGGCCACATTGAAAATAGAAGTTAGCGTGTGCCGGATAATCTGGTCTATTCTGTCTAAAAGATGTGCTTCCATAAACAGGAAACGCGAAGGAAATATGTTAATTTAGGGCCGAAACAGCAGTAACGAATAAAGGTGATGTCCGAATGCATGTTAATTTGGAGCAATCTTTCCGAAACGTCGTTGAAGTTTTGTATTTTTTCCTCAAAAAACCGAGAAAAGAACTTTCGAAGATTGTAGATCCAAGGAGACCAAGAAAGCTTTTTTCAATAATTTTGATTTCTGGACCTATTGCATTAAATTTAGGAAGTTTCAGTTGTCTGTCAGTACTGTCCGCTAAGTTATAGTTCACATTTCGAAAGGTTGAGATCAAGGCCAATGGAATGAAGTTCATTTTTTAGAACTGTAGGTCATTTAAAACAGTTTCTACATCGTGCATCGCCTCCCAAGGTTCCATCATCAAGATACCAAACGTTAAATATGGAATTTAGCTGTCGAATAATAGGGTGAATGGCTTAAATAAAAGTCACTGGCCTGAGGGGATCACCTTGTTGACAGCCAACAGCAGACTAAAATGTTGTCCCTATACAGTAATTTAGATGGGTGTCTGTAACATTGCCAAAGGAAACAATAGATTTGGGATAGTTCTTTTTTAGTTTCTGCCAACAAGGTGTCCCTATTAACTGATTTGAACGCGTTCTTTATGTCAACCTTCACGATGATCTCGGCTTTGCCAGTATTTAGGTAGGCCGACAAGGCGTGTATGGCAGCTTCACAGCCGTCTTTGGAGCCATAACCTAGCTGCAGGGGCTGTTTTTCTCCCTAAAATTTACAACAAATCTTGGCTGCCATACGACGGTAAGTAGATCCCACGGCAAAAGGACGAATGCCGCCATCCCTCTTGCGCAGGGCGCATAAATTGGCCCCGTTCAAAACGTCGATGACGGCCTAGTTCACCTTGCCGGATATATAAGGTTGACTAGAGGTTGAGGACTCAGACCGTCGAGGTCGCCAGCGGAGCCGCTCCGGAAGGATCAAATGGCTGTGATCAACTCTCGACCTGTAATGGTGAGGGAGTGATTATCCGGATCAGGGGAGTCGGGAAAAGAAAGGCCATCCGCTGGGGCAGGGTGTTTGCTCTCCAGAGCTGCGAGTGTCTCTGGAGAACACGGTGCCAACACATCACTACTGAAAAGGATCCTTGCTGCTCCTTTAATGTCTCCTTCCCCTAATTTACATTTTATTAGATAGGATATACCTCTGGAAGAGATATTTCTTTGTTATTTACTTTATATCTCTGTGTCGGTAATTTTGAATCCTAGTTATGAGCCGAACTATTGCAGTTTTCTTTAATTTACAAAGTGTTATTGGGTTTTTCTATCTGGAATTTCTCAGTAGCAGCCCGGAGTCTGGATTTGTGCCAGGTTGATGGCAATAGGCTCGCCCCCTATTACCTGGGATTTAAACATAACTGGCTAAATGTGGGTGTACAGGTACACCTCTGCCCAACCCTTCGGGAAAACAAGGCGTGATGTTATGATATGTTAATTTGTGCAGTTAATGTGTACATGTAGTATTCTGTAAGGGAAGGTGAGCAGCTGTTGCCCAAGTACTTTGCGAGTTCTCCCGAGTGCCGCCTGGCGGGAGAACTCGCAAAGTGCTTGGAAAACGCAACCTGCTAAGTGTTGCGTCACAAGAGGTCTAGCGCCGCGGGGAACTCGTTTCAAGACAGGTTTTTTTTTTATATCAGCGTATCAGCCATCGTTCTAAGAATGGTGTTGGGGCTGGCGTGGACATGGCATGGGCTGGCGCGGAGATGCGCATGTCTTGTGCATCATGGCCGAAAAACTATCAACGTCCGCGTCAGCGAACATGTCGGACGCGCTACAAAAACGCGGCAGCCCCATCAAAACCCGGAACGTGTTGTTTAACCTGAGCCGTACAACGTGCAAACCTGTGGGCCAACGTCCCACATTGAACAGCCAGCTCTACATCATCATTATCTTTCAAATCGTCTGAGACCCAATAACCCAGATATTTTTTTTTACCAATATTTGACATGGAGAGACTATCTGACGACTAATACGACACCCCTTGGTAAGACTGGTTGTCAGACTTTCGGGCTTCTGACGACCCATAACGACTGTCACAGATCCACGAATGACGGTCACCCATTCACGGACCAACCGCGGCAAGCGTAGCTTAACCTGGTCGATCGACCCGTGCGGCTAAAATAACTTAGTCCCAAGCCCTCCCTACCTTAGTCAGTGGCCTTGGTAAATCTTCGTATAAAGGAGGTTTGATTTGTCTTCACTATGTCATTATGGAGTGGATGAACAAATACACAGCGAGGATCGGGGGTGAAACCTCCACAGTCACTTGTAGAAAAGGGTTGCATAACACGTTTTTTTTTTACCTTTGTTGGTGGCCTTATTTTCCAAATATTTTTTTTTTTTTTTTGGGAATGCATCTCGCAGGTCAACCTATGAGGTTGTCGTCTGCTTAGACGGACTTGCCAGTGGTTGCCCTAATAAATTAAGGCCTCCAGCCAGGACTTAAACTTATGTACTAACTTAAAAACTAAGCGACAACGCTAAGGGCACCCCCTGTGGGGTACGAACCTCGGCTTAGGGGGCGTGGATTTGGGCGTCGCGGCGGGCCTCGGCGGCGAGGACGGTAGGACGGCGATCGGGTTTTGGGCTTATGTAGTGTGCTGGTGGCCTTACTACTCTCCTGGAGGAGGGTAGTGGCGTCGTCGGGGGCGATTAAAGTATGCCTTGGTCGGCGAATACTGCTAATGCGGGAGGGAGTGTAGCGGGCGGCCGCTGAGATCAAGGGTTTGGAGTGTTTAATGCCACAGTCAAAGAAGCGCTTCGATAAGCGTTGCATGAACTGGTTTATGGTAGGCATTTTAAGGTCGATGTGGAGATTTATATTACGGACATAGAAGGGGGCACCCGTGACCTTTCTGAGGAAACGGTTCTGGAGGGTCTGCATCTTATGGAGATGACGTGGGTGAGCGTGCGCAAATACAACGCAGGCATAGGTCATGATGGGACGGATGACTGCGGTGTAGATGCGCAGCTTGCATTTAAGTGACAGTTTACTACGGGCTGTCAGTACAAAGTGGAGTCTGCTAAGAGCGAAGGATGTGCGCGCCCGAACCGCCTTAATATGAGCCTTAAAGGTAAGATTTTCATCGAGGATCACGACTAGGTATTTGGCTTGCTTCTCCCAGGGGATCGGCTTTCCGTACATAGTGATCGGGCTGGGAAGTGGGGGAGGGAGTCGACGACGTCTCGAGAAGAGAACCGCCTGACTCTTATCGGGGTTCTTATTTTCCTATAGCGCGGCAGGAAAGCTTAAGGCCCGGACCGTTTGTTTATGTGCTGACCACCGGTATTATTTTAGTGAGGTAACAATTCCACACTCATTACAGGGTGAGCACTGGTTCACTTGAGTTGGTGATGTTACAGGCAATACTAGCCTAGGAAATAGGGATGATGACTAATATTAAAACAGTTCAAAAAAAAAAAACTAATTTTAAATGAGGCGTACTTAAAATTATATAATCCAAAATAAAAACGTTACATCGATGTAAATATGAAGAAACTGCAAAAAGTTTAAAAGTTTTTGGAGGGGATTATTCCCTTGTTGCGCGGTACGGACAATGTATAGCGCTAGTATGAAGTAACATAGTCGTGACGTCACTTCTACCACTAACACTTGTTTTAAAACGTTTTTATCGTGGCAATTTTTTAAGCTTTTACGTTTTTTATAACATTGTTTGCACTATTTGGAAACAAATATTTTTTGGAGTTAAAAGAAAAAAAAAACAACATCCCTATTGTATTCAGCCATACAACAGGTATATCGCAGCATCCACTGACTTTACAAATGCTGGTGGTACTTTATATACACCCACACACCCACAGTTTTGATCACTTATTAATTTCTCAATCGTGGTCGTAAATTCTCAAGTACGAGTTGTTTTAAGCGGGGTTGTCCCAAACGCCTCACAGCATATTAATTTAACATTACTTAACATAAACATCACACAACCCAATAACACTTTGCCCGACCTGGAAATCCAACCTAGGACGCTCAGCAGTAGCGCTTGCAGCGACTACTAGACCATCGAGGAAGTCTCATATCTATTCAATGAATGACGATTACATAATATGCTTTTAGTTTGGTTCTCTGTTAGGCACTCAAAAATCATTTCCACGCAAGCAAGCACTCAAGCTCTGCTACGTGATAAACGCACCTTTGTAACATCTTTCATAGAGTTGTATATCGCGTGCGCTCTTGTTCGAGCACGAAACTAAATGGCGCGTGGCGTTAGTCTCAATTCATATTTCGTTAAAACAAAAGTTATAATTGATCTAGAGAAAAAAAAAATATGGCTGGACAATAAACTATAATGTCCTACTGTCAATATTTATTTTAGACATACAACAGCATTTTTTTAATAATCTTTAAAAAAATGTATTTTCAAATTTAAAAAAAATCTAGTGAAAATTATACAATTACGTAACTGTCCTGTACATGGAAAGAAAAAGATCCAATAAATCATATAATATATTATAATATGTACGAAAGTTCATATATTTTAAGGAGCCTCCTCTTAAATTACTTGTTACACTTGATTTGTGTTGTCTTAATTAAACTTGTAAAATTATAAATTAAATGTCTCTAAATCTAAAGACGTGTCGTTTTCGCGTAGGCTGTAGGTAATACGTCAGCAGTTATATTTTAATAGGCCATAAAATTAAGTATTGATGTTTTTATGGCCCTGAACTTATCTATTTAATAGTTGTGTACAATTTTATCGCATCATTTCATGGTCTTAGATTACACAAAGGAAGTTATTATTAAATCTAGACCTGTATTGTCGAAAACTATTGGATCATCAAAACTCGATTGACTCGATAAAACGAATGATTATTGTTCCAATATTTAAATAATCTCGTAGCGCATATTTTAAAACGGTTTTCTCACGTATTAACTTTTATTTAAGGAGCTTAAGTTTGCTGCTAGATGATTACAAACAAAAAAAAACGCCATGATCTAGTTGTCGCAAGAAAATATATGTTTTTAAATTTAAAAAGATGACATTAAAAAACAAAGTGAGTATTACTACCACTCCACTAATTTGTTATGTCCAATTAACACGCTTGACCGGACACACGCAAGTGAAGATAAAGCTGTCTCTATTGAAAAACTTTCAGCGAGGAGGTTCAGCAGATAAAGAAGAAGATAGTTATGTGTGGTGTGAGGTCATCTCTGCCTGGTAGTCATGTGGACGTACGTGTCGGTCCCCCGCCGGCGCACGCGCATCCCCGCTACGGCGACTATAAAAGACCAAGCCCAAACCTGCCGCACGCTATTACAACAGTGACTCTGTGATTTTTCCCGCCGTGTATTTATTTAAATCAACAATAAAGGTAAGTGAACTTGGTTGAGATATAAAGGGATGATTTGGGACAATTCAAGGATAGGTTTAGGGTTTTAGGTTTTACAAAAAGATTAATAAGTTTTTTTGGAATTTAAAGTTCGGCTTACAAGTCGGCTTGTAAGTAGGTATTTATATCTTCACGCTATAATCAGCTTAATGCATCTTATTTTGATAATACGTTCTTGCATAAACTTAAAGTTTATATAAAGTCGCTCCCCACGTTCTCGTATACGAGTTCAAGTTGCGTCAATTCATTCATGCGACGATTGCTCTCGTCAAATTTGACACGAAAATTGCTTAGTCCGTCAGTGGAAGTGCCCTTAGAATACGCAGTGTCTGTTGTGGATTACAGGCGATGTACAGCGTATGTATGTCAAGCCGCAGTTGCAACACCGAGCAATGATGCTGAGAATATGTCTGAGAGCCCTTTTCTATGAGGTTTCATCACGTGCTAGACTTTCAACTGATGAGGCTTGTTGGAGTGCCTAACTGTAGTAGGTACACTCGAGGACACAATGCGAAAGAATCAAATGTGCAAATTACTTGACCGCAACTTAGTGACAACTTTGCTATGCAGTTAAAACAACTTTACGAATATTTAAAAGACACGATAATTTATTAATGATAATCATCAAAATAGTGTTTCAAAATGTAACATTGTGAAGGTTAGCAAGACTGAAAGATGTGGACTTTCAAATATTTATTACATGTGACACGAAAATATGTGAGTTGAGTAAGATTCGGCTGTGTCAAGTTATCGGAACCAGTTCTCGATTTGAGTATTAACGTTACTGATAAACGATCGACACTTGCGTTGTCCAACGCGGCGAAGTTAATGATTGTGGACATGAATTTGTGATGTTACCAAATAAGCGTTAATTTCTGTGAAAAAAACTTATTATAAAATGTATAAAAATCTGTTTCCAAACGCGACATTTGACAAGAAAGAATAACTTAAAATTCGAATTCCTGTAATGTAGCTAAATACTTTATTCATATTTATTAAAACAACTTACTTATTTTTTAATCATCATAAATCAAAGAAACGTTAATTTTTTGTGAATATTTAGGTGTAGCATAATAACGTATATGTGTAAATACGAGTTTGCCGATTTCATGATAGTTTGTATCAACTATCAAGACATCGGCAAACTCGTATTTATATCAAACAAAAAAAGCATCTTGTCTTGTCTGACATTTGCGACGATAATTTAGATCAAAGTGTTTTTATTATGTAAATATAAAACATTTATAACTAACATCTCATATTGAATAACAAAATAATAATGAATAATATTAATCTGGGTTTGTTGGGTGACGGAAAGAATTTAAAAGTTTTAATTTATACCTACGCACGGTATTTCAGAATAAGCACATGATAATGACATAAATTTGAAATATTACGATTTGAAATTACGGTTTTTAAATTTTATTTTTGATATTGATAAACTGATTTAACTCATAATAAGACAAGCTGCATACGAATTATAAAGCAACTAAAAAGAATATTAGATAGGTAAATACAACACAATGGAAAAAAAACAACAAACAAAAATGTAATTATTTGATTATTTCCATGTTAACCTTAGATGTTATAATGAGAAACAGTTAAAGAACAATGCTGTTGCCTGCTTATCCCGAGGTTATCTCTTAAACTTATTTCCTTTGCGAACTTAAACGTCAAAGAACTTGGCTTAAGTTATGTTTAAGTAATACTTAACCGCAACTTAACTGAGAAGACTTTGAAACTAAGTTATGAAGACTTCGTGACCTGTTTTGGTTGTTATTTTAATAATAATGGTTAATGAAGAGACGGATGAAGAGCAATTCGTTTTAGTTTTTGTAGTTATTAGTAGTAATCAAATCTATTATTTTACTATTCGGACTAAAGTCTCATATTTGGTGAGAAAATATTGGGTTAGTCAACCGTATGTGAAAACTTACTTAAAAGATGTTACTAAAAAAGCCCTTAGATTCGAAGGTAAAGATATTTTAAAAATATACGTTATCGTCTAATTACGAGTAATGCTTATTAGTAAGAAGGATTTTTCTCTTTACTTAAAGCCATGAAAATTCATTGCTTTTCATTAGTTAAATCGAATCACTATTTTCAAAAAATCACGTAAAGAGCACTCCCTCAGTCTATTGCTTTGGCCGTTTTACATCAATAAGGGCACTTTTTAAACCGAATGATTAATTCGCAGATTAAGACGATCAACTTATCTAGCGTTTGCGCTGTCGACACCCAAATTGCTCCAATTATTAAAACATATTTGCTATCAAGAAGAAATAATTACAAGACGTATGTGTTTTTAACATTACGACAAAGCAATTAAATAGTTGAAACTTAAAGCGAGGTAATGACATGACGGCTTTTTTTGCTAGAACTATTTAGAGCTAAAATTGCTTGGAACTCGTGTTTCAGAGTGTGATGAGGATCACTCATCACTTGTGTGGTTAGTTAATACAAAAACTTTACATGTTTGTCAAAACGGTCGGTTAATACCAAAATAGGTTAGATGTAGATTTGAAGCCGTTTTGAGAGTGAAACATGCTCCACATTCTTCGGCCTGTGTTATGAAGCTTCTAATAATAGGAGTATTTATAATGTTAATACCACTAGGAGTGAACAACTTAAAGTATCATTTCTAGTTCAAACCTCACTTGATCCCATAAAGTATTTTATCCATATAAGAAACAGGATCGAATGACATTAAAAAAAGTTTTTTGTGAAAATCGCCAATTTTCTTGCTGACCGTACATTTTTTTTTAATCTGTGAATGCCGATCTAAATTTCCAAAAAGTTATGGATAATCTCCAAAAACCGTTTTCCCGTAGCTACAACTATTAAAATAGGCAGGTACCTTAAAAGTTATAGCTACCCTTGATTCCCCAACTCAAAAATTAGCCCGGAATACCAGACTTATTAAAAAATCCCACTAGATGTTGTGTTTCAATGGTGTCTATTTTTATTCTTCAGAAAACAGCCATCAGAGCCATATATAAACTCCGCAGGCGCGATTCTCTAAGGGAACTGTTTAAGGATATTAAACACCATGACGGTACCTTGTCAATAAATCTATGAAAACATCATGTGCGTAAGAAAAAAAATACATGTTTACAGTAAAAGAGGTGAAAGACATAATAATGGTACTAGAAGTCGGGAGGGTTTCAGGCTGGCTAACGTAGACTCATCTTTCATAGGGTACTGTTTAAAATGTTACAATAAGTTACCTCCCCACATACTTCAACTGAATGAGACGAAATTCAAATCCTTTGTAAAACGCACACTATGCAGGTTGCATATTATAAGTTAGGGGATAACATCACTGATAAAAGTACCTGGCTTAATGCAGGTCCTGTACCCTAATTGCGTAATACAAAATCAATCGGAATCTGAATCGTTTTGAAACAGATTGCTAATCCATTGCTTCTTAAGTTCGGTAAAAAGTTCTGCTCAACAATGTAAATAACGCAATGAATATTGTAGAACTGTCAAAATCAAACAGATTAGTCGTAACCGTTTACGAAAATGTGTTACGCAATTAGGCTGCTGCTCCACAACACAACTAATTAATTGACTTTTGAAATACTGTTGGAGCTGCTGAAGATTGTAAGAATATATTTGCATTATATAAACTCAATCTCCTTTTTAATATATAGATGCATTGCTCAGATGTGAGTACTTCATACTATAGAGCTACCATTTACCGGGTAATTTCATAGATTGACTTGACTGTGCCCTGGCGGCTTTTAGTATGTCATGCTCACTCAAATGTCTCGCTGACGGTTGCGCGTGTGTCGAATCATTTAGCTCACTTCAAAATGGTTGAGCTGAATGGTGCTGATCCATGCGTCATTTTCGTGAACGGGTGCCGTCAGTTGGGACTGGTCATCTCTTAGCTGCCCTTATTTTAATCATTTATTTTTTGGATTGTTTTTAATTATTTTATGCTGCACTCTGGACGCGTTTAACGTGTACGGTTTTTGTACATCATTCTCACTTATAGGATCAACATTAATGATGAAACTAATATATTTGTAAGAACTATATTATTTAAAAGAGTGTCCATGTAGTTTCTTGCCCGTTCTTCTCCATAGGTACCTACTACGCTTTGGAATGGGCAACTAGCTTCATACTTCTGACTGACCGACTCCTTTACAATTCAAAAGTGCCTGTAAATGGTTTAGTTGAAATCAATGCTTTGAGTTTGAGTTTGTCTTAATCAGTTACTTAGGAAAGATAAGGTAAATAGGCAAGTGCACCGACCAGAAAAGTCTTCCAGATTATCGTATAAAGTCAAATCCTAGACACCTGCACCGGGCGGTACGTAAGGTTTCCTAAAGACCACTGTCTTTTTGTTTAACATATGGTACTTGTTGACAGGCCTACACTGTCCTCCCATACCTATTAACACTGTAATTAAAAAAAAACATTGTAAAAACCAAATATTTTTAAAAGAGTAACCATGGAGTTTCTTGCCGGCTCTTCTCCATAGGAAACGACCAATTGGAACCGTGCACCTAGAATCTGACGTTTCATAAGTGCCCATGTAGGTTTATGTGAAATAAAATATTTTGATTTTGATTTTAAAAATGTAACACAGAATGGGCCAGGGGCCTGGAATAACTAATTAAGAACATAATAGAATAGAGTTGAAGCAGTACCCAACTTAAAATACGCGGTCTCCATTTGCGATCTCTCCAAAGCTGGTGGCACCAGAAGTTAAGTTATGATGGTAAAATGTGAAAGTCTGTTTGTAAACAAATCACAGATATTTCATTTGTGTGGTTCTTTGAATACACTGAATGAACCGCAGAATGTCAGCAACAAAAATGTAAAATTTTCTTAAACAACCCTTTCTCCCAAAATGGTTTTAATATAGGATGTACATTTAATAAAATATAAATGGCGATATGTTGTCCGTTTGTCTGGATGCGCAACAATGACTGAACAGTTTTGGAGGAAATTTGGCACACAGATAGATAGTTCATAAACTGGATTAACACATAGGGTACTTTTAATCCCGGTAGTACGTTCCCGTGGGACATTTTCCGAGATCCACCCAGGTGAAACCGCGGGCAAAAGTTAAGTAGTACCTAGGACGTTAAAGAAGGTAATTAGCACGTAAAATTTCAACATGTCCATCTCACATTGGTCATGGACTTGACATTTGACTACTACATCGCTAGATCGTTACCAATTACAAACAATGTTTGAAACCTCAGTTCAAACTTTTAATTAACACACACATTACTAACTTTTATATCATCCTCAGTTTTCGCAACAACTTAATAGCTCACGTACTCAGAAGCCATTAAAATGTTGGCCAAAGCATAATTAAAAATAATTACGAAAATTTCCAATAGGCTTGAAGGACGGAAACATTAAAGTTTTAAGACAATCAATAAGTCTTAATGCAATGCAATCGACTAAAAAGGTTATCCCACGAGGGTACATGAACAACAATAGCTTTTATTCTGTCCCACAATTAAGCTCCGTGTTTAACAGCCACTCGATCACGTGAGACGAAGGACGTCTTGAGTAACTCACTCACTCCGAATTAGTTTGAAAAACCAATAGTAGCGCGACGAATAGGACAACTACGATTCGTTATCTCGAATCGGATGCCCGTAGATAGACCATTTCGAAAGGCTTGTGGATTGTGGACCCTCGGCAACTGACAATAAACGTCGACGCGTTAAGACAAATGCCAGCGCGTTGCGCAACGGTTCAAGGCTACTATAGTTTGATGTTTTATACGCGAAACGACACTCTGCCTTATGAATATTCACGTTTGTTAGTCGAGATATCGTCTGATTGCGGGTATGGCAATGGTTGTCATCATTTCCTTATTTGCTGTGATATTATTAATAACGTATTTTGTATATTTATTTAAGAAAAAAAAACGTTTAATTAAACGCGTTGATGTCTTTTAAACCGCGCTCATTTCTTGTATGTTTACAAGGTACCGCGGGCCTACTAATGAAGATGTATTTCGCAAGTACGGATCATCAATCACCTTATCTATTGCAGAGGCTTTCCTCATCGATAAAAGCCTGCAGTTTGTCACCATAGACACTTACACAAACGACTATGCTCTATGTATATTACCTTCGTGTATAAATATTTTGAAACTTAACATGATGTTGGGTTTAGACAAGATGTACAAATACGAGTTTTATGTGAGGTCGATTCGTCTGTAGGTATGATTTTATGGCGTGTTTCGTATTTTTATTGTTACATATTTTTTAATAAAAGCCATTAAACATGTTGAAAAAGATATATATTCCTTTATTATTGTGCGTGGTTGAGTAAACCACCGCTGAATCGAAATAAAGCTGTATGAATTTAATTCTACATCCGTTTCTTTCTCCATCACACATCGGCATCATGGAGGTCAAATGTTAAATGGTCAAGCAGAGTTTCATGTCTATGTTAGGTGTCAGTAGTGACAACGTTGCCATCTAACTGTTAATGTAATGTTATTCGGTTACAAGGTCGAAATTATTCGCGTATTAAAGTTCAGTGTAACGGAAAAATTAAGCAATGCCCACTGTGCACGGTATTATATAAAACTTTTTATTTGAAAATAGAATGAGGCAAGATTTTGTGTAGCCCAGCAATAGCTAGGTTTAACTTTTTATTTTAAAAAATTGGTGTCCAAGTTTTCCTTCCTGCATTTCTTTTTATTTTGATTCGTATGGTTAAATGGTTTCGTCAAAATCGTTTTTATATACCAAACAAACATAACTAGCAAAATGTTGGTGTACTATTGGTACAAAACTACTTAGGAATACCCGTCGAGGAATACAGGTGTGATGTTAAGTTATGATTAATCCTACACTTTTATCCAAAAACCAGATAAAAACACCAATTAGCTCATAACTTGCTCAACCAGTCAAACTGCCAAAATTAGCACCAAATATGGCAACACCACGGTATTCGCGCCGGAATGTCGTGACATTGAACTTGGAACACTATTCAAGTTTACATAGAACTGGGAAGTTAGCAAATGTACGTTCCAATAAATTTATGTAACATAGCTTCTGCCCACGACTTAGTTTTTTTTTATATCCCATAACTAGAGTGTGATTGATACCATATCAAAGAATCAACTGGCAAATGAATTATGTTTCAATCATCCTTTTTTTTTCATTTTTATACAAAATTATTCGATAAAGTCACGATTATTAATGTAAAACCCTTACGTGAAATACGACAACGTCGCATTTTCTTGGCTTCAAATATGAATGATTGGCTTGAATAAAAATGAATTACACGTTTTTATCAATGAAACTTAGAGACACATATTATGATTGATGCTATCTCCGAAACTATTAATTTTTGGACCACCTATTCTAGGAGTTTTAGTATTAATTTTACCTACAGAATATAGCCCTAGAGTTATGGGATATAAAAAAAAAACAGTATACGCTAAAATAACAGACACATTTTATAAAACTCTCGGCCCTCGACCCACCGCATCGCGTCGCATCGCCAGCCCGTGCTTTCATCGTTTTGGCTTAACAGTCTTTCTGTCTTTTTTTAATTTTTCTGGGCTCCTAAGGGTCGTAGTTGAAAAATTGCCTTTCCTCATGAATTCGGCAATTTTTTTTTAATCCGTGTAGTTCCTGAGAAAAAAATTCCGCTTCCGCTTAAATATATAAGGATAGATTTTACCAGTCGTTACACGGTATTCATAAATAGAACAAACCATTCAGCCGTTGAAAGCAAACGAATCGTTTTTACGCAACCATTTGAAGTTGAAACTGATATTTCTAAACAAGACACACGCTTTAATAAATCTATCGGTAGCAATAAATGTTTTGTAGATATATGATACATAAGAATTTATATGAATGTTAAAGCTTGTATAGGTTAGGTTCTGAAAATTCCTTTTCTAATGAATGCATACCGTTTCGTAAAGCTACTTTGAATAGGTTAATCGTCGGTTTTTGTTATAGAATTTCATCATAATATTAAACTTTATTTAGTTCAGAGAAATACACAGTACAAAAAAAGACTAATAACAGATGAAATAGGAGCCTTAAATGCTAGTTATTTACAAATGCCCTGAACCCCACACTAGTGTTCACTAGGATCATTATGGTGACATTTGAATAAGGTCATCTGATTAACCTGAATGAATGTTCAGTGTTCATTTAGGTTAGATTTAGGTCGAATGCGACTGTGTGGGCCTGTAGTGTGTGGACGCTGTCGTAATTTTCACTGGATCCTACAAATATTATCTGACTCTGTTTTACATAGCATCATAACAATCATATGAATAACACAGTAATATATAGGCTTCTATAATTACAATTGCAGAAGCAAAATATACAAACTTTCCCAGGATTCATCCCACGTTTGACAAGGCATAGCAAACATGACAATTTATGCTGCCCGTCCTCCTACTATTGCTTGTTTTTATTACACCCACGGGAAATTGTTTGTGGCTTGATAATCGGCACACACACAAAGGCACAAGGATACATAATTCACATCCTAGGCTAAATAATTTACATGCTAATTTAAAAACAATTGACGACCTGCATTGAGTAGAGGCGTAGAACCTTAAGTATTCAGGGTCTTGTATTGATTTTATGCCAGACCAAAGCCAGCATGTTTATCCAGGACGTAAAAAGACCCGTCCCATTGCCGTCAACTAGGCATTCTGCACATCGAACTGAGAAACGGCTTTTATTCTTGGTGTGAAAATTATCTGTTTTATGTAACGCGCAATGTTAACACACGCAAAATATCGCGATTATGAGTGCAAGTAACGGGTCGTGGAGGTATTTAAAGTTGTGTTGAATTATTACTCACTTGTTTTCTTCTTGTTGAATTTTGACGTTCAATATCCATCTTCGTAACCAGAAGGTTACCAGGTATGGTCCAGTAAAAAAATACAATGACGGGAATTACAAGTGGTTCTCGGCTTCGTTAAGTGTCTTTTACATTACATTTTGCTCTCCAATCCATCTGTCAGGAGAGCGAATTAAATCAAAATATAAGTCATTTGTTTCAAACTGTGCTGGGAATCAGCACTTTTCGACGTCAAAATTACCTACGTTCCAAATGGCCGACCTAGTGCTTTAGCTGGGAGGAAGAAGTGGCGTAACAAACTCCCCAGCAGCACAGATGTCCGTTAGAAGAACTATAATCTATCAATATCTATAGTCCTATAGTATGCAAGGTAATTAACATAACAAAACATTCAATTAAATTATTTGCCCTAAGACAGCTAGCACAAGTCAATATGCCAATGATTTATAAGCACTTTGACAAAACACAGAAGGGTTTCAGAATCATAAAATTCAATCGGTAAAAAAGGTGTGCGTTTTGCTTACGGGCAACAATGATGACGTTTTACTTGTGAAGTAGAAATAAATAGTTTCCCATAATAAGCGAATGATTTAATTAAGCATTCAAACTTTCTGGAATGATTTTCTGAAAAACACTTACGTCAAACCAAAAACATACCTATTTGGGTATCCAATATGTATGTTTTTGGTTTTATAAAAGGATCGAAATCATGATTCAGAATAACTTTGCTAATTATTGCAAGTCATCAATCTGCTTCAAAAATCAACTCAAAGCGTAGCAATTGCATCCTACATATTTGTAAAATCCAAAGAAAGGAAACCAAATTGCTTGCTCAAAATAAAAGATAAAGTTTGTAACAAAAACATTAGTTCTAAAGTTTCTAAGTAAAGGGCACTTATTTGTTACTCCTAGTACTGCATTCTTTAAACCTAGATATTTCATTCGGAACGCGGTTCCAGGCGGTGTCGACATCTTAGCATTAGTACATTAGTATTGCCTGCAATTGTACTAACCATCTAATGGAGACGAGCACGAAAATTATTTTAATTCTCTTGCAGTTGCAAATTGTTATTTAGCAAGTACTTTTTGATAGCAATGAGTAATGAATTGTGCAAGTTGGTAATGTATGATACTAATCTCCTTTTGCATATCCTGAGCGCATTCTTTACAGACTGTAAAAAAGTAAGGCATTGAACTAAGTTTTTTCTTCTTCTATATTTAGAACAACAACAAATTTATTTTTCAACTCGATAAATTTTCATGGTTTCCTGTTTATTAGAGAATCGGACGCGAAATTGTGTCCTTTTTTGTCAAATTTCTCACATTGTCTGTAATATTAAATAGGGCCCAGTATATAGTGCTATTCTGTAACCATCTTACCCTAAAAACTCGGGTGAAGTGAGCGTGGAGTGAGCTGTTAGTGGCAATGACGCTAGAGGTTCACCAAGACGGGATGACACTGGCATCTCAATCCACGTAAGACTTCACATGCTGGTAGAGTAGGTACAGAAAAGTTTGCTCTTGTTCGTAAGAGTATGTTACTAGGCTTAGAGCCTACCTAGTTAATAACTAGGACTAGAACACTTTTAGTTTCCTAAACAAAAGCAAGTTAGTCTGGTTCCCATTGTTATCAAGTCGGTAACATGAACGATAACAAAATAGGATCAGAAAAACAGACTCGAACATGTTAGCATATTACAAAGCACATGTACCATCGAAATGAGCATGATGGCGGCGACTCTTAATTTAACGTATTTGCATTTTGAGGTTGAGAATCACCGGGAGCTCGGTGTTATACCGTACTAGATGACCCGGCGAAATTCGTACCGTCTCAGAATATTATCCTAAGTTTTTTTTTGGGAATTTTTCACTTTTGTTATTGCTATTCGGTGCGGAGACAAAAAAACAATTTTCATGATAATCGGTCCAGCCGAACTTGAGTTATAAATGGTGTAACTAACCCGACTCTGTTTTATTTATAAAGAGATAAATTTAAACCGAATATACCAGAAAAAAAACATCCAGCAAATATTTTATCCGCTATTGAAACATGAATTAAAAAGAAGTCTAGTTGAGAGCTAGAAGTCCCTTAAAATAGTCAAATTTCCAAATAATTTATGTAAGTATTTAATTCACTGGGTTATGGAGGTCAAACATGCAGTCCTCCGCTCCACGAAGAATACTGATATTCAGATGCATCCAGTAAATCTAGAAGCCGATCGCAACATTGGGAGACGGATTATGAAGACTAATCTTAGTGCTGAAACAGGAAAGTGTCATAAGTTAAGATCCTCCTAGATTTTTTCGATTACAATATCATAATGTGTACTCGTATTATGTAAAACGCTTGCTGTGTCACCAAACCCAATAAAGAGACCGTTACGTAGACAGTAATAAAAATTTCACTAGACAGATGACGAATTCAGTGCAACATGCATTAACGACAGGACGACACGATTCGACACGAATACGTACGACTGATAATTTACGTACACGTATATACAGAGGCTTTCGCTTTGTCGCATCACTGCCTTTAATCGAATCAATTACCTGAAATCAAGCCTGTTTCACTTATAGAGCAGAATTATTTCGATCCATGTTCCAAATCTATACAATGTTTACGTTCGAGTGTGATTTTGCATTTGTAAATACTAAATTTAGAACGCATACATAAACGACAACTGGCAATATTTGCACGATAATGTTACCGACTGCCATAAATAACTAATATCTAACCTAAACCTTTGGTTTATTTGTACAGTATTTATGGCCTATCAAAATGTATGCAATATGACAGTCCAAACGTGGCACATGTCCCTGTGTTACGATATTGTGTATAGGTGTCATTAACAGAATTAAGGCAACGTGAATAAGTACAAAACAATAACGCGACTAGTGAGTGGAGGGCATCAGTGTTTGGCAAGGCGCTAGACGAGGCAAGATGCACGAAGCCGCACGATCGTGACCGAAACTGACGGACGACCGGCCTCGGGTCGTTGCGAAACATCTCGTAGAAACATTGTGGCTGCATGTCTCGTACAAAATTCGCGATTGGGACACAGATTCGCGAAGAATACCATTCAACTGTTGTATAGAACAGGTATTGTTTAAGTATCGAAGACCTTCGGCACTTTGTGAACTCCCCATTCATCCCATTATTGTGTGTAATAGTGGCATTACACACGAGTTGTGCCTATTAATGTGCGTTGCCCAACTGAGGTCAGGTCTCTGATATTTATCTAATATCACTTAGACGTTTATTTAGCTGTAATGATACGCTATGAAGTACTGTTTACAAACAGCTTTGTTTTGTGCTACGAAATAAGGATTAAATTGCCTTTTTTATCTTTGGAAGAGTAGATTTGGCATAAGCTATAGCAGGGTATAAGATAATATTTTCAGCATAATTTAATTACTATCAGGTATTTTGCTAATTGCATACCCAAAAAAAACCTAGTGTAAGCTAGGAATATCCTTTTAAGTTTCACCTCAATTATCGTTTTCCTTAAAGTGCACGAAATCGAAATACGTGTAATGGACGAATACCAGCATAATTGAATTGAAAATAGCTTCATTTAATTCGGAAAGCTTTTAACATAATTGTACATCGGAGTTAAAATGCTTATGATCCATAATTTCCATATTAGGTTGAGGAAGTTAATTACGTGAAACCCTGAGTGCGCCTGCACATGACGATCCTTACCTTTAGCGATCGTGATGACGCGTATTACACTTTATTGATGAGATGACGATCGTAATTACTGCTTACGGTCATGGAGGCAATGGTGTCAAGGTTGCATCACGTATACACGTACCTTTATACCTGTAACATTACACTGAGCATCTACGCGCGTAGGTACTGATGTTCTCCGCCTGACAACTGACGATTCCGGGTACATACCACGATCTATTCTTAATACTATTTGCATAGACTTTACCTCAATGATTGCTCATGACGTGTCTTTTAATAATGCTTAGCGAGAAATAGCAGATATTTACCAATTAAAGTTTACTTAAGGATCCTGTTTGACACAAAAACATGCAAAGAGGCGTGTCCGTTCAAGTGGTTTACTAGTTATTAAGTCGGAGTTTCTTTCCGTTGTAGACTTTAGCAAGCAATACGTCGCCCGAAGCGATGTCTTCGAGACATGTTCAACTTCAGACATACTCGTCGGGCGAAATACCTACTTGAATTGACTTACGTAACAAGAACAACGCATGGTTGACCAATGTTACAAGACAACCTGTTAAGTTACAGGCTCTAAGACAATCGCATGTATTTTCGGTTACGGTGGCAGGTGGCACTAGCAACGTAGTGACATCATACTGCCAATGTTTGTAAGTTCCGATCGTAGGCGAAGCACGTATTTACTCGACACACTAACCGATACCCAACAAGCATAGGTTCCACAGTCACAAAGATAATGTTTACACTTGGCGTAACCATTCGTCCGGATTAGGTCTTGTTATTCGTCCGGATTTTTGGGCTATTGAATAATGAAAAAAGCAAGATTTTAATGTAACATCCGGACTTTTTTTGTTAGGGTTTTTTTAAATTTCGATATGGTAACCCTAGAGGCTCAGGTTACTGAACGGTTAATAATGTTAATATATCGTTGTTGCATCGGAAAGGTTGGATTGCTCAACGTGATACGTAACGCGGTCCAGTGCCCTGGTCACTCACACATACCTGAATTGAAGCCCGCTTTTGGGAGATAAGGTCTTACGTAAATCTGTGTTTTTGTTTTGGTATTAAATAATAATTACTGGCAATTAGTACCAGATACAATTATTACTATGCTTGAATAATGTATAGGTATATAGGTATGTATATTTATTATCTTAATAATAATATTGTGTCAAGTAGTCAAAAGAAAATTTTTGTTTTGGTTGATTTGCTTCATTGAATATAAAGAATCTGAACCTGCTAAATAAACGAAAAACAAAAGCTATGCAAATTTCCATTATAATTTACGACGAAATAAACTAGAACGATAAATATTTGAGTCCTATAATATCAAATGACGAAATACCGAATTAATAAAACATGTAATTAAGACATTGCGAAGATTTGAAGGTCTTATGGAATTTTACTAATCAATCCATTTTATTTAAATAGCTGATCTTTGGCATGTCAAGTTCAAAAGCAGAAAGTCAAGACAGCCATGAAATTATTCTGCTTATACTAACATTCCTTTGAGATACGACTGTCAGCAGGCCTTGCAATCAAATTACAAAAACGTCACGGTTTTTGTCGAATTGAATAGTTTACATTTGTCAAAGAGTGCTACGCCGTAGCGGCGTAGACCTGAAGGGTCTGGAAGTGTAACATGCTTGGCCAGAATTCTTAGACTTCGGAAAGAAAAACGTAGTACAGTTACTAGTTCCTTTATTAGCAACGTTTTTAAAACGTACACAAAATACTTACTTCACGTAATTACATATTTAAAAAAACGGTCGCAGATGCGTAACTCAATGGAGGGCTCATGTGATTATTCCCGCGAATAATATTGGCGCAGTCTTCGACCGAACTTATTTATGCAATAAATTCTTTAAGTATAAGCAATGTGAACCGGTGTGTAAGTCACATATGCCTCAAGCATTTCTGTACGATTTCGTTGCGTATGATTGAGAACATGACGCCATTTTCGTCACAATCAGATTTACGCCCGTCTAACTTAATTAACTGTGAATAGACCATTGTTCGGCTTTGATGCCTTTTTATGATAAATTTACGAAACTTTGTACACGAACGAGTCTTATGAATTGAAGATCGAATCCTTCTCACTCGTTGTTTTTATGAAGTTTTTACTATTTTGTCGAAATAACTTCGGTTCATTTAGTACGCGAAGGTTACGCAGACGGATGTTTGAAAAATGGAAATAACTGTGTACGTAAACTTGACACTGAGTGTAAATGACATTAACAATATTGTTGCGCTATGCCACTAATTCACACATCATCAGTAACTTGTTTAATTTTTAACCGATTTAAAAAAGGTTAAAGTTTCGTCATAATTTAATCGATATTATTATCGATTATTGTGGAACGATTTTGAAAATTCATCGGTAAGGAAACTTGGTGGTCACATACAATTATTTTTTTCTTTGCTTGGGTAGTTTTTCGAGTATTTTTGATACTTATATGTATTTAATACACTTTGAGTACCTATCTTGATGATGTTATAATACTTCCTGTCACTGTTGTTTCCATAGCAAGTAGTGGTTTCGGAATTGATGTGGAGTGGGTACCATAACTAAAAAGTGACACTAGTAGACTCTACACTTACTTAAATTCTCGTGAGAGTATTCAAAAATAAATCGTAAAAAGTTCGCATACCTACATAATCCTGGCCACTAACGAATTCTACGAGATTAATTTTTAAAAATAGAATGTTGTGCTAAAGCTTATTTGGAAGAAGGTGATTGTTTTTCGTGAATTGATCATTGTAATTTTCTGATTTGATTAGGTATTAGCTAATCTATGTAATTTAATTAACTTTCACATTTTCTTATGCTTGTTAGATTGTTTAGGAGTCCCAAATCATTCATGTATAAAAAATATTGAATATAGTTTTGTTTTTAAGTTTAGTTTTTTTGTTGTTTTTGTTTTACACCGTATGTCTCTTGTTACAGATGCACGCGTGGTTGTTGGTGGCGTGCGTGGCTGTGCTTGCGACGCTTGCAGTAGCACAGAAACCTGGACGTTTCCTCTCACTACCTAACCCCCAGAAATGCGCTAGCAGTAAGTATAAAAACAACTTCATTATAGGTATTAATTACCAGTGTTAGATTCGAGTAACAGTATTTTTATTAATACTTAGTGCCAGTAAAAGCAAAGATAACACTGAAAGCTTTCTTTGAATTTTGTACTTAAATACAAACGGAAGTCCTAATTTACACTGGTATGATAAGTACTTACCTGCCTAAATATTCCCAAAACTAGGTAAAACATATCGAAAACTGAAAAGTCTTCAGAAAACTCAGAATCTGAAAAAAATACAATAATAACCTATAATGATTTAGGGATATGAGGAACAGGGTGTAAAGTTCACTCATACTCTCAGAAAAGGGAGGATCCTCCGACCAGATGGATGTCGTATCTGGTGGGCAACTGCCCGATGATTGTTGTCGGGAAGTTGTAAATATGCTAGCTGCGCGGTAAACTATGATTGCGCGATGCAGGATTAGTGTGATGCGTTGTTCGCATGTGGCGGTGTAGATGCTGCCACAATGATATATGTAGTAAGAATTTGTTTACAAAACACGAAGTATCTCTTACATAGATTGTTGCTCTAGTGTAAGTTTATTTCATTTCTAGACTACTTATCTGCCTACATAGTAACAATAAATAATTAAGTATAATTACTCATCACGAATGAGTATCTATGTAAATAATAGAGAAACAGGTTCATTTTTGTCAATGTTGCTTCAAGGTAGCTAAGCGATTCAGTTGATGTAACGTATCGATGCTGTTTCGAATCGGGACTCGCTTTTCAGTTTAAAAAAAAGACACTCTTTTCATTTTCGGTAATTCATTGTAATGCATATAATTAAGTATTTATTTACGAGTATTTAATCAAATAATATACCGATATTTACGGAATACTGTACGTCTGCTATATACTATCCTAACGCTTAGGCATGATAGCATAGCATGATCAGCCTATTATGTTCCCACTGCTGGGACACAGACTTCCTTTCTGTGAGAGGGAGTGGGCCGTAATCTAGCACGCGGGCCCAGTCCGGGTTGGTAAATGTCAGATGTCTTCAAATTTTTTGTTCGGTTTCCTCACGATGTTTTCCTTCACCGTTTGAGAGCAGTGGTGATGAAATTATTTACACAAAGTATAGTACCTGTCTGGGTTCGAACCTACGACCTACAACTCGTAAGTCGCGGACGTTACCGCTGGGCCACCAATGCTCTCTAGTCCTAATTAATTGTGCGCACGTTTTTTTCTTCTTCAAATTACTTAATCTTGATTATCTAATATTTAAACATTATGCCGCTGCTTAATGACGGTAGAGTAGACAGGTTTTAAAAACGTGGATAATAGGCTCGTAAATCACCCAACTTTATCTTTTCTTTTTTCATTTGAATTATTCATATAAGAATTCTGGTTTCTACCTTTGAGTATGAATAACTAGCTTCTCCCTGCGTCTTCGTCCACGTGAAATTTCTTGTTTTAACATTAAATATACCCTATGACACATGGCAGTACAGTGGAATTCTATTAGTGAAAGAGTTTTGGGAATGGGATCAGTATCCGAAGATTACCCTCACCATCATAACTCACAAATATTAACCTCTTTATAATATTATTAAGTATAGACATCAAAAACGTCTGATTAAATGTGCAATGGATAAAAAAACACTAAACTTTGACGAATGACGTCCAAAACTCATACTAAATCATATTTGACCTTCTAAAACATTCGCTTGATGTACAGTAGGTTGCACGTCAGCGATTACAGAATCGATACAAGCTGGCGTCTTATTTTATTGAAACTCTGTACTACACTTGGCCAGTTTGGAGTGTCGTGCGGTCGACTGTACCAGGAACTCACAGAAAGAAGCCTTGAACTTATTTCGCTTACAAAACCTTAGACGACCGTGATGAGAAAACTTGCTTGTAACATTATTATTCATTTATCTTTAGGTTGTAAATTGTTGTGTGAACTATGCCTCTTTTCGTCGTCATTAAAAAAAACTGCTTCTAAGAAGTTATATTGGTGATTAGAAAAAAAAAATCTCTTTCGTATCGCTTTATTTATAATGTTATAATATTTTTATTTTACGAGCATATATTTTATCATTCACGCTTTACTGGCTAACAGAAAAATTTCTACTAATAAGTTCCTAGAATAGGTATTTTCCATGAATCCAGTTTTGTATAGATTGGATGTTACTTCGTCATTTGTAATTTTATAATGTTCGTCCGTTAATGATTCTAATTTCGTATTCTGATCAATTGATCAGAATACGAAATTAGAATGTTAACACTAGAAAGCTTATTCATTTGAAACCATAATATTCAAGTACAAGAACAACATAGGTAAACGCCTTCGATCAATAAGGTAAACACGCTCCAAAAAATAAACATTGCACGATTTGTACGGTATACGCGTAATCTATCAAACTATGAAGAATCAGTACGTAATTATTACGTATATAGGAAAGTAAAAGCTTCCGCGGGTCATTGACCTCGCAAGGTCGCGGACTCGATGGAGGACAGGGCCGCCCCTCCCGGTTTCCCCCCTCCTCTCTCCGACGTCCGTCCGCACTCAAGTACGTTCTCGTAATTGGGAAAAGCACTTTACAGTTTCCTCGTCAAGTGATCTTTTTCTTTTAAAGTTGTTTAATGTACACGGATATATTTTCAACCTGCTAGCTCAGTTTTTAGTGCGTAGAACTCTACTGCTTTTGTAGTGCTAAAATACTAGGGAGGTATTCAAACTATATAATCTTTATGTTTATGACAGTAAATTTCCAAATTTTGATTATACAATTAATGCAAATCAAAAATCCCCTTTGTGGTCTAAAGTTTTCATATTATATAGAATATTTTGTTTTCTAAACAGAACATCGATCCATACTATGTATCTAGCTCTGTGATGTCTACAATTCTTATAAATCACGAAACTATGTGGTGGTCTTCAGTAATTTATAATTTATTGAAAATATGAAATCATTTTCTAGCTAGTTAAAACGTTCATTTTTTTTTTTCGATTACTCAGACCACACACGAACACACCCTGTGTTTCAACTAGTATTCAAATGAGACAATAAAAAAGGGAAGGTACGCATTTACGTATATAGACGCAACGACACTGAACAGAATATTAATATTAAAAAAAAATAGTTACAGTAACATATTTTGTCGCATATTTTGATTATTTATTTTGAACTGGAACTTTAATATTCGTCTTCCATTGTGTAAAAAGGCTTTAAATATTTAGCCGTTAGGAATGAGATTTTCGTTTGCATTGGCATTATATTGGTATTGTTAGTATTTGTCAAGTGTAGATCAAGGGCAAAATCTCGCCAAGTTCTTAGAATCTTCCTTTTCGCTTTTGAATGTATTTAGTAGGACCTAGTTCATATGGTCAAAGAAACAAAAAACGTTTGTGACAAAAAAAAATATTTTCTTTATAAAAATATATATATTCATTCACAGAACGTTCTTGTGAGTAATGACTCGATTGATTCAGAAACCATGAAGATCTATAATCTAGGTACTGGAGTATACTGCCTTAAAACGAAACGATCTAAAACATTTTTCCCTCAGCCTCACGCCTCCTTTATCTCGTACTCATTTCGTGGAAAGTGAGCCGCCTGTGTTATTATATGCCAAAAAATTAAATTTGTCTGACGTATGGTTAATATTAGGTATTATCCAACAATTTATGCAACAGATCTCGGTAATTCGTTCGTATGTCGTAACGTTGGAAGTGTAACTTGGCCCTTAAAATAAACGACGTTATCATTTTAAAGGGTTAATTAAGTGTAGGTCACTTAATTTCTCTCATATGTAATTAACACACTTCCGCAATCTCACTTTGTCGCATAAAACATATTGGTTCTACAGACTTGTAAAAACCTATTTATTTATATGTCTTACCGCTTTTACTTTTTGAAGTGAAAACTTCTTTAGCAGCGTTGTACACTTTTTTTGTAATGGGTAAAAAATTTTAAACTCGCATCAGAACAAAATTGACCTTATCGAAAATTCGTAAGACGGATGATTGTTGATTTTTGAATTTTATTGATTGATTTTTAATTTAATATAAATTGTCATGTTTGTGTACAATAGCGCAATAAATGAATATTGTTTTCTACCACATAAATGATAGTATTTTTATACTGATAATTAAAGCAATTCGTGCAAAATGATTCCCTAACCATTCCACAATATCAAAAATGCACAACGTTAATGCAACCCGTCGTTTATTAACAAACTCCACGGCAACGCGTTCTAAAGCACATTTACCACAAAAAATAATAGTGACAATTGGAAATGGAAGATTCCGCTTCAATATGCTTATTTGTATTAAGGAATAATCTAGTTGTATTATTAGTTGCGTTATTTGTAATTGTTATTTCGTGAAAGTCTACGACATAAGCTGTACCTTAATTAATAATCAGATGTTTTATTTGACATTCTCTATTAGGTACTCGTAGGTACCTAATTAAACTCAAAGTTTAATTACGAATGAATGCCTCGTTGGTAGTGGTCGCAAGAGCTACTGTTGAGCACGAGGTCCTGGGTTCGATACCTAGATCGGGAAAAGTGTAATTAGGTATTTGTGCCCGGTTGATGGCAATAGGCTCGCCCCCTATTACATGGGACTTACGTATAACTGGCGAAATGTGGGTGTACTATAGGTACACCTCTGGCTAACCCTTCTGGGATTACAGGCGTGATGTTATATGCTTAATCGGCTGAAAACACTGAACCAAACACAATTAAAGTTTTATTGTTATTACGCCTTTGGGGTTTTGTGTACCTCAAATTGTTAATACATATTTATGTAGACTAACTTCAAGTTTATTTTCATAATCAGTTTTTGTGATGTGAAAGTATTGAGACATCTAAATAAACACGTTGTTAGCCTGTTAAGTCTTTTCTCTTTTCGCAGCTGCCTGCTGTCACTTTTATTGTTGAAGAAAAATTGCAACAGTTTTGTATTTCCGTGATTTTATTTTCGAGTTTAAACGATGTATTTTTAGGTGGGTATTATATGCTATAAATCGTGTAAAACGTCCGTGACAGATATTTTTATTGTTATGTTAATTCTTAACGACGAAAGGCCATAGTGTGGGTAAAACGGTTAGAATCACAGAAACGCTCGAATTTTGTAGAAGATTATTTAATTAATAACGAAATAACAACAGAAATGCAAACATGTAATTAAAGTATTTTTAAGAAATTGAAGGAGCAGTCTAAAAACTAAAGAAACATTGCACAATCATCATTTTACAAATCTCAATTAACTACATAAAGTATTCTCTAGGCCTAGGTCTTCAACGCACATCATAAAGTTATAACCAGCGTGTGGGTTTAATTTACAAATATTGTAAGTAGTCACGCATTATCTACGGTAAGGTAAGCACGTATGTAATACTTAGTAAACATGTAGGTATTACGATTATTTATCTTCGACCGTTGCAATAATACCTTGACGACGCAAGACATCTTTACTACATAACTTCTGTACTTTTAATGGGGCATCGTTAAGTTGGAATTAATTATTTTATTACAAGCTTACAAACGTGGAAGTTTGAGCTCACGGTCGTCCACAGTGGATCTTTATTCTTCTTAATTTTTGTAAGGATCTTTTTAAGGCGTCTTGCGTAAATACATCACTATACCGTTTACAAGACTTGTAACACTTTGCGACTACTTGAATTTGTTATGCTCTCTATCCAGCTGAGCACAGATGATGAACAGTTTTCGGCGTGGCCGTTTCTGGAACTTGATATAATTTTTGAATCATGTTGCAGTATACCCTCATAACCTTAGGGCTGACTTTTTCAAAGCCAGAAGTAATTTAAACCAAGAGTCGTTTTAAATTTTCGACAGTTTTTCCATACCTAAACTGTCGTCAATTTAATTACACGGATAAAAGATATGTAGCGTTGGAAAAATCTGCCTTCAGATACATAAAGTTTCATATTTTTGACACTGAAAACTGTTACGAAGTTACGAGCACAATAACCACCGTTACAAAAAAGAATTTATGCGCCCTTTGTGACCACAATTTTGCTGGTTATTCACGCAAGTGGAGATGAGCGATGTGACGCATTAAACACATGGGTGAAAACGTATCGAGCGGGATCTGGCAGAGGGGTGAATTACCTCAACCTATTCCAACACTTATTTTAAGTGTGATGGGGGTCAAAATCGGTTGACAGATGGTTGGCTCTGATGTCGGACCCTTTTCCACTCCGAGCTGTTTGGTGCAGTAGCTCTTCTGCAGCAATGCAGCTGGCAGATGTATGCACCGACTCATTGTGTGATGTGTCTCATTTGATTGCTACTTCGTATGGCTTTATTATGTAAAATACGTGCGTAAGATCCTTGAGGTACGCATTGAATAAGCTTTATTTAACTCTGCCTGTTGCTAGGGTCATCAGCTTATTCGTTCAACGGTCATTTTTAGTTTAGATAGTGCCCTTGGTATTAAATCGTGATGATTGCAATCTCATACTGGTACTTACGTGCATACAGCTCTACATTTTAACCTTTCACCTCCGTTCATGGGTTCAAAACGCGACAGGTCATGGGCATGGGTCACGGATATTATACGATAAAACGGCATGCTAATCGGATAAACAATAGTATTTCACTTAGAACATATATTCGTTAACAAAACTTTCAAATTGTGTTATATCCCTGGCATATAGAGATAAATTATGACTTGCAATTTGCTTAATGTACGGAATGGCGAAATTCAGTTGTAGGTTTGAAAACGGGCGCTGTGCAAATACTCGTATGTAGGTTAAATAACCTTAACCTGTTGATTTATTAACCCTGTTGATATAAATTAAACACATTGGTTTGGAATAATCATCCACCATTTTAGAGCGCACTCTGAATTGTAGAACCCCGAAATGTACCTCCACTTCCAAGAGCTTCTGACCTAAAAAAATTGCAACTTGTGTTGAAACTTAGGCCTCGGATCGTTTAGTAAGCTATCTGTTTCAGCAGTTCATTAAGTAGTGAGCGTAAACAGTCAGATAAATGGTTCGGGATTAATAACGTAATTTCTCGCATAGGCGAAAGCGTTAAAGAGCTAATCTGTAAAATCTCACCGGGAAAACTTTCGTGACCGGCTGCTATACGAATTGCTCATATATTTTATAATGACATTTGATTCGATGCAGTAGCTCACTACAAATCGTAGTTGTAGTAAATTGGGCTTTAAACATTCATAATGTTCTCATCATTTATGGATACGATAAATTTTGATTTTATGCTTCAAATAAATTATGGTCTTAGTTAGACATCCGACGCAAATTCAAAGTGTTGTAAAAGCTTCCTGTTTTCGGATGTCCATCTTAATATAAACAAAACTGAGTTTTGCAATACAGCCTTCATCTCAGTTACGTTCCTTTCGATTACAAACCAATACTATACTTAATAATAATTCATCTTTTACATTAGTTCATGGATTCATTGAATTAACTAATATCATTTCTGTAGTAACATTTTACGGTTCATTTCCTTAAGTTACGATTTGGAATATTATTGCGGAGCACCTTTTATTATAGTTGTAAATGTTTACTTCAGTAGTTCAAAATCCCAATAACCTTAGAAGAGGCTGTGAATCAGTACAGTATGTTTATGTTTCTACATCTTAACTTTGCCTAATTTCCATTTTCAGACACTGAATAAAATTGCTCAAAACATTGTCATCTTATTAAGACAAACAGTAAAATATCTGCCCCATTAATTAACCTTATCGTCAAATCTACCCAGGCACAGAGTTTACTGAAAGCTATATGTTTGTCTAAGTTTAGTCAATATATGTCTAACGTAGGCTATTAACGTAGCCAGACATTCATGCGTCTGATGTCAGCGGCTCCGTGCCGGATTTCAGAAGACAATCGCACGTCCGTCAGTCTGTCACTGAGCAAGGTCTAATCACAATCACTGTGTATGTTCGTCGTCGGGTCATGTGAACTTAACACATTGACATTGTTATCAAAATCTCTAATAACGATGCAATTCACGATAATTACCGTCTAAATAGGACGACTCGTGCACAAAAAATTGGACCTTCACGATTAAGATTAATTCTCTTAATTTATACGTTAATAGCTTAGTAGAGATTAACGTCGTGAGCTTTCAGATTTACCGAAACTTCATTGACGTCGGATAGTTGGAACTTAACCAACCACCCTTCAAGATTTACACATTCAGTTCTATTCAGTTGTTTACCGACAACTTTGTCCTTGTTATTGTTTTGTGACAAAGTCCTTTAAAAACGAACTTGATAAAAATGTAGCGTTAAAAATTAGATACAAAACGCTAAACGATTACATATGTTTGCATCAGATATATAATACATGCAGATAATTATAATTGTCGGCTTGACAATAGGCGTGAACTGGCCGGTTGGTTTAATATAAAATCGCATCCGGTAGCGATCCTTGGCCCAGTTGCCGCGGCGCGTGACCGACTCGTCTGTGACTCTGTAAGCCGCGCCGCCCGCAGCCGCAAACCTCACCGCACCCGGCCGTTGCAACACCGTCTGCCAAAATTATTCTTCACATACCTAATATAGACATAGAACAAACATATTACATAGTTCATAAAGCAATTCAACCCAGTATTTGAATTAATGATGAAAGAATTGACACCGTCCGATCCAGTTTGTAGAAGTACAAATAGGAATTAGCCGGTGACGTATGCAGGTCGTGGATGCTTTTAGATGCACTTCATAGCTATGTACAACCTATTTGTATACAAACGTACTAGCTACATACTTTGTGCATTTAAGCAATTTAACTTGTGAACTATTTCAATCCTGCATAACTAGTCGTCAATTTGCACAGCGTCAAGGCTGAGATGCAATAGCTCTCACATGATGAACCTTTTTCCTCTATTCTATCCATTTCGTATTTAAATGGTGTGAATATAAAAAAATGTGGATCGATTTATTACGAAGTCGCGGTGTGGCATTATTGAGTCATGATTACCTAATGAACTCAATAATAATAGGTATTTAAAGTGGATATTTCAGTATGCATCGCCTTATTGATATTAAGAGCTATATTAAATTAAAGAAAACAAGGACATCGCGACTGCGTAATAAATCGATCCAGTTTTTTTATAACCACACCATTCAAATAAAAGCTGATCTAATTTTGGAATTTGAAATTTTTCTCGTTTTTGTTGGCATTATCCATAAGCAGCTTGAAATATGTGGTTTGCGTTTTTATGTAAGAAGGAAAGGTCGCGATGCATGGCCCGTAATGTTATATGGCGACTTGTATCTCGACACTGACATAGCGCGTGATAGGTAAATACCACAATTGCTCGCAGGCACCTCATTGTCACGACCGTGATACAACAGTTTGATGTGTAGGTACATGACCTGTCACGCCGAGGGTCTTCGATTGTCACCTATTAACGCTTCACTAAATAAAAGCAATACAGCGTTAAATATTATTTATAAGGTTCGGGTGTCTGTCACGACTCAGCCTTGAGTCGGATGTTTTGTATCCATGCATTATTGAAACGTCATTCAAAATTATTTTTTCTGCTTCTAGGACCAAAAGAGTTCTTCTACCGAGGTCACAACTACTTCTATAGTGGACATGTTCCCGCCCTAGCCAACAGGAAAGTAGACTGGCTAGACGGACGTAACATCTGCCGCGAATACTGCATGGACCTCGTCTCCATGGAGACGCAAGAAGAAAACAATCTAATCTTCAAGCTCATCCAGCAAAGTGAGTACTTAAAAAGTGTTGTGAAATTTTAATGGCATCTTCGAAGTACCATGTGAAGGCGACACGTAATTGGGAGCCTTCACATTTCACTAACATCGTTAGACAATTTTTATAAATATTGTAATGGGCTTTGACGCTCTTAGCACAAATGAAGTGTGACCCTGCGTCGTCTTTATTGCTGCGACCTCATGAAATGATACTGAGACACATAATTTTCTTATTGCAGATGATGTGCCTTATATCTGGACTTCGGGTCGCCTCTGTGACTTCAAGGGTTGTGAAAACCGCAAGGACCTCGAGCCCAAGAATGTGTTCGGTTGGTTCTGGTCCGCGAACCGCGAAAAGCTGTCCCCTACCAACCAGGTTCGTATCAAGTAACTCTCAATCTTTTGGTGTTATTAGGAGATGGGCGTTGAGTGTCTTCGTAGATCGGTACGATGCACTGTTGTAAGATGCAACTGGGCCATCTCAGTTGGCAAGCAGAAAAAAACATCGCGGTATTGGCATTAATAAAGATCCTGCTGTTTCTTGATACTATAAGAAGGTGACATGTCCTATTCTTTTCCTAGGAACATTACGAAAATTATATATTTGTTTACATTGTTGTAAGAACTCGTAAAGTTCCTTTGTTATTGTTGGAACTAACGCGTTACCTATGTCCGTCAACGGAAAGGAGAAATTCCCCAATACCAGCACGTACTTATTTACTGAATCATAAACTTTCGAAGACACACCTGTGCGTACAATTGGTGCCTTGTTGTGTGAAAGTTGAGTTATTACGCATTTTCGAACACTGAAGTATTTCTATTACGTTACAGCACTTAAGTGCTGAGTGTTTTACTTCGGCACTTGTTTGAGTTGGGTTTTATTATAGTGTTAACCTGAATAGCTCATTTGCAAAACTATCGATGATTTTACAACTTCTGGACGGAAACTCTTTACAAAAAACGCGTTCATAACATATTTCCAGAATAGTCCGACAAATACATAATTATGGTGGAAAACAGTGCTGCCACTTCATCAAATGCATTTACATCGAAATATGTAATTAAATGACTTTTCTTTACAGATCCCCAACGGCTGGGGCTACAACCCTTGGTCTCAGACCGGCCACAAGAAGCAGCGTCAGCCCGACAACGCAGAGTTCGACATCAATGGCACGTCAGAATCCTGCCTCAGCGTTCTCAACAACGTGTACAGCGACGGCATCGCGTGGCACGACGTCGCCTGCTACCATGAGAAGCCAGTCGTCTGCGAGGACTCAGACGAACTTCTCAACTACATCGCCAGCACCAACCCCGGTCTCCGTCTGTGATCCTCCTAATTTTAGATACTACCAAACATTACAGTGATCATACTCAAATTTCACATCAGGATGGCGGGTTAAACGACGTCCCGATGTCACTAGCAATAAAAATGCTAGTATTCTTTCAAACGAATTTAAGATTTACGTAGATATAGTTCGGTTCTAACAAGCTACACTCCATAGAGGACGCACATCGTACTACATCATATTTATTAAGCACCAGCACATATAAGGACTTGCCATAACTCCTACATTCGGGATCACCACACACTGCCCGCATTCCGTCGTACAAACTCTGTACAGTATCATAATTTAGGACTTAAGTAAGTTTATTTTACCTAAGGGATTTCTATTTGTACATAAAAATAAAAAATAAGAAAAAAAGTCAAGAGTAGTTTTATTTTGCTGAAAGGATTGAAAAGTAAATGAAGACGAGTGAAGACATTACAGTAATTTCAGTGGAAACAATGAAAGTTTGTCCTTACAAAATCAACTCGAATAACTCCCATTTCACTACACAAGTCAAACCGTTTTAACTTTTATTAACAATGTCGCAGCAACGTGTTTCTGCGTTGCTGGGAACGTTTCGAGTTTTATATGTAATGCGGTGTTGCAGGCAGCATGTCGACAAGTTGCCAGTCCATGCTCGTAGTACCTTACCTTCGTATACCTTTTAAGTATAAAAAAACATAACAACATTACATCACGCCTGTAATCCCAGAATGGTTAAATAATATGGTTACAGAAAATTTGTGACATCAGTCTTGTTGAAATTATACATGTGAGAACGATGCAGAAAAAAACAAAAAAAAAACGTAAATAGAAATAAAAAAAGCCGTGGCAGCCAAGAGATGACCAGTCCCCACTGACGGCGCCCGTCACGAACATGACGTATGGATCAGCACCATTCAGCTCAACCATTTTGAAAGGAACTTTATGATCCAACATACACGCCACCACCAGCGAGACATTTGAGTGAGCGTGACATACTCTCAGCCGCCAGGGCACATTCAAGTCAATGACAGACGAGCCCAGTATAGGGTAGCTTTATAATAGGTACATAGTGCTCACACGTGTGCTTTGCAATTGTACAATATTAAAAGATTGAACTTATACAGTGCAAAGATAGTTTTACAATCTTCAGCAGCTCCAACAATATTTCCGAATGCTAATCAATTGTTTAGGCGCCCTTGTGGAGCAGAAACAGCGTTGAGCCAAGCATTTTTGTCAGAGATGTAATCCCCCAACTTATAATATGCTTGGCTGCATAGTGTGCGTTTGATACAAGTTTTGAACTTCGTTTCATTCAGTTGGAGTATGTGGGGAGGTATTTTATTATAACATTTTAAACAGTACCCCATGAAGGATGAATCTACTTTAGACAGCCTGAAACCCCTAGAACTTATAGTACACCCACATTTCGCCAGTTATGCTTAAGTCCCATGTAATAGGGGGCGAGCCTATTGCCATCAACCGGGCACAAATCCAGACTCCGGGCTGATACTGAAAAAAAAACAAATGAAATAATAGTTTTGAAAACAGTATACAAGATAACCTCATTGAAAGTCTGGCTCAAAAAAAGTTTACAAGATATTAGGAATTGTTACTATTAATGATCCATCATTCGATCCTAAGTGTATTGCTGTACAATAAACATCATCAATCAATGTCAATACATGAGGAATACCTGTAATTTATGTCAGTATTACAACTATCTTTACCGAGAATATTCCATAAAGGCGTACCATTTTTAACTGTAAAGCGGAAACCTGAATAGTTTTCAGGAGCTTGGACATATTTCGCTACCTCTGGGAATGTCTAGGGAAACCGCAGGCTTTAAAACAAAACCTATGCAGACAAAATAATGGCTCCATTTTCATGACCAAGCTTTTGACATGACTAATGGATGAACGAGCCTTTCCGAACTTTTAATCAGTTTTACAAATTCTTTATTGCAACAAACAAGTCCACGTCGACGAATCATTTGATTGCTTTTTCGCCTACTTCCTGTTATCTCGATTGATAAATGATTAAAAACTGCGATAAGAAAGTCATCAGACCTTGTACTTACATAAGATAGGTACGTTTAGGTCTGGTGACAGTAAACTACTTACCGGTAAACCTATTGTGGTGCGACTGATGAAAGTTGAACGTTTTAAATCATTTTACTATTAAAGAATTAAAACTTATTAGTACCTAATTTTCTAAGTCCTCGAGAAATAAAAATATTTTTGATGACGGAATTCTATTTTAACCGTATGGTCATAAATACTGAAAATCTAATTTAATGTTTTTTTTTATTTGATAATTTGTCAACACGAAAATAATAATAAAATAAATATCAAAATATTAAGTGTGCTTGTCCCGTTCTGAAGCGTTTTTGACAATAAATCAAAACTCTTCATGTTGGGGTGTATTCTCTATGTGTCAAAAAGACAACTAAATAGATAAATGAAAAAATAAAAAATGGAAATCAATAGATATTTTACATGAAATCGACTTAAAATTAGAACTTACATAACAGATTTAAAATTAGCTAGACTTGCAATAAATCTTAAATTTGATTTGACATTGCGCTCTTTTTCTTACGGGGAAGTTTCCGAAGGCCAGTAATATAAGGATCTGAGCTAAGTAAAAGTCTGTTAAGTAAATCTGAGTTTGTAAGTTCTCTCGACATTTGTGTAGCACACACAAGCTTTAAAATGTTTGTTGTTGGCTTCAGCTGCCTCTTCGGAAAGTTCCCCGATGGAAAATAAAGCATATTCAATTACTTGAGATCCGTGAATAAGAACTTTGTGGACGGAAGCTGGGAGATTGTACCATGGATACTCTTGGACTAATTTAGCCTCTACAACAAGTGATAAAACCTCGTCTGCATTAATATCAGATGTAAAACTAGTATCAGACTTATCAGAAGTGTCGAGCAATGTTTTCACAGCAGAGTCATCCACTTGAGATAGTTGTCTCAATCGTCTACGTTTTGATCTCTGACTAAGCTGGGAAAAATCTTTTTTTGGACGCCCGCGAGATGTCCCCGCTTCTGGTTGAATTTCTTCATGAACACGTTGCTCAACGCTCCTTCTTAACTCCATACATTCAATGTCTTTCAGCCAATCAGAATACTTAAGTAATAACTTTGATTTACTCCTACCTACTTGATTCCAATAACAATCAAGACTTTTACATAAACACAGTATACGATCATCTAAATCCTTAAAGTCTATATTTTCGAGATCACTGAATGATGACAGCAAAACTTCTAATATACCTTGGTGTTTCGGTTGCTTTTCCACTCACAATACTCCAAATCTCAAAGATATACATCCTTGAGAAGGAACACTTGATCAAAGTACCTGAAAGAAAAGTTTTAAATTAGTTGCGAATTTCGTAGACCTTGCTACGATTGTGTCTACCCAGGCGTAGGCCCTTTATAGCAGCCGTCGGCGCAGAATGACGCAAATCAAAGTATAATATATTTAAAATATATAGTCTAAACTACAATTTAAGATAGTTGCGAATATTTGCAAAATCTTGTAAAATTATGTATGGCATAGTACAATTATACTGACAATTTATTCAAAATACAATCAAATTTGACAAACATACCTTGCTCTTGAATTAAGTGTAAAAACAAAAAAGTGATAATTAAAACAAATAGGTGACATATTTATATCACCGGATAGCTCGTTTAATGGTCTATCGAAATATGTAACTTGTTTTCGGAAATTCGAATATGAGTTTTATGGATTTACGACCTATGGCGGAACCACTGTGGTATGGTTGGAAGCGCCCTCGATGGGACCCGAACACACGAAAATTCGTCGGCTCGAATCGGTAGTGGGTCCCATTGGACCCCAGAATGTCGACATACGACACCCTAAATTGATTAGGTAAACATTTATTAAGCTACCTATCAAATCTTATGAATGTGGGTTAACTAATAGAGTTACATAAAAACTGATATGTTAACGCCATTCAATCTTTCATATTTAGCGCACATGTAGATGCGATTTAAAATAAGACAAATATTATAAACAACAAGAAAATGCCCAGATCTAAACGTAATATCCAAACACAAGTCCAATAACATGAAATATTCATTAATACTACTCGATTTGTGTTGAAAATCGCCGACCACGATTTTTTTATTATTTCGAAATTTCTAAAGATGATACGATACATTAATTCTATAGATTGGATGTTCTGCAAACACTTTTACACATGTGAATAATATTGTTAGTTGTATGAGCTTGGTAGTTTTTTATATAAGTCTATCGTTTAGGTACCAATGTTAAGCGGTGCAAAGAACACGTTTCATTGTTATAGAGTAAACAGTCTCTGAATTAAATGTAAATGACTGACGCACGGACAGACATGACGAATTGAAGGGTTCCGTTTACAGATTATGGATTTCAAGTTTACAATCGTCATGAAACTGATGTTTATGACAATTGATTTACAATAGGTATTATTATAATTTGGAATAGCCGCCATCTTAAAATCCGGGATGTACATCTTAGTCGGTAACAGCACTATCCCCCGAAAACCATGAAAACGACAACAATAAAGATAACTTGTCAAATTGTATTTCTTGGATTTAGATTTTCGGCACCTACCCCAAAAAACAAAAAATAATGTGATAAAAATTAAAATTCATGTAGTCGCAATCTTCAATTTGTAAACCAACCTCTGCCTTTTAAAAGAAAACATTTTCAGATCACTTACATTCGAAATCAGAAAACTACAGATCTAAGCAGTGCCTACTTCGTCCCGCAATATTTGCACAAATGTCCTGCGAAAACGTCCGTCGACCCTCTGTAAGGAAGGCAGAACTTTCCAAGTCCAAATTGGTTAAAATCTAGATTTTACGAGGTTGTGACTGACGGACAGAGAGACAGATCGACAGGCACATATACAGATGACCATAACAAACTCACAAGGAGTTCTTTACGACTACGGATACCCTTAAACATCAATTCGGTTCATATTTGGCAGTGACGTCAAAGTCAAAGTTAAAGCATTTATTTCAAATAGGCACTTATAAGGCAGAATGGATTCTAGTTGGCCCTTCCAAAAGGTAGTTTCGTATGGAGAAAAATGGGCAAGAAATTCCACTGTTACTCTTTTAAATGTTTTACAATGTTTTTTACTTAAACATGAATTATTTATTTATATGTGAAGACACACATACACTCGCTGTCACAAAAATCGCACCTCAAAAAAATCCTTTTAACCTTAACGGTAAGGGTATAATAACTATGAGATACCATTTGAATCGAAACTTATTCAGGATTCAGTAAAAATCAAGGGATTTGTGTTGGTATATCAGAGTATTGAAAAAATATAAGTTAACCGAGTAAGAAGAAAAAATCAAGATTTATTAAAATATCCATTAAACTTGTTAAAACTAACCTAAAACCTAGTGTTACTCCCCCTTGCCCTGATGACTCCTTCCATGCGTTCTCTCATGGTCCTGATTCACTTTACAATGCATTCTATAGGAATGTTGTCCCATTCCTCAAAGACGGCATCAGAGGTGCTCAATTGAGTTCAGGTCTGGACTTCGCGCTGGTCAGCGCATAACAGGGATGCCAACTGCTTGGAAGTAGTCCCTGACAATTAATGCAGTGTGACGGCGAGCGTTATCATGCATTAACATGAACCCGCTGCCAACAAAACCCGCATAAGGGACCACATGCACTTCCAGGATCTCCGTTATGTACCGATGACCAGTCAACGACCCTTGCCCGCGAGCACCTCCAGTCTGCGAAACGCACACAAAGTCCGTTTTACCGTCGATTGAAATCCGTCCCCAGAACATGCACGAACCACCCCTGTATTCCACGGTTTCTTGAATACAGGGTTGTGATAAATGATAAATGATTTATTTCTGTAAGTAGGTTTGTACAAACAGTTTTACACGTCAATCATATTTTAAAAAACTAGATGAGATCGGCGTTTCCTATCTGACTACTCTGAGAAGAACGGCCGAAACAAACTCTGAGGTCACAGTCTCTTTTAAAGTCCAGACATAATCTTGGTCAGGTCATGTGAAGACCATGTGGATTGATATCTGAAATGGTCTTTTGAGGAAAGAACCACACAGAATGAGTGTACAAGGCCAGTCAGTGCACGCATTTGTCAGTTGTCACGCAGCTCAACACAGAACTAAAGGAGCTAAAGGATTCGACAACATTACCAAAGAAAGTACATTTGGGTAGGCCGCATAAATTACTCAAACTGCCAGACCATCATTAAAACTAATAAAAACAAATGCATTAAAAAAAAAAAGAAAAATCCACAATTTATTCACATTCACAAGTCATTTATTCATAAAGTCCATCAATGTCAAAGTGTATCTGTCCATCAATGTAAATCAATTCAATTCAATTTATTCACTAACAAATTACATTATGTTTGTAATAATTCTACATAATAAACATAAAATACACTCCCAGAAATAAAAAATAATAACAACACAACTCCCATAATCTAAAACACATATTATCCAATGTCAATTCGTTAAATTTAGGAATCACCAAAAAATCATTCGTTGACAGGAGAAAATTAAATATTATTACAAGTCGTCAACGGAGTAGAGACACTTATCTAGTAGGAATGCTTGAAGCTTTGTTTTAAATGCAGATGTATAAATCAAGCTTTTTAAGTGTTGTGGTAACTTGTTAAAAATTTGAACTGCTTGATATTGTGGACTGTGCTTCACTATGTTGAAATGAGGACTTATCTTATTTCTCAAATCCTTCCTACGTGTGCTCTCCCTAACCAGTCTTTCCTCATCTGTCTCATATTCATGCATGTACTTCATAAGATTAGTCAGTAGTAATAGAACGTAGAGACTGAGTACTGTGAGGATGTTTAAATCCAAGAAATGTGGGCGACAGCTCTCTCTTTGTGAAATACGGATGATAGTACGTATAGCTCTTTTCTGAAGGACAAAAGCTCTTTAGCAGTTGTAATTATAGCTGGTCCCCAAAAAAAAAAAAAACTCAAAAAACTCTAATCATTTATTTCAATTAAACCATTTACAGGCACTTTTGAATTGTCAAGGAGTCGGTCAGTCAGAAATATGAAGCTAGTTGCCCATTCCAAAGCGTAGTAGGTACCTATGGAGAAGAACGGGCAAGAAACTCCATGGACACTCTTTTAAATAATAATGTTTTTACATATATCTTAGTTACATCGATTAATGTTGACACTATAAGTGAGAACGATGTACAAAAAACCGTACACGTTAAAAGCGTCCAGAGTGCATCAAAACATAATTAAAACAATCCAGCTAATTAATTATTAAAATAAGCCGTGGCAGCTAAGAGATGACCAGTCCCAACTGACGGCGCCCGTTCACGAACATGACGCATGGATCAGCACCATTCAGCTCAACCATTTTGAAGGGAGCTAAATGATCCGACACACGCGCCACCGTCAGCGAGACATTTGAGTCAGCATGCCATACTATCAGCCGCCAAGGCACATTCAAGTCAATCTATGACATTACCCGGTAAATGGTAGCTCTATAGTACAAAGTACTCACATCTGTGCAATGCATCTATATAATAAAAAGGAGATTGAGTTTATATAATGCAAATAAATTCTTACTATCTTCAGCAGCTTCAACAGTGATTCGAATGTCAATCAATTAGTTGTGGTGTGGAGCAGGACCGGCATTAAGCCAGGCATTTTTATCAGTTATGTAATCCTCCAACCTATAATATGCCTGCCTGAATAGTGTGCGTTTGACAAAGGATTTGAATTTTGTCTCATTCAGTTGAAGTATGTGGGGAGGTATTTTATTATAACATTTTAGACAGTACCCCATGAAAGATGAGTCTACTTTAGCCAGGTTGCTGGTTGAACTAATAGGTCCCGATTTCTAGTACTATAATTATGTCTTTCACCTCTTTTACTGTAAAGATGTAAATTTTTTCTTACGTACATGATGTTTTCATAGATGTATTGACAAGGTACAGTCATGATGTTAATATCCTTAAACAATTCCCTTAGAGAATCGCGCCTGCGGAGATTATATACGGCTCTGATGGCTCTTTTCTGCAGAATAAAAATAGACTCGATGTCTGCAGCCCGTCCCCAAAGTAAAATACCGTAAGACATGATACTATGAAAGTAACTAAAATAGACCAGCCTCGCGGTATCTACATCAGTAAATTGACGGATTTTTCTGACAGCGTAAGCTGCTGAACTTAGCCGTCCTGCTAGAGATGTTAAATGAGGACCCCATTGTAGCCTTGAGTCGAGCGTGATCCCCAAGAAAACCGTTTTATCGACGAATTCTAGCTTCTCTTGATTCAATACTATCTCACAATCACTACTCTTGACGTTTGGTAAAGAAAATCTTATACACTTAGTTTTATTTCCATTTAGTACTAAATTATTAGCCGTGAACCAATTTTGGACCAGCAGTAGGGCGTTATTTACGTCGTCAAAATTTGAAGCACGTCTATCTACCTTAAAAATTAAGGAAGTATCGTCAGCAAATAACACCATTTGTGGTTGATTTATTAATAAATGGAGTAGGTCATTAATATATACTAAAAAGAGGAAAGGACCCAATATCGAGCCTTGTGGAACACCCATTTTTACCTTTAAACCAAGTGAATTGACACCATTTATTTGAACTTGCTGTTGTCTATCATTTAAATAAGATTGTATTAAACTAAGCGCAAGTTTTCCAAGTCCGTAATGCTCAAGTTTCAAAAGCAGGGTTTCGTGATCGACGCAATCAAATGCCTTGGAGAGGTCACAAAAGATTCCTATGGCGTCTTGAGCCTCTTCCCACGCGTTAAAAATATGTTTATATCTATATATTAGATCCGGGAAGACTCCTTGATCCACACACAAATTAAATATTAAGGCTAAGTAAGGTGCTATAGTTTCAATTATGGAGGTACAGACTTTAATAGACATTCCCCAAAAAACTGTATGCTATACCTTAATTTAGACTCAACTAGCGCGTAGTATACTATTTTTAATCTCTTTATGTCAATTACGTCTCGAAGGGTTCTTAGCGCATAACACAAAGATGACACGGATGCATCCATGGCGGCTAGTTCCTTCTTCCAATTCAATAAGTCATCTATGTGCACCCCCAAGAATTTAGCTTCTCTCACGAGTTCAATTTTGTCATCATTTAGTCTTATTTCCATGGTGTCATTATTACGAGCAGTTGTTTTGAATAACATTATACTCGTATTGATCTTTGTAGTATTAATTTTTAGTTTATTTACAGTAAAACATGAATAAAGGTAACTTAGAACTGCATTACCTTTTTCCGTGAGTTCTTTAGTGTCATTTGCCCCAATAATGGCACTCATGTCATCAGCAAAAACCACAAGCTGTGTGTCGGGAAGTATTTTGTTTATATAATTTATTAAGTCATTGGTGAACAAAATGAACAAAATGGGCCCCAATATAGATCCTTGCGGAACACCGGCAATAATATAAAAAAATGTGATTTATAATTTTGTCTGTGTCCATCTTGCATCTCACTGATTTCCACAAACATTTTTATATTTTTTAAATAGAAGAAATCCGAAAATAATCATTGGCATATCATATGAGGACCATGTAGACTGGTGTCTGAAATGGTCTTTTGAGGAAAGAACCACACGGATTTGAGTGGACCTGTCCAGTCAGTGCACGCATTTGTCATTCATCGTGCAGCTGAACTGAACTCAACGAAACGTTCCCCCTGCCTCCTATACACTCTTCTACGCCTGACGTTGCAGAAGAGACACAGCCTCGTCTCATCCGAGAACAGCATAGCCCTCCATTGGTCTGTAGTCCAACCCACATGGTCGCGGGCAAACTGCAACCGGTCTCTCCTGTGCTGTGCAGTCAATTTTGGGCCTGTAGCAGCTCTGTGGGCAGCAATTTTCTTCTCCCGTGATCGTCTCCTAACCGTGGAGACGCTTACGGAAGTTCTGGGAGTTGATCGGAGCCGCTGCTGCAGCTCAACAGCATTTGAGAACCGATTGCGTAAAGACGTCGACACAATGGAGCGATCGTCTCTCTCGGATGTGCAGCGTTGTCTCCCAGATCCACGTCTTCGGATATGTCCACCGGTCTCCTGGAACCGTTAGAATACCCGTCGGACAGAAAAACGGCTCCGATTTAGTTACCGAGCAACATCACTTGAGCGACTTCTTCTGCAGTAGTATCCATCTTCAAGTTCACTTTTTTTACTGGTTTTGTTCACGTGTATTCTTTTCAAAGTCTGTTCTTCACATTTATTTTTTGTGTATCTCGTAGTTGACCTTGAGAGGTCATAACTACTTAACCGGACTATCCTGTGGCTGCCTTAAGCCAACTCAAAGCCTCCAGCCAGGGGCAATAAACTTACATTACTAGGCGACTGCTCGCTAAGGGCACCCCCTGTGGGGTACGGACCTCGGCCTAGGGCGTGGGACAGGCTGGATAAGATTTTGGTGATTATTATTATCGGGGGAATTTAAAGCTACAGGCTCAGCTACGGCGCGGGCTGGCATTTCATCGAGCAAGGGTCGGGCGGGAACAGGTACGTCGGGTCTTCGCGAGGAACCTCGGTGGCGAGGTCGGAATGTAGGTTTGTGTTTGTGCACTGTACTGGTGGCCCTACTGCTCTCCTGGATGAGAGTTATGTGGTCATCAGGGTCGGTGAGGACAAACAGCACCCTTCATCAAACCTCGTTGGCAACCAACGTTTATGTGTTCGACGATACGGTGGACCTGTTGAACTTTGTTCGCGACGCAGGGGAAATTGCTGTAGGCACGGACAGCCGCATTCTTCTCATTCAACAGTTCACGTACATCGTCCGGCAACTTCCAGCGACGGTCCTCCGTCTCCGAATTTCCCTAGAACAATCGTTCAGGACTGATTGTACGTGTTCTGTGAATGAGTCGATCGCGGCCGTCGTGTCAGCGATAGAGTCAAAATGATCGCTTACTTTCCTCCAGTCCGTTACCACTTTGGTGGGAGTGAGTTGAGTGGAGTCGGGCAGAATTATGCGGGGAATCAGTTTCATGATAACTGGACGGTGGTCAGAAGAGAGCTATTGTACTACTCCTATAGAGACCAACTGTAGGTTGATATTCTGTAGAAGCGCCACGTCGAGGACATCGGCGGTGTGGTTGGGGTCGGGGAGAAAGTGGGTGAGAGTCATCGGCGCGATGACATCAAAGTTCTGAGAGGAGGAGAGGTTGAACAAATGTCTCCCTCTGGAAGAGGTTCTGGTGCTATAATCCAGGAGGTGGGGTGTTTGGCGTTGAGATCACCCGCTACGATAACGGAGTCACTCAGGCCAAATAGGACAGAGAAATCTTCAGAAAGGAGTTGGAAATTCTCCGAAGTATTAATGGGGGGGAGATAGGCCGATACTATTGTGATTGGTTGATGACCTGTCATGCCTAGCCAACAGCAAGACACTTCAAATCGTGAAAGTGGGGGAGAGTCAATAGGAATGCAGTATAGCTCCTTTTTGTAGTAGATAAGAGTACCACCCTTGTGGCAACGAGTTCTGTCATTACGAACTGTACAATAGTTGGCAATTGAAGGATTTCGGTAACTGGGCTTAAGGAAGGTTTCCTGTACAAGGAGGATGTCAAAATGGTGGTCACGGTGGTTCGCAGGATGCCATTGGCATTGAAATAACCTAGTTTTAGGGATCGGGGTTTGGTTCTCGCGAGGATTCCTTTATCCATGATTTGGTTGGTTGGCGAAGGAGGTAAGGGCTTGCATAATATCCGGATAACCCATATTTGACCGGGTTCGCCCGTTTTATACCCTTGTAGGGTGGCGAAATTAGTGGGATGTGTAATGAGTATTTTAACAAAAAAAATTGTAGAAGTGTCGTGCTCGGTAGGTTTGTTTTATTTAAGAAATGCAACTATTGTTAATTCAAGGTCATTAAACCTACTTTCAATACATATCATTATTAACTAGGTTTAATGTATGCGCTGATGGCTGGACATGATTGAAACTTATTTTCAGGGAGGTGCGATTTTTGTGACGCCGAGTGTATCTACAAATATTGTAAAAGTAGATGATTTCCATATTTTTTTAACTAGTAATAATGTGTGAGTTAAAGTAATTACATAATCAATGTAAAGAAAAGAATCAAATTATACAATTCAATAAGCAACCAGTTTGATTTTGCCTAGCCTCTAGATTATACCATGAATCTGGACCAACATATTACCAAGCATTCTTATTAGGATATAATCCTCTCATTTGCTTGTTTACAAAGTGTACTTTTAACATGAGTTTAAAATTTTCTTTCATTTTATTGCATTATATCACAAAGTATTTTGTTGTAACATTTAACACAGTACCCCTTAAAAGATGGATGTACAAATGGTTGATTTATTTCATCTTTATTTCTAGTGTTAAAATTATGTCTATCACTTATTTTATTAAAAAGATGTAGATTTTTTCTTACATACATTCTTTTTATAAATGAACTGACAAGGTACCGTCATTATATTAATATACTTAAAAAGTTCCCTTAGAGATTCGCGGCGACGTAGATTGTAAATGGCTCTGACAGCTCTCTTTTGCAAAATTAAAATGGATTCAATATCAGCAGCCCCACAGTCAAATGCCATAGGACATAATGACGTGGAAGTAGTTAAAATAAACCAAACGCACGGTTTCTACATCAACTGACTTATCTTTCTAACAGCATGCGCGGCCGAGCTAAGTCGCCCCGCAAGACATGTTATATTAGGTCCCCATTGTATCTTCGCAAATCTGCGTGATTCCTAGGAACACTATCTGATTAATAAATTCTAGTTTTTCTCCATTCAATATGATGACACATTCGCAGCTTCTAACATTAGGGAATTCAAATCGAATGCTTTTGTTTTTTTTTTCTCATTTAGTACCAAATTATTTACCGTAAACCAATTTTAGACCAGAGGCCCTAGTGTGAGTTTCTTTTAACCATTTCGACTTTACGCATCGACCGCGTTCGGAGCTCCGATTGGCCCTTGCTAATCGGAGCACCGAACGCGGTCGATGCGTAAAATCGAGACGGTTAAAATAAACTCACACTAGGCCCACTGCAGAATAGACACACGTCGTCAAGATTTTGTGACCGTCGGTCTATTTTAAAGACAAATGAAATGCAAATAAATGATTGAGTATTGATGTGTCATCTGCAAATAACACCATCTTCGGTTGATTTCGAATTAATGGGTAAATCATTAATATAAACTACCTCTTTTTAGTTTATATTAATGATTATGGACCCAATATCGAACCTTGAGGAACGCCCTTTGTCATTTCAGACCCTAATGAGTTTATGCCGTTTATTTGTACTTTAACCTTTCTATGTTTCAGGTATGATCATGATCCCATAGTGCTCTAGTTTTAGAAGAAGTGTCTCATGGTTTACGCAATTGAACGCCTTAGAGAGGTCGCAAAAGATTTCAATGGCATCTTGTCCTTCCTCCCAGGTATAAAATGTTCTTAGTTAGGGTGACACCGGCGTCAGTCGTACAACGTCGTTTAGTGAAACCGTTTTGATGTTCATGAAAGATGGAATTTTTGTTAAAGTGACGTAACATTTGATTGAGCAACAACTTTTCAAACTCCTTACTGAGAACTGGCAGAATTGACACAGGCCTATAATATTGGGCTCTTTACTATCACCGGATTTGAGCAATGACTCCTTGGTCTACACTGGTGTTCAATTTGAAAGCTAAATAGGGCGCAAGGGTTTCGATGAGTGATCTACAGACATTTACAGACATTCCCCAGAGATCTTCAGTTGATTTAATTTTAAGATCTTTAAAAGCTTTTATAACAGCTTGAGGGTTAGTATGCAGAAACCTAAAATCCATGGGCATGCTTTATATGTTGCTTTATTCAAGCCCTTTATGCTGGTAATTATGAGTCATATGTTGCTTTATTAAAGCCCTTTACGCTAGTAATTATGTGCTTTCTCCGTGAACGCTTTGGTTAACGATTCTAAGGGTTAATAAAGTTGATGAGCATTAAGCTAACTGGCGTAATTACTGTGACTTCTACAAAAATTTATGAATATACTGAGTTTTCCAATAAGGGGTGTCATTTTAAATTCAAAGAAAAATTCCATTTTTTAATATAAATGATCGGATGTTTTTTTCATTATAAAGAGAAAGGTAATGTTAATAGTGCAAAATAACATCAGGCAAATGACCACCACGACCACGCTTACAGGACCATATCCTTTTCATGAAATTTTCCATAACCAAATCGCAAAGTGGCTGCCCTTTGTCCTCGATAGCCTCACGAATTCCATCTATGAGGTCTTGAATCGACGCTGGGCTGTTGGCGACCTTCTCTTTCACGTGGCCCCGAAGGAAGAAGTCTCGGTGGCCAATTGTGACCAGCTCTGCGAGAGATAACACGGTCCGGAAACTTTTTCCGTAAAAGATCAATGGTTTCGTTGCTTGTGTGGCACGTAGCACTGTCTTGTTAAAAGTAAACGTTGTCCAGATCAATACCATCCAATTCCGGCCATGAAAAATCATTAATCATCTCTCGATAGTGTGCAATCCATTCACCGTAACTGTTGCTCCAGCCTCTATTTCGAAAAAGTAAGGTCCTATGACTCCGCCGGACCATAAACCGCACCAAACAGTCACACGTTGAGGATAGAGAGTCATCAATAACTATTGGGTTTTCCGAGCCACCAACTTCTGTATTGCGGTCCGACAAGGTGCTTCACGACGACCCAAAAATTTTCGAGTTTTACGAACCGTCTCTGACAAATTTTCACCATTTTATTGTGAATTTTAATAATTTCAATGCGTTGTTGAAGCGTGTATCGTTCCATTTTTATTAATGGCGTAGTTTCTACTTGACAAATGTCAAAAAATGACAGCTTCAAAGTGACATCTACCAAAATAGCGGGCAATTCAAAATAACACTTCTTATTGGAAAACCCTTTATGTACCAGGCCACTCAGAAAGTATTGCTAAAAAAGTTTTTATGTATGAGAGACTGGCCAGTTATAGTCTATTTTGAAAACAATATTATTTGTAAGTAAAACTAGGTACGTTCCAATTTAAAAATTTCCCTCCACATTGTTTGCGAGCTAATTTAAATTATCATGTCTCGAAAAAAATGGATCTGCACCGGGAACATTTTCGCGCTATGATATTTTACGATTTCAAGTGTCGCCTGAAACCGGTCCGGTAGACTTCAAATTTCATTCATGGATGAAGGCCCTGCTAAGGCAACCGTGTATCGTTGGCACAACGAATTCAAAAGCAGTCGACTTACTTTGACGGCTGTGACGGAAGACAGTGCTAGCAGTGAAAAATTTAATCCAAGACTATAGGCGAGTTACGTTTTAAGAGATACAGCACATACTGCAGGTTGGATCGGGAAGCCTTCACGAAATTATACACGTACATCTTCGCGTGAGGAGGATAGTTTCACGCTGGGTGCCACATAACCTCAACGATGCTTAGAAGCAGGCCCGGGTGGAATGGTGCCGTGATATGATAAACAAGTTTGAAGCAGGCTCTTCTCGGCGTGTTTATTTTATTTTATTATTTTATTTTATATCTTTAGAAAACTTACAGCTAGGATACAGATAGTTGACAGATAACGAAAGAAGGCCAATTAAAAGTTTTCACTGACAATAAGAGGGTAGCACAAGAAACAGTAGACAGGCAAGATAAAGTAAGAATAAGTTAGCACTCGGAGAAAATTAAGAAAAGAATGAACAGGTTTTAGTGATTTTCAAAGAAGTTGTTACACAGCATTTTTTTTTAGTTTTCCTAAACACGCTGGTGGAGAATAAATCTAGATTATCAACACTCTGACACATCGAGTTATAAGCCCTGCAAGCTCTTATCATGTATGAGTTTTGTCGATATATGCACCGCACAGAAGGAACGTACAGAGGTTGATGATTCCTTAAGGTGAAGGATGGAACACGCAGCCCAATTTTGCTCATCAATTCAGAACAGTCGGTTGAACCATTTGCCAAATTGAATAAGAGTACCATATCTGCAATTTTTCTCCGCTCTATTAGTGGAAGAATGTGAAACTTCCTGCAGCGGCTGTAATAATTAGGCAAATAGGTTTTGGATTTAAACTGAATGTACCTTAAGAATTTATTTTGAATACTTTCGATGCGATTGACGTAAGTATTGTAAATGGGATTTCAAACTGGTGAGCAGTATTCGAGATGACTGCGTACAAAAGCACAATAAAGAATTTTAAGTGTTTTGATATTTTTAAAATCGGCTGATATCCTCAGGATGAACCCTAGTGCCTTAGAAGCTTTTTTAATAATATTATCGATGTGTGTGTCAAAAAGAATTTTCGAGTCAAAAATTACGCCTAAGTCTCTAATCGTATTAACTCTGGCTATTGAAGTGCTGGCTAGTTTGTAATCGTAAAGAATAGGTTTAGGTTTACGAGTAAAGGTACATGTATAACATTTTGAGACATTTAGATCCAAGTGGTTGGCTGTACAATACTCTTGGAATCTGTCCAGATCATGCTGGAGACGTTCAGCATCTTCATAAGTTCTAATTTCGCTTAGGATCTTCATGTCGTCCGCAAACAAAAGAACAGTTGAGTAAGAGAAATATGACGAGACGTCATTGATAAAGATGTTAAATAACAGGGGTCCCAAAAGCGATCCCTGTGGAATCCCTGAGGGTGTAATCATAGTTCTCGATGTGTATCCATTGAGAACAACAGTTTGACATCTGTTGGCTACATAAGATGAGAACCACCTGAAGAGATTTCCACTAATACCTATAGCCAATAGCTTACGCAGAAGTATAGCATGATCCAAGCGATCAAAACACTTGCTGTAATCTGTGTAGATTACATCTACTTGTGTCCGATGAGCATTCAGTCAAGTAGTCACCACAAAGAATGAGATTGGTGGTTGTGGACCGACCTCGCAGGAAACCATGTTGGCGGAAACTGATGCTTAGTTTGAGACAAGCGTACAGCTGCTTGTATATTATTTTTTCCAGGATTTTAGCGAAAATGCATAGTTTGGATATGGGCCTGTAGTTTTCCACGAGGTCTCTAGGTCCTTTTTTGTGGATCGGAGTGATTAACACCGACTTCCAACTCTTAGGTACCTCGCCTAAATCTAGGGACCGCCTGAACAGATGAGAAAGAGGAGGAGTCAGACTTTTTGCACAGTTGAGTATAAAAACTGGCGGTATATTGTCTGGTCCTGCAGATTTAGATAAATCAACTACTTTAAGTAGATTGAATACTTCTAATTCATTAACTTCGACTGAATGTATGTCCGAAACAATATTGCTTAAATGCATGTTTGAATCTTGCGCGTGGCCATTGGAAAGATCATCGTCACCGTTGCTACTACTGGCAGAACTGAGAAAATTAGAATAGAAATAGTCGCCAAACATGTTACAGATATCCTCTCCAATACTTGAAATGCTATTTCTATATTTAAGTAAGGAAGGATAAGCATTGATTAGATTTTTTGATTTTACGTACGACCAAAGCGCTTTGGGGGTCTTAAAAATGTCTTCTTCAATTTTTTTAATATAACAGCTAAACATTTCACTTTCAACTTCCTTGGCTCGCTGTCGGAGCAAAACAAAAGACTCGTGATCAGACAGATTTCCGTATTTTTTAAACTTTGTGTGGAACAAAAGAATCACGTAGTTCATTGAGAGTATCATAGAAAAATGACACGGCCTCTTCGAGTGGCCTAGTGCTCACTTCGTTTTGCCAGTCGATCTGGCTCAGCCGGTAGTTAATGGCCATATAGTCAGCCAGTCGATATAAAATTTTTATGCGATTTCGCGCAGGAAGAGTATGAAGTTCTACGAAATCAGCAGACACACAAAGAGCCCTATGATGTGGATCTTCCGGCACCAGAGGATCGGCGCAACTTGCTACAGAAACCTCGCTATTAGACAAAACTAGATCTACTATTTTATTGTTGACATTCACGTGCGAATTGTATTGCGAAATATTGCAGACTGTAAAGTTATCAAACAAATTGACCTGAACATGACCTTGGATATTACTAGGGCAGACAGACTGACCGTTTCATCCGGTTCCCAGTTTATATTTGGAAGGTTAAAATCGCCAAGAACCAAAAGTTTATCAGCGGGATGCTTCTGAACAATATCTGATAAATTATTAGAGAAATTAGTTAACTGACCTGCTTCGGAGTGGCCAAGATTTTGATTGCAGATGTACACTACACAAATATGCATTTTATACGATACTCGCGGTCTCTTCCTGTGTAGGGTGAGAGTAACCCACAAGTCTTCGGCAGACGAGAACCATTCACTGCGGAGATCACTGATAAGTTCACGTCGCAGCGCAATAAGCACACCACCCCCCAAAGTTTGTTTCGTACTTGAATAATTTCTATCGCGCCTCCACACTATGTAACGGTCGTCAAACAATTCACTGTCTTTAATACCCTCAATAAGCCAACGCAAAGCAAGATGTTTACGACATCATTACAGGTGATGAGTCTTGGATTTATCAAAACGATCCAGAAACGAAGCGCCAGTCGACGGTTTGACAGTCCCCTGTGCAGAGATTGTATGGAGTCGGACGTGACCGTCGCGCATGTGCTCTTAGAGTGCACAGGCGTTACCCGGATTAGGACAGAAACCCTCGGGACACCCGGATCATACACAGATGTTCTCAACACACCAGAAGTTTTGATCGGCTTCTGGAGGGAGATGGGCTGGTTGGAATAATAACCACCGACGGCCGCCATGGCCCACGTACAATGGTCCACATGAAGAACTAAGTGCGGAAACCAAACCCTCTAGACCAATATTGATAATGAAAAAACATAGACGAAAATTAGAGCAGTGGCGGCCCAGCGGTAACGACTCGTAGGTTCAAACCCAAACAGACGCTTTACTTTGTAAAAATTATGTCATCACCACTGCTCTCAAAACGGACGGAAAACATCGTGAGGAAACCAGCATGTCCTTGAACCAAAAAATCTAAGATATGTGACATCTACCAACCAGCATCGGTTGCGTAACACACGATTAAACACAATTTGAATAATTTTGAAGGATATCGCCATCGGTAAATGATTGGTCTCGCTGTGTCGAGAGCAGCGTGACCAATCATTTATCTAAGGATATTGCTAATCCATTGCTTCACATGTTCGAAAAATTTGTCTGTTGAACAACGTAAATAATTAAAGATTAAGATTTCTACTGATAGTGTATTACAATTACGCCGCTGTACTGGATGACTGCCCACTTCCTCTCACCGAGAAGAGGCCTAGTAGCAGTGGGAACATTCTAAGCTGATTATTTTAAGAAGACGAAAATTTTGGTAATAAAATTAACTTCAATAATTGTCAAAATGAAAAACATCTCTATGGTGATTTGAAATAAGATTGTATCCAAATAATCTAATCAAACCACTTAGTTTGCGCTTGTGGCAAAACAAGGCATCCATAGGTACTTACGTGTTCATCCATTTGTTTATGTAATGTTCCATTCAACCCCATTACCATGAAGAATGTGTGTGTAACGATGGACGAAGTGTCCAAAATGGACCATTGTCTAAATTGGCTCAGCTTTTATATAGGTGCTGACATCTCACGAGAGTAGTCAGAACTTCTATGCCCGCACCAACGCCAAGCAGTTTCAAACAACATAGATGGCACTGCGTGTACGTTCATGAACATTCAGAAATAAACCAGTATGTTTCAACTTAGATCATTATTTAGATGTATGTAGTTTCTAAATTGAATCCCAGAAGTAATCAAACGAAGAATTTATTAAAAAGCGAACTATAAATATGAATGTCCAGTGTCCATGTTCGTGGTACTATCGTAAAACACAGCACTTTTAATTTAGTTTCCTTGCTAAGCATAGTTCGTACATAAGTATGTACCTATAACCTCAGGTAGCATAAACAAGTGGATGCTTGACATTGTTTTCTTTGATGCTAATGATATGAGGTACCTACTGTATGGTAGGTACCTTCATTCTATTGTATCCTACCTTTCGTGAATCCCACTTTTCTACCGTGTATGTAAGTGAAACTCTGAAAATTCGAAGCAAGTGTTGGGCAGAGGGTACGCATTACTCATGAAACCGAAACAAAAGGAGAATTTCAGTATCGTAGCCCTTCGTAGCGCGGGTCTACGCCTAGCCCTACGACAAATTGGTGCTACGCACTTATTTCTCTTTTTCGACTATTTTATAATATGCTTATAAGTAGTTACTAGTCGTGAGGTTTTGTAGAGTTTTCTGTCCAGCATAGAAAATACGAGATTTTAATGGATTTTTCTTTTTTATAACAGAAAATAATGTCGTTGCGTATGTATTCTAGCTTTAAACGCGATACATTAACGATCAGTTCACAGTTGCCTAACTCTGCCCTCAACGCAGCGTAGGTATACCTAGTAGGCGTTAATATATTATACCTATCTCGTGCCGTATTCAGCGGTTTCGTCGCATGTTACAGTGTGAATATCGCTAATGAAACAATAAAAACAATAGATTGTGAAATATGATATGTGGTTACTAGCTAGATGTCTGCGTAAAAAGGGTCGGGAAAATGTTTTGTCCTACGAAAATATTTTGTTTTTACTTGTTGCAGCGTACAGCGTTTCAGCATATCTATTCAGAACTGTGCGATACGCTTCTCCGGCGAAGCGAACATTAATCAAAGTTATCGAAGGAGTCCTCTAACGCTGTTCACAAACCAGAAAATGTTGACAGTTTAAACCAAATAGACGACTACTAAGTATTCTTTCGACGGCAATTTGCGGTCGGGGACTAGGCAAATCAGCGGGGCTTTCATTTTGACAGTTCAACAACATTCATTGCGTTATTTACGTTGTTAAGCAGACAAATTTTTCGAACCTTTGAAGCAATGTATTATCAATTTCCATGAAAATGATACAGATTGTAATTGATGGTGTGTTACGCAGCTAACTGGTACCCGAAAAAGAGGAATTTTCGACTCCGAAGCCTGTCGAATGGTTTTGAATGGCTACCTATGCTGTATTGACTCAGAACCGAATTCGGAGAAACATGTGCCGAAGTTAATACCTTGTAGTACTTTCTGTTTGTGTGACTGTGTTGCGATTTTGTATTGTTATCATGGATTTCTCGGGATTTAGATCAGATGCAATGGAGTGCTTAAGGTGCTACAAACATCCTCACTTTAAAAAGGAAGACGTGTGAAATTATAAAGTACCTAGTCCGTGTGATTGCTGGCAAAAAATAGCAACCTGTCGATTCTGTAAAAATTTCACCGTGAAGACTTGCGCGGAGTGAGCTGTTAGTGCCACCGATACTAGGAACTGACCAAGACGGGATGATACTAACAGTTTACTCCACGCAAGTCTTCACGGAGATATTTTTACAGAATCGACATGCTGGTCACTTTTTTTTTCAAGTCAATTCAAATCTTTTATTTCCTTGAATATGGGTAGGTTACGCATGAAGTGACACATATAAACATAAGTTCTCCACATCATATCCTATAAGTTTACAGGTTTTGTACGTTAAACGATGCCAACTATTTATCGTAAAAGGCAACGAAACCCGACCAAACTATACCCTTTTTGCATCTTAGTTGTGGATACTGGGGCAGCTGGGAATATTTTTAGTAATAGGGGTCATCATTGGTAACATTGAGAAGGTCCTGGAAAATTACCAGTCATTTAAAATAATCACACTACAAAAGAAGACGAATAGCCTTCAATACAAGAAAAATATAAAACACTTTTTCATCGCAAGTCGAACTAATTATCGGCGAACTGTGGGTAGATATTACAGGAATTGTATAAATGATAAAGGCATGTTTCGATTGAGTGGTTATTTGCTCCATAATTATTAGTAGGCGTGACACGTGCAGCAGCTTAGCCTTTCTTGTCATGTACTTACAGCGAGGCCGAGATCTATAAACGTCAATTAGCACGCGCTTTGAGTTAGACATGTTCCCGTCTCTATCTTGCACTTGTAGTTTGACAGTTGGACCACAGTGACAGGATAAGTATAACGCATAACCAAAGTACGAGCTAAGTAACTTATAAAGATCTCGGCCTCAGCGCCTACCTTGAAACTACCTACTAAACATTACGCTTTTTTTTAGTTTTCAACATTTATTTGGTTTTACCCAATTGTTCTAAGAAGGCCGAGTGTACTCATACGCAACCTAATTTTAACTCTTCCAGCCGCTCTTTGTCTTTGTGTGGGTTGTTTGAGTATTTGGGGGTTAAAACTTTTTGCCTACAAATCTCATCACATAAAGATACATTTTAATTAACAATCAATAGCTACTAGCTATAATATCTTTGGAATCGAACTCGCTTAATGCCGCGCCGCCGTGCCCTTAGATACTGCCACTGAACCGACGGGGGATCAAGCGTGGGAAATGTTTGAACGAACACGAACCATGGACATTGAGCGAGGGCGTGCCCGGAGTTCATTTTGTGGAGGGTAAATTTATACCTATAACTTATAGATATCGGTTATTTTTACAAATATCGCATTGTTTATAACCGACTTCAAAATAAGAACGAGGTTCTCAATTTGTCGGAATCTTATTTTTACTGTAGGTGGATTTGGTCAGTGAATTAGTTACCACGTCGTTAGTCGGTGGCAAAAAAAGTCGGAAGTTGCATGTTTAAAAAATACATTTGTTTGAATTGTAGTCTTAAGCTGCAATTACGATTACCAAGTTAATCAAAGTTTAAACTGATGTCTTAACAAGAAAACCAAAGGGGTAGGCATTAGGCACTTAGGCAGAGGTGTAATGTTACCCATATTTCCCTAGGCGATAGTCTGATTCTTTACATTCAACAACTAAAAATGAATCTTGCGAATTAATTTAAGGGACAGAAAAAAATATCAAGCCTTTCGGTGACTTCGAACTCTCACTCAAAGCATTTACTTCAATTAAACCATTTACCCTTTTGAATTGTCCAAGGAGTCGGTCATTCAGAAAGATGAAGATAGTTGCCCATTTTACAGCGTAGGTTCCTATGGGCATCATTAGGTTGTTTATGTCTGTTCTTTCCCATGTAAAAGGGGCGAGCCTATTGCCTTCAGCCGGATGCTATGCTAGACTCCGCCGAGTTTCGAGAAATCACTGACGGAAAGGAAATGATGGATGATAACTACAATTGGAGTTATTTCTAGCACTATGCCATATTCCTGGCATTTATCGATCGTAACTGGTAATTTTTTTTTTTTTTACATAATGCTCTAAGTAACGATTTTGGCTTTATTCATAGAATGGTTTTGAGGCTGTCATCAGCATCAGAGACGTCACCAAAAGCTTGATAGCTTTTGCTGATGTGTCATCAAAAGCTTTGATAACTTTTGGTGATGATGGAAAAACGTTCCGTTATTGGATATCCGAAACGGCATAATCAATTCAGTTTAAAATCAGTACTATGGTGTTTTAAGTGTACAGGTAGAGGTTGCCAATTGACCTCATTATGATCTCGCAGTGGCCTCGCACCCACGGGATGAAAGGGCGTGGCCTTCCCTTATCCGGCACCACACGATACGAATCTCTAACAACACTTGAGAGTGCCTTATTACTACTTATCAGTAAGAACTCGTAATCTCTATGAATTATACGAAGTAGCAGCTTTAAATCGATTGCTATAAAATCTAAGCTGACAAAATTCTAATGTCTTGTTTTGAAACTTTCAGATAAGTTCCGGTTACCATACCTGTCAATTAATTTCTTGTAAATTTCGTTTCGTTTGTGAAAGATAGTGGCGGACATTGGTAAAACCCTGCATGTTTTAAAATGGTAGCACGTAAAATTTATAGGTGTTAGCATTATATACGCATAAGCATAATCAGCCTATTATGTTCCTGCTGCTGGGACTCAGGCCTCTCGGTGAGAGGGAGTGAGCCGTAATCCACCACGCGGGCTCAGTGCGGGATGTTACCTGTCTTCGAATTGGTGTTAATTAGCTTTTAATTAATTCTAAGACGTCATGCACACGTAATAATGCTTGTGTTGGTTAAGCTGAGTATCGCATTAAAATAAAATAACGTGCATTAATAATGTCTCGTTAATTAGCTTAATCAGCTCGTATCTACAAATCGAACTTCTCGTATTGCAAATCGGTAGTGACAGTACTATCATCAACAGATAATTTTGTTATGCCTATTTACATATGAATAATAGAAAAGAGTTTGCCCGACTCTTCATTTACCCCAAAAACACTAAAACACAATGCTTTCTTACAGCTGAATCATGAGAATGTTCCATTAAAACCATTGTGAACATTCATCTCTATCAGTAGGTAGGCGCTTATAACACAGCTATAGATACCCGATAACTGTACATATGTATGTAAACAGACTGCATACGTGTCAACAACCACTCCTTCCATTGTCTTTGTTGAAATTAATGTATGAATTCTATCATAATTAAATCATTCAACACGCTCATCGTCACCTGTCAAACAGTTTATGTTTGAGCGTGCCATCCACCACCAAAGTTGTCGTGAGCCATTATGGGACCAACACACATGCTGGTGGAAATGAAATCTGGTCGAGCACACGCCAATTCGGGCTCAGCTACCTTTTCTTTTTGTGTCAATTAGAATATTATAAGCAGACATAATGTAATTAGAAGCGTCGACCGCTATGGTCGGTGTTATAGCTATATCATGAAACGTAGGTCGGACGGTGCGGCGGTACGGCTAGTCGGGCGCGCGGGTCACGCAGAGGTGACAGCGAGTTGCGTGCGTGCGAGATATGGGGAGGCGTCAGGCGGCTCCGCTGATGTCAGTGGAAGCGACGAGCGGCGGCGCTCCCGACGACGGCGCGGCGGCGGGCACACGGTGCAGCGGCGCGGGGCGCGGGGGGCGTGCTGCCGGCGCCGCGGCTGCTGCCGGCCGCCAGTCCGCCGCGCGCCTCCGACACGAGTGCTTCGAGCGCGACAACACACGCCTCCGCCACACGCAGGTATGTACATCGCACGTGACTTTCATAACTTCTTTCGCTTCTTCAGAGCCGCGCCGGAGGCCGCCGCAGGACCCGCGCCCGGCTATTTCGAATGTCACCTGTCGCCGGATGACTAGAAATAGCCGGTGGTCGGCCGCACCGGTATCAGCCACAACTTGGCGGCCTCGGAGCGGCGCCGGGGGCGCGATGACCCGTCGTGTTTGCCAAACGAGAATCCCTAAATACTTGCCGGTCATCGCTTCTGCGGCTTTTATCAGTGTTACATATTTATTATTTGCCGACGGTGCGTGAGGTCAGCGAGCGCGCGCGGCGTTGTGCGCCTTATCGCGTGGGCCGTAGGGTCGCGGAGCGTGGCCGCGGCGGCCGGCGACGCGGGCGCGCCCGGCGTCGGCTTCTGCTATGTCTTTGCTCTGCTCTTGCGTCGTTCTTAATACTTATTGATACCTACGTACTCACAACTTATAGCACAAACAATAACCAACTTTACCGCAAACTGCGTCGGTTCGTCGGTTCTCACTACCGGGAACAAACTTCTGTTTGTTTGTTTATATTGTTTACCACACTCAACAGTTGTTGAGATACTTTTCTGTTGAGATGCTAGATACTTACAACAATTGCAACTGATTTTAACTTCATTACTTGTAACGACTTACAATTTACAACTATTTATCTAAAGCCGTAATGACCGCTCAGATGTTAATTGTTTGTACACAACGCCAACTGATAAATTACGCGTACTGATACTACTGCTGACCTCTCGTGCAAATTCACGTTCCACTGCCTAGTACCTAGTGGTTAGCTTCGATAAGAAACCACAAGTATTGAAACAAACGGAAACTAGAGGTTGATCTACTGACAATGACGTCATGTGGTAACGCGATGATGTCGAGTAGGTAGCTAGATAAATATAGGTGTAGCTACGTGTTCATATACCTCACACCTAACTTACTGAATCAATGTACCTACTTGAATTAAGTTCATGTCCTAAATGGGATTATAAAGGTAAGTATTTCACTGTCTCTGAAATCTCTATCTTTGTTATTGTTTATGAAACGCGCGGGAGGACACGTGTCACTCAAGCCGTACCTAAGCGGCCAGAAATGAAGTGCTAGTTGTATTCTTTAATCGCTGAATCAGGCGCGGCATATGAAATATTCGTGAAATGTGCGCGGGTTGCCCACTGACGAGGGATCCGGTACTCGCCGGTGTTGTCTTCAGCAGCAGTACACTGTGCGTGTAACACTTAAAACGGCATGCAGACTTCGCCCTTAAAGTTGGCTCCGTATAGCCCAGTATTCCGTGGCGATGTGTCACCACTTATTACGCCCTAGACGCATCGCTCAAATGTTCTCGACCTCGCACTATCCGGCTTCATGCGATGTTCGCCTCTAAAGGTTGTGATTGTAGGGGCTATAATGATGTGCGCGTGTTCAGCCGTGAACAACGTTTTGTAGCTGCTGTAGGGTCGAGATCCCCGACGCACAAGAGAGTGAAAGTTGGGAGGGTGGGTGAGAGCCGGGGTGGCTCCCTGCAGGAGTAGTCGACCCGGGACTTCCAACTAGGATTTGCTAAATCTGCTTCTTTTACGCCGGGACTGTCGAAAAACCAAATGACCGTTTCTAAATTGGACGTTTATTGCCGTAATTAGAGATATTACTGCCGAAGAGCAGGCTGCCGATGTTTGGCTGTCACACAGACTCAAACTATTCCAAACAGCGTACCTAAAACCTATGTAACTTACACGTAGTGAAGTACCTACCTACCTAGGTACCTACTGAAAAAGTGCTGCGATGTAAACATTAGCCCATTGAATCATGGTGTCATTGTTGGCACTTCATTCCCGGTAGTTAAGTCATCGCCGCTTTTAACAGCAAAGCCCTCGAGTTCAAGAAACGAATTAGTGTCCATATAACCGCACCTACCTACCTAGATAGTTAGTATACCTACCTACTTCGTTTAGTGTTTCATATCAGTGCACACAAGCTCTCGTTGGTGTTGGCATACTCAGTACTAACGCCCCTGACACGCCGAACGGTATACGAAAAACACGTGGCAAAGTAGATCTAAGACATAGCTAATTAGTACATATACCTGGCTTAATAATCATAATATGTAATCAGTTTTGTACCTAGTGTCATAACAACAGAATTCGGTTCTACGAAACATATTTTTTTTTTTTACGTTAATGTATACAGGCAGGTTTTCAATGACTGCAATGACTGATCTAAATTACCATACTGGTAGCAGTATTTGTTGTTAAAATTTTCATAAACTAGGCTCACTTTTTATGGAGCAAAGTGTTTAGTAATTTTTACACAAAACAGCAGAATGGAATAGATTCTGGATTACCTATAATATCACTCGGAATGACAATCTCTGTCATTTTGACAATACAACTAAATCCATTGCTTCGTACAGCTATGTTTGGAATATTCGTCTACTCAGTAACGCAATGGAGGTTGTCGAAATGTCAAAATGAAGATTTTCGTCTCCAGTTTATTTTGAAATTAGGCTACGGTTGAGATGGGTCTGGGTCACGTGTCCATCTAAATTGCAGTGACTAAGATCATTCGATTTGTGCAGCAAAGCTGCGCACGTCTCTGTTGGGGTCCATACATGGCTGACCCTAAAATTGAGTCTGTCAAAGGCCTAATCTCTCAAATGCATAACGCATTTAATAGACAGGTCTATAATAGTCAAACTCAAACTCAAGCATTCATTTCAATAAAACCGTATATAGGCACTTTTGAATTGTCATAAAATAGAGTCGGTCACTTAAGAAATTTGAATCTATGGAGAAGAACGGGCAAGAAACTCCAAGGACACTCTTTTTAATCAAGAAATCACAAAATCTCCCTTCTGCCAAAGATCATTCAAAGAAAGAATGAACATTAATCACCACGCTTTCTTGAGGAGTTCTTGGTGGGTTTTGAATTTAACAGTCCTCAAACATCGATCACTAATTAGTGATCGATGTCCTCAAATCATTATAGCAAATTGGAATAGGTAACACGTTTACTATAAGTATTGGCCTTATATAGCCCCACCTGCAGCAGGACAAAAGTCTCATCTCTCACATAGAAACATAACATAACATCACGCCTTGTTTCCCCGAAGGGTTGGGCAGAGGTGTACCTATAGTACACCCACATTTCGCCAGTTATGTTCAAGTCCCATGAGTCCCATGGCGAGCCTATTGCCATCTACCGGGCACAAATCCAGACTTCGGGCTGCCACTGAGAAATTCCAGATAGAAAAACCCAATAACACGTTGCCCGACCTAGGAATCGAACCCAGGACCTCATGCTCAGCAGTAGCGATTGCGACCACTAGACCAACGAGGCAGAAACATAGGACATAGAAAGTATAAGCAATAAGGTCTATCCACAAATCCTTCTTCATTTAAAATGTAAATACCGATATTTTATGAGCGCCTGACCTGACGGAGCACGGCCGGATAGAACTTAAATCGCCACGCATGCAAAATGCGCATTGGCGATTTGCGCATCCAAGAGTCTTCAAATCGTGTATAGGAAATAATCGTAAAACTGTGAAAACAAGGAAAATATTCTACTGAAACGCGTGCATTGTTAACTAATTGATAATTAAAACATCATCCAACGAGACTCGTGTTAGTGATCTGTGCCAATTGTTAGACGATTATCTCTGTCTAGCTTCTGCCCGCGACTTTGTCTGCATGTTTTTTTTTCTTTTAATAGTAAATATATCCTATAAAACTCGGCAATACTGTAGCCCCACTAGTAAAATAATTTTCGAAATCGGATCAGCAGTTCTTAGACCCTACTGTGAGTTTCTTTTAACCATCTCTATTTTACGCATCGACCACGTTCGGCGCTCCGATTGGTCCTTCACCATTCGGAAGTTGCGCTCTGATTGCAAAGGGCCAATAGGAGCGCCGAACGCGTTTGATGCGTAAAGTCGAGATGGTTAAAAGAAACTCACACTAGGGCCTCTGAAGATTACCCCCTACTTAGAAACTCACAAACGTTACCTCCGTATTATATTAGTACATACAGATGAATTTGAAACTTAATCTGTCCATCATCACTTTCATAAGAGCACACGTAGTATGTGTTTGAATCTGTATTTCACAATTATCGAATAAAATTTTAGTAACGATTCACATCGCATACGAATATAATCCAGCCTGAAACATGAGTGCCTATTAAATACCAAAAAAATATAAGAATACATGCAATTTATTTTAAATTAGAAAATATTTGATATAAATCTATGTTTGTATGTAAGTAGAGGGTAATATCTGGAACTGCCCGTCGGATTTCAAATTTTCTTTTTTTATTTGATGCCCAATTTTTGAGGAAGGCTATAGGCTATTTAACATTACGCTAGGACCCTAAGGAGCCGAGCTAACAGAAAAAAAGTCAGAAAGAACGCTAAGAAAAAACGAGGTAATAGCGTGGGCAGACAATGCGATGCGATGAGGTGGGTCGGGGGAACAATAAATTTTAAGCGGACGAAGTCGCGGGCAGAAGGTATTATTATAATTATATAATAATCAAAATCAAAGCATCCATAAGCTCATATATTTCAGTAATCATTGATTCATTCATAATCTGTTTCACTAACTCCTGATAAATTCCGATTAACTTCATATAATTTAAATTCTATTTATAAATTATCGGCTTCTATTTGTAAAAATCGAAGCCACCATCCGGACACTGTACAACAACAGGCCTTTTTAATATTTTTCGTAGCACTCGTAGCTCAGGTCTACGAGAAAACAAAAAGGCGTATAGAGGATAACCTAAAAAAAACTGTCACTTTAGACATTTGACAATTGTTTTCAGTCATTTTTGACTGAAATTAATATGAATTTCATTTGTAAGTTAAATATCACAAGTGCAGATCGACTGTCGCCAATCCGTTTTATAGCCCCCGCAGAAAGGCGCAACTCAGCGTGCCACGCGATTCTGCTAGAACAATTTCCTTGAAGTTTTCTTAGAAATTGTTCTACTAGAGGTGCGTCGCTCAGACGCGACGCGCCTGGCTGCTGTAGCCTTAATGTTTCCCGAGTGGGAGCACGACACGTGTAAAACTTTCTGAGAAAGTTTGGTTAATTGTCTTACTGCACTTTGGGGTGCTAAAAATGACCTAATTTTCTCTTTGGCTTTGGACTTTATTAAGCTAGACGTAACGACTGTTTCATAATATACGTCACTTTTCACCGATGAAAAAACCGAGAAAGAAATAGGAACAAAATAAATTGTGTTAGTTGTGAAATAAAAATGATACGCTTCATTATGAAAAAAGGGAATTGTTTTTTTGTTTTTCTTCGTTATTATATCACAGCATCCGCTCTCCCCTCTCATTTCACCAGCCAGGTGTGGGCCCTATAACTATGTCACTATTCCTAATGAAAATTCATTTAAGCTTCCACGTTAACGTGCTAAAAAGAGATAAAAAAAGTCATGTTGTAATTCTATTTTTATATAAGCAAGCCACACATACATAACATAAAAGATACATGCGCGTCCAGTGCGCCATAATGGTTCTATGTCCTTCTACATAGACACTAGATATCATAGGGTGACCTAATTTAAAATGTAACGTGGTGAGCCTCCCGTACTTACCTCCTAATGAATCGGCAAGGCAAAGCCCTAGTGGCGACTTGTAGAAATGATGTCCCAAGGACCTTTGTAATCAGATTTTATATGAAAAAGGAAAGGGTCGTTAAAACCAGTTTGACAGGTTCTTCTACCTCCAGAACCCCAAGATTAGTGATAGATACGCTATCGGGTTTGGCCAATAGAGTCCAACATGGTATTGCTATTCTGTAACCATCTCACCGTGAAAACTTTGGTGAGTGCTTAAGTGAGCGCGGAGTGAGCTGCCAGTGCCACTGATGCCAGGGATTGACAAAAACGGTATGACACTGACAGCTCACTCCACGCAAGTCTTCACGGTGAGATTTTTACATAAACGACATGCTGCAATTTTGATTCCCCAGGGTGCTCTCAGAAAAGTTGACAGGCCCTCCCGCTCCACCCAGAGCGGGAAAAGTCATTGGATGATTTCCCACCCAAAAAAAAGGGTGCTTTCAGAAGTCCAATTCTCGCACCTAAAAAACATTCAAGTGCAAGTCGCAATCTCATCTCAGCGACAATCATTGTCAAAAACTTATCAAAATTGAAGTCAATTGATTGTATTTTTTAGAGATTGGAATGCGAACGTTGCTGAAAATACGGGAATTGCCGCTCAGAAATGCCCAAATACTGTCAAAGCACTTACGCATGTTATCAGTAGGTACTGTCATCCTATAATCTGAAAACAAAGGAAAATCGGGAAGCGTTAGCTGGACTGGCTACGGAACAGCTAATACTATTTTCCTTTGTGTCCAGACTATGGGATGGTCAAGCTATCGATCGATACGCAACTAGAAATTAGATTCTAAGGGCTGATTTCCTATCGCCGATAATTCAAGCAAGTTGAGAGCCCTTCCCTTTATTTTTCTATTCCTGAATTGGCCTGCTCTTAACCTCAATCACGCCTGATGAAAAGCGATGGATGATTTTTATAAAATTTCTATTCAAAGACTAGCTGACCCGTTACCCGGCAGACGTTGTCCTGACAACATTTTAATATGGTCTTGAGTTCATACAAAAGTCCCATAGAAAAAACTACATAAGTACCGTTTTTACCAATTTTCTGGGCCACTTTTCTAATTTTTCTTTCCATTAAAACTTTATTTGGACTAATACGGACATTTTAAAACAAAAAAAAAAAATAGTCAAATCGGTCCAGCCGTTCTCAAGTGATGCGGTTACCAACGGACAGTTTTTTATTTTTATTTATATAGATGAAACGCTCGAAACATCACAAAGAAGGTTCTTAATTTAGGTAACAGCACTATATTGCCGAATGTTTTTACATGAAGTTGAAAAATCCTAAAAAGGAACGCGTTCAAACACAGCCCTAAAAGAGGTCGCTCTTGTTGACATGCCTGCGATATGAAAAAAGTGCTGCTATATACCTACCGACATACAAAACATGAAGGTACCTATTGTAGACCCATAAGTCAATGTTACCGACCCATCGAAGCTGGAAAATGTCATAATATTCGATTATTCTATCGCAGGTATAATTAGTTTACAGCTTACTGTTGAAATGAAAAATGTAAACAAATGGATCTGAACACGTCCCCGTGTGGATACCAATTTGTAGTGCCGCTTAGAAATTGTGTGCTTTGATTTGGTTAAAAGCCAAAATTAAATACAGATTAATGTGTGAAACTTCCTTTATGAGTGATCGTATTTTTTTACCTGAACAGTGTTTGTTTATACTTTCATCACATAATATTGGAATAGACTATACCAAAGTACACCAACTAATAACTTTAAGTAACTTGAGAGTCGTAGTAAATTATGAACTCGTCTTGGACGATAATAACCAAATAATTCTAACGGATAATAATTCTGAAGTCAAACAATGTCAACTGAAAAATTGTGCTGCCGCTAAACACTTCTTCGAAACATTAATTTCTTAGCCGTTTCAACAATTGCGTGCAAACTGAAAAAACTTATTAACGCGATTTAAACGTTTCACCGGAAAGACCACGTAAATTCATATATTGACCATGTGTAATTACGTGGTCCTGATGTTTTCTAAATGTTTGATTACTGCTAGCATTAAAATATTTTAAGTACTTATAAAAGCCCTTCACCTGCAGCCTAATTGCGTAACATATTTTCGTAAACGTTTACGACTAATCTGTTTGATGTTGACAGTTCAACAACATTCATTGCTTTATTTACATTGTTAAGTAGAATTTTTATCGAACTTATGAAGCACTGGATTGGCAATCTGTTTCAAAACGATTCAGATTCCGATTGATTGTGTATTACGCAATTAGGGTACTGCAGCCTAATTGCGTAACACATTTTCGTAAACGATTACGACTAATCTGTTTGATTTTGACAGTTCAACAACATTCTTTGTGTTATTTGGTTTGTTAAACAGAATTTTTATCGAATTTATAAAGCAATGGATTAGCAATCTGTTTCAAAACGATTCAGATTCCAATTGATTGTGTATTATGCAATTAGGGTACTGGTCCTGATAAGTGAAAGAGATTTTTCTAGGAAAAACATTTTCCTTTTTTAATCTGTTTTAACAAAGTGTCTGTACTGCGTTTGTTCTCAATATCTACAACCTGAGTATCTACAGTTGAAAACACGCCTACGATACCATCCAAAAATCCCAAAAAAATACTGCAAAAAATCGATAAACGCGTTCACAAAATTCGCACCATGAACGCATTGCTGAATAATATCCCAGCGCTACGTCAACTTTTTCAGTCAAACACTTAATAAGTTGTACCATGGCATGTAAAGTAGAAATCTGCAGCTTTCGCACGTGCATTAGACAGTTGAATAATTCGCTAAACTGTAATGGTGTGGTAAGGTCGCCGGAGCTAGTCTGTGCCCACCTCGGCTGCGGCAAGCGGGCGTCGGCGGCACGGCGCGGCGGCGGCAGCTGCATTGCAGCTGGCGTGTGCTTTTGCTCGTTTTACTGCACAGAATCCTGCTCACACTGGATATGTGCCTACAGTCCTACACGTACATTTGGCACGGCCGGTGTGTGTACTGAGCACTCCCTACATATGTACTTTACACAAGTATGTAGCGTAGCATAAAGCTTTTGATCTTTGATGTTGAGCAGAGTTGAAAAATTAGTCGACAAGCGTTTGAGAACAGGTATAACATACAATATGGATAAATACTGCTGTTCAGACGCATCTGGTTCTGGTGAAATCAAACCTTGAAGCTGCGTTGCAATAAAGTTATGAGCTTTTATAGGTTTTCGATAATCAACATTATATTTAAGCCTGATTAAAGTTTATTGCAAAAGAACAGTGAGACAATTTTCAATCTCAAACACTTTATATAACTAAAAGTCTTTCTTTACTCGTTTTTCACAAGTAATATGACATAAAAATACTTCTATATATTTGGTAATAAATTTTCGCATAAAATTCATGAAGCATTCACACTCCAGACTGTAATTGATTTACATACACTCTTTCAGATGTCGCGCATACTAAGTTCAACTGAAATGATAACTTAATACTAGGTACATAATTGTGTTATCTCAAAAATTATCCAATTTGTTTTGAAACGATAACAAACCAAAACATTACGCGTTATTATAACTGTAGGCAACTCATCAGGTACTTACCTGTCATACTTTTATCATACAATTTAATCCTGGCAGATTTTTCGGGTCCTGTAATTCTATTTGGAGACTGTCCATATAGTATTGTAATGGTCGTGGCTGCATGCTTATTACGTAATAGGAATTTGGGTCGGCCTCCGCCGGGTTTGGGGCGTTGACTATGGGCTTTATAGGGCTTTGACGATGTCAGTCATATGGAAAACAAATTGAAGTTGTATTTAGGTACAAATACGACTTCCAGTCAGTCAAAGATTAGACAGCAGGGTATGTATACACGATGGGTCTTAGGTATTTAAATCAAAGGGAAGTCTGTTATCGGTGATTATATTTTAAAGACAAATACATAATACTATCTATGTTTATATCGTAATAGGTAGGTCAGTATCACGACACTACAGTTTGGTATCAGTTAAGTGCGCTTCATTATCCGCAAGTGGTCATGACTTTACCAAGACCAGATGTTGTCCACATTTCAACATCCGTTGATGATTTATAACGGACTTCTACAGACCTGTCATATATTAGAGCAATGGGCGTTAAATCATGCTGACGTGAGCCTAGTGGGCCAATTCATATTAGTGCTGTAGTTAACATAATTGACATCGGCCTGAGAAATTATGATTTTCAATAGTCGGTGCTACGCGGTACTTTGCTGTGTCGTTACTGCACTGGTGCTACATGGCTTTATTTTAACGTCTGCTCATCCTGTGAAGATAGCGTGCGTGATATGAACTTCTAAAGCTCTCCTGTATTTCCAATAAGAAAATTATTCTCTAAACATCTGTTTAATTATTTTTAATTTCTGAATAGTTAGTTTTACGTGCACGTCTTTCTACGCCGTTCTCACATGTATAATTTCAACATGAATGATGTAACAAATATTTTGTAACAATACTTTGATTTAAAAGAGTATCCTTAGAGTTTCTTGCCCGTTCTTCGCCATAGGTACATACCTACTACGCTTTGGAATGGGCAACTAGCTTCATATTTCTGACTGACCAACCGTCAATTCAAAATTGCCTGTAATTGGTTTATTTGAAACAAATGCTTTGTGTTTGAGTGTGTGACAAGTAAGATCTGATTACAATGTCAGTCGCCGAATATTTATTTTCTTACTCATCACTTATATTCTTTATCACTACTTTGTCCTCCCGCAACGCATCGGCGGCGGAAATACCAGCTTAGTGAGATGAGAGCTGTGGCTAACGATTAGTAAGTACGTAAGTACTTATGTAGGGTACATATAAACATCTCTAGCTTTAGATAACGTAGGAGCAGTGGTCGGGCGACCTCCCGTCGCCGCCGGTCTCCGCAGGCTTAGGGCGCGGCAGGGGGCTGCTTTGCAGATTTTCCTTATACTATACGTAGGTCTATCATAGACGGTCGCCGACGTTCTTGGCACTTCCAAGCCTAGTCTGTAGTCTCTATAGACCGTTATATGTAGAACAGACAAACACACAGCTAATCCCACCAAATTGTCTGTTTTCTACTGGGAAGATGTTAACGGGATTCAATTTGTCGTCCCTAAATCGAAACTTGATTTCCGTCAATCTCTTTGCATACTTACCCGTTACAATCATGAATTTCAGATGATTTTCTGTTTACATGAATGTGTTTAAGATGCTCACGTTTTGGAAAACTCTAGGGAGTTTAGATAGAATAACAAATAAGCAAATAAAACTCGCACATCCATTGTTTTTATTGGTTTTATGTATCTCGAAGCGAAGATTTAATTCTGCAAAGTAATAATCAGTGGCTGTGGTGTTGTTCTGTAAAGCTTGCCGCGAATTTCTTTCGAGTAAACGCACAGAACTCGATAGTATACTCACTTGTTTTCATAATTGGTAATACAATCGCTGATTCACACCTCGCCATCGTTTGAGTTTCAAAGTGATGTTTAAAGAATAGTACTACTGAACGGAAGGCCCTTGTTTGGACCCAGTTCAGAATAAAATGAGTGCAGTTTAATATAGTGGACCTTCTAAAAACTGTGGTCTGCACTAACCGCAGTCGCCGGCACTTAGTAGAGATAACGTTATCAGCGATAGCCTTGCAGAGGATTCTGTGAAGCCACATAGTCTAACGTATACCTACATAACGTGTACCTACATGCTAGCCAACGGGACTGTGGAGTGCTACATTAAGAAGCCGTCCTATTATATAATATCGTATGACTGCTGTTTTCAGAAAGTTTTTGTGGAGCGTAGGTGTAAAACTCTTTAAAATCTTTTGGATCAAAAGTCTGTCAGTCGAATACTGTGATTTTATCGCTTTTTCACAGCCAGAAGGTTTGCTGTTTCTTTGATATCATAAAAGCCCACTGTACTGGGCGATTATGTTCTGCCGATGTACCTAAGTGAGCCAGTCCCGATTTACAAAGTACCCAACTCGTCAGTGCGCCTCGGGTGTTGTCGAGACCATCAAAGTACCTGTTTACCTACTATGTTATATTAAACGAACAACGTTGCAATAAATTGGTTCATTATCTCAATAAGTAGTTAAGTGCGGTCAAATAAATAATGTTTTCCGTAAGCTTGTATACCTAAAGTAAATGTTACATAATTGGTATAGGAAGAATTTGCGTTTGATTTCGGAGACACATCCATCTTTCTTGTGGGTGTATTAGTAAGTTCACCTCTGCCCTACCTTTACGGGGAATACAGAGGTGATGCTTAGTTATGTTTGAGCTGAAATCAGTGTTGCTACAAACGTCATAAAGCAGGTTTTAGCAGGATGCTTTCAATCTCAACGCTCCCCTCTGGAGCGGCGGCGATGTCACTAAAACGAAAAGAGGTCGTGAGTTTGCGTTCGCCGCCAGCCATAACGTATCCAGCCAACAATGAGGAGCGCAGTATGTGCCAGTGCTATATCGAACACAGAACACACGCTACATAGGTACGTACGCCGCAGTCGCCGCAGATAGGCGCGTGCTGCATGTAGGCGGCACGTAATGTATGCGTGCGCGCTGCTGGCCGTGTCGTGTTGTCGCTCCACGGACGTCGCACTCGCCACTGACCTCATGCGGCGACTACACCACCTAAATATGATCGTATGAATTAAATGGTTTCAGTTTTCTTGCTGGTTCTGAATCTAAATCGAAGTTCTGCTGAAAGTCTTGGTAACTTATTTTCAGGTTAGAACACTTCGAATGTCTATGAACTTAAATAAGATTCACTATTGGATAAAAAGTCAACAGTAAAAAGAGTTTTCTTATGTCAAATCGGGTCACCTGTATTTTTACCTACCATTTGTTTACCAATGCTGAATAAAGTGTGCTAAATATTACAATACTTAGGTAACAGACATTCCTAGGTGACATGTTGAAAACAAGCGTACTGCGCAAATTGATATCAATGTACCAGCCGTTCGTGACTCGGTAGTGGGCAACGGCTGTCGCCATCGTTAACAATCGTGGCGTCACCTAATTGACTCCTCTCTATACCTTAATTAGTACTCAGTGGTGATCGCGACGTTATTGCATCTCATCGAAGTAGCACTAGATACCTAACTAGCTTGTTCTTATGTCGGCGTGCGAGGCCACGCACCACCTGACACAAGCAGCTGGCAGCCGGCTGCCTGCGCTTGCACACAACAAAACTCGTTTCGAAGCAGACGCCTCAATATGGCCGGCCACCAACGGCCCCCGTGTCGAATTATGCTTACCAACAGATTTTAATTCCAACCTAAGCTTCTGCCACAAGCGCAACTGATGTATTACGCAAATGGAGCGTTCTACATTTACGCAGACGTTTGCAGGCGAACGCGAAACAATATTAAAGATATTCTTCAGTGCTACGGCCGAGTGTCGAGTGTTTCTGGGAAGTAGGCGCGCGACTTTGTTGAATGGGTTTGTCGTCGCTGTGTATTGTCGACCGGCTGTCCTTATGCCGTGTCCGTGATCGTATTTTTCCGTCTTGTGCACAGGCAGCGTGCGGTGTGGCTGTTTACACGAGCAGCCACTATATAGGTGTATAGCTGGTACGTTTAACTAGGTAGGCGCGTAGGCAGGCGGCCGTGCGGCTCGCGGCGGCGTCGTCGCTCGACCCTGATAATTTGCTGCGCTTATGTTACTTCAACGGCTTCTTGCGACACATTGTGGCCGCTTTCCTTGGTTTCTACTCCCTACACCATGCACTCGAATGTAGGTGAGGTATGCGACTGTACTTAGCGCAATGTCTTCTCAACAAATAACAGTCGTCGATTTCATGGGTAATTCGCATTAGGCACGCTTAAACGGTGCAAATTACTGATGCAGACATCAATGTTATTTTATAATTATGTTGGTAACACCACGTTGTGCATATAGCAGACATATTAAAGTTATCCTCCCAGCAACTCGGCGGCGTCGCTATATGATTATGTCGTTTGTCATTGAGTCAAACTCGTGACATTGGAGACATCTTTTATGGAGAAATTCGAATGGACAATTAAATCCCAAAAAATATATTATTATTATGTGAATCTTTTCGATTGTTTAACATAAGGTTTACACTATAAAGTGTTATGATTTTAGACATCATGTATGTAATAATCACATAAAGTGATGGTTATGGTGATAGAGTGCTATTTAGAGCATGTTGTTTACTGAGTTTTACTGAGTTCGGGAATGTAAATGGAGACCTGTGTACCTGGATTAGTGATCGGGTGCAGCGGAAATCGTTTGCGTCACCAGGTCTTGTGCAACACGTGGCCTGAACCGCGAGAATGTCGGCAAACCACCGACAAGATGCGCATAACATTCGTTCCAGCTTTCAATGCATGAAACGAGCATTACATGCGACTGGTCGGCGTTTGAAGTAAATAGCCACACTCGATACATACATTATTGCACATTAGCTACCTACATACACTGCAATGTGCAAAAATGCTTTTATATCGGGTGTGCGCTATTGGAAACAGTACCTATTGACTCATAATGAGTAAATCGCTAAGTAACACAAACAAGTCGCCGTGACTGTGTTCATGCACGAGTCGCTCGGCGTCGATCTGTGCGCGTCGTCCGTGACACCTAAACGAGCGAGCAGCACCTCTGCTATCTGGTGGTTTGATAAGGCGCATTTATCAGCGGGCCTCGGCGCGGGAGGAGCGACATGAGAGCGGCTGCGGCTGTTGGGTGGCGTATGGACAGGCAGGGCAGCCGCACATGTTGCGGAACGTGCAGCCGGGCGCGGGGGCACGGGGGGCGCGGGCGGCGGGCGGGAGACCAGGGACGGCGTCGGCACACCGCCGCGCCGCACGCACACAGCTGCGCGCCGACACGACGCCCGCGCCCGAGGAGCGTCACTACGCCTTATCGCAGACATCTTTAAACGAGCACAGTGCACGCCACCCGCCACTCGGTACGAATTCCATTCGAGAACACTGTTGCTACGATGGCCGTCGACAACCGACCGATCCTTTCATTACATGCGACGCGAGCGACGTGCATCGTTTAGCAGCCTGCTTCAAGGTCGTGTTAATTACCAGTCGGACCGGTGACAGTCAGGCTCGTTAGCGAGACTCATCGCATTAATATCTATCTTCGCATAAACAAGGCATTTATCGTTTTCAATGATCGGCCGCCTGCAATGTAGTTCTCTTTGAGCGTTTGCCGATGACTTAGCTAACAGACACCACAGTAGGTATTTAGATTGAATCACGTTTTAATATCACGCGCTGGCGCTGTAAACAGCCGTTCCGCATTCACCAACAACCTACATTGGCGCACCCTATAAAGTTTACCCTATTTAGGAGCGTCTACGGTTTACACGTTTCCACACTAGGGTGTTCTTGCGGCGACCATCTGTATTGATCTCGGGAGGGTGGTGTGGGTCGACATCCCGTCGCCTATTCTCTGTAGAGGCCGCGGCTCTGGCAAAGCCTCGGTAAAATCCAGGCTGAGGCTGTCGGGTGGGTGATAAAGGAAAACTGCCTACGTAGCCGGCCCCTGGCGGGTGTGCGCTCGGCGTGGCGTGTTGTCGCGCACCTATATATAGCCCGTGTTGGGCCGCAGCGCCCGCCGCCGCCACCGCGCTGCTCCGTCGACGACGTCGGATGAAAGGTCAATTGGCGCGCAAATTATTTGCGTCGCAAAATCCGCAGCGTCGCTGCACCATCCCGACAGCGACACTATAAACTAACATGATTTAAGCCCATCGCCTGCCTGTACGTAATATGGTCTTAGTGTTTATTGTATGGTTGATCACTGATTCAACATTGGCCTAACATCGCGTACTCTTTAAGGCAAGAACGCGGCGCGCATTCTTATCGGACCTCATAATAGGTATTGTATGCCGGTAGTTAGGTAGGCAGGTTCTCCATGTCCATGCCTGCGTTCTGTCGGTATATATACACGTGCCGATTGATTGCTAGCTGTCGACGTCGTCCTCTGTTGTTGAATTACAGATTTAACTTCGTAATTATAGCATAGTTGATTGTAAGCGGCATGCAGGAAGGCACTGAAGGGACGTACCTTACTTCTTTTATACATTATACCGATCACCCATAAAAACATGGATAATTATGTTAGCGAGAAATTTTCTTAATGAGCTAACATTGCAATAACCATTTTGGACACAGTTGTTTTTAAAATGTTAAACTTGCTACGTAAACATTATACGGTTCTACAACACCGCTAATCTAACTCTACATCCTATTGAGTTACGGCAATAGAATACCCAAAAACAGGTATCGAGTTCCTGAACCCAGGGGTGGCAGGCAGGGCTCATAGGGACTGCCGCTGTGCATTCTTTCTATATAGCACGTAGGACAAAAAACGGGTTTGAATTCAAGAAGTGGTCAGTCTGAGGCCGTTTCGAGGTGAGCGCTCCACCATCAAGGCACTGCTTAGTCACGCTCGGAATGCTTACGACTGCTCGCTCCTACAAGACGTTGCAAACAAATGACGACACAGACACACAACACAGCTATAGACGACAACGCGCCACACACATGCACAAGTACATACAGTACGTCGTACAGTCGTATCAGTCATGTACTTGTGGTTAAGCGGACTAATTCAGTGCACAGACGCCGCTGAAAACGGCTCTTTGCTATCATTTATCGGAGTATTGTACCATAACATAACATCATGCCAGTAGTCCCCGAAGTGGCAGGCAGAAATAAAGGTAAAGAACACCCATACAATGCAACACCTCGAGCTCTGCCTACATCAATCTAAACATAAAATTGGCTACATTTCTCCAGTGATGTTAAGCGTAGTTACATGTAGGTATATCGGAGCTGTAGCTACGCGTGGCTGCGACTGAAAGTATGCGTCGCTGAAAACGAGTCCTCGTGTGATATTTTTCATGATTCATCGCGCTTATATTCCGTGTAGGGGTAGGCAGATAATGTCGTGTGCCACACCTTCCGTGTGCCTGAATTTCGGATTAGTTTAGATAGCTCTACGTGAAGAGTAGTTACTGTAGAATAGGTGTCGCTGAAACTATGACTTTATGCCGTGTTCCATCCCTCATTTATATTGATAGTCGTATACCCCACATCGTATCGATATTTATTGAAAGTATCAAAACCAAGTAGACCTAACAAAAAACCTAATCAATAAAGTTATTGAACTGCTGCAAAGATCTTGTACAGTGCACCGTCGCTAAAGCATTTAAGCAGGAATTAGTATAGTTCTTAAAACAGTGATGTAAAGTTTCGACAATCACTTCCCTTTACAACAACAAAATAAACGTTTACTGCCCGATACCTATGTGATACCGGTATTGGTTAATCTTAAACTGTCGTATTTCCGCCCATTATACCTCGTGAGTTTTCGCAGCTCAGCAATCAGCATAGAAGGGTAATTAATTCTTCAGGAGAAGGGTTCCAAATCTTTCCAAAGGACGTTTAGGTACTTTCAAAATTGCTAGGATAGTCTACGAGTCGTTAGTTGTTGTTGTTTCAATATTGGAACCGGGTAAAACTTATAACGTAAGTATAATTACGCAAGTAGTGCACTTGAATTAAAATACAAATACTGAAAGAATAACTCTAATGTTTCACTTTGAATGTGCGGTAGGCGACCAAGCCAATGACTTACGTCAATTGCTTTGTTAGGATTATAACCTTAATAACGACACTGGCATAAAGCTCAAGTTACTTTGAGTCATCATTTATTTAGCAAAACAGTTTTTGTAATATTAAAGAGAGATGGTACGCTGGTTCGATGAAACGTTTCATATTCAGGCAGAGTTATGTTTGTGTAACAATAACACATAATATAACATGTCTTCACGCATGTGTTCCACGCAGGGTTGGCAGAGGTGCACCTTACAGTACCTATACACCCACATTTCGCCAGTTATGTTTAAGTCCCATGTAATAGGGGGCGAGCCTATTGCCAACAACCGGGCACAAATCCACACTCCGGGCTGCTACTGAGAAATTGTTGATTGTTGATTCTTTTTCTTCTTTGAGAGAGCCCCTTAAATACACACGCCTAACAAGGTTTGTCGATGGAAGAATATACAAAGAAACAGATGAATAAAAGAAATCTGTCATTTGGTCTATTCCTACGTTTATAAGGTGGTCATTCTACGCGGGCAGAAACAAAACTAAAACGATGCTGATTTGACGTTAAACATCTTTCCTCGATACGCAATGATTTTGAATGACTGTTTTGCACGAAATCCCAATGACTCAACCTTTGGAAGGTGATAGATAAAAAAATACGGTAGTTGAACTATCAATGAAAGCAAAAGCGTCCTCGATAACACCAAATGACTTGTCTCGGGAATCGAACGATGAAATCAATGAAAGTGAAAGGAATGAGGTGGTATTAACATAACGTTTATTATATAACATGTTTATAGGGACTGGCCCATATTCACGTGGTTCTTTATTCATAAAATTGGTGACTTCGAAGTTTATCAACTTTGGGTCGTCTGCAACAAGTTTCTTTTTAGACTGTGTCACTTGGAATACTTGTTGGTTCTTTATCATATTACCCTTGAATTTAATATGAACAAGCGTATTGTGTGTCAGAATGTGAATGCTTTTCAACGACTGAAACACACACGATAGTTACATTTGCTTAATTATACAGGTGGAGTCTAGACCCCCTAGCAAAAAAAAAACTATTGTTTCATAGAAAAGTGCAATAGGCAGCAACTTTTTTTTATACAACCGACGAAACATTTCAAAGCAGGTTCAGAATGTACGGAATGAATCCTTGGTTGGCTTGGGTGGCTAGTTGCGCGTCGACGTACGCTACCCTGTATATGCAACAATCTTGAACGGCAACCACTTATTCGTGCAGAAAGGTGCATGCTTCGCTTGTAGCAATAGCCACCAATGCTGCGTTAGTTCACGTCGATGCAGTCTCAATCAGTGAATGCGTTGCGTTCTTATGAACTGTTGGCGTTGCACACAGTGTATTCAGCTTGGTACTTAACGGACGGGTGCTATTTTTATGTCCATAGTGACAAATAATAAACAGTCGGTCGGGCGTCACCGGGGCGGCAGCGTGCGTGCGAACATTGCGTGCGTACCTACATCGCTAGGTAGGTACAGTCGACGCCCGTGGTAAAGTCGACATCCCTGCATCCCTGCGCCGGCTGTGCCGCTCTATAAATACACAGCAGGTGTGGTGAGCGGCGGGGCGTGCGGCGCGCGGGGCGGGGGCATCCGCCTCTGCAGCGCTCCAAACCGCTCGCAGCGGCCATCGGACCTTAGCGACGGCATATCGATTGCGAGGGCTCCCCCTGCGGCGCGTCGCCTCCATTGTGCTCGGCCTGGGATGCCTTCTCCGGCCGTTTCCTGCCTCGGCCGTCAGTTGTCTGCGACCCTGCCCCGCGCCGCACCCTGCCGACCAGGGCACGTCACCTGTCCAACACAAGAGTGCTCAGTACCCACTCAGGCACACGGCGCTCTTGATAACACGACCTCACCATTATGATGATTGCGTTAATTATCATTAAGTTCAACTATGTGCCGTTGACCACAGTTTGGACGCCATTGGTAGCCTGTTTATATTAGTTATAAATAAATCACAACACATTGTAATCCTGCTTGCCCATGGTTGTTTGTTTAACGCATAATTATGGACTTGAATAGAATATCCTTATTATGTCCAATTCACGCTTCAGCTCCGTAACATTCGTTTGACGTCGTAAGTTCCAGTTCTAATAGGAGGGTGCTTCATCAAAGTATTCAGTTAATTTCCTTAATAACTTCGGTTAAAACAATCGGCAATTAGCAGCGTTTATGTCTCGTTTCATTAATTATTTTGAAGGAACGTAGCGAAATCACTTCTTAAACCGTGGGTTCCGTAACGCTTATATTGTTGTTTTTATGAGAGATATGTTAACGACCGATGTACTTCAATTGTTATCTACCTAATATATTATATAAGTTCGAGAATGACGGTAAGCAGTAAATTACAAAAAGAACTGCAAAACACTTTAGAACAAATTTAGTTAAGTAAGTAATAAATAAATTTTAATAATCGGATCAACGTCTACATGCGCATAATTGCACTTTAATTAGGTAGTTGATAGATTAGTTAAATCAGCTGTGACAAACACAACGGCAAACGAACTGCGAAAACGTGCCAAAATAAATTTACGTCACACAAATCGCATCGGGATTATGCTGTATCGGTATCACGGGAAGCAAAACAATGTGTTTTGTTTATTCAAACTAAAAGTTAATTGACCAAGCAAGGTTCTTCACATGTGGAACCTTAAATACAAACAATAAATCAACCAGCGATCATGGCTCATTTCTCATACTAAATACGCTATAAACAAATACATCATTGAACTTGATACTCATAAGCACGGATGGTCTGTTATAAATTTTGAACAAAAAACTCACTCTGAATCTCTACTCTCTGCTACAATATGTAAGACTAAAGTTGCTTAAAGACTCTGTCAATTGCTACAGCTGTTGGTATGCCGTCGTACCTACAGCATCTTAGATACATTTAACTAAATCAGTTCATTCTATTTCTGACCTTAATACTCGGTATTAAAGTTGATAATTACGTTTATGAGCGTGTCGCATTTTTATCCGTCCACGCCAGACAACGGTAAGTCAAAAGAAGGGTTATGGTCTGTTTGTATGGTGTTTGTAGCGTCTGATAAAGCAATCCCTGTCTCTTATCCCCAATACGCAGAGCAGGTTTTGGGCAGCATTTATATAAACCAACTATGTCACACTTCCTCTTCTTTTGTAACTAAACACGTTACTTTACAGGGATTCCGGAAATAAGGCAATGCTTTTTCAGCTCTAACCTTTTTCTTCTATTTTTTCCCAACCTGTAACAACTCTTTACTTTTTTTTCGCCAAACTTAACTCTACATTACTTGTAATACACTCTTCAAAGTTTCGAACCAATTCATTTAGTTTTATAGCTACTTAACTACATTTAAAACAATAAAATAGAGCCTATTTACATAAACTGAAAGCGCTCAATCGTAAAAAGTTTAATTTCTATAAATAAAAGACATCAACGCTTCCGATTTGTACAAATCTGTATTTTCGCAATTCGTTTTGACAACAACAAGTTGTTTACAATTTCTGGAAGGAACTTTACCATCACTACTTCGTAGAATAATAACACACTCGTAGTACTTATTCGTTCTCAACCCCGCATTGAAGTAAGAGTAGGTACTCTACCTGAGTTTGGCATTTGTAAATCTGCTTACCTGTGCTTCATCATTAGTCTTCCCTTTTCAAACGCTGTCCTTATTACGCCATTACAATGAAAATACTCTCAGTGCTCGGTATAATGATGATGTCGCATACACCGCAACCTAATATGAAAAAATGTTGCCAACAACATCCAAGAGTACAAACTCTCATTAGACCGTTGCCGTGTGGAGGTCGTCCGCCGCGCCGGCTCCCCTTGCCGTTGAGGATGAAAAACATAGGAGCATGACACCGGGCGGCTCTCCGCGCCCGGCCCGCGCCCACGCGCCCTCCGGCCCGGCCTCCGCCACGCCGCGCTTGTCGGCTGCTGGCTCGCCGGCCGCGGCGCCTCATTCAGCCGGCGACGCTCTCGCGCACCGCACACGTACCGCTGCAGCGCGCCGCGACACCCCTCGCACCCCCCGCACCACACGCCGCGCGCCCTCCCGGAACGTTTAACCGACAACGAACATTGTTCTGTTGCAGCGGAGTATGCTACAGCAGATGTCCTCGCCGCCGAGCGCACAAGTCGGCGAGGTCGCGACTATCGTGCGCCACCTTGAAGGCCGCGTCTGCGGCGACGTGTCTTCAGAGGCTTCCTCGGACGCCGCCGAAGATTTTGAATTACCACAGTGCAAGATAAGGAGGAATTATAATTGCACCAAGTGCACGTTCTATACGCAGAACCCGCGCGCTTATCTCGTCCACACGCGTGACGCTCACTTCGTTAGACTCAAAATTTACGATTGTCCACACTGTGTTTACGCCTCGAGACATCATCAAAAACTTATTAGACACGTCAAAATGGTTCACGGAGGATCAAAGCCGACTTCTGTGGCTAGTAAAGTGGAAGCAGAACTATCACCTCCCTCCAACGATAACACGGAGCCAGCAGAGCGAATTGAAGACATGTTTGAGGAAGTCGAGGACTGCGAGGATATGATGATGGAAGTAGATGATGACTCCATGGACCAACCTGATGACATCGACGGCGACTGCGATAGAAGTGTTGACTACGCATCGCCCTCTTATCGGAGGGCACATCTGTCAAAAGCTAAGGGCAAATTCTTCTCATGCGATAAGTGCAACTATGTCACCCACATAAGAGCTAGATTCACAAAGCATGTCAAGTATCATTCGATGCCTATGATTAAGTGTACAATGTGTGATTTTCGTACTCCATACAAGTGGAATTTGGACCGTCACATGAAGAACCACGGTGGAAGTGGAAGTTTCAATTGTTCGATGTGCAACTTCACGGCGGACATCAAGCAGAGTCTGACGGTGCACGAAATGAATCATCACACACCGCCAGCGGGCCAATCGCTGTCGAGTCGCCGCCGCAACCGGGTGGGCGCCAGCGACACGGTTATCGCGGAGTTCGACGCAGCGAGCACGTTGCTCCCCAAGGAGGAAGAAGGGAGCGGCGACTCGCGGTCCTCACACTCGGTCTCGGTGAGTCGTCGTATGTGTTGTGTGCGTGGCGAGGGGCCGCGCCCCGGCCGCTGCCGCCGCCTGCCTGTACCACCGGTGACGTCACACCGTTGTCACTGTTATCACGAGTGCCACCGCACATGGATTGCACTCCACATTATATCGCTTCTCGCAACCTTTTGAATCATGTTTACATTTATGCATGTCTCTTCCACGCTTCTATTTGTTTTGCACGCTCGGTCACATAACACTCATTCCCAATCCCTTACTAGCTCATTCTTAATTCTTACTTGACTGGCGAAATGTATAGTATGTAGCCCACCTAAACAGTAGATAAACAACTTGTTTACAAATAATGCTCTAGTCGAATCTGTAAACATTATTTGACTACGATATTGTCGTAGATAGTATTACGTAATTATTTGTTCTGAGAGCATTGCACACTCTAAGGTTATTTCATTTGGAATGCCCTAATTCTAATAACAAGATCAGACATTTAAGAAAAACAACATTTCTACAGCTGACGGTTAAGTCATACACCCACCGTTTACCTATTCATTATTTAATTTGGCATAATTCTGCCATTTGTCATAATCCATGTTGGGTATCGAACCCGGTTACGCGCGCTTACAACCACTGAACCCACGAGTCGTCTCAATCTCAATATTTCTTGTCTTGATAAAATCAATTTAAATGTCACAGATTTACCGCCGTCGTCGTTCAGATAAAAATACTCACACGTCCTAGACGTTTTACAGTAATTTCTGATATTCGCGATCCGATGTATCTACGTGTAAAGTTAAGTATATCACTTCATGAAAATGAATCGAGTTTTCAGAGTAGCGAAGTATTTAGAAGCTTTGGTGTGCTACAAAGTGTCTACAATGTAGGTCTAAGTAGACAAGGGTTATTTGTCCATCACCCACGAATTGTATCGTAGTACCTAATCCATTTCTTTTACGATTCGCAGGGGAGATAAGAGATCATAAATCATTATTTTTATTCCTAATCCAGAGATATTAGTATGTTTTTAAAGTTATATGAATCGGACCATTTCTTTGGAAAGTGCGTTAAGAAAAGTCGAGGCGGCTACAAAAGGTAAACAATGATGCTTACTGCTTGAAATTACGCACTTAAATAACTGTGCGTATACGGTACTAATTCCGCAATAATGATAGTACAGTCAGTCAAATACATATATATCCTCTTCATGGGTAAATAAGGACGAAAACAGTCAACTCCATCCCGATAGGTCGCCATCCTTATTGCGTAACACACTTGAAATGGCAATCCCACTACTAGCAACTCTATCGCAACAAAAACCGATACATTTTAGTTTATGTTAAAATCGCTTTTATTGTTAACATGAAAAGACACAATATTGGAAGTGTCTCTAGATCCCTAACATAATTCGGTTACTTAAGTCCTTAAAAAGCTCTTTAGCAAGCGCACAACTAATTCTTTGTAAGTCGCCTTTTACGGGAAGACCGGACGAATTAGCTATGTCTGTTTTACTGACGCCCTGTTTGAAATTGGATTATCTCAATGACATCCAGAATGTATTTACTCATACACCTACACTGCCAATCCACCAACGGTGGACCTCTATGCTTATGAAATTATAATTATTAACAAACTAAATATTTTTTTAATTCTATTCGTAGTTGATATTTTGTCTTCAAAATACATGTACTTTTGTTTTTTTTTTCACTGTTTTTGCAAGTTTTACTTGGGACGCTTTTTAATCTACTCGTAATACTTTCCACTGTTTTGTCTATTTGTGTGTGTTTGCGTACTTGCGTGTATAAGCGTGACGTCACTTGAAGATACGAAATATCAAATTGAGGTAGAGTCAGGAAAAGTCGCCCCGATCCTTCTTGTTTTTGCAAATTGAGCTTAAGTACCTAGATTTCAAAAACAGATTCCATTAAGTAGTAACAAGTTTTCGGGCATTGGTTACCCTTACTCAAATAAATTACGCATATCTATACAAATAACTTAAAACTTAAGTGTTTTTGGAAAACTTATGGACAATAAAACTTAACTTTTAATAGAAGCATGCTGCGTGTGGTTATATAAAGTGGCAGCACGAACAGTGCAGTCGTTGTGACTTCGCTTCTGCGCAGGCACGGGTTCGATTCCCGCACGCCTTTCTTCTTTTCCTTCAGATATTTTTTTGTAACCAACCAGCTCTTTTATGCATGTGATATAAGTTTTTTTTTTTAACACACGCACAGATAAAAGAAACACAAATGTTTTTTTTTGTAATAATCACTAACTTCACACTATCTTTTCTAGAACAAAGTGGTCTAGATCGAAGTAACAATCATTAAAGGTTTTATTTTTTAATTTCAGGACATGGGTCTCCAGTACGCAGAGAGAGAACTAGTCAGTTGCAAAAGTGATTCCAATGATGGAACGTCTGACGCGATTACCAGAAAGGAAACATCGCAAGATGGATACAACCAGCTTTCACCAACCCACAGCGCAGACGAGAGGCAACAAAAACAAAGCAGAAAGATTCCCCGACCAATACCACAACTCATACCGTTAAACTCTTCAACGCCTAACCAAAAGCAAACATGCTCGGGTGAACCACCACAGAAAAAGTTCAAGGAATCTTTACCCATCGACATTGATGATGTATCTGCTGAAAATACTTTTTTACCAACACATCCATTAATAAAAGAGACTGCAGGTCGAAAGAAAAATGAATCGTTCTTTGACAGATTAAAAGAAAGACTTTTAACAGAAACAGGCGAAGAAGGCTCACTAATCTGCAAGATCTGTGGATTTGAAAGTAAATGCCTATCAGAACATTCTGTCCACGAAAAAAATTGTTCTCCACAAACGAACCGGGTCAATGCAAACACATCGCTTAAAAGTTTAAGTTCCACTCGATGCCAGAATTGCAGACACAGATGTAAATCTAGTGCAGACTTGTATATCCACATGCAAACTTGCGGCAAGAGCGAAAAGATCGACGATGACAACGCTATGAAAAATGAAAATAGTAGTGATGAAGTCATTCCAATCCATGAAAAAGAGACTGAACCGCATCCAATGGAAAACGTCGTTTTCGTATGGAACAACATTAATCAGGACCCCAACAAGTTTGATATACCTTTAGACATAAACATAAATGATGATTCCACTCTACCTGAAATACATAGAAGTTTTGACGCTGAGATTGTTGATGAGAATGAAAGCATGAATTTGTCGCCGAGTCAAGCAATTGGAAGGAAGGTATTTAAATGTCCACATTGCCCATTTTTCTCCACAACAGCGTCCAGATTTCACGTTCATATCGTGGGCCACTTAAACAAGAAACCATTTGAGTGTTCCCTCTGCAAATATAAATCTAATTGGAGATGGGATATAACCAAACACATTAAATTGAAATCTGCGAGGGATCCTGAGCATAACGAAGCAAAAGTACTTATGACTGATGAAACAGGAAGAAGAAATTATAGCAAATACAACAAATTCTTAGCAATGCCTAATTTAAATGAAAATGGCGAAAATGAGTTTCATTACCTGGATCCTAACACTGCAGTCGATAGCACGATGGAAATGGATGAATCATTTAATGATATATCAGACGTTATGAATGTACAATTTGAAATGCAACCGCTTAACTTACAGACTCAACACAGTGAAGATAATTACAACTATATTGATAACAATGATATGAAGAAACCCAAAAGAACATTATGGAAATGTAAAAGATGTAATTACAAGTAAGTCTAAAACATATTATTTTATACAGTATCATACATATTCTTAATAAATTGATATAAAATAGCTACTCAAACATTAAGAAAATTTACAAAGATGTTTGTTTAATTTTCAGAGATCCCTCAAGAGAGGCTCTTTTAGAGCATGTTCGTGAACACTCCAGATCAGATGGCATCCATGACGAACTAAACAAACCGGCTATTAAGAAACCTGAAAATAATACTCCCGACCCAGCAGACCTGGCGTACCGTTGTGGTCATTGTAACCAATTGTCTAATTGGAAACATGTCATACAGGTGCGTTACGATATTACCTTTAAGTTCGTTTGTATTTGTTTCTTTGTTTTTTACCCGACAGCGCGACATCTGCGGTTCTGTACAGTGAACGAAACTGAACTGTCAAGCTCGGGACGGTGACGCTGAATCGGGTATACTCGGCGCTGAACTGCGTATACTCGGCTCCAGTCGTTAGTTTTCACTTCTATCGTGTGCACACACATACACACCATTTTTTTAACTTACTTATTCTACAATACCTACTATTATCTTTTTCAGCGCCATTGCCGATTAAAACACGACGGAGTGATCAAAGTGATAACTACAGTTAAACCCAAACCGGACCCACCAATGAACATCAATGAGATCAACATTGACACTTGCAACAAATGCCCGTACAGGACGAGCGACAAGAAACTACTCATTGCTCATTTACAACAGCATCAGCCCTCGCCGAACTCTATTTTCAAATGCTACTTCTGCCCCTTCTTCGTAAAGGATGAGCCAGAATTAATCCAACATCTACTCCTGCACGGTATCACTGATCCAGAAGATTACATAGCAAAAGCAATGGGAACTAAATCCCCAGGACCACCAGAACCGCAAGCCCCTATTTCTACGACATTAAACTCCACCAAGCGTCATAAATGCATAGAATGTCCATACGAAACAAATAGTAAGTCACAATTCATGTACCACGAACAATTTCACCGACTTCCGGCTGATACGCCTTATAAATGTCCAGAATGCAACTATAGCGTATCTAAGAGACACCTGCTGCACCAACATCTGCGAGTGCACGGAATAAAAAGAATTGAAACTGAGGCCGAATTAGAAGCAGCACATAACAAGGTAGCTAAAATGGACTTCCATATTAATCTTGATGAAATACCATATGTCTGGGTTTCGGCCAAGAATGAGTTTCATAAAATGTACAAGTGCCGATATTGTTCATACGTTAATGCTGTAAAAAGTAAAATACCAAATCATGAAAAAATTCATTGCATCGTATTCGAAAACAATGATACTACTATTTACAAGTGTTTGGAATGCAAATTCACATGTGATAACGCCGGCAGGCTAGCTGAGCATTCCAAAACTCACGGGGAAATATATGGTCGCATTTATTGTCCCGTTGAACATGATGTGCCCGATGATGAACAAATCACTAAATTGAGAAAGGTTATAGAAATTGAAAAGTCTGCAAATCCAGAAAGTTTCTCTAGAGATGAAGGCTCTGCGCACGAATTAAGAGAAATAAAATTATTATATTTTTGTCAAAAGTGTCCGGCCAGATTTTTCGAAGACGGCGAATTAGACGTTCATGAAAAATGTCATGATGTAACATTGCCCAATAAATGTAAAAGTTGTGACTTTTCAGTCAACGAAGAAAATGAATTAGCGGCGCATGATACCGTGCACACAGATGAATATCATACAAAAACGAAGATGCTTAAATTTGTTCACCACTCACATCCTTTGCACAGACAACCCATGGTAGAGTTTGTTCTTTGTTCAAATACTTCTGAGATTACGTGGCGAGCAACTGGGCCAAGTAAAGCTGAATATATCGAAAGCCCTGTTAAAAAAGATACAAAACACGTGCCAAAACAATATTATTGCAAACAATGTCCAGCTAAGTTCTTCAAAAGTTCCGCGCTTACCTATCACATGGGGCTACATGGAGGTGAGGGCGAGTTTAAGTGCAAGAAGTGTAATTACGCCGTGAAGAACGTTGGAAATCTAGGCAAACATGAATTAGTTCACGAAAATGAGAACAAGGCTACAACTTGTGACTATGAATCTGGTGAAGATATGGATTATAAAAATATTCCTTTGTCGGGCACAGATTTGTTCCAGAGAAAGACTGAGGCTCAGAAGAGAGTATTAACTGATAAAGATAAGTTAGTTAAGCCGAACGATCATTTTCCGCCTGTCCTACAAGCCGATCCACAATTCGGATATTTAATGCATGGCAATCCTGAATTTATATATCCCACGTACCTAAAAAATGGACGTCAAAAAGAAAAGCGATACAAATGCCACAAGTGCCCCTCAGCTTTTGAGAAAAGAGAACAATATAAAATTCATTTGTCATTGCACGGCTCCAAGCAAAGATATAAATGTGAGTTATGTGATTATTCAGTAAAATATTACGCTAATTACGTTCAACATATGCGAAAACATCAAATGAACGATGAAGCTCAGGCTGAAAGAAAGAAAGATAATAATGATTTTACAGAATCTGAACATCAAGTCGACGTTAAGCAAGACGATAGCAGTGATAACATTAAACTTGCAATAAAAACTATGCCAAAAGGAGCTGCTAAGAGCGACTTTCAACAATTCTCAATTAGCGACCAGCAAACGCTCAGACTGCTGCAAAGGAGACGGTCAATGAATAATAACTCTGGAAAGGACCACAACGCTTCTGAAACTTCGCTGATCAAAGAGCGCAAAATGCACATGTGTCTGTTATGTCCCTACACTAACCAACGTCAAGATTCTTTAAGCAATCATTACAGAAGGCACGGAGACACCGATGTTATGAATGGAGGAAGTCATAAATGTTCCCATTGCGACCTAGTGGTTGTTCAGTCGCATTTCCTTCGGGAGCATCTGAAGACACACTTCAACTACCACAAAACTCTCATTCCCGAATGTTTTGTGGCTAACGAAGCTGTTAGTTTTACCATAACCAAGTTGGATGAAGACAGTGAATCAGTTGATCTCAGATTAGACATGCAGAACAAGAGTTTTGCGTGTAATGATGAAAAGATATTTGTGAAAATTAAAACAGGAGAGTTATTGGTAGAATAAAATATTGGAATGTTATAATAAGTGATTATAATTTAAGTTAATTAGATTAGAGGTTGTTCATAACAAGATGTGTGTAACAAGTAAGTATAGTTTTAGCCTAAGCCAAAGCATAGCTTGCCATATTAGATTATATCAATCCTGGCCATTTTGGATATTATCATGGAAATAAACAAAAAGGCAAAATTAATTTTTAAAAATGCTATTGGGCTGCTATAACTGTAGAAAGAGGCGTTTTTCCATTGGCCTGAATGGGACCGTCGACATTGGTAAGTGGAAGAAAGTGTGCTTAGACAATTAGAATTCATACACTGTTGCTTCCATCTCAGCTGTCACTGTTGCCGTGTCAGTCACTAGAATAACGCCCAATATATAACAAATCGTACTTAATGACAGTTCATTAAATAAAATATGAAAATACATTTTGTTTTAGTTACCAAGAGAAAGGGTAGGATAAACAGAAAAACTCCTCCAACCCATTCAATGCAGAAGCCTGACGCGTATTATTTCCTTATCAAGAGTTACGTACGCCATTCAGCGTTATATGAAAAAAAACGTAGTTTTAATGGCCTCAGTAGCTGGGTTTTTAATCTTTCTTCAGCACATAATATTATCAAGGTACAGTCGGCAAGCAAGTGTTACTATTATAAAATACAAATTTTGTTACAGCATTTCATGCCTAATAGTCAAACGAGTCCTGTGTTATTTCTTTGTTAATCTGTTCAGTTTCTTATTTTTACTGTCATAAATTATTGAAAGTGCTGTACAGACTTTTGTTGCTGTACCTGTTGCTAAAAGATGAAACATTCAATTTCAAAAAGATTTTAAATTGAGGCCAATAAAGTTTATTATCTTTGTAATTACTGAAAATATTATAAAACTGTTCTGGTGTTTAGTAACTTGGAGACTCCATGTTTTTATGCATCAATTGCTAATACTTACAATACTGAAACACTGAATAATAATTTATACCATATTCTAATAATGATAATAAGTGTAATCATAGTTTATTTTAGTGCCAGTCTTAGATACTTTAGGTTTGTCCTAAAGGACACATTCCTGTTGTGCAAAATGTTTTATAAATATATGATTATTCAATAATTAAAAAGCAGTTTAATTAACTTCTTCCTAGATTCAATCACGCCTTAATACATTATTATGCCTTGAAAAAGATCATAATACCAGTTAACATGCAACTGCATAATTTGTTAAAACGGGAAATATCCTAATTTTTTTTAGCTATTAATAAAATGCTACTAACTCACTTAAGCAGATTCATTTATTTAAGTTTTAAACTAAGATCACCTTATCTACTAAACATGATTTCTTAGTCAATGACAGTAGTAAGGCGTTATTAAAATAGCAAAACAGAATACGGTTTCTGTTCATAATAAAATGAAATATTATACTGATACAATACAGTATCATTTTGGGGTGATATCATGGTGGGGTACACTAGTCACCTTGGGATGGTTGAAAGCAGTCTTAACAGAACTTCCAGCGATTACCGCATTCATTACAAAGTACAAAGGTAGTCATAGGTTCATCAGAACTTCTGGTCTGCAATTGGTTGTAGGTGCAGTTCTTCTTTTTGCATTTGCCACACTTGAGCATCTCAGTTTTTGTTCCTTGTACTGTAGCAAGCTGAGCATCATCAATAGCCTCCTTAATAAACTTCTCTCGGATTTTTTTCATCTCATCACTCGCCATTTCCTCTGGAGTCATCTTGGCAAGGCGAGAAGCTGCAATACAACCATTGAGAAAGTTTGTACGCAGTGTGGGATTTTTAGGATCTTTTAAATTGGCCACTCTTGACCTCACCCTGTTCTTATATCTCATGTCAGTATTCTTGAACTCTGCATAAATAGATTCCTCTAATTCTTCAGCGAGCTCCTCAGGGCTCCCACAAGCACTTGGGTTTTCACCATCAACTTTGAGGGCTTGTGTTAGGAGTTCCCTACATTTCAGCCTCACAGCATCAGTAGTGTTTGTCTGCGGTGGGAATGAAGCTGTTTGCAGCTTCTTGTCTTTTTCCTTATCATCTTTTTTATCTTTGTCCTTACCTTCTTTTTTAGATTTTGAGGAGCTACCATTATCTTTACCCGGTGTTCCTGGTGTTGACAGAAACTTTTTCCAGTTTTTTATCAAAGTTTTGCATAAAGATATTACTTCTTCATCCTTGCTTGATTTACGAAGATTATTCACTGTCATACCTATTCTTGTTTTAGTCAACACATCCAAATTGATAGCCATGGTCTGTAGGGATTTCAGCAGGTCTAAAGCTTCTTCTTGACCCTAAAACAAATAAACAAAATAGAAATAACCCCGCGTATAATTTCTAATTAGATCGGTAAGTAAGCATAGCGTCCGGTGCTATACAATTAATTAAACAATATTCTTGTAAAACGAATAATTGAAATTAGTAGCAAATCATAGACCGTATGAATCGTATTCCAATTGAATTGTTGTTTGAGCAGTTTTTTGTGGGGATTTCTAGTTAATTTCTAGGCGGACAATGTGTTTAGCTCCATTATTTTTGTTCCCAAAATATTAGACCCACCGTGCCATCCGCTGAAATCATCTTCGTCAATTTCTTTTGTATTTTCATTATATCTTCTTCCACACTCATTGTTAATGAGTTTGATTGAAGACAACAGGTTCCCGCCTATATTCCGAAAACAAAATCTAGGAAAAATATTGATAAATCGACCACCACACCGAAAATATAACTAAAGCATAGACAAGAATTTATGACGATATTGAAGTTTGAAGTCTATCTTGCGGTATTGCCATGTAACAATAAATAACAACAGCTCTACGGGCGTTCCAGCTTTCAATTATGCAATTCATGGCAATATTACCATCTAAAGCCTGTCTCACAAAAGAAGTCTGTCAGAGTGTCAGACATGGAACGGAATCATTATTTGTTTGGCATTGCACACAATAATTTTTTTTTCTGTTTTTTGTTTTGTGTGCATATTGTGCAACATGGGTCAAAAAAAAAAAACTTTTTCGTTATTTACTTTTTATGTCAACATAAGGTTACAGGCACTGATTAATAAAATGCACAATCATAAATAGAGAAAAGTGTCAGAGGTACAGCTCGGCAAAAAATAGTCTGTTATGGTGACAGTTTTACAAAATTTGCTATTGACAGTTTATGAGACAATAAATTAAAGGTGGTGTGGTAGTGGCGGTGGTGGTAGTGGTAGCGGTAGTAGTGGTAGTAGTAGTATAGTGGGTAATTAGTTGGTGGTGGGTGTGTTGGTGTCACAGACATATAAAAAGTGGAATGTTTGCTCTGCTACTCTTTCCGCCCGATCATGACATATGCCAGTGCAGTCTTTGCACACGCCAAGCCCCATCGCTTCAATAGAATTTAGACCACAGAGTAGACCCTCCAGAACAAGTTCCTCCGTAGGATTACAGGCTCCCCCTGGTACGTTCGCAACGAGATCCTTCACGTTGACCTCAAGATTCCCACTATCCGCCAGTTCATGAAACGCATTTCAAAGCGTTTCTTTGAGACCGCCGCGAATCACCGCAACCCTCTGGTTGTCAAGGCCGCTAGCTATATTCCCTCCTCCATTAGTCATGTCCGCCGTCCCAAGCATGTTTCCCACCGATCCCGATGACCACATAACTCTCATTCAGGAGAGCAGTAGGGCCACCAGTACAGTGCACAAACACAGACCGACATTCCGACCTCGCCGCCGAGGTTCCTCGCGAATATCCCGACGTAACTGTCCTCTCCGACCCTTGCTCGACGAAGTGCCAGCCCGCGCCGTAGCTGAGCCCGTAGCTTTAAATTCCCATGATAATAATAATCAACCAAATCTGATCCAGCCTGTCCCATCTTGCTGTCCTCCCATCAGCGACGCCCTAAGCCGAGGTCCGTACCCCACAGGGGGTGCCCTTGGCGAGCGTTCGCTTAGTAATGTAGGTAGTTTTACGCCCCTGGCTGGAGGCTTTGAGTCCGCTTAAGGCAGCCACAGGATAGTCTGGTTAAGTAGTCACGACCTCTCAAGGTCAACTACGAGATGCCATACACAAAAAAAAATCTGCTACTCTTTATATGTCTGTGGTTGGAGTTTATGTACAAAAATGTAACCAAAATAATAAAAACGTTGGGTGTTTGATTTCAAATCAAGTCACCTGAATTTAAGGAGACTGGCACTGTCAAGGGGGTGTCTCTTTATATATTTGTTTGTTTAGAGTCTCAAAACTAACTTTTTTGACTACAATTAAAGTTTTTCTTTGGCATGGTAAAATTAAAATTAATAAATAGTTTCACTTATTATGCTTACTAGATAATCATTGCAAATGACCGACGATCACAATTTGTCAAAGCGAAGGTTAATGTTCTAACAATCACCATAAAACCTAAACTAAAATATTACTGACTGTGATTGATCACACCCTTTGGGAAATGAACTAGCGATTTTAGTAAAATGTTGCAGTGGCTTACAGCTATAATAGCTATATTGCCATACAGCTATAACGCCCTAGATTTCGGTAATCACCTTATTTGGCAAAGTGACTGATTATTACTGAACGTGATGCTCATCTAGTGCTCCCCACCACCACAATAATTTCTCTCGAGGCTGCCAAGGGAAATTTTGTTCTAATATAAAAGTACTAGTTGGTGGGGAGTAATAATTAATAATAATAATAATTCCCCACCAATAAAATTTTTTTTTCTTGGTGGGGCGGTCAAACATAATAATTAAGGATCGAAAAGTACTTTTTAAAGGGATGGAAGGGGCTTTCGAATTAGTTGTAAAAAGAAAAACGAAATACATGCGAATGAAGTCACCGGTAGGTAGTTTTAAAGTATTCGGAAATAAATTAAAAGCTAGTAATAATTGACAGTGTTTTGTGAGCAAATCGAATAGTGATAGTGAAGCTACTCATTCATTTTGTTGCAATTAATTTCCAAATATATTAATTTTTATCTTATTCATTTCATTATAGCTGCAGTTTAATATTGTGGACTCTGTGAAAAGCTGTTTGAATGCTCAATTTAACGCATTTTAAACTGATGTAGTGAAACGCTATGCTTTTTTGTTACTAGCAAGTATGTAAGTGATACAGATCACGCATACTTAATGGGGAAGGCAACTGTCAAAATGGCGCTGTCGTAGCTAGTTCCCAACACAAGCTAAAAATATAAGGCGTGATGTGGTTTTATTTTATTTTAGCGAAAGTTGACTCGATGTTGTGTTCCTAGATACTCAGAAATTGGAGTTCGAATTTCTCGTAAGCCCCTAAAATTAGAAGATTGTGCTTTAAAGCTATTCGTACAGATTTTTTTGAGTTCGAATTTATGTCGTGAACATTTTGAAGAAAGTGATTACGAGGAAATATTAATTCTGACACTTTCCATGTCAATTACTTGATTTTAAATACTGAAAGCACCAAAAATAACGAAATAGTGAAATAAAATCAAACTCATGAATGAACATAAAATGAAATGAATGAACGAAATGTCAAAATTTTTGTAGGCCGTACGGACCTAGCTATGGTCACGCCATCTACAATTAGCTTTGCCCGACCTTCCCCATTATTTTACAAACATTTAGTCGAGTTTTTTATTTGTTGTCAAGCTGTTGGTTCTTCTCTCTTGAGCATAGACAACTTTTTACTCTCGACGCCGTGTTTTTGGCGGGATTATTCAAACTTAAAACTATCGTTATTATTTTGTTTAAACTGAGCGCCCTCAAAGAAACATTACATGAGATAATAATTTTTCTAGTTGTACAAAAGTAATAAACTCCTTATCTGCCCTTGTTATCGGGGTTAAAATACTGAGAGCAAATCAAATTCGGTTTATTGCTAGCTCGATTGATTCTATTCCTAATTAATTATAATTAGTCACGTTCGTTCTGTATAGCCATGACTTAATAAATTCAACGTAGCGCCCGTGGAGTGACCGTACTTTAGCCGCCAAAAATGATATTTGAACCCCAAACGTAATTTTTCGGGGGATCATCGCACCGTGTCATTTTCAAAACTACTGCAGTTACTTATACCAAAATAAAAAAATATGTGTCTGTAGCTGAAACTAAACAAAATCAATATAAGTATGTGAAAACTACATTAAACTAGTCCAAAATACATTAAAAAAGTTAAACTTGAGAATTTGTGTTGAAATTGTGTAAAATACTTGATAATTATAGGTCGGCACCTAAGTTTTTACAAATGATTTTGTAGTTTGTGTCAATAAAACCTAAGTCTAATTAAACAAAATTACTTGGTATTTTCTGAGTAGCACAATAAACCAAAATAAACAACCCTTGACCTTGTAATTTCATGCCACCTCCGATACTGTCCGCCGTGAAAAGTAATATTTCGTTGTATTTTTATTATCTTGGCGTGTTAAAGTTCTAACAAGAATCTTATTTTTGCATTCTAATTAAATTCTAACTAGAAAGTTTTATAAATCAATCGGATTGTCGTAATGTTTACAAATACCGGCGCGCAACGATCGTATTTATCCATTACGTAATATCAATATAAACAAACTTTGAACACTATGAAATGTTTACATATTCTCAAAGCATGAATCTTGAGGATTGTTTTGAAATTTAACACTTCAACACTGCGATAATAAATGAATTGTAAACAAAACCGATAACACGACCACTTGAAAACTTTTGACAAGGACACACAGACTAAGTAGCGCCAAAACTGTCGATGGCACCCCATCCCAACCCTGTTTTCTCTCACTAAACTAGTGTAAAAGACTTTCAATGTATGTTCTATACTAAAACGCTACTTTGTTAGTCTGAGAGGACCAGCGGGGTTCCGTAATACGTATCAGTAGCAATTGCTTTAATTTTGACAGATCAACAACATTCATTGTGTTATTCACGTTTGGAATATACGAAGCTATGGATTACCAATAGGTATCCTTCAAAACTACATAGATGCTGGTGCGAGGTGAGGGATAGCACATTAGCAATGCTAATGTGCTATCCCTCACCTCGCACCAGCAGGATTATTTTCAGAGAGTTGCAGCTTCAGTATTGCAATTAGCTTTCCTTCCACAGTAACTTACTGAGAGAACCTAAGATTTAAGAGCGAGAGAAGCACCCCCTCTCTACATATTTAGTTTACTTTTGTTCAACGTAGTAAATGCAGAAAAGTGTAGGAACAAAGAGGAAGTAGGAATGAAGAGAAAGAAAATCTAACATAATCAAAGAATCGAGCTAAGTCGAAGTTAGCTCGATTTGTTTGATTAAGTTAAATTTAATTTTGATCATTCACACTTAAATAGGCGTTACCTACCATAGCGAGGGTGTACGAAGGAGCGAAGCGAAATCGTAATTTTTTTACTCTTTTTCTCGGATAGGTTAGATTTTCTTTTGATCATTTATACAGAAACTAGCTTCTGCCCGCGACTTCCTCAGTGTGAAATTTATTTTTCTCCGACCCACCCCGTCGCATCGCAATATCGCATCGCATCGCCCGTCCGCGTAATTGCTTCGTTTTCGCATAGGGTTCTTTCTGCCTTTTTTTCCTTTGCTCAGCTTGTATGGTTTGTACCGCGATGTTAAATAGACCCTTTTCAAGAATTGGACTTTCAAATTGAAAAAGATATTTGTTAATCCAAACTCAAAGCATTTATTTCAAATAAACCAATTACAGACACTTTTGAATTGTGAAGGGGTCGGTGTCAGAAAGATTTAGATTACCTATTGCCCATTCCAAAGTAGTAGGAGGAGATGAACGGGCCGAAACACCACGGACACTTTAAAAAAAATAAAGAATTGTCATTGAGAACGATGTAGAAATGTTTGTTTTTTTTTTTTTTTGCAAAACAAAAGAAAATTACAATTCCGAAATTAAAATAAGACGTGACAGCTAAGAGATGACCAGTCCCTCGTGACGGTGCCCGTTCATGGATCAGCACCATTCAACTCAACCATTTTGAAGGGCACTTAGATGATCCAACAAACATTCCACCGTCAGCGAGACATGTCAGGCCGGCAGGGCACATTCATGTCAATGAAAGACGTACCCCAGTAAATGGTATATTTTTTATTTATAATAGCAACATATTGCTCACATATAATCTCCTACAGGAAGTTCCAGAAATTTGTTGGTTCAAACAAAACAAAAAAAAAAACAAAAAAACAATCTCGTTCGTTTTATTACATTAACACAGATTTAGATAAATAAGTATTCGGGCCAATTTTTTTGTTAGTAGATCTGTGGAAAACTGTCCTTCTTTCTTTTCATTACGACAAGGCATATCGTTTGGGTTGTTTGCGTTGTATGATTTAACGTTACCTATTTGGAGATAATTGTCAAATCCAAACTTTATTAGTGTTTTCCGCCCCGTTAAGAGTTGATTTTTGAAAAGCCCTGAATGTTGTGACTATTTATATTTTTTGTTTTAAATAGTATTACTGAGTTTAGAGTTAATCCGAAAACGACTTTACTTACTCTTAATTCTCTGTGAGATGCTATAATCAGCTGTATAAAAACTAAACGTGCCAATCTTTATTATTTACTAGTTTAAAAAGATGAAATGACAAAATAGGTCAACATGTCAAAGCGATAACTTTGGCGCCCCCTGGTAGCCGGGGCGTCGCGACGCGACGTCACTGCGTCTCACGCATTGCACGCCCGGTTCCGGTGGGCTTGCTTGCTAAATAATACCATGTAGAACTAACTAAACAGTGAACACACTAGTTATGCCTGTGAATGCCATGAGATGGCGTTGTCTATTTTGTTGCCATCCCCGGCTCCGTAGCGTCATTCTTGTTTCGTTCAAGACCATAATTCAGACGAATTATGCTAAATAAGTCTGGACAATCCAGACTTTTGAATTGTCCGTCTTACTTTTCTAGAACGTACGGTGTATTAGCATAATCAGCCTATAACGTTGCCACAGGAGACACATAGACCAACATAGACATCCTCCATCCAATGTGAGAGAGAATCGGCCATAACCTAATATCAGCCGCATGGGTCGGTCTTCAAGGTTGAGCAACGCTTGCCGGGGTCGGTCCGTGGACGGGTGACAATCCACACCGAGGTCTTTCCGTGCCTCGGAGAGCACGTTAAGTAGTTGGTCCCGGCTGTCATAGGTCCGAAAGTCTGACAACCAGTCTTGCCAAGGGGTAACGTGTTACTCAGTATCAGTAACTGAGTTGTGGAGGTAAGATAAGCAGACGCTCCAAATAAAATATGGAGTGGGGAAAAGGCAAAATAATAATGAGTTGGCATGGCACGCGCGCATTGCATAGATCAGCACTTTTCAGTCGCTTTGCACAAATTATAGTGTGTAGAGACAGTACACAATCAGCGTTCATTCATAGTCAGCTGTACTCTTTTACTCAACATTCATATAGCATTCGTTACGTGGTAGTTAAATATATTCAATAAAGCATCATCTTTGGCTATACGTGACTTATCATTCAAGCTAACAACACAAGGTAAGTGCGACCCATTCAGCAGCGCATAAAGTGACCATAACCATAATCCACAATATTTATATATATTACGTTTAATTCGGTTCATACATTAATTAACACACAATCCAGATAGTATTAGTAAAACAGGACGGCTCGGAATACACATTATTCCACCTGATGCGATTTGTTTGCGAGTCGTACCAGAACTTCAACAAGTTAACTAGCTCTGTAGGCAAATTCAAACTATGAAGTTTAGACCATAGCTTCTCATAGGATACGAGGTCAAAAACCTTTGAAAGGTCAAGAAAGGCAGCATAAACTGGAGTCTTTCTGTCCGTATAATTTATAATTATAATTTATTTATTTGTAGGTACATAGAGGTTTTGTAGTACATGAGGGACTTACAAACTACATAATTGATTACATGGATCAGGTACAACTAATTGTTGGGTGAATCGCCGCTAACCTAGCTAGATCACTGAGTGATCTGTATTAAGGAGAGAACATAATAGCTTACAGTCTGCTTGAGCGCCAGGATAGCGCTTTCTGTCGAAAGTTTGCTTCTGAAGCCAAATTGCGCATCACTCAACGTCAAATAGCTATCAAGTTGACGCTCAAGCAGACCATCAAATACCTTTCCTAGTGCCGTAGCCAAGGAGATAGGCCTGTAATTGTTTTTGTCAAAGACATCACAGGTCTTATTTTTAATTACGGGTACTACCACACTTTCAACTAAATCTGCTGGAAGATAGGTATGACGCACCCAAAATATAAAAAGCATTGCAAGTATGCGGTATATATGAGGTCCAGCGTACAACAAGTGCTCTACACCCAATCCGTCATGCCCCGGAGACTTCCCCTTAATTTCCTTAGCATTGAAACCCCAGGGAGCCTCCAAGTCAGACATCTCTGTCGCACCACGCTCCTGAGTCGACGTGGACTGCACTCTAAAATTATCTTTAAAAATATTGGCTATACACTTTGCGTCCGTCATCCCATCCACACTCACAGGAAGGCCCGGTTTTGGATTTACCTTATTAGTCTGTTTCCAAAACTTTACGAAATTGTTCTCAGAATATTGTTGAGCTATATTATCCATCCATATCTGATCTTTGTGATTTTGACAATATTTTAACCTACTTTTATACCTGTTCTTACTACATTTCATATTTAAGTACATAAGTCCTGACCTTGGCATACCATTTAATTTCCATTGCTGATATTTCTCCCGGGCCTCCCTGTGTGCATGTTTAACATATTTATTCCAGCCATACACATGTCTACCCTTCCCGACCAGAGGCGACTCCCACCACGCATTGCCGCATTCTGTAGTGCCTTGGTTGTTTTCCGGTACAGCTCGTCAATAACCGACGTATGCTTCACACCAGAACACATCCTATCACAACACTCGTTCAATTCAGAAGGAAAGTCTATATCTCTCAATAAAGCTGAGCATGTATCAGCGTATGTACGTGTTTGAACTAGACTTCTCTATCCCCATTTAATGATTTTCTATGGTTCATGTACACTATGACATGCCAACTTCACTGTTGATTCATGCAGATTACAATTAATTTGAAGAGGTAAGTGGTCTGACCAGTAAACGTCATGACGCACAAAAACATTATTTATTGACATTGCTCGCCCAGGCCCAGTGCGCCGGGTTGGTGGATATCACATTTTTATTTTTTATATACCAGGGCGTGCCAGTTTCCTCACGATGGTTTCCTCCTTCGCCGATTTGAGAGCAGTGTTGTGTTAATGAAATTAATCGCGAAATGTAATGTGAGGCAAGCACTTTGCGAGCTCAGGGTTGCCCAGTTTTAATACAACTTTACCTACCATTTTTTTTGGGTGGATCAAACTCAAAGCATTTATTTCAATTAAACCATTTACATGCACTTTAGAATTGTCAAGGAGTCGGTCAGTCAAAAAGATGAAGCTAGTTGCACATTCCAAAGCCTAGTAGGTACCTATGGAGAAGAACGGGCAAGAAACTCCATGGACACTCTTTAAAAAAATATTGTTCTTACAAATTTATTAGTTACGTCATTTAATGTTGATCCCCGACTTACGAGCCCACTGACGATGTCGTGAATTCGAACCCATTCAGGCACTTTACTATGTATATTTTATTTCATCACTACTGCTCTCAGAACGGTGAAGGAAAACATCGTGAGGAAACCGGTATGTCCTAGAACAAAAATATCGAAGACATGTGACATCCACCAACCCGCACTGGGTCCGCGTGGTGAATTACGGCCCACTCTCTATTGCAGATAGGAGGCCAGCTGTGTCCCAGCAGCGGGAACATTATAGGTTTATTATGCTTAAGCTAAATGCATAAAAATAAATAACTCCCTAAATTGGAAATGTTGGTATAAAGGCAGGTACACTTACGTTGGGCACGCCACAATTGCGGCGCTAAGTCCCCTCTTTGAGGAGTGGTTGGAGAGGCGCCACGGCGTCCTCACCTTCCGCCTGACACAGGTCCTCACCGGACACGGTTGTTTCGGGAGGTTCCTGTTTGTTTCGCATAAGGCGGGAGGAAACGCAGGAGACGCCCTGGGCGTCGGGAGTCGCCTGCAGATTCTCGGCCACCGTACGCGCGGGCTTGCGGACGGCGAGCAATAGGTAGCTCGCCGTCCGGTAGGGACCAGGCCCGGGTCGATGGCGCGTCGTGTTCCACGCGCATCAAAGAGATGTCGGCACAAAATGACGGGGTCCGTTAGGGCCGACGCCTCAGGGTCGCGGGTAATTCGATAGATAACCGTGGCCCTGGCACAGGCAACTGAAGGAACACGGGTGGGTTTTAGTCAGTTAAAGTCTGACACGCCCTCCCGCTCCGTGGAGCGGGAGAAGTCATTTGACGATTACCCACCCAAAAAAAAAAAAGGTACACTTAAGTACACGATCCTTATTTCTTAAGGTATGTCTCATCTTACACTGCCTTATTCCAAAAATAGGTAACTGTCTCCATCGATTGGAAGAACTTAGTTTGTTTAATTAATACTACCGCATTTTTTTTCCCTGGAAAAACAAAGTAATTAGATTATGCTACCTAACCTCGGAATGTGTAATCATCATCAAGCTAGTCGTTTTAGGGTTCCGAGGCCGAATTACATTAACGGAAACCTTATAATACCTTATCTTCTATACCGTCATGTCCATCTGGATGTGACACGGAGACACGATGCATCGGTGCATGGTGCATCTTGTAGTAATGTACCATGCCGATAAAATTGGGAGGAAGTTATTCGTGTAACGCTAAACAATAAGAAATAATTAGGGGTGCCACTACCATACACGTCGTCGAGGGATGAAAATAATAATTTCAAACCACGCGTGTTGTATCCCATTGGCTGTTGTTGGATCCAATAATTACAAAGATCTGAGTGACTTTACTATTTAGGTCAATAGTTTTTGAGATACGGGATATTTTCGGCTACAATCGCAAAAATAGCTTTGTTTTTAATAATTTTTATCGAGAAATACTATGAAATACAAACTTATTTTTACAGTACTGTGCAATCACGTGGTCGGGCCACGGAATCCTTCACTGTGTGTTGCGACAAGTATTTGGCCGGTTTTTAATTCAATCTACGGTCAGCTAACGATAGTCGGACTGAATCTTTGTCTTTGTTTAGATATTTTGAATAAGTTGATACCTATCGATTGTACCTGTACCTACCTACCAGCAATGGGCTCTCCCCATATTAGGTAGAACTGGTAAATTGGGCTTAAACATGACTGGCGAAATATGGGGCAGGGAATAGAGACATTTTTGTTTCGAGCCCTGACGACTTACATACGAATGCGATTTTTACGAAAATTCGACTTTTCTCGTAAACGATAGGTTTAAGTTGTTTTCAAGTGATCGATGAGTTTTAAATATCCTATACCGGAAAGCGCCAGTTGCCCGCGAAATTCAAAATTTTATTACGTTTTTTTGCAATTTGCAGGTCAGTGTCAGTTTGTATGTTGAACTAAATATGTAAATAATGAACATTCGCGACCGTAACAAGTACTTGTTACGGTCGCGAATGTTCATTATTTACATACATACAATAGTTTACATTACATACAATTACATTTTCGTGAGTATGTACCAACATTTGATAATAAACAATATGCAGTAAACAAGGTCTAAAGACTATGATCTCATGAAGTGCTGCGGAGAGACTAGCCAGCGATTCTTATTCCTCAAAGCGTTATACCTTCGCGTTCGTAGTGAGGCAAGGGAATTTACCTTTCTGACATCTGATGAAGTGATGACCAAGGCTGACACATCTGTTGTTGTTATTGAATTTATTCGCCCGCATTTACCCCAAGCACAAAAGACTTTGTTTTTTTGCTCTAATTTTCCTGAACACTTCAGTTTGCCGTTGGTAGGTACAGCAAATTACAATTACCTACATACCAATTGAGCAATCGTGAGTCAAGTACTCCCCGTACTTGATGCCTTACTCATTCATGTTCTTAGGGAAAAATGTTAGTCAGAGGATGATTATTACATTAACACAAAGAGCTATTAAACTACAAGAACTCGTGTAGTACCTATTGAGAAGAAATCATGATAAAGTCTTCCTGTTTTGCAAACAAGTTATTCTTAAAAATTAATGAAATAGGTAATGTAAATCTGTGTTAGCACTAGGCAGTTCTTTGTTCTGCCGATGCTTGATGGTAAATACTAAGTTAACTAGGATCTCAAAACAAGACAAAACTATATTTTTTGTTGTGGTTTGCCTGAACTGAAAATACACCGTATTTTTTTTTAACTTTTTCTTTAAATATGAACTTTTACTTGCAGTATGGAAAGAGAATCGGGAAATTCTAGCAGTTGAGCGTAGCGTTGACTGCGTACAGTCGAGCGTAGAGTCGAGCGTAGCGTCGTACGTAGTGTCGAGCGTAGCGGCAAGCGTAGCGATGACCGTAGCATAGTGGCGTAGCAAGATCTCCCTAGGCTGCCTACGCTACTAAGATATTCCGCGCTCGCTACCCCTTGAAAACAGACGTCAGTTTTTGACAACAATATTGCCAATCTGTTAACAACGTTAAAATATTGTTTATGTTTTGTGTTAACTTAATTTTACTTGATTTTACAACATTAGCGTTGATTTGAAGTTAACATTGGCTAACCCGCGTCCTAATATAAATCCAGAAGGCGCAATCTGTCGGCGCGACCACGCGTCCCAGTTCACCGATTAAAAGTGACATATGAACGCGATGATCGCGTATTAGCGCGATGATTGGTTTCTATTAGGACGCCGCGTCATAGGGAAGAAATCAGAAAAGCGTAGCGCAACTTAGCAATTACAGGCTACACGCTTCACTTCCAGTTGCATGATGTTATTATAAAGTATATATACGTATAGGAAGGTTGACAATTGGATATCATCACAACGACGGGCTAAAATGTCTGCCTACGTCATCGACATGGGCTATCTACTCTTGTCTTTGAAGAGCTATTCCCGATACGTGAGAAGAATGACTTGACAAGTTCACAATAACACCACACCAATAACAAGGCATGTTGAAATAAATTGACACAAAATAAACTGACGCAAGTTGCAGGTGACTACTTATTAACCAGCTTCCTACTTCATACACATTGAATTATCATTGCGATTCTGTATGACGCAGCAGTTTTTTCGCTTTTTCAGAATAATGCAAAATCGATTACTTTTTTTTCCTATACTGTCCCACTGTTTGGCAAAGGCTTTCAAGGAACTTATTTCCGCGCCACTTCGAACCAACCCTTTCGGTACTCGTCCAGGTCCTTTCGCCACCTCTTTCTTCTCCTCCTCACATATTTTCATTATCCTCTCCGGTGACGCCATCCATCTTCAGACACCCACTGTGTGGAGACTTTTGCTCAGCGGTCATTTCTTGTAGCTGATGTGACCCGCCCAATCCCATGAGCCTTCTTTCCTACATCCATTATGCACATTGCCCGTTGTGGAACGCATCGAAGGCAAGGAGGAGGTTCTCAATTCGGTTATTTTTTTATATGTGTTACCTCAGAACTCCGTCATAAACCGATTTAAAAAATTCTTTTGTTTTCTTTTGTTTGAATGGGTACACTTACCGAGTGTTCCCATATTATAAATTTGGTCAACTTCTGATGAGTGGGTTTTGAGTTAGTTTCAGTAATACGTATTTTTTCCACTTAGTGTATATGTTGATGACAACTTTCTGCCACTGTTATTTACTTAGCAAGTGAAGGAATACGAATTTGTGTTGTAGGTAGGCCACAGAAAAAAAGTGAAAAATAACTAATTCGGTGGCAAAAAACGAAAATACAAAACCAAAGACACCGACTTCCGAAATTATAGTTATTTTTCAATTTGTACTTAGTGTTATTTTTTTTTGGTAGTCGGTTGTTTTTTACACTCGGAATGCATAGTCCAAGCCGGAACTTTTGCGACTCGGTGGAAGTTGATGGATATCAGTTGGCTTTGGTGTGGATGTGAAGGGGCTCACAACGGGGTTTTTCCTTATCAGCTGTATACTACTCTATCAAGAAAGTACCGGGAAAAGATTAATGATTATTCATCCACGTAAGTGTATCATTTCTGATAAGTATGCTACTTCAGAAATGATATACTTACGCCATCGATCACTAATAAAAGAACTTCTTTGACCGTCGTGACCGATGACTTACGCCAACGAATAATCCAATCATCAATACATTTATAAACACTTTTTTTCCGGAATAGAGTTCAGTTCTCGCCCCGAATTCTCCTTTATGTCTTCTACCGATAGAAAACGGGTGCCACGAAGTGGTAATTTTAGTTTAGGAAAAAGAAAGAAGTCGGCTGGAGACATATGTTGAATAAGGTACTCGATGGTATTTGTTGAGTTTTGGGTCAAAAATTCGTTCACAATGATATGATGGCGATGATGGCCTTGTGCGAAGGCGCATTATTGTCATGCAAATTCCAAGAATTTTCTTTCCACAAATCTGGCCTTTTTCGTCGAAGTTGCTCTGTTAAACGCCGCTTATCGCTCAAATAATATTCTTTATTTACCGTTTGACCTTCCGGCAAGAATTCACGAAGAATTCAAGAGTGCACAACACCGCGATAGTCAAAGAAAACAGCGACACTTATGCGATTGAGTTTTTGATGAAAATTTAGGTCTGTTAGCAACATGTTTCATACCCAAGTGATTATTTAAAATGGTACGGATCGACTCGTGAGACACAGAAAATTCAGCGGCTATGTATCTCTCTCAAACTTGAATGAGGGTTTACAGTCACAATTTTCTTCACTTTTGCGATGTTAACTTCAGTTGAAGAAGTAGGCTTACCAGAGCGAGGCAAATCTTCCATCACATCTCGATCGCTTGTCAACGCTTTGTACCACTCATAAGTACTTACGTGTTTTTGATAAAGTCGATTCACCGTAATCCTTCTGTAACATTTTCAGTGACTCCGAACATGAAATTCCACTGGTGATGCAAAATTTAAGACAAACTCTTTGTTAGATGTTTTTGTCCATTATAAAATTCGCAATACACACTAGATATGATCTTACTAAAAACAGCAATGTTTTTAATCTAGATAGCAGATGCAACTCAAACTCAGCGCCAAAATGGAAAACAGTTGTGCCAATGTAACAACAACCAGAAAAATAATTTGGAACCATAAACAAATCATCCATTCCCGATATTATTTTGACATAATGTATAACTCAGGATTTAGAAACAAAAAAAACATTATTTTTTTGTGGACATATTAACATGTCAGCTGAAGCCAAAAGAAAAAAAAATAACATGTCAGCTGCTAAGGCAATTTCGTCACAAGTTTGCCTATTGGCATATTGAGGAAGTTCAATAGGGACATTTACGGGCTGCTGTGACATCGTATTATTTTTATAGCAGCATCGTAAAACCTCAAGCGGCGAAAGTATAATAACCCTATCAGTAATACTATTTATGAAACCCTCGCGGGGTCCGAGTGCTCTCGTGGTTTGTTCAACGAAATCTCCAAAAAGCTGGTTGACTCTTCCTGTGACCCAAGGGCTGTCTTTTGCTTTGGCCAGATGCTAAGCCATACAACGTGATAATGCCGCCAGTCTTTTGGGTACATTATCAGCGATGCGGAGGAATTTTTCGACGCCATATTTTATTTGGTTATATTAACTTATTAAGTAGTTAAAGTTGGGTAAGGTTTTATATTTTTGTTTGAATACTATGTTTGTAATGAAAGTAAGTACTATATAATAATCTCTTTCCTCGGTACTTTTACAAGATTTTAGGATAAAAAAGTCGGTGTCTTTGGTTTTGTATTTTCGTTTTTTGCCAACGACTTCCGAAATTAAAGTATTGATCACTTTGGGTTGTTTTTTTTTTTTAAGTTTGTAGGTATTTTTAGTTTTTTGTTGTGGTACTTACAAATTCGAATACCATTACCTGCTATGCAAATTACAGTGACAGAAACTTATTAGACTAGAACATCATCCACCTAAAGATACTAAGTTTGTACTAAGTTTTTGAGTTAGCTTCAGTAATGCGTATTTGATATACGCATTGTTGAAGCTAACTCAAAAACTGCCCAAGCAAAGTTGATAAAATTTATATGAGACCATCTCGAGAGCATACCCTTTTAAACAAAAAATTAATTATCAAAATCGGTTCACAATTGACGGAGAAAAATCAGTGAACACAAAACAAAAACATCCTACAACCTCCTCCTTTTGGAAGAAGTAGGCTTACCAGAGCGAGGCAAATCTTCCATCACATCTCGATCGCTTGTCAACGCTTTGTACCACTCATAAGTACTTACGTGTTTTTGATAAAGTCGATTCACCGTAATCCTTCTGTAACATTTTCAGTGACTACGAACATGAAATTCCACTGGTGATGCAAAATTTAAGACAAACTCTTTGTTAGATGTTTTTGTCCATTATAAAATTCGCAATACACACTAGATATGATCTTACTAAAAACAGCAATGTTTTTAATCTAGATAGCAGATGCAACTCAAACTCAGCGCCAAAATGGAAAACAGTTGTGCCAATGTAACAACAACCAGAAAAATAATTTGGAACCATAAACAAATCATCCATTCCCGATATTATTTTGACATAATGTATAACTCAGGATTTAGAAACAAAAAAAACATTATTTTTTTGTGGACATATTAACATGTCAGCTGAAGCCAAAAGAAAAAAAAATAACATGTCAGCTGCTAAGGCAATTTCGTCACAAGTTTGCCTATTGGCATATTGAGGAAGTTCAATAGGGACATTTACGGGCTGCTGTGACATCGTATTATTTTTATAGCAGCATCGTAAAACCTCAAGCGGCGAAAGTATAATAACCCTATCAGTAATACTATTTATGAAACCCTCGCGGGGTCCGAGTGCTCTCGTGGTTTGTTCAACGAAATCTCCAAAAAGCTGGTTGACTCTTCCTGTGACCCAAGGGCTGTCTTTTGCTTTGGCCAGATGCTAAGCCATACAACGTGATAATGCCGCCAGTCTTTTGGGTACATTATCAGCGATGCGGAGGAATTTTTCGACGCCATATTTTATTTGGTTATATTAACTTATTAAGTAGTTAAAGTTGGGTAAGGTTTTATATTTTTGTTTGAATACTATGTTTGTAATGAAAGTAAGTACTATATAATAATCTCTTTCCTCGGTACTTTTACAAGATTTTAGGATAAAAAAGTCGGTGTCTTTGGTTTTGTATTTTCGTTTTTTGCCAACGACTTCCGAAATTAAAGTATTGATCACTTTGGGTTGTTTTTTTTTTTTAAGTTTGTAGGTATTTTTAGTTTTTTGTTGTGGTACTTACAAATTCGAATACCATTACCTGCTATGCAAATTACAGTGACAGAAACTTATTAGACTAGAACATCATCCACCTAAAGATACTAAGTTTGTACTAAGTTTTTGAGTTAGCTTCAGTAATGCGTATTTGATATACGCATTGTTGAAGCTAACTCAAAAACTGCCCAAGCAAAGTTGATAAAATTTATATGAGACCATCTCGAGAGCATACCCTTTTAAACAAAAAATTAATTATCAAAATCGGTTCACAATTGACGGAGAAAAATCAGTGAACACAAAACAAAAACATCCTACAACCTCCTCCTTTTGGAAGACGATTAAAAATGGTTTATAATGACAAGTAAGCAAATAAGTATTTTAATCAGGATGTGGGTGATACTCATATAAATAAGACATAACGTAACATCACGTCTGTAATTCCCGAAGGGATTGACAGAAGAGTACCTAGAATACGTACAACCACATTTTGCCAGAGTAATAGGCGGCGGGCCTAATTGCCATCAACCGGGCTCAAATACAGACTCCAGCACCCTAATTGCGTAGCACACTATTAATGAGAATAATTTTGCAAAATATTGCTATTCATTTGGGTTGATGACTAATATTAAAAATGTTCATAAAAATAATGTAATTTCAAAGAAGGCTTAGTAAAAATGAGATAATCGATTACTTCTATTAAATCGGTGTTCATTTTTTGGATGGGATTATTACCATCCTTGTCGCGCGGTACTGACAATGTACGGCGCTAGTATGAAGTTACATAGTCGTGACGTCATTTCTACGACCGTGCTGTCCTTGTCTAACAAGAATCTTAAAACGTTCACACCTTGGCATTTTTAAGCTTTTACGGTTTTTGTAATACAGTTTGCGCTATTTGGAAACAAACAGTCTTTTGAGACAAAAATAAAAAAATTACATGATCCCAATTGCTTCATATGTTCGATAAATTTGTCTGTTGAACTGACAAAATGAAAGCCATTCCTACTGTTATTGAGTTACGCAATTAGGTACCAGCATGTCGATTCTGTAAAATCTCATCGTGAAGACTTGCGTGGAGTGAGGTGTCAGTGTCATATCGATTTCGTCAATCCACGGCAGTGACAGTTCACTCCACGCTCACTTCACCTAAGTTTTCACGGTGAGAAACTTTTTATAGAAAAACTCAATAACACTATGCTGACCTAGAAAACGAACCCAGGACCTCATACTCAACAGTAGCGCCTGCAACCACTAGAGTCTAGCGGTTTTCAGTTTATGAAAACTTTTCTGACTTGCCTCGTTCGACTTGAATCGACTGCCTCGCCTAAATAAACCTTGCTCTTTACCATACCTTTGAAAGAAAAATAGCAGTACATATAAAATCTTTAACTCATTTTATAATTATGTAAGTACCTAAAGATATATGGGATTTTAAACACAAATACGATTTTGAGAAAACAGGTATTTTCATCAGTTTTAGACCATTTAAATAATATAGCTCTTTGCATAAGAAGGAAAATTTTACATAGACATGATAGACAGGTATCGCATGATGCGGGTTTTATCGCCAGGTAGTGTAAACCTACTTTTAAATTTATTGACCGTTTAGAATTTGAGGAAAATATCAACTAATCAAGGAAACTTGTGTGGCTACTTTTTTCTGGAAATAGAATCATACCTATATCAATTTTATATGTTTACAAATTTAATGGCACTTTAAGATAATAGGTACGATATCGATAAAGTACCAAAAAATCATATTTTATTGTAAATTAGCATAAATTAAATAGGACACACTTATGTATATGCAGGGATTGCCTTCATAGTCTCAGTTGGTGCTCTCAAAGAATAAAGACAACAGAAGTGTTTTTAAGATTTCTTACCTAACATTATATATTGTGTAGCTACTTTTACCTTCTTACCTAATTAGAAAACGTTAAAGCTTTATTCGCTGCCATAACAGCGAAGCAAAATGCGTCTTGCCATATGTGACATATGGATGGCAAACTTGGGCACTGAGTCAAAAACATTTTCAAAAACTGAGAACATGTCAGAATGGAATGGAAAGAAGCTCTCGGTAGAGAGTAGTTATATTCTTTGGAAAGTAGTATGACAGGCGCCGCGATAAAATATCGAAGAAGAGCAATATAAATAGATCCATAACCATTACCAAGGTGGAAGATATAATAAAGAAAGTAAGACAGTTGCAATGGAGATGGACAAGACATATGACAAGACACAGTAGGACAAAATAAACAAAAATTATAACAGAATGGCAACCACGCGATGGTGAAAGGAAACGAGGCAGACAGGCAAAAAGATGGACTGTTGACATGAAGAATGTTGGAGAAGCTGTCTTAAAAACAAGGAAACCCGAAGTGTTAGTTTGTAAGTTAGTCTTTATAAATTGTATGTTTCGTTTCATCAATAAAGGCTTAATAATAATAAAAAAGCTACACTTTCACGATATACAATGTTATATATAGTGTAAGCTTTGCGTTTTTTATTTGCTTCATAAAAATGTAACACTAAGAATACAAAGATACGTCGCGATGTAATCAAGTTTTTTTTTTAGAAATAACATATATATATATATATATAAATTTAATAGATACTAATTAACTTACATACCTACATGTCTTACTATAACTAGTTAATAGGCACTCCTCTCTCCTACAAGTATGTAAAATAGTTTACAATTTTTTATGGCTTGTTCATAACTTGCCTCATTATATTTTGTTGCAGGTATTATCATTATTTTAATGCCAGTCGTAAATTCCCGAAACCTAGGTCCCCTACATCAGTATCCACATTGAAGCTACGCTATGTCAAATTCGAGAGGAAACTTGAACACAGAGAATAAAGACACCTTCTGTCGCTTAGTCTTTGGCCTTCTGCCCTTCCATGTCGACGCCGGTTGCGTTACCTATAAAACTTGCAAGTGACCAACATTAGTGTTTGTAACCGTTCACACACTAGCCGAAGCACGCGGCGCTCGCTGCTTAGAACTTAATCAAAGGTAATTAATTACAATTTATTTAATAACATTTCCACGAGGAACAATAACAATGAATAGTGCTATTAAGAATTTCAGTAATATTCCGCCATAAAGTGATTTTAATGTAATGTTTTTTGAGGACTCTGAGGTCAATCATTTTAAAAGTGAAGGTAATCATTTGTTTACAAGATATTTACTTGCGATACTTTCAAATAAATATTTATGTGGTTTTTGACGTCTTACATTAGTTATAAATTCATGTTAGTGTTGAAATGTTATTTCGGAATCTGTTTACGAGTATCTCAAATATTTAAGCTGCGGACCAATTACTTAGGGAACTTATTAAAATACGACAACAAAGTATATAAACAAGGCGCATTAAATAACTATAACATTTCAATTAAAAGATGTAATTAAGTACCCACAATATGTAACATAAATATTATTAAATATTGTTTTACTTCGCAATTTTATTGATTACTGAAGTTGTTTTCGTTTTTCAGTTTTAGTACTAATGCGTTAATTTTAATCGTTGTAAATTAATTATAATGGTTGTGCGCCGAACACCTTTTTTGCGGTAATAAATCTCTCTAAATCAAAACTCACGTAACACAACAAAAATGACCCTTGGAATAAACTCTTGTCCTCCGTCTAACTTGGCGAGCTCATCTTTCGATCATATTATTTGTTTCTACGTAGTACCAAACTGCCACAAGCAATATTTGTAGACACCCTTGCGCCTTTGGTGTGCAATAGGTTCTGACTGTTCGTTTGACTTCATAATTCGTTATTTCTATAAATATGTCGTATTTATAGTTCACAATTGTTACAACATGTAAATTCCCTGGCCGATGTCCTCACTATGTTATTGTTTAACCTAGGCCTTCTAGCAAAGTTGCTAAATTTCGCAACTGGGCTCAGCTCTAATTGGATTATGTTGCACTGTACGTTTGTCGCAAAAGGTTAACTATCTCCTACGGGTTGAATATCGCCAGTTTACACTTAAAGTCAGGCAGGATCGTTTCAATTCATTTGCGAAATTATACATAAATATATGTTGATGAAAACGCTCAAGTTTAACCAAAAGGTTTCGCTAAACGTTTTGACCATTGAGTCTTCTAATCAGACCCGAGATCTGAATTTGAAAAGGTCTCTTATTATTTTTCACTTTTAAAGTCTGACATTTTTTTTTTAAAGTTACATAGTTTTGTTTACTTCCGTCAGGACCAAAGTTATTTTCTCTCAAACCACCACTTTTCGTTACAACTCTAAGCCTAAAGGACCAAACACCGTTCCGGGTGTTTGGTCCTTTAGGCTCAAGTTCTTTCCGCCTTCAAAGTTTTGTTACTCTCACTTCCATGTTCCATGTTTAAATTAAGGTGCAACTATATTTACATACTTTTGTAATTTTACAAAAGCGTTGTTAAAACGGTACCGGTTGTTTTTGCTGTATTTATTTTACGATGTGTGCAAGCGTGCGCCGACAGAGTTTGTCGATCGTTAAGTTACGTCACCATATTTGTGGAGAACCTGTCTTCGAGAGTCGTAGCTTTGTAAGAGCTTGAGATCTGAAGAACCGAAAGGACCATGACCGGCTTTCGTTTACTTTGCATTTATTTCGGCTTAGCATTGGATGAGATTCTACGGTGTGATGTATCAAAAATTTGTAGTTGTATTATGCACATCAATCATAATGCTCATAGCTTATGCTTTAATTATTTACTCATCAAATAGCATACAAAATTATATACTTAGCATGTTCGGTAAAATAATGCTTTATTTGTAGTATTTTGTAGTCATCAAACTTGATTGATAAATAGTTTGGACCACTTGCGGTCTTTCCAATAGCATTTTTGTCACCAACAAAGTGATATTTCAAGTTCTTAAGAACGAGAAACATTCGTGACTTACTTCCTTATGCCTACTCTTCCAAGAATGAAGTTATTTTTTTTTATAATTATGATTCGCATTAAATTAGGCAAACCGTTTGTGAAATTACGAAACTACTCAGTCAATAATTCAGGTATTACCTATGTATGATTTCGATATCACATTCACTCTTTTATTTCTCAGAAAAAATCAACATGTTGGCTTCATACGTGGTCCTTGCGGTGTCCTTGGTGGCGGCCGCCAATGCCTACTCTACTGGCGCCCCCGAAAGTGTGTGCCAAGACATGGTACCAAAGCACCCTGTGCCGAAACAGTCCTCCCCTCCTCCTTACACCATCACCACCAGCACCAAGGTACGTTGTGACAAAGTTGTGGGGATATTTGTTTTCGAAGAACCTGATGACGCGGACAGCTGGGTTTTTGTAACACAGATATCCCCAAATCATGGAAATTCGCGTGTTTATGCCGTGCCGCAGAGTGTTAAGTCAGTTCACTGTTTCGATTAACGGATAACGCTACTGTGCTGAACCTATAAAGTATAACTCCATCATCACACGGAATCAATGATGACTTTAACACTTTCCTAAATGGCCCCAGGACTCGAATCTGCTACAAGTTTTCAACTCACTTATTAGGAAAACTTTTGCACCAAACGGATACACAGTTGTCGGTTTTTGTTTTAAATACTGCCCTCTCGTTGAACTATAAGAATCGTTTTGAAACATGGTTACGTTACAAATTATGTAAACGTATTAAATATAATGTCAAGGGAAATGTAAATATTTAGTACATCGCCTGCAATTCTGCACGTGAGTTTATTTTCCGTGTGCACAAGATATCTAGTTTACTTAGTTCAATATTTATTTATTTGCTGAACTCTAAAACGCATTCATATCAAGCTATAATGAAATAGCTTTGCGGGTTGAAAGACCAGAGACGTCCCAACTCACCTTTCTGTGAAAATGCGAACTTATCGATTCAGGCTTCTGAATAGAGCGTAGCCTAGCTTGTTGGGTTGTATTGCAGGTGCATCACGTAAGTATTTCGCTGATTTTCTGAAGTAAAAGCTTTCATTGAAAATCGAAAGCTTTAGCAGATAAAAAGAAGCGTTTTATCGTAGTGTTTTAGGAATATGATAATATCTATGGCAAGAAATCGGTAAGAAATCTACACAATTTGTAAGGCGTGAATTATACAGAATCGGCGTAAGGTTGAAGGCGCGGCGCAGACATGATGCCGCTTCCAAACGGTTTCATACAAAATTTACGAAGGCGACGTGGCCTGAGCCGCGCCTCCACCTTACGCCGTTTCTGTATAATTCACGCCTTACAAATTGTGTAGATTTCTTACCGACTATTAAATTATAGTTGAATTCCCAACTATGACAGTTAAGTAGCTAGTTATTTATCAACATTAAGTATAGCTCGATTCAAACTTTATGACGGCTCAGAACATGAGGCGAGTCGCTGCGCAGTAACTTAACAATTTCCCGTATCAGCGGGAGTGAGGAGTGAGGTACTGCACAGCGAGTAGCGCACTTCACAGCTGCCATTAAGTTTGAATCGGACTGTTACCCTAGCACCGGTTCCAACCAAGCATCTACACTCTGTAGAATTACTTAAACAATTTCATCTATTCCAACAGGACGTGAAATCCGGAACTCCCATGGAAGTGGTGATCAGCGGCAAGGGTCCCGCCAACACCATCCGTGGTCTGCTGCTCCAAGCGCGTCAGGGTGACAAGATCGTCGGCACGTTCACTCTGAAGCCCAGCGACAACTTCGCACAGCTTCTGAACTGCGGTGAACCTGGTGTAAGTAACTTTACCAGATCTTTGAATCAAATGGTTTCTGACAGTCAACAACAAGTGAGTATCCAAGCAATGAACAAAAAAATCTACGCTGACAATATTCGTCGTAGGTACTAGTATTATAAAGATTTAGGTGCATGCAATGGTAATGTTTCTATTTTCTTACAAGCATAGTTGCATGTAGTTGATATGACAACGTAGGTATCTGCAATGCTTCTGCTGCTGCAGAAGTCAAGAAGGTGGAAGGGACCAATGAGTGGCCGTAAAAATAAACCCTTTTTTTAAGTCTGTCGCGATTCTGCCTCTTTTGTTGAATGCGCAAGGGCGTATGGAGAATTGTTGACCCACAAAGGCGTTTTTGTAACTACAATGATTCTATTTTTAAATCACTTTCCGTCGCTCTTCGATTTTTTAAAATTCTCCAATGATTTTATCTGCATCTTCAATAGCCCATTTTTTTGTACACACGAATGTGTTATTTTATAAATTACTAGGTATTTGAGTGCGTCGTAAATTAAGTTGTTAATTTCATGAAGTACGCTTCCTTCAGAAGCTTTGCGTTGCCTTACGGTTCGGTAAACTAGGTAAACTTTACTGTGATACGGTGTTCTTTGGTGGCCGATTTAATGTCCTGTCATACATTTTAATAGCCTCATTACAATGTACCAGAAAACTTAAGTGTTTTTCTTATGTAGAAAGAATCATTATCTTTGAAACCACCGGTCGGTCTTGAATATTTTTTTTTTGTATTTGATAGCCTAATTCATGAGCAATGCTATAGGCTATGTATCGCGCTATGGCCCTCAGGAGCAGAGCGAAAAGAAAAATAGTAGAAGACGAAGTCACAGGCAGCTAGTTTTACAAAAATTATAATATCAACTGTTCTGCCTCTTTGGTCTAGTGGTCGCAATTGCTTCTGCTAGTCACTTTTCCCAGGCCGGGAAAAGTGATATTTGGATTATATATCAGGATTTTTTTCTCCCTATTACATGTCACTTAAACATACCTAACTGGAGAAATTCGGGTGCACTAATGTTCACTTCTGACCCTGAGGAAAAAACAAGCGTGAAGTTATGTTATAAGTAACAACTGTTGTGTTTTCGATAAAATCTGCGTTTCATAAAGCTCGTTACAAAAGCAGAATATTAAAGGCTCCCGCAGACAGGTGCGACGCGACTCTTGTAGCTTGATTAAGGATGATGACATTTTTTTATTTGTAACTCAAAAAAGTATTTGTTTGCAAATAGTGCAAACAGTATTATAAAAAGTTCAAAAGCTAAAAATTGCCACGTTATAAACGTTTTAAAACAACTGTTAGACAAAGACAGCACTATCGTGGAAGTGACGTCACGACTATGTAACTTCATACTAGCGTCGTACAATGTCCGTACCGCGCGACAAGGACAGGAATAGTCCACTCCAAAAACTTTTAAAGCGTGTAGCTTTTTCTTATTTCAATCGATTTTACAGATCTTTACGAGAATCTCATTTTACAGAAGCCTTCTTTGAAATTACATAATTTGTTCGAACATTTCTAATATGACTAATATTATAATAATCATTACTATTACTTGCATTTCCATGAAAACTTCATGCGGCCGCCGCAAAGCGTTAGATACTTACGTATTTATTCAATTGGTCCTATCTACCTACAGTTTTTACTATAGTAAAAAAAAGTTTCAATCTTGCGCGCAAAAAACAACATTGATTGATATTTGTTAGGTCGTTACAAATTGTCACATTAATTACCTACTTAGGTAACAGGTATGTAAGTATAGATATAAATGGGCGATTCATCTAATCGTGGTTTGCGAATCGTGAGGTCAAACTTCTTTAAAAAGTTGTTGTTTGCATTGCTAAGAAGTTGTTTCTCATTCTAAAAGACTTTAACGTTTTTTAACCGCTACCAAATGAAAGAATTGTAACTTATATAAACTCACGTTTATTTGAAATACATTACTTTGTACATTTACGCTTTTACTCGTATCTTACGTAGGTAAATAACGACAAAAATTCTTCTGACAAGTAACATTGAAGATCTAAGGAAGTACCTGAGCCACAGAAAATTTAATGTCATAAACGGCCACGCGGTATCCAAGGAAGCCAAGAAGTTTAAAGAAACCTTTAATTAACAGAGGAAGTCTAAATGTAGCACCGGTGACTGAAAAGATGTGTGGAAATCATGGTATGAGACGCGGAGGATTATGGAGAATGTCGTGAGGAAAGTTTTTATTATGAATGTCTAGTAGTGCTATTCTGTAACCATCTCACCGTGAAAACTTAGGTGAAGTGAGCTGTCATTGCCACTGATGCTACGGATTGACCAAGACGGGATGACACTGACAGCTCACACCACGCAAGTGTTCAAGGTGAGATTTTACAGAATAGACCAGCTGGATGACTACAACAACAGAGAAAGATTATGAAACGAATGGATGGAATATGGAATGTGTGAAAGATGATATGGCTAAAAAGGGGGAAACTACCGACTATCGAGATGACGAATAATAGAGTAGAATGGAAGAACAAGTTAAATAAAAAAAGATTAAAATGTAATAAACCCCCGAAATAAAAAAATTTACCTTAAACGACTGAACAGATGTTTTTTTAAAGGTAATAGCACTCGATCAAGCCTTCTTTCAAACAATTCCTTCAATTATCACTCTTTTTTTGTCCTATATGGGCAATATGGGCAAGAGAATTACGATGAGGACCCACGAGACTAGGAGAGAACTTAGACCTAGGTATAGAGACCTACAGTATGACTCTTAGCAAGCGAATTTTGATTAAAAACAGCAGCAAAAAACTTGATGGCCTCTGGACGATGACGCTTGAGACTCATGTTACCAGACAGGAGCAGGATTTATTGCTTGTTCGTAGAATTAGTTTTGGTTTTAGTATGTTTTTCTGTACTATAATTTTATAAAGAGGAAAGATTTGATTGTGTGTAGGTATTGAATAGGCTCCGAAACTACTGGACCGATTTGAAAAATTGTTTTACCATTAGAAGCCGAAATTATGTCAGATGAACATAGGCAACTTTTTTTTTTTAAATCCATGCTGACGAAGTCGCGGGCGATTCAGATTCCGATTGATTGTGTATTACGCAATTAGGGTACAGGTCTCCTCTCCGTGAGACGTAGTGGGCCATTATCCACCAAGCGGGCCCAGTGCGGGTTAGTGGATGTCACTGGTCTTCGAACTTTCGGTTCAAGGACATACCGGTTTCTTCCCGGTGTTTTCCTGCAATGTTTTGAAAGCAGTGGTGATGAAATAAATGTACACACGAGTGCCGGGCATGTCTGGGTTCGAATTTCCTACGACCGACAACTCGTGAGTCGCGACTGTTTTCACTGGGCCACCACTGCTCCCTCATATATCATTTGCTTTGCCCCAATTTTAGGCAAATCCTTCCCAGAATGTAGCATAGGTAATAGCTGCCGCCTTATTTTAAAAAAGTCGTCTTTATTGACTTACCTATTGTTTATTACTTAATGACTACTATAATTTACTTATTGACTTTGAATTTATGCAAATCATATAAGACATACGTCTTTAAAAGACCTTTTCTTGAATTTTAATCGCCAGATGCATTTATTATGCAAACCAGGGTCCTACACTTAAATATCAACAGACAGATACCTACAACGAATTCGGGCTCCTACGCTTAATATCAACAGATTTGATAGAATTCTCAAAGTTGTGTTGCATCATTCAAGGCTGTCCAATGTAAGAGGTCGTATAGATTCGGTTTGTGCGAGGCAACGATATATAAGTAAAATCGAAACAAACCAACACGTGCCGATTTTTAAAGATTTAGATCCCTACTATTTATTAGACGTAATTATAAATAGACAGTTTTGTATCTTGCTAAATGGCTATGCAATTACAAGACCAATTTTAAAAAAATGCACGCGTCACTAAAATGACTTGAGCTTTTACGATTAAATTGTTTGCGAATAAAATTGTCAAATCAAACAAATTGTTAACATCCGAGGACATAGGAACCCTTCACTCGGGTTTAAAATACAATTATCGTCATTGCCAAACAACAGCTTATCGCAGCAACAAAGTGCTTTGTCGGCATTTCCATGTAAAAAAACATAGACTAGCGCCTACATCTATGAGGTATATTGAATGGAAGGCTGCGTGTCCGTTAATTACACATTCGTCGTATAACAAAGTAAAGTCAACAAAACACTTCGGCATCAAAAATCTCCTTTTCTTAATTTTAGTCGTAATTACTGCGTATAACAATATCGCATTATGACTGTAAGCTAAAGACGAAAATATAGAGTAACAATGTCAGACTCGACTACTCAACACTCAATCTCGCACAACACTGTTGTACTGTAAAAGTAGTTGCAACCGATTTTTTTTTGTACCTATTGTAAAACACAGTGATATATATCCACTATTGATATATAGTGGATATATATCACTAGAAACGTTCTTGTCGATGTGTACAGAACTATTAGACAGTTCAATGAAGGCCGTATAGACTATACAGGGTGTTTAACCTTTATAAGTATATAAGCTGGCCCAGTGCCGCAAAAGTGCATTTAATCCTAATGAGGCATTGAATTCGTAGGTAGTCGTTCAGAATAAGTCGAGACTTCTTTCAACAACATAACATCAAGCCTGTATTCCTCTAAGGTATGGGCAGAGGCATATTATCTAGATCTACGTAAGAATAGTATGACGATATTTTGCCAGATAAACAGGGTGTCCCGTAAGTCGACGTCAAGGCGGAATCGGTCCATAATAGTTAACAAAAAAATAAAATGTATTTTAAAACTAACGGGTAGGTGTTATAAAATCTATTGCCTGTGTAATTTTTTTAACCTTATTAGGTTTATTTTCTGATATTTTTCTATTAGGTATAGGTATATATTATTATTACTACTTACGGGACAGCCTGCACTTTAGTCCCATGTATTACGGGTTGAATTTTTTGTCATTAACCAGTGCTTGAATGTCTCAGTAGTAGTCCGGAGTCAGGATGTCTGACTCCGGAATGCTACTGAGAAATTCTTGATGGAAAAATCCATTGCATTTAGCCTGAAATGGTATCTACTCCGATTTTTTATATTATATTTAAAACGTACAACGATAGCTGTCAGTACCTAGATTATGATCAAAAAGGAAGTCAAAATAGGCACGACATTACGATTGGAACTAGGAACTAAATAGTGAAGGTAAACGTGCAAGGACAAGTCCACTCAACTAACTGGACATGTCCACCCAACATGTGTGGTTTTTTCCTCAAAATACCATTTCAGACACCAATCTACATGGGCCGAGTTTGTTTCGGCTCTTCCTCTCAGAGTAGACAGATACGAAACGCCGATCTCAAATAGTTTTTAAAATACGATTGACGTATAAAAGTGTTTGTACAAACCTACTTACAGAAATATAATTATTTATGAAGGTGTGGGGCAGGTTGCACTTCACTGAATTATTGCAATCTGTCTAGTCTAGACTAGGGGCCGTCGTCGATTATGTCCTATATAACCGTAATAACGTAATGTATTGTTGCGACCCGGTAATTATTTGATCAAATTACATGTATTAATCAAATAAAATGTGATTACCTACATACCGAAAAGGCGGTAGGTTATTTTAATATTCCCCATAGCAGCGTGCTTACCTAATTACCTACCAACATTGAATTATTCACAAAAGTGGTTTTAGTACCTATTCATTATTGTATTTAAATATAGATAGAAACCTATCTAATTATCTACTACAAATCTATAATTATCAGCCTTTATTTTTCCAACTGCTGGGACTCAAGCCTCCTCTCTGTGGAAGGGAGTGGGCCATAAACCATCACGCGGGCCAAATGCTGATTGGTGGATGTCACATGTCTTTGATTTTTAGGACTTGCCGGTTCCACACGATGTTTTCCTTCACTGTTTTTAGAGCAGTGGTGATGAAATTACGAACTCGACCTACCACTCGTAAGTAGGGGCCGATACACCTGGGCCACCACTGCTCAAATCTATAATTGTCAATTTTGTTATATGATCTGAATATTTTTTACGGTTTAAGTGGATGTTGATCTTATTGTTTACTTTATTTTATTTACAGAACGCCATCACACACAAGAAACACGACGAGAAATTCGACAGTCAAACTCTCGCATACACATGGACGCCCCCAGCTGGCTTCAACGGCGAAATTAAGTTCAGGTACAGACTTATATTTCAAGATTTATTAATAAGTAGGTACATCCCATAAAGTAATTGGGTTTTTCTACCCACATGGAACGCATTTACCAATTTTCCTTATGGCGGCGAACCAATCACTATTACCTATCTATGCCTAATAGAGACCCTTCAATAATCTGAAACAAATGAACCCGATATTATTAGACGTCATCCTTTGTCTTGGTTGATATTTAAGGGTGCCACAAACGTTAAAAAACAATGTGGACCCGAAAAAATGACTATACATATTCGGCTTTATTTCGGCTCGCGACAAACTTCGTTCGGCATCTACCCTCGCTGATAATGTCGGCTCGGCACAATTCGAGTTGAAAGACGTTTCACGTATCTACATTTATATTCGACTTTGCCGTCCGGCTGTGCCGAATCATGTAAACGCGAGCATGTATGTAGCACCCCTCACGCTATTGTTGAAACTTTTGTTCTAAATGCACCTCAAAATACATGTAGGTATCTAAAATAGTACCTAGACATTCAAGTGTCAAGGGACTAAAGGGACGTCCAGGGGTTGAGCAGGTCAGGGGTTCATAGCCTTTGAAAGTCATATCAGACGTCAGACTTAGGTACCTACAACAATGCACGAACACGCACAAAGCGATTGTTAACAAGCTTAATTTAAGAAATGGAATGTTTAGGTGTTTTAAGTGAATCATTTGAAGTTTCGCAGTTTATTTATTTATTGGTCTATCTACAATCGTTACACTGTTCAACTGAAGTAACACAAGCCAACATACAAGCCAAGTGCACAATATCAGGCGATAGTTCGCTCCTTAGTTCATTAATGAAAACAATCGATTCGATTCACCTTGATATAATGTCGAATAATGTCGATAGGTCAAAATTTTTGTTATTTGTAAGCACTTAATTGAAACAAAGAATCGTAAAATAATGAGAAAGATGAAAGATATTGATGTAGAAAACGAGCAAACAGAATAATATGCAGCAACCGACACTGCAATGAAACATCAATTTAAGGTCCGAAAAAACCTTAAGGCTTCAAAATCAAAATATTTTATTTCACATAAACCTACATATAGAAACTTAAAAAAAAACTATTTAAACCAAATGATCAGCCATTTCAACTGTGACACAAATCTGAATTAACATGCTGTCCACAAAAGCCATTAATGAACAGTTGAAATTGTAGGTAGGTAGGTACCTATACAATGTCAAATAATGATAATATTATGTCAGAGTTACGTAAAAAAATTAACATCTAATAATAACAAATTAAACACCGTTATTTGGGAGCAGTTATTAGAAATTTATATAGTGATGCCGTTTATGAGGTACCAGGGAAGCCACATGTGCAGAAAAATTATTGCCAACCTTCCTTGTCTTCGACGTAGTCTTTAATCTTCTAATATGCTTTTTTGATAAGGACACGTTTGATGTGGGTTTTGAACTTTCCATCGCTAACTCTGTAACCGACTTTGGCAACTTGTTATAAAAACGGATACTGTTTATCAGAAATTACTTGCTTGTTTTAGTTAATCTAAATTTTCTGAAATTATAGACATCTTTTGTTTTACTGATTTACTTACCTTTTTTATATTTTCAGAGCCACCATCGCCCTGAACGGAGCCGTCTTCTGGGTGGGCGTTGAATCAGCCCCTGTCAAGGTTGTCAGCTAATTTAATTTAATTAAGAACAAGTATTATTATTTCGTAATTTATGTATTTCTTCTGAGTGTATTAAATCTTTCATAATATAATAAATAATTTTATAAAATTTGTTTTTCATTTATTTATCGATAAAGGATAATCAAAGTAAATAAAAACAGCTATATATATTTTAACAAATACTTTATTTAAAACATAGCACCTAGAATTTTTGTCTTCGAGATCCATTTACAAAATTCAAGTCCCCATAAATACGAATAGAGTAGGGTAGGAACTAAGAGCTTGTATCTACAGTACGGCACTAATTAATTAATAAAAAGATTCTTATTATCACTGGTAATTCGTGGAAAGAAAATTTAATTTTCTATATTTACTTACAAAGCAATGTTAAGGCTTTTTATTGCAATTTATTATATCGCGGCCAAGTTACAGGGATTCCAATAATACCCTTGGGAAGACGCAGCAATACATTTTACGCATAACTTTATCACACGACTACATGCGAGCAGTTTTCCAACACGAAGGTATTCAGAGAACATTTTAGTTTCTCGATAAGTCAGTCTTTGACCTAAACCGGCACCCTAATTGCGTAACACATTTTCGTAAACGATTACGACTAATCTGTTTGATTTTGACGGTTCAAGAACATTCATTGCGTTGTATATATTGTTGAGCAGAATTTTTATCGAACTCAAGAAGCAATGGATTAGCAATCTGTTTCAAAACGATTCAGATTCCGATTGATTATGTATTACGCAATTAGGGTGCGGGTGAGTTTGATATAAAAAAAAAAAACAAAATAAATAACACCCTTATAATTTACATAAAATCGACATTAAATTATATTACGATAGGCTAAGAAGATAGGCAGTTAATTTAAGTATGTTTTTTTACAAAATTTACAACTAATATTTTTTTTTAAACGACTATGCTCGTACTGGAGATACATGCATGAAGCTTTCAAAGACTTATAAATTTAATCCATTTATCTAGTAGAGAGTTGCTATAAGAAATTAGTCTTACAAGATATGCATAGATATTCGAGTTTCAAAAAATCTGCGAAGTAGGAGTGCTACACACGTTCGGGTCGGTTTGATTCGGCACAGGCCGGGCTGCAAAATTGGATGTATATTTTGCTTACAGGTTGTACCAAACCATACCGACCCGAACAAGTGTGTAGTACGGAGAAGGGGGACGGATTTTTGGAATATTATGACTTATCAGTTTTATATAAAAAGCTTTTTTATGAAGGTGACCTCATTCGTTGACAGACAATAAAGCACAATTTCGAAACTCATTTCTCCCCTTCGCCTCAACTATTTACGCCCACATCTTGGGACTTTAATTTTAAAGTCTTTGAGCAAGCTCATGTTAGAAGTAAAGCTCGAATTCTATTCATATTGAAGCAATTCCGACTCAAACCGCTACACACTTTGATAAATAACTATTCTTACATTCACTCTCACAACATCTCAAGTCTCAGTTATGTTAACGCATTTCTTTGAAATTAAAATTCAATAGAAGATCCATTTATACATTTACAATTTAAAAAGCACATATTGGTAAAAATTAAGTTCAAAATAATTAAAAAGCCTGTACAAGTTGAATTCAAAAGATGTGAGCATAAGTAAACAGTTTCCTTTTTATAACTAAGTTACTATTCATCTGCAGTAATACGAAATGAGATCAAACTGCAAATTAGTAGAAAGTAACATTCATGACATGAATGTACATTCAGTACATGGTTTCGATGTATACAGACATCATGTATGAAACTGAGACTTGCAATACATAAATACAACTACATCTAGCAACTATGGAAGATGATATCTGATGAGTACCTATGGATATTGAATTAGTGTTATTTATGTAAATGTATAGAAAACAGTAATTGACTACACTATACATGTAATTCCATTATTACAGCCACCAAATTAAGTTATTATTATATGATTGTTATATTAAGTAAATTGTATGTTGGAAGATTTAAATTGCAGAAAATTCACGTATTTAAATGTTTATGTGACATCTCATTACCCTAATATAGAGATTGGCAATGCCACAGGTTATTATTATTAAATAACTATGGTGTAAATCCTGTTGTGATACAAATATTATTACATAGTTACAAACTGGCAAGACAAGGTCATATAAAGTGTGTGTTATGTGTAGAAGGCAATATTGGTGAGTGTTAAAAACATAATACACACACATACAGACATTTAGATGCACACCATAACCACAGACTCAATCAGTATTCTCCATTTCTGTCACAACATATACATTATCAGATTAGGTCACCAAAGTATTTATTATCAGAAGTATTACCTGTCTGCTGAATGCATTTCAACAGCATTCATATTTAATTTGATACATATAAATTAAAGAAAATTTACCACCTCATGACATCTTGAAACAATAATAAATACTTAGGAAATAAATACACCTACTTCATAAATAAAATATTTAAAGTTGCAATCAGAAACTAAATCGTCATTGGTCTAAAATAAATGCACTTCAATTTAAAAGTCTTACACCTAAATATAAAACATCACAGTTAATACTGAATAAGTAGTAAATAAATACATAGCATTAAATTGTTAATTTATATAGGCTATCATTGGTTCTGTATGAAATAGTTTTGCCTTTTGAGCTGTCGGTACAGTGAGATGTACTTCCCTGCAGCCGAAGTTCTTGGAACAACATATTGTTTGCAGAAAAGCTTGGGATCTCGAGCTTTCTCAGAAAGCTCTCCACAGTCAAGTGCTCGCAGGAATGCGAGTACAAATGTGAAGCAGTTGTGTCTTTCTTCATTGTACCTCTCAGCCTCCCACAGCGGGCTTTGACTCACCTGAAACCAAAAACACAATGTTGCATGTTTTGGAATGATGACATGTTTATTTACTGTCAACAAGCATAATATTGACATACCTTGAGCAGAACACTATCCCATATCTCATTCCACATCTCATCAAACTGCTCTAATAGCAGACACTGGTCCCAATCTGAGCTGGAGTCGCAACCACTCCATTTCTTGGTCATGGGGTCCACACCTCGGATCCCCTCCTCACTGAACTCCACAACATAACCCTGAGAGTTAGTCACCCCTATGTGCAAATCTTTGGAATTATAATAGTCGCTGTAAAGAATGAACAATCACTTATGCTTACGATTTGTTATGGTCGTGAATCATTTTAAGGGCAATAAATTGGAAACGGATTAGTCAGATATGTAGTACCTATGGCACGTATCACCCAAGGTGAGTACTTACTTGAGAAAATCACCATGAGTAGGTTTCATAACAATAGCGCGAGGATGCTGAGATGCCTTGACGAAGGGGTAAGGAACCCTAAAACAAAATTAGGGCGCTTAGCAACAACCTTCATTAATCATTATAGTAGAAAATCCGTTACATAAAGGTATCGTTACCTGAAGGGCAGTAGATTGTAGTCATATCTATCCAGTTTTAGATCACAAACCGGGCATTTTTCAGGTATAATGGTGCAAAATACTTTGTGATCACAATGGTGGAAACAAAGAATACCCGGATCCATTTTTACACAAAGATTAGAGTGAAATTTTCAATGAAACTGTCACTTCTAATAACTTCAACACAATCGTTAATTAAATACAGTTGTTTTGAGCAAAGTAAAACAGTAAATGAAAGTAGAATAACTTATTGACCAAGCAAAAGCCTAATGAGAACCTCATAAGAACTCTGCCATTGTCCACCTTTCACAACTCTTCTACTCTCGCTTTGAAACCTTTCGACAAAGCAGGGTAAGGTAACGTTCGAAACTGCGACTGCTTTAGATAATTTATTCCAATTAAGAAAATGAAACATTCCGAATAGTATTTACCACTGTTATTATGTTTTATTTTGATTAAAAATTTAGAGTTGTCATTGCCATTGTACGAATTTATCAAAAACTTTGATAAAGTTCGATTATTTTTCTTTGTAAAGCAACATCAATAAGTTAGAATTTTTTGGAATGTACAACGTTCGGAACGACCGTCTACGAATTCACCTGTGATTGGGCAAAACAACAGCTGTGAACAGATGATTGATCTACGCATTTCTATTGGTCGATAGACAGTTGCTGTCAATTTGCAGTTAATTGGGATTGGCCAACCAAATAATGCGTGCTTATTTAAGTCGGCGGCATATTTAAATTTGTCAGGAGTAAAACTAAGTTTCAAGCAAATTCAAGTTACATTGATAATCACTGGTCAACAAAAAAAAAAAAAATCGTTTGTTTCCTTTAATTTTTTTTTTGTTTCTATCTCAAACTAACGCGTATTTTTTAAATATGGTAACAATTTTTCTCTCACAGCTTTTGTTTTTGAGTTACAGCTAACTACCCTCCATTACTATTTTTACTTATAGTTGCGTTTTTTATTGGACATTGAAATATATTTTGTTGTTGTTTTCGATATGGCTTCGTCAAGAAGGTGTTGTGTACTTAATCCTGATTCTTTTTGCTACATTTGTGGTGAATATGTATTTGCAAAATATCGAAAACCTATATCGGACTTTGTAAAAACTGCGTATCATCAATACTTTAAAATAAAATTGTGTAATCAGGACAAGCCATGGGTTCCTCATATTATATGCCAGAAATGTGTAGTATGTCTACGGTTATGGTCCAGTGGAAAAAGAGATGCAGTAATGTTCGTAACACCCATGATTTGGCGAGAACCTCGAAATCATCATGACGATTGCTACTTCTGCGTAGTGAAAATAAACGGAATTAACCCTGGAAACCGAAATAAGTGGTCATATCCTAACTTACCTACTGCTCAACGACCTCAATTAAAACCACGAGAGGTACAGCCCAGCACATCTAAATCTTCTGATGATCCAAATTCCTGTGAACCCGAACGAAATACATCAAGTGAAGACTCTGATTCAGACTACAAATGTATCCAAGAACCTCAACCATTTAATCAGAAAGAACTAAATGACTTAGTAAGAGATCTAAACTTACCGAAAGAAGCTTCTGAGATTTTAGCATCTCGTTTAAAAGAAAAAAAATTGCTCACTCCGGAAACCAACATTACATTTTATCGTAGCCGAGAAAAAAATCTTGTTGAGTCCATGCTATCGAACTTGCAAGAGTTAGGGTGCAACATGAGCATAAAAATCCACTTCCTGCACTCACATTTAGACCGATTTCCACAAAATCTAGGTGATTTTAGTGAGGAGCAGGGTGAAAGATTCCATCAGGATCTTCGAACAATGGAAGAGCGGTATCAGGGGCGGTGGGACTCACATATGATGGCAGACTACTGCTGGAGTTTGCAACGTGATCTACCTAATGTCGTTCATTTAAGAAAATCGTATAAAAGATCATTTGAAAGTGTTCAATAGAAATTTTGTTAACATCATTTATTAATTTTCTGTACTTTTTTATCAAAATAATAAAACTCTATATTTCAAAAACTGAAGCTTGTTAGCAATCTTCCAGTATTTTTTTCATATTCAGGGCCATAGAAATACCCAATAACAGAAAAAATAATAAAGGAAACAAGACTTGTGTTGACCAGTGTAATTATCCTGTTCATGAGCCATAAGTTCAATTCACAATATTTATTATATTGTTGAATACGTTTAGTACGATAAGTTATAATAGAATAATAATTCAAAAAATAAGTGGGGTAGGTGCCGATTTTATTTAATTTATTTATTTATTTAATTAATATATGTAGTACATGGAGGATTACATAATCAGCCTATTATTTCCCACTGATGGGACCCAGGCCTCCTCTATGTGAGAGGGAGTGGGCCGTAATCCACCACGCGGGCCCAGTGCGGGTCGGTAGATGTCACATGTCTTCGAATTTTTGGTTCTAAGACATGCCTGTTTCATCTTTATGATAGCAGTGGTGATGTAATAATGTACACAAAGTAAAGCTCGTGTCTGGGCTCGAACCTACGACCTACAACCCGTAAGTCGCGGCCGTTTCCACTGGGCCACCACTGCTCCCACATGGAGGTTTAAACAGCTAATCAAAACTGACAAAAAAGGTGACCATAGTCACCAGAAAGCCAATTACAAATCCTCGCGTATAGAATTATGTTAGATAATATGTACTATTTACATAACATAACATCACGCCTTGTTTCCCCGAAGGGTTGGGCACTATTTATTTTATAAATAAATCTAATTTGTAAAAAAACACATTCGAGAATACTTCTCAGATCAAGTGTGAGAGCTTCTTTTAAAAAATATCGCTCTTTTCATCATATTACACCCTATTTCATTTCATTATTTATGTGTTTGGACATTGGTGTCGAAATTTTGTCAATAATATTGTATGTCATGAAGCATTGTATTGTATGTTTAGCGGTTTCCATGGCAACCAGCGCTGGCGGTAAACCACACCTCGCCCATCAGACCCAGTTCTGGCGACAGTGTGCGCTGTAAAGCGTGCGATCCTTTGTTAGGATATACTTCCCAATAATGTACTATTAAAGTTAAATAGACAGTTTAGATAATGTGTATGTGATTAGGAAACCAGTGTGCAGTGTGCTGTTAAATAATTTTAGAAAATAAGTTTAATAAAACCGTGTTCAAATTTTTAGTATTAACTACAAAGTTATAATCGTGTCATTGAACTTTTTTTATCTAGTGGATGCCGTTGACTTTGGACAACACCATGAAAATTGTTATGAATTTTTAAAATCACGGTTTAGAATTCATGATGTTTTTGGAGAAGGTGAAAGGTTTATTGCAAAGAGTTTGGTGGTTGCTAGCAGCAGCACGGGTGGTTACCGCGGGTATCTCTTGCCTCAGCAGCCCCTGCCTTCATGGTATATGTATAGATGACGTCAATACGTGAGTACCTATACTCTTTTGTTATTTTTAAACATGCAAATATATGATGCAAACTGCACATGTCTGTATTTACAGCCTTTCGTGAATATTATTACGGTGCCTATTTACCAACCTGGCCATGCCACATTTCCTCGAAATAATTAAACTAAATGCACTTGTGTTACAAACTGTATAGCGTCGGTGCGCTTGCCAAAACCCGTGTGTGGATTTTCTTGTTTTTTTATTTTAAATTCGATTAACTTCATCAATTTTGATAGCCACATCTATTGCCGAAACAATCATGTGAAAATTCCCACTGGATCTTGATTTGCCAAAACCTATAAGTGTTTATTTGCGATGAAAAAAAACAGCTATGTGAACCTAATATTCAAACCGAACGAATTTCAAACAAAAACATGCACATATCAGATTTTGAGTGTCTGAAATCGTAAACTCTTTACTTGATAATAGCTGTTTCGACGTCAGGCGAGAGGAAAAGTTTTATAGTACATAATTCAAATATAAAAAAAGACTTTGAGATTGAACAATTTATTAATACTCGAGAAGGTCCCAAATGCTGATGCAGATGGACAGTCTTCATTCCACTCTGAAACGGCTCTTTTAACAACCAATTTACACTAGGAGTGACTATATTAACTTCATGAGAAATGCTCGCACCAGCAAGCCTTATGTTATTCACAATTTAGACTACAATTTTTTTTTAAATAATGATATGGCCTGCAAGCTGGAATGCATAAGATCTGTCAAAAAAGCTGGAGATCACGGCTGTGGTCACAAATGTCAGAGGACTTCTCTACAAAAACGGAAATGTGTATTATAAATTACGTCGCACAGATGAGTGGCAACTACTTCCGCAAATATGGTACTGTGGTAATTTAAGTCTTTCTAGCCTTTACAGTGCACCAAGAATTGAAAATACTAAATATGATTGCTATAATTATGTTCACCTTTAAAAGTAACAAAACCTTTCTGAAGATCAATAGACCCATCTCACTTCTGAGCCACGTATAGAAGCTGTTCTCGAGCATCGTCACGAACCGTCTCGCCAAGAGAATAGACAAGTTCCAGCCACCAGAACAATCCGGTTTTTGAAAAGGCTGCAGTACCTTAGAGCACATCCATACTGTTCGGCAAATTGTCTTCTCGTCGCCTATCCCGCAATGTTTGAAGACCAGGTTTTCATCCAGTGCGTCATTTCACATGAAACTATCCAGAAAAGGACCGGAGTTACCGACATAGTTGGCAGAGTTACCGACATAGTTTGTCGAAGGACCGATGGCCGGTAGAGCAGATGAGTCCTGGAGTGGAGACCGCGTATTGGCAAGCATAGCGTGGGACGCCCCCCAGCTAGGTGGACCGACGGCCTTAAGAAAGTAGCTGGAACAGACTGAATGCGGAAGGCGGAGGAAACGGTGTTGTGGCGCAACCTGGGAGAGGCCTATGTCCATCAGTGAACTGCGATAGGCTGAGTTCGCTGATTGTCAGGCTTTAAAATAGTTCATGTATAGGGATAACCATTGGTTCTATGACAATCTTGGGCATGATTAATAATAAATTGTTCTGTTATTATAATAAATGTTTTTTTACATTGCTATTGGTAGTTATGTTGTTTTTGTTTTGCTTTAATTTTTTTTCTACCTCGAAAATGTTGTGGTATTAATATTTAAAAATTATGGATCACTGTTACAATATTCTAAGTAACATAAAAAAATTATAGCAGTAAGTATTGTTTTTTCTGAGCAGGATAAGTAAGGACTTCATACTTGTTTTATTTACTTTGATAAGCTGCTAGACAAAAAAATATAGTGAATCGCAATTTAAATAATGATTATTTAAGCATATACCCAAAGAATAATCCCACAAAACTTTCAAAACAAAAACCCTTATGTGCATTTTAAAACATAAGTACTGTATTTTGCACGACCAAAAATCTGAAATGTGCACGAAAATACATAAAAATAAAAATTTGGCTTAAATGGGGAAAACTAAGAAATCATTTTAATCACATTATAATATATAAAAAAATAAGATACTTGGCCAGCATTCTGCGTTTTTAGGTTTTTCTTAAACTTATTCGTTATCAGATAAAACAGTTTTTTTCGCCTCCTGAAAAGTTGATAAAACCCACATACGGGTTTTGGCAAGCGCACCCGCGACGATAGTCTTTTACCTGTACTTCTGCTTACTTACATCTTGTTTAAAAAAACATAAATTAAATAGCTTTAAAATTATGAATTACAACAATAATTTTGAATAAAAACATGTAAGTTACCATTTATTCAAACTATACGTAGTAGCTATTATTTTAGTATAACTACCTTTTTTAATTGACCCTGGGATTTCGTCATTTAATTTGAAAGTGGCAAAGCTTTCCAAATTTGATTTATTGAACGTTCATTCGATTTTGGATAAGTGATTGGAGCCAACACGAAATAACTGACCGCATTTATTCATAATCAGTTAATTTTTACCTTCCCAGTACCATCCTCCTATCGGTGTACCTATTTACCTACATAATATCATCATGACTGTATGGTTTTATGTTTCCAGCACATACGCATGTTATTGTGTGGACGGATACACTGGGGTGCAGTGTCAGACCAACTGGGATGAATGCTGGTCCAGTCCGTGTCAAAATGGAGGAACTTGCATCGATGGTATTGCTTCCTACAACTGCTCATGCCCTGACGGATTCATAGGTTCGTTAGAAATTATTATACCTACTAAATTATATGCTGTTTTATGTACAGTAAGCTTCACGACACAGTGGTAACGAAACCATTATAAACTGGCCTTTTTTTTTTTTTTTGGGTGGGAAATCATCAAATGACTTCTCCCGCTCTAGGTGGAGCGGGAGGGTGTGTCAGACTTTTACTGACTAAAACCCACCCGTGTTCCTTCAGTTGCCTGTGCCAGGGCCACGGTTTTCTCTGTAGAATAACCCGCGACCCTGAGGCGTCGGCCCTATCGGACCCCGTCACTTTGTGCTGACATCTTTTTGAGGCGCGCGTGGAACACAACGCGCCGTCGACCCGGGCCTGGTCCTTACCGGACGGCGAGCTACCCATTGCTCGCCGTCCGCAAGTCCGCCGCCTACGGTGGCCGGGAATCTGCAGGCGACTCCCGACGCCCAGGGCGTCTCCTGCGGCGGCTAGTGGGGGCGTGAGGGCGCAAGGCTCTCTCCCTCACCCGCTCCGCCTCCTCCTTCGCGAGCATTACTGCTTCGCAGAAGGAGGTGACGGCTTGCCATTCCCTCTCGCTCCGTACCATGGCCTGGACCAGGGCCGGACGCGAGAGATCGCCGCCGCCAATCGCCTCCGCGAGGACACTGCGGTGCTCCGCCCAAGCTGGGCATACCTCCACCGTATGCTCCACCGTGTCCTCCGGGCGATCCACATAATGGTGACACCCAGGCGTTTCCTCCCGCCTTATGCGAAACAGGAACCTCCCGAAACAACCGTGTCCGGTGAGGACCTGTGTCAGGCGGAAGGTGAGGAATTATAAACTGGCCTAGCGTAACGACGACAAACTGTTCTCTCTTTTGAACCAATCATACGATGAATGGCAATAGTAAAGTTTAATATTATCTATACTAAATAAAATTAGGCAACTACCAACGAAGGAAGACGAAGAAACTGCTGTCTATCCGGTTCTATAACACTGCTGTTCCGATGGCCGAGTAAGCTGTGTACCTTTTTTATTTTCACTGAAATACGAGGGCGGGTCAATAAGTCCGTGACTTTTTGAATTTCTGACCTCTTTACTGAAAAAGCAACACTACTCCTGTCAACAGGCATCTGAAACATGGATCCATCACAACACACCAGAGACCAAACAACAGTCAAAACAGTGGGTTTCTAAGGGTGAATCGGCGCCAAAGAAGGCCAAGGTGGGTTTGTTTTTGTAGCCAATAAAGTTATGGCGACTGTTTTTTGGGATGCACGCGGGATAATCCACATTGACTACCTTCAAAAGGGAAGAACAATCAATGGGGAATATTATGCCAACTTATTGGACCGATTCAATGACTATTTGAAAAAAAAACCGACCTCATTTGGCCAAGAAAAAAGTTCTTTTCCACCAAGACAATGCAAGGGTGCACACATGTGCAGTTGCCATGGCAAAAATCCATGAATTGGGCTATGAATTGCTCCCTCATCTGTCCTATTCTCCAGATTTGGCTCCGAGTGACTACTTCTTGTTCCCAAACCTGAAAAAATGGCTTGGTGGAAAAAGATTTGACTCCAATGATGAAGTCATCTCGCAAACAAAGGCCTATTTTGAGGACCTCGACAAATCATATTTTTTGGAAGGGATAAAAAAAATGGAGAAGCGTTGGACAAAGTGTATAGAGCTCAAGGGAGACTACGTTGAAAAATAAAACATTTATTTATCAAAAAATCTGTGTTTTATTCCAAAAGTCACGGACTTATTGACCCGCCCTCGTATTTATTTTAAAATATATAAATAAGTTTCATGCGTTCTATTAAATCTAATCTATAGTATCTTCTTATTAAAGCTACTAAAGTTCAAGTTGATTAAAATCTAAATTGAAGTAAAAGTATTGATTGACCAACTTCCTAACACGAACATACTGACCTAAATGTAAGATATAATCTACATAGTTAGGTACCCATATATACCCAATGTCCAATTTCAATTAAATAGATGTAGGGTAACATTTACACGTGTATAACCGCTCTACAATAGTCCACGTCAAATGAAATATGCATGGCAATAACCTGAGAAGAATAACAGGGCACCCTAGGTATCACGATAATGACCTTAGATACCAAACTTCTTATAAATTACTTATTACTATTATGAAGTTACCATAGAAAACTAAGCAAACTGCAAAATCTAATTTTAAAAGCATCGATGTGCTCTACTTACTTAGAACCTATGTAGGCATACACATCTTTATAGAAAAACTAATCATTGGGCCTTGCCCTGATTTGAAAAAAAAAACCGTACCAGGCCACTCAGAAAGTATCGGGAAATAGAATATTGTATGAACTTTTTTAATCCAGAGCGAAATGAGGGATTCTTTAGTAGAATCCTGAACGTAGCGAGGGATTCAAAGTACGTCACTCGAGCCTAAAATATATTTTGCGCCCGAGTGACGACTCTACTTTTCATCACCCACTATGAGAATATAATAGGATCCTCATATTTTATTTCACAAAGAGTAGGTAACAACTAAAAACTTATATTTACATTTGAGACATTTTCGCAATTATGATAATGTATTGTTACAGTTGTAGTAGATATAGAGATTCTTGTAGATTTTATATTCTGCGTATTTGAAGTAATGCCCGAATCTGGCTCATTTTTAAGAAAATGTGACGGTGAATCTTGTTGATTGGATGTGGATGGGCGCGGCGACAGTGGCATGGATGGATTAACTGAAGGTTGCAATTTAATGTTTTCCACGATCGTTCACATGTTTTTTACGCCTTGTCCTCAATGGAATCTTCTATATATATACCTCTCTGCTACAGCACTCGACTTCAATCCTCTTGTCGCTTGAGAACAGTTAAGTCCGCTCCAGAATTTGCCAAAAGAGTAGCAGAAGTACGATGAAAACAATGTCCTGAATAGAGCTTGATATCTGGTAACTTCAAATAAGTAGCGATTTCTTGTGACATGTTAGAAAATTTATTTATTCCCATAATTTGTGTGAAGCACTTCCCATTTTGATAACGCATGAAAAACCGATTGGTCTTCATGTCAGCGGGACGCAGGTCCAGGTATTTCTGTACAATAGTTTTGTATTCTCCTCGGATTACGACGGATTGGTCAACTTTTATTATTGTCTGTCGTTAAGTAAACTATCCGAGTGATATTCGACATCATCAACAGTTATTTTTAAAAGTTCATTGCCACGACAAGCTCCATGTACTCCGAAAATTAAAGCCACCTGTAACAAAACCGAATGTTAATAAGACAAGTATCTATCGAAGTACGGATACAATAAAATGCGCATTTTAAAACATTATGGTTATACTTTACTAATCCACTAAATACATAGTTACTTACTTTTATGACAAGAAAGATTTTGTCGGGAAAGTCTCCACGTTTTTGACTGATAATACTTTGGATATTTTGGTTTAAATCCATCAGACATCCTCTTCAGATACGCTATTAATTTCGAATATGTGTCCATATTTACGTCGTTATTAGAACTGACTGTTGATTTTAGCATTGATTATGTACTCCAAAGAGTGGAATGTTGTATTGTTTTTGCTAAGTACTGGAAGAAGGCCAAAAACACAGATTCTGAAAAATTTGTGGCGCTTCTTGCATTTCTCCATTCAATAAAATTACCATAGGCTTTCATATATTTCTCCCAGGGTTTTGTAGGTAATAAATAGCCTTCACATTTATTGCGTTAGTTCTAACTTTCAGGAGTTAATACTATACTTTCACTATCACTTGAAGAACTAATTTTTCAGAACAAAACCATGAATTTCTAACAATCCATGAAAATTGACGAAAACGCGGGTTGTAGTTCGCGCGTTTTTAATTTGATTTCTTTTTTTTATTCATCTGGCGGCGCGACTATGGGCCGTCGTACCAGCCAGTCTTTATTTATTCAAATTCAAACTATATAATTGCGTACGATTTCTTTGGCGCTGAAAACTAAGATGTTCCAAATTCAAAATGTACGCGGCAAAGATAATTGCGGTGCAGTGGTGCACTTATAAAGAAAATTAAAAACTCATTACTGCCCGCTAAAAGTTTCTTAAAGAAAACATTACCTTTGGGTGCCGGTGCACTTACAGGCGGCGCGGCGAACCAAGTCGTCCTTTTCGAATAGATGGGATGAAAAAAAGTTTTATGTATGAGAGACTGGCTGGCCAGATAGTGTATTTTGAAAATATGATTAAGTATGAAAAAATGTTGGTTGCAAGCAAATTTAAATTATCGTGGCTCATAAAAAATGGATATGCGCCGGGAACATTTTCGCGCAGATTTTTTATGATTTAACGTGTCGCCTGAAACCCGACGAATCGTACAATACGACTTCAAATGGCATTCATAAATGAAGGTCCTTCTAAGGCGATGACTATCTCATTGTTCATCTCGTTGTTGTTGTGTACCGTTGGTATAACGAATTCAGTGGCGTAGCGTGCCCCGGTTAAAATTTTGTTTGGGGGCCCTTATGAAGGGTAAAGATTTCTCACAAAAGAAAAAAAAAATGCACAAAATAAATGTTTATGCATTTTTAGAAATATTTATTCATCATAATTATATATCTGTCACTTTTCCAAAATTTTTACAAACAATTCAAATTAATAATATACACTCTTCTTGCCTTTTTTTCCGCAAACTGATTTATTAAATCATTTACAGCTGATGATGAGCTTTTCTAAAGTTTCTGCCTCTATAGACAATAGTGACAGGTCTGACAGGCGTTCATGTCGGGGGCCCCCGTGGCCCGAGGGCCCCGTATAATTGATACGGCAGATACGCCGGTAGCTACGCCCCTGAACGAATTCAAGCGCGGTCGACTATTTTTGGGGGATGAAGAAAGAAGCGGTCTACACGTGCATCTTCGCGAGAGGAGGATAGTTTCACGCTGGGTGTCGCACAACGTTCACCGATGCTCAGCTGCTTCTGCGCATCGGCAACGGCCCGTGTGGAATGGTGCCGTGATATGATAAACAAATTCAAAGCACGCTTGTTGTTGTTGTGATTGTACGACCTCATTACAGGTGATCTTGGATTAATCAATACGATCCAGAAACGAAGCACCAGTCGACTGTTTGGGTGTTTGAAAACAAATCAACGCCTACCAAAGTGAAGCGATCTAGAAGCGGGGGGAAGATTTTCATCGCGAGCTTTTTCAATTTGACTGGCTACTTGATGTCAATTCCTTTACGGCACCAAAGAAACATCAACGCTGAAAGGTATACTACCAAATGCTTGGCAGAAGTTTTCTCTGTTGTGAGCAACAAGCGACCAAAAACAGGGCTCTGCTCCACCACGACAACGCGCCTTCGCCCACCGCTCTCAAAACGAGGGACTCCCTGGACAGCACGCCGGTCAAACTCCTGGGCCCTGATCTAGAACTGCTCAAAGGGATACAATTTTCGTCACCGGAAGAGGCGCTGTCAAAACTGGTTCAGACGCAAGAAACTTTGAATAGAGGCAGTGGAGAGTACTTTGAAAAGTATAATGAAAAAATATTTACCTATTGAACGTGTATTTTTATTTTCGCAAATCTTTCTGAGTGTCCCACGTATTCAGTCACGCTAAAGAAATGTCAGGCCGAAAGTTTAGTTTTTCGTTTTTAATGCAATTTAATACATTTTTATAGGCGATAACTGCGAGACGAACTACAACGAATGCGAGTCCAACCCTTGCCTCAACAACGGTACATGCATAGATATGAACAACGGATATCTCTGCTCCTGCGTGCCAGGATTCTCTGGCGAACATTGTGAGATGGACGTAGCCGTCTGTAACTCCACAGAAGAAGTTCGATGCTACAACGGAGGTCAATGCATTGAGGGACCTGGCTTTAAATTTTATTGCAAATGCTTACCCGGTAAGTAATGCTTTCAATTCGACGTTGATGGTTTAACATTGCTCCTTTTTGTGTCAGTCACGCGATTGTTGAATAAATATGCTCTGTAGATGGATTGACATTAAGTTTTCAACTAATTCTTATTCATCTTCGGATAAAGGTGGTATTACTATATGGTCAAGATTTCTTTCATGCTTATTTTTAATGATCACTTAAACCTACTTCACTGGAAATTTTCACTTGATTCATTTTTTCCTTAGGCTGGGCTGGACCAAAATGTGAAGATCAGATAGATGAATGTAAATCAAACCCATGCCAGAATGGCGGCGTTTGTATCGATGTCCACGCAGATTACATGTGCGCTTGCGCTTTTGGTAAAATGTCCTGCCTTTTGATATTTTAATTATCCCATGTGTACTACCTAAGAGTTTAGACTTGAAACTTGAAGTAAATTATAGCATACTTAGTATATAGGTAGAAAATTTAAATTATGATTCATGATGTATTTTCAGGGTATACAGGAAAAAGTTGCGAAGTCCAAATAGAGTTTTGCGAAGATAATTCCTGCAGCAACAATGCGTTATGCGTCGTAGAAGATGGCGCTAGAGTCTGTTATTGCGTTCCTGATTATCATGGGGAGAGATGCGAGCTGCAATACGATGAGTGTCTACTAGGACCTAGGTAGTTATTAATAAACTGAAATTTAATCATTCATAACATAATAAATCCATTAAACATAATATACGTATATACTTTAACTTATAGGTGCATGAACGGTGGCACATGTATTGACGGCGTAGACAATTTCACATGTTCATGTCCTCCCAGACTCACGGGACCGTTGTGCGAATGTCTAATACTTGAAGACGAGAGTTATGATTGTGAATATGTTAGTCCTACGCCTCTAACTAGTTCTACTCAATCAGTTCTAACAACTTTGATGGAAGAAACTACGTCAGCGAAACCTTCTTTCACAGTCAAGACTCCCACATACAATCCAAGCAATTATACAACTCCAGTTTTAACAACTGAAAGTGATACTATTTCTACAAGTGTAGTGGGAAGCAGTACTGAAAAGGAATTTGTTATTACAGTAGTAACAGAAGTCACCACAGGAAAATATACTGATATTTCCAGTACATCCGAAGAAACAGCAATAACCAGCGAATCAACAACAACGAAAGCAGGAATTTCAGAATCACCAGAACTTGAAGAAACAAGAACAACTATGGAATCGGAAAATGCTAAAACAGAACCCACTACCGATTGTCAAGGAACTTGTAATGACACTTTAACTATACCACCAACTTCTACTGCGATTGATTTCACTACTAGCTCTACAGAAAGTACGAAATACGATATACCTACTATGAAACCAACGATAGAAATGACAGAAGAAACTACTTTGACTACAGCATCTACCACCACAATAAGTACTACAGAAGAAACTACAGCAGATATATCGACAACACCTAAAGTTGATGTTAGTACAGACAAAATGTTCACAGATATTCCTACCGATCACCCAGTAACTGATCTGCCAACTGGCTATTCGTCAACTACTGAAGCTATGGAAGTCACTAGTGCTGTTGATACAGAAACATTTACCACAGCGCATTCGGAATGCACTGATTCTATTTGCAACGACCATGGAAGCTGCATTAATACTCCTCATGGAATTCGGGTAAGTTAAGGAATATAAATAAGACAATTTGATGACTGACTCTTATACATAACTTAGTAATGTATGTTTTATTTAACTTTAGTGCCATTGCAATTTTAATTACGGAGGAAGATTTTGCGACGAACCAATATCAATTACATCCGCCGCTTTTGGAGGAAACTCATTTATAACTCATAAACTGAAAAACGCTACATCTATCAACATAGAATTCAACGCGAAAACTCTGATTACCGATGGACAAATATTGCATGCGGATATAGCCAAAGGAGTTTACATGCAACTGTACATGAATTCTGGATTATTGAAATTCAAATTTTCATGTGGTTATCAAACAATGCTTTTGAGCGAACTGAAGACTTTTGTCAATAAGGGTTATTCGATGAAAATTGAAACAAGGTAATTGGTTAAATTTGTCAAAATCGTACGTATGGAATAATAGTCATGGATAATTGATTTATCAAAACATTTTTAGATTAAAAGAATATTGCAATTCCAATCAAATGAGTTTACGTCGATGACATGTTTTTAGTTGTAACTGCTGTCACCGACATCTTGCAGGTTGGATTTATATCCAGAAGATCAACACTGCAACGCGACTCTACGCTTGAATGATACAGTGGCAATGAGTGGTGGTCAAGTGGCTAATATTACCACCCTGGATCATAACTCAACGTTGTACCTGGGAAACTCTAGACACGTTAAAGATTACGAGAGTAAACCATTCATTGGATGCATTCGAGATTTGATTGTAAGTGAATACACTCAGATTTTTGTTACAGCCACTGACATCTTTTAAATTCTACATTTCTAATGAATTCTCAAAACTTTTTATGGAAGAGAACGTTATTATTTCTCTCCCCTACAAAAAAATAGCTTCTTAAAATTTCATGCATCTTGAATTATTGTACCCTTTTAGCTTGCCTGAAAGAAGGCTTGCCTTGACATTTTAATTTAAACGTTTCTTGTGTTTGATGACGTATTGTAACTCTGGGGAATACTTTACATTGCTCAATAATACCCATGCAAATTCCTTTTATTAATCATTCTAGGTAAACGGTGAAAAACGGGATGTATTTGGTGATGCACTCGACGCCGGTGAAGTAACGGAATGCTTGTCACTATCATGTCTCTCCGGGCCTTGTCTGAATGGTGGAACCTGTAGCGACCACCATGATGGGGGATACACCTGCTCTTGTGCCAACGGGTAAGATGAGAACAGAACACATAAATAAAAAGGCTAGAGGATAGACTGAGCAGAAAAACTTAAAGAAACAGGATACAGTTTACTCGATAAGTATAAAATTACCAACTGAAAGTTCTATAGGAAATATTCGAATCCACCAATTCAACCGCAAGTCATGTCTTCGATTATTGGAGTAGCTACACAGTTTCAAAGAAAGCTGTAAAATTGTTATATTTTTAACACGAACATGAACACATTATAAATTTTTATATTGCATCTGATCAAGGTTTTTGGTTCTATTGCAGCTGGCTCGCAGAACATTGCAACGAATCAGTCTGCGAGAACAACCCGTGCCAATCTGGAGGCAGCTGCGTTTTACACCCGGGCAGTGGATTCCTTTGTCTCTGTCCTTACGGGAAACACGGCATTTTGTGCGAATACAGTAAGTCTAGGACCGTAATCGTGATACAATTCATGATTAGCAGGCGTTAGACCTATTGCGTATTTAAGGACTACTTATGCAGATATACTTTCTGCAAAATCATGAAATGTATCGTGGTATTCTGTGCAAAATAAATGAATTTACTTTCTTTCTTGAACACGCGCAATGACACCTGAAAGTGGTTTCAGTTAAAATCATATTATAAAAGCATGCAAAAAATCACAGGAGTGACGTAGGTATTTTTGAGTGAATAATAAGTTCAGTTAAACCAACACAAATAATTATGCATTTCGCTGATTGATTGGACACCCTGGGCCCATATGACACTGTCCAAATAGCGGATAAGAAATTATTTACTGATATTTTATTCAGCAAAATACTTTCGAAACTTAAAGAGTACATTACAAAAAAAAACGTTCGTGCTACAACACCATTGCTTATTTGAATACGCCACTCGTTAAAGGTTGGAAATAATGGTTAGATCGATTGTTGTTTTGCACTAAAGTAAATTATATTTTAGCTTCAATCGTTTTAATGGACTTGTACCTAAGTTACATTCATCGACATTATAATTATTATGTAGGTATCATTTCATTACAATATAAAACACAGAGCATCGATAAAGATACAATTGATTTTAATATGCTTAGTCCTCATAATCATAAAGCTGTTTTTGTGATTTATAAAGTTTAGTAGTCAGTATAGATAGTTACGCTTTTTCCCAAAATGAACAAAAGAAACAAAAGAACAAAGAAACAAAAAAACTAAGTTTGCATTGATCGTGTGGCGTGTTCGCAACTAAACGATGACCCCAAAACATTCTTTAAGTATTATAATATCTGTGTTTAAACTTAGGAGTTTTCTGTAACGTAGTTTATCGAGATTGCTTAAGTAACTAGGTTCAAATTAACCGGAGGCATGAGATGATCAACACAACGATGACGTGATGAGCCGATTTCTTTCTGTGCGATATGGATGTCTTCCACTTTTCTTTTGTTTCCCTTACAGATGTAGAGATAACCCGTCCATCGTTAGCCCCAATCAGCACCGGAGTATCCTCCTACATAATGTACGCTGTATCCCCGGCCGCAATGAACTCGGATCGCTTCGACCTGCGCCTGCGCTTCCAGACTACAGACATGGACCAAATAGCACTGCTAGCGTTTGTCGGTCAAAGTGGAAGACACGATTCGAGGAGTCAACACTTAGCATTGACGTTCGTCAAAGGATATATCATGCTTACTTGGAATATGGGTAACGGTAAGTTTATTTATAGCCAAGTATTATAACAGGTATTTTGTGTGTGTGAAAAATATTTGTATATTTGATAAGGGCCTATACACGAATTGGTTTGTGGTCAAATATGCGTAATTTCACACTGCACTGTTATTTTTCATTTGCACGATGTTGTCTATTGCCTAATACTATGCACATGGCTTATAAGTTAGTTGTGTTATTCGATTGAGCAGTGTAACGATTGTAGATAGACTAATAAATTAATAAATAAAGCTAAAGTAAAATCCAACCTTTGTCCAAACCACGGGTCCAAACGCATACTTGTGGTGACTGGTCGTCTGGCGGCCAAGGTTTTTTTAATGATAATAGTATTTAACTGTCAAAACGGTGAAGGAAAACATCGTCGGGAAACCAGCATGTCTTATAACCAAAAATTCGAAGACTTCTGACATTTACCAACCCGCACTGGGACCGCGTGGTGGATTACGGCCCACTCACTCTCACCGAGAGGAGGCCAGTGTCCCAGCAGTGGGAACATTAAAGGTTGATTATCTTAAGTTTAGATCAGTTTATTTAATTTACTTCGATGGTCCTAGTTTATCATTTGTGACTACAGACTTGAGTTACAGCTTTAAAAGCGTGTAAGCGGGCACGCCCTTACACTACTAATATAAAGTTTTGTGTCTCGTAATGAACATACAGCTGCTTGGTAGTTGGTTGCGCCACTTCTTCTTTCCAGTAAAGCAAGGAAGTGGTGAAGGGCGGGCGTTTTAACTGTATAATTAATTTTGACGTTCCAAAAGTTTTGATTCTTAGCCTTGTTTGAATAAATTACTTTTGATTTTGACCCAACGTCGACAAATGAGCCATTATAGGTTTGGTTGGAATCGAACTATTGTACTACAAAAGTCCTAATCATACTTGGTTGGTACTCATTTTATATCGCACTTACTACTTTGGAATCCGCAATGATACTTAAGTATATGTGGTATAGGTAATATTTATTTTTATATGGTACAAACAAGTATTTAGACGTAATGTCGAAAAACTGTGAGGCTAGGTAAAAATCCTTCACATTACGAAATTACTTGTAAGGTAGCTGCACAGCAGCTTCTGCGTGTTTTTAATTACTAATAAAGATTGTTTGGTATTCATTTCCATAGCATATCAGTCCTGCAACAGCAGACTAGGCCTTGGTTATCAAAAGCTAACAAATTTTAAAGGCGGCCTGTAATTTTTAATAATTTTTTAGGTCCTCGCCGTGTTTTCACGCCCCGTGCCCTAAGTCCTCGTCGCGGCGGGCATGCAGTGCGCGTGTGGAGACGCGGCCGCTCAGCTGGACTCAGCATTGATGGACGACACAATGTCTCCGGCAACGCGCCCGCGCATAGCAGCAAGATGACGCTGCTGCCTTATATTTTTATTGGTAAACAATATTATATTTGACCACTCAGAAAACTTTTTTTGTCTCTGGATTTGCTTAGTCCTATCACCCATAAACCGATCACCGTCTTTCTAGGATTGAATCGAAAACGTTCTAATGATACCTCCAGCTCACTTTAGGCAGCAGACAGTCCAGAACCCGACTGATTAGCTTCATTAACTTTATAAACATAACTCGTCTATCAGTGCGATACAAGATAGATTTGTTTCCCCGAATAGAGTCTAATCTAACTAGCCTATTGTCCCACTGCAGCGCAAAAGCTTCCCTCGTCCTTTTCCACACAATTCTGTCCAGTCAGGCCAGTCCTTACGTTTAGAAGTCCAATTCTTTCCATAAAGAGTAGACATTGAAGACCGTCCAGAATTGTCTAACAATTTTGAACTGCTTTTCCTTTTCATTATTCTATATAGGCGGACATCCATCTCCTCACTTCGTGGATCTCCCCCACGACTTGCCCCTGCATAGTGGTTGGCGCGGGTGCGTTTGGGAAGTGGGCGGCCAAGCCGTGGGGGCCGGGGCCCGGGCAGCGGGGGGCCGCGGGGTGGGCCAGTGTGGGGTCGCGCAATGTACTGCCAAGTCCTGCAACGCACCACGAGGCGTCTGTATACACTCACCTGCTACTTATGGGTATGTATTTTTATCTGCGCCAGTTCGGTTTAAACGTCAACAGAAGTGTATAGAGTTTATTGTCACGATCACCATCATACTCCTGGTGCACTAATACCTTTTTATTTGAAACTGGCGACGAGCTGTTTAGTGTATGGGTCATTACGTTTCACACATCCTACATCTGTGCATGGTACTTAAAATATTATGATACTGAAATTAGAAGCCGAAGCCGTGCCGTTGGCAACGCCCCTTCTAGTTTGAAGACCAAACGAAACAATATTTTCTCATTATATTTACCTAATACATGATACTATGCAGATGTATATGCAATGAAGGCTGGTTCGGCGCCACATGCTCTAGTAATCGCAACCCCTGTGACCGAGCGTTCTCCAAATGTCAGGGACAGTGCGTCATCACGACCGATGGGAATACGCAGTGCGACTGTCCTTATAGGAAGACTGGGATTTATTGTGATGAAGGTAAATATCCTAAAAGTTTATAAGTTAATCTAAGTTAAGATTTTCTAAAAAGCTATAGTTGATCGTACCTGTATGGGAGAAGCTCTGTCTCTCCATGAAAACAATTGACTTACGACTAGGGTGTGGGTGCCGGAAAGTCTAGTGTATCTAAGTTCCGGGACGTTTTTGTAAATTTTGTTGTCTCGTGTCCCGAGACTAACGAGTCGATACCCTGGCCACCACAGCTTACAGTCCCAAAACACGGATTGATTACTTCGAATTTGTGTGAAACTGCACCTAATTGCTTTGCGGAAGAACTATATGGAACAGGCAATCAAAAAAGTCGAATAAAATACACGAATGTTATTAAGAGCTACATTAAAAAAGGGGTTCCAGCTGTGTGAAGCAACCGGAAGACGTACTGAAAGTTTGAAACTACTTCACATAGCTTTAAACACAATAAAACCGCGATCTGCTAAAAATTAAAGAGAGCACTCCTTGCCCGGTGGCATTATTACAAAAATCACAAACACACACACCATAGCGCATTTTAGTTGTGTGTACTTTTAATTATTTTAAACAAAGCATTCCACGCTTTCATTGGATAAAAAAGAAGTGACAAGTTTCAATTTAATTATTTTATAATTTGTTGTACGTGTTAAAAGCGTTTTTTTAACTCTACATATTTTATATTATTGGTCTATTATAGTATACTCATAATTTTGTAGGTCTAACTAAAGTCAACGAAGTTATGACTTGAGCGGTTTAACGCTAAAGTGTTCCACTATCCACCTCCTGGCTCCATCATCAGACTATTGGACTCATCAAAACGAATCATGACCCGAAACTCTAGGGGTTTACTAGTAGCCACTGAAGAGTTCCACTATCCACCTCTTGGCTCCATCATCAGACCTTAACTGCCCAAGCCCAATTTATTGGCCTCGACAAAACGAATTACATATATAAGCTCAAACACGAGGGGTTTACCAGTAGCCACTGAAAAGTTCCACTATCCACCTCCTAGCTCCATCATCAGAGGGCTAATTCAAGCAATTTCATGACGCACCGATGAAGTTGCAGTGCAGTAGCAGTTAAGTTTAGGTTTGAGTGTTATAGGGTATTCTCGTAATCTTTGAACTGCGCGTTAGCTGCGCGTGAACTGCACGTCAACTGCACGGCAACCAAACTCATGTCTTTTTCTACCTGACTTACCTACGGAGTGGCCACATGAGAGAAAAATATTACTCACTAAATACTCGAATAGAATCGATTATATTAAAATGATTATTAAGTTATTATAATACTTAAATAATATCCCAGTACTGATTTTAGTGTTTTTTCTTGCCATATAAACGAACAATTATGTTTTGATTCACAATCAAAGACATATTTTGCTAAAATTTGGCTGAATGATGGTCTAACATTGCCACATAAAACTAAAACTGTCATAGGAAACGCGCTAATGACTTAACGAGCGCGAAATTCAAGACTCAGTGAACTTTGATGACAAGTACATATTATAATGAATATAATAAAATGATTAAGGATGTAGGTACAGTGAATTATACGAAGTAGTAGCAGTTTAAATTCATTTCATGTAAGTTTCATCCTGATTCTTCAGTAGAAATGACTTCACGCAAACGTGTGTCTGTACGGCAAATGGAACTGCTGGTCGAGTATTTGGAGGGCCACAGGGATTTTGCCCGTGGCAGAGTAAAATCGAGAGAAGCGAGTGCCCTGACATCACGCCTTTGGTCAGAGTGCGCCAGTATATTAAATGCCATGGCAGACGGGGATCCAAAAACTCCCAAAAATTGGAACAAGGTCTGTTAGATCATATCGATATTGCACCAATGTGTATCGCTATCGGTACATTATACTTGGGTAAATAACTAGATTTGCATTATTTTAAGTGGTACACCGACTATAAGAGCCGCTTGCTCAAACGAATTAGGCAGATTCAGAATAGCCAACAAGGTACAGGTGGAGGGCCAGGCCTTTAGCACCTTTAGAGGAGAGAATCGCTGCTCTACTTGGTGCAGGCAGTGAGATTTTGGGGAGAAGTGGCTAACCTTGCCTGTACACTCAAACTATCTTTCCTTTTCTCTTTCGGAATACATGCCTATAGCTTCCCAATCAATTGCCAAGTCAAGCTTTTGCTCAGACGATAGGTTTTCTGGAATTTCAGATCCAAAATCCGGAATAGATCCACAAAAAACCTATGTCTTTTTAGGGTTTGACGACGTTCTCGGACATCTATTTCGGCAGCGAGGGATAAAATCCTCAACCCAAGTTTGTAACTCATGTTCACTAAAAAGGTAAAAAAACATTTAGAATTTAATTGAATACGACTTGTAGTTCAGGTTTTAACAATTAAACGTATAATATTTAACTGTAAATACTTACATTCCCAAAAAAAACAATTTGATGCCAACAAAAGTAAATATTGAGGAACTTATGTTGTGCGTAACCGAAACTGCACGTTGATCGAATTGAAACCTAAATAAAAGGTGTCATTTTGAGACGTCACACGAATAGCAAAATACCGATCTTGTTGCGTTTAGAATCACGCACGGATGACGCGCAGTAGGAGAATACCGATAATGCGCTCGCGTGACGCGAACTTGACGCGAGCGTATTGAAAAACGTTATGTGAACTTCTTTAGTTACGTGAATTTACCTACTGATCAGCTTCCAGATAGCAAACGTCGTACCGGACGACGTCTTAAAGTTGTTTAAAAAATACGATGAACGCTTCCGTTACTTACATTATTGTATAGATGATAGATAGATAGATACAGTCTAGCTAATAAAGGCGTGTTAAAAATCACAAACAAATTGCATTTTAATTGAGACATCTGGCCCAAAATTAACTCGCTTCAAATTTTATTCAGATAAGTCTCGAAAGCCCGGGACGTCCCGGGACTTCGTGAGTTGTCTCGCGTCCCGATACTTTGAGACCGTCGACACTTTTAGGCAGAGTCCTTGCGAGCTGAGCTATAGCAAGCAAATTATTTAAATAAATATAAACTCGACTGCAAAAACACATACCTAACTGAAACGGGAAAAACAAGCATTATTATCTATGTAACTCGTTTTGTGTAAGTTTTCTGCAATAAACTTTCAGAAACTAAAGTTCAACACAACAAATTGCTTGTTTTTCTCTTTTCAGTACCTGAGGTATGTCTGACGCCGTCAATGTTTAATAAATTAAAATAATTTGCTTGTTTTATTAAGTTGACATTTATTTATGAAAGCCTTTATTTTGATACCGTACTCGATACGTTTTGAAGACACAAAATGAATGAACATATATAATTTGGCGCCAAAATCGGTAGCGTGCCTAAGAAATATACTTTATATACCTACTTACAAACACTCGAAAAACATAACCCTCCTTTTGGCGTAGTAGGGTAAAAAGCTATAAACCTCCCTCTTTTTGCCTCCTCCATTCTGCAGTATAAAACTCCTTAGAAAATGATATAAAAGTTACTTTACTTTCAAACGGAGGTCACATGCAGCTATGGTCTAGTATCAAAACATAATTTTCAGACTTGCTCCCTACGGACGTTCTCTTCACCGGCACGAGGTCATACTTGAAGCTCTATCCTAGCACCATATCCAGTGTGAGCATATCTCTGGAGTCTGAGATCAAGCCTGCCAAAGAACGAGGGTTGGTGTTTTTTCTGGAGACGCCACATTTCTACACTGCCCTGTCTCTGCAAGGAGGGTTGCTGGAGTATCGATGGACTGGTATGCATTTAACTATGAAGTGTCTTCTAAAAACGATGGATTTTTGTGTAAATTTTACACCTTTTTTACCATGAATTACTATTACCTACTTAAATGCTTACCGTAAGTAAGCATTTAAGTAGCATTTAAGTAGGTAATAGTAATTCATGTAAGTAAGCATTTAAGTAGGTAATAGTAATTCATGTTTTACGTCACGTAATTATTTTACTTGAATAGAACTCCTCAAAGATGTAGGGGATTTACATGAATGCTTACGATTTATTTTCTAATAAGTAGGTTGGTAGTTGGTCTAGTGGTCGCAATCGCTACCGCTGAGCATGAGGTCCTGGGTTCGATTCCCAGGTCGGGCAAAGTGTTATTGGGTTTTTCTATCTGGAATTTCTCAGTAGCAGCCCGGAGTCTGGATTTGTGCCCGGTTGATGGCAATAGGCTCGCCCCCTATTACATGGGACTTAAACATAACTGGCGAAATCTGGGTGTACAGGTACACCTCTGCCCAACCCTTCGGGGAATCAAGGCGTGATGTTATGAGCGGCAATAGCCCGAGGGCCCAAAATTTTGACACAACCGTACTCTCAGGCTAGCGGAGAACCAATTGCACTATTGACTCTGCATAATTAGCTTAACTGGGAACGTCTAATAGCTATGAAACTTTAATTCTTTAATTATTTTTAACTTTCTCTAATTTAGATCGCCTTTCCGGAGTGACGTCGCTGGTCCGCAGTGGCGTGGTGGTTTCGATGTCACAGTGGCACAGCGTCAAAGCTGGTCGCTATGGCAGTAGGCTTTATGTGTGGGTGGACGGAGCTCTCAGTACGGAAGCCATGCTGGCACACGCATACCCTCACACTGCCGGCAATGCTTCTATACTTCTTGGTAAGATTCTTTTAAATATACTACATTCGTAGATGTCTAGTTGTCGATGTCGTTTCCCTCGAGCAACAATAGCAACCCACTGTAGGGCCAGCTTTTAAAGTTTTAGAAGGCGGTAAAATTACGATAGTTGGTTTTGTTGGTTTGTAGGAGGTGCAAAGGATTTGTCAACCCTGCCCTACGATGCTATGTCAGGTGCCCCAGCGCCCTACACGGGCTGTATCAAAAACCTCCACGTCAACAACATACTACTACCTTTGGAACAACAGAACATACAAGGTAAGTTACTTCCTACTAAGAACTCTTATTTCTATATACTATATCAGTTTTTTTTGCATTTATTTCAAATAGGCACATAAAAAGGCACTTTTGAACGTCAACATTAACATTAAAAATAGAACTGATTCTAGGCGCCCCTTCCAAAAGGTAGTTTCGTATGGAGAAGAAGGGACAAGAAACTCCACCGTTACTCTTTTAAAATGTTTTACAATATTTTGTATACATTAATTATTTTTATATGTGAAGACGATCCACCAAGAATAAAACTTTTATACCAGAATAAAATTGGTAAAATGTATTTAAAATAAAGCAAAAATTTATCACGTGATAGGTACATTGACCTCACATATTTACAAACATTGTAAAAATATATGATTTTCCTAAAATATTAACTAGGAATAAGTCTGTGTGTGAGTTGAGTAAAAATAAAATAACAAATTATACAATTAAATTAGCAACCAGTATGATTTTGTCTAGACTGGATTGTCCTATGGAGCTGGACCATCATGTTTCCAAGCATTCCTATCTTGTATACAATCCTCTAATTTGTAATGTGCTTGTTTGCAAAGTGTACTTTTTATATGAATTTTAAATTTTCTCTCATTAAATTGCAATAAATCTAAGAAGCAGGCATAGACAGGTGTGCTTCTGTCAGTGTAGTATCGGATGGCGGTCCAGACAATACTCGTATATACATCCAGACAATGGCGGTGCTCTCGAAGTTGTTCGAGAATATGTTTACCTTGGGCAAACTATGCAGTTTGGTAAGAACAACTTTAAGAAGGAGGCTAACAGAAGAATTCAGCTGAGCTGGGCAGCGTTCGGGAAGCTTCGTCGAGTCTTCTCGTCGCGTATTTCACAGAGCCTAAAGACGAAAGTCTTCAATCAGTGCGTCCTGCCAGTTATGACCTACGGAGCCGAAACGTGGACACTCACGGTACGGCTTGTCGACATAGCTCACAGAATAAGCAAGCTGAAGTGGCAATGGGCCGGCCATATTAGCCGTAGAACCGATGACCGTTGGGGTAGACGTGTTCTTGAGTGGACACCGCAAATCGGCAAACGTAAGGTAGGACGTCCTCAGGCTAGGTGGATCTTCGCAGGGTGGCTGGTAGCAGCTGGATGAGAGCTGCCGAGAGTCGAGCTAAATGGCGCAATTTGAGAAGCCATGCATGTCCAGCAGTGGACTGCTGTAGGCTGATGATGATGACTAAGTTTCACCATCTCTCAAAGGATGTCCATGTTAAAATATCTAGCTGCTTTTAAAAATCCTGTTCCGTTCTTTTTTAATTTATCTAGTGAAATGTGTCTATTCAAACTTTGTTTTGGTCGCAGAGGGCCGCAACCTAGCCGATTGCGACGGCACAGCTTGTGGTTCCGAAGTATGCGGGGGTGGCGTGTGCGTCATGGAGCGAGGGCGTGCGCGCTGTGCGTGCGGCGCCTCCTCCAACTACGTGGGCACCGCCGGCCCGCGGTGTAGGAGACATCTGGCCTGTGAGGCCAGCGCGTGTGCCCCACCCAGGGGCGTCTGTAGAGCCGACCGATGTGTGTGCGCGGCTGGATATGCTGGAACCTTCTGTGATACCAGTCAGTATTCAAGTTACTATAATAACTCACTAGCCCATAGAACTGACATAATAATAATATAGACAACGTCCATTGTATTAATATTGTACCCTGTATTGTTTTATTTGTAACTTTTTCCCCTGACTTCTCTATATAGAAGTCCATGTACTATCGTCGATTCTTTTTGGATCGAACGGCTCTCTTCAGTCAACTAAAAGTCGACAATGGAAGACCAGCAGTTAACCCTGGCATGAATTAAAGACAGGTGGATTTGCAGAAGACAAAAGGCAGACGGAGTACTGATTACTATGAAGAGTAATTTTTTTGTGAAAACAGTCAAATTTGTTCATGAAATCTAAACATGTACCATCCATTTCCAGAGATCAATATAACTATCCCACAATTCGATGGCACATCATTAGTATCTTTGGGGCGAAAACCAGCTGCAAGTCACACCAACCACCAACGCATCGCACCTTCCTTGGTTCGACCGAGTTACATCGCACTCAACTTTACGACGGCTGAACCCAATGGTCTACTACTTTGGATTATTATGGTAACAACTATTATTATTTGTATTCATTAATAGTTTATTCGATTAGGGATAAACTACAACTTACACCATTTATTTAATCCAAGAAGTTCCAAAAATAATTTACAAAAGACGAAAAAATATCATAGATTTACCACGAGCCTTCAGCAAAGGTTAGCACCGTTAGTTCCACTGTACGAGTATACCTACTACAGCAACAGCATCTACAATGTTGCAGTTAGAGTGCTCGAGTGCCTTTTACTTAGCCTTTGAACTTCTTTATGACCTTATTAGCTTAATTCATTGCGTGAAGGACGCTCCAGTTTCTATTTCGCAAAGGAGTCCTTCAAGAGATTATGCTTGGACCACATCTTTTTCTACTCTGCTTTTTCTTTCGTTCGACAGAGAAGAGCCAAATTGTCTGTCAACGAAATATCTATTCTGTCTAATTCAAGCCCTTATATTTTCAGGGCATAGATTACATTGGCTTAGGACTTGAGAACGGATACCTCAGACTTGTCTGGTCTTTCCATCATAGCAATGCAAAAACTACCAGTGCGAACTACGAAACCTTGGCGGGACCTGCCAGAACCTTGAGCAGATTGATACCTCATGCAGGTTTTCTCACTGATGCCGAATGGCATATTTTAGTACTGCAGATGGACAAGACAAATATTACGTTGTCTGTCGATGGAACATTAATTTATACAGAGGAACCAGGATTAAGTAATGAAGCTGACTATGATGATGTCGACGTTTATATTGGTAAGGGCTGCCAAATATTACATAACTTAACATAACATAACCATACCAGTATTCCCCAAAGGGTTAGGCAGATATTAATGATAGATACCTATTACTTAATGAAAATGTATGTTTCAGGTGGTATATTCGACCAAGAAGATGCAACAGCGAAGAAAGTATTTCCCCAAAACTTCAAGGGTTGTATCGATCATATTTCTACAAGAGAGAAGTCTTACCTAACTAACTATACTGAAGTGTACAGTGAAAATGTCAAGTCGTGCCAACTGATCCCCCCAACCTAACCACTTGTGTAATGTTTGACAACCTTAGGTAAGTGTGAAAATACTCATAGTACAAAAACTCTAGTCTTCTTACTTCTTATAGGACCAAAGCTGTGTCTTATCTATCGCGGTGTTATAATGTAGGTATTAGATATTTTCTAATAAAAACATAATTAAATATTTGAGTGCAATTTGACCCGTAAGATATTTTTCGTTTCTTTGTCATAAGATAGTATTTATTAATTTATGGTATGTGTTATAATTATAAATTAAGTTATGTGATATGTTTTATATTGTATGTAGAAAAACAAATTAAACATTCAATGTACACAAAATATAGTTTTATTGATATATTCATGTTTAATAAATTGTATACATAACATCATCAAATATTATATTAAAACATATACATTTTTCGTTATACGTTACATACTCAAACACAAATACAATATGAGATGTTATCCCCGTTATTCTCATTAATTTAAAAACGTTTAGTTCTCAAACACAATGCAGTAATTTCAATTGGCATACATGTTCAGCATCTAAACATGCTCCTTACACGAAGCTCATGAACATCAGATTTATTTACATTTCATTATTAAAGCATGTACAATATAAAAGTCGTAGAATTCATTAGGCCTATTTACAAGTGGAATAAAGTTGGAATGCTTGACCGTAGTACACAAGTTAGCTTGCAATCGGTGTATTGTACAACAGTGTAAAACTTACTTAGGAACATCGATTCCTTCACTTGATAAACGATACTATTCTGATATAATTTCTAAAAAATAAATATTTTATATTAAGCAATAAAGAATAAATAATTGTTAATTGCACATCGTCGTTATTATAAAATTTTCGAAAATAAAATATTTTATAACAGTGTAAGCTGCGCTTACGTTTCAAATTATGCCATACGGAAATAGGCACGAAGTGAATTCCTTCTCTACTACAGAAATAACAAATTTAAAGAAAAGTTTTTCAATCCAAAAAGTAACACGTACCCTAGGAATGTTTCGGACAATAATATAAGATACTACAGAAATAATAGAATAAGCTAATCACAGTAGAAGTAAATATTACATATTTACGATATATTTTATGCCTATTGGTGTGTTATTGTATCTCAACCATAAATAATAATAAATAAATACACCACCGTACATGGCCGTCGCCGGCTCGATACTATAGGACGGCGACGAGCGAGCCAAGTAAACTCGAATACAGTACGAAGCCTACGTAACAATGACAATATTCAATGTTATTTATTATGTACGACATTACCTCCACGAAACAACATTAATTCTGAATATTGATAATAAGAAACATCAAGTTCAAACCCCGTACAATGCTTTATTTAATCTAATTCTGAATTTAGATGATACTTAAATTCATTTTCTCTTATCTACAAGAAATTCGTTTATTAAAATTATATTTATAGGTGAACATCAGTTAACAATTTCCTAATAATGTTATTAAAGTAACAGACACCAGTAAGGGAATTTCATTTAATCATATCTTATTTGAAACACAATTTTCTAAAATTGAATTCCTGTTCTTACTTTTATACCGGGTGGTAACAATCTCAATAATTCGTAATCTCTAAATTTAAAAACAAATTAATCTATATTATATAATGTCATCAATAAAAGGTCATGTTCTGAGAATAAAAACAACAATATTACGAAGATATCGATAATACAATATAATTAGGTACATCGATACTATCAAATAAGCATTCGGAGCATATAAAATCGGATTGTTTCTGTGTTCCACGTCTGCTGTGTCATGGTTCTGTTCCATTCACACATCAAACAAAACAGCGGCAATATGCACAACACCATTTAAAAAAAAAAACCCTCTATTTTGTCACAAGTAACAAACAAACCTACTTATTATGTGAATGGCGCAGACACAGTTAGTCATCAAAGGGAAAGCATTTTGATTCATTCTATAAACAAAGCATTTACTTGTAAAATCAGTCTCATTCGCATAAGGAAGTGATCACAGCATACACACTGGAACTCGTTGCAGAGCGAGGGGCCACGTCCCTCTTAACAAAAGTTTAATAATAATATAGAGCACCTCGTTTGCTATCTTCTTATATTTAAATCTGATAAAGTTGCAACAGATCGTTCGATAATTCAATTTTATAAAAATATCAAATGTATGGAAAAAGTACAAATAGGAAATATTAAATATCGGAAGTACGGGTCGTATCACCGTTAAAACAAATATGGATTACGATTCGATATTCAAATAAAGTATAACAAGCACATCGGTATTTCGCTAATACAGTAAATAAAATAATAAGTTACAAGCATAGACTAGATTTATGAAAATTTGTGAAAGTTTAGATACAACAAATAGGAGACACGATAGAACGCGAGGCTCTCTCGCTCGAATGTAAAAAATATACACTCTGAATGGCAACCTCACATCGATGCAAAAAATGCAAAGCCGGTAATATTTTTGTTTTAAATTAAAACATCGATCTCGTTCGTCGGACGCGACGAGAGGGCGGGAGGGGGCGTCCCGTCCGGCGCCGGGTCTCGTCGTACAAAAGGCGCGGACCGGACCGGTCCGGCTACAGGCAGGCGAGCGCGCGCGGCGCCGCCACGGCCAGCTCGCGTCACGGCCGCGGCTCCACTAGGCGCTGCAGCAGCACGGCCACACACACGGCCAGCAGAAGGAAGGCGGTGGCGATCATGATGGCCACGTGGCCCGGCTGCAGCACGCGCGCGGGCCGGGCGCGGCGCACGCGCGGGGCGGGCGCGGCGCCGGGCACGCTCAGCCGCGCCGCGCACGACCACGCGCCCGCCAGCCCGTCGCGCACGCAGCACACGCGCAGCAGGTACTCCGCGCCCGCCTCCAGCTCTTCCATCTGGAACTGAGTCTCGCGCCCCGAGTACACCTGCCAAACAACACACGAATTTCTTTATCTGTTACTTGAGAGTTGAGTCGTCTTGCGGAAGGATGGACAGTGAATGAAATAAAACAGTGAGCATGTTAGTATCGACTCATTTGCATAAATACTCCGTCCAATAGCCTAGGAAATACTACTGCATAAAAGGCAGCAAGCACCGTCACGTACAATATTAACTTATGTTACGACTGGAATGACAAACATACATTTTGGGAATTTGAAACGCTGCGTTGATGAAAACCACTTAAAAGCGCTATGCACAAGTGAGGCTACACGCTGATCAGGTTAAAAAAATAAATTGTATCTTTCCAAGTTGTAAATGACGTGTCGTGACGTGAAGTGACTAGATGGCGTTGGCGTCGAATTAGATCGCGCTATTGTTTCGTTACCGCAATTTGGTTAGGGTCCTTTGAATTTTAGCTAATATAATTACAAACTATAGAACAGTATACAGTTTGGTTGTTTTATTAAGATCCTCAACCCTACTTGTATACACATAAGGTCACAACTTAAGTACTGAATATCATTCCCGGTGTTCGGTAATTAACACTGTGACCCAAAGAAACTGACGGATCTCTTGGATTTAATTATAAATAAGTGAAGTCAAATCAAGGCTAAACTGCTCATCAAATAACACACCGGTAATCCTCACAATTAGCTTACTCGGCAAATAACCTAGTCTCTGAAGAAATAGCCGAACTGAATGGGACGGCTTGAAGACCTACCTCAATGAAAAAATTTACTGCTAGATAACGCCTGCAGATATCTCACTAACGCCATTAAGTGGCTGCTAAGCTGCTTGGATCAACACACCCTATCGGCCCAAAGGTTTCACTAACCCTTCCGCACTCAAAGCAGTCCGATAAATTCGACTGGATGAGCAGGAAGCCATATGTCGTATTTATCCGACCTATTTATCTGACCGCTTCTTCCAAGTGAAATAGGGTGAAGCAAGATCAAGATATTTTGAAGTAAACGCTGGTGTACCACAGGAATCTGGTTCTTGGCCCAGTGTATTTACATCAATCTAGCCACATTGGACGGCATAACAACAGCAACATATGGAAGGCGACGACATAGCATTTTTTTCAGTTGATGACAGCATTGAACAACCATTTCTGGGCCAGCAATAGACTCCAAAAAAACTCGAAACTAATTAAATGGCTCTGTAAGTGGCGGATACGTGCCAGTCTAACCATATCACCTTCAGGCGCAGAAACACCTCTACCACACACAGATTGTATTAAATATCTTAGCTTCCACTTAGACAGGCCCCTAACATAGAAGCATCACATTAAAAATAAAAGGGATGAGATAACCACAAGTTAAGAAACTGTGCCCTCTGTAGACAAAAAACTCCTCATCTACAACTGTAGGGGTGCGGGATCCAATTGTGGGGCGTTGCCAGCAAAACCACCAAACAACCTGCAAAGAGTCCAAAATGGTATAAGTGACACCACAGGAATCACTACAGGTGTCAGAATCAATAGCAAATGCTCCTTGGTTTGCTAGGAACGACGAAATCCACGACTATCTACAAATGTCATCAGTAAACTCTGAAATCGAGCGGTACAAAAGACAACACAAGGCACGCCTAGCCTTGCATCCAAAGCCACTAGGGTTTACACTAATTACTGAGCTGTTAAAAAGCACAGCGGTGGTAAAAAAGCTGTTGAGGAACCACCATAACCCACCACCACCACACCACCGTCACCATGAGGATAAGTGGCGCACAACGCCATTTGACATGGAACGAATTATTTTAATTACGACTCGCTTATGGTCAGACCACCGATTAAATTTTTTATTTTTTTATTTTTTTTTAAATATTTGAGACGAATGAAACATCCTTTCTTTGGTATTGCTAGTGGAATCGTTTTTTACGTTAAGTTCTGAGTTGAACTGCACGGTAACTGACAAATGCGTGCACTGACTGGACCGGTCCACTTAATCTGTGTGGACCTTTCCAAAAAAAAACATTTCAGACACCAATCTATATGGTCTTCACAATGATCTGACCAAGATTATGTCTGGACTTAAAAAGAGACTGTAACGTCGTCGGTTTGTTTCTGGCTTTCTTCTCAGAGTAGTCAGATAGGAAATGCCGACATCATCTAGTTAAAAAAATTAAGTGTTTGTACGTTCTTTTATTAGTGATCGATGGTTTGTACAAACCTACTTACAGAAATAAAATAACTTATCATTTAGACTCACCTCTTTGTAGACGTTGTCCCTGGCGCGCGCGCACTGCAGCACATACTCGGCGTCGTCCAGCGCGTCCCACGTCACGCGCGCGGCGCGCGGCGCGGCCGGCAGCGCAGCGGGCGCGCGCGGCGCGGGCGGCGGCGCCGGGGCCGTGCGCGCCTGCAGGGGCGTCGCCCACGCGCCGCGCCCGCCGCGCGAGTCGCTCGCACGTATCCGGAACGCGTACGTAGTCGCCTCGCGCAACTTTTTCACCTTGCACGAGCGCGCCGAGCCGCGGTACACAGGTCGAAAGTCGCGAGCTTCAAGCGAGCGCATCTCTACGCAGTACAGCGAGCCCTCGCCGCCGGTGGCAGGCCACTCCAGGCGCAGGTAGTTGTGCTGCGCCTGCACGCAACGCATCGCGGGCGGCGCGGGGGGCGGGGGGCGCGTGGTGGCGCGCGCCTCGTCCGACCAGTCGCCCAGCCCCAGCTCGTTGAGCGCGGCCACGCGCACGCGGTACACGGTGTCAGGCGCGAGGCCCTCGACGAGCTTCTCGGGCGCGGGCCCGTCCGTGTCGAAGGCCGCGTCGCCTACCTCCACGCGATAGCGCAGCACGTCGGCGCCGTGCGCGGCGGGCGCGCGCCAGTGCAGGCGCAGGCTGTCGGCCGTGGCCTCGTGGCGCAGGCCGGCGGGCGGCCCGGGAGGCGCGCGCGGCGTCAGCACGTCGCGCACGCCCGACCACGCGCCGCGCCCTGCCGCGTTCGTGGCGCACACCCTGAAGAAGTACGGCGAGAACGGCACGAGGCGGCCAACAAGGTAGCTAGTCTCGGCGCCCCGGTACACCTCCGAAAAGGCGTCGTCGACATTAGTGGCGCTCATCTCGAGGCGGTAGTCGACGATGGGCGCGCCGTTGTCCCGCGGCGGCGCCCACTCGAGGCGCGCGGCGCGGGCGCTTTCTAGCTGCGCGGTGGGCGTGTCCGGCGCGTCCGGCGCCATCGCCGCCGTGGAGAACGTGAGAGCTTGTGAAGAAGGACTAGCACCCACCCTGTTGTGTGCCGTGACCCACGTGCGGTACTCGCGGCCGGGCATGAGCTCGCGCACCACGCACTCGCAGTCGGCGCCCTGATAGGCCAGGCGGGCCGCCGCGTCTGCGTCGGCGGCGTCCACGACCTCCACGCGGTACTCCGTGAGCGCGGCGCCGCCGGTGCAGTCGGGCGGGCGCCAGCGCAGTGCCGCCAGCGAGCCGCGCGGCTCGGCGGCGGGCTCGGGCGCGGCGGGCGCGGCGGGAACGGCGGGCTCGGTGGTGACGGTCTCGCTGGCGGACCACTCGCTGAGCCCGGCCTCGTTACTGCAGCGCACGCGCGCCCGGTAAGGCGTGCCGGGCAGCAGCCGGTCGCAGTGTGCTTCGCGCTCGGGGCCCCGGTAAGCGGGTCGGTATCCATCTCCTGCGTCGAGCTCGAGGGTGTAACAGTCGATGGCTGCTCCGCCGTCATCCGCGGGTGGTTCCCAGCGGAGGCGGAAAGCACGCGAATGAATACGACCACGTGGTGACGGTCGTCCAGGTGGGCCTGGACGCTCGGGCTGCGTTCGATACGTGACTTCTACGGACCAGGGTCCTTGGCCGTCGACAGTCTCGCTGCGGAGACGGAAACGGTAGTCGGTAGCACGGTAAAGCCCGGCGCACACGTAGGTGCGTTCGGAGCCCGAATACACGGGCAGGAAGCCGTGGCCTCGCGCGGCGTCGTCCATCTGCAGCGTGAACTCCTCGTCGGCGCGGCGCTCCCAGCCCAGCACCAACGAGTCGCTGCTGGCAGACGTGAGCGTGGGAGGCGCGGGAGCAGGGGGCGGGGAGCCCGTGGTCCACGCCACCGTCTCCTCGCTCCACTCGCCGCGCCCGCAGTCGTTGACGGCGGCGATACGGAATCGGTAGCGAGTCTGCGGCCGGAGATTATTGACGGTGTGCTGGCGAGTGCGCGGACGAGTGATCTCTACGAAGCCGGCGCCGTCGTCCATCTCCAGCACGTAGTTCAGCAGCCGCGCGCCGTTGTCGGTGGCGGCGTTCCAGCGCAGCAGCAGCGACGTGCGCGCGCGCTGGTTGATGCGCGGCGCGGGCATCTGCTCGGGGCGGGCGGGGGGCGCGCGGAACGTGGCAGACGCACTCGTCGCGTCCAGCTTGCCGGCGCGGATTTGGAGGCATACCGAGTATTCGCAGCCCGGCTTCAGGTCCCTCACCCTGCCAATAACAAGAAAATTGTTCAGATGAGGTCATTCAATTGACAAGGCAATCAAATAAAACAAAACCACTGATTAAAACTCACCGGCAAGTTAGGCTTTGTCCGCTATAAATAGCTTTGTATCGGCCGCCACGATCGGCTAGGAGCAGGTCGTATGTCAACTCGCCATTCGGAACTATGACGTCTTCCGGCACCGGCAGATTCCAAATCACTAGAGCGCTGGTCGACGATACGTCAGTAATCTGATCAAATAGAAATTATAGCAACATTAATTGTTGTAAACCATTACAACAGTCCAACAAAAAATACTTGATATTCGTGTGTTTAGCATCTTAACAACATAACAGATCAATTTTACCTGTGGTGTGCGTCTAGCAGCAAACATGTCGAGTATAGCTTGTGCGTCGGTCTCATCTTCGGGCTCCCCATCACCCTGCACAGAGGCTGCGGCCGAGCCGTCGCCTTGCACGGAGGTTTCGGCAGAGGAGGCCTCGCCCTCCTCAGACCACGCACCAGAAGAGGTGGTGCCGCCGCTGCCAGGACAGTTGGCGGTGCTGGCGCCACTGCTAGGCCCACTGCTTGGCAGACTGCTTCCAGTGCTGGCTCCACTACCACCACTGCTAACGCCACTACTGCTGCCAGCGCGACCATTCAGTTCCTTGCGTGGCGATAGTGACGGCGTACTGGCACCGGAGTTGGCATCTGCATTGTATGTGGCAACAGTTATACTAACAAATTAATAGTATTCTATTGAATTTTTTAGCAGTAATCAGATTTAAAAAAAGAAAAAAACTAAAACCAAATACGGAGGTACTACACCGAATTTTGTTTTCGGTTTTCAGCCATTTTCATCAAAAATATCAGATTTCGGACCACTTTGTTAAATTATTCGGCAGAGGCTGCAAAAAAAAAATAAGTTGCGCAAAGCAAACCAAATGGTTCATGAAAAATGCAAATCAGACCGAATTTAGTTTCTGTTTTCGGCCGAAAATAAAAATCTATTTTCGGTCATAATCTACTTATCAATTTACCACTGAGATCCCTGCTCTAGCAAATGTACTACTACTACTTCTTCAAATGAGATAATATGTTTAATGTGTTTGCATAGTACTATATTTGAACTCACCAATGCCATTATTTCTGTTAGTCTGTTTGCGTTCCAATTTCTGTTTTAGTTTAGAGTACTGTCGTTGAGTCCTCTCATCTTTTTGGTAGACCGCCGGAGGTGGCGGGGAATGTTGCATGTGGTGAGGAACGTGGTGGAAATGTGGTGGGTACCCAGTACTGTAGTAGTGTTGTGGACCCCCTGTACCATTAGTAGGAGCCTGTAACAACAACAAGAATATTGTTCAACTTTTGTTTCATTTAGAACCAGTTTCTTTGACTATCAGACTACAATACCACATTTTTATGCTTTCAATGAGTAAATTAAAATGAACTAAAACTATGTATTTTATCATACACAAATGAATGCATTAAACTATTATACTAATAAATAATTTAATTCAGGCAAAAAAGACCCATAATAGCATGAATACGCCGGGGCGCCTAGAATCAATTGTATTTAAATGTAAATGTTGTCATTCAAAAGTGCCTTTTAGTGCATATTTGAAATATTTTTTTTTACTTTGACTTACATTATAGACTAACATACATAATTATAAAAAACCACACTTTCATAAAAAAAAACATGCTTTGTGGTAAGCCAGCCTAGCCATTTTGTATTTCAGGGTCGCGGGTTATGAGAAAACCGTGGCCCTGGCACAGGCAACTGAAGGAACACGGGTGGGTTTAGTCAGTAAAAGTCTGACACGCCCTCCCGCTCCACCCAGAGCGGGAGAAGTCATTTGATGATTTCCCACCCAAAAAAAAAAAAAATGCCATTTTGTATTATGTCTATGAAATTCTGTTATCAATTTATTACAAGTATTTTACTGTTTAATAATACAAGTTTAATTTTTCATAAAATAATTTAAAGTGCATGATTAGAGGAAATAGCAACAATTATAAACAAAATTAACACATTAGAAATACCTATTTGAAGTCAAATTTAACCATATTGAACGCCAAGCAAACATTACCATATTGATGGAAAACTTTTTAAATCTAGAAATAAAATGGAAAAATATATATAAATTTAAGTTTAGTTAAACCAACCTGAAACTTTCCTTCTTGTTGAGAACTGTTTTCTTTATTTTGATCAGAAACACTCATTTTTTTAAAGATTATATTCAATATTGAAAAATTTATTTCAATCGGTACATTAAACGTCACTGCCACGTACTACCAACAGCCAACTGTTTCATGATAACATTTCACTACACAATCATACGCGAGTCGCGAGAGTATAACTCCGCCACGATTAGATTAACGTCGCATAACTCGCTACTTAATTTAAGAACCTACTCACAGAAAATAGTCGGACTACTCGACAAGCCTGTGCACAATTTTTAAAACGGAATGTCAATACCTATAAACGCGTTTATTTACAAGCGAAACAATCGATGTATCAGCGATTCAGGGTAAATGTTAACACAGAAGGTTTACGCAGTTTGCCATGAAGGTTTATCATTTTCACATCTATTGCAACTTATGGCAGAATCCTTCATTTACATTTCGACTCGAAAAGCTAATATGTTAAATCGAGGTCTCGAGGAATTTAGGCGTAGTATTCTTTGTTTGTAAATAAAACTTATTCATACACCGGTTTTCACCTTGAGAAAGTCAATGAACTGGAGAGTATAATTATTCTTTGCAATGAACCTAACTTTGACTGACATAGCACGTCAAACTTTGACACTAAGAGTTGCATTCCTTTTGCAACTTGTTTTTTCTTTTTTTCTTTGTATTTTCCTGCAAATTCAATTTTGATACTTCTTTGATATTAAGCAAATAGGTAAGTAAACTTTTATTAGTAGCCAAGAATTAAAACGCTAGATCTTCCTCTGTTTATTTCGACTATACCGGGTATTACTTCTATTTTTAATTTCCAATATTGGTAATTAAGTAAATAATCAAATAAATCAACGGCTCTTTTCCCAAGTCAATAAAAATACAGTCACAGATAATATAGTACAACGTACAGATACCCAATCCCATACAAAAAAAATGAAACCTCCCTCAGTCTGACTTTTGAGCTGGCAATTTTTCTTCGCCCAATTCTTCAACAGATGGCAGCATCAGCGACTCACTAATTGCCAGACTAGTCTCTGGCAATTAGTGAGTCGCTGATAGTAGCTTTTACATCGCATTCTAGTAGTCCGGCCTACTTTTAAAACGTTTCATGCAATCCTTTTTATAAAAGTTTTATCTGGGTTCAGAAAAATATGTTATTATATTTATACGTAAAACATAATAAAATAAAGTTGTTTGATTTAGATAGGTAACAATATTGGAAACTGTGATGACGACCAATTGAGTAAAACGCCATCTATTGCAAAAAGCTCTAAACAAAATGATTATTAACAGATGGCTACTTTTATCATTTTTTGGGTTCGAATTTTTAAAGGCTTCATTTTTATTTTATTTTTAAAATACGTGCATTATGAGTGGAAATAGATTAATCAGCACTAAGCACAACGAAGTTTTGACTTTTACCAATCTTATTTCAGCCAAAATTCTGGCGTATATCGCTTTTTAATGATTTTTTTTTCAAGACAAACGTGTTGCCATAGGTCATCACTGGCTACAATTTGTTCGAGTTGAGACCTCATGATACAGTGTTCCTAGAATAATATTATCAAGTTGATTGTGTTAAAAGTATTAGGCGTATAACGGCCTTGATGGGGCAATGAACTGAATAATATAAGCTGGGGACAGTACGAGTCGGCAATGACTACTTCATACATGCTACGTTTTTACAACGTTACTAGTATTCGTTTTTATTTAGAAGAATAAAATCTAATACTTATGACCAGTGTAAGAAAAGTTCTGGCAACTGGCAAATATTTGCATCTGTAGTAAATACCTACGCTCAGCTAGTTTTTTTCACATGTAAGGAAGCGAGAATCTCATCTTTTGTAGAGATTTTTTTCTCTCAAAACGTAGGCACTTAAATCCTGTACAAAAGGCTTCCAAAAGTTCCTTTGTTCGAAATCACTCAGTCTGCAACTCTGCTGCACCTATGTCTCCGGAATGCAAAGCCACTAAGAAATATACATTAAATACACGAGTAGGTAAGTACTTATATAACGCGTTGGCTGCAATTTGTTGGCGACTGGCTGTTGGAGGTAAAACTATCAAACAGTTAACAAGAAGTTTATTACATAACAAGAACCTACAACTGCATGATTGAATTAGGTACAAGATTGTGCGCTAGATATTGTCCTGTATATTCATGACGGGAAGGTAGGAAGTCCTAGCTAAGTTGCAGTAAATAGAACTCTACCTACTGGTACTTTATACCATCTTATAGTCTTGCGTATATCTTTCTAGACACTGATTTTATTACGTGGCCTGCGGTAGAATGCCAAAGTGTATGTGCCTCCATGGATCCGGGTTACACATGTGGCGCACACGAGCCAGGATTCCTTAGAAAGAGTAGGTATTTCCCTTAACAAAACAAGAATCTAATAAATAAAGGAAATCTTAATAACCTTATCCGGGATAACACTAATTAGATTTCCTATAGCCGTCTGCTATCGTCTTGTCGGCCACGATCTGGAGAGTGGAGACACATGTAAGCATACTACATACAAAGATCTTTGTTTATAAAAATGTTGATCTGCAGAACATATCATTGATACATTCGCTGTATCGGATAGACATAGTCAAGCGCTTCATGCGAATCACAACCATAGTGGAAAACGCTGGTAAGATTAACATAGTGCGAAAGATAGCAAAGCCTAGGTGAAGTGATGGCCTTCTATTCGAAGGGTCGTGTTTGATCTCTAATCTGGACGTCCACTTAAGTATTATGGCAGTGAAGTTACGTCTGTAGTGCGAACACGTTATAATACCATTATGGTAGGTAATGGTATTGTATGTTGGAGGGTGGCCCCCGAGGTGGTCTCGCTTGCTACTTACGTAATGGTGTGGCGGTTGGTGGTGAGGTTGTGGTTGGTGATGCTGTGGCTGATGGTGCGGCGGCTGATGATGCGCAGCGTGGTGCGCCTGCGCTTGCGCGTGCGCCAGGTAGTGCCGCATGTTTTCATCTAACACTGGCGGCATCATAGGCGGCATCATTGTGCCTGATGGCACTACAGGCATGCCACCTGGAAAATAAAAATGGCAGACTTTAATAATTTAGATTTTGAGTGTTTTGACACATGGAAATAATGTTTCGGTTTGGAAGAAGCGTGTGCCCAGCACTGGCAGCACTACAATACAACACAGCTTTTGCAATGATCTTGATGACTACCATTCAAAATTTTCCTTTACACCCCGTAAAGGAAAATTTTTAATGGTATTCATCAAGATCATTGCATCAATGACCCACAAGATGTGGTTCATAAATATGCATTTGTTCCTAGTATGGATAATTATGATAACCTAAAAATGAGACAGTCTTGATGTCATCGTGACCTTTAAACAATTATGAAAATGTCGAGGTTGCCTTATAAGGACCATTTTATCTAATGTGCACGGATTTAATTCATTATAATTTGACTCATTAATATTGTATATGTACCTAGGTACATACTTAAATATAACTTATTCCCATTCATGGAACGTTTATATTATGTGACCTTTTATTCATTTAATTCAAGAGCCGACGTCATTAGTCGGTAGGTATGATATTTATTACCTACTTATAAAGTATTTCGGGACTTGAAAATTAAATCTGTGTAGTTTCACAGAATAAATTATATATAGTTAGAACCAGATGAGATAAAATAATCAACAACTAATACATATTAATTGTGATCAAAAACTAACTTTCAACATATTGCAAGTTTCATCTACACGTAGGTATTAATATTTAAAGTTAACATTCGTGCGTAACGTGATGTAACTGGCGAAATGTGGGTGTACTATAGGTACACCTCTGCCCAACCCTTCAGGCAAACAATGCGTGATGTTATGTTACATTCATGCTTGCTAAGGATAAATAATAATCAAAAAGTTAATGGCTAGGTATAATTTATGCATGTATTCAGTATAATACAAACACAGCTGATAACGTTTGCATGTTGTTTCCAGCTCGCGTGCTGGGTTCGAAGCCGGTGCCACGTCACGGGTGGCTTAATTTTGCTTTATTTTGACATGAACGCCGCCGTCGCGCGCCTCCTCGTTTCGCTCCGTAACTTTGCGGTTATGAATGAACGTGTTTTTGGGTGTTCGTAGAAAACGTTCTTTGTGGGATCATCCGCTTCGGTACGATCCTCCCGGCCCGCGGCGGAAACGTGCCGCATAGTGGAATCCGGCTCGCGGAGCCGCCATGCAATGCGACCGCAGTCTTGAGCAATGCCGTGCACTAGGAATCCCACGAGAGCCTTGAAGCTCTTTGTTTCGACTCGCGGTAGGGTTTTTTCCCAGTTTTAATCCGCCACGGTTACTTAACTTTCTGACACAACCTAGTAATTGAATGTGGTTTGCGAAGCTGCAATTTTTAGCCAACCCTAATTACTGTTAGAAAACAAAATTGCGGTAGTCAACAAATTCCAAATATCTACCATTGTTTCCATATTTAGAAAGGTGAGTGAATGAGTTTAATTAAGTATGGTATTAGTCTGTTGTTTTTTTTTTAATAATTTCCTTCCTCTTTCGATTTGATTAGATCAGCTCGCGTAGCATGACCACCATAGAAACGAGTTTTCGAATAAAATAAATCTGTAATTTTGTCTATTCTACCTGTCGTCGACAAATGCTGGTCAAACTGCGCGTGCAGGAGAGTGAACAGTGAAGAAGAAGAAAACAAAGAACGTCCAAAAACGTAAAATTCAGTTAGAAAAGAACAGTAAGAACAACCCTATCCATCATTATCATTCTCCTGCACTTATCCCATTATAAATCTCTATTAGTTGTCATCTTAGTCATCAGAATCGCCCCCTTTCTACCCTGAAACAATTCGAACAGCCATCCATCGTTTCTTTGCTTTTCCCCCACTCTCATACACAGCCATCCACATTCAATTTCCAAAAACCTTTCCTCACGACCATTCATGTTCCATGTTTTGAAATCTTGTTTTGCCATTCCTTTACAAAACCTCCAGGAAGTCTAGCAGTATTTTACTTTCCGCAGTCGAAGTCAAATGAGTAAGTTACCTACCGAAATACAAAGGTAGCTAAATACAAATTAAGAAGCGATAGTCAAAGAATTTCAGTGAGGTTTCGTAGAAACTATTAGATAGCCACAATACTTGCCATTACCATTAACCGGTATTTATCTACATGACAAAGTAGAAAAAAAAATCGCATTCCATGAGGATGTGGCGGCATCTACACCGGTACATGCGAACAACGCATCACACAAATCCTGCATCGCGCAATCAAGGTTTACCGCGCAGCTAGCATATATACAACTTCCCGACAACAGTCATCGGGCAGTTGCCCACCAGATACGACATCCATCTGGTCGGAGGATCCTCCCTTTTCCAAGAGTATGAGTGAACTAACTTTACACCCTGTTCCTCATATCTCTAAAAGGACAAATAATTTGTGAGTTGTAATGAAACAATAATGGCACCAATAAACAACCGCAGTTGACTATCAATTGTATAATAAACTCGCTTTTCATTACAGTTAAATAAAGAACATAATACAACTTGTTAATTTCCTACTCTAAATTAACGTAATTAGGCGTTACTAAGTGAGGTGACCGACCTCTAGCATTAAGATACAAGGAATATAAATTGATAAGGATATAATTGCCAAAGTCAAGGCCAACCAATACCTACTTAATAGATAAAATCAATTAAAATGTTACATTCTTATAAAATAAAAACTTTCACCCTTAGAACACACAGTATCAGTGTCCACACCTTAGGGTATTTTACCCTAAATTTAGGGTATTTTTACGCGTTTAGGGTATTTTTTAGGGTAGAAAATTATTTAGGGTATTTTTCAGGGTAAAATAAATATATAAGGATTTTTATAGAATGTTGAAAACTCCTTGCAAGCAAAATGGTGATTGATTGAATACGTGTTTCTGAACGTACATAACTTATTGTGACGATGATGTACCGTTCTTTTCAGTCTTCCGCTAGCACATGAATCTATTTTTGAGAGACAAAGAATAATGCCCACTTCCCATACATTTCAAAACCTGATAATAAAAGTTTATGTATAGTTATAAGGTATAGTAGAAACACTACCTGTAAGATTAGAAAATAATGTCGTATGGTCGTTTTCACAATTGAAACGCTACGAAGTCCAAAAATATTAATGTTACTTATTAGGTTAGGATTTGCCGTTATAAAGAAATAAATGTGCTAGAACGAATTATTTAACACTCGAAGTTTAGTCTAAAATAGTAATAGTTACTTAATAATACATATCTTTGTTCTAAAACGTCTTTTTTACTTTGTGAATTCCTTAAAACCAGCTGCCCATATGTCACTGCTTAGATTCTCGATGATTGTCAATTTATATTGAGTGTCGAGCATTAAATGTCAAACGTCAAAAAATACGTTTCAATCGTCCTAACTCAATTACATATTGCATGATTCATTAATTTAATTATTCATTTATTTTTAAATAATCTGTATTATACATTGACAATAAAATAGAAATACTTACTGAGTAAATAAAACGTAAAATAATGTATGAAACTCAGAAACAGAGTTGAATAAAGTCAAGTAGCAGTGTGTAAAATGGAACGTTGTAAAAAATTGTGGTTGAGATGCGTTCAAAACATGCTAATATGTTTACCCTTAAAGTAGAATAAGCAAAACAAAAAACAAAATTTAAAAAAAATCCTGCGTTTCTTTTAACATTGTGATAAGCGTAATAAATATAAAATTTAATTATCTGTTTTTTAAGATTTATTTCATTTCTATACATAGTCAGGTGAAAAATGGGCATTCCTCTTTGAATGAAATGTACGATTTTAAGAAAAAAAAATACTGCAGATGACATAGAAGCCCAGACTATTAAGGATGCCTTCCAAGAATGTTTGGAAAGTGTGTAATAGTTTGGCTATTAGTTTATTACTAAATTGCATTTATACGTAAATTTATTTGTATACATTAAAAAAAAGTTAGGGTAAAAACATTAAAAAGTGCCTAATTTAGGGTAATTTCGGCGAGCGTTAGGGTAAAATACAAAAACGAAGGTGGCAACACTGCACAGTATGGCTCACAGATATAGAGATAATGAACTGAGGATGAAAGTTCGTATTAAAATCCGACCTTTTTTTTAAGTAAAATCAGTGAAAATAAGTATAATTTGACACGTGTTTCAGGGTTTTCATAAACCAACTCCAAAGAGAAAAAAGAGAGTAAAATGAAAGATGAAACTTTGTATGAAAAAGTCCGACATTTACGCGGACAAAGTCGCTGAAAAGGTGCTACTTAGTCAATTTACACTTTAGAATATGCAAATAAGGTAAACAAAGGCCTAATGCTCCTAGGTTGTATTTGGTTTCACCTGCATGGGCTGCATGCGTTTCGCCTGATACTATCAAAAGAAGGACCAATCTGCTTATTAAAGTTCTTTCTTTTATCGCAAACTGCGAAAAAGAGTGTCCATGGATGGAGTTTCTTGCAAGTTGTTCTCTAAAATAACCTACTACGCTTTTCTTTCTGACTGACTGACTCCTTGGCAATTCAAAAGTACCTACCCATGAATCGTTTAATTTAAATAGGTAAAAGCTTTGAGTTGGAATTTTGATTACCAAAACGTGTCTCCTGTACTAGGCATCAGCAAGAAAATGTATGAATGGAAGAAATTGACTCACCATATTCAGGGAGCACGGTACACATATGCGCGTGCTGAGGATGCTGCTGGGGGTGCGGACACATCTCCTGCGGCACGTAGTATTGCTCGGGAGGGTAGTACTCTCCATAATAGCCGTCGCCGGGGCCGCCGCCGCCCCCGCCCCCCTCCGCGACGCCCACGCCTACCATGGTGGATTCTAGCACAGCATGACACGCTGGCGACCGCGTCGCATCCGACTTGCTCGACAACGATCTGGGGACAAGAGAAAAACACTGATACATTAAGTGTCTTGGGATTCCATATTTTCCAAAGGTTTCAGCTGTTTTTAATCGACCATCACCTCAATCTTCCTTATTCAAATTTATTTAGGATCCAAACAGCACGTCTTCTTCTTTCATTCTCTAGCCTATCATCATATTTAACACAATCTATCTTGATCTTCCCCTACTCTTACCTAAAGCCTACTTCAAATAGACTCAAACTTTTCTCACAACATTTGCCTCATTTCTTCGCATCATTGACCAACCGCCTTCTTTTCAATCAGTACCGAATCTTATTATAATTTCGCAGCCCTCGCCCTCGGTTTCTGGTAGACGCGTTATTTTCCAAAATCCTTTTGAGGATCAAAGGTAAAGTGCGTGACGCTTATGTAATTAAATTTACTAAGTAATTATATTATGTCTGTCAAAGTTTTTTGTACTCCATGGTGTTACAAGAGTTCCGTATTCGAAAAAGCCGTTACAATTTGTCCGTTCACCCGATGTCATCGTCGTCACGCTTTTTTACCTTAATGGGTGAGCAGAGCTGCAAGCGGTATTCAAATAAGGTGCTTCGAAATTGTTTAGACTTTAATAGCCGATCAATTAGACAGCCAATCAGGAAGCCTCCAGCAGTCGTCATCCATCCGTAAGTTTAAGATCTTAATGGACATAATTTTTTTATTTTCTTATTTGCGTAATGTAGTCACATCACAGTCGTTGACGCATTTAGCCCAAATAAAGCATGATTGTTTGTATTTGACCAAATTCACAACCACAAAATTACCATTACCTACTAACGCGCATTTCTAGTTTCCTCCCCAATGAGTACAATGACCCATATTTGACTATTTACCGTTACTTTAAGAATTCGTCATTCTATGGCCAGAGTCCTACAACCTATATAACGAGCGATGATTTTACTACAACACAAAAAAAAACAGAACAAAGAATCCCAGTCCCACTCTTAGCATTTCCATTCCCTACAACAAGGATTGTGTGAGAAGATAGCCCAGGAGTTGCATCACATTTATAAAGTTGATTTTGTCTAGTGGATGCATTAGTGTTGGGAGTTGCACAAGCAAGCCACATCGGCATCGTAACGATATCGACACATCCGTGTGAGCATGTCGTGACCGTATTTGCCTTTTAAATGGGGTGCTGTCATGGCACCTCACGAGTTCTGCGTGGATGAGCTCGCAATCTGTGTCAGTGATTGTGGCTTGAGCGGAGCTCCTTGAAACCAACTCGTGCCTATTCTCTACAAAAAAGCAGTTTTAAAACAACGTGGCTAAAATATTGTGAGTCTTCAAGTCCTTTCAATTTATTCTTCAGGTCGTCTTTGCTATTTGTAACAGTTTTTTCTACTAGTTTTATTTTGCTCAGTAATTACATTAGAAGGGTACCTAATACCTATGGTGTTCTTATTATAACGATCTCCTGACAGTACTCTGAAATTAGCTGATCAAAGCAAAAAAGCATAATTTACGCTTTTTGACGGGCCCAAAAAATACGTATTATGGATGTTCGTGTTACACAAATTACTGTTTAAAACTTTTGGTATTTTCATTTAAGTACTTATCACATTTCAAAGAAAAATTTTTCCTCGTACCATTAGGATCAGAACAGAAAATATAACAGCTAATGGTGGCCTACCTGATAGCTTTGGAGTTTGGGCACATTTAACACAACTTTGATAGACTAACAAAAACAGTAGGTAACTATAAATCAAACAACACAACAAAAACTGTTTATATATTTATTGACGTCACTAACTCATTAACACAAATCCCATGACAATCGCGCGCAAATTCACATTCACAGTGAGTGAACAGAACGTGTAAGTATTCCCTCCCACAAAAATAATAATTTCAAGTAATTTGATCCTTTTAATATTTGTTTCGAGTAATTGCTATGGTTTTTGTGTGAATGCATGAATGAATCGACGGCTGCGGCCTGCGAGCCGCGTACGTTGCTCGTTGAGTCACCGAATCAACAATACGTGTAGTCAAGTCATTCATGTGCTCGCTCGGAAGGGCACATTGAGGTTGCCTACTTGCTTAGTGAGTAATTTAAAAATTGTTGCATTATAAATTCGTTATTAGGTGAAGTGACACATTGTCATAGTGAGCAATACATACAACAGCAATGTTTTTTATAAGTTTGTATCCCAACGGAAAACGTCACAATTCTTTTAATGATGTCATTCATTCACGGTAAATTAATGTCACGAGGATGGGCAACAGCATCCTGAAATCTGCTCATTACGAGCAGTAATCCGTCACTTGTTTACTGAGCCTATCCTCAACAGTCACTGTATGTATTTGGTTATTTCGTGACTAAATAACAGCTTATTTGTTATAACCATGTCCTAGGGCTATCAACTCTTTTTATATCAAATATAGAGTAATTTCGAAGCCATTGCCTGTAAAATGTAGTAAATGGCGAAAATTTAAATGCATGTTTTTGCTTCTATGAACCTTTATTAACTAAAACACACTCACTCACTCTATTATAAATTAAGGTAACAACATACCATTAATTCAGTAGTGCTATTCTGTAACCATATCACCGTGAAAACTTAGGTGAAGTGAGCGTGGAGTGAGCTGTCAGTGCTACTGATGTTAGGGATTGCCCAAGACGAGATGACACTGACAGCTCACTCCACCCGCACTTCACGGTGAGATTTTTACAGAATCAACATGCTGGTCTTATTGCGCATACTTCGCCATTTTGTATTGAAATTAAAGTATAGTAGTTTTGCCAACAGATTTTAAAAATTAACATAACATCACGCCTTGTTTCCACGAAGGGTTGGGCAGAGGTGTACCTATAGTACACCCACATTTCGCCAGTTATGTTTAAGTCCCATGTAATAGGGGGCGAGCCTATTGCCATCTACCGGGCACAAATCCAGACTTCGGGCTGCAACTGAGAAATTCCAGATAGAAAATCCCAATAACACGTTGCCCGACCTGGGGATCGAACATTTTAAAAATTATTTAGTACATTATTATTACAAACATTATATAGTAGGGTTGGCAACCCTACCGTGTCCCTCCTAACAATTGCGTTTCGCAGGAACCCAAAATCAGCCAGCACAACTTTTTTCCTACAAAGTGCCACGGAATTAATGAGCTAACTTTATACGGAAAATTTCTGAGATATGTGCACATCATACGCTCATATACGTCGTACGTTAATTATCAATAAGTTCAGTAGGTCCATGAGTACGTAATTCTATTTCTAACTACTTACCTTTATTTATCTGTCGGTTGTAGATTATCAACATTTTGTAAAAGTTAGTAACCTACCTGAAATAGGTAGATTTATATATGTGTAGATATTTCAGGATTATTGATTAGTGATGTATTAATTAACGCTTTACTTATTAAATAAAATGCAAGTAGACATCAAATCAAATTAAAAATTCAATTGCGAAACGTTCGTTTCATCCTTTTATCCCTTGAAAGAAGAAGTATACGATCTTCAGAAAGTATAGAATTAAAAAGAGAAATGATAACTTCATTCCAGTTTTAATCCTATTAAACATTCAATAAGAACCAATTAATTTATCTTTTGAAAGGAAAGTAAATTTCTTCAGCACCAGTTAACATTTTTAGCTACAATATTGCCATTTTCCTGAATTACTTATTCACAACTGCCAGAGAAAAGATTAAAGAACTTCCCTGTGGCTTAGACCAGCGGATACAGATGAATGATGATTATGTAAATGATAACAAACATTTTATTTCTTATCGCTGTAACGATACGACATGCAACTCAACAGCTATTTATGTCTGTTTGATAACTGTGTAATAGAAACCTTTGCATTTCCGCTGGACAATTACACGCTACATAACTCTATAATGGTACCTACCTACTGGAGTTAATACTGCCCGATATTTATGACTACCTAGTACTAAGACATTGAGGCTGATGGATGGCTGATTGCTTACCATTACAATAACGGTTCATGAATATTTCATTGTAAGCGATATTTATTGAGGTATAGGTACGTCCCTAAAAGGAAATGTCAAATAAAGTTCATCATTTTGTTATTTCTTTTTCAATGTCGAAACTGTGGTTTTGCTTGTAAGTCCACGTTCATCGCGGCGGAATTTTATCGGACACGTTTTTTCGATGAGCTGGGATACACTCTTAGATTTTCAACGCTTCTCTCAACACCGAGAGTTAAAAATCCAGTGCGCGATAAAATCCCCCGCTATATTTATACGTCTGCGGTCGTGGGCTAAAGGTTGTTTCGTTGAATTAGAAATATTGATAAGACATACCTACATATCTTTGATAAGGGACGACAGGATTGCCGAAACGTGGTGTCAGAATAAATCTTCGATGACAATGGCCAACAAAATAAGCAACTGCAGCTATTTTAGGAACAATGCCTTGTCGAATATAGTGTTATTTTTTCGTACATAGGTACCTACATAGATTATGTTTATCAAACCCTACATACTTAAACACAAGTCGACATTGACGTCAACTGAGAGTCAAGCGTAATTCCTCATTTTTTTAAACACCATAATTTTTTAGTGACTAACGAAATATGTAGTAAGTTATTAATGTGCTCATTAAAACAATCCAATATTTCACATACATTCGCTTGTTAATGAATTATTTTGTTTTATGGTATCATCATGTTTGCAATAGTTTTTTGAAAGATCGTATAAATATTTTTAGTTTTCTTATTTTTTTTTTTAAACGAAACCACAAAGTCAGGTGTCCGTCTTAATTTCAGAAGGGTCGTTTTCTTCCTTCCAAGGAGTAACAAACTCCACGATTACTCTGGTAGGTATATACAGTACGCAGTTAGGTACCTAACTGTTTTCGTCTCAGATCTAATTCTGATGGGCGGGTGTCATCTGTCAATAGACCACCAGCACCGGATTCCCATGCGTTCTCCACTTAATTGCTGATGCCTCACTATCGAGTTTCACTCAAGTGCAAAAATTGATAACGTGACTTGATTTCTGCACTTTTTGCTGTGTACAGGCCAAATAGGTAAATCCCCTTGCAATATGACACTGATTCGATAACAAAAACGCAATGATGAAAATATTGGTCACGGTGTGATTGGTTACTGTAGATAAAAGTTGTTTTTAGTACTTCATTTAAACAGTAAGTATAGCAAAAAACTCACGCTGTTTATCATAGTGATTTATAAAAGAAACCTTTAAAATTCATCTAACATGTTTGTTTTGAATCTCCACATTCATGCACCTGTCATATGTCATATGAGTATTTCTGAAAGACTTTAGCAATAAAATAGGTACTACTTCACTTGTACTTTGTTGCTTTTTGTATATGTAAAATAACATAACTTATGCCTGTTGTCTCTAAACGTTCTGTCATTTATTTGCAACGCTCAAAGCTCGGTTAAGCGCCGAAAGTTGAATCAAACAGCCTGCTTTTTAGTTAGGCATTCATTTAGGTGTCGCTTAGTGTTAGCAAAAATGAGCATGAGTAATTCTATACTACTCCTTATTCTGTTTAGATGAGGTGTTTCTTTCTCCTTTATTCGCTATTCGCCTCTAAATCGCCCACTCAAGCCAAACATTTAAATATTTTATTAAACCAGTATGCCCAGGAAGCGGGCCGTTAATTGATCGTTTGCGTTATCGAGACAACCTTGGCTCGAACCGCGACCGAACCGCACATGCACTCTTTACTAATTCGATATGATTACAATTCGCTGCCGAATTTGTGTAGCCATACCGCCTAAGCCAACCTTGAAGATTGCACATATATTATGACTACGTACAGGATTCTGAGAAGCAGACTTCCTCAGGACAGGGTTGCCACTGTTGCCAGCTGCGTATGCGGATGGAAAAACAACTGACTCATAAACCACTACACCTATAAAAATCACCTTTATGTTCGAAAATAAATCCCCAAAATATATCTAGACCTTGGATTTAGGAATATTCCGCGGATATATCAAGTTTCTGGGGAGTTTGAGACACTAGCATGGTTAGATATTGGATCAATAAAATGCAATTATATCCTGTTTTGCAACTTATTTTTCTGAGAAACCAAAGCGTTAATCTGTTTTCCAACTTCTTTTTCTAAGAAAACGCTTGTCAAAACATGATATAGTTCATTTTAAGTTAGAAACCGCAGCAGACGATCTCAATATGTACTTACATCACTCGTAAACAAATACAACGACGCAGTCGCAGCAGACAATTTTCCGTCCCCCTGAATTCTCAAGTCGTACATCTATTGCTCTCGATCTTGTTCAATTGAATAAATACAGGGAGGTGATGGTGGCGTGGCGTTTGCTATTAACGCCGGATCCTACGTGCGTTGTTATGTAAATAGGGTCGTCCACCGATGTGCCGCTTGCCTCCACGGAGGGCACCTCCGCGGCGGCAAGCAGCCAGGGTCACGGCCGACCATACGCTCGATGCCCACAGCCCTCGCTTATTATGCCACTTCATAACTTGCTATAATTACGAATAGTAGTAACAGCTTAACACCTATTTATAGCGCGGACGCTGGGCGTATGTTAATGATGTCTAACAATAACAATCAATGAGTCAAGCGTACTGAGAAAGCCATGTATTTACTATTTAGTCTCTGCCGTCAATAGCCAGCATTACGGACGTCAGGTTCCATCGATTTCACGTTAGATCATTGCCAATTTGGCGAATACATTTTTATGATTTTCATATCGGTGTGTTGGTAATTGAAACGAAGCGTAATCTCGCCGCTGACGCACGTGCACTCAACTCACGTCGACTATCGATCCGACTACAATTATAATTTACGATAAAAACCAGCTCCGCCAAAGAAACTTAGCATAAAATGTATCTATCCAGTCGGTATCTGGTGGTGGCAACTAAATGATTTTATACCTACTTGGTTAATTGAATGTGCGGTTTTCCTAGTAAAATCCTTTATTATTAATTATTATTAATTCAATACGTCATCTAAATAATGGTATGCCGTTCGATGCAACAACTTACATCCATTCTTTGGACTTTGAATTCGAAGCCTGCCTACATTTTTCAATACCGTTATGGGTTTTTCTGCAGGTAATTAGAATTTCAAAAGTGACTATCAAATGAAGACTTAATTAATTTCATAAACTCAACAAAGTTGGTACAATGGCACTGCTAAAACCGTCCTGTCTGCACCAATATTGGTAAAACGGAACTACTGTAAACTTATTGACATTCAGTGTATGTACGATTCGCACGTATGACTCACAAAGGAATGGTATTCATTTTGTGTCAAATTACACTAGCAGACTGACAATATAATTATTACATTTCACACAAAATTAAAGAGAAAAGGATTGGTCTCATTTCAATCTATAAACATGAAAGTAGAGATCAAGAAAATTTTGAGAAGTACTTAGGTTAATGAATTACCTACTAAAGATGATATTAGCCGCTTCACTTTTTGTTCATTGTTCGGCATCTTTCAGTCGATCGAAGTGAATTATAAAATAAGATAAATAAATAAATGATAAACGACGAAAATTTTCTACAGGGGTTCTAGAATCATGTGCAGAATTCATTGTTACAGTTTGCGTTCTGGTTAAAAAAAATCCCTGTATACACTGTCGTTATCTAGAGCCACATGGAGCTAAAGATCTAACTTAGTGTTGGCACGTATTGAATATTAGGTAGTAGGTACCATTCCTAGGTCAGTGTACGAATGACTATGTCATATTCACGTTCTTTGTCTTGCTGATAGTTGTGTATGTGTCACTGTTACTGTTGTATAGGTACTTACATGGTAGGTAGGTTGTATCTCTAAGACCATTGCAAAATTCTGTTCTGCTAGGACCTTCCCCGTGGCATGAAGTGGCGCAGAACCGGGAGTTATGGAAGGAATAGAGGCCTTTGTCTGGCAAAGGGGCAGTACAGGCTAGCTATCATCTATAACATAACTAGCTTTTGACCGCTGCTTCGCCCGTGTGGAGGTCGAAAAAAAAAACTATAAAAACCTACATGAATAAATAAAAAGTATTTATGCCAACTTTCATGGTGATCGGTCAAACGGTGTGGAAGGCTAATAATTTAATAAAAAAGAAGGTAAAATAGCTTCAAATATCAAGATATTCCCATCTTTTCCTCATATCTAAGAAGTAATTATTAAACCCCCATCAGCGAAGGTTGCAGGCGGTGACCGTTAAACATTCCCAGCCGGGAATCCCAAATATCGTGCATTAAAAAAGGAAGAAACGAGTGCGTCGCGAACTGCGAACAGCGGAGACGTTCCAAGAATTAATTTACATAGCAAATGTGGACTGTAGCGAGAACTGGCTGTTATGATTGATCCCCGCACGCTGGCCAGATCAAATACAATGTAGTTCTTACAAATGTTGAGATCCGGTAACGAATACTTATTGCTATGGCGGCGTAGATGGTGAGACGCATTGGACATCAGCTTCATGAACGACTGGGTTACAACAGCAAACAGTCTGAGAAGTAGAAATACCGATCATTACTTGCCCAGCTGTGGAACGGTATGGGCTGATTTAATAATCCTACCTAATATTATAAACGCGAAAGTAAGTTTGTTTGTTGGTTACGCTTTCACGCAAAAACAGCTGTGCACATGACATGGGTGAGGGACATAAGACGCGGGCAACAGCTAGTATTAAAAAAGTCTTGTGCTCAACTTCTTATAGGTACAGATCTATTCACCTCTACAAGACAACATTCCAATTATTTTCCCTAATAATTAATCAGATCTTTGTGGTTAACAATTGTAAAAATCATTACAAAGTCATTAAAACAAAAAACTACACAATTCACAATGGCAACAATGTGTGCTATCAATCGTCGACTCCTTTTAACGTGCAATTTCTCAAAGTATCACCGTCTTCGAAGTATTGCTTGTACATGATTTTGTATTATTATTATTACTTTTCATTCGTCATTACTTGTTTTCAACAGACAGGAACGGTCACATCAGCCTGTCGCTTGGCGCTGGTTAGATTAGCCTTGCCGTACGGGTAATTTTTCGCACAACTGAGTGCCTGCGCGTCACCTCCCACACGCTGGTCTGGTTTAGCCGTCAAAAAGCTTTTAGCCCTATTTATTCTATCCATACATCAACTTGGTTACAAAAATAGACCTGGTCTAAAAAGACTATAATCAACTTGGATACCTGGATAGTCTGGATACCTATCCGCTGACTTGTGTCGGCCATTTTGCGCGAATCGAGGTATATGTGTAGGTACTTCTGGGTGGTCCCGCGCGATAATGTCGCGTGTAATTAAAATAACAATAACTCGTAAGTTAATAAATTATAATTATGTTTTGTAAAAATAAACTACAGAGTAAGGGACCTATCAGTTACCATCGTTAATAGCAAGTTATGATTAGACCAACAAATCCAGCGTGCCCGGAACATAAAAATATCTCTCGTGTAATCAATACCTTTATGAGGTTTCAATAATATAATACGCCCAATGTGATAGAGATTATTCCCACTGTAACACAACTCACAAACACAAAAACCATTAGGTACCCTTTGTGCCAGTCTTTTCAATATCATGCATTTTTGAACGTTAGTCATCACCCAAGCCGATGGTCGGCAGACCACTCCACTCCACTTGGGACTAAGCTTCGAAGATCATTATAGTATTGTCAAGTGTTTCTAACTAATTAACATTTTATGTGAAGAGCATTTGTAAATATAAGCCGATAAGTGAAAACATTTTTACCTCTTTACGAATGTGGGCGGCCTTTGCTATTTTGGCGAGAAAGGTGGTGGTCGGAGGCTGCGTCGGTCGGGGGGTGCCCGCCCACCGCAGGCGCCCACGCACTGACGCACACCAACTAGCCTCAGTAGCTTTTCATGAAAAATATAACCGTACAACAGTTACACCTACGGGACTTAGTCATTTTATTATTATCTATGTAAATTGCGTGTCGAAATAATGACAGCATGTATTCAGTGACTTTCCATGTGTTTCGCAAGGGACATCTTCAAAGATTCATTACTTCGGCTTATAAAATTATACACGACGGCATTCAAATGTTGGCTAACACTTCATTCTCTATCTTTTCTGTGAAAATTGAGCTTTGTTGGAGTATCAAGAAGAGCTAATATTCGTGGTAGAAACAGTTCATGGAAAACATTTATTTCTGTGAAAATATGAACAGATACATGAATTATGCTTCAAAACGCTTCAGAACCTTTACGATGCTTCTTTTATGGTAGGACTTAGGATGAATATGGCCAAGACGAAGGTTATGGCAAACATCTTCAGCAATTCAAATCCTCCGGTTAAAGTTGGAAATGGTTGACCAGTATGTCTATCTTGGCCATATTCTTTCATTTGGCAAAGAGCATTAACAAACAGAGATATCGAGAAGAATGCGGCTCGCATTCAGCAAACTCGACGACATTCTGAAATCTGTTAAAATTCCACAATGTCTGAAGTCCCGCCTCTATAACCAGTGTGTTCTGCCCACCATGACATACGATGCTGAGACGTGGACGCTCACGCAGGAGGCTGTGTACAGGATGAGAGTTGCACAGAGAGCCATGGAGCGTTCCATGCTTGGCATAAAGCTCATAGACCGAGTTCCAAACATCGAGAACCGAAGACGTACGAAGGTTTTTGATATCGGAAAACGAGTTATGGAACTCAAATGGAATTGGGCAGGACACCTGGCAAGGCGCAGTGATGGCAGGTAGAGTAAGGCAGTGACTGAGTGGCGTCCAAGGACTGGAAGACGAAATATCGGTCGTCCGGCGGCGAGATGGGCTGACGATATTGTTGCCATCGCGGGTAGAACCTGGATGAGGCTGGCACGGGAGCGTGGAGATTGGCACAAGAAAAGAGAGGCCTATGCTCAGCAGTGGGTGAAGTCAGGCTGTGGATGATGATGATGACTACTGACTAGAAGGCAAATTCCAGCGAACAGCTAAGTATGTAATAACAAAATATATGTTAGGTATCTCCCACTACTCCACTTAAAAGCAAAATCAATAACAGTAGCAATGTAGTCCACTTAAAACGAACTTAAATCTACATACATTACAGAATAGTAGTGCCGACAAACGGCCGGGCGTAAAACTATATACCGGAAATGGAGTACACTTGAACTGTGGATGGCCTGGCCTATTCCTGGAACGAGGCCAATGGTAGGCAACGCCGGGTAAATTCAATATATCTACTACGCCACGGCTCGACGTAGAAAAATAATCAACCAGCCAGATTGGCGTGGCTTTTGAATTTGGAATTGCTAAGTTAAAACAAAGGAAACTGGTAAATGAAAAATGTGCTCAATATGCGTCAGAAGATTGAGCCAAGACAAATATTAATAGTAAAACTCCTTGATTGTAAAAACCTGGAGCAGAAACTACAGAGAATTGGTTCATGGAAGATATAGCCGACATGACGACGAGTTATATGGAACCTTATCACAAAGATAAAAGATTTTTTTAAACAGGACTATGTGTGCACAACGCACTTCACTTTGTACTATTCACTTGTTTTACCGTTTTGTTCATTTACCATACAGTTATAACAGTACTGCAACAAAGTTAACAGAAGGCAAAAGGAAAACCAATTAAGAATCAGTCTGTTCAAAAAACATAAAAAATCATAGATGTACTTACTTTGCGTCTTTCAATGTCTAAATTCAAAGAATTAAATAAGTAACTACCTAGCACGAGACGGTCCCACAGCGTCCTCGAAATGACAGCTTTTAATTTATGGCTACCGTTTTAGGACACCGCAGCTAAATTGTAGAAACGCATCCATCTTTTTGGGGATGTGGAATTTTATTTGAATATACAATACTCGCAACTTATGCTAATTATCTTCGAAATCATTGGAAGGGATTCATGAAAAGAACATATTATTATTTCAGCCTCCTTACATAGATAATATAAAAAGGCAGGCCAGCATTAAAAACCTCCTGTCTCCTGTCAGTACGTTAGCAACAGAAACGCGTAGTCACGCAGTATTTCTACGAATTCTGTGAATATTCAAATTTGCACTGACGTACATGCAGAAAGCAGCTTAATGCCTAACAAGGGAGGCAGACGTCGATGACTCATGGGTCTGTAATTTAGAAGGCCCAAGTCAATGTCTCTGGTGACACAGTGACAAGCTCTTTTGTTTCGAGTATAACGCTTTTAGGATGCCGCCAGCCTTTTAACTTCAACGCAGGATCAGACGTATAAAAGATTTTTCTAGATACCTTAAAACCAGTTTGAGTCAATCCACATAGTCTTCACATGACCTGACCAAGATTATGTCTGGACTTTAAAAGAGACTGTGACCTCTGAGTTTGTTTCGGCCTTTCTTCTCAGAGTAGTCAGATAGGAAACGCCGATCTCATCTAGTTTTTTAAATATGTTTGACGTGTAAAAGTGTTTTTACAAACCTATTTACAGAAAATAAATCATTTATCATTTATAAAAAAAAACTATACTAAACTTCAAGCAGCCATGTTAAAAATCACTCGTCTTAATGAATTTCTAATGTCTACACTAGTATCTAATGAATTTTATCATTTTTGTTTTCTTATTTCGGGTTCATGAGTTCGTGGTCAATAACGTCAAAACAGAGTGATATTTCGAAATAATAATTTAAAGAAACTGTAATCATCATCAAGGTTAAAGTTCAACATCATTCAAAAGCCTAATGTCTGAATTGATTACAAGTGACAATTGTTTTCATAATATTGTCACATTATGGTAAGAGATTGACGCAAACAGAAGCTAGATTAATAGGTGCCGTAATATTTAATTTTCGCGCAGGCGGTGGCACGAGTGGGCGATGCAAACGCAAGTCGATGTAATTCCCACAGTACCTAAAGTGTCGAATGTCAACAACTTTACACACTTTTCAAGTAGTCTAGAGTCTATTCCACGAAAATGACATGAACATGACCAATCAAACGGAACTTAATAAAGGTGACGTAGTTAATTCTGAATTTTTGTGATCATTTTCGAAGCAGGTAAAATTCTGAAAGAATTCACATTAGGTACGATATATCATTCATACTGTTTAGAAATTACTGTTGTGTAATTAAGTGTATTCTGATACGTTAAACTGCAAAGATCCTAATAATAGTAATGATAACAGTTTGATAGTTTTGCACAGCAGTGAATGAGCGATTTGTTGTTCGATTTCTTACAATCACCACGAGTCTGTACGATATACATGCATAAATATTAGATAAGTCGATAACTCTTGACTTTGAAAAGACATCTATTTAGAGACAACGAGGCAACTACTGGAAAATGCGTCTTTCATTTAATTAGAAACTTTAAAGTAACGGTTTTTTGTTTTTCGATTCGATGTTGTTGGATATCTTTTTGTGCAACTGCTGGATATTAGACATAATACCAATTAATTCGAATGCCAAATGAAAATCAATAACTCCAACCGCATCTGCCACATAATTTGGGTTTATTTTTTGTTGGCTTTGTTTCGCATGATAAACTCATCACAATAATTTAATTTTAGACGCTAGATATGGACAAATCTTGTCTATTGCCTTGTTGGGAGGGGTCGTACGTCGACCTCCGAATCATTCGTGCACTAGAAGCCACGATTCGATCGTCGAGCAGCGACGCCCGGCATCATGTCTCGCTCCGCAGCTGAACTGAATAACAATCAAGCAAATGCTTTTCACACTAACACTGTGAACACATACAGACGCACCATATATACATATAAGAGTAACGGTCGTTTGCACAGAATCATTCCACATTTATAAATGCTAGAAACAATCGATGACACATATTGCTATCGTGGGATATATTATCGCCACTTTGTAGAGACTATGTATGTAATCATTAATTACAACATACCTAAATATACTGATTACTGCGCAATATGAGGAAAATTTTAACAAGAAAATACTTAACATCAATTGGGAATTCCATTCCATATTTCATAATTGATCGCATTCAAGCACGATGTACGACATACGTTTAATTGGGAATACCTAAGCAAGATAATAATTATGTTCATATTTTATATTATATTTTCAACACAAGCTGCTCATATTTTATATTATATTTGGCTTGGAGCATTAATAATAAGTTCGCTAATTGACGATTGGACAAACGCGTACGCATCTAACTATCTATTGGCAATCTTACACATGTCGTAAATAACGAGCATAATTTAAATTTACCGCCGTGATAACGTAAATGGAGCACGAACTATGCCGCATACATTATTTACAATATGCAGTATGGTATGCGCACACGCAATCACATACGAGCCAATGTGAAAAAATGTCATTAGCATCGAACGTACCTAGTTTTATGTATTACTGGCTCTAACCGCGATTCTTCTCGGTTAGAAGTTGTGATTTTAACATAAATATTATTACTAATAAATACTGCAGAATCAATCATGACAACAAACCGTTAGGTAGCCCATGTCTTTGATTGGCTGAATGTGGAACAAATCAAAAGATTTAATAAAGAAAGAAGAAAGATCGCAACACCTCTAAAAAAGATAAGCCGATAATCTTACAAATGCAGATGAAAAATAATTGGAACAAAAGGGGAACACCCGTGCGCTGTAGCCAGTCTGAACTGAAGAGGCATATCAAACAGAAAGTTCCTAAGTTGCTACAGGTACAAAGGACCGAGACGTTTTTTATTTGGACCTGATTCCAGCATCAGTAAGTACATGGCTTATTACGAAAATCATGAACAGGACAACAGAACATGCCCAAATGTAATAAAGCCGACACAAAAGTTTTGAAAACGATTTCTATTCCAAATACAAGCGGTATTAAAATAGCGACACGACAATAGAATTAGCAGCCCAATTATGTTCATTCAGAATTCCAAATGATTCGGATTTCATGTATTTATTGTTTTCCTTGTGCGTTTTTAAAAATAAACCGATTTAATTTTAGGGAAATAAAACTGTGGTTGGCGATGTCATTTATTTCGGTGAAAAGTTTTCGAGACAGACGAAATCAGACAAGAGCCTTGAGACTTCAAGGTTCTTGTCTGATTTCGTCCATTTCTTTTTTATTTCGTATCGTGGATTTGGATCTCATGTGTCGCATAATTACTGTTTTGAATGGGCGATTTTAACTAAAACTGAGAAGGTGCACCGCACCTACTTTATATTTATATTGTGAAAATGGTCTTCTTGACTCTTGACATATACGTTTCCAGTTTTCGCTATTCTAGAGAGTTAATGTTATACGGCACACTAGATTCTGCTTTGTTGCTGTATCTGTATTTAATAAAGTCAAGCATTCAGCATTTTCTTCCAATGATTACAATCGGATACACCGACAGTTTTAATCTCAATCGACATGGAAACCCAAATCATTGGCTAATAAAGTAAACATTTTATATTTCAGTATAATAAACACATTGAGATAATAAGTACTCATTGTGGAAACACGAATAATGAACAAGTTCCATATCGCTGGGAAATAATTACATTCAACGATTACGGGGGCCCCATTCATTAACCGCCAGTTTTGGCGATTGGCTTCGGAATACAATTAAATTTGTTTAGGATATTCAAAATGATTTTCGACGCCGAAATTGGACACGTCGTTTATCGGATTTATACATCCGGTGCGGACTCCGGATAAGCTGTCAGAGCCAATGGCGCAAGTAACATGTGCAAGGTCTATGTTATGTGAATCTAAAACAAATTAATGATTCCGTGAAATCACAACAACGGTCGAGTTGTGTCTACTGTTGGAAATGGGCCTTTGAAGGCAGGTATGGGGAAAACAAAATTGAGTTTACTTCTGACGAATTCAAACAAAAGGTAACGCAAAGCTCTTCATTAACAAATGAGTACTCGAAAATCACCCTGATCAAACGTAACGGGCTGTACCATCTTTTTATAGAACAAAGCCGCGCCTGGTAGATGAGGCTCGCGCTTATCTTCCACAGTATACGGCGCCTTTTCCGTCGCCAGATAGCGACGCCCACCCATCCCCCTGGTGATCCGACCCACCTCGCCGTATTGATATACATATATGACAAAAATACTTGGTACTTGATACATAGATCATGCCATAATATGGATTTTGTAATTTCCATCCCAATTCTCGATTTTCTGCTTAAGTTTACCGTTGAAGAGTTAACAAGCGTAAACATATGTCCAGATTGGTGGCCTTTTATCTGATTCGACTTTTTGTTTTGAGTAGAAGCCTAAATGATGGTAAACAAAATTACATTCGTTTTTTTTTAAACCTCCTAACAGTATATTTCGTTATATTACATAATAAAAATAAATAAAATTAAGCACTTACGTATATGTGATCTATTTACTTATAGAAGTATACAAGTACGTAGTGGCTCGCGAGTCGCGATGCTATAACTGAATTGTTAAACGGATTTTCCTGGAACCTTTCGTTTGAATATAGTTCACACGTTATATTCTAGTCTAGTTGTTGTTGGATGGTTATACAGCCTTTGTGTGTAAATTCTATTTGTGGACGAAAATAGAATAAGGTTCTAAACGGCAAAGGACGAAAAAAGGCAGTGGTAAATCACGTACACCGACTTCACTTTCGATATGAATAAAACAGAGATTACTAACAGGACATGCTCATTGATTTTCTCAAGAAAATGTAAATTGCGGCAATTAGTAAAGCAATCAAGGGACAATTCCGTAACCTAGCTCTTACCATTTGTGGTTTAGGGCAGTTTAATAGGTATACCTGTGTTCACGCAATCAAATCATAGCAACAAATGACGTATTCGACGGTTACAATCTGTGGTTACAATATATGGACGTACGTCGTAGGTTACGCAGGTCGCGTGAGCTCATTGCGGCCGTGCCAGTCAATTAGCTTAGCAGCCCTTAATGGAGCCCATTCACACGAGCGACGTGAATGGAGTCGCCTTCATGTGGAATTATTAATAGTAGCCGTGGAGAAGTAAGCCACCATTGATGGACTGGTATCGACCCAGTGCGTGGGTAGCGGAAAACGATGGTTACTCCATTACAAATGTGATAAACAAGTATGATTACTAAAGCTATTTACAAAATGACCGTCAACTGATCCGCCATGAGAAGTGGAGAATTTTCTTTGTTGGTATAGATAGACGAACGTCCAGTGCTCATGGTGCATAATCAGCCTATAACTTCCTACTGCTGAGACAAATGCCTCCTCTCTTCGAGAGTGAGTGGGCTGTAACCCACCACGCGACCCAGTGCGGGTTGGTAGATGTCACATATCTTCGATTTTTTGGTTCTAGGACATGCAGGTTTCCTCACGATGTTTCCCTTCACCGAACCCACGACCCACAACTTGTAAGTCGAGGCCATTGCCACTGGGCCACCACTGCTCCACCAAGCTCACGCACCGTGCTCACGGTATGAGAAAAACACAAAAGAAAAAAATTGTGTGCTTAGACTGGTTTCTAGCTCTTCTCATTGCACTGCAAGGCCAAGGGCTGTGTGATTTCCAGTATTTTCCAGTCATTTTTGAAATCATCATAAACATAAACCCCACCGAACTTATGAAGCAATAGATTAGCAATCTGTTTCAAAACGATTCAGATTCCGATTGTAAATTACGCAATTAGGGTACAGATTGATCGACCCGTGCAAGCCGCTCAACCCCACCGTCATCTTTATACTGATATTATAAATGCGAAAATAATTCTGTCTGTTTGTTTGTCATCTCATCACGACCACACTAATTAAATAAATATTCACCTAATAAGCACTTGTATATAATGAACAGTCTGGAAAGCATTTCTTCGACGTGTATGCGCTGGCACTAAGTGTTCGTATTTCGTAATGTCATAGTGGGACCCGAAAAAGGACAGTGACTACTTTTTATCTATACCAATATCATAAAGAGGTATCTGTTTGTTTGTAAGTTTGTCTCTATCTATCTCTGGAACTACCGGTATTTTTTTTGTATTTGGTAGCACAATTCTTGAGGAATGCTATGCAACATCACTCTATGAATCTTAGGACCCGAGCAAAAAGGGAAAAAAGTCAGAAAGACCGCTTAGCGAAAATGAAATGATAACGCGGACAGGTCATGCGACGGGGAGGCTCGGGGTAACAAGAAATTTCACGCGGACAAAATCACAGGCGCAATCTAGACCTGCATGTCGATTCTGTAAAAATCTCAACGTGAAGACTTGCGTGAAGTGGGGTGTCAGTGTCATCCAGTCTTGGTCAATCCCTAGCGACAGTGGCACTGACAGCTCACTCCACGCTCACTTCACCTAAGTTTTTACGGTGACATGGTTACAGAATAGCACTACTGAATATTTATGTAAAACAAATGCAGGCGAATTAAGCGGGCAACTGCTAGTTTGCCATGGATACCAGTTGTTTTAGCTACAGCATATCAACATGAATGAACATTGTAATAATAACCAACACTGATATCGGTTACGTTAGCAAGATAGCCTGTAACCTATGAGCACCATAGTAAACAATTTTATTTCCATTCATTTGGAAAATGATAGTGAAACACATTTATGAAATACTATAATACCTACATAATAACTCGTAAAGATGCAACTCATTCATTGTGTCCAGTATTGTCATACCTACAAGTGAAGTGTGTCTCGAGAAACGAAGAATAGAGTTCGATCGAGAATTGAGGTCGAGTTTTTGAATACTCAGGGATATCTTTACGAACCAAGTGTCAGTGATGAGAAGGAACGGCAAAATCAAGAATAGAAGGAGTCTCCAGGCCGATTTAGAAGAAATAAAACACGCACGTATTCATTAGATTTTTTAAAATAAACCCTGTCTACCTTCCATGTCCTTTTCATAGCAATAAAATGGATACCTTAATAGTTTTGATACTATACTGTACTCGTGTATATGTATTTGAACTACCTATAAAAACGGGTGTAAACGAAGCCGAGAGTAATTTATGTACTCTCCGTCATTGTTATTTTTTTTTGTACTGGACCATATCTGGGAACCTTCTGGTTACGAAGATATTGAAGGTCAAAATTCCACTGACGTTTTTTTTACGAAAACATGCTTTAATGTTATAAGTTATCGACCTTGATAACCCCCATGACCCCTGTACCGATGCATGCACTCTTAACTAAGCAAAATGTTCTGCGTCTAATAATTATAGATCATTTCAATACTAATAAAATCCTTCACAAGCAACAGTATGGTTTCACCAAAGGGCGTTGTACGACCGACGCTGGTGTTACGCGTGGGAAGAGGCTCAAGACGCCATAGGAATCTTTAGTGACCTCTCCAAAGCATTTGATTGCGTCGATCACGAAACCCTGTTTTTGAAACTTGAGCATTACAGACTTGGAAAACTTGCGCTCAGTTTAGTAAAATCTTATTTAAATGATAGATAACAGCAAGTTCAATTAAATGGTGTCAATTCACTTGGTTTAAAAGTAAAAATGGGTGTTCCACAAGGCTCGATATTGAGTCCTTTCCTCTTTTTAGTATATATTAATGACCTACTCCATTTATTAATAAATCAACCACAAATGGTGTTATTTGCTGACGATACTTCCTTAACTTTTAAGGTAGATAGACGCGCTTCAAATTTTGAAGACGTAAATAACGCCCTACTGCTGGTCCAAAACTGGTTCACTGCTAATAATTTAGTACTAAATGAAATAAAACTAAGTGCATAAGATTTTCTTCACCAAACGTCAAGAGTAGTGATTGTGAGATAGTATTGAATCAAGAGAAACTAGAATTTGTCGATAAAACGGTTTTCTTGGGGATCACGCTCGACTCAAGGCTACAATGGGGTCCTCATTTAAGATCTCTTGCAGGACGGCTAAGTTCAGCAGCTTACGCTGTCAGAAAAATCCGTCAATTTACTGATGTAGATACTGCGAGGCTGGTCTATTTTAGTTACTTTCATAGTATCATGTCTTACGGTATTTTGCTTTGGGGACGGGCTGCAGACATCGAGTCTATTTATATTCTGCAGAAAAGAGCTATCAGAGCCATATATAATCTCCGCAGGCGCGATTCTCTAAGGGAATTGTTTAAGGATATTAACATCATGACGGTACCTTGTTAATAAATCTATGAAAACATCATGTACGATCTTTACAGTAAAAGAGGTGAAAGACATAATTATAGTACTAGAAATCGGGACCTAGTTCAACCAGGTTTCAGACTGGCTAACGTAGACTCATCTTTGATGGGGCACTGTCTAAAATGTTATAATAAAATACCTCCCCACATACTTCAACCGAATGAGACGAAATTGAAATCCTTTGTCAAACGCACACTATGCAGGCAGGCATATTATAGGTTAGGGGATTACATAACTGATAAAAATGCCTGGCTTAATGCTGGTCCTGCTCCACACCACAACTAGTTAATTGACATTTGAAATACTGTTGAAGCTGCTGAAGATTGTAAGAATATATTTGCATTATATAAACTCAATCTCCTTTTTATTATTTAGATACTTTTTATTATAAATGTACTTTGTACTATAGAGCTACCATGTACCGGGTAATGTCATAGATTGACTTGAATGTGCCCGGCGGCTGATAGTATGTCATGCTCACTCAAATTTCTCGCTGACGGGGCCCCGGGGCGGGTGTGTCGGATCATTTAGCTCCCTTCAAAATGGTTGAGCTGAATGGTGCTGATCCATGCGTCATGTTCGTGAACGGGCGCCGTCAGTTGGGACTGGTCATCTCTTAGCTGCAACGGCTTATTTTAATAATTATTTTTTTGGATTGTTTTAATTATGTTTTGCTGCACTCTGGACGCTTTTAACGTGTACGGTTTTTGTACATCGTTCTCACTTATAGTGTCAACATTAATCGATGTGACTAATATATTTGTAACAACAATATTATTTAAAAGCTCCATGGACACTCCATGGACTTTCTTGCCCGTTCTCCATAGGTACCTACTGCGCTTTGGAATGGGCAACTAGCTTCATATTTCTGACTGACCGACTCCTTGACAATTAGAAATGCCTGTAAATAGTTTAATTGAAATAAATGATTTGAGTTTGAGTTTGAGCGTGCACTAAGTACACCTACCGCAGACAGCAAATGTTCACACCAAAAATAAAAGTCGTTTCCATGCAATTATATTTGTGCATTGTTACTTAGTTTGATGTACAGAATGCGTAGTTGACGGCGATGTGATGTTTTTTTACACCCTTTATACAATCATACTTCCCGTGGCATAAACCTTGGTAAGTATACGGTAATATTCGTCCCTACTTTAGCGCTCGACCGACGATCCGTTATTCTGTGGACTGCCAAGCTAATTTACGGTGGCACTCGATTATAGTTTAATTTGGTTCTATTTCCGGGCCGTGTGTAAAAGCTCCGGCCGACGCGCGACGCACGCGCTGCGGTTACTCTCGAGAGTAGAGCCGCACCACGTAGATAAAGTGCGGTCGACGTGCATTCAACCTATTTCACTCCCTCCTGTATCAATACCATTTGTTAGATTAGATACCTACTGTAGCTGCTACCTCCCTAAATTAAGACCCTGAAACTTGAACTTTAGAGGATCATTTTCCCTTCCCATGCAATAGTTCTAGGTAGCTAGATATCAATAAAGGTTCCCAACCATCTAAATATCGAGATTAACACTTGCGCAAATTAAGACCTTTCGGTGTTCCACTCACAATGGGTGCGCACGCAAGTCGTGATGTGATAGCGCTGTGAATGCGCAATAAGCAAAAACACATAGGCATGTTAATTTATCGTAATTGTAGATACGTCGTCTAAATAGAGACGAGGGCAGGTGCAGCTCCCACGCGAAAGCAGTCGCGGATTACACGGCGCGCCCCCCACCCGCCGCTGAGCCGGCGCCGGGACTTCACTCACTCGTAATCGTAATGCGCCAGCATAATTAAACCAATACACTGTCCCTCTATTATAGTAAAAGTACTCTGTGCACTGTCCCCACTAGAATAATTGCCTTCGTGCAAAACAATTCGTTATGTTTTTCATAAATCAACTGTAGTTTCAGAAAACGAACAAACATTTTACGGTTTGTCCTCTTGAGAATGTGCGTGCATAGGTTGCTCTACTAAGTAATCGCCACGTACGCTCTTGTTATCCAGTGGTCAATGGTGCGGTAATCGGGTAGGTGTAATTACGGCACACACTAGTGAGGGTCGAGCCCGCAGCGGGAGCACGCCCGACGGCAATGACCTGCCACAAGCCCACTATTGTGCTCCTGCACACGTGAGCCTGAAAGCTGAGCTTGGAATTCTCATGGCCCATTTGTTAACAAATTAAAAACAAGTAGTAATTGAATGTTTCGCGCATTTTAACTTTATTACTGACGTCAATCGCGGAAACTTTTATGGCGATTTGTGTACAACAAAACGTGATGATAAAACATCTTGGTAACAAGAGTTGAGAACAGCGATTGGGACCCGTGGAGTCGTGGCTAATGCATGCCGCGCCGTCGCCGACCCGGCCCGGCCGTGTAGCCAAAGCTGATTTAAATTTCACACATAGTTAGATATCCAACTCGCCTTCTGTTTTATTCATACGGTCAAAGAACATGATGTCACCAGCGGGACCTCCAGCAACAAAAGTCGAGAGAATCATGCACGCATTGTTTCATTTCTCGGTACCTATTCAAAAAGTTTCATCTGTTGTCTTTGACCATGATAACGAATCGGATGTTGATTTTGGCGCAAATTTTGTTATTCTATTGTAGATTTAAACATCCACAAAAATAATATCCGGAAAACATACGTATACAGTATTCATTGCGAGCGATTAGTGAGAATTAAGATTCATTTCAGTGCGCTGTAGCCGCTGCTGGACTGAATGTCAATAAACCAGTTGAGAACGAATAGCACAAGTAACCCAACCAGTTTGGTTTAGAATTTTATAATGACAGTCAATAACAAACGTCTGCCGAAAAAGTCCTATCGTTTGATTGACTATGTAGTTTGTAAAACAGGAAGTATTTAGCCAACCATTACTTATTTACATTGAATAGTCTAGTCGGGACCATTTTGGCTTAGTTCGCTTGAGTTTATTGCTTGCAGACAGTGCTTTATCATTTAAATTGACAATTTCGAACGTGATACGGTAATATTTATCATAGCATAAGTGGTAATCCACCGATGATTTATATTTAATAGCGTCGCGACACGTAATTGCGGCTGAATTTGTATACTTGGGGTTAACAACACGGAAAGCGAAAAGTTGGAACATATTCCTTCTGATATATTCAAAGTGGTCAACCCGTGTGCAATCTCGCAGAAGGTTCAGCTTATGTAACATCAGGTGTTATTACATTTAGCACGAACATCGTTAGCCACGGGCATCTTGCGAGACCGCTCCGTAGCCTGACGTAATGTGTGAATTTGTCTCATTATTCTACAGCGCTCAACAATGCCTTATCGATGAGACTATTTAAAAGCTCTTTAGTGTCAGCATCAGCAGTGTTGCGAAATGTGTTGTTACCTCTTAGATTTGTACCTCCAATCTCTTACATTTCGGACGTAGGACAGATGGACAGTAGTGTTATGATTTATTAATCGCGTATTCGCGTCAACTCTCGCTGGTTCATCATTCAGGTAGGTACTATCAAATTTTAATCGGTTGGTTCGTCCATGTTTCTATCGTCATTAAAAAACTTGTGGGTATTTTTACAGATTCATTAAATTAGGTAAGACATAGTTAATTATATCTTTATTTACTAATAATGAAGCTGAAGAGTTTGTTTGTGAGTTTGAACGCGCTAATCTCTGGTCTAAACTAACAGGCGGATTTGAAAATATCTTTTTGCATTTGATAGCCCAATTGTTGAGGATTATCACGCTACAGCCGTAGACGAATATCACGCCACAGCCGTAGAGGAATATCACGCTACAGCCGTAGAGGATTATCACGCTACAGCCGTTGAGGATTATCACGCTACAGCCGAGCATAAAGAAAAAAACAAAGTCAGAAAAAACTCCAAGCGAAAACGAAATAAAAGCGTGGGCGGGCTATGCGATGCGATGCGGTGGGTCTGGGTCCGAAATTTGTAGCGGGCAGAACCGCAGAAGCTAGTTTTAATAATAAAAAATGATCCAATCAAAGGTGAACGCGATACCGTTCACCTTATACGGTATCGATAGGTCACAATATTTTCCACACTCATGTGGCGCGAGTTTGTTAGCAACCGTGGCATGCAGGCCTATTGCGACAGTATTATCTACTCGAGATAAACCCGCATATTGCTAAATGTGTTATTTACATTTTTTATCAATAAAAGTAAATGAACTTATTACAAATACTTTCAATGTTTAGCATAATCAGCCTATTAAGAGGCCTGTGTCACAGCATGTTCCCACTGCTGGGACACAGGCCTCCTCTCTGTGAGAGTGAGTGGGCCGTAATCCACCGCGCGGGCCCAGTGCGGGTTGGTAGATGTCACAAATGTCTTCGAATTTTTGGTTCTAGACATGCCGGTTTCCTCACGATGTTTTCCTTCACAGTTTTGAGAGCAGTGGTGATGAAATTATTCACACAAAGTAAAGCGCCTGTCTGGGTTCGAACCTACGACCTACAACTCGTAAGTCACGGCCGTTACCACTGGGCCACCACTGCTCTCTTCAATCTTTCAATTAATAACTTGCGTCAATGGCTTGTAATATTGTTATTTCTATGTGAAGATAAATGGTAATGGAAGGGTTTGACTGAACTGAAGTGGTTGTAGCCTAGTTGGCTGCATGCAGTTGTTATCAACCTGATAAGATACTAGGTGGATGGGTGACCAATAAGTAGGTATCTATTTAAATCCTGCTTATAAACATAACTGATATTAATTATTATGTTGATAACTTCGCCGAGCTTTGCTTAGAGCAGAACAATTTATGTAGGAAGGCGCAGTTGTAATGTGAGCGTGAGAGAAATAGATGCAGATCGGTTGATTCGGTACTATGAGAACTCTGGCGCGCTCTGTAATGGACCACTTCATTATTCGTTTATTTCTATTGAAATGACGCATTCCTGTTAGCTTGTCTTCTAAATTTGTGATCTCTCAGAATAAATTCTGGTCTCTACAATTGAATACAAGTACATTTTGAAATCCGTAACACCTTACGCATCACCCTTGAGTCAAATGTAATTGTTTCTTGAATTATTGTAATCTTGAATAAAATTAATGATGGAAAAGTTATTTTTATGACTGTTTCATACGATAGTAAATGTTATAATTAGTTAGGTACGTACTACGACTATACTATTTATACTAGTAACTTTTATTTATTGATTAACTGTTTTTCAAATTAATATTAATAAACGGTCGCCATTAAAAATGTATAAACGTCTCCAAAACTTTATCAAATATTATGCTGCTTTTCAATTAAGTTTTAAAAACTAAAAAACCGGCCAAATTCGAGTGGTCGCACACCATGGGTTCCGTACCACAAGGCATAAAAACGCCGCATAAAACACGTTTCTTAAATATTTAAGAAAAGAAACGGCGTTTATTTTTAACTTCTTTTACTCAATACTTTATTGTTTTTATTTGTTATAGCGGCAATAGAAATACATACTGAAAATTTCAACTGTCTACATACATTAGATTATTATTACAGTTCATAAGATACAGCCCGCTGACAGACAGACAGACGGACGGAAAGTAGAGGCTTATTAATAGGATTCTGTTGGCACCCTTTGGTTACGGAACCCTAAAAAGCACTGTCGCATACATTATGATGTAGACAGTTGCATCAGATATACATATTTTTAATATTTATAATCTTATCTGCGTTTAATTATTAGATGCAGATTAGAGTAATTCAAAAGATTACTTTTATTATTGTGATCACGCCTTTGTCATGATTTGCTAGATAAATGATTCCTGGGAAATGTTTGATCAATTGAAATGATTGGAATGTTATTTATTTACTTGATTAAATATTTATTTTAATATTTTTGTTTAAGTTATGTTTACCTATCGTTTATTTGAGGCAAAGTAAGTATGTGTTTCTGTCGGAGCTTTATACTCGTTCGCATTAAATAAAACAAATGTTATACTTATTTGCCCAAAATGGGCCGTACATAAAGAACTAACACCGTTAAGGCAGCCAATTGTATATTTTGTAATGTTCGATTTATTTTTGGTACGTATTTTTGAGGTGTACAATAAAGTATAATACATACAGGGTGTCCCGTAAGTCGACGTCAAGCCAGAATCGGGTGAATCCATAAATTCATAAGATTTTACAGAACAATATTTAAAAAAAAACCGTTGCTATGTACCTATTTTAAAAATTACGGGCACTGATAAAAAAGGCGAGAAAATCTACTGCCTGTGGCGGTCTTTGAACTCCAGTTGCTACGAATTTTAACATTTTTTTAAATATATTTCTGTAAACTAATAAGACTCGCATGTCTAGACTATTCTGTAAAAAGCTCACCGTGAAGACTTGCGTGGAGTACACAGACAGCTCACTTCACCTAAGTTTTCAAGGTGATATGGTTACAGAATAGCACTACCGATCTAGCACCCGACTCCGGCTTGACGTCGACTTACGGGACACCCTTTTTATAAATAAATAATAACTGCAAGATTTTTCACAATCGTCGTGTCCGAAGACGATTTTATCGAACGTACTTGTAACTATAGGTGAACATCAATGTGGCGGGATCACCACTAAGAAATTAGAATAATTTTCACTTACCTGCTTGGTACCATTTGAATCAATATTTCGTAAGTACCGCAAGGTTTTTAGAAAAGCAAAGCAAGCGTTTGTAATAATCAGATTTTATGGTTTTTAACGACGTTTAGACGGAAAGCGTAGCCAATTTGCTCGATATACGTAGGTTGACACTAACTAAGCGCGTAATTACTACACCCACCATAGAAATGACGTAAACACGACACAGGATGACGTAAAAAGTTTCGTAAGTGGCTTGTAAAATAGCCATGTTTGGCTAGTATCGCATATCTCTCGTCAAAATAAGCGATTTGACATGTATGTGTACCATTATCGTGTTTAGGTTACCTAATACATTTTAAATGCGATGTTTCCAAAATGTTCTTTGTAAGGGACAAAAGTATTTTTTTCTAGCAAACATGTATAAGGAATTTACTATGGGTTTTTTTTATTCCTCATTGAATTAAGGGGTGAATGTGGTTAGCATATCGTGTGTTTGGCTAGTGAGCGAGAGGTACGTGATACGTGGGTGTAAGTTGTGTGTGTCACCTGTCGCGCGGCTGTTGTTACGCCATGACCCCGGGGCAGTCTCGGAGCACCATGCGGATCAGTGGGTCGAAACAACGCTCCTCATTCTATACGCTGTATATTCACTGAGCTATGAATTAAACCAATTCACTGTATTGGTAAACCCCATTACTTTAAATAGAGAGTTTGAGCACGTGGCAAAATTTAAAAAATGGATATTTGGACCAAATTAAAGAAATGCCTATTGATAACATGACAAATGTTAAACAACAATGCACCTCAAGTTAAGTGAGACACAACTTATACAGATAGGTAAGTAAGACATCTTTGCAACGCAACTAGTGGTAGAATGAAGAGATCGATCACGTTCACGTTCCGAGGCTGAGAGTCGGGAGCGTTGCATTGTTACATCACGCGCACTTTCTAACTGCCGACGACGTGCTATAGGATTTATATCGCCATAGACTTTAATTAAAGTGCCCCTCTGACGGGAGTTGAGAACTGCGAATGAATTACATGATAACACTCCACGGAGGACAATGGAATTGTGCAACATCGTACACTTTCGATTTCGTTTAAATAATGATAGGTATTCTTTCGTTCGAACTATTTATCATCTTGCAAAATGCAATGCCAGTGCTAGGATCGTTATTATCGTTTCGATGTCATCAGCACAAAGAGGGTCGGTACCGTCAGCTCGAATCCTAAATACCTAACGCATCGGAGCACAATCGAGGATGACGCGGTGCTATTGGAATGCTGATGTAGAATGCATGCGCAGTACACACACTACGCTAGATAACTGGACCGCGGTGCAACGCCGACCAGAGAGAGGGACTGCATCCGCAAACTATACGACATACTCCTAAACAGAAAATTTCGCATTGCAATATGATAAGTTGAGTGGAAAGATGAGACTAGCGGAAAAGCGTGAAGGTAAAACGAAGGGGAAAAGCGTGAAGGTAAAACGAAGCTCAGAAGCGTCGCGAGTGTGTAAGATATAGAAAGCACTTTAGAAAGGAATCCAAGGTACGCCGTGACCCGCAGACGGCGAGGTGAGCGGCCTGCCTGCGCCCGCGCCGGCGCGGTGTGGTGCGCGGCGCAGTTACGACACCACGCGGAACTCGCGGCCTTCGCAGTCAACCTTTTAATTACTCACTTTTTAGCATACTTCAATCTCAGCTGGGTGAATGCAAACTTTCCGCCATTACGAACCTACCTATAGCCAGTTTTTCATAAGAAATTAAGAAAACACAACATAGGACCTATACGGGAGATTTTTTGCAAATTGGCAGATTAGGCAAAATGAATTAAACCAGTAGGCAATGAATGTGATTTGCAAGATGTCTACTACCATTCATGCATTACGAATGAAAAGAAAATTTGAAATGAGCAGCTGGTAATTGCAACAGATAGTTATTGAGATGAAACGTTTGTAGAATGTCATTAGATTGTTCGCCTCATACGTTCCAGAGGCGATCTCCAATCGGCGTGGCCCCTCAATTGTCGTGATCGCACGTCTGCTCGGCGCTCGGCAGCCCGTGGCCGGGAGCTTCAATAGCCTAGTCTATAATATACATACCTACGTAACGTGGATAGTTTAGGCGATGAACTCAGCCAACAGGGCGATATTTAGTTAAGCGTTTCGAGAGCGAGGTTGCGAGCGTGCCGCCAGCTGACGCTCAGCTGTTTCGCTCATCAGCGCCAGTCCGTGTTTTGACAGTCACACTAAATCCTAGCACTGCTGCCATCGCAATCATTCTGTTCTTACATAATTATCTATATAGATTTTGTTTGTCTGAATCCATTGATTATATAGAAGCGTAAATTTGGTAATAACTTTCGAATGCAGTCGTGATCACAATAAACGAGCTAGAAAGCATGACTCGTTAATAATCACGCGGGGTAGCAACTGCTGGGTAGCTACAATCAGTGGATGGATAATAATAAATTATCGTTTGTTCAGTCTTCAAACAGGGCTAATAAAAGTTACAATGAAGTCTGGCGCCGCGCCGACAGTCGACATCCAGCCGCGGACTCATCAAAGAATAATTGTAAATAAATTACTCTGAGGTGATATCGTCCCATGGGATTTATTTCAACTTTAATAACAGCTGTTAATACCAAAATAAAATGCATCATATTCTTAAACCTTAGGAAAATAATAAAAATACAGTCGGACTTGCTTGTTACTAGGCTGTAATGGAATGTGCAGTGATGTACTGACCACAAACAAATCGACATCAAGTCATTCATTCATTCACATTTTACATACGCAAGGGCTGAATTCTTAACAATGCATGCGCCTAGGCAGTCGACCCCAGTATGTATGTTATGTGCACAGGCACTACCCAGCCGAGAAAGCTAATTTTAAAATAATTGAGTCTTCTATTTTAATTTAACTAAGACCCAAAAAATATACATCGGTCTATCGTAGCCACAAGAGACAAAGTAATTTGGAAACAACGAACTTTTATTTTCGGTTGTTGAAATTTAAAAGTTAAAATAATACATGATACATACCGCATACAAGCTTTAAAAAAAAATGATACGTACTTCTAAAATAAGCAATTTTAGAAGGATTTTAATATAATCCTTCTAAAATTGCTAGCTGTATATATATTACATAACTAGCTGCTCCCCGCGTTTCACCCGCATAAATCTTGATTCCGTGGGAGTATCGGGATATAAAGTACTGTATGTGTTAATGCAGGTTATAAACTATCTGTGTGCCAAATTTCATCCAAATCCGTTCAGTAGTTTTTGCGTGAAAGAGTAACAAACATCCATCTATACTCACAAACTTTAGCGTTTATAATATTAGTAGGATGTAACATAAATGCAATTTGCATTTAGTAAACAAATGGAAAAATTATTCACTGAACTTGTACTGGATAAGTCACATATCGCCATCTATGTTCCTAACGATATCGTTTTATTTGCAACATGGTATTTCTCGAGATCTTTTGCATAATTCACTTTTTAAAATTTACCAACAAATAAGCGCGACTCCATAGCGCGACACAAAGGCACCACTCGTCGCGCGACACGCGGTGTCTTTGTGTCGCGCTGTGGCGTCGCGACATTGTGTACGAGACTTTATGGTGTACATTAAAACGGTGGGCACACAATATTTCATTTTACTACGCATCACAAAATAGCAAAATTCACTGGATAATTATAATGTAGCTCGACTATTTAATCAGACAGGCTTCTACGTATGATTAAAATGTGCTTTTAAAAGACGAAAAGAACGAATTTATAATACTTTACAAAATACAAAAGAAAGACATTTAAATAGAACATTGTTAAATGTTTGCGTGTGTCGGGCTTGCGACGTTTCTACATGTTGTTTTGAAGGCATGTTGTTATTACAGATTTTACCGATTACAGTGTATTATGCTTAGACACAATGACAGATATCAATCAAACGCGGGTTTCGAGTATAAAATTGTGAACGTGTGTAATTTGTAATGTAGAGAGTTCGATAAGTACGCAATGTTGATTGTATCGTGTCACACGTATAGAAGTAATGTCCGATGGTTGTTTGTAGCATTGTGAGCGACACAGGAAAACATGAGCGGTGCATGATGCGCCCCGCCGCCAGTAACAATGAGAAGTTTTTTTAAACACCGCGAGACATTTCAATTGTAGGAACCTACTTACATATGCATATACGAGATGGCTCAGAAAACCCGCCCATGTTGTCCTTGCACGTACCTGCAAAAGTTAAAATGAAACGTGAATTATCGGCGCATTAGATTTAAATTTGACCTATTTTATCACATGACAATCACCACAGAGTTCATTCAGAAACAGGTACGTAATTAAACAATTTTTTGTTTGATTGTTGTTAACTGCCTTATTTATTCTAAATATTATTCTGCATGATAAATAAACAATAAGAGTAAACAACAAAACAAATAATTTTGTGGAAACAAACTAAAAGTCTGGAAAAGCCACAGCATCATTTGGCACGAGGTTTAAGAATGTTTTCGCGTGCAGGAGATACGGCTACTGAGAATACGCTTCAAAAATAAGAATAACAAGTAAATTGTTTAAAACAACTAACGCAATCAGAACCTAAAGGACAATGCCAGAAACTCTATAGAACTTTGCGCCACTTAATCACAAAAGTCATTTACAAGCCTGCAATATGCAGCATCTTAAAGCTTATTTATTACTGTTAACTAAACATTTGTCCTAATGCCTGTAGAACTTGCGGTTTCTGTTAAAATCTTAAAACAATAATGACGTTGATTATTGGTTAGGTGCAGTTTATAATTGTTAAAAAGCGATTCAAACAACATTCGGCATTATCATAATTATTATAATCTTAATATGAGTTTTTGTTTTACAGGTATTGAAAACTTTTTTGTTGTTGTGAATCATGCGCAATAAGTAACGCAATAGGAAATTCAGGGGTTGAATTCCTTTGATCATTTATTTGTAATCGGCAGTTCTACTGAAAAACGATGTATTATGAAAAGGTCCTGTAAACGTTACAATTGTTTTCATTAATTGACATTTCCTGTAAATAGCAGGGGCAGGATCTGGCATTATCCTTTAGTTCATAAAAATTATAAGTTAATAACGGTTAGTCAGATACGGTTATTTACGAACTGTATATTAACGAATCGATTAGTATAATATGGTGTAGTAAAAATGATAACAATATGCAGTAAAGTTCAATTCACGACAGTCGTTTCTCTTAATCAGTGTTGGCATAACAATAATTCAGAGAATGGCTATCAGACGTACACAGCACACACTGTGTGTTCTGTATAAATTACGTCAGGGACACAAATCTCGAGCATTACTCACTCAGCAGTTACGTCATACAAACGAATGAATAGAAAATACGGACAAATTACTAAACGACTTTCCCACGTCGCTAACACAAATTTTCTGATAGTGTACTTACCAACCACCAAAAAATAAGATGAGTAAGTATGAATACAACTTTACAACCACATTAGAAGTTTCGCTGTCCTGTCATTGTTTTTGGTCAACATTATTTTATATTTTTATACAAAAAATAACCTAACTGATTGTAAAAAAAAACGAAATAGTTACACGCGCCGCGTCTGCACATCACGACGTAATTCGTAATACACGTGGGGTGCCTATTTTGTGAATGTGCGACTTGCGAGAAACGTTTTGATTAATATTACAATTAACCAAAAATGAATATTCGCCAGCCCGTTATTTTATAAGAACTGAAACTTAACATCCGCCTAGACATAGGTTCAGCTATTATTGTTGAATTTAATATTAGTACTAATATGCGCATTAATTACCTTCCGTTCGGCCGGCGATATGTTTATTATATGTCATCGCTCAGCCACTCCATTCATGGCATTTTTTTTTAAACTAAAAAGGTAGGTAGTTAGTTCCAGCACAATTGTATCACATTTATCGTAATTAAATCAAATAAACTGTATCAAACGAACAATAAATAAATAATAAACTTTGTCATTAGCATAACACAAAAATAAACTAAATAGGTAACATTTTTTTACATGCATTCCAGTTTAACATTTTCAGAATCAAATTGGCGCCGCGCTGCCACAGAAAGCGTTGAAACATCAGATAAATCAAACAAATTTCATACAAAAAGAACAGACAAGAAGTCTTACCCCTGATTTTGTTATAAAGATCCTTGGGTAATTTGTTTTTAATAACGACAATACTATCAAAAACGTGCTCCGACGTAAACAGTGCTGCCTATCGATGCTATTTACGTCAGGTCTGGAGGCAGGCTGGCCGGGCTCCAGCTGACGTGGGAGGCGCCCCGCCAAGCGCCCCCGACGCCCACGAGCCCCTATCGATCGCACCCCCGACCCTCGTCGCATACCCGATGCACCACTTGTTACATCTCTTGCTAATCGTACTAAGATTAAACCAGAACCATCGATTGAAATACATTATTCAGTTTTTCGCAACGAATAGTGATTTTTCAGTTGCATAATTATGTCATTATTATAGGCATTGTTTCTACAAATATTAGTGATAACACACATCAGAAAGCAAATACATATTTTCACAAACCATCTAGGTAAGTACTACATAATTCGTAGACTGGAATCGCTAGGCGATTTGTAGTGACATTAAAGGCAACAAAGTTACGTATTCGCGATCAATTTATTACAACCTGGCAACCACAGAGACTTCAAAATTAAAGTATTTTCGGAGTGGAGATAGTATAGAGAGTGTACTCCTGTTGGCATTTAGCCAGCCGTTTAAAAATAGCTGATTGTTTACTCTGATAAAGAAAGTGGTTTCAATATAGTCTGCGTTATAGCATAACATAACATAACATCACGCCTGTAATCACAGAACGGTTAGGCAGAGGTGTACCTATATACCTATATGTAATAAGTCACATGTAATAGGGGGCGAGCCTTTTGCCATCAACCGGGCACAAATTCAGACTTCGGGCTGCTACTGAGAAATTCTAGATAGAAAAACCCAATAACATTTCCTGACTGAACTTTTCCTGACCTCATGAAGAGAAGTAGTCATTATATTATTTAAGTCAGGAAATAAAAATAAGTTGGCAATTTCAGGCCTATTTCATTTCTATCTTACCTGCATTAAGTAGAATATTTGAAAAGTTAAAACTCAAGCAGTTGCTAAGACATTTTAATTGAAATAGCATCTTTTTTAGTTATTTAGTTTAGTGAACTATATAACTGTACAAAAGGTCGTTCGACTACAGATGCGGGTGTTGCGCTGCTGAAGTACATATTTAACGCAAGGGAGAACTCGCAAAAGGCTATTAGGCTATTGGAGTTTTCTGCGATGTCTCCAGACTTTGATTGCGTGCACCATGTCACGCTTTTGCGTAAACTATGTCATAACGATGTTAAAACGAAGCTCTCAACTTATATTTAATAATTCTTATTTATATAATAGGCACTAATGTATAGATGTTAATGGTGTGAAATCTACAGGTCTACTAGTTCAGCTAGGTTTAACTCAAGGCTCAATACTTGGTCCATTGTAATTCTTAGTGTATATCAATGACTTACATTGAATGAGGTGCTTGAAACTGTAGACTCGGCAATTATTCTAGGCATAACAGTAGATGCCTAACTTCAGTGGGGATCACATATATCAAGCCTAGCGGAACGGGTCAGTTCGACCGCCTACGCCACGCCGCCGCGCCGTCAGGAAAGTAAGACAACAATAAATAAACTGACGTTGATACAGCTAGTGTTTTCGTTATTTTCATACCGGCATGTCCTACGGCATTCTGCTGTCGGGCAAAGCTGCTGATATTCAAGATGTATATCTTGAATATCAGCGGCTTGTTCTTCAGAAACGAGCTGTTTGAGCAATTTACCAGCTAGGTGCTAGAGTTTCAATGAGAGCGAGAGTGAGAGAGTTTTTTTTAAGATATTGGTTTTCCCATGGTGGCATCACAATTCATCTTTGCCAACATCATATATGTATATTAGGCAAAATATCCACTTACATACAAAAAAACGATATTCGTAAAAATAACGACAAACTACGTGCTCTCTTTCACCGGCTTCACAAGGTTCATAACTCAGTTATTGGACTGGGTATAACGTTTTATAACAGGCTTCCCACTTCTTTACTAGATTTGCCGTTTAATGTGTTTAAGGCATATGTAAAGTCTAACCATTGTTCAAAGTCATATTATTCTATTAACGAATACTTAAAAAATATGAATTGGTGGTCGCTGTGATTAACTCAAGACAAAATTTATGTTCTTTTTCCAGAATTAGCTTAGCATTTTTCTAGAAATAGCTAGACCTTCTGACAGGTTTTTAAAGACTGTCTAAGTCAATTTATATTTATTTTATTAATGACATGATTTTATCATTATTACTTATGAAAAATGAGTTGTATTGTTATTTGTAATGAACATTTTACTTCGAAGGTCCTAGTTTATCATTAGACGTCAATTTACAGCTTAGTAACATAATTAAGCATTGCTTAATGTAAGCGGACACGCCTTTATGCCTCGAGGCTTTCGTTTCGTTTAGTTCTGTTTACGTTTTTAATTCTTATTTCTGCTTGACTATAATTTTCAATGTTTTTGTTGGTATATTGGCGTGTGCTAGCTGAAATAATGGCAAATAATTTATTTTATATTTTTGTGTTTCGTAATGGTTATTACCTACTTACTATTGTATACAATCTAAGTTGTTCTAACTGAACAGACTGCTGTGATGCTGGGGAGTTTGTTGCGCCACTTCTTCTTCCCAGCTAAAGCCCTAGCAAGTGGTGAAGGGCGGGCGTTTTGGGGGACTGTCTTATGTAATTTTGACGTTCAAAAAGTGCTGACTCTAAGCCTAGATTGAATAAATGACTTGATTTTGTTAATATAAAACAATGAAACAGAAAAACATACTATTATTAGTGACCGAGGAGAAAAAAAAATCCTGCTTTATCTATAAATCGATATATGTACTTAAATAGGAATAGGTTTATGTTCATGGTTGCCACTTGCATGATTACTGACCGCAAAATCAAAATCAAAACATGGCCCCGCTAACCTATCGCACACGAAAGTGCATTATCCATACCCATCATTGTTGTTACCACAAAGGTAGGTATGTGTGTGAGTGGGTGTGTGTGTGAACAGGATTCGATGGCGTTTTAGATAACTGCCTTATTAACAAAACGTGCTGAGTGGCTTTCATTCAGTGCACGCGGGGAAAGTGTCATGTGGTTGATGCGCCTCGTGACGCGGGGAGATCGCATCGCACATCTGCCGCTGTTTTGAAGTTTTATCGTGCATTATTCCGCACCAGTTGACGATTGCAGCGATATCATACACGACGTCGACACCTAATGCAGGAGTATTTTGCAAAAATAATTTCGCTTTTCATTTCTAACTTTTGTCGCTGAACCGAGCGTTAGAAATCAAACAGCATGCTTTTTTCATTAAGACGTCGCCTAGTGTTTGTGAAAACGGGCATTAGGCTTAGCCAAAGATTTTTCAGCTGATCTTGTCCCTTCAGTTGTGCTTCACTGTTATCAAATTTAATTTCAGCGATATAGTGTTTGATTCGTAGTAGCTTCCTACGTTTAAGGAAAATTGAAGTTGGCACGCTCTAGAAAGCTGCGAATTTGCCCGCGTAAAATCCAGATTCGATAAAATATTGTTTCCTAGACGTGTTTACACAAAGATATTAATTCAAAGCAGATTATGGTAGGTTAACGGGCAATATACCGGAATTATCGTACACGTCGTTTGTGGGTTTTTAAAATAGACAGGCAACCCAGCAAGCCACATTTTCTAAACTGCTGCAGGTGCGTGTGGATTTATAAATAATATTGCTAATAAAACTATCAAACAAACCTGAAGCAATAAAATAAAGTACCTACACTAATTGAAACATTTGATTTGTAAAATAAAAATGTACGGACGGCAAAACAATCTTCATCCTTGGATGGAAATATAATATAATAATATGTGATGCACACAGCATTCAGTCGACTGACGCAGTAGCGACAATTGGACCTCTGTTAACAATCTGTTCAATCTTTATTAGCCTTTGTTAGATCATTTCAAATTTGCCTCAACAATTTTATAGTTGGACCTAGAGCCAGAGGTCTTTATAGCAATCAATAAACTAGAGGCTTACTGGACGTCAGCGGTCTGTACCTTTCAAGACTGATACATACTTAAGGATGCCTGCCAGTATTCCCTGGTTAAGGGTTACGCAGAGGTATACCTTGAGTACACTCCCATTTCGCCAGTTATGATTAAGTCCCATGTAATAGGGCCTGTTGGTTTTTTATCGCAATTAATCAACTAGAAGCTTGCCGACTTCAGTTGGCTTCGGTCGGCTTGCTAGCGTTTCAAGTCTGATAATTTTTTAAGGAAATGGGTATACATATAACTTCCATAGGTATTCATTTCTGAACGAGTTTTAAACAAATTAGTTGGAAGATTCAAGGGCAAAACAACAACAAGTTCTCCCTCGGTATCATTAATTACAATCGGCAGGTACCTATCTTGTAGTAACAACGCTCAAAGAACCCGTCTGTCATGTTGCCCCTGAGCGCGCACGAGGAAAATCCTTCACATCCTGTTTGCATGCACGAATGCGTTTACATTTCTGTTTAAACTAAAGGCGAAAGCGGTAGGTAGGCCGCGAAATTGGCCGTGATCAAACTATGATATTCGCGACGGTAACAAATTATTTACAGAATTATAATCATTAAAATCATCATACAACTCTCTACGTTCAAATAAACCTGTTGAATGACTATTTTCATAAAAAATCTGAAAATTCGTTTTTTAAAAAGGAAGACTCAAGATTACAGTGTCGACAATAAATTCTAGATGAAGTCGTCACAGTAAGTTTGCAATAAACAAGCCATGCCAACATTTTATTTCCTCACATGCTCAGAATTCTAAACCACTTCATACTCTGTTCCAAGTTCAAACAGCGTTCGTGTACCTCAAGAATTTTAACTGATACATTGTCTGAAGAGGTTTTCTTGAAATATGTATTTTGAGTTCTCTTGCAATTCGTTTTATTACTTGGTGTACGACTACAACCTAGATTTTGTTAGTTTACATTTTAAGAATTCTATGGTTACCAATGTACCTACTGTTTGTGTTAAACCTGAGGGTTAAATACGATGATATGGAAAGTAGTGTTTTATGAGCCTGGTAGCCTTATTGTATTGACACACTGCAAGAGCAAGACTCCCTAGAGCATTGGTTCCAATAAATATTTGCATATTGTACAGCGGCTGGCGACGGGTCAGGGGTCATCTACTCCCCAAGCACGAAATCCGAAGTTTCGTCCCAAGTTAAGGGCGTTTTCTACTACTCCGTATCACCTACAGACTTATGATTAGTTTACAGCCCGAACTAAAAATCAATGACAACATGATTTGACAGTTGTCCCTACACGCGATGTGTTTGAATGTGTCACTTGTTTTGACGAAACAACCACTTTCATAGGGCCCCGTATCTTCGTTGAATGACTCACGGCTGAACCCAATAACGTATCAATCACAAATTTTGGCGTCCTGGAGATAGAAAAATCTACCAATCTCTGGTTTTAACGTCCTACTTTATCCAACCAAAATAAGCGTCCCTACATGTTGCCAGATATTTGAAAGGGACATATAGAACTATACTGTCTATCATCAATAGCGATCTGTCTTTCACTGAAAAATGGTTATTGGGTTCGGCCGTTAGAAAGTAGACCCCCTGTCCAGCTCATCCAGTCATCTCCGTCTAGGCATGTCTCGTATGACCGTTATTACTGTTAATACCAAAATGTAATTTTAAGTGATTCGAGCTTCCCGTTTAAGTAATTTTCACTCTACATATTCCCGTACAGCTCTTTTCTAAGTTCTAATATTACTCAAGCCGATCCAGAGGACCATAAATTTATCTCTATTTCATTGTTTTTTGTTTTCACCAGAAGATCAAAAGCCATTCACGCAATTCAATTAATGTGTTATGTTTTTCTCGCCTCTGAGGACGGAATTGTGTCAGTTTTATCAGCGTCACTACAAATAAATGTGAATCATTTTGTGTTTAGTGCATACATACATAGGTATAATTATCATTATGATAATACGGCAGGTCCCAAATAAACGCATACAATGCTGTTTGTGCATTCGGAATGTGATTCCCTTTCAAAAATGATTTAATCTCGAGACGTTATTCACAACAGCGTTATTTAAAGAAATGATATAAGCACTAAAAGCGCTAGAATATTTCGATTTGAGCAGTTCTGAGGTTTTGCTGACCGTACACTCGCGGTCAATGTTCGATGTGGCCATCATCGCGCCCGCCCGGGCCCCACGCATCCACTATTGCGAAAATAATGCAGCAAAATACTACGTCACGCACTGTTTTGAGTAAGTTTTTTTTTTGCCTATGTTCGCATGCGAGTTAGTGAGCCAAAAGTGGAAACGCTTTTGTTTTGGATAGTTATTGCGGCCTATATTGTAAGTTACACAAATACACATTGTCAGCTTAACGTAATAGATATCTCGTGACTGAGAAAACATCTGTTATGTTCTGGTAGATGGTGAAATGAGATAAATAAGTCCAAATACAGATCGGCGATACGTAAGATTACGTAGATTAGTGAACTCCAGTGAACGAGACAGTGCAAATCGTAGAGAGAGTTCGATGACATGTTAGGATGTTTTTTGCGTTGTTTAACTTGAAGCTTATCTAGGCCATCGTGGGTGGGATATCTTTTAGAAGAAAATGATTAGAATACTGCCAGCTTCTCACTTTAACTTTTGAATATTTTCGAATAATCGTGTCGCAAACGAGTTGTGGTGTGGTGCGCGGGGAGCGGCGCTCGGGGTACGGGGTGCGGGGTGCGCGGGACGCGGCGCGTTCAACGAACGTCCGCGGGCCGGCACGGGCCCAAGGTCGCGGCGTTCACTCGCCCGCCACACCACACCGCACTGCCACCATCAACCGGCTGCCAACTAAGGGTTTTATTTTACCCAAGATTTTGCATTATTTTTAGCCTACAACCTTGTATGATTGCCCTGCGCTATTTGTCTTTAATCCTGAACGTGCATGCCAGCCCACATTCCTCCGTCGTTATTATTTTTAAATAAACAATTCGTGCAAAAGCCAAATAAACAATTCGTGCTAAATAACAATCAAACAATTTCACAGATTTACTGTAAACGTTCTAAGCGTGTTGCCAAATCTGCGCAGACGTTGAAATAGGTTTAAGCCAGTTTTCTTTATTTGTAGGTACTAGTTCCAATACAACTATAATTTTATGAGCACAGCTACCTACCTGTTACACGTGTAAACTAGGTATTTTATTTATAGGTCTAGCTGACCTATCGAAAATATCGATTGTCATCTAAGTCTGTCAGTTGGTTTTTTGAGCCGGATGTTTGTGCAACGTGCAACTCATGTTTCGAAACACTAAAAGTGAAGGCTGGTGACGCAATCTTTTATTAGTAAGTTACCGACGATGCATTCACGTAAAAGTACCAGAATCTCAAATGATAATTAAAAATTCAGTATGGTAATGGCAAATAGCGTTATCCAACGTTGTTACGTAATGTTTTAGTTGAACCGTCTTATTTGGCCGATTTCATTAGCATTTGTACCACTACCTACGGCTACTTGTATACTACGAGCGGTACCTACATATAAGATCTCACATAGATAGCAATCAGCAGCGGTTTAACAGCGAAAGTTTTCTTGCGATTGGAAAATTGTACATAATCATGTGATTATTTACGACGCTAACTTTCAAGTATTTCTTTGATATGCGAACATAAAAATGTATGATTTTTATTGTGTTCAGTGGTATAATGTCACGTGATCACGTCAGTCCAACTTTAAATACTTAGTAGATATACAAATAAGTTATTTCAGTATAGTAACATTGGTAACCACTGTTGTCGTTATCTGAGGATAAGATTAGAAGAGAACAATAACAGCTATTTATCATCAAACGAATGCTCTAGCTAGAAGCTAATGGTGGTAAATGACCAATATATGCATTCAGTAGTGCTGAGACTAGCTTGAACAATCTAGTATATACCTACCTAAAATTACCAACCTACCAAACTATGCTGCAATGATATTCGAACTCAAGCTGGCCTTAAATATGATCTACGCCGCTGGCGTAGATCAGATTAAAAATTACCAATAAGAGCCTTCCGTATCACAATGTGATTTGTTAACCACATAAGGAAAACATACAAATGGTATAAACAGATAAATCGTATTGTTTACATACAAATGGTGCCTGAAATCGACCAAACCTTTTGTCTTGACTACATTATCACGTTAAGGAAGAAAAAGCATGTTTAATGCCACAGAGCCAAGTTGCTCGTGTGTTATTAAAATAACGAAGAAGTATTTCGTCATACCTGCAAACTGTATTAAATAAAAGGAAGATAATAATTGAAAAAAAAAATACAATGTAAGATTATTTTATTCTATTTGCAACACTTATGTCAGTCAGAAAAAAGCTGTCGTAATTCGAAACAGTCGTAATTTTGCAATATTAAATTTAATTCGAACTCAGAAACAGTAGGATACTTAGGGTGGATTTCACCAATGAAACTGAACGCGATCAGCACCTAGACTAGGTTTAAAGGCTGTCAGTGTCATTATTTTCTGTGGAATATTGACACTGACAGCTCTTGAACGCGTTTTCAATGTGCTGAACGCGTTCACTTTCATTGGTGAAATGGGCATATGTATAATTATTAAAGTACTGAATGGTGGACGCCATCAAGAATCAATCTATCATCATCACCATCTGCCTAGCCTGTTCCCAACTATGTTGGGGTCGGCTTCCAGTCTCACGCATCAAGAATCAATGTAAAAAAAATATATGGAAAAGTGACATCTTTGGTAGGTACGGCAAGTGTGAAGTGATTTTCGTGATTCGATTTTCAAATTAAACCATGTTTGAATAATAAATGCAAAACAAACGTGTTTCAGTCAACTAGACGCAATCTCAATGTTAACAATGGCTTCACAAATTGTTGCTCTATTGTGAGATCTGTTTTTTTTTATCTCACTGTGTTTTACTCTTAAAACTCTCATTAGCTATTAATGATTGATATTTAAAATAAAACGCTCGATTATTAACAAGAAGTTTTGTAGTTTAAACTGTAACATAAATTTATGTCACATAAAATTTATTCGCGTTTCGAGAGCCCATTGGCAGACCGCGCCCTGGCCCGGTATGCTATTGCGAGATCAGCGCACACGTGTCTACGACAAATTGGTAGGTACTTACTAACACCTAAATTGTGACTGTAATAATAAGTGGTACAGCTGCGTCACTCCAAATAGTAAAGAGCTGTGGACTACCTACTGACGTTATCCTTTGATGCCACACCAAAACATTAATAAGATTTAGAGAAGGGAAAAGTTATTGGACATAAAACAAAAACAGGAAACAATTCAAACTCAGAGAAACAAAATTAAGTAACCTAACGATTAATAAAATTAAACAAAATGAGAAATCTTCCTCGTCGTCTTAAATCCAAGACGCGGATAATAAACAAACAGTCGTCATCATATCTAGTCGTGCAAGCCTACCACCTGCGATTATTTTCTTCTTCTGCAAAGTAAAGCGACTGCGGCGTTGGAGAAATTCCTGAGTATTCGGTTCAACGGCCGCGCTACGCCGTGAGCGCTTTACGCCTGTGTGACTGAGTGAGCGGCGCGGACGCACACGGGCCCACACCCGTGCCTCTGCAAACATGACAGAACCGTTACCCGCTATCCTCTACCTATACATCTTCTGGCAATGGTCTAACCAGTCCTCAGCATACGACACAAATATCACTGAAGATTCACCCAAAACTAAATTAAATACACACAGTGCAAAGGACTAAAGAAGATACACACAGTGGTTAGTGACTTGAAGCAAGAACTGAATGAAATAAAAGTATATCAAAATGATGACTTTATGCAGATGATCCACAACAGCTTCGATGGTAAAGTGCAATGCAATGCAACCCACATAAGAGTGCGGCGACTTCGGAATGTAACACCGCGGCTGCGATAGAGAGAGGGGAGGCTAGCCGCGGAATTCGATTAGGTATATCTCTTAAGATTTCATCACTAACACTGACGATCATATCTTCATTCACCTTACAAAATACAGCGCAACGCTATTAACAACAGCGTTGATGAAATGCATTATGAAAGTTGCAGAGCAAAACTTTACTTTTTAAAGATCTAAAACTCAAACGTTACTCAAGGCTTTCTGGTACAACAGGAAAGACTGCATCTCGCATCGCAAGATGACATCCTAACCGATTTACTGGTAATTGAAAGTAATTCAATTTAGAATGAGTGTTTATTGCGGCTAATAGTGTTGTCCGGTAAAACGAAAGGCGTCCACTGCGACTGACAGACTGACATTCATTTCAAAACACGAGGTTTTATCAGATGAAAAAGCCTTGTAGCTAATTTACAATAGCTACTTTCGCCAGAAATTAACTTAACTTGATTGTAAGATCTGTGCAACTACAAGACTACCGTCCTAGATTGCCAAGTTTAGGTTGATTTCCAATGTTATTCCTACTTCCTTATTCCATATTTAAATCACAATGATGAAACCTGTCCGCATAAGGAGTTGCATTATCCTATAATCCTGATGACGAAATATTTCGTAATGATTGCATACCTGCTTTATCTATTAGAATAAATTATCTATCTAATCTCGGTGCAGTATGTACATATACATAACCGGTTGATTAACTCTTGAGTCGACAAAGAGTTAATTATAACACAAAATGCAAACAGTATAAAATAACAGCCATAAAAAGCTATACAATGTAACAGCAGTTCTGTTTAGGTACCAACCAGTTTTTTTTATCCGACAAAGAAAATGTCAAATCGAATCATAACCCAGAGCAATCTAAAGGTTTGTACGAGGAGACAGCAACTGACTAAACTACCAATTTGATGTGATTTTTCTAGACTGACAACTCGTGTGACATTTTCAATCTGAAAATTAAAAGTTATCCTATAATGTCAAGGACCCGCGTGGTTTAACTACCTAGACTCGGCACGTTTGTAAATCGATTCGAAAAGGTTAAAAGTCTGTGTAACACTCTTGTCTGCGAAGTTTTGAACTACTTGCACCATTATTATATTGAATCGAATGTTCTGTACTTAAACACTTATCAGTAACGAGATAATCTTTGTAAGTTTATGTAATAGGCTTACCAATAATAAAAGGGTGAGGCAAGTATCTATTGCTGCTGTATGTAAACAATATGACATGATGCCAATTCTGAGAATTTACACAAAGGAACGTGTTTTAGCTATCTGAAACGAGATTAAAGGTCACCACGATTGTTTGAATTTGACCCAAGAACCGGACACTACACTATAATGAATTTGGTGGCTTACGTGTTGTTGCGAGCAGTTTGAATTTACCAAACTGTAATTTAATTGATATAATTTTAATCAGCAAGCTTGTTTGATCGTTAGAAAGTGTTCGGATTTTGAACATTAATAACATGTAGGCGAAGAATAGACCATGGCCTAAGCAGGCAAAAAAACAATTGGTAGTGGCATGGTCTAGAAAAATTCGTGGGTAGTAGTAGTCCTAAGACACACTCTCAAAACAAAACGTAGAATACGAAAGACTCCGTGCCGAACACAAATAAGCAGGTATTTCAAACTCAAAACCTTTCCTTTTTGCATAAAAAATACAAAGATATACTGATGGTATTCCTTGGGTTTGCAATTTTGTATACCTTCGTCCAACATGAGACATGAGTCATTCTGTGAGGTATGGTAGGTTAGAATTAACCAGACAGCAGGAATAAAAGGTAGCCATTGCAAAAGGAATACAACGTCATGGATTTAAAATGTCAGGCCTCTCGTTTATATTACTTTATAGATACACCTAAAAAGTTTGTTGTAGATTGTGGGTCACACAGCGGAAGCGACGACGGACGTGTTTCGAAATATAGCACGCACTATCGAACTCATTATACTCATTATGTGAGATCACGAGTAATGTCACTGAGATAGTAATATAACAAGGGTTTACAGGGCCCCTTGCGCGGGCCAAGGGACTGTTGCCACACGTTGTGGGCCTTTGCTTATCAATTGGTAATAGGTAGGTACAGAGTTCAGATTTCTGAGTAACAAGTAAATTATATAACGCAGCAAATCATAAAACTATCATGTGTTTTTAAACACAAAGTATATTTCAACGTAAAATTTTGCGTTTGTTACAAATTTATTACCATTGAGTATTAAGATACTACTACTCCTGTCTAAATGGCAATTACTGGCTACACTTCTAGATTTTGCTCGGGGAAAATTAAAAGGATAAGAAGTTATCATCGTATCGAGTCATACATTATCGTTCGTTTATTTTTAAATTTACGACCCATTTCATATCAAAACCTACCATACTCTCTTCGTAAAATATTATTGTCTGTGTTATTTCAAGCGACAGACAAAGCCAGATTTTGATTGTTTTTTGATATATACAATACTGATACGAAACTGATGCAAAGTATCAACAGGAACTCCCATTTTATTGATTACCTATAAACCCACATACCTACATACCGGTACAAATCAGAACCCTTATTTTTGCTTCGCCGTAATCGGGTAAAAAAACAAAGCAGGCACATATGAAGGTTCCTAAGTGTAGATTTTTATTTACAGATTTGCTTTAGAGAAATCATTTTTGTAACACGCAATAGATGTCATCTCGTTTAAAAAGCACACGCTCATATTTCTTCTTCGTATATTCAACGAAGCTGGTTAAACATATTTACGTGTGGGCCTATAGACTTGCGCCGTATTGTCAATCAGCGACGCAATTTATAGCATAGACCAAGCGTAATTTCATGTATAAAACGTAGGACTTCTGTAAGTAGACATAGTTGCAAATGTGCAATGGTCAGTTCAGTGGAGGCTTCGAGTCACACTGACATTGCGTATAATCCGGCATTCCATATGGAATGCGGTCGCTCGAGCGCTCGACCGGCCGCGCACCGCCCCGCGCCACTCACCTCCATGATTTCTTACCCACTCGCTTCCGTCTACCATATGGTGTAGTGGGATAGGACCGAATCTAACAAGAATCTAATAGGTTGCAAACCCTTAAAAAGGCAAAAACACACTAGAATGCTGTATGTAGGTGGCTCAGGTAGACATGTTATTGTGGAGTTTAAAACGTGACATCCTCAGAATTAAATGCGTCGAAACAACAGGTTTTGTAACGTGACAATGATGTACCTACATGCTCAAAAATAATTATGCAGATTTTGACGTGGCTCACAGAAAGATGCAACTCTTTTCGTGGACGACCACACACCTATGACATAGGTTAATTGTATATAATCCATGATGTTCCTAGCATTTCGACGAGACGATCGCCACGTAGCGGCGAATCAAACAAACGTCCCGTCAAATTGAACAATATTCGCCGAATCAGAAATTGCACTCACCTTTGCGAAAAGCCGTCGATCGTTAAAAATATCCACTCGACTCGATAGCACAGATAATACGGTTATCGTCCGTACAACACAAATATTCACCACACCAAAACGACAACATAAATAAACGCAGGAGGAGCCGCCGACACCGGCACGGATCGCTCGCAGCCGACGTACTCTTCGCACTGATCGAAATGCAACTCGGAAAAATGCACAGGGCGGGGTTGTCGAATGTCATAAATGGTCGGTTACAGAGGTCGGATACTCGCCGTTCGAGCTCGGGAACATGAAATACACCAGCGCATAACCCAACGCCGCTCAGCGGACTGACAAGAGCCGCGGCGGAGGGAGAGGCGCGGCGCGAGGAGCGAGGCGGCGCGCGCCGGCCGCGACGTGGCCGCCCGCACCGCGACACCCGCCCGGCCGCCCGGCGGCACGCCGCTCAGCGCTTAGCAACGCCAGCGCGACGTCGCCGCTGTGCCGCTGCCGAGACACCCGTCGGCGACCTCATGTACGACATACCTCCTAGAACGTCTACACATATACTACCTACATCATAATATGACATATTATGTCACCCAATTGTCTCGCTTAGGTGGTATTACGAAGAAATTCACCACTAAAGCTTGGAAACAATACAGAACCTAGCCGACACAGGAGCTTACGAGGCCGATTTAAGGGACGAATATTGGAGAAGACGCTCGACAACTGTTATGACGCTTCCGGCTTTGAAAATGTCTTCAACTGCTTAACTTTAACGTTCAATCAACTACCTACCAAAAACGGTTAAAAACTATTTAAAGTCACTACTGCAAAATTGGCAAATACGATACTTTCTTCTGATTACTCATGTAGTGCCTAGAATGGCAGGGTATGCCTCTCATTGTAATGGGCTGTAGTTTCATGAAATATAACAAAAATATCTACTATGATGGATAATACTTCAAAACTGCCACTAAGTGTTTTTGAGTCTATGTTAAACCCCATGAAAGCGACGTTGCAAAAACAATGCGCCTCAGGACCACTAGATGCATGTGTATTGTTCTTCAAGATCTTGAAGGCAAATGGGACTGAATAAACCATCACATACCGAATGTTACAACAGACATTCAACAAGCAGGCTATGTAAACAGTTCCTGCTCTATCCTACAATTACTGCACTTTCTTTCCCATTGTTAGCGTGATGAAATCAGTTTTACTATCTCTAGCGATCGAGTGAGATTGGCGAGGCGCGGGGCAGGGGGAGCTGCGGGGCGAGGGCAGCCACGCTTATTAGTCGCGCACTTGATGCCGTCCCGGTACTTTCACCAGGTACTTAGCTGTCACTCATGCACATGGAATCACAGCTTCTTTTCATGTATGTCCCCGTCATCAAACAGGTTATAAGGAGCTGGCAAAAATAAAACTATCAGTCAGAATTGTATCGTTCATTTTTAATACTTCTCATCTTTAGAGATCACAGAACGGATTTCTTATCTTTATATCAACAACATGAGTCACTTACACCTATATTATTTATTATAATTATTATTTACTCACAAAGGCTGCCGCTGTACACATGATTTTCTAAGTGATTGCCACGGTTTGGGCATTGAACTGAGATCCAAGAGACATTTTGTGTTTCCACTAAGGTAAGACAACATCAATGTGAACAAAAGGGTGGATATAAATATTCGTTAACCTGATATCAGGTTCAATATTCTCTAGATTTTACATTAATTGTTACATTACTATTTCCACGTGTGTGTGCTTGCAACACTTGAAGAAAATATTCAGATCTTCGATTTTTACTTTTACTTCATGGCTAATCCAGCATTTTTCTGACATACATCAACGTGACTGTATTGTTGTTGGGAATTGTGTATATTTAGACTCGTTTTTCAGTAGATGCATCCTAAAATCTAATTACAAATACATTGATGTAAAAAACCTATCATCTTCATCACATTTTGACGAAAATTTTACTTAAAATAACGACTTATTAACATTTAAACATGTTTCCCTTATTATTTGTAGCTTATAGCCAGGGGTGCCAGGCAGGGTCCATTCGGCAGAGGTTATCATGGCTGTTAGCCGCAGTCACTAGGGTTGCCACCTTACTATCAGGTCCATCGAAATTGGCCATAGAGTTAAGCCGGTTCATGATAACCGTAACTGCTTTGTTAACCATGTTTATGATAGTTTCGTTGTCCATTTCAACAGATTTGTTCTGCTCTGTGGATGCCCCTGCTGTTGGTAACCCAGATTTATCTTCTAAGCGTTTTCTGTAGCCGGTAACCATTTCATCGCGCAGTATTGTTCGAAGAATAGATTGGATCTGAAACGAAAACTTGGTAAGACAACATTTTTTTCGAACCTGATTCAAGTTCGCATTCAATTAACTGGCGAAACTTCACGATGTGATTTTTATTTATATATTCTTCAGAAAGCTTAGTCTAATATCTAGGTAAATAATGTACAATTAGCGATTACAGTTGCCATTTACAAATTTCTACAACTTAAACTATGTACCTAAAGTTAAAAGAAATAAAAATACACACAAAAATAGAATAGAATCTTATTAAAAATAAAACAAACAAAAACCTTCTTACTATAAACAAAAACAAAACAAACAATTCTTCTTTAACACTAAACTTACTTACAACTAAAATAAAAATAGAGAATAAAACACAATTACATGTTCTTTAATTAGATGCAATGCTATTGCGGTCTTTACCAAAGTATTCCTTTTTACACCTAAATGTACGAAGGCGACACAGAAAGTTTTTAGAACTGGCCACCTGTAAACGATATAATATAAAATAAGTTCTAATTTTGAAAATGGATCTGTTTGCCAATATTATTATTTGTCATTTGTTTACGATTTGGCGGCAAATTGAAAATTGCCTGTGTCACGTCAGCATGAATTTAACGCGAGAAAATTTTCGTACAATGTTTTTTATAATACATCAAAAGGATGTCATTTAAGTCAACAAGAAAGTTATGATAGACTTCGATTGGCCTTTCACGATGAAGCCCCGTCTCATGCCACTGTTTACAACTGGTTTAATGAGTTTAAACTTGGTCGCACTAATCTCACCGATGATCTGCGTGAGGGACGGCCTTCTACGGCGACGACTAAACACATCTCATAATTTGACAGAGGCCCAAAAACTCCGTCGTGTTGTCGTGAAATGGTTCAAAGATTTAACGGAGGTGAATCAAATGCTGTGTTCGACATACTTACGGGTGACGAAAGCTGAATTTATTGTTATGATCTTGAAACTAAGAGACAGTCTGCTGTCTGGTTGTTTCCTTCCGAGGAGTTGCCAACTAAAGTGAAGAGAGGTCAAAGCGTGGGAAAAAGATGGTGGTGTCGTTCTTCGGAAGGACAGGTCATTACGCAACAATTGTTTTAGAGGATCGAGTTACTGCGGAGTGGTACACTAACAATTGTTTGCCACTTGTCTTGGAAAAAGTTCGGGAGAAACGACCTCGCAGTAGGATCCTCCTTCACCACGACAAGGCCTCGTCGCACGCCGCCAAGCAAACAATCGACTACTTGGCGACGTCAGTCGTGGAATTACTGGGTCACCCGCCCTATCTGTCGATTTTGATTTATTTCCGAAAATAAAAGAAAAACTTCGGGGAAGACGTTCTGTAGACGCCGAGGAAGCAGTGGCTGCGATTCAAAATGCCGTCGAAGAGACTCTTATGGACGAGTGGGCAAAGTGCTTTTCTCAGTGGTTCCATCGGATGCAGCAATGTATTGTAATGTATGTAAAATTAATTGTATGTAAATGGACACTATTTTAATAAGACATAATAAAACTAATAACTTGCTAGTTTGTTCACTTTATTATTTTCTAAGAACTTTCAGTGTCACCCTCGTATATAAAAAGTGTCGATATCGTCCACTTAATAAAAATCTTATTTAATTTATCTATTCGTTCACTTACAGACAGCGCCTAAACCGCTTGGTCTAGAAGCATGAAATTTTGCGCAAGAGTTCCATAATTAACGAAAGAGAGCACCAAGGAAGGTTTTTGAAAATTCATCGCACAAAGGGGTTATTTAGTGGCTGACAGTTTGTATGGAAGTTCGTAATTTTTGCCGATGTTAAATACAAATAGTAACGGGCACACGGTTTGTCTAAAGACAAGTAAAAACAAAATCCGGCAAGTGTCACTTGAAGGGTTCCGTATCACAAGCCAAAAAATGCCGAAAAAAGTTAAATAATTTAAAAATAAACTTTCTTTTATTTTTATATTTTTATTGTATAGCGGCAATAGAAATACACACTGAAAATTTCAACTGTCTACCCAAACGGTTCATGAGATACAGCCCGCTGACAGCCAGACAGACCGACGGACGGACGGACAGCGGCGGCTTAGTAATAGGGTTCCGTTGGGACTCTTTGGATACGGAGCCCTTAAAATCTAAACGTCCGTGAAGTTTCACCAATTAATTTTATTTGACTCTGTAGAGGCTACTGGTACTTTACCTTGAAGTTGGGTGTGACAAGACATCTAGCGACGGATATAGCGGAAGCCGTGAGGGGTCCCGTGATGCCTATGGTCGTCAGCACCTCGGAAATATTCGGCGTCAGTCGGAACGGCACCGGACGGTTGCAATCCAGTTCACCTGTAGTTGCACAAGGTATATTAGAAATCCTATTATATCCTATTTAAACTTAAGCACGAGAATGATCAGGGGAGTACAGAAAAAGGGAGAAAAAAGTAAATAAAACAAGTTCTTACCCCAATTTTTTCATTACTGAAATTCAACTGAAAGTTCATAATTAACCAAAAAAGTGAAAATAAATGTGCCAACAAGAACAACATCAAAGTCCCTAAATAAAATTAAAAAGTCTAATACCTGTTGTGTCATCAACGTCAAATTTATAGTAGGCCACGTTGAGGAGTCCTGAGTCTTGATGGACATACATCATGTCCGGGTTGAGCCTGGTCAGATGTAGGACATATTCTGCAAAGCTGGCCAGAGACAGCTGAAGGGTCAGCATCTTTCGGAATGTCCAGTAATCTGTGGGCGCGGAGAATGTAGCCGCAGCCCATTCGCGTAGCATGCCCTTTGGCACCATTGTTGCTTGCACCTATGTTTTGAAATGTTTGATTATTGAGCACAGGTTCGCCGTATCTAATTGCTTTATAGTGTCTAGATTATGTTCAGTCATGTTGCTATTGGTGTATTTTATAAACAGTTTGGTTTCCTAATTATTAAATTATCTGGTGTCTGTAACGTACTCATTAAAATTCATCCACACCCCTAAGGCTAGCGCAAACAGGCGCGACACACGGTGCCTAAATGTTGCGCTTGCGCAGCGCGCAAGTGTGTACGAGCCGTTACTCGCATAATCCTATACACAATATGAAATATCAAACTAAAACATCAGACTACATAACTATCTTCTTTTTTTTTTTGTCAGACTAGTCACACCCATTCTAGCATTCCATCTATATTACTGTTACTTAACCCTTAATGGGTCATGGCAAGATTAAAGGTGAAAGAAGAAATGTTGGCGTAAAAACGTCATTTATGGACCTTTAGTTGTTTTCAGTTTTTCAGAAAAACACGCGGGAAAATATTTCCTCTTGTCCATTTCGAACATCAATCATCATTCAACAAAGTGATATGTGGGAAATGTTTTTTTCGGCATTTTAACAATTTCCAACCAAAATTACAAGAAAATCAGCAAACCGTTGACAACAAATCGAATCTTAGATTTTGACAGTTTTTTTTTCGTTCTTTATAGACAAGTGGTTTGGTTTAGACCTTAGATTATATAAAAAAGGGTGACAGAGACATTTTGTGCATGTCTCTTAGACCAATTACAACATGAATTGTAATGTGGGAATAAGGGTCGTCTTGCCCATTTTTTTGGGTTAAATACGATGGAACTTACTTCACGAAGGATATCCCGTAAAACTTGATGTGAAGCTTGTGAGCCTCGCGCTTGGACGGCCGCGAGTCGTTCATAGTAGCGTGCGACAGGAGCATCGTATTCCACACCCCTACAAAAAAAGTTAAAAATAGGATTGTTTTTTTTTCACTCGTACCTGCCAACAAACGATATGAAAACAGTGATGGTCCGCATTGTAAAGAATAGAACTGGTGATACCTCTGATCCATCGAACTGCAGACTTATATCGCTTGCCACTATTATAGCGAAAGTATTGGACAGTTTGCTTGATAAAGAATTAGGTAATATTTCACAGCTACATGACGCACAGTTTGGGTTTAGTCCCAAGCTTTCCACTGAAAGCGCATTTCTTGATCTCAAGCAAACTGTCCGATATTACACGGATAGAAATAACCCCATTTATGCCTACTTCCTTGACCTTTCCAAGGCGTTTGACCTTGTGGCCTCTGATGACCTGTGAGGGAAGCTGAAGCAGGAATATCAATCGAACTCCTGAAGATCATTAAATATTGGTACACTAATCGGCTTAATTGTGTTCGATGATGAGGGTCTCTATCCGAAACGTACATGTTGGAGTGCGGGGTGAGACAGGGTGGTTTGACTTCGCCAAAGCTCTTCAACCTGTACATAAACGGGCTGATCGACACGCATACTGCTGGCTCAGCAGTATGCGTGTCGGATGCTGGATAGACAACGTTTGTGTTAACAACTTAAATTATGCAGACGACATGATGCTGCTGGGCCCGACGGCAGGCTAGATCAGGGAGCTGTTACGAGTGTGTGAGCAATGTGTAACGAATCTTGGGCTTGTTTACAATGTAAACAAAAAAAGTACCTGGGTTAGAAAGTGTTCTAACCCGAGACCTCAAAGACGATGAGGAGAGCGTAGAGCGTGAGCGCAGGGCGCTAGCGGTCAGGGCCATCATGCTGTGCGTGCATGAGCGTATACACAGGTTTGCTCGTTGTAGTATTGAGGTAATGATTACGCTGTTTAAAGCGTATTGCCAATCGTTCTACACGAGTGACCTGTGGGTAAGGCATACTAAGAGATCATTAGACACCCTTTTTTTTTTTTTTTTTTTTTCACGGGTGGGTTTTAGTCAGTAAAAGTCTGACACGCCCTCCCGCTCCACCCAGAGCGGGAGAAGTCATTTGATGATTTCCCACCCAAAAAAAAAAAAAAATCATTAGACACCCTGCGTATTCAATATAATAACTGCTTCAGGATGCTGTTGGGACTGCCTCGCTATTGTAGTGCGTCCTGTATGTTCGCTTCTGTGTATACCGATGGTTTTTACGCCATAATGCGACAAGAAAAAAAACATCTTGTCAAGAGCGCGGTCTAGTTCTAATGGCATCTTAAGTATATTGGTCGATAAGTTCGACGAACCTTGGTTGTCTAATGCTGTGGCGGTCAGAAGACCCCACGGCTAACTTTTCAATTTTCTTTTTGTTGTTGTTTCTGTGTTTGATTACTAATAATAGTTTTTAAGAGCAATGTTACTAACAATTGGGCCTAGTTGCCATAAATAAACAAATAGTTTAAATTTAGTAGGATAGAATTCACGAGCGCGCGTAGTGTGACTCTTATGCCATTGTTATAAGGTACAAATTGGAATGATTGACGCGCATTTGTGAAATGCAATATCTGTATTTGCTCACGCTTTTGATCATACACTTTGTAGTAAAGAACCTACCTGTTAGCGCATTCTGTTCGGTAAATATCCAGCAGTGATATCGAACTAGGGTTGTCCTCTACAAGTCGCATCTGCGGCGATACAGAGACGACTCGCGGTACAGTGAAGTGCAAAAATCTTCTCGACGTCTCCTTTTGTTTTCCTAAATAATGGTTCAACATTCTCAGTAGTTGTAGGACTCGTTCCTCTCTCCTTGCGTCACCCAGTCCCGAGTCATTGACGACTAGGTACGGGTATATTTTCCCGTTGTGACCGCGAATGTACAGTCTCCGCGCAGATGTGTTGTGTTTCTGTACAATCTCAACGCGTGGCATGAACCGTGCAATTCGCACGTGGTAGTGCGTATGTTTCGGTAACAGAAACTCGCCAGGTAGTTCCACTTCAGCTGTTTTCAAGCTGAAGTTGGACAAGAACCTACACTTTTCTTCGATGAGGAATGATCTGGAAGAGTAAATTAGAACGATAAGTATTTTGGATTGATTCTGTGTCAACCGGTTCCTAGTGCAGAACCCGAAAGCTACTGAAGTGAAGAAAGCACTAAGCCAAAACCCTTTCTAAAACTACGCGATGAGGTTAGATCGAGTGTGAAAGTGTTGCTAAGGACTAGATAAGATGGACGGCACAATTGTGATAAAAACTCCTCTGTATTTACCTTAGTGGGGAGTGCTCATTGCCTGACTGAACTACTTACTTGGGCAGAATCTTTGTTTTTGCCTCGAGTATCTTGACCCATTTTCTTAGCTTTTGTATAAGATTTTGTAATTTCATAGCGTTAGGCTGCGAAAAGTCGAAGTCTGCGGTGAACTGACTCTTCATCTTCTGGAAGACCGGGTCCTGCACGGTGGCCTGCGCGCGGCGGGCGAGACTCTCTGATGCAGCTGAAGAGAATGCACCACTTACAGAACTTGTTGAAATACTTTCTGTAGACATACAAAATGGAGTATCTGTATAAAGTGACGCTCGCTGGAGGCACAACATCAGTTATATATTCAGAAAAACCCAAAATAAAATGAGATTAGTACAAACTACTTGTGAACTGTGAAGGATCAATAAATACGAGCTTTGTTACCTTTTATGTCATGTCAAAGTTATAATCGCACAGCAATACACACTGTACTGTATGTTATTATATCTCTGAAATAAATTGTATGTTATTGTGTTTTTATGAGTGAATAATAACTGATGAAGAATGCTAATGAGTCGTGATCCCATTGAATATACGGATCATTATCATTTACTTTCATAATGATATTTAGCTTTACTAGCTGGTCACTTTTTTCAATACACCATCTTGAAAACTAGTGGATCTTTCTATGACTGTCCGTCATGTTTATTATAATTTCTATGCCCAAACGGCCTATTTTTCAGACTGTATCGTTGTCTACGGTGTACCTACTTGTTTCCTAAATTTTTTAGGATGGATTTCACCTATGAAACTGTACGTGATCAGTACATAAACTACGTTTAAGATCTGTCAGTGTCATTATTTTCTATGGCATATTGATACTGACAGCTCTTGAACGTGTGTTAGATGTGCTGAACGCGTTCAGTAACATTGGTGAAATCGGCACTTAACCATAGACAGAGAAAGTTCAAAACAAAAGTATAACGCCTATCTTTGTGCACATAAAAGGGTGTGTACTCACTTATACCAATGCCGATGCCGAAGGTGGAGACGACCTTCTTGATGAAGTTGAGCGTGTGCGGCGTGACGGTGGCGTCGGCCACGGCGGCGCGGTGGTGGAAGGCCACGACGTGGCACTTGGCCAGCCCCGCGCGCAGCTGGCGCAGCACCTCCTCGTACCAGTTCTCGCGGAACCATACCATCTGGTGGATCATGTCAATTAAGGGAGGATATTATCGAGTAATAAATTAAAAGTAATGATTTAACACACACGAGCTTTATCTGTATAGCAACTCTTTAGTCGCACTCTCTTCAACTTCAAAGCAATATAAGCGGACGGATTACATTGAGGTATAAATAAAACAGCGACTCCGAGTATCGTGCAAAATTCAGAAAAACTTTTCCTTAATTTTTTTTCGTACTTATATATTTATGTGCTAATTTTGAAAGACTACTCAGACCGTTCCAGGTTGAATACGATATTTTACATGAGCAAGTACCAGAAATACAACATTTGTTTATGTATTCAATTTTATAACTGACCTGATCGACAATGCCCTCGAGCGAGGATAGTACGGTGGGATGTATCTCCCGCTGCATCTGCATGATCTTGGAGCAGCGCCACATGGGCAGAGTGGCCTTGATGGGCCCCGCCTCTCCCGTGGAGCCACTGCTCGATGATGATGCCGTTTCACTCACCTTGGTGCCAGCCTAATAACGAACAATAGTTATTCAGATGCGGAAGTAATGTACAGACCGACACGGATGTTAAACAAAATGCAAATAATTTATAAAACTTCGCATAACATAGAGCGGGACACATCATACGCCCAAACCTTCAGGCTTGTAACGCATGGCGCGGGATTCGGAGTTTCGTTTCTAAATGAAGTCTAGTTTGTCTTTTCATTTCCTTCTAAAGTACAATCGCATGCTGGAATTTAAAAAATAAGCAGCCACATTATAAAGCGCAAGCAGGAATAATGATTGAGGGACGGTTGATGTCCATTTTTTTTTTTTTTTTTGTTCCCGGTGTGGAAAATCCTCATGGATGTCCTCCGCCCTGGGGCGGGCGGAGGGGTCTGTCAGACTCTTACTGACTAAAAACCACCCCGGTGTTCCATCTCACACCTACGCCGGGGTCGCGGGAACACATAATTCTTCCGCATCCCCGGCTGGTGCCGGCCCGCTTGCGCGGGCCCCGTCTCAGGCGGGGGGAGTGAGGTGTACTCCCCCCGCAACGTCTGTGAGCGGCGCGCGCGGAACACTAAACGCGCCGCCTACTCGGGTCCTGATGTTGGGGGGCGACGGATGTCCCCGAATCCGTCGCCCCTGGACCCATTTAGGGGGGCTGGAAGTGGGCGTTGTCCGCCCTCCGCCTGCGCCCGGTGCGCCTGCTGCGGATCGGGAGAGTGGACGAGATCTCTCTCTCCCTTTCCGCAGCCTCTTTCTGCGAGATGACTGTTTCGCAGAAGGAAACCACCGCGTCCCAGGACTCGGCGCTGCCGACCATCGAACTCACTACGGTCGGCAGCGACAGGTCACTGCCTACTTCTGAGATGAGGGCACGGCGTGGCTCCTCCCAAGCGGCACACTCTGCCAGCGTATGCCACGCCGTGTCCTCCCGGCAGTCGACGCAGTGGTGACACCGGGCGTCCGGCTCCCTGTTTATGCGACACAGGTACTTCCCGAAGCAACCATGCCCCGAGAGCACCTGCGTCGCCCGAAACGTCAGGGAGCCGTGCCTTCTCCCGAGCCAGCGGTCGAGCACTGGCCGGATCGCCTCTATGGTGCTGAGGCCGCCATTCCGCCACCAGGACCTCGCGGACCGACGCTGCTCGATATGTTGCTGCATCGGTCGCTCGCCCCGCTCCCGCGCTGTCTCGCGCCACCGGTACAGTGACGCGAGCACCTTCGCCTCCAGGTCCCAGGTCGGTGATTCGGCCAGTGCACAACCCGCCTCGAAGGAGATCGTGCGATACCCCCGAATGACTCTGACGGCCATCGCCCGCTGCGGCTTGCGCAGGACAGCTATGCTGCCGGCGTCAGGTCAGACGCCCAGATCGGCGCTCCGTAGAGCGCCATGGATCGCAGGATCCCCATATAGAGCCGTCTACAGGTGGCGCTCGGGCCCCCCAGATTGGGAAGCAGCGTTTTCAGCGCCCTGGCCGCGCCCAACAACTTGGGCGCCAGCCGCCGGAATTGGGGTCCGAATTCCCACCGGCTGTCGAGCACCAATTCCAGATATTTCATGGTGGGCTCGACAGTGATCCGGACCCCCCCGACCACAATGTGTGATCCGGCCGGCGGCGCCCGCCGGGGGCCATGAAACACCATGGCCTCCGACTTGTTGAGGGCCACCTCCAGCCCGAGGCGCCGTATGCGGCTCACCGTCAGTGAGACCGCCGCCGTCGCGAGCAACGCTGCCTCCCTGTGCGAACTCCCCCGGGCCGTGACCAGCGTGTCGTCCGCGTAACACGTCAGGTCCACGCCCGGCGGGAGCTCGCCCCTCAGCACCCAGTCGTACCCGATGTTCCACAGGACCGGTCCCGCGACCGATCCCTGTGGAACACCGCACGACACCTGGCGCTGGTTTCCGCCATCGCGTCCCATGTAGGTGACACACCTCCCGGCTAAGTAAGCCCCCACGATGCGGCGGAGGTAGAGAGGCACGCGGTGGTACCGCAGTGCCTCCCGTAAGCAGCTCCAGGGCAGGGTGTTGAAGGCGTTGGAGATGTCCAAGGACACTGCCACCACCACCCCGCCCCGGGACACTGTTTCCTCCGCCAGGACTCTCACCCTCGACACAGCGTGGATGGTAGAGCGCCCATGCCGAAAGCCGAACTGGCTCTCGTCCAGGTCCGGCCCCTCTCTGCACAAGTGGCCGACGAGGCGGGCTGCGAGTATGCGCTCGAACAGCTTGCCCACCTCGTCGAGCAGCACTATGGGCCGGTAAGCAGACGACGAGTCGGCAGGGCGCCCCGCCTTCCTGAGCAGGACCAGACGTCCAATCTTCCACAGACTGGGAAACTGGCCCCGCTCAAGGCACGCTGTGTAGAGTCCTCTCAGTTGGGGCTCCAACTCCTTCAGAGCGAGGGCCAAAGCAAGGCCGTGAATTCCGTCGGGCCCCGGAGCCATGTTCTTGGCCCGGAGCCGCATCACGGCCGCCCTCACCTCTGCCTGTGTCACATCTGGGACGCTGATGGCGTTCTCCTCCTCCTCCTCTGCAGACTCTGCGGCTGCGGGCAAAGCCATCGGCGGCGGAATATGCTCCGCTCTCACCGGGAAGAGGGCTGCTACCACTTCCTCCAGCAGCTCGGGTTGGAGACTCTCCGTAAGTGGCGGCGTCACGGCTCGAAGTTGCCCTCGAACCGTTTTATACGGGCGCCCCCACGGATCCCCGTCCAGAGTCTCCAACATCCTCTCCCGGGATCGCGTCCTCGCCTCGTCGATGGCCAGCCACAGAGTTTGCTTTGCAGCGCGGTACACCACGTACAGCGCGGCCTCCTCCTCGGGTACCCGACGACGTCTCCTCCGGTAACGGGTGTACCGGCGTCTCACCACCACGCATGCGACGCGCAGCTGCGCGATTCGGCGGACCATCAGTACACCTGGCGCCTTGCACTCTGTGCGTGGGCGCGGGGCATGGACGCGTCGCATATCTGCGTCATTGCCCCGCGGAACCACAGCGCCTCCAGCTCGATGTCATCGGGTCCGGTCGTTGCCGACCCCCGGAACCAGCCCTGAGCAATGGCTGCCTCCTCGAGAAGCTCCCTGTCGATGCGCTTACGCGCCCAGCGTGGGCCGTCCGAACGCGGGACGGTTGGTGTCCTCACATAACTTGTGTACCATTCTGTTCTTCTTCTCTTCTTTTTTTGTGTGTTAATAAAATAAAAAACGAACTGGCCAATCATTACTGCATTGAATAGTGGTACAAAAAGTAAACTTACGGCAGAGGTGGTGGGCTGATGTGGTAGGTGCGCGGCGATGTTTTCAGCAGTCTTGTGTCGTTCACGTTGTTCGATCTTCAGAGTCAAGTACAGCGTACGGATAGGGAAATATACTGCTTGTGGGTATAGACGACCGACCTGTGGAAATGTTACGCTACTGAAGCAAAGCGATAGCTATAGTGTGTTAATATAGTACAACACTATGGTCATTATTTCGACACAAATATACAGGTTGGATTTTTGAAACGAGGCAATAAGGGTTTGGTCCCGAGCCAGATAAGTTAGTGAGTTTTTTTTGTTCAATGATATAGTCTTTGATGCGGAATTTCTGAGATATCGGATTTGTGGTAAATCGCGTGATTTTGGCTAGACAACGGTTGAGGGGCAGCGCGTTTTAGTTTACATACCAGATAAATCTTCGATGGCAAATGCCCGAAATATAAGGAACGATCTCACCAGGTTAGCTAGCTCGGGCTATCCGTGCTCCTCGACCGCGGGCCGGAGTATTACGTAAGCACTATAGGGGGCCAGGGGGGTCTTTGCTTTGCTTATTTTTGATGACATGGGGGTTGGGGGGATCTAGATGGTGATTACGTTAGCAGTAATTATTAACTTTTTATACACATATGGAAACCCACACATTGTCTACGCTGAAAAAGAAAAGCATTTTCAGGGGTTCCTACAAATAATGAATATGTTTAGGTACTGGCTTAGAACTGAGTAGGGGAATTACCGCTCGCTATTCACCTGTCTAATTTTTTTTCCGTCTATTTATTGTTTTGTTTCAATACGATTGACGATGTGAAGCGTTGTAAGCAAAGCAAGTTAATGTTTGTATCACCGTTGATCCACTATTGCCAAAGTTGAATTGTTGAAGATGTCGTATCAAATAGACAAGTCCAAGTTATACCAAAAATTGTTCGAAAGTTTTAAAAAATCTTATATAAATACAAACTACAAAATGTACAGAAGTTACTTAACGAATGTGGCGTAATTATAAGTTACAAGCAAAGTCCGACAAGGAACTTGATATCTATTAATTCAAAACCTATTCCTTATTTCTAGACTTATAACTGCTGCTCATGAATCAATCAATTGTACCAATGTTTACGGAAGCATGGGGGGTAGGGGTAAGAGCTTTGCTTACTTTTGCTGACGAGGGCGAGGAGTAGATTAATAAATAACAATTGCTAAAAAATCTGCTTACGTAATACTTGAACGGTCCCTAAGTCACCATGACGCGGGCTTGAGATTTGCAACGGCTATTATGCAATCCTTCGTCGGTACAACGGCACAAGTCGAGATTAGTTTCACGATTTGTGACATGTAATTCATACCCTTACACGGAATCCGGATCGGGACCGGATCCTTGCTCGGAAAAAGCTAATCACTGTGAATAATGGGTATCGAACTGTGCATCAAGTTGTTACAAATGAGTAACTCACATGGCTCAGAAGATTGAGTATAACATTCCCATCGTACTGAACAAGGCAGGCGAGTAGTTGTGGTATCCATGGCAACCACTGGACAGGTGGTACTCCCACTGAATACTTGTCTAGAGCTTCTGCTAGGCTATTCTTTTCATCGTCGAAGCTTAGCATCCAAAGTACCTGAAATTATGAAAAAAAAAAGCCTAGTCACTCATGCCACAAATTAGCCTAAAATATTAATCTAGAAATTTTGTAACGTTTTAATCTACGGTGAATAGTAGAAAAATTTCCTTACCTTAGCACAGTATTTCCTCGATTTAGATTCATTCTGATGACGACACGCATGCAAGAAGCAAGTCATAGCGGACACTCCCACTTGTATTTGTCTCGGGTCCCTTATGAATATTTGCTCCAAATAGTCTCCCCAAAGGGCCCACGCTTTTACGAGAGTATCGTGCAGTTGTACTGCTGCTGCGAATGCTTTGTTCGCGTCCTCTGATCGACCAAGCTGGGCTAGGAGTAAACCTTTGAACGCGTAAAATTCAGCCGTCATCTCTTTAGTGAAATACTTGAAGTTCGTAGACTCTATCATGTCTATGCCATCCTGCAACTCCTCCTTGCCCTCAGTCCATGACATTTGAATGTGACACTTGACTTGCTGTCTGATCTTTTGGAAGCAGTCCACGATCGGAACACTAGGTATTGTGTATATACGGTGTAGCGAGTCCAGGCAAACGCCTGACAAATTGTGCTTCCTTGCAATCTTTGCGAAGTGTATAATGGCCTGAAAAAGATGAGAAGTGACGTAATTTCTACCACAACACAGAAGTTGGAGTTCTAATAAAATTGTCTACAGTGCTCTACTCTGATACAACAAAGGCTTTCTCATCACGATGGCGGATATAAGAGGTGATGAGGCTAGAGCTCCACTTGACCGCACGGGATAAGATAACAACCTGAGGATGGCGCCACCAGCGCAGACAGTGGTGGCGGCCGGTACGATCAAGTGAGGCTGAAAAAAACTTAAGAAAATACTTACATCGGAACTCTGTATCGTGGCAGAGACCTGTGTACAAACAACACCATACTCCATTTACCAATTCTTCTACCAACCATGGTGATTACGGCAATTCCTCAATAATGGTTCGCAGCGTATATAGTTCATGAAGTCAATCATCAATGTTTAAGCCTGTAAACGAACACTGCTGAACATGGGTCTCTAGATTTCAACCCCACCCCCTAGCCCCCACGTAGCGTTTGTGTGAAAAAGGATTGCCGTAATCACCACGCCCGGCTAACGGAATGGTGATAGCAGTATGCTGTTATTAGCGTACAAAAGGAAGCTGCCCATCCTTCTATCAAAGTCGCCTTTCACAAACCTATGCGCCACTTTCTCGAACGAAAATGATCGCAAATTTAATGTGACAAATTCAAGTCAAGTCAAGCGTGTGAAAACTGCTGTGATTTGTTGAACTATTTATCAACAGTCAACCGCAGCAGTTTACGAGCGCTTTACAATTTGTTACATTAAATTTGCGAATATTTTTTGTTCGAGAAACCGGCCCTACGAGGCTTGAACCCTAGTTAGAGACCCAAAGTGTTCAGCAGTGAATGTTCGCGGGCTTTTATGTATGTTATTGTTACCTGGGCGCTAGCGTGTACGCCCAGCATGCTGTGGTTGGAGGCGTGGTCGGTCTGCGAGTCGTAGTGCGACGCGATGAACTGGTAGTGGTGCTGGCGCCACGTGAAGATGGCGCCCCAGTGCGACAGCGGGTCGGCCACTACGGGCAGGCGGTTGCGCCACGTCTTCACTATGGCCTTCATGTCGTGCAAAGACGTCGGTCGGCTGTGCAGCAATCCCTGTGCGGTATGAAGTAAGTACAGTCTCTTGTTTTTGAGAAAAGAAGAACAAGTTATATTTGGATTCAGAATCTCACATAATGATCAAGTTTTGGTGTTAATCTCCACGGCATATGTGACGAAGTTCAAATTCGTTTGCAACCAAAGTTTTATTAGAATTGATTGTTGTTACAAATGATCAGTCAACAGTCAGCTTCAAATTCATTACGCTAAATTAGACAATGGAGTTATCAGTTGATGGAAAATAAATTATCTAAGATTCTGAAATGAAGTATAGTAAGAGAGAGCCTATTTGGGCGACAGTTTGCACTAACACCAAGATAGCATAGAAAGGATACGTCAGAAATGTTTTTTTTTATACAACACAATCATGCTTCAAGTTTATCATGTATTTATTATCGATACAATGTTACTTTCGGTTCACAGATGTTATACTCACGGCGTGAATCTGTGAAGGCTCGTTCGATTCCATATGCTGCGTGGCAGCGTGTAACAGCGATAGATACGCATGTGAAACGATGCGTCGCAGCAACGTTATGATAATAGAACCTTACTAAGGCTCCTGTACACAATGGCCGAAAATTGCGCATTTCTGACGTCTATACTTATTTGATTGATGTTTTGTACTTTTAGTAAATTAGTTCAATTATAAAAGGGCTAGCTGATTGTGGCAATGATTTCTAATGATGGCATGTGAAAAGCATGCAGTAAGTGACGCTTATATTTTTTAAAACAGTGCGTGAATGTGCTATAGTGCAGCAAAGGTAAAAGTTTATAGTGTGTCTGTGACTAACAATATCAATGTATCTCTTAAAGGTTCTGTTTTTCTTTGCAGGACGCGTAGCATGGCACAAAATGACAATTTCTTTTATTCATATGTTATTTTGTCTATTCTTCCTTCGAAAATACTCGTTTTTATGATGGTCATGCTACGCGTGCAGGTCGGAACATTAACATATGAAGTCACACATGTGTCAGAATACTGGTTTGTATCAGTGTAAGTTCCAAAACATGAAGAGTATGATCGTTAAACGTATTTTTACAAGAGCTCTATGTGTGTCAATATCAAAAGTGTTTTATTTTATTTTAAATATAATGATGAAGAGATATGAGGAACAGGGTGTAAAGTTCACTCATACTCTTGGAAAAGGGAGGATCCTCCGAACAGACGGGTGTCGTTCTGATTGCGCGATGCAGCATTTGTGTGACGTCAGTGTGATGCGTTGTTTGCATGTAGCGGTGTAGATGCCGCCACAATGATATGAAATCATTGACAATCACTGGGCAATGGTCACAGGACGAGTTTCAAAAGGTTTACAGTATTATCATAGCCTAGACGCCTAGAATCAGTTCTATTTTTAATGTAAATGTTGACGTTCAAAAGTGCCTTTTTATGGGCCTATTTGAAATAAATGCTTTGACTTTGACATAGGTACTAGTTGAGCCTACAGCTGGTTGACTAAATTCTTTTTTGCAGGTAAACATCGTTAGTATGTGTGAGTGCGTGCATATCTCATTGTGTACAGGAGCATCTGTTCCTCAGTGCGCAACTCACCTGGTGTATCTGCGCGGCCTCGCTGAGCTCCATGAGCTGCTGTGCGGCGCGCAGCAGCGGCAGGTGCGCGTGGCTCACGAGGCGCGGCAGACGGCGCCACTCGCGCAGCGCCTGCGCCGCCGCCGCCTCCGCGTGGCGCTCCACGCCCGGCAGGGACGCCTCGCCGCCCGCGCAGATGCACAGGTAGCCGCGGTATAGGTTTACTAGCCAAGCTGGGAATAAAAATAATAATGTTTGTATAAACTTTTTCGCTGATTGAAGTAAACTAAATCGAACTAAATATTTGGATCAGTTAACCGTAAAACATATGGAACTTTACGTAATGTATAACATCCTGTTTCTGACTAATAAATTACTTTAACTTAGAGAGTTCCTCGTCTGGAATAGGCACTTATCATGAGAAGATTAAAAAGTAGAATCATGTAAACAGGTCGTACGATATTCGCAAGTCGAAAGGAAATGGTTTCACTTTTCATTTACTACATCCATTTAAACATAAAAACGTATTTTAAGCTGTCAAATCTTAGTTAAAAAAAATCGCCTGGTAAGTGATAAATGATTTTATTTCGTTAAGTAGGTTTGTACAAACTTTTTTACACGTCATTCATATTTTATAAACTAGATGGTTTCGGCGTTTCAGATCGAAACAAACTCAGAGTCACAGTCTCTCTTTAAGTCCAAACATAATCTTAATCAGATCATGTAAAGTCCATGTAGACTGGTGTCTAAAATGGTCTTTTGAGGAAAAAAAACACAGATTAAGTGAACCTGTCCAGTCAGTGCACGCAATTGTCAGTAATCATGTAGATCCACTCAGAACTTAAGTCTCGTTTATCTTCATTCGAGCATTTTATTATTAAGTGAATTATGATAACACATTACACATGAGTGCAACACTACGAATCTCGAAGACTCAACTGCGAGTCTCTCGACGGTCGAGAATCTCTCCTAGTGTACGTGAAGCTTTTTAATAGAAGGCTATTAAAAAGCTTCTTTTGAGATATTTTTCTTTTTATGCTTGTATATTGATACAAGCATAAAAAGAAAAGTACTATATAGTATTATTAAGCAAATTTTATTTATAGCAATTAAATATAGCTCATAGATATAAATATACCACGCTCAAATCACGTACCCAGTTCCTTAGGACAATTATATTCAACCTCAGCAAGCGCCTCCTTCATGGTGGTCCAGTTAGGATTCCTCCACGAGCTCTCTAATATCAGGAAGGGATCTCTCCCACTCCTTGTCAAGCCAAGCTCTAGAAGAGAATCCCACTGGTTCAGTTCCTTGGCGCATTTCAGCCAATGTTGGGTCCAAAGTGTGCACTCTTTGTGCATGTTGTACGAAGATGGGTTGGCGGTGTACTCCTGTTTTAGTTTGGCCATAGCGACGTCGTACGCAGCCTGGAGTGGAAAGAATAAATATTCAAATGTTACTGTTGAGTATGATTTAGACAGGGTACATTATTTATCAGTGCGCAAACTGTAACCATGTATTCAGCTTATGGTTCTAGAATCCCTAGCGTAGAAATTATTCATTGGTTATTTAAATAAAAAACATAGATCACAATGATTTTTTTATAAATGACAAATAGTTTCTACGCTAGGGAGTCAAATGATATGCTGAATTCATGTTGTTTTAAAGCGCCAGCGCGTCGTAAGACTCATACTGTCTGTCTGGTAATATAAATAACATAAAAATATGTATCGTGCGGGAATTTTACTACAAATTATAAGTATTTTTTGTTGCAACATTTTTTTTTTTTAGTTCGGGGGAATATGATGAATGAAGACAAAATAAAAGAAAGAAAGGGACGGACGCACTGTCTTAGGGGCGTTGAAGTTTTACGTAAGCACTATATGGGTCTTTGCTTATTTTTGATGCCATGGGGGGTGGGGGGATCTAGATGGTGATTACGTCAGCAGTCATTATTTACTTTTTTACACATTGTCTATGCTGAAAACGAAATGCATTTTCGGGGATTCCTACAAATAATGAATGGAACTCGCTTAAAACTGAGTAAGGGAATTACCCACGGAATAACAAAAAACAGTGGAACTGCCACTTAGCTATCGCAAGTGTGTCACAATTATGCGCTGGTTCGCATCACCGGCTCAGTCGCGATTTGCTACTCGCTGTGTCACGACGTCTCGAACATAACGAAAAATATTATAAATATGACCAATTGTGCCATTTTTACGTGCAATTGATAGCGGGACAAACAAATTTTCTCACGGAGGTGAATCCTATCACCGGTAAGTATAAAACTTTGATATATTTCAATATAATTGTTTTTTTATTGACAAAACCATATTTATTACAACTAAAAACTATCTTGTGTCCATTCTTTAAAGTCTAAATCAACTTGCATACTATCTTGAATATCATCACATTAATTCTAGAAATTTCGACGCTACTCGTTTAGGGATGGGGCACATCAATACAAATAGTTCGGTATCGATAAAATTGAAAAATGTATATTTTTAAACTAACTTTGTTTTAAATAAATAAAAGTGCGAGCTTAGTATCAAATCATGCTTAAAAATCATAGTTCATAAAGTATACATATGTCAGCCAAAAGAAGTCCAAAGTCGAATTTAGTGAAACCATAAATTCATGACAATCATCACCATCAAAATAAGTATGTAATAAAAATAAAGTATGTAAATATGTCAGTTTTCCCAAAGATCCATTTAAAAATGAGGAATGGATGGAAGCTACGGGAAGACAAAACTGGATGCAAATGACTCAATCAAGTACGCTCAGAACATTTTGATGCAGAAAAATATAAAAATTACAAAAAAAGGCCAATTTCAGTTTCCTGCTTCTAAAGTCTAGCAGTCTTCAGGAAAGTAGACTGAAGGGCGATAGCCACGCAGTCCCCTTCATCCCTCCACTAAGGGTTCCCACATGTTGTATTAAATATTGTAATGTCTAATGTAACGTAATTTTATTTGCCACTAAATAATCATCAAGTTCAATGGGGCTTTTATTCCACAACCAGCAAGCCTAAATTACTTATTTGAGCTTGCCCTTAAGTTTAAGTACCATTTAATTTATTATTTAACATGATTACATTTATTCTGAAAAAAATACATTGCATTACACACCTTATTTTTTTAAACTATTGAAGATTATAAATTGTACGAACATCGACAATAAATTTTCGATATTTGTCGGCATCTCTATCTGAGTAGAAAAATAGGTAACAGTTGTAAGTGAATATGACGACATCTATTTCAAAGATATTAGTGTGCTAAATTGTGTAATTTGATTACAGCGCCCTCTAGCGTTGAGTAGTTGAACTCGTTGTTGATTGCTCGAATTTTATTGTGAGTTGGAAAAATATCTTTATTGTCAAATAATTACAACATTCAGAAGTTGTAATAAGACTTCATTTTGAACAACAATAAATAAACTTTTCGCCAAAGTTACATTTATAATTTCTAGCCAATTTTATCATCGTTATGTGTGTATTGCAATGTATTTTTTTTTTGTAAATGCGTGAGTTTGGCGACACTGGTTCCCGCTTTAAGGAAGTTAAGGGCACTTCCACTGGTTTTTGTTATTGCGTGGAATTACCGCGCGATATTCACTTGTCCAATTTTTTTCCGTTAATTTATTGTTTTGTTTCGATACGCAAAGCAAGTTAATGTTTGTGCTACCGTTGATTCACTTACGACAAATTTGAATTGTTCAAGATATCGTATCAAATAGAGAAATCAAAGTTAAACCAAAAATTGTTCGAAAGTTTAAAAAAATCTCATACAAATACAAAAGTCCAAAATGTACAGAAGTTGGTTGACGAAGTGTGGCGTAATTATAAGTTACAAGCAAAGTCCGACAAGGAACTTGTTATTATTGTTTCTAAGAGAATTGAAGAAGAATTGCAAGCAACGACTAAGAATAAATCCAATCTACAACTTTTTTTTTCAAAGGTGAGTAATGAAACCATTTTAGTTATGAGTACTAGAAATATTACACTACACTAAAAATCATCAATCAATTGTACCAATGTTTACGTAAGCATGGGGGGAGGGGTAAGAGCTTTGCGTACTTTTGCTGACGAGGGGGAGGGGTGGGTTAACAATTACAAAAAATCTGCTTACGTAATACTTTAACGGCCCCTTGATGGAAAAGCGATATTCATAAAATGGCAAAGGGGCAATTCCCGTATTTTTAAGAACGAGCGCATTCCAATCTCCGTCTGTCGAAAACACCTCGAACTCACCTTCATTTTTGACAAGTTTTTGACATTGATTATCGCCGAGATGAAATTACGACTAGACTTTGAACGTTTTTAATTACAAGAATTGACCTTCTGAGCAGAATGACTGTACTTTACACCCTGTTCCTCATACCTCCATCATACTTTATAATTTACTTAATAGTTTACTTTCATGTTTATGTTTTGTAAGATTGTGGAATAATAGTAGATTATTGCATCGAGCACAAATTAATTTATTAATCAGGCACCGAGTGCCTGATTTAATCTAACAGGCACGAGGGCAATATAAATTACTTAAGGCGAGGTGCATAATCTGCTTTTCTTTCAACTATTACCTATAGGAATAGTAGATAAAATAAACTCATATCAAACAGTTACAATAGAAGTTTAATTATTGAAATTAAAAGTTATACTTGAGCAATTATTAAACGTAAGGTTAAGAGTTTTGTTGGGCAAATTTATATTTAAATTTGGAACAAGCAGGATAGAAACGAATAATACGTACGTAAAAAAAAAAGCATTGATATCGGCTGGCTGAATAGAGCTAATCCATTTGGCACCTTTTGGTGCGATTAAAAAAAAACTGTGCAATAATGAAATTTCATAAATTTTTATTGCTCTAGAGCATTATAGACTCGCTTTGTACTGAGTTTTTAGTGTGATTGTAATGGAATTAAAGCATAGTTGGAAGAAAAGGTTATTATTATCATGAATGTGATACGTACTTGCGCTTGCTCGAAGAAACCTTGTTGTTCGTAAGCGATCGCGACGTTAGTCTCGCGATATCGCGCGTGTTTCTGCCACAAGCCGGACCACATGTCTTCTTCTTGTAGCAGCTCGAACATGTCGCTCAACGAGTCTAGTACCTCCTGCAGATTATTAACATTGTTGAGTGCCTAACATAGGAAATTTGACTTTATTACTATAATACTAAGACCTTTTTTACAAGGAGAGTTTCTCGCCAAATTTGTGGCATGAATGGAGGGAGTATCGTACATTTCGTTTACATAAGTCAACTTTGTTATTTTCTCGATAATCGTATTTTGGTGGCGAAAATCTCTCTGTAAAAATGATCTAATACACGAGTGACGCGTACAGATTTACATCAAAATAGCATTTTGACAAATCTCGGTTTTTTACCCAACTTAAATAGATCGTGGTCAAGAGGAAGCTAAGAAGTAGTGATTTTAATATAAATCTATGCGCCAATAGAATGTTGTACTAACATTCGCGAAAGCCTATGAAACTACAATTACACATTTAAAGCATATCACTAACTACACTCTATAAATTTAAAATAGTTATTTGTTACCTGTTTTGTCATAAGTCAATTCATTTTCTTCTATGACAAGACTGCCTTCTATATCTTCCCAAACTCTCAAGAATATATTTCAGCTTTGATCGCTTTGTGCAAGTTTAGTTTTCGTTGTTGTGCAGATAACTTTGAACAGTGCGTTCGTCTCAAACGCTATTCTTGACGCTTACCGTACGTCAACAATATGAAAGCTCCTTGAATACACAATCTTAGATAACTTATATGATTGCATTGGCACCTAATCAATTATCTACATTAGCGTTATGGAGTCGTAAGTTGATTTTTGATTGACCGTTTTTAATAAAAATGGATCCCAAATAAATTTCGGTGGCAATATAATTTAAACTTTTACATGTGTTAATGGCTTAAGGCAAAGATTTATAAAACGTTACTAACCACGTGCTTTAGCTTAGAAATACTCCCGTCTGCATCTTGAAGTTGTGCGTGAGTGACAGGAACAATACTTAGCCAAAGTGCGTGCTAAGTAACGTTTATGCCTGAGTTTATGTTCCCAAAACTTGATAATTATCTAAGATTCTGAATTCAAATACAACTGAACACAGGAAACAATGGGTACTTACTGTAGGTGTTGTGGTTTCGACGTCATAGTCGTATATTTCGAGCGGCTCTCGTTGCGCTCGCCCGCTGGCCTGGTCGATGGCCATCTGCTCTAGGTTGAGGGTCATACGATGCCAAAGGTTGTGTGTCTTGCCCAGGTATTTCATCATAGGCCTGGCAACAAAACAGGTTTAAAAGAGATTTATTATAACGGCCATAGCGGCTCAACGCAGATCTTCAGCAAATTGTTGCAAATTTGATGACGTCACAAAAAAAGTCATATCTTTTATTACATTTAGAGATTTTTTTTGAAACTTTGAAAGTCTAAAAACTGGAAGGGCCATTTTGAAAATGTTTTTTTACATCTTACTCATCTTGTCAGCTATGAAGTTCCGCGACGAAATATCTCACCTCTCTGGTAGCATTTGAATATGCTAGGCTAGAATATAGCTTGATTAGATATCAATACTTACGGCTTAATGCTCACGGGCGGGTTGCACCTTGCGAGAGCTTCTATGAACGTGTTGAGAGCGCTGAGCGGCTGATCACGCTGTACCACGTGCACACCCGATATTATGAACGGGACTATCTCGTTCATTACAGTCTGGAAATAATGAAATATTGGCCACAATACAGGGCCAAATTAGATTAGTTTGGGAAACTTCAGAGATTTGCTAGGTATCAATATCCAATCAATATCCCGCTCTGGGTGGAGCGGCAGGGCGTGTCAGACTTTTACAGACTAAAATCCACCCGTGTTCCTTCAGTTGCCTGTGCCAGGGCCACGTTATCTCTTTCGAGCAACCCGCGACCCTAACAGGGACATATAATATACCTTACATCCACTTACCCCCAGTTGTCTTTCATCCAGCGTATTCCACAGCCTAGGGAACAACCTGAGCCAGGTGTGATGCGCGAGGGCATCGTCCATGTGACAGAGTTGAGCCGCTGCGACTACGAGCTGCTCTGTGCGTACGCGGCGCGCCAGCTCCAGGAATTCCGATTGTTTGGCTACTATCTGGTTTAGGGTGCGTAGTCTGTGGAATGTGAAAGAAGTGTAGGCCCGCCAAATTGTGGAATAATATGGGTTCGTGCCCACGAAAAAACCCAATATATTTTGCGTTTAAAAAGTTTTACTTGGAGGATACTGGGCTCTCAAAAAAACTTAAGTGTGGGTGAATATGAACTAAATTTATAATTTTAGATCCAAAGTGATTAAAAAAATATGTGGAAATCCGAGAAGTCACTAGAGTAGAAAATTGAAAACGGTCACAATGACCAAAACGTTCAAACATTATTTATCACTTACCTATTCGTCACAGTTTTAGTGCAATCCTCTTTCTGGTTGGAACTGGAATCGAGATCCATGTCAAGCACGTCTTCCTTATCAGGTTCCAGTGAGTCACTGAACCCATCCGAAGATTCTTCCTTCACACTACTGAATATGACGAACGATTTGCGATCTTCGCTGTCGGCTGAGTTTATCACAGACGAAATGCTGGGCAGCAGATATTTTGGATTCGATAGACGGATTTGGGTGCCTGATGAATTAAAAAAGATTATTTTTATTTATTTAATGTTGGTCCTAAAATATTGAATACACTATTATATAAAAATTCTAGCAAGGCGAAGATTTAAGGATTTCATAAAAAAATGCTGGTTTTAAAACGAAAAAGGGTAGCTTAAAGCACTAGGATTCTCTTTAGGTCTCATAAGTGGCGTAGATAGACAGAAAAGAAGAAATTAATTTTAAATATCTAAGCTGGAATGCGGCTAACCAATAACCAGACGCCAAACCTAGTCAATGGAGGCAAAATAAAGTAATTACTCACTTGGCACACAAGTAACAAGTAACAACTCAAGGCACTGTTTAATCCAGAAGTGTTGTCCAATATGTTCCCAATTCTGCGAGCAAATGATGTAGAGCAGCCTGTCGAAGATGCGCCGACGCACGCTCTGGTCGTATACCTCGAAGAACTTGGCGCGAATGTTAGGTTGAGGGCAGCGAAGACCAGCGAGGAATGCTGGTTCTAGTTTCATTGACAGTTCTGTCATTTTTAGATGGTCGTCTCTGTCGGGGGAGGTGATAGTTAAGTACCATGTTTTTCATTAGAGTTGTTGAAAAAAAAAACATTTTAAGTTGAGAAGTTTAAGAATTTGTATAAATTGTCTGTTTGAACAATCACTGGTAAATTGAACTTTTATTTCATATAGAGAGAGTGGAAGACTCTGGGGAGATCTTAGTCCCAAAGTGGGTCACTAAAATATTAAAAATCTCAAGAAAACTGACTTGGAACTCTTATTAACATTCCCAAAAAAAAAACATTTATCTGAATGAACACAAAATAACAAACACATACCTGTACACAAAGTTAATAAGCTCCAAGAACAAAGCATTGAGCTCTAGATCATCAGGGAACCGCTTCTCCACATACTGCATTAGTTTGACCAGTAAAATAGACTTCTCTCTTAGCGAGGGCGCAGCTCCTGTGGGAGCGGAGGTCCCGGCCGCACCAGGTACTGTACCGCGCCATTTTACCCACTCTTCTACCATGCGGATTATGGCTTTCATGACCTGTAAAGTGAGAAGGTATAAGGTAAACCACGTCGTATCATAAAATAGTTTGGTAAAATGGACTTTAAGCTGTATAGGACAGATCATATTTTAAAATATAAATAGCAATAATAAAAAGTTACCTTTGCATCTGTAGTTTTCTCGATGAGTCCAACCAAAACGGTGCCAATGAATGTCTTCCTTGTATCCACGGTCATCACAGATACGCGAGCTTTTAGTAGATCTAATGCTAGTATCTGAAAAATAATGTTTGATTTTTTATTGTGCGATATACTTCATCGAAAATATTTCTGTAAAAGCATATAAAGTAACTTTGGGAATTCGGGACATATTCCTATGCTAGAATTGGGCGTCATTATGGAAATCAGTAGTGGACTCAAACTGTAATAATTATGATAGTCTTTACCCCTAACTATTATGATGTAGAATCTAAACATGGATAACAATAATACTTACAAGCAAATCAGCCAACGCATGATCCGGACTGGGCGCGACATGGTCTCTAGCCATTCGTTGCAACACCCTCATCAGCGGCTGCAGCAGCCTATCAATATACGAAGGGCTAGACGCACAACATGCTTTAAGCATCATGAGTGGTCCTAGTAAAGCGCTGGCGCCGCTTGGCGTGGTCGTACCGGCCGCTGCAGTGCTGGCGCTAGCCGCTTGACCGCCAGTGGATTTCTCGTATGTAGCTAAGCCTTCGAACGCGTATTTGCTTACGCATGCGTATAAAGTTTCTAGTTCTTCGTACTGTGGAATAAATGGAATTTATGTTATAAGTGAACATTAGTGTAACTTAAACAACTGCCGGTTTCTAAAAGCATGATAAAGACTCTGATCAGAGGGTCTAGACCAAGTAACATTCGATTGGCGATGACGCTAGTAGAACAGCCAAAAAAAAGTATGGAGTTGACATAAGCTAACGAAATGTAGGGAGGGCATAGCGGCAATGTAGGGAAACAGAGCATAGCGGAGTATCATAGTGAAGCGATAGCTATTGTAGAAATAGAATCGCTCCAAAGCGAATGACATTGGTCTAGGCCCTCAGTTAATCGCTGTCATGTCGGTTGTTTTTATAATAAGTTGCATTCTAATAACTGATTTAGAAAAACTAGGCAAAAAAAAAAGTTCAGTCCTAATAATAACGCATGTGGTTAATTTTTTTCTTAAAAATATAATGGACGTCAATAGTTACAAACCTTCGACGCTTGCGCAGCTCCGGTGGGTTCAGTCGGGAATATCGCCGTCAATTTAGCGAGAAGGTTATGCGTCAGTCGCACTATCTTAGGGTTGGTAGACGATACACAGGCCGCCAACCCTCGCTGCAGCGGCTTCAAAGCCACCAAGATCTGTTCCCGGCGTAGTACTCCTAATAAGAATACGAGTAGTTCTAACGCGGTGCATGCGTTTGCGCAACCACCTGCATTTGCGTCTGCTGTTGAGAATACCTGTAAATAAAATAATGCTGAATGGATTTTTGTTCCGGATTAAATTCTTCTGACAAAGATTAATAAAAAAATGAGTTAAAGGGAAGCGCCAGGGTAGCCCGCGAAGTTCACAATTTTCAAATTGATATTTCACGAATAAGTCATTCAATAGGGATGTGAACTTAGAGGGGTTGTACTGATGATTAACATAGAAAATTAAACGAATTTGAATTTCGCCCCTGTCGCTTAATATAAATGTAACGGCTGCAATGACAATCGTCTCACACGGCCAAAATAAGCGCACGATTTGGAAAAAATATATAAAAATATTCCTCCCTCAGAGCAAGCGGATATAATAATGCTAATTAGAACTGTATTGTACAGTACCTGGCGGTAAATGTAGCATATAGTTCGGCTTTGTTTATCCCTTTGTACAGTTCCTTGTGTTATTTTAAAAAGGTGTAAAAAGACGCTTAACGAAGCCGAGAGTCTCTTGTACTCTCTTCTCCATAGGAAACAACCAACTGGCACCGTGCAGCTAGTGTCTGACGTATCATAATGGCCCATGTAGGTTAATGTGTTTTATTTTTATTTGATTTCATTGGCTGTACTGGTTTTCGATACAGTACAAGACTTACTTTACTTTCCAACCATTCGGCTTTTTTTATAGCATCAGCTCTGTCTTACATACTTAAGCGACAGTCCATTTCTTAAGGTCTCATATTGTACCAGTGTATGTTCTTCTACTTACTTTATCCAACCACGGCAGCTTAGGCTCGCACATATGCGGCCATACATCCGGCTTCAACGCAGTCTTGAGCAGTAAGACACATCGTCGCGACAGTTGTTCGCCCGGCGACGAACCCGTAGAACCACCGCCCGCCACGGAACCTTCGTTCACCTGCACATGTGGGGACACAGGCTGTGATAACAGTAATTGTGTGAGGGGGTAGTGTGGTTTCCTTGATAATAGATAAGTCCTTGATTTCTGCATTGGGACGGTATAGGCAAAAATAATAATAATGACTTCCTTTATTTTCTAGTCCTAAGCCCACGTTCACACGGATATCGCGGCGGGATTTTATCGCGCACTGAATTTTCAACTCTCGATGTTGACCCGAGCGTTGAGAATCTAACAGAGTGCATCCCAGCGCGTCGAAAAAACACAATGTTGGATTTTTAATTCTCGTCCCTAAGCATACCGTTGAAAATCCAGTGTGCGATAAAATCCTGCCGCGATGTTTTTACGTCCGTGCGAACGGACCATGCAAAAATATAATTATATTTGTTTTTTTATGTACTTTTGCTGTAAGTCTTCAAAAAATACAATTAAATAATGAAGCTTGTGTTTGAAATTAATTTAAGAGCTTTATGTTCAAACTAGCTTCTGCCCGCGGTTTCGCCCGCGTAATGACGGAAATTATCCCAAGGGAGCGTACTACCGGGGCAAAAAGTAGCCTGTGCTGTGCGTGATGTCATCTAGCGGTGGGTAATCTTTATTCCGGCAAGTGAATTGATTCACTTATTCCGACTCCGGGTCCGGTACCGGTTCACCTTATTTATTCCTTTGGCACCGTTTGGCACCGGCACTCACTCGCTCATTTTGGTTCCCCGGTTTCGCAGAACATTTTATTCATTTGGTTCACTGGATCATTTGGCACATTTTGAATTGAACAGTTGGTTAGTTAGAGCGATACGACGTGTTCCGAGTACTTCCGAGTGACTTGAGCGAGTGAACGAGAGTGAACAGTGAACGCGCGCTCCGGAATCATTTGGTACCGCGGTGCCGGTAAGGATTGTGAGGAATAAATAAGGTTTACGTATCCGCGTTCGGTACCGGCTCCTTTGGATCAGTACCTCCGGAGTTACCCACCGCTAATGTCATCTATCTCCTTGCCAAATTTTATAGAAATTCGTTCTGTGGGTTTGGCGTGAAAAGGTAACACACAGACAAAGTTACTTTCGAATTTATAATATTAGTATGGTTTGATGATACAATTAAATAGTCGCCAAGCCAAGTTTCCGTGATTACTCTAGAACACGAATTTCTCAAGGCATAACATTCTGCTGAGTGAGTGACTACTACTACTAAGAGACAAACACGAAATGAAATATATATTAATTGAAATAAAAAAAATGAAATTCTGCTTCTTGGAGTGTAGATGGCAAAAATATCGTTCATAAGCTACTAAATAAACTTTTCTGAAAGATGCCATAATGTTTAGCAAAATTTTTCCTTGGTTTCAAATTTAAATCAAATGCAGTTTTACTTTTATTTGCTAACATCTTCAAACTTAGTATAAAATATAATATAGATATTTACTTGACAAGCGAGCCTCAGCAGTAGATTAACAACAACATCGACGTGTTGCCTGTCCAGCGGCTTGGCAGCGTCAGGCTCCATACGGGACGCACTAGCCTGCGGACTCGCCCAGCCAGTGTTGAGAGCTTTACGTCCTTCAGAACTACTCTCGTCTGATGATATGCGTTTCATTGCACCGCTTGGAGATGTTGCGACCTGTGTTGTTCAATACACAACGTAGAAAATAGTTGATAAAGTTCATTGTTATTCATTTGGAAGTTCGTTCATTCGTTGTCATACTTTGTTCTCATTATTCCAATTGAAACGAAATGAAAGAAGAGGTAAAATAAGAAGACAAGCTACGAAAGCCGGAAAATTGGAAGTTGTAAAACCCGCAACGGTCTGAATTAAATTAATCTCCAGTCCTTCGAGGCTACATAATATGCCAGCAGGCTTAGCACGAGCGCCCTAGAGAAGCGTATTGTCGACGGAAGAGTAGACAAAAATGGCGTTTCTGTGTAGACAGTAGAAAGTTTTCTACTGTCTACACAGAAACGAAACGCAATTGTACGGTAAAAATGGGTAGTTATACACATCACTAGCAACTAACACGTTGCTATGGACAATCACTGTCTATAAAGCAACCTGAGTCTAAGTGTGTCCTCGTGCTCGCGAAAAAGAGATTTCGAGGAGCGTAGAAAGCGATTTCTATTCTACAGTAGAGTAGAAACAGAAAACGCCATGCTAAGCCTGCAGGATAATGGTTGTTTTTATTTTGGTCAATCGATGACAGAGTGTAACACTTTCGTATGAGCGTTTTGACAGATTGTATAATCTATTTCTGACGAGATTAGAAATTAGCTTGTTATACAATAAAATAAAATATAAATATCGTCATATCTTACCACATTATCCTCTCCCGAGTGATCCCGTATCCTCTGCAGTTCCCATTTGAGCGCGACCTCGGCCAGGTCTACGGCGAGGCGCCGGTGCTCGAGCGAGGCAGTCGCCGAGAAGCCGAGGCGCTGCATCGCGGCTACCATGTGCCCTACTAGAGCGTGGCGGACTGGGAAGTACACCTGTGTATAGAGAAGTGGATTTGTTAGAAAATCCACAAGTGATTGTTATTGGATGTTTAAGGCAAAGAACTGTCTGAGAGCGCCTAAAGAGCGAGTCAATGAAATAAAAAGTTGTGTGCGTGTTTCATGCATTATTTTATGATTTCAACATGTCCATATTACACATAGTTTTTTTTTTCAAAACATTTTCGGAACAATAATAAAAAATACATCGGTTCGTTTTGTTTTTAAATGACACGCTACTTCGCTATTTTGGAGCGTATGCTACTTACTTTCAACCAATCAGAGTCGATGAAAGTATACAATCCTACGAACCTGTCCCAAATATTACTAGTCTACAGTTTCGAGACTTCATGATACGTTTAGTTGCATTTCTATAAATTGTTCAGTTATATCATGGGGTCTCAACTAGAACATTTTATAATTAGTCTTCAAAAAAAGTCAAAGATGGCAGCATAGGTAACCATTATGAAATTAACAATCATTAGAAAGCGATAAACGGCAGAATTATTGCTAAAGTAAGATTAGTAAAAATCAAGACTTCCTTGTTAAATGCTGATTTATCTATTCACACTCGTTTTTCAACAAACAAACATAAAATAAGCTTTTACCTTCAATTCGAACCCGTAGAATGATAAAAGTAGTTATCTGTTAATCGTTTTGTTTAGAGCTCTTTGCAATAGATGGTGTTTTACTCAATTTGTTCTATCTTTAAAATAACCTTTATAGTCACAAATTTAAATCAAACAACTTATTTTAATTCTATTTCTTTACATAGAAACATAAAATCAATCTATTAACATGTTTTTCTGAAACCGGAAGTATAAAACTTTATTTTAAAAGGATGGCACGAAACGTTTTAAAAGTAGGTCGACTCCTAGATGGCGTTGTAAAACTACTGTCTCTGGCAATTAGTGAATCGCTGATGCTGCCATCTGTTGAACCTTTTTATGACGAAAAATTGCCAGCTCAATTGCCAGACTTAGGGAGGTGTCATTTCTTTGTATGGGATTGGGTATCTGTACGTAGTATTATAATATCTGTGGTTATATATAACAAATACAGTGGCGCCAACATACCTTATAATGCCTTACAACAAGCTGTAGAATATGGAACAGCTGTTGCACAGAGTGTCCATCCTCCACTATGATCTTCTTGGTCCAGTGTGTGAGCATAGTGTTGCCATCTTCCATACGCTGAGGCATGGCCGGCGTTAGGATCTCTAGCGCCTGACGAACCACCGAGCGGGCTTCTACTGCATGCGCTTTTAGGAGACTGTGGAATACTGAAAGAAAACACATACAAAATAAGTAGTTATCAGGGAAAATGTGTGAGAAGCTGCTTAGAAAAAAAAATGTAGGGGGAGAAATGCGTAAAGGCAATTATGGGGTTTGGAAGATGAAGACTTACCTTGCAACACAATACGCTTGTGGATAGCGAACTTCGCTATTATATGACTCAAAAGTAGATGTCCGTGATACCTGCAAATAAAGAGATGTGTTATTGTCAATAAATTTACATTAAGGTTTTTTAAATGCAGCTTTGATGGCAAATAGAGAATGAGTTTCATACGTGGACGTGTGGGGTCTGCATAGGTCAGAGACAACGTTAACGTTTAATTTTCCACGTGCAGACTAAGGCATCCATACACAGGTTGGCGATTTAGTGACGAGGGAGTTAATTCTACCTATACTGAACTACTGTCCTTATAAAGTCAATTTCAGATTCGTAAATTATGAGAGCGAGATTCTGTGTACTTTTTTTAATAGTACTTACCTAGTCGCAGGATCCACATAATTCTTGCCGAGCAGACACGGCCAGGCGAAGGTCATGAGTCTCCGAAGTTTATTGCCCTGCTTCTTGTTGTTCGCATCGTGTATATGCGCAGACGCTTGCTCCAGTAGTAGGCACGCGAACTGCAGGAGAGAGATGCGAACCGCGTCCGAACACGCGAAGGGATTCTCGGGATCGATCACCTGAGATAGAAACTGGTATTAATTAACGCGACTATTTTATATGATTGTGGTAGGAATTAGGATTTACAATCGTATGTTTGTAGTACTGGCACTAAGTTAGGTAAGTTTTGAATGAGATAAGTTCTGGGACTAGATTTTTATATCTTAAAAGGAACGATATGTAAATGCAATGTTATAAGCTAAATAAATACCTTATTTAATTCGGAAAAAAAAACTGCGTAAAAGTATTTTAGGTCGAAAAATAAACGTGCGTTTTTTTTTTACCTAAAATACTTTTACGCAGAAATTTCTAAATTTCTAGAATTATTTTCAAATACTTTGATATTGTGAAAAGCATCTCCCTATTTTATTAAAGTAGCTTGTGCAGTTTTTTTTATTATTAATATTTAAAACCTACAATATCGCTTGATTAAACCCCCCTTATTCTATGCAAGTCTATCTTGTATGTTCAATGTAACTAGCCATAAAAACAAACTAAGTTTAAAATCTACTACATCAAAATAAAAACTTACGTTATTAATAAACACGGAGACGACATTGTCTGGATTGTCCTGATAGGGCGCCGGCGGCCCGCCCACGATCTTCTGTCCTTTATCGAAGCTGACCGCGAAGCACGGGATCAGGATCATCTGCAGTACTTTGGCTTTAAGGTCCTGTGACATGGCGTCACTGGAGAAATGTTCCACGAAGCGGAAGAATGCTGCGCGCTTCCAGTCTATGTCGTATGTCTGTGCCACTGTGTTCTCGAGGAAATCTCGGAGGAACTGTGAAAGGAAAATAATGGTACTTATTAGTGGAAGACAGATTACCGTTTTTGTGGTGTGAAATTCGATCATCGTTTTTTGTTACTGGCACTGGTTCTTCTAACACGCGCTTTTATTTTGGCACGTTAAGCAGATGGGCTTTTATTGTCCCGGCTGTCATTCGTGCGATCTTTGACAGTCGTTACGGGTCGTAAGTCTGACAACCAGTCTTACCAAGAGGTATCGTGTTACCCAGTAACTGGGTTATGGAGGCCAGATAGGCAATCGCTCCATGTAAAATACTGGTAGCTACATCCGGTTAGATTGGAAGCCGACTCCAACACAGTTTTGAAAAAGCTAGGCAGACCATGGAATAGAAAATAACAAGTGGAAGTGCCTACGCAGCTTTCACGCGCGTGTCAGAATAATGCGGAAAATATGTAAAATAATAACAACCTTCGTCCGTTGTTATAAGACTTAATTTTGTATGAACAACAAATTCAACTTTGACGAAAAGCTTATTTGTTGTATTTATAAATGCACCTACCGCAGCTTGTCTCTGCATCACCCAAAGGTTGACTTGTAGAAAATGACTATGGCATTAAGTCCGCCTCTACAATCGGGCGTGAAGTATGAATAATTTATATATCCGCATAATTGTGACACACGCGGGTTAACTGACGGGCACTTCCACTCGTTTTTTATATTCCGCGAGGCAGATTTTTACCGCTGCCGACGTTACAGTGCTTTTACAGTAGCGCGATAGATCAGCAGACAACAACAAATTTTCAGCTAAATTATCGCAAGCTCTGGCATTTTATGAGCGTCAATGAGGTATTAAAGAAAGAAGAAGAAGCTAAATATCGTCAAACGAAATTTAAATATTGAGTTAAACTTTTGACCCTAACAACAACTATCAAAATTACCTGGAAGTCAGGAATGAACCGGTCACACAAGGCTCGCAGCAGCTGGAACAACAGGTCTATGCTGGACTTATGCTGCACGAAGTAGTGCAGCAATATCTTCACTATAAGCTTGGGTTCTTTCCAGTGTGTACAGTCCACTATCTCTACTTTCTTGTGGATTTCCTGTAACAAAAAACAATAGAATTCACCTAAAATAAATAATCCGTGCCATTTGCCGCGAATGCACATCTAGCATGTGCATTCGCGGCACAAGACAAATTTAAACCAATATCTAAAGTTATTCGGCTTCGACGGTGGAGCAGCCCTACTACCTAGACAAGAATGATATGGCTGCGGCCGACGAACTGAGAAGACGTCGATTGCAATAAATCGCGATAGATAAATGAGCTTTTTTTGTAAGTTAATTTATCGATAATTTGACAGTACTGTAGTTTTAGATTATTATTTTTTGTTTGAAATAAAAAATACAAATAAAAGTAAATACAAAAGAGGACCAGATTAAACATCGATTGTTTCTCATTTTAAAATATCCTATATCTTATCAAAACTGCAAAATCAAACTAATAAGATTATACCATAATAAAACTTAACTTGAGAAATCAAACTCAATCATGGTGTCTTCCCAAATTGGTCAATAGTAATTTCTAGTCTTCTCAAAATAACGAAATAAGAAGATCCCCTCTTATTTCGTTATTTTCAGTACGAAATAAGATCCCTTTTTATCTCGTTAATAGAACAATATACTCACATGATACGTGTCACTGCACCAAATACGCTTCAACAACTCAATCAAATCAGGTTGCCCAGACAACCATTTTTCATCAAACTTGATCAACAAAGAAATAACCCTAATTGCTTGGAACTGCATCTCAGCCCTATCAGCTGTTGGCAGGTTGGCTGCAGTACCGCCAGTATTGGCGGCCAACAATTGCATTAGGCGCGGTTTCTTGGTCGTTTGTAAAGCCTCTCGGTACGGAGGACCGGCTTTCGCATGTTTGATCAGAAATACCAGGAATCGGCTCCATTGCTGGTCTTTTATGTTGTTGTCACTTAAGATAAGGTCTAAAGTCTCTTTGGGATATCTGTAAATAAAAATGCGCATTAAAATGTTTGGCCCAATACTGGCAAATAAGGATTGATTGTGAAGGAGGGATATTAATGAATGAATAGAGGGTGAATTATAGAGTAATGTCTGGCAGGAGAAAGGATATGATACATAGGATGGGACCAGGGCGAGAAGAAAAAGAATTTCAAATAAAGCAGTTGGCATATTTTGTCCCATAATACTTAGAATGTTTAAAGTCATACATACCTCATGAGGAATTTAACAAGCGGTTCCCTAAACGGCGACCCAGCTTCAATCATGAGTGACTTCTCAGTGTGGAATATAAGCCGACACAAAACATCGATAAAGCGAGGTGAAGCGGCCGGGATTTGGTGGAATATACCGATCAGGATTATTATCTTTTGTTCGTTCTCCATGTTCTTTGATACGCTTTGTAGGAAGTTGCCACCTGCGAGGAGTATTACGTAACATGTAGTACTTATGTGGAGATAAATTTAAAACAAACAAAATAGTGTTAGATATAGCCCAATAAAATCTGCAATTTTTCTAACTAAAGCAGAATAGTAAAAAGTGTGTAATATCGTAATCTTACACACTTTATAGTATTCTGCTTTAGTTAGATCCTTGGCAAAATCAAAGAAATAATTTTTATTGGCTGAGGGTCAGCAGCACTTTTATAAAGTCAAAAGTTCCAAACAAAAGAAATACCAATCACAATACATACCTCTGTTAGTCTGTATGGAATAATCTAACAACTTCTTTAGGAGTTGCAGCAACTGTTCACACAGTTTTTCGCTAAACGTCGAAGGGAACAACTGAGTCAAGTAGGAAAGCCTCTTGGCTCCATTCACGCTCAAGTGTCTATGGTCGCCGAGGGTCAGCAATAGGGGCCGCATCACTGGGTGTACCATCTCCATGTCAATTTGGAAACCAGACAGGAATTTTTGCATGCACTCGAAGCCAACCTATAAAGTTTTGAGATTGTTTGAAATGCGTGATTTTTTAAATAAAAGAATCACCTTCAGAAATTGAGAAAATGTTCGCAATTGTCCCGTTATCACGTTTGACTTTTAAAAAAACTAAAAACTATCGTACACAAAAACTAAAAATACGTACGTAATGTTACGTTTTCTTTGAAATCTAACTAGTGACATTGGGCCACCTTTTTATGTATATCTACATTTAGATTTCGCTCAGAAGATCTATAAGTATACGAATCAAGTTTACGTTTAACAGTTGGTCAGGATTCTAGAATGCGTTCAATTGTTCCAAAAATCTGTAGGGTACATGTATCTTTTGATAAACTTAATGGTAGGGTACCTGTTGCAATTCCTGGTCATTCTTCTCAAGAGACTTGTACAACACTTGGAATATTTTCTCGCGGCAATGCTTCTCTTGAATATAATGGCAGGAAGCGAGTGCTTTCAACGCTGAGGCTCGTAACGGGACGAGATTGACGCCCTTATAACATGGCAGCTTGCCTAGCATAGCGTCTTCAGCCTCGCATAGGGATAGTAGCTCCCGGAAGAATACTTTGTGTTCGTTTATGTTTAGATCTGGAAATTGCAAAAAAATTATGCAGGTTTAAATTGAAAAATATACCTCATATCTTGATTAAACACATGGCCTGCATTCTACAACGCTCGAGCATTAATATTATCGATTCTCGAATCACAGATTTCATTCTGAAACTCTCATTTCCTAAATCGAGAAAAATCCTTGAGGGTCATTCTAGAATACGTACATATAAATGGTTTAGGCTTTATTTTAATACTAGTATTAAAATAACGCATACGAACAAAGCAAGTTTATAATAAGCCTATAAAACAATAAATTTCTACCTATTGTAAATAGCCTAGGTTTTAACGTGGTACAGAATGTGGTTCCGTCCATAAGACCCATCTGTGCATTGGCTGGTTGGTGTCGAAGTAAATGTTTTTTGGGCGGAATAATATCCGCTAACACTTCTCTGTGGGGATCCATTACTTCTGTTACAGTCTTCTTTTGTAGCTCTGATATTAGCTCTAGAGATTTCATGGCCTGGTGAAGCACAAAAAAGAAAATGTTAGAATGGGACATAGCAGAAAAAGTAATTGCATCAACATTCACAAAGTAACATGTCGGTACCTGCTGTCGCACGAGAAGGTGGGGACTCGTCACTTGCAGAACAAGTTCTTGTAACACATCGTGTAAGGCTCTTGCCTTCGCAACTGCGACGTCACCCTCAGCCTCCACTGAATGTCCACTAAGACCCACCACGCAAACTCGAACAAGCCTCTCCAAATTCACTGTAGCCATATCTATTGCTCCCGAAGAAACTTCGCCAGTCAAATCCATCATAACGAAGAGAACTGCTTTCAAAAACGTGAACACATGTTTGTACACCCATTCCAACGCCATTTTTTCTACCATAAACTTGACTGCGATGCAGCCACCTAGCTTGGCGTACCAGGCTCGTTCGTAACATAGGGCCGACATTCGCTCAGCAAGGTATTCCATCAGAGGCAGGCGGCACGCGCGTTCTCGACTACCCAGTACCGTTGCTGCAGTCTCTATCATTAGAACTAAAGCAAGATGACCAGGCTTACATAACTCTTTCTCTTCGTGACCCATTATCACAGCTATTGCATCCACAAGGACCAAAGCGTCAAGACCTTCTTTAGGTGAAGAGTTTTCGACAAACGGCCCCGCTTGCTGCGCTATCGCTACCATAGTGTAGTGCCTCACTAGTGACACCATTGTTGGCAGCACGTGATGACGTAGTTCCTTGATAGCTGCGGCCACAAACATGCCAGTAAGAGCGGTACGATGAGTGTTACGTACAATACTGTTTGTGCACTTGTAATAAGGTCCATTTTGAACCTGAATCTTGCCGTCGATGAAGCTTGGGTGGTTGAATAGCTTCTGTAAAGTCGCCCTGTCGTCGTCCAAATTGAGAGATGAAGCTAAGTAACACCTCAACACTTCCCAACATTGTCGTCTGTAGAACGGATCTGTCATGCTTGACTTTAGCGCAGAAAAGGCTGTCTCTATTACCTTATCTACCTCGAAATCTATAGGTTTCGCTTGTTCTTGGAAGTAAGCTTGCACTGCAGGCGGTGGCGCATCAGTTTCACGATACTCCAACCTTTGTGGTTCTATCATCATCTTACGGTTGCCACCGCCGAATTTTCCGAGGACTCTAAACGCAATTCTTGCGACCTCATTGTTCTGTAATGTTCTCCAAAGGGCTTGCATAAGGTCGGCCCTGACCGGCTGAATGTGTTCGTACAAAAAGTCGGGCTGCAAGTTATCCACGCAAAGCTCGAGAGTCCTCAAACCTTGTGATATTAAAGTATGGGACCCGTTTAATGCGGACACCAAAGGATCCATGAGCATCGGTAAATAAGGCAATAGACTACTTAATCTAACGGGTACAGTCAAGCATAACTCGACAAATAGATCTTTCATGTGTTGTTTGTGAAGGCCGCTTTGTAGACGATTCAATCCTTCAAGTAAGTTTGGTAGAAGCGGTAAGAATTCTTGGTATAATAGGTCGTGACTGCCGCCGCCGATGGAGCGGAATAACGCCCTTAGAAGTAGGAAGTAATTGTAGGGTTCCTTAGCAGTCATGGCATAGTCCATGGCTTTGTTTACGATGCTATGTAAATGTGGCCTCAGCATTTGTTCATTTTCGGTTGGGAACAGACTTACGGAACCAAAGACCAATTTGAAAAGCCTCAAGTAAAGGTTTGACCTCTCTACATTTGTTCCCATTTCCTCCATCCTTTGGAGGAGGTACTCGACGAGGACTGTCGCGAATATCGGTGACGTGGCAGGATTGGATAAGAATGTATTGGCAATTATTTGCAACGTCGTATTTTTGTTAATTCTTTCAACCATATGTGAAATTGTCGCGGTAAATATTTCTTGGAAGGTTTGTGGGTTCATCATTGAGAACTGTAAACAAAGAAATGACACTGAATTTACCCTCCTATTTGAAAAATATTGTTAACTTATTTTATTCAAGGTTATTTTTCTCATTCCATAGAGATTGTTTATAAATGCTTACCACTCCACTAAAATGCTCCAAAACTTCCTTCTCCTCCTTAGATCGTACATGCGGTTGCGCGGGCGGCTGCGCCGGAGCACGCGGTGCCGCTAACGTGTATATGTCAAGCGACTGTAGGCCCCATCGCACTAGACGTATAAATACTAACGTTTCGCGCGCACTGAACTGCTTTTGACCTGTTATGGTTGTTGTGGAAGTGCCTTCTGTGTTTGTTGTTGTTTGCTGTGATAGAAAAATTTACATTGTTTCAGCAGATTCGATTTAAAAAACAAGAGTTAATGAGGGGTTGGGTTGGTTGCTTCAGTGTTAAGATTTGGAATCATATTTTGGGGTAACTGTAGTGAGAGGGAGGAGATTTTTAAGGCCCAGAAACGGTGTATTAGGTCTATGTCAAAACTTAAAAGCACAGACAGCTGTGAACCTCTGTTTCGGTCTCTGAAGATACTGACTTTTCCATGTTTGTACATATTGGAGGTGGCAATTTTTGTAAAGTCTAATCTTAACTTATTTTCGTCACTGGCGAACTTAAGAACACGTAGTGGCCCCTTGAGATCCCAATACAAGAACTTACTACATTCGGGTAATTACAAAACAGCACTGTTAAGGAAAAGTATTATGACAATGGGACCTGTCATTTATAATAAAATACCTCATAGTTTTAAGGATTATTCTTTAAACATTTTTAAATCTAAGGTAACTGCTTTACTTTTAGGCAAATGTTATTCCTCAGTGAAAGACTTTCTTAATGATACGAGTTTTTCCTGATTATGACTGTAATAATTAATTGCAATTTTGACCATGTAAGACTTTTGTACCTGACTATATATACTTCACTATAATTTCTAATCGATTGACATTATTTTGTTTATATATTTTAATTACTGCAATAATTTGCACGACGTAAGTGGACCCTGTTTTGTTGACATTCATTTTGTTTTAATAATATTTAATGTAACAATTTGCACGCCGTAAGGTAGACTGTAGCCGATCTCATTATTATACAACATCTTATATCTGTACCTACATTCATAGCAAATAAATTTTTGATTCTGATTCTGATTCTGATTCTGAGGATATATTGGCCATGGCCGTATACTCAAATGTATCTCAATATTAAGTCGCCATTATGTCTTCTGCTTTCCCTTTCTGTTAATGGCGTATTGTAGCGACCTGATAGTATTATTTAAGGTCTTTTTTATTGACAATTATTATTATAAGAATATGAGTAATTTACTTGTAGATAATAACTTAATAGCGTAGCATATTAATTTAACTGGATTCTTTCAAGAATTTTTTTCATAGTGACAATAAGGATATCCAACTGGAAACTTACTAGATATAGCAACTACTTTAAAAACTTAGTCTCCAACTAACCTTGCAAGAAGCACACCCCCACGTAATCGTCTTAACACCACACACCAGCGTCTTCACCAACGTCCTATAGTCTCCTACATTCAGATTATTCATCTGTGAAGACGGGAACCCTATCTTAGACTTCTCCTCACTCTTGGACAGGCTGTCCAGGAAGTCTGGAGCCAGTTTCTCTTCTTCCACTTTGACTTCGACTGTGGAAGTCGTTGGGCCTGTGGTGGTGGGAGTACCAGGTGTGGTACCGTTTGTGCCATTAGGTGTTGGTGTTGTTTGTTTACTAGAACAAGTTAAATACATAACAATGAAGCAAATATCAGTTGATTGGAATTCATAAGGGATTTATATCCATGTTCTGATGTATGTGTGTGTGTGTCTGAGGTATTTCAACCAGAGCATATTTATTAGATAGCACTCTGTTTGATATCTTTACACATTGAAATTCTGAACACTGAGTTAAGGAAGAACTTTGCGTAAACAAATAATGTAGGCGAATTAATAGCGATTAAAAGTTTATTATATGAGGTTCTCAGAAACCAGTTGTTAGCAATCTGCGTTTCTAGCAAACGCGAAGTTTGTCAACAGCTAATTATGGTGTTCTTCTTTCCACTGATTGGACTGAATGAAACAATGATGTTTTCAACAAAACACTTCAACACCCTTACCACTTATTCATCAACGCGGGCAGTTGCAACTTGGATATGGTCTTGAACTTCAACACGAACACTTCAAGTATGCGCATAAGCAACTGCCGACCCTGTGGCTGTGTGCCTGCCGCGGCTGCGCCTTCACTCTCGGAACGCTGACGAATGCAGTCCACCAGGTTCAGTAGTAACTTGCAGGACATTGTCTGGATGCTGTATGGGAAATTGGACATATAAAGTCTATTCAAATACTTGTTTCCAATTGATATTACATCCACTTAAACGAATATCAACTTTATGTCTGTGTTAACTAAGGTGATTTCAGAATGACCAACACTGACAAAAGTTATAGAATAAAAATATTTGAAGTTTTAGCGCAAACTTTACTTAAAATGTAAGTCTTAAGGTTGCTTTTCCAAAAACACATACTATGCAATTATAGGTTTGCAATGTAGTTACGAGACACAGAACATTAAATTAAATTATTTGCCATATACAGCTAGCCACGCCAATATAATCAACAAATACAATGAAAACTATACTCAAACAAATATATAAAATAAAAAATGTAAACAAAACCTAAATAATACTTAAATAAATGCCTCCAGGCAAAAACGATGTGACAGCTTTCATATGCAATGATTATGTTCAGAAAGCTGTAATTGGAAGTCAAATGATGAACTAGGACCATTCAGGTAAAATAAAAAAACAGTTAATTACTAATAACAAAACTATGGTCAACAACACAACCAGTCTCTCAAGAGCATAACGCAAAGATCAGGGAAGGAGGCCACCCGAGCCTCGACGCTATGGCAAGTAGTGACATCTAAATGAGCATGACGAACTTGCTGCCGGTTGCTCAGGTAGGAATAATATGATCAATTGTCGAGGTCGCTAGCTAACCACATATTGAAATAAAACTCATTAATATAAAACATTGTAATGAGTAGATCATGTCAATTTGATAGATATTATCTTCAGAACTGATCAAGTTTACAATGTTACAACTGAATAGACCAAGCGCAAGGTATCCAAAATAAGCTTGCAAGATTTGACATCAAAATTAAAGCTAAATAATTTCCGTTTATACCTTGTGGGAAGAGATTCATCATGCACGTTCTTGGAGAACAAATGAGCAGCGATAGCAAGGTCTGTCAGTGGCAGGAGTTGTCGGACATGGTGAACTAAGTCTGCTAATGTGGAATACGCCAGTGGACGTAAAGATTCATGGACGGTCCAACCGCCTCCAAGGAGTACATCTTCGTCGAATAGACGCTCCATGTATGGAACGAATTCTAAAAGAAAAAAGAAAAAAAAAATGAGCTCACTAGCTTCCGTCCGAGGCTTCGTCCGCGTGGTGTTTGATGAAAAGTAGCCTATGCCCTTCCTCAGGCTTCAGACACATCTGAATTATTCGGATTTCGCGGATTAGCCGTGAAACATCACAGCCCCGATTTGCGCGCCGCCCGTGCTGCCGTTCTTACTGTTGTAACTTTTAAACCGTTCACTCAAATTACTTAGTATAGAGGACAAAGTTTATTTACATGAAATACAGAAAGCGATAAAGGTATTGATTTTGATAATAATTAACTAAATACTATAAAATGTGCAATGTAAAGAAAGTATCAAGTTTAAATGTATTTATGGCTTACTATTTTGGCTATAATATATTCTACATAAAAAGTAGACATATGCTGTCGTGGACCTTTATTTAGAACTGTTTAAAACAAACAATACCACGATTATTTTTTTCGTTTAACTCTAAACAGTTTAGGCAGCGCACGCTAAGATAGCTCGCAGAGGGCAGGATTTTTTCCGGCTTACTTGATACTTACCTATTGATGTATAAGCTATATGTAAAATTTCGTCAAAATCCATTCAGTCGCTTTTGCGTGAAATAATAACAAATATCCATCCCTCACAAACTTTCGCGTTTATTATATTTTTATATTTAGTATATTATATAAATATAAATATTATATTATATAGTAGGAGTAGGAAGTAGGATTTCAGCAGGGCAAAGTGATTTTCAGGCAGGCTCAATTAGTAAAGTATGAGTTATATTGCTTTAGTAACCCATTCAAGTTTTTAAAACACATTTATCCTGAAATATAGTTTTTATTTAGCAACTTACTTAGTCTCAAATCCGTAGCAAGGATATGACGTGTCGCTATGACCAGCTCTTTTCTCAGATGCGCTACTTCCGGTGGACATAATGTCAACAGCCCTATAATTCCCTTCACCATCAGATTGGCGTGGTTGGCAATCGTGTCTTGGTATATCCTGATGATGTAAGCCAAGAAGGCTAAAGTCTTTATTTGGGCACCCATGAAATCTACAAAAACCTCCTTGTTGAATGAAGCTGATTGTCTGTAAAAATATGTATACATAATGTAAAACACAGTCACATGTACTATTTTCAGTATGTTTTGTTTAGCTGTAAGATCGAAGCTAAGTAAGTAAATAGTCTTTTGTTCAATAGTGAGTGTATTATTTTCCATTGACCAATTTGAAAAGAGCAGTGGTGGCCCAGTGGTAACGGCCATGTCTTACAAGTTGTAGGTTGTCAGACAGGTGCCTTACTTTGTGTAAATTATTTCATCACCACTGCTCTCAAAACGGTGAAGGAAAACATCGTGAGGAATGTCGGCATGTCTTAGAGCCAAAAATTCGAAGACATGACATCTACCAACCTGCACTGGGCCCGATTGATGGATTACAGCCCACTCCCTCTCAAAGAGAGGTGGCCTGTGTTCCAGCAGTTCGAACATAATAGGCTGATTATGCATGTATGCATGCAATTTGAAAATATTTGAATGGAAGACAGATGAAGGGTAAAACTGATGGACCTCAAGTTTTCTGAACAATACTTAAAGAGTTTTTAAAGTTTACTTTACAAGTATTGCATGAGGCAAAATAATTAACTTAAATTAAGTTGTTTGTGAAATTGGTTGATAGTCTTTTATTTATTTTTAAATAAAGTAGGAACAGATGTGGTGACACAAAATAGCTCTTTATTTCAACTTCCTGTTAAAACTTACCTGTGGGTAGCAGCAGGTTGTAAAGTGATGGTTTCCATTATAAGAGGAATGAAGTTGCTGACTTCTTGATGGACATTCTGTTTGTACAATTGGTACATGAGAACGACTATGATAGGTAACTCCTGAATCACCTTCAAGGAGAGCACTGATCTGGGGATCAGGTTGTACTGGAAGTGAAATTAATAAATTATAAAAATAAATTAACATTAAAAGTTTATTTTAGGATGTTTGATTTGAGAAGCTCCAAATGAATATTTCTTTTTCAACTAACAATTGTATAAATAACTTGAAAATTACAGGGGTTTTTAATGTATGTCCTGCCAATCAACATAAAATGAACTGAATGTAGTAGTATTTACTTCTAATGCTCTACCTTTTGGTTTTGCTAGTGGATTTTTAAATTTCTTATTAGTACTTACAGTAACAACACTGCCATCAAGTAGTTTCTTCTCAGTGTGTATAGGTGTAGTGGTGTAAGTTTCCTGTAGCAGCTGGTCAATGTTCACTTCTGACAAATCCTTTACCCTTATAGTGGGTTTAGGTTCAAATATTTTTGGCAAATGATTTGGTAAGTCAGAGTATATTCCTTTCACCCACTGCAGGAACTTGTGAATCTAGATTAATTATGAAACAAGAGATTCAATATTATTACATGTTTCTCTATGGATTTATAAAAGAAGTGCGTTTTTAACATAAAAAAATTTTAAGTACTTACATCAACATCAGTAGTGTATGGAGGTCTGTATTGTTTGTGCAGTTCCATAAAAATCTTCAGGCACACCAATACATTCTCTTCATTTTCAATTTCCATTAATTTCAGCATCAGTACAAGGATACTCTTGACATATGTTCTTAAGGTCTCGCTGATTGGGAGACGGTGAATCATCTCAAGTATCAGTTTCCGAACTTGCTGAATATTGTACTCAGCAATGAAGTGTGGTTCCCCTTCTTGTAGTATTTTGAGGAATATTTTAAGGGAGTGTTCTAGGAATTGGGGATATTGAGGGGAACTGAGTATTACCTGATAAGAAAAGATAAGAACAATAATGGTAGATTTGTTGTGTTTCTCTTCTTAACAAAACCATAGTCTGACAAATCATTTATTTATGTCAAGGTAGACCTAAAATAGTTATTTATTATGGCTGCTGCCTTGATACAACCTGCGTTTTTTATTAGGCAACCAGTATTAGCTACTTTGTTATCAATACCGGTTACCGTAAAAGTAAACTCTTCTATATATATAAACATACCTCGAAGTTTTCGCTGAGTTCCTGAGCAGCTTTGAGCTTGATCTCATCCTTAGCGCCAGGGTCCGCCAACATGGTCACATAGCTTCTGTAGGTATTCATCTGGGTGTGCGGGTCCCCAGGACCGCCTGCAGCCATCGAAGCCATCATTGTGCACAGCAAATAGTCTCACAATTAAGTATTTTCACCAGCAAGTGAATTACCCAACATGTTAGGACAAAAAAAATATACAAAGAAAATGGTCCTTCACACATTTACATCTTTCAATTATTAAATAACAGGGGTTAGATCATAATTCTTTACATTAGTCACAAATAATTTCTATAATAAAAATATTAACCCAAACAACCGGACAAAACAAGCAATGCAATGCACGCAACAAGAGAGCTCAAGACATTTCAGTTCATAGAGTAAAGTAACTAATGTTTCAGTTTTCACATTTTCAACACATTTGAAAAGATTTTTTATCTGTGATGAATAGTGATTGATTTGGTGCAACATACCATAAACATTTGGTTTTGGCGATTTATGTGCCTTTAAAGGCACGGCAGCGACTGAGAGGTAGAATTTTCCCGATTTGCCAAAATGCCCGGGCATTTGCCCTCCAGCAGGGGGTAGTTTTATATAAACAAGGCTCTTTCCTTCTTGAGTTTTCAGAGCTTTGTAATTGTAATGCATACTTTAGTAGCTGGTGAATGGGGAAGGCAACTGTCAAAATGGCGCTGTCGTAGCTAGTTCCCAACACAAGCTGAAAATACAAGGCGTGATGTGGTTTTATTTTATTTTAGCGAAAATTGACGCGTTGTTGTGTTCCTAGATATTCCGAAATTGGAGTTCGAATTTCTCGTAAGCCCCTAAAATTAGAAGATTGTGCTTTAAAGCTATTCGTACAGATTTTTTTGAGTTCGAATTTATGTCGTGAACATTTTGAAGAAAGTGATTACGAGGAAATATTCAAGGTTTAAAATTCTGACACTTTCCATGTCAAGTACTTGATTTAAAATACTGAAAACACCGAAAATAACGAAATATTGAAATAAAAGCAAACTCATGAATGAACATTAAATGAAATGAATGAACGAAATGTCAAAATTTTTGTAGGCCGTAGGGACCTAGCTATGGTCACGCCATCTACAATTAGCTTTGCCCGACCTTCCCCATTGCTGAATATTTCAAAATCTATGTCTGGATGTGAGAATTAGAGCGGGTAAATTTGCTGCGTGTGTACTTATCATAATATTTCAAGAGGATGTTGTGATAAAGACTTGTAGAGGGAGGTGCAAGAACTGCAAGAATTCAATTTGATTCTCTATGGTTCCATAGTATGGAATTGGATTTTGGTAGGTTTTTAAAACTCTATTGTTTATTCCGTGTCATCGGCATCGATGGATGCTTTTACAAGTTACATTACGTTTTTGTAATGAGATTAAAATGGGTTGAAAATTAAATAAAAACAACGTACAGGTTGTGAAAAAGTGAAGTTATCAACTCAAATACAACTTAAAATGTGATCATGGCTACTTCTACAACAGTGTTAGTCATAACATTTTGGCTTCGGTGCACAATAGTGTATGGTTACGAGTTCATATCACAATATCCTAATCAGCCTAATGAGACATACTACTTCTATCATCTCGTCGTGGACAGAGTCAGCGGCCAAGTATACGCTGGTTCGTTGAACTGGGTTCACCAGTTAAGCCCTGACTTGAAACCAATCCATGTTATAGGCACGGGTCCGATACTAGACAACCCAATGTGTCATGCAAGTGGGTGCCCTTCAGCTGACATACAGACTACGCGGACTGATAACGTGAACAAAATATTAGTGATAGATCAAGAATCTGGAAGAGTGATCGCATGCGGTTCAGTCGCTCAGGGTTCCTGTACCAAGTACAAGCTTGGCGACCTGTCTGCGAAGCCCGACTTCGTTCCTGTTAGTGTGGCAGCCAATGACGCTGATGCATCGACTTACGCTTTCATCGGGCCTGAAAGGTATAATTCATGGGACCGATCCAATGTGCTGTATGTGGGGACTACATTCACTAACAATGGAGAGTACAGACACGATGTTCCTGCGATCTCCAGCCGCGACCTGATGACTCTCGACACTGCACAATTAACTTTTAACAAACAAAGTTCAATACAAATAGATGTCAAGTACAGAGATAACTTCCTAGTGCAGTATGTGTATGGCTTTAACGCTAGTGACTATGCATATTTTTTAATAATCCAGAAGCATTCCCACCTTGCTGGCAATGAGGAACTGGGGTATGTGTCCCGCCTCGCTCGCACTTGTGTTAATGATGACAACTATAACAGCTACACTGAAATGACTCTGGAGTGCCATGTTCGAGAAGAAACTGTTAGTGGTAAGAATGAAGTGGTCAATTATAATTTAGTTCAAGATGCTAAGATTGCAAAGGCTGGTTCAAACTTAGCAGCCCAGCTGGGTATAGAGACAGGAGATCCTGTTCTTATAGCTATTTTTAGTCCATCAAAAAGTATTTCTAATGAACCAATGGCTAAGTCCGCTATTTGTGTATTTTCTTTGCAAGAAATAGAAATTAAGTTTAATGAAAATGTTCACATGTGTTTCAATGGCAGCACTAAAGCACGCAATATGGGGTACATATCAGGCATGATATCTGATGGAAAATGTCCCAGTGTTGGTTCAACAGGAAATATTCTTAATTTTTGTGAGGTAGGTCTTAAAATTAGTGGACTTTATCCTATAAAAACAATATCTGTTATTAACTGGAACGATACTTTGATAACTTCTGTCACTATGTCTGTAACAGGTTTACATACTGTAGCATTTCTAGGCACCAATAATGGAATTCTGAAGAAAGTTCTTATTGATGCTGATAAAGCAATAGAGTATTCAAGTGAAGCAATCTTGCCTGGTCAGAGAATTCTACCAGACACAACACTGTCACCATATCAAAAAACACTATATGTGTTAGCAAGAAATTCAATAGTGCAGATACCAACTGAAAGATGTGCAGAACATGGAAATTGTTCCGCTTGTCTAGAATCAAATGATCCCCACTGTGGATGGTGTTCTTTGGAAAAACGTTGCACAGTTCAAAATATGTGTCAAAAAGGGACTCAAAGTGCACCAAGATGGTTGTCTCAATACATTGGCCAGCAGTGCATTGATTTTGAACAGATTCAACCTGACAGAATATCTATGAATGAAGTAACAACAGTGCAGCTTATAATTAGAACTTTACCAGAACTGCCTTTTGAAGCAAAATACAAGTGTGTGTTTGGAAATGCTCCTGCCATAGATGCTGCTGTAACATCAAATGGCCTAGCTTGCCCTACACCAGATGTGAAGCATAGACCTAAAATTCCACAAACTCAAGATCATGTGTATGTTTCACTTTCTGTTCACTCATCAGAAACAAATAAGGATTTTGTTTCCAGAAACTTTGCTTTTTATGATTGTTCTAAACATTCAACATGTCACTCTTGTATATTGAGTGAATGGGCTTGTAATTGGTGCATATATGACAACAGGTGCACCCATGATACCTCTGTTTGTCAAAGAACCATAATAAGTGGTGAAAATAATCCAACTAAACTGCTGAATCATGGCATTGGACATTGTCCTAGAATAAGACAATACAAGAAACCTATTTTACTACCAAATAATGTGCCTAAAGAATTGGAACTTGAAGTTGAAAATCTACCTCACTTACAACCAGGACACACTGGATTTCAGTGTATAGTGAGTATTGAGCAAGCCAACATGATACTCCCTGCTAGAGTTGAATCTAATCACTATATAGTGTGTGACAAAACAACTTATTCATATGAAGAAGATGTAGGAGAATACAATGTGAGTGTTAAAATTGTCTGGAATCATAAACATTATATAGATACAATCAACATCACATTGTACAAATGTGAAATTCTCGGATCACATAGAGAACATGCTGATTGTTCTCTCTGTATAACCCGAAACTCTATCTACAAATGCACCTGGTGTGGAAACTCTTGTTCTTACAGTGAAACATGTTTAGAAAATCCAGTAACTGAGTGCCCAAAACCTAGAATTGATATGATCAAACCTCTAAGTGGACCAATAGAAGGAGGCACCATAGTAACTATTGAAGGCAGTAACCTTGGTTTAAGAGTTGAAGAAGTATCTGGTAAAGTTCGAATTGGTGATGTTCTATGTGAAATAGTAGACTTTGAAGTCTCAGTAAGCATCACATGTCGCACAGGACCGTCTAATGGCTCTGCTGTAGCACCTGTTATTGTGGAAAATGATTCTGGCCACACAGAATCATCTGTTTTGTTCAGTTATAAAAACATTAAACTTCAGGGCCTCTACCCAACACTAGGACCAGTTGCAGGTGGCACCCAGTTAGCTATAGGGGGGCAGCATTTGAACATTGGCTCATCTATCTCTGCTTTCCTGGATGAACTGCCATGTTCTGTGAATAGTACACAGACCTCAAACAGCAGATTAATATGCATTACTCCAAAGGCAACTGCACCCAGAGTGATTCACACGTTGACAGTGGGAATAGATAATGCTAATCGAACTTTGTATGGAGATTTGTTCAATTATACAGCAGACCCAACTATTATGGAAATAAAACCATTGAAAAGTTTTGTATCTGGAGGCAGAATGATAACAGTTCATGGTACAAACTTACACACAATCCAGAAACCTCTTATGAAATTGTATTTTGCCAATGAAGTGCTACCTGTGAACCATACAGCTTGTACTGTGCTCAATGAACATCAGATGGAATGCCCCAGTCCTGCAGTAAATAAAAAATATTTCGACATTTTGCAAGCAACAAAAACTCAGACTAGTACTCCACAAATAGCAATGAAAGTCGGTTTTGTTTTGGACAATGTAGAAACAATGCATGAAAAACACTTTAATCCCCCTCGAACTCATATGGTGTTTGTTGAAGATCCTCATGTTTATCAATTCCCAAATAAGGGCATTAAATCTTACAAAGGAGATCCATTGGTTATAGAGGGTGAAAATTTAATAAGAGCAAGTGATGAAACAGATGTAATTGTTACAATTGGAACAGAACCTTGTAATGTTACGAGCCTAACAATGCAACAGCTTTTATGCACGCCTCCTGAAGTACAACCAGCTAATACTGATGAAAATGGTTTACAGATAGCAGAAATTAATTTACCTTTGGTGGTTGTAAAAGTTGGGAAAAACTTGCGATTTCCTATTGGCTATCTTCATTACGAATTACTAAGAAACTACAATTTTCCGCCGGAAGTTATCGCTGGAATCGCTGGTGGTACTTTCTTTCTAGTGCTTATATTCATGATTGTATTAGTGATGTATAGACGGCGTAGTACAAAAGCGGAAAGGGAATATAAAAGAATACAAATTCAGATGGATACTTTAGAGAGCAATGTTAGATTAGAATGTAAATTGGCTTTTGCTGAGCTGCAAACTGATATGTCTGATTTGGCAGCTGATTTGGAACATTCAGGTATACCGACGCTAGACCACGTAAACTATGTTATGAAGGTATTTTTCCCAGGAGTATCAGACCACCCTATATTGAACGTCCAACGTCAATTATTTATAAACGCTCCCAGAACCAATTACGATGCAGCTATGATTCAATTTGAGCAGCTTTTGAATAATAAATGTTTCCTTTTGTCATTTATAGACACATTAGAGTCACAAAAATCATTTAACATTCGTGACAAAGTAAATGTGGCTTCTTTGTTGATGATAATACTCATGGGGAAAATGGAATACGCAACAGATATTTTAAAATCTCTATTGTTACGTCTCATTGATAAATCTATTTGCAATAAGCATCCTCAACTAATGTTAAGAAGAACTGAAAGTGTGGTTGAAAAAATGTTAACAAATTGGATGGCTTTATGTATGTATTATTATCTCAAAGACTATGCAGGGTCCTCGCTGTTTTTGCTCTTCAAAGCAATCAAACATCAAATCGAAAAAGGTGTTGTCGATGCAATAACTCACGAAGCTCGATATTCTTTATCGGAAGAGAAGCTTTTGAAAGAACAGATTGACCACCAGACCATAACACTGCATTTAGTACAAGATGATTTTGATGAAAAAGTTCAGTGCAAAGTTTTAGATTGTGATAGTATTTCACAAGTTAAAGCGAAGATATTAGATGCACTTTTTAAAAATACCCCGTTCTCTATGAGACCATCCGTCCATGAAGTTGATTTAGAATGGCGACACGGAAGGGGAGGACATGTTACGCTTCAAGATGAAGATGTTACCACTAAGACGATAAATGGATGGCGTAAATTAAATACGTTAGCTCATTACGGTGTCAAAGAATCCGCCGTCATGTCCTTGATATCCCGCCAAAACGACAGTTTTAACACTCCGTACAAAATACCCTGTAAGAATTGCACAGGAATATACTGTTCTAATTCCCATATAAGAGTATATAACAGTGACATTACAGACCAAAATGTTCATTACTATCACTTGGTGAAACCTATAGAATACCAGCATATTATCAACAAGTCGTCAGAACATAGTCACAAAGCTATTCCAGAGATATTCCTCACTAGGCTCTTGTCTACGAAAGGCACAGTCCATAAGTTCGTTGATGACTTCTTCAGCACTATACTTACTGTCAACGAAGTATTGCCACCAGCAGTTAAATGGCTGTTTGATCTCTTTGATGACGCGGCACGGACACATGGTATCCTGAATCCTGAAGTAGTCCATGCTTGGAAGTCCAATAGTTTACCACTTAGATTTTGGGTAAATCTCATAAAAAATCCAGATTTTATATTTGATATAAATAAAACGGCGACTGTTGACTCTTCATTATCAGTTATCGCTCAAACTTTTATGGATGCTTGTTCATTAACAGAACATCGATTATGTAAAGATTCTCCTTCTAACAAATTACTTTTTGCTAAAGACTTGCCTACATATAGGGAAATGGTTATAAGATTTTATCAATCTGTATCTCAATTACCTCAAGTGACAGACCAAGAGCTAAGTACTTCTATGCAGCAACTCTCGGTGGAACAGTTGAATGAATTCGACACTCTGTCTGCCTTGAAAGAGTTGTATATCTATGTCAGTAAATATAGAGAACAAATTATATTAGGACTAGAAAACAAAATGCACTTAGCTCATAAATTAGATAATATAGCATGCACTATGGAAGGGGATCCTACATCTATATGCTGACTATATGACACCAGTCACGATTTGATTGCATTTACGTAATTTATTTATATAATACCTACTTTGTAAAAAGAAGCTTTAATTTATTCTGAAAATACTCAGATCTAATAAACTGATATGTAAAAAGACTGTAAAATATCAGTTTCATAACTCTAGTTAGAAAGTACAAATTTTTTTTTTCAATGAATCACGATGAAAAACTTAATAGCTATGGACTTATTTTTTGTCAAAGTACCTATTTAATAAGAAAGTATTTTGTAAGTATCAAGTGGAATTATTGTAACTATATTGGCATTTTTTACTCATCATTACGGTATGGGACTATTTGAACAAATATTTTCTTATTTGGATATTGACGAAAACTAAACCTAACTTTAAAAAAAAATGTCGTCGTATAACTAAACTAAAATTTATTAAAATGTATATTCTTCCTTAGCGACTTTTTTGGAGTACATCTCCCTATGTTAACGGGATGTTTCAAAATGTACCCAGCACCGGTGCTAATGATTTGTATCTCAGATTATAGAGTAAGAAGAGTATTAATATAATATACCAAAGCTCTATCGGTTGGCTAACATGTTTTGTTTGCCTGGAGAAGTTTTGCAGACATTCATCACAATTCAAATTTTTGGATCAAAATATACGTACGGATTTATGTTAACTGTATATACAAGCAACATTTGTAGCAACATTACTTATCCTTAAAATGAAACTAAAACTTGACAGAAGTAAAACAATAGAAAAAAAACCACAAAATCTATTAAAACACACACCAAGCACAGTAACTGTAGGATAGTCTGGTTTCGTGTTTGGCGAAAACACTGAAACAAATGCATAGACTTTGAAAACAAACGGTCCCTATAATAAAATTTAAAAATGGCAGATAAACACACACATTCCATTAGGTATTTTTAATAATAAATTTGTAAACTTTTAGTAGTAACCACTGAATTAGACAACTTATCAGTTATCACCAAATACGGCGATAACAATGGCTTAAATAAATACTATTATTTCAACTTTATCAATGAGAAACAAAGAGTTTCCGCCAGGACTGGGTTTTTTGTTTTATGGAACCTGAATCATCTCCTATAGTGCAAAGTTCAAATGGTCCCATAAAACAAAATTTGGAAAAATTATACTTAATGCATTTAATCTCCCAGTGGCCATGCTATTTTTATAATTTTAATATAAAGTGAATTAATGCTCTCTTTTAGGAACAACAGATATGATTTTATGAGAATGATGATATAAATCTGGCACTGAAATTATTTTCTAATGTAAATGTTCTAATTTGTATTTATATCTAAATTACTTAACTATTGATGTGTATTACGCTAAGATGTATGTGTAAAGAGAAATAAGAATTAATTAAGGAAAATGTTGTGATATTTGTATTTGGAATATTGATAGTATTAATTTATCATGTTAAATACTCTAATTTATTCAGCAATTGATTGATACAAATTTTACTTTTAATAAAATATTACTTTAAAGAAGTCAAGGCTTGCCACAATTAACAAGCACTATTTGTGTTACTTCTCTGTAAAGCAACAAAATACCATTCTCATTGTTTAAAATTACTTTGTGATCTCATTATGTTTTTGCTCAACTATCTTTTATATATTGTCAATTTGTATAAAGAAAACTCAGTTTTGCTCTTTTCTATATAAAACTCGAATGTATTGTAAAAAAAAATTGGCAGATAATGTCGTAATAATATTCCATTTACAAAATACGTTTAAAAATAGTAATATTTAGATATAATAACTTGCTAGAATTTAAGACAGCGTAAATTCGCCCGTCTTTGAAATTTTATATTATTGACTTAGAAATATACTTATTTATCAATCCTTTTGTAATGAATAATTTCAATATGAATGGGATAAAACAAAATAACGGAGTATTATTCTTTTAACGTTTATTACATTTACATAAATAAAACATAGAACTTTTAGGAAATTCAGACATAAACCGAAAGTCATTTAAATTAGGTACTTATTTCTTATTGAAAAAAAAACAAGAATATGTACTGTCAGCAAAATTACAATAATTTATGAATTACATTGATTGTGTGATCCTCTTTTTTTAAATTTTGTACTGTTTAATCTCGACATATTCATAGTTAGCTAAATTAACAACAATTACAGATAACAATGCTATTATTTGAATCTATCACATTGAAAGCTATTAGTATTCCTATGCTTTTAAACTTGCGTATTACATTTGTCTAGCGGTGGGTAATCTTTATTCCGGCAAGTGAATTGATTCACTTATTCCGACTCCGGGTACGGTACCGGTTCACCTTATTTATTCCTTTGGCACCGTTTGGCACCGGCACTCACTCGCTCATTTTGGTTCCCCGGTTTCGCAGAACATTTTATTCATTTGGTTCACTGGATCATTTGGCACATTTTGAATTGAACAGTTGGTTAGATAAAGCGATACGACGTGTTCCGAGTACTTCCGAGTGACTTGAGCGAGTGAACGAGAGTGAATAGTGAACGCGCGCTCCGGAATCATTTGGTACCGCGGTGCCGGTAAGGATTGTGAGGAATAAATAAGGTTTACGTATCCGCGTTCGGTACCGGCTCCTTTGGATCAGTACCTCCGGAGTTACCCACCGCTACATTTGTCGTACACTCTTCGTGATTTAATAAAGCATGTAAGTGTTATTCGTTGAATTTAGATTTTCGAAACAAATAATATGTATTATGAATGGAGGACTGACCCCCTGATTGAAGTGCTGAAAATGCTGTTAGCGAAAATTATTACTTACAAAAATATATAGACATTTGACAAGTAGGTAATGTCAGATTTGTATCTTTCACACGTTAGGCATTCTGAATATTGACATATGACAAGTAGGTGTAATAATATACTTTGTATCTTCATAGCACGTTATGCCTATTAAATCTCTACTCGGTTTGGATATTAAATACAGCTGTCCATCGATCAAAGACGCGATTATTCCACAAGATAATTTCTTAATCGTTTTTCCAACTCTCGTTCTACCTAAACACTCGTCAATACATTTAGATTAGTGGAATTACTTGGAAGTGTTAAATCTATAAATTCACCTTATTATTTTATGAAATTAAACGCATTGCTTTTTTTTCATGTAATGCCGATCTGCTCAGGAACGGCAAAAATAATCATGAAGCCACATACACTAGCACCGTTTACCCGTAACAATTTAATTGAATTGCAGAGTATATATATGATATCCAACTGTATGGGGCAAATCAATTAGCCTTTTTTTTCTTCATAGAACGAATTTCGGTGAGATCCTAACCACCATTGGAATAAACAGAATATTCCAATGAACAAGAACTCTAACGAACATGATTGTATAGATTATTATCAGCATTTTCAGTAAGCCATTTCAACGTTTTAAAGTCTGACTAGGCCTTAGAATCGGGCTTCGAAAGTATAAAATAGTCTCACTACACGAATATTGTGCAGGCATTTAAATTCGCAAGTCTTAAAACGGTTGCAGTGACATACACTCGTTGCAATGAAATAGTGATCACAGTAGGCTTTACATTTGTGTGAGTAAGCGCCGCAAAACCGTAGCTACGCTCCAATACGATTGGTCCAAATCCAGTCAAACATTGCATGTAGACGTAACACCACTCACAAAAACGCATAGCTTTACAAACACTAAAACATCGAAATACCTGGCAGTCATTTAATTAAACATCAAAGTTGCTCGCAGCACATACTTGCGCGTACGCAACCATCCAATCGGACGTAAATATTATTTAAAGACATTGTATTGTTATCATCACATTTTTTGCTACACGCTACCAAAGTTTTTGCTTCTTTGTCTTAGCATGCAGTACATAGTTTCTTACAATAGAAATGGGTTTCTAATTTACTGTACATATACAAAACCTCGTCTTCCCTGAACTTTTATCAGGATTTCGACCCACCCTCGACTTATGAACATTACTTTGGACGGAAGTTATGTTAGCCCTGAATAAAGCTCACAAAACATCGCTAAGCGAACAATTCCATAACGTTAAATGTTTTCATATGACAGTACAAACTTCATTACAATGTATAAGTTTAAAAACCCATTTCCAGTCCATACACTTGCAAAAAAACAACTGAACAATATCTTTTTCTCGATATAAATTCATATGAACAAATGCTTTATTATTCATTGCAGTATTGTGGTGTTAGTTATAAAGCTTAATAATGTATTTTCTACCAGCTATTAATCTTTATTCTATTGCAAATACATCATATTTTAACGAATCATAGGTATCTTCTGAATTTGACATTACGCATTATGTATAATTTTGCACTGAATTCCATCTAATAATATGAACATTAAAGGAATTCAATGCATGGAAATTAAACTAATGAAATATATTTTAATAGTTTGTCTAATCGGTAAGTATTAACTTGACATTCAACTATTAATTGTGCAAATCCTTATTTGTACTATTTATATATTAAATATCAACAAAATATTTAACAAAACAGAATCTTTATAAAATTGTGATTCTATAAATATCCAAACTTCATGTACTGGTAAGTTTGTAAATGATTCTCACTTGTGGCGTCAAACAACAACATTACATATAATACTTGACTTAACCGGGACTAGAACCCAATGCCGTTAAACAAAAGTAGCTGTTTGCACGACCGTCATAATTTCCACACAAGTGCACATCAATTAAAATGTAATAATACAAATAATATATCACAATGTCAAAAACCTCCTCTGTGTGCATTCGAATAAAATTAAGGAAATAAGGCGTGGCATAGACCGTACAACGATTAAAAAATGTGGAAGGCAGTATCATAAATGCAAAAATGTTTTGTGCAGGTTACAACAGACCGCATTTTAAAGTCGCGTTGACATTTATTTCGATGAAGAAAATACTGATATAGAAGTTTAAATGGTATTCTCAACTACTGCATAATAAATTCAAAAGTTACGCCTCACCTGATCGCCTTAACTAGTCACAACATAAAACAATGGACATTAATTCACATACATTTCGACATAGAGCCTGGGAAACATTTTATAACGAGTTCACAATAAATATTTCTAAAAAGCTTATGTGCTGTTTATAATAAATCGCCTCTTAGGTCCTGCCTAATATCTTACTTAGGGCATAAAAGGAATGACGCGTTCCATACTAGGCTTTGGTAAATACGGTTTTGCCTTCTATATCAATATATCACGTATAAAAACGTGGTGGAGAATGGTTACCTCAAAAAGATGTATGTACTTACAACACAATTTAAGTACTTTGTAAAAATGTTACTGCTGATGAAATGGACTGCAGTATTTTTATATTAGTTATTCTAATAATAAATATTAGACAATATAGGTATAGGGCTCTACGAGCCACGAGTTAATGTAATAATGTCTAGTATGCTTTCATGGGTGATTTTTCTAGTGGATCGCGATAGACGATCGTGGCTGATTTGATGAGGTCGGGTTCCTCTTCGGAGGGATAGCACTCGGCGGAGGCGTCGACGTCTTTTTGCGAGCACTTGTTGTGTGCCATGAGCAGGCCTCCAGCTAGCCCGACCAGTGCGCGGTCCAGCCAGTTCACCGGGTTGGCGTACACCAGACCTCCTTCGTAGAAACCCAAATGACCGCCGTGTGCGAGTTCGAGATACATTGCCTTATCGTGCGAGCCTGTAATAATAAAAAAATAACATTTTTAAAACACTAGATAGATACTGCGGTAAATTATTAGGAGATTCATAAACATTTTTTTTTCACAAGTTGCCGTTATCAGCGTATCTGTCACATCACTTGATCATGCAAAATATTTCACAAAGATAATTTTATTTTTATTAAATAATATGAATCGGGCTTTCGCAGAAACCACTCTTGGTTTATAACTACTGGTTGTAGAATTAAAAGAATGTCCAGTGACAGAAATTTTCTTGCTGACAACACAAACACTTCCACTTTAACGAACACCTTCTGAACCTAAAACGAAATTTCTGATGAAACGTTAACCTTGAATATCCGAATTTAGTAAACTTAGGTCATGTTAAAATATGGAGATTTACAATATCAAGTTCCACTGGTTTCTTTCACATGCAGGTACAATGTTAATGACCTCATTTGTGTTGCGCAATGTTTTCAATAACATTCGTTAACATTCAAATTATGCAGAAACCATACGGAGAAAGTGCATACTAATAGGTATAGATCATTTATAGATTCTTCGTATACATAATAAAGTAAGGTAAGTAAATCACGATAGTCTATATGGACGGGTCATATATAACACGCAGACGACAGAAAAAGCCTTCATTAATAATGTAAATGAATTTACGAAATACCGGTGAGTCCGGTGACGCCACATTACCAAACATTGCCAAGATGTTTGTTCACTCATTCATTCAAAATTCCTCTTAGATAAACAACTGTCGAACGATACTACTAATGAACAGACTGTTCAGGTAGACAGAAGCTTGAAAGCACCTAACAACAATACTGACCTTGAAATCCGGTATACCAACTTGGTGGTTTTATAAAGTCAGACCGTAGTCATTAGTCACTCAGACAAAAAAAAAACGGACATTTAGACACACATATTTGTACAGAAATCCAAACACACAGTTCACTGCATTATTTAGTTTCAAAGGATACGATGTGATACCGAGAAATGAGGGCTTTCATAGTATAAATGTCGATGGTTATAGCAGTTTGGGAAGCCCAAAGAAACGATAGACAGATTGTGTGAAAGGGAAACATAATTATCATGGTTCGAAACGTGGGATGAGAGACTTAAGAAAAAAAAAGACATCATACTAGGGATGGACGATATACATCGATGTATTTTAAACACTCGATGTATTGAACCGATGTATCGTTATTACTTCAGCATCGAATATATATCGATGTTTTTCATTCGATTCATCGAATACGCAAATTATAGATGAATGTACTATGAGTATAACCACCACTGACTGACGACTGCAGTGACTTTCACGTTTCTTGAGATGGAACGTTATAATCAGTCAAACTGAATCCGATTCTGATAAGTCCGATAAAAATGAACAGACCTTTTCATTATGGAGTGATCACCATGAGTTAGTGCATCTTAACTGGAAAAGTAACAAATGATGAAAATGTTTTGTCTGACGAACTTTCAGCTTATCTCAGAACTCCTGTTGGAAGACTGAACGAAAATCCGTTAGAAATCTGGAGGGATTATAAAATACAATTCCCGAAGCTGTACAAAATAGCTTTTAAGTATATAACAATTGTTGGCACATCTGTCCCTTTAGAAAGACTCTTTTCACAGGCAGGGCTAGTTTTGACTGAGCAACGAAACCGAATGAAGGGAAAAGATTAAGTAAACTATTGTTTATACATAGCATTGAAAAAAAATATTGAAGATGTAAAGAAAATAAAGCTATATTGGCTGTGTGTTTGTGAATTTTTCCTTGTACTTACCTAGTTTTCTTTAATGCCTAAACATGTTATTGCGAAAACAATCGATGTTTTAGAAACATCGATCTATTTGTCAATACATCGTATTAACATCGATGCAACTGATCCATGCATTACATCAAATAAAACATCGATGTATATTTTAAATGTCCATCCCTACATCATACGCTCCAGTAAAATTGGAATATGAGCAGAAGAATGATGGCGTATTGAAAAAAAATGTCTGCAAATCACTACTTACTGACAAATTCCCTGACGATGGGTAATAATGGTTCGGGTACTATGGGGTCATCGCGCGCGTTAATGAATATCATCGGGGTTTTTATATTCTTGAGGTAGAATGCCGACGAACTCCATTTGTAGAGGTCCGCCACAGATTCGAAGCCGTACATTCTCCTGAAAAAACATAATAAAACTGTATTTATAAGTAGGTACTCGCTTGGTAACACAAATGTCAATTTCGCCATTAGCGTATGTTTGATCATAATAATATCTGTTGATTTTCCAAATACTGTTAATTTTGTAGGGTAGATTTAGGTGGGGCACAGCTGCATTCCATCGGATATTCCAAAGTCTGTCTGCATGTTCTGGGCCTACCGTGTGGTTTTACGGCCAAACCCAATAACCTAAGACAGATCGCTACCTACTGATGATACACACTTTAATTGACTGTTAATTCTATCGGTCCCTGTGAAACAAATAGCTGTCAACACGATATAAGGGTCGCATGCTTTGGCTTTATTGGGAAGTTTTAATAAGATATTCATAGGTTTTCTATCTCCAGTACGCCAAAATTGGAGATAGATACGTTATAGGGTTCGGCCGTAAGTAAAAGTCTATCATATCCCTACGCCTTTGACATTTCCACACAATTAAATAAAGATCGCGGTGCCTGGCAACATATACTTTTGACAATTTTTACTAGTTGGTGACCCACTATGTGGTTATTGGCAACGACCCGTCTTAGGTGACTCGATAAAAGTGCGTTGACACGGCTTAAGTTTAAAACCACAACAAATATTGCAGATCGCGTGATCGGTCAAAGATCATAAGCACGATAAATTGGCGCAGGTGCACCACAATTACCTATTTACCCCAATTGACTGTTACAATAATATGTACATAGGACAAACATCCGTTTACCGATACACGGAAGTTATAGAAAAAGGGAAGTAAGGTACCTATTCTAATTTCGTTGTTAAACAAGCATCAAAAGGTTGTTACCATGCATAAATTGAATCAATCATTTCTGCCGCGCTAATTAGAAGTGCAGTAAGGCGGTTATTCGTAAGTTCAAGTAAATGGCGCTCAATAAAAGAGCTCAATACAAAAATCATCACAAAACATTCAAAACTCAAAACATTTTAAAAGAGTAACTGTGGAGTTTCTTGCCCATTCTTCTCCATACGAAACTACCTTTTGGACTAAAATCAATTCTATTTTAATGTAAATGTTGACGTTCAAAAGTGACTTTTATGTGCCTATTTGAAATAAATTCTTTGACTTGACTGGATTCCGAATCTATAAGTACTTAAGTAACAAAATTTTCCAAAAACCCTTACCGCGTTTCTAATTAGCGCGGCAGATTTATGTATAACTCGGGCAAATGAACATGGCACCTGGCTCGGAACTATGAGAGATATTTTATATTGGTTGGCCGCAATCACTACTGCTGAGCATGAGTTCCTGGGTTCGATTCCCAGGTCGGGCAACGTGTTATTGGGTTTTTCTATCTAGAATTTCTCAGTAGCTGCGCGGAGTCTGGATTTTTGCCCGGTTGATGGCAATAGGCTCGCCCCCTATCACATAAGACCTAAACATAACTGGTGAAATGTGGGAGTACTATAGGTACACCTCTCAACCCTTCCGGGAAACAAGGCGTGATGTTAGATGTTACGTTACGTCATTCGAAACAGGTGCCATGATAATTCGCCCGAGTTTTAAGTACCTTACAGAAATGACTGGCACACAATGGCAGAAAACTGGCGTGTGTGGGAGAGGGATGCATTTGTCCAGCAGTGGGACATAACAGGTTAGGTAGATAGATAGACTAACTAAACCCGCGGTTTCTGAAAAATCTGAAGTCAAATTTCAATAAACTTACATTTACAGCAAACACTTTATCAGACTTCCAAAAGTTCCAGTCTTTGTTAAAATCCTTTACGACAATTATTCGATTTTATAACAGCTACGTGTTAATAAGTTCTCAGTCTGCTTACTCGTCGGAAACTACACGGCTAATATACCAACTTAATAAGTATTAATTACGTAAAATTAACACGCAAGCATGATGTAGGTAGGTTTACCAGAAATGTCTAATTCATTTTTGAGTGCAAGTATCATAATCGTATGGACCAGAACTACTTTCTGATATATAATTTTGTTGCGTATGCAGTTATTTTGGTTAGTCAGGTGTCTAGGCCTAAGGTCTGTGCGCACTTGAACTTAAAATAAGTGTTGTTTTTGTAGTATAAAGGAATTTATGGAAAATCAAAATTTTAAATTAGTATAATTATTATAAGAATTATAGCATTTTTTTTAAAAATAATTGTGAATAATTGCATGGTAGGTGTTAACTTAATAAAAATTTGAACGCTTGCTTGCAGGCAGAATATAATTACACATAAGATTAAAGTACTCACTTTACCTAAATGTATTTCTAGCAAATAAACGTTTGATTTGATTTTTTCGTCGTAAGAGGCTTCAATAACTCAACCGGTCATGTATTATAAGGATGCTTGCATTGCTGTAATTTGTGATTGTTTTATTTCAAATGAACAATAAGCCGTTTGTTCTAGTAAGTGCAGGCGAAAGGTCGATAAGTCGAGGACATTTGGAAACAATGATTATGTGTGTGACTAATGATTCAAAATGACGATTTCGCACATATTACCTATACGAATTATTCTAGGGTTTCAACGAGTTTGCACCTATGATCTTGTATGAAAGGTCAAGGAAATGTATTGTTAATTTTGACAACCAACAATAATTTTTCGTTCAAATCACAAAAGTCATTATTTGACAGCTGTATGAAATGGCGGATTGACAAAGTGTGTCAATTTGATTATGCAATTTATTTGCTTTACATCGGATGCTCTAACGCACTGCTTTCGTACTAGGAACGAATGCTATGAAGAGGTATAGTTGTTAGTATGTTTGTTTTTACAAATCTCTTAAATTTCTAAGCCGATTACGTAAAATATTTCACGGATAAAAAACTACACAATTCCCGAGTCGTTGCTTACTGGTTGCACACTGGTTGCTTATTGAATTGTATAGTTTTTCATTTCACATTGATTCATTTGTTTTTTTTTTGGACTTTGATTCTGTAATTACTTTAACTCACACATTAGTACTTGTTAAAAAATAAGGAAATCATCTATTTTTACTGCCACCACTGCAATGGTTACGGCCGAGACCTACGAGTTATAGGTCGTAGGTTCAATCCCAGACAGGCGCTATGCTTTGTGTAAATTATTTCATCACCACTGCTCACAAAGCGGTGAAGGAAACCATCGTGAGGAAACCGGCATCTCTTGGAACCAAAAATTCGAAGACATGTGACATCTACCAACCCGCACTGGGCCTGCGTGGTGGATTACGGCCCACTCCCTCTCACAGAGAGGAGGCCTGTGTCCCAGCATAGCATAGATTATGCTATGCCACTTTTACAATATTTCTAAATATGTGAGCACCATGTATCTATCACATAATTAACTTACCAGCCCTTGCTTTGGATTTAATTCATTTGACCTATTATGGTATAGTAATTTTATTGTAGGTGATCGTCTTCACATATAATTAAATTATTCATTAATATGTACAAAATATTGTAAAACATTTTAAAAGAGTAACGGTGCAGTTTCTTGCCCATTCTTCTCCATACGGAACTACCGTTTGGAAGGGGCAACTAGTTTTTTTTTTTTTTGAAAATTTTGACGTTCAAAAGTGCCATTTATGTGCCTATTTGAAATAAATGATTTGAATTTGAAGTGCCATATGATACTTTTATTGCCAGAAAAATGCAGTTTCTATGGGAAACTCCCTGCTCCCTCGATAGTACAAAGATTTATTTAAGCCTTACCTGGAATAGGCCTCGTCGAGATCAGGCAGTGTCCCCGCCGACACAATCATCTTCTCATCTAAACGATATTTGTTTTTCATTTCAGGGTTCAATAGCATCCTTTTGTGCCGCGTTATGATGTTGCGGTAGTTGTCTGTCATTATGTACAAGTAGAAACGACGGAAGTTCTGCCATTGCAGGAGGTACACCATTGTGCTAGAAGTAATAGGAATAAGGTTTACTTGTTCAGCGGTTTATTGGGTGGTGGTTGAATGAAGCGTAAATGGTTGGAAAATTGATATTTTAATTAATTATACATTATATGGAAACTCTTGCGTTTGAGAGCTCTTCATGCCAGTCGCTGTCGGTCTCACATCTCAACTTTCTTTTAAGAATATCAATGCGAACTCTCAATTGGCTGTCAGGAGCCCGATAACGTATGAATAATAAATCTAAATCTGATTATATTTCAACTCTCCATTTATACAATATCCAGGTGAGAGTCAGGCGGATATTTAGTAAAATACTGATAAATGCTTCTATTTCTGTGAGGAGGTTTATACAAACTCTTTTACACGTCAATCACATTTTAAAATATACTGATATTCAGAATGAAACAAGATTAATAAAACGTTAAACTGTTCGGACCCCGATTTGCTCTGAAGAGAGGTGTGTCAGTTTATAAGTGCTGATCTACGCACTATTTAGGTCAACACAAACAACTATAAAGATAACGTCACCATTCGTGAAATGTATTTCTGCTAATCGAAAAATAAACAAGACAATAAATCAGAACATTGCGGAATAAATATATGTACAACTTAAACGAGTATTTGTGCAACCAAGTTCCGTCTTTACTAGAAAATACTTAAGGTTGTTTTTGCAAAAACCAGCCTAATAGCTATGTGGTTTGGAAAGACATTGAAAACTAACAAGCAGTTTCAACATTTGAGATAGCATACAATCTAGCTTCTCCAAAAATTTTTATAAGTGATACCCACACTCGGTAGATGACATCTATCTCTTTATTTTTCGCCATAACAGTCCGTAGAAGGGTCTACGAGTCGTTATGTCCAAAAATAAACAAATCCCAATATCCCTATTTACATTATTATCCAAAATTATAAACTTCAAATGATCATTTTATATTCACGTAACGTTTTCCTTGGTGTGCGCCCGACAAAGAGATCTGATGTGGCATTTAGGGTTACCAACTTTTTCTATCGAATATATAGTATTTTTGAAGTTAAAAAAATTAAAATGAAAATAGTATGTGGTTAAAATATGTAAGTACTAAATTTTTTAAATGAATATTTTTTGCTACTCTGCACCTTATTTTTTTTAAAGCATTCATATGACAATCTAAATTTAAGTTAAAAAAACAATTCAGATTTTATTAAATTTAAAGTGGCTGTGTTGCGTTCGTCTCTCCATTTCGTCTTCATCAGAAAATATGCGTTCTGTGAACGCTGATGTTGCAGGAATTGAAAGAAGAAATGATACAATCTTTAAAATATTAGGCATTTCTGAACCATTTAAGAGAAATTTTCTTGCCACTTTTCAACAGTTGATTTAGAAGAAACTTTTAGTCAGCAAGTACAATATCCATTTCTTTTTTTATTTGATTGATATCGGAGTACAAATTGTTAAAATTAATTTTTAGTTTCTCAGCTATCTCAAATATTTCTAATAACTTTTCAACTTTGGAAAATTCAAGCTTTGTAGTAAGCAATTAGTTTCAGAATAATCAAACCACTTGTTTAAATAATCCTGACTTTAAATAGTAACAAATTCCTCTTGAATTTGTGAAAAAATTAGAAGTGAGTAGAAATTTATCAGGGAAATCTTGTTCTAATTTTTTAAATCTTTTATTTGTCGGTACCGAAAACACCGCGAAACCTTACGTAACGTTCGATAACAGCTCGGGAGCTATCGTATGCCATTGGAATAAGATTCATTTTAGCTTGGCCGCTATCGTCGCGATTGCGTGCGTAATATTTCGCGGTAGACCCCCCGAGGGAGCTTTAGTTAAGGCTGCGTTCCGCTTTAGCAAAATATAGTAGTTTCGCCTACTTTATTTATTTTTTTGAAATATCGTTTTTGATCGCGATAGTAGGATACTATATTATATAGCAGGTTTGGCAACCCTAGTGGCATTCGACAATGAAGATAACCTCGACCTATCGCGGGACAAATTGCTATAAAACTTGATTAAACAATTGAAGATTTAATTCAGTACTTACTCTATAGCGTTGTATCCCTGGCATATTGAAATCCCGCCAATTATATTGGCGGGTCTCTTCCTGTCCTCTCCCAGATACTTGGCAATTAGGTTGCCTCCAAGACTGAATCCGACTAGAATTAGTTTCGTGTTGGGATACCTCTCCATGAGGTTTTCTACCATATAGTTGTAATCATCCGTGTGTCCTGGAAACAAGCCTTTATTACTAGAAGAAGACAAGTGTAATTACTTTGTTATTAATATTTGAATAGCTGCATCGATGTCCTAGTTTACAAATAGTTGCTAGATAACGGTAGGTAATTAGGTTAACGATCACTGTTTCGCTTTTGTTGTGTTAATGAATTAGCGTCATTAACTTTAATAATACGAATTGATAAACATAACTATTTTCAGAACAACATGAAATCATAAGTTAAATACGCTTAAATGAAGCTCAGCTCTTTAACACATATGGTGTGCACAATGTTATGTTATTCCATTCTATTTGGTGCCGGATTGACCATAAGTTTCTTTAACATTCACCTTATCGAAGCCATATCAAATGAACTTGAACAGTTTGAAGGCCATCATCAATATGGTCAATGTATTTATTTCAAGTCAGATATACTGTGTAGCGAAAGCTCAATTGGTATGCAAACTGAGTTTGATTGCACGCAATGGTATATAATCTCTACGAGATTTTGAAGATCTTACGCCAAAGTATAACCAAATCAAGACTATGCAAAAGTGCCTGTCTCATAGGGTGGCGACGCGCAACCATGGATTCATCAGTACATGATTCTGGACCTCCTAGAGTATACAGTTTTCGGTTATTAAAAATTACTGCTGTTTATTGCACTTTTATATGCAACAGCAGTTCAAACAAAAGTTCTACGCTGGGTGGTCTTATCATGTGCTGAATTCATGTTAAAGTTTAATAAGTTTTAAATACATAGACACAGATACACATGTTATCAAACAATACTTGCATTCTAATTAAATATGGATTATTTCTAATTAATTGCTTTGGGGCATATCGTCGATTATTTAGGTCTATTAAGGTCAATGTTTACTAACAATTTATGGATGTTTCTTTTGCAATCAAATTATTATTGTTATATCAAAATAATTTCAAACCATTGAAGCATACCTTTCGTTAAACAAGAAGTGTGAAGATAAGCAAACAACTAACTACGTCATATATCAGTATTTTATCACTGTTGTGAAATTGCAATTCAAATACCGCTAAAATTATCGGAAAAAATTGAAAAAACCAGCTATAACTTCTCGTACCTACACTAGCAGCATGAAATCATGTAGATACTTTCAAATACATGTCACCTTGAAATAACGTTAAAATGATCGAAGCTAAATTAAATGCTCCTTACTTGCGGTACTTATTTCTAACGATTCAATACAAATTCCAAAAATTGTGGGAAATGGCAGCTGTTTCAGATTAAAGGTACGACGAGAGGCGGTATAATGAAGCACCTACAACCTATAGTTTATCGACGGCAGTTTCTAGAAAGGCAACAATTTTCTTTTGACGCTAATGTCTTTTTCCGTGCTTAGAGATATATAAAACGGGGAAAGGTATCGGACTCGTCATAAGGGAAAGTCACGGACGTAGTTTGTCGCTTTCCGTAAAACGAACGTACTAACGGTTACGTCGCATTACGCAGGCAATCTAGTAATCATAATAATCAAATGTAGTCTTCGTAGTAATCATTATACTAATCATAGTAATCATACAGGGTGTAATTCAGCACATGATTGAAATTCTTCGACGGTGATACAAAAAACCTAAACGGTCAAAATGTATGGAACAGCTGATTTTATTGAATAACCGACAAATAAATTAAAATCTGGTGGGTCTAGAATTCATGGTAACAGTTCACGTGTCTATGTCCCTACACACTAACACTTCACTTCACTTTATCTAATAAATTAATATTATAAAGATGTAAAATGTATCGTAGTGGGGCAGTTCCCTCTTTGAGGAGTGGTTGGAGAGGCCCCACGGCGGCGTCCTCACCTTCCGCCTGACACAGGTCCGCACCGGACACGGTTGTTTCGGGAGGTTCCTGTTTTGCATAAGGCGGGAAGGAAACGCCCGGGTGTCACCATTGTGTGGTACGCCCGGAGGACACGGTGGAGCGTACGGTGGAGATCTGCACATTTTGGGCGGAGCACCGCAGTGTCCTCGCGGAAGCGATCGGCGGCGAGGATCTTTTGCGTCCGGCCCTGGTCCAGGCCATGGTACGGAGCGAGAGAGAATGGAAAGCCGTCACCTCCTTCTGCGAAGAGGCGGAGCGCGTGAGTGAGAGAGCCTTGCGCCCGCCCTCACGCCCCCACTAGTCGCCGCAGGAGACGCCCTGGGCGTCGCCTGCAGATACCCGGCCACCGTAGGCGCAGGCTTGCGGACGGCGAGCTATGGGTAGCTCGCCGTCCGGTAGGGAACAGGCCCGGCTTGACGGCGCGTCGTGTTCCACGCGCGCCTCAAAGAGATGTCAGCACCAAATGACGAGGTCCGATAGGGCCGACGCCTCAGGGTCGCGGGAAATTCGAAAGAGATAACCGTGGCCTTGGCACAGGCAACTGAAGAAACACGGGTGGGGTTTAGTCAGTAAAATTCTGACACGCCCTTTCCTGCTCCACCCAGAGCGGGAGAAGTCATTTGATGATTTCCCACCCAAAAAAAAAAGGGGCGGGGGGTAAGTTAGTATGTAGGGGGTAATCTCTGGATATACCGGTCGGATTTGAAAAAAAAAAATTGCATTTGATAGCACAATACTTGATGAAGGCTATATAACATCACGCTATGACCCTTAGGAGACGTGTAAAAAGAAAAACAGTCAGATAGCGCCAGCAGGTGGTGCGACGCGTCGGGGTGGGTCTGAGTAACAAGAAATTTCACGCGAAAGAAGTCGCGGGCAGGAGCTAGTTGGCAACGTAATAGTAAAACAATCTGCATGTGCAATATAACAATGACGCAGTGAATGATTTAGTAAGTACAAAATTTCTAGGGCTAGTAATAGACATAAAACTTAGTTGGAAACTACACAGAGTCACTCACACAAGAAACTAAGCACATCTGCTTACGCTTTACAAAGTTTGTTGTCCATTGTAAATCAAACCGCACTCCTGGCTGCATACCATGGTCTAGTCGAATGCCACCTACGGTACGGTGTTATTTTTTGGGGAAACTCCACCGAAAGAGAAACTGCGTTCAAAGCACAGAAAAGATAAAGATACGGTCCTTTTTAAAACGGCAAACTGCTGATAGCTGCGTGCCATATTTTAAACAGAATAAAATATTAACTTTACCATGCATATATATTTTAGAAATGGCAGTGTTTGTACGTATTTTCACGATATAAGCATGAAAATAGCAGACTATGTCTACCAAGTGAAAGAACGACTTTAACACGCTAAAGTGTCTGCTACATGGCGCCAGTCATTTACAATAAATTACCGAGGAGTTGGAAAGAAGTAAACTTGACGTTATTAAAAAAAAACTTCGAAGTTTTTTAGTAGACAAAGCGTATAGTGTGACGGAATTTTTAATGGAGAAAGGAATTTCTTGATTAGTTTTTATAGTGATTAGAAATTAGAAAAATATGACATTTAATTTTTATGCCTTTTTAAGTACGATTACTAGTTGACTGCAGAAGAATTGTGTACAATAATTATTGAAGTACTATCTACCTAATTCAATTGTAATAATAGCTAATCAATCTCTTTATTGTATATTATTATGTACCTACTTTGCATGCCTTTTGGTTAAATATGGCTATTACTAATTATATTTTATATGTAACCGTGTTTTGTACCCATATTTGCAAAAATAAATATCTATCTACCTATCAAAAAGTAAAAGACAGTAAATGAATGAATAATAGGTACTATTCTTCCACGTATGATAAAATATCTTAGGTACGATGTGCAATGCAACTTAGTAGTATCGAAGTGCAAAGTAATATAATAGTAGACGGCAATGACCTCAGCAGCGTGAAAGTCGCTACATTATATACCTATGTAGATGAAGAATGCAGATAGTATTGTAGATATACTAGAATCGTCTTACTGAATGTAAAAATAATGGCAGTGGTCAACCTAATAATCAACTTTCTTACAACCAATGGGGATGTTCAGGCAAAGCAAAACTAATTACAGATGACGCCACCCTCGCTGGTAACTATCAGCAGACTGTCAGTATTTTTTTTGTTTTGCATTTACCAGTATAAGCGTTCAAGCCATCAAAATGGCCGGTCTAAAGTGATTATACTAGCCTTTCTGCTGAATTTGGTTTCTTCTTTTCATCAGCAGGAAAACGCTGTACGCCTTTATTATGGTACAATTTAGTGCACTGGAAACATTATTTAAATTAATAATATAAGTAATATCTGTTGGGTTTTTGACTGAGAAACAACACCAGCGACAATGCGAAACCTAGAGGCATAAATTTGTAGTGTTTCTGCCCATTTTTAAAATAGTAAAAGCGTTGTGTCCCCTCCATTCGGCTTTAGATAGATAGTTTTCGTGGTTTTCAAGAGGATAAAGCCGACAGTGAGGGCAAAATGTTTTTTTTTTTTAATTTTTTGGTCGTGGTAGTCGTTTTAATTGTTTTTTGAGTGAGTGCTAATGGCGAGGTCAAAAGGATAATCGAAGATGGTGAAAACTTAATGAGACCTAAAAACGTATGCTAGATGGCTGTGTTTTAAAACACGTATTTAATTCACACTTTCAGTATCTTTCTATTATATATACGAGTGTGTGTGCGTGCGATTATCGCGTAAATATAAAGAACTTAGTTCCTGACGGGGGTCCCACGACCGCACACGTTTTTTTTATAATCAAGTGACGATAAGTTACTTCTGCTTATGTTCCGTTCGTCTGGCACATCATAGATAACGAACCCCACTTCCATTTTAGCACACTGGCTATTTTTTAAATCAAGAATTGATCTAATAGCATTTTTCGTAATTCGTGCTACAATATCATTACAAAAAGAGTGCTTAGAGTGCAATACTATTCTGCTAGACCCACTATGGCCGAAAGTTGCAAGTCTACATACGTCTCCGCTCCTCTCCGCTTTGGTGGAAATCGTGCGTAAAGGTGAAGAAATCGTGTTTTTGTTTGTTTAAACGCGTAATCTCTGGAACTTCCGGATTTCAAATATTCTTTTTTTCATTTGATAGACCAATTCTTGAGGAAGGCTTATAGCCTTGAAAGAACGCTAAGCGAAACGAAGTAATAGCGCGGGCAGGCGATGCGATGCGACGGAGTATTGTATCTATCAAGTAGTCGATTAAATATTTCCATTCAACAGTAAATGGTTTAAGATTTATATTTGGCTTGCGCAAATATGACCATGTTTCTGAATTTCGTGTGAAGCTCAAGTGGTTACCAATTCGCCTTCGCCGTAATGCTCACATTCTTTCCCTGGTGTATAATGTGCTCTTTTCCCCTTCCACTCCTAACTATCTCAAGAAACGTTTCCAGTTTCTTTGCGACTCCCATACGAAATTTTTAAGATCATCGGATAACTTAAAGCTTAAAATGCCTAAGCACTCCACAATTTTCTTCGACAAATCTTTTACTGTCCAGGCCGTTCGTCTGTGGAATGCACTGCCTGTCGAAATAAAACGCGCGCAGTCGTTATTTGCGTTTAAAAGACTCGTGAAGGATCATTACTTGTCGTTGTGATCTTGCTTTCGTAAACTGTAATTATAATTTATTTACGTTTCTTATTTTTCGCATGTATGTATCTATTCCTTAGGATATGTTAATATATTTATATCTGTGTATCTATTTTATTTTAATGTATATTTATTTCTTGCACCACTGACAGCCCCATTTTATGTCCAGACAAATCACTGTCCATTCTAAGGTTGCCTGGAAGAGATTGCAGAAAGCGATAAGGCCGCCCATTGAGTGTTTTTAGTATGTTTTTTTTTTTTTGTTATGTTATTTTGTGGTGTTCTATAAAGTATATATAAATAAATATAAATAAATTTACGGCGGATTGTCCATTACCTCGGTACATGGCACACGTGTAAGGACTCTTTGCAAACTTAGATCCGTATCTATACAAACTATGTATACATACAATCGATTATTAACAAAGGTATTTAGAACAGTTTCCTTCAAGCATATCCATGCGATTGCGCACCGCCGCCGCGCCGCCGCGTCGCGCGCCTTCAAGTCAACGCACCGTAGCGCTTCTTCTTTATTCTATTATCCTTGCTCGATTAACGATGATTGGCTTGGTGATTAAACTTTTTTTTGGAATTCTAAATTAACGTCGCTTGACGTTTTGCAAACAAAAAACTTGCAAAACTTTGCAAACAAACGTGATTGTTTACTACGCTGCGTTTACTGTGGGCATTTTATGTTTATGTTTACAGAATATCTATTAAGTATGTACTATAAGGCTGCTGCAATGAGTGCAGAAGATTGGGGAAATATATTGGAAGTAAAATGAAAAGATCGAGAATTTCACTCTTTGGGTTCTTCTTCGTCCACTCTTGTATCGGCACTAACTATTTGAGAATAGCTCAGTATATAATAATTGCGAGTCAGCAAGGTACTGAGTAGGTACCTATACGTTCTGTGTGCGTACAGTGCACTTCTTAAAGTGACCAACAAGAACAATTTACTTCCCTCAACTCTTATCTTGGAATAACTGCTAATTTTAGATAATTCTACATTAAAATAAATATCTTACCGTAGGAAAATATCCGATTGCCAGAAACTGGGACACTATTGAGAGCCCCTATATGGTTGAGCACGGCACACCGGTAGCCGTGGCATTGTGAGTAATGCACGTAGGTTCTGATGTACACGCTCTCCGAAGTGTTGCCGATGCCGGGACAGATCGCGACCGTCACGTCATCTGAGGGGAACAAATAAGGTAAGTGTTAGGGTTCTCTCGCCTGATCTCTCGAGCAATAATTGGGTCATTTCTGCATGGCTCCCTGGCTAACAGATTGAAGAATTGTTGGTTATAGATCTGCTGATAAAAAGACTCCTTAACTTACGGTACATTGTGGTTTCTGATAATATCAGAACAACAGGCTACTAATCTTGACATGTTTTGGGGAAATCTTGTCTAGATCATCACATTTTGAGTTGAGCTGCACGATTACTGACAAATGCGCGCACTGACTGGACAGGTCCACTCAATCTGTGTGATTCTTTACTCAAAATACCATTTCAGACATCAATCTACATTGTCTGCATATGTTCTGACCAAGATTATGTCTGGACTTTAAAAGAGACTGTGACCTCTGCGTTTGATTCGGGCTTTCTTCTCAGAGTAGTCAGATAGGTAACGCCGACCTCGTATAGATTTTAAAATATTGTTGACGTGTAAAAAAAAGTGTTTGTTCATCATCTAGTGGCAACCGATCGAAATGTCATTCATTATGACACCTATTGCTTCATGGGATTAAAAATTCGTCTGCTCAGTAAACAGGTGACTAATCGAGACCACCTAATTAGAAGGGCCTCCAAAAGGTTGATCCCTTCCTAGATTTGTTTGAGATTAAGGTTTGTAGATAAATAAATCAATAATAATCAAAGTAGGTGAGGTACGCACCACGTGAATCGTTAACGTTCTTCGAATTACTTCCTCACTAACTGACATGAATTCTAAGCTGTGTCAAGGCCCAGCGACAATCTGTGCCATTGGTTTACATAAAGTCAGCATCAAAACAAGAATAAATAATTGTATGTACATGTGTTCAAATGAAACATGAAAGTTTTTTTTTGTAAGTTTTGTTAGATTACTTTGCTTTATCAGTATTTCCTATTGACAAATTCAAATCTAATCCTATTAATACTTAATATAAATAATTTCAAACGTTAACTGACCTATTTTGATGTTGATTGAATGAACATCAGTGCCACATTCCCACTGGTACCTAAATAACAAATGTTGCAATAATCAACTGGATGAGAAAAAATAATGAACGACCACTATCCCCCGGCAAGAGCGACCATAAACACCGGTTTCCGCCACTCCGATCTAATAACTTCCGTAGGATGACTACCAACTGATTCATGCTTTGTTTTTCCTTTAAGACTGCATAGAAACAACATTCGCAAATAATTACACATTATTGTCGAATGCATAGGTATCGTACGTATAGGATGAGATAAGTTATAGATTTATGACGTGATTATGTGACGTGTTTTCACTTTTCATCGTGTACCTGTAAGCCAAAATAAATTGTTAATCTAATCATGTCTTCAATCTTTAATTAAGTAGATACCTACCTATTCAAAACTCAGACTTTACAGCACCTATAAATGTAGTCCATAATAAATTATGAGGAAATTACAAGTACATGAGTATTGACGTTATTGCAATCTTCCACGAGTTGCACATTTTCCTCGCGTGACTAGAAAAGTGTTTCCAGTTACTTACAAATTTTACATTACCTACATGACTGTAAAAGGTTTATGATTTCTGCGGATGATTGGCACTATCGACTGCACGTCTGTGGTCACACCTTGATCTGGCCTAGGGTACCCTAGGCCTTGGTGGGATGGGTTGCAGCGAGAGTCAAACTGCTGCAGCCCAGGGCCATGCGGTGCTACCGGTGCCTGGACGTCGGGCATGTCAGGTGCCGGTGCACCGCCGAAACGGACCGCAGCGATGAATGTTATCGCTGCGGCCAGCCCGGCCACAAGGCGGCCCAGTGCTCCGCGGCGCCAAAGTGCAGCCTCTGCACGGCTGCAGGGAGGCCCGCCGGGCACAGATGGGGGGCGAAAGCCTGTGGCGTGCCCGCCAACAGAAGGAGGGGAAGGGGCCAGAAGGGCTCCTCTTCGGCCGACTCCCGGCCTGAGAATGCTGCAGAGGGGGATGGACTGCGCATAAATGGCGCTGTTCCGTCTCCTCCAGGGCAACATCAACCACTCTGCCAGAGCTCAGGATCTCTTACTCCAGAGCATGGCAGAGTGGTCGATTCACGTGGCCGTGGTCGCCGAGCCGTACTGGGTCCCGCCCAGGGATAACTGGGTGGGAGATCTGGACGGTTTGGTGGCCATCATTGGCGGGGCTCTCGTCAGCCCGTCTCGGGGGCGCGGCTGGGTAGTCGCCCTCGCAGATGGCGTTGGCGTCGTTGGGGCGTATTCTTCGCCCCACAAGAGTCTCGCCGACTTCGAGAGGTTCCTTGTCGAGTTGGGTGCCGTCGTGGACCAGCTCCATCCTCGCCCGGTGCTATTGCTCGGGGATCTCAACGCCAAGTCTGCGGCGTGGGGATCCCCGGTGACCGATGCTAAGGGTGAGGCATTGGAGGAGTGGGCGATCACAACTGGCCTGGTCGTCCTGAACCGGGGCTCGGTCTACACGTGCGTACGGCAGCGGGGCGGGTCCATAGTGGACGTGTCGTTCGCAAGCCCTGCTGTCGCGAGCCGTGTCCGCGACTGGCGTGTCGCCGCGAAGGTGGAGACGTTGTCGGATCACCGATATATCCGATTCGACGTCTCCGCCCAGACCGCTGGCGGCCGCAGAACATCAGTCCCGCGTTCGGACGGCCCGCGCTGGGCGCGTAAGCGCATCAACAGGGAGCTTCTCGAGGAGGCAGCCATTGCTCAGGCCTGGTTCCGGGGGTCGGCAACGACCGGACCCGATGACGTCGAGCTGGAGGCGCTGTGGTTCCGCGGGGCAATGACGCAGATATGCGACGCGTCCATGCCCCGCGCCCACGCACAGGGTGCAAGGCGCCAGGTGTACTGGTGGTCCGCCGAGATCGCGCAGCTGCGCGTCGCATGCGTGGCGGTGAGACGCCGATACACCCGCTACTGGAGGAGACGTCGTCGGGTACCCGAGGAGGAGGCCACGCGGTATGAGGTGTACCGCGCGGCAAAGCAGACTGTGGCTGGCCATCGACGAGGCAAGGACGCGATCCCGGGAGAGGATGTTGGAGACTCTGGACGGGGATCCGTGGGGGCGCCCGTATAAAGCGGTTCGAGGGCAACTTCGAGCCGCGCCCCCACTTACGGAGAGTCTCCAACCCGAGCTGCTGGAGGAAGTGGTAGCAGCCCTCTTCCCGGTGAGAGCGGAGCATGTTGGCCGTCAGAGTCATTCGGGGGTATCGCACGATCTCCTTCGAGGTGGGTTGTGCACTGGCCGGATCACCGCCCTGGGACCTGGAGGCGAAGGTGCTCGCGTCACTGTACCGGTGGCGCGAGGCAGCGCGGGAGCGGGGCGAGCGACCGATGCAGCAACATATCGAGCAGCATCGGTTGCAGCTCCGCGAGGTCCTGGTGGCGGAATGGCGGGTGAGGCTGTCACGCCTTACCGCCGGCCTCAGCACCATAGAGGCGATCCGGCCAGTGCTCGACCGCTGGCTCGGGAGAAGGCACGGCTCCCTGACGTTTCGGGCGACGCAGGTGCTCTCGGGGCATGGTTGCTTCGGGAAGTACCTGTGTCGCATAAACAGGGAGCCGGACGCCCGGTGTCACCACTGCGTCGACTGCCGGGAGGACACTGCGTTGCACTCTCTGGCAGAGTGTGCCGCTTGGGATGTGCCGCGCCGTGCCCTCATCACCGAAGTAGACAACGACCTGTCGCTGCCGGCCGTCGTGAACGCGATGGTCGGCGGCGCAGAGTCCTGGGACGCAGTGGTCTCCTTTTGCGAAACGGTCATCTCGCAGAAGGAGGCTGCGGAAAGGGAGAGAGATCTCGACTCTCGACCCGGCCCGCAGCAGACGCACCGGGCGTCGGAGGAGGGCGGACAACGCCCTCTTCCGGCCCCCCTAAATGGGTCCAGGGGCGACGGATTCGGGGACATCCGTCGCCCCCCAACATCAGGACCCGAGAAGGCGGCGCGCGTAGTGTTCCGCGTGCGCCGCTCACAGACGTTGCGGGGGTAGTACACCTCACTCCCCCCGCCCGAGACGGGGCCCGCGCAAGCGGGCCGGCACTAGCCGGGGTTGCGGAAGAATTATGTGTTCCCACGACCCCGGCGTAGGTGTGAGATGGAACACCGGGGTGGTTTTTAGTCAGTAAGAGTCTGACAGACCCATGACAAGACATCCATGAGGTACAAAAAGGGTAAAAAAAGGGTACCCTAGGCCAGCTCAAGGAGTTTCAATACCAATGACGTGCGGACTACTGCAGGGTAATTTCGTAACACACTATCAGTAGCAATGGCTTTCATTTTGACGGTTCAACACCATTCATTGCGTTATTAACGTTGTTGAGCGGACAAATTTTTCGAACTTATAAAGGTAATGGATTCGCTATATCCTTCAAAAATGTTCAGATTGTGATTGATAGTGTGTTATGCAATTAGAGTGGTGGTTATTTTTCTTGGAACCATTCGATACGTTGAAGTCATTTGAATAGGACTTAATCGCATAAAAATTATATGAAAGGCTGTTGTTCTGAATACGATATGACTTTATGCTGAAAATTTCTCTCGGACTGCTGACTCACTTTTAAACTTCCTGCTATGATAAGAAGCTCATAATAGTGCTGATAATGCTATGTACATTTTGAAATGATGACTAGGTCGCTTTGATGTTTCATGACAGTTTTATCAGCATTACTTATTAGCATATAGGCACAAGTTTTACGAGAATTTATTTGCTATTATTTCAGGAGACGGGAAACCGATACGGCAATGCTACACTGATATAAATAATTAGGTACGTTTATCAGCATGACGCGATATCGTATGATGCAATATCATATCGGCGTGTGCTCAACTATTTGACTTCCAGCATGCATAGCCTGGCGGCATAGAAACGGAAGACAAATTGGCAGATTGTAGAAAGATTACTACGCGGCGCGATATCACAATTAAAGAAAAGAAGGACTTTTTGTCTTCTCTACGTAGTACGGAGTACGAGTCGAGATAGAAGTGGTTATGCTGGTCTAGTGGCCACAAGCTCAGTTGCTTAGCGTGGGATCCTGGATTCGATCACCAAGTCTGGCAGTGATGTTGAATTTTTCCGATGGAATATTTCCAGTAGCAGCTTAGAGTCTAAATTTCTCGCCACAATCACATGGGCCTTAACAAAAATTACTGATGAGATGTGGGTTCAGATTCTACATACGCCTTCCACTTTAGACTATGCTGGTGAAACTAAACTACGCCACTACAACCAAAAAAGTTTTTAAAACCTGTTTGACGAGCTGAACTAAGCCGAACAATACCTTCGTGTTGCAAGACATGAACCAATCGAGTGGAAATACAGACGCAAGTTACCATGTGATCTTATACTGCGTTGATTTACTACAGGCTTTATATAAATGTATTGTAGTGACGTTAGCAGGCATCAGATTAGCCGGTACAGTAATGTTATAGTGAATGCCGTCACGCGTATTTTCCTACTGGAAAGACGCTTTCGAACACCTACGCAAATTTGGATTCAATTATCTACACTTATGATTGTTGCCAATGCGATAGCATTCAGACATAATTTGAGACATGAGGCACAATATAGTCTTCATCATCATCACATCAGCCGAAAGTGGTCCACTGCTGGACAAAGGCCTCCCCCAAGCACCGCCACTTCGACCGGTTTTGTGCTTCCCGCATACAGCGTATTCCTGCGCCCTTCACAAGCTCATCGGTCCACCTTATGGAAGTCCTTCCAACGCTACGTCTTACGGTACGCGTTCGCCAATCCAGAACCTTTCGGCCCCATCGGCCATGTGTTCTGCGAGCATATGCCCTGCCCACTGCCACTTAAGTTTGCAGATTCTACGGTCAATTTTTATTATTCGGCCGGGTACCTTGATTGTCTTCTTCAATTATACATATAGGGAAACTCCAAGCATTGCCCTTTGGGTGACTATTAGCCTTCTAATAAGGCCCATCGGTACGAGACAAGGTATGTGGGACGAGAAGATATTTGGTAGCTTCCTGAACGCTGCCCAGCAGAGTCGGATTCGACGATTGACCTCTTTCTCGAAGTTGGGCCTACCTAACCTGACAGTTTGTCCTAGGTAAACATACTCGTCCCCAACTTCGAGTGTAGCGTCTCCGATCTTCATGAGAGTGGGTCCCTGTTCATTTTAAGACCCACTCCTTCGGAAGCCCTACTGCAGTCATCGAGCATTGTACTGAGGTCTTCTATACTATACTCGGACTTCTATATCGTCGGCAAACCGAAGGAGAGTGATGTACTCGAAATTGATGTTGTTGCCAACCCCTTTCTAGTCCAGAACCTTGAAGGTATCCTCCAGTGCAGCAGTGAACCGTTACGGAAGGTAACGTCTCTCTGTGTCACACCTCGCTGCAGTCGGAAACGCTAAGCAGTGAAGCAGGTATTCTTCGGTCTTCTGTGAAGTCGTCTTACATGCACTAGAGACGGTTCGTGATGACTCTTTAAAAATACGCAATGTATAATACAGTGCTTTAGCGCAATGGCCCTACCCTATATCGATGAGTGGAATGACGATAATTTTCATGAATCAATCTGCAGTCAGTCTTCAAGAGCATTGCAGCAAAGGTGACGTAATTGCATGGTCAGTGATCGCATAAAATAGGGATTTGGATGAAAATATGGGAGGCCTTGGCTCAAAGATGAGGCTTAAATTGTGTAATAAATCTACATGGTGTTTTCTTTCTTGCTTTGGACGTAAAAGCTCTTTCATACTAGCGCAACGCGACAGCGCGACATTAAGGCACCACCTGCGCCTGTTTGTGTGGAAGCCTTAAGGGGATTTCTAAGTCTTGAAAAACTGAAACCATACCTTCGTGCTCGTTTCCAACGGGTTCGTACAGATCATAAGTGAGGGTGGACTTATCAGGTAATACCAGCGACACCCGACCGCCTATAGGCCAGGGGCACCGGACACGCCCGATTAGACTGTGCAGTATCGTCTGAACATGGCCGCTGAAGCCCCACAGCCGAGTCGGTATGTATCTGAAAAGAAAGGGCTTGGTAAACAACCTGTTGGACTAAGTATGTATTACGTTTTCATTGAAATATACGTGGAGAATTTATTTACATAAAGGTCTTCGCCGCCTTTCGGTGTTTAAGTAGGGATCGTGCTAATGTTTTACACATTTTTATGCACTTTAATTTGTAAAGGTCTTATTCGTTAATCACCAGTATTTCACGTAAATTTACTGTTTTTTGGGTATTTGTTTAGCTAAGGATCAACCAGTTTTCGTAAATTATTGATTTTTATTTCTAGCTGTGTCGACTAGATTACGAAATTTATTTATAGGTATTATGCGATTTCGTGGGAAGCAAGTAGATACCATATGTTCATCAATGACTCAACCGTATCTAAGTATACTCTTGATATGAGGCATGAATCATTCTTGACGCGCTCTCCAAGGCAAGGAGTTTTTATTCCGTGTGCGGCAACCTTATTCTACGCTAAACGTGGATCGATTGTCCTGCACTTAGCCACATGATTCCATAGCCTAGATTCTAGCATTTATTTTACTGTTTTTCTTTAGAGTTGTAGGATATGATTACAATCCGTCATAGTTATGACTCTCAATACTTATTAAACACAAGCACTCTTAGACAAGCAGCATTACTTGGATTAAGTGAGTCATGCATGAGTGTTTAGTTCAATGCCATTGAATGTCATGTATTTGTTCTGATTTATAATTAAATATTGTATGTGATATGTATGATTCATATCAGGATAAAATAAGGTAACACTAATTTAATCAATGGCGTCATACAATCATGTTTAGAAGGTCGAATAAAGTTAAATAGGTAACTATGATTAAGTTTGGTATTCTTAACTTCCCTTTAATTTTCTAAGGAACTTAAGAAAATTAAAATAAAGACATACTTATTACATTACATAAACTCACACCTTATTCCCATGAGGGTAGGTTAGTCACCTGAAACATTTACATTTCGTTTAGTTACATAACTTGCACTCAGGGAGAAAACATACTTAATTAAATACAATATTTAATGCTACAATATATATATTATTTATGTACCTCAATTACAAAATAATTTGTATTTTCTTTACATGCAATAAATTGCTATGTTACCTGTTTTATATTTAATTTAATTTATAACCAGATGGTAGTTTGATGCATGTGATCAATTATTGACCAAAACAATGCTGTTACACTTTCAATGAAGCAACACTAATATTCAAGGCTGAGCTAGTGAATGAGTCAAGATTGCTTTAAATATCCATTGACATCAGGGTTAATTTGTTAATAGACGCAGTTGACCTTTATTAACAAAAACAAAAAATATACCTACATACTTATGTGTGAACATGTTGTAATTTGCATTATTATGTTTATTAAACACATGTTTTTTTTTAAGTTTCATGTTGCTTTTCCTAATTTATTTAGTTGTGAGTCACTGTGTGGAGGATTTTGAACCTTATTTTGGCCTAACAAATTCTGAAATTTGCTGAATTCTCTTGTAGGTTTATACATAGAACCAATACATATTTATAGGTGAAATGTATAGCTGTTTCCAGACTTTGCTGCGAGACATATTCCAATGATAGATTTGACTTGATTCATGATTGTCTTCAATTGTTATGATTGCTTGATATTGCAAACTTGCAATTGTGACAATTGTAACAATGACAATTATTTGTTGAAATATGACCAATTACTGTGTCAGTCTATGTCAACAAATCTGTATAAATAAAATGAAATTTTAGATTTAGGTTTTTATGGAAAGAAAAATTTGAAGTTTCCTATAAAATTATAAAAATAAAAGACACATTTTCTATACATGGCTTTTGTATGAACTACTATTTGGACAGGACAATGTTTGTTGGGTCAGCTAGTTTTATAACAAATATACTATTGAAAATATGTTTAGCAAATGGATATTAGTGTGACACTCAATTTTTGTTTACATGGCCTTGTTCTTAGCATCAAATAATGATGTATTTGAATGTGTAAGTATTTAGTGTATTTAATTATGAGATGTGTGTTAACATTGTAGGTACTGTTATTATACACAAATGCCTTAAGCCTACAACAATAATCTACCATCGCAACAGCCAAGTTTTTCATGAATATTTAACCATGCTTTTTACTCAAGTTAATGAACTGTTGACATAAAATAATGAAGTGTTTCTAAACAAAAAAAAATATTTTAGGTTTTATTTTAGGTTTACTTTTTTATTAATTGGGTAAGTAGTGATGTGTATTTCCTAACCACTTAACTTGAGTTATCATAAAGGTAGTTGTGACATCATAGCAATTATAGATCTAGGCAAGTTACGCAGTCATCTGTGAGTCACTATAAAAAAAAACTTACTTTAACTTGCATACAGCTGTAGCTAAATCTGTTGATGTTGCTAGAATAATCTAGCAAGATTTAGGTACTAAGAAGTTTGGCGTAAGGTATACAGGCTGTTTTTTTATTATTTAAAATTGTTGTATCACATTCTATGTTTAAGTTGGGTACTGAAGAATGTTTACACACCGACTTTTGGCTGGTGGTTATGTGGAATGTAGATCATTCACAGCAAGTAAATAAAAAATACATATTATTCCCCATTATACTGTTGCAAGGCCCTCATGCTGAAGTATATAAACTTAATATTTAGAGTATTACGATCACCAGCAATGCTTTAGAGAAAGATAAACAATAATTTATTAGTTCAAGTCAAAATATGTTTAGGTTAAATACATGATACATTTGGGCTATACCTATTGTTGTTTCTGGAAGGTGCCGTATCCGGCATCAAATAGTTTAACAAGCATACAGTAATACCAGCAATAAATAAAAGCAATAAAAATGGATTACATATCACTGTTTTTAATATTGATAGTAAGTGCAAACTCTAACTAAAACAAAAATTACAGATATTTAGCAAGATAAAAAACCGTTACACAAAATTTACGACTCCAGAGCAGTGGTAACTAATGACATCATCAAGCTAGGATCATGCATGAACATGGGTGTGTAAATAAACGAAATTATAAATGAAACCAATTAAAACAACAATAAGAATACTTACGGTTCACTTAGGAATGGTGATATAAATAAGATGTTCTCAATAAAACTCCTATCTCTCCCATAGATCACAGGTTTTTGGGGCTGACTGTTAACGTTCAATATTCTGAAAAGTACACACAGGATGACCGCAATAACTGCTAGTAGGACTGTCGACATTTTGATGAAATTCAATCGGAATTAAATCGTGGCGTTCGATGTTAGGAAGGTAATTTCACATAATAATGACAACACCGTATTCCTCGTTATGTGAGGAAATAACAACATCCACCCGCCTCACAACACTGACACCAGTTTTGACCAGACTAAAAAAAAAAAACTATCAACATCTCACGAGTTTGCATCACAGTCATAGAGCAAAGAATCACAGACTGTCCTGACTTTCATAGACATCCAAATTCAGTCTCATTGACGAGAATTTAAACTGTCATTGGTGCCGATTCTCTTGTCACAAATGCCTCTAAACTAGACAAAAAATCACTCAAATTTGGTTAAATCCTGTCAAATGACGATTCTCGATTCTGAAATTGACTAAAGTGACACACTATATTTTAGTTTAACAGCACTAAGATTGCACTTAGTTTAGTGAAAATGGCAATTTTGCTATTCAGAATTTTACGTTTTTCACCTAAAAATTTGATTGTCTAACTAAATCTGAACATGAATCTGACTATTTTTAATCGCGATTAAAAAGGTGTGGAATAAAATTAGTTGGCGTGAACTAAAATTCACACCAGCACCTCGACTTCAGACGTGCAAAAACGGTAGTTTAACTTTTTTTCTTTTTTTGCTCGGTGTATCCTATCACAAAAAGAATGTAAATTTCCGATCCCCTTTGTAACACTGAAACCTCCAATAATCTACATGTAGATATTTTTATTTTATATTTTCCATACAGTAAAAACTTCCATACTAAACACGTCGAGGCTGCCCCACGCTGCCTCCGGCTCTAAATAAATTCGTTGTATCTCTAAGTAGTCTGTGGGCTCTAACAATGACGTTGCGACACCAAAAGGAAAAAAAAACACATGGACTCGCGATTGTCAAATTCGATTATAATTGTGTCAAAATTGTTTTTAAATTTAGAGATTTTTTTCGCAGAATAGCTTCAAGATTCTCATAGTAAAAAGTAAGGAATTTTAGTGATAGTTTAGTTCGGTGTACAAGAGAATCGGCACCATTTTCTGATTGCCATAATAATTTCAGTTGCCATTGGTTTAAATAAACGTTACTTTACCTTGAACGACCAATGAAAATAGAGCTGCGAACGAAACAGTGAAAATTGCTTGAAATGTTATAGCAGATCTGTGAAATAGAGTCTACGTCTAGCTAAAGTCTGAATTTGCATAAAGGCTCTGAATTGGCATAATAGCCATGCCATAAACATTCCAAAAAAAAACTAAAGTCTGAAACAAAGATTCTCAAAGAACTTTTTGGCGGGCTTTTGAAAAGGGCGGTCTAAAATAATTTGTAATTTTTTTTTTTTGTTATTTATTGTAGCAATTTGTTATTTATCTTAGATTAGTGTTTAATTGTATAGTAGGTGTATATAGCGGTAAGTTTTTTCTGTTTTTTTTTTGTTCTTTAAGTTTTATGTAAATATGGATGTTGAGCCGGAACCTCCCGACAAAAATCCTTTAATAACTTTGATAGAAGCGGATAAGTTTATTTATGCTTCGGTTCCTCACGAGTACTTGAAGAAAATCAATTCTTCTTCATCCCCAACTAGTAGTTAAGGACCAAAAGCGAAAAAAATTCTAGGTACCTACACCAATTTTCAAGCACCCTTCAATCATCTACCAAATATTTCAAAACAAAAGTCGATCCTCATGCAGAATACTGTTCATTCAGATCAACCCATTGTTTCCAATAATACAAATACCGATTTAGATTCAAAGCAGCAAATGTCAGACACTATCCATAGCCGTAATTTTTTATACTGAAAAAGACACTGGTCCTTATTTAGTCCATGTGGAGTCTGTTGCGGCAGATCCCCGAAGTGGAACTAATCTACACCCTAAGTTCGGCCATTTCTTGTTTAGGAATAATTTAAGAAATATTTTGAATGACGGTATTAAACGGGTGGGTCGCAATACATTGGCCATTTATTTTCAAGTAGCAGAGGCGGCAAGTTCTTGTCAAATGAGCACCTTACACAACATGATTACAGAGCTTACTTTAATATCGAGCTTATATAATTGGTGAGTATGAGAGGCAGTAGATGAAACTATTGACATTGACACTCGGGCAGAATAATCCTTTAATTGTTTTTTTTTTCTTGTGTATGGCATCTCGTAGTTGACCTTGAGAGGTCGTGACTACTTAACCGGACTATCCTGTGGCTGCCTTAAGCGGACTCAAAGCCTCCAGCCAGGGGCGTAAAACTACTTACATTACTAAGCGAACGCTCGCTAAGCACCCCCTGTGGGGTACGGACCTCGGCTTAGGGCGTCGCTGACGGGAGGACAGCAAGATGGGACAGGCTGGATCAGATTTGGTTGATTATTATTATCATGGGAATTTAAAGCTACGGGCTCAGCTACGGCGCGGGCTGGCACTTCGTCGAGCAAGGGTCGGGGGGGACAGTTACGTCGGGATCTTCGCGAGAAACCTCGGCGGCGAGGTCGGAATGTCGGTCTGTGTTTGTGCACTGTACTGGTGGCCCTACTGCTCTCCTGAATGAGAGTTATGTGGTCATCGGGATCGGTGAGGACATGCTTGGGACGGCGGACATGACTAATGGAGGAGGGAGTATAGCTAGCGGCCTTGACAACCATAGGGTTGCGGTGATTCGCGGCGGTCTCGAAGAAACGCTTTGAAATGCGTTTGATGAACTGGCGGATAGTGGGAATCTTGAGGTCAACGTGAAGGATCTCGTTGCGAACGTACCAGGGGGAGCCTGTAATCCTACGGAGGAACTTGTTCTGGAGGGTCTGCATTTTATTGAAGCGATGGGGCTTGGCGTGTGCAAAGACTGCACTGGCATATGTCATGATCGGGCGGATGCACGCTGTGTAGATACGCATTTTGCACTTTGGTGACAATTTGCTACGTGCATTTAGGACAAAGTGAAGTCTACCTAGAGCGAAGGCGGCGCGCGAACGAGCCGCCTTAATGTGCTCTGAAAAAGAGAGGTGTTCATCGAGCACTACACCCAGATATTTGGCTCGCTTCTCCCAAGGGATCGGCTTGCCGAACATGGTGATCGGTCGAGGGGGCCTTTAATTGTTAATACACATGTTAATTTATAGAAAGAAAATAGACGAGACACAATGGACGCTAGAGGTGATCACAGAAGAAGAGAGTGTTACCAGGACTTATAATTATCTAACCTCATTTTTAATAATAAAACTGTTGCCAGTTATATGAAGTGTACTAAATTATTTCAACACTTACATCCACAGACTAGATAGGTTCAGACCACAGACTACATAGAGATACTACGCATAGTATAGTATAGCTATAGTTATAGATAGGATGAGTAAAGATTCTTACTAGTGACAACAGATCACAGATGGCGTTAGGGGCCAGGCGCAAGTGGTTGCCAATTGTATTGCGGTTAACAATGACTTTCAATATTCTGGATCTGGATCTAGTACTGTTTTTTTTCTTACTTATATTATGTACCACAGCACGCGCCATGAGTTCGTGTTTGTAGGTACCTACACGTTTTTATTACTAAAATACTTATCTACAATCTCACAATTTCATCTTAGACTGTTCGTTTATCAAAAATTAAATTAATTGTATTCGTAATGCAAAACTAACATTTTAACAATCAGCTGATAACTACGTACCTATTCATACAGGTTTTTTATTATTGCCTACATATCTAAACAAAGCTCGGCATTTTCGTATTTCATACCTAAACGTTAGCAGGAATAAAATAAATTGTGTAGATGCAAAACTAACATTTTGTTACCGTATCTGCTGATAGCTACGTCCTAGGAGTAATAGTGTTCTGTTCTGTGGCTACGTCACAGATTATATAAGTTGTAACAGATACATCATTCCCTACAAAATCTATACCTACCGCTATAATTTTTCTCCGCCCCGCTGCGTGCCAAACAGTGCCTAAAACGATCGACCATAAAATTATTATCGTTTCGTAGGTAGTTATCCGGCAAGTACTATCGACGACATTTTAGCATGACCCCCATTGAGCGATTTTGGTATGCTCAAGCCGGTGGCTACCCCCGCCTGCAATGTTTTCATCCACCAATAGCGCTTCAGCCCACATTATAAAAAAACAGACAATCTTCATCATTGGTCAAGCTAAAACAATTAACGTCTAAAAAACCGGTCACCCTTCATTCATTGGTCAAACAAAAATAGGGCGGGATAACCTACGATTTCAACGTGCAGCCGAAAATGTTTTGATTTTGACCTTTCCTTCGCACATAGCCAGTATTTTTTATTAAGCTTTAAAATTATCTAGATAATAATTAAGAGTTTATGTCATTTATGTGATTTTCAAACTCGAACTCTCATCTGTCATAATCGTGTTACCTAAATCGGAACGCAATTATTATCGATGTGAGCGCCGTCGTTGTTTACGGTCTAACTCCAAATGCGAGTCCTGGGTGTACGGTGACACGCGCGCTATTTTTTTTACAATATCTTTGTACTTACTACTTTAAACGCAATAACCTCATTAACCTCACATAGCATCATAATTACATATATTACTCTTTGGCATCATTACATGGCTCTGACGACTGCCCATGTGCAACCGTAACATGACCACGTCGTATGTTAATGATTATGAAAGAGGGAAATACCATAGATTATTTTCTTGCACAAAATGAGAGGTTGTACGAATATTTAATGAAAGTAATGAATAAAGATCAATAATACCTATCACACTACCTACCACCGCAGAACACGCTACTGTTTACGTCAATTTCCTCATGGGTCGTGTTGGCTTGTAGCTGTAGGCTTTGGTAGAGTACACTAACCTATCTAGTCTGTGAGTACACTGGTTCAAGTTAAAATGGCTAACAAAACTCCGCAGACGTAAAACGACGTACGGGTATCGATCGATAAACCAAAAGAAAAACAATTTCAAGTTACGAAATTAAAGCTTACGTTTTTTTATTTTGGTTTTATCATTACCTCATTAGCTAAGAGTATATAATAAGGGGAGTTCATCATACATAATTATATCGATACCCATCACGTCTGCAGAGATCGCTGTTTTATTTCATTTGACCCTGTTTAATTGTAGTTTTTAAGAAGCAAAAAATAAAATGTATTTAGAAGAACATAATTTTTATTAGAGAAAAAATGTTCATGAGCATAAAATAACTAGTTACCAATAAATAACAGTAATGCGACAACTCCACGACAAAAATAAAGTTCGCAAAAATCATAAAAAGAAAACAAAGCCATCCATAAAAAGTCGTTGGTAGTTTCTAAACATGTGCAAATATACCATTGTAACTTTTCATGTTCAATACTTTATTCAAACTCTGTATTAAATTATTGCGTACGCAGAAAATCTTAAACTAAGTACAATATAAAGAATTACAATTCTTTCATACATTTCTAAAAGTCCCAATATTGTTCTTCTAACTTCAATTAGACGTCGTTAAAACCTAGACTGTATCTAGCTTTTGTGACATGTATGGATAGATTTCTTTAACATTTATCGATAATGTGATTTAAGCTAAAATATACAGATATACATTTGTGATTCGAACAGAGTGAGCAACACTTGTATTATTAATTATCTATTTTATTAGCTATGAATATTCAATTGTAACTTATAGCATCTGTAAGTCGTCATGTAAGGCATTGCTATTTGAATAAACTAGGGATTGCTGGAGCAGCGTCGTCAACTATCTAAATATAATGTTATTTGTTGATAATCAGTTATTTACGATATAATAAAACCATGTTATTATAATCATTGTACACTACACCCAATACGCAATAAAATGTCCATAGTATATTAATGGGACAGTATGATTATATGGACAATGTGGATTTTGTTTGGATACGTAATACAAGGAAGTCTTAACTTAGCAAAAAGCTATTTCTCAATTTGTAAAAGATTCTTATAAAAATATTATAGACAACTATAAATATATTGCATAACTTAGTGTCATATTAGTGTACACGCCATAATGAAAAACTTAAATATAACAAGTAATGTTCTATAAATACCTACGATAAGAGTCCATCCGATGTTAAACCCACCAGCCTTCACATATCAATAAATATCTGTACATACTCTTAATTATAAATGTTATAAATACATGGGCTATCAGATGGTGCACAAGTATTTAATTACTATGCCAATACTAAACTTTTACTGGCAAATTACATACAAAATAAAGCCCCGAAATGGTAAAATAACACTAAAATTAATATAACAATAGCATAAAATTAAATTGTGATGATATCCTAATTCTAGAATATAATGGCAAAATGAAATCCTCAGCTCAGCAACTACTCTCTCGTGAACTATACTCTTAACAACAACATCACTATATTATTTGTATCAAATAAATGTTAACAAATGCTACCAAGTTAACTGATACATTTCGATAAGCTTTAAAATATGTATGTATTCGTAAGATCTAAATAAAGTACGATAGAGAATGAATTATATTGTGCTGTGTACAAGTTAATATCTGGATTCTTAAAATATGAAGTATTATGTTTAACATATGATGTGTAAAAATGTTTGCTGTTTGAAGAATAACTAACATTTTAACAAGAAAATCACTAACAAATCACCATGGCATACGTCAAATTAAATATTTTAGGACAGGACATGGATAATTCTGACTTTTAGACAGGAATGGTTTTGAAGTACGAGTCTGAAACTAATTTTGTTACTTACAAACTTCATAAGCTAACGAATCGCAAAGTATCACATCAGTAAGTTGACTAACTTAAGTTCAGCGATGGTGAATGATTAGGTAAATCTGACCTTAGCTCGACTTCGATCCAACTTAAAGCTTCGCGTTAATTCTGCTTAAGCAATCTCCGTATCTTTGTTTTTGAAGTACAAAATATTGTCAATATTCGAACTAAATATTTTTGTTTATTGATACATTCAAACAGATAGCACCACCATTCCTAACAACCATTTACTTTGTTCACTCACACCTCAATCCTGGATTTACTTGAGTTCAATTTATTAGCTACGCTGAACTAAAGGTATAAATATGATTAGGGCTGTAGCTAAATTCGATCTATATAAAAGTTCCTTGTAAGATTTAATGCTAGCAACATAGCAATGGCCGCGCGTAATGGGCCGTCGTGAGACCATAGAGGTAGGGTCAGCGTATGAGGCAGGTGAGACACAGTTCCGCTGATCCGATGCAGTCATCGTGGCAGAAGGCACCGCATTTCTTGCATAGTATCATGGCACGCAGATTGCACACGCACGCGTCGTCTGCACCCACGCTGCGACACCGGGCAACGCTCTGGAATAAATGATTTACGGTAACCATTTGGGTAGGAAATATATAAAATGCACATACACATTTTGGTGTACAAATAAAGCATATTCAGATTCTATCTATCTATCTATCAACCTTTAAATAGAAGACATAGTCTGATGAAGAAATCAGACATTTCTAATAATATTCTTGCATTACGGTGAGGACATGTTGCCCAGTAATCACAAAACAAATCTTTAGATAGGTATATTAGCATTTGCCGAGCGGGATCGTGAGAGTGTTGATCCCGATAGGAGAAGGCGTCGGGGAGGCAACCGCCTCGACACCTAAACGACGAAACCCCGCCTGCATCATTTAACGCTGGCGGGAATTTGGGGTCGCGGCGCTCAGACTGGGGACTCTGCCCGCCTATTGAGTGACCTCAGGGAAGGGGGCGCATAGTGGTCACGTGCTGCCTTGCACAGTTAGGTATCGGGGAGACCCCTTTACAGTCTCCCCAGAGATGTGCCCTAAGAGGCGTTGCACAGAGGGGGTTTCGGTTCGGTCTTTTGAGAGGTAACGGACCCCTTCCATGTGCTGATGGTGATCACCGGGGTGGTTTTAGTGAGGTAAAATTCCACATTCCCCGGGCTTTTCCCCAAAGTCCGGGCACCTTTTAAAGGTTTCCCCCATAAAAAAAAAGGTATTTTAGCATTTGCGCAAATATATATATATATATAAAAGGATTGTTAGGCCTAATTGGACAAGCGAGTTTTATACACAATATGATAACAGAAAATACCAACCACATTAGTATTCTGGTTTGCAGGTGGAGCACTAGACGCTCGTGGGGCAACGTTAGGAGTTCTTTGTACTAGGATGTACTGGCCCACGTTATTAGACCGATTCTCATTCATCTGAAAAACGACATGTATATAGTAGAATTATTAATTGGAAGGAATAATTATGTCGTTTTTTGGGCGAACGCAGTTTTCACGTCACGGTATGTTGACCGAATTATAATATGGCCCCGGCGAAAGCAGCGGGCGACACGCTTAACTGACATCACGAATTTACAAGGCGCAATAGGTATGTTTATGTATTCATTTCATTCAAAGAAAAAAAAAGTTTATAATCCTGCATTTTAATGGCTTCTTTTAAAAAGGTTATCGCCTCCCACAAGGTGGCAAGCAAAGATCTAAAGGGATTATGATAAGTTTTAGGCTGTCGATAGTCGGAGCTTATTTAAAATATAAAAATGGAATCATATTTACAACGAAGATGAACATAACCAAGAGTAAGTGCCAAAGTATAAGTTCTGCCTCATACTTCGTCTGTCTGAGGAGCGTGACTACGATAGGTCTCACGCACTGTCCAGACTGTTCTGCCCTAATTCTAGATGGATAAGATCATAGATAACATGAATACATACTTCATTATGAGGCATCACAGAGACCGGCAGTTGCCTGACGAGTACAGGCGGAGGAGGGGGTGGCGGTCGAACAGACCGCGCGGGCCGCGTCAGCAGCGCGGGCGGCGGTCGAAGCTGACCGCGCAACGCATCGCGGTTCGGACTGTTTTGGATTGCCGCCTGACATATCTGGTAGCTGCGTTCTAAGTTCACCGTGCCAGGGGGCACTTTGTTTGAACTTCGACTTCTGGAATGTAATAAAATATATATAATAATCCAAATGATTAATCGTGACAATATCTTTATCCAGAACATCGTACGACCAAACTATGTGAGAACAATATTTGAGCAAAACAGGTACTTCACACAAGAGACTGGAAAGTCTGATCAAGCAAGCATCCTTCCTACTATTACATACCTGTTAGATTCTTTCCCCAACTTTGATTTTTTACTTCGTGCCCACATACCCTGAGCAATAGTGGTAGTATTCAAAGGTGGGTTTGTCACAGCTGTACTAGAAACCATGCTAGTCACTGCTTCGATTTCTTGCTTTACAGTAGAATCTTTTATCGACTGACAACTTTCAGACGAGTTAGAAGATTCCATATTAAAATTAGCATCCCTATCTTCTTTGTACATACAATTTTCATCATTCATGTTTATATCTTCCATGCTCGTTTTGGAGTCTTCACTAATATATTTGGTGCTTTCTGTATTAAGACTTGAAAATGGGTGCAATGTCATAACATTCTCGTTGTTGGGCCAGTCATTATCGGTTTTCCATGAGACTGCAGATGCTTTGGGTTTAGCTGCATCCTTAATATTATCATCAGGGTAAGAAACAATCTGGAATATGATACAAAGTTAGTGTAAACAGGTTTTCCAAGTAATTTTTTTTACTTATGTAAATCATAGTAAATAAACTTACAGATGTATTAGTAACTTCCATCATTGGTATTGATGAATTTTGTGTCAAAGGCATTGTAACAACAGCAGTAACATCTGGAACAGTTTACAAAATATAAATAAATTACATTTGCAGTGTCTAAGTCTGTTTAAGCTACACAACATTTTATGTCATTAATGTCTAATAAGTTTACAGCTACCCTCAATTTGTATCATGTTTACAAAATATACTCACTTGTTTCACTCATGTATGATGATAACTCCATCAAGTTAGGATGTGGTGAATATTTTACATCTTCACTTTCTGTAAAAGTAAGAGGAAATTGAATTCCACATTATGCATTACATAATTCTACATAGGTTTAAAATAGTACTGTTTTTTGGTTACTGAAAAATTAGTTTTGCAACAATAACAACAAAAAATGTTGCAGTAACCATTTTGGTGTGTAGTTTTTTTTATGCTACATATACTTTATGGGCAAAATAATATAAATCATAAACTTACGAGAAGTAAGTATTGAGAGGCTTGTCTCCAATATAAAAGATTCAGCATCCTTAAAGTGCTCATCATAATAATTCTGTGCCATGTTCTGTGGCAGGCTTTCTTTTTCACATTTCTCAGGACTGTTGATAACATCACTCTTTGGGTGGGGCTGGACAGGCTGTGTTACTTGGCAATCAACCTCCTGGTTAAAGCTCTGACATACATCCTGCTCAACAACCTCTGTGCTTTGCTGGGGTGATTCTACATCAGCATCAGACTTAGCACATTCCTGATATTGCTCTGATACATATTCTTCTTGAGTTTCCTGTGTTATTACATCTGAGGTAGTGTCTTTATCAACCTCAGGACTTTCCTCCAGTTCTGTCACTGTATTGTCATGAGGAATGGACTCAGTAGCACCTGTAGACTCACTAGCAATCAAGTTATTTACATTCATATCTATCTTCAGACTGGACACTGAGGATTCACTTCTTGCATCATATTCATAGACAGATGCAGTAGCTTTACTGTCTTCACTATTTGTGTCACCATGATCTTGTCCAGAATACAGCAGCTCATCATTAGGACAAACTTGCTCACAAGCATAATTTGTCTCAACATCTGAATAATGATTAGCATTATCTGCATTATGGACCAAGTAACTTGTATCATGTATTTCATAATCATCTTCAAACTTAATTCGCTTTGCCAAACTATATACTTCATTTTCATTACTTGACCTCTTAGAAGATTCAAGAAAATTACTATCAGAATCTGTTGCTTTATCTTCTTCACCATCTTTTGAAGTCTCTTCTATAGTAACAACAGTGAGATCTAGTTCTTGCTTTACTACATCACTGCGTTCAGATTCTCCATCAGGCAGCAGAAGTGGATCAACAGGTGTTGTGGATAGTGATTCATCCATCCTCTGAGTTGAAGATGAATCAGAGAAACTAAAGTCCACTGGATATTCTTCATAGTTGGGATGACTGTGACTCTTTGTATGTTTCAGAGGCAATAAGTCTGGCACTGGAGCAGACTGTTTACTGCTTATAGTGACTGGTTCTTCTATTACTTCATCAGCTCTAGCTGAAGACCTTGTCACTGCACCTACTGATCGCATTCTTTTACTAGTACTAGATTTACTTTTTTTAATTTTTGGAACAGTACTACTGCTTGTTATTGAAGCTGTTGGTCTTAACTTTATAGTAGTCTTAAGAGATGGTCTATCTGAATTTAAACTGATTGAAGATTTTTCTTTTCTTGACTTCTCTCCCCAAATAGGTTCAAAATGTTTCAATTTCCATGGATCTATTTTGCTTTTTTCTTTTTCTGCTTCAGTCTTCATTTTTTGTTGGTTTTCTGGGGTTAATTCCCCACCAGAGAGGCTGTCTTGCCATTGTAAACAGGCACGAGCAAAAAATTCATTATTCAGACTAGAAGAATTTAAGCGACCTGAAGGACTTAACCTATCCACACTTGGAAGTAGCTGCCCAAGCTTGTATTGGTATAAAGGTGGAAGAAGTGAAAATGTATGTTTATTTAGTAATGCCCTAATGTTTGTATTTACTAGTATTGAATCTGGTGTCTCTAAATCAATGCACCCTTCTCTTGTTTGTTGTAACTGTGCTGCTGTTGATAACTTTTTTCCACTTCGTTTTCGAGGTTTTAAACAGAACCCTGGAATGCTCGCCAACACCTCTCGCATGGTAGACGGTCTGTTAATGTTTGAATTAGTTTCTGTATAGGATGTAGCTGCTGTCCATTCTCTGTTCTCTGGAGGCGGTGGTGGTGGCAAGGGTTTTACTATTATCCTTGGCAGAGGACGTGAATGATTAGAATTCTTCTTTCTTCTCTTTGACTGCTTTCTTGAGGAGTGCTTACTTGACTTTTCACCATCTTCGGGAATGCGTATGATCGAGTACTGGTCATTTTTACATGGCGTGTATTTACTGTCCGTCGAATTATCGGAATATTCCATATCGTTGTCTATTTTATCCGCAGGTGATACGTCTAGTTCCATTGTTATGTTACGGCGTGTGTAAATAGCAAATAATGAAATGAGAATTATAAACTGTTGCCGATAGCGATCACTATTTCAACCCATCGTGCGTTTATTCGCGATCCAAATGTGCCGTAATCTTATGATTAACAATATAAAAAAATATCATCACTTATTTGATGGTGCAATGTTCAATATCATAACAATATTCATACAATACAACTCTTTTTTTCTCGAGACTATTTGGCTGAAGAGCAAAATGCAAAATGTCACAACAACGCAGAAAATGGATTCCGACACAGATAAAAAAAGGATTGAGATAAATCACCGAAACGAAACCGTAATTTGTGTTTCGGATCTAACAGTTTTTAAAGATGATGAACCAATCAAAACTCACACACAATTTAATTGACTCAATCATTCAATTCCCCACACAACTAATTTTTTTATGTGTGGAAATCTGGAAGTTCTCATGGATGTCCCCTCCGACTGTGCTCTGCTCGCCCGAGAAATGAATGCATTGTTCAGACAGAGGCGGTAGGGGGCAGTGGACAGTAAATGGGGATAAAAACTGCCACTTGATCACTTTAGATGTCGCTGCCCAGCGCCTAAGAATTTAGCAGCTAGCTGTCACTATCCATATATTGTTTTGTGACAAGGGACTTCTTTGATTGCAAAAATACGGGTACCCATGTATTTGTCAAAGATGTTTCATAGGTATATGTTTTATAGGTCTTTTAACATCTTTGACTGTGGAAATGTCGGAAAAAGCTTTCCAAAAAAAATTTGGAAACCGATATTTCGCCGAGGCTATCGATGAGTTATCCTTCGTAAAACTGAAGACTTATGGGAGAAATTCGCTGATGCTCCCAAGATAACTTTGTCTGTTATCATTAAATACAGGCTCTTGTGGTGTGATAGAAAGTAAATCGCCACCGGTCGTCTCGGTATTATATGATACTGTGTACGCGCAGCAACCTGGACCTCAATGGGGAAGGTCGGGCAAAGCTAATTGTAGATGGCGTGACCATAGCTAGGTCCCTACGGCCTACAATAAATTTGACATTTCGTTCATTCATTTCATTTTATGTTCATTCATGAGTTTGATTTTATTTCATTATTTCGTTATTTTCCGCGATTTCAGAATTTTAAATCAAGTACTTGACATGGAAAATGTCAGAATTTTAAACCTTGAATATTTCCTCGTAATCACTTTCTTCAAAATGTTTCCGAAATAAACTCGAATTCAAAAATATCTCCACGAATAGCTTTAAACCACAATGTTCTAAGTTTAGGGGCTTTCGGGAAATTGTAGACTCAAATTTCGGAGCATCTAGGAATACAAAAAGGCTTTAATTATCGCTAAAATAAAATAAAATCACATGACTCCTTGTATTATTGGATTGTGTTGGGAACTAGCTACGACAGCGCCATTTTGACAGTTGCCTTCCCCATTATTATTTAATCGCTCGCTACTCAAATCCACATATTCCACATGTGTATTTAATTTTAAATTATTAAATCAAGTGAGGATTTATTGGTGCTGCGCGCAAACAGGCTTTAGTTACAAATTGAACGTAAAAACCGTCTATTGCGAAAAGACATGAGGTTGTAATTAAGGACCTAATTAAGGACAAAAAAAAAGACCTTTCTTTTTGGTGATGCCGCAGCCGCTTGCTGCCGTGGACGCCATCTTGTTTTATTCAATTCAGGATGAATGGCGTAGTTCTTGTGAATAGTAAAAATTGAAGTGATTATTGTGTGTCTGATTGTTGTGAGAGACTTGTTACAATTTGAAGTTTCAAATAACTTAAAAGCTTTCATACCAACAGTTTAAACTTCAATCATGGGTCGAGGAAGGTAAATATAAATTTAATTACACAGCACATTGTTGAAAAAAAAATGGTAATTTCTCATTCGGATATTTTCTGTCCTTAGAGATCGTAGTCGTGATAGACGTCGCAGTCGCAGCCGCAGCAGGAGCAGAAGTCGCAGTCGAAGTCCTCGCTATGGTCTTGGATCAGGCGGTGGTGGCGGAGGAGGAGGAGGCGGCGGCGGCGGCGGAGCTTACGGCGGCGGACGTAGGAGTAACCCCGGTGCAAACCTGCGGAAACCGAAGTGGGATCTAAGCAGGCTGAAACCGTTTAAAAAAGACTTCTACGTGCCCCATAGCGAAGTGGAAAGCAGACCAGAATCTGAAGTGGAAGCTTGGAGGAGTGACAATGAGATTACTCTCAAGGGGCGCAACATACCGAAACCGACAATGACATTTGAAGAAGCCAGTTTCCCAGATTATGTTATGGATGAGATTGAAAAAATGGGATTTTCTAAACCAACTCCAATCCAGGCTCAGGGTTGGCCTATTGCTCTGAGTGGATGTGATATGGTTGGTATTGCTTCTACTGGTTCAGGAAAAACTCTTTCTTATATTTTGCCCGCTATTGTGCACATTAACAACCAGCCGAAATCTAGTCGAGGTGATGGTCCAATAGCTCTTGTACTGGCACCTACAAGAGAATTGGCACAACAAATCCAAGAAGTCTGTGACAAATTTGCCAACACATCAAAAATTCACAATACTTGTTTGTTTGGTGGGGCTCCAAAGGGACCTCAAGCAAGAGATTTAGATGCCGGTGTTGAAATTGTTATTGCTACTCCTGGACGACTTCTAGATTTTCTAGAAAGTGGAAGAACAAATTTAAAAAGGACTACATATTTAGTACTTGATGAGGCTGACAGGATGTTGGATATGGGATTTGAACCACAAATTAGAAAGATCATTGAACAAATTAGACCAGATCGTCAAACTCTCATGTGGTCTGCTACTTGGCCTAGAGAAGTTCAAAGTTTGGCTGCGGAATTCTTAAAAGATTATCAACAAATAAATGTAGGTTCATTACAATTGGCTGCTAATCACAACATTTTGCAAATTATTGATGTCTGTATGGAATATGAAAAAGAAACTAAACTGAGCACACTTTTGAAAGAAATCATGGCAGAAAAAGAAAATAAAACCATAATTTTTATTGAAACAAAGCGACGAGTTGATGATATAACAAGAAAAATGAAGCGTGATGGGTTTGTCTTATTCTATTGTTTAACCCTTTAAATGCCGTAAAGTGGATTTATGGAAGAACATAATGGCTTTTTTATTATTATTTGTGTCTGTAATTGGCATTCAACTGGTAAAATACAATTTGCTATCATGTCATATCATATGCTGATTGCACACAGCTTAAGTATTTTTTGAGTGATGAGCATTATGCTTTAATTCGGCAAAATTTGGAATGACGAAAAAGAAAAATGGAATATGACTTGTTTCCTTAAACAGTGTTTGTTATTCTTGCAGGTGGCCTGCAGTGTGTATTCATGGAGATAAATCACAAAATGAACGTGATTGGGTCCTACAAGGTAATGTTTACACAAAAATTCTTTGTGGATATCTTATGCTGATTTAATATTTGATTTATTATTTTGACAGTAATTTATATTATACTAGCTCCACAATAATAGCAATAGCAAAACTGATTTAATATCGAACTGGTGCTGTATAATAAAATAAAAAATAGCACGAGTGGTTATCGAGAAGCGGTGTCGGACATAAGACGCGAGCGCGTTGGGTGTAGCGCAGCCAGTAAACATTTTCTGAACCCGTGTCTGCATGTGCAGGCTGTGGAGAGCTGCGGCCGTGCGGCGGGGCGGCAGCGCGCGGCTCGTCGCCGCCAAGCCGCACGCGGCGGCGACGGCGCGCCCGCACCGCGCCCGCCTCTCGTTGTCGGGGCTAAGCCCTATGCACTCTGACCCGCTCCCGCGGCATGTCTGAGCCGCTTCTCGCTGGCGCAGCGCCCGGCACCTCGCAAGCCTGTCGGCCCCGCGGGTGTCGCCGCCGGCGCTCGCGCGCCCGACACGGTGGTCGGCACTCGGTTCTCGCCCTCGTGCTGATGGGCGACCTCTCACCTCTCGCTCTCAATTTTTATTTTTTGTGCGATGTATGACAGATGGAGTCGATATTATTAGTAAGTTTACTAATACAATAGTGAATGGAATAAAATTATATTTACATCTCTCATTAAACCACCTAAGGTTGCCCTCAATATTTGCATTGCTACACATGTCATGTCATTTTCCTATTCTATATCTTCATCCAGTGATTTTATATTTTTTTCTTTCTATTATCATGAAATTCCATTGCCTATGCATATACATATTTGTTTCCCATAATAATTTAATTTATTCACTATCAAACATACATAGGTAACACAATCATTACTATCATTGCATAAACATAATTGGTGGCCTAGAAGGAGTGAAATGTGAGATGAGTGGCAATTGAATAGAGCAAGATGAATGTCATAAAGTGAACTCTATTTACTGGAAATATTAATTTGTTGATATAAAAAGCTGTGCCGACATTATTGTGGGAGCAACAATACCTGCTATGGAATATATTTATTTATTGAATTATTAATAATTCTTCTGAAATACTTGTGCAACATATCTTCTGATGCTTGTTAATTAACGTTTTGTGATTGTCTCATAAAGCGCATTAGAATGTAAAAAAAATATGTGGTGGTATTTTCTCATGGGTAAGATATTAGTAAAAAAATATGTTGTCATATAATCATAGAATAGTTACCTGGTATGTACAAAACAGCCAAAAGCGAAACTTCCATAAGAATTCACACCAACTTCCGAAATTAAAGTTATTTTTACTTTTCGTTTTGGAACTGTTGTTTTTTTTTGGTTTTTGTAAAAAAGTTTAAACACTTCATAGTTGTCGTGCCTACCCCACACGAATTTATCAAAATGGTGAAAAGGCTTACCTTTTAAATAAATTTGTGTGTTTTTTGATAAGTTATAAGGAACTACCCAGTTAAGGAAACTGTTGTTGCAAGTGTACAAGTTTCATGTTTTAATGTTGAATGAAACAATGATGGATAAGGTGTGTTGAAGGTGCTTATACATATAATTTCTTCCAGATTTTCGTAGTGGGAAAGCTCCCATTCTAGTAGCTACGGATGTTGCTGCTAGAGGTTTAGGTATGTATTTCGGAACACAAATGAACAAATATTCTAGCATATTCTCAGCTTTAAATTCAATCAATTTGAGAAATTCAAAACTTCTCTTTTCAGATGTTGATGATGTAAAATTTGTCATCAATTTCGATTACCCAAGCAATTCAGAAGATTATGTGCATCGTATTGGAAGAACTGGACGAACAAATAAAACTGGAACGGCGTATACATTCTTTACGCCATCTAACGCAGCCAAAGCCGCCGACCTAGTAGCTGTGCTGAAAGAAGCCAAACAAGTAGTCAATCCTAAACTACAGGAACTAGCTGAACGAGGAGGTGGTGGTGGAAGACGTAAGTACAAGTTGAAAGTTAATTTAGTAAACTTTACCATACATTTTAAAGCTAGATATAAAATGGTCGAGTCTTAAATAATATTAATATAAAACATATTAATATGTTTAACTTGTAAATTTGGTCAGCAGGTCACCGAGGTCGAGGCGGCAGATATCGTCGCGGGCGCCGCTCTCGTTCGCGCTCCCGCTCGCGCCGCCGCCGCTCCCGCACGCGCTCTCGCTCCCGGGACCGTCGCCGTAGACGCCACAGCTCCTCCAGATCGTCGAGAAGCCGGTCTTCGAGGTCTTCCAGAAGTCATACGCGCTCCCGTTCCCGTTCCCGTAGCCGATCTCGCTCAGGCAAGTGCAGCCCCCTGAAGAATACTACGGATTCGGGCCAACAACAGGCGCCCCAAGCTCTTCTTCCCACGCCGAAAACCCTTCTGCCGACTCCCATCGGCCCCCAACTCCCTTCTCACGTAGGTAAAGGGCCCTCCACCCCTCCCATAGAAAAAAAAGTGACTCTCCTTGATAGAAATATCATTCTAAATAATCCACCAAATAATGGTAATGCAAATTATTTACAGCAACCTAATCAAATACCGCCTCTGATGGCTCTTAATCCCCAAATGAATATGTGCGCTCCTCCTCCTCCAATGAATGGGCAGGGCTTCGCTCTGCCTCCCTATTTCCCCGCCGACCAGTATGGCATGATGATGCCTAACTTCTCCGCGGCCATGCTCCCTCCGGGCGGCTGGGCAGCTCCGCCGCCTCCACCGCCACCTCCTCCGCCCTCCGAGTCCCCGGCTAATGGAATTCACGAGCAAAGGGGCCCTGGGCAAAGTGGCCTCGAGTCAGATTCCAGAAAACGCGGGGCACGCTCTGGCGGGCTCGGTGGCTCAGGCGGCTATGCACCCGCTGCGGGCGGGCTCGGCTCCAGCGGCGGCGGGCTCGGGGCCAGCGGCGGGCTCGGCTCGTCGAGCGCCGGGCTCGGCTCCAGCGCCGCGGGCGGCCGTCTGGGCTCCGGCGGCGGGCTCGGCTCGTCCGGTGGGCTCGGTTCGTCCGGCGGACTAGGCTCCGATGGCCCGGCCGGCAACCGCTCGCGAGGCCGCGACCGACGACGCCGCGGCGGCAGAGGACGAGATCACGACGACTTAGACTCGGCCGGCTCGGGCTCAGGAGGTCTCGGCTCGGCAGGGCTTGGTGGAGGCCCCGACGGCGGCGGGCTGGGTCAACCGCCCGGCGGCTACAGTTCTGGCGGTCTCGGCGTACCTCACGGGAGCCTCATGCCGCGCATGCTTCCTCCGGCAGGCGGCGGCGACGGTGTTACACCTCAGGGCGCAAATTTTACTGCGTTCGGGTCTTATGGATCTAAGAGTATTAAACAGAATAGTAATATGCAAGGAAATGAGAGTAGCGAGGGATACAACGACCCCGGTTGTAGAATGGAATTTTATGGCCCACAAAACATGGGACCTGGCCGGCCATACGGTCTTGGTATGGATCAGATGGGTTCCAACGGTGCGCTGGCGAATGGCTCCGTGGGGTACAATAACGACCGCCAGAGGAATCGCCGGCGATGATTACGACTGAGGTTTGTTATATTCAAACCAATGCCAACTCACCTATTTTAACCACTCCATTACTCCACTATACAATACACTGAGACAAGCTGTCTTGGTAGCCTGTCAATTGAAGAATTTTGTTATTTATTTTATGAATGACTTTAATATACACACCTGCATAATGGTTGCTATATTATTGTACTCTGTGCTCTATAAAACTTTGTCAGAAGAAAATAATATTAGTATCACATTTTAACAATGTATGTCTTTTTTTTTTCCAGAAAACGGATACAATGGGGACTCTCGTCGACGCAAGAGACGTTAAACGCCGCTGCAACATGAGGAGTAAGCAACTTAGTTACATAAGATTTGATGCAGACTATTTGATTTTCATTCCATGTTGTATTTATTGAATGTGTGACCATTACTGCAGTGCCACACAACACATGTTTTATGTATCCACCCAATTCTCAATGTAGGCTGTACTCCTTTTAATTACATATAATAATGCATTGTAAATAAACATTCATTTAACTCATGGTTTGGATTTAATAATTAAACCCCGTTCTGATATTTAGCTGCATAAAAAGTGCCAGTATATTCTATAACACAAACTATTTTTCGATGTGTAATATGTACTAAAATAAAAACTTTCGAGTCAGTCACATTAACATCATTGTACATAAATTAAATGTCGAATATTTAGTCACTATTTTATCTTAGTTAAGAATATAGTACCAATCAAATGTTAAAAATGAAAACAAAACTTAATAAACATATAATTGTTTACTGATTAATTAGCCCATTTAGTACCTATTAAGTGAAGTAAATTAAATCAAATGACTCAGTACTGACATTTTCAGTGACAGTATATAATTACTGGTTTCAGATGTCAGTTCTGTGCCATTTATTTAAATAACAATACATAATCCCTTGTATTTGGTTTTTATATTTGTGTTTGAAGTGCTGTTTTGATCAATTTAAGTTCTTAGCAGGATATTAGATTACGTTATGTATTTACCGTCATATGATAAAGCAATTACTTTAGATTTCTATTCCCATGAATCTTTGACTAGTGAATTGTATCTTGTAATACATTGTATGTGAACGAAATTAAAGTTTTACACTAATTGAGTGACATTTTTATTTACACTGCCCATGCCCCACGATGTAGATTGTGCCATTGAATTTATGACAGCAGTCACACTGACTGGTGACCGCAGGGACATCATCATCGGGACCCGCAGTCAGCAGCGGGATTTAAACCTGTCCATTCAACTGCACGACGACTGAGTAGACATTGCGCGAATCATGATGCTGCTTAAAAGACAAGTGAGTAGTCTACTTTCAAAACCCGCTAAAGCACTTTTTACTTAATGACGGCAAATTAAAAAAAATACCGTTACTTATTTTGTACTAGTTACAATACAGAACTTTCTGTGCAGTATCCATTTTTTGAGTATAGCAATGCCCTAAAACAGGTTTTTATTGTCAAAATTGCAAATATATCCGAAATATTCACAAAACTATTTTTATTTTAGCGGTTTTTGAAGAGAACATTTGAATATAGCGGGATTTGCAAAATACATCACTTGTTTTAGCGGAATTTGCAACAGTTAGTTTTAACCTTAACAAAACCGAGAAACTCTTTTCACTCTGCTACTAGAATCGCCATACTGTTTTTAGTGTCACGTGATAGGAACGCCGCGCTGTGATTGGTCGATATCGTTTTAGCGGAATTTGAAAGAAACTGGGAATGTTTTAGCGGTATTTGCAACAAACTTGCATTTTTGTAAGCTTATTTGAGAGGGTTTTGGTGGAATTATATTGGAACTGACAAAGGCCACCTAAAGTAGCATCAAAGAAATTTCCTATTCAAATAAAACATTGTTTTTGTTCGAATAACGTTTTAGCGGGTTTTGAAAGTAGACTACTCAAGTCTACCTTTACCTACACATCATCATTTCAGCCGAAAGACGTTCAATGCTGGACATAGGCCCCTCTCCTAAGTACCGCCACTTCGGCCGTTCTGTGCTTCCCGCATCAGCGGATGCTTGCGGCCTTCCACCGCTACGTCTTCCGGTATGCGGTCGCCACTCCTGAAACTTTCGGCCATCTGTTCTGCTTGCATTGTGCCCTGCCCACTACCACTTAGTTTGGCAATTCTTCGGGCTATGTCGGTTACCTTGGTTCTCCTCTACATTTCTGATTTGATCACATAGGGAAACTCCAAGCATAGCTCTCCCCATTGCCTTTACCTACACATTGTGCCTAAAAACAATCAAAACTGAAAGAGGTGTAGCAGCTAACTAGCATGAAGATCTGTGTGCAATTTAGAGTAATTCTTTCGGATTTTTGGATTGAAAGTTCTCAGCAGCTGGCTAGAATTGTATAATCTTCAAAATGTAAGCCAACAATTAATGTTTAGTAGAGAAATAAACAAACGAAATTTTGAAGTTTTAAACCGAAGCATCATAATATCATTACTGCTGTATTCCGGAAAGGGTACGGCAGAACTGTTGGTACACCTACAGTACATCCATACTCCGTAATTTATGTTTCATATCCGATGCGAACTGTGAGCCATCAACCGGGCACACGGTGTCTGCTACGGAGAATTTCTTGATGGATTAACTTTACAAGACTGCCTGATCTGGGAATCGCACCCACATGCTCAGCAGTCGACAATTAGACCAACGAATCTGTCAAAATACAGCGTTGTCAGGAACGGTCGGCAGATTTTGTGGTCATGGTCACTGCGTTTTTATTTATAAGGTACCGGTAGGCGGTAGTCATGGTAACTAAAGAAAACGATTTTTAATTAAAGTACTCAGGGACGATTTAACGGGAATAAAAAAATATGTTGTCTCAAATTATTTTTGTTGTGAAATAGAACTCGTTATTATAATTTCGAACATTTCAACTTTGAATGATATAAAAAGCTAAGTAGTTTCAGTTCAAGTGTAAAAAGAATTGGTGTTCTATAAAATGAGTTTTTGTGTGGATCTTGTATCTGAAGACTCTTTCTATGAAAATATTACTTTGGGAGTGACAAAACTATTAGGTATGTATGGTAGGTTCACTGTACCTAATGCTTGCATTTAGACTGCATGTATACTGTTGGCACAGTTGATGCTTCTACAGACTGTTTTATACCTAAAATTAGTGAACCTTCTTCATACCGTCTCCATCAAGGTCTGGAGTAAGTAACAAAATTTTATTAGCAACATCATTTTTCCAATTATTTATTAACATAACACAGTATTCCTACAATTATTTCATAATAATATGAATAAATAATAGTTTTAATATGAATTAGCTCTATGTTTTGGTAAGAAGTTAAATCCATCAGGTACTGGACCTAATAACATTTCACTAATTTTTATCCAGTCGGAACAATTTCCTGATGCCATCAATGTTTCCAAGTCATCTCTACCAAAATATGAAGGTGGTCTCTCATTAATTCTTTGAGGAGGTTGTTCCAGCAACCCAACCGGTACATATCTGTACAAGAAAGATAGCCATTCAAGTAAAAATCTGCGTGTGTTCTCCACACCCTGCATGTCAGAACCCCAGTGCTCTAACCCATAGTTAGTGTATTTCTTAATTATTTCAAATCTTTCGTTACTTCTTATGTCCCAAATTCGCTGCTCTTTAATCTCAGTAAATATCCAGGGTTTGATAAGTGCTCCCCTGCCAATCATGACCCCCTGTACTGTGGGAGCAATTGCTCTTTTCTCTGCATAGTCTTCATAGCTTAATATATCACCATTCCCATAAACTGGACAGGGTGCTGCTGCTTTTGCACAAGTTTCAATATATTCCCAATCAGAAGACCTAGTGTACCTTGCTTCTCTTGATCTACCATGCACTGTAATGAGTGATGCTCCCCATTCAGACATTTTTGGTACAATCGTATGAGTAATTTTTTTATCCTGATAAATACCTGTCCTCATTTTAATTGTAAAAGGTATGCTTAGTATTTTGGAAGCACATCTCACTGACGACTCCAGTATTTTTAATCTGTGCATCATACCACTGCCTCCACCCTTTTTGTATATCAAATCAATAGGACAACCTAGGTTTAAATCAATGAAATCAAGCTCAGTGTTCTCTTGTAGCAATTGTGCTACTTTTGTAATTGTATATATATTAGATCCACATATTTGTGCTCCAAATAAGTCTTCTGATTCATGTCTTTTTACTAATGCCCATTCTTGCTTCATTCCTTTGAGTAACGACTCACACAAGGCCATTTCTCCACATGTTATGTCTGCCCCATACTGTTTGCAGATCCTTCTGAATGGTAGATTTCCAACTGTAGTCAAAGGGCTAAGATACAGTTTGTCCCTCCAGTCTATAGTTTTCCTTTCTCTTGGTAATAACTTAATTAAGTCTTCATCAGTGATAGCGCCACTATTGGTAACTTTCTCTTCATCAGTGTCAGTGGTCTCTTTTTGTTTTTCGTTATCTTTTGCTTCATCAGTGTAAGTGGTCTCTTTTAGTTTATCATCCAATTTTTTTGATACTTCAATAGTTTCAGTAGACTCCTTATCAACTGGTTTCTTCCTTTTGTCCATATGTTTTATAAGTTTTTCAGAAAAACTAAAATCATACTTTTTTTTCTGAAGTGATATTTGAAGCATTGGTAGAAGTGTATTTTTAATATCATCTTTCCATTGCTTCCATTTATCTGAGTCAACTTTATTGTAGCCCTCCTCAGTTATATGACTAGATCCAAAGCGACAAGCAATGCCCCTAGGACATTTCCCACGGATATCATACAAGTGACATGTTTCACCTAAATCCTTGGGTTTTGATTTTACATAATCAAGTGGATTGTGAATATATACACAGTTGGTGTATAGGCATGGATTTACGTACTCAGCTGCTTCTGCATTTATAATAGAAGGGCATGGTTTACTGTCTTTGTTATCTTGATACGTTTTTGGTCGAGCTTTATTTTGACCTCTTTTCCTAGTCTTTTTGTCATTCTCACTAGTTTTAGCTTTCTTATTCTCAACAGACTTTTCTTCTATAATGTTGTCGTCTAACTTACGTTTAATAAGAGAATCAATACTGTCTTCAGCACTGCTGCTTTTAACTGGTCGCTGAATCACAAATTGTTCTTTGATGGCACAAACACCAGCCATTGTATTAGTAATTTAAAAACCAGACAACAAGTAATTATTATTTTATTTGTAAACTGTAAAATAGGTTATATTTTTTTAACCACGAGTTGAAGGTTATGACGGGAGCGACCGGTCACCGGAAGAAAATCTGTGACATTGACGTTTTGTTGAAATCTGTTTTTTACCTTTTTATCTGTCATATTGCTGACCAGGCATAGGTATTTAGAATCATACAGCCTTTTGTAAAAAAACTGTTTTTGTATCTGCCGAAAAAATATTTTCTAAAGATGTGTTTATTGGAGAGCAATAATTTGACTTTACATGTTCGAGCTGTTGCCCGCGTCTATATGTACGCGTATTTTGAATTTAATTATTACTTACAAACCAGCAAAGAGTACTATAATTATATGCAAACCAGCCCATTTCCTAATCTAGGTCTCACGCTACCTATTTGTGCTATGTGATAAATAACCATCGGTTCAGTGTATTAGGCGTGATCAGATAAAGGCGCGATTCCACCAGAGTGCGGCACTGTACTGCACATTGTAGGTACGGCACAAATGTTGCTTTCGGTGAAATCCCTCAAGTAAACATTTACAAATGTGCTGCACTGTACGCTTACAAAAATTACATACAGCATTGCCGGTGGAAATAGAAACTAATGTACGTGTACTGTTACAGTTCAGCACAAAATGTTTGCGAACTAATTAACGTGACCACACAATTTTTGTGGAATTGCGCCCTATGAGATAAACAGACAGACAAACAGTTAGGGTCCGCTCCTGGAAAAAGTCCCGCGGCAATTAGTTGAAAAAATTATAATATAATTATCAACATTCTTCCAACAACCCTCCTACCACACGCACCTTGATTGTACATTTTAGATACCAGTGCCTGTAACAAGATGTTGAGATATATCAATAAAGATATATGACTCCGTCCCAAGCCGGTAGCGCCGAGTCTGCGGGACTTCTTTCGCGGGACAGATTTTACACTTTACAACCACAACAATTTACTTTACAATATTATGTATGGATTTTCACACCGTTTTATTTGAATGTATGGCTGATTTAATACTTACCACTCTTTGAATACGTGGATAGATACATCTATTTTTTAATTTTTATATTGCAGAAGCGGATCCAAGAATTTGCAATGTCAGCGTAGAACGCAGACCTCCCTGTGACCGTGTCGCCATCTCTACATGGGAACAGAGACATTCTGCCTTACTTCCCGAGGATCTCCGCAATTTCTATGCTTCGACCGATGGATTTCAGTTAACTTGGCATTATAAGTATTCAGGTTAGTAGATAAATAGTGAGTTCAAAAGTTATGAATCACAGTAGCGTTCCTGCGGACAGGAAAATATGTTTTTCGATAATGTTTCTATTCTTTCGGGCATAAAGGGTAATTCTATCAAAAATAAAAGTAGTTAGTAAAAAGTCTTCTAGGTCGTAGGCAAATCTACGGCGGGTATCGATGATCAGTAAAATATAATTTTATACTTTCAGCCGATGAAATTTTACCAGTTGGCTCAATTCGAGTAAATTCTTTAAACGAGTTGTGTCTTACACCGGCTTTGAAGGACTTGTTGGATTTTTCGCTAACGCGAACACATAGTGGACCTCGGCCATTACTTAATAACAAGAGCAAAGTGTTTGAGTTGGATTCGTGTAGGACTATTGGAAAGGTACTTCTTTTATCTAACTATTCCATACTTATATTATAAATTCGAAACTAACTCCGTCAGGATGTATGTTATAAACCACTAAACGGATTTCGATCAAATTTGGCAAGGAGATAGATGGCATCCTGAGTAAGGACATTCGGGAGCACGTTTCTGTGGGATTATTTTCGTCGCGGGCAGAAGCTAGTATTCTAAAGGGAAAAGATTTGAATTTTGTATGTTTGTTTGTTACGCTTTCATGCTAAAACGACTGAACGGATTTAGACGACATTTGGCACATGGTACTGGGATCTGGATTAGAACATAGAATACTATTATTCCGATATTGCCACGGAATCCAGATTCATGCGGGTGAAACAGCGAGGCGCAGCTAGTAACTTTATATTTTTGAACCTAGATTTTTGCGTAACTAATTGGTGCCCAATGTGAGCTGGCTATCTCATACATAGACTTTTTTTTTACAGATATGCCTCGTGTACACAGGCGGCATATGGTCAGTGTGGCTGGCAACACGAGAAGGTGCCTGGGGCTGGCTAGCGGATTCTTTCACACACTATTTTAGAATGGCCCTCGTGCATTTGGGTCTCCCTGGATGGCAAGCAGCCTTTGCTAATCTACCACTTATACCTTGGGCTGAAGTAAGAGATGTATCTCAAGTTTATAATAGAACCGCTTTCACAAGAAAATTTTCTACACATTTATTTGGATTTTTACAGCAATTGTTCCTGTTACTTGCGCCACATTTATTGGAGAAAACAGACATAGAAACCAACGTGATAGCATTGACAAGCGAAACTGGGTTGAATCATATTGATCCTAATATATTCAAGGCGTCGGTTCGCCATCACAAAAATACTACGCGACAAACTAACCAGTAAAATGTTGAAGTTAAATTCAATGAGTAGAAACTGAAGAACTAATAAAATATTCAAAGTCCATGCGTAGAGTTTTTATTGAAATATTCAAGCATTGAAATAAAATGAAGCTATGTAGTCACAATGTATATTGAATAATTCTTGACACAATAAAATTTACAGCTAAATAACAAAACAAAATGGACGGAATGTGAGATTCTTAATGAAGTACAAGCTAGGTTCACAATAAAAATGTAGCTTAAATAAGTGGTAAGCAAATATTGAAGCTGCCATGTTTCGGCACCATAACATTATGTTATATACTTCTGTACTAGCTGTCTTGTTTCTTACTTCAAAGAAATATACATACACTTGACATTGAAAAATAATCTTATAACTAATATTACAATCTATCAGTTATTAAAAAAAAAAACACGTAGATCAGTTTTCGTGTTTCTTAATATTAGAAAATAATAGACAATCATTTCACTAGTGAATAAACTCTGCCTGTAAAAAATAACATACCAGAATTGGTAGAAGTTCCTTTATTCCTTTAATGATATAATACTTGAGTTGAAGTGTGATGCGTTTCCGTGTGATGCAAACATTTTCAGCGTTGTCAAAGTTTATCAAAGAATATGTGATAATAAATTCATACTTCTTTTACCGGCAGTGTGATGCAATATGATAGAAATGCATACTTATATTTTACACTAACTAAAAGCGAGAAGTGTTAACTACTCCAGCAGGCTTAGCATGGCGTTTTCTGTTTCTACTCTACTGTAGAATAGAAATCGCTTTCTACGCTCCTCGAAATCTCTTTTTCGCGAGCACGAGGACACACTTAGACTCAGGTTGCTATATAGACATTGATTTTCCAAAGCAACGGGCTAGTTGCTAGTGATGTGTATAACTACCCATTTTTACCGTACAATTGCGTTTCGTTTCTGTGTAGACAGTAGAAAACTTTCTACTGTCTACACAGAAACGCCATTTTTGTCTACTCTTCCGTCGACAATACGCTTCTCTAGGGCGCTCGTGCTAAGCCTGCTGACGTCCATCAAGTCGTACAAAATATACTCAATACTTATAATTTAGGCCATAAAGCTGCATAATTAGTTTAAACTAATACTAATACCATAATACGATGATCGATACCTCAGGTGGGAATATTATTGAATCATTTCTTTATTAAATAAAGTGTATGATGCTTCTTTGCATTCAGAAGTCTTTAGTTCCTGGACTGATGAGCAGGTTTTATATTTCATTACAATATTTACTCTAGATTTGAAAAAAGTATAATGTGGTATACAAATTCGAACACGGAATCTGCAAAGCTACTTACCTACTTTTTATCTGCCCATTATACATACACCAATGGTAACAAAATGGCGTATTTATTTTATTTGGAATGCCTTGTATAAATAAATAGCAACATTGTTTTTCAGCAAAGTTCATAATGTGGCACATTGTTTCAACATAATATTCCATACATCCACACTCTTGTTTAGGGTAAATTCATTTACATAACATTTTTAGATCAAATTATTATTTTTATAAGCTTTTAAATACAACCATGATTGTGATGTTTGTTTATTTACTCTTATGACTAAAATGTTTAAAGATTTATTAAATAATTGTAGCAATGCCATTTCCAATGCATATTTGGAGAAAGTGATGTAAATGTGATTTGATTGCAAAAAGTTTGTTTAATTTTTGCACGTAATGACGTGTACTACTGCTAATACATTTTATTATTGTCATATCGACTTGATTTTAACCATATTTTTTATTAAGTCTACGTTTTATGACACAATTATCGGAGTGACTATTTTAGTTGAAAAGCTTAGATAAGTTAAAACATTTTCATGATAAATTCAAAGTCATTGCGGGAAGACGCATGCACTATGTCAATAGCAGCGCTAGCGACATGCTGGTGGAATGACAGCAAACTTCACCAAGTTTTCGTGGTGAGATTTTACAATTAAACGTTACTAATATTAGCAATGCTAGTAAATCCAACTGACTGGCACCCACTGGTGGTCGGTCGACAGCGAATGCAAGGCGTCCATGATTTTAGAGTAAGTGGTGTCTGCATTATTGTTGGTGATAACGAGATCTATGTACTTTTCGTGTTGTCGGTGAATGCGGGCGCTGTCTTCCAGAGTTTGTTTCATGTCTTCTTCCTGTGGGTTATTGTTTTTTCATGAGTAAACCTAAAAATATCTGTGTAGCGAAAACCTGCCTAAGCTCCAGCCAGTCTCCTATTAAACGCTATCGGTGACATCTGGCGTCAGCGTCTGCGACATTTTTTATTGTTTAAAAAATGTCGCAGACGCTGAGAGTGTTTCTAAGCGTGTAACTTATCTATCTCCAATTTTGGCGTACTGGAGATAGCAAAACCTATCGTATCTCTGGTTTTAACGTCCCAATTAAGCCAAAGTATGCGACTCTATAACGTGTTGACAGCTATTTGTTTTACAGGGATAAATAGAATTGTACTGTATAACATCAGTAGCGATCTGTCTTAGGTTATTGGGTTTGGCCGAAAATCAATGGATTCCCTTGATGCACCTTACGGCAAAACGCTTAACGCAGCCGATGACGTTTATAAGAAACTGCTCTCTTACACCACAACGAAGACAATGACTATTACACTATTAAAAAATAAGACAAATTCCACTATTCCTAATAATGACTGAAAAAAAAAACTTACCTCGTAAAGAGACGCAAGAGACTCAAGGGTGCGCGCGCGTCTCGAACTGTAGCGGATGGAGCTCTGCCTGTCGAACTACGAAACGCATGCGCAACAAACGTAATGCATATCAACATATTCGTATTACAAAACAGGGTATACATGCTCTACGTTAACAGGGTTTTATTGTTGTTGAAAATAACTGTAAAATATAATAATATGTACCTTTCACAAGCTGGGGCTCTCTAAGCTAAAACTGAATTTATGAAAATAATGATCATATTCCATTGGGATAATAAAGTCTAATTCAAAAGAATAATCATAATAATACTACGGGGCATTCATAAAGACAAAGCAATAAACCCGGTTTAAACTGGGCCTACTTGAGTTTTACAAAAAGTTCGGCTTTGTCGAGCATCGTCGCTTTCTGAAGCTCGATGTCTCAAACGCCCGAGTATAGTCGTTGCGAATCACGAGCGCGCGTCGTGTGACGTTTACATAAATGACATAAGGTTTAAATTACAATGACTGATGCTCGCTCGTGAAATGCAACAACTTGACTGTATAGTGGTTCGTTTCTCACCGTTAAGTTCCGATTGGAGGCATAAGTGAGGTTCCTCAGTTGTTCGATGCCCGGCGCTCCTATCATCACGACGAACGGAAGGAATTCTCCGCTATTGTGAAGCAGTTTCAGAGATTGTGGGGCGCAGTCCAAAATACACATTTTGCCTGGAAAAATGGTTAAACCAAACTTAACTCTAAAAATAATAAGAGGCATAGGTATGATCCTAGATATGTCGTCGATATTTGAACGGGGAATGGTTTTATCTACTGTTGCGCTATAGTTCATCGTCTTTACAATATCCTCAAGGAGAGAAATATGCAGAACAGTCAACTGCGTAATGGAGGTCTATAAAATACGTGTCGAAGGCGAATGCAATTTTCTCTTTTTTTAAGTCGGTAAAAAATGAGAATGCGCCAGATCCAATCTTGTTATTCTAACGAGTCATAAGTATGTCAGAATAACGTTTCATAAGAAAACCATACACCAACAAAGACGTGCCTATTTAGGTACAATTCAAATTTCAAGAAGATAAAAGACTCACCTTCCTTCATAACAGCACGTATTGAATCAAGATGCGTGCCGTACAGATGTCCGTTATGATCGCCGTACTCTAGGAAGCGGCCTGCGTGGGCGTCGCGTTCCATCTCTTCGCGAGATACGAACCAGTAAGATTGGCCGTTTTCTTCCATTGGTCGTGGGGGACGGGAGGTGTCTGTGAGTTAGAAAAGAGTTAATATTAAGCAGTTTTGCTACAACCACAAATTAGCTGGCTGGATTGCAGTATTTCGGGTTCATTTTGATACGATTCGTAATGCTTAATGTGTGTATAGTTAGAAATAAGATTACTTTTGGGACATATTTATGCTCGTCAGCGAAAGGCAGGATTTGAAAATGTAATCGCTTCAACACCTTTTGCAATTGTTGGGTGAAAACAAGTAAACGACTTTTGGGTTTCATTCATGAACTTATAACAGAGTAGACCCCATAACTCAATTGGTATACAATAGCTTCAACAAAGCTTATATTCGAGACTAGACTTCTTGAAATCTAAAGAAACTTAGCAATAAAAGGTTAACTTACGAGGCACGACAGCTCCAAATCTGTCAGGATGTTCCGCGATCATTCGGTTCTTTATGGTCCGTCTGCCAACACCCCGAGTGCCCACCAATGCGAGCACACGACGCAAGAAGGGCGGCGTACGCGCAACTTCCTCGTACAACGCTAACTCAGCGCCCTCTAGCTTCACGCTCGAACGGGACTCGTATACGAACTTCTTTTTCTTCTTTGATATCTGCATTTTAAATTAAACAAAATAAGGTGAGCTTGGGAGTAGTGGAGATACCAGCAGGGGTCGGGATTACGTGTAATATCTATTGTCATCTTAATATGGTCATTCATCGCGAAGGTTTAGGCGAGTAATTATTTAGGGCATTTGATGTGTAATGATGTCATAGATAGGTAACATAGGGCTTATGTCCCAAGCTACGCCTTGCAAGTTGGAAAATGATAAACGAATGAGACGAAGATATGCAGATTTGTCCCCATTAATATCGGGTTACCTATGAACCGCTATAAATGCAGTTCCACCCAAAACCTAAGTCTACAATAAGAACCGTAGGCGGTCTTGTTCGACAATAAAGTGAAATCGTTAACCCAAGGCCTTACTAATCGATTGTTACGGATGACCGATTCTCGATAACTGTTAGGTTGTTTGTATGATATGGTAAAAAGTGTAGGTATTTAAAAGATTATAAACACTTTCTTGATTTAGGGGTAAAGTTTTTTTTTTTAATTATTGGTTAGATACAGATGAAAGTGGCCGAGGATTGAGCGTAGTGGCATAAATGGCAAGCCCAGCAGAACTTGACCATTTCTTTGCCTAGGCGGATGATGAGGGTAGCGGTCGATACTGGTTTAGGACTATTTCTAACAGAGGACGTAAATATGACGACCTAATGTTTTGTATTTAATTGTATCGGATTTCTATTATTAAGCTGTAGGTATAACCTAACGGTGAATGTCAACAATCTCTCAGCACTGACGAGCTTAGATAATGGTACTTTCACAAGGCTGAAGCAGCGTTGTTGAGTTCCTGTTTGAAGGTGCCGGTTTAATTGCAGACACATGAGACATTCCACTCTGTCTCTGACATGATAGAATTTGTTACTCGGAAAATAACAAAGAAACAATATTATTAGTCATCGAATATTTTAAAGTAGTCAAAACACACGTGGGTAGAAAGTGGCCGATGACTCGTTCCTAATAAGAATTTTAGGGTAATTAGTTTTATGTCTAGACAACTATGTAATTAGAGACACCTAAACAATACTCAGTGACTCATAATTACAGTATTTCATCAAAATGCCGGAACAATAAGTGTTGTGTTAATATGACACGTCTGTGCATATAACAATGAAACCAAAATCGCTGACACGAAATGTTCGTGCGAATCCCTTGATTCATAAATTGACAATGAAAGGCAATATAATAAACAATGTGTATTGTGAATGTTTAGTCACACAAATGTGCTGATTACGGAAGATTCCGGGTACATTGACTGTGGCCCGTAGTTCACGAAAGTCGATTCTTTAGTAATGGGATGCTTCCGAAAATTTGGTCACCCTTGAAATGTGTTCGAGAAAACACAAAAAGCTGAAATAATTACGTTAAGTATCTACGTACTTAGAACTGACCCTATTTTTTTCCCTAGTTTTACCATGATAAATAATAAAGTGGCTATTATGCCAAGCGCAGCGTGGGACGCTGCCATAATAGACCAACAAACTTAAAAATAAAAGGAAGTTACGACAGACTACTTGTAGAAGGCAGAAAACTGCGTGGTGTAGCGCTAACTTGGAGAGGACCTGTGATAGGCGAAGTTGATGTTGAATTTGACTTCGGCTTCGGTAAAGAAATCACAAGACGAACGGAAAACGCCTAGGAGAGTTACTGGTTCATGAAAAAACTATTCAAGGGTGAGTTGTCAATGACACTAAAACGCAAGCTAACCTATGGTGCACAGACTTGGTCTTTGACTAACATCCAGAAGTCTAAACTCAAGGTCTGCCAACGAGCAATGGAGCGCAGCATACTATGCGTTAAATTAACGGATCGTGTTCGAAACACAATACTGCGCTCCAAAACAAACATAGCTGACGTGGCTCAAAAGGCTGCCCAACTTAAATGGCACTGTGCAGGACATGTTTGCCGCATGCTGACCAAAATGTGGGCCCAAATAACACAGAACTGGAGCTCTGGGACAGTGAGGCGGGGTCGCAGCAGACCACGTAGGAGATGGCGGGACGAGCTGGACAGGTTCCGTAAGAACTGGAAAGACGCGCTGGCTCGCGAAAGATGGAAGGAGTGGAGCTAGGCCTTTGCCCAGGAGTGGCACAGTATAGGCTAGTTAAAACAAAAAAATTGGTATGGAAGTATGGATTCAATGTTTCTTATTTAATTACACAAAAGAAAACTTACCCTTGCACCACAGATACTGATTTTATGCACGAAGTCAGCTTCGGGCGCGACATACGCCTTACGCCTCTCCTCCAGCTCTGGCGAGGGTATCAACCCCACTGTGTCTGGGTTCTCTACATGACTTGCTTGCCACCAGTTAGGGTCCTTTCTGTCTGAAACCTGAAGAGTATAAGCATTGCAGATTAGTTACCTATATATATGGACGTCCGCACGCGTAGCATGACCAACTTTTTTAACTCTTTTCTATGGTGTGTGGTCATGCCACCCGTGAAGGGAGGCAGTCGCTCTATGTCAAATACTGATATTCAGCTGCATCCTGTTAGGTTGGAAGCAGAGCCTAAAGTTGGGAAAAGGCTAGTCAGATGATGACAATGATATTAGTAAACAATTTGGATTAAAGAGAATAGTATAATGTAAATTATTTTATCACCACTGCTCTTAAAACGTTGAAGGAAAATATCATGAGGAAACCGGCATGTCCTAGGACTAAAAATTCGACGACAAGTGACATCCATCAACCCGCACTGGGCCCGCGTGGTGGAATACGGCCCACTCCCTCTAACAGAGAGGACTGTGTCCCAGCAGTGGGAACATTATGGGCTGATTATGCTATGCATAGCAAACAATTTCAATCAAGATGATTATTAACTTGAATATCTGGGGTGGAGGGGGTGATCTTGATCAAAAGAATATCAATTAACTTCTGGATCAAGTGTCTTGTTGAGGTTTTCCAAAAATTTAGGCATAAGGATCTTGGCCATTTACCCGGTGGCTTATCCAAAAGATGGTTGTAACATAACCAAGATATTTAAATATCTATGTAGTAAGTCCTGTGGAATTTACTCACCTGTCATCTTGTAAATGAATTTCTCCCAGTAAGATGAATGAACAGAACTTACTTGTAAAATATCGCCTCTTTTGAACTCTAGACCTATTTCCTTGCATGGCAGTAGGGTGTCTTCCTTAGGATCATAGTCAAATAAGGCTCTCATGTAGCACTGAAAGTAATAATATTATTTGATATTACAGTTATCTTGATATCATTTTGTTTGTTATGTGGGATGTTGTAATCATAATAGATATTACACAACCACATTTTTTTTGTTTGTTAATTTTGTTATATAATGACTATATATTATAAGTACTCAAAACTCTCATATCATGATTACTAATGTAATTTTGTCATGATTATGTTTTGAGAACATCAATTACAGTTTATTATTCAATGTTGTGTACATGTTACTTTTATTGACATTCTCAAAAGAAGGCTAATTAATTTAAACTTACTAAAGTTGAACTAATTATAAGAATATTATATTTTTAGTGTTAACTTGTAATCACATAATAATAATGTAAGTGAAATATACACTTTATATAAGTAAATGAAATCCAAACCCTTTTTAGAATACTATTTTATACTCACACTAAGCTTATTTGATAACAGAGCAGTCTTCTCTTTAAGATTAGGCCCAACTTTGAGAGTGATTCTGTCATTGGGCTTTGCTACGGCTTCCTTGAGCTGGTCTTCGGAGTCTATGTGGACACCATCTACCTCTAATAATACATCTCCTACAGACACTAATGCTTGTTTTGCAGCAGCACTGCCCGCTAATATCCTAGCTACAATGAGCTGTCCATGCTCATCTGTTGTTACCTGTTATAATAATTTAAGTAATTGAGGCACATAAATTAGATCAAAATATTATGAGGGAGCAATATCTTACAAATTTAAATGCAGGGTTTTACCACTAAGACAAGGTCAAATTCTAACCAGTAAGATTTATTAGATTGAGATTCAAGGTATCATTCCATTGGGAGAGAGTAAAATTATACACAAATGTTGGATATTTTAACAATAATGTTTATTACAAGGTCAAAATAGTAATAATCTAGTTTAGTAAAGTTGAGTTATTAACTTATTTACTCTCCCTTTGTCTTATCCAGTATTTAAACATTTCCCTTATTCAGTTAAATTAATTTTCAACACATACAGGTTATTGGCACAGAACAAGACTTGTTATACTTGAATAAGGTTTCAACACTACCACAGACAACAGGAATTCATTAATGTACTTCATACTCACAGTTAAACCTAAAGGCTGTCCAGGCACCTTCCTGAGCCCCACAACTTTTACGGTCTCTACAGGCATCTCACCGTTCTCGTCTGTGGTTCCGTCAGCACCTTCTGCAGATTCTTTACTTCCTTCTAACTGGGGTAATGGTGGCTTATCTTCAATGCCAGAACCTCGGTCTACCCAAATTGCACCTATTTGGTCATGAGCATTTATTAAAGCCTGTAATAAAATGGTTAATTTAGTTAATTGTAGATGAAATTGGATAAAGATTGTTAGTGTCTAATAAAAACAAAACACAAAATAATATTTGCTGTTTTCTAAGAGTTATTTGATTTGTTATTTACTTGGTATCTATGGTAACTATCCTAATATTCATTAGTAGTAACAAGTGCAGTATGTCTGCTGAAGAACTCATTAAACTGGCGTCTATTACTAACAAACCTTGCAGTAAATATTTGTGTAACTTTGTAAACAAGTCGCTGAAGGCTGGCTTATATTGGAAGGGGCGTACCTACCTTAAAGTGTGCCCTGGACACAATGATAGCGAGTTCGGCTTGTTCAATAGTCCGTATATTGTTGCCACGGTACTCGCTTAGTACGCGGATTATGTTTACGTTGCCCAGCGAGACTGGTTTTACGATCAAGTCCTCCTCCGAATCGATAGACTGTAAAAACAACACTCACCAGTAATTAAAATTGAACCCAGGAACGGCTGTTGGCACTCCAAAATACGAGCTTCGTGCATTTATAGGCGTGGCACTTGTTGTTAAATTTTTGAATGAAAACTACAATATTAGAAAGCAGACATCACGTTGTATTTACAATACGAACTAAATAAACTATTTACGAGCTAATACTGGAGAAAGCAGCAGAAAACAGCTACATTTATGTAGTAATTCTGTTTTTGTTTTAGTAAAAGAACACACCCAAACGAAACGAACATCGAACACTGGCACGATTTCGCTAAAATCGTGTCTTCCAACTGCGAGTTTTTGACAGTTATTATTAGGTACTCTACGCTATTTTGAACCTTAAACCTGTACCATAATGTTGATAATTGTGTCATAAATTGTCGATTCTCTGTGGCTGTGTCGCTGGAACACTGTGTCTGTCAGTTCAAAGTGAATAGAATTATTCTTTGTTCCGAAGCGACAGAGTATAGCATTAGAAAAGGATAGCATTAAGAAAATGATTCTACTAATAAACGTCATATTTCGATTTTTTGTGGGTGTTTGTGAAGACACGTTTTGAAAATACCTTAGTATTAAAAATGCATAGTTAAGTATTATTGCCTATTAGTATGTCGTTAATTCGCGATACGTTGTTACTCAAAGAAAGAGACAGTGGAAGTCCGTTAGCGGAACTCATAAATCATAGTTACGGCGGAACCGGAAAAGGCTCTATTTGAAGTAGTATACTGTGAAGGGCGGAAGTAAACATGCAACATTATGGCTATGATTATGGCAGCTCAGCCAGCTCAGCAGCAACTTATGGCTCATTATAGCTATAATGAGCCATAAGTAATCATCTGGATATTATGCATGTTTATGTCATCATGGTTATTCCAACAATATTTACCTCGGACTTTCTTCCGAAATCAGGACTCTCAACTATACTTCTCAAAAATATTAATTCATGATTAGCTAAATCTTCTTCAGGTTTCTGCTCCTCCTTTTCTAAAATAAAATAAAATTGTTTTAGGTTTTTTTCGACGAATTGTTAGCTCGTCAGTCGTCACCGTTTTATCTGTTTTTATTGGGTTACTCTAATTGCTCTTAGTCTACTTCAGCAGCCTAATTACGTAATACATTTTCATAAACGATTACGACTAATCTGTTTGATTTTGACAGTTCAGCAACATTCATTGCGTTATTTACATTGATAAGCAGATTTTTTTATCGAACTTATGAAGCAATGTATTAGCAATATGTTTCAAAACGATTCAGATTCTGATTGATTGTGTATTACGCAATTAGGGTGCTGGTTAAGGAACTATTGTAGCAGCCATTCTTCCCATGGATAGATATTAATTTTTTTATTTTTATTTTATTTAAGTCTCGTTTACACTGGCGCGACGCCACAGCGCGACACAAAGGCACCGCGTGTCGCGCGACGAGCGGTGCCTTTGTGTCGCGCTGTGGCGTCGCGCCTGTTTGTGTGAGCCTTTATAATTATACATGTTTAGCGAGTCAACTACCCTGACCTACAAAACTTTGAACTACACTTTTATAATTGCAATTTTCCCTAGACTGTTCAAGTCACAGTTTTGAAATAAAAAACGTTGTATAGCAAACTTCATCAACTTTCTTTGTAACTTAGGAAAAGATAAAAACCAAAAAAATATCCATTTGCAACTAACTGGTACGTAAATAACTCAACAACATTTATAGGTACTTTTTACGTCCTAATTACATTTTAATAACTGGTATTGCCTCCTCGGGCTCTGATCTCGAGGTTTCGGAGGCAATGTTGGGGAATATATCCCCTTCCTTCCATCAGGGCCTGTTTTAGGGCTCTGAAAGTGATAGGAGGTGGTCTGCGAATCTGACCAGCTTTCCGAGCTTGCCCCAGGAGTGCTCGATTGGGTTGAGATCCGAAATTCTTGATGGCCAAGCCATCAAGTTGATATCAGCCAACTGAACAACAGAATACTTTACTTTTGTACGACCCGAGCGCTGTGTGGCCGGACAAAGGTTTTTGTTTTTTAAATGGCATCACGAGTTGATCTTGAGAGGTCGTGACTACTTAACTGGACTATCCTGTGGCTGCCTTATGCGGACTCAAAGCCACCAGCCAAGGGCGAAAAACTTAAATTACTAAGCGATTGCTTGCTAACTACACCCCCGGTGGGGTTCGAACCTCGGCTTAGGGCGTCGCGGGAGGATGATTCGCGGCGGTTTCGAAGAAACGCTTTGAGTTGCGTTTCATAAATTTACGAATACTGGGAATTTTGAGGTCGACGTAGAGGATTTCGTTGCGAATGTACCAGGGGGAGCCTGTTGTCCTACGGAGGAATTTATTCTGGAGAGTCAGCATTCTATTGAAGACGTGGGGCTTGGCGTATGCAAATACTAGACTGGCATAGGTCATGATCGGGCGAAAAATATGTCACAAATGTCAATCAATGTTTTGCCTCCATTGGCGGATTTCTACAAAAGACAGGATCCTTCGACCGAGACGGGCGTTGTGTCTTGTGGGCAACTGCCCGCAAAGAAGGTTATGGACTGTAAAGTTTTATATATAAAAAAGTTCTTTTTGTGATCCTTTTTATTTCAAAAACATATTTATGTTATTGCAATTAGCAGTCTAGACTATCTATGTAGCTTTACTTACAATACCTACGTAGACATCAGCTACGGCCTACAGGCTACAACGACTCCGTGCCATTTCTTAACGGTAACGGACCGGTAACATAAATCATTAATGGTAGGTAGGTGTCTATGCGTAGGTATATAGCTGGAATGTTCCCATGTCTTTGTGCCACTCATTGATTTTTTATCCGAACTTTATTGACATATGCGCATAAAAGGTCACGACTCACGCAAACATGTATGCTACCAATAACACATAGAATGGGGATTTGTATTCCACCCCTCAATGAAAAAACATGTCACAGAAAGGGTGTTTGTTATTGTCCAGAATACCCGGCCACCTAATTGAATGAATAAACTACAAAAAAAAAACTTCATTGGCAAAAAATAAAAGTTGATGACAGACAATAGATAAGGTTACATTTAACGCAATTAAGTTTGTAAATCACAATGTTTTGGTTTTATCAATGGAATGAAAAAGATTAATCGAGATTATGAGACAACGCTATTTATTTACTTGTTTGTCTTCTAATTTTCTAATGCTGTTATTACTCGGAACGTAGTTCGGAGGACCTTGAAAAATATTTTTTTGCCAACTTTTCCTTCCAGGAAATATTTACGTTAAAATTCTTAAACGACAAAAAATAGGTTTCTGATTCCCGGTCGCTGGATTTGTTTAGAAGCGTGGTATTTAGTTCTGGAGCGCACCCCAGTCTATTTGTTTTTATGAAGTCTATCAAATTGAGAGTTGTTAGCGAACTTTAGAGCAAGCTATATTCGGGGGACATTTATAAACCGCGACTAGGTCCTGACGTTCGATTCGTAGATCGGGCAAAGCGTTATTGGGTTTATCCATTAGGGGATTTTCCTAGTAGCAGCCAGCTCTCCTCCTATTACTTGGGACTTAACATAACTGGCGAAATGTGGGTGTTAGTTTACATAACCCTTCGGTGAATACAGGCGAGATTTATGTAAACGGTAATGGTCGACATTTTGGAAAATATCTGGCCGTATCGACAAAGCTTGATCTAATGTGCAGGTGAAGTTTGAGTAGGCTGTGAGAGTCGTAGTAGAGGCCGTTAGCCCGTAGTGGATCGCGCGATAGATAGGTCCACCAAAGTAAGTTTTCAAGACGTTCATCAGGAGTTTCATAGGATTCTCATCAACCTGTTCTTTTGAGAACTCGACCCCGTGAGGCGGATTTATTATCGACGTGTCTGAGGAATTAGGATTGACTCTATAAGTACCACCCCTAGGTATTCCTTTATTCCTTCACCTTAATGGGTAGTAGGTACCTACTTAATTTTTTCACGCCGTTCAATACCTAACCTACTTAAAGTAGCAACTTGAAGTGAGTTTTATTTATTTTTGGAACGAGTGTAGCCTAAAGCCTTTAACATTTAGTAAAGGCCCTCAGTGGTTGGTTAAATTCAGGCCAACTTTAACTGTTATCATTTTCGGAAGTCCTATTAACAGTGCTCTTTGCCTTACATTCACCAAATATTAAGTACCTATTCAGGCGAAATGAGAATTTGCCCGAAGCTTGGCCCAAGTGGACGACGGAAATCATCCCACGGGAACGTAGATACTACCGGGATAAAAAGTATCCAATGTCTCAGGTTATAGACTATACCTGTGTGCGAAAGATCATGTAAATCCGAATGGCACCAGACAGACAGCCAGACAGAGCTACTTTCGCATTTATAATGTAAGTAATATGATTTACAAAGTTGAGGGTTCTAAAAGGATCATATTCGTAGATATATTAGTATAAGTATATTAGTAGGATACAAGATTTACATTGCTAATTGCGACCGTACTGCGCTGGCCAGTGGCCGGGCAGCACGCAATGTTGCTGTTATACAAGTACTTTCCTCGAATTATTCACATGGCGTGAACAAATGTAACTTGTATTTTAAAAGTAAACTACTTCTGAAAAAGGAAATCGGAAAATCTGACATAAATTGTGGAAAACTGATTATATTTTTGAAATTATTTATGCATAAATGAAGTATGGCAAGACTGTTTTTAGGTGTATATTAACATAACTATCAACTACCAGTAGTACAGTCAGGTCAGGTCAGTGCTCTGAATAACCTGACCCCTCTTCCTTTCTTCTTCTTTGTAAGAGGTCGGTCTGGTAGGTTTTTAATCTGTCATTGTTTTGAGATTTCTTTGGCGAAGTTTTAAGTTGGTTAACTTTGAGAGGGAGGCCAAGAGGAGGATCCAGCTAGGTTGGGCAGCGTTTGGGAAACTACTCCGAGTGTTCTCCTCATCCATACCGCCATGCTTGAAAACTAAAGTTTTCAATCAGTGCGTCCTACCCGTCATGACCTACGGAGCTGAGACGTGGACACTCACGATAGGGCTGGTCCACCAGTTTAAAGTCGCTCAGCGAGCTATGGGAAAGAGCTATGCTCGGAGTCTCTCTGAAGGATAGAATTCGCAACGAATACATCCGACAGAGAACCAAAGTTTTCGACATAGCTCAAAGAATTAGCAAGCTGAAGTGGCAGTGGGCCGGCCATATCTCGCGAAGAACCGACAACCGCTGGGGTAAACGAGTTCTTGAGTGGAGACCGCGACTCGGCAAACGTAGTGTAGGACGTCCTCCGGCCAGGTGGGATGACGATCTGCGAAAGACTGCAGGCAGATGCTGGATGCGTCGAGCTGAAGACAGGGCGCTATGGCGCTCATTAGGGGTGGCCTATGTCCAGCAGTGGACTACTATAGGCTGATGATGATGATGATGATGATGATGATGAACTTTGGCAGCAGACCCTCGATGTATAGGATCTTCAAGAACGAGGTCACTGTGTTGGTAGGAAGTCGATACTCTGTACCTTCTACCGAGGATGACCATGATTCGAAGGTCGTGGCTATTGGATACATGAAGCAGCGGCTTACGGTCTGTTAGTAATGCTGTCGAAGAGGTGTGGCCCATGTGAAAGGATCTCTGGACCATTAATCGATTAATCATGTCTACTACTCACTACAATAGCATTCAAGTACAAATATACAGATGTTGCAAGATTAATATGGTATAACAACATGACGTAGAGAGAGAAGAAAGAAGAAGTAATAAGACATCTAGTTCAACATTGTATATGTTGAAACAAAAAAAAGAACTTATAAAGCTGCTGTTCAGGAAATTGTGAGATGAAGTAGGTACGTTATGGTGAAAATTAAATAGACGAGATTGATTTTGTGTCACCAAAATCAATCATGCACTGCCCCATTGTTCGATAAAGTCTATTGTCCAATCGGGAAGTGCAACTATGCAATATTCATCTGCATCGGCATTTAAGATCCCCGACCTACCTATGCCATTTTATCGTTTTAAGGCTCGTACACACTGGCGCGACCCAAAAGCACCGCGCGGTCGCGTCTCGCCTGTTTGTGGGCGCCTTTATAGTTACTGAACTGCTTGCATAGGTAAAATGGTCAGAAAACGGTAAGAATAAAAAAAACTTGCTTAATGCAAATTAAGCAGGTTTTTTTGATTGTGTGATCTATTTTGGCCTGAGCCCTACAATGTATGATAAAAAGCTGTTTTTATTAGTTACGAGTCGTTATACTTGTACAAATAAGGACTTTACTACAGCTTACAACCTTTGAAAAGGTTGATGGCTGGAAAAACATGGACTAGACAGGTGAGGAACAGGGAAAATTGCTTGGAGGAGGCCTTTGCCAAAGGGCACACAGAGAATCAGAGTTGATACGAAAAGTTTCTACCACAACAATAACTCTGAACAAAGGCTATAAATAAAATAAATACAGCTTACAACCGACGACGCGACTACAAGTTCAGCGCAGTAGCTAGAACCCAGCCTATTTTCTTGCGCCAAAAGATAATAGTTCGTTCAGAGTATAATTTGTATGGCCTACTCTAGACACATTAGTACCCAGTCTGGGGGTTTGGCCAAGTTAGACTTGATTCTATAACGTCGTCCACAAAATAAAAAAACCGGCCAAGTGCGAGTCGGACTCGCGAACCGAGAGTTCCGTACAAATCTGTAGGTATATAAGACCTGAGTACCTATTTGTGATATCAATTTCAATTTAATATCTCTACGCGTTCATGAGGAAAGGGGTAGAAAGTTTAAAATTTAAAAAAAAAAAAAAAAATGTAACTAAAAATTTACGGTTTTCGCGATTTTTCCTTTACCTGTGCTATAATACGTTGGTTCGTACCAAATTTCAAGATTCTGAGTTCACGGGAAGTACCCTGTAGGTTTTGATTCCCTTGCGAGTGACGAAAATATGCGGAAATTTGCGGCATAAACAGCTGTATCTTTGATTGCGTTGGCTTAGACGTTTGAATTATTTACAGCTCCTAGGGACAGTAGACCTGAGTATTTGATATAAAATCCAGCTTGATACCTCCACGCGTTCCTGAGAAATAGGGTCTTGACATACAGACAGACGGACGGACGGACAACAAAGTGATCCTATAAGGGTACCCGTTTTTTCTGCATATAACACGCTTGAGTTATGATTTCATTTATACACACTAATTATATTTACGAGTATACCCTCCGAACGTTGGTTATGAAAATTACATCGATGTAATAACAAAAGTAAATGAATTGATATTAGTCAGTTGCTTCATGTTGGTTTTCGTAGAAATTACTTTAATTTTAATAAAAATTTGTATTTTTATTTCATGCACCCAGCGCTTAAGTTAATCATGTTGTTCTCATGCAGAACTTCTGCTTCGAAGTATCTGACCAACATAAGTAGATAATGAAGAAGTTTCATAGGAAAATGGAATTTTCTTAATACATTTTCCGGAACAGGGAATGATGAAACTAAGCACCGAATTAATGATTTCGGAGCGGTGTATATGAATGACCTGTGGTATTAACATTGTGGGTAATACATTGCAAGCAGTTTATTACTGAGTAGGTACATTCATGTGTTTATTATGGTTATTTAATCTGTTGAAAACAAATTAATCGAATATGGGTAGATGATGCCAGCTTTATAGAGTTATTCAGTAGTAAACTGATCGTATCGAGAATTCACTTAGATTCCGGGTCAGCAGTTTCAGGATTATACGATAAGTTTCGCTCAAACGGCAGAATATTATCGTAATTTTATCCGCCCGGCACACAATTTTTAGATATTACTCGCGATTTAAACTCCTCAAGAATTTCAGACTGCTGCAATTGTTTGCTATATTTCACACATCGAAACACAATTTGAGGTTATTCCGTGAATTAAGAAGTTCACCGGATCAAATCAGACGTACTCCTACAGACTGACTCACCTTCGTCAGGAGGTTTATTTCCGAATGCGAAATCCTTAAATCCTCGCCAGTTAACAGTGTATCGGCCGCTGCGTCGCACCATCATATTTAGGTAAACACTGCACGAAGCGTGCACCCTCGCGGGGAGAACACGTTGCTCACTAGCGGACAGCGTTGGGTGCCGGCAAATATTCGCAACAGACGAGCGGGATCGATGCGTGGTGGCGACGCGTCACCACCAAGCCGCGGCGTCAGCTGAGCGCACGTCATACCGGCGCCGCATGCCCGCCCCGCCGCGCTTGCGCACTCCCGCCCGCCCTGCATTCACCGCCCGCCCGCATACAGTTGGCATGTCGTCTACGACGCTACAGCTCGTTTTTAAACACGATCAAGCAGTCGCCACTTCCTTCAATGATCGCTCACTGAACAAAGATACGGAATGAGAGTAAATGATGACTGATGCTGGACGCATTTAGTCTCTGAGACCGACGTTCTTTCGCAAATAATACGTTGGCGCCGAGTGTTGCGGCGGAATGTTTACACGCTATTTGAGTGGTAGACTACAGTTTACTAGCGCACGCATGTCTACCGATAATAGCACTTACTACACAGATTTAGACTTTTATTGCCAGACTAAAATAAAGATTACGGAAGTTGGCTTCATACTTTATTGAAGCTGCAGGAAACGATGCGAATAGCATCCTCGCCACCATCCATAAAAATTACTCTTAGGTAGGTATTTATTGAGAATAAAATTCTTCGCACTATTATATACCTGCGATGTATATAAAGTTGTCTTATTTAAAGCTATGAAAATGTAGCCATAAAGCTAGGATCATAAAAATATTACGATCGAACTATAAAATTGCGTGCCACTCACATTCAATACTTCACGTACATTTAAACGTTAATGTTACATCCTTCCTATTTATAGAAGTGGGATATGAGAGAAGGCACGTATCATAAAAAGTATCTGTATATAACCTCGTGAGCTATTATAATCTAGGTTCAAGGCTTGACCGTTAACAATGATGAAAACTTTCCCAATATGTTTTCTTACGAGATAACGTGCGTAGATTTTACGTAACATATGTGTAGCTGTTACCATATACTGTTACATCAGTAAAGTAAATAATATATTTCAGTTATATACCTATATCGGGAAAAGGTTAAGTCTGCGATGCCCCTTTAACCCCGTTTCTTATTAATTCCTATTTGGGTGCGAAAAAAACAGGCAGTGCGTCATTTTTTGCAAGTTTTTGTTAAAGTCGCGTCATTGTTTGTCAGCTTTTATCATTCAAAGTATTTTTATGACTACTGATAACATATAATTCAGCATTCAGATTTGGCACATTTATAAGCTGGATTTGCGTGAAGCTAAATTTAACATAACACCCGAGGTCTCACCAAAGTGAGCCTGTAGCGACGAAGTAATAGAATAATAGAATATAATGGAACACTATTTGCTTTGGACACTTTGGCAGAATATTGCAGTACATTTTGCCAAATACTTTTTTCCATAGTCATTTCCAAGCATGACGTAAGTATACCAAAATTGATAACAAATGTAACTACCTACCTATTTATTTTTACCGTTTCCAATTGATGATTATAAGAGCACCCACACAATTTCTGCGTGCTGTAAAACGTTACAAAAACGTGTGTCACTTTAAGCTAACAAGAAGTCGATCTTCTAAAAGCTCACCGTGAAAACTCAGGTGAATTGAGCTGTCAATAGTGTCAATCCCAAGCATCAGGTGGAATGACAGCTCACATGAATCTCGATTCACTTAATGCTGCGTGCACGCACGCAACGAACGCCAACGAATGGGTTTCGCTGGCTTTCGTTGGTCCTGTCTGGACTGTTCAGCAAAACAATCATTCGTTGGCGTGTACCGGCTATCCGCAGCGTGCACCACGCTAAGCCAGCATCAAAGAGATAGAAGTGTTTGTTTGCTCTACCACTACATGTATTTGGACGTACCTTCGAATGCCAACGAACATGCGGCAGCCAACGTCGAGTATCATTCGATGACTTTCGTGGGGACGGTGTATACGCAGCATAGATCGGGATTTCTTCCTACATTTACTAACTCTTACAAGTATGCTGATAGGTGTGTTTTCTTTCTTCAGAAAACACAGGTACACCGATCGCCAATCTGTCTAAAAACTGCTAAGCGTGGTAACTTGTAGCAGGTAACTCCCGTTGACCGTTTACCTTAGCGGTCATTAGCTGTAGTTAAGCAGTAGATTAGAGTTGCCTGATAGTATAATGGTAGCCACTTATCTTTTCGCTCGATTTTCTTCACGAGGATTACTATACTTATTTAAAGCGAAATTGCTAAAGAGTACGTTGGCACCGGCTGAAACTTCGTGTAACAGTTACCTACTGGTTGGTTTTCCACGTTTTTACTTCGTGTATAAATAATGGGACCTCGTTCTCTTCTATTTGCAGCAATTTGTTGCCTTAGGCAGTTACTGGCACGGAAAACGATGGCAACTTTTCTAAATGAAAAGAAGTAGGTACCTGTTATTTACATAAATCTGGACATATTAGGATACAATTAGATTAATAATGCTGAGCCAACATTTCTCATAAACAACGTAATTAAACATTTAAACAAATTGTAAACAACTTTATCATTGCTTAGAAAATGCCCGCAACAACAATCAATTGTAAAACATATTCTTTAGTACAGATAACCTTTGAAGAATAATTGGAGGATGATTTTGATATGCTATCGTATCTTTTTCATACATTTTTGTCAGCTTGCTACGTGATCTTCTCTTAACAAATTTAGACCTTCAACATCAGGTTAAAGAAGGCTAGGTTCCATTTATAAAATCAGGGATTTACCAGTGCATTAAAGACAGGTCTAAAGTCCCTAGTGTGTAAGGAAAGTAAGCAAATGCGTAGCCACGCTTCATGTATAGCACGGTATAGGTACAATCACTTGATAAATAGTGCCAGTGACGGATTCAGCTTGCACAGTGCCATAGAAAATGATATTCAATAAGTGCATGAATGATTTAGGCAACAGTATCAAGATTATTTAACGATATTGGTGTAGCGATTCGATCGTAAAAAGAACATTAAATAAAGTTTAAGATTTACGGCATTTGTCCTTTTTCTAGGAAGTACGTACCTCCATAAACAAATCATAAACAAATAGAACAATTAATATTTGTTGTTTAATTGTATCGCCAAATCCGGCGCTGGACCGCATTAGATAATTAATGAGTGTTACTATATTGCGCCGGCGCGGGCGCGTGCTCGCCGCTGATAGCGCGGGTCACAGGTTACTCTTATAAGTAAGGACAGCTTCTCTGCCGGAACAGTCAGTACGTTGGGCTATGCTGCGACGCAGTTTCCTACATTCTCTCAAAATTAAGTGATTTAATCGATTTATTGGCTTGAACAAAATGCCGTGGACAAGCATCAACAGGTAATTAAAATTAATTTTGTAATTGACAAGTTACTTAATGTGTCGTTTTGTTTGTGTACGTGCTCGTCGATAACTCTACCCATTAATTTGTTTGTTAACAATAAATCAACTCAGAATCGTTATCTGGTTCTCAATCCCAAAATAGACCATCGGGATTGATTACTCTTTAAATTAAACATGTTTTCAGAATTTACGCGAAACCATCAAACACGAGTTCAATGGAAACTCCTTCGACCAGCACCATCAACGCTGGTCCAGCTTTGACAGCCTCTGCAGACTCTGGTGGTCGCTTTGAACTGAGCGATCACGGATACGGCAAGAGTGCTGTCAAACTCCTCCATGTTCAACGAGATGCAGAATTCCACTCCATCCGAGAGTTCGAAGTGTTCACGGATTTAAAATTGCACTCTGAAAGCGCTTACGTGATCGGAGACAATAAAGATGTGGTGGCAACGGACTCTCAGAAGAACACGGTGTATCTGCTGGCGAAGAAGCATGGAGTGAAGACTCCTGAAGAGTTCGGGGCAGTAGTAGTGAGCCACTTCTTGTATATGTACAAGCAAATAGTAGAAGCCAAATGTAGAGTCGTTGAGTACCCTTGGGAGCGACTCCAGGCGGGCGCGCCTCATAACCACGCTTTCGTATTCTCGCCGACTGCAACCAGATGGTGCGAAGTGAGCCAAGTTCGACACGGTTAGTTGTGTTTACAAGTACCTATTACTTTCTGTGATTGTTTTGTTATTAGCATTTTATTAATGGTTTTTCATTTGTCAAACAGAGGCAGTGACTGTGAAATCCGGTTTAAGTGGTCTCCGTGTACTTAAAACAACGCAGTCAGCATTCGTAGATTTCGTTCAAGACGAATACACTACTCTTTCGGATGCTGCCGAAAGAATATTCAGGTAATTGTTTTTATCTTCTCTCATTTATTTATTGATGCAGACTTATCTCGTTCTTGGTCAGAGGTCCCCATTTCTCCTTTTGTCATCATTCAAATTCTTCGTACACATATCTTATCGACGACTGAAATATATTGCAATTTCTTTCTTCATCAAAACAGTGCTAATATTATCTTCTTTCAAACAGTACTGTGGTGGAAGCAGAGTGGATATACGACAATATGCGTGCAGCAGATTTCGACAACGCTTGGCTAACAGTCAAGGACGCTATCTTGGACAAATTCGCCGGCCCTGCAGATATTGGCGTGTACTCGCCATCAGTGCAGCACACCTTGTATCAAGCACAGAAAACTGTGTTGGAGAAAGTTCCAGAGGTAAGGTTATTTCCATGTCAGTTCAGTCAAGTCAACCAAGTCGGTAGCGATTGCCCACAACTGCCCCTGAATGCCCACTGAGGGTTTTCGAAACGTGGAGCTGCTCAGTATTGTATATCTTCGAGGCTTCGAGCATTAGAAGTAATGCTCCTCCTTCCCTTATGATACCTATTAGATTAGCAATGTCCCTGGTGACTTTACATCATCAGCAATACAATAGATACGCTGCTTTGCTATTCACCTTCACCATCTGACCCCGCGTGCAAATTCTGATTAAAACTACTGAATATTTGCACACGCTCTCGATATGCGTTACTGAAACTGTAGGTATAAGCTAAATATTGTTATCAATAGCAACGATAACATTTAACTTTAGGTAGCTAGTGTGTTTAAGTTGATAGCGAAACTTACGCTAGTATGAAATTCATATAAATCTACCCTATTTTAATTAGACAAGTAATGTTCGTACCAGTCTCGTGCTGTGATAATATCCTTTTTCAATTTCATTACTAATGTCATGAATTAGCTTAATAGCTGTGTTTACTAGTAATTTCATGATGTTAAATGTTGTCTCTTTGCACTATAGGTAATGTTGGGTTGCGTGTACGGAACCCTTACGAAATGTTTTTTTTTGTGAAAGGCATTTTGCAGGTCAACCTATGAGGTTGTCGTCTGCTTAAGCGGACTTGTGGTTGCCCTAATAAATTAAGACCTCCAGCCAGGACTTAAAAACTTTAAAACTAAGCGACTATACGCTAGGGGCACCCCCTGTGGGGTACGGACCTCGGCTTAGGGCGTCGCTGGAAGGGGGGCAGCAAGGGACTAGCTGGATCAGGATTGGTTTACGAAATGATTTTTAGCTGTTTCTTTTTAACATTAGCGGCGACCTAATGTTATTACTGATCCCTGTACCCGATTACTTATCAAAACTCTTTTTGGGACTACGGTTTGCTTTGTGTTATTATCATCAAACACGTACAAAGTAGCGACAAATGCCCGAAAAAAACTGATGGTTGTGTTGTTTAAAAAATAAATTCAGTTTCAAACAAAACCTCTTTTCTCTCTTCGTAACGGTTCACACGTGAAATGTCTTTTGAGTAGTACAGAAATAAATATTGCAAGTTTCTATGTTTAGCTCCGACGCGGTCAATAGCCCGCAGTGTTGCCGCCCTCAGATTTCTCTTTAGAACCTTTTCTCAGGATAAATTATGACGAAGCCACAGTAATAAAGCCATACTTAGTAAAAAAAACGCTGATTCGATTTTGTGAGTGTTACCTACATTCATTTCAAAAATAGTAGGATTAGGAAGTAGCTTTCTTTACGTTTTAGTTACGCTAAGCTGCTATTTGGCTTTAAGAAGTTTTTTTGATAATTGCTAACTTGCCTACAATTTATTTATTTTGTATTTTCAGTCAGTTCTTTAGTCGTGTGAAACTGTTAAGGTATTACGTTATCCTTTATTAATAGACATGGCACGTGCCAGATATGATTAGTCTCATGAACATACGACAGTTTTATATCTGTAGTATAATTTAAGGGCCTTGTCCCGATTAAACAAACCTAAAAACAGTTCCTACGCGGAAGCGAATCCTCTTCACTGACATGTTCTTAAAACAATACGATGTCGGTGGTGACGTCACAATCGGACTGTACTTGTTTTCGAGCCACAGTCACGTGAGGCAAAGGTCACAAGTTATCGAGTTCAATTAAAACCTAACGGGGGGCTTATTCGATTTATTTAATTAATAATGTTATGGTCCATAAAATCTGTGGCCTTAGTAATATTAAATACTTTTTTCCCGAATTGATTACCTGTACACCTACGGAAAGTGTAATTAGTGAGTAGTTATAGGATCTTTAAATTATTACATTGTTTATTAATAAATATTTGGAAACGCTTCTGTAACAATAGGTAACAATAATTGTTGCATAGTAGTATAATATAACAATAGTACTATCATACACATTGTAGAGTATGTATACATTAGTGATATTGATTTAACCAGTAGGTACTTGTCTTCGTGTCATATGACTGGTACACTAATGTATAATAATAGGTTGATAATAACAAAAACTGTGGTCGCATGAAATGTTACAAATCTATGAGTTCCACGTGTTAAAAAACATGACATGTGATGTATCGATTGATTTCGCGACATTTTGACTTTCAGTTTAAGATACGATTTCTGCCCAGAACGTTTTGGTTCTCTTCTTTCCAGATAATAATTAGCGAACGTGAATATTTATTTACTTTTGTAACCGTTTTATTTTCAATTTTATTTGTTCCCAGATTAATTGGATCAAAATGACAATGCCGAACAAGCACTACCTCAACATCGACATGTCTAAATTCCCCGCGAACGTGACGAAGGGCGATCCTCGCCACGTCATTTACCAGCCCATCGACAAGCCAGCTGGACTCATCTACGCGCAGCTACGCCGTAGACCCAAAAGTCACTTGTGACACCGCGTAGCTACGCCACGCAGCGCTACGCTTTTTTAATTTTATTTTCGTTCCACCATTATCTTAGTTCTAAGCAAGGGGATGTTTCTGTTAATCACCCCTAAACTCATCTTTATGGCTCTTTCAGAATTATAAAAATATCGCCGTTGTAAGTTCATTATTTTATATAAAAAAGTTAATTAATTGTATCTAAATTTAAAGTACTCGTTATGTAATCTAGTCAAGTTCTTATTTTAATAATTTGAATAACTGTACTAAATATATGTTGGCTACAGTTTCAATGCGGTTTCTAACCATATAGATAAGATTGTTACAAATAATCTAATAAGTACGAAAAAGTTAAATAAACATTCAAAGTATTAAACTTGCGTTTGAATTTATCGTATTTTAGAGTCACTGAAAGAAAATTAGTTTTTATGGGCATTTATTAAATACAAAATACGTGTTGCTTACTTTCACTACGTTGAAGTTTACAATGTTTTTAATTCTCGTATAGAGACATTAATGGTTTAATAATATTATGACGAGGACTGAACAACGACATATTATTACGTTTGTATTGATATCAGGTACATAATGCTATACATAAGTTACTCTTAAAAATAAAAAAATAAGCCTTTTACAGACGTTTGGTTCCGATGATTTTGTCTGCCAAAGCATAAAGCTCTTCCACCGTCTGTAAAGAAAAAACAAAAGTTGAGTAATTCTTAGTTAAATAAACGTATTCTTGTTCTGCGAATAAAGACAAAAACAATTATTTTATTAGCTGTCAACTAGTTGTAGAGTTGATTATACAACCAAGTTTAGTAGTTAGTTGTGTAAACACACAACTTGTAGAATTCGAGAAAATTATTGAGTTCAAAAGAGATCGTAGACCGTACGTGTAAGGAGAGACTTTGTCCTTGGCCTTCATATATCCGATCAACTTATACATATTTCCGTATGTAGACTTATGTGTGCACATATCAGCCTGTCTTTGCTTTGATAAATGTCTAGTAATCAGACTTCTGACTGAAAATTTAAAAGAAAAGCAAAGTAAGTAGGTATTTGCTTCTAAGGTAAGTGGTTGTCGTTAATCAGAATGAAACCTACCTACAAACGAAGACATGCATATCTTATTAGAGTATCACGCAATATGTTGTAATGCAGAAACTCTGAAAATGTAAACAGTATCTAGTTACACACGAATCACAAATTTATTTTTGAAGATTGTCATAAAGACACGTTCCACATTAATTTCTTCCTATTTTTCCTTTCTTGTTACCAATAACTTTTGATTATCTTAGGCTGAAGTTAACCAAAACAAACGACTGTCGCAAGAGGGGTTGAAATGACCGAATGTTGCGATTCACTAAATTTGAGCGTGTAAACAAAACACTGGCACTGTTATGATAAAACAGACTCATTGTTATGCAAATAAAATGTCATAAGTATTAACAATCCACAATGCAGCTTGTTTTAAAATTACGTTACGGATAAATAATTACTCGTCGTTAATTAATCGTGTAACTGTTTTAGAATTGAAACTCTTGATAGAAGAATATCTTTAAGGTGCATTTATCTGCAAAAGTAGTAAGTACATACGCTATTAAATCGAGCCACCCCGCTATTTTTTGTAACCTACAGAAATTCTATAGAAGTCAGTAGAGGTTCTGTCTATAACTTTTTAAATGGTTCTGAATTCAAATTTGGAAAACCAAAATGATGGCCAGTATTTCGGCTTCAAATCTGCATCAAAACCGTTTCTTTGACTTAACACTATTTTGATGTTGTAGGCCGTTATACCTAACATGGAACTGCATGGACTCTCGATTTAGTAGGTCAGGCAACGTGTTATTGGGTTTTTCTATCTGGAATTTCTCAGCAGCAGCCCGAAGTCTGGATTTGTGCCCGATAGATGGCAATAGGCTCGCCACCTATTACATGGGACTTAAAAACATAACTGGCGAAATGTGGGTGTACTATAGGTACACCTCTGCCCAACCCTTCCGGGAAACAAGGCGTGATGTTATGTTATGTTATTACACAAAAAATCGTCATTTTTGTGAGGACGATCGTGTTACAGTCATTATTCAGAATTTAGTAAGGAAACGTTGAATTTCAGTACTTATAGGAAAACATCTTAACCTGCTTTGAAACTAACTTTTAACAAACTACTTAGAAAATTTTCAAAACGTCCTCAATTCACTCAATTATCTAACCACTGAAACAAAATGTCAGAGGAACAGTTTGATTCGTTTTCTTATTGTAGAGATGGATTATTAGCATAGACACATTTAATTGCTTGGTGCTAAAGTTACTATTGGAAAGATTAGCAAACTCTTTAGAGCGTGACGGATGGAATAAATTTAGACAAAAAACTAAAGTTTGGACTGAACGACTTGACTTCCTGAATGAGCTAGATGCTTAGATATTGAAAGTATCAGATTTTCATGAAAATTAATTCGCCAATAAATCAAACAGAATGACATGGATGAAAAAATTTCAAAGCTGGACACACAATACGCATATAAATTAAATTATAGTATGTTTATGTCTGCAAAGCCTATAAAAATCTATAATTTATGGTTTCAGATTGTTATGATTCTAATTAGATGTTGACATAATATGAGTAACAAACGTTGGGATAGCACGAGTGAGTGGCGAGGTTGGGTCATTACTTATCAATCGTGTTCTAACGTGATTGATGTCCAGTTTCTAACTAGTTCGAGCCGCATTTATTAAAGGGCCGGACAGACGACTAATTAAACGCGTGAGTATTTGTAGGCATAGAGGCTGTTAAGACGTGTCAGCTGCGGTCTTAATGTTTTTAAAGATCAGAGAGAGGCAGACGTAATTAATTATTCCTATTGCACGGTAATTTCTTGATCGACCAAATTCAGTGGTGTGATTTACATTAACTCGGAAAAGCTTAATTTAAAATAAAAGTTTAAATGAGGAAAGTTTGAAGTTCAATGCACCAGGATCACGGGATTTTGTTATCAAAGTTCACTAGGTATTTTAAGTAATCATTTGAACTCGCGAAAAGAAAGGAAAAATAGGTAATTTCAGAAAGTTTTTATCACCTTTTTATTGCTTGAAAAACTTATGAGAGTTTTTGACATTTTCAAGTTCAACATAAATTATATCAACCACATACCTCTCGTGTCACTTTGGAAAACTTGTACTAAATTCTTGTAATTTAAATAAAAAAAATAACGGAGCAGCTAGAATAATAGAATTTAATAATATCAGGAGATTTGGGACACCTACGTGCGCGGTATGTGAATCCTATAGAAATTTGTATAATAGATAGATAGAATACTCTATATTATGTACACCTTATAAATAACAGACATTGATGTAGAAATTCAATAGGTATTCAATTTTTTAATAGTTTTCGCAGTTAAGAAAATTCAGTAGCTCGACCAATTTTTTTTTTTGGAAAAGTCTTTTCGAGATTACATTACCATTTTAAAACATGGAAAGTGTACAACATTTCAAAAGTTATGCTCAATATAGGCATATCCCTAACGTAGACACCTGTACACCTGTAAGTACGTGGGACACTCAGAAAGTTATGCGAAAATAAAAATAAATGTTGTTTAGGTAAATATTTTACCTACTTTTAGTTATTGTTAATAAACTACGCGACAGCATAGCTACGAATCTGATAAGAAATAACGCGAATCCCTACAATAATGTGTGCTCGACACACACTCACCATAGTATGAACAACGGCAATTTGTATGAGTTTACGTACATAATGTTTGATAGTATTTCGACAATTATTGTAACTCTACATATTTCTATAATATTTGTAAGCTAAGGAAACTCGGTATGTCTTACGACTAGTCTATAGGAATAAAACTTATGATTGAGTTAAGTCTACAAGTGTGTCTGTGTGCAGATGTACCGGCTACTAACATCCTAATTGCAACTAGACACTCGCTGTCGGGATGCACCGCAAATGTTTTTAAAATAAATGTTAGATGCGTGAGTTTTTTTAATATATTTTTGGCTGCTCCGGAAGCAGCCAAAAATATATTTTAAAAAATGCGGCGCGTGCCTCGTTTTGTCTGGATGCACCTAAACACGCGCGCTAACGAGTCCATAGGTCGATTATATCGGGGGGTCAAACTAAACTGGAGTCAATCCGCTTCTAACCAGTGTACCACGAGCGATCTATCTACTACTGCTCGTAGACTATATAAACAAAACAGTTATGTGAATCTTTACGATAGCAACCATAAGACCCGGTGCGGTGATATCCACACCACGCATCCAGGCGATTCTAGTAAATCCTACAATGCATCAGTGGTTCCTACCGTGAGGTTCTTCAGCTGTTTGACCTCGTGGGTCTCGTATTTGAGTTGCGCGAACTGCTCATCGGTGAAGCGAACACCTTTCTCAAGGTCCAGTTGTTTCTGTTTTTCCAAATCTGCGCGACATTTCGCTAACAGTTGTTCGGGTGTTAGCTGTTCACCCTCCCCCACCGCAACCTCTTCTTCTGGCATGTGTTCTTCGGCCATGGACTACAAAAAAAGTAATACATTCAGATAGCTGAATTTTTAATAATAAGTTTTAATATTGAAGATAACTGTCGTTACCAGGTCCAATTTCTGTGATGCTTTCAATTTCCTAAAGTAAGCTTCGGCACGTTTCTTGGACGCGCGGCTAACTTCACGGTTGACCATCCGCCAGAACACGAACACTGGGTGATGGAAGAGCTCAGGTGGACATTCCTTTAGCGGTGTCTTCCCGGCTAGGATTAATCGTTTGAGCCTTTCCATCTCATCCATCTGTCGGTAAAAAAATTACTTAATGTTTATGAAACTATAAAATGCACACGTGCAAAGACATTACGTACGAGTTAGTATAGGTCTATACGGTAATAAAAGCTATATTGATTAGGGAAGTACTTTATAGGGGATATTGTTGCTCGTCGCCGGTACTCAATGAAATCGTAAAGTTCATAAAGCAATCTGTGGCTGATGGGTGGGTAATTAGTTTCACGTTGACTGTATGTAATGTAATAGGCGGTAGGTAATTAACTTTTGTTCTTGTAAAGTGTGTTTTGAACTTATATTATTTTGTAGAGACCTTCACGTATTTGATCAGTAAATCTGGTGACAAAACCCCATGTTACACTGCGACATATTTGATTAAATAAATTGACTTTTAGAAACCTGAGGGTGATTGTATGACTAGCTGTTTCCCGCGACTTTGTCTGCGATCCAGGATGAAAAGTACCCTGTCCTTATCCAGGTTATGGTCTATCTGTGAGCCAAATTTTTACCAAATCCCTTGAGCTGTTTTAGCGTGAAAGCGTAACAAACGAACAATCTTACTTTCGCTTCATCCACTTGCCACTTTGGATACTAATCGATCTCGACTTAAATCTCGATTCTCGACTGAGCAACATCATTTTAGATTACTGAATAATGCTCAAAATGGTAGAAATCGTAATCTACTCACAACACGCGTGTTGATCCTCCTATTGAGGGTCTCCTCATTGACTGCGCGGATCCTCTCCTCCAGCTCCGTCATGAAGGTCTTGTCCGTGAGCCGCACCAAGTTGCAGCCCATGTGCTTCTCCAACCGGGCACGGACATGCGGATGCGAGAAGCTGGACAATACACCAACAGATTAGGATTTTGATAAAATTTTAGGAGATTTTTTCACCGATTTTTCAATTCTGTTGTTGTCTAATCTGCATATATAGTGGCTTTATTTTGGTAAATCAATCTTGATTGAAAGCATATTTAAAGTCTTCTAGAAACCAGGCATCTATAAGATTTGAACTCTGGTTTCCGTGCGGTCGATGAAAAATACTTTTACATGAAATTCGAAAATCACCAAATTGATGACAAGAAAGCTTCATAAAAATAATAACACAATCTGTGCGTAACACAAACACTTGATAAACATGATAATAAACTAAATTATGCGTTAACAAAACACACAGAATTTTGACGCCAATTTACCATCAAATAACCTCACTTTTACAGATCATTTGAACGTAAAATAAAACAAAATACAAAGAAAACGAAGTGCTACGAATGCTGCCCTTATGGTAATGTGTGAAAACAATAAAAAAGGTAACACTTGATATAAACAAAGCGTACGTGAGCATAAACAATTAAGTTTTATTAAAGCCTATAGTACTAAGACTTACGTACCAGAGCCGTGAGGATTCTTTGGAACCACTTTCAGCACTCGTGTTGGCGGTGGCTCAGGCAGAATGGGTATACACACCGGAGCATACCAGACGTCTCGACGTTGCCGTAAACTTTTAGTAGTTTTGACGCTACATGTTCAGTGTCATAGTTGAGACCTTTATCGTGGTGTACGATGGGCCTGGCACGGTATGGCACGGCTCCCACCGACACCACATGTCGGTACAAAATTCGTGTAAAGAAGTATTTACACCTTTGTCTGGGCCAGTGTCAGGCGTGAAGCCAATGTCTTTTTTTAAGACTGTTCCTTTGGGAGATAAGAGCTGTGATCTTTAAATAAAAAAAATTGGAACTGATTAAGAAAGAAGTTCCAATAAAGTAGGAATAACCCTTCCTAGACAATACAATTCTTGCTTTTCTGTGGATCGGGTACTTACACCAGATGGTGTGAAGCATTGTTTAAGTTATTGTTATCTAATTTAATACAGTTAAAATCACAGGGGTCAGGGATGACAAATATTGGTTAAGTTATACGTTTGACGGCTTCGTTAAAGATTAAAGAGTAGGTATGGTGTTATCCCTAAGTTGCAATCAATAGAACGGATGAAGTAAAGTTCAATGGTTACCGATTGTTATGTACTCGTATTTTTGTAACATTTGTGATAAGATTGGATAAATTACCACACACCGGTATTTGAAAAACATTTGTATAAAATAATATCTAATGCCTATTTTTCGTATGTAAAATACAGTTGTATTGTGTTAGTGTCAATGCGTCAAAAAAAATAAGTTCCTCAGCAAAAAAAGTTTGTTCTAAAAGGTTCTTAAGCTCACGTGACTGTAGAAAGTTAACGCCATGCATGGCACCGGCATGGCAATTTTGACTTACTGTTTATCGAAAGCTTAAAGTTGCATATATTTACGTAAATTTGCACCCAAATAGTAATATCATAGGAGATATACGATGTTAGCACATATTTGCTATGACAGTTATGTGGATGATTCAGTTGGTGGAGTAAATCACTATATTTTGCAACCTTATACTGGGGAGGGTGCGAAGCGAAACACATAAAAGCGCCATTATGTAGGGAAAGCAAATAATTGCTTATGGTGTGACTACGCAGAAAAGAAAATCGAGTTTTTTACAGGGTTGGTCGCCGAATTTTTGCGTCTTAGAAAAGACCTGTCCCGGTCCGTATCCGGGAAAACAAATATATTAACGAACAAAGAAATATTAATACTTTGCAGATGGAATCTGTAAATTGACTCCATCTGCTAAGTACTTATTCTTAAAATTATTTATCATCACAAGATAGCGACTTTAACAGGAAAATGATTTATCGCTGTCAGGGCAAATATCCCGGATTATTTGTATTATGCTGAGTGTATATGCTGACCTTGGTGTACTCATCATGCTGATAGATAGATAATACCTACTACTATTCTAACTATTTTAACAAGGTAGCTGGTAGGAGCTGGATGGGAGTTGCAAGTATATACTCAAATGACATGCGATTGAAGAGGCCTTGTTCCTGCTGCTGCTCTGTAGGCGAATTATGATATTGAAAATACTATCTCTCAAACTTGAATTAGGATTTTCAGTCACTGTTTCCTATACTTTTGCGATGTTAAGTTCAGTTGAAGACGTTGATGGCCTACCAGACCGAGGCAAATCTTCCATCACATGTCGACCGCTTTTGAACGCTTTGTACCAATTGAAAGTACGTATTTTCTGTATCATTTTCTGACAAACTCTTTGTTCGATGTTTTTGTCCATTATGAAATTCGTAATACACACTAGATATGATCTAACTAAAAACAGCACTGTATTTATTCTAAATAACAGATGCAACTCAAACTCTGCACCAAAATAGAAAACAGTTGTACTAACCTAGCAAACAAAAAAAAAATGAAGGTTATCAATTCCCGATACTTTTTTGACGGAATGTACATCATAAGTATTTAAAAATTATGTCGCTTTTAGTGTCTGTCTGTGTGACCGCTTAGATCTTTTAAACTCCACAATAAAATTTGATGCGCTTTCACTCTAATTTAGAGCATCTATTCCGTAAGGTTTATATCCTATACTAGCTCTTGCCCGCAGCTTCGCCCGCGTGGAGGTCGAAAATTATCCCACGGAAACTTAATACTGGGTCAAAAAGTATCATATGTTTTAATCCAGGTAATAACTGAAAAAAAAATATATATTTAAAAAAGTTAAGTTTCTAATAACATAATTCACACATGATTCAAAAACCACGTAGCGCTATCTACCGTCCTAAAACAATTGTGACAGTCGAAAGTTAATGTTCTTTCCCTCGGGAACAGTAATTTTCTTGATGAAAGATGCCATATGTTCTTTTTTGTACATCTGACCACGTATATGCAAAATTTCACGATGATCGCTTCAGTGAAATAGGCGTGAAAAGGTAACAAACAAATAAACTTACTATCGCATTTATGATATTAGTTAGGATAACATTAATAATTAACTTAGATAAAGCACATAAATCTCCATGTCGCTGATGCAACCGTGGGGAGCAGGGGTACCCACCCCTGCTCCCCACGGTTGCATCTCACTGGTAATTAAATAGTTATTTGTTTTACATATGGGTAAAAGTGTTTTTTGCCGTGAGTGCTTGGATTGAAACCTGAGCTAGCGAAGGGTTCTAGAATTCAACCACGTGCGAAACGAGTGGTTTAAAAGAAGAACCCTGAGCGTCGCGAAGGTTTCAAATCACGAAACGCTAAAAACTTTTACCCATAAGTGAAACACAACAATTTTCACCACACTACGAGGAACTTGCAAAAAAGAAAGAAAATCAGTAAAATACGTATAGAATCTGTTTATTAAAACAAATTAAAAAGCGGATATTTTCGGTTCTCAATAACCAGGTATTTTCGGTTGACAGGTTTTGAACGCTCCTAACTTTTGTCTTAAAAACGTTTTTGTTCCTAACTCTTTTTGGTTTTATTTAAAACTTCAAGTACCTAAATGTTGAATCGGAAGCCTGCGAATTTTAAAACACTTTTACACTCTAGATAACAAAAAAGGCTTTTACCCTCGGAAATCGATGGGTAAAAATTGCAAATAATAGGTAGTGTGGTGAAAAAATAATAATCACTTGTTTGCTATGTTCTGTGTATACTATTTAGATGTTACAGTTGCTAGGATACGGCCCACCCTATCTTTCGAGTGTTCCCGGCGAGTCGGTGGATGGTGACACGTAGACACGGCTCCGAGGCAGACATGGTAAACATGTGGTTACCTATGTGAGGTGACCTAAATTATCATAAAAGAGACTAATAGAAATAATCGCGGTTTACATTTATCGAAATCTCTAGTATTTTTGAAGCTATTGGAGAACCAAATTACTAGATAAAATTTAATAAGTGTTATTAGTTTAATCAAGGGGGGTTATCCGAATGTGCCTGTTTTAGAATCAACTTTAAATTGTCAAATTCAAAGTGTACTTTGGTCCTGAAAAAAAGATAGGTCATAGATCCATCCTTGTTGGAAGGAGATTGATGGTACAGAACACGATAAATTTTAATTTTCGCGATGAAAAAAAAAACTACACAGTGTCGATTTCAAAACCATTGTTCGTGTTCGTCTCATTTCATGGTGTAATCGTATTTAGGAGGGAAATTAACGGTTAGAATTTTAAGTTTCATAGTTAAAAAAAAAATAAACACAAAAATAGTAAATTGGGCTATATCGACTCGTGCTCAGAGTCCTGCGGGACGTCATAGAGTGTGGACCTGAGTCAAATTTAAAAAAAAACTGTCCCCGCCGCAGTTCATCTAATTGAAAGACATCCCATTAGATACGAAATTGCGACAGCTCAGAAAAAGTATCTCGTAATTTAATTATTGTTTTTATTTATAAAATAGTTTTTGAAAATGTGATTATTTCTATGCGGAATGATGACGTTTATTTGTCATCTTATAATAGTGTTAGAGACACTTTCCAAATTGTTGTCGATAAAATTATAGTCGAATGCGAGTCGTTTATAATTTTGTGTCAACGATTATGAAGAAGTTTTTAAGACTTTTTAATCAGTTTCTTCCATATTACTATATTAAAGTCATTGTTTAAGTCATTGTCATTACTGCGTGCAATAACATTTCATTTCCTTAAAATATACTTATATAAATAGTGCCATGTGAACGTATACTGTTTAAGCGGTGACATTATAACTCGGTGCCCATGTTCCAAAGCAAGTTCGTCGATGACCGTTTGGTACTTTTAACATATTGATAACATCTACTTGCATCTATGCCACTTTTGTTTTGGTAAATAGTCCGATGGGACTGCAATCTCACATGACAGGGGACGGAAAAAAAATAGACTAAAGTAATTTTTATTTCCTAAAATAATAGATTCTATATAATATAGCAGTAGCAGTAGGTACGTCACTTGACAATAAAGTACAGAAATTGCTCCCTAATATGTAGCAGTCAATATTTCCGGATCTACATGAGCGGTGGCAAACATCAAAAACAAAAGAATATGGTTACAGTATTAGCCAAACAGTAACACCATTTAAGCCCAATCTTGCTTAATAAAAATTCTTAATTCAGAATTTTTTAAAATTTTATGGGATCACCGGCTGCTACAATACTGAATTGTTTTAAAAAGTTGTTGTCTCTCATATACGCCGATTCCAAGATAGCTAAGATTCTTAGTTCCACCGCGCCGCATCGTCGAATAATCACCAAAAAGCGGGATTGAGCCTACATTTAATTTTGGGCTAAAAATCGGTACGTCTGGCAACGCTGCTGTGGTCGTAAGGAGCGTCGCAAGGGTCATCGATATTCAACAATATCATGGGGCCGATAATAATTAAATCGGGCTTCCGACATATCGGAATTGGGTTGGTGTCCTTATCTGACAATCTGAAAACGCCTATTAGGTACACAGGACATTTTAAGTAATCATTTTAGTTCACTACTCCGTAGGTACCTTAAAATGTAAGCCGAAGGAAAAAAAATAACCTCAGAAAAAGTAATTCGGTTGACCAACTGCAAATATTTTATACTGTGGCATGGATTTTCCGCGACATGGTTGGCGGCGCATCGTAAATAAGTACGTGGCGCTGCATTTGGGGTAGGCGGAGGTAGCGTTTCAAAAAACTTCAGGCCAGCCTTAACAAGCAGGTACTTCGAAAGGTCCTTTATAATTATGACTCGCCTGCCTCAAATTGTAGATATTAAGTACAGTAGCGCTCATAAGTCCATATGCAATCTCACAAAGCAATAGATTGACGCTTCGGTTTTACTTACGACCTTCTTCTATAAGTTGTTTCTATACTATAGACACGCACACACACTCACTTTGTCTATAATTGATAGTATTTCATAATTTCCACTAGTTTAACATGGCCTTTTACCTTAGTCGTTACCGTGCTTGCTGCTTGGGTAGGAGCGATTATGGCGAGCCCTGAGTTCGAATCTCAATTGCGCCTGCGGATTAAGCTTTTTGTTATTTTTAAAGATCACAGCGGTCAAACCGTAACTTTTGAGTCCAACATAGCGATACAAAAAGTGCAGATACAATCCAGACCAATAACATTTGTCAATTTAAATAAATTTAAAAGCACTTTAATTTGTAAGTTAAGTAATCAGGACCTTACAATGAATAATGTTAATAGTTTGTATAAAGAATTCTTTTCGGTAGTTCAAACCGAGTTTAATAATATTTTTAAGAAGAAGTCTAAAAGTATCAGCCCTAAGTTTTTATTTAGTGACTGGGCAACTAAAGGACTTAGGAAAAGTAGGGAAAAACTTTTCGAGCTGTATGGCCTTAAGCCTTATATTAACACGGAAACTTTTAATAAGTATGTTGCTTCTTACTCAAAAATTTTTAAGAACACTTGTAAGGCTGCTAAAGCCTTATACATTAGCAACAAGGTAAAATCAGCAGACAATAAAATAAAGACGGTTTGGACAATTATCAATAATGAAACGAACAGGATCAAAAAGCAAAATTCTGATTACACACTGGAGACGACACGTGGTCTCATTTGCGATAACAAAAAAGTTGCTCAGGAATTTGTGAATTTCTTTACCAGTGTCCCACTAAAAACCACTGAAATCTTAAATTCTTCGCCCTCGCGTGCTTTTGATTTAATGAGGGCGAATGTTTCTGCCTGCCCGATTGAATTTAACTTTAAGCATATTAACCCCTTAACAGTAATAAAATCTTTTAAGCAAATCAAGATCAAATTGACCGAAGATCTTTGGGGAATGTCTATTAAAGTCTGTACCTCCATAATTGAAACTGTAGCACCTTACTTAGCCTTAATATTTAATTTGTGTGTGGATCAAGGAGTCTTCCCGGATCTAATGAAATACAGTAAGGTAATACCACTTTTCAAATCCGGGGACAGTAAAGACACTAATAATTATAGACCTGTGTCCGTGTTGCCGGTTTTCAGCAAGGTTTTTGAAAAGATAATGCTTAGTCAGATGCTCAATCATTTTAATACTAATAAAATCCTTCACGAGCAACAGTATGGTTTCACCAAAGGGCGTTGTACGACCGACGCTGGTGTTACCTTATTAAAACATATTTTTAACGCGTGGGAAGAGGCTCAAGACGCCATAGGAATCTTTTGTGACCTCTCCAAGGCATTTGATTGCGTCGATCACGAAACCCTGCTTTTGAAACTTGAGCATTACGGACTTGGAAAACTTGCGCTTAGTTTAATAAAATCTTATTTAAATGATAGACAACAGCAAGTTCAAATAAATGGTGTCAATTCACTTGGTTTAAAGGTAAAAATGGGTGTTCCACAAGGCTCGATATTGGGTCCTTTCCTCTTTTTAGTATATATTAATGACCTACTCCATTTATTATTAAATCAACCACAGATGGTGTTATTTGCTGACGATACTTCCTTAATTTTTAAGGTAGATAGACGTGCTTCAAATTTTGACGACGTAAATAACGCCCTACTGCTGGTCCAAAATTGGTTCACGGCTAATAGTTTAGTACTAAATGGAAATAAAACTAAGTGTATAAGATTTTCTTTACCAAACGTCAAGAGTAGTGATTGTGAGATAGTATTGAATCAAGAGAAGCTAGAATTCGTCGATAAAACGGTTTTCTTGGGGATCACGCTCGACTCAAGGCTACAATGGGGTCCACATTTAACATCTCTAGCAGGACGGCTAAGTTCAGCAGCTTACGCTGTCAGAAAAATCCGTCAATTTACTGATGTAGATACCGCGAGGCTGGTCTATTTTAGTTACTTTCATAGTATCATGTCTTACGGTATTTTACTTTGGGGACGGGCTGCAGACATCGAGTCTATTTTTATTCTGCAGAAAAGAGCCATCAGAGCCATATATAATCTCCGCAGGCGCGATTCTTCAAGGATATTAACATCATGACTGTACCTTGTCAATACATCTATGAAAACATCATGTACGTAAGAAAAAATTTACATCTTTACAGTAAAAGAGGTGAAAGACATAATTATAGTACTAGAAATCGGGACCTATTAGTTCAACCAGGTTTCAGACTGGCTAAAGTAGATTCATCTTTCATGGGGTACTGTCTAAAATGTTATAATAAAATACCTCCCCACATACTTCAACTGAATGAGACAAAATTCAAATCCTTTGTCAAACGCACACTATTCAGGCAGGCATATTATAGGTTGGAGGATTACATAACTGATAAAAATGCCTGGCTTAATGCCGGTCCTGCTCCACACCACAACTAATTAATTGACATTCGAATCACTGTTAAAGCTGCTGAAGATAGTAAGAATTTATTTGCATTATATAAACTCAATCTCCGTTTTATTATATAGATGCATTGCACAGATGTGAGTACTTTGTACTATAGAGCTACCATTTACCGGGTAATGTCATAGATTGACTTGAATGTGCCTTGGCGGCTGATAGTATGTCATGCTCACTCAAATGTCTCGCTGACGGTGGCGCGTGTGTCGGATCATTTAGCTCCCTTCAAAATGGTTGAGCTTAATGGTGCTGATCCATGCGTCATGTTCGTGAACGGGCGCCGTCAGTTGGGACTGGTCATCTCTTAGCTGCCACGGCTTATTTTAATAATTAATTAGCTGGATTGTTTTTAATTATGTTTTGATGCACTCTGGACGCTTTTAACGTGTACGGTTTTTTGTACATCGTTCTCACTTATAGTGTCAACATTAATCGATGTAACTAAGATATATGTAAAAACATTATTATTTAAAAGAGTGTCCATGGAGTTTCTTGCCCGTTCTTCTCCATAGGTACCTACTACGCTTTGGAATGGGCAACTAGCTTCATATTTCTGACTGACCGACTCCTTGACAATTCAAAAGTGCCTGTAAATGGTTTAATTGAAATAAATGATTTGAGTTTGAGTTTGAGTTTGAGTAACTATTTATAGTTTTTGAAATGTTATCATACCTAAAACGAACAATTTTTGTTTGTTTTAATAAAATTACTTGAAGTGGTTGGATAATCATTCGATACTTGTCTCGTTCATCTTGTTTACATAAATAATAAAAGTTTATAGTAGACCACAGAAAACTGAGTAAATTATTTCGATTTCTGTGAGGTAGATGCAATTGGTTACGACTATTCACCTAATTGAACGTTTTTGGTTAGTGACGAATGTTTAAAGCGAGTGTGCACCCTATATCATGTACCATCTTTGTCCTAGAGAAATACTGTGAGTCTGTGGGTTAACAGATGAGGGAGAGGGAATCAAATGGTTTCGTACCAACCGGACATATTGCTGAATTATTCAACACGTCATTAAAAATTGTTCGCCATGTACTCCACGCTGAAAAGATTGCATCACTGAAGCCCAGAAAACAATAACATAATAAACAAGAACGTATAAGTTTCGGAATAGTCCTGTATATTGCGCTTTATCCGTGATTTTATAATTATAAAAATTCAGGTTTAGTTTCAATCTTCTTTTCTTAAAGAAAATGAATACTTAAGCTATCCTCAATATGTAACCTATATTCACTAAAGCCAAATTAAATGTGAAATACTTAAAGATCAACAAACTGCCCTACATAACCACTTATTAAAATCACTTATTTTGGAAATTCATGATCGAAGCTTACTGCTTATGGTGAAATAAATCTACATAACATTTTTTTTTTACATTTCACATGTCATAATAAAACAAATTGCTTCTAAGTTTCTTGACATAGTATTGCACATCCTATTTGGCTGGAGAAGTTATTATAAATAATCGTGTCGGTTTGTTTTCTTTATGTAAAATATTATAACAAATAAATATGTTTTTATTTTGTTTGTCACTTGTAACTCATTTTTAAACTCTAAACCCTGTATTGCAATAACAACAAAAGAAGAAAACAGCAACTTTTTAAAATATTATTTTTACTGCAAACCAAAATAAAATATTCTGGCAATAAAACTGCGCTGCATCTTATGAGATCAAAACCTAAGCCAGCTGCTTCTCAGTCCAACGCTTGGCGTCTACTGCTACCAGCTCATATTAGATTAAGTCGAATTTTAGCAATGCTATAAACTGGCCAGGTCACGAGCATGATGTGTGTCTAACAAAAGCGACGGAAATATATTTTTGTTTCGTGTAGTGCGATGCGAGTACGCGATGATACGCCAGTGTGTGCCGTGCAATACGACTCTTAACGTTCCTATCCACTTGTGAACGCTTACTGTACCTATAGTCTCCTCTGCATTCTCAAACAAATCTTTATTTACTCTGGATCAGGTTTCTGAATTAGACCAACACACTAAACTAATCACAAAAATACCCTTTAAATTCCTTCATTTTAACCTAGATGTTCATTTTTTCATACAGGCAATGCATTATAGCATTTTTGTTAAAACAAACAATAAAACTAAGGCACAAAACCAAAGGTTTACAAATTTTATCCGATCAGGTATACTTTTGAAATATACGCACAGATTACCATTAGTAATCTTCGTATACATATCTTGAATTTATGACTTTGAGAGCTCATTTGAATGCATATCGATGTCGTTACCGAAGGGTTGGGGGGTTCAATAATAAGTAGCATCATAATTTCCTGACAATATTACTTAATAAACTTTTATTCTTTAATAAAAAAATCACCGTGTAGCAATTTCATTGTACTTAATGTGATTCCATAACTTCCTGAAGGCTTGCTGATTTTTTGTAAATATCTTTAGCCGGTCTACCTAATGGCACACATTTTTGACCTCTACGGTTGTATTTTAATAAAGATTCTGGATTGATATATGTAAAATATGGGTAGATAAAACCAAGTTAATTAATATTAAAATCTAGGTTTCGTGACTATGTTTTACGTCTGATTTGGTTACTAAATTATTTGGCTCATATTTAGGTATTCCCAACGCAACGACTTATTATTTAGGTTTTGTACGACGTATTCTTGCAACTTACTTTCATGCTATAAATTGCAAGACATTGTTGCTTCATATTAACACTTACATTTCACAAAAAAAACAGCATTTTTAATGTATACATATTTACAAAGTTTTTATTATCTTTTATGTTGCATCTGTCATGCTTTGTCTCTGAATCACCCTGAGGTAGTCTGTAGAAAATGCCTGAGGCATTTATTATTATTATTAATTTAATGTTTACATATCTCGGGACCAAAGCCAACTATTATTATGAATTTATTTACATGATCCATTTTTTTTGTTAACACTTGGGCTTAAAAAGACACACATAGACGCATACAATGTTTGAAGAACGGACAGTCTTAACTGTACTATTACTTAAGTCCGTATTTTAACAGTATTTTTTTCGTGTGCATCAAGCTATGATAAATCAATAAACTGCAACGAATCCTCTAGCAATCGTCAATACTAGAGGATTCGTAGCAGTCTACGAACAATAGCTACGAACTGTTTTCTTGTCTTGAGCTACATAAATGCTACGAACTATTTTGTTGGCTTATTTAGCACATATGTGCTACCTACTTTTTTGTTCTTGTGCTACATAAATGCTACGAACTTTTTTGTTGTCTTGTGCTACATAAATGCTACGAAGTATTTTGTTGTTTCGTGCTACATAAATGTATCGAACCACTTTGTTGTCTTGTGCAACATAAATGCAAGAATGTAAGAACTTTGTCTTAAAATATTTTTTCAGAAAACCAAGTGCAGAGCTAGGAAAATGCTGTAACTCATATAATTCCACTTAATTCTCGTCTGCGCTCCGCTTCTGTGGACATAGCTTCAGCGGATATTTGTAATTAATTTAAAATATTAGTAAGATTTGTTGAATTTCGTAGGAAAATAACCTTTGTAAAAAGTGTCGCAGCTGCCAATGTTATGTATTTTAGTAAAGGCATTGTTTTCATTATTCGTCAAGTTTTAGATTTATCCAGACCCATAAAATAAATGGAATACAATAAGTACTTCCAAATATTGTATTCTGTCTAACGTACGATATAAATTTTACTAATACAACACGTCTATCTTAACAAAAACACAATGTACAAAGTTTTGGGTATTTTAAAGTCAAAGTAAACGATTATGTTTGCGCTAGTATTAACTGTGTGACAGACACGCGCCATCCTCTAAACAAGTTAAACCGTGACATACTGCTACAAATAGTTCTAGTACATTTTAAAGTTTAGTTAAAGAAAAAAAAACATACAAAATTTAGGCACGCAAGGAAATACGTAAAGGACAAAGCCAGATCCTGCCGCTGCTATTTACAGGAAATGTCAATAAATGAAAATTATTGTAATGATTAAAGGACCTTTTCATACTTAATTCATTGTTTTTCAGTAGAACTTGCCGATTACAAATCAATGATACAAGGAATTCAACCCCTGAATTCTCTATTGCGGTACTTATTGCGCATGATGCACAACAAAAAAAAAAAAGTTAAAATACCTGTAAACCAAAAACTCATATTACGATTGTAATAATTATGATAATGCGTAACGTTTATGTTGTTTAAATCGGTTATTTAGAAATTATAAACTGCATCTAGCCTAAAATCAATGTCATTATTGTTTTAAGATTTTAACAGAAACCGCAAGTTCTACAGGCATTAGGACAAATGTTTAGTTAACAGTAATAAATAAGCTTTAAGATGCTGCAGGCTTGTAAATGACTTTTTGATTTGAGTGGGGCATAGTTCTATAGAGTTTCTTTACGTGTGTGAGAGTGTGTGTGTAAGCGTGCGAGTGTGTGTTTTAGCACTTATTAAGACCCTGCAGGTATTGTTTACTACGGTCTTAGACTTGTATTAGGAAGGAAGGATTTCACCAACGAAATTGAACGCGATCAGTACATAAACTACGTTTAAGAGCTGTCAGTGTCATTATTTCCTATGGAATATTGACACTGACAGCTATTGAACGCGTTTTAGATGTCCTGAACGCGTTTAGTAACATTGGTGAAATCGGCACTAAGGCGGCCACTCAAACTCCAATAGTTTCGACGTGCCTGGGCAGTTTTGTTTCTAACAGAAGGACAAACCTGTACCCATATTGCGTAATACACAATCAATCCGAATCTGAATCGTTTTGAAACAGATTGCTAATAAATTTCTTCATACGTTCGATAAACAATTCTGCTCAACAATGTAAATAACGCAATGAATGTTGTTGAACTGTCAAAATCAAACCGATTGGTCGTAATCGTTTACGAAAATGTGTTACGCAATTAGGCTGCAGGTTTGTTTGTCGTTTATTTATAATCGTTTTTTGGTCATCATTAAGGGAGAAATGCTTAGGAAGGATAATATTGAGAGCCAAGAGTTGCCTGCAAGTGAGTACAGACATGTCCTTGTATAATTGGGTTCTAGAGCAGCGATACATTTTGTGAAGCATAACCTTTTAAACGGCCCTCTGCGCCCTCTTAAGGTGAAACATAAGTAGGTCCCCCACTGATGCAATAGGTTATGAGCAACTGAGCAAAAAAAAAAATTTTGTGGGAAAGCAACTACGCGTCTGAGCATATTCATTGGAAACATAAGCTTTTGTACACAATATATTGTAACGTATACATGGTTATTCCAACTTAGTATGCAATCAATGTCTACTCCTAGATACTTCAAGCAAGATATTCTTTAAATGGGATGGCTATAACAGGTGTTAAGCGCAGGTTGGAAGCATCTATGAAGCTTTATATCCGGAATGCTAGGCTGTGCAGAAGACTTCGATGACAAAGCAACATAGTAGCTTTTGGAGACATTTTAATGTTAGCAGTTACAGGAAAGCCAGTCCATCACTATACCAAGAGCATTTACAGACGAGCGGTGAACAGAGGCCTAGTTTCTCCACTTATAATCAGTGCAGTGTCATCAGCGTAGACAAGGATCTTGCAGTCCGGTATAGTGAGTTGGCATAGCCTGATTACGTATACAAGACAGAGGTTAGGACCTAACACACTGCCCTGCGGGACACCGAAAGATAAATGCTCATCATCGCTACTGAAGTACCTTAACTCTGATTACGATCAGTGAGGTAGTCGCAAAAGATCCTTAGAGCGGCATCTCTTATTCCTAGTGCCTCCAATCGGTGTAAAACGATGGGAGTAGAGAACATTCCAAAAGCCTAGGTTAAATCTAAGAATAGATTCTGTAAAAAAAGGATCGGAAATGGATGATTTGTTTATGGTTCTAAATGCAATTTTTTGTTTTTTTTTATTGTTAGATTGGCACAACTGTTTTTCATTTTGGCGCGGAGTTTGAGTTGCTTCTGTGATTTAGATTAAATAAAATGCTGTTTTTAGTTAGATCATATCTAGTGTGTATTGCGAATTGCATAATGGATAAACATCGAACAAAGAGTTTGTCTTAAATTTTGCATCGCCAATGGAATTTCGGGTTTGGTTTCACTGAAAATGTTACAGAAAGCTTATGAGTGTTACAAAGCGGTCGAGATGTGATGGAAAATTTGCCTCGCTCTGGTAGGCCATCAACGTCTTCAACTGAAGTTAACATCGCAAAAGTGAAGGAAATAGTGACTGAAAATCCACATTCACGAGACCATCCGTAATATTTTAAATAATCACTTGGGTATGAAACATGTTGCCACATATCTTGTAAGAAAAAAGAAGAAATGGTTTTTAATTTTATTTTAAGATTTCTTAGTAGTGGGTGAAGTATAATATGAGATTCGGAGTTTTTATTTCTAGTGTATAAATGGTTGGTCTAGTGGTCGCAAGAGCTACTGCTGAGCATGAGGTCCTGGGTTCGATTCCCATGGGTCGGGCAAAGTGTTATTTGGTTTTTCTATCTTGAATTTCTCAGTAGCAGCCCGGAGTCTGGATTTGTGCCCGGTTGATTGACCTAAGCTTAACTGGCGAAATGTGGGTGTACTATAGGTAAACCTCTGCCTAACCCTTCTGGGATTACAGGCGTGATGTTTTATATTTTTCTATAAATATAGTTGTGCAGTTTTAGTTGATTAGCGAGTAACCAACTGGTAATAATTGCTCAACTATGAATAGTTGAGCAATTACCAGTTGAGTAATCTAGTTGAACAGTGGGGAAGACGCGAAGTAGCTCCACACTTTGATTGGGATCTGTGCTATCCAGAATGCTAGAGAAGTCCTAGTTTTCTAAGTGACCAATGAAACCGGGAAGATTATTCTGGCGGATCATGCTTTTAGGTTTCTCAACAAAAGTTTAGAACCAGCGCCATTGCGTACTTATCTACCATCTAATTTAAGAAAGACGTGGTCCAGACGATCAATACGTGTCGAGAAAAGGTGGGCTGGCAGAAGCCCTTGAAACGCCATTATATATAAATACTCTTCAGAGTTTGGATAATTATTTCCTGGACAAATATTAATATTTAAATCACCAATCACCGCCACTGTTCTCATCGATGACAGGTAAATCAGTGTGTCACATACGGAGCTAACAATATGTTCAATATTTCTGACTAAAGGTGATCGCTATATTGCCAACGTCTGGGTCTAGCTTTTACTATTTTTGTCGTCCTAATCGACTAAAAACCACTGAAGAATCTGTAATTCATCAAGTGAAACCCTCATTTACAATGTTTAAAATATGAGCCATGCTGTCTGTCTAATAATATCATCATGACGTATATCATATCTAACCATTACTTCTATGAGCGTGTACGACTAACGTCCAGTCACACGCAGTCTGAATTTCAGCAAGATTAAGTAAACACAGCGCATCTCCGTAATAAACCGACAATAACAGAAAATACCTGTTAGTTATCTGTGCCATAACGTAATACCGTCACGTCAATGTTTATGGAGCCCAAATTACGCGTGACGATACATTTACTCGTCACTTCGTTTTCCGTTTCAGTGTAAACGCCAACAATTCAGACCAGAGAGTATGAATGTACGTTTAAAATGTATGTGATTAATGCACGACTCTGACTCATACATTTGTGATTCAGTATTTCAGAAAGATTTTTCCCTAAATCTGTTTGTTTAAAAATATAAGCGAAGCTTTTACGACTAAGTCTCTTTGTAGTTCGATCATGTCAGAAGGGCAATTCCCGTTTTTTAAGAACGTTCGCAATCTAGACTCAGTGCCGATTTCACCAATGAAACTGAACGCGTTCAGCACAACTAAAACGCGTTCAAGAGCTGTCAGTGTCAAAATTGTTATGGAATATTGACAATGACAGCTCTTGAACTAGGTTTAAAAGTGATGATCGCGTTCAGTTTCATTGGTGAAATCGGCACTGAGTATAGATTGCGAACGTTCTTAAAAAACGGGAATTGGCCTTCAGGTTTTTAGTAGATCTAATCTAATATATAAAATTCTCGTGTCACAGTTTTCGTTGCCATATTCCTCCGAAACGGCTTGACCGATTTTGATGAAATTTTGTGTGCATATCGGGTAGGTCTGAAAATCGGCCAACATCTAATTTTCAAAAAAAAAAGTTTTCAAAAAAAAAAAAAATTGTAAAACAACGTTTGCGGGGTCAGCTAGTAAGTTATAGATCTATCTTATTAAATATTCAGCCTATGTTTACTATCTATAAAATTCGTACAGTTGTAGTTTTGACCGAAGAACAATATATGAGAAGTTGAATAAAAGTTTAGCCTTATTTTACGTTGCTAGACGTTCGTCGCCAGCTTACAGTAGCAATAGAGCCATAGAGTTCTGCTTTCGTGGCATGGTATACAAACAAATAAACACTAAAACAGCATGATTATGAACCATGGCAGCGCTTACAATAAAAGTTTATTGTACCCTCGAACTTTAGGGGCGTGACTCAGACTGATAAGGCGTACAAGCTTCTACACATTAAATGCTCAATAATTTCTATGGAAATCAATAAACTGACTCATATTGCCTGACGGTCTATTGCGCATTTTCAATTTTATTGTTCTTCATAAAATGTGAGGATTCGTACGGCTACTTAATTGACGTTGCGACGTCTCAGCCTTATAGAGATTTTCAAATGAAAATTCATAAGGCTGAGACTAGACCAAGTTAATTTCACCCAGTATAAAAATACCTGTTTTGATAATGAACAACTGCACCACAAATGCGTAGCACATATTCAATCACAATCCGATGTATTTTGAAGGAAATTCTTAATCCATTGCTTCAGGTTAAAAAAAATGGTTTGCTCAACAACCTACGTAAATAAATGCAATGAATGTTGCTGAACTGTCAAAATGAAAGGCATAGTCAGTGTATGTGTGTTACGCAATCATCCCGCTCTGTGTATGATAATAATGTAGTTTTGTTTCTTCATTATGCTCACTGTGTAAAAGATAGGGTTTAAATAATTAAGTTTTTGATTACTTTTACCGAATGGCGAGAATTTACCATCAAACGAATAAATTGTTATAAGCAAGTTGTACACGAAACGCGGCTGAAAAGCCGTACTTAACTATGTGCTCACTGTATAAAAGTTAGCGTTTAAATAAACGAAGCTTTTAATTGCATCTGTTGAAAAGCGAGAATTTACCATCAATCGAATAAATTGTTATTTGCAAGATGTACACGAAACGCGGCTGTAAAGCCGTAAGCGTGATATTTTTAAAGCTACTAAACGTCACGGACGTTGAACGACTTTAGAATTTATATACTTCACGATTCTACTCTTCGTGAGGATGAGATTTTATGTTTTATGCATAGAAGATTTTATGTGATATGCGTGAATGGGCGAGATCCCAAGATGTCGTCATGAATGTTAGGTATTTACGTTATTGTGATCGGTACGGAGATGAGTCATGCAGATGGACAAGAGCATGGTCGTTCGGCGGGTACACTGGAATCTCTGGGTTCTGGGATGGTTCACGTGAACCGTGGTTTTATACCGAGAGGCGACCGTTCTACCATCCATTTATGTATTCCTTTTTCTATAGACAATATCGAGTAGGTATTCAATATTTAACGTGGTGTAAAGAACAACTATAGTTCTCATTAATTTTCATTTCTATGAAGAAATTCCACGAAGGAATCGCAAAAATAGTTAAATTAATGATAATGGATTAAAAGAGAAATCCTTTTAGACATAGACTGTAATTTAGCTTCGCTATTCGTAGAAAACCCGAAGATTTAGGAAGTAGTTCACTTATTGGCGATTCCAGATGTGGGTCTGTAAATTAATGGCATGAAGTTAATACTATCCAGGTGAATGTATTCCGGATCACTCACCTAGGAGTAATTTATAAGTTTTGAGATTCATCCGACACGTTTTCTGTGAAAACTTCATCAACAAAGACCATAAATTAAGTTTTACTCATCAGACAGAATCTTGGCTCACGTTAGAATACTTCTTCATGTACGGCGCTACACGTGGCGCTGCACACTTTGTCATTTTTCAGAGTACTGGGTCGTTGGTCCAGTGGTCGCAGGTGCTGCTGCTGAGAATGAAGTCCTGCTGGGTTAAATTCCCAGGTCGGCCAAAGTGTTATTGGATTTTTCCATCAGGAATTTCTCAGTAGCAGCCCGGAGACTGGATTTGTGCCCGGTTAATGGCAATATGCTCGCCCCCTATTACATGGGTCTTAAACATAACTGGCGAAATGCGGGTGTACGCAGAAGTGCACCTACAGGTGCACTTCTGCTTATCCCTTCTCGGCTCGACTTTCAGGAAATATAGGCGTGATGTTGTATTATGTTTTTTTTCCTAAATGTTCGTTATTGCGTTGTCTAAGAACCTAACTAAGAAAGTACAGATATCTGCATTCATTAGGTATCTAGGCTTACCTAACTTTTCAGGTTTTAACCGGTCCTCGAATGACCGGTTCACTAAGACTTAAAATATATTTATCAAAACTCTGTACTCAATATCTTTATTGCTTAATCATATAGTGTACTTAGATGGTAACTTAGATCATTATGGACCTTGTATGGCACAGCAAAAGGGTAGGACTGAGAGTTGTGTTTGTGTTGGAACAAGTTTCAACTTTCATAAAATCAAAGTCGGGAGATCGCGAATAGATACTAACATTTCGCATATCCATTATTTTGTATTTATTTATTTGCAAAATGTACTTAAATATCATAATAATTATTACGCGGCTTTTGTAGAGAATAATTTAATGTTATTGTCAACACGGTTTTTATTTCTTTATCTCCTGTTTATAGATTAGTACATGTGTGTAGTAGTGACCTTTGAATATACTGTAGTGATTAAAAGTTTTTGAATTACACTCGGTTCCAAAAATAACGGGTCAGTCACATAAGTTCGAATAACTGTAAGAGTTAGATCACAGAAATAAAAAACAGAATAAAGACTATTTAGTTGCGCTTCTTATTACATACTTTTTATAATGGCTGATGAAAGACACTTATTTACAAAAAGACAAAATTTGAAAAATGGAAAGTTTTGAAAACAAAATTTTTGCTTTATGTCATCATAATTGTTTTTTTTCCATTTCTATTCTGTCACAAAAAAATATTGTGAACGACTTCCACGTGCATAATCAATATTCTGTGAGGTGGAGCATGGCAGTCACGTTAGATGAATGTACCAGAATCCTGACTTTCTTGGAACTTGAGCGGAGCCAGCGTGAATCAGCAAGAAACATTGGTGTATCTTTGTCGACTGTTCAGCGGGTAGTCTAGCGGTACCGAGAGACCAGATCGCACCTTCGGAGACCAGGAAATGGCAGGCCATGCACAACGGCCAGAGATGACAGATACCTGGTGGCTACAATGCTCCGAAATCGTTTTCAAACTGCAGTTGGTCTAAAAAAACACTTTATTCGCTTTGGTGGTAGCAATTTAAGCGCACGAACAGTGAGGAGACGTCTTGCTGAGGCAAACATGAAACCATTAAGGCCCGCAAATGGCCCCAAATTGGAACGGCAACATCGAATTGCAAGACAGAGATACGTGCGCGAGCACCAACACTGGTCACTGGACGATTGTTCTAGGGTAATGTTCACGGTCGAATCGAAATTCATGCTTTACAAGCATGATGGTAGGCAGTTAGTGTACAGAAGACCAGGGGAACGCTTCCAACAAGACTGTGTGGAGGAAAAAGTGGCACACGGCGGAGGCTGAGTACTTGTTTGGGCTGGAATTTCTGCCGAGGCCCGCACTGAGCTCGTGCTAATTCAAAATGCCACTCTGAATGCAGAGAGGTACGTGGAGGAGGACGATGGCGAGGTTGCACCGGGATGGCATATTAATGCATGATAATGCGCGTCCGCATACCGGAAAAGTAAATGAATACCTTGGAGGGGTCGGTAAACTGATGCAGTGGCCAGCGCGAAGCCCTGATTCAAACCCCATAGAGCATGCATGGGACGAGCTTGAGCGTTGCGTAAAACGTCGTAACTCCCCATCAATCACGCTACCCGAGCTCAGACAAGCATTGGTGGAGGAATGGGAAGCCATTCCTCAGAACCGGCTTCGAAATTTGGTGTTCAGCATGCCGAATCGCCTGGAAGCTGCAAGAAGAGCTCGGGGAGGCAATACGAAGTATTAAAATTATGCATGTAATAACTAAAAGCAAAAAAAAAAACATACAAAATTGTAAAGTTTCAGAAAAAAAAAACTTACTTTAGTTTATTTTTTATTTTTAGAATAAGAATGAAGGTTACTCACTTAAGGCACTTAAGTTTCATTATGATAGCATACGTAGTTCTGGAGATATTCGGACTTTTGTGACTGACCCGTTATTTTTGGGACTGAGTGTAATTGGTCACGGGTTCCAACCCGCGAATATTGAGATTTGTAGGACTATTACGGTTACTTCTGGAGATAAAATAATGCATAGTTTAATAATAACTAATTAAAATGTAAACTCATTAGCAATTAAGAGGCTTTAGACCTTTTTTTTAGGCTGTAGTCCTGAGATAGATATGAAGATGTTATTTTTTTTTGTTTGACTACGTTTTTACTCATTTCAGTGTTGTTTCAATAAGGGTGAATTTTGCCAATTAAACTGAACGCGATCAGCACATATAAACCGCGTTCAAGAGCTGTTAGTGTCAATACATATAAAAGGCCATCATCATCACTCAGAAAGTATTGCGAAAAAAAGTTTAAGAGACTATTTTGAAAATATGATTATTTGTAAGCTAGTACAGATAGGTACGTTCCAACTTCAAAATTTCCCTCCACATTGTTTGCGAGCTAATTTAAATTATCGTGTCTCATTAATAAATGCATATGTCACGGGAACATTTTCGCACTATGAAGTTTTACAATTTCAAGTGTCGCCTGAAACCGGACGAATAGTACGATTGACTTCAAATTGCATTCGTGTATGAAGGCCCTTCTAAGGCAGCCATGTATCGTTGGTATAACGAATTCAAGTGCGGTCGACTCACCTTAGGGGATGAAGAAAGAAGTGGTCGCCACTTGACGGCTGTTTCGGAAGAAAACGTGCTAGCACTGAAATTTTTAATGCATGACAATAGGCGAGTTACGGTTCAAGAGATTCATAAAGCACATACTGCAGGTTGGATCGGGAAGCCTTCACGAAATTCTACACCTACATCTTCGCGTGAGGAGGATAGTTTCACGCTGGGAGAATGGTGCCGTGATATGATAAACAAATTTGAAGCAGACTCGTCTCGGCGTATTTACGAAATCATTAGAGGTGATGAGTCTTGAATATATCAATACGATCCAGAAACGAAGCGGCAGTCGACGGTTTGGGTGTTTCAAAACGAATCAACGCCGACCAAAGTGAAGCGATCAAGAAGCGGGGGGAATATTTTGATCGCAAGCTTTTTAAATTTTACTGACTACTTGGTGTCGATTCCTTTACGGAACCAAAGAAGCATCAACGATGAATGGTATACTACCAAATGCTCGTCAGAAGTTTTCTCTGTTGTGAGCAACAAGCAACCAAACACAGGGCTCCTCGGGCTACTGCTCCACCACGACAACGCGCCTTCGCACACCGTGCTCAAAACGAGAGACTTCCTGGGCAGCACCTCGGTCAAACTCCTCACCCTCCTTACAGCTCTGACCAAGCACCATGTGACTTCTTTTAATTCCCGAAAATTAAAAATCTGCTCAAAGGAATACAATTTTCGTCGCCGGAAGATGCGCTGTCAGCGTTCGAGCAGGCTGTAAACGAGGTGGCTACGGCGGACTATAAAAAGTGTTTCGAAAACTGGTTCAGGCGCATGAAACTTTGTATAGAGGCTAGTCGAGAGTACTTCGAAAAGATTTAATAAAAGAAACATAATTATAATTAGATTATACAGAACATTTATTTTAATTTTCGCAAAACGTTCTGAGTGAGCAATGATGATACTGACAGACCTTGAACGCCGTTTAGCTGTGCTGATCGCGTTCAGTTTCAGTATTGAAATCCGCCCAAAATGTGTCATTAGTAAGATTGCCCATTTGATTTGATTAAATCTACAAATCTACAAAATTCTCGTGTCGCAATGTTTGTTACCAATCTCCTCCGAAACGGCTAGACCGATTTGTATAAAATTTGTGTGCATATCGGGTAGGTCTGAGAATCGGCCAACATCTATTTTTCATACCCCTAAATGATCAGGGTGACACCACCCATAAATGTAGTTTTTTTTTATCTTTTTGTAATTTTTGTGTTTTAATTTTATTTGATTTAGTATTGAAAAATACATACAACTTCAAATTTTCAACCTTCTACGCTCAAACCCTGTTTTTTAATTGCGATTTTTTTATTATTCGATCAAATTTAAATTTATCTTCAACACTGGAGTAGGGAGAACGACGCCGGCCTCCTTTCTCTCACTCTCTGTGCAGTTTTCGCCCATTTTTTATTTTATGTGTGTCTCGATCGTAGCAGTGACTGTTCTATGTCATCACATCATTTTAATTTTTCAGTGCAACTCACATGCTACTTTTATTCTCATAGTGAATTGATTATTATTTTTCAGTGCTATAATTATTCATTTAAATTTTATTAATCTAAAAAATAAAATTTTCGTGTCACAGTGTTTGTAACAAAACTCATTCTAAAAGGCCCGACCGATTGTTTTTGAGTGTATATTCAGTAGGTCTGAGAATAGGACGTCAAGTGAAAAAATCAAATAAATATAGAAGCAAAACAACGTTTGCGGAGTCAGCTAGTAATATACATATATTTTTGGGGTTTTACTTGTGTTGTGCGTTCGGGATTGTCCACTATTCAGAGATTTATCTGTATTTTGCATTGAACTGATCACCCTGATGCCTCTCATTAAAACACGGAACGGATTTGTCATGATTTGTGAGATGTAAACAAGGAAAACGAAGATTTGTATGAATATTTTTGAAAAGCTATCAGTTGTACGCACAGTTAATTTTGTATGGATTTTGATGACGACTTGATGCTAATGATTGTTGTCTTTTGTTATTATTTTATTTCTGACAGATGACCCTTTACACTACTGACAATGACGCTTTTGTTAGTGTAAACATGATTATTCTCAATGACAATCAGACAAGCAAAGTTAGAAAGGAAAACGTACAAATCCTTTAGGAAGCATCCCGCATCTGCGAAATCATGACTGAATGAATTACATGAATGTTCAATAATAGTAAAAATTGCTCATTAATAGGTTATTTACAATAACAACAACTCGTTTAATTAGTTAAGATTTCAGGCTGAAATTCATGATTCCCAGGAATTTCAAAATCTCAACTTCACGAGGTGAGGTGCCCAAACATATGTCTCCTTTGTTTTTCCCCGTTAAATGTTAACTTGATAAATTAAAACGTTAACGTAAATAATATAATATCCGACTACGTGAAATTATGTAAAAAAAAGTAGCATCTACACAACAAAAAAACACAAAGCTTTTCAATTGATATCAGAATTATCTATCTTAATCTATAATAACGTTACACGATGTTTAATTAGGGCCAAGACAAAAAATGGCCAATGATAACTCTCAGTAATACAATAAAATATTTACGAGGGTGAGAAAGACGCAAAATACTTGGCGATACGCATTTATTATCATTAGAGTACTTTGAACCATAACAATACTACAACTGCGTGTCTCGCCGCCTCATCCTGCCAGATAACACGCTAAAACTTGCTGTAAAATGATTTATTATCCCTTTGTAAAATTGGTAACAGTTATGCCAAAACATACCAACTCACAAATCAAAAAAATAAATGATTAGCTAGTCCAATATACCAAATGTGGTACTTTTACTGTGGTTAATTGTAATTACTATCGAGCAAGAACAGTTCACAAAGAACAATGCCCACTCCCCATACATTTAAAAACCTTATGTATAGATATAATGTATAGTAGAAATACTAACTGTTTGTTTAGAAAAAAAAATGTCACAGTAATTTTTACGATTTAAACGCTACGAAGTCCAAAACATATTAATGTTACTTTTTAGGTTAGGATTTGCCGTAACCAAATAATAAATAAATAAATGTGCTAGAACCAGTTATTTAACGCTAGAAGTTAAGTCTAAGTCTAAGTCACTAAGTTAAACAGTAATACTTACCTAGCTATGGTCTGAAACGTCTTTTTTACTTTGTGAATTCCTTGAAACCAACTGCCCTAATGTCACTGCTTAGACTCTCGATGATTGTCACTATCAATTGAGTGTCGAGCTTTAACTGTCAAATGTCAAAAAAATCCGTTTCAATCATGCGTATTCAATTACCTATTGCATGATTAATTAATTTATGCAAAGACTAATAATGTAATACTTACTGATTTAATAAAATGTAAAATAATGTATGCAACTCAGAAACAGGGTTGAATAAAGTCAAGTAGCAGTATGTGAAATGGAACGTCATAAAAAGGATAGTTGAGATGTGATCAAAGCATGGTTATATGTTTACCCTTGACGTAGAATAAGAATAAAGAAATATTAAAAATATTTTTTTCCTGCTTTTCTTTTAACATTATGATAAGTGTAATTAATATACAATACAATTAGATGAATTTTAAGATTTTATGTCATCAAGAAAATAGTCAGGTGAAAAATGGGCATTCTCCTTTATACTTCAAATAGATTAAAAATATTCAGTTTTAACTTGTAGATAAAATAAATCTTCGGCTTCAACAATTTGGAATCATATTTCAAAAGATTTCGAAAAGTTTAAGCTGATTTCGGAAAATGGTAGTAAATTTTAAGCAGACTGGTGTGTTTTGGCATCACTGGATCCAATAAACGGATGTAAACAAATATAAAATTCATCCCTTGTTTTGATTAGCTGTGAGAGGTGCAAATATTTTACCGACCGTGATTTATTAATATCGTCGTTGGTATGACGCCCTTAACAACAAAAATAGCACCCAGATTCATTGATCTAAAATTATACGATTTTAAGCCGATCGTGTTTTTGCTTTAAAAGTTATGGAGCGTGGGAGTTATTTCATTTATTCTACGACTGCTCTGCATGCCGCATGCGATGTTTGTATCCGGTGCGGTGATAATTAAAATATTTGTTGACATCCTCAACAGCTGATAGTTATCAATAAAACCTACTTTTAGCAGTGCAAGTGAGAAATAAACAACGATGTTTTTTGATGAAATTAAAGGTGCTGGTGTTAATTAAACAAGCAACAGCGATTGATCTGAACCTGAGGTTAGATGTTCTTCTTGACGGGACATCGAGGAAAGTGGTATAGTCTTCAGCATCTGCAGCAGATCGTCTCCTGCCACGGCCAGCAAGCAACTCTATCGTCGTCCAAAACGAGCCCTCGGAAGCACTCGACGATGTTCGCTGCATCTTGAAGTGGGAATGATCACAGTTGCATGTTGCCCGACCCGCGGCTCAAGGTGCAATGACTGCCGCCGCTATCATGGTTTCCCGACCACCCCTTCCCCCATAGATTCGACACCCGACGTGTTCTACACGCGAACATTAATCTCTCCCCTCGACACCTTTCATGGCTAAATCCCCACGTATTCACTGATGTCTATAAACACTTATAAGACCTTTTGCAAAGTTAATGTTAATTTGCTAGTCAATGCAATGTTGTGAATTTGCTTTTAGGTCAAAAGACGCGAGTTTTACAGGATTTTCTTTACGTTTCAAACTTTTTATCGTTTTTCTTTTTCAATTAACATTAACTAGTAATATTTTGTTTTAAATAAAAACAAAATATCAGTGGGTAATATTAATTGTAAAAATACGGAATTAGGTTCTAACTGTTTTATTTCCCAACAAAAATCGTGTTTATCTAATGGACACTCGGCTTAACTGCGGCACATTGGTAGAACCATAGAAATTAGTATGGGTACAACCGAATCATCCGGAGGTGACCCGGATAGCACCAACGTCGCCGGTCGCGACCGGGTCAGCCGGATGCCTCAGCGGCGGCCTTCGCAGACTCACGACAAAATGTGTTTTAGGTTAACATACAATTTGTATAATAGCGTTGAAATTTTGAAATAAAATGCAAAATCAACTAGCAAGAAATCATTAATTACTAACAACTCTGATGACTAGAACTTTTTATTAGTAACTGAGTATGTACCCTCATAGATAGAACGTACGTAAGTGTGGAGTGTAGACAGGCGAGCTTCATATACCTCTTTCATTTATGAAAAAACACGCTTGATTTATGAAAGCAATCGTAGAGTGATGGGTGGCAGGTAATGTAGTTTTGTCGTTTGTTTTTGCACATCAGCACTAATAATAAAGCAAGAACACTCGGCGAAAACGAAATAATAGCGCGGGTAGGTAACTGTAGGAGGTCACGTGAACTTCTGGCACGTGCTTTATATCTTTATTTTTACATTATAGTTATAAAAACATATGATTAGGAAGTAGGGTGACGTCAAGAAATTTGGAGGTCTAATGAACTAGTTAAATTACTGATAAAATATGTTGTGTCATGTCTTAAAAAAGCTTTCATGATTTTAGTTCGTGGTTGCTTATCTGTTGCTAGGGATGATAGTAATAAATATGAAACGTTATGAGTACAAAAATAACCTTAAGGTGTCAACGGTTGAGTAAATTATGAAATTAAACTGCCACTGATATCGTATTTTTCTAATGCGCCAAAATGAGGAAACCCAGATTTGATTGTTACGAAACGTCAAATCCAAATCAGCTCTTACCAAAGTAATTAACATAAACTCGTTCATCGAATTGTAGTAATATCTTCACTAATTATGAAATATTTAGTGAAGCATTTAGAAACGATTTAGTTTTCATTAGGTAATGCATAGAAAAGAGGTTAAGTGACCAGAGTCCATCAGAAACGCGACCTGCGTTTCTGATGGACGTCAAATAAAAAGAAAACCAGATCACTTCCAATGTGTTTAAATGAAATAATATGAAATAAATAAATTGGATTCACTCTTCACCTTCCAAAAAGCTTTTCGACATGTGGATGTTGCTTACCAGTAGGTACAGTAAATCTAAATCAGTTCTACTCACGCATATTGAATGATAACAGCTTGCCACCATCGCGGTAGATTTGGCAGTTGGAATCTTTTCATTTGTTTTCGACCCATTTCACCTTCGCCCGTTTCATCTTCACCTTCAACCTAGAATCATATTATAGTTTACCCAACTACGAGTGCATTTTGAGGTGTTAAAATATTTGCTCGATCGTTGACGATCGAGACGTGTGTTCAAACAAAATCGAGAAAATTTAAGCAACAGACGACCGACAACGTATTTTTCAAGCAATCTGTAAGAAGCTGACAGATCCTAATGATATTTACAATATAGGGTCTTGAGTAACAATAACGATCATCAAAAAAAGCGTGGGGTGCTTAATTAAATTTTATAATAATTCTGATATTGCAATCAGTAACTAATAAAATGATCATTACATTCGATATCAAGCACCCCACGCTTTTTCATTTTAACTTTTACTTTTTTTATTATTTTCTACTTTTAGTTCGTTTGCTATTAAAGCGTGTTTTTTTTTTGTTTTTTTAAAACTATCATTTAGTTTCTGAAATTTTAGTCTCAACAAGACAATATTTTTTTAAATATTTTTTATAAAAATTTATGAGATTATTGTATCGTGATGGCCATTGACCCCTGTGCAAATTCTCAAGTTTTTCAGACTTCTAGAAGTAGGTGAAAATGAATTTAAAAGATTTCGTTACAGACATACATACAGGTCAAACTAATAAAAACGTGTTAAAATCTAGCTAATCTGTAGGCACCTTAAGCCATCATTGTTCTGTTGCTAAATCTATGTAGGTGGTAATCTCTAAAACCACCAGTCAGATTTAAACAAATATTTTTGTATTTGATAGTCCGTTTCTTGAGGCTATGTAACCACACGTTCATAAAAGGTCATCCTTTGGAGCCGAGTAAAAAGAAAAAGTCAGAAAGAACGATAAGAGACAACGAAGTGATAGCGCGGACAGATGATGCGATGACACGGAGTGGGTTGGGGCCTCGACGGAGAATTCCAAGCGGACGAAGTCGCGGGCAGATGCTTGTAGGTATAACTTTATCCCTTTATCGCACGGGAACAATAATCTCTCACACGTGATTCCATGGCCCAAGTGTAATGTTTTTGATAAAGGTTTGGTCCACTTGTCTGAAACGAGTCGTCTGATTGTAGTCGTTTAGGAAGGGATGAGATATTTATAAAGCTTGTGTACATGTCGCAATCAACTAGCTTAATATAGGTTGGGTTGGAACTGAGTGTGACCAACCACGCAAGAGCCAAATTGGTTGCAGTAGCCGGGGCACCCCGACCACATGAGTTAGGTTAGTGAGGTTAGAACTGTGCCCTATCGCGACCGAGCCGAGCGAGCGAAGCGAGCGGTACCGCGGCAGCGCGCTACTTAACACTTGGTTGGTGGTAGTTGACACTTGCGAGTGTTAACTGAAACATAAGTAATTTGGCAGCACTACTTACTACACTGAATTAGTTACATAATCCGTCTGTGGATGAAAGTGGGACAGAGACGGACGTATCGTGACCTTTCTCCTTTCCGATTAGGTAACTTTTTATGAGGCTTATTTGTTGAATGAGATTACATGTGTTTAAATTCAGTAGGTTAGTTAGCCATTTAGATGACTAAACTTAGCCATCTGGAATAAGCCCTTTACCGAAATCATAGGTTACAGTGAAGTTCTCTCGGAATGTGGCCGAGAATTTAGAAAGTCTTCAAGGAAAAACTGTATGGCAAATGATACATAAAAGTTGATAATAAAAACAATAAGAGAAATAAATAATAGAAAACACTTTTACACAGAAAAACCTTACGAGGTTGGGATATGGGTACGTTTTTAAGAATAGAATAGAATTAGCACATCGATATTCTTTACATTCGTGTCGTGTGTGTCTAATTAGTGGCAAGTCAGAAAAGAAGAGAGTTAGTCTTGGAAGCGGGATGTAAGTTCATATAACTAGCGCTACTTGGGAAGGCAATTTTTTAAAGATGAATACCAACGTTCGGCTTATCACCGAAAGTTAAAATACAACGGCGCTCTTTCATTTCTAGGCCATTATTTAGGTGTCGCCTTGCGCTAGCGAAAACGGACATAAATGGTGTCAATTTTAAGTATAATAGGTTCTTACATTTATTTTTACTCTCTTGTCCTTTTCATCGTCTTCATTGTCGGTAGCGTTTCCAGCGGGGCTTGGGCTTGGTACGTCAGGCATTTTTTTAAATTTGGGGAATAGTTTCTTCAAAATACGACCACTTGTTAATTTAAATCATTGATTACAAAAAAAATCACGTAATAATTTTAAATATATACAAACATGTAATTGTTACAATAATTTTGCCATTAAACTCTGGACTTTAAATTTTGGTAGGCCACGACAAAAGTGACAGTTTTACATCATACGCTATTGTTGTTTTGATTTTTTTCTTTTAAGCCAGTAGTAGCAGGCAGGGTTGCTATGAATAAATCATTTTGATTTAAATCACGATTTAAATCAAATGATTTTTTAAATAAAAATCAATGATTTAATCAACAATGTTTAATTTCACTTTCTTTCAAAGCAATGAACATGAAAAAACTGATTTAGAAATTATAATTAAGTTACAAACTAGGCTCGTTTAAATCTGTGAAATGAATATCATTAGTAGAATGTTTGAATAAAAAACTAGTTTTCCAGCCGTTTCAATTCCCAGTCGGTTTCTTGTTTTGCTCTGAAAAAAAAACTGTTCCTCTTCGTTAAATATATTTTTCTGTGACATCCCACCCCTCCAGTGGTGTCACATTTTTACCTAATATTTCTTCTGCGAACATCACACTTTTGAATGGTTTTGATTTTGACTTAAGCTCACAATGGTAGCAAAACTGAACCATCATAGTGATTTCGTGCTTCCTCCAACGCACTTTCTTCTTCTTCATTTCTGTTTGCATTCCAATGTCAGACAAAAGGGAAATCCCCGCGCTGTGTCCGCGCAATCCCTTGAGGGTGCGTTACATTTTGCGTAAAAATATGTATAGTTAATTTTTATTTTTTATTTTTATCGTGCTTTATTCGTTTTTTTTTAATCAGCGAAATAGCAGGGCCATGGAACTTAAATGTATAGAGCATGGCCTGGTTTTTTTTTGTACTCTTTTTTATACCAAACAATACAATAATAATATGGGAGGTTTTATACATTGGTGCAAAGTATGTTTCAGGCATTGAATTAGTATGTCCCTACGTACCTATTATATACATACCGTCTTATTCAAGCCATTCGTCAGAAAGGGGTAAAACACAGCAAAACAGTTCGATAGCTAAAATAGGTTTGCTAACGGCCAACCCCAATAACCTAAGACAGATCGCTACTGATGATAAACAGTACAATTCTATCTGTCCCTGTCACCTAAATAGCTGTCAACCCGATCGTCGCATACTTTGGCTTTATTGGGATGTTGAAACCAGAGATATTATGTTTTCTATCTCCAGGACTGAATAGGATGGATAGATAGGTTAACGATCCGTCTTAGACATATGGACTTAAAAGCGCTTAATCTACAAATAATAAAGTGTCAGTTTTGGTGGGGATCGAGGGGGACGAGGTAGACAATGCTGCTGCAATGCTTAATTCAAAATAAGAAGTATCGATAATTTACGTTCCTTCCCTTAATTCGTGGGTAACAGCTAGTACGTTATAAAAATAACTTATTACATGCATTATTCAAAGTAATTAGCAGACAAAACTTTGTAGAGCTCTCGAAACTGTCAATTGGGCCTAATAGAAAAAACCTAAACTAAAATTATAAATGGTAAGTCATAATTTTTTTAAATTATCGGACTAGTAAATCCTACTTCCTACCCTAATCCTACTAATAATATAAAATATAATATGTATTATAAATGTAAAAGTTCGTTTGTTAAGATGTTTGTCACCCAATGTCGGCCGAAATGAATTTTGGTATCTCGCAGGTCAACCTATGAGGTTGTCGTCTGCTTAACCGGGCATGCCCGTGGTTGCCCTTATAAATTATGGCCTCCAGCAAAGCGTTAAAAACATAAAAACTAAGCGCTACACGCTAAGGCCAGCCCCTGTGGGGTACGGACCTCGGCTTAGGGCGTCGCTGGAAGAGGGCAGCAAGGGACTAGCTGGATCAGGATTTGTGTTATTTAGGGACGAATTTAAAGCTATAGGCTCAGCGGCGCGGGCTGGCTCGAGCAAGGGTCGAGATTGGCGTGGAATAGGGCGTCGCGGCGGGCCTCGGCGGCGAGGACGGTGGGACGGCGATCGGGTTTTGAGTGAAACCTGACTTAGCACATAGAATACTTTTTATTCCGTTAGAAAATTCCCGTGGAATAATTTTTGACACATGACGATCAAACTAAAATAATTTTTATTTTATTTTTATTTTTATTTTATTTTTATTTTTATTTTATTTTTATTTTATTTTTATTTTATTTTTATTTTATTTTTATTTTATTTTTATTTTATTTTTATTTTATTTTTATTTTATTTTATTTTTATTTTATTTTTATTATATTTTATTTTTATTTCTTCAGGATAACAAACAATTGCGCAATATTGCATAACATTTAAGTATAGATATTTTAACAAAGGACATAAGTAATCACGCAACCAGCATCGTTATCCACAAATTAATCCCACAGTTTAAATACGGTCCAAACAAACTTAGCAAACAATTGTATATATTAAATACAAAGAAAACATAGAATAGACATGATTTAATTTTAGATACTTTTATTATCATCCGAAATTCATATTAAATTGCTGATTAATGCTGTTGCCATAGTGACAACATTACAGATGACACCGCTGCGCATTTGTAAGTTATTTGTATGTGTGTTGGCTTGTCGTGTTTTATGATGGCTAACATAGATTAATGATAGGTTTCGCGGCGCTCGGCGAGACTAATCATTTATCTAAGATGATTATTTATGACAACGCGCCAAAAACCAACCTAAATGACCTACAGATCACACAAAATAAAATAATTCAACCATTATTTCACTATGTTTACCTTACACCTACAGTTAAAACTTACAGGGAAACGAGACTCGTGAATATTAAACCACTTCATGCACATTGCACCAGCATGTTTATAAGAAAACTTCTAAAAAGTCCATTCACACGCAACTACACCTCACAAAAATACATCAAGTACCCTGTTTTGTTGTTTGTATCTTATTTAATAACAATTTTAATATGATGAGCAATTGCTGAGATATATCGTAGTCACGGTGAATGCGGCGAAATGGCCCAACTTCGTTTAGACAACGGTTGAGGAGCATGCCGCCCTATTACGCCCAATATGGTTAACAGAAGTAATAACAGCTGCACGGGCCGAGCGATCAGGTTAAGCGACGCCTGCCGCGGTCACAAAATATGAAAAACAAACAGAAGTAAACAACCTACCTTCTTTAAAAGTCTTTAAAGTATAACAGTTTAAAAAATCATAAATGTTATCTATATTTTCTAAATAGTGTTCTATTCTTTCTAATGAAAATAACACACTGTTCTCCTAAGTCTTTTGAAGAAGTCCAGATTGTCATATTTTGTGAAAAAAACCGGTCTTTCGAATAAACTTTGATTCGTAACTATGTCCACAGTTTCAATAGCTTCTGAACTGTTCATAAAGTCGTCATTCTGCAGTTAATATGCACGTTCAACAACAAAATAAAGTGACACTTAGCACTAAGATGCCGAGTATCGGAACCCTATTTTTAAGGGACCTTAGGGCGGTCGGTGTGCTTTAAGTGCTGGTGAAAACGAAACTTACCCTTAAAACTGGTTAGGTGCCTCCCTGAATTTAGTGGATGATGGTGAAAACGGGCAAAAGTTTCCTATACAAACTTTCAACTATATCACCCTTTTAGGATATTTTTTAAAACAAAATGTAGCCTATGCCCTTTCCCAGAATGCCATCCATCTCTTTTGCCTAATTTTATCGAAATCTAATCGTTTTAGTCGTGAAAAGGTAACAATCAGACAGTTCTTTTCGTATTTATAATATTAATAGGTGTTTCCCGCGGCTTCGTCTGCGATCAAGGATGGAAAGTTGCCAATATCCTTACCGATGTCATCGTCTACCTTTGTGCAAATTTCATCCAAATCCGTTGCGTCGTTTTAGCGTGAAAGAGTAAAGAACAAACAAACCTACTATCGCATTTGTAATATTATTGAGATGTTATGGATTATGTTATTATTTGTTTATTATTATTTTTACATATGAATGGCAGGGCAGCCCAAAGTTTTCTTGAGCAATCATAAAAGTTGACAGCTAAGTTGGTGTGGCATAAGGAGGGAACACCGAAAATATGTATATTTGAAAAGTTTCAGATGGGAACCCCGAGATCAGACAGAAGTCTAAATTCAGATTTCGAAAAAGGACCAAAAATAAAGTGTGCTTCAGAGCAGTTGATTTTGAAATGATCGAGTGCGGCCTAACCCATGATGACCTAAATAGGCAAATCTTAGGAATAAATTTTGGGCTTTCCCTCAATCTGAAAACTTTCCACGACCACGACTGACCACGGGGCTCCTTGTCTGAAACTTAAAATATATTTTCGGAGTATAATTTGGTAACTGAGTTGGTGCGGCAGTCGGAAGGAACCCTCATGCCGCACCAACTTAGCTATTAAATTTTCGCTCTGCATATGCTTGCTCAAAAACCCTCTGGGCTTCCCTTCCTTTTTTTTTTAATTTGTTTTTTTTTTATTATGAAAAATGTGGCCCATCGGCATCAGGAACAGAGTCCAAGCTGCTGGTGGTCAGGGCTGTAGAGAGACTAGAGAGAGGAACCTCCTCAATATGCGTGCCGTGTCCAGGAGTACTGCTTTCTGAAACAAGCCCTTGATCCGACCGCGCATTGAGAGCCTCCTGAGGTGTAGTTCGAGGCTCCCCGTTATTACGCCATATATTGTAACGATTATCGGTACAATGATTACAGATTCCACGTTCTACATTTCGACACGACAATATCGTATACTAAGTACATGATAATTGTATTTTTTTCTTTCTCATCTTTGATAACTTCATTAATAATCGCTCAGACAAAACCTTCGGTTTCCCCGAAGAGGTCGCCGAAACGCTGCCAGGATACGGACGACCAAAAGTCTACATCAGGCCCACGGAGGGCCTGGAAAAAGCGTCCGTGAAGCTCTTGCCTTGCCATACTTCATTACGATCGTTAGTACTCGTATCTAGTGCTGCAGGTTTGCGCCAGTTCTCTTTCGCCACGGAGAACATGGTGAGGCCCTTGGCAACTGCGACCACATTTCGGTGCCTCGGGGCCGTCAGTTTTAGGTTAGGCATTTAAGAAATCTCGACACCCACACTTACACGGAATGTACAGTCTCATCACTGATGGCAGTGGGTGGGTGATGCATCCGATATGCCGTCAGCAATGTACGATGTCCTATCCGCCGATGCCGGAAGATATGGCGAAAGAATACATCAAATCCGGCATGACCCAATCGTTGAAGTGACGCACCTTGGTTTCCACCTGATAAAAGGACATCAGCATGTCGATTCTGTAAAAATCTCAGGGTAAAGACTTGCGTGGAGTGAGCTGTCAGTGTCATCCCGTCTTGGTCAATCCCTAGTATCAGTGGCACTGACAGCTCACTCCACCTAAGTATTCACGGTGAGATGTTTACAGAATAGCACTACAGGTGGTCAAAGAAGCACCCAACGATTGTTTCATGTCGGCAGCATTGATGCCAAATGCACTAATGCTTCCGACATTATTATATACTATATACAGGCTGTCCTGTAAGGCGACGGCAAACCAGAGTCGGATGATAGGTCGGGTCATAACAGTTATGAGAAAAAAAAATTGCCATAGGAGTTAAAAATAATAGCCATAAAAGACCATCACAGGCAGTAGATTCTCTCGTCCTTTTTTATAAATGCTCGTTATTTTTAAAGTACATAACAATTTTTTTAATATTATTATGTTAACTATTATGACTTGACCTATTCCAGTTTGACGTCGACTTACGAGTACGTACGGATATTTACGTAAGTCTATTTTACTCACACTGGTGTGTATCTATGTTTATTAAATTTAATGCAATGGCTGGTGTTGCTTTTTTATGTTGCTTAGTTGGACCCTCATAATTATCAGTATCTACTTGTAGTCTATTTCTGTATTTAATTTTAAGATACACACGACGGGAAAACTGCTTTTCGCACAAATATGTTGTGGCAACAGGCAAGAACCGCTTCAACTCAAATTTATCTAGAATTTTGACATATTCGTCTCGAACCACGAAGTTCTTATCAGTATTCTTCGTGTTTGTTAAGTTAGCAGCAACTTTTCTGAATGTTCTCAATGTTTTTCGTCGTATGATACGTGAGTTCTTTAGTCCGGTACGCCCCACTAATGCCAATAATAAGGACAACCTGTAACGCAAAGGAATAAAATTAATTTTATAGCAAATAATAAGACAGTAAGTTTATACTATACCTACTTTGAACAAAGATATTACATAAAAAAAGTGAAATACTTACTTCTGTAGCAAGAATTTCGAAGTCGGGCGCTTCGTTAAAAACTGCTCACGTAGTGGTGAAAATCTTGGATTTTTTCGGTTTGTAGCCCCACTTGCCTTTTTCTTTAAGTTTGGAATATTTTTCTATGTGTATATATTTTTTTTTGCTCTGAAAAAGTTCGTGTTTTGTATGTGTTTTGGGGGAGGCCTATGTCCAGCAGTGGACGTCTTTCGACTGAAATGATGATGACGATGTACTTTTCGCGCGATTTTTCCTGAAGAAAACTCAATTCGGCATTATGTACCAGGTGTTTTTATATCTTCGTCACTGCTGGACTCGCTCTTATTTTATGATTTCCTAAGGTTTTTTTCAAAAAACAAACAAAAATGATGAAAAGAGAACTGACTAAAGAGAAGAAAATAAAAACATGCAGTTGTCGTGCTGGCTATTGCGATTATTCAAAAAATGAGGTTGGTGCACTGTTGAAATAAGTATTAATGCTTTTTCAGTGGACTGCTGGCGGTATATAACATTATTGAGGAAAGGTTCGCATTCAAAGAGAATCTTTTCACTTTTTCCCCAAAGTCTGAGTATTCTTTTAAGTTTTTATCGTATAACAACGGTCTTCCTTCCACTTCTGCAATCAGTCCTTTATTATCTATATCTCGAGAGAGGAGAAATATCTACTTCCGAAAACGACATTCCTTCTAAATTTTGTCGTAGGTAGAGTAGCGTCCGCGAACACCGAAATACGTTCGGTGAAGAGACGCGTTCTGTCGTTCGGGGCGGTTGAGCGGCACTGGCTGCGTATTTGTGTTGCAACCAATGAACGGAGCGACATGCGACAGTTGCGTCGTCGGCCGTCTTCGAACCCGCGGACAAAAATTCTACCGGCCGCGGCCGTCGCGTCGCTACATGCATGCACTTTGATTCAAACCCGTGACTTAATATGAGAGACATACTAGTTACGGACACACAGGGCCTGATTAACCCTTAGGCTAATTAGGCTGCAGCCTAGGGCGCGAGGATCGGGGGGGGGGGGCGTGCTGAAATCGTGTCTTCGCATGCACTTACCTATCATCATTGCATCTACCTTACATATTTCAAATAGAAAAACAACAAATTTTGACATTTTAAACAGTGCGTGTTAAACAAACACTGACTTGTTAATCGAATCGAATCGCGCGCAATGAAACACATCAACGATGTGCGGGGACTCCCCGGTGTGGTTAATAGTTAGTATATCTTGCCGTGCTTCATTCATTTGTCTTATTTATCTCTTTCTCGTCGTTCGTCCGTCACATCACGCGCTCGTGTATAGTCGTTTTTGGACGAATGCCACGAAAAGGACTGTATATTCTAATAATAATTACTTAATTACTATATTTTCAAATAAATCATTAATCAGTAGCAAAAATTGTTCACTTGTATGATGCCTCTCCTCTTTTTTAACAATAACAGAAGTGTAAATATTTAAAAAAATACTCAAGTCGAAGCAACTTCACACACTAGATGACCACGCTCATGGTCAATGGCAATGGCAACTAAGTTGTCTATAGAAACTAAGCCAATACAAGTCATGCGGCCAAACACGACATGGATTTGGTTTTCTACTTGGTAGCCTGCAGTCACTTGTCATGATTTTGGTATTATAATGCGTGAGGTACTTTGCCTTTATGAACGGTCAGCAAAAAAAATGGTTTGCCACCCTTTTTTTTGTGTGTGGGAAATCATCAATTGACTTCTCCTGCTCTGGGTGGAGCGGGAGTGCTTGTCAGACTTTTACTGACTAAAACCCGTGTTCCTTCAGTTGCCTGTGCCAGGGCCACGGTTATCTCTTTCGAATTTCCCGCGACTATGAGGCGTCGGCCCTATCGGACCCCGTCATTTTGTGCTGACATCTCTTTGAGGCGCACATGGAACACGACGCGCCGTCGACCCGGGCCTGGTCCTTACCGGACGGCAAGCTACCCCTTGCTCGCCGTCCGCAAGCCCGCGCCTACGGTGGCCGGGACGGCGACTCCCGACGCTCAGGGCATCTTCTGCGGCGACTAGTGGGGTCGTGAGGGCGCAAGGCTCTTTCCCTCACGCGCTCCGCCTCCTCCTTCGCGAGCATTACTGCTTCGCAGAAGCAGGTGAAGGCTTTCCATTCTCTCTCGCTAGATAACATGGCCTGGACCAGGGCCGCCTTTTGCGAAACAGGAACCTCCCGAAACAACCGTGTCCGGTGAGGACCTGTGTCAGGCGGAAGGTGAGGACGGCGTGGCGCCTCTCCAACCACTCCTCAAAGAGGGGACTTACACTTACCGCCGATATTGTGGCGTGCCCAATGGTTTGCCACCCTAAGGTTGAATGTCATGCAGATTAAAGGACAACGTTAGTTTCGCTTGCAGATCGATCTGAAAACTTTTATAGGTATTATGACCGATGTTAAAATTTACACACTACTACTCTACTCACTACTTTTTAGGCCGTCCGGAACACACCTGGCGGGGGCGCGTCCTCATAATTAGCCTAGGGCGGTCAGAACTCTTGATCAGTCGCTGCGGAGACAAAGTATGCACGTGGGCGCCCTCCCTAAGACAGCAATTTGAAAATGAGTGTTTTTGTTAGTAAAATAAAATAAAATACCATTCCCTAAAATAACAATGACTTGACTCACTATAAAGTTTTAATGACAAAAAAAGTTGTTATTTTATTTCGCTAATATATCTTGTGTACTAGAAGTTATTGCAATTTTAAAAAGTGTGGTACTAAGTTTTGAAGGCCAGTGTATTTGCCACAGTTTGCCACAGTCGTGCAGCCTCCTTCCTGCATCTCAGCCCCAAAGTTTTATGAATAAATCAATTAGAATAGAATAGGAATAAGAATACATGCTTCCATGACCTCCCAACCCGAGCATCATAAGTCAAGCGACATTAATATGAAGGTAAATTAAATATAACAACTGTATTAAATATTTCGCCACAATGTAAAAATTGTTAATGAAAAAAAACATATTTGATTGAATGTTAGGATTTATTAAGATTATTTAGTTTTATGTCTTGATTCTTTTGTTTGTTAATTGCAGCTTTCCATAGATGACGCATTTCAGGATCCGCTGGACCCCAGTCATTGCTTGGACGGCAGTTGTCTCGAATGCGCTACGAAATAAACGAATACATGTTAAATGGAGCATAACATAAACATAACATCACGCCTTGTTTCCCCGAAGGGTTGGGCAGAGGTGTACCTATAGTACACCCACATTTCGCCAGTTATGTTTAAGTCCCATGTAATAGGGGGCGAGCCTATTGCCATCAACCGGGCACAAATCCAGACTCCGGGCTGCTACTGAGAAATTCCAGATAGAAAAACCCAATAACACTTTGCCTGACCTGGGAATCGAACCCAGGACCTCATGCTCAGCGGTAGCGATTGCGACCACTAGACCAACGAGGCAGTTAAATAAATGGAGCATTTTAGAGATAAACTTATTGAAACAATCTGCGTATGCGGTAGCCGGACGTAAATATGACTGAGCTGAAAGATACTGTTAAGCTATGGTTTCCTTAGACTACCGGTCGTCGCCACATCCCAATGACGTCACCGAAACGTTATTTAGGAAATTAAGACCCTAGAGAGCGGTTTTTTGATCCCGTAAAGTCAAACTCAAGTGCCATCATTTTTAAGACATCCGCCACTGCAGCCTTTATTTGGCGGTGGCTGGTCTTTTAGGAATCCATTGCTTTAGACGGATGCGAGATACAGACATGACACTCTACAATACCGAACTTTCTAGAAACTTCGGCCGGTGCTGTATGTATTTTTTGTATGAGTTGCATACCGTCATGGCAGATTTTAAGAAATTTGAACTTTTATGTTCAGTACAGATTGTTGAAATGTGAAATGTAAACAAATCTAATATGATATGCAACACAATATATGCGAAATTATTTGATTTATTATTATTTATTTATTTTAGAGAATCTCCATACAAGTTACATTATTAATAGCACAAAAACATACAATAGTACCTTAAATTATGTTAATATTGTTAGTACCTATACATATTGAAGGTATTGAAGCCTTTGGATGTCCTTATCCCCTGATTTTAGAAAGGACAGCCAACCGGGCAGCAATCGTGTTTAGAATGCTGCTGCTGATGCTTCGTAGACGGTGCAGCAAAGAGTTTGCTTTCTTGCGCATGATGGCTTGAAAGCCCTCCCTACGCGTTTCAGAAAACATACCAGACGCGCTGCAACGTCACGGCAACCCCAACAGCATCCTAAAAGCGTTATTGTACTAGGTGCGCAGGGCTGTGTAGATTCACTGGCAGTATGTCTTCAAAAGTGTTATTTTCACCTCGTTGGTGCAACGTGCGAACCTGTAAGCGAAACTATTGCTTCCCGCCAAGGCCCTGCGCTCCCTCTCTATGCCCTCGTCATCCTTAAGATCGCCTGTTACTATGTGACCCAGATACTTAAACCTCTCCACTACTTTTAAGGCTGCACTGTTATGCATGACAGGAGGAACATATGCGGGTCAATGTGTGTTACAATCCATGTTAAGTACGTGTCATTAATCTTAACCGACCTACCGGGCATCATACGAACAAGTCGCATGTGACTCACTCGATTATCCGAATGACTGGAAAAAAATAATTACTTCAAGTAAATATTTTACACCTGTGTAACCAGTGATTTTGATTTAATCGTCACATAGTTTTTATTTTTAATAGGATTATATTCTCGCCTGAGTTTATTAGTGGCATTTTTGTACATGATAATAAAATGTGAACTAAACATACCTGTATCAGTGTTCCTTTTGAACAGATTAGCAGGCGAAGAGCATGTATTGGTATACAAATTACTGATACGAGAGCGACACACCAGCCAGCTAGACCTGAAGCTTCTCTTAGGCAGTATACTGTTATAACCTGGAAAAGAAAAATATAAAGGCGTTTTAATATCAGCTTAGATGCCTCCTGGCGAATTACACTCATAACAGCTAATGAGGTTCATTGACTAACAAAAAGCATATGCTAATTATTTCTCGATGATAGATAGATAGATATGTAGAAAACTCTTTACTAAGTAAACCTGATAAATTATAGATATAAATGTAGAAATTTTACATTAGGTGACACAATGAGCGGTCTAATGGCTAAAAGCGATATTTTTCCTTTGGATGGAAAGGGAAAGGAGAGACAATACTGCAGGTAGTCAGTGGTGTACCATTTACATATTTATTAAATACAAGTCCTGTGTAATTGGTTCTGTAAAAAGTCCAAATAATCCTGGGCATTTAACTTCTCCGGCAGCTCGATTGGACCAATAACTTGACCATTCACAATTCCCGTGCACATTTACTTTAAACTGGTACTGCGATCTGGTCTTCTCGCATCAAATTTGGATTAACCACGTGCCATTCGTGCAAATTGTGGAAGTTCGTGTAACCGTCCTTTTCAGATCATAACAAGGTGTCACATTTTGAGATTTATTTTTGAATCCATAAAATTTGAAAAGTACATGACCAAGATTTTTTAAAACTACTTTTTATTAATTGTCACGACTTGGGCTATTGCCCGTTTTCGGCTTGACGTTGATTTCTGGGACATGTTGTATACAATAATAAACACGAAACAAGAGCAAAGGAACGTTAAGTAGCGATTTTTAAGGAGGGAGGAAGTGTTTTTACCAGAATTTTAAATTTGACAGTGATTGAGCACGCCTTATCGACATGGGTAAGACATTCCATAACCGTACTGCTGGCACTGTTAACGAATTGTGTGTTCTAAACAATACCCAACAGAACTTTCTTCAATTGACAGTTTTCGTTTATTTATGGTGGGATCCAAATTTATTTGTGGTCTGTCTATCTTTAAAGATTCCAATAAACTGTATCAGAATAGATAGCTCGCTGGCTTGCGGATCCCTTGGCCACTTCCTGTGTCCGCTCGCCAGAAACAATAGACAGTCGATAAGTAAATTGAATGATAACTAACACGGATAATGCCGGCTGCCAATCAAGTTAAATTAGAATAAGTGGATCTGTCCAATAGACAACCAACAGGACCTCTACCGTTCAGAACATGGTCATAAAATATCAATGAGTTAACTTATTTTCCATCTAATCTTGTAGTTCACCAAATAATATGGCCGTATGGAATATATAATATAATAAAAAATATCAGAGACTAATAAATGGAGACTCTGTGTAATTACTGGAGTGCCATAAACAACATTTACTATTTCTTGTACTGCTTTATATACTACTCCACCCCACGTGCTACGCGACAATTTCATGTGTCTCAACTTCTTGAAAACGTCTCAAGGTTTTTTTCTATTGTCAGAAATAAACTTAGAATTCGTGCGTCTATCATGACAAAACGTTTGATCGGCACAATTATTTTAAATATGTAAATAAGTAAGTATTTCAAATTTCTTCAGCTTGATACTTACTACAGACGCTACGTCAAAAGGTTTGTTTTCCTCTACGGATGGACTGACAATTGAGCTAAGGCATACTAGATGAAATTGTTCTGTTTCCAGAACCTGTTAACAACGCCTCGACTCATTTCCTGTTACTATGCTATCATTACAAAGTCCTCCTGAGTGACTAACATAAGGACATTGCCTTTTTACTACTAGAATAAAGTCATACCACTAGTATTGCAGGAACGATGTGTCTCCACAAGATCAGCCAGATTCTTCCCAAAGGTTTTCCAGTCATGAACAGGATATCAGCTGAAAGCCTCTTTGGTCCGTAAGTGTAGACTGCGGCTAAAATCTCGAGAGCGCACACGAGCGGAATACAGGCGATGGCCACGTGCGCGTCCAGTAAGCCAATCACGTGGAGTCCTCCCTGTTGACGATACAAATTTATTAATAACTGGGGCTGAGAGCAGCACGTGACCAGGTAAGTGAAGCTGTGTAAGGGTTGCTTACAGAACGAGTAGTTAATTTAAAAAAAAAACATTCGAGTGATTTGTTTACACAAGTTTTACGTATTTGAAATAAAAAAAAATCTGCCGCTCCAAACATTCATAATTCGACAAAATGTTTTATATTTTTAAATTGTTCATAAAATAACTACAATGGTCCATTAGAGCTTATCGATAAATGGTTGAGCTGAATGGTACTGATCCGTGCGACATGTCCGTGAACGGGCGCCGTCAGTTGGGACTGGTCGCTGTAACGTGTACGGTTTTCGTACATCGTTCTCACATACATTACTTATTATTAACTAATTATTATTAACTAAAAACATTATTTATTATTAACCAATACATTTGTAATAATACTATTTAAATAAGTGTTGCAGTTGCTTGGAGTTTCTTGCCCTTTCTTCTCCATAGAGTACCTACTACGCTTTGGAATGGGCAAATAGCTTCATATTTCTGACTGACCGACACCTTGACAATTAAAAAGTGCCTGTAAATGGTTTAATTGAAATAAATTTGAGTTTGAGTGAGTTTGAATTACAATTTGTAAATACAAGTGCTCAAAAACAATAAAAAATGATAGTTTTATTAAAGAAAGATAACACAAATATTTACGGAAATATGTTTTCATTATGCTACGAGTATGTTAGACCTGAAAACCGATTTCAAAATGTGATGGCGCCCACACCAAACAAAATCGATTTTGTTTGCAGGTACTCGTTAATAGAGATTCATTTGCAGCCACTGTAGCCTTGTAGGTTAAATACAACCCACAATCATGAAACCTAATCGTAAAATACTACTCCAATTAATTAAACCATATTCATACTTAGTTTCTCAGTTTCTTTACTTAAGGTGGTATAGTGTATGTTCATTTTATCCATATATGTATCCAACTTTGTATGTTATAAGCATGGTGGGATACAATAAATTGGAAACAAGGAGAGAAATAGCTCTTGCTACCTATATTTTTAATTATTGCGTGGCAAGACTTCAAACGCAAGTATATTAAAAGAAATAAACCTGTGTGTGCCCGACAATTTTGTACTGCGAAGGCGACGACCACGGCTATTGGCGGTGCCCAGTGGCAGGACCAATCTACTAAGTAAAGCCACTATATCGTGTACTTAATGCGTGTACTTAATAGCAGACAGAATAGATTTTTTACTTGTTCTCCGACCGAGTTCAGAAAAACCATGATGTACAGAATATGTTATGGTAAATAATAAAACTGTAATTATGGCCACACTATTGAATTAGGAAATTCATGTAATGATAGTGATGATGAGTTAATTTATTTATTAACTCATCATCACTATCATTACATGAATTTACAAATATTCCTAACAATCCGTTTTTATCATAGCCCATAGGTACCTACTAAACGAGTTCGCAGTCATGCATGAGAATGTTTCAAGCGACGGAGTCACGCGAACACGTTTCAGTTGCCACCAACACTACCAATAGCAAACTATTCGCTGGATAACAATTTGAATGTATTTGTCTGTGTAAAGGGACAGTGACGATCAACATGATTCTTTAAATCCCATGCGTTAAATTTTTCATTGGTTATTTAAAAAAAAATGCTAACTCGTAGTTGACCTTGAGCAGTCGTGACTACTTACCGAACTATCCTGTGGCTGCCCTTCTTTCTTTTATGTCCTCCGCCCTGGGGCAGGCGGAGGGGTCTGTCAGACTCTACTGGCTAAAAACCACCCGTGTTCCATCCACGGTTCCATCTCACACCTACGTCGGGGTCGCGGGAACATACGATTCTTCCGCAACCCCGACTGATGCCTAAGCGAACTCAAAGCCTCCAGCCAGGGGCGAAAAAACTTACATTACTAAGCGACTGCTCGCTAAAGGCACTCCCTGTGGGATACGGACCTCGGCTTAGGGCGTCGCTGGAGGGAGGACAGCAAGATGGGACAGGCTGGATCAAGATTTGATGATTTAATATTATCAGGGGAGTTTAAAGCTGCAGGCTCAGGCTACGGCGCGGGCTAGCACTTCGTCTAGCAAGAGTCGGGGGTATACATTTTGACCGCGTAGATTTGCACTTTTCTATGAAACAGCAGTTTGTTTTGGTAATACGATAGGTGGTCTAGTGCCACGTGCCATATTCATGGTTTCAGTGTGCAGGTCGATTTCCTTGCCTCCCTGTATAATATATACCGTATGATATAAAGATATTTGGATACAAACCTCTGTATTGCAAATGATTGAAATGGTAAAAAGCACCAAACATGTGAGTAATGTGATGAGTCTTTTTCTTGCACGGAACCCTGGGAATTCGTCAACTAGACCTGCTATTATTGCTTCTATGGTGACGAACTGTAAACAGCAAAAGGTATCTACCAGTATATTATAGTAAATATAGTCTTTCAAAGTTTTCTCATGATCAAATACATCAATCAACATAATCAGCCTATTATGTTCCCACTGCTGGGACACAGGCCGCCTCTCTGTGAGAGGGAGTGGGCCATAATCCACCACGCGCGCCCAGTGCGGGTTGGAAGATGTCACATGTCTTCTGTCTTCTTCATGTCTAAGACATGCCGGTTTCCTCACGATGTTTTGCTTCACCGTTTTGAGAGCAGTGATGATGAAATAATTTACACAAAATAAAGCGCCTGTCTGGGTTCGAACCTACGACCTACAACTCGTTAGTCGCGGCCGTCATTACTCCTCCATCAATCAGCAGCTTTTCGGTTTTCATCATAGGCATTTTGTCGAGATAGCGATTAAGTTTCAATGAAAAGCTCATGATTTAACTTTTCGTTTTTCTTGGCGAAAGCATCAATAACTGTATGATTATGCTAAGGATTTGTTATAAAAATCAATAATCCAATAAGTTATAGGCAGGTCACCTACCATTGAATCAATTCCCAGGAAAAACAACATGACAAAGAAAGTGACAGCCCAGAAGTTAGGTGCAGGCATCATAGTGACTGCGGCAGGGTAGGTAACGAAGGCAAGTCCAGGTCCTGCAGTGGCTACTTCACCTACTGGCACCCCTGACCGATCCGCTGCAAAACCCAGCACGGAGAACACCACAAAACCGGCCCAAATACTTGTCCCACTGTTCACTAGAGGTATTATTACTGAAGATCTGGAATTTTTCAAAACTCAAAGGTTATAGTAGTTTTCTTCATTGCATGTAAACTGAGTAATAGGATAAATCATAAATACAGACCGCAGATTCCTGTAGTGGAATTTATTGAAACTAGCCATACTGATCAAACCACCCCAACCAGGACCTAATGAATAAAATATCTGCGTAGTTGCGTCAACCCATACCTGTGAGGAGCGTTAATAAAAATAAAGTACCAAGAATAAAATCTCTAAAGTATTGTAGGTGAGAGATGTATGAACTTGGCCTCATTGCTATGTATAGATACTTACTTTCGCCTTCTTCAATTGCCCCCAATCAGGGAGGATATAGAACAGTATGCCCTTCCAAGCGCCGGGCAATGTGACGCCGCGAATAAACAACACGATGAGCACCACGTAAGGAAACATCACCGTGAAGTAAACGATCTGCGAACAAAAATACTCAACAATTGAAAGAACTAAAGGTTTGAGGAAAAAGTACTATATTTATTTTGTTATTGACAGAACGGCAACGTGCCAAGAAAGTTCAGTCCGACAATATTGGAAAGCTCACCTTTCCGACGCTCTTGACACCGTTACAGATGCAGAGGTAGACTATGATCCAACAGATGACGTTACACCAGAACACCGGCCACACAATGCCGCCGATCTGACTGATGCTAGGAGACATCCGTAAAAGACGAATGCTGGAAACATGAAAGATAGAAAATAAACAAACATACATCGAGCATTGGATAAGCTTCATGATACGTTAAATATACTTACTGGAAAAACTCGTCCTCCGGCGTAGTGATAGACCCATTCGAGGTAAAGAAACTAGAGTTACCGCTTATCTGTAAATAATTCCTCTATGCGTAAGAAACAGTCATATAAACGAATTGCTTAATCCATAAAGCTAAAATTACCCAACCTCGGTGCACCTGTCCGTATTCCAGGAATTGCCACAACTTTGCCAAGGCAAGGGTGAGCTCATTGAGTGATAAATGTACAGCACTGGATATGACATGATGGCTGAGAAGTACGTTACACCTATTACGTTTGCTATTATGGCCGCATAACCCGCTCCTGTCGAGGAAGAACTAAACATAGACATTGCAATCATATACAAACTCAATGCCATACGAAATGTTACCTTTAAATAACGGGTTAATGTTGAAAACTGAAATGCATCCGGCGCTAGCAAACTGTCCTAGCGTTGTTTCTAAATAAACAAGCGGTATGCCGCATATTACTAAAGTAAGGAAGTATGGGATGAGGAATGCTCCTGAAACAAAAACAAATAATGGTAATTTTATAGGGATATGCTCAATAAAACCGGAATTTGTGATCGTTACGGATTTATCAGAGCAGCGACTTCAATTGATTAAAAATGTAGAAAACTTTGACTGTACGTTAATTTCAAACCACTTTGAATAAGAGTCTAGAAAGCTTTCGTAAGTTTGCGTATACTTTCCCAGCTGTCATCTGACAGACTGGAAAAGGACTATTTTCGTCCATAAAGATTAGGACGGTGACTACAAAAAAAAGGAATTTAATTAAAAGAAGCAAAGGACAACGTCACTCACCTCCCCCATTCCGGTAACATAAGTATGGGAATCTCCAAATATTGCCAATGCCGACAGCGTATCCAAGACATGACAGCACGTATTCCGTCTGGCTGCCCCAGCGCTCGTGAGGAGTTCCAGCCATTAACACAAACAATCGACCGTTAGATCCTTTAACTGATCCCGTACTGGGACTCCCGACAGTTGTCCATAAATTGAGGATATGAATACTTGCTATAAAACACTTTAATCCTATTAACATGGGTCCTTAAAAACAAGGATTTGATTCGTGACTGGCCAAGCCAGCTGATTTGTTGAGGTCTCAATAAACGTTTATGCAATTTAAGATGTTGACAATAGAATAATGGATTGTATAAATTGTGCGTTGACCTGCACTATTGTATTGGATTAAGGGTTCGAAATCGTATTGAAACCAGCAATAAGGCTGTAAGCTTTCTATTGTAAATTAAAATAATTTAAATCGGTGCAAAAGAGACATACGTGCTCTCCTGATTTTCAGACTGCGGCCGAGGAGCATGGAGACCCCGAACAGTATCTGGTGAGATCGTTCCTTTTATTGCAGGCATTTGCACTCAATAGTGTATCAGTCTAAGTTTTTTTAGTTTGTTTACTTGAAGCTGCATTTAACATAATTTCAAGTGCTATAATGTTCTAAAATCTTTCTAAGTTCAAAACTGCAACAAACATTTAGTAACCAAATCATTATTTTTATTTGTGTGTGTGCGCGCATCTATTTATAGATATTTCAAGTCGAGTCAGTGGGCGACTCCTGAGTCGCCCACTGACTCGACTTGAATCATCTAGTCGTACCCTTGGGCGCCAGATGTGGTCGATGTATTTTAAACAATGAAAACTCCAACTATTGTGCATGCAGTGTATTTTGTTATAAAATGAAATGCACATGAAACTAGTATGATACTTATTATTTAACATAAAGCTAGCAAGGCGCAAGAGTGCGTACGCCGAGCGCGTGCGTTGTATCTTTAGCTGAACCACTGCGAATTCGTTGAAATCTGAGTCTGGCGTAATGCAAACCCTCTGTCGCTATCCGAAGACAACATTCGACATTCGAATACATTTTTGAATGGACACTGCAAAAAAACCAGAATACCTACTGCAAATAAGATTTACAAAAACTGGAAACGTTTAGTAGCGAGACCTCAGACGAAGATATTGAAAACAACAACATTTATCACAGCAGAGCAATGACATAGAAAAGAGCCGAGAAAGCAGTTGAACCTCGCCAAAAGATTACCCGTCTCTCTCGTTATAAATATTACCCGTCTCTCCACTAGTCTACTCTAGGATGCATATCCGGTACGCCTCGCAATCCTTTCAAATCCAAAGGGCACGTCTTCCCTACCATTACAGCACCCCCCGGTGTTCTTTTTAATATGCAGTGGTCTCTGTAGAACCATGAAACATGAGGCTTAAGGGGCTAGTGCAAATCTTGGGATTCATTCGATTCATCGAGTCTGGTCAAACCATGCTGGGGTCGGTGCATTTCAGTCATTCATTCATTCTTACACATAATTTCATCAGTGGGGTAATTGCGTAACACACTAACAGCAGGAATGGGTTTCATTTTGACAGTTCAATAACATTCAATGCGTTATTTACGTTGTTGAGCAGACAAATTTTTCAAACATATGACCCAATGGATTAGCAATATTCTTCAAAATTATTCAGATTGTGGTTTTTTGGATTAGAGGGCTGCCAATCGGCTGAAATCAAATGGCGCTTTGCAAACAATTTGGCCACTTACGGTTTCAATCCAATGACAGAACGACAAATAGTAAGTCATTGCAATTGTAATAAGGTATGAATTTTAATGATTGACCGAAATGATTGATCAGTCACTCCATACAGCACGCACACATACATGCAGCCGCGGCGGTGCTTTGAGCGCGCGCACTCGTTTGTAGTCGAACCTTTGACAATGCTGACACTAGTATCTACCGCCACCGCCACTGTGTGTATACCGTCATCTTTCGCAACGTAAACTGGGAAAACTTTGATCTGAACATAAATGGGAAGAAAATGAACCACCTCAGATTTGCCGACGAGCGTTATTCGAAGAATTCCCAAAAAAATTGCAAATCATGATAAAAAGTCTGAGCGAAAAAAGCGAAAATTTGGTCTTAGAATGAATTACAGCAAGACAAATGACTAACTCGGTAAAAGTCGATATAAGAATAAAGGAGGAAGCTTTGGCTTATATAGAGGGCTACTTATACCTTGGTCCAGTCATCTCTACCAAAGACCAAATTAGCAAGGAAATAAATATGAGGATTGCACTGGTCGGCATTACTGGTCCCTCAAAGAGATAATGAAATCTAAAGACCTAGGCATAACATTAAAAACAAAGACTTTCAACTCATGTATTCTCCCATGTTAAATATATGGGTGTGAGACATGGGCACTCACCAAATCGCTAAGAGAAAATCTTGGCAAGAGCCATAGAGAGAAGCATGGTAGTGTGTTTCTTATTCTATCCTCAAAGAGACAGGATAGAATAAGAAACACAGATATCCGGTCCAAAACAAAACTGACCGTCATTCTAACAAGAATGGACCAAGAAAAGTGGAGGTAGACAGGCCACAAGATGCGACACACTAAAGGAAAGTGGAGCAAGGTAACCAGTGAAAGAATGGAACCCATCCAAGGGATGGCAAAATAAATCGGAAAAGACAGATGGGAGGAGGAAATAAATCTGACGCAGGTCCAAACTGGAGGAGGAAACCTGGCGACAGACGACAATAGAAATGGTAAGAGGAGGCCTTTATCATGAGCTACACCGAAATTCGATACATTTCGTGACATTTGTTGTAACCACTAGTGTCAATTTTGCTGTCTAGTTTCGGAACAAAAGGCTTTAGTGTTATTATATTTTAATAATAAAATAAATAAAAGGCATAATAATAAATTCTTTATTGATACAAAATACAGGTGTAACATACAAATTGAAACCCTGGCTCCTGAGCTAGGTAGCAACCTGTGTTACAGGAGCCAGTGTCCCCCGTTTGTGGAATAATAATAGTAGGTGTGCAATAAATTAATTTAAAAACAAAGTAAAATAAAAGAAATTAAAGATGTACGCAAGCCAAGCTCTTTGGGTATGCAATAAATGTGTGTGTGAATGTGTGTGCTAGTCTGTGATTGTGTATGTTTAAATGGGTGGTGATGTGTGGGTTTGTGTCTTATGAGTACTGCTGCTGAACTAGATCTTCCGTCCGATGATAATCTAATGTTCGAAGCCATGTGGAGATTTTGTTTTTACTTTCTCTAGTTGTTAAAGGGTTTATGTTCAGTGCATTGTTTATTTTATTGTAAATGTATGTAGCCATGTAAAAGTGTTGTCGTCTAGCGGACCCGGTTTTACAAATTACTGGTCTGTTTATGTCAGTACGAGTAATCGTTCTCTTTAATTTTGTGGTTTATATTTATTATTAACCTAAATAGTATTTCTTCTGTATTTAACAGTATAGTTGGCAACCCTACACAAGGAAAAACGGCACGAGGCCGTGGATTACGGCGGGTCCGTGAAGGAGTGACGCCAATGATTGTTTGTTTTACTTCATGATTATTATTACGACACTCACGTAAATTTTTTGGCGGGACAACTTCCAACTGCTCATTCCAAATGACTATAAATGTGCTACTTTAAAGTATCAATTCCGAAACCAAAGTGGCAAGTTAACTCATCCGGTATTATGTGCCGCGAACTGGATTCCGTACCATCCGTTTTTCCTTTGACGGCTTTTGTTGTTTTTTCTACTTGGCTGTACTGGAGTATCTGTGGGATTAAAGTTTCTTTATTTCCTTGCTCCGACAGGTATAAGATCTTGTTAAAAATAAACAACGTTTTAAGAAAATGCATGATGCAATAGCAAGTCTCGTATGAATGTCCATTCTACGAATTTCTGTGCCATGAATAGTATTACGTTTCAGTTTCATTTCCCACCTTAGATAAGATAAACCACTTTGTATACGATTACGAGCTTTCCTTTATCTGAATTACACCAGAACAGACAGGGTCAAATTTGGTCGTTGAGGATATTTCATATTATTTTGACTCATATCATTTGCTTTTCATACATTGTTGGTATGTTAAAGAATTGCATTTTCGTTTCTGACCACAAAGCTTTTTATAGAATCATCATCTTTACGTTAAACATTGGCCTAGTATTGCTGTCGTATTTCATTTTGATGAGTACTTTTATATAGAAATAAGCATTTACGATATCTATATTGATGGGTTTTTAGAATAGAGTTGAACTAGGATCTTGTTAGAAATTTATTCATGTCTATTAATCATTTGATAATAAATGATGCGAAAAATAAGCCTGCACTCTTTAGATATTATGAGAATGGTAAACACAGATTCTTTAATTTTGTACACAGTGACCTGTACGAAGAACTAACAATCGAATGGGTTTCTGTAGGTCTGTCTGCAAAAATTTGCTCACACTTCAATAATAACAAGCAAACCAAAGTAAAACTCCACAACACATCCGGAATACTGGATCGATGGTATATTTATATAATTATGTATCTGTACCTGAATAGGTACTATGATTGCGAAATTGTGACTTACAGCAAGGTCTCCATCTCCCCAATGGATCGCATCATTGGTGCCGAGGGTTTTATCCCAGTGGAAGTGTTGGCCGGGCTGGCTCCAATCTGGACACTTCAGAGCGCACCTGATCGTAGCCACGGTCACTCTCATCTCTCCCGGTGTTTGCAGCACCACCGTACTCATCTTCTGTTTGCCTGCTTTTTGAGGCGCATGCGTCTGTGAGAAAAGATAGAATGTTTCAATCCTGATCTGCGTAAATTAAATTATTTTTTAAATGCCCTAATGGAGACGACTCGACCGTCGTCAGACAGGGAGAATATCGCAGTGCTTGTTATAAACTGAAAGGAGTAGTCATTCTTTTGACATAATATCACTTTCGATAAATTAGATTTTAGAGATAATTCGACTTCTACATCGGTGTTTAAAAAACATCTGTGCAAAGCTACACTACACCGATCACAACTAGCAACTAAAATCGATCAGTTAAATCCAAAACTTACAATTGTATAAACCAGTCTGACGGTAATAGTTGTTCGAAAGGTGTCCCTCAAGGCGGTCAGGTCAGGGCAGAAGATCTTGAGGGTGGGCTCCTGGAAGTTCATAATTTTGTTCCATTGCACCTTGTTGCTCTCAAATGTGGTGAAGTTGTGGATCTCTCGGGGATTCCTCATTACCATGTTACTGTAGATGTCTGACGCATGTGACGATGCTTCGTCCTGAATAGCTAAAATTGTTATTCATTTCGATTATAATCCCGTGGTCACAATATAAATATTGACAGTACGGAAACTACGAACAAAAGTTCGAAACGGCAAACTCACACAATGGCGCGCATCTACGAGACACCAAAGCGAACGTCGCGGTGCTCTCAGTGTCGGGTGTCGAGACGAGCGGTCGCAAAAATTATGAAATTTTTATCATGAGTGTCGTTTTCATTTGTTCGAGGGGTGATAAGTGAAGTCAAAATGAAAATCCAAGATGGAGGCTGCGGGAATATTCAAACTTTTCATCAAGGGTGTCGGTTTCATGGTTTTCGAGGGTGCTGAAGTCGATAATTTTTGTCAAAAATTTTAATCAAAAATAGCGTCTGCAAAAACTATTAAATATTTCGAACACCCTGAAATGACACCCATGATAAAATAAAATAAAATGTTTGCTTCCGCCCTCTTGGATTTACTTTTTGACCTCACTCTCGACTCGATATATTTGACTTCACTATCGGATTCAGCATCCCTAAATCTATGAAAACGACACCCATGACAAACAATTTGAAAATGTTCGCAGGCATCTTGGATTTACATTTTGACTTCACTATCGGCTTTAGCACCCTTGGAAATTATAAAAACGACAAGCCAGTCGACATCTAGACTGTGCCGTGGTGGTCACAAGTTTCTATCCCACTTAATAAGCATGCTGGTAAATGAATTTTGAATAAACGACGTTCAAATTCAGTTTCCTCTGAAGAACGCACATTATTTTTAAAAATCTGATTCACTGAATGCAGAAACTGCTCTAAAATATGTACAGCACCCTAATTGCGTAGGTTACACATTTTCAAAAACAATCTGAATGTTTTTGAACGATATGGTTCTTATTTTAACTTTGTTAGTTTTACATTATGTAAATTTATGTACCACTTAGTAGAAGTGTTTTGTTTATCGTTTATGTTAGTAATTGTTTTTGTTCAAAAAATTTGTACGTTAAGCAATGTAAAAAACGCAATGGATGTTGTTGAACTGTCAAATTGAAAGCCCGATGCATGGGGGAATTCCTAAAGTACGTTTTCTTTGAAATAATGGTAATACTCAATAGATACAAGAGAAACTTACTAGGGGTAATTTTACTTATAAAGGGCACAGAAGAAAAAGGAGGCCACTCTTCATCTTCGGGTGGCGGCAACATTTCCTTGAGGGACTCATTTCTTCGAAACATCAGGCATTTCCTCCTCACTACGTCTAGCAGTGGTATCTCCATCTCTACGTGGAAACTCGTGAGTACACCCTGGTGAAACGGTAAAATAATACCAAAGGTGGAGCTTATTCTTCTTCTGCTATTATTTGGTAAAAATACTGTTCATCACGAGAATCAAAGTTCATACCAATAGATTTTCGGCAGTCACAGTAACAGCACTAATAAGTCAGGGGCATTCCGTAAATGTAGGTAATAAAACTATCCAGTTACCTTTTCGGCCTTCGGTGGTTGGGGAGCGGACATAATTCGGAAAACAGTGAAATAAAAGTATGCAGATCGTAAATCATCTGGATGTATTTCCACAGGTTGTGCTAGTGCTGGTGGTGGTCTGTCAGTTTCGAGGATTTCGCGGGAATCAAGCCATCTTAAACGTGTTAATTTCGTCAAAGTAGCACGAGCGTATGCAGCGCAGACCTAGGTAAAAAGGATAAAATATTATAAGTATGCCAGTAAGCGCCATCTAGTTTAATCATCACGCACTATTTAGTACGCGTGTACTATACCGAGCATGGGTTTCCCGATAGCTGCAGACCATTAAGATTTGGCAGTCGTGCCACAGTTTCGAGTACTGGATCTAAATGATAGATGTCGTTGTCTGACAAATCCAAGACCGTCAAATTGAAAGGCAGCAATCCTATTGCATTGATATTTTCTGGAAACCAGGATAAGTTTTATATTTTTTTACGAAATATTAATTCAATGATATATAATACTACAATATTACCGGATGTTAAAAAATTCTTGGACAAACCCAAGTATAACAGCTCAATTGGTAAAGATTCAGCAAATCCTGATACATCGCTAAAACGATTTGTTTGAAGCTCAAGGCTCTTGACAGATGGTGGAATAAAATCTGTATTCAGATCTGCTAAGAAGTTTCCGCATAAATTGAGAGATATCAACTTCTTATACTCAGTTAATCCTTCATCTAATTCTGACATCTGAAAAAAAGTGATGAAAGACGCATAAGTAAATTTTTAGCGTCAAATAAGTCCAGGAAATAAAGGCAAGTTATGGCTCAGAGATGACCAGTTTGACACCAAACCTTAATAATGACTTTCCAAACATACATGATGATTATAGAATTTTATGTAGGTACGTATTGAAAAAAGAAATCTTATCTAAGTGAGCTGTCTATCACACAGTGAACATTATAACACTCTTATTGCGCTAAATTGCTTGTAATTTGAAAATTCATTACAAGTTGTAAGAAAATCATTTAAGTACAACGAAGCAGCACCGTTTGTATTTTATTTTTTATTATTTGATTCCCAATCAATAAATTAATAACATAACATAACGCCTGTAATCCCAGAAGGGTTAGGCAGAGGTATACCTATAGAACACCCTCATTTCGCCAGTTATGTTTAAATCCCATGTAATAGGTGGCGAGCCTATTGCATCAACCGGGCACAAATCTATATAGAAAAACCCAATAACACTATGCCCGGGAACCTGGGAACTGAACCCAGGACCTCATGCTCAGCAGTAGCTCTTGCAACCACTAGACCAACGAGGCAGTCTTTATTTAAATATTAAATAATATCTCTGCTGTAATCAGTATCTACGCTGCATACGACCGATCACATGACCTATCTGTAGGTATCTTATAGATTTTTCAGTGTTTTGAAAAATGTTTACCAAAGCTTAAGTTATGGTAAGTGCAGCCCGCTTTTCCACCCAGGTCACCATTCTCACACAGTGCGATTTGATTTTAAATCGTTGGTCGACTGTGGCTTCGCGGTTTTTCTGGTCTGTGAGTCTGTGACGAACGTAATAATAGGACAACTATCAAATCATCCTGTAAAATTATATCATGCGACAATTAAAAGTGCCCGTGGTGCATGTGGCTAGCTCCGATCTCAGCTCTTCTTAAACTCTGAACAAAGCGTGGTGAATCGAAACAATACCAGCCACTAGGACAGCCATCAGGACGACTATCTTCGAGCATTGTTACTACACAATGGATACAATGTCTTACAATAGTTACAGTCCTTAAAAAACTACAGACTAGTTAAACTTCACTGTTATTTACCTCCGAATCATTCACTCGTAACACGTTCACCATTTTCATAGCATCTCTCAAGACCTTTCGATCACCTGATTTTACGGTATTTTTAATCATTTTGACCAAGTCGTCTGTGATACAATTATCATTGTGGAAACATATTTTCGCTTCTTCATTTGCAAATCTCTCATTGTCCCACAATGCCGCCGGCAACAAGAACTCCCAATGCTGCTCAAGAGTCAGCCCAGACTCCTCATCAAGGAAGCCGTGTATTATGCTCTTGCTTATTTTATTTTCGACTGCTTCAGAAAAGGTGACCCTTGGTATGTCTTCTCTTTTACAAAGGGCCTTGTGAGTGCGAACTCCGTTAGCGAGAATTGTCCAATCCACGTCAGTTTCTAAACGGTTTTCAAAACCTAGTCGGAAAAAGATAAACGTTGATTTAAATACTTTATTTTACTGGTCATCCGGTGTGTAGGTACCTTTAAAGTTAACCCTCGTTTTTAAGGAATATAAAAAAATACGACTCTTCTGAAAAATCTAACCAGAAACCAGATGGTTCAGAAGATATAGCTCCTGTAATCGCTAGATTATAATCAGTTCAGCAGGCAGTAAAGCTTCTAGTAAATAATTATAATACGCTGAATAATCTTTGGTTGCAGCAGCGCCATACGAAGGATTCAGTGTCCAAGGTATACCTTCATATCGTTAACTGTTCATAGTCATAATATCTGTACGTATACATTGTTCAAAATAAATCACCCTAAGTCTATTCTCCTACCTGCCTTCCTGCTCTCAAAACAGTGAAGGAAAACATCGTGAGGTAGCCGGCATGTCTTAGAACCAAAAATTCGAACACAAGTGACATCTACCAATCCGCACTGGGCCCGCGCGGTGTAGGTATTACAGCCCACACCCTCTCACAGAGAGTAGGCCTGCTGACATAGTAGGCTGATTAAGCAAGTCCATTCATAGTTTTGCAGAGTGAGAGCATTGAATGTGCCTACCCTCTACAACATCTTCAGGAACATAAACGAGACTAGAACTACTGATTGCCTGTCGTATAACTGTAGGTGTTGTCTTTTTAGGTGTCTCCTTAGGCTTTGGAGGCATAATATATCTATAAATGGAACTAAAAAAAAATAACAACACTAATTGCAACGAATTATAAAATGTGTTGAAAATAATGGCCGTTCATGTTCAGTTTTCCAAGAAGATTTGCCTGCAGTAAGACAGTTCACAACTCTCGGTAGAGAGTAGTTATATTCTTTGGCTCACAACAAGCCGGATTTAGATTTAAGAAATTTAAATGCAAATTATTTACAAATGACTTAGGGCAGTTGAAATCGCAGATAATTAAATACACTACAGGGCTTCAAAAAGGTTTTCGTACAATTTTCCTTTTGCTTATGTAGATGTCGATAAAGCAGTATGTATTGCTGAACCTTCAGTCCTGCACGCTAGGTGTCGCTAGCTATAACCATGAACTGAAGGAACGTACCTATCAAAACCATACCATGTAGTTTGTCACAATCTGTGGCATGGTTCGACACACGTTCGACAGACAGCTGCCAAGAGTACGTCGAATGTGAATCATTTTGATAATTTACGGAATGACAACAATAAAAGAACGATAAATTATTTATTAGGTAGTTTTAGAGGTGTTGCATGATAGTAAGCTTAAAGTTATTGTGAAGTTTTGAGTGAAATAGTCGCGTGTGTTAATGTAAATATTATTTCCTCCTTGTGCAAATTCTTGAATGGTTTGAAGTGACATTGACATGTGATTCCGCGGGAATTTCGAGTTCTGCGGCGACCGCAGATTCCTTCGCCGATGGATATTCGCGTCAGTCAGTGTTTTTTTAAATTATGTTGAGTGAAAGTGAACTGTGCAATGCGGTTGTGTAGCTTTGGTGACGTTGTTCTTGCCAATATTATGTGCATGCCCTTGCGAGGTTGGCAAGATCCCATATACGCGGACTATTCTTTTTGTTTACTTCCGTCACTAGTGAAGTAAGACTAATTACGAATATATTCCTTTTACGTAAAAGTTAAGGTAAGTGAATATTTTTTTTAAATCAGGTGCGGTTTCACTCTTAATAAAATGTTCTGATAGAGGATGTTATTACCTATGTGTTATGACCGTGGCTCAATAATAATAATTGTTGTTCGATAAGTTGTCAATCTACGATCGCCTCGGAATAGAAACTAGGTACGGTCAACAACGAAAGTTGTTTATCACAACTTTTACATGTCATCATCTCTAATAAATTGACAAAAAAAGTTCGATACACAGCGTTTTAGCAGATATATATTTTAATATAATATCTCGCACATTTGCAAGATATTTTCTGTCTTAGGTACTGAGTGCTAAGGGGCCGTTCAAATATTACGTAAGCAGATTTATTACAATCATTTACCCCCCCATCCCCCTTGTCAGCAAAAGTAAGCAAAGCTCTTACCCCCTCCTCCCATGCTTACGTAAACATTTTTAAATTATAAATGTATTTTTTTATATTGTAATTATAATGTTATAATTATAATTTTAAAAATAAGAAAATAGATTTAGATTTAGAAACGCATTTTCAAGCATAGACAATGTGAGGGTTGCCATTTGTGTAAAAAAGTAAATAACTACCGATGACGTAATCATCATCTAGACTCCCCTACCCCCCATGTCATCCAAAATAAGCAAAACAAAGAATAGTGCTTACGTAATACTTGAACGGCCCCTAAGACAATCAAGAAGTACCTACTTACAATAGCAAGTGGGTACTTTTTGGTCTTCTTAGCAATCCGACTGAGCAACTTGTGGTATTTTTCTTAACTTGTAACAAAATATAACTATTCAACTTCCACTTACATTACGTTTTCGTGACACGATCCATATCCATAGTCCTGAGAGGATAGTAATAGGTATAATCATCAAATCACAGAACATACTCTCGGATTTCTGTACATATCATTTTGGAATCTTCATCATCCTCCGGCTGTCCTTATCCCATTTTTTTGGCCTTCTTCAATTGTAAAAAAAATAAATATAACAGATGCACCTACGTAATTGTCCATTCAGAGATTTTTCCAACACAAACCTGTCTGTTCTGGATTTTTGTATAGTCGAAACCGGCAGGTAATTGTATTTCGAAAATATTAAATTCCAGCAATTGGTTTCGAAAAAAGAATTGCCACCTGCATCATCTAAATTCAGAGTTCTAACCATGTGATATGCTAGATTCTTTGTGAAAATTTCTAAACACCCATTTACTTCAGTCGTAATCATGTAAACTCCGTAGATAACATTCCTTTTTAGGACATAAATTTCGAAGTTAACAGCCCAGTGCTCGTGGTTATCGATGTTGCAAATCAATCAAGAGGTACCTACCAATCACATATACTACCGATTTTGATTCTGTTAGTCACGGCGGCGGCAGCGGTGGTGTCACAGAACTTTCCATAAATCACGTATTTATGCAGGAACGCCGTTCAATGTCACATTTTTTGTAAATGCTTTACAAAGGTATGTCAATAATACCCAAATAAGAACCTGTTTCTTGAACACATTAAAAAATTAAAGTCAAGCTTGAGTCTATAATCCATGTCTTGAAATAGCAAATGACCACTGTGTTAATTTCAAGACTTCGTTGATACTTTCAATGAAACAGTTAATGTACTTACACTGGTTGAAAGAAAATGAAGTCCACTACTTCATTTTCTTTCAACCAATCAATGATGATTATTTAACCATGCAAAGAGCATTTGTGAGAAAAAGTGCTATTCTCGGTAACAAGTTGAAATGTAAACAACGTTTATACCTATTTAGTAAATCTTTTATCGAGCGCACTATTAAGTTGTCTTGTGTTGAACTCGAGCTATGCGTTGTAATTTGCGTTTAACGACCCCCTTTTTGGTGATTTTATCCGTTTAGAATCGGTAATGGTGGATTCACTCAAGTAAAAATTGTAAGTGGAGATTTTAATATTAATATTTTAGATGAAACTCCATTAAATATTAGACTTCTCAGCCGCTAGCTCTTTTAATTTAATTAACTTGTTTTTGAACCTACTAGATCATCTTCTTCGGATCTTCGTCTTGTTATTATATTTAGTGATTGTGATGCCAAAAATAATGTACTGTTAATTAAGTGACTTAACGTCTGACCACTGTGGTTTATTGGCTAGCTTCCCTATTAAAGCCGCATAAATTAGAATGCAGGCCTTATTACTCGTTGCAAACCTTCAAAAATAATATTGATCATATTTTGCACACACACACCATCTATAGTAGAACACGGGAACCCTAATGAAATCTATGGAGCCCTTTTTTATGTTGTGCAAAAAGAATACCAATCTACTTTCAAGACCAAAACCTTTGACATTAATGGTACCTTCACCGTTAGTTTCAGCCAATGGGCTACTCCACGTATTCATAGAAGTAGAGCGAGATTATACGGTAATAGAGACTATATGGTTTGAAAATATGTCGGTTTGATACTCTTTTCCCAGAGTAGGTATGTCCAAATTATTCAAAGTAGTTTTTGCTAAATCAAATTTTTAACTACGACTCGCTCCTTAAATTCGTCTCAGTCTTAGGCTGAGCTTCGAGCATGTAACGCCTCGTGACGTAGTTACTATTTTTAACACACTTAAGTCTAAAAACACTTTTGATTACTGGGGCATCTCTATTAAAGTTTAAAGTAATATAATCGACATCGTAGCCCCCTATCCAGCTATTACTTTTAATAAATTTCTTTATTTAGGAACTTTTCCTTACCTCATGAAGAGAAGTAAAGTCATACCATTATTTGAAACAGGTAATAAATAAAATAATAACGTTAGCAATTTAGGCCTATTTCTAGCTCACCTGCATATAATAAAATATTTCAAAGTTAAAACTCAAGCAGTTGCTAAGACATTTTAATTTAATTAGCTTCCTTCTGATGAACAATATGGCTTTACAAACAGTCGTTCGACTACAGATGTTGTGTTGCTCTGTTTGAAACACATATTTAACGCATCAGAGAACTCACAAAATGCTACCAATAGCAACTCCAAAGTTTTCTGTGATCTCTACAAAGCTATTGATTGCATGCACCATGACACACTTTTGCGTAAACTACGTCATTACGGTGTTCAAGATAAAGCTCTCAACGTAATTAATTCATATTCTTATAATGTACATCAATGTGTAGATATTAAAAGTGCGAAATCGTCCGGGCTACCCGTTCAGTTAGGTGTACCTCAAGGCTCAATACTGGGTCCATTTCAATTCGTAGTGTATATAAATGACTTACCATTCTATTTAAAGGGTATCTGTGATATTGTACTGTTTGCTGATGATACCTCTACAATCTTTAAAGTATACAGGAATAGGCAACATTTTAACGACGTAAATAGTGCACTCTGATTGGTTACGGATTGGTTAACGACAAATAACCTAGTTCTCAATTCCAAGAAAACTAAAAGTATAAAGTTCGCCTTGCCGAATGTTAGAAATCTGTTACCCAAAATCGTCTTAGATAAAGAGATGCTTGAAACTGAACTGTGTGACTCGGTAGCTTTTCTGGGCATGAAGTAGATGGTCAACTTCAGTGGGGCCTACATATATCTATCCTAGCGGGAAGGCTAAGTTCGGCCGCCTACACCGTCAGGAAAGTTAGACAATACACAGACGTTGACACAGCTCGTTTAGTCCATTTTCGTTATTTTATAGTGTTATGTCCTATGACAATCTGCTATGGGGCATAGTCGCTGATATTTCAAATACATATATATTAGTTCTTAAAAAACAAGCTGTTCGAGCAATTGACCAGCTAGGTGGTAGTTTCAGGCAAAATATACACTTATACCCTAAATACATATCATAATATTAACACCAGAAATAAGTTCAAACTACGTGCTCCCTTTCACCGACTTCATAAGGTTCATAACTCATTAGTTGGGCTTGGTATAACCTTTAAAACAAGCTTCCATGGTCAATGCTAGATTAGCCTTTTAATGCGTTTAAATCTAAAGTAAAATGCCTTTGTTAAAAGGCATATTATTTTATCAACGACTACTTAAACGATAATAATAGTTGGTCGCTGTTATTAACTCAAGACAAATGTTTTTCTTTCTCCAGAATAAATGATAAATGATTTTATTTCTGGATGTAGGTTTGTAGAAACACTTTTACACGTCAATCAAATCTTAAAAGCTAGATGAGATTCCTATCTGACTATTCTGAGAAGGAAGGCCGGAACAAACTCAGACGTCAGTCTCTTTTAAAGTCCAGACATAATCTTGGTCAGATCATGCTTGTACTTCACCTTTCACTTGCAGCATGGCTAAAGTCTCTAATAATATTGGAAACAACCTTTTATCACCACGCTTTTTTAGTGTAGGACAGGACATAATTGATATATTCAGTTTAGTCTCATAAAAAAGTGACTTTGCACGTCTTAGTTTTAAACCTGCAGGCTCTGGGCCATCAGATCATGTTTTATTTTGACTTTAGTATAATATTAATTGAGGTTGTCAATGTTAAAGTTCATCGTCTTAAAACAAGTCCTCAAGGTGATGCGGACAATATGCGAGACTGTATCTGAGTCAACAATTTTCAAAATTATATGTGACTATGAAAACAAAAACAATGGCCGGTACACATGTCTACATTTATTTGAATAAGAAAATGCGTTTTGTGAAAACAAAGCCGTATTCCGTCATGATTAAGATTTATTATTACTAGATTTAAACACACCAAACGTGGAAGAGCATAGAAATATCCTATTAAATATGATGGAAATGCAACTGCGTCAGCCAACTCAGGCAGATTTGGATAAATGCAGGCGTCATTTTATAATTGTATTATTTCAACAGGTCACACAATCAAGATGCAGCCTTCATTCACAATGCAGGAAGGTGGTTTCGGGGTCGGCGACTACGCAGTCTTCGGCGTCCTATGCGCAGTGTCGTGCGCGGGAGGACTGTGGTACAGCGCCGTCGGCTCCAAGGTGAAAAAGGTAGTGGATGTGAAAGACTACCTTCTTGGTGGAAGAACGTTGTCCACCTTCCCTGTTGCTATGTCACTTATTGCCAGGTGAGATATTTTTGGAGATGGTTCCATTTATATTAATTTTGGAACATTGAAGGCTTCTTGTGGGGTTATATGCTCGTTCCATCGTAGACCTTATATATATCGTTTTTCTTCAGGCGCGATCAAGGTCAAGAGTGGTTTGTAATATTTCGATCTAACTTACCAAAACGTCGTAATAGGCGTCGGTCGTAGACTAGGCGTCTAAAGAAACGAACTGCAGTCAAGTTTTTTTTTTTTATAACTCATATTCATCATCATCATCAGCCTATAGCAGTCCACTGCTGGACATAGGCCTCCCCTAATGAGCGCCATAGCGCCCTGTCTTCAGCTCGACGCATCCAGCATCTGCCTGCAGTATTTCGCAGATCGTCATCCCACCTGGCCGGAGGACGTCCTACACTACGTTTGCCGAGTCGCGGTCTCCACTCAAGAACTCGTTTACCCCAGCGATTGTCGGTTCTTCGCGAGATATGGCCGGCCCACTGCCACTTCAGCTTGCTAATTCTTTGAGCTATGTCGATAACTTTGGTTCTCTGTCGGATGTATTCGTTGCGAATTCTATCCTTCAGAGAGAATCCCTGCCTTCCCAGTCATTTTCGACCCATTTCCATTCTCCCATTCCTTTCTAAAGTGCTTGAGGCCTGCGTACACAAGCAGTTTACGGGGTTTATTCACCGGAATAAACTTGTTAGCTCTTTTCAGTCTGGATTCAGACCAGGGCACAGTACAGCCTCCGCTCTTAAGGTGACTGGTGACATTAGAGAAGCTATGGAGGATACTAAGGTTACCGTTCTGGTGTTAATTGATTTCTCCAATGCCTTTAATGCCGTCAGCCACGATATCCTCCTTTCTATACTCTCTCATCTTATGGTTTCGTCCGAGGCTTTGGAATGGTTCTCTTCTTATCTTCGGGGACGTCAGCAGTCGGTTCGCGTTGATGAGACCTCGTCGAGTTGGCGTGACCTGAATGCTGGTGTTCCACAAGGCGGTATTATTTCTCCTTTGCTATTTTCCATCTTCATTAATTTTATAACTCACTGTCTTCGGTGTTCGTATCATCTCTATGCTGATGACCTTCAATTGTATACATCTGAGCGGGTGGAAAGTTTGTCGGACGCTATAGTAGATGTAAATCGAGACTTAGATGCTATCAGAGAGTGGTCTGATCGTTTTGGGGTGTTAGTAAACCCCTCAAAGTGTCAGGCCATTCTAATTGGAAGCTCACGCATGATGGGTAGGGCGGTGCTCAGTTCTCTTCCTCCTCTTATTTTCAATGGTATCGCCATCCCCATTACCCCTACTGTGAAAGATCTCGGTTTGCATCTTGACTCGACACTGAGCTGGCAACGCCAGGTCTCTAGTGTTAGCCAAAGGGTCAACGGTACTCTGCGTTCCCTGTATCGTCTGAGAAACTTTTTACCCGGTAAGACGAAAACCATGCTCGTGCAGACTTTGATTTTCCCTATCATCGACTATGGTGACGTGTGCTACTTTGACTTGAATGCGGTTTTTTTGGATAAGCTCGACAGATTGCTCAACAATTGTATCCGGTTCATATTCAACATCAGAAAATATGACCATGTTTCGAGCTATAGGTCTGAGCTCAAATGGATGTCCATTCGCCAAAGAAGAAGTTTGCGCGCTTTGACTACACTTTTCTCTCTTCTCAACTCTCCCACTCCTCCTTCTTATCTTATGTCTCACTTCCAATTTCTATGTTCATCTCACGCTAAGGAACTGCGTTCTTCCAACAATCTTCTCCTGCTTTGTCCTTCTCATACTTCTGACTTTGTTCATTCTTCCTTTCATATTCAGTCCATTCTTCTTTGGAATGCGCTTCCTCTTGATATCAGGACGGCCACCAGTCGGTATGCATTTAAGCGGAAATTGCAGAGTTATTTTCGTAACAAATAGCGTAGAGTCGGCTCAACACCTTTCACCATAAAATTTATATATATATATATATATATGTATTGTAAATATACTTTTTTAATATGTATGTATGTGTATTATAAGTTACACAATATCTATTTTACATCACACTTCACAAGTTATATTATTTTTTTTAAGTTATTTTTCTTCCATTATCGTCCCCTTCAACTTAAGCACCTGCCATCTTATCTCTTCACCACCCTTGGTTGACTGGTAGAGAATGCCTAAGGCATTAAGTCCGCCTTTGTACCTCTTTGGGTTCGAAAAGTTTAAATAAATAAATAAATAAATAAATTGAAAACTTTAGTTTTCAAGCATTGCGGTATGGATGACGAGAAGACTTGGCGTAGTTTCCCAAACGCTGCCCAACCTAGCTGGATCCTCCTCTTGGCCTCCCTCTCAAAATTGTTTTTACCTAACTGCAGAATTTGCCCAAGGTAAGTGTATTCGGAAACAATTTCGAGAGGGTGGCCATGTACGACGACCGGTCCCGGATCAATGAGACCATTGACCATGACTTTGGTTTTATCCAAATTCATGCCGAGACCGATGCGTCGCGAGGCTGAAGCTAGGCCGCCCAGCATCTGGTTCAGCTCCTCCAACGACTCCGCCATTAAGACTATGCCATCAGCAAATCGCAGGTGTGAGATGTAATCGCCGTTTATGTTAATACTAAGGGTATTAACATAAACGGCGATTACAACGACCTTTCCAGTCCAGCGTCTTAAACATATCTTCCAACGCGCTCGTGAACAGTTTTGGGGATATAACATCCCCCTGTCTCACTCCTCTGCGCAGTTGGATGGGTTTGGACTGCTGGTCCTGTACTTGGACACTCATGATGGCGGCGTCGTAAAGACATCTCAGTACCTCGATATAGCGACAGTCTACTTGGCATCGCTGTAAGGATTCCAGAACAGCCCAGGTTTCGAAAGTATCAAAGGCCTTCTCATAGTCCACAAAGGCCAGACACAGGGGCTGATTATACTCTTCGGACTTCTGTATAATCTGCCTCACTGTGTGTATGTGGTCTATGGTGCCATATCCTCCGCGAAACCCGGCCTGTTCCGGTGGCTGGAACTCGTCGAGTCTCCTGGCGAGACGGTTCTTGACCACTCGTGAGAACAGCTTATAGACGTGGCTCAGGAGTGAGATGGGTCTGTAGTTTTTAAGGAGGGCTTTATCACCCTTCTTAAAAAAGAGCACCACCAAACTCCTGCTCCACGCCTTTGGAGTTCTCCCACTGTGAAGGACATCGTTGAAGAGGTTCTGTAGTTCCTGTATAACAGGAGCTCCTCCGGCTTTCAAAAGCTCTGACGTTATGCCGTCCTCACCGGGGGCTTTTCCATTTTTAAGCTGCCTCAGAGCTAACACGATCTCGTCTTGACTGATGTCTGGCAGTTCGTCGGTATAGTGGCGTGTCAGGGTGGCTCTGGAATCGTGGTCGTCTCGTTGGGAACGAGGGGCATGTGCAGCGTATAATCGGCCATAGAAATCCTCTATCTCGGCGAATATCTCCGGCTTCGACAATACAGTCCTCCCGTCGTGCGTTTTAAGCTTCGTCAGGTGGCTGCTGCCAAGCTGCTGAGTGAATACTTTGGACCCTCGGTTTCGCTCTATTGCCCCTTCAATGAGGCGTGTGTTGGAGCTCCGAAGGTCGTGCCGTACCATCTTCGCAATTCGCTTGTTCAGGTCTGACCTATCTGACAAAGTCGCTTGGGTGGTTTCCCGTCTTTTTGCCAACAGCCTGAGAGTCTCATCCGAGAGTTTGGATTTCCTGCCAGTACGCTGCTTTTGGCAGAACTTGATGCCCTCGTCTCTCAACGTTTCGACCAGATTGTGTAGGGTCTCGTCGGCGTCATCAGTGGGATCCAAGGCAACGAATCTATTCCCGAGAGCCTGCTGGAACTTCTCGGTGCCCGCCATGATTTGGATTGGGTTAGGTCGGAGCGTGGACTTCAACAGACGGTTTCTTTCAAGCTTTAAGTTGATATTCAGAGAGCCTCGGAGCAGTCGGTGATCAGACCCGGTATTGAACCTGTTGATCACTGAGACATCTCTGAATATGTGCTTGCTATCCGTCATGATGAAGTCGATCTCATTTTTTGTCACAGTGTCGGGACTTCGCCACGTCCACTTCCTTTGGGGCCGTTTCTTAAAGAAGGAGTTCATTAAGAACAGCCCCTCCTTCTCAAGGAAGTTGACAAGCGTTTGTCCCCTGTGATTCCTAACTCCATAACCATGTGGGCCTATTCGGGATTCGTTGCCAGTCCGGGTTCCCACCTTGCCGTTAAAGTCCCCCATAACAACGTTGAAGTGAGCCTTAGTGGTGTTGTGTAAGGCTTTGTATATGTCTTCATACATATCCTCCACTTCATCATCCGAGTGTGCCGAGGTCGGTGCGTAGACCTGAATTACCTTCATGCTATACCGCTTGGATAGCCGAAGGATCAGGTACGCTACCCTGTTCGACACACTGGAGATTTCTTGAACGTTGTTAGTGAGGGCCTTATTGACGAGAAAACCTACGCCACCCTGGGATGTTTTATCGCCCTCGCGAAAGTAGAGAAGATGACCCGAGTCTAGGGTTACGGTGTCCTCCCCCTCTCTACGGACTTCACATAACCCCAGAACATGCCATTTAATGTTCTCTAACTCCGCTTCCAACTGCGCTAGATGATGGTCGAGCCTCAGAGTTCGTCCGTTATACGTCGCCAGGGTTAATTTTTTTAGTAATAAATGGTAGCCTACCGTAGCCCGGGGATTCCTAGCACCCCCTGCCCCGCCGTTACCATGGCCGCTACCATGGCCAGGAATAGCGAGGCGGCCGGGAACTGGGGGCCATTTTTTGGCTTGTAAATTCATTTTGAGGGTAATGCCCATAATTTTTACAACTAACGAAAAAAAAACGAGGACGTTCTCAAGTCGACGCCAAGGTATATTTTAATAGTTTCGTGTAGTCATGAAATTTATGAGATCACAGATGTCTTAATTTCAATGAGATTATCATTACCTACTTTGGGTATGTAAGAGGTACCTAAATAAAATAAACATGGCGGCTTAAGCCTATTTAAATGTTTGCACAAGTTAAAATGATACGGTTTGAAAATAAATTATCATACAGTTACAATGAAAAGTACTTTTTTATTTTTATAAATTATGGTAAAGAAACTGAACACAATACTTTACGATTCGGTTATTAATGATTAACATATTACAACGTAGACTTGGTAATGATTGGACAATATTAGAACTAGAAAAAGAAGTTTTCGCGCTTCAAAAAAATTATAGTATAAATAATAATTAAAAAAAAAATAGTCTTGTCAAGGCGAAACGGCCTTGATTTTAAAACTAATTTAAAATAGCCCATGTCTGACCAAATGTTTTATTTCAGTTACGTCTCCGGGGTGACGATATTAGGGACACCGGCGGAGATATACAACTACGGTACGCAGTACTGGCTGGTGGTGATAGGAGTGACCTTGAGTTGTATTGCGGTGGTCACGATATACTTGCCAGTCTTCTGCACGCTCAGACTATCTTCGTCTTATGAGGTACGTTGTATTTATGCTTGTTTATTTTCGTTTATGTTAAAAAGGCTAAGAGCGAATTTCACCAACGAAACTGAACGTGATTAGCACATATAAACCGCGATTGAGAGCTGTCAGTGTCATCACTTTTGGGGAATATTGATACACAGCTCTTGAACTCAGTTAAAGACGTGCTCATCGCGTTCAGTTTCATTGGTGAAATCAGTCCTTAGTAGGACTAAGGTTCAGCCTGTGTTATAAATATTACTGGTAATTTTGGTGAATTGATCTGAAAATATAGCTTTCTATATTTTCAGATCATTTCACCAAAATAGTTCGTTTTCGTCTAGAAATTAACTTAAGTCGCTGCCCATACGTAGGTAGTGGACGCCGTAAAACGCTCAGTTTATTGTCGCACAGTTAGCCCACGTTCGTACAGACGTAGAAATATCGCGGTGGAATTTTACGGCACATGGGATTTTTCCGGTCTTGAGCCGAGCGTTGAGAATCTAACAGAGTGCATCCCAGCGCGTCGCAAAAACACACTGTTTGATTTTTACCTCTCGGCGCTAAGCAGAGCGTTGAAAATCCAGTGCGCGATATAATCCCAAAGCGATATTCTCACGTCCACAGGATGCGAACGTGGGCTTATATGTAGGCGTATTGATAGCTACATATTACAAGTCAGAAAATTATTGACGTATTGTCAAATGTTCAAAGACACGTCTTATTAAAAAAAAAACGTTAATCGTAAATCAGAGCTCAAAATAAGGTTTTTCGCTGCTTAGGTACCTAATTCTCAAAATGTTGAGCGTAAACTATCATATTTTGTAGAAAGGGAATACAATCAACTAAAGAAATAAATACATAAAAATTTATTCTACTGCGCCGCCGCCGTGCCTTTTTTAAATTAAATTAGCTGCAAAATTTGTAAGTCACGATTCAACTAATATCAAACGCATCACTGTTTTGAACCTTATTTATTGTCAATTACCTAAAAATTTGCTTCACGCCGTATGCCTTTAAAGGTATACATTTATTAATGCAACGAAACGAATACATTATTAATGCAATGAAATAATAGTTGAATTTATGCTGGAGTCCTTTAAGTTCAAATCTTAGAGAATTATTACGAACAAAAACCTGGGATAGTTACTTTATAACCAAATGAACAATTATGACTGTCTAGACTTGAATGATAATTTCAAAACCACAAACATGAATCATTGAAACCATTAACTTCTATGCCTCTATCAATGAAATATTAATAACGTCGAACAATCATCTCGTTGAGTGCTTGAATAATTTATCTTATGTCCGTGTAGATCTTATAGCTGAGGTGATCTATCACGAAATGACAACCGTTTTGCACTAGACTTTGCCCTCGCGCAGCAAAAAACGCGTTGGTATAATATGACTGAGTTAATAGCATGGATTCAATTGAAGTTTTATTCGTATTTATTATCTATCAGTTTAATATGTAGGTACTGTGAGAGAATCACGGGCTCTCTCTAGATGGAGGGTAAATTAAACGCGGTTCGTCGGGTAAGTTAAAGACAATAATGATTCCTAGAAGATGGTTCTACGTTTTAACATTTATAATTTTCCCTTGTCCCCTTGGCTTGACAGCCAAGATATGAATCTGACACCTACAATGGCTTTCTTCTATTCTCTAAATGATGCCATCTACTTATAATGGACTCTTGGAGGTTGCATGCTAAAACCATGTCAGGTCCAGGTCTTACCTACTTGGTTTTATATCCTTAGGATTTGAATAAAGTACCTACCTGTAACATGTAGGTAATTCAATATTAAGTATGATAAGGCATACATACGGAACTTTTGGGGGACTTAAATGTACTGAAAGCCACCGAATCAAAATTATTCAAAAGTTGGACTAAACAGTTTTATAAGATAGATAAATTTATTCAGCTTCAAGAACGAAAAACAACTTAAGTGTTCCGTGATCTATAAAATTGTAATTTTATAGGTAATTATATTGTAAAATTAAAAAAATAATAGTAAGGTTGTTATCTCATATGATTATTGTAGTTTTAATACACATATATTATATATATTGCATAACCCTATGTTATAAGATTGGCCGCCCCTGAATACTATTGTTTGTTTCAGTACCTAGAGCTACGGTTCAACAAGAATGTTCGTGCCTGCGCATCCGTGTTGTTCTTACTCGACGAGGTAAGTTCATGCTTAATTAAAGTGTCTGAATTTATTATGCTTAGGTACCCACATAATTTAACTTGGTACCAACTATGTTAAATCACAATCAAATTTTTAATTGATGACCCCTGCTTGGAGGTTTTATTTATTGAGGAACCACAGCATAGGCCGGTTAAGCAACCGATGACCTTATTGTTTGACTTGCGAGATCAGAAAAAAAAGAGAGACATATAAAGGAAGAAGACATGTATCTCTCCTTCAAATAATGGGATAGGACGATGCCTTTCTCGATTGATAAAGTTTTTATTTATGCCCATTTCAATCTAGTTAAAATAAGAAGGTATGTATGTGTTTATCGATTTGACAAAATCAAACAAAATTGATTACCTAAATCCAGAATGTAGAAATTAACCTTGTTTTTAAAAATACAGTTTACGATTTCAACATAAGGAATATTTTTATTATTCGTAAACAAAGCAAAGACCTTGCCTACTTTACATATGCACATAACTTACTTAGAGGAAACAGGAATATATAATTATGTCATGAAATACTGTTGCCATGTGCCTATAGGTTTTTGTCTAACAACAGTTCGTATGCGGATATCCAGGGGCATTGAATGATAATATACATACTTACATGACATAACATCTTCAGGGGTACTTATACCACTTAGTTAGATAACTCTTGATTGTTACACAAGTACTTTGGATAAGCGTTATTCCTGTCACTGTCGCTCAACTGTCAAAATGAAAGTGTACGATAGAGGCGGCAACATGTCTAAATACAAGCACGTGCTAAGTAGGTGACGTTTATAGATTTCGGCCTTAGAGATACTATAGCTACGGTGGAACATACGTTGGAGAACTACCCAGCTTGAGTGGAGCATCGCCGTGTCCTCGCGGAGGCGATCGGCGCCAACGATCTCTCGCGTCTGGCCCTGGTCCAGGCCATCGTACGGAGCGAGAGGGATTGAAAAGCCGTCACCTCCTGCGAAGCAGTAATGCTCGCCAAAGAGGAGGCGGAACGCCCTCACGCCCCCTAGTCGCCGCAGGAGACGACGTGGGCGTCGGCAGTAGCCTGCAGATTCCCGGCTTGCGGTCGGCGAGCAATGGGTAGCTCGCCGTCCGGTAAGTACCAGGCCCGGGTCTACGGCACGTCGCGCGCGCCTCAAAGAGATGTCAGCACTAAATGGCGGGGTCCGATAGGGCCGACGCCTCAGGGTCGCGGGAAATTCGAAAAAGAAACCGTGGCCCTGGCACAGGCAACTGAAGGAACACGGGTTTTTTTATTCAGTAAAAGTCTGACACGCCCTCCCGCTCCACCCAGAGCGGGAGAAGTCATTTGATGATTTTCCACCCAAAAAAAAAAAAGAGATTCTATAGCTAGGCGATTGAGATTAATTGCGATTTGGATGATTAAAGATAATGTTCAAGAGATAGTTTCTGGCTGTCAATCAAGTGAGCCTAATGCAGTATTATTTATCAGAAACCGATACCTGACTATTATTATATCATTCATATCTCAGCTGTACCCACTTACTTAGGTACTGTTTTTGCTCGTAAGTCGCACTTACCACTGCCACTCCTTTTCACGACCTCCAGTCATGACTTCTTGGCTGCATTTTTTTATGTTTATGTCGAATAGATCGTTGAGAGACTATATCTGTTTATTCATATCTCGTACCTACGAGTATATGTGTATACCAATGCAGATTTCGGCTACGATAACTATTTCTGCTTTTGACGGCTAAGGAATACGACGGTGCGCTCTTATTTGGCTATGACAGTGCGAACACGTTGGAATACTATTTGTGTAATGGTTTTGTTCTCTTAAAGCTCTCGAGATCAATGTTTAGCTGGTCTTCAAAGGCATAAATATTTCGCCTCACCTAACGCTTCCAGACAAATCTATCCGACAAGAGGGATGGCATAAAGTAGTATTGTGAGAAATAAGTATGTAAAACGAGTACAAAACCTTAGTAGCACTATTTAACTATAGAAATGTCATTTCCCTGGTCAAAACTGATGATGATGTAATAAATCAGCCTTGACGTCACTTCTAAGAATTACGGAAAAAGTATGGTACATAAAGATCATTTATTGTTTTATATTTACTCCGCTCTACAATGTTCATACTTACTTTGACTGAGATATTATTGTGTTTGCAGTAAATATTTTGGCTTTAAAATACTACCTTGTTAAGTAAATTAAATTAAACAATTGTTCAAGTTTCCAATTTGTTTTGACTTGTTCCACTACACAGTTTAATTAGTAATATTAGTAGGTACCTAATGTTATTGTTATTTGCTATTACCTACCTATGTATTTGCAACATAGTTTTACCTAATATACTTAAGCATTGAAGCACATTACTGTTTTTTTTCACAAACTGAGTGTGTGGTTCTTTTCACACGTATAAATAAAAAGAAAGTAGGCAAACTTCTAAAACACTTGTGGTGTACAATGACGTAGGTGAGGAAGTTTACCTTACTTATTTTAACACCCAACTGTTATTTTGAATGGTTTAACTTACATAATTTGTCATTTTTGCAAACCACAGCGGTGAAAACGTTCTTTTGAGGGTGTGTTTAGTTTAGTTTGTGATATTTAGTTTAGTTTATAATGTAGTTTGTGCGTATCATCACACTACGTACTGCTTACTGCGTATTCCTGTGCGAGTTACAATAAGTGCTTTTTCTTTTGAACGAGTCTTCTGTCCTTATTTTCTATGACTATCAGAAGAATGAACCAGTCTAGATCTCGCGAAAACATACAGGGTTATCTATGTAAACTGTTACCAATAAAGCTTACCTATACTGTTGAAATAAACAAATAACTGTATCGTAAATAGTGCCGAAGACGTCAGATTTATTAACCTTAGTTAAATAAGTAGTTGCTTTAAAATCAGCAATTCTTATTAGCATACGTAAGGTCGTTCGTACCGCTGTCATATCGGACTTTGACCACGCCGTGTAGGTTCGTATGAACAAAATCAACATCAATTGTCCGTCCTCCGTGCCACATTGACGGAACAGTGACGTATGGCTGGCTTTATAGTGGCCAGCTCTATTGGCTATGTATACCCATGCTTTTGTGGTTAGAGAAACAATGTCAATCTATGTCATAGCTGTACTAACTAACTTGACGAGAATAACAGAATAACGTTATTTAAGCAAGAAAGGAATGCTTCCGCATGTTGCAATAAATACTCTGATCTTCATCTCAATTTATTAAAATACACAGTTACGATGTTTTTAGTAAGTACTATGTAGGTACTTTTGAATATCCCGAAATAACTGAAAAATAATACCAGAGTATGAAAATGTACTTGATTTAGGCTTGATTTTTCAATAGTAAGATAATTAAAATCTGAAATAAGGTTTTATAAAATATTTTTCTGCTTTATTTAACAGCACTGTCTTTGAAAAGTTACTTGTCAGTTATATTATTAGATGAATATGTGCGCATAAAATCAATTCAAAGTAACGTACGTCTTGTTATTAGATTCGGCACACTTTGTCACAAGGATGTTATTGATGTAACAACATTCACAACAAGTAGGCACCGCACAGACGACGAGAAATTTGATTCGTCTACTTCAATGATTGGGTTACTTTTAAATCTATTTAAATTTCAGACGGCCACGGTTATTGTATGGTTGTGGATGGACTTTGATCGGGGCGATTTCAACTGAACAGTACATATACACATAAACAATGTAATCAAAGATTACAATGGTCAATTGACCACTTGGTAAAATGTGCACGCGTAATGACTAAGTTTATAAATGTATAAAAATATAGGCAATGTGACCACTGAACTGCTTCGCTTCATCAATTTGTTGAAGACGTCAATACATTTATCGTAAACGTGCCATATTTAGCACGAACGACGTACTGTCCATTGCTTAGGAAAAGCAAACAAGAGGTAATCAGTAATCTGGTTAACATTAATTAATAGAATTTTAGCCATAAAATACAAATGCTAAGAACGTGTATTTTTCCTTGGCAATATCGCTCTACCTATTGGGAGTTTGGGACCCATTACGATAATCATCGTACGTAATTCTACATTAAATTATTTAGAAGAAGTTCGTCCGTTATTTTAACCTAACAAAGGTTAAATACCGGCTGGAATAATTACGAGTAGGTACACATTGTCAACCTTTGTACCATTGATTTCATGTCTTAAGCGACTAGCAAAAGATTGGTAGGTACATCAAATTGTTGAACCAAACAGTAGCTAATTACAGCAGAATGCGGAAATACAATACTGTGTTCAAGCAATAGAATAGTTCATAATTAATTGGGGCCAGCAAAAATAATTAACATTAAGTAGTTACTAACCTGTAATATTTATGTAAAACCCTAATGAAATTAATTTGCTGTTAAATGTCATGTTAAGTGATTTGATTAGTAGTTGTTATTTTGGTCAACCATTTGACATCAGATTTTGGTAGCATGTTAGTTAATTTTAAGGCTTATTTGATGACCACTCTATTTGCAAGTCTGGAATTTGCCTAATATCGCAGTTAGAGTGGAGAAAAAGTGTTTTATGAATGATGTGTTTTCCCCATCATTCACATCACTATTTAATAGGTAGCGCTATTCTGTAACCATCTCATCGTGAAAACAGTGACAGCTGTCACTGTCAATGCCACTGATGCTAGGGATTTACCAAGATGCGATGACACTGACAGCTCACTTCACGCAAGTATTTAAGGTGATACAAAATCGACATGAGGTTGTCTTGACACTAAACTTTTTAAAGCTCACTCTTCCTTTCATTATTCAGTCTACAAAATGATTTTTCATAGAACGTAATTCAGCCAAATAGTTTAGAATATTAAGTGTAGAGTAGTCACATCAAATAGGCTGGGCTTATTTGAGTGTTTTACTTCTTTTTTCTATTGTTACATAATTTATGTTATTTGTTTCAGGTACTTTTCCTGCCAATGATCGTATTCGTTCCTGCATTAGCGTTTAATCAATGTAAGTCAAAATTATTTCAAAACGATTTTGTATATTTTGATACAATTTAATCACTGCCAAGTTTTACATGATTATATCATTTTATTTTTCATTTTTTTTTTTATTTTCAGTGACGGGTTTCAGTGTATTTGCAGTAGCTGGTACTATGGTTACAATATGTGGCCTGTACACAGTATTAGTGAGTAGAATTTTGTTTCTTTTGTATTGCTTTGTTGTTTTCATGCTTTATGATACGCTTTTTTTAGGCTAATTGGCACTTTAGTTAGATATTAACAAAACGCCTGTATTCCCGATGGGTTAAGCAGAAGTATACCTAGCAAATACCTTCTAAATGCCCGAGATTAGAAGTAGTTGATAAACATATGTATATCGGTCTAATAGTTGATAGCCGATTCGGTTGGGGCCCGCACAAAGATTACCTATGCAACAAACTGAGGTCGATTCTAGGTAAGCTTAGCCTACTACAATATAAACTACCGTACAAAACGCTTAGAATGTTATATATGGCCCTATCAGACTCGGTTAGAAACTACGGACTCAGCAGTTATGGGAGAACTTATCATACATACCTGACAGATAAGTTACAATTAAGAATATTAACAGTAATTATACCAAAACATTTAAAGAAGAAATTCAAAAACAGTGACGAAGATCTCTTTAAATACTGTAATGTTATGAATGTGTTCCATAAAGTTGAATTTTTTACTCTTGCGGAAGTAAATAGTCCAGCAGCCTAATTGCGTAACACATTTTCGTAAACGATTAAGACTAATCTGTTTGATTTTGACAGTTCAACGACATTCATTGCGTTATTAACATTGTTGAGCAGAATTTTTTATCGAACTTATGAAGCAATCTGTTTGAAAACGATTCAGATTCTGATTGATTGTGTATTACGCAATTAGGGTACTGAGCTGCTAACCGAAACAAGACCTGACTTTCTCAGAACGATAACACTTAAAAATTAATACATCCTACCAAAAATTAATAATGTGTACGGTATGCGGGTTGCAGAATATTTAATACCTTTTTTTGTCTTAATAAACTTCCAGAAGACTTGCAAACGTTATACAAAATGAGTTCGAAAAGTTATAAGTACAAATCAAAACGTTTCTTTACACAACACTTCTCTTAGTGTTTTAAAGTCCACAAAATGTAATAAATAAAAATAAAATATAAGTCAACGGCTCGCCAGCAACAGATAAACCCTGAGAGAGGTTGTCGTTGTGTGGCTAAAACCAATTGGTTTATATGTTAAGTGTTTTTGAAATAAATAAAAAATAAATAAATACTTATAGTACACCAACTGAGATTAATGATATATGACAAGAGACAGACACTAGGGTTCAAATTTCAAACTCAAACTCAAACCATTTATTTCAAATAAACCAATTACCTATGGCGATTATGAATTATCAAGGGGTCGGTCAGTCGGAAAGATGAAGCTAGTTGCCCATTCCAAACAGTAGTAGGTTCCTTTGGAGAAGAACGAGCAAGAAACTCCACGGACACACTTTTAAACTATTTTTTTTTTTAGTTATTGTACTGTTTACCAGCACTCATGCAAAACGTTATAATTATAACACAGTATAATGAGTGAATGTGACCCTGCTATTCTGATATCAACTGCTTTAAATCAATTTAAGAAATAACTTGTTAAAAGTCATCCTCGTACGGCTACTTGCTATGAAACGTCTTTCAAACACGTGATGACGTGACAATGATGTTATGTTAGTGTTGAATAACAGAAAAACAAAGACAATTGGTAGGTCTATGTCTGAGTGGTTACCAAGGGAAGAAATAATATTAGATTAGGCTAGGGATATGATCACTAGGGGCTTACTTCAAGGTAGATAGGTACGATTCATATAAAAAAGTAAGGAACATTATAATTAACTAGCTAACGTATTTCTGGACAGCACAACGTCCAGTAATACGTGCAGTAGTTCCGGGATTTTTTCAAATTTTCTTTCTCTAGAACCTAACGGCTTCTGCAAACAGGCGCAACACGCGACGCAAATCTCATGCAACACAAAGGCACCGCGTTTCGCGCGATAGCGGTGATATTCGCGCCTGTTTGCAGGTGCCTTCATTCAGACTATTCAAAACATTTTTAAACAATAAATAGCCAAATCTGTCCAGCCGTTCTCAAAAGTTGCGCTTTCCAACGAATATCATTTCATTTCTATAAATGTAGATAAACAAAATGTTCCTGATTTTTCTTATGATTTGAAGAGTCTAAAGAAATTTAAAGTTTTTAATGTATTTTATCCGTAAACTGTTAGTTATGATACTATGTGTGTACTTAAATATATTATCCTTTCCCGTCCAGGGTGGACTAAAAGCCGTAGTTTGGACGGATTCAGTTCAGACAGGCATCATGTTCATCGGAGTGATCCTAGTCGCGGCCGCCGGGACGATCGCCGTCGGCGGAGTGCAGGAGGTCTTGGATATAGTCAACGAAACTGGAAGATTTGAACTATCCAAGTAAGAATAATGGTCAATTAACTTCTTAAAATATAATCATTACATCCAGGTAAGTGTTTGTAGGTTTATAATAAAAGCTGGTAGTGAGTATTTTGATTAAAACGCATGGAAACTTTTTGGTCCTGTTCGGCCAAAAATGATGTGTTAGGTATATGGTAGGGGTCGGGCTTGCGGACGGCGAGCAATGGGTGGGTAGCTTGCCGTCCTGTAAGGACCAGGCCCGGGTCGACGGCGCGTTGTGTTCCACGCGCGCCTCAAAGAGATGTCAGCACAAAGTGACGGGGTCCGATAGGGCCGAGGCCTCAGGGTCGCGGGTTATTCCACAGAGAAAACCATGGCCCTGGCACAGGCAACTGAAGGAACACGGGTGGGTTTTAGTCAGTAAAAGTCTGACACGCCTGACAAGTCATTTGATGATATCCCACCCCAAAAAAAAAAAAAAAAAAGGTATGTGGTAGGGGTGTAGTGGTCTTCAAAGTACCTACCTGCTCACTATCTCCTACTGATGGTAAATTAAAATACTAAGGCGTCTCTATGTCAGTTGAATCTATTGAAGTTTACGTTATGAATTAGCTAGGAAATACGATTCTCTAGGAAAAAAATTCGGCCCAGTGCATGTCGGACCACGCACACTAAAGGGTTCCGTAGTTACGACGAATTTTTCTCAAGAACAAACTTTACTATGTAGTTGAAAAAAAATCTTCCTTACATTGATACACGTCACGGTCAATGCTCCAACTGCTTAATGTAAGTTTGTAATCGCAATTTTTATGTGGTGAAACTACAAATTAACGATTTTCGCTCTTTTTCCTTTGCTTGTGCTGTGAGACAAAATGCAAACTTCATGGTTCTAGGTCAACGGGAAATAATCTATAGGTTTTGATTTATTTGAGAGTATCAAAATATGTCGCATAAATGGCTTATATTTTTATTGTGTTAACATAAGTAGAAATTTGACTTCCTTAGAGTTCCAAGAGACCGTAGACGTCTAAGTATTTGATATTAATTCGGTCTTGACGGACAGACAGACAGGCGGACAACGAAGTGATCCTACTTGGTTACCGTTTTGTGGTACGGAACCCTAAAAAACCTCAGTAGGTTACTTTAACGTTACATATTTCAAGAATTTAATCGCCATCCAATAAAGTTCTTGTAATATGAAATGAAATTTTTAATAGTAGCTAATATTTATGTTTAGGTATAGCTACTTATTGAGAGTGCTCGTTAATTAACTAAGTGCCGATTTCAACAATTAAACTGAACGCGTTCAGCACATCTAAAACGCGTTCAAGAGCTGTCAGTATCAATATTCTACAGAAAATAATGACACTGACAGCCCTTAAACCTAGATTATGTGCTAATCGCGTTCAGTTTCATTGGTGAAATCCAACTAAGGCTTGTATGAATATGGGTTTCTGTTACAGTTGCATGATAAGAGCGATTCAATATTTCGTATTATAATGTCTGAATAGTGTATACGTAAGTACTCACAATGTATACGTAATAAACAGAAGTTAAAGATAAGATACAATCAGCACTGCAAAAGTAAAAGTCTTATTTTACACTTGTCAATAAACAGTTATCTTAGAAGCTGTCAAAACGTCAAAATTATCCACATGTTAAAAAGTTATGTGTCGATTAAAAAAGTTTAGATTAAGCATCAAAACAGTACCGATATACTTTGTTGCTCTTGATTTTCACAGTTGCAGGTACTGTGTTAACTAATCAGTGTTTATGCAGAAAATTTACTCATTTTCATATGCAAGTGTTGTAATCGTTAACCTGACACACGTGGCTTTAGTTAGTGGCGTATCAATGAACTTATTGTGATAACCTTTGAGGTGCTGATCTATATATCAGATACGTTAAACAATTTGGAATAGTGTAGTACTTGTATTGGTAAAGGGTTGTCTAAGATTGAATTCACATAACGGGTGTAAAGAGCCAAGAAAGAGTAATTTTTACTCCCTGTCTTTGTTAATTTTGTTTCGTACTGGTGCATACCTGGGAGCCTTCTGGTCACGGAGATATTGAAAGTCAAAATTCCAACTTTTACTGACGTTTTTCAGTCTTTTCCTTCACCGTCAGCCTACGGGAAAATAACCATTTAATTATGACAACATAAGGTAGTTACTGATCACCTACCTTTTTAAATAATTTCACACCATTTTTCCCTGTGTCGAACTTGTTACTCAAGGAAATTGGTTGAATATTATTTACCTCGAAGGCAATCTCGAAGAAAACAAAGAAGAATAAATTAGATTAATTACTTAAATATTGTAAGAATACTACAATTTCTATTTTATAACTGTGTATTAACAAGCTAGTAGACGGTCCCGTAACTTTTCTGCAAAGAAAGACAAGCTGAAAGATGACGTATATCAATATTATGCAAAAAATACCACATCTGTATGGCTAGATTTATTATCTACTTACGTCACAGAATATCTAAAGCGGCGTATAATCTTTGCTTACGTTTAGCGGAATTCAGGTCTTACAATATACCTGACTATACATAGTTGTATCTACTACACGCAAGTCGGTAAATTTTGTGTTGATCAATCTATGTAAACGAAACGGTTGTCATCGTATGGTAATGTGATGGGAATGAGTTAAGAGTCGTGAGGAAAGTTTTTAGTATGAATGAGGATAGCTATAAGAGGAACGATGGATGGACTGTGTGAAAGATGATATGGATAGAAAGGGGTGACTATCGAGATGACGAAGTATGCAAGAAGGCATGTTGCATCGACCCTTATAAATTGGGATATGGGCTAAATTGGCAGATGCGCTAAATTGACATATGGGCTAAATTGGCAGATGCGCTAAAATGGCGTATGGGCTAAATTGGCACATGGGCTAGAGAATGATGATGTCATCCAAAATTTGAGCTGATCTACTGGATACGAAGATTCATTAATTAGTTCGTTCGCCATGATGACGACAATGTTGATATATTTATTGGGCTGCTGCCCAAAGTAAGATAAATAGTAACTATAGTGTAGTAATTATAAATGAAAATGTATATATAGGTACTATGTAGTTATGAATTATACAGTCGTGGAGTACGCCAGTCTGAGACCCAGGACGGCAAAACAAAATGAAGTCCCCCGATTAAGTTTTGTTTATATAGATACTAGCTGAACCCGCAAACGTTGTTTTGCAAATTTTTTTTTTTGAATTTTTTTTTTGAAAAATAGATGTTGGCCGATTCTCATAGATACCCGATATGTACAAAAAAATTCATCAAAATCGGTCAAGCCGTTTCGGAGGAGTATGACAACGAAAACTGTGACACGAGAATTTTATATATTAGATTTCTAACATCCATAAACTGACGCCTTCTTCCCATGGGGGTAGGCAGAAACCAGAGAACGTCACCTGCTACGATACTTACGAACTCCTTTTGCTTCGTTTACGTTCATACACGCTGGTTGCGTTGCGAGTACTACGCACCTGGGCTTCGTTTCTAGTAACATATTGAAAAAAAAAAAACAATGACTAAAAAAGTGGGAAATTATAGGCATATGATAATATTTAACCAGCCTATAATGTTCCATTTCTAGGACACAGGCCTCCTGTCTTCGAGAGGGAGTGGGCTGTAATGTACCATGCGGGCCCAGTTCGGATTGGTAGATGTCATGCCGATAAAAGTCTAGTAGATATTTCGTTCATGCCGGTTTCCTTAGAATGTTTTCCTTCACAGTTTTGAGAGCAGTGGTGATGAAATACATTACACAAAGTAAAGTGCCTGCCTGGGTTCGAACCCTCGACCTGCAACCCGTAAGTCGGGGCCAGGGTCGGGGACGTTTATCACTAAATGTTAACCCGTGTAAAGGTTAGTTCGGAACGAGATCAAAGAAATATGAGAAAATTAGGTGATAAGGATTTGTACCGGGAAAATCAGCAGGAGTCAGGCAGTTGTTATCGATAAAGCATGAACACAACTTAGTTTTAATATTGGTATGTTATACATTTTTTGTTAAATGGCTACAGTACAGCTGTCCTGAACCGTTGCAATTCATACTGATAATAAAATGCCAAAATCTTGTAACTCTGTCGTATTTTTTTCACGCCCTAACGGCTGTACGGACTTCTATGAAATTTGGCACATAGGATACTTTTTATCGCCGTAGAACTTTCCGTGGGACAATTTCCGACATACAAGCGGGCGAAGCCGCGTACTAAAATTTTATCGGTTATTTATTATAAACTAGATTGAGTTTATAATAAATAACCGATAAAATTAATTCTACTTCGGACCATTTTAACCAGGCGATTATATATATATTCTTCAGATTACGCCTCGTTAAAGTATTGGTTACTAGGATTTATTGATTACATTAACATTTTTTTTTGTTGTCAGCTGGAGTTTTTCTCCGTACGAACGTCAGACTGGCTGGGGAGCTGTCTTCGGCGGCTTCCTGTACTGGACATGCTTCAATTCAGTGAACCAGACCATGGTACAGAGATATCTATCTCTGCCCACCAAGAGAAAAGCCATCACGTGAGTATTTGTCTTATTAAACATCCCTAGTTGTACTTATAGATATATAAAAGAGCCAAGGAAGCAGTTGAACCCCGCCAAAAGATTCACCGGTGATCGACCTCTCGACCTGAACAACCTGGCGGCAAGTCATTAAAAGATCCCATAGACAAATTTCCCACAGCTCCAATTTGTTATTCCGTGGCTCCAATAGTCCAATGCTTACTAACTCGACCTAACTAAGACCAAACTAAGCCGACCGACCGGATATGCATCGGATGCATATCCGGTCGGCTCATAAATCCTTTCCTATCCCACGGGAACGTCTTCCCTACCATTTGAGCACCCCCCGATCTACTGCTTGATATGCAATGGTCATTGTAGCACCATGAAACATGAGGCTTCAAGGGCGAGTGCAAGTCTTGGGGTTCGTTCGATAAATCGAGTCTGGTCGTACCATGCTGGGGTCGGTGCATTTCACTCATTCATTCATCCCTTGGTGTACACCAATGGCTATAAGTACTTATAGAGGTATGAGGAATAGGGTGTAATGTTCCTCATCCTTCATCAAAAGGACCTACCAGGTACTACCAGGGAACCGCCGACCCGACCGGAGTTATGTCTGGTGGGCTACTGCCTGATAATTTATTGTTGTCGGATTTATGTATTCATCAGGTGTAATGCGTAGTTCGAATGTGGCGTTATACAGAGTGGAGCTTTAATGGCGACATTAATTTAACACACGTATGTGGTTTCGCGTTTTCATTCTATAAACATATTTTAATTTCAATATACGTTATTATTTAGGGAATCATTTATATTCAATTTTCTAAAATAGCATCTTGGAGCAAACTGTACTTAAAGAACTATAGCGTAAAGCTCATTTGCCGCGGATACGGATCACAACATCATCGCATCAATGAAAAACGTGCAAAGAGTAGGCAGATTTAAGAGAGAGCCCTATGTCCGCGGGTGGCGCAGGCGGTAGTTTTTAATTTACGAATTATATTATCATATTATACACTGGACAGCAAATAAACCCGGCCACCCGCGAACTTGGAACTGTGATTCAATTTTCTCAAAAAGTATAAAACTTAGAACTCAAAGTTATATCTACAGAAATTGCGTTTCATGCTGATAACCAGCATAGGGTAGGTACTTTATGCCTGCCTTCCTTCAAATCTCATTGTAATCAAGGAAGAAACACAATGCTAACGATTTGCTCTGTTTTGACTTGAGTTCGCCATTAATGTTCTTTTTCTACAATGAGGGTAGTCGGATATTTCTTAAAATTTCTTTAAGTTTATGTCACTCGTTTGTTCAGATGCGTGTATTTTTGCTTTTTACTTTTTCCGGTCAGGAAGCAGCTCAAGCTGTACTTAGCACTACTTCAAGCAGGCCTTGCGTAACGTGAGGTAGCTCGAAGACTTCGAATCAGCAGATCTTCGGGGCATCGAGTTTACAGACGATACCTAGAGCCTGTAGTGTTCGATCGCCGTCCAGGTACAGGCAAACCTAGGGCTACATCAGCAGCAAATAATAGTTATACCCAACTTACTGTTCTGCGAAATCGGCGCCTCAACGCAGTTCAAGTCCAACAAAGTCTGCCTGACAAACGCCAAGTGGTCATAAGTTCAGATACCATCAGAAGGAGACTTGCTGAACGGAACTTGACTCCAAAGATAGCTGCAACAGGCCCAGCATTAACGGTAGCCCACCGACGAGCACGACTGGAATTTGCTCGAGAGCATGGGGATTGGACGTTAGAGCAGTGGGTAATGTGCTCTTCACTGATGAGACCAGGATGAGTCTATATGGTCGATCACTTATCGACGTCAGAGAGTATATCGTCGCCCTGGAGGACGTTATTCTCAGTGTTGCATCGAGAAAACCGCCCGGTTTATTTGCTGTCCAGTGTATTTCTCTAAACGGTGAAGGAATGGTGAGTGAAAACGTGAGGAAACCGGCCTAGAACCAACAATTAGAAGACATGTGATATTTACCAACCCGCACTGGGTCCACGTGTTTGATTACGGCCCACTCCTTCTCACCAAAAGGAGTCCTGTGTCGCAGCAGTTCGAACATTATAGGCTGATTATATGTTAATCTTATGGAATATATTTTTATGATTACTAGCCACTAGCACTACCCGTGTGTTAAATTAATGTCGACATTCTAGCGCCACGTTGTAGATGCCGCCACATACCGAATGGAAATCATTGGCATCCTTCCAGAAAATGAAATAATTTATGAATGGTAACACCTTTTGCTGTGAGACTTAAAAAAAACACATACAAAACCATAATATACATATCGGTGGTATTGTTTGTATGAAAATGCTATGGCTAATTACTAATGATTAATAGTTGCGCCGACCTCAAATAAATTTAGTTATGAGCAAGAGAATTTTGATGATGACATTACATTGTGGCGGCATCTACATCGCCACATGCGAACTATGCTTAACACTGACGTCACGCAAAATTCTGCATCGCGCATCAGAGTTTATCCTAATAGAAATGGTGGCAGTGGCGTCGCCGCGCCTTTTTTTACCATGGACTGCGTTGAATTTTTTCGTTAGTTATTTTAAAATGAATTGGTGTGGTGTCCCATACATTTTGAGCGCATAGGGTACTGCACTTTTGTAGGAAAGATCTGATTTTGTTTTTAATAATCGACGATTTTTTTTTACGCTAGTGGTTTCAGAATCATGTACTGAATCCATGGTAACATGTTGTGCTTCGGAGTCCCTGCCATCACTGTATAGTTTGTATGAAAATGCACTTTTTTTTTTGAGTTGGTCGTAATGTAAAAACTATTTACATTCATGCCAACTTTTACCCCTTGGAAGGATGCCAATGATTTCGCTCTGTAGATATGCTTATTGGTCAAAATGTGTTGTAATAGTTTCAAATGTGTTTTATAATGTTAATCAACATGCAATTCATTGCGGTAGGGTAAGTCTCTTGTCCTCTAGATATTTGTAGAGTTTAGTATAGAGCAGCAAACAGTGATAAAGTATGAGATCGCACAGGTAAATTATTTGATAAGAGCAGCATATCTGCAATTAAGGGTAAGACAACCTTTTATGCAAATATTTCACATAATCTGGTTAGATGCTAGTCATAATAGGTAGACTCGTATCGATGTACTAATCTAACAGCTGAACCCAATGACATTTATTTTCAGTGAAAGACAGATTGACGCTATTGATGATAGACAGAATAATTATTTCGGTCCGTGTCATACAAACAGCTGTACACCAAACAAATCGCTGACAACATATTATACAATATGTCCGGGTTCGGACTGTACAAACTTTAGGGGGTGATAGTTTGCTCTATTTTATCACTAAAATTATTCTACATGTGGGGTCTAAACCCAACCCCCTCTGAATGGCAGCCATTTTTGTATTTTGGATGACTTTTTCGTAGCGTTCACACTAAAAGTTATGTAACTTTGGCATTTAATGCCCGATTATCGTTAAAAAAAACTTTCCATAACGGAAAAGTAACAACAATCAGTTAAATAACTCAATAATTTTAATAAAAGCTGTATCATATTGAAATAAATGCTAAAAGATCAACTTTAGGTCAAAATTTTCATTTTTTGTTTTTTGTTTTTCAAGGTTATAACAAAAAACAGCCCGAGAACTACCTCTGTTTATGTACGTCTTTCACAGATGGTAAGTTTACCTACGTAATGATACCAAAAATTCGATTCTATGACAATTGGTTTATGAGATATTGTTGTTGAAACATAACGCATTGTGCAGTTAGTGAATTCATAACGATTTGGTTTTTCTTGAGATATTTACAGTGATGAGCAAAGAAAGATAAACAAAATTACAAGTATTAATTATTTATTTGCAAAAGTAGAAAATTTAAGAAAAAAAAGGTAAATGTGTTTATTGGCATTACAACACAAAACAATTACACCTTATAACTAAAAGGGCCTCAGCTCAGGATAATGTCAGATGACAACACAAGGTGACATCTGACGCTGGTTTTCAGCTGCAACCCACGAGTGCCATACGCCAAATACACGCATATATTTACAATACTTTTCCGTTAATGAAAGTTTTTTTTTACGATAATCGGGCATTAATTCCAAAGTTACATAACTTTTAGTGTGGACGCTATGAAAAAGTCAACTAAAATACAAAAATGTCTGCCATTGAGAGGGGGTTGGGGTTAGACCCCACATGTAGAATAATTTTAGTGATAAAATAGAGCAAACTATCACCCCCTAAAGTTTGTACAGTCCGCACCCGGACATATTGTATATACATGACGCATACTTTGGCTTTATTGGGACGTTAAAATCAGAGAATGAAAGGTTTAATATCTCCAGTACGCGTAAATTGGTGATAGACACGATATTGGGTTCAACCGTAATAATCTTTTGACATTTATTATAAGTTATTTGACCTACGAATATGGCGTGAGATTTAACCGGAAGTTTACGTTTGATTTTGTCGAAGTGAGTAATCATTTGTTATTACGATAAATCCCAATTTGCTTTTCTTCTCTACAAAACATTTAACTTGTAGTCTGTATAACCTACTTGTGCATTCGATTTTGATGGAAAAGCGAAGTGTGACTATGTATATCACAATTCACTTCTGCTCACGCTTCATCACAAGTTTTCCATCAAAATCTTCCACAATTATAGCCAATTTAGTTTTTTTTTGTTTGTTGAATGCCAAGACTGTCTGGTGACGAAAATCTATTTACGGCAGCGACGACGATGCATGTGATGTTGTAACAAAATAACGTAAAATATTCTGACTTACATAATAAACATTGCTTCACTGCCATGACTTCATGACCTACACAAAGACGTGATTAAGAACGAGTTTTCGATACAACTTTCGCTTTAAATAGAATAATCTTTCTTTATAAGTTAAGATCAATCGTCAACCTTCAAAGCAAGTGATAGTAGACAAGGCATCTTTTGGATACACTCATTACATCGTAGACCTCACCTCATACATTGCTTTGAGAGCGGACCCATTTATTTTTATTTTTTAAACTTTGTTTTTCGAGTTATTGTTTCGAAACAAAAACAAAACAATAGAATTATATGGGAATTAAGAAAACGACATTAATGTTATTTTTATACAATCGATTGTTTACGTGCCAATACTCGTACGACCTTTGTTTTGTGGGTGATTTATAAAGCGACGTCAGCAATGCGTTTTATTTGCTAAGGTCTAATTTCACCAATGAAATTGAACGCGATCAGTAGGTACATAAACTCCGTTTAAGAGCTGTCAGTGTCATTATTTTCTATGGAATATTAACTCTGACAGCTCTTGAACGCGTTTTAGATGTGCTGAAAGCGTTTAGTAACATTGGTGTAATAAGCACTCAATTCACTACGATCACAAAGCCAAATGTATTATTTGGTATTAGGGCATTATATTTTAACGGCTGATGAAGACAGCAGACTGCGAATGGGCATGTCATTACCAGAGACGACCAGATACAATGATGAACTGTAATTCCTGACCTTGTCTTTCTGTATGTCCGAGTTTTCAATATAAATAAGATAACCTACATCAGCTTTGTTTCGCAATTTGTTTTAAATCTAAATATGTAGTATTTAAATAAATAGATATCACGTATGAAGGCACGAGCCCCCGGTATTTGAACAAGACTGCTCATAAAATCTGCCGTCAAACTGCATTTACTTATGTGTTATTTCAATAAACTTTTCCCGATGGCAAAGTCTGGAACGGCAATGGCGCTTAGTCTAGATTTAAATTGAATTTGAAACTATAGGCAAATCAAAATTTCCTACTTTTCTAACACACACCAAATCTTCCAGTGCCATATTTATATTCTGCCTGGGCGCAATACTGGCAATCTCCCTCTGCGTGTGGTGCGGCTTGGCAGCGTGGGCCACTTGGGTGCAGGGGGGCTGTGATCCAGGCGGCGTGCCCCTGGTGGACGACAGGCTTCTACCAGCCTTTGTGACCTACGTATCAAGAGCGAAAAACCTGCCTGGCCTGTCGGGCGTGTTCCTAGCTGGAGTGTTTGGAGCTGGACTTAGGTAAGTTCTGTCAAATAACGAAGATCTAAGGAACAAAGACCAACATAAATCTGGGGTTCTGTTAAAGAAAGTAGTATTCGGATAAAATGTTTCAAGGGCCAAAATATTCGGGTGTAGGTACACAAAAGAACCGATGAATGCTGAAAAGAGCAGTCTCCTTGGAAAAATATGCTATAAAAATATGGCATAAATAATTTGGTTACCGATCTGTGTTTTTTTTTTCGGCAGAAGATGCTTATAAATCAATTTGTTTTTGCTATTGCAGTTTTATCTTTCTTAATGGTGCAATAAATCAGATTGTTTGGAGTAGGCAAATTGCGAATTCTAAAAATAACTACTCTAAAGTAAGGTCTGTTTTAAATTCTGTAAAAATTTTGTTTGTAAACACAACCCCGATTTCTGAAAGCCTGATATATTCTGATTAATACGGAAATCTTCTTTTTAATCTTTTGGAACTCGTATTATAATGACGTCCACAACAGTCAACCGGAAAAGCTTTTCAGCAACCGGGGTCAACGGTTTGAAATGTATTTTTTCTTTGTTTAGTTCACTTTCAGCAGTGTTAAACGCGTGCGCTCTGGTCGTGATTGAAGACATCATCCACGGCTGGTTGAAGCTGAAACTTAAGCCTTTAACTGAAGGGATGCTGGCCCGGGCGATCACCGCGCTCCTTGCCGTGGTCTCTGTGGTGATGGTGTTGGTTATTCAGAAACTGGGAGGCGTTCTCGGTAAGCCATTATGAAGTAACTTCAATTTGCCTTTTTTTGCCAGTTTTTATGAAATCTTGTTTCTATCACATGATAGAATAACTTGGGTTTTAATTTTGACCTCATTATCGGTTTCAACACGCTCGAAAACCATGAAAACAAAACCCGTAACGAAAAAAAAAATGCATGTTATAAAACCAAACATTCGCATGGAGGGGGCATAACGCTTTTTCGTTACGTGGCGATTTCTAAAATTTTACTCCTATTTCAAGCTGCGGTAAAGAACTTTATTCCAAAAACTGTAGTTTCTTTTTCTGTGAGGGGAATCCTTTTGTTGCGAGAAAGGAGTGTCATGTCAGACTCATTTTCGTCGTCAATATGTAAATTTTTCATCCTGAATTCTTTAGATTGTTAACAAAATACACATTCTTTGGTGGTTAATGATGGTCAACCATCAAGACATTGAGCTCATCCTTTATGCACTTTTTTGTAAAATTACGTGGGACAATCAGAAAGTATTGCGAAAATTAAATAAAGTTTCTATAGAAACTGTATTTTATTTTCGCAAACATTTTTTATACTTTCAAAGTACTCTCCACTAGCCTCTATACAAAGTTTCATGCGTCTGAACCAGTTTTCGAAACACTTTTTCCATTCCGCCGTAGACACCTCGTTTACAGCCTGCTCGAACGCCGACAGCTCATTTTCCGGCGACGAAAATTTTATCCTTTTGAGCAGATTTTTTCCCGACCGTGTAGCTCAGGGCTGTTTGACCGGCGTGCTGCCCAGGAAGTCCCTCGTTTTGATCGCGGTGTGCGAAGGCACGTTGTCGTGGTGGAGCAGTAGCCCGCGGAGCCCTGTGTTTGGCCGCTTGTAGCTCACAATAGAGAAAACTTCTTCCAAGCATTTGGTAGGATACCATTCAGCATTGATGCTTTTTTGGTTCCGTAAAGGAATTGACACCAAGTAGCCAGTCAAATTGAAAAGCTCGCGATCTAAATCTTCCCCCCGTAGACGTTGATTTGGTTTGAAACACCCATACCGTCGTTTCTGGATCTTATTGATATATCCAAGACCTGTAATGATGTCGTAAACACGCCAAGACGAGCCTACTTCAAATTTGTTTAACACATCACGGCACCGTTCCACCCGGGCTTGCTTCTGAGGATCGGTAGGAGGATAGTTTCACGCGAAGATACACGTGTGGAATTTCGTGAAGGCTTCCCGATCCAACCTGCAGTGTGTGTTGAATCTCTTGATACATAACTCGCCTATTGTTCTGGATTAAATTTTTCACTGTTGCAATGGACGACCACTTCTTTGTTCATCCCCCAAAGTTAGTCGATCAACGATACACGGTTGCCTTAGAAAGGCCTTCATCCATGAATGCCATTCGAAGTCTATCGTACGATTCGTCCGGTTTCAGGCGACACTTGAAATCGTATAAAATCATAGCGCAAAAATGTTCCCGGAGCGGATTTTTTTTAAAGAAATACGAGAATTTTTTGCTCGCAAACAATGTGGAGGGAAATTTTGAAATTGGAACGTACCTATTTTTACTTACAAATAATCATATTTTCAAAATAGACTATAACTGGCCATACATAAAACTTTTTTCGCAATACTTTCTGAGCGGCCTGGTATTATGCAGTATTTATACATACAAAACGAAAAAAGTTTCAAGCCGACCACTGAATCATCGCTACATTTTGTATTTAAATCAGGTGTAGCAACGGCTCTATCAGCCATCGCAGCCAGCGCAACATGCGGGGTGTTCACACTTGGCATGATGTGCTGGTGGGTGGGGCCCCGAGGGGCCCTCGCAGGGGCCGTGGCCGGCGCCCTGCTGGCCGGCGCCGTGTCGCTGGGGACGCAGGCGGCCGCCGCACAAGGGTTGAGGTCCCCACCGCTCAATATCACCTACGAATGTGCCCGGAACGCATCATATGTTGACCCAATGCTTGATTCTCTCGTAAGTATATCTGATTGTTTGTAATAAAGTGGTTATTATGAGGTGACCTGAGTCACCTAATGTTTTGCCACAAATTTAATTGGCTCTTGTTTTAGATAATAGTTAACATTTATTATGATTTATTAAACTATGTGGTATCCGACTAATTTGTATCTGGTCGGAGACCAAAAGGCACCAAAATGTATGCCAACAGCAACGCGAAATCGGACTCAAAATTGCGGAGTCAAAAGTAGTCCAAAGAAAAAAAAAACCAACGACTGAAGCGATCTTTGAAACACGTGAGTACTTTTTAATATAGATATTCGAACCGATTAATGATAAAAAGGTTTTCTACACATCTTATATATGTCACTTATTATGTCTTTAGATAGTGACTGTCGCTTTAATTTTGAAAGATGTGTGACACGAATTATGTGATACAATTTGGGTAAGTCATATTGTCAGATAAATATACAACAACGATGTCCCTCGCGATTTTCATGCACCGAGGTCTAATTTTTTTTTTGATCTGTGAAATAAAAAAAGCACTTGGCATACAACTTATTTGTGCAGTTATTGGTGGTGCTAGTTGTTAACGAACATGAGAAACTTAAACAAAAACCGATCGTAGGTATGTCCAATTCAAAACGTTAGTTCGAAAAACGGCCGTTGCACAGATAAGTTGATCGGAGTGTAACATAAGTGACAGCTTATAATTTTTTTGTGAACTTTTCTGAAGTACCTTATATATTCGACGAAATACACTCTGATGATTGTAGGTTTTTAAATTGACAATGGTTATGGTATTTCTGAGTTTATCTTGGACATTACTGACATCGGTGAATTAAAACATCGTGAGGAAACCTGGACAAGTTTGAAGTTACCAACCCATCTTGGGCAACTGTGGTGGTCAATGCTCGTTCCTTCTCTGCATGAGAAGAGGCCTTTGCCCTGCAGTGGGACAACAATAGGCTGGTATTATTATGGGTATGGCATAGTTAGAAGCCAAACTTTTTTCTTACATTTATGAGTCAAACAAGTTTTCGTCCATCAATAGTAGTAGGTATAATCATAATCGTTTATGTGCTTAGAAAGTAGGTACATAAATAAGGTGTTTACAAACTTTATGATCCCTGTACAATCTACCTTTAATTAGGCATGCGAACATTGTTTTTTTTTTATTTATAAATTGGCGAAAAATAATAATAAAAAATATATATTATTTAAACCAGGCATTATAATGTCAACAAACACATAATTTCAAATCTAAAGTGTAGTGTCATTTTAAAAATCTTTAATTGAATAATAACACTCAAGTAATAGGGCTGTCAGTTTCTTTTAAAATATTTGAATTGGGTTTTTTTTGTATAAAATCTGGTATTTTATTATATTATATGGTTGGACCCCTTCCGAAAACACTTTTCTTAAGCAAAGCTGTATTGTAGCTACCATTTTGTATTAAGTCCCTAAAAAGGCTTCTGACAGGCCCTTTTCTAGTTCTATTTTCTGACTTTAAACAGAAATATTAGTTTTTCCTTACATATAAACAACCTCCACCTCCTCCTTCCTTCTTGTGGAAATTCTTTTCATGATAAGGTATCAGAACCTATAACATTTTTCAAGTTTCTCCGCTTAATTGCTGACCCTGTACAATATCCACGTACTTAATACAGAAATACTCCCAACAGGACCCAGAAACAGTTTTCCCACTATTCCGGATATCATACCACTGGATAGCGCCACTCGGTCTTTTCGCTACGCTCTCAGTAGGCATGATCGTGGGCTGGCTGTTCGACAAGAAGGATACTCTGAAGTTGGACGCAGAACTCTTCACGCCATGCGTGTGGCGCTTCTTGCCACAAGAAGCTATAGAACGGAAAGGGGACATCAGGAGAGCGCTGGCAGAACAGGACAGTGCGCCGGCGGCACACGCTGCGCCTCTTATACTTGCTACGATTGATAAGGTAACAGAAATTGTTGGTACTGATTCTGTCGGACACGCAAAACAAACAAACTTACGAAATTGGCATCCTTCACTGAAAAAGAACCAGGAAAAAGCCAAAAATGTCCAAACTACGGCTTTTTGTCCACCCTGGATAGCATAGGATTATATAATGAAGTACATACATAACTAACAATTACGGACAAAACACATAAAATACTTTAATTTTCTTTACACTTCACATCGTAAGATAAATTAGGAACATTCTTTATCTACGTAAATAAAAATGAATTTCTGTTCGTTTATAAACGCATCGCTTGAGAACGGCTGGACAGATGGCTATTTTTAACCGACATCCTTTAAGGAGGAGGTTATATGTTCGGCTGTATGTATGCTTTTTTTTTATAAATGTTCACCATTTCTCTGTCAATTCAAAACCGATTTTTAAAATTCTTTGTTTTTTGTTTGACAGCGTATGCGCTCGACATGGTCCCATTTAAATTGTATTAACTTTGCCTGGGGTAGTTTTTGAGTAAAAAAAATAAAAAACACGCATTAAAAAGGGACATCCAAAAAAAAACGCTAAATAGTGAAAAATAACTTTAATTTCATAAGTCGGTGTAATCGTTACATAAAAAAATGCAACCCAATTGATAACCTCCTCCTTTTTCTGAAGTCGGTTAATAAAGATATTCTCATCATTCGCTGAAAGATGAAGAAAGCTGCAACTACGAACAAAATGTTTTAAGAAAGTGCCACAAAAAATCCAAGTTATAGTTTAGTCAGTTAAAGTTGACCAGTTTGGCAGCTTTAAACATGTTCTCCTCTCTTTCGCTGACTGTGTGTGATAAAAGATAATGATACCATTCGTTTGGTCGGTTGATCGGTATCGTCAGCCGTGACATCTTTAAAAACATAGCTGCCTATGAGCGGTGGATATTCTCCATATATCATGAATCATGATGCCGTAATTGCCAAGTCGTGTAGAATTACAGTTGTTATCTTTGAATCCATAAAGCATGCTAACATTATCTGACGTCACTGTATTATTATCACTGTAGTATTAATGGAACAATGGATTAATTCCCATTATATCCCGTTTCATTTTCCGATATTTTATTGTCTTATTAATCCTTATCGTTGTTTGAACAGCTGCTAAGAAAAGTTTTAAGTGTTGCTATGCTTAAATGGAAGTGGTGAATGGCCGTTTTGATGGTTTTCTATACCTAGTAACTTTTGGTCAATATTAATTTTGTATTACCTACTTTTTTCTTAGACTTTATGACTGTGACTAAAACCTATAAAACTTTGCAATTATATCGAACTAGATATTACCCGTGGCTTCGCCCACGTGGCGGTCGGAAATTATCACACATGAACGTACTACCTACTGGACATGGTCTATCCTTTCCAAATTTCATACAAATCCCTTCAGCCGTTAAGACGTGAAAAGGTGACAGACAGACACACTTTGGCATCTATAATATTGGTATAAAAGTATGGATGGGCTAGTGTGGATTAGCATTAAACATTAATAGATACGATAAACGCCTGCGAGAATTCTCATAGTAAGAAGCTCTAAACCAACGGTTGCTATATCTACTAATATATCAAATGTTTGTTACCAAGCTCCTTCGAAACGGCTGGACCGATTTGTTTCAAATTTTGTGTGCATATCGGGTCGGTCTGAGAATCGGCCAACATATATTTAAAAAAAAAAAAAAAAAGAAGCAAAACAAAGTTTGCGGGGTCAGCTAGTATTCTATAAATACCAACACCTGTATGCTACCCAGCATTCAAAACCACTCAGAAAATGTTTTGTCAGTGTTTAGTGAAATAAAAACAGCAAAAATTAAATCGAGTAATGACTAATGGACTGAAATAGTCCGTTCATGTTTCAGTAGGAACCATGCCTTTTCGCCGTCATCCGCTATGTCTAACAAGAAAATCATTTTATTTATCTTTTCTCTATTTTCAGATCGAAATAAACGGCGAGCCGAGTAGGTGAGGCAAGCAGATACAAAAACATTTTGTATGTTTATATTCATCGTGACGAAGATATTTCTCTAGTCACACAGTGATGTTTGTATTAAAATTAATAATTAACGTAATTCTATTTTGGAAAAGAAAGTCGGTTAGCGGCCGCTTACTTAGATGTATGAAATACAATTTATTTTATATTAATGAATTATTTATTTATTAATGTGCCTTTGAGGTACGTATATTGTAATAAAGAATCGTGGTCTTGACAGTTTGCATAAACCTACTTTTTAAGGAAAGTCATTAAAAAAGTATCGAGCCTTAATAATGAAGTTCATTCAAGACATTCCGTTCATAAAAGTGTTAAAATAATGCAGTGTTGATGGATAAAGTGAAGTAAGTATGTGGCATTCACGAAAGGAATATTCACGAGAATGGGACCAAGAGAGCCATTTAGTAGTGTACAAATATAATTGTGTGGTAAATATTTACGCAGCTTGCGAGCAATTAAATATATCACTGGATACATTGGCCATTTACAATTTGACAGCTACGCCAAGACAATGTGAGACAATAAGAAATAGGTGCTTCGGTACATTTCATACATTATTCTATTGTAAATGTATTGTTTACAAACTACATTTTGTATCTTAACAATTTGTTATGTAAGTTACAACATATGGTGCCAAGTTAATTGTTCGTCAAACTGTACAAAAAATTTGGAAATAAATATATTAATTAATTAAACACACTACAAATAAATTTATAATTTATCAAGATTTTTTAACGATATCTCATTATAAATATGTTAAAAAAAATCATGATAAATTATAAAAATTGTTTTAAAAGTTACAACCTACAACTACTAAGCTATTTATCAGTAGATCCTTGTTGGCTGCTACTATTTATTATGATAATAAAATTGTACAGTTTTTGTGCATGTACTTAAGATTGAGAGTATATTTTTTTATTAAATTCTTGTTTAGTTTGTAATATAGGTACTTTTATTAATTTATGTGTCAGTATTTTAGCGTACTTAGGTCCAGAAAAACTTAAATTTAAAGCATTAGGTTATTTAGATCATTTACTTAATTCTTAATCACAGTCTTGAAAAGTATTGTAGGTAATATTGTCTTTAGACAAGCAAATCTGCTGTTGATAATGTCGTTTTTACAACTGTGGTGAAGTTTTAGTTAGGTATCACTTAAATATACTCGAATTAGCTGCAACAATCCAATCTGTGAAGATCTTAATCTTATTTTATTATGACTAGCAACTATTAGGAATAAGACTAATTAACAATCAGATAATATTGATCTTATTTAGTTTTTATCAAACACCCAGAGAAATAACCATATTTAAATAACAAAAGAGTTTATAGGATAATCTAGAGAAATCGGGAGATTATCCGCTATACCGTTTTTTTATTAGTATCATGTTTAAATCGTCTGAAAATATTTTTTTTAATGCGATGTTTCCATTTTTCGGTAAGAATTAACTCAAAATCATTATGTTCAAAATGGATCCGAAGTCAATAGACAAAAATTCCTTTGTATATTCACTGTAATGAAAAAGGGCCAGAACAACGAAACGGCACTAATATATTTTATGAATTGAATCGCTGTTTGTGCAGTTAGGAAAGTTAAGCAAATTGACAACCTACGCCAGTTTGCCGTGTCATAGCCATTTTAAATTGGTATTTAAGTTGGTAGTCAATTTACAATTAATTTCCTGACTTTATTTACGTTTTGTAACTATTTTAATAATAATTATGATATACTGTTTGTATGTTTTGACGTGGAAAGAGTGTTTGTATGGCTATGTGATTTTACTTTAATACTGTAGTATTAGGTTTGTTACGTGTATTCGTTATTGCCGATAATACCAACATTTTCTGAGCAGTGCTAACAATGCACCACTTTTGTACCTACTTTGCCCGCACAATTAATAGCGTTGTACAAAAGAAAAATTTAAAGAACTTAATATTTTGTATTGCTTTCAGAGGCTTTTCAAGCCTGGTTAATAAATAGCTTTTCAAATTCTGACTTTCAAGCTGCAGAGAGCATCGCTAGAATTATCATTCAACTATAAAAATGTTTGAAAATATATCTATAGGGTCGACTAGGGTGTAATACAAAACCACCAGTCTTGGCTGTATTTAATGTATTTATAACTCTAAGTTCGTATTGCACACATTCTTTTAAAAATAGTTTCATTTTCTAAGCACAAATTTAAGTGTTAATAGATCATATTAGATAAGCACCTGAAATGAATTCAGATAATATTATTTATAAAATATTTTGTTACTTTTACATTAAACTTAAGAACATTGTATTATGTATTTATATAGTTACATATAAACAATGTTATTATTGTTACAAAAAATAAAAGTAATTATAACAACAAGTTTGGTTATTACCTATTTCAAATTCAAATGCCGCCATTTTAAATGGGAATTATTTCGAAAACGTGCGGACAATTTCGTCTCGGGAAGTTTGAAAAGTTATAAAATTTCGGGAGGAATGGAGACGAGGAGAATAACCTAAACAGTCAGGTGTTGGCAAATGTGGTCGGATGGTGATTTACATTCGACGCGCGCTCTCCGCTATTAAAAGTGGGAGACGAACTGTGGCGCTCCAGAGCTCCTGACTTAAGGGGTGCTGTGGTGGCAACACACCCTGAGATGTGGCACGTGTTCTTTGTTTAAAGGATTTGTTTTGGAAGGACTGGGAAGCGGTGGTGACAGATTATGAAAATGGTTTACGAAAACAAGCACATTCTTAGCACTTCAGAAAAAGGTTCAATATTTATTGAGGGAGAGCTTGGTTATCCAAAAGATGGCATCACGTTATAGCTGGAAAGAGCTTGTATTTTTTACTGTCTACAAGACCTATTCTATAAGCATTGGTCGGAAGACCGGCGTGCGGCCAAACTTTCTTCTTTGTCGGAGCTTCTGCAACCAAGATTGCAGCCAATACTACGATCAGTCTTGGTCGTGACCACATAGTGCGTTAGGTCCTTGATTAACTTTTCCAAATACTCCAATTCATCAAATTGTTTAATTTACAATTTAGACGCAACCGCTCGGAAAATCAGCATCGATACCAACGCACAGACATTTACCGTCAACGACGCGTACAAACTTATTCGACTCGGCAATAAAATGGCAAATTTCTGACAAAAAGCCTCGTAAAACTGATTGCGGCGTCGAAAAGCCTCGGAGGCTCGATCGTAAACTGAATTGGCCTAGGAACTGTTTAATTGCGAACAGTAGCTTGCAATTAAATATACGTAAAACGAGTACGGGATATATTGCTGTTTGTTTTGTTCGGAGAAAATATTGTCTATCAAGACGGGTTAAAACAGCATTAACGACTACCTACTTTAAGAGGTTACTTACCGGTACCAGCTAGGAAATGGTGAAGTGTTCTAATGTGTTTTGTGTAGTGGCTTGTATTGAAGTTGCAACCACTCTCTAAAACAGTACTTCAATCTTAATCCAAAATTATGGGCCGATTAGCTATTAGTAGATTAATTGCCTGTTATGCTTATGAACAGAAACCACAGAATACATAACCTATGAAACATAGTCTTGCTGTATCATGACCACTTTAGTTCTCTGTAAGGTTTGCGTACAAAACAATGTTACCCTCAATGTATAATATTATTATATAACATTTTGTACGTTTTCTGGTGCACATGCTCCAATGCTATCCAAACAGTTAAGCTACAAAATAGGGTAAACGTAACGAGTAATATTATCTGAAGTGGGTAGAGGCGTAGTATTATATTATCTGTGGTAGAGGTCACAGTCCTGACTCGGCGTAACAAATTCTTTGATTCTTTAGCTATCGAGTAATGTATTTATATTTTGAATGTAGTTGATAGATACGTAGCTGCAACACTAAACTGTATCCCCCGATTTTGTTATCAGCGTTCTTTTTAAAGGCCTCCTACTATGACAACAAAGGGGGATGCCCGTTTTCGGACAATAACTTACGTATAAGTAAAAAAAACGTCGTAATTTCTATTTATTTAACAAGTTATTCATTTATTCGAACAAGTTTGCAATATTTTTGCAATAATAAAAAGTACTGAAACGATAAATGACATTCACGGTTGTGGATAAAGCAGCAGTGTTGCCAATACTTATCAATTTCGTTCACGAAATAATCGATCATGTTTTCATGGATAAAAAAAATAAAAAAACACATCCGTAATGCTTGTTATACGATCTGTTATAACATAAACGGTGTTATGTTTTTACTTTTGATATTATAATAATGAATACATAGGATTGTAACAAAAACGCTACCAGACATTTTAATAATAATTCAATTCATGTTTAGCACAATATAGATCAAATATGACAAAAAACGTACTTACCTTCAGTGGGGTTTTAGTAGTGATTATAATTTTGTATTAAATTATGATTCGAATAAAAGTCGATATCGATTTCTTTGTTTTGCTAATGTGGCAACATTGAGTTACGCTGGCTGGCTGTCAAGTCAAGACACAGTCAAGTGTCAAATCACAAAAATTTCCAGAATCTACTTTTATTTTTTGCGGTTGCCTTACTGAGTTTAACTCTTGCGGATTTGTTATTTTATCCATCAGCATATTTAATGGATTCCGACAATTATTTTAACCCTAACTTTAAATATCCAATGATAGTAAAGCAATTACGTTAGTCAAGATTAAAAACTATTTTATCTTAAAACCCTAACATTTTTGTAAACCAATTCCTTGTCCAGTTAAACGTTTAAATTGCATTTTATCCTATCCATATATTTTAAAATGTGTGCACTCGAGGCCGAAGTGTCTATGGACGGTGGGCATTCCACTTTAAAGACGTATTCACGTTAAAAGATCAAAAAGATCCTTCATCCGTATTGTCGAAATCCTGTTTTCAAACTTCATGACTTCTCAGTCCCCTTTTGAACGAAACGAAGCGATACCTTGGTATCATAAGCAACCTTCACGTTACAACCATCACGACGTATTCTACAAAGATATTGTCATTGCTGTCTCCGTGTTAACAATACCTTGATCTAAACAGTACTAATGAAGGACATAATGAAGCTACCCACAGTTACACAACTTTATTATCATCGTAAAGAGCACGTGGCCCATCGTGGTAGACGCCAATTAATTAATGAGCCAACTCGAAAATATATTACCCCATTGGGACTTGGAAGGTGTTCCGTATAACGGTCTTACCCGCTTCATACTTAAGACTTCTGAACGTAAAATGAAATTTTATTGTTTTTTGTGTTATGTTGACGCACGTTTCATTTGTTGTTAGAGTAATTTAAGTGTGGTTTTATTATTGTTAGTTAACTGTTTGATAGCATTCTTTACTGTATTTTAGAAAATTACAATAAAGAGCAATAGTACCTACCTACGGTCCGTCGTCGGAGGCAAAGGTCAAGGTACATCCAGACAGAGCGGGGCATGCGCCGCAAATGTTTTTAGGGTTCCGTACCCCGAAAGGAAAAAACGGAACAAAATCAAAATCAAAATATTTTATTTCACATAAACCTACATGGGCACTTATGAAACGTCAGATTCTAGGTGCACGGTTCCAATTGGTCGTTTCCTATGGAGAAGAGCCGGCAAGAAACTCCATGGTTACTCCTTTATATGATCTTTATACCTTTATATGATCACTTTGTTGTCCGTCCGTCCGTCTGTCTGTCTGTCAAGACCCTTTTTCTCAAGAACGCGTGGAGGTATCAAGCTGGAATTTATATTAAATACTTAGGTCTACTGTCTCTTGGTGCTGTGAGAAAAGATACAGCCGTTAAGCCTATCAAAACCTACAGGGTCCTTCCCGTGAAATCAGAATCTTGAAATTTGGTACGAAGCAACGTCTTATAGCACAGATTAAGGAAAGATTGCGAAAACCGTTAATTTTTAGTTACATAATAGTTATAATAAAAATATATTTTTTATAATTTTAAACTTCTACCCCTCTCCTCATGAATGCGTGTGAACTTTTACTTATATACCTACAGGTTTGTACGGAACCCTCGGTGCGCGAGTCCGACTCGCACTTGGCCGGTTTTTTTTCACTCCTCTTGCTCAAAAAGACCGTCATTGTGCGGATAAAATAGATTTTCCTCTAGGGTTTTTTTTTACAACTTTTCTGTTACTAACGAGCCTACAAAAACGAAAATTCTATTCATAAGTAGAATAACCATGAGTAAAAACATCACTCGATTTTTTATTACTGTTTCATAAAATAAGAACATTTAATTTTTGAAAATAGAACTAAAAGCGTCTATCTCTTCGGTAGATTAAGTGCATTGCGTTACGGCTACAGAAGAGTTAGAATATTTTGAATTTTTCTTTATTTGTTGACCGTATTTATTTTACAACAGTGAAAATGTCATTATCTAGTTAGAAAGGAGCCTAATTTGCAGATACAAGAGAAAGGAAAATAAGATAGTTTTCAATCTGTTTCCTTCAAAGCACAAAGCATTTATTTATACTTACGAAAAGTTTATGATCTGGGAGGACGGAAAATCGAGTGGATTCGTTCACGGAAGGAGTTTAACTTACGTATTTTGAAGAACCAAAAAAATCAATGTTCAACCCTTTGGAGCACATATTCAATGGTTTGAACAACTATACAGACAATACATAATGTCAGTATAAATAATTATAGGCATACCTAAATTTATCGGCTTTTTCCAAGAAACTATCCACCGGCTACAAAGCCAAGAAACCCAAACTTATCACGAGGAAAGATATCTAGAATTTCGTAAATAACAAATACAAAGCCACAAAGGTACTACCTACTTCCTACTACCTATTTACATTTGTAAAAGTATTTATATTATTTTCATCAAACAAAATTGGTAGGCACCAACCAAAATACAGTTTTAGCACCCTTATTTTTGTTTTACTGGTTGCCTTAATTTTTGGGATTAGCAGTGCCTGCATATGGAACTGGCTAACATAACAGTGGGAGATGTCGAAAATGATGCCCATCTTTAAGCCATAAATCTGTCCAATACAAAGACAAATAAGGAGAGGAAATTCGTTATAGGTGGAGAATGTAAAAAAAATGTCAAACTTTACCAAGATAACCAAGATTTACGGCCGAATGGTGGGTGCACGCCGAGATATTTTTCTCAATTGTCAAAACAGAAAATGCACAAGGCATACATTAAATTAGCAACATGCCAGAAGAGCTCGCCACCCATCTAAATTTGCCTAATCCGTAATAGTACAACGCTAAAATGCCACGGTGGATGAAGTTCCGATCAAGTGTCGGGAAGCTATATAGAGAACTCCATTAAATACAAATTTCACCCAGCGTTTCACAGAATGCGTCAATATTCTCCCAACTAGCCCACGACCATCGACATCAAGAGATGAGTCATTGGGTTAACTCTCTACGTTTACCACACAGACAACTCAACATTCATCCTCACAGAGGACTGAAGAAAACAAAAACATTCGTTAAATACTACTACTATTCATTATTGTATTGTATTATTTTATTTTCTCGCAATCGTAGTGAAAAGTTGAGTGTAACACACGGCACTAAAACCCATTGTTACTCGGTTTCTATTTACTCCCTCGCTAAAGCTCAGGAGTAAAACTACCTCGTATAGGTATCTATAGTGGGTCATTTTAGCCCCTTGTATAACAATCAACAATTTATTTATATGTAAGATGCCTCAGCCGTAAGATGAAGCAGCCAAACATTTAAAAAATCTTTTGCGGCATACGCCTTCTCGATGTCGGTACGCGGCTTTAAATTTGCTCTAACCGTACGTACCCATGTCCCGAAAAACAAACCACGCTGAGAAGAGGCAGCTCGCACATTCCGTAGATGGTGTTTCCGAGGTAATTGCGATGTTATGTGTGTCAGAGGTGTCAAAAAGTAACAGAAACTCGACAATCTTGTGACGCGTTAAATCCTATGCTAGAAGTCGTTTGTTCGTGTCCCGCTCGTCAGTTGTTTTAAGATCTCTTCACAAAAATACGCTTGTAACTTTTGCAGCGCATACTAATAAATGCTAACGTTAAACTTCTTTTACAACAAAGCACTTCCAAAAGCGACTTTAACAGCCTCATTTATAACAGCGATTTACTTTGTGTGCACAATCACGGAATGTCTCCGTTATCTTCAAGTCGTATCGGAATCCTCCCTCCGAAGACGGTCATTGGTCGGATGGTCGCACATTTACGCCCCACACTAAGACATTATACGGATACCCGTGTCATTTACACAAAGAAAAAGTTTGAGACAGTTTAGTATGTGAGCAGGACAGAAAAAGTTTGCCAGATTAAGTTTACCAGTACATTTAAACACATAAAAAATTACGATAAAGTGCGTTAACTTAAGACGAAGAGTCAGCTGCTTCTTAATTAAGTATGCAACGTGTGAAACAATATTAAAACTAATTCGTCTGTTTATTGCTTTAGGACTACAATAATTTAATAATAGCTAGCGCCTTTGGTGATAGATTAATAGACTGTGCAATTAACTGAAAAGGTCGTGTTCTATGCTTAGGTTCTTCTAGTACTTGTGATAGACTTCTACCTATAGGTACTTTATGAAGTTCTTAAAGTAGTTCATAGTCATGTCATCTCTACCATGCCAACTTCAATACGAAGGCCAAAGAAATCGACGCACATGGCCAAGCCAAAGACTGTCGTTGTCTACTTGATCCCGGAAAACTCCATGACAGAAATAGTAGGCTGCAGGCTAAATAGCTCATACAGTAAACTATGAAGGTATAATGATTGTATCTTGAAGAAGTGAGATTGAAATAGGCATTTCTTGAAGGCTGACTTAATTATTAGTTCGTATTCTCCAGTTCAATGCAAACTACAATCCATTTAGTTGAAAAAGCCAACGCACAAGAAAATCATCAAGCTCATCGCCTATGCGGTGTTTTTAACAAATAAATCCATGTTAAACATTTCTTATGAATACGGGTATACGGTACAACCAAGTAGATACGTGACATTGTCAAACAGCGCTAAATCGTGTGGTAATGTGAGCCGGCCCGGACAAGTGTGATGTTGTTTCATGAATATATTAATAAGATAAAATCAAATCAAATCAAAACGAGCACAGTCTACGTAGCTCATGCACTCAACAATAGTTAGGTATAATGATCGTGTCCTGAAGAAGTAAACTTGCAATAAGCATTGATTGAATAATGGCTTGTTAAAGTACCACTAACTCATTGCGAACCGTTATCCATTTAGTTAATTACCATAGAAAAAACCAAAACACACTTGACCAGCACAACAAAATGCAGATGACGGAAACTTCCTCGATTTTCCACAAAAAAAAAACGTGTTCAACTATTCAACCATTTCCAATGAACACGGAAAAACTAAGTAGATACGCGACATTTCCTTACACCGAGCTTAATCGTGTGGTAATGTGAGCCGGGAGGAAAAGTGCGACGTTGTTTTAATTGAGTTTTCTTCCCTTTGCACCTTTGTGGCGACGAGTGGTGTCGCCCTCGAGGGTAGGCAAAGATGAGGTTCTGCGGAGCGTATGAACTGGAGGTGGCTCCAGTTTAGTTGAAAACTGGACGATTGACACAAATAAAAGGTTTTTTTTGTAAGACTTATTTAGTTAGTTTTCAGTTCAGCACTTAATCTATGGATAGTTTAAGTCGTACTTCAAGAGCTTAAGATGACGCATGTTAACTAAAAACCATGTTATCATTACTTTTTTTGCATTAAGTTTTATTTTATTTTTCTTTCCTTTTTTTGTGTTGTCATAAAACAACAAAATTGTGTCATTATACTACGAGAGGACACTGGCTCCTGCAACACAGTTTAAACTAGTGCAGGAGTCAGAGAAATCTATCTTATTTTGTACATCTTGTTTTATGTCAATAAATATTTTTAATTTTTTTTTTTAATTTTTTTTTTTTGGCAGTTCAAACTACATTTAACAGATAATTAGTCAACCTGTAGGAACGCTTGTGCCTACTGTAAATACAAACACGATAAGTCACATGAATGTTTGCAAACAAGTCCTGCAGTATCTACCTACGGGATCACTGTACATAGAACAGTTGGTTTTACAAAATTATGATATCACTTTTATGGTGCAACATTTTTCCGCTGAGCGGCAGTCGACGTCGGCACAGAACGTTGTCGTCTCATTTAATCGCCGCATTACATGCAAAGTGCATCTCTTACATGTAAAACAGTGCCGGCGGGTATTTAAATTTTCCCCTTTCCCCGTAATTCGTTGAGTGCAGACAAAGGCTTTCAGAGGAAATATTGTTAATGTGTTACCCAATGCATTTTACCTGACTCACGCGCTATACATCTGCGCGCGTGTACGCCATGTTTTTGAAGAAGTGGCGCGGAAATTGATAAATTAGATAAAGTTACTCAAGCGGGAGAAAATTAGCATTGTTTTGCCACTCCACAGTTTGTGTGCTCAAGGGTAGGTACCCAAAGCTAAATCAAAACGGGGCGTAATCCTCAAGTGTCAGTGGGTTCATAAAGCTACCAAAGTACAGTTAAAGTGAACGTATGAGCAGTTTAACCGCAATTAAGCCTGTTTGGCGAAGAAGAACGGGAAAAACAGTGCGAAATAGACATTCGAATATAGCGGCGAAGAGTCAACAAACGAATTTCCGACGTGTCAAAGTAAATCTCTAGCCGACAATACGAATGGCAATAAAATCCCGCCGTCGGGGGTTCAACTGGCGATTGGTAAGCTTCCCCCCGCCCCTACCACGAACCGATTTCGATAAAATGTTAATAAATACAGCGATTATTATGAGGAAATAAAAGTCATTGCGCATTTTTGTTTTAGTTTGTGATTCTATTGAACACCATTATCATGAATTAAATACTCAGTTTGAATATTTAAACCTTTAGAAAGCTACGGTTGTATTTGCAATTGGCGTTGGTCCTGCGTAGGCGGCTACGCGACGTCTACGAAGCGCCTACACCGCTACGAAGCCTACGCTGTACAAACGAAGTCACTGTGATTTGTTATAAACACTAAAATACAAGATTATCTCTAATTCCGGAAAACTAAGGATTTGTTTTGCGGGCAGATCTATATATCTAGTGCTTCCTTATCAACATAGGAATCTATTTCGACAATAGTTCAATAAGAGAATTACTTCTCAGATAATTCAGCGTTTTCCAAAAAGCTTTGTATATGGTAGGGGTGATGTCCTAAGCTGTGTTAAAAAGGTCTACTTTTCGCAGTTTTCGAGAGGATCGAGTAGAACGGTGTAATTTGTGAGATAAGCGGCGGTTTAGCTGGACGCTGGGCGCCGATAAAGATCAGCCAATAAGAGGGGGTCTCGATAGAGTGTGGTCTAAGCTTTCGTTTTTTACAGATAAGGATTATGGATTGAATACATTAGTGGTATCTGCGGTTTTTTTCAACTGACCACAGCTCTTTTGGCGATTGTCTTATAGATCTGGTGCGTGTGATTATGCGCAGACTTTCACTAGTTGATAAGATGAGTATCATCATAATGACTCGAATTATTTGCTCTCCGCATTATGTTTTCGTTCTGTTTGATGTTAGTTATCAATAGTGCTATTCTGTAACCATCTCACCGTGAAAACTTAGGTGCAGTGAGCGTCTGATGCTAGAGATTGACCCAGACGGGATGACACTAACAGCTCACTTCACGTAAGTCTTCTGGGAGAAATTTTTACAGAATCGACATGCTGCAGTTTTTCTTCATGTGAAAGCAAAAGTGCGCACGGGTACTTTACTAAATAAAAACAGCAAATGCTGAAATAATGGCATTAAAGTGTAATGTTTGCTATAATTTGCAGGCAAAGGCGTCTCGCAGGCGGTATGTGAAGAGACTTACCGGCGGACGCCTCGCGGCCATTAATTGAACTCCGTCGCCGCTACTTAATTTTCAATAGACCGGAGCACCGGCCGCTCCACCAGGTGCACGCTTTGTGCCTCCACTGTTTGCTAAAGCCCTCGTATTTATTTTAGATTCCATTGTATCATGCTCCGACGCTTTGTCGGGAAATAGCCCTCGTATGTACCACTGCTTTGTTAATTTTATTAATACGTGAAACATTATAAAACGCGACCGCACGAGCGATTTAATGAGTTTTATTGTTAAACAGAGAGTAATGTGTTCGAAGCGCAGCTAAGATGTTGTTTAAATTCATACGAAGTGGGGAGCAAGAATTTAAATGTTCTAATTCGAGCAGCTCATTTTACAATACGCGAAGTAGCAGGTACAAACACCTGCTACATTCGATTTATCATATGACATGGGTTCAACAATTCATTTCCAAGTCTGAAGGTGGGCAACCCTAGCACGTGGAGAAACACAAGGATGCAAATAATCCGTTTCATCCCACAATCTAGTGGAGTTCAAAAGACAAACATGTTGGAGATATTTACGTTGATCCTGTAGAGCCGGACCACGGCTAAATAACTGGGCATTCCGGTAACAAAAGAATTTAATAACACCGTGAGGCTAGGGCGGTCTCGCGGGCGGAGGCGCGGGGCGAGGGCGACCCGCCCTCGGCCGGTAAGCTTATTATCGCGCTGGGCACCACCGCCAAGAACATATTTGCTTTGTTGAATGTCAACGACGACGGTGGCCGCACCGCCGCACCGGGTCGCGCGCCCCGTGCACACAGTTGCGCGCTCGCTTAAACATTTAAGAGCACCCAATGTTTAGCGACAGCGCAAATTAAAATAGGCTTTATACCAAATCTAATTTGCGAAGTAGGGAACTCGCTTCGTTTGACGAGTACCTGAGTCAAGTCAAGGTAGATGTTTGTATTGGAAATTGAATTAATTCTGCTGTAGAATTACCTACTAAATATAATTGATATTAGGTGCGTATTTTGTCCTCTTTTCTCATCAACAGTGTAAATATAATTACGAGAAATCAAAAGCTTTTAAGAACCATTACGCAATTCGGAACAACTTTGTTTACTCAGTTAATTGGTTAATTGTCTAACAAGAAAATGTTTTTCAAAAGTTAATGCTCGCACAGTATTTAAATATAAAATTAAGCTTTTTAACCTACTTCAAAAAAGGAGGTTCTGTATTCAACATGTATGTATGTATGCAGGTGTGTATGTTTGTTTTGTCAACGGTTTTCTCTAAAACTACTGATCCGATTGGATGGGGTTTTCGTTATTTAAATGCATTTTTTCTGGAAAGGTTTTAGTATGTAATATAATTATCAGGATCTGATGAAGATCTTCGGAGATAGAAAATGGAACTCTTTAATAACTAACAGCAAATGACCCGCGATTGGTGCGATCGTATGTCTATGTATTGTTTACACCATTCCATAACATAAAATCACGCCTGTACGGATTTAGGTGGTAAACAGATGTGCACAGTACAGTACATTTTGAGTTACGTAAAAAAAAGTGTTGGTGGTAAAAAGTTTTTATTTTTTTCACTTTTTAGTAAGTACACAATAAGTGAAGAAATTAAAAACTTTTTTTGAAAAAAAAAAACCGTCGTCTAAAAAAAAATTGTGAAAAATAACTTTACTTTCGGTTATTTTACACGTTGTAGTGTTTTTTTGGAAGACGGTTGTTTTTTTTTGCAAATGTCATGCTACTTTTTATTTTCTATCACCTACTCTTACTTCAATATCAGCGTCAGGTATATTTGCCTGACACATGCTGAGCTGGCCTCCCATTTGGTGCAACATTGGGACGTACAACGCACTGTGCTCGTCTAATTTGAACTTAATTTGTTTGGGTTTGTTTTTTTTTTTTTGTTTTTTTTTGTGTATTTTGGCACGTTGTTTATATTTATTATTGTAACTTTTTAACATTCTATTATGTTATTGTGTGTTGTGCTGCGTCTTTTGTGTGCACCGATTTATCTATCTATCTATCTACTTTCTTTAGAAGTTTCAGTAAAAAAAGCGTTGAACATTTTTAAGATGTGAAATAAATTAAAAACAGAAATGTTATATGTAAGTAATTTCATTTCCACATCGCAATAACTATAACACCCTCCACTATAATATTTTGGGTTTTCAATGAATACATAATTAACCACACATACTCAAACATGGCCCACAATTAGCCATACATGTTCCCGAAAACTTTCAAAATCAACATCGAGAGGACCATTGAAGTTTACAAGTAGCATTAAATGAAACTATATTAAAGATTCAGCGAGGGTTCGTTAAGTTACACCACACCGCTGGTGGAGGTCCGCGAAGCCTTTGCTGGTAGTTCTGAATAAGTCAGGAGGACATAGAGGTAGTTTGCTAGAAGAGGTACAAACTATTCAGTAGGATTTGTTGATATAATTTATTTGATTGAGACTTTGAATTTATGGGCTTGTGCACAGCGGCACGCACCATCCACCAAGTAACTGAAACATTTATGGATAAGTTACTTAACTTGAGAAGAAGTGGTGCAACCAGGCCGGTCGTAAAATAAAATGTCTTTTTTTTTTACAATATTTCTCTTCCACAATTTCCTTTAAATATGGATTTCATGAATCAAAAAATGACTAGTTTATGTATTCTGTAAAACAACAACAAGGATTGACAAATATTAAAAACAAAATGACAGCTGAACAGCTTTCGCGAAACTTAGTTTCAACAGTGTGTTTGTCCAGAAAAATCGTCGGGACAACTCCTTAAGTTAGTTGGTAGTATAGTTGTTCTAAAAGATCATCACCACCCTGGTGATCAACAACAATTCAGGGGAACTGAGCACCCTAGTCACGTAACTTTTCACCTCAAACCCTTTACATAAAATAATTTGGGCCCAAATGAATGTCAAGACAACCATAACCTAAAAAAAAAATGAAACTTTGGATTCGTTTCCTTTTCTCTAAGTAAGGGTCAATTTATACTAGCGGAAAGTCGAAGCGCATCGAAGCGTCTATCCAAAACGGAACATAACAAATTCAACCTTGACTGCACAGCGTAACGCACACATTACTTCTGAGATTTTAAAAAGACGCGCGCATTCTTCGGAATTCGCGCGTCTGCGCGTGAACAACGCTGATTGGTGATCGCTTTAGTTGTAAAGAATTTGACGCTTCGATGCGCTTCGACTCTGCGCTAGTATAAATTGACCCTAATAGTTAAATTTTTTAGATTCTATAACTTATCTAGAACATCTTAACGTTACATCGTCAGTTGCGACTGCTTGTACGCATACCGCTGCATTTCTTATGCTAAAGAAACGCGCTGTTTTGATGGATAACAATTTTATTCGGAAACATTTTAGTGTCAGTCAGTCGTAAAGAGGAAAGATAGCATCAGTTTGTGGGTACAGACTATCATAGAGTTTATGTTTTGCTATCAAACCTAAGGTTAGGTCTTCAAATTGATGCCTGCAGTTAACTTTATGTAATAAACTGAATGTTCTACGAGTATCTGTTTGGGGTCAATCATGATTTAATGAAATGGGTATATTGATCTGATTTTGATTAAAGTTTCGCTGGTGTAGTTTTTGGCATTAATGTATTAGTTTCTTCTGATTAAAAGCAATAAACAAAAAAGAACATATTTTTGACGCTAAATATTTTCTTAAACATTTTAAACAAAATAAATCACAGTTATGTTCTCGTCACAGCTTGGGGTAAACTAGCTACGTTCTCAATTCTCATGGTACATCGCGATGCCGGGCGGTGGCTAATCGGGTTATCTGACCGCAGACCGCTGCCACTCAAAGGACCTTGCAAAAAGCCATCCCTTTGACTACATCTTCAAATATTTGTGCCGAACGCCACGACCGCGCATTATTTTCAGTATAAACATTCATAATCCCATGAAACTTCGGGTCAAAGCTTATTTTATTTTCTGTGGTACACGAGAGTATTTGCATTCTGTCAATCGTACTTTTTGGTTCATGTTGATACATTTAAATTAGGTACGTTGCTTGTAGCTCCTGCGCATGTTTATTGTTTGCTGAACGCTTAAGTTTGGTATTTGTCATCATATTTAATGTCGTTAGGTTAATTTTGAAAATCAGGCTTTTGATCTTCGTGGAGTAAGACTGGTTAAAGTTTAGGCAAATGCGTTAAAAGGCTGGTAAACATTGATGCGACGCGACAACGCGACACAACGGCACGTCGTATCGCGACGAGTGGTGCCTTTGTGTCGCCCCTGTTTGCGGGAGCCTTAAAACAGTATTTACTTAGTTTAATTAGGAAAATATTTTTCCATGTCTAAGACAATGTTCTTAATCTAAACATACGTTAATTATGGACATTTAATTAAACGTGCATCCCGTCAACAGCAGAAGCCGATGTTCTAACTAATCGAAACACCACTGATTAAACTTACACGTTTACAGTCGCGAGCAGATGTTTGCGCGGTGGGATTTAATATTGATAGAGAGGATGTCGGTCCCGCGGCGCACGCTCCAGCAAAGCGACTGTGTCAACGTGTTTACGATACCTGACATCTTGCAACTGGTGGCTGTTTGTAAACATATTTACTAAAGTTCGTAGGTACGCAAGCAATAATATCCAGTACCCTAAAGAAATAATACCACAAACACATAGGTCCATTGTAAAATCCACCGCTTACCCTTCACTCAAACGTACGTCTCAACATGCCAACTTTCATAAATATCAAAGCAGGCTTCCCGAAAACAATTTCTTGGGAATCCAGCGGTGTTCACACGTCGCTCCGCTGCCGGTGGCTAACACAATTTTATTCGAGCATAAAAAACGAGCTCATCATGCAAACGCCAAAGTCGTGGGACGTGGCTCGCTCCCGCGGTAAAACAATTTATCTGCATCGACGGAATTACGGCGGTGCGCCGTGAATAAAATATGTCGCCGGCTGTCAGTAGAACGAAGACGTTGTCTGTGATGGCCGACAGGGGTGCCCGACGCGAGGCGCGACCTGCCAGTTCGCATTGACTGCCAGTGCAATACACTTGCCATGTGCGATAAACTGTTGAATATTTCTCAACCTGTATCCGACAATGCTTGTATTCAGTACCAAATACGGTGCTGAATGCATGATATTTTGTACCTTTTAGATTTTAAACTGTGCAACGACATTGTATACAAATGTATGACATATTGAGCCGTGTGTGGACGAGCAATTTTTCAAGTTTTTACAGTAAAGTTTTCATAAAAAAATAACATCTCAGGGAAGCGTTTACACAGTGGAATCATTACTTTTAATGGCAGTCATGAAAATTACGTCATACAACTTTCTTAACAAACGTTTTACATATTTTCTTAGTAAATTTTAATAATATTACGTCTATGGTTTGAAACATAGACGTTTGAAACTTAACTAGGACGTAGTTGATACCATACTTACAAACTGAAATTATTTGCTTCAGCGAATTAAAACAAAAAGTCCGTCAAATCTATACAGTTGTGTCGGCATCTACACCGCCACATGTGAACTACGAATCACACTGACGTCACGCAAAATCCTGCATCGCGCAAGCAGCAACCGTGCAACGTCCCGACATCAATCGAGGGCAGTTGCCCCCCAGACACAACACCCGTCTGGTCGGACCTTCCTTAGACAGTCATGATATTCGTGTCTGTTTGTGTGACCGCATGGTTCTTCTAAACTTCGCAACGGATTTTGATGCGGTTTTCACCATAATTTAGAGAACATCATGTGGAAGGCTTTAAATGTGTATTAAACATTAAATTTAAAACTTACGTACATTATAGGAATACTAAACACCGTGCTAAGCTTGGGTAGCTCGTTTAATTGTAAAAAAAAGCAGTTTCCAAAGACCGCATATTTTTTCGCGGTAGCCCTGTTCGCAAATTTGACGGGCGAAGAGCGACGTGCGACAGGATCCAAGAATTAGGTCCCGCGTACGGCGCGAGCGTCGTATTTTCGTAAGTTGCCCCGATGACGAGTGGCTCGACTTGACGTGACATCCCGCAGGTAACCCGGTACCAGCCCTCCGGGATAGGATCAAATGATTAGCTCATGAAGGTTAGATGTACGTGAATATGTATTTGGAGGAAGACTCGTGATGTATTTTTTTTGTTTGTTATTCGAGCGTTTTTGTAATTTTGTTGCTTGCTACTGTACCCACACTAAGTGTCAGTGAAAATGAATTAACATTTGCAAGCTCATGTAATTAACTAATTACTTATGAAAATTTATTTGCCATAAGAGAATCGAGAGCACATTTTAAGTAATGGCTTTGTTGAAATCATTCTACAAACTGTTTGAAAATTGCTCAAAGAATTGCCATAATTTATAAGCCGCTAAAAACTCCATTTACATCAAAATATGCGCCACCAGACACACTCCTGAATCGTTTGCCATTCTTATTAAATCTACTCGAATAAAACCGTAATAATTTCCCCTCGGTTCAAGTTAAATCATAAAAATTCAACGTTAAATGTATGACAAGTGTATTTTCTGTTCGATTGCTCCGCCACTGGAATGTCAATCGGTCTGCTTAGCATTCCAAGGTGCGGGCGGAGCACGTGGCGGGTGCGCGACGGCTGCGGGGCGGCTGCGGTGCGGCGACGACTAGAATAAACTTTTGGAATGTCTCCTCGTTAACGTATTAGAGAGATTAACAAGGGATTATGCATGGCGAGAAGGGCTGCGATTATTCTCTTAAGGATGTTTTGTCGATAGTTTTCAGGAGCGAAGTTTGATGACTTGATTGGCATGTAGAGGTTGAGGTAGGTGTGTTGATAAATCGTTAGCGATAACCAATAAATTCGTATAACCATAACTGAGTCAGTCAGCTCTTAAACTTAGTATATGTGCTGATCGCGTTCAGTTTTATCCCACCAAAAACATTCTGTAAAATCTAGCCAAGTCTCGATGGAGCTGCTTGTTTATCTCTAAAAAGTAATGAAATCTAGACAAAGTCGTGCCAAGTCTAAGGTTCCTTACTGCGATTTCTTTATTATTATAGTTAATGTTGTGTGACTTGGCCGTTGAACAATCTTTGTACGTTAGTGGGCACAAGTCAATTTTGTTTACACGTAATGTTATATCTGTTGTAACTACCTATGTTTGTTACGCGAGATAATAGCCCATACTGATATTGGTAATTGGACGCTAGTGTCTCATTTTAGGCTGTTGTTGATTGTGCAACACATACATTCAGCATTGACAATGCTGACTTCTGCTCTCTTCTTTTTGGGGCGTCAAATCGACCACCGATCTAACATAAAATAGACGTACAGACGGATCAATGATTAGAAATCCGTCTGTACTGGAAATAATTTTTTGTACTGTTTGTTTCAGGCTCGCCTATGCATAAGTATTATTGAAATACGCAGCTTTATCAAGCCTACAATTGACTGGTTATTGAATCAACGTTTTCCAAGTGGCACTTTTCCATCGTCAATGGGTAGCGGTTCTGGCGACAGATTGGTGCAATGGTGTCATGGAGCACCTGGTTTTGTACCCTTGTGTACCCTTCAACGGCCAAGTCACACAACATTAACTATAATAATAACGAAATCGCAGTAAGGAACCTTAGACTTGGCACGACTTTGTCTAGATTTCATTACTTTTTAGAGATAAACAAGCAGCTCCATCGAGACTTGGCTAGTTTTTTACAGAATGTTTTTAGTGGGATTTCACTTCTTTTTGTAGAAAAGTTTTGGGCAAAGCAGAAGGGGAGGCATTCGACCAGCTGTGGGACGCTACAGGCTTGATTAAATTAGAAGATGTGTCCCACTACGCTAGGTTTTTGCAATGACAGTCGATTTTTTTATGTACCAATAGTAGAAGGGGGCATTATCATATCTCTAATACAGCTGAGACCAGTTGAGGGTTCTTCATCAGATACATCAGACCTTCGATTTTTGACATCAAATGAAGCGGCCCACCAAGTTGAATATTTTTTGTAAAGGCGGTATGTCGATCTCTAATAGTTTTGTTGGGCTCTTGTGTTTTCTAATCAGGGTCACCAGGTACTGCAGATCTTCGATTATCCTAGTTTTTATAGTTTCCCTTTATGTGGCCATTAAACCCTAACTCTGTACCAAATTTCAGCTGTCTGAGTTTATGGGAAGTACTAGTTCTATTCTGATGATCATGAGTGAGTGAGTGTCATAAATGCGAAACTTGGCTTTCGCTTAACTTCGGACCTAAATGACCTACAGACTTGAAATTTTGGATTTTAAGTATGTGATTATAGCTTACTGGATGACGAAAATTTCTGCGTTCTGGTCTTATCCAGAGGTTCTCAAATAGGGGCCTGAAAATGCGGTGAAATGGCAGTGTTTGCTTCGCGCTCGACTTGGCGATCAGTTAAATTAGCCCTATATAACTTCCCGACAACAATCATTGGGCAGTTGCCCACCAGGTACGACATCCATCTGGTCGGAGGATCCTCCCTTTTCTGAGAGTATGAGTGAACTTTACACCCTGTTCCTCATATCCCTAAAAACTTAATCATCGATCCTAAGAACAACTTTCTTTGTAACAGGACAACCCGTCGGCTGGTTTAGCTCTCAAAAAAACTTGAAAAACGCAGTAACTTGAAAAACTACTGCGACTAAATTCAAACATTCTAGGGCCAAAATACCTACATACCTACTTACCCCACTTCGGCAGCCCCCCTATAGACGATCAAGACAAAACTCGACGTCTGAACTGTTTGAATATTGATAAAATAAATATTGGCCCACGTGACCGGAGCGACGCCGACAGGACACCGGCGCTATTTGCTGACTAACTCGTTCCTATTACGACTCATTGCTTTCTAGCATTGTTTAAATTTTCCATTGAATTCTAAGCTCGTGGAAACGTGGTATTCTGATGTATAAAGCGGACAGAGTTTCGATTATAGACGTTTTTGAACTTTTAGTTTATTTAATTGTAGTGCTTATTGTGTAGATATGACCACATGACAGTGGTAACTAGTAGTACAGTACACATTACAAGATACGGAGCTCTTAAGAGTAAATTAAAGTCTCTCCGACAATCCGATTGGTCAAGAAGAGTTCAGTGAAGTTTGAAACTGCAAAAGAGTTCAAAAACGAGTGATCAGTAGATACGAATTCTTTTAATACAAAAGCCAGATATTGTAGAATTAAAACACTGAGAAACTCAAACAAAAGCTGGTTGGACACAGATTTGGATCCACCCTTTATTCAGTAACAGTACCTTACCTCCGTGTGCCTCCGTACGATTTCCTAGCGTCTATCATTTAGAATAGTTTCACACGTTCCTGTACAACGGGTATTATTCGAGAATCACGCAGATATTTGAAGTGAGACGGTCTGTTTGTTCAGCCGAGAAATCCCTTCCCGTGGCCAGCAAAGCAAACGGATATTTCAGTTTGAACATTACTTATTGGTGACGCTGGAGCGCCACTGATCCGTGAATGAAACATCGTGTGCGGAGGAGAAAACCTTTCGCGTTTCATTTGTCTTCTTAGGTGTGCAAGCTCGGTGATGTGAATTGGATGATTTAATTCTGTATAAGCCGAATAAAATCGTAAATAAAATTTAAGTAAGGACGTTTTTTTTTCTTTTGTTTTCGCACGCGACATTGGCTGAATGCACAAAGCGTTCAGCCAATATCACGTTTAGGTAAGGATGATTATTTATATCTTTATTTGCTTTGCTTCTGTAGATATATACATGGGAAAAGGCACATAGATCATACCTTTCAAGAAAATTAGACAACAGCAAAATCATTCGTACACTTGAGTTCAATAATGTGCAACCACATGTTTTACACAGCTACTTTCTTAGAACAAATGATTATTTGAAGAGTTTGAAATGCGTTATTTTTAAGTGTTTATTCGTGGATTTACTATAACTCGGAAAAGTTTTGTTTCAGAGAAAACCCTTAATTTTTTATGTGTGCAAGTCTTGTGATGTGGATTGGATGCTTATTTTGAATACATTGATTATCGGTTAATGGGTTTTCCTACGACAGTCAATGAAATATTGCATTTTGCAAGAAAATAAGACAACTGACATAAACTGAGAAAAGAAAGTGGTCCACTGAACCTGTGTAAAATCATTCTGTTTATTTTTTAAGTAAATAACAAAAAGTGTAGCAATTTGTAAGTTGTAGTTGTAGTGGAAAATAAAATTTTCCACTACAACTACAACTTACAAAGGTAACCTTAAGGTACTACCCAATAATAAGATGGTAATAAAAAGTATGTATGGTGTCAATTAACAATGTCAGTTTAGGTACACGATGTTCCCTAGAGATGTGTTGCCTGCAGATTCTGATGTTCCCTGCATGCGGTTTCGGATCGGTCTTTGAGAGGTGACGCTGCCCCCTTCCATGTGCAGATGGTGACTACCAGGTTGGTTTTAGTGAGGTAAAAATCCCTAACAGCCAACACGTCTTTTGAAGGTTTCCCCCGAAAACAAAAAAAGTACACGATGTTCGGACTTGCAAAACGGTTTAATAGTTTGCTAAGTACTTACCTCAGTTAGTTTTAAAACATACTTACCTGCAAAAACTTAAACATCTACAGCTGAATACGATCCGCATATTGGAGAAACTTGGCCGTTCTTAGAAGCACGATTTACTTGACAGAATATTTTTCTATTCACCGGACTTGGCAAACTTTTTGGTGGGCACGATATGTTGGTGGTAAATAAGCATGTGTTATTTAAAAACTTGCCCCAAACTTGCCACATCTGTGGGTGGAAGGATCGTGCAAGAACGGCCAAGTTTCTTTTTCGCTTTTTCGTGAGCTTTTCAAATTTGCATTAGTCAGAAGGAAAGTTATTAAAACGGCTGACCATAAATAAATATCTAATACTTATATTTAGGATTCTAGAGGTTTGATTAATACTCATATTCTAAGGCAAAACCTCATGATTTCCTCGACTTGACTCAACCTCACTTAGGTAGTTTTATTTTCATCAATGCAATTTTATTCCTCCTGAAACAGTTTCCTCAGTCGAGGTGACTTTGAGTTGACGTACCAACTGTCAAATGTAATGAGGTATCATGAGGCTTCGTCGAGGTAATACGAGTAAACAATAAACTTTTAACCAAAACACGCCTATTTTATCCGATTTTCGTAATGTCTATTGAAGAGTTTATTGAACATTGATGTTTTCGCGACGTATCGCACACTCACACTCATTCGAGGGATCTCATAATTTCCTTAATCTGACGACTATGAATACCGACTTTGAGGGTCTTCCGATGCACGCATTGAGGACTCCTCGACAGCCGTGAGTCGAGTAGCTTTCGAGTTTAAGATTCAGAATATGGGTGTAAATGTAGACCGCCAGCAGAATAATTTCGTACGGTGATACTTACATTACTGCTGTTCTGAATCCTCTTATTTTAAAGTTTGGGCTGAAAGCCACGCTGCATTATTTAAATCGGGACTACTATCAGGTATTTAAAAGTGACAGGAACACGGAATATCATTTTAACAGTTGCAGCGCTGCGTTTTAGGTGCCGCTAACCGGTGCGGCGTTTGTCCCGATAATAGAGGTGGCAATGAAGTGTTAATTTAACAATGGTTAAACGTTGTGACGATTAGCCAGGTCAGCAAGGTTCGTAGCCGTAATATTGTATACATACAGGGAAAAAGTGAAAACTTGCTCCAACTTTTAATAATCGTTATAAATTGTCATTGCCAAAACATTAAATTCTTGAAAAAAATCGTGTTATTATCGTCTTAGATAGTGCAAACTAAGTTATTGCCTTCAAGTAGACAAGAATTATCAAAGTTCAAGTAAAAAAAAAATCATTATTCAAGTATCAATTTCAGCGCGCGCCTGACGAGCAACCCATTCAGTTCACAACATGAAGCAAGTTGGCAACGCGTTTAGTTGAGTCGATGGCCCACGCGCACACTTTCCTTTCTTTCAGCCGAATGCCGTTATGAAATGCTCTATTTTTTTTTATCACGTTTAATTTCATCCTGTGTAAGTTCATGGGCCTTTTCCGGTCAAATAATAACCAGCCTTTCCGGTTACAGAAAGGCTGTTTCTATAGTTTTTTGTTCTAGTTTGTCTTTTTGTTTCTGTCGACAAATACATGTAAGTTACGCTTCCAGGGCTTCAATAGCTTTTATTTCAGCCTGTAAGTTGCTGTTTGTGAGCTTTCCAACACTCGACACTAGAAACTGCCATATTATGTACGATAAAGGGTTGATAAGAGGATTAAGCTCTGTTTTTTTCTTGGAACGTATTCGTTCGTACTTGCTTCAACACTTTTTGTGAAACCTTAGGCTCAGCTATTAGCTTTTAGCTGTCTCCTTTGATTTAGTTATTTCTCCACAAAATTGTTTAATGTTAATATATTACATCTGAATTTTTGACTTAAAAAATTGTTCTGCTATTCCAGAATTATTTCAATGTTCAGTCATGAATATCAAGATGAGTAAGTCGTTTTAATATTAAATTATTGCCAGTTTTAAAGCGAGAGTAACGTCTATCTTACGGGGCGCAGATTACGCAAAGTTAAGTTTAAAATGCAAACTTTGAACACGATCTCGAAAGCCATTAAGCTCACTATAACACGCCGCGGATAAAGCAGACTCATTCGATTATAACGAGCGGTTTAGTTCCAATACGGGACAATAGTTTGGGCTATCATCGACAGTTTTGTATGAGGTTTCGCTAATCGCTCATGCAGCGGCCAATTTCGGCGTGAATGATCCGCCGGCGGGCGCTTTTGTGCCCTGTCCTCGATTCTAATTGAAACTATTTTGGACGCAGGACAATGCGGCATTGTCCGCGTGTCCGGCGGTGTTTGCCGCCTTTATTAATTCAGGTGGGCGTGGCGGCGAGTGGGCGGGTCCGAGGCGGGGCGTGTTGGTGAGCCCGCCCAGCCGTGCGCCGGTTACGTCGCCGCGCGCGCTCCGTTTGCCGCTCAGTCGGTCTGTCGACGCGACGTCTGACGCTCATCTCTTTGCGCGGACGGCGACGGAATAACTTTTGAACATCGCTTACGATGTCAGATGCTCCGCTAACTTGAAAAGTAACTAACTCTAGCTGTTCTCTCGTCGCTGGTGACGTCTGAGGGACGTAGGGCTCTGTCTGTGGTGTGCTACTTGTGTGCAGGTGGGCGTGAGTCTCCGGCGGACTTGACACGTGGTGTTCACAGTCTCTGCACGGCCCCACACGCACGCCAAGTAAGTTCACGCATGAAAACTTTTATTACGTTAAGTTTTGAAACTTTTAAGATTTTTCAGGACGTTCCTATTTTTCTAAAGACTTTGCTACTGTTAAACGAAGTCACCAAAAGCTTTTAAAACTTTCTAAGAGACGATATTGAAAGCTCATGGTATTTTCATGAAAAAACACCGAATAAGGTTTTTTTTTTACCATTTCGATGACTATGTTTACTATCCTTTGGTTTATTATTACGAAGTAGGTTGGTTAAGTATTTGACTTATAAGAAAGACTTTCAACTTATCTGAACAATCATTGGGCAGGCTAGATGAAGATGTTGACCGTACCAAAATCAACTCCTAGTAGGTACGTATTCTAGATTTAAAAAAAAACGGAGTTTTGCGATATTTCAGACTTGTTATAACTTTCATAAAGTGAATTGCCTATGTACCTATATTTAGTGAAGAGACAATTTTTCTTTACAATTTTATTTAGTTAGGTAAATTACTAGTTTTTCAAGAACTAGTTTGACTAGAAGAACTTACGAGTTGTAGGTAGTGGGTTCGAACCCAGGCAGGCGCTTTACTTTGTGTAATTTATTGCATCAGCATTCCTCTCAAAAGCTATGACGAAAATCATCATAGGAAACCGGCATAATGTATAAGAATAATTTATAGTACTTCAAATTTATTTCTGAGTATATGGACCAACGCAAGGCAAGTATGGCATGTCCTAGGACCAAAAGTTCGAAGACATGTGACATCTACCAACCAGCACTGAGCCCGCGTGGTGGATTACGGCCCACTCCCTCTCACCGTGAGGAGGCCTTTGTCCCAGCAGTGGGAACGTTGTAGGCTGCTTATGCATAGATACTCCTACTAGTTTTTAAAGAAACTACCGTGGTAATTAAAATATAAAGTGGTAGTGGGTATTTTACAAATTTTGTGATATAGAATACTTGTTTCGCACATTTCTTATTTTCGCTAAGACTTTTTTAAGACTTTGAATAAATTTAAAACTTAGTACTCGTATATATATTTTTTTTTAAAAATATTTATACCTGCCAAATCTGTCAAAATATTTTGTAGAGTTTGTTTTTCGTATAGGTAATTTTGAGGCAAAAGAAACTGGTTGAAGAGTTTTATGTTTTTTTTTTCATTTTAAAACTTTAGTTAAAATAAAATATGCGAAGTTAAATAAGCCGCATTGAACTAGACCTAAATAATAACTTACATACTATTTTGTAAAATACTGTCAATTACTATTAAATTTGAAATGAATAAAGTTAAAGTCAAATCATTTATTTCAAATGGCCACTAAGGAAGGCCCTTTTGAACGTCAATTTTCATAGAAAAATTGCATTGATTCTAGTTGCCCCTTCCAAAAGGTAGTTTCGTATGGAGAAGACTGGGCAAGAAACTCCACCGCTGCTCTTTTAAAATGTTTTACAATATTTTGTAGACCTTCTTCAATTATTATTATACTTATGTGAAGACGTAGCACCTAGAATAAAATTACTATACCACAGTAGGTAAAAAGAATGAAATATACAGTAATGACGAGTAAATTAATTATGTGATTGATATAAAAAAAAAAAAAAAATGGTGCTCACATTTTTACAAATAGGTATTGTAAAAGTAGATGACTTCCCTCAAATTTTAACAAACAATTAAATAATTTATTGTGTGAGTTTAGTTATAGAATGTACAACCAATGTCATAAAAATTATACAATAAATACTTATGCAACCAGTTAGATTTTGTCTAGACTCTAGATTGTCCTATGGAGCAGGAACAGCATGTTTCCAAGCATTCTTACCTAAGGGTTTACCTCTTACTTGTAATATACTTGTTAACAAAGTGTACTTTTAATATGAGTTATACATTTTCTTTTATTCAATTGAAAAATACTTCAAGGTAAAAACAAATAAAAACCCCTAAAATAATCTAATTAATACATTCATTCGTTCACTGACAAGACAAGGCACAGACTAAACCGCTGGGTAAAGCATGAAATTTTGCACAACAGTTCTTTATACAGGGTGGCCCGTAAGTCGATGTCAAGCCGGAGTCGGGTGATAGGTCAAGTCATAGTTAAAAGGAAAATATATGCCATGTATTTTAATAATTATGGGCATTTATAAAAATATCGAGAAAATCTGCTGCCTGTCTCTGCTTGTCTCTTTTAACTCCTACATAATAACATCACGCCTTGTTTCCCCGAAGGGTTGGGCAGAGGTGTACCTATAGTACACCCACATTTCGCCAGTTATGTTTAAGTCCCATGTAATAGGGGGCGAGCCTATTGCCATCTACCGGGCACAAATCCAGACTTCGGGCTGCAACTGAGAAATTCCAGATAGAAAAACCCAATGACACGTTGCCCGACCTGGGTATCGAACCCAAGACCTCATGCTCAGCAGTAGCGATTGTGACCACTAGACCAACGAGGCAGTCAACTCCTGATGCTACAAATAGTTAAATGATGCTAAAAATTGTAGTGTTAACTCCTGATGCTACAAATTGTTTTTTTTTTTCTGTTTACTATTATTACCCGACCCGACCTATCACCCGATTCCGGTTTGACGTAGACTTATAGGACACCCTGTATAGGGAAAGGGAGCATTAAGTAATCAAGGATTTTGACAATTCATTCTCCAAAGGGGTAACATAAGGGATAAAAGATTATATGGAAGTTCGTAATTTTAACCAATGGGGAACCACATCGGGCAAACGTTTACATCAAAGTAGTAAACGACCTATAACTTTTTATATTGATAAAAATACTTAAAACTTCCTTTCAAAAACTTTTAACAAAATTCAATCACGTCTACCGAACCCCACAATACGAAAACCCACGTCACGAAAATAATCTTTTGAAACCAGTAGAAATGGGAACAAATCAGTCGTCACTGACTCACTAGTCACTAACGTTGCGCGATGCCAGTTTTTCCTGTCGCTGTATAAAAATGTCCGCCCGCCCAAACCGTGTTCCCCTGCTCCCGCGCCCTTCCGCACCGCGCTCGCTGTCTAAAGGTGGGGTTACACGGGCAACTAAAATTGCGCAATTCTTGGCAACTGTTGCGTTACGGCATCACAGAGTAATTTAGTAAGAAAGACAGAAAAAGTTTTTAGATCCAGGTTTATTATTTGACAAAAGGTTTTTTTTATTTTATTAATGTACAAGGTATATGTGAGAAATGAGAATAATGTGGAAACACCGGGAGGGCCCTAGGAGGACATATAGTGACATTATTGGTGATGTTCGTCAGAAAGGTCAGGTGCGTAGTACTCGCAACCGGCGTGCGTGTATGACCAGATGTATGGACGTAAACCATACAAAATGAGTTTGTAAGGAGCAGATTGCTTTTTGTTGTTTCTGCCTACACCCTTGAGAAGAAGGAGTGAGTTTTAGTTTGTTTGTAATTGTTTACTGCAATGCCTCAGCATTATCCTGAGCGATGGCCGTTTCGTGCGGATGTGGCGTATTATCTCCCAACAGCTTTTTATGCCTTGCCATTATTTAATTGATATGCGTCATGTCGAAACAGACAATCTATTTTTTTTCTTTCGTGCCAAGATGACGAAATTGTTTCGCACGTATAAAAAAAAAACCGACATTTGTTTTTGTCTAACATGTTTTAACACATACACAAAAACAAAATAATATGTTATTATTTAGTTTTTGTTGCTAGAGATAGCGCTACACCATTTAGAGTGATATGTAACAAGATTGCTCCTCCAATTGGTCGACTATCTTGGACAACTAAAGCCAGTAATTGTTTTCTGAAATAATTGCCCGTGTACGCGAAGCTTAACTCCCGCTCCCGCTCAAATCATCGCTGACAATGTCGATTCGGTTTTATTGGGCCGACGATCTTTTTATGGCAATTGGCATGGATCGCTTTTCCATTTCGATTGGGGTACTTTGTCGTCCTTGCGGTTTCTTTATATTTTTTCTCGCTTTTTTTTTCCCGAAATAAAGTGATTTTTTCGTGCTGTGTGGCTCTTTTAGTTGTGGGTAGATTAAATAGGAGTTCTCTATATGTTAATTAGGTCCATTTGATATTTTGCTATTCTGACGATAACACAAGTGTGTTCTTTAACTTTTCCTACTTGATTTTTGACGTAGGTACTGTCATTTATATGTTGGAGAATGAAATGTCAAAAAAAATTATAACCTCTACTGAAAATGGTAAAACAAAGATAATCTTACAATAGTGTTATAGTTCATTCGTGAAAAAGTTGCTAATGAAAACCTGTTTAAAAATATCTTGAAAAGTGTACGATATCATAAGAACGATTTCTTCTTTCAATCCTGTATACTGGCCGTGCCTCGGAAAGGACGTTAAGCCGTTGGACCCGGCTGTCATCCGTGGATCTTTGACAGTCGTTACGGGAGTCAGAGGCCCGAAAGTCTAACAACCAGTCTCACCAAGGGCTATCATGTTACCCAGTAACTGGGTTGTGGAGGTCAGGGAGGCTGTCGTCTCCATGTAAAGTACTGACATTCAGCTACATCCGGGTATGATAAGAAAAATATGATGTAATAAAACATGTATGAATAATGATAACTAATACAATCTATCTAGACTGCAATGCCCTACCAGGCAACTAAGTTCTAAAAATCTACATATTGTTAACATCTTCAAAATGTTGTACACTTAGTTCGCAGTAAAGAATCTTAATTTTAATTTAAACTGGAAACCGACCCCAAAATGTTAGTTAGCATAAGGCTCGGCTCGGTTCCGTTTTTAATAATGTTCACTGTCTCATTGTGGTAGCCGTAGATATTCAAAACTAACCTTTACAAAATAGAAGATTTGTTGTTACTTATGTACCAATCCTTAATAATCATTCATTCATGGCTTAACAACACTGTCATTACTTATTAGCAGTATGGAAACGTCACTTATCCGCGGCCATTTTGGAAAGTCCCGTAATGTGCAATAAAATGCATATGTATACCTTTCTAAATAAGAATATAAATTAAGATAGCAGACGGAAACCAATATAGATAAATCTGATTAAGATAAATTTATTTTTTATAGATAAAAACCACACCATGCCGGAAACTTGTAAAATTAAACATAACCAGTTACAAAAAAACCTGCGACGGAAAATAAAAATGCATTAATTACAAGTAAATTACGATAAGAGATGATTCGAACTGGTTTCGAGCTGGTTTCGAGCCTTACCACGAAATCAAACAGTATTCTTATATTGATGTGTATCAATAACTTTACGATAACAATATTGTGTTAAACGAGATAAACTTACCCACAAAAAAAATACGTTTCCGAAAATCGAGTACAGTGCAATAATTAATCCATGTGCTACAAATAAATTACGGGGAGGGGAGGGGATCATCATCATCTGACTAACCTAACCGGATGATGCTGAATACCAGTGGCCCTTGTGTGAGTTTATTTAACCATCTCGACTATACACATCGACCGCGTTCGGCGCTCCGATTGGCCGTTGGCAATCGGAGAGCAACGATCGAATGGTGAAGGGCCAATCGGAGCGCCGAACGCGGTCGATGCGTAAAGTCGAAATGGTTAAAATAAACACATATTAGGGCTTCTGTATTTAACATGGAGCGACTGCCTATCAGACCTCCACAACTCAGTTACTGAGTATCAGTAACTTCATCATTAGAATAATGTTATAAAATAATGTTAACTCTTGTTAAAAACAGCCTAACCGTTTCCGAAAATCCAATAACGTGCCAAAAATGCATAGGCCTATGCTACAAATAAATTAAGATAACGGGCGGTTACCGATATCGCGCTATAATGACGTGACCGCCGACGCGATAACGAGCCGGTGCCGGGCACGGATTAGGGAGACACCGGCCATATTGTGCGCTGTGCGCTCACCGTGCGTTTCAATGCGTTTGCGTTGCGCGTAGCCCGGCTTAGTGAATGGGATAGTGGTGATTGTGACTATGGTTTGTAATTAATTTAATGTACCGGTAACGGTTTGTTGTTGGGAATTTTGAAAAAGTTTTGAAACTTGGTGAAAGGTGTTTTATATTTCTATCAGTTTTAGACTAGGTTTTTCAGTTGCTTACAAGCGTACCTATTTTTTATGGCATATTTTTCCACGTGAAATAAGTACTCTAATGGTGTACCAATTAAAAACCTTCAGCTAATCTTTAAAAATGTTTTTGATAGATCTATCCCTTCAATTAATTTAAAGCTTAGTAATATATGTTAACTAATTAGGAAGAGGAAGTGACATCAGTGCGACATCTAAACTTAGCAATAACATTAGCAAATTAGAGCTTAAAATGAAGCAGTTATGACAGAGTCGTTTGTTACACGGAGTTTGAACTAACTGGAATGCTAATCAGCCCCCTAAAACTTTACTATCGAACATGAGACGTCCCTTGGCATGATGCTACATAGAAAGTAGAAGGAGAAAGCTGTCGTAGTTACCAGAATTGGCAAAAGGAATGATGATCGCAGTTTTTTATACTAAACAGACAGGTTAAAAACGTAGTTGGTACTTTTGTTATAAATTCCTTTATCAACCGTAAAATGGTTGTCCGAATACCCACAAAGTCAACATCCTGATGAGTAGGAAAATTTGTTGTAAAGTAATCCGAACGCTTAATTAATCGTCGATGACAGTTATCCATTCGAATTTAAGTTTTTTAATAAACCCACCTCAAATATGCAGTGATAACATGTATAGCCCTCTGTAAGTTTTTACTCTGCGGCGTGTAATGAGGTCGGGAACGTTATGAGATAAATATTTATGTGTTTACATCCAGTTAGCGCTGGATCGCTAACGCTGATGGCTTCATAAATGATATTTCAGTCGCTGGATTATCGCCGCGCATTAATCAGACTTGTTGATTTTTATTTTATTCGCAAATACTTTGTTTACTCCGGAAAGCACATGGGTTAAACTATTTAAAACTAGTGATTATATTTGATATACGGACATTGCATTAAAATTGAAAATGCTTGCATATGAAAATCAAAAATAACTCAAATATTAAAAGCTTGAACATTCCGCCTCTGCCCCTGGAATTTCACTTACAATCAAAGTTAAAGAAACTATTTTTCTAAAGGTCGGTGTAGAAAAACAACGGTATCAAATCTTCACAGAGAATTCATAACTAGAGAACGGATACCTGGGTATCAGTGCGCAGTATAGTATCCGAATAACAAGCGAACGCGAAAGGATTCAGCGGTCGCATTAAAAACGGATGAGGTTTAAAAGGAACCCACAAATGATGCTAAATGATCGTCTTAAATAAGCGGGTGGAACGCGCGGTTCGGAAACGTGCGACTGTATTCCCGCGCTGTCGCTTAGCGTAGATCTATTGCAATAGGGCTAAATAGTTCTGATTTAGGTATGTTTTTATAATTAAGTGTGTTTACAAGTTTAAATAGAGAAAACGTACTTATCTTCAGTGGGGTTTTAGTAGTAATTATAATTTTGTATTAAATTATGATTCGAATAAAAGTCGATATCGACTTTTTTGTTTTGCTAATGTGGCAACATTGAGTTACGCTGGCCGGCTGTCAAGTCAAGACACAGTCAAGTGTGAAATCACAAAAATCTACAGAATCTACTTTCATTGTTTGCGGTTGCCTTACTGAGTTTAATTCTTGCTCCCATTAGTGAAAATGATCACCACCACAAATGAGCTCGTTGAAGTGTTATGCTTGTTTTGTTCTTGTCTACGATGACTTGCAATCATCGTAGAAGATGGTAATTAAAGTTTCCGAATAACGAGTTACGAATTTTCAGTTTGGTAGCTATGCACTTTTTGAGTATATGTATAGCTATATGATAGAGATGTACTGAACCGTTTTCTTATATAGGAACTTCTTATGTCCTTCGTCAACCATTTGTGGTTTCCTTTTTTTTGTTGACGAAACGCTCTGAGAAAGTAAGAGACTGTTGCTGCTGCACATTCAAAATTTTCTTTACACAATATTTTCGTCATGAGAGGTGGCCTTTCTTTGCCGCAAAACACGAATAGAAATCCATATTCCTTTCAAAGCACTCAAAACATTTTTTTTTCTAATAAACGTACAAACGCAGCGTCCTAAACGCTCGTCTGCACCGTCAGCACGGCCGATTGGTTTAGTTAGCAGTGAGCGTCGCGCCTCATTTGCTTGCTGCGCCGCGCCCGCGCCGCCCACGCCTCCCGTCGCTCGACTTTGTAACCACTCTTTTCATCCCGACACCGTTCTAACTATCGCTGAAGTGATAAATCGGTGTCATAAAACTTTATGAATGTTTTATGCACTTGATTTTATGTTTTATCATCGTTTGTATCTCATTTGCGAGGGAAGGATCAAATGTATGGTTTGGTACCGTACGAAATCTTATGAGGCGACTGGGAAGGAGTTATGTTCTAAGGTTCAATAACTGTAATGTAGTAAATTTTCCATAAAAGGTATTTCCAAAACCCGCTGCATGGGTCACCTTTTTTGCTTACGAAATTTTGTGTTAAATGAATAAGTCTAAAGTTTTTTTTTGTTTTTTTTTATTCCCGGGTCGGGTAACGTGTTATTAGGTTTTTCTATCTGAAATTTCTCAGTAGCAGCCCGGAGTCTGGATTTGTGCCCGGTTGATGGCAATAGGCTCGCCCCCAATTACATGGGAAGTTAAACATTACTGGCGAAATGTGGGTCCATCTCTGTTTCTCTTCAAAAAAGGCGTGATGTTATGTTACGAATAAGTTTTATTTAGGAGCTGAGAGCTACGACATTTGATATTTTATTAATTTTTTATAAGAATGGCTTTTCCCGCTATTCCATAACATATAAATAGGGTTACGTAAATAAATATCCATTATGTAAATTGATACACAAAATATCAACTTTAAATCGTTATACTAAAGCGCATTTCTAAACAGAACCACCTACATAGAAACAGAAAGTTTAATTATAACGCGGAATTAAATATCTAAACCCTTTGAAAGAAGAGAAATGAAGAAAAAGTAGAGAAAGGACATCGGTTGAGCGCCCAACAGGTTGACGGCAGACTTTTAATGATCCCTTAATGATTGAGCCGCGGGCTACACGATGCGTGCCACCCTGATAATGTGCACACAGTCTTATACTATAGACTTTGTATGGCATTGTGGGTCCGTAAAGCCGGCTTTATAGACTCCTATTAAATCTGAGTTTGATGGTCATACTAGTTGCAGTGATTGAATCTGAATGATTGATTGTTTTAAGTAATGGTGATTCGTTTCAAAAATCATGGAAATGAATGAGTAAATCATTGAAACTGAACCAAGATCTGTCAGTCTCAATATTTCTTAATCTAGTTTACGTGCTGTACGCTTTTAGTTTCATTGATGAAATCCACTCTTAATTATCCACAGTTTAATTTTTTTACTAGAAGAACATGAACATAACATCACGCCTGTAACCCCAGAAGGGATAGGCAGAGGTGTACCTATAGAACACCCACATTTCGCCAATTATGCTTAATTCCCATGTAATTGAGGGCGAGCCTATTATCAACCGGGCACTAATCTGGACTCCGGGCTGCTACTGAGAAATTCTAAAAAGAAAAACGCAATAACACTTTGCCCGACAAAGGAATCGTACCCAGGACCTCATGCACAGCAGTAGCTCTTGCGACCACTACACTAACGAGGCAGTACCAACGAGGTAGAACTACATATAATTATGATATAATTGTTCATCTCACTTTCTAGGAAGTATTAACGATTTGCAAATACTACAATGAAGACCAAATCAAAATAAACAATGGTGTAACGCAAACGTAACTTAAATATTTTCAAACTTTAGACACTAAAAGAAGTCTGTGTGCTTAGATAAACATGATCAGTCAAGACCAGAGACAAAACTGACAAATGCGTGCACTGACTGGACAGGTCCACTCATTCTGTGTGGTTCATTACTCAAAAGACCATTTCAGACACCAATCTACATGGTCTTCACATGACTTGACCAAGATTATGTCTGGACATTAAAAGAGACTGTGACCTGTGAATTTGTTTCGGCCTTTCTTCTCAGAGTAGTCAGATAGGAAACGCCGATCTCATCTAGTTTTTAAAATATGATTGACGTATAAAAGTATTTTTACAAACCTATTTACAGAAAATAAATCATTCATTATTTATCAAATTATAAAAAGCTATTATTAAATAAACTTAACACTGTTACATAACACAACACTGTAACATAAAACACAATTACACCAATTTAAAACTATAACACAACACTGTAACATAAAACACAATTACACCAATTTAAAACTATAACACAACACTGTAACATAAAACACAATTACACCAATTTAAAACTATAAACTACAAATATTTTTCTTTATACAGCATGTTGTTTATTGACAAGAAACAATTAGTTGGTGTAGTCTGTACAACATTTAAAACCACAGTACATCTTCTAAACAAGAAATAATGATGGTGTGTTAATAAATTTCTGACGAATAAGTCTATACATCTATTTTTCCAAAGAACTCTCGCGTAGAACTACACTTAACGCTACTTTATACCCGCTAACTTCGTTCATTAACGCAAACTGTTGATCGAAGTCAGTCGATTAAAACTAATAAAATGAACTATATTGGACGGATCGCAAACAATATATAGAATACTAGAGACCCGCCCTTGCTTCTTCACAAACAAAACATCTAGGTTTCTTAAATACATGTAAGTTACATATTGATACTTGGAAGTTACATATTACTTATTGTAGAAAAGTTCCTAATAAATACTTTAAATAATGGTGAAATCACATCAAAGTCCTTAACGTAGTTTAGAAGAACAGGTCACACTAACCGGCCCAAATGAGGGCCAAAGTGTGGATCCCTGGCACATTCAGAAGGCGTCGCGGCAGACCCCGTGGCGAGACGATGTGGAGAAAACAAACGACTACTGTCTACATTAGTCCTGCACGCGAGCATGACCAACGTAGAAACAAATTTGACTAATAAAAGAAATCTGTAATTTTATCTTCTCTATCTTTTCTTGCATCGACAAAAGTTGCTCATACTACGCATGCTGGATCGAAAGGGTTGGAGTCATGGGGAAAGGCCCTTGTACAGCAGTGAAAAGATGCAGACAAAATCAAAAGTAATTTATTCAAAATAGGCTGAGAATCAGCACTTTTTGAACGTCAAGTGCCCCAAAACGCCCGCCCTTCATCACTTCCTAGTGCTTTAGCTGGGAAGAAGACGGCGCAACAAACTCTTCAGCAGCACAACTGTCTGTTCAGTTATAAGAACTTGATTCTATACAATAGAAAGTAAAGGTTAGTGGTGTTCTATAATTATACAAAATAATTGTCCGAGTTTTATAATATATCATCATCCTTTGTATCTGAATCAGCAGGTATTACCAAGTAATTAAAAAGTTAAGCCAACTTTTAACAACAGAGGTTGTTAAAACTTTTAAATAATGAGACATCCTATTTTTATATTGTTACTCGTTAATAGCAAGATGCATTTCATTTTTAGTATGAAAATTCGTGCAAAATCGACTCATAACCAATCCGTTTTTCTTCGATCCAAATAAATAGTACATTTCTAGGTATGTTTATGTAAAATAGTTATTACTTTTTTTTGGATTTGTCACTTACACCTTTGTTTAATTTCAGAGCGATGCCTGCAATGATGCGTGAGCAATGTCTGTTTTAGTTTTAAATGATTGAATTCGAATAGACGGTATGGTTTGTTTAGCCAAAATTCAGCCCCAGTCAGATTTGACTATGGATGGACCGAAAGCCAACCTCAAGCCAACCCCTTCAGAAACTTTAAATACCTATACAGGCTGACTGGTAATTCGCAACAATTAAGCACTCCATAAAGCCTACGCAATTTTTTTTTGCATAACATAACATCACGCCTGTAATCCCAGAAGGGTTAGGCAGAGGTGTACCTATAGTACACCCACATTTCGCCAGTTATGCTTAAGTCCCATGTTATGGTGGCGAGCCTATTGCATCAACCGGACACAAATCCAGACTCCGGACTGCTACTGAGAAATTCTAGATAGAAAAACCCAATAACACTTTGCCCGACCTGGGAATCGAACCCAGGACCTCATGCTCAGCAGTAGCTACTGCGACCACTAGGGTCGCAAGACTGCTGAGCATAAACTAACGAGGAGCGGAACTAACGAGGCAGTACCAACGAGGTGGAACTACTATAATTACGATATAATTGTTCATCTCACTTTACAACTAGACCAACGAGGCAGTCAATCTCGAATAAAAAATCATTTTATTCGAGAAAACCCCATTTTCATGTACCTTTTCCTAGAATTTGTCACTAAATATGTATTTTCTCTAAACTCTTAAATGTAACGGCCTTTATTTCTATTCTATTGGGTGTCTAAAACTTTAACACACCTTTCGATGATACCAAAGGACATGGATTTTCTTTTGCCCAGTACGGACAGAGACTAAATAAATGGTTGAGCTGAATGGTGCTGATCCATGCGTCATGTTCGTGAACGGGCGCCGTCAGTTGGGACTGGTCATCTCTTAGCTGTCACGGCTTATTTTAATAATTAATTTTTTGGATTGTTTTTAATTATGTTTTGCTGCACTCTGGACGCTTTTAACGTGTACGGTTTTTGCACATCGTTCTCACTTATAGTGTCAACATTTTTCGATGTAACTAATATATTTGTAACAACAAAATTATTTAAAAGATTGTCCGTGGAGTTTCTTGCCCGTTCTTTTCCATAGGTACCTACTGCGCTTTGGAATGGGCAACTAGCTTCATATTTCTGACTGCCCGACTCCTTGACTGCCTGTAAATGGTTTAAATGAAATAAATGATTTGAGTTTGAGTTTGATAATATTACAAAAAAAAACCTATAATATTTGAATTTCCATCATGGCTTTCATTTCTCCGCTTAACTCGGTGGGAAAATATAAATTTTAAAGAGTATTAATTTGTTTGTTTTATTTTGATTTCCATCCGTGAGTTACTGATGTTGCAATTGTTTGAAATAAAATGGTAATTAATTGGTGCGTCATAATAATGGAAACACTACCTTCTCCTTTTAAGATAGGTATACACGAAGTGATAAATAAATGTTTTCAAAATATCGCACATTTCTATATAGTGATTGGTCCGATATACACATCCTATCTACACATCCATCCGATACATACATCACGCCTGTAATCCCTGAAAGGTTAGGCACAGGTATACCTACAGTACACCCGCATTTCGCCAGTTATGTATAAGCTCCATGTAATATATTGCCATCAACCAAGCATAACGTAGGTAATTAATTAGCAAGTAAGTAACTTTACAAGCAGATATTTAGTGCAGGCCACATTATTGTATTATAATAGTAAGGTAATTTAAAATATATTTTGACATATTTTTGTGACATTTACGATACTTTCTGATAAAATAAACACACGCAGAGCTAAACCTAATAATTACATATTTTACACCTTTTGTGTACAACACAATATATCAGTTATATTAATACGACTAGATGAATGAAAGCGGACAAAGCAAAATGAGTACATAAGTAGGTACCCTTCATAGTAGAGGGCGAAAGAATGTGAACCTCCGTTTGCAATCGATAGAGACGTTCCACGAGCTTAACTCTGACCACCGCCCTGTAGTCATGCATCTTGCACCCTACTCGGGCCCGATCGACCCCAACCGCCCCCCTCAGACCCAGACGATAACCGACTGGAGGAAAGTAAGCGAAAGACTGAAATCCACCACGTCGCCTCACTTAGACACCATCCCCGATCACTTAGTGTCAGTCGCCGACACGACGGCCGCAATCGACTCTTTTACAGAGCACGTACAATCCGTATTGACGGATTGTTCACGGGAAGTTCCGGTGATGGAAGACCATCGCTGGAAACTACCTACTGACGTACGTGACCTGATAACCGAGAAGAACGCGGCCATCCGTGCCTACGACTCCTTCTCTTGTGACGCGAACAAAGCCCACATGCGCCATTTACAGCATGCTGGAAAGAAACTCATAGGGGAGGTTCGCTCTGAGGGCTGGAACAAGATGCTCAGTGAACTCGAGCCACTCATCAAGCCTTCTGGCAATTACAGAGGAAATTGCGTTCCTCAGAAGAGGTCTCTATGCCTCCTCTCATCCGCCCCGACAATAGTGTCGCTTTCGACAGTCCCGTCAAGGCTGAATGTCTTGCTGACAGCCTAGAGTCCCAATGTTCTCCCAGCTCCCAACCAGTAGACCAAGCTCACCTGAACAAGGTCGACGCTGAAGTCGAACGAAGAGCCTCCCTCGCTCCCGTCGAAGACCCTGATGATACTCTGCCTCCCGTCACTCCAGACGAAGTGCACGACATCATTAAAGGGCTCCACGCTCGTAAGGCCCCCCGTTCAATGGTATTACCAATAAGGTATACAAACTCCTCCCTGCCCCGCTAATAATGCTTATGACCGCCATCTTCAATGGCGCCTTGAGCAACAACATTTTCCCACAAGCATGGAAAGAAGCCACCGTCATCGGTATCCCAAAGCTAGGCAAGCCAAAGTCTGAGCCCTCCAGCTACCGCCCTATTAGGTTACTCAATGTTCTCGGCAAAATCTACGAGAGGCTTATTTATAAGCGTCTCAAAGACTACGCCGAAGCAAAGAGCCTCATACCAAACGAGCAGTTTGGTTTCCGTAGCCAACACTCGGGCACCCAACAGGTCCACCGTATAGTAGAGCACTTATGCGCTGGTCTGCAGCGTAACGCGACGACGGGTGTGCTATTCTTCGACATAGCGAAAGCCTTCGACAAAGTCTGGCACAACGGCTTGATATACAAGCTCTACCAACTAGGAGTGCCAGATCGTCTCGTGCTCATCTTACGAGACTTTTTGTCGAACCGGACCTTTCGCTATCGCGTCGAGGGAGCACTCTCGTCCCCTCATCCTATTCGCGCCGGTGTCCCTCAGGGTTCCGTACTATCTCCTCTCGCCTTCACGCTGTTCACTAGCGATATCCCAAAAAGTAAAAAGGCTCAGTTGGCTCTCTTCGCCGACGACACTGCCGTTTACTATACCGGTCACTGTCCCAACGCGATCCTCGATGAGAACCTTACCTTTAAGGCTCATATTAAGGCGGTTCGCGCGCGCGCCTCCTTCGCTCTTAGCAGGCTCCAATTCGTACTGACAGCCCGTAGTAAACTGTCCCTCAAATGCAAGCTCCGCATCTATACCGCAGTCATCCGTCCCATCATGACCTATGCCTGCGTTGTATTTGCGCACGCTCACCCACGTCATCTCCATAAGATGCAGACCCCGACGACGCCACTACCCTCCTCCAGGAGAGTAGTAAGGCCACTAGCACGCTACATAAGCCCAAAACCCGATCGCCGTCCTACCGCCCTCGCCGCCGAGGCCCGCCGCGACGCCCAAATCGACGCCCCTCCCGACCCTTGCTCGAGCCAGCCCGTCCGTTAATAATACCAATCCTGATCCAGCTAGTCATTTGCTGCCCTCTTCCAGCGACGCCCTAAGCCGAGGTTCGTACCCCACAGGGGGTGCCCTTAGCGTTGTCGCTTAGTTTTAGTTAGTATATAAGTTTAAGTCCTGGCTGGAGGCCTTAATTTATTAAGGAATCCACAGGCAAGTCCGCTTAAGCAGACGACAACCGCATAGGTTGACCTGCGAGATGCCAAACAAACAAACAAACAAAAAGTAGAGGGCGATTTGTAGTTTCTGCCTACTCCAAGGGAAAAGCAGTGAGTTTATGTATGTTTGTATACATATTATAGCTAGGTACGTGTGTTACGGGTTTTATGTCGATTGTCTCGACAAAGTCAAGACATGACATGTATTGACATTTATGTCATTCGTGTGTAGCCAAATTATTGGTGTTTAGGTTTTTGTGACTCGCATCTTGAATGATTTCTTGTGGTGTCGTACGACCTTAGGCTTTGTATCTGGATATCTGTTGTAACTGCTCTCCCGACCAACCCCGGCGCTCACGGAATGTTCATCTTTTTATTTCAATTTACCTTGGGTACTCGATTATGAACAACAGATTTTTACCCTATTTCTAATGAAGAACTGACGCAACGCTTCGCTTAAGGAGCCTTATGTTGGAATCGCATAAAATTCAATCCGATAGAATATACAGTGGATGACTCCTCGATTGAAGACTTTTAACATTTTCAGTGACGTCTTCAACATGTCTTATATGGGTGTAGAGTGTATTTGTTTATACTTATGAAGGTTTTTTTATTTTAGGTCACTGCGTCTTATCATGATTGTGTGCATTATGAACTTTTTCTATTTGCCACCCATGTTAGCCACGAGCTTACAGAGTGCAATCTCCAGTACCTAGGTGGCCAAACAACGTCAACGACGACAGTCAACAACAATTAGAAAATATAATTGTTCCAAGATAATGTTTAATGAAATATTAATATCAGCCTATGCTTGTCCCACTGCAGAACAGAGGCCTCTTCTCATACAGAAAATGAAACAGAAAGAGCAACACCACCCTTATTCATATTTTACGTTCTAACAAACGAATTAAAATAATAGTCATCATCATCATTCTGCCCAAGAAGTCCACTGCTAGACATAGAAGGCGAGAAGCACAGGACCGGTCTATGTGATACCTATAGATTATTGTACACACGTAGTTAAAAAATATTAAAATTTAATTATAAATAATAATAATACCAGCCTATTATTGTCCCACCCATTGCAGGGCTACTCGTACAGAGAAGGCACGAGTGTTGCACGCTTGCTCAAGACAGGTTGGCGATTTCAGATATATATTAATTAGACGACCAGGTTTCCTCGGAATGGTTTTCATTCACCAATGTAAGTAAACTTAGAAAGTATATATGAATTGGAAAAAGTCACATTGGTACTTTGCCAAGAATTGAACCCACAACCTCGTGAATGAGAAATGAGGCCTTAACCTCTAAACTATCACGACAATGTAAAAGCTTACTGTATTAAACGTCAAAATGTCATAACAAAGTATAAACCTAAAATGTCTTAAATCTCGACACCACCGAGTTCTGGTGTAATAAAATATTAACAGGACTATCAAATACAAATATGCCTTCATATCATATATTTTTTATTTATGTCCGTGCTGGGCCAAACTTGTATGGGAGCATTATCCATCTCCTTTCTAAAACATATACAGTTAGCAGTTGAAGGAAGAAGTTTATTAAACATTTTCAAAAATCATTCAAATGAACGTTGACACCAGTTATCTCGAAATGTTACTACAGTATTAAGCGTACAAATTACGGGGAAGACATCATAGTAAGCTATCTAACAAGATACATTTTAAAAATATATTTAGTGTTGCCTATGAAGCAGTCGATAATGCTGGCAAAGGTCGAATTTGCTAATTGCTAAAATATTTAAAAAAATCTGTGACAATCGAATTAATTAACTGGTTTACAACAAGTCCTATTGACAACTGTCCTGTTGAAAACTGGTTTACAAGTCACCCAGTATGTTGACGTGAGAACAGTACTTAAATCAAGTAAGTAACTTAAAAAACTGCTGGTTTCCTCAAGTACTGGGTAAAAAAAATAGACCAAGACATCAGTATTCAAGGAGCGTGCAGACTTATTAAGGCGTATGCAAACACTGGAGGGTGCTGGTGACACGAACGCGGTTCGTAAGCGCCATTAATGATTTCTTAATGATTGAGTCCGTGGCCCGGTCGCTGTGTACAACCATTCGAGAACAAATTCAAAATTTGAATTCTTGTTGGTTTGTTTCTATCACGTAATTAATGTATCATTCTTTGCTTCATTTTTAATTATTTTAACCAATGTGTTAAAATAATTAAAAATATAGTATGTTAATTTAATTAATAATATTTTTTGTTATAGCAATTTTTATTCTTGTTGGTCTTTACATATAAAAATATAATTTATGTATACAAAATATTGTAAAACGTTTTAAAAGAGTAACGGTGAAGTTTCTTGCCCATTCTTCTCCATACGAAACTACCTTTTGGAAGGGGCGACTAAAATCAATTCCATTTGAATGTAAATTTTGACATTCAAAAGTGCCGTGTGCCTTTGAAATAAATGCTTTGACTTTTGTTTGACATGTATCTACTGCCAAATGTTGATGGATGCTGGATAATGTTACGTATGGGTGAAAAGAATTTGTCCATGAGCTAAAAGGCATTTGGAGACGCTGCGGACAAATAGACAAACGTTCCAATATTCTGGTTACTGACTATTGTTATTACACAATTTGTGTAACAAGAAAGTGTTAATTCGGCTATAACTGAGAAAAATACTGGTCGTCTGGTAAAATAATTGAAGTAGACTATGATGTACATAATTTCAATAGCTCTGTCAGTTTTACTTTAGACAATCTTGTTGACGACGAGATCTTGAGACGTAAACAAAGTTTCAAGGCCGTGTAAATTAGGAATGTCTTAGGAATACCTAGTATCAAGCATACATTCGTTCAAGTCTTAGTTTAGCAGAACCAACATTAAGAAAAAAATAGCGTTTTTTGTAGTTTGGCTTACACTCGCGGACAAAGAATATTGGTCAGTACGAAAAACTAAAAATGCTCTTAAAATAATAGAGCTGCATTAACTAAACTGTATGTTCTTTATAGTTTACCAGTACATAAAACAACACCAAATATTGGAAACATTTTCAGTTTAATTGTCAAAATTGCATTAACTGGATACAAATATCAATAATTTTACGTTTAAAAATTATAATTAGTACCTCCCATACAACACAAAAGTGAACTTTGAAACAAAATAAATACTTTGTATTGCCGCCCCGGGCTCTTCTCACAGCTGCCAGGCGATTGGGCAGGCTGATTGTTAAGTTTCTTATGCGATATAGCAGGATATTGGTCCATTTTTCCACTAACGCAAGTTTCAGGTCCCGAAGTATGTCTCGCAAGCTCGTCCCAGGCATGTTCAATTAGATTCAGATCCTGGCTTTTCGCGGGCCAGTACTTGCCATTGATGCTAACGTCCTGAAAATACACATTTACAATTTGAGCTGTACCAGGCCACTCAGAAACTATGGCGAAAAAAAGTTTTTATGTATGAGACTTTACTTACAAATAATCATATTTTGAAAATATGATTATTCGTAAGTAAAAATAGGTACGTTCCAATTTCAAAATTTCCCTCCACATTGTTTGCGAGCTAATTTAAATTAACGTGTCTCATAAAAAAATGGATATGCGCCGGGAACATTTTCGCGCTATGATTTTTTACGATTTCAAGTGTTTCACGCTGAGTGCTTCACAACCTCACCGATGCCGATGCTCAGAAGCAGGCCCGTGTGGAATGATGCCGTGATATGTTTAACAAATTTGAAGCACGGCCATCTCGGCGTGTTTACGACATCATTACAGGTGATGAGTTTTGGATTTATTAACACGATCCAGAAACGGAGCGCCAGTCGATGGTTTGGATGTTTCAAAACGAATCAACGCCTACCAAAATGAAGTGATCTAGAAGCGGGAGGAATATTTCGATCGTGAGCTTTTTCAATTTGACTGGCTACTTGGTGTCAATTCCTTTACGGAACAAAAGAAGCATCAACACTGAATGGTATACTACGAAATGCTTGGCAGAAGTGTTATCTGTTGAGCAACAAGCAACCAAACACAGGGCTCCGCGGGCTACGGCTCCACCACGAAAACGCGCCTCCGCACACCGCACTCAAAAAGAGGAACTTCCTGCAGGCCGGTCAAACTCCTGGGTCACACTCCTTACAGCCTTGAGTAGCACCTAGCATCGTGTGAGTTATTTTTATTCGGGAACAAAAAAATCAGCTCAACGGGATACAGTTTTCGTCGCCGAAATATGGGCCGACATGCTCATTAAGTAATTCTTACGCATATCTAGCACTAGTTAGCGTACAATTTTCTTTCACCACTAACTCCGTGTGACTCTCTGAAGAGATTCCAGCCCATAACAGATCAATTTCCGAACAGCAATTTTTCCTCAAAAGCAGGAATAAAACGTTCCCTTGGCCGTTGGTAGATTCGTTGGACGTGCATACAGGATAAATCTGGATTCGTCAGAAAACATTATTTTTTCCTATTCGATGTTCCCTTTCAAGTTTTGAACCATTTGTAGGTTTATGTGGGGTAAAAATAGCTTCAAGGAGGCAGCTCCTTGTGCTTCAAGGAGGTCTCCCGAAGTTGATTTGTAATTTCAACTGCCGTGAGGTACCGATTTCGGAACATGGTCGTTACAATAAATCGATCTTTATGTTCTGCTAGTTTCTCGAAAACTTTCGACGACTCGCTGGACTGTAGAAAATGACACGCCTATTGTTCGTGCTGTACTTCGCTGACTTCTGCCTTCTTCTAACATGACGATAAGTACGTGTACATTCTTCTGGTACTAGCGACATGATAGTAATTTAATAATGTTGGTGAAAGTCGACAATGATCGCCTTTTATCATTTTGATTTGACAGATTGAAAACAATAAATTGATAAGATTAGTGAGAAAACAAGCATAAGTAAGACAACAGCGAAATGAATTTATTAAAAATTTTACCTTTTAAATTACTTTGTATTATTTCATACGTTATTAAAATTTTCTGTAAATATAAAGTTAGTTTCATACACCATTAATAATTTTCAAGTTACAGGGATTTTCGTTATCGACCCGCGTTATTTGACCGCGAGTGTAATTATACAAACTGCGGTTCTTATATCCTGTTGAGTGCGGATGTACTATCGAATTACTGGGTGGGCGAGTACGTGCGGCGTGGCTGTGCCGGCGGCGGCCCATTAAAAATAATCGATGCTTGCAAAAATATCGAGGGCTTTCCACTAATGACATCGCGCGGGAAAACAAAGCGAACCGGGTCGACACAGCCGAGCGACTGCCGCGCCATCTAACTCCCGCCTCGATTCAAATACGGCCTAAGGACGTGTGACGACCTAAGGAGTCATGGGTTCTGAAGCCTGAGACGTCGACTGATTTACCGTTATAAGTGTGCGTGGGTCTTAAGATCTTAACACCCACCCGCTTGAAGACGTAAACAGCGAAAATACACACCGTTTTTATTTGCCTTGCTTAGCAGACGGTTGATAAATGAACTCTAATAAAGCTACATGAAGACGTTTTGCGAATAGACAAGTGAAAATAAAATAAACAATTGAATTTAAGCATTTTAATGGCACCCAAAAATATAGCCCGATTTTACGAGTAGGTACAAAACGTCGGTAACCGAAGTTTATTTCCCGAATTTGGTGTTTAATAGGTTAATTCACGTGGAAGATGTTTGTGGAGCACCACGGCGGCGGCGTCGGCTGCGCGGCGGTGGCTTGTTTTTCTTACAAATGAAATTATTGCGCTAATAAAATATTTTACTGTCTGTCAATTTGGCTGGTACACTTCGTCGAAATGTTCCGCCAGATATTAAGCAGAGGTTAAAATTTTATTTGCACGGAGTTATTGCTCGAACGCCGCGGCCCGCGAGTGTCGGCGTGATGTTGTTGGATTCTCCTCGTTACATCGGGCTCGTTCGTGGGCCATTATTGCTTGATGTAAGACAATGCCTACAAATAAAATAAAATACTCGATCTTATTTATTGCTTCGTAGAATATCGAGGGGACTTTGTTCGCTAGAAGTGTCTTGTAATAGATAGATGGTCACGGTAGGAAAATAATGACATTGTATCACTGATGACTACACAAGTTTTAAAAATAAAATCAATGTAGAAGATGGCGGGATTGTCAATCTAGAATTGTATTTGTGATGGTGAATAATGAGAAATATATGGCCCTCTCAAACACATTAAAACTTGCTTTATTTGTACCAGTTTATTCGCTATCATTTTTGAAGGAGTCATTAACTATTGATATTTCATTGTTATTTCTTGCAAATTACAATAACGCTAAACAATACATTATATTAATACAAAATGTTATTGCTTCAAATTATTATTTTTCAGAGAACCTATTTACACCCCATTTAAACCAGTTTACGTTAACTTAATTTAAATAACAAAATAATGTTAGACATCTTTCTTCATAAACTGCACGTTGCACGCTGGCCACTGAAATCTCGAAAAATTGTAAAGATACCAATAAATATTGAAAAATAAACAAATACCAATGTTTCTAGGGATTTAGAAAGGGCACCATTTTGTTTTTTTGACTTACCCAGTGCCAAATGGCTTGGATTTAAAACTTCTTGTTTGTTATATTAAGCAACTATTATTTTTTCTTCTGCAATAAATAAAATGGCAAGCCAAGACAAGGAGTTTTTATAACATACAAAGGTAGATGGATAGTATCAAACGCGATCCTACCAAATACCTATAAAAAACAAAAAAAATACCATAGAAATTCATACAAAAATATCCTCGCATATGTAGCGAACGCGCGGATTGAATGAATCTGGTATACGAATAGAGTTGGGCGCAACAAAGCTGATGTAATTGGTGCATTGTTGGAGGCCGCGGGCTACCGTCGTTAGCCTTTCTTTCCTTCACCCGGTTTTGTCCGGGCCGCGCTTGCTAATTAACTATGAAATTAATTGACGCGGCAAAGTTTCCGAGTGAAACTTGAATTAATTGGCACGTCCGACTTCAGCCTAATTAGGAGCCTCAGGCTTTTCAGTATCGCGCTCGTTGATGCCGTGAAAAACACACAAAAGTGTTGTGTATAATTTGATGTGCGCGAGTTTCTCGTTCGATTCAAAATATGCTCTCTGCAATGTTAATTGCGTGTGGTGAATGTTTGCGCAATTTTTGAGGATAGAAGCATTGCTTTTGCTTTTTGGTAGTGCTGTGTACATGGTTGATTTGTAGTTAAGTAACATAATGTTTTTTAATGTCCTTTTAGAGGAATTTACAAAGATTGTGTCATTGTAATTCAGAAGAAAGTAGTTTGACTGCCAATCTTACCTATTTGACCAATAAGTACTGAGATCGGCAGATAGAGCGCCACAACTTGTTTGCGTAGCTGTTGACATCTTAATCAGTCTTCAGATCTCGTTAAACTGATTCACGATTAGAGGCATGCAACTGTTGAGCGCGAGCTAGTCTCTCCTGAAGTTTGAAGTACCTACCTACTTACTATCCAAGTGGGAAAGGATATTTATATTTAAAATAACTGTATATACAATTTAGAAAAGTGAAATAAGAGGAAATATTTAACCATGATATTTTTTTTAGAATTTTTGCTAGATGCCTGCTGATGAAGTGACATATATGAAAAGCAGAGCCTTTTTTTTCTTAGTTAACAAAACTATTCACGGTAAAAAAACGACATTGACCGTATATTTTCCTTCTATAACAACATTAATAACACATAACACTACACTATAATTCATCCACAGTTCAATAAAGCATGTTTCGGTTCCCTTAAATGAAATAACAAAAGCTGTTATTTAGAATTCCCACTGTTGTCTATCATTATTTATTTGTAAGTGCACAATATAAACACAGTTCGCGGGCAAGGGCCGACTGTGGAGGAAAGCTTGTCCCGGGGCTAAAGAACCTCCATAATTAACATACATTATGAATTATCGAAAATGGCCGAGTCGATAGCCCTAATTACATGGTGCCGCGGCAACGTAGCAAAGTGTAATGAATAGCCTTGTATTTTATTAATACGTGTTGCCGACCTGTATTAGATATCTTCATGTTGAGATGAATCATATTTTATGAGCCCTATTAGGTACGTGTTAATTGGGTTAGTAAGGATGTTGTTCTTTTTGTTTATGGTTCTAATTCCTAAATTTAAATTAGGAACGGTTATTTAAAATTGGAGCGTTTGGGAATTGATTTGATTTTTTGGGTTTTTTAAGTTAACTCAGAGAACCTTATCTCTGTCTTGGTATAATAGACATCGGATAGCTATGTTGATAGCTTATAATATTAATGAGGTTATAGATAATATAACAGATTGTAGTATTAGTGACGAGTCTGTGTTGCCTAGTTATACAAGCAACATAGAGATTAATTATGATTCATCATGTTGTACGAAGGAGGATCCAACCATAATACCAACATCCTTGGAGGGCACTACCAGTCAGATAGGTTATACTTTTCCTGCTGGAACCCATACCGCCATTGTAGACTCGTCAGTTGTAGTTGTGGAGGTCACTCCGGATAATAATTTAAACTAGTTAGTAAGACAACAGAAGTTACCCCTTTAAATAACCAATTATTACTAGAGAATAATAATAAAGTATCTTCTGGCAAAATAACTCATAGTAATAAAAAACCAAAGGAAGTGCAACACACTTTAAATGTATTTAATCAAAATATCCAAGGTTGCGCTTCCAAATTATTGGAAATAGAATTGTTTCTAGAAAGTACTAAGCTTGACGTTATTTGTTTAACAGAACATTGGTTAAAAGATCATCAAGTAATGTCAATTAATTATGCAAATTATTGTGTTGTTAGCCATTTTAGCCGAAAACGTATGATACATGGCGGGTCACTAATATTAGTTAAAAATTCAATTAAATCGAAAGAACGAAAAGACATCATCGGACTGTCTGTTGAGCACGCCATTGAATTGTCCTGTGTTGAGCTTGATCAGCATGTCATAGTATGCGTATACAGACCTCCAAGTTACCAGAATCTACCTGTGTTTGATTCTGTAATGGAAGATGTGTTAAAGAAACTTAGTGCTAGTAGTAAGTCAATAATAATCTGCGGGGACTTTAATATTAATTTATTAGAAAATAACTCTGGTACAGTCAGATTATTAAGTCTTTTTATGTCATTTGATCTGTCTAATGTTTTTATTGAACCTACCCGAGTGACAGCTTCTTCTGCTACTTGTATAGATAATGTTTTTTGCAATTGTGATTACTTACACAAACAAATAGTAAATAAGTTGCCATCTGATCACAGTGGACAAACAATAATGTTTTGCTCATATACGCCTTTACAAAAAACTCAAATAATGTTTAGGCAAATTACATGTAAAGATTTAGAGAAATTAAATGATTCTTTGGCCAGTCAATTATGTAAACAAAGTTTTAATAATATAGGTGACCCAAATGAGTTCTACGCCGAGTTCTTTTCACTATTAAACACGCAATTTAATAAAACTTTTCCACTAAAGACTAAAATTATTAATACAAAGTTTTTATTTAGTGATTGGGCCACTCCTGGCATTCGTAAAAGTAGAGAAAATCTATTTGAACTTTATGGCCTAAAGCAACATGTGACTCATACAAGCTTTCATCAGTATGTTGCAAGATATTCAAAATTATTTAAAAATGTGTGCAAAATAGCTAAAGCTCTATATATTAGTAATAAAATAAAATCAGCTGATGATAAAATAAAAACTACCTGGCAAATATTAAATAATGAAACAGGTAGTAAAAAACAGCGTAATATTGAATTTAATTTAGTGACTGCACGTGGCCCCATCAACTCAAATGTAGATATAGCTCATGAGTTTGAAAACTTTTTTGTTAATGTTCCACTTAAAACTACTGAAGATTTAAATTCCTCACCCGCGCTTTCTGCTGCCTTACTTAAAAATAATGTAAAACCATGCCCTTTGGCGTTTAAGTTTCAGCATACAAACCCCCAAGCTGTTATAAAAGCTTTTAAAGATCTTAAAATTAAATCAACAGAAGATCTCTGGGGAATGTCTGTAAAAGTATGTAGATCTCTCATCGAAACCCTTGCGCCCTATTTAGCTTTCATATTTAACACCAGTGTGGACCAAGGAGTCTTTCCGGATCTTATGAAACATAGTAAAGTGATCCCATTGTTCAAATCCGGTGATAGTAAAGAGCTCAATAATTATAGGCCCGTGTCAATTCTGCCAGTTCTCAGTAAGGTGTTTGAAAAGTTGATGCTCAATCAAATGTTACGTCACTTTAATAAAAACTCCATCTTGCATGAACATCAGTACGGTTTCACTAAAGGACGTTGTACCACTGACGCCGGTGTCACCCTAATAAAGAACATTTTTAGCGCCTGGGAGGAATCACAAGATGCCATTGGAATCTTTTGCGATCTCTCTAAGGCGTTCGATTGCGTAAACCATGAGACACTTCTGCTGAAACTGGAGCACTATGGGATTAGGAATGAAGCTCTTGATTTGCTAAGATCATACTTGAAAGACAGAAAGGTTAAAGTACAAATAAACGGCACAAACTCATTAGGGTCTGAAATATCAATGGGTGTTCCTCAAGGTTCGATATTGGGTCCATTCCTCTTTTTAGTCTACATTAATGATTTACCCCAGTTACTTCAAAATCAACCGAAGATGGTGTTGTTTGCAGATGACACTTCATTGATCTTTAAAATAGATCGAAGGTCACAAAATCTTGACGACGTGAACAACTCTATTCTTCAGGTCCAAGATTGGTTTACGGTAAATAATTTGGTACTAAATGAGAAAAAAACCAAATGCATTCGATTTAAATTACCTAATGTTAGAAGTAGCGAATGTGACATCATATTGAACGGAGAAAAACTGGAATTTAGTAATCAGACGGTTTTCCTAGGAATCACGCTAGACGAGAAGTTACAATGGGGACCCCATATAACATCTCTCGCGGGGCGACTAAGCTCGGCAGCGTATGCTGTTAGAAAGATAAGACAGTTAACAGACATTGAAACCGCGCGTTTGGTTTATTTTAGCTACTTCCACAGCATTATGTCATACGGCATTTTACTGTGGGGTCGGGCTGCTGACATTGAATCCATTTTTATTTTGCAAAAGAGAGCTGTCAGAGCCATTTACAATCTACGTCGCCGCGAATCTCTTAGGGAACTATTTAAGAAGATTAATATAATGACTGTACCTTGCCAGTTCATTTATGAAAATATTATGTATGTTAGAAAAAATCTGCATCTATTTAATAAAATAAGTGATAGACATAATATTAACACTAGAAATAAAAATAAAATAGATCAACCATTTTTCAGACTATCTATCTACTATAGATCTTTTATGGGGTACTGTGTTAAATGTTACAACAAAATACCTGGTGAAATATTGCAATTAAATGAAAGAAAGTTTAAAACTCATGTTAAAAAAACACTTTGTAATCAAGCATATTACAAATTAGAAGATTATATCCTTGATAAGAATGCTTGGAAACATGCTGGTCCTGCTCCATAGGACAATCTCTAGATTCTATACAATCTCTAGAGATCTCTAGGCTAGACAAAATCATACTATTTGCTTATTGTATTGTATATTTGGTTATTTTCACTTTACTCACACACTGTATTATTCCAAGTTAATATTTTAGGAAAATCATATATTTTTACAATTGTTTGTAAATATGTGAGCACAATGTACCTATCACGTGATTAATTTATATACCTTTGCTTTATTTTAAATTTTTTTGTACCAATAGTGGTATAGTATTTTTATTCTTGGTGCATCGTCTTCACATATAGAAATATAATTAATGTATACAAAATATTGTAAAACATTTTAAAAGAGTAACGGTGGAGTTTCTTGCCACTTCTTCTCCATACGAAACTACTTTTTGGAAGTGGCGCCTAGAATCAGTTCTATTTTTAATGTAAATTTTGACGTTCAAAAGTGCCTTTTTATGGGCCTATTTGAAATAAATGCTTTGACTTTGACTTTGACTTTGGGTTTGGTCATTTGGTCTATGAGAAAATCAATTTGGTTTTAAGTTTGAGTGAATTTCGCGTTTATTAATTTGTTATAGCGTTAATTTTTTGATTCATTAATTAAAAAGTAAACCCCACTAAAACATTTGTTTAAATTCGATAGCAAAGTTTTTATTTGAATGTTACACAGCTAAACTAGGTAATGAAGCATCGTTTCAAAGGAGATTGTATTATACCTCATCTCAAAATTCAATTGAAGCGTGTAGTTCGAAATGTTTCAAAAAAGAAGACTCGAAACCCAATGGATGTTTCGCGACGATTCGATCCTGTTATATTTACAGGTATTTTTCAAAGATGTTATCAATACGAATTTATATTTCCGCTTCGTTTTACCGGTGCGAGGTAAAATAAACCTGTTGGCGCGAGGATTCTTCAGGCTGGTCGCACAAACTGAATGGTGAGGGAATGGTAGGTTTGGGGAATGTTATGTGTGTATATATATAATTTGGTCTATACGAAATTAGTGACGTTGCCGTTGTAAAATTAATGTTGATGTTTGTGATATTGCACTATTCCAAATAAGTATTTTTCAACGCAGACAAAACAATAGAAGTGGCAGGAATAATAACTCAACGTCGACACCCTTCAGCATCCTTTAACGAATGCTAAATTAAAGAAATAAAATATACGTTTTTTCCACCGATCTAAGTAACGGTCATTACCACAAGTGGTCGCAAGATTCCCCGAGTGACCGCTAATGACCGAGCGATTGCGGAATCGCCTCGTTACCACCGCTGTTGTCGGTAAGAGTTGTTCATTCATTCTTCATTCAAGGCGTTCTTCATTTGAATTCGTCTCACGTGCCCGTGACGTCACCGTCTCTAAACGATTTACGTTCGAAGTTCGAACGTCTACAGAAAGTGTGTAATCGAAATTTTAAGGCACTTCCTGTACGATTGTTTGTTTTACGAGTTCTGATTGGATATAAGGAAGTTATTACAATAATTTAAAAATTCATTACATCCTTACCGCCATACTTGAAATAAATTATGAGAATTTGTGACTTTTGTAGTTTAAGAATTGATTTCCTTCATGGAATGAAGAAAGTTCCGTTCCAGTAAAACATTTCATACTAGAGTTTTTGCTTTTTTTCTGTTCTTCTGCCATTATGAACTATGGTGTCTAGATTAAATAGAGTTTATTCATTTAAAATAGGTACGCCATCAGTATAATTATACACTGTAAATTATTAATAAAAGTGAACAGGTATCGGTTCTGATACAGAACTTCTTCTGAAGATCTTCTTCTTTTTGATTGTGGCAAGCGGCCTTAGCCATTGTTGCCAGTGTCGAGTGTTGAGCACTCACATCGATAATTTGCGTTCCGATTTAGATATCATGATTATGAAGCTGAGAGCTATCAACGATTCGCTCACAGTGATAATATTAAAGGGCATGGTCGGCGTTATCGCAATACGGCGCATGTCATGAATGAATTATCCGTATTTTGCCCGATTTATATGTATGTTTCCCTTTGTTTTCTGAGGCTATGTTATTTTTTTTAAAGTGTTCATAGACCTAGCCGATTTTGAAACATCTCCTTTTTCGCGATAACGATATTGGTTCCATGGAGAAAGTTGTACAGTTTGATGGTGTGTACCACACCCTCAAATTTGGCACGTCTTTGAAAACTAACCCTGTATATAAACCAACTGCAGGTGTATACGACATTCACATAATTATAACAAGGCAACATATTTGTTGAGTTGTAGTTTAGTCTACTTATTCTGCTCTTATGGTGGCAAAATCAGGTAGCGTACAAATAGTGTGGACAATTAGCTAATACCATATTACAGTACAAAAACACAAAACCATTAAACAGTTGCTACGATTACCAGCAAATATCAAAGCTAATTCCACAAAAACTAATTATAAATTAATATGAAAACATTAGCACTTAGTTCACGTCCGCTCAACTATTCTTTAACAACCACTGAATTAATTAATAATTAATGATATTCATGATGTTTGCACGTACGTTCATAGTGCTGCAAACTGCGCTAATTTATGCAGTGGATGATCGAGCCGGAAACTTGGTTGCTTTTCTTTCTTACTTGCTGGGTTTGCTTTAAATTCAGTTATAGAAGTATTGTTGATGCGTTATTATGCTTAGAACTTTAGACCATTCCTGCCACTCTATTACTCCACCACCCTTTGAGAATGCCTAAGGCATTAAGTCCGTCTTTGTACCTTTATTTTGCACTAAGTATAAAAATAAATTAATACATCAAGAAAAACTATATAAAACCAGCCTTTTGGGCAATGTTCCTGTTTTGATTGGAATTTTTTGATGCTATGATTCTTTTCCTTCATGTTCATATTATTTATTATTTAAGGCTGTTAGCTAGTTCATTATGAAGTTTTTTTTTTTTAACCTAAAACATAATTATTTTGTCTTTGTGTTCTTGCTTTTTTTCTTTAAAATATTATTAATGTGTAGGATAAATTTGTATTGGTATCCGGATACAGGCAGTATCCGGCTACCAAAATAACCAAAATACTGAAATTCAGGGAAAGCCACCCATCTTTTTCTTTTGGTGAATCGTAGCATAAATAGCATCTTAACATACAAATTACTGTAAGTAGGAAATACGTCTATCTTTATTTTTGGGCAACAAAATCAAAACAAAAGTTGGACAATTTACTGACTTCCTTAGAGTTTTGAAAACATTTGGGACGCTATTTGAAAATCTTAATCTAAGCAGTAGATGACCGAGCATAATTGCTTTTCTTTCTAACTTGCTCGATTTTTTTCATATTCCGATAGGGTTTCTTGTTGACACGTTAATATAACAGTAGTTGATTTGTGTGTTTAAACTTTTAAGCTCGGGTAGCGAAGTTTGGGCGTAATTGGAAAGAGTATCCGGATACCGGAGCTAGGAAAAGGATACTCATCTTTTTCTTTTGCATGGTAAACGTAAGTTAAAGAGACGCTTATATATATATACATATATATCCTGCTCTACGTAGAAAATACGTCTATAATCGTTACGTACTCGTAGTTGATGCATTCGGAAAGCCCAATGAGACTACGGAAGGATCTGCTGAATGATTGAGTGAATGAGCTGTGATAGTCTTATGGACAATCAAGTTCGATGAACAAGTATTTTAGTCTTTATTTATCTTGTCATCATGTTCAGTCTTCATTCGTTTAGTGGTTTAACATTATGCACCTTTCAAGTAAATATTGATGCGTAAACTTAAACCTACCAGTTTAGCTCGCACTTGACCGATTTCCATTATTTATTTATTATAAATGAAGCATAATTGTACGCAGCCGCACCGGCTCGCGTCCCATTTGAATTTCTCTGCGTGTTTTAACATTTCATAAGTCTTGGACATTTCTCCGCATAAGTGCTCACTAAATAACGCTTAAAACACGTTGACAACACGGCTATTTGTTAGCCGTAACAACAATAACACAACAATCGTATAACAATAAGCTATTAGACAAGTCGTGGAAATTTTCCGGTTATTTCCGATTCACACCGATTGTTACGGCCGAGTCGGCCATTCAGAGGGCCATAACTCGGCCCGAGAGCCGCTTCGAGTGGGGTCTATGGCCAACGACCACGGAATCGTATATTTATGGTATATTTGTGGTATATTTACGGCCTATATAATGCGAGAGATTTATTGGGTGCGGCGTAATTAGTGCGCGTTTAGATTTATAATCGGAATTTGTACCCAGTTTGAGCCAGTGTGAACCAGTTATGGCCAGTTTTTAATGGCACGCTTAGCGCTAATGAGCTATTCTGACGGGCTGTAGCTTTTAATGATACGCGTACCGTCTACTATGAGAGCACGAATACAATTCCGTTGTGTTGCTTTTGGTATGAATTCTTGAAGATAATAAGAGGGATGCATTTCGATCCTTTGTCTTGGTATTGCTAAGTAAAATCGATGTTTATCTGTCATAAATTAGTATAAATAAGTCGAGGGGCGAGTGCGCCGGCGCCGCGAGCTCGCGTAAATCACGCACAACCGCTTATTAAGTTGTTAGGGGCGGCCGTGTCTGCGCCCACGCGTGCCCTCTCGCCGCGCTGAGTCCACGCCCTTATGTTTGCGCTAGCCCACAACCTTGTATCTCCGGTTTGTTCCCATAAACTTGTTTATTCCTTGTAGATACTTGTGAACATACAAAAAGGTAAATTATTTATAAACCATGTATGTATGGATGGACATAGTGCTTCACTCATGCTACAACTTTGTTGTCACCGACAAAAAAGGTTCCTATTATTATACACATCCATGAGGTTTTAGAGACTTGCAATGTGGCATTAAGGTGGATCCTCAGCTGTAGCCCGCAAAATTCAAATTTTCTTTGTTTTTTTGCAAATTACAGCTCTGTTTTACGTCGTATGTTGATCAAAATACGATTCGCGGCTGTATATGTATATTTACTGGATAATAAACGTAGCTACAATTAGCAAAAAGTCAAAGAAAATTTGAATTTGGCGGCAACAGTTGAGGATTCACATTATGAATGAATAAATCAATTAAATGAATGAAATGCACCGACCACTGTATGATTTGACCAGACTCGATTAATCGAATGAACCCCAGGATTTGCGCTAGCCCCATAGGCCTCATGTTTCATGGTTCAACAGAGACCATAGCATCTCAAGACGTAGACCGGGGGGCGCTGTAATGGTAGGGAAGACGTGCCCTTAGGATAGGAAAGGATTGCGAGCCGGACCGAATATGCATCCTAGAGTAGACTAGTGGAGAGGCGGGATATATTTATATATGGGAGGGATCTTTTAACGGTGTCGCAGCCGGGTTTCTCAGGTCGAGCTTCGCCGGTAAATGTTTTGGCGAGGTTCAACTGCTTTCTCGGCTCTTTTCTATGTCATTGCTCTGCTGTGATAAATGTTGTAGTTTTCAATGTCTTCGTCTGAGGTCTCGCTACTAAACGTTTCCAGTTTGTAGATGTGAGTCGAGTACGAGATATTTGAATATTGTGAAGTGTCGTCAACGAGACCTTATGTACGCTATAAGGCGCAAGTAAGTAGTACGAGGACTCTACTAGCAACTGCGCGCGCGCTTTCACTACAACGTATCTAGTCGTGAGTTAGAAAAGTTTTCTAACTGCCACACTCAGAGTCGCCTAATGGTATACTTAAACGGATCCTTAGTAAAAATTAAAAAAGGTTCACCCTCAGAGTCAGTTAACGGTTCATTAGCGACCCTTAATGACAATTAAAGTTAAGTTCAAAAAAACCTTTACTTAACTCTTTAAAGATTGATTTTGACATTTATGTTTGGGGTTTTATTTTTACAAGTGATTTCGCTTTCGCAATAATAACAGCAATAATGTTTGATTTGGTAGACTTGATTGAATTTGTGGACTATGCCAGAAGATATAGAGAAGTAGGACCGAGGCGGTATTTACGAGATGCTTCTGATAGGGATAGCAAATACTCAATTCAAGAATTTCATGCACGACACATCAGGAAACCGACAAATAGAAAAATTATCGGAAATAATGTTGCTAATAACAATACGCTACTTCGCTAAATTCAAACATAAATATTAATGGAATTTAACACAAGGTATGTCGTTTAATTGTTATCACATTTTCTCATTCACACATTTCATTTTCTCTGAGAGAACATATATACTTCCAAACTTACCATTATTTAAATTATTTTAAAATACAACACACACACACAACAAAAATCTCTCCCCGTGAATGAATCACAAAAAAATCAAATTATTCCCTGATTTGACATTGACAGTTCACAGTGTTGCCATAGAAAAAAATCACTTTTTCTTATTTAAATGACATTAGCTGTTTCGCTTTGCATTTTAGTAAAAACTTACAGTAAAAGAACTGATTGTCATTCATACTTCTACGAATAATAGTTTTCATCGTGTATAAATAAACTTTTTTGTTATTTAGTATTTACAGTTTTCAAATGTGGCTACACCAAGGCTTTATCGATATGATGATTTGATGATGCTTCGCCCTATGGATACTTAAAACTGTCATTAGCTAATGTACCCTTAAATTATGTCTCTGGATGTACCGTTCATTAACGGATTTAATGCTCATTAGTTAAGTTCTAATTAGGACTAATTTAATTAACCTTTCTGAGTGCAGTGAGTTATCTGATGAATAACTTCTGAACGAGTGGCCCGATTTACATTCATCCTATTTGAATATTCGTTTTACACATAATTCTATCATTCGAAACTAAAATATTTAAAAATAGTTACATAAACAAAATACACATTTTCAAGTTAAGTAATTATACGACAATCCCTACATAACATACATACAATCACGCCTGTAATCCCAGAATAATTAGGCAGATGTTTCCCTATAGTACACCCACATTTCGCCAGTTATGATTAAGTCCCATGTAATAGGGGGCGAGCCTATTGCCATCAACCGGGCTTAAATCCAGACTACGGGCTAGAAAGAAAACGTAGATAGAAAAACCCAATAACACTTTGACCGACTTGGGAATCGAAACCAGGACCTCATGCTCAGCAGTAGCCCTTGCGACCACTAGACCAACGGGGCAGTCCTGGGCAATCCCTACAATATTCTGAAAATGGATTACAAACCTTACTTTTTCAGTGTTTTTAGATTCAATTATAAAGATTAAAAACAAAACTAAGCTAGGAGACTAAAAAGAAACAGATAATCATTATAATAAGCAAAATATCTTTGAATTCTCATTACTGAATTAGAAAACTTTTCTAACTTACGACTCGATACGTTGTAGTAAGAGCGCGCGCATAGCACCTCGCACTACTTACTTGCGCCCTAAAGCGTACATAGGGTCTCGTCGCCGACACTCTCCAAATATTCAAATACTACGTACTCGTCACACATCTACAAAAATATAGAAATAATGAAAAAGTGTAGGCACGCATGTTATCTTTTTTATACCAACGACTTCACAACACAGTCGAATCGACATCATTTAAAGTGGGTGCACACAACAGGTAACCTCGAACCTCGAATTTCAAAACTATTTGTTTAATTTATGTACACACTTAGAAACAGACACGAGAAAAAGGAACAGAAAATAACGTACAAAGTTGATGCTCATTTCTAAAGAAATCTCTTCCTGCTCCACTTCCCTTCCTTCTCTAACTGCGATAGGAGAGTATATATTAGAAGTTGTCAAAAAGATTCTCTAATAGTGACTTCAGTAGGACGTCATAGTATAAAAAATCAAAAAAACAATGCATTTCAACTTCTGTCCTGCTTTAAGAGCTCGTGGTAAGCCTCCTGAGCTATCATTCGAATGTCAGATGAGCAAACAGCTGAGGATTCACCTTAATTAAAAAATAAAAAACAATGTCATTGAGTGGACTCAGAAACAATTTTCATGTAAGGAAGAGCTTGAAAAGGAACCTACACAGTTACTCATCTCATACGATGTTATAAGCAGTCATTATAAACTCTTTGCGATTTTTGTGGTATTATCACGTGAGCACTAACTTTATCATAGAGTGTTATAAAGAACGGTCCCTACTGAATCACTACACTTAGTAGACAAATTAATGATATCCGGTACCATAAAATAAGTAAATCTATGTGCACATGATTATTTTTTTTCACACTTTGAATGACACGAAGAAAGATTTTACTTGTGAGGACGAATTTCACCAATGTAACTGAATGCTGTCAGTGTCATTATTGATAGGGAATACTGACACTGACAGCTTTTTAACGCGATTAAATGTCCTGATCGCGATCAGTTTTAATGGTGAAATTAGCCCTCAATGTTACATTAAACAAAATGTCGTAACCGCTCCAATCCTCATAGTTGAACGTGCCAAATTCTTGTCATACTTGAATACACAGAAGCACTGCAAATAAAGCACAAACACACTTAGGTATTCCAAATAAAATAAATGTTCTAACCACCATCACTAACAAAACAGACAATACTTAATGTCGCATTCTTAAAATTAAAAAGGCCTTTGTCACCATACATTGCCAGGTCTAGTCTTCACGTTAAGCGACAACCCTTGCCATTTAGTTAGCTTTAACAGTCACACTATTGTGCAAGACACTGCAAGCAATATCTGTGAAAGTACAGCCTTTGAAACTACAGACAACAATGAACCATTTCGAATTAGCTATCGAGTTATCTTCCAAAGGTTTTCACGACTACGGTACGGAGTAAGGGTCTGTTCAGACGGACCACATAACAACCACACAAAACAACCAGTAATATTAAATAAAATCTTTCATTTTTAGAGCTACTGCTGAGCATGAGGTCCTGGGTTCGATTCCCAGGTCGGGTAAAGTGTTGGATTTTTTTATCAGTATCTCTGCTAACCCTTCTGGGATCGCAGGCGTGATGTTATTTTATTTTGATAATAAAAGGTTTGCACTTACTATTGTTAGTAACTTAAACTAAAGTGGATTTCATGAAAACACCCCCCCCCCCCCCCCCACAATCATAAACACAGACCTCCAACTTTTTATTTTTTTTATAACGGAGGAAGTATCTGCCCCTACAACCTTCGCACAATATATCGCTAGGTACAACTCATAATTGCTACATTGCTACAACAAGGCTACGACTAAATAATATTATTATATTTTATTATTTCGTAAATGTAGCACACCTGTGGACGATGGTTTTAAAAACCTTACGTCGGTCGCCGCGATGTTGCCGGTAGTGACCTCCTCACGCTCGTAACAGTTGTCGGCCACGTCTGCAAACTGTCGTACATAACACATTTTTGTCGCTGTAGTGTGGTTGTTGCACGTCTGTATAGACCCTAAGTTTACGCCCACAGTATGGGCAAAAAAGACTGTGACGAATCCAGATAATAATAGCTCTCGTTTTGTTCAATTCTTGGAATGGAGATTGAAGATTGCATGTAAATTAATTATTTTGTTTATGTGGGTAGGTGACGCAAAACGATGCAAAAGTGTGTTGGAGAAGTTCGTTAAACTGTTTGTGCTGTTTTTTTCAAATAATTCATCCATCCAATGTTTGTGTTATGATACAGTATTGATTTGTCGAAAATTGAGTGAAGTTCAAGGACGAGTCACGTTTAGGCGTTACATGAGAGAGAAGAAAGATAAAACTCTCTCTGTCTTGAGAGACAGCGAGAGTTATATCTTTCTTCACCAAATCTTGATTTGAATCAGACAGTCAACACCACATCAGTGGTAGCAATTTGACATTGAAATCGTTGCAGTAGGGTATCGTAGAGCAGGTGTTACCATATGTGCGGTTAACTGTACTAAGCGAATAACTCCGAAAAAGCAAATACAATTAATGTTTGAGCTGAATATATAGTATTAAAATTAAAATCTCCTCAAACTCTTGTAGGTATAACAGATTGTGTTTACAATACATAATTATTAGGAATATTCAACGAAATCAACATTAATCAATACTAATCGAACATTTTTATGAATACTTAAATAATTATAGCCATTAAAACTTCAATCGATAAAGCTCACGGATTTGAAAAATAAATAACTTAGTAATGAAACATAACTTGATTATTCGATAGAAAACTATTGGCATTAATTTGACTTCCTAATTAAGACGTTAATTAACATTCATCTTTTATAATTGACTTACTAAATCACGAAAACCCATAAAGATTTTACAAAATTTTATTCAACTTAATAAAGATCTTTTTAAAATATTGACTCGTGTACCCATACATTACATGGTAAGGTCAACAAAAGAGATTAGTATACAAGCAGCAATTATTTTCTTTTAACAGTTTTTTTTATTGCATACTTATATGCATACGAAATAGTTATGTGTAGTTCGTCTGAGTGTCTTATGGTATACAAAAAAATTACAATAAATTTCACCGATGCTGAATAATATGTTCATTCCTTGCCTGTATACCGGCTTTTTTTGCTGACATACACTACATAAGTACAGGCAAGTCACGTAGAATTGGCATGTTATAACAACTTAATGATGTTCAGTGATTTACCGACTCAAATCACCCTCATTATGGAGTATCTTCTGTATCGTCGGTATACATCGCGCAATAAATTACTGTGCACCCACTTAGTACTCTCGAACTGAAAACTAGCCAATGTATTTATTGAAAAACGTCTTATTGCCACTTAAACAAATGACAACATTGATTACCTGTAATTAAAGTTAATTTTAGAATGACAAAAAATAATTAAAAGAGCATAAGATCATTTTAGTTGCAAAGTGAAATTGAACTGTTTGCAATGGAGTTAAGTTCGTTAATCCAAGGGTTTATATTAAGTTTTAACTTAGTAGGTCTTTCTTAGAGTCACGGTGATAACAGTATGGTAATGATCGAAAGTCAATCAAACTGTAAAATGTTGATAAAATCTCTATTACAAGTTCCATCGTGAACGGAGATGTTATTTTAACTCATTTGAGCCTATCTAGAAAATAAATATCGTCAGATATATTGTTTAATTAGTAAATTACAACTTAAAATTCCAGAAATTTTTGCTATTCTTTAATAACTTAGACATAGAAAAGTACGTTTATTTCTTATTGTCAATTAGTAAAGCAAATTTGAACCATTCGTTACGACTATTTAAAAATAGTAATAAAACATACAAACAACTTCCTGCTCCAATTACACGACCGTGGGTAGAAAACACGTTGAAACATAATTTACTGGCTCTTGGATCATATATTTCTGTAATCAGCATTTCACTGATAACGTTTGTTCGTCGAACGTGGTTTAGGGCGTGCACACACTGGGCGCGAGGCGGCCGAGAGTTTGAGCGATACGCCCGATAATACAGACTCGTTACCGACGCGTGAGAAGCGCCTCAGCATCATTTCTCAGGATGAGATGAAAAAAATATACATGTTTGTTATAGCTCTACATCATTTCGGTCGTATACTTTAGATAAAACTTTTTTATTTTGGCGTAGACTTTTTATTTCTAAAGTTAATGGTTTGTTATGCCCTAATCCCTAAACATAAATAAAGCTGCAATTAAATTAAAAGACACTTGCAAAATAAACATTTAAATTTATGACACTTATAAACACAAACCCTTTTCTTGACACGCATTTGTACTCAAACAGCCATCGTTTAAAAGACGTGTCTTGTTGACGTCACATAACAATAATAAGCGTCATTACTTGATTACACCGCCGCGTCATTACCCGCACACACGAGCCCCGTGACGTCATTACCCGATTTTTTCGCAATTTGTCGGGAAACATTAATTAAAACACTCCCTCGGCATTTGAGACAGTGAAGTCCCACGTAATACCCGGCGTACAACGGGCGCAGATTACCTACTCATAGAAATATTTAATTCATTAACTTTCTAAAAGGTACGTAACTTCTACTGAGGTATATTGCTTTTATTGCTCGAAAGAGAGCAATAATAGACAATTGAGTTGATGAATAATATTAAAAATGTTCATAAAAATAATGTAATTTCAAAGAAGGCATAGTAAAAATGAGATAATCGAAAAAATCTGTTAAATCGGTGTAAATTTGAAGAAGATACACGCTTTAAATGTTTTTGGAGGGGATTATTGGCGTCCTTGTCGCGCGGTACTGACAATGTACGGCGCTAGTATGAAGTTACATAGTCGTGACGTCACTTCTACGATAGTGCTGTCCTTGTCTAACAAGTATCTTAAAACGTTTATAACTTGGCAATTTTTTAATCTTTTACACTCCTTGTGATATAGTTTGCGCTATTTGGAAACAATCAGTCTTTTGAGACAAAAATAAAAAAACGTCGTCATCCCAGTTCGAGAAACAAAAATAAAACTATTAATAGACTTTCTCAATGCTATTTGTTTGTTACTAAAACGGATCGTCTTCAATGAAAACCGCTCGGAAAATATCACAAGGGAAAGGCGTCGCCGCAAAACAAAACGCTGGCTGTGTAAAAATAATTCTGCGTTCGTGAATTTTAATAAGGCAAAAAGTTTGTTTGTAGTAATATTTGTTTCTCAGCTCATTTCGGCGCTCACGTAGGTGCGGGGCGGGGCAGCGCGCGATGTGCCGCCTGCTTTGCACGTCGTCATTTCCTCGAAAGTAATTCAAATGGAATCGTGTGCGCCGTTATTAAATATTTCATAACTTACCTCGCCCCCCGGCTCCGACTGTGTCTCACGACCCCCTCCTCCCCGGCGACCGCATATTAAAGTCATAAAAAAGGGTTGTTTGATCTATCCCCTAAAACAATTTACATATCTCGGCTCAGGCCGCCGCTAAATTATTTAATTAAGAGAGGCATAAGTTTTTATTATTTTAATATGTTGGGTATAAAATTGTGTTAATGGAACAATGCCGCCATTGTGGACTGAATTTTAACCCTCGAAAGCGGAGAGATTACGAGCATCGACGTAAATATACGAAATACTGAAAGTGTCCTAATTTAGTTTCTCAAATAAATTAATGGTTTGTGTAATTAAATGGTTAAATGGTAATCTTTGTTGATCTCTTGAGTCGTCATTTTTAATGGTGTAATTTAAAATCTTAGAAGTTTAAATCGAAAACTCCAACACCCAACGTCTATTAAACACAAGTTCTTCTCCTTTTCTAGTCTATGGTAAGTAAATATATGAATTTTGTTTAAATGCGTTGAGCCCAGTAGTTGGTGGCTATGCGAATCGTGACATCAGCGTGTTTTAGGTCCGCAGAAGTACAGGTGTATGGATACTTTGCACACTCTCTAACATAATGGTACATAGTTTAAAACATGTTAAAATGCCTCAGAAGCCGTATAGAAAAAAATAAAACAAATTCGCACTTATTTACAAGTAAACCAGCAACAAACAACAGCAAACGCTTTACGTATTACGAGCGTAGTTTCCTAGGACTTTGCTAAACGAAGGCATGCGAAATTAGTGTCGCATTACTTGACCGGTGACCATTAAACATTAGGCAGAATAAAATGGAGTAAAAAGAGGCGGTATGCGCGCATGCCTCGCCACGCGCCGGTATTTTAAGCAGCGGTAATGAAAACTGCGTCGGATTCACGATTACTTGCGTCCTCTGATCTTGCTGGGAATTCTACACCCTGTGTGTTGTGGGACGTTGACTTGAGGCAGGTGCGTCGATTGGTTTACTTGTGTTTTTGCTAAAAGGCCAATTAGATTTTACTTTTTACAGGGTTAAAGATTAACATGTGCGGTTATCAGGTGCGCATAGCACTATATTGTTATAATTAAAACAGTGTATAATTGTCGAAATTTTGTCGCTTGAATACGAGGCTTTTGGCTGCTTTGTATGTGTGTATTTTATGTCATTTTCCTCCGTTAAAAAGAGTCATTACCTATGTTCTAGGTTATTTAAGTAATATGAGTTATCTGTAAAAGTTATAAAAAACATTGTCAACAAAATGTCCCATAAGTACCTACTAATAAGCATTAAAATCACCACAAAATCCCAACAAAGGATATTTTTCAATTAACCGAATAATTTTAAAATATTTTAGCCGCTCCACCGATATCAATTACCACGAGCCATATAATTTACACGATATTCAATTTAATATTTGACAACGTTACACGTCACTCACTTGACGCGTTACGGGCGTCACGGAGCACTTTGACGCAGCGTGTGTTGTGTACGGTCGCAGCGGTGGCCACGAGGGTACGAGGCAACTGTCCCACCGCCGGCGATTAACGAGAATCGAGTTGAGCTAGCAACTATAAACAAGTTAGCTAGCAACGAGCAGCAAGTGCGCGACGGCGACGACTGATAACTCGCTGGTATGCGAACGACCAAGCATGAGTCTCTCAGCGAGTGTTCTGTCCGCCAAGCGAGTTCTGCTTTTGTCGCTGCGAAAAATGAGCACTCGCCGGTGGTGTGCAATAGTCAGCGATCTATTGTATTTTTATCTCACGAAGCGACGCGCGCCTCACTTGTGGTTACCAAGTATACAAACACGCTGTGACTGTGTTTGTAAGCGCAGGTGCTCTCGGTAATGGTGTGCCTGTATGTGTGAGTTTTGTGCTAACACTGCTCGTCTTCACGCACACATTTACAACGCGTTTTTAAACTTGGTTACAACAAGTAAAGCGCGCGTCGCTTCGTGAGATAAAAAAACACTGTATCTCTTTCACTTTTATTACGGTATCTAAAATCTTTTGTACTCGCTTCCTCGTCGGCGGTGGGGCAGGTTCCCTATGCAGGGTGAGTTGACCACCCCAGGTTAATGAGAGTATTTTTATGTGCTCTCGCAATGAGGAATGCAAATTCGGCGACGGTTACCGTCGCGTTACTTGCCATTGTTTTAACACCGCCGCTTTACGCCACCCTTGGACTTTTGTACCTTTTAATACGTTAACCCCCGAATAACGAGACTTTAGTGCTAATCCTTTGTTTTGTTTAGCGGACGATGTGTTGTAATATAAATATCTGGGGTGTTAAGTGGGGTTGGTCTTTTTCAGTTTTGTTTTATTGTTTTAGTTACTGCACCACTGCAATGTTAAATTTTGATCACCATGTTTTTTTACTGCAGGTATGTATGTCTAAGATGAACTGAATACACTTAAAGCATATTGGTAGTCATCTAAGATATTATTGGTCAATGTAAATAAAAATGTTGGAAGAGTTGCTATCAAAAGCGTCAGTTTTAATAAGTAAGAATTGATTGATTTACCGAAATTTGAAAATAATCATAAAATAAATAGAAAAGAGTTTGTATACAGTTATTAATAGTCCGGTTAAGTAGTCACGACCTCTCAAGGTCAACTACGAGATGCCATACACAAAAAAAAAACAGTTATTGTGATTTTCAAAACTTGCTTCTTTTCCGAAGAGCTTTTTCGGAGAAAAAGGAAGTTTTGAAACCTTTCGAAAACATACGAGTTTTCTGAAAAAGAAGAATGTGGCGTTCCAATAGTAATTGACTAGTGGAGATATATAGAACCAAGCATTTCATTACAAAACTACAAAAAATAGTTCACTTTAAAAATGCACTTTAAATTATTAGCTTTAAAAGCGACAAAACAAACTAACGGACTGTAGTGTTGTCCATTCACGTTTCGGATTTAAAAAAAACGGTAAGTAATGAAAATTTAAATATTTTTGCGCCGTAAATTCTGTGACTGAAATGTGAAAAAAAGAATGGGAACACAAAGGTGACGAGGTTTGCGCTTTCACGCAAATTATTTTATTGTAATCAATCAGCGTATAGCGCGGTGGCTGGACGACACGTGTGGAGCCGGCGCCCGCGACACAAACCAACCAAATTGCGAAGCTGCCGAAAATGTTTTTATTCCAATTTTCTCAACAACGAATATTTTAAATGGGAACGTGCAATTTATTTCATTCAACGCGAGTGATTGCTTATGATGTGATTGTTAACTGCATTTTCCTCTCAATATTTTTCAATTCATATTTATTTTATATGTGTTACTCGCAACTGTGTAGCAGGAAACGCTATAATTTTTATTTTTCACATGTTTATGCTTCGTTTAAAATGCTTGTTGAGCCTCTTGACGTCGATATTTATCTCGAATTGCGATCTCGGAAACGATATTTAAATAGGTAACGTTAAGGATTCGAACAATCACGAGTAAGAATCTTTTAATTTCCAATCTTTATCGGAAAAGACTTTAGAATAAAATTGTACCCTTGATTTTTTTACAGAACTTGCTTATGACCTTATTAATGTTTATAACTAATAAAATTCTGAAACAACCTCAACTCCTCATAAAACAAATTAACCACCGATTACTCCCAACATTCTTCAACACAGATATACAAACTTTTTCGTTCGCTCACTAGTTGGGAACTGCCTAGAGGCTGGTTCAATTACGAGGCGCTGCGCAGCCAATAATTGGCAGCAGGGCCCGCGACAAAGCGCCCACAATGGGCCCTGATTAATTTCCGAACTGCACCCGAATTCTAACTAGCAAACACGCGACGAACGCTCCGTGAAACCTGCACGGGAAAATTACTTCGGTACCGATGGTGACTAGAGCAGTCCCTTATTGTCTAGGCGGTGTATCAACGGTTTTTGTGTGCACTGATTGTTATTGGCATCGTCTGTCTTTTGTTTTTTGTGAGGGTTGATTTGTTAAGTAATTTTTAGATTATTTTTGAGTCGTGATAGGTGTTTCGATATTTCGATGGTGGTTTATGGTAGAATGTACTTAATACACCCGTTTACAGGACGTCATATCAGACTTAAATAAGAGCAATGTCAAATGCCAATGAAAAGATCTACAGTAAAATAGGCTACACTTACTACACTAACTGATAAATCGTTCATTTCCAATCTTTAGTCTTTGGTAAAAGTCTAAATGAGTACATTTTTTCTCTGACAAATAAATTTGAAAACATAATTTACAAAAAAAGCTAACAAATTTTACAAACTTTAGTAGATTAACAACACATCTTAGCACCGGCCACCAACTTAATCTAGATTCTAAGGCGTAAAGATAACTGACAAAGGCCCAGTTTCGCTCTGCTGTGTTAATTGAATCTCCAACTATCAGATGATGGCAGCGAGAGTGGGGGTTGTCGGGAGGGAGGAGGTGCTCGGGAGGAAATTAAACGTCATATGGTCACTTTCTTCCCCGGAACAATGCGCTGTTAATAACGATTCTTGTCTTGTTGTCTTTTAAAGTTTTGTAGGAGGTTTGACGTAAATAGATTAGATGGATTATCAACCTCATTTTTTAAGTTTATTGTTAGGCGGTAAAGGTATTATTGGCTTGCATAAATTACTTTCAAACTAGTTACGCGCGGTTAGGCGTACAGTACGAGTCATCTATGCGGTTGCTACGCGTTGATCAAGCATCAGCTACGAGTTCCTAACGCGTACACTACCAATTTTCTACGCGGAGAGTCTACTACGTGTCTGCTACGCGCATACTATGCGACGCGACGTTTGCTACGCGTAGCCTTGTCTGCCACGCGCGTCGTACTACGCGATGCTACGAGTTAGCTACGAGTCTGCTACACGCAAGAAACGCGTCAGCTTTGTTTATGTTGTGATTTTGGTGATCTGTAACGAAACGTTTAGCCGACTGGCCACACGTGGTTACAATGTGCGTCTAATTGAGTGTTTTAATACAATTTAAAACAGTACACACAACAGTGCAATTGTTTTAAAACAGGAAATTTTATTCACTTATCCTTTGCATCATTTTTAAGAAGACAACGTATTACTTTTCACAACACCTGCTCGCTTATGTCAAATTATATGTCATGCAAAGCTAACATAAAGCAAGTGACTAAAGACTTCTTTATGACCCACTGGTTCATAATGTGATTTTAATTTGCAACCTCAACAAAAACATTCGTATGAAAACTTTCATCATAATAGTAGATTGTTCACCAAGGGCCCAGGAGCCGTATCGAATCCCTCGCTTCACTCAGAATTCTAGTATTAACTTCCTCGCTTAGCTCAAAAGTTAACTTACAGAGTTACAGCCCTTGCATTCTTTGTTTGCTTTCGAAATTCAAAATAGAGCCCGTTACATTAAGATACTGCTTTATCCCCTTGGTGAATAATATACAGATATTGATATTCCAGCTGCAAGCAACACTAATCGTATGAACTTATCATGTAGTCTTTAAAGGTAATTATAACACAGAAAAAGCGAAAAATGCTAGATTCAATTTCCCAAAATATCTCCAATTAATTAATTACACCACAACATCAACCTGTTGGTTGATGTTGTGGGCATAATAATTAAGCTCCTTACAAAAAGCCATACTACCCACAACTTGTACCGTACTAATCAACGTGCCACAACGCACGCTGCGAATCTCTGCACCAGGAAATTAACCGACGACACACTGAGGACGGGCTGTCTATGGCTGCTCAATTACCTTGCTTACTCCATGAGTCTATGCCCAGCTTTGCTTACTCTCTGCCCAGAACTACTTGATTTACGCGCAGCTTCTTTCATAACGGCCATTGAAATCTTTGTTGGCCTGCCTATATGGGTTTTGATTACTTTGCTTTAGTGAATTAATAGTGATTGTAAATGTTATGTTTTATTGAGACTATGTCATAAATAATTTAAGTTGTATTTTATTCGATTTTACTATTGACTTCTCGTTTGTTTACCAGAGAATTAAGTGTCTTAAGTGCAGGCAATCACTGTACATTAAATATTTTTCAATAAGACAATACTAATCAGCAAAATAGTGTTATTTAATCTTAGAAATAATATTAGATTTCTTACAATTACTATTAGGACAACTGATTTATTAACAGTATTTATCATAAGTTTTATGAGTATTGACATACTTAGTTAACGAATTTATTATGTTGTAATTTACTTACATGCTAATAATTAAGGTCGTAAATATGTAGTTAATTTCTATTTTTTTACGAAAAATTGCTATTAGCACTTAGTAACACGAATGTGACTGAGTCAGCAGTAGGTATTATTAACTAGGTACAAATACATAATTCAAATTTTGAAGCAGTCGGCTAATATGCTTAGACAACGGCAAAATGGTCAGGTATATTAAGTCAGCCTTGAGTATGACGCACTAGGTACCCTCGTAATTGATGGAGTTTATATACCTGTATTCTGCTATTTTCCTCGCAGGACATTCAGGGTCTCCCGTTATGTGATCACTGGGCTTTTTAAATTGCATGCAAGTTGCACATTTCGGAATGTCAGCTTTCTTCGCGCATTCGGACATCGAATGACCAGCATCACCACAGTGTCCACACGTAGTAACGATCTCTCGACAAGTTTTTGCTGCATGGCCATATTGTTGGCATGTATAACAACTTGTTACCAATGTATAGTCCCTGACAGGGCAGGACGTCCAATTTATAAAAAGCCTTGATTGAGGGATTAGAGCTTTACGTATATCGGCTGAAACTTCAATAACGTAGTTACAGATCGTGGCATGTCTTTTGCCCGATTTGTGGCTTTATTTTATTAAGGCCAAGAAGGAGTCCGAGAGCAGTGGTGGCCCAGTGGTAACGGTCCCGACTTACGAGTTGTAGGTCGTGAGTTCGAACCCAAGCAGGCGCTTTACTTTGTGTAAATAATTTAATCACCACTGCTCTCAAAACGGTGAAGGAAAACATCGTGAGGAAACCGGCATGTCCTAGAACCAAAAATTCGAAGACATATGACATCTACCAACCCGCACTGAGCCCGCGTGGTGGAATTCGGCTCACTACCTCTCATAGAGAGGAGGCCTGTGTCCCAGCAGTGGGAACGTTATAGGCTGATAATGCTTATAAGGACATCGCTGGTATCTTGTCGGCTACGTTTTTTTCGAAAATGCACATTAACACCTCATTTTCAGCCAAAGAAGTCGGCACTCCTACAACCACGATCCGAGGCTTTCGCTTGCTGGGTTCGTCGGCTGAGAGTCCCGATGTAGAGAGCTGAACTGCGTGCTTCAGTTTATCAGCGTCATGTTTCGTCTCAGTATTGATAATCAAGCCTTCATTTTTTGTTTTGCGGACACCACGAGCGTGCAGCTTTATTTTCTCGGGCCGTATAATTTTTTGCATTAGTTCTTTTGTTTCGTTACTTGACATATGTATTTATCGAGCGACAGAGCTTAGGTTATTGGGTCGAACAAAATTATTTGATCCCTTTTTCACAATTTCAGCAAAAGATGTATTTCCTGCTGAACTGTCCTTTATTGAGCTCCAAAATATGTTCCGTCAGGTCACGATTTTCTTGAAGGGCATCCACCGCGTCATACGCCTGAATTGCTTTCTGCTTGAGCGACTGATATAGGACTGCCAGTTGTGAGGTTCCAGATCCTACCTTACGGCATAGGATCGAGGTTTTCATTTATTACTCCGACTTGAGTTTCCCATCCGCGGTAATGAAGAAAACTTCATTTAATTGCTGGTCGATGGCTGACATCAATTTTTGAATTTCGGGCGTTGAAACAACATCAACCGACTCAAGAGCTGGGTTTTGCGTCGTCGTCTTCGACGGCGAAGCGGAGGGTTGCACTGGGTCCCTTGGAATAAAGGAGCTGTTATGCATTTTGGTTTTATTATAAGTTCACTATTTCGTGTCCATCATCAACAAAATTACACACTACGCAAAATTTTACACATGCATTACGACAGTAATACACTAAAGGGGGTAACTATTATTAAATAAATTATTTATCAAATATTGCTGACGAGCACGCTTGAACGCTGCAAGTGTCTATATACTCAATGGTTTCTATATACTCAATGGTCTCAATGGTATTACATATTGATAGTGAAAATAATTACACGTACGACAAATAATTTTCCACAATTAGAACCATCATAATATCAACATAAACAAAACCACCAATAACTCAACACAAGTCAACTCAACGTCTTAATCATTCCTTAATTAAGCCTCCATTTACTTGAAAAGGCTTGAAACAGAGAACAGAGGTGCTCACTCAAAATCCGCCTGTAAATAGAGTCGTGGTTGGTTGAATGACGTCATGAAGTGACGACAACGTTGCGTCGCAGGCCGCACTGTCAAAGCGTTTAATTTCCTGGTTGACGCCGCGTCGCCGACACTTGATTGTACAAGTCGTACCGTCCACTAGAACTGTTAGCTAATGTTTTTCTGCTTAGTTTTGTAGGATCTGTGCAGGAAGAGGTCAAATAAAAGTTTAAAGAAGTTATGACGTCTGAAGTCTAGTCGATTTTATCGAAGAAATTCACTGTTGTTGTTTTCACCAACCTAAAAGATTTCACTGCATAATAACTGGCCGGGGTTTCAGGAACGGGGTGAACTTATTGTAAATGTAGGGACCTTCTAAATCACGATAGAACAAAGTTAGGGGAAATAGGCAATTAAGTATCCGAAAATAGTGCAGTTAGCGTGCGTGGTATCAGTACGCATCTAGCGCGTGCTGGCGCGGCGTGCCCGCGCAACGTGCCGGCGTGCCCGCGCGCCAATTAGACGCCCGTCGCACCACCGGCTAATAGCCCATTAACACTCGCTTTACACCGCGCGGCCATCGCTCACCTCCATCTATTCGCCTGTTAGTGCACCGCCAATCCATCCCGCACCTACCCCACCCCCCTCGCCGTCATCTCTGCACGGCGAAAGAGGGGAACTCCGCTTAATTGACGGGAGTCCGCTGTCATAAATAAACGTTCAAATGTACCACTTATAGGTAGTGCGGCTAATGTGCAATCGAATTTATTTATAGCACGAATTCTTTGAATTTATGGCCCTATTGTGAAGTTGGTGGTCAGTGGATGATTAGATTTACGTCACCAGCTCTAAATATGTCGAGGATAACACTTACAGCACTAAAGACGCTCGTAATAAAGTTGAACTTTAAGTTGACGATAGTAATGGGTGTCTCTAACGAGAGATAGTTCAAATTAAACTTGTAATAGGAACTCAGTAGCGTCAGGTCGTTCCTGTAGCACGCGAGGTGCGATGCCCCGCGATCGGGAGAGCGTTTCGCGTTAATTAATTGGGTATTTTCACACGTCAGCGGCTAGATCTCTCCAAATAGATCGGCGCGCGCGGCCCTTAATTAGCTATATCTGCGCGACCGATCGCCTGCGCCCGCGCACTCCGCCACGCCAATTTGGCGCTAGTCTCTGCTTCGGAATAGCTGGAGATAAGGCAACTAGAATGCTCAGTAATAACCTCATTATGAAATATACGAGAGCCTCTGCTGTTTGTTAGATAACGCGAGACTCTGTGTATCTTACGCTGTTATATTGTGTTGCCAACGATATTTATGACCATGCGCTTTGTTCAATTACTGAAATTGTAAACAATGTAAGGTCACATTAATTAAAATAAAGTTTATTTTGTACGTCATCGGCTTGGATTGAAATAAAATGATCTTTAAAAATTTTACTATTGCATTGTAGAGTTCTTTGATCGCATTCTATGTAAATCCCCTTTAACTAAACTTGTGTGATTATTAATATATAGTTCTACAAAAATGCATAAAGTGTGATGTGTGCGTTTTTTATAAGTAATGAGGCTCTTAGACTTAAGTTTGAAATGTACAAATTGTATGTAATAGTGTACTCATTGTTGAAAAGCCTAAAATAAATAAATAAGTGACGATTTCAAAATTTGCAAGTATAAATTCAAAAGCGACGCGTCATGCAATCCTAAAAGTATTACAAATAATTTTAATATAATTGCCATTCTCTATTGATCAATTCGTTATTCACAGCTTTAATATCGCGTTATTATGCATCGCAATAGAATAGAAAGATGTCGGTCGGTCTGTGCAAGCGCACGTGTCGATCCCTCACCATTCTCTCTTCGACTGATTGACGGCCGTCAGGAAACAATTACCTTTTTGTCGGCCAAGCGATACTACGCTAATTACAATAAGTGATCATTGATTTTTTTAATTACGCCGCCCATTCATGCGTCACTCATCACGGCTATTAGTTGCCAGTCAGTGCATTTAATAACGCCCGCCGCCTCATGGAATGCTCGTAGTTTCGCTCTCGCGGAATTTCTATTATAAACTCCTCCTTCTTTAATCAATTTTTTTAATTAAACTCCTGCGACTCGTAACCGATTTTATTATATCAACCTTACAAATTGCAATTTGAACTTTGTTAACAGGAGGGTGCTCGAAGAAAGTTAACAACTATTAAAAGCGAATTTTAATGTTTCGAGTAAAGAAAATCTTTATACAGTACGCAGTTGGGCGTAACCTGTTTTGCTGTGTAAGCGTACACGTTGCATTCCTCTCATAAACGCGAGAGATGCGCTGAGCCGGGCCGGGCCGGCGCCGCGTCGTGCCTGCCGGGCCGGTACCGCACGCTACGCCCGCCGGGACGCGCATGCAGTCCGCCTCGTGAGAAACGAATGCTCGGCCTCTAATTACGTTTTATGCGATATCGCCATTTAATTAGCAACATGTTTCCCATTCCGAAACATTCATTAATATTTTCATCAGAGTTCTCCGCATTTAACTGTGCTTTTATTACTCTCTCGAGATTTTAATAAGGATTCTCGACCACCCTCGTTCGAGTGTTATTGTTTTAAAAAGTCTGATTATGAAATTTTTATTGCTTTGTCGTCGAGAGGGATCATTCATTTCATTGTCGACGGCTTTTCGATCGCATGCCTTAAATGAGTTCTTTTAAGTAAAACGAGCCATTGAGTAAGAAAGTTTTTTGCGAGCGGGCTGTAACGGCGACAAGTGGTTGACATTATGACAACGCAAGATCACATTGGTCACTTTTTGCAACAATAAAAATATCACCACGAACGTTTCTTGACAGCTACACAAGAACTTAACATCTCGATAAGTTGACGTTCGCGAGTGAATTCGCCAGATATGGGATACAATTAATTCAATGGTCGGCGAGTAATTGTAGCAACAGATTAATAACCGATCCACGTAGCGGGGGACAAATTGCGCCAGCTGACCGCCGCGCTCCCCCGTAATAACACTGCATATGTGACATCTCTCTTACTGTCCGACTCGCTTCCATTCTCAACTCGGTATTAATGACGACTAATATATTCAATGTTCCGACTCGCTGGATATTCAACTATATTTGCCTTATCTGCATAATTGTAATCGATGAAATTCCTATTATTTCGCGATGTTTAAGGTCCGAGAGCGTGCGAACAGCCCTCGGAGGGAACTAATTACTCCGAATGTGGTTGGCTTGGGTCTTCGGTTAATTAGAGGCAGAGTGGTTCAACCCTCTTAATTAATACTTGTGCCTAGAAGGCCCTCATGCTTACCTCGACTGTTTTGTTTGAACTGTTAATTCGTGATAAAACATCAGTAGGTATTTGTGTTAACATTATAATTAAATGAATAAAAAAACATTTGAAATTTCCTTTTTACCCTTATCCGCTTTTGGTACAATGCAAATTTGAATATTTTATTCAAAGTAATGAAAATAATAACGATAATTTCTCAGAAACCTCTGCCCCCTGCTACCCTTATATTAGGGTTATTCTTTTTACTATCATTAGAACTGTTAACAGGTAGCCATTTTCTAATATACCCAAAGGGTCTGAATAGGTTTAATATTTTTTAAGGTTCTTTTCAAATCGTAAAACCAGCATCAGACACCAATGGCCTATAAATAAATTATCTAACAGACTTTTATAGTTTAAAGACGATTTCCGTAACCAAATATTTGTGTTAAATCACAAAGGAAAGAACATCGGCCAAATTTGTATAGACGCTGGACCTGACTTTTATTTTGAGTGTCCAGAAACCAATTATAGTGAGATTGGATTGTTTTTATGTAGTTATCACCATACTGTTCGAAAATATAATCTAAATGGCCAAGATATATTAATAATGGAAAAAATATATTTGAGGTTAGAATCACTAAATAAGTCGATTTAATGCTAGGCAGACGACATAGTTTCAGTATTTTAGCGATAAGCGAAGAGTGTAATTAGCGATCTCATTTCGTACTTGTTTATTTATTTCGATTTCGTTCAGATCAATCAAAACGCACTAATACCTACAGAGAAAAAAAGGGCTTTTTAAAGCTTTGCCCACCATGACTGATTTCAATTCTGACTGAACAGAGATTTAGTCGCAGATACAGTCTTTAGTCTGCATTGTCACTGGGTAAACGAATGAAAAAAGGGTTTTGATAAAATAATTTTTATTCATCATCCTCTCTTCGATCGCCGGGTGTCAAACAATTAATCATTATCGCGCGTCGATGACATTTAATGTATGTGCTCAATTGAACAAAACATGGTTTCTATGAACTTTTATTTTTTATGACAAGAATCTAATTCATAATGAAAACTTGTTGTTTTGATTCATTTTTATTTTTAGAATTTAATTACATGAATAACTTTTAATAAAAACGTGAATAGTAATAATCTTTGAGTACTAGGTCATTTCATAAGCCAAACGAATCGTCAATAGGGTGCGTTTTGAACATGCTATTCTAAAAAATTCAACGAAATTACTTAAACAAGAAAAAATGTATATCTTTTTTTTCTGGCTTCATAATGAGATATTTCTTATGTTTTATGAGTATTTGAAAAATAACGGATTTTTTTATATATATGACATAACGGGACGCCACAGACTCATCGTCAGGTACGATTTGGCCATCCTCCTTTAAGTTGTTAGTTTACAACAAAAAAAAAAACGAAGTAAGTACATACCTACTCGTATCATAGTCTCTGGTAGACCTTTGACCTGTGAGCCTAGCACGAACACGCGGGAAAAAAACGTAACGTAAAATCGAACTATTTCAAAATTTAAAATGGTTGTTTCGCCAATAATATTTATTGATTTGATTATGATTAGGTTTGTGTGGGCAGCGTTCGGGAAGCTAGGCAATGTCTTCTCGTCTCACATACCGTAGTCTCACGACGAAAGTCTTTGACCAGTGCGTGTTGCCAGTGATGACCTATGGCACTGAAACGTGGTCGCTCACAATGGGCCTTATTAGAAGACTAAAAGTCACCCAAAGGGCAATGGAGAGGGTTTTGTTTGGAGTTTTCCTACGTGATCGAATCAGAAATGAAGAGATCCGCAGGAGACCCAAGGTAACCGATATAGCCCGGAGAATTGCCAAACTAAGGGGTGGGCAGGGCACATTGCTCGCAGAACAGATGGCTGTTAGGGCCGAAAACTTCTGGAGTGGTGACCGCGTACCGGAAGACGTAGCGTTGAAGGCCTCCCACAAGGAGGACTGTTGACCTCGTGAAGGCCGCAAGAATCCGCTGGATGCGTCAAGTACAGAACCGGTCGAAGTGGCGGTGCTTGGGGAGGCCTATGTCCAGCAGTGGACGTATTTTGCCTGAAATGATGGTGATGATGAAAAAGTTTGAAGATATTATTCATATCACTGGGTCATACTTAATGTGTTCGTCGCAAAGTTTTAAGCCAAAATAATTTAGTATTGCTGTATTTTTATTTAAAAAAAAAACATTTGAATTTACGTTGCGTTTACGTCGCGCGTTCGTGTGGCGTCTGATCGAATATATTAAGATATTGTAAAAGGTAAGCAGTAAGTACCTAAGGTAGTAGGTGTATGCGTAGGAGACGCTTACGGATCACGATATTGGGACCAACTGTACGTTTATTTTATTACAAAGCACGGTTTTATTTATGTAACGTCTTTATTTGTATAAATTGAGACATCTTTGGAAGTTATTTAAATTGTGGACGAAATGTAGGTAGTGTTTTTTTGTGTGGACGTATGTGGTTTCATTCAAAGATTGTACCTTATTGGAGGATTATAGTGGATTTACTTATTGGAAACTGATATTTCAACAAAAAAGATTAAGAAATAAAAACATATTTTTGTGGGTGAAAATACTTTTTCTGGAATATTAAAGTTGTTGTCTAGGGTTGGCACACAAATAATACCTAGGTAAATTTTCCAAGATTAAAAAAAATAAAAATTGGTACTCACTAGCTTAAGGTCATATCTTGTTTTTGTTTTTTTATTTTTTTTTACTAGTAGTATAAATTAGTTTTCGATTTATTATTTTCACAATAAGGTTTATTGATCCCTATAAAATCTTTACGAACATGTAGATTACAAGTTACAACATGAGAAGGCTGATTAAAGTAGCTTATTTGCTGAATTAGATCTTAGTCAGATAAACTTTAAGATACCGATAAAGAATCGATGTTCTCTAACACGCTTCTATTAAATTAAACTTAAATCTAGGATAGTAAATTTGTTTATTGCAGGGTTGGAAAAAATCATGATTTTTTGAAAAAATCGAACAAAGCACGATTTTTTTAAATAATCCTAATTAATCACGATTTTTTTGATTTTTGATTTTTAATAATTAATTTAACTATATTGTTGCGCAAAACGGAACACGCCCTCAAGGGATTGTCGATGTGATGTTCACAGAAGAAATAGTAAAAAATGTGACACCACTAGAGGGTTGGATGTCACAGAAAAATATATTTAACGAAGAGGAACAGTCAATTTTTAACCAGTGGTGAAAAAGCAATTGTTTGGGGCGATAGCTTCATCAGCTGCTGTGAAAAGAGTGTTTTCCACCTTTGGAATTGTTCAGGGCAAATTACGAAACCGACTGGGAATTGAAAAAGCTGGAAAACAAGTTTTTTATTCAAAAATTATTATAATGATATTGATTTCTTCGATTTAAACGACCCTAGTTTGTAACTTTATTATAAATCCTAAATTTGTTTTTATGTTGATTTCTTTGAAAGATAGTGAAATTAAACATTTTTGATTAAATCATTGATTTTTATTGAAAAAATCATTTGATTTAAATCGTGGTTTAAATCGTGATTTAAATCATGATTTAAATCAAAGTGATTTATTCATGCCAACCCTGGTATATTGCACAGACTTCGTGCACAAACAAAAGGTACGCATTTGTAGCATTTTTCCACTCACATGAAACATTTATGAGTAAAACCATTTTTTTCAATATTTTCTAAGTAAAACTTAATCATGCTTGTATTTTGTAGTCTGACACTTTTGAATTAAAACAACTACTTGAGCACGGAATTTCTTAACAGTATGTAACTCTGCGGTAGCGAAGAAAAATGCAGCTCGCCCGCCCCGTAATGAATATTACATTAAATAGCTAATTTATGGGCCAGTACAAATGAATAAAGAGCATATTCACTATCTTGGACACGACTTTAAATTCCTTCACATATGCTTTATTAACAACCTATTAATGCAATTACCATTACTTTACAATTAAACGTTTTTTCCGACTTTCCATAAGTTCGTTATTATTAAAGTTATTAAACTTATTAACTTTCAGAGAGGCGTAAATTAAGTAAGTGGGGCAATAATATACGTTTCTCATTTAATTAGGTGTATAATTATGGTAATGACACGACCGACATTTGTGTAAAATATTACGTAACATGAGACCCATCGTGTCCTCACAAGAGAAGAATTTACTGCCCTTTATACTTATTTACATATATCCAATAATAGTTAAACGGTCTCGTTGCACTTTGTCATGCCATCGAGTTCGTTTCCAATCACCTCACGTGCAAATAAGGCAGCAATAGAAACTATATAAAGTCAATTTACGACGTGTCAGTGTAAAGTCGTAAATGTGAAATTGTTCTCGGCTGTGGATAATGGCGTATTTAATGCATTTGAGACTGGATGTTCCGTATTACCTAACCGTTGTGTCTTATGTACACGTCGCCCGACGACACGGCTCTTCGATTAACATAAAATCGAGGCGAACAGCGGCGACCCTGCGTGGGCGCGTGCTCTCGCGCATCTACCGTGGCCGTGCCTTATATTGGGATCTCGCTCCCTCTAAACCTTCGCAAAGCTAACAAAAAACAAACGCACACAGCAAACACAATCCTATTACCACACCACGGTAATCACTAAAGTATTTCGTGACCGCTAAACCGCATTTAGTCAGTTAGTCATCATAAACCAGCTGATGTTGCAACTCGTTGGTCGAAAAATAATTAGCAGTTAGTCGACCTCGCGGCCCAACTGTGAAGGAAAACCGCACGCGCTGACATTGACCCGGCGAGCCCTACTCAGCTAGTGCAGTACAGCGCCGAGCGCGCCCCACAGCGGGCAACCACCACGCCACAGCAGCGCAGTTTTTGTGTTTATGAAATATTATCCACATTTGCGCGGCAAAAGTAATCGTGTTCCACAAAAACTCCAAGATGCTGAGCACGCTACCTCAGTACGACTTTAATCCACTCGGCCACACAAACCGATAGTTACCACTTACGGGATCAATAATTCATATCCAATTAGCTGATTACCGCAGGATATACATGTAATACGTACATATTTATTATATCGAGCGCGTTACATGATTGCGTTTTCAATTAATTTATCTACTCATTTAAATAGTGGTTTACAATGTAGTACGATAGTGTTGGACATGTTTGATGCCGTGTACTGATGCGACGCACTGATAACATTCCGGTTCAGGTTTCGAACACGAAATTCTTGGCGTGGTCAAAGCTGAGCCATGCTTGAGGGTACACAACGATTCGATCTAGACGTATGTTTGAATGCGTGGAATTCACGGACGATTGATGGAAGCGCGCGATCCATCGCTGTCTATGTGCAAATCTAGTCTTTAGGGGCGGACAGAGACGCGCAATGTTCTGCATACCATTCGATGAGAGGTCTCGTCATCGTCCGATAGGATCGTGACAGAGAATTCGTCGGCCGGCAGCCGGTGGAATGCGAGCAGTAATTGATTTGTCCTGTGTAATCGATGATGAACGGGATTGACAGGAATATCGAGACGTCACGCCAGCCGGATGGCGAAGATACGCACGCAACTGACTGCTACCGCCCGCCGCCGCCGGTGACGGCTACACTTGTCGATAACTGCTAGCGTCACGCTCACCGACACTTAGTAGCACTGGTTGTTTATGAACTCAAGGGCGACTGTGGAAAGAACCGTATATGCGACGTCTTCTACTTTAATAAATTAAAGCGAACGAAGTTGAAGGTTGCACGATTTGGGTATTTTCCTAACACGCATATCCCTACGCAAAACGAATGTAGAATCACCATTAATTAAACTTTGCTACAAGTTGGTCCACGACATCAAGTCAGACAGCGATATCAATAAATTTTAAGCGACTTTCACTGAACTTAAACATGGCGGCCTGTATTCTCCGTAGTCTGTCATCGGTTGTCTTGTATAAAATAGTGGAAAGAGCCGCGAGTAATTCGTCGCACGCGATCCAGAAACTGGTCCGTAACAGCGCGAAACCAAATAAAATTAATATTCATAGCCGTTGTATTTATTGGCTTTCAATTAGTATAATCTTAATGGAGCATTAACATACGCGCGGGCGACGCGTCGGAGCATTACCATAGCCGTCGGCGGGTTGCCAACCTCCCGACAACCTGGGCTTTTTAGACACCTTCGAATTTCGAAATCGTTTGGAGCGCTGTCACGTAATGAGCTGGAAAATATCCTTAAAGACAGTCATGTTTTCCAAGTAAATCAAAGCATTGCAAAAAGCGGAAATGTGCTTGAAGAAGGAAAAAAGTTTTACATAATGTAGAGTCGCATGCACAGATCATTACTTCTAATGTATCCTGTCCGTAGCTGCCGCGTGCAAGACTAATAGACGACTTAAAAAGGCAACAAATGTTACGGGCTGTCCCAGTTAACCTCAGTCGTTTCGAAAAACTACATAAATGGGCAACCGAGTCGGCCTAAGCTGGCAACACCGGTCGCGGAAGGCTCGCTGCCGATGACCTCCGGCGACCGGTTCCCGCGGCTCCCTCCGCGCCGCCCGCGCACCCCCCACCCTCGCCCCCTCGCGCGAGACGTTTCATTACGTTATTATTATATTAAATGCTATAATACACATTGTAGGCATTAGTCCGCCGAGACGTCGTCCTAAGAAAGGGTAATGTATGGCCCACGTAGCCACGTAGCCGGTCCATTCGGTTTTATTTGAAACGCTCAGGGATTAGCGCGGTGATCTTTATGACCGTTTTGAATGGCGAATTGTTCTATAGCGAGAAATTTTAAGTCATTATGTTAGCTTCTCAGTATTTTGATCTGAAGGAAAGTTTTGTGTTGTATTCCACACGTTTTGAACGTTAAACCTAGTACCTAGATAGTCTTTCAGAAAATAATACATTCATTGAGGCTTCAATTACCCATATAGCTAGTAAATATTAACATTTAAAGTTAAGTTACATACATTCAATATGTATGACGTATAAAGTCGCAAGCATTGGAAAGAAAGCCTGCGCTAGGCTTAGGTACCCAAAGTAAAATAAATCATAACTAATAAAATTATGATCATAGTGAATAGCAGCAAATTTTATAGAAGTTAAAAAAAATATTATAAAACGTGACTCCTTTCGTTAAACAAACATAAAATTAAAGTACGTTGTTTTATGGAATTTATTTATTATTCGAGTATTGAACATGAATGAAGAATGGACACCTGTGTGTCAACATTCAAAGTCAATCCTATTATTAAAATTCTATTAGCTTGTTAAAAAATATAGTATTTACACACCTCCAAGCCACCGCTGTTCCTGCACCTTCTGATCGTAATTCGATTTGGCATAAAACCGATTCTTTGGCGCTCTCGGGTCATGTATCGATTTGGAACAATTAAGTGTGAGATTTTTAATACTTCACATGGGTTTTTTTTTTTTTGATGAGCGAGTATTAGCGATTATAATCTTGAATGAATTTTTGGTTTTCACGAACTGGAAGTTTTGATTATGTCCGATTGTGCTTTAATTTTTTCCAACTAGAATTTAAGTTTCTAAGAAATAATTTCAGTTCGACTAATAACACTTTCTTCAACAAGTCCAACAAGTTCGTGGTCGTTTTGTTTTAGGCCTCACTCGCCGACCGCGATAGAACCGAGAGTTATCTAAGATCTAAATTCATCTCATTATTAAAATACAAATTATTTCCACGTTGTGTGTCACAGAGGAGCGATCTAATTATAGAGTTGACCAGTTCTGTGGGCCGCGGGGGGCACGGAGGGGGCAGCTTTCGTCGGAATAAGGCACGCTACAAAGTATCGCGTTACACCGCGCGGTGCACTTGATCATGCCGTTGTCCGCACTCTTTTATTTACATGCTTTATGTGCGTCCTTTATTTTTGTTCGAACGGCTTTGAACGGCGACCGCGCCGACCGCACCGCTTAGCGTTCACCGCAGATCCCACCCGACCGAATTAGTCTTACTAGACTGCATTATGTTCTCCGTCAAACCATATTCAAAATCAATATTCCTTAACTACGAGTGTACACGTCTCGTTTAGTGTGACTTTAAAATCGTTTTAGTAGTCCCCAAACCGACATTAGACGTCGGACCGCATAACTTTCATTACCGTCTACTAAATCCCATACGTTATGACGCATCCTTTTAAGCCAGGTCTAAGTCGATGTTTGAAACTTATTAGAGCTGTCGTTAAAGCGAGTACAGTGGAGGAGCATAAGTCGAGTTGGCACGTCAAAATATCAGCGGTGATAGAGCGGCGTGCGTGCGGCATCGCGCCGAGCCGTGCCCCGTCGCGTCGAGGCCGTGGCCCGACCGACCAATTTATTCGTCGGGACGTCAGATTTCGAGGGCCTCGTTACGACTAAGCCTCCAATTAGACTTATCCCTAATTAAGAGATGCCAATAAATTACCCTCCATCACGGGCTAACGAAGACGCGCCGCACTAATAACGCTAATTGATTTTGAGTAATGAGCTCGAGTTTTGATGGAGCTGATTGGGGGCCGCGAGGGGGCGCCATCGATCGCGACTACACTGCCAATATGAGATGCCTTTGCTGCGCTTCTCCCATATAGTTTTGTTGTACTTTCTTACCCTCCTGTTTAATTAGCTAATTGAATTTTGAGAGTTTAAATTATCCTGTGTAGAGACAGACAAGACAATCAAGAATTTTTATTAAATAACTAAACGATACTTGTAAAAATGTTAGGTCTTCCACTAATATTTTAATTAATTGTATTCAGCGGAAGTTTTCGCTAGCAAGTAAGTTGGTATCAACGGCTGAATGCACTGCGTTTTAGTTTTAATTGAATTCCATTACTGTAGTGAAAGCTCTCGTTTAATTACCAAGTGGACTAAACAAGACCATGTTCTGATAAATAGCATTTTAAACGTAAATACTGCGATCGCTTTGTTTCTGGAAAGTTTAATTGATGATATTATTTTACGAATCTAATAAAAGTGTATCATAGGGACCAATAAATGTTTGGATACAAATTTTTAATATTTATACCGTTTTTGGCCCCCACTATTTATTTACCATTACAAAAACATGCCTTCATTAATAATTTAAAGAATAGATTGTGACATATAACAAGTTACCAATCATTAAGTAATATGATGACTATTAAAAATGTTCTTAAAAACAATGTAATTTCAAAGAAGGCATAGTAAAAATGAGATAAACGAAAAAATCTGTTAAATCGATGTAAAAATTAAGAAGATACACACTTAAAAGTTTTGGAGGGGATTATTATACAGACAATGTACGGCGCTAGTATGAAGTTACGTAGTCGTGACGTCACTTCTACGATAGTGCTGTCCTAGTCTAACACTTACTTGAAAACGTTTATAACTTGTCAGTTTTTTAAGCGTTTACACTTTTTGTAATACTATTTGCACTATGATTAACTAAACATTTTTTTGAGATAAAAATTAAAAAAAAAATCATCATCCCCATTCTCGTAGAAGCCAATGAAAACGCTACACTCGAGGTTTTGAAAGACATTATAATATCTTATAAAAATAACCCATTCCCTAACAGCGGAGATCCTCGACCAGCACCTCAGGAGGCTCTCATTGCGCGGCTGGGTCAAAGGCTTGATTCAGAAAGCAATACACCTGGACTCGGCACGTATAGTGAGGAGGTTCCTCTCTCTAGAGCCCTGACCACCGGCAGCTTGGATGCTCTTCCTGATGCCGATGAGCCAAAGTTTCATTTTATTTTGTATATGTTTTTTATATCAAAATATTTGAAAATGTAATCATTATTGTACGTAAATGTGATAAAAGTAAATAACCCATTCAATTAAAAACTACATTGACCTATCTATACCGAGACTGACAATTGCTCACGAATTTTTTTTCTTCTTCTAATACTGAAATATTTGTTTGACTATAGTGTTATACTGTGTGTGTGTGTGTGTGCTGACTGCCTCTTTGGTCTAGTGCTCTACTGCTGAGCAATACTGGGATCAATTCTCGGGTCAGCCAAAGTGTTATTGGGTTTTTTCTTATTTTTTTATTGATCATTAACAAAGTTTGTAACAGTCTTAACTCTCTCAGTCCGTCAGTCTTTAGTCTCTCTCTCTTTAACATCTGGAATTTCTCAGCAGCCAGGAGTCTGCAATAGGCTCGCCCCCTATTACATGGGACTTAAACATAGCTTGCGAAATTTGGGTATTCTATGGGTAAACCTATGCGTTACCCTTCTGGAAATACAGCCGTGATGTTATTCGTAGCAGGCTATGAGAAAGCTCATTGTTTAGAATAAGAACTACAAGCTGATGATGACATTGTTTAAGAGTGATGTGACGTCAGCATTCCACATGTTCTACTTTTACTATCATTTTGTTCAAATACCTATGCTATCATAAACTATTATTACGTAGTAGTATACTTAGACCACGTTCGTACTGACATAAAAATATCGCGGACGATTTTTTCGCTCACTGGATCTTAAACGCACTGCTTAGCGCCGAGAGTGGAAAATCTAACAGTGTGCTTTTTCGACGCGCTGAGATGCACTCTGTTGGATTCTCAATGCTCGGTCGAACACCGAGAGTTGAAAATCCAGTGCGCGAAAAAAACCCGCCGCGATATTTTTACGACCGTGCCAACGAACGTGGGCTTAGATGTGGAGCTTATCTTGACCAACCTGCAGCTTCAAAACGGTAAAACTACGGTTTCCTAGAAGAGAAGTTCCGTCATGATATATAACAGCAGTCTCGAAAATCTGTAACTTTTAATCAATATGATTTACTCGTACATTAAAAGTGTCAAAAAAGGCCCCCAGTAGGACAGTCCATAATGTGTGACCGTTTACCGCATTCCTATTTTAACCGTGGAAATGATTTTCATTTGTTTTTCACTAAAACCACTATCACCTAAATATTCATCAAATAAATGTAGCGATTTTCAGCAAGGTATCTAAGGCGAATGAGGATTTGTGGATCTTTAAGGCCGGATTTAAACAGGAAAATTATTTGCTATGTCACACACTAAATTACACAACCGTGTTACAACTTAAGTAGTGGACCTGAATTAATGTTTACTTTCTTTACCATTAGGGTTTCCTTCATTTAAAATATCACATGCAATATTAATATCCTGTTTTGCGTTAATTATGTGTTTTTATACGTGAATAAGGGCTTAAGAGCGGTTATTAACCAAAAAAGTAGCCATAACTTTAATTTATACAAAATTCTAACGATTAATAAATAATCGTTGTTTGCGTCATATCTTTTTCATTTGCACATAATATGAACGAAGCTACTTAGATTTTTTATTCTATATCATCCTTATAAGGCTTTCAATTTAATTAAACTTACATGAACACAGAAAGATGCCTGACTAGTCGACTACTTTCTGAAACTACGAGTACGTAACGAGCTTTAACACTTTCAAATGCACCTTTTAAAAACACGTTTTTATTCGCAACTTATAATGATTAATGCATGTTATGTTACATGACAATCGCTCATAAATTTTATATTGCGTTTTAATTATGACTCGCCGACATTAAATAATTGTTTCGGGCTTAACCTTATACGGGTTTGTTCGTCGTTGATGAAGTTGTAAGGCGTGCGCAAGCGCAACGTGACTCGCGACTATCTGTAGATCCTATCGCGGATACATCGGCCGCTATCGGAATCTCATTATTCCCCACAATCCGATTAGTCGTGTCTTCTATAGCGTTAACTTGTAATTTCGCTTAATAATAAGTCTTTGAATAGTTTATTCCGATTTTGGTGGTTATCTGTTTGATCGTTAAGTAAATGGTGTTAAAGGGTTTATTGATCTTGATGTGTTAATTTGTGGTTCGTGTAGTGTTAGTCGTAGTGAATTATGTTTGTTTTTGTTAAAAGCTTGGTCAGATTATTATTATATTTAAATTGACTACGGTGGTAACAGTTTTACGAACAAACGTTTGTTTCCGGATAGTTAGTTATAAGAAAAAGAAGGGAAATATTTTTTTTTTTTTTTTTTTTTTTAAATAGAACCCATTCGGACTTTTGATTTTTAATTATTGTTTAATCTCGAACTTACTTTATGTACCCGACAAGATACTAAAACTACTATTTGTACACCAATTTCATTGGTAGAACTTAGAGCTCGGCTGCAATAATATTGTATATTTAAGACCTTTTATGTATACCAATGAACACAAATAAAGATTGATTGATTGAAAAAAAGTAGAAGAAGAGAAACTAAAAGAGCAATTAGAATAGTAAAAAAAAACAGAAAGAGAAAACGACAAGTTTGAAAAAAATACTTGGTTGGTTATAAAGAGGGCGACTTTAAAAATAATTAACTATGTATACAAGCTTACCTTTCTTGAGTCATTTTGAAATGTAATAAGGTTTTACGAAGTATTTTAATGCACAAGTAAGTAAGAATTGTAAAAACCAGCCAGAGGCAACACTTGACTCTTTTTTGCCTCTTGGAAAACTTATTCCTGCCATTCGTCATTCTCAGTGCAAACATATGATACAACAGTAGGCTTTTACATTTTAACTTAGTTTTTGCGTTCAAGTGAGGACTGTGTGTTTAGGTTTATGACGAACGTAGTTACGACTTATCAGTAAAAAATATTGTGTGTTCGTGCAGCTCAATTCCAATCATGTTTTATGAGAGTTTAAGAACGCACGACTACTAAGTAAGTATAGTCGACCTCATAATTGCTTTGCCACTCTAAGGTTGAATGTCACTTTCACGTCATAAAAAGGCAAGGTAAATTCGACGATACATCATTAGTGAGAATCGAACCCACCACAGTACTTTGCACGCGGTCTGCACACGCAGGCAGCGTGATCATCGGCCAGCTGAGGCGCGGTGCGAAGGCGACCCAACCCGATGATGGCATCGCGGCGGACGATTCTCCTCTCTAACTTGACTATTTAATTGTGTAATTGTTGTAGTTTTATAATTTGTAATAAGCACGGCAATAAACCATTGATTGCCCAAAAATTGAGTACACACTTCATATGTTCCCCGCGCTGACATTGATCCGGCTCGTAGGACCTAATAATGCGTGTGCAGACCGCGTGCAAAATGTAGTGTTGGTTTCGATTCCCAACACTAGCGTCCATTAGTTTCTGTACCATGCAGACGACAGGACACGCAGGACACAATATTAAGTGTTCCAACGTTTTTGGAACAGCACCACATTTACACTCCAAGGCGGAGTCGTCTATGAATCTCCACCTGAACAGAGTTTCCTTGCCAACCTGGGTCCGGTATTTATCTATGTTACAATTAGATACTGTAAACCTAAGCCAAGTATTAATGAACTGGAAATTGTTGTCAAACGTGGTAATGCAATTACGAGGTCAACTATCTTTTGTACTTTGTTTGCAGGTGCTTTTCAAAGGGCCCTATTTGTGAATGAGTTAAGTCCTACCTTTACACAATTGCAGCAACAATCCATTGGTAATAAATGTTTCAATGATACACCACCAGATACAAATTGCTCGCCCAAGGCATCACATTGAGTTCGGAAACGATCTCTTTCGCAACTTACCTCGTATAATGAGCAGCTGAATACAGGGCTCTATTTCATCAGGTTCTTTGATTTCTGCCGCTTCCAATGCCAATCTGATAAGTACATAATTGGGCACCATCTTGTGTTTAAAAAAATGAGATATTCTCAATTGTGCGGTGGTCGGTTTTGATGATTGTTACCTTTTTGTGGGTTATAATAACGGTAAATTAAACTAACAAAGTGTTATAGCCGACGGTCGAATGTACTAGAAAGAGCCCTTAATATTTCCTCAATGGGTTTGATCATCGTTTGACAGAATTCGAGAAAGTTTTAAAGCATCATAGCGACACTTTGTATAAAACTAGCATAACCGTTCAGTAAAGAGACAGCCGAGGCTTTAGTAAGACATATGCAAGCCGAAAACCGCTTTTTCAGAATAAAAAAAACAGGGTATTCTTTTAATTATACCAGCCTTTTATTGTCCCACTGCACGACAAAGGTCTCTTCTCATACATAGAAGTTCGAGCTTTGATCACCACGATTGGCCATGTTTTCCTTCATGGATGTCAGTAATGTCCCAAATAAATTCAGGCAGTACAAATCAATTGCAGTACCTACTTGCTCGGATTAGAACCCACCACCTCGTTTATGAAAGTTGGGGCCTTAATCGTTGGGCGGTTACGATATAGTGTTCCTTGTTGCTTTTACTTTGACCAAAAATAGAATGGGGATGATGTCAATTTTTTTAATTTTATCTCGATTTTTTTTCCAAATAGTGCATTTATTATTACAAAAAGTGTTAAGCTTAAAAAACTGCCAAGTTATAAACGTTTTAAAAAAGTGTTAGACAAGGACAGCACTAGCTTAGAAGTGACGTCATGACTACGTAACTTCATATTAGCGCCGCACATTGTCCGTACCGCGCGACAAGGACATGCATAATCCCCTCCAAAAACTTTAAAAGCGTGTTTCTTCTTAATATTTACATCGTTTTAACAGATTTTTTCGATTACCTCATTTTTACTATCCTTAAAATTACATTATTTTTACTAACATTTTTAATAGTAGTCATCATCCCAATTCCAACGATTTGTTGCACGTCTAGTGTAGGTACGTAATAATTACACAACATTCCAAAGAGAAGATACTCTTAAGGAAATCTCAGCTTGTCAAAACAAATGAAAGCTCTCATTTCGAACTCCACGATACAGCCCTGACAGGTGGCACATTTGTTGAATGCACAACAACATACAAGTGCTCCACTATAACTGTTTGAAGCATGAGTATTTTGGTGTCACCTAAACCACATCCAAACCAACTAAATCCCAGTTCTATGCTTCAGGAGTTACAGTTCAAAATTACTTGTAGTAAAATAATACACGAACAATTTCCCAGTGTCGCCGAGTGATTGGCGAGCGAAGCTCCAATCTTTGACATTAAATAATGAAGTTTTACTAAAGCCACTTACACCATTACTTGTTATAATGAGGCTGTTAGATAAGAGTAATGCTGTTAATTGGTACTGGTTGGCGGTCACACACGGATATATTGAGCTTCCTCTAAAAGTTAGAGATTATCCATTGAGGTTTCATTTTTATTGCCTTGGTGCAGAAGATTTAGTTAGCTGCCAGTACAGGACCAGTTCAATGTGTTAGGGTTTATGTTTATATTTTGTTAGAGTGTTGCATTTGCTTTTTGAAATGATTCATTTGTTCTTGACTTGCATTTGAATTATGTCTATGCATATTATAGGTATCTATCTAAGCTAGCTAAGTATCTGTTATATCTTAGCTATTAATTATTTAAATAAAAATTGTTTGTATTTTAACAGTTATCAGTTAATTAAATATTTTTTTTATAATCACGAAGTACTTTCAGGTTGTTTAACCAGAAAAAAAAACAATGGAAAGAAAAGCCAGTGCTATCTGTAACTCCCACATTATAACAACATTCAGTACTATTTTAGCACAAGACTGTATTCTGAAATAAGATACAACAAATACCGGTTTCAAAACCATGTATAATTTTACTCCACAAACCTTCACAAAATATAACACCATCAGTATACATATAAAGTTACATCTCAAATACACATTCAGAACACGGAATAATCGTTAAATGAACTCCATTAAAGCAATTAATCAAAATCACGCCCACAAAAACATAAGACAGTAAAAATACGTATTTATTTATAATAGGCAAATAATTAGGAGAGTAAACAAGAACGGGAGTAAAATGAACTTTCTTGAACAAGGTGAACTGGTTGTGATTAATTAGCGAGGTGCCTAATTAGCAAGCACAAGTCAACTCATTAGTAACCGTAATTGAAACAAGCAAGCCTTGGATTTTTCCGAGAAAAATCTCCGGTTAATTTTGTCTATACATAATGTGGCAAGGATTTTAGTTCAAAGCGGGACACTTGATACTTTGCTAAGGTGAGTTTTTTTGTTGCATTTCTAGCAATTTTGGTCGGTAGTTATTTTTGTGAAAATTAATTAGTGGCAGATTACAATGCAAAATCTTATTTATTAAGACCAAGTTTTATTTTAAATATGTAATTCGTATTTAAGTTGCGTACTACCTACATAAGTACTTCAAGTTTTACCAAAGTTTCAAACAGCCCGCAAAACTCAACCTGAATATTTTATTGTAAAAAATAAACTACCTGAATTTATTATGTGCAAAAAAGCTATCTTGTTCCAAAAAAATATTTTAAGTCAGCCCGGAGTTAATTAAAAGAGATAAAAGTAAAGTAAAGTAAAAGTAAAGTAGGCAAGTGGTTTGCTGTTACAAACCAATTTATTATGTAAATATAATTAACGTAACGTAGTTCACTACCCTTTCTTTGTAGAATCAATAAGAGGCTGACAAGAGCTAAAGGTGGTCATTGTCAGACTGCATAGAAAATAAAGAGAAGCGCGATGACACAACACAGGTAATTTATTGCAAAAAATTACGGAGAACTCAAGCGAATGAAAAAATCTATTGATTCGACTAAAACACTATAACGTTAGTATGTTGCTTGTAGAATAATCTGACAAAAAACCAGAATGATTGAATGTTTATTAGTATGGATTTTAAACGTTAAAATAATTTTTAATACATAACATCACGCCTTTTTTCCCCGAAGGGTTGGGCAGAGGTGTACCTATAGTACACCCATATTTTGCCAGTTATGTTTAAGTCCCATGTAATAGGGGGCGAGCCTATTGCCATCTACCGGGCACAAATCCAGACTACGAGCTAATAATAAGCAATTTCTTATGGAAAAACTTAATAACACTTTGTTCGAACGGGTTATCAAACCCGGGACGTCTTGATCACCAGGGGCACTTGCGTCCACTAGACCCGTTGGGTAGAAGAGCTAGAAGAGAAAGTCTCGCAAAAACTGTAACGCGTGGTCACTTTGTCGTAACATTAACTATTCCGAAGCCAATTTAATGTTCATTAAATTGGCTTCGGAATAGTATAGTACCTGCATTTATGCACATTTTTTACTTCAATACCCATTTCGCCCGTTGTTTTAATTATAAAGGTATTGAGTAAAACTACTCAAACCTGGCATTTATCTCATTGTGAGGCATGCTTAATTAACGCTAGAACACGATAACAATTTTTTTTAACAAAACAACTTCCGATTATTGTTAAAAAGCACAAAACATATTGCTGACGAAACATTCGTATTTTTTTGGATACAAATGTTGTGTTAGCTGTTTTAATTAGTTGGTGAAAATTACAATGAACCCTGTTGTTACCGATTGACAGGTTTAATTAAAACAAAGATATAAATTTATAAAAACAAAAATTTGAAACCGACGCCGACGTACAGGAAAGAAGCCTGAAAAATGTAAACACATTTATAACATTTTAATTAGCAGCAATGAAATGGATTAATTAAGGCAGTCCGTAGTATTGTCTGTCATATTCAATTATGAATTTCCAAAGCCACTCTCACAAAGAAGTATTTACAAATGTGTGAATAGGGCCTCACATATTAAAAACGTAGGGTAAAAGTGTTGAAAATAAAATTGTATCTATTTGCAAAAGAGGAAATTTAATTGGTTTTTGATGATTGCAATAAAGACTTACAAATAACTTGTATAGCCTTCAGATTTTGTGACTTTTCAATGCTTTGTGCTTGAACTCAATACGCAAAAGTTTATTTATAAAATATAACGGAGTTTCTAAGAGAATAAAGAGCTTGCAATGAGTTCTTCATCTCTTTGCAGTATTTCTCTTTCTTATCTATAGCAAAATGTTCATTTGAATTTCAACTGAAAGAAAATCTTTGTACCTACGAGTATGAAAAGTATATAGATGGCGAAACTTTTCTTTCATAGATAAATATTCTAAAATCACAGATATGTTATTAGTGCCAACACCCATGGTCAGTACGTCATCATAATCTTCATGGGCAAGACGGTGCATATCCTAGAACCGAAAAATTCGAACACATGTTCCATCTACCCACCCGCACTGGACCCGCGTGGTTGATTACAGCCCACTCCCTCTCACCGAGAGGTGGCCTGTGTCCCTGCAGTGGTCACATTACAGGCTGGTTATGCTTAATTATGCTACTTAACACTGAATGTAACTAATACCAGAGGTTACTAATTCCCGTATTTTTAAGAACCTGCCTGTCTCAATCTGCCAAAAAATGCTTCAATTTACATAATTTTTTGTCAATTTTTGACATTGAACAATCAATGTCAAAAATTATCGTACGCATAGTTTGTAAAATAAGTAATCATCAGAAGGCCAACTGGCCTTCTGATCCCAGCCTGCTGGTCCCAGCAGTGGTCACATTACAGACTGATTATGCTTATGCTACTTAACACTGAATGTTACTAATACCAGAGGATAGTAATTCCCGTATTTTTAAGAACATTCGTATTCTAATCTCAGTCTCAATCTGACAAAAATGCTATCAATTTACATATATTTTTGTCAATTTTTGACATTGAACAATCAATGCCAAAAATGTCTAAGATTGCGAGATGTGATTGAGACTTGAATTGAAGAAAAATATACGTAAGATAATTATATTATCATACGCATAGTTTATGAAATAAGTAAGGCCAATTGGCCTTCTGATGGTATTTTTTTGCGATGTTTTATTGTTTCTTATATTGTGATTTCATGACCTTCTATGTGTTGAAAGTCATGACGATAAAATGTGATAGGATGATAGATTGAACAAGAAAATATGAATCCAAACCCTTTTTGACCATTGTACTACGTCACTAGCTTTTGCCTGCAGCTTTGAACGGAAAATATCCCGCGGGAACGTAATACCGGGATTGAAAGTACCTTTTGTGGTTATCTAGGTTATAAACTGTCTGTGTGCTATATTTCAGCCAAATCCGTTCAGTCGTTTTTGCGCCAATCCGGAACATACGTCCAGTAAGAATCACTTCTATAAATTATAATATAAACAATAGTTTTTTTTTTCTTCTTATTAAAAAAACATAAAATTATTGATTAGTGCCAAATTATACTAGAAGCCAATGCAATATTCGATCATCTAAGGTACATTCATATTTTATTGGAATCATGTAAAGCCGACCCTCAGCGTGAAGAGGACTTCGTTCCGATCGCTCTTAATTAGATTATCAGAGCTTTAGTATTAGCAGACCGAACTTCTTGATGATAACGACCAGAAAAATCTCTTTTCTATTGTGTTGGTGATTTCCAAAAATAATTTCAAAACAAAACTGAAATGTTTTTGATCCAGCAGTCTTGAATTCATTTTTAATGAAGCATTTTAACGTTTATATTTGACTATATAATTTGTATACGACGACACAAAGGGATTGAAATGTCTCTGTCATTTATTATCAATTAATAATTAGTAAAGAATTATAAAATAACGTTCTGCTCCATAAATAAATATTACCTTCTTTGTATTCGTCATAAAATCAAGATAAAAATCATCATAGTTGTTACACTTTGACCAGAGTCCTACCAAAAATCACTGATCACTTTTTTGAAGAGACTGCTTTTATTTCGAATCCATTTACGATGAAGAGACCTTCCCGATATAACGGCGTGGGCGCTCGATCTGGTAACATTGAAGCTTTTAAGACTGAAGCCATACCGTGAATTGACGAAAAGTAATTAACGATAGAAATATGAGCTTTCACACACTTATTACCACGGCTCATACCAGCAATCACATTCATAGTGCATCGCATTATGCATGGGAATTAAAAATCGCAAGAAAGGGCGTGACTACCGAGATGGGAAGTATGGAAATATTTAAAAATAGAAAAGGATGGAAGTAAAATACATGTTGATGACACGCTGACACCAAAGAAAAATTAAAATTGATATTTTTTTTAATTTAATTGTTATTGATTGATTTAAATTGAAAATTGGGATATGGGCGGAAGAATAATGATGAAAATGATGATGATGATCTAAACACAAACTTTTTAAAAGGCAAAAGGAAGTTTTTTACTGGAAGTTCCCAAGTCTAAAGTAAATAGGTCATTTAAAAGCCGAAAGACGTCCACTGCTGGACTATAGGCCTATCACAAGCACTGCCACTTCGAGGTTGTGTGCTTGCCGCATCCAGCGGATTCCCGCGGCCTTCACAAGGTCATCAGTCCACCTTGTGGGAAGCCTTCCAACGCTACGTCTTCCGGTACGCTGACGCCACTCTGCCACTTAATTTTGGCAATTCTCCGGGCTATATCGGTTATCTTGGTTCTCCTGCGAATCTCTTCATTTCTGATTCGATCACGTAGGAAAACTCCAAGCAAAGCCCTCTCCATTGCCCTTTGGGTGACTTTGAGCCTTCTAATAAGGCCCATTGTGAGCGACCACGTTTCAGTGCCATAGGTCTTCACTGGCAACACGCACTTTTCAAAGAGTTTCGTCTTGAGACACTGCGGTATGTGGGACAAGAATATCACTTCATGTCACGTCTAGGTAATCGTGCATCATTGTCAACCGCATCATCGCTTACCATCACGTGAGGTTGGATACAAAATAAATCCAATCAAATAAACTGAAAAAAAACACTTAAATCACGCCTGTAATTCCCGAAAGGATAGGTAGAGTAGGTGCACCAACATTTCGCCAGTTATGTATAAGTTCCATTTAAAAGGGGGCGAGTCACCCGGGCACACATCCAGACTCCGGGCTGCTACTGAAAAATTTTAGATAGAAAAACCCAATAATACTTGATCGACTTGCAAATGAAAGCCAGGGCCTCATGCTCAGCAGCGCTTGCGACCGCTAGACCTATGCAACTGCCGAAATAAAAGTTATGTTTCGCTTCTTAATGTGTTTTTTTTTTAAGTCAGTTGTTTTTTTTGTTTTTTTTTGTAAAAATGTTGTTATTTGTCACTTTTTAGTTGTGGTAACCTACCCCACACAAATTCGTATACCACGTGAAAAAATCGTGTTATTGTAGCTAAGTAACTGAAAAACTACACAAGCAAAGTTTAATAAAATGTATATGGACGGCCCCTTATAAATTTAATATCAAAAATATCCACTAAAAAAGATTTTTCAAAATCAATTCACAATTGCCAGGGAAATCCCGTAAAACCAGACACAAAAAAAAAACATACTGACGAATTGAGAACATCCTCCTTTTGGAAGTCGGTTAAAAAACATAAGTAATTGATTGTTTCCGAATGTTTAAATAGTTTTAATTCGTTCTACATCTTTGAATTACTCTTTCACGTATTTAGCGAATAGTTCAAGGTTTCAGGAAATTGATTTGTCTGTATAAATATTGTGATCAAAAACCAAAATTGGTTTACCTAACTAGGTACATAAGTCGATTAAAACGATTTACTTATTTAGACACGGTTCTGTATTTGTTTTATATTTAATAGCCCATAATAATATTTTATAGCCATAACTAACTCTAGGTCATATTTGATCAGATGGATCATGCTGAAATGGTTTATTGAGATGATGTCAGATAATAAAAAACGCAGAAGATTGTAATTACGATGACAACCAAAACTGCGGGAACCAAAAGTATTTATTTTTCACTTTTAAGTTATGGCACCTACCTACCCCAAACAAATTTGTATAAGTACATTGATATGCTAAGTAAATAATAGTGACAGGAAGTTATTATAACATCATGAACGTAGAGTGGAGAAAATAAAGTATTATTGAAGCTAACCCAAAAACCACTAATCTGAACTTGACCGAATTTATACGAGACCGCTTTGATAAGTATAAAGCCGGCAATACATGTTGGCCAAGCCTCAGCCAACGCGAGCGCAGGCAAATCGAACCGACACTGATCCGAAGTGAGACGAGTCGTAGTGAGCGATCGCGAGTGTTGGCGAGGCACGCCAAACGAAACCGTATACACGTTGGCGCTTGCCTGAACTCGGCCAGCTAGGCGAGCGTTGACGAGCAATGGCGAGGCTCGACAAATGGGCTGTCCATATGTTGGTACTCGCCTTCGCTCGGCCAACTATAACCAACATGTATTGCCGGCTTTACCTTTTCAAACAAATAAAGATTTATTCAAATCGGTTTATAAATGACGGAGTTCTGAGGTAACAAACATAAAAAAACAAAAATCTCCTTCTTTTTTTGAATTCGGTTACAAAACGTATTTCTTAGAACGGCATTGTTGGCCACGCCACTTACTCACTTTACGAGATGAACTTGTATCTATCTATTAGTACCCATACCCTCTCTATTTTATAAAGCCTATAAATGAAAATCGAATCAAGAAAACATAAATATATGATACAGATAACTAAGTTATTGGTTTTAAATCACATTATTCCCTACATCGCACTGAACTCAATTTGAAAGATTGGCTCGAGCACCGAAGTGCAATAGGGTGATGGTATAAAGACGAGATTGCATACCTGTGCTACAACCTAGGGCTGGCACACACTCGCTATTTTTATCGACACTTTACAACCTATCATTATACTGGAATAGTACGGTATTTTATTTAATGTATAAAATTCCACAAAGTGTCTTGCATTTGAAAAAAACACTATAATCTTTCTTAATTGGCGTATTTATTTAAAGCTATTTGTTTTCTTTTTTCTAAGTCCATGAAAGTTCCAATGCCATTATTTACCAACAATTACGTAGTAAAAACCTTATTTATTATGCCATCGTTTATGCAAAACCTTTAGCTAGCTGCTAAGGTCTAGGAAATGTATAAAGTAATATTAAAGCATAATGCTTAGTCTACAATTAATGCCAACACACAAAGATCCGGTGACATTTAGAAACACCTGTTTACCCTAGAATATCGTTAAAAACAATTAATCGTTATTCATATATATTTTTAAATATGAATACCATCATAATTACATTTTGCAACACAAATGTCAAGTGGACGAGTTAAATTAATACGGCTAAACAACGTTCGGATCAGAATCGGTTCGGAATCAATTTAGCGTGGCGTTTGCCCACTTATCGAGCATTGTTGGACTGAGATACTCGCTTTGTGACGTTTCCCATCCCTACAGGCGCCCGGCGGGGGGTGTTCGATGATTGATGGCTGGCCGGCTGCACGCCGTGTTGGAATGGGACGGATATATCTGTGAGTTGTCGGACCTCTCTCTCCAATGCACAGCGGGCTGGCCTCGTAATTGAATGGCAATTACCTGGGCTGTAAATATGACACAAGCGCGTAATTGTAGGAGTGGAACGAGTCAGGCTCGAGACCGCAGTCTGTATGCTGCCTTTCAGATGAAATATGGAAATCACGTGTGTGTCTCCTCGTGCACCGGCTACTGGGGCTTTAATTGGAGCATGACACATTCAATTTAATTATCTTGTTTAACAACAAACAAATGCGCTTTACCGTGAAGGTTTTTTAACAAAAAGTATCATGTTTTAGGCATTGTTCACGTAAACAGTGTATATTTTTAAAGATACTCGTCTCCGGTTTACGGTCGGATCCCACTACAAAAATGTTAATGTATTATGACACTATTTAATTCAACCAACGAGACCTTTTTTTTATTTTGGGTCTCTTTTTAAACTATTTGTCATCCCAAACTAGCCCAAACCCCATTGACACAAATAAATTTAAAAATATTCTTGAGCAAATGATTATTTTTGGACCTTGGTCAGGAATGCGAATGTTATGTTTTTTTCAAATATTTAGAACTGAAAAATTAAAGCTCTGATTTTTTTTTTGTAGTAGGTAACATTTAAGTAAGAATTTTAGGAAATTGTACCTTTATAGGTTGGATAAAAGTTTTTAAGAAAATCCGTCATTTTTTAAGTAAAATCAAAGAAAATTGTTTCTTGGGCTTTTGGTTGAAACCTATTCATTCATTCATATTTCTTCAGGGGATGAAAGTTGGTATGAAGCTCCGTTACTTTCTAAGTAATATCAATTAAAAATTTTATTTAGGGCTTCTGTTAAAAAATTGGACCATGTTTCAAGATTCTCGAAAATTCTACCCCAAAAAGCGTAAAATAGTTGTAATAGTAAATAAGGGATGACAATTTAATGGTTAAGTCTGAAATCTACGCGGACAAAGTCGCTGGCAAAGTGCTGTTTCAACTAAAACATAATTAGGTATGCATAATAACACGCATTGTGTATTTTTTTTAAAATTAAATTTTGTGTAAAAGTGTAGAGGTACCTTTAAAAAGAGGGGCAATTCTCGTTTTATTTAATTTAATCTCAGTCAGTCTGTCAAAAATACGATCAATTTATAGATATTTTTTCAATAAGTTTTTGACATTGATTGTCGCTGATTCGTGAAACACTCAAAATACGTCATTCATTCTGAAATCTGATTTAGTCAGACGTCACTAAAAATATAGTAAGACCACTAGACTACCAACTCACTCACATAGCCGTTGACCTCATTTCGAACATTGTAAATCATTGTCGATTGATCCTTAAATTACGTCATCATATTGAGTTACTAAGCTGCTTCAAAGCCGCGGGCAACTCGAAGTGAAAGGCTAAGTAATACATACCTAACGAATTAAAAACTTGTTCCTAGCAACTACGCGGATATATTAAGCGAATTATATTAACAACTTACACAAAACAACTATTTATGTAAGTACATGGTCATTAAAACATGGGAAGTAATGGTGTTTATTTTTAGCTGTTAATTAAATTTTTAATTTACATACAAATAGTGGACACATGTCGGTGATGCGAGGCAACTGTTACACCGTTGCGCCTTGGGCCCCGGCAGGCGGCCCCGGAGTGGCGGGCCCCGCCGGGCGCCCTCGCCACCTGTCTCACGCACTGGGGTGCTCACACAGATATTTGCAGAATGCACCGCAGTACACATTTCATGCCAACTAATTAAGCACCCCTCATTGTAACTACCTACCTATGTACGTACCTACTCCAATTATATTATGCGCCATACGTTGAATTTTAAGATTGAAATTACCTCATTAAGAGCCTGAACATCCTCGTTGTTCCTAAATTCACGCGCTATGCTAGACTGTGCCAATTAAAAATATTTTTAGAACATTGATTCAATTAAAATGCAACACAGCTAGCTAAATCTAACGCGTGCCATACCTATATGACAAAACGCCAGGAGTCAGGTTTTAATTGGCGTGGTGTCGAGTTCGGACCAGAGGAGTGTGAGGGGAGGACGAGGGGAGCGGGAGGATCACCGCTCGCCCGACAGTCACAGTTTTTCTCTCACCCTCTACAGAGCAACAAGTGGTTCGATGAACTGCCGAAATTTCCGAAACCGAGAATCTATTACATTATGTCGAAGAAATGACGAAGTATCCGGCGGTCGGTACATAGTCTGGAACATTCCGTAATGGGTGTTTATCAAAGCCACTCTAATATCAATCGTTCATTAAACCAAGCTCCTGCACAATCGTTCATTTAGAACGTTCTCACGCCTCATTAAAGTCTTTTTCGTGTTTCGGCGACCGCGTCTACCGTTTCCCGGAGCACAATGAGCGAGTGATTCGGCGGCGAATAACGAGGGCATTTTGTCGGCCGCCTCTCACGTCCGACGCCTTCCGACGCTCAATGAAAGTTTACCTGCAGCCGTAACGAGCGATTTGTCCCCTGGCCCCGGCCCCCGCGCCCCCGGGCCCAAATCAAAGCCCATTCACATCTGCATGCCGACACAATGCTGGCAATTAGGCCGCGCCTGGCCCTACAATCGAACGTAATGCGCTCTCGTTCGATGACGCCACGAAGCTGCTCGTCCTTGGTCTCCCAGTCCCGAAATCACCCCCGTAATGTGCTGTTCTGAGAATTTGTAACAATTAACTTGTTGATAAGAACGAGATTTATTATCTGTTTTAAGAAATAAATGTTCAGTAATTTAGTTATCTGGTGTTCACATCGGCAAGGTGTATAAACAATGTTCTCCGGTTTCAAAATAATTGCTGATAACTTCCGCTGTTATGGATACTTCTATTTGTGTTTTAGAATGGAAACGCCAGTATTAATCATGTCGCAATGCTTCACGTGGAAGTAATTAAGGTCACAAAATATTGAAATTGTAGTAAATTAAGCTCTTTTTCACAAGCCGTAGTCCCTCCTCTGCACTTTCAAGGTTAGGGTCAACCGTTTTGTGCGTCCCCGTCAACGCTTCTTTTGTGAAGGCAATTTGCTTTGCAGAGGTCAACTGCGCACCGTAAATCTCCGCACCTGCCAGTCGCGCCAACTTTCTTCGCTTGGAGTTTAAACTCCCCAATACATAAACTACAAAGTTATAATTCTCGGACGACTTGTAATCTCCACTAGTCATACGTTTAACATGTGATTAAGAAATAATAATATTACTTTAGTAAGAAATAGTACAACCGCAACTCGTGCTTCGAGGAATTTGGCAGACGTCCCACTTGAACGCAGATTTACGAAACTGTATTCCAAACTTTTCTTGAATTCAAACATGTAATCAGAGACAGTTCGCAAATATTCCATTTGAACTTTTGGTTAAAAGTTTTATTGTTTCCAAATTCGTCTTATTTTTACCCTCACTATCGTCTACGAAGCCGTCCGTATAAACTAATACTACATAATTCCCGACTTTTGTAAACACGATTTATAAATACATTTATACATACTTTGACTCCCTTAAATCATGGTGTCCTAAAGTCTTAAAGCACCTCAACTTCGCTAAATGTTGTAAATGCAAATACAATAATTTTTTCTCCTATTCTATGCCGCATTTAAAAGTAGTTTTCATAAACTCGCGTCCCGGTCTTGGTAGCTGGTGAACGTCAGTATTCGACATTTAGTGCTCTCATAATGTAGGTATATTAAAACTAGGGTTGCCAACTTTTTTATATCAAATATAGTGTGTTTGAAGCCATTGTCTGTTAAATATAAGTAGTAGATAGCGTTTAAAAAATCAAAATTATATGCATCGTTTTTGCTTCTTCAACCCTTTACAACTTTAACAGTTTTTTTTAATGACTCGTATTTATAGTAACACTCTAAAATAAAGTTAAAAAATACTTTGATGAGATAAATACTGGCCCTTTTGCGCTTATTTTGCAGTTTTTTGAATTGAAAGTAGGATTGGCAACCCTAATTACAACCGTGGTTAGTCTTTCCTAGCTTTATAACTAGCAGTAGAACATCCAACTGGTATATGTTTAGCACGAATTTGATATTTAAGTGAAGTATTTCACGATAGATAATAAGTTATTAGTAGTTTTGTAAACGTAATAAGTGAAGCTGTTAGGACGGTTTTGTGATTATCATGTATTTGAAGACTTTTAAGGGCAGGCGAAATAATAATATGTCGATACAAGATCTGATATTGATGTTATTACATCAAATGGAGTATATATACGAAAAGTTGAAGTAAATATTGATGACGAGGTGTTTATAAAAGCATTTTAGAGCCATTTCAATGTCGTAGATGACTATGACATGGAAAAACCTGATTTTAAACCAATATTAGCTCTTTTAGAAATAATTTGTAGTACATATCTGTGTCAACTAGATCTTTTTGTACTTAACTGTTGGTACTGTAGGTACACATCAGATTTATTTTGGTTTCACAAACGGTGAAATCTGTTGATTTATGTACGAGCACAAATCACATGTTGGTACATTCTGTTGACAGTACTCGTAGTGTCGGCACACCACTTGACGGAGTTTGTGTAACTGTTGCTTTGGCACCCGAACGTGCGTGTGCGCACGCAAGTTCAAATACTTACTGAATTCCACAACAAAGTATTGACAGCTGTTGAATATTTATAGTTTCAGCTTTAACTCTGCTAAAGATTGCATTATTTGTATAAGATTTTACCACTTTAGGAATGAAAATCACTTCATCATATTTTGAAGTTTTCGTGCCTTGTTCTTGATTTCCTAATTTACCAACTTCGGTCCCAGTACACTTACAGTTCATGAACGCATATAATCTTAAGTTTATATTTCATTTTAATCCTTTTCTACAACCCTTACAAGGTAGACTTCCATACGTTCAAATGAAAAATAAGTGATGATTGCGCTACTGTTCCATACAAACAACACACTAAGAATACTCAGAAAGCTCATAGTCACACATGGCATACAAAACACCTCAAAAGACACTCCCCATGTGGAGTCACCTCGACAATGATCCAATAATTAACACTCGACAATCGCGCAACTGTCGTGTGGGTGACGACGGCACACGGGGCCTGGCCGACTACGCGTCATTAAGGAGCATTCACGCCGTCCGACAATATTCTTCATTTGCGTACCGGCCGTCATTTGGCGCATTGTGACCGACGCGCGACACCCGCCCTCCGCTGCAGAGGTGCAGTATGCCACCGCCTTAATTGTACCCTTGTCTCGTTGTTACCCGTGAATATGTAAACTAATCTTGAAATAAGATGTCTGCATTTACGCTTCTTGTTCTGTTGCCATCATTTGATTGCTTGGTCTAAAGCAGAATGGTTCAAAAGACCCTGCTTCAAATAACAAGCTAAGAAAAACTACTAGCTAATCACAAAAGTGCACTCAATAATAGCAGACTACCTTTTGGAGTACAATTTGGAGCCACTTACACGATTGACGAGTATCACACATTATCCTGATTGGATGAGACGTCGTGGAGCGCCGTACGTTTTGGCAGACAGAGGGGGAGTGCTGTACCCATTAGTCTCTCCGCCATAATACTGATGAAGAGACGGTTACATGAATATAGGAACTCTTGTGCTACGAATACTTTACGGACTAAGAAGGCTGTCTAAAATACTCCTACAATACCCAAGAGTAGTCGTTAATACAACTTTCACAAGAAGTCTATTTACATAACCACTCGTATTTAAGCAGCTGTCGATATAATGTATAAAGTTATTATAATTACAATTATAATAGACACGGAACCATTAAACTAAAAAACATATTAAAACGATTACAATTAAATTTGTCAGGAATAAAGCCCATTCTATTAAATTCCCGTGGATTTGAGTGTTCTCGCCTCTATTAATTAAGAAATATAATATTGGTAACACATTCACCTGCCTCAGGTATCTGTGAATGAATAATACTAAGTTAATTATGAGCTCTAATGCGGTGCGTTAAAGTGTCATTTCTATTGTGTTCAGGATCGGTTTAATGTAATAGAGCAACGGACAGGTTGTGTAACGGTGCATTTGTTTTCGTAATAAAAGCCTCGATATCTTTGAAGTGAGTCACCGATTACCACATTATATTCATCTAGACATAATGCCCATGATTAATAAGGCCCATTAACTTTAAACAAAGATTAATTTCAAAGCGGAGCAGTCTTGTAAGAGATCTCCTCGTACCACGAAAACTAAGGACGTTCAAAAGCGCATTATTTATGAAAGATGGTGAATATTTTATGATAGATGTACTCTTTAGTGCTTGTGTTCGAGAAAGAAATCGCGAAAAAAATCAAGAAGCTTATTTAAAACACAGCGTTAGCAAAGAGGTTGTTGCAAAATTGATGCAGAAGAACACACCAGGAAATTTAAAACACCAACAAAAACGAAGAAAAAGTTTTACAACAGGACAGATCTTTTGACAAAAGCATAAGACACGAATAATAATTCACGAAAACTTAAACCTGATTTACACGGTAGAATTTAATTGCCTGTGGCAAACCATTAAATGAAGAAACAAAAAAAGCTTCACCGTATAAATGGTGTTTCGTGTCAGGGTTTAGATTAGAAGTAACCAAATCCAAGTAGGTTCAAACTCGTCAACCTCTTTTACTTACGCTGTATTTTTAAATTGCAGTACCTACCTTGGACTGGGAGCTTTAGTTAAATATCGACCCAGTTGCGATGGCGGAAGTCGTGACAGTTGCCACTTGCCACCTGTGACCGCAGGTTGCCCAGGTTGCCATGTCATTAAAAATGTTGTTTTAAAGTGCATCAAAATGTAAGGTAAGAGTTCAAAGCTCCACTTTCAGGCATAGGAATTAAAGACGCAAAATCGAACTGATCGATATGAATAAGCTGTATTTTGATCCTGGAATGAAACCTAGTCAATGGTGCCGCTTCTCTTGTCACAAATGCCTCTAAACTAGACTAAAAATCACAAAAATTTGGTAACATCCTGTCAAATGACAATTTTCCATTCTGAAATTGACTAAAGTGACACAACTATATTTTAATTTGACAGCACTAAGATTGCACTGAGTTATTAGTTTAGTGAAAATGGCAATTCTGCTACTCTGAATTTAACGTTTTTCACCAAAAAAAAATATTGTCTAACTAAATCTGAACATGAATCTGAGTATTTTTAATCGCGATTAAAAAGGTGTGGCATAACATTAGTTGTCGTGAACTAAAATTCACACCAACACCTCGACTTCAGACGTGCAAAAACGGTACTGTAACTTCTTTTTTTCTTTTTTTTTTGCTCATATCCCGAAAACGGTGTTTCCTATCACAAAAATAATGAAAAATTTCGACCCCCTTTGCAATCCTGAAACCACCAAAACTCTACATGTAGATATTTTTATTTTATATTTTCCATACAAAAAGTTAAAACTTCCTTAAAAAACACGTCGAGGCTGTCACATTCGATTGGTTGTGTCAAAATTTTCTTTAAATTTAGAGATTTTTTTTCGCAGAATAGCTTCAAGAATCTCATAGTAAAAAGTAAGGAATTTTAGTGATAGTTTAGTTAGTTTAGTTCGGTGTACAAGAGAATCGGCACCAATATTCCTCTAAGCAGACTTAGTGAAGAGGAAATCGAACACCAACGTGAGTGAAATGTAGAACGTAAATATTTCAAGGAACACAAAATTTTCGGGTTCCAGAGTTTCAAATGCATCAGAGTTTCATAATTCGGGCTTGAGGTGCGCTTGTAGGTACTTTGTTAAGCGCCCACCTGCGCCCGCGCATCAGTTGATCGATCGGGCTAAACCGAAGTAAACCGAATTAGCCCGATAATGCTCCATCCGTAAAATTATTGAATTAACCAGAAAACGAGACCGGCCTCTTTCTTGTAACCCGACACGGAATGTGTAATGAGTTTCCTGTCGGGATGGGTAAGGTTATTTTTCGACTCGATTCACTTATTTTTACCTTGATATGAATTGACACCAAGCAGCAAACATAATTATTTTTTTCTTTTTAGTGTCGAATTGGCAAGGTGTAAGGAGATGACATGCTTATGTTGGGATAACTTGAAATCTTGATGTGTCGTTAGTACTTTATCAAAAAAAATCCTTTTTATCATTAGACATAACAATATCTCGTTCACCAATTAGTCTATGGATAGTTTTTGGGACCCTGGCTTCTAGAAATTTTGATTCTTCTATCACATCACCCTTAGCTCCATCACTAACATCCCATTCACCATCTTTTATATCCCTAATCTTCGTCAAAAGTTCCAAAGCTAAGCTAAACGACTCAAATCACCTCGATTGTAGGATTCGCATCACTAATTCCTGTTTCAGTTTCGCAGTCGTAGTCGCTCGGCCCGTGGGAACAACAAATGAACTTAACGGATTGGGTTCAATAGTCAACGTCTAACCGACTTAAGTTGGCTTAATTGGTAAACTGATCGTTGTGACATTAGACGCTTTTACTTCGAAAAATGAGAGAAAAGTAACAAAGAAAATAGTTGAAGTTGAATAAAGTTTGTTAGCTCAAGTCAGCTGTCCTGTACTGTTGAATAACTTTATCAATGGAACTGCAATACTTGTGTTTCATATCCCTACGGGCTGTAAGCACTGAAAGGATTCGTTACAATGATTAATATTCACCAAAATGCATAAAGTGTCCTCGGCCGGCCTGCCGACAGGACAGACTCAATCTATAGCAACGTTGTCGTCTACTGTCACTCGTTTGAGAACATCTGACATCGTCAAATAACTCACTCTGACTTTATTTTACTTCTGTATGTAAATGCACCAATTAGCGGGTCTTACGTTGCTCGGTCGGTAGGTAATATTCATTATTTCAAGCTGGGTTTTTTTCCTGCAAGCGTACCGCAACGGCTGTAAATCTGTAATTAACCATGAACGAGACGGGTCCTTCAGCGTTTGCTTATTAACGTCTAATCTTTGTTGGCGCCAGTCGATCTTAATTAATTCAATTAAAGTATTAAGGAGTGTAGGTGAAGGTTGCGGTCCTCTCACAGAAATTTAAAAACTTAACGTCGCCGTCGCCGTAACGACTCACCGAGTATAGAAGGGGGAGGCGAATTAATCAAATAATACCGCGGAGGTGCGGGGCCGGCGCCCCCTGCCCCCGCGCGGCCCCTCTCCGACCGCGTGGCTCAGTCGCGACTGAATCGCCGCACGGGGAAGTGTCGTCGATCCCCACAAACATTTCTACTTTTTTCGAAGTTCTCTGTATAGTTTTGTTTTAAAGTTTCACAAGGAAGTTTTTATGTGACCAGTCTTTTATCCTGTCGAACTAAAAGGTTAAGAGACTGCGCTCGACGGTGTAGTTTCTTGAGTTCATACGTTTATTGTGTTTTTTTGTTATTGTTAAGTTTTTTTGTTTGGTGCATCGTGCCGGTCCGGAGACCGGCGGGTCCCTTCGAGGCACCAAGCCTGGACGCGCGGCCTACAGACCCCAGAGGACAAAGCCTTTAGGTAACTATCGGGAAGAAGTTGGTGGTTGGCCTGTAACGATCGAACGTCTTTGGCGTCGAACTGCAATGCAGCATGTTTGTAAACAGACTGCATCAACTAATAAACTATGACAAGTTTAACACGTTACAACATTGCTCAGCTGCTGGATGTAGAAACAGTTCGTGTGGTGGGGCAGTTCGGCTGACCTCCGCGACGGCTTGCTAACTTCAAAAGCGGCCACGTGCTGCTCAACGAATTGCTTCAAACACAAAGTGATGTGCAATTATTGACATGAAAGTTAACTAACCTGTAGCTATTGGAAGAAAGAATCTTCAACAACTTTTACTTACTCCTGCGAAACAATTTTAGTCGAAGAATGTGTCAATACCCAAACTTGAAAGTTTTTCGAGACCGTTTTTTTTAATAATCAGATCAGCATTGCAATTAATTTCAAGGCGATTGCATTTGATAAATCGGCAACGAACTTTGATTATGGATATAATTTAAATATACCTATGTTATGTTAGTGAAACGAAAAAACCTGTCGGAATGAATGAAATAATTAAAACTTTTATCACCAAAGAATACATCACTATAGTAACCCGTACAACAGTATCTCCAAAATCATTAATTATTAACCATCTCGTGAGCACAACACTAATTATTTTACCGTCTCAGGTGAAACTCAATTACTAAGAGATAATTAAACCATCAAGGATTTATTTACTTTGAACATCAATTTTCTTTAAAATAAACCTACTTTTAATTAAAGCTTTAACGAAAAACAAATAGAGAAGAGGAGAGGCGCACAACCCTTGCGTACGAGCGCCGTCACCGCGGCCCGGTCGGGGCCCCGGCCCCAACATTGTTATTGAGTACTTAGGCCTATTCGCTTATGAGTCGTGTGGACCGGCCAATCTACATTAAGCCATGAACTAAACAAAACGTATGATTGCCTGCCATTTGTTGAGGATATTACATCACTGCTGTTAGGATTTCCAGTGTGGAAAAGAAATGATGTCTTACGAAAATGTGTCGGCTAGACCCAGGAGCGCACAAATTATTTCATCAAATGATTCGTAATAAGACGGGTTAAAAATTAATTTAAAACATGTCTAAGCAATATTATACGGACCACTTCATTTCATCGCCGGTTTAATTAAAAACGAGTGCCCGCTCCCCTCCCTCGTTTTCGGGTTGGAGTACCCCCTGCGCCCGCGTGGGCGTCTCGCTCCGCTTATATTTAGATAATTGTACAATCATCTAAATTAATGAGTCCTCTCGTCCGGCCCTGGCCTCTATTGTATTATGTTTGTGCTGGCCACAGAACGGATACACGGTGACAATTTAAATTTAAAAATTCTAATTAATCCATTATTCATTTCGTGCTTGACTCTCGAGATCCTAAATAATTTCCGAGGATTTTAATTTCGAAGTTGTAATAGATTTAACGTTTCATTAGATAAAAAATGGTTCGTAATGATAATAAAATTCTAAAATATTTAGACAGTTATAAATAATGTCACGCTGCTAATAGCGGATAACGCGCTTAATTGGTTCTATATGCTACATGATTAAAATGTATTTGTTGGTAGCACGGAGAAGAGTACAATCTCTGTGGGTGGGTGTTCATAACTCCCAGTTGACGACAGTGATAGAGCTCAATGCAATTAAAAGTTTCACTGCGTGCGTGGACGAGGCGCCGCGCGAATCTACCTTAATTTATGCCAGCGATAAGCCTAAGTTATGAGAGCCAATTAATTACTTATTTTAACTAAGATTCTCATTTGGATATTAAAACAGATAAAGCAAATCAATTGTTTGGCTACAAAAAGGCAATGTCAATATAGACGAAGTAATTGAATGAATTTACGAAACAAAAGCAAATTGATGTTTCGTGCATCGGCGGTTTGTAAACGACAAGCCCGCTGATGGACAAATGGAATTAGCGACGCATCCATCATCGAATGCTCTCGCAAAATTAAATGCATCAAGCAACCGAAGGCTGGAGTGCATGGAGTGGGCCGGACAGACACCCCGGAAGCCCCGGGCGATCAACCTAATGAACCCGCACCACCCCGCACCCTGATTTATTAACGAATTAAACGCATTCTGCTGCACCCTCATGAAAACACCATGTACCTACACAAATGGGGTTTGATTAAAGAAAAAGAAGCATCGCTATAATCATAAACTTTTATTGAATCCACCTTAACTTCCCGAACGGAAACGTCCAAGATTTCAAAGAAAATTGGATGTTCTCTGAAATAATCCGAATTCAAGCTGTGTTTCTTTCGATCAAAACTTTGCAAATGCTAAAATCCCCAGAGGAGCTAATGTTAATTTTACTTAGTTGAACATTACTGAGCAGAACATAACCAGTTCCGCTTGGCTAACTTTCTACCTACACATTAGTTCCTTACATTTAAAGAGCAACTAATCAACTCGCTTACTATGCAAATAAAGCTTGCATATATAGCAGAGCCAGAGCTACGTAAATTTCACAAGTTCAATTTTCTTAAACAATAATGGGATATTCGGAATAAGTACATATATATAATTTGTGCGAAATATTCTGGAGCCGCTATTTCGTCTGTGATACATTTCGAATGAATACTAATATATTTAATACTCTAGCCAGACGCTATTCTAAATGCGGGGTGCGACAGGTGTACGTTCCCATGTTTCTCTTATAAAAGCCTTTTATTCAGAGGAGGATATTCCAACGCCACAAATGAGAGTTGATTGTTGAAATAAGAGGATTACTAAGTATCAATGACATCAATATTTAAAATAAGCTTTATATCACTCAGAGCTCTAAATATTCAGAGTTTAAAATTCCGGTTGGAGTTATGGTCAAGCAATATGGAAATTGGGTATTGAATAAATTGAGACGGCGTACTCGGAGTCATATTATTGTTGCATCCATTATTCAGAGAACATGCCGGCCGATAAGGGACGGCGCGCCTTCAGACCTTAAATTATTAAACACGCGTTACCGCCACGCCGCGCCGCCCTAAACTCTTTCTCGAATGTCTATGTCGAGTCCTGATGGTAGAATGATAGCCTCCTCGACAACTTCATGGGCTTCGCAACACTTTTTATCTTTGTTTATCAAACTCAGATCTCTCGTATCAAAGGCCAGCTGTGTGGCAACATTTATCTTGAGTTATAGCTAGACCGCGAAGTAAATCTCAGACAAACTATTTAAGGCTTGAATTGGAATTCTCATTGAGGCAGTAGGCTCACGGTGGAACACCTGCTATGATATCGCGCATGCCCTCTCCCCAGTCCGTAAGTCCACATTGACTAAACCGGTTCCGATTACAGGTTATAGCTACCTACTTATCCGTTTGGCGGAAACGAACCTCTCACGTAGGTTGTTGTGCATATTCTTAATACAGTGTACAAATCGATTTTTTGTTTGTAAACTATTTTAAACAAGCTCCTAACAACTTCTCATCGTATGGTTATTTTTTGGATGTCTATAATTTGCTTTGACCATATATATTGATAGACCATATAACTTAGACCTGTAGCATCTTTTGTTTAAGTATCTGAGTATGGACTACTTAAGTCGTTATTAGAAATTTTTCAACTGATATTTACAGAACGATTACCAATATTACCCACGTTCCAGGAAAAAGCAATTCAACTCCCATGGAAAAATAAACAAAGTCAACCGAAGTTTATTTGTTCTGTAGGTAAGAGGGTCTCGGCCATGAAATAATGATGTTTGAAGAATTTAGGAACAAGCGTTTAAACTCTATCATAATAACGAGACGCGCATTCTTTGAATTAAAGAATTTTAATATAGCTCAGACAGTTGAGAAGAAAAGAGAATAGATATTAACTACGGAAATTACTTGAGATTGTCAAGCTAAAAATATCAGACAATTTCTAATATCCTTAAGAATTTGTGATTTAAGATTTCAACTTATTTACTGAAGCTACAAAAAGCAATGAGGAAAACAGAAATAATTCTTCTGAGGAAGACATTCTTTTCAAACAATGCTGGCCTTATTCAATCAAAATAAGTGCACTTCTCGCTATCTTAATGGTAGTTTTCGATGTCGATGATTGAAAGCTTAAATTGAATTGTGAATGAGGGCAAGGGACAGCTGTTATTGTGCCTTCACCGAAGAGAGACGGATTATCTCCTTAATTTCTCTCTGCGTGCGGCCACTCAACTTGTGCCAGTCATCCCATTTGATTGTTGAGGATATTTCGTGTCGTAATTGGTACTAATTATTGTTTTAAGGGCACTCTGTTATATGGGCTGTTGTAAAATTCATGTGGATTGAATACCAATGGATTATGATTTATTGATTGGCGTGATAGAACAGTTATTATGTGATTTTAATGTACTTTCAAATCTGGACGAACATAATTTATAAATAAAAAATAATTGAGATGATTTTTTATTTGCCTTTAACCGTTTGCCTACGACATATCAAGACATCCAATTCACTTACGACATATGGTAAGATCAAGAATTTTTATTACTTAGGTTACCAAGAGTATCTTGAAGCAGGAAAGTGGTTATTATGATAAGGAAACTCAAACACATAAAAAATGATTGCATCAATTTCTGGACCGGGGTTGTTCCCACTATAAAATGAATGCAGGTACAGAAGAATGGAAGTGGAAATTAATAGCTATCCTTACCTAATAACGGCAATAAGCTTATTAAAGACGGGGCACATATTTCACCGGTTGCCATGGTAACTGGCGCGCCAAACACGAACAATGAGGAGATATAACGGCAATTACGTGTTGTTATCTGGTTCACATCTACAAAAAAACACAATAATAAGATGGTAATGAGTGTAGCCAAAGAGCTTTTGGAAAGGATCATCGATAAATGTATCTTATCGAAGAACTTAAGCGAACAATAACATTGAAACCTGTTACTAATAATATCAATTTGATTGTTGGTTGTGCAAAGGTTCATTGACCAATTTGGTTCATGAGAAATATTAGAAGATTATCAAGATGTAGTCCAAGCAAAGCCAGATAATCACTTCGATTTTGTGGCGGTCAAATGCCAGAAATATAATTGACTGTAAAACAGGACCAAGATTGGTGGAAGTTATTGATTCAACTTTTTCTGCTAATTCAGAAAGTTCTCTTAACACAAAGGAATCAGAATAAAAGGTAAAATAAGAATTATTCCCATATGATGAACAAAAAGATCATCAAGGAAACCCCAACTACAGGCACACTACAACACGCAATAACTCAATAAGTTAAGCTACGATAGTAGCACATTATTATACGTACATATTAGCATACTCATTGATATCAAAATCATAAGTCTAGTTTAGAACAATTTGTTGCTTCATTATCAGGGCGTCCGGAGCGCTAACAGCAACTAAGTAGATAACAATCAGCTGAAGGCTTGTTCGAGACACGAAATTAATTAAAACAAGTTTGTTCGCGGATCCTATGCAGGGCGAACAAAGCCATGCTGAGTCACAAGGTAATTACACCACGGCAGACGCCAGTGAGGCGCCTCAAATCTAACATTATCTTGTGCCTCATTACTTTAATGCCTCTGAAGAACACCAAAAAGACACAATAATTCATCTAAAAACTTTTCGTAAACAACAACAGATAAATGAATTATCCCTCATTTGCAAGTCACGTTAAATATTAATTGAAAATTGAATCACTCGAAGACGACGGCCCCAAAGGGTTAAAAAATGTCCTTTCATTGGCTCTTTGAACTCGCCAATATTCTTTCTGAAGCTTTTCCTCTCTGATGAATATTGTGGTGATCGCGCCTTGTCATCGGGAATTTTAATTATATTCAGTGATTAATTATGTGTAACGAGCAAAGCCGGGGTGGGGTTTGTGATAGCTGATTGATGAGGAGCCAAGAAGGTCTCAGTTTTACGCGGAGCTCCTTTCCGCGGCATTGTCTTGCGTTTAATTGTTACATTAAACGTTATATTTTGTTTCATTGTTCCCGCATAGTGGGCGATGTAATTTGATTTATTCCGTACACTGAGTCATTGTTGTTATTAATTTTATAACGATTAAAACAATGCTGGTATGTACGTCGAGTTGAACTGAATCATCATATAGACATAATTATTTTATGTATTTGTTAACTACTCGTGTCTAGTATTTTATAAAAACCTCAACCTCATTAATTTGAATAGTTGGCATTTTAAGCCAATTTCGTAACAATCTAGAATTTGCGTGAGCCGTTGTTTCTTTATATTAATTTCATAAAAGTAGGTGAGTAGTCGACTCGTTGGATGAAGCATGTTTACTTCAAGACATGGCTTATCTCCACCTTTTTACACAATAAGCCATCTGTTACTGTGGCGACGACTGACGATATCCGTGACCTCATGACAGGAATACCTTGCTATTTATCTGCTTTACATAGTTATAGCTGCTAATTAACTACTTCTCACAGATAAATCATTATGCATGGACATCGTGAATACAAACCATGGGGTCGTTGAAAACAGAATGAATGTGATTACAATGTAAAACATTTGTAAGGGAATTGTATTGTTGAAGAGAACCTGTTGAAATATCTGTGAGTTGCACTTCATTTCCTACATCCTTCGAGATGATTTCAAGCCAGATTAAAAATCAAAGTTTATAACGGCGAAAGGCTAATGAATTTAATTGAAAAACGAATTAATACTTATTTAATAAAAGAGTTATTACTGCTATGAAACTTGCCGACTAAGAGGAAACGGGACTTGTTAAAAAAACACTTTGTAAACAAGCATATTACAAATTAGAGGATTATATCCTAGATAAGAATGCTTGGAAACATGCTGGTCCTGCTCCATAGGACAATCTAGAGGCTAGACAAAATCACACTAGTTGCTTATTGTATTGTATAATTTGTTATTTTTGCTTTCCTCACACACTGACTTATTCCTAGTTAATACTTTAGGAAAATCAAATATTTTTACAATGTTTGTAAATATGTGAGCACAATGTACCTATCACGTGATTAATTTATCTGCCTTTGCTTTATTTTTAATTCTTTTTACCAATTGTGGTATAGTATTTTTATTCTTGGTGCATCGTCCTCACATATAGAAATATAAATTATGTATACAAAATATTGTAAAACATTTTAAAAGAGTAACGGTGGAGCTTCTTGCCACTTCTTCTCCATACGAAACTACTTTTTGGAAGTGGTGGCTAGAATCAGTTCTATTTTTAATGTAAATTTTGACGTTCAAAAGTGCGTTTTTATGGGCCTATTTGAAATAAATGCTTTGACTTTGACTTTGAAAACCGAACTGACGTTGAACAAGGAAATTATAATGAGTGTTGACGGAGAGTTTCGATAATAGTAAATACTCGTTCATGTAATATCGCCTGAATACATCGGTCCACTCCGAATGTAAATAGATTATACTGAGTGCTCCCAGCGGCATATATTATTAAACAAGCGATTACCCTCTAAATTTAGATCTGCATAGATACCGAACGATCCGGGAATCGCTAGTACACGCTCTCTGCAAATCCGACAGTTTTGACAAATTATGCGCATTCATTTGCACTGCCATAAATTCTAACCAAATTGTCAACGAACACAACGATCCTAATACGTTTAACGAGACGCAGGAGTCACATTGGACGACCTTACACAAAAACTAGTTATTTATGAAGAATGGTGTTACAGACATTTTTCATAAGAGATTAATGGCTTGCGAGTAATTTGCACACAAACGTTTGTAATTAAAACACTGTTTACGTCATAATTCTCGTCTCGCTTCCCACGTCGCGCCGTTTTCTGTAGTTTATCTAATCTGCTCAGGGCGGGTTATTTGCACTCTGATAAAACTGCGAATGGCCCTTAACGGATCGGCATTTTGCAACACTGTTCCACTTCCACTTTACAATATTCATGCGAGACATTCTTTGCTTCTAGAAGTGTATCTCACAGCAATAAAATTGGACGTATTGCTTTTTTGAATGATCTGAATCTAAATGCAATATAAACATGTTTGGGGGGAGCGATTCCGTCCCCGACTACGGGGGGTGCCATCCAAATTGGCAACGGTTCACGAGGGTTCTTCCCATACGTTAAATACGCAATTTGGTGCTCTATACAATCAGTCAAATGAGCTCGCGTCGATGCATCAATTACGCATCTTTTTATTTGGGGTGGAAATTGACGAGTTCACTGGGTCACCATGAAATGACGATACTGTAATTATTGTCGTATCGTTAAGTGTTTTTATTTTCGTTTGTGACTTTCTGATGGATTTTAATTAGAAAGTCATCCTAAACAAATAAGGACGTGCATTTTTTACTGCGGATGCTCTTAATTCGAGGCACGTCAGCATAGACATTTTGTAGCTTACCTGTATGTGCCTGGGTGGTCAATTAAGATGTCTTAATAGACATCGACAAAAAATTGTCATTCAAGATGTAATTTTTGTTAAAGTTTATTAATTTGAATTTAATTAAGGATTATCAAATCAAAGCTACAAAAAGAACAACCAACTCTCTCTTACAAACTGTTTAACAAATGTAAACACACATTTACAAAACCATCCGCAGAATTAGCATCATTTATCGCTTACATGTAGCGCTCCACATTTTTCAAATCGTCCACTAAAATTAAGTGTACTCTTTTATAATGTTTAACCATGTTATTTTGAATAGCCATAAGTACCTATTTATGTTAAAACCGATGTATTTGCAGCTACAATTACCCGCGACTTTGCGCCGTGAAATGCGTTTCCGTGTGAGCGGTTATCAGGAACAATCTTAAGTTGACTCTCAACTCCACTATTCTACGCCAAACTTCCACAGTATCGCTTTGATATCGTTTGAATTAAACCGTGGTAAATGATCGTGATGATATGTTATGGGTCAACCTTTATATAAAAAAGGATTTGTAAAAGGATCGAGGAAGCCTTACTTGCAGGGACCTGTCACAAGTGGCCATTAGTGGCAGGTGAATCGCCAACCATTGCAACTCCTACTTATAAGCCAGAACCTATAGTGGTAAACGACCAGAAAACCGCCAATACAATAAATCTCAGGACATTGGAGGAGTAGCCATATTTTACACTTCCCTCCAAGCAAGCAACAAAAAATATCTAGGCCACACAGGTGTAACCTTAAATGGGCACTCTCATTTGTTGATCAATTTGGCGATGTAGACAAGTAGTCTACCCATCGTCAGACTCCTCGGTCCAAGGTTTAATGGAAGGATTAATGTCTCTGGACGAAATGGATTTCTTTACATTAAAACAATCAGCTTCCCCTGTTGAATCTTATTGCCAACCTGTGCATTTCAGTGCTACCCACAACATTGCTCTTCGCTGAAGTCTACACAAGGAATCCCTCAAGTTTCTTTGGGAGAGCTTTCAATACGTTATCACAATTTTGCACTAGTTTTGATATAAGTGAATGAAGTATGTTACATAACGAATCTCGGATCTTCGAAAGATAATTTTACATATTGCAAAGAGTGTGCTGGTTAACAGAATGCAAAGGAACTGAGTGAATTAGTCCTCTTAATTCAAGAGGACCTATTAAAGAGTTTGAAGGAAAAGATGGCTATAAGAATAAAGGAAGACCGAAGAAAATAAAAATGAATTGACTGAAAAGGAAGTGACTAGTAAGGTAATTAGGCGCTATGATCCGCTCGAGCCGAAGCCTACTGAAGTAGGCTCGCGAGTGGTTGCTCTCGCGCATTTTGGTAGGTATTTAAACATAGTAGGTAATTATTAAAATCATTTTATCAAGACAAACTCAGCGAGTTCTGATAAATAATCTTACTACCTTTTTATATTTTAAAAATTAAGGAAAAAAAATGCGTAACTATGAGATTAATAAAATATTATCGAAAGGGTTAACTTTGTTTTTTTTTTGAATCCAGCAAAGTCTGTATAATCGTGTTATTAAAAGCGATTGCATGTCCGCCAGATCCTGAAATAAGATATATCTTTTTTTCAATACAGCCGTGACGTTATGTTATATTTAAACAATAGTAAGTAAACGTACAAAAGTTGCAAATTATTTCCAATAACAAGTTCCAGTTCGTGACAATTTGTATTAGACGCCGCCATTTTCTATACAAATTAAATGTTAGCCGTCTAAAATCAAGCTAGTTGAACTTGTTAAAGTATTTCGAGACGTGTGAAGTTTTAACGAGGTCGATCCAGAATCCGTCGCGATACTCAACCGTTTACTTATTATGGACTCCATACATGCTACAATGATTATTAAAATAACTACATACCTGTCACCTATAAGGGCAAACAATAAAGACAAGGTTTACTCCTTTTATCGTGATTCATTGCATACAACTGTGCTTCATACAAAGAGCTGTATGTATATGTATGTGAGCTTATGTTATTACATTGCAATAAAACCTCTTTGTGCTTACAATTCGGAAAATATTTTTAAATATTATACCATGGTAGTTTCCGTTTTATCGTTTGATGCGCATGCGCAGAGATAAAGGCGTCATAAAAAGGAACCTTAAACCTGTCGGTACTGTAAGTCTGCATAAACTAGACGGCGCAGAAAGTGACACCGTCTAATTTTGTTACGGAGTTATTAGAATCACCGAAAAGGTCGGATAAAAGTGACACTGGCTGGTTACTGTCGCTCTCGCAGGGCGTCGCAACGATGATTACGTGGCGGATGTCTTCTGATGACAGAGTTGATGTCAGCACTCGTAGCTTGCCAGGGCTTTGTCGACGGAAGAATAGACAAAATTACAGATTTCTTTTATTCATAATTGTGATTTTGTCTATTCTTCCCGACAAAACTAGTTTCTATAATGGTCATGCGAAGCGTGCAGGGGAGCCGCTGTCGTACTATGTCGAAGAACTGATATATTCCGGTACAATCCTGATGATATCGAAGCTGCTGAACCACTAATAACTAATAAGATTACTACTTCTGGTGAAGGCTATCCCGGTTATACCTACTTAACTAATGCAACTGTAGGTACCTCTGTTCAAAAATGTATTTATATTTTTCGGAAGAATACCGACTTGCCTACGCCTCACTTTAAAAACGAGGTGTGAGTATAGAAAAACGTAAAACAGCAGATCTTTAAAAAAACTGAAATAATTCCAGATTTAAATGAGAAAATCTCTCAAACAGCCGTAAAAGAGTAAGCTCATGAATATAAATGTAAATTTAGAAAACGTCACCATTTTTAGTAGGTAATCACGAATATTTAGGTTCCCCAGTCAGCATTGTTGCATGGCATGACCTCTTTGTCCCTCTGACACCGCTCATCAGCGAACAATGGCGACCTGCGTACGCGCACTGAACGCTTCGCTACCTGTTTATGAATTATTTAGACGCTTACCACCTCTGCGTGCACTCTATTGACCCTAGCTTTAGGTAATAAAATAAGCTTTTTGAGTATTTCTTCTTGTAATGATTTTTTAATTTTGCTGAAAACCTTAAACCATGACTTGGGCTGGTATTTTGTAGCGATGGTTAATTATAAATGACAATGACAGATCTTGCTCCAGCTATTTACAGGAAATGTCAATTAATGAAAATCTTTGTTATGATGAGAGGACCTTTTCATAATACATTGTTTTACAGTAGAATTTGCCGATTACAAATCCATGATAAAAGGAATTCAACCCCAGAATTTTCTATTTCGGTACTTTTAAAACTTTTTTTGATCTGGATCATGCGCTTATTGCGCATGATCCAGATCAAAAAAAGTTAGAAATGCCTGTAAAACAAAAACTCATATTACGATTAGAATAATTATGATATTGCGTAACCTAGATGTTGTTTAAATCGCTTTTTAACAATTATAAACTGCACCTAACCTATAATCAATGTCATTATTGTTTTAATATTTTAACAGAGACCGCAAGTTCTACAGGCATTAGGACAAATGTTTAGTTAACAGTAATAAATAAGCATTAAGATGCTGCATTTTGCAGGCTTGTAAATGACTTTTTGATTTGAGTGGGGCAAAGTTCTATAGAGTTTCTGGTATTGTCCTTTGTTTTCAAATTTGACAGATAGATAGAAACTAATACAAATGAGGGCATTTTAAATTCGATTCGATTCGAAGGTTCGGGCTTTACATGCTCTTGATTTCTTAAAGGAGAATCGGTCAAACTGGCTCGAACCAAGAGGCTTACTTAACCTAATAGTGTTTACGTTTATGTACTCGTAGTTTCAGATAATGATATAGCAATAACAACAGTATAATCAGCCTATAACGTTCCCACTGCTGGGACACAGGCCTCCTCTCTATGAGAGGTAGTGAGCCGTAATCCACCACGCGGGCTCAGTGCGGGTTGGTAAATGTCACATGTCTTCGAATTTTTTGATTCTAGGACATGCCGGTTTCCTCACGATGTTTTCCTTCACCGTTTTGAGAGCAGTGGTGATGAAATTATTTACACAAAGTAAAGCGCCTGCTTGGGTTCGAACTCACGACCTACAACTCGTAAGTCGGGACCGTTACCACTGGGCCACCACTGCTCTAACAACAGTAAAAATACAGAATTATATCTTTTGATTAATTGAAAACTTAGCATAAAGATTAACCTAGTAACAATCAAACTCAATTGCAAAACGTTACAATCAGCAATTATAATTTTTGCAGTCATTATGATTTTCACTTTAATTAATTCGAAACATTATATCTCTTTCACATTAAAATTTTGTAATCAAGGACATTTGACGTTTAAAATATGCCATCTATCATTACAACCAATACGGTTTATTTTGGATCGTATCCAAAATCAGCACATCTAAATTCTAAACCGCGTTCAATGGCTGTCAGTTTCATCATTGTTGTGGAAAACTGACACTGCACTGACAGCTCTCAGAACGCAGTTTTGATGTCCTGTAGTGCTATTCTGTAACCATCTCACTGGAAAACTTAGGTGAAGTGAGCGTGGAGTGAGCTGTCAGTGCCACTGATGCTAGGGATTGACCAGGACGGGATGACACTGACAGCTCACTCCACGCAAGTCTTCACCGTGAGATTGTTACAGAATCGACATGCTGATCGCGTTCAGTTTCATTGGTGAAATTGGCATTCATTATATTGATATTCAAATACTCATATTTCATTGCCAAATATTTTATAAATTTTTTGTGGTAACCTTCAAAGACAATAATAATCTCCTTAAAATAAAAACCTAGTTTCTGAAAGGTAACGTACATACTGTTTGATATATGTATATAGTCGCTTAGTAACGTTCCATTCGAAGCGTCATGCATTACGTGTTGTTATACTTATTAATTATTACAAGTGCCGTTACAGTACTTTATGTCCAAATAAAAAATACCACGTGGAAGCCACTTTGACACAGCCGCAATATTTTAACCAAAAGTATTTTTATGTTTCTATTTAAGCGGCAATTAATAGCGTCCGTACGTAAATACACACTTATATTTGAATAAACAAATTCAATGAATTATCATTTTTACAATAATAATAGTTTTCGGCGTCGCTATGTCTGCAGGGGAAACAGATGGGGCCGGGGACCCCTGGCGGGTCTCGTTAACTGCACATACAGATAAATTTATTTTTATCTGCCAATTTACCCCAATCTTCTTTATTGTAGATACGCGATGACAGTTATCGCATAGTGACAAAACGTTAATTCACTGCCATTAAGAAACTGCAGATTTTATCTCGATTATGAAAACAATGAAAAAAATACCCATGAAAAACAGGTTTAATTTAATAATATGCGTAAAAACAAAAATAACATATATATTGCCGATAGTAAATAACATATTTAGCGTCTATTTGAATTAAAAGAATCTAAAAGAGTTTCGTTAATGTGAATTCTTTAGACAGTACTACAGCATTCAGTAAAAGCTTTCACGTTAAAAATTATCCTCGAGCATTCACCTCAATGGTCCAACGGATTCCTGTGCCGTCCAATAAAATGCTTTAAGTGTGAAATCTTGTTTTTGTTTTGTAATTTTTCACGCTAAAAAGCCGGTCAAGTGTGAGCGTGACGTGTGATAAATGTGCCGAAACATTCTAGGCGTACTGTTTACAAGTGTAACAAATTGTTTAAATAAATATTTTTATTATGTGTGTTAAAGAATGTTTATTATATAATGCGCAGCTGACAATTTTATCTCAAGGTAGACCGAACTTGTTGCGCATGTTTTTTATTACTGGTATTTTTAAGCGACGGGTATTTTTTAAGATTTTATTGTTGAGCATTAATATTCAGTTTAATTTGTATGTATGCAACAGGATGCGATGCGTCGAATTATCCTTTTTTGCCAATCTTGCAAAGCCTTGAGCAAAATTTTAAATACCACACAAAATGCACCAAGTCTACTATTTACGCCGCGAACTCCAAATAGGGCCTAGACATCCAAACTCAGACAAAGACAATTCCATAAGCGTTCTCCCAATATCATTAGGGTACACCGTACACTAAAAATAATTCGGTGTTGCCAGCGGCGGCGCAGCGCTCGTCCATGGGCCGTATCTCCGGGCCGCGCGGTAACAAAAGCGTTATCTTATCATAACCACCCTATCCCCGCCGATAAATTACCATAACTCTCATTTACATGCACCTACGTACCGACGAGCATTGTTTATGACCCACAGATGACGGATTTTCTTCCGTTTTCGCTCTGCCTAAAACTCGGATTCCGAAATTCCGAAATTTCGTGATATTGTGTTTCTGTCTTGCCTATACAATTTTATACGGGGCTACGAATTTTTCTTGTAATATATCAGGTACATAGCAAGAGTTTAAACACTCAGGGATGTCTCCAATTGAATGCCATTCTCGCCTGATGAAATAAATGTCGTCAGCCGGTTCTATTTAGGTAAATACATTATAAGGCGAAGACAGTAACTTTCAGACGAGATTTTCAGCTATGCCAAAGAATCTTCGTTATGCTAAAAGCTATTTTACTGTCTCTAATCATTTTTTTTTATATCTCGCCAAGATTTCTTGCTCTATTAATTTGTGGAGCCGAACGAGTTACATTCCTTTACTGGCGTACAGCTGCTTCGAGTTCATAATAATGCCTGTAATACAGCTTAATGTTTTAATGCGCACTCAAATTTGGGGAGCACTGATAAAATAGGAAACAAGTCTTATATTACTCACTTACAGAGTAGTTATCCGAAAGAGCTTTTAAATCATTCACAAAACACTAATGGACGTGGGGTAGGGGTGCGGGGAGCACGAGGGAAGCCCGAGCAGATGTAGTCCCTGGCGAGCAATGAAATGGAGATATAACAGTATAAAGGTGTGCGTTTGAATTGCCGTGAATTGCAATTCGACAGAGTAGCAGACAAGGTAGACACGACGCATGGAATCGCCAACGACGCCACGTTAGGGAAATCGAATGTCCTGTACTCCTGTTTGTATAAACCATGTAGTACATCTTAAGTGTTTTTTGCAGTATAAACTGGAGTAACTACATACAATTTACTTTTACGGTTTCCTTGACACGTTTTCCAAGAGAATCCAGAGCCCTTTAATTATGTTACTCAGAGTCTGCCCTTGTTCCACTTACAGAATGTTTCCAGTTATTTACATTGAATCTGAATCTTGCTAAAAATAATTGTTCTGTTACTTCATAGTTGCTATAAAGTATTTACGAGCTGGTGAGAAATTTAGAAAAGTTTTGTTCCCTTTCCGTATTGTGCAGGTACTGTTGGAATAATAAATGTCGAGGGGTCTGCTAGGGGAGACTGAGTGCCATTATTATCGGCGGCAATTTAATTAGATCCCCTGCGTTATTACCACTGATTCGTTTTATAATGCGACGGGCATTATATTCACCCAGCGGCCGCTACTGCACCATGCTTGTTTGTTCATTAATTTAATTTGACATTCCGGATTAATGTTATCGTAGAACCATAAGCAAGGCTTGGAGACAGAGATATTATTATGCCTTGAACTTATTTTGCGTTCATGTTCATTTTATGTAAAAGGTGATCTTGTTATTTACAAAACCGTCCACGTCAACGACAATATATTTCAGATCAAACTAAAATTCAGTTTAAAAACCATAAAATTACTTTCTGAGCGACGGAATTTTATCACCCGATGCAATCACCCGCACTGATGGGCTTCCGGCTCATCGATATTCGTAACGAATCGTCGAAATTCAATAATTATCCCGAACACGACTTCATTCACCAAAAAACATCGTAAAAAGGTGTGAATGAAAAGAGGAAGGCAGCGGTTAGTTTTTTGGGACGATCGAACAGCCGACCAATCGTGGACGCAGCTCGGCGGGATCAGTTCACGTGGTGGTACCAAGTCGTGTAGTAGATAAGATTAAAAGTGGGTAAGCGGTAATCAGTGCGCGACCAAACTAGTTGAATGGGGTCCGATCGGCGTTCATTCATGAAGCTGGGATGCCATCACGCGAGTACACGGCGCCCGCGCTGTCGCCGCGTGCGTCGTCGCCATCCACTACGCAACGTGGAACTTCGCGCATGTCACTTCACTCGAGATCTTTACGATCATACATGCCTTAGTAATTAACAGTCCCCACTTCATTAAGCCGCTTACTTGGGCGCATTAACTTGTCTCAATAATCGAATTTATTCACGAGGAATTAAAAACACGGCTTCAATGGAATAATCCCAATTAACACTGACATTGTGTGTCTCGATATGTCAGCTGCTTGCGTGCCGGCTTCATTATTACGTTCGTATTGTGTATCTTACAGGTGATCATAATTATGTTCAATCTCAACATTTAAGTAGACACGAAGTATGTCCGAGTGACAAAAACAGGAGACTGAAATTGCTGTAACTGGGCCATTCACTCATTCATATCCTCTGAATATATATAAACTATATATGTTATTATGGAAGATTATATAAACTTTATTTTATACTTCTTTGATCTATATTTATAAACAGGTCAAATCAAAGTGTAGGAAATGTGTTCGTAGTACTTTTATTAGCGGTCTTAAATTTATAGTTTGTATAGTTGCGCCCACGCACGCTCTCCCAATAAAATGGTCACTAGTTCGCGGGACCACAGTGTAACAAATATAAAGACGTATTCTTAGATCAGTTAACGTTAAGAATTTTCCGATTCTAGTTTATAAATGAAACATTGATCATCTGCTTACGATTAATCTTTCACTAGCTGAGATAGTAAAATTATATGAACGTAAAGACGATGTATATAGAACAGGTTATAAACTCAAAAAATTGAAAATTATTAATGAATTGTTTACCAAGTGCATGATAACTTGGATATATGATGTATTGTTTTAAAACGATTAGATCTAGGTTTTTCCAATTTCAAGATTTCAATGGAGGCACATTATTAAAAGATGCTCATATTTCCTGTTCATCTACAAAAACGTACGTACATACGATTCTCCGAAAAGATGCGCACATAATTATATACAAGACTTTAATAACTAAGAAAAGTATTGAAATTTTGTATGAATACTATAGTGCACAATTAAAACATTCGTAAAACTATTGTTAATTAATGTAAAAGATAAAAATAAAACCACGTGCAGGCGTTCTTCTGTGATTGCAACCTTGATCTGTTATTAATTTTACGCTTATTTTCACCGCGCCCTGCGATGAGACATGCTCTTGCGCAGATCGTTCACGCTCACAATGGTAAAAAGCAAGTTCTACAGTTTACCTGAGCTTGGATACTCCTAAACTGTTGGATTTACTAACGAATGCTTTAATTTTGTTACAGGTAAGACAAGTTTTGGTATTGTAACCGATATAACAACACGTGAGTGAGATGAAATTATGAAAGGGAAGGTTTTGGATGATGTGTAATTGCTTTGTACCTAAAGATTAGCCACAGTTAAGATATGATAATTTTATTTAAAAAATCCTCTAAAAGTTTCTCAAAAAGAAAACCTTTTTCAGATTCTTTGTTTCGTCTAGTGAACCGGTACCAATTGTAACAACGTAATTTCTTAACGTGAGTTTAATGTTATGACAAACATTCCCGTGTCCCGGTCCCGTGGCGGGCGGTGATCGCGGCGGCGGGGAGGAGCGCTGCGCCGGCGGGGGAGGGGGAGGGGGGCGTCCGGAATGCGGTCTACCTGCGCGGGACCACCGCTAATCAATTTAGCTTTTATTATCGTACCAATAACGCTTCATTACGACTTCTAGATTTATGTTCGCGTTGTTTGCTTTGCTCTCCAACGTTTTTGTGACCGGAACATGTATTGGCTGTGGCACGCTTACCGTACGACACTGCGAGTACTTTGGAAACTTGCCTAGGATATTTTTTATGGGCGACCTACGTTGGTAATGTTCTGTCGCGCTCGTTAAAGCGACAAGTGAAAGAGAAAATCATACGCATGGAAACGGCCCGGTCTGTCGCAGACACGAGAGCTTTTATTCTAATGCCAATGACACATGCGACAAATAAAATTGTACGATAGTGGCTGGTCGGTGACAGTCATACAAAAATTTAAATGTAGTCTGTTATGTCGGGTATAAAATTGTGTCACGGCTCACAATAGTGGGGTAAGGACCACCTGGCAACCGCCTGTCAGTCCGCAGTCAAACGTCCGTCAATGTGAACTGGGGCCACCGCTTATTATCCCGTCGTGCTATATATAATAAAACTTTTAATGTGCTCGTCAAAGCGGCGTTGAAGCGTAATACACGTAGGAAATGTGTTGCTTCAACGTTGCACGATTCAGTTTTTAGATATTTAGTTGGTCACTGCTTTTATTTTGTTTAGAAACCCTCATGGTTCAGCAGCTTCTGAAGAAAGAGAGATAGAGTAGCGTAAGTTGGGCTTAAACAGTACTTGTCTTTAGCACATGAGCTAGTCTCTCAAATCTCGTGTGGATTTGCGTGCAGCTGTGCATATTTTCCAAGTTCCCAGCTACTGCTCCCTGATGCACTTCTTCTGTCTGCTCTGTACACATGTAACTTAGGGTCAGAGAATAACATAGGTAATACGGGCTGGTGTCCGCAACTCCACGTCAATGCGCGTATTTTGCGTACGGTGGGAAAATCGATCATTCGATCCACCCCAGCTCCTCGAGGAAGGCCAGCAACGCCTTGATGTCTTTGACAGCCTCGCGTAGGGTACCTGGGTTACCGAAGTGCTTTGCCCTGTATGTGGCAACCACCGGGCAGTTTAGAAGCAAATGAGCTGCTGTCTCGTCCTCCTCCATGCAGGCCCTGCACAGCGGATTGTCTGTGACTCTTATGACAAAGAGGTGTTTATTAAATGACCCGTGGCCAGTCAAGGCTGCCGTAACTATGCGCAGCTCTTGTTTAGTTAGTCGGAGAACTTGTTTCGTGAGGCGGCTATCAATTGTAGGTAGTAATAATAATCCATTTATTTAATAAATGGATTATTCCCTAGCCTGCCTAAACTTACCTTGTTCCAACCATTGTTTGTGATGTTGTTCCCTGGTGCCTTTCCTTACCAGAGTGCGTAAATATCCGAAGGGGAGTGGCACGATGGGTTCAGGTCCCACTGCTGTCTCACTCGAAACCCTTCTGGAAAGTTCGTCGGCTGCATCGTTGCCCAGCGAACCGCTGTGTCCTTTGATCCATTGAATGGTTATTTTATTGAGTGTACCCACCTGGTTAAGGCGCTGGTGACACTCGTATAATAGCCCAGATTCAACAGTGTAGCTGTTTAGCGCTTGCAGAACAGCCATGCTGTCTGAGAGTATACGGATCGAGTGGTCCTTAACTTCCCTGGCCATGATGGCCGAAGCAGCCAGAGAAAAACCCATGCATTCGGCCTGGAACACTGTGTTATGGACCCCCAATGGTGTGGCTATACGTATGTTGAGGTCCTCCGAGAAGACTTTAGCACCTGTGCCATTACCTGTTTTGGATCCGTCTGTAAAGATGCGCAGCTCTGCAGGGCACAAACCCTCGCATCTGCGATCCTCGTGAAGAATAACATTTATATCATTAGTTCTGCCCGTGAGATGTCACCATATCGTTCACTCCACTCTCTTTCTCCATATGACATTTCACAGTTCAGCACATAAGTACTTGGTGCTGCATTCCTCTCCAGGGTAAGTCGTCACACCCAGATTTAATTAGAAAATCGTTGAAGCAAACGCTCATAGGATTGATTGCCTCAGCAAACAGTGGTGTTTGAAGCTTAGAGTCGCCTACGCTTGCACACATTAGCCACACAAGACCGTACAATAATGTTTACTTTTCCGCATCATCAGACGTACGATGACTTCCGATTGAGAATTTGGTTTCTAAAAACAATTTAACGGGGTAGGCAGGGGCTTTAAATTTACCTTTACGTCTTCCAAGAGAGCAGTGGTGGCCCAGTGGTAACGGCCGCGACACGAGTTTGTAGTTCGTATGTTCGAACCCAAGCAGGCACTTTACGGTGAAACTTCACTAAGAGGTGAAAGAAAACATGGTTAGGAAAGCCGTTGTCTTAGGGTGGATTTCACCAATGAAACTTAACGCAATCAGCACATAAGTGCATAAGTTTAAGGGCTGTCAGACAGCTGTCAGTGTCATTATTTTCTGTGGAATATTGACACTGGCAGCTCTTGAACGCGTTATATGTGTTGATTGCATTTTATTTCATTGGTGAAATTTTCACTTAGAATCAAAAATTCCTAGACATAATGACATTCACCAACACGCACTGGGCCCGCGTGGTAGATCATGGCCCACTCCATCTCACAGAAAGAGGCGTTGTCCCAGCATTGGGAACATAATAGGGTGATTATGACCAGAATCCCAAATACCTGATAGGGATCGAGTCTGTTGGCACAATTCCAGAGTAGACCTGAATTTGGTTCCTCAAGTTATTAATGTTTAGAAAACCAGTCTTATTGAGCAATTTAATTCAGTAAAATTGAGTCATTTACTTTAAGAAAATAAATTAACAGCTTCAGAAGATTTAATTTGATATTAGTTTCTAGGAGACCACGTCTCGCGGCAGACCGCCCGTCGCTTTCAAACCACTATCCAAGTCCGATGTCAGTCAATGTCACTCCTCGTTCATTCATAGATAACGAGAATCCAAATCGCTGGTGCATTCTCTAAAAAAATTAGTTTTTTTTTCATATACTTAAAACTTTTAATTTTTTATTCGCCTTGGAAGGATCAGGGGTGTTTTATCGTAAAAACATATCGTACAATTTTTTCATTGTTTCGCTTAATCTAGTGATTCTTCAAATACCCTGCGATTAGCGGGGTAATTGCATAACACACTATCAGTAGCAATGGCTTTTATTTTGACATTTCAACAACATTTATTGCGTTATTTACTTTGTTAAGCAGACCAATTTTTCGAACATATGAAGTCATGGATTAGCAATATCCTTCAAAATTATTCAGATTGTGTTACGCAATTAGGGCGAATTTCACCAATAAAACTGAACGCGTTCAGCACATCTTAACCGCGTTCAAGAGCTGTCAGTGACAAAATTGTTATGGAATATTGACACTGACAGCTTTTGGGCTAGGTTTAAATGTGCTGATCGCGTTCAGTTTCATTGGTGAAATCGGTATTTAGGGAAATAGGGTGCTCTTTAATGTTAAAAAGTCGATCATTATCTGACGGACGAAAAAGTATTTTTCCCTTTTACACTACGATTTGTGTCCACAATGTCTGAGATAAAAAAAAACATTTTACAACCTCTCATTAATTAGTTTTTTTTTAAACGAGACACGGTGAAGTACTTAATTATTCTAAAAAGAAGCAATGTCTAATTTTAATTAGTTGAAAACAAAAATATTTGTAACAAAGACGGCATGGCTTGGCCTCGGGCTCTTGATAATTAACCAGTAATGAACGAAACTCTCGATTAACATCGTTTTTGACCATTAGTTAAGTGTTTTTTAAAGGTCATTAAATTAATATCAAAGGCTCTTCATATCCCTTGGCTTGTAATGGTGATGATGCTTTTTTTGGTGCTCAACTTTTTCGCAACGATAATAATTCTTAATGACAAATGATGGAAGATAAAGTCCCGATAGTCATTTGTTGTTTTTTCGAGTTATCTGTTTGGTACACATGCACTTATTAATTCATTTACTTCGATAATCATTTTACAGGCAGGTACTATTCTATACTATTATCATTTAAGCCCCTCGCGAACTTTCAAATAAACTAGATGTTAATAACCTATACTTACTTCTTGTCCGCTACTGTGCAACTACAGAATATAGTACTCAATTTCAATCCTCTCCAAAAAATTAAATTGACCACCCTTTGCAGTTATGACATGAATGCGCTCCACTTTATACAGCCCCAATTTTTGACTTTTTGTTTCCTCCATCCATTGCGGTTTTTTTTTTGTTTATCGTTAGCCATATCAGAATACCATCCAGTATTAATTAGTATATGGATTTATATTACTCCATTGCTGTCGTGACTGTCTGTGAACCCCGAATGACTCGGTTATAATGAGGCCGCGAAGGCCCGACTATTAACAACATCAATTGAGTCATTTGTTAAGCGGCCCGCACAAAGAAGGCTCCATGTCAGATAATTAGTGGTATTATTTGATTGAAACTAGCTACATTTATTATAATTGAACCTTTAATAATCCCAATTAAATCTCCGAGCAATCTCGACGATTGATCCACGATGGTAATTAATCGTCTAATATGAACAACAAATAACATGTCTGCTTTGAAGGAGAAAGGGAATCGGAATAAATACGATATGGTTACAGAATTTAATGTTGCGGTTGACATGACATCGCATGCGCAGCTAACGGTAGATGTCAGTTAACCGCTTAACTTAACAGTTATAGCACAAAAAGTATGCATGAACCAGAAACAAAATGTTTTACGCCTTGGCACACTCATCATGAATGGTGTTTGCTTCTCAAATGGCTTTTCACCGGACCGGCAAAAAATGTGAAAATGTCGGAAAAAATTGCAAGAATTTGGTAGAGTTCTTTCGCAAGTTCATGAAAAAAGTAGGTAAGTTAATGGCTGCAATGCTCACGTTCTGTATTGCATTTGAAGAGTAGGTACTCCTACTGACAAGCACTGATTTATAAATGAATCAATAAAAACCGATGATGTTCCAAACGGCAACCGACAAGTTGTACAATTTCCCTGAAACAATTGTGTTTTTTGCGGTTGGTAGCTCGTTGGTCTAGTAGTCGCAAGAGCTACTGCTGAGCATGAGGTCCTGGGTTCGATTCTCAGGTCGGGCAAAGTGTTATTGGGTTTTTCTATCTAGAAATTGTCAGTCCCTGCCCAGAGTCTGGATTTGTGCCCGGTTGGTGGCAATAGGCTCTCCCCCTATTACATGGGACTTAAGCATAACTGGCGAAATGTGGGTGTACCCATAGGTACACCTCTGCCTAACCCTTCTGGGATTATAGGCGTGATGTTATGTTGTAATGTGTTATTGTGATAAATTACTGCACAAAAAGGAACTCAATTAGCTACATGGTTTACGAACACCATCAACCAATCAAATCACAGCTTTCTTCAGTCAAACGATGCGGGAAATTATGCAGCTGTTTCACTAGAGCATGTCATTTCTCTCGCAGTACAAGAAAGTAAATAAATCAATTAAATGTCAAGTTTTTTATTAGAGAAAATTCTATGATATGTATCTAATAGAAATATAGAAAGTAGTTTACGCTTGTGCGCAGTAAAAGCGATAAATTAACATGGAATCGTGGTTATCTCGGTGCGCCCGCGCCGCATTGCGCTCCGAATAGGGTTACCATTTTGAAATTCAAAAAGCCCTGACAAATAGCCGGACCTGAAAAGTAAAAAAAAGTCCGCACATTTTTCTAATCTTTTTGTTTCTCAGTATTCAATAAACAAATATATTTTCCAATCAAAAATCCCTTAAGTCAAAAGTCCGAACTAATAACAAGGCACGACAAATCCGGGCGTGTCCGGACAAATCCGGACGAATGGTAACCCTAGCTGCGCCGGCGCATGTTCGATACGCGATGAGCTATAAAACGGTGTGAAAGTGACCGAATAACGACATTATCTATCCGGCGTGAGATAGAATAATAAAATTAGTCGTGAACCCCCATATCTTACGTAGGGCTTACTACTCGTAGCTGCACTCTTGAATATCCTTTCTCTGGTATATTCGCACCCTAAATATACGAAATTGAACTTCATTCACTTGCATATTAAATAAAGAATGGTTTAACAGAACTTTTCACGACACGTCTCATCTAGAGGATTGTTTATAGGGGACTGTAGAATAGTTGACTTTTATGACCCGAGAGGAATATTAAACAGCTTCTTTGCCTATGTTACTTTATATATGGACTAGTTTTTTTTTCTGAAGCTTGAGACATTAATAATAATTTCCTATCGATTTTCAATTTTACTGAAAGCTTACAATAGGAGTCCTTCCTAAATTACAGGTAACCCAGTGATTGCTCACAAGTGCACTCTCTACAGGTAGCACTGACCACTTATAATGACTCCATCAGTTGGACTATGCCCGTGGAATGTTTGCCAGTGCGTGTAATAAAAATGTTTAGTAACAGTATTTGGAGAGCATTGGTGGCCCAGTGGTAACGGCCGGCCCCGACTTACGAGTGGTTTCTAACTAGGGTTGCTAACCCTACCATATAATATAGGCCTAAAAATATGTATGCGAAACTACTCTTTTCATTTCAGGGCCTGAATGAATGGTATTTTGTAAAAGACTTGCCCCCCATTACATGGGACTTAAACATAACTGGCGAAATGTAGGTGTACTATAGGTACACCTCTGCCTAACCCTTCTGGGATTACAGGCCTGATGTCAAAAATCAAAATCAAAAGTCATTTATTCAAACTAGGCTGAGAGTCAGCACTTTTCGAACGTCAAAATTACATAAGACAGTCCCCCAAAACGCCCGCCCTTCACCACTTCCTAGTGCTTTAGCTGGGAAGAAGAAGTGGCGCAACAAACTCCCCAGCAGCACAGCTGTCTGTTTAGTTAGAAAACCATTGAATTATATAATTATAAGGTAATCAAAGAATAAAAACCGAAACACAAAAAAAATAACATATTAAATTATCTGCCATATTTAAGCTAGCCACGCCAATATACCCAAAACAGAAACCAATAAAAAAAAATCAATGAAAAAAAATAAAAACTTAATACACGAATAAAAGCCTCCAGGCATAAGGGGCGTGACATCTTACATATGCATTATTGGATTATTTTTTAAGTAACCACAAATGACAAACCAGGACCATCGAAGTAAAATAAGTTAACAGAACAATTACTTTAACAAAATCAAAACCATAGACAGCAAGACGACCAGTCACCACAAGCAGCACCCGTTCACGAGCATAACGCAAAGATCAGCCATTGCCCCCCTCGCCATATTTGAGGGAAGGAGGCAACCCGATCCCCGACGCTACCGCAAGCAGTGACATCTACGGGAGCATGACGAACTCGCTGCCGGTTGCTCAGGCAAGAATAATTTAAGATCAATTGTCGAGGTCGCTAGCTAACCACTTATTGTAATACAACTCATTGAAAAACATTGTCATGTTTGTAACATCAATTAAGAGTGTATTTTTGTTTAAATATACCTCATTATTTATTATTCTACGTCATGGTCGAGGAGCCTGTGTCCCAGCAGTGGGAACGTTATAGAATGATTATGCTCATGTAATTTGCTAAGGGACACTTGTTAGACGCACTAAGTGACCTGAAAGACCAAAACGTTAACACAAAAATGGTTACTAAAAGTGATTCAAATGAATGCATTGAAATGAATAAGTAGTTATTCATTGCCATTTTACTAACAACGAAATTGGTTTTAATGGGGGATGCCAGAAAAACAATTAGGTCCTAATTTGTAATCAAATGGCTTATTAAAACATAATAATACTCGTAATACTATTTTACTTGCCAGTATAAATGGTTGGTTGATGGATATTATGTAATTAAAGTTTTATTAATAAGTCATTCTAAATAGTCGAATCTCAAGGGTGAGTAGGTATTTAGAATGGTTACAATAAAAGTGTTATGTGTTCATATTAGTCTTTATGTAGAACTTATAGCGGTGTCCTGTCCAGTTAACAGCCCTCTAGCTAATTGTTCGTTTACGATCGCAGCCTTAGTAATTGTGGAATTGCAGATGGTACTTATCTTGATATTTTTACTGCAAAATATGTGCGTAAGTATGAAAGTAGAAAATGCTGTTATAAAACAACCGTTGGAACTGAATACTTTTATAGCTCTTTGTGTTTTATAACTATACAATAAAAATATTAAATAAAGACCGAAAATACGTATTTTTTTATGTTTAGTGATGCCCAGTTTTGAGCACATGTTGAACACGTGCTAGGCGTGACAAAATTTATACAAGGCAATAGGCGAGTTACGTATCAAGAGATTCAGTACGTACTGCAGGTTGGATCGGGAAGCCTTCACGAAATTCTACACGTTTATTTTCGCGTGAGGAGGATAGTTTCTCGCTGGGTGCCGCACAACCTCACCGATGCTCAGAAGCAGGGAGGTGGCTCGTCTCGGCGTGTTTACGACATCAATATAGGTGATGAGTTTTGGCTTATCAATACGATCCAGTAACGAAGCGCCACTCAACGGCGGTTTGGGTGTTTCAAAACGAATTAACGCCTACCAAAGTGAAGCGATCAAGAAACGGTGGGAAGATTTTGACGAGCGAGCTTTTTCAATTTGACTGGCTACTTGGTGTCAATTCCTTTACGGAACGAAAGAAGCACCAACGCTGAATGGCAAACTACCAAATGCTTGGCAGAAGTTTTCTGTGTTGTGAGCAACCAGCGACAAAACACAGGGCAATAAAAAACCAGCTCAAAGGGAAACAATTTTTGTCGCTGGAAAATGCGTGGTCAGCGTTCGAGCAGGCTGTAAACGAGGTGGTGGACTGGAAAAAGTGTTTCATAAACTGGTTCAGACGCATTAAACTTTGTATAGAGGCTAGTGGAGAGTACTTTGTAAAGATTTTATAAAAAATATTTACATAAAGAAACATTTATTTTTATTTCTGCAAAACTTTCTGAGTGTCCCACGTATGATTGGAAAACAAAATCCACAAATAGACCGGGAGTTACAGACAGCCAGAATTAGAAGTTCTTATTTTAAGCTCCCGACATTTTACGGTTTTGCCATCTCCGGTGGTCGAAATACCGAACCGTATTAGGGAAAAAGAATCAAAAGAAATGGCGGGATTGTGGGACAAATAAATTGAAACTTTACTGGAATCTTTACCTTCTTGAAAAACTTTAACTTCTTGATTTCTAGAAATAGATAAATACAAAATAAAAAATTGTAGAAACCGTGTAGATACGCTTAATAATATTCTTCAATAACAGTATATTAACGTTGTGAGTAGTGTAATTTTTACCTCTATAATTAAGTTCTAATATATGTTTACTTATTAATTCACTGCTGTTTGGTGTCCCACCAGTAAGTAAATGAAAAAATAAATGAGGTACTTTTTGTCCAATGTTGGATAGTTGTTTAGATGAAGAATCAAATCAACAGAAAATACCTAGGTATAGAAAAAAAATGTTACTCCTAAGAATAAAAAACATTATTAACAGATATTTAAATTTTTACGCATTGTTTGAATAACTAATTTAGAAAACAACGGCTAATTACTTTTATAATTAAAATAAATGTTTTCAGCACTGGTTAGAATTAATTAAGTCTGTTTGGTTGTGTACGTCGTAGTTAATTAAATTACGATAAAAAAAACTGATTTCATTTTGTATCAGTTGGCACATTCAATATTCATGATCTAGATAGGTATTATAGATATTATATAACATATATTTCATTTGAGCTACATGAATATAATTAAATAATGTACTTACACGCATAAGTTTAAACTAAAAGACATTAATCGACCACAGCAAATCGCACAAACCAAAGAAACAAATGAGAGTTCACCTACGGTACTTGAAATTGTCAATATATCATATGTCATTTCGCTAGAACATTGCAATAATTTAGTCTTACGTAATCTTTTCAAGTGGAGTCTCGTGTGGTCGTCGGTTGCCACTTGAAATTATGCTTCCTCGTCAAAAACACGCTGATGAAACATTCGTGGAACATAAACATTAGTTTTTTGACAAATTTATGACTATTCTGACGCCAAAGCAAAATTCCTGCGACTGAAGTAGCGACTATTTCAATTAGCAAATTCTAGCCATATTCCACTATTTTGTTTAAGCACTCATACAGCTGTACGATGCATATCCACGACATGATGACGTCACGCGTCATTATAAAAATAAAAGAAAAAATCAAAGACGGCGACGCTGAAAGATCTCTAACCTCTAAAAGGCAAAAATAAAAATATTGGTGACAATGGTGCCGATTCTCTTGTCACAAATGCCTCTAAACTAGACTAAAAATCACTAAAATTTGGTTTAATCCTGTCAAATGACGATTTTCTATTCTGAAATTGACTAAAGTGACACAAAATATCTATATTTTAGTTTGACAGCACTAAGATTGCACTGAGTTATTAGTTTAGTGAAAATGGCAATTTTGCTATTCTGAATTTTACGTTTTTCACCTAAAAATTTGATTGTCTAACTAAATCTGAACATGAATCTGACTATTTTTAATCGCGATTAAAAAGGTGTGGAATAAAATTAGGTGGCGTGAACTAAAATTCACACCAACACCTCGACTTCAGTCAGACGTGCAAAAACGGTGTTTTAACTTTCTTTTTATTTTTTTGCTCATATCTCGAAAACGGTGTGTCCTATCACAAAAATAATGAAAATTTCGACCCCCTTTGTAACCCCGAAACCACCAAATCTCTACATGTAGATATTTTTATTTTATATTTTTCACACAAAAAGTCAAAACTTCCATAGAAAACACGTCGAGGCTGCCCCAGGCTGCCTCCGGCTCTAACAAAGACGTTGCGAAATCAAAAGAAAAAAAAAAAAACACGTGGACTCGCGATTGTCAAATTCGATTATAGTTGTGTCAAAATTATTTTTAAATTTAGAGATTTTTTTTCGCAGAATAGCTTCAAGATTTTCATAGTAAAAAGTAAGGAATTTTAGTGATAGTTTAGTTAGTTTAGTTCGGTGTACAAGAGAATCGGCACCAATAACTGTGTACCTGATGACATTTAGTCCATTCACTGATGGACACAATGGATGAGTTGTGATAATAATGAGCTGTGGAACATTAGACGATACCAAAGATTCTATATTACTAACTTCTTCATACTAACGTGTATTTTTAATGTTTGACAGCTTAAAAACATTTTGGGTCGAGTGCAATTAAGATTTTAAGTTGCACCCAATTAAGATAAGATTAAAATAAGATTTACGTTTGCGTGCACTTGAAAGATCCAATGAAAGGGGGTTCCGGTATCAACAATGACTGTGACTGTATTAAGTAAATAATAATTCTCCTAATCACATGTAGAAGTAGATCCTTTTCCTTTTAAAGAAAACCCAAAAATATCGTCGACTGAAATTATGCCTGAGTAATAAACAAAATAATCATAAAAGCGAATTAGAAACTGCAAAAGTTAGCAAAAATTGACGTCACACCGTTTCGCAACGTTGATTACATTACATTTACATGCCCATTTACCACAATTCATATAATACATGGCTATATATACGGTCTTGGTAAGAAATCCAAACTCGACGCATTTATTTCAATGAAACCAAAATCCAATTACACAGACAGTTTTGAATTGTCGGTCAGTCAGAAAGATGAAGCTAGTCGCCCATTCCAAAGCATAATAGTTGGTACCTATGGAGAATAAACCATCCTTGTCATGTATCACAGCAAATGCAAGGCAGCAATCATTCACGTTGAGCTAGCAACAAGTTCAAGTGTCCGGACACTTCGGAACCGCCCGGGGCTGACATTTGTGGCAAAACGTTCTAAAATTACACACTGCTCACTTCTATCACGAATACTTAATATATTTGTTGGACAAGGCACAATTATGGTCAGTCCTCCGTGACGGACCGCTTCGTTTGACACAGAGGTCTGAACTGGGCTACGCTTTTGGATGAGGCATATTGTGTAAAATTTCTTAACTTCCAGATTGTCATTTGAAGGAAGAAGTAGTGATGATAAATGGAAGAGAAAGTGTGATAATTGTTTTTTCTTTTTTTTTTATTCATCAAAGAAATTGTTTACATTTGATAACACGGAAACATACCACACAAACCATCGCGGGTTTAACAGCGGTATTAAAAAAGTATATGAATTCCGATGTTTAGATATGATTTGCAGTGGTATTATGACTTAGTATGCCACAAGGGAACGGAATGGGACCCTTAATAACTACAACGGATTTTCAGCGCTCAAAAAGATGATCACATGTGCATTACAAAAATAAAATGTAAGTGTGTGTGTGGTTTGTACTTTCGATATCTGTTAAGCAAATAGGTGGTATAGGTAGGTAGGCTATGATATTATCAATGTTTGGTAAGTTTGTGCGAAAAATTAGAAGGACATCAGATCAATGTTATCCAATTACGCGTGATTGTCGGCACCTTTGTTTAGCGAACTAAATCTTTGTCAATTTAATTAATAATGTGGTTTTACAGATGGTGTATCAACATTTGAAGTAATCTACGATCAGTTAATTAAATTATCGCACATAGATTATCTTTTGCATTGCTTATCTGTGCGTAATTTGTCAACGGTAGCTTTGTACATTGCAGATTTAATATCTGATAAGTGATCGTAATCAAATTTTACAAAGCATTGTAATTAGACTTTACACGTTTAATTTCCTTTTTCATAAGAATATTGATTTTAGGTTTATTATCTGGAATTGATATGTACATTTGTTGTTATCGATGCCTCCTCTTTAATTCATAGCTCGCGGGCGTCCTCGGTCGGCCGCCTCTAATTACGGGCGAGAGCGCTCGATCTGTTGGAGACAATGTCTACACTTGTACGGTCATTATTACGTGTTTTTCGTCACGACACCTGCTTGGCGGCAATGACAAATCCTTAGCCATTAGTGTACTACAAAACGTTCCTATTAGCATTTTCTTTCTACGCGCATGCGCCTACCAGTTCATTCAGTTACGTTTCGCTCGTAATTTTATTACTAGGGGTTAATTCTTCAAGAACAGACCCAAAAAAAAACAATGACATGTGAACACATTATATGAAAAGTGATAGAGTCTGAACTAACATAAAGGAATATTTTCTGGTGTGCACGTTATAAATTAAAGCAGCAACTATAAATGAGTTAACTTGTACATAAAACAATACCTTTATAAGAATATTCATGAACTACTTTGATATAATAGTATACCTACGAAGTAAATTGAACTTAAGCATAGCATAATCAGCCTATAACGTTCCCACTGCTGGGACACAGGCCTCCTCTCTATGAGAGGTAGTGAGCCGTAATCCACCACGCGGGCTCAGTGCGGGTTGGTAGATGTCACATGTCTTCGAACTTTTGGTTCTAGGACATGCCGGTTTCCTCACGATGTTTTCTTTCACCGTTTTGAGAGCAGTGGTGATAAAATTATTTACACAAAGTAAAGCGCCTGCTTGGGTTCGAACTCACGACCTACAACTCGTAAGTCGGGACCGTTACCACTGGGCCACCACTGCTCCACTGGGCCACCACTGCTCCGCTGGGCCACCACTGCTCCACTGGGCCACCACTGCTCCACTGGGCCACCACTGCTCCACTGGGCCACCACTGCTCCACTGGGCCACCACTGCTCCACTGGGCCACCACTGCTCCACTGGGCCACCACAGCTCCACTGGGCCACCACTGCTCCTCTGGGCCACCACTGCTCCACTGGGCCACCACTGCTCCACTGGGCCACCACTGCTCCACTGGGCCACCACTGCTCCTCTGGGCCACCACTGCTCCACTGGGCCACCACTGCTCCACTGGGCCACCACTGCTCCACTGGGCCACCACTGCTCCACTGGGCCACCACTGCTCCACTGGGCCACCACTGCTCCACTGGGCCACCACTGCTCCTGAACTTACTAGTGTAATAATAATATGTGTAGTTTTATAATAAAGTGTTGTGTGTGTTTCTTCGTCGTATATGTTAGTGACAGCTAATTAATATAAGCCGGTAACAAAGTAAGGACGAAGTGTTTCCAAATACGACTATTCATGCAAAACCCTGACACGACTCTGAATGACAAGGTAAAAGATAATAATTACTTAAAACTATAGTACTTGACAGAACTACATACAAAACAGTCACAATGACAGCAAATTGAACAAGGCCGTCGCTGTTTTTCAAATTGAGCTGAATCTTGTTAAAATTTGGATAAAATCATAAAATATTTATCATACAACATAGTAGATTATCTTACAATCCACAGTTACTTAATAGACGTCGAAAATATATGGTTTGTAATACCCCGACACTCCGGCAAACTCAATTCATCTCAAGATTTGCTGACTTCATCGGACCTCATTTGTATAACAAAATTAATAAATCATTGAACATTTATCCACTTACAAAGACAGAATGTAAGGCAAAGGTAAATAAATACCTGCAAAAACTTAATTATGAAGAAACTGAATTGCTTCTTTTTAAAATTCAGTAACAAAATAATAACCTCAAATAAATGCATAACTACTCACCCGCAATCATGCATCACACTACACACATACAATCACTCACACACCCATACAAACTCTCACACATACACCTATATACACACAACACACTCATTGGTCAAAAACAGAGTATTTTAAATAACAAATTATTAAATTAACATTAACAGACTATTATTTGAAATACTACATTTATACGCTAGGCCTAAAACTCAAACTGGATCAAATTGTAAGGGATTGGGGCACTGATAGTCGAAATACAGGCAATGCCTAGTTCGGCTACAGAAGCTTAAATCATCAGCTTATGAAAACATTGTATCTAGCCTAAGTTATTATTGTACTACATACTAAGTTTATATGAAATAAAGATTATGTTATGTTATGTTATGTTATGTTATTTTGCCAACGTTAGGTACCTATTTGTTTGAGTTTTTAGTTTCAGTCTATGTTGGAGCTCATTAGGATATATTTGAATGTATGGAGATTAGAGGATAAAGACAGCCAATTATTAAAATCTTTAAATTAGGATAACGTTCATTATTTACATCGATTTCTGAACGTCGTCGTCCTTTTTCTCAAAAGGATGTGTCTTTTTCATGTGATGTATAAATTTTAGTTCATCGTCTATGTCGTTCTCGTTTCAAGTTATACATACTATATACCTACTATCCATAAACATTTAAAAGCAGTATTTTATTTGATACCTACATAATAACCATAATTTAGAATATGGCACACAATTTTGATGGATCCGATACCGTCGTGCGTCGATTACGTCGTTAGCCACTCATGATTTCTATAAAATTATCTATGAGCTACGTGATTCTTTAGTAATTACCTACCTATCATGAAATAACCATTTTAAAATACAAAGACGTATGGAGAGGGAATGTACATCGATCAAACGGTTCTTGCGGCCGTTTTGAGGTCACGCCGGATGAATAATGCGCTGGGCACATTAACGGTCATTATATGCAAATAATATTACACACATTAGTCTCATGTACTGTATACCCGTTTACAATAAGTGGGCTGATATATTCGTAATGCTGCCATAATTCTTTCAACAGCATAAGTCGCTTGTTTATTCTTCAATAATTGATATCGAAAATATTGATACACCACTCCAATCGGCGAATTAATCGGTAATCGTACACAGGGCCGAAAGTATCTCACCTAATGAAGCATGACAATTACCTTCAGAAAAACTTGAATTCGCATCCGATTGGATAAAATTAATCAATGGCAGACCGGTGCCGTCAATGGAATGGATATTTTATGTTCCCGTGGGCGAAGAGTGGGCTCCAATTTGTCCGCAGTTTTTTAATTAGTATGGATGTGAGAGAAAACGAATTGGATTTATGCTTGCGACCGACCGACGTGCGCTGTGCTGTGATTATTTGCGTGGTGCAATATAAAAAGCAGAAAAAAAGGCTAATATTTTATAGCTTCGTTAAAACGCGGCTCATTGGAGCAGAATTAATATTAGGCGCAGTTATGTTTGTCATTAGTTCTGGTGGGAATTAAAATTAATTGGCATCTTTGAATGGGCCTCCAATTTGTGTTTTTAATTTGGCCACATCATTAGCTGGATTATTTGGCTTCATACGTGGTGTTTGTGTGCGATGGATGAAGACGTTCACGTGTTCGGGTTCCGTGTGCATGAGGCCCGCGGGTCGCAGAGGGGGCGCGGCTGGGTCGAAATGGGGTGCCGCTGCACCGTCTTCCGCCCCGCTCCCGGCTCTAATTAGGCTCACATTCTCATTCCGTTTTCGCGTTTAATTTCGCCGGCGGTTTCGCTTAATTACATTATTCGCGGCGTGCGGACGCCCGGCTGTTCTTGGGGAACCCTGAAGTTAAAACAAGTGACCGATACGTTTACTTACATAAGCTTTTTTACTAGATAATAATTTAAGTTTTAATGCCGCTTAGTTCCTACTGCTGTTGAATTGTTGTTATTTTATTCTGCCAGGAAATTGTTTTGTTCACCATTTGTCGCACAAAGATAAGTGTTATGATTATTAACTCTATGGTTTTCACGTGAAATCGTTTTGTCATTGTACTACTTATAATTTTTTTGGGAATTCCACCAACATTTTGTGTCAAATCATCATGTTTATTGCAGCTGACAAATGTTTTACCCTAGACGATGGAAAGCGCGGAAATGAACATTCACTAACAAGATGACTTACACTTTCGTTTTGATCCTGCTGCTCATCGCGGTAATTGAAAAAAAATCACTTAACAGGTAAATAGAGGGGCTGCGAGGAGGCTCATAGTAGCTTGCTTTGTTGTCGGGCGGTTGCTAATAAGATTTTTAAACAGCAACAAAGTATCCAATCAATGGGGCTTGAATAATGAAAACGGCACCTGCCAAGTTCTCAGCCCACCCCCGCCAGCCTAAACACGCACCTCTTCTGACAATGAAACATATTTTAAACCTTAATTCTAATGAAAATAAGAAACATTTCAGTATCAACTTCACACACTGAAATTCGAATAGACATAAGTTTGAGTAATTATGTACAATTGTTTCGTGTCCTAAAACGGGCATTTGATTTTTATTTTATGAACTGGCTTAGTTCATGGAATAAACTTTCTAAAAAACGAGATCATCGAAATAAAAAAAAAAAACATTTTCTGTACAGTCAAATAGAAAAGTGTACAAAATTAATGCGTCGGTAGCCATTTTAACTCCATTCCCTCATTATTAGCGAGGCTATACGATTCCGATTAATAAGTATTCTGAATATTTAAAATCAATTTATGCAATTACGATGGTCGGTCACAAATTATAGACAAGTATAAAACACTGAATATTTACGACGCAAATAAAATCCTAGACGACCTATTATACTACTATTCCTCATTTAAATCTAAATCATAAACAAGATTTATGGTCACTACTAGCAATTATCTAGTCTAGTTTATAAAAATATTTACTGACTAGAATCACGCCCATTTCCCACGGGTTTTCAAGTCTCATCTTGTTTTGAACCCGAAAATGTGCACAAACCTCGATAACCAACGGTTAAAGTGTAACTACCCGAGTTCCTAACAGGGATAATTGATCAAAATTGGCTCTGCGGAGTGTGAGCTTTTGGCATCGTAACTTTTTTGCTAGAAGTGTTCCAAAAACAGGACAGTATATTTTCCTTGTCCAACATGTCGATCACAACACAGATGATCTTTTTCTAGTAACAGGTAAATTTTATGTGTTTTAATTAATTTTATATTTACTTTTTTTGTTTAGTTAAGCATCACTGAAGGTAGGTAGGTAGGCAGCGGTGAAGGAAAATACCCTAAGAAAACCTGGACTTATTATATATCTATTTTATTATTAAAAGTTACTAGCTGCTCCCCGCGGTTTCACTAGCATTAGTCTCGACCACGTGAGAATATCGGAATAAAAATTATCCTATGTGTTAATCCAGGTTATAAACTATCCGTGTGCCAAATTTCATCCAAAGCCGTGCAGTGGTTTTTGCGTGAAAGAGTAACAAACATCCATCCACCCATCCATCCATCCTCACAAACTGTCACGTTATTAGGATAGTTAGATTAGTAGGATATTAGGATTAGTAGGATAGTTAGATTAGTAGGATATTAGGATTAGTAGGATAGTAGGATAACCAATATAAGTATTAAATCGCCATGGTTATTAATGCCTTCTCTGTATGAGAAGAGGCCTTTACCCCTCAGTAGGATAGTTAGTCGACGTTCCCCGGACGTAAAAATATCGCGGTGGTATTTTTTCGCGCTGTTCAGTGCGAAGAGTTGAAAATCCAACAGTGTGTTTTTAGACGCGCTCTATTGGATTCTCAATGCTCGGTTCAACACTGAAAGTCCTGCCGCGATTTTACAAACTGGGAGGTCACTGTAAATTATTGTTTTCTATTTATTGTCAACAAAAAAAAATCTGCATCTTGATATCCTCACTTCAATTCAAACATAGTTTCCTGATTGACTAACGACAAATAGGAAATGTTACACGCAAACCACAATTAAGACCTCAAGTCCTCAAGCCCATGCCAAACGCGTTGCAAAATTAACTAAACAAAGACATTAATACCTCGTGGTTCGGGCGCGATTTAACGAAGTACGATAGGTGCGCACGCGACGCCGCTCATTAGGACGCACGCAATACCGGCCGTACGGGCGTTCACGCCATACCTCGCCCTTATAGCCTTCATTAGACATGCGCCAACAAGTGTAATGACTTTCCTCACGCTCCTACAGATGTACTCCGTAATGCAACCACACGTAATGTTTACAACACCATTGCACCAATCGTAATTGAAGTCTACATCGTTAATTAATCACGATACGCTCGTTAGTACCTACGTACTAACTCATTATAAAACCATAGGTACGTGTTCGCTATTGAAAACATTATTTATCATGCTCGACGTCGATTCTGACGCAAGAAATAAATCTTGACGCATTACAACCCTTTATCCTGTTGGACACAGAAATTAAGCAAATTACATTCAGCAAAGCAAATCGTTCCAAAAGAAAGGGCTACTGAAATAATTGTCTACTTTACTCTCGGAGAAATAGAATTACAATCTAAATTAATTACGCTTTTAAAGCGTCCGTTATTCTTAATTAGTTTCTGCACCGCAGCGGAAGCTCCCGCGCCCGACTCGCGCTCTCTTAATGAAGGGTAGTTTCAAATCAGTGCGTTTGATCAACTCTGTGCAGTCTTAATTACGGCACCCGTTCCGCGCGGGACAATCCGGTTATTTATGACTACATAAGCTTGATTATTCTTTAATGAATACTTGTTTTAAAACGTTTAATTAAGTTTTATGGCGACAGGGCCGCTCAGACGGCACGGGCGTCCCGCCGCTCCGCCGGCCGCGAGCTAATTGGATCGGGTTGACGCACTCCCCCCGCGACCCGCGCTAACCATCTCCCGCCCCGCGACCCGCACCCTCACCCCGCTCCTAATTGTATGAAATTGCTAATTGGAAAAATTTAGAAACGCGGCCGCCCGCAGGCCTACCCCGAACCACTGCGCCCTGACCAAGGGCTGCCAAGAAAAATTAAAACAACAGGTCAACATCTCAAAGAGGTCAAAGTGAAAATATTCCCTTGTCTACAGAGCTTTTGAGTTCTATATTTTCGATGATTAGTAAGTACAGTCTTTTGAGAATGTGCAGCTGTAGCATTAGTAGCAGATCTTAACCGTAGGTTCTTTTGTCCGCAGGGCGTGTAGTTGTGGTGGTCGGTGCGAGCGGTCCCCGCTCCAACCGTCAAGCTGGCCGCGAGCGCGTTGAGCATGAACCCGCACTACCACGGGTACGCGGAGCTCAGCTCGCCGCACCCGCCCTCGCCGGAGGCTGCCTTCGCCGCCAACGGTCACGACTACCCGCACAACAACAACAACCCAGCACTCAAAGAATGCGCCGGCTGCAACGGCAAAATAGTCGAGAGGTTCCTCCTACACGCGCTCGACAGATACTGGCACCACGGCTGCCTCAAGTGCGCCTGCTGTGGCCAGGCCCTCGCCGACATGGGACGCTCATTCTACTTCAAAGGCGGAATGATATTATGCAAAAGCGATTACACAAGGTGAGCCAGATATTATGTTCTTCATAATCTAATTATTTCCAACTTCTTCTCCTCGACAGGACTAATTGGTACCTTTTATGGTTCGGTATTCCAAGTGTTCGGTTTCGCATCGATCGTTCCCATTGATCATCGATATAAGGTTTAGTTTTTAGTCCGTCATCTGACGATGACAATGGCGTGTCTGTCAAACGCATCGCGTCCAAAAAAGTATACTGAGAACGCCGCAGGCGCATTGTTATGAAAATGCTTCGAACCGTTGTGTTTTCTACCTGGAGGGGAGCAAAAAGTAAACAGTTTTGCACACAACAAGCGATCGACGGCGTCTCGCGGACCAACTAAATTGGTCTCGTTAAAGAACGCTAAGGACTAATTTAAGATGTAGGCTACAAAGTTTTTATTTGAAACCCCGCTCTAATCAGGCTTTGTGTGTCAGTGTACCGCGACTTAGTTCAGGTAGCTGCCTAGCGTTATGGTATGGTTATATTACGATTATGGAAATTTTATGTCTCTTTGCGAACTAATGAATAACCATAGTTAGTAGTTTCTGCGACGTTTTTGATAAATGGACTGTGTGTAGACAATTTATTTCAGTACTTGTGTCTAAAGAATAAGACATAGTTCATAGCAATCTAGGCCAATAAATTCCTTAGGTTGTATGACCAATTAAGTCCTACGATTTCCATTAAATTTTACACAAGCCATAATATTAAGCGATGTGGAGTTACGTTCTTACAATTACCTCTGTATAATGACAGTAAATGTTAATAATAATCTTGTTTATTTCGTTAAAATAATTACATGCCTCGTTTTAAATGTTGATGATTGCGGCGACCATAGCACAAGCTCCTAGATAATGTTTATGCAAAGTACTTGAAAATTGTTTATTACTTTTAAAACAAAGATATAAATATAATTATTTATCGAACTATTGCAGTCATAAAGAGTTGATTCTATATTATTTCATTTAAAATAGCTGCACCTGCCTACATACACACATTTACGAAAAATAAAAATTGTGGCCTGCATGTAAAAGCATGCAATAATATTCATTTCAAGCTATTAAAAAAAACGCTAATCATGCGGTGCATTCGAAAGTTGTTCACAAATAAGTAGAAATTGTGTTTTCACCGTTGTAGGTTCGGGACGGTCGTAGAAACATGCGGGCGGCGCAAGCGCAGCCTCGCACGTGGACCGCAGCTGTCTGACCCGGCGCGTTAATTAGCTAAACGCATACCATTCCATACAATTATTTTACTCCATTACTGCTTTAGACATGCCACATTTTGTAAGAGATTTTTTTGTCTTCACGTGTTCTTTTGATGTTTTCAGACCCGACAAAGATTTGGGTCAAATCTTTGTCAAATCATTTGTCGCTTGCCTCCGCCTTCCGTCATCACAGACGCCTATAATATCTCGTTACCTTATTTAGCCACCTTCTATTTGTCGTTCATATAAATTCGTTTTACACTGATTTCCCTTGTTTACCAGCGGTTGCGAGTCAAACTAGAGCGAAGAGTGGCCCGACCGCGGCGCGGGTCGTGCGTCGTAGATTCGATAAAGCTCGTCTCACAGTTGACAGAGACGGTGCGGCCTAACGAGCGGGGCGGGGGACAGGTGAGGGGCCACAGAGGGGGATGAAGAAGTGCGGTTCCGTGCATGTCTCTGCTGATTGACCCGCGTCACTCGGCAAACAACAACTAACGAGTCGGCCCCGCGCCTCCAGGTACGGTAATTCGCTCGAATCGCTCCCGCGGCGGTCGCGCGCCGACTTTACTTACACGCCTTCACTGATTGTGACTCCTTAACAAAATTAACGCTCTCTCACGCAAACAACTGGCGCGTTTATCCGCCTCCTTTTGTCCCGATATGATGGATTGCGGTCTCGCTCCACAAAGACGCTGATGATGTTACGAGCTGCTGATTACTGTGTACGAACGAATTAGCCGGCGAGGTGTTACGCCTCGTGTGTGCGACTATAAAAGCGCCGGAAGCGTTACATAAACATTAAGCTGGCTTGATTCGAATTTTATAATGATTTATAGCGCGTCTGGCATTGTTCGAATGAAGACATTATGTTTCATATATGTGGGCAATAAGCAGTACAGAGGGCGGGCGTGTTGCGGTAGGTGGTAGAGAATTCCTTGATTGTGTACAAATTAACCAAATTCAGTGGGGATCTCTCGACGTCAATCGGACCAAATTATTGGAGCCAGTCAGCAATCAGGAAACTGTCGTAGCGCGTAGCACCTCTACGAGTTTCAAACACGACGAGTTTACGAAGCGGCGCCATGTCTGTTTACGGTTTTTTAGATCTATAAAAAGAGCATATAAATAGGACATATACATATATTTATAGATGAGAACTGATATTAAACATAATCACATTTGATTTCGGACATTTAAATGCTTTCTTGTAACGTAGGAATTATAGATATATTTTTTATATAAATAACCACAAATTCCACATCCATCTGTTTATTTATATCACAAAACTTCAACACGCAATCACTTCATCAACCCACTGACCTGCCTATTCCGCACATAACTGACCTACATACACGATGCGTCTGTAAGACGTACGTAGCTTCCCGCAGTGTCTGTGGGACGTGCAAGAACGGCACGTCCACGTTGAAAGCAGGTTCGTTAGCCGTGCGGGCGCCGTCAATCAAGGCAATTGGTGCTCAATCGGCAATCAGCCGCCCGCGCGCCTAACGAGACCCCTCTAAAATACCAACTTCTTACCCATTCTTACTAACACTTTCGTTAACTAGCGTCCTTTGCAAAATGGCGTACTGGACTGCTGGTATTTGAGTTTTACATCGCATGTAGGTAATGCATGGTTTTCTTTCCATTGCGTTGTCTTGCGTTCTATCTTTATTTGCGTTGGTGATAATTACCTTTGCAGCTGTTCTCAGCCTCCCAGCACTCTTAATTAACGAGATCCCTCTAAAATACCAACTTCTAAACCATTCTCACTTTCGTTAACTAAAGACCTTTGCAAAGTGGCGTACGGGAATGCTGGTCTTTGAGTTTTACATTGTAGGTAATGCATGAATTTTTGGAATTGCTTTACCTTCTGAGGTCTCTGTATTTGCGTAGGTGTTAATTACCTATACCGCTGTTCTTAGCACCCTTAATTAACGAAACCTCTTTAAAATGTAACTGTTTCACCTACCAACATCCCTAAATACTTGTTATGAGAAGTACTTAAATACGTAACGAAAATAAAGATAAGTTTAAATTTTTTATTTTTAGAGATTGCGAGACAGTTTTAGATTTATACTCTTAAGGACAAAATACCTATAATCCCTTCCATCCCACGTAGAGTTATTGCAAACGTCAGTCTATATTTTTTGTTATGTTATATATATTTATTTTTGGCAGAGAGGAAGCTCAATGCCTGGAAATGCATCAGTTTTTCCAGGAAAACTGAATTTCGCTAGAATTTTACACTGAACTAGCATTTTAACGAACTATCAACAGTAACACTTTTGTTTGCTTTCGAATTTGTTAATTTTTCGTGTTTCTTTTGTTGTTGTTGTAATGTTTTTGATCTTTATACACATTTTGTTCTCTTCTTATACTTTAGCGACAAACAATATTTATGTTTACTTACCGAATATCAAGGCAATTTGTCATCGGCAATCAGCAGTTTCCCGTATCTCGAAGGGGTCTCGTTAGTGGAGGAGACGCCTGCATCACTAACAAGACCTTTGCGAACGTCTTGGCCATCCGTAGTTGAGTTCAAAGTTAACATCTTTTCAAATACAGTGAATTTTGATCTGTTAGGTAGGTAGGTGTGAATTGAGTTCAATTAGAAGAGATTAAGAAAAAATACAAACAAGCACGATGCTTTACATGTGCTTCGCTTTTTTTTTGCAGAGTATATATTTAGATGCCACAATATATTTTCATTTTAAACTGTTACCATTTCAACTCAAGACAGAACCACGTTAACATTTCTTCGTTCTCATCATTATCAGTTTTACATTATATCCTCATTTAAACCCAAAGGGGACACAACATTTCACAGTGATAGCATCAGCGAATATATTTATTGCATCACGTCGAAATGTATATTTATTAAAACGCGTGTCCAGGGCGGGCGGGCCGTCCAATTTGGGCGCTCGTTAAGTCGCAAAAGACGCGCGGTTTAATTGCACCCGCTCGCCTCTAATGAGGCCCTGTATCCCGGACTCGGCCGCGTCTCTTGCGCAAATTGACAATGTACGTAAATTGATGTCGCCAAAGCCCGATACGCGATGCCAAACGATGATGTTGCCAGTGGTAATTAAAAATTGCGCTTCTATTAATTATGAAGTCATTAACGTTTTGCTAGACGAATGTGGGTGTCGGTAATTGGTGTGTTTCAAAGATTTGTGGTGCTGAATAGAGACAGCTATACATTTTCGTTTGGAACTCACAAAGCAATAAAACGGCGACTGTAGTTTATTATTGTTCCGAATAAAGCTGATACTTTTCGTGACATGTTTTTCACGATTTCTTCTGAGACACCAGCACCACACTATATTTCTATACCAATTTGGCTAGTAGTTCCATACATGTTTCATTACATGGACTAAACCTAGCCACAATAAGGTTAAGCCCAGTTCCTGGTATATTCCTTGCCAAGACATGGCTGATCTGCTTAAAAGGCACAGACCGTATAGACGCGATTGGATTAGGCCGGCGGCGCATGTCTCGATTAATTTCGTTTGTCTCTTTGTCCGTCCGTTCGTCCGGCGTCTCTAGTCCTCTAAATAGAACCTAAAGAGCGTCCAGCAAACGATCTTTGCCTACAATTCGATTACTGATATTCATCTCGGCATTGAGACTTGCACGTTGCTAGCAGAACTTTAGGTCTTCCTTAATAAATACACACCGATTTTGGTAAAGTATTGAATCGTTTTCAGTCAATTTGGTCTAAAAATTTATTTGTTTTTCTTTAAAACCTGAGCCTCAAATTTCCTGTTTATATTTTTCGTTATTTAACGAGACTTCAATAGACTTATAGGGACATTCATACTATAAAACTCTTGGGAGAAGTTTAAGAGTAGTAGAATCGTCTTTTATGCATTAGTCTAAGCTAGAACCAAGCTTTCAGATTATTAGAGATTGGCCCTGAGATGTTGCAAAAGTAAAAGCAGTTGCATTTTGAAACTTAAACACTTATAATTGAATTCAAATTACATTCGCACTAGTTAAAACTTTAATTAAACCAACTAAATTCCAATTACTGGACACATTAAACAACACTTCTCACTTCCGTGACCAGGGCAACGCGCAGCTTAATCAATTAAGACAGCTTTTAGCCGTTAATTGGTGATCTAAATATATTCGTCCGTTCACAAGGCCGGTGGCAGTTAGGTCCGACAGTGGGTACATTAGTCAGAAGCAATTTAGTGGCTAGAACTGGAGACGACGTGCAATGTGTTCCTAGGCACGATATTTGCTGATCTGTAAATCATTGAAGCACATATACGAGTATGTAGGTGTATATTGACGTTTGACTGATGTCTTGAAAGCGTTTGATTACCTAGCTCATGTTTGCACATTGGTGTTCATTATTGTAGATTAATTAACTTTAGAAAAGGTTTTTTGTTTGGTTATGGGCGTTTATTAACCTGATGGTTAACAACGATGGTATACGCTTCTTTAAAAGTCTCGTATTCATTAAAAAAAAATAGATTCCCATGCTATATTTAAGTAGCTATTTAGGGTTCCTGATTTTTTTGTTTGCATTATTCGATCATTGTTATTGATGTCCTGTCCTACTCTTAAGTATTGATGTAATTGAGAAGTCAATGTAAGTCATCAATTATAATATTTGCCTATTTTTTGTCCTAAGAAGTAGTATCGCCATACAACTTGGCAATGTTATTAGCCTTTTGGGCACTTTTCCTGGTGACAGCGATGTGGACGAATTTTTTGATGCCCTATGATTCTTTTCCTTCATAAATGATAAATGATTTTATTTCTGTAAGTAGGTTTTTTAAAAGCACTTTTACACGTCAAACATATTTTAAAAACTAGATGAGATCGGCGTTTCCTATCTGACTACTCTGAGAAGAAAGGCCGAAACAAACTCAGAGGTCATAGTCTCCTTTAAAGTCCAGACATAATCTTGGTCAGGTCATGTGAAGACCATGTAGATTGATGTCTGAAGTGGTCTTTTGAGGAAAGAACCACACAGAATGAGTGGACCTGTCCAGTCAGTGCACGCATTTGTCAGTAAACATGCAGCTCAACACAACACATATGGAGCTCAACGATTCGACGAACATTACCAAAGAAAGGACATTTGGGTAGGCCGCATAAATTACTCAAACTGCCAGACCATGATTAAAACTAATTTAAAAAATTAAAAATAGACTGAGATATAAAAAAAAAACAACAAATCCACACTGCCTTCACATTCACAATAATTAAAATATTATAATACTTTACAAAGTAAATTTTCATGTCATCTTATAGTATGTTTTTTATATTCTTGTTTAATATTATTCATTATTTTAAAGCTGTAAGCTTGTACGAGTATATTATGTAAATATGATTATTAACCGACTTTAATATCATCTGCAATATATTATATAGAATACCAATGATTAATGAGAGTATTGTTATTACTCCAATTGGTAAAGGTAGCTGTCCATTCTGTCTGAGGTGCTATTAGAGGTCATATTTCCAGAAGAGCCTGTTCGAGGATTTACTGATGGTTCGCAAGTATTTGCTTTATCCACATAAATTTTATTAATGCGAAATTAACTGTCTCCCTGTAACCTATTCACGTCTTAATGACTGAAAGGGTTGGCTAAGACCACGACCTGGGTTACTTCGGACATAGTATACGTATCTTTTATCTGGAGAGTATGATCTCATGGGATAATTACCGACTTAAACGCCGGTGAAGCCGCGGACAAAAGCTAGTTCTATATGTTTCCAAATCGATTCTACTCGTCAGGGATTCCCAGACTAATTCTATCTAGTTGTATCAATGTGTATAGGAATGTAGTTTATTCATGATGCTGTTTGGATATTCTCTCGAAGTAAGCGGTAGTCAATTGTTTTCCATCATGGTGGTCCTAGCACGTGGTTGAAACTCCTGTCACAAATGCACCGGGAATCATAATATGAATGATTCAATGTTTCGGAGAATATAATGTTTCTCTATATGCGTACCGTTTCAAATGGGAAATATTTATTTCAAGTAAAATAAGGTTTTTATCTTAGTTAAATTACTTTTTGGTACCCGTTCACTGGGATGATCCGATCCGTTCACAATTTTTTTAAACATGGTGTGTGATCTATAAAAAATTGAAGATGGTTAATTAATTCGGTATGCTGTTTTTATGAATGTATTGTCCAGTAACTGGTTTGTGTAGGTCAGATAGGCAGTCGCTCCATGTAAAATAGTTCAGCAACATTCGGTAAGACTGGAAGCTGACCCCAACAAAGTCAAAGTCAAAGCATTTATTTCAAATAGCCACTAAAAGGCACTTTTGAACGTCAACATTTTCATTTAAATAGAATTGATTCTAGGCGCCCCTTCCAAAAGGTAGTTTCGTATGGAGAAGAAGGGGCAAGAAACTCCACCGTTAGGTACTCTTTTAAAATGTTTAACAATATTTTGTGTACATTAATTATATATTTTTATATGTGAAGACGATACACCCAGAATAAAAATACTGTAAGCACCACAAATAGGTAAAAATAATTTAAAATAAGCAAAGACATCTGCCTAGGCATCATCTGATGCTGAAAGTTAAGTAACAATTAGTGACTTTAACCACACATTATTGATGTTTAGACGTCTTAGGGTGGATTTCACCAACGAACATGAACGCGACCAGCACATAAACTGCGTTTAAGAGCTGTCAGTGTCATTTTTTCCTATGGAATATTGACACTGACATTCCTACCTACATTCTTCACTAAAAATATTGTAAATATTAGCTGTTTGTCCATCTTTGAGCTCAAAACCTATTGCTTAAAGTTGTTCGATCGCAGCTGTCATTTTGGTCTAGCAATAATAAAAAATCAGAGTATATTAGTTACCTACTTTCTTATGTCCTCGCAAATAATTTAATGGAAAATTATAAATTGAGCTTGTTTCACATAACTTAATGAAGCCTTGGAGCGCCTAAACGATCAAGATAAGCGATTCTAAGTCAAAGTTAAAGTCGAATCATTTATTTCAAAGTAGCTGCTTCCCGCGGTTTCGCCCGCGAATTGATCCCGTGGGAGTATCGGGATAAAAAGTACTCTATGTGTTAATCCAGGTTGTAAAGTATCTGTGTGCCTTTCATCCAAATCCGTTCAGTAGTTTTTGCGTGAAAGAGTAACAAACGTCCATCCATACTCACAAACTTTCGCGTTTATAATATTAGTAGGATAAGCACATAAATGGTACTTTTGAACGTCAACATTTACAAAAAACAGAATTGACTCTAGTTGCCCCTTGAAAATGTATTTTCATATGGAGAAGAATGGACAAGAAACTCGACCGTTACTCTTTAAAATATCGCGGCAGAGTTTTTTCGCGCACGGGATTTCAACTCTCAGTGTTGAACCGCGCATTGAGAATCCAACAGAGTGCACCGCTTCGCTTCGACAGCGCATCGAAAAACACACGGTTGGATTTGCAACTCTCGGCGCAAAGCAGTGCGTTGGAGATCCAGTGCGCGAAGAAATCCCGCGGCGATACTTTTACATTCATGCGAACGTGGTCTTAGGCCCGTTTGCTCTGGGCACGCCACAATAGCGGCGGTAAGTCCCCTCTTTGAGGAGTGGTTGGAGAGGCGCCACGGCGTCCTCACCTTCCGCCTGACACAGGTCCTCACCGGACACGGTTGTTTCGGGAGGTTCCTGTTTCGCATAAGGCGGGAGGAAACGCCCGGGTGTCACCATTGTGTCGATCGCCCGGAGGACACGGGGGAGCATACGGTGGAGGTATGCCCAGCTTGGGCGGAGCACCGCAGTGTCCTCGCGGAGGCGATTGGCGGCGGCGATCTCTCGCGTCCGGCCCTGGTCCAGGCCATGGTACGGAGCGAGAGGGAATGGAAAGCCATCACCTCCTCCTGCGAAGCAGTAATGCTCGCGAAGGAGGAGGCGGAGCGCGTGAGAGAGAGAGCCTTGCGCCCTCACGCCCCCACTAGCCGCCGCAGGAGACGCCCCGGGCGTCGGGAGTCGCCTGCAGATTCCCGGCCACCGTAGGCGCGGGCTTGCGGATGGCGAGCTACCCGTTGCTCGCCGTCCGGTAAGGACCAGGCCCGGGTCGACGGCGCGTCGTGTTCCACGCGCGCCTCAAAGAGATGTCAGCACAAAGTGATGGGGTCCGATAGGGCCGACGCCTCAGGGTCGCGGGTAATTCGATAGAGATAACCGTGGCCCTGGCACAGGCAACTGAAGGAATACAGGTGGGTTTTAGTCAGTAAAAGTCTGACACGCCCTCCCGCTCCACCCAGAGCGGGAGAAGTCATTTGATGATTTCCCACCCAAAAAAAAAAAATGCCCCGTTTGCTCCCCAAAACACTAAACACGTTTAAGACATCATTCTTTCTGTCTCAGTCACAGAAACAGAATGATGTTTTAACTGCGTTTAGCGTTAAACGCATTTAGTGATTTATGGTGCACACAAAAAAATTACGAAAAACATACATTGAATTAGCGATGCACGATGGCGAGAGGTTTTATTCGATTGTTCGAACATCTCGATGGTTCTCGATTGTTTCGACTTGGTCTCGAGTCTGTTATTACGACTGGCGCATGGAGCGTTCATTCGCGAGTTGTTCCTCGATGGTTTAGAGTTTCGCGAGTTCTTGACTTGCGTTGCGCTTGGTTGCAAATCCAAGCTAACTATTCGAACAATCGAAAACTAGCGGTCGATTCCGTTGAATCGAAAAACTGGAAAAACATCTCGATTGTTTTGTAGAACGGCGAGTCGATGGTTGACTCGATGGTTTATTTTAACGACTCCGATTCAAACGATTGTTAAAACATCTCGGAATCGCCCATCGCTACATTGAATGGTTACACACATTCATCTACTTGTAATTTCAATGTTAAACTATAGCTAGAATAAACAGAGACTTCACAACGTAACTCTAATGGATTTAAATTAAAATACATTAGCATACTCGATACCATAAGATTCATTGCATAACTCGTCTAACAGGTTGAATTAATTATTTCAAAGAAATCATTAATATAACTAACGTATTGTTTGTCTAATTGGAATTTGAGTGGTATTCGTATTGGTTTATGAATGAAACTATTGCGCTATTTCTATTCTTGAAAGATGGGCAGAATAATAGTTGGATCGTTAGTAGCAATATTCATTTGTTTGAGTCTTTGTTACGTTCGTACTAATTGCATCTCCAAGCTTTGAAACAACTGTATAGATTCTTGACTGCAATCATAGTTGATAATCACAGCCGCACAGGTCGCTACGGACGGTGGTGGTGGACGGGTGACACACACATTTTTACATGCCGAGACCCATCGAGAAGGAAACGGTCGTCATTCGTGGGTCTTTGACAGCCGTTGCGGATAGTTAGAAGTCTGACAACCAGTCTTACCAGGGGGTATCGTGTTACCCAGTTACTGGGTGTTGAAGGTCAGGTAGGTTGCTCCATGTAAACTACAGCATGTCGATTCTGTAAAAATCTCACCGTGAAGACATGCGTGGTGGAGCTGTCAGTGTCATCCCGTCTTGGTCAGTCCCTAGCATCAGTGGCACTGACAGCTCACTCCACGCTCACTTCACTTAGGTATGTTTTCACGATGAGATGGTTACAGAATAGCCCTTCTAGTATCCAGCTGCTTCCAGTCTAACCAGACTGGTAGCCGACCCCAAAAGTTGTTGTTAGGCAGATAATGACTTCATACATATTGTTTTCAACACAGTTGCTCATGAAGTGGCTCTTATTACACCGCTTTTAGTTTCACAATGCAGTGTATTAAACACGCGTGCTTTTTACTTTACATTTCCGCACTAGTGTTTCATATTAAACTTTTTTTTTATTTCGTGTCCGTAAAGAGTTTTTATGTCCAAATACAATGAATATTTTTATCATCTCCGACAAATACCCAAGAAAATGATAACAACGAAATTATTAATAATACCAATACCATAACACAAACTGTAAAAACGCCAACAAAAACTGTTCGGTATCATTTTGAGAATTGTACTTTCACTAATTGTTTCAATAATTAAAGATAATAACAATACTAGGCTGTTTTTTTCCTCGCAAGTGTGTTGAAAAACGTCGTGTTACACGCGTGTGCATTGGTCATCATTGACCAAAAGAGCACACTTGTATCACAATGTGACTTAACAAATAAACGTGTTATGAGGGTATCAACGCACTCGATACAAGTCTTTAGGACACAACCACAAAGTCTTAAAGCAAACAAAATTCACGACCATCAGACTTGCATATGCACTGTCAGGGAAATAAATTGTTCGTCCACCGGGTTGTAGGCATTTCATACAATACAATATGCTTTGATTTGAATATACTGACAATTTAAGTTTGTAGTCAATTTATAAACAACTAGCAATTACCCGCGACTTTGTATGCGAGCCAGGATGAAAAGTAGCCTATGTTCTTACCCAGGCCATGGTCTATCTGTGTGCAAAGTTTCATCCAAATCCGTTCAGCCGTTTTGTCGTGAAAGCGGTACAAACAAACAAACCTACTCTCTCAATTGTAAAACAATTATCCCGAATAAAGTTTATTAGAATCGAGAGCAACGTTTGTGAGTGTTATCTGCCAATCCCATTAGACCTGGCACGTCCAGTTACAATTTACCAGTACATATAAGCATACGCAGTCTAGATTAACACAGAAAGCAATTTGTGAACGCCAAATAACGGCAGAACCTAATACAGGATGTATATATACTACACACTCAATGTACTACCGATATTTGTCGTCATCAATTTAACGTCGTTGAGCGTCATCGGACGTGTTTGCAAAGCGACGTCGTGCGGACGTATACGTCCACAAGTCGTGTACCACGGAAAGCTACGAGAAATTCACTAGATGGACCAATCTTGTACATGTTCCTCCTTGTCTGTTACATTAAATTGATACTGTGTTTGGCTTCTTAATTGGACAGTCTTGGCTTACAAGTTATAGTAAAGTTTGCATACGGTTTTGTGAGTACATATTTGTTACAAGATAACATTGTAAGCGATTGAGAATAACGCGTTCAAGAGCTGTCATTGTCAATATTCCATAGAAAACACTGACGGCTCATAAACGTAGTTTATGTATTGATCGCGTTCAGTTTCATTGGTGAAATCCACCCTAAATCGAAAGTGTATTTACCTATGAAGGTTTTTCTTAACTTAAAATACACATAACGAAGGCTTTTTGTTGTTGTATTATATACACGTTACAAAAAAAAAAAAAACAATTGTTTTTGTTTCATCTCAAATCTTGTGACATTTCTACTTCAATTGAGGAAGCCCCAGTAACTCAAAATAGTTCTTGATAAATCGATCATACGAAGGTAATTTTTTTCGAAAAAGTTTACCCAAACCTAATAGGTACCCACCGTGTTCAATCTCGAAATAGAAATTCTATTCTAAGTCTAAACACAGATCACATCTTTAATTAACAGCCATCTCCATCTGCTTTTGAACTAATGGAATAGGTATTGGGTACACCTGCAGTACCCATTCCAGCATCCATTTCCAATCTTCTCGGAATCCATTGCCTTTGAGGCAAACTGCACTTAATTAATACGTTACAGGCTCTATCGGATGAATCGTCATGTCATACAATTTGGCAGGCGGGCAGGACATAGAAATCATAATGACACCAAAATAACCCTCTCTTTTGACAGCGTAGAAAAAAAAAACACGGTGGCAAAGACATCGACACGCGAAATGTAACCATGACTTCAGTACATGATTCTAGGTGTCACGCTCTGCCGCAGGGCCACGATTTTAGAAACTGATCAATTATAATAATATCTTAAAATGATGTACGTCAAACGAACATAATGTACGTTTACCGTTATCGCTGTACGTGCATTAGGTCATGATAAAATAGACATTGATTGTGGCTCTGCTGAAGAGCATACTCTCCAGCAGAGCCACAAAGAACGTGTACTCAGGAAAGATAAACGCTACTGTTTTTTTTATGAAAATTGTTGTACGAATAGTGTTTATTGCGTACGTGTTGAAAAAATATGAATGAAATCGCCTGGTTAGTTTGTGTACGCCAACGACACACTAGGGTGTCGTTTACAATTTTTTATTGGAACCACACAACTTCAATGAAGTCCTAATACTAATCATATATATTTATCCAGGGTTGGCATGAAAAAAATCATTTTGTTTAAATCATGATTTAAATCACGATTTAAATCAAATGAATTTTTCAATGTAAATCAATGATTTAATCAAAAATGTTTCATTTCACTTTCTATCAAAGATATCAACATAAAAAAAGAACAGTTTTAGAATTTATTATTAAGTTACAAACTAGGGTCGTTAAATCTGAGAAATCAATATCATTATTATAATATTTGAATAAAAAAACTAGTTTTCCAGCCTTTTCAGTTCCCAGTCGGTTTCTTAATTTGCTCTGAACAATTCCAAAGGTGGATAAAACTCTTTCCATAGCAGCTGAAGAAGCTGTCGCCACAAACTATTGCTTCACATCTGGAAAAAAAAATACTGTTCCTCTTCGTTAAATATATTTTTGTGTAACATCCAACCCACAATTCACATTTTTTACTATTTCTTCTGCGAACATCACCCTTCTGAATGGTTTTGATTTTGACTTAAGCTCAACGTTCAATGATAGCAAAACTTAACCATCATAGTTATTTCGTGCTTCCTCCAACGCACTTTCTTCTTCTTCATCTGTCAGTGTGAATTCTGTTTGCATTCACATGTCATACAAAAGCGATATCCCTGCGATGTGTCTGCGCAATCCCTTGAGGGCGCGTTCCGTTTTGCGCAAAAATATATATTAATTAAATAATAAAATCCAAATAAAACAAACGTGATTAATAAGGATTTAAAAAAAATATCGTGTTTTATTCGATTTTTTCAAAAAATCTTATTATTTCCAACCCTGTATTTATCGTAGTCGGCAGTGATTATATTAGACCCCCTGAAAAAATTTGTCCGCCGAAAAACTATTAGGCTAAATAATTAGTCAATTAATATGGTGTTACCAGGTAGATAAGCAAAGATAGCAACTTAAAGACGTCAAGCATAGTACGAAAACACTTAAAAATATCCCATTGATAGGAAGAACGATAAAGTTGTATCAGCCAATCAGCCCACGCCAAGGAGTAAATCTAAATGGGTCAAGCGTAGGCGCCTGCACAATGAGTGAATGAGTGCAATTGTGCATACTGTCAACTTGTTACGCGAACGCGTGTATGCAATCATTCAATTTTTCAATCATTTACGTACTGACCACTTACAGTCAATCGGGATAGCATGTTAGTTTGAGGGGGTTAACGTTAGATTGGCCAGTTCAAAAAGCGAACTGTTAATTACCTACAGAAAATAGTATGCGAACAAAAATGTTTATCTTTTTTCATACAAAAAATATCCGTACTAATATTATAAATTCGAAAGAAACTCTGTCTTTCTGCCTCAAGTTGATAAAATAAATGCAATTCACATAGGCATTGTACCTCTTTATATAATCAGAACCCGTATCTTGAGGTTATTTATTTCATTTAAATCGGTTATAATAATAATATATTTATTCAAAAATTAAAAGGCATAAAAATAATTACAGTTTTGCTTAAAAACCTTTTTGTTTTGTTTTGGTTATAAACTAACTTAGCCAATATGTAGGTAATACGTGGTCAATAGCGGCGCTAGAGTATTTCAAATTAATGATGATAATATTAAAATAAATTATTATTATTTTTAATTATGACATTTAGAATAATAAAAGCCTGTTTAATAAATAATAAAATGGTATTTGCATTTATTACCTGTATGTCTGTTTCCTTTTCGGCTGAATGGATTTGGATGATAGGATAGTATTTATGCTGTTAGCACGCGTTCCTCCGACATCCACGCGAGCAGAAGCCAGTGCTATCTACGAAACAAGTAAGTATTTCACACAGAAATCAAGACATAGGTACAAAAATGGTCAGGGTATAGCCGTGGCCTTTTTGGTAGTCTTTTTATGTCATGACTTGGCGAACTACCATTATATTTATTTGTAATGTTGTTGTTACTTTATTTTATGGAGCCCCTTCAAAATACTCTTTTGCATTGAATTGGTTTTGGTGTCTGGATACCACATTGAGCAATGTTCATAATTTAACGTCATATAGCCTATAACCAGAGGACGATCAAGACGTTTCCAACAATACCTCATTTGTCAAATTATGATAAGTAGTTTAAAAGGTATGAGGGAACAGAGAAACATACATACATACCGGTTTATGCTTCGCCGTAGTCGGTCGTAAAAAATAGTAATGCAAATTGAAAGACTTGTAACTTGTTAGCACACTTTCCCTACAAGCGTTACGTAGGGTTACTTACTACTACGCACAGTACTACGCCGCTACGCCGCCGCCGATTGCTACGCGCCTTTTTAACAGCGCTACGCGACTTTTTATCGAAGCTCTCATTTCTTTAATTTTTAGTTGATTTGTGGTTTTGTTTAATTGGGAAGTAGCTGCGTTAAGGTGATAAGTAAATTATTTATGTTTTATTATTTCACATCCTGTCCTGACAATTGTATCTTTACATATTATCATAATTGAATGAACCCATGTTTAAACAACAGATAGTGAATCTGCGTATACATACTAATATTATAAAGAGGTAAAATTTGTAAAACTACTAATCGTTTTTTGTTTTTACATTTGATAGCCCAATTCTTGACGAAGGTTAGGGTTAGGCTATTTAACATCAAGCTACGGCCCTCAAGAGACGACCAGAAAGACGAAGGCTTAGTAATAGTGTAATTAATAGATGAGGTGCGACGTCGTGGGACGGGTGTACAATCAATTTCACGCGTATGACGATGCGGGCAGAAGCTAGTTTAAAATAATTGTGCGCTGACAATTTGTAACTCACCAGTCCCTCCACTACGCACAACACAATTGAAATTTTCAATCTCATAGTTGTAACAATGCCAAACAGCATTGCTACCGTACCTACATTGAATGTATGAATACGTAATTGCTACTGAAAATTATTTACTGAGACATAAACATAAATTGGAGTTACTGAAAGTCTTATACATCTTTTCATCCAAGCCTCGGCCTTAATCTCCTACTACATATTCTAAGCCATATGATTGACTGATTTAGAGCGATCTAAGAGCTGTCACTGTCACTATTTTCTGTGGAATATTGACACTGACAGCTCTTGAACGAAGTTTAGTTGCACTGTTCGCGTTCAGTTTCATATGCTGAAATTGGCACGTAGAAAGAAGGTTTTCATTCATTCGACATGTTCTTTGGAAAGGTCAAGTGCGTAGACTCGCAACCGGCGTGCGTGTATGATCTGATGACCAGATGACTGTATACACGAAAAACAAGCAAAGGGAGTGTGTTAATAACCTGTAGTTTCTGCCTACCCCATAGAAAAAAGCCTGATTTATGTATTAGAAGTAATCGGTAAACTAACTTTATCGTTGCACAAACTGAGTAAGATCCTATCCTTCCCACTAATACTATAAACGCGAAAGTTTGTGAGGATGTTCACGCAAAAACTACTGAACGGATTTTAATGAAAATGAGCACACAGGTAGTTTATAATCTTGATTAACAGATAGGATATAACATATCCCGATTTACTAACGGGATCGAGATTTATGCGGGTGAAACCGTGGGGAGCAGCTAGTGTTTCATAAAACTACGCTATGCTAGATTCTAAATCTGAATCGTTTTGAAACAGATTGCTAATCCATTGCTTCATATGTTCGATAAAAATTCTGCTCAACAATGTAAATAACGCAACGAATGTTGTTGAACTGTCAAAATCAAACATATTATTCGTAATCGTTTACGAAAATGTCTTACGCTTTTTTCATATCCCACTCCTCGCCCACTTCGACACCGTAAAAGGAATTCAATTGGCAATTGGACAAGTAAACCAGCTGTAGTGATTCCCATAGGTTTGATAAAATTAACTATTTTTGATCGGCGGTTGCTCTTAGCGTTTGAGAATGCAATATGGAATGCACAGTCGTCATAATAGGCATTAACTCATTAAGTACAGTAAGTGTCGCAGTGATAGCACAGGGCGGTCCGCAGGAGGGGTGCAGGGGTGTGAGGCGCGGGGGTGGCTCGATGTGATGTTAATTAATAACGTCTGTCTCACGAGCGCTAACGATGCCGTCACGACTACATTATTTAGCCACCTGATTAGTTCGCAGGAAGCACCTCGCCCGCAGCTCTAATTAGCGAACGACTCCCCAACAGGACTTGGTTAAATTTGATTTGTTACTGCACTATCACTAATTGGAAGTAGTTTGTAATTGATGATCCAACATTGAAGCTCTACGTGTCCCACCAAGCCACGTCCGATGCCATCGTAAATACCCAACGTTTACCTTCACCAACGATCGACTAATGAAATATTAACATCAACTGTACGCTCGATATCGCCCAATGTTGTCATGTCAACAGAACCGGACCAGTTTGATTCTATTCTATTATTAAAGCGTTTAATTTAGGGCAACAGTTTTACACAAAACGATCAGAACGCAATCTCCCTGGCCGAATAGGAAACCTATTCGAAATTGATATGGGTGGAGCGCACGGGCGCAATGCTGCGTCGCGCCTATGCAGCCTCGTAAACGATACCCGCCCGATTGAAAAAGGCTTATTGCGTGTCACCCCGGCCACTGCACCTTGTGCTCTACTGCACCGATATCAAGCTCATATTGTGCAGAGCACGCGCTACGAACGAGACGTGTTACATAGACGGACGAATTTCGTTAATAAATAAACGCAGTGCCCGGCGTGTCCGGCTGGCCGTAAAAAAATAGTAAAAAATGCTCCCGGTGAAAATTTGGCGCAAGTATGACAGCGGAAGCCGGCGTGACGTACACAAATCATTATTCGATAGCCACCGCTGTCAAAGGAATTTTTAATAATGTTTACTGCCCGAGATTCTGTTAGGCCGGACTCCCACTTGTTACGATTGGCGTTCTGACAGTTCATATCCAGTCAAAAGATATTGTTTTGACTCGTCGATGGTGATTTTTATTGTCAGTAGTCAAAGCTTTTCGCGTATTCCGTGAGTGTTGCGGAGCACATCCGCGCGTCAAGGAAACTAACCAATTACGTTTATCGTCGGAAATAAATTAAGTTATCGTAACATAAATTTTAATTAAATTATATACCGGGAATAAGCGAGAGCTTGTGATGACGATCAAATCGTATCAATTAAGGGGAAGCACTCGGTAAACTCGCGCGGAGTGTCGGTACCGACGACGTTAGCTAGTTATAGGTCCCGCTTCTGATCTTAATTAACCTCATGTGTTAACCTCGCCATAACTATGAGACGCGTGCTCTCTGCACTACCTACTAACTTACTACGACTTACTTATTAATAACAGGAGGTATGCTCGCACCGATATGTAAATTTATGCTTAACTTTATTGAAGATGCCTTAATTATGTGTCGGAGAGGTTGTAATTTAATAGTAAAGCGCTTAACTTTACCACTGATGTCTCCTAGCTAATAGCACCCATTTTACATAGTGCTCCAGTCATGTAATTACAAAAATTACATAATCATTAAATAATTCAGAAAAAAAAAATACTTTAACGACCGAACTTGTATTTCTAGCGTAATTTTATTACAGTTCTCGTCTGGGTTATAAAACTGTATGATCAATTTTAGTAGTGAACTCTATTTATGTTTATCTTTTGTAACGATTCTAGGTTATGATCAGCGAAATACTCTTAATGTACTCGAACATGTATTTTTCCACGGTTCGTGGTAAAACAAGATGGCAGGCAACGTAATCATTGCCCTTGTGGAAATAGTTGTTCAAGTCACGTATTTAATTGTTCATAAACCACGTGTTAAGCTACTGGTCCGTAGTTCAACCGATGCGTCGGTCACTAACGCGTCTATTTCCAAACTTTCTAATACCTAGTTCATCAACAAATTCATTATGTCGTAAACCGGCGTGCGCGAGACCGAAATATCGCGGGGCTCGTAAAACCGCTCGTAAAGACGTTTGTTTACTAATTCGAGTGGGGCAGGTGGGGCGAGCCGCAGCACGCGAGGGATGCTGCTCATAATAATAGTGCGCAACTAACACGATACAAATAAAATACGTATAAAGGGACGAAACGAAGACGTCCGACGCGACTGGCGTCACAGTGATAGTGAAAAGTCGGCTCGTTAATAAGTAGCGGGCGAAGTCGTCGCGAGCCTCCAAATTGCCTCCTCCGCAGGTCGCAACTTTTAATGAGGCGAAATTCCCGTCGATTTGCCGTCTACGACGCCTTAACGCAACCTGTTCGTTAGCGCAAAAACGGGCCAGGCTAACACGCGATTAGAATACACCGACGCCGCCCGGGGCACACCGGACGCAAACACTAGCTGCTAATACATAATAAAATAAAATTACTTTTATTATTAAAAACACCTGCACTTTGTAGAGGTCGTTCTTGATACTTTGCTTTTTCGAGCGTTAAACGGCTCGTAACGTGCAGATTAAGATGATCCGTATTTTTCCGCTAATTTAATATTAATTATTAGTGGTGGCTAAGTGCTTAATTATAAGATTAGTGTGGGTATATATAAAATATGCTATCTTTAATTAGACAATAAATGTTAAATTACCACGAGGCATGCCCACATAAATTGATCGCCTAGGGATGCTCGTCGCTTATGAAGTGCTTCGTAGTTATAGTACGCGCTACGAGCACTGGAATAGAGTTTTACAATCTCATTTGTCTTTTTTTTATTGAATTCACTTGTATTTTGAATACATTTCTACTTTACACAATTACCCATCACAAAAAAAGATATATGAACTGTAAAAAAACTTAAAGTGTAAACTGATAAACGTCCCCGACTGCACACATTTCATTTCGACATTTACGGGGCTCGCGCACCGAAAGCCCGCGGTGTGCCCAAATCCTAAGCCGAAAAGATGGTCCCTCATTTGTGGCGGGCTTTCTCTGTTGTTGTCACATTAGCGAATAACTGCGCCCAACTTTGTCGATACGTTAATGATGTCGGCGGGACGTCTATTACCGGGAAAAAACGTCCCTTTTGTGCCGCATCCGAAATGCGGCACTCGCGAGCTGAGTCCCGTCTCTTACAACACCGTTTTATAACGATATTGACATCAGTGAAAAGTAACCTTATTTTTGTCTGACAAGATTTTATTAATTATAAACAACCTGTTTTTTTATCCCATAACTCTAGGGTATGATTGAGATCATAACAAAGAATCAACTGGCATATGAATTATGTTGCAATCATCCTTTTTTTCATTTTTTCATACAAAATAATTTGACAAAGTCACGATTATTAATGTAAAACACCCGTACGTGAAATATACCAACGAACGTCGCATTTTCTTAGCTTTCAATATAAATGATTGGTTTGAATAAAAATGAATTACCTACTCGTATTAATCAATGAAACTTAGATAGGTACACTAGACACATCGAGGGTCTATTTTGTACGGTAAGCAAACAAAATTGGCAACCTCGCAAAAGTAAAGATATTGCATAAGCATAGCATAATCAGCCTAATATCTTCCCACTGCTGGGACACAGGCCTCCTCTCTGTGAGAGGGAGTGGGCCGTAATCCACCACGCGGGCCCAGTGCGGGTTGGTAGATGTCACATGTCTTCGAATTTTTGGTTCTAAAACATGCCGGTTTCCTCACGATGTTTTCCTTCACCGTTTTGAGAGCAGTGGTAATTAAATAATTTACACAAAGTATAGCGCCTGTCTGGGTTCGAACCTACGACCTACAACTCGTAGGTCGCGGCCGTTACCACTTGGCCACCACTGCTCTTGGCAATTTTTGACCTAATTTAATTATAATTGCTGATATCTCCGAAACTATACATTTTTGAACCACCTATTCCAGGAGTTATAGAACTATTTTTACCTACTGAATATAAACCTAGAGTTATGGGATAAAAAAACACCTGGAACACAAAGACCTTCAATAATATCGCTCATTGTCTCCGGTTTTGCCCCAGTGACGTGCACATTGTTCATTATTTAATTGGAACATATTTCTTACTTTAATTGGTGAACGGCGTATCCTATATCAAGGGATGGCTTGGTTTACTCCATCGGGACAGTAATTATTTCTTGACAACTAATGATCACCTTCAGTTTAATGGTTTACTAGCTTTCGCTCTCGACTTTGTCTTGTTTTTATTCTTGACTGCTAAAACCGTCTTACGTCACCAAAGGTTCGCGGCGGTTCTTTTTTCTTAAAACCTCAACGGCCCTATTACAAAAGGTTTATTTGTATAACCCAGGTTGAAACCATAGAGCCATTTTTTATTATTATTTTGAACTTAATTCCGACGAATTTAAAGATCGAATTACAAAAATTGTCTAAGTTACCCGTAAACCCGAGTCTAAGTTGTCAATTTTGTATAAAGAGCTTTATATTGTCGGAGTAAAGACCCAAAAACAATAACCGGCTCGAAGGTTTGAGCTTGGACTAAGCTAGGATTCGTTTTACAATAACACAGCAGATGTTTCGATTGCATCGAATCTTAAATTACTAGCAAAATCCATTTAGACTACGCCCCAATCAGCCTTTATCCTTTTCCTATGTAAAGAAATATATTTTAAAAAAACAAGCTAGAACACTAAACCACATCAAAATCTATAAAATTGGAATCTGTTGCAGCAGTTTTCAAGAGCACCCCCCGAATACTTTTTTTTTTTGGGTGGACTATCATCAAATAACTTCTCCCGCTCTGTGTGGAGCGGGAGGGCATGTCAGACTTTTACTGACTTTAACCCACCCGTGTTCCTTCAGTTGCCTGTGCCGGGGCTACGGTATCTCTTTCGAACAACCCGCGACCCAAGAAGGCAGAATACATAGACATGCATTGTATCCTTAGCGTCATCAATATGCCTGGCCTATTCAAAACTATATATCTGAGCCTGATGCCTGATGCCAGGATGTAGCTGAGCCTCCACAACCAAGTTACTGGGTCACACGATACCCTTTCGTTAAGACAGCTTGTCAGACTTTTGATTATCTGATCTAACTATCCATAACGACTGTCAAAGATCTGCGAATGACAGCCAGGACCAATGGCTTAACCTGCAATCCGAGGCACAAAGGGGTCTCGATATGTAATGGATGGTCACCTATCCACCAAACCTTCTTCTTTAGCCACAAGCCCCACTTAATCATTATCTAAAATAAACAAAAAGTTGTAACTAAGTAGTCAACTGTGGCATCTTTACTTTCCATAAGCAACTTTCCCCATGAGTATTGTATTCATATATCTCTCGATTACTTAAAATCGGTTGCCGTCATTTAATATCGAAGTGATACAATAGAAAAAAAACGACTATTTGTAACAGTTTTTTTATTATAATTGATTTTAGAGATATTTAAGTACTGTACTCATAGAAAGTAAAGATGCCACAGTTGACGGTACTTCATAGCTTGTAGGTAGTTTCTTTTAGAAAATGTAAATCACGTACATGTGTATAAATGATTTGAATAATTCTAAGTTTTGTAATGAATTCTGAAACGGGTGGTTAGCATAAACGCTAATAGAGATGCTTTAGTGAATAGGTGTATAATACTATGTAAGAATTCTATAAATGCTGTTTATAATGGTAATCATAGTTAATTTATGGAATGATTAGGTAAGAAGGAGGAAAGTGAATAAAATACAGGGTATAGCTATGCTTAGGGTCCGTTTAATGAAATGCACATCGCGCACCTTTACTGGCTGATAAATTACAGTAAGGGCTTTTTTTTTAGTTGGTCACTGACTTAAAGGTGTATGTATGCTATTATTGACCAGTCATTTTTTTTTGCTATATGTAAACAAAAAAACAACGGTTATTTTTTTTTCATATTTGAATCGATCTCTTCTTAAATGAATGCATTAATGTCATACAATGCATCTTAATTAAACACATCAAGTTTAATTCAATAATCCATTCCTACAAAGCTGATAGACGGCCGAACCCAATAACGTTTCTATCTCCAATGTTGGCGTACTGGTGATAGAAAAACCTATCATTCTCTGGTTTGAACGTCCCACTAAAGCAAAAGTATGCGACCCTATAACGTGTTGACAGCTATTTATTGTTAGGGACGGATCGAATTGTACTGTCTATCATCAGTAGCGATCTGTCTTAAGTTATTGGGTTTGGCCGTTAATAATTGTACCGGACCACTAACGGTAATGGCAGTTGTAATTTTCTAAAACAATTGAAGGTCAAGTCATTACCCACCTACAAATAACAATTAACTTAAAACTGAACACAATAAGGTCCACGTTCAGTATTTAGACAGAACAACAAGTAGATTGAGCTCATGTTTATTCATAAGCCCGGATTGTTTGGTTATAATCTACAACAGAATCTACTTAGCGGCAAGAAACTCATTTTTCAACTTCATAAATTATCGGCCGATATCCGAGGCTATTTCCCACCGACGTTACCTACCGTAATGAGGTTGTAAACAACACTGTCTAATTAAACTCCTTAATCGCAAAACTCAAACGGTAACCGCTTTTAAAACAAAACCTCGCAATTTTCAGAGCGACCACCGCGTAAATAGCCTTCGTTATATCGGAGCGGCGATCGCGGCTCATTACCTTCGCCCCCACTCCCTAATTAGACACCCTTCCTTCGAACACCCCCCTCACCAACCTGCACCCCCTTTCTCTGTCCGGATTGTTTTCTAATAATTCCTTTATTTTCGTGCAGGTTAAACTCCTAATTACCCTTTTACGTTACAAATTGTTTGCGATGGCGAATCAAGATCGAGTGAAATATGATGTACGTGCTTTCTTGTTGTGAGCGAAACGAACTTCCATCGACTCGTACCTTTGTTGTGGCGCCTTCATTGTGCCCAAGATTGTTTCATTCAAATCATCGTTGCACCAGGACCAGCTTTTTTGCCTTCAACCTTTTTGTTAGGTGCTTATTTAATTAACTTTTCTTTTTATGAGAGAATAAAATCTTGAGATGCTTGGATGGTTTGGTCATGTTGAACGGATGAATGAAAGGAGATTAACAATAGGTATTTACAAGGAAGATGTGAGTGGAAACGCCGGGAGGGGACGCCCTAGGAAGACATATAGTGACCTTATTGGTGACGTTCTTCAGAAAGGTCAGGTGCGTAGTACCTCAACCGCCGCTTGTGTATGACCAGATGTATGAACGTAAACGAGGCAAAAGGAGTATGTAACGATCGTAGCAGGGGGCTTTCTGTGGTTTCTGCCTACCCCCATGGGAAGAAGGCGTGAGTTTATGTATGTATGTAAAATCCATAACTAAATCGTTTTGTCTTTTTTGTTGTTATTTTATGTATTCTTCATTAGATAGTGGCACAGGTGTGAGAGAAAAAATAAATAAGCACGATATATTCGTTAGGATTCATAACCGAAAAATGATTTAATAGCTCTCCAATTAATCGATTCGCTACGGAAGAAATTCAAATTGGCTCTCATTTCCTGTGGCCACCGCGAGAGGGCGCACGCACGGAGCACCTGTGCGCTGCATCCGGCCGGGCCAATTACTGGGCCTTTTACCCTAAATAAAGCTCCCTAACGACCGTTACTGGACACCGGTTAAAATTTGCGTCGAGATTCATTAATATCGCATGTAAATTGTGAATGTCATGTGTTGCGTGTAATGTGAACGCGGAACTTAATTATCGCTCTAACTCAGCTGATATTTTGACACAGTTTATGCAGTATGGCAAACAATATTTTTAGCTGTGATTCAGTCACATGCAACCAAATTGTAGAATAAATATGTATACTTTTGTTTTGGACAACACGCGTATCCTTTGTTAAATTCGAAGTTTTCAGGAGAATTCTTTTCCAGATGCAGTTGCTTATCCTTCTTTTACCGACCTTATTTAAATATTGAGGCCAACATTATTTATTAGTATTTATTGAATTGACAGTATTATGTTAGAACGGCGGGTTAATTGCGTAACACACAATCAGTGGTAATCGCTTTAATTTTGACACTTCAACAACATACATTGCGGTATTTTCGTTGTTGAGCAGACAAATTTTTCGAACATACGAAACAATGGATTAAAATATTCTTTAAAAATGATTCAGATTGTGATAAATTGTGTGTTATGCAATTAGGGTGCTGTTTGATAGTCTTTAAAAAAATATGTTGTGTTTATGCAGTATATGGCAAAAGGCAAAGTTGGACAGTATTGGACCCAGTAATATATCTTGGGGAACACCGATTTTTGTAAACTTATTATCTATACATTTCATGGTGAATATCTATGATGTCAAAAATTATGTACTGCGAACATGAATGTCAAACGTCTTTACCAAGTAAGAAAACCTTGTGCATGCAACTGTTAAAATTCATTGTTATGATGTGCTACGACCATTTTTTTTTTAATTTTCAAAAAACAGAACGGTCCTGTTCTGTTTTCTAAAAAGTCTGAGGAAAATCTACGTACGTAAAATAACGTGGCAATTTATTTAAATGATGTCATTAAAGCAACATTTGTAACATCTTGGAAGTTGTTATTTTCCCTAATAAGGCAGTTTGTCGCCGGTTCTAGATACTTAATTTACGTTTCTAGCTTGTACGTCACTAAGCATATAACGATGAAAGATGAAGTGCAAACCTTCGTAGTTCGCCATCCTCGCCGCCATCAATCTCGACCGTCTCGCATCCTAACTAACAAGACATACTTACCACTCAACTTTCAACCGACACACAATACTAAAAAAGCTCTGAATCGCTTCGGCACATACCAAACACAGACAACGATTAGATACATGCGATTTCATACACTGATACTTAAAGCCTTATTATCTTATATAGAGAGGTCGTTTCGGCGTTTTCGCTTCTATAAATGTCCCAAGATGTGTGATAAGATCTGCGCAAGCGTCTCAGATCGCCACCTATTTATTTATTTAATCAGGTTGAGCGACAGACAATGTGCCATTGTAAGTCCTGATTTATTGCTCCGCGCTCATCTATAATGGAGTCGATTCTTGTTTTATTAACAAGTAACTACACTTGTCTCATAAATTAATTGCTCACGAAATTGATTATGATTAATTTGACATAAATCCGATTGATTCTAATAAATATGTTTATACAAAAAGTAATATTTGATCAGGCAGGAGTTATAAAAATTTATCCGTGTTAACGTCCATGGATGCCGCTCTTGGACTATTAACAAAATTGATTCTTCAATTTAATTTTTGTTGCTTACAAATGGGTTGATTGAAACACGTATTATGGGCACAGGAATTGAGTCAGTTACCAATTAATTATGATAACAGCCTATTTTTTTGTATATAAATTCTGCGTCCGGAGCACAATATTTGCATAATCTCTTTTCTATTGGTGTACATGTTATGATATATTTTAATTGAAAGCTTTCTACGCAAAGCGCTCACAGTTATATTTATTTTGATGGCGGCACGTATGGACATTACGACTTTTTCATTCAAATTGGATCAACTTTATTGCACGAATTTTGAGCATAAAGTCATCAATTAACTATAAATCTGAGATTGGTTCGTGATTCCATCAAGCACAGTATATTCGGCCTTAACGACCGGGATTTATAAGCTTTTAAAACTATAATGTGTTGTTTCCCCGAATGAACCGCAAGGCGTATGAGGGTTTTGATACTTTTTTTTTTAAATTTACCTTTGAATATGTATGTTTATTTGTATACAGAGGTATTAAGTTTTATTTTAAACACCTGAATGCATTCTAAGAATAGTTGAAAACCACTCTAACAATGCAGAACGCACGTTAGTGTAAACTTGGGGCCATATTCGCTCCTCGTTTTGCATTTAAATTAAAACTATTCACAATATTAGCATAGAAATGGGTTCGATGGCTAATCGTTGCGGTGTCAAAAATGTTTAATTAAAAAGATTGATGCTTACCGGCGGAGTGGAGCACCAGAAGTACAGTGGAGTTGCAAACTTATCTAATTAGTTAGGGGAGAGGGCGGCGGGCGGTAGCGGGGGCTCCCCCGACGGGGTACGCGCAATTAGTGGTGATAGTCGATTAGCTCATCGTGTGCGGCTTTTGACAAATGTTGCCACTTATAAATTATTATTATTTATGCGTGACACGGAAAATTGACATAATTAATACCTTACGTCAATCCTCGTACCTTTGACTAAAATAATACGCGAAATAACATTTGAGCTGTCAAATAAGTTGTTGATAAGAGATCATTTAAGGCTTGTAGCGTGTCGGCATGAAAGGCAGTGTTTTATTATGAAGTTAGATAATAAATTGTTACGACTCAATCATTATTAAACTGCAATAAACAAATGCACAGCATAACTTCTCATGTCAAACCTATAAAATGCTATTAGTGGCAATAGTGACTACCAATTAAACGTTTTACTGGAACATTACTTCTAGTCTACTTTAATAATTTTGATTTCAACTTCAAGACAAATAATGTTCTGAATAAAACGATTAATGGTGGTCATATATTTCATCCTTTTTCAACCGACTACCAAGAAGGGTTATGTTTTTATTATTTTAACGTTTCTCATTAAGAAAATATATAGTGGTTGTTTTATAGAATTATGTTATAGCTATGTTAGCTACTTTCGAAGATTGATTAGTGAAAGTTTAGTAATAAATGAGGGACCGTAATACCGAGATAATTAATTCTTAGCGCAAGTTAATTGATATTGGTATTAACAGTAATTAGAAAAGTTTTGCTATACCGTTTTTGTTGTACGATTATTTACAACGTTATATTTCATAATGGCTTTTAGGTGAGACCTTTAAATATTATGTCTAATATACCCCTTTACAAAACCTAGTCCAACTCATTAGCGAGATTTAATTGTTTCTCGTTAACATAATTGCAGGATAGTCTCGTTAAACAGCGATCACAGGAGTACAATAAAGCGCTTTAACTAACGGACGGCACCTCTGATGTTTTAATAATACATGCTTCGCGAGCGGTGGGACGCGTTGCTAATAATTACGTCGTCATTACAGCGCGGTGGCCACATCGCACTATCACCGACTACGCCCCTAACACTTGTTAGTTTTTCCTCTCTAGTAGTAGTAATAGTTTCGCTAAGCGCCGGCACTGGAGTGAACAAGGCGTTTAATGAAAGGCCGCTCACCTCAGCCGCTGTCGGTCTGCTCATCGCATGCGCCTTAATTAGTTCAGACCGCCCCTAACGGGCTTATTTTGTTTTTCTCGGATAATTTTTAATTAAACGCTTGATTAAAATGAAAGTTTGCGTAAGTAGCGAGCGAGGAACAATCGAGCCAGAGTTTAGGATAATGAATTGATGGTGTTACTTTGCTCGCTTGCCGCTCGCTAGGGACTTAATTAAAAATCGCCGATAGAATGTGTAGAGGGGAGTTTGAAACGAGTTTATGGAACTTGGTCCGGAGCCTTTGTTGTTTTACTATGTCAATTTGAATACGAGATTGCCTCACAGTTAACGAACGTAACTCTAAATAAAATTTCGCTGGAAATATGTATATAGAAAACAATTTGTTATAGAAAACATTAATGTGACAAACAGTCACATTAATGTTGAATTGATTGACACTGAATCCGTATTTAATATTATAGATTCGAAAGTAACTTCCTATGTTTGTTCCCTTCTCACGGCTAAAACACTGAACGGATTTCGATAAAATTTGGCAAGGAGATAGATGGCATCCTGGGGAAGGATGGGCTACTTTTTGTACCGGTAGCAAGTTCTCATGGGATAATTTCCGTCCTCCACGCTGGCGAAGTCGCGGGCAGAAACTAGTATGTTGTATGATACGTAACTTTAAACATGAAACATATATTTTTCAAGTCAGGCATTCCTGAAACTTCTTTCGTAATCTTATAGCCAATGTTTATCCTAAAACTACCACAACAGTGGGCCAAGACAATAAGCATTCACTTCGGAACTCTTCGGATAAGGTACTCAGGAGTATTGTAAATGCGCCCTGGTATATATATAACAAATGACGACCTCCACCGTGACCTAAAAATGGAACCCGTCACCAACATGATACAAAAATTTGCTGAGGCCCATGAACACCGACTCGGCCGACATGTGAACATCGAGGCAATTCAGCTGTTATCTATTCTCATCCGTCGACAAAACTCGTTTCTATGGACATGCTACATGTGTTGCAAGACAGAGTAAAACTATCATACATCCATAAAATCCCTAAACACTAAGCAGGCAGACGACACCATGTTCCATCATTAAGCTCAATCGTATGCGACTCGTTCGGAATAATAAACATGATATTCATTAAAGCGATCCGATTTGTCAAACCGCTTGATTCATCCGCGTGCGAGCCCTAGACGGCGCGACCGCGAATATCAACAGGGTTACCAGTACCACTGCGAGTACAGAAACTGATCTTTGAATTCATTTTAGTCTGTTAACAGTTTTATTTAAGTTAGGATTTATACTGTAATTTTGTTTAACGCACATTTCATTTCCAAACTGATTAATTAAAGAAAATTTAATTATTTTGTGAATGAGGAAAGTTTTGAGTATGAATGTGGGTAGAAGAGTAGAGGTAAAAAACGATGAATGGACTGTGTGAAAGCTGACTTGACTTAAAAAAGGGCGGGAAATCATAGATGACGCAAGAGAATGATGATCTTACTTATTTTGTGATCAAAGCATAGAAGTAGTAGTAAGTATAGTCAGATTCAAACTATTTGGCGGCTTAGCACATGAGGCGAGTCGCTGCGCAGTACAGTCCGCGAGGCCTAAACTGAGCTTTGCAGGGACGCACAGCGCCTCAGGCCGGTTTAAACCAAGCAAAAGACGCGTCGCTATGTGCACTCACACAAATGCAAAGCTCAGCTTAGGCCTCGGGGAGTGTAACAAATTCCCGTGTCAGCGGGAGTGAAGGGTGAGGTACTGCGCAGCGAGTAGCGCACTTCAGAGCCGCCGATTTTAATCGGACTATACCTACTAATTATTTTTGATAATATTATTATAATCAAAGTCTTTTCTGGTAGCTTAACTTAGTATGTCAGAAACAATCTTTGTTGTATTAGTCTGTCTCTCAATAATTAGTCTTTAATCTCAGGTTGGTTACGGCTGTTTGATTATTTATTTAATAAAGTAGAGAAGTTGCAGAGATCGCAGAAAGCGATTAGGCGATATTGTGTATTTTGTAGTGTTCGTCTTTTTTTTTTGTTATGAGTTAATGTGGTGTAAAATAAAGTATATATAAATAAATAAAGTATTAACAGTAGATAAATTAACAGCTACAAGTACCTATATTACTTTTACCGATATCATCTTAAAACAACCGAACCAATATTTCCGCTAATTACTGCAGTTTGATGCAAAATCTTAATCCCATTAATTTGACTGCGAGGATATACCCTCATACGTTTTAACGGGTTGCATTAGTCAACCCTATCGCGAGCATGTGTCATTAGCAAATTCTTGGCTTGTCGTCGCCACGCGCCGCTAACGAGTCGCTCTAACGACGTGCTAACTTGATACACAGACGATGGTGCGTCCCGCCTCCGAAGTCCCCGCTTGCATTCTGATCATATGCACGCAATCAAACTATTGGCGTCTCCTAAATTATCGACTGGGAAGATATTAAACTATTTTGGCCGATAGAATAAATCAAATACACATAACATTACATAAACACACGCCTGGGGTAGGCAGAAACCACAGAGCGCCATGGCCACCTGCTACGATCCTTACATATTATTTTTTCCTCGTTCAAGTTCATACACCTGAGGCCCCAATGTGAGTTTTTTTTTACCAACTCGACTTTACGCATAGACCGCATTCAGCTCTCCAATTGGCCCTTCGCAATCGGAGCGCAACTTCAGATTGGTGAAGGGCCAATCGGAGCGCCGAACGCGGTCGATGCGTAAAGTCGAGATGGTTAAAAGAAACTCACACTAGAGCCTCTGGTCATACACGCACGCCGGTTACGCACCTGAGCTTTCTGAAGAACATCAACAAGAAAATCATCATAAATAAAATAGTGTACTTGAAAACGTCAAATGAAAACCACGCCGGTTACGCACAGTGAAGGGTTCTGTAGTTGGGATGAATATTTAGATACGCAGTATTGATTTTATCGACAGCAAGAAATAAGTTCGTATTTCATAGTAATTTTCGAATAACAAAGTTATTTCTGCAGTTGTAACCGAAAGTGCTTCAAGAAGTAACCGGCGAAGATGTAGGTCCTTTAATGCACTGCTTCCTAACCTGTCGGCATATAACATGTATAATGTTATAAACAAAATAAACAATATTAATTTGTTCAAGACTTAAAGCTATTTACAATTATTTTACCTTAAATTACACTTTACTTACTTTACTTTACTTACTTGCCATTAAGGCAAGATACAGAACATGTGAACCTAGGCTTAAACTAGGAGGACTCCTGTGCTCTATGCACCAGTTCCTTCCGTCACCACAAATCAAATCAAATCAAAATATTTTATTTCACATAAACCTACATGGGCACTTATGAAACGTCAGATTCTAGGTGCACGGTTCCAATTGGTCGTTTCCTATGGAGAAGAGCCGGCAAGAAACTCCATGGTTACTCTTTTAAAAATATTTGTCTTTTACAATATTTTTTAGTTACAGTGTTAATAAGTATGGGAGTACAGTGTAGGCCTGTCAAAAAGTACCATATGTTAAACAAATAGACAATGGTATATAAATTTAGAATCCAATGGTATATAAATTTAGGCCTACGACGTTCTCACATTTACAAAATATTGTATTATGTATTGCACAAATGTTATATTATGTATTGCATCACCAAAAGTGTGATCAATTAAATCAGAAATTGCATTACACTGAGTGGATCAGTGCCCGCGGCCAAATACTCAGTAGCGAGAGTTAAAGTTAAACTTTCACAAACGATCAATTAATATTGAAAGTATTTCACAACGATACATGACAGAACTAACTTCTTTTCATTCACCATCAGAACTGTCGTAATCCAATTAGCAAGTGTAAATGTGTTAGTACAAATTAGTCTCGTGATACTGGCTCAAATCCAGACGCCATTAAATATCTGAATAAGTAGTACTCCATGTTAATAAAAGCGAATAAAAATTTAAGTAGGCGACGCTGAATTAAATAATCCCCTTTGATACTCATAATGGCGTCGTTTAAAGATTTCTAGGGTCCTTTCCTTAAGTCTGATAGCAAACACGAGGAAGCAACAAGTGATCCCGGCCCGGACGCATCTCGCCTCTACTGAGAGGCATTCGTCTTGAGCCAATCGTCCCACCTCCTCCCTGCCACAATGTGGCCCGAACTTTTTCTTATAATAGCACTTTCGTGATTATTAATTTAGTAGTTTTTTTATTATTATTTGGTTTCATATAATTTATGTTGCACCTTTATTATTATTACCACTGTATACGTACGATACAATAACTAAGGGATTATATACTTTTAATTAGCAAGCTATATTTAGTAGTTTTCTGTGAACAAACTTTTAAAAACAAACGTTTAAAACAACATTGTGTTTATTCCCAAATAAGGACATCAAAGAGGAAAGAAGGATGAAAATCTGATATTTAATTAAACACGTATGCGTTGAACCATGGTTCAACGCATACGTGCAACGCATGGGTTTATAAATGTTGCGGCATGCCGCAACATTTATAATTATATCGTTAGAATTAACTACTGACTCATGTAATAGTTATCGGTACGTATGTACTCAGCAAATTCTAGGAAAACCCGCAGATAATTATGCGTATTTTTCATGTTACTCCCCACTTACATTATATTTAGAAACGATAACAGCGCCCTCTGGCGAGCCTCCACACCCTCGCTCTAATGATCTTGTCAAGAGGTTTTAAATTATGTTCCTTACAACAATCCAAAGTCGACACGTACACAACCGTGAGACTGAAGACGCTCCCTTAATGAATAAAATAACATGTCAAGATACAGTCTACATCTTAAATTAATGAGGATTCACGGCGACGTATTCAATTTTACAAGTAACGAAGGCAAATAAACTTTGAGTAGGCACCGCACCCGCTTGGTATTCGAGAAACTTTCGCATTTATTAAACTCATGCTAAACACACACTCCTTAATTAATATCAGTATGAAAGGAAACCTAAAAGTTGTCGATTAGAAATTCTTAACAACTTTCAACTACATGAATGTTAATAAATTTACAAATCTCGATGAGAGGTATCGAACTAAGCGCGTCCTTTATCAGTTTGAAATGTTCAAACCCAAACTAAACTTGTTAAAGTCACACGGTCGAATAAATAAAACAACTTCGCGTGTGTTAATGTCCTCGTTTTAATTAAGTCCGTTCCGAGAATTGATGTGCGATGTACAACGTTCAGAAGATTCGTAAGGAAATATTAAACATATTAATTTTCTTAATTATTTATAAATTACGTCTCTACCGGCCTTCAATAGCTAATCACAACGCAATATATCTCTTTCATCCAAATTAAGTGCTCAGAATTGACTAGTCTAAAAAATAGTAGATTTATTTAGGTATTCATGGAGTTCGAGCCACTTAGGTTAGCGTAGAGATTTATTGGTCTGTCAACCTTGCTTAAATTTCTGCCATATGTGTGAACAGCAAAAATTTTGTTTTGTTTGTTTGTTTGTTTGGCATCTCGCAGGTCAACCTATGCGGTTGTCGTCTGCTTAAGCGGACTTGCCTGTGGATTCCCTAATAAATTAAGGCCTCCAGCCAGGACTTAAACTTATATACTAACTAAAACTAAGCGACAACGCTAAGGGCACCCCCTGTGGGGTACGAACCTCGGCTTAGGGCGTCGCTGGAAGAGGGCAGCAAATGACTAGCTGGATCAGGATTGGTATTATTTATGGACGAATTTAAAGCTACAGGCTCAGCGGCGCGGGCTGGCTCGAGCAAGGGTCGGGAGGGGGCAAAAATTTTGAGTTCCGAAACACTATATGTATTAGAGTGTTGGGCTGTTTCCCGTTTTTTTCTCGAGTATAATCCGCACATCTTCCCGTACAAACCCCGCGAGCGTCCAACACCCAACACAAATAGATTCGTACATGTTTGTCTTGGCTCGGTTTAATTAATTTTACCTTCATACGCCGATACTGTTTGTCGGGCGCTCCTTAATTGAAAACGCTCTTACCGGAGTAAATGAAACGAAATCCTATTTGCTCCGAGTGATTGAAGCGAATTTATCTTTTAAGACTTTCAAATTTATCTTTAACCCATTCCCAATGATCGGCGTTGAATAATTTCAAAACGAATAACGCTAAGAAGCGAGGGTAATAATTTTTTTATTGGTTTCGGCCGGATTGTTATTGCGATTTATTAATATTCAGGCCGGTTGTAAATAATACGGGCTCGCCGGCGACGCTAATAGCGATTGCAATAATGACTCATTAAGTATTAAATGCCACTATTAAACTGCCACAGTCGCAGCGTTCTCACAGTTGGACGCGATTTTTGGCAGGATACAAGTCATTAACTTAAACCGAGTTTTCCGTCAAGATTTACAACAAGTTGCGGACTTCAGTCAGTCAGTGCAGCCTAACTGCGCATTTTAGAAACTTTATGCGGAATCATGGTGGTTAACAAGCTTAATAATAATAGATTAGAGCTAGCAAGCGACGTCTGAACTGAACTGAAATACAGATTGTAATTATTTAGCTGCAACGAGGTTCTAAGGGCTGTCATGTTGACTTTTAGGTTCATTGCTGAAGCAGATATAACATTTAATTGCTGACTTCACTTTATTCTGGTATCTCAGCTCGAGGAGGAATCGTAATCAAACATTTATACACAACCATAGCCGAGGTTCTAAAGTACTAAAAGTCAGGTTATCTTTTGGACTTTCTCTGTCGTTTCCCGATCCCATAATACGCTAAACCAGTGATAACTAACTTCGACTAAAGTAAAATCTTGTGACGTCATCAGTTTGATAATAAACCCGTTTGTAAAAACCACAATGTTTTCCACACCATCATTAAACATTCTTATTCAACCAATAAAATGAAAATATGAGCCAATGTGGTCATTAAATTTTAACGCGAAATATAAACAAGACGATGACACTTATCAAAGGTATTATGAAGTTTATCTTATCAGCTGTGTTTACACGTTTTATGGTCATAAACCATTCAATATGGCGGCTTGATGCCTCATTAATTATACGCTAAATCACTACGGAACGAACGATTGATTTTTATATAGCGATGAAAAAGTTAAAGGAGAAATACAGCTTAATGGCTGCGAAATGATGATTGATAAATTGTTTTATTAAAATTCGAACTGCAGAGGTGGTCTTGGTATAAGAATACCACGTCGCTTCTCGTAAACGTTGTGAAAGTCATATGTCAGTTTAATACTCGTAGAAGCATATCTATTGGTGCTCAAATAGGGGATTTTTTTCAAACAAGGAAAGTTTTTCAAACAGGAACCTCCTATGCTCCTAGAAGTCCCATCCGTGCTTCGGAAAGCACGTTCAGCCGTTAGTCCCGGCTATCATTTGATATTAATGAATGAGATTATTGAGTGGATCTTTGACAGTCGTCTGAAGCCCGAAAGTCTCATAACCAGTCTTACCAAGGGGTACCATATTACCCAGTAACTGGGTTGTAGAGGGCAGATAGGGCAGTCGCTCCATATGAAATACTAGTATTCGGCTGAAAAGGCATACTGACAACGCATATGCTGATAAGGCATAGGCAGATAGATAGTGATCCTCATAGAACTTCCTTTTCAGCACAGTTTTCAATGTTATTGAAAGCAAACAGTTTTCCGAAAAAGTTTTACCTACTAATAATTTGACGTGTAAAAGTGTTTGTACAAACCTACTTACAGAAATAAAATCATTTATCATTTAACAATAAGCACGCCACATGACATAGATTGGCATTACATGAATTTTCTCGCATTTGTTAAAGAAGGTTTGACAAGATGGCGTCCCCAATTTCAAGCACATCTTCTAGCGTGGAACTAGCAATAATTTTATAAATACATCTACTCAATAATTTAGTGTTCAAACAGCAGTACAAATAAGCATGTATATTTGAGTGATTTATAGTCAACGTTGTTACTTTATTATCCATTTATCAAAGCTTAACGAGCAATAATAGTGGCATTTTAACGGATTGAAGCCAGCTTGTTAAAATTGTTAGCTCTTAGTACCTCGGATGTCGATCATTCTAATCTTCAATTTAAACATTCTGTAGAAGCAGGTCGTTTAAAATACTTCGAGAATATTTCAATACTAGTAATTAGTTCGAGTTTTAATGACTAACTAGAAAAGTAGGTTTTAAATTGCTTTTTTCTTTGATTAAAGGCTTTTTTTAATTTGTTCGTACATTAATTTGTGATTTGTAAAGTTACTTCATTAATTTTTTATTATATAAAAGCGAAGTTCTTATTAGGGTGGTCGAATCTGGTCTTCAGTAAACACTAGGTATGCTAGATCCGACCTTAGAAGTACCAATAACCTTTCCCCATCAAAGGAGATCAAATGCCAATTTGTCTCCGCACTGGGCGTTTGCCCATCCCCTGGGCCCGGGGTATTTGAGCTTCTAAAACAAACTAAAATAAGGCTGTCTTGTTCCAGAATGTTCGGTTCAGGCGGCGCGTGCGCAGCGTGCGGGCAGGCCATCCCCGCCAGCGAGTTCGTGATGAGGACGAACGCGCCGCAGCAGCCGCTCCACGTGTTCCACATAAAGTGCTTCGCCTGCTCCAAGTGCGGATCACACCTCATGCAGGGCGATAGGTTAGTGTACAATGAAAAAAAAAAAACTGCGAGCACAGAGACTACCCTAGACTAACGTCGGTACACCGATTGCTAAATGTTGCACAGGGATGTGCTGGTCTCTAATGAAACCCTAGGGCTCACTACATGAGCAAATAGTGAACACCTGGGTAAAGTTTGTGTAGAAAAAATCCCTAACTAGCCGGTCTTATCCTTTAGCGCCAGAAATAAAACACTGGTGGTCTGGTGATCATATCAACCGTGTCGGAAACTAACAGGGATACCATTGTACTTATCTACGGCTAGAATGGTAAAAGCTTGATGTCTTGAGCTTTGAATGTGAAACTTTTCTTGAACCACAGACCAGAACTGCTCACCAAAACACCAACTCAACTCCAATAATTATATCCTCAGGTATTACATGCTCGCGGGCTCACTAGTGTGCGAGCAGGACTGGCAGAAGCTGATGAAGAGCGCGAACGCGACGGGGGCGCCCGGCGCGCCCATGCGCAAGAACAAAGTGGGCCGCCCGCGCCGTTCGCGCGAATGAGCTCCGGCTGCGCGCGCGCAGGCGCCACAACCCTCGCATAAAGACTATGAGGAGGTTTGTACTGGAAACTGTAAATTTTTAATTCATTGATACTTTTAAGGTGCTCGGTGGTTATGTTCCTTCACTATAGAGTTCTTTGAAATTCTAGCAATTTTGAAAAAATCATCCACACGTCACTTTGTGACGACAAACGTTTCAGCTTTGTTTCTTTTTTCATTTAGATTCGGTTAGAATAGATCTGCAGCTTAACATCTTATATAATGTTCCCACTGCTGGGACACAGGCCTCCTCTCGGTGAGAGGTAGTGATCCGTAATCCACCACGCGGCCCCAGTGCGGGTTGGTAGATATCACATGTCTGCGAATTTGTGGTTCTAGGACATGCTGGTTTGCTTTGCTTCTTATACAACATCTAAATCTTATAACACAGAACGCATAAAAATACGCAATTCCACTGAACTTAAGAACTCACATCTTTGTTTAGATATAATAAAGAACATCACTGACCAGAACCGAGTATGACCGAATACATACCTCATAAATATCCAACAAAATCGATTAATTTAATAGAATAAAAACTTTCCGAATCAACAATGATTAAATTAATCGACTATAAATCGATTACCAGAATCGATCATTGTGCCGCGCCTCTACATTCTTTAATAAACCTTCGAAGGTTTAAGTCGTGGGCGGGTTCACGCTTGACCTTTGCCGCCAAACACTTACATGTCGTGACTAGCATGATCTTTAATTAAGGTATTTCCTAAGCTTAATTAATTGCGTTAATTATTGTCTGCCGGGGGGCGGGTTGATTGAAACCGCGGTGAATTACCAATTGAATGGAGTATTCAGAAATCGGTATTTCCAGTTCTGTAAGTACTTCCGTTAATTAGGTGACGTAATTAGGGAATGTTTGTGTATGCAGTTTTAGTTACGTAAGTAATTATTTGTTGTTATCAGAAATACATAAGAGCCGGTAATGTATCTCTACTGAATTAAATAAAGACGCAAAAGAAGATACTGTTACTGATTACCGTTCCATACAAATTTTTCTTTATAACTAACCACAACTCGGACTTCAATAACAAGGAATACGACAAAAAGTACCTTATAAAGACAATTCAATTAATTAAGACTAGTATAATCAGCAGCCTAATTGTGTAACACATTTTCGTAAACGATTACGACTAATCTGTTTGATTTTGACAGTTCAACAACATTCATTGCGTTATTTATATTGTTGAGCAAAACTTTTTATCGAACTTATGAAGCAATGGATAAGCAATCTGTTTCAAAACGATTCAGATTCCGGTTGATTGTGTATTACGCAATTAGGGTACAGTTCTAAAAATAATAAGGCGTAATTTTAGTACCATGTGTGTTCCTATGTGTATTGTTATCAGCCAGTTTCTGTCACAAATACGGAACCGTTTCACCTATTAAAATGTTTGTTGATAAAAAGCAACTTCAGTCGGTAATTTAATCATTATGACACGTTATAGAAATAATAAAGCGCAGTACTAAAGTACTTCCTACACATTTTTGTATGTACTGTAAATGTTGTCTGAAAAATGGAAACTTACATCTTGCAGGCTGCTAGAAAAGTGTCTCTGGTTGAATTCGTTCGAATATGCGGTAATCGTTTTCATAGAACGCATACGAATGTTATGTGACAGGCGCGTAAAAGTGAGCAATAAGCTTAAAATAAATAGTGATAATTCAGTATTGCTTTTAATTTTCTTACATGCTGAACCAACAGATGTTGTTCAGTATACGCGATTGTTTATATTTTTTCGGAAAACTTCCAATTTCTCTTTCCATATAAACCTAAGTCGGACTGTAAGATCATTTTAAAACAACAAAAAAATAGCCTAATCAGTCCAGCCGTTGTTAAGGGATGCGCTTACCAACGAACAGCATTTTAATTTTATTAAAATTTCGACTTCTCACGACTTCCACACCAACGAAGTCGCGGCAGAATCTATTATATGTGTATGTATGATGTAGCGCCTTCCCCATGGGCGCGCTTAACAGTACCACATTGTTATCAGCCAATTTCTGTGCCAAGTACGGAACAGTTTCACTTATTTACATTTTTAAGCGGTAAGTGTTGATAAAAAGCAATTTTAGTCGGTAACGGTTTAATTAAGCAGTCGTTTGTCGTGTAACTAGGTAATTTGCTGTTGTCTATGGCAGTAACTGAGGCGGAGAGATAAAAGTGACAGAGCTCGTAAAGTGCTCGCACGTAGCTGGTAGAGCGGTTGTAATAGGAAGTTACATGACTGTGTACTTTGTCGTGTGATGGCTTAAGACGAATATGGATCGAAGAAGGATCAGGCGTTTTTTTTAATACAAGATGGCAGTTACATCGATGCACAACCTGTGACCATGAATTCATAATTCTGGACCCCAACTGCGTTGAAATATAAGACGGTTAATTTAAAAAAAACAGCTGCCACCCCTGATCCCACTGTTCGCTGTTAGTACAGGGTACTCGCTTAAGTACTGCCGAGAGCAGCTACAGGAAAACCTTCATTTATGGAGCTTGCTCACAAAGCGTTTGGGTGTTTTTCAATTGGGAGAACGTTCTTGTTCCTAGATCTATATTTCTATTGGTTTCGTAGCCAGTAGCACAATATGAGGCCATATTATACCTATATGTTATGGACTGCCTCGTAGGTCTAGTGGTCGCAAGAGCTACTGCTGAACATGAGGTCCTGGGTTCGATTCCCAGGTCGGCAAATCGTTATTGGGTTTTCCTATCTAGAATTTCTCAGTAGCAGCCCGGAGTCTGGATTTGTGCCCGGTTGATGGCAATAGGATCGCCTCCTATTACATGGGACTTAAACGTAACTGGCGAAATGTGGGTGTACCTTATGTATACCTCTGCCTAAACCTACTAGGATTACAGGCGTTGTTATGTTATTATATGCTTATGAAGTTGAGTAAGTGTTACCCTCATCGATTTGTCCGAAACAAACCTAAACCACCTTGTCTAACCAACAAAAGAAAAAAAGTAACATCAGGGTAGACCTCTTTCTTACCCACAGACAAAAAAAGACTAATCAAAAACATTTAACATACCATTTTTCTAAAAGCCAATACCAATATTTTTAAAGCAACGCCACAGAGCCGGTCCTCTCAGACGTGTTAAAAATTCACGAATCATAAGCGAAACAGAGGGATGAAGGCAAAGCTGTGCCGGAAACCATTTGCACTCACGATACAACCACTCAGTGCGAGCGGATTAGGTAGCGGAGCGGGCGCGGGCGGCTGTGTGGCGATCATAATTACTGAAATACACGGCTGTATTGAGTAGGCTTTCGTCGAAATGTACTCTGTTTACCGGTGCATTAACGTCATCAATGAGGGCAGGATTAAGTTTTGAAATTGACGTCAAAGTGGAAGCTTCATTGCAGCATTCCCGCCTTTCATCATGATTGTTGACCATGTTAAAATTTCTCGAATACATTTCATAGTTACCGCGCTGTTGATATTATTAAAAATTGAAATTATTAGACTTGCGAACTCCGCAAATAGAAGAAAAAAATAGAAGAAATTAATACAATTAAGCTGTTCAATGAGCAACGCACAATGAGCGCCGTTGTTAATGTGATGGAGTTACCAGCACGGAACGCACTTCGGACCATATTTTATAAACTTACTCGCGGCGTAGTAAACAAATGAAGTGCTAATGTGCTGGCGAACGGGCGCAAATAAAATTTCATCTACTGAAAAAAGAAACAACTTTATTCCGGTGACAGTGGCCTATTTGTAATTTCGTAGCCCCTAAGCTGCTACGCGACTACGCCGTAGCAGCCAGTTTACTTTGACCTTTGTCTACTTTTTGTTTGCTGACGTGTGATTTAGCTGAGCACTCCATGTATTAAAAACCCCATGGCCCTGCACAACTGTCTATAAAGTACCAACGTTACTGACATACGGTACTACGTCCGCCACGTCGGGGCAGTTAGGCTCAAATAATAATGATACTTATTAGTGCTTTAAAGCAAATTTCTAATTGCAGTACTTGTCGAACAAGAGGATAGTCCGAACAGTTAATTATCCCTTGGAGCGGACGTCGTCCGGTGGCCGCGGGCGCCGGCTCGTCTCGCCCCGGACTTGCTTACGGGTTGCGGCGCTCACACAAAATGCACCGCTAACCAATTCCGAAGTTTAAACACTCTCAAACTTATTTCGGCAACTCATAAAACTATTGTCCAGCCTTGTTAATGAACTAACAAGTTGTGGGCACGCTAGTAAACTCAACTACGCTACAACGCTTCTAGCTAACGTTGGAAATATCTCACACGTCAAATATGCAGGGCATGTGAAAAAATGTTTGTAAATAAAATGATCGTTTTTTTGCGAACCTAATTAATTTCGCTCTCATATTATTCAAAAGCGCGTGTCTATTACTCCCTTCTATTAATACATTTAATAAAACTACCAGTGTAATAACAAAGGATGTAGTTGTTATTACTTTGTGCTCAAAGGCTCGATGTTAATTGGGAAACACCTGAAAATGACAGCACCTTTATGGTCGGTATGTTTGGCGTAAAAATCTAGTCCGGGTGAAACAGCCGCTGGCCGGTGGCTCAAAGACTTGACCGTTCACCCAGCGGCTTTGTAACACGATTACGCCACGCCGCCGACTTGTCGAAAGTTAATTAAATAACGTTTTTCCAAATTACCTGGCGGGCTCGACATCAAAGTGCCTTCGCTCTCGCTACGGGAATCTTTCCACAAAGGGCCGGCTGCGGGCGAGGTCCGTCCCTCTGATGAACTGCAGAGGACAGCTGATACTGAGATCTTCAAGCTTTTGTCGATTCTCAACGAGTTTACCGTGAGAGGTTTTTTTAGCTAGTAAGTACTCGATCATAAACAATTCACTTTCAACAATTAAACTCTTGGACGTTTTGATTGATGACTGATATCTATTGTCTATCTAATTCAATCGGCCTCAAAGCTTGTGGCACGCGAAGTAAGGGGTCGTTTGCACTGTGCGGCACGACACGCTAGTTCTGTGTACATTTTGTAGGCATCCGTAACTGAAATTTTACCCAAGTACCCAAATTTATTTTTGTTGGAAAGCCAATTAATGTGTCTAGCTATCTGTTGTGTGAAAGGATAATTGAATCTGAACTTCAACAATTTTTACAGGTTTCAAAAGGCTTGTTGTTACCTAACCAAACCTGTACATTTTTGTATGATTCTTAACATTTCCTTCAAAATTAAATGCCTCCAATAAGCCGTGACTCTGTTATTTCAATAATCACGGCCAATTTACTCTTCGTATTTTTTTCTTTACGAAGTAAGTCGGGGGGTTGTTTACATTATATTTTACTGGAGGTAGTTTGATCGAACGCCCTTCGTGGGAGCGGGTCGGGCATCGAACCCGCTACCGTTGCGTGCCGCCGCCGATCAGCTGCTCTCACCTCTAATCACTCTACACTAATTACTCGTTTTAACTGACGCTGTAAAAAACAAACCACTAAATGTCTGTATTTTAAAAATTCGGAACATTAACGCCTTGTTCTAGCAAGTGAAAAAAAAGGATCGTACGGCCCCGACTTACGAGTTGTATGTCGTGGGTTTGAACCTAGGCGGGCACTTTACTTTGTGTAAATAATTTTATCACTACTGTCCTAGAATCAATTATTCGAAGACATGTGACATCTACCAACCTGCACTAGGCCCGCGTGGTGGATAAAAGCCCACTCACTTTTAAAGAGGCGAGGCCTGTGTCCAAGAAGTTTGAATATTACAGGCTGATTATGCATAGTAAGCAAGAGATGTCTTAAGTCAAATGGACTTAATAATAATTCGTTTTTTTTTCCTTCTTACAAACAGATCATTAATTTCTTAAAAGCATAATATGCGTATTATTTACACAACCGTCCTCCTACTTTAAAAGTCAAACCAATTTAACGACGATCACAAATCAAATTCCTTGGCCTGAATACATCGTCTTCGCAATAGCAGATAAGATGATAAACAACCTCTCAGCCTTCGAACAAAGCACCAAAAATTAATGAAAATACACCGCCTTACATTTTTGATGAAATGTTACTTTCACTTTAGGTACAGAACCTTAATAAAAATATAACCGTAATTACTCGCGCAAGGCAATCCGCTTCAAACAAAGTATGTCAAGAAATTTGTATTTAATTTATTCATTGAGCTTGGGTTCGTGTCTAGTTTAGTTATTACGAGGTAGTTAAGGCGTCAGGAGGTTTAGAAATTAATCACATCGTGACACTAAGGCTTAGCGCACACTCGCCCCTTACCCTGCACTCTGTGATCACGAAAAATCATACGGTCAGTCGTGTGAAACGGCTCCAGCGCTCGTGGCCAATCGCGAGACACACATTATTTAACCATACGGCTCGTAATTCAGTCACGACTTGATCATGTTGAGAGGCAGTGGCAATCAACCGTATGTGCTCGACCTAAGTGAGCGCGTGCCTCCAAAAGTGGATACGACACTAAATAAATACTCCATTGAAAAAAAAGCGCGGGAAACTTCGAACATGGCGGACGCGTCGTTTTTGAAAATAATTCTTTGTTTCCTTTGTAATAAACTAAACGTCACATTGGCTGAATGCACAAACCGTGCGTGCCAAAAGCAAAAAAAAAAACTCCATTATCTAAATTAAATCATTGTTTAACAGGCAGACGTATTTTAAGCAAGCTTTAATAAAAAAGCATAGCTTATTGCATTACGACTAAAAGGAACACAAAATCGATTTATGGAAACATAAAAAGTATAATCCTCTAATTACGTACCTACCTACATTAGAATAAAACATGAAATATAAAGAAAACTAATTAACGCCAGTCGTTCACATGTGGAGACAATTTACGTCTCTGGCTCTAATTTAAAATTAATACCGTCGGGCTGGTGGAAAATTTGAAAAGTTTGAACGACGTCGCCGGGCCCTCGCTCCGCCGATTGCATTTTTATACGAGTAAGACAACCTCTTAGCTTATTAGGGAAGCCAGTTATTAGAGGTCCGTAGGATTTCTCTGCGGACGCGGTGCGTGGCCTCGAAACCAACTCGCCCCGAGTTGGCCACGCAGCGCCACTTAATTAGTTAAATGAATACGTTCTTATTTCTTTCCTCTATTATTATAGACGTAACGTGTACAATAAACCCAGTTCCCTGCTGCGACTTTGCAATCTGAGCGTCTATTCAAATCCGCTAAATTGAAACAGAGCTTTCTGTCATTTAATTTGGGATCGGCGGCACATTTTGGGGCAGAGCGGTGATGCACTTATGCACCGGCACATTTCCCACAGCCCGGTGCGCCGGATCCGCATCCGCACGCGACAAAGGACATCCGCCCACAATAGTTCCATTAAAATAATGCAAGTAAATGAGGATTTGCGGAGACGAGTCCACAGAAGCCGCTGGCGACCGCTCGCTTACAATGCGCAGGCTCCCGGCTGCGACGGCGCTTAAAACACTATACGCGAACATGTTTCATTAGCTAAGTGGAAGGCTTTTGGTGGCTGAATCTGTGTAATGCAGCTAGCTAGACTAGACGCAGCGTCGCTTTTACTTAAACGCCCTAATTAAAACGCCCCCTCCCCACTAAGGGCGCAGTTTTAAACTCGGTTCAACTAGTTTTGAGTGGCCAATTTAGTTTTAGTGTTACTCCGTGTTTGAGATACAAATTTTAAGTTCGTGCATCAAAAGCGTCATAGTAACGTTTTTAATGAGTTTCGAGCTTTAATTGCAGTATTTACGGTTAGCTGGCGATTAGACAGGCAATGTTTAGTTTCAATACTTGCCTGTCGAAGATGTAAATGTTCGGTAGTCAGCCTTCTTTCTACCAATAACCAGTCCCAATGACCGCGGTAGGATGACGACATAGTTAGTTGTGAACAGTACCTGCTTACAAAATTTTAAGGAAAAGAAGTTTCGCCAAAACATGTTCGAAATGATAAATGATTTTATTTTATTTCTGTAAGTACGTTTGTACAAACACTTTTACACGTCAAACATTTTTTTAAACTAGATGAGGTCGGCGTTTCCTATCTGACTACTCTGAAAAGAAAGGCCGAAACAAACGCAGAGGTCACAATCTATTTTAAAGTCCAGACATAATGTTGGTCAGATCATGTGAAGACCATGTGGATTGATGTCTGAAATGGTCTTTTGAACCACACAGATTGAGTGGACCAGTCCAGTCAGTGCACGCATTTGTCAGTAATCGTGCAGCTCAACTCATAACATAAGGAGCTCAACGATAGGACGAACAATACCAAAGAAAAGACATAGGGTAGGCCACATAATTACTCAAACCGCCAGACCACGATTAAGATTAAAACTAACTGAGATAATAAAAAAAAACACAAAAGTTAAAAGCAATGACCCACATAGTCTTAAAATTTAAATAATCCTTAAGTAAGTAAATATTCATGTCATTGTTTATTTTACAGATCATAATTATATGAGGACCGTGTAGGTAGGTGATCAATTAAGGTATTAATATTAATACCCAACGTCCTTGACTCCTGTTAAACCTACATAGGGTAAAAATAAACATAACGAAGCCGAGAGTCGCTCGTTCTCGCCGTCATAGTCACTGTAATTTTTTTTCGTACTGGACCTTACCTTACGGAGATATTGACGGTCAAAGTTCCAACTTTTACTAACGTAGTTTTTCACGAAAACCAGTTTTTATTTTTATAATATAACTTTAAATAGCCCCACGACCCCAGTACCGTTACATGCCCCATAATAAGCACACTGTTTTGTGTGTGTTACATAGCGCACTACCGCAAAAAGAAAATTTTCACACCAAAAATAAAAGTCGTTTCCCTGCAATTATTTTTGTGCAATGTAAACTTAACAATGCAAGCTATGTTAACAAATGAAACTCAGTTTTATGTAAATAATGCGTAGTTTACGGCTATGTGGTGGGTCTTTTTACATCCTGTAGAATTCCCAAATGAAAATGCAGTTTTTTTTTGTTTTTCAATACTGTTCCTTCTATCCGCAAAGTTCATTAGATTTATGCCAGTTAACTATGAAGTGGGCCCGAAGTATGTCAAGCACGTGTCAGTACGTAGGTGCGAACATTTTCCGTCATAGACAAGATAGACGTGACACGACATGGCTGGCATCCTTTACTGAGCGATCCATTTGTCGGACTTTGAAAGAGAAGGACCAATTTTGTAGGTAAATGTACCTGCGACAAGGAGTGTGACGATGCTGTGTCTTTTGATATGAAGGAGAAAATCGAATCAATCAATCAAGGGCCGAAATAACCTACCCATATTTATTGACTTAAAAAAGGCGTAAAAACTTCTAAACTGCTACTTCTAAATAAATTGAATAAAAAACATGCTTTTAAAAGTTTGCTCAATTAAAGAACAGGTGATACATTTTTCTCATTGTATTACCATTATTTTATTATTATTGTTTGCACATTTGCTTGATGTATCTACACTGCGTAGGTTCTAGACTACGTAATAGAAAATAATACGCCTGTATTTTTTCCACTCGTTGCAAAGATCCAAAGACGTCACAAATTATTGATGTCACAGCAGGTCACGGACTACCAAAGACTCACGCTATCCGCAAAATGACGCGAATGCTGGTCTGCGTAACCGTTGCGTGTCGCGGCGGTATCATGCCGCAACAACATTTTCAATTCTGAAACTAGCCTAACATGCATTTTTAATGTCTTTATTCTTTTACCAACTACAAATAATGCTAACCTATCATTTATCTATATCATTTCCCACTTAACAACTTCACGAACCAATCATCGTTCTCTTTTTCATGAAACAACGAACATGCACCTGGCATTGCATGTTTGCGTAGGGGCTTCGCGGAGCGCGTTTAATAACTTTATTGATAACTAACGAGTAAAATTTATCGGCATTAACGATCTTAATCGAATCGTGGCTGGCGTCGATTCATTGCGTGTCGATGCCCCGATCTCGAGTTAATTTAATTGAAACTGAGTTGAGTAATTAATTACAGGCGAATGAGAGCTCTCAGCCGGATGAAGCGAACCCCCGCATTGGTGTTTACAGCCGCTCATACATATTGAGTGAATGACGACGCGACAACACGTCTTAACACAGATTAGACATACAGCTCTTTATATTTTTGTTTATAATAATAAAATACGCGTAAAATTGTGTCTCCATGACATTCCACTTTTATACCCGACTTTATATGTAAACGTGAATACTAATAAGCTCATTAATATAACAAACAAGGCTGAAAAAATAGCTTAGTACGAAGATTATAATCAAGGTATGTATTAACGCATTTTTACAAAATTTGTAGGGCAGACGGCATTTCGTTTTATGTTTGTAACTAAGTGACTAGGTTTAAAAAAAAACTAGCATCGGCTAAGACTCAAAACCCGTATCACAGCAGTCTCGGCACATGAGCAATGAGCATCCCAATGGTCGCTTAAGTAACGGACATAAGAAATTGTTTTGATCCCCATGCTTGGCAAATAGATTGGTGGCCGTAGTTTCCATCAGGTCTAAAAAAACTCTTAATTTTAACACTATTTATAACTAGGACTGGGAAAGTGGAGGTTTGATTCCACCAAGGTGGAAATTGACTAAAATTGACTGAATACTTAGTTAGATTTTGTTGACTTCGGGTTAAAAGAAAGTCCAAATTATCAATTCAGTAAGATCGTCTAATCTTAAGTAATTGGCCTCCAGAGTGGGCGAACACCGAATACAATGTTACACAGCATACATAACAACAGATACGCCACCCGATTGATTTAGCTAAGAGCATGGCCACGCGGGTTAATAGCGTTTAATCTCGCTGAAACGTATACGATCCGTCATAATGAATATTTATCCTCGACAGAAGTCGGGGCACATACTTTTATGACGAATACATATTTTAGTAGCCGAAGTAATTCCACTGATTACTTTCTTTAATTTTTCTGAAAACGCAGCCAGTACTTAAGTGTATTAAAGCTTCGGGAAGAGCACACATTTAATGGATGAAAATTTTAGCAAGAAACTCTTTTTCAGATACGAACATTTAAGGAGCATTGGAATGTTCGAATGTCTTTTTAATATTCTTCGTACATTTATCTGTGGTTTTAACTGTTGCAACTTTAAAATACGCTTTCGCAAAACGTCAACTCGTTTGACAGCAACTGTCATGTTCATTGGCCGAAAATACTTTTTTTATTCCAAAATATGAAGGTATAACTTTAGATCGATATCTGAATTCATCATCCATCATCCACAGCCCGACTTCACCCACTGCTGAGCATAGGCCTCTCTTTCCTTGTGCCAATCTCCACGCTCCCGTGCCAGCCTCATCCAGGTTCTACCCGCGATGACAACAATATCGTCCGCCCATCTAGCCGCCGGACGTCCGACATTTCGTCTTCCAGTCCTTGAACCAGTTCCAGTTCTGAATAAACTTGGTAACTGGCAGGGTCAGAAAACTTATATATATTTTTTAAGCTCTTCGACACGTCGCAAAGCAGTCTTTTATTCGCATTATATATTACGCCTTATGTCAATCTATTATCACTTATTGTATTAGCTGCTGGGTTGGCGCCACAAAAACTGCCCTAAAACCTTTGGAAGTTTTCCACTTTGGAAGCACTTCTCTTTCTGTTCTGATTCTGTTTCCAACTACAGAACTTTACAAAAACTGAGTGTCCTCAAGGTAAGGCACCATTTCATTCTGCAAACCATTCTTCACCAACACTTAAAAACTCCTCTTACTACTATTAGCAAACGTCGGAAAGATATGATTTGTACTGTTCCACAAATTCAGTTTAAATACGCTAAGAGATTATTCTACCATCTTGGCCCTTGCTTGTACAATAAAATAAATGCGTCCCTATATATCTATAATTTACCACATAGCAAATGCAAACTCGCCCTCCGTGCATTCCTCCTGAATAAAACCTACGACGAGACTGAAAAGTTCTTATTAACACCTGCATTAAAGTAACCCTAATTCCTATAATTTAAATTTCCAAATGCTCACACACACTCTCACTCATTCACACACACACACACCCTCAAACGCACTCACACGACTCACCACACTACACTTCTCATTTTAATTTGTCTTATTTCATTTAAATTTTAAGAGTTTTTTTTACTTTATATTATAAGATCTAAAGCATAATAACATGATTATATCCCAATTGGGCAGTCTAAACTGTCTCTCCTTAATATAGATCACTCAGTGATCTAGATAAGTGAGCAGCGATTCACCCAACAATTAGTTATACCTGATCCATGTAATCAATTATGCATAGTTTGTAAGTCCCTCATGTACTACAAAACCTTTATGTACCTAAATAAATTATATAATTTGTATAGATATAAAATTATTATATATAAGGTTCAAATAAAAACTAGTGCAAGTATAACAGAAGAGTATAGGCCTTGCATGAATCCCTTTATATTTGAATACATCTATGATAGACAGTTTGTATATTAAAAGTATAAAGGAACAGTCTGTATATTTTTATTTTCGTTGAATTTAACAGCTTTATTTCCAACGAAACAGATCGGATACAGATTGTCAAACAAGAAATTCCTAGAAGATTTAGCTGTAATCTTATTACACAAAATAAATGTCCTAGATACCTTTGATTTTTATAATTCGCTGAAAACGTCCATTATAAATAAACAAATCTCATATCATAACCACGTAATATGGGTATATTTTTAAGGATTATCCTTAAAAATATACCCATATTTTATTTATATTTGTAAATAAAAAAATAAATGTCTATATGGCTTGCAAACTAAAATAAATTTATTAGATAAAAACATGTCATCATGATTATTAAGAGCGGCCATTATTCTGATCAACATAACATTACCGAGCTGAAACAAGATGTTTTTTCCGATGCGGTCGTAATTCTTGCCACTTAATAGGCTTAATTTAATAATTAATAAACCTACCTGCCTCCTTATTGCCAGCGCTACACATTAGCTTTAATTTTATTATAACGGTCATTATAAAAACACCACGTTATGGGGCCAGCGTGTTTAAAACGAGGATTATAATTATGGTTATTATATATTTTTAAACAAAATTTAGTAGGTAATATGTAGCTTCAGTGGGTTTAAAAAACAGTACATCTGGCTTTTACTGACCATATCATTAAAATGGCAAATGTTAACTTTTTTGATCTTTAGTGTGTTATTTTATTTAAAAGTGTTGCTAGTTTTCCCATTTTAAGAAGTTGGTCCTTTCTTATAAAAAGCTAAAGACCAATTATAGTGTTCTCGAATAATCGTTATTAAATCTCCCAGAAAATGACGAAAAAGTTTTGACCTGTCCTGGTTGGACATAATAACAGATATAAAACTATTTTCTCTATTACGAATTCAAGAAAAGTTTGAAGGCCGACGAACAGGTGCCCAAGAACGAAATGACATAAAAAGTAGGAACATTAGCAGGATGACGTACACATATGTAGACATTGAGTTTTCTTCATTAGTAAATGATCCCTAAAGATGCATACGAGCAGTTAGCGAAAGGCATAAAAATAAGGCTCACATTTTATTACAAAGAGTAGGCCTTTTAGTATAGCTAAGGTTGCCTCCGTCCGATTCATCCTTACCGAGAATTTTCCTCCAACATCTTTTAATCTCATACATTTTGAATAAAAAAAATTGTTTCAGTTTTGTAAACAGCAATAAGCAGTACGTCGTTTTTATATTTAATGTGCCCTCGTCCATTAGTCATATGAAACATGTGCCAATACAAATTATATGGAGGTTTATGAATGACAGACCGGTGCGGGGGGTGCGGGGCGCGCGGGGTGGCGCGGGGTGCCCTGAGGAGGGAACACTAATGGATTACATTCGCGCGAGTGAATTAGGATATTGTCGTGCAATCTGTTCTGCTGCACTCCTTTATAATGACACCATTCAAACATACACAAACACACACACATGCACGTGCACATACTGATGATTACAGATTAAATATTGATAGAGCAATACAATTAAGCCTCCCACTTCGACCATCCTCGTTTGCAGCAAGAAGTAGACTTGTGGGTCGTCGAACGAGAGTAGGACGATATTGATTTAAGGATTTTACATTCAATTAGATAATAGATATTAGATAGGAATTAGGGTTATTCTTTTTGTGGTGTACTTTCACTAAGTACACCACAAAAAGAATAACCCTAATTCCTAGTTTTAATTTACCTAATTTTTTGATAGACATAGAGGCTGCGTAAAGATGAGGCTGACTTAAAAGGTATTTGAATATCTTTTTAGAAGAAAAAAAAACGTTTATTCAGCACAAACAAAACGCACATTACAAAATATCAATTACATAAAATACACGTGCAAAGTAGCGCGCCAAAAGCCTCTCATTCAACCAATTAAAATTTGACTTGATTGATTGTTTGATTTAAGGGCTTTTGTCTCTTGCATTTCAAATTTTTAAGAAGACTCAACACGGTATTGAAACATGAAAATAATTTTCTCGTAAATACAGTGATCGTAGAACTAAGCGTCTGAAATCAGCTATAGCACTAAAAAGCGAACTGACACAGTGAAGGATTACACCAATCTGTGATCTCTTGCTCTGAACCCGATATGAATGAACCATTTCCCTCGATTAACTCAATTAAAACTCGTTTAAAGTTTACTTTTTCACAACAGTAGTGCGTGGAAGTGAAAATAACCGACGTCAAATTACAGTTATCGAGCATTGTAAACAATCTGCGATTTTATTTAAACGAGTGCATTCCTGGTATTTGTCGTTTGTAGAGGAGCTTTCATTTTTAAATACTCTTTTACCGATAAATCGTCACTATTAAATCGATTCAGTTTGGATATCGATGCGTTAACGTCCCTAGGTTACGATTTTAGAACTACTTGTACATGTATCTATCGCTATCGGAAAACTCTCGGTACTGGGAACACTGCCATTAATTTTTTTATCGACCGTCTTTTGATATCAACACTACTGTGAAATAAATATTTTTTTTATTTCAAGAAGAACTAATTAAAACTCTAAGAAATCAGTCTTTATTTAATTCTTTGAATGTGTAAACCTATTTCAGAAACCCATTTCCATACCGTTGATAACGTTAAACGTCGTTTGAAGCCTTAACATTCCAAGTTTCAGTCCGCTAAAATTTTCACCACCCGAAAACGTTAAAACAGTCATTGTATGTAATATTAGTTCAACAACTACCGTGTCCAATCACTCCAGCTGTTAAAGTTCAAGCAGTTACAGTAACTAGTTTCCATTTCTAAACATACATCGACACAGATTTCATTTGTATAAAAGAGAAGAAAGATGGCAGCACGTGACGTGGAAACTCAGCCAGAATGTTGGCAGTGCCAAACTGTAGCCTCCTCGGTACAAGGGTTTCAACTTATCAATTACACCGTTCGCTACTTACCGCGCGGAAAGGGCAAATTGATTTAATGTAACCAGAGTGCTTTGACGAATATTATTAACGTCTTTTTACCCCTCCATTGTGGGGGTAACGCGCGCTTTGTTCTTTCGCAAGGTTTTGTATAACATTGAATCACACTTATCTCAATCACGGGAACGCAGAACGGGTTGTATGGAAGGACCGTGTCTTCGTTATCTGTGAGCACAAATTATGACAGCATTTTAATAAGCGCGACATTGACGGGGCCTTGCTAACCCAAGAGTATTAACTGAGAAAAAACTGCGGACACTTATATGCAATTAGGTATGTGTCAAGCGTATTTATGTTATTAAGTTGTCACTGCCCCCTTACTTGGTTGATTTATGTGAACAATTTACACTGCATTGTTTCAAAGCAGCAAACTTTTCTTCAAAAGACGCAGACGCAGCCAGTGTTCATTTCGTAAATCTATCAGATTAACAACGGCCGTCGCTGGGTGTAGGTACGTTAATAAATACGTCGAGTACAAGTCCTCTCATTAGAGCGCCATAACTCCTCATTAGTGAGCATGCTAATTAATGTGACGTTTACGAGTACCGGTCGTAACTCAGGCCGCGACGCTCGCCCCGCGGCCCGCTCCCGATACGTCAATTCTGTTTTTCTAGGAAAAAATATTGCACATTTCTTTTCACTAAAAAGCATCAAACGTAATTGGTATAATCGCTTCTAACGATGGCAATTCATGTATATTTGAATTTAGTTTTCCACACTTTTTTATTTGTGAAGACGATTATTGGTTTCTAATTCATTTTTATAAGGATTGAGGCAATTAGTTTGTGATGCATTCACAATTAAGTTATCAGCTGTCTTGTGTTCAGTAGTCGGTCCAAATGATACGTTAATTTATTAGTAAGTAACACGCACAGCTTTTTGACGGTGCCCTGTAGCGGTGTCGTGTTCGGCGTTCCATGGCCCACCGTCAACACCATGAATCAAATGCTTCCACGATTGTGAGGTGGTGCTGTAAAACCATCTCGGAAAACTTAGCCACCATTGTATGTTAAACAGAAACTGCATTTAAAATGCTCATTTAAGTTAATTGCATAGCATCCGCGATAAAGGGTTTATTATGCTTATCTTACTCTTTTATTTTAAAATACTGTAGAACTCAGTTAAAATTAAATGTACTGTAAACATACAAAAAGGCATCGCTATGCAATTGTTTTTTAATGTCCCGATAACAATCTAGGTATACAGCTACCTCGTCAATAGTACTTGCATCTTTGCATTAAAACGGCTAACACTTTGCATAATTTGTCACTAAACACATGCACAGTAAAGCGTACAGTCAGCAATAAGGCGAATGAGATTAAAATCATTAATTCTAACTTTTATAATGTCAACTCGTGCATTAAGCTGCATTGCAGCGAGGTTTACTAGACGATGTGGTGTACGTCCAGCTTTTATTAGCATCGAGCAGTATTATGAACGCGCGGGTCATATCACGGTTCCATCGGGGATCACCGCTGTAATTAAAGCTTCGAGGCGAAAGTTGAACGTGAAGATTGTAATCGAGAGCATAATTTTAAATCAAATTAACACTTCAACTTTAAACCGAGGTCATTAATGCCATTACAGCGAAACAATATGGAGTCGTGACCGCACCGGCCGATATCTAAATAATAAATAAATAGACGAGCGGCTATCGGGGTATCGCATCTCTGCGTTAATGTTCCGCGCCGGAGTTTTATAATTAACAATAAATTCGGTATGTTTTTTGTGGTACCGCGCTGCGTCGAGGGCTGGTGCATCCATTTTTCCTGCTCTCGATATCGATCTTAATAACACACGCTATAATGCCACTATTGGGTGGTCCCTTTTGCCTATTCGCACATCACTGTTAACTTTACATCTGAGGGAAATAGTATACTCGGAAATAATTAGCTCATTCTTTGGAACGCGGCTCATGTTCATATCACTTCCACACGAGTATGTCAGCTCAGGGAATGATGCTTTCCCTTACGTTATTGTAACTCCGCCTTTGTTATTTAATTAGTTCAGGGAAACATTTCCTTGAAAGGTTATTGGCATGAATACCTAGTACCACTACCTAGTATTACTGAGACGGTTTAATTGCGCTTCGTGATATTGTGACAAGTATTCATCCTGTATCGGTTTTCAAGGCTATGAAGGAAAAATAAAAACTGCTCTCCTGGCTGTTATTAGATGAAGGTTGAAGTTTAGCTGGCAGCTAAACTCCAACGTTCAGTTTCTCTTTCCCTCTTAGATTAAGTTCGGAGTGGCCTGGCTTCTAAGAATCTATTAGCTTGTTCCTTGAATTTCGCTCAAAAACACCAAAAATACTGCACGAGCTGAGTACTCGAGCCGGGGCTCCGTTATCTCGTTATCCTAATGAAGTCTACGCTAATGACGAGTAGGTAAATAATAGGGCGGCTAATGGGGGCTTTATCATTCTCGAGTGCGCTCCAGGTAAGGGCCAATTAGAGAGGCCGACATCGGTCCATATTGTTCAGCGGAGTTCGCTTCGATTACGATTATTTCCTAACGACTCTCAACACTGATAAATTGGACAAACTATTGCGAAATGACGTCCGTGGTTTGCGGCAACAACTTTAATTTCCTGTTAAATTGTCGTATTTCACGTGTACAATAAAGTGGCTTATTAGGTTCTGAATGTAATTGCATTGCTTTGTAATTGATAGGGTGGTTCGGCCACAGAGGCGAACATGTTTCATTTTGCTAATGAAAGAATTCCCGACACAACGTAATTAGTTTGATATTATTGTAACTGTGAGTGCGTTATTGTGACGTTTCCTTTGTATTATTCAATTTATATCCGGTAATGGAATGTGGTTGTTATTACCGAATGTTTCATTGAAGGGTTGTGTTTGTCGATATGGAGTGGTTTGATTAATGGTTTATAATTCCTCGATTAATTTGTTACTATTATATATTAACGAAGAATCCTTTCCAATTAAAACGAACTGGAAAGACGAAGTTCAAGGATATCTTCAACCCTAATCAATCACATTTCACCCCCTAAAAGCTCACATTTCCAAAAAATATCACATCTAAAACCGAATTCGAAATAAAGTCGAAACTCGAACGCTTAAAATCGTTGTCTGTAAACAATTCTTGAAATGTCCGGTACAATATCGGATCCCGCAATTATCCGACAGTGGGCGGGCTAATTATCGAATCAAGTCGACCGAGGGGAACCGGCCCGGCCCGACTCCGGCCCGACTACGGCCCGGACACGGAAAATATTTTCCCTTCAGTTTTTTTTAAACGAATCGTAGCTGTTATCACCTGTTATGTCTCGTTCCAAAGTTTCTATAAACACAGCAGCACGTGTATTCTAATATACTGAATTTTGATGTCATTTGCACTTATTTTTAATACAAATTAACTGCAATATAAAAACCATGCAATTTAACCACCCTTCACGTATGTATTAAGGAATTTTTTTTTTGACAGTGTACCTTTTTTGTAAAAGCGCGATATTTTTCCAAAAAGCCTTGTTATGTATCAGTAAGAGATGTTCTATACCCCGAAAAGAAACCAAGACAATCATTCCACAACTTGATTACGTAGTGCACTGGGCCACTATGACTACGATGGTAAACTTAAACAACAAGAAATGAGGGCTCCGGAGAGCTATTGAGACTCTTGTAGGGAGAACTCTTCGATACAATGAGGCAATTACTGACAATCCTGGCAAATCCTTACATTTGGTCCACTCTCGCTCAGATCGGACTTATTTTATGAAACACTTTTATTAGTAAGTAGATCAGGGATCGTGTAAAGTGCGGGTGGACAAAAATTGTATACCTAGTGCTATAAAGCGCACGGGTTGGAGGCGCCGCGTCTCAATCCCCGGGCCGCTGTGAAACTTCCCGCCGCTGTTTTTTATTGCGCAGAATTTAAATGCATTTTTGATGTTACGAGATGACACGCAGCGGACGTCCGCCCCCCGCCCGCGTCTCACCCCGCGCCCTATAATTTCCCAACTTGAAACTTCACTACGGTATTAAGCCTTGATTGCTTGAAGAAACTTGGAACATTTTACCGTATTCTTCGAGCTCCCAGAAGATGCTGCGGCGCTAGCGCAGACGTTTATTACTAACAGTGATTTGAATTAATTCAGAATTATTTAGAGAGGAAACTTCATACATTTAAATATTCAGTCGGGGGGTTGTATAATTTTAACAGCGGATATCCACTACAATTGTATTCCATTAAGCGACACATTAACGAGACGATCAATTAATTTGGCATCGCACCTCCAATATAGCGATCAAAAGGGATACCGTGTATTTGGATTCTCTATTACGGTTTTCAATTAAGTAGTTGGGGTTTAGTTTCGACCACATCAGAAGCGGTACACGACAATACGTTTAGCGAGCGGAGGCCGCCCGCGGGCCGCGCGCGCCACCTGCCCGCGGATTGACTTCCTCTGCTGTAGTTTTTAGCGCTTACTAAAAGGATTGCCGTGTTCGCATTGATACTTGAGATTTTAGGAAACTTTGAAAGCATTTTTGTTTTTAAAAACGTTATTTGATGACGCGGATTGAGTGTGTCGAATCACTATATATTTCTAGTTAGTTATGATGGTTTTGAATGAGCCGAGTCTTCGTGTGATGTAGTGTCTCTGGGTCGAAAGGCGAGACGTCCGAGCTTCCCGTGGGCGCATTAATTAGCGGTGCCAGGGGGGGAGGAGAGGCGGGAGCTCATGAAAGTTTACCATTTAATTAGAAGGAGCTGCCGCCCGCCCCTTACCTTTTGTCGTAATGCTATGAGTATAAGCTCAACTTAGGGTTTCTCATTAGTCATGTATTAAGTTTCAAACAGTTTGTGACTTCCATTGGGTACTTTACTGAAGTCAAGAAATTAATTTAAAAATGTAGGGAAAATTATTAGTACAATTAAAATGATTTAAAAAAAAAAAAATTATTTATATTTTAATAAATCATTTTCGAAGATCAGAACATAATAATTTAACTTCCGAAACAAAAATTTAACTTTCAAAACAATCCTGATTACTCTGTCAAGCGTTAAAATCAAAAGACCCACAAAATATAAAATCATAAATCCCACCATAAACCCACACGAATGCACCCGCAGTGGTCTATTAGGAGATTCCAGTCAAATTTAGTGTCTGCTATAACAAAGGGTCGTGTCCTAGGTGGCGCTGCGGTGTTGCCGCGTCTCCAATTAGGCTAATGGACAGAACCCGACCTGCATTCATACTCGAAATCCTCCACACCAAGCTGCAGCTAATTTTCGCTTAAACGTTACGAGTAGGTAGACCGGCGGTTTGGACGCTGCGTTTTGAACGCTAGTGGCTTTGAAAGGTTTTTTATGAAGGGAAGGGTAAGGTGTCACTTTACTCAACCAATTATGTTTTGGACTAGGGAGGGATAAAGTCTGGATACAGATAATAAGAAAAGTAATCCAAAGTTAGGTCAGTTATATGATAAATGATTTTAATTCTAAAAACTAGATGAGTTCGTGTTTCCTATCTGACTACTGTGAGATGAAAGCTAAACATACTCAGAGGTCAGATTCATAAACTCCAGATATAATCTTGGTCAGATCATGTGAAGATTATGTAGATTGGTGTCTGAAATTGTCTTTTGAGGAAAGAACCACACAGATTGAGTGGACCTGTCCAGTAAGTACACGCATTTGTCAGTACAGTAATCATTGAATGGGATTTGATAAAGTATGAGTTAGGTTAAGGTTTCAATACAGATGATGTAAAAACCCTTTTTTTTTTACTTTTTTTTCTTGCAGACAGGTTTAATAAGTTACAACGTATGTTCAGCATTGTTGTCGTGACTCAGGGCATTATAATTATAACCTATCACGACTTTTTGTATCTTACTTATTTTTCTGACTGCTTTTAGTATTATTGTTCGTTTTATTAGGTTGGAACTTAAGAGTGTACGCACATTAACTCGTTTTGAAAATTATCTTGTCTCTGAAAATTGAGTCATACCTATATAGCCTTTGATTGAACACTATAACTGCAGACACAACCAAAATCTATTGTTTAAGGCTTCACCTAGGGTTGAAAACTTTCTGTATCAAATATAGTATTTACGAAACCATTGTCTGGTAATAAAAATGCATGTTTATTGCTACTTTAAGCCTTTATTGACCGGTTTCATTAATATCTATCATTTTAAACTCTAAAAATAAATTATGCTTACAAATACCCTTATCTTTTCAACTTTCATGTGCTCATCTCGCCTTTTTGTACTCATCACTGAAAATATGCGCTCGGTAAAAGCTGAAGTTGCTGGTATAGAAAGAAGAAATTATACTGTTTTGAAAATATTGGAAAGACCAAATCACTGAGCAAAACTTGTTGCCATTTTCAGCAGCAGATTTAGCCACACATTTTTGGTCAGAAAGAGCAGTAGCCAGAATTTTATTATGTAAACTGATTTATTTCTGAATACAAATAAAAAAAAATTACGACTGCGTTTCGTTTTACACTAATTTTAATAAAATAATGTTACTTCAATTTTCATCGAAAACACGGTAGTTTCGCCTACAATTTTTTTTATTGTATGAGGTAGCTAATATAGTGGGATACTATATTATATAGCAGGGTTGGCAACCCACCCTTACTATAAAGAACATTTCCTTAAAAATGATCAAATTCAAGAAATAATAGAATCTGCAGTTTTTTTTTTTGCGTAGATTTAAATTATAGAAATGAATAGGAATGACAAGCGTTTCTTATCTTTTCCCCGCCCGTCTACCCCGTTCTCGCTCCGGCATGCATCGCGACTCATTACTCCACTAATGGAGGCCGTAATGAACCAATCTAACAGATTGCTCTCAAATCTTCAGCCAACGCCACTGATTTGAAAGCTCTGCCCTGAGACGTACCTATCTTTTAAATTAAATACTCTCCTTACATTAGCGTGATAGCTAGAGCAACCCACTAAACGAATGCTCATGACATTTTGCCAAACTTAATTTAACTTAACCACCAAATACGCCCAATGATCCTCGCTAATTTAGCACCTAATTAAATTTGTTTGACAGCTCGACACGCGAGTACTACTCGCCAAGGTTAAGTCGCGACTTCCAACGAACTTGTTCACAACTCCAATTTGTAGCTGCGTTTGTGCGACTCGGGAAGTTATATTAAAACGTCCACAGTAATTTTCTTGACAAACACAATGAATAATGAATGGCGCAATATAAAATTCGGATTGAGGAGAGCGCCTCGTCATGTGTCCCGCCCGACATGTTTGTCTCTCTTAATTCTGTGTGTTTTTGCTAATTGAGTCCCGCTTCGGTATCACCTGAGCAGCGAGCACGAGCCCCGAGCCTCGAGCTCGTCATCACTCGCTTCGTTAATCTATTATTCATCCAGAAAAACTAATTAAAACGTAACGCGTAGTCTTTATTCCGAGTCTCGCGACACTCGCTCCTTCCTCTTGCGTTGCTCGGTGCGAATTCAATCAACTCCTAATTCAACATAAGGCGCAAGATTTATGATCGACACAAATCGAATTCGCTAACAAACAATATCGTATTCGAACGCGGTACGTGGGATACGATACGAGTATATCAATATTGCAGGCGCTATTAATACGTCCGTCTCATGAGCGGGTGGGGTAGCCGGCACCCCCCGCCCCCCCACTCCCCTTAGTCGCCGCTCTTAATTGAATGAGGAGCGGGAATTGTTTCCCAAAATGAAACAATTAATTGTGCAACGGCTATTCCGCCTTACATGGATAATACGTTCGTTTATGGCCTCCTAACGCGGCTGCACGGCGTCCTTTATTGGACCGACTCTAGGAATTTGTGTTCATTGGAGCTCGTATCCAAAATTTAATCGAGAATTTATAAGGACATCTCTTTGTTGTCCCGGAGCGGGAGTTTTTGCTGCAGCTGGCCCAGTCGGGATTGCAATGTGCAATGTTTAAAAAGACGCCGCTTTTAACCCAACTCCCAAGTATTTGCCTCAACAAATACGGGGTCTACATTATGCGCCCATTCACCAACTACGGAGGCGAGAACGAGCCTTTTAGTTTGAAGTGGGACGTTTAAAATTTTCATGGTCAGGTCATGGAGCACGTGTAATGCGGTTATACCGGGAGGAAATTCAGCGGAACACGCTAACATGTGGCGCATTCAACTCGAAGACGCGTCGTAAACCGCCTTTACGCCTCTCGGCGAGAGCTCCTCAAAACTTTTCATATTCGCCGACCGTAAAACAAGCCAAAAAATACGACCGACGAAAAACATTGTAAATTGTAGCGGGTTATCGGCAGAGCGGCCATACTTGCTGCGAAATTAGTTTTTAAAACATAGTATAACTATGCTTGTTGCAACCCAAAATGTGTGGTTTTTCCCGGGTTAATGATTTGCCAAATATCCGCACTCTTCTCTCGGAAAATAAATTTTCACTCAAACTTGAAGCACCTTCTCAAAATTTTCCTAGTGTCTGGTAGAATTTATAGGCGTGCGCTACTAATCACCAGAATATACAGCTTGCATTATCAGTGGACACACACACATGGACTCGCCGCGCACACACAGGTGGAGCTGGCTCGCAGACGGGGTGGCGTTTTACGCCACAGTACGAGGGGCACACATTCAATTTGCTATTTATCCGGGAATGGATCTAAGTCATTACTTAGCTGAGCGAGAGAGATGAGAACGGGATGCACTGGAAATTACACGGCGAGCCAGTGTTCACAGCCAGACTGCTATGCGTGCCTTCATTTACTGCACAATATGTACCCATCGCATTTGCCAAATGTGCATGGCACGACTAAATTTACGGAGTTTAACCCCGTTCAAGCAACGAATTCTACTACGCACAGGCTTATGAATGGAAAAAATAAACGCAAATCCAAAATTACTTCTTTATTGAATTACGAAAATGAGTTGCGGTTTTTCCGCACTCTTCCAAATAACACTCTCAAAGTTCATTAAATAATTATCATAGAAATTCATTCGTGCATTCGCATATTATAAGTATTATTTTATGTTTTTTACCTAATAACCCACTGCCCATGTTAACTTCCTTAAAAGAACTTCAATCAAAGACGAGGACCTACATCCCTAATTGAAGATTTTCCTGATCTTTCTCCCTAAAGATCAATCACCTCATCCACCTTCACAAACAAGATCTTCAAAAAGTTCATCCAGCGCGCAATTTTCTCGTACAGCTAATTTCACATTAGAGAAAGTTTCCCAAGTGTAGGACCGCGATCCGGTCAGGACGGCGCGCGCGTTGGGCGCCCTCAATCACAGGAAGTGCGCCATCTCATTGCGGAAGTGGTTTCTCTTGTCGTCTCCCTCGCACGGGCTCGCCTGTTTTGTGTTTTGTAAACTTGTGCCGTTAATGGACGGACTCTGCTTGATATGCCGCAATCGAATGCATTTCGCTTGATGAAAAACTGGGATTTTCGGTTCGGTTTTTTCACGTGTTTGGGATTTTGTGGGTGTGTGTTGAATAATGATGATTTGTTTGCAGGTGCATGAATGAATGGGATTGAAATAAAGGTTTTTTTTCATCATTCCTGTTGCTTTTTCTCACACCGATTTCCGGAAATTTATATGAGACTGATTCATCTCCTTATATATACCTGACCTGACCTTTCATTTCAAGAATCAAATGGAGAAATACCTACTTTGTGTTAACCCTAGCTTGGTGGTCCTAAAATGTCTGCCGTACCGTGTTATAATAGGATCAATATCGATTAAAAGTCAAAATATTACGCAACTTCAAATAAAACGCAAAGAAATGTAGTCTGCAAATGGACACGCAATGAACGCGTTTAAGTAGAAAATAAAAATAGAACTACAAGTCTATTTTTATTTCCCACTCAAACGCGTTCATTGACTGGCAGGACGGGTCTGGCTTGATTAATTCTTATCAGGGGACCGAGCCTACGTCACGGGATACGGGATCGAGTTCACGGGTTGTTTAGTCGCCCTACTAGCCTCCATACCAATGTAATTTATACGCACTATGCAAGTTTCTTGTTAATGGACGGAGACAATGTTAGTTGTGTGAGGTTTAGTTTTATTAACAGCTGTGCTCATTCAAAACAAATATTTTTTTTCGAAAAAATAAATCTATTAGGAAATAAACACCCGTGCTTCCTTACTAAATATTATAAAATACACGCACACCACACACACACACCACGCACTCGCCACTCATACACACACCACGCACTCGCCACCACACACACCATGGACTCGCCACACACGTACAACACGCACTCGCCATACACCACACAAACACACATACTATACCATACCTGAAATCACCTCTCTAGTCTCCACTCTGGAATTCGTACCCCGAGCCCCGAAACCGAACGCTTTCAGCCCATCCAAAACGCGTTCAAGGGCTGTTAGTGTCAAAATTGTTATGTAATATTGACACTGACAGCTCTTATGGGCACTAACGGTGGATTTCACCAATGAGTGCCGATTTCACCAATGAGTGCCGATTTCACCAATGAAATTGAACGCGATCAGCACATAAACTATGTTTAAGAGCTGCCAGTGTCATTATTTTCTATGGAATATTGACAATGACAGCACTTCAACGCGTTTTAGATGTGCTGAACGCGTTGAGTAACATTGGCCAAATCGGCTCTGGAATCGGGCGCGATCAGCACATTAACTAGGTTTAAGGGCTGTCAGTGTTATTATTTTCTGTGGCTTATTGACACTGACAGCTCTTGAACTGGGTTCAAAAGTGCTGATCGCGTTTACTATCATTGGTGAAATCGGCACTAAGCATCTAGTTTCGGGCTCACTGGCAAATAATATATTGTAACCCCTAGCTGTATGTAGTATTTTAAGCTACCCATATCGTCTCAACTTGATGAACTATGAACCTGCTGACTGTATTACCTGTACAATAAAATATTTACTATTTTCTATTTCTAAATGCGAAAGTATCTTTGTCTCTCCGTAACCTTTTGACGCCTTAACGGCTGATCAGATTTCTGTGAAAATTGGCACAGAGGTAGACGTGGGTACTAATAATTTTATGAAATTAAAATAATAAGTTTTTATTTCTAAAGAAATGTTTTATCTGTATTTTAATTTTTAAAAAAATCTTTGATAAATTTTAATAATAGTTATGCAAAGAAGGCAGTTAATTATAGCAACCAACCATAGTAACAAAACCTACGTGAATAACTAATTAAGATTAAATACTAAAGTGCGTATGCCACGTTTTAATTTGCAAGACTTCCTAGTTGCCTTGTTGTTTTAATAACGATATTAATTAAAAAATAAAAGTTAGAAGTGAACACAAGTGTGGCAGACAACCTTCAAGTATTGCATTTACTAGTTAAAAAACAAAAGAAGTTAAGTTCATATGTGTCTTATTTTTAACTAACTAGAATTTAAACCCTTGAATAAACATCGATATATATTTTTTTATATAAATTTAATATGTTTTAATAGTCACATAAATCTTCCAAACTAGATTCTCTGAATGTTGTTGAAAACCGCATCAAAATCTGTTCGGGCGTTTAGAACAACAACGCGCTCACACAGACAGATACAAAAGAGACTTTAATTATAATATGTATAGATTTGGAAGATATCAACAGACGTATCCATAGTAATTTATTTGTCTTTATGTAAATTCTTGTGTTGACAAACTTGTAACAATAGTATTGTCATTTTAATATTATGGATTAGACAAACTGTGAACAGTAATAAATTCATATTTCTATATGTTATTCAATAGGTTACATTGGTTGCAATATTTTGAAAGGTATGTTATCTTTATATGGGTATTTTAGTATTAGTAATTATGATTATAACCTTAATGAAACTAAGGATAGGTAATATAAGTAGGTATTACTACTTAATTTTCCTTTACTAAGTGATTAATCTAGACATTCTGTGGCCAGCAGATTTAATTACTTAGTTGAACCAAACGTTAAATTGCACTCACAAAACCTAGTTATAGTTAAGCTTTATTAGTTTTTCCTACTGTTTTTTCCCGGATTTTTTAATGAAATAGTTTATTGCTTTTTCCATTAAATCATTCCATTTCTCATTTACACATATAGAAAATATTTTTAAAGGTAAGTTTACACCGGCGCTGAGAGGTGCACTGATAAGGGCGTCCGATTAAAATGAATCACAACGGTGCTGCTAATTGGGCTGGCCTGGCGGCTCATCCAATTAGCCGGGACTTAGAAACCCGTGCCCGCAGGCCGCCGGGACCGGCCGCACCCCGCTCTAATCTACCCTGTCTGTTCCACTAATATGAACCGTCACAACCGTGTACACACTGCCTTACTTGCGGAAAACAATTGCAACTACTGCTAAAATAGACATACAATATCAGTATGGTAATAATTCACTCGTATACCTGCTAGTGTTGTGTTTCTTCCATTTTAGTATTTCCATAGTTTTTGAACATTATTTTCAACTAGCTGATGCCCGCGAATCCTTCTGTGATCCATATTCAGATGTAGCCTATGTACTTACCCAGGTCATGGTCTATCTGTGTGCTAAATTTCATATAAATCTGTTCAGCCGATTTGGCGTGAAAGCGTAACAAACAAACTTACTTTCGCATTTATAATATTAAAGTTAGGATGTTCCTTTTCTAAGCGTAAGTGCTAAGCAATTTATGGGTATATTTTGGAATGTTGATGAAAACTCAGTTGTTTAGGCGAGGCGCGGTAACGACTCCTTTCAAGACTTCGCGACGCCTTTAATGACATCGAAGTCGGTAAGGCCTGGTTCGCGTGCGCAGTTCTTGTTATTTCTTTATTACAAAGGAGTGCCTCATTAATTTGGCAGCCCCTCAGGGTTGAGAGAGTCGCGAACCCTTGACCTCGTTCGCAAGAGCCCGCGACACTGAACCGTTCCCAAATTGAAAAGCTTACGCACCTAGCGATACATAATTAAGGATCCTCATTACTCGGTAACAGACACCGCCTGCTGCTCGCGCCCTCGTCCGCGCCTGCCCGCATCCCGCATCCCGCCGTCTCCCTGCAGTGAGACCCACGCCTTGCTTCACTCGCGGACTTTGCACGGACCGTGAGCAGCCGCACTCTATCGCAACGGAAAACGACATAAAAGTCAAACTTAGATCATTCCCGTCTCCGACATAATTCCTTGACTCATCGTTCCAGCTAGACAGTTTCTATTATCCTTAATAGCATCCGTAAGAGTTTTATAAAGGCTTCAATAGTAAAACTTGTTCTCAGGAAGTGTTCGCAGTCCAAGCAGAGTACCGTATCGGAGAACTTCGATATTGAATGTAGCGTTTTATTGGATAAATTGGACGGCAAAGCAGGCGAGCGGGAAATCCTAATTTGTTGTTATAATGGCGGAGGAGTGACGTTGAGACGCGCGGAGACGCCTCGAGCTGTAGTTAATTCGGAGGAGGGCCCGGAGACCGCATGTAAAGAGGCTAATGAACGCGGCGGCCGCCGGCGGGCCAGCGTGTCCGCGGACTCGTGCATTTTTAATGGCGCACGCTAGCACACTCACTATTAATATTTACCGAACACGTCAAGAGGGTGCACTTTACCTTTTAGTTAACTAGCGTCCGGCCGTTCATTAAATTTTCACGCGCGTCAGTTTCGGGCGAATTTTCCGCGGCGCTGACCGGCCGGCGCTGCCGATAACGAGGCGGACCACGCTCGTTACGGCCGCCGAGCCGCTCCGCTCGTCTCGCTCGTCCCGCTCGCAAACCCGGCCAAATTTTATTAATAATAAAGTGTAACTGAAACGCGGCTTTGAAGTAAGAGAGCGACTCGAACGCTCGTTATCGGGAATTATGCGAAATCCTTTGACGTATACACTTATTTCTTTAAAGTTTACGTAAGAATCTACTACGTTATTGTAACTTTACGAGTTCTTAGTAATATATCCAGTACAAGTCAAATTCGCTTTGATCGTACAACTTGTCGGGACATTGATTTCATAAGTATCTAGGTAACAAATGGGTTACCGATACTTTGTGTATAATTATGATACTAAAGTGTATCATTAATGAGGCATGTTTCTGGTAGCTTAGTGAAGTTGTTGTGGAGGATTAAATACGATGATTTGATGAAGTCGTCAGTGTGAGGAGACAGGCGTTGACGGCAGATGAGAGCTTATCGCTAAGACGGGAATGATGATTAATGTGCGGTCATCGAGCCGACAGACGCGACCCAGACTCCACACGAGTAGGCAGCCGCACGCTCGCCACGAAACGAAAGCTCTGCACACAGTTTATGGAAAAACGTTCAGTAGTTTTTATTTTGCCGGATATTTCACTTAAAAAGTGAGCTTCAGTATATACTTTAAGTGGCTTCAATTTAAACCTAAATAGTCATTTACTTTAACAACATTTACGAACGAAAATTTTAAACTCGTATCTTACTACCCAAAAACAGAATTTACAAGCAAAAATAATCTTAGCGTGCAATCGGTGTAATATCTCAGTGTTTAACCCATTATCGGTGGGGTAACACTTTTGTAGCATAGTGTGCGCCTCACCTGTGCGTGCCTAGCGTGCATGAATAAGAAATGAGCGCGCGCGCACGCTACGCGACAAACGGCCCCAGCGCACGCGACGCCGCCCTACGCCCGCCCGCCCTAATTTATTGCCGCCCGCCCAACCAAACGCTCACTATCACTCTTATATCTTACCTCGCCATATCTTTAGCGCTTCTCCTTGTGTTTATGGCACTCGCGTATTAGACGAAATTACTAACTAGGGCCTTTTGGTTTATCTATTTTGGTATAAAAAGAAAAGTGGCTCTCTGGGAGAAAAGTGCTCACGTGTTCGGAGCTTACTTTGTTTTGTAGCCGATGTTATGTTAATGAACCTACGCCTTCATAGATAGGATATGCGGAAATAACAGTAAAATAGCACAAGGTTGACAAAACTTAGAAAAATAAACTCTGTAAATCTCTCTAAACAGTTAACATCTGTGACCTTAGCCCGCAAAGCTCCATATCATCTATTATTGCAACGAAAAAGGAAAACTTTATAAAGGACATGCTCGCTAAAGTCCATAGTTCTTTCGAAGTTTCACTGCGCTGCAATTATTTAGAGAAGGAAACTTTTGACGCTTTATTTTAAATTAAAAAGTCTCAATAAAACGTGTGAACTATTAGGTACTTGTCATGTTTACAAATATATAATAATGATAAGATTTGTTATTGAAAGAAACTTTTTTTCTTCCTCTGGTTTTTTTTACAGACTTTGAGATTTTTAAAGTCACGCCTTTTTTCAATGGCAGAAACTACCTGATACATACTCCTTTTGATTATTTTTTAGTTTCTCCTATCACGAAAACCGTTTACTTGATTGCTTTATTTCTAATCACGGTTGTAATTTATTACAGCAAAGCAGAACTTACCTAAACAATAATACCTGACGAAGTTCAGTTCGAAAGCCGCCTTTCGATTCAAAACAAAGCGTCGACTCACACTTGCCTAAGATAATTAATCAACACGTACAAGACAAAGGCTTACTTCATAAACCTTGGAGCCTTCCAATACCCGCCAACGATGCAATATCGTCCAATGTCGGCCAACTGTTTGCCGACCGCTCGAAGCACCGCCGGCTACAACTATTAAATTATTGAGGCCCAGTCTTGCATTGTCTCGCGAAAGTCCGTCCGGCGGGCCCCGATTGTCGGCCAGATCGGTCCCAACCCGCCGCCAGTATAAACAGTCGTTAGTGTTGTTCCGATCGAATAGGAATGTCCCGAATGTGCGAGTATCGCTCGCTAGGAATCGTTTTGTATTGAGTTAGTGCCTGCACGCGTCCCTGTGTTTGCTCTACTAGTTAATGGAATGTCGATGGACCATTGTGAGCGCAGAGGCGTTTTCCGATATTAAATTGAACGCACATACGCACAAGTTCCTTAACGGTATGTCTGTAATAACCGAAATTTGTGGTGAAAGCGCCCATTGTCTGCTCAATAGTGTAACCGTGCCTAAACGTATGTAGATGGCGAAATTAATGCAAACGTATTGTAATTGTGTGTGTTTTGTGCTAGATAATTTTGTTGGACTGTAATGAAAATTGATGTATTCGTAGTATAGTTTGCGAACCTACAGCACGGCAATTCGGTACAACAATTTGGTCATAATTTAGAGTTTGTTGCTGGTACAATAGCTTTAATTGCGTTCGGGCTTAATAAAAGCGTTCCATTCTTGAGCAATATCGTATATCGGTGATTACGGTGCAGCCGGCGAGGTCACGCTGCCTCATGACCCGGCCACCGTGTCCCTGACCTTTGCAGGGTTGCACACAAACAGACAGAGACTTATGGAACGATTTTTGGCAACTTTTTCGACAGCCCTATACATTTGCTCGTTCGTTTTGCCATGCGGTTTATTGAACCTAATTGTGGAACCATTCTAATCGAATTAAGGTGTGGATGAATCTTTGTAAATTTTTATATGTCTGAAAGGACTTTCAGTTGCTTTAAAAAAAGGCACTTCAGGCACTCATTTTTTTCCACCTAAATATTAATTTGTATTTTGCTGTAAAAAGCACACAACCTTTTTTAATTCTGTTAAATCAGTCTTTATTTAATCTGTCGCCATCATAATTCAGGAACACATCGTTCTAATAACAATTTAGTACTTAGTCCACTATAGATGAAACACTTGCCTTGAAACGAATATTGATTACAATATACAGCAGGGGTCGCGCACTGCCCTTTGACTGGCCTTAACAAATTGCAACCCCGTCTACACCATGATGAGGTTAGGATAGTAAGGTGCATGGAAATCTAAGCTCTATTATATACTAGCTAACCCAACAGATGTTCTCCTGCCCAATTATCAATCATTCATGCAAACATTCCCACAGAAAAAAGACGATCAGTTTTTTTCCGAATTTGATAATTTTCCGGGAAACTTTTCCAGTTTTTCTTTCTAGAAAAACCTAATTTTGACAATTACGATTATTTTAAATATAAAAACAGCCCAACCTGTCGCGCCGTTCTCAAATGATGCGCGTAGCAAAGAACATTATTTATTTTCGTTTATTTATTTATTTAACGATTTATGTCCACACATTGATACAGACAAGAAAAATAAAGAGAACAGATAAGTACGCAGTAATAGTAGTAGGTAGATGGTCTTAGATTAAAATATAAAAATTCTTCTATGAATCCATTTTTGTTATGGTCGCGCAACATATTCAGACCAACATACAATCTGATACTGAATGTCGCGGATCAGAAAACCACTAAAATACTTTTTTTTTTAAGTTTGAAAACGGAACTGCATGGTTTTCAAAAACTTACTTTGAACTTTTTTAATCGCACCTGAGAATCCCTTTGATTACTGATCTTGATTATTTGATAACCGGGACCTGAATAACGATTTGCAAAGGTATAAATATGTATTTGGCAGATTCTGTGGCTGATGTCTTCACAAAAACGTACATACCGAAGGCATTTTTTAAAAATCGTTTTGAATTTAGAAATTATGTATTGATGCCATTGATAAATATCATGAATAAAAATGACCTAAAATGGAGCCCTGAGGCAATCCAGAGGTATCACTTAGGGTGCTGGAAATGTAACCACCTGTTTATCACAATCCTCTGCGTCCTATTAGAAACGTAAGAAGAGAACCATCCCAGAAGATCCCCACGTATAGCATTGCGTATACCACGTATTAAATGCAATCTTATGCAAGAGAAGCTGATGGTCAACCTTGCCAAAAGCTTTCCGGAAATCAGTATACATAGTATCTGTATCTAACTTGAACACAAGAATCCATGTTGTTGAACAAGTAGTTCGCAAAAGTTACCAGGTTGGTTGTAATTGACTTTCTTTTCACGAATTCATGTTATGTGATAGTATTGTGCAGTAGAGGTTATACTTTATCATGAACTAGTCTCTCGAACACCTTTGACAAAGCTGGCAGTATATCAGACGATAATTCACGACATCATCCTTAGGTAGGTTCTTGTAAATAGGGTTATATTTGCGAGTTTCCTTGCTCAAGAATTAATATAATACTCCGCAATCTTTTTTATTAGTAGCCGTTCACGGTCGCATCTATATACCTCATAACTTTGACCAATTAACTCAATGTTAAATATTTCGGGTGTTAACGATCTCAGTCAGAATTATGATATCGTAACAAGATATCAAGATATTCATATAAAGAATGTGAAATTTTGTGCGTATACCCCTGCAATTTTTGGTAATATACAACTAAGTTTTTGGCAGTAAAAACTGTAAATCTGTGGAAGTTTGATAGATTTATTTTAAATACGACACTTTATGTTGAGTCAAATAACCCGGTTTTATATATTAAAAAAAGGAAAAGCTTAATTGGCGTGCGAATACATTATAAACACTTATAAACAATGAGGCCTACTTCAATTAGAAATACTTACGATACAAGACGTTCATAAAGTAATATAACAACTGATATGTGTACCGTGAAACCTATTATAATTGGCACAACACAAGGCACAAGTGCTCCACCATACCTCGCCACTACATCGCCTCCACAAATATTATGCATGTTAAATTAACGCCATTCCTAATTCATAATCCGACAGTGATAAATTAGACAGCTCCGTCCGCCCGTAATTAGGTACGCAATTATCGCGGCCCGTTTGAATTCATTAATGCTGAAAGTACCAACGGTAGGTGAACGTGATTTATTAGTCACCTCGTCTTGATAGCAATTAATATCGCGTTACATTCGCCCCTCATCACCGCACAGGTATCCTCGATTTTTAAACACGAACGTGAAATAATTAATCAGCCACACAAGATCCTCATATTGCTGCCCCCGATCCATTATTAGACAATAAGCGTGTTTTCCGCGGCCAACGGGCGCACGTAATTGGAAACCCTATACGGCTATTTAATTTACCTAGCCGCCTAAGCCGCACCACCTGGCTCGATGGCGAAACAATTGCCGAGCGCCTAATTATATTTTAATCGCAACTCGTAACATGCCCCCCGCCCTGCGTGGCCCGCCAGCGTGGGCCAGCGCGGGCCATGCTGCGGGGGGTCACAACACCACTAATTCATTTGTGCGGCGAGGCTCGGCCAGCGCGCCCGCCGCCTCAGACACTGTTTATTCTCATAGGAGAGTTTAGGTCTCCTAAAGCAATACCGACGCTTAAACATATTAACCGAAGCGTTTACGTGAAGGGTTTAATTATGCACTTTACGTTCTTGGGGTACAATGGCGTCAAGTTAATTAAGTTCTGCTTGTTTAAAGACTTGACGTGAGTAGATTGTTGCTTTTGGATAAATTTAATGTATACATTAAAATTCGTCTTTTTTTGAGCGAGCGCATAAGAGGCAGGGAGGCAATTTTATACTTGCGCAGAGTTGATCAAGTGCAATAAATATTAAAGCTACAATATCATTGTTAGAACAGTCCGTATACGCGAGCAGCTGTTGCCTCCAACTATGCCAATTGTGTGGAGGCTTTTGTACGCTGTATTAACTATGAATCTACTACAACAATACATGCGTATCGATCGTGCTACAAATCAATTTGCCATTCATACATTTTGTTAGAGAATTCATAACATTATTATTAATTTTGTCAATATTGCTACTTGCTACACGTGTTATAGAAGCAAGTTGTTAAAACAACAGCACAAGGGTTGCTCGGACGCCACGTGCATTGTGTCGGTAATCAATTTCAAAGCGATATGTGTGAAAAATGGACGCGAGCGGCCTGCTCCGGCGCGTGATAAATAGCCACTAAATGCTTTACTTACAATTACTGTAAAATATATTGGCAGACGTGAGAAACTAAATACAACATTTGTGTCGATGGAAAAGTATATGGCCACGATTTCTGAAACGAAATAAAAGCTCCAGCATATGCAGGTCACAATAAATGAATCTGATGTTTGAAACAGTAATTTCCCGAAGTAATAACTTCAAACTTCCCGGTAAAGTTACAAGGTGTCGGACGTGTGGCGCGATTTAGTGCTGAACTGCTCCTGCGCCCAATCTGCATTAGCATGAAAGCATCCTTGAAGCGGCGCGCGGTGCGAGGGGCGCGGGGGCCGCGGGCTACGCTGCGCATTGGCCATTAGCGTGATTAGAGAACCCCCTCCATCTACGAATTCTTTAGGCCTCTCATCTCATAATACTACATATTTCATTATTTATGTATGTTCTGTTTTTACTCCAATCTCTCTCGGAGATTACACGTACAATCAACCTAATTTCACTCAAGGTTATGTCCCGAGATGTCTTAAAATGAAATTGTGATTGTTTCAGATGATGTCGTGTTCGTACTTGAGCGCGGCGGCCATGGCTCCGGAGGCTTCTGGCGCAGCTTGCTGGACGCCGCCTGCGATGGCGTGTCCGCCTGCCGTGGAGGGCCCGTCAAGCATGCTGCCGCCGTATGTCCAGCCACCGAGCTTGCTGAGCCTGCCCATGCCGGCGCCAGCCGCGCCCGGCCCCGCGCACGAGCCGGCGCTCGACCTGACGAAGCCGTCGTCATCCCTCAAGTGTCACCTGCCGTCTCCGGCCAGTGAGGGGACTGAGTGACAATGTTGTGCCACAGACGATTTATTGAACTTGCGACACAGACAAAATTATTACTGACAGCTCGGATGCTGCCCGTCAGTAACAATTTTTCCATTGTCAGTGAACTGTTAAGTTATACGTTAGTACCTACTACATATTTAATTTCGGTTGTGAAAATGGCAATTTATATAACTTTTAACTTGCTATATGTAAATTTCCATTAAATTACTGATACTTAAGAGTTGAACAGAACGAGATGTGTTAAACACAAGCGTGTTGTTTCTATTTTAAATTAACGTGATAATGAATTGTGGACGTGGAAAGATCAAGCATATCTTAATGTTATTTTAAAAAAACCTTGTTTTTGTAGCACATTTTTGATGATAACGTTTTTAATTTATAATGACCTCGATCAATCGAACAAAATGAATGGGACTGCGTAGTTTTGTGAATACTGTTGAGTGCTTACGCAGTTTACATTTCACTATCGAAATAACAAAGAAATATGCATTTTTTCATATATATTTTTTTTAAATTTAAAAAACGAAGAATGTACATTGAAGCAATACCACAAGAACCCTGTCATTAATATGGATGATGCAAGAATAAATGAGGGCAGCGATTAAATGAGCTAATCTGAAATAATTCAGCATTTTTAGGGGTACTGCCCAATGTGCAATACCTTCTAAAAATCGCCACATCTTGCAGTAAGTACTAGCAAACAGCCATAAAATACATAATATAATGTATGAAACATTGTCGAATCTTGCCAGAGATTGTTCTTTTTACTCTAATTTTAAGTACCGCTATATTATATCGCAACAACCGTGTTTCTCGCGCACGCATCCCTGTGATTTGCAACCTTGCTGTGTAAATAGTTCTCTCGTCTTTTGTTATTTCTTTGTAAACGAGCTGTAAATCAAATGACTCGTTATTACGTTGATATTGTAAATATTAGTATAAACATCATAGATTTAAGTAGACACATCTTGTACCTAAGCGCGAGGGCCTGCTAGACAATTTTTCATTGTTGGAAGTCCGATTCACAATACGAAAGCAACTTTATGTTTGACATAATGATCATGAATCTGTCAAGCCTTTTTCCCAACTATTGTTGTAAATACTGGTATTCAACATGGAGCGACTGCGTGTCTGACCTTCACCACCCAGTTACTGGGTAACGCGATACCCCTTGGTAAGACTGGTTGTCAGACTTTTACTACCCGCAACAGCTGTCAAAGATTTATTAAGCCACGAACCGCATTAATAGGCCGCATTCCGAATTGAGCTGTAGGTAATCGATTTGAGCGCGCTTACTCCCGTTCCGAGTTAGCGTGAATCGTCATAGATGACGTCATGATATGCGCCATCTTGCGATAACGCCGACCATACCCTTTAATAATATCACTGTGAGCGAATTGTCGACAGCTATCATCTGTCATAATCGTGATGACTAAATCGGAACGCGATTATGGTCTAACTCGGAATGCGGCCATAGTAAAGTGCACCCTAAATGCCCTTGCCTCTTTGCTTTTAAATTACGAATCGGTACATTTTCTTCAACAAAAATTGTCTAATGTGTTATTGCGCTAAAAGTTTGGGCGCAAAACTTCGTAGCAATAATTTTGATGCCAACATCTTTGAAGTTAAAATTCAAGTTACTAACGGTCTCTGTATATATTGATCTACGTTTTACCAGTTGTTCGAATCGATATTTAAATGTATACAGTAAATGTATTTAAGTAACCTTAAACGCTAACATTCCTTTATATGTGTACCTATTAGTAAGTCGTTGCATCATTCTGAAGTCGACGAAATAAACCAAAGGAATTAAGGATCACAAAGAAAAGAGCTTTTGAATATTTTACATTCGAATGTGTAGTTGTTTGACTGACTCGTTGGTCAAGTGGTCCCAAGCTCTACTGCTGAGAATGAGGTCCACGGGTTCAAGTCCCAGGTCGGGCAAAGTGTTATTGGGTTTTTCAGCCCGGAGTCTGGATCTGTGCCCAGTTGATGCCAATAAACTCGCCCCCTAATACATGGAACTTACACACAACTAGTGAAATATGGGTTACCTACGCCCACATTTCTATTATTCTATTATAAGCGCACCTCTGCCTAACCCTTTCATAATTTCAGGATTGGTATGTTATGTAGGTACCTACAACAACTTTTCTTTGAATTATCGAGCAAGAAAATTGGTGGTCAAGCCTACTCTAAACTCTATTAGTTAGTATATAAATCTATTAGGTAGTCTACTAGCCTGAAATCCTGTAACTAAATTTGTGTTGACAAAATAAATCTTTGAGAATACTCCATCTTTCCATTGGTTTATCTCGTCGACTATACAACTCCATATAAATAAATATCTGTTCAATAGTACCTATACGCTAAATGTTCGTTCAGAATAGTGTATTTATTCTTTATAATCGGTGTGCGCTTTTATAATTTCTATCGGCACGATACTATTGTTTACGTCCACGTCCATAAAATTGATGGAAATACGTGCAGGTTATAAGGTTATAACTTTATCGTGGAGGGAAATTTTTCTGTCGTGATGCCGTGACGTGGACTTGCAGGATAATATCGTGACGTTAAAAATTATTAAAGAGCACAATTGCATTAGTAAATTCGTCGTAAATATTCCTTTTTATCGAATTCATTAGAACTTAAATGAAACTGTATGTGGTTAGATATTGTAACGTACATTGATGGTGGCCGGCATACAATATAATGTTAGCGTTTAGTGAATCTTGCCATCTAACAATATGTTTAATTTACGGAAAACAGCACAGGTTTTGGGCTTGAGATTGTTTATAGTGAAATACCATCATTTAAAGGCGGGTTGCTAATCTTAGACAGAAAAAAACAAGTGCGAAAGCACTTAAAGGCATCATTGTAGAAGAAATACTGCGTAAGCGTTCACCAAGCGACTGCTTTTGAACAGCGTCACACTACGCACAACAAACGCCAACGCTAGGCGAACGCAACTAAAGAACGAAGCATGCCGATTAATGACGGAGATTGCCGAAACAACCTGCCCTTTGACGAGGCAACCCTGGAGCCTGTGTTGGTTTGTTAGAACGACAGTTATGGTGTTACCAGTACACAAAGAAAGAACATACTACCTAGCCTAAGAGAGCCGGTGACAGGAGGAGAAAATAAAATTTTGTAAATTATCTATTTGTTTTAATTCCCAATATACCAGTTTTTACCTCCCTAACAACTGATAAACTACAAAACATATGCTTAGCGCCGAGAGTTGAAAATCCAACAGTGGAACTTTGCGACGCGCTGCGCGCTGGACTGCACTCTGTTGAATTCTCAATGCTTAGTTCGACAGTGAGAGTTGAAAATCCAGTGCGCGGTAAAATCCCGTCGCGATGTTTGTACGAACGTGGTCTAATAAACCGCTGCAAAGTTTTCTGCTTAATTCCAGCACTTACAGAAAATATTAATTTCTACTTTATTATAAATGTATTTAGGTATTTCACACAGATATCTACAGACAAGGCCAGGTATTTATTTTGATCGCGGAATAACAAATCGGTAATTTAAGGCTATCAAGGTATAAAGGATACAAAGACGAGGGTCACTTGTTTTCCCCGTAATTGTAATATTTGTTTTGGACTGGACCATACCTAGGAACCTTCTGGTTACGGAGATATTGAAGGTGAAAATTCCAACTTTTACTGACGCTTTTTACGAAAACAAGTTTTTAATGGCAAATTATTTATTTTCTGTAAAAAGGTTTGTACAAACACTTTTACACGTCAATCATATTTTAAAAACTAGATTAGATCGGCGTTTCCTATCTGACTACTCTGAGAAGAAAGGCCGAAACAAACTCAGAGGTCACAGTCTCTTTTAAAGTCCAGATATAATCTTGGTCAGGTCATGTGAAGACCATGTGGATTGATGTCTGAAATGGTCTTTTGAGGAAAGAACCACACAGAATGAGTGGACCTGTCCAGTCAGTGCACGCATTTGTCAGTTGTCATGCAGCTCAACACAGAACTAAAGGAGCTAAACGATTCGACGAGCATTACCTACCAAAGAAAGGACATTTGGGTAGGCCGCATAAATTACTCAAACTGCCGGGACCGTGATTAAAAGTAATAAAAAATGCATTAAAAATGAACGACAAATCCACAATGTCTTCACATTCACAATAATTAAAATAATATACAAAGTAAATTAACATGTCATTGTATATATAAAGTCCATCAATGTCAAAGTGTAAATAAAAATCCGAAAATAATCTTGTATTACCTCTAATTACTCCATGTATTTGAATTATATTATATTTAACACACGGATTTGAGTGGACCTGTCCAGTCAGTGCACGCATTTTTCAATCATCGTGCAGCTCAACTCAGAACTACGGAGCTCAACGATTCGACGAACAATACAAAAAAAAAGGACATTTGGGTAGGCCGCGTAAAGTACTCAAACAGCCAGACCATCATTAAAAGAAAAAAGAAAAATACAATGACCCACATAGTCCTCACATTCACAAAAACTAAATCAGTATTATACTTTAAACAGTAAATATATACATGTCATTGTTTATTTAAGGTTTTAACACAACTGTAAATACCCCGTGTACCCATGAGCACAATGCAATAGGTCCACACCAAAAATAAAAGTCGTTTTCCGGCAATTATTTTTGTGCAATGTTACTTAGTTTGATGTACAGAATGCGTTTTTGACGGCTATATGATGGGTCTTTCTACACCTTGTATATTGAAAGATATGTGAGCTATACAGACAGATATAGACACCTCAACAAATTAAGTACTACCCCAGATTTCAAATTGAACACACCACACACTAGCTAAAACTGAAACTTTGAGAAAGAGAAACACATACAACTCATTATATAATAAATAAAAGTAAAAATACGTACATACACCATCACGCCTGTTTTAAAGGAAAAACTTATAACAATTTAGGGAATCGAACTTTTCCTCGTCAAAATGTACAGGAAAATTGCACCCAAAGAGTAAAGTAGTATACAGAGATTGCACCTGTCTTCCTGTGTGAACTTACCTTCACATATAAAAGTTCTATAATAATATCCTACAGACAAAATAAACCCAGTTTCCGTGTATTTTCCCTATGAACTGTGAAGGGTAAGCGCTAAGCGCTGGTTCTAGGAGTTCAGGAACGTAAGTAAGTCCACGTTCGCACGAACGTAAAAACTTCCGGAGGTATATTTTCGAGCACTGGATCTTCAACGCACTGTTTAGCGCCGAAAGTTCAAAATCTAGTGAGTTTTTTTTTGGGTGCTGGAAAGCACTCTGTTGGATTCTCAATGACCGGTTCAACACCGTAAGTTGAAAAACCAGTACACGAAAAAATCCCACTGCGTGCAACGAATGAAATGACTGGTGCAAGGATCTGAGCCAAAGAGTACTATAATTAGACGGGTAATCTGAGCTAATCCACAAGACTTTAAAAGCAGAAGCTTGACATTTACAAGTTTGTCAAATTGATACACTACCCCAATTTGCCGTGCTATACATTTCATACATCTGTCAAAGAATGACAGTTGTGTTTTAACTATACAGATAATACAATAAGTCGGTAGTCAATTTGACAAACAATTCTTCAACGTAGGTACTTAAACATATAAGGTGGCAGGGACAACGACGCGCAAAATGTAACCATGAATTCAATTCATGATTTTAAGACCTCAAGCGTAAAAAACCGGCCAAGTGCGAGTCGGACTCGGGCACCGAGGGTTCCGAACAAACCTGTAGGTATATAAGACCTGAGTATTTGATGTCAATTTCAAATTAATACCTCGACGCGTTAATGAGGAAAGGGGTAGTATGTTTAAAATTATTGAATAATTTTTATCCTTTGATGTAACAAAAAATTTACGGTTTTCGCAATTTTTCCTTTATCTGTCCTATATGAAGTTACATCGTACCAAATTTCAAGATTCTGCGTTCACAGGAAGTACCCTGTAGGTTTTGATTCCCTTGCGAGTGTCGAAAATTTGCGGCATAAACGGCTGCACCTTTTGATTGCGTTGGCTTACAAGTTTGATTTTTTCACATCTCCAAGGGACAGTAGACCTGAGTATTAGATATAAATTCCAGCTTGATACCTCCACGCGTTCCTGAGAAAAAGGGTCTTGACAGGCAGACCGACGGACGGACGGACAACAAAGTGATCCTATAAGGGTTCCGTTTTTTCCTTTCGAGGTACCGAACCCAAAAAAAAACACGGTTTTCAACAAAAAAAAAAACTACGAAAAATTTCAGCACAGGGGGTTTTAAAATCGTCTACTGAATCCATGGTAAAAGGTGGCGCGTCGATGTCCCTGCCACCCTTATAAGATTAAGGAATCCTTATACCTGGTTTATGTTACGTCTGTAATCCATTATTTCGCAAGTTATGTTAAACGTATAGTAAAATCGAACGCCAAAGGCTTGTCGTTCTTTTCAAAACTTGCGCTTGATGAATTATGAAAAAACGCCGTTGAGTGAAGCATAACAAGCATAATCAGCCTATTATGTTCTCACTGCTGGGACACAGGCCTCCTCTCTGTTAGGAGTGGACTTTAATCCACCACGCGGGCCCAGTGCGGTTTGGTAGATATCACATGTTTTCGAATTTTTGGTTCTAAACGATGTTTTCCTTCACCATTTTGATGATTTCAGCCGTCTGGCCCTACAGCAAAAAAATAACCTGAACTACAAATACCTACTCTGAGATTTTGTAGATGGACGAGTTTTATGTACGCCTTTCCAGATTTTGTTCACATAACAACCATCACGACACGTGCTAACTAATGCTCGGTTCCTGTAAACAAAAACGAATCGTTTTGCTTACCAATGGTAGCATGTTTTTTTGCGAAACTAAGCATTTAAAGAGATTTGTAAGCTTATTTTACCTGTGATAGCTACTTCCTTATCATATGTTCATAGCTTCATATGGACCATAAGGGAGGGTTTACTATGCGAAGCTATGAGTTCTTCGCTTCATTTTTGGTAAAGATACAATAAGATTTAAGTTTAACCAATAACGGTCCGTAAATTATAGGAATCGGCCATTAATGACATGTTTTCACTTGATCCTTGTTTGAGTGAGAGCTTCCTCAAAGCTCAATAGATGGCGTTGTACCATTTTCTGAATCTCGCTGATACGCTGATTTTCTGAATTACGCTTTTCGAGCGTCAAAATTACATAAGACAGTCCCCCAAAACGCCCGCCCTTCACCACTTCCTAGTGCTTTAGCTGGGAAGAAGAAGTGGCGCATCAAACTCCCCAGCAGCACAGCTGTCTGTTCGGTTAGAAGACCTGGATCCTAAGTAATTACCAAAACATTAAATTAATTGTCATACGTCAGCTACCCACGCCAATATCAAAAAAAAAAAGAAAAAAAAATTGAATGTAAATAAAACTTAATACATAAATAAAAGCCTCCAGGCCTAAAGGGTATGTAAGCCATATGCAATACTGGAATTATAATAAAAATAAATGACAAACTAGGACCATCAAAGTAAAATAAATTACCAGAACAATTACTGTAACAATAATAAAACCATAGACAGCAAGACGACCAGTCACCACAAGCAGCACCCGTTCACGAGCATAACGCAAAGCTCAGCCATTACCCCCTCGCCATATTTTTGAGGGAAGGAGGAAACCCGACCCTCAACGCTACCGCAAGCAGTGACATCTAAAGGAGCATGAGGAACTTGCTGCCGGTTGCTCAGGCAAGAATAATATTATCAATTGTCGAGGTCGCTAGCTAACCACATTTTGCAATACATCTCATTAAAAAACATTGTAATGAGTAGATCATGTCAATAATAAATGAAGATTACAAAATAATTGACTTATACCGTCAATTAAAAATAAAACAAATATGTGAACTCATATACCCTGTCATTAGGTAAACTGCTTCTGGAGAAAGAACACGAACATTGTCTTGAGTAAATCACAGCGACCAACAGTTCTTATCGTTTAAGTAGTCGTTAATGGAATATTATGCCTTTGAACAAAGGCTGGATTTAACTTGAGCCTTAAACGCATTAAACGTAAATCTAGTAAAGAAGAAGGTAACTTGTTATAAAAGGTTATACCAAGCCCAACAAATGAGCTATGGACCTTATGAAGCCGTTGAAAGGGACCACGTAGTTTGTTCTTATTTCTAGTGTTGTGAAAATCACTGTTTTTAGTTTATAAGTGTATATTTTGCCTAATGTATAAGATGTTGGCGAAAATGAATTGAGATGCCACCCTGAGAATACCAATATCTTTAAAAAAACTCTAAGAGAAACTCTGGCTCCTAGCTGATAAGTTGCTCGGTCAGCTCGTTTTTGAAGGACGAATTTATTTTGAATTTCAGCGGCTTTGACCCAGCAGAATACCGTAGGACATCACGCTGTGGAAATAACTAAAATAGACTAACCAAGCTGTCAACGTCAGTGTATTGTCTTACTTTTCTGACGGCGTAGGCGGCTGAACTGAGCCTCCCTGCTAGGCTTGATATGTGTTGGCCCCACTGAAGTTTGGCATCAACTAGTACCATCAAAGTAAAATAAACTAGTTTGGACTGCCCAGTTCAGCAGCTCTTTATGTAAGACGATGTTGGGTCCTAGATTTCTAACATTCGGTAAGACGAACTTCACACATTTCGTTTTCTTGGCATTGAGAACTAAGTTATTTGACGAAAACCAATCCGTAACCATTGAGAGTGTACTGTTTACGTCGTCAAAATCTTGTCTATTCCTGTCTACTTTAAAAATAAGAGAGGTATCATCTGCAAACAGTACAACGTCACAGATATCATTTAAATAGAATGGTAAGTCATTGATATACACTAAGAACAAGAATGGACCCAGTATTGAGCCTTGAGGTACACCTAACTGAACTGGTAGCTCGGAAGATTTCACACCATCGACATCTACACATTGGAACCTGTTATGTAAATAAGAATTTATTACGTTGAGAGCTTCGTTTTGGACACCGTAATGACGTAGTTTACGCAAAAGTTTGTCAAGGCGCACGCAATCAAAGGCTTTAGAGAGATCACAAAAAACTCCAATAGCATTTTGTGATTTCTCCCATGCATTAAATATGTGTTTCAGCAGAGCAGCACCCGCATCTGTAGTCGAACGTCCTTTTGTAAAGCCATATTGTTCATTATGAAGTAGGCTATTTAAGTTAAAATGTCTTAGCAACTGATTAAGTATTAACTTTCAAATATATTGCTAAATGCTGGTAAGATAGAAATAGGCCTAAAATTACTAACGATATTTTTATTACCAGATTTAAATAATGGTATGACTCTACTACTCTTCATGAGGTCAGGAAAAGTTCCTAGTTCAACACATTTATTAAAAGTAGTAGCTAGATAGTGTGGTATTTTGTTACACCTAAAATACATCTTATTATCTATTTATGTATTTAACACCTGAGGAGCTCTTGTTCAGCAATTCTTTCTATGATTCAGTAGGTACTAAAGTCTTTATGAAAATTGTATGACACTCATTTAACTTACATTTGTTTATCTGATAATTGTTGTACTGCTGAAAAGCAAACCTTTAGCTACCTCTGTCTACTTTCCACATCCAGTTATCTCATTTCATGTGATCTCATATTATTTTCCTTTTATTGAATGTTGTGACATTTTTTTTTTTTTTTTTTTCTTTTGGCTTCGCACGGTTTGTGCATTCAGCCAATGTCATGTTTATTTTATTTTTATTTTATGAAGGATACAAAGCTAGGGAAACGAAAATATAACTATAATAAGTTATCACGGAATTTGGGATAAAATCTACAGGATCAGTATTTACAACAGTGATAATATATAATGAATAATGAACTAAAATTACAACTTAATATTATTTAAAGTAATGAAAGATACTATACATTTATATACAGGAAAGCTATTTGTGCAAAGTAAAGAAAGTATTGAGGTAGGAAAAGGAGTACGAAGGGACAAGAGGTTACTGAGAAAGGATGAACGATCATATAAGGGACAGGAGAAAAAAATGTGATCTAAGTCACCTACGTCTGTGCCACACAGACAAATGGGGTCATCGATGATATGAAGTTGGGCAAGATGGGCTGGAGAGCAGACATGACCCAATCTCATCCGTATCAGAATGGAGGTCTCCATCTTACCAAACTTTGCCCTGCCAAACCACGGTTTTTCCGGAACATCTGGTTGAATAAATGAAAAATAATGACCTTTTGATTTGCTTCCGATATCCCAAGCTTCCTTCCAGGTTTTCCGAAGAAAAGTCTTTGGTAAAGACTCGAGGTCAAAGTAAAAGTTTGTATAAGGAACTAAGTCCCCGCATTGCACCGCATCAACGGCGAGTGTATCAGCCACTTCATTGCCATGGATTCCAGCATGGGCCGGAATCCACACAAACTGCAGTGTATTACCCTCAGAGATGGTTCGGAACGCAAATTCTCTTATTAAATAAATGATTGGCAACTGCGATTTGAGTACGAAAGGAGATTTATTGATGGCTAGAAGAGCACTTTGAGAATCAGTAAAAATTAAAGTTTTTTTAAGCTTTAAAACACGAATATATTCTATGGCTTTTAAAATGCCAAAACATTCCCCGGTAAAAACAGAAGTCTCAGGTGGCAGTTTTATTTTTTGTACGATGTTGTATTGAGAATGGTAAGTACCAATCCCAACACAACCCGTCGGAGAACGCTTCGCAGCATCCGTAAATATATGGTGGTACTCTAGGTGATCAGCCAGAAAACGGTTAAAACTTAAATGGCAATTGGGATCTAATTTACTTACACAGTTATATTTTATGATGGGACTGAATTGTAGACTCTCATAGCTACTGCTAAATAGCGGAAGTTTATTGGAATGATGAATAGGAGAAGCAAGTGATAGGATTTTTTTATAGCTTACAACTAAACAAGGAGCACGTTTATGGGACCAGTAATTTGAAGATTCAATCTGCAACACTAAAGAGTCCAGTTTAGGAATAAGAGGATGAGTTGAGATCTGAAGAATCCGGAACAAATATTTGTCAGATAGAAATTGCCTTCTAAGATGTAAAGGAGCTTCCCCGCATTCAACTTGGAGTGCATTAATGGGGCTAGACTTCATGGCACCCGAAATAATGCGTAGTGCCTTGGATGGATGCGCTCCAATTTTTTAAAAGCCATAGCACTTCCAGGTTCGAGAACGAACAATCCATAATCCAGAGTGCTTCTGATGATTGCGTTGTAAACGAGTTTCAAAGAAAAGGGATGTGCACCCCACCATACACCAGAGAGGCACCTAAGCATGTTTAGGTGATTTTCACATTTGTTAACAATATATTCACAATGAGGAACACTACTTAATTTACGGTCAAGTATTATACCTAGATATCTGAATTTGTCTTTAACTGGAATAGGTATTTCCTTATAAAAGAGATTTATTAAGGGAATATTTCGCTTCCGGGTGAATAAAACAGCTGCGCTTTTAGACGTGGATAAATCAAAACCGTTAAGATGTAACCATGACTCCAAAGTATATAAAGCAGAATTGATGGCACAGCTTGCTTGTTCAATAGATTGGCTTGAAGAATATAATAACAAATCATCGGCATATTGAAGAACCTTAACATGATTAGCTAAGGACGTGTCTAAATCAAATGTGTAAATATTGTAAAGAATGGGACTAAGCACAGAACCCTGTGGGAGACCTCTCCATACCAGACGAGATACTTCTTGATCTCCTATTAACATGTTAACAGAGCGTTCAGTCAGGATATTAATAATGAAATTCGACAAATTTTATGGGACTTTTAAGGCTTGTAGTTTATTTTGTAGAACTGATAAAACAACATTATCGTATGCTGCATTAATATCAAGGAAAACTGCAACAGTAGATTGGTTATTAGAGAAGGATAACCGAATATCAGTTGTGAAAATACTTAGACAGTCAGTTGTACTTTTACCTTTTCTAAAGCCATATTGTGATTCTGCCAAAAGACCCTTACTTTCAACGTACCATTCAAGGCGATTTTTAATTAAGTGTTCCGCTAATTTCATCAGAATTGTAGACAAAACTATGGGACGGTATGAAGAAGCGTCAGATGGACTTTTATTTGGTTTAAGGAATGGCAATACCATTTGACGTTTCCATTGAACAGGGATGTTCCCTGTTTTCATAATAGAATTAATAAGCTCTAAATAATAACTGAGGACGTCCTCATTTAAGTTAGCAAAAAAGGAATACGGGATGCCATCGATACCTGGTGCAGAATCCTTGGTTTTATGAATAACACCCTTTAATTCAGTGAGAGTGAATGGTAGGTCTAGTGTCGTGTCTTGCTCAATGGCTACGACAGACAGGTTATGGTTAATACTCTCAGGTACAAAAGGAGGAGCTAATTTATCTAAAAATTCACTAGCTAAAGAAACGGGAATAGGAGAAGAGTTATTATAAATGGACCTAAATCTGCGAATATTGCGCCAGACAATTGTAGGGTGAGTATTCGGCGAAATTGATGAGCAAAAACTACGCCAAGAATCAAATTTTTTCTTCTTAAAAAGTTTTTTGGTTTCATTTATTGAATTAGTAACGATTTCAAAATTAATGTCAGACATATCAAGGTTATAGTTGTATTCAGCCTCTTTACGTTTTTTGATCGATTCTGTGCACTCAGAGTCCCACCACGGAGGTGAGGGAATTGTATTATTACTGCTGTTTTTTACAGGAAAAACTTCACCTGCCGCTGCGATTAGTATGAGTGCTAAAGCTTCAGCACAACTATTTTCATTGCCATCAGATATAACAGGCAAGGAGCATAACTTTCTGTCAACAATGTTTCTAAATTTGTCCCAGTCATTATTATTTCTATTAGGAAGTTTATGTTTTAAGTTTGTATGCCTTAATGGTGCATTTGGTTTGGATAGAGGATAAGAAATAACTATTGGAAAATGGTCACTACCGTAAGTAGTGGTTAGAGTACGCCAATTTAATGAAGAGGCTAAGTTTGGAGAACAGATAGAAAGGTCAATTGCGCTTTGGTTCTGATTGGTATCTGAACGACGTGTGGCAACTCCAGAGTTCAAGATGCATAAATTATGTAAGTCTATTATATCTAGTAACTCATCACTATAACAATTAGATGTTGAACAACCCCAAGATTGGTGATGGCAATTAAAGTCCCCCAATATTAGAAATGGCTTTGGAAGAGAAGAAAATATATTATTCACCTCTTGAAGAACCGTAGAAGAGGGGTGAGGAATGTAAATAGAAACAAGACAAGTATGGTGCACTTTAATAGCTACAATTGAAATTTCCTCACTATGAGGAGGTAAGGAAATTATAGAGAAAGGGATAGAATTCTTGATAAGTATAGCAACTCCACCATACCCATCAGATCTATCCTCTCTAATGGTTAAATAACCATTAATTTTAAAAATATGATTGGATTTGAGCCAAGTCTCTGCTAAGGCAAAGGCAAAAGGCTCATATTTGTTTAAAATATAAATAATGTCACTCTTTTTGTTCATCAGACTGCGGCAGTTCCATTGGATTATTTTGGATGTGTTGTCCATTTTGAATGGATTGAGATACATTGAAAGAAGTGGCAACGTTGGACGGTGAAATGTTGAACTGAGAGAGAAGATTGTGTAATGCAGAAAGAAAATCGTTTATGGAAAAACTTGTGTCTTTATTTGCATTAATATGATTATTAGAAAGAGCACAACCATTTGATGGCTGGGGAATGACAAAATCTTTAATAATGGCATTGTGAGCCTCTTTATTATAACCTTGTACAGATTTAGGAGGTGAGCGTGGTTTGAGAAAGACAGTCTTTTTATAGCTACTCGAAGTAGGCATTCTATTCGGGAAAGAGGTTGATGGAATATCTGCAAAATTTTTGGAGGGAGAAGATAAATGTGTATCAGCATATGATTTAGTTACTGGGGGATATAATTTAGTAGCTTCAGCATAAGATACTGAACTTTGTGCCATGTATGTTTTAATTGATTTTTGCCTTAAAAATTCTGGGCAAGACTTATTAGTAGCATAGTGAAAACCAGAGCAATGGCAGCAAGATGCACTTTCAGGTTATCTTTCACAACTGTCTCCAGTGTGGTCTTGACCACATTTAAAACAGCGAGGTTTAGACCTGCACTGAATTTTAGTGTGACCAAAACGACAGCAACTGAAGCACTGAACGGTAGGGAAAATATATAAATCTACAGGTAATGCATTGTAGCACATAAAAATTCTTTTAGGTAAAACCTGTCCATCAAATGTAACAACTATGGATTGGGATGGTTTCCAAGTAGTTGTACCATCAACATTCGTTTTAAAATTGAGGCGTCTGACTTTTAAAATTCGACCGCAACCAATAGGCACAGTTATATTATCAATAACTTCCTCTGGAGACCATTCCGCAGGAACACCACGCACTAAACCCATTCTAGTAACATTAAAAGTAGGTATAAAAGCTTTATAATTATGTGTTTCGAGACTATTGTCTGTAATAAAGGAATTCGCGTCCAGGAAATTCGAAAAAGATAAAGATATTTTATTGCGCCCGATTTTTTTGACGCTACCGTTTATTATATTTTTGAAAGCGTTGCGCTTTAAAAACTTGCCAAATGTGATTGGGTGCAATGTGGTTCCATCATCAGGTGTAATATTATTTTTTTGAATATGAATAACGAATGGCGAGTTGTCAGTTTTTTCATAACTCTTTCTCCCAATCTGAGTGGAAACTAAGGCCGGAGCAGGAATATCAGGAATTTTATTTGTGGGAACAACGTTGGAAACAAGTGTTTCGGAGCAGTTTGGCTCCAATGTAGAAGTTAATGAAGAGTCCGTGCAACCACAACCTGAAGACTCTGAACCGTGGTTTTTACGGGTACGGCGACGCTTATTGCAGTGTTTGCAAACATGCACACGGCTTCTTTTTAAATGACGAGCTGGAGATGACCCATCGGTATCCATGCCCGACTCATTCGATACGGTAACAAAATTGCCTGCCGGGGGCACATAGGCCCCCGGGTCAGGCGGTTCGTTCATTTCCCGCTAATACAAAATAAAAAAACTTACCACTACCGAAGAAAATACACAAAACTAATATTAAAACTATAAATAAAATAGAAAACAACACTAAAACTACGACTACTGATCCTATATTACAAGTTTTTTCAATTTAAACAATTTTTCTCAAAAAGGACGCGTCCGCCAAGTTCGAAGTTTCCCGCGCTTTTTTCGTTGTGACATTTTGTATCTAACATTGTCATCTGTCAGTTTTTCTTTTTCTATGGTATAGAGCTAAGAGGTCGTCTATTTTATTGTAAAGGTATCGTAAAACTAGTGTTAAGCCAGGTTCTCACTGTAAGCCATCTTTATTGTTCCTGGCCGATAACCAATTAAGAAGTATTTAGATTGAACGATCGGCCAGGGGCTATATAAGACAACCGTTACTTTTCACCAGGTTCTTTTTGATTCCGTTCTTTTGACACGCCCTTCTGGCTCGCTCTGTTGGCTTCTTTCTTTTCGTACTTTTTCTTACTCTATATTTTTATAAAAGCTATTTAAATATAAACCTTCCTAAAAGTTATTCTCAGTGAATTTATTACAAACATCTTGTGTGTGTAAATGTGTTCGACTCACTCGATCACCTCCGACCCTCTCACTTGCACTTACTCTACAAGAGGAGTTCGAGACGGTTTGTATAGAACTAATAAACGTGGCGTGAGACACCGCCGCGCGTCGGAAGAAACACCAACCGACGCGAGCTCCCTCGCAACGGGCTGCGGGCTGATGGAGAGGCTGCTGCGAGCTCCCACTCGACGGACTGCGGGACGGAGGAGCGGCCGACGCGAGCTGATTCAACCGTGAGCTGCTTCGCGACTGTGAGCACGGAGAGGCTACTGCGAGCTTCAACTCGACAGACTGCGGGCCGGAGGGGCGGCCGACGCCTCGAGCTGCTGCACGACCGTGAGCTCCCTCGTGTTAGACTGCGGGCAAGAGGATCGTCCTATGCTACTAATAATCGATTCCTATTCCTTAATATCTTTTTCTATGTAATTTTGTATTTCATATTTTAAAAACTATTATAACTTGTAACCACGTTTAGCCAGTCGGCTAAACGTTACGTTACAATAGGGGGCTACGATGTCTATTATATTACCTACTTAAAAGTTTAATGGAGATGCCCCAGTAATCACCAGTGTTTTTAGACTTAAGAGTGTTAAAGACGTTAAATACATCACTAGGCGTTACATGTTCGAAGCTAAATAAGCGAGTACATTTTGGCACACTACTATTCAAAAGGTTCTCAGCTTTAGACGGGGACGAATTTAAGGAGCAAGTAGTAGTTATAGGTATGTTGGCAAAAAACTCATTAAATGCCTCAGCTACGTCAGCTGCCTTACTAACTAATTTGTTATCGAGCATAATCTCAAGTTGATTTTCTTTTTTAACCGACTTACCCGTTTCATTGTTAATCATTTTCCAAGTGGTTTTTACTTTATTATTGGATTTTTTAATTGAATTGCTTAAGAATTTTGATTTAGCAATAGCACAAATCTTTTTAAATAATTTTGATTATATTTTTACATACTCTAGGAAAGGAGTATCAGACCTGTATTTTTTCAAACCATACAACTCGTATAATCTCGCTCTACTTTTATAAATACCTGGAGTAGCCCATTGGTTGAAGCCAACGGAAGTGCCATTAATGTTAATGGTTTTGGTCTTGAAAATAGACTGGTATTCTTTTTGCACAACATCAAAAAGGGCTCCGTAAATTTCATTAGTATTCTCGTGTTCTACTAACGATGGTGTAATTCTATGAGCTATATTATTTTTTAACTTGTTACAACGACTAGCTGTATAAGGCCGGCAATCAAGTTTATACGGTTTTTTATGTAATGTCATGGGGAAGCTAGCTAATAAACCACAGTGGTCGGACGTAAAGTCACTTAACACTAATTTATTTTTGGCATCACAATTACTATAGTACATTATGGTACTAGTGTGTAACATTGGTGATTACCGCTGAGGCGCCATTGAGACCCGAGCCGTAGGCGAGGGTCTTAAGAGACCCGAGGACGGTAATTATCAATACACACGTGTATCATACGACGTTTTTCAACACTCTTGTGAATAAAATATCAATAAAACTCATTTTATTCAAAAAAAGATCGTGTTCAATAGAACAAATAAATTAATGTTCCTATTGCTTGATCATTTCAACTTCTTATTTAAATAGATAATTTTAACTCGTACGTGTTTAATAAATAAAACTTTCACTCAAATATAACTTTTGTTTTCTCTGTAATAGAAGAAAACTTTTAATTCCCCATTTTGTACGTGGCAGAATAGGCGCAAACCCTATGCGAGTAAAATAAAAAAAAACCTCATCCCTTTAGTCTGTGGCCGATCGCAATGCGCGCGCATAGGAAAACTGATTATTTTTTCACGCCATAGCGATACATTTTTCACAACTCGTTTTCACTATTGAATTTATAGTTATTTATTAATTAAAATGTCTACAAGTACTAGTTACGAAGAAAATGACTTAAGAACAACGCCACTCTACCAATAAATTTAAAAATAAAAACTATAACTCACTAGTGAGTTATAGCAATGAAAAAGCCACAGTTTGATTATGGGTGTCATTCTGTGCCTAATTGCGGTGACCATAGAGCTACTTTATGAGCAAGTGTGTTGAAAATTATATTATCAAGACAAGTTGACGAAGATGTCGTGATCCTAGTTGGTTCAAAAAACTTAATCAAATTATAAGACCTAAACAGATTGAGAAGTCTAATACTTAATGGAGTAACATCTAAAACATAAATATTAAAATCTCCACATAAAATTATACTCTTATTACTTGATTTTAATCTATTGAGAGAATCCTACATTACCGTTTCAAAACTAATAAAATCACCAGATGGAGGGCGATATACGCAGATTACAACGAATTGCTCTAGTTCAACACAAGACAACTCAATAGTGCGCTCGATAGAAAGATTGACTAAATCTAAACGTTGTTTACATTTCAACTTGTTTGAAACAAGAACTAAAGAACCACCGCGAATAGCACTTTTTCTCACAAATGCACTTTGTACGGTAAAATTATCAGTTGTATATCCAGCTAGAATATATCCTGAAGAATATCATACATTTTTCTGATATTGTTTACTGCAGTGGATCACATACTTTTAGGCATTTTAAAAGTTCGTTTAGGTCCTGCGGTCCCAGCTGTCTTTCGTAGATCTTTTGACAGTCGAGTTGTTACGGGTAGTTGGAAGTTCATTGGCATAGGATAGTCAATTTCCCAAAAAATAATGACACTGAGAGCTTCATTGGTGAAATCCACCCTGATTGATTACAAATGATCTGTTACAAAACGTCATGTTTTATTTTTGGTTTGCTTTATTTATTCCGGCCAAAAGTAACAAAGCTTTTATTTTATGTTTGACCCTCACGAATCTTATGGTTCGAGAGTAAAAAAACAAGCAGTTACGTACATTTTTGTTGGATTAAAAAGCAAGAAAACATCTGCTCGAAATTGTTTAACATTGCAAATTGAACGATTATGTAAACAAGCCTTCCCGAAGCCTTTTTTGACGGCACCACGACACAATGAGTGGACGAGATGCTTAATTAGTATTCAAAAATATTTCGATTTCATTTCCTTTATGCAGAGGGTAAGAAAAATCTGAATTAACTGAGCCATTTGTGGACAAAGCGGTGTATAATAATGTAAATAACTTACTGACAACCAAAAAAGAAATCTTTTAACCGAGATCAGTGTTTTTAAGGCAACATTTTCTTAATTAGGACATTCGATCTTAAGGTAGACTAAATACCGACCAGCCGTCATCACAGAAACGCGTATACATTAATTCTTAAGCTTATCTAAAATTTAAAATAAGCACGTTCACATACTATTCCACGCATAACACAACGAAACCTATGGTTTTGTTGGCAAGGAGTTTATTTGTAATTTATAAGTAAACCATAAAATAAATTAACGGACGTAAAAGGACGTTGAGAAATCACGAATCACATTCCCCATTGCTTTCCCATCAAACGACAAAACATAAGGTATCTTATAAGAATAATGTAAACAAGACTTTACACGCAAGAAACCTGGCTTTAACGCCTGAAAACCCCGTTTTTGTCAAGTATATTTTATTTCGAAAACTGTTGGTTATTTATCCTTTTTGTGCATTGTGTGACGAATCCCGACGCGTTCACGTTACATCGAGTCTTCCGTTCAATGAGTCCACATGAAACCCATCGGGCTTGTATCGGCCTGTAATCTGAGCCCAAACATATATATCATAGCGGCCGAATTCTGTTCCCTTACCACGGTTTTAGGCATTCTAATTGATATCCTATATTTGAGGGCGATTATATACAGTATTTCAAAAAGATTTATTTAGAAAATACTCATACCAAATTATATTAGTTGAGTTTAATTATAGTTTACTAGCTTCTGCCAGCGACTTGGTCTGCGTTTACCAGGATAAAATTATGCCCTAACAAAGGTCATGGACTACCCATGTGCCAAATTTCATGCAAATCCGTTCAGTCGTTTGAACGTGAAAGCGTAAAAAACAAACATACTCACTTTCGCGTGTATAATATAAGTTAGAATTATTCTTGGTGAAATAAACTATTCATTTCACCAAAAATAATACAACGGATTTATTACGAATGAATTCCCCTTAAAAACTGTATTCGGGAATTAGAGTGAATTTTTGTCAATAATGTAAATTGTGGGAATAAACCCACGACCAATCGCTCATGAGTGTGCGTCTTAACCGTTGGACTATTGCCGCTAAAAATAATAGTACCATTATGACTACAACCACTTTCGATTAATAACTAGCGAACAGAATCTTACGAAGAGTCCACCAACTTGTTTAATTAAGAGCTGTTTTAAACACGGGTTTTAAACAACTGACTGCACCAGGGAGATGAGTTGGTTTAATGAATTAACCAGCTTTTCAGCAGTTTCTTGTATCCCTATAGTATGCATAACAGAAGACGATTCATCTACATATTATGAACAGGTGGCTGGGAAAGACTAGATGCGAAAGCCGGAAGGACTTTGTGTTGTGGCGCAGCCTGGGAGAGGCCTAGGTCCAGCAGTCCAGATAGGCCGCGTTGATTTTATGGATTGATTTGGCGATCATCATGTTGTCAAACTACAGAACATACCCTGACATTACACACTATCAGAAACCCGAAACGTCTTAGTAGATTAGATTATAAATAAGGCCGTAAAGAAACATTAAAAGATTTTCTAAAACAATATTTCGTAGGCTTTCACACTTATATCTTCCATTATCTCTCTACAGTCTCTACCCATTCCTAACCTAAACTCACGATCATTTATTAAGCGAGTTCCCTTCGAGAACAGCGAGTAAGTCCTGAATGGAGTACACAGACGAAAACGCCTCACGCCTGTTGGCCACGAGTTTGGTCTGACAATTGGATTATCTTGTTGTGCCGGCAAGTATTTCACAACAGAAAAAATATGATCGAAATAACTTCCGCCGGATAACTAGATAATTTTTGAAGGTTTTTATATGTGTATGTGGCAGAAATCGTTGGATGTGCTTGGAAATAAATACTACAGAAATCTTTATACACGAAATTCGTAATTTGTTTTATTGAGGGTTAAAACTTGAAATGTTTATAATGATCTAGTTTTAAGTTTATTAGGGTTCCGTTCCCAAAGGGTGCCAACGGAACCCTATTACTCCTCCGCTGCCTCTGCACAAAGCTTCCGCTGTCCGTCCGTCTGTCTGTCAGCGGGCTATACCCAATGAACGTGGATTATAAATTACAGATAATTGTCTATTTGTTTAACTTATGGTACCTGTTGACAGGCCTACACTGTCCTCCCATACCTGTTAATCACTGTAATTGGAAAACATTGTAAAAGACATATTTTTAAAAGAGTAACCATGGAGTTTCTTGCCGGCTCTTCTCCATGGGAAACGACCAATTGGAACCGTGCACCTAGAATCTGACGTTTCATAAGTGCCCATGTAGGTCTATGTGAAATAAAATATTTTGATTTTGATTTTTTGAACCGCAATAGGTAGTCAGCTGAAAATTTCACAGGTATATTGCCATTTTAAAATAAAAAAATAGTGGTCACCAAATAATAAGTAGTGTTAAATATTGTACGGCCAATTGCGAGTCCAACTCGCACCTGGCCGTTTTTTTATTATAAACCTAATTAATCTAATAGCTAATGTTGTCCTTACGCACGAGATTCATTTTTATTCTTCATTTATCAACGGCATGGTAATCCGAATCGACGACCGAAGTCGAAGAAAAAATACGCTTCACGCTCATAAAAAAAACACCAAAATAAATGTAATTACACCTCCATCCTACACTCATGAACTCATGACAAGTCATTTCACCAAATCATAAAAAAAAAAAAGTTGCGAATAGGCAACAAAATATTCAATACATCTCATTAAGATACATCCGACGCAGTGAACCCAGGGGTTTTGTCCGAATTTATCCGGCGGCAGGACCAATTACGCACGACGGCTTCCTTCCTGAGTGACGCACCATCAAATATGTACCTCGGTTACCTCGGCCTTTGGCTAGAAATGGCGAAAACAGCGAGAACCCAGAGTGACGTGCGAGCTGCGAACATGAGTATGAATGAATGATGGGTGGCATACGCGGGAGACTAATCAATAGAGCCGCCTGCAGGCTACCCTGCAATATTCACGTCAGTAATGGCCGAAACCATTCGCCTCCCAACTGAGCTACAAAACACGAAATGGGCCCCAATTTATATTTTCAATTTTGACGTTCGAAAGTTTAGGTTTGTTTGCGTTGTATTTTTTTTTTTTGTAAAAAGTCATGTCGGTGCGTTAAATTGAATCTTACTATGTTACTTAGGAGACATTATTTTGTTCATTTTATCAACGACTAGCTTCTCCCCGTGAAATTCCGCCGACCCACCCCGACGCATCGCCTCGCCTCGCCGCCCGCGCTATAACTTCGTTTTCGCTAAGCGTTCTTTCTGACTTTTTTTGTTTTTGGTCTGCTCCTAAGAGTCCTAGCGCGATGTTAAATAGCCTTCCTCAAGAATTGGGCAATCAAATGCGAATTTTTCAAATCCAACCAGGAGTTCCTTAGATTACCCACTACATACAAATTTACAAACTTGATATTCTGATAGCGCCCGCTGTGATGCCACGGACACACTTATGGACATCAATAAATCCCACTAGGGGATTTAAAATAAAACAATACTACGTAAGTAAGTAAATAAATAAGTTGTGTATATTATACGATTATTTTAAGTGAATATTATAAACGGAAACAAAAATAAATATGAATCATTTGTGTACCAATCATCATTGTCATCATCATCATTAGTTAGAAATTATAAAAGCAAAAAATTACTTTCATTATGTATATATCCCATCCCCAATTAAATTCAAATTCTTTCATAATACACAATACAAATAACTAAACAGGTAAATACTTTATATAATAAGAGCTCATTTGTCTAGTAACTAGGGTGGACATGTCGCGATCCCACTCGGGATAGTCCTGCAGCAATTGTTAGCTTTATGTAAGTCAGTGAGGGTCACTTGGAGCAGTTCTGTCTAATGTACGGTGTGCGCAACAAGTCTAGATTTTATTTTTGAAGAATTAAATCTATTATAATGTTAAAATCTATCAGCCTATATAATGTTTCCACTTCTCGGAGGAGGAGACTGAGTGGAGTGGGCGCAGTGCGGGATGGTAGATGTCACTCAGTCTTCGATTTTTTGGTTCTAGGACATGTCGGTTTCCTCAAGATGTTTTCCTTCACCGTTTTTAGAGCAGTGGTGATGAAATAATTTACACAAAGTAAAGCGCCTGTCTGGGTTCGAACTTACGACCTACAACTCGAAAGCCGCAGCCGTTACCACCACCGCTGCTCGATAATCCATTCAATTTGTGCTATTGTACGATCTTTAGGTGGTTTGTTTACGCAAGCGAGCCCTATTTTTAGATGAAGAAAAATATGCCCAGTTGAAAATGTTTATGGTGTTGACAACCACCAGAAGCAAATGATTTATAAGTACGCATAGTTTTCGAATTAAAAATGCCGTACTGCCACTAGTACTGCTACTGGCTAGTTCAGACATACATATATGCATTACATCAAAAGTAAAATAAGTTTTACCTTTTTTACTTTGCTAATCAAAGTTGTTAAACAGACAGAAATAACCCTAATTTAAAAAAAAAAAATTAAAGAAAAGAATCTTCAACCATTAACATAATCGTAATCTTAAATCTTTATTTACTCAACATCATATTACAGTCACTGGTGAATAGAATATACAATCTTAAAAAGAGAAAGGCGTCTGAAGTAGAAGGGTCCTGAGGTAGAGACCATCCAGCTCTCTTCAATAGACAATGTTAATTTACAGTCAAGATTATATTATAAAAGTCTAAAATTACAATTCAATATTTAAGTACTTATAAAAGCGTTGGCCGAGTGCAGACCGTGGGGTGAAAAACGACCACCAGGAAGGCTACAAATGCGTTGGTACGACGACATCAAGAGAACGGCTGGGATAAAATGGATTGAGACAGCACAAGACCGGCAAAAGTGGCATGACATGAAGGAGGCCTACACCCTTAAGGTAGAAAGTGGCTAAGAAGAATAAGCAGAACCTACAAAATCAAGAGAAAAAAAAGAACAAATACAAATAGTTTTTGATACTCATAAAACTGGGCAAAAGTTTTATACATAATTTTGCAGTTTGAAAGCAATACTTGCAGTTACTACTAGTTTAATTACAAAACTCTGAGCTTTAAATGTAAAAAATAAAATCAAAGTGAAACAAGTCAAACAATTTTTTTTAAGAAATATACAAATTAAGCATATTATTCACTTATATGTCCTTAGGTATCTACGTATATAAATAAATAAAATAAAATAAGCATAACAAAAAATGAAGAATGTAAAGTAGATGTTTGTAAGTTTCTCACAGTAAGTAGTCAACACAATATGAAATCTCGCAAACTATTTCCATCCCAAACTTATTCTGCAAACCGTACACTGTTTTCTTTCAGTCAAGGCTTATTATGATACACTTTAATAATGTTAGCATACATCATTATGCGTGTTCGGAGTCCAGCGAGCCATGGGTAACATGTTCAGACATCATAAGAAAATCTGCTAACAACGCAACGATCCTATTTCAAGGAATACTAATGAACCTGGCCCTCCAGTGACGTCAGCCGCTGTTTTCTTTATGGAAATAGCGTCTGAAAATGTATGTTTAGGAATTGTGTGTGGTTGTAGGTAATTGTGAAAGGGGATGGGGTGAGAACTATGATTTTGTTTTTTTTTGCGCTGGATAAAAGATAAATTTTAGTCATTTTATCTGCGACCTAAAATTAAGTTGCGCTTGAGAATTCGGTAGTGTAATGAAAATTGTGAAAGACAGTCCTTGATAAAATATTACGCGCAAAATTAAACAAAAAGCATTCCAAAAAGGTACAATGCGATTGTAGCAAGGTGCGTGCTACGCCGTAGCAAGACCCGTAGCGCTGCGAGTGGCGCGCGTCTACGCCAGCCCTTAGTACACAAAGTGATTTTTGAACTAGAAAAGTGGATTTCAGAGGTTCAATTGCCGTATTTTTAAGAACATTAGCATTCCAATCTCAGTCTCAATACGTCATAAATATCAATTCACATTTTCGGTAAGTGTTTGACATTGTTTGTAGATGAGATGAGTTTGCGACTTGAACTTGAACGTTTTAAAGTACGAGAATTGGCCTTCAATTATCATTTAAGTACAGTATCATGACATAGGAAGTTCCATGATAAATCACTTCATCGAATGTCGGAGAATTTATACACGTTTACCTTTTTTTAAATTGTATTTTGTTCTTAACTGGGTGCTTACACAGAAAAGGAAATATCTAAAGATAAGTTTGGCAACCTTTCGTCATGAACGTTACATCATTTTTGCTGGCCAATTGAGACCGAATGTTGAGTTCGATTTAGGTTCAGCCACATATTTGCACTAAATTCTAATATTATCAAGATGACTTTGTTCGTTCCTCTTCTACATATCAAGCTATACATTTCCAGTATAAACTGACCTCTCACTTTACGAAAATCTTATTCAATGTGATATCAGCTTATACTGGAAATGTATAGCTTGATATCTAGCCGTGTGTACAAAAAGCTAAATATTCTCGTGTTAAGAGTGAATTCGAACTAACGACGGAGACGCTCGTAGGTTTGGTGCCTAAGCTGTTAGTAAAACCGTACTTTACAACCGGTTTCAGAAAGGTTAATAAAGGCAAAAAAAATAATGTGAGTTTTGTTTTTAAAACTGTGATAATCCTGTATTTTTCTTTCAGAAACATTTGTGTTTATGTAGTTTATTATACCCTCACCCTCCAAATGGATTCCACAATAAATGCAAACATACCTATTAATTTGAAAAGAGTTACTTCAAGGTTCAAAGCGAGCACTAATATGGTAAATACTATGTAATTGGTGTAAGCAGCAAACAGTAATGAGGGTCCATGAAGAAGGTTGCGCAAACAGAATTTATTTTAATTGATTCATAATTGGCTCTCACAATCTACGCAAATTCAGGGTCTAGAGGAGTCTAGACCCTGAATAGTTCGATGGCACAATAATTAACATAACTTAACACCACGCATGTATTCCATAAAGGGTAAGGCAGAGGTGCACCTATTGTACACCCATCACACTCATCTTTCATGGGGTACTGTCTAAAATGTTATAATAAAATACCTCCCCACATACTTCAACTGAATGAGACAAAATTCAAATCCTTTGTCAAACGCACACTATGCACACAGCTATATTATAGGTTAGGGGATTACATAACTGATAAAAATGCCTGGCTTAATGCTGGTCCTGCTCCACACCACAACTAATTAATTGACATTTGAAATACTGCTGAAGATTGTAAGAATATATTTGCATTATATAAACTCAATCTCCTTTTTATTACATAGATGCATTGCACAGATGTGAGTACTTTGTACTATAGAGCTACCATTTACATATTTCATATTTCTGACTGACCGACTCCTTGACAATTCAAAAGTGCCTGTAAATGGTTTAATTGAAATAAATGATTTGAGTTTGAACCCACGTTTCGCCAGTTACATTCAAGTCCCATGTAATAGGAGGCTATTGCTATCAACCGAGCACAAATCCTGACTAGTACGGCTACTGAGAAAATCGTTATTGAAAATCCCAATAACACTTTGCCCGACCAGGAAATCGAACCCAGGAACTTTTGCTCAGCAGTAGCGGTTGCGATCATTAGAACAACGGGGCAGACAGCACTTTTTTTAATGTTTACGCCGTAAAATGCCTGGAAATAAGAGTGTATAATAGGGCCTAGCGGTAGTGAGGAGTTTCCTCTCTCTAGAGCCCTGACCACCGGCAGCTTGAATACTGTTCCTTATTCCGATGAGGCTTCTCGCAGGTCAACCTAGGAGGTTGTCGTCTGCTTAACCAGACTTGCCTGTGGGGCACGGACCTCAGCTTAGGGCGTCGCTGGACAGCACAATATTTGTATACTTAGAATATAAATACTGGCCTGGTCAAAAATAGACAAAATTATATGAATAAAAGAAATCTGTCATAAGTCTATTCTTCCGTCGACAAAACTCGATCACGCTACGCGAAAATAATTCAGCAAGACTTCAGTTTACTTCATATCAACAACCTCGTAATCTTAGGTAAACACTGGGAGTAGAACACCCAGCTATCCCGTTTATACCCGCAATCATTCCAGTAATAAATTAACGCCATTACTAAATTATTCGTAGCTTCTAGATTAATCTAGAAGTCGGGCTGCAGTCCGACACGGCCGCTCTTACATTATTACAGCATTCATTAGAGTTCGCTAATTACTCCTTGCTTTAATGAATAAGCTCTAATGAACCACTTTCTGTTAATTAAAGGCGGCGTGGGGGTGGAAGGGGACGGGCGGGGTGGAGGAACTTTTCTCCGGGCTCTGATTGCAAATGTGAATTTGTGTAAGTCTGAGTGGAAAGAGTGTTTCAGTTGAAAAGGGGTAATGAGGCGGTCGAATGCGGCGAATTAGTTGCAATGTGCTCCCGAGATAAATTACATTTAGAGATTGTAAGATGCGGCTTTTCGTCACTGTTGTAAAAAGAACAAAAGTTAGGGTCTAGTTACAGTTTTGCTAAAGTATAAGACGAAAAGGCATCAAACTCTTGACTGTCGATCCTTCTTCTTTTTAATTAACGTCAGTCAGTTCAGGAACAACGTTGACATATCTTCCTGATAAATAAACTGCATTTACATGGATTCTAATAGGATTCGACTCGACTAAAATAGTTTGGCCTTGCAATTTTATATCGTACGTATTTGTTTGGTGCTTTAGCTGAGCAGATCAGGCAAAGTATTATTAGGTTTTTCTATCAGGAATTTCAGTAACAGCCCGGAGGATTTGTGACCCCGAATTACATGGAACTTCAATATAACTGGCGGTATGTGGGTGTACCATAGGTTCGGTAAGCGGGCACGCTCTTTATGCCTGCAGGATTATATTCGGTATTTAGTTCTGTTTACGTTTGTAGTGTTAACTAGGTGTTCGTGCCCGGCGTGGCCCAGGGTGAATTTCATACAAAAATAGCATCCAAATTTCCGACTTTCCCGGTGGATTTTCCAAAAAAATATTTCATATGCGCAGACAAACAATTTTACCAATTGTTTTTATATAAATAGATTTCTACTTGTTTGCAATGTTTTTGTTGGTATAATGGCGTGGCCTAGCTGACATACGGCAATTAATTTTATTTAATGATTCGTAATGTTAATTACTAACTCTAGAAAAGAATTTAGTTCTTTTAACTGAACAGACAGCTGTGCTGCTGGGGAGTTGGTTGCGCCACTTCTTCTTCCCAGCTAAAGCACTAGGAAGTGGTGAAGGGCGGGCGTTTTGGGGGACTGTCTTATGTAATTTTGACGTTTTAAAAGTGCGGATTCTCAGCCTAGTTTGAATAAATAACTTTTGATTTGCTCAACAATGGACGACCCAATCTCAGAAAGTTGCTGCAGCTTTCATTACTACGAAAATCTTATCCTACTAATATAAAAAAACGCGAAAGTCTGTGAGGATGGATGGATGGATGGTTGTTACTCTGTCACGCAAACTCCGGATTAGGATGAATTTTGGCACACAGAAAGTCTATGACCTGGATTAGTACATAGGGTTTTTATCCCGATAGTACATTCCGTAGGATAATTTTCGACCTCCACACGGACGAAGAAGCGTAGAGAGTAAGAAGGTAGTGGTTATACGAATTTATGTGGGGTAAACCTACAAAAATTAAAAAGTGAATAATATCGAACTTTTTTGTGTGTCTTTGCTTTTGGATTTTCTAATTTAATGAACACTTGAAAATCGCTCAAAATCGCTATGTTCTGCAAAAGTTGCGCTTGGTGATATGAACTTTATGTCTTTTGGCATTATACTGTATAATAGATTAGGTTAGATACTGAATAAAAAATACAGCAAGTTACCAATGGAATTTCATATACCTACTTTTTGTGCCCGCTCAGGGCTTTAACAATTTTTTTCAAATTACACACTTTTGACCCGCACAGTTATACAACAGAAATGAAAACCTGTTTAACACAGGCCGTAAAACACACAGTTATTTTGCAATAATTCTAATATACTTAAAATTAGGCAGGTAATGTGCGGCTAATTAACGGGAGGATCTTATAACACTGATTATTAATGTGATTTTATGTATTCTGTTGTAGGCCGAATAAGCCACGCTTCATAAAACTCTGCATACCTACTTTTTCCAACTTTTTCATAGACGTGAAAAACGGATGTAAACCGCAATGGTTTCTAATTTTTCGTATGGAACCCTAAACAGCAAATTCATTCATGTAAATGGGTGAGTTTAATAGATTTACAAATGTACATACATACCTACTCACGACTTACGACCTACATACATATTGGCATTACAAATGTTGGTAATATGTTCATGCCTAGGTGTAATAAAGTTTATAAATATTTATCAGCGTTGATTAATTTACGCTAGCGAGTGAAGACATAGCTGTGTATGAGTATATGAATATTTTCAGCCGAAGAAAGATTGGCACGGGCTATTACGGTATTTTCTTAACATAAAGGTTTCTAAATCTGCTGACAGGTAAATGTATGAAAAACATATTTGACTGCTTTGTACATCCATAATATCATTCCTTATCAAGGGAATTAATGGCATTCAACTGAATGTGTCAGAGCAGTGGTGGCCCAGTGGTAACGACCTCGACTTACGAGACAACACAAGTTGTCTGGTCGCTGGTTCAAACCCAGACAAGCGCTTTACTTTTTGTAAATGATTCGAACTCAAACTCAAAGCATTTACTTCAATTAGACCATTTACAGGCACTTTTGAATTGTGAAGAAGCGTAGTAGGTACCTATGGACACTCTTTTAAATAATATTGTTGTTACAAATATATTAGTTACATCGATTAATGTTGACACTATAAGTGAGAACGATGTACAAAAAACGTACACATTAAAAGCGTCCAGAGTGCAGCAAAACATAATTAAAAACAATCCAAAAAAATTAATTACCCGTTCACGAACATGACGCATGGATCAGCACCATTCAGCTCAACTCATTTTGAAGGGAGCTAAATGATCCAACACACGCGCCACCGTCAGCGAGACATTTGATTGAGCATGTCATACTATCAGCCGCCAGGACACATTCAAGTCAATCTATGACATTACCTTGTAAATGGTAGATCTATAGTACAAAGTACTCACACCTGTGCATATCTATAATAAAAAGGAGATTGAGTTTATTTAACGCAAATATATTCTTACAATCTTCAGCAGCTCCAACTGTATTTCAAATGTCAATTAATTAGTTGTGGTGTGGAGCAGGACCAGCATTAAGCCAGGGATTTTTATCAGTGATGTAATCCCCTAACTTATAATATGCCTGCCTGCATAGTGTGCGTTTGACAAAGGATTTGAATTTCGTCTCATTCAGTTGAAGTATGTGGGGAGGTATTTTATTGTAACATTTTAAACAGTACCCCATGAAACATGAGTCTACTTTAGCCAGTCTGAAACCTGGTTGAACTAATAGGTCCCGATTTCTACTACTATAATTATGTCTTTCATCTCTTTTACTGTAAAGATGTAATTTTTTCTTACGTACATGCTGTTTTCATAGATGTATTGACAAGGTACCGTAATGATGTTAATATCCTTAAACAATTCCCTTAGAGAATCGCGCCTGCGGAGATTATATATGGCTCTGATGGCTCATTTCTGCAGAATAAAAATAGACTCGATGTCTGCAGCCCTTCCCCAAAGTAAAATACCGTAACTAAAATAGACCAGCCTCGCGGTATCAACATCAGTAAATTGACGGATTTTTCTGACAGCGTAAGCTGCTGAACTTAGCCGGCCTGCAAGAGATGTTAAATGAGGACCCCATTGTAGCCTTGAGTCGAGCGTGATCCCAAGAAAACCGTTTTATCGACGAATTCTAGTTTCTCTTGAGTCAATACTATCTCACAATCACTACTCTTGACGTTTGGTAAAGAAAATGTTATGCACTTAGTTTTATTTCCATTTAGTACTAAATTATTAGCAAAGAACCAATTTTGGACCAGCAGTAGGGCGTTATTTACGTCGTCAAAATGTGAAGCACGTCTATCTACCTTACCAATTAAGGATGTATCATAAGCAAAAATATAAATCTATTTTTCTTTCTTTCTTTCTTTCCTTAGCAAACAACACCATTTGTGGTTGATTTATTAATAAATGGAGTAGGGCATTAATATATTCTAAAAAGAGGAAAGGACACAATATCGAGCCTTGTGGAACACCCATTTTTACTTTTAAATCAAGTGAATTGACACCATTTATTTGAACTTGCTGTTGTTTCTCATTTTAATGAGATTTTACTAAACTGAGCGCAAGTTTTCCAAGTCCGTAATGCTCAAGTTTCAAAAGCATGGTTTCGTGATCGACGCAATCAAATGCCTTGGAAAGGTCACAAAAGATTACTATGGCGTCTTGAGCCTCTTCCCACGCGTTATAAATATGTTTTAATAAGGTAACACTGGCGTCGGTAATACAACGCCCTTTGGTGAAACCATACAATGCTCGTGAAGGATTTTATTAGTATTGAAATGATTGAGCATTACCTTTTCAAAAACCTTGCTAAAAACCAGCAACACGCACACAGGTCTATAATTATTAGGTCTTTACTGTCACCGTATTATTACTGTCACTGTATTTCATTAGAACCGGGAAGACTCCTTGGTCCCCACACAAAATAAATATTAAGGTTAAGTAAGGTGCTATAGTCTCAAATAAGGAGGTACAGACTTTAATAGACATTCCCCAAAGATCTTCGGTCAATTTGATCTTGATTTGCTTTACTGTTAAGGGGTTAATATGCTTAAAGTTAAATTCAATCGGACAGGCTGAAACATTCGCCCTTATTAAATCAAAAGCAATCGAGGGCGAAGAATTTAAGATTTCAGTAGTTTATGTGGGACACTGGTTTCTTTACCAGTGTCCCACATAAACTACTGAAATCACAAATTCCTGAGCAACTTTTTTGTTATCGCAGATGAGACCACATGACGTCTCCAGTGTGTAATCAGAATTTTGCTTTTTGATCCTGTTCAAATTTCATTATTGATAATTTTTATCACTACTGCTCTCCAAACGGTGAAGGAAAACATCGTGAGGAAACCGGCATGGGTTTCCTCACGATGTTTTCCTTCACCGTTTTTTCTTAGAGTCAAAAATTCGTAAACATGGGTCATCTACCAACCCGCACTGGCCCCGCGTGGTGGATTACGGCCCACTCCCTATCACCGAGAGGAGGCTTGTGTCCCAGCAGTGGGAACTTAATAGGCTGATTATGCAAATGAAAATGTCAGTAGGTAACGCTGTTTCTACATATTTTTAAGTTTTCAATCCTAGAACTTTTAGGACAATGGAAAGGGTGTTATATGAAACCCTGATTTCTAATTAAACTATTCGTAATTTGGGCTATACAAGCCACTTGGGGAAAGCGTATTTGTGTTAAGTCTCCCATACGTAGGCAACCAATCACAGACTCACGGGTCACAGACAAAACGAGGCAAACATGACACTCAAACGAAGAGCATTGAGCATAATAATAACCAATCAGACTGGTAACATCTTAGATAGTCCAACATGCAACGTTAAACACGTCTGTAACATGTCAATTAAATGCGGTCAGGGAATTAGAACAGATATATTGAGATTGACATGAAGCTATTACAGATTGGTACAAGTCATGACGCTATATAGAACTTAGGTAGGTAGGCAGCTACCCAACCTACCGTAATATAATAGCATGAAGTAATACTGAAGATTCTCGACACCGATATTAATGCTTGACTAAGTATAAAATATCCAGTGCATTTGCAAAGTTTTCGAGATTTATAAGTAACATGCCACCGGGGAGGATCCCATGTAGAACCGAAAATAAAACTGGAGCAGAAAATTTTATTAAAGGTAAAAACTTGAATAAAGGAAAAAGATCAAAAATAGCGAGACCAAATCAATAAGGCCTAACTTGGGTGTTGGTGCGTTTCCGTAAGACTGTTTAGTTTTGGTATAGATAATCAGCCTAATGATCCCACTCTTGAGACACAGGCCTCCTCTCTGTGAGTCTCAGTACGGGTTGGTGGATAGTTTTTGTATAGTTATGGCGTTTTAGGACTTTTAGGATGGCAATAGCGGTCATTGCCCTTTCCATAATATCTCTCCTTAGGAACCCAAACAATAAACTGTGTATGGTTTTTCGTTATTGGAACATGTTGAAGATATACATTTTGATAAGTTTTTATTAAATTTAATGATAGAAATGTATGTGGGTCAATGACCGCTATTGCCATGCTGAGGTCGGTGTTTCTAGGTTCTATTCTCAGGTTCAAAATGTCACACAACTGTGATGGTACGGCGTTGATTGTAAATAAAAGTGAATATACGACAGTACTTAAAGGCCAAGCAAACTTACCAAAAAGTGAAGTTTGACTAAAATTACATGAGTCACAGCATCCGAAGTGGTTTAATTCATTCACCAGCGCGGGTAGCAAGACCAACTTTTGTCGTGGAAAGAATAGACATAGATAAAATGACAGATTTATTTTGTCTATTCTTCCTTTGACAAAACTAGTTTCTATGGTGATCATACTACGCGTGCAGGTAGTACACTCCTAAGTACCGATTTCACCAATGAAACTAAACGCGATCAGCAACTTTAAAGCTAGTTCAAATGCTGTCAGTGTCAATATTCCCTACCAAATTAGACACTGACAGCTCTTGAACGCGTTTTAGATATGCTTCAGCATTCAGTTTCATTGGTAAAATCTGCATTGAATGTACAATCGAACTGGATTTTATACATTCTATAGATCGGTAAAAACACGCTTGTCAATTATTTTACAGTGCTATCTGAAATTATTCGTATATGATATTATTATTTAGATAAAAGGCACTTTTTGTCCCATTTTAATTGAACTGTGAAGAAGATGTTCGTATGAGGAATAAATGTTAAAATCAGGGTTCGGCGAAACTGCTTTTCTCTACTCACACTTCAAGAAAATAACTAAACCAGCAGTCGTTTTATCCCCAAAAAAAAATAAAACATGAAATCTGCCCACCACGTCTGCGTAGTTTCCCTAGCTAATTTAATTTAATATTATGTGTAGGTGTATCTACATATAAGATAGAATTAAAGGCTTGCCATTCTGGTAAGTTATCAATGTTACCTTCAGATGCAAATAACACTTCTTTAATATACCTACTTCTTACTTTCCTTTAGTCAAAATGATAAGAGGAGCATACAGATGAACCGGCGATAATAAGCCACCAGAGGTGGACATAAATTTTCATGCGTTTCCATGTTTCCCGGCTGTTTAAGGCGCTATGATCCGACTGAGACCGCGCTTACTAGTTTTTTGAATCCATGGGAAATAAAAAAAACAGTAACAGAAAATTAAAAATATTTAAAGTTGGCAAAGTTGCCAGCCAGAACCCTATGATTTTTTGCCCAATACACAAAAAATATTTTTACTAACACATACATTTGTTCCGGATATTTATTTATTTATTATTTATTAACACTTTATGCACAAGTAAAAAAAACTGTACAAAGGCGGACTTAATGCCTGAGGCATCAACCTTAAGGTGAGACAAAACAAGGCAGGTGAAACAAAAGGGATAGATAACTCAAAAAAGAATAAGATACTAATACATAGATAATTAAATACATACATATAAACAGATTAAACTTTGTCAGGAGAAATAACGATAGCTAGAGGAGAAAACGAAACCAGCAAATCAGCGCTGAGATGATTTTATAATCGTCTCACGAATATGTTCACGAGCCTTCACTTTAACAGATAACCGACTGGTGTCCATCCTGATTTTCAGAGGGAGCGCATTCCAAAGAAAGACCGCCTGGATAAAGAAAGAAGAGTGAATAAAACCAGAGCTGTGAGAAGGACATCGTAGAAGACGATTGTTGTTGGAACGAAGATTTTTACTATGAACAGAATATAAGTATTGAACATGGGGGGTCAGGTAAGAAGAAGAGGTAGATTTGTCGAGTATAGAATACAACATAGACAGAGCCTCAACTCTACGCTGACGGAGGGGTAACCATTTTAAAAGCAATCGGTGTGCAGACACATGATCATACTTACGTAGATTGAAGACAAATCGAATGGAGTTATTTAGAAGGCGCTCAAGTTTATTAAGGCGGTCTGCATTCAGGTCATAGTAACACACATCACCATAGTCTATTATGGAAAATATTAGGGTCTGTACAATCATAGCCTTTACGTGTGATGGGAGGAGGTTTTTCAAACGATAGAGTGACCGCAACGTTCCGGTGACTTTTTTACTTACAGTCGTGACTTGCTTTCGCCAGTCAAGACATGTGTCGACATGCAGAACGAGATCCTTAACATCGGAGCTAAACGGAATGACTGAGTTATCAAACATTACAGGTGGTACAGTAACGCCTTTCACTTTCCTCATACTGTAGGGGCTCCCTACAACGATAGCCTGACACTTGGTAAGGTTAACCGCCACCCCAAATCGATCAGACCAGTTTTTAACCACAGCTAAATCCCGGTTTAGCTCCTCAATCGCATCGGATATGTTGTCCACACTTGCCTGGTAGTAAAGCTGTAAATCGTCAGCATAAAGATGATTGACTGCCTCGTTGGTCCAGTGGTCGCAATCGCGACTGCTGAGAATGAGGTCCTGGGTTCGATTCCCATGTCGGGCAACGTGTTATTGGAATTTCTATATGGAACTTCTGCCCGAAGTCTGGATTTGTGCCCGGTAGATGGCAATAGGCTCGCCCCCTATTACATGGGACTTAAACAAAACTGGCGAAATGTGGATGTACACCTCCGCCCAACCCTTCGGGGAAACAAGGCGTGATGCTTATGTTTATGTAAAGATGATACGCAACCCGATATTCGGTGGCAATTAGATTAATAAAAATGGAGAACAGAAGAGGAGGTAATATACTGCCTTGAGGGATGAAAGCTGCAAGATCACACGAACTCGACGAAGAGTCTCTAGCACGAACAGACTGTTGACGCCCCTGAAGATAAGAAGAAAACCATTCCAAAGTCTCTCGAGAGACTATAAGATAGGAAAGGATATATAAAAGGACTTCGTGACTGACGGTATTAAAAGCATTGGAGAAGTCAATTAACACTAAAATTGTTACTTTAGTGTTTTCCATGCCCCGCCCGATATCGTCAGTCACTTTAAGGAGGTGCCCGGGCCTGAAACCGGATTGAAACGGACTGATGAGGGAGTTGCGGTGAATAAAGTGGAAGAATTGTTAATGAACACTAGCCTCGAGCACTTTATATAGAAAGGGAAGGATGGAAATTAGGCGAATGTGACTTGGAAGAGAGGGACTGGGTATCTTAGGCAGGGGCCGAACAAGGGCTTTACGCCACAGGGAATGGAAAACACCGGTGTACAGGGAGATGTTTATGATGTGGGAGATTGCAGGGAGGAGTTGATCAAGAGCCGCTACGATCATATGGCGGCTGACATTATCGCAGCCCACAGCTTTGGATTTAATGGAAAGGATAATTTTTGTGATCTCTTCCGAGCAGACCGGGGTGAAGACAAAGGGGTTAACATATTGTGACGCGTCAGACCAGCATGGTAGTCGAGGGTTTGACATTTGGTTTGACTATCTAGAGTGGGAACAGTGGAGAAATGGCGATTTAGGTCGTCCAAACCAATTGTGTTAGGAAGGTCCGAATGCCGCGATTTGCCGATCCCCAAAGTTCCAAGGAACTTCCAAATATTGGCAGGAGAAGAAGAATTAATATTATTTAGGATGTGGCGGCGTTTAGCGTTGCATATCATCTGATTACACCGATTCCTAGCAGCCTTAAATAAGGCGCAATTGTCATCCGAGCGATCCCTTTTAAATTTCGACAACGCGCGATGCCTCTGTCGCATTGCCATGTGAACTCCCCTGTTCATCCAAGGCTAAGGCAGACGCTTCAACTTGATTATCTTGATAGGGGCTTGGACATCAAATAGTTTGACCACAACATCTATATATTTCTAGTAATACATGTCGAGACATGAGCATATAGTATTGTGTGGTAAAAACACAATATGACACACACTAACACTTTCGAAAATAACTCAACAAATGCAAAACAAAATTTTGAGAAAATACCTCCCAAAATGCGCGAGAGCAACCACTCGCAAGCCTACTTCATTTGGCTTCGGCTTGAGCCGGATCATTAATATTGATTACGATATTATGGCTAGCCTAACACCTCTATGATGGGAATTGGGCGTAATAGGTGATCTGATCGTCTGAGGGTATGCTTGAGTATCAACAGTCAAATTCAAAGTGTTTTTTTTTATGTTTGTCTTGACCCTTGACAGAGACCGAGAAAAAAAAAACTCGTTCGACACCGACAATTGATAAAATACCAAAAACTTACTAATCAAAATAAAAAAATGTAATATTGTGGGCCAAGAATAGTTTTCCAGCTTTCTGCCTTTTCAAATCGTGTCTCCTTTCATCATACAACTGCCCAGCTCTAATAAACAGCTGCTCACCTTGCGACACTCGCTGGTCTTAACACCTTGTAAGGCAACGAATACCAGTACTCAAAAGTATTGGCATTCCTTTGCAGAATCGGTTCTCTCAGGAAACTATCAAGCGCTAGCTCAAGTTGCGTGTTTGAGTCAATCACAGTTGACCCTGGCATTATATCATCTGTGCCCTCGCTCACCAGCCGACCAATCGAGAGCGCGCGGCAACTTTAAAATACAAAGCCAAAAAAAAAAAATATAAAAAAAATAACAACACCTGAGCCGCATAGTCTCGGCTTCGGCCGAGATTTTCCTAAAATATTAGCCGAGACCGAGACCTAGATGTTGGTCGGACCTTAGTGCTGTCGTGCTTTTGAGATAATGGTCAATGGACTCATGATAGGTACCTACTGCACGCATATCATGACCAGATTTTGTCAACGAAAGAATAGACAATATGATAGCTTTTATTTATTTGTCTGTAATTTTGTCTATTCTTCCGTTTCAATAGTGGTCATGATTCGCGTGCAGGACTGTAGCCCTACATTAAAATCCTGCACGCGAATCATGACCACTGTATGCCCATACTGCGGGGTAATTACGTAACACACATAAAATGACAATTGATAGCATTCTTCCATTCTGACAGTTTAGACACGTTCATTGCGTTATTAACTTTGATGAGCAACCGAATTTGTTAAACCTATGAAGCAATGGATAAGTAATATACTTAAAAACTCTCGGATTGTGATTGAAACTAAAGCAATTTCGATAACTGTGTTACTAAGCACGGTTAACTTATAAACGAGCTATTTAAAAATTAGGTTATGGACCTCGTTATGGCATTCACGGATGAATGGATGAAGCAGAAGCTAATTGAGCAACAACCAACTAATCACTCACATAATTCCTGATAAACGGGCAGGAATCTGATGAAACAAGCCGTTTTAAAGGGAGCGTACGGACTGCGAACCAACAATTAGCTAATTACCGGCGATTTTAGGACACGTTATGAAAATATATTCGGAGGTGCGTAACGTGAATAATCAATAAGCGTGAAACGACGAAAGATTGTAAGGAATTGACAAATAAGGAGCTGCAGCGCGTATAAATACGAACTGTGGGTTTGCATTAGGTACATTATAACTGCACAAACAGTTTGGATAACGTCCGAAGGACTACTGAAATTACCTGTTCAACATGTTCAGTTTCATTGCGGTAAGAATAGAGACATTTGCCTCATCAGGGTGAGGCTCGTATTCTAGAACTGTGTTCAGTGTAGTCTTAATCGAAAACTGATAATTCGTGACAACAAAGTTCAAGAACTCGGGTGTTAGATTCAAGAGTGCGATCGTTTCGTTATTTTATTTTTATGATTGATAGATTATTTTGCGGTAGATATCAGTCATGATTTCTGATGGTATGCAACTACATGCCATTTCAAGAAACGAAATTAAAACAGTGTCGATTTGTAAAGTTTTTGATTAAACCTATTGGTTACCAACCTATGTCAGTGTTACAACAAAATCAGAGAGGGTAATAACCTCTTGACTGATTTCGCGATAGATTGTAACATCAAGGCTTACAATGCGATTTAATATTCATGACACCAGTTGCTTCAGTCATACATTTGCTTTCATTTTCAGATTGCTTGCTTGCTCGGTGTAGCAACGGCCGCTCCCTCCGCGATCGGGGCGCTGCCCATCGCCACCGGCAGTATTGTAAGTAGACCGGAACCATACAAAGAAGAAGTTCAAATACTGTACTTAAGTTAAGTTAAACGAGGGACGTATTCAAACCCACAATGAAATAGTTCATGCTGTCATGTAACGAATTAAAATACTGCACAAGGAAAAACGCTCTTATACAACAGAGAAATTCTTACTAAAACTTTCGTAAATCTCGCATATTTGGCACGAGAATCGAATAGATACTGAATGCCCTCCATTATACTTCTCGAAAAAATATCGATAGATTGCTATAAACTTGAAATTAAATTATCTAGCTTTTTCCCGCAATTTCTTCCGCGTGAAATTTCTTGTTGCCCCGACCCGACCGGTAGCACCAGAGATTATCATCCCTTACAAACTTACAAACAAATACCTTTTTATAATATAAGTATAAATACAGGATGAAAGCGACATCGACGAACAACCGGTTACCATGGACTCGGTACATGATTCTGAATCCCCCTGCGTTGAAAAAAAAAATGGGTCTGCCATACATTTTGACCGCGTAGGTAGTGCACTTTTCTATGAAAAGGCAGTTTTTTTTTGTCGGTTCAGAATCATGTACCGAGTCCATGAACGATTGTGCGTCGATGTCCCTTCCACACTGTATGTTGTTTTTTTTTGCGATATTAAATACCGAGTAGGTATCGAAAACGTATCAAAAATACATTATGCATATTTAAAAAAATCGCCCAAGCTCGAAAGGTTGTAATTCAGATAGGTATGTAAAAATACACCCACGCCGCACTTGTCTTTCACGGTTCAGTCGACTTTGTTCTTTGTAGTCTTAACTTGTTGAATCGAAAACTCCTTTTTATAAGTCGGAAAGAACACAATCTTTTAAAGGTACGAACGAAATCGATACATTATAGTTTATCGATACTTTTAACACTTCCGACTTCAATAAGTATTTTCTTTAACCTGTAATAGCACTTTATATTTGCCTGTTATGCTAGATTGAAGATATTATTTGTGCTCCCCAGTCAATCCCGCGCTACGGCTTCAACTACGCTGTCAACGACCCCGTAACTGGTGACCACAAAGCCCAGACCGAAACTCGCGACGGGGGCGTCGTGAAGGGCTCGTACTCACTCACGGAACCGGACGGTACCATCAGAGTGGTGGACTACACTGCCGACCCCGTCTCTGGATTCAACGCGGTGGTAAAACGCGTCGGCCCCGCGGCGCATCCGCAAACGTTGATTGCTGCTCCGGTCGTGAGCAAGCAAATCGTGGCACCTGTTGTTGCCGCCCCCGTCGCTCATGGAGGTTACGCTAGTAGCCTTGTTGGACTCGGTGGACTAGGATATGGTCTCGAAGCCGGTCACGGTGGTATTGGTCTCGACCACGGCGGTATAGGCCTGGGGCTCGGTGGTATCAGCTTGGCTAGAGCTGGCATTGACCTCGGTCACGGCGGCGACCTTGGTATCGGCTATGGCGGTCTCGGATACGGTATCGGCGGCCTCGGAGGCCTGGGAGATATCGGAGGCGGCTGGAAGCACTAAGTGATAATGCTAGTGCCAGAACTCCTTTACGGACGTTATCGCGACCTTACTTTCATTTCGCATCTGAATGTTCCTTGTTCGTTAGGCGATACGAATAGTATAGGTTGACTATGAATAGTTTGTCAAATACTGAAATAAAATAAGTGTCAAAGAGGAATGTGTTGTATATTTAAAGCTCATTTACCCATACAGTGTCTTGGTCTTGAACAACTCCGTGTTAGAACTTGGAAATCGCCAGGTTGCCCGCGAAATTCAAAAAACAAAACGAAAAATTGAATTTCGCGGGCGACCTGGCATTTCCCCCTTAATACCTGCCAGAGGGTACAATTGTCAATGCTGCAAAAGTGAAAAATGGCTGATGAATCAATTAATAATAAACTCTTTGAGGAAATAAAACAATGTCATACATTTAACTACACAATTATATTTCATAATAAATACTATGGACATTTATCCGTCATACTTAAATGCATATATATTTGAGCGGTTTCACCGTCCCCAGTCATATGACAACACCGAACACGTTACATACTCCTTTATACTTTAGATATTTACACGAAATATCCACAAATTACATGTTACTCAGAAAATTGATTTCATACATTCATCTTCTGGCAAAAGCATGAATCGTTTGGTTCTACAAATATTGCTGTGTTTACATGATGTAAACGTAAGCAGCATAATTATCTATTAGAAATAATATAAATTAATGATTGAGTTTTTCAACTTGAAATTTCTCGGTCTCTCTGAAAAGTCCGGCGTCTAGATTTGTGCCATATTGAATTGGACAAGAACATAACTGGCGAAATATTGGTTTATAATACATCTCTGTTACCCCTTCGGTATTATACAAGCGTGAACTTATGTTTTTACCGCTAAATTATTTTAACAGAAATTCAATTCAGTGTAATTTGCGTAAACGAGGCCTACGAACATATTTAAAAAGAATCTGTCCAGTGCATAATCTGTGGAATAATACATATACTGCTACGGTCCTTTCAGTTGTTTTACCTCTGATTTTGCATCACTGTCAAAACCAAAGTGATCTTTATTGCCGTTAATATATGGTTGCTGTTGGGTTGCTGCCATTGACAAGTCTGTTAAATCCTCAATGATCTTTACAGTTTTTAAAATAAGGTTGCTATTGGGTTGCTGCTGTCAGAGGTAAAATCACTGCGAAAGGACTTTACAAGGATCGGTTGGCGCTTGAGTGACGTTGACAGGGGTGTTATTGATAAACATTTGTGAACGGTGTTTTGCGAAATTGTATTGTAAAAACAAGATGGCGGAGTTGGTTCCGATATTGACCGCGCAGCAAAAGAACCTCGTAGCGCTATATTCTTAATACAGTTACATAAAAAATGTGTGACACTGGATACTGCTGCTTTCTACGCTACGTTCTCCTGAATCGGAGTCCTTCGCCGAACAGAATGAGACAAAGGCGGTCCACTAGATATGCGAACAGCATGTCTGCTATCAATACTTGTACCAATATAATCCGGTACTGAAACAAAAATTAAGATACGTTAGTTCACTGTAGTTTTACTGCAATTATTATATTAGTTAGTAGTAGATTTCACTTTAAGGTTTATTATTCTCTTAAAGACTGACAATGTTTGCATCTCTTTAACAATGCCTGTTTCGGATAAGATCCAATATTTTAAAGCAGGGCAGAGACTTTTGCATTTTTTGCTGACTGTAAATCAGTAATCTACAGAATGTAATTTTCATAACTCAATGGTCAACGCTAACTTATTGATGCTCGGTTTTTGACGTATTCTGCATAGCTATTGACAAACATTCGGTATGCTTCCGTGTCTAATCGGACATCCATCGACGTTATCGAAGAAGTCCTCTAAACGCTGTTCAGCCTGCTGTGCTGTGCTTCTTTTCGACTGTACTTTTCTTTTCGATATCTTGACACCTTGCGTTTCTCTCAGTCTTTTTTTTTCGAAACAATTGGCTATTGAGAGTTAATCTGAGGACCTCAGACATATTGAAATAAATTGGTATACTTACATCAGGTGGGAAATATACAATCTCGAACATGTTGGAGAGGTCGGGGAAGATCCCGAGAGCGAGAGCCAGCACGGCGCCGCCCGAGATCATAATACTGTACAGTAGCGGCTTGTTGTCGCGGAGACCTTCCATGAACGGCTCTCCCTGGGGTAAAGGAGAACATTTTTACATCTCCTTCTGTTATATGTGCACCAAATCATTCCAAATTGTTCCACTATATAATGACCTAGTGGAACAATGTCATCTCAGAACGAAAATTATGGGCGAGTCAAAATTAAGACCATTCATCCCGCGCGGGCTGCCAACGTCTCATTTCTTGGGTTTTCGTGATTATTTTATTAAATTTCAATAAAAGTACTATTTTTTTCCAGCTAAGCTCTAGATTGTTGGTAATGTCAATAGGTAACAAATTAACTCATCATCTATTTGTCGATTCTGTAAAAATCTCACCGTGTAGACTTGCTTGAACTGAGCTGTCAGTGTCATCCCGTCTTGGTCAATGCCTGTCAGTGGCACTAACAGCGCACTCCACGCTCACTTCACCTAAGTTATCACGGTGAGATTTTTACAGCATAGACGGACTGCTTAACCTTTACCAAGGCAAAAATAAACAAACTAAACCAAAAAATATAAATCAATCAACCTACCTAGCCTTTTCACAACTTTTTTGGGGTCGGCCTCCAGTCTTAGAGGATGCAGCTTAATACCAGTATTTTACATGGAGCAGCTGCCTATCTGACCTCCACCACAGATAATGTAATACTACATAGTAATACTATACAGTCCGCGAGGCCTAAGCTGAGCTTTGCATTTGTTAGAGTGAACACAGCGACGCGTCCTTTGCTTGGCAATCGGACAATCGGCCAGTGCGACCATCGCGCGATCACATTGGTGCGATTGGTAATCGTTGGAGAACAGGCACTCACACAAATGCAAAGCTCAGCTTAGGCCTCGCGGACTGTACCCTTTGGTAAGACAGGTTGTCAGTTTTGTTTTGTTTTTATGGATTTTTTTCATACCCGGTAGTTAATAGCGAAGGTGGATATCTGCAGCGACATAGAGATGATGTAGACGGTGCTGTTGAGAAGGTCCGGCGCAAATTCTCGCTCCTCATCCTCTGCCAAATCCATGTCTAGCTTCGGTTTGTTATCCCTGTACACAAATACACGTATTGTGTATTTAATTAGTCTATGTGGTATGGCATGTAAATGTTTGCATGAATTTTTAATTAACTACACTACCGAGTTGGGACACTTTAATGGTAGTATATGTATGTAAATAAATAAATATATTGGCAATTATTTAGAAATTATTTTTAATGAATTGACAAGTTGATGCCTGATGTTTATATCACAAAGGTAATAAAGCGTAGCGTGGTAGCAAAAGCAAATGCTATGCCAATTAGCACTCTGACTAGAGTGCTAATTGTCATAGCATTTGCCTGGTAATTCGTTAACTAATTAAGAAACGGTTAATTAACGCAAGCCTTTTTTTTTGGTTTACGTAAAGCGGAATTATAATTATGCAGATTTCCAACAAAAAAAACAGCCGCTTTTGAATTAGGACTCGCATAACGTTGATGGTGTCAATGTACCATGTATTGTGGTTTCAGGGTACTTTAATGTCTAAGACTCGGGCTTCAAACAGGCATATCAGATAAATATGTGTATAAGAGTTGGATATAGTTAAATGCTGTGATTGTATTTATATTTGTCACCGTCTAAATATATACTAAAATGTTTAATGTAGGAGAAATGTTATGATATTCAAATAATTCAAACAAAATTTTAAACTTTTTTTAGGCAATTTTATGTAATTTAGCATGGAAAGATTTTGAAAACTTAATTCTGTTACATAAGCTTAATTTTAGATACTATTTTATTGTTTTTTTTATTTTTTTTCCTTCTTTGGCAACTGAGCCGATGACGACTATTCTGCCAGCGTCATGTGGTGACGGCAGAGCAACAAGGTGAGCCGTCGAAATTTGTACTTCGTGGTAGTTCTAGTTAAAATGTGTTAATTTGTACGCCGTCAACGGCAAAACATAGTGTACCTTTACATGTTTTATTTATAACACCTGTTTTTTACCTATGTTTAACAAATAAGAACTTTGACTTTGAAAGCGGTCTTGCCTAAAATGCCAGAACATTGCCAGTAATATTTATGGCAAGAAAATGTGTCTAGTCTAGGTTGTTATCAGTTACCTTCCAGGCGACCGTGACGTAGCTTCGTGCACCAAATAGATGAGACACAGGAAATGCACCGCGAACTGTGTGAGCACAGTCATAATTGTGTACACGTTGAAGATGTTCGGGAGAGGACGCTGCTTCGATAGTTGCTTCAGTGGCTGTAGAGTACATACTTACAAATTATGAATGAGAAATGCGTTAAAACAGCATATATATTTATATATGGTAAAAGGATGTTAGTAGCGATAAGGACATAGTCTGCCATTAAAGGAAAAAGCTAGACAGAGAAACCATAATAATATGGGGAAAATAATGCAGCCATGTAAAGGTGATGACAAATATTTGCACAAGTGAATACTTTTCGCACTAGTATACAATAATAATAATACAAAATTCGTTCTGACACCTTAATTATATACAGGTCTTTTAAGGTGAACATCCACTGGTTCGCACCGGGGGATACCGACAGATTTTGGTTTGCTTTGCGGTACGGGCTGTACCGATAGCGGACGCAGTGCTATATGAATTCATACAAAGCAAACGAAAATCGTTATGGGTGCGTGCGTTTGGCCGGTGCGGAACAGTCGACCTTCAACTTAACAGTTATTTTACATCTGTCAGCAATCTTATTTATAGCAACGACAATGCATAAAGATTACTGATGAAAAATCAGAGATAAAATAACTGTGTAAGGAGTAAAAAAGAATGGTTAAAAATATCGCGGAGGGATTTTATCGCATACTGCATTTTGAACTCTTGGTGTAGAGCCAAGCATTGAGAATCCAACAGAGTGCATCCCAGCGCGTCGAAACAACAATCTATTGGATTTTCAACTCTCAGCGCTGAGCAGTGCTTCAAAAATCCGGTGCGAGGGAAAAAATCGCCCGTGCATACCTGGGCTAAGTGTATTACGAATTTTAACTTCATTAGTTCCTTTTTCCCTTTACTTATGCCCCACCGACGGGGTGTCAGGAACACATTCTCACCTACACTTTAACTACATATTTATGCTAAACCTTACCTTGGATCTCGATATAAACAAGAAGCAGGACGCCAACAACAGACTCTGTAGCGTGGCCTGAGTATCACTAAACTTGATGCCATCTAGGTACAACACCGACTGACTGTACGCCAAGATGAGGGCGTTCAGAGCCAGGATCTTGAACATCTGCAGCGTTGTCACCAGAGTACACCGGCCTTGCTTGATTATGTGACAGACTGGAGACAAAAATATTATGATGTTTAAGGCTCAATTTATATTACCGAGGAACGGAATGGAAGCACTATTTTTTGTACAATCGCTAATGAACTTTGTGTCATTAGTGTAACGTAGAAACTAGATACGCGCAAGATCGCATGTTTTCTGGACAATACTAGCGCTTTTCGAGAATTCCCGCAGTAACAAGCTCGTATCTAGTTTGTACGTTAGACAATTGACGTAAAGTTCATTTTGTTATGCAATATTGTTACAAAAACTCACTTTCATTTCGTTCCGCGGCAATGTAAATGGAGCTTTAGTATAAGTAGGGAACAGGAGAACTGTATGTAACAGGATTCCTAGCCCCTTTATTTTTTGGAGTGTCTTGGCAATGAATATGTCGCTTACAATGGAACAATGACAGATGCGAAGGCTGGACATATGGCAATAACTTGTGTCCGATTCTTCGATATATCAAGGAAAGGTCCCGATTGCAAATTTGCACCCTTTATAGTAAGTAGTAAAGGGGTGAAGATCAATGAATGGCGTTTACCCAAATTGGGCTACTTTCACTTGCGTATGCATGTTCGTAAATCGTTCGTCAATTTTACCTGATATGAAGTTGAATCACAACTCAAGGTAGCTTAGCAGCTGACGGCAAAAGGTCATTTCAGTTCTTATTTTGATCACGTGCAGTATCTGCGTTCATGTCATTGACCTGTTAACTTGACTGAACTTGACCTAGGGGTCATTTACTTTGATTGTATTCTTCGTGTGATTGATAAAAGACGAGTTTTGCATAACGTTATCTTGCGTTTCTCTTTCTGAAGAAACATTTTGTGTATAAGCATCATGCATAACATAATCAGCCTATTATGTTCCCACTGCTGGGACACAGGCCTCCTCTCTGTGAGAGGGTGTGGGCCGTAATCCACCATGCGCGCCCAGTGCAGATTGGTAGATGTCAAATGTCTTCGAATGTTTGGTTCTAAGACATGGCGGTTTCATCACGATGTTTTCCTTCACCGTTTTGAGAGCAGTGGTGATGAAATCATTTACATTAAGTAAACCGCCGGTCTGGGTTCGAACTTATAACCTACAACTAGTTAGTCGCGGCCGTTACCACTGGGCCACCACTGCTCTCGGGGATTTTGTGTATACCAAGTTTTATTAGCTTACTCTTTGTGAGAAGTTTTTTTTTTGTTTTTCAAGTGAAATTTATGAATGGGTTGAGAAAATATTATAAAACTAGCTTCAGCCAGCGACGTCTTCCGCGTGAAATTTCTGTTTTAAATAAAACAGACATATCCTTTGACACTCGGCAATGCTGTAGCTGCCCAGTTCAAGAATTTTCGGGATCAATAGTTCCGAAGATTACCTCCTACATACATACTTACAAAATGTTACCTCTTTATATTAATTATAATCATATAAAAAAATCAAAATATTTTATTTCACATAAAACTACATGGGCACTTATGAAACGTCCGATTCTAGGTGCACGGTTCCAATTGGTTGTTTACTATGGAGAAGAGCCGGCAAGAAATGCCGGCAGTGCCATGGCTCGAGGGTATATATTATATATTCATATATATATACATCGCATTTGGATAGAGATAGAAGTTGAACTATATCTCTTTATCACTGGCATATCAAATACAATCCATTAAACCCTCCACAGGTCCTAAAATACAGCCGAATGTGTATAATGTAAAATAAAGACAGACTACAAAACGAAACATTTTTAAAAACTTACTACAAAATATACTGGAAAGGCGACTGGTAAAGGGTGCAGCGACGCTCGCGTCGCCTAACCTCACGAGTTGCGTGTCTTCTTCCTCCAGCTCGCGCATGGCTCTGCGCAGGCGCGCGGCCGCCTCGGCTCGCGCGTCCGCGCGGTTGGTCGGCCGGCGCGGCGCCTCCTCTACCACGCGTTCTTCTCGCGGCTTCTCGCGCGGCCGCTCGGGCGCGTTTGCTAGGATTGCTACTCCTACCTGTAATTTTAAATACGAATGCTATAAATTTGGGTTTTTAGGTACAAAGATTGATCTCGGAAATTTTTTAACTTCTTTGAGCAACTAGATTAATAATTTAATTTAAATGAGTAAATAATGAGTATGATTATAATATTTTAAATCTGGTAATGTTATCAACTTATCAATAGGCTATAGCGTAATTTTCAATTTAGTGATGCATCAATCAGCGTTTCGTAATCGGCTCATGTTGCATAGAAATAAGATACCTAATAAATAAAACCAGTAATACTCACGTCAGCATGTTTCAGTGCTCCCACGTCGTTTGTACCATCACCACACATGAGCGTCACGTATCCGAGCGCTTTCAACGTCACTACAACAAACTCCTTCTGCTTTGGCGCGAATCTAGCGAACACCTTGATATGAGGCATCAACTCCAGCAGGAACTTGTGGTGGTTCTCATTTAGGAATGTCAGACCCTCCCCTGTTATACAAAGATCAAACTTCGAAGTCAATTGCTTTGACGTCTTGAATGGATTCACGGGGAGATTCACTTCTTCGTCTATTGACGTCCAGCCCCACTTATTATCACTTTCTGTTAGAATCAGAACTTCTTCTTTCTGTGTAAACTTCAACTCCTTAGCCACGTGACACGCCGTCAGCGGATTGTCACCAGTAATCATTACCACAGAATGAGAAGCATTCACGATTTCTGATATCGCTTTTTTCGAGTCCGTCTTCAAGGGACACGAAATAATAACAAACCCAACAAAAGTCAGATCCGACTCGATATCCTCGCGAGACATATCCCTAATGTCTTGAGAACTTAATTTCCCTAAATTCCTATAACCTAATGCCAGAACCCTCGCCCCTCGTCGCGACAGAGTTAAGTAAACATGATCATAATGACTAGGAACCTCTTTCAGCATGGTCTTCACAGTTTCAGGTGCACCCTTGACACTGCTTATGTAATGAGTTTCCATAAAACCTCGCTCATTGACCTGGTACCCTGCTATTACAGACATTCTTTTAAGGGCACTTGAAAAGTGGTTTCTGTGTACAATTTTCAGGCCAGGTGACTTTCCTCTCTTTGGCACTACAGCATCTCCTTTGGTTAGGTTCCACTCTGCAGCTTTCAAAGTAGCTTTCTCCAATGGGTCTCCTACCACACCATCATCTAGTTGAACTAGAGAATGACATGTTGCTAGAACTTGTATAGTCTCCATAGGTGCTTGAGATAATGGAATGACAATAGCATCTTTGTGGTCCGCTATACCGGCAACACCTTCTACAACTAAATTATCACTTGTAAGTGTACCAGTCTTATCAAAACAGCATATTTCTACTTTGCCTGCAAATGGTATTCTGAAAGGTTCTGTACAAAATACTGCTAACTTAGACAATGATAATAATGATGTATTAACTGCTAATGACAACTCTATTGGCAGTTCAGGAGGCACAACTGATGTCAAAATCAGTGTACATTCTAAAAATAATTTGTATCTATTCCTCTCTGGATCCTCACAGCCCTTTATCCAAACATATGCAGCGGCGGCGACTGCAAAGATTAGCAAGAACATAATAAAACCAAATGTCTCAAGATTGTTAGCTGTTACTCTCTTCACACCAAACAGAATAGTTCTTAAAAGTTTTCCTTGTGATGTATTAAAGCCATTGCGAATGACATATCCAATGCAGCCGTTATCAGGAGCCTTGAGGGCTGATGAAGTAGTTTTGCTAGGAGAGGAATGTTGAACAATCTTGGTGCCACCAAACAGCATGTGCAGTTTGCTATCGCCTTCAGGGTCAAGCAGTTGTTTTAAATTTTTCTCATTGTCTACTGCTTCCTTCATTTGGGGCACACTTTCACCAGTTAACATGGACTCGTCAACAATACATGAGCCTCTTAGCAGGACAAGGTCACAAGGGACAAGGTTTTCATTGGTGGATCTAATGAGAGACACAACATCTCCTGGCAGGAGTTGGTCACTCATTATCTGCCGCCATCTTCTATTTCTGTACACATTGATGTTATAAGGTTTGTTCCCCATCTTTCTGATTTCTGCCATGTTTCTAAGTTGTTGCTGTACGAGGGTGCATTCAAACATGACAAGCATCACCAGAGTGAATATTGAGTAGTACCAGTATTTGTCTAAACACCATAGTGCAACACAGAATACTTGGAATACAAAGAATGGTGCTGTTGCTCGTTCCTTGAACAGTTCCATAAACTCGGGAACTACCTGTAACAACAATAATACCTTTAGCATAGCTCAGCATGACTTTGTGTTCATACGAAAGACTTCACTTCGTTCATAAGAGTAGCAGTGATTTACTTGGAAACCTAATGGATGCCCTTGAATTCAATTATTTACTACTTACCTACAATAAGTATAAATATGCATGACCAGCGGTATACATAGAATGTTGTAAAATGCAAAATCAATGCCACTATATATTAACATGAACAGAATTAGATTTCATCCAATTAGAATAACAAGGCTTAACTTTAAAGAAAAATAAAGCAAAGCTTGTGTTTTGTAACCTTAATATTTTATCATGCATGCATCTAATTTAATTAGCTTTTTGTTACTAGGTGAAGGCATGAAAGATTTTCACATAAATTGTACAGCTAACAGCTGTAACAGATCACACAGTTTAAAAGACAATTGCATTATAATGTTTTCATTGAAAAATAGTTTTAATAAACATTGAACAAGACATTCTGTATACATTGAGACTGTTTATTTATTTTGTATGCAGTGTACAAGTTATTTAATATAAAATGCCAATCAATCAACTCTCCCCAACATTGGGTAAAACAAGAATGCAGTTGATTGTCAACATGAGGTGACAAATTATGAGTTGATGGTTGATGTTGATCCACTGCAGGCTGGTTGCACACTAGATTAGGCCTAAAGTTTGCATTTTTTTTCTTTTAAAGATATTGAAGTTTAACTTACCATTATCATTTCATTCCTTCCAAACTCCTTTTCCGCAAATTCAATGGCTTCATCATCCAAGTACCCTTTAGACTCCATATATTCCTCATAGGTCTTGTTGATGGGAAACTCGATGGTATGAAAATACTTCTTGTCCCAATCATAGACATACTTACTTTTTTGAAATATAAACCATACATCTGGGTGTATACTTCCTTTTTTAGTTGACTAAAACATGTTACAAAATAAGTTTTGTTTTTTGAGGTTTCAATGAAAAATCCTCATCTTTCAACATTAAGATTAACAGCATACCTTGGTGTGATGTAGTTTAACAATTTCAGAGAACCCATTGTTGGACGTTGGAACGACTTTCACAATTTCAGCCTGGATTGGGTCTTTAACCTAAAATTTTAAAGTAAAATTATAACAGTACAAGGTCCATAAAATGAAGTCAATATGTTGAGTAGAAAACTGTGGATTACGTACCGAAGAACACGATAGGAAACACTGGATGTGTACGCTCCAATAACAGCAGAGGCAAATGAGAATTTGTATGGTAGCGAGAACCGCGACAGTCACGAACCCAGCCTCATAATTTTCCTCAAATCCATACACAACGATCCACGAATAAAACACAATTGGGTATATTATCAAAAAGGGCAGCACAGTCCCTTGCAGAACAGTCGGCACCGGCTTGAAAAGCTGTGTATATTGAACTAAATCGTCCAATGACGACTGCATCTTATTGGATACCATTTTTTTATCCTTTTACACTCTAATCCCTTACCAATATATTTCTAATTGCCTTTTCTAACTGTTCGAAGTATAGTTAAACATAGTTTTCTATTTCTTTATAAGAAACTAATTCAAAATATAAATAAAATTCGATTCTATTGAGTTTACTCAACTTGACAGATTGACAATCAAGAGAGGAGAGGGGAGGGTGAAGCTGAAGCAGAAAACCGGAAACAGTGTGCAGGAGACGGAGTATGCGTGTCACGTGTTTTTCCATTTTGAGCAGCACGTTTTTTTAAATTTTCCTCACCACTTTGTAAAAACTTGAAAGAAACTCGACTTTAAAGAATACTTCAAAGAATAGAATAAAGAATACTTACACCGAACAGTTTTTAATTTAAACCTTTCTTACTGCTTTTTAAAATTATGGTTCTTGCTGTGAATTCTATGAGCGCATGTCATGCTGTCATGTGCCTGTTGATATTTTAGAAACGCTACCCAATCAATGTTAAATTAGTTCACGTTTGGATAGTATTTTAAAACCATTTCTGGGTAGTGTTGCCCAAATTCAGGTGACTAAAAATACACGGGTCCAGTCTAGTGTTTTCCTTTTTTTCGAGCCCGAGACAGGCTAACTTCTGCTGTGACTTTTTGGCGGGCTTTTGAAAAGGGCGGTCTAAAATAATTTGTTTAAAATATTTTAATATATGTTTTTTGTAATTTAGTGTAGTAATTTGTTATATACCTTAGATTAGTGTTTAATTGTATAGTAGGTGTATATAGCGGTAAGTTTTTTTTTCTTTAATTTTTAACTGTATGTAGTAAATATGGATGTTGAGCCGGAACCTCCCGACAAAAATCCCTTAATATCATTGATAGAAGCGGATAAATTTATTAATGCCTCGGTTTCTCAAGAGTACTTGAAGAAATTCAATTCTCCTTCATCTACGATTAGTAGTAAAGGACCAAAACCGAAAAAAATTCTAGGTACACCAATTTTCAAGCACACTTCCAAACATCTACCAAATATTTCAAAACAAAAGTCGATCCTCATGCAGAATCCTGTTCATTCAGATCAACCCATTGTTTCCAATAATAAAAATACCCATTTAGATTCTGAGCAGCAAATGTCAGACCCTATCCATAGCCGTAATTTTTATACTGAAAAGGACACTGGTCCTTATTTAGTCCATGTGGAGTCTGTTACGGCAGATCCCCGCAGTGGAACTAATCTACACCCTATTAAGTTCGGCCATTTTTTGTTTAGGAATAATTTAAGAAATATTTTGAATGACGGTATTAAACGGGTGGGTCGCAATAGATTAGCCATTTATTTTCAAGTAGCAGAGGCGGCAAATTTATTCTTGTCAAATGAGCTCCTAACACAAAATGATTACAGAGCTTACATCCCTACCTTTAATATCAACAAACTGGGTATTGTTAGGGGTATTCCAGTAGAGTGGAGTCATGAAGAAATTGTGGAAAATATTCAAGTTCCCTCAGATTTTGGAGCTATTCTTAAATCAAGAAGAATGAGTCGTAAAGTTGCATCTTCTGAAGGTTCTGTTTGGGTACCAACTCAGACGGTTATTCTTACATTTGACGGTCAGAAACTTCCATCACATGTTTATTCTTTTTTTACCTCTATACCAGTAGAACAATATTTCTTTCCTACTATTCAATGTTTTCATTGTTGTAGATTTGGACATACTCGTGTTAAGTGTCGCAGCCAACCACGTTGTTTCAAATGTGGTGATAACCATGATGGCGTTAACTGCACTATTGAGGACTTTAATTGTTTAAATTGTTCAGGTGCTCATATGTGCACAAATAAAATCTGTCCAGAATATGAGAGACAAACAAAGATTAAGAGACACATGTCACTTAACAATGTTTCATACATAGAGGCATCAAAATTATTTCAACCAAGCAAAAGATTATTCTCAGAGGTGGTTTCCACTGAAGCCATTTCAGAAACTAAACCTCCTGGTGTTAGTCCTTTAAAGTCTTTTTCATATACAAAAACAATAACAAGAAAAATAAAACCAAACAAACCTTTACAAAAAGGTTATGATAAAGTTGCTCACAATAATTTAATTAAGGAATACAATGTTCCATCTTCAATTAATGGTGGTGCTCTTCTAAATAGTGCTGAGTATGTTAAAAATACAGATAATGAAGACATCAATAATTTATTAGCCACATTAATGAGTATTATTTCAAATTCTTGTTTACCGGACCACGTTGCAGTAAAATTAATTAACGATATTACTCTTTCTATTTACAATCATTTAAAACATGGAACAAGTTCTTCAGTGGAACTGTAGAAGTTTACCTTCCAAATCATCTGAAATTATTTATCTAACAAACAAATTTAACATTTCTCTTTTAGCGATATCCGAAACCTGGTTGAAACCAAGTTCTAGGTTTCATATTTCAGGTTTTAACATAATTAGAGATGACAGAGCTGATGGTTGGGGTGGCTCTGCTTTTCTAGTTAGGAAAAATTGTATTTTCTCATCCATCCAACTACCATCATTTTCCAACGATATATTGAATGCAGTTGCCATTCGTATGGGTGGCATAACTTATGTGTCTATATATATAGCTCGTAAGGATCCATCTGTTATATCGGTTTTGAAGCGCATTATTCAATTAGTTCCGTCTCCGGTTATAGTATTAGGAGATTTCAATGCTCATCATAGTCTTTGGGGTGCTCCTAATGACGATGGTGTTGGAATTTGCATAGCAGAACTTATTGATGATTTGGCCTTATGTGTGCTTAATGATGGGTCTCCTACACGATCTTTTGTTCCGGGACAGTCTCCGAGTTATGTCGATATTTCATTATGTTCTTCATCTTTGTTCCCCAGTTTTACGTGGAAACGTTTGAATACTTCACATGGCAGCGACCACTATCCAATTCTCCTCTCAAAAGCCACGTCGAATTGCCGAATTCCACCACTGCCTCCCTTATTAAAATACAAACTTAATAATTGTGACTGGGAATCGTATAGTTCCGGGTTAGATGAAAGTGTTATGGAGTTTCCGCAGGTTTCTCGAGAAAATGTTGAACAATGTTATCATTTGTTGACATCAACAATGTTGACACTAGCAGATGATTTTTTTCCCATTAAATGTCTTTCCAATGGTAAAATCCCTTCGCCGCCTTGGTGGGATAAGGATTGTACTGAAGCTGTAAAAAAGTGGAAAGAGGCAGAGAATTTATGTAAAGATAACCTTGACATGCATTCTTTTTTGCAGTTTAAAAATACAACAGCTGCGACCAAAAGGCTTTTGCGGAAAAAGAAAGTAGAGGGATGGCATAGTTTCTGTTCTTCTCTTTCTCCCGACTCCCCACTTTCATTAATTTGGAAAAATGTAAAACGTTTCAAATGTTCCAAAGCGATCAGTTCACAATCTTCCTTCTCCCTCGACTGGGTTACGCCATTTATTTCTAAAATTGCCCCTACTTCTGTTCCTAATTTAAATCAAATCCCCTTCTTATACAGTCAATCTTCCGTTTCTGGGAATAGTCCCTTTTCAATAAATGAATTTAAGCTAGTTTTAAAACGCGTGTCGGATTCTGCTCCTGGAGAGGATGGCATTCCATATACCTTTATTAGTAATTGTAAAGATGATACTTTAGCATTTATCTTAGATATTATTAACACTATTATAGACTCCGGGATTATTCCCAGTTCTTGGAAAAAGCATATTCTTATCCCAATTTTAAAGCCTAATAAGGATCCTTCAGATCCTTCATCATACAGACCGGTATCTTTATCTAGCGTGTTTGCAAAACTTGCGGAACACCTAGTTAAAATGAGGCTTGAATGGTACTTTGAACACAATAATATTTTACCCCAGTCTCAGTTTGGTTTTAGAAGAGGAAAGGGAGTAGCAGACAATTTAAATATTTTGACTACAGATGTTTTGTTATCCTTTAGTCAGAATAAATCAATGGTAGCGGCTTTTTTGGATATAGCGGCGGCTTATGATAACGTGGATTTGGGCATTTTAAAATTAAAACTGGAAGCATTACAAGTTCCTTCAAAGTTTTCCAACTTTATTTTTAATCTATATTCGGATCGGACTGTAACAGTTCGAGTTGCTGGTTGTCCGTGTCCTTCGAGAGTTTTGTGGAACGGTGTTCCACAGGGCTCAGTTTTAAGCCCATTATTGTATGATATTTATACAAAAGATTTAGAAGCAGTTATATATCCATGCTTAATCCTACAATACGCTGATGATATTGTAGTCTACTCCTCTCATTCATCAATTGAAACAGCGGCTAATAATGTCGAAAAATCTTTGACTAGTCTGGTAGAGTGGCTCGATGATCATCGCCTACAACTGTCGGTGAAGAAAAGTGTCGTTGTCCCTTTTACTTGCATTCGCAATATTCCTTCGGTTTTTATAAAAGTCAATGGTTTTACTCTTCCAAATTCTAACGAAGTAAAATTTCTCGGGTGTAAACTCAATTCTAAATTTAATGGTGCCTCGCACATTAAACATATTATTAGTAAATGTGAAAAAAGTATAAACTTGATCAGGGCTCTTGCAGGTGTTTGGTGGGGGGCTCATCCTTCTACGTTACGACTAGTATATAATGCTTTGGTTAAAAGTACTTTAGATTTTGGAACGTGTTCGCTACCTTTAGTCAGTAAAACGGAGATGCTTAAATTAGACCGATTACAATCTAAATGTCTCCGCATTATTATAGGTGCAATGAAGAGCACTCCAGTTATGGCATTACAGGTTGAATGTGCTGACCCACCCCTACATCTTAGACGTCAATATCTGTGTGACCGTTACTTAATTAAGGTGTTTCAATCTAGTACTCATCCTCTAATTCCTAAAATTAAAGATCTTTACAAACTAATATCAGATGGGAATCACTTTTGGGTGTCGCGTCCCATACCGAACATCATAGAAGGCTATAAAAAGATTAAACATGTCGAACGCAATATTAAAACATATCCTGTACATCCGATTTATTCGGTTCAGTATGATGACCTTATATTTAAACCTAAAATATTTCTGACCACCGGTATAGGGAAAAACAGTTCAGATCCTAATGGTAAACTTGCCTCATTTCTGTTAAAGAATGCACAAGGGGCTGAGGTCTTTTATACTGATGCTTCGAAATATGAGGCAAATGAGTCAGCGTCAACTATAGGGGCTGCATTTATTCGACATCACACAGGACACTTTAAATTGTTTAAATATTCTTCATTTCTCTCCACTTTTTCCGGCGAGTGTTTAGCCATAAAACATTGTATTGAATACATAATTAATGAAAAAATTCAAAATTCAATTATTTTTAGTGACTGTCTGAGTAGTCTTCAATGTCTTCTCTCTAATCCATTTGACAGGGGCAACTTGTCCCCTATTATCATTTTGATCAAATCCTTACTAAAGAACTGCTACGAATTAGGCTTATCTGTCGCATTGGCTTGGATTCCAGGCCATTCTGGAATAGAAGGCAATATGACAGTGGACCAGCTGGCAAAATTGGCTGCGAAGCAGGGTCTATGGATCCCGGATGTATACTGTGGGGATTTGTTGCAATCAATTCCAGTAACGGCTATGGTTAATAGTTGGTCTCAGGTTTGGGATTGTGAGAAAACAAAGGGTCAATTATATAAATTACTTCAACCCATCATTAATTTAAAACCGTGGTTCAGCAAGTTAAAACTTAATAAGAAAATAACTTCCATTCTTGCTCGACTAAGATTTGGCCATTGCTCTTCAGCTGTGCATCTTAACAGAATAGGGGTTTTTGATTCCCCCCTCTGTGACTGTGGTGTCGGAGAAATTGGTGATTTAGTCCATATTCTTTTTAATTGCTCGAAATATAATTCCTTTCCATTATATGACTTCCTTATTATGTATAAAGCTCCCCTTCCTTGTAATCTGTCTTCCATCCTTTCTTTGTCTAATAGGTCATACGTAGCATCTCTTAGTAAATTTATTTCTTTTCACAACATTTCCTTATAGTACAATTTGTTATAATTGTATTACATATAATTATTTATTGCCCATCCTAAAAAAATATCCCGTCACATTATGCCAACCTCCCTCTTCCCACGTTTAATTTCCGCAACACTCGACACTGGCAACTATGGCTAAGGCCGCTTGCCACAACCAAAAACAAAAAAAAAAAAAACTTCTGCTGTCATGATGACGTAAACGTCAGAAAAGGCGCGAAAATTTTGTCAATTTGTGTTCAAGGAAATTTTGTACTAAAACACGATGGATTTAAATATAAGAAGAAAATCCACCAAAGTGCCACTGACGGGAAGTCTAGTAGAAACCTATCCTCATGATCTCCAAATGTACAAGATTCCACCAACTGAAGACATAACACTCCAAGAGTTCGAAAGTTTAGCCTTAGAAAGAGTGACTTTATTGAGAACTTTAGCAACAGCAACTACTCTAAAAGGACTTCGAATGTATTCGGAGGAATGGACAGACTATGTGATTGGTGACCTTAGAACTCAAGGCTTGAAGTATTATGCCAAGCTTTGTGAAAAGTCGTCCTGTGCTACTACCGAAGCTGACTTGCAGGCAAGACGTAAAGATCACATTGCACACTTCATTCTGCGACTAGCCTACTGCAGGACTGAAGAATTACGTCGTTGGTTCATCGCAAGAGAATTGGAGCTGTTTAAAATGAGGTTTGCTACCATGAGGGGTGAAGCTGTTGAAACTTTTTTCAAACTGAACAACCTATGCTATACTAACATGACTGATGAGGAGAAAAGTGAGATAATGCACTATCTGAGAGAGTCGACCCCTCATCCAAATATTGAAAATATGAAATTCTACAAAGTGAAGTTCTATGAAGTTTTGGATTTAGTCAAAATGAGAAAAGTTTATCTAAGCAGTGGTTATGCTTACATAGCACATAAAGATTTTATATCTGTGCTCTCTGCTCAGTACAGAACTCAACTGAAACAAAGCTTAGCTGTTGCTTGTCATCACCTTGGTGAGATAGAACAGGATGAAAGACTTGTCTCCTTATTGAAAGGATTGCATCAATCATATTCTGGCAATGACTACAGCAATGCTAAAGCAGTTATACCTATTGAGAGTCTGGACTCCTTAGCTGTGAAATCATTCCCACTTTGTATGCGACAACTTCATGAGCAACTGAGAGTGGCCCACCATCTAAGGCATGGGGGCAGACTTCAGTATGGATTATTCTTAAAAGGAATTGGTGTTACATTGGAAGATTCTCTAAGATTCTGGAGGGAAGAATTTACTAAAATAATGGACCTGGATAAATTTGAAAAGCAGTATGCTTATAATGTAAGATACAACTATGGAAAAGAGGGTAGTAAGAAGAACTATTCTCCATTTAGTTGTTTGAAGATTATTAATACTACTGTTGGGCCGGGAGACTGCCATGGGTGTCCTTATAAGCATTGTGATGTTGCCATTCTGAAAAATAGACTCCAAGGGTATGGTTTCGACACTCAAGGTACGTATCATTTATTGTCAACTTCAACAATAAAACTGATGTTGGAAAAGTTGATGTTACAAATATTTTCTGTTTTGCTAAGAATCACTTTTGTTTTTTCAGCAATTGGTGAAATAATAGACATGACAAAGAAAGGACATTTCCAAATAGCCTGCAGCAAATACTTTGATGCTGTGCATCATTCTGACCTAGGATTGGGCATCAATCATCCTAACCAGTACTTTGAGGAGTGCCAGAAAATTGCTAAAGGAGATGTCAAAGTAGAAATCAAGAAAGAAGTAAAATCTATATCAGTTAAAAAGGAAACAGTTGATGAACTAGATGAAATGGATTTTGATGAAGTCATATAAATATTTATACCAATGGCTGAAACTAATTGCTCTGTCCATACACTCCTTTTGGAGCAGTTCTCTTACTGTGTAAATTGTCAAGTTATTGCGCAAGGAAAATATGATAAAATACAGCTTTGTCTCCTTTATACATTAATCTTACATCTTTTCGTGAATTGTTCATGAATAATAAATACAAAATAGTTTTTTAAAGATTATTATTGATTTACATTATATATTATAATATCTATTTCTTTTTAACATACATGGCTTGTCTAGCCAGATTACCGCAATATAAACCACATATAAAAATTAAACCTATAATTGAAATGCCTACAATTAAAAAGTACTTCTTAGATGGTGAAGTTGATATCTCATCATACATATCCCCAAAATTCTCTATCACATTCAACTGAAACAAAAAAAAATACAATTATCATCATCATACCTATTTATCTGCCTATTAATTTTCCCATTTAATATGAGGAAAAACGATTTTCTAATGATAATAGCAAACCACACAATAGCACACACAGATATAATGTTAAAAATAATTTGCTTTGATAAGACAATTCATATAAAACTAGCTTTAAAAGTTTCTGGAGTGGCAAGCAAATGGAGTGCTCATAGATTTTTTATTTAATTGAATGCCGGTAACGGTCGCAGTTTGTAAATGGTCTACATAAAAGGTAATAGGTTTTATACTTACTGCAGCCACATGTTTATACATTTCTAATCTACTAGAAAGTGCCTTTTGACAATCAGCCTCTAATTTTCTATTGCTATCATTCAGTATTATCTTCAGACATTTTAAACCTGAAAGATTAAAGTTATAAATTTATTCAGTGGCACTTCAAATATTGAGACAGAGCAGAGCACCTATACTCAATTTTTTATTGTAATGGCGACTTACGTCTGCCAGCACCATGTTCCAGATCTTTGCAGTATGTTAATAAGTCCATGGCACAAGCCCGCTCCAGCAAAGGATCTGCCTCAATATCGACTTCGGTTTCCTCTATGATTTGCGCAACCTCACGCGCACACTCAGCTGATACGATTTTATGATTCAAGAGAGCATTTTTCAAACATTCTTCGACCTGTTGAGGAAATTATTTGAGTTCATTAGTAATCTTTTAGACACAGAAACCTTAGGATGATTCATATTATTGGTGAGCAAGTATTCGAGCACAAACATAAAGCTTTTTTTTTCGTGTAGCCACCATCTCGCATCGTCGAATTGTTTGTATAGTGTTTAGACAATTTATTATTTAAGTCTTTGTGGCATAACATTTTACTATACCTGTCCATCAGAATTTGTAATATCATTTGGCACAGCACAAATTGTCTGTATTTCAGCTTTGCACAATTTACCAAGCAAAGGGTCCAAACGATAGTTCAAAGCTTGCTCTTTTAACACATTTGCCAGTTCATTCTCACAAGCTGTAGTCAACTTCGATTCTCTAAACTTCTCTTTCAAACAATATAACATTTTGCCTTGAAGTTCCATATCTTGTGGTTCTTTTGCTGGAAAAGAAAACAATAATAAGTTTGGGAGTTAGTTACGTAACACTCAGAGTAGTAAGCAAAAGTGTTGTAATGTGGTGGTGAATGAAGTGAAGAAATACTTTAGTGTAAATGTCTTTATGACCTGACAAATTCATGTGATTGGGAATTTTTGGTCTGACCCTAATCAGTTCTAATAATCTACAGGATCCTAAATAACTCATTAATATTGAAATGATCTACTACAGAGTTTGTAAATATGTCTACCTAATTTAAAAATGGATTTAATACCAATCACATCTGAACAAAATTTCGTAATATCCGTTTTGCATGCTTTTTGTAAATTGTTGTTAAACCGGTAATCCATATTTTGTTCTATCATTCTATTGACAATAACTACTTTGCAGTTTTCATCAAAATGTAGTTCTTGGCGATGTATCTGAAACAATTGAAACCATTCAATTAAACAAATCAGATATTTGATTATGGTTTTAAAAGAAAAACTTATCTGATCTTTTAAATACCTTTAAACAATCCAGAATTTTTGATGCATCTGTGTTATGGCAATACAAGTCTATCATATCATTACAACTTGTAATTAAATGATAATCAACAGCATTGTCAGCAAACTCTTGTTTCCTTACGACAAATATGGCCTTCCTACAATCATCTGATAACTTCCCTTTAGCTGTCTGAAGACATTCCAACGCAGCTGACTCTCCATGGGGTATGTTGGCACAGAACATTTGCAAATCGTTCTTACAAGCTTCTTTTAGTTCAGGATCTAAATCAATATTTTCCTTTTGTTGAAACAGCTGTTGTCTCAACTGTTGGCGACAATCCTTAAATATTGTATGCTTCTTCTTTGTTAATGTATCATTTCTTACTATTTCACTAAGACATGTGACCACCTGACTTTTAGTTTGTGCCCTGGGACAAAATCTTACCACATAAGATTTGCAAGCATTCTTGAATTTTCTGGTAAATCTATAATTTTTCAGTGAGATCAATTGCTCATGTTCTATAGCTGCTCTACAGTTAACATTGGCTTTAATTTCTGGGTCATTTTTATGACTTATCAAACATTCCATGATGTCATCCTCCTCTTTCTTACTTTTCAGCTCAGATGAACATAGCCTCTCTATAGGAACTCTACAGTTAATGTTAACAATGGCATTTAATTCAATATGGCCACTTTGTGTTTCTGTAAAATTTGTAACAATTTCTCTACACTTTGGTCCAAGTTCTTTTATTTTATTTTGTAAGCATGATATTTCTTCACCTTTTCCAGTATTTTCGAAACATAAATTAATTAGATCATCCATGCAATAATCTTCAATTTCTGGCATCATATCCACACTAACAGCTCTCTGTCTCATGACTCTTCTGACTTGGAACTCACAGCCAGGTTTCAACTTTCCTCTTAGATCAGGATTATAAGCATAGTTGTACAGGCACGGTAAAACAAGAGGATCTTTTTCACTCTGGTGTTCACTGGCGTCAGCCCACTGGAGTTTTGCTTTACATACTGTAACAGCATCATATTTGCATGCCTTGTATAACTGGGGGTCCAGCTTGAAATCTCTGGATATAAAATATTGAATTTGCAATAATGCAGCATCACAATCAGCAGTCATTAGATTGGTTCCAAGTTTTTCCATCAAACATGACATAACTCTACCATTTCCATAACTTACTTCTCTACAGGCTCTGTCCACCACAGGTTTGCAGGCCTTCCGTAGAATTGGGTCCACTCTCCAATCTTCACCTGGATCAGCTTCTTGAACTAAAGTTTCCAAAGATTTTTGACATGCTATGCTGATTCTTTTCTCTTTCCTTTTTCTTGGTCTAGCATGTTCCATGAGGCAGTGAATCGTTCTACCCCCAGCTTCAATGCCTTTACATAGTGTTGTAATATCATTGGCACAGTTCTGCATTAGTTCTGGAGACAATCTATAGTCATCCATTAGCATCTTTCTATGATCAATCATCTCAGCAGTGCATTCTGGGCTTAGTTTTGTGCTTTCATTTCGGGATACATTTTCCAAGCATAATAAAATTTGTGCAAGTCTAACATCTTTATCATCTACAACACCTTTTCGACAGTGATATTTCCGAATATCTTCTTTGCAAGACTTCACTAATCCTTTACTCATTCTATAATTCATAACAATATTTCTTTGGTCATAAAACAATTGATCTTGGCACTTTTTCCTCATTCCTGTAATGAAACAGTGAAATCACATAAAGCAATGGTTAATTACTTAGACTTAAACCAAACATAAATCTCTAGTAAAATTGTTTATTGGCCAAAGATTAAATGAATTGAGGATGACTACAACTTATCTATTCAGGAAACAATTTTAACAGGGAATTATTCATTGATTATTTAAAAAAAAAAATTAAATCTGTACAAATAAGTTACATGCTACAATCATAATAGTTTGCGGAGTTCATGGTTACAGTTTGGGCACTGGTTATTATTTTTTCCTGTACCTATATATTGTTTTGACAGTTTGGTTGCAGCCACCACCCTAAATCCGCACCAGTGCATGCTATTGATGAAATAAGTAAGAATATTCACCATTTTCATACTTATGTCTCAAAAGACACTTGTACATCAACCAGGAGCCTGGTACTTCATCAGGGCAGAAGTTTTTTTGATCCAAGTTACATGCAGCAAATATTATCTTGTCTAACTGGAGGGTGTCATACTTCATTTCTTCAAGAACAGTCATCTCGGACTGACACTCAGGTCGTGGGTGAATGTCTCGGCCTTGTAAGCATTTTAAAGTTTGCTTCTGGGACAGACTTCTTTGATCAAATGGAATTCTACCACAAGTATGAGCTTCTATGTCATCATAACAGTTCTTTAGGAAGTTGCCAATGATCTGCCAATCATTGAAAACTAGAGATTCTATTTTATTTATCATCCTCCAACATTTACTTTCTCTTACACTTGATTTCTTTTTTAACACACAATCTATCATATATTCGTTTGGGCTTAGGCAGTTCAGTATGACAGGCTCCTCCTGACATGGTTTCTTTAGTTTATATTCCACATATTCATTCTCTAAAAGCTCTGCTTGATGACTCCATAGCTTGTGTTGGCAGGGTAATAAAATTTGTGTTTTGTTGTATGACGCATTTAGTGCACAAGATAGTACTGCGAGATCATCATCCAAGTGCGAGCACAGCTTATGATACAAAGCACATCCAGATACATCCAGAGCATATCTATCACTGGGTCGATTTATTATGTTACCCAAAACTTGTGCGTCTCGGATGAATATTATTAAACATGCTGTTAGAATTCCTGCAGTCGTAACTAAGTTATTTAGCATTTCGCTGCCGGCTTGCGAGCTTTTGTAAAATAATGGTCAGCAATTTTTACTCAAACATAATTTCTATCCATTGTACGGATGACTTATGAAACATATCTTAACCGATTCATTAGAAATATAATGTTAATTGCCTTTTTACGAATCCACTTAGAATCACACAACCACTTTAAAAAACTAACAAAGCACTGTTAAATTTGTTTATGGAAAATTGATGGAAAAGAACGATTGATTGAATATGTTCAAGTACTAGTAGGTAGTTACGTCGAACGAATGAAGGACGATTCCGTCCGACGATTGAATGAGTGGATCAGTAAAATGACGTGTGACCGTTTGCGGTAGATTGACTACTGCAACAGTAGATTTTCGTTGTAAAATTGGTAGTGCAGTACATTTTCAGTATTTTTTTAAAAAGTAGCGGATTTCAGTAGAATATCCTGGCAATTTTATAAACTTTAGCAAATATTTTTCTCATAACACGGCAACATCGGAAATGGAAATTTATCTCTGACAGCAGTGACAGCTGTCAGTGATTCGTTTAAACTCGGACTCGGTCGACTACTGCGAATCACGTCGAACGGAGGAAAAGAGTGTTTTTATCGGGGAATCCCCAGCTCTCCTACGTTACCAGAGTTGGATTTTGTACTATAATTGTAGTTTTTATACTATAATTTCGCCCTTTTTTTTATTATAATTTTAAGTTTGCTCCCGATTGCTTAGTTTTATCTCGTTTGCGAACGAATATTTAATAATGTGAACCTCACCAAGACTAACCAAACTGTAAACACAATCCATAGACGCTATTTTGTTGTCTTGTGACCAAAGAGTAGACCATAATTAGTCGCTACCAAACGCGGTAGCGAAAGTGGGAATTGTACTCATTTTATTTCTATTATAGAATGTTCATGAGATTTTAATGCCAAGGATGTAGATAGAACTAATAGGGATATTCAAAAACGGATAAACTTAGACGAGGAGTAAATTTTGCCTAAACTGGTGTTGAGTACTATTACGTTAAATTAATAAAACAACGTTCCTAAATCCAACCCTGTACGTTACGTCCGACCAAAATGCTCACAGTTCACAAAATTGACAGACATTAACAATAAATTGAAATGTGATAATCTTTGTAGATTTGCAAAAGCGATAATGTGTTTGCTGGTATCAAACGCCTCTTGTGAGCGTATATTTTCACAAGTCAATATATAGTGAAAACGGATAGCAGCGCAATAGGTTTTTAAACACTCATGTATCATCGCTTTTACAAGTAAAGTAAGGTCTAATTGATAATGGCGGTAATTGCACGAATTTCCAGCTAGAAAATAATATAGTTAAATTAATAAAAAAATCGAAACATAACAATGATGAATAATTAAAATTTATTAATAAAACCTGATTAATTTCTCTCTCATCAAAAATTGACAATAAGTGAATGTCACAACCTAAGTCAGTACAATTTCAGTAGGTTTTTCCAAAACTTTAGTAGATTTCAGTAGAAAAGTAAGTTACATTTAGTAGTTTAGCGGTTTTTGAAAACGGTCACACTGAAAATGACAGTATTGTGGTATAAACAGATTTAAGATAATCCCATTGGTTATTTAAAAAAAGCGGCCACGTGCTACTCGAGTCGGACTCGCACTCGATGGTTTCCTTAGAACCATTTCTTTAACATATTTCTTGTATGGCCTCGCCTTTATGGTATCTCCTTTAATTTTACATTTTATTAGCTATAGCGGCCATAGTAGTACACAATAAAAGTATGTATTGTCTGCGTACGATTCAGGATGAAAAGTAGCACTATACATATAACTTTACTCAGGTCATCGTCTATCTGTGTGCCAAATTTCATCCAAATCCGTTCAGCCGTTTTGCCTTGAAAGCGTAACAAACATACAAACGTACTTTCGCATTTATAATATTAGTTCCCTAGAAATAGCAACACGGGCCACCTCCGGTCCGCTGGGGGCCGTGTTTGCCTTTGTATTAGTTAGGATTAAATAAAAGTATTTTAGGTCCCGGGTTTCCTAGAAAAGTGGTGACCGCGGCAAGCGGCCGCAATGTCCAAATACAGAGCGTTTTTTGACACCTTAATTAATGCCAAATACTGGTGAAAATGTCAGATTTTCATGACGTCCGCTATGAATGTGGCGGAAACGGTCTTCTAGGAAACCGACTGACCAACGTGACCTGCAAGCGTAGCATGACCACATGTTAAATTAATAAAAGAAAACTGTAATTTTGTTCATTCTTCATCATCATGCTACGCCGTAGACGGACATATATTAGTTTATGGACAGACTGTCTGTCTACGTGTGCTGCTGTGCTGGGACGTGACAAGACGTGACAGTGTTTATATTCAATGACCATTTTGGGTTATGGCAATATTCTTACGCGTAGCATGACCACATGTTAAATGATTAAAAGAAAACTGTAAATTTGTCTATTCTTCATCATCATGTTACGCCTACGCCCTAGATAGACTCTGTGCTGGGACGTGACAAGACGTGACAGTGTATTAAGTCAATGATTATTTTGGGTTATGGCAATGTTCTTACGTACTCATCAGTCAACTGTCAACCAAACATAAAAATTGGAGGACCCGCCAGTCAGTGTCCACACCTTAGGGTATTTTACCCTAAATTTAGGGTATTTTTACGCGTTTAGGGTATTTTTTAGGGTAGTAAATTATTTAGGGTATTTTTCCGGGTAAAATAAAAATATAAGGTTTTTTCATAGAATGTTTAAAATTCCTTGAAGCCAAAGTGGTGATGGATTGAATACGTGTTTCCGAACGTACCTAACTTTAGGATAAGAATCAACTTTGACAGACAAAAGTTTTCGAATATACATTATAGTTCACAATACATTTCATTCGAAAACTTTTTTCTGCCAAAAATTGATTGAATCGATTTCAAGAAAAAAATGACTGCAGATGACATAGAACCCTAGACTAGTCATGGATGCATTCCAAGAGTGTTTGGAAACGGTGTAATAGTTTAGCTATTAGTTTATTAATAAATTGCATTTATGCGTAAATTGATTCGTTATTATTTATTTTTTAAATAGGGTAAAAACAAAAAAAAAAGCCTAATTTAGGGTAATTTCGCCGAGCAGTCGGGTAAAAAAAATAATCGGAGGTGGCAACACTGCCGACAGTCCAGATTGACAGTCATTCATGTCATTCGTTGTCTCGTTCAATTTTATTCATTAGTTAATAGTTTGGTCTGTGAATTCATTAATGTGATGATTGAAAAAATATCGACACCGTAACCATAATAAAATAAAATTGTAGCAATTTGGAAACAGTGTTTACGTGTGAACTTTCAACATGGAGGAATTTGTGGAAGTTAATCAAATATCGGATTTTATTTCATATCTTCGCAGTGTGAGTATTGTCATTAATGCTAAGAATTTATGTTGCTGTGATCTCAAAATAAACTGCTGTTACATTAATTATCAACTAATTTAGCCTTCTGTGAAAGTAAAAATTCGTGGTTAGAGTAATATTGCCTAAAACGTTTGCATCTGGACGGTAACTCGTTGTGTTGCACTCTCGGTTGTCAGCCGCGGCCGACGGCGTTCACTATCGTTACAATTTAACTGTCTGAATTATCATTTTACTATTGTTTTGCCGGTAACAGAGAGCAAAGGTTCATAATTAACATATTACCTACTGAATTTACTCAATGTAGAAGTAAAAATCTCTGGCTATTGCTTGAATTTCTTACAAACACCTCGTTTACGTTCATACATCTGGTCATACACGCACGCCGGTTACGAGTACTACGCACCTGACCTTTCTGAAGAACATCAAAATCAAAATATTTTATTTCAAACCTACATGGGCATTTATGAAACGTCAGAAGTTTGGTGCACGGTTCCAATCGGTCGTTTACTGTTGGACTGACTAAAAAAAATTGTCTTTTACAATGTTTTTAAATTACAGTGTATATAGGTATGGGAGGACAGTGTAGGCCTGTCAATAAGTACCAGGTACTTAAAAAAATAAAAAATGGGCTACAAATCTACAAGGCCTAACATTCTCAAATTGACAAAATATGTATTGAAAAAATCTAATATACATAAATAAAGAAATTACAATCAAATGACAATCACCAAAATAAGGTCACTATAATATGTCCTCCTAGGCCGCCCCCTCCCGGCGTTTCCACTCACTTCTGCCTTGTAAATATACCTTTTGTTAGTCTCCTTTCATTTATCCTCTCAACATTACCTAACCGTCTAAACACACTCTTTTCAACTTTTGTCACTACATCTTTTAAACCGCACCGTTGCCATATCACATAATTCCTCAGCCTATCATTCATAGTCACACCATACATGCTTCGCAAGGAACGCATTTCCACAGCATTTATTCTTCTTTCATGTTTCTTTTGCCACACCCGCCATTTACTTCCATACATAAGCATATACAGTAGACACCAGCACACCATTGAGGTACGACACGAAAGAAAATAGAGGAATTTCATGAATAAAATTCCTTCAATTTTCTTTTTGGGTCCAATGAAGTCATGAAAGGTCTGTCTCATTTAACTTTTTCTATCTAAGAAACAAATCCCCTTAAGTCGAAAAATTCGGATAAATGACAAGGCGGACAATGTTCGGACAGGGGCGCCAAAAAGCCGGACATCTCTGGACAAATCCGGATGGATCACCTATGTATTCGCTATATATATAATAATATAATATGAAGTGCGATGTGCATTTCACAAATCAAAACATTATAGAGTACATACCTACCGAAAATTCCAGTTATTACCCGTATCTGCGGGCTGCGGTAGTCAATTATATTTTGATAAAACCGCAATAGGTAAAATATTACTCTGGCCTTGAACTGGCGTCATTGCTAGAGAAAAGACTGTTCATTAAATATATTTATGACTTTCCCCATGATTTCGCTACTGTGGCCTTGCCTGAATCACGGGCTTTTGCCTATGGGGTTGAGCATAAGCATAATGCTGCCCCTTCTACCCACAGGTGGCTTGACATCCCTGATCTGAACCCGCAAGGCAATAATCACATGTTAATAGGGATGTAATAGCAATATATAGATATATAGCTCAACGCTTACACACCTATATGTTGTACGCACGGTTGTACGATATTCTGAATTTATGTTAAACAAATTTTGTTATCATAATGCACTGACGATAACACCATAGCAACTGAAACGGAAATTTAAACATTTCTGTAACTAGAACGGAACTATTCGAATGGCAGAGAACATAATTATGTAGTTACATCTGAGTAAAGAATTCACCACAGTGAGGGCACTGAGAAACGATAAGCCGCATGTCAGTGATACCAAAACCAGTAAAAGCAGTCCTCTTATTCTATTGAAACTCATACTGGGCAGCCCAAGGTCAAAGTGTAACCTCTGACGTGATGTCGTCTGTACAACGAAATACTCCGAAACAGACATCCGCTACGCCCACAAGTAATGCCTGGGAGTCTACTCCTTAAGCACGAATTCCGTAGTGTCGGCCGAAGTTACGGGCGTTTATTACTTCGTTGCACTTACGGACATAAGATAAGTTCGGATCCCAAACTAAGAATAAAATATGACATCACGATTCGACAGTTGTCCCTACTCCGATGGGTTTTTACCCGTCCGAAAAATTTAATTAGGCACTTGTTTGACGGATCAACTACTTTCGGACGGGTCTGTACCTTCGTTGCCGAGTTTAGAGAGTAGACCTGGTCAGGTCAGGTCAGAAGTCTGGCGAAACTTTATATCCATAGTAATGTCGTACTGAATTATAAAGAGGACAGTACATCCGAAGCATCTAACATAAATGCTACCCACGTAAATCGTTCCAATGACCCTAGCCCCCGGGGAGAGTTTAATGCCATGCAGATGCAATAAGACTTGCCTACGATCGGTATGCATGCAACTACGTTTGTATAATAGCTAGGCTAGCTATTCAAATAATTTTGAATGCATGCAATGTGTTACCTGCTGAGCTTTCCAATACTCGTAAACAACGTCAGCGGAATGCAGCGCAAGCTGTCCTGCTTATGCAGTATTCCTTCAACTTCACTGGCCCGCAGTGCAAGTAGGGCCTTAGTTACCAACGAGTCTTTGAGGATTTAGTCATATCCTTCATGAGAGGCTGAGATATAAAGAAGGATGCCGTCAAAGCGTGAATATGACGGTCAATAGCTTTGGGCTTATTATGTGCTCAGCGGGAACGGCTGCGAAAATCCGAGCCTAAATTCCCTTAAAATACTTCGTGCGGTCACTATCATCAGCTTATCATTAGCCCAGATTTTGTAAAATTACTGAAATGATAAAGCACTCGGCGCCCGGCGCCCTTATAAGATTAATACAAGTGGCAGTAGCGTAAATGTAGAAAATTCCTTAGCCATTTCTTCTGAGCCATCATTATCACCATTTTTCTGATGCTGTGTAGTCTATTCTTCTGTGTTAATAAGTACTTACTATAGACTTCTGCTATCTTGAAAAGTATTAGAAAACCTTAGTGCCGATTTCACCAATGAAACTGAACGCGATCATCACTTTTAAACCTAGTTCAAGAGCTGTCATTGTCAATATTCCATAACAATTTTGACACTGACAGCTCTTGAACGCGTTTTAGTTGTGCTGAACACGTTCAGTTTCATTGGTGAAATCGGCACTTAGTCTATCAGAAAATTATAGTTTTTGTAAAAAAATAAACGGCCGTCCGTTACTACTTAGCTTCACTAGTTTCATTTTGTAGCACGTTAACATTTACTGACTCACTATTATTGGCATAGACTGGTTGTGTTTTTTTAATGTTTAGTAGGTATATGTTACACGGTATGACAGGCTTTTGTTTACTGATTCCTGAGTTAGTATTAATAGAATTGAATGTGCGCTTTTATAATTTCTAACGTGTGGATATTATCGAGGGCGTCCATGTCCACGTTACGGCATTACGATAACACAGGGGTATAGTTAGTATAAATCTCCAGACCGAATTTCGGTACTGGCGGCCAATCTCAGCGGAAACTAGCCATCGACGCGGGAGATATTATAGTGCTGTATGCGCAGACACAGGAGCTCACACTCTTTCCTCACTCTCATCGTCCGGGAAAGCAACTGTTACTGAGAAATAAAATAAAGGGAAGGAAAATATATGGAAATGTATTGTACGGAATAGGTATATGGACGCTTTTAAGTTAACGATAATATTATCACCACGTTAGAGATTATAAAAGCGTACAATAGGTGCTCGATCTATAGATAGATCGATAAGAAGGAAGATATATATATATATCTTCCTGAAGAGCCCGGAACGAAAAGAAATGCGCGTTTAGAAAGAAAATCGTCGGAAAATCATTTTCCTGAGCTGCCATACTGCAGTTAGGGACGTAACATTTGGTATGATGAAAGGTTTTGATTGGTAACAAAAATACTGTTATTGTTTTAAGAAAACCCGGGTTTTTCTTAATGCTCCGTAACCGTAACATTCCACGTAATATAATTAGAGAAATCCGAATTTAATTAACTTAATTATACACAGCTCACTTCCTTCAAGCACGTGTCATCGATGTGGTTAAATAAAATATCACGTTCTACACTTAAGTTGATAAAAAAGCAGCCCTTATCTCTCGTTCTAATAACCTTGACCGATAAAATAGTAGAGCACGACAAGGTAAATTTGTTTTGAAAAAGATTTCGTATGAAATATGAGAACGCGAGTAAAATCGGTTGTTTACTTTATGTTAGCCAATTCAGCGATGAGTTCAACTAGCAGTCAAGTTCAAGACTCAGAGATTCGCACGTAAGTAAGCCTCTTACGTGCGAATATCGGAGTCTTGGGAACGGAAAAGGAAAGGCTTAAACTGCACCCTAATTGCGTAACACATTTTCGTAAACGATTACGATTAATCTGTTTGATTTTGACGCTGCAAGAACATTCATTGCGTTCTATATATTGTGGAGCAGAATTTTAATCGAACTCAAGAAGCAATGAATTAGCAATCTGTTTCAAAACGATTCAGATTCCGATTGATTGTGTATTACGCAATTAGGGTGCTGGTCACTATACTCGCAATTTGGCGTTAATAAAGGAGATAAGTAGATTCGTTTAATTGTAGGCCCCAGGCATTATTACACGTGAATTATTTGGTCGGTACCTCGCTTGTCTAATCTGTGATAAGAAGCACTAGTTTTGGGCCTACCTTTTTATTCTTAGGCACATTTTTCTTGTTTTATTTTTCGTATCATTTTTTCCCAAGTGGGTCGAGTTTCTTTAGTTACCTTTCGCTACGCCCTTGGGAATAAATTACTATTATTTCTCTCACGAGCTTCTGCCCACGACTTCGTCTGCGTGTTCGCATCGCATCGGCCGCCCGCGCTATCACTTCGTTTTCGCTTAGCATTCTTTCAGACTTTTTTTTTCTTTGTGCTCGGCTCCTAAGGGTTATAGCGTGATGTTACATAGCCTAAAGCATTCCTCAAGAATTGGGCTATCAAATGCAAAACATTTTTAAACATAAATATAAAAACAGCAGACAAATTTAAAATCTATCATCTACAGTATGAATTAACTGCCTCGTTGGTCTAGTGGTCGCAAGCGCTACTGTTGAGCATAAGGTCCATGGGTTTCGATTCGCGGGTTGGTTAAAGTGTCATAGGGTTTTTCCATCTGGAACTCCTCAGTAGTATAAGTACAAAATATTGTAAAACATTTTACAAGAGTACCTGTGGAGTTTCTTGCCCATTCTTCTCCATACGAAACTACCTTTTGGAAGGGGCAACTTTTTTTTTTTAAGTTGACGTTCAAAAGTGCCGTTAACGAGTATAGATAAATGATTTGACTTTGACTCGGCTGGTGGTTGGGCATAGTGAACATCGACTGATAAAATAAAGTTACTTTCTTTTAATTTCAGATTGAATGGCGCGACCCTTGGCTAATGGGGCTGATATCTTTCCACATTATAATAACGTTCACTTGCTTCTCGACGAGGAACTACGGGAACTTTCAAGTTATCTTGTTTATAATATTATGTAAGTACCTACCATTATTCGAATTATTATATAATAAGAAACCCCATTTCCAATGAAAATTTATAATTAAATATAATTAAAAAATAAACTTATTGACCTTCTTACGATGCTGGCTTTTTTAAATGAATGACCCTATAAAGATATTTTGGGTATTTAGTTATGCACACATATGTAGGTTCTTAATAAATGGGTTTCTTTTTAAGTTTCTGGTCTTTTCACACATTTTCGGAAAAACTAAGCTAGGGTGTACCTACCCTGACCAAACGGATTAAGTTGGGTTAGAACTATGACCAAACACGCGCGAGCCGAGGTGGGCACCCTGACCAAATGAGTTAGGTTAGAACTGTTATCAACCGCCCGCAAGCCGAGCGAGCGAAGCGGGCGGTGCCGTAGTGGCGATGGCGGCCGGCGAGCGTTATATCCAAGTTGGTCGCAGTTAATTGGCTTTTTAGTATTTTTAGTACCGCAAAATAGTAATTATTTGATGTTTACAAAAAGAGGCTCAATCATTATGTTAGTGAGTTTAATAATGTTTTTATGAGCGCAAAATGGTAATTATTTGAGATTCGTTTCAAAACGTGGATTTTGCAATTACGATTCTAAATACAATATTCTAACTCGTCCTACAAAACTTTTGTCCAAAAGTATCTATCCCCCCAATGACCTATATACCCCTAATGAGTCTCAATAAAATTGTAAATACAGGGGAGATCAGAAGACGCAACTATATTCCCACTGCCTCTATCAACGGCATTGACCACAAGATACTAACCTACCATTGCATACGATATTCCAATTTATAACTATCAAGTCGTCTAAACAAGAAAATTGCTTCATACAGTCTCGCACTGAGATTTATCAATGGAAGCCAAGCCCATACTCTCTACAAACAAATCCTAGACATAGACACGTTTTGATTTCCAAACAAATATCTTTGCAGTACTCATTTTAGCTGTAGTGCGAAAATCGAAACCGCAGTCTGTTCAGAAAGCGTTTATATACCTACGTCATTTGGCACTATCTCAAAATAGTGAAAGTAATTTCGTGACTCTGAAACTTTATTTCATTGATGAGATTTAAAAAAAAAAGCATTCGGTCTTTCGTTACGTGCAATGAACGATGTTTATTTATTCTTTAAACCCTGCTATCTTTTATTTTTTTTCATAGATAGTACCTATTCTTTTTAATAAGATAAGTACACGCAATACCATTTCATTATATTACATCTTAACTCATTACAACATCCTCTAATAATACATCAGGCAATTAATTTTGTGGTACTATTAGTTAACAATAACCTTCAATGTTTCAGTGTTGCTAGTCTATTTTTCGGAAAATATCAACGAAGTTGCCGCACGGAATTGGACCTTATTCTCAAGACAACAGTACTTCGACAGTAAAGGCCTGTTCATATCTGTCGTTTTCTCCATCCCGATACTACTAAACTGCATGATAATGGTGGTAAGTTGATAAAGTATCGTATGATATAAATAATTAGTAGTAATTAATAGTAATGATACATACTTAATTAGTTTATTTGACTTGTTATTGTAAGTTATTTTTACTATGCTGAAATTGGAAAACAAGTACGCAAATGTGACCCGTTTGTAGCTGAATAAGATTAATTTGCTCTAAATAAGTAGATTCATTATGCTAAATGGGAAAATACTTAAATTGATTTACCAACGGAGATTACATTCATAATGTTGTGCTTGAAATTTTTCTAGACTCGATTGTCCTTTATTATTGAGAAAAGACAGAAAATAAATACTTTGCTTTTTGACCGAGAGGTTTGTGCATAAGTAGCATGGCTACTATAGAAACGGAGGTCAAAATACAAGAAAATTGAATTTTTGTCATTGACATGTACAATTTTTTTTTTGTATAGCTAATTATTTGTCTTCCCTTCGTAGAGTTGAGATAGAAGAGGCAGGGACTCAAAACTGTAACCGTTATTAGTGTTTTTAACACTGTTTTTACAAACTATTTTAAAAGAAAAACCTTTTATGTGTGTAACAGAAATAAGCAGTTTTAGGTATAATTAGACCGCAACAACGCGCTGCGTTTGCCTGTAGCACTTATTAACTCTGTAAACACTCTTATAATCGTTACAGAAATATTACTGTTACACTTTTCTCAGTGTTTTGGGTTAACACATTGAAAAACACATTTATAATTGGAACACATTTGATTCTATTATAAATTCAAAATGTAACACTTATAATTCTGTAACCTTGAAGGTGTTTTTAAGTCCTTGAGCGAGAGAAGGAGGTCATGTTAGGCGGGCAGGTATTGCCTGTCTTAAAATGTTTTGTCTATATTTTCCAGGGTTCGTGGCTGTACCAATCAACGCAGATCATGACAAACATAAAGAAGGCACAGCTCAGACAGCGCTTGAAAGAAATGAACATGAACCGGGAGCAACAGCAACACATCAAAGCAGAGTAGTTGTCAAGTCAATTATGTAGGTAACGAAAATCAAATATTTTTGCTAGCATTGTGACGGAAAACGATGAATCTAATTTAGGCATATGACGCAGTGATTTATTTATGATTAATTATGTTACAAAGAATTTTCGTAGGACAACGTCCAGTAAGCAACAATCGAAACGAAAATAGTTATGTAAATATTTCAAAAGTACGTTTTTCAATGCGGCAAAGTTCCATTAAACGTAGTCTTACGCGTTTTATTAATGCCTGATTTAGAATTGAATGTATTGTTGATGTAGACCTCACGGTTTATGTAAAGCACCTAAATGTAATAATTCGTGTTTTTTTAGATCGTTTTATAACTTGCCTTGTACTATTGTCTTTTGAGAAGGCAAGCAACACTTAATTTTGGATAAAGAACATGTTATTTGTTTGCATTATTACTATAAATAGATAGATAAACAAACAGATTTATGAACACGTTTTATTCAATTAAAAATAATCGCACGCAGCATTCGTTCTTGCCTCTTGGTATGAACACTAAAATTAGTTCCTTCCTTTATCAGTAGTAACGATGACCAGTCACCGCCCACCAAGTTGTAAGCATTTATTATGACGTCACAATACACGTAGACGAGTAGTTTGAGAATTTTAATTTTAGAGTGCATTACAGTGACTGAATAAGGAAGTTTTCATTGTCATGAATAAATTGAATTGTTATGTTCAAGTAATGTGTGTACAATTTTATTAAAGGCTCCCACAAACAGGCCCGACGCGACACCGCGTTACAAAGGTACCGCTCGTCACGCGGCACGCGGTGCGTTTGTGTCGCGCTGTCGCGTCGCGCCAGTGAGTACTAGCCTTTACGGTTCGGGTGCGTTTATGTTTGAGCGGCGCGTACAAAGAGCTTGCGTGAGCTTGCGCAGCCTCTAAATGCTTTTGCTTTGGCCACAAATAGCGCAACAATAGTGTCATAAAATTGATAAGTCACTGGCCGCTTTTTGTCCAACTTGAAAGTATTCCCAAAAACAGAAACTATAAGATCAAATAAGAATAACATTTCTAAAATACAACGACGTTTTTTATTCGTATGTTAAGCGGTTATCACACTGCCACGCATCACGTTGCATGTTGCGATGAATTAACGCTGAATGAACGCGCGTGGATGAATTTTATGTGTTGGACACTGCGTGTTTTCTAAACAAACGGAGATACTTAAAAGCAACGTAACGTACAAACACGCATTCACGCGCTATGCTGCGTGGTGCGTGGAAGTGTGTTTATCGCCTTAATCGCGAGCGAACAAACGATTGATTTTACTAACTTATCGGATACGTAACAATAAGATCCATACGATAATGGTTTCCTAAACAGCGCATCTGTAATTGACATTGCATCGAAACATTAGCTCTAAAAAAAAGTGGGCGAAAACAAAGATTAAAGAAGAACGTTGGCACGTTTCCGGTTGGTCGAAATCCTATCAAATATTGTAGTGCAATATTACACTTTTAGCCCAGGTTCGCACGAGCGTTTTAGTTTTTCGCGCACTTGATTTTCAACGCACTGCTTAGCGCCGAGAGTTGAAAATCTAACACAGTGTTTTCTTGACGCGCTGGGATGCGCTCCATTGGATTCTCAATGCTCGGCTGACTCGGCTCAACACTGAGAGTTCAAAATCCAGTACGCGATAAAATCCCTCCACGATATTTTAAAATTATTCTTTTGAACTCCTTACATAGTTATTTTACCTCTGATTTTGCATCAGTTATCTTTATTTAGTGTCGTTGCTACAAATAAGATTGGTGTCAGATGTAAAATAACTGTAAATGCGCTCCATTGGATTCTCAATGCTCGGCTCAACACCGAGAACTGACAAATCAATGCGCGACAAAAAATCGTCGCGTTATAAAATTGCCTTTGTGAACCTGCACGCGTAGCATGACCACCATAGAAACGAGTTTTGTCGACGGAAGTATAGTTAAAATGACAGATGAATAAAAGTAATCTGTCATTTTGTCCATTCTAACTGTCATTTTGTCTATTCTATCTGTCGTATTGTCTATTCTTCCGTCGACAAAACTCGGTCGACTACCAACTGTTGTCGACTTTTGTCGTTTCTTTTATTCATCTGTCATTTTGTTTTCCGTCTTCTGTCGACAAAATTCGTTTCTATGGTTCTCATCCTACGCGTGCTGGGCTTACCCATGCGCAAAGCTCCATGACTTATTGAGTGGACGATGCATCCCGTACACGGAATAGGAAAACAAGTGGAAGTGTCCACGCATCTATGCATGAACATATGTAAAATAATAACAACCTTCGTCCATTGCGATAAGACTTCATTTTGTATGAACAACAAATTCAACTTTGACGAAGAGTGTATTTGTTGTTCATACAAAATTAAGACTTATACCACTGGCGAAGGTTGTTTTTAATTTACATATTTTTCCGCATAATTGTGACACGCACGGGTTAACTGACGGGCACTTCCACTGGTTTTTTCTATTCCGTGATCCTGGACATGGATATTGGGGACTGAGGCCGGCCAAACTTGAAGATAAGGCATATAAATATGTATGTAAAGAGAACAAGAAAAGTCTTTGAATAGAAGTTAGTAATACAACTTTTAGGGCTTTATCCTGCGTAGAACTTTGCCTAAATATCTTTAAGTACGCAGGATTTAGTACATATTTCTATCGGTGACAATAATACAGTAACCACGGTTTATAAAAAAAAAAATAAGTCTGCCTAGTCTGACCTGTAACCTAATTGCGTAATTCACAATTAGTCGGAATCTGAATCGTTTTGAAACAGATTGCTAATCCATTGCTTCATAAGTTCGATGAAAAAATCTGCTCAACAATGTAAATAACGCAATGAATGTTGTTGAACTGTCAAAATACAACAGATTAGTCGTAATCGTTTACGAAAATGTGTTACGCAATTAGGCTGCTGGTTGTGTTGCGAATGTCACAGGCGAGGATTGAATAAAACGAGAGATGGAACAGCTTGAAGAAGGCTGGAAATATACAGGGTCAAATTAAATTTGGTTTGACAGCTGGATATCCAAGCACGATAAGATAAGATAAAAAATATTCAATGTTGTTTTTTAGGGTCAACGACCGCTGGTAGTGTAGTACTTGAAGTATGAGTCTAGAAAATCTGTTTTCTTTCGTTTTATCGTTATTAGCAGTGATCGGATAATCGGGCGTGAATATACCTAAACTTCACTTTTATTCCCACGAATGAATAATACGGACATGCCTTTCAGAATCCGGATCCCGAAATCGTTTGAATCTCAGGAGAGATTGCATAAAAAATTACCTGCATACAAAATATAGTGAAAATAAATTTCATTGAATAATGCTTTCATACTTACTCGTACTTTCAAGACGGATGTACCTTGTTAATCTCTCATTGTATTTTTTTTAGATTTAAGGAGCCGATTCTAATGGAACTTTTTATCTACAATGAAACTTTTTTTGAGAACTGGTTTAGTAACAAGAAAAGCCTTAACTTAAAAATTTAAACAATTGTAATTTTATGTATTATGTACTAACAAATATTATTATAAAATATTTCTCAAGATTTGTTGATAAATAGAAAAAAAAAAACTTAAAAAATTATACTAAACAGGGTGTGGGTGTAAGGGTTCAATGCTCAAACTCAGGATTACTTATTTATTCAGAAAGGAATGTCCCTAAGTTCTTTCTTGGGAAGAAATTTAGGGATACAAGCGCCCGATTTTCCGATCACTGGTTATTAGTTATGACCCATCACGTCTGTGAAGTTTACACACAAAAAAAAAACGATTGACTGTGACAGGAAACCTTCTTGTCACAGTCAATCGTATTTTTTTTTACTCAGCATGTAATAAAGGGGATCCACAGCGCAGTTCTGATTTTCAGTGCTCACCCATATTTCAAGTAACTACACAAACTGAGGTTGATGACCCTACAAACTAGTCACCAAATTCATTTGATTTCGATGTAAACAATACCCCTCACGTCTGCGGAGTTTCGCTTGCTAATTTAACTTGACCCTGTAGATGCCTTTGGCCTTGATATATCTTCCTTTAGAACCTTCTCCACAAAAGAGTATTAGAGCATGGAAAAAGAAAAATACTACGTATGGAACCTAAACTGGACTTATCTAACGCCCTAAATAATAAAATGTAAATTAATAGCGCGCTTTGAATGCGGAATTTTGTACGAAGTATATTTTTTCCGTGGTTAAACCAAGATAACTTGTCGTGATATAAATCCACGTTAACTTCTAGCTATCTACTCACGTTGACACGACTCTCAGGTTGGTAACTTAAAGTAAGAAAGCTATAGAGCTTCAGGTAGCATGTCCACATGTGACAAAACATTATAAATAGAATAAAAAGTTATGACAAAAACATCAACATCATCACTCTTTTAATGACAAAAACTAACAGTATGCTTCTTAAAAAAAAACACTTATCACTCAACTCCTTGTTTTATTAACCAAAATATTTAAGAAAAATCTAAGCACGATATGCTATACATATATGTCGCTGACCTTGAAAAAACTGACACGCACTGACAGACGGAAATATATAGCTTTGTCCTTTTCGGTTACGTATATTAACTCAAAATCCCTTTCTTGTGGGAAAGAAATGGAGCTGGCCGCAGTCTATATTTCGAACCTTTCTATTAATATTTTTCTTCTAATATATTTCTGTACCGCCAGTACACAGAAACAGCATTAATACTTATTTCATGTCAGTGCGTCAACCCCATTTTAAGAATCATCGCACAGGCCAAAATACTTTCAATACAATGGGGTAATGTAGTAATTTTGCCTTTATTTTTTTTTAAATAAATCATCACTGATTTAACAATTTAAGCAGTTTTTCTGTAGTGAGGTGAAAAGTTGTGTGTTTCCCTCGACAGCCAAGTTACTCTGCGTCTTCGTACGTTTGAAACCCTCGTTACGCTCAGGTTGTACAAGTACTCGCGCCAAAAAATAACTTCGCAGCCCTGCTTAACAAATAACTATTCTTTGTCTAAGTTTGGTAAACATTTTTGCAATTGTTTTGTGAAATGTTAGTTCCGATTTTTGCCAAAATAACCTTGTAGAGTTAACTCGTAGCTACACAAGGTAGGCTTGAAGAGGTCGCTCTATGTGAAACTACTACTACTATGTAGATGCTAAGATACGAATGTATTTCTTAGCTATTGTTGAGTTTAGTTTTAATCTGAAACAACAGGCGCATAAGCAGATATCAGACACGTTTGGGCTCATTTTTGTCTTTCAATCGGTATCTTTCACTCCAATTAAAACGATCACAATATGAATTAATAGTGAAAAATGAATTCATTAGTGAACCGATCCAATGATGTTGGATTTCGGCACTCGGCTTGTTTCGCTGGCCTACTGAACGAAAAATGAAATAAAATAAGTAAATTAGCAATTATTTATATGAATTTAAACAAAAAGGAACTTTGACTCGAAGAAGGGTCTGATATCAGCTTTAGAACGCTTACAGATCAATCGCATAAATATCAATTCTAAGTCTGCTATACACACAAAATTATATACTAAACAAACTCCGACTTCACACACAAAATGAAAGCTCGTTTTATTATTATAATATAAGTTGTATTTCTCTATTGATATCATTGTTTTGACTCCCAAATGTGATTTTTGTGTTGTATTTACTCTATATGTATTCCATTTTTTTGGATCTAATTGCAATTTTTACTTGTAACTTTTGTACTTAAAACTAACTATGCATTCGCTTCGTTCATACCACCAGTGTATTATTGCATTTTCTTCTGTAAATTTTGTACTTTTATAAATAAGTTGCCATGTATTTTAATGTGGTATGACACAGTTTGGGTACCGGGATATCGATTAAGCGTATTTTCATTTGGTGAGGTTTAGTAAACAATGTATGTTTTGTGTTTTCAAATATTTGTTATGTATAAATGTTACCATATTTGTTGCTTGACATATAAACGAATTTCATTGTTATTGTGAATGTTTCTTTAGCTGATTGGCGGTAGCAATCTATGAGTGCATACCACACAATATTTGAACAGACAAATAGAATGCAATAAATCTTTCATTTTCCAATAGTATATCTAAAATCTAAATTCATACCCCCAGAAGCAAGACGACGTAAGTGCCATTAAAAACATTCACAATGGCTGTATATATACAATTTGTGATACTTATTATAGTAAACTGAAGGTGCAATACAATTAAGTTGGCTAGATTCGGCTAGATTTTATTTTTATATATAATTTTTTCGCGCTAGTAATACATAAATAATAAATAACACGTAGATCTTTATGGTGGAAAGCATTTCGGAAAATTTGTTCTCGTAAAATTATAATTTTGATTTACTGTAAGTATTTTGAAACTTTAGAAATAGTAGATGTCCTAAAATCACAGAAACACCACTATTCTTAGAATAAAATTTGTTAGTAGATTAGAATTTTAACCATATGCATTGAAATAGTTACATCTCATAATAATAACGCGGCAACATCGAGAAAACAATTTGTATGAGAGTATGGAAATGAATGTTCTGCCTATAGTAATGTTACGTCCATATCTAGTGAATATTGTCATAGAAATAATAAATAAGCGACCGTGTTGCCGACGAGTAACGTATCGAAGACTGAGTTGTGTATAGTGTGAATTGGAAGTCATTTTATTTTTAAGTTTCATCCTCTGACATTCTATACGACCACTGCCATGAGTATATCCACTTCACAATTCCTTTGCCTCTTATTTAATAAATATTTAAAAAAAAAAAATAGCTGTCGTAAACTCATGGTGGGGGTGATTTGTTTTCTTTTCATTGTGTATCTGTAGGTAGCAAACATGTACATGCTTAACACTGTTTTTATTATTCCTTTAAGCAAAGGTGATTTTTATTTTGTTTTATGCTTAAATAAAGGAATTGATCGAAATTCTGTCTCTTTTATTCCAGTCCTTGCATACGCTATTTTTAGAAACACTGGACCACTCGATTAGTATAGGATATACTTATCGAGTGGTCCCATATAAATTTCAAAGAATTAGATTTAAATAAATCGGTTTAACTTGAACAAACATGAGAACTTCCTCCTTTTGTTGAAGTCTGTAAAAAATACACTCGAAACGAAAATACATATAGTCGTACAAACAGTTGAGCGCTTGCAAACGTCTTTTAGTAGGTATTGGATATCCTCAAAAATAACCACAGTTAACCTTCATAACTTATTTATTATGCTCACGACTTATTTTATCAAAACTTATTTCTTGAAATCAATCATCACGATACAACTACCACGACCGCTCGCTGCCAACTTCCCTCCAAAAGTCCCCGATCTGTGCCAAGTCACCGCAACTATCGCCACCAGTGTGGCGAATGCTATCAATTTAATCTCCCGATTTTATTCCAATAGGTACGCATTTCCCTGGTCGGTAGGGCCAGTTCAAAAATGTTAAACCGTAGATCGATTTTATTTGAAGATTTTAATCCGTGTAGTTTCAGTTATATTAATAAAACCTTACATAGGCAATCTTCTGACGGGATTAAGTGAAACTTCGAACTTCAACAGTGACCAAATTAAGTACAAGGTCGCAACATCTGTTCCTATCCCTGTCCTAGGTGTTAAGACCTTCCTCATTCAGATAGGGTATTGCAAGAAGGGATCCAAACCCTGTACCCGAATTGCGTTATACACAATCAATCGGAATCTGAATCGTTTTGAAACAGATTGCTAATCCATTGCTTCATAAGTTGGATAAAAATTCTGCTCAACAATGTAAATAACGCAATGAATGTTGTAGAACAGTCAAAATCAAATAGAATAGTCGTAATCGTTTACGAAAATGTGTTACGCTATCTTTGAATTCAGTACCCTAATTGCGTAATAACGCAATTAGGGTACTGAATTCAAAGATAGCTGCCACTTTAGTTTGATACTCCTTGACCTGATGGTGCAATTTTTCCTGCTAAACAAATATCAACATTGTCACCCTAAAAATAAAGACGAAAATAAACAACCTGTCCACATTGTTGCTCTCTCGGACTAATGGAAGTTTATATATTTTAAATTTTATTTCGACTTGCGAAAGGTTGATTTAATTTTGTTTGCCGAGGAATCTGCTGCGCTTAGTCAAATGTGCGCAGGCCCTTAAAGTTTCTGTTTGTTCATAAAATAAATCAAATAAACGAAGGGTCAGTTAAAGCGTTTATTTAAATTAAATTACAATTTATGAATTATGTAAAACCCACTGAAATCCGTTTAGCACCAAAACAGATAAGTCTGCTAATCAACAAAAGGCTGCTCGTCAATTCGCGTTTAATAGATTGTTGTGTTCCTGTGTGGGGGAAAAGTTACTCTTTCTAGTGACAAAGACAGCATGATGAGCATTGAGCAAACATGAGCGAGATATCACGTTATGATCCATTATTAAATCCATTAGCAGCAATTTTTTCTTTAACCTCCTTGACCATCAGTTTCACGAGGTTGTCTAGATCGACCTCTGGCTTCCAATTCCAGTCCCGGCGAGCTTCACTATCATCGAATACTTGCGGCCAGGAATCAGCTGAAATCAATAATAGGAAAGTGTTTTAGAAAATAGGTAGATTTATAACTTTCGGTGTTGATTTCAGTATACTATAGTGTACTCTGTGGGTGTTGAGCCGAGCATTGATGAATCAACCGAGTGCATCGTGCACGTCAAAAATAGGTAAACTTAGATTTTCAACTCTAGGCGCTGAGCAGTGGGTAGAAAATTTCTCACAGGCTTGGGATTGAGCTGCTCCAATAAATTTACACAGATAATGTTGATGTTTAATATTATTTTGCTAACTTTTTTACTTTTATTATGTTTTTTTCTATATTTGTATCTTTACATAAACAATGACATGTATTTACTGTTTATATAAAATTTTATTTCAGTATTTGTGAATGTGAGGACTATGTGGGTCATTGTATTTTTATTTTTTTCTCTCAGTTAGTTTTATTAATGGTCTGGCTGTTTGAGTTCTTTATGCGGCCTACCCAAATGCCCTTTCTTTTGTATTGTTCGTCATTATCTGGTTCGTCGAATCGTTGAGCTCCTTAGTTCTGAGTTGAGGTGCACGATGATTGACAAATGCGTGCACTGACTGGACCGGCCCACTCATTCTGATTGGTTCTTTCCTCAAAAGAACATTTCAGACACCAATCTACATGGTCTTCACATGATCGGACCAAGATTATGTCTGGACTTTAAAAGAGACTGTGACCTCTGAGTTTGTTTCGGCCTTTCTTCTCAGAGTAGTCAGATAGGATACGCCGATCTCATCTAGCTTTTAAAATATGATTGACCTGTAAAAGTGTTTGTACAAACCTACTTACAGAAATGAAGTCAGTTATCATTATCATTTATCACGAGACTAAAAATTGGGATGATGACTACTATTAAAAATGTACGTAAAAATAATGTAATTTCAAAGAAAGCATAGTAAAAATGAGATAATCGAAAAAATCTGTTAAATCGTTGTAAATATGAAGAAGATGCACCCTTTAAAAGTTTTTGGAGGGGATTATTCTTGTCCTTGTCGCGCGGTACGGACAATGTACGGCGCTAGTATGAAGTTACGTAGTCGTGACCGTGACGTCACTTCTACGATAGTGCTGTCCTAGTCTAACACTTACTTTAAAACGTTTATAACTTGGCAGTTTTTTAAGCTTTTACACTTTTTGTAATACTATTTGTACTATTTGGAAACAATTTCTTTGAGATAAAAAAAAAAAAATTGTCATCATCCCCACTGTCCGACGATATTTAGGAAGGGCTGAGGCGTTTGCGCATTTGTGGAAAAACAATTTTCCTACTTGCGGGCAATTCTTATTTAGGCGATAGCTTTGGTACAGGGCAGGCAATCAGTATTATTGTTTACATAAATAATACGTTATTTACTCACCGATTTCCTGCCTGCTATCAGGCATATAAGTGATCTTGAAGTCTGGGATATATTTAGTCATGGCTTCTGTCAATTCCTCTGGCGTGAAGCTCATTGATGTGACATTGTACACTCTTCTGTTGAGGTACTCGTTGGGCACCTCCAAATATTCGGAGAGAGCACGGAGGGCATCCCTTACGTGCATCATAGGAAGTCTCGTGTCTGGCTTGAGGTAGCATTGGTACTGGCCCTTGCGAATGACGTCGTGGAAGACCGCAATGGCATAATCTGTAAAAATTGTGTTACTTATCTTTTATTTGTATTTCAAAACTCCCCTCTGACGAAAATTGCCACACGAGTAAATTTGCTGTCTGTGGGATGAGCCACAACATTTTTTTTATAAAAAAAAAACAAGAGCAAGTTATTCAAACTAGGCTGAGAATCAGCACTTTTTGAACGTAAAAGACCCAAGTATGTTGAATAACTAGTAGGTACCACTGTTCCTTCTGGTTTGTATAATCGAAAGGATTCTCAAATCTTAGACGAAAAATAAACTTTATCGACCGGACAAGTCCGTGTTAACTTGGTCAGTTACCTCGTTCAAGGTTGCGCGTCAAGACAGTTTTGCATAAACATTATGTACTCACCTACTTACAAAAAAATCTATAGCTAACAAGCGCGTTTCGGAATTTTTACAAAACTATTTATTTATCACAAGCTGTTGCCAAGCAATTAACATCTTCCAACAGTTCTTATTTCTAACCAATGAAAACTATACTAACTAAGCATTTTATTGTAGGTACATAACTATAGTTAGACGGTATTAATATTTTATTTTCTTATTTATCGTCTAAGTCTACACGTGTAGTAGTATAATTAAAATTCTATCTACTAACGGTTTCTTTACATATCTACGTATATTCCAGTCCAGACGGTAATTAAGATGACAAAAATGTATGTAAGATTTAATAAGTGTAACACAATAACATCCTTACCAGTAGTGCCTCCGCCGGGTGGGTCACTAGATATGACACCAGGGAACCTCAAACAACGGAAGTCCAAACCGAATTTATGATAATAGTATTCTCCTAACAACTCCGCATGCACTTTAGACACACCGTAAATAGTCCTTGGTCTTTGCACAGTTATATTAGGTGTAGGATTTCTTGGAGAGTCTGGGCCAAAGGCCCCAATTGTACTTGGCACAAAGAGTCTCAGGTTATACTGTTTGGCAAGTTCAATAACATTATGCACTCCTTCTATATTCACTCGTACGGCTAAAGGAACATTTTGCTCTCCAATCGCACTGAGGAGAGCTGAGAAATGGATCAGCCAGTCCACTCTGTGATCCACGACGGTTTTCTGCAGGCCCTTGAAGTCTAAAATGTCTACGAATATGTATGGGCCATCATTAACTATATCTTGGGATGGCTTGATTATATCGGAGAGGATGACACTGTCCCTGCCATATTTTCCTCGAAGGTACCTGGCGCACTCTACGCCTAGTTGACCGAGGCCTCCTGTAATAATTTATTTATTAGAAAGATAACTTATTTATCAGGCTAGATTATTAGAATGCACATAACTGCGCCTCTCTTTGTCACTGTATAAAGATGGGAGATTGTTTTACTGCGTTGCCGAATTAATCAATAATAGCACAAGACTTATAGTCAATCGTGGTAAACGGCAACACGGATTGGTTTTCCACAGGCAAACATGTCACACTGACAAACGAAGATATGATCTACGCACTTGAATATTACAAATTTAAACAAATTATGCGGAAGTTTGAGACGTAGATTTGCAATCGTCAGCGTTGGCGCATCGAACGCAATTGTGTCGTAGTTGGTGGAGAGGTCGCTATTCGCGAAATCAACCAATCGACCAACCATCAATCTTTTACGCGGTCGGGCTTCATAAGCAGAGCGCAAGTGAATGATGCTAGTAAGTACTGCGATCTTATGATGAGCAGCCTTTACTTCGTACTTTTGAATAATAGATCCATCTTATTTATCGGTTAACACAGGGTGACAGGACGCTATTAGAAACACACATGCCATTGTGGCATATGGGGTCAGTGCAATGGTCGTAAGATTAAATAATAATAAATGAAGAATTTATGTGTACTTATTTAGAAATTAATTGCATTATGTAAAATAGAATTTATGGAAATAGCGCTGGCCCTATCTTGGCCGTGACCGCGACGCTCACGATTTTTTTTACATAAATGACATGTTTGACTGTTGAATGATTAAAACAAACAAAATATACTTAAAAACTTCACGTAGGCACATTATGAGGAAGCCTATTTTTAATGTAGGAATAGCATTGGAAAAATACACCCGCGCCACGGGCGATTTTTTTTTCTCGCCGCATTATCATACACTGGCCAGTTCGAGTTTTGTTATTCCTGGAGTTATTGACCTCCTTTACTTTTCTTTTTTGAAACTTCCTGAGGCAAATAAAACAAATGCCTTCCTACATGCGCCGCATGGCCAACTATACAAACGGAAGAAACAGAATGATGAAAACAGACAAAATGACAGATTGTAGAAAGATTTCTAATTTTGAAATTCCAGAGATGGATGACTTTTTTGTTAAGACAGTGGTTTGTTTTCTCTTCGTAGAGTAGAGAGAGATAGAATGGGTCATGGGAGCCATGGTGGTGGGATGTTGTTTGTTTCGGCAAGCACCGATCCCGAGTATGCTCTTGCTCTTTGGAATTTTGGATGAGACTATTTACTCAATCAATTCTAAGTCTGCTTACCGGTTGTTTCAATTTAAACCACGCGACCAGCGTGCACCGGTATCGGAATGCACGCGTTTGATCAACAATTCGTCATCCTCGTGCTACATGCACTTTCGCTATAATTCGATTATAAACACTGATATTATTAGAAACTATCACATTCTTTAGAATATGGTGTTTTATTATAGAAACAGCCTTCAGTGTACTTTATCCTTTCACTTATTTACAGCGTCTATGAGACCTATAGACCCAAAAGTAGCTTCAGTAGCGTGCCTAGGTATTCGATTTTCTTTTTGATCTAGAGTGCTATTAATGATTTAATATTTTTGTAACAAAAACGTGGGATTTTTTATTTTATGATGATATCAAGAAGACTTCCTCATTATTACCAAGTCGCTTTATTATTTATTTTATTTACACATTTCCCTAATATTCTTCGTGCAATTTTTTAATTCACTATAACATACTCTATGTAAGTAAATAAACTTACCCGTAATCAAAATCTTTGGTGGCTTTTTTAAATTAGTTCCAGAATAATTTCTTATATTTAATTTAATAGAAGTCCGACATAAATTCCTTAGGAACATAATTACAGAGGATCTAACGTCAGTTATACGACACGATAAAACACTGTGTAAGACAAACGGTTACTGGTAAACAGAACGGCGGGGTCTCTCGCGTGATGTAGGAACAGGTTGTAAACCAATATTAATTCTACATAAGTAAGAGTGAATCGCACGATAACACGAGCTATAAAGAAATGAGCCTTATTTTCATTGGCATAAGCTGCAGTAGACCATGAAGACATTTGGTGGGTGTGTCGCCTCTCACGTCAATTTTTGGACAAAAAACTTGACATTGAATTTTTTACACTTGTAAATTAGCAATGGAAAATATATCGGTGTTGTGGTGTCGGTACGTTGGTATGACCCAAGGTGGGTGTGTTACATGCGAGAAAAGTCGAAAAGAACCGTATGAAGTTATTTCCCAAAGGTCGTATTGCATGCAGTTACTGGGTATATTTTCCAAATTTTCATGGTCGTCTGTTGCTTACTTTACTCAGGTGTGTTAAACTGAAACTCACGGGGCCACTTATGTACCTATATACGTGTTGAGAACAAAACATTTGTAAGGTGTCTTAGAATATTAAACTCTTTAACCATAAACGATAATCCAGCCCGAAAAACACTAACCCTAATCACTCCATCTGAGTCTATTCGTAATGGTCACAATCCGTAAAAACTTTAGCCATGTGGGGGTGGGCTATCAGTATGTTTTAGGTCCGTGACTAGTTGGACAGTCTATTCTCGTCATTGACCATTTACGCAGTTGTAGCCATCGTCATCCCCTTCATACCTAAACTTTGGGTTGCCGGGGTGATTTCAGTCTTGATTTTTTATGATTAGCGTAACACTAAGGATAAAGTGATGTGGATTAGCCGGTAAATTCCAGAGTAGAGTTATTGTGGGTAGTTTTCTTTACAATTTTTCTAAATAATCTCATTAGCGCTAGTACAATAAATTAGGCTAGTTTAAACTAATAAAATTAATTTTAACAAGTTTTGTCTTGAATAGAATGAGTATAAAAATGTTTGTAACTCTATGGACACATAAATTTATCTGAAATAAAATAATATTATTATTTAGGGGTTTCGTTGCAGTGAGCTCTGACGCCGACAAACCTTTAAGTGCGTGTTTTTGAAGCTGTTATCTACTAAACTATTGTAGTTAAAACCTTTGAATTATGTAGTTGCAAACTCTAACGCCAACTTGGCATGGTAAACACAGCCCGATTAAAAGGCTCCCGCAAACAGGCGCGACGCGACTGCGCGACACCTTCGTGTCGCGCTGTCGCGTCGCGCTAGTGTTTTCGAGCCTTCAAACTTTATGGCGGCTCGGAACATGAGGCGCGTCGCTGCGCAGTAACAAATACACGTGTCGGCGGGGGTGAGGGGTGAGGTACTGCGCAGCGAGTAGAGCACTCCACAGCCGCCATTAAATTTGAATCAGGCTGTAGTTGACCAAGGACGTGAAAATATACGAGACAATATTCAAATATGAAACGAGATTTTCGGATTGGGTCACATTGGTATTGGTGCGATTGGTGTAACAGGCATAAGTCCGCAACTCGAACTCGATGAGCACGTAATGTAGTTCGTTGCTGTTCACTTAGCAACTGTTCTATTTGATTTGTTTTTTAACGGCCCGACGGAAAAAGAGGGGTGTTATAAGTTTAACCTGTGTATCTGTGTGTCTGTCTGCGGCATAGTAGCTAAAAAAGGGATGTACCGTTTTTTTTTTTGTTTTTTGAAAGGTGTGCCTAAATCGAGAGGGTTCTTAGCTAAACAAAAGAAGAAAATATGTTCAGCCGTTTTTGAGTATTTTTTGTTTGAGTCGAGAGTTTTAAAATTTTAAGTTTACCTTTTTAATAAATAACTCAAATATTTCACTGAAGATACAACTATACAATGAAATAGTAAGTACTATTATGTACCTTTAAGTAAAGGTACGCGCTGCTACAAAAATGATTAGGGAAGGGATCACGTTTTATCTTACAGTAAAAATTAAATTACAGGGGTGTGTCTGTGCACTCCTATCGCAAGCGTTAGGTTAGGTGAGATTCCTACAGATTCCTACACAAAATCTAAAGTAGACAAGTTATAAAAGTTTGTTTGATTACCATAAGAATCTTACATAATTAATTGAAAGAAACTCTCCAAATCGCAATTTGAAGAATTTCATTTCAATTACTTTTTTTTATGTAGACAGAGTCAGCATACCTATTATATGTCCACGGCCCGTGTAATATTTTGGTTACATTACAACGCAGATTTTAATCGCAGTGTTGGTATTTGCACACAAATCTATTATTTTTTGTGACACATCTATTCCAAGGTTAGCAGGACGTAAGCAGGTTTTCGCATACTCGAATACGAACACAAGAATTGGCAAACAACTCTGTTTTTGACTTCACATACGACATTTTAGATTTAAGAATTTTATTACCGCCTTTGCTATTGGCGTCACGACTCTTTTATTGACTAGGTAAGTACCTAATAGAATATTAATTCGTCAACTTCAGACATTATCTATACCACATAAAGGTACTTGAGCATAACTGGGCCTCGTGGGCAAATGATAACAACCGCGCTGGACGATCAAAGGTTGCCGCGGTCGGCTCCTGGATGGGTGACCATTTATTACATAATGGAGATCCCTCCGTGTCTCGGAAAGCACGTTAAGCCGTTGGTTCCGGCTGTCAATCGTAGATATTCGATAGATTTATTTATTTAAGAAGGATTTACTCTTGACTCTAGTCTAGGTCAGAGGTAACAGAAACAAAGTCTACGATGGAGTGAGCTTACTCAGAAGAATCCTGTTCACTCTAACTTTTAAGAGATTCGGGTTGAATGCGTTCGGGAACTCAGACGCAGACCTGTACCCTAATTGCGTAATACACAATCAATTCGAATCTGAATCGTTTTGAAACAGATTGCTAATCCATTGCTTCATAAGTTCAATAAAAAAAATCTGCTCAACAATGTAAAGAACGCAGTGAATGTTGTTGAACTGTCAAAATCAAACAGATTAGTCGTAATCGTTTACGAAAATGTGTTACGCAATTAGGGTGCAGGTAGTGAGTTCCACCCTTTTGCCGTGCGCATTAAGAAGGATGTTTGGAAGCGCTTAGTGCGAATTGGTGAAATGGCAACAAGGTATGGATGGTAATTAGCAGTACGTCTGGATGTCCGATGGTAGAAGGGGGCAGGTGGGATGAGGTCGTGGAGGTCTTGCGCACACTCACCGAAGTACAATCTATAGAAGACCGACAAGCAGGCAACCTTGCGGCGATGAGCCAAGCCAATGAGCCTCTTAGCGCTGCGTTCCACTGAGTCGAGCGCGGCATCTTGGTATTTAGCTGAGCCATCCCAAAGTTGGCTGCAATACTCCATGCAGGATCGGACTTGATAGATCACAACGTCTGACATCCAGTCTTACCAAGGGGGTGTTAACCAATATGTGGGTTGTGGAGGTTAGATAGGCAGTCGCTCCATGTAAAATAGTGGTATTCAGTTGCATCCTGTTAGACTGGATCCGACTCCAACATAGTGGGAAATGGCTCGGCAGATTAATAAACAGATAAGTATATACTTAGGCTGTCAAAAAAGTATCGGCAATTGATTATTTGTTTATGGTCCAATTTTTTTTTTATTAGATTGGTACAACTGTTTGAATTGCATTTGGTAATATATATTTTTTTGAAGTGAAATCTTCTTTATCGGCGTTGTACACTTTATTTGTAATGGGTAAAAAATGTTAAACTCGCGTCAGGACACGTGACCTGATCGAAAATTCGTAAGGCGGATGATTGTTGTTTTTGATTTTTATTGATTGATTTTTCTGAGAGATAAACTGTTTAATGTAGGTAATATAAATTGTCATGTTTGTGTACGATAGCGCAATATATAAATATTGTATTCTACCACATAAATGATATTACTTTGATACTGATAATTAAAGCAATTCGTGCAAAATTATTCCCTAACCATTCCAAAATATCAAAAATGCACAACGTTAATATTCAAGTTTTCACTTCTGCCGGCACTCCCGGAGTGCAACCCACCCGTCGTTTTTTTTTTGCTACATCATTGCTAGTGTGCTATGCGAATTTCAAAATGGCCGAAAACATCGAACAAAGAGTTGGTGTTAAATTTTGCAATGGAATTTCGTGTTCGATGTCACTGAAAATGTTACAGAACTTTATCAATAACACGTACTTATGAGTGGTACAAAGCGGTCGAGATGTGACGGAAAATTTGCCTGACTCTGGTAGGTCATCAACGTCTTCAACTGAAGTTAACAGCGCCAAAGTGAAGGAAATAGTGACTGAAAGTCCTCATTCAAGTTTGAGAGAGATTGCCGATGCAATTTTTGTCTCACGAGTCGATCCGTACCATTTTAAATAAGCACTTGGGAGTTGGGTATGAAACATGTTGCCGCTCGGCTAGTGCCAAAAGACCTGAATTTTCTTCAAAAACTCAATCGCATAAGAGTCGCTGAGGACTCGCTAGAACGAGTCCATTCCGACCTCAATTTCGAACCCAAGTATAATTAATAACAATGCGATTCATGAAACGCATTCATAGACAAGACGTGGGTTTACGAGTTTGACATGCAAACTAGTCCACAAGCTTCGGAGTGGCGCCTTCCAACTGAACCGACACCGAAAAAACCACGCCAAAGTCGATCAAAAGTTAAAGTCATGTTGACTGTTTTCTTTGACTATCGCGGTGTTGTGCATTCGGAATTCTTGCCGGAAGGTGAAACGGTAAATAAATAATATAATTTGAGTGATAAGCGGCGTTTAAAAGAGCAAATTCGACGAAATATGCCAAATTTCTGGAAAGAAAATTCTTGGATTTTACGATATTGCAACTTCGTACAAGGCCATCATTGTGAACGAATTTTTGACCAAAAACTCAACAAATACCATCAAACAAGCACCTTATTCACCAGTTATGTCTCCAGCCGGCTTCTTACTTTTTCCTAAACTCAAATTACCAATTCGTGGCACCCGTTTTCATTCGGTAGAAGACAAAAGAGAATTCGCGGCGAGAACTGAACTCAATTCCGCAAGAAGCCTTCAAATAATGTTTTTATAATTGGATTATTCGTTGGCGTAAGTGTATATTTTCTGAAGGAGCATAATAAGAAGGCGATAAAATAAATTTGGATGAGTAATTAACATTTTGTGTATTATTGATCTTTTCACGGCACCTTCTTGACAGAGTATATGTATTTGTATATGTATTTGTACATACAATTTGTGTGTACTTATTCACGGGAACCTGCTATCTGTACAAAAAGTAGTCCACGGCTTTTTCCATTAATGCCATCTATATCCTTGCACGAGATCCTGGGTTCGGTCGGGCAAAGTGTTATTGGGTTTTTCTATCTAGAATTCTCAGTAGCAGCCCGTAGTCTGGATTTGTGCCCGGTTGATGGCAATAGGCTCTCCCCCTATTACACGGGACTTAAGCATATCTGGCGAAATGTGGGTGGACTATAGGCACACCTCTTCCTTACTCTTCTGGGATTTCAGGCGTGATGTTTATGTGTGTTTAATCCTTGCCTTTTCCGTGGTTTAAGCGTGAAAAGGTAGGTAGCAAACAGACAGAGTTACTTTCGAATTTATAATATTAAGTAGGTATGGATTGCAGTTTGTTGTATTGTTTGTGTTTCTGATTATTTACAGACATGTTTCAATAGAGTAATTAAGGCGACACATGGCAATTGTATTGTCCAAGCGAACACCCTTCCTAGTTACAACATCGTACGATTTAATCGAGATAAGTCGCTTAAGCATTCTTTATTTTGCAACTTACGGTCAAAGAACATAAATTTTGAACAGATAGCAACGTCAATCCACTTGACTCTACAAGAAGAAAGAGATACAAGCAACACTAGTAGCAAGTTTTGAGGACACAAAACAGAGTGGTAAGGTAGGTGATTAGGTGGCTTCATAACACACTCATCAAACTGCATCCTTTAAACCAAAATCGAAAGTAATTTATTTAAATTAGGCTGAGAATCCGCACTTTTTCGACTACAAAATGACACAGATAAGACAGTCCCCTAAAATGCCCCCCTTCACCACTTCCTAGTACTTGAGCTCGGAATAAGTGACGCAGCAAACTCCGCAGCAGCACATCTGTCTATAAAGTTAGAATAACTTGATTCCAAACAGTAACTCTACAAATTTGGACTGCCTCGTTGGTCTTGTGGTCGCAAGAGCTACTGCTGAGCACGTGTCCTGGGTTCGAATCCCAGGTCGGTCAAAGTGATTTTGGGTTTTCCTATCTAGAATTTCTCACTAGCAGCCCGGAGTCTGGATTTGTGCCCGGTTGATGGCATAAGCATAACTGGCGAAATGTGGGTGAAATATAGGTACTCCTCTGCCTTACCCTTCTGGGATTACAGGCTTGATGTTATAATGTTATGTAACTCTAAATTTTATGGTATAAGTTATTATCAACCACAAAACAATACACCAGCAATGTATGTGCACTTGTTCGAGATGTTTGATTTGACCCGCTCAGGTTGCGAGGTAGTAGTCCCAGCAGCCAATTTGTAGCCTAAATACCTACGCCAGGCGAGCGATAATGCAGTAGCATAGCCTCATCCACCTGACCAGCGCGCATGTCACATACCTACATGGCCCACATTATAATTATGGTAGTTAAGGAAGTCTTATCAACATCATCTTTAGCATTCCATTGCTAGATCGAGATAAATGACCTGTGATTACAGATCTCTAGATGCTCCTCCCAGTAGATTGCTGCTGAGCAGACTGCTCTGCAGCTTGTAAATCTTGAGCTACACGATTCCTCTAAGAGGCAAACAGCAATAAAAGCAATAGTTACATCAACATCCACATCTATGATAGTTTACAAGTAGTTACGGGCGGTAGCACGCGCCACAATGGTGAAAGATAAGTTACTTGATGTGCATCGAGCTGTGAACCGAAAGTCTGGTGTTTACATGCGAAATACTCGCATCCCAGTTCACGTTCAGCCACCATAAGCCACGCTAGTCCAGTCTGTTTGTTTGTGATTGTTGCCTAACAGTGATCGTGTTTTAATCGACCTCAGAGGAGTTGACGCTGTATTCTGTTCATCATCTTTGACGGTAAATCGAATACGTTGTAACTATTTTATGGTTTAATGATAAAATAGAAGGTGAACCTAGTGTTTGCTGATGCGTTTATGGAAATTGCATTGTTTTCTTGGCTCCAGATTAGATAATAATATGAGGGTTTTCTTCAACATGGGAACTTAGTACGTTAATAATGTAAAGTTATTAGTTAAATATCAACAGGCTGTGTCATCTAGAAGATAAGACAGGTAAGTCTGGTTTTTTGTTCTGGGTAACAACATATTTTTATTAGTAAACGAATGCACAACGTCTACGATTTTAGATTTTTTGTGTTTGATCACCTGACCTATGTTATTAATACCAAAAATTTGTTAATACACTACTAGACATAGCTCTGTTAACAAACAAGCTTTTCATAAGGAAAATTCAAATTAGCAGGCTATGTTCTTTGTCCTTTTAATAATGTTTCAATCCTCCCAGAATAATGACCATCTTATTCGATGTAATGTGAACTAAAGTCTTTTTCCTGCAAGTCAGATTTATTTATTAAAAAAGGGTTAGGCAGAGGTGTACCTAAAAGTACACCAACATTTCCCCAGTAATGCTGGAGTCCCATGTAATAGGGGGCGAGCCTTTTGCCATCAATCGGGCACAAATCCAGACTCCGGGTTGCTACTGAGAAATTCTAGATAGAAAAACCCAATAACACTTTGCCCGACCTGGGAATCGAACCCAGGACCTCATGCTCAGCAGTAGCCCATGCGACCACTAGACCAACGAGGCAGTCAATAAAATGCAAATAATGCTATAATGTTAATAATGCATAGGTAACTTATAGGTATGTAGATCTAACTAATAAATATGCAAGAGATTAGGATCCGTTAGCTGCATGCGCGTGCACAATGCATTTGCTTTCCACTCAACACGTGTGACATTTGAAGCTCCATTTTTTTGTTTGAATACCGAACGTAGCTGGTTTTATTCGACATTTTCTATTTATGTAAGTAGGTACCTTCTATTGACTCGGTCTTGTAATAATAGACGCATAGATGGTCGGTCTATGCTGTATGCTGTTGCGTTATATTAGGCGCTTACATAATATGGTTCGACGTTCGATAGATGGAGTGGTTGGTTCTTAGTAACTTGATAAAAGACGGGGTTGTTGAACTCGGCACTTCCCCACGTTGTTTCATGTATATTATCTCAACTATCTGCCTAGCCGTTTTTCAACTACTTTGTTGGAGTCGGCTTCCAGTTTAAGGCTCCTCCACACTGGCGCGACGCGACACTAAGCTACCGCGTGTCGCGCGACGAGCGGTGCCTTTGTGTCGTGCTGTAGCGTCGCGCCTGTTTGTGGGAGCTTTTAACCGGATACAACTGAACACCAGTATTTACATGGAGATTCTGCCTACCTGACGTCCACATCCCAGTAACTGGGTAACACAATACCCCCTGGTAAGACTGGTTGTCCGACTTTCGACTCTCTGTGTAAGGGATAAAGTTGAACTACCGTCAATTGAGACTGTAATTTGCTCCGAAACATGAATATCAACTAAACACTTGTTAATATTGTTGCTACGAGAGCTACGGCCGATAGATGTTCTACTCACCCCTCTAAATTGTATATATCCTTGCAATCATTCAATTTGCAAGCTTGTTTATTCAAAGGTCAGTAGGTAGATATCAATGATATAGCAAAATCAAGTCTCAGCGGGCGAAATATCCATATTTGCTTTTGTTATCTACTTACTTACATTTTTGAAGAGATCAATCCCTAGGAGAAAAAGCTTTGACATATTCTCATCTTTCACAAAGTCTATCCAGTGACGGATGGGCCCCCCATCCGTCACTGGATCTATATATGAATTCTTTTATGCGTAGTTTACGATCGTCTGTACCTATTCCACCACGGTTGCGATTCGCTCCAGTTTTCAGTAAATTGTTTGATTGCGTAATAAGTCAATGAAATATTGTATTACGAAAGGTAGGTAATGGTTAACTGTTAATCTTGAGTATGCAAATTGTGTTCTCCATTGTTATGAAAATCATTTTAAATATTTTATCTGTCGAAAATCAAGGCATTTCTCGGATATTTTATCATGATGTATTGACGGGGGGGCTCATGGCCAAATGAAAACAGCCGGTTAGCCGCTCGGGTCGATCGAAGGTTATAGCTACGCTTGTCGCGGTTGGGTCGATGGGTGACCATCCATTACATAATCGAGACCCATCCGTGCCTTTGGTCCCGTTTGTCATTCGTAGATCTTTGATAGTCGCTACGGGTCCCAAGCCCAAACATCTAACTACCAGTTTTACCAAGAGGTAACGTTACCCAGTTAGGTTTCGGGAGGCAATAGCTCCATATTAAATACCCGCTGGTTTTAAACTATCTCCAGATAGACTGGAAACGACTCCAAAAAAGTTGGGTAATGGCTAAAGTAGATTGTTTATCATGGTGTATGTCTTCAATTAGTTGTCGGGAGATGAATTGGTCCGTATCTAAGGGCGAGATCGAGATCTTGTAATCTGAAAACACTTTCAAGACAAGTCACAACATTAATCTACTTATCTTATTATGACTCACCTAACCACTAGACTACTACATTTTAGGTATAGTATTTTTTTAAATTTTCTTCTAGCTTGACTTTTATATCTTGAATTCGGCTTCCAGTCTTACCAGATACAGCTGATACACCGAAAAGCTTTAATTATGTTTAGGATATTTTTGCTGAAGATCTTTATTGGTTTGCTGTTGCCCGCGACTTTCGTCTACGTGTATTTTGCGCGTATTTTTTTTTTTAATATTAATATTTAGGGTGAGAAGTAGCCTATGTTCTTCTCCAGCAGGTCCCAGGCTTCCTATCGTTAAATTTCATAACGATCGGTTAATAAGTTCAGCCGTGAATAAACAGACAGATAGAGTTACTTTAGCGCTCATAATATTATATTAATATCGATAAGCAGTCTATGCACATCGCCATTTATTTCGAGGTCAGTCGTATCGTTTTCAAAATAAAACGAAAGAAATCGAAAGCGCAATTACATTGCGTCATATCGTAGGTTATCCGAAAATTACCTACTACCTATTACCTACCTATTTGATGAACGATTCGGAGTTGTATTATATCTAACAATGAGCTAGCTTACTCTTCCGAAAACATGTGATAACTAGTTTTAGGGTGAATCTAGGTAGTACGGAGACGGGCTGGTGAAGTGGTGACTAACGTTTCACTTATTGGTCTATATTACTTGACTTTTAATATTTACATGTGTAAGGTGACTTTATTTCATAGTGACTATTATACCTTCCTACTACAATAATTAATTTCTCGTAGACATTGTTTTTGAGAATGATTAATCAAAAACATGTCACCACTAATAAACGTCAGCGTCGCGCAAAAGATACCGTCATTCGAAGAAATGTGGCCCCCAGACGTATCCCCGATTGTGATGACCTAAAACTCGTACTCAGTACTAATGAGTTTTTGGAAGTCAACCTACCCCTGCAGGCAACCAGACCCGGACTCCCCTAATACAAAATATCTGTGTCTAATATTTTTTTGAGCTCTGTTTTATTATGACACTATTTTTTTTTATGAATTAGGTACTAGCTTCCACCCGCGGCTTCGCCCGCGTAGGTGATGAAAAGTAGCACATGTCCTTCCCCAGGCTTCAGACACAGTTCAACGGATTAGCCGTGAAACATCACAGCTCCACTCTGCACGCTGCCCGTGCTGTCGTTTTTACTATGGTCACTTTTGAACCATCAGCCCAAACTACTTAGTGTTAAGTTTATCTGCATTAAGTACCAAAAGCGATAAAGGTATTAATTTTTGTAAGAATTAACTAAATACTACAAGACACAGGTCTCCTCTCTGTGAGAGGGAGTGGGCCGTAATCCACCACGCGGGCCCAGTGCGGGTTGGTAGATGTCACAAGTCTTCGAATGTTTGTTTCTAAGATATGCCGGTTTCCTCACGATGTTTTCCTTCACCGTTCTGAGAGCAATGATGAAATAATTTACACAAAGTAAGGCACCTGTCTGGGTTAGAACCTAAGAAAAAAAAAAAAAACCTAACCTAACACTTACCTGCAACTAGTAAGTCACGGCTATTACCACTGGGCCACCACTGCATATGCTGTCGCAGACTTTTATTTAGAACTATTTAAAACAAACAATCCCACCATACATTATCTTCGTGTAAGTCTAACGGTTTATACTTATAGTTACGTTATGGACAAATTACACAAAATCTTAATAAATTATTAGCCTATGTGTTGTTCTGATGTATAATATTACTGTAGTTTCGTCAAAATCCGTTCAGTAGTTTTTGCGTGAAAGAGTAACAGACATCCATCCATCCTCACCTTTCGCGTTTAAAATATAAGTAGGATAGTAGGATTTTTGTTTTAAGTCTTTTCTTTGAACATTTGACAAATATACTCTGGTATTTTCTGGCTTATAGTTTTATGTACCAATACGCCTAACTGTGCAACAAAAACTGAGCGAATTCGGTGTTCTACGTTTGGGCAGCGCCTTATCATGCATACTGCATAGTCTTAAGTCTTGTTTATGCCAGTTGGTACTTACAAACATGTATTGTAAATAACGACATCAAGATTACAAACCTATAACTAAAATAACAAAAATAATAACAAGTTACAAGATCGTACTACTTACGAGTACAAGCCTAGATGACAGTCTGCAACAGTTACTGGAGATAAATGCGATAACTGTACCATAATGACTGCTGTCCCGTTTACTGCATACGTACTTACTCGGATGATGAGTAACTTTATGTAAGATATTAATATCATGCTTATGGTGTCTGGTGCTTTCAACGGTAAAATATCAAGGCTAAAGATTATTGAAATTATTGACAGGGTAGATTATTGAAATGGGGCGGTAAGGGCTTGAGGTTAATGATTTTAGACTTGTATGGGAAAAGTTTTTTGCTATTTCGGACTTATGTGTTAACTCAAGACAATGTTCGTGTTCTTTCTCCAGAATCAGCTTACTAACTGACAGGGTATATGAGTTCATATATTTTTTTAAATTTTTTATTTGACGGTATAAGTCAATTATTTTGTTGTCTTCATTTATTATTGACATGATCTACTCATTACAATGTTTTTAATGAGCTGTATTGCAATATATGGTTAGCTAGCGACCTCGACAATTGATAATATTATTCTTGCCTGAGCAACCAACAGCAGGTTCGTCATGCTCCCTTAGATGTCACTGCTTGCGGTAGCGTCGGGGGTCGGGTTTCCTCCTTCCCTCAAATATGGCGAGGGGGGTAATGGCTGCGTTATGCTCGTGAACGGGTGCTGCTTGTGGTGACTGGTCGTCTTGCTGTCTTTGGTTTTATCATTGTTACAGTAATTGTTCTGTTGATTTATTTTACTTTGATGGTCCTAGTTTATCATTTATTTATTTTATTTGTTGTATAATAATTTCAGTATTGCATATGTAAGCTGCCATGCACTTTAGGCCTGAAGGCCTGAATTTATGTATTTGTGTTATTTACATGCAATTTTTTTTCTTTTTTTTTTGTCATTGGCGTTTCGGTAATTACTTGCAATTGTTTAGAATCAAGTTCTTCTAACTGAACAGACAGCTGTGCTGCTGGAGAGTTTGTTGCGCCACTTCTTCTTCCCAGCTAAAGCACTAGGAAGTGGTGAAGGGCGGGCTTTTTGGGGGACTGTCTTATGTAATTTTGACGTTCGAAAAGTGCTGATTCTCAGCCTAATTTGAATAAATGACTTTTCATTTTGATTTTTGATTTTGTAGTTCTCAAACCTCTGTTGGTTCACTAGCTTTTGATCCTTATAAGAAACAGGATCGATTGGGATAAAAAAAATAGATACTTAATAAAAATGTTACGTTTGTTAATATAGGTTATTTCAGCTGCTTTAGGAGAAAATGCTTCACCACATTACTCGGTGCCTATTCTAAATCGATTGATAATATTCGTTACCAATAGGTTTGTCAGCGATATCCCTTTAGCTAGTTAAAGGCAAGTGTTAATAAAACCAAATACTTCAGATCTTCAAGAATCCCTAAAAATGCGCCGAGGAAATACGGATACCAAGACTAAATTCAGTAGTTAGGTACAAGATATGCTTGATGAATTTCTTTAGCCCATTGTGATCTCAATACACGAATTCAGAAGGACGAATAGTGACCTACATCAACCTAACTCTATCAATGACTTGCATAACCCTAAAACAATGATGTAAATAACATTGCACACCATAGATCACCGTTAATAACAATGGTGAATAAGTGAAAGTGCAACTCAACCACCGGACCGTTCCGGTCGGCTATTGTTTCTATAACGCATTGTTCTCATTAGTACCGGTCCTTGGCGCCGTTTTACGATTTGGTGTAATATAGAGAGATGAAGCAATCAAGGGTTAAAGTCGGTTAAACTCCGATTCTGAAGGAAACGACGTTTCCTCTGACATCATCGCGGAATGTTCGATGTATAAACAAGCTTCTACTGTAAGTTGCAGCAGTTGGTTTCGAGATGCAATACTTGGCATTACTGTTATGCAATTCGACAATACCAATACTATATTTTAATTAATTGTTTCATAAACTTTCAGATAGAAAGGACTGAAAACACGACAAGTATGCTACAATGATCATCTACGTTTTAGAGGAATGGACCCAAAGAAAGGAGAAATAGTCTCATGGCTCCTCTTCTTGATATTTTCTCATGTGACTGGACAAGCTTCGATATGTCCAGCCCCAGAGACGATCCTCCCATGCATATGCACAAATCGACACGAAGACGTTCAAATATGGTTGGTATAAGTAATCGCTATAACATCAAGGACTTGGTCAGCAAAATAGTGATAAACTTTAACTTTATTTGCAGGTGCACACACAGCGACTTGCCCCAAGTCATAAAGGGGGTCCAGAAAGTTGGAGAACTTGTCAGAAAACCTGTAGATGAGTTGATCGTAGAAAACAACTATCTCCCATCCCTCCCAGGAAAGATTTTCCAAAATGTGAAAATTATGAGATTAATGCTCCGACATAATGGATTGGAGCGAGTATCTGCTGCTTGGCTGGAGACGCAAGAACAGAATTTGGTAGAAATATTCATCGTCGAAAACGACTTGAGGAGTCTTCCAGCGGAAAGTCTGATGAAACTACAGAATCTTCAAGCCTTAACAATACAATCACAAAATCTTAAGAGGATAACAGCGTTTTCTGGCTTGCAGAAACTACGTTACATAAACATACAATCAGAAAGTCTAAATGCAGTCAATGAAAACACGTTTGAGAACTTGCCAAACTTGGAGAAATTGTTTATCCAAGGAAGTGCAAACCTTCGAATACTGAAAGAAAACGCTTTTTACAATTTGCCGAAATTACGAAGACTGGACATCATAAACTGTGGAATTAACCTGATCCATATGAGGTCTCTATCCCTGCTACCTTCTCTAAGCGAAATATCGCTGAGCAACAATAGAATCGCAGATGCAACGATGGTCGGAAGAGCTGTACGAGACTTGCCAATGCTATCTCATTTAAATCTTAATCACAATTTGATTGACAAATTAAGCGAAGGTGGGTTTGTGGATCAACCCATGCTGGAGAATCTATTTCTATCGCACAACAACATAAACATCATACACCATGGTGCATTTCATAGAGTCCCAAAGCTAAGGGTTGTAGATTTGAATTACAACCGGATAAACCAAATTCATCCGGAATCATTTTTGCAACAATCCGGAAGTGGAGTTGAAGAGCTTACTTTGATCGGAAACCAAATAATGCATACTTCAGAATTTCGAGCCTTACTTGATGCTCTACCCCGTTTGAAATTCCTCGACCTGAGTCACAATTTGCTTCAAGAAATTCCACGAGGCGCTCTTAGAGGACATCCCAGTCTAGAAAGATTACATTTGAACAAAAACAATATAAAATTCATACAGGCGGACGCATTTGTTGCAATGCCTGCATTAAGAGAATTGCACCTAAGTAACAATTCGTTGAACGATATGAACGAAGGTCCGTATTGGAATTTGCCGGCACTCAAAGGACTAGATTTGTCTTACAACTATTTTACACGATTGCAGCCGAAACTTTTATACAATCTTCCTTCACTGCGAAGGATTAACTTTAGTTACAACCAGCTAGCGATCATAGACCCAATAACATTCATGGAATCACCATTTCTGGAATACGTTAACGTATCAGGGAATAGTCTAGTTTCAATACACCCAGCCACTTTCAGGAACTTGGCGAACCTTTACGAGTTGGACGGCAGTACTAATAGACTGATTGAATTTGTACCTGGATTACCACGAGGGTTAGAAAAGTTATATTTAAATCAGAATCAAATAACAAGTTTACCGATGCCTCCGTCACCAGACTTAGATTTGCCTTCTTTAAGAACTTTGGATATTTCGAGTAACGGGATTCAGAAAATACCTCACGGAAGTTTGAAGACGTTGCACAATTTACGACGATTTTACATGAAACGAAACGGCTTGAGACAGGTCGAAGTGACGACATTTAGTGATTTAGATCGACTGGAGATTTTAGATTTGAGTTACAATCAAATAATGGCTGTTCACCCCAAAAGCTTTAGCAAACTCAATCAACTGAAGCAAGTGAACTTACACGGGAATACGATTGAAAACTTCGATTTCATGACGATTCAAGACAATACTGCGCTATCGTCTTTGGATTTCAGTAAAAATAAGCTGAAAAGTATAAGCCCTAACATTGTCGACAAGGCTCTAGATGTAGAAACGTTAAATATTTCTTCGAATAATCTAAACGAGCTTCCGACTTCTTTAAACATGATGTCAAAATTAAAAGTTTTGGACGCTAGTTACAATCACATTAAGCACTTCGATGGCAATTCTATAAACAGTATAAACACACTTACGGATTTTAAAATGCCCAACAATAAGCTAGTGGAACTACGAACTGGAAGCTTCAAAGACCTTAGAGATCTAGAAACGATAGACTTGGATAATAATAATATTGAAGTTGTACATCCGAAAGCGATTGCGAATCTACCAAAATTGATATCCATATACTTAAGCCGGAATCACATTATAGATTTACCTGACCGAGTATTTTCAAATCTGCCTAAGCTAAGGATAATTGAGCTGCAAGGGAATCGTTTGCAGTACATTTCGCTGCGAGCTTTTGAGAATATGCCTTTAGTGCAATACATGAATTTGAGCAATAATCAAATAACGAGTATCGATAATTCGGGACTAAGACAATTATCTTCCTTAGAAGTGTTGGACCTAAGTTTTAACAAACTGATAAGGTTGACGAGAGCGTCCTTTCAGTTCATGGAATGGTTGGTGGAGCTGAATTTAGATAATAATATGATATGCCACATAAGCGGCCAGCCTTTCGATTTCATGCCTCGACTGAAGGTTCTCTCCCTGAGACATAATAAACTTAGCACAGTATTGGAGAATTCATTTGCTAAACTAAGAAATAACATTGCCATTTTGGATATTGACGGTAAGTTTAGAGATATAAATTTGAAATAATTATAATTATTAATAAGTATGTGGCGACATCTACACCGCCACATGCGAACAACGCATCACACAAATCCTGCATCGCGCAATCAAAGTTTACCGCGCAGCTAGCATATATACAACTTCCCGACATCAATCATCGGGCAGTTGCCCACCAGATACGACATCCATCTGGTCAGAGGATCCTCCCTTTTCTAAAAGATTATGAGTGAACTTTACACCCTGTTCCTCAAATTTCTTCAAGTATATTAAACAACTTGTATTTATGATGATTTTAACATGTATTTTTTTCCTCAAATTTAGTCATATATTTTATCTATTTTAATTGTTATCCAATGCTCAATCTTGACATGTATTTTTTTCTAAAATTTCGTAATTTATTTTCATCATTCATCCTTTTTTTCTATTATTCTGTCATTGTGTTTACACTTAGTTATATTTATGTGCATGCTGTCGTCTCCTGTAATTGAAGGAGCACACGTAGATCACTAATAAATAAATATCGTACTTCTCTAATTTTGATACTACGTATTTTATCAAGTGCTAACCATACTCTCTAATTTTCAGGTAATCCATTAATTTGCAATTGCCATATTATTTGGCTGAAATCATGGCTATCGGAATCGTCTTCTATTGGTCCAAAATGCACAGATGGAACATACGTTAAAGGTATGCCTTTCGGAAGAAATGATTGTTCAAACACTGCTATTAATCAAGTTAACGAGGAAGATCTGAGGACGTGTATGATACACGAAAATGAAGCGCTTCTTCCTAATTTGGCGACATCACAAGTGTATTCAACAGCTGACAAAATAAAGGATTACACATCGCAGATTAAGAACACGTATCAAGCTAACAAAATAAACAGACCGTCCCCAGAAGAATCAGATTACTTCTACGACGAATACGTCGATTATCCTTACAATGAAACTTTAATGGATGGCTTGAACAACGAAGTAAGTGCGTCGCAAAATAATAATAGATCGTCAGGTGGGCTTCCCACGATATACGCAGCTATGAAAAATACGACTGACAGAAACAAGCAAATGCCAACAAACGGAGCTAATAGCGGTTTTACATTTTTCGGGATGCCCCTGCCACCGCTAGACATGGGAAAATTACTGAACACAGGACGCAAAATAGACTGGCCGGACAAGAAAAACTCTCACACACATTCCCACTCCCATAGTGGGAACAAATTTCAACTACCAGAACCACCCAAGTTTGAAACTGGTGGGTTCTCACCAATTCTACCCACAACTGCAGGAGGTTTCATGCCAATACCTGATCCTACACTGAATGTTTCACACACAGCTGTGCAAGCCCAAAGTGCTACAACTTACAATAAACAAGGTGCTATGGAACAAGCTATAGCAGCAGTTTCAACCAAACCACCTGTTAAAACTGTTCATAATAACACAACACACTCGAAAATTAAAAGTGAGATACATGAACTCCAAGCATATATAGATGATGACAACAGTACTCATGTAGCTTACAATAGAACTAAAAATGTTGAAGAACAAAAGAGAGATCCCAACAATTTGAGCAAATACAATTTGATGGAGTCAAACTTAACTATAACACAAGTGACTGAAAAAGAAAGTATGCTTATAACAACAGATACAAGTAATGATATGTCACTGCAAGCTTGGATGGAAAGTAGCACTTTATCTTACTCCTCATCCACTGCAATAACATCAAAGCCACCAATGAAGAAGCATATTGAGCCAGCACCTACTGCTCTTTCCGCAGTCTTAGTACCCAGCACTGCAGAGTTACATGACAGAAACCATGGGAAAAGGCCAGCGACCATCACCAAAGTAAACCTTCCAAACATAGAACATTATGATCATAGAGAAAACTTTTCACCAAACAGAGAACCAAAGACAAGATTTTCAGAAATTATGAGCACTGGCAACACAAAGACACGGCAGATTGGTGATAATGATTGGTATTACAAAAATTATAACAATTCAAATTTAGAACCTTACATAGCACCTGGTGTTCACAAGCCAACATCTAAAAGTAATGTTAATTCATACAATAATATGATTTTATTTGTTATGTTATTTTATACTATGAATAGAATGATATGCACATTGTGTGCAGAATCATACTGTTAAAAATATTAATCTAATGTTATGAATGTCTTATTTATATGAATGTGTAAATAAAAGTGGAATTGGTAATATCATACATAATAAACAGTAACATAATATTTGATTTGGTTTTATTCTAATTAAACAGATAACATTATCACATTTGTTTTGATAACACTAGCACTTATTTATATGTAACATTGAAACACATTGTAAATCATATTTAGATTAGCAATAGGAAAAATTATGTCAAAGAATGCAGTAAAAAAAAATAAGTAAGAGTAGCTAAGAACTAGGTATCTTAGTTATTATAATTTCCATAGTGGTTAGAGACAGAAATACATCCTATTTATGTAATAGATAAGGAGTAGTTGGTTAGATTAACTTAGGGTTTAGGTACCACATTACAAAAAGCTTAATAGTACCCTAATTGCGTAATACACAATCAATCAGAATCTGAATTGTTTTGAAACAGATTGCTAATACATTGCTTCATAAGTACAATAATAAAATCAGCTCAACAATGTAAATAAGACTGAATGCTGTTGAACTGTCAAAAAACAACAGATTACACAACAATCACAACTAATCTGTTGGATTAGTTCTGGATTAGTTATGAAAATGTGTACTGCAAGTAATCATGAAAATGATTATACATGAAAATGTGCTTTAAGTTTTTCTAGAGCTTTGTATCTGTGAGATATTTTATTTTTCTCAATCTTTGGCAGTTCAGCATAAGTTTCATTGTAACCATCAGGTTGGAAAACACAGTCCCAACCAAAGTCTCTGGTACCTCTTGGAGCTACAATGATTCCCGTAGTAATGCCTTGGAACAACTTCACATCTAGGTTTTCACCGTTGCCAGCACAGTAAGCAAATGTGCACACAGCCTTTGCCGATTTATCCTCCCAACCCAAGAGCAGGTTTGTGAGACCTTCAGGCTCTAACTTCTCTAGGAACCACTTGATATATGGCCCAGGAAGGCCCTTTAGTGCATCAAAACAGAGGGATGTATCTTCCACTAACACTGGCCTCTTCAGACGCCGAGCAGCTTCTTGGCACTTTTTAATAGAAACCTCGTCTATTTCCCCTTGAAGTTCTGGCAAGTCTATCTTGTGGCTAATTATTTCTAAAGGGAAATTACCGCCGAGAATAGCCCTGAGCTCTTCTAGTTTCTTGGCATTGCCAGTGACGAAGGTTATGGTCCTTTGCGACATTTTGATATTGGATTTGCACTACAAAAGATTAGTTCAACGATAATATGCGTTTAGTGTTCTGCATCTAATCACTTAAAAGCAATACTTTTGTTCATCATTTAAGGAAAACTTTAAAAATAAAATTCAAAAAAGCACGTCTTCGTCTAGTCTCACCAATGTTGACAAATTTTACTTGACATTTTACATTTCGTTTGAAAATTGAAATTGACAAATGACAGACTGTTGCGTATTTTAAAACCTTGAGTGGATTTTCGTTTTTACACCCGACGAAAAAAAGGTATGATCACGCAAAACATTTTACAGAGTTGTCTGATGATTCTTTTTTTAAATAGGATACCTAAAAGTACCTTTTAAAGTTGAAAAATAAAAGCTTGTTAAAAGTAAATTGGGGTGGTGTTATGAAACAACAATAGCGAATTATAACCAAATGTTGGCTTGATTCAACTTTAAATTCGTACAGACAATCAGACAACTTTCAAACTACTTAGTTAAAAGCACAGACGCTTAACGAGTCGGTATGTGGCGACTAAGAAGTTCACCACATTCTCCCCAGCTTCATTCTAGCTTGAGGTGTCGTAGTTCTGCAGATAGGCAGGTGGTCTTCCATTCCTGGTAGTCTACCGATTTGGAGGAGTATCTGGCGCAGCACTCTCTGTAGACACAAATGAGGACCGCTTTCTGTTTCTACAGTGTCAGTACGTTCGTCTTCTTCCCCGCTCTCTAACCCTGTTGGGGCTAAATGTCTGTTAGACGCGGTCGTTTCTCGGCCGTCGCCTAGTCTAACAATAGAATAGTCCGGGTTGGACTACAATAGCTCGACTTCCTCGACTATGGGAGAGTATTTGTTGGTTCTGTTGTGCTTTTTGAGTTGATCAGGATTAGAAGCCAAGGTGCCAAGGTGTTAGAAGCCAAGTTGGTACAGAGTTAATTATGCAAGTCCTTTAATTTAGATTCCGTGTGAATGGCGCAGATACGTGACAGCGCGTCAGCAGCGTCATTTTCATTTCCTGGTCTATAGACAATATCTTATTTGTAACAAGATAATTCTAATCGCCATCTCTCTATCTTCTCGTTTTTATCTTGCTTGTATGTGTGCGATTGAACGTAAAAGAAACTGATCGTTGGTCTGTGATTAGTCGAAAAGATCTTCCAATCAAGTAGTGTCGCTTCCTTTTCTATGGCTGAATGTCGCTTTTCTGAGAACGCCCAGTAGCTTTCTTTTCGCGTACACTATGGATAGTGTACGCGAAAAGAAAGCTACTGGGCGTCCTTCTTGAGCCCTCCCCTTAGAGCTTCCAGAGTTAGCTAAGGCATTTTCGTTTTTGCCGTTAACTTCAATGGTTACGACTGATTTCATTAAACTGGCCGGAGCAACAACAGCCGCAACTTCGTTGAATAAGTTTTCAGGATATCCGTCAGTAGCAGTTGCAGCATTAAGATTTGTCTTATGGCTCCTACAAACATTTGCGAAATGTCCCCTTTTCTGACAATTTTGACAATTGGCTTTAAAAGCTGGGTAGTTCTGACGCCGGTGAATTTTATCTCCGGAGAAAAAATCATTGTCTCGAATGGTGTTCTGGTGTTAGTAGTTTCTTTTTGTCTTCCGTTGCCGTCTTTGGCAAAGCCATGATATTTTTTTTTTTTTTTTTTTTGGTATGGCATCTCGTAGTTGGCACTTCGTCGAGCAAGGGTCGGGGGGGACAATTACGTCGGGATCTTCGCGAGGAACCTCGGCGGCGAGGTCGGAATGTCGGTCTGTGTTTGTGCACTGTACTGGTGGCCCTACTGCTCTCCTGAATGAGAGTTATGTGGTCATCGGGATCGGTGAGGACATGCTTGGGACGGCGGACATGACTAATGGAGGAGGGAATATAACTAGCGGCTTTCACAACCAGAGGGTTGCGGTGATTCGCGGCGGTCTCGAAGAAACGCTTTGAAATGCGTTTCATGAACTGACGGATAGTGGGAATCCTGAGGTCTACGTGGAGGATTTCGTTGCGAACGTACCAGTGGGAGCCTGTTATCCTACGGAGGAACTTGTTCTGGAGGGTCTGCATTCTGTTGAAGCGAACGGGCTTGAATGCCATGATAAGAGATTCGCCAATGGTCGTGTTGTTGAATGTTTGCGCATTATTTTCAGCGGTTTGATTTGCGGCGGAAAAAAGGAATCAATTGTTTTTTTCCCTATCAAGTTTTTTCCTTTGAATCGATTGTGTTGAAACTTGACACACAATAATATTATGTAGTTCAGGTCATACTACACTAACTTATAAGAGAGATTTGATCTGATGATGACGAGAGGGCTCCTCAACAGTTTACAGCAGCTATGATGTAGTTTGGGCTTATTTACTTCATTAAAATGTAAACTGAGTCATGTTTGGGCTTATTTAATTCATTATAATGTAAAGGAGTCTTAAAATGGAGACGGAAGGATGTCGAGGGAAGTCCCTATGTTTTTGAAAAGAAACTGCAAGTGAAAAAAAAAACGGTGTAGTCCCAAAAACTTACAATGATTTTACTACAAAAGTTTTTTTTTGGCTACGCTACACAGATTATTTTTCATCGGTTTATTTTACGTTTCAGTTGTTTTTGTTATTTTATCTTTATTTTTTCTGTCAGTGAAACTAGTGAGAATGTCTACTGTGTACTGTGTTGCCAGCCTAAAGACGTACTTCCATAGAGGCGACTATAACCACAGACATTTTTTTTCTTTAATGACTGTCAAATTTTAGTTTTGATTGCCGCTTGGCAAAAATCATTGTATTTTGACCGAATAGTAGTTGAAGAGATACAAGTGTGGTTTTATTTGCTGTTGAAAAGCATACAACATTATAACTGTACAAGGTTTAATAAAATACCGCAGCAATAATGCCAAGCCAAGAAGTTTTAACCACTAAAGTGGTGGTTCATCCTTTGGTCTTACTGAGTGTGGTGGACCACTTCAATCGGATGGGCAAAATAGGCAATCAGAAACGAGTTGTCGGCGTGTTGCTGGGATGCTGGAGAGCTAAGGGTGTTCTGGACGTCTCTAACAGCTTTGCAGGTAAATAACTTAGTAATTTATTAGTAAACTACAAGCAGTTGGCTTTGTGTTCATGTAACTTGAGTAAAAATATACTTGAATGTAAGTTCATTGAAATCCCCACCAAATTAATACAAATGAAAAGCCCCTAACCCTACCAAACAACTAGTCAAGTTGAATAGAGTATTCACACATTTTTATTTTTATTTCAGTTCCATTTGATGAGGATGACAAAGACAAGTCTGTCTGGTTCCTCGACCATGACTACCTAGAGAACATGTATGGAATGTTCAAGAAAGTTAATGCCAGAGAGAAGGTTGTGGGCTGGTACCACACTGGCCCCAAACTCCACCAAAACGATGTAGCCATCAATGAACTAGTTAGGCGTTACTGCCCTAACTCAGTCCTTGTCATCATTGATGCTAAACCAAAAGATCTTGGGCTCCCTACTGAAGCTTATCAAGCTGTAGAAGAGGTCCATGATGATGGTTCACCCACAACAAGGACCTTTGAACATGTACCCAGTGAGATTGGGGCTGAGGAAGCGGAAGAAGTAGGCGTAGAACATCTCTTAAGAGACATAAAGGATACTACTGTTGGAAGTCTCTCCCAGAGAATAACAAACCAGTTGCTTGGTCTGAAAGGCTTGCACTCCCAACTGAGTGAGATTAGAGATTACCTCACCCAAGTTGGCCAAGGCTCACTGCCAATGAACCATCAGATAATCTACCAGCTGCAGGACATCTTCAACCTCCTCCCAGACATTGCTAACGACAGCTTTATTGACAACCTTTACATCAAAACAAATGATCAGTCCCTTGTAGTGTACTTAGCAGCACTAGTTAGATCCATCATAGCCCTACATAACCTTATCAACAACAAGATTACAAATAGAGATGCTGAAGAAGGAAAGAAAGAAGATAAAGATAAGAAAGAGAAGGAAAAGAAAGAAGGAAAGGATGGAAAGGAGGAAGATAAGAAAGATGAGAAAGCAAAAGGGGATAAAAAAGAAAAAGATGAGAAGAAAAAGTGATTTAGAATCATCATTAGATTAAGTTGTTTGTAATGCTGAATTATTTTTAAATAAATTGTATTTACCAATTCAATTGTTGGCATTATTAAATAGGATAATTCAAGATTCATGTTTCCAAACATCAGAATACTTTTTGTGCATTTTAATGTTAAATTTTTTTATACACTGCCTCTTCATAGTTTAGCAACAAACAGTTATGTTTAATATTTGCCATGTTAATTCTTATCTACTGTAGAAGTTTGAAATGTGGCTCAATTTTAACAGCATTTATTTATGAGTTAAAAGTCAATTTCAGAAAACTGCCTTTGTTTTCCTGCTGAAAAGTTTATAGAAACAGTAAGCAGTTCTAATTGCTGGGTCTTGAACCCAGGACCACTTAGGCGTGTTCTAAACACGTGTTTTTTTTTAATAGTCATGAATACCAACAGACTTGTAAAAACATCTGACATTGTAACAAACGAAATGGTTTTATACTGTTGATGTGTCAACAAATCAATCCAAGATTTAAGATTAAAAACAAGTCATGAGAGTTTTATGATTCATGTTAATTATTTAAAATAATTAATCTACACATATTTAAGCGTGATGACTGTTGGTATAAATTTATATCTGAAAATATTTATGATAAGTCCGACTTGTTATCAGATACAGATTAGACAAAGCTGGACTATTGATAAAATTCGACAGTCGTCGTACAAGCGTCACGCGGAACCTATGATTGAAAAAATGACCGTGTCCTACATTTTTGTGGAGTGAATCTCAATAATATTTCGAGATGGCAGATCGAGTGACTTTAGCGGTAAGTCCACTATTTCTTTACTTACCTCAGAATCATGTAAACATTGTAAAGTTAAACAAAAGCTACTATCGCAGACAGTCTTGTTGTAGCGAGCTACCGAATTCATCAACACTATGAGTTATGATACCTAGTGCAATAATTAGGTAATACCTATTGTGATAACAAACTCTCTTTGCCCGCGGTTCTACCCGTGCTTAAGTGCTAGTAAATTTGGGATGATAAATAACGTAATACTTATACTTACCCTACTTACCTCGAAATAAAAGACCTTCGATACAGGTAATCTGCACACCTACCTACCTATTCTCCAGTCGAAAGGCTTCCTAGTTTCCTAGGTAAAATTACAGAATCCTATTCCATCTAAATGAGTCTAGCTCAAGGTCAAGGTCAAAGTCAAATCATTTATTTCAAGCAAAAAAAAAAAAGATGCTAGTTGCCCCTTCCAAAAGGTAGTTTCGTATGGAGAAGAAACTCCACCGTTACTCTATTAAAATGTTCTACAACTAGAAGCACTTGCTGCACTTGACATACCATTAGAACTTTCGTAGGAAAGTTCTAATGGTATGTCAAATGCAGCCTAACTTTCACAGCATGAAAGCACATCTGTTTATACCATCTCATCATGGTTTTCAGGACCACGTATGGCTGAAGCCTCCTGGGACCTCGGAATTCGATGTCCCGATTGCTGTGAAAGTCCTCAAGAGTACTGGTGATAAGATCGAAGTGAGAGATCATGATGGCAACAAGTTTACCACCTCTGTGCAAAATGTTCTCAAGCCACTGCACTCCACGTCTGTACAAGGAGTTGAAGACATGATCACTCTTGGCGAGCTGCAAGAGTACACAATCCTCCACAACCTTCATATGCGGTACTCCAATCAGCTCATTTATGTAAGTATACATATGGATTTTTAGAAATAACAAGCAGGCCGCAGACAATGGCGGTTGTCTACTTTGAACCTTATTTCTAAGTGTCTAAAGGTGAAAAGTGGTCAACCGCCATTGTACGCGTGTATATTGATGGTCAGAATCAGAACTTAAAGGCTGTTTAGGTGCTTTTGTATTCAAGGCTCTAAGGTCTAACAAAGACTAAACTCAAACAGCAAAGCTATTTTGGCGTGGGGAGAGGCGTCACAATATTTACAAAGCTAGTTTGAGACTATTTTATCGGGAAATCCATATAATTTTGTGAAGGCAGAGTGTTAATAAAGAAGGATGGCGAGGTTCACGAGGTTGGACCGCCACGTTATTTAAAAATTAACGAAGCACTGTTCACGGGCAAGTTTATAAACTTGTTAAGTAACAAGTTTATATGAGTTCTATATAAAAACTATTGAGTTACTACGTGATGGGAATTAAAAGTTATTAATGATTTTAATTTATTTATAAATAAGTTGTCGTCAGATATATTACTTTCCTCTATGGTTGTCGTGCAGTTTCCGAATGGAACGTTTTTCGCGAATGTCAATCATACATTCCAATCTACATTATTGATTTACCTTCTTACACCTAATTACATTTTTGCTGTGCGGTTTTCCTTCTTTTATACCTACTTATTTCTTGATAAATAAACAAAAAATATAGCAAACCAAACATGAAAAGCACCTACAATGTAAACATACCTTACCTATATATATGTTTTAAAAAAAACCTCCTATAGTGGCATTTGAGTCGACTATTCTGCCAGCGTCATGTTGAGACGGCAGCGTATAGCACAGTCATTGACAAAGTACTGGACAGCCTGCTTGAACGACAGTTGAAGATGCATATCAAACTTAACGACGCGCAGTTTGGTTTTAGAACCGGTTTGTCGACGGAAAGTGCAATCCTGTGTCTCAAGCAGACTGTGCAGTACTACACGGACAGGAAAACACCTGTATATGGATTACATTCTGTGGCAAAAAATTTCGGATGAAACAGACCTTCCACCTGAGGTTATAAGTTTATTTAAATATTGGTATGGGAGTCAGACAAACTGTGTTAGATGGTCAGATGCTCAATCAGTACAGTATGGGTTGGATTGCAGAGTGAGGCAGGGGGGTTGACTTCACCCACTCTATTTAACCTGTACATAGATCGGCTCGTTGGTGAGCTGAGTAGCGCTATGGTTGGTTGATCTGTGGATAGCAGAATTATCAACAACATTAGTTATGCTGATGACATGGTGCTGCTCAGCCCATCAATCTGTGGACTAAGGAAGTTGCTGGCCGTGTGTGCGAAGTACGCGGAGGCTCATGGCTTGAGGTATAATGCTACTAAAAGTGAGGTGGTGGTTTTTAATTAAAGTACATAATAATACACCCACGAATATTCCACCGGTGACGTTACAGGGAACACCATTAAAAGTCGGCACTCAATTTAAATACCTTGGTCATGTGGTCACGGGTCCTCTCACAGATGGCCAGGATATAGATAGAGAGCGCAGGGCGTTGGCAGCCCGATGCAATATGCTTGCTCGCAGGTTTGCGCGGTGCTCTGACGAGGTAAAACTGACGCTCTTCTGAGCCTATTGCCAGTCGTTTTACTCGTGCAGCTTGTGGGTTAGGTATACGCAGAAGGCTAACAACGCTCTGCGCGTGCAATATAATAATACGCTGAGGATATTGTTGGGGCTGCCTCGGTTTTGCAGTGCATCGGGAATGAACAGATGACTTTCATGCCATCATGCGTAAACGGTGTGCATCGATGTTGCGGCGATTCAGGGGTAGCCCGACCAGTATTTTAGCTACACTGGCGGACAAGGTTGATGGACTATTTATCAGGCTCTGGGCTGGCACTGTCTCTTTTTGACTTTTTTGTCTCGGCCTTTTGCCGCTGCGCTATGCCGGCGCTAGCTGTAGGCACAATTTCCTCTTTGTTCACAGCCTGCGCCCCGCTTTCAGCAGGGTCGGCTGCTATGGCGTCTTCCTGGGTCGCCGGTGGTTTGGGTTTTCTTCCCTTACCCTTCCCCCCTCGCCTCTTCTTCCTCCGCCCCGAGGAGGCGGCTGGCGTCCTTTGTGTGGGCCCGTTGGCCGCCGCCATAAGCGACGTGCCTTGTGCCTCGTTGGCTTCCACTTGTGGCCTCGCTGTGGCCAATTGGGGCCGGCGTGTGGTGGCCGTGATGGTGGCGGTCCCCGCTGGCTTGTTCCGGATTCTGTCTGGAACACAGGGCAGTTGATGTTACACGGGGGGTCCGGGCCACCGCAGTTGATGCAGGTGGCCGGCTCCTCCCGCGGGCGCGGGCAGTCTCGTGCCGCATGTTCGTATCCGCAACGTACACAAGCGAGCGGGCGGTGGCATTGATGCGAACTGTGCCTAAATTTCTGGCATCGGTGACATCTGGCGGGCCCACGTTTGCCTCGCCAAGCCTCTATCCTGACACCACGTATAAACATGAAGATCGTGGTGTCATTCTTGAGACGGCATGGAAGACACAGCCGGGTCGTCCCTGCGCCCCTTTAATGTGGCGCACGTACACTGGCTGGTACCCCAGCGTCCGGAGTTCCTCCTCTATCTCTTGGGGGTTGGTGTCTGCCGGTAAACCCCTGATGGCTATTTTCATGCTCCTTTCCGCTGGCAAGGAGTATGCGAACCAAGACACGTGACGAGGCGCGACCCGCGATCGCCGCTTTTATACTTAGTCCTAGACCCGAACTCGAACATTCTCGAAAATACTCTTTGATAAACAAAAAGCGGAAATAAAAATAGAAATACAAAAAAATGCGTTGTAAACAATCTCGACTTTATGGTTTTGAAGATAGAGCCGAAATTCGCTTGTTCACAACTATAGCGTCTAATTCAGAGGCGGCTTTTATCAAAGGGACTGCGCGCTCACAAGTATACGCGCGGCGGGCGGAGTCAAAACGTTCGACCAGTGACCAGAGAGGGGTGTTTTGTTTTTTTTTTTCTAAATTCTTGCGGAACTCCTACAGGCGTATCGCGGAACCCTAGGGTCCCGCGGAACACACTTAGAGTACCGCTCATCCATAGTCTTCATTTGTTTTCGTTTCTTTTATATTTCGTATGTATGTATTTATGTATCTATTCCTTAGGATATTTTAATATGTATATATCTGTGTATCTGTTTTAGTGTAATGTATAGTTATTTCTTGCACCACTGACAGCCCCATTTTATGTCCAGACAAATCACTGTCCATTCTAAGGTTGCCTGGAAGAGATCGCAGAAAGCGATAAGGCCGCCCATTGTATGTTTTTTAGTTTCATTTATTTTTTTGTTATGTCATTTTGTGGTGTACAATAAAGTGCATATATAAATAAATAAATTCTTTTATATTTTGTTAAAGAGAACGTTGTAGATTGTAAATATAAAGACCATTGTCTATTTGTTACACATTTGGTACTTGTTGACAGGCCTACACTGTCCTACCGTATCTACTAATCACTGTAATTTGAAAAGACTGTAAAAGTCAAATATTTTTAAAAGAGTAACCATGGAGTTTCTGGCCGGCTCTTCTCCATTTCCTATGAACCAATTGGAACTGTGCGCCAAGATTCTGAAGTTTCAAAAGTGCCCATGTAGGTTTATGTGGAATAAATATTTTGATTTTGATTAACAGCCGGTCCTGGCCTGCGTAAATAAACCTTCGATCAGGTTTATTTACGCAGGCCAGGTTAATTTGCTCTACATCATGCTTTCTGTATTTAAATATTTTTCTTTATACCTACTACATTGGTAGTTAATTGCGACCACGTTTGCCTGTCAGAATCATACCAAAAGTCACGACCAGCTGGAATTCCAACTTCCTCAACTCCCAAAAGCCGAACGAGGGTCCTAAAAAGATATGCAGCGTTTAATTTAAGCTCTTGTGTGTGTCACAAAGGCATGAATAGTAGATAACGGGGTTACATAGGTTAGTTGCCAGCTCATTGCATAGGCTCACATTCATTGGCGCCGGCATGGAGTCACAACTCGAACAAATTATAATTTGTCTTGAAAAAAAAAGATAGATGGCAGCATAGGTAACCATTATGAAATTAACAATCATTAAAAAGCGATAAACGGCAGAATTTTGGCTGAAATATGATTAGTAAAAGTCAAAACTTACTTGATAAGTGCTGTTGTATCTATTTCCATTCATAATGCACATATTTTAAAAATAAAATAAAAATGAAGCCTTTAACTTCAATTCGAACCCTTTTAATGATATCTGATAATCATTTTGTTTGGAGCTTTTTGCTATAGATGGCGTATTACTCAATTGGTCAGGACCATGTCTGGCTGAATGGCGCTTCACAGTTTCCAAAAAATGTATACTTCTTTAAATAACCTACTTTATTTTTTTTACATAGAAAGATAAAAGAAATCTATTAACATGTTGTTCTGAACCCGAACCCTATAGTATAAAAAGGATTGCACGAAACGTTTTAAAAGTAGGTCGACTCCTAGATGGCGTTGCCGAACTACAGTCTGTGGCAATTAGTGAGTCGCAGATGCTGCCATCTGTTGAAAAAATTGACGACGAAAAATAGCCAGCTCAATTGCCAGACTTAGGGAGGTTTCATTTCTTTGTATGGGATTGGGTATCTGTACGTAGTATTATATTATCTGTGGCGCCGGCAAGTTTATTTTTAGGAGGTGCATCTTCAGCTCCACGAATCAAGCTCAATCATTTTTGCACTTCATCTTCGATATGTTAGGTTATCGGTTGTGGATTCATGCAAGGAGCATCTTTGTCGGCTTATGCAGATAAGCTTATCAGTCAAAGTCAAAGCATTTATTTCAAATAGGCACTAAAAGGCACTTTTGAACGTCAACATTTTCATTTAAATAGATTCTAGGCGCCCCTTCCAAAAGGTTGTTTCGTATGGAGAAGAAGGGGTAAGAAACTCCACCGCTACTCTTTTCAAATGTTTAACAATATTTTGTGTACATTAGTTATAGTTTTATATGTGAAGACGATGTACCCAGAATAAAAATACTATACCACAAATAGGTGAAAATAATTTAAAATAAGCAAAGAGAGATAAATCAATCACGTACATAGTGCTCACATATTTACAAACATTGCATATTTATGCACAATTAAGAGAATGTAGGATGCAAGAGCGAGCAAAGCGAGCTCTATAATTTTTATCTCTCGCCTCGAATGGGATAGGTTTTATTTTGTCCATGCATGCAGAAAGAGAGCGGCGGTGGCCCAGTGGTACCGGCTGCGACTTACGAGATGTAGGTCGTAGGTTCGAACCCAGACAGGCGCTTTACTTTGTGTAAATTATTTCATCACCACTGCTCTCAATACGGTGAAGGAAAACATCGTGAGGAAACCGCCATGGGCCCGCGTGGTGGATTACGGCCCACTCCCTCTCACAGAGAGGAGGCCTGTGTCCCAGCAGTGGGAACATAATAGGCTGATTATGTATGCAGAAAGAGGTCTTAACTGTTTCCATATAATGTATATAAGTTTGAGAATTGAGATAGAGTAGGGTACAAGAGCGAGCGAATATAGCTCGATAATGTAAGGATCTCGCCTCGAATAGGTCAACTTCTATTAGTATTATTGTATCAGGCGTTTTCGGTTATGCTTTTGGCTTTGAATGTTTTCACACCTACATTTTATTTTGAACTATCTATTCTCCCGGCATTCATGCTCACTTTCTATTAAATGTGACAGTGTTTTATTACACATACCTGGCGAAATGTGTGTACTACTTCCCTTTTTTTTTTTGGGTGAAACCCACCCGTGTTGCCTGTGCCAGGCCTATCCCTTTGCGGAAAACAAGCGTGTGTTATGTTGATGCATTGTTTATTGTAACATTCCATTGTCGATGTTCTTTTGTTCCAGACATACACCGGATCAATGTTGATAGCAATAAACCCCTACGAAATTCTACCGATATACACAATGGACCAAATACACTTTTATCAAGAGAGAAGTTTGGGGGACATCCCGCCACACATATTTGCTATCGGCGATAATTCGTATAGAGAATTACTGAATACGTCGTCAAACCAGTGTATCGTCATCAGGTAATAAAACATTATTATTACCTACTCGCACTTTATATGATTTTATACGTATCATAAGGCTGATACTGATAAAGACTGTAGAGCTTTGTAGTTAATGAGGTTTCAATACAAATTTTTATTTCGATATTTATTTCATACTTATAATTGTGGTCCGCCGGTATCGAGAGCAGGGTCCAAGCTGCCGGTGGTTAGGTCTCCAGAGAAAGGAACCTTTCTGACAATGCGAGCCTTATCGAGGATTACTTCCTTCTGAATCAGGCCCTTGATCCAACCGAGAGACTCGAGAGATGTTGATTGACGCTTTCGGCCACAAGACCATTGGCCGATACGACAATCGCCACAATGACAGCCGAGCTCACATTCCACATGTCAACAACCTCGTGTTCCAAGTCGAGATATTTAATAACTATTAATTATTATGAATTTCTTTTGTCGTGCGTGGGTGATTATCAGCAGCCAAAATATGTGTAAAATTTTCCGGACCGAGAATCGAACCTGTGTTCAACCAACGGATCAACCCCCGCAATGCAGAAGCAAATCAATATTATTGCTTATTATTTTGTGCAGCCAGATATTTAATCTAAAGATTACTAGAGTAGTAGATAATCTTTAGATTACTATCTTCCTAATGTACCTACCTATATCATCACTAACGATTATGATTAGACAACCCACATAACACAATAGGTGTGTAGTCCGCGGGGCAGATTTATTGGACGTTGGTACCAATTCTCCCAATCCACTCAATTATAGTAAAAATATCATAGTAAAAATTAAATCTTAGTAAACTATGTCGGTTACATTACAATAAATGCTGAAATTTTTGTGGTTGTTTTCCCGCAGCGAAATGTATTGATAGAATAATCGATTTATGTATAAAAAAAGGAATAAAAAATGGCAGATTTATAACAGTGAGAGACAAAGCTTATTTTGCTCTGAACTTTTACGAATCGCTCTTCACTTTGTCGGCAGCTCATGCTTTAGAGTTGATGTATAATAACTTTTTAATTATTTGCAAACCCATGTTTTTTGTTTTTTTTTTGTTTTAACTCTATGATTCGATAGTACCTACTACTGAGAGGAAATCGTTCTGCCGCGGGAAAATAACCATTAAAATTTCACCGTGAATCATGTCATGTCAGAGCTACGAGTATTCCTATTATTAATTAAATAGATTAAACATTAGTACTCAATTTTTCAGTGGCGAAAGTGGCGCCGGTAAAACTGAAAGTACAAAACTTCTTCTGCAATATTTGGCTGCAGCCAGTGGCAAGCATTCATGGATAGAACAACAAATTCAAGAAACAAATCCTATTCTAGAAGCATTTGGTAACGCTAAAACAGTGAGAAACGATAACTCATCGAGATTTGGCAAATACGTTAACATCTATTTCAGTAAAAAAGGCATCATTGAAGGAGGAAACATTGACCAGTATCTTTTAGAAAAATCAAGAATCGTTTACCAAAATAAAGGCGAAAGAAACTATCACATTTTTTACTCGCTTGTCACTGGATTATCTGCAGACGAAAAGAAGAGGCTAGAATTAGGCCACCCTGAAGATTATGCTTACTTGAACTCTGGCAAAATGCTAACGTGCGATGGAAGAAATGACAGTCTGGAGTTCAATGACATAAGATCTGCTTTTAAAGTTCTCAATTTCCCAGATAATGAAGTTTGGGGGACTTTTAGCCTTCTAGCCGCCATACTGCACTTAGGAAACTTGAAATTCAAATCGTTAAATTCGAACAACATTGAAGGGTCTGAAGTGGCCGATACTGTTAATGCGAATAGGATCGCTAATCTATTGGGAGTTACCAAAGCAAAACTCTGTGAAGCCCTGACGAAGAAAACATTCGTTGTACATGGGGATAAGGTTGTCTCAACATTGAATGTAGCTTCTGCTATTGAAGGAAAGGATGCTTTAGTAAAAGCCATATACGGACACATTTTCGAGTACATCGTTGGAATGATAAACAAAACATTGTTCAAAGACCAACAACTTACCAGTGGATCGGTTGGAATCTTAGATATTTTTGGATTCGAAAATTTCGACTTCAATAGTTTCGAACAGCTTTGCATTAACTACGCAAATGAGAACTTACAACAGTTCTTCGTTAAACATATTTTCAAGCTTGAACAAGAGCAGTATGAGAAAGAAGGAATAAAATGGACTAACATAAACTATGTGGACAATCAAGAGAATTTGGATATAATAGGGTTGAAAGCAATGAATTTACTGTCCCTCATTGATGAAGAGTCCAGATTTCCTAAAGGCACGGACGTAACTTTGTTGTCCAAGTTAAATAGCAATCATGGAACTAAAACCTGCTATATTACTGCAAAATCGTCACGCGAGTATAAGTTTGGTATCAGACACTTTGCAGGAGACGTCTCTTATGCTGTTCAAGGTAAGGTATGATATGATTTAAACCCATACAGGCACAGTAAAGAAACATGTGTATTTAATTATGTTGCTTTTTTATTTCAGGCTTCCTCGATAAAAACAGGGACATGCTTACAGCAGACGTGAAAGAAATGATATTAGATTCAAGTAACGAGTTCTTAAAAAATCTTTTTATCACCGAGTATTCGCCTACGCAAACCGGAAGCCGGAAGACTGTCTCTCTGAGCCATCAGTTCAAGACATCTCTGGATTCTCTTATGAAGACTTTGTATGGTTGCCATCCATTCTTTGTGAGGTGCATCAAGCCCAATGAGTTCAAAAAGCCTAAGGTAAGTCATAGCATAGTAAGAGCAACATTATTATTTTCTTGAGAATGGGGATGATGACTAATATTCAAAATTCTAGTAAAAATACTGTAATTTCAAAGAAGACATAGTAAAAACGAGATAATCGAAAAAACTGTTCAATCGATGTAAACATGAAGAAGATACACGCTTTAAAAGTTTTTGGAGGGGATTATTCTCGTCCTAGTCGCGCGGTATGGACAATGTACGTCGCTAGTATGAAGTAACATAGTTGTGACGTCACTTTTACGATAGTGCCGTCCTGGTCTAACACTTATTTTAAAATGTTTTTAATTTTTACAGTTTTTGTAATATTGTTGTCAAAAAATTTGTTATCATCACTTTTAGTGCCATTTCTCACGTGTCCATTTAATTCCAGATCTTCGATAAAGGTTTATGCGTTCGTCAACTACGATACGCTGGATTGATGGAAACAGCTAAAATAAGACAAGCGGGCTATCCCATACGTTATTCATACCACGATTTCGTTCATCGTTACCGTCTTGTCGCGCCAGGCATTCCACCGGCCGAGAAAACTGATTGTAGAAATGCAGCAATGAAAATCTGCGCAACAGTATTCACAGACGAAGATTTTCGATTTGGACACACTAAAGTTTTCTTAAAAGACTATCACGATACTGTTCTAGAGGAACTAAGACACAAAGTATTAATAACAGCAGTAATTAAAACGCAAGCCAATGCAAGAAGATTTATTTACAGAAAGAGATACTTAAGATTGCGAGCAGCCGCCCTTCTCATACAAAAGACTTACCGTGCTCGCGGGTACAGGACCAAATTCTTGGCGATGAAACGTGGATACTCCCGCTTACAGGCCAAGATAAGATCCAGTGAATTGAGAAAAACGTTCATAAACATGAGAATTTTCTTGAGGAAATTCCAAGCAAATTGTAGAGGTTATCTTATTAGGAGATTAGTTAAAGAAAAGGGACACGTTATTAAAGCAACACTGATACAATTGGACAAAGAAAGAGCAGATCTTATATCGTCAGGCAGAAGTACTGATGCCGCAGGAGATAGTTTTGAGAAGAAGTATGCTAACATGATGAGATCGATATGGTTTGTGAAAGAAGCGTCTACAGAAAATGTTGAACAGAACACAACGGCTATAGATGATAGATATGTGGATGATGTTTTCGGCTTCCTGAAGGATTCAACGACGCCTGGTGGCACAGTTAGAGGAACTGGTTTCGGAGTGGTAAGTTCACATCAACTAAAACCTCTAAGTCTAAAATTAAAACTTTGAGTCAGTTTTTGGATTTAGAGCTTTATTCAGACTGAGAAAGAACTTTAGTTCTTAATACAAAATATGACTTTGGAACCGATTCTTAAGATTTAATTTTTTGTGGTAGGCAGACGGAATAAAGTTCGATATACAAAAACTGGCTCGAAAGTTTAACTCGTTTTTGAATGAGACGGAAATACTGTGGTGCAATATAAATAACCAGATTTTAAATTAAACTATAAACGCTAACTCAATTTCCCAGACAAAAACAGCCAAACCAGAAATAGCGTCAGTAATTCCACTACAATTACAAGAAATGGACGAAGAGCATTTCGACGAATTTAATTTCAGGAAGTTCGCTGCGACATATTTCTTGGGCAATACAACACACCAATATTCTCGAAAACCTTTGAAGCATCCTCTGTTAGATCTACCATCGCCTGTGGATAGGATGGCGGCTCAAGCATTGTGGATAACTATATTGAGGTTCATGGGTGATTTGGCTGAACCTAAGTACGTTGATGATAAGCTTGATAATGTACCGGTTATGACGAAGCTCGCTGATACGCTGGGTCGAGCTTTCCAAAAGAGCAAGGAGTTTGATGTGAGTATACAAGTGTATTCGAAATGAGACCTTGATACCTTGATAGAACGAGTGATGGTCGTAAGCCTGAGAGTGACAGCTGAGTTTGAAATTGAATTTCTCAGTACCAGCCTAGCAGTCTCGAGTTGTGCTGCTAGCTAGCAATAGGCTTGCCCCCCCCCCCCATTACATGAAACTTAGAATATTTATAGGTAACTGGCAAAATAAATGTTGTACTTTGTATTCTGCCTATTGTTAGGGTGTCCAATAAAGATTATTCTATCCTATCTATCTATCTTCGGAGAACACAGGCGTTATAATATGTTATATTATGTGTTTATTTACTAGTAGGACTCTCCGATGCTGGCTCGCTGGATACGGCTGCATGCAGTCATAAAATTGTTTGTCACTATCATCGGGGAGTCCACCTTACCGCTCACTGTTTTTTATTTAATTTTTAAATAAAACAATAATAATTAGTGTATATTTTTTCATTAATTATGTATTTCTATTATTAATTATTTAAAATTGCTTCTAATTATTACTAACACTAGTTTGTAAGCTCGCAATTTTACTAACAAATATGTATGTAATCGTAAGATCTAAAATAAATGATTATTATTATTATACTAGTCAGTCTTCGAATTTATGTTCTTGTTTTTTTTTTAGGAATATTTGCCAAAAGACCTCACCCCAAGTAGCAGAAATAAACTTATATCCAATACCCTAAAACAGCGTAGTAAACTAGATGAAGGCTTGATGAAGAACCTAGTCAATGACGAAGTTACTAATGAAATGTATAGCACCTGGCTTAATTCGCGACGCAGTACCAATCTAGAGAAATTACACTTTATTATTGGCCATGGAATTATCAGAAAGGAACTCAGGTATTTAAAAAAAAATATGATTTACAAAACGACCTTCGAATCAGTTTTTGCATGTCGAACCTTAGTCGATGGATGCAAAGTTCTTGATTGACAGCGTAGACTCTGGTTTAAAATCAGTTTTTTATTATTATTTAGAACTTGTATCTTTGTCGGAATAAGTTCGAAATAAAAAATGGATCGATGTTCAAAACGTAAAAAAACATTGTTTTGTAAAAAGGCTGTAAACCACAGAAAAAAACCGTGTGTGAACTAAATTGTTTTTTTTCCATTTCAGAGATGAAATATTCTGTCATCTATGTAAACAACTTACTAACAATCCATCGAAGGCATCGCACGCACGTGGTTGGATCCTGCTCTCACTTTGCGTCGGTTGCTTCCCGCCTTCCCAACGATTTGTCAAATATTTACGTGCTTTCATTCGCTCCGGCCCACCAGGCTATGCTCCATACTGTGAAGGTAGACTTGTAAGAACCTTCAAAAATGGTCCACGTACTCAACCTCCTAGTTGGCTCGAACTCCAGGCTACCAAAACAAAGAAACCTGTGTTACTGACCGTGACTTTAATGGATGAATCAATGAAGACGGTTCAATCAGATTCAGCATCGAATGCTAAAGAGATCTGCCAACAAATAGCTGAAAATATAGGATTGACAGATTCATTCGGATTTTCTCTTTACATTACGTTATATGACAAAGTTCTTTCATTGGGATGTGAGGGAGAACACATAATGGATGCCATTTCACAATGCGAACAATTTGCTAAAGAACAGGGAACATCCGAAAAGAATGCGCCCTGGAGACTATTCTACAGAAAAGAAGTATTTACTCCCTGGCACAACCCTGCAGATGATCCGGTCGCTACTAACTTAATATACTATCAAATAACTAAAGGAGTAAAATTCGGTGAATACAGATGTAACTCAGAAAAAGATTTAGCAATGATCGCGGCTCAGCAACATTACATCGAATTCGGAGAACGAATAGATCCAAATGTTCTAAGAAGAGTCATCGTTAATTATATACCTAACCAATTCCTTCAATCAAATGATGCAGCATTGACGAAGTGGGAGCATTTAGTTACAAAAGCATTCGAAAACTCGACAAGTATTCAGAATAAAACAGACCCTTTGAGGTGTAAAGAAGATATAGTTATATTTGCCAAATTAAAATGGCCGATGCTGTTCTCGAGATTCTTTGAAGCTATCAAAATTAAAGGAGAAACTATCAACAAGGACATAGTCATAATAGCAGTGAACTGGACTGGTATTTACATCGTCGATCAGCTGGAACATATTCTTCTTGAAATATCATTCCCAGAAGTAACTTACGTCGCGTTTAATGCGGATAAAGATTACGATAGTGTTGGCAGAATCACTATAAGAACAATACAACAAGAAGAATTTGAATTCCAAAGTGTAGATGCTAGCGAATTGAGTTCACTTATAATATACTTGATTGATGGATTGAAGAGGCGGTCTATCTACGTAGTCGCTCAGTCAGACTTACAAGGTTACAGTGACGCATCATCATTTCTCCAATTTAAGAAAGGTGATCTGATAGTGTTGTTACAAGATACTACCGGAGAGACCCTAACAAACACTACGTGGGGACATGGAGTCTGCAACGGCGAAGAAGGACTATTCCCGACTGAGCAAGTCTACATTCTACCTACTCTGGAAATGCCAACACCTGCCATACTTGAAGTGTTCAAGAAGGGCAATATCAACACCGAAAAGAAATCATTTTCGAAATATAATACTATTCAAAGAAAGCGAATGTATACACTTGAAAATTATGCGAAACAGCACTTTAGAGAAAATTACGATATCAATGCTACAGTTTCTAGGGGGGCAACATTAACTACAGCCAAAAGAGTAATAGCCGGTGATTTATGGGCTCATACGAGAGAGCCTTTACGGAAACCACTATTAAAGAAATTGCTGGGTGACGAGAAAAATTCAAAGATTGCAATTTCAGCTTTCTTCGGGATTCTGAAATACATGGGAGATATGCCAGCTCCCAAAGCAAGAACTGTCACAGAGTATACAGACGAGATATTTAAATCTGCTTTATCAGAACCACACTTACGTGATGAAATCTATTGCCAGATAATGAAACAGTTGACGAACAACAGGATACAGTTAAGTGAAGAAAGAGGCTGGGAGTTAATGTGGCTTGTGACTGGGAACTTTGTCTGTGGCCAAACTCTTCTAAAAGAATTGGTAGACTTCCTTAAAACAAGACCGCACCCTATTGCTAAAGAATGTTTGAAACGTGTGTTCAAAACGCAGAAGAAGGGACCTAGGCTGTATCCCCCGTACATTGTGGAGGTAGAAGCTATACAACATAGAAGTATGCAGATCTATCACAAAGTTTACTTCCCCGATGATACTGACGAAGCTTTCGAAGTGGAGTCATCGACGAAGGCAAGAGATCTGTGCGAACAAATAACGGGAAGATTGAGTCTGAAGAACAGTGATGGATTCAGCTTGTTCGTCAAAATCGCTGACAAGGTGTTCTCAGTACCTGATAACTATTACTTCTTTGACTTTATTCATGAGCTTGTAGAATGGATGAAGAAGACACGCCCTGTCCGTGGTGGTAAGTTTTATTTCCTACAAGAATATTTTTACTTTTATAATGTTTTTTTGGATTCCGTCTGATTAATAATAAAACTTGTTTTAGGAGGTTCACAAATGCAACTGAACTACCAAATATTCTTCATGAAGAAGCTCTGGATCAACACTGCTCCTGGAAAGGATAAGAACGCAGATCAAATATTCTACTTCCCTCAAGAACTACCCAAGTACTTGAGAGGATACCACAAAACTTCTAAACAAGACCTCGCAGAATTAGCAGCATTGATTTATAGATCGAGATATGGCACTGACAATTCCTTGCTTCCACAAATAACGCAAATGCTTGATGACTATGTGCCTTACGATATGGCCAGAATTCAGAATAACTCGCAATGGAAGTCAGCAATCAACAAGGCCTACATGGAACAAGGTTCTATGACGGAGAGCGAAGCGAAGGAACTGTTCCTGAAGAAAATCTACCAGTTGCCGACGTTTGGAACTGCCTTCTTTGAAGTTAAGCAAACATCTGACCCTTCATACCCAGAAATGGTTATTATAGGGATAAATAGGAATGGCGTTAGTGTGATTCATCCTCAGAGTCGAGTAAGTATTGTCTGATTGTTATTTAGTTTTTTGTATGTAAATCCTCATGAAAGACTCCCTAGTTTTTCATGAGGATGGACGGAACCCTCGTCGCACGAGTTCAATCGGACTTTCCGGTTTTTACCGTCAGAGGGCAGTGTTGTTTGAATGAGTCGTATTTAATTATTTGCAACAAACTAACATAACATCACGCATGTAATCCCGGAAGGGTTAGGCAGAGGTGTGCCTATAGTACACCCACATTTCGCCAGTTATTGTAATAGGGGGCGAGCTTATTGCCATCAACCAAGCACAAATCCAGACTCCGGGCTGCTACTGAGAAATTCTAGATGGAAAATCCCTATTAAATTAATATTATTAATAATAAAATAAAAAAATCGGATTAATGTTTTGTTTTTTTCAGGATGTATTAGTGACGCATCCATTCTCTCAACTCTCCAACTGGTCATCAGGAAACACCTTTTTCCACATGACTATGGGTAATTTCTTACGTGGAACTAAAATTCTATGTGAAACTTCTTTGGGATACAAAATGGACGATCTAATTTCATCGTATATAGCAGTTTTGAGACAGTATATGAACTAAGTACGTAGTAAAGGTTATTTGTAAATGATAACAAAATATAAAACTAATTGTATTCCATGAAATGTCGAGAATGTTTAGAATATATTAAATAATTAAGTCATTTTATTAATTATTGTGTATATTTATTTAGCTAATTGATTGTGTACTTATAATGTACGTAATTAGTCTTTTCTTTGTACTGAATAAAGCGTGTCGCTGGCAAATATCGTCTGATATGAAGTAAACGTTTTTGTTTGGCCAAGTACTCAGCAACCCTAATATCATTGGCTGACGCAGATTTTAGATAATCACGTGTACAGGTGAAGGGGCTTGCGAGGCAAGATTAAAGCGGGGCCATGATCTGCGAACGCCGCATATAGTACACTGAAGCCTCCTCCGAGCGACATACCCTCCGACCTTCTGTTACGTTCAGCGCACTTTGGGCAATCGACTTAGTCGATTGACTAATCCATACTTATAATAAAGCTGAAGTTTGTATGAACGCGAATCTCCGGAAGTACCATTCGGACATAGAAATTCTTTTTAGTAGCCCAATTCTTGAGGAAGGTCACGCGGCGACCCTTAAGAGCAGCAAAAAGAATACAAAAACCCGCAGAAGAAGTCGCGTGTGGATTTAATATAAATATCTGTATCTCGTACATAGTCAACCATTAGTCATGTTCGCCGTCCAAGGCATGTCCTCACCGACCCCGATGACCACATAACTCTCATTCAGGAGAGCAGTAGGGCCACCAGTACAGTGCACAAGAAACACAGACCGACATTCCGACCTCGCCGCCGAGGTTCCTCGCGAAGACCCCGACGTAACTGTCCCCCCCGACCCTTGCTCGACGAAGTGCCAGCCCGCGCCGTAGCTGAGCCTGTAGCTTTAAATTCCCCGACTAATAATAATATAATCTAGATCCAGCTTGTCCCATCACCAGCGACGCCATAAGCCGAGGTCCGTACCCCACAGGGGGTGCCCTTAGCGAGCGGTCGCTTAGTAATTTAAGTTTTTCGCCCCTGGAGGGAGGCTTTGAGTTCGCTTAAGGCAGCCACAGGATAGTCCGGTTAAGTAGTCACGACCTCTCATCCTCTCAAGGTCAACTACGAGATGCCATACACAAAAAAACATAGTCAACCATTAAATATTTTTATTTTATTTTGGGACGTCGGGGTCTTCGCGATGGACCTCGTCGGCGAGGTCGGAATGTCGGTCTGTGTTTCTTGTGCACTGTACTGGTGGCCCTACTGCTCTCCTGAATGAGAGTTATGTGGTCATCGGGGTCGGTGAGGATATGCCTTGGACGGCGAACATGACTAATGGTTGACTATGTACGAGATACAGATATTTATATGTCGGTTTGTGTTTTTTGTACACTGTACTGGTGGCCCTGGTCAGGGGCGTATTTACCCTAGGGCCAAAAGGGCCATGGCCCGGGGCGGCAGGCTGCGAGGGGCGGAGCAAGCCGCACCTCGTGCTCAGCCTTGTCCGTTTTTCTTTTTGACTATAAATGCCTGAAGAAATTACAAAAATGGCTACATAATTAACAAAAACTCGAAAGTCATTTGGTTGTAAGTTTGATAGACTTCAAGACGCGGGGCTATCGCTTTTTGATCGGCGGCGGGGCGGCGACGTGTCCGTTGGACTCCGTCGCTCTCCGGACTAGTCAGGATGTTTCAACGTTGCTCTAGTCGTTTGCATTCCGTCAGTCAACTATGTTCAGCGAAGGACGATCCTTGTACCAGCCTTTATAAAGTTTGGAGCCAAACAAAAGCGGCTCTTGAAGTTAAAAATAAAGCTGTAGGGCTATTGGCTCGACGACACGGTGGAGCATACGGTGATAGTCTGCCCGGCTTCGGCGGAGCACCGCCGTGTCCTCGCGGAGGCGATCGGCAGCGGCGATCTCTCGCGTCTGGCCCTGGTCCAGGCCATGGTACGGAGCGAAAGGGAATGGGAAGCCGTCACCTTCTTCTGCTAAGCAGTAATGCTCGCGAATGAGGAGGCAGAGCGCCTGAGAGAGAGGCAATCCTTGCGCCTTCACGCCCCTAGTCGCCGCAGTAGACGCCCCGGGCGTCGGGAATCGCCCGCAGATTGCCGGGAACCGTAGGTGCGAGCTTGCGGACGGCGAGCAATGGGTAGCTGGCCGTCCGGTAAGGACCAGGCCCGGGTCGACGGCAAGTCGTGTTCAATGAGATGTCAGCACTATCTGACGGGGTCCAATAGCGCCGATGATGCCTGTTAGGGTCGCGGGTTGTTCGAAAGAGAAACCGTTGGTGGCCTCGGCACAGGCAACTGAAGGTACACTGGTGGGTTTTAGTCAGTAAAAGTCTGACACGCCCTCCCGCTCCACCCGGAGTGGCAGAAGCCATTTGATGATTTCCCACCCCAAAAAAAAGGGCTATTGGTTCAACAAAGTTCACTATGAACTGCCATATTATCGGAATTTTGGAGACCTGCACCCTAATTGTGTAAAACAGTATGTATTAATTTATTGAAAATCAATGGGAATCTTTTCATACTTTTGAAGATTCTGGTAAAAGAAAATTCTAAGAATAATACAGTAACAGTCACAAGAGAATAAATTATTAAGAGAAAGAAATGAGACGATGAGTGTCGCGAGGGAGAAGTGTTGTTACAGGGCGACGTGACCATTTCAGGGTTAATTCCTTCATCCCATGCGATTGATTGTTGGGCGAGCTATGGAAGCGCAAAACTTCGTACGACGTGGTAACCGCCAATTTTGCATGTTTATGCAATTTGGTTCCAATGTCTGAAGCAGAAGTTAGAAGGAATGCCAAAATTTTAAATGATAAATGTTTTTTTTTTTCTGTAAATGGGTTTGTACAAACCCTTTTACACGTCAAACATTTTTTTTAAAACTAGATGGTGTCGGCGTTTCCTATCTGACTACTCTGAGAAGAAAGGCCGAAACAAACTCAGAGGTCACAGTCTCTTTTAAAGTCCAGACATAATCTTGGTCAGATCATGTTAAGACCATGTGGATTGATGTCTGAAATGGTCTTTTGAGGAAAGAACCACACAGATTGAGTGGACCTGTCCAGTCAGTGCACGCATTTGTCAGTAATCGTACAGCTCAACTCAAAACATAAGGAGCTCAACGATTCGACGAACAATACCAAAGGAAGGACTTTGGGTAAAAAAGTATGTATATACCCAATTGATCTGGCGGATGATCTACAAGAAGAATGTGTTCTTTTAAAACAATGCATAAATGGATTTGAAGGAAGCATTTCCATTTACGGAAAAAGCATAATGCATATTCCTGTGCACTGCGGTGACAATTGCACTACGTAATAATAATAAATTACCTACGTTTAGGAACAGTTCAGCAATTCTTAATAAAAAGGGTGACAGGGCAATTCGACCTGTTCCTTGAAAGGGGTTATACTAGAGGTCATTAGCAACAAATTAGGTCCAGTAAGCTAGGGGTCAAAACCGGATAATTACCGAGCTGCGACAGTTCTTCTATTTTTTTAATAAGTTTTCTGAATTGTTACCAATAACAATTCATTATGAAAAAACTACTCCACTCTAAACATTATATTGATGCTTTTTTGTAAGATGAAAAATTTGTGATCATTAAAAAAATATTCTTGCTTCAGATCTTCAATTAACAATCGAAGAACCGTCTCAGCTTGATAACCATCCAGTTTTGACCCCTAGTTTACAAGACTTAATTTGCTGCTAATGGCCTCTAATATAACCCTTTTCAAGGAATAGTTCGAATTGAATTTCCTTGTCACCCTGTAGAAGCTGGCTTGACCCAATCCGTTTATATGACAGTGTCATTGACAAATCCGTTAGCCAACCTGTCCATCAGAAAAAAAATTGTGTTTGCATTCCCTAACATCATTCTCGGCCCACATCAACACACTGCTGGATTTTATTTTATAATGAAGTTTTGTTTTTCGTTAATTTATGGGGCGGCAAACCTTATAGGCCCAGGGCGCTGAATCTCAAAATACGCCACTGGCCCTGGTTATGTGGTCATCGGGGCCGGTGAGGACATGCCTGGGACGGCGGACTTGACTCATGGTAGAGGGAATATATCTTGCGGCTTTTTCAACTAGAGGGTTGCGGTGATTCGCGGCGGTATCGAAGAAACGCTTTGAGTTGCGTTTCATAAATTGACGTATAATGGGAATTTTGGGGTCGACATGGAGGATTTAGTTGCGAACGTACCAGGGGGAGCCTGTTGTCCTAAGGAGAATTTTTTTCTGGAGGGTCTGCATTCTATTGAAGAGATGGGGCTTGGCGTGTGCAAAGACTGCAGTGGTCATGATCGGGCGAATGCACGCTGTGAAAATACGCAATTTGTCAAATTGTCGCTAAAGTGAGCGACAATTTGCTACATGCATTTAGGACGAAGTGGAGTTGACATAGAGTAAAGACGGCGCGCCAACGAGCCGCCTTCGCTCTAATGTGCTCTGAAAAGGGCAGGTGATCGTCGAGCACCACACCTGCCAAGGTATCGGCTTGCCGAACATGGTGATCGGTAGAGGGGTGCAGGGACTATGACGCGGCTTCGAGAAGAGAACCGCTTGACTCTTGTCGGGATTGACTTCGATTCTCCACTTTCTGAACCAAGCGCCAAGCTTGTTGACTTGAGCTTGGAGAGTGCGAGATATTGAATCTTGATCGCGGCCGGTGTAGTAAATGGCCGTGTCGTCTGCTAACAGAGCCAACTGCGCCTTACTACACTTGGGCATATCGCTGGTGAATAGCGTGAGAGCGAGGGGAGTTATCACAGAGCTTTGAGGTACTCCTGCGCGAATAAGGTGGGGGGAGGATAGCGCTCCTTCGATGCGATAACGGAAGGTGCGGTTCGACAAATAGTCCCGTAAGATGAGCACGAGACGATCTGGCACACCAAGTTGGTACAGCTTATACAGGGTGGGCCAAAAGTTTTTTCACTTTTGAAACATGAATAGAAATAAAAGTACAAATATTTTTTGTTCATAATTTATGTAACGTAATAATCATTTAATGAAATTTATTTTGAAAAATCACATCGTCCAAATGTGTGCCATCTCGTTGTTGGCACTCCTGCAATCGACTACGCAAACTTTGGAAAACTCGCTGACACATGCTGTGGGGGATCGCGGCTATCTCCTCGTGGATGTTTTGTTTTAATTGGGATATTGTCGTCGGTTTATTAAGGTACACTCGACTTTTCAGGTATCCGCACAAGAAAAAATCTCATGTTGTAAGGTCCGGGCTTCTCGGAGGCCATGGTATATCACCTCTGCGAGAAATCAATTTGTTCGGAAACATTAAATTGACTACCGGTAAACTCACTCTGTATAATAAGCCGATGTGCCAAACTTTGTCGAACGCTTTCGATATGTCGAAGAAAACAGCACCCGTCATCAAACCTCGTTGGAAACCAACGTTTATGTGTTCGACGATACGGTGGACCTAATGTACGCAAGAGTGTTGAGTTCGAAAACCAAACTGTTTGTTAGGGATGAGGCCTTTTGTCTCGGCATAGTCTCTGAGACGCTTATAGATATTGCCGAGGATATTGAGCAGACTGATGGGGCGGATACTCAGTGTCTTCGACCGGAGGGAGGGAGGCCCTATGTTCGACTTCAGCGTCAACCTCAGAGAGGTGAGCTTGGTCGGCTAGAAGTTCAACCTTGTCGATCATCGAAGTAGGCTCTAGTTCACTCAGCATCTTGTCCCAGCCGGCGGCGGTACGCAGCTCCTCTATGCGTGTCCTTACAGTACGCTGTAGGTAACGCTTATGGGCTTTGTTCGCGTCGCAGGGGAAGTTGCTGTGGGCACGGACATCCGCTTTCTTCTCGTTCATGAAGCGGCGAAAATGGCTTGATTAACGGGCACAGGTATGCCTGGCGGCGCGTTGACGCGGATGCGGGGGCCATCAGTGGCGGGATGGGTGCAAGAACGGGTTTGGTAGCTAAGGTTGGAAAAACCTGCTGGTGATGGAGGTAGTTCCAGGGCGAGGGTCTCTGAGGCCTTAGTCGCCCTGGAAAATCTGCCGATGGCTGCGCGTGGGCGTAGCGAGGGCTTTCCCTTTGCTGACGGGCGTCTGCACTCTTGGTCAGCTTGGGAGACGTCGATTTGAGAGCTTTTGGGCCACCACGATAGTTGGCCGGATGGCCTGATTGATCGCATAGCACACAGCCAGGCGGCTCTATGCACAAAGTACGGTCTTTCGAGCATGAGCACTCCGCAGAGCGAGTGCCCGTACAGTTGACAGCGGTGACACTGTCCGAAAATGCCAGTCTTGTAAGGTTTTTCTATTTGCAACCTGGTGAGGTTGCAGATAGATTTTACATTGAAAATAGGGTGGTGACCTCAGTGGCAGGACATATGATGAGAACCGTGTCAAATGGTTCTCTGCCTCTGGCGCGATGTATCGGGTGAACCTCGACAATTGGGATGTTTTGCGACTGAAGGTCGGTCTTTATCTCTTCGGTGGGGATTTCTTTAGGGATCCTACGGATCACTACCCTAATCTGACTGTCCTCGGGGAGGGAGTAGGTGTAGAAGGACACACCTCTCAGTCTGAGGGTTTTTGTGAGTTCCCTATAGTTATTCCATTTGACGTAGGGACCGTCACTTCTATACCCTGTTGGGTTGTCCGGACGCTGGTGTACCAGATTTTTTAATCGGTACACCATTTGGACACGTCGGTCCATTTTCCCTTGTCTTGGATGAACACGGGAGCGGGGGGGGGGGGGTCAATCTTCTTTGCCGCAGAGGCCTGCTGGGCAGCACTGAGGCTGAGAGGGCGATCCATAGAAGTGGATGAGGTTGAGGCCGAGGTGGTCTGGGAGGGGGCAGTGGCGGATGGAGCCACGGGAGCGGAGCTAGGATGGTCTTGTGCCGGTTTCTTGTTCCTTGTGTCAGGCACCACTTTTATACATCTCTTCTTTGAACCGACCGTCTTAAAGACGCCTTCGTCGGAAGAGGGGAAGGAGCTCTAAAAGTCGCTCTCAGGATAATGTGAGGTCGGGCGATTGGAAGGTTCGCTGGTGTCCATAAGGACCGCCGGCGGTGAGCAACTTAACTGTCGCGACGGTGCGGGCTCGAGGGCATCGCTAAAGGTAGCGATGCCTGAGTTATCTACACTAACAGAGTCATCAGAGGGACCGGGAGAGTACTGCTGTAGGGCAGCGAACTTCGGGCCATACTTGGCCAGGAAGTCGGGGTCCTTAAAAAGGACGTCTTTGAAGAACGCCACTATGAGGGCGTCCTCGTCCTCTATGGTCGGAGGAGGGGGGCTACTTGGAGGAGGGAATTGTGGAAAATTAATTTCCACGCAGCCTAAAACCCTGTACCTAACTCCCCCGGGTGGATTGGCCCGCGGATGAGATCCCCGTTGGGTGTAGACAGGGAGGTGTGTACTTATTTGTGAGCCCTAAGCTTGTAACCCGTCGCCAGTCTCATTGTGCGAACGGGGCTCTGACCAGTCTAGCGCTAAGGGTGTAGGCACACCCTAAAGACACTAGGTGAGTAGCTGGAAAGCAAAACTGTCACCAGAGCCGACTAAGAGATCCCCCAAAGCCGGTTATCTGGGACCCGTCCAATTAACTGCGTCACTCTGAGGGGGTTCGGCGGGTATGATTGGGACAAACCCCACTCGGCTTCGTTGACACCGAGTGGTTTTAACCGAGGACCACGAAACTGTGGTTTTTGCCCAGAAGGGGCCTAATGAAGCTACTCACAAAACGCGCGTTAAAGAAATAACAGTTGCCTTGAAAAAGGCTATTTTTGATTTGCACTGAATCAATTTCTTGATCTGGTCGGTGTAGTCGGGGCGACTACGAGAGACGTCACGTACCCGCAACGAGGATGAGTCACAACACTTAGCCGGGAGCCTCCCGCTCCCGGCTAAGTGTTGCGCATGCACACAACCGTCCGCCGCGAGTGTCGAACTTCGAGTGATCCAAAAAAGGCCAACCGCACATCTTTGGTAACAATTTTTATATTACAGCGCCTTTATTCCGTAGCACTACCCTGCGGCTTTCGTAGTTCAAGTGTTACTGCTTTCGAGAGGCACTAGACTTCACTTTGGTGGTGCGGCGCAAATTTTATTACCGTTGGTAGCACTAAAGAAGTGAGAATGTCAAAATGACTTTCAAAAGCCACAGGTGACAAACTTCCTGCCAGTCATGAGTCATGACATGCAGTGTGACCAGATTCAGTATTTTAATACTTTTTCAGTATATTCTACTAATTTTTCCGAACGTCAGTATTTTTATGGGTATATTGCGGGAAGTCAGTATTTTTCAGTCTTTTTGGGTATAACTTGGATAAGAAGTTATTGTAACACCGAAGCGATCTATGTCTTCTCTTATTAGTTTGTGGCAGGAAGTTTCCCCGTTTAGCGGTACATTTTATTTATAAGCAAAGATCAAAGAGTAAGTCACTGATAGAAAATGTCAAGTGGCTGCCGCCGCATTGATATAATAAATGAGAAGATTTAAGTTAAGTTGGACTTCTTTTTTATTCCTATTGTTGTTGTAAAAAAAAAAAACGGTCATTATAAAACAAATATTTAGAAAAAAATAAGTCTACATTTTCAGTTTAAGGGGTAGTTAAGTATTAGGGTATACTTACATAAAATACTTCCTTGTCTGTGTATGAATCACAAATAGTATAGCATCGACTCGCCTACTACAGTTGGTTTGTTGAAGTGAAACTCAACTCAAATAATTTATTTCAATAAAACCATTTACAGGCACTTTTGAATTGTCAAGAAATGATTTTGTATCTAGTGTTTGTAAATCTCTGTTATGTTTACCAGTATGTAGTGCTGCATGCGGGCGCATATTTTCACAGATAAATTTAATAAAAACAGAACAAAGAAACAGATTCGGAAACAAAAATGTGTCAGCAAGTTTAAAAACAAATCAAGATGTTATATAAAATTCTAACATTTATTGTGATGATGATGATTGAATAAAACGTGTTATGAAAATCGGTATTTTTATTGGTATATTTGCCCTTTGTAAATCGGTATATTTCAGTATTGTTTTGAGGTGCTTCGGTATTTTTCTAAAATTTAATCTGGTCACACTGATGACATGTGATGACAGTTTCAATTAGTTTGTGAGTTTGTATTGTATTTGTATTTTCTAGTTTAATAAAATTGGAGCCGCAGAAAGTTAATTAAAACCAAAAACTATATAGATTGAAAACTGCGAGCTCAGCAAGTTGTGAAATTGAAAAAATGGGCTCAAAATCCATAAGTTTTATGTTAGAAAATGGTCTCAATCTAAGGCGAGTATTTCTTTATGTTTTAGATCCCTTCAGCTTTATTTGTACTTTTTATCACTTCTTTAATTAATTGTTACGAATAGACACCTGCATATGTGTGTGCAAAATACCCAATGAATGTATTACAAAAGCTGTTTTAAAAATATTTTTCTTCCGTCTAATTCCAGGGAAGTTGTCACAACTGGTTCTATTCTGCACATCGACCAAGACTATGACGAATCTGATTTAAAATTAGAACAAAATAATACTGATCAAGTACAAGTACTAAATATTGATGTTCTTGGACAGCCAGTTCCTAACTTTGCTGGATTAGCTGAAAAACTTGAAGCCATTAATGACACTGGATTTGTAAAAAAGAAAATAATTGAAGAAGGAGGTGGTCAACCACTACATGAAGGTTGCACAGTGTCTATTGCATTTTCTGGTTACTGGGAAAATGAAGGAGAACCGTTTGATGTGATACCATTGAAGAGACCCATGGTATGTTTAAGTGTTAGTTATTCATCCCAGATTAATTTAAACATTGAAGGGTGTTTGGTTTTGTGAATTGGCTTAAAACATAATGTTGAAACAGTGCAGCAATTTCTTTAAACCTACAACATCCATTTTATGCTTAAAAAAAAACTGTGTTCAATATTTCAGGAAGTGGATTTAAAAGAAAATGGATTATTACCGGGCCTTCAGATGGCCATAAAGACCATGCTAGTGGGCGAAACAGCTGTGTTCCTTCTCTCATACAAAGTTATGTATGGTGAAATGGGGGTTCCACCTAGGATCAAGCCAAAAGCTGACTGCGTTTTTTATATCAAAGTTACAAGAAGTATTTTTACTTCTAAAAAAGGGTAAGTTATAAATCGTAAACATAGCAGACTTAACCCTATACTAAAATCAATATAAATGAAGGCTGTGGATTTTTGCCCACCATAGGCACCGGGAGTGAGGTGAGGTGTTAAAACATTTAGAACTAAATAAATATCCGAAAACACCTACTACAATAATAAACCTTTAATTTGAGGCGAGATCCAAAAATTTTCTGCAATCTTTTACATCTTTTCTGCACACAGTTAGTCATCTTTCTGTAAACATGGACCAAATAAAACCTATCCCATTTGAGGCGAGATGCAGGAATGATCAAGCTTGATTCACTCATTTTTGCAACCTACATTCTCTTAATTGTTAAGCTTTTTCTACATACGTCGACAAAGTTACTCCTTGCATGAATGGACAAACGATTACCCAACATATCTGAAGTGAAGTGCAAAAATTATAAAGCTAGCTTCATGGAGGTGAAGATGCACTCCTCTGAAAATGAACTTCCGGCGCCCATGTTGCCCACTGAATACATTTTTATGAAATAGGGGTAACTTTTCATATCTTTGTTTTTACTTGGTAGCAACATTAAATGTTAAATGGGACCCAATACGTGATATTCATTATCCTTATTTTATAAATATGAATACATTACTTTGTTTACAGGAAAATTAACTTCTCGGAACCCAATATGTTCCAAAGGGTACACCATGAAGTCAAATTATTATACAGCTCAGGTACCACATTATACAATACCACAAATTACATGGCAGCAATACAGTGTTTCAAGAAAGCAGTCAACATGCTCCACCGGTGCCGGCTTGCTGACATGGAGGAAGAAAAGGTACAAGAAAGGTTACTTAAAAAATTGTACATCAACCTAGTTGTATGTTATAACAAGGTAAACAAACCACTAATGGCATGCACTGCTTGCAATGAACTGAACAGATTAAGAAGTCTTTGGAACAACGCAAAAGTGCTCTTCCATAATGCAAGAGCATTAAAAATGATTGGACAATATGATGAGGCCCAAAAAAGACTCAAAAGAGCAATGAAACTGAAACCTGGCGACGAAGAAATGGAGTTAGAGCATGAAATGTTGATGAAAACCAGCAAAGCCAGTAATGAAACAAAACAAAATGCTGAAACAGTTAGACAGGCTGCAATAGGATTAGTTAGTGATGAATTCAAACGTGAAGTGGATGATTTAGTAAGTAATTTCAAAATGAATGATGAAGAAGATCAGTTAATTATACCATCTTACTTCAATTCAGATGAAATTACATATTTCAAAGAAGTATGTATCCGAGAAAATTTATTTTTCACTAAACTTGATAGAAGTGTTGTACCTGATGAGGAGGAAAGTCAGGCAGATGAAGAAGCTAAAGAAGCATTGGAATATGCGTTGGAAAAAACAACAATGGCCAAAGTGTTATTGAAATAGAAACATAGTATTTAGTGTGCTGTAAGTTCTTATTTGAAGGATTTCTTTACATTCTAAGCTAAAATTAAATTAAGATATTTTACTAGCTACTGTAATTTTTTCATACAACCTTTTTATTTCGGTCATACTACGAGGGTCGGACGCATCGTTACTACCAGCGGGAAGAATGCTAGGACAGTTGCTTCAAATGACACCGTATCCCCAATGCGGTCAGAATTTCCACGAGGTGTACAGTCCGTGTCGTGAGACTTACAGCTGTCCCGTTAGGCTCATGAGAGCGTGGCGTCTCTCCTTTAGTGTGGCTTTCCCTTTCAGATGGAACCCTTGATCAGGAGGATTAAATAGAAATTACGACTAATTAAGCACCTACATACACTACTACGTATATAGAACGTACAAAGTAGAATGATGTGCAGTAGCATCTAGTGAATACTGCTCAACGAGAAGTCGTTGAGCAGTATCTCACCCCAGACCCCTCACCCCAGTTGACAGGTGAATTTGTCAACTGCGCAGCGACTCTCCTCATGTTCCGAGCCGCTACAAAGTTTGAATCGGGCTATACTATTAACAACATAGCTGCAACATATTTTCACGAGCAATATGCGTGCATAAACAATACTTTCTGCTAAACAGTTTGAGTTGATAAGCAGAATCTTTAAAAATAATTATAAATTTGAGGGTAGGTACGTTTTCATTAGCATGATCAATGCATGAGTAGGTATTATTACAGCAGACAACACAATGTGTTTTGAATATATGGCGCTCGTGTCATGAGCGCCATATATTCAAAATAATTACTTTATAACAGACTGAGTGCATCAACAGCATAGTTTCAGCTATACACACGAATTTTAATTTGGTATAGCTGCAATAGTTTGCTAGGTATTATGCTATGAGCGCGGAAAAATGTCGTTTTGGCGGGAAACGTCATTTCTGGCGCGTAACTTGTTTACTGTCAAACAATTCGGGCGGTACACTGGAATTAGTATAAAACAGTATGAGTGCATCAACAGCAAGAAGTACAAACTTAGGAGCGTGGTAGACCGACTGCGCGCGCACCACATTACATATCGCTCATTTGGAGAAACATCGTCGTAAATGTAGATTTTCGCAAAAAATTAGCTAGATATGACAAACAGTGGTGCCAACTTAGGGTAATTTACCCTAGATTTAGAGTAAAGTAAAATAAACAGGGTAATTTTTAGGGTAGAAACTCGGTGAGGGTAATTTTAGAGTAATTTTCTTGTCAAGGGTTAAGTTGAATAAATTTCATGCAAACATTTTTGTACCTCAAGTCATGATTGAGTGAGCTATTCGTTTTTAAATTTCTGTGAATGCACCTAATTATCATCGATTCGAGATTTCATTTACGCACTCATTTAATTTGTTTGTTACGACTCCCTCTCCGCCTGTCTTGTTCCTTCCTACTACATATTTTTCTGTGCCCGCTGACCGCTAGCAAACGCAAAGTACTTTTTATCCCACTCGCTCGACGAGTACCTACTAAAACTTCTTTCTCGTTACGCCTATCATAGACTCCATGAAGTATTCAAGTACTTGGGACAAATAGGATCTTTGGAAAACACCAGTTTTATTCATGGTTTCAAAAATCCGTACAACTTGTCTATAATTAAGTATATTATAAGTAGATTGAATTGTCTCGTCTTGTCTATGATCTTGCATGAAATGTATCAAATATGGGATAGTACCGTGCAGGAAAGCAATTTAAAATACTTAGGGTATTTTTTTAATTTAACTTAAAATCTAGGGTAAATTGAGATCAGACTTGGGGTAAAACAAAACCAAGACATGGCAACACTGATGACAAAGCACCTAAGGCAGCGCTAACGTCGTTGTTGAATATAAGATAATTCGCAAAGATCTCGCAGATACAACGACGTATAGGTCAGCTGCGCGGGGAGCTCCGCGAAATGTAATTGTGTTTGAGTGCTACATCGACGTAACGGTAATTATGACACAATTTTTTGTTCTTTTTGAGGCAACAACGACGGAATGAACCTTTTCGTCATTGTCCCAAAATAATATTTGTTTTTTTTTGCAAAAGCAACTGCAAAATGTGTCATTTCTTATTAGTAATGACGTTTTTGCTTCAAAAATATTATTATTTGGTTCGAATGCGCTACATTGCTTGGTGAAACGATTTATGTACATTTTGAAAAGAGCAAGCTAGACGATGAATAAAAGTTTTAAGCTATTTTCAAGATTTTTGGCCAAATCCTTTTGCTGTGTTGTATTACATGAAACATTTAAGTATATAATTTATGTATATTTAACCGATTTAAAAAAGAGGAGGGTCTTAATCATCGTCATCAAGCTCATCATCAAGCAGCTCCACTTCTATTGGCCTTAATAAACGCAGCTTCAATTTAATGCAATCTGGCGAGACTCTCGAGGTCATATCACAGCAAAATAATCATTCCAGTAACAGCGCGATTGCAAATGATCAAGGAAACACAATTAAAACGAATGATATAAAATTATTCAATTTGAAAATGAAACTGGAACATAAAGATTTAAAACTAGTTACGAGGAAGACTGGTTAAAAGCCGTAACAAAAATCTCCAGACGGACTAAGGTGACACAAGATACATAAATAATTTACCCTGGCAAAATAGCAATTGCTAAAAGTAAGAAGAGCGACAGACGTACAAAAATTTATACAAAAAGAAATCATACCATGATTCTATTGCAGTTTTTACGACAGTATTTAAAACAGACAGTAATTTTAATGGTTCTGGTTAATAATTGCACCACCCCAACTCTTCCCGTGGGTGTCGTAAGAGGCGACTAAGAGACATACACCGGGGGGCGGGCAGCAGCGCCCCCTGCAGAACAATTCACACACCAAACTGCGATCCCCAACCCGCATGCCCAGCGTGGGGATTATGGGCATTACCCCAAAATGAAGTTACAAACCAAAAATGGTCCCCAGTTCCCGGCCGCCTCGCTATTCCTGGCCATGGTAACGGCGGGGCAGGGGGTGCTAGGAATCCCCGGGCTACGGTAGGCTACCATTCACTACTGAAAAAATTGACCCTGGCGACGTATAACGGACGAACTCTGAGGCTCGACCATCATCTAGCGCAGTTGGAAGTGGAGTTAGAGAACATTAAATGGCATGTTCTGGGGTTATGTGAAGTTCGTAGAGAGGGGGAGGACACCGTAACCCTAGACTCGGGTCATCTTCTCTACTTTCGCGAGGGCGATAAAACATCTCAGGGTGGCGTAGGTTTTCTCGTTAATAAGGCCCTCACTAACAACGTTCAAGAAATCTCCAATGTGTCGAACAGGGTAGCGTACCTGATCCTTCGGCTATCCAAGCGGTATAGCATGAAGGTAATTCAGGTCTACGCACCGACCTCGGCACACTCGGATGATGAAGTGGCGGATATGTATGAAGACATATCCAAAGCCTTACACAACACCACTAAGGCTCACTTCAACGTTGTTATGGGGGACATTAACGGCAAGGTGGGAACCCGGACTGGCAACGAATCCCGAATAGGCCCGCATGGTTATGGAGTTAGGAATAACAGGGGACAAACGCTTGCCAACTTCCTTGAGAAGGAGGGGCTGTTCTTAATGAACTCCTTTCTTTAAGAAACAGCCCCAAAGGAAGTGGACGTGACAAAACATGAGATCGACTTCATCATGACGGATAGCGAGCACATATTCAGAGATGTCTCAGTGATCAACAGGTTCAATACCGGCACCCTAATTGCGTAATACACAATCAATCGGAATCTGAATCGTTTTGAAACAGATTGCTAATCCATTGCTTCTTAAGTTCGATAAAAAATCTGCTCAACAATATATAGAACGCAATGAATGTTCTTGAACCGTCAAAATCAAACAGATTAGTCGTAATCGTTTGATTTTGACAGTTCAACAACATTCATTGCGTTTTGCACATTGTTGAGCAGAAATTTTATCAAACTTATGAAGCAATGGATTAGCAAACTGTTTCAAAACGATTCAGATTCCGATTGATTGTGTATTACGCAATTAGGGTACTGATCACCGACTGCTCCGAGGCTCTCTGAATATCAACTTAAAGCTTTGTAAGTGAAAGTTATCTCTAAAATAAGTTTAAATTCCTCAGATGATGACTGACCAATTGTTTTAGTAGTTTTTGGCTTAAAAATGTTATTCGAAATGATTGCGTATTTTGGTTTCTTAAAAAAAATGTGGTAAGTATAATTTTGTCATAAAAGCATAAAAATTTATGCGCGGAACTCTGCGCTGTTTACTGAATTTTTGGGAAACAACGACGGAATTGTAGGTACCTGACATATTTTTGTTTATTTATAAGAAAAATAATATAAATATTCTGCTTGATTGAATAGCACATAAAACTATATTAATGTAGCCTCATTTTAAGTACAAAAATAGGCAGGGGTCTTCAGAACGAGACGGTAACTCGACTCAGAACATAAAAGAAAAAAAACTTTGAATCACTATCCAAATCAACGATATATACCCCTGGCACGTACACGACTGCTTATTCCCCCCTCGACCGATCACCATGTTCGGCAAGCCGATCCCTTGGGAGAAGCGAGCCAAATACCTGGGTGTCGTACTAGACGAACACCTCTCCTTTTCAGAGCACATTAAGGCGGCTCGTTCGCGCGCCGCCTTCGCTCTAGGTAGACTTCACTTTGTCCTCAATGCACGTAGCAAATTGTCACCTAAGTGCAAAATGCGTATCTACACAGCGTGCATCCGCCCGATCATGACATATGCCAGTGCAGTCTTTGCACACGCCAAGCCCGTTCGCTTCAATAGAATGCAGACCCTCCAGAACAAGTTCCTCCGTAGGATTACAGGCTCCCCCTGGTACGTTCGCAACGAGATCCTTCACGTTGACCTCAAGATTCCCACTATCCGCCAGTTCATGAAACGCATTTCAAAGCGTTTCTTCGAGACCGCCGCGAATCACCGCAACCCTCTGGTTGTCAAGGCCGCTAGCTATATTCCCTCCTCCATTAGTCAAGTCCGCCGTCCCAAGCATGTCCTCACCGATCCCGATGACCACATAACTCTCATTCAGGAGAGCAGTAGGGCCACCAGTACAGTGCACAAACACAGACCGACATTCCGACCTCGCCGCCGAGGTTCCTCGCGAAGATCCCGACGTAATTGTCCCCCCCGACCCTTGCTCGACGGAGTGCCAGCCCGCGCCGTAGCTGAGCCTGTAGCTTTAAATTCCCCGATTAATAATAATCAACAAAATTTGATCCAGCCTGTCCCATCTTGCTGTCCTCCCGTCAGCGACGCCCTAAGCCGAGGTCCGTACCCCACAGGAGGTGCCCTTAGCGAGCGTTCGCTTAATAATATAAGTAGTTTTACGCCCCTGGCTGGAGGCTTTGAGTCCGCTTAAGGCAGCCACAGGATAGTCCGGTTAAGTAGTCACGACCTCTCAAGGTCAACTACGAGATGCCATACCAAAAAAAAAAAAAAAACACGACTGCTTGTTTGTCTCTTTCGGGGTGCGGTGCAATATTACGCACATCGACAGTACAGTGCAGGCTAGTCTTGTGCCTGCTCGGTCATTTTTAAGATCGCTCCGTACTAGTACATTTCGGACAGTGAACTAGTTCATTCTATTCGTTCTAACAGCTCTATTCGTTCTTCGCTCTCGGAGTCGGTCAGCATTTCCTTAAGCGAGGCTCGGACCCGGGAGCAACACGCTCTTTATTTATGGTCTTTATGCAGTAACGTAACAAAGACATTGTACTAAATCACTACGTTTAGGTACTTTAAGATGATGTAATGGAAGATATTTTTTAGCATTTAAATCAGAATCTGTGTCGCCGTGACGGTGACCAAGTCATAGTATTAATTTAACACCTACCTACTTAATTTTTTGGCAACTGTGTAATGTAGAAAACGTTTAGAATGGCGAATTCGGTCCTTCGGGTTCGGGTAGCATCGTCATTCGTCGGCTATTCTCTCTCGTTCTCATTCACAGACATCGAATGAATTCGTATGACGTATCATTTCATTTCTCGTTCTCATTCGCACCTAATAAGATCGCGCGGTTTAAAATGTACGAGTCCGAAAGGAGCTATTAGACCTAATAGAGCGATTACAAGTCAGAGTTCGGAAACGATTCTTTTAGTACAGTGCAAAGATTCGGCTCCTATTCGTTCATCGTTCATGAACTACACAAGACTAGTGCAGGCACAGCAAACAACTCTAATCAATGGGAAAGAGAGGTGTCAACTCCTAATGTATGCCTGCTGCCAGTGCCGGTTTTAGTCATGTCCGGGTTTTATTGACGGTGGAATAGACAAAATAACAGATAGATTATACAACATTACAGATATAATAGACAAAATTACAACTAGAATAGACAACATTAGGTACAGAGTAGATAAAATGACACATATAATAGACAAAATGATAGAAAGCATAGACACAGCCATGGTTGCCGCTTACTGTGTGATTCGCACTACATGGCAACGCAGGCTCGAGTAAAATTAATCACTCTCTTCTCAGTTTAGACAAGGCCTTCTTATACTTATTCGAGTCCGAACGAGACGAGTCTCTGGTTGGCTCGTCCCTATCAGAGAAGATTAAAGCCGCCAAGACAATTGAAAAATAAGGCCCGTCTATGAAATAGACAGCGAAGGTTTCGAAACCGCCTCAACAGCCTAAGGGTTATAAATTTTAATTTAAAGCGTTATTGCTGTTAGGCGATCTTAAATTGATCTTTGGTCACATTGCACTCTGAGATAGCCCCCCCTAATGATTTTAGTTTTTAATGGCTTCTAGCATATCCGCTTTCTCAGTAATTGTTAGGTAATTTTTAGATATTGTTGATTGGCTTACAGGCATACGAAAAGGTATAGGATAACCATTTTTTAACCAATCAAGAAAAAAAAAATTGTGTGTTATTTTTAACCAACCGTCATATGAGTGTTTAAGTACCTGTATTAATGAAGAGTCTGAGTGGGAGCCCGACTTTTGTCCTCCGATGCAGAGCGTTGTGACACTTGTTACTTAACAGGTGAAAGGAACGTCGTTCCAACCGGGTGTACCCAAAGGGGAAATCTGAATCCATAAGGCCTCTGCCTCGTATTCTGCGGGCAGCGGGGCGACGCGGTAGCGGTAGGATTTTATGCGTAATATCGAATGGACCGGCCCTCGAACGCAACAGCGACGCGGGAGCGGGCGACATGGTGCACTCCGCGCCGCCCCGGTGCCACCAAAATTCATGGCAGAGGCCTAAGAGATAGGGTTGTGGAGCGAAGATCTTCGCAGGGCGGCTAGTAGAAGGCTTGTTGAAAAAAATCGATACATCGACAGTCAACGGGCCATGGACTCAGTACCTGATTCTGAATCCCTCTGCGTTCAAATTTTTTGTCGAATATTAAAAAAAAATGCTCTGCCATACATTTTGACCGCGTAGGTATTGCACTTTTCTATGAAACAGCAGATTTTTTATTGATAAGCGACACGTAATTTCAATGCCCCCTGCATTGAAATCACTTGTCGGTTATCGGTTATTTCAGCCTTCAAACGTCACAGGTTCAAAACTTATTTAATGAAGACGCGTTTGCCCCAATACGGGAAAATGCGTCTAAAATTCCGCTTTAAAAAAAAAAAAGTGTAGTTACTCGTATTTACTGTAACTAATGGAAGAAACAATTAATTCAGGTTGCACACAGATAATTTCTAGACACATCGGTTTTAAGGATTTTTTTATAAAATGTATTATTAATGTGACATGTTTTTTTAAGAGAGCAATTGCCCCGGTTGACCTTACGGATACATTGGAATGATGGACGCAATATGTCCACATTGTGATGCGGCTAACTTTCCAGGTGAAACGCCCGGCATGTGTTGTGCTAATGGCAAAGTGAGATTGCCAGCATTAGAAACTCCACCCGAACCGTTGTATTCACTTATATTTGGGGCATCTCAAACGTCGAAGCACTTTTTGAGTCATATTCAACAATAGGTACAATTCGTCATTTCAAATGACTTCTACCGACTACTAAAATTATTAGAGATCATTTTATGCAAACGTTTAAGGTAAATACTTCAACAGGATTGTCCCATGTTTATATCAATCTGCATCATACAGTATTCGATAGTTTTAAAAATTATGATCCAACATCTACCTAAAATTGCATACTTACATGTTACAGATTCAGGGCCAGATTTATCATCAAGCTGGTTCTTTATTGCCATACACCGACGCTGATCATCAATTTTTGCAAATTTATTTTATTGGTGATGAAAATCGTGAATTGTATCAACGTTGTGCAATTTTGTTACGAATACAAGACGAGAAATTATTTGTGAGCCACAAAGGTTTTTCCATCAGCATAAAGCATTAGTTCAATTTTTCAAAATTGCTCTCGATCGTATGCCATCTGATAATCACAAAATCGTAGTAAGGGCTGATCGAAAATCTTTTGGAGAGCATGCAAGGCGATTCATTGCACCGACAATTGATGAGGTTGCAATTGTAATTCTTGGTGATCAGTTTCAATCCCGTGATGTTGTACTTCATCGCAGAAATGAGCAATAGCAACGTGTTTCGGAACTTCATCGTAGTTACGATGCATTACAATACCAAATATTGCATTGGAAAGGTGACGATGGCTACCATATCAATATATCAATGATTGATCAACAAACAGTTAAATAATTGACCTATTTTCAGTGTGTTGACATTTCCTTTGGTTAATTTTCTAAAGTCACATTTTGCACTTATTTTCAGAAAAATAGCTAGCAATTAATAACATATTTTTTTGTTTGAATAAATGAATTTGATGTTCCTATTTTTTTTATTTTATTATTTCACTTTATACGTAGCGAAGCACGTACCGGGCCGCTAGTTATGAATTAAACAGAATCATCAACAAAATTAGAGTTTAATGCGTAATTACAATTTTTCATAAAACTAATAAGGACTACTATCTATTGGCGCAACCATACCTTTGTCTCAACAAATGCAACATTCTTATACAATAAATGTTAGGTAAATACAAATGCATTTTCCAGAACCAACCCCGACTTTATGTGAACACTTCCAGCGCTATTTAGGCGAGATTAGTTTTGTGTGGGAAGATTTAGGAGAACATTCTGTCCAGCTGGTAGGTAGGTAACGTTGCGAGATTTAGATAGTTGGTAGGCGATGTCTTCAGCGGCTTCAATACGACGGAGTTCAACGAGACCCTCTCCGGCTTGTCCGAAGGATTTAGCAAGCAGTACAGCGGCTTGAGCGTCTCCCTCGGCGGCGATGACAGCCGCCTTCTTCTGTTGTTCAGCCTTTTCTACGAGGAACCTCGCCTTCTCAGCATCTTGTTGTGCGACTTGCTTCAATTCGACAGCCTGTGTGAATTCCTTGCCGAAGGTCAAATGTGTGATTGAAATGTCGTCCAGGATGAGCCCGAACTGTTGTGCTCTCTCAGTCAAGTTCTCGCTGACTTTCTGTGATACAATCTGTAAAACACAATAAGTATGTAATAATAAATATAATTTATATCCGTCTCTGTTTGTTGCCGGAATGGTAGGCATCAACACGTTGGAACTGAGACGTAAGTGTGAGCTGTTGATGCACTACTACTTATTGCTTAATAATAAGATCGATGACGCGACTACTCTAGCTTGCTGTTCATTGTTTGCTCCGGAACGGTTGCGGCGGTCGCGCGCCTGTGCCTGTTCGCAGCTCGGCCTGTGCGTACCCATACTGCTCGATATGCTCCCACAGCTCAGGCAATCAATCTGCTGAACGCCCTGATTGCGCAGTAGCCAAATGTTGGCATATTTTTGTATGGCAGTAAATCTATATTTAATGTATGTATGCAGTTTTTTTGTTAAATATGTTTGTATGAATACTTTTTGTTAAATGTTTGTTTTGTTGTTGTAAATGTTGGCTTGCTGCGCGCTTTGGTATTTACTGTAAGTGCAGCAAGCATTGTTATATAAACCAATAAATAAAATGATGTTTCCGTATCCTGCAGTAGTTCTACATCAACGGGGGTTGTCCTTGGGTGCACTTGCATACTGCGAACAGGGATAATCGTCGATTGGTGCCACATTTGATCAAAAACATCTAACGGGCCTCTGTGAGTTGGCTTCAGCCCCTCGTACGCCTACCAAACGTATGGGACCCCAAGGTCCCTAAAAATGTAAGGAGACTTGAAAAAAAACTAGGTTTGTTAGAACACACGCAAAGTTATGATCTTAAGATACATGTGATAACTATGTACGTTTTTACGTAGTATGAATAGAAACAATAGACTGAGTAGTCTATTGTTTCTACTGTGCCACGTCTGACAGCCATATCAAACTACACTGTGATAACCAATAAACAATTGTACAAATCCCCTTAAAGGACCATTTCTAAGGCGGAATATGAAGTCAATAATGAGCTGCTAAAACTACAACCTAATTACTGGCAGATACAAATGAAACTACAGGCAAGTGGAGGCGCAGTTCAGCTCCTGTAACTATTGATTTAGACTTTTAACATGCTTTTTATTAGCTTCACATGTTATTAACTGACTAACATGTAATCAAATCTTAGAAGTCAATTTTAAGCCACTTCTAATTCGTCGTCGACTCGAAATGAAACTTTGTATGTATTATGTAGTTTGGATAACAAAACTATAAATTGGTATCTTGGAGTTGAACTGATGATGGAGCCAGGAGGTGGATAGTAGAACACTTCAGTGGCTACTAGTTAACCGCTCAAGTCATATGTTAGGTCACTCAAATCAATAATATACTAGACTCAAAAGTAAAAATTTGTAAATTAAAAATTAAAATAACACGCTTCTACTACACACAAATTGTTATAAAATAATTAAATTGACATAGGTCCTTATTTTATATTCAATGATTAAATAAAAAAGTGTCATGCGCTTTTGGATTTAATCATTGGTTAAAAAAGAAAAACTTATAGAAGATACTGGTGCCAATTCTCTTGTACATGTACACCGAACTGAACTAACTAAATTATCACTAAAATTTCTTACTTTTTAATATGAGAATCTTGAAGCTATTCTGCAAAATAAAATCTCTAAATTTAAAAATAATTTTGACAAATAAAATTTAATTGGCAATTGCGAGTCCACGTGTTTTTTTTTCTTTTGGTTTCGCAACCTCTTTCTTAGAGCCGGAGGCAGCCTGGGTGAGCCTGGGGCAGCCTCGACGTGTTTTATACGGAAGTTTTACTTTTTTTTATGGAAAATATAAAATAAAATACATCTACATTTGTAGGTTTCGGGTTTTCAAAGGGGGTCGAAATTTTCATTATTTTTGTGTTAAGACACATCGTTTTCGAATTATAAGCAAAAAAATAAAAATAAGATAAAGTACCGTTTTTACACGTCTGAAGTCGAGGTGTTTGTGTGAAGTTTAGTTCACGCCAACTAATTTTATTCCACACCTTTTTAATCGCGATTAAAAATAGTCAGATTCATGTTCAGATTTAGTTAGACAATCAAATTTTTGGGTGAAAAACGTAAAAGTCAGAATAGGAAAATTGCCATTATCACTAAACTAATAACTCAGTGCCATCTTAGTGCTGTCAAACTAAAATATAAGTTAAGTTGTGTCACTTTAGTCAATCTCGTCATTTGACATGATTAAACCAAATTTTTGTGATTTTTTGTCTAGTTAACTCTAGTTTAGAGGCATTTGTGACAAGAGAATCGGCACCATTGATTGATTTTTTTAAGTTACCAACTGCTATGATGTGGTCAAATTTTAGCCTACCCATTTGCATTAAGAACTATTGCATTTCTGCAACCCAACTATACTCCATTTATAAAATAACAGCCAATTATCAACAGTTGATTGTGTAATATTGTTGCAATTACTGCATTTAAGTATTACTTTTAAAAAGTAAATTTAGATGACATTGCTTTATATTAATTATCACTAAATAACGGTTCCTGTAAGTTGTGACTGTTATACCCAACCCATTATTTTTCGGGTGTTGCAAAAAATGGAGTAAAGATAATAAAATAAGTTTAATTTTTTTTAAATGATATAATACGGGATCTAAAGCATGTAAGTGACCATAATTACAATAGGCCTATTAGATGGGGCTTCCGTACGTAAAATACGCGCTGTGACGTGGAGGTGCAGACACTAGCCCGTATTTCCTACCTATACATGGGCTTATCAACATTAGTGGCCAAATGTGGGTGTACTTATTACTCTTCTGCCAGCCTGCTTGTGTTTATCGTCCAGATATCATAAAAAATCTGAGTATGTGTAACTATTTTTTTCTTAAGATTGTACATAAGTAGATAGAATAATAGAACATTACAAAGCACAGTATTTACCTATGGAGAAGAACGGGCAAGAAACTCCACAGATCATCATATTTTCAAGACACGGCCACAACATCCAATCCTGCTGCTTCCCACAACCTAGGCAAGGAAGAATAAGAATAAATAAATCCTTTACACACCTCTCTCTGTGTAATAAGTTCTCCGGCATCAAACTGTGCAACAACTGCCTTCAGGACCTCAGCAGTGATAGATGGCAACACCCTCTCATCATAGTCAATACCAAGGATGGTGTAGATTTTTGGGAGCTGGTCTGGAATTGGTCTGAACAGGATACGCAGTGTGATGTTTACATTTTGAAGATCTGAAAAGTTACAAGGAAATATTTTATAACAAATTCCTGAATTTCAATTATCATTAGAAAGAAATTGTATGGTGGAAAGTTGAAATAGGACTATCTCTATACATTGTCTTGGAATGAATAACCAGAAAATGTAATGGTCACTTTAAAATCTGTGATTATTCATTCCAGGGCAATCTTTTTGAACTATGAAACAATATTGCATAATTTTTATGAATTTAACAGAAGCATTTATTACCTTTGCTGCCTGTAATAGTGGGAACGTTTCTAGGGCGTGATCGAATGTCAAAGATGATGGGCCTCTGTACCCATGGGACGTAGAAGTGGGTGCCTTCACCAACCACCAAGTTTTTGACACCAGCAAATCTGTCAAAGATCACAGCCCTGTGGCCACCATCAACTGGAATTTGTGAAAATAAACATGTTAAGATCGGCAAGTATCTTAAGAAAGGAAAGCATGTGCCAACTGTGTTCTACAAGAAAAAAAAAAAAAGTATATAACTCACATAAATATGAAATGTGCCTTAGAATGAGACTAGACACAGGTATGACTGACAGAGACAAGACGACCCACTAACCAACACTTTTTCTAGACATGTTATACTTCAGCTGGCTATATTAATATAAAACACAAAACTCTTTGCTGCTGATTAAAATCTTGATCAACTATGGCAAGATCATCAAAAACTCAGCAGACCCAGCCTTCCATGCTCCACTGTTTGCAGGTAGTAAGATGTATACAAGGATAATTAGACAAACAAATATTCCAAGCAAGTTTGCAATAAAAAGAAACTTACCATTGTAGAGAGCGGAGTTGACGACTCCACCAACAAGCGCCATACCGAGGCCCACCTGACCAATCCGGTTAAAGAGATGAGCAGCCATTTCTATAACAAACAATAAAAAATCTCATATATTACCAGGAATTGTAACTTAAAATTGTGTGATTTCTGGTTGCGGCTTCAATGGGCACTATTGCAGCAACGCAAGTGTCATTAGCATCATCCGACTCCGAATGAAATACGTCTAACGCAAATACAATTTTAAAGACTTATAAAACCTTTTAAGACTTATTGACGACATTATGTATAACATAGCAGTTATAGAAATTCATTGACAAACCTAAAAATTATCTAATTCCACGATATGTTAACTAACCTCAAAATATATTTCGGGAAAGGAATATCGGTTTTTATGTCATTAACGGTAAAACTATTTTATTACTGCCTTACCTTACTATTTAAAACGTCTGTAAAACAATACTGATTGTATATTTTGCTATAATTAGTTATTTCTGTCTCAAATTCAATATATAATCAGTAAGACCGAGCGAGCGAGCACAGCACAGATAATAACAAGGAAAAAAAGCGCTACGTTTCGTTCGCGATGACCATAATAAAACGTTAACTTTTTCTAGCAGCAGCTGTATTTTGAGCCGAAAAAGATCTTATCATTACTTTACAAAACAAAAAAGATACAAAATTTTAAATTAGGGATTCAAAAGTTTTCATAACATTGTTTCTAGCTCCTTTGTTTTTCTTTCAATAATTGATTATTCGGGCTGACAACTAAACGTAGGTTACTGGCAAAGTATGCATCATATCGGTATTTTGGCATAAAGGCCTCGTAGCTTGCTATAAACATTTTAAAAAAAGTATCGTATCGAAGCCATTACATAAACATTAAAAAAAAAAAAAACGTATCGTCTAGCCAGTACTTCTATGATTTTGTAATTAAGGGTTTTCACTCAAAACCAGCCGGTCTCCTGACTTACGATGAACGAAGATAAAATTGAGCCAAACTAACGACATAAAGGCACCCTTTGGCCTCTGTGTTTCAATTCAACTTTCAGGTATTCGTGAGATTAGCAGCCCAAAAAATACATTTATAACCGTATATAATTAAACGCCTCCCAAGTACCTACGAGGCTTAGAACTTGACAAGTACACATACAGTCCGCGAGGCCTAAGCTGAGCTTTGTATTTGTATGTGCCAATCGCACCAATGTGATCTAGCGAGGGACGCACAGCGCAACAGGCCGATTGTTTAAACCAATCGCGCTCTAGGCTGACGTCACACCTACACTATCTTTATGTGCACTCACTCAAATGTAAAGCTCAGTTTAGACCTCGCGGACTGTACTAATGTGTATGTAGGTACCTGCATATTGCAATAATAATTCTACTAAAAGCTTAAAATCAGTTAATAGTATCAACCTGGTGCATCAAAATATTCAAGGATTTATGAACAAAGATTTAGAAGTAGAATTATTTATGAATTATAATAAAGTATTGATGTTCTGTGTATAACAGAACATCAATACTTTATTATAATTGCTTAAAAACCACAAGTTATTGTTCAATTTTAATAATCACCAGGTTGTTGGTAGTTCGTTCAGCAGAGTAAACGCTATACATGGGGGCTCATTAATTTTAGTCAGTAACCAGCTTAAATTTAAAGACCGTAAGGATATTGTGAGCCTATCTGTTGAGCGGACTGTTGAAATAGCTTGTATAGAATTGGCGCAGTTTATTGTATTAAGTGTGTACAGGCCCCCTTCAGGACTGTATGACTGCTTCGAAAAGGTAATGGATGAAGTATTACACAAGATTTGTAACTCAAACAAATCCATTATCATTTGCGGTGATTTTAATGTTAATTTATAAAACTCAGGTTCTTGTAGCAAAATAATAAGTTTGTTTCAGTCCTACAATCTTGTAAATCTATTTTTGGAGCCAACAAGAATTACCCCTACTAGTGCCACATGCCTAGATTATGACTTTATACAGATATTGTACCAAGCCACAAAGAAATGATTAATTTACTAGATTCTGATCATTGCGGACAAAGGATTACTATTCAAAATAAAAACAACAAAATAACTAGAAAGGATATCACTGGTGCCGATTCTCTTGTCACAAACGCCTCTAAAGTAGACTAAAAATCACTAAAATTTGGTTTAATTCTGTCAAATGACGATTTTCTATTCTGAAATTGACTAAAGTGACACAAATTAACTATATTTTAGTTTGACAGCACTAAGATTGCACTGAGTTATTAGTTTAGTGAAAATGGCAATTTTGCTATTCTGAATTTTACGTTTTTCACCTAAAAATTTGATTGTCCAACTAAATCTGAACATGAATCTGACTATTTTTAATCGCGATTAAAAAGGTGTGGAATAAAATTAGGTGGCGTGAACTAAAATTCACACCAACACCTCGACTTCAGACGTGCAAAAACGGTACTTTAACTTTATTTTTATTTTTTTGCTCATATCTCGAAAACGGTGTGTCCTATCACAAAAATAATGAAAATTTCGACCCCCTTTGTAACCCTGAAACCACCAAATCTCTACATGTAGATATTTTTATTTTATATTTTTCACACAAAAAGTCAAAACTTCCATAGAAAACACGTCGAGGCTGCCCCAGGCTGCCTCCGGCTCTAACAAAGACGTTGCGAAATCAAAAGAAAAAAAAAACACGTTGACTCGCGATTGACAAATTCGATTATAGTTGTGTCAAAATTATTTTTAAATTTAGAGATTTTTTTTCGCAGAATAGCTTCAAGATTTTCATAGTAAAAAGTAAGGAATTTTAGTGATAGTTTAGTTAGTTTAGTTCGGTGTACAAGAGAATCGGCACCACTGTCAACCCTAAAACTACACGCCGCTTAGGGGCTTTTAAATTTAAACTAATTAATAAATTAGCAGTTTTGTATTCTCCTGTTCATGCTGATCCTAATCATCTGTATGATGAGTTCTTTAATGTTTACTGTAAACAATTTAATTACATCTTTATTCCCAAGACTATCTCGGTTATTAGTAATGCATCTTTCAGTGATTGGGCTACCATTGGTATTCATAAAAGTAGAACACGCCTTTATGAGCTGTATAATGAAAGGACTTATGTTAACACTGCTGAATTTAATTTATATGTTAGAAATTATTAAAAACTGTTTAAAAAAGTTTGTGTTATGGCCAAGTCGCGTTATTTGGGTTCGAAGATTAAAAGCAGTAGTAACGTAATTAAAACGACTTGGAAAAATATTAATAGTGAAACGGGAAGATCTAGTAACAGAAGTACTGACTATAGCCTGTCTATTAATGACAACATAATAAAATCAGAGTCACAAGTCGCCGCGGCCTTTGAAAAATTCTTTTCAGATGTGTCCGTTTCAACTACTAATCCCTTAACTCATCACCTTCTGTTGCTGAGTCTTTGCTAAAGGAAAATGTAAATTTTTGCGATTCGGAATTTCATTTTGAACATATTACATGTAAGGATATAATTAAAGTTTTTCACACATTAAATGTAAAAAAGACTGCAGATCTATGGGGTAATCTATGGGGTAAATCTCCCCACAGTTTCATAAGAAAAAAAGTAAAATAATACCTTTGTTTAAATCAGGTAGTACATCAGACCCCACAAATTATAGACCTATTTCAGTACTACCTACATTTAGTAAAAATTTTGAGAAATTAATTTAAGACCAACTGCAAAGATTTTTTAACAGACACAAATTATTACATAGCAAACAGTTCGGTTTTACAAGGGGTCGTTCAACTACTGAGCCGGTGTAGAACTTTTAGGACATATTTATAATGCTTGGGAAGATAAATGCGATGCCTTGGGCATCTTTTGTGATTTATCCAAGGCATTCGATTGCGTTCTTCATGAAACGTTAATTAGGAAACTCCGTCACTAAGGGATCCGAAAAACCGCTCTGGATCTTCTTACTTCATACTTGAGTAAAAGGATTCAGAGCGTTGACGTTAATGGAGAAAGATCTCCCACACCCACCACATATTGATAAATTGTCAAAAAAGCTAAGCTTCGCAGCATACGCTGTTAGAAAAATTCGAAATTTAACTGATTTAGAGACAGCCCGTTTAGTATTCTTTAGTTATACTCATAGTGTGATGTCGTACGGTATTCTTTTGTGGGGAAATGCCGCCGACATTCAGACTATATTTGTTTTGCAGAAAAGAGCTGTTAGATCAATTTATAAATTAAGTCCGAGACACTCTCTCAGAGAGAAATTTAAGGAAATTAATGTAATGACTGTGCCTTCTCAGTATATTTATGAAAATCTTTTATATGCCCACAAAGACATAAAATTGTTTAAAAAATACAGTGATATCCATAATATAAATACTAGGAACAAACACAAAGAGGAATGCCCATTTTTCACCTGACTATGTATAGAAATGAAATAAATCTTAAAAAACAGCTAATTAAATTTTATATTAATTACGCTTATCACAATGTTAAAAGAAACGCAGGATTTTTTTAAAATTTTGTTTTTTGTTTTGCTTATTCTACTTTAAGGGTAAACATATTAGCATGTTTTGAACGCATCTCAACCACCATTTTTTACAACGTTCCATTTTACACACTGCTACTTGACTTTATTCAACTCTGTTTCTGAGTTTCATACATTATTTTACGTTTTATTTACTCAGTAAGTATTTCTTTTTTATTGTCAATGTATAATACAGATTATTTAAAAATAAATGAATAATTAAATTAATGAATCATGCAATGTGTCATTGAGTTAGGACGATTGAAACGTATTTTTTGACGTTTGACATTTAATGCTCGACACTCAATATAAATTGACAATCATCGAGAATCTAAGCAGTGACATATGGGCAGCTGGTTTTAAGGAATTCACAAAGTAAAAAAGACGTTTTAGATCATAGATATGTATTATTAAGTAACTATTACTATTTTAGACTAAACTTCCAGTGTTAAATAATTCGTTCTAGCACATTTATTTCTTTATAACGGCAAATCCTAACCTAAAAAGTAACATTAATATTTTTGGACTTCGTAGCGTTTCAATTGTGAAAACGACCATATGACATTATTTTCTAATCTGACAGGTAGTGTTTCTACTATACCTTATAACTATACATAAACTTTTATTATCAGGTTTTGAAATGTATGGGAAGTGGGCATTGTTCTTTGTTGTACCTACAACAAGGCTCAAGAAAATAGGTGGCTCGTTCAGATGTCAATGTATACGCTTTTATAATAAACTTCCAAGCCACATTCAAGAACTAAGCCTTAATAAATTCTAATCATTTATTAAACGTAAGTTGTGCGAGAAAGCTTTTTATACAGTCAAAGACTATATTGAGGACAAAAAGGCTTGGGACTGACCTGCTCCAATTTTTGCATACTGTTTTTTTTGTTGTTTTGTACCTAACTTTTGTTTTATTTTATATACACTTTGACATTTCATGATTATTAAACACACAATGACATGAATATTTACTTTGTATACTATTAATATTATTTTAATTTCGTGTGAGGACTTAGTGGGTAATATTTTTATATATTTTGTCTATCTCAGTTATTTCTTTAACTTTTTATATCTGGCAGTTTGAGTACTTAAAGTGCCCTACCCAAATGTCCTTTCTTTGGTATTGTTCGTCGAATCGTTGAGCTCCTTACGTTTTCAGTTGAGCTGCACGATTAATGACAAATGCGTGCACTGATTGGACAGGCCCACTCAAATCTGTATGGTTCTTTCCTCAAAAGACCATTTCAGACACCTACCTACATGGTCCTCTTATGATCTGTAAAGTAAACAATGACATGAATACTTACCTAGGTATTATTTTATTGTTATTATTGTGAATGATAAGACTATGTGGGTCATTTTTTTTTCTTTGGTTTTCTTATTTTATTATCTCAGTTAGTTTTAATCGTAATCTTGGTCTGGCGGTTTGAGTAATTATGCGGCCTACCCAATGTCCTTTCTTTGGTATTGTTCGTCGAATCGTTGAGCTCCTTATGTTTTGAGTTGAGCTGTACGATTACTGACAAATGCGTGCACTGACTGGACAGGCCCACTCAAACTGTGTGGTTCTTTCCTCAATAGACCATTTCAGACATCAATCCACATGGTCTTAACATTATAAAAATTTACATAGTGATGCCGTTTAAGAGGTACCAGGACAGCCCCATGTGCAGAAGGAATTATTGCCAAACTTCCTTGTCTTCGACGAAGTCTTTAATCTTATAATATGCTTTTTTGATAAGGACACGTTTTATGTGTGTTTTGAACTTCCCATCGCTAAGTTATGTAACCTACTTTCTTTGGCAACTTGTTATAAAAGCGGATACTGTATAAAAGAAATGACTTGCTTGTTTTAGTTAATCTAAATTTGGGTACTTTTCACAATTTCATTTTACTGCGTGTATTTTCTTGCCCTCAAGTTTTAAATTTAGACCAACTTGGGGTTCATTTTTGTTAATGAGAACTTAAGACATTTAGGTTTTTCGCACTAAGTAAAAGATTATTAGCTGCGAACCATTTCGAAATAACAGCCAGACTATAGCTGACTTGTAAGATATCCGTATCTTTTCATTTTTTTTTAAAATAAGAGTGGTGTCATAAGCATCAGCGAATTAAATTATATTCGATAAGTTAGCCATCATGTAAGGGCGGTCATTAATATAAACTAGAAATACGAAAAGGCCAAGAATTGAACCTTGAGGCACGTCCATCTTACCTAAGGAGCCCGAGGACGTCACCCCGTTAACGTTTACTTTTTGCTGCCTGTTTGATAGATAGGCAAGATCAAGATCAGCAGCTTGACCACGAATTCCGTAGTGGTGTAATTTGTGGATATGATATGAGAGATCCCTGAGAATGCCAACTGCACCCTGGGACTTCTCCCAGGATTCCAAAATGTGACGAATGAGTTTTACTCCCTCGTCAGTCGTCGACCTATCTTTCGCGAAACCAAACTGGCGACTATGTAAAATCCCATTTGAGTTAAAATGTGACAACATCTGTTCTAGCATGGTTTTTTCATAGATTTTATTAAATGCTGGCAGCACAGATATAGGTTTATAATTAGAGGGATCACTCTTACCACCCGATTTGAAAATTGGTACTTCTTAACTATGTTTCATTAAATCAGGAAATGTACCGCTGTCTAAACATTGAAATATGCCTGTTAGTACAGGGGCAATTGTGTCAATGATATCTCCAAGAACCTAAACGAAAATCCCCCATAAGTATTCAGTGTGGGCTTTTGAACGCTTTTTTGTGACAATGGAAATGGGCTCGAATTCAAAACTAGGATTGTCCTTACGGAAGTTTTCTTTGAGTAAAGATTCAACTTATACAGATGATGATGGAAGAGACTTTGTAACCTCAATTGGAATCTTGGTTAAAAAAAAACTAGTGTCTCAGCAACTTTTAAATTATCTGAAACGGTACCATTATCACTTTTTCGAGACAATTAATTCTGAGCTCGCTGTTGTGTGTTTCCTGTTTCTTTGTTATGTACTTGCCACACAGGTTTTATATTATTATTAGAAATACTAATTTTGTTATCTTTCAATTTAGATTTAGCTTGAGCAATGACTCTTTTGAATATTTTAGAATAATTTCTTACATAGTCATGAAGGGTTTGATCAGACGTCAATTATTACTCGTGACACAAGTTATATATAACATATATGCTTTTTCAAATGCCAGCAGTGGCCCATTCACTAAATGTTGGTTTAGTATTGATTGTAACTTTATTACAGGACGTGCTTTCTCGAATTCTTGGCATACTGTAGAAACTGGTGTACCATAGTTTTATGTTAGGGTCTTGTGAATCAAAACTGGCTGTTGAAAGATTGCTATGAATATTATTAGAACAATATATTTTTAGTAAGAGGTTTATTTCAACGGTTACAACAGATAAAAAGTAACACTTAGTTATAACTAAGTTACTTTTTATCTGATTCAAATGATACAAGTTGACCAGTATAGTCAGAACATAACATCAAGTTTTTGCGAATGTGAGGACTATGTGGGTCATTGCATTTTTTTTCTTCTTTTAATGATGATGGTCTGGCTGTTTGAGTACTTTACGCGGCCTCCCCAAATGTCCTTTCTTTTGTATTGTTCGTCGGATCGTTGAGCTCCTTAGTTCTGAGTTGAGCTGCACGATGATTGACAAATGCGTGCACTGACTGGACAGGTTCACTCAAATCCGTGTGGTTCTTTCCTCAAAAGACCATTTCAGACACCAGTCTACATAGTCCTCATATGATATGACCAAGATTATTTTCATATTTTTATTTACACTTTGACATTGATGCACTTTATATATGCAATGACATTTACTTTGTAAAGGATTATACAATTTTATTTATTGTGAATGTGAAGACATTGTGGATATGTTGTTTTTTTTAATGCATTTTTTTTTAATTATTGGTTTTAATCATGGTCTGGCAGTTTCAGTAATTTATGCGGCCTACCCAAATCCTTTCTTTGGTAATGTTCGTCGAATTGTTTAGCTCCTTTAGTTCTGTGTTGAGCTGCATGACAACTGACAAATGTGTGCACTGACTGGACAGGTCCGCTCATTCTGTGTGGTTCTTTCCTCAAAAGACCATTTAAGATATCAATCCACATGGTCTTCACATGACCTGACCAAGATTATGTTAAAAGAGACTGTGACCTCTGAGTTTGTTTCGGCGTTTCTTCTCAGAGTAGTCAGATAGGAAATGCCGATCTCACCTAGTTTTTAAAATATGATTGACGTGTAAAAGTGTTTGTACAAACCTATTTACAGAAAATAAAATCATTTATCATTTAAGTAAATATTATTTCAAAGGGTTTTAGGCAGGGCTGTATACTGTGAATAGTTCACCCACAATTCGCCATTACGCCATTAGAATATAAAACTATGACAATAATTACTATTGACGCCTATTTGGACTATTTACTACCAGTCGGTCTGTAACTTAAACATAACTGGAGAATTGTAGGTATATTATACACTAGATACTATTCACAGTACACACCCCTGCCCAACCCTTTGAATGAATACAGGCGTGATGTCATGGAATCTCATTTCCGCAACTTTTTCGCGCAAGTGGATTCGAGCAAGTGTCCTGCTACCGAAAAATTCTCGTCTCTTCTCTGTACCTGGGAAGAGAATAGGCCTTTGACCAGCAGCACGCGTGACATTACCACCATAGAAACTAGTTTTGTCGATAGAAGAATAGACAGAATGACGGATGATTAAAAGTAATCTCTAATTTTGTGTATTCTTTCTGTAATTTTCTTCCGTCAACAAAAGTTGGCCATGCTACGCGTGCAGTATGACAGACACAGGCCGATGTTATAATTAATGGAAGAGTTTTACTATTTATTTTGTTAAAATAAATCACTTCTAAAATCAAAACTGTACAGATAATTTGAAAAGCAAACTATGGGTTTGCTCGTTACACGATACTGCATTAGTTAAATCAGCAAACAAACCGCTAATACGGTTAACTGGAACCAGATGGTAATTGAACGAAAAATAAACAATGAGGGGGATAATCGTTCGAGTATGTTGGGGGTCGTGCCGTGGGTGGCTCAATTATGCAATAACTAGCAACGAGCAAATGATTCGACAAGTGTACTAAGTACTTCATGCAATATTTATGACTAAGGGCGAATTTCACCAAAGAATCTGAACGCGTTCACTACATCTAAACCGCGTTCAAGAGCTGTCAGGATCAATATTGATGAAATATCATTCCGTTTCTGTCAATTGTTTGAAGATGAAAGAGACAGAATGATGTGTTAAATACCTATGTTTAGCGCTTGACACATTTAGTGATTTGTAATGCATAATCAGCCTATAGTGTTCTCACTGCTGAGACACAGACCTCTGACTCAGAGCAGTGGTGATGAAAAATTATTTATACAAAGTAAAGCGCCTGCCCAAGTTCCAACACACATTCCACTGGGACACCACTGCTCTCGTGCTCTTGATGCAAGCGACTCTAAGTCCGAGTTAAGGAACGTTGTTGACATGTTCCTTGGCCTTAAAAAAACACTCCGATTAATCATTTAATTAAAACAACATTGTCGATTTGTTTACTTAAAGAGTCAATGAACTTGTTGACATTGTGACTTCTGAGCAAAGATGTAGTTAGTGTTGACTTATTGGATAGATAATGCACATAATCGTTAATAACTGCATAACTAATAATAGTTTTGTTTGCACATCAAACCGTGTCGCATAACCGCTCTATATTGTGCCATAATTTTAAATAAACATTTGTGTTTAATTGAGTTTAAAAATGCGTGTGAGAGTGCCAGAAGTGAAACGATGCTGTTGCTGTTTTCCTTTGCGCCATGGGATTATTATGTTTGGATTGATTAACATAGTAAGTTACTTATCAGAGTTAGCTTACTTATACTGAAAAAAGTTGGTTAATAATTAAATTCGGTTTAGGTTTTCGTTTGGGGAGTTTTTCTTCAGTTTTATTAGTTTTTAGAATGCACACGGAACCCTATTACTAAGCCTCCGCGCTGACCGTCCGTCTGTCTGTCAGCGAGCTGTATCTTTTGAACCGTGGTAGGTAGACAGTTGAAATTTTCACAGAGTGTGTATTTCTATTGCCGCTATTATAAAAATAATAAAAATAAAATAAGGTAAAAAGTTAAAGGGAATACAAGAAACGTGTTTAAAAAAAAGTGTTTTATATATTGTAAGGTGGCACTTACACTTACTGTGAGTCCAACTGGCTCTTGGCCAGTTTTTGTTTGATGATTTTAAATCATAAAACAGAGAAAACCTTTGTCCTATAATAGAACGCTGCCCATTGCCGCATTCAGATCAGCAGAAGAGATATTCTATGGGAACCTACATAACTTAAAAATGGTATAATTAACGTCACGTCCTTTACCGTCAAATCAAATTCAATTAAACACATTTTATTGAGAGGTGCCTACCTACTGGCGTTTTTCAGCCGACTACAAACTTATGGTTGATGCCTGGCCAACAGCTGAATAACGAATCCCTGGCGTTTTTTGATTCTAATGAATTCGCATTCTGTTTTTGGCCACTATGCTTGCACCACTGGCACCTTAACGGTTCTGGCCCATGAATGGTTGGCTAGTTCGTATTGACAATAATATAGGTTGACACTACCAGTGGTTGTTAACACAACACCATCGTCGTAGGCTCTGCTCGAACTCCTGCGCATGCTATATTGTTTATAATCAGCCTCATACTGTCACCTAAGGAGTCTTCGGTCAGCTGGACCCGCGGGTCCACTTGACCACATAATTTATTTACTGAATTTGTATTCGTTAACTGGACCCACATTTAAACCAAAAAAAATATAACATCTGTAAATACTCGTATAAACGCAATTCAATTAGATTTAAACGTTTATTCTCATTCAAAATCTAAACCTTTTAAAATTAGGTAATCCGTAAGAGGCTCATTTGCTTGACCTTGAAATTAGCGGTGCTCGTGCACTTAATTTACTTAATGTAGGTATTATATTTATTACATTAAAAAAATATTTAGTTTTAGTGTTAGTGAGTAAATGGTGCCGATTCTCTTGTTAGAAATACCTCTAAACTAGACTAAAAATCACTGTTTAATCCTGTCAAACGACGATTTCCCATTCTGAAATTAACTAAAGTGACACAACTTAACTATATTTTGGTTTGACAGCACTGAGTTATTAGTTTACAGAAAATTGCAATTTTACTATTCTGAATTTGACGTTTTTCAGCAAAAATGTCGATTGTTTAACTAAAACTGAACATGAATCTGACTATTTTTAATCGCGATTAAAAAGGTGTGGAATAAAATTAGTTGTCGTGAATTAAATTCACATCAACACTTCGACTTCAGACTTGCAAAAACAGTGCTGTATATTTTTTTCTTTTGCTTATGTCTCGAAAACGGTGTGTCCTATCGCAAAAATAATGAAAATTTTGACCCCCTTTAGGAAACCCCTAAACCCCTAAAACCGAACATGTACGTAATTTTTTCCATACAAAAATTAAAAACTTCCCTAAAAAACACGTCGGGGCTGCCCCCGATGCGCGCCTCCGGCTTTAACAAAAATTCACGAGGTAGGGCAAACACGTTGCGAAACCAAACGAAAAAAAAATACCACGTGGACTGGTGATTGTCAAATTCTATTTTAGTTGTGTCAAAATTATTTATAAATATAGAGCTTTTTTGTTGCAGAATAGCTTTACGATTCTCATACCTAGTCAAAAGTAAGTAATTTTAGTTATAGTTGAGTTAGTTTAGTTTGGTGTACAAGAGAATCGGCAACAATATCTACTTGAATAATATTAGTATATTTTACATCATAAAATTAAAATAAAAGATTTGGCTTTACTCCGTGACTGTAATAATAATAAAATTGGCCAGTGGATCCAGTCGACGTATTCAAAATGTGTTTGGGTTGAGTGATCCCGCGGGTCCATTTTGAGTGGGTCTAGTTGACCAAAAACTATAGGCCAGTATTACTAATTACCTGATTGTTTTTGCACCTACAGATATTTTCCATCGTTGCAGTAACATGTCTAGTTATAACAACAGAGTTGAAAAAATCTCAGCTTATCGATGGCTCATCTCTGGAGGTCGTGACGTCGACTATATTGTTCAGTATCTTTGGCATGAGCGTCATACTGAACATTATGCTGCTCTTTGCTAGCTGTCAGGTAAGCTGATCCCTATATTTGCTATATTCATACAAATGTTATATAACATTTTTCACGGTGTCTCTACAAATTAAAAATAAGTTTCGGAAGTTCGAAAAATTCGAAATTTCGGAAGGCGGTGTTGGTTTTGTTTTGTGCCACCGACTTCGGAAATTAAAGTTTTATTTTTAAATTTGTAGTGTTCTTTTTGGAAACCGGTGTTTTTTTTTTGTAAAAAGTTTTCATTCAAGTAAACTAAGTATCACTTCCTAGTTGTGATACCTACGTACCCCATACAAATTCGTATACCACTACTTGCTATGTAAATAATAGTGACAGAAAGGATCACTAAGTGGAAGATACGTATTATTAAAAGCTATCCTCAAAACTACCGAATCAAATTCAATATATGAAACCACTCCTGAAGCACCGATCCATTAAAAAAAAAAAAAGGTTGGCAATTGCCGGAGACATCGCGTAAAAGCGTTAAAAGTATGCGAACGTTACTCAATCTGTCTGTTACCTTTTTCCGGCATAACAGCTGAACAGTTTTTGATGAAATTTGGTACTCAGGTAGACCATGATCTAGGTTAGGACATAGATAGGATACTTTTTATCCCTGCAGTAGGTTCTCGTGGTACATATAATTTAAGACCTCCGTGTGGGTGAAGCCGCGAACAAAAGCTAGTATTCTATTAAAGTAATGTTTTGATTCATTTGACTAAGGATTTCTCGAGATAAACATAAGGTTTTACTATTTTTGGGGCTAAGAATTTAGACCAGCAAAATGTAAATTGCAGTCAACGCAGTGGAACAAACTGCTGGTTATTCTCTAGTGTTGGATTTAGTGATTTAGCTAATGCCAAACAGGCAGTTTCGGTGACGATAATCTGAGTCAGTTTGTATTTTTTTTTACAAACTCCTACATTTCAATGTCTATACATTTCAAAGTTTTCGGATTTTGTGCCTTGTATACCTACCTGCCTATTTACGTTGCCATCAAATCTCCTTTGGGTTGGTGGTAGATGGGGGCGCTCACGCCGTTGTTCTATGTAAAAAAAAAAACTAAATACATGAATAAAAATCAATTGCCACAAATGTTTGTCCGCGCATCACTCCAAAGCGGATGCACTTATTTGGCTAATTCTTTTTTGTTGTGTTTGTAATTGTCAGGACAAGGTTTGTATGAAAGAATTTATTTGAAAAATCCACTATTTACATCGGAAATTTGGATGCTATTTTTGTGTGAAGTACCCGGCACGGACAGCTATAATATTATAAGTATTAAGACTTCAGACCCGCATCGTTCGGACAGTAAGCCTACCTCAACAATATAACTCTAATGTTCCTAGGTACCTATTTATGTATTTGGGTTATTTGAACTCTCAACGTGTAAGAATCATGTGTTGTGTCTGGTGTAGCAGAGCTCGGACTTTATTATCTGATGTTTACATTACTGAATGCAGTGAATACCTACTAGCAAAATATACTTTATTATTTTGTAGAACAACCAAACACAACCTAGACTACTTAGATAACCTAAAGTAATTTAGTAGGCATATTAAGTACCTAATCGTTTCTTTATACTTGATAAGCTGGCAAATTTACTAAGGTGTTTTTTACGTAATGATGTGGTATCAATAGGAAAGTACCTAGATTGGTCTTATCACAAGGTATCGCGATAGTCATACATCGTGGGTTTCTCCCACGGAGTGTAGGAGTTGAGGAGATGAGTTGTCTCTCTCCCACTAACTAATAGTTAAAGCACGTATAAGTGAAGCACTAATACTTGAAAAACTTACTCAGTATCAACGTTATCAGTCGCCTCCTCAAACACCCCACAAATAATAATTAATTCCTACACGTTATTTACACCCGGTTTCTGAATTGAGAACTTGAAGTTGAGAACTTGTCGAACTCTACCTTCGCATTAAGCCTGTCCCGCATTGTTTGAAGACTCACTCTTCAACCAGTGCGTCCTGCCCGTTATGACATACGGTGCCGAAACGATAGTTGGGCTGGTCCACAAATTCAAGGTCGCTCAGCGCGCTATGGAGCGGACTATGCTCGGAGTTTCTTTAAAGCATAAAATGAGAAATGGAGTTGCTGAAACCAACTGGTGGCCAATTCTCGCACTTAAGAAAACTTTCAAATTCAAGTCGCAATCTCATCTCAGCTACAATAAATGTAAAAAAAAAGTATTTTTGACAGATTGAGCCAGATTAGAGTGCGAACGTTCTTGAAAACACGAGAATTGCCGATCTGGAGTTATCGACACAGCTTGCGGTTGAGTAATGAGTAAGCCGCAGTGGCTGTAACGGTTTTCACTGTTAGTTAATTAAATAAATTATATTGTTATTAAAAGCTTATTGTAAACACTAAATATTACACAAGCACACTGCGTAGCCTCACATAATTTCTATTTTGATATGTCAGGCGTTTCAGCTGTCACATACACGTTTTGGGAGTGATGTGGTGGCATCTACAACGCTACATGCGAACTACGGCGCACACTGAGGTTCTGTATATCTTCATATGGCAGTGGGCTGGCAATGTTTGTCGAAAATCCGATGGCTGGCGGAGCAGACGATTCCTGGAGTGGAGACCGCGTATCGGCAAGCGTAGTGTGGGACGTTACGCCCCTCAGCTAGATGGACAGACGACTTTAAGATGGTTGCTGGGCCAGACAGACAGAGTGCCCTGGCGCAGCCCGGGAGAGGCCTTTATCTAGCCGTGGACTGCGTCAATTAATTGACCTTATCATGTACCCGAAATACAAACCTTCTGACAGTTTTGCAAAGAAATCTTGAATTTCGCGGACGTCACCTTAAGTTATGCTAAAATAGAGTCTGACAAGTTCTTTACTTCAAATTCCCGATTAAGAAACCGGGTGTAACTGTGCAAGTGACGTTGTCACGTATGTAATACCTACCGGCCATCAGAAGTATGTAAATATTTCCAGAAAGACGTTCTGATGCTGCGACTGTACCTGTACTACGGTGTGGTGACCACACTGGCGGCACTGGTTCCTACATTCATACTGCTGTCCAGGATGATGACCTTCGATGTTTGTGTCGCATTATTTGCGATATGTGAGTATACAGGGAGTTTATTTTATTTTTCTTAATAATCATGAGTTCCTACATGAAATTTTCCGGTTGTTAATTTTAGTTTTACATTGAGCTTGTGTTCGTAAGATCCGTCGGGCTTAGGGAATGCAATCTCGATCACGCGAGATGTCGAGTTCCTAACATGCATTTTCAATGAATTTTTTGCTTTATGTATGCGAAGTGTAAATTAAAAAAGTTTTTTTTTTTGAAAATTAACGCAATTACACTAAATACCATTCCATTTTAATTCAGTATAAGAATTTTTGATAAAAAAAAAGCAATACTTATTTCAAAAAGTAGGCGAAAGAACAATGCCAAAAAGAAACAGGCGCGGCGCAAACGAAATATATCAGTTTTTTTTTTGCATTGATTGAAAAACGTTGGTATTTCACAATTAATGTTTTGTTTTAAATTTTATTTCACATAAACCTACATGGGCACTTACGATTTTAGTCAGAAGCTAGGTGCACGGTTCCAATTGGTCGTTTCCTATGTAGAAGAGCCGGCAAGAAACTCCACGGTTACTCTTTGAAAAATAATTGTCTTTATAATGTTTTCAAATTACATTGTTAACAGGTATGGGAGGACAGTGTAGCCTATCTTCAAATACAAGGTGCTTAAAAAATAGAAAACGGTCCACAAATCTACAGTCTACAAAGCCTACAACGTTCTCACATTCACAAACTATAAAAAATCTTATAAAAGAAAAATAAAGTATCAAAATTAAAAACCCATCTTTACCAAATTAAATGATTGCCATTTCAACTATTACATAATATATCCTGTTCACAAAAGCCAGTAATAAAATAATTGAGTTGAAATAAGAATTATGTCAAATAATGAGAAGATTATGTCAAAAGAAGTATGTATATTATTTTAAATGTTTAATAAAAAATTAAAATAAACTCTGTTAAGGTTTATGAGGTACTAGGAAAACCACATGTGCCCAAGGAATTATTGCCAATCTTCCTGATCTTCGACGTAGTCTTTAATGTTATAATAATTATGCTTATTTTGTTATGGACACGTTTGATGTGGGTTTATTAACTTTCCATCGTTAAGTTCTGTAACCAGCTTTGGCAACTTGTTACAAAAGCGGATACTGTATGAAAGAAATGACTTGCTTGTTTTAGTTAAACTAAATTTGGGTATGACAATTTCATTTTTACTATTTGTATTTATATTACGGAGCGTTACGGAACGTTAAAACGTTACGTATGTACCTACCATTTCCAGTCAGATTCAACATAAGTACACTACTGTGGTTGTAAATGCAAATTTTTACTATACCATTGCGTTTATTAAACCCTCGGTTATTGCCAGTCACGATTGAGCGGTACTTATCGACTGACGTTTCTGCTTACCCACTCGAATAAAAGAAAGTGAGATACGTGACTTTACATACGACGGTTATAAAACGTTTAATTTTTAACGTTATCTTAGCCCACGTTCGCACGGACGTAAAAATATCGCGGCGGGATTTTTATCGCACACTGGATTTTGACCTGTCGGTGTTGATCCGAGCGTTGAGAATCGAACTGAGTACATCCAAGCGCGTCGAAAAACTACACTGTTGGATTTTCAACTCTCGGCGCTAAGCAGAGCGTTGAAAATCCAGTGTGTGGCAAAATCCCCTCGCGATACTTTACGTTCGTGGGCTTATAAAATATTTGGAACTGTTTTCAAATTTACACACAATGTAAGTTTGAGGGTGCTCGTCGTGAGGTTTCTAAGCTTTGGTAAAAAAAAAGCTGTGAACGGACACACATTAAAGGCGAAATAAAAAGCGTTTTTTGACATTTCAATGTCAAATAGTGAATATTACAGTTTAACATGACGGCTGTAATAATTGTGACGGATCCGGTTTCATAGGAAACCAAATGTTTAGACACTATCCCGGGGTTTCTGAACGCCAGAAGTTAATCTGTCGTCAAATCTTGTGTCAAGTGATTTGTTTGGCAATGTGATTTTGGTCACAGTTCGTCTATTCTGTAAAATGCTCACCGTATAACTTAGGTGAAGGACGGTGCTGTTAGTTCACTCAGTGAATTGACACTCACTCAAAGGTCACTTCACCTAAGTTTTAAACTAAAGTGAAGCTTCCCGGTGAGATTTTACAAAATAGATTGGCAGGATTTAGCAGGAGATTGCCACGTGTGAATGATGATTATGATTATTTCAAATTAATAAAATTTTGATCATAGTCTGTGTGTACTGAAGAAAAGTGTACGTTCAATTTTGTTCCTTATTTTGTAATATTTTTGGCAGGACACAGTGATACGTACTTTTAAATGTTGTAACACCTTATGAAGTTATAACCAGGGACTTAAAACACCTTTATAAATGTTACAGAATTATAAGTGTTACATTTTGAATTGATAACAGAATCAAATATGTAACACTGATAAATGTGTTTTTAACACTTGTAAAAGTGTAACAGATATAAAAGTGTTAATAAGTGTTACAGGTAAACGCGGCGTTGCTCATATAGCCGCAATCCCGTTTTGATTGAGACTATTTTGGCATCGCGCCGCTCGTAGTAGCGGTACCGTGCAATTATACCTGAAACTGCATATTTCTGTTACAAATACTTACACATATACCTAATGGTTACACTTTGATACTGTAACGTTATTGTATCTGTAACATTTATAAATGTGATTATTTTTAATCAGTGTTGAAAACACTTATTATGGATTTACAGTAAAGTAAATTTTAGTTATATAACATATTTTATTTACAACAACACCATAATATTATGGAGTAGTAGTTATATTTTGCAAGCTATTCGTGGTTATACAATACAAAAAGTAAAATGGACGTTATTTCTTTATCGCACAGGTATGCAGTGGTATGTCATCATCCTTGTAAGAAGCGAGATCGTGAAGTTGGAGGAAGCGAGCTTCATGGCAGAGGACAGGAGCCAGGCGCACGAAGTATCCATCGATGTGCCTGATACAGACACTTTACTTTAAAATATAATTAAGCTGAAATATAGTCTTGTAGTCGAAATATATCTTGTAAAACAGTTTTTTTTGCAGTCGATTCTGTAGAGGGTGGCAGGGACATAGACGCGCAAACTGTTTGAAGTGGATTCAGCACATGATTCGAGAACCTAAAGTGTAGAAAATTTTCGTCGGTTATTTAAAAAACAACTTTTCTGTTGGAAAATTTTCGACTGTGCACACATTGTAGACATGTTCTATATGTATATGCCACCCTGTGCCCCCACCGGAGAGTCTATATCAGACCGGCCAGTATGTATCGGCCGTGTTGTACACAGAAATGTTACTACTCTATTTCGGGGTAATTCATGTTTTCCTCATTTAAGGACCGTCGTGAAAACATATGCCTTGCGAATTTCCGATTGGTTCCTGTTCAGTAGCAACTCAAAAACTCAAGACCCATAAACATAAAAAAATTGCAATACAAAATACGCTTAAAGTAGCCGCTTTTTGTTCAAAGATCACGTTCACAGTAATGATTCCGTCAAATTATTTAAAGAAATGTGCTAAAATATTTCCAATTTTTTATGTGGTGCACAGGTGGGTGCCCGCGGGACACCGAGTCGTGACTTACTCCGGCGGCACCATTGTCAGGACTCATTGCACTAAGGATAAGGTTGGCTTTGAAAGTAGCGGCTCATATTGTGTTGTGACTACCCCAAATTGCCAATTACACCAATCATGGAAGGCATAAAGATACCGCAACACGAATGCTTAAATGCGGAAGTATTTAGGTACATTACATTTTCATGAACTAGGTATCCACTCAAATATTTACATACATAAACACACTCTTCCCATGGGTGGGCAGAAACCTCAGCACGCCACCTGATACGATCCAAAAATATTTATTTCCTTAAAGCGATCCTCCTGCTAAGTTCGTCTTAAAAGATTACCTAACGGTAGATTCCTAAGTGCAAATCCATCTCAGGTCTCGTGGGTTAGCTTAAAGCGGTCTTTATTATTAGAAGTCAAATCCGGATAATCTATTCGTCTATTTCTACAAAGCAGATGAGTAGTCTTTTGTTTCGCTGTGTTATAGCAAAACACTTAAAGGTATGTAGATGGAGGTAGGTTGGTCCTATAGATACCATATTAAATTAATACTTCGATCATACATGTTCCACGAAACTGGTTATTACAGTAATTTGCTATGTTTTACGTTAATATGTATTCCATGGGATGTATATTTAAATGCCATCTGGTATTCGAATGAGAGAATTCTGGAAGCCGCAAACTTTGTGGGCGGGAATTCCGACTGGCAATGGCGGTTACCAGACCCAAGCTTAAGGACAAAGTTATTAGTAAAGACGTTAAAACCTGCTATAGGTACTAAATCGAATGTTTAATTATTTTTCCCGCGGCTTCGTCCGCGTCGTAATCGTAAAAAAACCCACAAGAACGTCTACCGGGATTAAAAGTTCGCTTTGTGTCAATCCAGGTTATATAAACTGTCTGTGTGCCAAATTTTATCCAAATCCGTACGGCCGTTTTAGCGCCAATCCAGAACATACATCAAGACCAACAGGCAATCGGACTAAAATTCTACAAGCTACATATATTTTCGTCATCAGACTCGTTTGCCATACCTTTAGGCAATTCTTTTTTTTAATATTCCAAGTACAGTTTTGACTTCGTTACTATTTTATTATATACTATATACATAAGTATGTATGTATAGATTGTAAATATTTTCATCATGTACGGCCTTACTTTTTAAAAGCAACTGTAATGATCAATACAGGTTTAAAAAAACATAGGCTAAGGCTTTTCGTTGAAAACATTTTCTTTACTTAGATAAAACTAGTGTAAGACAAAAATATTGAACATCATCATCATCATCATAACATCACGCCTGTTATCCCAGAAGGGATGGGCAGAGGTGTACCTATAGTACCTACACCCACATTTCGCCAGTTAAGGCTAAGCCGCATGTAATAGGAGAAGAGCCTATTGCCATCAACCGGGCACAAATCCAGACTCCGGGCTGCTACTGAGAAATTCTAGATAGAAAAACTCAATAACACTTAGTACGAACCGGGAATCGAACCCAGGACCTCATGCTCTGCAGTGGCTCTTGCGACCACTAGACCAACAAGGCAGGCGGAAATCTTGATCGTGACATTTATTGTTGGATTAGTTGACAGAAGATATGTAAATACTAAAAAAATTGTTACCTACTACGCTTTGGAATAGCTTCATATTTCTGACTGACCGACTCCTTGACAATTCAAAAGTGCCTGCAAATGGTTTAATTGAAATAAATGCTCTGAGCTTGAGTTTGAAACCACTGTTTTCTTAATTTAACGGCTTATTTCACAGAAGCTGTAAAACATTGGTAGACTTTCCTCTCATTCTAGTCACTCAGTCAGCTCTTAATTCAAAATAGTTGACAATACAGCCAGTGTTAATAATTACCAACAGCAGCACTTAAATTCTCATTACTAATTAAACTAATTGCTTAATAACTACAATTTGCAATCATTTTAATATTCTGCTGAATGTAAAATGGCGGAGACGGCCATTTTTTAAAAGTACAGGCTTTAACTATGGCACTAAGGAGTCCTGTAAAGTAAAATGCACTTATTAGCTGAGGAGGGCGCATGGAGGGGTCTGCCTAATGGTTGCTATTCACGGCTTGAATGGAGACGCGAAATTGCCAACAATTATATACTCCCGCAATGATAACCGGTGGATGTTCTGCTTCGGTAAACTCAGGATTGGCCGTGTGCACGTTTTAGCGAGATCCGACGACTTGAGTGGGGATTGTTCGCGTCGCAGTTTGTTTTCACGATGTTTTGCAATCACGTCATTTGTGAGATATTTGCATCTACAAAAGAATTAATTTATAATAACACAAATCAATAACCAACTACCCTTTCAAAATCCACCGGGAAAACCGTTTCAGAGTGACAGAACAACTCCAAAATCTAAGCAGAATGTGTGGTATTGTGCGAAGCGTGCGCCGGGGCGAGGTGACGTCACAACATGGCCGGCAGGTAGGCAGGGGAGCGGAGATAGGATCCGGTCATCCTGCCCATTTCCGGTCTTCACGCGGCCGTGACGCTTCCGGGCACGCGTCGCCGACGGCGCTTACGAGGCTGCTGATGCACTAGAAGAGATATTTTGGAACTGTTTAATTGAATCAGAATAAAGCGAGTACCTAATTAAGCAGTAAAAGGTTTATAAAAGATCGAGAGAGAGAGATAGAAGTTAGAGTTAGAAGGCAAAAGGCTGAAGGAATGGTCCTTGATATTCTAGGACGCGTTCACAGTGGAGTTGGAAATAGGCGTCCTAAACACTTTCGCAGAACTACAGAGCGCAGCGGCCTTAGCTACTATGCGGCTCGGATTTTTTTCCTCTGAAACACAGTAGTTAAAGTGAAGAAATAAAACGACTAACGAATGGAATTCATTACGTATTTGAATGAAAATGTTAACATTATATTAAGTACCTGTTACGATTAATTGCTCTTCTATTTTATTTAACCTCCGATTCTGTTTTTTTTTCTATAACTTACCAGGGTTTAAAGTAATTAGCTTTAGGTAGGTAAAGTTAGTATTTCACCAATGGAAAATTGGATTGGCAATGGGAAAGATTTGCTATCACAAACTGGGCATTTAATGGGGAAGGCAACTGTCAAAATGGCGCTGTCGTAGCTAGTTCCCAACACAAGCCAATAATACAAGGCGTCATGTGATTTTATTTTATTTTAGCGAAAATTGAAGCCATTTTGTGTTCCTAGATGCTCCGAAATTGGAGTCTACAATTTCCCGAAAGCCCTTAAATTTTGAACATTGTGGATAGCTTTCTATTCGTGGAGATTTTTTTGAGTTCGAGTTTATGTCGGAAACATTTTGAAGAAAGAGATTACGAGAAAATATTCAATATTTAAAATTCTGACATTTTCCACGTCAAGTACTTGATTTAAAATGCTGAAATCGCGGAAATTAACGAAATAATGAAATAAAATCAAACTCATGAATGAACATAAAATGAAATGAATGAACGAAATGTCAAATTTATTGTAGACCGTAGGGACCTAGCTATGGTCACGCCATCTACAATTAGCTTTGCCCGACCTTCCCCATTGGTGGATTTTCCACGAGCTTCCTCGCTTGGGATTGGCGGATAATCGGCCCTGTGCCAGTGTCATGAATTTTAAAAACAACTACGCACAGATAAACCCTCATTGTCTCTTCCAAAAAAAGTAAGTTTTCCCGCCAACTTCTGTGTCGTGCTGTCACACGCCGCGACGTCTGCAAGATGAGTTTTGTAAAATGAATTCGTTTGTAGCTACAATTGAACACGGTCCTTGTCGCTCCTAAGCTGTGTTGCTATCTTCAAACTTCTAGATTTTAAGGGAAGTTTCCTACTGGAGGTTTTTGAGGGCGCTTATAATTTGGTGAAGGGTGTGAATGTGGTGTTGTCTTTGAATGAGTTCATAAGCTATAACTTTGTAGAAAAAAAACTTATTAACATGTTAAACTTAATGACATAAGGGTAGGTATACTATAGTGGCAGAATCAGATTTTAAATTCTCCACAATTGGAAAATATATTTAAAAATATATGGCGTGTAAAAAGGAAATTATGCTACATGATTAGATTTGGTACCATAATATAAGTCATTTCCTACACTCCACTCCACCTCGGCTCTGCCTCCATCACCTAATGCCGAGAACCCCCATAGGGTTCACTTTAGCGCAATTATAATGCCGGTAACTTTCTTGGAGGTTCAGGTAGCAATATGTTTGGCGGCATGGCATATGAGCTCCTTGGCTCATGGCGGATGATTCCTCGGCCCCACTAAGGAGAATGGACGTCTATGCCAATTTCTAACAAGTTAACTGTCAATGTATGTAATGTCAATGTGACATTGAGTCGACGTGGGGGGGAGATTAGGAAATAACTTAGAATGTGGGTGTAAGACAACCATTTACGGGGCGTTTCTGCGACCGTTGTCATAACAACCTGAGTTGAAAATCTTTGTCAGTAAACAAAAAAATTAAATTAAAATGTTATTTCTCGATCTTTAAGCGATCGTGACGCCAAGAAGCTGCCTCGGTCGTCAGCCATCGTCGTTACAATTTCATAATATTGACAGGTGCCTTGGGGCCCACCTGACAGCGGTCATGCCCATATGTCGGCCTCCACTGCCGGCTCGGCAGGCCGCACGCGAACTACGCCCTTTACTTACCAACATCACTATTATACACTCCTCATAATACATTGATGAATTTCTACAACGTCCCTCTAAAGTTGCTTAAATTAGACCAGCAATGGCAAGCGTTCAAACGTAAAGTTTTGTGACGAAAATAGAAACGCGATTATAGTCCTTAAGACACTAGCAACTGAAAGAATTATTGAATAAAATGTAAAGTAAAACAGTTAATGATTGTTATGTGTAATTAAAGTCGTGTTTTGTACGACGCCCTCTTAATTTGTTCCCCCTTTTGTATAGAGGGACGCGACATATGCGAAGTGGCACTCTTGCCTAGCTTTTAATCATCTCAGTTTTTTTTAACTTCCTATTTATTTTAATTATTGCGGTTTTTTTAAATGATAATTTGCTGTTTTTAGTCCTAATGTCAATGTTAAATAATTGCAAATGTATTTTGCACCGTTCAAGCATTTTCTACATATTTGCCATAAATTATCGCCATATTGTTGAGAGCTTGTAATTAATTACGACGAATACGAGAACGAAACACAGTGTTGAAAGTTTTTCACTATAATATGTGTACGCGTTAATAAATATTTTTAGGTTGGTAAAAAATCCTAAGCCATATTATAAACGCGAAAGTAAGTTTGTTTGTGTGTTACCTACGCTATCACGCCGAAACGGCTGAACGGATTTGGATTAAATTTGGCACACAGATAGACCATGACCTGAATAAGGACATAGGCTTTTCATTCTGAATTGCAGAGGAAGTCGCGGGTAACAACTAGTACCAACATAAAGGTACCACATTGGTATTGTACCTCTTCATTTTATACAGTTCTAGCTTCTGCCCGCGGCTTCAGCAGAACGTGCTACCGGGACAAGAAGTAGCCTATGTCCATCCCCAGGATGCCATCTAACTCCTTGCCAAAGGAGAATGCCCATTTTCTTAGGAGCTTTGGGCCCCTAAGAAAGGTTGTCGTGTCACGATGGTTTAAATACAAAGTTTCTTTCGAATTTATATCATTGGTATGGAAGTATGGATAATAGATCAAAATAAATACATCATATAATATTATTAAAACACATACTAAAGAAAATCCCAACAATGTATTAGAATTGCCATTCAACGTGGCATGGCTGCTTCTGGGCACGTTTCGGGTAACAGTTATGCGCGGACGAGTACTTTGACGCCTAAGCTTATTTCACCAATGAAACTGAACGCAATTATCACTTTTAGAACCAGTTCAAGAGCTGTCAGTGTCAATTCCATAACAATTTGAACACTGATAGCTCTTGAACGCGTTTTAGATGTGCCGATCGCGTTCAGTTTCGTTGGTGAAATCTACCCTCTGCCAATTTCGCTAATGAAACTGAACGCGATCAGCACATCTAAAACGATTTCAAGAGCTGTCAGTGTCAATATTCCACAGAAAATAATGACAATGACAGCCCTACAACCTATTTAATATACTAATCACGTTCAGTTTCATAAGTTTCCTTTTGCTTTTGTATTTATTTGTATACATAGTTAAATTTTGGCATCTAGTGCAAATAGCATATATTTTAAAATGTATAGTTTGATATTCAATACTTTAAAAAAGTTGTTCCAATAAACGAAATACTTATTACAAACTCAAAAATAAATAGCTAGTGTGGCGTGGACGGGCGTGACGAAAAATAATATTTAGTTTTTACGTCTGTTTTGGACGTGATACGAATTACAAAAAAAGGTGACGACGCGGTTTCGTTCTGAGACAAAAAGGTCGAGAGCGAAACGAATTTACGTATTTCGATGTATGCGTACAAGTATCCAGTGAAGCATCGATGTCAATAAATAAAGGTTGGAAGTTTATAGATTTTTTTTACATCTCGGCGATCGACATTGACAAATGAATACTAGAAAAATCATTTTTATTCGTGCATTAAGAACAGCTAGCTAGTGGAGGGCATGAATCGCTCCTCTACGTTGTGATAGTTATTCTCGAACATTATAACATAACATCACGCCGAGGTAATCCCGAAGGGTTAGGCAAAGGTGTACCTATAGTAGAGTACACCCACATTCATGTTTCATTTATTCTCGAATTTAGCGTTAAATATTTGCACAGTCATGTTTTTGTCGGGTGTGTTTTGGGTTTTTTCATAGTGCAGATTTTTCTGTTGAAAATTGTTCAAACTTGATTCAACTTGGTGCGTACAAAATATTATTTAGGTTCACTTTGTGCACCAGTTATTGAAACGACATAATTCCTCCAACTACCCAAATAAAGATACCTATATGTATATCCTTTTCTGATTGAAATCGACATATGGTAGAGTTGGTGGGCTAGTGATTTCCGTCCCAAATACGTCCTAATTCGACGTATCTAACACGACCCTTTGGGAATTAATGAGATCGATGCGGTTTCGATAGATACGAACGACTTTTTATTTTTGGTATATTAGGGATAATTTTGGAAATTGCACCTATTAATTTGCTATTGAACCGGTTTCGTAACGCATTGTGTTTCTTCAATTTTAATTTAGGGAAGTGAATTTTTAAGTGCTGCTGTGTTCCAAAGAATCTGTTATTATTATGTGTTTTTAAGATTAAGAATTCAGTTTTATGAAATTCAATGATCAACGGCATTCACCAGAAAAAATATTGATGCACTTTCTTCCGAAAAAATCAATGCAGCATCAAAAGGGTAATTTCTAAAGAATTCGGTCCAAATAATTTACACCTAAAGTCGTGAGACACAGCCACTTGCAAAACGTGCGGCTATTCGGGTGACGTCGGATACTCAGATCACATATTTGGCATAAAAAGCTGTTAAAGAATTTAAAAAAAAATCTGTGTGTCCCCGCGTGGACTATTAGCGACGGTAATGACCCATAATGACAATATGTTCGTACAATCAGGACATTAAGTGATCTGCGCGACGCCTCAGGCCGACGCCACCACGCCACCGATGCGACCGTAGTCACTTTAAAGGACTTTATTCTTTGTCGAATCTTCGTCGCTACTACGTGTCTTTTGTGGTACTGTTAGGATTTCATGATGAGAATTCGAAACGTTTTAATTCGTTAGTTGAAATATCCAGATTCCAATGCACGACGAACAATTCTATTTGTAGATGAGCAGTTAATGTGTCCATAAACCACCATTGCGTTAACTTTGACCTAGCTGAAATAATCTCTTGAAGTACCTAATACCAGCAGCTCGTATTACTGATATTCCATAAGTTATTCACATTAAAAACACCTAAGAAAGATTAGCCATTACATGTCATCCGTGGTAGGGGCTGATATATTCGCGTGAGTCGGTCCATACGCTCACAGGCTCGCCTAAAGGTGACACTCAGTGTGACTTAACAGTACGAAATAAGTTTAAATCGTGATCAAAAGACAGGAGAAATACTTTAGTGTCATTTTCTTTGACGGTGCTTTCAATTTAGTCTCAGTTTGAGGGGGGGGGAGGGGGGATTTTGTTATTATTTCCATTACCGTTGTATCTTATTGGGTTGACTTTGGTATCATATGTAAATATAGGGATTTTCAAGGTAATCATTTGTTAGGCCGAGTCTTACACCTTTTTACTAAGCAATCACTATGCTCACACCATGCCTACACGTAACCAGTATCTCTTGTTCTTTAACGAAAACCACGGCTACCACAGCCATATTTATTCTGATGATCGACTTCGGGAACAAGAATCGATCTGATTTAGAGATGAACAACAAACCGAACAAAATGACTATTTGCCAGTTTCTCGAACGGAAATGATCGCAAAATTAATGTGGCGAGAAACTGGTATTTTGTCTCCCTCGCGCTGGCTGGTAGCAACTTTCCAGCGTCAACTTTTCGTCTATTGGCTTAAGCCCTACAAACTGAACATTTAGCATGGCAGGTGAGAATAATCCACGCAGTCAGTATGTCGGTGGTATAACTCAAAGGGTAAGTGTAATGAGCTCACGGAGTGCCCCGTCACGTGCCATAACGAGGCTCTCGGACGAACCGTAGCTCTTAACTGCTTCATTGCAAATGTTATTGAAGTATAAGTAAAATAGTTAGCTTCCTTATTATGTTTAAAATGGTTAGAGCTTGTTGGATGTGAAATGTCATCACGATTTCCTAGTTGCTTCCTATATGGTTTGATTAGGTTCAGGTTCTGGGTACAGTAACGTGTATTTTCTCTTGCAAAGCTTCGATTCGAGTATAGGGAATGCATAATCAGGCTTTAATGTTCTCACTGCTGGGACACAGGCCTCCTCTCTGTGACAGAGAGTGGGCCATAATCCACGGCACGGGCCCAGTGCGGGTTGGTAGATGTCACATGTCTTCGAATTTTTGGTTCTGAACATTTCATTAGAACGTTTCTTCACGATGCTTTCCTTCACCGTTATGAGAACAGTTGTTATGCAATTATTAACACAAAGTAAAGAGCCTGGGTTCGAACCTACGACCTAGAACTTGTAAGTGAGGGCCGTTACCACTGGGCCACCACTGCTCAGTAATGGTAGGAGTCTCATGAAAGATAAATTATTATGACAGCTTATTGTATATAGCAAAATCATGTCTAAATCTATAATACCCTCATTAACAAAACAAATAAATTTAAAATTAACATAATTAATATGATCATATTTTGTAGCAAAGCTTTCTTTATTATTATACACCATCAGAAAAGTAGGTAATTATGTCAATACAGTAGCCCAGAAGCTCTCACACAAAGAATGCAAGAATCAGATCCTCCAATCGTACAAAACATTAATATCGTCAAGAAACAATAAAAACTGGCCGTTTGAATTATAACCGTACAGCGTACACTCGATCCGAGCGCGCATATCAGGCAGCAGCATCGGAACAACCTGCGTATCGCATTACACATAAAATATTTATTATTTATAGTGTATAATTAATTAAAACAGTAGGAGTCACAAAAACAAGTAGCCTAACAGGAAGCTGTAATAACTCAATCGCGAGAACATTGGTCGCCTCGATTAGTTACAGTCCAGATTGGATCTCGGCCCGGCCGCACAATGTAAACACCGTTTTATTCGCTCACAGTAGCTTAATGTCTTAACATGATACGTTGGAGCCTACCGCGTTTACGTGGAATATGCGCCCGCGACTTGCGAGCGAGCGGGAACAAATAATTAGATATTTTGTAACCTGTCTTTGCGTATCGTGGCCATTTAGAATAGGTGTGTATTCTAGTCTAGCTTATAAAGTAGAGCCATTTTGGTTTTGTTATTTTGGTTTTCTTGACATCTCTTCAACATAAGAATGCTGAACATGCTCGTTGCTGTAGTCCTGTATCATGTGCCTATGAAGACATCTGTAGAATTTGAGGAAAAAATATTTCCCGTACCTGGTACCAAAATAAACCGATCTTTTGCCAAGGGTTGCATTTAAACAATAGGCTATTGGGGTAAATGCAGCCATCATTCAAACATATACATATCATTCATTGATTTAAAACGAATCGTGAAGCCACATCCAATTAATTGTAATTTTAAACTGAACCACACATTCGCTTATTCCCAACACCGTTTACTTCGCCGCAATAAACTATCCATATTACTAGCACATGCTGCATTTATTAAAATATATTCATATTTAATGTAAGCAACATTTCACACTAGCGGTAAGAACCGCAGTTTATTCGCTTGACAAGGAGTCGCGGGCTCCCGCGGGCGGGCGCGGTCGCCGGCGCGTGGGCATGAAATACGAGTATTGTGCTATGTGTGGAAGGTCTTTATTAAAGTTCTCGTGAAAATGCAACAATGAACCGAGGGTCGCACTAACTTAATCTAAGAGAATGAATCCGCAAATGAAATCTAGGATGAAGCGGTTTAATCTCGCTCTTATTAAGAGTTTTTTTTTGTTTATGTTGTTTTATTGCTGCGAAAGAATTGGTTGGGATTCGTTATTTTTAAGGTTCTTTGTTTGTGCACTCGACGAAATATTCTGGAAAATTTCAAGGAAATCGTAATTCGGGCTTTGATTATTGCGGAAACAGATTTTCATTTCACTCGGCAACCCAAAAAGACACCTGTACCGATTTTAATACCCTGTATTAGCCTCTTTTTATCAGATATGTTTTTGGTTCAAGATATAAAATGAAGGTAGCAACATGAAACTTATGAGACAGCACAATTTGCAGGGACATGTCAGTTGGTATTTCCATGTCGATTCCTTGTGAAATATTATGACTAGTAAGGATTACAGCAATTACATATGTACAATTATACAATGTGCTTTAAGTTTTAGCAATAGTAGTTTCACTATACATCTCCTGGCTCCATCATGAGAACCTCGGTGTCTAAACCTAATGTATTGGACTCGTCAAAGCGAATTATATGAGCCTAAACTCGTTTACTAGTAGCCACTGAAGAGTTACTTTACTGGCTCCTTTATTAGATGAGCTCCAAGATACCAAATTATAGTTTTGCCATCCGAATTACATATACATACAAAGTTTAATTTCGGTACGACAATTAAAAGTAGGTTAAAATTGACTTGTTGCAACAATGGATGCATATCCAGAATAGTTTTACTGAAACAGCATAGCTGTGTTGCAGTTTGAAGCGTATAGGTTCCAGTGAATTTGCAGGTATATAAGACACACCACAGGACATAGACAAAGTGACATTCTATCAGGGATAACGATGGAAAAGTCAAAAATGTATTAAATTAACAGCTACCGAAAAGCTCAATCAAAAGATCAATCCTATGGAAAGTTGCTGTGAATATACGAAACGTTTGGAACGCGATTGTCATTTGTCTATCATTTTTCCCTCTAGGTGCAATTCCCAGAAAAGTGGATGTGACCAGCAGGGTAGTGCCAGTTCTAATGATTTGAAGTTGCTGCTAACCATCAGGCGAGCCTCAGGCAGTTTTGTAAATCAATCCTAAAGCGACGAATCAATTCTTACACGATTTTGACTATAGGTTTCTTAGTTTTTTAAACATAACTGACAAAATTTGGGTGTATTATAAGTACTCCTCTGCCTAACTCTTCGAAGTAAACAGGCGTGATCGTGATATTATTTATCTTTATCTTTACCAGTCGTTCGTCTATCCCAGTAGAACGATATTTTATTAAGAACATAAAACCAGACGATATAAAATACGTCATTGTGACTTGTGTTTATTGAAAATTTAACAACGAGTTATGCATTTCACATAAATTTTATTTGCTGTACATATAATTATAGCTATTAAACTTAATAGGCGTCAACTCCGATGTTTATAGGTGTAAAACCTTTGCTTCAAACCTTGAGTTGTTTTAAAATAAAAAAAAATCTTGTTTGCTGTTATCAAAGTGAACTATAGTTCCGTTTATCAGTATACTGTCAAGCTTCTTAAATTAATACTCTATAGAAATTTGTATCTTCATATTCTACTTCTTCTGAATGCAATTCATTCTCATGTTCTTGTCTGTTTGTAAACACACCCATTGGGGAACTCGACTAACGACCACGAAAGGTCGTGAACTAAAGAAAAGTGTTGACCAAAACAAACTGACCACCCTGGCAATCTCCCCTGATGCCAGGGTGGTCAGTTTGTTTTGGTCCAACCTACTGGCCAACCGATACCAACAAAGTACCCGACCTTGTAGACTTTTTCCGATATTTCTATGTCAGGTCATCACTGGACTCTGTAACGGATCACACTCCTGTTATAGCCACATTCAGTGTTACTCCAACGCAAAGAGAACAAAAAGAAACGCTCTACAACTACAAAACAGACTGGACGGCATTCGCTGAGTACCTGGAGGACGAAGTTGAGTTAAAAGTCAAACTCAAAACAAATGAAGACATAGATGAGGCAACTTTCTATATAACTAACCTCATACAAGTGACAGCATGGCGTACCACACCTACACTAAACCATCAGTCTGATTAAAACAACGTACCAATGAAAATACGTTACAAACTACATGAAAAGAGAAAACAAAGAAGGCATCTCCACTCAACAAGATCAAATGAAGCCAGAATAGAATACAAAAGAATTTCTAGAGAATTGAGAGAGCTAATATGCGAAAACGAAAACTCAACTTTTCAGGACAAACTGTCGGGCCTATCAACTCACAAAAACATTGGAACATCACGAAACACTTTAAAAGACCACAAAGTCATGTCCCACCAAAAAGACAAAAACCTACAGAGCCATGGGCCAGGAGTGGAGTCGAAAAGGCGGAACTATTTGCAAAACACCTTAGCGAGATATTTACACCTAACAAATCAACCGTGGAGAACTCTGAAAATTGACCAGCGGCTTTCACAACTGCTTGGTCTGGTCACTACAAAAGAACTTAAACGGTCCATTCAGTTCCTAGAAAACAAAAAAGCACCCGGTTTCGACATAATAACTGGAGAAGTACTTAAACAACTACCTAAGAAAATAGTAGTCTTCATAACTATGCTGTTTAATGCAATTCTAAGAATGCACTACTACACAAACCTGTTGAAAGTCTCACGAATCTGCATGATTGCAAAGCCAGGGAACAGATCCCAGCTCATACAGGCCAATAAGTCTACTACCTATACTATCTAAAGTGTTTGAAAAGATCTTACTCAAAAGCCTTGAGCCTATACTTAATGAGAAAAAAAACAATCCTGATCATCAGTTTGGATTCCGGGAAAAACACTCAACAGTAGAACAGGTGCATCGAATTGTCCATAAAATAAGACAGTCTTTGGAGAAAAAAGAGTACTGCTCAGCAGTATTCTTGGACATTCAACAAGCGTTTGACAGAGTCTGGCACAAAGGTCTCCTCTATAAACTCAAATTACCATACTCATTCATCTTGATCCTAAAGTCTTTGACTTTAGGATCAAGATGAATGAGTCTTTGATCAAAGACAATTCCAAGTGAAGTACCATGAAGAGTATTCAAGGCTCTATAACATCAAAGCCTCAGTGCCTCAAAGATCGGTCCTCGGACCAGTACTATATTCCTTATATACGGCAGACTTGCCAGAAACGGAAAATGTCGTTACAGCTACTTATGCAGCTGACACCGCCTGCCTAGCAAGTGACAAAGACCCAAGTATAGCTTCATTGAAACTGCAAGAGCAGCTAAGCAAAATAGACTCCTGGCTACAGAAGTGGCGATTCAAACCCAGCGTGACCAAATCGGTACATGTCACATTCACACTTCGAAAAAGCGATTGCCCGATCGTCTGCATGGACAAGGTCCTACCAAACAGTGATAACGTAAAGTATCTTGGTTTGCAACTCGACAGAAGACTGACATGGGCGAAATATATCAAAACCAAGCGCAAAGAAGCTAACTTGCAATTATACTCGCTAAATTGGTTACTTGGACGCCAATCAATGCTATCACTTAGCCACAAAGTGATAGTGTATAAAGCGATCATAAAGCCAATCTGGACTTATAGGAATAGAACTTTTGGGCTCGGCTTGTAACATTGTAAACATTGAGATTCTTCAGAGTTTCCAAAACCTGGCTCTGCGAACAGTCTCAAGCGCCCACTGGTTCGTAAGAAACACAGAGATACATGAACACCTAGAGATCTCAACAGTAAAGAAGGAGATCAGCAACATTAGCTCCAAATACAAAGAACGAACGAACAGACACACAAATGAACTCGCTAAAGACCTTCTAGACGATAAAGAAAACGTAAAACGCCTAAAACTATGGCACATACAAGCCCTAGAAACGAGAGAATAAGTCTCTGGCCTCTTTACGGTGCTATTTGATGGAATGGCACCAACAAAACATACACACGAAAAAAATCTGATTATGGCTGAAGCCGATGGCAGATACAACAAAGAAAAAAAAATGTCTTGTCTAGTTATTACTGCTTTAAGTACATCATATTTCAATTGACCCAATCATACATTAGTTGAGCGCCTTCACCCTGGGCATGTGTGGGTAGTTGGACTTATGCACAGCGTAGGCACGGCGTAGCAGCCGCGTAGGCTTCGCGTAGCAGCAGCGTAGGCTCGGCGTAGCAGCTGCGTAGGCACGTAGGAGTAGCGTACACCCCACGCATATATTTTTAAGAAGACACCGTTTTTGTAAGATCAAATATTAATAACGCTTTGTTGATTTGTTAAGGGTTCCAAATTAATTTTATTGTTTTTTTTTGTGGTTAGATTGGCACAACTGATTTCCATTTTGGCGCGGAGTTTAAACTGCAACTGTTATTTAGATTAAATATGGTACTGTTTTTAGTTAGATCATTTAAGTGTGTATTGCGAATTTCATAATGAACAAAAACATCGAACAAAGAGTTTGTCTTTTTGCATCGCCAATGGAGTTCGGTGATGAATGATGTTAGGGGTCACTGAAAATGTTGCAGAAGGCTTACAGTTAATCGACTTTATCAATAACACGTACTTATGAGTTGAAGATTTGCCTCTCTGGTAGGCTATCAAAGTCTTCAACTGAAGTTAACATCGCAAAAGTGAAGGAAATAGTGACTGAAAATACTCGTTCAAGTTTGAGAGAGATAGCTGCTGAACTATCTGTGTCTCACCAATCGATCCGTATACCATTTTAAATAATCACTTGGGTATGAAACATGTTGCCGCTCGGTTAGTCCGAAAATACCTGAATTTTCTCCTTTTTTTGTTTGTTTGTTTGGCATCTCGCAGGTCAACCTATGAGGTTGTCGTCTGCTTAAGCGGACTTGCCTGTGGTTGCCCTAATAAATTAAGGCCTCCAGCCAGGACTTAAACTTAATGCTAACTAAAACTAAGCGACAACGCTAAGGGCACCCCCTGTGGGGTACGAACCTCGGCTTAGGGCGTCGCTGGAAGAGGGCAGCAAATGACTAGCTGGATCAGGATTGATATTATTTTGGGACGAATTTATAGCTACAGGCTCAGCGGCGCGGGCTGGCTCGAGCAAGGGTCGGGAGGGGCGTGGATTTGGGCGTCGCGGCGGGCCTCGGCGGCGAGGACGGTAGGACGTCGATCGGGTTTTGGGCGTATGTAGCGTGCTGGTGGCCTTACTACTCTCCTGGAGGAGGGTAGGGGCGTCGTCGGGGGCGATTAAAGTATGCCTTGGTCGGCGAATACTGCTAATGCGAGAGGGATTGTAGCGGGCGGCCGCTGTAATGAGGGGGTTAGAGTGTTTGATGCCACAGTCAAAGAAACGCTTGGATAAGCGTTTCATGAACTGTTTTATGGTTGGCATTTTAAGGTCGACGTGAAGATCTATGTTTCGGACATAGTAAGGGGCACCCGAAACCCTTCTGAGGAAACGGTTTTACATCTTATGGAGATGACGTGGGTGAGCGTGCGCAAATACAACGCAGGCATGGTCATGATGGGACGGATGACTGCGGTATAAATGCGGAGCTTGCATTTAAGGGACAGTTTACTACAGGCTGTCAGTACGAAGTGGAGCCTGCTAAGAGCGAAGGAGGCGCGCGCGCGAACCGCCTTAATATGAGCCTTAAAGGTAAGGTTTTCATCGAGGATCACGCCTAGGTATTTGGCTTGCTTCTCCCAGGGGATCGGCTTACCGTACATAGTGATCGGGCTGGGAAGTGGGGGAGGGAATCGACGACGTCTCGAGAAGAGAACCGCCTGACTCTTATCGGGGTTGACCTCGATTCTCCATTTCCGGAACCAAGCGCCTAAGACGTTTGCGGAGGTTTGGAGAGTACGAGCTATAGCGTTGGGACAGTGACCGGTATAGTAAACGGCAGTGTCGTCGGCGAAGAGAGCCAACTGAGCCTTTTTACTTTTTGGGATATCGCTAGTGAACAGCGTGAAGACGAGAGGAGATAGTACGGAACCCTGAGGGACACCGGCGCGAATAGGATGAGGGGACGAGAGTGCTCCCTCGATGCGATAGCGAAAGGTGCGATTCGACAAAAAGTCTCGTAAGATGAGCACGAGACGATCTGGAACTCCTAGTAGGTAAAGCTTGTATATCAAGCCGTTGTGCCAGACTTTGTCGAAGGCTTTCGCTATGTCGAAGAATAGTACATCCGTCGTCGCGTTACGCTGCGGACCAGCGCATAAGTGCTCTACGATACGGTGGACCTGTTGGGTGCCCGAGTGTTGGCTTCGGAAACCAAACTGCTCGTTGGGTATGAGGCTCTTTGCTTCGGCGTAGTCTTTGAGACGCTTATAAATAAGCCTCTCGTAGATTTTGCCGAGAACATTGAGTAAGCTAATAGGGCGGTAGCTGGAGGGCTCAGACTTTGGCTTGCCTGGCTTTGGGATACCGATGACGGTGGCTTCTTTCCATGGTTGTGGGAAGATGTTGTTGCTCAAGGCGCCATTGAAGATGGCGGTCATAAGCATTATTAGCGGGGCAGGAAGGAGTTTGTATACCTTATTGGTAATACCATCCGAACCGGGGGCCTTACGAGCGTGGAGCCCTTTAATGATGTCGTGCACTTCGTCTGGAGTGACGCGAGGCAGAGGATCATCAGGGTCTTCGACGGGAGGGAGGGAGGCTCTGCGTTCGACTTCAGCGTCGACCTTGTTTAGGTGAGCTTGGTCTACTGGTTGGGAGCTGGGAGAACATTGGGATTCTAGATATATAGGCTGTCAGCAAGACATTCAGCCTTATCGGGACTGTCGAAAGCGACACTATTGTCGGGGCGGATGAGTGAATTTTCTCCAAAAACTCAATCGCATAAGAGTAGCTGAGGACATGCTAGAACGAGTCAATTCCGACCCAACATTCATGAAACGCATTGTTACTGGTGACGAGACGTGAGTTTTCGAGTTTGACATGCAAACTAGTCAACAAGCCTCGCAGTGGCGCCTTCCAACTGAACCGGAACCAAAAAAACCACGCCAAAGTAGATCAAAAGTCAAAGTCATGTTGACTGTTTTCTTTAACTATCGAGGTGCTGTGGATTCGGAATATTTGCCGGAAGAACAGTATTATTATCGAAAAAGGCCAGATTTGTGGAAACAAAATTCTTAGATTTTGCATCACGATAATTCGCCTTCGCACAAGGCCATCATTGTGAACTAATTTTTGACCAAAAACTCAACAAATACCATCGAGCATCTTATTCACCAGATATGTCTCAGCCGACTTCTTTCTTTTCTCTAAATTACCACTTCGTGGCACCCGTTTTCTTTCGGTAGAAGACATCAAGGAGAATTCGTGGAGAGAATTGAACTCAATTCCAGAAAAAAGCGTCAAAAATGTTTTGATGATTGGAATATTCGTAGGCGTAAGTTAGTGTATCGTTTCTGAACGAGCATACTTTGAAAGCGATAAAATAAATTCATATGAAACTCTTACATTTTGTGTTTTAACGATCTTTTTCCGGCACTATCTTGACAGAGTAGTATTTAACGAAAAGCTAATAAAATAATCCAATTACGGGCTTATCAGATAACAACATCTTGATTATTCTAATAGCTCCGGTAGTCGGTAGTACCACACATAGAGATTGGCCGTATCTGTATCAATTTGGATCTCATTACACCAATCATAACGGGGTCCATCTGAAGTCAATTAAAACGTAGATGTATAATCTATATCCTTAGTGGGTTAGTGTCGCTAATTTTATATTGATTGTATTTTGCATTAGATTTTACCGTTTTAAAAAACGGTGTACAGTTAAATGACAGAGATTACTGGTCTATACAATAAGACTAATATGACAAGGCATATTTTCAAAACTAAGCCTGTCCTGTAACATGCAATTACAGTAGAAGTTATGTCAAAATGAGAGAACATATTTTTGTGGAGACACCTAAAACTCTTTAAGTATGGGGATTTGCGCTACTATAATCGTTGATATTGATCGTGTTACTTTCACAAAAAAAAAACATCACAATGAGATACTTCAATATGTTGGTATGCAGCTATAGCCCAACACGCATTGAAACACAAAACACGTAAGAGAGATATACGTACCACCATTAGGTACATCAGTGTAATGAAAGCACAGTCCATTGTAATCAGTTCTTATACTCTCGCCCATACAATTATACTCAAGATGCCACAAGTGCGCCGGATTGTACGCATCGATGCAAATTAGTCGAGATGATGATTCATTTTTTTATATGTCCACTTATTATCAAGATTTATACTATAAATACCTACAATGTACACGTGTTGTCGATATATGACCGTGTGAAGAATCAGCGGTTACATACTCGTAGGTACATGTAATTGTTGAGTTTTTTTTGGAATGATGATTAGACTTTTTTTGCTGGATTGCAGGTAATGTACCGCGTTCTGTTCTCAGATAGCTGTAGTTGATTTTGGTGGTTTCGCAAAATACGTAATGCTGAGTTAAAGTTACCTTAGCTTCGTTTCATTTGAGCACCATCAAATGACACCCTGACTTATTTTTCTCAAACATGCTTGGAAATTCGAGCATTATTTTGACAAGTTTCTTCGAGATAAATCTAAAATGCTGCACTGGTCAAATACATGCGATCAACCGGCCAGCAATGTTAGTATGAAGATCCATAGGAGTCGTGTTTAGCAGCCGAATAAATTACTATGAAAACTCATATCTGTCGTGTAGTTTAAAAATGAAACGAACTTTTTACTTCGAACCATGCCTGACCTTATTGGTTGAATAAGGTAACGTATATATAAAAGATTTTATTGATGTACACACATCAACAAAATCTAGGGATATTTTATATTTAATCAAATATCTATTAATCTATGAAGAATTTTCTGATATAGTAAATGGAAGAATGATAGGTTATTTTAAGGTCATTAATAATAAAAAATACTATTTCGTGATTCTTTTGTTTTAAATAAAAATATATATTTTTTAAATCGCCTTAGAAAATTAGTATAATAAAAAAACTTCTTTTCTTCTTATAAAACTATTAATTTTAATTAAAATTGAAAATCTCTTATAAAATCGAATTATTAATAATCAGTGTTGCCACCTCTTACATTAATTACATATTGACATCGATTGTTCATACTTAATTAAAATTAAATTGTCAATGTCTTGCTGCGTTACGAGGTCCCATGTTCTTGGCAAGTGTTCATAAATTTGTTGTTCCGTCGTCAAATTTGGCGGGAAATCTCTCAAAGCTTTTCTTTGTATTATTTCCCAGGCATGCTCGATAGGATTTAAGTCGGGCGACTGTGCAGGCCAATCCAAAACTTGAATATTGTGGTCTTGGAGAACGGCCGACACGAGACGCGCCGTATGGGAAGGAGCATTATCGTGCATGAGTAGAAATTCCTGGCCCATTTGAATTCTGTGTGGGACAATTTGAGGCTCTACTACCTCCTCATGGTATTTTTGTGCAGTCATGTTGCCTTGGATCCAAACGAGCTGGGTTCGTCCGCCAAAACGAATTCCTGCCCACACCATGATTGTCCCGCCTTGGTATGAGTGGACCTCCTGAGGGTGCCGTAGACGGCTAACTCTCCTTGGAGATCTCCAAACGTGTGTTCTTCTTGAATCCGGGTGAAACCCAAACCGGGACTCATCGGTGAACAGCACCAAAGATCATTCTTCGTCACTCCATGGTAAATGCTCCCGAGCCCACGAAAGCCGCCGACCGCGATTGCCACGTCGCAATGCTGGAACACGGAGCGGTCTTCGAGCATGAAGACCAACTTCATGCAACCTCCTTCGCACGGTTTGGTCGCTTACCAGCAGCCAATGGTCCTCCTGGTGTCTTTGTACTAGTAGCATCGCTGTGATATTGGGTTGTCTTCTGGCGGTCATTTGGAGATATCGATCCTGTCTCTGCGTAGTAACACGATATCTACCAGTGTGCCGTTCAGTCACATCCCCAGAATTGCGATACCGTGACCACAACCTTGATATCACGTTTTGGCTGGTGTATAGGGCCTCAGCAACGCGTTGAATAGCACCATTTTCTAACATGCCCACGGCTCGTAACATTTCATCTCGACTCAAATGACGACGTGACATGACTCTTAAAGCTCACACGACACGTTAAATTAAAAAAGAAAATCAATCTAACCCCTTTTCATAAATTAATATTAATAAAACAATTTTAACTTTTCTTAGCGTAACGAATTACTAACAATTTTGCCGCCGTAATTTTTCGTTTCTTTGTTTTTTTATTTCCATTTTCAAATTTAGAGAATACATATAATAAATGAGGTTTCATTCTGTATATAAACTTTTTATAGAAACTAAACAGATTTTAAACTATAGATTCGTAAATAATTTAGGATAAAGGTATCCCTAGATTCTGTTGATGTGTGTATAGAACTGTCTTAGCAAATAAAAAAGAAACAAATAAACATATCGGTGCTAGAAAAGTTATCTTTGTTCGTCTTCATTGATTCTGGAATTTAAAATTAATATAAGTACATATTTTGAATTTTCGGGCATTATTTGAGAAAAGTACTATACAAGCCTTGGCCGCAACCAGGCATTGATGGTTTCATGTTCGTCCATCAATGCCGATGTTGTCGGCCGCTGCAGTAATTAAAAAAATAGTAATGAAATAGCACGTTATTTTCTTGTCTTTTAATGTCGGACAAAACCCTTTCCAGAAAGAAGAAGTAACACTTGACGTCATAAACCTGCTACTGTATATACGTCCTACTCCTCACATCCGCATAAGGTCAGTATTTCATAAAACTTATCTTAGAAATAACAACAACTAAATTACTCACTAACACTCAACTCAAAACTTGACCGGTCGAAGGTGCGACAACCAAACTATAAAACCCACTACAATATCCAACATTATAACTAGCAACAAGCAATAACTACATCCAAATGCATAAATAAATTTCACTTAAATCGACCTCCGCTGTCCGGTAAAGCAGTAGCCGTTTAATAAATCTTCGCCCCCGCACTACGGCATTCAGACGACGCTCCTAGGTCATACCTTGCGGACACCGGTCACGACTCAAGGGGACACACACAGGTGCAGTAACGAGATTTTGTACTGAAACTGACCGAAGTGACCTTTGGGCGGCGCTTATTATGAAAATGCTAAATTATTTGGGATGGGTGGTTGATTTAATTGTGATTTGAGTTTTATGTGTAGGCAAGCTTTTAGGGCATTAACTTAATAGTCAACGACTTCTTAAATATTGTTTTTATTTATAAGGTTGCGAAATGTTGACCGGCAAAGTGAAAGCGAGGATAATGATCAGGGTAGAAGAATAAGACAATCCTAACTTCCTAACTAATATTATAAATGCAAAAGTAAATTTGTTTGTTTGTTATGCTTTCACGCTAAAACGGCTGAACGGATTTAGATGAAATTTTGCACACAGGTAGACCATGACCTGGGCTACTTTTCATCCTCGCTCGCAGACGAATTCGCGGGCAACAGCTAGTTATATATATGTAGATGCTTAGTTTTGTTGCAATACATGGCGATCAAAAAAGAGGATGTGATATGAAGATATGAACCGACTATACGCGATTCAGTGTCCCCAACCGACTGAAGCCGAGTATACCCGATTCAGCGTCACCGACCCGTGTGAGTCGGTACGGGCATTTGCTCCGTGTCACTCACTGCCTCCGTATCCGGAGTAGCAAACGCATTCGAAGGTCGAAGTCTTCGCTGTTCTTCGCGTTCCCGAACTAAAGATGAATGACAACACCACTTGACAGTTTTTACCCTATACTGGGCACGTCTGTCATTGACTTGAATGTGCCCTGGCGTTTGAGAGTATGTCACGCTCACTCAAATGTCTCGCTGGTGGTGGCGTGTGTGTTGGATCATTAAGTTCCCTTCAAAATGGTTGAGCTGAATAGTGCTGATCCATGCGTCATGTTCGTGAACGGGCGCCGTCAGTGGGGACTGGTCATCTCTTGGCTGCCACGGCTTTTTTAATATTTTAATTTCGTTTTTTTTTTTTTCTTTACGGACGCCTTTAACGTGCACGTCTTTCTCCATCCTTCCCACATGTATAATTTCAACAATACAGATGTAAAAAAAATTCTGTAACAATATTATTTAATAGAGTGTCCATGGAGTTTCTTGCCCGTTCTTCTCCATAGGTACCTACTTCGCTTTGGAATGGGCAACTAGCTTCATATTTCTGACTGATCGACCCCTTGACAATTAAAAAGTGCCTGTAATTGATTTATTTGAAATAAATGGTTTGAGTTTGAGTTGTCCTTTCTCCTGATGTTTTATTGCCCGTCGAAAAAAGTTAATTAATCGGGTATATTGTTAATTCCGAAGTATCGAATTAGTTGCGGACGGCCGCGTGTACAGCCTTCACTTCAAAAAGTCAAAAGAGAACGAAAATGAAAACCCCAAACTGAAAAGATTAGTTTATTTCAGAATCTCGTTTGCAATAAAAGCATAAAACAAAGAAAAAGTATCCGTATTTAAATAACACTTTTTCAGTACTTACAAAAGCAGTAATAACAAAAAGCCTTCTCTGTCATGATTTCCTCTGCACAGTATAAATCTTAGTGCGGCCAGTGGGCCGACGATAAATAACTGGGCTTACAGTAGGAACTGTCAGTGCTAAGACCCCTCGTTTTTATACATACCTTCGTATATGATATTTGGAATATACCAACGATGTATAGCTAATCTGTTGTGTGAGAAATAATGGTTAAGTTGGTGAGACAAAATCGTAATGCAAAAAAATACAAATAAATAACCAAAATTGAGGAACCGTCTAATGGAAAGTACTTACGGAAAGGAACTGTCAGTGTTAAGACTATTCGGTTTTAGACTAACCTTCGTTTATGATGTTTGGATTAATAGCTAATCTGTTGACTGAGAAATAATGGTTTGGTTTACTTCCAAAATTTGCGAACGTCAGATGGCAAGATGTCTTCCTCAATTTGACTACCATCTAATACTTTCTTTGCCTAAAGCACAGCGTAAAGCATTTTTATAGCTGATTGCTGTATTCACAACACTAAACCGACTCTCAACAGCAAACTTCACTTACATACGGTAAAACGGGGTGAATAGGGATGCAGGGGTGAATCGAATGCCTCAGGGTCGCGGGTTATTCTACAGAGAAAACCGTGGCCCTGGCACAGGCAACTGAAGGAACACGGGTGGGTTTTAGTCAGTAAAAGTCTGACACGCCCTCCCGCTCCACCCAGAGCGGGAGAAGTCATTTGATGATTTCCCAACCAAAAAAAAAAAAAAAAAAAGGGGTGAATCGAAAAGAAACTTTTAAAAGGATTTTAACATTGAAATAATATAGTTTGTTGCCAATAGGGGCACTTAATCGTTAATTATAATACAGTCAATAGATACGAGACATTTTTGGCAACAACCACACACATGCAAAGTGAAGGTGACATAAAACGCGGTCAACCTTTTCTCTATTGGTCCTACGTCCTACCCTACCTACTACTAACATTACTATATGTGGATTTACTACCACTATCTACATTTGATATTACAAGAGGCTCGGTCTACCTCCCCCACTTCCACCAGTCACCCAAACCGGATCGAAGGGTATACGACTGTTATAAATAAACCTCAAACGTTTTACTTAGAATATATTAAACGTTAGATTTTCTTCCTGTCTAATAAAAATGGCACCGGGCTGTATGGTATCTCGCAGGAAGCCCGGCAGGTCGTAATAAGTCTAACAAATAAAATAATTCCTCGGTAAAATATACACACTAATGTGACTAATATTATAATATCTTACGGTAAGGATATCTACTAGTAACGCCGGAAGATTTAGGTGCTGTTCGGGTCACGTTATGTGGAATGCAGCCAAGAATATTATTTGTTGATTAATAAAAGTTGTTACTGAGTTTAAGTGTGTAATATTGTATCAAAGTGACATGAGGTCTTCTCGTAATTTTGATATAATCCCACCGTAATGGATTAAATATTCAGACTCTCAGGGACCCCACATTTTAAGACAGCCCTCGCACGCAAATTATTTGAGAAAGGCTACGTTCATTAAGTTTGGGTCTAGGAAATATCTGTCGTATCAAATGAATCCTAAGTAATATTATAAATGAGAAAGTAAGTCTATTCGTTTGTTGGTTACGCTTTCACGCAAAAACGACTGAATTTAAATGAAATTTGGCACACAGATAGACCATGATCTGGGTAAGGACATAGGCTAATTTTCATCCTGGATCAACAGCTAGTAAAACAACAAGAACAACAGTAACATGAAGACACTACTAAACAAAATGAAAGCTTCCATATCTGCCTGATTGTTGCATGGACCGACCAGCGCGCGCGCAGCAGCTCCGGCCGTCGTAAACCGCGGGACCACACGCGGGCGGAGGTGTGAAGGAGCGCCCGCGCTGCGCCCCAGGGGCCCAACATAACTCACTAGCAGCGGGGCGCCGGCCATTCATGCTTACCTGCACGCTGCCGGTACATCCACATACGTAGACACACTGTCTCGGCTCTCGTTACCGAATTTTTGGGATAGAACACAAATATGGATAGGAAGACGTGCGAGTATTACGTCAACCTGGATGTGTCTTTGGTGCTTGAAGATTGGAAACAACAGAGATGGTGATTTGGGGACATGGTATGGTATGATGATATCGGAAGAGTCACTGGAATTGCTTGCGAATACCCATCTTCTCACTGTGCAGTGCCCATTAGCCACAATCCAGTTGCGCAGATTTTATTTAGATATTGATGCAAGGTTTTTATCATCTGTGGCAAATTCATAAGGATGGGAAGGTTTGTCGTTTTAGCAGATAGCATACGCAGTAGGTAACTACATAAAACTAAGGAAGACACTCAGTCACTCAGGGCAGTGGTGGGCCAGTAGTAACGGCCGCGACATACGAGTTTGTGTAAATTATTTTATCACCACTGCTCTCAAAACAGTGAAGGAAAACATCGTGAGGAAACCGGCATGTCTTAGAACAACAAATTCGAAGACATGTAACATTTACGTCTACAGGATTACTTGTGAAATCAGAAATATGGACATAAAAAGAAAGATTCCTGACAAGGAAATTGGCTCGAGATCGAGATGTTATTAGTAGTGAGAACCTCAAAAATGTTGTGAGATTGCAGAAAATACAACGGTTTCAAACTTTCTTAAATATCAACATAATTTACCAAATGTAGGTACTTTCTTCGTAACACAGCAAACGAGATAACGAGCTTCCGTTTTATTGAGCTCCGTCACTAATACGTATAATCAAACGTTGAACAAACCTAACCAAACATAATTCTTGGGCTACGAGGTCCGTCTAATGACACATCTCTAGCGCGTGGCATCCTACAATTTCCCTTTTATAAATTAGACGTAACCCGTTATTTAGGTATCTGTTGCGGACTGCCGTGTGGCGTGCATCGTTATTGTAATTTGATTTCTTTCACGAATCGTTCCCGCCGTACGCCATTTGGCCGCTAATAGGGCCCCGTTGCGGCTCATCGCTTAAAACGCGCACCAATTTCACTTAAAACACAAAAAAGTTGAGTTATAACCATAAATTTACATAAGTTTAGCCGATTTGACGTGAGCTTCGTGCAATTGGTTATTGCTTATTATGATAATTCGGCAGCTTTTAAGAGATGCCCCTATTACGTGGTTCTTATGAGGCATAACGCTTCCAGTTGGAGATAACGAGAGATATTAAGTGTTGCTTATGGCAAATTGTAGCAGTACAAATGTACGAATTAGTTCTGAGCCGACCTCGTCGGTCGGTGAGACTTTGTAATGAATAAGCGTGTTGGTGTTGTTTGAAACAAACGAAACTGTATCATTACGAGTAAAGACAGGCTGTAATTACATAAACAATGGCATTGATTGAAAGTACGAATGTGGAACGGAGTATGGTGTAGGTGTGTCGCTCTTGACGAGTGTGTAGTTGGCAAACGGAATAATACTCGTAGATAGTAATTATGTTCTGCAAAAGTTTGTAGTTGTCTCTGTTTTATAGACTGTTACAAAGTAGGGAAATGCCATGTTATGTGTCTTGTAAGCTCTTAACTGGCGAAGTATGTGGGTGTATGCGAAATGCATATAATTTTTAAGCTTAACGATGAGATGATTTAGTATTAAACTTTCTAGCTTAAGGACAAAAAGTAACTACGTACTTATAATAATTGTGAGTCTTTTGTTTGAGTATGAGACGTGGATTAGCAAAAACTGAAGAATAATCCGATTGCTTATGTCTCGAACTCGACACAACAACAAGAAGATTAAGAGGGCATTGTAATAACACCCACGATTGTCTCGCTTCTCTACCTACTAGCCACGAAGTGCGCTGCAGGTTCAGAAGTTGTGGTTGAAATGTCTGTCATTGTAGCAGAAATCTTTAATCGGAGATCTTTGTATGAGCAAATGCTAAACACAGACATTGGTACTCCCCATATCGTTCATTCGGCAGCGGCACGTCTTTTGGGTCTGTCTTTTTTCTAAGTCTTATTGATTATGGACTGCGGATGATAAGCTCGATCGATGTTTATTTTACACAAATAGTGCGACTTTCCTGACTATACAAGCTGTTAACTTGCTAACTTGCTGCAAAATTGCCCACATATACATTTGTTATAACTGTCACCGGATACTAAAACACTGGCCACACAATCAGCGAGCAATCAGCGATTAACCGTTACCTCACTCTCAATCAAGGCCTGTCCGGAAGTGACGTCAGAGCAGATCACGGTGCGCGTGCGCCGGAACCCCCGCGTGGGAGCAGCTTCCGCTTCCGATGTCACACAGGTTATACTTGTTGGTCAACCTGCAATCAAAACATGTTTTATGGGGACTGATCGGACTTTATTAATACCTAGTCAGAATATTTACGACTTAGGACTGTGGCTGCTTCCATCACGTAAATGGCATTGTCTCAAGAAGCTCACAAGATAAGTAATATTAGAAAACATAAACACAGGAACAGGGTGTAAAGTTTCACTCATACTCTTAGAAAAGGGAGGATCCTCCGACCAGATGGATGTCGTATCTGGTGGGCAACTGCCCGATGATTATTGTCGGGAAGTTCGCGGTAAACTATGATTGCGCGATGCAGGATTTTTGTGACGTCAGTGTGATGCGTTGTTCGCATGTGGCGGTGTAGATGCCGCCACAGTTACAATTGACGGTCAAATTCGATTTTCTTAGAGATTGATCGAGGGGAAAAGCGAGCACACTTGTGGAGTGGGATACTCCACAAGGCATGCTCGCTTTTCTCCTTTAAGGGAATACATATAGATAGGGGATGAGATGCTAATTAATTTTCCGATAAGTTACTCATCTCCTATAATCCTATAATAGCTTGCAATAGATTTAACAAATGATAAAAATTGCATCAAAATATAGCTGTAGAACATAGACTACTAGTGATATCTAGTAAAATGTATGTCAACCTTCTATTCAATCTGTATTTAAAAACCACTAAAGGCTTTAGTCTGTGACAAGCACAAAAAATACTAGTCCCATCAAACTATTTAATTTCAGGCAAGTATCAATATTACGAGACCTGTTTCATTTATATACTCTACTTACATTCTAGACGCCTTTAAAATAGTTTTTTTTTATAAGTTCTTAGTGCCACAAAAACTCGGTTAGACCACCCAGGCTAGACGAAGACGGAGCTCCGAATCGAAGGAACTATTTTGCATTAAAAGATTAGTGATTTATTTATTTATATTTCCACAATAATTGTGATAATTATAAGTATGCCTGGTAATTAATGGGTTTCCTATTGGTATACAAGGCTAGACGCCTGCCGCGAAGGATTAGATAAGAACTGCCAGGGGGCCTACTGTCTGTTTAATTTGCATGACTATGGTCAATTGGTCATAGATAGGTTTCTTAAAAGTATTATGAAATTCACTTCTGTACTGTAAATGAATAACTGTTTATTATATGTCCTAATCCAGGTCATGGTCCACCCATGTGCCAAATTTAGGCTACATTATTTTCATCCTGGATCTAATCTCAATCGCTAGTTTATAATATTGGTTTGGAAGTTTGAGGATTACGATGAGGATTGTACTTAAGTTTATGACATATTTTACTCAAACATTCACTCCAATCTGTTCAAGAGGTCATTGTTGTAGCAATTTGTTCTTGCAAGTTGACCTTGGACACTTCAATAAGACTTTAAAATTCTTTGCGGTCAGATTAGCCTGATCAACAGATAACACACGAAATTGACATACTACGTTTTTATAACCTATCTTCGGCTACCTGCTATGCGATCCTAGTTCCGACTGACATCCAGTCGGAACTAGGATCCACGCGTCGATGTTTTGGCGTCATACTCTGGTGGTCCCCAGAGCATTGACCCCGCTTTGTTCCGGATATGTGACAGGTAAAACACTGTGGGTGCGCCTGCGACAGATTTGTTTTAATACAAAATACTTATTTGTTTTTTTTTCGTGGCGCCAAGCTGTGCCAGGCGTGTTACGTTTTACGTCACCGATGGAATTTGAATGTGGAAGGGCCAAGTTTATACAGTGCATGTTCCGTGTTTGATGCTCTGGGTGTTCCTGAGAAAATCTTACACTAATTGGTTTGACAGCTATTGGAATCTGCATGTCGATTCTGTAAAAATCTCACCGTGAAAACTTGCGTGGAGTGAGCTGTCAGTGTCATCCCGTTTTGGTCAATCCCTAGCACGAGTGGCACTGACAGCTCACTCCACGCTAACTTCACCTTAGTTTTCACGGTGAGATGGTTACAGAATAGCATTACTGATCTAATTGAGAAATCGCTATTTTAGTGTCTTTTACATCTATTAATATCTCTAAAACCTGACACCTTAAAGCGTAATAAATTCGAAAATGTTTTGAGGAAGACTATATTAAGTAGAAGAGATATTTCGCTGGCTATCTACTACGAAGTAGATAGAAAGAATTAGGTACGTTCTGATAAACAAATCACTTTACTTGTACATGTATGAAAATTAATTGCAACGTAAGAGATTAAACAAATAAATAAACCCGTCATATTTTATATTTGAGATTCATTGGTAATGCCTATGGAAAATGTATAAAAAATTAAAGCTAATTTTTTGTTAAAGATAACTTTTTTGTTTCCTACAGCCGATATGACTACGAACGAATCTGTTAAGGCGGGTTTACACCGAAAGCTCGTCATAAAAAGTCGTAAAACGTATTTTAACATCCATCCGATAATCAATCTAACACGTCATAACTTTGACATCCAGCCTGCCTGGACCTAAGCCGTACGTTAACGTTCCATTATACGAAAATAATCCATGATGCATCACAAAAAGACTCATATTGTCATGACACGACAAGAATGCAAAAGAAAAACTGTCGAAAAAGATCTTCAACCAAATGAGTCTCTTAAACATGTTAATTTATAATAAAAATGTGGTTTTTGATGCACAAAAGATACTATATTTACTAACAAATTGGTAAGCTGCGTCTAACCGTATTAACAGCTCTATTTTCACGTAGTTTGTAAATGATAACAAAAACAATAAACAATCGCCGCCGCCGTGGAGATACTAACGGTAGATAACGTTATTAACTTTTTTGAAAAAGGAATAAATATTGAATTTGAAAGTGACCACGTTCCAAAATGGATATTCGATAAAGTTTTTGCAGTGCTTGCGATTTCAAATTCAATAACGAAATCACACATTTAATCGTAATGTGTAATAGAATTTGATTTTGCATTTAATTTTAATCATATTGACCGCTACTGTCATAGTAATCGATACTGACAAAAACTCACTTAAATTGAACGCACTCACAATCCGATCAAAATGTGGACGGAAAGGGAAGAAAAAATAAATGAGAGGTACTTATTCGCGAGTAAAGATGCAGATCTATTTTAAGAATTAACCTGATTACGATCGATTCAACATCGGTGTGGAATGTATAATAAAAATATTTATTGATATAAAAAAGGAATAGGACAGTGGATTTTAAATGAGACCGACATGATGTACAAATCGCTACATCATCGTGTTGTGTGGCATTGCGCCCGCGCCGCCTCCCCACCGCACTGACCACACTCCGACGTTACGAAATTGTATTAAATGATTTAGAAAGTAATTAAAGTAAGTAAAAAAAGATTACGAATTCTGCGGTTGACAACTGCAACGCGTTTTTCGAGATTTTATCGTCATACGTGACAGCACATAGATTTAATATTAGAGACACTTTTTCTTGAAAATGTAGCGAGAATCTAATTCAATTTTGCAATGTGACGAGAATGTCTTCAGTGAAAGTCTCCTTTAAATATATTTTTTCATATACATTAGCGTTGCGAAACAAGACTATCATTCAGTGAAATTATTTTGATATCATAGCTGCAACCATTAGTCATGTTTTAGGCTCAGTGCCAACCGGCGATACCGGTCGAAATTCTTCGGCTAATGAAATATAAACGAATATTTTTATACCTGTTAATATTACACCTGACAGGTACGCGTAGGTAAATATGAACCTCAAGGTGTATTCTCGGGTCTGTTTGATTAATCACAAACACGAATGTTTTGATTTATGGTCGGTCTTCGGTCGGCCGGTGTCGGCCGGATCACCGCGCCTTGTCGCGACTTGCGCGTGATGGACGAATGATTAAAGCTATTGCAACTAATCAGAAATATTGCTATAAATACTTTGGGTTATGATTTGTGAGTATAATTGTATCGGTATTTAATTTTGTTCATTAAATATGTTTGAACCTATCATTTTCAAAACTCAGATGTTCATATACTTAATCATTCAATCACGTTTGGCTTAAGAAAACTTCCCAAAAACACACATTGCTTTTTATATCATTTGCTGTTAATTATTATTTATTGAAACTCTGTGAAAGCTAATTCAATACCTTCCATTTCCGGATATTTTAAATCTTTTCCGTTGTCATGATAGGAACCAATGTACGGATACCTTTTATTATTCACATTAATATTTGCTACGAATATAATTCGTCCCTATCCCTGTACAATTTGTACGTACAAACAGTTTCTTACATTAAATCCTCCGCATCACAGGTCTAGAAACTAATCCTACCATAATTTCCTTCGCAAGGTCTTAACGTCTCGGCTTCTCGGAAACTGTATATCATTCAAGTGCTCCATACGAATATTTAAGCGCAATAACACCGTCGGTAGCTATCGGCTCAGTTGTAAATCTCGTTGACGCACAGTCGGCTCAACTCAAAGGACCCAATCAATGTTAAATCATAGTAAAGTGACACACATCGATATCCTGCCACACTTCGATAAAAAATCTACACGAGAATTCGAAAAAGATCCCGACTCTAGATCGCAGCCGACTTTAACCCTTGACTCGGAATACGTAAGCCGAGTCATTTATCAATAGGCACTGTGACCATAAAACTTCATAAAAATCTCGAAACTACGTTTATTTCACTTTTGCTTTCACACTTATCGCCTACACCGTCCAACGGTCACTTTCGAGTTACGTTTATTTTATGCGTCTCATACAAGTGAGTGTACTGCGAACTAATGAAACTCATTTCGTGCGTGTCCATAAAATAACAAAAACGTTGGGGGCACTAACATTAATAAATATAAATCTCTTCATCTGGTACGTATAACATAGTGATGCTGAGTGATGGAGCGGCGCGTTTGTGGGGGGAGTCAGGTGCGTGCGCGCAAAGACCGAAGCGCATTTGTCACTGTTGCCAGCGATTATTCATCTCATTGAAACATTAACGCTCTAGAGAACTAATCACGCTGACTAATGGAGCCCCCCGTCGACACTTCCTAAGTTTCACACTCGTGTGAAACGCCGACGCACGAATTGACGCCTCCATGTCAGTCCTGATTTAGTTGACGAGAACGAATGATCTGCTATGATCAATGAGTGTACCAATTAAAGCAGATGCGAAAGGGTTCGGTAGGCTTCGTGCTAAGAGGTTTCTTTCTAAAAAGGCTGTGTGGGAACCTAACGGGTGTAGCGTTGAGGTTGCTGAACCTACAACTGACGTATACGTTCCTAAACGTAAAGGTAAAAAAGACTAGGCATCAAACGATGTTCCATGTCTTGTTTATTGAGAGTCTTGAATAGCATAGCAAAACAGCGTTATTTGAGATTAGAACTTTTGCAAAGATTCATTATTTAAGACATTGATAATGGTTCTCTGTAAAGTGTTGTGATCTCTGAAAAGGTAAAGAACAATCGCCTAATTGTCAGCGTTTAAATCAAAACCAACACGTTATAAGCGCTTGGACTTAGCCAGCACTACTGCATTTAGTTACCGATTAATAGCTTTGTCCCACGTAAGGACGCGAACCTCGCAGAGCGTGACCGTACATAAATTTTGAGTTGGATAACCCCACTCATTGGAAATATTGACATTGAATACTATAAAACATTTGAAATTAAAGCAATAGCTTTCTTTAGACACGTTTTAACTTTTAAGTGTTAAAACTGAGGACAGGTAAGTAATGATAAAGCCGAGGTTTATGTGCATCCCTGGGCCGTCTCCAGTACAACCAGCAAAAAAGTACACCATAAACAGAACATTTATGACAGCAAATAAAGGCCGTCGTCTTCCCCGTAGTCCCGTAGTGAATTATTGCTTTATTGCTTCAGAAATATTTCACAAACAGAAAATATTTTATGATTCCCCAGTTAAGAGCGGTCATATATCATTTTAAGCCATAGATAATAAAATTCGTAAGTCACCAAGCTGGACGAAAATGCAGAAACGGGAAGCCGGGTGTGTGACGCTCGGATTGAATAATAATATGACTCTGCCCACTTGTGCTTTGAAAACAAACAAGAATTTTCAACTCTTTTCTCGTTGGCAATGAGGTTGATGTCTGTATATATTGGACCATGAGAGAAACAGTTTGAAAGATTTATCTTAATTATATACATATTGGAGTGTCCCTACTTAATTGAAGTACGGCAAACTTATAGTAAGAGTTTTTAATAGATTATGTTTTTAACTTAAGAACGATCTAGCGTCCAAGAATCAATATTAACTACAGTTGAGAAAATCTTTTGTCTTGTCTACGAAAACCAACTTTAGTATTTATTAAAGATTAGTAATTTTTATGAAGGTACGTAAAATATGATACAACTGCAATAGTTTAATTTTAACTATTATTGCACGCACGTTGTAACCCTTAATTATTAAGAATTTCGCGTTTCGTCTGGCTCAAACATAAAATTGGAATAGTTAATGCCCAGCGAAATCGTTAACCGACTGCACACTGTAATTGGAAGACATTAAAATAACCAGTTGTTATAGCTGACTGTTAAATGTTTTACCGTGGGCATTAGTCTTTAGTATTTACACATGTGTTACAAAGTTGGCGCTCGATATTATATTGTACGTCCTACTTGATCAAGCATCGTTGTCCAATGTCCGCTATGATAGGCTTTGCAAATTGAGTGCAGGAGCACGGATTTGTCTGTTTTTCAAGAAAACTTTGTGTCCCATAAAAAACGTTGTGTTGAAATACATTGTCAAAACATGTGCCCGCTAGCCAACAACTACTAACAAGTCTTCGTCGTCGCCGCGATTCGGCTCGCTCCGGGAGTGATGCGTGCGAAACAAAAGAAAGTCACCGTTCCGTTCCCCGAACGTTGTAACATTTACGACAACAAAGTTGGACATAATTGTCGAGTTTTTTTCACAGTCATGCTCGCTTCTCCGAAGGCCGTCCCAAGGTGATTACTTCAAAAAATTAGTGCACCCATTTACGAAAGAATTGTGGTGCGCTAACTCATTAGGACGCTTCGGACACACTCTGATGGCAAACATTAATGTTCATTGAAAAACTTGCAGCGGGGTTTTGCGAGTTATCATCATCCATTATGTATGACGCCTTATCCTGATTTGACAACGTTATAAAGCACATCAATAATTAAAACATAACTGCTCATCGCAAAAAGTGCTGTTAATAATCTAATCATTCGTACGCTCACCGTTGCGAAACTTTTAACGTTTTGTTACACGTAATGTTCAATTATTAATAGAGCGTTAAGTGTCAATCAAGTTCATAATACCGTGCCATGATTTCTAAAATCCTATTTTACAGCAATCAAAAAATTTTATCAAATTTCATAAATTAAGCAAGAATCAACGAACGCAGTAACTAAGGAAGTTGCTATATCACCGAGAGCCTAGACCAAACGGGGAGCACAGTCGATAAAATTAGAATTTTGAAAAAAGAACATCAGGTAGAACCCTACCGAATGCAGTGAGCGCCCGTAATATATTAACCCGCCTTGTTGAGGGTTGTTCATGTAATTTTTCAGCGTTGGCAGTGCAATCGGAAGCGCGCCGGCGGCGTGTACCTTTTTGTTTCTGCTGTGGTCGACACTGTGATGGTTTTCGGAAGCGAGGTCGCCACTCATCGCCATTCGAATATCGACCAATATTTCACATTTGACTTATTAACGACGTCACAGTTGAAATTCCTGCCCTGTGAGAAATTTTCGTTGCTTTTGCATTTCTTTTGCGGTTTTATTGGCCTCGGTTCTCTTTATAGGGTGGTCAAAACTTGTGACATCGTGATTCATACTTGAACAATTGAATTTGCGTTTGAGTTCTTAGATATATTGTTTTTGAATCCAGTTTAATAACACGTTATTACTACACTTTAACGTTGATTAGGTTATGTGAACATCACTTAGATTTGAGATAGTAGATTTTCGAACCAATTTGAATTACTTAGGACCATTAGGACCTCCTAATTTTGCTATACCACTGTCTCCACTTTACCAGGGTAGGTACCTTTTACAGATCGTCGATCGGCCAATCTAGATGGGCAGCCTACCCCTGCGTTTACTGATTCACAATATCCACTTAAGCACTTGTCTGTTCCAACGGCTCTCAATCCTTTGACAGACATAAGCACTTGGCCAGCCAGTTGCCTCTTTGGCAATTTTGGCCACAAACTTACAGCAACAGGTTACTTTTTTTACACACGGATTAAAAAGAGGTTGATTTCATCGAACTAAATTGAAAAAAGAACGGATTAAACAAGCAATTCGAAAATAATTGAAATTGGAACGCGTGGAAAAATGGCGCTCACGTTTCCCAACTACACGTTTCATTTAATAAAATGATTAGTTTCTTACACAGGAGTGTGGGAATGATTTACTTTCACGTGTACAATGTGTCTGAATATCATTAAATTATTACGCATATGTCCGAAATTCACGTTCATTACCCGTGAGAACTTATTGTTTAACTTGACATGTAATCATGTGGAATGTCACATATTAAAGTAGTCTTTGCGTTATTATTTGTTTTCAATTACTTTGTGCTGTTTTTGGTTTGTTTACGGCGACATGAACTCTTGTTTTAATGTAATTTAAAATATTTTCGCAGAGGTCACCTGATATGATATTCAGAAGTAAAATGTTTACGTTTTTTTAACGTTCTTTTAAGTCTTGAAAATGCCTACTTCGCGTTCGAATCTGATTCGGTATTAGGTATTTGTCCATTCTATTTTTAAACATTTTTAAATCTGTTTCCATTTTTGTGCAACTAAATCACTGCAAATACTGATAAACATAGACATATGCTCGTTACTTTATTTAAATACGCCAGAGCTATCAACGATCACAGTCTGTAACACAAAAGCGGATATCAATTTTTCCAAATCAAATTGATTCTGGATTAAGTTAAGTTGATTTATATTTTTATGATCACTATTCTCATATTATAACTTATTTATTAAGTGTTGAATGAACACGCTATTAGCGCTCATTATAACTCATATCCTAGCGTTTATTATACCAATTAAAATACCATAAAATTCATGTATCATGCGTTGAAACGTTACAATGTTTATTAGTGATAGTGTCGGCTATAACTCAATTAAAACTAGAGTTCATTTTAAATGACCGTCTTAATATCTGTAGACGGCTGGCGCTACCTGATTTTGTTAACAATTGTATAGATATGCTGGAAGAGGCATTGTTTGTTCAATTTATTTATTATGTGTCTGTCTGGGTATATATTTTTGTATTTGGCTGCAGTCTGGCGGGAAATCAGTCAATTATCGCATAGTTTATGGCGAAAATTTCGTAGATGTGTGAAAAATTATTGAAAATGAGAGTTAGAAAAAGTTTCATGTTTTCCGACATTAACAAATAATATATATTTTTAAACAATACTATCTCTTACTACTACTACTACAACTACGACTTCTAATAATCAGTTAAATCTATCTCCAAAAATAATGTTAAATGTGTTTTTGCTGCAATGTTTTATATGTTGTTATGTTTCATCCTTGAAATTTACTTAAAAATAAACTAACCTAACATCTAGCAGAGCAACCTCCTCAAAAAACTATAATAGGTTCGGTTACGAGAATTGTAGCTTGTCCAGAATAAATAATGAAAAGTCATATGTAATGTGTTTTCGGTCGCGACGTCGACTTCGGCAATTACGTTTGTCATCCATCAGCCTGCCTCGATTAGTTCCTGCCATAATTAGTATTGTGTTAGTTAGGTTAGAGGTAATCTCGACGGATATTATGATAATATTTCGTGTTATATAGTGATATTGTGAGGAGTTTTTAATTTGCATAAAGGCATGGTAGATGGACAGACTATACTTGTGACACAGAGTGTTCAGTGTATAGTCACATTAATGGACTTGATATACTATACAATGACATGAAAATTTACTTTGTAAAGTATTATAATATTTTAATTATTGTGAATGTGAAGGCAGTGTGGATTTGTTTTATTTTATTTTAATATCTCAGTTTTTTTTTTAAGTTAGTTTTAATCATGGTCTGGCAGTTTGAGTAATTTATGCGGCCTACCTAAATGTCCTTTCTTTGGTAATGTTCGTCGAATCGTTGAGCTCCTTAAGTTCTGTGTTGAGCTGTATGATTACAGACAAATGCGTGCACTGACTGGACAGGTCCACTCATTCTGTGTGGTTCTTTCCTCAAAAGACCATTTCAGACATCAATCTACATGGTCTTCACATGCCCTGACCAAGATTATGTCTGGACTATAAAAGAGACTGTGACCTCTGAGTTTGTTTTGGACTTTCTTCTCAGAGTATTCAGATAGGAAACGCCGATCTCATCTACTTTTAAAATATAATTGAGGTGTAAAAGTGTTTGTAAAAACCTACTTACAGAAATAAAATCATTTATTTATCATTTAGTGTCGTATAAAGCTATACTTATTTTAAAATGAGTAAAAGCATTACGATGAAATGCTATTGACTGTGTTACTGTAGTAACTATGTGTTTTATTTATTCTTTCTTTACCTTTATAATGACTGGACAGGTCCACTCAATCTGTGTGGTGTTTTCCTCAAAAGATCATTTCAGACACCAATCTACATGGTCATCACATGATCTGACCAAGAACATGTCTGGACTTTAAAAGAACGACTGCTTCGTTGGTCTAATGATTGCAAGAGCTACTGCTGAGCATGAGGTCCTGGGTTCGATTCCCAGATCGGGCAAAGTGTTATTGGGGTTTTCTATCTAGAATTTTTCAGTAGCAGCCCGGAGTCTGGATTTGTGCCCGGTTACATGGGACTTAAAAACATAACTGGCGAAATGTGGGTGTACTATAAAACACCTCTGCCTAAACCTTTTGAGATTATAGGCGTGATTAAAAGAACTGTGAAATCTGAGTTTTTTTCGGCCTTCCTTCTCAGAGTAGTCAGATAGGAAACGCCGACCTCATTCAGTTTATAAAATATGATTGACGTTTAAAATTGTTTGTACAAATCTACTTACAAAAATAAAATCGTTGATTATTTATTTAATAGTTTGGTTAAGACTGAAACCGTATCATTAGTGTTGTCATTATGGAGTCAAGTGTTTTAAAAGAGAGTCAAGTTTATTCTCATAAGTTTATTTGTTTTGAATGCAATTCATTAGATTTAGGCACAATGACAGCTGTCACTCTCCAGAATCCGCAAGCTTATGTACATTTAGGTACATACAATATAATGGACAGATGATCTTTTAAAGGTTGCAGAAAGCCACAGCAAGAAACACCTTTACATAATAGTAGTGTCCACAGGTCTAAGTTCAACAGTGAGGCCATTCGGTAGGTGAGGACTTCGAAAGAGATACCTGTCCACTTAATGTCACTAGCCAATAAAATGATCCAAATTTTATTCTTATGTCGGTTACGCCACTACTTCCAATCTGCAATGGATTGGATTACAAGAGAAAGCTCGCGATTGATGTTTTTGAAGAGTAGCCTCGTCGGTCGCAAGCGCATGAGGTCCTGAGTTCGATTCCCGGGTCGGGCAAAGTGTGATTAGGTTTATCCATCTAGAATTTCTCAGTAGCAGTCCGGAGTCTAGATTTGTGCCCGGTTGATGGCAATAGGCTCGCCCCCTATTACATGGGACTTAAACAAAACTGGCAAAATGTGGGTGTACCTACTAAATATAGGTACCTACACCTCTGCCTAATCCTTTCGGGAATACAGGCGTGATGTTATTTGATAACAGCACGTGTTAAGGCTGACTTTTCAATGTTACAATTCGTCATTGAAAAACAGTCAGGATTCACAATATTTTTTTGTTTGTTTGTTTGGCATTTCGCAGGTCAACCTATGCGGTTGTCGTCTGCTTAAGCGGACTTGCCTGTGGTTGCCCTAATAAATTAAGGCCTCCAGCCAGGACTTAAACTTAAATACTAACTAAAAACTAAGCGACAACGCTAAGGGCACCCCCTGTGGGGTACGGACCTCGGCTTAGGGCGTCGCTGGAAGAGGGCAGCAAATGACTAGCTGGATCAGGATTGGTATTATTTCGGGACGAATTTAAAGCTACAGGCTCAGCGGCGCGGGCTGGCTCGAGCAAGGGTCGGGAGGAGCGTCGATTTGGGAGTCGCGGCGGGCCTCGGCGGCGAGGACGGTAGGATGGCGATCGGGGTTTGGGCTTATGTAGCGTGCTAGTGGCCTTACTACTCTCCTGGAGGAGGGTAGTGGCGTCGTCGGGGTCGATTAAAGTATGCCTTGGTCGGCGAATACTGCTAATGCGAGAGGGAGTGTAGCGGGCGGCCGCTGTAATCAGGGGGTTAGAATGTTTGATGCCGCAGTCGAAGAAACCCTTTGATAAGCGTTTCATGAACTGTTTTATGGTTAGCATTCTAAGGTCGACGTGAAGATCTATATTCCGGACGTAGTAAGGGGCACCCGTAACCCTTCTGAGGAAACGGTTTTGGAGGGTCTGCATCTTATGGAGATGACGTGGGTGAGCATGCGCAAATACGACGCAGGCATAGGTCATGATGGGACGGATGACTGCGGTATAAATGCGGAGCTTGCATTTAAGGGACAGTTTACTACGGGCTGTCAGTACGAATTGGAGCCTGCTAAGGGCGAAGGAGGCGCGCGCGCGAACCGCCTTGATATGGGCCTTAAAGGTAAGGTTTTCGTCGAGGATCACGCCTAGGTATTTGGCTTGCTTCTCCCGGCTCGGCTTACCGTACATAGTGATCGGGCTGGGAAGTGGGAGAGGGAATCGACGACGTCTCGAGAAGAGAACCGCCTGACTCTTATCAGGGTTGACCTCGATTCTCCATTTCCGGAACCAAGCGCCTAAGACGTTTGCCCAGCTTTGGAGAGTACGAGCTATAGCGTTGGGACAGTGACCGGTATAGTAAACGACAGTGTCGTCGGCGAAGAGAGCCAACTGAGCCTTTTTACTTTTTGGGATATCGCTAGTGAACAGCGTGAAGGCGAGAGGAGATAGTACGGAACCCTGAGGGACACCGGCGCGAATAGGATGAGGGGACGAGAGTGCTCCCTCGATGCGATAGCGAAAGGTGCGATTCGACAAAAAGTCTCGTAAGATGAGCACGAGACGATCTGGAACTCCTAGTTGGTAGAGCTTGTATATCAAGCCGTTGTGCCAGACTTTGTCGAAGGCTTTCGCTATGTCGAAGAATAGCACACCCGTCGTCGCGTTACGCTGCAGACCAGCGCATAAGTGTTCTACGATACGGTGGACCTGTTGGGTGCCCGAGTGTTGGCTACGGAATCCAAACTGCTCGTTGGGTATGAGGCTCTTTGCTTCGGCGTAGTCTTTGAGACGCTTATAAATAAGCCTCTCGTAGATTTTGCCGAGGACATTGAGTAAGCTAATAGGGCGGTAGCTGGAGGGCTCAGACTTTGGCTTGCCTGGCTTTGGGATACCGATGACGGTGGCTTCTTTCCATGGTTGTGGGAAGATGTTGTTGCTCAAGGCGCCATTGAAGATGGCGGTCATAAGCATTATTAGCGGGGCAGGAAGGAGTTTGTATACCTTATTGGTAATACCATCCGAACCGGGGGCCTTACGAGCGTGGAGCCCTTTAATGATGTCGTGCACTTCGTCTGGAGTGACGCGAGGCAGAGGATCATCAGGGTCTTCGACGGGAGGGAGGGAGGCTCTCCGTTCGGCTTCAGCATCGACCTTGTTTAGGTGAGCTTGGTCTACTGGTTGGGAGCTGGGAGAACATTGGGATTCTAGATATCTAGGCTGTCAGCAAGACATTCAGCCTTATCGGGACTGTCGAAAGCGACACTATTGTCGGGGCGGATGAGTGAATTTTCTCCAAAAACTCAATCGCATAAGAGTAGCTGAGGACATGCTAGAACGAGTCAATTCCGACCCAACATTCATGAAACGCATTGTTACTGGTGACGAGACGTGAGTTTTCGAGTTTGACATGCAAACTAGTCAACAAGCCTCGCAGTGGCGCCTTCCAACTGAACCGGAACCAAAAAAACCACGCCAAAGTAGATCAAAAGTCTAAGTCATGTTGACTGTTTTCTTTAACTATCGAGGTGCTGTGGATTCGGAATATTTGCGGAATATTTTCGGAATATTTGAGTTTGTATACCTTATTGGTAATACCATCCGAACCGGGGGCCTTACGAGCGTGGAGCCCTTTAATGATGTCGTGCACTTCGTCTGGAGTGACGGGAGGCAGAGGATCATCAGGGTCTTCGACGGGAGGGAGGGAGGCTCTTCGTTCGACTTCAGCGTCGACCTTGTTCAGGTGAGCTTGGTCTACTGGTTGGGAGCTGGGAGAACATTGGGACTCTAGGCTGTCGGCAAGAGTTCGCTGAGCATCTTGTTCCAGCCCTCAGAGCGAACCTCCTCTATGCGTTTCTTTACAGCACGCTGTAAATGGCGCATGTGGGCTTTATTCGCGTCACAAGGGAAGGAGTCGTAGGCACGGATGGCCGCGTTCTTCTCGGTTATCAGGTCACGTACCTCAGTAGGTAGTTTCCAGCGATGGTCTTCCATCACCGGAACTTCCCGTGAACAATCCGTCAATACGGATTGTACGTGCTCTGTAAACGAGTCGATTGCGGCCGTCGTGTCGGCGACTGACACTAAGTGATCGGGGATGGTGTCTAAGTGAGGCGACGTGGTGGATTTCAGTCTTTCGCTTACTTTCCTCCAGTCGGTTATCGTCTGGGTCTGAGGGGGGCGGTTGGGGTCGATCGGGCCCGAGTAGGGTGCAAGATGCATGACTACAGGGCGGTGGTCAGAGTTTAGCTCGTGGAACGTCTCTATCGATTGCAAACGGAGGTTCTCATACTTGAGCAGCGCTACATCGAGAACATCGGGAAGGTGATTAGGATTACCTGGGAAGTGAGTCGGGCTCATTGGAGCGATGACGACAAAGTTAAGGGATTCGCCTAACTTGAAAACTAACCTACCTCTGGTTGAAGTTGTGCTACTATTCTACGCCGGGTGCTTGGCATTAAGATCCCCCACCAAGATGACGGAGTCACTCATACCGAAGAGGGCAGTGAAGTCCTTTTGGAGCGAGATGGGATCCTCCGGACCATTGTCGGGTGGGATATAAGCGGAGATGATGGTGATCGGTTGGTGGCCGGTCATGCCGAGCCGACAGATAGAGGTCTCCAGATGGGAGAAGAGAGGAGGTGGGTCAATGGGTATGCAGTACAAAGTTTTCCTAAAGTAGATCAGGGTGCCGCCCTTGTGGCATCGAGACCTGTCATTGCGAACTAGTTTGTAGTTGGCAATGTTCGGGTTGCGGTGATGAGGCTTTAAGAAGGTTTCCTGTATGAGAAGGATGTCGAGCTGGCAGGATTCACAACTGTTTCAGGAAGTCTTTAATGAATTTCGCAGGTGATAGTATTTTGTTTTTGATAAACATAACTGAAGGCCAATTCCAATAATTAAAAAGGTGCAACATCTAGTCTCAATCTCACCTCGGTGGCCATTAAATGTCAAAAAATTATAAAAATTAGAGGTATATTTGACAGATTGAGACCGAGATTAGAATGGGAATGTTCCTAAAAATACGAGAATTGCCGCTCTGAAAAGTATTTAAAAACAGTTAGTTAATAAGTATCAATTTATTTAAGAGTCATTAGGAACTGCTAAGGTAAGTATGTGAGTTTGCATCACTTGATCATGACTTTGATGTCGATATTTCTTTGTTTTCTTTCTTTGTCAGAAATAACTCATTTATCCTTTCAAACTACCAGTAACTTCATTTAAAATATTCATATTTAAAACAGTTTATTTTAAAATAATCAAATCACCACAAAAAAACAGTTTCCCAAAATCATTGTTCTTTATCAAATTTTTTCGTCCCTTCAATTTAATTAAGTACGGGAATCATTTCCCGCGTCGAATAAAAACTAAACAATTTTGAGAGCCGTAACTGGTAAACACCATTGTGGTGGAGGCCGTGTTGATGACGCAAGGAAAAAAAAAGAAGTATTTAAAGCTAATTAAATCTACCCACGACGACGCGACGCGACGTGGCGCAACCGACACGCCTCCGAGATCGAAGCAATTAGTGAAAGGATTAGATTATCTTATTAAATTATTATCTTTGCATCTAGTTGGAGGGTGATATTGAACTGGATAGAGGTATGGTATGCCGTTGGTTTGGTAATGAAGGATGTCGGATGTGAAGTTTCAGTTTCATGTTTCATTTGTATTGGTGCCTATTTCTAAAACAATACTTTTCGGAAGCGACTGGATTCGTCGACGACGACTATCCTAGTAAGGGATACAGTGGAAAAAAGTAACTTATTATATCTTGTAGTTTCAGGATTCAAGAACGACTCAAATATAGATTTTGATGTCAAAATAGATTTTCAGGGTAAGGATTTGTGTATTTCTGAGAGACTGAAATATGGGCCTTAACTTTGGGCACGCATTTTTTACATTATATATGCCCTAATCAATGATTTAATTGTATAATTGTATCAACTATCACCGCCTGCCACAAAGTCAACTGACGGAGATGACGCACTAAAATGATTGAAGGTAACTGTAAACAAACCCGTAATTATTTATGATGCTCTATGGTCTTTGACTTTTATTGATATTTAAAACAATTTAATCATTAGGTCTGTCCTTGGATTAATGACAATGGTGCCGATTCTCTTGTACACCGAACTAAACTAACTAAACTATCACTAAAATTCCTTACTTTTTACTATGAAAATCTTGAAGCTATTCTGTGAAAAATAATCTCTAAATTTAAAAATAATTTTGACACAACTATAATCGAATATGACAATCGCGAGTCCACGTGTTTTTTTTTCTTTTGGTTTCGCAACGTCTTTGTTAGAGCTGGAGGCAGCCTGGGGCAGCCTCGACGTGTTTTATACGGAAGTTTTGACTTTTTGTGTGGAAAATATAAAATAAAAATATCTAAATGTAGAGATTTGGTGGTTTCAGGGTTACAAAGAGGGTCGAAATTTTCATTATTTTTTTGATACGACACACCGTTTTCGAGATATGAGCAAAAAAGAAAGTTAAAGTACCGTTTTTGCACGTCTAAAGTCGAGGTGTTGGTGTGAATTTTAGTCCACGCCACCTAATTTTATTCCACACGTTTTTAATCGCGATTAAAAATAGTCAGATTCATGTTCAGATTTAGTTAGACAATCAAATTTTTAGTTGAAAAATTAATAACTCAGTGCAATCTTAGTGCTGTCAAACTAAAATATAGTTAAGTTGTGTCACTATAGTCAATTTCAGAATGGAAAATCGTCATTTGACAGAATTAAACCAAATTTTAGTGATTTTTAGTCTAGTTTAGAGGCATTTGTGACAAGAGAATCGGCACCAATGTTTGCTCGAATGTAATGGAAAACAAATAACTATTGGAATTTTTAGTTTGTTTATTATTATTAGTTATAATTATTAGTTTCTCCAAATATAAAATATCAATGTGAGAAAAAAAAACTTTTTGCGCTACTTCTTCCCAGCTAAAGCACTAGGAAGCGGTGAAGGGCGGGCGTTTTGGGGACTTTCTGTAATTTTGACGTTTATGAACGTCGAGAGAGCTGATTCTCAGCCTAGTTTGAATGATTCTTTGATTTTATAAGGTTCTGGGGGGACTTCTGATAGAGCTGAAACTACATATTTCTACATTAGCTACAAGTCAAATGGAAAAGCCAACGAAGAAAGTAGCCTAAAACTGATCTAATATATTATTATTGGTTTTCTTAATCAAATGCTTTAAAAACCTTAAGAAAAAAGAAACAATTAAGTGTAATGACTACTAAAATTAAAAATTAAAATATTCATATCGCTTTAATTTATAGTGACCATCAAAATGTCAAATTAGTGAAAAGTTAAGTGCAGAAATGGCGTTGTGACGAAATAAATGTCACTGTAATATCATAAGTATTGTTGTATCGACGTTTACGATCATTGGTTATTAATGTATGCGATAATAATGAGATTTACATAATTATTTGGGTACGTATAGTTATTGTTGTATTTGTAAGTCGTAGTTTATGTCTGTGGAATTTAAACTATTTGATTTGTGATGATGTGAATGATGATTCACAACCCTTTACCCGTTATAGTAAGTATATTGTAATTATACCTTTGAGAACATGAATTAAAATGTAAGGTTGTTCGGACTTTTAACTAAATTGTTTAAGTAGGTTTACAAGAGAACAGTGGAATTAAATGTTGCTCGAAAATACGCTCGCACTCAATAGACAACTGTGCTCATTCGCAGAACAGCAAAAAGCAATAATTAATCTAAGTCCAGCTGAAGAGAATTCGAAACTGACAGACAACAGCAAACATAAAAAATACAGTAAAATAGAAACAGACCTTCCAATCGCTGAAACAAACGTCCTATTATCAAAGAAAATCGCAATTCCACCTACGTAGTGATTTCAGTGCGTGCGAGTAACGAGCCGTCGTCGACACCTACCGATAGCATCGCTATGACTGGCTGGAAATTATTCCGAATCGTAATTACAACGATTATTCACGGCGGGCCGGGGGCGGCCGCCATTTTTCAACAGTCACCGTTCTTAATTATGAGCCGCAGTGGACGCCTGTCGAAGCTTTGAGTCGCGCCGTCACCTCGGGCCGACTTCGCGCCGCTATATACCGCGGCTATTTTCTAAGTTAATAGTAAGTTGCTTTGATGGTAGGGCCTGCTGTGGCGAGGATTAACCTGCGAATCAGAAGGCTAGAAGATATGGTACAGCTTTTGATTAGGGGAGCTGTTAATGAGACTGAACGTGTTCATCCTGGTTGCAGAAGTTGATGATTAAACTGCCAAAGTGACTTAATGTGACTAACGGATTTGGTTTTCGTGTTTGAGTGTTTTATTTATTTTGTTCCTCTAGACTGTATAAACCGCTTGCAAACAGTTTATAACTATAATTATGTAAGTAAAAATAAAAATGTAACAGACAGATTGTATTGATTTAATTTGCATAGAGTTTTCCCCAATTCCTATCTTATAATAAGGATAAAATTTGAAGCACTCGAAAATCAAAACAAACTTGAAACAGTCCGCTCGACATGCTAGCGAGCACTTCAATAATAGAACTCTGAACGTTACTCCACACGAGAGCTCGACTAGTGTTTATTTATCGTTTGGGAAGGCTTAGAGAAGACAGATGGAATGTTGTGTTTTTTACTCCAAGATGAGGTGTAAAGTAGAAATAATCTTTTTTATTCCTAATACAGTATGTAAACAAAGTTCCCCGATGTTAATTTTTGTGACGTATGTCTGCAAGTTCTTCAGTTTTTGTCGGCAGTTCAGTTAACGACTGCCATAACTCGAGATGCGATTTTTTGTTCCAAGTGTTCCAATGTTTATGTCCTATAACCAAAGGTTGTTATTAACTACTAAGTAACTGAAGTTTAAGTGGTAGGCACTGGAAAATAAGCTGTTATATTTACTCCATGAAAAACGGTATTCTTATTAAAAGTAGGATAAGAGAATGATTAAAAGTGCTGCAGTGCGAGCTCGTGAAACGACTTCTAGATAATAATTGAAATCGCCGTCTGGTCACGACCAGAGCGTGTACGCTCGATAACAAAGTGGTTCGGATGTTTTCATTATTCTTTCAGCCTTGTTTATAATAAAGGTTAATTGAAATATCTCTTTAATGTTAAGCTCGATTACGTGCTAAATTATTCCGAACAAATGAAGATTGAGTGCGTTTTGGCATTCGACATTGATGCTAGTATAAGTAAAATCCAAAACCATGGAGTAAAAATTATTACCTATTTTTTTGAAAATTATTTAATAAGATTATGATATTTATGTCTAACATGACAGAAAAAAAAGAAAACAAAACCTCGATAGTCGTAGTTAGTTAGTGCAGGGTTTGCACCTAAAAAAACCTGTCAAGATGTTGAAACAAAAACCAACGCAAAGTCAGATTTAAAAATAGAACGACAAAAGCTTATATACCAGCCACTAGCTTGCATCATTCTACACACTTAAAAGGACCAAAGGACCAATAGCACAGCGTTAATAAACAAAATAGTGCTGCGCCCGACAGTATCCGGCTGGTCCCGGCCGTGCTGACGCCAGCGAGTCTAATCGCCGTTTATTGGAGAAAACCGATTACTGCCAGCGCCATGGCCGAAACGGTTTCGACATGTCACCACTACGTACAGCGAGAACGGGTTTGTCGAACATATTTTGACAATGCTTCGATGAGTAATTTTTATATGTTAGACTGATATCGGCTATTTGTCGTGCTGGAGTCGTTTTAGTGTGTTATTAAACTTTCAGGCACGTGTAACGAGACAATAAACTCAGAGTTGGGCACTGCGAATGAATTGGCGGCGCGTGGGAAGAGTGAAGGGTGAAATGTAGTAGTGTGAAGGACAATAGGCTTTTATAAAAAAATTAATTGAAGACAACATTTAATGAATGTTATGATTTCCCGCATAGATTAATTTATGAAGTCAATTTTAACTAACTCACTCAACTAGCTTTAGCATCAAGTTCCTGGGTCCGGAACAAAAGACTCGTCTTGATCACAAGAAGGGGTAAGGTTTATATTATCCGAGACGATATTATTACGTCGAGATCCATATCTATAACACAGTACGTTTAAAAAAAAAAGCTGCTTACCAATACCATGCATATAGGCCGTTAAGAGACACTGACGAGGAGATTGACAGCCTTTTAATTTATTCAAAATTTGCGTAAAGGCCTAGTAGCTGTTCCTCCTGGTTGTACCGCTAGCTAGTTCTATTTACGCCCGGGCCACGTGTAGCGACTAGCGATAAAACTTTGAACTGTTGCTAACCGCCCACGGGCCTAACGCCTTTGTTTAGCGGCAGGTTTTCTTCACTTGACTTAGATTCCCGCTTTTGTATACGTTTTTGGATGTTTTATGGAAGTATTAGGTGGCGTGGATGCAGCTTAGGTTCTACTCTGTAGTGTCATATGGTGCAGAAGTTAGTATTTTTCGGCATATTAAACTTGTCGCGAATTATTCGGATCCTTGGAGTTTTTGCCCAAATGGAAATTGTAATAAATATAAACGAAGGTACAAAAACCGTGCTTCGAGAAGTTGAAAATCGAAACAGTGGAAACATCAATACGTAAATTTTCTAAGACGTAAAAGGATTATATACATTAAAAGTGATTAGAAGTTTCACTTTCAATTCCAAATAGAAATCAATTATAGAAATGGATTTTAGGTATTACTTAGAATCCACGTTGCAGAACTTATTATTATAGTTGTGGCCCGTACCTGGCGGGCCCAACTTGCGAGTCACGGAGGGCGCTTTCGGGTAAAAACTACAAAAAGTAAATTATATTGATGGAATCGAGCCCGTTTGATTGATGATGAGTGAGCATTTTTTAATTTCGAGGATTCGACCGCGCCGTCTGCCGAGGTCACAATCGAACGATTATAAATACCCCGTGAACGTTCTAAGAGCGTCTGAAGGTTCCTTATAAAATATTTGAAACCAATTAATTTTCCTTTCAATTTGTTTGATGTTACTTTGAAATAAATGTACGCGTGGAGCAAGATTTCAAGGTTCTTTGACTTATTAAGATGCAGAATTATACTAGTCTTCATAACTGTGAATTACAAATTAGAATTCGGTAATTATCGTCATATTTTTCTACGGAACCTTACTTTATTTGGGTATTATAAAAACAAGAGCCGGTGTTGGACCCGCGGTATATTCTTACCGGAATTTTGGCTGAGGTGTCTATTAATATTAATTGACGTTTGTGAAATTCTGTTTCCAGTGTACGCAGAACAATGACGGTGCAGTGTTGCGGATGGATTGTATAATGTGTTTCGATTTCTCTCACAAATTGTTATTTAACTAGCCGATTTAATTTTCGTTTCGAATCTTTCTCTAATTTAGTAACGTAGTGAGCGTTAAAAGAGGTCTGTTTTGAGTGGAACATGACAATAATTTTAAATAAAGCTGCACAAAAATAGCGATACCGCCTATGTAAGAGTTAAGCAATGGAATTTACACTTAATATTTTGCTAATCAGTATTAGTATCGTTCACTCCTGCAATTTACACAAGAGCTCTAACATGACTATGAATGATAAATAAATAAACACTTTCCGCGAGAAGACGAGGTGCATTCACCTAGTCTTATTTTATTTGAACAGTGCATTAAAAACAACTTCGTCTACTATTGCCAAAATCAGGAATTTAAAAGGTAACATGAGCTCGCAATGTAGGAACGGAATGTGAGAAAAAGTATTTCAAAATCTCGCAACTTGAGAGAGCTTGAACTTGCTACAACTGAGCTTGCACCAAAAAGATTTACACCAAAGAGTTTTACAACAAAATCTCTACAATAAAACAACGAAGCTGTTTAAAACATACTGGCACAATGTAATCGTAAGTAGCACCTGTTGTTACATTTTATGCGTTACATAGCTGCGGTATACAAATGTGTGTATTTGGATCACAGCCGATCAAACCTACGTCATTAGGAGGTCGGAGACGTGTTTGGCGAGAATTTTAATTACGTTTTGCATGAATTTGATAACACAATCAGTGATACTTGCATTGGACAGGATTTGGGATTATTTTCCACTGTGGTGCGTTGATAGATCTTGCATTTGGGAAATGGGAGAAAATCAAATTTAATAGACACGTGGTTTTATCATGACACATCACAACTTTTACTTAAGTTTGGTTTGTTGAAGTCAATTAGTACTACATATACTGTATATCAAACTTTTGGGAAAAAACCGATTCTCGGTCTCTCTGTTTGAGTGGTCTCAGAAGTAAGAGACACGTGTAGGGAATCGTGATAGTACTTGGTCCGAACTAAGGGGTTCTCCCCTCCAATACAAGCAGACTACACCTCTATTATTACTATTATTATTTCTTGTTCAGGTACCATCTGGGTCAATTTTTATATCAATAAAAAAGTCGTTTAAAGAGACTTACATACCAACATTGTCACACGAAACAAGAATTCCGGTTAACGGTCAACTAAACGATTCTGTCGCCAAGAAAATGTAATTATCAATCCAACTGTTTCCTCTATGCAAAAAACCGGTATTTTTTGTGTCTTCCCACAATACTTTCCGTCAAGACACTGAAAGGCATGACAACGTTGACATTTAACCGATTTAAATGTTCATTTGTTTGTTTAGCTTGACCCTAAAATTCACGCAAGTGCACCAATTCTACATTCAAATTAAGGTCCTGCGAATCCTTTTAAGTCGATACAAGACATTATATCGAGTAACAAAGGCCATTAACAAGCCGTTTGTCAGTTTCTACACTAGTTTTGACTTGAATAGTGCTGGGAGCGATTTATCTGTGTCTGGAACTCAAACAGGTTTGGTACTTTTTGTAGTCACTAGCGGGTTGCGTCAGGACAAACGGCTCGGAATATGAATAATTGCAGGTCGAGTGTTGTTTATTAAAGTTAGGTAAATGTGTTAATCTATTAGCGTCTTAATGTCTGGTGGTTTTGCTACAGTTTACCTAGTTGTTTAATAAAGGTGTAGTTTTTACACTTAGCTTAAACTTAGGTAACTAACTTAATAATAACAGGAACGAAATTAATTAGATTAGGTTCTAATTAATTTAATTCAGCCTTTAGTTATTACATAATGGAAACGTAGATAAGTTTGCTGTCGTTAAGACGATTGAATGTTCAACAAGGGCTTGATTCAGAAAGCAGTATGAGTGAGGAGGTTCCTCTCTTTAGAGCCCCGAACACCGGCAGTTTGCACTTCGTTCCTGATGCCGATGGGCCACTCAATTTTTAAATGTTTTTTGTAAAAATATTTACAAATGTAATTCCTATGTAAGGATGACAATATACGAAAATGAAATGTTTTTCTATGTTACGTTGTGGATCCGTAGCAGTGTTTTTCGTCATAGCACTCGTAGCTATTTGCTCAGGATACCTTTGCCCTTGAAGAGGAATTACCAATCTGACATTCCATAACCTTCAATACTTTTTTTTAACATCATTTGAACAGTAGTTTAGGGATATGAGGAACAGGGTGTAAAGTTCACTCATACTCTTTTAGAAAAGGGAGGATCCTCCGACCAGATGGATGTCGTATCTGGTGGGCAACTGCCCGATGATTGTTGTCGGGAAGTTGTATATATGCTATCTGCGCGGTAAACTCTGATTGCGCGATGCAGGATTGATGCGTTAGTTCGCATGTGGCGGTGTAGATGCCGCCACATCACTCCCCTCCGGAGACCGGAGGTCGATAGTGGGCTAAGTCTTGTATCTTGCGATGCTTTTTGCCAGTGTCAGCTGAGGTTCCAGTGGGTCGGAACCAGGTGTCGCGTAGTTCGCGGTGAGTCGGAACTGTCTGCGAAGATGCCCCCAGTGAGTCGGGGTGGCGCTGCTTGTAATCCAGTGGGTCGGATGTGGTACAGCGCCGGGTTGTGGCTGGCTGCTGCTGTTCGACCAGGAGAGTGATTAAGGCTCTTCTTGTGGACCAGCCGAATGTGCAGTGTGCTGTGCCAAGGTTGCTGATGAGGCTGAGGGTGATGACCAGGTATGCGCTCGCGCTGCATGCTGATGGTCAGAATACCCGTTGAAGCCGTGGTTGCTGGCTGGCTGTGTGACTCGCCGCTCTAAAGCTTGCGGGAGTGATAATGATGACGTCACGCTGAAGTAGTTGCACGAAGGCTGCGCTGACGTTCATACTCGGGGTCACCAGTTTAGAGATATGAGGAACAGGGTGTAAAGTTCACTCATACTCTTTTAGAAAAGGGAGGATCCTCCGACCAGATGGATGTCGTATCTGGTGGGCAACTGCCCGATGATTGTTGTCGGGAAGTTGTATATATGCTATCTGCGCGGTAAACTCTGATTGCGCGATGCAGGATTGATGCGTTAGTTCGCATGTGGCGGTGTAGATGCCGCCACAGTAGAAACTAACACGTCCTCGACAAAATAAACGCTACTGCAGTTTTCGTAGCAAATGTTGTAGCAGGACTGCAGAATCGAATGTGTGGGTGTTACATTTACCATCCCTAGGGAACTTAAACATTTCCAATCTGACCCATTATTGCAGTGTCTATAGACTATGGCGATGTATGAACGTAAACGAGGCAACAGAAGTATGTTATGTTCTGCCTGTTTCTGCTCTTGGGAAGAAAGCGTGAGCATGTAGCGCCTCAAGAGAGTCCCGCTCTACCCCTTGTAGTGACTTGACGTTCTCTTTGAGTTGTTGTGCACTTATTGATAATTCGGTAGTTTTACTCTAAACCCCAAGCGCTTTATTAGTAATTCTAGTGAACACCACATTAAATCAAATCAAAAATATTTATTTGCTAGAATATGATACAATAGATGTTATATAGTCATTTTGGTTTAAAACAAAACCTGTCTTGAATAAGTTATCATGATTATTATTATTATTTTATGATTACTACATATTTACGTTAGGTTTAGGCTCTATCAACTTATCTAAAAAATATTCATAAACAGTGCAAAATTTTTATGTAGTAAAAGTTTAAACAATTTTTTTGAACAATGTGAGTGGTAAATCTTGAAGGGAATTTCATAAATGGTTATTTTTCTGATAGTGATGCATCTGATTTCTTTTAAATAATTTTAATTTTATTGGTGGCAACCGTAGTCTAGCTAAAATGTCGTGACCGGCTATTTAACTTGTCACCAGTATTTTCGAATTGTTTTTTTTTCCCTAAAAATATTAATGAAAATGTATGTTTATAGACTGTGGCTCTTTGTCCATGATCAATTTAATTTTTGCATATGACACTATCTCTTTTAAACCAGTCAAGTTTATGGCAAGAACTACGCAATCTACATCTTATCAATCTAGATGAGTAATAAATGCTAGATAAATCTTAGAGTTCTCTATTTCTTAAGCTCTCGTAGAACTTCGGCTTATAATGCCGAAATACGTACGTATTGTTTGTTTCTTATTGATGAACCAACATTAATGATACACGAACAGTGACTCAGCTACTACAGTCTTTTCGCGAAGTATAAAAACTGTTCTTTGAAACGATCTTGTTTTCTGCAGTATATCAACATTAAAGTGAATAAGCGTCATAATAAGTGTTGTGCAGGTTTTGTGTTATTTTTACTATTGTATTAAACAAATTCCGAAGTTCTAATTAAGCATATGAACTTCGGAATTTGTTTTTATTTTATAGAGTAATGTCTAGTAGCCAAGGTTGTTAAAGATGACTTAAGTACCCACGTGCAAAGTTCAGATAAGGAAATTCAAGCATTTGGAAAGTGTTCTAGGGTACTGTCATCTGATTTGAAACAGTTATGAAGTTCAATATTTTTCCGAAACGCAGGTTTTTTGAGCCTGTCTATTATCCATTAGCCCTGGTTTGTATGGGCGATTTTTCCGCGCCGCGATTGTTTTTTAGTGCACTGTAAATATCCACGGACTGCTTAGCGCCGAGAGTTGAATTTCAATTCTCGGCTCAACACCGAGAATAGAAAATCCAGTGCGTGATAAAAGCGTGAGCTTATTTCGGGAATTTCAGCTAAAATGTCATAACTTATGTAATGTCTACCATGACGCATGCAGATAATTGTTGCTACGTCAATACAATGTTCGAAATACGTCAAGAAAACAGCTATTCGTTTCGCCACCTCACAAACACAACTCTTCATTTCTAACAATTACACAAATATGAGGCGAATAAAACCAAAAAACTGGTCCAATATCCCTAAAAAATTGTATAGTACGAGAGCGAAAGTAGTAATTTGCATACAACAATGCAGCACCTGTTAGTTCGTAGTGGCATGTGGGTGAGGCGTGTCCTCACAATAGTGCTTACTCAACAGTTGCAATGTAAATGAACCTTTTTTATCATTATGAATCAAGCCAAGGTCACCTTCTTTGTGTACATCATATGGCCTATTGTTGTGTGGTTCAATTTTTATATTGTAATTATCGAACGATGTACTTGGATGTCAACAAAAAATTGGTGTGGTTTATTGACCTGTGCATACGTTTCTGATTATGACTCGATTAAACTAATGCTTATTTTTGTGAATGTACCTAATCAACTCAATAGTATCTATAAGTATAACTATGTGTTATGTGGTACTTATCAATATAAGTACAGACCACATAAGAGTTAAGAGGTAGCAATTACCTGATTATGGCCTGTTAAGAGCCTTCTAAGTCGCACTCAAAGACACAATTCAATATTTTTAGCGCCAATTTAAAGATATGCAAACATGCATTGCATAGGTACTTACTAGTGGTAAACACTTTTTTGTGTTAATTTAACTCTGAAAAGGAATAAAATCACTTCCCAGTATTCCAACTCATATTTCTTTTAAAGTGCGGCTAACTGTCGCACTAGAAAATAAACGTGTCTTACTTATAACTGCAGTGAACAGACCTAGATGGCGGTACTGTCCACTTTCACACGCAAAGCGCTGGAAAGAAAAAAGATTTCAAAAGACTGAACTCTAGATCCAGTTAGGTGAAACTAGTCACGGTCTTAAACTAGATCACTTAAGGTGACATTGAAACTCAAGACACACGAAAACAAGTTTGGTTATTTATTAGGTCCTTCGTAATGAAATTGGCCTTTTAAATGGAAAAAGCAAGACGGTAAAAAATATGGAATTATATTTAATCAATCAATGAATGTGACGTTGTTATCTATCCATTTCGCCATTTTATAGGTAGTTCATTGGCTCCTTTGCTGAAAAAAATGTGGGAGCGAGAATCAATAAAATCTTTGACGGCGGTATTGCAGACTGCCTCAGCGGAATTGAATTTTTTTCCTTGCAATAAATTGTCCAAATTCCAGGAAAAGTGGTAATCCGAAGACGTATAGTGGGTTTCGGAGACATTCCAATCGCAGCTGCGATAATTTACCGACCGTCTGACGTTGTCCTGTGGCCCAACAGTGGGAACATTATAGGCTGATTAGGCTGACGTTGCACCAGGGAACAACATCACAAACTATGGTCGGAACAAGGTGAGTGCAGGCAGGATAGGGAAGCACTCCCTGCTATAGACGGCCGCATCACGAAACAGGTTCTCCGAATAACCAAACAACAGCTGCGTATAGTTACGGCAGCTTTAACTGGCCACGGGTCTTTTAATAAACACCTCTTTGTCATAGGAGTAACAGACAGTGCTCTGTGCAGGGCCTGCATGGAGGTGGACGAGACAGCAGCTCATGTGCTTCTACACTGCCCGGTGGTCGCCACTTACAGGACAAAGTACTTCGGTAACCCAGGTACCCTGCGCGAGGCTGTCAGTAACACCAAGGCGTGGCTGGCCTTCCTCGAGGAGCTGGGGTGGATCGAATGATCGATTTTCCCACCGTACGCAAAATACGCGCATTGTCTTGGAGTTGCGGACACCAGCCCGTATTACCTATTACCAACCTAGGCTGTCGTTGTCCTGAAGCAGCAATGGGTTAGAGCTATTGACCAGTCTCGGTGGTGGGTATTGACACTTTTATCCCCAATTTAATCCCCCTTTATAGTGTGAACTTTCAAGAATCCTTCCCTAGTGCTCACTTTCGCTATATAAGGTACTCCTGCGCAAAATTTTATTTAACTTGACCCAGCAATTTAGGCTGTGTTGTACGTTGTCTGTCAGTGAGTTGAAACTTGCCTATTGAATAAAAAAAAATGAACATAAAACTATAAGCTGAAAGAAGAAAACATTAAAGATGATATACCTACATATTGTATAAATGAATATGTTATAAAGTTTCGTTTTTGACGATCAACAACTTGTTTAATCTAAGAAATCCGTATTTTACAACTCGCAGGCAACGCGGAACTTCCAGAGGCAAAGTTGCAAAGAACTTAAAATTACATGAAAACTGACATATTATACTGTATTACCTCCAAACTGTAATACAACAGTCACCTTCGGAAATAAACAACACGGCCAACTTTGCGTGAGTTCTTCAATATTAAAGACGGGAAACTAGACAAGACATGATGTAAGTACACGTACACTTGGGGTGCTAATTATCAGCTCATCTACAACCTGAACAACGATTAGCAAGTTAAACAAGCTACAAACCCTTATCTACATCCCTTATAAATTCACCACGTGTTAAGATACATATCTGAAGAAATGTTACCATTATACAAAAATTTACGATCCAAAACATTTTCTAAGGGCTTAATAAAAGAATTTGCCGTATGACAAGTGATCAATTGTCATTTTCGCGAATGAATGGCTTGTAATGGTGACCGGTTGTGTATTAGGAAAGGTAGGGTTATTAAATTACTATAACTCTGGCGAGGAAGCGACTGGTGGACTGGTCATCGTGAGGGTTGACCAACGGTCGCTGGAGATGTTTTGTTGCTAATGTGACGTAAAAAGTAAGGAATAATGGCCTGTTCAGGTAGGTAGGCGAACGTAATGCGAGGTGGCTCGATTCAATGGGGTCATTATATTTGATACATTGGGTTCTGTCCTTGGCTTCAGTTGTGTGGAAGACGATATGATCCATACCTACGTAACTATTTATACTTAAGCTTTTAAACCAGAAAATAAAATATCAAATCTGAACGTATCGTAACAGTTCTATTTTCAAATAACAGTTGCTCGAGTTTCCAGATGTTGACATTATTTTTACAATAAAGACAAATACAACTTTACCATATAAAATTAAAGTATTGAAAACATTATTATCCACCAATATTCTGTTAGAGTCTAAAAATAAAAGAAAACCAATTTTCTGAGAAAAGAACTTTACGTAACGCTACGATATTTACGGCTTCCTCAATCGGAAGTTGGTTTCTGTTCAGCCGTTACGATTGCGATACACCGAAGTACCGAACGATTCGTTATTGAGTTGCGACATTGCATCGTAGCGCTGGCAAATCGTTATAACGAAAGTTATGCAACTACGCGGATTCGTTAGTTTCGTTAGATTTCATTTCACACTTGATTGCTTATTTGGAACTGTGTTGGTGTAACTAACGAAATGCGGGTTTTCTAAGTTAGTCTTTATACTTTTCGCTATTGGTCTCAAACACGTAGTTTTTTTTTTGCGAATGAACCCAGATTTGTGTTTTGTATTTTTGTTTACGAAATCTTATTGCGTAAATATTTGTGTTATTCGTTATGTAAATGATCGTCATTCCTTGTCAATTATCATACCCTTTCGAATGTTGGTGTGTTATGATTGTTATGAATAAATGCTTTGCATATTTTTTGGTGTCACGTCGCGGTAATTTATGCAATTATGATTTTAATTTATTTCACATTTGTAGTCGTAAATGATTTATTTTTGGGGAAACTTTACTATGCTAAAAAGGTCTGTGTTAGGTGTTCATGTTTTTTTTTTCATACCTACATACAAATAATTACAAAAAATATTTATCACGAACACCAAAAAAGGTATGTGTTAGATGTTCATCATTTTAATTATTTTTTAAAACATCGATACAAACAAATAATTACAAAAATAATGACCCAATTCCTTTTCAACCCTACAAAACTTTCTCTAGACACACAGTTTAAAACGTCACAAATATTCTCAACATACCGGTACAGCAACCATTTACAAGGTGGTTGGCAAGTGGGGTGCGTGGCGGGGTGCATCGAAGGGCCCCTTGGCCCCAGTTCCCACGGGCCGCAGGAAGAAACTAGCCAGTTGCGGTTCTAGAACTGCAATTAGAAATCGCGAAGCTGGTTTTTTTATGGGGTCGTTGAACGAATTGTAGGGATTTGTTAATTGTGGTGTTATTAATAATTCCTTTAAATACCCCTGTGTTAAGCAATGGAAACTTGTAAATGGCCTTCAATTTCATATTTTGTAAATTAAATAAAAATAAATAAAATAAGTGAAAGCTTTAGATTTTTTTTAGTGATTGGTGTCATTGTATATTTTTCCTACACCTTGTGTGTAATTTAGATCTAAAATTACCTTTTCGTTATTGATAACGCCTAGATGTGTCTAAAGTGTTGAAATAATAATAATAATAATAAATTCATTTATTTCAGGTAAATAACACCCATTGCCAGACATACATTAACAATAACCACATAAAATAAATTAAATAAAGTCACTAATTAAACGGGGACACTAAATAAGGAAAACAAAATAAAATAAATTAATAACAAATTGAATAAAGGTATTCAAAATAAATAAATCAGCAAACAATATAATTAATACCTTCTCTCCGACACTGGTACAGAAACATGTCTGCTGGAACAATTCCGGTTGTGGGGGGGGGGGGATTAAAAAAAAAGGTATGGAGGCAGGTACGAACTTAAACGTAAGCCACTTACAAGAATTAAATTTATTAGTTAAGGGTTCCAAAAACCTGTACAAACCCTTTACTTTGACCATTTAGGAATCTTTAGTAGGTTTGAACATGAACCAACGAATTGTCATAGATACCTACCTACCTGTATTTCTAAACATGTCCATAGTACAAGGGCTTCTATACGACAATTGGATACGGAACCCTAATGATATGCGTTTGATGAATGCTCATTAAACTAATACCTCGTGTCATCTGATAAAATCAACCCTAAACTATTTGGACTAAGGGTACCTATCGGTTCAGTAGACTTCACAATTGGTAGAATTTGAATGATGGGCAGGTACCTCTCTTTCTAATTCTACTAACTGTCAATTTAAATTATAAAATCGTTGTTACGAGTACCTAATTCAGGATATTCTCGGAATTAGGTTCCCTAGAATAAAATTAAAAACAATTTATTTTAACAGGTAATAACATACGTCACTCAGCGAACTATTTCAGCGAAAATCCCAACACAGGTGCTCATATCAACGATTTCAAGGCAAGACAGCTTAAGACTTTTCTGTGCGAAATCCCTTTTCAAATGCGAAGTTGTGTAAAATACACACAAGTATATGTTCTAAAAATATACCTAATTTGGAATTAAATATACTTTGGTTGTACTAAGTAATTTATATTTGAACATAAAGAAAGAGACCTACAAATATTGTTCCTAATACTTGAGATTCGTAAACATTTCAGACCGAATATAATTAATTCTAGGAACTTATCACATATTCAAACTGTTCCGGTTCGGTATAATAATAATTGGTGCAAAACAGACAGGACGTCCTGTGTCGAATCATAGTGCACAACACACAACGTTATATTTACCGTTATTCTACTAACTGGCTAAAGGAAAATGACCCTAAGTGTTTAAAAATCAAGGGTGGTTATATATTTTTTGATCGGTAAAAAGAGCTTACGTATGCCAATCTACAAAGCATCCCTTATCCGCGTGACGGGTCAGAATCGCGATTTTATTTATAACATGTCGTATTATACCAGCTGGGGTTTGTCAAGACGAAAAAAATATATAAGAAAATGAATCCGCAGGACCCCTTGACGGGTCTCGAGGGCCCAAAAGGGCAGACCACCCTTCGAACGGGTTTCAGCATCGTAAATCCCACGTTCATTTTCAAAAGATATTTTAAAATGCGTATAAAATTATTCAGGGCAGAAATAATTCGGTAACTTATTTATGTATTTATGATTTGTTGCGAAATGTGTGCACGTGTTGTTTGAGAAATATAGCAGTGTTGTAGGGTTATTGAAATATATACGAAGCTATTTATAACCGTATCTCGAACTTAGTCTGCACTAGGGTATGTTTGTGTGATAAGAACATGGTTTCGGAAAAATAATTAATTTGCTAGCTACCTACGTAGTTTCAGAAATTGTTATTAATATCAAACAAGACAATCTTTTGTTTATTGTATAAATTATACATTTTGTATAAATCTGTGATTCCTGAAATATTAATATGTGTATATTTGTACGAGTATGTATGTATGTTAATATATTTTCATGTTTTATTTTATGAATAATACATTTTCTGTTTTACTCTTACACACGCTGTCTACTTTCCATTATCAGGTATACTCGAAAAGATTTCTTTAAAATAAGCATCACCACAAAGGTGATGTTTTTTTTTAAGAAATCTTTTTTTCTGTCCTTTAACTTTTGCTGTTTAGACAAGGTGACTTGTAATTTGACGTATTCCTTCCAGGAATTGATAGTGTGACCCATTTGTAACGATTAAGAACCCCATTAGACTTAGGCGCAAATTCATAGGATTTAAGAAAACCCAAATTAAATGTATTTTTGAAAATTGGCGGAATTCGTCACTAAATATCACTTTTCTCTTAACTCTCAAATTGAATGATTTTCAAGGTTTGTTTAAGTGTTAGGTAGCCAATAGAATATATTGGCTACCTAACACTTAAACAAACCTTTCGACTAAACTCTAACGAAGAAGTTTAATAACCATTTTCAAAAAATCATCTACTTACCTGAACTTTAACAACAGTTATCTCAAAATTTCAACAGCACATTAAGCGAACATATTACGGGGAATATATCTCCATTTAATCAGCTTTAGATAGCTGCGATGTACAAACTCAGTAAAAATATTTAGATGTGCCGATGGAACAATCGTTAATGATGCCAAAGGTCGAATTTGCAAATTGTTGGTATATTTAAAAATGTGTTTTAATCAAATTACTAACTGGTTAATGATTTCACTGCTGTCTTACCTCGGGAAATAATCCCTCGCACGTTAGGCAGTCGTAGTATTCGTGTTTTAAGTTTTTACAATGACTGACGGTCTACTCGCTGGTCTAGGTACACGTGACCTTAGTTTGCATGTACATATCACGCACGTACATATAGTTTGACGTACGTCGATTTATGAGGATTTCCAAGAAAACCCTAAGTTATAACCAAAATCCTTTAATCCATGAAATAATATATTAGTATTAATTTCAGAAAATTTCCCAGAATGTGTCATAAAGTATGAATTCCTAAAAATATGTAATTGAAGGACCTTCATTGTTCATTTATTTGAAAGCAAACAAACATAGAAAACAAAGCCTACGTAATAGTAAAAAAATGGGGTCCATAGGTGATAATGCCAAAAAAGATAGAAATGCTTATTGTAGAAATAATTTAAAACCTGAACCTGATTGCTGTTGGTAACAGGCACCTCTGTGCCTCATACGAGCCCTAACTCTTCTTCCGACTTCTGTCTTGGTAACTTGGTAGTGAAATTATTTCTTATTTGTTCTGCTGCATGTATCATTCTTTGCCTTAACCAACTGAAAGCACCGGTACGTTTTCATACGTCATGCAAACTCGGCGACAAGTATACCGTGACCAGCGAGTAGACCGTGCGTCATTCAAAATCAAAAATCTAAATATTTTTATTTCACATAAACCTACATGGGCACTTATGAAACGTCAGATTCTAGGTGCACGGTTCCAAATGGTCGTTTCCGATGGAGAAGAGCCGGTAAGAAACTCCATAGTTACTCTTTTAAAAATATTTGTCTTTTACAATGTTTTTTAATTATAGTGTTAATAGGTATGGGAGGACAGTGTAGGCCTGTCAACAAGTACCATATGTTAAACAAATAGACAATGGTCTATAAATTTACAATCCATAAGGCCTACGACGTTCTCACATTTACAAAATATAAAATAATCTAATGAAGTATAATAAAATTGTAAAAACTTAAAATGCGACTTGGTCATGACCTGGGTACCAAACGTGCGTAGGATTGCTGGGAGGTTAAAAACTAGTGGGAATAAACCAGTTAATTAATGCGATTAACACACAATTTTTAATGTATCAAAAATTTTGAAAATTAGACCTTTGCCAACATTATCTGTTTCGCCCGCCTCTCTTTTTCTTTTTAAATTGCTGATTAAACGAAGATGTATTTTCAGTAATTTATACGACTTAATGACCAAACTAAAAATTTGAGATAACTAATATTGAAGTTCAGGTGTGTAGATGATTTTTGAAAATGGTTAGTAAACTTCTTTCTTAAACTTTTTACTGATTTATGTTTTATAAACTTTCGTCAGTTCAAAAGGTTTGTTAAAGTATTAGGTACGTGGAACAGCATTGAAAACCATTCAATTTGAAAGTTTTATAAAAGTGATATGTTGTGACGAATTCGGGCAAATTTTAAAAAATACATAGAAGTTGGATTTTTTTGAATTCCTTGAATTTTCACCTAGGTCTTATAGGGTGCTTAATTGATAGAAATGGGTCACACTATCACGTCCTGGAAGGAAATGTGGGTACCTACATGAATGGTTTAAAAAAAACTTAACAACTTTTATTTCCTTAATAAAGTGATTCTAAACTCATAACCAAAAAATAATGCATAAGTTATGTCAACTCCTTTCCTTTTATTTCCATCTAAGTATAACCTCAGTTAAAATTGTTCGGTATGATGTAACTGTCTGAAACTTTTGTTTCCTCCCCCACGACAAAAAGAAACCATATTGCAACTTTAGCTCATGAAAAATAAGTTCTACTTCATAATCAGCAGCATCTGCCGAGGTTTTTCATAACTATTTTGGCGTCGCTTCCAGTCTAAAACGATGGAGCTGAATATGTATTTTACTTTAAGCGACTGCCTATCCGACCTTGGTAAGGCTGGTTGTCAGATTTTCGAGTTTCTGACGACCCTTAACAACTGTCAATAATTCCCGAATGTCAGCCGGGACCAGCGGCCTATCGTGCTTTTCGAGGCACGGAGAAATAATAATAAGTAAAAAAAAAATAGTTCTACTTAAATCTTAAAATGTAAAAGTGTACAACCAAAATAAAATTGCGTAAGTTGCGTCAAATTGTTCTATTTCCTTTAACCATGCTTACCTATAATATCGTTCTTTATGATGTAATCGGTAACAGTGTGGAACTTTTGCTCCCTCCCTCACGTGAAAAAACGAAACCTTAATTTCTTCTTGCAAAATAATGTTCTATTTTTACAAGTATTTCTTTGCTTAAAAAATTCGGTATAACCTTTAAAGGCTAAAACAATTCATTGTTGTATTTGGTTATGAACCTTGCTGTTTTGAGCAAACATTTGCTCATACTTCGTTTTATTGAAAAAATATTATTTCTATTATAGTTGTCAATGTTTTTAGGGGCTTATTTCTAAACGTTAAAGTTAAGTTAAAGTGCAGCACATTGAACTTTATTTTTATTACTTGTTGAAGCGGCAAATGAAATTCGCACTCTGTGAAAATTTCAACTGTCTACCTATTACGGTTCATCAGATACAGCCCGCTAAAAGACAGACGGACGGACGAACACCGGAGGCTAAGTAAAAGGGTTCCGTTGGCACATTTAGGGTACCCTAAAAATAAATAACTTAGGTCATCGCCTTCTATTTTCTTCTGCCTCTCGCTAACATTGTTCGATATGATGTAATCGGTAAAAGTTTGAAACTTTAAGAAGAAGAAGAAGTAAGGTTTCGTATTTTCACGTGGGGGAACCCACGTGAAAATACGAAACCTTACTTCTTCTTGCAAAATAAAAATCTATTTTTGCTTTAAAATTCTAGCAAAACACTTTATTATAAGTCAAAAATTATGTAAATCTATGTATATAAATATAATAAAATATGCGTTTTTTAAATACATGATTAAAAGACACATATAATACACTACATATACACATACATAAAAAAATATTAAAAAACACATTCCACATATCAACAACCTCGTGTGCTAAGTCGAGATATTTAATTTGTTTCTCTTTCTCAGCTTTCACGAGTTTCTCGACATGTGGAATGGTAACATCGATAATCATTGTGCGGCGTGCTAATCGAACTATCACTACTATGTAGGGCTTATTAGCGATTATAGTCCTGTCAGTAATGATAAACCGACCAGTACAATGACATGGTCATTTTCGAGAACTGGATCGGGCACATAATTGTAATACGGTACTTCAGAATCCACAAGTTTATATTTCAAAGCAAGTTGCTGGTGAATTATCCTGGCTACTTGGTTATGCCTGTGCAAGTACTCGCCATTAGCCAGACGAGAACTACCAAAGATAATATGTCTGATGCACTCACCCGGACGGTGGCATGCCCGACACACGTCAACCCCGTCCTTCATAATATATCTCCGGTAGTCATTCGTCAAGATAACTTCGTCCATCAGCCCCCGAAAAGGTCAGCAAAACGTAGCCAGGATACAGACGCTAAGAAATCTACATCAGGCCCAAGAAGAGCCCGATAGAAGCGCCCGTGAAGCACCTAGGTTTGCCATACCGCCTTGCGGTCACCGGTAGTAAGTACTACAGGTTTGCGCCAGTTCTCTTTAGCTATGGAGAGCGGGGTGAGTCCCTTGTCTACTGCGACCATGTGATCGGTGCATACCCACTTCGGTTTTTAGATTGTAGTCCCTGAGACTGTACACCTCGCGGTTGTGGAGGGTCATAAAAAGCCTCGACACCCGCACTTCCGCGGGATATACAGTCTCATTACCGATGATCGTGGGTAATGCATCCGGTTTATCGTCAGCAGTGTACGGACCCCCCTATCCAGCGCGTCGAGTTCGGGTTGAGTCCATTTGAGTATGCCGAAAGAGTGCATCAAAACCGGCATGACCCAACCGTTGAAGGCGCGCTTGTTTCCGCCCGAAAGAAGACTAATTAATACCTTCTTCAAGCGGCCAAAGAAGCTCTCCTTCAACGATTGCTTCATGTCAGTAATTTGATTTGATGCCTAACGCTTCTGACATACTCAAACACTTATAGCTTTCGAATGAGGATCTAAGGTGTATGGAATCCGAAAGTTGAATTCCCTCGGATTCCATAATCTCACCTCGCCTTTACATGCATGGCTGCACATTTGTCTACACCAAATTCCATCCTGATGGCGCTACTGAAAGTTTCAGTTACCTTCAGTAGTTCCATCAGTCGTAATTTGTTGGGGGCAAAGAGTTTCAAGTCATCCATGTACAGGAGGTGAGATATGATCTGACCACCTCTCTTCAACCGATAGCCTAGACCAGAATCCTCCAGCAGTGTGCTTAGAGGAATCAGAGCTAAGCAGAACCAAAGCGGATTCAAACTGTCGCCCTGAAATATTCCTCGTTTAAACCATACAGGCTCGTCATTCTCCTGGATCCGTTAACACCTCGGATACCGGAGGACCGTCTTGCATTGCCCCATACATGACATCAAGAAGTTGCGCAGAGTTGCATCTACTTTATACAACTCCAGCACCCTCATGAGCCACGTATGTGGCACCGGGTTATAGGCCTTCTTGTAATATATCCAACATGTCGATAGATCCTTGCGGGAGCGACGAGCCTGTTGGCTAATGGCCATGTCGATGAGGAGTAGCTCCTAAGTACCTCGGGACCCGTTCCTAAATCCTTTTGAGAGGCAGACATAATGGAGTTACTGTCAATGTGCATAAGTATCAATTTTAGATCTCAAAATAGATGTAAGAAGTTTATAGACCGTCGACAAAGACGTGATCGTTCTATAATTCTTGGGTTCCGTGGGACTACCTGACTTATGGAGCAGGTGGGTAACGCCTGTTGTTAGAAACTGCGGTAGCGACCCATACTCTAAGGATGACTGCAACCAAGATGCCAGGCAAGTGTGTGAACTAATTAGCCATTTCACTAGTCATTTCAACTAGTCAGCCAAAAGTTATGCAGTCTGTCCGTTCCAGGTGATTTCCAATTCGGTAACGGACGGACTGCTCTGGCAACGTCTAATGGCGTAATTAGGATTATTTCTTGGAATAGTCATAGAAAAATTTATTTGATTTGTACCAATTAACGCCAACTAGTTGAGAACCGATCTTTATAAGAACAAGACGTACCAAATGCTTATTAGACCTCCGGATGGGACTTTTGATAAATGAAAATCAGAAAAAAATTCAAATTATGTTGAGAATCAACCCTTTTCATTTCAAAATTACATAAAACAGCCCCCAAAAGGCACGCCATTCACCACTTCCTAGTGCTTTCGATGGGAAGAAGAAGAGGCGCAACAAACTCCTCAGCAGCATAGCTGGGTACTATACAACCTGCTTGATATCCCATAACATTAATCATAATTAAATTAGGCCAAAAATTGTCACCAGTACGACGAATCTTTACTTTTGCGAGGTTGCCAATGTTGTTTGCTTACCGTACAAAATAGACTCTCGACGTGTCTAGGTATCTAAGTTTCATTGATGAATAAGAGTTATTCATTTTTATTCAAACCAATCATTCATATTTAAAGCTAAGAAAATGCGACGTTGTCATATTTCACGTAAAACTGTTTTACATTAACAGTCGTAACTTAAAAAAAAAGGATGATTGAAACATAACTTATATGCCAGTTGATTCTTTGATATGGTCTCAATCATACCCTAGAATTATGGGATAAAAAAAAAACAGGTTGTACAAAGAAAAAACAAGAATGTTTTTTTTTGTAATTATGAATGCTTAATGTCGTAAGCGTTTATTACGACACAAACATGTTAAATAAATCTCATTACTGAAATAAAAATTACATAAGTTATGTCATCGGCCTTCTCTGTTCATCTAACCCCTGTTTAAATTGTTCGTTATGATGTAATCGGTAACAGTTTGAAACTTTTGTCCCCCCACGTGAAAATACGAAACCTTAACTCTTAATAAAAATTCTATTTTTGCTTAAAAACCAGGCCCAACATTTTGTATAAGCTAAAGGAAATTCAATGTTGTAGGTATTTTGATTATGAACCTCACCGTTTTGAGCTAGAGTTAAGTTATCGCTCTAATAATAAGTCATTGTTTCTATCACTGTTCATATAATAGATAATAGATTCTAATAGCCTCAGGATCGATCTTCAAGGTGAAGCAACGCTCACCGATGTCGGTCCATGGATGGGTGACCATCCATAATATACGGAGACCCCTCCGAGCCTTGCAAAGCACGTGAAGCTGTTAGTCCCGGCTGCAATTCGTAGATCTTTAACAGTCATTACGGGTAACCAGAGGGTCTTATCTAAGGGTATCGTGCTATACAGTAACTGAGTTGTGGAAGTTAAAGATAGGTAGTTGCTTCATGTGAAACACTGATATCCAGCTGCATCATGGAAAAGGGATAGGCAGATTGACTTTGATTATGATCCTCACTGTTTTGACTTATGAGCATTACCAACTTTGTCATATTGTGAAATAATTGACAATTCTACAAAAAAATATCGCAGTGAACAGACATACGAAGATGAAACACGCTCCTTTTCAAGAACTACTCAATAACACCACATGTTAGTATGAACCTGACGTAAACGCCCTCCAGATTTTGGATTAGGTACGTTAAATCTCAACATGGTAGTTAACTGGTAACTTCACCCACTTATGTCGCTATATGAACCTATTCTATGGTAGAGGCTGTATATTGGTGTAATTACAGCTAATTATAAATGGTAGACATTTATAATTAGCAACAATATCAACATTCAGTTGATTATAAATTACAATATACAAGCTAACACTAAAATATATATATTATGTACGAGAATAGGGCCAGCGCTTTGGTCGAGTTGACCAGAGGATGCGTAGCGCGTCTAGAATCAATTCTATTTTTAATGAAAATGTTGACGTTCAAAAGTGCCTTTTTATGTGCTTAATTGAAATTTGACTGCTTTGACTTTTGACGTGGATTTTGACGTAAAATTAGATACTAGATAATTTCCTAGAAAAAAAACAATGAGGTAGGGGAAACCCGTCAGGAACGAAGTTTATCAACAAATCTGAAAGTGGATTTTCAGCCTCGAAAACCATGTAAGGCCACCACAAATTTTCACAGCTACAATCTTGGTTTTCATTTTGACCTCACTATATTGGCTTTAGCACTCTTGGAAACTATCAAAACTGTTTCTTTCTCTCTCTCGCTCTCTCCCTCTCTATGTCTCTTTCTATTATGTATAATAAAAAACTAAAATTAAATAAATAAAAAACTCAATTTTACTCATACCGCAAGCTGCGTTAAAGAGCTTCGTTCCAATAAAAAATAAAGAGACGGAGAGAGTGAAATTCGCATGGAGGGGGCATAACGCTTTTTCCTAACATTACTATAACTATTTCTACCCGTCAACTCCTTCCATAAGCCGCGTTAAGGAACATCGTTTCAAAAATTACTCTTCCACAGGATAATATTTTTATGTAATTTTGACCAAAGCCACACAAAATTATTTTCAGCTCATAACTGAAATAAAAGTTACATAACCACCTCATCGCTTTCTCTGTTCTTCTAACCCCTGTTTAATTATGATGTAATCGGAAACAGTTTGAAACTTTTGTCCCCCCACGTGAAAATACGAAACATTACCTTTCGTGCAACAAAAAAAAACTATTTTTGCCACAAAACCAGGCATAACATTTTGTATTAGCTAAAGGAAATTCAATGTTGTAGGTATTTTGATTATGAACCTCAGTTAAGTTATCGCTCTATTAATAAGTCATCGTTTCTATCACTGTTCTTATATTAAATAATAGATTCTATTATTGTGCTTTCCGAGTCAAGAAGGAGTCTCGACAAGTAATGGATGGTCACCAGTTCGCGATCCAAACGCGGCAAAAATAGCTTTACCTTCAATATTTCAACGATGTTGGATACTAGATTACTAGAAAACTTGCATATAAGGAAGATTTGCTGTAAATATATTAGGTAAGTATTACAAATCAAAACTCTTGACTGAAATATAAATTACAACATAAGTTAAGTCATCGCCTTCTATGGTCTTCTACCCATGGTTATAATGTTCGTTATGATGTAACAGTTTGAAACTTTTGCTCCCCCACGTGAAAATAGGAAACCCTAAATGTCTCTTGCCAAATATAATTCTATTTTTGTTTGAAAAACCAGGCATAACATTTTGTAATAGCTAAAGGAAATTGAATGTTGTAGGTATTTTGATTATCAACTTCACTGTTTTGAGCAACACTTCAGTTTTCATTTTATAAATACATCATGGTTGTGTTTTTCCATCTGGATTTTCTCAGTAGCAGCCCGGAGGATGGATTCGTGTCCGGTTGATGGCAATAGGCTCGCCCCTTATGACATGGGTCTTAAACATAACTAGCGAAATGTGGGTGTTCTTCAGGTTCACGAAGGGTAAGGCAGAGGCCTTACCCTTCGTGGATTACAGCGTGATGTGTTATGTAATGTTTCTATAATTGTAAATAAAAAGAAACGCTTTTATCGACGCCACCAAATCACTAAATTACCTCTAAATAAGACAAAATAAGTACTGCTCGCTACACGTTAAAATAAAACATTAGATAGATTACTAGAAATAAAACCTCGTACAAAAACAAACTTTACAGTGAATGTAATGTGTATTTATATTACACGTTTGATTTGTAATGCTTACCTGAGTAAGCAAACGAATCAAACTTGAAAAAAAAAAAAAAAAAATGGTTTCACCCGCATAAGCCACGATGCTGTGGGAATATCGGTAAACAAAGTATTATACGTCCTAATCCAGGTCACGATGATAGTGTGCCAAATTTCATCCAAATCTGTTCAGCCGTTTAAGCGTGAAAGCGTAACGAACAAACATACAAAAATTCAAATGTCACTTATGACATCGCCTTCTATTTTCTTCCAAATCTGGTTAAAATGTTCGTTATGATGTAACAGGTAACAGTTTGAAACTTTTGTTCCCCCACGTGAAAATACGAAACCTTACCCTACTTGCAAAATAAAATTCTATTTTTGCTTGAAAAACGAAGCATATTTTTTTCAATTCTTTTATACAAATAAGGGTAAGAAAATCACAGTTGTTTTCATAAACGTTTTTGTAACGAACTGAATCTTGTACGACTGGTACTACATTAACGTGACATCTTGAAATCTTTATAACGGTTGTAAAAATACCCTTAACGAAGTTGAGAGTCACTTTTTGTTTCCGTAATAGTGTTTTTTTCGTATTAGACCTTACCTGGGAATTTTCTGGTTACGAAGATATTGAAGACCAAAGTTTAAAGTATTTTTTAAGTTTTTTTTTTCGTTTAAAAGCTAGTTTTAAATAGAAAGGAATGGTGGGGGTTTTTGTATGGATGGTTTTGGATTAAAGCTGGTTTTATGGTGGTTTTAATTTTGAATGGAATGGATGGATGTTTTATAATGAACTTTAAATACTTTCACGATCCCTGTGCCGTTGCATGCACCCATAAGCACAATGTTTTGCGTGTGTTACATAGAGCACTACCCGTCAACAGCGAATGTTCACACCAAAAACAAAAGTGGTTTCCCAACTATTATTTTTGCACGATGTTACTAAGTTTAATGCACATAATGAGTACAAGACGGCTTCGTTAAGAGTCTTGTTACACCCTGTATATGTCTATTACTGCTGAAGATTTTTGTGGATTTTCGTCCTAATCAATTGCGTAGGTATGCTCACTTCCTATTCAAACTATTTTTTATTTTTTTGAGATGGGTTTGCTCTTGACTCTAGTCTAGGTCAGAGGTGACATATACAAAGTCTACGATGGAGTGAGCTTACCCAAAAGAAGCCTGTTCACTCTAACTTTGAAGAGATTCGGGTTGAATTCGTTCGGGAACACAGACGCAGGTAGAAGTTCCACTCTTTTGTCGTGCGCATTATGAAGGATGTTTGGAAGCGCTTAGTGCGAATTGGTGGAATGGCAACTAGGTATGGATGGTAATTAGCAGTACGTCTGGATGTCCGATGGTAGAAGAGGGCAGGTGGGATGAGGTCGTGGAGTTCTTGCGCACACTCACCGAAGTACTATCCAAGTAGCCAAGTTGTGAAGCTTGGCATCCACCAGTTTTACATCGACAATGAGCCTCTTAGCTCTGCGTTCCACTGAATCGAGCGCGGCAAGTTGGTATTTAGCTGAGCCATCCCAAAGGTGGCTGCAATATTCCATGCAGGATCGGACTTGCGCTTTATAAAAAGTTAAAAGCTGTCCAGGCATAAAGTATATGGTTATGATCGCGTATAAATAGACAAAACTGTCTTTGAATAAATATTATATTACTAAATTTTACTGATTGCATCTGTTTGTCGCTGCAGCACCCCAAGGTTACCTAGTAGAAAATGCCTGTGGCATTTATAGGACACCCGATAGATGACCACGAAACATTAGACAATTGTATTTAAATAAATATTTGTTCCTCAATTATTCGTGATCGCATCTGTTTGTCTCTGCATCATAAGGTATGTAGTTTTAGATAATACCTACATTATAATAATATAAAAAAATGACAGTTCTAATAATAAGCATTTACATAAGACTAAGATTTTCCTTGTATTGTTCAAGTTACCCTCAAGCATGATTCAAAGTTTTTAACATTACTTAAGAATCGTGAGTTTTGTTCATTGAATCCTAAATAAAGATTGCATAAGTTACGTTGACTCCTTCTATTTCCTTCTAACTGTGATTATAATTGTTCGTTATGATGTAACAGGTAACAGTTACAAACTTTTGTTCCGTGAAAAAACGAATACGAATGTGAATATTATACTTTTCTCAGTAGCAGCCCGAAGTCTGGATTTGTGCCCGGTAGATGGCAATAGGCTCGCCCCCTTTTATATGGGACTAAAACATAACTGGCGAAATGTGGGTGTACTATAGGTACACCTCTGCCCAACCCTTCGGGGAAACAAGGCGTGATGTTATGTTATGTTATATTATACTTTGCTCTTGAAAAATAAAAAATATACTTTTAGAGTCAAAAATGTTGCCATAATATGTATATTTATTTATATTAGCTAAAAGAAATGTTGATCATAAACTTGACAAACCGGCTTGGATATGTGGACAACTTTAAATTTATCGTCATTTCGTGAAATCGTTATTTCTATCATCTAAGAAAAATATTTCTCAATTCCACGTCCACATGATCGCGAACGAATTAACGAAATGGCATCTTACGAGTAATTACTGACGTCATATACCCGTTCAATGCCATCATAAGATGACCATAGACTAGTCACAATAGAGGTGCATAATGGGCCAAACATTGTGTATGTAATCACAGCTACGTATAAATACTATGGCTTTTAAAACTACGTTTGAAAAACGAACGCTAGTGTTCCGCTAATAAGGTCACTGACCTTTAGAAACGGTGTTCGTATCGATTGCAATCGCTTTGTGTTTTAATTAAGTGTGGAGGTATCAATGTGTTTTGTTGATTATCGAGATAGCATCTTAATGTAAATAATTTCTTAATCAGAGGTTTAGAGTTCAAAGTAGGTTATAATGTTGATTTTCAAAAGCAAATCGTTAATTCGAAGATTAAAGAATCAATGCCATAAAATTCACCCTAAAAAGAAATCATTGACAACAACATATTCTAACCAGTAGCCAAAGGTATATCACCACCTAATCGATTGAGACCTAATTTGAATATCAAAAAGACATCGATTTACAATGTCCAAACACTTCACAGAAACAGCATATTGAATAACAAAAGATAATATTAGAGTTCGCTTTCGCACCATTGTGCATTGTTGTAGATTATTCACAGAGTTCATCGACCGCTGCTATAAAGCGATGATACAGATAAATATAAACGAAATAAAATTTTGCATATCTATTGGGATGTCATATTAATGTGTAAATTCCTACTTTGTGTTGTCCCGTGCTATGAACTTAATGGTGAATAAGGCACGTGCCATTTAAATTAACATAAAATCCAGCTTACACACTATTGAACTATTGACACATGCTTATATCCATCTCTTTGACACTTTATTTGTATTGCATATTTTGTCAAGCAACTTAAGTTACTGTTAAGTTTAAGTAATGGGGATTTAGCGTGGTGGATGTGACGGGTTAAAGCGTCTTAAGAATTCTTAGTTCGAGCTTTTATTATCTTTTTATAGTTATTGAGTTGTGCTCATGTAAAAGACTTCAATGAAACTATAATTTTCTTTCCGATACCATTGGAATTTTCGACCTTAAGACCACGTTCGCGCGGGCGTAATCGCGAGGGGATTTTTCACGCACTGGATTTTCAACTCTCAGTGAGTTGAGAAAGCGCGACACAAAGGCACCGCACGACACGCGGTGCCTTTGTCGCGCTGTAAAGTCGCTCCTGTTTGTGGGAGCCTTATCGCATCGCGTCGAAAAAACACCGTTGGATTTTCAACTCTCGGCGCTAAGCATTGCGTTGAAGATCCAGTGCGCGAAAAAGTCCCGCCGCGATATTTTTACGTCCGTGCGAACGTCGACTTATATTACTGAGAAAGCATTTATATACCATATGCATTATAACCTGTTTTACTATTGGAATTATAATTAGTATTTGGTTAGAAATTCTCCTTATTCTGCGACTTGCAAGTTCTAGGTCAAGGGTTCGAAATCAAAGTCAAAGCATTTATTTCAAAAAGGCACTTTTGAACATCAACATTTACATTAATATAGAATTGATTCTAGGCGCCCCTTCCAAAAGGTAGTTTCGTATGGAGAAGAAGGGGCAAGAAACTCCACCGTTACTCTTTTAAAATGTTTTACAATTTTTGTAAACATTAATTATTTATGTGAAGACGATGCGTACCAATAATAAAAAAAACTATACCACAATAGGTAAAAATAATTCAAAATAAAGCAGAGACGACATGTGAATCAATCACGTGATAGGTAAGTACATGGACCTCACATATTTACAAACATTGTAAAAGTATACGGTTTTCCTAAAATATTAACAACGAAAAAGTCAGTGTGTGAGTTCAGTTAAAATAACAAATAATGCAATTAAATTAACAACCAGTATGATTTTATCTAGACTAGATTGTCCTACTATGGAGCTGGACCATCACGTTTCCAAGCATTCCTATCTTGTATATAATCCTCTAATTTGTAATATGTGTTGTTTACAAAGTGTACTTTTTATATGATTTATAAAATCGAACCCCAAGCAGGCACTTTGTGTACATTATTTCACCACCACTGCTCTCAAAAAGGTAAAGGAAAACATCGTGATGAAACCAAAAATTAGAAGACATGTGACATTTAGGAATTTGTTACATTATAGTCTGATAATGCATGCATGTTAATTATTAAGAAAGCAATCAATAGCCTATTTACAATTGAAATTATAACAGCATGGTTAGGAATGTATCCTTTTTTATAAACAGATGCAGCCTCAATCAATGTATACTTCGACTTGATGCACCACTCCATATTACGATACTCAAGATTTTACATCTGCACAATATTGTCGTGAGTTCTACAGGGTTGTATAATATGACCAAACACTTTGGCCAGCTTAGTTGAGGGGTGAAAGATCTCGTACGTCATAGACTTCGTGGACTTTATACTTAGTGTTACGCATATCCTCTTAAAGGGTTTCCTAAATTAAAGAGTTCGCCAGTGACGGTATTACCTCGACCTTTGCCTTATACGGGTCATATGGCGCAAACCTGGATGTTGCTGAGAACTTCTGAACAACTGTTTGTTCAATGTGATCATCGGAAACGGGACGAAATAATTGTCTTTTTAGTACATGCATATAACATTCCCCGAAGAGTTAGGCTGATTTGTACCTATAGTACAACCACATTTTGCCAGTTATGTTTTTAAGTCCCATGTAATAGCTGGCGAGCCTGTCCATCAACTGGGCACAAATCCAGACAGGCTGGGGAAATTCCAAATGGAAAAACCTAACCACACTTTGCCTGACATGGGAATCGAACCCAGGACCTCTCGCTCAGCAGAAGCGCTTGCAACCACTAGACCATCGAGGGAGTATATGCATATCCTACGTAAATAATTCTAAAAATATGTTGGTATGTTCGTATGTAAGTGTAACATTCTATGTGGAAATAATAAATTAATGGACGCGGGCGAGATTGCGCATGCGCGATGTCCGGCCACTAGCCGTAATATTATACCGATGCGCAGTGGCCGGGTAGAGTCGGGTGAAGTGGTGCAGTGCGTGAATTATTTAGAGTAATCAAAATTATGGTAATTAAGGCGAATAACATAAATTACAATGTTGTTCTTGAATATACGAGTATGCAGATAAGTCTTGCGTTTGATTTAAAATGATAAATAATTCAAGTTGCGAAAAGCGTGAGACAGCTGTAAAATACAAAAACGTGTTGCGATTGAAATATAAAATTCACAAACCTGCAGATGCGGCTGCATGCATGTTAAGAATTGTGAGTTTGGATTGCTTATTGCTTAGCCTGTAAAGTATGTCAAATCTATGTATGAGCTGTATTTATGTTTCTATCTTTATCTGCCGTCATTTCAGAATTCACCCCCATTCTAGTCATTTTGTATTGTATTATTTTCACTCTTGACAAACAAACTGTCACTTCTTTGGTCTACCTACTCATAAACTATATTACGTTTATTGCGGATCACACATAAAATTACACACAATCCATTTATCTAATACGTGGCTCATCACATGTTGGCACGTGCCTCTGCACCCAGCGCCTAATAAAGGGGCTGTCCACCTTGTCGCACATGTTTCTAGGATGCTGTTGGAGCTTCTGCGCAACCTACCCATTATTGACGCCGCCCTCTAAACAGCCATCTCTATATATCTCTCTTATAGCCATCCACTTTCAAACTTACAAGATGCTGTCTGTGACATGTTCGTATTTGGATCTCAATTTTTGATGTCCTTCCATTCTATTGGTTTGGGAGCGGAGAAGGACTTTTGGTATAACCCCTTTATTACCGGGAGTAAAGTCATACCAAACTTAAACCTTGAAAAATATGGTGACAGTATTAACCAAAGTTAATAGTAAGCCACCTAAGCCATCGCTATTCGCCCACTCGCCCCGTCGGCGGCGTCGCGCTCAACAGCGCGTGCAACCGCGCGCACGCAGGAAGGCTCGTCTCATCTCGTACAGGATGCGGCGCGCGCGCGTCTGTGTGACCTACCGATAGAAAGGCGATCTATCTGACCAGAGGGATCCTCTTACTGCTCGTACGTTGTGTGGTTAGGTTAGAAGTACTTTTTTTTGTTGTTGACAGATTAGAAGGTATATTTCCGTTTCTTCATTAGAATTGTTAAGATATAATGTTGATGAAGACGAGAATCTGTCACATAATAGTCTGAACAGAAATGTGAAAGTGTAATTTGGTTGGTAATTCGTTAATTAAAAGCAGAATCGGCACGGTCCTAAGGTCCTCTGTCCGAGGAATTGGCTTAACTTTGGTTCTAGTAGATAGGCAACAAGCTGAGAAATGAGAAACTAATCTATATTAGTTTTGTCTGAACATCACAGACAAAACTAATATAGATTATCGGGTGGTAGGGACATCGACGCTCAACTGTTACCATGGATACTTCAGTACATGATTCTGAAACACCTGTAGCGTATTCTCTACCCATCTCACCGTGAAAACATAGTTGAAGTAAGCGTGGAGTGAGCTGTCAGTGCCACTGACACATTTTTTGTTGCTTGAGTTTATTGTCATTGTATTTGTTGGTATATTGGCGTGGCTAGCTGGCATATGGCAAATTATTTAATTTGGTGTTATGTGTTTCGTAATGTTTATTAGTTTGCACACCTACTAACTATTGTATAGAATCAAGTTTTTTTCTAACTGAACAGGCAGCTAAAGCACTAGGAAAAGGTGAAGGGCGGGCGTTTTGGGGGACTGTCTTGTCATTATGACATTTATGACGTTCGAAAAATGCTGATTCTCAGTCTGATTTGAATAAATGACTTTTGATTTTGTAGGTATTGCACTTTTCAGCCAGCAGTTTTTGTTGATAACCAACGTTTAATTTCTACGCTAGCCTCCTAGCTTATAAATCTTTGATAATTTTTTAGAATTTTGTACTGAATTAAAATTAAAGTTTGCGCGGCGATTTCCCCAGCTGCTACCCTGTATAGTTTTGGGGTCACTATCACGTTATATTCTTTTCCTTCACAAGGGGTCTAATATTAGCTGGATAAAAGTAGCTAAGGATGAGGTAAAAAGGCGTGCTTTTGGAGAGGCCTATGTCCACAGAACTTGACTTCTGCAGTCTGATGATAAACAACGCATCATTAAACAAGTCCTATGGACTTTCTATAACTCTTCAAGATCTGTTTGGTAGATACTATTGCAAAATTATGCACCACACAGGTCACATGCAACTTATTAACCTATCCAGTTCGCAAATGCATGATATGATATACTTAACATTGTTTTTCAGTCGTCGCTAACGTGCCGGATGCATCAGGCCGCGGACGGGCTAATGGGCCGGCTTCCGACACGTGACGATGATGCGCCGGCTCCGAGCCGTGACGCAAGCCGTCTTGTGTGCGACGTGAACGCGATGCACTTTACGTAACCATTGTTTTTGATTGTGCAAGTAGGAATTATAGGACGTCTGGGTAATTTGGCGAATGTCAACGTAGTTAGTTTGTGCTAGAATAAACGCTATAATTTCAAGAGTCTTTGAAGGTTGTGGAGGTCAGATTCAAAGTAGAAGTCAAATACACAACATACTTGGGTAAGGCTATGCAAATTAATTGATTTCTAGTGTCTTTGAAGCTGAGAAGTACCAAGGCTATGTTACTAGTAGGTACTAGGCAATTAGCCAAGTACTCCAGATGAAAGATGAGTATCATTGTAAAAAAGGTGGTGTCCATCAACCCCGACCTATCACAAGTTTAATTATAGCAAGGGAATTCATTTTGAGTTATTGTTGCCAAAAATATTCTGTCTACGTACATACGCATACATAAACTCACGCTTTCTTCCCATGGGGGTAGGCAGAAACCACAGAACGCCACCTGCTACGATCCTTACATACTCCTTTTGCCTCGTTTACGCTCATACATCCGGTCATACACGCATGCGGCTTGCGAATACTACGTACCTGACCCTTCTGAAAAACATCACCAATAAGGTAACTGTATGTCCTCCTAGGGCGTTCCCTCCCGGCGTTTCCACTCACCTCTGCGAGAGGATTAATGAAAGTAGAACAACAAAAGGTATTTAACACCTTTTGTTGTTCTACTTTCATTAATCCTCTCAACATGACCAAACCATCTAAGTATACTCCTTTCGATTTTTGTCACCACATCTTTTGAACCGCAACGTTGACTTACCTCATCATTCCCCAGCATTTTATTCTAAATTTTGCGTTCTATGCGTTTTAACATCGATGTTTTTCACAAAGCAGGAACGCCTTATGGTAAAACATTGCGTGCGCCATTCAGTGCAATTATCGTTTTGTGTGACAAGGTGAAGAATAGTTACAAAAGTGGGTAACTTCTCCATTTTCTACGGTTTTTTTTTGCAAAAGGTCTTTTTTTAGTAACATCTTTAAAATTACTATTAATTAATGTATGTATATTTTTGATAGTAGTCAAATACACGATTCCGGTGAAAAAGTTTCACGTGGAGTTTTTCCGCAGATTTGCCCATAATAATACTTAATTATTCTTATTTTCCTAGGCTAAAGGTCGAATTCTACCCTACTTTTAATACAGTATAAAAGTTATCCAGTATGTCTGTACAGAAACTGGTAGACGTCAACAATTTCATAACACGGATATCTTAATTTAATAAAATCAGTCCTCTGAAGGTTAGTACTGCCCAGTAATTTGGTTCTAAAGGTAGGGTAGCAATGTCAGGCCCAGGGCAAAGTTGTTTCTACACAAAATTTCTTCTTGATCAACCAATACATAAAGGTCAGAGGATTTAATCACTATAAATAGTATCAGGTATTGTACTCACTGACAGTACTGACAGTCGCGTCGGTCTAGTGCTCATGCGATGCGCGGATGCTGCGCAGGCGCGCCGCCGGAAACGGAAGTCACGGGCGCGTTCGCTCGCTCATCTGTGGCAACATGGCGGAATCATAGGTTGGTCACACTGCGCGTTATGTGGTACTGGTAATTAAATATTTGAGGTGGGGACTGTTTTTGTTGAAATAGTTATTATTTTGAATATTTTTTTTTGTTTTTTTTTTACTTTAGTTTAAGGAAAAGATTTGTTTGCTTCTATAGGTGCAATGGATAGGAGGTTGAGTGCTAAATAATAAGGCCTAAAATATGATATCTTGCCGTATAATCAAATCGTTTGGCAAGCAATGTGTGTTTGACAAAATTTTCTAACATTTCGAGGTCTGTGTGGAAAAGTGATCTACGAAAGAAGTAACGTAATTAAATTGTTTTTATTTTATCATAGTATTCCAAATTATTAAATTATACAAGAGACATAAAGTAGCCTATGTCTACCTAGGATGCCATGTATCTCCTTGCCCAAATTTTATCGAAATCCATTCAGTGGTTTAGCCGTGAAAAGGTAACATACAGACAAAGTAACTTTCGAATTTATGATATTAGTATTTTATCGAAATCCGTTCAGTGGTTTAAGTGCGAAAAGGTAAAGGTGTGTCATCGAGGTATTTAATTTCTACAGAAAACTCATTTTGAGTGCACCGATGCCCCGTGGAAACGGGATAGATATACTTTTTAGACAAAAAGGAAAAATAATGTCACCTCGTTCTCTAGGTACTTTCATTCCGTGAGCTAATGGAAAGCGGCGGGAAGCGTGACATTAGCGGGGCGTGACCCCGCGCCGTGACCCGCCGCCGCGGCGTGAAATCCGTCAAATCGCCGTGCGCCCGCGCATAGCCATGCCCGTGCTTTACGGTCACTCGAGAGGATGACTTAGAGCTGACGATTTTTCAAGTGGGTCGGTAATTTGACACAATGTAGAATTTCGGGAATAGTTTGAGATATTTTCAAATAAGTAGCAGTATGACCTAACCTGCTATTAACTTCTAACCTGTATTAATCTATTAATACACTGCTGTTTGTTGTCCCTGAGTTAATAAATAAACCCACAACAGGAGTTTTTATTTTAATTAACCCAACTTTCTCCAGACTGCCTCGTTGGTCTAGTGGTCGCAAGAGCTACTGCTGAGAATGGGTTCGATTCCCAGGTCGGACACCGTGCTAGTGGGTTTTTCTATCTAGAATTCCTCAGTAGCAGCCCGGAGTATGGATTTTTACCGGTTGATGGCAATAGGCTCGTCCCCTATTACATGGGACTTAAGCATAACTGGCGAAATGTAGGTGTAATATAGGGACACCTCTGCCTAACCCTTCTAGGATTACAGGCGTGATGTTATGTATATGTTTGTCCAGAGTATGTACCTCCTATACCTTATCTTATACTGTTATGTACTATCGACGACATTTTCGCACGACCCCCATTAGGGCGATTTTGGTGTGCACAAGCCAGTGGCTACCCCCGCCTGCATTATTTTCGTCCACCACTAGCGCTTCAGCGCACATTATAAAAAAAGAGACAATCTTCATCATTGGTCAAACTAAAACAATTAACGTTTAAAAAAAACGGTCAGCCTTCATTCATTGGTCAAACAGAAAAAGGGCGGGATAACCTACGATTTCAACGTGCAGCCGAAAATGTTTTGTAAAGGGTCATGCGTGGCTGTCCTCGATAGTACATGCCTCAAATGGGACTTTTCCCCACGGGACAATAAGACAAAAAATCCATAGAACGAAACGTTTTTCTGATGATTTGATATCTTAATTAACTTTTAGTAGAAAACGATGCTGCAGAACACAGAAAAGCTCCAAAATCGAATCGTACCCTCAATCGTGTCGTACTATCTAAACCAGTTTTGATGGTGAGCGCGGTGACAAGCATGTGTGACCGCTGAGCGGCGACTCTCGCACGCTCCTAATCGATCAGCAAATTAGGGATGACCACGCCACACTTTTCCGATAATTACGATAATAATGTAACCGTAATGTGCAACGGCGCGAATAAATTACAGTATATAAGGTGGATTCAGTAGTTTCGTCTCATGATAGATAGTCCCATGGATTTGGTAAGTTCGTGGTTTTTCGTCTTATGATGGATGGTTTCGAGTCTTCTTTGAACATTCTTTACATGTGGTGAATATTCAAAGTGTCTTTCGAAATTGTTATATGCCTACTTAGTTATAATTCTATCGTTTTATTATTTAATATTTTTATTATTCCTGGGTACGCAACGTGTTAATAATTTGAGTAAAATTGTAGAAGATTTGGGTTTTTTATTTGATGAGGGGTAGGGATTTAGGAACCTATAATCTAAGTACTACCTAACGGTTGAACATGTGTCTATCAATTTAGGAGTAAATACCTACTCTTGCAAAATAATAAGAATTTTCTCTTGAGAGAGGTTGGCATAATAACATAAAACAAATGAAAACTGTTACGAAGGTAGGTAAATGCACACACACAACAAGCCGCCAGCAAACGCCTGAATAAAACAGTCATAATCATAAGTGCTGCAAACAAAAGCCTAAAGTCAAGCTTGTTTACGATCTTTTTGTGGCATGTTGTTAATTTCACCCTGTACAAACATAAACATAACTCTAACATAAACATTACTAACTTAAACATAACTAACATTATATTTATAAACATCCAGCTGACCATTGTCCGGTTGTTCGGAAGGGGCGAGATGCTTGGAAAGCGACTCACGCGCAGTCGACACGACTCTATTGTACACTCGCAAATATTTTTAGAAATTCTCATCTAAAAGTAACTGTCTTTTTGAGATTAATGTCGGTACCTACCTATTTCTAGATTGAGGAAGAAGTTCCTTTTACTGAGAATTTTCGAGACCGTTGGAAAATAGGAATACGCTCCATTCAATTTCAGGAGGTTAGGTATGTCACATGTATGTATTCAACTATCGGAATCTAAATAAAAATTGTGATTTTTCTTCGTGTCGCTAGCACGAGTTATTCTTGTTGGCCCTAAACTTTGCCATATCCACGGTGTTATCGGTGGCAGCGCAGAGGTCACTTTGGCTGCATGGACTGTTGGCTGCTGACTGTTGGCTAAATGGACTGCACTTTGGGGCACAAAGGGCAGGATAGGAGGTGGAGCATAGTTTGTGACTCAGCTCCAAATCCACGCCCAGCTGCCGTTCCTCGGGTTGCCTCACTTTACTATTTTGGTTATTATATTAGCTTCATAGATGCTGGCTCCTTGTATGTTTCCCCCGACTTGTAACCTTTCTTGCTTTCTCTTTATCCCCGACAACAAATTGCTGCAATATTGTGCATTACCTTACTCGTAACATCATAACCATGATGAATTCTTTCTAGAAAACAGAACAAGCCTACTTTGCACCCATGTTTCGCAACATTGTATAATTATTGCGTATGTAATGCTACATGCAAGGGCTCAAGGATGACGTAAAGCCACAAAAGGAAGAGTGTACTCCTGTCTAATAATAACAATATGATACGGTGTTTTCATCTCAAAGGTAAGAAGCATGGTAATTAATAAAAATAAAAACAGTGCCAATCTACCAAAGGTAGCTACTAAGTATTGGGACTTCTTGTGTAAGAGCTACATGAGGAAATAAATAAAGAATATACATTTATTTAGTACAGGCTAAAAGGCACACAATCCATTATATTATAAATGCGAAAGTAACTGTGTCTGTATGTTACCTTGCCAAGGACTGAGGAGATATATGGTATCCTTGGGAAGGACATAAGCATTCTTTTTGTCCCGTTATCACGTTCCTGTGGGATAATGTCCGATATACATGAAGCTAGTATAATATAAAGGAGGTAAAAAAATACTAAAACAAAAAGTGTAAAGTGCGATGTAAGAAATAAGCACTTAAGTCTGTTGGGACAGGTCAACTCAAAGCTGCAGTTACTCTTTCTTCAAAAGACCCTTCCGGACATGGCCCTGCATTGTTAGATTCACATAAAATCCTAATAATATAATGTTTAGACTTTGAAAGAGACCACGGCCTCTGAGTTCGTTTCGGCATTTCTGCTTAGGGATCAGTCATCTTTTTAATGTCGGCACCAGCTAGTTTTAAACTAGTGAGTAGCAAAATATTGACGTGTAAGTGGTAAAAGGTCAACTTACAGAAATTTCATCCTATAAAGCCGAATTCACATTACCGTGTTGTGTCGTATCGTGACGATGACGCCTTCTGACGCAGCATTGGCGAATCAAAACTCATTGTGATTTGACGTAGTTTTTAACTAATTCGTTTGATTGGTGTATCTCGCGTCATGACACAACACGACACAGTAATGTGTTGGTGGCTTTATAATTAATTCAGGTCAGAATCAATATCTTTTGAATTTATAGGTTATTCTATAGTGTCATTATTCTATATATATTTATAGGTTATTCGCTGCTCTTTCTATTATCACTTTGTTTTTCTGAGTACAAGATAAAGGTGTGTGATGGTGTGTGTACGAGTATAAATGGTCATTAAATAATTATTTATTATGTTCTGCATTATTTATTACCTACCTCTAAAACAAATACTTATTTCGTTGCGTTCATTTCTAATATTATTAACATTTTCACAATTTATGCACTGTATTTCACACTGTAAAGCAATAAAGTACGAGTGAAAATAACGTGTCAATATTTACAAGTCAAACTATTTTGTGCTCACAAATGAACGCAGGCGCAGGGAAGTAGTTACAACTATGATGGACAACACTGTGAAGTCATATTTTGAAAAACCCCTGAAATATTTAATGCTTATGTCGAAATCAAAGATTGGGGAAAATGCCATCATGTTCATAAATTAATGTAATAGATTCAGACACTGCAGATTTTTTTTAATGCTAAATAATTAATGATTTATTTCTGTAAGTAGGTTTGTGCAAACTCTTTTACGCGTCAATCATATTTTAAAAACTAGATGAGATCGGCGTTTCGGCCGAAACAAACTCAGAGGTCACAGTCTCTTTTAAAATCTAGACATAATCTTGGTCAGATCATGTGAAGACCATGTAGATTGGTGTCTGAAATGGTCTTTTGAGGAAAGACCCACACAGATTGAGTGGACCTGTACAGTTAATGCACGCATATGCTCCTGGATACTTAAGTCAAATTATTACCTATTAAAAATAGTTTAAATCCGACAACCAAGACCCAATCTCGCAAAATAACAAATTTATTTTGCTCTTGTTCAAATGTACCAGTAATTCCTAAACATTATGGTGCTGGCCGAAACCGTAAATAATAATCCACTAAAAATCAGATATAAAAACATGTCGGATAATTACTCGTGGGGAATAGTCCCATGGGGGCCAGACATTAAGTATGGTAATGTTCTTTTAGTTCACCGGTCGGAATAAATACGATACTTGATGGACTGTTTGTGTCATGGAAGCGGGTTTGTGCAAGCATTCACAGATTTTGATGGGGTAGCAGGGTACGGTCGCGCTCGAAGTGTTTTCATTTGTTTATTTTTTGGTGGTTGATTTTAATGTACAGCTGCATTGTGTATGTGGTCGAAACACTTAATTTTCAGCGTAAAATTACATTTAAGGGAAGCAAATATGGTTGATTTCTTAATAATGCCACTCAATATTAACTTACTTAATTAATTAGCTACGCAAACTACAGAGGATCTAAGATTGTATTTTTACTAGAATTTGGTTCTAGTACATATTTTCTTTTTTTGTATAACCCAAAAAAGCTACGGAAACTTTAGATAAAAACCCTAGTAACTATAGCTCATGTTACTAAAATACAGAATCTACTCGAAAATTCTCTCACAACAAATCTCAGCCCATCGTACTCGACTGTACCGAGGGGTGGGGCTGGGGGGTACTCCGTGGCAGGGGAGCGCACACCTGGCCGCCGCAGCTGCGTACGCGGGCAAATCTCACGCGCAGCTTCCTTACCGCGCATGCGTGTACACACACGTACTCATATGCCACTCTCACATAGGCTAGGATGTACAGCTGTAAGTTCATGGACACACACAAACACATCCCGTGTTTGTGTTTGTGTGTATGCTGAAAGTAAATACATGAGTGGAATAGACGATGCGTAGTTTTATGGGTAACGAATATTGTACTGCTGTGTTGTAGTTTGATTTTTGTTGTTTCTCTTTTGGTTGCTGAAGTTTTTGCGTAAGTTTGGAAGAATGCTAGGAGTTTACTTGCAAGTTTTTCTCAAGTGTCATTTCAAAAGACTTTTACGGTTGTCATGAGATATTTCGAAGAATTTCGAATTGATCAGATATACGAGAACGGTTGTAGAATCTTTCTAATAATAATGGAATGAAACTTTTAAACTCATATTGTAAGTACTTATCTTCAACAATGAAAACATTCGCAGAGCACTGGAGAAGCCAACTTTACAAACATTAGAGACTTCTATCTATGATACAAACATTTTTGGATTTGTCACGATCATAGAATAAATTATTGGAAATATTATGGTTCCATTAGGGTTAAAAAGAGTCAATGTCAAGTAGATTTGAGGTTGATTAATATTTTTGAATCAAATTCAACTAAACGTTAATAGGGTAACGATAAGTAGACCAAGCCATATCTGCTTTGGTTAGCAATTACTAGTAAAATGTATGTGGATGCTATTACTGATTAGAATACTTAGTCATAGTTTTCCAGTGAATGTTTTGGAGATAGGCAACGAATCCTGGCATGGCTCTCCTCCTACCCAGCACCCTAATTGCGTAACACACTATTCATTACAATCATAATCATTTTGAAGGATATTGCTTGTCCATTGCTTCATATGTTCGAAAAGTTTGAATGCTCATCAACGTAAATAAAGCAATGAATGTTGTTGAACTGTCAGAATGAAAACGATTCCTACTAATAGTGTGTTACGCACATACCCTGCTGGACTGAAACGAAGCCAGGATTAAGCAGCAAAATTAGTTGTAAAATGCATCCTAGAAAATTATCTTAAACTACTTGGATAAATTAATGCACTAATTAAATTATGCACAATAAACGGATTTAAATACTTAATGCTCACTTTAGAGTTTAAAATTGTACCAAAAAACGTAATCCTTTTGTTTCATTATTTTTAACAAAAGAACTTCTGCTAACAAACGTTTATCTACAAGAAAGGGATGAGTAACGGAAACTCATGCACACAATACAATGAATCCCAATGAATTGAATTCACTTTCAGGCAATTCATTCGATGAAGCGACGCAAGTTGACGCAACAGGTTACGTTATTATCACAGATTTTACAAAACCGTAACATCTAATAGTTTCATGAATGGAGGATTCCTAAAAAACATTTCTTACAAGTTGTATTGTCTGTACACAATGACTGGCGCCGTCTAACAAAGCGTGTTTTACAAGTGTACAGTTCACGATAGCTCTTTATAATTCAGCCGTTATACGGTTACCTCTAATCTTCCATCCTTAGACACCTCGTTCGTCCTATTTTGTTCGGCGAGGAAGGGTGAGGTAGTTCAAGTTATGCCGGATAGGTTCTAAAAGCATGATATTGTTGTAATATCAATAGTCGCTAAACTTTTTGTCGTCATGTGTACTTTTGTGAGTTAACACCGATTAATGTAATTATGTGTGCGGTTCTCTGTCGGTACACAAAGGACCGATTAATTTAATAGTACAATCAGATGTTTAAAATGTTATTTGATACGATACAACTAAGGCTTTTGTTGGTATTGTTCCAATCTTAACGATATTGTTTATAAATATTGTTCTGTTTTCTTGACACACTTCTTTCAGGTTACTTAAAAATGTTTGGGAAAGTGATAATTCATTAACTTGTGCTAATAAATATAAAGAACAATTGGCATCTATTTACTCGTATTAGCACTGTTATAGAAAACAATTTCGGATGATGAGCTTGACGTTGCGTTTTCTGCTAGGTCACTTTTTTACTTTTCATTCCAAATGGGTTACAATACCGAATACTAACCGCTTTGTTTTTTTATATTTCTCATGTTACTTTGATCAATAGCTAACAGTATCGTAGACATACCTCAAGAAGACGCAAAACATTAGAAAGAGACCTATGTTAAAGGAAATATTTCTTGGGATGGATAATATTATAACGGCTGAAAAAAGGCAAGATCAATAATTACCAAGAAGCAAAAAGTGGTATAAAAGGGACTTAAAAATCTGAAAAAGTGCGTATATGAAACTAACCTAACATGGCTATGATAGCCACATAGTCCCATGTATATAATTGACCTAAACACATTTGTGAATACATATATCCCACGCCCCGTCACCCGTGTTGGGTTACCGCCACTTTTTTCTCAAAAGAGGCGGGATCTCGTTTCCCGCTGAAAGTCTACACTGCGCAGTTGCACGTGCACGACTTTTAAACACAAAATGGCGGATAAATAGCAGTTTTTTTTTCACTTAATCTGGTTTACCTAGACTGTTTCCTAGATTCTGCAATACTCGCGTGATTCACAGTTGTAGTATTTTCTGTGTAATCTGGGTAAAGTAACAAGTTACTTATTTGAATGCAGAACAAAGTTATGAAATAGGCTACTAAGGTTTAGCATAGATTTTACGTCGCACATAGTTATTGGGGAAAGTTCGTATTTTGTATAAATTATTCCATGTCTGAACATTTCGTAATTGTTATTGTAAATTGCATCTAAGAGACAATGTAATGAATATTACGGTTTGCCACCAAAAGGAATCCCGTGGATGGTATCATACATAAAAGACGTAGTGCTTTTGAGATAACCTATAACTATTTAGGGATTTTTATATAGTAGGTGTTGTTTAAAAAAATGTTTTGTCCTTTGTTTCATTTGAACTTTTTTTCATTGATAGATAAGCCAAACGTCTTATTTCTTTTTTAAACACGTCCTGCAATAAGTTCTTAAAGCGAAGTCGGGCCAATCCTTTGAGCTGCAATCCACGGATACACAAAAGAACGGAAATCGATGCTTAAGCTCAACCCGCTCGCATTTTGTTTTGAAGATTACAAATAATGAGAGGTTACGTTTTTTCACCACATATATCACCGCATTCAATCAAAAGATGGAACTTGAAAATCGTGGTATTCGAAAACCGACATTCCAAGCATGCATTCACCTATTAACTGGTTCTAAACTTGAAATTCTCAAACTTCGACAAAGGCTATTTTGTTTCGCAAGATGCAGTTCTCATAGAAGGGGTTTCAAAACATATCTAACGGTAGGAAGTAGGTGATTATTGTGATCGGATATCCGATAGGATGTGACGTATCAGGTACATTTATTTTTAATTGTTGAGCGACCTTGTCGGATTATAAAAAGTTTTATATGTAACATGATGTAGAATCAGAGTTTTTGTTTTGCATAGTTCAAAGAAGGTCCGCTAGTGTGAATTGTGATCTATCCGAAAATATTTTTCATGTAAATAAAAACTCTTGCGTTGAAAATAAGCTTGCTCGACACGCTCAATACATAACTCCTTGGTAGCTTTCTAAGTTACCAACGTCGCAAAGGTTTCTGCAAATAACTTTAAAACTCCTAGGCCTGCTGGTAATTAGCTAAAGGGCATCTCTCGCTGTTTGAGAAAAGATTTGAAATTACTTATTTCTATCTGTCGTTTTGCAAATAGGGCCCCTTTAGACGTGGTCTCCAGATACGCCAGATGTGGAATTCATAACCCATGCCATAATAATATGCCACATAGTTATGAAGCGTTAACCATAAATACACATTAGACACCACAATTCATCACACCGGAATGTAGAAAATACAAAACAAATTGCTCTCAACCAACCCAGATATTAACACTACTAACATTCAAACAAAATATCATCGGATCATAAGGAAAATTCTTCCAGTATTGCTGCAGAAGGCAGGAGAAACCGCCGAGTCACCGGCGCGGGCGCATCGGCCCGTGGGGGCGACTGCTTTGATGTGAGCCGACGTTCGACATCGTCTGATAGCCGACAAAACGACAACCACGGAGTACGTGGCTGAAGTTAGTGGTTGAAGCGATTATGAGGGAAAAGGGTAATTATTGTTATTATTATGCTGCCTATGCTGTCCCACTGTTGGGCAAATGCCTCCATCCAAACTTTCGAAATTGGCGTAATATTTTCAGACTTTGGACTAAGATTTTTGGGCCAGGATATCTCTCTGTGCGTGTAGGTATACAGTTTTCTTGCAACAGAAACATCAACAATTCATAAAATAACTACCGAATTTACTTTAATCAAATCAGTTCATTTGCATTTTTTTTAAAATTCTACTTATCACGAAAGGCTTCGTCGGTTAAAGATTGTAAACCAACCTGCACAAAATCTCGCTGTGTAGACTTGCGTGGAGTGTGCTGTCAGTGTTATCCCGGCTAGGTTAATCCCTAGCATCAGTGGCACTGAGAGTTCACTCCACGCTCACTTCACTTAAGTTTTCACGGTGAGATGGTTACAGAATAGCACTACTGCTCCCAGCGATTTGAACAAACGATTTAGGATCGTTTCTATACTAAATTAACTTCAATATCCAATAAAGTACACAAAAACCTATCAAAATCGTTCATAACATAGACCATAATCTAAAAAACGACACTGCGATCCTCGGACACTTGTGAGATGATGGTGTGAATTGAACGCTAAGATGAATAAGCCAGTCTGATAAACAACTGCGCGAGAGCAGTAATTGGTCAGTATCGGGTTTGTTACCTCCAGATATTTTGTCATTTCATTACGGCCAATGTACCTTCATCTTGGAAAATTTAGAAGGTGTTTGAAATTGATAGGGGGAAACACATTATCGATATTATGTAAAGTGAAAGAGCAATGAACTCTTCCCCGTTTTAATATTCTTGTAAATTCTATTTTTTTTTTCTCTTTGCCAACTGAGCCGATGACTATTCTTCGTCATGTAGTGAACCTAATATTATTTATGTATATTTAAGTGTTGGCTTGTACAAAAATTCTAATGTAAATGCTTAATAAAAATATAAATTGAACTGCAAGATGTTGCAATTACGAGTTATCAATTGAAAACTCAAAGGAAAAGTGTTATCCATCCATACTAACATTATAAATTCGAAAGTAACTCTGTCACCCCAAAACCACTGAACGGATTTCGATAAAATTTTGCAAGGAGGTAGATGGCATCCTGAGGAAGAACATAGGCTAGCGCTTTTTCTCCCGGTAGCACGTTCCAGTGAGATATTTTCCGACATCCACGCGGGCAAAGCCGAGGGCAGAAGCTAGTATCGAATAATACAAATGGAAACTTTCTCTTACTAGCTTCTGCCTGCGACTTCGTCCGCGTGAAATTTCTTACTCCTCCGACCCATCGCGTCGCATTGCATCACCTGGCAGCGCTATCACTTAGTTTTCTATTTTTTTTGCTCGGCTCCTAATATAATAATCTATTTTTTTTCAGCGGACACAGGCCCATAATTTTTATCCTTAACAAAACTTGTGTTAATGAAAAAGACTTAAGACTATGTTAGTAGCACTTCACTTTGCACTAGCTAGACTTTGTGCTGTCTTGTGGTACGCGTCCGCAGAAAAGACGGAACACCACATCCTGCGGCCAAGAGCCTTCTTCCATGACAAGGGGCAACTAACAATTCGGTACGCGCACCACGAATGCCTTAAAATTGACGTTGTGGCGCGACTCCAGAAACTGCATGTACCATATCTTCTGGCGCACGTACTCCATGATGTCCTCCACCTTAGTAGTGTAGTGCTGGCGTGAGCTGTACACCGGAGTGTTCGGCTTTGCGGCACGCAGGCCTACTTCGGGACCCGTAAGAGCTTTGCCGTAGCAGTTCTTGTTAGTTTGCGATCGGTGCTTCTTCTTTGGCACCGTCACAAAACCCTCATCAGTATCAGCTCTTAAGGCCTCAGCTCCTAAGGGTCATGGCGTGATGTTACATAGCCTGTAGCTGCCCCCAAATTTGGGCTATCAAACGCAAAAAGATTTTTTTCAAATTCGACCAGTAGTTCCAGATATAACCCCCTACATACAAACAAACAAATTTTACCTCTTTATAATAATATTATAGTATAGATGGAACTACCTGGACTGCTTCGTTGGTCTAGTGGTGCGACCACTTATCGCTACTGCTGAGCATGAGGTCCTGGGTTCAATTCCCAGGTCGGGCAACGTGTTATTGGGTTTTTCTATCTGGAATTTCTCAGTAGCAGCCCGGAGTCTGGATTTGTGCCCGGTTGATGGCAATAGGCTCGCCCCTATGGTATGGGGACTTAAACATAACTGGCGAAATGTGGGTGTAGTATACACCTCTGCCCAACCCATCAGGAAAACAAGATAAATGATGTTATGTTATGTTAGATGGAACAAAGTTTAGCTATAGATGATTGTTACACGTGAAGTCGTTTTATCAACATTTTATGTAACGAAATTACCTTCCAATCTAACTACTGGGATAGTTAGATTGGAAGGTAATTTCATTTCAGTGATAGTGAAAGTATCTGAACAGCATTTTTAATCTATTTCGTTTTCGATTGGAAATCTTTCTTACAAACCAGGAACCAGATAACGAAAAAAAAAAACTTTAACATTGTGAACATTGCCATTGGTTGAACCATTGAAGGGAAATCAAATGGGCATGGTCACTTTTTCATCACGGTTTTTTAATGCAAGTAAAAAGTTCTATTACATTACAGCAGCTCGCAAATAAGTGAAATGTTTTAATTGAAGTCTGCAAACACCACAAGATTAACTTACGCGCATTTTTATTAAATGGCAAAATCGAAATCTGTACAAATGTAGAAATTGGCAAATGCTTTTGTAAACGTTAAATATACACTGTTTGGCAATCGAAGACACTGTCCAAGTCTTAAAATATGCGAAACACCTTTTCTAGTTTTGTATCTAGATCAAATGTTCGCAGCAAGAGGACGACAGAATTATAATTCTGTGGTAAAATTACTTTTATGTTAATGCACCATTGGAAGCTAGGTAGACGATGAGGGATCAAAACAGGGTCCAAGTCAAACCCTAGTTCGACAACGTAATGCATATCACAGGAAGAGACATCGGAAATCCCATTTATTATTGTATCCATCAATATACCGTTTATTTCCTCAAATTCATGCATTACAATGATAATGCAAGAATTACCATCATTCTATTAAGACAGTTCCACGACACTTGGTGAGATTACTCACGTGCTGGTTTGTTGCGCAGTGTGTTTCCTACGTGATCTTCAAGTGTGCACCGTGTCTAATGTCAGCACGCAGTGGGATTGACATTCTAATGAAGGAACTGAAGGAATTGCAAATGCTCCTTATAGATATAGATTCTCTTGAATTTCATGGTGGTGATTATAACAGCTGACCTGTGTAGCCTTGTATTCTTTTGGACCTTGAGGACAGCGGTAAATTGGAGTTGTGGAAGAGCTCGAGGGTATATACTATGCAGTAGGATTAACTGTACCTGTAAGACAAATTAGAAGGATTCTAGATATAATGGTTAAAAAAGGGATCGATAAGCATCACGTAAGAGTTTTATGTGAATGTTTCCACCATAGCGAACATAGTTGTCATGGAGTTAAAAATACCTTAAAATACAATTACTTTAGTACCTAAAGTTAAATGACTCACTTGTCAGTACCGTTAATTTTATAAGCTGTTTACATTCAATATTATAGTGTTGCTTGGCATTGTATGAGTCAGTTTTTGGTATTTTAATATAACATTTGTATGTACTTTTCTTTCAGATATGATCTTACAACAGCTGAAATTACAGTGTATCTGCTGATGGCTTACAGGGATTACAATTGAGTCAGAAATACTTACATTCTTAACTATACGTCTTTATTTCTTTACCTGATCTGTGGTCAGTATGATTGCATTGGCTGTAAAACTGTCATCAAACTTAACATAACATCTACGCAGTTTGAATCAGAATACAGTCGTACTTCGACCATATGTTTTATTGTTTTACATGATTTCATGGCACATTAACATCTGTGTCAATAAACGTGTTGCCAGCCACAGGACGCGACAGTCGTACATTATTGCGGCTGTAGGTTTCTGTTGGGTTAGGGTACAGTAGATATATAGTATTTTTAATACAAAGCACCATTACTGCATTACTGCAGCGGCCAACAATGGAGACATTGATGACCGATGAAATGTGAGTGATGTGAAGTTAAAAAAAAACTGATATTTCATGATATTTCCGCGGTCGATACAAAAAAACCGGCCAAGTGCGAGTTTGACTCGCGCACCGAGGTTTCCGTACAAACCTGTAGTAAAATTCACAGTACCCTGTGGGTTTTGATTCCCTTGCGAGTGTCGAAAATTTTCGGAAATTTGCGGCATAAACGGCTGTTTCTTTTGGCTTAGAATTGGTTTTTTTCACAGCTCCAAGGGACAGTAGGCCTGAGTATTTGATATAAATTCCAGCTTGATACCTCCTCGCGTTCCTGAGAAAAAAGGTCTTGACAGACAGACAGACGGACGGACGGACAACAAAGTGATCCTATAAGTGTTCAGTTTTTTTCCTTTCGAGGTACGGAATCCAAAAAATCAGTCCTTAAACACTATAGTCACTCATAATATTTAATCACAAACGTGAAATATAATTTAAAAGTGTTATTTTAAGAATATTATCTTCGTCAATTTGTGATACGAAAGACATCTTCTGATGGATACAGGCCTTTCCGAGGATCGCCACAACGAATGGCCCAGTCCTGCCTTTTTTTTTGTGTGGGAAATCATCAAATCCCCCATCCCGCTCTGGGTGGAGTGGGAGGGCGTGTCAGACTTTTACTGACTAAACCCACCCGTGTTCCTTCAGTTGCTGTGCCTGGGCCACGATATCTGTTTCGAATTTCCCGCGACCCTGAGGTATCGGCAATATCGGACCCCGTCATTTAGTGCTGACATCTCTTTGAGGCTACCGGACGGTGAGCTACCCATTGCTCGCCGTCTGCAAGCCCGGGCGTTTCCTGCCACCTTATGCGAAACAGGAACCTCCCGAAACAACTGTGTCCGGTGAGGACCTAGGCGGATGGTGAGGACGCCGTAGTGCCTCTCCAACCACTCCTCAAAGAGCATGCGGCACGCCACAATAGCGACGATATGTCCATCGTCGCTATTGTGGCGTGCCCAGTCCAGTCCTGCCTGCCACTCCCATTCGGTGGATTCCAGAGACCTTTGTCGACTACTTACCTAGATTTTATGAGGTTAGATGATATCTATCTCGTTCAGTTAAAACATTTGATAAATTGGTTTAGGTATAGCATTTATTGTTGCATTAAGTAAATTGAATAGTTTCAGGGCCGCTGGACCCACGGTTCGGTTTATCAAATAATAAAATGTCGTTCAATCAACTCAGCTTGTTGCAGTCCACTGCTGGACATGAGGCCTAGGTCCAGCAGTGGACTCCCAGGTTGCATCACAACACCCTGTCCTCCGCCTTCCGCATCCAGTCGCCGCCTTTTTAAGAGGGTACCGAGCTTTTTATACACACATCAAACGTTTTTACAACCCTTGTTTGAAGTACTCGTAGTAAACAATTAGATAAACTCTAGGGAAATAAATTGGCATTCATGGGGATATATATTAGGCAGTATACACGATTTGATACAGTTGGCTCAATGGAATATATTCGCGAAGTTACCACTTTAAGAGTATTTTTTCCGCTATTTCCATACTTATTTAAATTTAAATAAGGAATTTTATATCATGATTATTTTACTAAAATATAGTTCATAGATGACTGGAGCATCTAAAACTATCGTGTATAAACGATAGTTTTAGATGGAGAAATAAATGATGAAAATAACAACGTAACATTTAAAAAGTGCAATTTTTTTTTTTTGTGAAGGCGTCTCGCAGGTCAACAAATGAGGTTGTCGTCTGCTTATGCGGACTTGCCTGTGGTTGCCCTAATAAATTAAGGCCTCCAGGCAAAAGTATCGTTATTTTCTTAACTCTTTATACGTAAACAAAAAGCACTATAACCATAAGCAAATCACTATAACCATAATAAGTGTAAGCACTGTTTTTCTAAAACTGTTTAAAAATAAACACATTTATAAATGTAACAAATACAATAATATGACAGAATCAAAGTGTAACCTTTTATATGTGATGGTTAATAAGTGTAACCAAAATGAGTAGTTTTAGGTATAATTGCACGGTACCGCAACAACGCGCGGCGCACAGACTGACGCGGTGTTGCCAAAATAGCCGCAATCCAGTCGAGATTGGGGACACGTTTATGGGTTACACATATTAACACTTTTAACACTCTTATATCTGTTACAGATACATTACTGTTACAATATTTTTTTGTGTTTTGGGTTAACACATTGAAAAACACATTTATACATAAGTGTAACATTTTTGATTCTGTAATCAATTTAAAATGTAACACTTATAATTCTGTAACCTTCATGAACGTATTTTGAAGTCCCTGCCCTAAGTTCGTTGGAGGCTGGGGTTGGCCCATACTACGCTTACCGATACGCGGTGTCCACTCCAGATAGACTCGTCTGCACTACCGAATAATAGTAGTTTCTTCGTATGTTTACAATCTATAAAATCAATACATCACTTGTTATACCTATTCAACAAAAGAGTTTAGTAAGTTCTTTATTATTTAAACCTAAATGAAACAGAGTAAATCTAGCGATTTTATTGTTCATAACTGTTTCTTGAATGGCAGTATTATACACTGAGCCTTTGAAAGACTTCGAATAATTGATTCGTACCTTTGTGTGGCTTATTTCTTGTTTATATTACATAATTTGGTAATAATCTGTAAGTGATCTTACCTTTTATTGGTGCTTTGTAATGAAAATGAATGTGTATTGTGGTTTTGTATAGGAATGCTGTATCATGTGGTGTTTGTTGTTGTTTGTAGATTAATAAGAATGTTACGTTGATCTCGTAATCTTTGTTTTGTTATTCGATTGCAGCAAGCAGTTACAAGCGATTGAGCAGTTTTGTGTTTATTAATTGTAAAACATTGAAAAAACCATTTATACATGAGAGTTTCATATTTGATTCTGTAATCAATTTAAAATGTATAACACTTATAATTCTGTAACCTTCATGAAGGTATTTTTAAGTAACATTTACTGGGTTAGCGCCAGGTATTTAAGCACAACATTTCGGTTGAGAAAGTGGTTGAAAACCAAAACACAAATCCATCTTCACACGTAATATCTACGACATGCATCTTTCCTAAGATACAGCTCAGAACTTTCTCTCATTTGCTATTAAAGTAAGTAGTACCTAACTTGTCTAACTACTTATCTTCAAAAGCACATAGCAAATACTCGCATATTAATTCCGCAGGTAAACACACCCTTGTCTGGTATAATCTGCAAAAAACACGGGAATATAATCCTTTCCGGCGCATGGGGCAGTTTCGTCTTTCGGCAGTTTCGGCAGACTTTGTGACGCCGAAAGCCGAGCGAACGACGAACGGCCAAATTGGTAATCGTTTGGCGGCAATGTTAAGGTATTCAGGTGTTCTTAGGGTTGATCGGAACATAGAATTATTATTTGATTATTATGATTTGATGTTTTCTTTTGTGGTATTTCTAAATATACTTTTATGTAAGTGCCAACGATAACACAAGGGTATTTATTTTAGTTTTAAAATCCATGTGATGTGTGTTGGTGGAAATTAATTCAAAAGAAAATGACTATTAACTCCAAGCACGAATCATTTCTTCAGGTGATTGTTAGCCAATTAAATCATGCAAAAGATTACCAAGGGATATTACAGTCATGCCAATTCGTACCCTTATTACGGCCGTCACTTCGACATTTGAAATCAAGATACGAATAATTCGATATAAAGATTGCAAAGTATCATATTATATGTTTAGCTCCTTTAGTTCTGTGTTGAGCTGCATGACAACTGACAAATGCGTGCGCTGACTGGACAGGTCCACTCATTCTGTGTGGTTCTTTCCTCGAAAGACCATTTCAGATATCAATCCACATGGTCTTCACATGACCTGACCAAGATTATGTCAGGACTTTAAAAGAGCCTGTGACCTCTGAGTTTGTATCGGCGTTTCTTCTCAGAGTAGTCAGATAGGAAATGCCGATCTCACCTAGCTTTTAAAATATGATTGACGTGTAAAAGTGTTTGTACAAACCTATTTACAGAAATAAAATCATTTATCATTTATATTATAAATAGTGGCAACCCTGAGCAGTTATCACTGCAGATCGCATATTCCACAGAAGAGGATTACCAAGTTTGTCATTACTGCTTTCTAGGAAGGTATACTCCAGGTAGTCAATATAAGCATTCTTTGTCATAAAATTGCAGGGGACACCACACATAAATATGGACCTTAAAGTTTCCCACCACAGAGTTGAATTTAATTAAGGTTGTGGTTAAAATAATTTGGTCAATTTATTTTCAATTGGTGCTAAAATTAGCGTGATTTTCGTGTATGTTACCGTTATCTATGAATGAATGCAAGTAATTATGATTTTATGAATGGTACGCTCATCGCCTGATTTGGGATTAGTTGGGAGGTCGGCTTAGGTATATCGTACTGATTGTGTATTTAAATGTGTTTATTTTTAGATTGACGAATGTGATTTCAAATTGTAGGAAGGAACGATTAGGAAAACAGACTTCTAAATTTTTGGTAGCACATAAATAAGGACCTATGTACACGGAGTTTCTTGCGCACCAATCAGGTCGCGACAAAAAGGCAACTTGCGCTGCATATTAAGGCGATAACGCGTCGAGTTATATTCTACGTGCGTGCGTAATAAAAACGCTCTCTGCTTCTGCCCTAAACAGTACTAATTTGACTATGATCCCGCTTACTGGTGGAAAGCAATGGATGAGGATAGAACAACTGCTGACAACCTGAATTAACTGTTCCTACAGAACAATCGAAGAAACCAGATTCTAGTTGCTAGATTGTGTCTACAAAGTTTTTCAAAGTGTCCAATTAGTAAATATGCTAACTAGTACCATACTTAGTTTGTATCAAGATAGGGTTGCCAACCCTACTATTTATTAAAGTATCCTACTACATTGTTTAAAGTAAAAAAAACAAGTACAAAATGGCGAAATCAACGCAATAGGGCCAGATTGATGTCATAAAAGCTGAATTAATAGTTGGTGGTCATATTAGTTGTCATTTAAAAAAAGTTGGCAACCCTAATCAAGAACGACGCAACTTTTGTTCGCAAGCTAGAGGCAGAATCTCGAAGCATACCTATAATGAAGAAAGCTGGAACCCTTGCTGACTGTTGCCTACTAGCTACACATTCGTTATCTTTAAGAAAGCCCTATCATACTGACCATGAAGAAGTATTACCTACTATAATTTTAATGAGTCAGCACATTCCATACAAATCTTACTTAACGCGACTATAAAGAAGTTAGTTGACAGCTACAACGTCACAATATGTCGAAAAGGTCAATAGAATTCTATTTTCAAATTAATTGTAGGTACCTACATTACATTACTATTAAGTACTCTTTGTTGGATACAATCAGAAATGAAATTATCCGAAAAGAACCGAAGTTACCGACATAGCTTGCAGAGTAAGCAAACTATAACCATGTTTGTCGAAGGACCGATGGCCGGTGGAGCAGACGAGTCCTGGAGTGCCGGAAAGCGTAGTGTGGGACGCCCTCTAGCTAGACGGACCGACAACCTTAAGAAAGTGGCTGGGACAGACTGGTTTCGGAATACGTTCCTTCGATTTCTCCTGTATCCCATCATCAGAACTTAAAAAGTATAACCTTAATTTTTTAAAATTTTATTTAATGAATTTATTTTTGCTATAGGGACACCTCTGCCTAACCCTTATGGGATTACAGGCGTGATGTCATGTTTATGTTTTTTTATTTAAAGACATTAAAATACAGAGGTGTTACTTAAATTCTAAACTTGCCAAACTTTAATGTTTGATGGCGTGAAATTTCGAATCGGTACAACTGCAGTCTTCGAGTAACCGGGGAACATAGACCAAAAAATACCGATGAATTGAGAACCCCTTCCTTTTTTGAAGTCGGTTAAAAAGAGGTAGAGAGATTTCGAATTGCACACAACATATTAAATGACACGGGGAAGAAGAACGACATGTCTTAATCACGAGCGAAGTAGAGACAAGACAATGTGTATCTTGAAAGGAATTAGTGAAACGTTGGTGGGTTTACCTAGAGAGCACTTTGACACTGTAAAGTTAAACCCCCCTGTCCTCATTTTCATGACAGCCGTCACTGCAATCGTCATGTGGCGGCCACCGCTCTTCTAGAAAACCGAAGCTTAACTTGCCAAGTTTTGACGTATCTTCCTCTGCTGTTTACAAATTATATCATTGGGCCCACGTATCGTTTCTAACCAAGAAAAAGACGTCCACTGTTGGACCGCCTTCACGCATCAAGCACAACTACTGGTCCAGCGTAGCTCGTCGTCTCCAGGGGATTCCACCTTCATCAGATAAGTTATGGATATTGGTATCCAAGATTGTGAGTAATATGAAGCCAACCTAATCAATGCACAAGCAGAATGATCAGCAAGAATAGTATAATTATATTACTACTAGCACTTGGCCCGCGACTTCGTCAACGCAGAAAAAACAAAAAAATATGTAGCCTACGTTCATCAGACATAATTTTGGCTTCTAATGGTAAAACAATTTTTCAAATTGGTCCGGTAATTTCGGAGCCTATTCAATACAAACAAACAATCAAATCTTTCCTCTTTATAATATTAGTATGCATTGTACGCAAAATACTCGCAGTGTCGTAGAGTTGCGGACACCAGCCCGTATTAACTATTACCTAGTTTCGATTTAGACCTAATTACATCTCATCATCAGCGTAGCATAAGCATAATCAGCCTTTCATGTTCCCACTGCTGGGACACAGGCCTCCTCTCTGTGAGAGGGAGTGGGCCGTAATCTACCACGCGGGCCCAGTGCGGGTTGGTAGATCTCACATGTCTTCGAATTTTTGGTTCTAAGACATGCCGGTTTCCTCACGATGTTTTCCTTCACCGTTTTGAGAGCAGTGGTGATGAAATAATTTACACAAAGTAAAGCGCCTGTCTGGGTTCGAACCTACGACCGACAATTCGTAAGTCGCAGCCGTTACCACTGGGCTATCACTGTCTCATAGCGTAGTGTTTTCCCATAAAAGTTGGGACGACTTTCAACCTTACGTAATGCAACTAAATCAACGACCTGCCTACCTGACCACAACCCAGTAACTGGGTAACACGATAGTCTTCGGTAAGACTGTTTAACCAAACACTGCATCTATGGGGAAAAACAGTATCACAATTTCCGTCTCTCTATCACTCTCAAACTTTCAACTTAACCAAACAATTCCGAATAAATTAAGTAATAACTCCTCCACACTTCATGCTAACCGATAATTAAATTTAACTAGAAGGTTACTAAAATAAATGTAAAGTCCCGCCTACGATTGCCAGTTAAAATTCCTTGAAGACATTGTAATTACTTTACAGTGCTGCATCTAAAACCGAACGTCAATCATTTGTGGCGACGCGTCATTACCGCACGAGGTTAGTAATAAAGTTATCGAATTGTATACTGTACAGTCAGCTACGGGTGTTTGTTTTTTTGATCGCGAGTGTAAAAGTTTTAAATGTCGAACAAGTGTGTTGAATTTTTCGGATGAATGAAAATGGCGCACTGCTAGAAAATTAGACAATGCATATTCATTTTTATAATTTTTTTACTAACAATGATTGATTGTTTACTGTATTGACATAGCCTCAATAGTCGCCTGACTTAAACATAGGTCGAGTACTACTAGGAGTCGAAAAATTCATCACACTTGTTCGACACAAGTGATGAGTTTTTCGGATTATTGAAAACTACGAACTTTTTCGATGACTATTGGAGTAGTGTTCTTGAGTGGAGACAGCGAATCAGCAAAAGTAAGGTAGGACTCCCAGTCAGGCTAGTCGGAGAGTAGTGGAGTAAATGTCGTGCAATAGGAGCGGCCTATGTTCAGCAGAGGACTGCAGGCTTATGATGATGATGACGACCGTTTTCCTGAAAAAATAGAATATATGGACTTTGGTTTAGTATTTTCTGTTTTTTATTTATAATTGCATTGAAATAGATTTGCTCTAATTAACATTAATGTAAGATTTTTTGGGAAATCTGTCCAGATATAACTAGTATAGGAGACAGTATAATTACATACTGTGCTGCATCTAACACTGAACGTCAATCATTTGAGACGACGCGTTATTACTGCATAAGGTTAGTATAGTTACTCGTACAAGTTATCGAATTGTACAGTCAGCTATGGGTGTTTGTTTTTTTGATCGCGAGTGTAAAATATTGTTGAACGAAAACAAGCGTGTTGAATTTTTAACTAATTAAAATGAATGTGGAAAATTTGACAATGCATTTTCATTTAACCAACTTACTCAGCAAAGCGCCACTGACGCGCGCCTTGCACGCACTCAATGACACTGCTGACAGCATCGATTTATTTTCCTGCTCTCTGAATGAATTCACAAAAATAATATTGTATGTTTTATGTTATTTAAGATAGTATAATAAGGACCACGCTACCGCATTAGGAATTTTCCTGTAATGATAGCAGTAATTGTGTTTTTTTTTTTTTTTTGACCTAACCTCAATAATACTGAGTGACATATAACTACTTTAGCTTAGGAATACAGGCGAGATGCTATGTTAAGTGTATTGAAATAGGTTGAATCTGTAATTAACATGATTGTATGATCTTTTTGGTAAATCCTTCCAGCTGTAACTAGTATAGATTCCTTTTGATTAGGGCTTCAGTATTGGAACTAGTGTGACCTTAATACGTATATATATAGAAACTTTTGTCTTCGTAAAATTCGAGAATTAATATAACATAGCTGTAAAATCGGTCGCTGCACATTTTTGTGCTTACTGTACCGTTGCAATTTCAAATAATCTTAGTATGAAATGAAAATTGATGATTTTAATGAATATAAGGATTTTAGCACAGCAATGCCTTGACAAGATGTCAGTGTAATTTTAAATGCGCAATAATATTACGACAAAATTTTAAGTTTAATAACTTTTAGCTACTGATATTTTAGTTATTTCTAGAATGAAGTACTTATTTTAATAATTCATTTTAACAAAAATATGATAAAATATAGTCAAATGGGTCGTTTTTCTCCTAACTGAAGTAAAACTTCTTAGGCGTTGATTCGATAATTGGACGAGATTTAAGAGTGAAATTTTCAAGGACGCGTCACGTTTTGGCACATTTTGTTACACGAAACAGAAGGAAGATATGACTCTCTCTGTCTCTCACTCTTATTATTTACTTCTATCACGTGTACGGTGCTTCACGCACAATTTTTTAAAACATCACCTTGACAACCGCCAGTTCTACACTAGCAACTAAAGTATAAGTGCAGAACTGCCTGTGATAGGATGATTGAGTTGAAGTATTGCCATTTATTTATTTGTTCTATTACTATTAACACTTATCTGTAGAAAAACACGAAACATAACAGTACTCCATGAATATCCACAACACTATTCACAATTCAAAATTAAACATATGACGTATCGTGAGAATTAGGCCAAACTCACAGCGTATAAAAAAGTCATTTGTTCCCAATAATTACTACAGCGATTAACATAACTATCCTAACGTGTGTTGACGTATTACAGTTAAACGAATACCGCCCACAGGGGAAGGGAAATAAAATAATATTATAAGTTAGATAAGCTTGTCTGTCATGCAAATCGATCATTAGGAGTTAATATTCCTTTTGATTTTAAGTAATTTATATGAAATTATGTGTAGAAAAGTTTTTGGAAGCATGCGGAAGCCTGCTTTTTATGATAAATGTTCGTTTTCTATTCGATTATGTAGATGAAAGGGACCGATATGTATCGATACTGAATGATCGATTGCGTCATAATCACCTCTAGAAACGTATCATGGAATCTAATGTACGTAAATATTGTATTTGTTGTAATCATTCCGTAATGACTATTTTAGAAAAGTTATGATAGGAGGTACAGTATCTATTACTATACATACACCATTTCATATTTACCTTTTTAGTGTGCGTGGCTTGCGTTCCATGGAGATCGAAGACAAAGAGGTTAAGACATAACCAGGAGTATTCAGAGTTGTGAGTACATCCTGGTTAAGGTTAGAGAACTACACAAGATAAAATAATACATAACCTACATACATAATCAGCCTACAAGGTTCCCACTGTTGCGACACAGGCCTCCTCTCAGTGAGAGGAAGTGGGCCGTAATTCACCACGCTAGCCCAGTTCGGGTTGGTAGATGTCACATGTCTTCGATTTTTTTGGTTCTCTGACATGCCGGTTCCCTCACGATGTTTTCCTTCACCGTTTTGAGAGCAGAAGTGTTGAAATAATTTACACAAAGTAAAGCGCCTGACTGGGTTTGAACCTACGATTTACAATTCGTAAGTCGCGGCCGTTTCCACTGGGCCACGTCGCGCTGCATCACAAATGCCTCTTCTCATACAGAGAAGGCATGAGTATGGAACACAAGTAACCACGCTCGCTCAGCGGGTTGGGGATTATAGACTTATATTGATTACTTTCCGTTTCCTTCTGCTATCCAGGATGAAAAGAAGCCCTTACCCAGGTCATGGTCTATCTGCGTGCCAAACTTTCATCTAAATCCGTTCAGTCGTTTTGTTGTGAAAGCGTAACAAACAAACATACTTCCGCCCTAGGTTCTACTACTAGCTAGCTTCAGCCCTCGGCTACGCCTACGTGGATGACGGAAATTATTCCATGGGAACGTGCTATCGGAAAAAAAAGTTGCCTGTGTCAAATTGCCAAATTTTATCGAAGTCCGTTCAGTGGTTTAGCCATGAAAAGGTAACATACAGACAAAGTAACTTTTGAGTTTATAATGATAAGTATTGATAAGTTAGGATATAAGTAAGGATAGCTAAGACCAGGTTTCCTTACAATGTTTTCCTCCAACGGTAAGGTACATTATATACTTGCTGGGATTTGAACCGACAACCTGGACCATAACGACATCATACACGCGATAACAAAAAAAAAGTAAGTTTATTAAAACTTCAGATAATCATATCTTAACCATAAAACTGACAACTGACGAGACGACCCAACAGTGATTGAAAATTCAAATTAATTGTTCTGGGTACATTTTTACGGTAAAAAGCAGTTGCAGACCTTTGTAAAAAAGAAGCCAAAAATATCAATTAATAACTTAAACCATATTTTAGTTCTTGATTATTATCGTTAAGTTTTTATAAGAAAGGTTAGTCCTTAATTAGTCGATTGCGGTTTACGAAAACATACGTTTTCTAAATTTTTCGAGAAAAAAGAAAGAAAAAATAAAGGCATGACCTTGGCTTAATAAAACTTCAAAAAACTACAAATTTGTAATTAAAAAGAAACCCTTTATGATTCCAACACCACGTAAAGTCACAACCGTTTTTTTGACTCTCATTAATAAAACAAAGAGTGACAGACTCAAATTATTTCATTATTTGAGCCCTACTGTTGCAGTTATCGCTCCATCGCCCCTAATTTATTACTACCAAGGTACACCATGGAAATTATTGCCTACGTATTATAATTTCTTTATGCTAATAAACTTCCCGGTAGGTGTGAAGTGGTTTGATTTGCACGGAAGTTATAGTTCAGGATTAGTTGTAATTGTATCAAAATGTTAAGGTATTTTGGGTCTTATGGTTTCTTAATCATCTCTCAGGGCCAGATGAAAACCAGCGTCAGACACTAGTTGTCTGGCATTTTTGCTGAACTGGGCCTTTTTGCCCCAGCCGTGAGGCACATCATTCATCATCATTTCAGCCGAAAGACGTCCACTGCTGGACATAGGCCTCCCCAAAGCATCGCCACTTCGAACGGTTCTGCGCTTCCCGCATCCAGCGGATTCCTGCGGCATTCAAAATGTCATCAGTCCACCTTATTGGAGGCCTTCCAACGCTTCGTCTTCCGGTACGCGGTCGCCACTCCAGAACCTTTCGGCCCCATCGGCCATCTGTTCTGCGAGCAATGTGCCCTGCCCACTGCCACTTAAGTTTGGCAATTCTTCGGGCTATGTCGGTTACTTTGGTTCTCCTGCGGATCTCTTCGTTTCTGATTCGATCACGTAGGGAAACTCCAAACATAGCCCTCTCCATTGCCCTTTGGGTGACTTTTAGCTTTCTGATAGGGCTCATTGTGAGCGACAACGTTTTAGTGCCATAGGTCATCACTGGCAACAGGCACTGGTCAAAGACTTTCGTCTTGAGACACTGCGGTATGTGGGACGAGAAGATATTGCGTACCTTCCCGAACTCTGCCCAGCCGAGTCGGATTCAACGATTGACCTCTTTCTTAAAGTTAGACCTACCTAACTGGACAATTTGTCCTAGGTAATCATATTCGTCCACGACTTCGAGTGTAGCGTCAGAGTGTAGCGTGAGAGTGGGTGTTACATGGGCATTTGATATGACCTTTGTTTTGTCCATGTTCATTTTAAGACCCGCTCTTTCGGAAGCTCTACTGAGGTCATCGAGCATTGCACTGAGGTCCTCCATGGTCTCAGCCATGACCACTATGTCGTCAGCAAACCGAAGGTGAGTGATGTACTCGCCATTGATGTTGATGCCAACCTCTTTCCAGTCCAGAAACTTGAAGACATCCTCCAGTGCAGCAGTGAACAGTTCCGGAGAGAAATCGTCTCCCTGTCTCACCCCGCGCTGCAGAAGGATAGGTTTCGAGGTCTGGTCCTGGAGTCGGACTGACATAGTGGCGTTTTCGTACAGAGACTTCAGCACCTCGATGTACTGATGGTCAATCTGGCACCGTTGAAGAGACTGCAGTACAGCCCCATGTCTCGATCGAATCTAAGGCTTTCTCGTAGTCCACAAATGCTAAGCAGAGAGGCAGGTTATACTCCTCGGTCTTCTGTATAACCTGCCGCAACGTATGTATGAGGTCTACGGTGTTAAAGCCTTTACGGCCGTGAGACACACTTCCCGGCTAATTTTAAACTTTTGTAAATCTGCTGTATAGTATATTGTGTGCCTTTTAGTTTGTGCTAAATAAATGTATTTTCTTTCTTTCTTTTTCTTCATCAACAGGTCCTACCAATCTTCAGCTTAATCAGGAGAATTTTGGTCTGTGCATATTAATTGAAATGTGTGTGTGTGTGTGTGTGTGCTTATGTTCATATTTGCCTATCTGAGGTACTACTTAATACGATACAACTAACTACTACTACCCGTAACGACTGTGAAAGATAATTATGTACCTATATTCCTAGTTGCATCTCATTGTTAATTTTAATTTTAGGCACTTTTGTTAGCTTTTAGTATTTATGGAAATAGATATATCGTCTTAATGCCATTGGCAACACATTTAATTGATCTACCATTCACAGCCAGACTTTGATAGTTCAAGGATAGGTTGGTGGCCTGGGGTGGTATGTGCACACATGCGCTGTCCTGACCAGTCTTCAATGTAAGAGGGATATGTTTTCTTCGTTGTCTTTTAATTATGACAGCTTTTTGCCATATTTTATTGGGACGACTGCTTTGGAACGGCCATCAGCATAGTGGAAAAATACACCTACCCTAAAAAATGTCATTTGCGAACAAGTCAAAAATATTATTTTATCTTGCTGACACGCATTATCTGCAACTGCCATGGGTTGGCTGTAGGTAATAAGATCTTATTTTTGCTTACATTCGGACCAGACTTTGGACTACGACAAAATAAATATTCTTTCAACACAATAAATAACATGTGACACGTGGATTACGTTGAAAATTAAGTACCCACGTATTTCTGAATTAAGTACAAACGACACGATTATTGTACGAAATGGGTTTTCATTAATGGGTACAAGTGTTTTTAATATTACAACACGTTCCCTTATTTAATCGTTGGTAGTTGCGTGAGAAACGCGAACGGCCAGTAGCGAGTTACTTTTAAGCACTCGTATATATAGTACAAAAATACACTGTCATTGATATTTTCGTGTCCTGTACCTTATAGGGGGTGAATTAAGGATTATTTTTGGATGTTTCTTGAGATTGTGTAAGTTGTGGGTATCAGCTAGGCGGTGGAAATGTGCAAGGAGCATTAATCACAACAGAATTAGCTTTGGCGATCCGCTCCCAACTGTCCGCGCAGAATTTATACCGGTGTATTGGACACAGGGGGATAAGTCGTATTTAATATTTTTTGTGCATAAAACCTTACTGAATGTCTCTCGTATGTACGTTTTCAAATTCAAAAGGTTCTTAATACGAAAGTTTTATATTTTAATTTTATTTCATTAACTTAAAGCGTTGCCATTCTAGATCGCTTTTTTCTTTTAGATTGTTTCTAAACGTACGTGTCAAAATGATGCATTTTAATTAAACTACAAACTGTTTCATAAAAGTTTAATTAAGCGCAAAAGTCACAAAATTAAATTAAACAACTTATCCCGTATCACCGCTCGCATCAAGTTGATTTCGCGCCCAAACCACCTCCGCGCCGCTGGGGACCGCATAAATACTACTTAAGGCTCACGACACTCCAAATTTAAAAATAAAAAAGAAAATCTCCAAAGAAGCAGCAGCCAGTGTCAGAGCGAAACTTTTAAATAATTACCGGGAGACGCGTCGAGTGGCGTCCCTAATGTGTGAATGTGTTACCCTTTACCAAAATAATTTTGTTATGAATACACTTTTTATAGATTTTGACGTTATTTATTCGGGCAACCCCGTTTAGTGTTGGAGTAATAAATTTGATGGTGTCATTTAGTCTCGTTAGCGTTATGAAATAATAACTTGTTAGAGGTTGCACCAATAAAGGTCAATGTTTCATGATATCTTGCGGTTAATAAATAAAGTTGTAGAATTGTCGCACTTTGATATTCTCAAGGCTTATGCAGAGTTCAAATTCGCTGCTGAGCACGCTGATCGATATTTTAATAATTAAAAAACAAATTTTGATATCGACATTCCAACAGTAGATTTCTGCCAATAAAATTGTTAACGAATCATATAAAAAACACTGTTGAAACCTTTCAAGACATCAATCAAACGTTCAAGGAGAAACCTCAAACACAATATTTATAAGCCTTATCAACGAATTTCCATCACCAACTGTCCTTGTCAAACACCCAATAGACTCAGTGTTGCAACAGTTAGATTTTACACGTACTGCTACTAAAGCCTATTTAAGTAGCGTGGTACCGAGAGTGGTATGTGACACCAAAACGTCACGGCAATTAAGGAATCGGCAAGCTCTAACCTCGCTGTCGGCCGACCTGCATTGGGCACGCGGTTGATTGGCACGACACGGAGCGCTAGGTGCGCTGGATGTGGCACGTTGCGGTTGGGACGAGTGCTAGGTTCCGCGTTTGAGGATTTAGGGTTGTTTGAATCCTCGCGAATGAGAATGTCGCGGTTCTTCGACCTCCCTTTTTTTTAAACCGTGAGTGGAATATGGAACCTGCTGGAACTGCGGGCAATTTTATGCTTTTCGAGTCTATATTTCGGGAGCCAGAAATATGAAGCAATAATATGGCTCGAAGTAATTATTATGGATTTCTAGGCTAATTGTCGTGAGTTAAAACATTAAGAAGTAGGCCAGGTAGACGATTATAGTAGGGCGAATCTTGGCAGGTAGATAAATACTTCAATCCTTGTACTTATATGCTTCTTCTTCTAAGCGTGTCGATTTAAATCTAAATCGAGATAAAATAATAATAACATAATTGTAGTAGAAGACTAGTGTTAAGCCACATACTGTGTACAATTTAATTATAATACCGAATGGGTACTGTCACTGTACTCCCATAAAAAGGTTATTGTATAACCTAGCTGGGAATGCAGCACCTCCCCACCATTTTAGTTGTAGTTTAGTACACAATAATTGTCAACCCTGTAAATAACCATGTACTTACAATACTGATAAGATGATTAAATAATTTGAATTTGAAATCTAATTGGAGTCGGCCCTGAATTGGGCAACACGTTTGGCACGTTCAGTAGCGTCCATCAGTTCATGCAACATGCAGATACCAGAACAACCTGGACATGATATTACGTGGTCCATTGTTTGTAGAACATATTTATACTTCTGGTTCTATGGGATACATTCTTACTAGGTATGGATACTCACTTTAGATTATGCGAATTTTTTTTTGAGCCTTGTTTGCCTGGACCCCGATCCAGGCCAACAAGCCCAATCTAGTAAACCAAAGGTCTCTGTCCATTGGCATCTACAAGTAACATTTATCATATATCATGCCAGTTCGACGTCTCTCTGACGTTTTCTCTTCCGTGGGTGACAGCGCGTTAGTTGGCCGAGGACTTTATTGTGTATCTGTAATGTAAGATGACTGAGCCAATAATCAACGAATATCCGTGTAAATGTGTACGATAAGATTTGTGTTGTGTTTTGTTCTTTTGTTTGTTCGTTCTGGCAGTTGGGATGTTTTTGAACATACGAGTCTAAGATCTTGCCGTAATAGGTTTTAGTTCAGTAGTACTTGATCGTATTTTGTTTGTTTTACTATGTCATTAATTATTAGTTTGATGGTTTTGCGGGAGTTTTCATTCGTCCTCAGAGTTTACGTCCTGTCCCCTTGAGAGTCACAGGCTAAAACTTGCAACACAGCTTACTTCAAAAGGAGGATTGGTCACATTTAACATAAATTGAAAGTTTTCATAAGTTTCATCCAATTCCATTTTGATGACTTAACATACCTTCCGTAACTTTATAAGTGACTTCGTCTCAATGTCTGTTGAGTTGAATGACTTCCTTCTCCTTGTTCTTCTCCTTCTAGTGTATATCTCGCTCTTCACTAAGGTCCTACACAACAAATTGCGAATAAATTGTCATTCATAAAACTTGACGATCAAATTCCTCCAATCCTTACATCTTTACTATGTCTAACTTATCCACCATTACTCACTTTAATGCGTCTAGCCGGCGTTGCCTTAACACTTCGAATGCAGAGTCAAAATCTAGAACGTTTATGTACAATGTCAACGGTCACAAGTCGGCTACAGCGTACTTTCTAAAGTACATAAGTCGTGGGCGACACTGTGTGATTGGCGGCCGACACACTTGCAATCCGTCCCGTTACGTGCAGAGGCCCTACCACTAGTCTCCTCCTGGTAATGAGAGAGAAATTAGGATTGAAAACAATCCTAATTTCTGTTTTGCTTTTCCATGAATTTCGTTTTTCGTTAAAGAGATGTTCATCCCTCTCTCCACTTATTGGCGTCATCTTCTTCTTTTAGAATGAACATTATTTTTTATAGGAAGACTTGGCTGGGCCCAACTAGTTGCCACTAACTTTTAAAAGTACTAAGGTATTACATATTCAGGATGGGGTAGGACTTAAAGTATCAAAGAATGAAAGCACCAGCATTTTCCTTCATGATACACATCTTGTCAAGAAACAAGGCATGGGGATGTGGGTGTCCTGTTCTCGCTCTACACGGGAAAAAAATAGTCAAGCGTTCATACTCAGGGTTTTTCCCGATTGTCAATTTTTTTCTTGTAATTTACGAAACATTCTTGTGGTGTTCTTGTTAATTATGCTTTCATGGTTTAAACAACTTTAAGTTATATTTATTTATAGCTAGCTAGTCTTGTAACATTTGTTAGATAGTGGTAGAAAGCTGTGAAGTCTATTGATAGCTTAAAAATAGATTAAGATAGGTTTAATCTAGGCGTATTTTTCAGAATCTGCATTTTTCAAACATGGATAAGTCATGTGCACCTCCTCTGAGGCGTTGTTACATCCAGCTGCCCATCTCGTTACTGCTGCAACTTATGTAATTTCGGCCTTGCCTGGAAAAACTAGTAAGAACTAAGTAATTAAAATACACATACAACTTAAAATTATAACTGCGAGAGAATTGCAATTCATGAGCGGTAACGATGTAATAGATAATTTTGCATAACACAGTTTTTGCGATACTGTTTTAGAGTGGTCTACCGATTCAATCAACTTTTCCTTAAAGAGTAGTACGCTTGTTTGCCAATCGATACATTTCGAATTTGCACGTCTGACACTTGAAACCACATTTACAAAGTGAACGATGCCGGCAAATTCGCAATCGGATTCTTCACGCAAAAATGAATTATGTAAAGATTACGATGCGTACAAATCGATTACGCTATGCGATTTGATAGTCGATTTTTTGTTGTTTACAAGTGTAATTTCGTGAGCAAATGGTAGAGGCGTCGAGTTGGACTGGACCACTCGATGTCGATGTATTGTCGCTCGAGTGACACTCACAAATATTTGCCACTTAACAAAAACAGGGTAGTACCGGCTTGTGCTAAGTAAAATAATACAAGTGACTAGTGAGTAACTTGTGCTATGTTCACGCTGGTTCTTCTTTATAGTTTCAGCAGGACTTATATTAGTGAAGGAGGCAACGTTCCAGTGCCATTTGGTGAGTCTTGTCGATTTCTAAAGTTTGCTTACCTACATTAATAATTAGTTGAGGTGCACGATTCTTTTTTTGGCTTCTTCTGAAAGGGTTTTGTTGAATCAATAAACAGCTTGCTCTCTGACTTAAATCTTTTGATAAATGCACTTTGAATATTTTGATTTGAGTTATTATTTTGTTGTGTAGGTAGGTGTTTGTAAGTATTTACGATACCTGTCTAGTGTAGCAGCTCTGGGTGAGCTTTAAACTGAGTTTACGACAATACTTGAAGCAGTATTTGATTTAAACTGCCAATAGCTCTCGACCAGCACTACACCTACTAGGGCAATCACTATTTCAATATCTACATTTTATAACCAATTTGCACACAACCACAAACACTTTTCCTTATTTATGTCAATAACTAGCGATACGCCCCTGCTTCGCAAGGCAGGTATTAAGTCTTAACAAAATATCGAGATTTAGTTATAACTAGCTGTTGTCCGCGACTTCGTCTGTGATCCATTATGAAAAGAAGCCTATGTCCGTACCCAGGTCATGGTCTATCTGTGTGACAAATTTCATCCAAATCCATTCAGTCATTTTGGCGTAAAAGGGTAACAAGAACTTACTAGCACTTCGCCCGCGACTTCGTCGGCGAGGATTTCAAAAAAAAAGTTTCCGATTTTTATCAGACATAATTTCGGCTTCTAAGGTAAAACAATTTTTCAAATCGGTCCAATAGTTTCGGAGCCTATTCAATACAAACAATCAAATCTTTCCTCTTTATAATTTTAGTAAAGTTAGGACGAACTGTTTGTGCCCGGTGTCGCCCGGGGTGTTTTTCATAACAAAAATAGCTTAAAAATTGCTGACTTTCACGGTGGATTTTCTTTTTTTTTTGTTGAGTAAACTTTGTCCTGACAATTGCAAATACAACAAACAGAGATTTATCAAAATTGGTGTAGCTTTGAAGTATTGCACGGATAAACATTTGCGGCAATTGAATTTTATAGTTGTTAGGAAAGTTTACTGTTAATGTTTAAAAAAACATAAACCTTCTGGAATAAATTGTCCAGCGGCCGAACCCAATAACGTATCTTAAATTTTGGCGTACTGGAGATTGAAAAATCGATCAATCTCTATTTTTAACGTCTCACTGTAGCCAATGTATGCGACCCTATTAACGTGTTGACAGCAATTTGTTTGACAGGGACCGATAGAATTGTACCGTCTATCATCAGTAAAGATCTGTCTTTGGTTATTGGGTTGGATGCACATCAAAATCGCGATCACACAGACATACACGAAAAGCGACTTTTATTTATAATAATATATCACCTAAAAATATACAGCAAATGGAATGCATAACTGGCATAACTATAGAAGAATTATTGCGGTTTACTTCAGCAATATTATTTATCGCTATACGTGTCTAATCGGCCAGTAAACCTTGTAAATGGGACTGTGTTTTTTAATAAATAAAAAGTATAATTGATCAGCGGAAGCCATATAATTCCTATTTGTTTCGATGATTGTTCTACTTCGCCCAACAGACTGGAACTCGCAGAGGACAATGTTTTTTTTTCTTCTTCAATTAAATTGAATCTAAGATTTGTACGGTTATCGTTTTGAACACTAATCACAGTTAGAATTCCTATAATAATAAATTATAGGAATTCTAACTGTGATTAGTGTAAGTTTTGTTTATTTGTAAAGTGTGACGCTACGTATTGTTGCACGTCGACAAAGGAGTGTTGAAATGCTGTTGTGCCTTATCTTTGTTTTCGTTAAGAGGCTGACAAGAGCGTAAGCGCGGTCACTGTAAGACTGCATCGAAAAGAAAGCGAAGCGCTTTGACACAAGGCTGGTAATTTCTAGCAAAAAAATAAACAATTTTTTTTTTTTTTAACTATAGATTGACCTAAAAAAATTATTAACTATCACGTTAATATGTTGCTTGTAGAATAATCGGAAGAAAAAGAAACATGTTTAGTAGTATGGTTTTTAAATAATAATAAAAAAATAGAGGTAATTACGTGTTTTTTTTTTATCGTAACAAAGTAGTTGTATTATGTTTTCAACACACTATCATATATCCTGAAGAATATTAGATATTTTTCTGATTTTCTTTACTGTAGTTGATCATATACTTTTAGGAATTATAAATCTTGCGTTTAGGTTCCTTGGTTTTGTCAAGTGGTGGACTGTATTTAACACAGCTGTTGTATTTTGGGATTCTTTATAATTACATTTTATGCTATCATTGATACCCCGACGACGCCACTACCCTCCTCCAGGAGAGTAGTAAGGCCACCAGCACGCTACGTAAGCCCAAAACCCGATCGCCGTCCCACCGTCCTCGTCGCCGAGGCCCGCCGCGACGCCCAAATCCACACCACTCCCGACCCTTGCTCGAGCCAGCCCGCGCTGCTGAGCCTGTAACTTTAAATTCGACCCTAAATCACTCAAATCCTGTCCCATCCAACTCTAGTCCCTTGCTGCCCTCTTCCAGCGACGCCCTAAGCCGAGGTTCGTACCCCACAGGGGGTGCCCTTAGCGTGTAGTCGCTTAGTTTTTAGTTAGTATTTAAGTTTAAGTCCTGGCTGGAGGCCTTAATTTATTAGGGCAACCACATGCAAGTCCGTTTAAGCAGACGACAACCTCATAGGTTGACCTGCGAGATGCCATTCCCAAAATAAAAAACTATCATTGATATAACTACCTTTTTAATTTCTGAAGTCTTCTTGGTCTTCTTCTCGAGTCCGTGGTAAATGACTCTAAGTGCCGATTTCACCAATGTTACTAAACGCGTTCAGAACATCTAAAACGCGTTCAAGATCTGTCAATGCCAATATACCATAGAAAATAATGACACTGACGGCTCTTAAACGTAGTTTATGTGCTGATCGCATTCAGTTTCATTGGTGAAATCCACCCTAAAAGAGTTGGGCCAGTAGGGGGTCACGCTAATCATTGATGGCGTTTTCTGAAGTGGTTATTCCTTGTGTTTTCCAAAGCTAGTGTTACTTTAGTGATATTAAAAACCGCTAAATACATATATAATTCCTAAATAATAATACCTTACATAATATGCTAAACCCGTAGACATCACGTTTTGTCTTCTTTGTACTTCATAGTTTCGAATCGAAAGCTGTAAAACGAAACAGATTACTGTAAGCACCAATATACTAGATCTACATCAATATAAGAGGGCTTTGAACGCAGACTTGTATACAACAACGTCACATTCCACGAAAGACACGCTGAGGGCGCGATTAGGAACGCCAATACCGCGCGCTATAAACCGAACCACACATGTTCGATACATAATAGGCACGTCAAAGAAACAACAACGTTTAAGTACCTAATACCACCTATTACGTATACATACCTCTAGTTATCGACTCGACGCCGATGTCCTTCGGGGCTCCTCCAAACTTTCTTGCGTTCGGTCACACTGGCGCGCGTGCTCAGAGCACTTTTTGCTGGCTTGGGTGCCAGCACCGAGATATTGAAATAATTGCTTTTTCAACGGCACGGCACGGCGTGCAAATGACATTCGAGATGGAGGTCGTTTTTTTAACTGAGTGTACGAGATGGAAAATTGTCTCGTGATGAAATGTTTGGTTTGGTGATAAAATGATAAGTTATCAGCTTTACACGTGGGCAGCTTTTGTTCAGTGGTTGATTTTAGAGAGGAAGATTTGTCTGATCGATATCTCTTTGTTTGGGCTTTAGTAAAAAAAAAACGAGTTTGAGGTTTCTTACAAATAGTTTTAACTGTCAGTTAAACAGCCCGAACTGCTAAACTTTAGTTATTAATAAAGCTATTCTACCTCATTAAAATACTTAGTAACTATCCACTAAGTGTATACCTATTTATATTATGTTGCTTCAACAACTGCCCAAGTATTTCCAATAATTCGTGAAAACAATAAAATGATTAGCGACACCTCGGGCTCCGGGCCCCGGACGGGCTTTAATGAGAACCGCGCAGTGGCAGCTTTGTGTGAAAAACCTAAATTGTGGTGTGAACTTTCACAGGCAGTGGTCGCCGCGGTTTTATAGCTGGCTACAGCAGCGCTTGCGGGTTTGCTCGCTTATTTATTAAGAGGTAAAATACCCCTTTTGCTGGCTTATTGCATGGTTGATCAGCTGTTCATGCTGATTTAGATAAATATGGTTTTCATAAAAAGTACATCACTTACCAACATTTAGGTAATTTAAAGTCGGTCAACTAATAGAAATTGTTAATATTCATGAGTACTTTCATCCCCTGATGGGCTGGAAGATTGTCAATGAATTTTTAAGTCTTCCTGCTAATATCTGCTAAACTGGCTGATATACAATCCATTGTGTGATGCAAGTGATTGATAGTTTTGAACAAGACTCTCATCTTAATTTTAAAGAATTTTCATTGACCAGTCTCATAGTCGCATTAGTGCAACGAAATGATTTTCATAAACAATTTCATATTGAGGATAGGATTTATGAATAAACATGGAATGCACATTGAACATGCCAGTTGTGGATGACAATGATGGCCCTCGCACCTGAAATAATGAACTTACGAAAATGGCGAAACTACGAACAAAACAGACAAACATTCTTGTTCATAGCGATAGCGACCAACAACGAAATGTAATAGAACCGAGAACCGAAAGTGTTTAATTTTGTTTCTTTTTTCTCTGCACCGACTCGCGATAGATGTTTGATATCATCAGCATTATGCTATGGCACGTGCTATCGCTGACCTATAAGGTTTATAATAGCATTCTGCTTTTCCTCATACCTTGTTTTGCTTACCAATTGTTTAAAGCAAAGTGCTATCAACGCTTTTCCGTAAAAGTACACATGGCATATGACGGAAAATAATAACATAGACTTCACAAGGAATACATACATAAACTCACGCCTTCTTCTCATTAGGGAAGGCATAAACTACAGAACGCCACCTGATTCTGTAAAAGTCTCAACGTGAAGACTAGCGTGGAGTGAGCTGTCAGTGTCATCCCGGCTTGGTCAATCCCTAGCCTCAATGGCAGTGATAGCTCACTCCACGCTCACTTCACACAAATTTTCACGGTGAGATGGTTACAGAATAGCACTACTGCATGAAGATTCTGTAAATATATCACCGTGTAGACTTGCGTGGAGTGAGCTGTCAGTGTTATCCCGTCTTGGTCACTCCCTAGCATCAGTGGCACTGACAGCTCCCTCCGCACTCACTTCACCTAAGTTTTCACGGTGAGATGGTTACAGAAAAACACTACAGGTCACTATATAATGTGGAATATGATAATGAATATGAATATTTATAAGAATATATTAATAAATTAATGTTTGACAATAATTCAATGTGTAACGAGATATCGACTTCAAATTAAGATGAAACCAATTCGGCAGCTGTTGGGGTCGTTTAAGGCTTACATGGTTTTCAAGTACCTACAGCAGTCGCTAATCAAGCTAAGCTAAGCAAGATGTTAAGTATATAGCTATTTTAATAGTCTATCTAATGAAGAAACTTGGAAGCAATGTGTGAAGAACAGGTGTCGTACCGTTGACTAGTACCAATGAGGAAAGTCGAGTCGTGAAGGTATGCTCACATAACACCAGTGAAAGCAAAAAATGGATTGGATGTTCAGACAACAAAAAGTATATTTGACGCTAGCCTCACTACGTTTTTTTCTGGTGTGGCTAAGACTGTTGCTATCCTAACTGGGGTATTGTCTGATGACGATCTATGAGCATCACAAGAGAAAGCAATGTTTGCATGGTGCATGAGCAGCAGCATCAACCTGTAGGAGTGATGGATATTGATAGCATCGTACTGGTTCGAAAAACTCATAAATATGTTCAACAATGATCAAGTCGCTGTGACGTGATAATGTTGGTAAAGAAAGTAAAGTTTTGTCTGAGAGCACATCAATAGCGGCAAATACTTTAGACGAAGTCTGTAACTGTATTAAGGCGACCACAGGACCTTTCACATTTTAAAATTGCCTAAAAGTACATGATGTACTGATTGATATTCTTCAGGATATGTGCTAGTTATATGATGTGTTGAATACAGAATACAAATACTTTGATACGATAGAAAAAAAACACGAAGATACCACCAAAAAATTATTTTAACGATTAAAAACCATACTATATACAAGCAATTCAGTTTTTTAAGTATTTTTGTGTTAGTATTTTTTTTAAGTTAAATCAACAGATTTAAAAAAAAAATACCCAATTGCTTCAGTTTTTGTAATAAATTACCAGATTTGTGTCATCACGCTTCTCTTCTTTTCCATGCAGTATGACAGTGACCGCGCGTTAGCTCTTGTCAGCCTCTTATGAAGGTCTACATGTTCAGCAGTAGATATATATATCTAGCAGCTACTAAAGGTCCACCACATAATGATAACAGCTACGACCACCGCACCGGCAAGCTTCGAACACAACTTAATCAAGAAACACTAAAAACTCAGCAAAAAGTTTCACCTCTATTTCGTCGCAACATGCAGCTGACTTTCTTCTCTCACCTGCCTGGTAACAGCCAGATATTGACACGTAGTTTTACGAGCGATCCTCATATCAAATGATCTCGAGTCCGTAACACATTGCACATGTCTGCTGCAACGTAGCCCGAAGATTAACCATGACGAATCGCCGAGACAATCCTGCGAGACAAAAGACGGTCCGTTTGTCACGCGCCGTAAATATTTTGGACAGGGCTTTACGGGCCCCGTAGTTTTATGAGGCTTTCACGCTGACACCATTGTCTGAACAACGCCTGACTGATTAGTCATGCTCCGACCAGGGGACGCTCACAAAAATTAGACATTTCACTAGATCTGAGGTTCAATTGTTTTATTCTGTTTCTAAGTATTTTTAGCGCTACTTAACGATTTGTTGAGATGTTTATTGTTTATGTTTATTTATGGGCCAGTTACTTAAATGATCTTGGTCTGTCGTTTTTAATTGCAGGTGCATGCCTACTGATTAAGGACTGTTCATATGAGCAAACAACAGGGGCTTTGTGTTCTACTAATAAAGTGACTCTTGAAAGTGCCGCCCGATGCATTTAATGATCGTTAAAAAAAAACAGATTTCATAACTCTTTTGTGAGGTTTTTGTTTGAAAAGTTCACAGGATAGCAAACGAGGTTGTGACGTATGTACGGTCCTCGGACACAGAATTTATGTTTTTATTTATGACGATACTAAAAATATTATTTTATCGTTACGGGTTTTACTGGAACCGATGAACATCGACTGGTCAAGTGCAGCAGTGTAGCAGTTTAAGTGGAGGGCCGAATGTAATCCTTCACCCAATTCTTCATAGAATTGTCGTCAATAATTAACTTTGTGCCTCTTTGATCCTTAATCGCCTACGTGCGGCAATCAGTTTGAAACGATGCATATAATAAGTTATAAGTTTGTATTTATTTTCTCTTATAATGCTTTTGTAGTAGTTAACAGTTTTGAACTATATAAATTCACATTGTGAGAGCTGGTGCCTGAAGTAGGGTTTAGAAAAAAAACATTTATTACAGGTCACCAGACTATATGTAACTGAAGTGGATTCTACTTATTTCTTTATTTTTCTGCGTAAGTTCATACATTTTAAGTGGCCTCTGGCTAACATAGAAGTCGACCCCGATATTCTTGGTAAAGGTTTATTTGAAGTTTGGAACTGAAACTGCAAAAAAGTGATCCAAAAGTTTCACTTGGTTAAAACAGACATATTTGATGACATCACTTTCAACCCACTACTGTCCGATAACAGTTATCATAATCACCCAAAATTCGCCAGGCCATGACTCACTTACCAGGCATTTAGAAACCGGAAGATGTTCACACCAGAGATATAGTATTTAGTACAAAAAGTCGGTTCTGAGCCGGTGAGCAATGTGGGCCGGCGTCAAGGCTGCGGCAACCTTGCTGTTTGTGGAGCGTGACGGCGAGCGACGTGTCGGCACCCACGGCGTGACGTCACCCCTGCCTCCCCCGCCCCCACCCGCCCCAAGGTGCCAGGTACGCTGCCAGAGTTGCTAGGAGAACTGCTTCGACAATGAGGCTAGGTCTGATGATGAGGCTATTCATATGTCGTATGTAGCTGGACCTGCCTGCTTCATAAACTTCTTTTTTTTTTCAGCGTTGATGATGCGTGCACGCAGAACCTATGTGTGCTTTGCGGGAACGGAGAAAGGTTCAAATGGGAATGTCAGATAATGAACTTATAAGATTGAAGCAGGAAAATTGAAGCTGGATACCTAATTTATTTAAGGTCAACGAAGAACGAGAAGTCATTAAGATCAGTCACGAGGACGCCTTTTCCATGAGTTTGAAGGCTTGAAATAAATTAAGATTTTTGTCAAAAAGAAAAATCAAAATTTGATGGAACAAAACTTTATCTATTTGGAGATGACACGAATTTGGTTCAATTACGTGGTAACACAAAATGAAAGCTGGTAACTGATAACAACGGTCAGTTTCAAGAATTTGTATTCTGAAATCGAGTTTGCATTTTTGAATTTATTTTTATAAAAATCAAAGTTGGTCACGGGTGCCAGTTTCAGAAGTCTGGGAATTTGTTCGTACTTACATATGTTGTGAAAGTTTAAGCGTCTACTAAAGCCGCATCTTCCATCGTCTCGTACTTTCTGACAATTTTGTCCATGTTCGAAACGCGTGCAAGCCCATTGCTCCCACATAATTATAGAATTAAAGGTAAACAGGTGTGAAATTAAGCTAACTTTTTAGTTTTTGTTCAACTTATAGGTTGCGGCTTACTTCTCCGTCCCGTCCACTTACGTAATACCCTTCCATTAGAGCAGTACCATCACCTAAACGCTGTGTTTAAAACACTATAATTTTGCACTAAACAGAATGATTTGGGGCTTTCGTCTCGTTATAATTTTCTACTTTTGTTTTTTACGCACCAATTATGGGCGGCAGGGTTACAAAGGAGGTTTTTATAGATCCAAACGGTTGATTGATGGGTGATTATTTTTGGGCCCAATCTGAAGATGCTTCCGAGTAATTTTCTTGGAGATAACAACAAGTTTTGTTTTCGGGAGGCTGTTCACGTAATACTTTATTGTTTTATTATTGTTTTTGTTGCTATTATTGAATTTGGTAAGTGTTAAACTGCGTATTGCTTGATTTGGTGGCGTGAAGGTATAACGTATGTTTGTTCGCAATTGGTTTTTATCTTATCCTGATTTAAGATTGGTTTGTCTGCTGGTATTTCTTATCAAAGTACAAATCTATAGAAAAGTAAATGAGCCATTCCGAGGTCTTTCAATTTAAAATGTTCATCATCATCATATCGTAAGCACAGGCTTCCTCTCTATGAAAGGGTTTGGGCCATAATCCACCACGCGGGCACAGGCCCGGGCAAAGTGTCTGGCAGGGTTCAAACTCGCGACCTACAACGCGTAAGTCAGACCCATTACCACTGGGCCAGCACTGCCATCATCATCATGCATATACCTAATATTGGCCAAGACGATATAAAGTAAGTGCATTCGAAAATTCGACCCTTTTCGGTAATCGATAAATGTTTGAACTTAAAGTTATTGACCGCTTACTTTTCACAAAATAATGCCTACCTATATCTGCTACATTAATCTCGGTGTCGGCAGTATCTTGACCGGTTTTTTCTGTTAGATTCCGCGAATTTGTAGTCAATTTAGAATTTCTGAGTACTAAAAGTTTGTTGCCCGAGGTCGAATTGGTTACGTTTTTGAGTAACTTGAAGTCTTGAATATACCAGTCAGCTAGTATGGTTACAGCTAGTCAGCTATTCTGCGGGAGACAAATCTAACAAATCAAAGATCATAAAAATCGGTCCAGCCAGTAAATGGTGTAACCAACCCTAGTTTGTTCTATAGATATACTTTAAAATTAATTAGAGTTATATTATGTAAGTACGATCACACGCAAGGCTTGTAGCTTGTACTATTTCTTTCTGTGTAATGTTGTTCTTTTTATACTTTGGCGTTATTTTCTTCAGAGAACAAGCGAGGCTGTACCGAGGCTTCAGTGGAACGAATTGCATCCTACACAATGCCGTAACACCGCGAGCTTTTGCAACCATTTTACGGTGATGTCGGCAAATACCCGCCAAGACGAATCCGTCCGTGGTTGTTAGCTAAGCGTTTGACCCGGCACTGCTCGCGCCCACTAACCCACTGTTCGATAAGAAACTCCTGCAACAACACACATTTGATTCTGACACGTATTCGCTCTACTATAAAGTGCTATGTCCTATCACAATGGCTATTCATCTCTTTGATGTAATGATGTGTAGTCAGTATCAACTGTTTATTTACTGCCTTCTATGTTCCGTTTATCGGACGTATGTTGGTTGGCTTGTATGTTAAATTGAGTTCTATTGTCGTTACTTTGTGGTCGGTTTTGGTTTGGCTGCGTTGAGTTGGTTGTGTTTCAGTATTGGTCGTGAGTGGATTGTGTGACTGGTAGAAGAGTCTTCAGCGGTACCGTTAGCGGACCGTTCAATAAATTAATTTGGTAACAGCCGTTGCCTGCTAGGGATAAACTTGGATTGCACGACGTTAAATTACGAGTAGTTTGTGCTATAAAGTGCTGCATTAAAGCTCATGTCAATATCAAATTAACGTCACGTTCATGAAAGATTTTTATGATTTTAGCGGAGTAATGTGAAAAACGTTTTGTAGGCATTATTAAAAATCCCACGGGGATTGAATTTGTAAAAATTTACGATTTTGTGTTAGGATGGAAAGGTACCTACATCAAAAGATACCTAAATAAAAAACGAAGAAAATCTTACGAATGAAATCAAAACGCAAATTAATTGCCAATTTCAATTTGGAGGATATGATTGGATTGGTTGCTACACCGGTTGGGCACCAAAATCATTCTTTAATTAATAAAGTAGTCTAATCTTAACTATTGAATTAATAATACGTAGTTCTATAATCTCTTTCTTCTGAAAGAATAGGTACGTCTCATACAAACAGCCAAGAACATTTTTGTATCCAGCATTGTGGGATTTCAACCAATTTGTGAACACACAAATTGGTTGAAATCCGACAATGCTGGATGATTTTGATTCAAAGTTTAAGTAAAAAGTATGTGATCCTCTTCCTATTAGGTATGAGAATAAAATAAAACACGTTCCATTTTAAAGTTCACATCCAGATATTAAAAGGCGCGTGTGTTCTCTTGAACGGCATGTCCGGGAGGCGCCATCTCGTCTCGTCTTCGTGGAGGGCGCTCGGCACTCCTCGGGAGTACTCGGCACATAAATTGAACAAACACTCGAGTCTCAGGCCGCACGCAACTAATGTAGTTTTGTTTTAGATTTTTTGTATTACTGTAGTACTAGTTTTGGTCTTATGTATATGTGGGAGTTGTAGAACGATCTCGGTTTAGAATATATTTGAGTTTAGAATTAGATTTTTTGTGTCAAAATTACGTCGAAATTCATATTTGAGCCGTTCTCCAGAATACGGGCCTCAGTCATGTTTTGTTTTAGGTAATAGGTAATACGGGCTGGTGTCCGCAACTCCACGACATTGCGCGTATTTTGCGTATGGGAAAATCGATCATTCGATCCACCCCAGCTCCTCGAGGAAGGCCAGCCGCGCCTTGGTGTTACTGACAGCCTCGCGCAGGGAGGAAAGGAGTGCATAAAGGCCTCATGCTCGCTTTTGGGTCAACATGACTAGTTCAGTTTTAGTGGGGTTCGCTGATAGGTCATATTCCTTGCAACAATTTTCTACGATACGTAGCGCTTGCTGAGTGAGGTTGCAGATCGTACCCGTCACCTTCCCCGAAACAAGGATTGCGAGGTCGTCAGCATACCCTATTGTGTAATAGCGGCTGGCATTGAGTTTGGTGATGAGGTCCATTAATCACCAGATTTCATAGAAGGGGGGACAGCACCCCTCCCTGGGGGCACCCTCTGGCTATCATGGCCAGTTGCTGCTCATCCTCAAGGCGAACCACTCATTTGCTCAGCATGTTTGTCATCCAGTCCGTTAGTACCTGTTCCACTACATGTCTGGAGAGGGCGCTGCTGATGCTGGAGAAGTTAGTTTTATCGAAAGCTCCTTCGATGTCTATGAAAGTGCCCACGCAGGTGCCTTTTTGATGAATCGCTTCCTCTATCTGGCTGACTACCAGGTGAAGAGCGGATTCGGTCGACTTACCTGAGCTGTATGCATGTTGGTTACCGTGAAGCGGTATGGTTTTCAGAGCGCCGTCCCTTAGGTCCCAACGAGTATCACACAGCCTTTTCAGGGTCTTTAGTAGAAATATGTTTTGTTTTATAATAAATGGTTCTTCTACGATTGCAAAAGTGCTGATCATGAGGTTTAATATTTTAAGGTCACAAAGTGGAGGACTGTATTGCATTTGAACTAAGTAATTAGCTTTACAGTTGCCTATAATCACATACTACCTGAAGGTTTACCACAGTGTGCCAGAACACCATAACCTTCAAGAGTCACCGGCATGACGATAATGAACACTATGCTTATTTTAAAATCAAGACTAGTCTTTTTAATAACTGTCGTCAGTATCTACATGATGACACTTTACTAAACGAATTAATTAATTTGATAGCACTGCATTCGAACAGTCCTGTCACCTGTTCACTTGATGGTCTTATGACCGCGCGCAGCTGAAAATTGGGCCATAGATGTTTGAATTTCTTGCCGTCGAAACACTAAGTGCCGATTTCGTTAATGAAACTGAACGCGATCAGCACTTTTAAACTCAATTCAAGAGCTGTCAGTGTCAATATTCCATAACAATTTTGACACTGACAGCTCTTGAACGCGTTATGAATGTGCTGAACGCGTTCAGTTTCGTTGGTGAAAATTGGTCTAAAAAGAAGAACAGCACAATTTGTTTGTTATTCTCAGGTATTATTTCAGATGGCGTTCATAACATCTCATCATTATAATCACAGCGTCAGAAACCGACAAGAACATTTATTTGATTGTCATTCTCAGTAAAGAAGTCGCATCGAAAAATCACTGATGAAAGGGTATTCGTCTACTAGAACCAAAAATTCGAAGGCATGTGCCATCTGCCAACCCGCACTGGGCCCGCGTAGTAGGTTAAAGCCCACTTCCTCTCACCGAGGGAAGTCCTGTGTTCCAGCAGCCTATAATGTTCTCACATTTTAGGCTGATTATACTGTTATTTTTACACTGTACACATATTTCACTTTTAAAATAATAATTATTGAACTGACAACAGTATTTGGCGCTGTCTTTGCCGACGACTTGTAGCATGGTAGAAATGTGAAATACTGTGGTCATTTTAAAAGTAGTGATATGTCATGCAAAAGAGTGCTAAGTGGGAAAGTGTTATTGAGTTTTTCCATCTAAAACTTCTCAGTAGGAGCCTGGTGTCTGGATTTATGCCCAGTTGATGGCAATAGGCTCGCCCCATATTATATGGGACTAAGTGCCGATTTCACCAATGAAACTGAACGCGATCAGCACATCTTAACCGAGTTCAAGAGCTGTCAGCGTCAATATTCCACGTAAAATAATGACACAGACAGCCCTAAAACGTGGTTTATGTGCTGAACGCGTTCAATTTCATCGGGGAACGCCCTAAGAAATCTACGAAAATAACACTTTTTCTGGTAAACAAAAGATATCAGACTAAGATGGGTGCAGGTACTCGTAGGTAGATGAAACTTAAATTAGATAAGCCATGTTTCCTTCCGTGTTTGGTTCATCACGCCATGTTTCCCTGAAGGGATGGGAAGAGGTGACGACATTGCGCAAGTGATGTTTCAGTCCCACGTAGTAGGGGGCGAACCTAATTGCCGTCAACCGGGCACAAATCCAGGATAACTATAAAACACTATTCGAACTTTGCACTCTTTTGCCTAACATAGTGATATGTCAGGCAAAAGAATAAGAGACTTATAAAATGACTAGATGTTGCATATCTGCCATGCTACACGTCGACAAAGACAGCACCAAAGGTGTTGCCAATACAGTACCTAATTCTTATTGTAAAAATGTCAGTATTATCAGCCTATTGGTCCCACTGCTGGGACACAGACCTCCTCTCGGTGAGAGGTAGTTGGCTGTAATCTACCACGCCGGCCCAGTGCGGGTTGGTAGATGTCACGTGCCTTCGAATTTTTGGTTCTAAAACAAGCCGGTTTCTTTACGACGTTTTCCTTCACTGTTTTGAGAGCAGTGGTGATGAAATTATTTACACAAAGTAAAGCGCCTGTCAGGTTTGAACCTATGACCTACGACTCGTATGTCGCGGCCGTTACCATTGGGCCAGCACTGCTCTCAAAAAATTTAGTTTATAATTATGAGCTCGGTTTTCCTTAAACTGAAACACAGTTTTTAAAAATTACGTTAAAGCCAGGTTTGTCTGCTAAAACTGGTTTTGTGAGGTACTTGAATTACCTTCTATATGCCTAAACTAGTATGATACCACTGAGGATATAGTTGTTCTAATTTTAGTTACCAATTTAAATTCAAAGTGTTAAATAATGTATGTCCGGTGGTCTGACATCTGTATGTGGCGGTCGGTTAGTCCGTGTGGGAGTATGTGCGATTCCGGCGCCCACGCAGAAGAGGATCGGATCCTTCACACGAGTTATGTGGAAAATATTCACTTTGCCGCTGGGTATAATTTTTCTAGTAAACTTGCAAAAAGACTAAGTTAGCGTGTAAAAGATAATTCGGAATGGGACTAAGGTTTAATTTGCATTTAAAAAAAATTAAGGATGTATGTACCTACAAATAAATAATACTGAAGTGTTTGTTTGTAATGTCAAAATAACAGCTTTTACTAAATGCATATGAACGTATAAACAGTACTTACAGTAAAACAAATATGTACAATGTAAAAACTGTCGTTTTATTCCGCCTAATCACTGATAGATGGGTGGATAATAGACCGATTTTTGAGAAATTTGGTATTACGATACCTTGAACCCTGGAGAAGGACACAGGTTATTTTAAATCGACATACCACGCGGGAGAAGCCGCGGGAGGAAGCTACTATTCAAATAAACTGTTTATTGTGTCAGTTTCCAGAAAGGCATCGAAAGATTATATAAACATTTATAAATAAAAACGAAAAGAGATGATGACTAAAATTAAAAATGTTCGTAAAATTAATGTAATTTCAAAGAAGGCGTAAAAGTGAGATAATCTTGTTTTTTTTTTTTTAATCAATGTAAATTTGAAGAAGATACACGCCGGAAAAGTTTTTGTAGGGGATTATTCCCGTCCTTGTCGCGCGGTACATACAATGTTCGGCACTAGTATGACGTTACATAGTCGTGACGTAATTTCTACGATAGTACTGTCCCTGTCAAACACTTATTTCAAAACCTTTATAACTTGGCATTTTTTAAAGCTTTACAGTTTTTGTAATATTGTTTGCACTGTTTGGACACAAACCTTTTTTTTACATAAAAATTATAAAATTGTCATCATCCCTTTTGTAATACGTAACACCTTTATTTGTATGAAGATTAAAACCAATAAATTAAAGCAACTAACAATCCATAAAAATAAATGCTCCCTGAAAATAAAACCAACATCACACTGAACTAGCCGAAATACAAGTAATAAAAACTAGTCCATCATTTCCATCCATTACCAAAAGTTATTCAAACAATCTAATATCTTTAAATCCGTCTAATATCCGTGAAAGTTAACACGAACTATTAAATAAAAATGAACGAGCGATCGTGGCTCAGATAAGGTAATCCGTGTCGACTTTATTTGTTTTTAATTATTCAGTGGCGAGTCCGCCCCTGCTTAATGACTCTATCGTGCGATTTATGAGCTGCCCCTGGCCCTTTGTTTTTTCAGTCCGTAACCGTTTACAGCTGAAAGAAATTATGTTTCTTTCTGTAAGTAGATCATCCCAAACACATCAATTTTGTGGTAAGTATTTAACTACATTCTTTTCCGACTGAGACGTGACGTCTGGGAAGAAATGCCGAAACAAACGCCAGTGTCATGGTCTCTTTTGAAGTCCTGCTATTTCGTGCCATAAAAATATACAATCACCACGATTCCTCACCTATTACAATAGGTGGGTATTGTAAGAGGCGATTTAAGAACAATAATCCGTGTCGACGTTATTTGTTTTTAATTATTCAGTGGCGAGTCCGCCCCTGCCTAATGACTCTATCGGGCGATTTATGAGTTGCCCGTGGGCCATTTGTTTTTTATTCCTTAGTGGTGGTTGATTGAGAACTACTGTTTGTCAGTGTGGGTTATTCGTTTTTCCCTTTTGTGTGTTATTTGGGGTATGACGTTTATATATTGGCCTCGTTGGTCATTAAAAATGTAATTTGATTTACACATACTGGATCGCTTAAGTTATGTAGTCGTTCTACTAGGGGTGGATTTCACCAATAAAACTGAACGCGATCAGAACATAAACTACGTTTAAGAGCTGTCAGTGTCATTATTTTCTATGGAATATTGACACTGACAGCTCTTAAACGCGTTTTAGATGTTCTGAACGTGTTTAGTAACATTTGTGAAATCGGCACTAAAATAAACTAGCACAGCACACAACATCACACCTATATTCCCCGATGGGTATGACAGAGTAAAGTACTCCACATTTTGGCAGTTATGCTTAAGTCCTATGTAATAGGGGGCGAGCCTATTGCCATCAACCGGGCACAAATCCAGACTACAGATGGAACCCAATTACACTTTGCCCGAACCCGGAATCGAACCCAGGACCTCATGCTCAGCAGTAGCTCTTGCGACCACAGGACTAACGACGCAGTAAAACAAGCACAAAGACAAAGTAAACAATGGCACACACGGCTACATTTGAAGCTAAACATTTTTCCAGGATAAGCTGATCTCGCATTGTATAGGATTTCCGTACAATGAGAGGTCAGCTTATACTGGAAATGTAAAGCTTGATATGTAGCCGTGTGTACCAAGTATTAGCTTCTCAATGAATTAAAGTTTTAAGTCGACAACTAGAAGAGAACATTCAGAATCATGACATACAAGAAATTTGTTAGTGATAATAACTAGTTTTTATACATTCGGACATTGATCAGTCATCAGATCAGGGTCACGAAGTTATTTTAAAACTTGGTCTGGTTTCCGTAACAATATTATCCATAGATATTTATATGCTACGAATATGGTACGAACGAGTTCTTGAGTGGAGACCGCGACTCGGCAAACGTAGTGTAGGACGCCCTCCGGCCAGGTGGGATGACGAGCTGCGAAAGATTGCAGGCAGATGCTGGATGCGTCAAGCTGAAGACAGGGCGCTATGGCGCTCATTAGGGGAGACCTATGTCCAGCAGTGGACTAAAATAGGCTGATGATGATGATGATGATGATGATGATGAATATGGTACGAGTTGCTCGCCCCTACGCTATTCAAGTATTAAACAACTGCGTAAACGATTACGACTAATCTGTTTGATTTTGACAGTTCAACAACATTCATTGCGTTATTGACAATGTTGAGCAGAATTTTTTATCGAACTTATGAAGCAATGGATTAGCAATCCGTTTCAAAACGATTAAGATTCCGATTGATCGTGTATTAGGCAATTAGGGTACGGGTGGGGTTCCGTCGTTTTGGATGAGTTTGTCCCAAGAACAAACTTAACATCGAAACACGTCACGGTCAATTCTCATTGAACAACAAACATTGCTTTTTACCAAATTTCATGATTCTAGGTCAACCCGAAGTACCATAAAGGTTTTGATTTATTTAATAGTTTCAAATTATGTCACATAAATCACAGTATTTTTTTGATTGCGATTATTTAAAAGGTTGATTTTTTTTTGAGCTCCAAGCAACTTGATTCGTCAACGCGTTCCTGAGAAAAAGGTTCTTGACAGACAGGCAACGAAGTGTTTTTTCCTTTTGAGGTACGGAACGCTATAAAACCTAAAGGAAGTTATTCGTAAAAATAAATCGATTGACTACTATTGGCTATATTTTGCATCTACCATCATTATTTGTAAAGGTAATGCAAGCTTATAATTATGCTGATATAGATTTACTACATTTTGATGTAGCAAATCAGATACAAAGCGTTCTACGAAGATTCTCTTAATCAACTAGCTTCTGAGTTCAGCCCGTGACTTCATCCGCATGAAATTTCTTTTCCCCCTACCTGGCTCCTAAGGATCCTAGCGTGATGTTAAATAGCCATTAGCCTTCCTCAATAATTGGGCTATAAAACGCATAAAGTTTTTTTTCGAATCCGACTGTGGGTTCCAGAGATGAGCGCGTTCAAACAAACAAACAATTTTCTTCAGCTTTATTACATTATTATTATGTAATTTTATGTACCTAACCCTGTGAGCAGTGATGGGCCAGTGGTAACGGCCGCAACTTACGAGTTGTAGGTCGTAGGTTCGAACCTGACAGCCGCTTTACTTTGTGTAAATAATTTCATCACCACTGCTCGCAAAACAGTGAAGGAAAACGTCGTGAAGAAACCGGCTTTTTTTAGAACCAAAAATTCGAAGGCACGTGACATTTACCAACCCGCACTGGGCCGGCGTGGTAGATTATAGCCAACTACCTCTCACCGAGAGGAGGTCTGCGTCCCAGCAGTGGGACCAACAGGCTGATTATACTGATTTTTTTACAATAAGAATTAGGTAGGTACTGTATTGGCAACACCTTTGGTGCTCTTTGTCGACGATTAGCATGGTAGATATGCAACATACATCTATTCATTTTATAAGTCTCTTATTCTTTTGCTTGACATATCACTATGTTAGGCAAAAGAGTGCAAAGTTCGAATAGTGTTTTATAGTTATCCTGGATTAGTGCATTATACTGACATTTTTACAATAAGAATTAGGTAACGAACCTTTCCTTGGCGCTTTGTTTTATGTTATTTATCATTCATCACTACTGCATTCAAAACGGTGAAGGAAGACATTGTGAAAATTGGTAGGTCCTCGAACCAAAAATTCAAAGACATGTGACGTGTACATTAACATGCACTGGGCCCGCGTGGTGGATTATGGCCCTCTCTCTCTCACAGAGAGGAGGCCTGTGTCCCAGCAGTGGGAATCTTATAGGCTGATTATCTATAAGTACCTAAGTAAGATGTTACATTACCTACATAAAATATACTTGTAAACCACAGTAGCGAAGTTAATTACCGCGATGTACGTAACTGCGAAACTTTACTATCGCGGCGTTCGTTGTTGCGAAAGTATTGGGTGAGGTTAGGTTATAACTGTGACCAACCGCGAGCCGAGCGAGCGCTACTTCCAAGTTAGATTTCTTGCCGACTAACAGCAGAACCCAAAAACGTATCTATCTCCAATTTTGGCGTACTGGAAATGCAAAAACCTATCAAACTCTGGTTTAACGTCTCAATAAATTCAAAGTATGCGACCATCTATAATGTGTTGACAGCTATTTGTTTGACAGGGACTGAGAGAATTGTACTGTCTATCATCAGTAGCGATTGGTCTAAGGTTTATGGGTTTGGCCGTAATATTAATTACTTTATTTTATCCTTTTGCTGTGCCCTTACAGGGTTCATATTTTTGTATCTAGCTTAAAGCCCTTTGTAACATAATTTTACAATATGGAATGCAATAAATAAATGAAGATTATGATTAAAACTACATCAGCTAAAACACTACAGTAAAAACTTTCGCTATAACGAACTTTGCGATGGTAAACTTTCGCAGTTAAGTACATCGCGGTAATTAACTTTGTTACTATGATTTACATTCGTGTACCTAATACATATCTTAAGTATTCATTTGAAAGGAGTCTAAACAAACAATTGGCTCGCCCAAAAGGGGGTGTACTACAAGTAGACCTCTGCTTAACCCTTCGATAATACTGGCGAGATGTTATGTTATTATAAGTGTAAAATCGCGATTTTTATAAAACTTATTAAAATACTAGCTATGGAAAGAAATAAAGAAAATTATGTCTATTGTAATTACAACACAAAAAAGCACCTTAAAACTATTAAAAAAAAACAGAAAACAAAGATAGTAATGACCAAAGAGTCTCAGCTCAGCATAATGCCAGATGACAACACACGTGTACCATCTGATGCTGGTTTTCAGCTGCAACCCACGAATACCATACGCTAGAATACTAAACACAGAGAAGTGTGTGTCCTTTTTCAGAATAAACAAAAATATAACACAATTAAAACATTTATATATAAGGTTAAAAAGTCACAATTAAAAACACACTACTAAAGTTGCTAATAATATCATTCAATCATGATCCGAAAGACACGTAGCGCCATCTAGCGTCCTAAAGCAATTGTTACCGTTGAAAGTTATTGTTCTTTTACTCGGGAACAATACTTTTTTTCTGGATGTAAGGTACCCTATGTCCTTTGCTGTACACCTGACAACGTATAAGTAAAATTTCATGATGATCGGTTCAGTAGTTAAGCGTGAAAAGGTAACAAACAAGCAAACTTACTTCCGCATGTAAAATAATAGTTAGGAAGTGAGGATTTTGTTTCTCTTTTAACATTAGAATCAAATTAAAAACTTAATAACCGCAATACATTCTGTATCCTCAATAAATACAAGTTTGTACCGCGATACACTATATACACTTCTAATCTAACACTGTGGCTACCATGGGAAACTTCCGTCATTGCTTTCTACGGGAAACAATGGGAAAAGAGCTGGCCACACAGTTCTTAGAAAGGCCATCGTTAGTAAGCAGTAACCAACTGATAAGATAGCCAAGAAATCGCAAAAATTGTGTGGTTTCACCTATAAAGAATGTTTTGAGGTCAAGTTCTTTTGAAAATAGTATACCCACATATTTGAGTGAATGAGTAATTTTATTTGGTTGGTTTGTAATAAGGTATTGTAATTGGCCGGAACCTTTACGTTTTACCGTTTACTGCTGAAATGAATTGCTGTTTACTTCTGTAAGTATATCTTCTAAAACATTATTACACATAATTTGTTTGGTAAGAATTTTAAAAATAGATTGCGCCGGTATTACTATTATTTTTTTATTTTTTTAGGCAACCAACAGCGTTTCATACAGCATGTTACAGAGTTTGTGTGTTACAATATTGTATGGCTAATAATAGGTTTCCCTGTTTATCTAGGATAAGTATAAAACATACGGCCCAAAACAAACTCAGAGGTCTGTATTGAAGTTGAAAGGTTGCAACAAGAACAGTAGTAAGAAAATAAAATTGTCATAATTACCACGCTTCTGCGCCTTCTACAACACCCACAGAAAAAAGGGGTGGACTATTTTAACTGATTTCTGTGCATGAGTAATGTTTCGATGTGAATGAATTTATCTTTGGTGCAGAGAAAAAATTTATCTTTCATTAGCAAACATCTTCAAGAAAAAATATAACGCCGAGCCACATATTAATAAATAAGTTAAAATGAAACCACATAACGAAAGAAGTAATCTTTTTTTATGTTATGGAGGTTTTGGTTAAGCCAAGTGAGTGAAATTTTAACAGAAAAAAAAAATTACGTCACAGGAAACCATCGTCAAGAAACTTATACTTACGTCTAATAGACTGAAATGCCTGTCAGCGGGAAAAATACAGGCTCATATGGTTTTCCAGTGTTCTATTTTGAAAAACCACTACATCATATCCAATGCCTTATTAATTACATTCTTAATTTCTTCTTAACAAGACGAACAAAATTCAAACAAAATACACTTCAATCATAACCGTTTAGCGAATACTTCATTACAACACTTAAACAATAGAAGTCAAAAACATTTATACCGTCTTAACAGTATTAATTTATCCAGTAATGACGGCTAGAACATAGGAACATAGCGTCTACTCGTTAATTTGTTACCGGAACCATTTTACAGTTATACATACAGTGTGACATCATCTTTGGCGGTATTTTATCCACGAAGGTCGCTGGTCGGTGTAATTGGTTTACAACATAACCCTATTGCTGGTTATACCCCTTTACGGTCATAAAACTTTCCAAAAACATTTTTTTATTGCCTTCGGACGGTCCTTTCGGTAAAGGCTTACATTGAGCAGTTAGGTTGCTTCTACCTGGTGTAAAATTCTGTATTTAACTTTATTGTTCTGTTTTGCTAGTGGTAAATGTTTTTCGGTTCTATTTGTTTTAAATGTGATGTTTTGTTTTGTTTTGCGAAAAGATACGGGAGCTGGCGGTGTTGACCGAATAAAAGAAGTGGCAAGAACTTAGAATGGTAATGTTTCATATACTTACTAGCACTTCGCCCGCGACTTCGTCCGCGTGGATTTCGAAAAAAAAGTAGCCTATGTTCCTCAGACATAATTTCGGCTTCTAGTGGTAAAACAATTTTTCAAACCGATCCAGTAGTTTCGGAGCCTATTCAATACAAACAAACAATCAAATCTTTCCTCTTTATAATATTAGGACAGATTGTGGTAAGCCAAACTTAGGATAGCTTCATAATAATGATTAGCGTGAATAAATTTAAGTCCTAAATAATAAATCATTAAATTCAGCAGCAGTATGTTTATCTGTTGTTAATGTTATTTGAAACTAAAATTCAAACCAAGTTTAACGACAAAAAAAGTGTGAGTAGACACCAAATCTTCTGATTGTTATAGAAAATAAATAATTCTGCATCTTTATCAGTTAATGGTGCACAAATCAAAGTTTGGCCACACTCCAGTAGTTTTTCAGAGACATACCTTGTTTTGGTCAAACGGCCTTAGAAATCAACAGAGAATCAATTTCCGAATAGCTGTTTTAAGTCAAAATCCCGTTTGCTTAAAAAGTGCAAATCATCAGTTGCACCTGCACACAATACATTTTGAGCTAGAGGTGCGATTCCAATGATTTGATTTAAAACGGTTTATCAAATCCACACTCCACCAACCAAATACCTCTGACACGTGTTGTTATTTTACTAAAAATATAACATTTGTTTTTCAGATACAAATCTAAAATGAAAGTTAGGAAAAATAGGACACAGAAAAACACAAATACCGATGGACAAAAACTACATTCTACACTTCATCTTGGTGTACAAGCATCTGAAAAAGGCGTCATAAAAACGCATTCCCTACTGCACCAAGCTTCAAGTAACTAGCGAGTGCAGGCCTACCTGAGGGAGTCGCGACGTAAGTACCGTTACGGCAACTAACGATTCCAAGAAGGTCATGCGCATTAAACTAAGGCTAAAATTCCACTTATTTTTTTTTATGCCTCGTCCGCCGAACTGCTCATTGCAGCAAGTATTTACCAAGGCTACGTATTTTTTCCACGGTAACACGGGGTAGTATTAACAGAACATGGAGTCGTCAAATTTTCCATTCGTACTTCTATTTTAGGATTCACCTCTCGTATTAAGATTCCGAAGTCAAAGTTCACATAGGAACGTTCACGTTACCTTATCTGTTCACACATCGGGATGTAATATGTTTGACAAGCTTACACAGTGCCACCCACTTTCGGCTCGTCGTATCGCCGACGAATCGGCATTTAAAACCACTTAATGACAAATGAGACCAAATATTGACAGCGTGCAACATAAAAACAAAGGGGCTGGGGGCGGGCTGGTGTCAATCTCAAGAACAAATAAATGAATGTTTGACGAACGAATTACGTGACAACTTTAGTTGTTTGTTCCAATGTTTACACTCCACCACCAACTGGGACTTTGGGAAATTACATTGCGACATGGAAAAAAAAATGTGGGCCCAAATGTGTCGGCGGATGTTAGTAGGTAGACGAAGCCAAGGGTGGCAGATGTATGCACCGGTGTACGCTCGTACATGCCATTCGATACGATTTTTTTTTAAGAACACGATACCGTGCAATTTCGTTGATTTATTTCTTGAATTTAAACGTAGTTGGGTAGTGATTTATATTTAATTAGACAGCTTATTTCCTGTGAGATTGATTACCAGTTTTGTGGAAATGTAAAATAAAGCCTATGGTTTTAGAACTAAGTATTTTTGTGCTGGAAAATTGTAGGTACCTATACCTACCTTTTATACCCCATCAATCTAGGTACGGGACGGCGTCACATCACACATCGAAGTAATGAGATTCAAAGCGATATTTACGTTGAACATATGTTTAGAAAGCAGTGGGCCAGTGGCCCAGCAATCATTGCAATGACATGTCGCGAACCGTGAGAGGAAACAATGCCGGCTCCGTGGGAACGCGGCGTGATTGCCCACCCTCGGGTAGCGGGTTCGAGTCCCGGGTCACGCCGCGGAACGGTGGGGTGCGAAATCAGAGTGCGCGCGTACATCCGGAATTCATATTTTTGTGAATGCGTTTTGAGTAATTTTAATAAATCTATTTTGGGTCATAGAACTTTGTTTTATTCATTTAGGAATTATTTTAATTTCTATAGCCCTGTTTAATGCGTAGAACGGAACGCGAAGTTGAAAAGAATAAGCATGAGGTAGTAGAACTACATACTTAGTTTTAAGACAATTATCGTCGTATTGGTGTTTGGGCCCGATTCGTGGGAAAGGTTATTCATGAGTTATGTTGTTTGTAAGACGTTGGTATCTGTAATACAATATTTTTTTTCTGTAGTATTGGCACCAACGGCACACTTGTTTCTGTAATGTTATTTATTTACTTGGAAAAACGTTTTTGTGCACCTTCAATATTTTTTTCTGAGAAGAAAAAAAATTGAATGTGTTATACAAATCACATAAACAAATAAGTTTGATTTTCATAGTAGTTATGAGAAAAGTTTCAGCTCTGGGTCTACAACTAATTGTATGCGCAACAGCAAAATGTAGATAAAACAGGAAAATCATACATAGTTAGTTACAGGCAAATTAGTTAAAGGTTAATAATTAGGTAAAGAATAATTTAAATATAATAATTGACTTTTATATCAATAAAACAGATGGCAGATGTTTTAAGACAGCTGCTCCTGGCAGTGTACAATTTTATGCCAATGATACAATTTTAATTAAGGTATAAAAGCCCTTGAAGGAAAACTGCTGTCGAAGAAATGTTTCGACGTTAGAAGTAGGGTTAAATACATTATAAATGAAATAGGGGAAATTATTTCTGGAAATAGAAATATTGAAAAGTTTAACGTCCTAACTTTTTTTGCGCAGCGGCTTTTTGTCAGGACTTATTTTGAAATTATTTGCCATGCTTATTTTGAACTTATATTTAATATTTTTAAAACTATGTTAATACTTAAACCTTTTGTTATGGGAAATAAAAATAAAAGCAAAGTTTATCAGTATTGATGAAAACTGAAAAAAAATCCTACGTTAGTATGCCGAAACTGAACATAATATGTTTGCAGTTCGTATTATGGTAAAAGTTACTAATACAAAAAGCCTTGTTAAAATACCACTGAAAAATCTGACCACAGCGAAATTGCAATTCAATGTCTTTTTTTACATTTATTCTGGATAACAACGGTGGCATAGTTTAAAAGCAATAATAAAAGTACCATTCAATAATATTTTTGTGTTCTAATATTATATCCAGATTGATAGTGCCATAAAAAAGAGATTAGAGATGTGCGTAAGAATCGTGTTGAGACAAAAAAGAGATTGGTTACAGATTAACAGATCTTTTTTGTCAATCATTTACTTTCACGCTGTTTTTCTTTTTTAGATCAACGGAGTAGCTGTAGCTTGTAGCTATTAAGAAACGTTAATACTAAGTCAACTTGAAGTGTTATGAGGTTAACATAGGTTTAGAAAATAATAACTTGGGTGCGTGTATAACCAGATGTGTGAACGTAAACGAAGCAAAAGAAGTGTGTAAGGATAGTCACAGGTGGCGTAGTTCTGTAGTTTCTGCCTACCCCATGAGACTGAAACTACCCATGAGAAGAAGGCGTAAGTTTATGTTATGTTATGTTAAACCGAATTTACTTATTTGTACATAAGACATAGTGCATGCTGCATATATTTCAATAGTTTGTAACGAGTTTAAACAAGGCGCTTGCATGTGACGATCAGAATTATTATAGTGAAATTAAGTTATGGTATGAATCAATTGTTCATTTCAAATTATTTCTAATGATAAAATCTAAATTAATGAGATTTAAGCCGCTGACCAGAATAACCACAAACAAAATTCGGAATGATTCGAATTTCAGAGACAAAGAAATATTTAAAAATATTTTTCGCCAAGTTCAATGTCCTCGACATGTTTACTTCATGTGACATTTAAACACTCTTTACTTTATTTATTTACACACTAATTTGAATTTGCATCTATTCAGTCCTGAAAAAATATCTCATTAATTATTTCTACAGGAGATATTGGCATTCGTATTCAATACTTAACTGTTACAACACAAATACCTTCATTCTAGTTTGTAACTCTACCTACCTACATAACAATAAATTGAATGCTGTTTCTAACGAGATTGTAGTGAATATTTAAAATATTTTAGCACAAAGCTTTTCACAAACACTTACCGACTTCTAACTATGCCCTAACTAGGATCGTAAAGGTTAGGAAGTATCTCAATAGTTCTCCGTTGTCGGCCATTTTTCACTGCGTCCCATTTTTCCCTACTTATACAGTTATCTTACAACTGCTAATTATGTGTGGAATTTTCTGCTTTGGATGTATTCAAGAAATTACCATCAAAGTAACGAATATTGTCGACGGTACACTAGACAAAATTACGGTTGAACAAGATGAATCTGTTATTTTGTCCATTCTGTCTATCATTTTGTCTATTGTTTCGTCGAAAAAAAAGGGTCATGCAACGCTTGTTGTAGCCTATTTTCCCAAAAAGGTTTGAGACACTTACACTTTTACAGAGGTGACCTTATAGTTCACCTACATTTCGCCAGTTATGTTTTCCAGACTCCGGACTGTTACTGAGAAATTCCTTTAAGGTAGTTATTTGCTTGAAATTATTCAAAGCTCTATTGATAACTGAAGACATCCTAAATATCCTACCTTATGTTATACATGGCCTGGGTAATGACATAGCCTTTTTGATTTTCATCCTGGTTCGCAGACTAAGTCGCGGGAAATAGCTGGTAAAATATATTTTATAAGATCCGATGAAACAAATTTGGATAAAGTTAACTTCGTAGATTGTTTTCTTTTTAATCAATTTGCTATAAAGCATTGGATACTTCTCTTTGAGCAATATTAGGTAATACTAACCGGATTGCTTTGCAATAGGTAAATTGTTTGTAAAATTATATGAATAACTGTTTTACGTTTTTGAGTGGTTGAACAGAACATCTAAGACAAAATCAACTCCGTAGATTTTGAACATACCTACTGTTTAAATGTGCTTTAGAAACTTTGTAAAAGAATTGATTTTAACTATAGTTTGACCTATATGCCAATGTTTAAAACAAAAACATTAATTGCAAAAGTTTTTTTTTAATCTATCTTGTAATTCTTTGTTTTTTTATTTTTTTTATTTTCGTTGATGCTCAATGTAGTATTTAATTGTTTTACTCTCCAATTTCACTCAAAATAAACAACTTTTTTTTAAAATCTCCAGTGACTTATCTTACTTCCCGCCCCACATCAAAGTGTTAAGTGAAAATAGTGTTTAAATGATCGCTGCTAAACATCGGGGCGTTTTTCGTCGGATTAAGTCGGTTAAACTCCCGAGGGTGGTGCGAGTACCCGAATTCTATCAACTACTCCGAGGGATTTGATTAAATCCCGCCTCACCCCTTGCGTGTTGACAGTAATTGATTGAAATGCCAGTTTCTTATACGCATTAGACTAGGCGTTGGTGTGTGATGCAATTTTGTTGAATTGTTTTAAGTGAAAAATTCTTTAGGCACGTTGATTTTTTGTAGGTAAAACTTATAGGTTCGCCTTACTGACATGCTTATGTTAATGTTAACACCATATCCGTTGCTATTAGGGTGACCACTGTTATTTCATAGTTTTAAGTTTTCACTTCTGACAACAGTCCCCAGAGTTTAAGTAAGAGTGTGAGAAAAAAATGTTGTTCAGTTTTTGGAAATATAGTCGTTTTATCTGCGGCTCTAACAATGATACTTACATAGAACAACGAAAATGTTGAAGTTCTTTTAATCTGAATTATAACAAATTGTAGAAAAAAATATTTCCAAATTATTTATTTATTTGTCAAAGAAACGATTTTCTGTATCCATTTTTTTGATGTCGTTGTTCAGTGACTTTTACTGAAATATCTATAAATCATTTAACTTTCATTTAATAAATATTTATGTAATTTTCTTGTGTTCCTTAACAAATTAGTCCCTAACGTTGTATTTTATTTTAATGGTGAATCAATCATTACAATCCAATAAATTTGTGTGATTGAATTAAAATAAAACTTGATAGCTTTACATAAAAATCTAAAATATTATTAAATTGAAGTTTGCGGTAGTCTTCAGGAAACGTTAGGAATTTATTGATCGTAAAAGCAAAGTGTAATTTATAAATAAGTAGATGTAAGTAATAAGACAATTTGAAGAGTTTCAAGTTATTAAAACTATTCAAACTAAGCAATAAGGTGTTCGAATTCGAATGAAATGATATAATAATTGAATAATTCAATTAATGATGCAATGGAAGCAATACAACCGTGTTTATTAACTTCTGGTATTATTCCTATTGAACCTTTTAAAAGCATTTAATTATGTTAGAATGACAATAATGTTGTTACTGCACCGACATAATAGCGTTATTATCAATTATTATGAAATATTTATTACCTTCTGTATAGTTTTGCATTGTTTGGCAGTCTAATAAATTGGCACAAACAATCACACACTCTGAAATGTATGAAATTACAAGAAATATTGTTGCAATGAAAAGACGAATGGGTGCAGTTATGCGTTGAAGTCTTTTCTATGAGAGAAATTAATATGTGAAGTTTTTTAAGAAAACTTACAATCTATACATTAATATGACCAACAACTGTATTATTGAATAATAAATCAAATCGCAAATTAATATCGGTGTGCTTAGAAAATTGATATATTAATCGCTTGTGGGTAGTGTTGTGATCAGTTTTGTGACACGGCCACGCTCGGCTTGCGATGAATCATGGCGATGGGGTTTAATTTTCTGCATACTCGGTCACTCCTTGCGGACTGACTAGCGGGGAACACTTGGGAATATACAACAAAACAGCATGTACAATTTTAACGCGTCGTTTATTGATAACTTCATCTTTTCTTCAATATACTTTTGTGTCCACTGACTATATAACACTCACTGTACATTTTCGTATTACAATATTTTAGTCTTTCGAGGCTTTAATAACTTTCGATTCCATATAACAAATATTTTGTACAACGCACGTCGCGCGTACGAGAGTGGCGTCGTGGCACGACTTATCGCTATCTACCTACGCTTTACCGACTAACTCCAACTTTCGTCTAGCCTTTAACACTATATTTACAAATTGTTCAATTTTTTTTGGTATTCAAATTACCTCGTTCACTACATCGTCTCTCACGCGAACCACAGTCGGATCCCTAGCGTCCATCCGCACGACACGACTTAAAATATTTAACTTAAACCATGAAAAAATACAATAATCATAATATAATACAGGATATTCATCAACAACATTAATTGAACGTTCAGCCGTCGGCTCGCGGCCGGCGGCTCTCTAGTCAACAGTTCGCAACACTAACAGCGTCGGTACATTACAAAACAAATAAATGGACATACCTAGAAGTATGTACGGCCGGGGATAACGATCACTGTCCTAACGCGAAAACCGATTCGCAACAAAGTCACTGGAGGAGCGGCGCGGCGACCCGACAGCTCAGAGCGGCGGGATGTCGATGTCGCACGCGAACGGCGACTCTCAGATGAGCGGCATGGCGCGCTCGTTGGCGGCCGCGTACCGCTGCTCGTCGGGCACGTGGTACATGTTGATGATCTGGTTCAGCTCCTGCTGCCCGTACTCGCGCTTCATGCCCATCTCGTGCGAGTGCGCGTGCGGCGCGAACTCGCGCTTCACCTGCTCATGGCCGAACTCGCGTTTGAGCCCCGGCGGGCCGGGCGACACCGGCTCCGACTTGGCGGAGGAGCCGCTCGGCGAGTGCGACGCGCATGAGGGAGGCAGCGCGTAGCCGCCTGGCGAGCCGGGGCCCAGCCCGTACGCCGACGGCGACGGTGGCTGCGGAAGGTAGGGCGAGCCCTGCCCGCCGCCGTAGTACTGCCCGTAGCCGCTCTGTTGCATCTGAGACACGTCGTAGCGCGGATAGCCGTACGCCTGCTGCTGGTAGGCGCTGGGGTCGTGCATCATGTACCCGTTAGGCATGTATCCGTTTGGTGTCATTTGGTACACGTCACGCGGCTGCTGTGACGGCGGTGCCGAGCTCCTCTGTCCGTCACCACCACCTAACAGCGCTCCTCCTCCTAACGGGTACTTCTCCTGTTTCTTGGCGAGGGTCTTCGTCTTCCTCCTCGGCCTGTATTTGTAATCCGGGTGTTCCTTCATGTGAACAGCGCGAAGTCTCTTCGCCTCGTCGATGAACGGTCGCTTCTCTGATTCAGAGAGGTCTTTCCACTGTGCACCGAGACGTTTTGATATTTCCGAGTTATGCATTTTGGGATTGTCAGAGGCCATCTTCCTGCGTTGCCCGCGCGACCACACCATGAACGCGTTCATGGGGCGCTTAACACGCTCCGCGTTGGAGTTTTTGCTAGTATTGTTATTGTTGTTGTTGGGGGGTTGATGGTGTTGTGGCTGGGGCTGGTGGTGCTGCGGCATGGACTGGTGGTGCTGGTGCTGCAGCTGCTGGTGCTGCGACAGGGGCTGCTGCTGAGGCAGCGACATCATGCCGCCGAGCGCGCCCAGCGAGCCGTAGCCGTGTTGGAGCGCGTGATGCGGCGGCACTGTGGCATGTAGGCTGCCGCCCTTGAGATCCGTCTCCATCGTCAACATGTCGTCTTCCTGCGGCGCGTACAGCTTGCTGATCCTTCGTTCACCGTACACAACGAGAGAACCGTCGGTCGCTCACATGGACTCGCGGCGGTGCGCGTCGATAACGTTTCGCGGTACCGTGCGGCGCGGAGGCTACGTGCGTTGTGAGGAGGTTGCCAGCGCCGGGCGGCTGCGGCAGCGGAGGCCCCCCCCGCGCGCACCCCGGGCCCCGCCCGCCCGCGTCCTGGCCAATGGCAGCGCGACTCGCGGCCCCGCCCCGCCCGCGCTCTCCCACCCGCCGCGGCCTGCATTTTTAATCGCGTGGCGAGCGAGCCGAGCGTACGCCTCGCCGCCGCCTCATGCAAATCTCAATTTTGTTTGCCGACGGTGGCTGCATTCTCGGCCTTAGTTTATGTTGTTAACTACACATGCATTACCTGTAAAAAAGATTATTGCCTAAAAACTGTAAGTCACTTTTAGGCAATAATCTTTTTTTTTAAGGTCTTAAAAGCTTTCACGCCCCACAGGAAATGATCTTAGCCAATATCATGCAGTATTCCAAATTTTAAATTTCATCAAACACACTATGTAGAAAACAAATAATCACGGTTAGATCTATATTTTCCAACGCTTATTGGTCGACTAGACAGAAAATATGTTTATCAATAGTTACGCACAGACATATTGTAGTTTGTTCAGCTGGAATGAGTTCAAGGCCCGAGCGACAATGTTGTGATATCCACCTACAGAAGGAGAAAGAACTTGCTAACATATAAAAGACGTTACTTCGTACAATGATACGGAAAACCACGCACTTGTTCTGCCACGCTTCGGAGCACTGTTTTAACTAGTACCTAGGTGACACTGTTGCCAGGTCATTCAATAGATTATTAACAACTAACTTCCTTAGATAGTTCAATAGACGTTGTAGTTCTTCCATATTTAATTTGAGATGTATTTATAATACGAAAATTAAGATTTCCACTAGTAATGTTAACATTTAAATCTTAAATAACAGATGAAATTCAAATGGAAAATTTCGTATTTTCTTGCTAAATTACACCATTTTAGTAAAGGTCACATCTGGATGAGGAAAAAAGAGTTATAATATGTTTTTACCTTGTTTTTTGGGACTGAAATAAAACTGAACAAAATTTAGGTGAAAATACCATTTCAAACAGTTGAGTCATTCTTATTCAATTTTGTTTGTTATGATATTTTGTAATAATCCTGAACTTAGTACGTGGTTGGTTTTGTGATTTTGGCAGAAATTATGAAATACTTAATTTTATAATTAGATAATGATGTATTGATGTTATATGAAATCTTACAGGAAAATAGCACAGATAGTGTTTTGAACTGAAATAAATAGGAAAGGAATATTATATTTTAGAGATATTTGGTTCCTCATCGGGTTCAAAAGGACTTTAAGACTAGGTAAAGGTATGCATTTAATAGTGTGAGTTAATTAAGTACCTAAGTTTATGTACCTAGGTATATAATCTGACTATATGACATTCGGTAGTTGTGAAAAAGTTGAGTGTGTCTTCAAAGGACATAAAAGGATTGTATCAAAAGATTGTGTACTTACTTTACTTTCTACTGAAATACTAACAAATGTAGAAACTTTAAGGAAAACAACAAACCGAAGGGGAAAGATTATGAATAAATTACAGAATGATTTTAGTATTTTTTTTTGTGAAAATAACTGTTGTGTAATTCACGAATTCACGAGTTATGAAGAGCATTACATCTTGGAACTCTTTACAAAATAATTTGGTTCGGTAAGTTCTATTCTAGAACGGATTTTGTTTGTCGTTAACGGTATTAACTTCGGTTGTTTTTAGTTCATTCCTTTTAGAATTCGTACTAAATCTAATTCTGTTTATTATTTGAATGTCAACCTGTTGTTATTTGTTTAGAGTTTAGTAAGATCCTACATTTTCGGTAAAGGATTGGTCAATGTCATTGACATTTGAAATGGGTCTACGCAGCATATAAAAGTCTTGAATTCCTAATAGTAATTCAAAGTTAAACTTATCTATCTGGTGTTCTTATCAAGTTTAATTAATAGGGAATTCTTGGTATCATAAAACCCATTAGCAAGTTGGTACTGGCGCTGTTTGTAAGTGATTACTCTCATTTCAGTTTTCATTTAGATTTTAACAAATAATACCTCTTTTTTCGCAAACAAACCAAGTAATTTTTGAAGCTTTTCTACATTTTCATAGTTTTGCTTTAGCAATAAAAGAATAACATTGACTGCCACCTCATTGTCATTAGAACTTAGTTGTTTATTTGTTTAAGGGACATTATTACCCTCAAGTTAGCGTTGTGATAATTGCTAGGCATTCCTTCCTTCCTTACCAGTCAAAGTGTAACCTAACCTGTCTTATTAGTAGATAGTTACTGTATTGTTATTAGTTACAAGTATGACTTTTAATTAAGGCTGGTTTTGAGCTGATCAACATACTAACTGTAAGTTATTTATTAATAGTCAAATTCTAATTAAATTGTTTTTCCCGACTGACTCCCTATATATCCTCCCTATATATCTGATATTTGTGTATCACAAACATTAGCTTAGATTCGAGTATTGACAATACCGTTATTTCCAAACTCAACTTAAACCAAGGAATCTCAGAAGTTAGTTTACTACTAAGTAACATGAATCTACATTTTCTGAGAAAAGAATTTTTTTTACATCGAAGTTATATATCATTACCTGCCGATCTTTCAGACTATTATCAGCTTTACGATTGAGACCTTAATGGTTATAATCGTTTTGAACATTGTCATTACGGGTACTGTCGCCGATTCTTCTTGTAAGTGCTTTTGTTTTATGACAGGCTTCTATTATTTTGTTCTGAGCTTCATAAAAATGGGTCTGGAACCTTTTATTGTTGGTATCGGTTCTTATAAAGCTACCGATAGGATAGGATCAGTGACACTTTCACTTTTTGGGACTTTGGGTTTGGGTCATAAAACACATGGTGATTTTTTATTTATTTTTATTTTGTAAAAGCTTGCTTTTCTTTAAAAATAAGCAGTCAGTACATTAATGACTGTGTACTTGACAAGTATATGGTTAGTGCAATGAACTGTATGCAGCTGTTCGTGTTGTGATGGCATTTACATTTCTTATGAGTAATTAATAACTTACAACTAGTATTTACTAAATTAAATATTATTTTAAGTACATTTATATTAATAATTTTATATCTACGTAGGTTTTTGAATACACATATCTACCTAAACACATTTTGGATAACAATGAATAAATAGTCTCCATACATATTTCAATTTATAAAGCATAGGTTAATGAATATTAAACATGTAAGTACCTTTAAAAAAACAATATTATGTTACCTCAATTGTGGCATCTTTACATTCTATGAGTAATGTACTTAAATATCTCTAAAAAAAACAATTATAATAAAAATCTGTTCCAAAAAACCGTTTTTTTTTCTATTGTATCAATTCGATATTAAATGACGGCAACAGATTTTAAGTAATCGAGAGATATATGAATACAATACTCATGGGGAAAGTTGCTTATGGAAAGTAAAGATGCCACAGTTGACTTGACCGGTACCTAATGTGTTACTGGTGAAGTTTGAAAATATCTGACTTATCTTTCAGAGAATGTTAAATGTTAGGTTTTAAGCGGTTTCCAGCGGTTTTTGCACTAGACACGGGGCTTGATACACTAACTGATGAAGATATTAATCATAAAACAAGCCTATTAAATTGATGAAAAACTGTGAATGGAGTTTTACATATAAAATGTATGCCATTAACACAAATATTTAGTATAGTACAGTTTCTGATTTGAAGAAAGAGAATATCTTAATTTTGAATACTTAACTAGTACACTAATAATCCTTTTTGTAGACATTGTAAAGCAAAATTTAAATAATAATAAAAAGAATTGTTGTTCAATGTTACTGAACCAAACGGTGTCACAATGAAGGTGATGCCTACAGCTATTATGAACTCAGCAGTTTATTACAATATGCAAATAAAAACATTTATGAAGATATGGATAAACTTATATGTATATGTGACATTTATGCGTAACCTATGTGGACATGAAAGGCAAAAAAAGTAGAGGATCTTGTAATCGCAGAATTAATAATAACGTAAAAGAAGATAACACGAAAAATGAGTTAGTGTAGGTATTTAGGGCTGATTTTAGCAAAGTCAGTCTCATTTTAGCAAGTCATCTTTTATCAGTGGAATACAATTGACGTCTGATTGTTCTAGTATAGAAAAACTGTTAAAAATGCAAAATTTGTTTTCAGGATATGACAGTATCGAGGCATGAAAGGTTGGTGAAATTCGCCATTAGTCAGAAACAAATAAGCCACTAACACGAAATAATAAGAGTATAAGTCAGTGAATTAAATTGTATGTTAATGAGATAATTTATTATGTAAGAACATCGTATCGAAACATACATAGGTTTCGAATGCAAAACAGTATTTGAAAATCCCCCTAGATCCGTCAGACGGGCGAACATACAAGTAAATCGCAGATAGGTTAGGTCTATTCTGCATTCAGACTACAAAACTGTCAGAGCGTGAAACGGTTCGCGCCGACTGGTGTCGACACCATTTTGCTCCAGTTTCAATTTAATGAATCCCGGTTTGGAGTCCGTGGCGTTAAATGTGGGAATCCCTCAGAAACCCGCGATAATCTTTACTTGCCCCGATCCAGTTGAAATGATTATACAGAGGAAGGAGGTTTGCGAATGATATCACGTTTATAAGATTTTAGGTGGTTTAAGTGTCCGTGACGAAAATTGGTATGCTTTGGAATTTTGATTGGAAACAATCAACTTCATTTTGTCACACAGTTACAATTTCATCCATAGAAGTCAGAAGTGAAATTAAAACAATATAGCATTTTAACAAAGAATAACTGAAATCAATTTGTTAATTCCATCGCTAGGTGACATCAATTTACATTTCATTAAAAGAATCAACACTACAAAATCGCACTCTCCTACAAATAAAAACCACTAGTGGCTCACGCGTCGCGAGTCATTCAATAATTGCCGGAGTAACGCTTGTGCTAAATAAAAAAGTGCTCATCAAACTCCCTGAGCTTCGTAGTAATTGGCGCGAGGTGTCGCTAATGACAGTCGCGAGTGCTGCTGCAAATTAATAATTATCGCGCATGGCAACACCGAGCGCGCGCCGCAATATGGCCGCCGCGCATTGTTGGCGGGAACTAGTCATTTTAATTTTCGATTATCAATTTGTGGCATATCACACAATTATAGTTTAATTGTTGAACTAACAATGCTTTACGATGCGGTTTGTGATTTTTGCCGGGTATCGTTGCATTACGTTATTTTGGTTTTATAATGTTTGGTAATGTCATAATGGCGTGAAATTCTTTTGCCATTCGGTTCAAGCATTAAATTCAAAGTGAACATTTTATATGCAAACAGAATTTGCTACCATAACAAAATAACAGTTTATTAGAAGGTATCTCTGCTGTGTCAATTGACAATCCCAGTTATTTGAGCTGTACTTATTGAAATCCAGAAAATGGATAAGAAGCTATGACAATTATCCCGTGATTGAAAATAAAAGGGACTGTGTGTCTGTGTGGTGGGGTCTAGACTTAATCCCGATAACTGGCCGTTTTAATATTCTGTCAACAACTTAAATTATCTCCAAGCTTGTTTTCCTTTACAGACCGAGCTACTCGTCAAAAGACATCAGTAAAGGCTCGTACACACTGGCGAGACGCGACAGCGCGACACAAAAATATCGCGTGTCGCGCGACTAGATGTACCTTTGTGTTTATTTACCTATTTAGCTACATGATTTTAAATCTGTTCCCAATTTCCAGAAACTATAAATTCAGGCCAATCTATCCTACCGAATATTCACCAGAATATTATTCTCTTGGCGGATCTGCATCACAAGTTGGAATCCAAGCCTCGTACGTCATTATGAAAGCCCAATATTAGGCAGGACAGCCTGGACACAAACAAGACCGCACACGTAAGAGGGAGCTATCATCTCTCCTGAGAAGTGGGGGGAGGGGTGTACGGGGGGCACAGAGATATTGAAATCGAGAGAATTGTACGAATACAGATATCGCAGGTGATTGTTTAGATGTGTCTGGTTTTAAGGATTTGTGCATGAGTAAATATTTGACAAGCAAGTCTAGTGAATGTTTGGGTGTGAAAGTTGAGAACCCAATTAGCTACTTATTAGTTGCTCAACGTCTAGACTTTTCATTTGTCATCTATTATAAATACTTCAACAGGAGGAATTAACATTTTTCACAGTTTCCTTTCTCCATTCGTTTCGCAAAACTGCAGGAATTTTCCTTACAACGAAACTCTGATAATTCTCCCAGAAGTCAACGTCAAGCCGAAATCGGGTGATAGATCAAATCAAAACATCAAAGCACAGATCAAATATATCTACATATCAAGCCAAAAGTTAGAAATAATTCATCAAGAGCCTCCGTCTGCCGTCTTCAACGTCGACACTATCAACATTTTAATACCTCACCGTCACACTTGAATAGGCCTAGTACATATCTGCGTCCAGTGGGGTGGGCCCACCGGGGGAGGGTCCACTTCCGGCCGCTGTCTCCGTCTCATCAGGCCTATCTTGGCCGAGCCGGCCGCAAATTAAATAGTAACGTGCGGCCGACCATTCCTGCGTGAGTACCCAGCCTTGTACATATATAGCCGTATTCAGGAACTATAGAATAGGTATTGAAATATAGTTCTAGATTAGTTTGTAGTATTGATGTCGGAGCTCACACTTGATAGGAGTGAAAATAGAAATGTGTTCCATAGGTGTAGAAGTTTAAAATTAGTTTTGCACCCAGTTGTTACAGTAACTTATGAAATATAGAAATCTCATTTATTTTTAAACTAATTTTGTTCTTGATACTTATAATTTTATATTATGTAGAAGATGTACAATTAGTGCACTTGTAATAAAGCTAGGTCGGAAGCTAGGTATTCAAAAACTTAACCTAATTGTTGTATAACTAAGAAAATCTAAGCAAAAGTAGCTGTATAAACGCAACTATTTAACAAACAGTCAAGTAAAACCTCTTTGCCAAAAATCAGATAAAAATACACTACACACAAAAATCTTCATCAAAACAAAGCAATCATAATACTCGTAATATAACATTTATAATAAGTAAATTAACTTTTATTAAACATATTACCAGTCATGCCGATAGACATACGAAACCTAACTCTAAATTCAAATGAAGGAGGTAGGTGCACATACACATCAATCATCAGAATAAAATTGGACATCGGCATATTATTTTAATAAAATGAATATGTAGGAGAAAGATAATTTCTATCGCAGACCTCTGACACTGGCAATTACATACATTGTCGGTTGTTTAGTGAAATAACAAAATGGCTGACCACAAACATCTCTTTTTGTTGATGTTGAAAATCGATACTGATGCCCTAAAAATTAGTGCTGATTTGCTGACTCATTGACTATGCTCGGTTGTTTTTGCTAAAAACGTCAACATTTGAATAAAAGTAGAATTAAGCTCTAGAAATGTCAATGGGTCGAGTCGCGACATAATAATTATTAACCAGAAACGTTTGGTATGAAAAAAATATATGATTGACAATGTTGATGTTTACTTTTAAAATCTTTATGGCTTTTAACATTTTGGACTGAAAACAAAAAAGTGTAGGCGCTGAAAATATTGAGTTTGCATACAACGGCTCATACTTATAAATAAAAATATTAGAATTCACGTCTACTTTGAATGGGTTTATAAACAACATGATTTGCTAAGATATCCCAATCAACATAGAAAAAAAGCGAATTTTAATAGTTAAAAATAAACCATAAAACATGTAAATTTCAACGGTATTTATTACATAAGAATTCTAGAGCATTTTGAGGATATTCTAGGAACGTTAACAAGTTATAACTATCTCTATTTTGGAAGCATTTTTGCCCAATTGCCCAGGTCAATTATAAAATAAAGTACTACTTTACCACTATGCAAACTTTCTGGAAAAACACTCGTTTTTCATGGAAGGCATAATGCCTGAGTTGAGAATAGGAGTTGTTGTTGAGAATAATAGTAGTATGTTGAAAAATACTTGGAAATCAAATTCTGCTCTAAGCTTATTTGCTACTAATAGGTACTAGATAGATTGGAAGATATGACATATGACCAGCGAGATAAATGCGCAACACACTAACAATTGCAATGGCTTTCATTTTGACAGTTCAACAACATTCATTGCGTTATTTACTATGTTGAGCAGATGAATTTTACAAACTTTTTGAAGTAATGGATTCGGAATTTTCTTCTTTACCTACTTATTATGGCAACACACTTGCAATTGCTTGAATTTGTCCATTGTTTATGCAGTCGTCAAAATCATGAATTTTTGAAACACATTGCATTGAACATTGTGTACCTGTCAGTCTGAAAGTTGAAATCTTTTGCGCTTGTCCGATGTTAAAAAAAGATTCTATGTATCTAAGGGATGATCAGTAACGGAAGTTTGTAGCGTGTTGATTCAGATTTGGTTATCGAATTATAAGTACTAATGTGATAACTTCTAAGTTACCCCGTTTTGACTTGAGTCAAACCTAGTTTTAATAAAACAATATTTATGTAAAAATGTACCTTTAAATGTTCTAAGAGGATTTGTAAATATACTGATCCTCGAAAAAGTGGGGCTAAAATGGCAAAAGAAACCTGACTTTTGACAGTTAAGGAAAAGTCCTGAAGTACCAACCTACATGTTGAAAAATTGCAATCCTTGGAAGTTAAGAGTAAACTAAGTTCTTATTAGGCATTATTCCATTAAGAAAAGTATAATTGGAAACTTAGTAGAAGTTACCGCAGTAAAGCCGACGGCAAACTAGTCAAGCTCTAAAGGTCTACACTCAAAGATTGCAAATTTAAGACATTTTTGATTTTAGTGCACAGATTACAAAATATTCACATAACCTTCAAATCCCTGAGTACATATTGATATTAAACACATTAACACTCGTAACTTAGTCTAAAACACTCTATTGTCACTATATAGGTACACCTATACATATACACACGCATAGGTAGGTAGGTAAGTCAGTCAGCTGACTGGCGCGGCAGCCTCTCTCTCGGCGGCCCGTCACTCAGCCGTGCGCGCGCAAAGCACAGCACGATGAACACGAAACACACAGCAAACAAATTTCCGCGAGGAAAACACTCATTTTCCGCGACTGAACGTGCGAGCGACGCGCTCCCAATGCCCAGACTAAACGCGAGTCGTGAAAAAGCACCGCCACAACGCCGACCGACAATGGAAAGCGGTAAAGAATCATAATAATAACAATGACAACAATGTGAGATGCTATAATAAAGAGCCGCGGCATTGTGCTGCGCTCGGCGTTCGCTCGAAGGGTCGCGGGAGATCGATACTCGCCGGATTGTCTACGCTGGCGTGCGTGAGTCTTTGTCGACCGCGGCGCCCTCCGCTCGGCCATTCATTGACGTCGCCAGCGCTAATCAACTGCGATTCTATCGAACACTTTCTGTAGCCGAATTTGAAGCTCTTTTTCGGGCACCTGCAGGGACTAACAATTCGTAGCACGTTTGAATCTTAAATGAGACGTACACGTATATTTCTTACTTAGCACACAGTTTGATTCTGAGAATTCTAAAGTGTTGGTCCGTGTAACCGTCAAGTAACATACAAATTGAATGTCAATGTATCCAATTTGGGATAAAACCACATATTCCAAGAAAAATGCGAAAAGATACGGATGTAGTCTCAACTGGAAACGGCGGTACTCGTCAAAAATTCTCGGATCCACCTAAATACTGTACACGTTTCGCCAAAACAAAAAAGCAAATGAATTCCGAAGCTGGTGTGTCGAAGCAATCAACAAAATTTCGCCAGGCGAAGGTGTGAGGTGTTGACGGCGGCATCGTCGATAAAACATCCAAGTTTAATGTAATAATCCGTCGATCGGGCGTTATCATTAGTTGGATCGCACACCTCCCGCGGGCCCGCAGATTGCCTTCCAACACACTCTTATTGTGGATATTACTTATTTAAAGATGGTGTAGGAGAATCGTGACCAGAGCCGAGTACTTCAAATTATCGATGGGTCATTCTCAGTTTTGGTACGTTATTTTTAATTTGATGGCTTGTGACGTTAACCGCTGTGTAGGTATAGGTAACAGTTACTTTTGTTTTAAGTACAGCGGCGCTTGTGATTTTTCGCAAGTTAACAAACACTCATTGCTTCATTAATATAAGCTAATTGGAATAATCATATTGATATCTAAAACAGAATCCATACAGATCTAATGGGCGGCTCGGTTTAATTGGTGCGGTTCGGCGCGGGCGCAGCAAAGAGCACCCCGCGGCGCGCGTCGATCACCCGGCGTCCGATGCGTGTGCGCACCGCAATTAAACTCCCTATCGCAACATCGGCCTAATCCAATTATGTAACCATCTAACCCCATCGCATTTGTCTTTGATCGATAATTGACTGATACTGGAGATAATGACAATAACTCTGATTATGCTTGTATTGTAACAAATGTTTTATGTCAGATAGTTTTAGCACCGGCGATCGGTGATTTTTAGCAACGGCGATTAGCAACCGAACGCAAAGAGTCGCGATGCACCATTGATCAGTCGCCAAAACGCTGATTACCGTTTGCTAATAATATCGTGTAGTTACCAAAGAGGCACACAATTTCTTTTAATCCTGTTAATCGGTTTAAAACATACTCCTTTTTATTTCGAGTCAAACACTCAGAAACTTCATCCAAACTCAATTAAGTTCAGCAATCTGGATCGTTAATCACGCAGCGATAGTATTTAAACGCAACATTGAGATCGTATCAAGTATGTAGGGGGTAAAAACACAGGTCTAAAGATTAATAAAATTACAAAGTCGGTAATTAAAAATATCGATGCGTATGTGAGCCAATAAATTTATTTTCCTTCAGTTACCGCGGCCATATTTGTTTATTGTGGTCGTTTCGACATAACCAACCCGTCTCAAGCAATAGTGCCGCAGATACTTGATGTAATGTTGATATTAACACCTTACTTGATTAATGATTAAAACTAACGCAACTTCGATTGTCCGGTAATGTGACGTCCACTCCATGTTCAGCAAACTGAGACAAGATTGCAGCAACAATAGACATAATAACTACACATGTTAATGACGAGACTCTCGAAATTTGAAATTATAACCGTTAATTTTAAGCCGCCATTTTTAATTAAACGCGATGACTAAGAGCGGGGATCCATCACAGTCGGCACTTGATGCCGATCTATTATTAATTATTATTTTGATCGATCACGCTCCATGTTATTTCATTAGGATCCGATGTTAAGTTTTTCTTAGCGTTATTAATTATACCAACGATGATACTCCTTGTGGAATCTGAGTTATTTTTGGCCAGGTGCTCCGATAAAGTTTTTGGTGTAACGAAATATATCCTAACTTTTTCATTTATTTTTGTGTTCACGAATTTTTGAAGAATTATTAATATCTCACGAAGGAATACGTATTGATTAAATTGCCAACATATATTGAGAACAAAATCTCAGGAGCACTTCAGGTAATTTTTTCTCGGATTACCGAATACGAGATTGCGATATTTCTGCCGAAATTAGAGGTGAGTTTATCCCTCAACGAGTAATTCGTTCCCGGCCCGTAAAGGAACATTATCCTTACGGCCCGACGACTTTTCGGAGAAATCAATAATCCCAGGCTTTTTTAAAGATATTCTAGCAGAAACAAATATATTTCTATGTTCGTTCAAAGCCGGAGTCAAAGAGGCCGCGGATTAGTTTTATTTTTTGTTGTGTGTGTAAAATTTGAAACGTTTCTCGATTAACGAGAGATTTGGCGCGTCCCGATATTTCGGAGTTTCGTCGAACAAAGGGCTTCCGGGGACTGTAGCCCTCAAAGTATTGCGTGTGGGGATAAGCAGTTGAGATCAAGTTTTTCACAGAAATCGTTGTGTTCCGTTTTTATCTCAGATTTTGGTACTTATATAATAAGCAAGAACGATTTGACTTTGGTTCCTTGAAGTCCTTGTTTTAAATAATCTTGAGAGAGGAGATAATTTTGGGTTGTGCTGTTTACAGCTTAGCAAGTGCTATCGATGAAAAAGGATTAGTTGTTTCATTTTTACGGCTAGGGTCCTCTTAGCTCAACTTGCCTTGAAGCAGGCGTCCATCGGTTAATGCTAGTAAATTTTAAGCAAATAGTATTGCGGTGACACTTCTTTCCAACAAACCTGTTGGACATTTATGAACCTAAGGACAACCACCTACTGTTTATTGATTTATCAACCCGTGTACTTTTGTTGCTTAACAACATCATAGATTTCCTAGCCAAAAACTATGGACTGGTCTATTGCTATCTGATGTAAAATGTACATTAGTAGCTAGGATCACAGGATATCTAAACATTCGCTTTATTTCACAGAAACTTTTCCTGAAATCCTTTACAAGAACCATAAACCTAACACCATTAGCGAATGCAATCAAAATACCATAGCGGAAGGAATATTCTGACTACAGCAGTCCGACACCTACATGAGGTCAGCACTTTTGGCGGAGCGATCGCGGCATGATACAGCCGACGTATTGATCGTATCGGGGTGACGAAGCGTTATCGGTAACTCGAACGGTCCGTGAACTGTCCAGCCTGAAGAAAGGGAATTCTATGTTATAACGTGTCGTTATTTGGTTAAGTTTTTATTGTTAAATTTTTGAGGTGTGATATCATCTTTGAAATAGAAAGTTTGGGGATTATCTTTGTTCAGTAACTGGTGATTGCTCATCAGTAATTGTAATTGCTTAGCAAAAGTAATTGTGTGTACGTTAACTCTATGTTTGATGTTTGCAGTCGAAATTAAGTGCAATGGACAGTTTTTGGATCAGAACCTGTTGATTGGAAACTTCTTATGACTTCCTATGCCTACTTAGTGAATCCTAACTTTATCAAGTTGGGATAGCAACTTTCCGCTGATGTGTCAAGTCTATTTCTCTAGATCTTGTTTGTCTGAATGCTGATGTTAGCAGATTGACTGAGTTAAGGATATTGATATCTTCCATCCTTTTAGCTAATTGTTCCTTGTAGAACCTGTCAGAATTCTTTGATACTCCAGTCTACCATCAGTAGCATCTGGGGCCTGCTTCTAGATAGGTAATAAACAACGAGCGACCTTGCTGTTACAATCTAAATATACTAAAGAATACGAAAATTAATTGCCTCTCGGTTCTACATAAATGACCACAACTCGAAAAGACTTTTTACTCCAAAATATATGAACGTCAACATCAAACAAGTATGACACGTCACCCATCGATTCTAGTTACCGAATGGAAAGAATTCGGGGTATTTGTAACGATAACTATCTCTTGAGCTACCTGCTACTAACCGTATCGGGAATTTTTACTTCGGTCATCAATTTCGACGTAATTTATTGCAAAGCGTGAGAAAAGGTTTTTTTTTGTGTTAGAATAGGTAATTGTGTAATTATGGTTGATTTTGCGGTATTGTGTATTTATATTCGTTACTAGGGTAATGAGCTGGTTTTGTCTTAAAACGTGACCTAAGGAATCCTTCTGTAAGTTCACTGCTCCGTGTATTTTCACTGATTTATCTTTTTCGATACCCGCGGTTACAGGAAGGCTGGTCCATTTTTTGTGAAGGATTAAACAGACACTTGACCATAACCTTGCCAAACATTATTTTTTAAATTAAATATTTGAAAATGCTTCGTTTTACAGAAGAAACTGCCTGCCAGTCGCGAAAATCCTAGAACCTACATTAGGGTTGAATGAATATGCTTAATAGGGTTGAATATTATTTGGAATTATGGACGCTATTTTATGTTTATGTGTCGGTATCTTTATTAAAATCTGATCTGTCTGATTATTAAAACCTTCCTATATAAAGATTTTGTAAGAAAGGTTAAACTGTAGGTATTTCCAGATAAAATTAAGTTTTCAGGATATAAACTAGGATACTTTACTTAATAGCATTAACAGTGGTACGATCTTATATACTTAAATGTCAGGCGAAAATCCATTACCAGGTACATAGGTACCCTTCTAAATCAAAGTGACAGGTAAGCAAATAGAACAAAACTCACCTCTTCTAGGAATCCAGAGAGTCCTTTGGCCCATAAATCACTGCAGTCCTGACAAATGGATTCTACGGCGTTTTTTTCTCTCACTCATTTATTAATAGGGCAGGGAATGTTTCGGAAAACCAATAAAATGTGCCCCGTCATATACCTGTCCATCCAGACAGCGTGGCTTTTGTTCCTTTGCCGAGGTTTTTTTTTAATTTTGGACGGGCCCGTGTCGAATGTGAAAGACTGGAGTCACGGATACTCAGTAATTGTACTTACTTAAAGTAATAAAGTTATTAAAACTAACCTTGGGTTTATTATCGTCATTATGGCCGGCAATAAATGTCGAATTATTAGTTAACTTTACTTTTTTGAGTAGGATTTAATTTTAAATACCGTATTGAACATAATAAGTTAGGAACGATTTAGATATTTCAACGCTCACTTTAATTGCATTGTAATGTATCAAACAGATTGTAATCACACCTGCAACTCATGAATGAATGGACCACTCAAAATTGATGTCACCAAATCCTTTTGTGTAATAGTCAAATCAATTTTCAATTTTAATTGCTCCCCATACAGTTTAAAATCATTCGCTTCATCTCAATGAGCGTTGCGTCCATAATTCGCGACTAACCTATTTTTGTGAATGGACATATTTTTTGTGTTACCGCGCCGTACACAAAGGGCTCCTTAGTTCTTCGAGCTATTTTGCGCGTGTGAAAGAGCTTCCATTCTCTCCGCCCTCAAGGATTGGAGCAAAAATAATTGTCATTTCCTGCGGCATGAGACATAACAAAGGTGTGTATATTGTTATAAGGATTGCGGCGACATGTCGCGCCGTGTCGTGTCGTGATTCTTCAATCGTCATACTTTCTCGATGATTGCATGCGACTTAAATATACTTAAATTACTGCTTGAGGTTATATGTGTATCTTACTTATGTAAGTCGTAAGTTCGAACCCAGACAGGCGCTTTGCTTTGTCAATTATTTCATCACCAGTGCTCTCAAAATGTCAAATGTCCTAGAACCAAAAATTCGAAGAAATGTGACATCTACCAACCCGTACTAGGACCGCATGGTAGGAGGCCTGTGTCCCAATAGTGGGAACATTATAAGCTGATTATGCAGTCCTTTAATATAGTCCTTAGACATTACAGCTTAAATCGTTATATGAAAGTAATTAAATGACTTTCGAGGTCCGATTTCAGCCGTGTATGTTTGTGAGCCGATATACGACTAAGTATAATATACAGATGCTTGGTAATAAATACACATATTTAAATCACTCCGGGAATCTGGTACTGTGGACAATCGATAATGGGGTATTGAGGTATGGGGTGGATCGGCGAAGACTTTTTGCTGAGAGCAGAGAGGGCCCAAAGAGCTGTACTTAGTACTCACTACAAAGTCACGACAAGAAAACCCTATAGGTACCCTTTTTTTTCGTTTGGGTGGGAAATCATCAAATGACTTCTCCCGCTCTGGGTGGAGCGGGAGGGCGTGTAAGTCTTTTACTGACTAAAACCCACCCGTGTTCCTTCAGTTGCCTGTGCCAGGGCCACGGTTATCTCTTTCGAATTACCCGCGACCCTGACCCTATAGGTAACCTATAACGCAATTACACGTTGACTGTCAAGTTCTGACGGTTCGACTGCTCTGTTCTGTGTTGTTCGATGTTCTTCGATCTGTTCTCAGGATACATGGCTGCTTGCCTCCGTCTGAACTTATGTAGCGAAAATACGTTCCCCCAGGTGTACAACACAAAACCTCTTTTGCAAGACACCAATACAGAAGGTACTAGATGCAATAAAATTAAATAAATTTCAAGATAAATAAAAACTACACAATGCCTCATACAGTAGGACTATGTTAAAACAGAATCTTTATTAACTTACATCGCTTGACGTGTAAAAGTATTTGCAGAAAATAAAATCATTTATCATTTATCATTGACATATCACTAATTAAAGAAACAACACCTTTTTTTTTTTTTTTTTTGGGTATGGCATCTCGTAGTTGACCTTGAGAGGTCGTGACTACTTAACCGGACTATCCTGTGGCTGCCTTAAGCGGACTCAAAGCCTCCAGCCAGGGGCGTAAAACTACTTATATTATTAAGCGAACGCTCCCTAAGGCCACCCCCTGTGGGGTACGGACCTCGGCTTAGGGCGTCGCTGACGGGAGGACAGCAAGATGGGACAGGCTGGATCAAGTTTTGTTGATTATTATTAATCGGGGAATTTAAAGCTACAGGCTCAGCTACGGCGCGGGTTGGCACTTCGTCGAGCAAGGGTCGGGGGGGACAATTACGTCGGGATCTTCGCGAGGAACCTCGGCGGCGAGGTCGGAAAGTCGGTCTGTGTTTGTGCACTGTACTGGTGGCCCTACTGCTCTCCTCAATGAGAGTTATGTGGTCATCGGGATCGGTGAGGACATGCTTGGGACGGCGGACTTGACTAATGAAGGAGGGAATATAGCTAGCGGCTTTCACAACCAGAGGGTTGCGGTGATTCGCGGCGGTCTCGAAGAAACGCTTTGAAATGCGTTTCATGAACTGACGGATAGTGGGAATCCTGAGGTCTACGTGGAGGATTTCGTTGCGAACGTACCAGGGGGAGCCTGTTATCCTACGGAGGAACTTGTTCTGGAGGGTCTGCATTCTCTATTGAAGCGAACGGGCTTGGCGTGTGCGAAGACTGCACTGGCATAGGTCATGATCGGGCGGATGCACGCTGTGTAGATACGCATTTTGCACTTCAGTGACAATTTGCTACGTGCATTTAGGACAAAGTGAAGTCTACCTAGAGCGAAGGCGGCGCGCGAACGAGCCGCCTTAATGTGCTCTGAAAAAGAGAGGTGTTCGTCTAGTACGACACCCAGGTATTTGGCTCGCTTCTCCCAAGGGATCGGCTTGCCGAACATGGTGATCGGTCGAGGGGGTGAGGGGTTGCGACGCGGCTTTGAGAAAAGAACCGCTTGACTTTTGTCGGGATTGACTTCGATTCGCCATTTTCTAAACCAAGCGCCAAGCTTGTTCACTTGGGTTTGGAGAATGCGAGCTATCGAATTTTCATCACGGCCGGTGTAGTAGATGGCCGTGTCGTCTGCGAACAGGGCCAACTGCGCCTTGCTGCACTTTGGCATGTCGCTGGTGAATAGCGTGAAAGCTAGAGGAGAGATCACAGAGCCCTGAGGGACTCCTGCGCGAATAGGGTGGGGGGAGGATAGCGCTCCTTCGATGCGATAACGGAAGGTGCGGTTCGACAAAAAGTCCCGTAAGATGAGCACGAGACGATCTGGCACGCCGAGTTGGTACAGCTTATATAATAAGCCGTTGTGCCAGACTTTGTCGAACGCTTTCGCTATGTCGAAGAAGACAGCACCGGTCAGAAACAACACCACAAACATCTACTTATATATATACAATCCACACGCACACTAACCTTACCCACACATATACACACACACACGCATAATACACTAGCAGCACACTACAAGCAGTTTTAATATTTTAACTTAGAATTTTAATTCAATCACAACAGCAGGAAATGTAGATATCAAATGTTTAATCTGCAGATTATATTATTCACCATGTAATGATACATGGTTAGATCGACACAATTTCACTCATAAAGGGTACAACTTAATTTACGCAACCATCTGGCCGAACACTGTCTCGTAAGTGTATCTTAGTTTAAGGCCTCCTAGTTTAAGAGACACGGTTTATAATTTTGCTTCTACAGATTTTTGTTGCCTTGTAACTTTGTAGAAACAATTATATCTCAATTAAGTCTGCCACTGTGCTCAACCAGTGTCTATGTATTAATTTGGATAAATAAACATTATTAAGAAGCACGAATGCACTATAATTTTGAAGCTGTGTGCTAATGAACGGGAGTCTGTTCACAGAACATAGTAAAAACACATTCAGCTGATGAAAGTTCTGAATAGGCCAGCTTAAAGATTACCCTTCAAGCATCAGATAATTGTCGGGGTAAATCCCAAGTCAACATTTCAAATATTTCCTCCGAACAAATCGATACAAAACACGACATATCGACACAGTGTAATCGACACTCAGTAATAACCGATGTCGCTTGTCAAACTATGAAATAGAGTGCGCGTGCAAGTAATCACGGAGCAAATGACAACTTTTGGGTCAACGTAGCTCTACAACTTTACGAAAAAGCTCGCACAAACAAAAATGATCCTTATTCCGTTGGTTTTGTCAAGTATATATAAGTTTTTCAGGTGCAATGTTATGTTGGCGTGTTGCCAAGTTGTGAGGGTAAGTTGGAGGGTAGGTGGAGGTCACAACGTTAATGGGTGGCTGTGACAGGTAACGCGAGACGGTAGACAAAGTGCATCGCAGATGACGTTAGCACAGAGGCGTTGGATGGAGGTTAATGATATCTTCATGTGTGACAACACGCCGAACCAGTTTCTGATAATTGAGTTTTGCTATTAGTTCGACGTGTGTCGATTGGGGTGGTAGTGAGGTGTGTTATTAAAATATATATCTCATAAAATAAATGATACGTAGTTTAGATAAGAAGTACCAAATAATGATAGCAAATGGCTTGAATTTTTGTTGCCGTTCCAACTTGTCATAATTACTGATAAAAGACAATTAGTAATCTACAAATATATAATAAGTAAAAGTAAATGGGTAGGTACATATTTTCACTTCCAGATTATGTCACATCTGAGGTAGGTTTCAAGTCTTGAAACGAAATGAGAACGTAAATAATAAAGTAAAATAGTTCCCTAATTGTACACTAAACATTCGACTAGAAAGAAAGCCGATAAAATCAACTAAAGCTTTGTAAACAAATCGGACCGCCGATCTGTAGTGTGGCTCTTTTTCCTCTGTTACCCGACGCTGGCCCGCAGGCCACAGGACACCTGTGTAATCCTTTCAACGCACATAATATGCCCTTAATTCCATTGATAAGGCATGACAACTAACGCTTTTGTACTCCTTCGAGCCTTTTCCCTCCTCTATTAAGGTTATCCCTTTGTCTTTTGACGAGAGATGACTTCAGATGACACACTCCCTTAAGTTGAAAACTTTTTTTTATATGTAGGAGTCATGTTTTGAATAGTAACATGATTTAGTAGGTTAAGTCATTGTTTCGACGATTTATTGTAGAAGAGTGTCAACGAGAAGGATATTGTGGTTTTGATATAAAAGTTTTTCTTGTGAATGGACTCATCCAATATCAACCCTCATGGTTGCTTTTAAATCAGAAGTAAAAAATGTATCAGATTTATAATAGAAAACTTTGATTTTAATTTTCGTTAACAGGAATTAAACAGAGCGTAAAATTACCTGTTCGTAATATGTCATTCAATGAAATCTTTTGAATGTAAAGTCTGTGAACAAGATCTCGTCTTCCAACTTTGGAATACATTTTGTGCTCTTTAAAACTTGGAAACTTTTTAATAATCCGCGTACTTTATTTATAGAAAAAATTACAAAACTTATTAAGATAATCTACAGTACAGTAAATTTTACTTGATCATGATAGAGTACAGCAGGCTGCATGTCAGTGGTAACCTAACCTGTACAAGCTGGCATCCTGTTAAAACTCCATACTAACCTAGGCCAGCAAAAGGTCAAAGTGTTTCCACCGACGACTTGCGGTCGATATCTTTATTTATTTAATTAATACTTTACGCACAAGGATTTACAGAGGCGGACTTAATTCCATAGGCATTTTCTACCAGTTAACCTTTGGGTGATGCACAAACAGCGGTAGGTGCAACTTATAAAAAAAAACATTAAGGAATAAATATTTAAATGTAAAGATACGCATATACCTAAACTATAAATATAATACAAATATATATTCCTAATTATATATAATTATAAGCACAAATAAATATAAATAAGAAAACTATACCGTTACGATGATATACCTTTCCGTTACAGTTTCCCGATCACCAGATTTAAATATGAATTTGTATATTGATCCAATTGGCAACTTAAATAAACGTAAAACGCCCTCCTGTTGTAAGAGGGGGTGTACTCGCACTTACATTAGTAGTAATTCGATATGCTCGCGCCTTACTATTTATTTTCGCCAATTGCGAGAACAAATCATATTTGCACTGATTATTGTATTGTTACATCAACAGTCAGGGGGAAATCGCAGCTTGATTTCGACGATTTGAGAGTATATAAATTCAAATCGAGAAAACAAAATCAACTATACGCGTGTAGTCTTTTAAACTACAGGTCAGATAAAGTCTCATTATTATGTCTACCAATTCATCAAAATGGCGGCCTTATCAGGGTGCATTTAAGTATACAGAATGAATTAGATTGTACTTCTGAAGGGAGACAAATTAAACATAAACCGTTCTTACATTATTGAAATTTTAACGAAGTGTAGTTTTCAAGTTCGAATTCTGAATCATTCAAAGTTCAGAAGTTGATTAGCATAATCTACGTATATTAAATAGTTTTACTTGAAAATTATGCTTTCGCTCACCCCTGATCTCCTGGCATAAGCCTGACATAAGCTTTCATTTGCAATAAATCGCCAAAACTTTTTGTTATATTAGATGCATCTCTTTGAATGATTTGTCTAAGATAATATGTTTGCTTCATAAACTCAAGTTTTATTATAATAATAAAATTATTACATGGAGTCAATTCCTTCATGACATTTAATTATGAGAACCTGACAGGTTTTAGTTAAAAACTTTTTTTTGGTCAATATTGCTAGAAACTGAGTTATTAAACTTTTTTAATCAGTGGTTTCTGTTAAAGAATACATAATTAAACGGCCTCTTAATTTTTTTCAAGGTTCCAATCTCCACCCTGTATGTCAGGTTCTAAGCAAAATCGTAACTCAGAGAGGCGAAGCAATTACATTTAGACTGGAGCGAACTTGATGCAGCCAGCCACATGGAGACTTATTTTTGTGAGGATCAAAGCGATCGCGGCGGCACGTCAGTGACGTCACTTCCGCAAGATGGCGGCGGCGGCGCGATTGTTTGATGTGCGAGTAATGAAGTGTGCCACCTCTCCCCGCTTCCTGGCTGTCGGGGTGTCAAGATACGGGCAATGACAACTCCTCTTTGCATATTAGATGGTACTTTCGCTATATTTTCATGTGTTCTTTAAATTTTTCTGATACATTGTTGGGTTTTGGTACAAGAAAGGGTCATGTTTACCTACTTGCCCTTTTTTTTTGATCTCAGTATCAGATTGTCTTGTCGCTTGCTATAAAACAAAACAACATTACTCCATCAATGAACGACACCTCTTCGAAACGACATAAGTTTCAAAAGAAGCTTTGATTACAAAGGCTGGGTACTTTTGACGTAAACAATCACATACCTACAAATTAAACCAAAACAAAAATAAACCAGACTAAACAAAAATCAATCTAAAATCAGCCACTAGCCACACACATTGCCCTTGTATTAATTAACAACTCCCAATCAGTCCTCCCGTGGCTACCTTTATTATTTAGTAGCGCTGTCATCAACGCAAAACGGATTTAAATTCAATTTCATATCGGGACTCGCATATTGAGTTGTTATATAGAGTATAATCGCGTTACCCAGTCCACTAGTGGGGATTACGTGCTTTTTAATAAAGTCGCCCCGGCAGGGGGCGACACGGGGACATTTTTATACAAAGAGGATTACTTTGGACGCGTTTATCTGAACCTTACAGGGAGACTTAGCCTCCTAAGTACTTTCAGTGAATGCACACTCGTTTTACGAATACGTTCTACTCCGTAGATATGTAGTTATCTTTTTAATATTATGTGTTTTGAAAATTGGGAGGTAGAGAAGTTTTTTTGTTAAGGTGTCCTAGAAACCAAAAGTGTAAGGGGTAGTACCATCTGAGTTGCTTGGTGATAATATGTACTACATTTTAGGAGTATGGAATTTTGTCTTTTAGATTCAGACTTCCTCTCACAAGTTAGACATAAATGTACAAAGGTTACACTGTTCACACTATGGTTGATAGAACGCTCATTGTATACCATAATCAGTCTTACACATTTTCAATTTGATTATCTTGTTCAATCTGGACACAATTAATTTAGCAATACAGTTAACGGGAACTCAAAAACACTCAGCTCAATATCTACTTAACGTTCGCTTAAACCGGCAAATAATCCGACATGACTTAAGCATCCGTTGATCCCAAGAAATCACTAACCATCCCAAGATTAGCCTCAATACATCCGACCGAAACAACGTCGGCTGCGCAGGAGTTGAATTGAATAACGACGGTGTAACGACACCAACAATGGATGCTGCTCGCCCGCGCCCGACACTCTCAATTATCTCGTTGTGGGTGCATTACGTGAGTGCTGGGAACTAATTTTAATGTTCCGTAGTCTGGGGTCCTGGGTGCGCGAATTGTGACCTTAAAGATGAAGGGACCCCTTGGTCCTTGGTTATTCCTCCTTAGACGGTGCCTTGAGAATATATTTGTCTAGCTGTTGCCTACGGAGTCCAAACTCTTCCTACGTTGTGTTCAACTCTATTTGAAAACAAACAAGGAGAAAAGCACGTGTGTAAATTCTAAAATATTACTGCACGCTCAGGATGGCCTCTTCCATATCATCATCTGTACGAAGGCACACAACGCGTGACATTGCTCCGTAGAAATCTGCTATTTTGTCTTTCGTTTCTTCCATTTTCTACGGTGGACATGCTTCACATGTAGCGGTTATTTATGGAGTCCCAAACTCTTGCCTCACATAACATCACGCCTGTAATCCAGAAGGGTTAGGCAGAGGTGTTCCTAATACTCGTAGTACACCCACAATTCGCCAGTTATGCTTAAGTCCCATGTAATCCATCCATCCATCCATGTGTCCTGTCAACTTGGTGTTAGACACAAGGTAATCCATCCATCCATCCATGTGTCCTGTCAACTTGGTGTTAGACACAAGGTAACCCGTTGTGTCTAACACCAAGTTGACAAAAAGCACAAGTGTAGGTAAGTCCTAAAATACACCGGACGATATCTCCTGTCTAAGTGTTTGAAATATTGCTAATTTTGGCCCCAAGTTCAAAGATCAGTGATGGCCGAGTGGTAACGGCCGCGACTCACGAGTTATAAGTTCGAACCCAGACAGGCGATTAACTTTGTGTAAACGTTACCATCATCATCTCAAAACTTTGAAGGAAAACATCGTGAGGAAACCGACATGTCCTTAAACCAATAATTCGAAGACATGACTGTGACATCTGCCAACCCGCACCGGGCCCGCGTTGTGAATTACGGCCCACTCCCTCATGGCTTGAGTCCCAGCAATGGGAACATTATAGTGTGGGTCTATGGCCTTAAGTTCTTCGTCACTTCAAGTTCAGACGTTGTCAACATAATTATTGCACAATGCGGTGTCAATTGATTGATAAATGAGATCATTGTTAATTATATTCTAAAAGTAGTTTTTACAAAGATTTAGTCTTCTGCGAGTTTTGCCTTAACCATTATTAAAATAAGAAATATGTTTATAAATCACTACTCATATGTAGAAAAAAATAAAAGTAATCGTCGCACAAGCATAGTTTACGTCTGCAACCGTACAGCGATAAACGACGCTTGAGTAACGAGCAATTGTTTGCGCGACTATTAGCGAAATCGCAGTAAAACAAAAATGTAAACAACAAATAAACTCGCTGTGGTCCCATATGAATATCAATTTGTTTGCCTCCGCGACAGCGTCATTAAATTAGCGGCCAAATTGAATCACAACTGCGACAACCTTGCCGGTGCGACGTCCCGCGAAACTTTTCCTCCTATTAATTTACAAAGCATCTCCTTTCACTCCGACCAAACGAATCTAACCCTACCCAACATCTATTCAAGACTTAACTTCCCTCGCACAGACCCTAAGTTTGTTCATTATTTTTACATGTCATTGTGCAAGTGACATGACTACACACGATTTGAAATGAGACTTTATAACCCGGAATTAAGCTCGCTTTTCCTTTTAATGCTCGACGAGGGTGTTTCTGGTGAAATTATGATGCAGTCTTTATTCGTGAGCCGTCGGGAGCGGTTGCAGTAATCACCGCGTATCTCCATCCAGGGGTGGGCTGTGAATGGAGCCCTAATGAACTGGATTTAGGAGTTTTTGTGCCGGCGACTCGTCAGCTCGGAGGTGCAGCCGAGCAATTATGACGGACTAAACAAACGTGGCTCCAGCTCGTACACGGCCTTTCAATTACTCACTTGCAAGCGAACTGCTTACTATCGACCACTTCTTTGGGTAATTGCTTTTACGTGTACGACGGGTTATTCTGTGAGTTTTTAGCTTTACGTTCTCGAGCGGTCAGTGATCGATACGAGGGACTCTGTTTAGATTGATGGGCTATTCTCTAAGCCGTACCTATACCTCGCCTTTAAGTAAGGTGCGGCGAGTGCCGACCTTCTCCGAACATCCAATCGTTCTTAATCTTCTTAGAGCGGAGCGAGCGGAATTATTTGGAATCTAAGCGCCTAATATGCTTAGATAATAAAAGGTTTCACAATTGTGGGCGGCTTTGTTGGCTGTCCTCTGTTCCTGCCGGTAACAACGTCTTATGGATGTATTATTTGGACCCAATTACGATTTTGAGCGTATTATAATAATAATAGAAGCAATTCCAGAAGCAATTTGTGTTTTTTCCTGTCTGTCTACTACTGTCATATACCTATGTCTACTCGTGAATTAGGCACTGAATGGATCACTTAATAATTAGTTTTCTGACTTATGAAAATTCTGAAGCTGAAAAATTAACTTTCTACTGCACTTTAGGTACTTACCTTCAGAATGTTCTTTCTGGACACTCTTTTCATTTCAAAAGTCATAGGACGCTCGTTTATATATATTATGGTCTCTTAAGTTAGCTTAAAGTAAGTACCGACATACTTATAACAACGTTGTCATAAAACGAGCATCAAACTTTAGTTTCAAACTGACGAACACATAGCTACAGATTTATCATACCTAGCACGGCTATTATCTACACATATCTAAAACATATGCATAGTTACGCGTTCACTAACTAAACCGAGTAATTTGAAAAGAACTTAATCGACAGATTCTGAAAGAGGACTTAGAACTTTAGCAAGATGATGAAAAGAGTGATATTTGTTTAGCAATGTTACAGCGGCTGTAAAAGATGAGACTGTTCTTATTTATTTACGACGGTGCGGCGAGCGAAGTGGAGCGAAGATGATATGAATGATAAATGACCCTCTGAACGCCCCGCTCCCCCGCATGCCCCCTCTCACACGTGAACACACGAGGTGTTCTCTCTAGATGCCTACTTAAGTCTGCGCCGTGAATGCCGAGAAGTGATAACCGTTTGAATGAAAAAGAACTCGTGACGAATATTGATATCGTAAATGTGTTATGTTAATAATGCTGTCAGGAGCACGTTGATGGCTCTGAAAAAGGTGTGAGTCATCGTGAGGCCGAAAAGAGGTAAGGTAAAAGTTAACGAGTGTCACACATAGGTATACTAGTAACACTTCAAACAAATCACTGAGACATACAGACAGACCAAGAAGATGAGTGGCTTTTTTCACCGTTTAAGCGCTAAAATAAGATTTATGAGCGATTTCACCTTACTGAAGCAAACTTCAAGAAAGAGCAACTTAAATTTACTACACTCATCAACGGAACGATAACCGTCTCAGTTCAGGAGAATAGTGCACGAAACGGTATCTTATGTAAATAAACTCAAGTAAATACCGGTCTCTGGGCGCATCAATCTCAACGTCTAGCCGGAGTCATCGGAGCTAAACGGATTTTTTCAAGCCAATAGCCGCGCATCAACACGCGTGACGCCCCGCGCTATTGGCCAACACTTTTTGTTCCATTTTCGAATCCTTTGTTTTTATTGGTTGACACTTAGCTAAGACAAAGGGGCGATTCTATGTGTGCGTGTGATTTAGTTGTGTTGCCGCTGTGTTAGTGTGCGTTAAGGAACGGTTTCCTGCATGTAACGGAGGTGTGGGTCGACTCATGTGGGTAGAACGTGCCTGGGCTTCTGATTTTGATGGAGGTACGGCCCTTCGTCCTATGTGAACCAGTAGACTGTTTATTTTTATTGATGCTATTTACTTTGTATTGGTAGGTATGTTTCGCAGTAGGCCATTTACTGTTTCTATTTAAGTATAATTCCTAAGGCAATATCTCCCAGATCATGGTATTTTTGATGTAGGTAGTAAGAATATATATCTTCAACTTAACACTGATTAAAATAAAAGTAATTAGTGTTTCGCTTTTGCATAATCCATAAAAAAGTCTCTGTATCTGGAATCAACAAAAAAGCTGTTGACAATGATTCTGGTTCCATCAACTCACCTACCCAACTTTGGGTACTTACACATTTACCTACAACCCACTGTCCCAAATGTTATCAATTTAGGTAGCTGTATCTTCCGCCGATCCAAGGATTCAAACAGTCACAAGAAGTGACTGAAAATAATTCAAGTTCACCTCCAGACGGGGCGCTATGATTAATGACTGGGATTATTCAATTAAAGACTTGGCAGGTGACGGAGGGGGGCGGTGGGGGTGGCAAGGGGTGCTTTATCTTCGGTGGCTACTCGAGGGGATGAATTAGCCTGGCCACACGTTTCCTGGCGATAGAATGACTTTCTGTCTTTTTAAAATTGTTGATACCTTTTTGTGTTTGTTGTTTTCTTGTAGGACCAATATCGCGTAACTAAAATTATTCAAATGTATAAAAAAAGCGAAATAGTATTTCGCGGGTGTGTAGGTAACTGATTGTGATTGGCGTCGACCCGTATGACAATTATGATAATTTTTTGAATTGTCTAATAGGAAGACGAGTTTATCAAAAATAACAATACCGCGGATCTTTCGACGAACAAGCTAAGACTTTTTTCTCTCTGACTAATTTCTATTAGTGTGTGCAGTGTTTCTGTGACGCTCCAGATTTTTTTTTTTTTTTTGTAATTACTGGATTATTTTTTAATTCATGAACCTCCAGAATTCTGGATGAACCCGGAGACATACCGTAAAAAATACCTGAATAGTTTACCTAAGCTATCATCACACAACTGTCGTCAATTTTGCACAAAACAATTTCTAAAACCTACCATCCAATCGAAATCTGAACTCTACAGAATGTAAGTACATAGAATATTGTACAGCTCCAAACTTTGTGCCGGCCGCATCACGAAAGCTCTTTAACGATGTCATTGAAGACGTGAATACAGGGCTTTATCAACCAAAGAATGACGCTTGTGACTTCTGTTCCTCCTTTTTGGCAGGAAATGTAGAAAAACAAGCCTACAACAGCATATCGAAGCAAAAAAAATACGCGTGATGAAAAGAAAAGATATAAAGAGAAAGCAAAATAAAAAATAATCCACGCTATTTTTGCTGACTTGCAGGAGGTAAAGTTGTGAAATGTCCTTCTTTAAACGCTAGTGCGCTGTATTTCAAAACGAAATAGCAGTGCATAACTTAACAGTTTATGGCCTTATAACTGACCATGTTGACGATAATTGGTTTGACGAGTCAGCGTGTGAAAGCTTAAAGCAGCCACGTTTTAATCTCATGATCAAACAAATGCATACATAATAAAAGAAGCCAGGAGAAAACCATTTCCATACCACTGTCATCCAACCAGCCCAGACGTTCTTCAAAGATTACAGCGCAAAAAGTACGACTCGATAAGACCTGGACGAGGAGTTTTTGGCGGCTGTGTTGTTGATCTGTACCCTACCCTAATTGCGTAATACACAATCAATTGGAATCTGAATCGTTCTGAAACAGAATGCTTATACATTGCTTCATAAGTTCGATAAAAAAATCTGCTCAACAATGTAAATAACGCACTGAATGTTGTTGAACCGTCAAAATACAACAGATTTGTCGTAATCATTTACTAAAACGTGTTACACAATAACGCTGCTGCGCGTGTTAAAAGTACAACCCTAGTGGAACAATCGAATCCAAAAATAAATTTGTGGCCTAAAAATATTTCATCACCCTTAAACAGCCATTCCTCTCCTTTATTCATCGTAACTACCAATATTCAGGAAACAAAATATCAACTCGCAACAACTGAAAAGTGTCATAACCCGAAATTGTCTTGCATTTTATCGTTATTTAAGATAGATAATTATTATAGAAGAGATGACTTTAAAGACTGTTTCTAGCTGTTTTTAAATAAAGGTGATATTTTTTACTTTGATTTGTTCTTAAATGAAAACAGCATTCTTACTTACTAATTTTTTTTTTTTTGTTAGTTATATTTTTTATTTGATGTTCTTAAATGGAAATTTGATACTGCAGTTTTTAAGCTGAGTTCGTATAGTAGCAGAAATAATGTCTATTTTTATTACTTTTATTCTTTCACAACCAGATAAAATTTATGAATCAATTTTATCATGTCATTTAAATACTATTGTATAAATGGTTGATTGAGGTTGTGGCATTATTTTATTTCATTTATCATTTTGCGTAAGCACTGTATTTGATCAAGAATCGTTTAAAACTATACAGCTTAAGTGATTTGATTTTGTAAATAAACTATTCGAAATATTTTTAAAATAGTACTTACTTAAGGAGTACGAAACGCTCCTATAATCAAGTTGGTTCAAAATTCGGCCTATGAGATTTTTAGAGACAGTTTTTTGGCCCTTCATTTTTTTTATTTTTTATGTATGGCCTCTCGCAGGTCAACCTATAAGGTTGTCGTCTGCTTAAGCGGACTTGCCTGTGCTGCCCTAATAAATTTGGCCCTTCATGAAAATTTTTGTATTTATGTACAAAATGCCTTCTTTGAAATGACATTATTTTTACACGTTTTTTTTAATTAGTCATCATCCCTATTGATATAAATTATTCTAAATAATAAAAAGAAAACTAAATTAATCATTCTTAACATACTATGTTAGTTTGTATCGAAAATCACAGATGGCGTTGCTCGCCGAACAATGAACAAGTCAGTCTGATTTGTTTAGAACTTGTAATATGTAGTTGTAAATTAACTATTCATTACCTATTCATTCAATATTTACTGAGAATATTTCGGTAACTGTTTTTAATTAAAATACTTTTTTTTGTGATCTTCAGAGTGATCGTCAGTTAGGTGCATTAATATTAATATCTTTACCACAGCAATCGGTATATAGATGCCATAACACTATGGACTTTTAAAAGATAGTTCTAAACCAAGCTCAAAATAACTACAGTTTTCGTGCCTACTGCTGGACACAACACACAACCCTCTTTGCAATACAGCATCACTATAACCCATCGAACAATCTCCCACATATTTGGTTATTATCTCCGTACATAGGTAGGTACTAGGTAGGCATGAATGTGCAGTGATGGCTCTCGAAGGGTTCAAGTGGGACTGCGCTGAGCACCATCCAGCCGAGGGCTGGACGTGTCAATGTCGATGCTCACCAAATGTTAGCCTTCTGTTTTGTGTATGTGTATGATACCTTGGTAAAAAGTAAAACTCTAGAATGTTTGAACAGACGAAAATGGCATTCCTATGACGTTTGAGAAACTGGTACGACTCAAGTGTTTGGTTCTAGAGATATTGTGCTGTGATATACCTACTTACAATCATCATCGTGTTCAGACAAACTCAGGTGGGTTAGTGGCTGGTGTGGTAGTTTGGGTTTATTATTAAGATAGATTCTCAAGGACAATAAAAAAAAAAACTAGATATTGTTATCGAAGATTACACATCTATAGAGAAAACGGCCCATTAGAAAAAAGAACGTAGGTAAAAAACAAAAAAAAAACGTAAACATAAGTTTTTCGTTAACCTTATACCTACTTAAGGGTGGATTTCACCAATGAAACTGAACGCGATCAACACATCTAAAACGCGTTCAAGAGGTCAGTGTCAATATTCTACACAAAATAATGACACTGACAGCCCTTAAACCTACTTTATATGCTGATCGCGTTCAGTTTTATTGGTCAAATCCACACTTTAGTTGTCACAACAGCCAAACATAATTTAGTTAAAAGTCATAAACAAAACTACCACATAATGACGTCAAAACACAACACCAACTTTATCAACAACTGGAAAAATTAACTACTTTTTTCGTTAAGTGAAATGTCCACGTTCCAGTCTACCTTTATTCAACCGATACATAACTAACATGAGCTAGGCTCACGAGTGTGTTCCACTTACTTTTTTCCACCAGGACCAACTTCGCTTAGTCCAAGTGCCTACCTATGCAAATCTGAACAGCCAGTGACGGTAAAATATTAGACTGAGTTTAACTAGTTTTAGACCTTGTTTTTCTGTTAGTAAATGTCAGGTTAAAATTATAACAGTTTGAAAGCAGACTAGAAAGGCAGTCAGTTGGTATATTGGGGTAGATACTAGGCAAATAAAAAGCTTTATCTGATGCCATAAATGGGTAGGAATTTTCTCGAAGAAAAGGTTAATATTCTAGGATATTATACCTACATATCTTGTTAAGTAATTGCAATCCTGCATGTGATCGTGCTGGAGCAATGTGTGATGTTTAATGCAAAAGGAGATCGCAATGAAAAACAACCATTAAGATGCTGAAGCAACAAACAATCAATGTAAAAAAACGACTACAAATTACCGGAACTATAAAAAAGCAGTAGGTAGGTATGCTGTTGTGACAATTTTTTTAAAATTTATTTTAGAATAAATTAGCCCTTAAAAATAAGGACAATATAGAATCAATAGCCACCATACTTAACGGCATAGTAATGATCGCTCGAGGCTACCGTCCGCTCGGGGTGGCAGCCGGTGGCAGTCAGTGGCAGCGGTGGCAGGCAGGACTGCAGGAGGGATGCTAGGGTTACGTTGATTAATTAATTATTTTTGTACCCAGTCCCCGGGAACTGGGACACCCCGGACTTTCAGGTCGATAAGACAATTTCTATATGCTGGTGGGAACGGTAGATAGAATTTGGTGCGCGTTTTTAACGAAATTTAGAAATGTACCGATAAAAATATAGGTAAAATTGGATTTAATTAAGATTGATAAGTTTGCACTTAGTAACTCTTCTTCACCTACTCGGTATCTGGCAACTTAAAATGATAGCGCCTCTGAACAAAAACTAACCAAGTCGCAGGCTGCCAGCAGAGTTTTCATGATTACACTTATGAATAGTTCATAAGAAATGTGACGGTGGCGGCACTTAGGTAACGTCGTTCTTAATCACCGATAGATAAACTCTGTTTCTCTCTCGTTTGACAGGAGTAAGAAGTTCCTGACAATAAATTGTAATACGAGATTCGTCAAAAATTATCTGTAAACTCTGTGTAATTAAGTATTTATGGACCGTTACAACTTTTCAACTCTGTGAGTGGATATGTACCAACCGGAGATAACAACCGTAGTATACCTTCCTACGTAGGTACGCCAACGGACGCTGGGTTACTCAAACAATATTTCAAATACCAACTAGGTATTCCAAGCTCCACAATGTACAAAGGCTAATACTATTCCACACACGCATTTTGTAGAGTAAAATCTAGGCACGCAATATATTTTAGTTGAACCCATTCGTACTACATACACGTGGGAATTCTAAAAATTCACGCCGCGTATTAAAAATAACACGAATACAGATTGGTGCACGTACCTACTATATTGTAACAAAGCATAAAATACGCGCTGAAAAATCATTCCCTTCCAAAAGGTTTAACAGAAAATCGTTAGAGTAAAAAAAAATGTTTTTTTCGCAAACAAAACGTCCATTAAACGCGAACTCTCAACCCCATCCCTTCCGCGGTATTATAATAAATGACGCAATAATGGCACAATATAATATTAACACAAAGTTAAACGCGTTTTTATTTTCCCGCCGAAACTTCAGTGCCGCTCTGGTGAACATGGCGTGCGACGCCATTTCTCCTATTTACGGGCGCGTTCTAAAAAATGGCTCCAGGAATAAAATAAATCGCAAATATTTATCAAAACGCAGCCCAGCTTCGGATGCGGGCCAGGGCTGTGCCGGTGTGCCTAATGAGGGGTTTAGTGCTTTTTAATACTTCAAATACCTCACTTTGAAGATCAACTTCAATGGGATGTTCTGATGTGTAACCAAAGTTAATCGATTGGTTCTGAATACTTTTTATTAACGATTAAGCTTCGATTAGGTTTTATTTGAGATTTACGACATTTAATTATTTATGTACCTACTGAAAATTATTAGATTTTAATGCTTATCCGTCGAAACTAACACCATATTAGGTACTGTAAATGATACACGTCGATAAAACTCCCGTAGTGCTAATAACGATAGAGTATCCGGACACGCCAGTCCACTTTTTTCATCTGCACAAAAAAACACTATGTTTTTTTTCATCTTCATGCGGCTCTATCGATATCGATACAACCAATGTCCCATCACTAAAGGGTCGACAGGTTGCACAGCGCGGACATTTTGTTTTACAGCGCGAGGTCGCGTCGGGCCGGCCGAATTATGAAAATATTACATCTACTCCCTCTGAAACTCGCTTTGACATTTCGTAACACGGTAATAAGTTGTTTTTGGCGAGTTAACTCCGAGTTTGACACGCTGTAGTTCATTTTGATTTTTAATCACTTACGTTTTCTGTTTTCGTTTGCACGTTGAATTAAATACGAAATGTAAGTGCCTCGTTTATAAAGGCTAGGAGTGAAGTGGGTTTTTAATATTAAGAATTCAGCACATTATGAAAATTATTTTCCTTATGCGATAAGAAAACTTCATGTTTACACTTTTGTTCCTCTTCTGCTAAATATGTTGACGTCACTGTACTGAACGGGAAATTACACACTTTTTGTAACTGAAAACTCACACATAACATCACACCTGTAATCCCGGAAGGGTTAAGCAGAGGTGCACCTTATAGAACACCCACATTTCGCCAGTAATATTTAAGACCCATGTAACATTGTAACACGTTTCGCCATTGCAGACCTACATAGATTTGTTGCATCGTTTTGTCAAGGCGCTCAGTGAGTGTTTCGAAGTTGACCGCGCGACAACCGAGTCAGCAGGAGTCGGGATTGATCATTGGTTTGCAAACCTAGAATCGAACAACGATCTTATTTATCGATTCGAATCGTAATTCGGCGAAAACACGTGGATCAATACCTACTATATCGAATTCAGCATTGAAAACTTTGTCTTGATTAATTTACATAAACATAAAACAAAATAGACCCACTATATCAAAACAAATATTAGCAGATACTAAAATCAATAGTAATATTTTCACCATGTAACACTGGCATAACAATACGGGCTAATGAATTGATCGCGTGCAAGGGTGACCTACGAGCTCCGACTGCATTCGGATGCATTAGCGTAGCTTCCGGGGCGAACCACCCTCGAGATTTTGTATTTTAATGCTTTATAAACATACCTCTACTAAACATTAAGAAGAATATATTTTTTTAAACTGAACGCGATTAGCACATAAACTAGGTTTATGGGCTGTCAGTGTCATTTTCTTCTAGGGAGTCTTGACACTGACAGCTCTTGAACGCGTTCTAGATGCACTGAACTCGTTTAGTTTCATTAGGAGACTAGGCACATTCTCGTAGATGACGAAATATGTTTCAAGGTTACGAAGATTGTTTTTCTATGCAGACCAGAAACGTGGAAAATCGACTAGGATAAAACAGGTGGTCCTTTGTCTTTGTCTTGGTCTTTTGACGGACGTGGTTGTCCATGCATATTTGAATCAGAGTTTTTAATTTTTTTCATATTAAAAGCTTTTCTTGATGCACCTTGATGTCTAGGGGACTTGATTTTGACATGAGATAAAAATATTTTTAAGTCGGGAACATTGCTCGTTCTCCGTGATTTTAATTTTCCCCTTAAAATATTTGAAGCTGTTAAAATCTGGGTCCTCCCATTAGACATTCCTCGGAATCATTACCGCACTTCAAGGCCGGGGGCTAAAAATACTTTAAAAATTCCAGCATAGCGGTGTGACGCGGGTAGACCTTAACGATAGAAGGGTAGTATTTCCGGTTCCTGTTCAGAGGGGGCCGCAGGGAAGCCGGAGGGGGGAGGGCCGGTCCTCTTTGTGTAGCGATAACCGGAAGCCAAGGGCTCGAAGGACCGAGGGTTATGTCAACTGTGAGGTATTTTCAAGTTTCTTCGCGTAGCTGTTGATTACTCGACGAGAATTCCTAATGTGATTTCGGATGCAAATGTTTTTGGGAATGAGCATCTAAATGTTGAACGTCCTTTTGACTAATTCTATTGTTCCCGTAATTCAGAGTTTGAAATTGTTACTGAAACCAATGTCTTAAACGAGACGAGTTTTGTCGACGGAAGTATAGAAAAAAAATGACAAATGAATAAAAGAAATCTGTAATTTTGTCTATTCTTTAGTCGACACAATTGGGTTAGGCTACGCGTGCAGGTGTTCGGAAGGCACAACTCTGCGTCTCAAAGGTTGTCCAGCATTTGCAACGCCATCATCTTGCCACTCTCGATTCACTTCAAAATTTTCAGACAAAACGTTAACTCGCTGAAAAGACTCATCGAACGCAACAGACTAAAAGTCAGTTCAATATCTGTTCAAGAAACAGGCCACTCTGGAGCAATCACCGACTAAATGGCTACTTTTAGTGCGAACAATAATAATTTTAGTTGCGAGCGAGTGCTCCAATAATGGGCACAATTTCCGACGATTAGCCGAACGACAGCCGAACGTTGTGCCGAACGTTTTTGCAGGACTCGTGTAAAAATGGCGCTAATGACCGCCCGTTGAGTGCACTACTTGTAGTAATCGCGATGATTTACTCTTTATGCTAGACTATTTGTTTGAATGCTTGTCTTTATGGTCAGTTGTAGGTTATGAGTCAGGTTGATGATAATTTAGATGTTTTCTTCTGAAGACTATCATACACGAGGAGTTTTACGTTCAGTTTCTCCTAACCGGACATTAAATCTTTGCTATGTATGGCTGAAACGGCCTCAAGACCATCGGATTGACTGAAACAATTCAATCACATCTGCCAGACTGGATGGACTGAACGGGTCGTGTATGGACATGTCAGTACAGTTTGCGACTGAGCCCCGGATGGGAGGTGAGCCGTTTGGTGTCATATAAAATAGGTTTTAAATTGCGTATTGGAGTATACCATTGAAATTAACTTTTGAAACAAGTCTTGACTACGCATTCGTGTGCTAATCGTGGTACGACTACGTAAAACAAACAAAAAACGTATGTCGTTCCGAATAGAGCATAAAAAACTATCATCTATGGATCGGATGCGTCCCACTAAACTGAAATTTTATTCAAATCAGTCAGAAGTTTTTTTTCGGGCGTCAGACTAATAACCTAACAAAAAACTATTAACAAACTAAAATAAGGCGTCGAAAAATTCATCCGCATCGCTGTCGACTGGTAATATACCCAAGAGACTGGTGGCATTCCCACGTTGTATGGCAATGCTGACAACTTCGCCACAGTGACAGCGATGAAGCGAACAACATGGAGCTCTTAGTCGCGGGAAGCAGCCAGGCGGAAAGTAGTGTCGTCGAACAAAGTGCCCATGTTCGACGACGGTAGTGCATGAAGCCAAAGACTTGACTCCCACTTACCCAACGCAAGCGTGCACGCTCCGCAGTAGTAGCAGTAGTGTCAAATAAATTGTTCTGTACTACTCTGTAGAGCGGCTCATCCCATCGTCTCTGGGAAGACGGATTACCGGGTGGATCTGAATTTGGTCAAGCGTGTCTCCAGACATTCATAGCCTTGGTGAAACACGGCACATTAAAATTAATTAGTGTGGAGGCTAACATTTTCCTGTTTAATTTGTCAGTGTCGAAGACCGAGGATATGAAAGCTGGTAAACTAATACTGTAAATTTTGTCGACGTGGCTTCCCACACGAATGGGAAGAGTGGCTTGTATTCAAGCTTGGTCGTCCAGGACCACATTTAAAATCGAAGTTAATGTATGACGGATAATTTCGTCCATTTTGTCTAAAAGGTGAGTGTGCCAGTATAAAGGGAAGCGCGAAGAAAATATGTCCATTTAGGGCCTAAACAGCAGTAACGGTTTAAGGTTATAGCCGAATGCATGTTACAACAATCTTTCCGAAACGTCATTGAAGTTTTGCATTTTTTCCTCATTAAAAACGGGAAAGGAGTTCTCGAAGATTGGAGACCGCAGAAAGTCTTTTTCAATAAAAAATTGTAAAAGGTAAAAAAAAACAGTCCTTTGGATAAAGTTTCAGTTCTAGAAAAAGATTTTTGTGGGAACACTACTCCCTTTGTCGTAGCCAGTTTTTGACCCACAGAGGTCTTCTTCTGTTGTAAACTACTGCTAAGGCAGCATAACATAATAATTCACTTTCGTCCATTATTCACGACCAATTCTTGCAGCAAAACGGAATGAGCTGATGGGACATCTGTTCAGTTTGAACTGACGCAGGTTGGCCTGTTCAGTTTAGAGTTTGTATCTTCACGGATTTAGTTTGAATCAATTTTGTTTTTAGGGTTCCGTGCCTCGAAAGGAAAAAACGGAACCGTTATAGAATCACTTTGTTATCCGTCCGTCTGTCCGTCCCTCTGTCTGTCTGCCAAGACCCTTTTTCTCAGGAACGCGTCTAGGTATCAAGCCGAAATGTATATCAAATACTCAGGTCTACTGTCCCTTAGAGCTGTAAAAAAATCAAATTTCTAAGCCAACGCAATCAAAAGATACAGCCGTTTATGCAGCAAATTTCAGCAAAGAAGAATGACCATTTTTCACCTGACTATATATAGAAATGAAATAAATCTTAAAATACAGCCAATTGAATTGTATATTAATTACGCTAATCACAATGTTAAAAGAAACGCAGGGAAAAACTATTTTTTAATATTTCTTTATGCTTATTCTACGTCAAGGAGAAACATATTAGCATGTTTTGAAGGCACCTCAACTACCCTTTTTTACGACGTTCCATTTTACATACTGCTACTTGACTTTACTCAACTCTGTTTCTGAGTTTCATACATTATTTAGGGTTTTTTTTTATCCGTAAGCATTTCTTTACTAGTCTTTGTAAAATACAGATTTATTTAACATAACATATTAATTAAATACAATAATCATGATATATGTAATTGTGTTCGCATGATTGAAATAGATTTTTTTTGACGTTTTACAGTTAATGCTCGTCACTCAATTTCTAATGACAATCATCTAGAGTCTAAGCAGTGACATAAGGACAGTTGGTTTCAATGAATTTACAAAGTAAAAAGACGTTTTAGACCATAGTTTTGAATTATTAGGTAAGTATATCCTATTTTAATAACATGAATATTTTTTTGCCTTACCTTATAACTATACTTATATTTTACCTTACCTTATACTTACCTTATAACTATACACACACTTTCATTATCAGGTTTTTAAATGTATGGGAAGTGGGCATTGTTCTTTTCGACACTCGCAAGGGAATTGCAAGGAAGGCAAACTACAGGGTACTTCACGTGAACTCAGAATCTTGAAATTTGGTACGAAGCAACGTCTTATAGGACAGATAAAGGAAAAATTGCGAAAACCGTAAATTACTGGTACATCATTTATTAAAAATAATTTTACACTTACTAGGTACCCTTTTCCTTATGAACGCGTGTGAACTTTTACTTATATACCTACAGGTTTGTACGGGATCCTCGGTGCGCTAGTCCGACTCGCACTTGGCCGTTTTTTTTTTAAATATCGAGACATATTAATTAGTAACCTTTCACTTAAAATAGAACAGGAGCTTTCATTAATTTAAAGGTCACCATCATCTGCATAGTTTGCGTAGTCTTTTCCTAACTCAGCAAGGTTGGCTTCCAGTGTAACTGGATGCAGCTAAATACATGGAGCGCTTATTCTGACCTCCAAAACCCAGTTACTGGGTAACACAATAGATACCGCTTGGGAACTGTGGGAACTTAAAGATGGCTATAAATAACAGGTTGGGGAAAAAGTTTCTTCGCATTTTTTAAGAAAATTCAAAACATTTTTTAACATAGTTTATTTACATTTAACTAAAGTATGTAAGTACCATTTTGTTCGATAACTTTTTGCCATCTTGTAGGTAGGGACATGATCTCATTGCTATAGAAATTTTGGGACTTCTGATCAAAATACCGAGACAAGTGGTTTTGGCAGTCCTCTCGTGATGTTAACCTGACACTGCCTAAAGAATTCTGAAGAGACCGAAACAGGTGGAAATCTGAAGGTGCAAGGTCAGGACTATACGGCGGATGCATTAACACCTCCCAGCCAAACTCTCTTAGCTTTTGCTGAGTGGCTAAAGAGGTCTAGCGTTATCATGATGAAAAACCACACCCCTTCTGTTGATTAATTCCGGGCGCTTTCTCTCAACTTCTTGCTTTAATCTCATAAGTTGTTCGCAGTAAAGTTCAGAATCGATGGTCCTGCCTGGTGGTAACAGCTCATAATGAATAATGCCCTTCCCACCACACACACAGCATCACCTTGTTGCGAGTTAACCCGGGTTTCGCCACAGTCTGTGAAGCCTGACCGGCCTTTGACCACGACCTTTTTCGCACGTTCTTGTCGTACGTGATCCACTTTTCGTCACCAGTTATCAGCTTCTTCAAAAATGGTTCGGTTTCATTACGTCGTAATAAAGAATCACAAATGAGTACACGGTTCATTAGGTTTCTTTCAGTGAGCTCGTGAGGTACCCAAATATCGAGCTTTGTTGTGTACCCAGTTTTTTTCAAATGCGCCAAAACTGGTTTGTGGTCAATTCCCAGTTCTTCAGCTACGTCGTAACTACTGATATGCCGATTTGCTCCACTTTTTCAAAAATGGCATCCATATTACCCGTTATAGGTCGACCAGAGCGACGCATCTTTGACATCAACATTTCCGGATTGAAAACGCTTAAACCAAATTTGTGCTACTCTCACAGACACTGCACTAGGTCCATAAACAACGCAATTTTTTTCTAGACTTGCGTTGCATTTTTACCTTTTTTCTAGTAAAATTTTAAAATGTATCGAATTTCTTCTTTAGATTCACTAATCTTGACAGTACGAAAAACAAATAAAAATCATACATTTTCCTAATTTGAATTTGGAATTGTGTTCTTTAAAATTTAAACTTTCAATGATACCAAAACCAGCCAGATACAAATAGTATAGGCAAAGAGATTTTATTAGAAGTTCATACATACTATAATGCGAAAAGACTTTTCCCCCAACCTAATAAAATCAGGCACAGAAATAATCATGTAAATCCTTAATATAGTACTAGACTCATACCTGAAATACCGATTTCTCTTAGTTGACTTACAGCCTGTGTGGGTTCACTAAAAGCAATAGAAATCTCATAAATATTTAATGAGTCTCAGAACGAGTACAGGTTCTGTTCTGAACAGGGAATAAATGAAATCATACACTATCGACTGCTAGCCTGTTAGATGACTTTTAAAGTCAAAGTCAAAGTCAAAGATTTATTTGCAGATAAATATGATTACAAAAGTTGTTAAAATGGTAGTAGAATAGTAGCTTGGCATATTTAATCATAACATTATGACATGCAAATTTTGGTACAGGTACAATTAGTTCATTTACATTTAAACGGAAAAAAATCTTTTAAAGTATAGAAGGGATTAAATATATGTATTAGGGAATGAATAATTATCGATTCTTCACATACAACGCCTTCCGGCTAATCTTAGAAAACTAACTTATCCATCGTATAATTTTCTTACATTATTTGTAACAACTCACCTGTTTACCTACATTCTATGCAAATATGCATTTTTTATCCTATCCTATTTGATGATGTATCGTATAGTGCCATACAGTGGTATCGGCCCCCACTGGCCGAGTTGTAGGTCGTAGGTTCGAATCCAGACAGGTGCTTTTCTTCTTGTAAACTATTTCATCACCACTGCTTTCAAAACGGTAAAGGAAAACATCGTGTGGAAACCGGCATGTCCTAGAACCTAAAATTCGAAGACATGTGACATCTACCAACCCGCAATGGGCCCACGTAATGGATTACGGCCCACTCCCTCTCACCGAAAGGAGGCGAGTGTCCCAACAGTGGGAACATTACGCAGGCTGCTACTGGATAGTGCCATATGCCATACCTATACATCGTGAGGATACACGTCACGATGTATAGGATAAGCACTAACTCTTGGGGCCTGTTTTGCCACCTCTGAATAGGTTCCAGTTTACTTAGTCTAGCAGATAATATTAATTCTATGCTCAAAATATTTTTGCTTGATAGTATCAACTGCTTTGGCAGTCATCTAGTTCCTGACGGATAAAAAACCTCGACATAGGCCTTGGCCTAAGTTTATTCGCACCCCAAAAATCAGTCCCCGCCACAGTTGTCCCACAGTGGCGCAACTTTTCCACGGTACGGAAGCTGGCTCTCTCGCGACACGACTTATCCATTTATCCGCCATCTCACATCCGAAGCTACGTAAAGGGGTTAGAAAGTGGCCACTGTAAGTAGAACCACGCCCTCTTGTTAATTTTATTTTAATAACTTTACAAGAAAACTATACATAGGTGAAAAGAGTCGGTAGGAAACTCGAAATTGGTTTTGTATTGGCGACGTTGCTGGATTTTGAAATTTTTTGAGGAACTTAAAAAAAAATGTTATGTAAGTCTCAGATATTTTATTTTTGATAACAGCAAGTTTTATAGTTCCCATTCGATATGTTTGTACTTTACTAATGAATCTTTTTTTTTAAATTACCGTCAAGTCTAGATCTGACGAGGAAAGTTATTTAGACTTGCCAGTTTCAATAAAAACTAGACAGATCCTTTGTTTAACATTTAAAGATTAAGGTTAACTACATTTTCTCAACTACCTTATTGTTTACTTTCTCCAAAAACCTATCATTTTCAGATTTTCACGTTGGAAGTTAAACTTACGAATGTATTTTAATAGTTGAGAGACCAACAAGTATTGGATTGAGAACCCTATCGAACAGAACCATTACGAATGATTTTTTTACAGAATGGAGGCGTAATGTTTTTGTAGTATCAACAGAAAATGGATATGGGTATACGAGCATGCATTTCGATAATAAAAGTCGCAAAATAAATAAATCTCGTCGAGAAAAATGAAAAATGTATGGCTTGGTTATTCTTCAAGTAAGTATAATATTGAATACTGGCGTATCTGTTACTTTTGACCATAATTATCGTCTAAAACTGAAACTAAATTTTAGGAGAAAGTTGAGTTTTAGTTTAACTATATATACCGGAAAAACACAACGTTTCTGATGTTTGGGTAACAATACGTGCCTATCTTTCATCTGCGCTAATGAAAGAGAAAGCCATGACTTTTCAGCACATATATCTAGTGCTAATTAGGCACAGCCTTTCAGCTCGCGTAAATAGGTAAATCTGGGGAAAAAAATACATAGATAAAACATGATACCTGCAGGCTTAGCACGAGCGCCCTAGAGAAGCGTATTGTCGACGGAAGAGTAGACAAAAATGGCGTTTCTGTGTAGACAGTAGAAAGTTTTCTACTGTCTACACAGAAACGAAACGCAATTGTACGGTAAAAATTGGTAGTTATACACATCACTAGCAACTAACCCGTTGCTATGGAAAATCACTGTCTATAAAGCAACCTGAGTCTAAGTGTGTCCTCGTGCTCGCGAAAAAGAGATTTCGAGGAGCGTAGAAAGCGATTTCTATTCTACAGTAGAATAGAAACAGAAAACGCCATGCTAAGCCTGCTGGTAAGCCCAGGTATCATGTTTTTTCTAGGTATTTTTTTTGTGATAGTTTGCCAAAAACATTCCGTGCCTTAATTTTAGTTGCGTTAACATTACGAACCGTCCATCTATCATGCGGCTTTTAAAAGGGTAGAGTCGGGTTGACGGCGATTGAAGCCTTTCTTATTTGTCCGTATATGCCTGTTGGCGCCAAAAATACGCGAGGTTGACCTTTCCTGACTAGGGGAGAGTGGGCTAGTGTGACCGATAGGTGCGCCGAATATTGGCTTTTTAGGTCATGAAGGATGTTCAATGGTTTGGTGTTATTTTTTGATGATATTGAAGGTTTTGACCATTCATAATTTGGTAAATTATTTGTTGTGTTTGGCATCAACATGAAGCGCTTATAATTGTACAAAAAAAACAAGCCTGTGACGTCTATATACAGGCTGTTGCAGGGACATCGACGGGATTAACTGTAACCTTGAATTCAGCACATGATTCTGAACCCCACTGAGTTGAAATTTTCGTCGGATGTTAAAATTTTATTTTGTTGTTTAGCACTTTTCTAAGAAACAGCGGATTTTTTGTTTTAGATAACCGGTGAAAAACTACTCCGCTAAGGGGTTTAGGATCGGACGGCGAGCAATGGGTAGCTCGCCGTCCGGTTAGGACCAGGCCCGGGTCGACGGCGCGTCGTGTTCCACGCGCGCCTCTAAGACATGTCAGCACAGTGACCGTGGGCCGATCCGCCGATGCCTCAGGGTTGTTGGATGTTTGAAAGAGATACCGTGGCCCTGGCACAGGCAAATGAAGGAACACGGGTGGGTTTTAGTCAGTAAAAGTCTGACACGCCCTCCCGCTCCACCCAGAGCGGGAGAAGTCATTTGATGATCATGTGCTGAATTCATGGTTACAGTTTTCGAGTCGATGTCCCGTCACCCTGTTTACTATAATAGTCACAAGGAATTCTTGTCCGTTAGTCTGCTTGTCTGGATGTATGCCCCGGATTGGTGCGTAAACGGCTGAATGGATTTGAATTAAATTTGGCACACAGATAGTATAAAATCTAGATTAAGGTACTTTTAATCCCGGTAGTGCGTTCCTGTGGGATATTTTCCGTCACCCACGTTTGTAAAACCGCGAGAAAAAGCTAGTGTGATATATTTATTTACTTGATATTTGAACGATGACTTCCTAAACAGTGATGTAGTGATCAAACTAATTACTCTTTTTTTTCAATTATATCGTCCTAAAATCACGTCATGGTATACTTAGGTTTATTGGTTTCGAAAAGTTGTAAACATACAAGGACACTACGATATTTATTAAACCCTGCTAAGCCACCGAACTTCCGCCAATCGATCCAACTTTACGAAGGTACGGGACACCGCCCTCAACCTCACTAAATAGGTATCATTATTTTTGTTTATTGGACCTGTACCGAGTACCAATTCCTACATAATTTTAGTAGAGTCTCCACACGAACGGCCAGCGGCAGTCCGCTATAACCGTATATCTTGTCTTTGTGCGCCGTATTTATGGCTACCCTTATTTTTATTTTAATGCTGATGCGCGTGGTGCCGCTGTGTCTCGACTGCCGACTAATCTTTTGGACACCCTGGTTGGTTGCTGCTTGCTGGTATATGGTATATAATCTAGGGTTTCCTTGTTGGTGTTTACGGGTCTATGTGCTATTTGTTTTCGATGTGTGAAAGGGTTTTTAAATAGAAGATTTGTAGTTCGAAGAAGGCTTGTCTGTTTTTTTATGAACGTACATGTAACTGTATTTTTTTCCGTCAAAAGCCCACATAGGGGCCTGATTTTTAGCACTGAAAAAGCTGAATGAGGAAATATAGGAGGAGAATAGGAGAGAGAGCGAGAGGAATAAGTGTAACATTATCAGATGATTAAAAAATCATGCTGCAATGATAATCTTCAAAGACGAGACGACAGCCATCATCGTCTTTTACGACTACGTAAAAGAAAGTTATCTCCACACCACCGCACCACAAACTGCATAACTTCAAAGAAAATTCACTTAAAATATTCAAACAAAATTTCACCAGTCATAAACTTCATAGCATCTTCAGCTAATTTTAAAGGAAAGCTCTAGGGTTGCACCCTTGCACAATATCTCTCGGGCATAAGTTTCCAATACATGAATTTTATTAACTTTCGCTCCCTATGATTGATGGCGTTATGGGTTTGTTTTTCGCGTCATCGTGTTTGACAGCCATGGGGTTTCAGTGTCCATAAACGCGTTATGATATTGTGGTGATGGGGCTGGTTTTTTAGAGGTTTTTAATTGCTGGGGTTGATTGATTTTGTTAATGATTAAGGTATAATGAAAGCTGTTTGTTTTCTTTAGGAATATTTTATGTACTTAGTCGTTAATGTTGTCTGAGAGCGAGGTAAAAAAAGAGATGTACGCAATAAAGTGGATATGGTATTTTATAATGGAGACGTTGGGGAACTGCAGTATTCGTAAGGAAAACATGATCATGAATTTTCATATTATCGCCTGTTTACAAACAACTTTAACCAAAAAAATAATGACCAGAAGTTGGAGGATAACGAAATGCGCTGCCTAATTTTTAATAAAATATTTATAAGTCCCCAAGCGGCGTTATTTGCTGAAGGGTGACTGGAAGATTTCAAACTTTCCCGAAGAGAAATTGGCTAAAAAATTCCTTAGCAAAATAAAACCGAAGAGCAGCTTCCGAAAGTTATCGAACTTCCCAACAATCCATTACACCGAGTTTCGCAAAAAATTGACTCCGGACTCTTTGGAACTTATTATTTTGAGTGAAAACATCCAGGAGTTTCGTCGCCTCGTCCAACTTTGCAGTGGCGGCGGTGCCACCCTCCTTACACTCGATAAACACACATAACGCCACTATCGCAAATTGTTCTCGTAATGTCAACTATAGACGAACCAGACGAAGGTTTTGGAAAACTCAATGTTTAAGGAAAAAAGTGTGATTTGTTGGAATTAACTTTAGTACATCTGAAGATTCATGCGTAAAGCAAGAAAAAGACGACAAGGCCTCAGAAACTGTAAATATCAGTTTATTATCTAACCATAACCCCGACCAATACAGAATTATCATCGCATCCAATCCTTTATCACCCAAAAATTATTGACCACTATAACCCCAAAACATCCAATATCGTCGATAACCCAACATAACCGTAACCGAGCGTGTAATGCATCCGATCAACACTGTACAGCCATTAGACAGGTCGTATTAACAAACTTACTGCTGAAATCGCCACTTTTAGCTGCGAGCGAGCACTAAACAGCAAACAATGCTAGCGGCGGCGGCGAGCGGCGTCCGGTCCCACCACAAAGGCTTTGTAGCCGCCACACTGACACGCTTTTTGCGTCGCCGCGGCCGCTATCGCTCGATGACGTCCCCGTAGATCGATAAGAGCCTCCCACTCGGCGGGAATGCTCATTGTATCACTGACACTACACTGTCTGAGATGTGGAAAATCGTAGTCCAAAATGCGCGTGATAGCGGCCAGAGCGTGACGTCAGAGTTGCGTACCGACAATGAGAAGAATATGCACGACAACGTGTCTCAGAGTCAGCTTGAATAGTGGGACTGCTTTTATTAGTACGGTACACCTGTTTGATTGTGTCTTGTGGAGATTTGTTAGACTGTTACTTAAGGTATTGAGATTTCATGTTACGCTACGCATCCACCGACCGCCACCTTCCTGGCGTCTGCAACGTGGCACACCCGCTACGGTCATCTTCACATTTTCATTGGCATTATGATAACCTTGTTTCGACTCTTTTTTGGATTTGTTCAAAAGTTTTTACTAAATATGAACAGATTTTATACACCTATCATCAGTATCCCCAAGTCCCAAGGCCCAAACCCCAAGATACAGACTAACTGTTTAGTTTGGGGCTCACTGGCAAATAATATATTGTAACCAAGCTGTAGGTGGTATTTTAACCTACTTATGTCGTCTCAACCTGCTGTTGACCTATGCACCTGCTGACTGTACTACCTGGACAATACAATATTCCCAAGAAGTTAAAACCATCCTCCTTCAAGTCCTTTTTTAGGTATAATGATTTTCAGTCCCAAAACAGGCATGGAATAACAACATACCTACATCAAACCTCCTTACCATAACTCAAACATAGACATTACCTTCAGCCAATAAGGTCCGCTGTGGGTCTGAACATTATTTTCCTCACAGCAAACCGAGCTAAGTACGTGCCGCTCATACGTATGCCATGCTGAGACGCAATTAACATAAATTAGTTGTTAGTGGCGCGTGAAGTTCGTGAGTCACTTCTAGTGATGTTGCTAGGCGAGGTTTGTGTAACGGGATTAGGAGAATGAAAATATAGATAATTGTTTCTTTAGGATAAGGTAAAGTGATATCAAATAATGAAACAGGGATGTAGTATAAAACCTACGCCACTCGTAGCACAGCTACGAAACGGAAGCTCGTAGCTCGTACAGTACAGCCTTAGCTAGTACAGCATGTCGTGAAGTGAGCGTGGAGTGAGCTGTCAGTGTCATCCCGTCTTGGTCAATCCCTAGCATCAGTGGCACTGACAGCTCACTCCACGCTCACTTCACCTAAGTTTTCACGGTGAGATGGTTACAGGATAGCACTACATAAAATTATAAATAAGATTTTTTATTTAAACAGCAACTTTTTTACCTTGCCTAGATAATAAATGGAACACTTGTAATGCACAATTAAATTAATTTAACAAAAAAAAATATAAACTAAACCCGTCTTTACTTTAAATAAACCTAGTAAATAGATTTCTTAAACATTTTTCCCCGATTATTCCCAATCCCGTTCTAACCAACCCCGATACTTCCGCCCCATCCCGAACCACGCACATCCCTACTGAGATGTGATCTGTATGCGTGCAAGCACCGCACGGATCGCGGACATCTCACACGAGTAATACACTACTTATTACCTTCTCGACAATGTATGCCTTTCGTAACGCACATGATGACGCATAACTAGCGCACCGCTAACGCATGCCTTCCCGGGGTGGTCAAGAACCTGTGAGTTTTAAAATCAATTTGACTATGTGTGTGGGTACTCAAGTCGACCTACAACAGTTGATTTTGATTTAAATTTATGTTTGAAAATCCCTTTGTTTTACAAGTTATGTGTATTTACTGGCAATTAACTGTGTATAGTTAGAAGTATTATGGCGTTGATTTGGAAATATGTCAAATCTCACTATCTATGAAGTAGGTACAATAGTTCAGTTGCAAGAAATTCATTGCTCTAGGATTATCTTTCAGTGTAAGTGAGGTTGAAAAATATGGGTTTTCCTGTAAATGTGCTACCAATCGATTTACACAAGTGAGGTTTATTGACATTTTATTGCGAAAATGACGATGTCACACGAAAGGCGAGAACTTACTGGATTTGGGTTTTTTTAATTATTTACATCACTAGGTAAACTCAAACTCAAAGCATTTATGTCAATTAAACCGTTTACAGGCACTTTTGAATTGCCAAGGAGTCGGTCAGTCAGAAATATGAAGCTAGTTGCACATTCCATAGTGTAGTAAGTACCTATGGAGAAGATCGGGCAAGAATCTCCATGAACACTTTTTTTTTTATAATATTGTTACAAAAATATTAGTAACATCGTAATTGGTGCCGATTCTCTTGTCACAAATGCCTCTAAACTAGACTAAAAATCACTCAAATTTGGTTTTTAATCTTGTCAAATGACGCTTTTCCATTCTGAAATTGACTGAAGTGACACAACATATCTATATTTTAGTTTGACAGCACTAAAATGGCACTGAGATATTAGTTTAGTGAAAATGGCAATTTTCCTATTCTGAATTTTACGTTTTTCACCTAAAAATTTGATTGTCTAACTAAATCTGAACATGAATCTGACTATTTTTAATCGCGATTAAAAAGGTGTGGAATAAAATTAGTTGGCGTGAACTAAAATTCACACCAACACCTCAACTTCAGACGTGCAAAAACGGTACTTAAACTTTTTTTTTTGCTCATATCTCGAAAATGGTGTGTCCTATCACAAAAATAATGAAAATTTCGACCCCCTTTGAAAGCCCGAAACCTCCAAAACCCTACATGTAGATATTATTATTTTATATTTTCCATACAAAAAGTAAAAACTACCATAGAAAACACGTTGAGGCTGCCCCAGGCTGCCTCCGGCTCTAACAATGACGTTGCGAAACCAAAAGAAAAGAAAAAAAAAACAAATTCGATTATAGTTGTGATAAAATGATTTTTAAATTTAGAGATTTTTTTTTGCAGATTAGCTTCATGATTCTCATAGTAAAAAGTAAGGAATTTTTGTGACAGTTTAGTTAGTTTAGTTTGGTTTATAAGAGAATCGGCACCATTGTTGATCATAAAACAATCCAAAATTGATATTATAAAAAAAGTAAAGGTAATGTAATGCATAAAGAGACTGCTTTGACGTATTTACTCCGGCATAGGAAATAATCGGTAATAACGGTTTGCATCAGGATAGATATATTGAGGTACAGTTCCCAGAAATAATCCAACACCCATACAATTTCAAATTTTTATCGAAGTTCCCTTGAAACGTTTTTGCCTAGTGCTAGGCTTACGGCCTGAGTGTTCTCGTCACGTGCAAGGCTCGGGCCTGTAATCGCATCAGACAGAATCTCCTTTCGAGGGACACCCTACCTGGACACTTGTATAGAAATAGGGTTCTCGGGATACGAAGATGCGTGTAGTCTCATGGGTTATTCATGTTGGAATACAGATGTTTCCAGTGTTCATGTGAGATTGTAACTTATGGTGAAAATAAGTCGTGTTTCCGATGGTATTTCCATACAAACTATTATCCGTAGTCACTTTCGCTACCTATACAGGGTCAAATTTAGTAAGCTAGCGAAACTCCGCAGACGTGATGGGTATCGATTGTGGTGGCATCTACACCACCACATGCGAACTACGCATCACAATGACGTCATGCAAAATCCTGCATCGCGCAAGCAAAGTTTACCATGCAACTACCTTACATACAACATCCCGACATCAATCGTCAGGCAGTTGCCCACCAGACACAACGCTCGTCTGGTCAGAGGCTTTAACCTTTTCTATAGAGGATGAGTGAACTTTACACCCAATTCAAATATATTAATTTGATTATTTTATTTTTGAGGGGTCAGCAGGTAGTGTATTTACTTGAAATATCAGTTTAAAAATCTGTTTTTTATAAATAACGTTATAGTAATATCTTAAAAGTTAAATAGTTATTTGTGCAAAAAGAGAGCAACGGTGGTTTATATTGCGATTTTTGATTTTGGATCCCGACTAAGCTAACATATTACCTAAAGGAAAAAAATACAACATGGTTAAAATTTAACCACATGTATATTTGTAAAACCAACAATATCAAAATAATTATTACTTAAACAACCTTAACAGATGATTTGCAACTTTGCGGTTATATGTGTATCCGAACGTTTTATTGCTTAGATGCTTTGAGTTTTTTTTATGAGTAGACCCAGCACTGCCCTCGGAATTTAAAAATAATAATAATTAAAACTTATTTTATCACAAGCTCACAGCAAAATTGAATGTTGCTCACTGTCTTTGAACAGAAAAAAAATGCTTGTTTTAGGTGCTGAGGTGAAAACATATTTTCTGAACTCATACTTGAAGTAACAACACTACCTGGTCGTTGACCCCTAAAAATCAACTTTTTTATGTTATCGTGTTTGGATATCGATACTCTGTATAAGGAACTCTTCCGCAAAATGTTCATGCTTCTTGACCCAGCGATTTAAAATTTTGCGTTCTTCGACAGTGAATCGAAGATTATTATTACGTAGAACATACATCAACTAAGTGCAATACTTTTTCTGTCTGAAAGTTATTTGTACTTAATTTTCTGAACCGCTTCATGGTCCAGTGTGGCCAGCGTTAAATTAGGGTTTATGATGGTTCTATAGTTAGTACCATAATAATGTAACGGTTGTAATTTGTTTTTGGAAAGAACTGGGCAATGACCCTCAACATGTGGCTATGCACAGACAGAGTAACACAACTGTGTTCCTTATTACCAAATGTGCTGTATACGGAACACTAACAAGCTTTCAAGTTGTCACGCAAGTTGTGGAGGTCGAACGTTATATAAATAACCGTGCAGAACGGGATTTGGACACAATGGACACGGATCCAGGTCATAAGACTAATCTCTTCAAATGGACCAGTTTGGAGCTTGAAGTATCTGTTCCGATAATAAAAAATAAACAGAAGTACTCTTTTAATTCAGTCATTGTAAAAGGTGAGTTAAGAAATTTATTTTTTTTGTCATGGTATTTCCATTATACGTACTCTAGGAAATTACCTAACCGTGAATGAAAATATTTATAGATATTAAATGTTTATCATAGGCATTCAAGTTTTGTGCAGGAAAAGGCTTCTTTGGATGAAGAAAACTTATTTAACCACATCCATACTATAATATCATACATTCGAAAGTAACTCTGTATGTTTGTAGGTACCTCTTCAGTCTCTTCACGTCTAAACTACTGAACGGATTTCGAAAAAAATTGGAAAGAAGATAGATGGCATCCTGGAGAAGGACAAAGGCTATTTTTTGTCCCGGTAGCAAGTCAACGTGGGATAATTTCCGAGCTCCACGCGAGCGAAATCGCGCCAGAAGCTATAGTTACCTATGAAATAAGGAACGAATTTATTTAGGTTAGCCGGAAAATTTACGTCATTATTCCTGGAATGGTATTCTTATCCACTACCTTACATGAATTCGACTGGTATTCATTGCAAGCACGTTTCCTAACTTTCCCAAACAGTGTACACATGCCTGTAGTCCTAGGCCGTCCCATCTTAGTGAGTGACACTATTACTCAAAGTACAAGACGCGGGGGAAAGGAGGGGGGGGGGGTTCGTTTCCGAATTCTCTCACGCACCGGTAGAGGGCGCGCTCCGCAGAGCACCAATACCCGTAATGTGATGGAGAAATAATTTCCTAAAATGCACTGGATTGAGACGGGACAGATTCGGACCGTTTTTGGATATATTTGAGTAGTTCGCGGGACGTCACTTTGCTTTATTGGTAACGTAAAATCATGGGTTTTCAGCAGTGGTTTCAGGGTAATTAGATTTGGGATTTGCATGGATCTCTGTTATGTGAATACGTTGGGTATTCATCTAGATTGATAAAAGCAATAAGGAAATGTTTTAAAACATCAAATCGATAATTATCATTGTATTAATAAATATTTAATTGAATATCTTACTGAATATTTTTTTGTAGCAAAACGAAAAAAATATAAAGATTGAATTTTTGTTGTTTCGTGTATTGAAACTTAATATATTGGTAAGTTACATAACATTTCAAAAATAAAACTCCAGTGGTAGTTATTACCTATACATATACCTGATACCGTATATTCCAACCATATAGTTTTCCAACAATTTATGTGTCAAAGCTCTATTACAACAATCTAGATACTGCGATATTGCAACTCGAGTCGAGATTACAAGAGCTCTCGATCCGACTTATCTAGGCAATATGCAATAATAACGACAAAACATCAAACCGATCGACTCGTTTTTATTTTAAGACGATCTTGAGACTGCCGTCTAACTGAAATGTAGCTTTATACTTAGTAGGTATACTATCTTCTGACTGCCTCGTTGGTCTAGTGGTCGCAAGAGCTTCTGCTGAGCATGAGCTCCTGGGTTCGATTCCCAGGTCGGGTAAATTGTTATTGGGTTTTTCTATCTGAAATTTCTTAGTAGCAACCCGGAGTCTGGATTTGTGCCCGGTTGATGGCAATAGGCTCGCCCCCTATTACATGGGTCATAAACATAACTGGCTAAAGGTGGGTGTACTATAGATAATCTCCCTTCTGGGATTACAGGCGTGATGTTATTACGTTACTATCTTCTACCGGCGACTTCGTCCGCGTGAAATTTCTTGTTCCCCCGACCCACCCCGTCGCCCCGCGTCACCTGCCCGCGCTATCACTTCGTTTTGCTCGGCTCCTAAGGTAGGCTATTTAACATCACGCTGATCACAGCGTGATGTTAAATATTAAATAGCCTACCTTAGGAGTCTATAGCCTTCCTCAAGAATTAGGTTATCGAATGAAAAAGGATTTTTTCAAATCCGACTGGAACTTCAAGAGATAACCCCCCACATACAAACTTACAAACAAATGTTACCTCTTTTTATAATATCAGTATCGACGATCTTGAGACCGCTGTTTTACTGATATGTAGCTTTATACTTAGTATTAACTAGTACTTCGCCCCCGAATTGGCCCGCGTGGATTTCGATAAAAAAAGAAGTTGCCTATGTTCATCAGACATAATTTCGGCTTCTACTGGTAAAACAATTTCTCAAATCGGTCCAGCAGTTTCGGAGCCTGGGTATTCAGTACAAACAAACAATCAAATCTTTCCTCTTTATAATATTAGTATAGATAATCGGGAATAACAATGAGCTTGTTGTTTATGTGTGAGTGAGCTTTCTTGCTAATTGGATGACGTATTGAAGAAGATTTATGTGGAAAGTGCCGTAGCAAGGATATCTCAAAGTTCAGACAATGCATTTATAATTAGGTACGTAGAGTTTAATAGTCAAAAGTACTGAATAGAGAGGTCTAGTTGACTAAATATATGAGTTGTCCGTAAAGCACTCACAAAAAAGAAATTGTATGCTTAGCGGTTCTTTTCTTCTGTAGTCTTGACGATCAAATAAAGTTTAAATATAAAATGATACATAGATAACATCACGCCTGTAATCCCAGAAGAGTTAGGCAGAGGTGTAATAGCCTATAGTACACCCACATTTCGTAATTTATGCTTATGTCTCATGTGATAGGGGGCGAGCATATTGCCATCAACCGGGCACATATCCAGACTCCGGGCTGAAAAACCCAATAACACTTTGCTCGACCTGGGAATCGAAACCAGGACCTCATGGTCAGCAGTAGCTCTCGCGAACTCCTCTATGACTGCCTCGTTAGTCTAGTACCAGCGAGACAGTCATACAAAAAGATATAACAAATTAAATACTTCTAGACAGTTTAATTAATTACTACCTTAAGTTTAAAGCCAAGACACGAAAAGTGGGTAACTTTACAGGCGAACGAGGGCACGCTATGTCGAGTAGGAACTCCAGTTATCGTAATTTGGCTTACGAAAGTTCCCCAAAAATATGTTTTTATAGTATGAAGTCTAAGAAGATGCTTCGAAACAAATTACATACACTTACGAGGGCCCAAATAATATCTATATAAGCTAAGTCTTGTTCGATTTAAACTCAAAACGCATCGCCAGTATCTAAAATCTTAGCGTATGAAACTAGGGGGTTTCAAGTGGGGGTGAGCGGGGGGGGGGGGGGGGGGTACAATCTAAACAGTCATTGTGCTGCGTCTGTTGGCCGCGCTCTGCTGTGTGCCCAACGGTCGACAGATATTGCGCCGGAGACGGCTAATGATACGATGAAAATATTTTATACATAGGTGGACTATGTTCTTAGGAATTATTAAGTTTTTTAGGTTCAAAATTATAAATTTGCAGTGACTTAGTTTCCAAGAAATAAATAATTTATCTCCTTTTTTGATAAATGGCTTCTCGCAGGTCAACCTAGGAGGTTGTCTTCTACTTAACCGGGACTTGCCTGTGATTGCCCTAATAAATTAAGGCCTCCAGCCCGGGTATTTACCCGGGTATTTGCCCGGGCTCACATCTAGCACACATTTATAGGTAGTTGGCATTAATTGGAATTCTCGTGTGCTTGGAGTTATTCAATAAGATTCTACTACAGTTCTAAATTTAGGAAATAAATCATAGATTGGAGGATTTTTTTTAAGACGATTTGATTTACTAGTACCTAGTCATTAGCTGTCATACGAGTAATTATAAATTATCCAGTAAGGAACTAATCATAAGGATGGTTACAAAATTAAAACCGAAACCCACAGATGGATCCTTGTGTCACTCTATTTACACACATTTACATACTTATGTAGCAATACAAACCGGCAAACATAATAATACATAATATCAATGATAACTCTCTCAAGGGTTCCCGCAGCTGAAAGGGTTCCCTCAAATTATCAAACAGAAGCCACTTGAAAACTGCAATGACACATGTTAACATTTCGCCGCAGGATTGCTAAGTCGTACAACTAGTTGCTCAACTGCGTTTAGAATAATTCTATGTTACGTTTAAAGGGAAAGGAAAAGTTATGTGTGTAACTTAAATTTTTTGGATAAAATCAATTGTTCGTTTAAATGAGGAAAAACAAAGAAACATTACTATTGTGTGAAATGCAACAACAGAAAAATTCTGGAATAAAATTCTATAACTCATTTTCAATCGGTGGCGTCGACATCACTCGACACGCAAACTCTCCAGCACGCACGCAAAACGAACATTTTTCCGAACGGAACGCCCTCTCGACGCAAAACTCTATAAAAACGTCGAAAAAAATAACAGTAACATGGCGTATAATGACAGCTGGTCCACTTGAGAACAAAAGGGGAGAGCCGAGCCTCGTCGAGAAAAAAATACATGAAGAGTAAAAACAACTAGGCGTACGGCCGCGGACCGAGTCGCCGGCGCCCGACGCCCGCCCGCTAATAAATTTGCAATCGCGTTCGATTCGAACAGTCGACAATCGCGACGTTCACCCCACTCGCTTGAAGTGGACTCGGGCGATAGTAGCGCTCTGTACTCGTGACTACACAACAATCTACATTCAGTTGACACTCGACCTGAAATTAGGTAGCAGCGTTGAGAAAACTCGTTACGAATATTGCTATACGTCTCGGGGAGAATAGCACCGCATTCGAGTTTAAAATGCGAATAATAATCGCGGCATTCATAAAAATCCCGTGCGCGGAATGCAAGGAGAGCCGTGTTTTACACGTTATAATTTTGCGCCGAAAGCAGGTCTGCGACTAGGCGGGCGGTTGTTTTGTAGTGAGTGTAGGCTCGGTTCAAATGCCGCGCACGGACCATTAGTTGATGAGCGCACATGCACACACGCCCTACGCCAGACGCCACCGTGCTGCGCCGCGAAACAGTTACAATTTCCAACTGAAATATGAAAATGTTTTGTAGCTTTCTGTTAAAAATATGTTTTGGGAAAACTACCGTTTTCACGCACAATGAGTTTTCGTAGGAACTCTGACCATATATACCGTGTTCCAGAATAAAACAACATGGAGTAATTTATAAAGGAAAAAAAGATCTGCGAACGCGGAATGTTTTGAATGAGCTAGATAAGTTTTTCAGGTGGGAATGTTTTATGTTTTTAGTCCATATTATGTTTTTGTATATAAAAGGAGGAAAGTAGATTATAATTACCAAATATCGACGTAGCTACATTTAAATGTACAGTCAAACAAACGCTCCCTGTGGGCATTTAGTCCGTATTGCGTGTCCCTTATCGTCCATCTGACTGATTTAACCTGCTTAATGTGAAAGTTATCAATGTATCTCAACTGTCGATGCCCGCTTTGATCTGCGGGCTTCATACGAATCGAGCTAGAAGGGTGCTATTCTAATAACTTTCGAGAGGTAGGTATACGAACTGTGTATGTTGAACGGAAAATATCATTCTACAAAGTTTATTTCAAGGATGGGTTATGTGTCACAGTAAAGTTTATAGATTACAAGGTAGCTCATATCTTAATCATGGATTTTGACTTAATGAATAAGAATTCAATGACTCTGAGTTTTACTAAGGTGCCTTAACAAAAAGGCCTATTTAGAAAAACACAAATTAGTTTAATAAAATATATTTGAAAACAGCTGCAATTTGATAAACTCTAACCTCAACGTTTCTGTTTTTCTTTTTTTTTTACTACCTACTAAAATTATCGAGTATTAGAAACTCGATAACGAGCGACATCAAATCGGGACTAACCGAACGATATGTGTGTTTTATATGAATTAATTCCTCGGCTGAGGGAACCCGAAAGCGTTTTACTCACGGGCCAGATGGCGCGCGGACAGATCAATTTGATGATTGCAAAAAAAAAACAACTACAGACTTTTTGACGTTCTACGGCCGTATGCGACGCCCGTCAAGCGTGCTTCTTTTCAACCCGATACGAGAGTTGAGAACAGGTACCTTTATAACTGTTTTTGGTTAAGTGGTTAGTGTTCAATTTGTTTAATGAAGGTTTCATTGCGGATTTATTTCAATGGGTTTTTTTTTTTTTTTGTTGAACTTGTAGACTTAGGCACTTAGAGCAGCAAGTTTTGAAATATTAATGAAAATGGTTGCAAGTTTTTAATTTGGAAATCTACTAAGTACTAAATTGGAAAAATAGCATCTTTGAGATTCCCAGATCAGTCACCGCAGGTACTTGGAAAACTTTCAACAAATGATTTTCTCTTGAGAAACTTTCATTAGAAGAAGATAAATTCAATTTTCCCCACAATGTTTGTCCTATAAAATAGTACATTGAATTGGAAAATCCGGATTTGGTTTTCGGTATACCACCCATATTTTAATCCAGAACCTCGAATTATTCCTCTTATCTCATGAAAAACAAATCCTACCCGTACCCAATCCTTGCAACGGTTCAGTGTTATACACGATGGCCGAACATTTTTCCCATTACTGTACTGTTCTCCCGTCGTCGATGGAGGGTAGATACTGTCGCACTGATTGACGTGTTTAATAAGTGTTATCATGTCTTACGTCCCTGTTAACGTGTAGGGAAATTAATAGATCGTGGAGGTATATGATTTCGGGAAAACTGATGAGGTGTTTGGAAAATGAACGGAATTTGCAATGAAAACAGTAAAATAAAGGAAAGATAAAGTTGTTGCCAACAAAAACACCCTTTGAGTACCTACAGGCTCAAACACTAGACATCTGTCTTCACTGCATCGTTTCCAATACACCTAGGTACGTAAGCTCCCCTTTATATAAAATAATATGCATGAGTAACGTGAAAATTACTGAATAATTTAAAGACAAAGACAGATTACAAAGAAGAAGTAGAAGATAAGCAGAAAAAGAGATTCTCTCAAATATTAAATAAACAAAACAAAGTAATAACCAGATTTCTCCAACCTGAATGAAGAAGTCCCTATCGAAATCAACGTTCCCATTCAAACAAATACCTATCCGTATGTACATGTCTGTGGACAGGATGTAGATACGTATGTACGCCGTATCAAGGTCTGAGCCCCTACAGAACCCCAAGATCAGATATCAGATGACGACGTGCCCTGAATTAATCCCTCTATATGACATCACAACAATACGTACGCACGTTTATAGATATAGTTGTATATTATGATGTACCTACCTATCTTTAGCTATAGGCTTATGATTCTGCAATTATTAAGTATGACAGAGTCTTTGATTATAAAAAATATATATAACACGCATAAGGTAAATAACAGTAACATCGTCAATCCACACAATTATTAAGAAAAAAAAAGAAAAAAAGAAACCAAAAGCATAATCGCTGCCTTATAAACTACGAATGCGAACAATAGTTTAGGTAATACAAGAGTTACTATCGTTTGAATGAACGCTAACTTACTCCAGGCTTATAATAGCACACCACTTAAGATTGACTTTGAACTACACAAGTCACTGGAATCAGACTTCGAATTCATACAAAATAGCGCACTACACTAACAAGTCTCATGTGAAAGTGTGAATTAACTCCCACTTAAAGTAATTCATCAATGTTAGACTTTAATTATTGAGTCACGAATCTGTCTCACCTTCGATTCACGTAACAGTTTTTTCTTTAACATAAATCATACCGTCATCGAAATCATGTTTCACAAGCAACTAGGGGAGGAAGGGGAGTAGGGGCGTACAATCGAAAGCCCCGATGAAAGTCGCTAAGAGACACGATAACATCTCTAGAGTGGATGGCATGCGACCACTGCCCCTATCGCCCCCATCGGCTCACCAATAATGAGCGTACAAATCGTGACGGAAATTGAAAGAAAAAACTTCCCAAACGGCAGATCTTATCGTCCGTCCTAAACGTTCTCGTAAAAATATTAATAAAACATAACTTTTTTCACCCAAACCCACATTAAACGTGGATCCCGTAGGAATTTATTGACAATTACGCGTCAATAAGTGCCAATAAAAGCACAAAGCGTCAATGTCTACAGATTTGAATGTCAATTGTACACAATTGTGTAATTCTGTTTTCATGGAGGCTCGTTTTGATTGTGATGCTAGTAACACAATTATAAGTTGACTTTTGCTGGCTCGATTTCTTTGTCAACTTTATTATTATGATAAACAGACCTTCGGCTATTGTACATCAATTTAATCCATAAACTGTTTCCGTTATGGATTATTTATTTTGCTTGATTTGGGTGCGTTTTGGTCAATTAACGTGACCATAAAAGTAACTTACAGTTATAGTTTTTTAATCGTATTGCTAATAAATACTTTTGGAAATCTGATTCTTTTATAGCATATGTCACAAGTACCGTGTCAAGGTTTGACTCGAATTGGCATACTTCAATATTAAATAGTTACAGCAGAGCAGTTGATAGCAACTGAACGACATGAGACAAAAATCCGATATCCATATTAGTTTTAAATTCTTTAAATTCTATTTGTGGAGGCAGACGATAAAGTCGTACATAACAAATTTAAGCGAGAGGCTGCGAATGTCTCGTATACCACTAATAAGAAGAGCTCGCTTAACCTTATCTCCGATCGAGGAAGTCTAAAAAAACCGTCGCAGGGTCTGAAGGGAGAGCGAGGGGGGAGGGCCAAGAACAAGAGCCGTCACTGAAATAGAGATAGATGAACAGTGGGAAATGAAATTCTTTGTGGCATCGCGGTCCCGCAAAAAATGCACAGATTAGATTTTTCCCCTCCGAGAGGGCCGAGGGATGGAGGCAATGATTTTTTACAACATTCGTCCAAGATATATAGGAGTTTTAGTGGCGGGATTTGTTGTAACTGCCCTCTGTTTGAGAATTTTAATTTCCTTGACTTGAGATGCTCTCATTTTGACGTGTGTAGGTGCGTTATTAAGAAAACAAATTTTATTGTAAGTATAATGAGGATTCTTAGTGAGATGTTTGCAGTTTAAATTATATTTTTATTTGGTTGCCACTTAGAATCTAACTTTTCTAATTTTTATAAATATTAACCACTTCAAGACTTAATCTCGACTCTAACCCTAAACCACATACATTTATCTCTGAGAATCTGCCAAAACAGTAATATCACAAAACTCCCACTTTCGAAACATTTAATACTGTCTAAAATATACGTTTTATATAGCTCGGACGAAGACATTAAGTCGGTAAAAGGCTCCAAACAAGGCAGGGTCACGAAATTACTTGGCATTAGGAGCTTACGCTACCCTCGCGTAAAAAACAAGGGACACTGCGGTTTCAATTGCGTCGCGTCGTTTACACTGATACGCCACTTGTACGCATCTGTTGGTAATATAGGAACATGTCGTTTTAATATGTATTACTTTGAATGAGACACTGCTTCAGTAATGACACAACTGTCTTTTTTACGGGCCACTGCTGTGGGACGACGTTTCTTGACACTGATTTTAAAGAAATCATATTTACTGCAAAGTCATGTTTTTGTAAGTAATTCTTCTTCATAACAAAAACGTTAACAATTGCAAAAGATGCTATTACAGAATTTGTTACTCGTATATCAATCCATATAAGTGAATTCTATTAATATGACATATATTTCGTTAGCAAATACCAGCGGACAGTCACTCTTTAGGGATCTGTAAACATCAAAGAAGCCTTATAGTTTCGTAATTTCCATTCAGAAATCAGAAATGCCCCACTCCATTAAAACTTCAATTTAGATGAAGTGATTACAATCTTTTTCAACTACTTCACAGCGATTGCTTGCTTATAACTATTAATTTATTCTTTAAACGCCCAAACTTATGTCTAATTTGACGCTAAATTAACGTTTCTTTTTTGTTTTTAAACAATCATACTAAAGGTGTAAAGTTCACTCAAAAAATATGGAAAAGTGTGTTGTGTCTGGTGGGCAACTGCCCGACTATTGATGTCAGGACGTTGTATATATACGTTAATTGCGGTAAATTCTGCTTGCGCGATGCAGGATTTTGCGTGACGTCATTGTGATGCGTAGTTCGCATGATAATAAAATAATAATAAAATCTTACAACGGAATCCTTTTTCATAGAGTTCAAAAACCACAGTGTGCCCATTATTATGATCCTAGGGAGTTTTTCTCGCAAATAACGTGTGACAAAAATAAAGCTTGGTTTGAATCCCGCCAAGTGCTTCAATTTGTTTAGCGACAATAAAAGTTTTGGGTACACTACCCCCAGAGAAGGTTTCGGCGAAATTCGTTTCGCTGTCGGCGAATTATGAAAGTTGTTCATAGTTCATTGATTTAAGTAGTTGTTTTGAACTTGGAACAATCAATCATTTTACAAATAAATTAACTTATGATATTCTTGGTGTTTTTTGTTTCACTCAAGAGGATCTTTAGATACTGGTACCACTTTTTTGTAGAATGTTTTATTAATTTAAAATTTACATAATTAGTAAAGAAACTTACTGTTTTCTGACCAGAAAGTAAGTAAGTAAAGATTTTATTTCTTGAAACATGGTGTTTATGATACATTGCATGCAAGATAATAATGATTTACAGAAAAGTTACACCAGAATCGTCTTAAATATTTGCAGTTTCAAGACTTAACTTCAAAGATTTCTACAAAAACGAGCCTATATGTTCGAGTGCAGCGGTTAGACTATAAATTACCTCATTAGGAGCAGACAAGTTGGTTGCGCAAAGGGAAACGGAAGAAAGAGATCGTTTCCCGAAACTAATTACCAAACACGATAATTAAAAAAAACAGATTTCTTCGTCGACTAAGGAATGGGGAGAATAAAGAAAATGCAAAGTGTCCACCCGAAATTTCCATGACAAAACAGTTTTTTCGTATCGCCCAAAATAACCATTGTCTCGTGAGCGTTTTGTCCGTATTTTTTTTTTTCTTTTACGTGTCTCATTTTCATTTTTATCTCTGACGTCGAGGTTTTTAATAAGATATGCAAATTTCGGTGACACAGAGCGACTGCTTCGTCAAATTTAATGATAAGCGTGAGCCCATTGTTGGAGTCACGTCCTATATGGCCTCGAAATTCGAGTTACAAATGTAATTTCCAATGACAGGAATACAATTTCAATGCTTTTCACAAATTAATTATACCTTTTAAGTTATAGGCACATGTCTATATATGGTGCTTGACAAAGTTTCGCTTTGTGGTTACCAGATAGCAAGTTTCAACTGTCAGTGGAGTGGCAAGAAGTAAATCGATGTAGGAAGCTCAAGAAAAACTTTGAAGCAGGAAACTTAAAGATAAAACATGAAATGCTAAATGAAGATTTTCCAGACTTCACAAAAATTTCGTTGAAATAAAACTAAGCTGAAATGATCTTCTATAGTTATTTTAAACCCACTTGACGCAATCATCATCTTACAAAATACACCACAACCTCCATTAGAACGCGGAGGTAACATTAATTAAAAGCGCACAACTATGCATCAGACGGACGACTGTCAGTTCCAGTTCGACCCACTTACGTCGAGGGCTGAAGGGTCCACGTGAGCGACGCCATTCTCTTGATAGATTGTGAGCTATAAAGTATATAGGGAGGTTCGAGAAGCTGGGGAAAGTAATGCCAACGGTGATAAATATTGAAATAGGTCTAAAAAATATTTGTCTAGATTTTACTCTGTTTGTAAGGCGACAACGGCAAGAATGCAGAGTTCTGAATAAGAAATAGATGAAGAAATCTAAAAAAAACTCCAATCAAAGAAGACAAGAAGATTACTGTTGTGGTTCATAAGAAACTAGCTATAAATATGTCAGTTTCGAGAAACTAGAAAAAGTTAATGTAATTGTTTCGAAATCGTTTTAGGGCATGAGACAAAAGCTTTCTGGATTACATCACCGTATGGTGGTCATCAAGACCAACTAACATAACAACTATTATGGTTACGAAGAAATATCCTAAAAATCCAAAAAAATAAGCCAATTACCTCATATTTTTATGTAGTGGACAACGCTAAGTTGAATGAACTATACATTAGACGGGCGACTGTCAGTTTCAGGTCGACCCACTTACATGGAGTGCTGAAGGGGACATCACGTTGGCGAGCATTCTCTTCACAGATTTAGATACTTTTATGAAAAAAAAAATATGTTCCTAGAAACTTATTAAACAAAACAATGTTTTTTTGTAGCTAAGGTTCCAGTCAAGATTGTTTTTAATAGGACTAAGTATCGCTCAATAAAAACAATGATGAATGATGGCGTAAACTTGTAAACAAAATGACACATTATCAATGTTGACAAAATTTGTACAGAATAAACTTATTAACACAAAATAGCTGTAGGTACTGTTTTGACTCGTGAGAGAACTGTATAAAAACGAATATTTAAACGTAATTATAGTGTTGCAGAGTGTCTTTTCTTTGACGATTGTCAGTTTTAGATCGACCCACTTACATGAAGTGCTGAAGGGGAATACCACGTGTGACGTGAATCTGTTGGTATATAAATATTACATATAATGTAGCTTAGCAGCAGTACGAATTAAAATCATACGACAGATTGAGTCAACGCAAATAAGAAAAAGCTCAAGACTTCCCCTTCACGAACATGTAAACAAAGCAGTCCCAGACAATCAATATCTCACATCGCCATTAAATTAAATAAGCGCAGATTTAAAACGAAACCGACCACTAAACTTGGTATTAAAAGTCAAATCGCCCCTTATAGGGGTCGCTAAATAAATAAATAAGTGTACCAAATATGGCGGGAGCATAATAACAGAAGGCAAACAGCATCGGAAGCCGTGAGATAAAATCGTATTGCGTTGTCAAAAATAAATGAATCCAGGGATTAGTCGGGACACGGCGGCCGCGCAATATTGTCGCTTGGCGCCCAACGTGGGGCCATAATAAGCCGGCCTGGCATCTGTGCACTGCGCAACTTAACATGGATTTTTGATGAAGTTTGTTAGAAATATTGGGCAGGATTTGTGCTGGTTGGCGAATTCAATTATTAACAATAATATGAGATATTCTCCGAATATTGTCGCATTAAATGCTGTTCTACAAAAATTTATTGATAGCTTGCGCAGTAAATTATTTTCAAAACCTGTGTCAAAGGAATTTTGATTTGTTTTCAAAAACAGATTAATAATGTCTAAACGCCAATAACTAAAAGCAAATTGGGTTGATGACTAGTATTAAAAATGTTCGTCAAAATAATGTTATTTCAAAGAAGGCATAGTAAAATGAGATAATCGAAAAAAATCTGTTAAATCGATGTAAATATGAAGAAAATACACGCTTTTAAAGTTTTTGGAGGGGATTATTCATGTCCTTGTCGCGCGGCACGAACAATGTACGGCGCTAGTATGAAGTTACGTACTCGTGACGTCACTTCTACGATAGTGCTGTCCTAGTCTAACACTTATTTTAAAACGTTTATAACTTGGCAGTATTTTAAGCTTTCACACTTTTTGTAATACTATTTGCACTATTTGGAAATAAACATTTTTTTGAGATAAAAATAATAAAAAAATGTCATCATCCCCATTATTCACAACTGAACGAAAAAAGACAAAATAGCACACTCAATTCCCACCCGTCTATATTAATACATTACAGGGTGTTTATCAAAAAGATCTGCCGATTATCATATGAGATTCCTTTGTGCGGGTAGTTTTGAAACGAACGGGGTGAGATAAACTACTCCGCACGATTTCGCCGCAAAGAGAGGGCTCAACGAATAGCTCCCAGTACCGAGGGAGTTTTATTCCGATCGAATTTACCTTGCTATGAAAATACGAGCACCAATCTATCGTAGAGCACTTGGTGTATCGGTCGGGCGAATCATATTGATGGAACTTAAAAATGATTGGATGTCTAGATAGATGTGTTTTTGTTTTTTAGTACTATTTTTGTTGTGAGAGAAGGAGGACTGTGTTCATGTATTGGCCCCAGCTAAGAGTGGGGTTCTTTATTTTCGGCCATGTGTCGTAAGAGGATTATGGCATAGTGTATATAGGAATGGGGTAGTATCCAGCTTGCCATCTCGCAGATTGCAAAAGTACCTCTGTTAGGTGTGGTCATTATCTGACATTATCATTCATGCTGTAGGATATGTATAGTAGCAAAAACACCATGATGTTATAAGGCAAGAAATCAAACCAACGGGGAACTCCCCTTGAGTCATTAGAAAATATAATTACAGCTACGACGTCATTACTCACCAAACACAATCCACGAATACATTGAAAGACATTTAAAACTCGTCGCCACCGACAGGAAAAAAACAGAATGAAGAAAAAACGTCAAAAAAGATAAGAAAAATTTGAAAAGGTCGCAATTTATCAATGGCGCGTCAAACAGTCGATCGGCCGGGCATCATTTTTATCGTATTTGCGTATAAATAGTGGCGTCGCGACGTTCCAAGCCGCCGCTAATGATACGGAAAATGACATCTTATTTCGAGGCGTAAATCGAAGAAAAAATCGTTCATCTCGCCCGTCTGCATGAATATTTTATAGGCGCGTCAACAGCGAAATGACAGGTTTTATCGTTTGAAAATTCGTCGAAAATTGCGCCAAATGACGCGTCGATATTTTTTATTTAGTGAGAACATCCTTCCGCCAATCAGACGCGCTCATTGTGGTCCCACAATGAGCTCCCCCGGAACGATTCTCGCGTAATTTTTATTTAACTGGTGGGCGCAACAGTTTATTTGGCGATGTTTAAGTAATGTGTTAATTAAGCTATTGTGTCTTAGATTGCGTTTTTTTTGGGAATTGGTGGTTATCACATTATGTTAAATACACATACATAAACTTACGGCTTCTCCCCATGGGGGTGGTTGGCAGAAACTACAGAACGCACCTGACCTTTTTCAGTTTTTATGTTAAAAAAAACTGGCAAATAAGACATAAGCTTGTAGGTATGTGTTTCCATTATGCGCCATGAGTTTTGTAGAACTCGCTGGTCCATGCCCAAATTTCTAACAACTACCACCGAAAACCATACCAATTATTCTACTGAAACAAATCAAAATGTCATAGGGCGTTTCAAAATCATAATATTAATATTTTTACTTGTCAAATAAATGATTATTCAAAACATATAAGCAGATTATTACGCCCACAATTCAATAGAAGGCAACATTTGTTACACAATCATCGAAGCTCGATGTCTTCTGTCAAACAATGTTTTGAAGGAGCCTCACAACATCAAAGGTATTGAAATACAGATCAATAGCAAATTGGTAGAATATCTTTATTAATCTATTTAATTGGTTATTAGCTTTCTAACATGTTGATCGAATTAATGGGAATGTGAAACGTTTGATCTTGGGGCTGATGTAAAGTCTCGAGAGTACATGATGCGGTTCACTCCTTTCGTGAGGAGTAATCGATCATAGACATGTAATTCGGTGAAAATTGGTTACAAAATTATTTTATAGGCCGTTGGGTGCTCGACAGCTGAAGGTACTGTGTAGCCGGGTACGACATGCTAGATTTAAATGCAAAGAAAAAGCTTTTTGGGTAATTGTTAAGAACGGAAAAACGTTTCGCCACCAATTTTCTTAGAAATCTCTAAGGGTCATACTCAACATTTCAAAAGGCAAGACGGAAATCCACGAAAACTTAAACAAGTGAAGACATATCTCCCCGAAATGGACAGCCAAGCGTTCCTTATTCAAATATTTAAAACCTAACAACCAGTGCCAACGTTCCACAGAGGTCCGTTGACATAAACCTAAGCTGCGCAGATTGCGGCAACATTACCGCGTGATCCGCATAAGTCGCGACATATTTCGTAAATTTGTTCCCGAGGGGGGAGGGACGGAACACCTGCCGTAAAGATAAGCCCCTGATGTCGCGTAATATCCCCCTAAAATAACTTCTTACTGCCTCCGGTGCCATAGCGACGGCTTACCCTACTCTTGTTCGTCTATGTATCGTTTATGTAAAACTAGGAGCTATAATTTGATGGACGAAATTGAGAATACTTTTTCGAAGATTCACCCACTTCTGTAACCTAGAGAAATATTTATGATAGGTAAACTAGTAATGTAAATTTTGCTGTTGTTAAGTATGTTGCGTCAGGGATCATAACTAACTACAATTTCAGTTTTATTTCGCTGAATTTCATCGTGCAAATAAATACATAACAATTTCCAAAATAAACGATGCAGTTATTAAGTATAGACTACCACTGCCAATTAAAACCTAAAGCAGCCAACAGGACTTTCCGCACACACAAGTCCCAACCCTACCGCCGACGTCACATCGTGCCTCATAGCGCCGCTAAGATGCCGCACCAACAGCCTCTAATATCGCGAATTAATTAAGGAAGTCATTACCTCCCGATAGCACATTAACGGCACGCATGTCGGGAAATTGCCAACACAAAGGATATTTCCTGCGTTTTCCCCGATTTAAAGCAATTCACCGATTTTGATTAAGCCCCCGCTGCTACACTGAGATTATTCCCCTTTCAATGCAAAGAATGGTTTATTTCAGACACCGTGAAAGTGAATTGTATTTCCTTTAGCCATTGATTTTATGGGAGCCTTGTGTTTGTCGAAAGTGAAACGGGAATTACGTTTCGGTTCATGGTTTTCAAATATTTGAATTTGAATATTATATTTTTGTACAACAAATGATTTTACTAATACAGACTTGCTAACTTGTTTACTTATGTAATTAGGTGTTATACCAAAGGCATGTCATATTTTTATGTAAACAATTGGACAGTTAAGTACTACAAATGTAAATACAACACTAACTTAGATGTAGGTAAGTAAAAAATATACTCAGCGAAACTCAACAAAATCCTCACAGTTTGATCATGACTAGTCTAAGTCGGCACACAAAAGCTCAGCCAATAGAAACTATGTTCATTAGATATCTCTCAGACTGCCGCATCGCAACCGGTGGCAACTTTAGATTGCCGCAATAATTATTTATTCCGCTCACTTACTACCCGACTCGGTGGGAACTATTCAGCGAAGAAACGCTATTTCCCGCTGGTCAGATAAGACGTTTGATTTCACCCATTTTCGCCTGGACTTTAATTATGGCCTCCGGTTTTGTGTAAAATAGTTGGGAGAGTAATTTAATCCAGATATCAGTATGCGGGGTGGCGCGTTGCTACGAGAGCTGGGAGCCAATGAGCGTGAACGAGCCGAGGGTAACTGCACCGTCGACGTCTCAAGAAATTGTTATGTCACAAGCGTTGTTTGTTGACTCCGACGAATATTGACCTACACCTACCTGCTCTGCTTTCAAAGGCTTTTTTAATAATTCCGAAAAAGTTTCTGAAACAAACTCTCAATAATAATGTAATAAAGTTATCCGACAGTCATTTGTTTGAAGTAGATTTCCTTGGCTCCGTTCAGCCTCGTCTAAATAAAAATTGTAAACTTGTTTTGTTTCCCTCATCCACCCTCTGATTTCTTCAGTCGTTGAACTGCATAACTATAAGAGAGCTCACGAAACACAATATAGCGCCGTAAAAAATAAGCGCACATCAGACTCGAGCATGTAATTCTAGCGCACTCTTCCGGCCCGAACAAAGGAGAGAGGGTAAGAACACGAGTTACTCGACACCATGTACCTTACGCAGATTTGTTTCTCAGCGTCTCAACCAACTCCAAACCAAAATAAACCGTCGCCTTTAAACATAGGCTTCACTTTACAACACCAAAACTTCTCACCATCAAACATTTCGAAGCTGCATGAACGCAGGAAATTCGCGATAGTCAAATTGTAGTCTTACACGGCGTGTTACCATTAAATTATTACATTCGCAACTGTGTTACGTGCGTATAAGGCACTATTTGCATTACAACGGATCGCGGAAGGGTCCTCGGAATATGGCAGGTACGTCACATGAGGACTGCAAAAGAAAAATGTACCTTTAACGACGACGTGAGGATTCTGAGAGTCGAAAGAAGAAATAAGCCGTAACAGGATGTCGTTCAGGATAATACCTCCTTCGTTTTATTTTCTTTTCATGAGATTTAAAATACATAACAAATCTGAGAGCTTATTCTAGGGGAAATGACGGTTAGCTTATGATTGTATTTGTGTAATGTCGTTTAATTTTTTCGGGCTAAGCATGTCTCTTATCTATCCTATCTTCTTAGGTTGTGTATGTTGAGTTCTTTCAGGAAACATGCACTACAATTTTAACCTGCCCTCCCGTCTCAATCATGGTTTTTAAAATAGTCACAAAGACTCATCGCGTGACGGGCCAGTTTCAGCTCAAAGCCGATATATTCCAGCCATTACCCCCGCGACTTGCGCAAACTTCGCCAAGTGATCACCGGCTAGACACCGCCACACAAACAAACGCCCACAAAAACGCGTCAGCAGGTAAAAAACATCGGCTGTGTGTGTTTAGTGCACGTGTGTGAGGTGGAACACTATTCTACTTATAGTCGACCCTCGGTAGCTACTTGTAGGTAAGTAGCTATCGCAACTCCTTTGTTCTAGCAGCTGATTGGAGCCGGGCCCGGAAATGCGTGTCACCCCACCCCCTCATTGGTCCGTTTCATTTTCTTAGCGCGAGAGAGACGCAGCTACGCTGAAGTGTGTAGTTACGGATACCGATCTCTGTGTGTAAAACGGTAGGTAGGTGTCACGAGGCGGTTGTTTTGCTCGTAGACTATGTTTGCGCGGCGCGTTCGTCTAAGATAAACTATTTTGGTGAGTTGGGCGGAGAGCTTGCAAATTGTTTCGCCTGAAGTTGGCCGTGCGGAATTTCGATTTTATCAAATTAGAATTGTTGGGAGCTGTACCTAGGTTTAATCAATCTCAACTTAATTCATTAACTGTACAAGACTAATTTTAAGTTTGGCTTTAATTTCTACATTAGTTTTTGATATTTGGTAAATTTTTATTTAAACATTTTAGGCACTTTTGATTAACTGCAGCATTATATTTTCAAATGTTAACAAAATTGGCATAGAGAAAGTCAAATTTCTTAATTTTCCAAACTGGCATTAAATGTGAAAATCTAAATATTAGTAGTTAATTCAAAAGTAACTCTGTCTGTATAATATAAAATTTGGCAATGAAAATATGGCATCCTGGCGAAGGACATAGGCAATTTGTCCTGATAGCACGTTCCCTTTAGATAATTTCCTAAATCCACGCGGGATAAGCCGTAGGCAGACACTAGTAAGCAATATAAAAAAGCCTCCATTTCTAGAAACAATATCATAATTACACTGCATAATGAAAAGCGATTCTCAGAAGCGTTTATTTGTTTATGTTTTGCTGTGCACAGATAGATCGTGAGCAGAGACAGGCTAATCGCCACTTTATCGTAAGCTGTCACCCGCAGAAGCCAATCCACTATGCGTTGTTTACATGTTAACGCGATAGACCTTATTACAAAGACGTAGAGGCGAAATAGCCTTCTCTTACTAGATCGAAAACTGTTGGTAAAATACGGACAAACAAATATTTTGTAGGGGAGGTAAAGAACAAAAAGATGCTATTATTTGGAAAAACAGTTTGAGCTAAGTTTAATTGCTCCAAAGTTTTCTACTTATTTATTTAGGTATTTTCATTCTGATCGGGAAACTTACAGGTATTTTTTACGGTGTTCTTATACACTATTAAATTGAAGGCCATTTACAATTTTCCACTATATATAAACACTCAAATTAAAAAACAAAAAAAAAATTTGGTATAAAATACCTGTAACATAAGTTAAGAAATACATAGGCGAAAACAATTGCTTTTCCGTAAAGAGACTTTTCACCAACAAATGCTGAAGCCGAGAAACACTGGTTATGAATATATCCAAATCATGTTCACCACACAGTTTATTAAAACTTCTGCTCGCAAAGATTAGAAACGAATTCTGCCTACGCGGATTTAGAATGAGGGACATCTAATCTTAGACTGCCTTGTTAGGCAGTCTAAGATTAGATGTCATCCATCTATAGTCACTATAGTTACTTATGTAATATTAATTTCCTTATTTAAAAGTAAAATAAAACACAAACGTGAAAGTTTAAATCGCAATGACGCACGGTAAAAACAAAATTCTACAAAAATTTGTACCTACAAAGTGTACAGGTAACGTACCTTAGTATGTGAAAAAGCCTTAAGTATATTAATAGACAAACAAAATACTCCTACTATCCCGTAACTCAGATCACATAAATGTCTTTTGATAAATAAAATATGTTAGTTCATCGTACAAAACTGTAAAAAAGATTGCACAACTCTAAAATGTTATTACGCGCTTTACATATTCTCGTTCGAAACGCATCTAGTCCTGTATTAATGCTTGATACGTATGCAGTGCGGAGGTATGTAGCGTTTAGACAGGCAGCGGGCTAATCGCCACTCTGTCAAACTGTCACGCACAGGCGCGGCCGCGACACGTGCCTGCGTGCGTGCTACCTACCACAACGCACCGTGTTAATTGTTTATGGGTTTATGTAATAAAAATTCTCATTAACGACGCGTAGTTGTGGTTTAATTGCCTTTTAAATATGTGAAGGGTTGATTGTAGTTAACTTATTTTTATTTGCACTACTCGTATTTTAACTGTCGGGACCCAAGAGAAATCATGAATTACAATTATTTTCTAACGTTCTTATACTTAAACCAAAACTGTTCTAACAACTTTAAGTTCCAATTATTACAATCAACCGATGTTGGAGAGGGTATTACGAATACAATGCCAATAGAATACACAGCCATCTGAACGAAGCCGCGGGCATGGGTAGTTCTCAATATTGATCTGACACCTACTGTCAGCAACAAAAGTCGATTAAAGCTGTCACTTTAACATAATAATATCATGTAAATTGATACAAAGTGAATCAATACAATAGTTTTCAGCATTTCGAGCTAATACTCCTTAAGTCCTCCTTCCTTCATCCCCCCTTCCAGCTTCCTTATTTTATATTAAGTTTTTTTATAAATATTTTGATTAATAATGAGGACACACTGCCGTATGTCAGACGATCAATGCAATGGGTCAAACTTACAGTCCCGCTTAATGTCAAACGACATCGCGGGAGGCCCAGGCGGAGATGGCTGGAAAATTGGACTCCTTTATTAAGGACAGATCCTTGGCAGCTCTGGACAAAGAGAAGTGGAAGGAGAGTAGGAATTCCTTAAAGGCCATCAACAGGTAGTAAAAAAAAAAAAAAAAAAACACTGAAGCGTTACTCGAATTTTATTCTCATCGTTCCAAAAAATATATTTTCACCCACGATGTTTTTCCTCCGATATAAAACAACATTCAGTATTCCTGTTTACAAACAGAATCTTACTCGTATCAACAACAAAGAAATTAATCTCAGCTTTACCTTTGAAGAATGTTTTACCTATACACCATAAAGAAGGTCGTGTCCCTGAACAAACGCAACAGGAATAATCTTACAAATAACTCGAGTTACCTAATAAAACATTGCTTCACATTGCGCAATTGATTCACGTGAAACATCGTAAGAATTTTAACTTTTGATTTGGTTTCTTCATTTAGAACGAGACGAGGATTGGAACCGATTGCGGCAGGAGTTTCCATATTATATAGACTTACCTAATACCGGAGTGGCGATGACGTAGCCATTTTTATTTCGCAACAAACGTGCCGAAGGGAAAAATAAACGTTACAGTACCGGAATATTTCGTACGTTTTCACGGTTTGTTTTTAGTTAGTTTTCAAATGTTTTCGTCAGGCTGCTAATAAAAAAACTACTCAAATGCGAGTCTAAGGGACTAAGGGTTCCATACCACCGTACAATATTGGAAACACTTTTTTTTGCGTTTCATCCTCTAATATTTAACTTTATTTTATTTTTGTTACAGCGGCAATAACACACTCTGTGACAATTTCAACTGTCTGCCTATTACGGTTCATGACAGACAGACGGACAGGCCGACAGCGGAGCTTTAGTAATAGGGTTCCGTTGGCACTCTTTGCTTTGTGAAAAGTTGTCGTATTGTGTCCTTAATTTTCTTTCACGTTCCGAGAATGAACATAACCGTTTCAATTAAATTTTCTGTAAAACATATAAGAACGACTAAATTAAATGTTTCTATTATGAATGTATGACTTATTTATACATTACAAAGTTACAATAAACATTTTAGGTGCATTGAATCTATTTCATTTGTTTCGGTTTTTTTCGATTCAAGAATTTCATAACAATTTTTTTTAATGGGTCGTTCAATTTATGAATGACGCGCGATGGTGCTTGGCTTTGTACTTCAAGAAAATAAAACTCTTCACTTTTAAAATTTCATACATTTAGTTCAGCCTTGAGTCAATAAACTTTTTTATCAATACACCACCCCGTCTATTGTCACACGGCAACTCACGGGAGGTCTTTGTGACTATCGATAAACTCGTACCGATATCGAATGTTGATTATCGATATTTTTCAATAGTGTCCACACAATGACTCCCGATTTACTTAAAAAAACAGGTGTTTTCAACCTTTTGATATGTTTATCAACCCTTTGCGTTTTGGGGGCGGTTTTTGTCGAACAATCAGCGGTTTTATGAATGGGTTACGATGATTATCGTCAAAAACCTGAGGTTAGTGACAGGTGAAATGTCACCCGCTTGAATGGAGTGACGTTACGTTCAATAGTAGGAAACTTGACCTGATAAGATAGTCTGCTTGTTCGACTATGAATACAAGTAGTTTTAAATGCGCTTTTGTGTTGTTTGTTAAAGTACAAACCTTTTTTTAGAGTGGGTGAATACAAAAGATGTAATTTTACCTCGTTGTTTGAATTTTTTTTGTGTTATACATGTTAGTTTGGTAAATAAAACGAGCCCGAAGAATTTTAAACTCATCGTTCTGTTGACTTATAAATCAAGAATTTTCCAATGAGTTATAAGTCTAGTAAAATCTAGAACATTTGCAATAATAGTCAACGTCAAATAAAGAGAACGGTCGACCGTCTTTGAACAAAAGGCGAGCAAGACATTGACCGACGAGCGTGGAAAATTGAAATGATGTGCGGAAAGTTATGTATATTAATAAGTTCGCGAAGTAATATTGTACTGGGATAAGGTTGAGAGGAATATATAATATGATCACTCGGATTCAGTATTACCCACAATTTATATGAATCGCAGAACAGAACGAAACAAAGGATTTCATTGTCATCATTTACAGATTTTTTCCGCAGGGTTTATTTGTATTTATATGAAACTTAAATATATCTAATCTGACTGCCTCGTTGGTCTAGTGATCGCAAGAGCTACTGCTGAACATGAGGTTCTGGGTTCGATGTCCAGGTCGGGCAAAGTGTTATTGGGTTTTTCTATCTAGAATTTCTCAGTAGCAGTCTGGAGTCTGGATTTGTACCCGGTTGATGGCAATAGGCTCGCCACCTATTACATGGGACTTAAGCATCACGGAGAATTGTAGGTGTACTATAGGCACACCTCTGCCTAACCCTTCTGGGGCTACAGACGTGATGTTTTATATGAAAAGCACTTTTTGGAAGAGCTTGCTACGCTTCGCTACGCCAGTGCTACGGCGTAGCCCGCACTGTGCTACAATCACGTAGCGCTCGGAATGCAATTCATTGTGTTAATTTTTGAAACATTAATGAGATAATTGACACATGTTATTTGTCTCAATATTAAACCTGAAATTTGTGTGGTATGCAATTGACTGTTCAACTTTTTGAAACTTAACAAGCGTCCAGTATTTACGAGTTACCTTCATGTTGTGCATGTAAAAATCTCACGTAACTCTAGTATTAAAACAAGCGGGGTGTACAAAAGCGATACTCTAAAAAATGCACTGGAAAATACATCGCGAAGTTTCTCTTGAAAGTGAGGTAACGCACGGAGCGTTGCAGCTAACCAACCGTGGAGCTAAGGAGACGGTGCCATGTGTTACGATCACAGCGATAAGATACAGTTTTCTACATAGGAACTAAAGTTTTCCAGGTGAAATTGACAAAATTACTTCCTACGAGCACCTATTCAAAGTCAAAGTCAAAGCATTTATTTCAAATAGGTACTATAAGGCACTTTTGGCCGTCAACATTTACATTTAAATAGAATTGATTCTAGGCACCCCTTCCAAAAGGTAGTCTCGTATGGAGAAGAAGGGGCAAGAAACTCCACTGTTACTCTTTTAAAATGTTTGGCAATATTTTATTTACATTAAATAAATAAAAATATGTGAAGACGATGAACCTAGAATCAAAATATTTTACCACAAAAGGTAGGTAGGTAATACGGGCTGGTGTCCGCAACTCCACGACAATGCGCGTAGTTTGCGCACCTCCCACCACAATAGGTAAAAATAATTTAAAATAATGCAAAGATAGATAAATCAATCATGTGATGCTCACATATTTACAAACATTGCAAAGGTTTATGATTTTCCTAAAATATTAACTAGGAATAAGTCAGTGTGTGAGTTAAGTAAAAATATCCAATTAATAAATTATTCAATTCAAGTGTGTTTGATCTTAGAACTTTTTACAGGAAACCTGCACGCTGGATGTAAACCTGTGTACACAAGAGACGTAACCGGTGGAAACTAGTCTTCAAATGCTCGATTAAGGAATTAAATTGAAAAATTTCCAGCGATTCTATGCTGATATCTTTTTCACATTCTCACCTTCCATTTCTTTATTTATTTCTCGTTAATTTTGTTTTACTAGTTTAAGAAACATACACTTATCTACGTAATTTCCAGTTACTTTTCCAGCAAAACAAGAGCCAGTGAATCGCTCATCGCTCGCCACACACGCTAGCCTGCTGAATAGCTGGTGTCGGCAAGGCGAGCGCCTACCGCTGCATATTTATGAAGCGCCTCAAACACCATAAATAGTTGATACGAACCGGCCTCCACGGGTAATGGAGTAAATACAACGACACTACGTACTTGTGTACTTGTTGTACCTTATTCTTGAGTGCATGTGGAGTAATGTGTGGTGGGTAGGTAGGTATATACGATAGTCGTGTGAATGTCTCTGAAATTGAGACGTACAGATTTGAAGTCATGCTTTTCTTCAGTTGAACATCAATGTATTTTTTTTTACTGGGAAATAATAGTATATATTTCAGTTGTTATTATAATTATGTTTTATATGATTGCAACAACGGTCTAGAAATTATACTATAGTGTCTGGAAAGGTTAACAATGTTGGAAAAAAAAGTCGAATTCGACATCAACATGATAAATGATAAATGATAAATGATTTTATTTCTGTAAATAGGTTTGTACAAACACTTTTACACGTCAATCATATTTTAAAAACTAGGTGAGATCGGCATTTCCTATCTGACTACTCTGAGAAGAAACGCCGAAACAAACTCAGAGGTCACAGTCTCTTTTAAAGTCCAGACATAATCTTGGTCATATCATATGAGGACTATGTAGACTGGTGTCTGAAATGGTCTTTTGAGGAAAGAACCACACGGATTTGAGTGGACCTGTCCAGTCAGTGCACGCATTTGTCAATCATCGTGCAGCTCAACTCAGAACTAAGGAGCTCAACGACTCGACGAACAATACAAAAGAAAGGACACTTGGGGAGGCCGCGTAAAGTACTCAAACAGCCAGACCATCATCACTAAAAGAAGAGAAGAAAAAAAAAAACGCAAAGACCCACACAGTCCGCACATTCACAAAAATCAAAACAATATTATACTTTATACAGTAAATATATACATGTCATTGTTTAGATAAAAGGTAAAAGAAAAATAAAAAAAGTAAAAATAGCAAATTACACATCAATTATGTCTGTGTAAACTTATTGGAGCAGCTCAATCCCAAGCCTTCTTGTCCTCAATATAGTCCTTGACAGTATAGTAGGCTTTCTGGCATAATTTCCGCTTTATAAAAGTTTTAAATTTATTAAGGCTTAGTTCTTGAATGTGGCTAGGAAGTTTATTATAAAAACGTATACATTGACATTTAAACGAGCCACCTATTTTCTTGAGCCTGGTAGTGGGAACAACAAATTTGTGTTTATTCCTAGTATTTTTGTCATGGATATCACTGTATTTTTTAAACAGATTAATATTTTTATGTGCATATAAAAGATTTTCATAAATGTACTGAGAAGGCACAGTCATTATATTAATCTCTTTAAATTTGTCTCTGAGGGAGTGTCTGGGACTTAATTTATAAATTGAACGAATTGCCCTTTTTTGTAAAACAAAAACTGTTTGAATGTCGGCGGCATTTCCCCACAAAAGAATACCGTACGACATCACACTATGAAAATAACTAAAGTAAACTAAACGCGCTGTCTCTAAATCAGTTAAATTACGAATTTTTCTAACGGCGTATGCTGCAGAGCTTAGTTTTTTTGACAATTTATCTATATGGGGGCCCCATTGAAGCTTGGCATCCAAAGTTATGCCTAAGAACACTGTGGAGTTTTCGGGTTTCAACTCTTCACCCTTTAAAAGAACACTAGTTTCTACTTGTCTAACATGAGGTATCGTAAACTTAATACATTTAGTTTTTTTCTCGTTAAGAAGTAGGTTATTAACATTAAACCAGTTAACTACCTTAGCGAGGGCGCTATTTACAATGTCAGTAACCAGCTGCTGACGTTTCAGTTTAAATAAAAGTGAAGTGTCGTCTGCAAACAATACTATATCATGATTATCCTTTATGAGGTATGGCAAGTCATTAATATAAATAAGAAACAAAAATGGGCCAAGAATTGAGCCCTGGGGGACCCCCATTCTAACTACAGATCCAGGTGATCTTTTTCCGTTAACATCTACTCTTTGAATCCTATCACTTAAGTAAGAAGTAAGAAGATCCAGAGAGGCGTTCCGTATTCCGTAGTGGTGCAGTTTCCTGATTAATGTTTCATGAAGAACACAATCAAATGCCTTGGACAGATCGCAAAAGATGCCCAAAGCATCGCAATTGTCCTCCCATGCATTATAAACATGTCCTAAAAGTTCAACTCCGGCATCAGTAGTCGAACGACCCTTTGTAAAACCAAACTGTTTGTTATGCAGTAATTTGTGTTTATTAAAAAATCTTTGCATTTGATCTAAAATAAGTTTTTCAAAAATTTTACTAAAGGTAGGTAGCACTGAAATAGGTCTATAATTAGTAGGGTCAGATGTGCTACCCGATTTAAACAATGGTATTATTTTACTGTTTTTCATAAGATCAGGAAACTCACCACGATCAATACAATTATTAAAAATAACAGCTAAAGTAGGTGCTACAATATCTATAATTGACTTAGCAACGTCCACAGAATTACCCCATAGATCTGCGGTCTTTTTAACATTTAATGTGTGAAAGGTTTTAATTGTGTATCATGTATTTCTATCACTTATTACGAGGCAGTGGCTCTGTAAATTGTACCAGAAAATATAATTAAACTAAAAAGACGGTGTCGAGGGACCTTACAACTACCTATAGGTACCTTACAAATTTATTCCAACACTTTTCAATAAAATTCTTCAACGTTTGCTTATATGGAACAGGGCCAGGACTCAATCTGTAGACCAAGACACGCTCTTAGAATTCCCGAACGTCGTACGTGCTCGCTAAGCCGATCTGCTGTTTCAGACATTAAACCTCCGGCAAACTGCCGAGCGACCTGCCGGCCCGGCAATGGCTGTACCTACCGATATAGCTTAGATAAACGCGCACATAACTATGCAAACTACTCCCAGCGACAACTCGCCATCACAACACATCATAACCGCCGCCGTTCCGCAACTTAGTTTAAACTTTAATGCTTCTGTTTCTAAGCACATAATACAAACACACATCAATTGGTGCCGTACAACATTCTGGTCAACAATCGCGGCACACTATTAGCTAGGCACATATCTGTGAGTATGGTGAGAACGCAAGCTGAATACCGTTTGGGCGTTGTAGTGAGCTTTAAAAAATTAAAGCCGCCGACGGTACTTAGAATGCTAAGTAAAGATTTGAATGGGGCGGAACGCTGTCCGCACCGCGATAGCGACTTACCCGTGTCACGTCAAGTCGATGGTTTATTTTTTTTATTCGAAAGTCGGACGTGCTCGGAGACTTCCTTTCAACATGAAGTGGAATCGATTAATGAGCCCCAGTTTAGAATTGAAGTCGGGTCACACGCCTAATTTATATTTATATCGTAAGATCGACTCTTTCTTTTGTTGATCGTGATAAATGTTTGTACAAACACCACAAACAGAAACACCTAAGTGTTGCAATTACAAGTGAGCGTCGGCTAAGCGAACAAAAAGATGTACGAGGGTGTCCACTAATATCATTTCAGGACGGACTGAGAGACGGAAAGGCGTGTATGGTTTCAATACCTGTACGCGTAATCCGTTGTGGATTTTCTGAGGTTGGCGGCGAAGTGAAAATTGTTGCCGTACAATACTGGGATAAGTGGTACAGGGAGCGCAGAGTGCCGGATTCAGTGTTCAATGGAGAGCGACGAGTGTGAATTTTCGCGGTCGCGTATCGGTCGCGTGGTGCGGGACAAACTGGGCATTGGTCGAGCGTGCTAATCTGCGTGGAGTGTCGCGTGTGATTGGGCAGACGGTGCTGTCCAATTTTCCGGTTGCGACGGCCGGCATTAGTTGGACAGACAACGGCCGTCGCTTAGTAACTGACGTACATATTTGAGTACGTAGACGGACGCAACGTACACTGTGATTGATAGTTGCGCGATTGAAAATGACTATTGTACATAGGTTAGGCGGTGCGTACATTTCATACAAAGATGGAGATTTTGTTAATGAGATCTTTTAAGTACTTATAACTTGGCAACAAAAATGTTCATTCATTAGCTTTACTTTAGCTAAAAATACTTTATATCTCAACATCGTAAAACACGACAATTACTTGTGAAATAAAAACGTCGAAAATGTTATTACACAAATTCATGCAAAATAACAAAACTGAAACCCCGAACTTTACATCAATCTGGAAACACAAAACATCTAAATGTCAATTTGTATTCGCAAACAAATCTGGTAGTTCAAACAGCTCTGCAGCGCTGCAGCGCTCTAATGATTGTTTACCGTAGAGGGCGCGGCCGAATAGTTACCCGGTAATGCAATATTAATGCAATTCATTAAACGTGCAATTCAAGTGTGCGCAGCCCTAGCCCCTCGAATAGGGAAGTGTGGAGGCACACACTTTGTAGGATAGTCTTGATTCGAGAATTGGAATTGCGTGAGAATTGATGTGGTTTCATATTTCATTGTTGAGTTTCGGTTACACAATTTTGTTTGTTTACCGATTGAAAAAATATGTATTTGCTTTAAAATAAATTAGTAGGTAAGGAAGTTTACTACAATGAACGCTCCAAATATCAAATAAACCCGGAATTATTTGTTATTTGAATTTTGCAACACGTCAAGATATGATGATCTCGCCGTGAGAATAATTAATGTCCTAATAATGGCTCAATAGTTGGTCACCATACCGAGTGAGGGCATGGTCACTAATTTTATTGCACATATTCAATTTTATTGTCAACAAAATGGTGACACGATCACAAAGGGGAATTTACTAAAATTAAATCATCCAAATTGATTTATTTATTCAAACTACTACGCTGAAAATACGAGTTCATTCACTGTTTGTGATTCCTTTTTACAAAGCTACTACGAATGTGACCCGTCAGAAAACTTCTCCTATACAAGGTTTCCCAAACCAAAACAGTTTATTTACCCCGAGTGATTGTTACAGCGCAGCAGCGAGGCGGACGAAATTAATATCGGACAAATCGAGACCGCCTCCGGGCCCCATTACACGATCAAAGTAAAAATATATGAGGCGAAGGAAAAGAAACCAAACATATGCCGGGTAAATATTTGGACTGCGAACTGCGTCCCCTTCTCCCTGTGGACCGCACCCCCGCCGTATTACGTCACATTGTTCTCGCGATCGATTAGCCGACCGGCCGTGACGTCGCGACGTGTTTCATAACCGTTACGTTTCGTTCCCTAATCTATTCCTGTTACGAATATTTCTGTGCAATGTTCCGCTGACGTCACGTTTCTTTCCTCAGATTTCTAAACTTTTTCACCGCTCCTAAGGATTCTGGTTGCGACTCAGTTATGTAAGCCACAAAGCGGGGGTAGCGACGTGCAAAATTATTTGTTAGATCCGAGTTACCGTGAGAACCTCTCGTCGTTATGACTCCCTGAATGAAAAAATATATTTAATTGAAAAAATACACTCCAATCGCTGGCCTCGGGGCGTATAATAGTGATTGAACTAACCTGTCAGCCCCATGTTAAGTGGTTTTGAGGGTACCATACAACCATTGTCCGGACAACCAGTAGCGTGTTTTCTTGGTAAATGTTTGATTTGGGAATATTTACTAATCTGACTTCATAATACCGGTGTGTGTTTGCGTTTAAAATTTTTGCAGCTTGACGGGATGTTTTCGTAGGCTGGCGGACCTCAAACAATCCTTTTCGTAAGGCAAGCTGTGCATTCAAGATCTTTTACCTAGTAGTTCCTAATAGTTAACTAGGTTTTCTTTTTAAACGAAGTCTGTTAACATCATCGGATAGCTCAGTTCTTTGCAAAATCTATAACAATGATGACTCTATTAGATATTGAATAGCTATATAAAATGATTAAATCTTCCACACCTGTTAACACCTTTACAACTTCCAACATAGGTACATAATCGCGCAATAAATTTACAATCAGTAAATCAACACGATTCGAATCGCACTCTCAATTTCAATCGAGACGCAAGTCGCATCCAAACGATTCAATCGCGCATATGTCCCATTGTCCGCGCTGACAATGGCGACGGCGCGCCTCTGCGTGCCATTCAACCACCAGCCACAAAAGTCTGTTTCGCTAAACTCCTTGTGTGCTGTAACATTGACCTATAGAGCCAACAGGTGAATCTCACAAAGCGTTTGTTTGGGTGTCTCCGGTGAATTAACGCCCTACCGCTCGTGCCGCGACGATCTAATGTAAAGTACATTGTCTGATGCGCTCAATAGAATAGTTTACATTTGCAAATGTGTTGTTATGCTGAGTTGGCGTGCCGTAACCTCGCCGGCTGTGCGAATCCGCGAGGGGACCCTGAAAGAAGCTACTTCAAAAAAAAATCGCAAATGTATAAACACTTTTCAAACAGAAAGGATTCTGAATCCATTAGACAAAACGTACCATGCATAGTGTCATTCATCCTAATTTACTAATACTTACAAAACAACGCATTTAGATATTAGGAACTGAAATGATTAATCTCTATTAACAAATTGCAATCGTAACCAATTCATAGCAACCAATTCGTGCATATTCGGAGGACAAAGGCCGGCTCGCCAATCAGCATATTCGAGCTATCTATTTAGAGCATAACGATGGCATATACTATACGGTACATAGCTATAAAGCATAAATTCGCCACAGACCTGCATTACCTATTAATTAATCGCTCTACGCTAATTATACGACACAAGTGCCAACATGAACGGTCAACGGCACAAAGGGTTCCATACAGTGTGTTCACGTACGTGCGGCCGTACATATAGGTTCCTCGTAACATTCTCGATTATGGCAGCTCGCCGGTGTCCGTGTGCACATAGCCGTTCTTGAGTGCCCACATAGGTATTGAAGACATTGATCTTGGCTCACAATGCTTTGTCCTGGCCAGTGACTGGTGAGTGGCCGCGCTCAAAGGAGGCTGCATACAAACTGTGTCTGTCACAAAGTTACATGCGGCTTACTGGCAGAATTACAGTGCTCATAGGAGCTTGTATGTCTTACCAACTGGATCATAATAATATAACCCGGAGATGTTACGTCTCTTTGTAAGGACGCTGGAGAACATCCTATTGCATTAGATTAATATAACGTTCTCTATTAGACTGAATCTGAATCAGCTAATCAATCATCATCATCAATCGGCATCTCTGAGGACGTAGTTTATGCTTCCTATTTTGCTAAAATACCTTGGTGCGCTACATGATATTATTAGGATTTAGATATGTCGTAGATGGATTGTAGAATCTGCTGTTTTACAAAACCGCTAGTTGTTTCACAAAACAGCTCCGTTATGTAAAACAACTGAACGTTCAGCGGGATTGCCATTGCGCTTCGTTTAACAAAATTGCTACCGAAATTTATGCAGAATGTCTTATCAGTCACAAAAAGCGTTTGGTGTGGCTTCTAAAGCCAAATTGAACGCAGTATCTAAGCTGGGACACTCTTACCAGTCGGTTTAGGTTATGTTAGGTCAGAACCGTGAACTCTTCACAGCTTGCCATGAGAGGGGCCAGTTTCCCATGGCTGTTGGAAAACCGGTCGCTTGGTCCTGCTCTGGAAGGTGGGGCGCCCTGCGGACTCGCCGTCCGCGTACCGGCCCACAGTGCTGCTAGACGAGATGGGTAAGCTGTTTGAGAGGATAATCGCAGCCCGCCTCGTCGGCCACTTGTGCATAGAGGGGCCGAACCTGGATGAGAGCTTGCCTTGGCTTTCGGCATGGGCGTTCCACCATCCACGCTATATCGCGGGTGAGAGTCCTGGCGGAGGAAACGGCGTCCCAGTGTGGGGTGGCGCTGGCGGTGTCCTTGAACATCTCCAACGCCTTCAACACCCTGCCCTGGAGTTGTATTCGGGAGGCACTGCGGTATCATCGGGTGCCTCTCTACCTCCGCCGCATCGTTGGGGCTTATCTGGCGGAAAAGTGTGTCACCTACATGAGACGTGATGGCGGAAACCAGCGCCAAGTGTCGTGCGGTGTTTCGCAGGGTTCGGTCGTAAGGCCGCTCCTGTGGAACGACTGGGTGCTGAAGGGCGAATTTCCACCGGTCGTAGATCTGACGTGTTACGCAGATGACACGCTAGTCACACCCCCGGGGCGATTCGTACAGGGAGGCAGCGTTGCTGGTGACGGCTGCGGTTTCACAGGTGGTGAGCTGCATACGGCGCCTAGGCCTGGAGGTGGCCCTCAACAAGTCGGAGGCCATGGTGTTTCATGGTCCCCGGCGGGAGCCACCGCCCGGATCACACATAGTGGTCGGGGGGGTTCGAATCGCTGTCGAGTCAACCATGAAGTACCTGGGATTGGTGCTCGACAGCCGGTGGGACTTCGGCCCCCACTTTCGGCGGCTGGCGCCAAGTAGTTGTGCGCGGCTGGGGCGCTGTCATCGCTGCTTCCCAATCTGGGGGGCCCGAGTGCCTCTTGTAGGGGGCTCTACGTGGGAATCGTGCGATCGATGGCCCTTTACGGGGCCCCGATCTGGGCGGCTGACCTGACGGCCTTTAGCATCTCTGTTCTGCGCAAGCCGTAGAGAGCAATGGCCGTCAGAGTCATAAGAGGGTATCGCACGATCTCCTACGAGGCGGCTTGTACATCGGCCTGATCCCCGCCCTGGGACCTAGAGGCGAAGGTGCTCGCGTCACTTTATCGGTGGCGGGAGGAAGCGAGGGCGCGGAGGCAACGGCCGATGCAACACCATATGGAGCAGCGTCGGTCGCAGCTTCGCGAGGTCCTTGTGGTGGAATGGCGGGACAGGCTCTCACGCCCAACCGACCGGCGCCTCGTCACCATTGAGACGGTCCGGCCAGTGCTCGACCTCTGGCTCGGGAGGAGGCAACGCTCCATGTCGTTTCGAGCGACGCAAGTGCTCTCGGGGCATGGCTTCGGGGAGTACCTTTGTCGCATTAACAGGGAACCGGACGCCCGGTGTCACTGCGTCGATTGCCGGGAGGACACGGCGTGGCATACGCTGGCAGAGTGTGCCGCTTGGGAGGAGCCGCGCCATGCCCTCATCTCTGAAGTAGGCAGTGACCTGTCGCTGACGACCGTAGTGAGTTCGATGGTCGGCAGCGTCGAGTCCTGGAAGCGGTGGTTGGAGTCAAACACCTCACTCTCCCCCCCCCCCCCCCCCAAACCGAGGAGGCCGCAGAGGCGGGCCGGCACCAGTCGGGGTTGCCGAAGAATCGTATATACCCGCGACCCCGACGTAGGTGCGAGATGGAACACCGGGGTGGTTTTTTGTCAGTAAGAGTCTGACAGACCCCTCCACCCGCCCCAGGGCGGAGGACATCCATGAGGATTTTCCACCCAGAACAAAAAAAAAAAGGTCAGAACCGTGAACAAATCCGCGCGAGCCGAGCGAGCCAAGTTAGTCGCAGTAACATGGCTATTTAGTATTTTTATGACCGACTTCCATAAAACTCTGATAACTTTATTTTCCTTATAATCACTTTTTTCACTTGAGTGAGGGTGATTTTCTCTCATATTACTAGTTTTATTTGTTTTTATTTAGGACGCCATTATTATTGTTGTGACACCCAGAGTCTCGAGCGTCAAAATGTATAACTAATATCTACAATCTGACTTGTAATTTCACGTTGTTTTACAAAACCTCTAATCGTAAACCCGCAGCAATGATAAACGCAAAATGTTTAAGCAATATTACGTGTTGAAGTTCGCTAATTATGTAAAACCGCTAAACGTCAATGTAAATCCATCTGCGACAGATACATATGGTTAGAAATACAACGAAATGTGAAATTTGTGTAAAACAACTATATAATTTCAGTTTAATTCCCTGCATAAAGAGACTTTTTCTTTCAGTACCTTTTGTTATATGCGGAAAAAGAAGTATTTCAAGTAGAGTTGACAAAACTTTACTTGAAATACTTCTTTTCCACCTAGAGCGTCCGAAAAAGTGAATGCACTACGTAAATAATTTAAAAATTATGATATAATACGAGTATCTATCATTTGGAGACTTACTACTACTAAATTTTCTAGGCTTCACTCTAAGAACCATAATCATTCTTAGAAAACCAGAATCCATGCAAATAAAACAAGGTAAAAAATAGAAGAAAAGTTAATCCATTTCTATACAGAGTCTATAGATACGACATATATACGTAGAGCTGCGCAAGATGGCGCTTTCTCCGGCATTCGACGCTTGTACCTGTCTATTGTGGATCTTACAAGGTAGGCGTAGTCTTGATACTTGGCAAAGTATTTTTGTAAAAGGTGAATTCTACGAAGGATTCGCCATAGATATAGGAAACTGTGACTAATTGGGTTCGAATAGGCTTGAAGCAATAGGTAGAAAGATCATTATTTGTAAAAATATATTTGATTATTCATTTTACTTATCAAATAAAAACTGTTAGCTACCTGAATTAAAGCATTAAGCTGTTAAAACATACACATTTAAGGGTTGTTACAGTCAATCAACAATGACTTTGAGTTACGCTTAAATTCGCCAAATCAAGGTTCAAGCAACACGTTGGAGGCTGAATTTGTTACTACAAGAAAATCTCATCAAATTTCGGGAAAATTACAATTACAAAAAAAAACTATAAAGTGCCTTGTATTACATTGAAATTAAAAATTCATGTAATACAAGGTTTTAATTTTGTAACCATATGCTAATTTAAAAGAGTGCCCATGGAGTTTCTTGCCCGTTCTTCTCTATAGAGATCTACGTTAGGGAATGGGCAACTACAGTACTTTAACAGTTTTTTTTTGCCTTGTGACTGGGACTGTAACTACATTTCATTGTTATCTTTGTTTCGACAATTCAAAAATGCCTGTAACTGACCTACATGAATTAATAAAAAAAAATTGCCCTCTGAAGAAAATTCGTGTTTTTTAATACATTAGAAAAATATTTTTAAGTTAATTTTATAAGCAGTAAATTTTATTACACCTTTAAGTTGGTACCGTTCAAAAAATAAAACATTCTGCTCTAATTGAAAGGGTAGATTTATGTTAATTTGTTATTGTTTTCTTTCGTACTTTTAAGTTCCTGGTGGGTCTCAGGGGATATAAAACTAAATAATCTCATAGGTCCTACCAGTCAGTGGGTCTTGGGAGACACATCAGTATTCGGAGACCCACCGGTGGGTCTGCTTGGTGCTTGGTGGGAAGACGAAGTGAACAAAACAATATCAAATCTCTCACCTCATCGCCTGACCTTTTAAAAGGATCAAAACTCACAAATCGGCGTATCCTTCACGTTAACCCCCGTACTGCCGCGAATCGCAACGAAAAATAAACGCATCCGTGGCGGGCTAAACGGGTAATGCGCTCTTATTATCATAACAATAATAATCTGCACAAAACAGATACAGACGAAAAAAGTATTTTCGTGAAACCTGGATTTTTCGCTCACTGCCTCATTCTGAATTTCGTTGTGCTTGATTTTTGGAAGCCGTTTATAACTGGAGATGTGGCAAAATGTTTATCCTTGTTTTTTTTTAGTTTGCTGGTTTATAAGCTTTTTAAAATAGGTGATGGTAATAAGTAAGTGTTTGGTATAACCTATAGAAAACCAGAAACACAGTGCCAATTAAAACATACTTAGTAGATCAGAAGGTCGAATTTTATTTGGAAGTACACTCTGGATTAGTGTTAAAGAAGCCTCTACATAACATTCAAATGTGCCAATTATCCGGATATCCGTGTAGGTATATAGATGATATTGTTAAATACATCAAGAACAAAGTACTACCTTTGTTCTTGGTGCATTTAACACCTACCTCAACATTTTCAAGACACGTCAAGCGGTAATGACAGTTTTTGCATGCTGATCCCGATGCCAATGAACTTTAGTCTAAAGCAATCGAAACAGCGTAAAATAAGCGACAATATGCGTCGTGACAGGCCATCACTCTCGGGGCATACGATCAAAGCATTCACACGGATTAAGAATAATTAGCTAATTTGTCATTTTAATGTCACATGCCATCACGTTCTCGACAAAAAGGAATAAAAATAAAATAAAAAAAATTAATCCAAGCCGAGCGTATCGTAAAAACTACAAGTCGGCATAACTCATGCGTCTTTGCCTTTTGTGCGGTTTGAAAAATAAAAAGGGTATTTTTAAAAAGGAACATTAGTTAGTGCGACGGATCAGTCATCCGCGGGCCTCGCCGCGAAACACGTCGCTCGGCTTTTTCATGCGCACTTTGCCAGTTATTTAAGTCCCAACACGAGTACTAATGACGTTTCGATTTTGACCTCCGATATCCGAGGGTAGCGATTTTCGATGCCTATCAGCTCCTACTCACCGCTTGTTTTGAATAACAAGACATGATATTTACATAATTCTTGTGGTTACGTAAATGCGACCGACGTGATGTTTGGGTAACGCGGGTACAGCGAGTTGAAATACCTCTTCAGTACAATGTAACAATTATTTAAATCACCTAACCTGCAGGTTGGGAATCAATCAAACTAATAATAGAACAACCTTTTATATAAAACAAGAGAGAGTTTTTATTTATATTAGTACAAGAAATCATGTAACTAGAAGCGAACGAAACCTTAAAATAAATACAACTTTTGATTACAATATTTCCACAATTCTATTATTAGAAACCTTCACTAGCAACAGAAATACTTGAAGGTCTCACTTTATATACCTATTGTATCTTTGTAAGTGACACATCTGATCCTGTTGGGTAACAGGATCAGATGTGTCACTTACAAAGATACAATAGGTACCTGGTATCTGTGACGTCTGCGGAAAATACGCATAGTAAGAAGTAGATGCTAAGCCAACGATACATAGTATCTATTATTTGGACCTGTTGTAATAAGTAATAATCAAGCCTGTATTCGGCAAAGGGTAAGGCAGAAGTTTAGTGTGTGTAATCGTTTATTTTTATATTGTTTTATACATTTTATGCTACACTCTGGACGCTTTTAACGTGCACGGTTTTTGTACATCGTTCTCACATCAACATTAGTGATGTAATTATTATTTTTGTTAGAACAATATTATTTAAAAGAGTCTCCATGGAGTTTCTTGCCCTTTCTTCTCCATAGGTACCTACTACGCTTTGGAATGGGAAACTATCTTCATTTTTCTGACTGACCGACTCCTTGACAAAAAAGTGCCTGTAAATGGTTTAAATGAAATAAACGTTTTGTTTTTTGTTTTTGATAAGTCACCTATTATATACCCACATTTCGTAATCAACCTGTAGGGTTCAAAAAAATTCAAAACATTTTACTTTTGAAAACTCGGTCTACTTCGCGAAGGCTCAGTGTTCTTCTGATAACCTTACAGTAACAGATCCAATGAAATGGCAGCATATGCCAATTTCAGTTTACCACAAGCTTAGTCTATCTTCCAAAGACCAAAGTTTTTAAAGCCACAATAGTAACCACCCACGAAAGTCCGTCAGTCCGGTTCGTCATGCAATGATTAATACTGACTTGGCTCATTAGCTGAAGGGCTTAGCAACGCCGTCCGGGGCACTTAATCACTCGAACAAAGCACTACCTACTCGCGAGCAGCCGAAAGCATCATTCTTCGTCAGGAATGTGTGAGTGGGGTGTTTGACATAAGCGGTGGCTTGAAGCGGCTTGACGGTGCTTGAGAATTGGTTGCTGGTTCGCGGTCATACAATCTGTTATGTCAAACAATTTGATTGTATTCGTTTTAAGTAATAGCTCCGAGGATCTATAATTGACATCGGTGCACTGCTAATGATATCTCATAAGGATATTTTCATAAGCTGATTTTTCCAGATGATGAGACTTTTGATGATTCCAGCAAACGCTGTAACATAAAAAAAAGGACACTAAACCAAATATTAATTGAGAAAAGATACTACAATTGACGGCTTCCTCAATGATAAATCTTTGCACTGATTGATAAACTATTTTAATACATACTGACACTTTTGTTGTGTTCCTATTCTGACACTTTTTTATTCTGATTGACATTCTTCATTATTTTCTGACATTACTGTAAAAATGTTACTATTGTTATTAGTCTGGTTTTTTTTTGGAATTTTAATGATTTGACATTCATATTTATTCGACATCAATAGAATCTTTGTTTAATTTTGAAATTGAATACTATTTGCATGCCCTTGAGACGGTAGAATATGGAGGACTTTACTTTAAGAAAACATCCATGTACGAATTACCCATGTTTGCAAAAATAAATGATTTGATTTGATTTGATCGTTAGCCTGTTTAATTAATTCATTGGTTTCGTAACAAATCCTACGCTCAGTGAATTGGGTAAACAATTATTCCTTACTGGCAATATACAGACGACTTCAATACTTCCCATAAATGAATTTAAAATGTACATTTTACAGTACAAATAAATAGTAAAGCCATTTCCTTACGTTTGTCCGCTGATCGTTCATAACTTAAGTCCCATCATTAGAACGCGAGGAGGACGAAGCGCATGTAAGTATGTACTTTGAATTCTTGTGTACTTGCATGCGTACTTTCATATCTCTTACGTACTCTTCGTACAGAACTTTAATTACTTGCCGAACTATTTTCGACTATTTTTAGATGCCTACCTTTGTCATTTCGAACAGAACCTTTTACTGTCTCCAATTTAGTGTTTCAGAGGTTATTGATTTCAAAGAGAAACGATTCATTTTTGAGAATGTTTTATGGAATATATGTGGGTACGGGTGGGACAGGATATACCTACACCTTTATTATGACACACATAACAGTAGAAAACCTATAGCGTAGGCGAAAACTTAGCCTAATCCAACCCACATTACCACCATTTCAACTTCTCAAAATTGGCTCCAACCGTATATACGAAATGCCATCAAACCACCATAAATCCACGTGGGACACAAGCCAATCCGCACCGTAAGTAAATCCTACTTATTACCAAAAAATAGATAGATGCAGAAGGTCAGTTTCATACAGCGAGCTAATTCGCACGCACACATAAACACGCTTCATGTACAGCGAGTGCAAGCGTACTCGCGACTGGCATTTGTTTCAAACAGTTTGAGATTGGCATACGTACCCGTCTATGCGCGCCTGTACTGTACCTGAAACTGGCCTTCTGTACTTATATCCATTCTATACTATCGGCCTGTTTAATTACCATAATTAATTAGATCCCGTGGCGCAGACGTGAGCAGAATGGAGGATTGATGCCAGTAACATATCGCCGCCATTTGCCGAGGTGACGAGTATCGTTGCCTCGTCCACATATTTTTAAAAGCCTATCATTAGGAAGTGGTTTTTTTTGTGTCCATAGCCGCATTGATATCATCCCGTGCTATCAATCATCCTAACGTGCTATGTAAGATGTGTTGAGTTTTTTCGACTTTTTGTTCCTAGACCGTTACTAATTATAATGTGTTTGATGTTAGCGGTGTAGTCGGTGTAACTCTTAGGCTATTTGTTTATTTCATGATTTTATTACAGCTTGATATATCGTATGAATTGCAATGTACGACTATGAAAGGAACGTAGAGTTATTCCGGTCGGATCCCCTGCTGGTTATTCTTTTGTTTTAATTCGTGTCTGATCCACTAGCTAAACTTTGTCATTCCGGTCTGCTCTTTTTGACAGGTAAGTCAAGTCAAGAGAAAAACCATTGATCATGTAAAAATTATTTGTTTTAATTTTTTAAGTACATCGCCTTCAATCATGTTTAAAATACTTACCAAATAATAGATAGGGAATCGGACTGGATAGGGTGCGGTCTTAACGAAGTACATAGGTAGGTATAAGTAGTAAATTCTGGAAGCTGTTAAACACCAAGCTGTTTCTATATTTAACTAACAGCGTTTGACGTCACTAAGAAATCATAAAACCTCTGCCAGAGGGCACCTGCTATTTGCGTGGGACTTAGGTACGCACCCTGAAAGTTTTCCTTGCAGAAACTCGAACTGATTGGCAAATTTCAATGCTTGTGCGAGAATATTCTAAAAATACTCAGTTCAATTTTCACAATCTGCTTAATTTACATTGTAAATTTACTGATTTTGCCGATGGACAGAGGTTTAAACACCTAACAAAAAGTCACTTTTTTTCTTAAAACTAACTAGTCTTTCTCAAGTAAAAATGTATCTACAGGTGCTAAAACTTTTTATTCACCGACTCTACGTATCTATAGCCCGACTTGTTAGATACATGGAAATCAATGAGTCAATTAGTGACCGCAATGGCGAGCATGCTTGAGTGAGCGCGTATTCCCCGCACCCTACGTTTGTTGGTTAATTAGAAAAACCGTAATTATTGGAGAAGCACGAGTGTTACCCATCTTCTAATTAGTTAATCAACTGTGTGGGATGAAGCTACGGGGTTATGCGTAGGTACTACATGTCAATATTAATTCAAAGTGCCTCAATCTAACAGATTTCATATTTATGACGCAAAAAAAAGGTTTATTTGCAAACGAACTAAAAACTATTTTCTACTTATTAGTTCGTTTGCTATTGAAGCCTGTTCTTTTTGTTTATTTAAACTATAATTTATTTTCTGAATTTATTGTCTCCAGACGACATATTTTTTTTTTGTAATCTCGATCGTCCTACTCAGGACATTAATATAAAGTTGTGAGATTATTGAGTTGTCATCGGCCCTTGACCCCTGTGCAAATTTTCAAGTTAATCAGACTCCTAGAAGAAGGTGAAAATGAAGTTAAAAGATTTCGTTACATACGTACATACAGGTCGAGCTAATAAAAGCGTGTTAAAAACCTTGTTTCTCCGACCCTTTCCTAACTTTCTTGTTCTTCCGACGCATCGCAAGACCTGCCCGCGCTATCACTTCGTTTTCTCTTAGCGTTGTCTGTCTTTCTTTTCGTATTGCTCTGCTCCTAAGGGGCATAGCGTGCTGATAGATCTATAGCATTCCTCAATAATTGTGCTAACAAATGCAAAAAGTGATTTTGAAATCCGACAGGCAGTTTCAGAGATTACCCTCTACATACAAAGTTACAAACATTTTATTTTTATTTTTTTATAGTACCTATAGAAGACTATATTATATATCCTCGAGAGGTCAATCTTACAAACATGCGGTTTTTGCCTAAAAATGTTTTCAGACTAGCCCAAGTATCAACGTCTACAGCTGAAAATGTCGCATCACATTTCAGTAAAAGTTTAGGTACAAAAAATAAAAGCAATCCTAATTTCCATAAGGGGGGTCCAATTATCAAATTGATTTCAAAACTGCACAATGAATAAACTTAATATACGCACTTCGTTATCGTCAATGTAATGTAAACATTATGTACACAGTACATATTGGCACGTTTATTAGTATAGCACAATCAATAAGGCAATCAGCAACCACAGCCAGTGGCGTCGGCGACTGCGGAGTGTGCTTGAGTGAACGCGTGCCCGCTCCTGCCCGTCATTTGTTACTTATTGGGCATAATTGGTTATTAATTAAAATTGAATTGTTGTTAAGTGCAGTTTTTTATATAACCCTTTTGCGGAATTAAAATACATATGTATCTTTTATAGGCATGTCAGGCTGAGAATGTCGACAGCGAAAATTATAGTAGAGGGTTTTTCAAAAACATAGTTTTTTCATATAAGCGAGTTTTTTTTTGTCTCACATTGTGTCACAGCATTATGCTGAGCGATACCCGATTGGCTTGGACCATCATGAACATAATTTCAGTCGAAAGACGTTCACTGCTGGACATGAGCGTCCCCCACGCACCGCCACTTCGACCGATTCTGTGCTTCCCACATCCAGGGAATTCCTGTGGTCTTCACAAGTTCTTCGGTCTCCTTGTGGAAGGCCTTCAAATGCTACGTAGATATATAATTGCGTGAATGTGACGCATATTTTCCCTCATCTTGTTTTCTTTTGTGAGTGTACTTTTTGTTGGATGTACCCTACATTGCGCGAAAACAACTTGGGCGAATGATATGACACAAACGTCAAAAAAAAAAAAAACGACAATAACTTTTGACGCCTAATTGGACTGTTTACTACCAGTCTGTCAGTAACTTAAACATAACTGGTGAATTGTGGGTGTACTGCTCACAGTATACACCTCTGCCCAACCCTTTAAAAGAATACAGATGTGATGTTATGAAGGAAGCTCATTTCCACAACTTTTTCGCGCAACTGTCCTTTCGCGCAAATTCCATTCGCGGAAATGTCTTACCGCGCAAGGAGACAAATAGTAGTAGGTAGTACTTTCTTTCTTAACTAATTTACCGTATCAACATCACCCTATAGAAGTACTGTGCACATTGCTGCACAAAGGCCTCTCCAATGTTCAGATCCCTAGCTAATCTCATCCAGCTTCTAAGTATCAAGCTATCATGTATTCAGCATTTACAAGATAAATACTTTCAGTTACAGACTCAAACAGCTCATTCTCTACCACATAATCAAGCAAAAACCATTACTTCAAAACAATCAATCAAAATAATATTAACGAAAATAAGCTATTGAGTTTAAAAAGCATTTTAGCAAACAGACAGGTCCGTTAATGAAAATGGAAACTCAAAAAGTAATAGAAAATAAAGGTTTGGTCGAAGAAAATGATTAATTGCGCCGCGGAAATAACCTACGAGGTTGAAAGCCAGTCACGTTCAAGGCACGGGGTGATACCACCGCCTCACTGCGTGTGCTTACCAAACTGCATTTATCAAGACGTCTCCTCAAACATGTATTTTATGACCGTTTTAAAAACAAATACAGACAAATAGCTTTTGCCTGCGAATTCGTTTGCGTGGAATTTCGGCCTCGCATTTCTATTACTTGTTTTAGCTTATCTTTCTTTCTGACTATTTCTATTTGCTCGGCTCTTAAAAGGTTGTAGCGTGATATTAAATAGCCTAAAACTTTCCTCTAACATTGGGCTATCAAGGACACAATGAATTTTTCAAATCCGGCTGCTAATTCCAGAGATTAGCGCGTTAAAACAAACAAAACAAACTCATCAGTTCTATTATTATTACTTATTATGTAATAAACACATTTAGGTTTCTTAATTATACACTTGTAGGGACGCCATAGCGACATGTATGTACGTAGCTCTAGTAAGTAAGATGAGACTTTATAATGTAAGGCACACAAGAGACGTGGCCACTCGTATGCAACCAATAGACGTGTCAACACACTGTACAATAAGTGAATACATTATCGACTTCTCTACATAATTGGTTTATTGAGTTATCACACCTAAACACTTTTCTTAAAGTTAAGAGACGAAAATGACTTAACTTTAAGTAACTACGGGGTGTGTCGTATTTTAGATTCGTTCGCGATCAAAAGAGTTAATTTCATTCAATTTTGTTTATTTATTTGCATTCCACAAGGTAAACCAAGGTTCTAACAAAGGCTTAGAGCTAAGACCCGTTGTAGACCCTGACAGGGTCACAGCAAGTTTATAAGTTGTAAAGACGTAATTAAAATAGGGAAATGGAATAGAAAACAATGTAATGTTTAGACGTTTGCCAAGATACACTAAATTATTATACAAATGTAAATACACATATCTAGTGTAAGCCCGAACGTCTGAGTGCCGTCAGATTATGTCGAGGACCTTTGTATCTTTTATTTTATTTTGTAGGTCTAAGCTTCGCTTAAAAGCTTGTGACACACAAGTGTCCACTTGCATCGTACCCAAAAGTTTACTTTTTAACGTGACTTTAAATGTATTTGGTTTGCACACATGAAATTCAAAACACATGCATGACCCCACAAATCTTAAAGCAAAAATACTCTTAATATATCCACTTTGTTTCCCGCAAGTGGGGACAAATGAGAGCCACATTTCCCCTCATACTCCACATTCACCGTCGATTAACCATGGAATGTATTTATTTAGGGTTCCTTACTTCCGCAGTGACCTTAATGTGTCCAGTGAAAAATGAGCGGCCCTCAAATATATGCAATTTATGCACATATGCAATTTGAGGCAAGACGTTGCCTTTATGCGATGTTTCCTGAGGAATAAATAAGTTTTGTGATAAAGATAGAATGCGTGGTAAGCAAAATAGATACCTATCTACATTTATAGAATAGAAGAAAAAGCACAAACGTCGATAATCTTTACAACTGGGTGAGATAACCAGATAATTTCCAATGGATAATGTCTACAATTAATTCCTCCAATTATTTCCTTTACCTGTGTTGAAATTGTTCGTCGGTAAAAAAAACTGTTCCATACGTTTTGACCGCGTAGGTAGTTTTTTTTTTTTTGATAACCGACGAAACATTTATCTAGGGGGTTGAATCATGAGCTTAATGGTTACAGTTTGGGCCCTGCCAGGGTCGCGGGTTTTTCTAAAGAGATACTTTGGCCCTGGCACAGGTGACTGAAGGAACACGGGTGGGTTTTAGTCAGTAGAAGTCTGACATTCACACATATCAAATGACTTCTCTCGCTCTGAGTGGAGCGGGAGACTCCAGAGCGGGATAAGATGATATCCCAGCCAAAAAAAAAAATTTACTGCCACCCCGAGCAGTAGTATTATGTTTTCTTAAATGTAAGACCTAAATATCAGCAAGAGATTTACAATAAATACTCAAGTTAAAACAGATAAATTACTTTTAACTATCATACTTTTAAGAAATAAATCTTAATCATATTTTATACCTTCGCCACCGCTTTATTTAACGTGATCAACACATTTAAGCCCCTAATTAATTTAACTTAAAGTTAATGGAATTTTTATTAATAAAATGATTTTGTATAAACATCTTGTTGTGTGATTATAAAGTTGAACAAAGTTGTTTTGTATCGTGTCTTCTCTGTCTGAGAAGAGGCCTTCTCCCAGCAGTTGCAGTGGGACAACACTAGGTTGGTAGTATTATTGTGTATTTGAATAAGAATTTGACAGGTAAGTTAAGTAAGCACGTTTAAGTGGAAGAAGTAGCAGTTAGATGCAGGGTATTCAGGTATAACTGGATCAACTACTGTCAAAGCACGTCATACATTTTGGGCTCCAACATCCTCTAACAAACTAGTCTACTGGTGTATTATCTGCCACCCCAAGTTGTTTTAGAACAACAATTGTCAAAATCCCTTAATCTATGACGTAATTGTGTCCGAAAAATTCCGTATCAGCATATAAAAGTGCGTTACGCGTTACGCGGGGAGGGCGGTGCCTCAGGGCGTATCGGAAGCGTATTACTCGCCAACGGTGGCCGGAAATCGGCAATATATTGCGATCGACCGTCGCCGGCAAGCGCGTAAATAATGCCGAGATAAGGAGCCATGTTTATGCCTTGCGATGCCGCCGACTTGATTTGTGTGTTCTGAATATATGGTGCGGTGTAGGGGCCAAAAGTGCAACTTAAAATGAGGTTGGTCGCCAAATGTTTACCTTCATGAAAGGTCACGAACGTCTGCTGTAACTTAAAAGAGAATTGAAAATGTTTTTAGACCTGATAACTGAAAGAGCTTACTTTTTTGCTAGTTGTAGGTAATAATTGAACTGAACTTTCATGACTACCACATATACTGTATATTTCTTTGGGGTTGGCTCTGGGATGAGATTGCGACTTGTTTTGAAAGTGTTTTAATTACGAGAATTGGCCTTCTGAACCTATACCAACTGACAAAAGCCTATTTTCAAGTCGTCTCTAGGCCCCCTTGATATTCCAGGTGTCTGTTGAAGGTGATCTTTTTCCACTAGACCAACCTTACACATAAAAAAAAACATAGAAACCTTATCAAAATCCCGTAGAAAAACCTTCCCTAGATCGGACAATGTTTACTATATCGTGTAAAATGTAGGATGTCATTAGCTACAGCAGCGATGGACCACGACATTTATTTTACGGCGTCCGGCTATAAAAGTGATCCAGTGCTTGCATTCTGCAGCGCTGTCCACTGCTCCGTGTTCGTGGACCATTATGACACTGGATGGTGCAAAGAAGATGTGGCGGTATTGATCTGGCGATCCGCATAGCAAGGAGGAGGATAGTTGAAGACCATCTTAATTAAATAATAGAGGACAAATAACCTTAACAATTTAACTATTTTAAAGCCATTCAAAATAATTTTAAGAAATAAACAGCCTTCACTTCGCTCAAAGGGTCCACGCAAACAGTTACTTCTTACATCGAAACATTGTGAGTGGCAATTAAAACCACACAAACGCACAAACAAGCAAACAAATGCTAGCTCTAAATAAATGCATTTCTGGAAGTAGGCTGACGCAGTCGCATGTCCTCATTGCAAAATTGCATATTATATTATTGTTGAAATATTCTTGATTGCTATTCAGATTAAAATTACAATATGTAAATTGTGTGAAACTACAACTAATTATTACTAACTAACTAAAAACATTAAATAAAAATTAAAAACAAAAAAAACTAATTTAAAATCATCAATCAACAACAAAAAATAACTATTTAAACCAAATTACATGATTGTCATTACAACCACTAACTAAACATAAAAGCAAATTAAAACAGGTCAAAAAATTATTGTTTCTTTTTATTATAAAGTAAAGGATAGAGTCCCATACCAGATATTGGTCAATTTAGAAATTAAAATTAAATTCCATTCTTAAAAAATTAAGAAAAGTCACAGAGAGACAGTTACGAGTTAATAACAACTACTGAAAATAGAAGTTGAATGATTTTCTTATCGTATCCAGTTCCCTAACATCTATGAGAACTGCCCATAGCCCGCGTCCCCACGGAAGTGATAAAGCTTTTTGGCTAAAAAAGCATTCGGGTGGCGATGGCATTCGGGTGGCGATGGCGCGGAAGCAAAGTGGGAATAACCATAGCCGATAATCTTGAGTTCGGGTAACATCGGTAAAGTTCAGTCAAGTCCAGTTTACTCCATTACTGCTCTGCCGAGAAGAAAGATAACGTCTTTATAGTTTTACTTGATTTTCGGTTTTTAGGAACAGTCTATGACGGTAAGAATATTTTATGCAAGTGAGGATAGAAAGTGACTTATGTCCTTACCTAGGTCATGGTCTAACTGTGTGCCAAATTTCATCCAAATCCATTCAGCCGTTCTAGCGTGGAAGCGTAATAAACAAACATACTTTGGCATTTATAATATTAGTTAGGACGATCTATGTTTTACATTCTGTAGGTACTTTTCCGGCTGGCTACGTCACTTTCCCTTGGTTATCTGTAAACGAACCTTCATTTTAATTCGGTTTGACATGAAAAATAGTATTGCCTGTAAAATACCGCCTCACTAGTTATGCTATTATGTAAAAAGATGAGAAGTTTTGATCCGGTAGGTACCTGAGGCTTCTTTAAAAGTTTCGTTTCCCAATGTCCATATACCTATTTTTTTTTAAACTACCGACTTCAAAACAAAACACGATAAAGTGAAAAACTTAGTGTTTTACGTATTATGGAAGTGGGTTGTTTTTTTTTTTAAATAAAGTGATATTTTTCATCTGCCATGTATATGAAAAAAACCTTTTGTTAGTCTCCTTTCATTCATCCGCTCAACATGACCAAACCATCTAAGCATACTCTTTTAAATTGTTGTCACTACATCTTCTTTTAAACCACACCGTTGCCTTATCACATCATTCCTCAGCCTATCATTCAAAGTCACACTACACATGCTCCGCAAGGAACGCATTTCCACAGCATTTATTCTGCTTTCATGCTTCTTTTGCCACACCCAACATTCACTTCCATACATAAGCGTAGGCACCAGCACACTATTGTGAACAGCCAGTCGTGCCTTCTTGGGCATCAACTGGTTGGTCACAATTGCATGTGTAGCACCATTCACTTTATTTCCAGCATTCACTCTCCTTTCGACATCTCCATCAATCTTTCCATCCCTTGTAAACAGACTCCCCAAATATACGAACTCACTCACTTGCTCCACACTCTTACCATTTATTTTCACATCACACACCGATACATCCTCTTCTCTTTCAAACACCATGACTTTCGTCTTATTTACATTTATGTTCATTCCTTTCATCTTATATGCTTCATCCATCACAGTCACCATGTCTTGCAACTGTTCTGCTGACGATGCAAGTAGCACTTGATCGTCTGCATAGAGCAGGCATTTAACAGGCATCTGATTCATCGTCAATCCACATTCACCCTCTTTCAAATCCTTCAGACAGTTATCCATGTACAGGTTGAACAGCCACGGTGACGCTACACAACCCTGTCTAACACCCCTCGAGATGGAGAACCAGTTCGTGTATGCCCCATTTATCCTAACACAAGCACTGGAATCCTTGTATAAGGATTTCAGTGCACGTACTAAGCGCCAGTCCACCCCGTACAAGGATAGTGTCGCACACTGTTCTTCCCTCCACACACTGTCATAGGCCTTCTCCAAGTCCACGAAAGCATAGTAGACTTTCTTATGCTTTGCCAGATGTTTTTCGGCTATGCATCTTAAGGAGAAGATTTGGTCCATACAGCCCATTCCCTCTCTAAATCCTGCCTGCGCATCCCATATTTTCTCATCTGTCACTCTTATCGCTCTGTTTATCAAAACCTTCGCATACAGTTTGCCGACAACACTCAAAAGACTAATGCCGCGGTAGTTTTTACACTCCTGCTGAGAGCCTTTTCCCTTATATAGTGGTACGATTACAGCCTTATACCAATCATCCGGTACACGGCCATATCTCCAACACATATTAAAGATTAGGTACAGCAGGCTTGCCACCACCCCGTCACCGCCCTTAAGCATTTCAGCAGAGACTCTGTCGTACCCTGCAGCTTTGCCGACTTTCATCCCTTTCAGCGCTCTTACAATCTCATCTATTTCTATATCATTCTCTTCATTTATTTCTGAACTTGGGTCTTCAAAACCGGCGTCTGCCCAGTTACCCACTCCTTGCACACTATCCTGACAACTAAACAAACTTTCAAAGTATCCCTTCCAGCGGTCCAAGACCTTACTTTCTTCGCTCAGTATACATCCATCTTCTGCTCTTATAACATTCATACTCGATGTTCCTGTCACTCCGCGAGCCAATCATACCTGTTTCCAGAACAGCTTAACATTGGCTCTGGTATTTACATGGCAGATGTGAGTGGATACGCCGGGAGGGGACGCCCTAGGAGGACATATAGTGACCTTATTGGTGATGTTCTTCAGAAAGGTCAGGAGCGAAGTACTCTCAACCGGCGTGCGTGTATGACCAGATGTATGAACGTAAACGAGGCAAAAGGAGTATGTAAGGAACGTAGCAGGTGGCGTTCTGTGGTTTCTGCCTACCCCGATGGGAAGAAGGCGTGAGTTTTATGTATTTTTATTATATTTTTCACTTTTATGATTGGTAGTTACTTACCCCACCAAAATTAATATACCTACATTCACTTGCTAAGTAAGTAACAGTCTCAAGAAGTTATTATAACATCATACTAATTAGTCAGATATTATTACACAAAGTGGAAAAAATACGTATTAATGAAACTTACTCAAAAACTCCACCAATCCACAACACCTTTTCAAACAAAAATAGATTTTTTTCGTCGGTTTGTCAATGACGGCGTTCTGAGGTAAAAGACATTTTAAAAAAACCGGCCAAGTGCGAGTCGGACTCGCGCACCGAGGGTTCCTTATAAACCTGTAGGTATATAAGTAAAAGTTCACACGCGTTCATGAGGAAAGGGGTAGATAGTTAGTTTTTTTTCGCAAGTTTTCCTTCAACAGTGCTTTACGACGTTGCTTCGTACCAAATGTCAAGATTCTGAGTTCACAGCATGTACCCTGTACCCTGATCCTGAGGAAAAGGGTCTTGACAGACAGGCAGATGGACGGACGGACAACAAAGTGATCCTATAAGGGTTCAGTTTTTTTCCTTTCGAGGTACGGAACCCTAAAAAACGAATTGAGAACCTACTCCTTTATTTTTAGGCGGCTAAAAACGACAAGATATCATTTAATACCTACGTTCGGAACCATATTGTTGCATTTCTGGCTATTAAATCTGAAGTAGCAATATGGCGTAACAATGTATTTTATAATGTTCCGACCACCATAACCTGTATACTGGATACATTGTGAAACATTTATCTTACAGTATTTTATTACACCTGCCATTCAGACAAGTACATTCTAGGAAAACGAATAGCTTATCCTCAACTAATACCTAGATATGATACCTACAAGTTGGAAACAAGTGGTTATTCTCTATTGATGATACAGGCGTCTTTAATGTTGTCGCATACCGCTTCTGATTTGATTGTGATCAAAATCAAAATATTTTATTTCACATAAACCTACATGGGCACTTATGAAACGTCAGATTCTAGGTGCACGGTTCCAATTGGTCGTTTCCTATGGAGAAGAGCCGGCAAGAAACTCCATGGTTACTCTTTTAAAAATATTTGTCTTTTACAATATTTTTAGTTACAGTGTTAATAGGTATGGGAGGACAGTGTAGGCCTGTCAAAAAGTACCATATGTTAAACAAATAGACAATGGTATATAAATTTACAATCCACAAGGCATACGACATTCTCACATTTACAAAATACAGAAATAATCTAATAGAATAAAATCAAAACTAATTAAAAATTGTAGGTATATAATGTCAAATAATGAAAATATTATGTCAGAGTTATTTATATGTCAATATCTAATAATAAAAAATAAAAATTAAACACCATTATTTGGGAGCAGTTATTAGAAATTTACATAGTGATGCCGTTTATGAGGAACCAGGGAAGCCACATGTGCAGAGGGAATTATTGCCAAACTTTCTTGTCTTCGACGTAGTCTTTAATCTTATAGTACGCTTTTTTATAAGGACACGTTTGATGTGGGTTTTGAACTTTCCATCGCTAAGTTCTGTAACCTCATCGGATATTAAGCCTAAAGTTATTGTTAAAAATTAGCCCATGAACCTACATACACAAACTCACGCCTGCATGGGTAGGCAGAAACTACCGAACGCCATTACCCGCTACGATTCTTACACACTCCTTTTGCTTTGTTTACGTATTTTTAAGAACTTTCGTATTCAAATCTCAGTCTCAATCTGTCAAAAATACCTCAAATTTTCATACATTTTATGACGAGTTTTTGAAGCTTGATTGTCACCGAGGGGAGACTGCGACTACATTTTGAACGTTTTTAATTACGGGAATTGGCCTTCTGGTCACGTACGGTGATATATCTAAAGAACATTAGCAATAAGGTTACTGTAGGGTCACTATTAGGTATGTCCCATGTATCCCGGGCAGGAACCTGTTCTCCTCTCCTCATAATTTCCATTTATTGCTCTTGTATAACCATTGCGGTTGGGAACAACTGCTTTACTGTGACAGGGATCCATCGTGAGATCTACTCGACTGGCAGCACCACTTCCTCACTTGAACCAGTACTTGTAACATTAAATTAGGCAGCGCTCCTCAGACCGAAAAGTGCGTTGTCAAATGAACAATGCAGGATGAAAGGAAATGAATCTGATCCACAGGAAATCGGACATTGATTCAATTGACGGCCGCCATTGTCCGCAGTCGACCGTCACGGGCAGTTTTAACTATCGTATCGATGTATATTAAATTATTGGTAATTGTTAAGTAGGAGTGTGTCGGGAGCGTTTAAATGGTAGGACAATAACTTGGGTGCAAGTCGTGGACAAGTCGGAGTATTTACATATTGTACAAGTCTACACTATATTTACAATTGTATACAAAATAGGAAGGATAAGAATCTGTAAAATATACAATGACATGAATATTTACTTACTTATTATTACGTATTATTTAATTGTCATTATTGTGAATGTGCAGTGGTGGCCCAGTGGTAACGGCCGCGACTTACGAGGTGTAGGTCGTAGGTTCGAACCCAGTCAGGCGCTTTCCTTTGTGTAAATTATTTCATCACCACTGCTCACAAAATGGTGAAGGAAAACATCGTGAGGAAACCGGCATGTCTAAGAACCAAAAATTTGAAGACATGTGACATCTACCAACCCGCACTGGGCCCGCGTGGTAGATTACGGCCCACTCCCTCTCACAGAGAGGAGGCCTGTGTCCCAGCAGTGGGAACATAATAGGCTGATTATGTATGTATGTATGTATTGTGAATGTTAAGACTATGTGGGTCATTGTTTTTTACCTTTGTGTTTTTTTATTATTTTAGTTAGTTTTAATCTTAATCGTGGTCTGGCGGTTTGAGTAATTGTGCGGCCTACCCAAAGTATTTTCTTTTGGTATAGTTCGTCGTATCGTTGAGCTCCTTATGTTATGAGTTGAGCTGCACGATTACTGACAAGTGCGTGCACTGACTGGACAGGTCCACTCAATCTGTGTGGTTCTTTCCTCTAAAGACCATTTCAGACACCAATCCACATGGTCTTCACATGATCTGACCAAGATTATGTCTGGACTTTAAAAGAGAATGTGACCTCTGCGTTTGTTTCGGCCTTTCTTCTCAGAGTAGTCAGATAGGAAACGCCGATCTCAACTAGTTTAAAAAAAAATGTTTGACCTGTAAAAGTGTTTGTACAAACCTACTTATATAAATGAAATCATTAATCATACAAATTGATTCTTTTCCTTCCTAATTATGAGTTATGGGTTGGGTATGGTTATGGGTACAATCATGGTATTTAGAACTGCACAAAAACAGAGCACGGTTAATTTAAAATCGTCATGAAATAAATGTAGTCCATCATAAAGATTTAGTTAAAAGTGAGAAAACCTAAGCAAATGTACATGAGAGGCTTTCACACTTTCCTCAGATAACTATTAAACTTTGTAAAGAAATAAGTTATACATTAAGTTAAGACAAAAAGCAAAATGTTTGAATAACCGTACCCTCTTTAACCATAGTTGATTTGCCTTGGTATAAGTTTGAAAGACTTACGTTTCGACATCCCTCATAAATCATTGAGGCAATCCATTCCTGAAAACGAAAGAAAATTCTCATTAAAAATCAGCACCATTTTCTTATCTATGTAGACTACCTACTTCACTTCCTATTGTCCACTAGCAGATATTAACAGAAACAAAAAGATGTAATTATGACATTTAAAAGGGCACCCTGTGAGCTTTATTCAAAAAAGCTATTTACAAACTGTAATAAATTAATCGTTCAGACGTTAGGTAGGTATCAATATGATTATGATTAAGTCAAAACAACGATCCTCTAATCAATTATATTAAAAAACACATCTCATCATCACAAAGAAAAAATACGCCACCATCCCCAATACATCAGCAAAATAAAGTCCAGTACACACACTCCCCCATTAGAAAATGATTTAGTCCCGGGGTCCATCGAACCCCACTTTCACTGCAATTAGGTGCGCTCAGAACAATGTGCTGTGATTTTTAAATGATCGACCCCGCTCGACAGATGGCGTGGCTGGCTACCAAGTAATATTGGTAATTGCTTTCCTGACGTACCACTCCCGAATTGGAATTTAAAGAGGTCTAGATCTGAGTGATAAAAATGTGAGAGGATTGACCTTTTTAGGGTCCCGTATTCAACAAGAAAACCTTATAGTTTCGCCATGACTCTTAGTACTAAAAAGCAGGAATTTGGCACGGATAAACATAATAGTCAGGCCGACAAAGTGGTGAAATAAAATCTTCAAAACCATTATTTGATCCATTTATCCGTGTGTGAAGTATTAAGCTTTAAAGTGCTCATTTCTGTTAGAGTCAGATGTCCCACCGATCTGACACCTAAATGGTTGTTTTTGAATAAGTGATAAATTCACGGCAGAAGTAAATATAACGAAGTTAAAAGGAAAACTATCACAACTAAGTAGGCTTTACAAGTTAACGAGTAATACCTAGTCGACCAACTTACATTAACAGTTGGAATGTATGGGAGAACATGTTTTTCAACCACAATATTAAGTTTGTTCTTGGGATAAACTCATCCAACTACTGAACTCTTCATTGTGCGTGGTCCGATACGCACTTGGTCGATTTTTTTGCTTGTTTGGGAAGATCAAAGAATTTGTGATAGGTAATTAAGCCCGTCATCTGGTTGTACCTATGACCTAGGAAAAACAATGATCTATAGACCTGAAAGATGGTAGAAATGATGATGAAAGTCGTTTTATTACTAATTGAGAAAGTTAATAAGTGCAAGTAGACCTCTATCAATAAGTATGTTTATTTTATGGATCACTTTGCGCTTAATACGGTCACTGAGACATTAATGCTAAGCTACATAAGTAAAAGGTTTTTGAATGAAGTTTAGTACCGCATACAATTTTTTTTAACTACATATTATCACGATACCCTCATTATCAACTTCTACCTTATAGTTTAGTAGTGCATTTGTTTCAACAGGGAATCCGTGGTACTATTCTGGTAAGGGTTGTAATTGGGAAATTGGCATTAAAAAAAAATTAAAATAATAAAAAAAAATTGTTTCCAAATAGTGCAAACAATATTATAAAAGTGTAAAAGCTTAAAAAATTCCCAAGTTATAAACGTTTTCAAATAATTGGTAGACAAAGACAGCACTATCTTAGAAGTGACGTCACGACTATGTAACTGCATACTAGCGCCATACATTATCCGTACGCGACAAGGACGGGAATGATCCCCTCCAAAAACTTTTACATCGATTTAACAGATTGTCTCGTTTATTTTATTTTTACTATGCCTTCTTTGAAATTACATATTTTTTCGAACTTCTTTAATATTAGTCATCACCCCTTTTATTAAAACTGTTCCTACATTTCTCTTCATTACCAATTGCCAAAGATCACACATTTCCAATAAACTAGTCCCATCGCATCTAAACAAAGCCCAATATTTACTCGAGCGTCAATACGAGGAAAATCGTTTCATAATTAAAATTTCCAGCGGAATAATATTAAAGGCACTCAGCTTAATTTGCCAGCATTACGTACGCCTCGCTGTTTATTGGCGTCGAGAAATTAATATTTCGCGCCGATATCAAAGTTCACGCTCAACTAGCCACCCCACGAGGTCGGCAATAACTACACTCCGGACGAATTGTCGCAGGTGAAAATGCGCTTATATTATTATTTTTTACCTTGTATTGGAAAGATCAAACGTTGTCGTGGTGACGGGGGCGCCCGGGGATTATCGCGAATTATTCACGTGCCATAAAGCGCAAATTACATCGGCAACACGTGCCAGGCATGCAATATGGGGCTCAGCGGGTTAGCTCGCAAAACAATCGCCACTGGATGCCGATTGCCTGGATACCGTGAATTTGTGATTCGAATTAGAGGATGCTCGAAATTCGAATTTTAAGATACCCATTTTCGATCTGCAGCAAGAATCAACAGCGTCTATAATAATACCAGCCTATTTTTGTCCCACTCTTCTCATACAGAGAAGGGTTGGGGATTTAAGTTTACTTCACAGATGTCAGTAATTTCCAAGATAAACTCAAAAAATAACTTATGAATTGAAAAGGTCACATTGGTACTTGCTCGGATTTTAACCTACAATATCGTGCATGAGATGCGAGGCCTTAACCACTGAGCCATGACGACATTCGAGCAACGATAAACAATATGTTAAAATATATCATTACTGTTGTAATATATTATATAACAACACAAAAATTTCAATTCAATAAAACAGTTAACGCGCACCCCCAATTGAATAATTAAATTGCATGTAATTATTACCTCATACATAGTCCAACGCAACAGACGTAATCCGAAATTATTAAACAAATAATCGTAGCATTACATTATTCCACATACGCGGAATATTTCCGGATAACAATTAATTCAACGTCACTAAACAAATAGCGTGATTGGGGTTCGACACCGCGTTCTATTCGAGCACCTATTAAATTCTGAATGCGAGGTTAATCCGCAATTACCGCCTAGTTATCGCCGGAAGACGGCGGAGATAGTTAGGGCCCGGAAAATATTCCGTTCACTAATTATTCCGCGTAATTAAACGCGAGCATTATCGTGCGACGCCGCTGCCACCTGGCGGCATTGTGCGAACGTGATTTACTGCGATCCCGTTGCGATTCCATTGCAGTAATCGGCCTCTTTTTGCACCAATTAATTATCGAATTGCTCGTATTTAATAATTGCTGTGAAATTAATGTGAAGAGGAACTATCGATTTTTCGAGGTTTCTTGTTATGGTAATTAACGTTTTTACGAGATTTTGTAATTAGTTGTCAAAATATTTTTAAATCGAGTATGTTTTTTTTAGTTTTTTACACATTCCATCTTGGTTCCTAACCTAATAACCTACTTTAAAGAAGCAATCAGGGCACTAATTTCAACCCTTCCCAACATAAGACAACCAGGAAATCAAGAAACGTGCGATGCCCACATTACTTCAACACACTTCACAGCCACTCATTATCCTCCAGCATCCAATACACACAACTAATCATTCCATCCTCTCCCACAATTTGCGGGAACCGAAAAAGGAACGCGAAATATGCTTCGGCCGAGATGAAAAAATATTAACAACAACAATGTGGGTGTTATCAGGCCAGTCCCTTGGTCCACTCTTATTACGAACCTCAGGCCTCTAATTTGGTCCCAGAAATTCCTCTTATTTCCCCGTCGCCTTCCGAGGCCGAGGCCTTCTTGTAATGAAACGATATTGCAAACAAATGAAAATTCTTGTACTTACTTGTAGGAGTTCTAGGTGAATGTTCTATGGTTTCAGACCGCTAAGTTTAAGAAAGTTTTCGAGTTTTGTTTATGCCTGTTTTTTATAAGTCCCACTTTCTACTTTCTTTAAGTTACAAACTTTATGGCTTTTTTGCAGCTTTTAAATAGTACTGTAAGGAATTTGCTTCGTTTTACCTACAACAAGTAATTAATCAATTTACGACGCAACCTAATCTCCACATCTTTTAACCCCAATTATGACAAGGCAATAAAACTTGATGAACGCCAGCCTCTATTTCTAAATCCTGTTATTAATTAAAAATAATTTAGTTGTGTTGAGCAGTGTCTCATATACATGTACTTAAGTAATGCTCATTAGTAATTAAGGAGGGCTGGTGAGGACGGGAGGCAAAATATTTTCTCGAGCCCGCCCCGGCCAGGCGCTAGGCGCGGTAATTAAAAGAACAGAGCCGAGCCGAGCCCCGAGGAAAATCAAAAATTATTATTGTTCACGCATATTTTCTTCTGGGGTAATATTTTGATATTGAAGTATGGAAGTGGGAAGATGTTTGTGTGAAGATATTTTTCGTGAAAACGCATAATTTTTATAAAGTAGGTACTCTTAAAGTTTGTTCAAGTTGAAACTTGGTCTATCCAAAGTGATAGCGTTTTAAAAATTCAACCAAAAAATTCGTCACTTAAATAATTTCCAAACTTAAAAAACATGCATAACAATTTAGTTTTTTGTTTTAATTTTAACAGTAAAACTTTTTTTAAATCCCAACAGGAACAAAACACGAATGCTTCAATCCCGCGTAAACGCAACACAAAATATTAACGACAACGTCATTTTGTTAATGAGGTAAGAACAAGCGGCTGAGAGTCGCGTCATTAGGGCGCGGAGCGTCAAGCGGAGCGGGCGCGACAAAGCTCCCAGAATTAATGACACCTCGTGAAAAGCCGAGATGAGTTATTTTCGAGAGGAAAAGGCGCACGTGAAGTGCGCGGTTGTTTTACATGCGCTGTGACGTTTTGTTTGAACTAACGAGGTCAATAGTGAGCCGTTCACGGCTTGGAGCGCGTTGGTAACAACTTGCCTTGGGTTTTGTTTATGCTGGAGCTCGTTAAAGATTTGGCTAGGAAATCTAAGGTTTCATTGGTGTTGAGTAAAAAAGATAGGTAATTAGATGTTTTTTTCTTAAGAAATAGAATTGAACACTCCTGACCAGCGTTGAGCAGCGTATCGTAGCGTTGCGTAGCGTATCGTAGCGTTGCGTAGCGTAAGCTTTGACGGCGGGCGATTAAATACCAGAACCTATCTTTGAACACTTGTTACGTGAACGCCAAAGAAGACAAAAACTGGAGAAACGTTTGGCTACCAGTTTTGCAAGCCCTTTTTTTTTTAAGTAGGATATCATCAAATGACTTCTCCCGCTCTGGGTGGAGTGGGAGGGCGTGCCAGACTTTTACTGACTAAAACCCACCCGTGTTCCTTCAGTTGCCTGTGCCAGGGCTATGTTATCTCTTTCGAACAACCAGCGACCCTGGCTGGCATCGGCCCTAACGGACCCGGTCAATTAGTGCTGACATCTCTTTGAGGCGCGCGTGGAACACGACGCGCCGTCGACCCTGGCCTGGTCCTTACCAGTCGGCGTTGTTTTTTGGCAGAGTTTTGCAAGCCCTACGGTGGAATTTTTCATGGAACAAAATCACAGTCCACATTCCCACACAGTTTTTTTATAAACAGGAACACGTCACTCAATTCAAATAAAAATCGCGCGAAAATCAAACCTCCCGCGATTCGTATCGCATGTCGCGCCCGCACGAACACATCTCGGTTTTCTCTTTAAAAAATATAATTAAAAAAACAGTATAAGGTTGATCACAAGTGCCGATAACGCTTGTGCTACCGTTTACGCGCCCTTTGTCCGCGATGATAATAAAAACTCGAACAAAAGAGGCAGAACAAGGAGCAGTCGTTGCCTCAAACACGCCCCACTTGACAGATAAAAAAAACATGATGTAACCTGGACTCGGTTTTCTTATTGCGTTCCCAAGCACACATGGGTTGATGGGATGTTTGGGCACCACGCCGAAATATAATTGCATGCATGAACAGTAGTACATTACTTATGTAACGCTTGACTGCACGTAAAAATACATAGGAGAGTCTATAAAACAGAAACAAGCAAGTTTTCCATGTTTTGCAACTTCGTTCGGAAAATGTTAGTGTAAAACTCTTGATCTACTTATCTCCTGTAGATCTACGAAGTAGGTATGTAGGTGAGTTATCAAAGAACTTGATATAAGTATGTGATTCTTAACACAATATATCTTCTTAGCCATTATGAACACGTGCGTTTTGTCGCCCTAGTATTGAATTGTTAAATACAAAATCACATGAATCTACGCTACCTAATGATAGTACAGACGAACACAAAATTCGAATGGACAAATTTTTATGTATGGCGCCAAAAACATCCACCAAAATTATGTAAAATAAAAGGTCCACATAAAATTGAGTAGGTTACATAAATCTTTGATTAACTTTCAAATAATTAAATAGAAGCGTACTACTTTAATCCGTATGTAAATCGTATTGGATGACAGCGACACCGTCGATTACAACTGGTCATCCATTTTAATTTCAGCTAACTCGGGTCCACATTGAAAAAAATCGAAAAACTTTTGGACTCGACTGTACTCTGCGCACCTGGGTCGCTGGGGGCTCTTATTCAAATGCAAATCAAACGTTCCATTTTTAAAATCTACCATCTCGGCACTCCTTGCTTCCGGAATGACTTATGTCCAATAGCCACCAACATGAATCCTAATGTGCGAAGGAATTACAACCTCACTTCTGACTGGGTACGGTTGAACTTCCTTTACAAATATTTGTACATACGCCATTACATTGTTGAGCGTAGCTGTCGTTTGGGACCTTTTAGGGCAAATTTCGAGTACCCAGGTGTGCTCCCGATCCGGTTAAGGGAAACGTCCTTGTTAGGGATTCTCGTATAAAATCGTTTAATGGTTTGTTTTTAATTTCATTTTTACATTCAACGAGTCTATGTAGTAAATTATTGGTAATAAAATGGTTGAGTTTTATTGGGAGTATTTGTAATTCGATCAGTTTCTACACAATGGGGATTACGTAGTGAATGAATTCGATGCTCGTGGGTGGGTTATTTTAATACTATCGTTACCTGCATATTTAGTACACTGTTTATTTGTGAACATTAGCTCTATATGGGAATTCAAAATAGCTTTAATCCTCGACAATGAGCATTACATAAATAAACTTGTGATTAAATGTTTGATCACGATGTAATTGTTTGTACCGACATGCAATTATTAGCTCGACTAGATTCAAGTAAATTAAAGAGTTGGACAATTTTGTATAGCCCAAATGTAAAAAACTCTACCTACCCTTAAAAGCTATAAATCAATCAATCAGGTATCCCTTCCTTAACAGAAAATAGCCAGAAAAAATTAATGGACCCCACACGGGTTTGTCAGACAGCATGGCACCAACAACCTGTCCAACCCATGTTGGACCCACCTTTGTTCCAACCATTAATATACTAAGGAATACTAAGTGTAATATTGGAGCCAATGTTGTAACAAAGAATTGGTCACCAACCGACGTTCCTATCATAGAAAGCTAATTTTTTGCGTTCTTGTTAAAATATTTTTTATCGATATAGAAAGAATCATTAAAAAAACGATATAAAAATTGTATGCAAATTTAACGTTGGCATATTAGGAAATATATAATCAAATAAGTATTACAATGAAAATTTATTTATCTTTTGAAATTACTACAGTAAATTCAGACCTCACACAGCAGACAGCATGGCACATTCCTACATTTATCACCTACCCAATCTACGTTGGACTGAACATTGATCAAATAATCAATCATTCATGTAAAGAATTTGGAACCTAATAAATTGGCCCCAACATTGGCCACGTTGGGCATTGGACATAATTAATGACTGTCGTAAATATTGTTTCGAAAAGGCTCAAAAAACTGTCGATGGCTTTTGGCACTCTAACACAATAGAGTGACATAATAGAGAAGGAATGTAGAGTGGGAGACGTGTTAATTTGAAGATCTGCGAAATTATAAATGTTTATGGCATTTATTTTAGTTTTTATTGGTACGTCATTTGGTCTATGATAATGTGTTTATTGATACGTGGGTGTCAGAAAGAAAGATGTTTGTACGTGGCTATGTGTTGGTTTAAGCTGGTCATGAACATGGAGCCGTAGAAATGTTCCGTCGCTTATCGAAAACAAAAATCTGCTGTTTCATAGAAAAGTGCAATACTTACCGACCTGTATTAACATCCCCGTGTTAATACTCACAACTGAGACCTTGGTTATATCACAAGAACAAAGAAAATGGTTGAATACTCACAAGGTTCAAACTTGATTGGACTCTACACAATCTGATCATTCCAGAATGATCCCTCTCCCAAAACGTGTTCCACGTTGTCACGCCTTGAAGGGCAAAACCTTCTCAACCATTTTGACAGCTACAACCTATCGATCCTTCGAATGCTCTTCCACAGAATCAATAGAACTCTGATCTATCTGTACTTGCGCAGACCCACGAAAGGTGTCGCTACTAGTTGCTTTAATTATGAATTTTTTGCAACTTCTCAGCGGTCAGAATGCAATGAACAGCAACCGTTTTTTTTTAAAGATGAGTGATTTCAACACATGGGGGTTCAGAATTCTGTACTGAATCCATGATAACAGGGTGTGCGTCGATATCTCTGCCAACCTGTATACAACGAGTTTACATAATCATTGAAAGATCTTTTGGCATCTTAAGTATACCACAAGGACATGCGAGAATATATTTTAGCACTTTATATTGAATCCGACATAAATCAAATTACAGATAAATCATATAAGTAACTCCTAAGAAAAAAAACCGTAAACATCTACGGATTTATGTCAGTTTCCGAAATGAGATATCAGCCACAATACGATTCACGAATACTTTTTTCCCATAACTCAAAAATAGTTTATAATTCATGTTTCGCCACGCAAATCAGAAAATCATAATAATACAACGAATAAAAAAGTATCGTCTATCCGAAGACGGGTCTAGAGGCCACACAAAGGGCTCTCGTAGTTCGCCAATAATAATAGCTAATAGTTTTCTCAAGTTCCATGCAAAAGTGATTTAGTGCGCTCAAAAGTCAGGCAGTAAATCAAAGAGCTATCTCGAACCGAATCGACCACTACTCGATCTTATAATGATCCCGAAGGACACGTGCTCTCTCATTATTTGAAGTTATTCCAGATTTAAAATAAATTTTTATTGCGCCATCTGTCATAAGGGAGATAAAACTCGTAATGGCGTTTGCGGGAGTCGACTCTTGCGCAGGGCATCATTCCCGCACTGACATTTACTGTCGATGAACTTAAGTTTAATGTTAATGCCGTGAGCAATGGCATTTCCCTCATTACAGGTCCAACGCGATGCGACTTATGGTTTATTACTCGTCAAATGTTAACATATTATCGCATTACCTTCAATAATGGCGTCGTAATTTTTGAAACTGATGACACCGTTAATGATCTGAAGCTGTGGTTTTAGTGGCGTTAGCATATTTGAGAAAGCTCTATGGTTTTTCTTGGCAGATTATAGTTTGATAGACAGGTACTCAAACAAAACTGTGAGGCATCTCTTTAATATAGTCGAAAAATGTACACACACTCTATCTGTAAAATTTCTAGTAAGGAAAATAACATTTTTATTTCATAAAATAATTAAAACACAAATGTGCAGACAACTCTCCATACATGCTTCCCGTCCCTATTGTCAAGACAAAACCTCTTACTAACAAGATCGTACTCGAGGAACCAGCACTTCAAAATATTCAATAACATACCCCCGAAAAAACAAGGTAAGCTCCACTCGAAACTCCATCCAGGCAAATTAAATTTATACACGAAATGTAATAACAGTGGGCATCAAAAGGCCTCGACTGTCCGTGCAGAGCTTTCCTTTTAATTAGAGCCTAAGTACTCGTTATAAAACAGGATCTTCCCGAACAGACAAAGAGCGCTGTACTAACAAACAGCGCGAATGTAAAAACGTGGATAAATAAGTGGAAAAATACAGGTAAGTCCAAGAGGTTTTTTTTGTACGGTCCGGCCGGCCACTTAGGTCATCCTGCGAAATAAAGGCCCAAGTTTTTTATATCGCTTTTAAATGCGAGGCCCGTACGTCCAGCCGGACCACCTCACCCCCCTTGCCTACGATAATGTGAAAGGAAACAAACGAAAGAAAATGTTTCCGAGCGCCCCGTTCGCTTTTATTGAACAGTCTTTTTCGTAGTTTCGATTGCAAATAGTTCGTGTAATTCAGTTAGCTCGCTCTCGGTGATACGAACAAAATGGAACACTATAAAATATCTTAAAGGTGAAGTTTACCTGAGTTAAAAAGCAGCGTATTTACAAAATCAGCGAGACGCGTAACGACGTACTGTGCCGTTTCGTAGAAAACGGCTTTACACCGACGATCCATTGTTTGCGTATTATGTTGCGTGAAACGCTTTGCATCTCTTTTGTCGCGCCGTCGACAGAGCGACTCAAAAATAATATTACTGTAATACCTGTAATATTTTAACGCGAGTTTTTCGTTAATTATATAAATATTGGTGCGTGACGTCGTCGGGTCGGTTTTAACGTGCGTTCTTTTAAATAAATCTTGGGGTGTTTTCTACCCGCATTTGACTGAAGTCTTCATGAGTGAAGCTATCCGTTTTCAATTTGGCCGGCGGAGGGATAGTGCTCTTTTCGTCCGCGAGGGGGCGCCACCCGAGCGTTTGAAGCGGTGATTAGTAATGTGGCGGGGGCTTATGGTGAAATAATCTTAGTGGAGCCATTAATGAGAAAACATTCGGTCGGGGATGGCTGACGATTAATTAATTTCTTTTGATTTCTGTCCCAGAAGATATTACGAGGGGAGTTAGTAGTTAACTCATATGGCTTAACAGTATGAGTGCAGATTAATGCACTCATTCTCTTGATGTTGTCATAATAAAGCGAAGAGAAATATAAAATAAGCACTGCAACATCACCATCATCATTTCGTCCGAAAAACGTCCTCTGGTAGACATACGCCTCCCCGACAGGTTCTGTGCCTCTCGCATCCATTAGAAGCATCTACACTATTTACATCGCTACATTGTGGACTACTATCCTACACCTTTTTTTATTTTTAGTGTGGGAAATCATCAAATGACTTCTCCTGCTCTGGGAGCGAAAGGGCGTGTCACACTTTTACTAAAACCCACCCGTGTTCCTTCAGTTGCCTGTACCAGGGCTACGTTATCTGGTACTATCCTATACCAAGTCTCCTACTAGACCCCTTTACAAATGCGACCAATAAAACCTATCTCCAATTCTGGAGCTTATTGGAAACTTTCTACTTTTCATATCCAAGTAGAACCTCATTAGAAGCAACCGTAAATCTCCTACCAAACCATATATCGTCAAGTCCCTTTTGGCATTTGTACCCAATAGATAGATAGTAAGTAGGTAACTTTCGCGATACAAAAATGAATTTCCAACATCGTAAACAAATAATAAAAGCAAAATGTCGGCACGAAGGTATAATACCTACCTAGACGTAAAAATAAATCGATTTTGTGCTGCTCGAGTGAACACGAGAGGGTAGTCTTATTATAACCCTATAGCTGCGAGACACTCGATTTAATTATTTATATCAGCTTAATTTAATTTCAAATTCTATTGAATTGTTTTTTAAAGTGTCGGGGAATTTATTAATTAGCTGTTGGGTGATACTTGTAGGGTGATGCTTCATAGGGACAGAGGGATAGATAGATTAACTTTTTTGAGGTGTGATTATTTGCTACGAAGTTTTCCATTGCAAAATTGTGTTCACATTGACACCGTCAACAGGGCTACTAACTAATGTCTCCAGACATTCCTGCATTTGGATGAAATAATATGTTTCATAGAGCTAAGACACGCTCTTTACTAGACTTTTTCAGCTACACAGAAACTTAAAAGAGATAGGAAGACCACAAGAATTTAAATTGAAAACCGATAGATTTTTAAAGATAGCTATAGCGCTTACGAAGTTTGATGTTTTGTACTGAAGTTCTCCATAACAGGACTGTATTTAGGATTCACATGTCGTTTTGCCTATGCTTTATTTTATTGAAAAATAAAATAAAGTAGAAGTAGTAACAAGTAGTATAGTTACAAGTAGTAACCTACAAATAAAAATGAAGGCCTGAAAAGGTATGATTTAATGGAACGACGCTCAAGCAGAGCACGGAGCAGTGGTGGCCCAGAAACTGTGAAGGAAAACATCGTGAGGAAACCGGCATGTCCTTGAACCAAAAATTCGAGGACATGTGACATCTACCCGTGACCTGTGGCATATGGCACGGGGCCACGTGGTGGATTACGGCCTACTACTTCTCATCGAGAGTTGTCCCAGCAGTGGCAACATTATAGGCTGAATATATACAATGCTCAAGCACGAATGACGATTGAAACTGACTGATTTCCTAAACCTCATGTTAGTGCACCCAACAACTGCCCAATAATAATAAAAAAAACAAACAAAAAAAAAGTCAGCGGATTTAAAGCTAATAAAAAAAACGATTACATAAATCACATTTGTAAAAAATCTTAACAGCGAGATTCAGGTAATTGTATAACGCCACCTATCGAGCTTTGAGGAATCTAACAGTCAAACAACTCTATACGCTATTTCTAAAAGAAAGAAAGAAAATTTATTTATTTGACCCAGGTTAAGACACACAATATTCACACAAAACAAAACAGAAGAAAATAGAATTGTGTGCCTCACTCTGTTTTCTATTTGACATCGAGATAATATTGACTTAGCTCAACCCAGTTGCTTACTTCAATCAAGGCTATACGCTCCTATACACTGCCACGACCGATGTAGAACCTACAAACTCAAACCACTAAACCTAAAACAAAAACCAAAGAGCAAAAACAATGAAAACAAACACCAAAACCAAACAAAAGTGAACTACAGAAACCTCGTAAACGCTAAACAAAGATATTTTTGGTTTTTCTTAACAACAAGCAAACAGTAAATTGTTTCTGAAACAACTCCGAGGTGCTCGTCAGTCGAAGCCTCCACTACCGAAAGTTCGGCAACGATATAGAAACCAACAAAATGACAGTATTACAACCTTTCTAAGAAGTAAAACAAAGGTAAAAAATACTGCTTATCGAAAGCCTTGGTCATGAAACTGTTGCTACGATCGGTTACCTTCGAGTGTTGCGTTCGAAACAATCATGACGTCGATGATTGTCATACCTGCTCATTCGTGCTAAGTAATGCAAAGGTGGTCGTGGTAACATAATAATAGCCACAAGAGTCAATCATCAAGGTAAATCAAATGCTTGCAGAGGGAGGTCCGAAGATGGAACCATGCAAAACATACCGAGGCCCCTTCGTGCCTCGGAAAGCAGTTGGTCTGTAATTTGTAGATTTTTGACAGTCGTTACTAAGGGGTGTCGTTTTACCCAGTAACTGGGTTGTGGAGGTCAGGTAGGCAGTCGCTTCATGTGAAATACTGGTATCCGTCTGTATCCGGTTTGACTGGAAGTCGAGCTCAACATCATCGTCGGGAAAGGGCTCGGCAGATTGATTAATGATCAGTATTAATCAATCATTTAATGAAATAGAAATTTAATAGGTTTGGTTTAAATATTTATTGTTCCCCAGGACAGTTTTTATTTTTATTTTCTTTATTCAAAAGGAAAGGGCTTTGTCGCACATGCGATTATGCCGCACTGGTTGGTTTAACAAAATCATACTTATCTATTTAACATAACCTTGGCATAGCTAGTTTGTAAAGTAATCTAGCTGCATCAGAAAGTGGCACAGCTAGAACACTATTACAGTAACCTATCTCTCTAATCCTACAATCTAAGTTATTTCTAAATTCGTCGTTGCGTCGTGTTTACATCATCAACGGAAGTAGTACAAAAAAACACAGTTTGTCGTTGTTAAACCCCCAGGATAGTGTAAGTATGAATATGAACCAGAACTATTTTGAAAATGGTCTCTGTTAAAAACATTTAACTTGTCTCCGAACACGAAATTCCATTGGCGATACAAAACTTATGACAAAATCTTTATTCGATGTTTTTGTCCATTATGAAATTCGCAAATCACACTAGATTTGATCTTAGTAAAAACACTGTATAACAGATGCAACCCAAACTCCGCGCCAAAATGGAAAACAGTTCCGCCAATCTTACTACAACAAAAAAAAACTGAGCCATAATCAAATCATCCATTCCCGATACTTTTTTGACAGAATGTATAAAACAAAGATGGAAAACCTTTAATTCAAAAACACAGCAAAAAACTTAAACTTTTTAAATTCGTTATTACAATCGCTTTTCAAACACTTACCCTAAAAATCTGTCGGAAAATTAATTTAACATAAAGACACTCGAAATTAATTCGCCCATTGTAATCACAGGTTTGAGCAATTTATAACCTTGAACGGTAACATCAATGTGCTAACATTGGTAACCTGTGCAAATCGAAAACTTGGTCCAGGTTATTGCTCGTACAATGTCACTCACACCAAGTTAAGGGTCGATCTTTGTCGGGTTAGATTTTGCCCTGTTCTTCACAACTTGGAAAAGCTTTACAAGAGAATTAAAATGAAAACTCCTTCTTCTTTCTGTTGAATTTCAAGGAGCTGAACTTGTACATTGTTTGACTATAAAAATTATTTTAAGAAAATGGTATGAAGTGAAGAATTTATTACTTTATGGTTCAATGGGAGCAAAGTTGGAACAATTCTTTAGATTTAGGCAATTTTTTTTTTTGATAATGCATGATTGCATCTAACACTCATTGGTTCAGATCGTCGCCTGCCATGTCTACTAAATCATCATAACTTTCACGCGGTTCGGTTTGGAAATCACTTCTACATGACATTAGGGACTGTCAAACTTAACCTTTCCAGTTTGTCATACTTGCTTATTTAAATTGCAATATATTTCTTAATATTTAATTGATGTTTATTTTAGAAGTATTAAGAAACAGAAATTAAAAACCAAAATAAGAATGAAAATGAGAAAAAAATTAATGAATTATGATGAATGAATGATGATGAGTATTAAATTACTGAATTCTTTTTGGTTTTATATTATTTTGTCTACATCTATTATCGCAAGCATGCTGGAAGGGATTTCTTTAGAAATAAATATCTCTTTCTCTCTCAATCATCTTTGTTCGTATTTTTCTGTTTCTTTCTTCTTGTCTGTTTATATGTGTGTACATATTCAGTTAAATTAATTAACAAATAAACTGTTGTGTGAAAATTATTGACCTACCTACGTAAAGCGTAAGAGCCCTGACAAAAATATTTGTAATCAAGTACCCTTATCAACCCACCAGTGCAGTCGTTTCAATGACCAATATGTATTTATACAACATTTACCTCCGAGCAAAATGTGTTGTTTATAAAAATTACCTAATAATAGCCCTTATCTCGTAAGAAACTAAGTGGTAATTAGGTTAAACTGGGTACGGGCAGTCGGTGCGAACGGCAAATTCCTATTGTGGCGTTATCGTCGGCCCCCAGTCGCAACCGGGAGGACTGCCGTCAGCCAACTTTAATTCGCTTTTACTAGGCAAATTTTTAATTCAATTCAGTTTTTATTTTTAATTGTTTGTGTCTGCTTTTTTATTTAAATAACATGTTAAAGTTGTGTTTGTTTTGGTGGCTTTATTTTGTGTAAACGCTAAAGAAAAGTTAGTTTTCCGTGTAGGCACTTAAAATTCAGAAAATTAAGTTTTTTTTTCAATGAACTAGTTTCTTTCCTGTTAAATACATGGGTGACTTGAAATAACATACCAAATATCATTTCTATCACAGTCAAACCTACGATCTCTAGCAAAAGATGAAACACATCTCCAAAAACTATAATCTCCAACATCATCATACTTTCAATCAATCTTTTCAATTTCCTACACGAAATTCGGTAGTAGGGTGTCACCATCATTCGTGTCTAAAAGTGAGATAATGCTGGGGAGCCACGTGCGCGGACACACTCCATCGAATAGCAATACGTACCCAATCAGGATTAAACAAATCCCCGCGGGCAAACCCGGGGAAAATAATTACGACGAGCCCGGGCTAATCAAGTGCTGAGTATTAAGGAAAAACTCTTGTAATGTGTCCTCATCCTTAGAATGACATTCGGTTTACTGTTATTTTGGGCATTTCGATTTGGAAGTAGACTGTTTTTTGTTTATTATCGCTCTTGTAGACGAGGCTTTAGGGGAAATGTTGTTGATGAACCCTTTGGAGTTAGCAACAACAAATAGCTTTTTCTTGAATGACTTTGCATCCTCAAGCTGTTCAGCAGTTTTCATTATTAAGAAGATTCTTATCAGCGTATATGAGTCACAAAACAAACTATGTTAATCTAGTAAACCATTCAAATAAAATCATACCGTCATTCAACATATTTTTTTTTAAATCCACGATTCGAGTAAATCCAATCGGAAAGATCGGAACTCAGAATAAATGAAGTAGATATATAATTGAAGCCTAAAGGCTAATGTTCATCGGCACGTGATGAAGCGTCACACATCACATCAGTGGGCTCTATGACCGAGCCAATGCACCATTGCACACCCCATCATACCGCGATCGTCTATATCTATAGCAAGAATTTATTTCAAATTGAATACATCAAAGATTTTTATTGCAGCCAAAAGCGCGGCTTTGATTTTGATTATGTATGGACAGGTAGGTGTATTCTGCATGTACTTTATATAAGTGTTATGGGTTAAGCTCTTTATCTATCTAGGTAGGTATTTCTGTTGTGGTTTTTGCACTCATCAGGAGGAGGGTCCACCCAGCAGGAGAGCCTCTTTGCTTACACTCATGGCCAGAATTTGTTATAAATACGAATAGTGGTCATTGCATAGCCCTAGATAGAGGTCAAACATCTCCACATATCCCCAATTTTAGATTGTATACCACAAAATAAAATAAAATCTTTGCAAACCTACATGTCAAAGCGAAGTTAGGCACAACGGCGACCCATATTGAGTTACAGACAAAGCCAAAAACACGTGTGCCTTTAAAAGCACACCTTTTCATGTTGTGAATCGCCCAGTTAGCGTGGAACGTAAGTCGATCGTTTTAGAAGTTCACTTAGGGAATGAATACTAGCGGGTTGCCCGGGCTTGCGGACTGTCCTCGCGCATTCACTACACCCTATATTTTTAATGTTAGGTATTTCTATTCAAATCGACGAACCGATGGAAGGAGACGTCCCAAACGCTGAGAGGTGGCACTGCGTCGATATGGTTGTCGATGTTTTGGTTGGCTTAAAAACACGTAAGTATATTTCTGGAATGGAGTCCGATGTTTCCATTTTATGATTCATAAGAGACTGAAAAGTGGAGTAGAATCAGAAGGGAGTATTAAGTGATGAAATGAAAAATCATGGCCTGAAAATCAGCATAATAACTTTGTTACCATTTGCTACATTTTGTTAAAATTATAAGCAGCACTTTCAATGCATCCTCGATTCATTCATTTCGAGCAAGAAAATATGTAATCAAGAACGTTTACTTTTCATTTATTTTACAACCATGTGATGAACTCTAATTAGGATCCAGAATTTTTACAGGCCAAAAAAAATCTGTGGCTGGGTAATAATGGCCAAGACAAAAATTCGCGATAAGTTACATCCCTAATCGCTAGGAAAGCCCGTCAACCAATTACTCTGAAAGACTCGTGGAACATGGAGGCATTTCAATTTGGCTTATTGGCTCATGTGCGCTTGGATTTTGACATCTTTTTCCCTGTCCGCCACTCATTTATTTCCATTTCATCAATCAGCTATTACTTACCAACGAATTGCTTGTAAGTACTTGTTTTTTGTGATTAGGTAAGTAATCTCTTTAAGATTTGGAAATGATTTCAATTTTTATATAACGAGGGAAAAATGCTGTTGTTCCGATATGAAAGTTTTCTGAAGAAATTATTTAGTTACTAACGGTGAATTTCACCAATAAAACCGAACGAGATCAGCAAATAAACTAGGTTTACATTTTTTTCTATGCAATATTGACACTGACATCTCTTGAACGCGTTTTAGATGTGCTGATCGCGTTCAGTTTCATTGGTGAAATCGGCACTTAATATATTAACATGATTTATGACACGTACTGTATCTTAAAATGATGTTTATAAGACAACAATCTGATGAAGGTATTTTTGGTTGTTTTTTTTTTATAATTTAGCAGGAATACCAAGGTGTAAGGTGCAATTTTTCTGTCACTTTCAGCCAGCCAAAGTTCAAATGAATACTTTGTGATAACCCAGTGTTAAACAGCACAGTCCTCATGTATTACCGATGCTTCTTTACTGTTTATTGTTAGTTAATGGTAGGTGCTTGTCTAGGTTAAAGCTTCAAATAAACAGTTGACTTGAAATAAGCCCTAACCCACAAAGTTTAAACAAAAAAATATTTCAAATATTTATGCATTAAATAGCACTAAAGGCAGTTCACACGAGCGCAGGTTGCGTGAAAAATGAGCGGCTCGCGGCGATAGCGGCCGCGCCGCCAGCCGCCTAATGAACTAGAACGACGATAGCGTGACCCCGTGTGCACGGCGCTTTACTTCGCACTGCACACAGATTAGTATTTAATGTTAGAAAAAATAAAATAAACTGAAAACTATTGCTATTATAATTTTATTATTTTTGGTTATGTTTGAGACAATAGGTAAGCTGCCTCAATGATTAAGAGCTGATTTACCAATGAAATCTACCTTTAACACTACGTTTAAAACTACTGTTAAGAGTTACGTACATTTTTTAGTTAGTTAAGTACATCTTTGTGGAATATTGACACTGACAGCTCTTGAACGCTTTTTAAATGTGTTGAACGCGTTCAGGAAAAATCGGCACTTAGATGTCGCAAGAGTGGCTGCTGTGACTATCGTAAGTTCACTGTTTGGGCAAATATGATGTCTTCAAACGGCTAGAAAAATCTGAATTTGTTTTCAGAATTCTGAAGGTTTTGTGAAAACAAAAAGTCATTTTGTGGAATCTCCTGAAACTCACAGATCAGTTTAATGTTGGTTGGTGGATTTGGAGTCCTTGCGCAGTTATTTTAACTGTGACAGAAGCAAACCAACAGACACCTTATTGCAATGAGATTAAAGATCAGTGATTATGACAGTGATGCAAAATTCGGAAGTCAAACAACTGTTAGAAGGACAGTAAAACCTCTTCTGTTACACAATTTGAACAATTCCAATTCCAAACTACGAAACAGATGTCAGCCTACTTCAATAAAATGCTCAACCACAGCCAAAATTCAATTAAAATAATAACACAAACACATCGCCGCCTGCAGTAGGTACGCGATGTAATGTCTCCCCGATCGGGCACAATATTCAAATACGGCTTCATCTATTTACGTCCCGTTGCGTATGTCCTATTATCAGCGAATGGCATCTGCACCCCAGTAGGGCTTTATTCTAAGACTTTTTAGCGAGAGTGTATGGAGGTAATCAAATAGATGCTTGTATGGGGAATGTATTGTAGTCTGTCTGTAGGACAAAGTAGGTCCCATTACTGTGTGTTATTGGGCTATTCTAGAATTGTTTGTTAGATTTGCACCAAAAGTTTTGAGAAGATAAGTACAAAAATCCGCGGAAAAAAGAGGTGTCGCTGTGTCGTGGACACGGCCATGTGTTTTACGCGAATACGTGGCCGTAACGAGTAATATTTTCTGAGCTGGGTTGAAGTCGTGCCGTCACAGTCCTCACTTGACGTCACAAATGCTTTGATTCTTTAGCTATCGATTGGTGTAATTATATTTTGGATGTAGATGAAAGATAAGTAGCTGAACACCAAACTGTATCCCCCGACTTTGTCATCTTCAGTCTTTTTTAAATAGCTAATACTATGTGACAGCAAATTTAAAGACGTATTCACGTCAAAAACAGTTGAAACCTGAAAATATTGCATTAAAAATTACTACTTTATGGCAGGCGCTGCACGGTAATGCGGACTGTATCTACTAAATATCTTGTCTCGTTTTGTTTGACTTCCATGTACGGGGTACATGGCTCTACTAAAATAGCATCCTTGACGCCATTTCTTACATGGCATTTATGTATTTTACCAGTAAATTCACAATTCACCAGCCAATCAACCAAACATCCTCTAAAAAACTTTCCTAATAACTTGAAACCAATATACTCGCGTGAGTACAACAAGCGTAATGACACCCTCGCCCTTGCGGTGGAACAAGGCGGCCGGTGCGCGGTGCCACTAGTTTTTCAATAACCCCTTGAGGAACCCCGCAGAGCTTCTCAAATACATGGCCGTGTCAATCACATGGAATGAATATTATTCGCGAATGTTTTGTCACTGACAGATGTGAAAATCTTTATTTCAATGCTTATTTACGCACAGGTAGGTATTATTTTTGGGTAATTGTTTTGGATAGGTATTTTTGAGCGTGTTTACTTTGAACAATTGCAATAACATAGCTATTTCCGTATGTGCTTAACTACTTTACCGACATGAGAAAAGGGCACTAAGTTCTCATGTTTGCGATAAATTAGAGGAAAATTCTTCGAAAATGGCTTTTCCTGTTTTGATCAGAGATCCATGCTCAAAATCTCATTGAGACGCTCCACAAAAAATTGTGGAATTTTGGTAAATTTTTAAATGATAAAAGTTACGCATATTTATTAAATGTTCTAAAATAATTTTAAATGAAAACCATATGAAATCAATTTGTCAATAAATTCCCAGTGCTTTCTAACGCTTGCAAATTGATACTACAGTTAATAAAACTTATCAATATTCAAGGTGGTATTCAATTAAAACGTACACACATCGATGTTTAAAGTATTTTAATTTCAATTTTTGTTTTCTAGTATCGAGCTGACTCGGCATGATTTGATGGGTTTCGCTTTGTGGCCGGCAAAAATAATATCGCGCGAGGCACGGATCATTGGAGCTTGCCTACACTTCAGACTGTGTTCATCTGTTTTGTCTCCTACACCCAACAATGGAGAACGATTTAAAAATATTGCATAAAATTTTCGATAAAATTTTTGGTGTACCTACAGTTCGTTATATTGTAAGTAGAATCGGGTGAGGTTATTAAAAGTTAATTGCTCAGAATTTTACCGCTACAACGAAAAGTTACGCGTTATTCCAAGGTTCCATTCGAAACCGTAACTTTGTGTACCATTCAAAATTGTTTGTACAATTGCCGTGCCAGAAACCCCGAAACACCATTGACATTTCATATTACGTATACGTATAGGTATAGCTCAGTGTATCAACTTGACAAAACGAGGGTGAGAATGAAACAATAGAACATCATCGTTCACCCCTCGGTCGCAAACCACAGGAGAATATCATAAACGTCGGCTTAAACACTCGTCTCGGCGGACGTTAAGTAAATAAAAACATAATAAAATAATACATTCCACGCAACATATGGGAGAAGACAGCAATTGGGTTATGAAGAGTATTAGGGGAAACTTGTTTGTAACGAGGAACTCTTCGGTTGAATTTTTTTTTATTTCCTGAGACCATGCCATAAGGATTTTAAAACAAAATGACTGTCTTATAAAAATGGAAATGTCGTATCATGTCGGTCAACCGTCTGCCACTTAAGTTTCTATTCGACCGGCTAAGCCTATCTGAATCATAATTGAAAAGTTCTCAAGTTTATAACCTTAACAAATAGCGAACATTGTTAACATGTCCCAAACACTATTAATAACTCGATTGATCCGTCAACGAATCCATACGAAAGCCACTGAACGCCACACTTGATGCTCGGTGTAATGCAGCTCCCCGCGATGCATCGAGTGGAGTATCGAGATCGAGACTCGAGTAATAATCGAACCCTCGCCGCGCGGTGTCCCGCACTCAATCTCGGGGATTTGTAAGCACCCTGGGGCATCCTTACTATGGCGAAACGATTTGCCAATCAAAAATGACCCCTTTCACTACAAAAATAAAAGTTGACATACATTTTTTGTGAAGTAAAGGTAACTTTGTCAAGAACTCCCTGTATTGGGGTGACAATCCAAAGAATCGTAGACGGTTATTAAATTTCTTTGCATTTTTTATTTGTATCTTCATTTGGTTTGTTGATTGACAACGATATAATTTGAATGAATTCATTCTCATACGTTCACTGTTCGAACATCTCATAAATCATACGCCGAAAAAATAAAAGTACAAATAAAAGTATGCAAAAAAAAAAAAACAACGCAGTAGGAAATAGCAATAAAAAAACGCACTTTTTAGAATCAATGACTTACTCATTATTATATGTTTCATTTATAGCATAAAAATATATCAAAAAGACGAGATAAAACTATGAACGTCAAATCACGATATGGTAATCACAGTTAAAACCCATGAAGCCACTCATATTCAGTTGTGGGGCGATCGTTCAATCGCACATCCTATGGGGCCATGGGGGAACGTCAAAGTTCATTCGACCAAAACTGCATTTTGTCTCTGTGAAATATTCCGAATAATAATAATTTCCCCTTTGACATTTCTGACTGAAGTTCATAGCTGATTACATGACTTGAAATAATTTGGAGTTTTTCTGGATGATTCATGGATTCACCCAGAAATCAATCTTGAGGATTAAAGATTTAAAGGAACAATGATAAAAAAAATGCCATGAATTATAAATAAAAAAGATTTTGTGTAGTTACATAAATTTGTTACAAACTTATAATACACGTATATATACATATATACGAATTCAAGGGTGAGTGGTGTTGAAATAATTAGACGCTATTTGTTCCTAAAATAACTCTCTCTCTCCCTCTCTCTGCTCTGCATTCCATATGGTGTCCTACTTATTTTGTTTGTAATGATTTGCAGAACATTTTCACTTATAAAATACGCTGGTTCCTCTACCTTCGCGTAATTTTTCACACACTCGATAACTTTCAGCAAATTCAATTTCCTTCGTAAATAATCTCTTTTAGTATTCAACCCTTAACTCTTATCAACGATCTAAAGCCCAAAACGCCAGATTGCTTTAATCTAGCGTTTACATCTGTCACGCTAAGTCTTCGTTTTCAATTATGATGGCATGCGACCAAAATTAATTCGTCCATATCTCGATTTGCGATACAAGTAGCGGATTACGCGGCGATTAGCTTGTACTCTTACATTGCAATGGCGAAAATTTTACTGCGATGGTGGGCAAAGAATGAAATTGTACAGACGTGTCATTGTATTGCACCGCTATATAAAATAGAGTTTACTTTTGCTTTTTTTTGGAGTGAAGTTGAGAAAGGAAAATAAAATTAAGTATCTAGATTTACGAGTTATTAAGGCTATAAGCTGTAAAGCTTTACCTACTCTACACGACCGTAAGGTACCGTCACAGCCTAGGCCGTCATAGGGGTAATTTTGATAATGCTTTCTGGATTGACCTACTGCTGTAGGCAAAAATCTCAACATGAATCCAATATTCTCAATATTCCTTTCTGCAATTTTGGCAGCGAAGCACATCATCAACGTCAGCGGTGTCGCGGTAATGGAGTGGCGCGTGCCGGCCGACGCCCGCGCCGCGACGTGCGCCCGCGCCGCGTGCGAACACTCCCACCGATTATGTGCCACTATCGCAGCCTGAGAACTAAAAGCATTTCATTATTTGTTTATAGAATTTAAATCGGAATAATTCTTATTAAAAGTTCCAAAGCCTTATAAAATTATTTCGCGTTTTTTCTATTAGCCTGTCGAGCTTTTTTGCGTACCCACCAAAGTGGCTTCCGTTGTGATCATCGTATGAAAATATTATGTGCAAATTTGCGTTCGCAAAATGTTTTCCATCACGGCTCACACTGTGATTATTATAATACGCGGAAAATTCTCTTCGAAATATGTCATGCCAATAAACTTCAAGTGCTTTCGTTGGCTGCGGCACCTAACCGCAAAATGCCTGTATATCGAACACAGGGTTATACGAGTGCGCTGAGCGAAAAGTAATATTTAGGTGTCAACTGCAGGCGATAATCGCGGGGTAAAAAATAGCTGGAGGTTGGCGGGCGGTGAACTATTTCCACCCTTGCCGGTGGTATCTCGTCGTTTATCGGGCGATAGTATCTGAGTGAGACATCGCCGGTGACGTTTGAAATATGATCGGCGTGGTCCCAGGGGCACAGGGCGCGGGGCGCGGGGGCGCGGGACGCCACGTGCGGCGCATATTCAAATCAGAATCGCACGCGGCGGACCCCCGTGTTGGCTAAATACACCCGCCGCGCCGCCGCCGCCGCCCGGCCCACCCACTTACCGAGGGTCGGCCCTATGTAATCGAATTTGAAAATTATTCTAAAACACTGAATAATGTATTTCGGAGGGACGCAGCGCCGGAGGCGGCTCGCTCGCGCTGATTTTTAAAATAAATTAAACTTAATCAAGTGGGTTCGCGCACCTAAACGGATTAACTTGGCGCTGATTTGACTTCGCCGCTGTTTGTACAGTACATGAGGGGTGACGGCTTAAAGGTTATTTGAAACAGTATCGGACTAACATCGTTTAGCTGACGACTACACGCATTTGCAAGCGGATCAACTACAAGCTCCCACCATCAAATAAAGAGATAAAGTTGACAAACACTGCGAAAACACATTAAACTTTATCAAGTTCAAGGTTACACTGTTTTACTCCAATGAAAGTTGTGTTTATGAAATCAAAGTTGTCTGAGCTTCGGAGAAAACCTGTTTTCGTTAAGCAATAACCCGACTCCTTCAGACAGCAAAAACCTACTAAGTATGTATTATCCTATACAACTAAAAAAATCCAAGACTGTTAAACTTATCTGAGTTACATACAGCATTCAATCTAAATATTCAAAAATTAAAACCCCTTTACAAAAAGATTCAACATATCTCCTCAACATCAAACACTTTAATAAAATTTATGAATCGAGAAAATTGGTCAAATTCATATTTGAAAATTAAATATTGAATAAGACAATATTAGTTCACTCGGTACATTAAGTTTTATTACGCTATGAATACATTCGGCTCAGTGCGATTCGCTACGCAGGGCTGCGGCCCCGCCATTAGCACCCGATATGAAATTAAAATTAAAATATATAAAAAGTACGACGAGCACTCTCGACAGACCGCTAAGGGGCAGCCCTAAAGATTTAATGCTAATGAAAGGCGTGGGGCAGCCAAAGTGAATACAATTAATAATTTTGTCAAACATTGGGACAACAATACATCGAGAATCAAAATAATTTAAGAGTAACAACATTTTTAAACATTCCTTTTATGGTAGCAAGGCATAATATAATTATGAAGACTTCAAGAAATCTTGAAATTTACGACATTATTATGAGTATAAAAAAAAACTATTTTCAAATAGGAGAAAAACAAACCAAACAAATGAAAATGAAATGAAAACCAATGAACTAACAAAATATTTAAACAAACGACATCGACTCCACAGCTTCAGTTGTAAACTATCATGTAGCGGTGTACAGTAGGGGTGCCACTCGATGATTTGGTTTTTCGATTCGTTACGCCGTCAAACTACCCTCTCTACTCCGTACCCTCAAATATGTTCCCTCGCCTTGAATATTATTTATACGTTTGTTAAGTGGAGTTGTGCGGCTAGAGGAGTAGCCTCAGGAGCTCAGGAGCTCAGCACTTCAACAAACAACGGTTATGATTCTTATTATCGATTGAGACCGATGTTTTATGATGAAAATGGAATAGTAAGGATGTTTGGTCAAAGGGAGCGCAGATAGAATACAAAGATTGGTTGAAATCAACTGTTCCATTGGATGTTTGAATATTATTTATCCAAAACCCATGACACAATTAAATAAAAAGGCACACAGTCCGGGAAAAGTTATTGTAAAAATATAACCCAGCCATTACAAGCTGCGCACATTGTAGATACTTTTCAGGCGGCTATTTGTAGAGCCTCGGAGAAAACATGTCAGAGAAAACAGGCACGCTCTGCCTCAGAGCAAGCTATGGTGGTTAGGTATGCAAAGCAAACATATTTTCTCTTGAGACTAGAACGGTGAGCAAACAGTGGGCAGCATGAGCTCAGGTTGGGCCGTGTTTACCGACGCTGCGTCGCCTGCCCTCATATATTAAACATAGCAAGCGCTACCTTAGCCTGGCTCTGACGTTCGCCGTAACTATTATTCCACATACCTAGACCACCTTCTAGGACAACAAGTCGTTGCAAATTTTAAACGGCGTAATGTTGCCGATAGCCCGCAATCGCTGTAATGAATACGTTTTTCAGCAAATTTACATCGGCATAAAAATAAGGTCGCGGCAGTTAACACGTTTATCGGGCGCTCATTAAAGCGGAGGGCGATCTTGCTTCGGAGTCGTTAAGCGCGCAATAGTTCGCGAGATCCTCGTAAAAAATATCTCGCAACCGACTTTACGAGCGCCCTTTGTGAATGCATCATTAAATTTCCATCTAAATTTAAATTACGAACGGCGCGATTCGACGCGCTTTCTCCCACGTGTTTCTGTTTTCCCAGTTGGTGGAAATGTTATAATTGCTGCACAGAGAACGTAGCCGAGTCGAGAATTTGAAAAAAAGATGACGTCTGTTGGAATTATCTTCAGCGCAGCGCAATTGAAACGGCTTTGCGACGGGCTTAGTGAAAAAGTTGGCGTTCGTTTTAATAATTCCCAGCTCCGGCGCCTCGTCAGAATGCCGTTGTCACTTCGCGGATTAAGCTCCGACACGGTTGAGTTGGGATTTGAGAGTTATTTTAATTTGCATTTTTCGTACAATTCAAACTAGAGTGCAACGCTTACAACGGTTTTTTCATGTGAAATCGTAACGTGTTTACACGTCAAAAGTTTACGACATTCGGATGGTCGAAGGCGAGGGTTGAACTCGTTTGTATGCAGCACCATACTTCCCCAGGAAAGGCATAAAGTCAGCAGGTGAGGAGCGGGTATCGCGCGGTCACGCTATTTAGATAAGGCCATTTTCGTGACCTCGCTTCCCCTCGGCCTCGGCGATAAGAGCCCGATGTGTACGTTACGACATTTTGTTGCAGTGCCACCTTTCAAAACATCCCTTTATAAATCAGAACAGACGACGAGAACACCTAAACAGATTAAGTAAGATAAAACAAGGAAAAACAGCAAACAAATAAGGTCATTTGATTAAGCGGAATGATTTGCGAATCACTTAAAAATCCAAATGCCACCATTTTTCGACTTCCCTCCTGGCTTCTGGCGTTGGAATGGCGAATAAAGCGAGTTTGGAATAAATTGTGGCTCGTCTGGATAAAGCAATATTTGTTCATCTACCCCCGCATTACGACAGCAGCGGCCATTAGCGGGATGCAAATAACGTCTTGTCATTTTTGCTTCTTTATTTTTCCTCAATGCTCGGAGAATCGTGCTACTTGGCCGCCCTCCCACGGATGTTGCACGGAGATATGGAAATAAAATCCACTTCAAAAACTTTGTTTAAGTAATACGCTATTTTAGATAAAAATCCTTGAATGCTTTTCAGTTATCCTAACCTAACCTAAAACACTGGTCAATATATTGGTTAGACCACGAAACTCCCAAGTTAATTTTCACCGTCCAAGACGTTTCTCAAAAACAAAGTCCTAACTCATAACCATGCACTTCCCAGGAAAATTCTAATTATTTTACGATTACTGTCTTCCTATTTACACTTTGTTCTAACCTACCCCTCGGTAAGCACTCCGCAAATCCCTACAAGAGTACCTACAAGCCAAAATGGCGTCGACATTCGAACATCCGAGTGCGTTTTAGCCCCACTTAAAACGTGGTTTATTTGCAAGCCAGATTGCCTACGGAATATTATTTATAGTTGAGGGTAGGTTGTTATTAAATTTTTCCACAATTGTTGAATGATTTAGGGGTTTTTTTTTTGGGGTTTTATTACATTTTTTTAAGAGTATTTTTATGTATTCCACAATAAAGTCTTCTTAATACTGTTCTAGAAGCGGTTTCGGTTGGTCCGTGGATGGGTGACCATCTTCACATACCAAGAACCCTCCGTGCCTCGGAGAGCACGTCAAGCCATTGCTCCCGGCTGTCATTCGTGGATCTTTGTGAGTCGTAACGGGTCGTCAGAAGCCCGAACGTCTGACAACCAGTGGGTATCGTATTACCTAGATACTAGGTTGTGTACGTCAGATAGGCAATCGCTCCATGTAAAATACTGGTACTCAGCTGCATCCGGTTAGACCGGAAGCCAACCCCAACGTTATCAACGTTACCCCAATACTGTTCTAGAAGCATCTAATTATGTTCATACTTCTCAACTTTATTGACCCCGAATCTCACAAAAATTGCACTTTTCACCTTAAAAGTGAAAAACTATCATTGCCCACATTCATAATGCTTGAATCCTGCAATGTGATTTTCTGAAATGTTTACGAGACACTAAAGATGTCACTACTGCTAGCGGTCTTCACACCTGCCAGCGTGATTACAGGAATATAGATGTTGCAAGATTCAGGAATATTGGCCGTTCTGGAGAGACTTGAGTTATGCAGGGTTTTGTTTTAAGTGAAAGGGAATTCTATGGAACTATATTACTATCAGTTTCATAAGTTTCAGCTTCATTTATAAAATGATTGTCTGTTGGTCTCTATGTTGAAATATAATATTTATCTTTTAATATTTTAACATAATTCAACTAAATATTATAGTTTAACATTGACAAGCAAATTGTACAAATAAAGAAAAGCTGTTTAAAGATAGACAGTTTGCTTTGACTACAAGTAATTCTCAATCCCTACCCACACACAACAAATACGTCCGCCTGTCAAACAAGGCTGGTGTCCACTAATCGAAATAACTAAAATATCATATTACAAATACAAATAATCCTCAATTCCTTGCACTATATGCAGTGGATTCTAATCGTTTGACACTTAATTAATGGGCACTTTACACGTAGATATTGAATGGAGCGTTCACCCACGGGAGCGGCCGGCCGGGCGGGTGCGCGGGCGCAGCGCAGCGAGGCGCCCGGCGCACGCGCCGCGTGGGCGAGGGACATAACTCGCGCGCAACAAGACGCGCGCACGCCACCGCTAACTACCGTCGCCATTTTATATAGGGTGCTCTACTGGTGTTTATTTTCCATGTTTGAAATGTCTTGATTTGACTGAAGTAAAGAAAGCGTGCCTAGCCGTTATAAGCCCACTCCAGATAGACCCATAGAGAAAAAGGTGTATGAATGTGAAAACTACTTCGTCACCAGACCTTATAATGGTGTACTGCTAAATGTACATGTCAGCTGAATTCAATCAAAAAAGGAAAAAGCGACAAAAATTTACACCAAAACTTTATAACATGACGATACGCCGGATAAACTCTAATGGTAAGGTTTGTCTAACGTATGACGTATTTCTAAAAATGTACTACTTTTACTACTCGTACTTATATAAATATGTAATTAAATAATCTAATATATAAAATTATCATGTCGCAATGTTTGTTACCAAACTCCTCCGAAACGACAGGACCGATTTGTATGAAATTTTGTATGCATATCGGGTACGTCTGAGAATCGGCCTGAATCTATTTTGCAAAAAGAAATAAAACGTTGGCGGGGTCAGCTAGTAATATATAATATTTGTTTTACGATTCGGGATTTTTCTTATTACTTCATCCTACGTCATTCCTCGTAATATTGTCCAATTGAATGAAATACCGAGCTAAAAATAAAAGCTTCAGGAACAATAAACACTACAACCTAGACCAGGTACACAGAACACTAGACCAGGTACACTAGACCAGGTACACAGAATAACAAAAAATATTGAAAACACACTAGAAAGCAAGCAAGTCTGCGCCACTGTGTTTCCTAGATGTCGCGCAAGTTTTGACAAAGTTTGATGAGACCTCTAGAATTTGCAGATATTCTAGAGACTTACATTAGTAACAAAATGTTCAGAATAATGCAAAAAGATGCATATTCCGAGCTGAAACCTGAAATCTGAGGAACCACAACAAAGTGTGTTATGCCCAATCCTGTCGCCATGGGATCTGGACGCAGAAGCTCTCGCGCCCGTATGGAAGTGGAGCCGGGGTGTAACTCCGCTACCGCTAGTAATAACGGCACAGCGGACAGAGCTCCGGCGGCATCGCATGGCGACTTGGAGGGTGCGATTGTTGCAACCCAGTGATGGGCACGCCACAATTGCCACGATAAATCTTTGGTTGGAGAGGCGCCACGGCGTCCTCACCTTCTGCCTGAAACAGGTCCTAACCCAGACATGGTTGTTTGGGGAGGTTCCTGTTTCGCATAGGGCGGGAGGAAACGCCCGAGTGTCACCATTGTGTGGATCGCCCGGAGGACACGGTGGAGCATACGGTGGAGGTCTGCCCGACTTGGGCGGAGCACCACTGTGTCCAGGAGCAGGAGACGCCCTGGGCGTTGGGAATTGCCAGCAGATTCCCGGCCACCGTAGGCGCGGTCTTGCGCACTGTGAACAATGAGACGAGCTACCCATTGTTCACCGTGTTCATTTCCACCGTAGGGCTTGCAAAACTCCGCCAAAAAACAACGCCGTCCGGTAAGGACCAGGCCTGGGTCGACCGCGTGTTGTGTTCCACGCGCACCTCTAAGAGATGTCAGCACTAATTGACGGGGCCCATTAGGGCCGATGCCTGCCAAGATCGCGGGTTGTTCCAAAGAGATACCGTGGCCCCGGCACAGGCAACTGAAGGAACACGGGTGGGTTTACTCAGTAAAAGTCTGACACGCCCTCCCGCTCTGCCCAGAACGGGTGAAGTCGTTTGACGATTTACCACCCTGAAAAAAAAATGGCCCAATCGTGTACTTGCTATACACATGTGATATCCTAGAGTTCGAAAACCACACCATTGCGACCTTTGTAGATGACACTGCTATTATGGCTACCGAATCAAGCCACAAAGAAGCAGTAGAAAAAGTTCAACAAAGTTTACGACTGGACACAAAAATGGAAGCTCAAACTGAATGAGTCAAAATCAATTCACATTTACTTCACTAACAAAACATTGCGATTACCACTCAATCTATATAAACGGCATGCAAGTAAGTGCCTTATGCTAATATAGCCAAATACCTCGGCATAACTCTTTACGCCAAACTGCGTTGGATATCTCATGCCAAAAAGAAAACAAAGAACCTTGACATACGCTACAAATGTATGTATATTAGTGTGCATGTTTTTATGAAGGAAATCCTGTCTATCAATTCATAATAAAATGATATACATGTAACACATGACCAAACTGTTTTATCAAATATCTGACTCTTAGAAAGTGCTTACGAAACTGTGTAAAAGTGCCAATTGCTTATTAGTCTATTAGGCTAGATTGTAATCAATTACTAAGAACTTTGGTTCTTATTAATACAGATTCTTATAATAACCCGCGTTTATTCTACTAAGCAACTCCCTCGAACTTTTGATTATACTCGTACTACACTTGTATGTAGATAATTTATTGGCTACTATTTAAATATACTTTTTTTTTATTTCGATAAACGATACTTTAGACAGCGGTTTCAACTCCGTGAATGTCGAAAATTTAACTACGGTAACGTACTACCGGGATAAAATGTGTCCTATATTTTATGAATGACCAGATTATACAGATTGTTCATCCAGGTTATAAACCATCCGTGTGCCAAACATCATCCAAATCCATTCAGCCGTATTTACATAACAAACATCCAAACATAGAAACTTTCACATTTATCATATTATATAAATGTATTATTATAGTTGGAGAGTTGGATTCACCAAAGGTCAACATTATCATACAATTGGATTACAACCAGTATTTTCAAAAAAACACCAATTAAAAAGCGACACCCTGTACAGCCAGCACGGCGAGTGCACATCATAACTATATCTAACAGCGACAGGTACTGCACGCCACCGGATCACTCTTTATGGCCTATAAACGTGTAATTCACGCCACCTTAATCCGGCCCTGTTCAAATAAATCTGGATTAGCCGAGCCCACAGCGATTGTGCGATATCTCCTGATTATGCCGTTAACAATTGTAATTGAAAAATAAAATGCCCAAGTGCGTGCCTGGATTGCTGTAATGGTAAAGTTGTTTGACAATGTATGGGATGTTCTTACGTAAAATGTTAGTGAGTAATATTGTATGGTGATTTTTATTTTATGTTGAAGTTAATATAAGAATAAACTACAAATAGTTAACGTAATGAGCCGAGTACCTAACTATACTTATTTTAGAATAAAGTAATTCAGGTTTTCTTACGTAGTTTAAGGTTTCAAACAATAATGAAGAAACGAAACGTCGTAACTTTAACCTCGAAAAAAAAGTTGTACTCAGTTTTCAAGGAAAAGTGTTCGGAAAAGATTAATAAAAAATCAAGTTCTGTATCGAACCGTCTGGAAAACATCAAAAGAAAGCCTTTCCTAGCTGTTGCTATGGGCTACCAGTAACTTTCTTATTTATCTAATGTTTCGCTGTCAATGAATAACACATTTCAGCCTATGGCATCCGTAGTAGCAAACACACAGATATATCAGAAAGCACACGTAGCTGGCGCTCCATATTTCACGAGCGACACGCAACGCAGATATGTGCGGAAGCGCCAAGTCTTGTATACACAAGACCTATGCTTACTGGATGGGGCACTGGAAACTTTCTTGGTCAAAGAAGGAGTCCGGATAGTGAGGTGCGAGGGACGGTCAATTTTATAATGCCAGTGGTCAAATATATAACTGTAGGAAACAAGTTCATAAATTGAAGTGGAAATTAATCATTATCATAATCAACCTATAACGTTCCCACGGCTGCAGGTTCCAGAGAGGGAGTGAGCCGTAATCCACCACGCGGGCTGGTGCGGATTGATAGATGTCATATGTCTTTGAATTTTTGATTCTAGGACATGCTGGTTTCCTCACGATGTTTTCCTTCACCGTTTTGAGAGTAGTGGTGATGGAATTAATAAATTAAATACCACTCCGTAATTAAACATGGGCGTCACAGACCTGAACAGATGGCCAAAATAATGAATTCATAAATCTGCAGCATATAGGTACTACATATTAAAGATATGCTTTGATCTCATTCTAAAAGATCAGTAAGATCATAGTTCTAATACCCTGAAGTGCCCGATGTGGACCACCGTCTTAAAAATCGTAGCCTATTGGAACGCAGATAAACGTAGTACTACGTTACCACATCCAGCATTCCAAATTCATGTTTATCCACCTTTCTGGGTAGCTGGGCCTTGTCGCCGGGCCATAAATTAGCTAAAACAAGCGGCAGATGCCGTGGGAAGTCCCCCCCTACCCCCCGCCCCCCTTGCCCGGTAATGGGAGCATTAGTAATACTAATGGTGGTGGACGATGACATCACATAAATCCATGTCAAATTTAGGACGCAGCGGCTGCTAGGTTTTAGTCTTGGGCCGGCCTTGTGACGGAGGTCTTGCTTGTAGAGATAATTTGTATGAAATATGAGTAGAGGTAAGCCTGATTATGGAGTTAGCTTGGATCTTAAACAGGTTGTTGGGGTAAAAATATTCATAAAACGGAAAATAGGTAAAAACTTTTTTTGCTTTCATATATTTTTTACAGGATAGGCAAACTAACCACACACATTTTCGTTAACCGAAGCTTCACTTACATTTTGAAACACATTTACTCTTCCATACAAAATAAAAGTACCTACATAAAAATACTCAAATCAATAAGCATGCAATTTACGTGAGAAAACTATCCCTCTTTTCAACTCCCCTAAAACAAAGTTATCCCACACCATGGGGCACTAAAAATTCCTCGTAATTGAATGAATCAATTCTATCGCCATTAAATCGAGTTACCGAGCATATTGGGTGAGCAAATTTATTTAGCTAATAACCCCCTGTCTGGTGGAGTGAAACATCCCTTGTCTAGAGATTCGAACTTGACGCTTTTTTTATTTTGAATTTCCTTGTGTCGTTTCGAATTTGAAAGTAGTAAAATGTAACTAGATTTCCTGCTTAACTTGAACAATCGATTTATTCTGGAGAAATCGCACCGCGAAAATTTAAGTGAGCTCAAAAGTCTCATAGTTATAGAGTATCATAGATTGTCACTTTTGACAGCACACTTTTTGTTTTTTGCGAAACACATCGCAAGTTTCAGTGATAACTTTGATACAACAGCTGGTTCGCACAAGCCTTGCGAAGCCAAAAGCAAAAAAATTAAAAAACAGCTGGTTCATAGAAAAAATGTTTTCGAATACATAAATATATATAAGAGGAAATGTGGAAAACAAGTAGGTACCCACTTAAACTTTTCAATTAAGAAACCCAAAATCACATTTTTAAAGAAAGAAAATCATTAATTTAATAACTACAACTGCATGTCGATTCTGTAATAATCTCACCGTGAAGACTTGCGTGGGGTGAGCTGTCAGTGGCATACCCTCTTGGTCAATCAAAAAAGTTTGGTGAAAGTTTTACAGAATAGACCGGCAAGCCAAAAAGTCTATATCTGAAAACTAATTTTATGGAACAACTGGCTTTTGCCCGCGGCTTTACCCACGTGGAGATTGACAATTATCCAACGGAAACGTACTACAGAGATGAAAATTCCTACGTTTTAATCCAGGTCATAAACTAAATGTGTGCAAAATTTCATCCAAATCCGTTTTGAAAATTTTGCGTGAAAGAGTAACAATCACCCACCCAAACTTTCACGTTTACAATATTAGTAGGATCGTAGGATTTATGAAAGACCTCGAGGCGCCCCTGCGAATTACAGATGATTTTTTGTATTTTATTTTCTCTTTTTCTCTTAAATACGCTGTCTACATCTCTTAATCTACTGTCCTATCGCAGGAATGCTGGAAGAGATTTCTTTAGAAATAAGCATCACATTCGTATCTATCTTTCTTCTTGTCTGTTTAAATGTCCGTATATAAATGTGTAAAAAATAGTTTTAAAATTCCACCCTGTATCTGGAAACATTTGGTCCTCGAAGTGCAGTTATAACCTCGCAAAACATCGTTCCAAAACAAAAAAAACCATTGACACCTTCAAGAAAGGTGAGTACCAAAACTAAATCAATATCAATAGCCGACTATCTTACGAGGATCGTCCAACAGATAAGTACAGCGCACCCTCGGGACAGCGGTAGTGCGTCCCGCTGCTTTATGCCGCCATTAGCTAGCTCGCATCCGGCTTCACGATTTGTACGTCGTTTGTACGTGTCTTGAGCCAGCCTACAGCGCAAACTCGGCACAGTTATGGCAAATTTATGTCAGGTATTAATTTACTTTAGTTGTCGCCTCCGAAGTTTGTTCGCCGCCCCCGATGCTAAGTTTCGAGACGTTCTTTGCCAGGATTAAATATTTATTAGAGTTTCCAGCAAGTTGTCAGTGTTACTTGGCACTGTTCCGCGCTGAGATTGGATTGTGTTCATTTATAGTAGGAAAAGTTAAATACAATTGGCTGTACTTATATATTTTATTTTATATTGACATTAAGGCGGCTTTACAAAGTTTTTTCTTCTTGAGGAGTACGTAACTTGTAGGTTTTGTCTACGAAAAACATGTTGGTTGGACATTCGCACAATAATCAACATATTCTAAACATACCTCTTATTACTCGAGAAATTAAAATATAAGTACCAATTTAACTTAAAGTTGACATTAGATACAGTAGGCCGCACACTCTCTTAAATCCATAATTTCAATTTACTGCCACTTATAAAACATAACCCCTTAAAACTCCACCTCCTTATATTTAACATAATAAACTCACATATAATCCACATAAACTTTCAGCACGTTTCTACTCGTACGTACTCGTATCTACATTAGCACCTCACAGTCGTCGGGTCACGTCGCGTGCGAGTGGCGTCCAATCACTTCGCTAAACTAATAGATCGGAAGGAAGCGCCCGCGCATACGGATTGCAGTCTACGCCCTGCACTGTTATGGTAGAGGGAACTGAGTGTGGAAATTGGTGGAAGGTTCCGTATTAAATGTTCTAAAATTAAAACTCCACAAACTTGTAAAAAAAAAACAACAAAAAGAAACTTTACAAAAAGAAGATGGATACTTTTTTAAATACTTCTTTTATCTCCTGTTTGGTACCTTAGCTTCTTCCTTTTTGAATTACTCATAGATTTGAGATGTTGTATGTTAAAATGTTTTCCGTGAGTCATGTTATATAGGCATTGTTGCATCACTTTCAGAAGTATATACGTTTGATTGAGTATTAATAATCACAATAAAGCACTTTAACCAACATCATTACAACACCAAAAATCCCAAACAAAATAAACTCAAAACCACAACTTGTAAACAAGAAATAAAAAAATAAAAACGAACAAGAGTGAAACGAGGGCTTCAGCTTCGAAAAGATGACCATCCATCGTGAGCATAGAGTCAATTTATCACTGGGAAAAATGAAAACTGTGCACAGGTCCATTAAAAATAGTCGCACATAGTCGCATGACCCATAAAACGAGAGAGCGGCGTTGAGATGAAATATGAAATGAAAAAGTGCGCCCTGCGGAATAACCCGAGGTTCCGTGAATGTTTCACTTTTTAAGTAATAAGAAAATTCTATAAGGCTTTATTCTAGCATATTTTCTGCTTGTTTGTTTATGCTCGTTTCTTTATCCAATGTCGGTTTTCCGAGAAGAAGCCAACTTACCTCCAAGGTTTGTGATTTCATCGTTGGTTTTAACGTGTTTCTTAAGTCACTGTTTACGGTAGGTAACTTACAGTACTTACACAAATATAATCAATCCATGTGACATTCACTAACAAAGCTATTTCCTATTCTAATTCCTTTACCCATTTGCTGTATCCTTAACAAGGGTGATTCCAGTAAACCGTTCAAGAACTTTAATTAGTTGATTCGCAAACACAACACACATATGCTACAAATAATTACTTAAAAGCACTTAAAAATGGGTGGCTACAACGGCTACAGTTTTAAGCCTAACGAAAAAAACAATCTTTAGGTACAGATCCCAGTTTCAAAAACGATTAATACGTTAAACTTTTTGACAAACCCTCACATTCGCACACGGAACCCAACTAAATTCGCCACCTCGTCAAGCGAGGTAGCGTTGGTCAAAAAAGAAAACCAATTTGCCCGCATGAAAAGGTTCGATCCAATCGTGCCCGCCGTATCCACTCATTTGATATTTTCACTAGGCGATAGAAAACAAATTACGAAATGTCGCTCTCCAGGATTATAAGTATTAGCTATTTATTTCTGTGTCACCTGCCGATCCCTCAATAGGCTTCTTGCATTTGAAGTTTTCCGATTAACTTCGGTTTTTATAGATATTCTATTTATGTTAAAATATCGGATTCTGAATACCAATGAATGTGATTTTACATTTCTTAAATTGATTTCTGTTGTGAGGTTGTAGACGTGAATGGTATTGAATGTTTTGTATAATAGCTTTATTGGGTAGGGACTATATCCCTATGTAATTTGAAGTGAGAATATTACTTTAATAATACTAAATTGTTGTTTTTATACAGCAGGTTCTCATAGAAAACAACTTTATGACTGTTTAAAACTGATGTGCTACTTTGTACTTACACTTTATACTTAACAAAATTTACAACTTAAGGTAGTCCTCAGGCTTGTTATAAAGCAGGAATGAAACCTTAAACACACCAGTGAACTCATGAACATAACAAATACGTAACAAAGAACCTTTTTACCAAAACAATCCCTCTTCCATACCTACACATACGACGCACCTATTTATAATATCAATATCATGTCTGAAACTCCCCTCGGTTACCATGGCAACCACGTCACCAGCCAACGTAAATGTTACCAGTAAATCAATTAAAAACCAGTTTGGTACAAATAAATGGTTGAAAAGTACTTTATAGGGTCTGAAAGGGACATATTTTAGCAACAGCGAGACATAAATCAGAGCTGAGAATGTATGTGCGAGGATTTTGATTTGTGATCGGTCAGACAATGGACGATCATTGAATGTGAACTTGGCCTTATTTTGGAAGAATGATGGGCTTTGAGGTTGCCGATGCCCTTATTTACGTTCTAAAATAATGTTGTGTAAAACAAAATGATCGCCTATGAAGTGTTTTTGAAATTATGTTTGTGTAAAAAAAAATGAGACAGGTTCTAAAGGACAATGCCAGAAACTCTATAGAACTTTGCCCCACTCAAATCAAAAATTCATTTACAAGCCTGCAATATGCAGCATCTTAAAGCTTATTTATTACTGTTAACTAATCATTTGTCCTAATGCCAGTAGAGCTTGCGCTTTGTGTTAAAATCTTAAAACAATGATGACATTAATTATAGGTTAGGTGCAGTTTATAATTGTTAAAAAGCGATTTAAACAACATATACGTTCCGCATTATCATAATTATTATAATCGTAATATGAGTTTTCGTTTTACAGGTATTTAAAACTTTTTTTTGTTGTGTATCATGCGCAATATGTAACGCAATAGGAAATTCAGGGGTTGAATTCCTTTTATCATTGATTTGTTATCGGCAAGTTCTACTGAAAAACAATGTGTTATGAAAAAGTCCTTTAATCATTACAATTATTTTCATTAATTAACATTTACTGTAAATAGCTGGGGCAGGATCTGGCATTGTCATTCCCCCCCGACCCTTGCTCGACGAAGTGCCAGCCCGCGCCGTAGCTGAGCCTGTAGCTTTAAATTCCCCGATTAATAATAATCAACTAAATTTGATCCAGCCTGTCCCATCTTGCTGTCCTCCCGTCAGCGACGCCCTAAGCCGAGGTCCGTACCCCATAGGGGGTGCCCTTAGCAAGCGTTCGCTTAATAATATAAGTAGTTTTACGCCCCTGGCTGGAGGCTTTGAGTCCGCTTAAGGCAGCCACAGGATAGTCCGGTTAAGTAGTCACGACCTCTCAAGGTCAACTACGAGATGCCATACACAAAAAAAAAAAAAAAAACTGGCATTGTCATTTAGTAAATAGGTACTTAGTTCATAACTCGATACCACATAGACACTTTTGATTTGTCTCTTTAGTTTAAATGTACAGAACCGAGGCTTCAAATAAAAATATAAAAATAAGTGTAAATACGTAAAGGTAATTAAAAATATTTAAGAAAATAAGGATAATTTTAGTGGTAGAAATATGCTTTAAATACCCGTAGTATTATTGCGAACACTATGTATTTGACAAAAGATGATTTCTAGAAATTTCATTAAAATTCCGCTTCGTCAAGTCCGAAGGCGATCCCTTCAGGGTTGACACTGAGTCACACTGAATATTATAAACGCGAAAGTTTGTGAGGATGGATGGATGGATGTCTGTTACTCTTTCACGCAACAAAGCTACTGAATGGATTTGAACAAAATTTGGCACACAGATAGTTTATAACTTGGATTAAGACATGCCTACAGTTTTATCCTGATACTCCTACGGGATCAAGATTTATGTGGGTGAACCCGCGGCAAGCAGCAAGTTAATTGTAAAAAAAAAGAATTTTGAGCATTTGTATCGAACAATTTTAAAAAGAAAATAGTTATCTATTTGCAGATTTTAAAAGTGCCAAATGTTCGTGTATTTCTCCTTCAGAAAATCAGAAATGTATTTATTCGAATAGGATCGCTAGTAATTAGTTAGAAGTCAATTTCATTAGCTCACCTTCATGTCTAGAAGCAAAATCGAACATTCTTGTAATATTATAGATAGTAATGTTAAACCAACGTACGTAGTTCTTACGTTACTACGAGTATAACCAGTTTTACTGAAACATTAAAGAGACAAGAGGAGTAGCTGTATTAACGGCCCCGAATCATGAGTTGTAGGGCGTGGGTTCGAACCCAGGCAGGCGCGTTACTATGAGTAAAATAATTTCGTCACCAAGGCTCTCAAAACGGTGAAGGAAAACATCGTGAGGAAACCGGCATGTCCTAGAACCAAAAATTCGAAGACATGTGACATCGACCAACCCGCACTGGGCCCGCGTGGTGGATTACAGCTTAAAGCCCACTCCCTGTCGAAGAGAAGAGGTCTGTGTCCCAGCAGTGGGAACGTTAAACGCTCTTTTATAATTCTGCACGTCACGTTATGGTGAAAGTCGAGGTCAACGATTTTACCGTTGATGTTGAAATATCGGTGCACATTATAACTTTATCGTGGATAAAAGTTTAAAAGCATATTTATACAACCTGTTTTTTTTATATCCCATAACTCTAGTGTATGATTGAGACCTCTATGGTCTCTATGGTCCTATTGTTTTTGTTATTCTCTATGGTTTTATTATTGTTACAGTAATTGTTATGTTAATTTATTTTACTTTGATGGTCCTAGTTTATCATTTATTTATTTTATTTGTTTGTATAATAATTCCAGTATTGCATATGTAAGCTGCCATGCCCTTTAGGCCTGGAGGCTTTTATTTATGTTTTAAGTTTTATTTCATTTTTTGTATTTTTTTTGTATTGGCGTGGCTAGCTGACGTATGGCAATTAATTTAATGTTTTGGTAATTACAATTGTTTAGAATCCAGTTCTTCTAACAGATCAGACAGCTGTGCTGCTGGGGAGTTTGTTGCGCCACTTCTTCTTCCCAGATAAAGCACTAGGAAGTGGTGACGGGCGGGAGTTTTGGGAGACTTTTATGTAATTTTGACTTTCGAAAAGTGCTGATTCTCAGCCTAATTTGAATAAATGACTTTTGATTTTGATTTTGATTTTGACCATATCCATTATCAACTGTCATATGAATTTTGTTTCAATCATCCTTTTTTTTTCATGCAAAACTATTCGACAAAGTCACGATTATTAATGTAAAACAAACACCCTTACGTGAAATATGACACCATCGCATTGTCTTATTAAATATGAATGATTGGTTTGAATCAAAAAAGAATTACTCGTTTTAATCAATGAAACTTAGATACCTACACACATATTATGATTGATGATATCTCCGAAACTATGCATTTTTGGACCACCTATTCTAGGAGCTTTAGTATTATTTTTACCTACAGAATATAACATAACATAACATCACGCCTTGTTTCCCCGAAGGGTTGGGCAGAGGTGTACCTATAGTACACCCACATTTCGCCAGTTATGCTTAAGTCCCATGTAATAGGGGGCGAGCCTATTGCCATCTACCGGGCACAAATCCAGTCTCCGGGCTGCTACTGAGAAATTCCAAATAGAAAAACCCAATAACACGTTGCCCGACCTGGGAATCGAACCCAGGACCTCATGCTCAGCAGTAGCGATTGCGACCACTAGACCAACGAACCCAACGAACCAATATAACCCTAGAGTTATGTAATGTAATATTGTAAGACTTATAAAAAGTTATTTTGAAATCAACAAAATGATGATTAATAATGATATTGTAATAATGATATTTCACGCTGAAAATAAAATTATATCCCGAATATGATTATAACATGTTTTTTTTTCAGCCCTGAAAGGCCCTTAGGTTTGGGCGAGCGGGCGCGGCGGGCGGATTTGTCGTAGCCCGGAAACGGCGGGGAATTCATTTGGGCGTAATAGGTTTCCTGCGCCCGCGTCCGGTACCCGTCCGACTCCCGTCCGGCGCTCGTCCGGGAGCCAACGCTGCGCGTCCGACACGCATCGGAAGTAACGCGATATCTGAGAGATATTAGAAATCTTACATATCGTTGATTTTAACTTTTTCTGTTGGTGTTACGACAACCTATGTTGTTTAATCTTCTTAGTCGTGAGAAAAAATTACTTTATATTATCTAAATTTACAAAGAGGTCTGTAATGTTAAGTTTTTATGAATAAGAGGATTAGGTATTTTACCGTAATAGACAGACAAGCTATAAAGATGCATAAAAATAGAATGACATAAAACGTGTGAAAACATTTGTTCAATACGTTAACATTATTTGATGTAGCGTTACTGTTGGCAACAAATCATGGAAAACATTTCTCTAGTAAAAGGTCACACGAAAATAAACAACATTTTAATACAAAATCAAACCAAGTTAACAGCTTAACTCCCAAACAAACGGGGTTGACATAAAATCCATTTTCTAAAAGTCTTAATTTCCTCCGAGAAGTTTTCAGACGAGAGGCTGTTTCATTAAAACTTGTGTGACGTGTCATTAAGCCCCGGCCGCAGCTGATTATTAATATTCAAATCATAATTCCGACTTAGATGAACGAAAAAGCAAAGACGTGTTAACTTATGAATAATCACAAACTCGCAAAGTTTCCCATTATTTCGTACAAAATCTTCGATCGAAGGCTTCATATGCTCTAGAAGTGGATAATAACTACTAAAACTGAAGCCTTTTTAGATGTCAGTTTTGTGTGAGGCAACACAACAATTGAAAGGTACTTCAAGGTTAACTCGTATCGGCGGGGCGGGTCAGTGACCCCTTGTCCATATGGCAACCAGTATTTGCGTTGTTGACATGTTTATGTCATTCACCCTGAGCGGGAGAAGTCATTAGATGATTTCCCACCCAAAAAAAAAGGTGTGGTGGTAGTTTCAATGAGGCCGTGAATTGGTAAAAAGTATCCTTTTCAAACTGTTTATTTGTCCCAACTTGACAACGGAAAATCAACTTATCTTTAACATAACCTTAAAGTTCAGTAAAGCAAATTTCCCATGAAAAACATCGGACTTTACCCCCGTTCTAATTCAAGCGCACGTAATTAATTCTCGGTCAACACAGTCATGTATGTACATACGATTCATAAATAAAATTCCTACACATTCAACCGCTACGAACTCAAATATAAAACAAAAACTCATAAACCGGTTGGAATAAAAAATATACTAACGCGATTTACGTTCAAGAGAGCGAAAAATAAAATAATACAGGGTAGGTAGGCGCGGTTTGTGCCCGGGGCCAGCCTGCTTGTAATTTCTCTAGATATTTCATATTTTAAGCGTAGACGCCCGCTGGCGTTGCTACGACGACGTAGAACCTCGTAGCGCCGCTACGCCGTAGTCGCGTGACAAATTCACTGTTACAGTTTTGTTATTTTGTTATTATTTTAAGATGGTTACCTAACTTTTCCGGGTACTCTTTTGTTAGAACTTATTGTTACGAGTTATATTTATAGATAAGTACATTATAAACGTTTAATAATATTTCAATAATGCCTAGAGTAAACAGCAAACTGCTCATTATAAATCTGCTACACTTACGCACGTTTATTACGACTTTTACCGTAATTTTCCAGGTAAACTCGCACACAGTAACGGTACGCACACATATATACAATAACAACAAACAATTCAAGCCACTTATAGTTCAAATGTTCAAACAATGGACATCAATTTATTATCATTGTAAACGTACCTGTGTTTGCAGAAAACATTATTATTCTTAGTAAATTGTTACTAGTATAGTGGTTTTTAAACTGAAATATTTTCGCCCGCGTTTAGGGCGTACCTTGCTTGCTCGAGGCGGTTTACGGCACAAATATACCTTGTGTTAACATTTACCTGCCGCGCGACTTTCGACACATCATACACAAGAGAGGAGACAGTAGGTGTTATGATGTTCTTAGCTCAGTTTTTTAATAGATCATAATTGCGAGGTATTGTGTGATGTATGAAAATAGTTGGTAGGCATTATCGTTCGTGTCGTGTTGTAAAAGCACAACCGCTACTAATTAATTATTTTAAAGGTCTTTAGTGACACGTGTAGCTTGGACTTAATGAGCATATGGTCTTGGGTTCGATTCCCAGTGTGTGTGAACTTCTCAGTAGTAGCTCGGAGTCTAAATTCGTGCCCGGTTGATGTTAGTAGGATCGTCACCTTTTTTTTGTGTTGGAAATTATCAAATGACTTCTCCCGCTCTGGGTGGAGGAGGGCGTGTCAGACTTATACTGACTAAAACCCACCCGTGTACCTTCAGTATCTCTTTCAAACAACCCGCGATCCCGGCAGGTAGGCTCGCCCCCTAGATGTTACTTTAACATAATTAGCGAAATGTAGGGGTACTATAGGTACACTGCCTAACCCTACTCGGAAACAAGTCGTGATGTTACATTACTTAAACCAGACATTTCACACATCACTAAGGATGTGCTAATTCCAAGAGCTGATAAACTTGCTAACACACGTTACGTTAAGTTATACAACCCTTGTTACTTGTTAAATCTAAATATGCTTAATATGCTTTGCCAGCTACATAGAGGGTAACATCGATTATAACATACTTGGCATCCGGTTTATTGGCGTGTCATAAGACACTTGTTTCTTGAGCTAACGATATCTGTTACCAACTTCGGAACATCACTATAGGCACATTGCTCGTGTATTTTGAAGTCGCTTACTCGATGATAATGTTTGATGCTTTCTGCAACATATTTAACACCTGTTAACGTTCATCGCTTAAAATCTTTGAACAAATGGGTTATTGTAAGCCTTAAAGCAAGTTCTAAAACTAACAAGTTATCGGTTACTGAAAAATCACGCTTTAAAAAGTACGAGACAAGAAAGTATAATTACGACAGAATCAAAGGCACAAAAATTGTCAGGGTAAAGCTGTGGTCGCATACCAACTGGATATCAGGAGCACCTACAAAATTGTATTAATATTTTCTATTGCATGACTTTACGTATAGAGAGCCCCTATAGAAGAGCGTCATATTAATTTAACGTGACGTAATAAACCCTATTACCAACGCCCGATAGATCTAAGACGCTCCCAACAATACCTCATTTGTCAAATTATGATAAGTAGTTTAGAAGTTATTAGGGAACAGATGAACATACATACCCACAGACATACATTCATACATACAAACATCAAAATATCAACCTTCTTTTTGTAAAGTTTATGTAACTGACAAAGATGTCTTGTGTAAAAAGTTTTAAGACGTAGAAAGAAAGAACCTTTGTCCTGTGAAAATATTTCTAGACACGTGTAACTTGTGTTCTCTTTTCAATTAGATACTCATTTCCCGAGAATAATTTCACTGGAAGAAAGGATAAGAAATATTAGAAGACATTGCCAGAATCATTCATACATCATCATACATTTGTTCCTATAAAGACAAAACAAAAAAAATATTTCAAAAGATGGTAAGCAGAAATATAAGTTGTCTAAAGACAGATAATTTTTTGCAAAAGCCAAAAAGGCACACACTCTAACAGAACTTGACCCATTTTTAAACCACAAACAAACCGCACTAAACATAAAACAAAACAAACCTACGCGACATACAAACACATTCGCCATAAAACAAGCAAGTTACATCGGCATTATTCACAACAAAATTCATCGCGCAGAGTTAGAGCCAGATATTAATCTCTCGACGGCATCCGAGCGCTGGATTCGCCATTTTGCGCCTAAATATGATAAACTTTCCCCCGAATTTCTTCACCCCCCCCCCCTTTTCTTGGTAAGAATACCCCCCGCGAGGCGGAGGCGAGCCCCACCCGAGCCAAGTCTTACGGCCCTGCTTTTAAACTAAGCTCGTTAATTAATTACAGCCAAGTCGACTGCCGAGGGTACTGCCTTATGTAGCGCTATGTGCCAATTCAATATTACACTGCTACCAGTTATGCTCAAGCACTAAGCATTGTGCTAAAAATGTTACGTAATATTACCGTTTCTCTTTTTTCTCGGAGATTAAAAGTGCCAGAAAACTTCCAAGCAAAACTTCACTGCAATGTATTCTTCAATTCTTCGTTCATGATTTAACATCAGTAAAACAAGTTTTGTTCTCATACTGCCAGCGTACGTTTGTTAAGTATCATACTCAAAGTTCCATGTCAAACGTAACACGTCGAGCACAACTTACATAGAGCTGATAATTACACCCAACTGTAAAGACAATACAGCAACCGAGAACAAACGGCTACCCTATTAGTAGTAAATCATAAAATTATTCACAATAATATTAATTACAAAATCACGGGTTGAGTATTACTGAGAACACTTCCTCGGCTCCATAATTAATTGCTACTAAATTCGGCCCGAATTTGAATCCGGTTACCAAGTCCGCGAAGAAACTTACGAGGTACATAAGACTTAAGGGCAGGGCCGGCCGGAAGGAGGGTAAAATGGCGGCGGAGGGCGCGACCCTCCCGAGGAGGGGGTGCGTCGAGGGGGGAGGAAGGACGTGAGATTTACTCTAAGTAATTGCAGTAATAAACACGCAAATATATCACGGCGGGGTAATGAGAGGAAGCGTCGAAAATTGCCGACGCAAATTGCGTGTGTGAGATAAGCTAATTTTTTCTCTCTGCTGAACAAGAGGAAATTTTCGTCCTCTTGTTTTTCGTTTTCGGCTGTTCCGCTTCGTCTGATTCGTCATTTATATTGTGGACGAATTATGGCGCAGTGAAACATATTTACACCACATTCATGTTTAAAACGCGCATATAGCTTGCTTTTTTTACTACTTCAAACTAGTGGCAACCCTTACTCGTAAACTAAGAACTTTCAACTACTTGTAACAATAACTATGGACAACCAGATAAATATACCTACTACGGTATCTACTACATTTCACTGATTGCCCATAACAACTATACAAAAAACGATGCAGTGAATTGCATAGCCCCCTATAATAGGTACCTATGGTCATTTGACTGGTGCCAAAATCAACTATATTAATTGAACAACTGGCCATTAGCTAGCCCTCACCACCTGCACAAACCTTTTATGCAAACTAGATACTTGTAATTGTCACTGGTCCAACAAACCGTGAATATAGCCACCATGTTCTCAAATTTCTTTTATCAACCGAACTCCGTATCTGCGACTATTTTAATGTTGGTTCCATGTTCCAACACTGGCAGTTTACTATAAGTTTGTCTGCAAAGTTGGTGTTTCGTTTTTTGCAGGAAATTACTATGTAAGTTTTGTCAGGTAATTCATAAATTAATATATGAAGCAAAAAAGTAAAGTCACCTGTCGAGCACAAGCTATTGATACAATCAATTATAGATTCTCGAAGATGACATTCAGCATCATTAAACTTCTTGTCATCGTTGTACCGTTAGTTAACCTGTAGCTAAAGAAATCCTACTAATATTATAAACTCGAAAGTTTGTGAGTATGGATGGATGTTTGTTACTCTTTCACGCAAAAGCTCCTGAACGGATTTGGATGAAATTTGGCACACAGATAGTTTATAACCTGGATTAACACATATTAGGATTAACCTTTATCCCGATACTCCCACGGTATCAAGATTTATGCGGGTGAAACCGCGGGGAGCAGCTAGTCACATATAAAAAGCTTTTCTATTTTTTAGGAGATATCCTAAACGGTAAACACGTAAACTGTCGGTAACTTTCACAATCAAAAAGAAACAAGCGCTTCCAGTGTTCTTTTAATTACCAACATGCAACATGTTCTAAATATTAATTGATTAAAACAGAATTATTACAAAAACCAAAACATTAAACGCGACCTGAAAATTTATCAACAACAAATTGCCTCGTTGGTCTAGTGGTTGCAATCGCTACTGCTGAGCATGAGGTCCTGGGTTCGATTCCCAGGTCGGGCAACGTGTTATTATTGGGTTTTTCTATCTGGAATTTCTCAGTAGCAGCCCGGAGTATGGATTTGTGCCCGGTTGATGGCAATAGGCTCGCCCCCTATTACATGGGATTTATACATAACTGGCGAAATGTGGGTGTACAGGTACATCTCTGCCCAACCTTTCGGGGAAACAAGGCGTGATGTAACAAATTCCAATCCGTTAGTTGCCGAGCCAATTTCGCGTTCAACGCCAGCGATAATTTTTAGCAACAAAACAACTCGTGACATAAGTAGCTACGGCATTAATTATTCTAGGGAGACAAGAAAGGGGCACCCCATTTCCAATATTTATGTGTTGTCGATGACTACGCGAAAATATCGGGCGTCGACTGCTTTTTAAAACGAAGAAAGGGCCAAGAAAGGCCGCCGGGAAACCGGGCCTTCTTAATGCACAAACACCACTCTGCTCACCTGCCTTCCTTGATTTATTAGACGGCTTTGTTCGCCGCTCGTTACAAGCTTGTTGTTGCGTTTTTAATTTATTTCCTTGGCGAAATTTTGCACGTTAATATTTAGTTAGATAATGCTTCTGTAATGGCTGGAAATCGCTGCGTTAACACATTTTATATGATGCTTACCTTTTCTCGCTGTATCTCTTTACGGTAGATAAAACCTGCGCCCGATACCATTGTTTTATTATGTTGTGATACTCGTATGAAAGACGCTTGAGGAAACAGTTATACATTGAGCAACACGACCACCCTAAAACCAAAGAGATACCTTCAAGTACGCTACCTAACAGAGATAAATACATACGTCCATCACTAACCCTACGACCACGCCACGACGAAGACTGGATTACTCTTGATCGTGGCAACGTCAATGAAACCAGATTTCCCTAAACCACTGTTCAGCCGAGGGTTTGTTCTAAATTGAAATAACGTAGCGAATACATTAACAGGCGTCGGCGGCGTAACAGCCGCTGGTGGGCCGTGAATGAATGCGAATTGCCGTTGCCGCAAACGGACTGACCGATTGTCGACGACACGACTCATTGCCGATTCAACGGGACCCTCGATGATTTACTGACAACTGTACAGTTGGATTTGAGTCAATCTGGTGCACCCTGAGGTTTCTCTGATAGAGATTGGTGGTTGTTTTTTATTAGGATCATAATTGGAGCGAATAATGGGGGTTGCCGAAAAATTATGATATGTTATTTACTTTTGGTGTGAGATCCATAACAGAAAGCTACGATCCATTAAATTAATTCAATAATATCTGTCCATTTCAAATCGCGACAGTAAATCTCATTGAAGACCCACAAAGAAACAAAGCGTCAATACAATGTCTCCTGCAGTACCAATCCGAATCACAAGAACAATGGAAAACTCCGTCAGACACCGCCCGCCCAAGACGCGGGAAGGGCGGAAACGGATTAGCATATGCGGACGCAGTTAGCATCACAAAGCAGGGTCCGTCGCACCCAATATTTATGTGACGTCATCGATTGGCCGTACTGCCCGTCTCTCCACATTGTAGCCTGAAGCGGTCACAGCCGCATTGATTGGCCATGAGTACGCATAATTTTCTAACATAATTGATAATGAAAATTATAACGTAAATTTTGTCGCTCATGAGTAATGAGCCTAACGGATTGTTTTATGTGTGCGGTTCTTTAGTGAGTCTACTCTCACATGACCTGTGGATCGTGAGAAGACAGGGTTTAATAAGGATACTCGTATATATACATGATAAGTATTGTCTACTCTTAATAATATGACTGTTCTGTCCATTTGTTGCAATAATATCACCATAATATGATCGGTATCGGATTGATATCAAGTAACGTATGTCGTGATGGCCCCGTGGCTAAGGCCTCGCCTCATGCACAAGTTTGAGGGTTCAAATCCGGGCAAGTGCCAATGTGGCTTTTTCAATTAATTTATGTACTTTCTGATTTTATCTTGGAAATTACTGACATTGGTGAAGAAAATACATCGTGAGGAAACCTGAATTTATGTTTATAGTAAGTCTTCTTGAGCAAGCGTGGTGATTAATGCTCGTGCCTTCTCTGTATGAGAAGAGGCCTTTGCCCTGCTGTAGTAGGCTGGTATTATATTATGATCGGATTACCAATTCGCGCTTACAAACGTAACTGAAATCAACGAACTTACCAGAAAAGTCTACACCGTCCAACCCTTTAGCTCTTGCTCCACATTTGCTTATCAACCAACCAAGCTATCAAGATATATTCAATAAGCACCTGCTACACCCATGTCCACATTAATGCGACATGTAGAATACAGGGGCGGTGACAGGCTCATAGGCTGCTTACCCTTCCTCATCAGTCATAGCGGCCGTCAGCCGGCTAAGCGACCGCATTCAAATTGCCATCCGATGACGACGTGCTTTCGCGACCCCTGGCTTGTCTGTGGCCGAAGGGAAAGAATATGGAGATGTGTGTTGGGTGTTTCTGCCTATATGAAAGCACCCTCTGTGATGAAAATAGAAAAAATAAAAAAAAGAATTGCGAAAAATATGTATGAATACATACCGGTTCAAATGGAATACAATGTTTTTTTTTTTTTCTATATAATAATACTGATTTTGAAATAATTGTCACAGGTAACTTGCACGTTTGAATCGTTGTTGAATGAATTCACCAAATCACCGTGGGATAAAAAGAACCTAATTAACTTAAAGCTAACATATATATGTTAGCTTCTAATAACTAGCCCCAACATTACCTGAGGGCCTTGACAAATAGCATTCGCTTCGGAGCGATTCTATTTCTACATAAGATCACGTGACATTTCGAAAGCTCATGTCAACCCTACATTTTTTTTGGCTTTTCTACTAGCGTCATCGCTAATCGTATGTTACGAATGTTGATTTGTCTAGGCCCTCTGGTGTTTTAGCAAACGAATCTCAGAGGCCGACAATAGCGAAAACTGAACTTATTACAGAAGGCAGAAAACACAACAAGTCTTAGGCAGAAAACTTGACTTGACCGAACCCTCTATTTTTTTTCCAACTCTTTCCATCGGCCTCGACCAGCATTACATAGCGGGGACATACTTTTTACGTCATTAGACATAGCCAGATCACCGCAAGTTACTGTGGTGACGATAAATAAATTATGAACTGACGCTTCAGTCACGGGGGTACTTTCTGACAACGTTGGTTTTAATTGTTAATATAACCCCACTTTTGAGATGTTTGAGGGTGACGTTTTTTGACGATGTTGAGTGTTCATTGATCATTTATTAGGGTTATGGTTATGTTATCATCCTTTTCATGTCTGTTCGTTTTATAGTGTTTCTGTTTTGTGAACAGAAAAGCCGAGACCGCATTGTTTCTCAAGAGAAATAGTGACCGGTTTAAAAAAGCTTCAGAGCGTCGCTATAGATCGGGCCGGACAAGAATATCGTCACGAATTGTGTCTAAGAGCCTCAAAGACTACCCTTATGCACAAAATAATCCTCTGCATGGCTCCGTGAATTTTCAATAAAATACCAAACGATATTAAAGATTTAAACTTGACACTATTTAAACGGAGACTAAATAATTTTTGTATTAAAAAACGCTACTATACCATTGACGAATCCCTTCTTGACAAAATGTAATAAACTTAATGATAATGATGTATTTATGCTCGAAAAAAAAAACTTGACTTATTTATTGTGTTCTGAATATTTATTTGATAACTAATTGTATTCTAAATATTGAAATTTTTGCTAATTTGTACTTATAATGCCGATTTTAATTTCTTATATTGTTAATTCGTGTATGCCCTAATGGGTAGTTTTTTGAGTTACCATAACCAAACTATAAGACCTACTGTATCACCAAAAATCACACTAATTGTATATGTTACGTCAGACGCAAAATCTTTGAGCGGCCATGTTTTCAGCACTCTGATAACACCATGCTAATGAATACCATCAAATGAACAACTCGTGCGTATGGCACGCTACAAATTACTACAAGGCACGCTACAAATTACTACATGGCACGCTACAAATTACTACAAGGAATAACTTTCATGATACATACAATTACATCACAAACAAAATCAATTAAAAACACGAACGCGACATCACACCATCACGATTAATGTTGTCCCAATACTTCTTCAACGGAACGCCAAACAAAAACTCCTGGAAATAATTAAAATCTACAAAAAAATATACACACGTGAAATGTAAGTGCATTGTGTAAACATGGGCATTCGCGCTCGCCGCGTACGAATATCCTACATCATTGAAAACGAAACGGAAACGCTGCAATAAACATTCATTTCGAAATTAAACACATCTACCTGTGTGTTTACCATCGCAAAATCACTAAAATGAATAAAACAGTGAGGAATTGGACGCCGTAAATTCGCATTCGAATATCAATTTGGGCGAACGCCGCGGGGAGGGGAGGGCCGATAAATAAAAAAATATATAATATACACAGTACGCAACGTGAAAGCGGTGAATGGCACTTGTGAAAAATGGACTTGCCGCTCTTCCAGGGAAGCAATCATTCAAACTGGCTGTTGTCTGTTTGCGCCTCTGCTCTTTTTCGCCTAGCCTCGAATATTTTTTGCAATTTTTTTGGCAATGTCATTCGCAGAGTTCAGGTGTGGGGACACGTGGTCCCGACAAAGAAAACAAATATTAATAACTGACATTTTTTAAAGTCCCCGTTTATTATTGTCAATATTTCGTAAATGATTGTAGTGTGATGTGGCGTTTTTTTGCCGCGCTGTATCGCGTCGCTTTTGTCGGCTCGTGGGTGGAGCCGCGCTAACGCAGCTAAATTTTGTACTTTGTTGTGTTTATTTATCGCCCTAATGGACAGGTTACGGTAGCGTAAAGCTTTGTAAAGAACTTGTATTTTAACTGGAAGGTGCGATTCATTCAAGTTATTAAAACAGTCATCGAAGCGAGCAGTGGAGCATTTTTATAGAGTTTATTCCACAGGTGAGATATGTATATTCAGAAGTGCTTTAATCATAAACTTGCCCAGAAACTAGATAAAACTCTGCGAACAAAATGTCCCCATTTTCCAAAACCAACGCTACCTTCAGTCTATATTTACAAGCTCAAATCATGAATCACGAAACATCTACACAAATGTATACCTATGTGAAATCGTAGAAGCAGGTCAAAGTTTCGATTGGTATCCCAGGTAAAAGGTATCATAAGTACGCTACACACGAACTCCCATATAAAAGTACTCACACACGCACCATTACTTTAATCAAAGCCTCGCCAACTTGCTCAGTTAGCCCTCCCTAGGTGATAGGGGCCCACCATTTTTCCTAATTAAAATAATGCTTTCTTCTCATTCTTCGTCCCCCAGTCATTAACCCAATGTGCTGTAGATAAACGTTATTTGCCCGGGAGGACGTTTCTTTTACAAATATGTCTGTTTTTGCCCGCTTACCGAAATGGGGCGGGAATTTTTATCGTACGCTTTTTTGGCAACACATTTTTTGCAAATGTTTTTAATTAGCTACACTTTTGGGACTTCCAATTAATTAGATGTGTTATTATGTCTGTTCAATTATATTAAGTAGGTACCTGTCTTGTAAGATTGTAAATCCTAGAGGATTTTTTTTATCTTATGTGAATATTAATAAAACAAGATTCTAATTAAGGTAAGGTATACAGTTGTACACGCTTATAGGATTAAAATAAACTCTGTGAAGTTATACCTACAGCAAATCTCTTTGTAGCTATGTGTGTGTGCTACCTTTATGGAATTTATAACTGACTTCAAAAGAACATTTAAAGAGCTTGCGAAAGTTGCCCTGACAACGATGATACGTATTTAGCCCCTTTTGGAGTGTCAACAGAAGTGAGACGGCACGAAGTTTCCACCTTCAGGAATGTGATATGATGGATCCTGTTTCCAGGATCGGTTATCCTGGAAACAGAACTGTGGTTTACTCAACCTACCTCTTCTGTAGCTGGTACATTGGAAATATTATTGTATGATAACTAAACATTGGGACTTAAACATAACTGGCGAAATGTGGGTGTACAGGTACACCTCTGCCCAACCCTTCGGGGAAACAAGGCGTGATGTTATGTTTTTTTTTTTGATAACTAAACATGTAATTAACCTAACTACGTTTTTATGATGAGTTTAGTGAATGAGAACAAGTCATTTACAAGGAAAAGATTTTTTTTTCTGGAAAAAGTTTGTCTAGAAACAACGACTACAAACTCAAAAACTTATCTTTGAGCAAATTTACTAACTGGCCAGTGACCATGGCAGCAATTTGGAGTTGTCTATGATCTTCTTAACACGTGAAGAAACGGGTTATAACTAACATACATTATCATAGTTAGCTAGTTACAAGCACAAGTGATGGCCACCCAACATAATCCCAGTACCTAAAACTTACTTCAACACTCAAGTATCAACGCAGACATTGCGGAATATTCCACATTTTTTGTAGTAGGCAGTCGACATCTCGACCTCACATTTAACCCGAATTCCAGCAAACTGCATAATTTCGCCACTAATGAGAAGAGCGGGCCTGCGTCTAATTAGCGCAGCCGAGTCGGTAAGACGACCACTAAATAGAAGCCAGCGAAGGACGACCAACTGTCGAGGGTTTTTGTGGACAGTCTCCCGTTTTGTAGAGCCCCTGAGGGTTTTTGAAAGTGGCGGGGTGGAGGAGTTAAGCAGACACTGGTCGTGAGATTTTATGAGGTTGATTTTATTGTAGTTCGTTAGCGGCGGAGGTCATGTGACGTTCTAATCATGTTTGCGAGGCCAACATCGTCGGAGAGCGCAAAAAAAAGAGGGGTATGGAAAACAGGAGTTCTTTGCCAAGCAGTGGGCAACATAGGCTAACAAAACAAAAACACCATTTTCTTACTACATATTTTATTTTCTTACACACTTACCAGTAACATTTAGATAACTAAATAGGTCAATTATGTTGTGGCTGCATATTTAAGCATTTTAATATTATTTAGTCAAGCCCGGAGAATACAAATAATAATTATAATATGTACGTACATGTAGGTATATAAATTAAATTAAATGAAAATAAAAAACCCGACACAAACAAACACATTGAAAAACGGCTGAACAGATTTTATTCTACCTTTTTTCTTTTTTCTTGTCTTTGTTTTTTAGCCAAGAATGCTCTCGATCAAGTCCCATTTCAAATAATGCTGTTCGGAGCTACGATGCCACACACAGACACAGATACACACTTTAAAATTATAACACCCCTCTTTTTCCGTAGAGGGTTAAAAAAGAGGGAAAAGAATCATAGGGCATCGAAAAAGTCGTTCGCATTAAGAATTCTAGTATGTATTAAGACTGTATCGTGGGTGCGTTCACAAACATGAAAACTCACATACACAAGACACCCAGACCCGGAAAAACTATTTGTAGGTCATACAAATATTTGTTCCGTGCGGGAATCGAACCCGCGACACGCAGCGCAGCAGCCGATCGCTCAACCACTGCGCCAACCGTGCCCAAAAGTCAGTGTGCAATGAAATGTCAGAAAACAATGGTAATTGGGGTGAAGAAAAACTACTCGACACAGCATGATATTACTGATAGAGGCTTTTACTCCTAACTCCTCTGCCGCTGATGAGACAAAAACGGAAGACCGAGAAAAAAGCTGCCCTTTTTTCCCTTACCAGGGATGGGGGCACGAACAAAATAAATTGGACACAACATCTTTTCAGGAATTTTGGTACCTAAGTCTAAGTAGGTTCGGTAATAAGTTTGCAATAGCAGAAGTCGCACTAATTTGTTTTATAATTCAAATAAATTATAACTGTTAGTACAGTTATAATTTATTAGTTATAATTTAATTTATATAATATAATTTATTAGTAACTGTTAGTTATAAACATTACTGTAGGTACACCATTAAAGTCTCTTCCGGAGTTCCTCAAGGCTCAATTTTGGGGACCCTCTTGTTCATTTTATTCATCAACGACGTAAAAGACTGCTTTAAAAATTCTAAGTTCCTTCTGTATGCAGACGATTTGAAAATTTACAAAAATATCAGTCATCTATCCGACTGTTTAGGATTTCAGGATGACCGTGAACCGTTTTCTGAACTACTGTTCTTTTAACAAACTATACTTAAGTATATCTAAATGACACAACATGTTTACAAAGAAGAAAAATGTGACGAAATTCAACTATTTCGTCACATTTAACTTTCAGAAACACTCCACTGAACAAAGTTAATTCTGTTCGTGATCTAGGCGTTCAGTTAGATTCAAAGCTCCACCTTGATGCTCATATCGACAACATAGAATTGTCTATGTTGTCGATATGAGCATCAAGGTAGCATATAACATGTTTGGTTTTGTAATGAGAGCATCAAGAGAATTCCACCGTCCCTCTACCTACTTATACCTATATAAGTCAATAATACGACCGCAATTGGAATACGCAGTTCCTATTTGGAACTCTTACTATAAAAAGTATATTGACATTATTGAATTGATCATACGCAAATTCCTACGTGCAATGCACTATATTTAAAAAGAAAATATCTTATCATTTATTACTTCAAAAATATCATCTTATTACTCTAAAATCTAGACGCACCCCACCTACCTGAGATGATGACCCTATTTAATATATGTCGTAATAAATTCGACTGTACTGATCTTGTGAACAGTTTGTGCTACCTGATCCCTCGTACCGTACATGTTCGGGAAGTTCGCTCTAGACACTTGTTTGCAACTACTTTCTGTAGAACCAATTCAGGCGTACGCTCACCGCTGCATCGATTAGTTGACACCTACAATGGGCAGTTTGGCTCAACCGATATCATGTTTCTCAGCAAGGCTGTTTTTAGAAAAGAAATTGTTAATATTTAAGTGATCAGAACCGTAATAATTAAGTAATGTTTACTTTTATTCCCTTTATGTTTATATTGTTCTTACTAACAACTAGTACATCTGTTTTTTTATCTGTGGATAACGTTGTGAGTAGTGTGTTTGATACTCCTATTAACATCTAATCTATATTACCTATTAGTACAGTGCTGTTTGTTGTCCCTATGTGAATATATAAAGGTAGATTATTTATATGATTGGTCTCGCTGCGCTCGACTAGATACCGCCGGCGTACTGTAAATGCAGCAACAAATACTACGCCGCAGTCGGCGTACCTTAGCCAGTCACACTGCAAGCGGTCTGTGACGTGCACTTGCGGAATGTTTTGATAAATTTTGGGCATAATCTAAAAAGAATATTACAAGAAATAAGAAGGACACTGGGATCACATACCATCAGTAAGTATCGTATAATTTCAAAAGTTCAACAAAAAAATAACATGAACTCTAAACGCCTTAAAGTGTTGCCACGTATACAAGAGTCAAACTTCCCCGTGGTTGAGATTTTTATAGTGTGAATTTATTGTTTTTGTATTTCATTATACATCCTATTTCATTTATCTACCCTAGTTATTGTATACTTAACTTAGTTCTATAAATTATTTAATGTTCATTTTTGTAATCTATGCACGATACAATGTATACACGGTGTAAAAATGTTAGCTGACACTATTTCAAGGGATGATTCAACCCATGAAACTAAACAACTTTCCCAAGGAACATGGTTCGAAAAAAAAGAAAAAACTTATATTGGTAAAAAAAAAGTATTAAAAATCAGGCCTAATCATTGATATACATACCTTCCTTTTATCGAAACAAGAAACCTACGCCTAATCTATATTGTGTATAGGTTAGGCGTAGGTTTTTTGTTTATATATATTTATACATTCGCTTTTAATTTATTGATTATTTTTCAGTATTTTCTGAGCTATATTTAAAACTTAACTAATAGCATTTTTTTTTCATTAACTCGGGTAACAGTTGAGCAGCTGGTAACACAATTCTTCACGCACACTAGTTGTCAATGTCAACTAGAGTGCGTGAAGAACAACAACAAATGTCCAGTTAGGTTTAAAGAAACTTTATTCTCAATAAAAACATAAAAGGTCGCTAACTTGAGAACAATAACGATTACTTAATTAAATACTAATATTAGGTTCGACAACATCCGTCACAAACTAATTAGAAACTACCCGAAACTCGACCCACTCGGCGCATTAATTTTCTAGTAATGTCCGGTTTGCAATTAGATACAGGCTAAGCTGACTTTTGAATGCATTGAATGTGTGTAGGTTTCTTAAGCGTGAGGTTATGTTATTGTATAGCTGTGCTTCTTCAAATGTAAGCATTTTTTTGCTCATAGTTGGTCCAGCTTTTTGGTAAAACTAGTAAACTTGCTCGTCGTGTGCTACGTTGACTAACTTGTCTATGTTGGGTAAGTGTGATATATGTGTGAATACTTAAGTTAAGTACTTTTCAGATAAAGGTACATGTGTAATAAATGTATAGTTGCTTTATGTTCATTATTTTTGTGTCTCTGTATATTTTAGTCGTTGTTGTTAAGTTTGGATAGTTAAAGAGCATTTTTATCAGTTTATTCTGGGAAATTTGTAGTTGTGCTAATTTTGTTTTTGCGGCACTACCCCATATTTCGACCAAGTATAGTAGATGTGGCTTCACTAGGGAATAATAGATGGTGTATCGCAACCCTCGTTGAATGCATTGATCTATGTTGTGCAGAGCTCCTACTAGTGTCGAGAGCTTGTTCTTCACATATTCAGTTACGATGTCTTACACACACTACAGTTATGAGTTGCCTCATTCACGGAGCTATTGTTTTTAGATAGTGCGGTATCCAGTCGAGCGCAGCGAGGCCAATCATTTATCTAAGGTAGGTATATTATCGTAAAAGTACATATTATAGTTGCAGATAAATAGTATTATCGTGAAAGTATATATAATATAACTGTTTTGTCCCTCTCTGTCAAACTTCATTTTAACTTGTCAGCAAGGTACAAAACAGTTTGATAGCTAAAATAGGTTTTAGCGAATGGCATTAATAGGAATAAGACTGTAAGTCTTTTCCAGCTGACTACTGGAAAAGACTTACAGTCTTACAGTCAGATTGTTTATTTGACACCTCATGGCCACATTCAATATTTATTTGGAAAAAATGGCACGTAGATGTGCATGTGTATGGGTTTGCTATCCCTGTCCTAAGCCATGGTGTTCCTACGGCGTCGCAAGGAGCGTCGAGGCGGCGACGGCAGCGCGGAGGCGCGGGCGCGGGAGGGGGCAGAGGAGCGCCGCGCTCACCTAATGAAGTGTTTCGCTTTGACACGCGTGTTCGTTAGCAGACCACTTCACGATACCGAGCTGTGTTCAGATGACAGCTTCCTCGAATTTACCACTTAAGTGGCGTGCAATGAAACTGCACTTGTTAACTAGTTTCTGTTTAGTTGGCGCGACTTTATTCGGAGACACCTTTTATTTTAACCTATACGTATATGTGAAAGAAGTTGTGTGCTGCTAAAGTACTTCTGAATGTCTTTGGGGGTATAAGAGATGTGTGTAGGTGATGGGTTCCTCGAATTAGCCACGTAAGTGGCGTGCAATGACTTCTGAGACGCACTTTTGTACATAAACGGTTCTAGAGTTTAAAAAAAAATGGAATGCAAGTACATCTCTGCCTAGCCCTGCGGGCAATGCAGACGTGAGGTTATGTTATGTTATTAACACCTCTATGTAATAATATGATCAAAAACAACAATAGACAAATTTTTAAATTTTTCATTGGTTGGATACGAGGCTTTGGGCTAATTTACGCGTGTATTTTATGTATTTTTATTTTTATAATCTACGTTTTCTATGTGCAGAATAAACAATAACTTATTTGAACTTATTCCTACGTAGTTTTCCCCCACAATATTATCTACCCAATGCAAGTACCTAAACAATGTCATACAAAAAGGATTTTATTCACAAAATGAACCCCAAAATGCCGCCTAGTATAAGGCGAGTGGTTGGAAACGAATCCCGGGGCACGATAACGCAGCTATAAAGTCTGTCTAATACTTAATTGCGTCCTGTGTCCACAACACAATGCTCCGCGTAATCAGCCCAGCGCCGCACAATATGAACCTGTAGTCATCGCCAGGGTTACCAAAACTACGTAAAAGTATTGGAAGAAACTACTCGTAGATATTGCGATATTCTTGTTATTGTCAAATTTCTGTATCACCTTGCCGGATGCTAGAGTATTCTTTCATATAAAAATCGGTGAAGGAAAACGTCGTGAGCAAACCTGGACTTGTAATTAATATAAAATTGAAATTGCCAATCCAGCAAGCAAGCGCCGTGATCAATGGTCATGCCGTCTCTGTATGAGAAGAGACCTTTGCCTGCATAGGACAGTAGGAGGCTGCTTATATCAGCCTACTACTGTCCCATTACCAAAGCACCAAATATTGCCTCAATACACCATGAATATGAACATGAACGAGCTTTTGCAGAAAACTTGGCACTAGGCAATTCAAGCAGGTAATGCAGCTGACACGAAAAGTTGAGGAAAAAAAATGCTTAGAAATTATAAAAGTCACCTCTTCAAACTAATTTCCTGTACACACGACGACATAAAAAGCTATATTTTTCCAGTAAAAACTGATGTCATGATGTACGGCAAAGCCAACCAATGCGAGGTCAGCTTATACTGGAAACTTATAGCTTGATATCTATCCATGTGTACTTTCAAACAGGTAAAATTATGACAGACAGATGATACATACAAAAACTATTTTAATTTCACACAAGTAAGGGAAAGTGCATTAGAAAACGATTGGCTCAAAAATTCAGCAATGTACGAGTATACAACGCTTCATTTCGTCCAAATTATCTGTGCATCGGCCGTTTTTCGAATTAAAATTTTGAATGGGACATACGATCGGTTTTTGTTTAACATTTTGATTTTCGTGTACAACCAGCGCCATCAAAAATTGCACAGGTAAGTTGGTCGTACATTACCTTTTTTGCATATTACTTTTAAAATCTTTCAAAGTCAAAGCATTTATTTTCAATAGGCACATAAAAAGGCACTTCTGAACGTCAACATTTAAAATGTTTTGTATACATTCATTCACATTGGATTCAATGTCAGCAGCCCGACCCCACAGTAAAATGCCATTCGACATAATGCTGTGGAAGTAGCTAAAATATACCAAACACGCGGTTTCTACATCTGTTAACTGTCTTATCTTTCTAACAGCATAAGCGGCCGAGCTTAGCTGCCCCGCAGAGATATTATATGTGGTCCCCATTGTAATTTCTCGTCCAGCATGATTCCTAGGAAAACCGTCTGATTAATAGATTCCAGTTTTTCTCCATTCAATATGATGTCGCATTCGCTAATTCTAACATGAGTAATTTAAATAGAAAGCTTTTTTTTTTTCATTTAGTACCAAATTATTTACCGTAAACCATCTTGGACTTGAAGAATCGAGTTATTCACGTAGTCCAGATTTTGTGACCGTCGGTCTATTCTAAAGATCAGTGATCTGTCATCTGTAAATAACCATCTTCATCATTAATCATTCATCGTAAATCATTAGAGTAAACTAAAAAGAGGAATGGACCCAATATCGAACCTTGAGGAACGCCCATTGCCATTTCATACCCTAATCAGTTTATGCCATTTACTTGAACTTTAACCTTTCTATCTTTCAGGTATGATCTTAGTAGATCAAGAGTTGTATTCCTAACCCCATAGTGCTCCAGTTTCAGAAGAAGGGTCTCATGGTTTACGCAATCAAACGCCATAGAAAGGTCGCAAAAGATTCCAATGGCATCTTGTGCTTCTTCCCAGGCGTAAAAAATATTCTTTTTTAGAGTGATACCAGCGTCAGTGGTACAACGCCCTTTGGTGAAACCGTACTGTTGTTCATGAAAGATGGAGTTTTTATTGAAGTGACGTAACATTTAATTTAGCATAAACTTTTCAAACACCTTACTGAGAACTGGTAGAATTTATACAGGCCTATAATTGTTGAGTTCTTTAGTATCACCGGATTTGAACAAAGGAACTACTTTAATTTGTTTCATGAGATCCGGAAAGACACCTTGGTCTACACTGGTGTTAAATATGCCAGCTAAATAGAGCGCAATGGTTTCGATGAAAGTTCTACAGACTTTTACAGACATTCCCCAGAGATCTTCTGTTGATTTAATTTTAAGATCTTTAAAAGCTTTTAAAACAGCCTGGGGGTTTGTATGCTGAAACCTAAACTCCAAAGGGCATGCCTTTACATTCTTTCTAAGTAAAGCAGCAGAGAACTCGGGTGAGGAATTTAAAGCTTCAGTAGTTTTTAGGGGAATATTAGTAAACAAGTTTTCAAATTACTGAGCTACTTGTACATCTGAGTTGATGTGGCAATGTGCAGTTTCTAAATTAAATTCAGTATCACGCTGCTTTTCCCTACCTGTTTCATTATTTATTATTTGCCAGGTAGTTTTTATTAATCATCAGCAATTTTTTTTTGTTGCTAATACAAAGAGCTTTGGCAATTTTGCACACATTTTTAAAAGTTTTAGAATATTTTGCAACATACTGATGAAAGCTTGTATTATTCATATGTACGTTGCTTAAGACCATAAAGTTCAAAAAAAAAATCCCTGCTTTTACAAATACCTGGAGTAGCCCAATCACTAAATAAGAACTTAGTGTAAATACTTTTGGTTTTTAGTGGAAAAATTTCATTAAATTGTGTGTTTAATAGTGAAAAGAACTCGGCATAGAACTCATTTGGGCCATATAAATTATTAAAACTTTGAACAAATAATTTACTGGCCAATGAGTTTTTGAATTTCTCTAAGTTTTTACATGTAATTGGCCTAAACCTTAATTGATTATTATTTCGTTAACTGACACTTTGCGTGACCAGATGGCTGGCTCGTTCTTTGGCCACAGAATTTGTATTACTTTTGAACGTGGCAATGCTGCCTGTCATCTGGGCGCGTTTCCGGATGACAACGACGTAATATTTGTATTTATTTGGGTAGTTCTTTAGTTAGTCATTTAGTTTAGTAGGTATTATGTTCCTAGTGTAAATTGTTTGTCCTACTAATAATCCTAACTTTAATGTTATAAATACGAAAGTAAGTATGTTTGTTACGCTTTCACCCTAAAACGGCTGAACGGATATGGATGAAATTTGGCACACATATAGACCGTGACCTGGGCAAGGACATAGGCTACCCTTGATCGCAGACGAAGTCGCAGGCAACAGCTAGTAATATTATTAATGTGACAGTTTGTATGTTAGGATGTTTGTTACTTGATCACCATGGTTAACATATAGGATACGTTTTATCCTAATAGTATGTTGCTGTGGGATAACATACGACCTCCACGCATAAGTAAGTTGCATAATAATTGACTATTGTAAACTACCTTTGTTTTTGCAAAATATATTGCGCTTATTACGATTAATTGGAAGAACTATTTTTTTTTTCATATTGCTAAGTGACACCTGGCATAGGTATGTACAACTCGGTTCCACTGGAATCAAGTAACAGAGTTAGTTATGGAATTCAAATAGTCACGCTTCTGCCTCGTTGGTCTAGTGGTTGCAAGAGCTTCTGCTGAGCATGAGGTCCTGGGTTCGATTCCCAGGTCGGGCAACGTGTTGTTGGGTTTTTCTATCTGGAATTTCTCAGTAGCAGCCCGGAATCTAGATCTGTGCCTGGTTGATGGCAATAGGCTCGCCCCCAATTGCATGGGACTTGAAAATAACTGGCGAAATGTGGGTGTACTATAGGTACACCTCTGCCCAACCCTTCGGGGAAACAAGGCGTGATGTTATGTTATGTTATGTTTTTCTACTTTGCCTGGATACCAAGTGCTAACTTGAACATAGTTGCAAGGGAAGTCATAGAACTTTTTCACCAGAGAATGTAGTGATTATTTTCTGGACTAGGTGTATTCATACATTTAAAGATAGGAAAAGTTTATTATTATAAATCATCACCATCGACGCCGATGTGCTTTATAACAAACTATCTTCTGCCCGCGGCTCGGAACGTGTGAAGGTCGAAAATTATATCTCGGAAACGAACTACCGGGATAAAATATATCTATAGTATCCTTTGTCCTAAGCTAGCATGTTCTAAAACAGGCAAAATATGGACCACCAACTTTTACAACTGGTAACATCTATATTTACTGCAACTAAATTATTGTTGTTCTTATTCTGTTCATGGTCTACCTGTGTGCCAATCGAAACCGTTTATCTGTTAAGGCGTGAAAAGGTACCTAATAGAAAATAATATAAAGAATAAGTGGTGGTTATCAAATGTTTATTTTATTTTACCAACACTAGTTTTTTCATAAGTTTTTTTCACAAGTTGTTTAATGTACTAACATTATATGGACTTCGTAGTCTGAATGAAAAAGTTTTTATTTTATTAATTTTTTATTTATAAGTAAGCATGATTCTTGGTGTCAATAAAAAATTAAACGAAAAAATTAAATTATTGTCTCCATGTTAATTTCAAAACAAAATAGAAACTATCTAACAAAACTCGTCGCATGTTCCGAGTCAACCCTGCGCACGCCCGTAGGTCGCGTAATCCAACTATTCAATTTTCAGCCGAAAAGGATTGTCCGCGTCTTACGTTTTTTATCTCCACTGATCCAATACAAGCGGTTATTGCCACTCTGTCTTTACTCAGCTATATTCTTACTACGATTTGATTGTGATAGGTATAAAGATTTTTAGGGGAGTTAGCAAGCGTATGTACAAGTAATACCTTTCTGAAACAGATTTTGTGTGGAGTGTATTCAAAAAGAGGTTTAGGGCCTAAAAATATACAAGAGCACTCGTATCTAATTCCCGATTTCATCAACATATTTTGACATTTAAATCTAACTAAAATTGGCCCGAACTGATAATTTAAGTACGGTACAAAAATCTTATAATAAAAAATCCCAATTACCCGATTTTTTATCTCAACTTAAAACTTACCGTGCCTGCAATAGTACGATGATTTATACGAAGCTCAAAGTTAGCGGCAGAAAAAGCAATTATACCCACTGTTTTACCGAGGTGAGGAAGCATATTAAAAAACTTGAAGGCACTGTCAAGCCCACGAGTGCTACAGACACTGATGGCTATTAATTAGAAGGGTTGGATGAAGATATTTCATTATTTCTCCTCTTTCCACTGTTTTTCACAACGAAACCTTTTACAAGTTTGTATTTTTTTACGCGGAGTTGGAAGGGTTAGTTTCGTAGGTTTTTTTTTGTTAGGTTTCTTTTTAATGATTTAAATTTTGAAGGATTGGGTTGTTGGTAAGTTGCATGTAGATTTATGTTTCAAGTAGTACAGACCTTTTGAATACAGTAAAGATAAGTAACTACTTAGTTCAATACATACCAACCTATGGCTGACTTCACCAAAGAAATTGAACGCGATCAGCACATAAACTACGTTTAAGAGCTGTCAATGTCATTTATTTCTGTGGAATATTGACACACTCAGCTCTTGAACTGGGTTATAAAGTGCTGATCGCGTTTAGTTTAATTGGTGAAATCGGCACTTTTACGTTTAGTGAAAATAGTACCCAGTTTTAGAGAATCTACTTATTTAAAAAAAACATGTTCTAAAGTTTTTTACTGCAGAAACATTTAAAATGGTTCCAAAAAAGTTTTTAAAACCATGAAGTATTTGTCAGTGCACAATTACAAACGCAACACCAAAACAAGTGCACGCACTTATCAAACAATCTCGTAATCAAACACTGCACTTTGTAAACAAGGTGCTAACTCCAGAATTAATGTAAACTGTTCTCTGCTCTCTACACTTATCTGAGATTAAAATCAAGCTCGTGCCAGAGGACAATCACTCCTCAGGGAACCAGCTTTATTTGCGGCCTTATCATCACTTAACATATCTGCATATTCATTAAGAGATCAATCAAATTATTGTCTTCACAATTTTACGTATGCATACGTGATGATACGTCTGGGGATTAACTTCCTCATTTGGGGCGTAATCGTCGCTTTAAATGCAATTTATTTCGGTTGGGACGTTTTGGGTATGACTGTTCTGGCTGTATCTACGTAAGTAGAATACTTAGTTGGTAACCAGCATCATCCGCCTATTATGTTCCCACTGCTGGGACACAGGCCTCCTCTCATTGAGAGGGAGTTGGTACACAGGATGTCCTGTAAGTCGACGGCAAGCCGGAGTCGGGTGATAGTTCGGGTCATAACAGAAAATATTTAAAAAATGCATCAGGAGTTATAACCGTCGCAGGCAGGATTTTCAGTTTTTTTTTTTTAAATGTCTGTTAACTATTTTGACTTGACCTATCACCCGATTCCAGCTTGACGTCGACTTACGGGAACCCTGTATAGGTAATATAGATACAATAACAGTAATATTAAGGCTGAAAGAGTTGTTTATAAAAGAGAAGTTACATAAGATAATTTGCACAATTTGTACATAGACGAAACGCTTTTAACCTGAATGAATTTACGTCAAGAAGACACAAAGACACCCATTGAGACAGAATTGCCAATAAAACAGCTTACATCCTGACCACCTACACCCTTGACTGCACAAAAGATATTGTTTCACATTTCATTCAGAAAACGTCGATCATTGATTGTTTTAAACAGACGCTCCGTCGCCGGAGACCGGGCGAATCGGGCCGTTTCGAATGGCCAGAAAACTGCATATTTTTGCCATTGTACTAAAATCGGAGTACCTCTATCAATCAGTAGACCCCCTGGGCCCGTTTCCGACCAGGTGTTCTTTGGAATTTGCGCCGAAAAACTGCGCTTTAAGGATTTTAGCTGAAAAAAATGACGCGTATTGTTCGTTTCTGCGTAGTCTCGCGCTCGCCCGGTGCGGCAGGTAGGAGGCTCTGAGGTAGTACGTACTCGTACATGAGTATATTTAAAAAAATTACGCCTACCGTAGCGATTTATATATTGATACATTCCTTAACGTCCATAAATAATAATCAGTAAAGAGGAGTAGATAAGAACACATGACTGTCTCGTTGGTCCAGTGGTCGCAAGAGCTTCTGCTGAGCATGAGGTACTGGGTTCGAGTCCCAGGTCGGGCAAAGTGTTATTGGGTTTTTCTATCTAGAATTTCTCAGTAGCAGCCCGGAGTCTGTATTTGTGGCCGGTTGATGGCAATAGGCTCGCCCCCTATTTCATGGGACTTAAGCATAACTGGCGAAATATGGGTGTACTATAGGGGCACCTCTGCCTAACCCTTGTGGGATTACACGTTCTGGAGAACTATTATTATGTTATAAGAACACATACATATCTCATCTTACTACAAAAGTTGCTGTTTGCCATCATACGATCATCATCAAGATCTGAATGCTCAATTTTGGGAGAATTCCCGTGGCCAGCTGCAAGAACCGTTTGAGCTGTAGGCACAGCCAGCACAAAATTCTCCCACAAAATATTTTTAAATGTTACATCAGTAACAGGTAAAACGTGACCATAACTAGTAAAAGTTAATTTGTCTTTCAAATTAAAGTCGGACCACATTGACGGACACAATGCTAATGAATTACGGCTCGTCGTAAAAATCAATGATATACGACAACCATCGAACGCTGACAATTGTAAAGCAATTCAGGATAACACTGCACGACTTCTGGATTTAACAACATTACTTTTACACCCCATGAAGATGATTAACCCCCTTATGACGTGGAACATATGGTTCATCTCACTGATAGGTGGAATTAATGTTTGTTATAAATCATTAAAGGTTGTAAGCAGAGCAGTTTATTGGCAGGTAAGTAATGTACTGTCTTTGTTCGAGTACGTGATCTATGAATGGGTTTCGGGAATTATCGGCATACGGATACTTTTCTAGTTTTGTGCAACGAATATTTTTAGTGTAGAAAGGACGTCTGTTGGTGGGACACACTAGACAAGGTTGTTTATAGAACTTTGGAGCAATTTGGTAAGACTTGGTAAACATTTGAAAGGATTTTTTTCCGACGTTCACGGTTTTACATTTAAAACAGTTAATGATCTTGACAAGCATGAACACTGTTGTCGGTTCTCAAGTTTGTTTTGATTCATTGAAGTATGTTACCAGTTTAATTATAACATCACTCCAAGAGAGTCTCAAGCAGAAACCTTATTTTGATAACACGTATCAAATAGTCAGTTCTATGAACTTGATAAGCTAAAACTCCAGTAAGCAATATATTAATTAGTTAATTATTGTCTGCCAAAAAATAGCAACTATATATACTTATAATAATCATGGCCAATTTACAGACAGGTGCGTGCCAGAATCAAGGAATACCATAACGTCGCCTCGACAATGGAAGCTACCTTAAATCAAAGCCCAGAATGTCTCAACAATGGGACTTTCGGACTTCTTTGAAGATGCCATTATCTTTGGCCACGTGGGACAGGTGATGTGCGCACGCGCACAGCTGCTCGCACAAAAACTACGCTTGTGCAAGATTTTAATCGTATTTTTTTAATCGATGACAGTTCTCTAGGCATTTCGCGCCTATCTAACGGCCCCCCGCAGGCAAGCAGCTGTGTCAGTGTTTTTACCAAAATTCGTGTTCACACTGCATTAATTTCGGATATCTTTGATCGTGGATTAGAGGTTGTTAACAGGGGAATTTCGTCAAAAATATATCCGTAAGATGGATAGTTACTTATTGCTTATTATAACACTATCTCGATATATCAAACTTCAATATTAACAATAAGCGGTTAAATTTTGCAGAGGTAAGTGGGTCACTTCCAAAAAGCTTTACCGGAATGAAACCGCTCTTGCACTTATTAAAATCATTGTCAGTAGCTCATGCACTATTTTAGGCAATATTGTCATCTTGGTTGTCCAACACCATAGTTTAAAAACAAAAAAAAATACTATGTTCATCATCATCTACAGCTATTACAGATTTCTGCGACAACACTCTTCAAGCTCCAATAAAAAATATTCCATTCACATCACGATCTCAATAAGAATCGCATTTATAATAACCAAGTAAGTTAGCTTCAAGTGCGAATGCGCGATACGTTCCATAGACGTAGGCACGAGAAGGTGCGAGTACCAGTTGTCACCCCATTAGAATAGGCACGAGACGAGAATACGCACACGGCCGCGATTGCCTCGCATCAGATCGCACAATGAGGTACAAAACGCGACTCAACAAAACGATTACCCTCTAGCCCCGTGAGAGGAGTACATACCACGGTTCCGCGTGTATGAGATGAGCTCTACTTGATACTTAAAGATACGAGAAAAAACTTTTTTAGGTTAGGTATGCCTACGAGCGTTTCTGTCTTTCGTGTACTTCCTAATCCTAACTCACAATTATAAATGCTAAAGTAAGTTTGTTTCTTGCCTTCTCGCGTCGCAACCACTGAACCGATCATCATGAATTTTGCATATACGTCAGAGATGCGGAAATGGACATAGGGTACCTATCATCCAGAAAAAAGATACTTTTGCTGAGGAAAATAACAGTAACTTTCGACGGCCACAATTGCTTTAGGACGCTAGATGGCGCTAAGTGGCTTTCGAATCATGATCGTTTTTTTTTTTTTAAACTTAATAACGAGTTAAGAGTTTTTTTTTATATAAAAGTACATGAGTTTATAACCTGGATTAACTAAATATATTGTTATATTTTTTTTTATCCCGTTAGTGCGATTCCGGGGCTAATTTCCGACCTCAACAAAAAAACTAGTCGTATACCAAATATGTCATTCACAATATGAACACCGATGTTCTAAAGTGAATGTTAATTACTTTGCTACTAGCTAGTTGCATGTAGTCAAAATAGCTCAATATTATGAGAACAGTAGCCACGGATCTTAAACATAGCTTCAAGCTACAACCAACAATCCTATTTGGGTCCTGTGGCCGAACTTGGCAGAGGATTATGCCCAGCTGTGAAAAATAAATTAAGCGTAAATGGAATTCGTTAATAATAACAGATTCAAACCAATGAGTATAATATGCTCTTACACCTTGAAGCAAGCAACCTTCTTATATCAAAACTCCCCATACTAGACCTTGTATTTAACAAAACCTCCGACAAACGATCAAAACTTCGCACACGGTATCCGGAGCTCCTGTTTGTGAGGTGCGAATAAGTGGTTCCGTGGAAATATTTCAAATCAGAGCGGGCAATGGCGGCGCTATACAGGCAATAACGATTGACGTGACACGCGTGCCGCCCGTGTGTAGACTGCCTAATGTGTGGATGAAAGCCGGGCCTTTCACCCTATTTATTAGGTCTATGTTTTGGAAAAGGTAGGTTTCAAGTGTCGCATACATAATGTATCTCACCTCTACGTCTTTCTACTCCGAGAGATTTCATTTGGTGTTTTTTACGGAGTATTTGAAGCGGATTTTTTTCTGAAGTCCAGTCAGACGGTTTTTGATAAAAGTACCTTTTTTTTTGGCTGGAATACTTATGGAAGGCTTGAAGGCTGAAGGAAATGCTTGTATTAGGATTCCCGCTCTTCCACATAACATTATCCAAAATATATAAAATTGATAAGGTATTTGTGTGTGTGTGAGTATGAGTGAAGGTGTACAGTGATGACTGTGATTTGGTTAATTTAGGTAATATGGTTAACCCTGCGACAGTGTCTTGGGATCGGAAGTAGTCACAGCCTCTTCCATTAACCGTAAACACCGCAGAACTATTTCAGTTTTGAGCGATAAGTTCACCCATTGTGACAACTTAGGTAAAATTTCTGCATCTAAATATTTGAATTAAGCTGAACAGAGGTATGTCGGACGAGGATCTTAGTTCCAATGCCAGCCAGCATATGTTACTTTTCCTCAAACGACCTAATATAAACTCTAAATGGAAATCCTTCACAAAGATCTTCTTACTGAATGTCTAGGTATTTCAACCGACATGAACCACCTTGAACTCTAAGAAATCTTGTTAACTAATCTTGTGATGATTAACAAACGGGTCTCTACAACCATATAAACGTTTACTCCGAACTCAACGAGGAGCGTCGCTGACCCCATGAGCGGTCACCATCATCCCAAATACGTGCTCATTATTGTTATAAAAACAAAGAACAAACAAAAAACCAATTAGTTACGCCACAAATAATATAACGTTTAGAATCTCATTAGTGGACGATTTTGGTATTCGATGAATTCGGCCACCACGAATAACCGATAACGCCGAATCCCGAATGCCGAAAAGCCGAATGGTCGGACCCCGCTCGGTGACATATTGGAATGCGACTCCATTTATCCCCGCATCCTATTGGAATCCGGAGTGACGCGGCAAATTGGAAATTGCGGTACCATTTTTGGTGTTATTGATAGATAATACTGCTTGTAACATGGAGCTGGAAATGCAAATGTGTCGAGGAAATGTTATTCGGATTTACGAATATCCGGTCAAAAACTCAACTGACTAAATATCCACCTGAAAAAATCCTCGAAAAATCGCAATACATGGGTCTATTTATTCCATTTAGTGCAAACAGTACAAAGTGCATGAGTTGAACCCTAAACCGGATTGGTCGCGGCCCGTCGCACGCACTGCACGCATCGAACGTCAAAGCTTGGACTACCCCAGGACTATATTAAATCACATTTTGACAAGCGTACCGTGAAAAATTAATCGAGTGTCGTCGAGTGAGCGGGCGGCAGAAAAATAATGAAAATTACGAGTTTTGCTAATGGGTTCCGTATTGGCTAGCAAAAGACTCAGCACAGTAGTCATTCGTTTTAATTAGAAATGGCATACGGCAAACATTGAACTAGTTATGCTACTAAAAAAGCTTACCAAGCTTATGGTTACAGGAAAAGCACAAGTAGGTGGTATCTACGTAAACCAAAACTTATCAGGACGTTGATTTTCCTGCACAAAGCATCCTTAGTTACCTTTCTTTAAGAAACTCTCATCTTATTAGTAAACAAATAGATTTGGACCCAATCCAATTGGATACCTTTCCCATTTGAACTTGTCAAATTGTTTCCGTTAACGAACTTTAATAGAAGAAAAATTAAGGAGACCCTATAAGGATTTCTTCTGCAACCTAGTCCAACGTTCTTGCCGACGTTGGTAATACAAACGGAACCCTAAAAATGAAAACATGATGGCATTTCACGCGGTCCCCGGAGCTAGAAAGGTCAGCGGGCAGTCGCTCGTGAAATGCCTCGCCCTCCGGACACCGGCGGCGACTGCCGGCGACTGTGAGTACCACTGCTCCATTGGGAATACCGATCAGCTAAACATGTAGACATAAACAATTGAAGAACCTAATGTCTGTTCCAAAATTATCTGACGAGTGTGTAAACAAACCCAGTAAGTGCAGGTTAAATTCTTGTCCACTCTTTCGCTTACGAGAATTAGTAACACATTCAGCAGGAAGAAGGTTTCAACATAATTATTAATCAATATGTCACCATTTCTTACAACAATTATTGTTTGAATAACATTGAAAATTCATCGACGAAATGTGAGGTTGTAATACAATTAACCTTAACTGTCAAATGTAAAACATGTTTAAGGTAATTTCAGGTTTAAGTATTCAAACAACCAAATCAAACGCCTCAATTTATGAGTGGCGCTACAAATTGAAACACACAGGTACGTTTTACGATCCATTTGTTTAAATTTTAATCAGAAACATCTGGAACAGGCCATAAGTGTTAATAATCCATTCAATTAAGTTACATAGTGTCCGGACACCGGCGACTGCAGGCGATTGTACCGCTGCGCCATCGCCACTGGGAATTCTGACACCTATCCCAAAACATGTGGTAAGAAGCAATTGACGGACATACGTAATATTGGAGTCCATACGATTAAGTTAAGAGGCTGACAAGAGCTAAAGCGTTATCACTGTCAGACTGCATAGAAAAGAAAGAGAAGCGCGATGACACAACGCGGGTAATTTATTGAACAAAATGATCAAATTATCTTAATACAAAAAATCTATTGATCAGATAAAAAAAAACAATTGTAGCTAGTTGAATAACTTGACAAAAAATCTGAATGATTGCATGTCGTTGAACAAAATTTTTAGAGGTATCTTCATGATTCTTTTTCTATCGTATCAAATCAGTTGTATTATGTTTTCAACTCCTTTTTATTATATAGATGCATTGCACAGATGTGAGTACTTTGTACTATAGAGCTACTATTTACCGGGTAATGTCATAGATTGACTTGAATGTGCCCTGGCGGCTGATAGTATGTCATGCTCACTCAAATGTTTCGCTGACGGTGGTGCGTGTGTGCTAATCCATGCGTCATGTTCGTGAACGGGCGCCGTCAGTTGGGACTGCTCATCTTTTAGCTGCCACGGCTTATTTTATTAATTAAGTTTTTGGATTGTTTTTAATTATGTTTTGCTGCACTCTGGACGTTTTTAACGTGTACGGTTTTTGTACATCGTTCTCACTTATAGTGTCAACATTAATCGATGTAACTAATATTTTTGTAACAACAATATTATTTAAAAGAGTGTCCATGGAGTTTCTTGCCCGTTCTTCTCCATAAGTACCTACTGCGCTTTGGAATGGGCAACTAGCTTCATATTTCTGACTGACCGACTCCTTAACAATTCAAAAGTGCCTGTAAATGATTTAATTGAAATATGATTTGAGTTTGAGTTTGCATTCAACACGATAACTAACTAGCATGTATCCAGAAGAATATTTTTTTTACTATTATATTTGCAGTGGATCATCATATACTTTTAGGTATTATAAAACTTGCGTTTATAGGGCTAAGATTCCCTCTGAACACCGGTGGCGACTACCGATGACTCTACTAATTGAAAATACTAACACAGTTCATTGTAAACATAATTATTATATAAACAACTGACGACCATGTAGTTGTCATCTCAACATTTGAATGAGAGTAAAACAATTGAAAAATAATTCAGATTAGCTTGAAAAGAACGTTCCGGCCATGAGGGTGTCGGACCACACACAATGAAGGGTTTCGTAGTTGCGATGAATTTATCTTAAGAACAAACTTAACATTGTAATTGAAATACATGTTCTCCCATACATCGATATACGTCACGGTTAATTCTCCAACTGCAAATGGAAGTTTGTAATCGCAATAAACATGTTTTCATGTAATAAATAAAATAAAATAAAATAAAAAATTCAAGTAGTCAGAATTTTTTTCTTTATTTGTGCTATGAGACCTTGGTTCTTGCCAAATTTCATGATACTAGGTCAACGGGAATTACCCTAAAGGTTTTGATTTATTTGAGAGTTTCAAAATGTGTCGCATATTTTTATTGCGTTGTCAAAGAAACTTGATTTTTTCAGAGTTCCACGCATGTGATATTAATTTCAACTTGATGCCTCCACGCGTTCATGAGAAAAAGGGTCTTGACAGACTGACAAACAGACAGACGGACAACGGAGTGATCCTATAAGGGATCCGTTTTTACCTTTTGAGGTACGGAACCCTAATAAATGCAAAACAGGTTAAGTAATAATTCACGTCTGCTTTACCATAGGGAAGACCGGGGTTGGTTGACTACCACCTGGTCAACCAGCCCCGTAACATTATGGATATTCCATTCATAAAGTGAAGTCGGTATTCTGAAATTTTATCCAAAAATTATTGTTTCAGGACCATGCGAACATACAAAAGAAAGACTAATAGAGCGAGTACATTCAAAGATGTAATAGATAGAGCCCGTCAACAAGTTATCTTTGACAAAAAAACTATTAATTCTACCGCGAAACAGTTCGCTATACCGTATAAGGGTAAAGGAAGAAAAACTCTTCGTGAGGCTAATAAGAAGAAAAGTGCCGACGGTGAAAGTGATGAGGATGAAACATCTTGTTTGGAGTGCACTGAATTCTATAGCTCTAGTATTTTAGGAGAAGAATGGGTTCAATGCACTGCGTGCAAGTTGTGGGCACACACAAAATGTGTAAACGGGAAAATATTGTTCCATGAATGCAAAAAATGCACCTCCTATTTAGAAGACTGATTGGATAGTATGATCTCAAAATAATTTATTTTAATATACATACATACTTACGTCAACTGTTACCAAATAATAAATTTTATTACATTAGTTAGAAATGATAATATGTTACCAAATGGTTAAAGTATGCAAGAAATCATTTCATTTTGTTTTAAATACTTAATAAGAGAGTACTTTATTTATTTTTAGGTACTCAAACTGCCTAATGTTTAAATGTCTGATTGTTTATTCTTAATAAAATAAAAAATAACTTTATTGTGTTTATTTGACGTGGCGGAAGATCGCCTTGGTTGCAATAAAAAATGAGTGATACATTTTTGTGTCTTTTATCCTATTTCCTCGTAGACTTTGCCCTTACAACTTCATAGGTCAACTTACCACAGGTGAATAGTCAACCTACCCCAAGGATGGGGTAGGTTGACCAGTTTTTCCAATTATACAAAAACTGGCCTGTACTCCATATCATAATGAATAACGTGCTTTTTGCCACTTTTTTGCAAAGCTTAATAGTAAATCTATTAACTGAACCCGTTTTTAAATTAATATACTCTACTGTAAAAGAAATAGAAACCTTTAAGCTGAAATTTGGTCAACTAACCCCGGTCTCCCCTACTATTTTTGACTTCGAACATCTTTAGCAACGTTTATAGGTAAGGGGGCTATAAATCTTTAGACTAATAGAACATATATTATGTAAACTAACCTGCGAAAAGGACACATATTGGGAAATCCTAACATCTGTGCCACATTGCGGTTGGGTATGCAGTTCTCAGCCTCTTGATCAAATTGTGTTTGGATGACAATCGACTTGCGCCTTTATAAATTAGGAGCCTATTGCATAAGTTTTCGAAAGACCCAGAACCATAAAAACCTTAACATAAGTATTCATAATAACAGCTGAACGTGACGATCGATCAGGTAAAGTAACGCTTGTCGCGGTTGGTCCTAAGATGGGTGACCATCTTCATATTGCCCGTTGGTCCTGCATGTCGATTCTGTAAAATCTCACCATGAAGACTTGCGTGGAGTGAGATGTCAGTGTCTTCCCGTCTTGGTCATTCGCTAGCATCAGTGGCACTGACAGTGACAGCTCACTCCACGCTCACTTCACCTAAGTTTTCACGGTGAGATGGTTACAGAATAGCACTACTGGTTATCATTCGTGGATCTTTGACGGTCGTTACGGGTCGTCAGAAGCCCGAAAGTCTAACAACCAGGCTTACCAAGGGGTATCGTGTTACCCAGTAACTGGGTTGTGGAGGTCAGGTAGGCAGTCGCTCTATGTAAAATTCAGCTGCATCCGGTTTGATGCCAACTGCAAAAGGCTTGGTAGATGATGAGGGAAGTGATTGGGCTGAACGTCTCTTGATAAGGTTTTATTGTAGAAACGTTTCGAAGCTCGCTCACGTAAACTGCGGGGTAATTGCGGCACAATGGCAATGCCTTTAATATTTGACAGTTTAACAACATTCATTGCGTTATTTACGTTGTTGAGTTGACGATTTTTTCAAACATACCAAGCAATGGAAAAGTAATTGCCTCCACAATCTTTTGGATTGTTATTAAAAGTTTGATACACTATAAGGGTAAGGGTGCTTCTTCTTAGCGTGTCGGTGGCAATCTAAATGGACTCTGCCCAGAATGTCGGCGACGTGTTTGGCGTCATCACTAGCGTCCATCAGTTCCTGTACCGTGCAGCTAACAGGACACGCAGGACATGGTATCATGTGTCCCATCGTTTGTGGGACAGTACCACATTTACACTGCAGCGGGTGGAACGAAAGCTTTGGGTAAGGAAGTACTATCTCACCAGCTTCAGTCTTACTTTAGAACGTTCTCCAGTGATTGGGGGCCACAGTTTAAAAATCTGTTTCGGCTTTTCAGCCTTTTCGGTTTATAAGGTGCTGCTCCCAAGAAATGAGGTTAATATAAGCGGCCGACAACTGTACGGAATATGCCTTCAAAATCACGAAAAGACAATACGTTTCATACGATAACAGTAATTATAACAATAATTCACACTACCATTACATCTTGTGATAAACGAGATTCTATAATTAAAGAGAAGGGTGTAGCCCCTAGATAGTTACCATTAATACTGATATAACACGAAATAATGCAATTAATCTCGCACAAACTGTTTTATGAGATCTATCGTGAGAAGTAAGCACTTGTGTTTTGGTTGGGGTAAAAAACAAGGAAAAAACGCGGCTGTGGGATGAAAATGCAGCGTGGAGTATAGACGGGCGACGAGAGGCGATTATGGCACTGAAATATAAAAAGCAAAGGACAGTTTTTGGTGGTTGTATTTTGTGCAATACCGCATGCTATTTTGAAGTGAGCGTGGAGTGAGCTGTCAGTGCCACTGATGCTAGGGATTGACTAAGCCGGGATGACACTAACAGCTCACTCCACGTAAGTCTTCACGGTGAGGTTTTTACAGAATCGACATTCTGAAGTGAGCGTGTAGTGAGCTCTCAGTATGCTGTCAGTGACACTGATGCTAGGAATTGACCAAGACGGGATGACATTGACAGCTCACTCCACATATGTCTTCACGGTGAGATTATTACAGAATCGACATATAGGTGTAGATAAAAATTAATTAATGTTTGTCTTTCTTTAAAAAATATGATTTTGGGTATCCTAATTGAAAAGTTTAAGTAAGTACCTACTTGATTTCGAAGAAACTGGCGATGTGTTTCGCGGCAAATTCAAGCAACTGTAGCGCCACAATCGGCCAGTCGCCCGTCTGTCCCAACCGCTGGGTACGCACGGTCGATCCATCACTCGCCTCAGATTAATGTTATGATGTATGCGATACATTATACATTGAATAGACGCTGATACGCAGACAGTCGCGATTCTTTCATGCGTAAATCGCACGTGTGTATAATTATCCATTATTCTTGCATACTTTGAAACGTGATGGTAGGTAGGTAATATGTATGCAGCCTTATTAGTTAGTAAAGCTAATCAACTTAGATCAAATTACTGTTTACATACGTACTATTAGTAGATGTTTAGTTTACTTGGTTGGTACATTTTTTTGAGGATTTAAAGAGAGACCCATGGATTGGTATTTTCTTTTCATTAAGTACATTAAGTAAGGGACGGAAAGAAACAAGTAATTTAATTTGAACACATTTAATTGGTCTAATCTAAAAGTGAGGTAGATTAATATGTAGATAACGTTTTCTCAGTCCTATCGGATGATTTCTTAGGGCGAATTTCACCAAAGACACTGAACGCGTCAGCACATGTTCATGTGTTTCAAGAGCTGTCAGTGTCAAAATTGTTATGGAATATTGATACTGGCAGCTCTTGAACTGGGCTTAAAAGTGCTGATCGCGTTTAGTTTCATAGGTGAAATCGACAATTAGTAGTAGGTAGTAGGATGAAAAAAGAGCGGCTATCCGTATTTCTAAGAAAGGTCGCATTCTATCTCAGTTTCTATTTGACAAAAATACCTCTAGTTTACCTATGCATTTATGACATTGATTGTCGCTGAGTTGAGACGGTGAGTAGATTTTAAACGTTTTTTAATACGGGAATTGGCCTTCGGGGATTGGATTAGATAAAAATAAAACCGATAACCATTGCAAAAATAACAGCTTCTAATATTATCACCTGCCTCGAAAATCACAAATACTTCATAATCACTACACGTCGACAACATCACCCGAGGCGGCCCACCCCTGACCGCCGGCCCACAGTACAATTTACGCGCGACCGATCTCACAACAATATCCGACACTAATAAAGGCCTCAATCCATTCAGTGCGCAATATTGTCTACTCTAATTGGCATTAAAATTCGTCGAAAGAACTGAGGTAACCCCAAACAAGCGCTTATCACCACATCAGTGCACTAAAACCCTTCGCTCTCCGGCTCTCCCTCCTCGGTCCATACCCCGCACCCCTCGGTCTGCGGCTAATGAATATAATAGATGGCCCCCAGGTATGTAAGTTTATCGGTTCAATGAGGACGCTCCAATTGAGGTAAGAAATTGATACGAGTATTTTTGGTAATGATACAGCTTTTTATATAATAGGCCGTCTTGCATAGATCGTTTGCAATGTCGTATTGGAATGAGTAAAACTTAAATTACTGTTTTGGTTATTATAAATACCACGCCTTCTACTCTCGTGTTTCAAAGACTGATACTACAATAAATCAGTGGTAAACGTCAACAAAAGTTGACAGCGAAGCTGAACTTTCAGTAGCCTTTATCTATTGTCAGACTCAAAACACCCTTCTACCTTCGCCCTTTTTCAATTCTCATAGACACCGCACGTGTTATACTCGAAGTAGTATTGTTACAGCTATTGAAGCATACATACGTGAACAGAATTGACGTAATCTTGATAATTGGCGTTTGCGGGCGGCGCGTGGGCAGCCAGCCTCTTGTCTCATAAATGTGGGGCTAAGCTAGGATCAGCGTAGGCTTAGATAATAATTAATACCTACCATAATATATTATTTAGTAAAGAAAATCACTTGTATGAGGTATATTGAGCATCTATTTAAATCTCATTTTTTATTTTATATGTACGTTGGCACCTAAGTGAACCTAGTAGAGTAAGTAGCCTGCATGTACGTATACCTAGGATCTTAACTAATATTATAAATGCTAAAATAAGTTGGTTTGTTTATTACGTTTACGCGCCAAAACGGCTGAACGGATAAAATGTGTACAATCCGTTCAGCCGTCCGTTTTAATTAAATTTGTTTAATCCGTGTGGTTTTTGACACAGATAGACCATGGCCTGGGTAAGGATATAATTTTCTTTCCATCCTTTTTTTTTGGGTGGGAAATCATCAAATGACTTCTCCCGCTCTGGGTGGAGCGGGAGGGCGTGTCAGACTTTTACTGAATAAAATAAACCCGTGTTCCTTCAGTTGCCTGTGCCAGGGCCACGGTTACTCTATCGAATTCCCGCGACCCTGAGGCGTCGGCCCTATCGGACCCCGTCATTTTGTGCTGACATCTTTTTGAGGCGCGCGTGGACCACGACGCGCCGTCGACCCGGGCCTGGACCCTACCGGACGGCGAGCTACCCATTGCTCGCCGTCCGCATTCCGCGCTTACGGTGGCCGGGAATCTGCAGGCGAATCCCGACGCCCAGGGTGTCTCCTGCGGCGACGAGTGGGGGCGTGAGGGCGCAAGGCTCTCTCCCTCACGCGCTCCGCCTCCTCCTTCGCAAGCATTACTGCTTTGCAGAAGGAGGTGATGGCTTTCCATTCCCTCTCGCTCCGTACCATAGCCTGGCCAGGGCCGGACGCGAGAGATCGCCGCCGCCAATCGCCTCCGCGAGGACATTGCGGTGCTCCGCCCAAGCTGGGCAGACCTCCACCGTGTGGATTAATTAATTAAGCTTCTTTCCATCCTGGATCGCAGAAAAAGTCGCGGGCAACAACTAGTAAATAATAAAATGACGTTTTGGTAAAAAAAAAGCATCTTTATTGATTAATGTTACTAACCAAAAAGTAAAACTACATTTTTCTTAAAATATCTTTAAAATTGAAGTCAGAATGTAACATTGAAAATTCAACGTAATCAATGTCCACACAGGCACACAAAGCCGCAGGGTGAAAGCCCTCAAGGGACGCACATATTATATTATAACCGAGCATAATATCTGCGTCGTCACTCAAGCGCAATAAATACCCAAATAAAGCGCAAATAATACCCAAATCGCTCATCAGCGCAACCCAACCTCCCCCAACTATAATTATCTATAATCAGAATATACCCCATCTATAATCAGAGCGAACGCATTGCAATTATTACTATTACAATGTTTTGCATGTGGGCACCGCCGCCGTGATTACCCCTTTGCGCTCCGACCACTGACGTTCTAACGTTTGCCCAATCAAATCACATTCGAAATATAAATTTTGTAAAAGAACACAAACACGTAAACATTTTTCCCGCGATATATCGTGCGACAGGACAGTTTTGGCACGTCGCCATAAATTATTCGCAACAGAGGGCCGGCTGACCCCGACCTCCAGTCGATTAACCATCACTAGGTCTTCCTTCAATTTCATATTTATAAACGGGGATTACGCAAAAATGCCAGTGTAATGGATCACCTACAGGACTTAGCAGGGCGGGCCGTTGTCGGACAGCGGGGGGGTGGGGAAGGCAAATTTGATAGGGACGGGGGTATGCGGCAAGGGTCTGATCGTCGGACTCATCCATCACGCGGCTCACGCATGTGAATTGGGGCGTTTTATCTGGAGATAGCCGCGGATGGATACCTATTTAAATATTTGGTCGTTTAGCGAGGCGGCCGAGGTATTAGGTAGCTACATGACGCTTCTGCTAATGTTGGTGTCGTCCCGTTCACAAACACAATGGTGCTGTACGCTTAACGCGGATGCTTGGAGTATTTCAGAGCTTGTCTATGTAAACATTATTTAGAGCAAGGTGAAGTTTCACTACTAGAAAACAGTACCAGCAGAGCCCTTCTCCTGTAATTCTCATGGATACCCTCGGTCTCGTCTGGAAGCTTACGTTGGTCTCCAACCGACTTAAAGCTCAGGAATCTCATACATACAGTCAGATGAGCTGAGAAGCTTGGTGACACGATTAAAAATATATGTATGTACAACAAAAAACTATCTTTTACGAATAATTATGGAAGTTAAATACCAACCTGTTGTTTAATCGAAAAAGGTTCGTCATACTGCCAAAAGTTAGAAGATGCCCCAGATATAAGATAGGTACATTCGTGCGCACCTATGACATGTCCTAATGTGCTATTCATCTGCTAGAAACTATTGCGCTGTCTCTATCCGGGGTGAAGAAAATAAGAAGCAGTATACAGGCAGATACGGAGAACTATAGTGACCCATTGATGCTTTCAGTTTGAAAACTTTGTGGCAAGCCTCAAAGACAATTTTAATTGCAATAAAAAAGTTCGTTTTCCTTCTAACGCTAGATGGAAAGACGACTAGTCTAATCTAATTCCAACTTTTCTAAAACCATAAAAAAAAACAAAAGACATCTAACAGAGAACCAACATAAAAGCCCCGTTACACCGAGCGAAAAAGTCGTCCACATCGAAACGACGCAGTCAATCGCGTTCATTTAGCTGTCACGTCACCGCGTCGTGTAGCAGTCGTCGGTGACACTGACACTTCGCGTCGTATACACGTCGACGGTGATCGACGTTTAGACGTGACACAGAAATGACGTACGTTTAAAGTGAAGAAATATACGTCAATGCAGATTTACCTGTGATATGAGAAAATTATCTTGAAAAACACTGTTTACACTGTCGCTATGTTTAAATCTAATCTTTTGGTAAATTAGCATTTGGGAATGTCATAAAATCTTTGGAAAAACTGATGGAAATTATACCTTTGAAAGTTGTGAACATATTTGTAGAAGTAAAGGATGATACATTGTATGTATATTTCATGCTGTTGTCTGCAAAGATTTCAGTAATCCTACCAGCGAGTAAATCTACAGCCTCTCAACTTTTTTCTGGACAGTCTAAGTTCAAAGTCAATTCCTGATCAATTTCTTAACTCATTCGTTTAGAAATTGATCAGGAATTTTGTAGTTTTGTTGTTGGTTTTGTAGATCTCCTGGAGTTTGTTTGTTAGTTTGTACAAACTTCAGGAGATCTACAAAACTTCATTTTTCATAGTTTATGTAAGATACGAGTGAATCGAAATAGTTTATGTACACATTTTTTTTTTATGTATAGCATCTCGTAGTTGACCTTGAGAGGTCGTGACTACTTAACCGGACTATCCTGTGGCTGCCTTAAGCGAACTCAAAGCCTCCAGCCAGGGGCGTAAAACTACTTACATTACTAAGCGAACGCTCGCTAAGGGCACCCCCTGTGGGGTACGGACCTCGGCTTAGGGCGTCGCTGACGGGAGGACAGCAAGATGGGACAGGCTGGATCTGGATTATATTATTATTATCTGGGGAATTTAAAGCTACAGGCTCAGCTACGGCGCGGGCTGGCACTTCGTCGAGCAAGGGTCGGGGAGGTTACAGTTACGTCGGGATCTTCGCGAGGAACCTCTTCGGCGAGGTCGGAATGTCGGTCTGTGTTTGTGCACTGTACTGGTGGCCCTACTGCTCTCCTGAAAGAGAGTTACGTCGTCATCGGGGTCGGTGAGGACATGCTTGGGACGGCGGACATGACTGATGGAGGAGGGAATATAGCTAGCGGCCTTGACAACCAGAGGGTTGCGGTGATTCGCGGCGGTCTCGAAGAAACGCTTTGAAATGCGTTTCATGAACTGGCGGATAGTGGGAATCTTGAGGTCGACGTGGAGGATTTCGTTGCGAACGTACCAGGGGGAGCCTGTAATCCTACGGTGGAACTTATTCTGGAGGGTCTGCATTCTATTGAAGCGATGGGGCTTGGCGTGTGCAAAGACTGCACTGGCATAAGTCATGATCGGGCGGATGCATGCTGTGTAGATACGCAATTTGCACTTTAGTGACAATTTGCTACGTGCATTTAGGACGAAGTGGAGTCTACCTAGAGCGAAGGCGGCGCGCGAACGAGCCGCTTTAATGTGCTCTAAAAAGGAGAGGTGTTCGTTGAGAACCACACCTAGGTATTTGGCTCGCTTCTCCCAAGGGATCGGCTTGCCGAACATGGTGATCGGACGAGGGGGGCAGGGGGTATGACGCGGCTTCGAGAATAGAACCGCTTGACTTCTGTCGGGATTTACTTCGATTCTCCACTTTCTAAATCAAGCGCTAAGTTTGTTGACTTGGGTTTGGAGAATGCGAGATATCGAGTCTGGATCGCGGCTGGTGTAATAAATGGCCGTGTCGTCTGCGAACAGAGCCAACTGCGCCTTACTGCACTTGGGCATATCGCTGGTGAATAGCGAAAATACTAGAGGAGAAATCACAGAGCCCTGAGGAACTCCTGCGCGAATGGGGTGGGGGGAGGATAGCGCTCCTTCGATGCGATAACGGAAGGTGCGGTTCGACAAAAAGTCCCGTAGGATGAGCACGAGACGATCTGGCACAACGAGTTGGTACAGCTTATATAATAAGCCGTTGTGCCAGACTTTGTCGAACGCTTTCGCTATGTCGATGAAGACAGCACCCGTCATCCAACCTCGTTGGAAACCGAAGTTGATGTGTTCGACTATACGGTGGACCTGTTGTACGCACGAGTGTTGGGTTCTGTACAGCATCTAAATAGTATCTAACGGTAGAGGCAAGTGCAGCCGTCGATACTCGTCGGCGTCAGCCGTAGACACGTCAGCTATACCTAACCAATAAATTTTCATCACACTATCATTATAGCCTGTAAACTACAGGACATGGTTTTCTGAATTGGTGACGTAATAGCACCATTGTGTTATTACTAAAACAAAGTAGAAAGGCCAAATTAAGCTAACACCAGAACAAAAGCAAGAGCATTTTTATTAGATTCTTGACATTTTTGTATTGATAGAGAAACACATGAATTTCGCAGATTGGACATTAAATGTGGTCGAAACCAACCTTAATAGGTCCTAATATATCCAGGGGATGAGAATGAGTACCTACCATAGTCTTCATAGGGATTAACATGGAACTTTATTAGCCTAAATATTTAGCATGAAATAACAAGACGTTTAAGGTTTGCTCGTGTCTAAAGTAACAATAGAATACTCGTATAGAAATTGAAATTAAGAGAGCAGTGGTGGCCCAGTAGTAACGGCCGCGACTTACGAGTTGTAGGTCGTAGGTTCGAACCCAGCCAGGCGCTTTACTTTGTGTAATTTATTTCATCACCACTGCGCTCAAAACGGCGGAGGAAAACATCGTGAGGAAACCGGCATGTCCTAGAACCGAAATTTCAAAGACATGTGACATCCACAACCCGCACTGGGCCCGCGTGATGGATTACGACTGACCCCATCTCGTAGAGAGGAGGCCTGTGTCCCGTCTGTGAGCAGTGGGAACATCATAGGCTGATTATGCAAATATATGTCCTATGCAACGAATAATATTTTAATCTTTGACAGCATTTCCATACAAAAACTGTATGACTATTCTATTGCACAGAGAAAAGATATTAGAAGGTCAATTAAGGTTCAAACTCGCTCATCGCAGATATAATCAATGTCACAAACTGGTAAAAAATGTATACTTAAAATAGACGTAACATTATGCTTGTATTTCCGGAAGGGTTGGACAGAGGTGTACAGTACGCGTTCAAAAGTGCATAGGCACGTTAAGAGTCGTATTGCTGTGAACTCGCTGTACGACTGTATGTGTTTAAACGACACACACCACAAAGATCGCACGGCACACATTGACGTAAAGTCGCGCACTCGCATCGCACTACACGAAACAAAAATATGTTTCCGTCGCTTTTGTTAGACACGCATCATGCTCGTGACCTGGCCGGTTTATGGCATTGCTAAAATTCGAGTTAATCTAATATGAGCAGTAGCAGTAGGCGCCAAGCGTTGGACTGAGAAGCAGTCGGCTTTGGTTCTGATCTCATAAGATGCGGCGTAGTTTTATAGCCAATTTTTTATTTTGGTTTGCAATAGTAATAGTATTTAAAAAATGCTCCCTTTATTATTTTTGTTATGCAATAAAGGGTTTAGAATATAAAAAAAACGATCAAGTGATAACAAAAATAAAATTATTTGTTATAAAATTTTACATTTGGATAAAAAACCGATACGATTATTTATAATAACTTCTTCAGCCAAATAGGATGTGCAATACTATATCAAGGAACTTAGAAACAATTTGTTTTATTTTGACATGTCAAATGTTAAAAAAGTTTGTTATATAGATTTATTTCACCACAAACATAAAGCTTCGATCGTTAATTTCCAAAATAAGTGGTTTAGTATGGCAATTTGTTTACTGTATTTCACATTTTATTTGGCTTTAGTGAATATAGATTACATATTGAGGATAGCCTATGTATTCATTTTCTTTAAGAAAAGATGATTGAAACTAAACCTCAATTTTTATAATTAAATATACAGGATAAACAATTCCAGAACATAAACGTTCTTCCCTCTTCCCCACATCTCTTAACCCACCGACTCACAGTATTTCTCTAGATCAAAGAATGATTGTAATACTACTAGACATCTCTAAGCAAACTCATCATTCACTAATTTTAACAAATAATAATTTATATTTAGTAAAACATGAACTATTTAAATGATAACACTCACACTTGGTCTATTTGTGTTGTCACATCGTTTAACTCAGCGCAATAATATTGCCAACGCTTCAATATTTATATCTCACTGCATTTTGAAAATTATAAACACAATACCGCTAATCAGATTTAAACATTCGTCACATACCAACATTAATTAAATGAATAGTCGTAACGAATTGCATCTACCTCACAGAAATCGAAATAATTTACTCAGTTTTCTGTGGTCTACCTACAAACTTTTATTATCTAAGAAATCAAGATGAACGAGACAAGTATCGAATGATTATCGAACCACTTCAAGTAATTTTATTAAAACAAACAATAATTGTTCATTTTAGGTATTATTAATAACATATCGAAAACAATAAGTAAATGTTATTTGAAAATAACATTAAGCTTAATCCGCAGGCGCAGGTGAGATTCGAACTCAGGGCTTGCCATAATCGCTCCTACTTTGGTAGGAGCGATTATGGCAAGCCCTGAGTTCGAATCTAATCAAATCTAAGTAGCACAGTAACGACTAATCTAGCATGCCATATGTTAAGTTAGTTGAAATTATGAACTACGACTACTACCAATTACAGACAAAGTGAGTGTATGTGCGTGTCTATAGAATAGAAACAACTTCTCTAATGAAGAAGGTCGTAAGTGAAAACGAAGCGTGAATCTATTGCGTTGTGAGATTGCCCATGGACTTATGAGCGCTACTGTACATATTGCAGCGAGACCTCTGCGGTTACAACCTACTCGTATGTCTATCTGTTATTTGTATAATTCTGCATACACACCGGTCCAACGAACGCAATCAAATGGGTTTCGCTGGCACTCGTTGGTCCTGTCTGGACGGTTTAGCAAACGCCAACAATCGTTCGTTGGCGTGCGCAGCGTGGCGGTAACATCAAAGAGTTAGAAGCGTTCGTTTTCTCTACTACCACTACGTGTGTTTGGACGTACTTACGTTCGAAGGCCAACGAACGTGCGGCGGCCAACGCCGAATACCCTTCGATGGCATGCGTTGGGCCGGTGTGTACGTTGCATAACTGGCCATATTTTTTTGATTCTTAATCTTCCAAATTTTGACGTTAACTTTAATAAAGTAAAATTAATCGTTAATATTCATCGTATGTTAATAATTTTAATGAAAAATAAAGACATATACTTAAACATACAACCCAAACTTAAAGATCCTGCTGAGTTCCGTTGGCAAAGAAATATCTTCGAGCTTCTGCCACAGGATATTGTAATTAACCAGGTCAAATGCCCTCGATCACTCGAAAAAACGAAAGTTCGTCTTTCTGTGTAGTACTTGATAGTTTGCTTCACACACAAGATGGCTGTCTCTGTGGACAGTCTTGGCCTGAAACCGAACTGGTTGTCACTAATGTTCAGGTATTTATCCAGCTCATTCATAAGCAAACTATCAAGCACTTTCGCTACCGTAGTGGCCTGTAGTTGGATTTGTCAGAAATATCACCAGTCTTAAATTTTCACAATTGGCACCACCACAGTTTTCATAAGTGCAGGAGGTAAATACAAATGTCCCATACATATCGTATAGAACATTCCAAGCACTTGAGGCAGGTGAGGGCCTGCGTGTTTGGCCAGGAGACTTCCCACGCGTTTATACCGGGATAACTTAGGTAATCTTTTAAGATAATATTCCTTTGAAAGTTTATGTAGTTTAGTGGCCACGAACGAACCCAATTACAATCAATTCCCTAGTTTGGAAACCAAATGCGTAACAAAGGCTTGATCCGATATGCCTTATGTTTTCTCGTACTCCATTTTCACTTAGACCAATTTACTTAGAAAGATAGAAGAAAAAACCGGTAAAGTGCGAGTTGAACTCGCTTGGAAAGGGTTCCGTACGAGGATGTTACCCACCAAAAACATTTCATGTAAAGAAGGTTGCCAAGACTTACACAACGCTTTCATTGTTACAAATTTATCGGATCTAATGAATATCCAAGCCCCTGATTCTGCAAGGCTTAAAAACACACAAACCTTACATCTTGGTCAAAATGTACAGCTTGGCCGTTTCGCGATCGTCGCACAGACACTCCTATGGGCTTATGGTAAGAAATTAAGTCACTGGTCTTTAATCTTATATCATGCAATAGTTAGATGGAACGGTCAAGCCATACATTTTGACTAAGCGTTAGGCTTTGTAGAGTTAGGGGCTTGAACACTTGAGAAGTCTTGACGACCTACTTTACATGAAATGTTTTTGGTAGGATTTCATTTCTTTTTACTGAGATATGTTAAAATCATAACCATTACTCCTAGCATATTCGGATAGAAAAGGTTTTTTCTTCATAGCCAACGTATAAATATGTCGGTTACGAAATAATTGTAAAATAATTAGTAGTTAAATAAATGTCAGTGTGTGATAAAAGTCGTGTTTTTTTACTTTTGAGTCTAGTATTTCATTAAGTTTTAAGTCTGAAGTCAACGTAGTTATTCAGACCCTCGTAACCAAGTCCAATCTATTGGACTCGTCAAAACAAATAATATGAGCACAACCTAGAGGGGTTTACTAGTAGCCACTGAAGACTTCCACTATCCATACCCTGGTTCCATCATCAGACCCTCCCTATTCTATTGAACTCGTCCAAACGAATCGTATGAACCTGTACTCGACAGGTTTACTAGCAGCCACTGAACATTTCAAATATAAACCTTCTAGCTCCATCACCAGACCCTCGACACCAATTGTAATAATATATTGGACACATCAAAACAAATCTCATGACACCAAGCTCGACAGGTTTCCTAGTAACCACTGAAGAGTTCCACTAGCCACCTCCTGGCTCCATCAACAGACTCTCAACAACAAGTGCAATTATATTGGAGTCATCAAAACAAATCATATGACACCAAACTCGAGGGGTTTACTTGTAGCCACTGAAGAGTTCCACTGTACAGCTCCTGGCTCCATTATTAGACCCTCGACCCCAAGTGCATTATATTGGACTCACCAAAACTAACCAAATGATATCAAGTTCGAGGGGTTTACTAGAAGCCACTAAAGAGTTCCACTAGCCACCTCCTGGCTCGATCATCAGACCCTCAACACCACGTGCACTATATTAGACTCGTCAAAACAAATCGTATGACCCATAACTTGAAGAAATTATTAGTAGCCACTGAAGACTTCCACTATCCACCTCGTGGCTCCATCATCAGACCCTCCCCAATCTATTGAACTCGTCAAAGCAAATCATATATGCCCAAACTTGAGAGGTTTACTAGTAGCCACTGAAGAATTCCACTATTCACCTCCTGGCTCCATCATCAGATTATTTCCAAGATACCAAATTATGGCTTTGTTATCCGAACTACATTCACACATACAAAGTTTCATTTCGATACGATTTTATTGCATTGTACGCACAATAATGAAAGATTTACCACGTTTTTTTAAGACCACACACCACAGATCACAGGAAAACCTTGATGATGTCTATCTTATAGGTTTTCCTGTAATCTGTAAGTAATGAATTAATTTCCGATTTTTTTTCAGAGAGAAGGGGGCGTGTGAACGGTCAATTTTCGTATAATTTATTAAAAAACTTTAAAACTGTTTATTTTAAAATTATAAAAAATATATGTTTGTAACTAAATTAAATTACTAAACAACTAACTAACTACCTATACAAATTAATATAAAAAATACTCAGGCGTCGAAGTACTCGTCCGCATCGCTGTTATCTGGAAAAGTGCCCAGAAGACTGGCAGCATTGCCACGCTGAATGGCAATGCTAATTCTTTGTCCAAAGAACAACCCAGCCCTCTGGTCACGTGAAGTGTCGAATAGTCGGTGAGAAATTTGTTTAAAAATTAGATGCGCACTCGGGCCCCATGAAAATGTTTGTATGTTTTACAACATGTCCTTTCATTTGATATGTCACACGGTACTGTTTGCAAGACTTATGTTTTCAATATTGTTATTTTCCCCCCAAATGTGATGCCCATTTTAGAAATTTGTTAACTTACGTAATACGAAATTCATATGAGTAGCAAATTTCAACTTAATCAGTCTGTTAGATTCGGAGCAAGTTGACTGAGACAGACGGACAGATCGACAGACGCACGAGTGATCCTATAAGGGTTCTGTTTTTCATTAGGACGTCCGGAACCCTAAAAAGACGTTTACGGTAAACGTGACGCAGAGAACGAACACAGAAACACATGCGTCACATCCACGCAAAACGGCCATCGCTCAGCATAATGCTACGACCCTATGCGAGACAGAGCCCCAGCGCTGGTTTAATAACATTTAATTTTAACATAAAATCTAATTTTGATTAGGCTGTTAATTCTAAAAAATTATACGTGTTAAAGTGGTGTTTATTTCGATACAATAGGTGCACCTCTGTCCAACTGTAATAAAGAGTAAACCCACATTTCGTCAGCTGCCGGAATCTCTGACGTTGGAAAACACAGCCCTGAGTCATAGGTTTTCATGCTATGCAGTTTTATCAACCCTTCTATATTTAAATGATCTAAGTCCATTCTCTGAAAACGACTTTTGTTTTTAACTGACTTATAAAATGAGGAGATTATTATGTTCGGCTGGATGTATGCTTTTACTTTTAAAATATTTTCACCGATTTCTCCGTTAATTGTGCACCGATTTAATAAAAAAATGTGTATGCTGTCGAGATTGTCCTATTTAAATTTTATTAACTTTGCTCCGGTTATTTTTTAGTTAGCTTCAATAATGCGTATTATTCAACTTAGACATTGTTATTGGCTATTTGTCGGCAATCCACTAAAACTAAGCAGGGGAGGTCATTTACAACCATGACCCTTATGACGTCGTTGCAAATGTAAACCATTTTCGAGTAATTGACTTTTAAAATTTTTGGCGACATCCAACTTTGAAAATTTATTCAAAAATCTAAATGATTTTTTTCAATACATAATATTCAACCTTAAAAGACAATTACTTTTAATAGTTTTTAAATCAGAGCTACCAATCGTAAAAATTTTCATAATGTTGAGCAGGATGTTTGACAAAAATGGTTGATTTCCGTAAAAAAAACATGGATGTAGTTTATCGGAAACATGTACACCTTCTCAGCTATCCATTGGGATACAATAAGATAACAGATATATTCAAAAAAATATAAATTGTCAAATTACTCGAAAATGGTTCACATTTGCTTAGGGGTCAAATGGGATCATTTGGTTGCAAATGACCTCCCCTACATCCCCGGATGGATTGCCGACATATTACCAATAACCCTATATATATGTGGATGATGTTCTAATAAGTTCATGTCATTGCAACTTACATAATGTGTGTTCGAATTGGAGGAACCACAACTAAAAAGTGAAAAATTATAAAAACTTTTTATACAACAAAAAAACAACTGTCTTAAAAAAACACTACAGAGTGAAAAGTAACTTTAATTTTCGAAGTCGGTGGCAATAAACGAAAATACAAAACCAAAGACACCGACTTCCGAAATTAAAGTTAGGTAGTACTTTTCACAGTGTATAGGTTTTTTGAAAGGAGATTGTTTATATTTATTTTAATAAAGATTATCCAACTATGGGGAACTACAAATGTCTCTAACATCAACATGTTCCAAATATTTCAAAACGTCATCCTTAAAAACAACACAAATGCACCATGGTTTACAAGAAACTGCGAGGTTCATGAATACCTTAACCAAAACACAGTGCATCAGGAAGCGAAAACCTGGCAGAACTGTACAAAGCACGCCTTCAGAATCATCCAAATCCTCTGGCGAAAGCGCTTACAAAGCCGGATCATAAAAGGTGGCTGAAAAGGTTAGCTGTAATGGTCCTTTTGCCAATGCCAACTAGGACATTCTGCCACATAATACCTATAAAGAGGGAAATCTCGCTGGAGAAACCACTCTGCACTATCAAACGCACCAACAACAAATCTGCTCATAGTCCAGGGACTGATCGCAGAAGAAAAGATGGGAAAGAAAAAAAATACTTACCTACACGTTCTTAAACCGCTATATTTCCCACCATTTAATAACCCCAACTAAAAACCAATGACCTGAAGGTTAGACCATCGCTAACTAAACTCGAATGGCCGCGTCGTGCCTCCATTTGTACTTACTAATAGCCGGTACCTACATACCTAACTGACATGGATCGTTTTTTACACAATTGTATTGACTTGTTTGTTCAAAGTAACGGAGGCTTTAATGATACAAGTTCATGAGTGTACGAAGAAAACGGAATACCGGTACCTATTTTAGGATCCTGGAGAAAAAAGATAAAAGATAGAAGTGTTGTTTAATTTGTTTATTACTAGACTAGACGTTGCCCGCGACCGGGTCATGGTCTCCCCATGTGCCAAATTTCATCCAAATCCGTTAATCCGTTTTAGCGTGAAAGCGTTACACACAAACATATAAAAATATAATGTTTTCTCTTTAAAATATTACTTTAGACGATTGGCAATGTTGCTGAAAGCTGGCAGTTTCAGAATAGGTAAATTTAATTGGTTTCTTTATTTTCAAAATAGAAACGCTGATATTTTATTATGGCTCTACGTTCATCTGATTTCTACATAAGTACCTACTTATTCGAACAGGTATCATATTTTTATACATAATCCCTAAAATCTAAATCAGGTTGATATGGTATATATCAACTCCCACTACTACAACTACTGTGTGATGATTTATTCATTTCTAGTAATAAATTACCTCTTCAAATGTGTCCTATGACAACAACATTACAGAACATACAATCTGGAAGGTAAGGGAGTATGGAGTGAATAAATTGCCTGCACAAAGGCATCCAAATCCTTATTGACAGACCTCCGACCTCTCATTAAAATAAATAGAAGCATGAAAATAAAACGACAATAAAACAAGTCATAAGGAACCAGTGAGTCATCAGAACGAGCGACCATAGACAGCTGGTCCGTGGTCAGGATAGAGCTTTTATTAAGTTTATAAATAGCCGAGAACCCAAACAAATCAGCGTGCGTCGCGGACCCGCGGCAACCGGCCTTGAACTGAGCCGCGGAGGCTCTCGCGCGGCGCGAGGCTCGCGCGGGGGCGGGGCCCGGCCGGCCAATCAGCGCCCCTTCACATTTTTCAGCCCCCGCCCGCATCGCCGGACGCTGCCCAAAAACAAAAGGATCAAAGTCGGCGAAACCTATCTCTTTCTTTGTGAGGCCAGCAAACGGGCATCGATGAGAGGATAGATACAGTGTGTCGCGCGGGCGCGAATCGATAAAGCGCGGCCCCGCCGTCGGCACAGGCTCCCGCCGCCGCCTGCCCGCCTGCCGCCAGCCCGCCCGCCACGGCCATTTGCACGGATGTTTACTATTATATTTATTGAACGGACGCTCCTAAGTGGCGATATAAGAATATTTACAAATCATAAGCACTTGATTTGGAGCAATTAGACGAGTATCGCCGCCGCTTTCGCGGGTCCAAGTGCCCGCTGAATACACCCGACGCCGACGCTACTCGCGGCTATCTTGCACGTTTCTTGCTCTCGTAATATAATAAACACTCGTAAACCGGCTTACACCAATTAGACTGAGAAATTCAATGGTTAATTTGAGAGTGATCATTTATATTCAAATATCAGGTAGGTATTTAAGTAGATACGATCCCACGCAGGAGTATTCAAACTTTATTGCTTTCAGGATATCATTATGTGATAAAATAAAGGAAACGGATGAAATAAAATGAACCCTCATATTTTCAGTTTTCATTTGAAATGCTGCCATTCGGCATTGATATGAATAACTTTTAAAAAGATTGTTATGGTCCTGAAAAAATTGTTACGGTATGAAATATATATAATAGATACTGGAACTACTTACTCATGTGTTTTTATTATTAAAGGTAGTATGAGAACGTAAAAAATAACAGACCAGTACAACATTAAAAACAAAATCTTTTTCAGTGCATTCTATTATAAAATACACTGCGTTTGGAATAAGAAAAAATAGTGTAGGTATATGTGGGTGTTTAAAAAAAAGACGAACAAACATATCGGAAATGGGAGATTATTAAATTATTCAAACAACTGACAACAAACAAACCTAACTGAGGTGGGGGTGTCAGTGTGTACCATACCTACATGTCTCCCTTTACCCTTCTGGGACAACAGTCGTGATGTTATGTCGGTAGTATGTAAGTACCTATGTCATTTGTTACATATTTGAATAAAACACAAAACACCCCTAAATATTTTTGGCAACACGAAAAAAAAATATGAATGATTGATTGAATGTCGTGTATACTGAATTGATGATGTAAGTATTTGAAATCACACAAATTAGTTAAAAGGTAGGGAAGTATTTAAAAAAGTGAGGTTCTATTTTGTCTAAACACTGCATTATCCATTACTTATTACATTTTTGTGATTGTGACAAATTCAACCTCATGCTTTAGTCGCCCGCTGTCTGTGAATTTAGTGTTTTGTCATAACAATACCCAAAGAGCATGAGTTCGACGAGATTATGGTAAATACTGAGTTAGGTAGGTGTGCTTATTTTATTTAACAATTGATTTCATCCAGTTCGCATGTCATTTTTATTCAAAAATTGTTTGTTAAATATTATTACGAGCCTGTTGAGTCCCACTGCAGGGCGAAGGCCTTCCGTCCGCCAGAAAACTTCCTACGGCTGTTTTGTTACCTACTAATCCAATAATAATTGCCGTGTCTGGACATACCGCTGTTAAACCCCTCTAAGGTTTGTGTGGTATGTTTGTACGATAACACATGTAAACTATTTTTTGATTAATACAAATAAAAACTTGTATTCAAAATTATAAAATGTCGACTCATTTTTAAATTGTAATGATCCATTTCCCGAAAAAAAAAACCGCACCCTAATTGCGTAATACACAATCAATCGGAATCTGAATCGTTTTGAAACAGATTGCTAATCCATTGCTTCGTAAGTTCGATAAAAATTCCGCTCAACAATATATAGAACGCAATGAATGTTCTTGAACCGTCAAAATCAAACAGATTAATCGTAATCGTTTACGAAAATGTGTTACGCAATTAGGGTGCTTATTTCTGGAAAATGCTTGTTTTTCGATATTTACCTACATTGTATTGTCATTGTACGGCATTATACTAAATCGTTTATTTCTTCTGTTTTATGAAACTTAACTGAAAAATACCTCCAAGTACTTACTTAAAGTTAGTTTAAAGATACTTAGGTATAGATCTTTTGGTTCCTTGATAACCAGTATTATTATTGTCATTACTCGGATTGTTCTGAAATCCTAGTTTAAAAACTGTACAAATCCTTAATAAAGAAAGTTTATAACCTGGAGCATACCAGCTACCACCTAATATAGAGTTTTAACACCTCTAAAGTCCTCCAAAAGTCCTCGAGAAGCCCTCAAGAAGACTAAGAATTACAGACGTACCTAATACTGGTGTTAAGTGCCACACAACGCTCCGGTCCCAGCTCTGGCACTTTTCGATATAGGACCAGCCGTGGCTTTGAGTTGAGACGCCGCCCATCTTTCGACGCTGTACCTGGATCCTACGGACTACTACGTCCGAGTAAGGGAACCACTTCTGCCGCGTGAGGACGTCACTCTTCTTCTGGACTACATTAGTGCTATTCTGTTACCATATCACCGTGAAAACTTAGGTCAAGTGAGCGTGGAGTGAGCTGTCAGCGCCACTGATGCTAGGATTGGTTGACCAAGAAGGAATGACACTGACAGCTCACTCCACGCAAGTCTTCACGTTGAATTTTTTACAGAATCGACATGCAGAAAGCATTCTGATCCTTGAAGGTACTTCTGCTGTGTGAGGACGCCGCTCATCTTCTAGTCACCGTCCTTGGATCCTTCGGACTTTTACTACCAGCTTACTCACTCTATTTGTAATAGATTTTATTATATATAAAAACTGCTTTAGAGGTAAGTAGAGAACCAGCATGTCGATTCTGTAAAAATGTCACCGTGAAAACTTGCGTGGAGTGAGCTGTCAGTGTCGTCCCGTCTTGATCAATCCCTAGCATTAGTGGCACTGACAGCTCACTCCACGCTCACTTCACATAAGTGTTCACGGTGAGATGGTAACAGAATAGTACTACTGTACCTTCTCCTAGAACTCTTTATATTAATTGTGGCCTTAAAACAGTAAAAAGACAAACAGTAACGCAACCTTTCTCTAAGAACACGTTCACACATCAATCATCGTTCTATATACCATATTTAGCTGATATTATAAATCTGAAAGTTTGAATACCTGTTTGGATGTATGTTTATCAATAACGCAAAAACGGCTGAAAGGCTTTAGATGAAATTTGGTACAGAGATAGCTTACATAACATACCTAACATTAAGCCTTGATTCCCCGAAGAGTCGGGTAGAGGTGTACCTACCTACCTACCTATAATACAATCACATTTCGCCAGTTATGCCTAAGTCCCATGTAATAGGGGGCGAGCCTATTGCCTCGAACCCACTGGTTTAACAAACATCAAACACAAATCAATATCGAACAAAATAAGAAATATAATTGACAGTATTCAGTTGTCAATTACATAGTATCAATGCATAAACGTCCTTTTTCTAGGCAATTATGATCGACACAGAGAGATCATCTGTAAGCTGATGTCATGCCGTGATCTTACGAACGATAAATAATTGTTGATGATAAATTCATTAATTATGTATTAGAACTGGTGATGTAGTTATCAAAAAAAGGCATGTAGGTACCTAAAAGACACCCCACCCCAGTGGTCTCGTCAAGTGATGTCGTTAAAATACAAGAAATAAATATAAGAAGCCTGCTGAATTGATATATTAAGTTCGTTGGGAAGCAGCGTTTTACACGTCACTTGGGATTTGAGAGAGGTGATGATGGCATCGCCAACCTTCAGTTCCTGCCATGGATCAAATAAAATTAATTTAAAGGTAGGTAAAGTAGGTACGTAGCTGCCGCTCGTGAGGTGAATTAGGTTATAGTTCGATATTATATTTTTTTTTGTATAGATTTTTACAACTGTAATTTAAACATTATTGAGGTTATTATGATCAGTAGACAAAAATAACGGGCGGTAAATTAATTTTTCGGGTATGGGCAGTCATATAAATAGTTTGGCACTTCGGCAGTTTGTAGGTTAGATTTGAACTGTGACGAATACTGCTTCCAAGTTGCCAGTCCAGTTCTTACCAAATAATCCAGATTTGTAAACTGCCCACACGTAACTGCCCTTTCAGTAATTTTACTGCGTAATTATTTATTTAATTAACCAATTAAATATTTGTTATGATTTATTTTTATATAATTTAATACTGCTCAGTTTTTACTGCCGAACTTATTAATAAACATGCATTTTGTATGTTTTATAAGCAACTGCCGTTTTAAACCAGTGCCTTTTCCGCCCGTGAGGTATGAAACATAATCAGATCAGTAAATAGGCCAGCATTGCCGAAACACTTATGTGACACTACTAATTTTCACTACTAAACTAAACATTTTCACTTTTAGTTTAGGGTCATAGAACGGGAAATACACAAATGAAGAGTCTTACACCAAAGAAAGGAAATCGAAATGAAATAAGTAATAGAAAACATAACTTTGATTTGCAAAAGTTTCCAACATTATTTCGCAGGTGCCTATCTACATTATTTCCAATAGGTCTTCCTACAATTGGTCAACAATTCAACGCCTGAAAAAGGCCACCTTCCACGTTCAGTTAAAACATTTACACACTAGTTCCAAAACGTCTGCGATCCAGAATGAAAATTAGCGGTCGTAACCCAGGTCATGGTGTGCCAAATTTCATCCAAATCCGTTCAGCCATTTAAGCGTGAAAGCGTAACAAACAAACAAACTTACTGCATTTATGACTAACATTGGTTATGATAATTGAAAACTGGCACTTCGACCGCGAGGATTTTGCAAAAAACATATTGTTTGCCTATGTTCATCAGACATAATTTCGGCTTCTAATGGTAAAACAATTTTTCAAATCAGTCCAGTAGTTTCGGAGCCTATTCAATACAAACAAACAATCAAATCTTTCCTCTATAAAATATTAGTGTAGATGTTCTGCTTTGAATGAATCTTCAAGAAACAAGTGAACAAAACGTTACGCAATTTCTATCCATACTTATATACTATATATTATATTTTTACATTATTTAATATTATAAATTCGAAAGTAACTATCTATGTTATCTTTTCACTCCTACACCACTGAACGGATCTCTAAAATAATTTACATTACATTTTGATTGTCATGGATTTCCGCAGTAACCGCTGATTCCATAACTTACCTTGATTTCTCAACATCTGAATATAATTAAATCAATTATTTGTAGTGCAAAATCTTAAAAAATGATAATAATTGAATTTTGAAAAGTCATAGAAAATTAACACCGTCACAAAATAAACAAAAGCGCCATCTATCAACACAAGACGTACCTATCTAAAGTTTGCTCTGACCAAGCGTTGCATGATGTCATCTAGCGTTGAGTATGAGAACGTCTTAACTCCGTTGAGCTAAAAAAGGTTGAATAAATCACAGATGGCGTTGTACACAATATCATGACGTTGCTACTTGAAGATTTTTTAGAAAAACTGCAAGGGAAAAATTTAAACAACAAAAAGAAAAATTTGCTATCAAGGGAAAATTTAAACATAACAATATTTTTTATGAGTTTTATTCCTGCTAAAGCCTTTTTGTAGTGTATTTCATTGCTGCGTAATATACTACTTTATCGACAGAGCTATTTCCGGTTCGCGCTCGACGACATCACGCAACGCAAACTGCCGATTGAGGCTAACTTCACTTCATACATGTTCGATCTCTTTCAACTACATCGAGACTTGCGCTTTTTGGGATTACGCTTTTCGGTAATTATTGTTTTACTCGTTGAACGCAGTGTGGTTTTGAAATTCATAGTTGTAATTCTAGTCAAAGGTGAGTGACGCGTTATTTCGAGTGTGGTGTGATCATAAAACCGTAACAGTTTGGCGCGTTGGTATTCTTCTGTCAACATAGCTAAAGTGTTCACACGCAGTTGAGTTTATGCACGTGTAATTACAATACAAACTTGATTTTTCATTTACAGACATGGCTTTAAGCGTTGCACTACCTCTGGCAGGCTTGGAGACAGAAAATTTTAATTCGTTCAGTTCATTCGGGCATATCATAGACATAGCGGGCCTGTCTCAGTCGCAGTCGAGCCCGAGTCCGTCAGTCTCCAGTGAATCTAGCGGTATCGGGTCGCTGGGGTCGCTTAAATCAGAATCAGTAAACAGCGACTCCCTGCCGTCCAGTCCTCAAACAACAGAGAAGGTGAGTGCATATTTTCGTACCACATATTTTGTTTGCATTCGTCCTGGCCTTGACCTCTCTATTTTCATAATATTCCGTAATGGCGAATGTCTTGCGCTATCAATGTTGTGTACAATACGACGTGTGGTAGATATGGAAAGATTTCGGAGGCATAGGTTACATTAGATAAATTTTTGTGATTGGTGAATATTATAACATAGATGAGTGGTACAATTGTATTATAATGTATACCTATTGCTGATATGTTCTTGCCAAATAATTTATGGAGTGTATAGGAAGTTAGGTACTTACTGATAATAGACCTCACCTCTTAATATTGTTGATCTCAGTGTTGTTATTGTGTGCATTTCTGTGGAGTATTGTTGTTATGTGCCAATGTGTGAATTATTTTCAGAAACTATTCGAGCCAGTGGTGCAGCCCCAGCCTCGTCCTATAGAGAAGAAAGCTGATGATGTCAAAATCGCGTATGGAGGGCGTGACATCCTGAACTTGATGGGTAATCTCACGGACCCGCGGTGGAGCTACCGCCCCACGGTACTCCCGCCCAACAACCCAGCGCTGTTCTTTGCCAACCGCTCCCAGTATCACCGGTTGGGTCCGTTTGGAACTCGCACACAGTATGTAACGGACTCTTGCCGCCTCTGTGGCTTCTCATGGGTCGTAGCTGCCACAGAATGATGCAACTATGAGTCAGCATAAATCCTAAACAAATGAAGTGGTATGACTGGAACACATCAGGGTGCATATCAACTTCTCTAACTCTTATGTCACTTGATGGTGCTACATACCATTACAAGCTGGACCATGACTTTAGTTCAGACATTTTTCATGGAATTAATTGTGACAACTTGTTATTTTTCTTACAAATGACAGGAAATGATCTTTTATTTTGCTCATTGTTATCTTTTTGACTTAAGTTTTTACATTCTATTTTACTAATTTGTTATCAAATAAGCATGAAATGTTTTACCATGACTGACAAAACAAAGTTCCTTTAGTGGAACTAAAGCCATTGGTTCTGTGACACTTTCCTATAATATAGTTTGTTTATATGCCTGCCTGTTGTGCTCCAGTTATATGGGGATGACTGTGGAATATGTATGTGGCTATCGTCGCGCACATTCGTAGAGTTACATTTTAAACGTGACTTAATACTGTGATCTTAATTTAAACAAGAAATTTTTTGACAAATTCTGTGAATGGAATGCGTGACGATACATGACTTCGTTTTTGTTTTAACTTATTAATTGTGTGATAAAGTTAGGCTTAATTAATACTACGGACTTGCAATGCCATAAATATTTCCAGATTTATTCCAAAAAACAGCATTTCTAGGTCCCAGTCTAATAGAAAAGACAAAATTGGATCAAAACTTAAAAATCTATATTCCATAAATCAACAAATTAAACTATATCATTATAGTAATAATATATTATGCTACACTTAGTTCCTCTTAGAAATGTTAATGATTTGTTATCCAAAGAATATTATATTAACTATAAATTGTTGAGTATACAATTTATATTGATTAGTATAAAATACGAAAGGTGTAACTCAACCCATGGATTTTGTGTCCAATTACTCATAAAGCAATATTTAAATTATAGACATTTACTTATGATATCATATTGAGTTATTTCCCACCATTACATGTAACATTTATTATTTAAATATTGTTTTATAATATTCATTAGTCTCTAGGAGATAATTTAAATATATTCCACAGTCATTTATCAATATTAATGTCATTGTTTAAACCAAAAGGCTGCTTCTCGGATGTTATTTAAATTTACGATTTTGACGAGATAGGCACGAATTTAAAGCCAAGCTGTAGGTTATTTTTAAGATGTAATTATGATGATTGTTGGATTAACCGTCCGAGCATAACATAATAATAGTGATGACATATAATCTAGAGGATACGATCTTGACACATTACCCTAAAATCAACTTCTTATCAACTCAACTATAAAGCTTTGAACAACTCATTTGTAATTATAATATGATTAGCCCATGTGGAACATAGTCAAAATGGGTTATCAGTGCATATCATCACAAATTAATGCAGTGATTATTTATTCTAAGGTATTACTAGTTGTTACAGACCGTTTTAAAACGTTTGAGTCATTGATATGCCCAGATGCTGGGCTTCTAGTGAAATTATAGTAAGTGTTGTTAACAGACTGGCAATATCTCTATGTACATGCATATTTATATGTAATATTCGTGGTCTCTTAATTTAGTCAAGATATTTAGTAGTGTGTCTCTTCAATTACATGTAAGTTATGTTTAACATACTAACTTTAACGAACAATTGATACTGTCCTTTTGTGCAACTTTAGTTCTGCTATGTTGTGATCAGCTTTAAATTGGAACTGGAGTATTTGTACACAATAATGTTGACATATTTCCCACATAGTTATTTTTATAAAAAATGTTGATATGAGACAATACAGTAAGTAGTATTCAAAAAGTAAATCTGTACATCTTATAGTTTGCTTAAAGGTTTGGCAAATATTATGGAAGGGACCAACACGCGCGAATTGTTTTCTCTGAACACTAGTTTCTCAGCATAGAAGTTCAGTTCCGAATTAGTGTCGTTCGTGATTTAAGTTCACAATGCATTTCAAACGACTAAGTAGATGTCAAGCCATATCCACAAGCTTTCATTTCTGTTTTGTCTGTAATCAATTAACTGGGCTATGAACACAAAACTAAAGCAAGTAGTTGAAGTTTTACAAATATTTATTTACGTATTTAATGATTCAGTGGGTAATGACTGAACATATAGCATGGATCTCAGAATGCAGCTAACAGTGATACACATTCTTTAATGCCTTTGTAGGAAGCCTCCCCTTAACATACTGTTGGCGAATAAATAAATATTATATCTATGTTTAGGGGCGGCTTCATTTGCCCAGTGTGCTATATCCTCAGTCACACGGACTCACAAAATGGTTGTTATTGGTTATTTTAAAATCAAGTGTTGCATTCAGATTATTTTTAGTTATTAACTTATAATATGACAAAGCTGCAATCGAATGTAGTTCAAAGGAAAGTATTTGGAGCGATACGCACAGTATAGTAGACTAGCTCTTGTTGTGAATGTCTTCTTAAGTTTAGTGGTGATCCCCGTAGCCCGCAAGCACGACCGGCGCGCGGCGCGAGCAACAAGAGAGGCCGAGGTGCGATGCAATATTTGCATTCCAGTTTTGTGTTTAAGTTAGCAGCCGAGGGTAGTAGTAGTTTATATTGATTTAATCCACATTGCCAAATATTTTGGTTGTTGTGCTATTTATTTAACAAAATTTTCTAAAATATCAATTTAGTACCTTCCATTAGTAAGTGTCTTCAAGTGATTTTACAATGTTTTAATCATTTCAATTTTATGCATTTTATTTTGTTTTAGTCAAATCATTATTATACATGATATTATACATAATATTACCTATATGTTGTATTATATCTATTGTTCATTCATATGATAAATATTTTTTTCTCATTGAACTGTAGTCAAATGACAGTATTTTTATAATGAAAATTGTATGGATGAAGGGTTTTTTGCCTGACGCTAGTTGCCAACGTCCGCGGGCCTGCTCGCAAGCCCCCGGGCTGCGGCGACGCGCGTCCTGTGGGTATTACGTATATCTGATAAGCATTATGTAGGTTTAGCGAAATAGATTAACTCGGAGATGAACTCCAAGTACCAAAACTTATTGGTTCAATGTTGTTCTCGTATTATGGTGATATAGTGCGTCGCGCGCGGCGCAGAGCTCAATATTTTTAGTAACCCTTAAGAAAATTAATACCTCTTTTGTGAAAAATATAATATATATGATATAGTATATCCAATCAATAATCACATATGTATTTCCCTGTTTATTTTGATGTGATATCATAAATGACTGATCTGAATTTAGTTTTTAAGTTGGTTATTGATATGCAGTGCTATTTCAAGAGTGTAATTAAGATTTAATATTGAAAGTGCCAATGCTCGTAATTTAATCTTTATGACTGTTCCTTTTTCGTAGCTGTTTGTAAGGGCTCAGCCCGCTACTCCTTTGTCAACTTCAGTATAAGCAATCTTCTTTCTAACACTAAGTTTTCAATGTATTGTTACTCTAACAAAATCACGTAACGTGCACAATCTCAGTAATGCTTGCAATATTATGTATAACATGTTTTATTCCTCACTTATAATTTATAATACAGCGTAATGTTAAGAGTACAATATGAGATGATGTTATATCAATCAAGTATCAAAATTAGCCGAAGATGTTAATATTATTAGTTAGGTAAAATTTTAACATAGCTTTGTATAATTGGGATGTTTTAGTATTTAGTAGTGTATAATTGCGGCGTAGTGGCAAGCAAAATGTCTCGTGAATGAAGTGAATAATGTTAGTGGCAATAATACTCGATGTAAGTCCCCTCATCCCCTGCCAAGAGACTTGTACAGGGTCGCGCGCCGCCGCCCGCTCGCCCGCGGTCACCGGCGAGCAGCATACACAACTGAACGTTAGGAACTAGGCGTTTATTTGTTGTAATTATAATAATAGACGTAGGTATTTTACCGTACTTAAATAATTATTCTTGCGATGCCTTAATTCTGGTTGTCAATTAGACATGTCTCTGCCTAGAGTGTTATCATTGTTTTTATTTATTTTAGTTTTTGCTGTTCCGGCTTCCTCCGTGAACTTCCAGTCCAGGCTGTTCTTTTGAAATGATTTTGAGGTCGATTTATTTTTACCTAAGTGTTCTTATTAAATGTTACCAAAATGTTTTTAATAAAATATTTTTATATGTATCTTGTCGTTTAATATTTATATTCCAAGGACAAATCGCCAACAGCGTTTGTCGTAAACACCTACCTACATTCAACTACAAATAGCTCTCTGTAATGATGATTGAACAAAGTAAAAATAAATAGCTTCTTGTTATTTTTTAGTCCTGCATGTGATATAGTTTTGTCAGCCACACGCTTCAGCAATAATACAGTTGGTCACGTTTCTTGGCGTAAACATTATTTTTTTGGCGAATAGCCAATAACATAGAAATGAGACAAGTGTTTGACAAAATAATGTGCAGGAATCACGAGTCGAGTTAAAAACGCTTCAACGATTCTTCGCATTAATTAGGTATTTATTACGTGTTCTTGTTTATTTACTAGACCACCTATTACTGTTTGTTTACATTTTATTATTGCTTACGTCATGGCGTTCCTTGATTGCTACGCTACACCACTTTCGTGAAATATGGCCCTGAAAGTGGTGTCGGAATATTCCGCTGTAATTCTTGATTTATTGCAATGATACCTAATTGTATTTTAAATTATGTGCAATGAGTAGGTACTTTGTACATACGAGATGTTGGTTTGCGTATTTAGATGTTATTGATTGATCTGTTGGTGATTACCCCAATGTATGTAGATACCTACGTAGGTACATATTTATTAGCTTCAAGAACTTTAGAAAATATTTCAGACAGAAGTCAAGACAAAAATGACAGGATAAAGGCGTGTTTTTTATTTATTTAATTAATTCATGTCCTCTACGAGGGCGCCATATTCATCCATTTTTATTGTAACGTTTTAATTATAGCCTATAACCAGCGGACGATCAAGACGCCTCCAACAACAAAACACACATTTGTCTAATTATGGTATGTACTTTAGAAGTTATGAGGCAACAGGTGAACATACCAGTCAAATTCATAAACCTTTATACATACCCTTTTCGCCGTATTCTGTTAAAAAAGGCAAATTATCTTCGCGACCTACTTGAACATTAAATTAAATAGGAAATGGTGCCGATTCTCTTGTCACAAATGCCTCTAAACTAGACTAAAAATCACTAAAATTTGGTTTAATTCTGTCAAATGACGATTTTCCATTCTGAAATTGACTATAGTGACACAACTTAACTATATTTTAGTTTGACAGCACTAAGATTGCACTGAGTTATTAATTTAGTGAAAATGGCAATTTTGCTATTCTGAATTTTAGGTTTTTTAACTAAAAATTTTATTGTCTAACTTAATCTGAACATGAATCTGACTATTTTTAATCGCGATTAAAAAGGTGTGGAATAAAATTAGGTGGCGTGGACTAAAATTCACACCAACACCTCGACTTCAGACGTGCAAAAACGGTACTTTAACTGTCTTTTTCTTTTTTGCTCATATCTCGAAAACGGTGTGTCCTATCACAAAAATAATGAAAATTTCGACCCCCTTTGTAAACCTGAAACCACCAAATCTCTACATTTAGATATTTTTATTTTATATTTTCCACACAAAAAGTCAAAACTTCCTTAGAAAACACGTCGAGGCTGCCTCCGGCTTTAACAAAGACGTTGCGAAACAAAAAGATAAAAAAACACGTGCACTCGCGATTGTCAAATTCGATTATAGTTGTGTCAAAATTATTTATAAATTTAGAGATTATTTTTCGCAGAATAGCTTCAAGATTTTCATAGTAAAAAGTAAGGAATTTTAGTGATAGTTTAGTTAGTTTAGTTCGGTGTACAAGAGAATCGGCACCAATACCTAACTTTTATTCATAAATAACATAACATGACTCCTATAATCCCAGAAGGTACACCCACATTTCGCCAGTTATGTTTCAAAAGCCCATGTAATCGGTCTAGCCTGTTGTTGCTATCAACCGGATACTAATCCAGAGTCCGGGCTGCGACTGAGAAATTCCTGTTGGAAAAACCCATTAACACTGCCCAACCTGGGAATCAAACCTAGGACCTCGCTCGGCGGTAGCGCTTGCGACCACTAGACTAGCCAGGCAGTCATAATTCATAATACCTCGTTGAATCGGTTTGGTACCTACCTTAGGATAATTAAGACATGATTTTTGAACCTACATAGCTGGACCAATCCCAAAAAAAAACCGGCCATGTGCGTGTCGGACCACGCACACTGAAGGGCTCCTCCGTAGTTGGGATAAAATTTATCCCAAGAACAAAATTAACATTGTAGTTGAATTGCATGTTCTGTACATCGATATACGTTACGGTGAATTCTCCAACCGCAAAAGTTTGTAAGTAATCGCAAAAAAGTTTTACTTTGTGATAAAACTACAAATTAACTTTTTCTCAGACTATCTGACTTTTTACTTTATGGCTCCCACAAACAGGCGCGACGCCACAGAGCTACCCAAAAGCTAGGACTACCGCGTAAGTCCACGCGTTCGCAAGGACGTAAAAATATCTTGGTGGGATCTTCAACGCACTGCTTAGCGCCGAGAGTTGTAATTGTAAATCAAACAGTGTGTTGATCGACATGCTGGGATTCGTGTTCTTTTACGTGTGGAAGGGTCATCGACGCACAACCTGATACCATGGATACAGTACATGATTCTGGCCCCCTGGAATTTTTCATCGGGTATTTAAAAAAAATAGTTGTCAAAATTATTATTAAATTTAGAGATTTTTTTCGCAGTTTAGGTTCAAGATTCTCATACTATAAAGTAAGGAATTTTAGTGATAGTTTAGTTCGGTGTACAAGAGAATCGGCACCAATGTCATCTCGTCCTGCACCCTAATTGCGTAATACACAATCAATCGGAATCTGAATCGTTTTGAAACAGATTGCTAATCCATTGCTTCTTAAGTTCGATAAAAATTCTTCTCAACAATATATAGAACGCAATGAATGTTCTTGAACCGTCAAAATCAAACAGATTGGTCGTAATCGTTTACGAAAATGTGTTACGCAATTAGGGTGCTGGTCAATCCTTATCATCAGTGGCACTGACAACTCACTTCACCTACGTTTTCACGGTGAGATGGTGACAGAACAGCAATAAAACACGCTAATTGCATATCACAATCTGAATCATTTTGAAGGATATTGGTAACCAATTGCTTCTTAAGTTCGAATTTGTCTACTCAACAACGTAAATAACGCAATAAATGTTGTTGAACTGTCAAAATGAAAGCCATTGCTACTGATAGTGTTTTACGCAATTACCCAGCTGCGCCCTAACCGCATAATACACTTTTTAGCATAGGTTTGATAAAATCGTCTGCTCAACAACGTAAATAACGCAATGAACGTGGGTGAACTGTCAAAATATAACCCATTACGATCAATTGTCATTCTCAGGCATCGTCCTAATAGAACGCGAATGCGCGATCATCGTAGGTTCGCGCGAATTTTACTCGTACGAACGCGCGATCAAACATATTGAACTCGAATAGGTGTCCTAGTTGAAATTCGCGCGAATCGCGTCGAAGCAGCGGGGCACCGCGCCCTAATCCACGGTCACTTGCTCGCGTCGTCAATTCGCGCGATGATCAAGCACACCAGTTTTTGCCATCGCGCGTACACGCGATGGTCGCATCGCTTACTCGCGCGATGATCGCGTTTTCGCGTTTTTATTAGGACGATGCCTTAGTGTTACCCAATTACCCCGTTGGACCACAGGGGTCTACAAAATTGTGAACATTCCACTTCGTCCCACAGATATAGGTGGTGGGACAGATCAATGGGGCAAAATGAATTAATACGTAATTTAATGCTACGTTCTGTAAATAGAGGTGAATGTCCTACACCTGCTCACTGGTCACGGACAAACTAAAACATTTGGATTCCCGTTAGGCCATCAAACCACGATCCGTAACGCAGAGCGCACTTAGCCTCCGATTCTTCTATAACAAAACGCAATGCCTGTTATTTAAATATGCAGCTAACAAAGGACAAATGGGCCATTTAGTGGTCTTGTTAGTCACTGCGCACTTGCCTACGAGACCCCTATATTATTTAAAGGCTCCCGCAAAACGGCGCGACGCCACAGCGCGACACAAAGGCACCGCTGGTCACGCGACACGCGGTGCCATTGTGTCGCGCCAGTGCGTACGAGACTTAACACATTCGAGTCTACCCACTTCTCATACGTCATGCTGCTACAGATATTGTAGTGGACCCTGGGGAGTTGCGCACCCAGACTTCCTTAACTACCTTGGTCGGAAGTTGTAGATAATGCACCAAGGGGATTTAGCAGTGTATGTCGCGGGCGTCCGTCGTATTGAATCCCGAGCGTATCGAAATATCAAGTGATAACTCCCGAGCGGAGCGAGGGGTTTCTGTAGACAAGCTCGCCCAAGACGAAAGCACGTTTATCCCAGAGAAGGATACTCTACTTTTCACACCTACTGCGATGTAATAAAAACGACTATCGAATTAATAGTAGTAACTGTTAATAACCGAGGAACACCTATTTATATTCAGTTGCCGCCTGGGACCTGGGGCCCTGGGTTCGATTGCCGATTTATTGATTTTACTAACAGGCATTTTTCTATTATATGAAACTGGCGAAATGTGAGTGTAGGCACCTACTATGCAGTCTCAACCTACAACTCAAGTGTTTCATAACGGTATCATTACCCATCTATCTTTATGTAGATACGATGATTAAGATGGAAGGCTCGTCTTGCTTACCTCTGCGAGGCTAATACACTTTAGATTAATAACCTAGGTAGATATTGGTAGCACATTTACATTCCATTAAAGTACCTACCTATAGGTACTTTAGTTAGTGTCTATTTATACATTTTAATTACTTACGTCATACTTAGTTATCGACATAAACTATTCTTATTGAACATGAGATATTTTTATTTAGCAATCTGCTAAATTGCCTATCATCGTGACCGTTATTTTAATTTTATGACTGGATGTGAATCAATATAGGCCATTTTAGGCCCTCTTCTCTTCATTATATTTATTAATGATATTAAACAATGTTTTATTAATTCTAAGTTTTTAATGTAGGCGGATGATATAAAAATTTACAAATCTTGCAAGAATATACAAGACTGTCTACTTCTTCAAATGGACCTAGAAAGATTTTATACGTACTGTAACAATATTAAACTTTTTCTCAGTCTACCCAAATGTCATGCCATCTCATTTACCAAAAATTTTGTTCGTGACTTAGGTGTCACACTGGATGCCAGTTTGCACTTCGACAAACACGTTGACAAAATAGTAAACAAGGCGTATCAGATGTATGGTTTTGTCATGAGATCGTCACGTGACTTTGTGCGGCCCTCTACGATCTTGCTGCTTTATAAGACTTTGGTACAATCCCAGTTAGAATACGCCATCCCTATCTGGAACCCTTCCTACGACAAATACGGCACTAGAATTGAAAACGTACAGAAGAAGTTCTTACGGTCTATGAACTATAAGTGTTTCCGATCAAAGGTTCCTTACGTGCAGCTATTGAAACGGTATGGCGTTCTGGATTTGGGATCTAGGCGGCTGTTACTTGATGTCATGACACTGCACGGCATATGCAATAACAAATTTGACTGTATAGACCTTACAAACAAATTGTGTCACAAGGTACCCAGAAGTGTTATCCGAAGGGGGGTGCGCGTGCCTCAACTGTTCCGTATAGGAATATGCAGGACTAACGCTGGGGAACGTGCGCCGCTTCGTCGCCTTGTTGATTCTTACAACACACATTTTATAGAATTAGATATATTTTGTCTATCTAAACAATTATTTAGGAAAATGGCTTTGGATATTTTGTCTAGCGAGTAGTTTAATTTAACTCAGCAATATTGTGACAGCGACTACTGTATTCTTGTTTTATTTTTATTTTATTTTTTATATCACTTGTCTTCAGCACCTCTTTTAACCTTTTGCTAAATCGTGGACAATGGGTGGGGCGTGACCCACACCTTGTTGTTTGTTAAAACTTAGGTTAAGTAGTTCTCTGTATTTTGTAGCATGTAACTGTTTTTTGTCCCTAATAAATAAATAAATTATATTTATCCATTGATAGATAGTGGGTACATTATGAAAATACCTACCGCACTAATAATAGGTACCAATCATATTGCATAAAATAAACAACAGAAGAAAACCAAAGAATAACCTAATGTACTTTAATGTGAATATCATTGAGGAAATAACAACGATGAAAGTACTTAGCTAGTTATATTGGCAGCTGTTTCGTTTGTGCGCTAATTCGATCGAGATTAGCGGTAAACATTGTCTATTTACAAAATGGACGCCTTGGGTATAAACGCCATCTTTCAAGCATTGTGAACATCGCGAATAACGATGTGCAAAATAATGGCGGGTTTCGTTTTCAAGCGAAGCAGCGAAGCTTCCATGCAGCGCCATCTATTCGTTCGGTGAGAAAGCTGTACTTTCGAATGGCGCGTTGTTGAAATTGAGCGGTATTGCTGAACAACAGGTGGCGCTGCTATCGCTAGCTTTGAAGTAGTTCTCTGTAAGCGCACATAGATGGCGCTAACAGTTCTTTTCCAACGTAATTGAATCAACATAAAATAAGTTTAAGCGCCAAAAACCCTGGATTAGGCTGAGATTGAAAATAGATGCCTCAATCGTAAACAAATAGCAGTCTGCTCTTCTGTAAAGTACTACTGCAGTTTTACTGTGATAGTGGTAGAATTTTTTAATTGCGTTGCTACCGAAGAGACAAATTGGAAATAAAATGTCCTATACAGTCTGGGACTGCCTCGTTTATATATTGGTCGCAAGCAATTTCCAGGCTTCAGGCGATTCAAACATTATGGCGGTTTCGAAGTGCGCTACTCGCTGCGCAGTACCTTCACCCCTAACCCCAGCTGACACAAGAATTGGTTATTGCGCAGCGACTCGCGACTCATGTTCCGAGCCGCCATATACTTTGAATCGGATTGTACACACGGCAACACATCAAGCTATACTTTTTCAGTTTTAGTTGACCTCGCATTGTATAGGATTTCCGTACAATGAGAGGTCAGCTTATATTGAAAATGTATAGCTTGATGTGTAGCCCTGTGTACCTACCTACGCTCGGCGGCGCACCCTGGGACAGTCGGCAATCCAGCATCGCCACAAGCTTTTTTTTTTTTTTTTGTGTATGGCATCTCGTAGTTGACCTTGAGAGGTCGTGACTACTTAACCGGGCTATCCTGTGGCTGCCTTAAGCGGACTCAAAGCCTCCAGCCAGGGGCGTAAAACTACTTATATTATTAAGCGAACGCTCGCTAAGGGCACCCCCTGTGGGGTACGGACCTCGGCTTAGGGCGTCGCTGACGGGAGGACAGCAAGATGGGACAGGCTGGATCAGGTTTAGTTGATTATTATTAATCGGGGAATTTAAAGCTACAGGCTCAGCTACGGCGCGGGCTGGCACTTCGTCGAGCAAGGGTCGGGGGGGACAATTACGTCGGGATCTTCGCGAGGAACCTCGGCGGCGAGGTCGGAATGTCGGTCTGTGTTTGTGCACTGTACTGGTGGCCCTACTGCTCTCCTGAATGAGAGTTATGTGGTCATCGGGATCGGTGAGGACATGCTTGGGACGGCGGACATGACTAATGGAGGAGGGAATATAACTAGCGGCTTTCACAACCAGAGGGTTGCGGTGATTCGCGGCGGTCTCGAAGAAACGCTTTGAAATGCGTTTCATGAACTGACGGATAGTGGGAATCTTGAGGTCAACGTGAAGGATCTCGTTGCGAACGTACCAGGGGGAGCCTGTTATCCTACGGAGGAACTTGTTCTGGAGGGTCTGCATTCTATGGAAGCGAACGGGCTTGGCCACAAGCTTGCAGTCTGGCTACTATTTAACCCGTCATGAGCTTTTCTCGCTTTTGCTTATAAGCAATTGTCAAGGCCTTTATAATAATAAACCATTTATTTCATGCGACACAGGTCCATAGATAAATGCTTCACATAAAATATTTTAAAAAAGGATAATTTTGATGACATGTCTTAACTTAAGCATCGATTCTGTTTCTGATTCGTAGGCTCCTCGAACAGCTGATTCCACGAATCAAATAGCGACAACAATAACCAAATTTTAAATGAATCATTACGTCACGAGCCACCAATCTCTATCATGAAAAAATAAATTTTAACAGCAACAATAAATCCACGCGCCGCGCGCCGCGTCGATTCCCAACATTATTCGCGACAAAATACAATTTCACCAACTACATTGTTCGAAATCATAAATGGAATATAGTCCGAATTGTTTTTTACGCTCCGTAATAACCGCGGCAATTATGTTTTTGTTTGGAATATCCACTTTTGTGTAGCCATAATGGGTGTATTCATTCAGTTGGGAGCAACTGAAAAGTGTCTCTTTTATCAGTCGCACAATAGGCGGGAATCAAAGAAATTACGAATTCCTCGGACCGAGGTTCTAGAGTGTAAAATAAAGACGGTATTGTGCCGCCTTTGTTGGTTTATAATATTTTCATTGTTCATTAGGTGGGCCGATACAGCTTCTGATATTTATGATAGATATGCATCTCGGAAACAATGGGGCATTATGCAAACTGTAACAAATAGGCTGCGGTTAGGATAAAATGTAGGTAGATGCTAATAAACTTAAATTTTATTAACGACCGACTAAATCTCTGATTCTTAATAAGATTATATATTGGTAGGATACTAAGGGCGAATTTCACCAATGGAACTGTTCAGCACATGTAAAACGCGTTCAAGAGCTGTCAGAGTCAAAATTGAATAGATATTACCAATGTAAAACCATTAAAACGCAATAATAATCATGCTAAGCGGTGAGCGTCTTGTTGAATAGAGCGCTTTTCCGAAGATTTGTTCTTGTTTTTCACCTCTTCGTACTCAGACTTCGTTTAAGATTATCTTAGCTCATGACTCTTCCCCGTCTTTTAGCACAGGCCGTGAAATATTAACCTTGACCGTCACAAGGAAAAAGAGCAATTAAAATTTCATTGACATCTCGATTTCTTAATGAACTCTCCACTCAACTGCCAGCATCCTCGTATTCATCGACCTCACGACCCTGACGATGAAATCTTGAGGAATTGCATTGCAGAGATGGGAGTCAGGTTCCGCTCAGCAATTCTCCTTCTGACGGTTTTTGAACTGATGATCACTTGGCGTTCGTCGCGCAGATATTGTTGGACTTGAACTGGGTTGAGGCGGCGATTTAGCAACACAGTAAGTTGTATCTAACGATCATCTGCAGCTGATATAGCACTCGGTCTGCCCGTACCGGGACTCCGATCGAATGCTTCAATCTCTAGGTATCGTCTGTAAGCTCGTTGCACCGAAGATCTGCTGATTCGATGTCTTCGAGCGACCTCACGTTGCGCAACGCCTGCTTGAAGTAGTGCTACAGCTTAAGCTGCTTCCTGCGAGGAGTCGTATCCAGTATAGGCCAAAAAAAGTAGCTATAATACAGGCGTCTGAACAAGCGATTGACAAAAACTAAAGGAATGATAAGAAATATCCGACTGGCTAATTGTAGAAAAAAAGAACGCTAATCGCGAACTCAAATCAAGACAGAGCAAATCGTTAGCAATGTGTTATTTCTTTGATAACAATGTGAGTTGACCGTACTTTAGGCATAAATTTATAGTCATTTTCATCAGCATGAAACTCACTTTCTGTGGATATAACTTTGATAGTTGTAAGTTTTATACTTTTTGAGAAAATTGGATCAGAGTTCCAATTTAGCGGGTGGACCGGTTTTATTTTCTGTCCAGTGTAGATTCCATAGTATAGTCTAGTGTACTCTGTGGATTCCATCGTCAACTCTTCAAATACCTATAAGTTATGCAGCTTATACCATCTTTTTTCCAACATACCTACTTACTTTCCTCCAAAGCCTCACACGTTCCTACTTTCCAGTGAAACCTTCATCCCAATTAAACCTACTGAACCGAAATTAGCGAGTACACTTGTACAGTGAGCAAAATATGTGAATAGACTAAAATTGAAAGCAGCGGCACGCTGATTGCCAGCCACATCTTTAAGGTATTGACATTCATGAGTCAGTATTGCGCCGCACTCATCAGGCCTTATACTAACATTTGATATAAAAATGTTGAATCGACACGCGCTTGAGGTGAATTTAAATTAGGTCAGTAGGATACTGAATTCTCCTTTTTATTTTACTCTATAGACCAGCGGGGTACTTGCCTTAGTCACATTTAATGGCAATCAATCGCATTGCCTTTTATTTTCACACCGATTGCTTCATAGGTTGTAAAAATCAAACAAGGATCGTCAAACTGAAAATCAACAATCAATTTTCTTTTAATTTCACGAAATCAACTTCGACGTCAGAGATAATTGACTAAGTATTCGTATGAGATCATCAGTTTTTATTTTTCGAACTGGTTTACAACCTACGGTTACGGCTCTGTATTCCAAAAAGGAGAAAAAATAGTGCGATTCGAAGTTTATGCGGCTTCGCTAAATCCATAAAAATATTTAGCTAATGAGTTCCTACTATGAAAGTTAAAAAGAAAAACAAACCAAACCAATCGGACGTGGGGTGCTAAAATTATTAAGCTCGCTTCACTCGACCTTGAAGGTAGGGGCGGTCCGTGGTTGGTAAACAAGGTCAAAATATGTTCATTAAGAAGCAGTTTGGAGTTGGTGGCCCCGTACGTACGCAAAATATAAATGTAGGTTCTAGCACGCTCTTACATTCTCTCATACCTCCCAATGTTCAGCATATTAAAATGAGAAAGTTCTATTTCAGTATGAATAGTCGAAAGTACCCGAAAAAACCTAACCTTGAAAATTGCTTAAATTTTCAAGCTCGCCTCGTTCGCTCTTGTTAACATTCTCATAGGATCCGCCCTTGCCTACAGAAAAGGCGTGAGTTTAGTAATATTAAATATGGAAGTATGTGTTAAAATGGATTCGGTATTAAACAACTTTTACTTAAGCTTTGAGTCGTATTACCGTTTCATTAACTTACCAACTGTATTGTTTTTATTTATAAAACAGAACTCTTACAAGTCAACCAGGAAAGCGAAACTTAACAGTTTTCTGATAAGGCTTCCTAATACCTACGCCAACATTTAATCCTCAGAGAACTAGCTTTTTAAACCATTCTTAACGAGTGTATTTTTTGCTATTTCACATAAAACATCAACACACCTGTATTCCGTGAAGGATTATCATAAATAAACCACATTCGTGGGCACGGTCGGTAATAATGTAGGTAACTCGGTAATCAACTGCTACGCCACTAAGGCAGGTTCGATTCCCGTGCTGAACATGGCCTAAGGCCTTGTCTGGGTGTGACTGTGGCCCCCTGTAGGTAGTCTAATACAAATAAAAGCTGGTAGTAGCTTACTTAATGATCAAAATCATTTGATGAGTGAGGAAGGCATACAAAAGGATACTATAGTAGTTATAATGTTAAAAACATATTCTTTTATTGTAGTTACAAATTATAAATTAACAACTTTTATGTTAATTATCTTACTACAACATAAACACTAATAACGAAAGGGGTCCTCTACCTTTTCAACGGCGGGAGTTCCATACCTCAAGAAAAAGAAAATAAAAAAACCTATTTGAACGACTATGATCAAAACAAAGAATGCTACTTTGATGCAGCATTTTGAATCTACGGTTGATGTACTGCTTGCAGAACTTGAGTAGTGATTGCTACTCTCGCTGCCACTGCCAGGTGGCTTCTTCAATGAAAATACCATGGCTTGCCTATTTTTTTCAAGAAATCCGTGTCTTATCATCAAGTTCCATGGGTTTGAAAATGTTGAGCATTCTTACTTACAAAGGCAGCTTTTATTTAATTTTTATCTTTCTCGAAACAAACTTTTGGCTTTAGATTTCAATCATAATTAAACTAATTATTGATTTTTTAATAGTAATTTACGCTAAACGTGTTGTTGGCTGACAAGATGACAAACATGACATAATAGCACAGACCCATTAAAAATATGGAGACAAACCTTTTGATTATTTTATTTTTTCATACACAACCTCTTTAAACTTTACACTCTTTGACAGTTGAATAGCATCCTGAGCAGGCTATTTCCTTTCCAGCCAGCACTATTGTTCAGAACTTCTTTTTAACGTAAGTAAGACTTCACTTTGAAATAGAAGAACAAAACCGACTTTCTTGGCGAGTGAAGATGTTTAAAAAGTTCCCTATTGCCTTTTTGCGTGAGAGTACCTGTTTTACAAAGAGTCTCTCGTTTATTTTGAAAAGGAATCAGAAAATAGGTATCGCTCAATGAGTAATGTTAAACAGTGGCCCATTGAAACGGCTGAAGCCTTTAGAAAATCACCCTCCTTTTGAGTCGCTTTTTGCAGCCTCTATTTATGTTTTCCACATTTTCCATATAGAATTTCGTGCTTGTGATGTCGACCGAATCTTCTATTGAAATCTCACACTCGGGAGTTGGCAATTCAGTAGTAAATTAACACCATTCAGTGGCGGTCTGGAAGATGCCTGAAAGGTCTGTTTGTGACTTTCATTAATATATGTAGGACTAAAAAAGCTTTTTTTACTTCATGTTAATGCTAAGCCAGTATTCTAGTTTATTCTAACGGTATTTTATTATTATTATAATAATGTAAGAGAGATACACGGTGTCTGTGACTGTCTGCAATCAAATCTTGCAGGTTAAATTTGACCGACTTTCTGTATGATTCTGACTGATTTTGCCGTTTCTGATTAAGCTGAAATTTTGCCTGCATAATATGTTAATCGGATGTCAATGCTATATTATGATAATTTAACATCACATAAACTAAAAGTAAATAAATTTAAAAAAATCCACAATTCAAGCTCAAAGCCACTTTTTTATTTCTTAAATGACGGATTTAACCTCCGTTGGGGTAGACGTGTTCTCGAATTAAATAAGCTTTTAATAATTATAATAAAAAATAACAAAAACATTAAAAATAATTTTATTCCGATTGGAATTGGGTTTAGTTTTCCAATTAACAAATATTGAAAGATGATTTCAACGAATACTAAGCTTTTTTATTTTCAAAGTCAAAGTCAACGTCAAATCATTTATTTCAAATAGGCACAGAAAAGGCAAATTTGAACGTCTAAACGTGGTTCTTTTTGAAAATTTTAAGTCTACTTATTTGGTTTATCGTTCGGTAATTTTTTAATGAAAATGGAGTTATTGAACAATTGACGGATAATGAACTTTGACTTTAATTTAACTAAAACTATGTGAATTGACAAAAACAGTCTCTCATAATCAGTTTTCACACCCAAAGTACCTAATGGTTGAAAGTCCCTGGGCGTCCATAAGAAGAGTATTTATTGTGTTACCCTCAATGGATGCCCTCATAAAAAATCACCAATAATGTTTCTTAACCATATTTAATGACTAACGCAGACTAGTTTCCAAAGAATTTCCCATTCAACTCATTTTCCTATTTGGCGGTACACAAAAAGCGGGCTGGTAACACAATTGGGCCAGCTTTTGTTCCAGGCCCTCCACCGAGCATTCTTTTACCAGCGGCTGGAACAACTGTTTCTAGTACGATCGCTTCACAATGCGAACTATTGTCGCCAACGTAATCGTTCCTTGCCTCATCTACTCGAGGGCTAGCTAATAGCGCCGTAATTTAACGCGTAATTGCTCCAGAAATTCCTTAAAAGCAAGAAACAACTGACAAACAAACGCCAAAATTATTTTCGAACAGTATATTCTAGTGTAAAACGTTTCATAAAGCTTTTCATCGAGCTAGCTAAGGAGTGGATCTTTATGAATGCGACCAAATTGTATGAGAGTAGTCCTCTTTCAAAACTTCCCATGAATAGTGTTAATTCGCTATAGCGAGTTTGCTCGCAGCTCGTCAATGGACTATTTGGAGACTTGAGAAGCGCGCCGCCTCACAGAGTCACAATATTGTGTATGGAAAACGCGGGAAATATGAATGGTGTTTCGAGGCGACACACGACTGTAGGCGATTTTGTAAAGAACTCACAATGTTAGAGAATATTTCAACGGTGTCTATTCAGACACGCCGCTGTTGTACGGCTATACCAAATCTGAAACGGATTTACAGAAAGGATTATGGTGTGCTTACAGACCTGTTGTTGTGTTCAATCTGTTAACGGGCATACAGTGAAAGTTCACATGCAGTTACAAGATAAATAATAAACTTGTTCATTCTCATTAAATATAAGTAAATGTAGGAAACAGTGGTAGTAACCACTGCAGTATTCTGCAGGTGCTCAGGGACTCAAACTGGAACCGAACCGATAAGTGTTTTTAAAACTGTTAAAAAAATTCATAGAATGTAACAGATACAATAATGTTACAGTATCAAAGTGTAACCTTTTATATGTGTTAGTCAGTATTATTATGTGTAACAGAAATTAGCAGTTTATGTATAATTGCACGGTACCGCAACAACGCGCGGCGGACAGAAAGACGCGGCCCGCGGCTTTAATCCAGTCGGGATTAAGGCTATTTTGGTAACGCCAAAATGTTAACACTTTTATATCGGTTACTGATATATTACTGTTACACTTTAAGTGTTTTGGGTCAACACATTGAAAAACACATTAAGTGTTAAATATTTGATTCTGTTCTCAATTCAAAATGGAACACTTATAATTCTGTAACCTTTTTATTAACATCTAAATTCTATAATTATGTTACCATTTGTTTTTTAAGTCCCTGTATGTCCTTTTCAGCGGTACACCGTTTTTTTTATTTTAAATAAGGCATGGTTTCTCTATTTATGTTCTGCTTTCCTATTTATTCTCATTTCCGCATATTAAAAAACGTAGAAGCATAACCACGAGCAAATGTCTCCTTCAGTCCCTCTCACTTCAATGTCGCTGACCTAAAACAACACAATCTCGCCCATATATACATTGTCTTTACATTTTTTAGTAAACTCCTTAATTCAAGACAAAACCCCTGATAATGTAAACACAGAGCTACACCTCAACCCTTGTAGCTCCGGCCCTTAGTTTTTCAGAGCCGTTTCGAAGGCGAAAAGGAAAAAACGAAGCGTGCCCTAACAAAGCGAGTCACACAATGGAGCCGCGAACAATGCTAACTAGAGGAGCTTGAGCTTGTATCATTTGCAGATAAACACGGTGGATTTCGATATGATCAATAAACATGACAGCTTGTAATGTGGGAAAAGTATTGCGATTTCAATGACGAGATTACGTCTCGAAAGATGGCTGCGAAACCATTGGCGCGGTGATCTGCCGATCTATTCTGTGAAAATCTTAGGAAAACTCTTTGAACAAGATCGGGGTGGATGGAATCCTAAAGCAGTTGGATGGCGAAAGCTGAATATTATATGTCCGAACCTAAAAGCCAAATTTCAATCACCTACTTTCAGGTATTTTTGATTCTGAAAAGCATGTACAAAAGACTGCTTGTTGGAAAAAAAATGATTCAGTGAACACAATGTTTTTTTTTAGTAAACCCATTCGTTTTCGTAGAGTTGCAGTTATTTTTGTATTGTTCACAGAGGCTGTGAAATTAATTTCAACGCCAGATGCATCGGAAATTGGAAAACGGCGCCTCTCTGCATCATAAACATTTCACATTTATGCCTGAAATATATGCGTACTAAGTAAGTACTGCATAATAATACAATAATAAGTAAGAGCATTTTGAGATTATGATAAAAGAAAATTATGTGCAAGAACCTCTCATGCATACAAATGCCAAAGGGTAATCAATAGATGTAGGTATTTGTAACTACGTCTTCTTGAAAAGAGCTTTGTTTTTCATCCCTCGTCCCGATTTGTATGCAACCAATCAGCCAAGTTTCAATGTACCATAAAGTATGCACAGCAAAACAGGAACGAACTTCTGAAAACAATACTACACCTACTTTACAATCCGCATGAACGAGAGCACGGGTACAGAGTACTGGCTACAGACTAGCGTGTCAATAGGCGAAACAAAACACTATCACAAAGCGAGCCCAGCAGTCACTGCCTACCACACTTTCCGTCGTATTAAAATTCAAACGACACTTAGAACATTGCACATCCGCCAGCTCAGCACTAACGACGAAGTCCGCAACAATGTGCCCTCTGAAGAGGCCCGAACAATCGAATGAAGACAATAAGCAGCGATACTCCGAGACAAAAAGAGGCGAAATAAAGGCTCACTTGTTTCCTGGCCGCATTGTGAGGAACGGGAGAGGGCAGAGACAAAGGCGTAATGTGCCACGGCCCCAAACAATGGGGGCCGGGCCATTATTGTTACAGTAGCGCCGCTTTGCGCTGTTCCTACGAGGTGGCTCCGAACTTGACATGGAGCTGGCCTTGTCGGCCACCGCGCCGCATGCGTCGGCTGGACTAATCTCATCTGTGATATTAATTATTATAAGATATATGGAAATTTAATGTACGCATTAGGATATGCAGCAGTGGTATTGCAAAATTACTAAGTTGCGAAATTTTGAATTTTCAGAGAATCACGTCCTGAAAATTATTTCAGTTACAACTGTTAAAGGCTTCTTCAAACAGGCGCGACACATCTCCAAAGCACCGCTCGTCGCGCCACACGCGATGCCTATGAGTCGCGTGCGATTCGCGCCGCGTGCTGCACCAATCTGCACAAGCCCGGATTTTCAATATTTCAAAGAATGGACCGTATTGTGGACCCAGAAAATGTTCTTTCATCTAGCGTTGTTTTTCCTACAGACTTTAATAGTACATCAGTTTGGATCTTAGATGTGTGTGTTTGGGTGTTGTGTGATCTTATCTACATCCCGTAGACGTATGTTACACTACCTACACATAATTTCAGACAATAGGTACTTGCTAATTCAGTGGACCTCGAAGTCCTCGTGACTCCACGCCCGGTGGAGAGTATCATTTCGTAATTGGGGTCAAAAAGACCGGCCGCCGGTGCCCGCGATTGATCTCTCGCCTTTATGATTTCTGCAAAGCCGGTGGCAAATCGCACAGTGTGTCGCCCGTCGAATCAATGTAGACACAATCTTTGAGGTAAATAATAAAGGTGGATTATTATTACATGGGACTTAAGCATAAGTGCATAACTGGCAAAATGTGGGTGTACCATAGGCACACCTCTGCACAAACCTTCGGGGAAATAAGGCGTGATGTTATGTTGATTATTATAATGAGTTATTTGAAAAAAAATGCTACAATCTCGATTAAAATACGCTAGATAGTAGAATATCTAGTGTATTTTAATCGAGATTGCACTGAATGGTGAGCATCAAAAAGCAGGTGAAAACATACGGACTGTTTTTCTTCATCTGCTTTAAAAGAATAACGGTATCAGGGAATATAGCGTTGTTGTAGGCTATACCTGCATTTAGCATAGCAAGTATGCATGATACAGTCACACCATGACTGGTGGCGAATTCTGTTACCATCTCACCGTGAACACTTAGGTGAAGTGAGCGTGGAGTGAGCTGTCAGTGCCACTGATGCCATGGGATTGCCCCAGTCGGGATGACCTGACAGCTCTCCACGCAAGTCTTCACGGTGAGATTTTAACGGAATCGACACGCTGTACCTCATTGAAATAAGTTTTCAGTTATTTCAATGAGGTACAGCATGTCGATTCCGTTAAAATCTGACTGTTAATGGGTAATTGTACTGATCATTGAACCGCTTTTATGTTAGGGCCAATACTGAAATCTTGAAAAAAAATCAGCTGCAATGTATGGAACATTATACGTTTGCAAAACTCGACAAAATGAAGTTAACTACTTTTTTCTGAAAACACATCAGCTCATAAGAGCAAGTTTTTGGAATTGTAGATTTGGAGCCTAGCTAAAGGATAAATTACAGGTTTTTATTATGGTGAGTATAGGCACAATAATGGTTTTAGTTATTTTAATTACACCTTGAAAACACCGTACATGAGAATAACTCCAAAAAAAAAACACAAAATGCAGAAACAAAAAAGATAAATACTACAAAACACTTTGTTCACCTACGTAGCTGTATCGCTGCAATGTGCAACACGCTCGGGCGACGATGAATGGCGGCCGCGGGGCGAATCTCTGGGACGCATACGAGACGTATCAAAATTCAATCTCTCACTAGATACGATGCAATATTAAAATTGAATTTTACTGGTCATGTTTCCAACTTCGTTTTGAATAATATGTGATGCATGAATCGCTATGGAGTTTTGCACAAAGCTGGTCTGATGAAAATTTTAACTTTGTTGGTGGAAGTAGTTCTAATATCACGTAGAAAATGTTATTTCACGTACTAAATGTTATTTCTGTTTAATCCAGATTCATTTATTTAACCATGTTTGTATTTAAATATATGTATATACACATCAATCAATTCATGATTATCATAATCAACTATCTTTCTTTTTCTTGTATTCTATTTTTTCCTTTGTTTCTCTTGGACTTGTCCGATTGGATATTTGTGTATAATGTATGTTATATTTTTATATGTACATCACTTTGAAGGGACACTGGCTCCTAAGATGCAGGTACATAAAACTAATTTAGAAGTCAGGGTTTTTCCCTCTGGAGCACTAACTTAAGCCATTTTTAGACCAAAATAATGTACATGCATTTATGGAGAAATAAAGATTTATTTATTATTTAATCAACCAACTCAGCCTACCGCAGCCCACTGCTAGACATAGGCCTCTCCCAGGCAGCGCCACAACACCCTGTCCTCCGCCTTCAGCATCCCGTTTGCCCAGCCACCTTCTTAAATTCGTCGGTCCATCTAGCTGGAGGCCGTCCTACACTACGCTAGCTGATACGCGGTCTCCACTCCAGGACTGGTCTGCTCCACCGGCCATCGTTCGTTCGACAAACATGGCCAGCCCACTGCCACTTCAGCCTTCAGCTTGCTTACTCTGCAAGCGATGTCGGTAACTCCAGTTCTTTAACGGATAACTTTATTCCTAATTTTATCCTTCAAAAAAACTCCGAGCATAATAAATGATATTGTATAGTTTAAATACAATAACAGTTATTAACCCTCTAGCTATATTACCTGAACACAAACAGTTTTTTCGTCTCTATATAACCGAATTTATACAACGGTGGATATGTCTATTGAAGACTTACATAGAAAGTCTTTGCCATTTTTTATGTGGTATGTTTGTTACTTTGGTCTGAATCATCATGATACGTTTTTTTTTTGTATTGATAACAGAATCAAATATGTAACACTTTTAAATGTGTTTTTCAATGTGATAAACCAAAACAGTTACAAAAGTGTAACAGTAATATTATTATATTTGTAACGTGGTGTTGTCAAAATAGCCTCAATTCCGACTGGTTTAAGGCTATTTTAGCAACGCCACGTTTACCGGTTACACTTCTTTTAAATCGGTTACAGATATAATAATATTACTGTTACACTTAAAATAGCCTCAATCCCGCCTGGTTTAAGGCTAATTTGGCAACGCCGATTCGGTCTGTCTGCCGAGCGTTTTTGCGATACCCAGATAGGTATACCCGAAACTGCTTAAAGTCTCGTGCACACTGGCGCGACGCCACAGCGCGACACAAAAACACCGCGTGTCGCGCGACGCATATAAAATGTGCATTTATTACTTTGCTTATTGAATCCTAAATCAATTTTAAATAAAGCATTTGCAAATAAATAAGATAATTTAAAAAAAAAACATTTCCGACTCCGATATGACTATTTCATTTAACGATTTCTGATGAAAATTCAAAGCGGACAACGCAGTCCTATCACAAGGCACAATTAATAAAATTTCGCTATGGACAGAAGGGGGTCTTTTGTCCACTTTATTCATATGCTAACTCCAGCCGACTCCTATTTTATCTGAGTACTTCATTGTACTTCAAAAACAATAGAGAAATTGCGACGCGACGCGGCAATCGTTATGACGTGTCTGTAGATTGTGAACCATGTAAAAAGTTTTGTAATTTCGTTGGAAAGCAATACTATTGGTAATGTACATTTAAGTATTTTGACTCATAAGCTCTTATCAATATTTTCTCTATATACTTGTACATTACATAAATATTTTATATTTAATTAAAGTTTTTCATTAGGAATTAAAATGACAAGAAAATGTTGTGTTTGTTATAAAAATAGATTTTGTTAAGAGATGTCCTCAGGAATCCATGCTGACGAAAGACTTACACCAAAACGAATTTTAAATGATTGATCCATTTGATTAGAGCTCTTAATTTGTGAGTTTGATGTATTTTGTTTAATTACCTTTTTATTATTTTCTAGATATTTGGTATGCTGTTTCCTTTTTGGCGGGACATAGCGCAGATGGTGATTTTATTTTTTCTGCCGCGCTAATTAGAAACGCAGTACCCAAGGAAGGACTTTTGGAAAATTGAGGGTACTTATAGATTCGGAATCCTCATAATGAGTTCTAAATATTGAGCGCCATTTACTCGTAACTTCGAATAACCTCCTTACCGCACTTCCAATTAGCGAGGCAGTTTTGCACTCTCCATTTCTGTAAAACCTGTGATCACGAAATAAATGAATTGAATTGAAAAGTTCTTAATTAAGATGTTCAAATCCATAGGGAACATGATCCTTCCGTTATATTCTTAGGGCGAAAAATCCACCACCGAAACTGAAGGCACATAAACCACATTTAAGGGCTGTTAGAGTCATTATTTTCTTCGGTATAGTGACACTGACAGCTCTTGAACGCGGTTTAGACGTGCTAATCGCGTTCAGTTTCATTGGTGATATTCGTAATTAGACGGCGTCTTCACATAGCTTTAGTTGAAAAGAAAACAATGCAAGACAATAAAAAAGAGAACGAATGAATTCAAAAACATCGACCCACTTAGTGCTGTAGAAAGAAATTTCTGTTTTCATAATGTTTGAAAATACATAAAACACTGTCTAAAAATGTATTAGATAATTTATAAGAATAAAGATGTCGACGGATGAATAAAAATATAACGAACATCATTACAAATCTAGTCTGTTGCTAGGGGCTTTTCTGTAATCGCACCGATTCATACATACGTAATTAATTTGCTTTACAGTTTTTTTATGTCTATAAATATCACACAATCCCTCATTCTTTTACCATAACCCCATCAGAAAACCTTCAATTATCATCAAAATCAACTACAATTATCAATTCATCCTTTATTGTTTAAGGTCAATCTGCTGAATCACTATCGCCAAACAATAGATAGTGGCCCGAAACTCAGGTTCTATTGTAATGAATTAATTAATAAAATCAGTGGGACGGGCGGGGTGGCCATTGTCCAGCGAGAATGGATCTGATCTCATTAACCAGTCATTGTGGTGGTGGAACAATGGTGGTCAGTCCGCCTCTCGTGGTGGATGTCGCGTCATCCCTCCGTGCTTCGAAGTGAGGGTAATATTGTTTTGGTTTTCGTATTGTAAGTTTGCGTGACTTTTCCACGACATCCCAAACTCATAATCAAAGCATTTTTTTTTTATTTGCAGGTAGAGATATGCTAGTCCATGGCGAATGTAAGATCATAATTCTATTTATGAAGATCCTCGAAAGTGACTTTTAATTATATATTTCAATTACAAAAAATTTACAACATATATATATAACTAAATTAAAATACTAACTAACTAACTACCTATACAAATTAATATAAAAACACTCAGGCGTCGAAGTATCTGGAAACGTGCCCAGAAGACTGGCAGCATTGCCACGCTGAATGGCAATGCTAATTCTTTGTCCAAAGAACAATACAGCCCTCTGGTCACGTGAAGTGTCGACTAGTCGGTGAGAAATTTGTTTAAAAATTAGACGCGCACTCGGGCCCCACGACCCGAGCGTTTCGACCCCAAACGGCTCAAAACTTCAGTTACCCATAAGGTTACAGTATTTGCGCCGCTTGAGGGTCTCAGCAGCCGCAGCAGCAGCGCCAGTACAGCTCGCCGTGCTAGGAACATGAGATGGAGCAAGGGTATCGACACAGGTTGCGTCCCACACCAGAGGCCTACCCACCTTCCAAGGTAACAACGTCATACCGTCTGGTCTCTTTCCATCGTCACGTACCAAGCCGTTTGGTTCTAAAATCGCAGGTAAGCCGGCGGTGACAAGGGCTCGACGAATAATATCGTTGATGCTGGCGTGCCGTGCTATGCGACCTGCGCTCCTGTAGCAGGACAGGCCATGGTGCCCGAGACTGTCGACAGCTTCACCGCAGTGACACCGATGCGGAGCAACACAAGGTGCGCCCAAGCGGAGACATGTAGCGAGCCGAAACGAAGAGTCATCCATCATAGTGCCTATGGTGGATGACGGGAGCGCCTGAAGCCACAAGCCTGACTCCCATTCTCCCACAGCCAGCAGACGGGCACGCTCAACAGTATTAGGTGACGTGTTTATCAGGGTATTCCGTATAATACTGCAGAGCGGCACGTCCCACCGTCTCTGGGAGGACGGGTTATCGGGGAAAACCGTATTGGGACAAGCCATTTTCCAAGCGTTCAACCCATCGGTCATACACGGTACTTCAAAATCGACCAGTGAAGAAGACAAAATATTTCTGGTTAATTTATCAGTACTGTGGACCGAGGAGAGGAAGGCCGGTAAACTTATACTCGAAATTTTGCGGACGCCGAGACCACCTAGGCTAATGGGAAGTGTGGCTTGCTGCCACGCTCGGTCGTCCAGGGCCACATTTAGGATCGAAGTTAGTGTTTTTCTAATAATTTGGTCTACTTTTTCTAAAAGTTGTGGATGTTTCCACAGATGGGAGGAGCGAAGATTATATGTAAATTTTGTTCCAAAACAACAGTATCGAATGAGTGTGAAGGCCGAATGAATGTTAATTTTGAAAAGTCTTTCCGAGACATCATTGAATTTTTTTTTTTTCTTCAACGAACGTTGGAAAGGATTCGTCAAAAATTGGGGACCCTAGGAGGTGAAGAGAGTCTCTTTCCGTAATTTTGATATTTGGTGCTACGGTACAAAATTTTGCTAAGGTAGTCTGTCTGTCTGTGGTTTCGGGAAGATAAATTTCACATTTTGAAAAGTTAAGGTCTAGGCCAATAGAACTGAATTTTTCTTAAAAAAAAGTTAAGTCTTTTATGACTGTGTCTACATCACCTCCTAGGGTTCCGTCATCCAAATACCATACGTTGAATTTTGAATTTAGCTGTCGAATGATTGGAATGATTTGGAAAACTAAAAATGACTGGCCCAAGAGGAGCACCCTGTTGGCAACCAACAGCTGATTTCAAAAGGTTGTCTTTATAAAGTAATTTAGAGGGGTACCTGTAACATTGATATAGAACACTGTAAGTTTTGGGTATTTCTTTTTGAACTTCTGCCAACAAGGTGTCCCTGTTTACGGAATTGAAAGCATTCTTAATGTCAACCTTAAGGATGACCTCACCTTTAGCACTATTGAGGAAAGTGGATAATGCATGTACCGCAGCCTCACAGCCCCCTTTCGACCCAAAGCCCAGCTGTAGGGGCTGGAATTTGCTGGCCAGTGTTTCGCTGTAAAAAGCACAGCAAATTTTGACTGCGATACGACGGTAAGTGAACCCTACGGCAATGGGACGAATGCCGCCATCCTTCTTGCGCAGGGCACATATATTTGCACCGTACAAAATATCAATGACGGCTTCGTTCACATTGCCTGAGAGCATGAGATTGATGAGGGCCGTCAGCAGAACTTTCGCCCCGCGAAAAATATACAGGAAATCGTACAGTTACGAAATAACAAAACCTACTTGATAATGTTCCTGGAAACAAGAAAAATACTGGGAAAAAGTAAACAACAAATTGAAGTAAACAAAATTATAACTTGGTAAGTTTGGCATACTTTGAAAAAACATAAGTTACAATTTACGGGGAAACGATTAAATCGATACCTGCGAAATGCGAAACCATATCAATCTGTTTGTTAAAAGTTATTTTGAAGTTTTGAAACGGTCGTAGCGTTACGTAGCCGTGCTACGCAATACACAGTGCACGAGGCTACGAGTTTTCATAAAAGCTGAAGTTACGTTGAACTGTAAAGGCGCTCCCTCACCGGGAGCATTCCTCACCCAAGGTTCCACTGTAACGGCTAGAGCTTAGCAAGTAGACTGCGCAGGCCGTCAACTGCTAGGTAGTGTAGAGAGATAATTAAAACCAGCAGAAGTACCACAGCAAGGTCGCGGGTAAATCTTACAATACATGCGAAAGCTCCCTGCACGCGTTGCGCATACGTGTTTTGTCTATTCGTCCGTCGACAAAACGCTATTCTATGACGGTCATGCGCCTTTACAATGTTTTCTTTTACGGAAACCATGTTTTATTATAAAGTTCTATCGTGATTCAAATAAAACAATTTCAAAGTTACTTTGAAATTGTTTTATTTGAATCACGATACGGTTTTATTCCCGCAGGTAATTTGTAAACACATTCGCAGAAAACAAGCTTTCGTTTTATTGAAACACATGTAATTTAACGACAAAATAAAAGCGGTCTTAGATTTAGTAATTACATGGTTTGTTAGAGTTTGCTTGTTTACCTATGTCTGACATGTAGAATCGTTTTTTTAATACAGTGTGGCAGAAGTCGACGTCAAACCGGAATCGGTTGATAAGTCAATTTCTACAGTTAACAGAAAAAAAATGAATCAAAGTGTTAATTTTGAAAAGTTTTTTGGGATAAATAATACATTTCCTTCTGGAATGGAGCAGTTGAATTTAAATTGTAAGCAACAGTTTTCAGAAGCATTATTCAGGTTTACAGAATAAAAAAAAAAAATAGCAACAGGAGTTAAAAGACCGTCACAGGCAATAGATTTTCTCGATTTTTTGTAAATGCCCGTAAGTTTAAAAATGCAAAAAATATGTTTCTTTGAACTAATATGACTTATCTCGATTCGACTTGCGGGACAACCTGTAAATTATAAATACATAACATCACACCTGTTTTTCCCGAAGGATTAGGCAGAGGTGTACCAAAGTGTACCCTCATTTTGACATGTAGTAGAGGGCGAGCCTATTGCCATCAACCGGGCAAAAATCCAGACCCCGGGCTGCTACTGAGAATCAGTCCATCATTGGTTGAATTTTCCCGCTATATTAATTTCTCAAAATCATAATCTTTTCATCAAATAAAATTCGATCTAGAATTCTTTATCGCCAGTCTTCAGTCACATGACTTCAATTAACACTATACACAATCCCCTTATTGTTAGCCGACAACTTAAGGTCGATAAACCGTAACAAAACTATCCGACCAAACGCTGAAAAGAAAAGAAAATTCTTACACAAAAGTCTCCGCGACGGACAATAGATGGCGCTTGATCTAGATAACGATATGTTAACATTGTCACAATGGCGGCGGTAATGGTGCGATTGTACTGCTTGGCACAATGCTTTTAGATGTCACCTCCAACAATGGACTCGTTCGATATCTGCTACTGTTGTGCCCGCTCACTCAAACGGCCAAATCGAATGAAAATCGTTTTAGTAACTAACGTTGAAGTCGTGATGAGATCCGGGACGCGAGACGCCTCTTGAATATGACTCGCGATTCGAGTCTCGCTTGCACACGCAGTTAAAGGGGAACTAAAAACCCTCTTGTCTCATGTGTCGCATCACTAGTTAGGCCATGTTTTTGTTTTCTTATAGCTATTTAGTCGGTTAATTCACTTGCTTATATTGAAGTCCAAGAAGTAGCAAAGCAAGATTTTTCAGACGTCGAAGTTATATCGTTCGTTAAATCCGTCGTTTTGTTTTTAGGCTTAACGTGCCAACATATTTCAATTATTAAAAAAAAAACATATGTACGTAAAGAGACAAAATAACGAAGCGCCATCATCATAGACGTGCTCCACGTAGGTAATACAAAAAAGCTCATCAATTCCTCACAGTCGGAAAAACGCTCGAGAGCTAAGATGAGTACCTACCCTTAAGTAATCATTGATGCATAAAGCCGACTCATTAGATATTCTCCCCAATAAAAAGCTGCTACACAAAACCGATATTTTGCACAGACTTTTGATTAAAGATCGACACAACATATTGCACAGAACTGTGCAAACATTCTGGCGCCACTACATTCACAAATGAGTCATCATCCATTTGTTAGGAGTTGAATAATAAGCGATTGATAAAATCGTCCGACTGCCTGTGACAATTCGCACTCGAATCCGACGCAACAACAATGGTTCGGCACCACCAGATTACCCTGGACACCCTCCCCCGTTTACACAAAACAAAACATAGTATAAGAGGGGTGCTAAAGGGTGCTTCGAGAGGTCTACGAAAGCTGGTCGCGATTCATAAGCCGCCCACCAACTATTCAGTGTGATGTTATTCAACTCATGATGGATCACAATTTCAGACAACATTGTATGGAAACAAATGAAGTAGTACAAAGGGAATGGATGTGATTTGTTTAAGTTTTGTTGTTTTTTTTCATTGTTTTAGGGCGAATTTGTTTTAGGGACGGCAAAGATATTAAATTGTAGTAAGAAGTTTTGTTAAATCGCGATCGCACCATCTATGCATAAAATAAAATCGTAGCGAAGCAAAAACTGTACATTGAAAAATTCAGAAAAACAGTAAGTACCTAACTGCTACGAGTTGTGGGTTCTGGTGCCGAAGTAGTATATATTGTTTGTAGAATTTTTGTCCGCTTGTCGGGTTGTATGTTCTGGATTGCGGCAAAACTACTGAATAGATCCTGTTCAAAAAAATCACAAGTATTCTTCAAAAGTCAGGTCAACGTAGGCATAAGTGGATTTTTAAGACATGGCAGTAATGACAGGTACCTTCGCCGTATTAGCTACAGTAAAACGATATTGATTTTTTGAAAAATATTGATCAGCTTTCGCAGATTAAAAAAAAATGTACAGGCAGCAAAGAATGGGCATTTTCACCAAAAAAAATTGATGCCAATCGATCATGTTTCTTCTAAGGATAAAAAAACTCTGTCGGACTGAGGTTTGAGTATTAGAAAACTCAAAAATCGCAATTTAACTTTACCCATACATTTTGTGGAAAATTAGAATCAATGTATTTATGATGGATGTCAATAAAAAGTGGCCGAAAATAAACAAATAAAAATTAAACTTCGAACGAATACGATTCGTTTTTTAATTGCTTTCAAAAGAAAATCTTGATAGTATGATGCATGCGCCAATACGCTTCTACAATGGATAAAATGATGATGCCGTAACGAAACTTCGTAAAAAAAAAGCTCCTAACAAAAACACCTACATACATACATATATCATACACGCCTATCTACATAACCACCTAACATTAAATACAGGAGGTGTAGATTCATGTACTCCGGAAACAAATATAGGGTGTAAACAGGGATAATATCTGTCGATTGACCGTGAGAGATGATGCGATACCGGAGATATGGGTTATCTGTGTCCTGACCTATTGAATTGTTATCGAGACCTGTAATTAATGGAGTACGCGGTTGTTAATCGGATTACCAAAATGTTTGGCCAATAAATGTACGGAATATTGGAGGTCAGTTTTATTTTATTTGTTTTAGAGTCGGTGTTGACTTCATTTTTCTGGAGGTTTTGGTTCATTGATTTATTAGTAGGGCTTACGATACTGACATTAACGAAACATACTACTTAACAGTTTATACTCCTAGTTATTGCTTTAATATCATAACTTATCGCCACGGTTCTAATCCTCAAGGCCCGAAAGGGGTAGACAACGACAGGTGTTCCCACACTTCGCAAGCTAAAAAACGAAATAACACTGTGCCTTACCTGTGCATCAAACTCAGGACCACAAGTCCAAAAAACAATCCTTGAAAATCTTAATCCTCCCATAACTAGAGACAGCAAATTACGGCAATAATGGCACACGTAATCATCAACACGATAATATCCGATTCCAGCTATATTTCAATTATTCGTGTATGTACACATACTTTACAAGTGGGTATTGTTCATGCTGATAATAGGAAAATCTGTCAACACTAGAACAATACAGGAAGTTACATGGATCAGGAATTAGCAGACATTGTCCTAGCACAATGGAGCGCGGCCGGCGGAGACGTCACAATATAATTAGATAACATAACTATTACTACATATTTCGTACTACTATTTCATTGTGGGTTTGTCGTCGAAATATCCCACCGGCACATAGCAATATTACCTATGTGGTAGAGTTGATCCGTAAGATCCTAACTTATATTATAAATGCGAAAGTAGGTTTGTTACCTTTTCAAGCTTAAACCACTGAACCTATCATCATTAAATTTTGCATATACGTTGTCAGGGGTTCAGAAAAGGTATGTCCTCCAGGGTACCGTTCATATAGAAAAAAAATGTTCACGAGGATAAGAACAAAACCTTTCGACGGTCACAATTGCTTTACGACGCTACGAGCCTTTCGAATCATGTTTGAGTTATATTATTAGAAACTGTATTCGTGTGTTAAGAGTATTAAAAAAAAAAAAAATACGTTTTGTGAGTCTAGAGTGAACTCCAGCACTGTTTGACCGAATACCATGAAAGTTGGCACCTAAGTAAGTATGAATATGTATTTTAAATGGAGAAGGATTTGTTTTTCTCTACTTCAATTTTATTAATGATATTTTGTTCCTGTAACTTGCAAAAAAAAACTGGTATTTTAAAACTGGATGATCTTTGTATTCTAACCGAATAAGTACCTTATCTGAGAAGAAATACCCAAACAAACTCTCGTTAAATATGTTATCGTAGTTATGCGGTAAATGTCTTTATTATTATGTTTATTACAATTGTGCCTGTTCATATACTCGTACCTATTTGTTAATTTAATAGTGATTTAATTTTCAAAAAAGAATTGAAGTCTAATTTGATTAGTGTAGGTACACTTTCCTAAATTTATTAAAACCTCGAAAGCTCAGGAAATAATTGTGTGAGCACGATTTGTTACCTGAATGCAACAGCGTTAAAGAATTTTCATTCCCAATGAAAAAACGCACGCACTATGAAGGGTTCCTTAGTTAGGATGAATTTATTCCAAGAATAAACTTAATTTTGTAGTTGAAAAACATGTTCTCCCAGTACATTCCAACCGCAAATGTAAGTTGGTCGACTATTACTCGTTAACTGGTAAAGCTTACTGCCTTGATTTTTTTCGCATATCCAAAAACAGTAATTTAGCTGCTTAAAATGGTATTCACTCACCTGCAAAATTTTTGAACGAATAAAAAAAAAATTTATCCCCACTTTACGTGTAGGGGGATGCACTCAATTTTTTTTACGGTGCGACTAATATTTTATAACAATGCCAAATTGCAGCTTTCTAGTCTGAGCTCTCTCTCTCATAAAGAGTCTCTGAGATAAGCTGCGGACAAACGGACGGACGGACGAACATGGCGAAATGTTGACTACGGAACTCTAAAAAAGGGGACCAAAATTCATCAAACATAACTATCAAATAAAAAATAAAATATTACGTCCAAATAAAAGTGAGCCATGTAAAGTGATAGTTATTCCATTCCCCTCCAAAAGTAAGAACGCAAATTGAGTGTTTGCAGTGCACTTCATTTTGAAAGCTTCCTGTCGCCACAGCACTGCAGTTCCTCTGCTATTTGAAGAAATGTTATGTCCCCGACCGCATGTGTAACTTGATAATAATGTGAGGGTGACAAGTGACGATCTTCTCGATACATTACAAGCGTGTCAAATGTTTTTGACAACTTAGTTGCCTTTGCTACGGTGGTGGAGAGATTTTTGTATCAGTTTTTCTTGATGTTGTACTAAATGAGAATGATTTTTGATTTCTTCAATACATATTATAAATTATAGTTTTATATGTATAATATATTACGCAAGGTTAATTTAATTATACATTAATCCAAAATTATATATAGTAAACTTATCTCGATTCGCTCCGGCAAGCTTCGGCAAGTCTTAAGAGCCGTGCAAAGCAGGACGCTAGTTCAGTATATAGGTAAGTATGTGCATGTCATCAGTTCTAGTATTCAACCTAGAACCGAAAAAATACCTAAAAATACTCTGAAAAGTCTTTTCAGACACTGTATTCAGCAATGTTGTGTACTTCTTATAAAAGCACATTATTCAATATGGTAACGGGAAATTATTTCTTGAAAAACTTATAATAGTTTTTACAATCATCAGTTTCCCAACAACATCACCATACACGTCACGCTGTATGTATTAACATGACGAAATTACAACACAACTTGTATATTGAGAACTTAACAATGCCGTAACTGGCTGGGTTGACGTGAATATAAATTGTATAATCGGCGGCTTACCGACCGTGCTTTTGTCGCAGCGGCTGCGACGTCACGTCACTAGACGAATGCTAAGTTTATTCAGCTAATGGAGAAGTGATCATGAATGTGACGTCATTATTTAGTGGGATTATAAATTATGGTGTGATAATGGAAACTATATTTACGCAAACGAGACTTAACAGAATCTCGGGAGGTTTCCAGACGGAACTTTTCTAATTTATTCCTGTTCGGTGGACTGCGATAGTATCAAACGCCATATGATCGTAGCGGCTTTTGATCAGCTCCTCCCTGCAATCTCCCACATCACAAACTTCTCCCTGTACACCGGTGTTTTCCCTTCCCTGTTGCGTAAGCCCTTGTTCGGCCCTTGCCTAAGATAACCAATCCTCCTCTTCTAGTCTTTTTCGCCCAATAAATCTTACCATTCTATTTAAAGTGCTCGAGGCCAGTGTTCATAAACAAGTCTCCCACTTTACTCACCGCAACTCCCTCATCAGTCCATTTCAATCCAGTTTCAGGCCCGGGCACAGTACCGTTTTAGCCCTCCTTAAAGTGACTGACGCTATCAGGCGGGGGGCATGGAAGACAATGAAGTGACAATCTTAGTGTTAATTGACTTCTCCAATACTGTAATGTTTGACAACTCAGTGATACCATTTAGTTCCGATGATAAGGATCTTGGTCTGCATGTCGACACATGTCTTGATCGATCGGTCGTTATAAAATCATCCCAATGCTGCTTTACTGAATTCGTTTTCTCCTCTACCTAACGTTATTTCTCCTGACAAAGTTTAATCTGTTTGAAGGGATATGAGGAACAGGGTGTAAAGTTCACTCATACTCTTGGAAAAGGGAGGATCCTCCGACCAGATGGATGTCGTATCTGGTGGGTAACTGCCCGATGATTGTTGTCGGGAAATGTTAGCTGCGCGGTAAACTCTGAATGCGCGATGCAGGATTTGTGTGACGTCAGTGTGATGCGTTGTTCGCATGTGGCGGTGTAGATGCCGCCACATCACTCCCCTCCGGAGACCGGAGTCGATAGTTGCGATGCTTGCCATTGCCAGTTGGGTTCCAGTGGGTTGGAATCGGGTGTCGCATAGTGCGCGGTAAGTCGAAACTGTCTGCGACGATGCCCCAGTGAGTCGGGGTGGCTGACTGCTGGCGTCGACCAGGAGAGGGATTAAGCGCTCTGCTTTTGGACGTGATGACCAGGTATGCGCTTGCGCTGCATGCTGATGGCCAGGATAACCGTTCAAGCCGTGGTTGCTGGCTGACTGTGTGACTTGCGGTAGTGATGATCATGACGTCACGCTGAAGTAGTTGCACGAAGGCTGCGCTGACGTTCATACTCGGGGTCACCAGTGAAGAGATATGATGAACAGGGTGTAAAGTTCACTCATACTCTTCGGAAAGGGGAGGATCCTCAGACCAGATGGATGTCGTATCTGGTGGGCAACTGCCCGATGATTGTTGTCGGGAAGTTGTATATGTGCTAGCTGCGCGGTAAACTCTGATTGCGCGATGCAGGATTTGTGTGACGTCAGTGTGATGCGTTGTTCGCATGTGGCGGTGTAGATGCCGCCACATGTTTATATGTATGTATGTATTAGTATTTTATTCTTTTTCAAGTTATCTATCCCTTTTGTTGCACCTGTCATGTTTTGTCTCTGCATCACCCTAAGGTTGACTGGTAGAAAATGCTTAAGGCATTAAGTCCGCCTTTGCACAGTATTTTTATACTTGTGTATAAAGTTTTAATAAATAAATGCATGGCCACTATTCATTTGCACGGCATTGTATTCCTGACTAGTCATCCTCTGCAGGACAACATTGGTTCCACAACGATTATTTATAGAAGCTCATTTTCCATCTAAGTTTTCCATAGTTAAAACTGTTCAATATATAGTCGTGTCAGCGACAATCAACATTAAAAGTTGTAAATTGTAGGGAAACTATTTATGTCAAAGTCAAAATTTATTTCAAGCTAGCTTTTCGTGCCCGAGGTGAATTTCATAAAATAACTGTATCCAAATTTTCAACATTCGCTTTCCTACAAACCTTGTCCTATCCCGTACGGCTGTGGCGAAAACTTGAGGGACTCAACAAGAAGTTCACCATAACGAAAGCCATTATTTTCGATAAATAATACAAGATCCTGCTTCACGAGGATCGTAGGTGCGAGGCTTTGTGCCCTGCAGAGCTGCGTATCTTCACAGACGGATCCAAAACAGGTAATGGCATAGGTGCTGGAGTCTTCTCGGAGGACCTCAACATTCGCATAGCCACACCATTGGGGGCCTATAACACAGTGTTCCAGGCCGAATGCATGGGTATTTCTCTGGCTGCTTCGGCCATCATGGCCAGGGAAGTTAGGGACCACTCGATCCGGATACTCTCAGACAGCAGGGCTGTTTTGCAAGCGCTGAACAGCCACACGGTTGAATCTTGGCTAATATACGATTGTCACCTGCGCCTTAATCAGGTGGGTAGCCTCAATAGCATAACCATTCAATGGATCAAAGGACACAGCGGTTCGCTGGGCAACGATGCAGCCGACGAACTTGCCAGAAGGGGGTCGAATGAGGCACCAGTGGGACCTGAACCCATCTTGCCACTCCCCTTCGGGTACTTACGCACTCTGGTAAGGAAACGCACCAGGGAACAACATCACAAACTATGGTCGGAACAAGGTGAGTGCAGGCAGGCTAGGGAAGCACTCCCTGCTATAGACGGCCGCATCACTAAACAGGTTCTCCGACTAACCAAACAACAGCTGCGTATAGTTACGGCAGCTTTAACTGGCCACGGGTCTTTTAATAAACACCTCTTTGTCATAGGAGTCACAGACAGTCCGCTGTGCAGGGCCTGCATGGAGGTGGACGAGACAGCAGCCCATGTGCTTCTACACTGCCCGGTGGTCGCCACTTACAGGGCAAAGTACTTCGGTAACCCAGGTACCCTACGCGAGGTTGTCAGTAACACCAAGGCGTTGCTGGCCTTCCTCGAGGAGCTGGGGTGGATCGAATGATCGATTTTCCCACCGTACGCAAAATACGCGCATTGTCGTGGAGTTGCGGACACCAGCCCGTATTACCTATTAGGAGTCACCGACCGTCCACTGTGCAGGGCCTGCATGGAGGAGGACGAGACAGCAGCTCATGTGCTTCTAAACTGGCTCTACTAAACAGCTTCTACGCGAGACTGTCAGTAACACCTAGGCGTTGGTTGCTGGCCTTCTTCGAGGAGCTGGGGTGGATCGAATGATCGATTTTCCCACCGTACCTACGCAAAATACGCGCATTGACGTGGAATTGCGGACACCAGTCCGTACCTATCACCTATTACCTAAACCTTGTCCTGACAAAAAAAAACACAACAAAAGATAATTAGCCAAATAAGTGCAGCAGCTTTGATGTGATGCGCGGACAATATTTGTGACAATTGCTTTTTATTTATATAGATAGGCACATAAAAGGCACTTTATAACGTCAAAATAATTAATTGATTCTTAGCGCCCGTTCTAAAAGGTAGTTTCCTTTGGAGAAGAATGGACAAGAATCTTTACCGCTAGTCTTTTAAAATGTCTTACATTATTTGTATATATTTATTGTATATATAAGTATATGTGTAAACGATGCACCTAGAATAAAATACCACAAAAGGTTAAAAGAGTTCAAAATGAATCAAAGACAGATAAATTAAATAAGATACATGGTGCTCACATATTTACAAACGTTATACTAAAAGTACAAACTTTTAAAAAAATGAACAAGTAACAAGTCAGTGTGTGTGTTTAAGTTAAATACTTATAATATTATAAATTCGAAAGTAACTCAGTCTGGCTGTCTGTCTGTATGTTACCTTTTCACGGCAGAACTGAGCAGATTGATATGGCAAGGAGATGAACCAACTCAAAACCAACTCAAAAATTAACCAAAACGGGGGTGATATCGGGAATGGAAGTTTGTATGGGAAACTTAGCATTTCTTAAGTTATGAATAAAAAAAATAAAAAAATGCTTTCGTTATGTTTCTTTTTTGTTTCAGCATTTATGTAAAATCATCCCAAGGGGGTAAAATAAGGGATGATTTTAAAATTCACATGATTATTTAAATTTTCATGTCCATTTTTTTCAAAAGATTTAAGGAATTGTACATATAGTTAGAAACCTTATCTTGACGTAGGTATTTTTTTAGTATTTATTTCATTTAAATCGGCCCACCCGCTTATAACCAACGGTCAATGTTGGCTATTGCTAATAAATGATTATGATTATGAAAAGTAATAACAATTTGAAGTTACAAAATAACCTAATAGGTATATATGTATTACGTGGTCTAGTGCGGCGTGGTCTAGAGTATTCCAAATTAATCATGACATTAATATAAAAATAAATTATTATTATTTTAAAGTTTAACATTTAGATTCATAAACACCTGTCTAATAAAAATAAAAAAATTGCATTAATTAGCTGTCTATCTATTATGTTTTCACGCTAACATGGCTTGGGAATGAATTTGAAAAATAGGATACTATTTATTTATCCCGTAGGCATGTTCCCGTGGGAAAATTCCGACATCGACGCAGGCGAAACCGTGGGCAGAAGCTAGTCTATTGAGACTGATATAAGAATGAAAACGTTCTTAAAAACATAAAAATTGCCCCTCTGATATTTATCATATTATGACATTTAATTTCCTTCAAGTTCCTCTATTCGGAAGCCTCACATTGACAGACAACGCAACCCTGCGACTGTGCGGTCACTTTAACTATTACACGGTAATGTGCGGGCCCTCTATGTTTGAAGGTTAACTTTGTGCTAGCTCTTTGTAGTCTTTGTACAATACTGATATGAGTTCAACGATAATTTGTCTGTTATCGTCCGCGTTGTGTGTAGTCGTGTGTTTTAGTGGAGCATTATGGAAGAATCACTACAAATTATAAAGCAAAGTCCCCCCGCCGCGCCTGGCTGTCTGTCTGAACGCGCAAATTTTTGGTACTAAAATAAGTTGAAGTGCGTTTCTTATAGAAAGCTTTTTAACATAACTTCACGCCTGTGTGCCCCGAAAGGTTAGGTATAGTACACCCACATTTCGCCATGTAAAAGGGGGCGAGCCTACTGCCATCAACCAGGCACAATATCCGGGCTGCTACTGAGAAATTCCAGATGGATAAACCCAATAATAGTCGCGATTCGGAATTTCATTTTGAACTTATTACCTGTAGGAATATAGTAAAAGCCTTTCACACTTAAAATGTTAAAAGACTGCAGATATGTGGGGTATTTCTGCAAAAGTTGCTAAGTCTATTATTGACATTGTAGTACCTACTCTATCTTTAACAATTGTATCGACTGTGGGGAGTTTCCTGACCTTATGAAAAATAGTTAAATAATATTTTTATTTAAATCAGGTAGTACATCAGACCCCACAAATTATAGACCTATTTCAGTACTACTTACCTACATTTAGTAAATTTTTTGAGAAATTAATTTTAGACCTACTGCAAAGAGTTTATAAAGACATAAATTATTACATAACAAACTGTTCGGTTTTACAAAAAGGGTCGTTCAACGAATGATGCCGAGTGTTGAACTTTTAGGACATATTTATAATGATTGGGAAGACAAATGCGATGCCTTGGGCATCTTTTGTGATTTGTCCAAGGCGTTTCGTTCGGCGTTTCGTTCGGCGGATTGCGTTCTTCATGAAACGTTAATCAGGAAACTCCGCCACTACGGGATTCGAAACACCGCGCTGGATCTTCTTACTTCATACTTGAGTAATAGGATTCAGAGCATTGACGTTAACGAAGAAAGATCTCCGGGATCTATCTTGACAGTAGGAGTTCCACAGGGCTCAATTCTTGGTCCTTTCTTGGTTTTTATTTATATTAATGACTTTCCTTACCTCATAAAGGATAATCATGATATAGTGTTGTTTGCGGCTGATACTTCACTTTTGTTTAAACTTAAATGTCAACAGCTGGTTACTGACGATGTAAATAACGCGATCCCAAAAATAGTTCACTGGTTCAATGTTAATAATTTACTTCTTAATGAAAAGAACACAAAATGCATTAAGTTTACGCTACCTCACGTTAGGCAGGTAAAAACGAATGTGTTGATAAAGGGCGAAGAATTGAAACCTGAAGACAGCACAGTATTCTTGGGCTTAACTTTGGATGCTAAGCTTCAGTGGGGCCCAAACATTGATAAATTGTCAAAAAAGCTAAGCTCCGCAGCATACGCTATTAGAAAAGTTCGTAATTTAACTGACAAGACACAGCCCGTTCAGTGTAATTAAGCTATTCATAGTGTAATGTCGTACGGTATTCTGTTGTGGGGAAATGCCTCCGACATTCAGACTATATTTGTTTTACAGAAAAGAGCTGTTAAAATAATTTATAAATTAAGTCCGAGACACTCTCAGAGAGAAATTTAAGGAAATTAATGTAATAACTTTACCTTCTCAGTATATTTTTGAAAAACTTTTATTTACCCATAAAAACACAAAATTGTTTAAAAATACAGTGATATCCGTGATAACACAAATTTGTTGTACCTACAACAAAGCTCAAGAAAATAGGTGGTTCGTTCAGATGTTAAAGTTTACGCTTTTATAATAAACTTCTAAGCCACGTTCAAGATCTAAGCCTTAATAAATTCAAATCATTTATTAAACGTAAGTTGTGCCAGAAAGCCTTTTATACCGTTAAAGATTATATTGAGGACAAAAAGGCTTGGGACTGACCTGCTCCAATTTTTGCATACTGAATGTGGTTTTTTGTTTGGTAACTTTTGTTTTATTTTATATACAATTTGACAAATCATGATTATTATATACCCAATGTCATAAATATTTACTTTGTGAAGTAAAATATTATTATTATTATTTTAATAATTGTGTGGGGACTTAGTGGGTTATATTTTTATATATTTTTCCATTGACAAGTGCGTGCACTGACTGGACAGGTCCACTCAATCTGTGTGGTTCTTTCCTCAAAATACCATTTCAGACATCAATCCACATGGTCTTCACATGATCTGACCAAGATTATGTCTGGTCTTTAAAAGAGACTGTGACCCGACGCCGACCTCATCTAGTTTAAAAAAAAATGTTTTACGTTTTTAAAATATGATTGACGTGTAAAAGTGTTTGTACAAACCTACTTACAGAAATAAAATCATTTATTATGTATCACTCTGCGCGGAGAGCAAATGGTCTTTTTAAATGACAATGCCAGATCCTGCCCCAGCTATTTACAGGAAATGTCAATTTATGAAAATAATTGTAATGATTAAAGGACCTTTCCACAATACATTGTTTTTCAGTAGGACTTGCCGATTACAAATCAATGATAAAAGGAATTCAACACCTGAATTTCCTTTTGCGTTACTTATTGCGCATGATACACTACAAAAAAAGTTTTAAATACCTGTAAAACAAAAACTAATATTACAATTACAATAATTATGATAATGCGTAACGTATATATGGTTGAAATCGTTTTTTAACATTTATAAACTGCACCTAACCTATAATCAATGTCAATATTATTTTAAGATTTTAACAGAAACCGCAAGTTCTACAGGCATTTGGATAAATGTTTGGTTAACAGTAATAAATAGCTTTAAGATGCTGCATATTGCAGGCTTGTAAATGAATTTTTATTTGAGTGGGGCAATGTTCTATAGAGTTTCTGGCATTGTCCTTTATAAATTATCTATAAATATCTATCTCATTTACGTTTTTATATCTTTAACTTAAAATTCATTGTATTGTTTTCTTCAAAACGTACATCGGACAAAATTGCTATAAATGTTCGTGTTTGTTACCAGTTTTAGCACATTTCAATGTTATTAGCTTAGGTTATTTGTTATTCATTTGACTTTATTTTTACATTTTGCGTAAATACTCCAAACATCTTCGACAATAGTCCAACCTTGCGGCAGACATACCGAAATGCTAAATCCCAGCCATCAATATGCAGATTAGCCGATAAATACCGATCAACAATCGAATCCCCACACGCCAACACCAACATAACAAATAAACACACGCTGTAGATAACTTATCCGCTCAGAAACGATATGAATAGAAAGAACGTGGAACCGCATGCGTCGACTGGCGACAATCGCAATAGAATATAGGTAGAGTCCGCACAAAGTTCTTTTGTCACGATTATCGTGGAAAATCCGATCGGGGGAAGTGTGGCGGTTGCTTTCAACATCGGCAAACTGCATTATGAGCTATCTGAGCCATTGTTGAGCGGCGCAACTCTATAATCTAGTGTTCTGTGTTCTGGCGGGACGGCGGCGTAACTTTGCGTCGTCCGAGCCTGCTCGATTGTGAATCGATTCGCCGATTATCGTGCTTTAAGTTTTGAGATTTAGAAAGTTTCCATTTTCAAATGTTTCGCTCATTCACAGACATTTTTTTTTATCCATATTTTGTATAGGCTGTCAGATCTTCTAACAAAACATGAATGAAACGCAATAAAAATAATTGAATGTGAATTTAAAGTTGCTTATTAAAACGAACCTTTTCAGACTTTACCACGTTGTTACACAGCATGTAAAGAAAATCTACTTTCCAAAAAGCCATAAGCGATAATGGACAAGAGTTCGCAACTTCATTCACCAGATTATAGCCGATCCATTGAAAATATCCATAAAAGTCGAACATTACCCGAAACAATGGAGGGGTGGGCTGGGTATTAGGTGCTTGCGCTATTGAACAACTTTTGTCCCATTGTGTTGTCCACTAGAGGAGGTAGGGTGGGCCGGTGGGCCGAACAAAGACACCGCGCAGACATAGACCGAAATTCATCAGCAACACGATTGTTTGCTACATAAAGGACGCCATTGTCGACAAATATGATATCGTAACACAATGTGGATGTAATAATTAGAGTACTAAGACGACGCTTTTAGCGCTCGCTGCTCGCAAATCTGGATAGATTTGAGATAAGTGCTTGAAAAGGTTGAAGTTTTACGTCGAAGAGAATGAAAGAGTTTAGGAATTTACTTTCCTTTCTGTTTTACTGCTGAACAAGCAGTGACTTCACTGCCGGTGTCTTCATAAAACTACAAAAAAAAATGTACAACTATACAAGGATCGTTTAAAAATTGAAACAAATGCCGCCATCTTGCTTTTTCAATACAATTTCACAAATAATTACCAACAGTCCTGTCAATGTCATTTACTCTATGTTATGAAACCTTAAACTTTCGTAATTGTTGGCATTAAATTAGACATTTAAGTAGTAAAAACCATGACCACTTGACATAGAAGTGAGGGTACCTCCTTTAGGGATATAAATGGTCTGTGGGTGAAAACAAATCACTTTCTCCACAAAAGATTTATTTTTTCTTGAATTAATTATTCAAATTGATTATGACATCGCGCCGTAGAAATCTTTCTACAATATGTAATTTTGTCTTCTGTTTCTATAGTGGACATGCTACTCATGATGAGGAAGTAATGTTTTACTTTTTTTCAAACCAAATGTCGTCAGAATAGTTTTTCATACGTTATGGCCAGAAGGTGTACCTACGTGTTCTTCTTTTAAAAAAGTTCCTTCTATTATACTTAAATATTTTCATGGTAAATCAAAACATGTTCCGTAGTCCGACTCCGTGCATCCAAAGGAATACTAGCTTTTATGTAAGTTTCATAAACCTATCAAGTTAACAAAAGTGTAAGCTCAAAGTCAAATATCATCAAGACAAAAACATTGTCAAAATACAAAATAAGTAGATTATTAGGTAAAAATTTAACGCTCACTTGTGTAATGGTCTCTAGCACTGTTGAGTGTTCAGTCACCGTCGTTAATGTGTCTGTGTTGTTGTTAACACTGCTGCAAGTATCTTTTGGCCCTTGAATAACGTTGACAAGGAGGCGCTGATGGTAAACATTTGTGCAACTGTTTTGTTAAATGTATTAAATAAACAAGTTAGTATTAGTTCCGGTTTTGGCAACGCGCCTTATGAACCTTGTTGCGCTATAGTTTTGAACTTTTAATCACAAAACGTATCGGCTTGGGAAGTAGCTCATTAAAAGATGAGTTTAGGAAAAGAAAAGTTTCTACTGTGTTTCCTGCTTTTCCGACGTTTTCCTTGCAGAGCTTTGGCCCATAGTTTTCTTCTAATAGTAACTTTGAGATTTAACAGGAATTCACAAATTTTTGCAATCAACAGTGGCGCTAGACCATAATATTGAAATAAAAGCCGCTATTGACGAGCGACAAATCTGCTGTCAAAATCTGTGTGTAAAGGCTTAAAGCTTACATTTGAGATTGAAATCGGATGGACCAATTTGGTTAATTTCTTTTTTTAGTTAGTTCAAATAAGGTTTTATATGGAAAGTAAAATTAGAAAATTGCCCGGAACTCGGAAAATTGGAAGATTCAGGAAAAACTGAAAATGGTCTTTTACCTACTTATATGTCGACAGGACGTCTGTCGGGTCAGCCAGTACAAAATAAACGTGCCTCTCTCCTATTATACGTGGACACTCAGAAAGTTTAGCGAAAATAAAGACAAATGTTCATGTTGTGTTTTTTTTTTTTTAAACCTATGGATAAATAAATTTTTTTTAATATTTTCAAAGTACTGTCCGCTAGCCTCTATACAAAGTTTCATGCGTCGAACCAGTTTTCGAAACACCTTTTCCAGTCCGCCGCAGACACCCGGCGACGAAAATTGTATCCCTTTGAGCAGATTTTTTTGTTGAAAAAAATCTGCTCGGGAGTATATAAATGATAAATGATTTTATTTCTGTAAATAGGTTTGTACAAACACTTTTACACGTCAATCATATTTTAAAAACTAGGTGAGATCGGCATTTCCTATCTGACTACTCTGAGAAGAAACGCCGAAACAAACTCAGAGGTCACAGTCTCTTTTAAAGTCCAGACATAATCTTGGTCAGGTCATGTGAAGACCATGTGGATTGATATCTGAAATGGTCTTTCGAGGAAAGAACCACACAGAATGAGTGGACCTGTCCAGTCAGTGCACGCATTTGTCAGTTGTCATGCAGCTCAACACAGAACTAAAGGAGCTAAACGATTCGACGAACATTACCAAACAAAGGACATTTGGGTAGCCCCGCATAAATTACTCAAACTGCCAGACCATGATTAAAACTAATAATTTAAAAAAAAATGCATTAAAAAAAACAACAAATCCACAATGTCTTCACATTCACAATAATTAAAATAGTATAATCCTTTACAAAGTAAATGTCATTGCATATATAAAGTGCATCAATGTCAAAGTGTAAATTAAAGTTTAGTGTTAAAGTTTAATCACCACAAGTGATAATAGACTTATTAGAATTACAGATTTTGTTCAACACTTCATCCATAACCTTTTCAAAACAATCATACAATCCTGAAGGCGGTCTGTACACACTTAATATAATGAACTGCTCCAATTCAATACAGGCTATCTCAATTGTTCGCTCAACAGAGAGGCACACAATATCCTTACGGTCTTTAAATTGTATCTGGTTATTTACTAATATTAATGAGCCACCATGTATAGCATTTACTCTGCTGAACGAACTACCAACCTGGTGATTACTAAAATTGAATATAAACTGGTGGCCTTTAAGCCAATGTTCTGTCACACAAAGAATATCTATATTGTTACAATTCAGGAAAAGTATAGAAGTCACACAGTGCTAGGTCAGGGCAGTAAGGAGGGTGATGACCCAGGAGTTTGACCGGCGTGCTGTCCAGAAAGTCGCTTTTTTTGAGCGCGGTGTGCGAAGGCGCGTTGTCGTGGTGGAGCAGTAGCCCGCGGAGCCCTGTGTTTGGTCGCTTGTTGCTCACATCAGAGAAAACTTCTGCTAAGCATTTGGTAGTATACCATTCAGCGTTGATGCTTCTTTGGTTCCAGGCAGCCCGCTTCACATTGCTTCACTTTGGTAGGCGTTGATTCGTTTTGAAACACCCAAACCGTCGACTGGCGCTTCGTTTCTGGATCTTATTGATACTCGCAAATCCATAACAATGCCGTAAACACGCCGAGACGAGCCTGCTTCAAATTTGTTTATCAGTTTAACATGTCACGGAACCATTCCACCCGGGCCTGCTTCTGAGCTTCGGTGAGGTTGTGCGGCGTGCAACTATCCTCCTCACGTGAAGATGCACATGTGGACTTTCGTGAAGGCTTCCCGATCCAATCTGTTGTATGTGCTGAATCTCTTAATACGTAACTCGCCTATTGTCTTGGATTACATTTTTCACTGCTTGCACGTTTTCTTCAGTAACAGCCGTCAAAGGGCGACCACTTCTTTCTTCATCCCCCAAAGTTATTCGACCGCGCTTGAATTCGTTATACCAACGATACACAGTTGCCTTAGAAGGTTCTTCATCCATGAATGCCATTTGAAGTCTATCGTACGATTCGTCCGGTTTCAGGCCGCACTTGAAATCGTAAAAAAAAACATAGCGCCAAAATGTTAACGGCACCTTATACATTTTTAAATGAGACACTTTAATTTAAATTACATCGCAAACAATGTGGAGGGAAACTTTTAAATTGGAACGTACCTATTTTTACATTTTTTTTTTTTTTTTCATAATAGTCTAAAACTGGGCCAGTCTCTCCTATATAAAACCTTTTTTTCGTTTTACTTTCTGAGTGGCCTGGTAATGTCATAAAAAGTTCCTGGTTGACATAAGGCAATGTAAAATTCCGACATGCCTAAATGTAAAAACCAATGGCTGAACCAGCCGCAACACGGTTGTTTTCGGTGTGTGGTTCGGTATTATTTCCAAAGCAGGTCTCGTTTCACACCCGTGTAATTTATCCCAAATAAAACGTAAACTTTTTCATCTGTAACGAATAAAACACACGTTTTGGTCGGAAAAACCATAATTAAAGGAAAAATATTTTACTTCTTTTGTAAATAAAATGGCGACTATATAAAAAAATTACTAAAAATATCTGAAAAGAAAAATTTATGTATGAAGACAAAATATGAAGCGCTGCTTATGTCTTATGTATGTACTGCCTCGTTTGTCTAGTGGTCGCAATCGCTACTGCTACTGAGCATGAGGTCCTGGGTTCGATTCCCAGGTCGGGCAACGTGTTATTGGGTTTTTCTATATGGAATTTCTCAGTAGCAGCCCGGAGTCTGGATTTGTGCCCGGTTGATGGCAATAGGCCCCCTATTACATGGGACTTATAAACATAACTGGCGAAATGTGGGTGTACTATAGGTACGCCTCTGCCCAACCCTTCGGGGAAACAAGGCGTGATGTTATGTTATGCTTATGTCTATTTATATTTTTAATTGACAAGAAAATCCTTAGGCTATTTACTCCATGCTTATGACGTTATGTTACATTCATTAGTAAGTGATAGATAAGTTAAATCAAAATGAATGCCCAATTTAACTGAAGAAAAAAAAAACATGAACCCTATTCCAAAAAGAACGAAATATTCGTAACCGATCCAATCAGAGACCACAGAGTAAAAAAGTAAAAATAAACATCATAGTAATTACATTTACCCGCTGGCTCTTCCAGTAGCATACCTCCCCCGGCGTGTGCCAAAGTGATTTCCAGCGACAATAGAAAGCCACCACTTTCCCTTTTTTCATATTTGAACTCACTTAAACCTCGCGATTTGTGGTTTGCTACTTTTGTCTGTTTGTTTGTTGGCGGATGTCCTTGCGTTTTTTGTAAGTACATGCTAAGTGGTGGTGTTGTATCGTGTTACTATAAGTGGTTTTCGTTGAGGATATACGGATTTTGGTTTCATTGTATTAAAAAAAAAAAGATTCAGGCATGAAAGTTGGTACATAAATAGAGTTTACAATGTACTTAATTCGTGCATGGAACAATATGCATTGATATGCCCTTATGATTATCTAGTATAAAACCTTATGTCAATATAAGATCGTGTGGTGCTCTTCTCTTTAATCCTTTGAATGTAGTGTTTGGCAGTTTGTACATCTGATTATTTTCTAGGCAGTTAGGATGCATTTGCATTCGCTTTTTGTAGGTTTTGAGGGAACTGCTACTTCGTTCTTAACTGTTTTAATATGTAAGTCACGACGAAATTTTTTATCCTGCAAAATTTTTTTTTGGAAGCTTTGCAGATTTTCTTTGTTTACAGTCCGTACGTCCGGGTTTAACTATGCACTTGTAAAGTAGAAGCTTATTTTCCAAGGTAAGTTGCGATTTTGGCTCCAAGAGCCAGCAGTAGCACTCAGCTGTAGTCCTAGTGCCTTTCTTTTTGTATAGAAATGTTCGGTTACACCCCCATCAATATATTTGCCTAGATATCTTACGGACCCAGATTATGCAATTTTTGTCTGATTTAAAAACACTTCAGAACATGTTTATATTCTCAAAGTGAACGTGACATGAATGGATTTAGATTCGTTGGCTTTTATTCGACAGTCCTTTAGCCACCCAGATATTTTGTTAAGGCTAGTTTGGAGTTTACTAGAAGTCCCAGCAGATTATATCATCCACTGCGAGGACGGCTGTGTCATTGGCAAATATCCCAATGAGAACGTTTTGTGTATCTGGGAGAACCGAGGTAAATATAAGACAAGGTCCATCACACTACCCTGAGGCAAACCTGCTTTTATCTTGTGTAACTTTGTCGTCGAGTCGTCGACTTTGTGAAGATGTGTCGTTTGCCTAGATACGATTTGATGAATTGGAAATAGTTATTTGGTAGCGTCTTAAATAGTTTACAAAGCAGGCCTTCGTGCCAAACACGGTCGAAAGCCTAAGATATATACAGAAAAGCCGCTGAGATGTACTGTTTGTGTTTAAAGGCGTAGTTCATACTTTTCACTAATCTGTGAACCTGTTCTATGCTGCCGAGAGCTTTTCTGAATCCAACTTGATGTTCTGGGATCAGTTTCATATCCTTAATAATAGTTGTCAGGCGGATTAGGAAGAGTATTTCTAAAAACTTGGAGGGAATGGGTAGCAAGCTGATGTGGCGGTAAGATTTCACATCCGTGGGATCCTTTCCCGGTTTTGGTAATAAAATAATCCCAACCACTTTCCATTGAGGAGACACAAAGTTCTTCAATAAATTACATTGTAAACTTCTGTTAAAAACGTAGCTGTAATATCCGGTAGCTCTCTTATGACTATGGCTGTGATAAACTCGCATCCGGGAACTTCCTACACGTTTACTTTTAATTGCCATTAAAGAATCAGACTTTGTAAAAAACATAATAGGCATGTTTAGTTGGTACTATTGGTTTAGCTACTTTGCTACGTCGTACACTTTCGTGGAACTGAGGTCGATGTAACATACATTATATAGGTGGTAGGCGAAGGCTTCAGCTTTATCCGAGTTGCTCCTTGCTCACCTGCCATCATCTTGTCTTGAGAATTGTGCACTGTTGGCCTTTTGAGCTGTTTTGTAGCTTTCCAGAGCGAGTAGTCATTGGCTCATGTGGCGTCAAGTTTTTAAGATGGTTTTTAAGTTCCTTATTTTTATTTTGAGTCAAAATTTCTTTACGCTCAACCACCAACTTAATAAATTTGGTCTTGTGCCTGGGATTAGTCGATTGCCATAATTTCCTAGTCTGACGCTTCTCATGTATCAATTCATGTATTTTCTTCGGATACAGATAAGTTTTCCCATAAAATTTGGGTTACACGGGGGTTGCCGGCCATGCAGCTTGTTGTATGGCTTATTTCATGAATAAGTACTAAACTCCCGAGAGTACTATTACGGGAGTAGTACTATCGCACTTAAAATGTATGGAAGTAGAGTTTTTATTATTTTCATATTTAAGTGTTGGTCCCGTATTAAAAGTTAATCATTTTCTTGAGTACCTACTGTAAATCGCATAAAACAACACTTTTCTCGTGAGACCGCAATACTAACACGATCAAAATGTATGCAATAGCTGTTTTTCTATCTTATTTCAGTGTTGAACTCCTAGCCGTGAAGTTGTTAATATTCGTGAGTTGGTACAGTCAGCGTCAAATAGTTAGAGACACTCAGGGTTTTCAAATAAATAGACGCAACCAAAAAGTCAATAATATCGGTACAAACAAAGTTTCCATAATGTTGTCAACAATATAGTCGCTCAAAAGGTCGAGACGTTTAAAATGTCGTATAGATCGGTTCAGTCAAACCGCCATAAATATGGTTACAGTCATCCCGCCAATGGTATCCAAACATTGTAGTGTTCAAAAATATGGAACACATTAAAAAATATACTAGCATGTAAGCCACACGTAGACACATTGCAGGCAAAATTAGGGACCTAGAAGATGAATTAATTCATGCTAATAGTCGTATTATCCAGTTAGAGAAAGAAAAAGAATGTACCCAGGTTAAAGAAACTAATCACTTATATAATGAATCGGTAAACACAAATTGTAACCCTCACTCCATAACAACTATTGATCTAACTGAAGATTCCTTGCTGAAACAGAATTATAATTGTAATTTTAGTCATAATGTTAGTCATAACAAAATAAAAAAATATGCAAAACTGAATCGAAAAATTAAAAAATGCAAGCAATTTAGGAAACAGCAAAAACACTTTTCTAAAAATATTCCACTGAGAAAAGAACGTGTTGATCTTATCAATAAGTTAAACAATTATCAGATCAAATTAGAAGACAGCAAAAAAATCTATGAAATTGATACACAGCGCTTACAGTCTGACATACAGGTACTTGAGGGCAGACTTAGTTCCCTTTACATTAAATATGTGGGTTCTCAGAACCAAATTAAAGAACATATCCTTGCAGCTAATGAGTTAGTTATGTGTCAGTGTACTTGTCAGAAGGTTTCAAACCCTGATGCTGTCCAGTCTAAGTTAACGGATGACCCATCCCAGACTGAGAGTTTGTCTCAAGACTGTATTATTAACCAAGATATATCTGATATAGTGCAAGATCTATCTCAAGTGGTACAGCTTGATATCAGTAGCTGTCCATCTTTAAGTAGTCATCATTGTTATCATTCAGTAATGTTCTCAGATAGTATAGGAAGAGGTTTAGGTAAATTAATTAATAACAACCTGAGTTATTCTACTCAAAACTATTGTACGCCAGGGTCAACCTACAAACGAATAATGGCATCAGTAACAGGAAATGAATGTAATCCTGAAACCAACATTACTGTATTTGTAGGTAATAGTTCTAATGTCAAAATAGATGAAATCACTGACTGTGTAACAAAGTTGTTACAGATAGATTGTAGTAAAATAATATTGTGTGCTTTCCCATATTTTGAAAGACTGACGAATAGACAAAACAATTATATTCATATGCTTAATAAGCATATGCACTTTTTAGCTAGTCATCACAGTGACAAGCTTGTGTTTTTGACACCAACAGTTTTGTTGAAACTTTAAAATCGACTAGGGATACTGTGTATCTGCCTGTTAATTTTAGACACATAATAACAAGGCTATCAGCTTTTTATATAAACTCAGACATAAGTAGTATGTCGAAGGCTTGTGTTATTAATACCACAATAGTTAGTAATAATACTAAAAATCACGTGGCGAGCCTGAATAAATGTAGTTCAAATGTAGCTATAAGTAATTCTACAAACTGTACGAAGGAGGTTCCATGTCCCTCACTCACTACGAGCTCACCGTCTGGTGGTGACATTCAAGTCTTGGGCTTAACTCCGGATAATCATTTAAACTAGTTTGTAAGACAACAGAAGGTACCAGGAAGAATATTCTTATAACTAACAACAACAAGGTATCTTCTTGCTCAAAAAAATGTCATTATCAAAAAGAAGGTCAGCAGAATGCCTTGAAGTTATTTCATCAAAATATTCAAGGTATTTCTTCCAAATTATTAGAAATTGAAATGTTTTTAGAGAAAACAAAGTTTGACATTGTTTGTTTTACTGAACATTGGTTAAGGGATTACCAAATGCTAATTAATTATGAGAACTATAGTGTGGGCAGTTGTTTTACCCGTAAATCTATGCTGCGTGGAGGGTCTCTAATCTTGATTAAAAATTATTTAAAATCCAAGCAACGCAATGACATAGTTGGTTTATCAGTTGAACATTGCATCGAACTGTCCTGTGTTGAGCTAGATAAGCATGTTCTAGTGTGCGTGTACAGACCCCCTAATTATCAGACCTTTTCTTTATTTGAGTCAATAATGGAAGATGTCCTAGCGAAACTTGCATCCAGTAACAAAGCGGCAATTATTTGTGGTGATTTTAATATTAATATTCTGGAAAATAATTCAAATAGCAGTAGATTACTAAGCCTTTTTAAATCGTTCAATTTATTTAATGTTTTTACCGAACCGACTAGAGTAACTCCAACTTCTGCTACTTGTATTGATAATGTCTTCTGCGATTTTGATTATTTAGAAAAAGCCATCGTAAATTTTCTGCCGTCAGATCATAGTGGACAAACGGTAACTTTTAGGTTTAAAACACCTTTACAAAAATTGCAAATACAATTTAGACCAATAACTACTGGCAAATTAAATAGTTTCAATAGTGCCCTGAATAATAAGTTAAATGTTCTGGACGATGCAAATAAATTTTATGAGGATTTCTTTTCATTAGTCCACACTGAATTCAAAAATTTTTTTGAAAAGAAAACAAAAAATATTTGCACTAAATTTATATTTAGTGACTGGGCAACCAGAGGTATTAGGATTAGTAGAGAAAGACTGTTCGAGTTGTATGGCCTTAAGCCTTACATTAACACTAAAACTTTCAATAAGTATGTTGCTACATATTCCAAAATTTTTAGAAATACCTGCAAAATAGCTAAAGCCCTGTACATTAGCAACAAGATCAAAACAGCGGATGATAAAATAAAAACTGTTTGGAAAGTTATAAATAACAAAACTAGTAGGAAAAAAATACGAAACATTGAATATGCATTGGAGACTTCACGTGGTGCCATAAGCTCTAACTTAGAAGTAGCTCAAGAATTTGTAAATTATTTTACTAATATATCATCTAAAACTACGGAGGCTTTAAATTCCTCACCCAAAGTCTCAATTCATTTATTGAGAGTGAACGTTACAGGCTGCCCGGTTGAATTTCAATTTAAACATATAAACCCTACGATAGTTATAAAAGCTTTTCGGCAAATAAAAATCAAGTTGACCGAAGATCTTTGGAATGTCTATCAAAGTTTGTACATCCATAATCGAAACCATAGCACCATACTTAGCTTTAATATTTAATTTGTGTGTAGATCAAGGAGTCCCGGATTTAATGAAATACAGTAAGGTTATACCACTTTTTAAATCTGGGGATAGCAAAGACACCAACAATTATAGACCAGTATCCGTGTTGCCGGTATTCAGCAAGGTGTTCGAAAAGGTAATGCTCAATCAAATGCTTAATCAATTTAACATCAACAAAATCTTACACGAACAGCAATATGGTTTCACCAAAGGTCGTTGCACGACTGATGCTGGTGTCACTTTACTAAAACACATATTTACAGCGTGGGAGGAGGCCCAAGATGCCATAGGAATTTTCTGTGACCTCTCCAAGGCATTTGATTGCGTTCATCACGAAACCTTGCTCCTAAAACTGGAGCATTACAGACTAGGTAAACCTGCGCTAAGTTTAGTTAGATCTTATTTACAAGATAGACGGCAAAAAGTTTAAAAGTAAAATTGGGTGTTCCATAAGGCTCGATATTAGGTCCTTTCCTCTTTTAAGTATATATTAATGATCTACCCCATTTATTAAAAAAACAACCACAAATGGTGTTATTTGCTGATGATACTTCTTTTATTTTTAAGATAAGTAGACGTTCATCAAATCTTGACGACGTAAATAACGCACTGCTGCAGGTAAAAAATTGGTTTACTGCTAATAATTTAGTATTAAATGGGCAAAAAACAAAATGCATAAGGTTTGCTTTGCCGAGTGTTAAAAGTACTGATTGTGACATAGTATTGAATCAAGAGAAACTAGAATTCGTTGATAAAACGGTTTTCTTGGGGATCACGCTCGACTCGAGGCTGCAATGGGGTCCCCATTTAACATCTCTTGCAGGACGGCTAAGTTCAGCAGCATATGCTGTAAGAAAAATCCGTCAGTTTACTAATGTAGATACCGCGAGTCTGGTCTATTTCAGTTACTTTCATAGTATCATGTCTTACGGTATCTTATTATGGGGACGCGCTGCAGACATCGAGTATATTTTTATTCTGCAAAAAAGAGCCATTAGAGCAATATATGGCCTCCGCAGGCGTGATTCTTTAAGGGAACTGTTTAAAGATATTAACATCATGACCGTACCTTGTCAATATATACATGAAAACATCATGTACGTAAGGAAAAACTTAAATCTTTTCAGTAAAAGAGGTGAAAGACACAACTATGGGACTAGAAATAGGGACCAATTGGTTCAACCGGGTTTCAGGCTGGCTAAAGTAGATTCATCCTTCATGGGGTACTGTTTAAAATGTTATAATAAAATACCTCCCCACATACTCCAACTGAATGAAACGAAGTTCAAAACCTGTATCAAACGCACACTATGCAGCCAAGCATATTATAAGTTGGACGATTACATCTCTGACAAAAATGCTTGGCTCAACGCTGGTTCTGCTCCACAAGGGCGCCTAAACAATTGATTAGCATTCGGAAATATTGTTGGAGTTGCTGAAGATTGTAAAAACTATCTTTGCACTGTATAAATTCAATCTTTTAGTATTGTATAATTGCAAAGCACACGTGTGAGCACTATGTAGTACCTACTATAAAGCTACCCTATACTGGGCACGTCTGTCAGACTCGACGCTCGACTCTCGCCGCGGACGGACGTGTCGCGCGCTCTCCCGCTCCCGGCCCAGTGTTGTGTTTCCTGCTCCTACTCGTTGCGACCACGTGACGTCATCGTAGTCGCCCCGACTACTCCGATAAAAATAAAATCAAGAAATTGATTTTATTTTTAATCAATAAAAAAAGTGCCTTTTTCAAGGCAAATCTAGTTTCATCAACAGACGTTTGTGAGTAGCTTCACTAAGCCCCTTCTGGGTAAAACCACAGTTTCGTGGTCCTCGGTTGAAACCTTACGGTGTCAACGAAGCCGAGTGGGGTGTTGACCCAATTCACACCCGCCGAACCCCTTCAGGGCGAGGCAGTTAGTTGGACGGGTCCCAGATAACCGGCCTTGGGGGATCTCCTAGTCGGCTCTGGTGACAGTTTTGCTTTCCAGCTACTCACCTAGTGTCTTTAGGGTGTGTCTACATCCTTCGCGCTAGACTTGTCAGGGCCCCGTTCGCAAAATAAGACTGGCGACGGGTTACAAGCTTAGGGCTCACCAATAGGTACTCACCTCTCTGTCTACACCCGACAGAGAGGGTCACACATCCCCGGGCCCATCCACCCGGGGAGATAGGTTGTTAGGTGTAGGAAATTAGGCAAAATGAGTCAATATCTCATTTAAATAGATTTCCCGTTACCATGACGGACGCTAGCATCCTGCTAGCATTCGTCAGGAATGTCCTCCTAAAGGACCCCGACATCCTCGCCAAATATGGCAAGGAAATTGTTGGTCTACGCCAACACTCTACTCCGTCCCAATGCGCACTCGGCGATTTCAGCGACGTGCTTGAAAGCCCGCTATCGCCACCTGCATGCGAACAAGGCATTCCGCCTTTTTTTCCGGCAGATATTGTTCCGGCCGAAAATTCGGCCCCCATTGTTTCACCCGCCTTTGTCTCGGCAGATAATACTCCGGCCGCTAATCCGGCCCCTATTGTCTCGCCCGCTACTGCCCCGGCAGTAATTAAGTCGGCCGCTAATCCAGCTCCCTTTGTCGCGCCCGCCATTGTCACGGCCGCCATTGTCTCGGAGACAATAAACCCGACGCAGCTGCGCACCGAAACTGACTCGACTCGCCCAGAGAGTATGGACACGTCAGTCCCACTCTCCGCGGACGAAGCCCGCACCTCCTCCTCCTCCAGCGACGACGACTTCCAAGTCGTCGTCAAAGGAGGCAAGAGGAAGGCTAAATCCTCCGCCCCCGCTGGCCCGGCCTCAAAGAAACAGGTCACGACTACATCGTCGAGCACTACTTCCGCCCCTAGTCCGCAGGCCAGTCGCCCCGCCAGCCCTATAGCTTGCCCACCCGCTCCTACCGCGAGGAAGCAGAAGCCCCCTCCCCCGATATACGTCCAGGAAAAGTCCAAATGGACTGAAATCTCAAAAATGTGTGTTGATCGCAAGATCAACTACACTAACGCCCGATCCACCCTCCAGGGGATCAAAGTTACGGTCCCCACGTCTGCGGACTTTAGGGATCTCTCCCGCGCCCTACGTGAAAGGAACTACTCCTTTCACACTTACTCCCTTCCGGAGGAAACCCCTACACGCGTCGTTATTAGGCGCGTTCCACAGGAAATCACCACCGAGGAGATTAAGAGCGACCTTGTCTCACAAGGCATACCAGTTTCCGCCGTCCATCGCTTACATAAAGCGAGACAGGGCCTAGTCTACGACATGGTCCTGGTCATCTGTGACCCCACAGACGGTCACCACCCGATTTTTAAAGTTAAGTCGGTGTGTTCGCTCTCAGGCATCTCAATAGAGAAGCCTTACAGAGCTCAATTAATTGGACAGTGTCATCGCTGCCAATTATATGGTCACTCGCAGTCCAACTGCTATGCCACCCCTAGATGCGTCAAGTGTCTAGGAGAGCATGGCACCGCCGACTGTACCCGCCCTAAAGATAGGGAACTATGTTTAGAGCCTCCCAGCTGTGTACTCTGCGGCCAATCGGGACTCCCGGCTAATTACCGGGGCTGTCCTAAGGCCCCGAAGTCCTCCTCTCCCAAACTCGCGAAACGCGCGAGCGGCCGCCAGCACAGGGAAAGCCCCTGGGAAAAGCCTCCTTCCGCGCTGATGCCGGAGCGGCTCAGTCCGCAGAGGCCGTCACCCTTTTTTTTTTTGATCGCGCAAGTTCTACACTCACTCAAATATTAATTCTCAATGGATAATACGAGAGTAAACAGTAACAAACCCCGATCCCTTAAATTAGGCTTCTTCAACGCAAATGCCGTTTCAGGTCAACGCGATGAGATCGCCGCTTTCCTCCGCGACCATCAGCTTGACATCCTCCTCATACAGGAAACCTTTTTAAAACCGCATCACCGAAACCCGAATATTGCCAACTATAAACTAGTTCGCAATGACAGGTCTCGATGCCAAAAGGGTGGCACACTAATATACTTTAGGAAATCTTTGTATTGCATCCCTATCGACCCACCTTCTCTCTTCTCCCATCTGGAGACCTCTATCTGTCGGCTCGGCATGACTGGTCATCAACCGATCACCATCATCTCTGCTTATATTCCACCAGACAATGGTCCGGAGGATCCCATCTCTCTCCAAAAGGACTTCACCGCCCTCTTCGGTATGAGTGACTCCGTCATATTGGCGGGGGATCTTAATGCCAAACACCCGGCGTGGAATAGTAGCACGACTTCTACCAGAGGTCGGATCATTTCCAAGTTAGGCGAATCCCTTAACTTTGACGTCATCGCTCCAATGAGTCCGACTCATTTCCCCGGAAATCCCAACCATCTTCCAGATATACTCGATGTAGCGCTGCTCAAGAATGTGAACCTCCGTTTGCAATCAATAGAGACGTTCCACGAGCTTAACTCTGATCACCGCCCAGTAGTCATGCATCTTGCCCCCTACTCTGGCCCAAGCGATCCCAACCGTCCCCCTCAGACCCAGATGATAACCGACTGGAGGAAAGTAAGTGAAAGACTGAAATCCACCACGTCGCCTCAATTGGACACCATCCCCGATCACATAGTGTCAGTCGCCGACACGACGGCCGCAATCGACTCGTTTACTGAGCACGTTCAATCCGTTTTGACGGATTGTTCACGGGAAGTTCCGGTGATGGAAGACCATCGCTGGAAACTACCTACTGACGTACGTGACTTGATAACCGAGAAGAATGCGGCTATTCGTGCCTACGACTCCTTCCCTTGTGACGCGAACAAAGCCCACATGCGCCATTTACAGCGTGCTGTAAAGAAACGCATAGGGGAGGTTCGCTCAGAGGGTTGGAACAAGATGCTCAGTGAACTCGAGCCCACTCACCAAGCCTTCTGGCACCTTCAGAGGAAATTGCGCTCCTCCGAGGAGGTCTCTATGCCTCCCCTCATCCGCCCCGACAAGAGCGTCGCGTTCGACAGCACCGACAAGGCCGAATGCCTTGCTGACAGCCTAGAGTCCCAGTGTTCTCCCAGCTCTCAACCAGTAGACCAAGCTCACCTGAACAAGGTCGACGCTGAAGTCGAACGGAGAGCCTCCCTTCCACCCGTCGAAGACCCTGATGATCCTCTGCCTCCCGTCACTCCAGACGAAGTGCACGACATCATAAAAGGGCTCCAAGCTCGTAAAGCTCCCGGTTCGGACGGTATTACCAACAAGGTATACAAACTCCTACCTGCCCCTCTAATAATGCTTATGACTGCCATCTTCAATGGCGCCTTGAGCAACAACATCTTCCCACAAGCGTGGAAAGAAGCAACCGTCATCGGTATCCCAAAGCCAGGCAAGCCAAAGTCTGAGCCCTCCAGCTACCGTCCCATTAGCTTACTCAACGTTCTCGGCAAAATCTACGAGAGGCTTATTTATAAGCGTCTCAAAGACTACGCCGAAGCAAAGAGCCTCATTCCAAACGAGCAGTTTGGTTTCCGTCCCCAACACTCGAGTATCCACCAGGTCCACCGTATCGTAGAGCACTTGTCAAATCAAATCAAATCAAAATATTTTATTTCACATAGACCTACATGGGCACTTATGAAACGTCAGATTCTAGGTGCACGGTTCCAATTGGTCGTTTCCCATGGAGAAGAGCCGGCAAGAAACTCCATGGTTACTCTTTTAAAAATATGTCTTTTACAATGTTTTCCAATTACAGTGATTAACAGGTATGGGAGGACAGTGTAGGCCTGTCAACAGGTACCATATGTTAAACAAATAGACAATTGTCTATAATTTATAATCCACAGGGCCTACGACGTTCTCACATTTACAAAATATAAAATAATCTAATAAAGTAAAATCAAAAAATAATTAACAATTTTAGATAATGTCAAATAATGAAAGAATTATGTCAGAGATATGTAAAAGTCCATATCTAATAATAAAAAATAAAAATTAAACACCATTATTTGGGAGCAGTTATTAGAAATTTACATAGTGATTGTGCGCCGGTATGCAGCGTAACGCGACGACGGGTGTGCTATTCTTCGACATAGCGAAAGCCTTCGACAAAGTCTGGCACAACGGCTTGTTATACAAGCTTTACCAACTAGGAGTGCCAGATCGTCTCGATCTCATCTTACGAGACTTTTTGTCGAATCGCACCTTCCGCTATCGCATCGAGGGTGCACTCTCGTCCCCTCACCCTATTCGCGCCGGTGTCCCTCAGGGTTCCGTCATATCTCCTCTAGTCTTCACGCTGTTCACCAGCGATATCCCACAGAGTAAAAAGGCTCAGTTGGCTCTCTTCGCCGACGACACTGCCGTTTACTATACCGGGCATTGTCCCAATGCTATAGCTCGTACTCTCCAAACCTCCGCAAACGTCTTAGGCGCTTGGTTCCGGAAATGGAGAATCGAGGTCAACCCCGATAAGAGTCAGGCGGTTCTCTTCTCGAGACGTCATCGACTCCCTCCCCCACTTCCCAGCCCGATCACTATGTACGGTAAGCCGATCCCCTGGGAGAAGCAAGCCAAATACCTAGGCGTGATCCTTGATGAAAACCTTACCTTTAAGGCTCATATTAAGGCGGTTCGCGCGCGCGCCTCCTTCGCTCTTAGCAGGCTCCACTTTGTACTGACAGCCCGTAGTAAACTGTCACTTAAATGCAAGCTGCGCATCTACACCGCAGTCATCCGTCCCATCATGACCTATGCCTGCGTTGTATTTGCGCACGCTCATCCACGTCATCTCCATAAGATGCAGACCCTCCAGAACCGTTTCCTCAGAGAGGTCACGGATGCCCCCTTCTATGTCCGTAATATAAATCTCCACATCGATCTTAAAATGCCTACCATAAACCAGTTCATGAAACGCTTTTCGAAGCGCTTCTTTGACTGTGGCATTAAACACTCCAACCCCTTGATCTCAGCGGCCGCCCGCTACACTCCCTCCCGCATTAGCAGTATTCGCCGACCAAGGCATACTTTAATCGCCCCCGACGACGCCACTACCCTCCTCCAGGAGAGTAGTAAGGCCACCAGCACACTACATAAGCTCAAAACCCGATCGCCGTCCTACCGTCCTCGCCGCCGAGGCCCGCCGCGACGCCCAAATACACGCCCCTCCCGACCCTTGCTCGAGCCAGCCCGCGCCGCTGAGCCTGTAGCTTTAAATTCGTCCCTAATTAATATCAATCCTGATCCAGCTAGTCCCTTGCTGCCCTCTTCCAGCGACGCCCTAAGCCGAGGTCCATACCCCACAGGGGGTGCCCTTAGCGTTATCGCTTAGTTTTAGTTAGTTTTTAAGTTTAAGTCCTGGCTGGAGGCCTTAATTTATTAGGGCAACCACAGGCAAGTCCGTTTAAGCAGACGACAACCTCATAGGTTGACCTGCGAGATGCACATTAAAAAAAAAAAAAAAAAGCACGTCTGTCATTGACTTGAATGAGCCCTGGCGGCTGAGAGTATGTCACGCTCACTCAAATGTCTCGCTGGTGGTGGCGTGTGTGTTGGATCATTAAGTTCCCTTCAAAATGGTTGAGCTGAATGGTGCTGATCCATACGTCATGTTCGTGAACGGGCGCCGTCAGTGGGGACTGGTCATCTCTTGGTTGCCACGGCTTTTTTTTTTATTTTAAATTTTTCTTTTCCGATTTTTATGTTTTTTTATTACGGGTCTTTCTACATCGTTCTCACATGTTTAATTTCAACAAGACTGATGTAACAAATTTTCTGTAACCATATTATTTAAAAGAGTGTCCATGGAGTTTCTTGCCCGTTCTTCTCCATAGGTACCTACTTCGCTTTGGAATGGGCAACTAGCTTCATATTTTTGACTGACCGACCCCTTGACAATTCAAAAGTGCCTGTAATGGGTTTATTTGAAATAAATGCTTTGAGTTTGAGTTTGATTGGGCGGCGTAAGAGGCAACTAGGGGACATACACCGGGGGGCGGGCAGCAGCGCCCCCCTGCAGAGCAATTCCATCACGAAACTGCGATCCCCAACCCGCATGCCCAGCGTGGGGATTATGGGCATTACCCCTCAATGAATATTGAAGCCAAAAAATGGCCCCCAGTTCCCGGCCGCCTCGATATTCCTGGCCATGGTAGCGGCCATGGTTACGGCGGGGCAGGGGGTGCTAGGAATCCCCGGGCTACGGTAGGCTACCATTCATTACACAAACAATTTACCCTGGCGACGTATAACGGACGAACTCTGAGGCTCGACCATCATCTAGCGCAGTTGGAAGTGGAGTTAGAGAACATTAAATGGCATGTTCTGGGGTTATGTGAAGTCCTGATCCTTCGGCTGTCCAAGCAGTATAGAATGAAGGTAATTCAGGTCTACGCACCGACCTCGGCACACTCGGATGATGAAGTGGAGGATATGTATGAAGACATATCCAAAGCCTTACACAACACCACTAAGGCTCACTTCAACGTTGTTATGGGGGACTTAACGGCAAGGTAGGAACCCGGACTGGCAACAAATCCCGAATAGGCCCGCATGGTTATGGAGTTAGGAATCACAGGGGGCAAACGCTTGTCAACTTCCTTGAGAAGGAGGAGTTGTTCTTAATGAACTCCTTCTTTAAGAAACGGCCCCAAAGGAAGTCGACGTGCGAAGTCATTCAGACTTCATCATGACGGACAGCAAGCACATATTCAGAGATGTCTCAGTGAGCAACAGGTTCAATACCGGATCTGATCACCGACTGCTCCGAGGCTCTCTGAATATCAACTTAAAGCTGGAAAGAAACCGTCTGTTGAAGTCCACGCTCCGACCTAACCCAATCCAGATCATGGCGGGCACCGAGAAGTTCCAGCAGGCTCTCGGGAATAGATTCGTCGCCTTGGTTCCCACTGATGACGCCGACGAGACCCTACACAATCTGGTCGAAACGTTGAGAGACGAGGGAGTCAAGTTTTGCCAAAAGCAGCGCACTGGCAGGAAATCCAAACACTCGGATGAGACTCTCAGGCTGTTGTCAAAAAGACGGGAAACCACCCAAGCGACTTCGTCAGACAGGTCAGAACTGAACAAGCGAATTGCGAAGATGGTACGGCGCGACCTTCGGAGCTTCAACACACGCCTCATTGAAGAGGCAATAGAGCAGAACCGAGGGTCCAAAGTATTCACTCAGTAGCTTGGCAGGAGCCACCTGACGAAGCTTAAAACGCACGACGGGAGGACTGTATTGTCGAAGCCTGAGATATTCGCCGAGATAGAGTATTTCTATGGCCGATTATACGCTACACATGCCCCTCGTTCCCAACGAGGAGACCACGATACCAGAGCCACCCTGACACGCCACTATACCGACGAACTGCCAGACATCAGTCAAGACCACCATACCATTGGCGGGATGACTGTAACCATATTTATGGCGGTTTGACTGAACCGATCTATTCGACATTTTAAACGTCTCGACCTTTTGAGCGACTATATTGTTGACAACATTATGGAAACTTTGTTTGTGCCGATATTATTGACTTTTTGGTTGCGTCTATTTTTTGAATACCCTGAGTGTCACTAACTATTTGACGCTGACTGTACTCTATATTGCATTGACACTTTTTTACGAGCAATTTTGTAAATTACAGTTTGTTCAGATTATCTAATACAATGAAGGCTGTATATAGTTCCTGGAGAAGTCCATTCCGACATTGTATTAAAATAATTCAAATCTATCAGTTCTAGACAAAAACTGTCTTTGTCTGGGACCAGATAATAATAAGTGTCGTTGCAAGATGCGAAGACTTTGAACTCTACCCACATACAGATTGTTTCCATTGCGAAAATTGCGTATTATCGCCTTCAAAGGCGTATTTAGGCTGGCAGATAACACCCAAGACTCGGCGAAATCCTTCAAGAGTGAACCCCTGCCTAATCTACATCGCTTGCCATTCACAACTATTGTGTGACTGCCCGTCCATTGTCTAATGCAATCGATAAAAATGATACTTTGGCCCTTATCCAACTGTGGACACTGTTGGTAAATGCAGTTTAGTTTTTCTAAAAATATTGGCCGTATTTTTTTTTCGGTTTTTCGCATGAATAAGCAACATAGAATGTGGCTCACTTTTGACAATAACGTTGTTATCCATACGCTTTTCAGATTCTCATAAAAACGAAAAAATAAACTGGCCACATTGTTTATGATGGAGTTCAAAAAGGAATACCTATTGACAGATTCGTAACCCGCCAAAAAACGATGATCAATGAACTCTGTGTTGAATGTAGTGAATTTGACTTCATATTCTAAACATCTTTGCAAGGGCATTGTTCGACACATCAGACGTATGATAAGGTCGCATTGTCACATTCCCTTCGACAGTTTTCTATAACCTAATTTAATATAAAAAAATAAAAAAGCTCACACATAGCCGTCGCCACCCCACATTACGGCGTGAATGGCTATTATTGAATCGCATTAAGTTAATACAGCCATGAATAATAGGAACGCTTTATTACAATTGTTGTCTCCTGGTTTAGCCGTGATTTTGATTTGAGGGTTGAATTAGGGGTAAAAGAAATGAAACACGACATCGATCAATTTGGATGAATAAAGTAGTGTGTTCATAAAATGTTTGGAATTATTACTTGTTCAATATAATTTTATTATGGAATTTGCTATACATTTGTTTTTCATTATTTCACTTTCGTGAGTAGGTACAAAAAATGGCCACCACGGAATGCCCAGCAGATATTGAAATTTAAATTGATGGTTTTTGAAAGAATTTATAATTGTAGAAAACCACTAAGTAAATATGGAGTTATTTTTTTTATTTAATTTTTTTTCCTTTATTTAATTTTAAAACAAATTAACGATTTCATTTAACAACATAATTCAATTTTAAAGTAATGTATCCAAAATAGTAGCCCACCGGTATCGGGAACAGGATCCAGTTAGGGCTCCAGAGAAAGGAACCTCCTAACAATGCGAGCCGTATCCAGAATTACCGCTTTCTGAATCCAGCCCTTGATCCAGCTGCCCAGAGAGAGACCCCGCAGGTGTTGGTTCGAGGCGCTTGGCTATTTTGCCATTGGCTGTCTCGACTTTGGGCACAATGATCGCTGACTCCACATCCCACATGTCGACAACCTCGCGATTCAAGTCAAGGTACTTGATTTGTTTATTTTTACGGCTTTTACGAGTTCCCACCTATCCCTCGCCTCCCACCTATCGATCCACCCTAGCTCCTCGAGGAAGGCCAGTAACGCCTTGGTGTTACTGACCGCCTCGCGTAGGGTATCTGGGTGTCAAAGTACTATGCCCTGTATATGGCGACGCAAAGCACACGAGCTACTGTCTCAGCCTCCTCCATGCAGGCCCTGCACAGTGGGCTGTCTGTGACTCCTATGACAAAGAGGTGTTTATTAAAAGACCCGTGGCCAGTTAAAGCTGCCGCAACTATACGCAGCTGTTGTTTGGTTAGTCGGAGAACACCTTGTTTCAACCATAGTTTGTGATGTTGTTCCCTGGTGCGTTTCCTTACCAGAGTGCGTAAGTACCCTAAGGAGAGTGGCAAGATGGGTTCAGGTCCCACTGGTGCCTCACTCGACCACCTTCTGGCAAGTTCGTCGGCTGCATCGTTGCCAAGCGAACCGCTGTGTCCTTTGATCCATTAAATCGGTATGTTATTGAGGCTACCCACCTGATTAAGGCGCTGGTGACAATCGTACATTAGCCCAGATTAAACTGTGTGGCTGTTCAGCGCTTGCAGAACAGCCATGCTATCTGAGAGTATACGGATCGAGTGGTCCTTAACTTCCCTGGCCATGATGGCCGAAGCAGCCAGAAAAATACCCATGCATTCGGCCTGGAACACTGTGTTATGGACCCCCAATAGTGTGGCTGTGCGTATGTTGAGTTCCTCCGAGAAGACTCCAGCACCTGTGCCATTACCTGTTTTGGATTCATCTGTGAAGATGTGCAGCTCTGCAGGGCACAAAACCTCGCATCTACGATCCTCGTGAAGCTGGATCTTGTATTTTTTTATCGAAGATAAATTGTTTGGTTACCCGATCGTTAATGGCTTTCGTAATGGGGAACTCCTTGTTGAATCCATCATTGACTATGGTATAAACGTTTTGCGTTTATCTATGCAGCGGGCATTGATAAACGCAAACTTAACGCAATTCTGCGTGTTAAAGTTCAGTAATTATGGAAAATTGCGAAACATCATTCAGCTGTTCTACATAACTGTACAGGAGCTGTTTTGTAAAACCGCTAATGGTTACGTAAAACAGCGGATTCGGAAATCCATCAGCGACATTGTCAAGGGAAACGAGTCGGTTTTACTCCCAAGGTGCACACTATACATGTTTCACATCAACATTAATATTTTTAGCTTATTTAAAGTAGTACTTATTATCTTGAATTATCTCTTCGTATGCATGTGTTTCTGTGACAAATAAACCAAATTTTCTTTCTTTCTTTGACATTACATTACATAGCGTTAGCACATTAATAGACGCATAGATTTGTAAAACATACTTTTATCTATAAACCATAATCTTTACTACACTTTTTATTGTTTACACCACGTGTCACCGAATTTCAGCTATATCAAATTCTTTATTAATCAAAGTTAAAATATCCGTCCGTTAAGTATATAAGTTGATTTATTGAATGAATAAACACTTATTGACGTCATCAACCAATGAGATACACCACCAAAATAGAGATTATCTAATGGCAACCTTATTTTGTAAATATGTAATATCAAAGACAGCATCGAGTGGCTTCAGACCTTCAATTATAAATTACGTTCAAAGCAGCTGAATAGCGAGTAATTTGTTTCTTTCAGCGACAATTAGGGCTTGAACCAAGTTATAAGCGGAAGCGGAATGTTACCAAGCCTCTTTGGCCTCAAATTAATGTTTTCTGTTCTCTCTTTTATATTAAGGCATGTATAAACTGTGACTTTAATTTTTGTAATTGTTTATTAACCGTTTTGATGTAAACAAATAATTTTTTATAGTGATTGACTTTCTAAAAGCGCGTCAACAATTTCATAAAAGAAGCAATTCTACTTGATTCTATAACTACGTGTATGCCAATGGAAAAACCGTATTGCAAAGATGATTGGTGATTTTAATATGTGTCGGATAACTAAACATATGTTTTTGCGTTCACATTTTCTGTTCTGAAAACGTCCTATTGATTCATGATTATGTGGTTTGACGTACCATAATCACGTGCTCCGTTGCGCTACGTCGCGCTACGCCGCGCTGCGCCCCGTTACGACGCGCTACGCCAAGCTACGCCACGCTACGCCACGCTACGTCGCGCTACGCCGCGCTACGCTACGAGCCTATTATCCGTAAACAATACAAATAGGGTATTTTCCTTCATAAAGTTTATTGATGAAAACCCATTCAAACTATATGCTGCTACAAATTGACCCGTAATAATACAAGGCCGACCCCGCTTTCAGAAGACCTCTACTATATACGAATACTTACCTACTTTTGACCTCACCTAAAACTTGACACATTACACTTGGTTTGAGATCAAGTCAGAGTCAAAGTTGTCTCGATAAGTACTGCTACACAGAGTGATTATTATTGGTCGCAATTGAATTATTTAATACTTTAAGCACACAAATGTACAGACGCGAACTTTTCTAACAGTCAACCTTTATGTGATGCAGAGACAATCCGTAGTAGGTGCAATAAACAAAAATTGTGTAATACATATTTATTTTATATAAGGATATATGTATGTATAACTTAAATTTCCGAACATTTACAATTATTTAAATGTAATAGCACTTAATGAAAACAGTTGATTGTGAAGACAAGTGGTTTGAAGTGGTCTTAGTAAGAAGCATGCAAACAAGGATGCTTGCTTCAAGCATGCAGCATGCAGGCAAGCAGCATGCAAGCAAGCCTTCAACATGCAAGCAGGCATGCAAAATGCAGCAGGCATTGATTCTGTCACGGCTCCGGCGGCGCCGCGGGGTTTGGGCGGCCCCATGCGAGCATATTTTTCGTCGCTGATGCTTTTAACGCTCACCACCACAGCTCAGGCTTGCTGGCCGGCCAGCCTCAGCCGCGGCGGCGGGCCTTCAAACCACTAGCTCCTGAGCTCGCGGGCCGTCCCAACCCTCTGCGCCTACGCGGGTTTAAATTACACTCTTGGGGTAGAGCAGACAATACTGCGTGAAGTCGTTTTTGCAGCGATACACTATTTTAATTAAATATTGAAAATGCTACCAAATAACAGGCAATAATTATACAATTGTGAACAAATAATATTCCGTAAAATGTTGTTTGGGTGTGGCGAAAATATGGCAAATGAAAAAAGTTCAAAAGAGGCTTCGGCCAGTATCAAAAAGTAATTTTGTAAATCGGCGAAATGTTGTTCGGTAAATGGTTGGTTTCTTTTGGTTTTGCCCGATGAATCAGCATTGTCATCCAACGTCAATGCTGCCAGCCTTTTGGGCACTTGTCCCGTTGACAGCGATGCGGACGAATTTTTTGATGCCTTATGAGCTATTTCCCCCTTTTTATTACACATTTGTAGATTACATATATATTTTAGTGTTAGCTTGTATATTGTAATTTATTTAAGAAAATAATATTTTAAATTAAATGTTCGGTGACACATTCACATGACACTTCGATGATCTAAAAATATGTCAAATAATGCATGAAGCAAAAAAGACGCCTTCCGCATCCAGTCTCTCCCAGCCACCTTCTTGAGGTTGTCGGTCCATCGAACTAGGTGGGTAACATTACTCTCTACTTCTCTTATAAACGCACAACTGCAATATTTTATTCTTTTTCACAAGCTTGCTTCAGATTTCAAACTAGAAAAACGACCGCTTTACGTTTTCTATAATTATATGAACGGCCGCAAAGCCTCCATGGCCCCATGATTTCTATGGATGTTATATGAATAGTAAGATTTGTAAGGCCTGTAGGAGTAGGTTACCCATTTTTCTATCCCCTTTGTGTGTCGCCCTCGTTCTCCGGCGCTTTGCCGAGATGTGGCGAGATTCCGACATAAAGTGTCGACGCTTTTACGAAACTTCTGTAATGCCTCTGTGATTATCCTTTACACTTTAGAGTTAGTGCATTGTATGGAAACTGTTTTAGGCGGCTTGGTTTGAACTGTGGGGAATTAGGAAGGTATGATTACTTAGTTATCTATTGATATTAGAAGAATAAAGATGTAATTGAATTTTTCAGGCTACGTGTCCGTCTTGTGACTGAGTCACGACGTTGACTTTGATGAATTTTGGCGTACTGGAGATAGAAAAGCCTATAAATCTCTGGTTTTAACGTCCCAATAAAGCCAAAGTGTGCGACCCTATAACGTGTTGACATCTATTTGTTTGACAGAGACAGATAGAATTGCACGGTCTATCATCAGTAGCTATCTGTCTTAGGTTATTGGGTTTGGCAGTTTAGTTATTGGGTATGGCCGTTAAAGTGATCAAATTAGGTTTATAATTTTCTTGTCAGTACGTAGAGTAAGCGTTCAAAATTGCATAGGCACGTTAAGAGTCGTATTGCTGTGAACTCGCGGTACGACTGTATGAGTTTAAACGACACACACCACCAGGATCGCAGTTTTGCACGGCACACACTGACGTAAAGTCGCGCAATCGCTTCGCACTACACGAAACAAACAAAAATATATTTCCGTCGCTTTCGTTAGACACGCATCATGCTCGTGACCTGCACCCTAATTGCGTAACACACAATAAATCGGAATCTGAATCGTTTTGAAACAGATTGCTAATCCATTGCTTCATAAGTTCGATAAAAACTCTGCTTAACAATGTAAATAACGCAATTAATGATGTTGAACTGTCAAAATCAAACAGATTAGTCGTAATCGTTTACGAAAATGTGTTACGCAATTAGGGTGCTGGCCGGTTTATGGCACTGCTAAAATTTGAATTAATCTAATATGAGCTGGTAGCAGTAGGCGCCAAGCGTAAGACTGAGAAGCAGTCGGCTTAGGTTCTGATTTCATAAGATGCAGCGCAGTTTTATTGCCATTTTTTTATTTTGGCTTAAAAAAAGCTGTTATTTATTATTTTTGTTATGGATTGTAATAAAGGGTTTAGATTTAAAAACAAAAACGTTACAAGTGATAACAAAAATAAAAACATATTTATTTGCATTAATATTTTACATCAGTATGGATAACAAACCCATACAATTATTTAAAAGAACTTCTTCAGCCAAATAGGATGTGCAATACTATATCAAGGAACATAGAAGCAATTAGATTTATTTTGAAACGTGAAATGTAAAAAAAAATTGATAAGTAGATTTATTTCCCCATAAACATTAAGCTGCTATCATTAATTTCCAAAATAAGTGATTTTAATAAGTGGTTATGTAGGGCAGTTTGTTTGCATTAAGTAATTCACATTTTATTTGGCTTTATTGAATATGGATTACATATTGAGGAAAGCTTAAGTTTTCATTTTCTTTAAGAAAAGATGATTGAAAGTAAACCTCAATTTTTTTATAATTAAATATACAGGATAAACTATTCCGGAACTTAAACGTTATTGTTTGTTAGGTTTCGGTGATACAACCTTTATAGCGGGGAGTACACGGCGACTAGTTTTTAACGACGTGTTGAATAATTTAGAAAAATGTCCGGTTGGTATGAAACCATTTGTTTCATATTCATTCACCATATGGAGTCTTGTTTAAATAAGCTTTCCACTTCATAACCAAGCGCTCCGACTTGGAAGGATTCCCTTTTCCTCACATCTATTAAGCCACAGACTCACAGTATTTCTCTAGAACACAGAATGTAACTATTAGACATCTCTAAGCAAAATACTACAAACTATAATAATTAAGAAAAAATATTATAAATAGCATTATGTTTCTATCACTTTACTCATCTTTCACTAATTTAAACAAATAATAATTTATATTTAGTAAAATATGAAATATTTAAATGATAACACTCACACTTAGTCCATTTGTGTTGTCACATTATTTACGTCCACTTTTACGCAGCGCAATATTGTTGCCAACGCTTCAATATTAATTTTTCATTGCATTTTGAAAATTATCACCACAACACCGCTAATTAACAAATTTAAACATTCGTCACTAACCAACAACGTTCAATTAGGTGAATAGTCGTAACGAATTGCATCCACCTCACAGAAATCGAAATAATTTACTCAGTTTTCTGTGGTCTTCCTACGAACTTGTATTATCTAAGTAAACAAGATGAACGAGACAAGTATCGTATGATTGTCGAACAAATAACAATTGTTCATTTTAGGTATTATTAATAACATACCAAAAACTATAAATATATATTATTTGTAAATTACATCAAGCTTAATCCGCAGGCGTAGGTGAGATTCAAACTCAGGGCTTGCCATTCGCCTCAGGGTCTCGGGTAATTCGAAGAAGTAATCGTGGCCCTGGCACAGGCAATTGAAGGAACACGGGTGGGTTTTAGTCAGCAAAAGTCTGACACGCCCTACCGCTCCACCCACATCGGTAGAAGTCATTTGATGATTTACCACCCAAAAAAAAAAAGGGCTCGCCATTCGCTCCTACCCAAGCACGGTAACGACTAAGCTAAGTCAAAGCACTTATGACTTAGCAGCCTTTTACAAGCATTGCAATTTTCATTAGCCTGCCCTTATCATCCTAAATTGGCATGCATTAATCATTTTTATTTCCTTCCATATCAGTACAATTAAATTGAGAAATAATAGTTTTGTCAAAATTAAATATCATTGAGTTTACTACATTTACAATTATGAACTACTATCAATTACAGACAAAGTGAGTGTGTGTGCGTGTCTTATAGAATCAACTTATAGAAGAAGGCCGTAAGTGAAACCGAAGCGTCAATCTATTTCTTTGTGAGATTGCCTATGGACTTATGAGCGCTACTGTACCTAAATGTCTTGTGCTGCACATTCATGTAGGAAATAGTTTCCATAATAAGTCTCCTGGCACAAGGATTGGTGATAATAGTTGGGTTAGATGTTGATCAAAACTTTTATTATAAAGAGGTAAAATTCGTTTGTTTGTAAGTTTAAGGTAATCTCTGCAGCTACCGGTCGGAGTTGAAAAATTCTTTTAGCAATTGATGTTAGCCCAATTCTTGAGGAATGTTATAGGCTATGTAACATCACGGTCATAGCGTGGACATGACCAAAAAGAAAAAGAACGCTAAGCGAAAACTAAGTGATAGCGCGGGTAGGTGATGCGATGCGACGGGGTGGGTCGGGGGAACAAGAAAGGGGGATGCCTATTTTTGGCCAGAAAGGCACAATAACTTACGTTTATGTAAATAAAAACATCGTAATTTCTATTTACTTACCAAATTATTCTTTTATCCGAACAAGATTGCAACTTTTTTGCATTCATAAAAAGAACTGAAAAGTTAAATGACATTCACGATTGTGGATAAAGCAGCAGTGTTGCCAACACTTATCAATTTCGTTCACGAAATAATAGATTATGATTTCATGGATTTTTTCATTAATAATATCAAACGCGTAATTCTTGTTATATGATCAATTATAATACATATGTTTTTACTTTTTTTTAAATGAAGAAGTGAATTAACTTCAGTAGGATTTCAGTGGTGATTATGAGCTTGTATTAAATTGTGATTCGAATAAAAAATCGATATCGATTTAGTTTTTGTTTTGTGTGTGCCAACATTGTGTTACGCCGGCTGTCAAGTCAAGACACAGTTAAGTGTCAAATCCAAACAAAACCTACAAAATTTACTTTCATTGTTTGCATTTGCCTTACTAAGTTTATTTTCTTACGGATTAATTATTGTACCTATTGAACAAGCTTATTTAAAATATTCGGCGATTCTTTTAACCGTGACTTGTATATTCAATGATTGTAAAACAATTACGTTAGTCAAGATTATAAACAATTTTATCTTTAAAACCCTAACTTTTTTTTTTACCAATTCACAACACATAACATAACATCACGCCTTGTTTCCCCGAAGGGTTGGGCAGAGGTGTACCTATAGTACACCCACATTTCGCCAGTTATCCAACCAATAAACCAGTAAACCAATTCCTTGCCCAGTTAATTGTTGAAATTGCATATTATCCTATCCATATACTTTAAAATGTGTGCACTCGTGGCCGATCATGGACGGTGGGCATTCACCTTTCACGAAGACGAAGTCGCGAGAAACTAGTATTTAATAAGGAAAGACGAGGCTGCTGCCCATTTTTTTTGTAATGGAACTTCAAATCCAGTGTACTTTATTTTTAGCAGATTAAATCATAAAGTCGGTGCCACAACTCAATTTCTTCGTCTTCTTTTATGGCAGACAGGTGTGAAAATATGGATTTTTGATATCACTTGCAACACTATCCAATATCGTCAAGTCAACACAACGCAACCACAGATGTTTTATGAACCACACAATGATCTACATTGATATCTCTGATAACAGAAGCTTACACAATGACTGCTATTCGATCTCATTCAATTAATGCACTTGATTGTACCGAAGAAGTAATGACACGATATTAATGTTATCACAAGAGCTCAGTGCTCCTTACATGATCAAGATAACAGCTATTGATCAGGGTGACAGCTTTCAAAATAGCTATTGTAGCTATTGTTGGCTTTGTGAAGGCCAAGGACACACTTACGAGTATTAAGTGTATTCAATAGATTTTCAGTGAGTTTTAGAAATAAATTCGAAACGAAAAACACTGTGTTTGCTGAAAATACAGTGTTCTGCATGTAGTAAGAGAGATTTAGTTAACAATATACTAATAATAAAGTTGTTTTTTTTTTGTTTGTTTGAACGCGCTTATCTCTGGAACAACAAGTCGGATTTGATTTTTTTTTGTTGCATATGAAAGCCCAATTCCAAATACCATAGGACCAAAGTCAGAAAGAACGCTAACTGAAATGAAGTAATAGCACGAGCAGGCGATGCGACGCGACACGTTGGGTAGTCACGCGAACAAGAAACTTCACGCGGATAGAAAATATATTGAATTTCATGAAATACTTAGCTAAATCTTTCTTGCTTCATAATTTGAAGGAAATTGACTGATTATATTCCTGCGACGGCAAATTGTAAACAATTTTTTTATATTTGAAAATTGAGTAGTTTCTATTAAGTTAAAAGCGGAAAAGTGCTGCCATAAGCAAATTCTTGGGGAAAATACATGTTAAGATTGTGCATTTATGCGTGCGAATGAGGTCCCTTCTACGTCAACTAAACAAAAATATATACCTCATCCAAAAACAGCAAAAACACATACAAATCTAGCTGCAAACACCATTAAGAAACGAACAATCGGCGCTCTGATGAATTTCGGTTTATGTTCCACGCCGTAGAGTCTTTGTGGCTCTACTTTCAGCTACACAATAGGGACAAAAGTTATTCAACGACAATGCGAGCACCAAATACCGATCGCCCAGCCCCCCTACACCCTCTGGTACCCTAGTACCTAACCATTGTTTACTTTAATACTCTACTTTTATGTATATTATCGATAGACAGTAGATTCGCGAATATTGTCAAATTAGAAAATGTTTGAGACAATTTTCGTTTCAGATATTTCGGCGAGATTGGTCTTTAGATACAATTGAGTTGAATACCTATTTAAATTATCTTAACTAAAATTATAAATTTGAACGTAAGTTTGTTACGCTTGCACACTTAACGGCAGAACGGATTTGGCATGTGTAAAGACATGGGCTTCTATTCATCCTGGATCACACACAAAGTCGCGGGCAACAGGTAGTTAAATACTATCAATAAACTAAATTGCAATTTGTGTAGTATTCAGTTTTCAAATTGATGGACCAATAAGAACAAACAAAGCCTTTAAAAAAAAAAAACATACAATGCAAGACTTAAAATTTGCATTATTAAAACCTTAAATAGGAAACAAAATACTGGCCGTTATGCGGTATTGCAACCGTTTTCGGATATCACAACTGTCAAATTATTTATCACCACACCGTTCTCAGTACCATCAAAATATGTCGCCGTCTACAAGATGACATCGTGCTTAACAATATTTCGACAGTTACTATTCACGTCGGCAGCATTGTTACAAAAAGCCTGAGCGTTCCTACAAAAGCTGTAAAGAATGAATGGGAGTGGGTGAGGGGGGGGGGAGTCAATTCAATAGGAGAAAGGAGGGATGTGTAGTTATGTAAGTATGTTTTGTGGTGCGTGCCGGGATTCGAGTTGAGAAAGCTGACTTTTTAAATTTTAAACGAAGACATTGTACTGGTTGTGACGTCAGTTGTCAATGGAGTACCTCTAAGTAGCTACTATGATAATTTTAATGTATTACGCAAATTTTTATTTATTGTATTGATAGAAATTGTGGATCACTGGCCAAACTTACACAAACATGTTTATCTTGCTGACCAACTAACATTGTGTTTCGTATTAAACGTATAAACGTACGTACTGTAATTATAAAAAATGATCTTTCTTGATCGTAAATTGATAATGAAAACATTGCACAGATATGTATCTAAGTATGTATAATAAAACTGATCACAAAGGTTCAACTTTTAACTCTTCCAGTGAATAGGGTGTTCTAAATTGAGTTTTTTATTTAATAATTTGGGATAACAGTAGCAGGTTTTATTAAGCGCGCTCGCAATGAGTCTTCAATTAATTGACATAAAACATTCTTTCAATCAAGTTTATTCACACTTTACCGAATACAAAAGATTTTTTGATGGATTTAATTAAATATGACCGCATTTTTTGTGCAACCCAATTAACTAGGTACTTTTACAATAAACTGACTGTACCGTATGGAAATAATAAATAATGAATAAGAAAGCTATACAAATAATAACTCAATTGACACTTCAATTGTGCAGTCAGCACTAAAAAACAACATTTGAAACCCTCCATGTTAAGCATGACTAATGATTTCTTAACAAGCAGGTTCTTTTAGTAGCCACGCAGTGTACGCTAAACAAAAGTCGTAGACTCACTGGCGATGGCGGTTTCACGAACAACTTTAGTGTGACCCCACAAAGCTGTGGAACGTCATTTAAATGCACACGTTTCATTGGCTCTGAATGCTTCAGGGAAGTAAAAAAGAACGGGCCAATTACGACGCTTTTGTGACGCATACTCTTTTGGTCTCGAGTGTAACTTTATGTGGGGATCTGTGAGTTTTTTATTGGGTTTTCGTCTGTCTCCGCATTTCACCCATAACGGAATCTTTTATAAGCAAAACTTGGCCAAGTGAGTGTCGCACTTGATTTATTTCATAGCTTTTATTTCATTTCATTTTTTTTCTTCTTATTTTTTAGGCTTTTATTTCATAGCTCGCTGCACACTATGCTTCTTGGGTGTAGAAATGCACAAACAGTGATGCTATGAATCTTTTAAGCATTTTTCAATGGTATTATAAACAGAACATAATATATTGCAGATGATTTAGTAACAGCCTACTTGTTATAAATAGGCACGTAAATATTTTACAGAGCAGGGTTCAGATGCCTGCTGTAAATAGGCCGGTCTGATGCGTTGCTATCTCAAAAAAATACTTTTCAAAATATAGTCAAATATTTCTTAAAATTTGTCTGATACAACTTAAAGCAAGGTTTAAAAACTTGTGCTTTTATAAAAACTATCAAGAAGCCAAAATGCAAATCCGCTAACGCCACGGCTGGCCTGAAGCGCAACCGACGCACCGCAAAGCGTCCGCTGACCACCTAGTTTCCTTTGCCTTCCCAAACCTTATTTTTTGTAGAAAAAAGAACATCCGCCGGTTGCAACTCCGTTGGCGGGAAATCGTCTTTGGAAAACTGAGCTTGTATGTGAAAAGAAAATCGGAAAATTTTGTGTAATCAGAATCCAACTAGATTTCATATTTAATTATAAAATTCAGTTCCAAACAGAAAACGTAACTACTGATAAATAATTATCTTTCATATTTGTAAATAACAATATTCTGCGGAGACAAAAGAAAAAAAAGAATATTCTGGTGTTATCAGCTGATCAAGTCATCAGCAAAATATTTGTACAAGTTTTGTGGGGCCTTGATTTACGTTTTTTAACGGGTAATTCTCCAGATGTACCTAAATACTTTACCCCGTACCACTTTTGGGTAGGCTAAATACCTAAAAACAAACAGATAGTTAAGTACAAGGTTACATAACCACGCACCACTGCCTCGTCTAGATCAAACATACATAATCTGTGTTCGGATCAAAATGCATTTATGGTGTTGGTCGTTCGTTAGCCGGCCGTCAATACGGCTCTCAGTCCACCGGCTATAAATTTAGTATTGAGCGGACACAACAACAAAGCGCGTTTTGTCTTGCAAATGAAAACGCGCACATTTCGCGGTATTGTGCGCGGCTGTTTCGGTGCCCGCCATTATTAACGGCGAACATGAAAGACAAAAGGTTCGTCTGCAGCACTGAGGCTGGCCTAGATAGCGGATTATTGTACTAACACAATGGGAGCGTTAATTCCGCGACTCGTACCATTATTTTGTTGTTTGCAACTTTATCGCGTTTATCGATGGATGTGTCGCGCGATTGTTTTTTTGATGGTTCGTTTGGTTGGCTGTTGTTGTTGTACTTATTAAAATTACATACCGGGGTTGTGATGGTCCATGATGGAATATTAAATAAAGTATATGCTTCGTTAGCGGGGAATCATTGCATACGTGCTTATGTAAGTATAAACTGTCTGAGTTATACACATGACATCATTCTTTTCAGCGAATTATATATTGAACTTTACACCATAATTTGAATCAAGAACTCTACCATGTATACGAATATATTGAATTAAATTAATCAGATTATATCATTGAGTAGGTACTGAACAAGAAGTACTGCATTAATCACACTAATCATGTAACCAATGCCTAAATACAATGTTTTTTTAACTATGATAGTAGGTAGGTATCTGAGCTTAGAGAAAATGTTATATCTTCGGTGGAGAAGATATTTAAATTATACTTGGGTAAGTAAAATCCAGTTAGATTCTGATTGCTCTTAAAAATTAAACTCACCGCAATAATCCAAAAGCGGAGTCAGTTATTCCAAAAAATTCCCAATAATAGCACAACACATCACGGATCCACTTAAAATTCACACAAAAAATAATTCTGCCACACAACAAACACGATCACACCAAAAAGGAAAATGGAAATTCAAAAAAATTAAGTGGCGGGAAAATAAGTTTACGTGAAGTTCGTTCGGACAATGGCGCTAGTTGCGTTGGAACGAACGCGTGTCATGGGAGGCGGGCACAGACTGTGGCTTGTGTGAGCCGGCCGGCGCGTGCTTGCTCCGACAACCGGCGCACGGTCTTCGCGCATCTCCGAGTTTCGTGGTCAACATTCACCCTTTCGCATACCCTTGCATAATGCACTTCCCTCTAACAATGTAATTAAATGTTTATAATACATTAACTTTAGTTAATCCATTGTTTGCTGACGGGGAAGCAGTGCGGGCGCTTGGTTCGGTTTTAATTACATATTTCATAAGACATAATCAAAACTAAACCCCCCCCCCTCCCCCTCCCCCCCGAAGCCTAACCCTTTTAGAATAAGCACTGATTGTGAAACATAATTTTGGAACAAAATAACGTGAATAAGTAAGTATATTATTATTTCAACAGGGGGTTTTTACACCGTAGTCAATCATCACTTATAAGCATTTTTCTAAAAGCTATTACGTATCTTTAAAATAAAAAACCTTTTTTTTAAACGCTCTTGTTGCCAAACTGTTATTTTGATATTTTAATTGACCATGCTGATCGCTTATTGTAGGTAGGACTCTCAATATCTACTGGAAATAAGTCACCTTCCAACAACAATAGTAATCTTGTAAGAACCGTCCTACACAAAAAACACGAATAGTCAGTCAGTAACACAATAGTGCGTACGACAAATAAGATATGTCCCATCAAAGGAAGAAGCCAGAGACAGCAGGAGCAGATACAATGAGGCAACGTTGGGTAATATGTCCGACTACAATAGCGCGAACGCGAGACACAAAGCCGCGCCGCGTATTGTGTGAACCTGCACAATACACCTTGCATACACACACACAACCACTAATCGTACACTCAATACACTAATTGCCAAATAATACACACCTTTATTACATACCAAAAAGATTCAATAACGCATATTATGTTCGCACCGGCAAAGCAGCCGCGCGTATTGCGTGTCAAAATAACTGATATTAATGAAAACAGTCGTTTTCTGTATGAATTGATCTTTCATTTTATGTACACAGCCTTGTTGATTAGTAAGGTCGTTCCAGCTTGTTTTTGTTTGATTTCTATAGATGCATGGCTTTGATGGGCATCACGGCAGCATATCCCAAGACAAAACAAAACGAACATTTATATACAAATAAAATACTACATATTTACAAGAATATGCCAACAATTTGTCCAATATATAAATCCAGACAAGAAGTAAATTCCAATAAGACTTACTACGATATGATTCCCGTAGACGCTACGCTGCGTAGCATTTCGCAGTAGCAGGCGTAACCGTAGTCTACCTACAGGCACACAAAGACTCATGTATTTATCTGATAAACTTTTCACTGTAAAGTACATACATATTTATTAGATGACATTTACAAAAATCTACAATAACCGCCTAACTTCATACTTCCTTTAAAATTATTGAAATTCGAATTACATACTTAAGCACTCGCTACGACTCGTAGCCGCTCGTAGCGAAGAACATGTCAATAGTTGGTTGAGTATATTGAAATAAAGCGATATACATTTAGATACAGTGATCTGTTCAAAACCACCACAGAGGCCGATCAAAAATATGGATACCTATTGTAGTGAAGAGGTTTCTTCAGCAGCGAAAAATAAGCCGTTGAGAACGATAGACCATTGTTTATTGTAGACCATAAAATAAATAAAATATTTATCATTTGACATTGGAAGAAATGTTGTAAGAGATTTTGAAAAACTCAAGTCGTTTTTAAAGAAATTGTAACCACTTAGAATAATTACATTTTCACATACAAAGCAACAGATTTCATAAAACACCAAAATTTTCCATTTAAAATCTATTTTTTACAACAATGGCCATCACACAATTGTAAGCATTCACGTGTAAAACTTGAAAGTAGATAGGTACAAAAAATAAATAAGTGTGGAGGAATAAAATAAGTTTCGCGGTGGACCATTGTACGGAGTTACGCAGGGCGGGCCGCCTCCTAGTCCAAACAGTATTTCCATTGTGTCTGCCATTACCTAGCCCTCTTTTCGTCTTTTGTATTCGGCTCTCTATAGAAGTGAGACCTTCCCAATGACGCTTTATGGCCGCTTTGAAGTATGCAAGATATGGCCGGTATATCTATATTATTCTAAAATATTAGGAGGCTACATTGTGTTATATCCTTTCCTTTAACCTGGAGAAAAAAATACGTTATCACAGCTACTAAAGATTGAGTCGCGTTTAACGTTGGTACTTACAATTTACGTATTACGTAACTTTTTTTTTTTTAAAGGGTTCGCGTATGTTCTTTTGTTCGAGTCGTATCTCACGACTTTTTTTGTTCAAATGGCTGCTGGATTTATTGCCATCTCGTAGTGATCTTAATTATATGGGTGCTGAGATCATAGTATCCCATATCTAATAACTTTATTTAATAACTATTAAATGACGGTTTCCTAAGTTTTATTCGAATGCCTTTTAACAAAATCATTTCATGGTGAGCAATCTTGAATGTTTAGACAACTTTTGTTTTCCATTATTACAACTTCCAAGTATTTAGCTTTTGCCTGATTCGACACTGTTCCGTTTTACGTAATAATTTTCTTTTTAGAAACCTAGCTAACATTCTCGTCTGAATTCAAGTAAGGCCAATCAGAACTTTCTGATTGGCCTTACTTGAATTCAGACGAGAATGTGGTGGAATGGTATTGCGAAAAAAATTGTTATGTTTGTGAGACTGGCCAGTTATTCTAAAAATATGATTATTTGGAAGTAAAAATGGGTACATTTCAAATTCAAAATTGACAAGTTACGCAACAAGAGATTCAGCACATTCTGCAGGTTGGATCGGGAAGCCTTCACGAAATTCTACACGTGCATCTTCGCGTGAGGAGGATAGCTTCACGCTGGGTGCCGCACAACCTAACCGATGCTCATGAGCAGGCCCGCGTGGAATGGTGCCGTGATATGATAAACATTTGAAGCAGGCTTGTCTCGTCGTGTTTACGACATCATTACAGGTCATAAATTTATCAAAACAGTCTAGAAAGGAAGCGCCAGTTGACGGTTGGGTGTTTCAAAACGAATTAACGCCTACCAAAGTGAAGCGATCTAGAAGCAGGCGGAAGATTTTGATTGCGAGCTTTTTAAATTTGACTGGCTACTAGATTTCAATTCCTTTAAGGAACTAAAGAAGCATCAACGCTGAAGGGTATACTACCAAATGCTAGGCAAAAGTTTTCTGTGTTGTGAGCAACATGTGACCAAACACGGCTCCGCGGGATACTGCTCCACCACGACAACGCGCCTTCGCACACCGCGTTCAAAACGGGGGACTTTCTGGACAGCACGCCGGTCAAAATCCTGGGTCACCCTCCTTACAGCCCTGACCTAGCACCGAGTGGCTTCTTTTTATCCTCGAAAATAAAAAACCTGCTCAAAGGGATACAATTTTCGTCGCCAGAAGATGCGCTGTCAGCGTTCGAGCAGGCTGTAAACGAGGTGTCTACGACGGACTGGAAAAAGTGTTTCGAAAACTGGTTCAGACGCATGAAACTTTTTATAGAGGCTAGTGGAGAGTACTCTGAAAAGATTTAAAAAAAAACCTCCAGAACATTTCCTCATATTTTCGTAAAACTTTCTGAGTGTCCCACGTAGTTATCGACACCACTATGAACAAAGAAACAATTACCTACCCCACGTGTTTAGTTTTTATTTGCGTCTACGCAACTTCTACGACGCAACCACTAAGCGGCGTCGACGTCTACGCTGGGCTGGGCAAACTGATTTTGATCATAGCGATAGAACTATGGAATATTTAAATCCAATGATGTTCAATCGCGACTGCTGGTTTCCATACCCAGATCGGGAAAGTGTTATTGGGTTTTTCCGCCAGGAATTTCAGTCTCTTTATCAAACCGTAGTCTGGATTTGCACCCGCGGCTCATGTAGTCATGAATCGCATTAAGCCGATCCCTGCTGCTATATCGAAGACAATCCTAGCTATGGGTGTCCTCAAATACCTACTTATAAAATCATTGGGTTAACAGTTTTCTATCGGTCCGAAAGGAAGAGTTCTCTGCCTAGACTACTCACCCTTTCGGAGCTAACACGCGCAGTGTTATATTCATCAGATCAGAGACTATGTATTTTTCACATTTCAGTTATTAATAACTATGAATAGGTTCGATTACGACTGTACATTCGTAAAGCAAAGGTGAAAAAATACTAAATAAAATAATTTGATTGTTCACTCGGTTGGAGTAACTGGCAAAGAGTAATTTAAGTAATAGTAACTGGAGTATTATTCTAAATCGCAAATGAAAACGAATACTTGTAATATGGTATTCAGTATCCAATCAACTAAAGTTATTATGTTTTACTATATTGCCAATGGTATAATAATGTTCACAAAACTATTATGGTTTAAGCAATTCGGCTTTGCTGATACAGGCAGTCATACTTTTATAATATACATGACTTCATCATATCTGATTCTAATATTTTTCGCACTTAAAAATTCTCGGACATAAACCATATAATTAACAACTTAGATAACTTCAGTATAAGCGAACCATTAATTTGTCAGCCTGAACAAACTGAAAACATAGTAAAAAATCCTGATTTATACACTAAAATTCTGCATCAAAACATTCGCAGTATCAACAAAAACTATGATAATTTATGCATCCTACTAAAACGAATAAAGGTAAACTGTGATATTATCATTCTATCAGAATGTTGGCTGTCCTGTGCGCGCAATTTGCCTTCTATAGATGACTACGATTCTTTTAGCACCACTAAACAGTACAATCAAAATGACGGACTGGTTATCTATACAAGTAAACACCTGAATTATCAGGTAGACGAACACTCTTTCAGCGACGCAAATTGTATGGTCATTAAAAAAGGCAATAATGACCAGGCTATAATTGCACTATACAGACCGCACTGCTTCAAACATATTGAGAATTTCTTAATTTCATTGGACAAACTGTTAAATGAGATATCATCCTATAAAAATATCCTTATAATTGGCGACATAAACATAAATATACTTGACTCAAATCAAAACGTGTCCAGCTATCTCGAACTACTAACATTCCATGGATTAATCCCCGCTTACGACATTCCAACTAGATCTAAGAGCTGTATTGATCACGTCATTATTAAAACAAAGTTACCCTCATTATCACTTATACTAAACTCGGCCATAACCGACCACGAAGCAGTACTTTTCTGTCTGGAAACTAAAAATAACAACAGCAAATCAAACAAAAAGTCCTTCGATAAAGTAAACTACAATAATATCATTGCGGAATGTAGAAACATTGATTTTAGTCAAATTTTGAAAGATAGTGATCCAAATGTTTCTTTTACTTTATTCATACAACATATTCAACAGTTAATACTTACGAACTCAATCAAAATCAAAATTCCTCGTAACAAAGTAACATTAAAGCCATGGATCACAGTGGGTTTACTCAGATGTATCAGAAACCGCGATAGGATGCATTTTAAACTTAAAAAACAACCAAATAATGACATACTTGCAACTACTTATAAGAAGTACAGAAACTTTTGCAATTGTATAATAAAGAAATGTAGAAGACAATATGAGAAACATGAACTTGAGCTTGTCAAAGGTAACAGCAAAAAGCTATGGAGCAGTATTAAAAAAATAGCAAACATAAACAAAACAAAACATATACACCATGAGCTACTTGCGTTAGAGGAAACGCCTATGGAATCTGGTAATGCAATAAATAGCTTTTTCGCAAATATAGGCACCCAATTAGCGAATAACATACCGACGACTCAGCCGATCTCCAACACTAATTCTCACAGTGCTCATTGCTCGACTTTTGTTCTCTTAGACACTGACTGTGAGGAGGTTGCAAGTATGATTGAGAACCTTAGATCGGACTGTAGCACAGGCTGGGATGGCATCTCTAATAGAATTCTGAAACTGCTTAAGGAATACATAGCGCTACCACTCACGGAGCTCTTTAATAACTGTCTCAGGCATGGCGTGTTCCCTGATGCTCTCAAGCAATCTATAGTTATTCCCATTCACAAGAGTGGTAGAAGAGACTGTGTCAACAATTATCGTCCAATTTCACTCCTTCCATCGCTGTCGAAAATCTTGGAAAAAATTATTAATAAGAGGCTCGTAAGTTTTTTGGAAAATAAAAAGTTACTCGCGGATGCCCAGTATGGTTTTAGACCGGGAAAATCGACAGACGATGCGGTACACCACTTTACCGAATTTATCGCAACGAAATTGGATGAAAAAAAGAGATGCCTGACAATTTTTTTAGATCTGGCAAAGGCCTTTGACACAGTCTCTTCTGATAAACTTTTGGCAAAGCTCGAAAATATGGGTATACGAGGAACGGAACTCCACCTTTTTAAAGACTACCTTAAGAATCGCACGCAAAGGGTACGGATAGGCGATATTGTAAGCGGGAGCAGCTCGGTGAACTTCGGAGTCCCACAAGGCAGTATTTTGGGCCCGCCTCTTTTCCTGTGCTATATAAATAACCTCTGCAAACTTAATCTCCAAAATTGCAAAATTACATCATACGCTTATGACACAACCCTTACCTTCTATGGAGACACCTGGGACGATGTTTTTAATTATGCCCAAGAAGGTTTCAACACGGTCTGCCGCTGGCTTGCCTCAAACCTGCTAACTCTAAATGCCACAAAAACTTTTTTTCTAACTTTTTCATTGTGAAATACTCCAATTCCATCACACAGAATAATCGCACATTCTTGTCCTCAGCAAATAGACTCAATCTGTAACTGTCCACATATTAATAAATCTAAATCAGTTAAATACCTGGGTGTGACAATAGATGACGATTTAAAATTCAACGAACATATTAGTAATGTATCCAAGAGAATCCGTAAGCTCACATATGTCTTTAAAAATCTCCGGCACGTAGCGGATGCTAAAGTTATGCGAACTGTCTACCTGGCGCTCTGTCAGTCTGTCCTTACCTACTGCATCTCCTCATGGGGCGGAGCAGCCAAAACACATCTTATTGAACTAGAAAGAGCTCAAAGACTTATCCTAAAAATCTGCCTATTCAAACCGCGGCTTTTTTCTACTACAGATCTGTACCAACAAGCTGATGTTTTAACGGTTAGACAATTATACATTCTTGCTGCTATACTTAGGCAACATGTCTCCCTAAACTACAGTAGTCTTAATCCAGTCCTAAAGAGAAGGCGCTTTCATCAAGTCTGTCAAGCTAGAGCAGCTAGGACGAGGTTCAGTCGGCGTTTCTTCTTTTTCCAAGGGCCACGTCTGTATAATATTGCAAACAAACTGCTCACAATTTTTCCATTAACGAAAATTGAATGCAGGCGTAAGGTATCAAAATGGCTCCTAACACTTACCTATGACGACACGGAGAAACTATTATACAGTTACAGAGAAGTATAACACACATGCACAACACAGACTCCCATAACATCACAAGCACAACTCGTATAACACCACCCACAAAACCACTTCACACAATATACGTCCACCAACAAACTCACAAACATACCAGAACACCATTATTTGTTGTAATGTAATTTTTAATTTCAATTTTAATTAAATTTCAATTTTCTTAAATTTTTTAATTTGATATTTTTTGGTTTTAGCTGTAAGCACTCCCTGCTATTTGTATTTATGTCCCCAGCAAAGCTCTCAATATTGTATCCGAGATAAGGAGGCCAGGAGACCCGTAGCACAGGTTTTACTTAGTATGGGCTCCTGTCTCCCATCTTCAAATGTTGAAATATAAAATGTGTAAAATTTAATAATTGTGGGAGAAAATAAATAAATAAATAAAAGTATCCAGTAAGACTGGAAGCCGACCCCAAACTGTGCCCTAACATAATTTGGAAAACGCACACTGATGATAAAATGAATTAATGAAAATTGTAACTTCCTCTTCCAGTGCCAAAAGCCTCGGTTACAAAGCATATTCACATTCAAACCCGTTCTTTTATTCACATTCAAAGTCATACAATCACTCTTACCTTCAATTCATTCAATTTCATTCGTCGCCATTTTACTGCAAAAGTGTGGTGGATTGTGTGGTGTTTTCAGTAAAATAAAGTTATTTTTTTTCGTGGCATCGTGTAAAAAAATATAACAAATATTGAGTTAGCAAAGGTTAGTCGTAATTTTACAGAGGTTCTATCGATAATACTACTGTAAATAATGTTTTATCAATTATCCTTTCCGGGTGATATTTTACCAAAATGGCGTCGTCGATCGGCGTTCTTTTACTCTTACTTTCATTGAAAATATTTCCCTTCGTCTTACATTATGTTTTTGTTATAGAACTGTAATATGGACCCGTCCCTGGATGCGTCCTTAGTGACGCAGTCCATCAACTACCATGGTCAACAGTTGCAAAAAACGTGGGAAGCAGAGAGAGGAGAGGACGATTTGTCTAAAATTGGCGTTGGTGGTTTGGATTTCGCTGTATACCAATCGAGGCACAAGCACCTGACGTTCCAGGATCGTGGGAAGCGGTTGAAACTGCACCAGTTCATTGCTAAAGAGGCCAATGCTTTGTTTGACACCTCGATTATGGAGGAAACTCCTTCTTCATCTAGCCTTGGGGCTGACGCACCTACCCCGGAAGACAGTGAGTTTTTTCATCACATGTTTTGTTGATATGCTCAGTACCTCCATTAGGGTTACCATAGCAACAAACTGCACACCACATACTGTTTACCTACTGCTGATTTATGGTTTTGTTGTCCAAGGCCGGGTGATAACAAATACCAATTTTATGTAACTTACTATGTTGATTAAAACATTCTTCTATAGAATATGGAGAGTATCAGCTGCTTGTTATCCTGCACAAACTGTATCTGTGCTATTTCAAATATAAAATTTGCTTGAACCTTCCTTTCAGCAATATTAATTTAATGAATTTGAGCAGAAATTCTATCTTTCCCTATTCAGGGATACTCTCAATATCTAATTTACATGAAACTCATTTTCCACTGTTAAGATTATGGGCTCTGGACACAAGATCAGTTTGCAAGTCAGTTCAGCAGGTTGTGCTGCTGATTCAATACTGCATACACAAAGGTAGTCAGTACAGAACTGTCATATATTATGATGTAATTCACACATGAAAAACCTGTGACTGAACTGTCTAACAGACACAATGCCATTTCACTAACTGGAAGTAGAGATGGGTTGTAACAGGTTAAACACGATATCTGTTATCACTGGTACTGTTACACAAAAATAACAGATCCAAATATCTGTTATTAAATAACAGCCTGTTATTTTTGGACGGATGATAAATACAAATTTAAATCTCAATTGAACATCGTCTTTGTCTTTGCGTTTTGAATCGAAAATCGTATCCGAAGAAAGACATGGGTAATGTGAAATTATAGAATTACGTAAGTCGGCCGTATGCCAGTTGTAAAAGGCTAGGCAAACTGATTGTTTTTTTTTTTTTCGAAATTCCAAACTGAACACTTTCCTTCATGCTTAATCGCAGGCATAGGACTGTCAGTTTACTATATATACATTTAGGAACTTCTGTACATAATCAGAAATTGATTACGTTTCTCAAACGGGCGTAGTTAAGTGTTCAATTAATTTTATGTACATAACTATCACCTATTATATATCTACATGACTATTTACAGTATCACCTATTCTATATCTACATTTACATTTAATATTTACACATTTGATTAAGAAAGATTAGTTGCTGCAATTTCCTAACTCCTAACCGGGTCCGCCTTTCATTAAGGAAATTCCCTGCAGCAGAGAATACCCTTTCGCAAGGAACCGACGAAGCCATTGCGTTAAAATTTTTGTTTAACATTTCACATTTCGTAACAAAGGAAGCAGCAAGGGAAGCAGTGAAAGAAATCAAATTTCAAAAAATCTAAATGTCAACAAATAAACCAGCCAAATTACCTTCAATTGAATATCGTCTTTAAATCTATTGAAAATAAAGTCGTACATATTTGGGACATTTTGCGACCAATACCGTCAAACCAAAGATAATATAGATAAAAGATATCCTTAGACGGACATTATAATAGTTTTGGTTGCATCCCTTTCCAAATTATTGTAGAACAAAATATATTTTTATGTCATCAATATCAAACAAACCAAGAAAATTACTCATAATAAAATATAATTGATCATCAAAAAATCGTAAATACCTGGAACATAATGCCGCCAAGATAATAAAGGAATTCCGATACGATCACATTTTTTTGGTAGCATAACAAATTGCCATAAAGAAAATTGAATAAAATTTTATTTCATTTTTTATAATGGTCACTGGTCAGTAACAGGTCAGGTAACAAGTAACACGGCCTAATTTAGGAGTCACTTTTTTGTAAATGATCGTTCTTGTTAGACCACCAACTATATTTTAGGGATAATAAATACTAAGTGCTTCTCTTTTTAGCGCAGTTGAACCGCTTTAGTAAGAGTGAGAAGTAAACTTATTTTGAATTAAATAATAGGTGTTTCTCTTTTTAGCAAGGGTCATTCTTTGATGAGGGAGAGAGAAAAATTGATGACCCTGTTATTTTCCTTCCTTTGTGTGAGTGTGTATGAAAATAACAGCCGTGGTAACAGTCTGTGTGGGTGGACTTATTTATTGAAATAACAGATAACAGCCGATATTTTGAGTAACAGATAAGCTATATTGGTAGGAACAATTGTTATTTGTTATTTTTAAATATCTGTTATTTCTATCTGTTACGATAAATACGCCTCACCCCTAACTGGAAGTGTGTCCAGTGGCCACTTGGCCCATATGGTTGATTTTTTAATGTCTATTATGTCCTCAACTTTAGAAAAAAATTGTACCTTTTTTTTCAGATTTATATGCCTTGATGCCACCATTTGAAACATTCTTAAATGTGGACAAGTCAGCAAGATTGAGACATTTCTTTGATGTAAGTACTTTTTTTATCATACACCATCCAGTAAATAAACTAAATATAAGTTTTGTAATCTTTTATGAGTGCATGATTTATTGTCGATGGTGCTTGGTATTTCTGTAAGTAATAATTACAAACAATTATAAATTACTCGTCTCATTTCATTTTCATGTCAAAGAAAGAGAACAATGGAGTTAAACATCATACAAGTTAAATAATAAAAAAGAAAAATAGACAAAGAGTTCAATATAATTAAAACCACTTGAACCAACTCAACTTATTAATTGGGACAGTAATTTACATAATATAGCATAAGACAGTCAACATTTCTTTTGTTTTCATTATTAATGCAACTAACAAAATGATATTTATGTGACACCTTTTCACTTGAGTAAATTAAATAAAAAAGCATAATCGGCATTCCCACTGCTGGCACACAGGCCTCCTCTTTAAGAGGTAGTGAATTAATGTGTCATATTAATACCATATATTGTATTAGGAGAAAATAACTGGAGATAGACATGCAGAGCACAGTATCCAAGACTTTTATCTGTGTACAAATTGATAAACAGAACTGCCCTGTTTCAAATTCCCTTCTTCTTTTATTTCAGAATGTGAAGACAGGTGAACTAATTATAGGAGCAGTCATCAACAGGACAGCATCTGGTATGATGCTAAAGGTGCTATGTACTGCTGGCCCAACCTCAAGATATGTGGCTGACATCAATGTGAAGGTATTGCACAATATTGTGAAACATTAAATGTCTTAAACTCTGAATAGCTATTAGAGAGCTAGCATAAAGTGGACAGTCCTTATAAGTGCATAACTGTGATGAAAGCTACCACCTACACATGTTTGTAAAATACATTCAAGTTTAGTGTTGACTCATTATATTTTCATGTGGTTTCATTAATATTCATTCTCAATTGACAATGCTGGCCGCAGTCTTTTAAATAGTTGTTTCTGCACTTATGTGCATATTCACAACTTTGAAGTGACATTAATTAAAATTCAGGGTCAAATGTTTATATTGTTCATTCTAAGTCCATACAGAAGCTATTTGAGACACACCCATTTTCTAAGTCCCTCATGATTTCCTCGACTTGACTTAACTGCACTTAGGTGGTTTGATATTCATAGTTGCAAATTTACTCCTCATCTCCAAACAGTTTCCTCAGTCAAGGTGAGTTAGTGTTAACATGTATCAGCAAATTATCCTCCTCAGAACATTTATTATGAAATGTTTAGATCTGGTAATGGTTATCTCATGATTATTGACAATCAATTTTGTTATCCAGGCATTTCTACCAGTTACAAATATCATACCTGCGGTGGACAAGAAAAACGTGTCAAGAAACTACCTGATGAATGATACTGTATGCTGTGAAGTTATAGAAGTTATCCCCGATACCGACAAAATGGTGTGCGGCATGAAGGGAGTGACGCGAAGCTCCGATGACCCTCCGCCTAAGCCGCCGCTAGGCCTCCTCAGCACTGACGACTTCCCACTCGTCTACAAGTATGTACTAACTCAATAACACACTTCTGAGTAATCACATTGTCCCTACACTTTTACAGGTTTTGCTTTACACAAACATAGTGTTGTTTTCATGTATTCATTTGTAGTCAGTCAAGTCTTTTCTCGAAACTACAGAAACAGTGGTATTTTTTTTATTATTTGAAAAGAAGCATATTGAAGATGTTTTCATGTGAATGAGGAAGAATATTATGGACTGGAGAGAGACTTCAAACTTAGAAAACTGGGAAGGAGTAGACATTAAAGGAACAAATAAATGCACGGGATTTCAAGAAAATTGAAACATAACTCATACATAAATTGATTTGTCATTATGGAAGAAAATACAAGAATACCTCTGGTTTTTTAGATGCTTATAAGATTAACAACTTGTGGTTGGTTTCACACAGCTATTTAAAATGTTTAACACAATGTGGTAGGTATATGTGTAAGTGTAACAGCAGGAGTGTTGGATGTATGTTTTCACTGGTTTATGATCACTTTTCAGTACAAAATCACATTGTTCACCAACTTGTGAAAATTATTGCATGATAATGTTCAAAGTTCGATTTGATGTGAACAAACCTTGGGATTCTTGAAGATTGTTTTTATAAATATTTCTACTAGATTCCTGCACATATATGTTGAGGATTTTATCCAAATGTTCAAATTATTTACACATCTTTTGTTTTGTGACATAAAATGGAAAAGGTCAGTACAAAATATCATTTTAGGGTCTCTTCAATCTTGATATCTATAACAGGAAACATGTTATTCTGTATTAAAGCTAATGTTTAACATTCCAGCATTATCTGAGACGTATTGATTGGACTTTTATAATGAGCATTTATTGGATGTTGGAGTTATTTATACTATAATAAAAGGACTTGCTCCCGGCGATTATCAATTTAGCTGATGTGAGGCTCCGAGATGACTCAATAGTTAACAAGATAGCATGGCAGTTTACGTCGTTGTATCTGACGTATTGTCCACGGCAGTGGACATACATCCCTCTATTATTTTAGGGTGTTCTTTTCTAGGTATAGCGAGGATCTCAAGACACGTGTCACACCTACTGAGTTATACTGTGACCTTAGCGAATGTCCCGGTAATATTAATGTCACATTGTCGAGGCGGCATCACCTAATCTATGATGTTATATTTATGTGTGAAAGAAATAAAATACAAGTAACATAACATTTTTTGAACAGCTCCATTGGAACAGGTGAGGATAAACGTATGTGTGACACTAAGCAAACACTTTAGGAATTAAATGCTTGAAACTAAATAAATACCTTCTTTGAAGATGTTATTCTCATCTCAGTGAAAATACTCCATTATCAGAGGAAAATTAATTATTTTTACAACTTTTCACATTATTTATTTATGTATTATTTCCTCCAGGAAAACTGTCGATATGAAGGGTGAGAGTTATGAAGCAATATTGGAGAAGAGTCCAGGCTTCAATAACCCCAACTGCGTCCAATTTCTTTCTGAACTCCTTGGAATCTCCAACATGCACTGCACCAACTTTACAACACTGAGGTAAATAAAGTCTAGTCTTAGCTTATTACTTTAGATTTTTTTAAATGTTTGTCACAATGAAAATTTCAATCAAAAACAATTTTATTTTTTAACAGGGGAGGATTTACATCAACAGAATATGCTGATGAGCTCCGTCAAGCGCAAGCCAGCAAGTGGGCGTTTCGCTCTGTCGCTGAAGGAATCGAACATTTCAAAGCTGGACGCCACTCGGAGGCATTCCAATGCCTCAATAAGGCGTTAAGCATCGACCCCAGGAATGTCGAAGGATTAGTTGCAAGAGGAGCCTTATACGCCAATAGTGGAACATTTAAAAAAGCCATAGAAGATTTCGAGACCTCTTTGAAACTGAATCCTAACCACGCCAACGCAAGGAAGTATCTAGGAGAGACGTTAGTTGCGTTAGGTCGGAGTTACGAGGATGAGAACAAGATCACAGAAGCACAGAAAGCGTATGAGGATTGTTTGGCGATTATTCCTTTCCATGAGGAGGCGCAGAATTCTCTAGACTTTTTGAAGAGTAAGACGTCGACGACGAAGCCCTTGATTGAACCAGCAGAGTTGTTACTTCCTGGTTTGACGGGAGCTAAGTCATATGAGATGAAAGAGACTTTGAAGCAGTTGTTAAATTTGACTGAAAAGAAAGAAAAGAAGAAGAAAAAGAAGCGCGGCAAGGGTAAGAAGAAGCGCTCAAGCAGCTCGTCGTCGTCATCGAGTGACTCTTCAAGCTCCAGTTCATCTTCAGAATCTTCGTCCTCATCAACTGATACTAGTGGTAATGATTTTATGTTCATTTTATTCATCCATCTGATACTTTTTTGGTTTGGCGAGCGATTGTGATAGTATTTTGCGACTACTTTGTGGACAAAACATCATTATGATACAAACAGCCAGTGATTCGCCTTTTACAAGCCAGTGATTCAGAAAAGGCACTCACAGTAGCACTTCGTAAAAGCAGCTTGACAAACTCATATAATGCACTTACATCAAAGCTAAGTCTAGTTTGTCTTGTTGTAAATAAATAGTGTACTATGCCTTTGCCTATGTGTAAATAATACTTCCTGAATATTTTAGGCCTTCACACACTAATGATTCAAATATACTAATTTTATTGTGCTATGCTTCTCGTCTCCTCAAAAATGTCGAGCACTCCACTAACGATTTAGAAAAAACGACTAATGTTATGCATGTTCTAGAACAAGACCAAAATGTTCTGTATTCAAAATATTGCTTGTGTGTTGCTCCCAATAGATTCTGAGGGTCCTAATCGCAAGAAGAAGCGTCGTTCTCAACCTAACAACAAGAGGCAACGTTCTCTGTCGCCGCTCAGCAAACGTATGGAGATGATGGGTGCTCCTGAGGCAGGGTCAAGAACCCACAACTCTCAGTTCAACCATCCGTACGGCTACCAGCCGCCGCCGCCACCGGTTGAGGAAATCAACCCTGAGCCGCAGAGGTCTCAGGCGGATATTGATTATGAACTGAAGGTATGCTACTAATTGAAGTTGAATTCACACGACACCTTCAACTTTGATCGTAATTAAGTGATTTGAATTTAAATCATAAATATTCTGTGGGATCTTTCTAGAGGTCCATAGTCTAACAGTGAAACATTAAAATTGTCTTGCATCATTTGAAGTCCCAATAAACAACAGTATCATGCTATTACTAGTCACATGGTTTACGAACAACCATTTACTAAAAAGATAAAATAAAACCAGTAACTTATTTGCGTAGGTACGCAAGTTCCTAGAGATGACCAAAGAGGATTCGGACTACGAGGACAAAGTGCGTAACTTCTTAGAAGAGACTGCTCAATACAAGCGCAACCGCAAGATGCAGGAGCTCGGCCAGCAACCGCAGCCCGGCGCCGACCGCGACAAGAAGAAAAAGAAGAAGAAAGACAAGTCAGTACCTTTCACTGAACTGTTTTGTTTGGGGTGAGCAGAGTGGACAGCGAATAAATACAAACTCATAGCTTTATTTGTTTTTTGCCTTTAAAATATACTTTGCTCAATCTCAAACGTTAATTTATGCCAGAGTTGACACAGTTATGATTTTCTAGCATCTTACTGTTTAGATTTTACCTCCTAGATAAAATGAAAATTCAAACTTGCAATTATTTAATTTTAAAATTAATTTATATAGCGTATGTTATAGCTAAACAATACGGTAATTAAACGAGTGTTTATGATCTAATAGGAAAAAGAAGAAGGAATCAAAGAGGAAGCGTAAAGAACAAGAACGGGAGGAAAAGCGAAAGGCCAAAATGGCGCGCAATGCGGCCAACAACGATTACAATATACGAGACTTGGACAGCATCGGCGACAAGAAACTCAGAGATGCTATCAGGTAACGTCACTCTTGCATGATATTATCCAACAAGGTTTTTTTTGTAACTTTAACTTGTTGGTTTTCAGTTCAACATATCAAACCTTTACTATTACAACCCTATAAAATTATTGTTGCGTGATATCCGGTAGTCCAACAACTATTAATAAATTAATTTGAATACTTTCGAAAAGTTGTACCACTTCTGGGAGTAATGTATTTGCACATGGCGCATGTTTTGTCAAACTATAACACAATCTATGATCGCTATTACTTGCTGACATTTTGACTAAAATATTGATTGGTGTTACAGGAAAGAGTTGAAAGGCAAGAAGCGAGACCTCAGTTCGGACGGCGACTATGATAGAAAACATGATAAAAGGTAACAAGTCACAAATAACCTACACACTTGTATGTAAGACTGCAACACATTAATGTTAATTATGGTCTAATTCCGCCGCTAATTGTATAAGTCAAATATAGGATGCGTGTTAATAATAATGCCTCGTAAGCTAAGCTGAGCTGAATAAGACTCCAATATGAGCTATCATTGTATGCAGATAGTCTTATATTATAAAAAAAACTATTATTGTTATCTTCGCCCTGGGACCTTTCGAGCAAGCCTGCCGTGTCATTGCTGTACGAGAGAACACGCTTCGTGTGCGCTAAACGTGAATGTGTTACATACTGAAAATAGTTTACACATTATAATTTGCTTGTATATGTATTGTACGCAATAACCATATGTTAGACACACTTATTCAAAGACAATTTACTAACTATAAATTATCTCTTTACTACAACTTGTGTAAAAGAGTCGCAAAATTGTTTGTTTTGTGTTTGTGCCAATAAACGTGTGTCTTTATGAGCATTTATTTATTAAAATGTGTACGTATTTGTCAGGATGCTAGACGATATGCACGGGCTCGAGGAGTTGGAGTCAAAGCTGAGCGCGTACCACGTAATGGTCGAGAAGGAGGTGCTGCACAAGCGCGACGGGCGCGGCTCGCTCAGCCCCATAGACCAGGCGCCGCCGCCGCCGCTCGAGAAGCCCAAGTGGAAGATGTCCATGAGCGCGGTCAAAGACACGTACGTGTGCCCGCAGCACGCTAGCTCACGCGTGACAAGCGACGCCGGCTATAGCAGAGCGGCACAGCCACGCGCGTGCGACTTGCGAAACACGCGTGATATAGCGCAGGCTCCTTTATTTATCACGCGCGTTCATAAGTTACTATAAGTGTTAATATTGGTATCTTGTTAGACATAAGTATGACGACTTGTTTTTTGTTTGTTTGTTAAATAATTTATTATGTTTTACAGTGACAGGCTGCCAATCCATCCTACTTTTCATTTGACTCATACAATTAGCGCGGGATGTTAAGCAGATCAAACAGTGTTTTGCTTACATATAATTATTATCAGAGTTACATATTGATATACTTTTTTACATTTGGGGTTAGATCAAGTTTAAAAATAAGACACTAATAATATAAGCAGTATCTATTGAACTGTCTTTCTATATCTTTTCAAATGGGTCACGAAATTTTTTAAAGTGTCAGTAGCTTTGTTTCAAGTCTTAATGACTTTGTTAAAGCTTTTGCCCTTGTCCTTATTACCTTTTCTGTGTTTGTTAAAGCTTTTGCAAATGTTATATGAAACTTGTGGCAACACTGCAGTTTTAATCAACATGTATTTTATGTTGGCAGGGTCAAGAAGAAGGAAACTCCAGTACCTAAGGGTTATAAAGAACACTATGCCTTTGAAGACAGCTCAGATGATTCGCAGGACAATACGAAGGTGATAAAATAAAAACAAATAATATATATCTTCTCCTATTGTCTTCAGTTAATGTAGTGTAGTCTCATTTAAAAAAAAACAGGCCTTATAAATGGAATTCTTCCAAAACATTCTACGTACAGGGTGCACCAGATTTTGTACAGGCCAAAACTTTGGAAGGTTATTTACACGAATCTACCGTATGTTAGTTTTATTGATAGAAATTAAAGTTGTAAAAACTCATGAATAATAAATAACAAATATTTTTTACGCGTAGCCGTCACCTTCAAGTGGCGACAAGAACGTGTCGGTTCGTCGTGCGATGGCCATGAAGGAACCGCCGCCGCTACCGTCTGCGCCTCCGCCGAACAAGCGGGAGCCCGACCCGCCCGGCACCGAGCCTTCGCACCCGGTAAATGAAATAACTATAACTTTTTTCTAACTACTTTATTTAAAATAAAATAACATCACGCGTGTAATCCCCGAAGGGTTACGCCGAGGTAAGTATAGTTTTTACATTTCGCTAGTTATGTTAAGTCCCACGTAAAAGTAGGCTGCCACCCATTCCCTTTGGAACCCGTGTATTATATCTCAAGACCACAAGTTCAACAATAGTTCTTTGCGACCACTAGACGCACTGCTGTGTTATTTACTGCTTATACCGGAAAGCGCAGCATGGATAGCCCGATAAGGTGGACCCGACATGGCGTAGGTTGTGGTACTCTGGATGCGGGCAGCGGTGGACCGGTCGTTGTGGCGATGCTTGGGTGAGGCTTGTGTCTAACAGTGAGTCTTGTGGCTGATATGATGAGCTGACAGAAAAGTTAGACAATACTACTATTACTTTGCGCCAAAACATTTCTTTTTCGTGTTTCTCCCTGATCTTATTTTTAGAAACGTAATCCTGAAGAACATTTTTGCTAATATCACTCGAATGTTTTTCTTTTGTCAGGTCCGTAAAGGCAACATAGTCCTAGACAAGTTTGGTTCGTTCCGCCTCGCGCAGGAGGGAGAGACCCCAGTGTCTGTGGGTGACGGTCGACCAGAACAGTTTGTGACGCGTATTAAGCCACCCTCGCCTTCAGGTCGCCGCCCACGGTCACCACCCTCGCCAAGAAGACATTCATCTAACTCCTCTGATGATGACAGGAGATCCAAGCGCTCTAGGAGCAGGTTGGTACACTTTAGACATTTTCAGCCTTTAACACTTCATAAAAACGTAGGACGCTTATAACCTACAATGGGTGCAGTTATTGACATTACTAATGGAAACCACATCAAATTAGATATGTTGGGTATGCTCAATACTGTTATCATACGAAACTAGTCCTAAATCCACACAAACTAGACCTACTTAATATTTGGGACTGAACCCACATGTTCGTCTATCCTTATCTACAAAAAAGGTACATTTACAGTTCATAACCAATTCGTCTTAGGTCTCGGCCACGCAAGTACCGCTCCCGGTCCCGCTCGCGCTCCCGCTCTGCGTCGAGCGCCAGCGGCTCCGCGGGCTCGCGCCGCCGCCGCTCGGGCTCGCCGCGCTCCCGCTCGCGCTCCGACGCCAGCCGCTCCTACTACTCGCGCAGCAGATCACGATCACGGTCGGGCTCAAGGTATTTTAGGCTGCTGTGTGTTTTTATTTTCAATCCCCATTAGATTTTTTCTTCTTTTCCTTAGCATCTGCGCATGTAATTAGCTGTAAAAATATGCCTTTGTCATGTATGATGCTTTAATGTCTTGTATTGTAAAAAATATACTATCTGTAGATAGCCCTTTTCATGTTTTTTGTAGTATACCCTCTATCTAGCATGGAAACTAAAACGCTTTTAATGTTCATCATCATCAAACCTTACAAATCTAGCACAATGTTAACATTACCAATACTTTAGGTTCCGTCGCTTCGTACGTCGTGGAAACTGGCGCGGGCGGGGAGGTTACGAGCGCGGGACGTACTACCGTCCACGCTTCCACACGTACAACGGTGGAGGGCAGCGAGGGCGCGGGCGCGGCGGCGGAGACTTCCGGAGAGACGACGGGCGGCGCTTCCAGCAGGATTGGCGCGACAACCGCGGCCGCGGCGGCCGGCCCTTCCGGCCCAGGCGCGGCGGCGGCGGCCGAGGCAGGCCCTTCAGGTAACACTGTTTGTGCATCATGTACCAAAACATCCTGGTATGACAAATTGAACATTCTGTCATAATAAAATCCTAAATAAGACATTGCCCAAAGAAACTCACATTTCAGAATATAAAATTATACATAATATAAATGATGATTTCAATCAATTAACATTATAATAAAGTTCCTTTGTTGTTCCACAGAGGTGGTTTCCGTGACTTTAGAGATCGCAGAGGAGGCGGTCGTTACTCAAGATCGCGGAGCCCTGAAAGACCACGCAGGTCAAGGTCTTATAGCCCAGAAAGACGCGACAAAGACAGAGATAGGTCAGTACTATATTATAGTATTTTTTAAGCGACGCGCGCTTTTCTTGTGTTAACAAAGTGTACAAACATGCTGTGAACGTGTGCGTGAAGACCAGTAGCTCCAGCACTATAACACACACTTCCGACTTCGCCTTTGTCTCGGATGGTACCGAGAGCTCGTGCACACATATTCACATGTTTGTACACTTTGTAACCACAAGTAAAGCGCGTGTCGCTTCGTGAGATAAAAAAACTATACCACAATGTTTTGTCGCACTTTCTGCGAATACACGCAAAACTGAGATGGACGACAAATCAATAGGAAAAAGTATTGCACCAACAAAAATGCGTCATGAAACCTAATTAAATCATAATCTCTTCACAGTTACTCCCGTTACTCTGAGCGCGGTAGTCATCGTAGCGAAGGCGAATACGAAGAAGAGAGATACGTGGACAGAAAAGAATACGACGGAAAGTGGGCAGATGGCAACGAGCCTGAAAGAAATCCCCATCCAGAAGAAAAACAACCACCCGCCGAACCAGCCCCCAAAGAATAAATCACAAATGTGTGGATTTGCCACTGAGTGCTAGGTTTTAAGTTTTGTTGAGGTGTTACACACCATTATCTACGTACATTTTGACTGAATCAACAGATCATTTTAACAATATAATGACAAACAATAAATAATTCACACTAATTTTCCTACCGATAAACATCAGTTATCCACGGTCGAATAGCGGTATAACAAAATATATTCAAGTTATAATTAGCTGTAAATATAGACATAGAGTACAATATGATGGATTTTCTGTTTTCATAATTGTGAATGTAATGGTTACATAGAATAGAACTCCAATTTCGCATTTAAGTTTTCCACTGGGATACTGCTAAGTTATACTTTGCTATTCAAACGCCACAAAAATAATGATTGACTCATATTTCCAAACTGTAATTACAATTTCCACATAACAAACAGATCATTCCAAACGTAAATTCTACGGAATAGAGCAAGTCAGTCACTACAATTTTGTTCCTTTAATTTGTGATTTGGTGAAACTAACTCAATAAAGTGACTTGATGTACTTATGTAGTTTTATTTAATAGTAAACTAGCTAACACCTTCCCACAGAATACACCAATGTTAAAACTCGACTTATTGTATGCGACGAAAGCAATTTTTCATGCTCGAACGCAACATTTCCCTCAGGCAAATAACGAGACACTTTCGCATTCATAACATCGAGACTGGATATGGATAATATTTCCATAAAAGGACTAACACTGTTTGTCCTCAACGATTCTCGTTGTCGCGTCAAATTGATGATGATGATCGTCGCTCTTCCATCAACGTGACTTCATGACGTCACGTTATATGTAAAAACATTATTATTTAAAAGAGTGTCCATGGAGTTTCTTGCCCGTTCTTCTCAATAGGTACCTACTACGCTTTGGAATGGGCAACTAGCTTCATATTTCTGACTGACCGACCCCTTGACAATTCAAAAGTGCCTGTAAATACAAAACGGAGATCCCAACATCCGAATGGAATGGTTGCTTCAATGATTGGTTCCATCGTATGGAAAAATGTGTAAAATTTCGCGGAGAATACTTCGAAAAGCAATAAATACATTTTTAAATAGTAATGTTGTGTCACTTCCTTGATTCCCGAAATTTTCAGTGCCGCCCTCGTATAAGGACGTTGCAGCTTCCCTAATGGTACCGCATCGTCAGTGTGACCATCTCAAAAATGGCGAATCTGCCACAGACAGGGTGAAAAATCTGCCACACTTGGCGCGAAAAATGCCAAAATTATGCCTTAAAAAAACCCCGGAATTCAATTAAATTTATTTATTTTAATTATAAACACTACTTTAAGTATCTGCATTTGCCTCCAAATCGTCATTTTCGTTGTACATCGATTTTGACGACATCTTTTTAATCATGTTTTTAGTTGGCTTAAAAGAGACACAATCTCCGTGCTCCTTAATCCCCTCTTTTGTTGTACTTAAAGCTGACACATGTTGATTTAGGAACCTATTCCTTATTTTTGTTTTGTTTAAATTCACCTGAGAGAATATTATTTCGCACGAAGCGTTGGACATCGGCAAACATAATAACGCTTTCGCGAAATTTGTAATGTTTGGATACTTTGTAGCTCCATTCGAGTCCAGGATTTTTCCAATCTCCCCCCAAAATTTGTCTACACTTAAAATTGTGCTGGTGGTACTACTTCCACCTGATTCTAACAAGTCTCTTACATTTTTATCAAATTTAATTTGTCGAAGTTCGTCATCAACTTTTTGAATGTTGTTTTCGTCTACTATGTTGGGAAAATCCATTGCAACGTTTAAAATTGACGCAAAATCTTTGTAAACCACCACAGCATGTGGTTCATCCAAGAACTGTAAATCTTTGAAAATATTGCTCAGCGGCAACCGTGTCTTTAATTGATTACAGAGTTCAGTCAGAAATGATTGCATTCTTTGAAGGAATGATTGTATTCCAGGTTTCAAACTCACGTCTACGGATATGCGATTGATTTCAGTGCTCACATTAATACATATATTTCAGGGGCAAAAAATTGACAGTGGATTCTGGATCAATTGAAAGTGGATCTGTGGTTTTCAAATAATTTCCTTTCATATAACAGCTTAAAAGGCACGTATACATTTCGGAAATGTCTTTGAATGCTGTGTGGACTGTTGTGTAATCTCCTTGAAATACGGTGTTTAATTTGTTGACAATTTGCAATATATAATCCAGCGCATAAAAGTACAGTTTATATATCTTGTCGTTCAAACTATTGAACAAGAATTCTGATGAAATATTTTTGTCTTCCAAAAACTGCGACTGAAAATAAAGTTTAAGGGCATCCCATTGCTCTAAAATTCTTTTGATGCAGCGTGCAAACATAGCCAGCGAATTTCATAATGTCTTAATATTTTATGCTTTTCGGTGCCAATGAAATCTTGGTATTCGACAAATTCTCTTTGTCTTTTGCTACTGTGTGAAAAGTATCCGTAAACTTCCTGTACTATTTGGTTAATAGCCCGTGGTATGGTGTTTTTACTAGCATGTGATACCCACAATGCGGAAGAATGGCAGACACATTTAATAAACATGCAATGTGGATTTTGCATGTCTTATTTTGGCAACAATACCACCTTGTTCCCCGAACATGACATTAGTGGTGTCAGCCCCAAAACCAATAGCATCTTTAATATTAAGGTTAGCCTTAGTCAAAGCCCCGGAAAGTGCATCAAACAATGACTGCGCATCAGCCCCGTTCAAGTCAACCAAAGTTCAAAATTTAGTTTTTACTTGGAGATCTTTTTCAGAATAATATTTTGTTACAACTGCAAGCATAGAAATGGTTGTAACATCTGTGGTCTCATCAATTATTAAGGAAAACATCGGGTTACGTGTTTTAATATTTTCACACGATTTTAAATCGGCGAGCATCTCCTCTTCTAAATTAGGCTTCAACACATTATACGTTACCGCTGCTGCTTTAGTCCTCTTGCAGGAAAATTGTTTGGCGATTTCAGAATCGTGCAAGCTTTTTAATATTATTTCGCTCAAATGGTCCATTAAGCGAAAAGCTAAATTGTGTTCCACTAGCATAGCACAAAAATTTAGTTCCGCCTTTTTCACTTCCTCTTCTAATGGAGCTTTCTTAAAAGCTGTTGAACCTGAAACATATAAATAAAATAAATAATTTTAATAAGAGTGAAGAGTCTCATCATAATATATTTATACCTTTTTATTATTATTATTATTTATTCAGAACACATACAGTATTTTATATGTAGTTACATAGAAACATTACTTATTTACCTGGAGGTTCATCAAACATACATGAATACTACTACTTATTATCAAGTACTTACCGATGATTGGCCACTATACCCAATTATGTTCTTTTTATGTTTTTGGGATGATCCATGATCTTTTAAAGAAGATAATCTGGTAATTAATTTACAATTGCAAGCTTTACAGAATGCAATGTCCTGGTCATCCTTAGCCCTCGACAACCAGGAAGAAAGGGATCTTGCTCCCACTCTGGTCGATACGAACGCTCGTATCTTCTCTTCATAATAAATTCGTTAATTAATATGTAATTAGGGAATTCGTTACACAGCAGAACCGCACACGATACACAGCAAAAGAAAATGAGCCACAATCAAACAAAAGTTTATTATTGGAAAACAATCAAAGAAGATAAGAATAATGATAATGAACACTATTCCTGTTCAATTACAGTTCATAATTATATGACACACTTGTTTAAAAACAGAATAAGCGGGAAATCCCCGTACAATTTGGCCACGAAATAAAAGTTGCCAGTTCGATAAAATCATTTTTTTTTCTAATTATATATAAAACCTGATGTAATTACCTTAAAAAAATATGAATTCATTGAAGATTCAAATTAGGTAATGTGGATTTTCTTGAAATCTTTAAAATCTGCCAGAATCTGCCACATTTGTAAATCGTCAGCATGGTCTGCCACAGACAAAATTTAGGAGCGAAATCCGCCAAAATGGCAGAAATCTGCCACAAATGGTCACACTGCGCATCGTTGCCATTGAAATTTCAGTATTATTGTCATAATTTTAAGTTATATTTCTCCCCCATGTGAAGGATATTTGCGGATCTCCGCCACTTTTTAAGATGTTTTTTTTAAATATTTTAACCAAGTTTTCGAATATTCTTGTAATGACATCGGTTTAAAAGTGAAGAGGTAGGGGGAATAAAATGAACGGGGAGGGAGCCCCCCCTGCTTGCCCCCTACTTCCTGAAGGGTTTTAAAAAAAAACACGAAGGGGATGGCGGGTTCTTTGTTCGCTCGCTCACTAGACCCCGCCATCCCTTTGAACCTAACCTGTCCGAGTCGGGGTGCCTGTCCCGAGCTCGCTTCTACCCCAGCATTCCCTTCGTGGTTATTTTTTTAAACGGATTCTTCTGAAGGCCTGTTTATTCTCGTACTTAATAATCTTACAGGGTGAAAAGTTGAAGAAAAAGTAAGTAGGTACCTACCTATTGATGTGACAATTTTTACTCAAAGGAAACATTGAATTATGTTTTTATTTAAATTAGATTTGATTTTTCAAGAGTAAATAAAACACATTAAATGGGCGACGCCGACGTCACGGCAGACCAAGACAAACTTGACTCCTTCCAAATGACTGGCCCACAAAGGCAGTAGACAGACGTGTGGGAAAAGGCCTTTGCTCGTGGGAAATTACGGGGTGAGTTAAGTAGAAAACTGTATTTATACGTTTTTGCAAAGTCGACAAACTTAGATGCGAAAAAGTTACCTGATAAGTTACGGCACCAATAGGGTAGGCTTTAATATTATGTGCATATGTTTATATCTACATTTTTATTGGATTCTGCCCAGATTTCTCCCTAGCATAGCTATAACGTGTTATTTTGATGTAGAGAGTCTGTCTACATGATTGTGGACTGAATACCTAATCCAGTTTTTTTTTTTTTTTTTTGTGTATGGCATCTCGTAGTTGACCTTGAGAGGTCGTGACTACTTAACCGGACTATCCTGTGGCTGCCTTAAGCGGACTCAAAGCCTCCAGCCAGGGGCGTAAAACTACTTATATTATTAAGCGAACGCTCGCTAAGGGCACCCCCTGTGGGGTACGGACCTCGGCTTAGGGCGTCGCTGACGGGAGGACAGCAAGATGGGACAGGCTGGATCAAGTTTAGTTGATTATTATTAATCGGGGAATTTAAAGCTACAGGCTCAGCTACGGCGCGGGCTGGCACTTCGTCGAGCAAGGGTCGGGGGGGACAATTACGTCGGGATCTTCGCGAGGAACCTCGGCGGCGAGGTCGGAATGTCGGTCTGTGTTTGTGCACTGTACTGGTGGCCCTACTGCTCTCCTGAATGAGAGTTATGTGGTCATCGGGATCGGTGAGGACATGCTTGGGACGGCGGACCTGACTAATGGAGGAGGGTATATAACTAGCGGCTTTCACAACCAGAGGGTTGCGGTGATTCGCGGCGGTCTCGAAGAAACGCTTTGAAATACGTTTCATGAACTGGCGGATAGTGGGAATCTTTAGGTCAACGTGAAGGATCTCGTTGCGAACGTACCAGGGGGAGCCTGTTATCCTACGGAGGAACTTGTTCTGGAGGGTCTGCATTCTATTGAAGCGAACGGGCTTGGCGTGTGCAAAGACTGCACTGGCATATGTCATGATCGGGCGGATGCACGCTGTGTAGATACGCATTTTGCACTTAAGTGACAATTTGCTACGAGCATTGAGGACAAAGTGAAGTCTACCTAGAGCGAAGGCGGCGCGCGAACGAGCCGCCTTAATGTGCTCTGAAAACGAAAGGTGTTCATCTAGAACTACACCCAGGTATTTGGCTCGCTTCTCCCAAGGGATCGGCTTGCCGAACATGGTGATCGGTCGAGGGGGGCAGGGGGTATGACGCGGCTTCGAGAATAGAACCGCTTGACTTTTGTCGGGATTTACTTCAATTCTCCATTTCCTAAACCAGGCGCCAAGCTTGTTGACTTGGGTTTGGAGAATGCGAGATATCGAGTCTGGATCGCGGCCGGTGTAGTAGATGGCCGTGTCGTCTGCGAACAGGGCCAACTGCGCCTTGCTGCACTTTGGCATGTCGCTGGTGAATAGTGTGAAAGCTAGAGGAGAGATCACAGAGCCCTGAGGGACTCCTGCGCGAATAGGGTGGGAGGAGGATAGCGCTCCTTCGATGCGATAACGGAAGGTGCGGTTCGACAAAAAGTCCCGTAAGATGAGCACGAGACGATCTGGCACACCGAGTTGGTACAGCTTATATAATAAGCCGTTGTGCCAGACTTTGTCGAACGCTTTCGCTATGTCGAAGAAAACAGCACCGGTCATCAAACCTCGTTGGAAACCGAAGTTGATGTGTTCGACTATACGGTGGACCTGTTGTACGCACGAGTGTTGGGATCTAAAACCAAACTGTTCGTTGGGGATGAGGCCCTTTGTCTCGGCGTAGTCTCTGAGGCGCTTATAAATAAGCCTCTCATAGATTTTGCCGAGGACATTGAGCAGACTGATGGGGCGGTAACTACTAGGCTCTGACTTTGGCTTGCCGAGCTTCGGGATACCGATGACGGTGGCTTCTTTGAATGCCTGTGGGAAGATGTTGTTGCTCAGAGCACCATTGAAGATGGTGGTCAGTAGCATTATCAGGTGGGCAGGGAAAAGTTGGAATACCCTATTGGTGATTCCATCTGAGCCGGGGGCTTTACGAGCCTTAAGACCTTTGATGAGGTCGTGCACTTCGTCGGGCGTGACTGGGGGCAGTGGATACTCTGGGTCTTCGACGGGAGGGAGGGAGGCTCTATGTTCGACTTCAGCGTCGACCTCAGAGAGGTGAGCTTGGTCTACTGGTTGAGAGCTAGGCGAGCATTGGACTTCTAGAGTGTCGGCTAGAAGCTCAGCCTTGTCGACATCATCGAAGGCGATGGTCTTGTCGGGACGGATCAGGGGGGGCATGGAGACTACTTCTCCGGATCTGAGCTTCCTCTGGAGTTGCCAGAAGGCTAGATGGGTGGGCTCTAGTTCGCTCAACATCTTGTCCCAGCCGGCGGTACGCAGCTCCTCTATGCGTGTTCTTACAGTACGCTGTAAGTAACGCATATGGGCTTTGTTCGCGTCGCAGGGGAAGTTGCTGTAGGCACGGACAGCCGCGTTCTTCTCATTCAACAGTTCGTGTACATCGTCCGGCAACTTCCAGCGACGGTCATCCGTCGCTGGAATTTCCCTTGAACAATCGTTCAGGACTGATTGTACGTGAGCTGTGAATGAGTCGATCGCGGCCGTCGTGTCAGCGATAGACTCAAAATGATCGGGGATTGGGTCCAAGTGGGGGGACGTGGTGGATTTTAAGCGATCGCTTACTCTCCTCCAGTCCGTTACCACTTTGTTGGGAAGGGGTTGGGTGGAATCGGGCAGACCTATGCGGGGGACCAGTTTCATGACTACTGGACGGTGATCGGAAGCGAGCTCTTGTACCACTTCTATAGAGTCCAACCGTAGGTTGACGTTCTGTAGGAGCGCCACGTCGAGTACATCGGCGGTGTGATTGGGATCGGGGGGAAAATGAGTGGGAGTCATCGGCGCGATGACATCGAAATTCTGAGAGGAGGAGAGGTTGAACAAGTGTCTCCCTCTGGAAGAGGTCCTGGTGCTATTCCAGGAGGGATGTTTTGCGTTGAGATCACCCGCTATGATAACGGAGTCACTCAGGCTAAACAGAACAGAAAGATCTTCAGTAAGGAGTTGGAAGTTCTCCGAAGTATTAGTGGGGGGGAGGTAGGCCGAAACTATGGTGATCGGTTGATGACCTGTCATGCCAAGCCGACAGCAAGACACTTCTAATCGTGAGAGTGTGGGAGGGTCTATGGGAATGCAGTATAGCTCCTTTTTGTAATAGATAAGGGTACCGCCCTTATGGCAACGCGTCCTGTCATTGCGAACTGTACGATAGTTTGCAATTGACGGATTTCGGTAACTCGGTTTTAGGAACGTTTCCTGAACAAGGAGGATGTCGATGTGATGGTCGCGGAGGAACTCGCTGATTTCAGCGCGTTGTCGCAGGATGCCATTGGCATTGAAATAACCTAACTTTAGGGATCGGGGTTTGGTTCGCGCGAGGATTCCTTTATCCATGATTAGGGTTGGGTTGGTTGTTGAAGGACATCAGGGCTTGCGTAATGTCCGGTTACGCATTGTATATATTTTGGATCATATAAATGTTGCCGGCATTTCTGGCGGCAACAATTTCGCTGGCCATTTTCCTGGCGCGAGGGGTAAGGAAGGCCGTGAACGTGCTCGAGATCACGTTGAAGGCGTCCATTGGATTCTGGCCGACCATACGGGTGGCTGCGGGTGGAGCTGAAGCGGCAGGAGCGGCTTTGTTTAGAGGCACAGGAATGCCTGGGGGCGCGTTGACGCGGATGCGGGGGTCCATAAGTGGAGGGATGGCCGCAGGAACGGGTCTAGGTGCTAAGGCTGGAAAAGCCTGCTGATGGTGGAGGTAGTTCCAGGGCGAGGGCCTCTGAGGACTGAGTCGCTCCTGATGTTGAGTGGTAGGCCACGCATGGGCGTAGCGGGGGCTTTCCCTTTGCTGACGGGCGTCTGCACGCTTCGTCAGCTTGGGAGATGATGTCTTAGGGGCCTTGGGGCACCCACGATAATTGGCCGGGTGGCCAGAGTCGCCGCATAGCACACAGCTAGGCGGCTCTGTGCATAAGGTGCGGTCCTTTGGACGACTGCAGTCAGCAGTGCCGTGATCACCCAGGCACTTGACGCACCTGGGTTTCGCGTGGCAGTGCATCTGCGAATGCCCGTAGAGTTGGCAGCGGTGACAATGCCCTATGACACCGGTCTTAAAAGGCTTCTCGATCTGCAAGCCGGTGAGGTTGCAGACGGAACGGACGTTAAAGATAGGGTGGTGACCATCAGTAGGAGGGCAGACGACGAGGACCATATCGAATGGTACCCTGCCTCGGGCGCGGTGCATGCGGTGGACTTCCGCAACGGGGACGTTTTGCGACAGAAGGTCGGCTTTTATCTCTTCCGCGGGTATCTCCTTCGGGATCCTACGGATCACGACGCGGACTTGACGGTCTTCGGGGAGGGCGTAGGTGTGGAAGGACACACCTCTAAGGCGGAGAGTCTTTGTGAGCTCTCTATAATCGTTAGATGTCGGGACGGTTACCTTAATACCCTGTTGGGTAGATTTCGCGCTGGTGTAGCCTATACGCAGGTCGGTGCACCATTTGGACACGTCTGTCCACTTCCCCTTGTCCTGGATGTACACAGGGGGAGGGGGGGCGATTTTCTTTGCCGCAGAAGGCTGGGCAGCGGGCTTGGCAGCACTGTGGCTGAGTGAAGAGGTTGAGGCCGAGGCGGCCTGAGAGGGGGCGGTGGCGGATGGAGCCACGGGAGCGGAGGTGGCTTCGATAGCCGGTTTCTTCCTTGTGTCAGGACTCGGCTTGAGGCTCCTCTTCTTTGAGCCGACCGTCTTAAAGACGCCTTCGTCGGAAGAGGGGGAGGAGCTTTGAGAATCGCTCTCGTCTAGGTAGGGCGAAGTCGGGCGAGGGGGCCTAATCCAGGGGGGGTCAAGTCTCTAAGTAGCCAATGCCAACGACGGGCAGAAAGCACGAAACGGAGACAACGATATACGATAGACGGAGAAATCGCTATTGTTGCTTAGCTTGACCAGATTAGAACATTCCTACCATTTTGGTACAATTTATTTTTTCATTTAATGGTGATAACCCAGTTTCTAATTAAACCGGTTTTTAAATTTAATGACAAAATTCATGTGTTGTGAACATCATCTTTTTAAGAAAATAATTAATTATAAAAATTTAATTTTTTAGAAGCAATGAATAATTTAACTCTGGCAATAACACCTGAAATTTATCTCATCTGTGGAAATAAACAAATATGGTTGTTCATCGGACACTGTATTTCTTTGTTTTTCTTTGGTTTTCCACCGTATACTTATATACTAAATTTTTCGTTTTTTAATTATTTCGTGCTGCTATTTTTGTTTTGTGTGCCTGGTCATTTTTACGAGATATAGATTCATTTCTTATTTTAGTTCCTTTTTTTGTTTGTTTCTGTTGTTTGTGTCTGGACTGGTTTTGTTTGAGAATTATTTGTTAAAATGTCACGCCATACGCGCTACGAACTTAGAAGAAAGTGTGCTAAGTGTAACATAACTGCAGCAGAAGATAGAAACTTGAGTTTCCACAGATTTCCTCTACCTGGTAAACGTACGTTAATAAAGTAAGTAATTAAGCCTTTCTCAATTTATATTAGTTTCATCCTCATTAAGCACGTAGTAATTCAATTAACAACAAAACAAAATAAAGTTACCCTTGTATGGTTCTCGTACCAACAATGTTTTTTTGCCAATTACATTTATGGTAAGTTACATTTAACATTTTTCAAATATGTAAAGAGTGGTCGCTGAAATACTGAAGCAGCCACAATGACTGAACATCAAATTCCACTATCTATAATATTAGTAGAGTAACTTTTCGGTGGAAATTACTAACAAAGTAGATTTTATAAACTGGTTAGATTAAGAAGTATTTGCAAGTTAAACCATGCGCAATAGTATAGTCAATCAATCTGCCTAGCCTTTGCACAACTATGTTGGGGTGGGCTTCCAGTCTAACTGCCACCACCCAGCAACTGGGTAATACGATACCTGGAATGACTCAAAGTATAGTATTCCATTAAAATCTAATTATTTCAATAATTTCAGGGCACGTATATGGGCTGAATACTGTTACCCTACTGGTGAATGGTCATCTGAGAAATCACTAAGAGACTTGCACTCATAACACAAGATGCTATGCAGTAAGCACTTTGATGACTCCTCATTTACTAGCAGTGCTAGGATAAGATTAAACAATTATGCCATCCCAATTGGAGCTCAGGACTTATTGGTAAAGTTTCGCCAGGAACAATGTGCAACTACAAGTGGAAGTGAACAAGATACTAATATCTCTGTTGAAAAACCTCAAGTAAGTTAACATGATTTACTACATTCCCCCCGTGCGAACCTGGGTGGGTCGCACGGGGGAAATGTAGAAATCTTTGAATTTTTCGGCTTTCCTGAATTATAACATGCATGTATTATACATATAAACCTTCGTTATACATATAAAGTTTTAGAGATGTAAGCATACGTAGGGACAGACAGCAGGAAGCGACTTTGTTTTATACTATGTAGCTGTATACTCAAATCCCCATCAACTTTAAATCTAGAAAATATGTGAATTTATAAGTACAGTCAAACATTTTCCTAGCTAAAACTCAAAGTAAAACTCATTACATCTAGTCTGGGTATGCCTATTTCATCATAGACCTCCTTTCCATCAGGCATAACTGAGGTCAAGAGCAGACTTGTCTCAGTAATAATAAATAACAATATAAATGTAGAAACTGATCTTCATCTATGTTCACAAATCTAATTGTAATTTCAGGTGCGTGTTACAATGGGAACTTCATTACCTGTACAGGTGCCAACAATAGCCAACCCAACTACATTATTACCTGTTCAGGTGCCAACCACATGTGAACTAAATACTGATAGCCCAAAGGTTTGTAGTATGCTAATTTTCACTTACATTTATGTAAACAACAATCAAACCTGTGAAACTGTTGTTCACATTTTCGGTCATATAAAATTTGATGATGAAGATTTTTTCCTGGCCAATTTCGAAAATAGCTAAAACTGAAAGTAAAATGATAAGGCATTGTCTTGGTATGCCTATTTCATCATAGACCTCCGTTCCATCAGGCATAATTGAGGTCAAGAGCAGACTTGTATCAGTAATAATAAATAATAAATTGAATTTTGAAACTGATCTTCATCTATGTTCACAAATCTAATTGTAATTTCAGGTGCTTGTAACACTGGAAACTTCATTACCTGTACAGGTGCCAACAAGAGCCAACCCAACTTCATCTTTACCTGTTGAGGTGTTGACCATATGTGAACCAAACACTGATAGCCCGAAGGTTTGTAGTATACTAATTTTCACTCACATTTATGTAAACAACAATAAAACCTGTGAAACTTTTGTCCACACATATAAATAAGAAACAAGGTGCTTTGATATGTACTTTGATTAATTTCAACATAGTGATCCTTGCTGAGGTATTAAAATTATAAGGTTTCCTCTCTCTTATAAACTACCTATGTAAGTTAAAGAGTTACATTGGTACTTGATAGGTTTTGAACCCACAATCTGCAAAAGTATTGTTTAAGAAATGAGGCTCTTTAAGATCAGAATATTTTACTTATTAATACACTTCATATTTCCAGGTGCCAAAGACTAAAGGGATTTTGAGGGAGCTGGATTTAAGCAAGTCAGTAGAATTGACCCCTAAAAAACTCAAACTTTACAAAAGATGCCGGAGAAATTTGAGTGAAATAATGAGACTGAGAAGAAAAATTAAAAAACAACAACATAACCCCTTAAAAAAATTAACAAATGATTCAAATGTCAATAGTCTCATAAACAAAAACATATCAGGTCCTTTTGCCTTATTGTTGCAAAGTCAACTTCAAAATACTCCCAGAAAACTGACTGGTCGGAGGTGGAGTATAGACGACAAAGTTATGGCTTTAAGCATCTATAAAAGGTCTACTGGCTGCTATAGACTGCTAAGGCGACTTTTTTGTCTACCAAGCGAAGGTACATTAAAAGCATTACTTAATAAAATTCCGATGAAATGTGGTATAAATAGCCAAATATTTGAGACAATTAAAGGAATAACCAACAATCGAGAACCTGAAGATAATCTGTGCATTTTGGCATTCAACGAAATGTCTATACGAAAAAATTTACAATATAATGGCAAACAAGATATTATTGATGGTTATCAAGATCACGGAAATCAAGGCAGAACTTTGGAGCCAGCCACACATGCATTGCTATTTATGGCCATTGGAATCAGAAAGAATTGGAAGTAACCTTTAGCTTTCTACTTTTCCGGTGACTGTGTTACAGCCGATCGATTATCTGTTCTTATAAAAGAAGTAAGTACCTATGTAATATAATTGCCTGGAGAAAAACCAAATAGTATGTAATACATACTCATAATACCTTTATTTTTGTATTTACAGGTGCTTGATGCAAGCTTCCAAGCTGGGCTGAACGTCACTGCTACTGTGTCGGACAACTTTGGTGTGAACATTAAAGCTCTAAACTCCCTTGGTTCTTCAGTGGCTCAACCATATTTTGAATTTAAAGGCCATGAAATTGTCACAATTATGGACCCACCTCACCTAATCAAATGCTTCAGGAATAATTTGCTGAAGTACAACATCAAATGCCCTCAAGTATTGCAAAATGATGGAAAATCTATACCAGGTAATTTAAATTTCGTTAATCATAAATAATAATTAGGTATGACATGCAATAAATTCAAACTGGTTGAATAATCAGATGCTTGCAATTCAGACTTTTTAATATTTATCCTGTTAACCCGCCGCCACGCGGAAGATCACATTAATATTAATATATCCTGGGGCCTTCTGACATTATTTCTAATAAATTTAACATGTTTATTCTATCAGGTATAGCCAAGTGGAGCCACATAAAAGAATTCTTCGAAATCGACAGTACAAGTCCAAATTTCGTTTTCGCACCTGTTTTGACCAAGCAGCATATTGAACCAAACTTCAAACAAAAAATGAAGGTCAGCTTAGCTTGCCAAGTATTCAGCCACTCAGTCGCTGCAGGAATTCTTGCGAAGATTGCAAACAGTAAGTCCTCATAATGGTAATGGTACCTGTCATATTGGGATAACTTTTAATATTCTTTATTTTTCTTTCCCAACTTACATCTATCATTACAGGGTAGCCTTATGCGACAGAGTACTTATCTAAACCCTTATCCTAAAATATGATTAACTTATTATTAAAATTCAATTTTGTAAGTTATTACAAACAAGGTATTCTTTGTGAACTCATTCAAAGAACAACAGAATAGGTCCAAGTCAGTAGCACTGATTATTATTGAATCGCTTTATTTAATGAATAATTAATAACTCCTTGTATGAACTTGCGATAGTATATTTAAACCGTTGAGGAAAAGAATTACGAAAACCACACCCGAATTGTAAAACTTATTTATATTAAGTTCTAGAGGTTCAACTTAAAATTGCCTTTCTTTGTCTTGAGTTTTATTTAAAGTTTCCTAACCCCTCACAAAATATAAATAAGTGTTTACTTTTTCAGATGAATTGCCACAAGAAGCTACAACGACAGCCATGTTGATAGAGAAAATAGACCAGCTGTTCGACACCTTAAATGGCGATACGCCTGATCTGAAAAGGGGAAAAAAATTCCTTACAAATTTTACCCGTAGAAGTCCACATTTAACTTATTTTAAAGAAATGAGAACGATGTTTAAAGAATTGGAGTTTATTGGGGCCAGATGCAAGCCGCCTTCGCAGGAAGGTTTTATAAGAACAATAAATGCAGTCGAGCGTCTATTTTTAAATTTAGAAAAAAAATATAAGATAAAAAGTTTATCAACGCGCAGACTTAACCAAGACCCGTTAGAAAATTGTTTTGGTTGCATTCGCAGCAATTGTGGATGCAATCCGAACCCAAACACAATACAATTTGTTGCAGCTCTCAAAACTTCCATAATTAACAATTTATTGCATAGCAGTAAAAATAAGAACTGCCAAGAAGACGAAAATGTCATATTAAACGCGTTTTTTAACACAAGCTGACCCCAATAAAGATACAAATGCAGCTGTTGAAACATTTGATTTAACAGAAGGTGTAGAAGCAACTAGTACTGTGATACCTGAGTGTTCTGGAGAACTGCAAGCATGCGCATATGTATGTGGGTTTATGATAAAAAAATTAGGACCCATTTGCCATCAGTGCAAAATCACAATGCTTGCAGACCAGAACACTGAGGTAAGTCATTTATTCACTAGTTTTAAAGAATATAATTGTATGCGCAATAGTCTTCATTATGTTAATTCTAAATTTACTGAGACAGTGGAGATTGCTGCAACAATTGTTAATACATTTTTGGATGAGCATGGGTGTAAAATGAAAATTAAAAAAGAACTGATAGAAATTTTAAGAAGAAAATTAAATTTCGAATGGTTGCTTGATTGTCCGGAGCATTACGATAAAAATAGTATGCATATAATTGTTTCAACTATATGCATATGCTTAAAACGACACTGTATTTTAAAAAATAGACAGTTTATCGACGAAGCTTCGAGAAAAGCTATAAAAAGAAAAATAAATATTTTAAAAAACGCTTAAAACTTCGTTTTATTAACCTCTCCATAAACAAATTGTATGTATAATGAAAACAAACCGATGTTCCGTTCATATTGATATTAAATACCGGAATTTCGCTTTGTTTTCATCATAAATGAATGAATCATCCATCTAATAAAATAATAAAATGGGTTTTTAAATAAGGCGCGAAAAGTAGTTCCATTGGTCTCATACTGGCGCGCTAGTGTCGCACGCTGTTGGCATTTTATTTCTATGAAGTCTTCATTCTTCCCGTCAGGGTATTTGTGTTCTGTGACCTAATCTTTGCAACAGGGGCGTAAATGAGGGGTTTACATTTTTAAGTGGGGTACCTAACACATGAAAGGGCTTCATTGTATAATAAAAAACTTATTTTTATTTTCACGTCGAAACCCCACTGTTACATGAAAATACCCTGAGAAAATAAATAAAGCGACAAGACCCAAATAAAATACTGCGTTTTTCCATTGTTGATTTTGTTTTTAACCCAATGCGAATGACCCTCCTCGAGGGTCAAACACAGTCTTGGAAGGTCGATTGGCGGCATGGCGTAATAATTATGAGCTCAATGAACAATGGGTGGACTTGAGTGTATTAACCAACATCCCCCATTTTTTTATTTAGGACTAGGCAAATGTATGCTTCGGTTATAATCACCGAACAAGTAAATGATTTTCAGGGTGTCGATATTCTTTATTTGGTTATCTTTAAGTTGATTTTAATTTCCCAATTACAAGCTACCAAATAAATCAGTAGAGCAGTGGTGGTCCATTGGCCCCGACTTACGAGTACACTTACTTAGGTCGTGAGTTCGACCCCAGACAGGAACTTTGTGTATTTAATTTCATCACTCTGCACAAACGGCGAAGGAAAACATCGTGAAGAAGTCGGCATGTCCTAGAACCAAAAATTCGAACACATGTGACATCTACCAACCCGCAATGGGCCCGCGCGGCGGATTACGGCACAGTCCCTCTCACTGCAAGGAGGCCTGTGTCCAGGAAGTGGGAATGCTGATTATGCTATTCTTAAATAAATCAGTAAAGTAGCAGTCATTTTATCAATCACCTTTAAAAAAAAAACATTTGAGGTAAAAATGTTTTTATCTTAACATTATTATCTTAATAAATTATGCATTTTTCTTCTTTTTCTTATTTTTGATTTGGGTTCCCTTAACAACATTCCAGTACCAGAGGAGTTGCGCTACTATGGCGCCATTGGCCACTGTGGACACACAGTAGGTCACAATAATGATGAAGTCTCCTGTTTCAACCAGTGATGTGAAAATTCTAGCTATACTGCCTCCAAACAGCAACAGACATGTAATCGCTGATAACTGCCCAGTGCTGCCATTTTTGTAGTTTGTGATTACTTGAATGGACTGAAAATAAAAAATATTTTAAACAACACATAATGACTGCAGGACCATATAATAATTTACATAATCCCATATTTATAATCTTGACACAAACATAATGGGGCTATTATATTAATGTAAATCCATGTGTAAAGCTTTTGCTGCTCATGTTCTGTAAACTTTATATTGCATAATACAATAAAATTTTCCTTTCCTGCTTGCTATTACATATCTATGAGCACCTGGCATGAGTAACTTATGAATAATAATCTTTTATGGTCATTAGCAGTTTATTATTATTATTTTAATCAGCTTGAAGGCACAGATCTGCCTACTGCAGATATGGCAGTTTCTCCTTAAACTACTATTGGAAGTAGTATTTAGAATGGAAGGCCCATTTGTGGCAGTAGGTGTTTATGGACTCAATTGGTAAAGCTAAACTACTTACAAGATAGTCACAAGTTAGTTTGTTGTAAAGTGTAAAATAATGTTTAAATGCTCATTACCTTAGCTACAACAATAATTGGAACAGTAAGAGCTTGCATAGTCCACAGCACATGTGTTGGTGTGAACCCACTGACTAATGCTGACACAAAGGCTGCATAAGCGCTCAAGAACACAACAGCTCTACCCGTCGTCCCACCATAGTGCAGCACCAGAGCTGCTATGACCCCTGTTTGTATTGCGAGGAATGTTCCTTCTCCCCATGCACTGGAAAACAAAATTAATTGTTCGTGAGACATTTTTGTTGTTCTTATCTTATCACTTACTGAGCTAAGAGAAGAAGTTCCTTGCCTCTAATCTGACAAGCAATGTTTTGTATTCTATATTTATGATAGGTAAGTATTAACAATGCAAATTAATTATTTTCCCTGAGCAAATCATTAAATTTAAGCTTGTAAATACATCACTAAATTGAGTAGTTACTATGAAATAATTTATTTTACCTACTGTTCTATTAACACACGGAAAACTTGAGACAATGCTCTAACCCCCTCCAGGATGGAGGATATTCATGAGAATTTTCACACGAAAAAAAAAAGCTGTCGGTACATACCTAAATGGAAAGCCCTTAACATAACTGTATGCAAAGTTTGCTGTGATTCCAAATAACTCTAAATATACTCCATAAATATTTATGCCGTCAGCACTCTTACTGCTCAAAATCTTCAATATTTGAGGTACTTTCACGAGGATGGAGCCGGCAATGATACCGAGCCCGAGACCCTTACTTAGCGTCGCGGTCAAACAAGGACCTGCAATAACACAAAATATTTACGTCTCCACCTTTACGCCTTCTGAAATGAAGCACACAAAACAGTAACTGGGTATCTAGCGCAAATGAAGCACTCCCAATTAAACAAATATCTAGAACAAAATTACCATCAAGAAAGTTTAATTTCACCAAATATTCTTCGTAACATTTCTCTGTTAAAACCGACAACAATAAACCTTTAAAAAATTCTGCCATTATGCTTAAATAGTTTACAACCGTAACAGTTAATAAATAACAAATTTAGTGTTTGTTCAATACATTTAAAACAATTATTGATCTAATAATACAACAACCGGCGACGAGCAAAGTTCACGTAAATCACGTAATGACAACTATGACAATAGAATTATGACAAACCGGAAATTGAATTACTTCGACATCGGTGACACGACATAGACAAGTGACAGTGACACACTAGTGATTTCAACGGTTTTTTTTTTGTTTTCGATTCAAACGCGAATGATCGGTAAATAATGGGGAAGGTCGGGCAAAGCTAATTGTAGATGGCGCGACCATAGCTAGGTCCCTACGGCCTTTAATAAATTTGACATTTCGTTCATTCATTCCATTTTGTGTTCATTCATGAGTTTGATTTTATTATTTCGTTATTTTCGGTTATTTCAGTATTTTATATCAAGTACTTGACATGGAAAGTGACAGAATTTTAAACCTTGAATATTTCCACGTAATCACTTTCTTCAAAATGTTTCTGACAAAAACTCGAACTCAAAAAAATCTCTACGATTAGCTTTATACCAAAATTTTCTAATTTTAGGGTCTTTCGGGAAATGGTGCACTCCAATTTCGGAGTATCTAGGAACACAATAACGCGTCAATTTTCACTAAAATAAAATAAAACCACATCACGCCTCGTATTATTAGCTTGTTGGGAACTAGCTACGACAGTGCCATTTTGACAGTTGCCTTCCCCATTATGTAAGGTCGAGGGGATGAGGGGCTTGTGGTTAAATGGTAGTATTCGCACGGGTCGATCAAAGGTTCAGCTACGTTTTCTGTGGTCGGTTCGTGTATGAGTTAACCACACATTGCATATCGAAACCCCTCCGTGCCTCGGAAAGCGCGTTTAGTCGTTGGTCCCTGCTGTCGTTCGTAGATCTTTGACAGTCGTTACGGGTAGTCAGAAGCCCAAAAGTTTAACTGGGTTGTGGAGTTCGGATAGGCAGTCGCTTCATCCGGTTAGGCGGGAAGCCGACCCCAACATAGTTGGCAACCAGATAGATTACATAGCTTCCAAAGGGATAGTGCACCATTTAAGCACTCCATAGACACCAAGCCCACGCGAAAATCCATAGACAATCCAAGATGTTTCTAAAAAAGTCCCGTAATCCATCTAATCAAAATCAATTGCCACAAATGTTTGTTGGCGCATTACTGCAGAGCGGCTGCACTTAATTGGCTTTGTTGTGATTGTAATTGTCAGGGTAAAGTTTTTATGAAATATATTTATTTGTATTTTTTTTGGAAAATCAAGCGGGAAAGTCTGAAATTTGGATGCCATTTATATACATTTGACGCCGGGCACGAACAGCAAGTTCTAAATAAAATGTAGATTTACTCATAACACTTAAATTGAATGGCCATCAAAGCTAATTTTATTGGCTCTGGGAAAATAAAACATCACGCCTGTAATCCTCGACGGGTTAGACAGAAGTTTAATAGTACCTCCACATTTCATCAGTGATGTCTGTAGTTCCCTATGTGAGCCTATTTCCTTTTCCTTGTGAAAAAAAAAAACCAATAACACTGCTTTAGGCTCGACCTCGGGAATCAAACCCAGTATCCAACGCTCAGGAGTCACTGCAGCGACTACTAGACTAACAAGGCAGTCAATGTATGTACCTAACCTAAAAAGGGGAATGAAACCTTATCTAAAATTTGATTTAAAAAAAAATGGTTATTAAAATGAAATAGACACATTAGGTGAAGGGCTTTATTTAATTAAATGAATAATGAGTTACTAACACTAAGAATGTACGGGATGCACTTTATAAAAAAATTATTAAACAAAATCTTTCAAATCATAACACTTGACACAATTATTTTGTTTGATCAAGGTATGCATAGTCAAGACAATTGAAAATTCAATGCCTTAATTCAATAATAAAGTTGATTAGGTACTTCCTTTCACACATGTGATTTACTAATAATAACAATGATTATTTTTAGTGAGGCCTTTCTTGTAAGGCTACTGATGCCGATTAGTATAAATATCTCCTTTGTGCAAAATACATAAAATCTACATTATTCTATAACAATGACAAACTTCGTCATTACCCTATTACACATAAATGACTTACAATAAGTATGTAAAATAGGGATTATTGCGGGAGAAATGATTTATTTATAATAAATGAGCACAAGGAGACGTGAAATATGGATGGAAAGTCAGATGATTGAGTAATGCAAACATAACATAACATCACACCAGCACCATAAGTGCGCACCACAATTAATCACAATCTGAATCATTTTGAAGGATATTGCTAATCCATTGCTTCATTTAATTGCTCGACAACGTAAATAACGCAATGAATGTTGTTGAACAGTCAAAATGAAAGCAGTTACTACTGATAGTGTGTTACGCAATTACCCCGCTGTAATCCCCAAAGGGTAAGGCAGAGGTGTACGAATAGGGATGATGACAATTTTTTTTAATTTTTATCTCAATAAATTGTTTGTTTTCAAATAGTGCAAACAAAATTACAAAAGGTGAAAAAGCTTAAAAAAATGGCAAGTTATAAACGTGTTAAGACAAGAGTTAGACAAGGAAAGCACTATGTAACTTAACTTCATACTAGCGCCGTACATTGTCCGTACCGTGCGACAAGGACGGGAATAATCCCCTCCAAAAACTTTAAAATCGTGTCTCTTCTTCATATTTACACCGATTAAACAGATTTTTTCTAATATCTCATTTTAACTATGCCTACTTTGAAATTACATTATTTTTATGAACATCAGTCATCATCCCTGTTGTACACCCACATTACACCAGTTATGTTTAAGTCCCATGTAATAGGGGGGCGAGCCTCAAGGCCTGCGCAAACGAGGGACAATCCCCGGCGTACATTTTCGTCCTTCTAAATCGATCCCTTACAACTGTATTGAATAACGCACACAATGTGTTAAAAGTAACGGACAGAAGTCCCTCGTCTGTGCAGGCCTTTAGACTTTTCACTTGACACTTTTTCACATATTTCTGATGTTTCACAGAGGAACTTGAGAAATTCCAGAGTAAAGCTGGTTCCACATTTGCAGTAAGAAGACGTGAACAGGCGTGAATGTAAATAACTCGAACCTGTGTTTCTCAATCAGAATCAGTCTGTTTGGTAAACCCGCAAGAGCGTATTAGTCGTAAACGCATCTGTATGCATAGCTTCCGAGTTATTTTCAATGCCAAGTAGCTAAGATATCCTGCCGCACCAAGAAGTAAGAGCGACGACATATCACTGCGCGTGGAATCATTTTGAGACAAAATGTGCAGCCAGCTTTACAATGTTCAACTTGTGTGTATAAAATAATTACTGAAATGTCTTATTTTATTGTAACGAATGATAAAATGAAATACCTTAAATTGACAAACTGTACGTTTATAAAAGTCATATATCATAAAGTAATTTTTTCGTCATCGAAAATATTAATTTTGACCTAAAACAAAAACCTTTAATTTGTAGAAGCAACAGTATGGAGTATTAACAAAACTAGCTTTTTATATCTCTCATGGTGGATACCTAGCACTGCAAAGGATTGACTGAAGTAATGCAACTGTTTATATTACATAGTTTGGCTGCTGCATTTGTTATTATTACGATAATGCAGTTAATACATTATTTATAAGGCTCCACTGTGAAATGTTTTCTAAATGTTATAAATCGTCAGCATTTAAATAGGATTCATTCTTACAACTATTCAATAATTTGTTTTCATATCAGAGTTCAGAAAAATAGGTTGCTATTGTTGCACAGACAATTCTTAATAAACCACCAGTACAGATAAACTATTAATAATGACGTACACGACATTGTGGACGAATAATGGGAGATTTACCAACATGTACACATATTTTTGACGAATTGAAATCATAAAGTCGTTGAAAAGTGGGTAATAGTGTTCCATTATGATTGTAGCAAATTATAAACATTCTTTTACAATTTGATTACGGTATGCACATGGGACAGTTGTCTCCTCTTAGACACACTCGTGACCCCATTCTTTGATGCATACACAATTAGTTGGGCAGCATGCCTTGAAGCGCTATCATAGCACCTTGGTGAATTTGTTAGCCGAATTTCCACCTTAAGTCCTTTAGTTCTTACTATGCTCATTAAAACTACCTCTTGCCTTTAGAAATTTAACTTATACACAGAATCTCAGCTAATGAAAATGTCTCTTAGGTAACACCTGTGAAGTAAATATAATCCTAATGAATAATGATCCTCATTCTTTAGAAAGTGGGCTTCACCCTTACTGATGACCACAACTCATGATAGAGGGTTCAAAGAGAACGATAGTTTAGGTCTTGAATTATTTTTGCCTAATATTTTTCTCTGTTCCTCTTTTACTCTTTTTTCTTGTTCTTTTTTCAGTTTCTGCCTTTCTTCATCCATTTTTCTTTGTTCTTCAATCATGGCCAGGCGCTCCTCAGCCTGAAAGCAAGATAAAATTTTGTTTAAATCTGTTTTTATAATTGTAATGATTCCTATCCTTCATGTAAAGGCATTAAAAGGGTATTTAAAAAATCTTTATGGAAATGACTATTAAAGCTATAATAATATACAAGGTTATACTATAACTTACCAGCTTGCGCTGAGCCTCTTCAATCTTTTTATTATTTTCTGCCATGATTTCTTCCAGCTCTTTCCTTTTACGAGCTTCTTCCTCCTGTATAATAGAAATAATATGTTAATACTGTTCTTTATTTACAAGAGTAGCACTATGCATTAAAACAGAGTTTACGTAAACATGACCTTTTTAAAAAATGTCTGTTTGCGCAAACCTCATTTCTTCAGCTCTTGAATGATAAGATGTTGTTGAGCACACATGTTTAGGCTGATATTGAAAAAGTTTTTCGTCTCCTAAGATAATAATTTTAAGTAAAAAAAACATAAGTATACAATGTCATAAAATGTTTAATGATGAAACATCAGATAAATGTGTATATCCTTCATTTGAAACAGTAATGTGGTTATACAAAAAATAGATTAAAAAAATACCTTCAGCGCTCACGTCTGGATCCTCAAGCTGCGTCTCCAATAAATTCTTAGGGCTTCTTGCTCTTGATCAGTCTTCCGACCTGACTTATAGACTACGTGACTGCCAGGGACAGTCAAGCGAACAATTTTAAAATGCTAGCCGGATGCCTTCATGGCAAACTTACAATATGGCAGGATATAGTATAAACTCTGCCTTGTTGGTGCGTATGAAATATATGTGGTTATAAAAATGGACATGTATACAATTATTAATTACAGAGACAGCCAGCCTCGGTGAGTGACAATTAATAAATATTCAAGAAACTAATTCTTGTATGCACTCGAACTACACCTGACTGGACCTTTAACAGATATGATCGAAATAATACTTTTATTAGTTCCTCTATTTGTTATGATGCAGGTATTAAATATTGCATTTACTCTTGTGTTACTGCGAGAGCAACATACGTTGCTGTCGCAGGGTATGTGTGGTCATGTGTATATGCAACATTGTGTAGTGTTGCCAGTACACATGACTGGTATGTACTATAGTCAGTTACCTGTCTAGCCAGCTCCTCACGTCGCTGTTGTTCTCGCTGTCTCTCAAGTTCTTCCATCATTTCTTTCTCCATCTTGCGTTTGGCCTCTTCAACCCTTTTAGCCACTTCTTGTTCAATTTCATCTTTTCTTTTTTCTAATTCTTCTTCAACTCTTTTCTTCACTAGTAGTTCTATTCTTTTTGCTGCTTCTTCTTCAACAACCTAAACAAGTTTTATTTTAAAATCTGTTGTTATGATAGCTGGTCACAGGACTATTATATCTATGAAAACTATTTGGAGATGCTAATATTAATAACATAAACAAAAACTTAGATTGACATTTGAGTTTCCAAGCTTCAACATCAGGGTCATAAGCCACGAAACTTTACAATTTCGTAAATTTTACCAATTATTGCTTTCGAGTTGAAAATGAAAAAATTGTCATCATCCTTAGTACAAATATTATTTGTATTAAATTGTAGATTTTTCTATCATTTCATTGTTAAATTTTGAGGTATAGGGGCCTGATCAATCAATACATAATTATACAACAAACTCTATTTTGGTAACCACTTAGAATCTAAGCGGTCACAAATAGCGGTGGGTAATCTTTATTCCGGCAAGTGAATTGATTCACTTATTCCGACTCCGGGTCCGGTACCGGTTCACCTTATTTATTCCTTTGGCACCGGCACTCACTCGCTCATTTTGGTTCCCCGGTTTCGCAGAACATTTTATTCATTTGGTTCACTGGATCATTTGGCACATTTTGAATTGAACAGTTGGTTAGTTACAGCGATACGACGTGTTCCGAGTGACTTGAGCGAGTGAACGAGTGTGAACAGTGAACGCGCGCTCCGGAATCATTTGGTACCGCGGTGCCGGTAAGGATTGTGAGGAATAAATAAGGTTTACGTATCCGCGTTCGGTACCGGCTCCTTTGGATCAGTACCTCCGGAGTTACCCACCGCTACAAATAGGAACAACATTTAATAGATTTTATGCTTATTTCTTATAAATGACTAAATACAACAATGATTTTGATATCATTTGCACAATCATTTAGAGCATTTATTCTGGGAAGTTAATGTGTTTAATACATTGATATGATAAGGTGACACTTATTTTGTGTTTGTTTATTTATTTTATTTTGTAAAGAGCTGAAATCTCCATACTTTGGCATGTCACTAGTTCACAATATTGTTACTATGTGTATTGTTGTAAACTAACAGGCTGGATTACCACGCCCAGAAGCAATCATGTTCCCAAACAGTTTGATATCTATGACAATATTTACTTTCTGTTCAGCTTCTCTTACGCGTCTCTGTCTTTCCATTTCAGCTAGTCTGTCGACTTCATCCATTTTACTACGCCCCTTCGACTTCTTCCTGTGACTTCTACTTCCATCGTATGAGACATCACTGCTGGTCGAAGTAGACGCGGAATGCGATCTCTTTCTGAAAATACACCACGGTTATGGTATGTCATACGCGAGCAGATAGTTATTAATGTGTCAAATTATTTGTATAAAAGTTTACCTGGATTTTGAGCTCCGTTCTCTCGATTTTTCTACGAGTTTCGAACTTCTGCTCCTTGATGTAGAACGATCCTTGGAGCGACTCTTCTTCCTAGAATGTTTGCTGGTTTTATGGTGGCGCCGTGGCGACTTACTACGTGATCTCGATCGACCCATCGTTTATCAATAGATTAATGATTGAAAATTTAGTAATTTCCGCACACTTTTCCGCTAAATAGCATTCACATCAACATTTACAGACACAGTCACGCATTGCTATGTTTGACAAGCGACGCCATTTTTTTGCAAAGCAGAGAAGTGCACAGGAGTGAGCCAGTGTTGCCAGCTTCGAAAAAGTTCGAATTATCTAATTTCTACGTCGAAATTATCGAATTGACGACAAAATTATCGTACAATGGGGAAGGCAACTGTCAAAATGGCGCCGTCGTAGCTAGTTCCCAACACAAGCTAATAATACAATGTAAGCCGTGACGTGGTTTCATTTAATTTTAGCGAAAATTGACGCGTTCTTGTGTTGTTGATACTTCGAAATTGGAGTCTACTATTTCCTGAAAGCCCCTATATGAAGATTGTGGTTAAAGCTATTCGTAGAGATTTTTTTGAAGTCGAGTTTATGTCGGAAACATTTTGAAGAAAGTGATTACAAGGAAATATTCAAGGTTCAAAATTCTGTCAATTTCCATGTCAAGTAGTTGATAATACTGAAATCACCGAAAATTACGAAATAGTGAAATAAAATCAAACTCATGAATGAACACGAAATGTCAAACTTATTGTAGGCCGTAGGGACCTAGCTATGGTAACGCTATCTACAATTAGCTTTGCCCGACCTTCCCCTTATGATAAAATAAAATAATTTGTCTTTTTTTAATTTTGTGTAACCGGCTAATTTATTTACCGGTGAATGACGTCACTCATGGGAGCATAAAAAGGCGGACTTGCTTTTGTCATTCAAGCGTCAAAAGATTTTTGTAGCACTGTAGTAATGTCCGGGTTACACCATCGAGTTCTAATATAGATTTAATACACGATGTAAGGAAATAGGGTTAGGTAAGGTTAGAGAACCAAGATTTCGTCTCTGCAAAAAGCGCCGGGGGAGCCCGCTAAATTCAAATTTTCTCACGTGTTTTTGCTATTTTCACTTTACCGTTTTTTTTAAATCATAGAAACATATTTTTTTGGATAGGTACATGTTTTAAGAGTACAAAAAGTTATCATTTTGACAGGGACAGATATCGTAGCGATCCCTGAAACCATAGATAACGCCAGTAGATAATAGATCTATGTGCAACCATAGATAACATAACATAACATCACTCCTGTAATCCGGAAGGATTAGGCAGAGGTGTACCTATAGTACACCTACATTTCGCGTTATGTTTAAGTCCCATGTAATAGGGTGCAAGCCTAGTGCCATCAAATGGGCACAAATCCAGACTCCGAAGAACTGAGACTGAGAAGTTCTAGATAGAAAAACCAAATTATACTTTGCACGACCTGGGAATCGAACCCAAGATCTCGTGCTCAGCAATCGCTCTTGCGACCACTAGACCAACGAGGCATAGATATACAATACGTAGTACTGCTAGTACTAAATCTATGCATGCGCCAAATAAATATTTGTATTTTTACCAAATTCTACGGAACTTTTGTATTTTTATAGTAAAAGTTTGTTTACTTACATGAAAATATCATAACGGTGTTGGTAGGTATATACCTATTTACTTTACGAATTTATAACTGGAATGTCGCTTATCAGATTAACTTAATTGTGGTGATTTTATTTTAAGTGAAACGCTAACAAATTTAGTTTTTTTTGTTCCGCGGTGGAAAATCCTCATGGATGTCCTCCGCCCTGGGGCGGGCGGAAGGGTCTGTCAGACTCTAAATGACTAAAACTAACTAGGGGTCGTGGGAACGTACGATTCTTCCGCAACCTAACCCATAAACTCCCTTTCAAACACTTCAAAAAGGGTTATTAATTTCGCTAGTGCGACGCCGGTTGCTTTATTCTATTCGATATTTACTCTCTGTGTCGGATGCCAGGGGCGCGTCCAGCACACGCAGTCGTCTTAGGACAATCTCCCACTTTTATAACGTGCGCTCCCTAATAACTGAGTCGAGTGACTCCGCTGGCACACGTAACAACGCACCTCTGAATGCGTATTTGTTGTGGGGCACAACCCACAAGGACCTCAGGGAATGACGAGTAGCGTAGAGGAGGCAGGCGATGAAATAAAAACAGATTTTCTTTCTTGAATCTTGTCCACAGATTTCGGCTTTCCTAGGTGTTGCCTCTTCGACGGCTATGCTGCGACTGACTGCCTACTTTACCTCACAGAGGTTAGAGTATTTTTAACCCATTTTACTCGCGATGTTCACTAAGCCCACTTTGTTAAATAACCTATTTTACATGTTCCATAATCATATTAACTAATAACATTATATTTACATAATGAACAACATTTTCATTGAAAATAAACCTTAAATAAATGTAGTTCATACATTTTACTTCGGAACGCGTGGTCCCGATATACATGAATCCAATTTGAATATTCGTTTTACCCATATTTAAAACCATTAAAACTTAAATTATCCAAATATTTACTTAAGTTACGTAATTATACGACCATCCTTAAATTATTAAACAATGCTTTAAAAACTTTACTTTTTCAGTCTTGATAGATTCAAATAAAAAACTAAGCTAAGGCTAATTGGAAACAGATAATCATAAAACTGCTTGAATTCTCATTATTGAATTAGAAAACTTTTAAAACCTACGACTCGATAAGTCGTACTGTGAGCGCGCGCATTTATTAATATTCCATTTAATTTAATGTGACCGTATCTTATTTCAGTTTACTTTATTTAATTTGTTTTATTTGATTACCTATTATTAACGTATGTTTGGGAATGGGTGTTATTTACCTGAAATAAATGAATTAATTATTTATTATAGCAGTCCTCGCTCACTACTTGCGCCTTAGAGAGTAGATAGGGTCTCATCGCCGGTTGCCGACACTCTCCATACATCACTACATCGCTTAATGCGAAGCACGCGGCGGTCAAAATGCATCGCGCCCTCGATCTCATCCAGAGTGGCTGTCCAAGTGGCGGCTGTCCGTGAACGTGGGTAATACGCAGGCGATGGTCACCGGGACCGCGCCTCTCCCGCCACCCATGAAACTACAAGGAGCCGACATCGCGTGGTCGCCCCGGGTCAAATGCCTAGGGGTCACCATCTAACGTCGGCTCACGATGCGGTCACATGTCCGCAAGGTCGCCGCGCAGGGTAAGGTCGCCCGCAACCTCCTTAAACCAGTGCTCTCGTCCCGCATCCCGGCGCGCGTCAATTTGGTCGTGTACAAGTTGTAAATTCGCCCAATGATGATTATTATTCAGTAAATCAATATTATTTACTGAATAATAATCATCAATTTCATATCAATCGTAAAACTTTGGAAACACCTAATAGGAATTTTCATAAGAAATAGGTATTCTGAAAAATTCTTAGGTGGAACAAATTTCAGTGATATGAAATTGATGATTAGGCCTCTTGTCAGTTTAAGTCGAACAGCACGCACTTTGCAACGTTGACCTGACCATCTTCGTGGAGACTCTGGTACAGTACCAGTTGATTACTGCAGCCGCCTAGCCGGTTTTGTATGGCCCGGGTGGTTACGGTACGCTCTCGTCGTGCAGTTTATCTGATCTACCGGTCTTCCTGCAAAGTTGTGGTTCTAATTCAAACTTTTTGTGCATAAGCACAAGCAGCGTTGAGCTGATGCCTGCAAATCAGTGTCCACTTGCGTAGTTATTTTTAAATATTTTGGTCGAGTATAATAAGGTCTCAAAAAATAAAGATAAAAAAGTTATTTGGAATTAACTTAAGTAATTGGTTTGCATTTTATGATTTGGTGACTGACAGTAGAGATTGCGGAAATTTCACTACAAGTACTTATACGTAAACAAATATATAAAAAACTTAAATAAATGCTTTATTTCTAATCAATCATCCACAAAAGCGGTAGTTAGGTAGGCAGGTACATCCTATTTTGTACTTTATTGAATCACAGTTAAATTGGGTCACCATGAGAAAATATAGATCGATTTGACAGATTCTTGTGTCTACCGTTAAGTGAGATTGACTTGAAACTTGTCAAATCGGTTTTCTTTGCATTATTGTTAAAGCTGCGTTGTAGGATACACAGAATGGGCCGAAAAGTAATAGTTTTTAAAATAGCTCGTTGAGCTATTTCTACTTTTTTGGGGATGGTTTTCGGATTGCCTCCCCAAGACGAGATGCAGTAAGTAATTATCGACTAGCACAGCGCAAAATATACTTGCTTAAGTAATTTAGCGTCGGCGGCATGTATGAGATTTCTAAAAACATAGATTATTTCCGTATGCGGGCACTGCTTGCTGAAACTAAGGTTGCTATCAATTATGATACCCAGGTACCTGATGATGTTGACGCGCTCTAGAGATCTACACGAGCATCCCAAGTCAGACAAGCATTCGTGGGATATAATGTGTTTGTTAATATCTTCACCGAGACAAAGAGCACTCAACGTGAAGTATTTAGTTTTTTCAACGTTTAAGGTTAAGATATTGACCCTTTTTTTTTTCTTTTTTTTGCCCGGGGTGGAAAATCCTCATGGATGTCTTCCGCCCTGGGGCCGGCGGAGGTGTCTGTCAGACTCTTACTGACTAAAAACCAACCTGGTGTTCCATCTCACACCTACGTCGGGGTCGCGGGAACATATGATTCTTCCGCAATCCCGACTGGTGCTGGCCTGCCTCGGCGGGCTTCCTCGTGTTGGGAGGGGGAGTGAGGTGTTAGACTCCCCCCGCAACGTCTAAGAGGGGCGCGCGTGGAACACTACGCGCCGCCACCTAGGTTCCTGATATCTGGGGGGCGGCGGTCGTCCCCGAGTCCGCCGTCCTTGGATCCAGTTTGGGGGCTGGAAGAGTGCGTTGTCCGCCCTTCACCTACGTCCAACCCCTTGCGACGAGTCGGATAACCAACCAACCGTCGCCTACCATTTTTGCCCGCCGAGGATAGGGAGAGCGGCCAACAACATACCGACACTCCTCATCCCCTACGGCCCCACCGCGTCTGCTATCAAACGGTGGCGACCCCGTTAAGGCCGCAGAAGGGCGCACCGCAATACCGGCACTCCTCGCCCGATGCGGCCTCAGCTGCGATGTCCAAGCGGCACCGCAACCTTGGCCGCTACGTCGTCGGCTTTTCGGCAAAAGCCCTGACGAGCGGCCCCTCCTCGGGTTCCTCATAGCTTTACTGTGGGGGTCCAAGCCACGGTTACTGAGACCCCCCGCCTCGTCAATGCGGGAACCCACCGGGGGGGAAGATATTGGCCCTGAGACAACTCTTCACCACATTGAATCTCTTTTGGGCGGCATTGAATACCTCATCCCAAGTATCGGTGGAGAAAAGGAGAGCAGTGTCGTCTGCATATGAGATCAATTCACCTCGGGGTAGATACAGATTAGTCGTTAGGTCGTTAATGTAAGCGAGAAATAGAGTAGGTCCCAAAATACTACCTCGTGGTACCCCATAGTCGACTACATGATCACTACTCGTGTACTGACCTACTCGGACACACTGGTTTTGCTTTAAAAAATCAGTTGCGTGCCTCTGATTCCTATTACATCTAGTTTGTTTATTCATATAGGAATAGAAATAGTGTCAAAAGCTTTGCTTAAATCGAGGAAGATTGACAGGCATTTCTTTCCTATATCTATCTATACATTTGCGAAGTTTTTACGTACACTTGCAAAATAATTATTGATGTCATTGACTGATAGTTCTGGAGTAGAGCGAAGATTGAGAAGTTCATTTGGGTTTTTGGGATCGTCTCTAACTTCTGTAATAAGGGATCTGTCATTCTGTCTTCTTACTTTTTTTAGAATTTCTGTATCGAACATATGTTATTTTTAAGGTCTCATTATCTGGCGACATGTTTGACTTTTTATGAAGCATGTCTCTGTTTTTCATACAGCGAATTAATCCTTGAGTGACCCAAGGTATTAAAAAAAAATTACGCCTCGATAGTTTTATTACTTGAGTATTCTGTTTTAAAGCTTCTTGTATCTTAGTTATGAGGTAGTTTAGCAAATAATCAGGGTCTTGAGATGCATAAATGGGATCTAGGTTTATTGACGGAATAGCCAACTTTAAAGATTCAATGTCAATTTTGGTAATTGTGGTGGTAGCAAAATGTGGTGGCTGCTTGAAATTGATGCATGTTAAGACCGGATAATGATGAGTTAGATAAGTTCTGGGGATAATTGTGAACCAGAGTACTACGTTTTAATCAGTACGTGGTCAAGGCATGTTCCAGTAGCTTCACGGGTCCCTTCTGTGTGAGCTGGTAAGAGTCCGTGAGAGGCAGCTAGAGTAAGGTATCGTTCGCCAGGATATTCGATTTTTGAACAATTAATGGGAATGTTTATGTCTCCGATTATCATAACGTTTTCGAAATTTTCAAATTGTGACAAAACATCGTATTAAGGAAGACAGAAATCCACCAATGTTTTTATGAGAGGGTGAGCGGTATATAGATATAATTACCGTGCCCTTGTCGCTTATAATGACCAAACAGTTTCTGTAAATAAATTGAGGCTCGTGAGCTGTGAAATTAAGTTGAGCTTTGAAGTAGACAACCACTCCATCATTCCTAAGATTGCTTTTGGTGGCAGAGGAGCGATATCCTGGCACACTGGGAATGATGGATGAGGCTGATATCCAACATTCAGTCAGGACCAAGACATCACATTTAACTTTTAAGTCTCGTTAGCATTATTTCAAGGCCATGCATGTTACAGTTTGTCAGAAACAATCGACTTAGAGACGGTTACACTATCAATATCCGAACATATTTCAATTGTTTCCGAATTTTAAAAGAAAGTTAATAAAAGGATCGAAATAGTGAGCGAAAGATTTAAATTTATGTTGCAACGTATTGTGCGACGAATCTTTAAGGTTTGACTGGGTACAGGGGTGATTAGCGTTTGGATAAAGTTGATTACAGTATGTAACGTAGTAGTAGCGAATAGGTAAAAACTGGTACTTACTTGTATGAGTGAAGTTTTGTTTTGTTGTTGTTTAGGTTTAGGTAGGTTCAGTGGCGTATTTTAAGTTCCAGCGCCCTGGGCCTATAAGATTTGCCGCCCCATAAATTAACGAAAAAAACAAAAAACTTTTCATTATAAAATAAAATCCAGCAGTGTGTGGATGTGGGCTGAGAATGATGTTATGGAATGCAAACATAATTTTTTTCTGATGGACAGATTGGCCAACTTATTCTTCAATGACACTGTCATATTAATGGATTGGGTCAAGTCAGCTTCTATAGGGTGACAGGGAAATTCGACCTATTCCTTGAAAGGGGTTATACTATAAATAAAGGCCATTATCAGCAAATTATGTCTTGTTAACTAGGGGTCAAAACTGCATGGTTACCGAGCTGTGACGGTTCTTCGATTTTTTACTGACGATTTTTTATTTCTGAGATTATGTATGTTTTGGGCAGGCATTTTTTTGATGATCACAATTTTTTCAGCTCTCAAAAAGTATCAATCAAATGTTTAGACTGGAGTAGTTTATTTTTTTTATTAACTGTTTTTGGTAACAAGTCAGAAAACTTAAAAAGTTATCGAAATTTTAATGTTGACAGCTATTTGTTTGACAGGGACATATATAAACAGATGCGATCTGTCTTAGGTTTGGCCGTTAGGATATTGGGTTTGGCTACCCGTCTAATTATAGTACTCTTTGGTTTGGCCATAAGAATAGCTGAACTGTTTAAACGTAGATAATTCATTATTATTTTTGTTGGCTGAGCTAGCTTTCAATGAAATAAGACATCATTGTAACACAGTGGTTTAATAAACTTTTAAAGATTTAAAACGATTTCATTAAAAAAAATAACTGACAAGATCAAACTAAAACTTAATAAAAATTACAAAAATATATTTTAACACATTAATTGACACGAAATCCTAAGCAGTTGTTTATGAGCGCACGTCTGTCGTCCAAAAAGGATGCGCTCGCTCGGAGCTATATCGCGGCGCCCCCGTAAGGGGGCGTTGCGTGCGGTGCCGGGGCATTCACCCCCTGCCCGCGGAGGCCATACGGCGACCCGTAAATACGGGCCTCTCATTGGGTCTGCTTCGATGGCCGTGGATTTTCGGGCGCGCGTGGGCAACGCGCGCCCGTGTGAGTGATTGCTATTTTGTTTCTGTAGGAGCGCCGCGACGCTTATAGTGAAGCGCCGCTTTCTTCACGACATCTCGGCGGTCTGCCGCCGCCAGGTGAGACTCCTAGTTACCTAGGGGAGGCCCGGCGGCGACGACCAGCGACGGAGATGTCGACTCGACGCGCCTACAGAGTAGGTGAGTGGCCCCCGCCCGTCCAGATCACAGAGCTAGCCGTTACTGTCCGGGCTAAGGGGCCGTCATGAGTGTGTGGGCGGTATTGTAGTGTGTCACACCGCCCAGTGTCTACGCGGGTCGCGGTCCGCACTGCGTCTCCGCGTGTGAGTTAAGGTGCCTGTATAGTGGCGGATGTCTGTGTTTGTTTACGTAACGCGTCTATATTAACCTAGCACGCGCTACGCAAACGGTTGCGTGTGTTGCGAGTGTGGAGTCTTATTGTCACAGATAAACCGTGTGTTATCTGGTTACGGCTTATCTGGGAGTCAGTCCGGGGTGATGGGGTCGTCGTCCGCTACCAGGTCGCGGGGGGATGTCCGCTACAAGGATGCGCGCTGGTTTCCGTTGGCTTATATAGGGCTGGTCACTCGTAGCTCCCTCTCGTTTGAAGTTGCAGCTAACAAAAGTTATTTGATTTTAAATAAAAATTAACTTCATCTTATACATAGGATGACATAACAGAATAACAGTTGCTAGGCAACAACCAAAGAATACTCTACTCCTAGAACATAGTGCATTATAACCTTCATGGTACAACACCCCCACTTAATCCACTATGCTGTGTGCAAAACACATGTTTCTGCTTACCAACTCCCTTTGTCAACATATCAACAGGCATTAGGGCAGTCTCACAATATTCAACACAAATTACCCTTTGCTCTGCTAACTCCCTTATGAAATGATATCTTATATTTATATGTTTGGAACGTTTTCCAATAGCAGGAGTATAAACTAGCTTACTGGCACTTTGACTATCACTAAAAATAGTAACAGCAGTGTTATGCGAGCCAGTCAATTCAGTATATAAACCATTTACTGATATCACTTCCTTAGCGACCTCACAGATTGCGATGTACTCAGCTTCAGCAGTACTTAACGCAACACAACGCTGTTTTAAAGATTGCCAAGACACCGCAGCACCACCGAAAACTAGGGTATAACCAGAGAACGTTTTCCCATCAGGCCCACTTCCCCAATCTGCATCTGCATAGGCAACCAAAGGCTTATTAAATTTTTTGTAACACAGCGATAGTTCCGCTGTTCCCATTAGATACCTAAGCACTCGTTTCAGTGCCGCCATGTGTGTAGAATCATTGCAGTTATTAAATTGACTTAGCATCGTAACTGCATACGATATATCAGGTCTTGTACAACATGCCAGGTACATTGGTGTACCGATAATTTCCTGATACCGAGTGTTGTCATTCTTTCCACCAGATTTCAGGCGAAGATATAGTTCAACTGGTGTACTAACTGGTTTGCAGTCCAACATTTCATATTTCTCCAGGATTTTTGAAACGTATTTCTTTTGAGACAAGTGTATTTCACTTACACTCTTCCGCTCGATCCGGATTCCAAGACATTCTCTTGCCTCGCCCAAATCCTTTATTTTGAAGGATCTTCCAATGTTATGTATCACCATCCTGGCTTCAACAGCTTTATTTGTGAATATATAAAAATCATCGACATACAGAGCAATGACAATAAAAAATCCTTTAATATTCTTTGTGTAGACACACTGGTCATATTTAGACCGAGCAAAACCCATCTTTATTATATGCTCATGAATTTTTTGGTTCCAACACCTGGCAGCTTGCTTGAGGCCATATATGGCCTTCTTCAATTTGCAAACCTTGCGTTCATTCCCCTCTTCAACGAAAAATTGCGGCTGTTCCATATAAATCTCTTCATACAGATCCCCATTCAGAAAAGCGGTGGTAACATCAATATGATGAATGCTCAAGTTCTTCTCAACTGCCAGTGCTAGTAGAAGACGAATCGACGACATCTTGACAACCGATGCAAATGTTTCAAAATAGTCTTCACCAGGTTTTTGCGAATAACCCTTAGCAACCAGCCTTGCCTTATGGCGCTGAGTGCTGCCATCAGCTCCAACCTTCAACTTGAAAACCCATTTCGTTTTGATAACATTAGCGTCTAATGGTCGATCAACCAATTCCCAGGTTCCATTCACCTTCAAGGAATTAAACTCATCCTTCATCGCTTCCACCCATAACTTCTTGTCAGAACGCTCCATTGCATCTTTAACTGAAATAGGATCAGGATCATCTGACACATGGAAGTTATATACCATGTCTTTCTCCCGCTTCGGAACCCTATTTCGAGCAGGGTAACGTCTCGAACTTTGCAAATCTTCTGCCACAGGACACTCTAAGTCGGCAGAAGCTGAACTTTGCAAATCCTCTGTCATAGGATCTTCTACGTCGACAGAATCGAAAAAATTCTCTCCAGAATCCGATCTCGTCATTGAACTAGCCCTCGCTGTACTAGATGCACTTCTAGATTCTTCTTCATTTACATTCGAACTAGCTACCGGAACCCCTACTGCAACTGGACCAGCAATCCTTGAAATCTCTGGTTGAGTAGTGGAACGACTAACTCCAGGAATGTCATACTGTAAATCTATGATCACAGCATCCTTCTTAGAAACAGGAACAGCTACTTTTTGTTTTTCTTTAGTAGTAACGGAAACATTTTCCATAAATGTAGCATCTCGAGCGATGATAATTCCTCGTTGGATCATCCTCCAAATTAATAAATCGGTACGCCTTCGAATTCGTCGAATTATACACGAATATACGAGTCATTATCATTTGGACTGTCTTTGAATCAAACTTCTTGCGACTATGATCCTTTACTAGAACCTGAGCTGTACATCCGAATATTTTCAGATTCGATAGATCGAGTCTCTCTCCTGTAAAAGTCTCCTCTGGAACTTTATCCTTGAGGGCCATTGTTGGAGATCGGTTCTTTAGGAATACGGCACAACCAACAACTTCTCCCCAGAATCTCTTGTCCAAACCAGCCTCATGCACCATACATCTAGCCTTCTCAGGTATTGTATGTATTGTTCGTTCCGCCACTCCATTCTGTTGAGGAGTGTAAGGTACTGATCTCTGGTGTTGGATCCCATGTTTCTTTAAGAAACCTTGAAACTCTGCGTTGGTATACTCAGTGCCATTGTCGCTCCGAAATTTCTTAATCTTCTTTCTCGTCTGATTTTCAACAAGTGCCTTGAATTCCATGAATTTAGCGAAAACTTCGGTCTTCGATTTTAACAAATAGCCAAATGTTTTTCGGCTGAAGTCATCCACAAAAATCAGGTAGTACCTATTACCGCCCCAAGATTCCACCTCCATAGGGCCCGCTAAATCCGAATGCACGAGTTCAAGAAAGTCTTTTGCTCTCTTGGTTTTACCTTTTGGAAGCATTTTGACGCATTCCTTTCCTTTACAGCACCCTTCACATGGTTCCGTGCTCACTTCTCTAAAAGTCAGACCATCTGCCAAACTTTTCAGCTTCACCATCAGAGGTCCACTCAGGTGACCTAGTCTTCTGTGCCACAAATCAAAACAGGCGCGAGAAGAATTTTCTGGAGGACACGTCAGAACCATGGCTGCTTCTCTATCTAAAACATATAACCCCTGTTTCAGTGGTGCTGTGAAAACTGGCTTTCCAATTACTTTTACTTTGTAATCCTTTTGGTGAACCTTACAAGAAGCCTCATCGAAAACAACAGTGTAACCCTTAGTACACATTTTACTTACCGACAGCAAGTTTGTCGTCAAACCTGGAAGCATAAGCACATCCTCAAACCTCACAGAGCGCCCCATGGCATACACATCCCCTTGTTCACTAGACACAATTTTATCATTGTTCCCGGTTGTCACTAACTTAGAACTAATGTCCTGTCTATCTTCAAGAATGTGCACGTCAGACGTCATGTGTGATGTAGCTCCGGAATCTACGACCTATTGGCCCTCACCAACCGTCATAGATAGAGCGGCCATTAGACCCGAGGTCTCCTTACTGTCTTCCTTCTTATATAAACGTCTGTCTTTGTTGTCTCCAGTCTTGTCTCCCGTCTTACGTCGTTGGCACTGCCATTTATAATGCCCATTCTTTTTACACAAATGGCATATAACACCCTTCTTGGACCTTGACATCAGTGCCGTTGCCGTGTCATCTTCAGTTGTGTTCATTGTGCTGCTTTTTCTCAAGCTTTCTTTGAGCAACGCTGCCTGCACAGATTCTGTGGTAATCTTCATACCTGAATGCTCCAATGTCATCACCAGAGGATTGTATACATCGGTTAAACCTGCCAACATAATAATCACAACAAATTCATCATCTAGACCTGCCTTTATGCTAAGTAATGACTGACTGGTTGACTGGATACACACTCCATTGACGAAAACATTGTCAATTTAACGTTGAACAACTTCCGCAACAGATATAGCCGTCGCAGTAACCGGCCGTCAGCATATGATTTTTGCAAAGCTTGCCAAGTATCTCTCGCTGTCTTGAGATGCATGATCATGGGATAAATATTTTCCTTACACATGAGGCAAATCTTACTCCGAGCTTTGGCATCCTTCCTTTTAGCCTCAGCCGAGTCTGCCACGAAGTTCTCGTTCACACAATCCCACAGATCGAGGTCGGTCAGGAACATTTCCATAGCAAAAGCCCATGTACCATAATTAGCTTGGCCTGCCAACCTCTCAATACTCTTTACAGCTTGTTCCATAATGGAAATTGAGATTAGATACTTCTTCGCTCAGATATCACACCAGATCACGTCTGGGCCCATGGCTGAGCTAGCTTTCAATGAAATAAGACATCATTGTAACACAGTGGTTTAATAAAGTTATTTACATTTTAAATAAAAAATAACTTCATCTTATACATAGGATGACATAACAGAATAACAGTTGCTAGGCAATAACCAAAGAATACTCTACTCCTAGAACATAGTACATTATAACCTTCATGGTACAACAATTTTAAGTACAGAAACGAACGTTCCGCAGTGCAATTTGTCACCGCAGTGCACAGAAATATGCGTTATGCTTTTCAGTATATGGAAGTGCTTCCTTCAAATCGAATTGTTTTAAAAGAACACATTTTTCATGTGGATCATCCACCAGTTACAGGCATTCGCTGTTACTTCTGCTTCAGACCTTGTATCCAATTTGCATAAAGATGCATAATTTGCGGTTACACGTCATACGAAGTTTTGCGCTTCCTTAGCTCGCCCAACAATTAGTCGCATATTGGGAAGAAGGTATTATCCTTGAAATGGGTACGCGTCCTTGTCACAACACTTCTACCTCGCGATACTCATCGTTTCGTTTCATTCTCTTAATATTTTTTTCTCTTGTGACTGTTTCTGTATTCTTCTGAAGATTTTCTTTTACCTGAATCCTTAAAAGTATCAAAAGATTCCCATTGATTATCAAAAGTAAAGAGTGACATGTAAAGCCTGGAAACTACATACAACTTCTTCATCTGTCTGTGTGTGACACCTTGTAGAATTTTGGAAACTACATTTTTTAAATACAGGTTTCAAAATTCCGATAATTTGGCCGTTTCTAGTGAATTTAGTTGAGTCAAGCGCCCTTTTTTTTTTTTTTTTTTTGGGTGGGAAATCATCAAATGACTTCTCCCGCTCTGGGTGGAGCGGGAGGGCGTGTCAGACTTTTACTGACTAAAACCCACCCGTGTTCCGTCAGTTGCCTGTGCCAGGGCCACGGTTTTCTCTGTGGAATAACCCGCGACTCTGAGGCGTCGGCCCTATCGGACCCCGTCATTTTGTGCTGACATCTCTTTGAGGCGCGCGTGGAACACAACGCGCCGTCGACCCGGGCCTGGTCCTTACCGGACGGCGAGCTACCCATGGCTCGCCGTCCGCAAGCCCGCGCCTACGGTGGCCGGGAATCTGCTTGCGATTCCCGGCGCCCAGGGCGTCTCCTGCGGCGACTAGGGGCGTGAGGGCGCAAGGCTCTCTCCCTCACGCGCTCCGCCTCCTCCTTTGCGAGCATTACTGCTTCGCAGAAGGAGGTGGCGGCTTGCCATTCCCTCTCGCTCCGTACCATGGCCTGGACCAGGGCCGGACGCGAGAGATCGCCGCCGCCAATCGCCTCCGCGAGGACACTGCGGTGCTCCGCCCAAGCTGGGCATACCTCCACCGTATGCTCCACCGTGTCCTCCGGGCGATCCACACAATGGTGACACCCGGGCGTTTCCTCCCGCCTTATGCGAAACAGGAACCTCCCGAAACAACCGTGTCCGGTGAGGACCTGTGTCAGGCGGAAGGTGAGGACGCCGTGGCGCCTCTCCAACCGCTCCTCAAAGGGGGGACTTACCGCCGCTATTGTGGCGTGCCCAGGAGTCAAGCGCCCTGGTGCTTCATTTTAGACCCAAAGCTTTTTGGTGGGCCGAGCCCCTGCTTGCGGCTTCCTCCGCCCCTCGCAGCCTATCGCCCCGGGACATGGCCCTTTTGGTCCTAGGGTAAATACGCCCCTGGGTAGGTTAGTTTAGGTGTATCATTGTGCTTGATGTGTGAGAAGTTCTGTGTTTTGTGTGAGACTTGCATTTGCAATAACATTTGCATAACAAGAGGAAGTGTTTTAGTGACAAACAGTACTTTCAAAATTAATATTGGTTTAGTAAAGAAAATAAGCAAGCAAAATTGAAAGTAGTGATAAAAGTAAGTCTGAAGGACCTCTGTAACTAAGACATGCATTAAAGAGTATGAAATATAAAACAACCATTAGTCATATAGACTTTTCTATGACAATATGGAATGGCTAGCGAGAAAACAGCAAGACATCGCCGCTTAAGTATTATTAATACATAATATATAGTACATACCTAATCGGCGATGTGATCCGATTCCGCGGCACGAACTCGTAAGTATCTTTCTCGCTCTAAGAAATTCCGAGTATATACTCGATAAATACTTATTTCATTGGAACATCTACATGGTCACCTTATTTCATCTATTTCGACGTTTTTAGTACCTAGATACATGTTATATACAAAGAGTATATAAGGTTAGTTATATATTTGTTTCGTTAAAGTACATGGTCACCCTTTTTCAATCGTCATACACCATTGTGCCATTTTATATATTAATCTTAAATCAGTAAAAATACTTACACCATTGCATTGAAAACCTGCAGAGCAGTTAGGTACTTATTCTCGACGACTGCAACACACCAGGGGTTTTTACGAGTTTTCTAGGCTTTTTACTTGTGTAGGAAGCGATAATCCCAATGTTTTAAGGTTATATGTTTAATTTTCAATTCACTATTGAATGGGGTCGTCACAAAAAAAAACTAAAGGAATAAAAAATCGTTTTAGTGGCGTCACTAAATCTTTATTCATTGACGGTTTGTCTCAGGGCCTCAGTTATGGAAATCAGGTTGGCCGAACGTCCTGATATTCCGGGAACTAATGTTCATTATACTTTTAACCGATGGCATTACGAGTAAAACTACAGTAGTGGTTGCTTGTCATCAAAGCGTTACTAAATCCTTATTCAGTAACAGTTTCTCGAAGGTCCCTAGTTATGGAAATTCAGGTTGGCCGAACGTTCTGAGAACCGGACGTTCGGCTATACATAAACGCTTCTAACTTTCGAACTGTACTGTCACAATTGGCTGGCATCTTTGTGCAGCACCTAATCGTCACAAAAAACTGAAGTAGCAGCCTGCTCCCTACCTGGATTGGCCGAACGTGCTGATGTACATAATTAATTAACGACTCTCATATATTAATATTTCCCGTTCACGCTAAGTTTGCCGCTGACTCAGGCGTCAGCAAAACTAACATAATATCGAGGAAACCGAGGAATATAAAGGTGCCGAATAAGTAATAATCACATGCGCTTACGATGACGTTGCTTACGGTAGATACTTACGGAGTGAGAGGGCGACTCGGCGCCGCGCCGGTGCGGTAGGCGGTTGGTTGGAGGGTATGCGCATTCCAAGAGCCGGCAAGCTTACGAGCGAAGGGGTAGTACTTAGTTATGGTTATGTATATACTAGCTGTTGCTGTTGTCCGCGACTGCGATCGTCTTCGTCTACGATCCAGGTGGAAAAGTAGCCTATGTCCTTCTCGGTCATGGTATACCCATGCACGGTGGTACAAGCGCCCTACCTACAAGCGCGTTCATAAATATTATGTTTTTTTTTCTGAAGGGTAAATAATAATAAAATACTTCACAAATGTACATTAATGCTTTATTTACATAATTTCATACATAATATACAATAAACAGTACAGTTTAAATATAAAGGAGCTGGATAATGCTCCCATACAAGTTTGGCCCAGCACGGACATAAATAAAACAATATATGATATGAAGGCTTTTTTGTATTTAATAGTCCTGTTAATATTTTATTACTCCAGAACTCGGTGGTGACGAGATTTAAGACATTTTAGGTTTATACTTTGCTATGACATTTTGACGTTTAATTCAAGCTTTTACATTGTCGTGGTAGTCTAGTGGTTAAGGCCTCATTTCTCATGCACGAGGAAGCGTTGCTATAACACAGTTAGTGCAGCGTCAGTTTTTCATTAAAAATAGGGTAACAATCTGTTGTTCATAATCGAGTACCCGAGATAAATTGTAATAAAAAGATGCAAAGTCCGGGAGCGCCGGGATTGGTCGGGAGAGCAGTAACCACAGATATCCAGATACAAAGCCTAAGGTCGTCGTAACACCACAAGAAACCACAAGAAATCATTCAAGATGCGAGCCACAAAAACCTATGCACCAATAAATTGGCTACATACGAATGACATAAACTGTCGTGTAAATACATTTCATGTGTATCGGATGGATGTGTAGATAGGATGTGTATACTCGTATTGGACCAATCACTATATCGAAATGTGCGTTATTTCGAAAACATTTATTTATCACTTCGTGTATACCTATCTTAAAAGAAGAAGGTAGTGTTTCCATTACTTTAAAGAACCAATTAATCTATTGATTTTTAATTAAAGAGAAGAGAGAGAGAGAAATGTGTCTTTTTTACTTTTAGTTCCGTTATCAATAAACACGCATATTTTTTTTTTCTTACTCTGTTATCTAAATTACAAGTAAATACATGTCGTTTCGAACAACAAATATGTAGTAATGACCATTTTATTTCGAACAATTGCAATTTTAACTCTCTGATTTCCCACCGAATTGTGCGGAGAAATGAAAGCCATGATGGAAATTCTTCTTATTTTTTTTATATATTATTAATTCTTTGTCCGTGCTGGCCTACAGAAAATCCATGCCCTTTAAATATTCAAAATTTGAGATTTATTTCCCTCGTTCGGAAATACATCTGAATATGATATTAACGCTATTTATGAAGGGCTTACCTTTAAATGTGTATTCTTATTAATATTTTATAAATTATATACAACAAAAAGCAAGAAAACTAAAACTACAATTTATTTACTAACGTCATCATAACCACAACTAAATTAAAATAACTAAAGCAACCAACCTAATTTCAATATAAACTAAATTCGTAATAAATCTAGAACCTGCCTCGACATAACGCTCTTTTTCTTACGGGAAGTTTCCGAAGACTAGTAATGAATGGGTTGAGCCTGAGCCGAGTAAAAAAAAGTCTGATAAAGTAAGTCTGTATTCATAAGTACTCGCGACATTTTTCTCGTGTGATCCCGTCTGAAGGCCTTATAATGTTTGTTGTTAGATTCTACTGCCTCTTCGGATAATTCCCCGATATATAATAAGGCACCACTTCAGTCAGCACCATGGATGAGGTCTTTGTGAACGGAAGCTGGGAGATTATACCACAGATATTCTTGAATTTAAAATTCGCGCGTTTTCCAAAGCATTATCATTAAATTTATCTGAATCAATATTAAAACCCGAGAACAACGCTTGTAAAATTGTGGAACAACGTTCAATCAAATCTTTATTTAAGCCAGTAATTTCAGCTGAAATTGCAGAATTAGAGAAAAAAAATCGTGCCTTATTTCAATCCTTCGATGTCCCGCTTCCGCTACTTCGTGGTTTGTCTAGTACTATAAAACCTAGTCTACGTCTAAACTCATTCTGTTATGTACAGAATGAGTTTAGACGTAGACTAGGTTTTATTTTTTTCGATCTGCTACTTGGCTCTTCTCATCATCTGCCCTGTCACTTCTTAACATCCATCCTGTAAGCAAGATCAACAAAATATTCGAAAAAGCGAATCCAAGAATATAAAGGTGATAGGCCAAACTCAAACCTACTTTCATCGTTTCATCAGGTTGTTTCTGTGTAAGCAAACATTTTGTTCATTTCTTTGGGAGCTGCTCCACAAATGTAACACTTACAGTATGATGATTCACTCCAAGCAGTACACACTTTACCATCCACCATAATTAACTGTAAAGAGTGTTGAATTCTGAAATCGCGGTTATTAAAAGTTGTTGGGAGTCAAATTACTTATCTTGTCTCGGAAGTAGGCTTCCTCTTCCTTAGATACTTCAGAGGTTTCTTTCAAAAACTGAAAGCGGATTTTTCCAAACTGTAATACTGTCTGAAGGGTAATTTAATACTCACGTAAGTGGGACTTATGACGTCACAAATAAACTACTGTCTTCTGTACAAGAGGGATCAGAAAAAGACTGTTTGTATTCACTTTGGCCTGTACTACCATCAAATCCCCACTTTCCAATCAAAGTCAAATTATGAGTGGAATCTGCTGGCACTCTGTCAAAAATTTTTTTTTGCGACTCAATGATTCTAGAAGTTCTAGAATACTTGAGTCGCAAAATCGAATAAACTTTGCAATTCAACTTCTGCTTTAGATTTTGAATCGGATAAGTTTTCGGAATAGCATTTCTTTTTAGCAGCCAGTACCTACACTTTGGTAAGATGGTAAAATGTCACATGCAGTTTTATTGTTAATGAAGTTCTTAATTAATAAATTTTGATGCTTCGTTAACTTAGCATCAACAAAAAAGGGATAAGACCTCGTCCGCATTTATATTCAGTCCCAAGCTAGTATTAGACGTATTGAGTAGTGCATTCACTGCAGAGTCATCTTCTTGAGATAATTATGCCAATCTTCTACGTTTCGAACGCTTAGAACATTCTGAAAAAGAAAACCTGGGGCGTCCGCGTGCGCATATGGCCCTAGCTAGTTCGCGTTTTCTTTTCTTTTTTCGTTTTTTTTTCTCATTACCTAATTCAATACATTCAATTTCTTTTAACCAATCTGAGTACTTATGCAAAAAAATTGATTTGACTAACATAAACTGAGACCGGAAGACCAAATCTCAAACAACGCACTCAAAAAAACCTTTTATATTTCCAAAATAGACAGTTCAATCTTTAATTTAAGAAATGTGAGAGTATTTCGCTACGTTTGAACTTTGTTATAAATACTGTGTGGCGTAGCACGTAAAAACACATCATAATAAGTCAAAAAAAAAACTAATTAGTAATAACATACCTTGATCTTGGAAATTCATGTCACTACTAACACTACTCGAAAACAATGCAATTCTGAGAACTCACCTTTACTCAAACCATAGTGCATGAGTTACTGATAAGCCGAGCTCAACGTAATGATGTGTTCACTTCGGAGTTCGAAAAATAATCATTATAGGTAATTAAATTGGGGGTAATTAAAATACAAAATACAAAAATTATTTATTGATATAAAACAAGATGTACAAAAACAGATAGATTTCTCTGACTCCTGCACTAGTGCTAACTGTGTTGCAGGAGCCAGTGTCCTCTCGTAGTACAGTACAACGACACAAAGTTTTGTTGTTTTATGACAACATTGATGATGAAATTTTTGCATTTATGACCTAAGGAGGTACCATCGTGCCATGTGCCATATTTCATCTAAATCCGTTCAGCAGGTTGAGCATGAAAACGTAGCAAACAAGCAAACTCACTTCCGCATTTAGTTAGGATTAAAGGAATGAAAGAAAATAAATTTCCCCTGACCCTCTTAAGAGATAGAATAGAATTTTCAAAAAACCTTTTCATGTGGAAAAAAAACCGACGACTGTTCAAATTTTGGATTTATGCTCTTATCAGTTAGGTAGGATTGGGCTCCATACGATTGACGGGTCAATTCTGGATAAAATAATAATGCACATAATTGTTGTGAAGAATTGTATTAAACTGTGATCTATCTGTTATAGGTTGGTTATTTACAGAGATGATATTTGATTAAAATTAAAACAATGCACGATCTATTCTGTAGAATATTCTTGCTCTTTTTTACTAATAAAATTAATGAGTTGCGTTGCCGCCTCAAGCATAAAATCTGTTGTTAAAGACGTGCTTTCTGTACTTGAGTTACCCAACTTCATCATGTGTTTGAAATAATTGAATACTTTTTTAGGAGAATTGACGCCATCAACACTTGCCTTGCCTAGCGGCCCATCATCAAGTTCACTAAAATCAAATGATTCTTTCGTGTTAGTAGCTCCAGTAGAAATATTTTTTTTCAAAGTCTTGTCTAACATAGTTTTGATGTCGGTTACGCTGTTTGCAGGTGTCAAACGAAATTTAACTGAATCTGGACTTTCAACCCCAGGTTCAGTATCAAGTCTTGATTTTAAATTGTGTTTGGAAACAATTCTGTCCATGAGTTCGTCCAACTGCGCTGTTATCACAGACGCCGCTATGTTTAGTTCATTATCAGATCGGGAATGGCGAGTGGTGGTTTCTTTTTCCATCTTTAACAACACATGACTATGATCTTCTTCAGGTTCCACCATTATTGTGTCTATATCATAGGCATGTTTTATTTTGTCAAGTAAAGCTTTAATATTGTTTCCTTTTCTAATATCCTCGTCATAGTCATAGGTTTCTCTCAGATCAATATCGCCTTTGTAGAAGTAATCATTCGGTAAAGCCAAGCCTCGTACATACAAATCTAACGCGCCTCCATATCTGGGTATGGTCATAGGCTGTCTATAAATACATTCAAATTTTCCTGTTGATGATGATGGATCTTTAGCATGATCAATAACAACTGGAAGAAATTCAAAGGATTATAGACTCACATAAGACTTAATGGTACCTACAAACAGTTTTATGACGCATTTAGTAATGTACAGTTCAATAATACATGGCTCGTCGTGAAACATACCTTTAATAACATCTGTTAGCACGGCAGGACAAATCTTTGCGGTAACGGGAGTAGTAGGGTTAAGATCCGGTCTTGAGTTAATCTCAATCAGCCATGGTTTATATTCTTTGTCGAGGACAAAATCGCAACCGTAAAGCTCAAAGCGATTCTTACTAACTGATAAAGTGTCCTGGCCAGTTAACATTATGCCAATAATAGACTTCTTCATTCCAGGATAGATGATTTTATCCCAGACCTTGCACTTGTCAATTCTGTTCAAATAATCTTTGTACTTTTCAGAATGCCACATGTTCGCGGGCGGAAGTTCTTCATGTCTTCCTGCACAATTATTATATTTCTTCTGAACTGCGTTGTTAGTTAAATGTATAGATTCATGATAGTTTTTAAGATTGTACTTCTGTGAGCTGAACTTCAAATAACAGTCTCGGTACATCCATATCACTAATGGATATGTGCTTGTGACCAAGCAGTACTGTCTTATATCAAATTTTGTTTCGTAAATCAATAGCGGCTCTTCTACAAACAAAACACATTAGATTAATGTATTTATTGTATTAGGATCCTATTCAAACGCAGAATAATTATGTTTAAAAAAATAATTTCGACCTCGCGAAGAATTATGTAGAACTTACCGAACTAATTGGTAATTACAAAAAAAAAAATGTTAGGGACGTACCGATGTATTTCTGAATGACATATTTATCGTTAGCTTTTTGTAGCAGGTCATCAATAACTGTCAATTTAGAAGCCAATCTTATGCCTCTACCTCTTGAATTATGTGCCGGTTTAATGATCCAAATGTTATGGCAACCTTCGCAACTTAATTGGGGTCGAAATTTATGCATTTGTTTTAGTAAAAATTTTGCGTATGCCATATATAGTGGTAACTTATTTTCTGTATCCTTTTGAAAGACGTCGTCCTTTCCTATTATTCGGTAATATTTTTTTAAGAAGTTATTCCATTGTCCTTTAGATGCGTTGCTTACGACTCGATCTATGTCTCTGTTCTCTTTTCTATACAAATATTCTTTGCATCTACACAATGCAAATAGCACCACATTCAAGGAAATATTTCCCTTGTCTACAAACACAGGCCTCTCGTTAGCAACCATTGAAACAACCCATTTCAACAAGCTAGTGCAAGCTGTAATTTTGTAGTCTTTTACAAAGCCTTCCATTTCCCCAGAATTACTAGTGCTATAGCTGCGCGGGCCAATTACTTCGGCCACATCTTCAATGTAGAACCAGTAATTCCTTTTCATCGAAGAGCACAATCCCTGCTTCGATGTCCACAAAGCATCCGTATTTAATCTGCTAACTATAGTTGGAAATTCGTTGGTCATGTCGATGACATTATTGGGGAGCACATCTCTTGTACCCCAAATAAAATTAGGTGGGTATTTGTCAACTAAGTTCGACAAGAACAATTTCTCTAATTCAGCGAGTACTTCGGGTTTCGTGGTAAAGGTGCCGTTTTTAATTTTAGATAGGTTCATTTTCTCTGCAGGTAGTTTTTCTACCCATCCCCGTTCCAGCAAAGCAGCTCGTACGGCATCACAGGAGCCGAAGACGGAAAATATTTTGTTGTCGCTTATAGCTTGGACAGCTTGGAGTTTTAATGATTTGTAACGAATTGATTTGGCCTGACATCTGCAAATTACATAACTTTTTTCTTTCGGTGAAAGCCCATCTGGACGATTAACGCCCTTATATTCCATGGACTTTTTCTTATTGATTATTTCCACCTTTCTTGTAAATTTCTCCGGGGGTTTTCTTTTTTTTACGTCGCCGTTGTCACAACATTCTGTTTTCTGCAAATAATACCAAAACCTCCGGTCGTGTAGGTATATTATTTGGAATAAATAAGTATAGCACCACATCAACACCGTCTAGGGATATTTTGTATAAAGTTGTTAACGCAAAAAATAGTGTACGGTTTTAAAATCTTTCGAAAAAAGCTTATTTTGTAGCCCTTTTTGTTTTAATTCCAAATCTGAATTTATAAAAATAATTAAAAAGAAAAGATATGCGCAGCATATTATTATTATGTATTTATTTCAGAGAATCTCCATTTATGTTACATTAAGTAAAATATAATAAATATAAATCACAAAATCATAAAATGTTGTGTGTTAGTAACAAAAATTGGACCAAAAATTATGTTAGTATTGTTAGTACCTAACTGAAGCCTATGTCTGTCTTTATCCACTGATCCTGGAGAGGACAGTCAAAACAGGCATCATTCTGCCTTTAGAATGCTGTTGCTGCTGCTTCGTAGACGGTGCAGCAAGGAGTTTGCTATATTGCGCATGATGGCTTGAAAGCCATCCGTCATCAAGTTCACTAAAATCAAATGATTCTTTCGTGTTAGTAGCTCCAGTAGAAATATTTTTTTTCAAAGTCTTGTCTAACATAGTTTTGATGTCGGTTACGCTGTTTGCAGGTGTCAAACGAAATTTAACTGAATCTGGACTTTCAACCCCAGGTTCAGTATCAAGTCTTGATTTTAAATTGTGTTTGGAAACAATTCTGTCCATGAGTTCGTCCAACTGCGCTGTTATCACAGACGCCGCTATGTTTAGTTCATTATCAGATCGGGAATGGCGAGTGGTGGTTTCTTTTTCCATCTTTAACAACACATGACTATGATCTTCTTCAGGTTCCACCATTATTGTGTCTATATCATAGGCATGTTTTATTTTGTCAAGTAAAGCTTTAATATTGTTTCCTTTTCTAATATCCTCGTCATAGTCATAGGTTTCTCTCAGATCAATATCGCCTTTGTAGAAGTAATCATTCGGTAAAGCCAAGCCTCGTACATACAAATCTAACGCGCCTCCATATCTGGGTATGGTCATAGGCTGTCTATAAATACATTCAAATTTTCCTGTTGATGATGATGGATCTTTAGCATGATCAATAACAACTGGAAGAAATTCAAAGGATTATAGACTCACATAAGACTTAATGGTACCTACAAACAGTTTTATGACGCATTTAGTAATGTACAGTTCAATAATACATGGCTCGTCGTGAAACATACCTTTAATAACATCTGTTAGCACGGCAGGACAAATCTTTGCGGTAACGGGAGTAGTAGGGTTAAGATCCGGTCTTGAGTTAATCTCAATCAGCCATGGTTTATATTCTTTGTCGAGGACAAAATCGCAACCGTAAAGCTCAAAGCGATTCTTACTAACTGATAAAGTGTCCTGGCCAGTTAACATTATGCCAATAATAGACTTCTTCATTCCAGGATAGATGATTTTATCCCAGACCTTGCACTTGTCAATTCTGTTCAAATAATCTTTGTACTTTTCAGAATGCCACATGTTCGCGGGCGGAAGTTCTTCATGTCTTCCTGCACAATTATTATATTTCTTCTGAACTGCGTTGTTAGTTAAATGTATAGATTCATGATAGTTTTTAAGATTGTACTTCTGTGAGCTGAACTTCAAATAACAGTCTCGGTACATCCATATCACTAATGGATATGTGCTTGTGACCAAGCAGTACTGTCTAATATCAAATTTTGTTTCGTAAATCAATAGCGGCTCTTCTACAAACAAAACACATTAGATTAATGTATTTATTGTATTAGGATCCTATTCAAACGCAGAATAATTATGTTTAAAAAAATAATTTCGACCTCGCGAAGAATTATGTAGAACTTACCGAACTAATTGGTAATTACAAAAAAAAAAATGTTAGGGACGTACCGATGTATTTCTGAATGACATATTTATCGTTAGCTTTTTGTAGCAGGTCATCAATAACTGTCAATTTAGAAGCCAATCTTATGCCTCTACCTCTTGAATTATGTGCCGGTTTAATGATCCAAATGTTATGGCAACCTTCGCAACTTAATTGGGGTCGAAATTTATGCATTTGTTTTAGTAAAAATTTTGCGTATGCCATATATAGTGGTAACTTATTTTCTGTATCCTTTTGAAAGACGTCGTCCTTTCCTATTATTCGGTAATATTTTTTTAAGAAGTTATTCCATTGTCCTTTAGATGCGTTGCTTACGACTCGATCTATGTCTCTGTTCTCTTTTCTATACAAATATTCTTTGCATCTACACAATGCAAATAGCACCACATTCAAGGAAATATTTCCCTTGTCTACAAACACAGGCCTCTCGTTAGCAACCATTGAAACAACCCATTTCAACAAGCTAGTGCAAGCTGTAATTTTGTAGTCTTTTACAAAGCCTTCCATTTCCCCAGAATTACTAGTGCTATAGCTGCGCGGGCCAATTACTTCGGCCACATCTTCAATGTAGAACCAGTAATTCCTTTTCATCGAAGAGCACAATCCCTGCTTCGATGTCCACAAAGCATCCGTATTTAATCTGCTAACTATAGTTGGAAATTCGTTGGTCATGTCGATGACATTATTGGGGAGCACATCTCTTGTACCCCAAATAAAATTAGGTGGGTATTTGTCAACTAAGTTCGACAAGAACAATTTCTCTAATTCAGCGAGTACTTCGGGTTTCGTGGTAAAGGTGCCGTTTTTAATTTTAGATAGGTTCATTTTCTCTGCAGGTAGTTTTTCTACCCATCCCCGTTCCAGCAAAGCAGCTCGTACGGCATCACAGGAGCCGAAGACGGAAAATATTTTGTTGTCGCTTATAGCTTGGACAGCTTGGAGTTTTAATGATTTGTAACGAATTGATTTGGCCTGACATCTGCAAATTACATAACTTTTTTCTTTCGGTGAAAGCCCATCTGGACGATTAACGCCCTTATATTCCATGGACTTTTTCTTATTGATTATTTCCACCTTTCTTGTAAATTTCTCCGGGGGTTTTCTTTTTTTTACGTCGCCGTTGTCACAACATTCTGTTTTCTGCAAATAATACCAAAACCTCCGGTCGTGTAGGTATATTATTTGGAATAAATAAGTATAGCACCACATCAACACCGTCTAGGGATATTTTGTATAAAGTTGTTAACGCAAAAAATAGTGTACGGTTTTAAAATCTTTCGAAAAAAGCTTATTTTGTAGCCCTTTTTGTTTTAATTCCAAATCTGAATTTATAAAAATAATTAAAAAGAAAAGATATGCGCAGCATATTATTATTATGTATTTATTTCAGAGAATCTCCATTTATGTTACATTAAGTAAAATATAATAAATATAAATCACAAAATCATAAAATGTTGTGTGTTAGTAACAAAAATTGGACCAAAAATTATGTTAGTATTGTTAGTACCTAACTGAAGCCTATGTCTGTCTTTATCCACTGATCCTGGAGAGGACAGTCAAAACAGGCATCATTCTGCCTTTAGAATGCTGTTGCTGCTGCTTCGTAGACGGTGCAGCAAGGAGTTTGCTATATTGCGCATGATGGCTTGAAAGCCATCCGTCCGTACGCGCTTCAGCAAACATACCATACGCGCTGCAACGCCACGTCAACCCCATCAGCATCCTAAAAGCGTTATTGCACAGGGTGGGCAGGGCTGTCTAGGTTCGCTGCGTATGTTTTACCCACCGGCCACTTGAGTAAAACGACTGGCGTACGTACGTCTTAAAAATTGTTATCTTCAGCTCGTTAGTGCAACGTGCGCACCTGCGAGTGAGCATATTGCCTCTTACCGCCAAGGCCCTGCGCTCCCTTTCTATGTCCTCGTCATCCTTATGGTCGCCTGTTACTATTTGACCCAGATACTTAAACCTGTCCACTACTTTTAAGGCTGCATCTTTAAGGCTGCATCGTTAAGGATGACAGGAGGATCATATGCAGGATAGTATGATGAAGCTGCTCTAAATACTAGAATTTCACTCTTTTTGGAGTTGTATTTAAGCCCGTGTGACATCACAAATGCCTTACACTGAGACACTAGATTCCTTAATCCGCTGATTGTGGGGCTCAGAAGCACCATGTCGTGACGTTAATGGCCTATCAGAGCGAGGTAAATCTTCCATCGCATCTCGACCGCTTTTGAACGCTTTGCTCATCAGTACACATGTTTTTGATAAAGTCAATTCACCGTAACCTTCTGTAACATTTTCAGTGACTCTGAACGCGAAATTCCATTGGCGATGCAAAATTTAAGACAAACTCTTTGTTCGATGTTTTTGTCCATTATGAAATTCGCAATACACACTAGATAAGATCTAACTAAAAATAGCACAGTATTTAATTTGTATCAGATGTAACTCAAGCTGCGCCCCAAAATGGAAAACAGTTGTGCCAATCTAACAACAACAAAAAAATAATGAATTTGGAACCATAAACAAATCATCCATTCCCGATACTTTTTTGTCAGAATGTATGCATCATGCAGCGGCGCCATTTAACGAGAGAGGAAGTGTTAAGGGCAGTAGGCATGCTCCATGCTGGGGCTACTCATCGGAGTATTTCTGAGGAGATTGGAACAAAACAAAGCTTGATATCAAGGTTACGGTCACTATCATGCTACTGGTGAAGTGGCTGAAAGACACCCAGGCGGGAAGCGCCTAACTACCCAACGACAAGACTGATTTTTGCAAATTGCAAGAAGACAAATAAATGTTACGGCCATAGAATATATTCTAAGGTTACGGCCATGTAGTTGGTTCAAAGGCTCCAGTCAGAGCACCAGTTGCTTGTGAGTGACCAAACTGTGAGGAGAAGACTGCTTGAAGCTAACCTTCATGCTCGTAGACCGCTTCGTACTTTGGGCGAAGATTACTGTGGGCTCGTGAACATTTGCTTTGGGAAGATAACCACTGGTCTGTAGTGCTGTTTACCGATGAGTCCCGATTCGGTTTACCTCCCGATTCGAGTTTCCTGGTAGTAAGGGCCGTCTGTAACACCCTCAGGAAGTCCATCCATACCACAGCGGGACACTTATGGTTTGGGTTGGAATTCGTATTGGTGGAAAAACAGGTCTTGTTTGAATCAGAAACACCATGACCGCTGAAAAATTACTAACCAGGTGCTAGTACCAAAAGTCTACCCCCATCGATTACAAATATGCCAAGAATTCACGCTCATGGTCGACAACGCCCGCCCGTCCGCACACAAAGCGAGTGGACTGAGTGGAGTAGCCCGCGCAATCACCAGACCTAAACTCCATGTAGCACGCGTGAGACATGCTCCAAAGAAGTGCTTTGAAGAATTTTCCTGCAAACATTGCGACTGAAGAGCATATTTTGCCAAAAAATATGCTCTTCAGTCGCAATGTCCCAGGTCCTGCTAAGATTAGCAGGACCTGGGACAATATCCCGCAGCAACAGTTTGATAACTTGATTCAAAGCATGAAAAACCGTTGCAGGATCGTTTTTAACGTCATGGATGGTTTTACTGACTATTAATTGCAAAAAACGGAATATTTTCGCCTTATTTTTCACTTTTTCTTGAAAAAATAACATTCATTGTTAGTTTCACCGTTATTTCATCTATATTTAGATACAATTTTACTTACGCACTAAATATTTTTTTGTTTTATTCTGAAGTCTAATCTGATAAACGGGCTTCCTAAAAATATTTTCACGTAGTATGTTATGTTATGTTTTTTGAGTAAATAGAGAAAATCCGAAATATCCCTAGACGGTGTTGATGTGTAATTTGTAAAAGGTATATCATCATACTTTATCTGGTTGAAATTGTGAAATATGAATACAACAGTCTTTGATTTCATGTGAACAATTGAGTTTTGCAGCATGTCTTTTACGTGTGGTTCCGGTTGGTTTCTGTAAATGGAAATAAATAATTAAACTGTGACAATTAAGTCTGATTTGACGTTTCTCATTAGTCAGTATACATGCAACGATAACTTTGTATGAGCGCCTAATCTAGAAATCGAAAATCTAGTTCATCCTTATTAATTACTATGTAATCCATAAGCTGCGCCCTGTAACAATGCGTATCCTTCGTAAGCACCAAGATTCACATCATAATGGAAAAATTCATTAAAAAACACGAATTATCGGTGATTGATACTCCGACAGGACGTTATTACAATGTCATGTCTTTGAGTTGCCGTAGTGTTGTGACCCCTAAAAGCCGTTTTTTTTACCGAATAAACTCGAATGTTCTGAAAAATCTAATCTATACTTTTATAAACGTACATTCAAAAAAGAAAGAAAGGTAAGGTTTTTAAAGCAACCGATTTAATCCCATCACTACAAAGTACCTATCCATAGTTACCTTTTTTCGCTTGAGAGTGTTCTTTTTTCGCCTCGGCATTTTTAAGTAAGTGGTTTCATTTTTATTCAAGTTCAAGGGTATCTCTACAAAGTAAGAAAAAAAAAACATGGGATAAAAAATACATAAATAAAATACACCGTAAGACGTAGATAACTTGAAAAAATAAAACAATCAGAACCACATTTATGCATCCATGCCACTTTACAAAACAAAAAAAAAATTATTTTCAAACCCATACAATTCCTTTACCTCTAACTAAACTAAACGAAATCAATTTAGACTCAGTCCACTGCTTTATCTATACCTTCCTAGTTACCATATATGTACATACTTAGATAGGGTACCTTTGGGTAGGTTCAACACGAAAGTATGTTCCGCGATCAATCTATAGGTTCTTTTGTATGTATAAATCAATTGATGTACGTTAGTCTGGTCCATTCAGTTAAAATGAACTATTGCGCCATCTCAATGATGTCAACCTTTATTTCAATAGATCATTGAATGGCAAAAATATCGGCACCTGCCTGCGGCTGCTGCCCAACCTTCGGATCAGTCTTTCTTGCTTACTACTGTAGAACTACTTATTTAAACATCTAAATACTGTATATTATCTACGCTTTACGCACTGCATAAATTAAACAATTACCTCTTCAATTGGCAACATTTTTCTGTAATTGTATCGTATGTGTTTGCAGTTTGTATTTTTTTTTGTTACCTACATTATAATTTTAGAAATAATTTACAGAAAATTTTGACAGAACACACTAACGTACGTTGACGTTATAGACATCTGATTTCTGACATTTGACAGAAGTTTAAGTACATAATTTGTTACCGAACAGTATCTATTTATTGCTTGGAGAGGTTGTAGGGGTTGTAGCGAGAATAATAAGATTCATGAAGAGTATCTGCAAATAAAATAGTAACACATTATTTTTTCTAATACTTTATTTTATATTAAGTATAGAATCTTAGAATTTGAACATGCCAACAGTCGATAGCGAAAAATAATATTACTTTAACAATCTCAAATGTGAAAATTCGACATAACATTACGAAGTCTTTTAAGTTTTACATTATTTCATAAACTACTTACAACATTTAATATATCAAACATTAAGCGAACGATTTCGAAGCGTTCGAACGATTTCGAAGGTGAATAATATTTGAACACAAGTATAGAGAACTTATTTCTTTCTTTTCAAGAAAGAATTTGATGGTTCGTCATTTAAAGGCGAAAGAACGACCCTGTACGGCGTATATATCGAAGAGCAACTCTTTGAAAACGATATATTTTTGTTTTTGTTTCTGTTATTACCCTGTAATTTGCAGATGCTTGTGCCTATCGCGCTTAGTTTTTTTAATGAGTCAGAGTCGTCCAGACTATTTCGACGGTTTACTGTATCACCAGATTTGCGATTGGAGCTAACTACACTCGATTTGGCGAGTCGCACGGACCCGGTAGGTTCTGGTCTGCTAACTACTTTATTCTGAACAGATATTGTAGACCGGAGAATACTAGCGGTTTCCCGCTCCCATTCAATAGGGTCTATATAACAACGTTTATTACCGACCGACCTGTCAACCTTGCTCTTCTCAGCTTTGCTCGCTGAATCAGTCCGGTATTTACTGGTCTGATTAACGATCTGACCTTCATCAGGTCGACAGCATGAATGAGGCACGATTCGTCGTTTACATTCCGTATTTCTTTCTCGTCTTCCTCGATGAATCCTAAAAGAAAGTGATGTTTTACGCTTTTTCGGTGCGCTCTTTAACGAGATGCTGGATTTGACCACAGTGATAGCTTGGCGTACCGTGAGTGTGTCTTTACCACCTAGTACAATACCTTCCTTATTAGTAGGCAAAGTATCATAAGGGTTCAACCAAGTGAGGAAGTCTGTGATGATGGGGCCGCTGTACTCGGGCGGTATGTGTTGATCTTGGTCTACTATGATGGTGTCGCCGGAGGGCACGCGCGGTTGTATCGGGATGGCAACACTCTTCGGCTCGTGCTTACGCTCTTTGTACTTCTTGACCACCCGCTTGCCATTAATACATAAAGATAAACCAAGATACGCTGGAGCTTTCGGTACTGATTGTTTATAAGCCAGTTCAAAAGTTCCTGTATCAGCCTCAAGACTGTAGCGCCGATCCAGAACAACTGTGAAAAAACATTTTCTTAATTTATTTTTGAATGCGGCAAACGTAGGGGAGGGTGGGAAAAAATGAGACTCGGGGCATAACGGGAAGCTGTTTATGTGCCAGTCGCACAAGCGTATACAAGTCGACAGAAGTGTCATTCGTTCGTTAGTGAGTCGCCATAAGTGAGTCAGTTTTAGTGTCGTGGCTGTCTAAAACAGTTTTTGAGGGTTTTGTTATTTATTTTCGTATAATATACTCTTGTGTAGTGAAGGAACTACATGACGTGCATTAAGTTTAAAACCATAAGTTAGTGGGAGTGGTACTAACCTATTTAAATTCAAATTTATTTTTACGATCAACTTGAAAAAATTATTATTTGGGACATAATGGCTATGCGTTATGCCCCGTTTTCATATAAGAAATTTTATTTAATATTTGTTATATGGTTTTAGTTTCTTCACAGTCATTGAACCTCTCGCGTTCACTTCAAGGGCTTAAGAGAAAACACCTTAATACGAAAATATTATTGCAATTCTCAAAGAATTAAGGAAAGAAAACAGCTATACTTATACTATACTACAAAAAGAATTGACTTAGGAAAGGAATGGAAAATATGAAGAAAACTGCACCTAAGAAGAAAAACGACCAAAGAAAAATTACCAATCCAAATCTAAGGTAAGAAACAAAAGCAAAAGGAAGCGTGCCGTCAGATGAGGGTCGGGTCGCGTGGCACACAAATCCTGCGCATGAGAAGGCGCTGATGATGACGAAGCACACATTTGTGCACAATATTTGCATGACTAAACTGTATCCTAAATTTTCCCCTGTGCGATTCCTCTATTGCCCCGACTATTGGGCAATATGGAAAATTTTAACACTTGTGATTATCTCCTAATAATTAAGAAAATTAATTGATTAAGCCTAAAACTACAAATTAAAATAATGAATTCTAATTAAAAACTTCATTAAAATATTGTTGAATTTCGTATACATGACTTTTTTTGTTTTAAGTATCCCATTTTGCCCCACCTTCCCCTATTCTTATTGAGCTACATTAATTACCTTTTATAACGTCCTCCAGACATTGAGGGCATAACCGGGCAGTGACAGATGTAGTAGGTGCTAGGTCAGGACTAGAGTTAATTTCAATGAGCCACGGAGTGAAGTCTTCAGTCAGCATGAAATCGGCTCCATACAGTTCGAAGCTATTTTGTCTTTTATCCATGGTTTCCTGGCATGCTAACATTGCGCCTATCAAGCATTGTTTAATTCCAGGATATATTTTCTCTTCCCACAGTTCATATTTTCCTATCTGTCTTCAAATACCCAATAAAGTTGTAAGTATTATATATTAGTGTTGAAAGTATTCAAGGTGTTTTTTTTCATTCTTACCTGAGATAAGCTTTGAAAGTATGGCAGTCCCACATATTTTCATCGGGTAAAGCTTTGTCTCGCTCATCGGTGTTTTTATATTTTGTCTGAACTGCATTATTCGTGAGATGAACAGATTCGTGGTAGTTCGACAAACTAAATATTTGTGAGCTAAATCTGAGGTAGCTGTCCCTGTAAGACATAAAAAACACTGCAATATGTCTACACGTTACGACAAAATTAAAGACTATTGGTGCTCTTACTTGTAGACCCAAATCGTTAATGGCTGACAATTCGTTATTAGAAACCACTGCCGTATATCGAATTTAGTATTGTAGATAACTAGCGGATTTTCTGTAAGCAAAGATGCTGCATGTAGTTAGCATGTGAACCATATTCATTGATTCAACAAAGAGACCAGTTCTACAATACCGATATATTTCTGCACGACGTATCTAGTTTTCTGAGCCGGTATGTTGATCAGGCCTATTATATCTTTTATGTTATTCATGAGCTGAATGCCTCGACCGCGGCACTTATTTCCAGGCTTCACGATCCATATGTTAAGAACCCCATCGATGTCTATTTGAGGCCAGTACTTCGCCATTGTTGCTAAAATTTTCAAAGCTCTTCTTTCCAATTGCCTGTAAAAAAAAAAAAACTGAAACGAGTGACCAATTCAAAAATGTACAGTACCCAGCTGTTAATATATCGCACATGGAGTTTTAGAAGTTCGGCTTTGTAAATCATCCTCTCTGCCTCCGTGCAGTTACAGTCTAGAACTCCTTGTGTGAAATGAACGGCCGCGTACAGAAAGTTGCATGATCGAATCTCACAACGCGTCAGTGTTGACATTCAATTCGCATACTAGCCCGGAGAAAATAAATATTGATGAATTCTTTTCAGCGATGCAATCATTATACAGTGATCTAATAACTGCAATGTTGACAAAAAAAATGTGTACACAAATAGCGACAAAGGCAATGAAAGCGAAATGTATGCGTACCGAATGCTGGAGTTTTTGTCATCCATAAATTTTGCTTGCTCATGGACCAAGAGATAATGATGCGTCAGAAACTGATCCCACTCATGCTCCCATACATGTTGCTGGTCTTCAGTATCATCGATGTCCTTATGGGTGAGGAACACTATATATTCGTTCAATCTGCTTATAGCAAATTCTATTGCGCTGAATGGAACTTTCCCGTGATTCTCAATAAGACTTTGCTCGTTGTTGTTTTGTAATGCTTTCGATAGCCATTTAAGGACACTGATGCAGGCTGTTATTCTAAAGTCGTCGACAAATTCCTCGAGGCTGTCCGAGTTGTGAATGTTGTAACAACGTGGGAATTTTGTTAATGCCACTCCTGGTTCTGTATGCCAGTGCATTTGCGTCAGGGAGCTTGTTAGACCTTCTTTTGTGGTGAAAACTGATCTGCAAAATCTATTAAAACAAAATAAATATTAGGAAAGCGCACTTTCGAATGACTGTTTCAAGAAATGTTGTTTGTATGGTTACCTGCTTATCATAACATCCTTGTTACTTAGCAACCAGTCGTACTTATCTCTCTTGGTTGTCCAGAGAAAGTCGACAGAGTAGTGCTCCATGAATTTGTACAAAATCATTCTTTCCACTTTAGATAACTCTTTACCATGCAATTTTTTGGGATCTACAGTTGTTGGAGGATGGCGGACCTTGAAAATGCCGAATTTAATCAATCAGAGTAAATAGATTATACTTTACCCAAAATGTAAGCTACGAAATATTCAGGCGTAAATTTAATTGAATTTAGTTTTCAAACTATCGAAAGTTTGGTTTGGGGTAACATTCGTACAATCGCCTACAATCGCCTACAATTTTCGGCCAATTAGATTACATCTATAGACAAGTTGACCACTAACTTACCCCCGGTGGTAAACTTTGGAATACCTTATGGGACTCATATTTCTCAATCCACCCTCGATCGAGGAGCGAGCGGCGCACCGCTGGGAATCCTCCGCCTTTTATCATAAACACTTTACGTTCTTTCATAGCGCTGTCAGCGATCTTTTTCAGCTCATTCCATCTTTCGGTGCTCACCCAACTTTTGTATTGCTTTAATTGCTCGGTTGATGTAGAAGTTTCTATCAAATAACGAAGAGTGATATTACTATAACGAACATGCTCTAGTTAAATGAGACAGCGGTAGCTCTGAACTGCTCCACAAACCTGGTCCATGTTCAGACTTGGACAAGGAGATAGCACTCGATGGCCGCAACTCCTTCTTGGACGTGCTATCTCGATGTATCCTCGAGTCTGACGCACTCTCCTCAAGCTCCATCGTTACAGCCATGAGCCTCGCTTGCCACCCACTCGAATTCTGCAACAGATCAGTCTGTTACACCTGATCAACATTTTAGTATTAAATTTTTGACTTCATGTAGACGTGTACACAGTTCGAGAGCCTAACTTTGACTGGCCGACTAAAAATAACCGGGTAGTGCAATAACCTACTTTATTTTAACCTACATCGGGGGTCCTTGGCTATCAGTAGCATCCGTGCACATCCCCGCCTGGCACCTGTGCGAATGACGTCATAAAGTACCTACCTCCCTGGGAAATCGTGCATAATGTAGTTACACGGAAATTAATAAACCCAAATTACTCTTACCTTCTATTATCAGGCCAGTGCTCAGAAAACTAGGTTAAAAACGAACGCAATAGCATTCGTAAAATAAAAACTTGATGTTGTTGAAAACCAAACTGGAAATTTATAATTTTAACATTTTCATTTTCTTTAGCCAATATTGGTCATGATCTAATATGAAATATAAATAAGTAAAATATCCTCTCTTTCTAATGTAGTGTTTTACAGAATGACCAGATTGACATTTCACAAGTTGGCTTCGGCGCTTTTGGCTCTTTAACTACAGATGGACAACATCGTATTTCAAAAAGGTTTTAATCAATTAATTAAAATAATATACCTGTCCCTCAACACACACAAGGACAGTAAGCTAGCCGTACATACCGCTTGCATGCCGCAAGACCTAAATAATAAGCGAACATTAATTAATGGCCCTTGTAGCCCTATGAAGCATGAGGCTTCAGGGGCTAGTGCGAATCTTGGGGTTCATTCGATTAATAGAGTATGGTCAAACCAAGCTAAGGTCGGTGAATTTCATTCATTCACTCTCCAAATCTCTAAGACTCCGACCATCGATCGGTCTCTTCCTCTGAAACATGTTAAATTTCATCTGGTGAAATTGCACGCTCGAGTTCGTAGCTTCCTAAAATATAGAAAGATGTCCCGTTAATCTTGGAAAAAATACTGAAAAGAAAAGCTAGCTGCGAACACAAGCTATGAAGCTATGCGGATCACCCCGCTCCCATAGTAGGTTTGATAGATAAAATGCGGGACATACTTTTGTGTTTAAAGAAAATTTATTCTCATAAAAGACTGTCACTTACATGAGAAATTCATTATTAGGATGCTTATTATTAGGAATTTCGTCGTTAGTTTTTTAGTATAAGCAGGTACTTCATTGTTGCATTCTGTAGTACTTGCCGGTTATTGATAATTTTCGACTACTTACATGTCGAGCAAGTTGTACTTTTAATACATTATACTGCTTACATTTTATGGTCGATGGTGGCTTAGTACAAATATCGGCGCCTGCATAGGTAAAAATTGTTTTGCCGAGCTTCGTTCTTGTCTTTACAAAAATTACAAATATAAAAAATGTTGAAAAATTTAATAAAAAATTAAAATATTTTATTAATATTAATTATTTGCTTACATGAAGTTAAATTAAAATTATTCATAAGTTAATAACTACGTAATTACACACATTACATGAAAAAGAAACACATTATTCTATTCAACACTTGTCAATACTAAAAGCTCTTGAGCTTCGTCAAGTAGTTCTTTTGGTATATCACAATACTTGTTCTATTTAAGCTAGATATATATGGGTCAGAAGTATACAACAGGATGTGCAGAACGTCTTCCATTGTTGCTGATCTGGAATACTTTCGAGCGTGATTAAACCAATACTTCTTAAAGTCTTTATTACGAGCTTCTTGCGCATCTTCAGGTAATTGGCCTATTGGCAAAACTGCAAAATGCTCGGTCATTTTGGTGCAATCTAAAAGAATTTTATGGACTGAAGATGGCATATATATAGTACCAGTTATATTTACCCAATAACTGTGCAGTCCCCGGCGTATATTCACCAAACATTACTGCGTGTACAGAAAATCCCGATGACATGGTTTGTAGAATTATGTATAATCTCTTGATCAACTCTTCATCAATACCCGTTATTTCTGCAGAACATTGATAGTTTTGGAAGAATCTCCTTGCCGTATTTCCATCATAGCAGTTTCCGGAACCTTGACGAGGTTTATCAATGTGTAAACCAAGCAATTCCCGGAAACGAGTTTGGACGTACTTCTTTTTTTCTTCTTTAATCTTTTTGTTCTCTGGAGTCGATGCAGTCCACTTTTTAAATCCTAGGCTATAAGAAGTATGCAGAATCATTTCCGTACATCTTATCCACGCATGTAAGGTAGACAGTCCGTATTTAAATGCATCTTCATTCTCAATTCTTGCAGTTACTTTTGTTAGATCGTTCATCAGTCTAGGAGTTGCTCCACAAACAGTGCATGAAGCACTCGATGGTGTCTGCGTTAACACTTGAGCAACTTTACCGTCGATCATAGTCATGAACAGCTCATGTCTTACTTCTATAATATTACCTTCTATTGCTGCAGGCGTTCGCGTTGGAGTTAATTCATAAATTTTTGCTCCGAGTTCACTTGCAACAGCTTTAGTTAGAGTTTATTTTGCTAATTCCAGAGAAATGGGTCTACAATATCTAACTGAAGAGCATGTCGGATTTGGCCCTTTAACTGCTTTACTTTCTCCATCCACTAGTTTCAATGGTACAAGTGAAACTATAAACATGTTAGCATCCGAGATTTGTACATTTTCTTCAGGTATAACTTGTTTATATTCACTTTGTCCCGAGGATCCATCGCAACCCTATTTGCTATACAGCTTGAGACGGCTGAACGTTTTTGACACCGAGTCTATCTTTATAATACGCCAGGCAGTATGATCTAAGAGATCTTGAAGGTTCACTTTGCCACTTATATTCGTTAAGGTTATGCTTGAAGCAAGAGGATAGCAATCCTTCTTTGCTTCAGCCAAAGTTTGGTATGATGGAAATACAGAAGTTCTTCTCAACAAGTCTCAGCATCAGGTAGGAATATTTAACTTTGGATAGATCGGTTTCAAAATATATACATAATGCTTCTTCTTTGTTAAAGGACCATCTGGACTTCGTAAAATGAGTTTTTTCTCCTCCTTTCCTGTATTTCTAACAATACTCACATTCGAAGCTTCGTCATTTTCACCCATAGATCGCAAACCGTGTACATAAGCGTAATGCACATGCCCCATTCCATATTCCTGGAGTAATTCCAAGTTTTTACGTTTTTTTGTACTCTCCAAACATGCGTCATATTTTATTGGTCTACCACGATCTGCAGATGTATTCAAGTCAGAATTTGCAGATGTTGAGGTGCTGCACGAATTAAATGGTACTTTAAACTCGCCATCCAATTTGTGTTTTGGCACTCGAAACGATCTTGTTTTCACCCATTTTTGGTTGCAAATTGTTATCAAATTTCTTTGTATACTTACTTTGCATAACCGTATTCACATCTGTTGTTGATAAATGGAAATTGTCCAAATGTTGTTCAATATCTGAAGTACTTTTCTCGCTTATTATCGGAGCACATTATATCGCCTCGAAAACAAACGAATTCACTCATTTTGAGCTCTTTTTCAACAAATTAACAGTTACTGAGGGAAGGTATACGGACATTTTGACGAACACGCTGAAAACCGGAGTATTTATAGGACCCTAGTTTCAGTAACTTGTGTAAAACCAATGAGAAAATTGATAAAAACAGTTCTCACAGGAATGCTGTAACCAATCTGATTATAATTACCACAACAGATAAGAACTATGCAATAATATTTTTATCAAATGTGTGGTTAAAATGACCACTGCAAAAAAAACTTAATTGAAAATATTTTTCGGTCGACATTTTTGCTTCTAGCTCGAAATCTCTCGACGCAGGTTTTTTTATCTCCTTGTACTAGTGAACAGTTAAGGAATCTTAAAAATGTCATTAACTCGACATCGGCAGCCATCGGTAACAAGGAAATCGCACTAGAAAATTGAAAAGACGGAAAACTTCATTATGACACTTAAAAATTAAATAAAAATAAAAATATTTCACATAAAACATAACGCAGTTATAAACTAGTGATCTTGAGCAATCCAAAAATGTATAATACTTATATATTCCCTTGAAGAACATAGAAAATATATTAAGTTGACCTTCCGTGAGTAATCTAGTGAATATAAAATTATCAAAGTATAAAGTATGGGTGTTATTTTATACGAGTACACTTAAAACTTTTTTTTTTGCTGCTTTGTCGGATGCTGTCATCTAAGAATATAAAACAATCAAAACGACAGTATTACGACTTTTGTCGTTTAAGTATTATCCATACTTAAACGACAAAAGTCGATTCGAAGAAGATCTAAACATGATAAAACAAAAAAAATATTTATTTGATGATTGAAAAAATATTTTATTGACGGTCATCGACGATGAAATATCAGTAAAGAATCAGTATTTTTTGTGTAAACTTCACAGACGTGATTGGTATCGTTATCTAAACACGATAAAACATTTTTTTTCAACTCATACTTCATGTAAGAACACTACCAGCGGTCGTTTATCCCTAAAAAGTATGCGAAGTTTCACTAGTTAATTTAATTTGACCATGTATATTATATGTAGTATGTATATAATATGTAGTTGATCGCTGACTGTTCACTCGCTTGGCGGGCAGAACACTCGCTGAGAGACTCTCGCTTCGACATACGCATACCAGCTAGTGATTGGGCAATCATTGTAGTTACTCGTCGCACTCGCACACTCACTCATAGGGACTTAAAAACAAATGAATGAATGAATGAATGAATGAAATGCTCCGATCCCAGCGTGGTTTGACCAGACTCGATTAATCGAATGAACCCCAAGATTTGCACTAGCCCCTGAAGCCTCATGCTTCATGGTGCTACAAAGACCATTGCATATCAAGGAATAGACCGAGGGGCACTGTAATGGTAGGGAAGACGTGCCCTTAGAATAGGAAGGATTAAGAGCCTACGGAGTATGCACCCTAACGTAAGCATGGGATTAGTGGAGAGGCGGGTGATATTTGTCTATTGGAGGGCATCTTTTAACGATGTCACAGCAGGGTTGATTCAGGTCGAGCTTCATCGGTGAATCTTTAAGCGGGGTTCAGCTGGTTTCTCGGCTCTTTTCTATGTCACTGCTCTGCTGTGATAAATGTTGCTGTTCTTTTCAATGTCTTCGTCTGAGTTCTCGCTACTGACCGTTTCCGGTTTTTGTACATCTCGTTAGCGGCGTTCTTGATCTTCCACCGTGTCCATCGAATAATTGTACGCTTGTCGAAATAATTTTAAGTCTTGAGCTATCGTTAGAGTCTCAAATGTTGTTCCAAAAGTAGTATGGGCACTGTTGGGTATGGAACCCAACACAACACATTGCGCATGGTCTGCACGCACAGGCCGCGTGTTTAGCGCGTCGCGGCGACGATACGGTTCGGCCCGATGACCACTCGCTTCTTCTCACTTCTCCGCGACTGACGATACTCCTCTTACTTTAGTTTCGTTATTAGCTGAATATCCGGTACAGTTTTATTATTGTTATAAGCACGTCATTAAACCCTTGCCTTAAATACAGTAGTCCACTCTTTAGATGATCCCCGCGCTAACATTAGTCCTTCAAGAATCTCGCCGTCTTAATTTCAAAAGTAACGGTCTCAAAAAAAAAAACTTCGAACTCGAAGCTTTTCAGTTGCGTTCTTCAACGGGGCAGCTCCAGCAGAAATCGTCAACACCTTGTTGAAGAAGCTTCGCGTAGCACTGCACACGCCCAGGGGACGAAGTCGGGCCAAGGAGAACTAAAACTTGCAGATAATCGTTTATACAGTGGATGGTTTACACATTTTGTGAGTTTGTTCCAGTTTGTTCCTTATTCATTAATTTACTTAGTCTCATTCCATATGTTTACCAACATTTAATTGAGTGTTTTCATTTGTCTTCAAGTCTTTTAGTGGCAATCATTCTTATTCATAGCCTTATATTTATCTAAAGTCACTTACGAGTTTATGCTTATAAAGCTAAAATATAACGGTTAGGATAATCCATCTGTTTACACCATTCCTTCACTTCACTATATCAGTTGATAACACGGCGACGTGCTTCCTTGTTATCTTCGCATCAGCTGTTCCTTATTTTATTATTTTAAACGTTGCCCCACACTAGGAATTACTCCTGTATCGTGGGTGCGTTCACAAACATAAAACTCACATACACAAGACACCCAGACCCGGAACAACCATTTATAGGTCATACAAATATTTGTTCCGTGCGGGGATCGAACCCGCGACACGCAGCGCAGCAGCCGATCGCTCAACCACTGCGCCAACCGTGCCGTTAAATTCGCACCAAGTCATTCATAATCATAACTCATAAGCTAGCTCATTACATTTCGTATTGATTTTATAAACTGTTTTGTTATCTCTTCTCTAATAAAATGATTTTTGCGAGTTTGCTGGTGGTGCTGCTATGAATCGTTATAACCATAAATCTTAATTTATTTCAACATCATATTGCAGGCACTGGTTAATAGAGTGTACAATCTTAAATAGAGAAAGGTGTCTGTGATAGAAGGGTCCTGAGTTACAAATCAGTCAGCTCTCTTAGATATGGCATGTTAATTTACAGAACGGTTGGAGCATAGGGACTTAAAAACAAATGGTACAAAATTATTAACATAAAAATAAAATGTTTCATTATTTTAAATAGATAACAGAATTAACAAAAATATGTAACAATTAAAAAGTGTTTTTCAAAAACACTTACTAAAGTGCAACAGTAATATATCTGTAACCGATATTTAAAAGAGATCAGTGTTCTTATGTGTAACAGGTAAACGCTAAGTAGCCAAAATAACTGCAATCCTGACTGGATTAAGGATATTTTGGCATCGCCACGTCTTACTGACCGCCGCGCGTTGTTGCGGTACCGTGCAATTATACCAAAAACTGCTTATTTCAGTTACACATATTATTAACACATTTATAAGGTTATACTTTGATACTGTAACATTATTGTATCTGTTACATTTATAGATGTGTTTCTTTTAAAAGTGTGTTATAAGCACTTAGAACGGTCACAGTTTGAGATGTTTGAGTCCCTGCTCGCTCATAGCCCAGCGACAAAACTATCCGAACTAACCACTCGCTGCTCGTTGCTCGCCAACTCGTTGCTAGTTTCTAGTTGCTAGCTCTACTCGCTTCGCGCAAATCTTCGGCGTTGGGACAGACATGGTCAGCAAATCTGTACTTAATTCAATATTAAATCAACGGTCATACTTACCTAATTATTCTAGGTATTCAGTCAGTACATAATATTTCAATTACACCGTTCAAGGTGTAACTGAAATGATAGGTCAGCAAATGTGAATCATTTTGAAGGATAATGCTAATCCATTGCTTCTTATGTTGAAAAAATTTGCCTCCTCAACAACGTAAGTAACGCAATGAATGTTGTTGAACTGTCAAAATGTAAGCGGTTGCTACTGAAAGTGTGTTACGCAATTACCCCGATGCTTTATAATTTTCAAGATTATTTCGTCTATAATTCAAATAAAATGCCTGACTATGCCGATTGAGTTGTAATTATTTCGTTGCGTGATCAACATTTTATTGTATAGGTCATATGAACGAAATATCATCGCCGTTTTACAGACAGTTCCAGCGCCATGGTAGCCCGCGAAATTCAAGATTTCTTAAGTTTTTTAGAATTTGCTAGTCATTGCAGCATTAGGTAGTATGTATTTAAGAATGTTGATAAACATACGATTTGCGACCGTAACAAGTATGTATTCACAAAATCCCGAAATTTTCAAATAATCTATAGTTCATCAAATATCATTACGATTATATGAACTTAGAGGGTTGTATTGATGATTTCAGTGATTTTAATTTCGATCTCCGTGATTATAATTCTGTAAATACAAACGTGTTTGACCTTTCGGCAAGAATTTCGAGTACACAACACCGCGCGCGATAGTCAAAGAAAACAATCAACATAACTTTGACTTTTGATCGACTTTGGAGTGGTTTTATCGATTTCGGTTCAGTTGGAAGGCGCCACTCCGAAGCTTGTTGAGAAGTTTGCATATCAAACTCGTAAACCCACGTCTTGTCACCAGTAACAATGCGTTTCATGAATATTGGGTCGGAATTGACTCTTTCTAGCATGTCATCAGCCACTCACATGCGATTGAATTTTTGGAGAAAATTCAGGTCTTTTGGGACTAGCCGAGCGGCAACATGATTCATTCACAATTTCCTTCACTTTTGCGATGTTAACTTCAGTTGCTGACGTTGATAGCCTACCAGAGCGAGGCAAATCTTCCATCACATCTCGATCACTTTTGAACGCTTTGTACCACTCATAAGTATGTTTTAAAAAGTCGACTCACCGTAAGCCTTCTGTAACATTTTCAGTGCCTCCAAACACGAAATTCCATTGGCGATGCAATATCTAAGACAAACTCTTTGTTGGATGTTCTTGTTCATTATGAAATTCGCAATACATTAGGATCTAACTAAAAGAGCACTGTATTTAATCTACACTCGCGAGCAAAACTATGGAATCGCCTAAGTACTTGTGATTTGCTACGAGCGTTAAGAATTAAATGACTAATGGAGGTTAATAAAAAGCGGCCAAATGCGAGTCGGACTCGCCCATGAAGGGATCCGAGCAGCAAGTAACATAATTTAAAAGTTCTTGTAGTTCGTTGGATCTTTGATCGATGTTTTACCACTTTGGAAGTGTCTCTCGCGCAAACTATTCAGTTTATAAAAAAAAAAGATATTAGAAAAGTCAATATCATTTTTGAAGACCTGACCATAGATACCCCACTGAAACTGGGGTAACTTCCCACACGTATGGGTTTGATGTTTTTTTTGAGTTTCAGTTCTAAGTATAACCCCCAAAAACATTTTTATTTTTATTTTTGTGTGAAAATCTTAATGCGGTTCACATCTACTTACCAAGTTTCAACAGTATAGTCCTTATAGTTTCGGAAAAAAGTGGCTGTGACATACGGACGGAGAGACAGACAGACAGACATGACGAATCCATAAGGGTTCCGTTTTTTTTTCATTTGGCTACGGAACCCTAAAAATGGTACCATTTTAGAGATTATACTGTACCATTTTTATTTAAATTAGACGCGTATTTTAGGAGTTATCCTGGTTTAAGTGAAGGAGTAAGGAAAAAGTGAAGGAATAGGGAAATGGGGATCTGGAAAACCACCAAAAAATAGCGAATAATCTTTAAATGTTCTTGATTATTTGTATTCAATATTTTGTGTTGCCTACTCTAGCCCTAATAACAGCTCGAAGACGATTCCTTATGGACCTAATCAGCTTACTGATAGAATCTTGTGGGATACTTTCCCACTCCTCTATCAAAACCGATTTCAGCTCATCAACACTTGAAGGAGCTGGATTTCGGGATCGAACCCTCCTTTTCAGCTCATCCCACTATTGTGCTTAATGGGATTCAAGTCGGGGCTGAGCGCTGGCCAGTCTAATGTGGCGATTCTGACTTTACCTAGGAATTAAGTTGTGGCACGTGCAGTGTGACAACGGGCGGTATCGTGCATCAGGATGAAGTTATCACCGACATATCCCGCATAAAGAACGACATGTTCCAGCAGAATGTCGGCGATATATCGGTCTGAAATAAGGCCGCCGCCTCGTCCCCTGTGGCAGGCCTTGTTGGAGTCAGGTTCCCTTGCTTTAGTCTTCGCCGAACTATCCACTCACTGTCAGCCACCCCACGAACTTGTCTCAGCTCCTGCTGGACATCGACACCTGTCAAATTACGGTTTCGAAGAGAAGGTTTTGAATAATTTTCTACCCTAAAAAACACCCTAAACGCGTAAAAATGCCCTAAATTTAGGGTAAAATATTCTAAGGCACGGTAATAATATCATACAGTATTCCAACTTCATACAAACGGACGAAGCGCGAGCTATGCCTTACGCGCCTCGCTCAAGGCACGTGCACCCATAGACTAATATATATCGTGCACCGCGTGCACGGCATGCAGAAAGTCTCGACCTGATCTCGACTGTGCCGCAGTGACGAACGGACGCTGAGTTGTTTTTTTTTAACAATAACCTGGTGATTTTTTCACTAAAACTAAGTTCAAGTACATTTTTAATATGACGAGTAGGATATATTGTGCTGTTTATGGTTGCATGAATTCGTCAATAACGCATCCAGAAATAACTTTTAGATACGCTAAAATATATTATTTATGTACATTTCATATTAAAAACGGAAAACTTTGAAAAAATATTGATTAATAAGGATTTTGATCACTCATCTCGCGCATCACCACTTGGCAAAAAACATGTAATTTTCATTATGACCGATATTTTGAATTTGTGCGGTACAGCGCCATCTATTGAAAATATACCTTCTGATTTTATTCAAAATAAAATCAGATGGCAGGAAAGGTTGGTTTTCAAACAGATTTTAAATCATTTCAATAAAACGCAATTGCCCCAAAGACGCAAATGCACCGGTTAATCAACCGGGGCATTTGCGTCTTTGGGGCAATTGCGACCACCTAAAAAAATCGAAATTAGAAACCTCAATATCATTTTTAAAGACCTATCCATAGATAACACACGTAAGGGTTTGAAAAAAAAAAATCAGTTCTAAGTATGGGGAACCCCCATTTTTATTTATTATTTTTCTGAAAATCTTAATGCGGTTCACAGAATACATCTACTTACCAAGTTTCAACAGTAGTTCTTACAGTTTCGGAAAAATGTGGCTCTGACATACGGACGGACAGACAGACATGACGAATCCATAAGGGTTCCGTTTTTTGCAACTTGTCTACGGAACCTTAAAAAGGCTACCACCGTCCATTCGTATGAGACGGTTACTTTACATAACTAAGTAAAGTCTAAGTGCGGTCTGTGTATCTTATTCTACGTATGAGAATGATGATGAAGAAAGTAGCAGAGCGATATTCATCATGTAGGTATAACCGGAAAGGTGACCGAGAAATTTGAAAAAAATATCATCTCTACGTCATACCGGGAATTCGGGATCTCAAACATTACAAACAAAAATAAATACAGTAGTTGCTTAATTTTAAACTAGATGGCAGCACTAAAAGCCCTTTACGTACTTTTCTTCAATTTATTTACGTTATTGTGTTTTAAAAACATTTGTAACAAATTGAAAAAATACTTTGATTGATAATTAAAAACTGTAGTTTTTATACTAGCTACTGTTATTAAAATTAAAATTTATTATCTTTTGTAGCTTACTTCACTTTGCTGTTCCTTAGGTTGTCGAACGTGCAATGACGGTACACAACGGTATGGATTCTGAAGTTTGGCACCACTGATAATGAAAAGAAAAAGCAAGATGGCGAGTTCATCTCCGTTTGATGGTTCTCCGTGATAATTCACACATTAGATGTAATTTTTCGAACTTATTTCGTAATGGTCTGGCAAATCAAACATTAGTGAAAATTCTCTAAGTAGTGTTAAAGTGTTTTAAGTACTGTAAAGTGTTCTTATTTTAGTTAGATGTGCATCTAACCCACCTGAGGAATGTTGGTTTTTTCAGTGATTTGTGATTCGGTCAGGTGTTTTCGTTTTAGTCAAAATTAAAATTTTGTTCTTGCGCAGTGAGTGAATTTACCTAGTTCAGATGTATTTGTGCTGTGGGGATGCTAGATGTCGGGACTGTTTCCAATGTTGGGAAACAAAAGCGTGAACTGTTTGTTTTGATAGAACGTGATAAAATAAATTGAGAAGGTCGGACGGAGAAAGAGCTCCGGCCGGAGTTATGGCCTTCAGTGAGGTGAGTGTCTTTTTATTGTATTTACGTGGCTTCATAGTCTTCTTTGTTGTTTGTTACCTGCCTAACCGAAGATATCACAAGAAATCTGTAACAACTACTTCTGCTTAAAATTTTATTCTGCAAAAATGAATGTGGCAAAGCTATTTCCATAAAACATGCGATTACATTGAAATCAGCTAGTTTGAAACTAGTTATAAAAATATTTGTCACTGATAATTCTGTAAGTCCATTATCTAAATCTGGGAATTAATTATAACTTTAGATTAGAAAGGAATTGATAATGTCTTGTTATAATCCTCTGTGATGCATGCACAATGTATCTTGAATTGACTACATGTAACTGCTACTTGTCTCAAGTAATTGTTACTAAGGTGTGAGTCATATTGAGCACTGCATTTATCAAACTAGTTTTATCACACCTTAATTTAGATGACATCACAAGTACCTTATTGAAAAACAATATATTGTAGAACATTAATAAGTTTATGCAAAACATGGAAGATATTGTGACTTATGACTATTTGAAGGCAGTTTTTATATGATCTGTGAACTCGGTGACCTCAAATTCTTTTGAGTATGCTCTGCAGTTTGCATTTAGGGGTGGAAGTTTTGGTATTAGTAATATTTAGTAAATTTACGTCTAAAGAAACTTAATGAACCCAAATGATTGATATATTGCAGAAACCAAATATTGCTCTAAAGGCTCTATTGCTCATACCTATGCAAATCACATTTATGTAACTTAAATAATAAGACTTTTCCAATAAGAATGTTTCTTTTACATAACACTCTCACTTTATTACAAATGTTCATTATCTGCTTAACTAGAATAAATGAAGGTATTTATTTCCAAGAAAGGTAATTACTTTCTTCCTAGAAGAAAAGACTGCTCACCATACTTCAGAACTCACATTTCATGCTGGTATAGGGAGTAAGTACTCGTACAAGCAAAAGTGCTACTGTGTGCGTTTAAATTCCATTCAAATTATAACAATGCTGCTTACTAAAGAATACCTAGCAAATATGTTGATTATTTTAGTGTGAAAATTGGAAACACATTACTGTTAATAGGAATATCTTTCTAAATTACTTTTCAAATAAATTTCACATTTACTTGTCTAATGAATTTATGGAGAGTGGTTAAATACTTACATTGTGTGTTAAATATGCACAGCACATTGTGCTCTTAAGATTTTTTTTAATACATATCGGGATTGAATACATTTGGTTGTAAATTAAGTAAATCCTATCTAAGTAATATTAATATGCGAAAGTAAGTTTGTTTGTAACACTTTCATATTAAAATTGCTGAACGGATTTGGATGAAATTTGGCACATTGTTAGACCATGACCTGGAAAAGGGCTTCTTAACATCCTGGATTGCAGACAAAGTTGCAGCAACAACAGCTAGTTATTTATACTTCTATTAAGTAAATTGGTCCCAATCAGACATATTTTTCGAAAATAATCATTTATTGGAATACAAGTTATAATAATTAACTACCACAATACCAAATGAGTATGGTGATTTAAATTGCCTTTTCCATTAGATGTTGCGATTTCTAAGTAATTAATGAGTCAGGTAATGTGCCAATAAGTTCCAATTATTCCATTAATAAAGTAATAGCATTTTAATTGTTTTCGCCTCTTCATGTTCTATAAATTCAGTCTCAGAAACAATTTCAACAGAAACTTACAACTTTCAGGTAATTATTTTTTAGGTTACTTTCTTAGAACCCAAGCTTGATAGTGCTTGCAAGGACTGTAATACAATGAATGTGACTGAAACCTCTACAAAAAGTTTATTACATAACATGAAATCAAGGCCACCCGAATCGTAACTAAGCAGAAACCTGATTACAATAGCATAGTTTATAATTTATAAGACCCAGTTTTGACGCATTAAGTTCTATGAGAGCTCATTGCTTATTCGTTCCTGGTGCATTAGTCTGAATACTTCCATTGTGCTAAAAATTATACATTCGAAACTTACACAATAGTTACATCTCTAATTTGAGAGCTCCAAAATGTCAGCGTCGGGCGGATTGGCCGAGGCGCTCATGACGCAAGAACCGTTACCAATTCACACGACGGGTTTGTTATTCCTCGGGGGCTATGGCCACAGCCTACAAGTGGAGTGAGTGAAGTCATTTAGCTTTGGATGAAACATCCTTAGATAGGTTGTAGGCGTTTCATAATTGTGGCTGTGGCGTTTAGCGGCAGTTTCCCACGTTTCGATTGTTATTCTGCTCCCGATGTGAGACACGTCGTGCGTAGCCGTCGAGGTGACTGATATCTCTGCGTGAGACTGCACTGTTACCTTTTCGGAAACGGAACCATAAGAAGTAGGCCTCCGTCTTCCTCATGCCATTGTTACGATTGCTGTACATTTTTGGCGCAATGAACATTCATTTTTGAGCTGTAGGTACATTCCATATCGACAAATAGATGCCTAAAGAACGATAATGTTAGAACGACTAAGTGACTAACATTAATAATTTCTGTTTTGCAACAGGAAAGTGTTGCTTTAATTATGTAGGCATGAGTGTGTATTTACGGAAGCTACGGAGTACTATATCTGTGCTTTATGTAGGTTTACATACGTTTCTTCCTGTTGCACTTACTTCATAAATACTTTCTTGCCTAACACGTGTACTGATAAATGATAAATGATTTTATTTCTGTAAGTAGGTTTTTACAAACATTTTACACGTCAAAATAAACTACTACAAATAAACGAGAAGAATGAAAATTGCGAGATGTCTCTACGTTCGCTGTAAAAACTCAAATGAATAGAGAAAAATATGCAAATAAATTAAATACAATTATTCAAGAAAAGAAAGAGCCCAGAGAACATGTAATAATTGGACTACGTTAACGTAGTTTCTCTCAGGTTAAAATAATCATGAAAACCTAAATTATACTCAAGAAAAGCTTCGCTTCGTGATGTTTGACTTGACGAACCAAGCTGATAGAACTCAAAATTCGATCTAAAATAAAGTAACGGTTACGGTATTTTATTCAAAGTACTTTCTTTTACTGACTTTATTTAGCCCTTTTATTTTCCAGCAAATCCTCGACCTGAAATACCTACCTAAAGAATCCCCGAAGGTTTAGGCAGACGTGTACCTATTATAAGTAGTGCACCCAGTGACGTATTTTAAGATTCAGCGCCCTGGGCCTTCACGGTTTGCCGCCCCATAAATTAACGGAAAAAAGCAAAAACTTTTCATTTTAAATTAAATCCAGTAGTGGGTTGATGTGAGCTGAGAATGATGTTAGGAAATGCAAACACAATTTTTTTTGATGGACAGATTGGTTGACGAAATTCTCCAATGACACTGTCATATTAACGGATTGGGTCAAGCCAGCTTCTACAGCGTGACAGGGAAATTTGACCTATTCCTTGAAAAGGGTTATACTAGAGCCCATCAGCAGATAAATTAAGTCTTGTAAACTAGGGGTCAAAACTGGATGGTTATCGAGCTGTGACGGTTCTTCGATTTCCATCTGAAGATCTTTTATTTCGCGGATTATGTATGTTTTGGGCAAGTTTTTTTTTTATGATTACAAAAAAATTAAGCTTGCTTGCTTGCTTTCCAATGGTTATAAGGATATTTAATAAACTGCCAAAATCTTATAGCGAATTGCCAATCAATCGTTTTGAAAAAACGTTATTCAAATGGCTTATAGAAAAATCATTTTATTCTGTGAATGAGTATTTGAACTTTAAAGATTCACGCTGATATATACTCGTAGTATATTATATGATAACTGGACAAATAGGTACTCGACATTAAATTTATTTTTTATTTTTTTCCATGAATGAACGAATTTCATTAGATTCATTTAGTAAGTAATGTAACATTAATTTTGCATGCTAGTTTTAGCGAATTGTTTAGAAAATGTTAAAAAAATCTGATCATCTTTAATGTACTACAATTGTTCCGAATAAATTTAATTTCATTTAAAAAGAATCAAATTAAATGGTTAGTGTGGAGTATTTTTTTTCATAATTAATTGTTTCTGGTAACAAGTCAGAAATTTTAAAGAAAATCGGAAAACCGTCACAGCTCGGTAATTATTTTATCCAGTTTGACCCTTAATTAACTGGACATACTTAGTGTGTTTATAACTCCTTTCAAGGAATAGGTCGAATTGCCCTGTCACATTGTATATTAAGGAATAGCTGAACTGTTTAAACGTACGTTCTGCACTGCAATTGTCACCGCAGTGCACATAAATACGCGTTATGCTATTTCAGTATATGGAAATGCTTCCTTCAAATCCTTTTGTTTATTTTCACGAGATGTCAAGAATTGTTTTAAAAGAACACATTATTCTAGTAGATCACCCGCCAGATCAATCGGGGATACTTTTTGATTTAAGGCTTTTATTCTAACTTCTGCTTCAGACAATCTATCAAATTTACTTAAACGTGCAAATTAGCGGTGGCGTGGTCATACGAAGTTTTGCGCTAGTTTAGCTCGCCCAACAATTAGTCGCTTAATGGGAAGAAGGTATTAACCCTGAAATGGTCACGTCCTTGTAACAACACTTCTCCCTCATCGTCTGGTTTTTCTCTTAATAATTTATTCTCTTGTGACTGTTCCTGTTTTCTTCTGGGTATTTCTTATACCGGAATCTTCAAATGTATCAAAAGATTCCCGTTGATTTTCTACAAAAGTATGAGTGACTTGTAAAGCCTGGAAACTACAAACTACCTCTACATCTATGTCGACACCTTGTAGAATTTTGGAAACGACCTACTTAGATTAAATTGTTTTAATACACTGGGATAATTGCGTAACACACTAACAGTAGGAATGAGTTTAATTTTGAAAGTTTAACAACATTCATTGCGCTATTTACGTTGTTGAGCAGATACATTTTTTGAACATAAGAAGCAATGGATTAGCTATATCCTTCAAAATAATTCAGATTCTGATTAATACTGTGTTACGCAATTAGGGTTCAGGTTTCCAAAATTCCGATAATATGGCCGTTTCTAGTGAATTTAGTTGAACCAATAGCCCTTTTTCTTGTTTGGGAAATCATCAAATGAATACTCCCGCTCTTGGTGGAGCGGGAGGGGGCGTGTCAGACTTTACTGAATAAAACCCGTGTCCCTTCAGTTGCCACGGTATCTCTTTCGAACAACCCGCGACCCTGGCAGGCATTGGCACTATCGGACACTGCGGCGACTAGGGCGCAAGGTTCTCTCTCTCACGCACTCCGCCTCCTCCTTCGCAAGCATTACTGTTTCGCAGAAGGAGGTGACGGCTTCCCATTCGCTCTCGCTCCGAACCATGGACTGGACCAGGGCCGGACGTGAGAGATCGACGCCGCCGATCGCAACCGCGAGGACACGGCGGTACTCCGCCCAAGCTAGGCAGACCACCACCCTACGCTTCACCATGTCCTTCGGGCGATCCACACAAAGGTAACACCCGGGCGTTTCCTCCCGCCTTATACGAAACAGGAACCTCCCGAAACAACCATGTCCTGTGAGGACCTGTGTCAGGCGGAAGGTGAGGACGCAGTGGCGCCTCTCCAACCGCTCCTCAAAGAGGGGACTTATCGCTGCTATTGTGGGGTGCCCAGCACTGTGTTGCGAAAATCGCACCCTCGATGTCGCCATTTGATCCCGCCGGAGCTCTGTCCGCTGTGCCGCGCATTCTCGCGGCAACGGAGTTACGCCCCGGCGTTTTCCTCCTCGGGCCACTCCCATACATACGCGAGGGCTTTTGCCTCCAGATCCTATGGCGACAATCCGGCAAGGAGGCTCGCCGCCTCGCAGGAGACCGTGCGGTATCCTCGGACCAGCCGGATGGCCATGACCCTTTAGGCGCGTTCAACCGGCGGGCTGGTCGGCACCTAAAAGAACGCGTCCACACCGGTGTCCCGTAAAGGGCCATGGACCGGACGAGCTAATAGCCTTGCAACTTCATTTTTAAACAAAGCTTTTTGTTGGTGGGAGTTCTTTTTAGAGCCCCTATTAATTGGCTCCAATCTTTATCAAGGCTAGATAGTATAAGCATCGTCTCTTGCTGACCAAAGCTCTCGCTTATGTATATGAACGAAAACGATACGAGCAACGTCGAAACATCCTGACTAGTCAGGAGTCGCAACGGAGTCCGACGGACACGCCGCCGCCCCGCCGCCGATCAGTAAGCGATAGCCCCGCGTCTTGATATCAAACTTACAACCAAAAGAGTTTGAGTTTTTGTTAATTAGGTAGGCTTTTTTTAGTTACCTCAGGCACATAAAGGCAAAAAGGAAGACGCACAAAACTGAGCACGAGGTGCGGATTGCTCCGCCCCTCGCAGCCTGCCGCCCCGGGCCATGGCCCTTTTGGCCCTAGGGTAAATACGCCCCTGAGTGCACCCACATATCGCTTATTATGCGAGCCAGGCTGCTAGTGAGAAATTCCAGTTGGAAAAACCCAGTAGGACTTTGCCCGACCCGGGAATCGATTACCCAGGACCTCATGCTCAGCAGCGGCGCTTGCGAACACTAGGACCAATTAGGCCTAAAGTAAAAATTAAATTAATAAGAATGTCGACTCGAATGTAGACAATAATAATACTTACCTACTTAAAATAAAAAGAACAAAAGTAGGAAAGGCGTACTGTGAATGTAACTTATTCGGTAATTATTAGCGTATATCGTGATACGTGCATTAAGTACTGATCATGTTATGGTTTTCTATGAACTTCAACCGAAGTAGGTGCCCTATTGTATACTACAAAGAAACAATGAAAATGGTGTAGTTAGGTGGTAGGACTGGTACTACTAGGTATGTAAATATTGTGGTGTTTGCCTAGTGTGGCGGTCCTTATCTATATGGGCCGTAGTTTCCTCGTTGGGCCCCCGATTGCACCCGTACCTATACTTGGACCAATTTTTTTCCTTTTATTTTAAATTCGTTAGTCTCCCAATTTAATTGTTGGTAAAGTTGGTGGAAATCTAACAATTATTGTACACAATTATTATATACTTGGTAGTTGCCGAACTTAAATACGTTCTGTCTATGTGGCCCGACCGCCTCGAATGTTTGTGCTGCGGCGTCACTGAGTTTAATGAAATTCCAAGTATTTGAGAATTCACTAGGAAGGCATTGTCTTGTAAATTTGTAAAGTTAATATTGTCTAATTCTCAAGTAAATATTTTAAGTACCCCCGAAATCGCCTGTTTGGTTTGGTTGTTTACGTAGAAATGAAAAAACCTTAAAACACACAAAGTCATAACCTAACATTTAAAATCAAATTACCAGTTGACACCACGAACAACCAACTGCAGACTAGCCTTTATTTAATACCTAAAGAAGACTAATATGTGATATTATTTACCTTTTACTAGGTAATAAGTTTACCCAGTAAAATCCTTCAACTTAATTAAACTGACTAGTACAAGAATCCAATTCAAAACAATACAAATGCGCACCAACCCAACAAATTCAAAAATATCATCATTTTGAAATAGTTGCAGTATCCAATCCAACCGATATAGGCTCTGAAATGATGACGTGACGTCAAAACGAATCGGTCAAATTTTAGGCAGTCGTGCGCGCAGGTCATCAACCCGAACTTTATCAACAATCAAATTGATGGTGCCCTCCGAAAGAAGTCTCTAACATTAACAAGTAGGTATTTGCATAGGAGTCTATTCGTGCCACCCACAAAAACGAAGTTTAACCAGAAAATACCATTTAGCATACATTGTTTAGTTTTGAACTTAAATTCTCCCGAAGGACGATGCCACCCAGTTATGTACAGTCAACATGGATAATTTCCAAAGCGACGAACAATTTACTGTCGAGCACTGTAAACACCTGCTTTAGTCAGACATTCCCTTCTTTGTTTATCTTTTCTGGATGTCACAGTACCTGCGGAATGATAGATAGCCACAGGTATTTGTTTATCAAAGGTATAAATACGTTCAAAGTCTGGAAAAGGCTCAAAGCCGAATAAAACGTATGTAATGAATGACGCATAATTTTCACTGACGTGCTAGTTCGCACAGACGTAAAAATAATGCTTCGGGATTTTTTCGCGAACTGTTTCTTCTACACACTGCTTAGCGCCGAGAGTTGAAAATCCAAGTGTGTTGTATCGACGCGCTATTAACAAGGCGATGGACCTTGTTGGGTTCTCAATCCTCGGTTTAACACCTAGAGTTGAAAATCCAGTGCGTGATAAAACCCCGCCGCGATATTTTTACGTCCGTGCTTACGTGGTCCTAGACGAAGACAGAGTGCGTGTGTGTGCCGTGTGGCGGAATCGAATCGCATCGCCAATTCCGCCGCGCGCACTCTATCTTTCTCGCTCTAGTAAATGACAATCCTGAACGATAGAAAAAGATAGAGCATGAAAAATGGCGATTCCGTGCTGACTGTTGTGGGTCAAACCTTAAGTCCTGCTTTTAACATAAATTAGATGGGGACTCAAATTAGAGGTTTTTGAAATCTTTATTTACCTTGTAAAATAAAATAAAATTGTAAAGACTCGTTCACACAGGCGCGACGCCACGGCGCGACACAAAGGCACCGCGTGTCGAGCGACGAGCGGTGCCTTTGTGTCGCGCCTGTTTATGGGAGCCTAAATACGTATGATGTTGCTATCAATTACATAAACAACAGAAAAAGTCTTACCTAATAGTTTATAAATCGTTTGATATATTAACGTAATTCACCTTTGACCTCGTTCGTGCTCTACGTGAACTATGGGGCTCAATAGGTGAAAGGAGCGTGATCGTACCACCAAATACTAATAACGGTTATATACCACTCTTTCTGGTACATAGACACAGCTTGACTGCGTTGTGACTACATGATTGATTTGCAAGGAAGTGTTTATAAGAATGCTCTAAAAAATCTGCAACAAATTCCGTTTATCTAAACATTTTATCTTGAATTAAATCTTATTTTCTGACGGAAATGTATCTGATGCGAATATAAATTCATCTATTGTATAAACATGAGCGACCAAATGTAAATAAACAGAGTAACAAAGAATATAATGCGGCTATGCGGATCTAACTCAGCTTTAGTAAGTACACTTTTGTCGTGTCATTTTTATATTCATAGCGTTATTGTGACGAAACTCGAAAAGTTGACCTAAATATGTTAAAACATTGTATTTTTAAATGTTGCACTTTATTTTGATACGCGCTTGGAGCCAGTTGAAATGCTTTATTAAAATAAACACGCGTGAAGGAATGTGGGGCGAAATTGGAAAGCATCGTGTTCTTATCTACGTAAGGCCATTTGCAATATTCAACGAAGCATTTTATTACGTAAATAATATTTATTTCGTTCTAGAAAATATTTGTGCGCAACGTATTTAATTATTTTCTTCATTATGATATTAATAATATATTATTATCAAAATGAAAATTCAATAAACATTGTAAAAATATTAGTACTTACCTAACTACATTATTGTAAATTTTAATTATTTTCCTTTTAATTATTAGATTCCGTTTATTGATTTTTTTACTTAATAAATACATTTTAAATATTTTTACAAGAAACACAAAAACATATAAGTAAAAATAAAAAAAACTTAATATTATTCCCTTTGTTAGTATTGTTGTGATTGGGAATTTAATTATTACAACGCAATAATTGCACATCACTTCAGTATTTAATTACAAAAGACGTAGGTTGGATAGTTTTCAAAATAGCCCGATGGTAATAGCTTAAATAAATTCATAACTTCCACATAATGTTATTTTTGCACTTGAAATATTCATTTCTTTGCCTCACTCAACTAGGAAAATGACATAAAACATTACGTGCTTTTTCATTACATTACAAGACGTAAGACGTCTTGCAAGACTTGCGTTACTTAACAAAATTGACACTCAAGCTTTTATGAAACGTTAATTACTGTGTACCCTAGCCGAGAGACGTGTCTAAGGAACATCGCCGAGGCATAATATCGACTTGGACCTTAAATATTTATACGAGGCAGCCAACGCTGACCCATAAATATTAATAACTTGCCGAGGAGGTGATAGACAAGCGCTTCACCAATAAATTGTTCATGAAACTGTTTCTTAATTTTATTTAACCACTGAACTATAGCTTTCCTGCACGTGGTTTAATATAGACGGTATTCCAACCGACTTTAGATACATGTAATTATAGACGTTGGTACAGCTGAACGCGTCTATAGTAATTACGTTTTTAATAGTGCTGATATGATCAAAAGAAAGTCGACAGCACCAATTCATTTCAAACTATTTTTATAAAACAAATACCATGCATAAATTTCTACTTCTCTATTTTGTTTTCATTCCTTCAAGACACCGTTCGTGTCATCATCATCGCTGGCAGCCTTGTGTCACCCACTGCTGATTATAGGCCTCCTCCCTTTGTGCCATGATTCCCTGGTCTGTGCGAGTGTCATCCACATCTTCCCTGCGACGATCTGTAAGCTCTGCCAACACTCCTTCGTGCCAATAATGGCTAAAGTCAAGGAACCGCAAATTGATAGCGGATTTAAATTAACAGGTTTTTAAAGCAGTAGATAACATCTACTGTGACTAACCGCAGTTTAATGAACTTACCAACACATACATCCTAACTCATTTATCTTAGCATGATTGCAGTTTTTACATACCTTGTTTTCTGACTGGTTTTCTGTTTCGATTAGAATTTCCTTCAGGTCATCAACTTTAAAATCGTAAGTAGGTTTTGCTATTAAATATTCATGAATTCTCGAAACATGCTTGCTTTACTTACTGAATACCAATCGCCAAAGGTCGTCTGAAACATATTGCTTTTCTTTTTCTTAAAAGTAGTAAATGCTATCATGTAAATTGTATTGAATAACAATAATAAGTGGTTTTAGTAATTTTCCTCGACTACGGAGTGGGAGTCCTTGTGTTCTGACAAATTTTGTCCTTATCGCTTTGAATTTGAATGATTAATGTTTTCGAAGTTAAATTATACACAAAGGAAATGTTATTGTTCAAGTTGGAATAACCAGTATTTACTTAGTCATTGTAAATAAACATCAAAACGTTTAACTAATATTGCATTGCGTTTACTCCCTTCGTGAGGAAGTGGAAGGAATATTTTCGTTTGCTGAATGATGCGGCGCATTTTAACACAGAGTACCGTATTCTCGCTAGTACACCACTGGCTACACTAACAAGGTTATTCTGTGACGGATTGCCTAGATGATTGATCGTTAATATTAATTACTTTAAGTGCTAATGGCCGCCGGCACAATTTTAATCCAAATCCTATCTTAACTTTGCCTATGTATAAGGCCTAAAATTACCTGGAATGGCAAATTCTGACATAAAAAGGAATTTACTAGAAACATGTGAGTTCTTACCTAATTAATGGCCTGGTAAACATTTAATACGCTACTGCCTCTATCATTTGGGTGACTGATAAATTAAAATGTAAGCAAGTAGCACGATGATGTTCCGAGGTTGGGTCCGTTATAAGTCAGGTTTTGACTGATCCATGCCGGTTTGCGGTGCACATTATGTAAATACTCACCGGTTAATCTGTGGCATAGGTATGTGCCAATAGCGCTTGGTATTTGAGTTAAATGAGCTAAATACTGGATTACATCTGTAAGCCAGTAATTAAACATATTTTTATTGGTAATATTCGAATCAACGTATTGATCAGCACAGTTAGCTTGGTGATTTCTCATATGCACTTAAGTATAATCAAATTATTGAGTAATATAACTAAAACAAAACTTTTAACCTTATTACTTTTGTCGTCAGCAAAGCTGACAGTTGAAGACATCACAAATGATATTTGTGAAGACCTACAAGTGGTTACCTTAGCCCCGGGGTGTTAAGGAAAACTACATTAGCTTACATTAGCGGTTGATTATTTACAATGTCTAGCAAAATATTATTTTCTTATAGCAGGATAGTAATTGCAAAATTACGAACAATGAAAACGTCCGGTTGTGTCTTAAGTAGTAATTAATTTCCAGACATGGTAAGAGAGACTGCATTAATTGGATATGCGTGTACGTCCGACCTTGGCCTTAGATATCATTAGTTTGGTGTCCAACACGCGATGCCACAACAATTATTGTTGTAAGAAATACCAATTATGTATGCAAATAGTACCACACATCTGTAATTTAATTTAAAACTTTGTCACAGTACTTCGTTACTTCGGTATTCTAATTATTGTCTTTCAATTTATAAATTTATGTTGCTGTATTCACGACTGACTGTTACGCAAGTTTGATCAATTCGACTATTTCATTGAAATCGATATCTACGCAATTACCGCGTTCCAGAACACGCAATAATACACTAGTTATAAAGTTGAAAAAAGCCACAGTTTTATCTGAACATTGTTATTCACAGTTGCCTTATCCACGTTATCGCGGTTCAGATTATCATCAAACAAGTTTTTAAGATGATACACAGGCACTTTGAGTTGAAATCTCGGAGAATGCTTTTAAAATCCGATAAATTACTCCGTAATTTTAGTTGAGACTAATTGACCTGAATTGCTAGTACTGTTCTTTAACGTTTTGATTGTTTTATTAATTTGATGATTGTTTGCGTCACTTATTAACGAGCTATTTGTGTTGCAGATTGATTTATATTTTGTCTGTCCGTCATTAGTTAAATGTATCCCGGTAACCTAGCTATTCTAGATCAAGGTATGTCGAGCTATTTTCAGCCCGAAACTATTGGACTAGAATCGATTGTTGTACTCAAAATAGAAAGAGTAAATTCTGTACTTGTACTAATTACAGCAGGTGGATGACATTATAATACCTAATTAATATACAGGTATCACATATTTGTGATGACAATCAAAACTCATTCACATACAATCCACATTAAGGACGCGTATGCGATACTACTGCCGTTATGTAAGTGCTAAAAGCTCCAACTTAACAAAATAGTCTACATGCCGTAGAATATTAGGGACACAATAATTTTTGCGAAAAAAGGGTTCCTGTCACCCGCCACGCTTTATCTTTTCTCTTTATCCTTTTTATTTTATACCGTTTTAGTTGTTTTAAGTACCCATGAAATATTGAGTTTTAAGTAAATTTTGAGTCTGTAACAGGTTTTTAAGTCAGATTCATAAATAACTTGCAAATTTACCTAGATTTAAGAAATAAAGTAGAGAGAAAAAGTCTTGTCTAAGTTTAACATATTGCTTCTTACAACTGTTCCTACTGTCTATGTGGGAACTATCAAGTGGCATTGACTTAAATATTTTTTTTTGCTATCTATAGAGCCCTCGTCCTTTCTATCTACCTATGCTTTGGTAATTCTCTCTCAGCTGCGCTAAGTATTTCGTCACAGCGCGTTTCGCGTAGGTGTTTATCTGACACTAAAGTATATTACGCATTACATATTCACAATACGACTGTAAATTCATGCTAATTACGTTCTTAGTGAGACGTACTTACGTACCACGTACGGTGCCAACCCGGCCTTGAAGAAATATATTAATACTTACTCTTATGCCTTGTATTATTGGTTAATTATAAAGACTGTGTAAACGAACCATTTGCGCAAAATAATAGAATAAAATTTTCAAGTGCATAAAATGTGTGTTTACTTAAAGTTTCTGTCGAAAAATGTATCATATTACAAAGTGAAACTTTTGAAACGTAACGTGTGACCATATTTAGTAATCATTAACTCCGATTGAGTTCATTCTAATCGACGATTTAATGTTGCGTGACCGTTCGTCGTAGTCGCTGTTCGTAAGCACTTTCCAAAATTACGTCCATTCAGCTAAGTGTATCTAGTAGATACCTATACAATATACACTATCTGTTATAAACTTATAAATCTAGCGGCAAATTAGTGAAGATCACCTCGGATGTAGCAGAAAAGTTACACAAGGTCTAAACACGAAGGTTACGCTCAAGGCTTATCCAATAAAATCATGCGCAATTTATGGACCAAATTATTTAAAATGATATTACTTATATATTTTTTACGTCCTTTTTTGTGAGCACACCGTTTTTGGCTGAAATAATAAACGTCATTCACTATACTAATAGACCATTGTAAAGTTTATTGAACATAAAAAATAACGTTTCATCTCGTCTTATCACTGCGCAATGTCATAAAGTTTCAACGAAATGAATTCAGTGCTGTTTTATGGTTCACTATGCTGTTAAATGAGCACTGAAAGTGCTGTAGTCAACCAATAATTCACCGTCAAATAAATAATTCAGTTTCAGCTTTTGTCAGTGTCATTAACAGTATTCTTAAATTCTGGTATAAACACCTAACTAACCAGGTGAGATGGGTGGATACTCTATCTGACGAATATAAGTTGGAATACGGTGTAAGGCAGGGTGGCTTCACATCTACCGGCTTCTTCAGCCTATATGTATCTAAACCAGTTGCTCAGCAGGACGCATGTCGGCTGCAACATTGACGGAACATGTGTCAACAACATAAGCTTTGCTGATGATATGGTTTTGCTGGCCCCCTCGGTTAACGACCTGAGGAAATTGTTTAAAAATTTGTGAACGCTACGCATCCGAGCATGGTCTTAGGTACAACTCACAGAAAAGTGAGGTACTGATTTTTAGGGCAGTAAAACAGAAATCCTGTTACAGTGCCTCCGATCATGGTCATTGGAATTGCATTGAAAGTCCTCCAAAAGAAAAGTTGGACTTAAACGATGACCCAGATATAGAAAGGGAACGCAGGGCGTTGGCAGTTAGTAGCAATATGCTGGCCCGTAGGTTCTCTCGATGTACTAAAGAAGTAAAAATGACAATTTTTAGGGCATATTGCCAATCTTTTTACTCGAGCGGCCTGTTGTTCGGTAGTCGCAACGAACCTACAACGTCCTGCCGATGCAGTATAATAATGCTTCCAGAACGCTTTCGGGGTTACCGCGGCATTGCAGTGCGTCGCAAATTTTCGTAAATGCGCGCGTTGACGGTTTCCACGCTATAGTGCGTAAGAAAGTGGCGTCATTATTCCAAAGACACGGAAACACCAACAGCATTTTGCAAATGATTGCATCCCGATATGACTGTCCCATATAGGCACACGGGGTGGGAATAATAGGTACGGGGAATTTGTAATGATTGAAAATGTTTCTTTCTTTTTTATATTAGGTACCTACTAACATAGATCTTTATAAAAAAAACGCTTATATGGATTCTGTCCCAAATAAATAAATCAATTATTTTTTTCAGTTAACCAGCCCTTTCATTGAAGCAAGAATTCTTATTACGGTGTAATAATTCAATATTGATTGCTTCTCCATTAGTGAGGTTGTTTTAATCTCAATAGAGGCACGCTTAATTGGTGAGAGCTTAGACCGACTGACGTTTATTAAAGCTATACTATATCGTAAAAGGAGGCCTATTTTGCATAATCACAGTGCTTGGCGTTTCAGCGTAATTAAGTCGTTTACAAACATAAACATTATCAACTGAGAAAGTGGTGTAAAATGTTTCTTTAAAATAGAGAGTAAATTATTAATAAATTAATTATCCGTAAAGAACGCACTTAATATTTATTTAGTAGTCACGCAACGTTGTCAATGGCTGAATCAATATTTTTATTTATTAAATTAATTAATGACCAGTATTTATGATCTTAATGCCTCCCGAATGTAAATAGGTTAGTGGTTAATAAATTTGATAGTCTCGTTATAACTTTGTTGAACTATTCACAGTTACACACCGCCGCTAACTATACTGCCAGTAGTGTCAGTCCAAACAGCTCGGTAACAACTTTGCTTAAATATACATGGAAATAGAGCCTTACTTAGTTTTGGTTACATTCAGGGTGACCTGGTCCGGAACTATTCCCTACAAAGTTTGTCAAATGAGAATTGATTATCAAAGAGTATCTAGAAGTGTTGACGAGCTTTCTTAAATGTTTCATTCTATTTATATATTATTGACTTTGAATCTTTTCTCTGCGTGTAAAATTTAACGCAGAATATCCTGTATTTTAATTTAAAACTCTAATTAAAACTGAACGTCACCTCATCCTCGCAATCTCATCAGTCATCGTAAACAAAGTGACATATTTTTCAACCACAAACTTTTGTAACGGTACTGGAAGTGTATTTACACCTCTGCTAGACAACACAATAATCACTACATTATTATACTTATGCGCATGCGCTCACATTCGCACAATGCACGCCAAACAAACGCATCGAACACGGGGCGTCAGGTTTCAGTGCAAACGCATAATATTTTACTATGAGAACGTGATGTTTTCGCACCACCACTCGAGAGGAAATGACCCGTTTTACATTATACAAGTACGAAACTTATCCGGTAGCTAATTTGTTAAGATTCATCTGAATCACACCGGCGCTAAATGCGTCATGAACTCGTGATTGTTAGTAAGTAAGTGCACTGCTCTAGGTTAGGTGGTTTTGTCGCAATCAAATTGTGCTCAGACTTTCTCTTTGCAAAATATGCTGTAAGTATTATTACACACGGTTTAGTAGTTTGCAGAACTTAGTCCTTAAGGCGAGTAGAGCATACCATCTAGCCTGAACTATAAGTTCAAAAACATGATGTGCGTAACTAAGTTAGCTTCGCGAAAGTAATCCGTAGCTGGTGCTCTAAAATTGTTTTTCGTTCTGTTAGTTTGTTCAAAACTATTCTAACATACAGCGTTGGCGGTGGTGCGGCACGTCGTTTTCTACGTCGATTTTCTTTTTCCTCTGAGAACCATGTGGAAATAGCTCTTTTCGGACGATTGCCGTCGTTGAATTCGCTCCAACCACGGTTGTACATTGAATAATCGAGTGCTCTTGAGCTAGAAGACGTTGGAGCGAAAGAACTTTATTGGAATGAATTTTTCAGCTACAAAAGATTTTTATAGCTTTCACGAATTTTTATCTGCTCGTTTGAAACATTGATCGACTTTATCGATCCACATTTCCTCGAAGGAAGGGAAGTCCTCTGAATTTCATTAAGAAACTCCAGATTCAAGGCACCAAAGCTGCCAATAGATGTGGTCGGTACTTAACTTAAAATAAAATATGATTTCAGTGCTTACAGTATTCAGTGACTTCATTGTGAATCGGTATCGTTTTAGTAATTTCGTACCGTTCGTAAATCAGGATAACCAATATTTGATTATTCTCAGTTGCTCAACTATAGCGACCCACTTGTTAATGAACCACTAGCAATTATAACTAGTGTTCACTGGACTATAAAACACTAATAAACATGCACTGCGACACTATTTCACCGTTAATGTACCGGCGGGAAACATAAACCGGGACGTGGCACATCGTTCACACCCCACACACGACATTCACCACTAATACAAAAACTTTACATTGTTTGTTTGGGACACAAAGGTCCCAAGCTCCCAAAACGCCTGTTTTTAATAAAATATAAGCGTGATACAAGGTAGTTATCTTCTTTAGGAGAACTATATTATTACACAAAGCTTGTTATTTTCAGCGATTGGTACACGTTACAGTGAAAGTAATGAAAATATCAGCGTAAACATTGACGCAAGAAGAAAAATGTAAATCCTCTTCTTGCCGTTACCGCACCAACGTTCAGTTGCTAACTGAAGTTCAAGTCTTCACTTGATTTATGCTGTTCGCTCGTTCATATCTTTTATTCCGTCATTATGATATCTTATTTGAATAATGGTTAAAACTCGACTGGAAAGGCCGCGTCTGTCTCAACATTAGCGGCAATGCAAATACTTTGAAAGAATTCATACATTAATTTACATTATTAAATCAAATAAGATGTTTTGTTTCGAAAGTATCACATAAGAATTTAAGATGACGAGACAATTTGCGCTTTCTATTTCCGTTAATATGTCTTCATTGAAAATTTATCTGTTTATTCGTCCCTCAGTTTACGTACAGCTTTGAATATATATTTAAAACTCCAGATTGTACAACGACATTCAGTGGAGTCGATCTTGTAGTTGCTTGCAGTTAATACCGGTATGGTACCGGTCGGATATTGTGCTCTTATGGCGTCGTCGGTTCGATAAATGCGTTTCCGATGTGACGCAAATGGGATGTTTTGTGACTCCGCAACAGCGCTCACGTCACTCTACCTCTACTAGTGTGCAATGTGCAGGTGTGAACACCCAACTGGGACAGTTAACTGTTCCTGCATAGCAACCATTGTATTTTGTTACCCTTTGTAGTCACAGTTTGATTCTTATGTACGGGCGTTATTCTTAAAAACACATAACTTGCTTGTATTTTTCGAATCTACAGCTTAGACATTGAACAGTGGTTTATCGTCGTGAAATCTAAATCTCGTCTATAAATTCCACATCCAATGCGTTTAGAAGATTTATGATCCGAGTGTTTCCAAACTAGAAACCATGTAAACTAGACTAACGATTACACCTATGTTTATATTACCATGCGGCCATGGGTACGAACAGTGATTTTTCCATTTCTATTAAAGCGTGTTGGGTACGTGAATTTGAAGAGATTTTGTCTATGTTATGTTCGTCCAAGAGCGGTATTTTTTCAAGATCTCTTATCAAATTATCTTTACAGTACATATAGTATGGAATGTAACGTATCGCGATAACAGTAATTCTTATCGTTTACCTTGCTTCGTCTGAGCGACCAACTGATATACGGAATTAAGATGATTTCATTCAAACAGTTCTCGTACTACTAAATGTTTAGAGAGGCATATCCCGTTCTTCTTCTACATTATTCGAATCGTTTGTGTTAGTGTCAAGCTCGAGACTAAGCTCCAAGACTTCTATTTTACATTGGCCCACGTTCGTGTCAAAGTTTTTGTTCAGAAAGTAATCATTGTTTCTAGATAGGTTGTCTCCATTCTTTATAATACATGTCGGTGTTGGTTCGTCGTTGATTTTAGTCACGCGTAGGCAACGCCGCCTGTCGGTTGGATGTCTTTGTTTTTCATCTAATACTGTTTGATCCCTGTTTATAAAGAACTCTATAGCTACATAAAAAGTGGCAGTGCTTGTGATTAAACTCATTCACAAGTAAAGCAGCGAAGTGATTAATCAAAACCATCCATAAGTCCCCAGACAGCAAACATTTATAAACAGCTTGACAGGTTTGTTATCCCCCTGAGTTTATGTGGCGTATAAATTCAACAGCCCGGTAAATTCCTGATCATTACATGTATTTGAAATTTCTCATAACAACATTCCTATTAATTTGACGCGACCTCGTTGAATTCCTCTATGAAACCCACGCCTGTTCGCACACCTGTTGATATCCCCGTGTCCCTGTCAAAACTCTACGATTCATTATTAATTACTTTGTGAAACGTATCTAGCTCATGTAATCACAATAATCACAAACGTATATTTATGAAGTTTCGTTGTTACAATAACAAAAAAGACATTGTCATGAGAACTATGACAGGACCCACAAAAGGTTCTAACGGACCGTAAACCAAAAAATGTAAATATTTGTGGGCCGCATTGCCTAATGTCGAACGCTTATGGCGATGCGTAGCACTGCCGTAAACGCATGGAATTCCTACCAGTTCAGAAAGGAGCGTATTCAATGCACGGCTGCGCGGGCGGTGACTCCTCGCGACAGTCCACCGACGCCATGCTCGGCCGTCCTCACACTGAATACTAATGTCTCTCCTATTGTGCGTCCAAATTCAGACACTCGTTGTTGCGGCCCAAGGAAAGTTTTGTAATGCCTTTGTCTTGCTGACTTTCGCGCTCGCTTACTGGAACGCTTGTTTGACGGATCGCCTGTGGCTATGCGAGTCATTTTCTGCTTGGCATATTTTGACAGCTATTGATAAAAATGACAGTTTTTGTGATCTAGCAGTAAGAGGCACGCTTCTCTGTGTTACTTCCAACTGTGTGCTCAATATCTTTAGGTATCTTGATCATGTCATATTTTGTATAAAAGCAAGCATAAAGAATATGTCAGCATAACTTTCGCTATCCAACCAAAGGAGCAATGCTAGTAATTTCATTCATGCTAAGTTCTACTTTGCCGGCCAGTGGGGCGATAGTATCGCGGACTCTGCCCGCATCTGCATAATTTTTAGATCGCTGGCGACGAGCAAATGATATGGCAAAAGCATTGAATAGCTGTGAATACTTATGTACTGCTGGGTACATGAGGTCTGCGCGCGAATTTCGCTGCGTTGAGCCGCGCGCCGGAGCAGCCGCTGCTGCACGCTCCGCTGGCGCCGCTCACCGCTCGCGCGCTCGCTTCACCCCCGCGGTCCCTTGCGAAAAAATAATAATGCAATCGCCAGGACGGCCGGTGTGGAACGCGAGGCAACCACTCGCAACACGCAACCAGTCTACATTCAAATGCGTTGAAACTCACACGCCATCCATCATGATGGATTTGTAGTGTCGGGAAACGGATTTCTCTAACAGCCGGTGATGTGGAAACTATCTGTGTAGCGGTGACCATTGTGACGTTAGAATCGAAGTTGCCACTGAATGTTGTTATTCAGTGATGTGAACTTTTACAATTCGACTGTTCCTATTTTCGTTCTATTGACTATCCCACTTTATGTAATTACTGGTGCTGATTAAAATTCGATAAACGTCTTCGGTACATTAACGGCATAATCTTTGTCGTGCCCTAAAACTGCCGATTTTATCGAGTGGTTTGGGGTGACGGCTTCCCTGGAGAACACTTTGGAGACCTGTATTCCTTATCATATTAAGTAATTGCGTTATTGAGGCTTCATTAACTTGTCTTTTTGCAAAGTAGTCCATAACTGTATTTAGATCATTAGCGTGGACCTTTGTGGACAAACAATTGTCCATCAAACATAAATTAATTCTCTACGCGTCTCGGTTGCGTCCGGTGACGGTTGCTTTCGAGGCGTTCATGTTTTCAAGCTCTTTCCATCGCGAACAGTGGCCTGGATCACTCGCTACCGACTGGTAGCCGATATAAAATGTACGCGTTATCAAATGTTTAAAAGAATATACAATGAAACGATTGGCCAATTTGTAATTATCGTCGTTTTAAGAGATAAGACGGGTGAAACTCACGAAATGCCATTGGATGTCAGTGCTTTACCAATATCGATGTGATGAGGTGATATTTTGATTGTGCAGTGTTTGTGAGTGACTCAAGACGTGTAGTATAATATGTGGGGGGCGGCGGTGTCGAATCCACCGCATTACCACTATGTTCAAGGACCAGCGGGTCCCATACCACAAGTTGGCCCAAATGGTCCCATATTGTCTGGTCCTACAACGAGACATTTACGACCACAGTCATCGTATTCTCTGCCACATGGAAGTAATGGGCCCGGGCGCTGGGGTTGGTCCGGCAGTCATGTCTCGTCCTTTGACCGACGACAGCTGAAGGTTCCTCCACAGCCTGCTCGCCCGGCCCCCGTCCGGCCTTCACAAAGTCGATATACTGGAAATAATGTAAGTGAAACATGGACAGCAACAAACCGCCTTGTAATTCAATGCCTTTAGTTGGTACTTTCATGTCCTGGTATAATGTGCGAGTTGATCGGCTGTTTTATATAGCTGTTATTTATTTCCTCGTCTCTCGCAATGCGTGTCGGATGTCGGCTTGCACACGCGTGATTCGACACGAACTGCCATTTCTCTCTGGTAGGAACTCCATGTATGTAAAACCCTTGTTGCATGATAACCATTAGATCTTTACGATTAATGTATTTCGGTAGATATAATATCGAATGATGATATTAATAGATTAGTTGATAAATCTAATGATGTGATTCGAATTATGCTAATAAATATTGATAAACTGTTCTTTTAACAAAAAAATCCTCGTTAACTTGCACACTTTCTCACGACTCCGTCCCCAGAATCGTCCATGTTTACTTATAAATTACGTAACTCTTACGAAGGTCCAGCAAAAAACGTGCGTTCGCCAAACGCGTGCCGTTAGCCCTTTTATGGTGTGCCGGTGTAAGACGATATCCTATATAGGGTAGTATCTAATGAATAGCAAATGTAGTCGTAAGTGAGTTTGTTCTGTTTACGGTACGAGGACACTGGGCGTTAAGGTGACCAGCGAAATGTTACAGAGGCGTGTCTTTGGCGTTGGACGCAGTTTTTAAACTTAGTTTCACCATACTATTGCACGGTTTGAATGTTCATGTTTAACACTAGCTGCACCGCGGTTTTTCCCGCATAAGTCTCGATCGTCTAGGAATATCTTGATAAAAGTATCTTATGTCCTAAACTAGGTCATGGTCTACCCATGTAACGAATTTCACCCAAATCTATGCAGCCGTTTGAGCGTTGAAGCGTAACAAACAAACATAGAAAAAAAAACTAATTATAATCAAACTGCGACATAAATATTTTAGGTTGGCAAATAATCTCATTGGACATCGAATGCACTATTAATTTTTCCCATTTAAAGTTTAAATTCCCGCTCTTCTTGTATGCAATATCATTTTATAGAATATTATTGTCGCTGTCCACCTAATCCTTTATGAAGCAAGTAAAAATAAGCATGTTCTATATTGCAGATTGTAATTAAAATCAAGTTTATTTATCTTCAAGCTTCTTCTTCTTCGTGTCGCTGGCACGACATCTTAGATCTTGTTGGCCCAAAACTTCGCCAATTCACCACGGCGTAGTCTGTGGCAGCGCAGAGGTCACTTTGACTGCAAGTTTTGGGACACAGAGGGCATTATAGAAGGTGGATAGTTAGCGACATAGCTCCACATCCACACCCTGCTGCAGTTCAAGCTGCGTAACCTGTCCTTGGCTTTTTATTTGCAACAAGGTCAATGTTGCGTTATGTATAATAAGCAGCGAGTATCGTGACTGGATTGCGACATATATCATTGTCATGAAAGTTAAGTTACTCCACCGTGGCAACGCATATGCCAATGACCACGATTTGGTCATTAACAATTTTGAATTGTTTAAAATATAACGCCACGCCTCGTTTCCTTGAAGGGATAAGCAACGGTGTACCTAATAGTACATCCACATTTCGCCAGGGCGAGTCTATTGCCATCAACCGGGCACAAATCTCGACTCTGGGTTGCTACTGAGAAATTCCATATATGTAGAAAAAATCCCAATAACACTGCGTGACCCAGGAATCGGACCCAGGACCTCATACTCAGCAGAAGCTAGAGCTACTGCCACTAGAGCTTCAAGCCAGCCAAAGAGGATCCTAAATTTTAACACACAATGTTTCCCGCATTCACTGTTGAACGCTTGGTTATTATCAGTTGTTGCAGTTGCTGCTATCTTAATTGAAAATACTAGTATGTGCTAATTAAAACAGATAAAACGTATGTGTATAGAGTACCTAGCTCTAATGTAATTTTACTTGAATAAGCCATTAACATAAACAAGTTATTATTACTCAGCTTTAACTTTATGACATCAATATAAATTAAAACTTGAGTGGTCTGCGCTGGTCTCACAGCGCCCTTTGGGCCGCAGTTATCTAGGGTTTTAGCGATGTCATTAAAAGCTTAGAATACATCTCTCTCTCTCTCTCTAATAATAAATAGCCGTGGTATTTTCCCAGCAACGAACAGTATAAGTCCAAGATATTTTAGCAATTAACGAGGCTAAACTAAGCCGGGACGGCCTTCGCCTTTTCGTGATAGAACTTGGAAAGCGTTTCTATAAATACAGATCCAAAAGATTTAGTAAAGGAAATTGGTAATCAGTTTCAAAAACAAATTTTAATACCTAGAACGTTAGAATTTTACTTTGCACACATTTTATTGTATTAAATCCCCGACCCACCCGGTCGCATTGCATCGCATCGCCTGGCCGCGCTATTACTTCGCGTGTCGGAGCGAAGTAATAGCGGCGTGACGGTCTAAGCGTGATATCAAGAACCCTATAGGTTTTTTAGGTAAAACGATGTTTTCTAATCCGACGGGTAGTACCAGAAATTAGCGCGTTTAAACAAACAAACTCGTCAGCTTTATTATGTATTAGTATAGATAATATTGATAATCAAAACACTGTAAAGTTTCACAAGGCAAATTGGCCAACGATTTAGAAATTAAATACCAAAATAGTTTGGCGTTGTTTACGACACAGCTCAATCACGGCCGTAACAATCTGCTGGACGTGACTCTTATTAAGTGAGATTATCGCGGCAAAAAAATAACATCAGCTTTATCGCGTGTAGGTATACCTTATCTCACAACGGACGGCCATGGATAAAACGTATAAGTAATATAAAAATAACAGTCCATTAGGGCTGCCTGTCCATAGCTGGATGGTCAGTCGTCGCCCTAGCTTACGTCATTCTATACAAGACAACTTGTGTAAAGTATTATAACCTTTAGTAGCAAAAAGTCATGTCGTAGAGCAGTTTCTAGAATGTTACGTAAACATTAATAAAAATAGAACCACTTTGTACAATGCAGGTACTTATGAAGACAAAGTTAAAGCAATTCCAATCATTTATCGCGATTAGAATTTATTTAGCTTAGGTACTTACAGAAAATGTAATGTAACATAATATTAAAAATAAAAGTAAATAAAAGCTAAAACCAAATAAGACAAAAATTACAACTAAGAAGGTAAAAACAAGACTCAGATAGACAATTAAAAATCCGGTGATGTCTTGAAATCTTTCCTTTTTCGGCTTTACACTTTTCATCCGCTATAAGCCGTCATGTTTGATTTTTTGGGACGTCACCCAGGGCCGTATTTACCCTAAAGCCGGCCGTGGCCCGCGGCGGCAGGCTGCGAGGGGGGCGGAGCACGCCGCACCTCGTGCTCAGCTTTGTGCGTCTTTCTTTATGACGTTATATGCCTGAAGAAATTTAAAAAAAAGCCTACCTTTTTAACAAAAACTCAAACGGTTTTGTTTGTAAGTTTGATAGACATCAAGACGCGGGGCTATCGCTTTTTGATCGGCGGCGAGGCGGCGGCGTGTCCGTCGCACTCCGGACTAGCCAGGATGTTTCGACGTTGCTCGTGTCGTTTACGTTCATTTCCATAAGCAAGAACTATGGTCAGCGAGAGACGATACTTGTACCAGCCTTTATAAAGTTTGGAGCCAAATAATAGCGGCTCTTGAAGCTATAAAAAGTAACTCTGCCCCCCGAAAAGCTTTGGTTAAAAATGAGGCTATTGGCTCGACGACACGGTGCAGCATACGGTTATGGTTTTCCCAGATTGGGCGGAGCACCGCCGTGTCCTCGCGGAGGCGATACCTCCTCCTTCGCGAGCATAGGAGGAGACGGAGCGCGTGAGGGAGAGGCATTTCTTGCTCCCACACGCCCCTAGTCACCCCAGGAGACGCCCTGGGCGTCGGGAGCCAGCAGGTTCCCGGCCACCGTAGGCGCGGGCTTGCGGACTGCGAGCAATGGGTAGCTCGCCGTCCGGTAACGATCAGGCCCGGGTCGACAGCGCTTCGTTTTCAAAGAGATGTCAGCACTAATTGGCGGGGTACGATAGGGCCGATGTTGCCTGCTAGGGTCACGGGTTGTTCGAAAAAGATACCGTGGCCCCGTCACAGGCAACTGAAGGAACACGGATGGGTTTTCGGGACTCCTCCCGCTCCACCCAGAGCGGGAGGAGTCATTTGATGATTTCCCACCCAAAAAAAGGGCTATTGGCTCAACAAAACTCACTAGAAACGGCCATAGGAATTTCGGAGACCTGCACCCTAATTGCGTAACACAGTATTTATAAGAACCTGAACATTTTCAAGCATATTGCTAATCCTTTACATATGTTAGAAAAAATATCTACTCAGCAACGTCCTAAATAGCGCAATGAATGTTGTTAAATTTTCAAAATGAAAGCCATTCCTACTATTAGTGTGTTACGCAATTATTCCCCTGTGTTAAAACATAGGTAGTTTCCAAAATTCTACAAGGTTTCGACACAGACGTAGTTTGTAGTTTCCAGGCTTTACAAGTCACTCACTCTACTTTTGTAGAAAATCAACGGGAATCTTTTGATACTTTTGAAGATTCTGGTAAGAATTTCCTCTGAAGAATACAGAAACAGTCATAAGAGAATAAATTATTAAGAGAAAGAAACGAGACGATGAGTGTCGCGAGGGAGACGTGGCCATTTCAGGGTTAATACCTTCTTCCCAATATGCGACTAATTATTGGGCGAGGTAAGGAAGCGCAAAACTTCGTATGACATTGTAACCGCCAATTTTGCATCTTTATGCAAGTTGGATCCAATGTCTGAAGCAGAAGTTAGAGTGGATGCCAAAACTCAAAAAAGTAAACCCGATTGATCTGGCGGATGATCTACAAGAAGAATGTGTTCTATTAAAACAATTCTTGACGTCTCATGAAAAGAAACAAAAGGATTTGAAGGAAGCATTTCCATTTACTGAAAAAGCATAACGCATATTTCAGTGCACTGCGGTAACAATTGCAATGCGGAACGTTCGTTTTCCTAAATTATCTACGTTTAAGAACGTTGAACAGTTCAGCTATTCTTAATATAGGTACAGGGTGACAGGGCAATTCGACCTATTCCTTGAGAGGGGTTATATTAGAGGTCATTAGCAACAAATTAGGTCAAAACAGGATCATTTCGAGCTGTGACAGTTCTTCGTTTTTTTTTAAAGTTGTCTGACTTGTTACCAAAAACAATTAATTAAGACAAAACACTCAGCTCTAAACATTAAATTGATGATTTTTTGAATGCTGAAAATTTTATAATCTTTAAACAAATATGCTTGCCCAAAATAACATAATCTCAAAACTAAAAAAACTTCAATTCAAAATCTAAAAACCGACACAGCTCGATAACCATCCAGTTTTGACCCATAGTTAACATGACTTAATTTGCTGCTAATCTCTAGTATAACCCGTTTCAAGGAATAGGTCGAATTGATTTTCCTGTCACCCTTTAGAAGCTGGGATGACCCAATCCGTTAATATGACAGTGTCATTGAAAAATCTGTTAGCCAACCTGTCCATCAGAAATAAAATTGTGTTTGCATTGCCTAACACCATTCTCAGCCCACATCAACACACTGCTGGATTTTATTTCATAATGTTTTTTTTTGCTTTTTTTCCGTTAATTATATGGGGCGGCAAACCTTATAGGCCCAGGGAGCTGAATCTTAAAATACGCCACTATCGTCACCATAGCTTTTATGCAGCGGACGATCAAGACGCTCACAACGATACCTCGTTGTGTTCAATTATGATATGTCGCTTAGAAGTTATGAGGGAACAGATGAACGTACATACGAGGGTGACACTGAAAGTTCTGAGAAAAACAAAAACTGAAAAAACTAGCAAGTTATTAGTTTTATTATATATTTTCAAAATAGTGCCCATTTACATCAATACATCGCTGCATCCGATGGAACCTCTTCAAAGGCATTTTGAAACGCAGCCACTGCTTCCTCGGCGTACATAAAACTTTTCCTCGAAGTTTTTCTTTAACTTTCGGAAATAAATAAAAATTGCAAGGTGCGAGGTCGGGGCTATGGGGCGGGTGACCCAGTAATTCCACGTCTGACGTCGCCAAGTAGTCGGTTGTTTGCGACGAGGCGTTGTCGTGGTGAAGGAGGATCAGTAAGATCCTTTTTCCCGAACTTTTTCCAAGACAAGTGGCAAACAATTGTAAGTGTACCACTCTGCAGTAACTGTTTTTCGATCATCTAAAATAATTGTTGCGTAATGACCTGTCCTTCCAAAAGAACGACGCCACCATCTTTTTTCCCACGCTTAGACCTCTCTTCACTTTAGTTGGCAACTCCTCGGAAGGAAACATCCAGACAGCAGACTGTCTCTTAGTTTCAGGATAATAACAATAAATCCAGCTTTCGTCATACATAAGTATGTCGAACACAGCATTTGACTCACCTCCTTTAAATCTTTGAACCATTTCACGACACCAATCAACACAACGGAGATTTTGGCCCTCTGTCAAATTATGAGGTATCCACCGAGCACAAAGCTTCCTGACCGCTAAATGTTCATGGAGGGTTTTGTGCACTGGACTCATACCGATGCCTAAGCTTGTCCGAATCTGCTGATAAGTCACTCTTTTGTCAGTCTCTATCATACGCCGCACAACATTGATGTTATCTTTAGTCGTCGCCGTAGAATGCCGTCCCTCACGCAGATCATCGGTGAGATTAGTGCGACCACGTTTAAACTAATTAAACCAGTTGTAAACAGTGGCACGAGATGGGGATATCATAACTTTCTTTGTGGACTTAAATGACATCGAAAGTCATAAAAAAACATTGTACGAATATTTTCTCGCGTTAATATCATGCTGACGTGACACAGACAATTTTCAATTTGCCGCCAAATCGTAAACAAATGACAAATTAGAATACATACTTATTAATAATGTCAAAGAGTTCCATTTTCAAAATTTGAACATATTTTTTATTAAATCGTTTACAAGTGGCCAGTTCTAAAAACTTTCAGTGTCGCCCTCGTACGTATATCGGTCACAATCATAACCCTCCTTTTTGCTTCGCCGTAGCCCGGCCACGGACTGCCATAAATACTTATTGATAATTACATCAATTTCCATTTGTGAAAATTTTTGTTCGGTACCCATTAATCCAAGATTTATAATACAGACCTCCTGATAACATCAAACCATTCTATCTTTAAACAGTCAGCTTTAATGTTTAATAGTATTAAACATTTCTTTTTCAATGTCATCGTCATCATCATTATCATCATCATCATCATCATTTTCCGGCCCTTGTCCCATGTTACTTGGGGTTGGCGCAACAAGATTTTTTCTTCTATTCCCTGTCACGCTATCATTCACTCTCTTCTCTTTCATATCATTCCCCACACAATCCGCCCATCTTATCTTTGGCCTGCCTCTCCCTCTCCATTCACCTACATTTGTATTCATCACTCACTTAAGTCTTTGTTTGGTCTGTTCTAGAGGTGATCGTCTCTATTATTTCAACTCTAAAGGGCTTAGTCCCTCGCCGCCTGTTAAACAACTTCTATTCCTTTCTTATCTTAACCACTTATTTTGTCCCGAAACTTTTCGCATAATTTTAAGCTTTTAAAAGCTTTCTTTGACGTTATGATAGGCAACTTTCAAAAGTTCATACATTTAATTAATTCAATCTTATCAAACTTAATTTTAATAGTAAAGAGAAAATATGTTTGTTTTTCAGTTAGACGGTAATCTCGAAATGCTTAGATACACAAAGTGTTGTTGTAAACATTTTAGTTAACCTGTACAAAGTTTTGGTTGGTTCTGTATAATTTTATGTGAAAAAAAGGCTACATGAAAACAATGGATGTTCTTTTCTCTCTTGTACTAAAATATTATTTTTAAACTTCTCGTCAGTCATATTGATCACACACTTTACAAGCTCGTGTGAAATTGGCTTACCGAACACAATAAGCCTTTTTGTTCGTACAAAGATGAGCCTTTTACTTTATCATTCCCCTTTTCAGTCCCTCACGGGTGGCATTTTAACAGGAAATAATGATGTTACGTTCCCTACCTTGTTGTTTGGGTACCTGCTTTTAGGGTCTGGCTTTTATGTACACTTCCTATCTTCCACGAAAGCTTTTTGTACTCATACTAATTTATTTAAAATAAAATAAAAGTTTACTAAATGTACGTGTTATTTCTAAATTTTCAGTCTCTGTGTCGGCTAGTTTCTAGAACTAGAAACCTAATAGATTTCTATGTATAATGCATATTATTTGCGTAAACGCGTCAAATAATTTCAAATCTTCGCTAGAAATCCTCTAATTCACTTGGAATGTTCGATTTATTTGCCCGCTTATCTATCGCTTCGACATTATTGGAAGCAGGCGCGGATAAATTGAATGTCTACTTCGCCTGTATCGAGTCGAATAGGTTTACTTAAACAGTTTATTTACTTCTGCTACTAGATGAAAAATAAGAAGATTTACGTCTCAATATGCTCTCTGGCGGAGCTCATTGGTAGTCTAGTCACGTACCTCTCCGTCTATATCTCGTGCCGTCTCAACTCGGATAAAACGATCCACGTGCTGTACTTATCGCAACTCGAAAACTATGAAGCTTTCGTCGAGATCTCATTTAAAATTTCCTGCTTTTCTCGCAATATTTTAAAACGCAATTCGCATTTCAAGACCGAACACTTCATAGATTTCGCATGATATTGAAATAAGTATCGTACATCATTTAATATCAGTAATAAATCAAACATCTGGGACGTAATTTGCTGATAAGATACTTCAATTTGTTCCATGCTAACCAGCACTTGAGCGCCGTTTTTTCCTCGCGTGTATATTCAAAGGAATGCGAGTTTCACTCGATGAATTAGCTATTGAATCGCTATCATCACCTGATTATTTTATTAAACAACAACTTTTTATCATCTCACGATTTAATGACCGAGAACATTGAAGACGTAAACTTTAATGCCTTTTGGATCTTCATGTTTAACAGGGCTTCAAGGGCCCATTATTTCTGTTTCGTACATTTTGTTTTTTCTATTTCGTAAATATTAATCATTCATGTAGTTTCCGTGATTTCCTTTGAGATAACAAATTTGTATCTAATTTATTTTCATGACTCAGTCCGTAGTAGCTGTCACAAAAAGCACTCTTACTCGGTTGTACCTAGTTAACGAAATTGATTATTCATGTGTGTTCGTAGTTCCCGAAGTTTTCCTACATAAGCAAACTCATACATAAATACAACAGTGCTTTATAAAATTTTCGTAGCGTCTTTTAGTGGCGCGTTACCTTCGATTGCATCTTGCTGCTCGAGGCCTTGTCTCCGCATGCAATGTCAGCTAAATGCCAAAGGGTTCACCTCTTCAGCTTTATTGTACGTTCCGCTCGGTGGTGGACCAGACTACTCTAGTCGGCAGATGTACGAGTAACATACTGCAAATAAAACATTTAAAATATTAATCACCTGTCTAGACCAAAAGGGAACAACATGAGGTTTAGTTCAAAGTTAGCGAGGTATACGCTGATTAGAGGCTTGTCCACCTGACCAGGCAATCAAACTGAGTCACCCGCAAAAAGTAATCGTGGGTCATGTAACCTCGCTGTGGCCACGGTACACCTACTTATTAAAACATGTAACTGTAAAACGGCTAGCTGATGAATATATGTTAGCTTTTGAAACCATTGTTAGATACAACATTCATCCTATTGACACAAAACCAGATTTACATGAAAAGTGAAATTTTTGCGTTTCTATAAATTAGTCATAATTATTGAACCTGATGTTTGTCCGTTAAAAAAAAGACGTAGCTCTTTGACAAGACATTATTGGGCATTTAATTATCGAAACATTAATTCAACTTTCTTCAATTAATCGATCGTTATCGAATTCCATTCCTTTTACTAACCTACTCATTGCGTCAGGGTTTCAAATACTTTCTTGAAAGATATAACTGAAAGCACTTGGCATTTCAATACATGATTATTGTGGTTCTCCAGACCGTAAAACGCAACGTTATGGAATTCGTAAAAATTACAAAATACACAATTATTATATTCACAGCTCGTGCGTATGAATATTTTATATCATGCTATGAATAATCAATCATTATTTGCGTATAAATAAGGCACCTAAAATAACTCTTAACGTGAAATTATGTGCCGCCCCGTCTGAATACAAAAAGGAATAAATCTTTCCTTGATAGAACCATTATTGTTAATGAGACAAGATTATTTTGTATGACTATGAAGTTACGAGTATGTTTTCTTTGAAGTTGTCGATTTTTAACCTCGGTAATAGATTTAAATTTATGGCTTAGTTGTTTAAAAACCTGCATTGTAATAACTATTGCATTTGTTTTGTTTATTGTGACTTCGTGTTATTTGATTTTTAACATTTCATTTTCTTTGTTCAACAGAAGGTCGACCCCGAGCTGATCTTCACGAAACAAGAGAAGATCGGAAAAGGCTCCTTTGGTGAAGTGTTTAAAGGTGTCGATAACAGGACCCAGCAAGTGGTCGCTATTAAAATAATCGACTTAGAAGAAGCTGAAGATGAAATCGAGGACATCCAGCAGGAGATCATGGTGCTGTCACAATGTGACAGCCCCTACGTTACTAAATATTACGGATCATACTTGAAGGTAAGCTCATGATTCATTTCTAACTCTTACTATAACGTGTCTGATGTCGGATCCAAATGAGTTTAGCTTGATACACGATGTGATAAATAACAACCGTCCCAGTTAAAATGTAAGCATGATGTTGGCTATTCAACAGATTTGACATTCATTACAGTTTATAAAGGCCTATAATCTTGTGCGTATTCATATTGAGCCACAGAGTAAGATAAACCTTGTGGAATATATTACGTTTTATCTTGTCAGTCTGAGGGCACGAGGCATCAATCATTGTCTGTGAAGCTGTACCTTCATCTGCTCTGCTGCCGAGCGTTTCTAAAAGACAAGGATCAGGCATAATGGAGTCCATTACATAGTGTATTTTCTTGTTGAATGGTATCCTCCTGCGAATTCGTTTCTCGCGCAGCGCGCTCCCTGAGTTATGTTCTATGGCTTCACAACAGCGCTTGCTATTCCAACGTTGAATTGCGTGACATTATCTGTTGTGTACAACAGCGTGACGCACCGGAATGCTTTGCAGTTTCGCAGTATTGTTACCGCTTACCCAGATGGAATATCAGAAAGCGCTGCGGCGCGCAGCGCAGTCACACTGTCATGAAATACTAGGATAGTTATTACCCACCGTTTTGCGGAGTAGCTGTTGTCTCTTTGTAATTGTACACCCGTGGTATTACATCCAGGTCTAGGTAATAGGACATTGATAGTGTCGTGACTGTGCGAAATAAGATTTTGCCTAGACAAGCAATTTAGCGAAATGCTTTATTGAAATCGACTCCAGTGCGATTTTCTTTATTAGATTGTAATGATTGCGCAATGTTCGCTGTTGAATGTCATGAAATTGTTACAAAGTTACTATGGAACATTCACCCGATCGCGTAATTCGATCGCGTGCTGTACCACATTCGGAGTGTACTGTACGATGTCCATCACTAAGAGTTTGGGGTCAAAACACGACATCAAACACAACCGGTTAGTTATATTAAGACCTACAATACCTTTGGGGTTATTCATACATGTTCAAAATGTTTGAAATACTTGCCTGACTTTTTGCAATAACGTATCGTTCGGAAATTGAAGACTAAACAAAAAAATTGCTTTTTCATGACGCATAAAAAGTTTACAATACTGATATTTGGCTACAAAGATTTAGTAATCTTCTGCATTTTAGTCCTGCTCTTTTATACAAAATAATATTAAGTCTTTGTGTGTCAAAAGACAAGACAAGAGCCGTATAAAAACCGTATATGTTAACCCCAAATCAGCAATAAGACAATCATTAATCATACATTTATTGTTGCCTTTGTCCCTCTTTGATTCACGATGAGTACTTCGTGGGCGTCGTCGTAAATAGATTTGGGAACAATAGTTGGCTTTATACCTAATAGTATATTTCGGAAACACTTCTATTCATAAGCTGACGAATGGTAAGCACGTCATTTTGTGAAAACGTGGCTTCTATTGAAAGAGGCATGGAAAATTGGCTTTCTCTGTTTCTCCATTTCACTGTGTGCTAAAAATAACATGTGACATTTTCGGGCCAAATTGCTTCCGTTGTGCCTCGGACTTCATCGTCGTCAACCACAGACGAAACGATATGGACAATTCACATCCCATAATATCATGAACTCGTACAATGCTCGAATAGAATGGGTAGCATCCCGCCACCACGGACAATAATGTCTGGGCCCGTTATTATCGATATTTGCATTTTTATTGTTCCCCACTCTATTCAATTTTATTTGTGTGTCTGCGCAGATTAGTGAAATGGGGTCTAATGAACAGTAGGTTTAACGTAACTGTTCACAAATGAACACCTACATTTATTTTTGTTCGTTTCGAATCCTTTCACTCCAGGCTTTTTCATTTTTAGGATTGTACCTCTCGACTCGAATGTTAGGATTCATTTGAACTCTAAATGGTTCACCATATAAGTATGTTGCGAATGACGAATCTAATATTCATTTCTGCATCGGAAATGTAGTGAATATCAATAATTGCTGACGCGGAAGGCCTACACATCATTGGTAAATGTTTACAATGTGTTGCGTTTCCCGCTTAGCGCATCGCGTCGGCTCCACGTTGCTATTGCAATCTTGACACACTTTCGAATGTTGTTGTTATGCGTGCCTTGCAAAACACGATGCAATGTACGCGGGTGGGTATGTACATAAATCTGCAACATACATTATGTGTATGAAACTTATCTTTGATCTCAACTATGTCCGCAATTATTATTAATATTGAGACTTGTCAAATTTGTATCTTTCATTTCGCTTTCATCTGAATTTATGAATATAATATTCAGGCTGAAAAGTTACAATATCAGTTTGTATAAACAAACATGCGTCTGTCATATGCAAGATGATGATACTCGTCAGAGTTATGAAAGGCCGGCTCGCTCAATTAGCAAATGAACTTGACGTTACGTGACATCGTTTGTAGGGTACATTCCACTTTCATCTCTTACATTATTAATATGCGTTAATATCTTAACGCAAGCAAAGGCTTTATTAAATTTTCATGATACGTCAAGAAATCCCTTGATGACAATTATCTAATAAAAATAAAACAACGCACACAGGCTATAATTACTGATTTTTTTTCGACCGTCAACAATGCGGATTCTATCCTGCACCCTAATTGCGTAATACACAATCAATCGGAATCTGAATCGTTTTGAAACAGATTGCTAATCCATTGCTTCTTAAGTTCGATAAAAATTCTGCTCAACAATATATAGAACGCAATGAATGTTCTTGAACCGTCAAAATCAAACAGATTAGTCGTAATCGTTTACGAAAATGTGTTACGCAATTAGGGTACTGTTTACGTAATTAAACAAATATTTATATTGTTTCACTGTACTATGCTTCGATGAGCAAATAGAGTACTCATAGAATTGCAGTACCTACCCCAAACGCATGGGTGGGACCTACCATTAAATTTATTGTCGCGTGATTTGATAATGTCCGTGAATAGCGATGATGACTAATGTTAAAAATGTTCGAAAAAAGGTTATTTCAAAGAAGGCATAGTAAAAATTAGATAATGGAAAAAATCTGTTAAATCGATGTAAATATGGAAGCACGTTAATCTACTTTGCGCCATTTACTATTTAGCGATTTGTTATGCGGAGAAAGTGTGGTAATATGCGCCGGCAGTGTCGTAATCGCAATGATTCGCGTCACTATTTGCTTGGGGAACTGAGTTGTTTTCTTTCATCTTTCTCGTTATGTCTTCGTTGACCAATCAACCAACTGCACGATTTTATAATACGTTAGTTCTGATTCTGACCATTGCGCTTGTTAAAGATAGTGGTTAATCTTGACATTTTCTACCGATTTTGTTTTTTAAGTTGTGCCTATTCTCCAACGCAGGAAGGTCAAATATTTGAGTCATTTTATTTAAGTATGCTCGCAGTGTGCTTAGAAGGCTTTGTAGAAGAATCGTCGCATTTACGGCAAAGCTGTGAATGAATTAAAATGTGACGTGAATAAGCTGTCCTCATCGAGAGAGGGTTTTAGTGGGTAAAATTGTGAATGCGGATGTCGGGCGGTGCGGCCGGCCTGAGGTGAAGGACGCTGGTGACTCACCGTGTTAGCCTCGAGGAAAAATGTCAAGAATTTCTCACATTTACGGTGTTGAACATAGTTATGTAAATTTCTAATATTCCGAACATTTGTAATGGAATTACTAGTTCCACACTGCTTTTACTAGCAGGTTCCAAATCGCCTAACTTATTAATTGTATAAACTTGATTGAACAATTTCTACAGTATTCCCATTCCTATTGGAATATGTGATTTCCTCAATACAAACAAAATGTTATCAAGACAGAGAATCCCAAAGAAGGTTTCGGGGAAAATGAACGAATGTCTCTGAATTGTGATAAACGTCCATAAATTCCACATCAAAGCAAAATCAGGACTATACGAATATTTTATTCTACCATTTATTTTTAGGATTTAAGAAACGGCCGTTCAGGGCCGTGTGATGACTATAAAGTGCGCAAGGTTGAAAGCCGTAAACGCATTAGGACCACCTTGACCTCTGCTCGTTTACCGGGTGGTGTCAAGGCCCTGCTAGCCCTATCAAAGCTTTCCACGGCGTTTTATTACGAAACTACCCCCAGAGCCCTGACACCAAATAGCCAATTGTCTCTTCATTGTCGTTCAAACTAGCTATTGGCTTTCATATTAGCATTCCATCTTGGTGGCAATATAACACATAAAGAATTGTGCAGTTCAATACAGTACATAAGGAGGTCGACGACTTTTGAACGACGCGAGGAGTCATATCGTTGAGTAGAATCAAGGGATTTAAAAGACTTGATACAGGTCTGGTTCTTATTTCGCATCGTCCTTCTGTTTCACTGCAATGCGGGTCGGGTGAGGCGGGGAGAGTAGGGAGGCGGTGGAGGAGGGGTTCAGTTCGCATCTGAACTTGGAAGGTCAAGTTCTGAAAGTTTACAATTTGCCTTATTGAGCGACTGGTTTTGGACGTGATGATGAAGTTGGTAGTTGTGATTGATTCGTTTTCGTAAATTGATAAATGTTATTGGTAAATATCATAAACTTAATGTCTGGATATCTGCTACTTAAATACGATTGGGTAATTTATTTACCATTGTATGCTTATTCGGTTTTTTGCGTGCTGTCAGCGTATCTTTTTTGATGATAGCTGGAAAATTCAGTGTCAAAACTTCAGAAGTTGAACAACTCCCTATATTCGTCAAGTCAACGTTTTATTTTTTTTCGCTATACACTTCCTTTATTGAGAAATTTCGATAGAGTATCGATAATAGAATTAGAGGAACAAAGTTTTGTCAGAAACAATCTACACGAAAGAATTACTTCGAGGTCGATTACATTTCTTCAATGTCATAGAATTTTTGTTGACTCACTCCTAAGTAATTACTGGATAACCTTTCATTGTCTATGATGAAAATTTCTTTTGGTCGTTCAAATTTATTCTGAAGATTTAAATTGGTTTCTCGCAATTTTCGCATAATAGGGAGTCATTTAATATTTTTGAGTTTGCTTCAATAAAGTTCCCTTCTCTTTGATTTGCGCTACAAATCAATTAAGGCTATGTGATTTGACGAATGAGATTTTTTCTTAGATTGTTTTTACAAGATTTGATTTGGAATTTATGATAACTTCAGTAATATTTTCATTGGAAATTTATAAAAAATACTTCTCTGAGTAGTTTAATTTTCGTACCTTAGACCACGCGTTCTGCCATTCCTCACAAATTAATTCCGCTAGTATTTTGTTCTTCTGATTATCCGCAGATTGTCGATGACAGTCCTCGTATCGCCCTTTTGTACAAAATTACTTTTTGATTATTTCACGTTACCCTCAAACGAGTAATTTTCAGTGACAAATGACTTATTTAATTTCGTAAGTTGTTATATATGAGATTATGTATGTAGCCTGCCACAGGCAACCGCTGTCGTTATTGTTATTTAATGGCTGATAACATGATTCATGAACATTTATGTAAACGATTTGAAAGACCGCCTCTTGAGAATTGTAATCATATTTAATATTTTTCGTACTTTTCTCTGGGGATAAATCAGTTTATACTTGTCATTATTTTTAAATCGAATTGCTGCACGAATCAAAATCGTATTCCTTGAATAAACGGTACATTTTAAGGTCATTTACTCGTTTTGGATAGCTGAGTAATTCTACCGGTTTTTTTTTGTATTGGGGCTGTGGTCAAGTTGAATTTAAAAATAATTTATTGCTATAGATGTTTGTGATAAAATATTTATTTTTATATCAAGTTATTAAAACCTCTTCTAAAAAATCTACCTACAAGCTGTCCAGAGATTCTTCAAGCTAGTTAAATAATTTGAACCGGTATTAATTTAACATCTCAAAGTCTCAAATTAATGATTAAATAGTCGTCTTCGTCGACTTTTATTAAAAGGTATCTAAATGTGTTTACTTATTAAATACTTAGGATTTATTGCCACTTAAAAGTATTGTCCCTTTTCCCTCGGCTTTAATGGGCTTTTGACTCATTTTCTTGATTTCCATGTTGAATGATCTCGCTATCGGAATTCCTGTTTTCATTTACATATTTTTCACTCGGTGTTGTTTTCGGTAAATAAGATTGAAAACAGAGTCTCATCGTTTCTTAAAAATTTTAAACGATCATTTGTTTTTAAAATTTTAATGTTGGCTATTTCGGTCCTTCTGTACCTATTCAAAGAGAAGTGTCTGAGAACATTGTTGTTACGTGGTTTTCAATATAAGGTTTTATTATGATATTTGGCATTCATAATAGACCATATTGAGCTCAATAAATTCTTATGACAGCAGTAAGAACGTGATGACTGCTTCAGTACGTGCCCACGGGGCTACGGGCTGTAAGGTTCACGTTTTGGTCATAATCTGCCAGTGCCTTGTTATAATCCTACCGAGATATCGCATGTTATCCTCGCTGAACCTTAATCCAGGACTTATGCGATGAATGCAAATGACCCGAAGCCCTGTCTGCTTCGTTAGCTCCTAGCATAAAACAGTGTTGTCCACTGCGTGCAGAATCCGCTCCATTATAGAAATAGCTCGGATTTTCCCTTTCATAAAATGGCTAAAATGATTCCGATCTTGCAATTAAAAAGTTTAAATTAATTTATGTGTACAAATGAAAACTGATTACGATTGAATTGTCTAGGGATTACCGGATTAAACGTAATTATGAATGAATTGAATTAAATCCTGACATTATCTGCTTAAGAATGTGTTAATCGAATGACGCATAATTTTGAAATAGTTACTCTTATATAAAAATGAGTCGCAAGTATTGATTAGTCCGAAGTGCAGTACATTAAATTGCGTTCTTGGATTAGTTTTTCTAGTTGCTATATTTATTGCAAGATAACTAAATTAAGTGCTGCAATATCCCCCTAAAAGTGACGTAAGTTAGCAGCAAAACAGTCGTAAATTCACAGCGCTCGGCGCTGACAGGATAGGTAGGTAGTAGAGGGGAACATGTCGACATATGAACCGATAAACAAGATTACTGTGAACGATGTAGTGGAACGTGGACGTAGTTACTGGGTCGGGAAAACAGCACATGACAAGAAGTTAAAACCAATTATTGTTGTGTACTTTTAAATAGTATTTGGTACACTACTATAATTGCTAAATGCAGTTTACTTTTTTCTTAACTTTACGTTACACATAACATCACGCCTGTAATCCCAGAAGGGTTAGGCAGAGGTGTACCTATAGTATACCCTCATTTCGCCAGTTATGCTTAAGTTCCATGTAATAGGGGGCGAGCCTATTGCCATCAACCGGGCACAAATCAAGACTGGGCTGCTACTGAGAAATTCTAGATAGAATAACCCAATAACACTGCCCGACCTGCGGATCGAACCCAGGACCTCATGCTCAGCGAAGCGGTTCTTAACTTTGTTGCATAAAATTTAAAATGTGCCAATTGCTACATATTTGTGGAGATGTCGATTCGCAGAATAAACTTAGTGCGAGTCGCCAGAAAAAACAATATCTTTTAGAAGTGTCGATTCGCCCGTTTCCGGCGAGTAAATTCATGCGAATCAACTTATAAGTTGATAAAAGCCAACATTCTGGTAGTATCTATGTATACATAGTATTACAAATTTAATTCGCTTTTCGTGTGTAAATCATCGTTTCGTGAGAATAACGCGATCACACACACAGGTGATCGCGTTATTTCTCTAAACTGCACAACGGATTTTGATGTGGTTTTAAAAAATCGTTTAGTATTTATATCGGAAGCTTTATGTGCATCTAATACACAACTTACGACAAAGAAAATTCGATGTTTGTCAATCTTGATGTCAAGTCGTAAAAACTGTGCGAAAGCAGCCCATGGGTGTTGATTTTGAGTTGAGTTGAGGTGGCTTGTTCTAAGATAAATTATTATTATAATATTAAATAACATTTCAAGAATGATAACCGTAATAAATGCAGGCATGTAAGCACTACCTACTTGTCGATGCATAATGTCATACGAATATTATGCAAGGACAGTCGCGGAATTGAATGCAGAAAACGGTTTTTGGTGCTGAGCATTCATTCGTTAAAATAACTCATCGTGCCATATTTCTGTGATGGTTGTTGCATTGCGTGGGTCTTAGAGGATTTTTTTTTGTGTAAAGGTTCAAGCAAACAGGCGCGACAAGACAGCGCGACACTAATGCACCAATCGCCGCGCTTCACTCTGTGCCTTTGTGGCGTTTACGATAGCAACTACTATTTGAAAACTGGAAGATCAAACCATAGATCTGTGATTTGAATAGCAAAACTTATAAAAATATTTATGTACGTGGGTATCCTCTTCATATTCATATGGGTAATGATAGAAAACCGATACTACCAAGTTCCCAACCGCTTTAACGTTGTTTCATCCTAGCTCGTAGGTTAATCTTGTTACGGGGCGTAACGTCGAGGCTTCCTTAATGACTCAAACACCACACACCACGTCCCTCAGACGACGTAGACGACTCAACGACATAAATTGAATGATACAATTATTTTTAACAAGCCCACGTGTACTTATTTTTGTTGTTCAAGAGTAAACTGGGTGCAATTAGATAGCATTAAAAAAACAAAGTTTGAATGATAAGTGTTCAATCAAAACCTTCTCATTAAAAAGTTAGGAGAGCTTCATGAATGTGAAGCCGAAGAAGAGTTTCATCTTTAATTTGTTTTCCAATTTGATTGTTTTTGAAACTTCTCAAGTTTCCACTTTTCTTGAAAATACTTGACACCTTCAAATAATAATTATTGGAATTCTATTGGAAATGTTATCTACTAATTTGTGTAAAAAGTTAGACTGGATTGAGGAAATAGAAATGAAAGTAATCTGATTTATTTAATAATAAGAACTAGTTATCGATGACACGTTTTATCTGGTTTATTCAATGATATCTGAAATATGAATGTAGAAATAAAGACGTGACTTTATAATAAAAATATTCATCAATAATGTGATCGCACAGATCAATCAGGTGTTTCCCCTGTTATCTATCCTGAAGTGGACACGTGTTACGAGGATGACTTTGTTAATATCCTCTTTTTTTTGCTCAGCTTTCATTCCTAAAGTCGCGCTTGTTCCGGGCGATTCAATTAATCCAACGTTAGATTACATACGACCGTATCTATCCTATTCGAACAAAACTTTTTTATTGCTCACTCCGAGTTTCAATCTGTGGGTCCAATTTACTATCCGGGGCACATGGTATAACGCGATAAATTCAGTAGGTATATCTCCAAAAGTGAAAATAAATAACATGAATTTTCTATAGTGAAATCCAGGGTCAATTACCGATTACGAACACTTCCAGGTACGTACTCTTAATTACACGGTAATGATAGTGTTTATTGTTGGTTCAATGAAGACCTGTTTCATAACACCGCTGCGGGTCGGGTTCGTTATCCTTAGCCGACCTTGCAGCTGCTATAAATTCAGTTAAATAGACCGCAGGAGGCGGGCATGCGTCACCCGTACGATGCGCACAGATTAGTAACGAAAGCATGATGTAATAAATATATCAAGCTATGGACCTATCTGTGTAACCAATGCATTCTAGCCATCAAAGGACAGAACCGGATCGAGGTGCGTGCACGCAGCCGTGTAACCTGTAACGGATAGGTGCTAGTTTTTACTGCTGTTACGTATGCGGCCCTTTTCATAATGGCACATAACTTATCCTCTTTCGAATAATATATTCAAATATGTACGTGATACATCCCTCGAATCCGCGGCGGTCGCATTGACCGTCCATCTGTGTGAAAGTTATTCCGCGTCAGATGTCTGGAACACAATGAATTTTCCCAACAATTCCTATTTCTCGTTTCTCAGGGTGTCGGGGGTGATTGAAAGGCGACGGGTGTCCGTTCCGAAGGCAAGAGATAAATTCCGGTTACCCAGGAGCAGCTGACTGTCCCTTCGGAAAATTGAAAGTTGCGCCTTCGACCTGCATGTTTATTCGCCATACTTCATTACTATGGTCGTTTGCGTTGTCATCGATGTGCGTTAGTCGGAAATCGTTGCCATTTCAGGTTAAGATGTATTATATAAAAAAATGCATTACTTTATCCTGCGTTGGCAAGAAATTTGTTCATCAATGTCGCTTGTAGAACTTATCTCTAAAGCGTTTGAACAAACTAGTGCACTTTTATGCCAAGGATAAATGCGCCGTCAACGTTTCCAATATGAAAATTGATCGCTGAGCGTGTTCCTAACCTATCTAGGTCGTAGCAAACGTCGTTAATGCGGGACGGGAGGCAATTAGGGCAAGCCAATAAAACATCGCCATCAACGAACACCGGTCGTTTCTCCCCCCCGCATGCTGCACTAGCCTCGTTATTCAACTATTCACTTATTCTCATTATAATAAAATAAAATCTGAAAGGCTGTGATAAAAATTCATTCGATACAGCGCGAGATGGCAAAACACCTACTCCTATCAGAGTTTGTTATCGTTGTATCATATCATAACAGCCAATGGCATTGGCTAACCTTCCATATCCTTCTCGACGATAATAAATCCTTGTTAATGAAAACGTGGTAGTTACGAAACAGTTTCTGTGACGGCCTCAAGATCCAGCGCAAGACGAGCATGGAGCGGTGTTCCGGCTGACGCGCAGGGCCTATGTTGTCGTCACCGATGTCAGAGTTAAGTACCATCGCACACGACGTATCCGCACAAAGGCCGCTCTCTCCGCTTTGTTCCACCTCTTTGTTTGACTTGACGAAGGCACAGTAAAAAACAACACGGCCCACGACGACACGGCCGGCCCCTCGGATCTCGCGAACTCAATGTACAGCTTTATTGGGCCTTCCCTCCTCCAGTTTGAATGCAAATACGTTTTGTATAATTAATGGATTTTCATGCGCACGAAAAACGCTCCGAAGTATGAGCTCAATCCTTTCGGGCCAACGTTAGTGGTTTCGTGGAATGTGTGAAAACGTGTCTAGTTGTGTATACATATATAAACACACTATGAAATATTCCGTTACCTCAAATTACACTAAAAGGTCCATCCTCTCAGATATATTATGAGGCGTCAACTTGCGGAAATGATCCATTGTGGTGCTGTCCCTCTGTGCATGGGGTCCGCAGCTATTTTCGTTATGATGATGTGTAGATGGAGTAGACTCTTTATAAGGGGTTCTCAAATTACCCTACTTCACAAATAAAACTCTAGGTCGTTTTAATATTGTATATTGGTTAGAACAGTTTGTAGTTTTATGTATTAACTTGCCTTCAAAAATAAACGTGGGTGGCTGTCATTTAGATTGCGACAGCAGTCTTAAGAACGGTTAGACCACAACCGGCATTCAAATGTCAAAAAAAATAGAACAGGTGCATCACACACCATTGAACCTTATTACCCTTTGTAAATGAGCAGCTGTTTACTCTTATTAATCACGTTTTTTTAAATAAATTGAGTTCGCACTACTTCGCAAACGGATGCTATTTATATTCCTTTATTGGTATACAGTTGTATATTTTACCTGGAAACGTGCACGCATTTTCACATTTTTTCCGTCAAGTGCTTGGTATTGTTAATTCCTAACTATCGGTTGAAGTTCTCTTCGCAACTGGCTGTGCGCTTCTATCTAATCGATATTTTGTTATCGTCTTACTCCTTTGCTTTCCGTACTTGTCAATAAATTGCATCTATTTATTATGCGATGTAACACGGAATGGAATGTTCAAAGATTATTTTCAAGTCATAACTCTTCAACGAACATTGTAGTAGCCAGCAAATGTTAGGAAAGTATAAAGTTTGGCGGCGCAATTCATCTTATGTTATTAGGTTATAAAGTTTCGAAAGCAATCCTCCACCTTAAGAACAATCTGGAATTCCTATCACCAAAGTTTTCTCTGGGGTAACGATGAAAGAAGATAAGTGCTAACTTGTGAGATCGTTAATGTATAATCGCATTTGCTCAGAATTGCGTGTAATTTTGTAGAAAATTTCGGCGGTTCTGTGAACTGTTAATTTTATTGTCTGTTGCGAACCAGTCTAATAAAGAAAGAAAAGAATAATGATATCTCTCTCCAGTTAAGTAGAGATACTATAAAACTGGTGCGGTGGGGGGACCCCCGTCAGGAACGAAGTTCCGTATGTACGCTTTTCGTCCAACTTCGAATGTTATTCAGTGAACGTCAATACAGAGACTAAGTTTGGATTTTCATTTTGACACCCTTCAGCATCCTCGAAAACGACAGTCATAATGAAAAATTAGTAAACTTTCGTATTGAATTTTCAATTTGACCTCACTATAAGCTTCAATCCTTGAATTAAAAAAAAAACAGCCGCAATCACGAATTTTCATATTGACCTCAATGTCGACTTCAGCACCCTCGAGAACCAATAAAAATCTCTCTGTCTCTTTCTATTATATAAAATAAAAAGTCGCATGGAGGGGCATAACGCTTTTTCGTGACGTGATGATTTCTAAAAACCGCAATCTGCTAACTTCGTCCCAGAAGAAGAGCAGTATATTGAGCGGTCTACCACAAACCTCGTATCATTATGTGAGATTGAATGTTTCCAATAACGTTGCGTTTGTTATTTCAATCGTTCAATTATGGTTTCAGACTGGGGTGATGGGGTCCGCACCTAGGAGTCCAATCGGAAACCCATTGTTGTCATTGTTACAAAAAACTTCAACATATTTATTTGTAGAGAGATGAGTGTTTCATAGAAGCAGTATATTTTATCGACGTACAAATCTGAATTGCTCTTATTCCAGGCCGCTTTTATTTCAATATATAAGAGCGATTCAAGTAAAATGCTCATCGCTATTTCCAATATATCACTAAATATCTATTCCAAATAATGTTCAAATTTTGCATTCTGCAGCAAAATGGTCAGTGAGTCCAGTGTTACCAACGTCGGTGTCAACGACCGAATGGCTGTACGGTTGACCGGTCCCGTCACGATCTGATTGTCGCGCCAATAAACGATTTGCATGTGTTGCTGTTGTGACAGTGTTGCGTTTGCGCACCCATGCCTCACCTAATTGGTGTTATCAGGTTGGTCAAGCGCTGTTGTGATCATATTGTTACGTAGCGTGTTTTGCGTTCTGTATTTCGAATTCTTACGTGTAACCTTAAATAAATGCCAAGATCTAAATCATGCATCTTCGCCCAAATAACACAAAGCTCGCAAATCAACAGAAATCTATAAATTATGATCATTCATAATACACTTCCGATTAATTTTAGATGATTTTATGATAATTTTACACGTAATGGATTGTAACAATTGGTTTTCGATTTCCTCTCGCTCAATCCTCCCCTATCAACTACTCGGCAAACACTGTTATGAACAACTTTACTATAGTACAAACGTTGCGAGCCATATAACGCTACGTTAAGGTAGTGCCAGTTTTAGTGTCTGTGTTGATTTACTGAAGCCAATGGTTTCATTCGGTGCACACTAAAAGCTTTTGTGCGTAATGGATATAGATGATAGATCGCAATTCGCCAAGACCTGGCGAGTGCACTTCTTGACGTATTTATCTACAGTTTGGCAAGCATAACAACGATGTTCGCACTCTATTCCTATAAACATATTAGCATGTTTTTAACGCACCTCAACTACCCTTTTTTACAACGTTCCATTTTCCATACTGCTACTTGACTTTATTCAACTCTGTTTCTGAATTTCATACATTATTTTACGTTTTATTTACTCAGTAAGTATTTCTTTTCTAGTCAATGTATAATACAGATTAATAAAAAATAAATGAATAATTAAATTAATGAATTATGCAATATACGAGGGCTGCACTAAAAGTATCGGGAATGGAATATTTCCACTGTTCCTGTCATATTAAAATCTTTTAAATTGAAAACTCCTTGGTTTTAAAAATCGAATATCAGATATATATTTTTAAAAAAAGATTCTCGGTCTTGCCACAAGGTTTTGTCAAACTAGTTTAGTCGTTGAGAAAATGGAATTGACTCGAGAAAATTCAAGAGCGATGATTTATTATGACTTTCGAAGTGGTTTAACACAAAGGCAGTGTGTTGACCGGATGATTTCTGCATTTGGTGATGAAGCCCCATCCAAAACCACAATTTATCGCTGGTTTGCTGAATTTCAACGTGGACATGTCAAGCTCAGTGATGATCCCCGTCAAGGTCGTCCAAAAACTGCAGAACCCAAGAAAACGTTGATGCTGTGCGTAAGCTGATTGAGGAAAATCGACATGTGACATACCGCGAAATTCAGGCAACTTTAGACATTGGCATGAGTCAAATACCAATAATCTTGCATGAACAATTAGGTGTAAAAAAGTTGTTTTCCCGATGGATACCGCATTCACTCTGTGAAGAGCAAAAAGCGGCTCGCGTTACTTGGTGCATCAGAACTCTCGAAAGATTCCACGCAGGATCCTCAAATGCTGTATACAACATCGTATCAGGTGACGAATCCTGGATATACGCGTACGAACCCGAAACAAAAAACCAGTCACGAGTTTGGGTGTTCGAAAATAAGTTAAAGCCAACAAAAATTGTTCGTTCACGGAGTGTTGCAAAAAAAATGGTGGCCACGTTTGTCTCCAAAACCGGCCATGTTACGACTATTCCTCTTGAGGGACAAAGAACGGTTAATGCAGAATGGTATCCTAGCATTTTTTGCCACAGGTCGCTTCTGAACTCCGTAAAGAGAACTGCAACCGCCGCCTCATCCTCCATCACGACAATGCGAGTTCTCACACCGCACACAGAACAAAAGAGTTTTTAGAGCAAGAAAACATAGAATTATTAGACCATCCGCCGTACAGCCCTGACCTAAGTCCTATTGATTTCTATACTTTCCCTAAAATAAAGAATAAATTGCGTGGACAGAGATTTTCATCACCTGAAGAAGCTGTGGACGCCTACAAAACGGCCATTTTGGAGACCCCAACTTCCGAATGGAATGGTTGCTTCAATGATTGGTTCCATCGTATGGAAAAATGTGTCAAATTTCGCGGAGAATACTTCGAAAACCAATAAATACATTTTTAAATAGTAATGTTGTGTCACTTCCTTGATTCCTGAAATTTTCAGTGCCGCCCTCGTATAATTGAGTTAGGACGATTGAAACGATTTTTTTGACGTTTGACATTTAATGCTCGACACTCAATTTATAGTGACAATTATCGAGAGTCTAAGCAGTGACATAAGGCTGGTTTTAAGGAATTCACAAAGTAAAAAAGACGTTTTAGAACATAGATATGTATTATTAAGTAAGTATTACTATTTTAGACTAAACTTCGAGTGTTAAATAAATCGGTCTAGCACATTTATTTCTTTATAACGGCAAATCCTAACCTAAAAAGTAACATTAATATTTTTTGGACTTCTTAGCGTTTCAATTTTAAAAATGATCATAAGACATTATTTTCTAAACTTACGGGTAGTGTTTCTACTATACCTTAAAACTATACATAAACTTTCATTATCAGGTTTTGAAATATACGGGAAGTGGGCATTGTTCTTTCTGCATTCTATTTGTACGGTACCTTAAAATAATACCCCAATATTGGTTTTGTTTTCGTGAAAATTACACCGATTTTTGTAGTGCTTCCACTAATTGGATGGGTTGCAACTTGTCCTTAATACTGCATTCAATTTGTTGGGTTTCAGTATATTCGGCGTTCAATTAGCCCAATACTGTTGATATTTGCCGCGTCGTTCAAATAATTGCGTTTGGGCGTCAGCTTTTGTGCTTTTAAGTAAGTTAGCAGTAGTTACTTAATCAAATCAACTGGACTGTGCTGGTTTTTATTTTGCGGCATTCCTTCTGCTTATTTTTGAGGTGTTGCCAATGCTATACAATTCGAAACTGTAGGCAATCATGTTTTTTAAATACAGATTTGTATGTTCGTGCTTTAAAAGTTTTCACCGACGATAGTCCCAGTTTATTATTACTTAGAAATTGCGACATCCAGTGACAATATGTTACCTACACATCGACATAATGCACACGTGCATGTTAGCATATCTAGAGATTTGGAAAGGTGCTACAAACTCGACCATTTATGTGTTCAGATCAGAGAAGGCGCGTATTATGTAAATCGTTCTCGATCAATTTCGATATTCCGTTATGTTGCCCACATACACCTGAACGCCAATTCAACAAAAAATCGCAATGCAATCGTGGACAGGTTTCCGATTACGTGCGCAAACGCTTTTAATTGAATCCCCGTTGCTGCCGACAATTTTTTGCGGCACGTGCGTTAATTGTTGGTCCTTTGGTTTTTCGGCTAATTACACACACGATTTCGGGCGCGAGCGAATATGTTCACAAAACAACGTTCTGTCATAATAATGGTCTCCGTCGAGCGGTATCCACCAGTTCCATCACATCCATATGTATAGTAAACCTGTATTTTCTGTGTATATTGTTTTAAATTTGTATACAAACAGTTGCATTATCTTCCGTATTGATTCACCGACTATTGTTTACTGCCGGCAACTCTTGATGACTTATTTGGATGTGAACATGTGTTTTGAATAGAAATCTTATAATTATCAATTATGCGTCATGATTATTCAAGTATCCCTTCGCTTCTATTAGGTATTACGAAAAACTGGGACCGCGAGGGAAGGTAATATTGTTAGCAGTGATCGGACAGCTCAAGGCATTATTTTATGCGATTTATTCTTAGCCTCATTCATGATGTCAACGTCTTAATTGCATTTGTCTACCCAGAAAGTCATGCATGAAGGCTCCCACTCAATGGCGCGACGCCACAGCGCGACACAAAAGCACCGCGTGTCGCGCGACGAGCGGTGCCTTTGTGTCGCGCTGTGGCGTCGCGCCTGTGTGTGGGAGCCTTGACAAGGACAGAAAATATTCCAATCGTCGCCGTCGGTCACGTTGTGTGTGTGGTGATGAATGTGAATTCTACTATCCTACTAATAATAAAAACGCGAAAGTTTGTGAGGATGGATGGATGGATGTTTGTTACTCTTTCAGACAAAAACTACTGAACGGATTTTGATGAAACTCTACAGTAATATAGCTTATACATCAGAATAACACATAAGCTACAATTTAAAAGATTTTGTGTGATTTAGCCATAGTATAACGCTAAGTATCAAGTAGGTAAGTCGGAAACATTACTGTTCTCTGAGAGCTATCTTGGCGTGCGCTGCTTATACCCGAGATCTCTTGAAAACGGTCAAAAAGGTGGTTTCTTAAAGCCTTATTACTGAAAATGTCATAAATATATGATATTTAAATGCCTTTTTTTAATACAGTGATGGAACTCTAAACATAATTAAACATACATTAATGCATCAAAAAATCTTCAAACAATATTTGTCAATAAAAGCATTTTTATTATTTTTTTATCCCTTCATCAACAATTATAATTTAAAAAATACCTTAAAATTACAAATGCAAAACTGCATTCAGTGATGGATTATTTATTATTAATTAGCATAAGCATAATCAGCCTAATATGTCCCCACTGCTGGGACACAGGCCTCCTCTCTGTGAGAGGGAGTGGGCCGTAATCCACCACGCGGGCCCAGTGCGGGTTGGTAGATGTCACATGTCTTCGAATTTTTGATTCTAGGACATGCCGGTTATATCGCATTTTTATTTTTAAATTACCAGCGTTGTGTCATCGCGCTTCTCTTTCTTTTCTATGCAGTCTGACAGTGACAGTCTCTCCTGCGAGTACCGTGGCCATAAGGCTCCCGCAAAACGGCCCGACGCCACAGCACTACACAAAGGCACCGCTGTTACGTCGCGCCAGTGTCCACGAGACTTTACTTAATTTTTCATGTGTATTAAAGCCAACATAGTGAGCCATTATATATCCTTTCAATTTGGATATTTCTTTTGCAATGCACATTTTAGAGTATTTAGTTAATGAATTTAGTATTTATCAAAATTAATTTACCGCTTTCGTTATTTAATGTAGATAAACTTTGTATTTTACACTAAGTTATTTTGACGGATGGTTCTAAAGTGAACACAGTAAGAACGGCAGCGCAGGCGGCGCGCATAGCGGGGCTGTGATGGTTCACGGCTTATCCGCTGAACTGTGTCTGAAGCCTGGGGAAAGACTTATGCTACTTTTCAACAAACACCACGCGAGCCAAGCCGCGTGTGGAAGCTGGTAAATCATAATTCAAAAAATAAACACGCTTCTCCAGCCCACATGTCAACAGAGCAATTGATGCAAGGATAACAATGGTCGTTTGAATTGATGCGTGACAGCAATCGATCCCCAATCATTAAGTAGTGCGGTATCTGTTACGCCCGCATCGATTGACATCAATGTGCATCGAGTGTTAGTGTTGCGACATGATTATCGAATAGCCTAAATACGACGCGGGCGGTCGTATGATTCACTGTACAACCAGACTGTGGGGTAACTCCTACCAACAGAAGGATTCGACGCTCACATGAAATTGTTAAGCCATTCCTAATTACAGTATCGTCTTTCTCAGATACGAGTATTGGAACATATTGTTCGGTTGCGCAATGTATTGCGAAACCTAATTTGTAACGTCGTGCTAACTGTCAATCGTAGTGGAGGCCTTGGATCATGGATAAGGCTAAGCACGCACTATGATTGATCGCGCGTGAATTATAACTGGTATCGGATATTAAAAGTTGCTTTCCAAACATGCAATGTAATTAATAGACGGTAACGGTACCAAAAATCACGCTTGAATTAACGAGAATTTTATTACATAATCATATACCTATCAGGCCCTGAGAAGCTAAAATTTGTATAGCTAAATTTGTATTTTGTATACTAACTGAAAACCACATAAACGTATTTATTGAACGTTTGATAAGAACAAGCAGTGACCGGTATGACCGTGCTAATATCGGATGACTGAGATAACATCAATACAAATAACACGTCATCTTCCTAAAAGGCGCGGCGGGTGTGTCGCAGTAATTATAATCATTATATCAAGGTTAGGTTTACGCAAGCACTAGTCACATCGCATAGGTCATTTAAAATAACAACTTTTGCTTTCGTGGGACTTTTATTTGTGCCAAAAGCCCAACTGACACGTCGTGTTAGGTTTTCCTAAAAATCAAAGAAAAGACGTAGAAATATTTTCGTGTTCATAACCGCCTTGTATTATTTATAATGCTTTTTCGTATTGCTTGGGTTTACGGCTGGAGTACACCTACATAAACATTATGTAGAATTGCAGAATCATAAATGCAAGCAGCATTATTACATTGCATTATTATAAGCACCGAAATACATTCCGTGCAATTGACTCCTACATTTTGTAAGACATTATTTATTAGCTCTCCTTCTTGTGATAGTGCCAAGTAGAAACAAAATCAATAAAACATGCGCTGTACTCATTGTAATTTTGCAACAATATTTCCTTCAATCGCATTCAAATGAGACAGCTCCTTTGTTGGATAGTATAAATAATTAATGTTGCATAATAATCGCGTCTTTATCACGCAACCATTGAGAGATAACCTCACGGTAGGTGGCACCACCCCTGAGATACGATGTCCTCCGAGTGTATTGTGTGGGCTTAAAACAATGCCACCTCTCTATTCCCCGATAGAAAGCTTCGCATATCTGATTGAGTTACTCCTCCGATTGATACCAATGACGCATCCCTACTTCATAATCGATATCTGCATAGCTTGAATGTCAGTTTATACGCAGCTTGTTTATTTTGACTTCTTTCGTTATCAATGCACTCAAGGCCCGAGTTAAAACACGTATGATTGACAGCGATATGGTTAAAATTGTAGATAATTATGTTTGGTTTCATAAATACAACTGCAAGTTTTACTTAATTATTGTGAACAGGAATGCTAGCCACGATTATGATATTTCGATGCTGTTGAATGGATTTACCGTTGTAACAGTACGCAGCCGCTCATTGTAATTAAAATATTGCTTCACGAATTGTTTGCTTCAATCAGTCCATTTGGCAACGTCAGCGCCAGTCTCAATCCGAACGCATGCTGAAAACTTGTATTGTTGACTCGAAAATAAATATGATTTTCACTAAAATACTGCAAACAAAAAGCTCCAGATGTCCTTGTCAGATTTTTTATCGGAAAGACAAAATTCATTTTACTATGTTCGTTTCTCATGAAATATAACAAAAACGTGTTCAATGAAAATCGATAAATATCCGGAACGGTTGCCAAGCTGTGTACTGTACGATATTAAATCATCGCCACATTAAATCGTGTCAACAGCAGCAGGTACATGGCTATAACTATAGCCTTTTCCGTAAGTCATAGGCAACGTTCACGTCTATAATTAGAGTGACGTATTTATTTATGAAGGGACTCCAACGTCGCAGCTCCTGGCATTAGGGCCTCGCGACCTACATTATGTGATCACATCGTTTAGAAAACTATAGCCAATCTTCTATCTGGTTTTCGATCACATTAATGTTTTATATCGCATCATGAAAAAGTTATGTGGTAGCCGTAACTTGGTTATCTATTTCAACTTTTTCAATTAGATTTCAAAAAGCGGATTGCATGGAGTATTTTAATCGCCGTGTTTTCCTGGTCCTGGCGTTATTCCTATTTTAAGGAACTTTTATTTAATATTTAATATTGGTTTTTAAATCTGGCAATTCTCAGTAGTAGATCTGATGACTGATGAGTGGATTTGTGACCGGTTGATGGCTCGCCCCCAATTACATGGGACTTAAGCATAATTGGCGAAATTTGGTTGTACCATGGGTTACACCTCTGACAAAACAAGGCGTAATTAAATGTTTATTTAATATTTATCTATTTCTATCCACTAACCTTTCTTAGAGGTAAAAAAGGTTTGTAATGGAAAACTGCAATACGGCTGTATGGAGCTATGGTTTGAAGTTCTAACTGAACTAAACCTTCTTTTAAAAGCAATATATTCCTTTTAAAATGTCGTAGCTGTAATTTTCCTACTTCGTCTCCAAGTTGTTCTATTTTTCCTAAAATGCTCCTAACATTTCTTTCGTGCGTAATGAACGACATTTTGATGCACGACTTTTAATGGTAGGGACCTCATTCACCGACCTCTTTAATAAGCAACGAAGCTGCTTTTGTTTATTTCCTGCATTTATTTATATGTCGGTCAGTGCGCGGTTTCATGTTATGAAAGAGCGATTTAAAGAGCAAATTAATAATACTTTTAACAAAATACACTTTATTATGGGTAGACGAAAATATATATACAGTTCAGTTATTTTAACAGAAATAATTTAATTGATTAAACCTACATGGATGTCTCTGGCCTGCCTTTAACTAAGGGTTATTGCAAAAAAGGGTCGTCAGGGAGCTATTTCAGGACCGAAACCACCACAATATTACAAAGTGATTTATGGTCCTACAAAATTGCTAGGTGAGTGTATCATTATTATGTGTAGTTAATGTAGCAACAAGAATCCTTGACACAAGTTATGATTAATTAGACATCAAAACTTCGTCTGTAGGTATATCCTTCAATTTCACTGTCACGTTTGTAGTACTATTAATTCAGCTAGTCTCTACATTTCTTGCTATTTGAATTGGTTGAACAGTGGTTACAAATGCCGGCTATCATCAATGACCAGAAGTACTACTATATTAACGAATGTTTAAGCCTCCTGTTATTAAAAAAAGCACTTTGTGGTCAACCACTCGTATTGTTTGTGCCTGCACTTACACATGATGAGGATTTTGCGACGTGACTTTACACCCTTTTTTCGTGATTGAATTCACCACGGGCGGTGACTTGATGTCAGCACATCGATTAATCACGATGACACGTCCACCACACCGTGATACGAGCTTAATAATAACCTACATCGAGAACATCTTTATTGCTCTTTTAACCCCAATACATTCCCTTCAGAAATTGACGAATTACTTGAAAACCCATCGAACCGTACACCCCTTAGGGTTAATAAGTTATCCGGTCAACATATACAAATCAGTTCCCTTGGTTCTGTGCCAAAGTTGTCTGAATTTAATTATGTTAACGTTTTTCCTGTGCCGGAATTTCAGGCTGATTTAGTAGCTTCCAAGTGATCATGGTATGCGTTTCCTACATTCGTATCTCATGCGATATTTCAGCGAGAGAATCGCCAAAATATTTGGTGTGGTGGAACTGGTCGATGTTAAATTTCCCAGGCATCCAATGACAGCGATACGACGCAATAGCGTTTCTCCGGTTTCGGTCGTTACGTTTTGTGTGCGGTTTTTGTTCGGCGGCGCGTGCTAGGCCCGACGGCAATCAAGGCAAATCCTATCCATTGTGCGCGGTGAGAATAGTTCCGGTGCTAATTCAAGGACGGCCTGCCATTGTCCCGCGGATGACGATGCGCGTCGCTGCGCCATTCCCGCCCTATGTACCATTATAAACCCACCAACGTTTATCGATTTGTTTTGTCACGGTATAATAAATATTTGATACAATGTTACTAACATCTGTTCTGTTAATGGATGTAACAAGATTTTATTGTATAATGTTCTGGTTATATTTCCGTCTATTCGTGTCCATGTTACCTATCGAACGGATAATCCATTAATCATTTTTTTAAGGTATTAAGAACGTAAAAGTACATTTTGGTACTATTGGAATTTCTGTCACAATATTTTGCTAGTCACAGAAAACTGCGTTTGTCAAAACTTAATATGTATTTTGCCACGATATGGTCAATATGGCGATGGTATTCCTAATTCCAGCATACCACTTTCAACCTTATTCAAATTCAAAGCCATTTTGTACCAAATCGATTGTGCCCCATAATGTAACTACGTACAATGTGAGTTAGTGGAGTTCCACAAACTATTGGCGTGTACGGTGTAATTGGCTGCGTGCAAGTTTAATCTTTCACTGCAGAACCCTAACTTCAACACCTATATCGACTTGAGGCAGTATGTAGGAGCATTCCATCCCTGTCCTTACAACCAACTTTAATATTTCTTTTCGGTTTCCTTTACTTTGTGTCTTCTTCCATGTGACAGATCGTTACAAATTTCACCACGTCTTTGTAAACCTGCTTTGATTTATGACTGTGATAATAATTTCCGTGTTGAGGTAGGGCTCGTCGCCCGCATTATATTGTAATGGGCCGCTATTTGTAGCGGTGTGGCATTTGCGGACTTGGGCAAACTCGCAGGTCACGTCGTTACCTATAATGTCAGTCACGTGATCGTATTGTTAAAGCATAATAACGCCTATTACAATATCAATTACTTATCTATTATGTACGGTAAACGGGTATCATTACAAAATTGCAAGGCTTATTGATTGTTATATTAGCATCCCTAGGTGTACTGGTGCAGTCGTCATAGTTTATTCATATATTCAGATTACGCTCTGTGCGTCCAGTACCAGTGTACCTGTACACTCATATTCTAACGATTATTATTTGGCGTGGCAACGATTAGAAATCTATTTAAAGCATCCATTAAATAGTCTTCAAAGAATTAATTAAATATCTATCTGTCTTAACTATTCATACGCAAGGAAGTTTATAATAAAAACAATAAATATATTTACCATCAGGCCGAGCAAGACTCTTTTCAAAGCGAAAGAAGCCAGTCTAGCTTGCAATTCCGGTTCCTAGAATATAAAATGGCTCATTATTCCGTCTCGGATGAATTCGGGAATAAGTTTTATTGAGCGGACTGTAATTCCAGTCGGCGTCTAGTGTCGTTAACATTAAGACTTGGCAGTAATTGGTCCCTATCGTTACCCACACACTGCAGTGATTGGCTCGATTACTGTTAGCGCGTTCGACGCTTTCAGACTACAAAGTACAAATGCTGTCTAGACAGAGGGGTCCTTAAGTTAGTTTAATAAAGCCCTTGGCTTGGTTATATTGTATTCTTAGTTAGTTTAATAGCACCTTAGTAAGTACCAAAATTTTAAGGAAAAAGGTTCTTAGGAATAAATACATAGTTTCATGATCGGCAATCGGCTAGGTCTGAATTCCTGGAATGTTACTTTGGCGAACTTAAAGACATTTTTCTAACAGTTTTAATTCAATTGGATCCTAGTTAGGTCATATTTCCGTAAGTTTGCAGTTTCGTGTGGAAGCGACATTTTACGCTCCTAGTTTCGCCTGCCCTGTAACGCTACTGTAATGGGAAAAGTTTCGGGATCTTGAAAGCGTTTGGCGCCGGCATCACGACTCACTGCCAAGATATTGTTTTTCTAATCATAATGTTACGGTGTTAAAATGTTATTATATTTCTTATGTCTCAATTAGTTTTGCGAACAATTTTCACAAGAAAACTGTTATATTAATTTAAATACCTAGATTTGATTTTTATATTAGTTAGTAGTAGTTTTAATTTTGTTTTTGTAACTTTCAACTTTACCCTTTTTTTTCAGTGTCAAAATTTTTGTACTTAGCTTCAAGCCTTTTGTAGGATCTTTTTAACACGCTTTTATTAGCTTCACTTGTAACTAACAAACAATGTATTAAACAATGTAACCTTACAAGTAAACATTAACTTAATTCTAAGTGTCGTACCGAAATGAAACTTTGTAAGTATATGTATTTCGGATTACAAAACTATAATTTGGGTTATTTGCAGCTTATCTGCCAGGATGATGGAGCCAGTAGGTAGATAGTGGAACTCTTCAATATCTACTAAGCTACTGAAGAGTTCCGCTATCACCTCCTGGCTCCATCATCAGACTTCGTAACCAAGCCCAATCTATTGGACTCGTCAAAAAGGATCATATGAGCCGAAACTCGACCGGTTTACTAGTAGTCACTGAATAGTACCACTATCCACCTCCTTCAAAACCAAACCCCCCGCATATCCCTTGGTTGAATATAAAACGTGGAGCTTTGTTTAAATTAATTAGAAGTACACACATCCAAACAGCTATTACAGTATGGAATGCAATAATAATATGATTAGGAAAATGATTTTTTCAGTTGGCTCTTTCAAAAACTCTATGCAGATGATTTAATGTCAAATCGCTGTCTACTTGTCATCTCTAGCATTTATTTAAATTGTTCATCTAGAATCTAAATGAAAACACTAACTCAAATATTCTTTCTGTTTCAGGTAATTAGATGAAAATCATTCTACGAACATAATTAACGAACTTTTTAACAGGTTTGTTGAAAGATTGTTTTTAGTGATCACTTGAATACATTTTCACATACACACATACACATACATACATACACTCACGCCTTCTTCCCATGGGAGTAGGCAGAAACCACAGAACGCCACCTGCTACGATCCTTAGATACTCTTTTTGCCTCGTTTACGTTCATACATCTGGTCATACACGCACGCCTGTTGCGAGTGCTACGCACCAACACATTACAAAACAAGCGCAATACATTTTAAATATTTACTTTATTATGTTTGACGATATCACGTTGCGCGGTAAATACGTGGATATACACACAATGACATCAACACAATCTAGGAATAATTGTTATAGTCATTCATCATTCATGTATTGAAAAGAAACTATGTAGATAATCTGATAACATATCTACTGATATCAAATTGCGCGGTATTTTTTACTCTAATAGGAAATTAAATAACTATCTTACTTTTAAAAAAATGGGTCCTATTAAACGAACTTAGTTTCTGTTTTTGATGATAAATAAAGAAATCGAATTAAATGAAATATTACATTGATTACAGAATAAACATTAATAATCTGTAAAAGCACCTCGGATGTTATCCACAACCTCCTTTTTCGATTACGTTTCGCTTGAACTGCTCGAAATAAGTATATACGCAGCACTAATCGCCGAAACTTCAGGCGACATTTCTATAAACACTGACTAGCGTGGCCTGCAAAATGTACTGCGACATTCTCTCGGGACATTCACATAGTGGTCGAATGCCATGTTCCGCAACATGTCGCTCCATTTGTCATTTTACTCACCTGTTTAATGATGGATGCTATTAAATAGTATTAAGCACTTAATAGTGCCAGAACGAGCTCTGTAACATTTTGGTAGAAATTAATTTGAATGAATTGACTGTTTTTATTAAAACTCGCATCAAAACCCACACGAGACGGTTTTCTTTTTAAGTAAACTGTTTACTGTTTCTCGTTTCGTTTAGTAAACAAACAAAATGTGCACTGTTCGCTAACGTGAACCCAGTTAAATTGCATTAAGTGTCGAACTGAAAAGCATAAAAAACAAACGCGAGCGTATTCGTTGGTCCCGGCGAATTTAAGAGCAAACAATAATTAAACTTATTTCTATTGTCTCGCTAACCTCATTAACTCTAGAGGTCCTTTGAGCGCTGTTTGAAAAAACATCGTTAAGATAAATGTTAAGCAAATGGAAGCACCACGGGAAATTTGCTGAGCGTCCAATTTAAATAGTCTGGTTTTTACAGATGGGCACGGGGACGTCTCTCGACTCCCGTGTTTACTCAGTTAGTAGCCGACGCGTTTATTCGCCTGGTTGCTCCAGCTGAAGTGCAGCGTCCACTCTTAAATTGTTTACGTCTCTCTGCTTCGTTACTCCCTGGGAGGTGGTGGGTACGAGAGATGTCTTACTTCGAGAGTTTTTTTTTCCCTTTCCGACTCATCGAACTAAAGTACTAAAGATACATTTTGCTGATGAAAATGTTTTACTATACTTGGTTTTATAGGCATTACTGAGATTGTAGCTCAGGAATTTCCGCAAATTGATATTATTATCGATCCTTCACATCGCTATAAGCATTATCAACTTTATAAAATATGATTGAATATCTTTGAAACCGGCCCTTGGTCGGCCGCGAGCGGTTTTGTGTCCATTACGCAAATCGTGACGCGACAAGGCGAAGTTATGGCTAAGTTTGTTTTATACAAGAAATCAAACTTGTTTAGATGCCATGCTATAATGTTCACAGTTTTGTTACATCAGTTTGATATTGTGAAGCTGGACAAAGTGAACGCAGACAGTTGTAATCCTGTGCTAGACGTGCCGAGTTTAGACATTGGTTCAATAAATGGGTAGCTGAAATATTACATTACAAAGCTTTAGGGCGGGCTAGTAATGTATTGTGTATTTCGCTTTAACTTTTCTGTATCAAACAGTCAAATCAGTCAATATTTATAACCAATAAACTGGAAAAAAAAATTTAAACAAATATTGCTTCTTGAAGAGAGAGAGAGAACCATAACAAAATGTACAATGATCCAGCTTTCCTCATAGCAACTCATCCCAACTGATCCTCGCAGAAAATAATTTATGAAGAAATCACAGTGTGTCGTATGCTGCTTTTCATAGACATACCTGATAAAATATGAAAGAGACGTATTTATTTAGAGGGAGATCTAAACAGACGAGGGAGGGGTTGCAAAAGAAAGAAACGGCTATGTTTAACACATGCAAAAGTAAATATCATGCTGCTCCTTGAAAGGATAACTAGTGTGAACTGTAGAAGAAAAGTCTTTACCCCTTGCCTAAGCAAAGCGATAGGTCGCGCAAATACGTTGCGTTCAAATGTCACTAATTTGTTAAGAAAACAGAAAGGCACCCACTGTCGACGCGACCACGCGTTCACGTTCGTCGAACAAAATGACCGCGACGGTCGCTTAGGTTAGGACTTGGCCTTACACTTGCGACAATTCCGAAAAAGAAAAACAATGCTTTAGAAAACGTAAAAAGCACAATAACCTCGCCTCATGATGCAATTACGTTTCGCTACAGAATAACAGGTGGTAATCTGCAGATTTCCTATTATCCTTTTTTCTCTTCCCTCCAGTTTTGATATTTTGTTACAATATTTTCCCCGTAAATTCGCCCGTGGCGACATCACTGGCTCGGGCTGCGAATATCCCGCGAGGTTTAAATAAAATTTGCTCATTTTCCCCGAGCGCATAGATTTAATTTTCACGTTACGGTTGGATGTTTTTCTTCACTAACATGCTACATTAAATTATCGGAATTTCGTTATATTCCACTAACTTTAATGTTACTTAAAATTAATGTAGAAACTTTGTATAAATTGATAGATGCATATAAGTATATTACGCTTTTAAGATTTTAAACTTTATTGTTGTCAGCTGAATGATCAATGTAGTGTCCAAGTGTCTACAGGTGATGGAGTGCGCCAATCTTGTAAGACTTGTACTATAATCCAGTTTACACTTAGCTCATAAGACTTGTCGTACGAGTATTGTGACCGTGAAAATTATCATGTACTTGTTAGGTACACATTGACATTAGTAATTTTGTCTAGGTCATGTGTTTTAGGTCTGTCATGGCGTTGCTTTAACCGAGAATCAGATAGTTCTGCATGAATAAAAAAATCAGTTTCAGTAATTATCGTTTACCCTTCCGCGATCGACGATTTGAATCGCATCTCGACGGATATATATCGGAACGTTATAACTTCCTGTAAACACAAAAAAAAATCTACTTTTATTACACACGTTAAAGTCGGTTATAGCAATGTAAACGACATGGTGTTATTTTAGTGTCGCAACTAACCGCCGAACGTGATCAAACGGATCTATCTAACACAATGTGGCAACAACTGTATTTACTCTTGTACCTTATATAAAATTTTCATTGTTTAGCTTCGCGTATTATAATTAGGAAGTAAGAAATGATAAAATAAACGTGACGAAAACGCAAAAAAGGTGGTACCATTGTTCTGCGAAAGCAATGCGGCAGTCGATTATCACAACACAAGTAATAACATTACATGCATTACCATGCTGCCATGCATATAACGATACTGAGCTCCGTTATATCGCGAACACACGCGATATTCGCGCGAACCCCCATCGGCAACGGGATTTATGTGAGCACCAAGCTTTTTTGTACGTGGAAGGAAATTGGGCAAACGTTTGTTAAATAATAAATAGAACGTGAGAATTGCAAAGGATCAAATTGTTAAATATTTTAAACTATCATATTTATTCATATTGACTGCCTCGTTGGCCTAGTGGTCGCAAGAGCTACTGCTGAGCATGAGGTCCTGGGTTCGATTCCCAGGTCGGTCAAAGTGTTATTGGGTTTTTCTATATAGAGTTTCTCAGTAGCAGCCCGAAGTCTGGATATGTGCCCGGTTGATGGCAATAGGCTCGACCCCTATTACATTGGAATTAAGCATAACTGGCGAAATGTGGGTACCTGGAATTAAGCATAACTGGCGAAATGTGGGTACCTATACTATATGTACACCTCTGTCTAACCCTTCTTCTTGTGGGATTACAGGCGTGATGTTTTGTTATCATATTTATTTCTCGATGAGAAAGTGACGCACGCGTTGTTTACGCATTCACCCATTCAAGCTTCATTTAAAATATTTCTGTTGATTGTTATTGGTTTTGTATTAATCTTTTAATATCGTCGATTAACAGACCTGTTGAATCAGCGAGTAAACTAAATCGCTAAGATAAAGTAGTTACACTCGTTTTGTATTAATCTTTTAATATCGTCGATTAACAGACCTATTGAATCAGCGAGTGAACTAAATCGCTAAGAAATAGTAGTTACACTCCACTCGTTAGTTCAGTAGCGAGTTTACGAGACAGGCCTAAGATACTGATCCACGTGCGATTTATCATCGTGTAAAACGTATTGGTTTTACAGTAAGTAAACTTGTATTGCTAAGTATGTGCTTGCTAAGTTACGCACGTAACTGATGCAGCTTGATGCTATGCAACAATGGCATTTTGTTTAGCTATCGATCAAACCCGTCTGTTGTACCAATTGGAAAAATGTTCTGTCAAGGCCCATTACGATAGCATCCGCAGTGCTCATAGCCAAGCCTAAAATATGGCCTATACAACTTCTGCACAGCGGCACTAATAGAAATATCCAATATCTGAATTGTACTGGGAATTGGGGAACGGGAAACTTTCTAAGCGCACAGCACTCGACTCCAGTGCAATTGATTTTAGTCTGATGAAAACTTGAATAAGGTTATCCACTAAAACCAGCTTTTGAAACTTGTTTAATTTATATGGTATTGAAAGAGCTATGCTATGAGAGCTCCCCATTTATCTAATTGGCTACCAATGTGTCGAATGTCCAGGGCACTAGTAATCACTGTGTAATGGTACTGCATTCATAGCGTAAAAACTACTAACACAGCAATAAAGTCGGTAGTGTCATTACAAAATAAGGCAAATAAAACTACGGACCATTGCAGTAACATTAGAAAGTATGTTTCGTCATACAAGTAGCTATTCATCGGAATAATGGGTAGTAAAACGACATCCACTGCTGTTCTTTGAGAGCAATAATGAACTAGTAATGCGGCTACGCATAATGCTTGTTGACGTGTGGGATTCATGCCATTGTGTCTATTGTGATGTGTGTGATGATGAGCCAGCAGATACGTAGGGCCGGGAAAGCGGCACTCGAGCAGCTGGGAACTTGGCCGCAGAAAATAATGAAAAAGATAATGCTTGATAAGATTCGTCGTTTTCATTAAATACTTTATAAAACTACGTATCGCGGCTTGTTTGGTGCTGTTTTACTAGATTAACAGTACCTAAGGCTATTATTGTTAGTTAGAGTAAAGATTTAATGTATTAAATTCTCTCTTTTTTGTAGTTGGGGAATGTGAGGGAATTTAGATAAGAGGACAATTTTCCAGTGTAAATGTAAATTAAACGACTGTCTCTTTAGAAGATGTAATCGAACACAAAAATTAAGTTAAAATAAAAATGAGGCTGCTTATGTCACTGACACCAATAATGACATGATATATTAGACCCCAAACGCTGTTGAATTGAATGGAACAGACTTCGTAATAGTAAAAGTATGTTGGCGGGCCAGCCACAATTATTGGCCAAGGACTATTACTGCTTTGTTCTCTGAGATACAGTCCCATTGTCGATTTAACTATTATTTATCTACAGCCGATAAACATTATCTGCTATTTAATTCAAGTAGGTGACTACACTTGTTTATGATCACACTCGAAACTGAGGATTTTTGTCATTTATTGTTCTAGAGATAATAAACGATAAAATTATAAATTGTTGTCCTGATACTGAAAGAATTCCTGCGTTACATCATAAGTTCTAATCTTGAGGAAATAAGAACTGTGATAAACATAACACGCTTGTTTGTTTAGAGCTTAAACGAAAAGTCCCAAATTATTCTCGTCGAGATTCATACAAACAAACTAACAAGTTTTTGTCTGCATGGTGCTCGAGGAGATAATTGTTTAACTAACTTAACTCTCTCAGTTGCTACAGTTAAAGTTTAATGACGTTCGCGAACGAGCCATGTGATAGCCATAGACTTGAGGGTGTGAGTGAGTTTGTTAACTTACCAATAAAACTTTAAACTGCTAAAAGCTTTCACACACGTTTTACAGGATGGGAAGGACTTTTTTTTTATTGGAACTAGTAAGAAAGCAACTTGTAGTGACTACACATGTTGGAATTCTTCCGAAATGTATCATCGTGTAGGACCTTAGTCCCTAACCAATCAATTCATTGGAATTCGAGACCACGTATGGATGTAATTTGGCCAATTAACTCCGAGCAAAGTAATTCTATCGAAACTAAAATAACCCTTACAATATTTCCTTCCAACATTGGAAACGTGTGTATTACGCGTGGCTCTTAAGAGTATATTGTGCGGTGTGCCCTATGTGGTTCATCACCGTTCCTACCTATAGCTATGCTGACTTGGCGTGCACTCGACCTCAAAACTAGATTACCTACACCATCGTTTTGGGGAGCTGCCTATTGTATTGCCGCACACCGTGCCTTTCTTCACAAAATATCATACGGAGTACCAAGGTTCGGAGACGAATTAGGAAAACATTTCCCGCTTCTCTAATAGATTTTTAGGAAGCGTTTAATTCTGTTGGGTTTATTAAGATCGTGCGTTGCGGCGTGTGACATTGCTTTTTTGGGGTCGTCACGGTTACCGTCAACCGCCTCTCAAATTACAACAATGCCGTTAGTTGGAAAATGTTTAGCTCTTACTGTGCTCTTACTTACCAAAATTAGTTTTTTTGTGTAATTAGTCAAATCGTCTCTCTCTCGCAGTTCAAAAATATTTGCCATGACCTTAATTACTCGTAGAAAATTCAATTAAGGTTTCAGTAATTTTCCACGCACAATAGAGGAAAATGAAGTACGCACATATTGTATGCAAATATGACATGTTAATCTAATTCTGTTATGTACGATGTAGGTACATAGTATTCCTTCTTCTGTTTCAAACAGTACGTGGAATGAGATTAATATATAACATTTGCATATCGTCAATATTCGAAACCGTAGGGAGCGTGGTTACTGTTCCGTAACAACGCGATTATCATTACGCTATTACCGGGGGATGGAACCGAGGAAATGTCTTCATGGGGGTTTATCAAATGTCCTATAGCCACTGCGAAACGTAAGCTTGTCTTATCCAAAACCTTTTTCCTGAATCATTTAAAGGGAAAACCCTTGTGTTCGATTCGTTTCCGCTTGTAATACCAACATTACATTTATTTAATACTGAGTACAATCACAGCCCCTTCCCTTCAATCCAGCATATTTCGCTTCATAAAGGAATAAATAAAAAATGCGCAAAGGGAAACGCAGTTCAGGAACTGCCTAGCGCAAGCATCTCAAGGGTTTTACCCAATGATGACTCGATAAATTCGGTGTTGTTATAACCAGAGCTATAAAACGAGAGTTATAGTAGGGGAAAAAACGCCTTGACGATAAAAAAATTTGATTCTCCGTGTACCTTTTGCTTCAATTTGATGCGTTGCTCTAAGCGTTATGAGTAAAAATTTGATGGGATTTATTTTTCTTATCGAGACCAAAAACACTTTCTGTAGAACCTTTTGGTTTTGGAATGTTGAATTGCTGTTTATTACAACATCAACACGCTCTGATAAATCTTTCTTGGCCTGTATTCAAACAAGCAGTCTACAATTTTGTGTTTGCTTACAAATGAGCAGAGATACGCCTTGGCGCCATTCCCAATTACTACAATCGATAGAGTCATATCGATTAGAATATTGATCGTGCATCTCGGATGTGTGGGTTTCAACACAATACAGCAGTCGATGACACGGCTCGCATAATGGTTTGCGCTCACTCATCTCACAGTTAGCCGATATTGTGTTATGTGTTATTATAATAATAACATACTTTCGCTGTTGCGCCTCACAATTAGAGGCGTGTGCTATCAGAACTGTTAATTATCACCATATAGTATGGTTAGATTTCTAGCCTGAATAAAAACTTGAATGCATGTGAAGCCCATTTCTAAACATAGGCTCATCATCACCGCATAAAAACTTAGAAATGTAAGAATAATCATTCAGTTGCTACTTTTAAGTCTTAACAAATTACAGCGGCAATGGATCTGCTTAAACACTTGGCCTAAACTAGTTTTACAACTAGGCTAGTTTATGTGACGTCAATTCATTAGGTCATACGCCCCTCTTTGGCAATTGTTTGTGGTATGCCACAAACAATTGCCAAAGAGGGGCAATAGTTGAATAACCATTTTGAAATTCTATTTACAATTAGTATTACGCTAGCCATATTTTGAAACGACCTGCTTTCTGTTTGGTTTAATTGATTTTGCTTCAATTTTATGTGGAACCAGTTTACCCGGATTCAACAAATGAGGCTTATTAGGAAATTACAGAAATAATTGGAACTACATCTTAAAATTTTACTTACTGTGTCTAAGAATGCTTTTCCACTAGATATGTGCTAGGCTACGTTGCTATCCCCCCCAATGGGTTCCCGCATTGACGAGGCGGGGGGGCTCAGTAGCCGTGGTTTGGACCCCACGGTGAAGCTAAGAGGAACCCGAGGAGGGGCCGCTCGTCAGGGCTTTAGTAGACAAGCCGACGACGTAGCGGCCAAGGTTGCGGTGTTGTTGGGCGACATCGCAACTGTGGTGGGGCCGCGGCGGGAGAGGAGTGCCGGTATTGCGGTGCGCCGCTCTCCCTACCTTCCGCGGCCTTAACGGGGTCGCCACCGTACGATGGCTGACGCGGTGGGGCCGCAGGGGAAGAGGAGTAACGGTATGTCGTTGGCCGCTCTCCCTATCCTCTGCGGCCGAAAAATGGTAGGCGCCGGGGCCATTCATCAGACCCGTCGCAAGGGGCAAGGGGTTGGTCGTAGGCTGAGGGCGAACAACGCCCTCTTCCAGCCCCTGTAAATGGGTCCAGGGACGGCGGACTCGGGGACGTCCACCGCCCCCCATACAACAGGACCCGAGGTGGCGGCGCGTAGTGTTCCACGCGCGCCCCTCTTAGACGTTGCGGGGGGAGTCTAACACCTCACTCCCCCTTCCAACACGAGGAGGCCCGCCGAGGCAGGCCAGCACCAGCCGGGGTTGTGGAAGAATAATGTGTTCCCGCGACCCCGGCGTAGGTGTGAGATGGAACACTGGGGTGGTTTTTACTCAGTAAGAGTCTGACAGACCCCTCCGCCCGCCCCAGGGCGGAGGACATCCATGAGGATTTGCCACCCCGAGAACAAAAAAAAAAAAAAAAAGGCTACGTTGCTATGGATGCGTTTGATATTCACTGGTGGAAACGGGCTTAACGAAGCTATGTTTTTATATGGAACGATGGGTTCTATGGATGCGTGCTATGGATGGGAGCTATGGATGCGGAAGTGGGTGTAGCTATGTAGAGCAGAGTAGTCTTCCGCGCACAGCTACATAACTCGCGGCAGCGCATCTTCACAGCACATCTTACTCGCTCCGCTACACAGCTCAGCATTAGTGGAAACGGACACATAGTTTCGTAGCTTAGCTTTCACATCCTCGCCACATAGCACATCTCTAGTGGAAAACCAGCCCAAAATGCCAGTACAAACACATAAACTTGTAAGACTATTCCTTTATCTAAGCGCCTGGTTTAAGTCGAAAGTTTTTATCACCACCGTTTTCGTGAATCCACAACTCCACAATCTTTATGGGGGTAATTTTATTTGGGTAGCATTCTCGTAAAACCGGGATCTCCAGGCAATAGTCCTTTGATCGTTTTACGTTTAATTTAAAAATGGTTGCACGGCTGTGATCCTACAAATTTTACAACAATTCCAGGGTCTAGTGTCGTTTATTCTCTTTACCTTCGTGCCGGTCACCTTTAAGAATACTCAGGGGAGGTTTTATGAGGTGGTGGCTCTGACGGGTTTATGACCGGTAGGACGATGTCGAATAAGGGTTCATCAAATGTTAGTGCGACCATTTCCTCCAGCCGTCACTTTATATTTATATACCTTTCTGCTTAAAATGCTAAAAATGAAACTTCGTTATAAATTAATACTGATATATGTTGCAGTTTCTCACCTCGCGAAATCCATTTTCGGTTATCAAATCTTACGACACGACTACGTTGTGAGTAGACGTTATATGAATAATTTATTTAGTTATTATCGCGCCTTTTTGTTCTTTTATTCCCTTGTCACAACGAGAAGAAAGAGGCTGTCTCTCGAACCCCTCGGCGTTGCTGGCGGCTATACGGCCGTCGCGTCGCTGCGCAAAATGTTTGCTACCAAACAGCCGGCTATCGCTGCAATGGCCCTTATCTCTTGGCAACGGGAGACCATCCTACAAAACTCGACTGAGCTTTAATAATTTTGAAACTGCACTTTATGTTGTCCATTATTTTATTAACCTTCCCTTACGTTCCATCTTGTGGAGTAACTTGAAGGCATTCGGTCCTTCCGGATAATTCCCCGTAATATGGGGATTACTTGGCGTCTCGGTCGCGCTTCAGCTTATGACAAATGGGAAAATGTCGCCGGGTCATAACTTTTGCCGTAATACGACTAAACTTTTAGGCACCCGTCAAAAACTTTTCTAAGTACAAATTACTGGGTAAAATGCTACGTGTGTGTGCGCGTAATGTTATTGTAACTTAAGTTTGTTCTCAATGGATTTTACCTGGAGAAATGCTTGTTTGCGTAGAATATAACAATTTATTTTCACTGTAAAAAAGTTCCTCGGTATAAGCTAAAATATTATTTCCCGTAAACAATCTTCGAAATTATACGAATCGTCCAAATAACCACAAAATCTTATATCCCTGCGGTAATAAAATCCGACAGCATGTTACTGTCCCAAGCAATACGGGAAGGGAGGAGTGGGAATGTGATTTTGTTCTAATACCGGCTTTTAGGAGCTTTCCCTGTGGACTGCGTTGGGGGATCTGTCCGACGGGCGTTATCTCTTCTACTCTTTCTGATCCCCTGGCTACAGAGCTGGCGCTGCGCTCTCCGTTTGAAATGAAATTGATTCCACAGCGAGTCGCGCCGTGTAAATTGAAGTGCACTGAATTAATTCCATCACTGATTGAAAAAGTTCTCACGAGTTTGGAGGGCGAATTTTAAACTGTTAAGTAGTCGTGATTTACATACGAAAATTATGGCAAGATATAAATGATATAGGAATTTTAAAATACAAACCCATGAATTGTATTTATTCTACGAGGGCTGCACTAAAAGTATCGGGAATGGAATATTTCCACTGTTCATGTCATATTAAAATCTTTTTAATTGAAAACTCCTTGGTTTTAAAAATCGAATATCATTTATTTATTTTAAAAAATATTCTCGGTCTTGTCACAACGTTTTGTCAAACTTGTTTAGTCGTTGAGAAAATGGAATTGAATCGAAAAAATTCAAGAGCGAAGATTTATTATGACTTTCGAAGTAGTTTAACACAAAAGCAGTGTGTTGACCGGATGATTTCTGCATTTGGTGATGAAGCCCCATCCAAAACCATAATAAATCGCTGGTTTGCTGAATTTCAACGTGGACGTGTCAAGCTCAGTGATGATCCCCGTCAAGGTCGTCCAAAAACTGCAGTCACCCAAGAAAACGTTGATGCTGTGCGTAAGCTGATTGAGGAAGATCGACATGTGACATACCGCGAAATTCAGGCAACTTTAGACATTGGCATAAGTCAAATACAAATAATATTGCATGAACAATTAGGTGTTAAAAAGTTGTTTACCCGATGGATACCGCATTCGCTCTGTGAAGAGCAAAAAGCGGCTCGCGTTTCTTGGTGCATCAGAACTCTCGAAAGATTCCACGCAGGATCCTCAAATGCTGTATACAACATCGTATCAGGTGACGAATCCGAAACAAAAAACCAGTCACGAGTTTGGGTGTTCGAAAATGAGTTAAAGCCAACAAAAATTGTTCGATCACGGAGTGTTGCAAGAAAAAATGGTGGCCACGTTTGTCTCCAAAACCGGCCATGTTACGACTATTCCTCTTGAGGGACAAAGAACGGTTAATGCAGAATGGTATGCTAGCATTTGTTTGCCACACGTCGCTTCTGAACTCCGTAAAGAGAACTGCAACCGCCGCATCATCCTCCATCACGACAATGCGAGTTCTCACACCGCACACAGAACAAAAGAGTTTTTAGAGCAAGATAACATTGAATTATTAGACCATCCGCCGTACAGCCCCGACCTAAGCCCTAATGATTTCTATACTTTCCCTAAAATAAAGCATAAATTGCGTGGACAGAGATTTTCATCACCTGAAGAAGCTGTGGACGCCTACAAAACGGCCATTTTGGAGACCCCAACTTCCGAATGGAATGGTTTCTTCAATGATTGGTTCCATCGTATGGAAAAATGTGTCAAATTTCGAGGAGAATATACTTCGAAAAGCAATAAATACATTTTTAAATAGTAATGTTGTGTCACTTCCTTGATTCCCGAAATTTTCAGAGCCGCCCTCGTATGCATAGGTAATGCACTTGTTTGTTCTTGCTAATGTTAATTAACTAGATAATAATATTGGATGTTTGTAAAACTGATACAGTTCTAATTTAAAACATTTTAAACAATGCTAATACTTTTTGTGTTCCGACGGCGCTCGTAGTAATCGGCACTGACTCAGCAGGTGTCCGGCTATCTCTACGGTGCAAGAAAAACTAAATAACATTTAAGAGTTTCTCCTTAGAAACTTAAATTGGCCGCATAGCCGTTGTTTACAGGCAACTAGCGGAATCCAATTGTCCGGGAAATTATTAAGGCGGGCGGAAGTTGGGCGGCGCCAGCCCTCGACGCGTTGCCATGGTAACGCTGGAGCCTTGAATTAGTTAAACGAATGATGAACTCCACCCTTGCTCGTTCGCGATTGTTGGCGTGTCAGCCTGCACTAGCGTTTATTCCTACATCCAAGTTTATTGTCACATTCTACCGAATGTCCGTGACTAGTAATAGCTAAGTTTATAGGCTATGAATGGCGTGTTACGCCATTGAAGATTTTACTGTTTATTTTATAATAGTTCGGACAGTTCCAAAGACAGATATATATCCGAGAAGGATTAGTTTGGCGCCTGTAATTAAAATTCCTATGAATAAATATCCATTAGCACCATTTAAATCACACGTGTGTTTATATTACATATTTTTAAACCGTAAAGTCTTATCTAATAATTTCGTAATGATACATTTTACATACTTAGTTTCACAAAGCTTTATTGTTTGACTTGAACAAACCCATCACAGTTACTTCACATAAATTCATAGGATATTCGAAGTATACGAGATCACAGTCGTTAATTAACAGATAAGAGTGTTAAATTAGCAGTTTATTAACATAACTTACATTGACCGCTATGAGGATGTGCAATTTCCTTATTATCACATCATAGTACTTATTGCATGATTTATGATCATTTTGCTCATAACCTAACAATGTTCAGTACTCCAATGGGAAAAGTTTATACACTGTGTTATCTTCAGAATATTAAGAGCTTGTAAACGTCTACGTATTACTGATCATGAACACCTTATTTATTGCAGGAATTGTCGTAAACACTTTGTTAAAGAAATTCTGAAGCAATACGTAAGCTCTTAGGATGCTGGTTGCCTAAACTATATGTTATTTACATTTATATTCTGAAAAGTTCTATTTTCATTGTATTGTGAGACTGTGAGTGTCTGCACTCACACATACGATCAAATGGAACTTTAGTAAATGATTTATTGGATCTTTTTCTTTCCATCAACAAGACGTAATCTGAACATTTTCGATCGTTTTATTAAAAAAATCGAGTCTTTTTTAAGATTTGTATTAACAATATAAACAAGATCTCTGGGCTTGAATGACTAAAATAAATATTAAGAGTAAGACAATATAGTTTATTTTCCAGCCACAATTATTTTTTTCTCAATCACTTTACTTATTTAAACGAAATAGCAATTGAGACGAAATACGTATTGAGACAATAACGAAATTTAGTTTTGGGCTCGAACAAGAGCACGCGATATTCAAAGGTGCGTTTAGCACGTAGCGGAGCTTGCGTTGAAATGGTTTTAGAGTGCCTGGTCTTAAGCCATGTTGGCTGAAGTTCCCATTTTACGACGAGGTTTCCTAGGATTTTTCTAGGTTTCCTAGGATGGCTCGTGCAGTTTTGCCTGACGTTCTTCTTTGTCAAAAAGTTCTATAATTTTCCGTCCACAAAATAAAATAAATACTTCTGTTTTATTTTATAGCAAACGTTTTTGAATCTAATTAAAACTCTACAACTCTTAAATTAAGCAACATCATAATGAATGAAGTTGTATGTAAATCTGACAAAAGGAAGCAAATAATTTCAGCGTGAAGGCTTTCACGACGTCGTAGCTTATTGGCTGACAATAATAAATTGCTTCGCACTATCTGGTCTTTCATTACGCCCTTTTTATATTAAAAAAGCCGCAATTTCATCGTTGAGATCCCTTTTTGGTTGTTATAAGCGCGATTTAATTTTACGACTCACGAAGTACTCTACATGGAGTAGTGCTATTGAGAAATTGAATTTTATGTGCTATATTTGGTACGTTTTACTGTTAATGACTAAAATTGAGTTCATGACACAAGCAACTGGCACTACAGATGTACGTTCAGAACCCCCATTTATGAATATATACTACTACCCCTGTATAAAGTTCCCTAGTATTAATAGTGCGTTTTCTTGTTTTACTTTAGTGGATGTCCCGACCGCGAGGTCTTTGACCGACGTCATCGGGTTGCCATGCCAACGATACCTACACGATGGCTACATGCAACGAGCCTTTGGTTACTGCTATGAAAAAGCTTATTATGAATACAGCCTTTTGAGTTGTTATTTCTCGTTAAAATTTTCTTATATGTAAGTGGTTACGCGCTGTGCTTGCTGTCTTTTGGTAGCTCTACTAAAATTATATTTTGTTTGTGAATATCATATTATGACTGTTTTATATGTAGAATACTTTTACATACATATCTACTTAATAACATTATTGATATCATTATTTATCATTTCAGGAAGTCATGCATATTAATTACCTACTTCTGATAATTACAAGGTATTGAAATGGTATGTCGAATTCAACAAAATGATTAATATGATGTGTGAAGTGTTGATTAATTCAATATAAATAAATAAATACATACAACATAAACCACGCTGATACGATCCTTACATTGTAATAATGATGAGAAAATAGAAGAAATAAATCATAGTTTTCAAAATATCTACTTGTTATTGTTGGCATAGTAAGGTTCTCTCGTTTTAGTCGTTTTACATAATATTATTCCCTGAAATGTACCCACTCGGCCGGATCTACGGCTTAGGCACAAATAACTCGGAATGGTATTTACTTTTTATCTTATTACATATTTCCAATGGAACTCGCGTCCATCTTTTATTATATTGGGCGAGTAGTGTCTGTATTATCGCTTGTTACCATTTATGGCTTCCGATATGCTGCGAATTTTGTTAGGGCTGCCAAAGGCGAAGTTTGGAGCCCCCGAAAGTTGTGTGAAAAGTTCTGATACATTCAACGTTGTTACCCATCCTTTATTTGTAGAAATACCTAACAATGATATACTAATACATGAGGAGGCTTTGTATAGTAAATACGGTTTTGTATAGTAAATTGTTTATCCGTGCTTTTACCTGCTCCGGGAATTTCAGGCAGTTGTTTACTTTTCACCCTTTTTGTTTGATGTTTCGTCGAAATTATGTCTCTATGAACGTTCAGACAGGTATTTTCATGCTTCACAAAGGCTGAAGAAGAGTAAACGCCGTCCCATAGATCGACATTCTTTTGATATACTGACCATCGTCACATTTTTTATCACATGGAGAATTTTCAACGAAATAGTGAGCTATAAAGAATGTCTTCTCTTCTTAATTTTTCTGAATAACATCATAAAAATAAAAAGCCAAAATAAATCACGATGTGTTTGATTCAATTTCTCAAATCACACATCATAGCAGGCTAGCTTGGCTTTTCCATTTATTTCGGGGCTTTGCGCCGTCAAAACAATCTACGTTATTTATTCAGGGCTTGAGCCGTTATTTTGTGTGCGGATACATTTTAATGCACGTGCATATATGACGAGTGTAACCCTGACACGTGTATGTGGGTACGTTAGCTGATGGAGCGTGAATGGGTCGCACCGGATCTGTGCTCCGGTGCGCCCATTGTCGTCTTCCGCGTTGTATTACTGCATGCAGTGGTGCTGTGGCACTGTCTGTTTGGTTGCATGTACATTGTCACAGTACGTGCAGTTGTGCACTATCCGTACATTAATTACTTTGAAACGGAGATGGCTACCGTCATTTCAGAGAGTCAGAAAGAACAGGAGCTGAATTTAATGACGATGATTTCGAATGATAAAAATTTGTCCGGTTGTGCAAAACATAATTACTGTGATTTAACTGTGATCTTATCTTAGAGTGGGAAATACTCAGTAGCGACTTTCGAGGGAAAACTAAAAGTTTTGGTTGTGAAACTTTATTGTAGCAATTTTATGTCCTCGTAAAAATTCTTTAACAGCTAGCGAGTTTGATATCAGGGAAATTTGGAACTTAAAGATTATCTGAGTCACATCTTGTTAAGTTATCGCACGGGCTATCCACACAATTTATGCAAATTTTCCTCATCCACCTAAGAGATAGTATGAATTTTGGTTACCTACATAATGTGATGAATGAGTAAGCGGGTTTTCACTCTACCTACCGGCTCCGTAATTTGTTCCTCAACCGTTATCACTTACACGTAACTCGGCAAAGTTGATTAATTTAAGGAAACTCGTTACCTACGTTTCGGCGCTATGAAATGAAAAATTTTCATACAAATTAGCTGATAAAGGGAATTCCTCTTTCGGTTGTAATAAAAGTCCCTGTTATTATTTGAATTTGAATTAAAATTATTATGTTGGATACTTAATTAAAATGAATATATCGTCTTATCGGGAATAATGCTATCAGACTGTGACACAATAACACGTGTATCAATATTTATATAAATCCAAATGAGCCACCGTGAAGTAACCAGCGCTCTTGTACGCAAAACTTAGGCTCTTGAAGCTTACTCTTCTCTTTGTCTTCAAAAAACAAAACAAGCAAAATTAACAGAAACATGTTTAAATACATACTCAGAACTTTCGAAATTCGTACAATCAATAAATGTCAAAACTCCAATAAGTTCTGACTAACATCAATGTCCCGTGCAAAAGTTATTTCCTTTGTTTAAAACTTTAACAATAAATTATATTTTGTCCCTTTTGAAAATGGAATTTGTATACTTATTTAAACCTATTGCTCAGATGTTGTTGGATTTTTCTCCCTAGTGTTCGCTGTTGAAAGACTTTGGGGAATGTTTCTTGCCCTGTCTGAAACTCTGCGGTTTCCTTTGTCCGTCCGCACTTTTCCAAGTACTTGGTACATACATAAACCTGTATAGCTCGCACATAAATAGCTTATAAGAGTAGGTATATTTTGGAGTCGGGACTGGGACGTCGCAGTATTGTGAACCTACTAATTAATTTCCTTCCTCATCATGAAGACGTTTTCAAAACAATTATGACGATGAAAACAAAAAAATAAACGGTGTTTATCTCTCAGCGCAAGTCGTAGCTTACTGAGGAAATGGTGTATTATGTAAATTCTCGACAGCTGTAGGTACTTTGTTAATATGCTGTCAAGGGAAAAAGAAGAAAACAACAGCGTGAGCCATCAAAATATACAGACAATATTTTATTTGGATTTATCTCGAAAATGGAAAAGTACGTGTACAAATAGTACACATACTTACCATTTTCGAGATTAAACGCTCGCATTTCACAGTTTTTAAATTTTTTATTAGTATATTTTCATGTGTGTCAAGGTGTTAACCCGATTTATTTTCCGATAATTAATCAAGGCAAACATAGGAAAAAGGTTTCACAAAAAAACATTCAGTTTGTACCGGTACTTATCACCATTACACGATATCATGCATGGCCCTGGTAGCGAGATAAGACACTTGGCGGAAAAACAAACAAACTTAAATACTGAAGAAGATTAATACTTACAAACAAGTACATTCAATAAATGACGCATATACTCGGTCAACAACAGCCTAAATAGTATGCTTAAATATGCTAATACATTTTCCGAGCTGAATAATGTTTATTAATGAGGATTAAACCGTTTGCCTGAAGGCCTAGAAATCTGTCGGCTGATAGACAGACAGACTTAAAATTTTACGAATGATCCACAGAAATATCTCAATTTTGCCACAAAATCTTTTGCAAGAAAAAATAACGGAGATTTTTTTGTGAAAGAGAATCGTTATATAATTTCGTGTTTTTACAGGCGGGTGTTTTTTGGTATCAGTTTTGCAAATCTTTTAAGAGTTTTAGCAAGGTGACTCCCCAATTAAACAGTAACCTTAAAACTCCCCAAAGTAAACCTTAACATTCATGGACTTTCGATCATTTATTTGTTGACTACATCCAATTACAATTTTCTACAATGTCTCTACAATTAATTGAATAACACTACTTAGAATCCATTAGCAGAATATTGTTGATTTAACTCGGGGAAAACTATCAATGCTGCCTGGGGATTTTTTTCCGATAAAGCTGCTAATAAATGGCACTTGCAATCATTTTCCTATTCTCCTTTCCAGGGAACAAAATTATGGATAATAATGGAATACCTGGGTGGGGGGTCGGCCCTGGACCTGATGAAGGCGGGCAGCTTCGAGGAGATGCACATAGCAGTCATACTCCGCGAGGTCCTGCGTGGTCTGGACTACCTGCACTCAGAGAGGAAACTGCATCGAGACATCAAGGCTGCTAACGTACTGCTCAGCGAGATGGGAGACGTGAAGCTGGCTGATTTCGGTAAGTTGTCTTATATTCCAAATCAACACATCTTTAGTTAAGAGTGTAAGCAAGTTCATGAGATATTCAAATCTGTTGCCATGTAATGTACGCTTATTTTGTACGGTGTTCCGGTCCGCTGGATTCACTCCAGTAAAGTACTAAAAGAAAAAAACATCTGCTTTTCTCTTTTTTCATTAAGTACAACAAAATTTTATTTAAAAAAAAAACCCTTAAAATATCCAGATTGTAAAAAGGGTCTAAAATGGTTTTGGGTTCTGCCGACTTCTGCCGTCTTAACAAAATTTTTAAAAGGTAAAAATTTCTTAGATAAGAAATGGCGCCGTGCACTTTTTGCTTCCATCCTCGACCGCCTTTCGCCTAACGATGAGTCGTCCTGACGCTGGAAATATTCACAAAGAAAGAAGAGAAATGCGGACTCTTTTTACATAATATTCACATTAGACGTAAAACACTTTGTGGTGGTATAATTTTATAGTTTACTATCGCCGAAAAAATGTACTATTTGTCGGATGTAGATAGGGTTTCCCGATGAGACAATGCTAAACTTGGCATGTGTCGTAAGAGATGACCTACCGATACTAATAGAGCGGCGACATTCATATCATGAGTGCTCTAATTTAATTGTAGCAGTGACAGGCATCATCAGTTAAGTGTCAAGTCAATCAAGAGGTTGATTATAGCACTATACACTCAAGATTACGTATCAGTTGTAGCTGTTTCAAGAGCACGTTCTTATTCATAAATGTAGGCCGTTATGGGTGTAAATATACGTGCATAAATAATAACTTTCTTTTAACTCCGTTCTAATACACCTCTGTTAGGGTTTTTCTCGCATAAACGTGATTCAGAACGCTATGCAACAGTGATACGAGTTTTAAATATAATCGTTACGTATGGACGGCCGCTCCTGCGCACATAAAACGAACGATGCATGCAGTTTGAACACGAAAACCATTCACAGTGAACGCTTATCTTAGAAATATATCGGTAATGGAGAATTTAGAGCAATTGTACGTAGTACAGTGAACAGGCGTGTTTCTGTGCACGTTCGAACATCAATTGTTACAAATGGTATTTGAATGACATTGATATCCTGGTGATTGACTGGCGACCATCATTTATAATTATAATGAAAGCCTCCGAATAAAACAATATAGTTGGATGCTGTTGCCTGTCCTCATAAAGTAATGTTGTCAACTTTTACGACACACAAGTGAAGTGTTTACACTGCCTGACTATACAACCATACAAAATATGACCATACAAAATTAACGATAATTTAATCAACAACTAAGATTGTGTGTGCTGCGTTGATGAATGTGTCGTAAACTCTCTTGTAACCTACTTTTAGTTGTGATGCTGATGATGTGTGCGATTGAAGTAAAATGGACAATTAAATCAATAAATATCATTGCTCAGCTGTTAATGGACACCATACGCATTTAATAGGAATTTATCCTGCAAAGTTATTTATTAACCTAGCTGTCTCAAGTTTATTTAATTAACCGCACCTATTAAAACAGATAATTAGAAAATTTGGGATAGCAGCAAGAAGCTATTTATCAACGGTTTAATCGCCTATTATGTTCCTAGTGTCATCTCGGGAAATAAAGTAAGGCCAAGCAAAAATAAATTCAAGAATTTTCGACAGAGTCGGCGATTCTATCTTTTGGGAATTAAATTGAGATGAAATCTCTCTGGAGACGTCTATTAAGCCCTGTAGATTGTGCCAGGAAACTCAAGTCCAATACTCATTTCCAATAGTTTCGAACGACAGAACGATGTAAACCATTGTCTCTTTGTATATCCACCCAAAACGGATGAAATCCAATATAAATTGTTGTTATATTCTTGTTCTCAAAAAAGATGTCAAACCAACAATATGGAAGCTTGCATTGTAAGTTAAGCGTGCATTATGGCTATGAATTTTGGCTTGAGGCCAATGTTTGAACCGTTTGCGAGGCAAGTGTGAGCTGCCGTGCCAAAGTAAAGTGAACGCCCTTTTGCTTCGGGAAGAGCGGTGTGAAGACTTTCAGGCTCTTCAAACATCCATGTTTACTGGATTCAGCTTTGTTTGTTTCTATAACACTTGTATGGGATTACTAAAAAGAGTAATCTGTTTCTACTAAACTTTTATAGCTGTGATCTTCGACACTGAGCAAGCCACATTTGAGTGTATTCCAAGTAGGTTAACAGTCTAGTGGAGCTGATGTTTAACTCTTTTATGTTTATAGCCACTAGACGCCTTAACCTTTATGTTTATGTTGTTTCGACTTCGTTCAACACTTCATATTGAGGAGTTTTATGAGCAGAAAGCACTATATTGATATGCTTGTAATACCAATCCGCAACAATGCACTTCTTTGATTGATATTTTGCTTAACCTTGCTACTTCGATACCGCAATGGGGCACAAGAAGGGAATTTATTAGAGAAAGTACATAGTTAAGCATATATGCATACTTCTATACTTATATTATAAGTACGAAAGTACCTAACTCTGTTTGTTACCTTTTCATGCCTAAAACACTGAACGGATTTCGATAAAATTTGGCAAGGAGACAGATGGCATCCTGTATAAGGACAGGCATATTTTTTGCGTTTATAAGTTTCACCGTTAGGGAACAGGTACCTAAACAAAAACAGTGAGTCACAAAAAAGGCCGTATGACTTCACCCACCTTTCTAATTTTTATAATGCTGTATTCCTTTATATAGCGAATATCATGTATTTATTCCATATGCTGCGACTGCATATAAAATGAACAAATGCCACGGTAAACCACATTTTTATCCGTACGTTAAACGAATGTTTTTAAAACAATTACAAACATATCTGATCTATTTTAAATAAGATTATGTTATGTTGTGTTTAACACAACATTAAAATCGTTCCTGTTATCCCCAAAGGGTAAAGGTTCGTACAGACAGGTGCGACACAAAGGCATCCCAAGTCGCGTGACGACCGGCGTCGTGGTATCGCTCGCGATTCGCGTCGCTTTTCGCGCTTGTTTGTAGGAGCCTTAAGACAGAAGAGACATGAGGGTGTACTATAGAGTACACCCTCACGTCGCCAGTTATGTCCCATGTAATAGGGGGCGAGCCCATTGCCAATTTGCCATCAACTAAATAAAATAATGATTTAAAAGTAACCAAGTTTCCTCACTATGTCGTTTTCCTTGACACGTGAAGTCCAACGATTGATAATGCGGATTTAATACGAAGGTCTCACATTAATCAATTTTAATGTACTTAAGGTACCTGACATTTTACCCAGAAAAGTTAAATAATGACCCGCTTCATGACCCTTGGGTAAACGTGAGCATACATAAGGTTAAACTAAAAGTCATGTCGTAATATGAAACTTTAATGTACTATGCTGTACGAGCATGAGCATATTCCCATCTCATGAAATTGTAATTATGATGAAAATGTGTGTACGTGTATTGTATGTTTGTTATGTTATTGTATGTTTTCCTTTGAGACCTAAGTAGTTGTAGGTTCTATTAATTATTTGTGATGTTACTCAAGCATCGATGATCGATCAGCAATGGTTTTAAAAGTATTTTTACCTACCATCTAGCTTGAGTAGGTCCGTATCTTGATTTTCCACACATTTATAATCAACAGAAGTTGGTATATTTTTCGCATGTATCCGTAAATAACCGTGACTGGTATAACAAATTAAAAATGTTCCAATAATATGCCAAAACAAATTAATCATTCTGTGATTTGTTTGTGTACCTTGCTTACTCGTATTTTTACAGTGATTTATTTGTTGGTATTGGAAAAGAAACCTCACAACATCTCGTTGCAGTAGTCTGAGAATAATAAACAAAACAACAAGTAATCGATAAATGAATATGAAAATTTTAAACAGAACCGCGGCCTAGGTACTACGTAAGTTGAGCTTGAAAACGCTGTTTAACTCACAATAATAATATACAATTCCAGGTGTCGCGGGCCAACTAACGAACACAACAAGCAAACGCAACACATTTGTGGGTACACCATTCTGGATGGCCCCCGAAGTGATCAAACAGTCGTGTTACGACAGCAAGGCTGACATCTGGTCGCTTGGCATCACTGCCATCGAGCTTGCCAAGGGCGAGCCGCCCAACTCAGAGCTCCACCCCATGAGGGTTCTCTTCCTCATCCCTAAGAACAACCCTCCGCAACTCACCGGCAGCTACTCGAAACCGTTCAAAGAGTTCGTCGAGGCGTGTCTGAATAAGGACCCAGAAAATGTAAGGAGGAGACGGGAGGATAAGGATTAATTTCCCCGACCGACGGCTTTCGTGTAGTGTTTTTGTTTGAACCCTCCCGAGTGTTTCGGATTACTGCTGATCCCTTAATCTGGAAGATACAAACGCGTAGTTCATTGCACTAAATTGATTGCTTTAGAGATTCACTATTCCTTACGCAAGTTTGTCTTATAAAGTAATCAAAATTCAGCCAAAATTTCTTGCAGCAATAAAATTTTCTCTAATCGTTGTTTTGAAACATTTTTGTTTTGTGTTTCAGAGACCAACAGCTAAGGAATTACTAAAGTTTCAGTTTATCAGGAAGGCTAAGAAAAATTCGTATCTAATGGATCTTATAGATAGGTATAAGAAGTGGAAGGCGCAACGGAGCGAGGAGAGCGAAACCGAGTCGGAGAATTCCGATTCGTGAGTATATTTCATACTTTTACAATTTTTTTTTCTAACGAATCATGAATTTTTAGATTCAAGACTAATTGAAATCTTGATAAATTCGTTCGTTTCATTCTGTTAAGTTTAAGTGCTGAAATACCTTTATTCCTGATAGAATGACGACCAATAACATACTTATTATACCTATTACAATAATGGGTTCTAGGTATTCTATGCTTTGAAAGCTACCTTTTGTACGCAAAACCGCTTAATGTGTTTTCAATACTGAAGGTAGTGGGTAGCATGGCAACCGATACACGTGCCGTCATAATATGGACGTTTCACACAACACGTTGAAGAATCATTTATCCTTAAGCTGAATCAATTGAATATCCGTATGTTGTAGTACATAACAGTTTGTTGACGTACTTTTTACCAAAACCAAACACTGAATTGTAATGTAAACGATAAATTCGATGCTACGAAAATGTCGCGTAAGTATCTACTGAAAAGTGTCGTTAAACCTTTTTTTTTTTGGTTACCATACTTAAAACATAAAGAGAACTGAAAACTGGAAACTTTGCTCAACGATGGGAGAATATAGGTTTAATGAAAAAAAAACCTACTTTGTGTCCTACTGCTTGGCAAAGGCCTCCGCTTTTTCCTTCCAAACCTATACCCTAATTGCGTAATACACAGTCAATTGAAATCTGAATCGTTTTGAAACAGATTGCTAATCCATTGCTTCGTATGTTCGATAAAAAATTCTGCTCAACAATGTAAATAACACAATGAATGTTGTTGAATTGTCAAAATCAAACATTAGTCGGAATCGTTTACGAAAATGTGTTACGCAGTTATGCTGCTGGTCGAACGTAATGCGAACATAGGCAGCCCGAAAATAGTCAGCATGTAATCGACTTTACATGTGTTTATAAAAAGAAATTACCATGAAAAGTCCAAGTCCAACGTCCATGTCATACCTAATATCGTTTAATATTTTTCTTTCAGAGAGGACGGCCGGAGCGGTGACGGCGAGGCAGACGAGCCCTGGATAATGACGGTCCGCGGCGGAGCCCTGCAGGCCTCCGCAGAGCGAGACAACAAGCGACGCAACAATCGCAACACTGATGACGACAATGGTATGGCAAATGGTATTATACAACCGTGGAATTTATCCACTAAATGTACTGGCTCGACTTAAGCAACAATTACCTTATATCAAGAAAAGATAAAATCGCAGTCTCTTTGCTTGACAAGTTAATTAGTCATTCGTTGTGTGCTTGTGTGATAAAAGAATCTTTTGGCGCATCAATGTGGTTGACACGGGGGCGCTGACGGTATACATTTGTGCAATTGTTTTGTGAAATGTATGGGAAAAAAAAACAAGATGGCTGCGTTAGTTCTGATTTTAGCCGCGCGCCAATAGATCCTTGTACAGCTGCAGTATGGTCTCAACTAGAACAATTTATAAAAAGTCTTGAAAAAAAATTGATGGCAGCATAGGTAACTATTATCACAGATAATATAATACTACGTACAGATACCCAATCCCATACAAATAATTGAAACCTCCCTAAGTCTGGCTATTGAGCTGGCAATTTTTTTGAGCGACTCATTAATTGCCAGAGACTGCAATTTTACAACGCCATCTAGGAGCCGACCCACTTTTAAAACGACACACTTTTTATATAAAATTTCATAGTTCCGGGTTCAGAAAACATGTTTTAGATTTCTTTTACATTTCTATAAAAAAATAATAAAAAAATAAAGAAGTTTGATAGAAATAAGTAACAATTGGAAACTGAGGACAGGACCAATTTAGTAAAACGCCATCTATTGCAAAAAGCTCTAAACAAAATGATTAAAAGGCCTTTCATCATTAAAAGGGTTCACTTTTATTTCATTTTTAAAATACGTTAATTATGAATGGAAATAGACAAATCAGCACTAAACAAGGAAGGTTTGACTTTTCCAATCATAATTTAGCCAAAACTACGTATATCGCTTTTAATGATTGTAATTTCATAATGGTTACCTATGCTGCCTTTCATCATTAAAAGGGTTCACTTTTATTTCATTTTTAAAATACGTTAATTATGAATGGAAATAGACAAATCAGCACTAAACAAGGAAGGTTTGACTTTTACCAATCATGATTTTGCCAAAACTCTGCGTATATCGCGTTTTAATTATTGTAATTTAATAGTTACCTATGGTGCCATCTATGACTTTTTTTCAAGACAAATTATTATTTGTTCGAGTTGAGACCCCATGCCATTATGAAATTAACAATCATTAGAAAGTTATAAACGGCAGAATTTTACTGAAGTAAGATTAGTTAAAAATTAAAACTTCCTTGTTTAATGCTGATTTTTCTATTCACACTCATATTTTCTAGTCAAACATAAATGAAGCTTTTAACTACAATTCGAACCCTTTAAATGATAAAAGTAGCCATTTGTTAATCATTTTGTTTAGAGCTCTTTACAATAGAGGGCGTTTTACTAAATTTATCCTGTCATCACAGTAACCACTGTAGTTACAAATTTAAATCACACAAACTTTTTTTACCTATTTATTCACATAGAAATATAAAAGAAATCTAATATGTAATATGTCAAACTGAACCCGAAACTCTAAAAAAAGGATTGCACGAAACGTTTTAAAAGTAGGTCGATTCCTAGATGGCGTTGTAAAATTACAGTCTCTGGCAATTAGTGAGTCGCTGATGCTGCCATCTGTTGAAAATTTGGAGGAAGAGAAATAGCCAGCTCAATAGCCAGACTTAGGGAGGTGTCATTAATTTGTATGGGATTGGAGATCTGCACGTAGTATTATATTATATCTGGTATGGTGAATGGTTATCTCGTCTCTTGGTTGTCAGACCTTCTTGCTGACGGCTTTTAGTTGGAATTCTTGCAAGTGAAGCTGAATTTGAAATGCTCAACCTGACTGTCTCATATTTGTTCATTCCTGTTCAAGCAAATTTCCTATGACTGTGGCTTACAATTATGTTTATGTTTATTAGATATACATTAAAGAATGCTGCAGCGTCAAGAACGGTGTTGTTTTTTTTTTGTTTTCGACCCTATAAACTAATTTCATTGTTATGTTAATTTAGTCTGTAGTGTCATTTAAACTAGTTGTAATATTATTCTTAAATTGTACTAATTATCTAATATGAACTGTGAATACTGTCTGAAATCAAAGACTTATTATTATTAACACGTATAATTTTGTTTCCAGTGCCGCACCGTGAACGCGAGACAGTGAGCGTGGGCGCGGGCGGCAAGCAGAACGGCGCGCTGTCCGGCCGCAGCTCGCCGCCCGCGCCGCCCGCCGCGCCACCCGCCGCGCCGCCCGCGCCGCCGCACGCGCCGCACGCGCACCACGCGCAGCATGCGACGCATGCGACGCACGCGCAGCACGCGACGCACGCGCAGAATGCGCAGCATACGACGCACGCGCCGCATGTGCCCGCACATACGCATGCGCTCAATAATAATACTAATGATAAGCACCCGGTAAGTTCTCAATGCTGTATTTTTTTGGTGGAACCACCCAGGACATTTAGTTTCTGGACGACCATTGAAGCTAGCCCGTTGGATCTATTTTCTCTAACACTAATTAATATTCTCTAACTAATACACCTGACATGTGAAATGCCTGCAGGTTTGCTGATCAGTGACTTGATCACTCATAAAAAATCTGAGTTTAAGGACAATAAATTGTTCGTGATTTTTCTACTGCATTAGAAATCATACATGTTACAACCTACTAGTTGAAAATTTATTTAACGATTTATGTAGGTACACACATATAAGCAGACAAGAATAAAAAAAAAACAGAAAAATACGTACAAAGGTGATACTTATTTCTACGGAAATCTCTTCCAGCATACCTGCAATAGGAGAGTTTATATTAGATGTAGACAACGTGTGTAAGCGTAGAAGAGAGAGAGAAAAAAAAAACAATCATTTAAACATAAACATAAAATGTGAAAATATACTTAAATACCTACATACTTCAAAAATAAATATCACTAAAATGTATATAAATGAAATAAAAATAAATATGTACATGTATTTTTACAAATGCAACTATGACATATTGTCAAAATAGTGCTCTTTCACTCTCCTCTGAAACACAGCAACAGTTTGACAGTTCCTAATGTCAGGCAGAAGTGAATTCCACAACCGAACCGCGTGCATAGAGAAAGAGTAGGAGTAGAAGTCGGTTGCGTGGGGAGGGGAGATTTCTAAGGTGCGACCTGCAAGTCGCATCAACAGGATGGGCGTAGGAGAAGCGTTCCCGCAGATAGAATAGCGTTATTGGGTTTTGAAGTATGTTAAATAGCAGACATAATATCTATATATAATTCATTGTGTTAAAACATTATCAAATATTCTAACCTTAAGAAATGAGAAAAATAACAACATTAAAAATCTGTTTAACGTTCCAGTCTCGACAATCGTCGAACGTGCAAGTGAACGCAGAACAGAGGAGCGTGAAGGAACGCGAACGTGACCGAGGCGACCGCGACGATCGCAAGGAGCGGACTGAACACCAGCCCTCCAACAGGGATAGCGTAGTTTATAACAAAAACGTTAGTATTACAAACACACAAAATACAAATACGCATTTTACTGGCCATACTACGACAGACCAAGGCAAATTTGCTGTGATTCCTACCAAAAAAACTAGCAGGCAAGTGAAGAAATTGAGTTTAAAGAGAGGGCCACTTTTGCCCTGGAGTGGGACAATACAGGCTACCTAAAAGATACAAAATATTTTCATGACTCAAGAAAAAAAATCAGAGGGACAATTACCGTGTTTAGGAAATTGATGATCGCTGAGATGAGATAGCGACTGCTTTTTGAACGTTTTTAAATACGGGAACTGGCCTTCTGAACGAGTACTGTACAGTATACGCTAGTCTAAGGTCCCTAATGAGCCTCAGAAGTCATCCATCCTTACATTCAGATTTTACAATTTCAGGCCTCCCCTCTGGACCATAGAGGAACAAACAGTGAGGAGAACAAAGTTAAGAGGCATCCTTATCTACAACAACTTATATACCCACTACTGAATGAGGTAAATAACATGATATCTTGTGAAAACTTTTGTTATGAGTAATTTTTATGCTCGTAAATTATTTTAATGAGTTAAAGTTTAGGACGTAAATGTTCAATTCTTCTATCAGCGATTATTTTCCCAACTGTGCTTTTTTACGTAATAAACAGAAATTGGGGCACACTTTTTGTTTGTGGGCAGTCAAAGTGTTAATCGCAGCAATTAATGCGACAAATTGTCATGCGCGCGTACCGCATAACAATTTGTCGCATTTATTTTGGTTCGTGAAACTGACCTTTACCATATCTTATAATATGTTAGTTGTTAAAAATTCACTGAGTTCAATTAAACTGTTAATGTTCATCTCTATTGTGTAGTGATTTATAGCAATAAGAGCATGCAATAAAGTTAGTATAATACGTCACCAATACGTGTGTTTATTCGCAGCTGTCCCGCAAGCACGGCTCGGCCAGCGCCGCCGCCATCGAGGAGCTGCGCCGCGCCTTCGAGCACGCCGAGCGCGCCGCGCCGCACCTCACGCGCGCATTCGTGCAGCAGGTAACGTCTGCTCATGTTATGTACTACACAAGCACGCCGAGCGCGCCGCGCCGCACCTCACGCGCGCATTCGTGCAGCAGGTAACGTCTGCTCATGTTATGTACTACACAAGCACGCCGAGCGCGCCGCGCCGCACCTCACGCGCGCATTCGTGCAGCAGGTAACGTCTGCTCATGTTATGTACTACACAAGCACGCCGAGCGCGCCGCGCCGCACCTCACGCGCGCATTCGTGCAGCAGGTAACGTCTGCTCATGTTATGTACTACACAAGCACGCCGAGCGCGCCGCGCCGCACCTCACGCGCGCATTCGTGCAGCAGGTAACGTCTGCTCATGTTATGTACTACACAAGCACGCCGAGCGCGCCGCGCCGCACCTCACGCGCGCATTCGTGCAGCAGGTAACGTCTGCTCATGTTATGTACTACACAAGCACGCCGAGCGCGCCGCGCCGCACCTCACGCGCGCATTCGTGCAGCAGGTAACGTCTGCTCATGTTATGTACTACACAAGCACGCCGAGCGCGCCGCGCCGCACCTCACGCGCGCATTCGTGCAGCAGGTAACGTCTGCTCATGTTATGTACTACACAAGCACGCCGAGCGCGCCGCGCCGCACCTCACGCGCGCATTCGTGCAGCAGGTAACGTCTGCTCATGTTATGTACTACACAAGCACGCCGAGCGCGCCGCGCCGCACCTCACGCGCGCATTCGTGCAGCAGGTAACGTCTGCTCATGTTATGTACTACACAAGCACGCCGAGCGCGCCGCGCCGCACCTCACGCGCGCATTCGTGCAGCAGGTAACGTCTGCTCATGTTATGTACTACACAAGCACGCCGAGCGCGCCGCGCCGCACCTCACGCGCGCATTCGTGCAGCAGGTAACGTCTGCTCATGTTATGTACTACACAAGCACGCCGAGCGCGCCGCGCCGCACCTCACGCGCGCATTCGTGCAGCAGGTAACGTCTGCTCATGTTATGTACTACACAAGCACGCCGAGCGCGCCGCGCCGCACCTCACGCGCGCATTCGTGCAGCAGGTAACGTCTGCTCATGTTATGTACTACACAAGCACGCCGAGCGCGCCGCGCCGCACCTCACGCGCGCATTCGTGCAGCAGGTAACGTCTGCTCATGTTATGTACTACACATTACGATATTTATTATTCGTTCTTTAAACGACAAAGGCTAATTTCGTGGGGACAACGCTACGGTTTAGAACACGGAATAACAAAAAAGAGTGAGAGTGCCATGCAGCTATTGCGCGTGTCACAATTATGCGCTAGTTCTCAACACCGGCTCAGTCGCGATTTGCTACTTGCTGCGTCAAGACGTCTCGAACATAAAGAAAAATATTATTAACATGCCCAATTGTGCAATTTTTGCGTGCAAATGGATACCAAGACAAAAAAAAATCTCACGTAGGTGGTAAATATCACCGGTAAGTATAAAACTTTGATATATTTCAATATACTTAATTGTTTTTTTATTCACAAAACCATATTCATTACTTTGATGCGAACTAAAAACTATATTGTGACCATTCTTTAAAGTCCAAATCGACTTGCCTGCTGTCTTGAATATCGTCGCATAAATTCTAGAAATTTCGACGAGACTCGTTTAGGGATGGTACACATCTATGTAAATAGCTCGGTATCGATAAAATAATATAATGTATTATTTTAAAGTAACTTTGTTTTAAATAAATAAAAATAATAGAAATTAGTATCAAATTATGCTTAAAAATTATAGTTAATAAAGTATATATATGTCAGCCACAAGAGGTCCAAAGTCGAATTGAGTGAAACCATAACGTCATGACATGAATGTTCTGGTATCCTAAATTAATCGTTCACTCATTCGCGACTGGACGTAGGCCTCAAAATAAGTATGTAATAATAATGAAGTATGTAAATATTTTAGTTTTCCCAAAGATCCTTTTACCATGGAGAAATGAATAGAAGCTACGGGAAGACAAAACTCGATGCCGACTAAATCAAGTACTATAATGCTCAGAACATTTTGATGCAGAAAAATTCAAAATGTCAAAAAAAGCCCGATGAACATCTCTCCTTCTCAGAGCACAAAAAGGCGGCTCGTTTGCGCGCCGCCTTCGCTATCGGTAGACTCCACTCCGTTCTGAATGCACGTAACAAATTGTCACTCAAGTGCAAATTGAGCATCATCATGACCAGTGCAGTCTTTACACATGCCAAGCCCCACTCTCCAATAGAATGCAGACTCTCCAAAATAACTTAATCCGTAGGGGGTGCCCCTAGCGAGCAGTCGCTTAGTAATGTAAGTTTTTTGCCCCTGGCTGGAGGCTTTCAGCTCGCTTAAGGCAGCCACAGGATAGTCCGGTTAAGCAGTTATGACCTCTCAATGTAAACTACGAGATGTAACTCACACAAAAAAAAAAAAACATCTTGCACTAGCTAGAGGTTCTGATCCCGGTAGCCACGCAGCCATCTCTGATCCTTAGTACGAATAGTTTCCTGCTTCTAAACCTAGCAGTCTTCAGGAAACTAGTCAGCTAAGAGAGGTCTGAAGGGCGATAGCCACGCAGTCCCTTCCATCCCTTCACTTAGGATTGCCACATGATATATTAAATATAGTAACGTGTAACGTAATTTAAGTTGTCAACAAATTATCTTCCAGTTCGACGGGGCTTTTATTCCACAACGAGCAACCCTAAATTACTTACTTGAACTTGCCTTTATTTTTAAGTACCGTTTAATTTATTATTATACAAGATCAAATTTATTCTGAATAAGTTACATTCCACTACTCTACCTGCAGGCTAACTGCGTAACACATTTTCGTAAACGATTACGACTAAACTGTTGTATTCTCACAGTTCAACAACATTCATTGCGTTATTTACATTATTGACCAGATTTTTATATAACTTATGAAGCAATGTATTAGCAATCTGTTTCAAAACGATTCAGATTACGATTGATTGTGTATTACGCAATAAGAATTCTGTTTATTAAACAATTTTTGAAGATTATAAATTGTACAAACATCGTCATTAAATTTTCGTTATCTTGTCTATCTCATCTAAAAGGTATCTGAGTAGAAAATAGATACAAGTTGTATGTGAATAAGACATATAATTCAAAGACATTCGCGTGCTAAATTGTGTAACTTGGTAACAGCGTCCTCTAGCGTTGAGTAGTTAACTCGTTGATTTTTCGAATTTTATTGTGAGTTGGAGAAAAGTCTTTATTGATTTTGACATGCAAAATTATAAAAACATTCAAGAGTTGTAATTAGACAAAATTTTGAACAAATATATATTTTTTTTGCCAAATTTGCATTTATAATTTCTAGCCAATTATAGCATCGTTATATGTGTTTTGCAATGTACAATTTAATTTGTAAATTTGTGAGTTTGGCGACACTGGTTCCCGTACTAAGGAAGTTTAAGGACACTTCCACTCTTTTTTTATTCCGTGGTTTAGAACCAACAATTCGAAGGTATATACGACATACGCCAATACACACTGGGCTCACGTGGTCGATTGCGGCCTGCTATCTCTCTCGGGGAGGAGACCTGTGTCGAGATATGTATGTAATGTGTTTAAAAGCCTGGATTTAGTACTCTAAAGTGGTTACATAAGCGCTTTCTTTTAAAATAAGATAGGTTTTGGAATTTGTGGTGGTTTGGGATTTACTACGCTAATGTTCCACCACAGTTCTAATGGCTGATTAATATCGATGATTGATTGCTAACCTGTTATTCGTTTTCCAGGTGGTGCAAAGGGTGGCAACACAGTCGCACCAGCCCTCGACGCCCTCCCACAACCCGCCCTCGCAGCAGTGGATGAGGTAGGTACGGTAATATCACCCCTTTATATCCATCAATATATTGCACTTCAGTAGACTGGAGTTTACTTGCACAGGTATTGGGATGGAGGAAGAATTAAATACTGCGTCAAAAAGCGAAACTACCGCTTCTAAAGTACAGGGAATTGTTTTATGAAATTATATTTAAAAAAAAAAAAACAAGATGGCGCATATAGTTGCAGTTTGGCCACGCAACAGTTAATTTCGCTTCTATACGTATGTAGTCTATGAATATGCTCATGAAATTATAATGCTTTAAACTAAATATGAGATTGATTCCGATCTGGTTAATTTTATTAATGTATGACAGAGTGGGTGGTGGTATATTTTAACAAATTTCGCTTGGTTGATATGCAAAATGACAGGCACATTAAGGCTGTGGTTTGTTGGACTGAATCAAAGCTTTCGTAGTCGGCTCAGCCAATGAAAGCTGAAAGCCTATGCCATGATTACTCAAAGATTAGTAACACAGTTCTTTCCCAAAGATAAAGGTCATCTCCGTCACACGTCTGCGGTAGTAAGCCGGATTCACATTTTTGTGGAGTCGTGCGTCATGATACGGTATGACTTCATCGGCGTCGACGTCAGAGCCAGAACCAAAATCCTAGAACTTCGACGTTTTTAAATTAAGATCAGTGATAAATTATCTTGATTTTGTTAGCTGCTCTGCGCTCTGTCATATTGTTTTAGAATGATTTTTTTTTGTGTTCTCAGGGACCTATAATAACCTACGAGCGAGTGCGGCGCTGCGGACACACCGCTCTCCTGGCCTGCACACGTGCGGGGCTCAGGTGACCAGCACTTGACGAGAGCTTTGCTATCGTGATATGATGCTAATGACAAGCTATCTCGCCCGGTTTCTGAATTAAGAATTAGAAGTTGAAAACTTGTCAAACTCTTTTTTGCTTTACTTAGGTGAAAGCCCTCGAAATTTAGAGAACGTAAGAATTTCGCGGGCTACATTAAAGGCATCACCTTAAGCAGTGCTAAACTAGATTTTGACAAGTGCTCAAATCCAAATTCTCAACTCAAAAACTTTTTGGTAAGAATAATTGTAACCGTTCGTCAGCAAGCTCCTCCAACGCCAGTCATCAGAAGTCAGTAACCAACACCTACTCACATCAATTGTCATTTTGTAAAACGTTTTACTGTCACATTTAAAACCACGTATCTACGACAGTCGACTACAGTGCGGCTGTTGAGAGATTGCGTTCTTGACACCTGTCAGTATCTTACAAACGAATACATATTTGGCAAAATTTGATCTTTATTACGCATTCTCTCGACGGCCGGACTGTAGGGGCCAGTTTCTCGAACGCAAATGACCGCAAAATGAATGTGACAATTGGTCGACAATGCTGCGATTGGCTTTTTGATAAATCAGTCAACCAATCACTGCAGTTTTCGCTCGCTTGACACATTTCGCACATTCACATTATTTTCGCGAAAATTTTTGTTCGAGAAACTGTCCTTAGACCACGTGCAATAAGATCTTGTAAAACTGTATAATGTTGATTTCTAAGTCTGCGCATTATCTGTTCCAATATGCGAGCTATTATTTCGACGGTCCACAGTAACAGTTTTTCTGTTTAATTTAAAGCTGATATTTATAAGATTTTCGTTATCTCACTTGACATTGAGCCGCTGTGTTCTTATCAAGTTACTGAACGCTGTATCAATTCGAAATTCTTTTCGAGTGACTAAATGCTTCTTTATGCGAAGATTATCAAACACAGCCAAAACAATCTTTATTATCTTACTGTGATTATCATATTTATATTTTGTCAACTGAATACCTGTCGAAAATATTCTTACCCAAACCACGATTTTGACAAGGCATTGAACTATAGCCTTTATGTTTCGCTAAGAAAATTATGTTATTGTAACGAAGGTCGACGTGTAGCCGCAACCGAGTCACAAAGTTGCAATGCCATAGTGTAATAAATAAAACTATAACGTAATAATAAATACTTAAGATGGTTATGTCTTATAATATTATATATTATGTGCATTATTTGTGTAAATATCATTTAGTTGTGATGTCATAACACCCCGCGGTAACATAGTTGTGCTAACATGTTACATTACAGTGACTTAATACTGTAGTACAGTCCGCGAGGTCCGCGGTCCGTGGGGTCTGTAGTATAGGCCCGCCCCCTATTACATGGGACTTAAACATAACTGGCGAAATGTGGGTGTACTATAGGTACACCTCTGCCCAACCCTTCGGGGAAACAAGGCGTGATGTTATGTTTTGCATTTGTGTGAGTGCACATATAGATAGTGTAGGTGTGACGTCGACCTAGAGCGGAGTTCGTTTAAATTAATATTTCAAATCGACCTGCGGAGCTGTGCGTCCCTCCATTGGTAATCACTCACACAAATGCATAGCTCAGCTTAGTCCTCGCGGACTGTAACATAATGTTTTTGATTGTAATGTTTAGTGTGGAGCTCGCACGCAGAGCTCGTATTTATAAAGTGTGATCACACGTGTGTACATAACTGTCCGGTCGTGTGGCCGTGTGTTTATGTTTTTACTGTGAGTTGTTTTAGTATAATTTTCACCGCGGCTGTTTGTTGAGTGCTTGGGTTTGTTTTACAACGGTATTGGATCTTTTTAACTTAAATATTCGTGGAGAGCTCATTCGCTACACTTCGCCAATATTTTGCCATATTTTTTTTTTTCTAAAATTATTTTTTACTAACACAATCGTTTTTTTATAGAGAAGCCTGATTAGCATTGTGATCAGTCGTCTAAATTCTAACATATTTATATGCTTTATAAATCGATGTTTGAAACTTTATATTAGAAAGTGTTAAGTGTCATTCCAAACAAAAGACAATATTGTCAGCATTTATAGATTATTTGTTTGAAATAATTTGAGTTGATTTTTGTGACTTGCAACATCAGTGAACTGTGTCCGTTTATGAAAATTGTTATAAATTCCGTCGTAGTTTAGTTATTTGAAGCTTAGTTTTAATTTTGTATTCGGCTACATACCGATTTGGATTTAATTAGTGACTAATACAAGTTCTAAAAGAATAATAGTCCGATCACTGTTTCAGTTTTTTTTTTCGTATTTAGGAGAGAATAATATTAGAATGATTTGAAGAAGGATTTAAAGTAATTTGTTAATATAAAATGATGCTGACACCAATGACCATGCGGTGTCGATATAAATAAAAAAAACATGCTTAATATGCGACAATATTTAGCAATTGGGAGTATATAGAGTATATTATAATGAAACTACAAACATTATTATTGCTGTGTAAAAATGTAAACCTAATATAAATGTAAATTATGTAGTATAATATAAAGCTGTTTTATGAAGTGTTCTTATAAGCGTATGGAGAGTAGTTATTGTCTTTCCAATTTACCTATGTGACGCAAGCGAGAGCGCGGCCCGTGTTGTTTATAACGTCTAGTTTGTAGTATCCAGATACCTAGCTATCCCTTACGTATGAAGGAACATTCAATTGCCTCTGACGCGTAGTTTATAAGTCCCGGTGGGTCGCGCTCTCGGACTGTGTGTATTTTGCCTTGAATTTTTGTTTTGCCATGTGAAAATATCATGGGAGATGTTAGTTTGATTTCGATGGAGGATCAAAAATTATTTTTCCACTTGATCGTATAAATAAAGCGTGTAGTGTTAGAGGTGGGCGATAATTGTTGATTATTGATTAAAATTAGGTGTTTGTGGCATTGGATAGTAGTTGAGGCGCGTTGACATCGTTGTGACGGAGCGCGAAGCGACGGTGCGTGACGTCACGTGCGCACGAGTACCTCCTGTACGCGCGCCACGGTAGTGGAGTGTAGTTATTGTTATCTTCGGATGTTGCAGAAATGTTTCGGGATCGCGTCGTTTGGTTCATGGGTATTTGTGATCATATTTGCATAGTTATTAAAAATAAAATAAAAAATCTATATTATAATAATATAAAAGTATTGAAACCGACATTAGTTATCTGTGTAGTAGTGTTAGTGCGCGCGCCTCGCTGGGATTGCTTCATTTGATCGTTCAGATGTAACATGTAAGACGTATTGGTGCCGTTCCGGCGGGTTATAAATACTCGTCCAGTCATATTTGCGGCTAATTAAAGGAATAAGAGTTGCGAAGTCCGCAGATGGGTTGTTGCACATTGTGCACATGTTGTGTATGTTCGTGGAAACGTGACGCGCGCGCTAACCTAACACGTCTAATGGAATAAATCCACGGCCCTCCACTCGTGCACCAAGTTAACAGCTAACGGCGCGTACCATTAGTGTAATGGTCAATTAATGTTACGGCGTCATCATTCTAACACGTTTATGTAGGAAACAAATTTGACTCTGAAATAAAAGAAGTTATTTAATTTTGGAAGTGTTTGTTTTATTTTTTTGACTGTATTTACGAGATTTTCCTAATTTGTAAAATATGGACAGCATGGTTGAAAGGTTCATGAAGAACTACTAACGCTACGGTTTTCTAGAATACCGTTTCCGTCACATTCATAGCGGACGTCATGAAAATCTGTTATTTTCATCAATTTTTTACATGTTGGTTTTAAAAACACTCTGTATTTGGAGCTACGATTTGGACATTACGGCCGCATTCGGCGCGGTGGTGGTCCACGCTTTGTTTTAGGAAACCCTAGCTTTACTGAGGTCAACGTAAATCAAAGTTGCAAAAATCTTATTAATTTCGGGTAGCGCCATGGAATTAGTATGTACTTTACATCAATCGTAGCGATGGTAGCGCCTAGTAAATCTGACGTTAACAATGAGGTTTTTGAAGGTTGCAATAAAGAAACTTTAAAAAAACATTGTGAAATTCCACAACGTTTAACCCTATGAAGGGATCATTATGAACAACTCTTACTGTACCGTGTAATTTGCGGTCGGCGGAACACGTTTTTGGCGCAACACTTTTTCTTCCATTCTCCAGCCGTCACTCGTATCTTTTACTTCTTTTTTTTTCATGTTGTCCCTCTCCGTCTCCATTCATAAAAAATAAAAATGTATATAAATCACTCTTTTAGTTACGTGCGTTTCATCCCTCCTCATCCCATACCAATTGACAAACGATTTCCTTTCAACTTTTCCTGCCAACAGAGATGATGACATTTTATTTTATTTTTAACTCAATCAAATATTTGTTTCCCCATTGGAATTATTGCAATATTGTGCCAAACAATATTACAAAAAGTGTAAAAGCTTAAAAAATTGGCAAGTTAACGTTTTAAAATAAGTGTTGGACAAGAACAGCACTATCGTAGAAGTGACGTCACGACTATGTAACTTCATACTATCGCCATACATTGTCTGTCGCGACAAGGACGATACGAAAGATTTCTACGGCGCGATGTCAAAGTTCAAGAAAAGAATGACAGTGGTTTGTCTTCTCTTCGTAGAGTTGAGATAGTAGATGAGCACCATAGAAATGGGTTTTGTCGATCTACGAAGAGAAGACAAATTACTTTCATTATTTTCTTGAATTTTGGCATCGCGCCGTAGTAAACTTTCTACAATCTGTAATTGTGTCAATTCTTTCGTCGACAATGCTACGCGTGCAGGAGCACAGAACATATCTATGCAGGAGGCGCTGACAAACGGCTTCAAACGAAACTCTCCTTTGGTTGATGTTGCATACCTAAGGCTTCAAGTGCTCGCTAACAGGGGCCAACCATTTGCTATGGTTGTCTATTCATGCTGTCGAAAAGCCGCACTGGATTCTAATTCTAACTCTAACTCGCATGTATAGTCCCTTCTTCCCGTCCTTATGTATATCGCGCTAGATTATGCCACAATTAACAATCATTCATAATTTTGCATTCCAAAGGTTTAGGTTTAGGTACCGTAAAACGGGGTGAATAGGGATGCAGGGGTGAATCGAAACGAAACTTTAAAGGGGATTTTAACATTGAAATAATTATGTTTGTTGCCAAAAATGTCGCTTATGTATTGACTGTATTATAATTAACGATTAAGTGCCCTTGTTGGCAACAAAAGGAAATGCAAAATGATAGGCTAAAAACAATCAGTGCATGAATTATACCAGCCTATTATCGTTCCACTACAGGGCAGAGCACTCTTCGCATAGGTACCTACAGAGAACGTATGAGCGTTTATCACAGCCAGTGCATGTCAAACGAAATATCCATGCTTACTATTATAAATGCTAAATTTATTTTGTCTGTCTGTTACCTTGACATGCCTAAACAACGGAATCGAATGTTATGAAATTTGACAGATAGGTAGCCTGAGTTAGACAGGTTACTAATCTTGGATATTCATTTAAAAAAATGGTAGAAATAATTTTGCCAAGGTCGAAGCAGTAGCTGAGATAACAGTTATGGCGCTACGTATTGCGGGTTTGATTTCCCACACGCATTAAATGTTTGTATAGCCTGCAGAATCTTGAGGCTATATTTTTTTTTTTTTAGGTGTGGCTGTAGGTGAGTATGCGAGATTTGTGTTCATAAAGGCACCTACGATGGAGCAAACCTTTTAAATTAAAAAAAAACAACCTTTTAAGATATTAAGTATTAGTAATATTGTAATTAATTTTGCCTCATAACCATAGCAAAAAACCTATTGACCGCTTGGTTTTACATTGCCGTGCTCCCAGCGCCCAGCTCATAAATCGACAAATAAATATCTACAACGAATAGGGTCGTGCAATGATATAAAAAAACAAAAAGCTAACCGAATTATCCTTATGTCCAGTTTTTTTCTGTGTGTACATAAATAATAACATAAATTAATAAATAACTTAGGTTCTCAGTTCTATAAATACGACTGTGGCCAGTGTAAATCATTGTAGTTGCGAATTTAATTACCGCGCTGTACGTTACTGCGAAAGTTTACTATCGCGACGTTCGTTGTTGCGAAATTAATGGGTTAGGTTAGAACCGTGACCAACCGTTCGCGAGACGAGCGAGCGGTGCCTTGGTAGCGGCCGGCGGGCGCTACTTTTAAGTTAGATTTCTTACCGACTAGGTACATTTGATTTAAAAGGGTGTCCGTGGAGTTTCTTGCTCCTCATATGTACCTACTACGATAAGGAATGGGCTTCATCTTTCTGACTGACCGACCTTGACAATTCAAAAGTGCCTGTAATTGGCTTATTTGAAATAAATGCTTTGAGTTTGAGTTTGACGTCACGACTATGTTACGTCATACATATTAGCGCCATTAATACCACAATATAAATATGGAGCCATACATTGTTTGTCCCGTCCTTTAAAAAAAAAAACAAAATTGTTTCTCCATATTTCCATCGATTTAACAGATTTTATTATCTAATGTATAATGCCATCTTTGGATTGACACTATTTGTTCGAAGATTTCTAATATAAGTCATCACCCCTATAATAATGGTTACAATTTAGATAGTTCAAAATAAGTACCTACCTTTGTAGTTAATAAGCACAGTGGTAATTTGTAGATAGGTTTTAGCAAATTAAACACTAAAAGGCACACAACAAGCCTCCTCGGATTACTTTTCGCAAATTCCTCAACGACTTCGAGTTGAATTTTTGCCTGTTCTGGGTGCTTGCCTGCCATAATACGACAACCCTTTTGGAAAATTTCTTCATATTTAGTTTCTTTAAGTATATCTTTCCATTGTTTCCAGTGTTCTTACTACACTTTCTTCATAACAAAGGTGATGTTCTAATGCAGCTGCCTGTAATGCTATTCTGTAACCATCTCTCCGTGAAAACTTATGTGAAGTGAGCTGTGAGTGCTACTGATGCTAGGCATTGACCAAGACGGGACGACACTGACAGCTTACTCCACGCAAGTCTTCATGGTGAGACTTTTACAGAATCGACATGCTGAAGTTGCCGTGAAAGCGAAACAGCAACTTTTTATTCAATGGTTTGAAGAATTAAAGCAAAACATTTCCTACATTCTTCATGAAGCAATGCAGTCATAGGAGAGCTGCACGAAATTTGGCTGCCACAATGAATTTGCAGAATACCTACCTATTCATTGTATTTTTTTTTCAAAGTTCTCTTCAACGTGTTACCTAAGCTAAAGCTAAGAATAGAACAGTTCTCAATATGACTAATGACTCAGGAGTAAGAAAATGAGTAACTACCGAGTTTTGATAAAATGCTAGGTTAATGGACAGCAGTCGTGGCCCAGTGGTAACGGCCGCGACTTAGGAGTTGTAGGTCGTAGGTTGCAACCTAGACAGGCGCTTTACTTTGTGTAAATTATTTCATCACCACTGCTCTCAAAACGGTGAAGGAAAACATGGTCTTAGAACCAAAAATATGAAGACATGTGACATCTACCAACCCGCAATGCGCCTTCGTGGTGGATTACGGCCCACTCTTTCTCACTGAGAGGAGGCATGTGAGGCAGCAGCGGGAACATAATAGGCTGATTATACTAGGCTAATGTCCGTTTTCCCCATTCATTGTTCTCTCAAACACTTCCTTACTAAGGATCTCTTAACCATAGAGTTTGTTTTCACAAAGTTAAGGAATACTTACGTAAGGGCTACTTACATATGTGACAGTTTTAAAAGTAGGTAATATTTATCGGCCAAGAAATTTTATGTGGTGCCAAATAACGTGGCAACAACAGCCATATAGATAGTTCATCCTTTCCTAATTTGAATGTAATGTATGTCCCTTGTGTGCTTTTCCTAATAATTATGTGTATATTATCACTCTTCGTGGGAATTCGAATGACAAACTCATAACAGAAATGTACCTTATATGTAGGCTTAAAGGTTTTCATTTCTGGAAATTGTTGACGAAAATGTACCGTTAGTATCAAGGTATCGATTCAGGGATGTTCGAGGGATTAACTTTTGTTTTTGAAATGAAGAATGCTAGAATCTGTAAATATAAGTAAATGTGGTTGGTCACTAATTAAAACTACATTTGCTTCATAAAATTAAGTAATTGCTGCCCATCGCTTTATATCAAACCTAGTAGAAGAAGAACCTCTCTGTTCGAGTTCGAAGGTTTATGAACTTATTCCACTTGGCTTTTAGTCGCCAAAAACCCGGTTTATGAATTGAGCATTTCAAGTTGAGAACGTTTCAAACTCTACTTTGCATTACTTAAGGTGAAGCCCGCAATTTTTTTATCACGCGTAAGATGGAAATCACCTTAGCTTATGCTAAATTAGAGTTGGACAAGTTCTCAACTTCTGATGATCATATCTCAAATCAGAAATCTGGTGGAGATGGCTGTTACTGAATCAGACCAGTGTAATCGCATTCAGAAAGTTTGCTCCTAAAAAGTTACTTACTTAACTATAAAGACGAAAAACCGCGATATAGCACTATCGTCCGTTAATGTGCAGATGGATTCAGAAATAATGAAGTAACAAATTCAGTGTCAGAAGCTTTCCAAATACTTAATCTCATTCTTCCTAAAAATACGTCTGATTCAGGGGCGCAGCTGCCGCCGCATCAGCCGTATCGATGATACGGCCCCCAAATTAAAATACGTATAATTACACCCAAAAGTTCCACAAACCACCAAATCCCTACTGATGACAGGACTCTACTTTACAGTTATTTGTCTATTGGTTACAGTCTTCAAGTTACAGGCGCGGTTCGATTCTCTGCTTCGCCACAATCGGATTAAAATGGCTCCCATGGCCATGGCACCCAATGAACCAACTAATTTTGATACAGGTTCCTATTCCCCCTTAAGTCAGCTACGCCACTGGACAGAATTCCGCCACGTTGAATGCCTCCTTTATGAGCATGTGAGTTATCCATAACAGAACTATATAAAGAGGTTATGTAGGTAAGTACATATGTGTAATACTTAAACATCCCGATAGCTGAATGTGGTGTTTATAGTGATGGTGCCTAGGTAATTATTATTAAGTGTACCCTATATAGGTAAGGCGATGTATTTGTACAATAGCTGTCTGCTAATCAGGTAAATTATTTGATTTATTAGTCAGAGGGTACCGGTCTACTTTTAGCGACTGGGGTCGGTGGTCCGACGAATAAATCCTAGTAAATAGATGAACTAAACTATTGCACTTACCTATAAAACTGAATGATAGCGCCAGCACATCCGTTGCATGATTAGGTACTTGACGTTTTGCCACCGACTTCCGAAACATAAGTCCGAAAAAAGCAACCGAATTAAAAATAAATAACAACTGTAAAATGCAGTTAGTATAGTTTTAATTCGGTGCAGGTGCAGGGGTCAAATACCATGTAAGTATCTAAGGGCGAATTTCACCTATGAAACTGAACGCAATCAGCACAATCATAAACTACGTTTAAAAGGTTTATCTTTTATTAAATTCTGTGGAATATTGACACTGACAGCTCGTGAATGCGGTTTATGTGCTGGTCGAGTTCAGTTTTATTAGTGAAATTGGCACTTGGTAAGTATGTCTAGGTAGGTTAGGGACTCAGAGTGTAACTGTTCAGACAGACGACGAATAAGACCATGCGTAATTTGCGTTTTAATGCGCAGTGATAAAATAAAAGACAAAAAATAGTTTTCATATTTTACTGACTAGCTTAACAAGTGATACAAATGTACAAAAATACAAAATGCGCTAGTATAATAAATGGTAATAAACGAAGACATTCAGCAAGATTCAGCGCAGATCATTCAATAACACTTAAAATAATGAGAAATAACTAATAATTAATAAAATCTACTGCATGTGATGTTAATAATTTAATTCTACAAGCTATTACGTACGCATGTTATTATGGAAGATTATAGTTAGTCATTATTTACAAATGCTTATCTTATGTTACTGTTTGCTAGTGTTTACATTGGACTACTTATAGTATTTACATAGATATAACTAACGGAAGTACAATGCACTTTGATAGCGTTATAGTCTCCTATATTATGCAGACGAAACTGTGGTACAACCCACATGTTTGTTGACAAGTTGGTGGCTTTACGAGATTCGATTACATTGAGATTCAATAATTGGGTAGGTAAATATAACAAAAAACAAGTTAAGTGTAAGTTCTTCATGATTAATTCCAAGCATAGCATATTTTTAAGCCTTTTTTTCTTTCTTAATACAATACTGATTTTCTAATAACTTTGGTTTTATTGTGCCAAATATAGTAATTGCCCTTTCATAATTTAGAACATAATTATCTAATAATTCCTAAATAAATCAATCTTTCGTAGGAACTTATTCATAAAACTTACGTACCGTACCTAATAAGCATATGAGGACGTCGTGATACTCACGGAATTGTGTGGTTTATTTAAATAGACATGTAGTCATAATTCTAATGATTTACAATAGTATGATCAACAGGAACGCAGCCAATAGGCGTCGAGCTGTAGTTTGATTCGGGTTAAAACCCGTTAGTCACCAAAAGTGGTACATGAGATCGCAGAATGAACAAAAGTGTTCCATCCGATCGAATCTGCCCACTAAGTATTGTAGCACACCTTCGTAAAAGAATCACTATGGAATCCTACTTTCGCGTTGCTTTCTCCTTAACAAATCATTCGTTAGGTCACCACTAATGTTTTAGAAGTACAAAACTGTCTATTTATGTCTGTCAGTCAAGTCAGTCCACTTATTCTTGTAGCTCGCGCTCCAGTAAGTAATACGTTACTCAGTCAAGACGACTCTACAAGAGAATTCTTAACGTAATTCTAGTGTACAAAAATAATCTAAATTAACGACGTCATAAAGAGATGGAAATTATGCAGTTCGAAAGAGTTATACATGTCGATATTTTTCTGCGTAACGCTAAACTTCTTCGAGTTTAATCGTTAGTGAGTCACCTATGAAATTCACCGATCGATTTCACCGATGATTTAACCGATGAAACCTGTAGTGCTATTCTGTAATTATCTCACCGTGAAGACTTAGGTGAAGTGAGCGTGGAGTGAGCTGTTAGTGCAACTGATGCCAGAGATTGACCAAGACGGGATGACACTGACAGCTCACGCCACGCCAGTTTTTACAGTGAGATTTTTACTGAATCGACATGCAGAACGCGATCATCACTTTTAAACCCAGTTCAAAAGCTGTCAGTTTCAATATCCATAACAATTTGACACTGACAGCTCTTGAACGCGTTTTAAATGTGCTGAGCGCGTTCAGTTTCATTGGTACAGTTCGCCCTAAGTTGTTTACAAATTTGAACTAACCTTGCATGTGTAGTACACTACACTAAAAGATTGAACTGGTATCATGAATACGTTGTTTTAGTATGCGTCAATTCAGTTCAATACAGTCTGTGTTTAGTGTTTACTGTTAGATTACAAATCAAACAGCGCTCCACGGTGACTCATCCAACATCTCTTATTTAATCATCTTAAATATCACAGAGGTATTAATTACATAATTCAAAACGTCGGTGCACAGATCACCGTGCTGTAGCTAATACATGCCCTTTCACGGGTCGACATGGGAACGACACATGTAGAAAATAGCTGTATCAAAATAATACGCGTTAACATGTTATTCGCAGTTGTTTTCTAAATGTGACGTCAGATATAAGCGTTCAACGTCTGACAGTGAAGAGAAAATATCCAGTGCGATATACCACTAATGGGTGAGGCGCAGATCGTATGCAAAACGTATGCGACGATATTTTAATCCCGTTCCTGTCAGGACGCGTCGTCGGCGGCCCGCGATGATGTGTGAACCGACCTTAATACTTACAACTACGGTATAAAATGTATTCTAGTTACAATTTGCGACACGAACACCGGACGAATGTAATTTCTTCATCATGGTGTTGATCACAGGCAGTGTTGGAATGGAATATTGGACTGGAGAGGGGCCCCGGTAACTACTACGCGATGTTTGTAAATGCAACGGCTTGAAATTAATGCGTCTGGTGATTCAGGTGCTCTTCTGTTCAGAGTTTCGCGATAAGTAGTCATTTTTATAAGGCCCCAGGTCCGCTTGACCCTGATCTTCAGTCCTTGGTGATTCAGCCAGCAGGTAACACCTATGGGGCAAAAAATACAAGTTAATATAAGAGAGAGGAGCGCGCATGACAGTGTGAGTCAGAGGTTATGTGACGCGCGGGTGACTCAATCTTGTTAGCCACGAATAATGGACTACTATTAGGTATGTGCCTCATGATGACGAATCTATAGCGTTATGGGAAATGGGGTCCGTATTGTGTGGTTGAGTATGTGGTGATTGGCGACAAAAGGCTTTCACGGACACGTGGGTGTTATTCAGGAGTCATAATCATCGAAATAAGCAAAGCTTCCGGTTTAAATATCTTGAAATTACTGTAAAGTTGATGAATATTTCAACTTGAAGTTACTTTGATTGTCTTTTGTTGTCTTGCAAGTGCAGATGATTCATTGTGCTGGCTTGGATGGAGTGTTATTTGAACTAAAAGTTGATTCTATCCTATTCTAATTTTAATAACCTGTAATTTTTGTTTTGTGTTTAATTATAGCTACCTATCTTTGTGAATGTCGTGAGAATTTGTTTTTGTAGACGGCTACATTTACCACTGTTTCCTTTGTGACATGGACGTAAAAGAACAACATAACCGCTTAGTTTCCCAAGCATTGCAACTGTTGTATACAGTAACTGTCTTTTAGACAATAGTACCGCATTGATTTTATGCCTAAATACACTACAAAAACTATAAAAATAAGCGTTCGATAGAAGAGAATAAGTACCTTGCCAAGGATTATTATGCAAGCTTTGTTAAAAACAATAACTATGACTAATAATAACTAGTATAGTGTTTCTTATGTGTTATTATATGTACCATACCATGAATAATACTTGCATAGCTGCATAGTAATGGAACCCATGTTATTTACATAAGGGGATTATAATAATTAATAATATAACTTATATCACACAAGAAGGACTTATCGCAACTTGTAAAGTTAATATCTACCACGTTCATTCATTCTTAGAGGAAACGGAATTTTCATGTCACAATACTATTTTCATTTGGATTCCATGAATGTAATCATCTATTAGTTTGATACTTCCATTCATAGTGGTTATATTAATGTTTACCATTACGAATCCAGTTCATAATTAATAACAACGAGTTTATTAAAACCAGACACGCTGTAATAATAAAACCGGTAGACTCCACTTGTACTTATATAAAAATGATGTACTAGGTACCTACATAAAAGGAGCGCTGTTCACTACTTTGTCAGTAAGTAATATAGTTTGTGGTACAAACATGTCTCTTGTCTCATATTAGACGAGGCATCCTGCTTACAGGTCCTGACCTTTAATCGGTCGCGTGTATCAAGTGGGCAGTGAGCACTGGACGCATAAAATGACCGGCATTCATTCTCAAGGTACGAGTTCCATCGACGCGAATGCTTGTCGTGCGACTCGAGATACTGGTCGCATGGTCCACATAATTATTTTGAAAGCGTGTCTACGACTTTTTTATTAGTAATCTTTTTTGGTACTTTTTGGAGAAAGAAAGCGAAGTAATATTTTTTTTTGGAATGTATTGTAGTTATTTGTTGAAGGAAACGGAATCGTGTTTGATGAAATCTCTGCTAATATTGGTCCTACTTAGTCAAAGATACTACAATATGACAAGTCATGATGATTCCAATTAATACAAAAAAAAAAATGCTTTCTTTTACATCTATGTCACAAAGAAACCGCAAGAAACTTATCTCCAAAGCTCCTTAAAACAGGCGCGACACGCGACGCGGACCGCGCGGTGTTTTTGTGCCTCGTGCGATTCACGTCGCGTGGCGCGCCAGTATGGACGACCCTTAAGTCGTCCTAAAACGGGGTACGTCTTGATTTCGTCAGAAGTTCTATATTTGTATGATGATCATTTTAGACTGCGACGGGCTCCGCGGTAGCAACTTATTTACAACTTGATTGATACACGCACGCAGTCATTAGCTTTCGTTTAATTACGACGTATTTAATAAATAAACAAAGGAACATTATTTATTTCATGACGCTACTTACTTTGTTAAGTTACTTTAGAATCATGCTTCGGAGTCATCATAAAAACATTTGGTTTTGTTAATACAAGGAAGTTAAAGCAAAGTTAAGTAGGTATATTATAAATGCGAAAGCAACTCTGTCCGTCTGTTTGTTACCATTTCACGTCTTAACGGCTGAACGAAATTAGATGACATTTAATGTAAATACGCTAGTGTAAATCCCTAGCATTAGGTAAATGACAGTTTACTTCAAGCACACAGGTCATGATTGATCTGTGTGCCAAATTTCACACAATTTCGTACAGCCTTTAGGAATAGGATACTTTTTAATTCTGACCTCCACGCGGGCGAATCCGCTGGCAAACGCTAGTTCCCTTTTTTCCTAAATCAAACGCATTTAGTCTGTTGATATCCTACTAATAATTGAAGACAGTTTTCTTATGCACTAGAAACTTACTAAAAACTAAAATATAACTGTAAATATATATAAGTAGGTACACAAGTAGGTACCTACAGTAAATTTCAGTAACTGTTCAATATTTGTTGCTCAATTTTTTGTCGGTCAAACGACAATGAACTTATTGCCGATCAATTGACAGTAACGAGGACTGATTAGCTAAGAGATTAGCAAACAGCTTGCGGGGATAAATCAACTCAGGCGCATGTAGGTACAGTCGATAAACCAATACTATATTATTATGGGAAATCCAATTTTCCATGAATGAATGACGTAGGTATCGGGTGCAAAACAGGAAAATACACAAAAAGTATTCTACCTAAAGGTAATCGTTCGATGCGTCAGTAAGCACATAAATATGTTACCTTAGTAGGTAAAGACAACTTGATAGAACAACTAGCAGACAAGTTACATTACCTTGAACAATGTGGAAGTGAATACCTGGGTAACTACTTGCTGATGGGAAGTCTTTAGTATAGACAAAACAGAACTGACAATAAACTGTTTTTTTTTCCAAGACAGCTAATTATAGGATCCTATATAATAATAATTTCTATTTCACTTTCAATTACATTCAATACATCACAATTTATAATGATCAATTAAGCTAAGTCTAATAAGTTTTACAAACATCTGTGTCTGAACTAGATAATTATAATATACCCACTACTAAACCAAGAAAGCTAGAAATTCTAAGCTAGAAAACTTTTGTCATGTAAAAAGGCCATTGGGCGAAAGTATAGTACATTACACAGAGGCATTGATAGACGAACGTATACGTGAGTCCATTAATGCCTGGTGTACGGCCGAGGCTTGTATAGTACCTTTCTCAAATAATGCGCGGAAATTCAAATTAAGTAAATTAATTTTATATTCCTGAATCAAGTACGAAGAACGATAACTTTTTTCGCGCCAAAATGTTCATTTGTTTCTTTTTCACTTTAAACAGCTCTATTTCCTGAGCCAGTTCCCGATTTAAATAAAATCATTGTTATATTCCCTACCTCTTTGGCTGCCATGGGACAAATATGAGTTTTCTTAATAATTTATTCGCCCGTTAAACACGATTGATATGGATTTTCATACTAACATTGCGGCGCCTCTGATCGCATGTATTTGACTAGTACAGTTTTTTTATTTATCTCGAAGGAGGTTATCATAATAATGCTCGAATTTCGAAGGTCGTAGGTCTGAGAAAAATAATTTTGCGTTAATTTTTTTCTTCCTGAAAAAGTGAAAATGTCGACTTCCAAAACCCTCTCAAGCAATTATTTATTAGGTAACAGGGGTCACTATAAAGATACATTTCTTTTTTTTTTAAGTATTTAATTTATATCGTTGTGATCACGTAGTGCTAATAGGTATCTTTCGAATTACATTAGAAGTTATCGGGCCTGTGATCGATGATTCACTGCAGGTAGTAGCATCGTGCAAATTGTTGAGATAAATATCGCTATAGACCTACATGTGCGTATATTAAGTTGAATAAATAATTGGATTGTTGTAACGTTGCTTGACAGAGGCCTGCATGAGCCTTGTTTATACATAACGATGTGAAACGAACACATGAAATACAGGGTGGAATTTTGAGACGAGGAAGTAAGAGAATGAAGTTAGCAATTACTCGAAATCTAAGGTCAGTTTCCTAAGAGACCTTCCTTTACTGCCCCATCTCAAAAATCAACCCTGTAAGTTTTCGATTTAATAGGTCTTGCTTGCATACGGTAAGATCAACGCTTTAATTTCGTTATTATCTACTACTTAAACTAAAACCCTGTTAACAAGCCGGACGACAGATTGCTATGGCTTCAAAGACCTAAAAGATTTGCATCGTCTACAGCTTAGTTCATTCATAGATATACAGTCCTAAGTTCTTTCCTTTCATTTCCCTGAACACCTACTTTGCATAGTCTACTACCTATGCAAATAGTTTAGGCCATTACATGAGTATACCCGAATCGATTTACCGTGGCAATAGCGGCCATTGCCCTTTCCCTAATATCTCTCCGTAGAAAAAAAACAATAAAAATTTATGATTTTTCGTAATTGGAACATGTTGAAGATCACGATAGAAAGGACGTTAACGGACAATATTTCAGCTTTTGAAATTAAAAAATGCTTGAAAATGTACGTGGGTAAAAATGAATGACCGACCGCAATTGCCACGTTAGAGCGATTCAGTTATAGTAAGTTATCTAACTCGTAGTTACTTTACGTGGGTAGCGACTTAAGATGATTGTGCAACCACTACACTAACTGTTATTGCTAAATTAATATCTTGTTCGAGAAACGGATTCAATTTCTAAGAAACTTGATTTAATTTTCACGCTAAATTTAATTTCCTGGACTAACTGGTTATGTGGTTGATAGTGTGTTAGGTATTACTTGTAATTTGTAATGCAGATTGTTCTTGTATTGTACAGTAATTTCTACGTTAAAAAACTGGTTAAATTATTGTCATAATACATAGAAATCTGGAATTAATACCTTTTTAAATATTATAAGTCGTCTCAAACTTCCTCAACATGACTGTAGGTATATCTGCCTGAGTTAAACTTGATTTTAAGTTCAATACCGTGTACTGAACGCGAGGTCCGAGGGTAAAACTCGTTGTCTGACTTATTAACTACGTTTTATTCAATTCCGTTGGTTTCTATCAATTTTTTGTCGCGAGACATGGCTTCACGAGCTAGTCTACGACCGACGAGACTGTGTCTTAGTTAGAAACAAAGAAAAAGGAGTATATAAGGATCATAGCAGGTGGCGTTCTGTGGTTTCTGCCTACCCCCATGGGTAGAAGACGTGAGTACGTTAAGCTTAGTGATATGAGAAATACAAAAAAACATGGAGAGCCCATTTTGTAACACAATGTTATCAATGCATTGTTGGTAAATACGCAACAAAGGCACAGTATGTGTCCTTTATCAGGACACTTTGGCAATGATACCTGACAGGGCTATGAATATGGCATCATAACTGACGCGTACGGTTGCGGTTGCGGTAGGTAAACACTACACATACGGGTGTAAAATAATTTAATCAGCAAATAAATTCAATTATAAATTGGATATTTTTATTGAAAACGCGTGACGTCTCGTTATTTATTTGTTGCAGTATCGTCATTGCGCTCCAATTAGATAGAAAAAATAATGGAAGCAGAGATAGACAGGTATGTACATTTACTATATAGAACGGCAACAAATCAAATACATTTTATTGTGAAAGTATTTTATTCCCATTTTCATTTAACGTTATTTTATTCAACTTAAAATATTATTCTATTGGCGAAACCGATAACGCCTTAGATTTTGGCACTGAATTGTGAAACGCCATTTTCTATAGTATCACTATATTTAGCTAAATTTTCATTCCAACCATTCAGATGAAGCTGTGAAAAGCCATCATTTTAAAAATACTTAGTTTTCCTTGATAAAATTCATTAAAACAAATACAGCTCTTTCTTAAAAAAAAAAAGAAAAAAAAACCGATTAAAAATTTAAAAAGATGGTGATCTTAAGTATTTGTTGCCAGTCCATTATTTATATTTGTCTGTACAGTTAACTATTTAAACAGTGCCTACATTACCAAAGATAAAATTAATGATGCAAATCAAAATAATTCGAGAATATAAGTGGAATAAATTAATCACGTCGCTCGTCGTGACGCTCGCTAGTGAATGAACGATAAAAATCAAGTTTTAGACACGGATTTTTTCCGTGAATAAGGTGACTAATTCCATGAGAAGTCAGAGTGAAGGTTACTTGTAAAATGAGTCAAGATTGTTACGGAACAGTTAAGTTAGTTATTTGCAAAAAACAATCTGTCACTCCTTTTTCCGATTATTTTAAGGCACCGCATTTCGCGCGACACGCAGTGTCTGTATGTCGCGCTGTCGCGTCGCGCCTGTTTGTTTGAGCCTTTATGTGTCGGCTACCAGTCTAACTGGATGCAGCTAACTTAATACCAGTATTTTATATGGAGCAACTTCCTACCTGACCTCCACAACCCAGTTCCTGGGTAGCACGATACCTCTTGGTTAGACTGGTTGTGAGACCTTTCGACCTTCTGACTACCCGTAACGTCTGTCTAAGATCTACGCCTTTATATATCTGCTTCCAGTCTAACTGGATGCAGTTGAAAACCAGTATTTTTTAAGGAGCGACTTCCTACCTGACCTCCACAACCCAGTTACTGGGTACCACGATACCTCTTGGTTAGACTGGTTGTGAGACCTTTCGACCTTCTGACAACCCGTAACGTCTGTCGAAGATCTACTAATTAGCCGCGACCGACGGCGTGTTTTCCGTGGCACGGAGGGGTCTGGATATGTAATGGATGGTCCACGATCGGTCGAGACAATCCTTTTTTTCTGGGTGGGAAATCATCATATGACTTTTGGTCGTGTCAGACTTTTACTGACTAAAACCCACCCGTGTTCCTTCAGTTGCCAGTGCCAGGGCCATGGTATCTCTTTCGAACAACCCGCGCCCCCGGTAGGCATCGGCCCTAACGGACCCCGTCATTTAGTGCTGACATCTCGTGGAACACGACGCGCCGTCGACCCGGGCTTGGTCCTTACCGGACGCCGAGCTACCCATTGCTCGCCGTCCGCAAGCTCGCGCCTACGGTGGCCGGGAATCCGCTTGCGACGATTCGATCGACCTCCGCGGTTGTTATTAATTATAATGATAAGAGCCCCTCTATATTTGTTATTTGCAATGTTTTTTTTTATATTCCTAAAAGCTTGAATTTCTTGTCCATTTAAATGTCAGTCTTGCTGATAGGTCTAAAACCCTTTAAACGGTTTTAATGGGAGTTTAACAGCTCGAAAGCTTATTCTTGTAGCTGTTAAAGCTATGAAACTTCACGCTATATTTATGGGGCATTGAGGAATGGAGGTAAAAGTTTATTGTTGAGAGGTTGTCACTCAAAAGTATACATAAGTTTATGTGAATATAGTGTAGCACCAGTGGCGTAGCGAGCCTTGGCGGGGCCCCGTATAAAAATTTGTTTGGGGGCCCATAAGAAGAGAAAAGATTTCTCACAAAAGAAAAAACGGTGTTTGCATAAAATTAAAAGAAATATTAATTTATCATAATTATCTATCTGTCACTTTTTCCAAATTTTTACAAACAATTCAAATGAAATAAACACTCTCCTTGCCTTTTTTTTCCGGCAAACTGATTTTTATAGCTGATGATGACTTTGGTTTGTCTAAAGTTTCTGCCTCTATGAACAATAGTGTCAGGTCTGACAGGCGTTCACGTCGGGGGCCCACGTGGCCCGGGGGCCCCGTATAATTGATACGGCAGATACTGCGGTAGCTACGACCCTGTGTAGCACCATAATCTATTAATGACTAATTAATAGATTATGAAGAAATTATAATAATAAGATATTTATAGAATACCCTAAATAAAGTTCGAAAGGTATGCTAAAGATTAATGTTTCAAATCGAAATTATTCGAGGATCTAAGTGGAATTAATTGTGTCTTGATGCTAATGAATGAACGAATAAATCAAGTAATAAATAGTAGATTGTGCTACTGAAGATAATGTAAGTACTAACCTACTAACTTTTAGTAAAAATCCTTCGGAATCTTGTACTAGAATCTCAGTTTCGTTATAACATTCGACTGTTTATACTAGATGTTTTTATACCAGCTACTTTATACCTAAAAGAGAACCTGACTAACCAGTATTTACTGGCTATTGAGAGTTATTTATATACATAATATGAAGGCGTATGAAAATTAAAAGGAGAAACGATAGGAAAGACTTATTTAAATAATCATTGGACGGAGGCAATTGAATAAATATTGAAAAGTTTTGAGAAAAAGGTACATCATTATGTCTTTTATTTGCTATAGTGTGTTAAGTTATATAAACTAAAGTAACTGTAGATGCAAAAACTGGTACGTTCAACCATGTCAAGGTATTAGGCCAAAATCGATAGCAGTGATCGATACGGTCATTAGATCAAAGATTTAGTTTACTTATAATATAACTGGGGTTAAATTACTTTTGGGCTTATGTTATTGTTAAATAGCTAAAAATTGTTTGTTGAAACACGTAAAACATTGAAATCTGAAATGTACAGCTTGATTGGGACCGTATGTAATCAATTAAATCGTCTGGTGTCCCCAGCTTAGTGATTAAGACCATTTCTTTAGACTGGTCCTAAGAAAATATTATGTCCTTTTGGACTATTTCAGCCTGTGTTCCCGAGTTTATAAGGACATTTTACAAGCTGATAATACTTTATATCCTTGGCAAGAACCAAATTCTCAGTACCAATGTTAACTATCTGCTCAATCAAACGGACTTTGAACTGACAACATCTCTATTTACGTAAAGTTTTATGCATAATGTACGGAAGTTCCTATTAGTAAAATAGTGAGTAAATTAGATGCGTATGCGCGACACTGGCCCACGTTTGCAGTTGCCGATGACCTCGACATCTCATTTGTGGTGTTAGCACGTATAGAAGGATAGTACTTGCCTTACATTCTCGCAGATAGAGATTTTTATATACGTGTATTATCTATTATGTTTGTTGTTAATAGACATAACATGACATAACATCACGCCTTGTTTCCCCGAAGGGTTGGGCAGAGGTGTACTTATAGTACACCCACATTTCGCCAGTTACGTTTTTAAGTCCCCTGTAATAGGGGGCGAGCCTATTGCCATCAACCGGGGACAAATCCAGACTCCGCTGCTACTGAGAAATTCCAGATAGAAAAACCCAATAACACGTTGCCCGACCTGGGAATCGAAACCAGGGTCGAACCTCATGCTCAGCAGTAGCGATTGCGACCACTAGGACCAACGAGACAGTCGATAATAGAAAAACTGTGATTTATGTTCTGTGTATACAGGATGTTTTTGTGTGAATGTTATATGGTGTCGAAAAAGATACGTTACAGATTTACTGTCATGTTATAAATAAGTACCTACAGTTAAAATCAATTGTACAGCAAAGTATACAAAAAATTGCGCGTGCAGCAGCGTACAAGTGATGGAAGGAAAACTTCATAACCAATATCTTGTGTTACTTTTTATCAATAAATTCTTTCACTCTATCAAACTACCAATAAACCATTTATTTAATTTATTGTTAGTTAAGCTTTATTATTAGTTTAAATAGATCAATTATTGCACAGACCATATTCGCTATTACCTAAGTGCACTAATCGAGCAATCTGTGAAGGAGCCCATGATTGACAGAGATCATTTACAAACTAGTATGGAGATGAGGATTTATTCTGAAACCTTCAAAAACCAACCATCCAATATCCATCTTCATACATGAATACGTTGGCATTGTACTCTTCAATGAGAATCTACAACTGTGTTCGATTTAATTGCCCAGAGTAGTCAATCACTTGCTAAGGGACCCGCGGAATTCTCTTTTTTGTTTTTTGTATATTTTAATTGGACTTACAACAAAACGTTCACGTATCAATTCATCTGTCATTGGGTAATCTATTCTGGTAGTTTAATTGAGCAAGTATTAATGTATTTACGGTACAAGAAAAGCACACGCTGTACGTTAAATCCACCAAATGATCTGCATGTAGGTACTTATTGTACATTCTAAGCTCGGCTTGTTTTTGGCACACCTAATTTTTTGCCCAGCTCATGTGTCTAGCGGCACTTAATAGATTAAATTGTACATAAACACACATGGATGTCTTGAACACAGGTCGGCCGCATGATTTGTTTTTTGTTACTATCAACAACACGCTAGACTGGGGTCGTTGAACTCAGTCTTCTGAAGCCCCTTTGCTTGGTGTTTTTTTTTAATAGATTTCAAGTAGAAAAAGTTTTGAGAGTTTTAGGTATTTTAGGCCCGTTGATTGATGACCGGGATAGCTTTTAATTATTTCAGTAATGTGTAATGACATAATAGATGCGGAATGCGAAAAGTGTGGGAAATCCCCTTTAGACTAAACCAAAGCATACGTGTATCTTTGTTTGTTTGTTTTCTTTGCCTTATAGGTACTTAATAAGTGGATTATATTACCATTTTAATTATGTGTTAAAAATGCGGTAAACCCTACCGACGGTTATCACCTTGACGCAGGGCACCTATGTATTAGAAGACTAGGTAGGAGTTTCAACTAAATATAAACAAAAATAATTAGGTTATTGTTTGTATTGACGTCATAGTTTTTTTAATTTTTGTTTATCCTTGTTTATTTACCTGTTTGTTGTACTGTTGTTAATTTATAGCTGAATTCCTCTCGTACATACAATATAAGGTTCCAGGTTTAAGCGCTTTAATTCTGACCTTTTTTTGAGTTGTGGCTGACGAGACATTCTGTAAACTATTACTGAAAATATCAGTAATAGTTTACAGATGTCTCGTCAGGTTTAGTGTTGCAAATTCCTATTTGAATATTCTTAATACTGGATTATAGAAAGCTAAAGAATTGTGGCAACTCCACATTCGTGTGATCTTTAGCAGCGTTGCTCTTAAAAAAAGCATTCTCATGTTTGACAATTTGGCATACATTTTATACAATTCAAACGTATTTGGCAAAGGACAAAGAAATATGCTCACACATATCGCTGCATTTCCTCTGCATTTAGTTGGCGTAATGTCATACGAGTGCATTCTCGCCAGGGCAGGGGTGCCAACTCGACGCGCCGAAGTGCGAGGGTCAAAGTTTTAAACTGTCTGCGTTCACTGAACTCTACGGAAGGTCATAATCTCAACAACCGACTTTTATACCTTTCACATGAGAATAAACCAAACAAGAGGTTGACTTACGACCGTTTGGAATTTATGTTAAGTTTTTTTGTGTGAAGAGGTATGAATTAAATTGTCCTCAAGCTACATTTTAGCACGGATTATTAAGCGCAGGTTTTATGAAGAAATCTTGCAGATTTTCCTGTTATCATTTCTAACCGAGGCATTTCTTATTGTACGAAAAAAATGCTTAGAAAAATACTAGCTTCACTAAACTGAAATTATAAGTATGTACTTATAAATTTCAGTTTTTTTTTATTATTTTAAAAACTGTTTATATCAAGTTATAACGTAGTAATATAAAGCTGTTCACTAATGATAATAAATATTGACAAGCTCCCAGTGGCGGTGTTTCTCTTACTCATATAGCCATAAGCTTGCAATAATCACTAGACTTTATGCTTTATGGCCTTATGGGATTCCTGTCTGGATTGTTTAGTCTGGTGAGTTTACATGACTCCTGCAACTGTACGTTTCTATCTGTACATCAAAAGCTTTTACGCTACGACTTACAATTTACAAATCGTTTTCTGTCCTTAACTTATTTTTTTTTTAAATAAGTAAGACGAATTGGACACAAAGCTATATTGGAAGCAAGTACATATAAATGAGTACATGCTATCGCTACAATTTACTGCACATTATAAATCTATTAATGCATAGCGTAGCCTCGCCCCGCTGATAAGCCTTTAATGTCACTGCCTTATACAAACGAACGCATAACGAATGCTGTGTTGCATCAAATCTTACTACCAAGTAATACATGAACTAATTTATTGTTTGCACGATATGAGTAATGAGTTGAGAATGATAGTCTAGTGTTTTGATCCCGTTTTTTTACTTGCCAAAAGAATGATTTAGACTAAAGGTCTATTTTCCTTTGACTGTAACAATCCAAGATTGGAGTTGCAGTATAATACCATTAGATCGGTTCTTCTCACTCACTGATGTAATGCTTGAATCTAAAACGCCCTAACATATGGTAAGTTATCTAACAACTTTGTGTTATTATAACTAGATTTGGTAGGCAGGTAGTACTAGTTTTGACACGTTTTGCATATAAATTATAGTAAGAAATTTAATTATAAGTAAAAAAAAGACCGTTTTTTTTTTTGTCTCGACAAAAGAGGCATTCATACGCTTTTGAAAGAAAGTGTTTAAAATTTGAACAAGTCGAGCTGGTAAGTTCGAATTTGAAATTGGTAATTGGAAAAATAATGACGAAATACATGTAGCCATATACCACCACATATCATATGATGGTGAATGAATACTAATTACAGAGATTGGATCGCGATACCGCAGATAAGAGATCTTTGTCGGAGATAATGAAATATCCAAGTTCAAAACTTGTTCAGAAGACTGGAGGCCAAAGATAACTGTATATCTTATTTTTTATAGCTCTCTGCAATTCATTGTCTCTTTAATTTTATTTTACTACAAGACTCATTAATTAATAGGACATAAAAATGATTTGTCGCTCGCACGTGCCTATAAGAAATGGGTGTCAATCTAACGATTGAAGTTTTATTCAATTATTCCTTATGAGCAAAACTGAATATTTTGACTAATCGTATCAAAGGCTCCTATAACCAGTCGCGACACGCGGTGTCTTTGTGTCGAATAAAATTAAACCGATCTAGATTAAAACCTAAGTCTTGCAGCTTTCTTGTGACTACGAATTCGCAACAATGATACATTGCGACATTAAAACAGTCGATCGTTTTGATAGCATTTCACAAGTAGCGATTACGATTAGCTCATCGTTACAAGATGTGCAGAGATTAATAGATGCTGTATAGTGTAGACACGATACTACACGCATCTAGAAGGTATAGTACACTCTAATATATATGGTAGTGCTAGTGGAAGTGGAACAAAGAGTATCATATGTACCTACGAGGTGTAGTAGGTAGTAGCATTGTTTGTGTGACAATGCCATCGTACGCGAAGGTACCTACGTTTCAATGAGGAGTTAAAAGGAAAAAAACACAAAAATAATCGACTAATTCTAACATACTTACGAGTATAATAGTGTAAGGATTCATCTTCAGCATTATTTGAAACGAGATGCCGATTTCTCGAATAACAGTAATTTAAGTAATAACCAATTAGATAACACTGAAAATATGGACGCTGAGAGTAGTTAATTAGAATTTCTTGCCACGACACAGAGAGGGGCATAGCCTCTTCTTGCATTAAATGACAGCACGAAACCACAAAGAAGGTGGATTCTTTCCTTTCATAGCCAAACTCAAAGCCGTAACAATTGTTCGTAAGGATAGTTGGAAGGCAAATTAGGTTTGCGCTGTAAATATCGAAGAGTTATTATAAATAACATAAATTGCACATTACACCGAACTACATTGCTCAAGCGTGTCATAAAATGGCGATAGAGGAAATAGAAACCATAACTGCAGCTTACGAGTAAAGCGTGGCATAATATATCTACATTCCTATCTATAGGTTTACGGTGCGAAATGGAAGATAGAACTGAGAAAGAATCTACCTAAGGAAAAAAATTAAAGCTTTGATACTGCCAAAGTGTAAGGCCACCTTCAGTATATGTCAATATACTGAAGGTGTATATCACCCAAATATGTCAAACTCAAACTAAAAGCATGTATTTCAATTAAACCATTATTTTACAGGCACTTTTGAATTGTCAAGGAGTCAGTCAGAAATATAAAGCTAGTTGCCCATTCCAAAGCGTAGGTACCTATGGAGAAGAAAGGGCAAGAAACTCCATGGACAATCTTTTAAATTATATTGTTACAAATGATGTAACTGATAGTTACATCATTAATGTTGATCTAATTTTTATGTCAGAACGATGTATGTTGGGCTCGACTTCGTCAACCTGGATGCAGCTGAATACCGATATTTTACATAGAGCGACGGGCTATCTGAGTATTTTTTCTCCACAACCCAGTAACTGGGTACCACGATGCCCGAAAAATAATTAAAAAAAGAAGTTTTAGTAACTACACGGTGTGTCGGTGACATATTCGCGACTGATCAAGAAGAGCATCCAAGATTGTAAAATAAAAACAAGGATAAGCTATTGGTTTATTCAAAAGGGAGGGCCTTACAATAGTTGTGTAAGCATGTAAAGTTCCTATATTTACTGAGTCTTTTATGAGGTTGTATACAGTAAACGGACCTGTCTAAAGTGAACGGACCCTGGTGCAGTTTGCAGAAAACATCAAGGTTGGTCGAAAGAGAGTAAATAATAGCGCAAGGTTGGACGTATTGTAATTTGCAGGTTTCAAAGATTCAATACATAAATATAATACTAAAAGACCTTGATGGGCGATACTTTGTACCCTAGATTTAATAAGTAATGTTTGTGAAGCCATGTCCCAAGTCTGAAAACCAGTCTTACTACGGGGTATCGTATTACCCCGTAACTGGGTTGCGAAAGTCAGATAGACTGTCGCTCCATGTAAAATACTGGTATTCAGCTGCATCCGCTTAAACTGGAAGCTGACCCCAGCATAGAAGAAAGAAAGTAAGAAAAAACGTTTAAATGCGGTAAACATGACGCAAAAAAAGAACAAACTCTCAAAAAAAGGAAAAGGTTTGGGAAAACATGCGTCACATCCACGCAAAACGGCTATCGCTCAGCATAATGCTGCGACCCTATGTTAGACAAAGCCCCAGCGCTGGTTTTCAGTGCTGGGGCTGGGCAGCGATGCAGCAAACAATATTAAAAGATAAATATTTTAGTATAATTTAAATGTGATTGAATATACTAAACAGATATTAAAATAAAATGAAAAAGAAATAGACAAACATGTAAGCTATGAGAGTTGGGAAAAAGCTAGGCAGATGATGATGCTTGTGAAGCCATGTTTTTATTTTGTATTATTTATTGGTTTATTTTTCAAGGTTCAATATATAAACCGCGATAAGTAGGAAGACTGGCCGTTGGTCAGTTGTCGGAGCATATTTTATGTTATATAATAATAATAGGTACCTAAGAGCAATGATGTCACAGATCTCCTCAATTAAACTATACCTAATACACACAAACAAACATACTTTCGCATTTATACTATTAGTTAGGATAGTTTAGGAACAAAAATTCTATGTTGAAATGCAAATTACAGTGGTCTTCGAGTACACCATGATACAATTCATTGTAAGCAAATCTTACCCTATTAGCTCATAAAAGCACATGCCTAATCTATACATATATATCATAAGCTAATGTCAGACTATAGTAAACGCGTTAAGATTGCGTTCTTGTGTTTATAGTGGTGATAAAAACGCGCCTTGGCCATTCCTCGTCTGAACTTAGACAGTGAACCGTTTTTTTTTTGCTTGTATTTTGCAAGTCGGTAAAAACTCAAAACGATCCCGACCTGAGCATCGAACCCAAGGCTCAGCAGTGGGGCCTGCAACTAGTAGACCTACAAGGCAACTTAAATATTGAAAAGTAGAATAATAAAAATACACTCACCATTACTACCACTTGCCATACGTGGGGTTCTTGAACGATGACGTAGGTGGTTTGTACAGGGGGTTCTCTCCCGTACAGTCTTCAGCGTCAATGTTCTGGTATTGAGGGTCGTTGAGCGGCACGGGCGGAACTGTGTTCATGTGCTTCCAGAGCATGATGCCGCCCACTGCTGCCACAACTGCTATGATGCCCAGGACTCCCAGGATGATTGACACTGAAGGAGAACAAGCAGAATTAAAGACGTAAATATTTGTTGAAGTTGGAGAAAGCTTTGATTGAACGATGGACTTGAATCGCAGGCTTAGTGTTATAAAGGTAAGAAATGAGGAAATACAATTTGACACGTTTCGGATTAGAACATCTTCGAAAAATTGGTTTTTCGACGACCCGAAGGCAGACAAAATATAAGACTGTATCGAGTGACGTAGGTGTGGTCAGTTGTACAGAAGAGGCCCTTTTCACAGTACCCACATGTGTAGACATGTGTTTATCATTGAACTACGTTATCCTTAGTTGAGGAACGAATTTACATACATACTTTGCACTAAGTTTGCCACTTACGGTGTGTACGAGAAAACTGTACCGAAAGCTACGTCATCGCAAGCGCGTGTGATTATAACGTATTCGGCACCTTAATATTCTTTAGTTTTCTCGATATTTGTTAGTTTTTTTTCTCTCTACCCCTTGAGTGACGTCACATCGTAGAGGAGCCAAACTTAAGCGCGAGCGGGTAGTATATGTATTGATTCCTCAACTAAAGATAACGTAGTCAATGATAGACATTTGTAAGTAGTACGTACAACGTTTATCATGTTTAGACATCACGTTTGAGGAGTTTATTTGACCCTGTAAAGCGTGAAGTTTGCAAAGTATCCTAAAATCAGTATGCTTTTCATGACTGGTTTATTAAAGTGTTTCAGACGTTAAACAGCAGAAAAAAAACTTTGGCAAAGGATGGGGAAATCGCATGACGAATACACAGATTTACGACAGCTCATAGGAAAACATTAACTTTCCTCATATTAATATAAGGAAAGTTATATGCACAAACAAATAAACATCGCATAATGAAATGTAAAGCTGTTTCATTGTAGTATTCAGGTTCAACCAACTGCCTACACACATTTTCTTTTCGTTTGCCAAAACAATGCAGCTGTGGGCGGGTACTCGAGTATTATATGGGCAAAGAAACTACAAATTGTCACGTAGGTAACAACCCGGTATATAAGGTAAATGAACTGGTAAATATCCTTATCTACGTTGTGTATTTAGGAGCTGATTGGCTAGGGTTTGAATACTGTTGTAAGTAGGAAATGGCTAAAATACAACAATAATCTTAAGCAAGAAATAGAGAGGTTAGTATGTTTTCTTTTGTGGGAGTAATAGCGATAAATGGTATCAGATATTTATCTACCCACCTAAGTCGTTAAAGCTTGGTAAAAGGGACTCTGTTATACTAAGACGTCATACTTAGAAATGCCATGCCTTTATAAGGAAATAGCGTTGTGGGTTCATACAGGTATCTATACACATTTCTTGTTTAAGGGGTTTTACTAACCTCAGCAACTTCATAAACACTGCTATTTATACAGCTGGATTATTTAACACTGATGGATGCTTACTTGAAAGTTGGCTAACACCAAATGTACAAATAACTACAAAAAACAACTCACTTTCTTCAATATGTATATGAGTATGTCCTATTTGTATGATTACTAACATGATATATTATTACGTAATAATAATAATGGAGAGGGATTCACATAAAGGGTTGTTTATCCAGACTGTATTTTATTTGTATAGGAACTAGAGGAAATGTTTATCTTTTGACAAATGGACGTCAAAAGGGGTTGACGGCAAAAAAGAGTGATTCAGTAAGCTGTTTATAATGACCGTCTGTCGCCCCCTTATCTCCGAATGTTGTCATTCAGTATCAGTGGTGACTTGGTGGGTAAATATTGTCATAATGTGATATAATTTTCTAGGTCAGTAACAATTATTATATATTATTCCAAACACCTTTAACATTTTTGACGAATTTGTGGCTTTTTCCATTTTGGCTAAAATCGACGGTTGAATTCAAATACATTTCAAAACAAATACCCATGGGGGTAGGCAGAACCTACAGGATGCTGCTTCGATCTTTCCGTACTAGTTTTAGCTTGTTTTTCGTTCATGGCAGATGACCAGATGTTCATTTACGCACGCCGGTTGCGAGTACTACGCAACTGACCTTTCTGAAGAGCATCACCAATAAGGTCGCTATATTATTATGTCCTCCTAGGGCGTCCCTTTCCTGTGTTTCCACTGATACCTTTTGTTATGCGCCTTTCATTGATCCTCTCAAAAGGACCAAAGCATACTCTTTACAATTTTACATCTTCTTTTAAACCGCACCGTTGTCTTATTACATCAAATACATTTACATATTCATAATGGTGTGCGGGTGACACAGATAAAAAAAAAAAACTATTTAATTATACACGACCTTTAAACATAACGGAATTTCCAGCCATATGGGACTGTTTGACGAGACGAAACTACAATAATAATAAATCAATGATACAAGTGGACATCATTGTTTTAATAACAACGATAGAACAGGACCAAATGATAAATATATAATTATGTATGTTCTTAGAAAGACACACGCAGCTGGTGTCAGGCGCATATACTCGTATTTGTTTTGTCTTGTCAAAAGGCTAAAATTATTGAACACAACTGTGTAAATTTAAATGTACCAACCTGAAGAAAATACTCTATCTCTTCATTGTTAAAGTATATTTTTGAACACTGTAGATTTATGTTTATGAAATTAAATATTACTTTTTCACTCATAAGAAGCTGATTGATCAAAAGTGACGCAAATAAGATACGAAATGAAATGGAATTCGCTGTGTTTCAGTTTCATAACTGAATCGCTCTTAATGGACGTGAATTTTATGTTTACTTACATTGATAAAACAGTTCTGACAGTCATATTAATTGAAATAATTTATCATAAAGTAAGTTGTTCAAGTTTTTTGTAGCGGTTTCGCCCTATTTGACAAATCAGACCTAACTTTTTATAAATTTTTGGAATATTACACGCACTGACTCTAGACTTTTAGAGTGTGGATAATTTCAAACTGATGTTTATAATTTTTAAGATGACGTCGCTTATTACCTAAATGATCTTCTTAGGTTCTTACCTTTTGTATCCGCTATAACCGCATCAGCAACGATGTTGTTCAGTATCATTACAAAAATCTCTCCAGTCTCATCTCGTGTAGCGAAGAACTCTATTAGACCCCAATCATCAATAGTTTCGTTGCACTTCACCCAAAGATTTATGCCTTCAGCATCCCTCTCTTTCGTCAAAGACGCATTATACTGTTGGATAGTCATGAGATGAACGCACTTGGAGCATTCTCCGATGGTATTGTTGACGAGACATTCTTCACACTCGCTTGCGATGCTGCAGAGGCCTTGGCAGTTGTTCTCTTGGTCGAAATACTGAGAGCCTTCCCGGTCTGTGTAACAGATGCAAGTCTCGCAAATACCACAGTAGCCGTTGCCTGAACAGTCCGCCTGCCAAAGGTTCGTTATTAGTCAGACGAAGATAATGACGTAGTCACGTAGGTAGAGGTTAGATTCGAAAGAAATTGTCTAAATCAAGGAAAGTCACATAAAACTCATAAGCAAGTACTACTGAAAGTGAATAAACTAACTCTATGAGAGTTTTGATGGCCTTAAAGATTCGACTTACATATTTTTGATAGGATTTCGTATTTTCAATGTGATACTTACATCGTTTCTTGGTTTCAGTGAGCACTGTTTTATATCTCCTCTGCTTTTACAAATTGGCTTGTCGCAATACTCGCCCTGCCTGCAGAATAAAATTACTTGTAATGACATAGAGATTCGGGACATTAAAATGATACGACAGTTACAATTGCTAGCTTAGTGCCTGTTTTGTTCAGTGTCTTTAGAAAGGCTGCGTTGGCTACAGTTAAGTTTTGTGTAAGATTGAGCCAAGACTATTTATCCTTGAAAGGTTTCTGTCAATTGTAATACAGCATTTATTCTTAGATGACACGCAAATACTCGAAATGGGGACAGAAAATCAATGTCAAGGACCATAAAATCAAGTATACTATGAACGGGGTTTTAGATAATAATCAGGAGTTAATCGGTTATGAGTCCATTGCAGACGGACATCCTATCGCCATAACAGAATATGGTTGAAGGCATTATGTCCGTTATGTTATACTTAAGGTAGTAATAGATAGATGAAATAGTTTTGCAAGGTTTGCACGAATACTAATTCCGTATCTATAATATGAAAATGGTAGAAAAAAAAATGTCTGTAGCCCTGGTAGAGCTTGTCCAATCTTTTTGCACGTTCCCAAATATTTACTTTTTACTAAATTTGGATATGCATTTCTATGATGTGTACAGATATTTTAATCCGACAAAGAACTTGCCGCATCAGCCTTATCTTCAAAAAATTGCATTGGAATAATAAGATTTTGACATGCAGCTGCTGTTGCAAATTGTATTGCATTAAAACTTGGAGCATTTTTAATAACCCCTGCCAACAAGATGAAAGCCCCTTGTGCCACAATTAACTCCACATCAATGCTCGAACAAAGATGTTTTTGTTTGGTTGAACTTAAATATTTAATAGCGATATTAACTTTTTAGCGAAATTCAACCTTACCTTGTGGTTTTACTACTACTTTTACTAGTTAGATTGAGTCGTGTTAAGCTTTTTTGTGTCGACATTTCGTTGAATTACGTTTACCTATTCTTGGTGTTTTTGATATTATGTAAAGTCATTTTGATCGTTACGCTTAAGTGTCATCAACTGTGCTGTCTGCTTTAGTTTAATATAGGTACAGTAAGAATGTAGTTGATATTTCAAAACTGTTTGCAAATCTAAATAAGTGTATTATGCTTATGAGCCGTGATTTTATGAGTGTTTTGGTATTTTGTTTGGCTTCATCTACAGTGCCAGGTTTCACTCATTCACTTTCTACAACTTATATTTTACAATAGGCATCTATTACACAACTCTGTTGTTGTTTTGTGTTAACAAATAAAGTGTCTACGTTTTACATCACCTGTTTGGTTAGATTAGTCTGAACGGTTTAAAGACCGTGTGTATTATACATACCATATTTTGTGTAATCTTGATATTGACTGTGTTCATTCCGGTATGTGTTTACTATTAAAATTTTTCTTTAACTTTATTTTTAGGCACGTCTTTATTCAATTACAAATTGTTAATTTAAAATTGCTAAAATACTGTGTTAGTTCTCGAGTAGGAGTGTAGGACATTGTACGAACATGACATGTTTTCCTTGATTTGCAAGTAAAACTTTATTTCAGTCTTATTTTTACTACTGACTAAGTATTATGACTTTTAATTAAATACTTAAATTTGAGTTTTGCTGGAATAAGGCTGTTTTTGCACGTTCGGTTGTGATTTCATAATCTTGCAGCATTTGCAAAATCATACCGAACATTTCTAAACCTTCAACAACAACTGCTAGGAGAGAACTACAGAAAGTAATAACACCTGAATACATACCATCCTGGATCACACAAGCAGACTCCACAAGAGAAGTTTCCATTCTTGTTACAAATTTTGGAGCTCCTCTCCACTTTCAGACTGCATGCGCACGCACACGCCACAAAGTACTTAATGTGAGCTTCTTCTGCCAACCCCACGTTGATTTTCACTTCCACAGACTCAGTGACTCCCCCTGTCGCATTACAGAACTCTCGGGTAGCAGTTACTTCGATGGTGGCGACACAAGCCGCCTCGGAACACTTCGGCTCATATTGCTTCAGATTGATCTCGAAGCTTTGCGTCGAATGCACAATCATCACCTTTGGCTGCAAAAGTTAACATACGTCAGGAAGTTTAACAATAATGCATTGCACTATTATTTGTTGTGGTTGTACGTGTATTCGTAGTGACTCATAGTTGGGTTATCCTTCAAATCGTGCGCACATATTTTTAACAGAGTTTCTGTTTAAAGTTACTAATGCAGATGGTCCTATATAACAATATAGACACGCTAAGTTATAGTTTACATTGCAAGCAGTGGCTTATGCTTATCAACAAAGAAGTTTTAAAAAGGTAACAAATGTAAACTTTTATTGGTGCATTCGAAATAAATCACAATATTACCAATACTTTAACATTTATTGTCAGTGATAATTTTGGATTATCATTACAGGACATTTCGTCTAAGCGGATAAGTTTAGGTATTTCCCCGTATTTACTTATTTAAAAAAAAAAAACGCAGTCTCATACATTTTGACACAGCAGTATTTTTTTTGAGGACCGGTAAAAAGTTTCTACGCTAGGGGGCCTAGAAACTGTACTGTACTGAATCCATGGTACACATCCAGAGCTAGATGTGCTATCAACCTTTCGCAATACAACAACCATAATCATATGGACTACACGCCTATTAAAGCGTAATGATAATTATAGTATCATTATGTGAACATAGTTTGCCGTAATTATTATAATTATAGTAATCATTTCGTAGGTAACAGTGGAGCGAGGTAGAGATGCTAACGCTAATTCTTAAATTATTGAGACATACAGGGTGGCAGTGACAGGGACTTCGACGCAAATAATCTGTTTTTTCATAGAAAACTGCAGCACCTACGCGGTCAAAATGATAGAACAGCATTTTTTTAATTCTTTTTCTGCGAAAAATTTCAACGCAGCAGGGTTCAGAATCATGTACTGAACCCATGATACAGGCTGTATATCTGTTATAATCATACGTTGTCAGTTATTTGCTTTCTAGTGCATGTTGCTACCGTTATGGAGAAGGAAGGTTAATTAAGGTAGAGCGACTTGACTATAAATGTATAAGGGTATATTGTCTTTAGCGCTGGGAGATTATTTATAGAATAAGGTAGGTACCTACGTGTCATCATCCTACGGAGAATCATTAAAGTTCATGTAAGTAACCGAATGGTGCAGGCCCACAATGATTTGTTAGATCTCAGTTAGGTTTTTATTTTCAACTTAATTTAGTACCAAAGCTACAATCAAATACCTCTTCTTTTTTATGTCTTGCTCCATAATTATCGTTAAATTAAACTGTTGCCCATTGTTTATGTCCTAAATTAACACAATATAATATGCTTTATCTAAACAACTGTTTTTCCCCAAACACCTGCGAAATTCATTAGTCCCGCCTTCGGCTAAAACTGGCATGTCCTCACGTACGTACTCGTATTATACAGTTTTAGTGAGTCCGACATCTGTACCCTTACGATGACGCGGTGTGAAATCAACGTTAGGTTTAACAAGCATATCACATTTGTAAGAAAGAAACAATTTAGGTTAATTGTCAGTATTAGTTGGTCTAAATACATTCAATGAATCGTGGGCAAAACTTACTTAGTACTTGTCATGGCATCTTTTTAAAAGATGTTTGACTATATCATCAGTTTTTCCATTTTGTTACGTAATAAATGTCCCCTTGTCAAGTAAAAGCTATTATTAGTCTTTTCTATTATTATATCCTATTCTTAGATCATTCTTCACTTCTCGTTGACCTTAACTGTGTCTGTTCAGATCTTCTTGTGCGATCCAGCCACACCATTAGTGAATTTACTTTCAACTTTCGATAATCGTTATGTGGATGTGATAGATTTTACAACAATGCCAATTACGGTATTTTAGTATTACTGAATAAGAAGATGCTGTTAAAACCAATAGACCTTACCTTCAGCTTACTTATCGCTGGATAACTGATTTCTATTTTGTTTGGCTTCTCGATGTTCAGATTTCTCTCAGCGTAGACGGGGTTGATAATTGCTCCTTTCTTGTCTAGCGCTTCCTCAACCTCTACGAGGTACTCTTTGCCTCCGCGACACCCGTCATCGTTTGCCATGAACTTGCAGTGAGGGAACTGTAAATAAATAATTACAAAATAAAAACACGCTGAGTTAAAGTAGAGTTAGAACTTCTTTGTAATGGTCTCTTGTCGTGAAAGAAGATTATAACAAAATTACAGTACAGTTAGCACAAAAGGAAAAAAAAACCAGTTGTATGGTACTGCTAGGATATCTTGTTACAAAAGCCCATAGTACTCCTTCTATTGCGAAATTTTAACAGCGAAAATATAAATTTAGTTGTCTCCACTGCGAATAACGTTTCACGAAGGTGTGTTTCACAGGCCATAAGGTATATATAATATTCTAGTTGCGACATCAGATTGGAACAGTGTGTAGTGGAGGATATACTAATCGAAAGTACAAATTGTACAGCTGTGTCGTTAGCTGTCCCCTTTTTCTACCATGTATAATGTAGGAGGCAGGTGTGTTTGAAAGTGCGGAATCGGCCAGTTGAATAAGATTTGGCTCTGAGCCTTTTTGAATGTTAATCATGCTTTTTTTTTTGGTTAAAACACTTTGGTATCTTGTATTTTTTTGTATCAGCTGCAATGGGGCTGAGGCCAGTAAAATAATAAGAAGTTCTGATTTCCTCTTAATTTACGTCTAAAGTTGTTGTGTGTACATTTATAATTGTACCTCTGAATAAATGCAACAGCAATTATAACCCTTTCAAATAAAATTAATTACTCTTTGTTCACATTAAGCTAGATGTCACTTTGCCACCTTATAAGTCATGCTTGCCTACTAATATATCTATTTGCACAACATAAATCTAATATTGTAAGCCAATTATATCCATATATTATGAACAAAGGAATTTGCTGTAACTCTACTGATATATATAAATCTGCCATATATGGCGTGTGCTACATGTTCCTAGACATGCAATTATACAAATTGCAATTTTAAATGATGCCGTTAAGATTCAAACTGGTTGAAATCACTAACAATGTTAATGCGTTAACTAGATGTGACAAGGGCGTGAAATTCGTTCTAAGTAGAGCGTGCCCTGTAAGATCGTTTTTATCCTTGTAATATCCAAGAAGGCTATGGTTTTTGTTAAATTTAAGTTAAGTTGTAACTTATTATTCTACGCGACTACATTTGTCAGTGTTCAGAGAAGAATTTCATCAGTTGCCAACGAAAGCGTTATGAGCTGCAATATTTTCTTTAACCATAATTGCACTGTTGACAGTGTTGTCATATGAGGTAATTAAAATTTCGACTCTTATCAAGAGGGTCTTGTAAAACAGGTCTGAGGCTATAGTTGGCACAAGGCCAAAGATGTTCATCGTTAATGTCATTAACTGGCCACCCGATGTAAACGAGACACGAATTTTAGGTTGATAGCCGAAGATGCATATAAAATGCCGTATTAAGTTTGAAGTTGTGAACAGCGAAATTAAATATTTTTTTCCTTTCGATCTTTGCTACGAATGTCTATGCTGTAAACCATACATGGAATTCAATACATACCTAAATGGAAGACTGATTAAGAGTACATACCGTAGAATAGCATTAGAAATATATCATAGTTATTTGTGGATGTCTGTTTTTCTCACAATTTCTGTGTTTTATTTTGCAGGCAATGAACCATCTGTCATACTGAGAATATTTTTTATTCCGAACCATTCCCGAGGATTATTAACTGTTCTTATTAACACCATTCACAAAAGGCATATCCGGTCAACATATTTCCATGTATAATGTCGCTTGGCGCCTGCGGTCGACCCGTCCAAGTATTGACCAAGTTGGCAGCTTGCTTAACACCGAGTACATCTATACGCTACCTGCCTTAATTAAGCATATTGTTGACTATGGTGTCTGAAGGACGTATGAATAATTCGATGGAAAAGCACAAGTAAATATAGTCAGGTACTCATTGTAAAGTTGTAAACAGATACTTGTTATTGCTAGTAAGCTACCTGGTTTTGCGAGATGATAAATTATAGACGGTTGTTATAGGTGGTTTTGTAAGTCGTTTTGCGTACTGCATTTTCCGATTATGTAAGCGATTTGCGATTTTGCCGCGGGGGTTTAAAGGTTCTCGATTCTCGATGTATCGACTTTGATTTGGTAGCTCTTGCGCAAGTGGTTTGTGCTGTAGGACATTTTATGGAATTATAAAACCAGGGATTCAAACTGTATCCGAGGTTTTTCAGCACTGTTTAAAAAAAAACATTTATAATTGCAACAGATACAATAATTTTACAGAATCAAAGTGTTACCTTTTATATGTGTTAAAATGTGTAACAGACATATGCAGTAATAGGTACGGCACGGTACGGCAGCAACGCGCGGCGCGACACGGACGATCTTCGTTTACCTGTTACACTTAACATTTTTATGTCTGTTACAAATACATTACCACATATAATTCTGTAACATTTATGAAAATCTTTTTAAGTCCCTGTTTTTGAACAGGGACTTGACATGGTACCCATTTACCCATTTCAAATACTAAGGAATGGCGTAAAATGGTTTCTATGGAATCCGTAGGTATTAAAGCGGATTATCTTGTTAATGTAATGTCTGTCGTATTTTTCAAAAGTATTTTAACACTAAGACAAGCAATAATTCAATGTAAACGTCATTACACATTTCTTCGGGTGAATAAGTGCATTATTAACAAAGTACCCAAATGATTGGGTAATTTTAATTAATCACCCTTTGTCCCCTGAGGGCTAATTATAAATTAATGTAGAACTAATTTATGAGAGTAATTGATAAATCGACCGAAAACTAAGTAAGTATAGACCATGTTTATGCGTTCCAGATAATTATAATGCAAGAAACGATGGGTGTGGGGATCGACGCCTACGCAAAACACTACCTACTCAAGGAATGTGGTTTCAACAGGATAGGTAATAAAGAACATTATTATAATAAAATTCTTTTGTGGGAATATATTATATTAAACTTGCTGTTGCCCGTGACTGCGATCCAGGATGAAAAGTTACCTATGACAAAGGTCATGATCCCGGTCTTCTGTCTTGTAAAGAAATGAAAATCAATCTGTTAATATGTTTTAAGATCTCCCTCAACCTACACTCACTATTTTTCTATAGAGATGTTTAAACTCAAAATTTTCAGTTTTTGTACGATTAAAGAATTTGCCAAATAGGTGTAGCCGCTTTGAAGTGATGCGCGGACAAACATTTGTGGTAATTGATTTTTATATATAATATCAACTGGTATAAAATCTGTGATCTTAGTAAAAGAGACAAAAATAGTTTATTTATATTTAAATAAATAATTAATGAAAAAAAGTATTACGACACACAATAAGTCCATGTGATAATTATTGCCGTAACTCAACCTTTCCATAGTCTATCTTTAGTTTAAGATATGCTTAATGGGATCTCAGAAACCTGTTCGATAGCCGAGAACCTAGTAAAATTGTTGAGTGCTTGAAAATACAAATATGGGCATAATTGGCATGTCTCATGATAGATCCGTATCTTAACCAAGCCGATGCATTTTGTTCTAAAAGAATTTAGGGCAGAAAAAATGAATCATTCTTTGCGGCAGTCACGAGTATCATAGCTCATTACTCTAGGGCAATAAACCTTTAATAGTCGTTAGTGCATACGAAACAGTGCCTGTGGGTGTCAAAATAGTAGCACAGATCTTGACGATTGCTCTCGACCTGAGTTGATCTAACCGATACCCCATATTTCTCCTGAATGTGTGACTGAGACAGCAATACTTTACTATAAATTACGGAAGTAGGTTTTGACTAGTGCTGCGCCGAATATACTGAGAAAAATCAACAAATTAAAATGTTTGATAAATACTACAGTGGCGACAAAATGATTGATGGGTACCCAGTAATTTATTGTAGTAATAATTAAGAAATAAGTTAACGTTAATAGCTTTAAAGGCCATGATAAAATTCTTGACACTGCCTTATCGCAGTGGTTTGCGTTGGGCCATTGTTGACGAACATTACGGAAATAGACTATCAGTTGATGTGGTTTGTTTATTGCATCTATTGAGCACATGATTTGTGGTATTACGTAAGAATCTACATTTAGGCTTAGTTCTGTTTGTAATATGTAGAAAGACAAGTTCGTCAATCGAAAATCTGGGCGCCGCCACCGCGCCGCCACCGCCACCGATTCCTGATTTCTCAAACTAAAATGGAATTAGAGAATTTACACCTCCAATCAGTTCAAAAAAAGGACGGTGGCAGGATGACAAAGTAGTTTAAACCTTGAACCTTATGCGTTCTGATTTGCCAACTATTTATGTATGTATCCAATGGAAGTTTTAAGTCAACGAAAAGTGCCAGCTCAAATATAATGTCCGTGCCTTTCTTGACTTATTAGAGGGAAATAGATGTAAATAGAAGAAATTAAGTTTAGCTTGTGCATGAAAGAATCGACTATTTCCGAATAATTCGAATACTACCTCGTACATCTCTAGCTCGAGCATGTGGGCGTCAGGCGTTATGACTGCCTGTAGAAAGGTTGTCTCCCTGTTGCGACATCACTGGCCACTCTAACAAGTTATAGCGTAAATAAAAATAATAAACATATAAGTGTTGAATCTGATTATGTTGTTTTGTTGTGTTTTGGCTTCGAGATCAATAGAAACTTGATTGAGATGATGCTCAAAAAAGTTTTATATTTAAGGATTAATTGTTTCTCGAATTAATAATGAAATGTGTTGTCCGAAACACTAAAATACGCAATTCATCGGTCCATGATATTGCTGATAAGGCGCTGCCCAAACGTAGGACACCGTACAACGATCAGTTTAGTGTCGCACAGTTAGGCGAATTGGTACATGCGCATAGGTGTTACAAGCCACAAAAAAAAGAGTGTATTCTCAATCGATTCTCGGTCGCTATTTTGAACAATATTCGTTACCGCGATGCGCTATCGTCAATTACTTAAAAACTAAACCTCCTAAACTAAATTTGCTTCTTACCGATTTAGTAGGTAAAATATAACAGCAATTATTGAATGGGTAAAGGCACAAACAAAAGTCACCTTATTGATTCGACTAGAACAATGGCAGCTCTAACCCTTATTAATAGCAGACAAAAAGTTATTGTTTGTCCTAAATAATGAGATCACCCGCATCATGTTTTCTCGGTAATCCCACACCATTTGAGTCATTTTTGTTGCGATATTTCTATAAAATTATATTCTTAGAATGTATTTTAGTTCACCCTGTGACCCTATGTAATTAGTTTCCGCGCTGTTTGTCAATCAAAAAACCACAAGCTATTTTTTCGTTCAATTAAAATATTATTTCTTGAGCGTCGTAGAATGTGACACTTTTATTTTAGCTGTAGGTAAAACACTATGTATGTATTTTCGGTATCGTGATCACCTAAAGCTAATGATTGATTTAAAATGCTGCCATTACTGTATGTTTGCTTAAAAGCCAAGTCAAACACGACCGTGCATATATTCACTACAGTCCGTATTCCCATGTTGTTTTAAAACTTCTCTGCTGTCCTAATTATAAATTCTGTATTTTGCTGATTTTAACATTTTGGCACGTCGCGTATTGTCACGTACGGCAGCCAAAAACAAAAAAGAAGCGTTGACATACATTCGTTATTTAAAATAAAATAAAATAAAGACGTGTGACGTGTGTCTTGTTCTTCCTACATTCTATGACACCGAGGTCGACGCACTTTGAGTGAACTTCCAAGAGAATTGCAAAAAGATTGGAAGTCCCAGACTTGTAAACCAGTTTGTAGAAAAATCAATGAGAGTTGCTGGCTGAAATCCAAATAGTTGTGCATCATACTATTTTTCTTTTCTTTTCAGTTTAATAAACTTTCCGCACTTTCCGAGTATTGTGCAGGAAAACAATAGGTTAACAAAACCTTGGGATTACGGGTTTTTATCACATACGTTTTATTGGAAAAGTGCCCAAACGTATTAGAAAAAGTAACAAGCAAAACAGGCATTCCGAAGCTTATAATCATCGCAAATTATTCAACAGGAGTTCAGACAAAGGGAAGAAACTCGTAAGCAAGAAGTTATTTTCAAGAATTAAAATAAAACAGAAACTTTAAGAGTAAACCACTGTCGCATTGCAAGTATTCCAAAAAGAGGATGCGAATGCAGGGATTAAGTATCATCAAGATATCTTCAAGAGACTTTTATTAAACTAGAATGTTTGCAGTATGAAGGTGGGTGCCAACTTATAGTGCCCTGTCGCTTTTTGTTTAGCCTGAAGTATTCAGTTTCCGGATTTAAATGTTATATTGTTGTGTTTATAAAATGTTACTTAATGATTCTGCCTGGATAGCTTCGGCCTGGATAATGCTACAGAGCGCAAATTCGCAAGATAAAATGTATTTACCAGAAACAAAGTTTCATGAGTCTAGCTTTTACACTGACTGACTCACTAACTCGCTCATCAAAACTTCTAGGGCTTTTGTCGAAGTCCTAGAAAGCTGTAAATTTGGTCGTGGTTTCGTCTCAAATTGTGATACACGTAATCCTTATAACCTTATATAATTTATTATCTTTAAAACATGATCTCTTTATTGAATAAGTGTTTGAAAAGTGTCAAAATCATAGAATTACCAATAACAGAATTAATTGTTTTTGTTATTGACTTTTCTTATTTTAATTAATGTGTAATTTTGTTTTAATTTATCATTTATTTATTTTGTAATCTAATCCTTAATTTTGCTGTGCCCTGACAGGTCTACAATGGCTCTTAGCTCTAAGCCTTTTGTTAATATATATTTACCTTGTGGAACGCAAATAAATAAATATGAAATATGACCTAAGCAAAAAAAGGTATATGACAAGATCGTTGAGTGATGTACTGAAGTACAAACAAGCACATATGTATATAGCTGTCTTGTAACTCATTCGACTAATCAAGTCCTCGTGAAGTCGCTTGTGAATTTGTAAATGACATTCCGACTTTCCAAATGTGATAGTAGAGTCTTGACTATAAAATAAGTGATTATAATTAATAATTAAATAAACAAACTCACACATTGTTTGATACTTCAATTAGTGTCAGTTACATAGTGATCCCTTTATCTAGCTATCTAAACTAAAATAATAAAGCTGAAGAGTTGGTTTGTTTGAACGCTCTAATCTCTCAAACTAACCGTCGTTTTTTTTTTTGCATTTGTTAGCCCAATTCTTGAGAAAGGTGGGCTATTTAACAGCACGCTACGATCCTCAGGAGTCGAGCGTTGTGGGTGAAACCGCTATTGTATATAGAACTTGTTAAAATACTTTGCACACTTTACTTTTGAAACGCAATCCGGTAGTTATAGCTTGTGCCAATCAAATCTATGCTGTTGCTAAATTCATGTCTGTTGTGATACCAAATAAAGTTGTACAGTAATGTAATGATATTCATTATATGATGATTAGGAAAGTGCGGTATCGATATGGAAGGCGAAAGAGCGAAGTCCATCAGTTAATGAAGTATACCGAAATGACGTCTGTGACGAAAACCATTGTCAGCTTGATTTAATACGCCTCCTATGCAATTAATTTTATTTAAAGGGTGTTGTTTAACATGGAAAAATTTTCTTTGTTGGTCTAAAATATGGTTTTAAGAAGATTTAAATGAGATATAAAATGCACACGGAATCAATATGACTTTGTAACACCATCATGTTAATTAACATTGAGAGGAACATGTCGTCCGTGATACATTAATTAAAATCGGTTTCGTAATTAAAAGATTCCATGAGTTTGAATAAAGTTACATTCATGATAAATAGGCATTGGATTATCGGTAGTAGATAGCTACTAGTTAAATAATAGTTCTGGGATTTCCCAAACCAATGTCGGTGACTCTGGTGCCAATTGATAAAACCATCCCATGCTGCCTAAGTACTTCAATGTTTTCAACCTCCTGCAGCGAATTGCTTCAGAGCCCCACTATTGCATTATATAAAGCGAATCACCAGATGTAGCTAGACAACGTTGCTCTTCACATTAATAACTCGCAATTACTCTAGCAGTCAACTATAATTTCAGATTTTAGGGCATGATAAATTAACTGACCCAAGCTGAACTATGAAGAATCAACTTCATTAACACTGCAGCTCTGATGAGAGCTCCTCGGTAATAAACTACTGTTCCGATGTTGCCAGACACTCAATTATACCTAGACAGCTGTAGCTGTAAGATTGCGTTATCATATTAACTCATTGAGCAACTCAACGTGAAATAACATGCCCTTTGTAATACCAATTTTTAAAGGTAAACCTTGCGCAACGCATGTTAACATAAAAAAATGAGATGTTTTACGCGCTCAGCGTTAAAATCTTTAAAACATGTTAATAGGTAAGTGGAGCGCCTGTTAATTGCATTGATTGATATGCAATGGGATCTTTTAATTTTTCACGCGCACCCATTTTGGGTGTTCCGTTTATTTTTGTTGTAATCAGCAGTAATTAGCTGTGGCGAGTCATCGATCTGCGTTGGGTCTGATTTGTTGTTCGACAGCTGTACGGTGGTCTCATTTGTATGGAAAAGGTACCTATTTATTACCGTAGAGTACATCAATCTTAGTAGGATTATTAACGACCTTACCAAGATGTGTGTTACCCTGTGTCGTAAGCAGTTGGACAAAACTGAGGAAAACAAGTTATTGTTAGATTGTAGGCGACACGTTTACTAACTCTGAACTAGCTATGTACCATTTTGAACTAAACGCCTTCGTCTCATTGTTTGTTCCTATTTTCTTGGAGAGTGCTTTTGTATGTAGTTATTTCATAATGGTAAGAAGAATCTATCTCCTATTCCATGTCTTAAAAACAATCCATTGTTTTTTTCGGCAATATTGGAGGAGAATTTTTAGCGATGAAGAACATATGGGAACGTATTCATAATGTCATCAAAATGCTGCAGTGCGAACTTCAAATTTTACGCAAGCAAATGCTGCAAGTGCAGAATCATCATCCTGTTTTGGTCCGGGGACTAGGAAACGGGTAATCAAATTCTACTCAAATGACATTTATACCATAAAAACTTCACACTTTTTAGACCAAACAGTGATCTTAATTTAATGGTTGTTCGCAAGAATCTTAGTTGAGCAAAGTTATTTCGTAATTAGCCGGTGCATTTTATGTCATAGTCAGGCGACCAGTACCAACCAACTGCACTATCACTAAAAAAAGTTTAGATCGATGCAGTTTTAAGTCGATTACTTTGCCATAGCAATACCTACTAATAGAGTTTTAGCACACTTATAGGTACAAACAATAGAAATAGTCTATGAAATACAGAACCTTAGTGTTTTGTTCATAGAGCATATAGTGGAGGGCGTTACAGGTATCAATATCGAAGGGCTTATTTCGTTAAATACATTATAAGTATAATGCCGAGTGAAAGCCCGAAGCCAACAAAATAAAAGTGTCAGATTACAACAAACACAGCTTTGTTTTCTAAAACCAAGTGATTGATTGGACTTGGCTTCAATACAATGTTAAGTAGGCATCCATATAGATAGAAGTCAACATTTGTATTTTATTGCTTCGATTTTGTAGTAAAAAAGTTTGTTACAAGATGAGCTCAATTTATTAGACTAGTCTGTTTACTTTCACTGGTATTAACATAAAGGGAAATTGGAAGAACTTGATTGTATTAGAATCATATAAATGTAAGTATAATATGTATGTATGAGTAGCTTCTGGGTCCGCGGCTTAGCCCGCTTGGATGTCGAAAATTATGCCACGGGAACGTGTTACCAGGACAAAATTAGACTATGTCCTTCCAAAGTGGCATCCTTTGGAAGGACAAGTGGCATCCTTTGGAAGGGCAAGTGGCATCCTTTGGAAGGACGAGTGGCTTCCTTTGGAAGGACATAGGCTACTTTTTTCTTTTCTTTCTTTGCCAATTTTATCGAAATCCGTACAGTGGTATATGCGTGAAAAGGTCCCATACAGACAGAGTTACTTTCAAAGTTTTCAAATTTATATAAAAGATAATATTAGTATGGATTACTATAGAAAATGCTAATTAAGTTGATGTTCTTTGAAAAAAAAATCCGTGTGAGAACTACATAATGTACTGTACAGCATGCCGGTTCTGGAAAAATATCACCGTGATGACTTGCGTAGAGTGAGCTGTCAGTGTCATCCCGTCTTGGTCATTCGCTAGCATCAGTGTGCAGTGACACTGATAGCTCACTTCACCTAAGTTTTCACGGTGATATGGTTACAAAATTGGAATACTGATCCTTTGAATAAAACTGGGTGTTAAGATTATGTGCGAGTAACCCTTTCAAATTGGGTTAAATTTATCGTATGCCTAAAACCGTATAACTGTGTAACTCATTCAATTGTAAGTGTCTTGGTGCAAACCAATTCAGAAATACACAAGTAAACACCGCGTTAAGTTGTTTTGAGAAATCATCAGAAAAAACTGGACCGTGTACCATTAAAATATGGTGTCATTGAATTGAGAAATAGATAACGAAATGTCAGCTTACTTAAACATAAACTGATAAACGAGCTTAATTTCCAAATAAATTGTTACGATCATTCTTATAGGCATTTAAGACACGGGACCCCTGACTGGAAATTTGACTCAGACCTGACCTTTTTACATGATCTGTGTCACTCTTGTGGGCCATATGCGAGTGGCTCCAAATGTCAGGTGTCGTGGTTCAAGCCCATTCAGAATACCAATATTACCCAACGATCAGTAACCCTCATCAATCAATCATTCAGAGGTTATGATTATCCTCAATTTAAAGTATAAGTAACAAAAGGGTAACTTGGATCCAATAACATTTCGAAAGCATGTAAAGTTCATGCAAATAATTGTAAAACATATTTTTAAAGTGACAAAAAGTAATTGGGATTGCGCATGAGTTCACAACTTATTACTTATAGCAATGATTGATGACAGTGGCGTGTGTTTCATCAAGTGCGTTTAACGGTTACCCCGATTACATTGACGTGCATGAAAATTGTGTAACATTTTAATGTATAAAACATGCCCAGATATAGGTCAACGGGTTGTATTTATAATTTCTCAGAATGGTGTGATTGCGCGGATGTTTGCTGGCTGTGCGCACTTCATCGCGCCTCATGCATACTTACCACTTAACTGGAAGTTTACTCGAGATGAATTACATTGTATTGTATCGATAATATTTGATTTGTTTACGTAACCAATTTAGAAATCTTGGAACTTTTACGTTTGTTGTTATATTTCCATTTGAAACAGGGATCTAAAAGCAACGACTTTTCATTCATACAAAGTGTAACCTTGTAACTTGTATAATAATAGATTGATAATAAACAGAGTCCCTATGTTCACCATGTGTCATTAGTAAATTGGCGAAGAACGGGAAGCCCACATTTCGCGTCTTGTGCTTACGTGGTTGACCGCAGGTAACTTACCGCGTTCCGCTTGGGATTTTTTCATGTTGTGGCTTTTTAATAAGCAAGGATACGAAAACAAATGGAAGTACTTCTGAAAATTACCAAAAAAGTTTGTGGAATGATGCTACTGCTCTTACGATGGTAAGAAATTACAAAACCAGTTCCTTACTGTCCAGAGCTTCCTTCACATTTATCCATCATATACCGTCAAAAGCAATCCATTTCAGTTATCTTGATTGCAGTGAACCGCCATTGCGTCTGCAGCGAAACTGCATCCATATCATTATACTCCGTTACTAATAATATTATCTTTCATTTAAATATGAATGCCGTTATTCGCCGCTCCTCTGACAAAAGGATATGTATGGCACGGAGCCAAACGGTTTAAAGCATTTATGGCAAAAATAACAATGATTGAATATGAGAACATGATTCACTACAGTCTTGCATTCATATGACTGTTTCGTGGTTTTATATTGATTGGGAAGAAGAGGCTTATGGCTACTTGCACGAAGGTTAAGCTACGCATGCCGCGGTTGGTAAGTGATGGGTGACCATAACTACATACCGAGACCGCCGTTTGTCTCGGCTGTCATTCGTAGATCTTTGACAGTCGCTTCGGGTAGTCTGGAGCCCAAAAAGTCCGACAACCAGTCTTACCAAAGAAGTATCGTGCTACCCAGTAACTGGGTGGTGAAGGTCAGATAGGCAGTCGTTTCATCTGAAATACTGGTGTTCAGCTCAACCTCAAAATAGTTGGGAAAAGGCAATAATAATAATAATAATAATAAATCATTTATTTCAGATCTTACGATTACATCCATATTTGTTAGTAAAATTGCGAGCTTACAAACTAGTGTTAGTAATAATTAGAAGTAAATCATTAATAATAAATAAACATAAATACATAATTAATTAAATAATATACACTAATTATTGTTATTTTATTTAAAAAATAAATAAAAGACAGTAAGCGGTAAGGTGGACTCCCCGATGATAGCGGCAAATCATTATACGACTGCATGCAGCCGTATCCAGCGCGCCAGCATCGGAGAGTCACACCGTTCCGCTAACGCGCGCAGGATGGTGTTGGGACTGTCACGCGAGCGGCGCATGATAGAAGCGCACCGTTTGCGCATGATAGCCGCAAATCCATCTGTGTCCACCTGCGCGAACATCGCGGAGGCGCTGCAGTGGCGCGGCAGTCCCATCAGTACCCGGAACGCATTATTGTATTGAACGCGCAGACCGCTGTATGTTCGCTGTGTATAGTTAACCCACAGGCTGCAGGTGTAAAAGGACTGACAGTACGCTTTAAAAAGCGCAACTTTGACAGTCCCCGTGCACCGTGAAAACCTGCGGGCCAACATGTTGCATCGGACCGACAGCGCTCTGCGCTCCCTATCAATATCCACACTATCCTTAAGGTCCTCAGTGACCCAGTGGCCCAAATACTTAAATTGCTCGACTTTGTTTAGAGCCGTACCACACAAAGTAAAATTCGGAACGTATGTGTATCGCTTATTGTCCGGCTTGAAAATCATTATTTCGCTCTTTTTCGTGTTGTATTTGAGCCCATGAGTCACCGCGTAGGACTCACAAATATTCAGGAGCCTTCGTAATCCACCAATAGAAGGGCTCAGCAGCACCATATCGTCTGCGTAACTGATGTTATTCATACACACTCCATCTATATGACACCCGACGCCGGTGCTGCTGAGCTCTTCGATCAGTCGGTTGACGTACAGGTTGAAGAGCGTGGGAGAGGTCAGCCCCCCCTGCCTCACCCCGCATTCCAGTCTATACCCCTCCGAGAGAGCGCCCGCCCATCTCACAAAATTCCTTTGATTCCTGTACCAATGCATAAGTAGTAACACAATTTCCCCCGGTAGACAAGTTTCATCTCTTAACTTACCCCACAGAATATCGTATGACACAAGATCGAACGCTTTTGATAAATCTAGGTAGCACGCATATACTGGGGTCTTTCTACAAGTGTAATACTGTACAGTCTGCTTGAGGCACAGGATAGCACTCTCGGTAGAAAGCCCGGGCCTGAAGCCGAACTGCGCGTCGCTTAGCGAGACGTGTTTATCCAGGTGCTGACCAAGCAGACTGTCCAGCACTTTGGCGACCACTGTGGCTAGAGAGATCGGTCTATAGTTGTTTGCATCTGATGTATCACCAGTTTTATTTTTGATGATTGGTACAACTATAGCACGCACTAGATTATCGGGAAGGTGGGAGTGGCCTAAACACAGGGTGAAAAAACATAGAAAGCACTCTGGGTAGGTGTACACCTGCGTGCTGCAGGTGCTCGATGCTAAGGCTGTCATGGCCCGAGGATTTACCCCTCACCATGCAATGCAATGCAGACTGATTGGGTAGAAGTAGGTACCTAGCACAGTGCAAGTAACTCTTAATCGTTTAAGACTAGACTTGCACTTAGAATTCTTGTGACGTCAGTCGTGTCTCAGTCCGGGTGGCGGCAGCACTGCAGTAACTAATTTATTGCTCTCACTGAAATTGCTGTTGCAAGTTCTTGACTTTTTATTTGTTGTAAATTAAACCTATTTATAATATAGAACGACATTTTTTTTTTTTTAATTTTCAGTCTGGTTAAAACTATTTCTGTGGTGTTTTTGGATACCGTACCAATATCGTGTTTTTTTAAAAGGTATAAAATTTTATTATTATGTCGATTGTACCGTAATGTTATTAGCTGTTATTTTTTATATCAAAAGTAGTTTGTTCTGAACAGCGGATATTGGAAAATGGGGTTGCGCAGGAAATTCGTCTATCGATCGTCATTCAAAGGCACTCCACTTGATTGTGTATTGTCAGCTTAATGAAGATTTTGTACTTTTATCATATTGTTAATAGGAACATTGACTCTGAGTAGTTGTTAAACAATGAAAGACCAGCGACTTGAAACTAGATTTTTAATGACCTGCACCCTAATTGCGTAACACATTTTCGTAAACGATTACGACTAATCTGTTTGGTTTTGACGGTTCAAGAACATTCATTGCGTTCTATATATTGTTGAGCAGAATTTTATCTAACTTAAGAAGCAATGGATTAGCAATCTGTTTCAAATCGATTCAGATTCCGATTGATTGTGTATTACGCAATTAGGGTGCGGTTTACCTAACTGACATATTTTAAATATATTTTTTAATGTTATCTATTGACATGCCACTTCAATTTTTGTTTATGTTATTTTTGTACGTCATACATTGGCAAAACATAGTACACATATTTTAGACATCTTATATGTACTACCATACCTATGTTTAACAAAATAAAGGATTTATTGATTGGAAGTCTAGATTAGTTAGTTATTCAACTTTTCTTCAGTGTAACAACTTACCTATACCTTTGCGGAAGAAAGGTATACTTATAACCGTTATCACAAAGACTAGGCGGCACCTAAATGAATGCCTACATAAAACGCGCGTTAAAAAATTTAAGCGTAGATGATTCTATCATCTTTGTAAAATCTCTTTTTAAAAAGTAAAGTCTGTTTCTGGCACATCGATTGTTTTTGTAAATTATACTTTTCGAAGTCCAGTAAATTACATAATTTCTGATGTTTCAAGAACAGGTTTTATCATAAGAATGTGAGAACTTATGGTGTTCGCAAAGCGTGATAAACGCATGCTTCAGCGCTGACTAAGCACTGTACCGTCATGATCCTGGCTCGTGTGCCGGGCTTTAACTTTACAAAATAAACCAAAAGACTGTGAAATCAGACATTTTGAAGTGGTTAATTGTAATGAATGGGTTCATAGTTCACACTTTAAATGACGCCTTGCCTCCTCCGATAAGATTCGGGTTTGGGGTTCAAAAAAGTGTCATTGTCCAATTTTTTGCCCCTTTTCTTGTTGTAATGGAGATGTTGGAATTTGTAGCAATCATGTTGAAAAAGTAAGAATACCACGACCGTTTTCACTTCAGAAATTATGCCTTTATGGAGCTTACTGAACAAACTTATTCAAACACGAGCCCACATTAATTTACACATATTTTTTTGAACGTAGGTTTGTATACATTCTATACAAACGTTGGACGAACAATTAGCTTAATTAGTGAAGACACAAATTAGTTTGCCAGTCATAGTTCATTTATTTATAATGTGGGTAAAGTGAAGGTTCCTGCACATTAAAAATGTTTTTTTCTGATTGAATTATTTGATGAAATCGACAGAAGAATAAGATTTCCCCTTTTTGGCAGTTTTTTGCTCGGATGAATTAGCAAATTTAATTTAATAAAATCGTAGAACGTAGTTGGAATTACAAAATACCGCAGACATGGAGATTGCTGATAACGACTATTAAAGAGTTCAAAAACAATATCAGTTTGTTTTTTTGGTGTAATTTTCACAGACGTGTTTAGTAACGATATCTCAACATGATGAAACATATTTTCAACTAATACTTCATGTACAACGACTACCAGCTGTCATTCACCCCTATAAAAAACTTTTTTATTTAATCCTGCACCCTAATTGCGTAACACATTTTCGTAAACCATTACGACTAATCTGTTTGATTTTTACGGTTTAAGAATATTCATTGCGTTCTATATATAGTTGAACATAATTTTTATAGAACTTAAGAAGCAATGGATTAGGAATCAGTTTCAAAACGATTCAGATTCCGATTGATTGTGTATTACGCAATTAGGGTGCTGTTTAGATAATACCCATCACGTATGTGGAGTTTTACTGGCTAATTTAATTTGACCCTGAATAGTATGCCTAATACAACCGCTTTTGACATAATTTTTAACTATTTATTTTTCAGTAGAGTCACCTTTCCGGTCGTCATCAGAAATACATACTTATATCATATTTGACTTTTCCGGCATCATTGTCACATATTCGTTGTTCCTAGTCCTACTACCAGGTTATACGTTTTTATAATAAACTTCCTAGCCACATTCAAGAACTAAGCCTTAAATTCAAATACTTTATGAAGCGGAAACTATGCCAGAAAGCCTAATATGCTGTCAAAGATTATATTGAGGACAAAAAGGCTTGGGATTGAGCTGCTCCAATAAATTTACACAGAATGTTGTTGTTTAATATTGCAAACCTACTTACAGAAATAAAATCATTTCTCATTTTTCATTATTGATAAATTAACGAATCGTGTTTTTCCTACAGTTGGATGCAATGCGTCTAGCCATCCTACTGATTCAATCCTAGTCACTCACTTGCGACACGAGATCCGAGGGAAGTAATCTATTCGCGGTCCAGACCAGCTATACTTCCGCTCCTATAAGATACCTAGGTAGGTGGCTCGGAATATACGAGAAGGTACATGATTGCTGCGTTTGTATTAAAATCGGATTATTAATGTACTAGCTGCTCCCCGCGGTTTCAGCCGCATAAATATTGATCCCGTGGGAGTATCGGTATAAAAAGTACTAAAAGTGTTAAACCAGGTTATAAACTATCTATGTGCCAAATTTCATCCAAATCCGTTAAGTAGTTTTTGCGTGAAAGAGTAACAAACATCTATCCATACTCACAAACTTTCGCGATTATAAAATTAGTAGGATAGGTCGCAACCGGCATGCGTGTGTTGCCAGTTGTATAAACGTAAACGAAGCAAAAGGATCGTAGTAGCAGGCGTTCTGTAGTTTCTTCCTCCGCTAACGGGAAAAAGGCGTACGCAACTGTGCATAGGACGATGCACGTATTGACAAAACGCTGATTGTCAAGAATACTTTGACAGAAACAGGCTTTAATTGGGTAGAGGACAGTTAGGTAGGTACTAACTATATGGTATTGTACTCGATTACAATATGAGGTTTGCCATATTTTATTATGTTTGAACTAGGTCTTAACTTCAAACACATTTGATCGATCGAATTTGAGCCCCCTATAAAAGCGTGTCGTACGCTGTGTGATCGATGCACTGCTCCTATAACTCTGGTAATATATACAGGGTAGATTTTGTTTGTCAGATATTCATATAAAACAATGAATAAGTAAGTAGAGCATAATATGCAGTGGCCTACATGAGTTCTATTATTTTCTGAAGCCCTGTAATAACTACCCACATTTCCTGGTATGATGGGTATTTTCAAAATAAACCCAACTTCGCCAAAGCCTTATTGACGCATAACTCCGTAGAATATTTACATAACACCTATCCTTTATGTACCTAATATCCATATGCATAAGTTCGAGAATTACTGCACGTATTTGCATTTTAATGCGTCTTCACTGGTTCGGAGAGTCTGTGAATTCATTGTTAAGTATTAATTGTGTGTAAAGAGATTTAATTAAGGGTCTTTTATCTGTTTGTTTGTGAGTCAGAAAGGATAGGTTATCATAAATTTTGTTAGAACAATACGCTAATAATCTTGTGTCACAGCTCGTGTGGGTCACCCCAACCAAACGAAGTAGCAAACATAATAGTAGCACGAAATAGGAACGCGATCAACACATCTGAAATCCGTTCAAGAGCTGTCAGTGTCAATGTTCCACAGAAAATAAAGACACTAACAGCTATTAATCGTGGTTTATGTGCTGATCGCGTTCAGTTTCAATTGTGAAATCCGCCCTTAAGCTAACATAATGATACTATTGAGGTAGGTACTAAAAGCGAGAACGTTTCAATACGAGAGCTATCAGTACTAGTGTAAATTGAGTGTAAAGGTCATTGGCAGCAAATAACTGAATATATCTGATCTATTACAGACATAAAATATAACAATCGATTCTCTTGTATCTACACTTCCTGCAAAACCATTGGTCCAGCGGGGTAAATGTAAGTTGTAATCGCTTACATTTCGACAGTTCAACAACATTCATTGCGTTATATACGTTGTTGAGCAGACAAATTATTCGAACATATAAAGCAATGAATTAGCAATATCCTTCAAAGTGATTCAGATTGTGATTGATAGTGACACGCAATTACGTCGTTACTTACTGAAAATAACCACTTGACTTAAATGATGGAAGAATAAAATGATATTATAATAGAGAAAAGATTTAAAGGTCTATCTTAGGTCTCCCTTAATGAAGAGAAAAGCTAAAAATATTACCTTTTCCCTCCAGAAGATCATGATGATATTAATGATCTTAGCATGACTGATAGAGTAAAACGACAACATAGTGCCAATTTCACCAATGAAACCAAACGCGATCAGCACATCTAAGAGCTGTCAGTGTCAATATTCCAAAACAATGACACTGACAGCTCTTGAACGCGGCCAGAAGTAAGTAAGTTTTGTTCAATTAGATCACAAATTACCCTTTGATCAAATGGCTTTGTTTACGACACGCGATGTACAGTCAGGTATGATGCATTCTATTGATGATCAAAAATAGACTTTCTCGGTCGGTCACTAAGTACCTACGTTCATTGAATCAATTGTTTCCTTCCGGTCAGCCTGACTTCTGACATCTTCGTTTTTTTCTTTGATCAATTTATTGTTCTCTTCAATGTCGTGATGGCCATTTAAAAGTTCCCCTTTTCAACCTCTCTGTCGTCGTTTTCTTCTTTTTTCTAATTGGATTCTTACTTCATACGAATAACTTAACGGTTGTATTTAATAAGTTGTTCTCGTAATCGACTATTTAATAACATTTCATTAAAGTTAATTGCTTTCTTCAAATGTGTCAATGTGGATATCGGAATCCGAGCTCATAAAATTGTTTCGTTGTGTCATAAAACAGCTATTTATTTCCTAAATCTGGCATTAACGTTGCTTGTAGAAGTAATGAATAAGATTTCGATGCAAAGTTGTTAATAAGCTCTACATTTTAATTAGTAACTAGCTTGTGCCCGCGGCTTCGCCTATTCGGAAATTATCTGATGGAAACGTAATATCGGAATAAAAAGTACCCAGGTCTTGGTCTAGGTCACGTGTGCCAAATTTCATCTGTTCATCCTTTAAGGCTTTAACAGACAGATAAACAGAGTTATAATATTAGTATGATTATTGAAAGTGTAACCCTTAACTTATATAGGTACTGTTTTTTTTTTTGTTACCTACACGATTTTTTTCGAAGTTATTTAGTTTGTGATGTGTGGCCTAATAAGATATTACATAATTGTTTGTGTTGACCAACCGTTTGGATTAAATAATGCAAATGAATAGTGATTGATAGATAAAGGTTAAGGAACTAACGAGTCCAGAATTTCTGATTAGAGCCTTGACTGTCAATCATATCAGAATAATTAAGTGGATGTAGTTATCTAAACTCTTTTAAGGGCAGTCCCGAAATTTGTAGTTGACTAGTTTAACTTTAAGGTCGACTGTATCAACAAAAAAAAAACGACGGCGCTGCACAAAACAATCAGTTTTTTGTCGCACTGATAAGCGTATTGGTACCTACATATTACACGCCAGAAAATAAATGAGTCTTATTGACAAAAATGTTCAAAGAAAAGACAAATATTTCAATTCAAATTTAAAAATTTAAGAAACCCGCGACACAAACAAAAACCCCTAAAAAGTCAAAGAATAAGGATTGGACCTTTAAGTTTAATATTAAGTTGTAGGTAATATCTTGATCAAAGCATCGTCGCGTCAGGAGACGCCTTACAAAACGTTTATCTGAAGAAAAAATATGGCGGCTTGACATATTTTCTGAACAATAACAGTCAAATTTTAAATTTGATTCCATAACTAAAAGTTAGTAGACGGTTAAAAAACCAGGCTTCAGTAATGTAGACGTTTTCTAATTGATTTTCAGCGCAACTAAATGGATTTAATTAGTGTTGACGGCACTCTTATTCCACTCATGGTTTTAGGTAGGAAAGGGTGATGAGCTGTAATCCTTAGAACACTTAGAACCAATCTAGGACTACTTCAAGCATATGGATACCTATAACCTGTTCTACGAAATAAATTAATGATATATATAAAGTCCCAAATCACAAGAATATTTTGGAAAGAAATGATAATAACACGAATAATTTACGAAGTGAGATTTAAACAGAGATGGAGATAAGTGAGTGAGTAAAAATTTTGAGTTCCAGCGTGACCGGTTTGATCCCAATTAATATTCAAAATAAAAATATGACACTTACCCCACGGTCGTTACACCATTCACCACTGCATCTTATGCATTCATCGCAGGTAAAATCGTTTTCATTATCCTTCAGACATACGTTTCCAAAAACTTTCTGAATTGAAATCAGCACTATCACCGAAAACCACACACTAGCCATAGTTCTCATGTTTAATTTATTAATTATTGGAAAATATCAACACTAACGAAATACTATTCGTACGAAAATTAATATGGCTAATAGTTTTATTTTTTTTGTCAAAAAAAGAAACGAATTCGAAGACGCGATGTTACGTTCGAAATACAAAATGCGCGCGCTCGGTGGCACGATTCGGCACAGACTGTGTAGTGAACTAATGTCACACTGGCAGTGTTCAACCCGCGAACGAGATGAATCATCGCATCGTCGCGGGCGTGCTAGGAAAATTCGCGGAAATTACTCTTTACGTGAGCGTCTCGTCAAGATGTCGTAATAAATTGAATTCGCTCAAATTCTTTTCGTTCTTGTGATACGTCACGTATACAGATTCATTGTTGATGGCTGTTTTTCAATTTATTTAGGTATGATTATACGTTTATTCATTTTTATGCTAAACTTTTGAAGTGGGTGGAAGTGGGACAAAATGAGTCGAAGGTTGGATTTCTGAGAAGATGAACCTTTCTTGTTGTCAGTTTAATTCACAAAGCGAATAATTATCCCGGAGTTTCATAACAATACTTACATGATTTAATTGTGTCACGTTTGTTGACGCTTCATCAGTTATTATTATTGTAAAGTTCGGTATTCTGTTTCGGTATTGACTAAATATCTCAGTTAAAGGGCTACATTTAAAAATATAATAATTTAGGGACCTAGGTTGGGAAGTCGGAAATCACAGTTAAAGGCGGCGCGGCGGTGGCGTCGCGCCTGTTTGCGGGAGCCATAAGGCTCGTCGCGCGACATGCAGTGGCTGACGTATGCGATTAGCGTCGTGTGTCACGCCTGTCTGTACGAGCGTTTAGGTACTTCTTACACTGAATTCAGAATCCCAATTATGAAGAAAGTTAAGCGAGTCGAGAAGGTAGGAACAATTCCAACTGGCTACCTGCAAAGTTTTAATACATTGCCCTGAAGCCTATTTTAATAACAAGGTAGTTACTGTCTGATAACTTTCTGTGTTGCGACTAGCCGTTCACAATACTAATGTGGCACGGTTGGCGCAGTGGCCGAGGGATTGGCTTCGGGCCTTCGGATTTTAGGTTGAATTCCCTCATTCATTCCATGTATTCCAACTTAAGTAGAAAAGAGAAAGTTTAAAGGCTCCCGCAAACAGTTTACGAGCCTTAATGGGGAATTGTACCCACCTACCGCATTATGGCCATAAAATTGTTGTCCCGGGTGTACCTACATGTAATTTATTTAGTAATTTCATAAGATTTTCAGGCGTCAGTAGGTGTACCACGAACATCAAGCAGAATAGTAAGTCGCTGTAGGTAGTCTACGCAGTACTCAATTCCCAATACCTAGTCAATGTAAATAAATTTCCACCCTCTAAGGGGGTCAATAAAGTGTGACGTCGTGCGACTGGGGTAGGGGCTGAGAGTCATAGGCCTTGTGACGTTACAATATCATTCAATATGATTTTAATTTTACTTTATTGGTACATAAAACGGTTACCCATTAGAATCTAAGTGTGGCAGAGTGAAACGTGTAACGCACACCAATGTCCGCGAAATTATGGTTTGTACTTAGTTTAATTCGTGCATTGATTTTTCAAAAACTAAGATGTATGTTGCAAATGACGCTTGCACTATTGTTAGAAGAAAAACATAAACCGGGGTGATGTTTCACCGTAAAATACCAATCTCATCGTTTACAAAAGAAATAAATATACATTACTGAAACTCAAAACTTCAAATCAATGGAAAAACTTGAAAGTATTAGGTACCAACTATAAATCAAAATATCAAAATCAAAAGTCATTTATTCAAATTAGGCTGCGAATTAGCACTTTTCGAACGTCAACATTACATAAGACAGTCCCACAAAACGCCCGCCCTTCACCACTTCCTAGTGCTTTAGCTGGGAAGAAGAAGTGGCGCAACAAACTCCCCAGCAGCACAGCTGTCTGTTCGGTTAGAAGAACTGGATTCTAAACAATTGTAAGTAATTACCGAATCATTAAATTAATTGCCATACGACAGCTAGCCACGCGAACGCCAAAAAAAAAAAAGAAAAAAAAAATAATGTAAATAACACTTAATACATAAATAAAAGCCTCCAGGCCTAAAGGGCATGGCAGCTTACATATGCAATACTGGAATTATTATACAAACAAATAAAATAAGTAAATGATAAACTAGAACCATCAAAGTAAAATAAATTAACAGAACAATCACTGTAACAATAATAAAACCAAAGACAGCAAGACGACCAGTCACCACAAGCAGCACCCGTTCACGAGCATAACGTAAAGGTCAGCTATTACCCCCCTCGCTATTTGAGGGAAGGAGGAAACCCAACCCCCGACGCTACCGCAAGCAGTGACATCTAAGGGCGCATGACGAACTTGCTGCCGGTTGCTCAAGCAAGAATAATATTATCAATTGTCGAGGTCGCTAGCTAACCACATATTGCAATACAGCTCATTAAAAACATTGTAATGAGTAGATCATGTCAATAGTAAATGAATATAACAAAATAATTGACATAAACCGTCAAATATATAAAAAAACAAATATATGAACTTATATACCCTGTCAGTAGGCAAGCTGATTCTGGACAAAGAACACGAACATTGTCTTGAGTTAATCACAGCGACCAACAGTTCTTATCGTTTAAGTAGTCGTTAATGGAATAATATGCCTTTGAACAAAGGTTGGATTTTACTTGAGCCTTAAACGCATTAAAAGGTAAATCTAGTAAAGAAGAGGGCAACTTGATAAAAAAGGTTATACCTAGCCCAACAAATGTGTTATGGACCTTATGAAGCCGGTGAAAGGGAGCACGTAGTTTGTTCTTATTTCTAGTGTTAACATTGTGAAAATCAATGTTTTTAGTGAATAAGTGTCTATTTTGCCTAATATATAAGATGTTGGCGAAGATGAATTGAGATGCCACCGTGAGAATACCAATATCTTTAAAAAAATCCCTAAGAGAAACTCTGGCTCCTTGCTGATAAATTGCTCGGACAGCACGTTTTTGAAGGACGAATATATTTTGAATATCAGCGGCTTTGCCCCACAGCAGAATACCGTAGGACATAACGCTGTGGAAATAACTAAAATAGACTAGCCGAGCTATATCAACGTCAGTGTATTACCTTACTTTCCTGACGGCGTAGGCGGCTGAAATGAGCCTTCCCGCTAGGCTTGATATATGTGGGCCCCATTGAAGTTTGGCATCTACCGTTATGCCCAGAAAAACCGCCGAGTCTATAGTTTCAAGCAGTTCTTTATCTAAGACGATGTTGGGTCCTAGATTTCTAACATTCGGTAAGGCGAACTTCACACATTTCGTTTTCTTGGCATTGAGAACTAGGTTATTTGACGTAAACCAATCCGTAACCATTGAGAGTGCGAGAAAAATAAGAAAGGTATCATCTGCAAACAGTACAGCGTCACAAATATCATTTAAGTAGAATGGCAAGTCATTGATATACACTAAAAACAAGAATGGACCCAGTATTGAGCCTTGAGGTACACCTAACTGAACTGGTAGCTCGGAAGATTTCACACCATCGACATCTACACATTGGACCCTATTATGTAAATAAGAATTTATTACGTTGCGAGCTTCGTTTTGGACACTGTAATGACGTAGAGATCACAGAAAACTCCAATAGCATTTTGCGATTTCTCCCATGCATTAAATATGTGTTTCAGCAGAGCAACACCCGCATCTGTAGTCGAACGTCCTTTTGTAAAGCCATATTGTTCATTATGAAGTAGGCTATTTAAGTTAAAATGTCTTAGCAACTGATTAAGTATTAACTTTTCAAATATTTTGCTAAATGCTGGTAAGATAGAAATAGGCCTAAAATTGCTAATGATATTTTTATTACCAGATTTAGATAATGGTATGACTTTACTACTCTTCATGAGGTCAGGAAAAGTTCCTAGATCAACACATTTATTAAAAAGTAATAGCTAGATAGGGGGCTACGATGTCTATTTTATTACTTAAAAGTTTAATGGAGATGCCCCAGTAATCACCAGTATTTTTAGACTTAAGAGTGTTAAAGACGTTAAATACATCACTAGGCGTTACATGTTCGAAGCTAAATAAGCGAGTACATTTTGGCACACTACTATTCAAAAGGTTCTCAGCTTTAGACGGGGACGAATTTAAGGAGCAAGTCGTAGTTATAGGTATGTTGGCAAAAAACTCATTAAATGCCTCAGCTACGTCAGCTGCCTTAGTAACTAATTTGTTATCGACCATAATCTCAAGTTGATTTTCTTTTTTAACCGACTTACCCGTTTCATTGTTAATAATTTTCCAAGTGGTTTTTACGAGGGCTGCACTAAAAGTATCGGGAATGGAATATTTCCACTGTTCCTGTCATATTAAAATCTTTTTAATTGAAAACTCCTTGGTTTTAAAAATCGAATATCATTTATTTATTTTAAAAAAGATTCTCGGTCTTGTCACAAAGTTTTGTCAAACTTGTTTAGTCGTTGAGAAAATGGAATTGACTCGAGAAAATTCAAGAGCGATGATTTATTATGACTTTCGAAGTGGTTTAACACAAAAGCAGTGTGTTGACCGGATGATTTCTGCATTTGGTGATGAAGCCCCATCCAATACCACAATTTATCGCTGGTTTGCTGAATTTCAACGTGGACGTGTCAAGCTCAGTGATGATCCCCGTCAAGGTCGTCCAAAAACTGCAGTCACCCAAGAAAACGTTGATGCTGTGCGTAAGCTGATTGAGGAAGATCGACATGTGACATACCGCGAAATTCAGGCAACTTAAGACATTGGCATGATTCAAATACAAATAATCTTGCATGAACAATTAGTTGTAAAAAAGTTGTTTTCCCGATGGATACCGCATTCGCTCTGTGAAGAGCAAAAAGCGGCTCGCGTTACTTGGTGCATCAGAACTCTCGAAAGATACCACGCAGGAGGCACCACTCAAATGCTGTATACAACATCATATCAGGTGACGAATCCTGGATATACGCGTACGAACCTGAAACAAAAAACCAGTCACGAGTTTGGGTGTTCGAAAATGAGTTAATGCCAACAAAAATTGTTCGTTCACGGAGTGTTGCAAAAAAAATGGTGGCCACGTTTGTCTCCAAAACCGGCCATGTTACGACTATTCCTCTTGAGAGACAAAGAACGGTTAATGCAGAATGGTATGCTAGCATTTGTTTGCCACAGGTCGCTTCTGAACTCCGTAAAGAGAACTGCAATCGCCGCATCATCCTCCGTCACGACAATGCGAGTTCTCACACCGCACACAGAACAAAAGAGTATTTAGAGCAAGAAAACATAGAATTATTAGACCATCCGCCGTACAGCCCCGACCTAAGCCCTATTGATTTCTATACTTTCCCTAAATTATAGAATAAATTGCGTGGACAGAGATTTTCATCACCTGAAGAAGCTGTGGACGCCTACAAAACGGCCATTTTGGAGACCCCAACTTCCGAATGGAATGGTTGCTTCAATGATTGGTTCCATCGTATGGAAAAATGTGTCAAATTTCGCGGAGAATACTTCGAAAAGCAATAAATACATTTTTAAATAGTAATGTTGTGTCACTTCCTTGATTCCCGAAATTTTCAGTGCCGCCCTTGTTGTTGTGCCCTTATTGGAATTTTTTATTGAATATTTAGCAATAGCACAAATCTTTTTAACCTGAATTTTTTCAAACCATACAACTCGTATAGTCTCGCTGCACTTTTATAAACCCCTGTAGTAGCCCATTGGTTGAAACAACGGAAGTGCCATTAATGTTAATGGTTTTGGTCTTGAAAATAGACCCTGTATTCTTTTTGCACAACATTAAAAAGGGCTCCGTAAATTTCATTAGGATTTTCGTGTTCTACTAACGATGGTGTAATTCTATGAGCTATATTATTTTTAAACTTGTTACAACGATTAGCTGTATAAGGCCTGCATTCAAGTTTATACGGTTTTTTTATGTAATGTCATGGGGAAGCTAGCTAATAAACCATAGTGGTCGGACGTTAAGTCACATAATACTAATTTATTTTCGGCATCACAATTACTAAATATATTATCAAGACAAGTTGACGAAGATGCCGTGATCCTAGTTGGTTCAAAAAACAAGTTAATCAAATTATAAGACCTAAACAGATTGAGAAGTCTAATACTTAATGGAGTAACATCTAAAATATTAAATATTAATATTAAAATCTCCACATAAAATTATACTCTTATTACTTGATTTTAACCTATTCAGAGAATCCTCCATTACCAAAACTAATAAAATCACCAGATGGGGGTCGATAAACGCAGATTACAACGAATTGCTCTAGTTCAACACAAGACAACTCAATAGTGCGCTCGATAGAAAGATTAACTAAATCTAAACGTTGTTTACATTTCAACTTGTTTGAAACAAGAACTAAAGAACCACCGCGAATAGCACTTTTTCTCACAAATGCACTTTGTACGGTAAAATTTTCATCATCGATAAACACTACTTCATGTTCCTTCAACCAGTGTTCAGTCAAACATAACACGTGAACATCATAGTTATCCATAAATAATCTTAACTATAACTCTTTGCCGGACAGACCCTGCATATTTTGATGTACAACATTCAACATATGCGGCCCACCCGTTGTCGCACCTAATAGTTTAAACTACAAGGCGTATCAAAAGTAGTATTAGTACCACTACTAACTGTATTCGACGGTACACTACAAGTACCCTTGTCACTTTGTGTATTGTATGCTAAAAGATTAGCAATTTGTCTCCTACATCTAGGTGGCAAATACATTGTATAATTTGTCAGTTTTTAATCAGTTATATTAATAGCTATCTGATATTTTTACAATAATACTATTAATATAACAGTAAGGTTTCGTAAAATTGCAAATATGTCACGTCACATTTTAGGATGGGGCATTATATTTTACTAGCTTTTGCCTATGTACTTACCCAGGTCATGGTCTATTTGTGTGTCAAATTCCATCCATATCCGTTTATCCGTTTTAGCGTGAAAGCGTTACAAATAAACTTACTTTCGCATCTTTTATATTATTGAGGATCAATTATTGAGGACCACGCGGTATCAAGTCTAGACTTGTATCGTCTTTTAATGTGGGAGGCATACTCGTCTTATAATATCTTTGTTAAGATTCGCATTAAGTCCAATTATGGGTTAAAGTAAGTCTACCAGACAAGCTTACTTTAATACACTAAGCTAGTTAAAAGGCCTTGGATACCGCGTGGTGTATTGTTTTAACAAAAGGAAGTCAAATCTTCTACATCAGTGGGTTTGAAGGCAAGCCCTCGCTCGGACCAAAGGACCTTGTGGGGCGACAGTTAAGCGCGAACGTCGACGGCTACTCGCGAGGGACGAGAGCGCAGGTTAGCGATCGTCAGGACAGCTTCCTCGAGTAGCGGCGTCTTTGGGTGTGACAGGCGTAACCTGTCAGGCTTCATCGCGTCTGCGCGAGATAACGATCTCTGAGCGACAGACGGAGATCCACACAATGAGCGACCACCAAGCAAATTGTGCATCTCGTGGGGTGGATTTAGGGTAGCTCCACCCCGGCACTACTTTACTGCGTAGAAACGGACTCCCCAGTTCAAATTCATCGCAGCTGAATCTATACAACGCCCAAGGAAAATATTGATAGCGCGATGTAGAATTCTCTCATAATAAATCACTTTAAAGCGCCAAATAACATACACACTCATAATAAATTTCAATTTATATTATTAGCTTTTCTTAAAACTAATTACTCTAAACGGAATTAGCTGTTTTGATGTGAGTTGAAGGCGAAATACCGATGTAAATGCTTCAGGAGCGACAGTAACGCCATCTTGTAACGGTATGTGACACTGCAAGTTGTTTTAATTTGTGTAAAATAGTTATGGCGTCATAATTTGGCTCGTATCAATCGACACAAATAGACCGCTTCGTAATTTGACAAGTCACGTATTTAGTTAATAGTGCAAACTATTACATATTTTTCAGAGGTTACATTTTTGTATTATAGGTATTATTTGTATTAATTACATTATTTTTTGGTTTATCTTTTTCCCTCTTATATAAATCGGTTAAAAATAAATTTGTATCTCATTACCTTTCGTTTAGCATAGATAACTCGCAGCTGGCAGCATATGCAGATGTTTTGAGGCTTCTTTAACAACACTCACGAAAACGAACTAGTATCTACTAATTGGGGGCGATATCAGTAACGATATCGAGCGCTGAGATTAGTAGTTACAATAAAGCCTTGAATAGAAAAGTGTTACGAAGTCAACAAGTGATTTCGTTAATTTAAGTCAGTATGGCTTTTCTTCTACGACAGCTATATCAAACAATTTGACGGGCATCTATATTTTTTATTTTCTAATGTTGATAGCTCTTTGATAGTCCGTAAAATGAGAACGTCAATAAAAATATTATAGTTTACATACATCTACATGGGCATTTATGAAACGTCAGAAGTACCAATTGGTCGTTTCCAATGAAGAAGAACCGGCAAGGACTTTGGTAACTCTTTAAAATAATTGGCTTTTACAATGTTTTAAAATTACAGTGTTAATAGTTATGGGAGGACAGTGTATGCCTGTCAACAAGTAACAGGTACAATTCTACAGTCTACAAGGCCTAAAACAAAAAATTGGTTAACCTAGCTGTAGCAAGGCGGTCAAGATAACGCTTAAGCCAATGAGATAAGATAGTGATAAGCTTACTGCCAAGTGTTTTACACGTGTAGCCTGTGGACCAACTATACTCAGAGGACTATCAGCTCCCTACAGGTCCAGTATAATATCGGGCTCAGGGTGTTGTTGGGCTGCCCCATTTCTGCAGTGCTTCAGGTATTCTCCTTTGATAGGTGATGTTGTTCAAAGATGCATTTCGAACAACAGCTTAGTCACTAAATAGATTATAAGTTTACTAACATAGGTATAAGTTATCATTTTGTTTACTAACCCGTAAGGATGATGCTTTTCCGAAATAAAGATTATTTTATTTTATTTATTTAGAGTAATAGTAATAATCAACTTTGATTAAGATGTACTCCGACGATGTTTTAATTTTGATATTTAATTTTTAATAATTACTTTTTAGTCCTGATATTTTAAAACTTCTGAATGCCGACAACTCTTCACAGAAGGGTCAGCTTCAGCTTCAAATTCAAATAGCAATCAAAACTTCTCGGTTCGCTGAGAGTTTGAGATAAATGCAAAATTATAACAACTTTCGGGTACCAAGTTTTGTGAATCAATGAATTTTCCTCATATTTGCATCAGTCCGTATATGTATATAACCACTATCAGGATTTGCACAGAATAACTTCTATTCGCCCTAAATATCCTTTTAAAAATTGTCCAAATCTGAGTTTTCAAAGTCGGAACTTCGAATAGCCAGCAATTTCTTCATCAGATTTGCCAGACGTTGATTTTGAGCCGTTGATTTTGTTGTGATCGTGGGCGGTAAGCCGCACACGATCATACCAAAATCAACGGCTCTGAAGAACACTTTATATGTGGTAAACTGTTATTAGTATACTTAGTGTTATTTGATTTGGATTTTATGCTTGCTCAAAAACCGTCTGAGATTACCAATCGGCACCCACATATTAATAATAAACTAGCGAGTTTTGTCGTTTCATGTAGGAACTGGAGTGATATTTGTTAAATATTATTAGCTACGATTCTAAGGGTGCAGCAGAGGAAAAGGCAAGCACACTTTTTTTTTTTGCAGTATAGGACAAGGCTTCTGCCTGATTGATACTTCTAATAATACGCTAAATACCCGGCCTTCACCTAATATGAGAATCTTATGGTGCTGGTACCGGGACTAGAGAATCAAACGAAGATTCGGCGTGAAAGCTCGGTACCTTATTATTCCTAGAAAGCATACGATAATACATTTTTGTATATTTTATCCTTGTTCTTGCTGACAAGCCAAGTCAGCAAAGATAGTCTATTAACGTTTCAGATTTTTTAAACTTAATTTGATGCCAACAGTTCACTTCCATTTTTTACATACGGAAAATTGCCCATTGCATTGGCTATGCATAGGCCAGCGTTAACCACGTAACGACAGGGGATTGGAAATGTAATTGCCTAATTTCAGATAGTTTATGGTTCTTGTATTTTATTATTTCAATTTATAATAGGTACCTAACTATTTTTTTCACGTATTTCTACATCGTCCTCACGTGTATAATTTCAACATAAATGCTGTAATCAATATTTTGTTACACTGTTTTAATTTGAAGGAGTGTCCATGGAGTTTCTGACCGACTCCTTGTGACAAATCGAAAGTGCCTGTCATTTGTTTAATTGATAGAATACTTTGAATTTGAGTTTGGACCTTAAATTATAGTTTATAACATAGGGCATCATCGATGCTCAAACTGTACCATGAGTTCAGCTAAAAAATAAATACTGCTGTTTCATAGAAAAATGAAATACCTATGCTGTCAAAATGTATGGAACATACATAAAAAAAAAACTCAATAAAAATTTCAATGCGGGGCGGTTCATGTACTAACCGAATTCATGGTAAAATAATGCGCGTCGATGAGACATTAATCCTGTATACCTAGGAAATAAGAATCCACTACGTTTGATTGTGCCACACATGCGCGAAAAACATTTCCGCAATAGACACTTGCGTCAAAGGACTTTTCCGCGAATGGACACTCAACACTTGCGGGAAATACTCCTTAATAAAGTACAATCTAAATGCGATTCGACGCTTGGGGAGGCCTTTATCCAGCAGTGGACGTATTTCGGCTGAAATGATGATGACGTTAATAAAATGCGGTTTGAAGTTGGGTGTTAACAATTTATTGCTAAGTTCATGTGAACAGGCGTTCGTTTTAAAGTATCGAAAACTAAAGATACGGTTTCCGCCACATAGCGTTTGCCATTTACTGGCGAATGACGTCACTGAAACATAACATAATATCACGCCTTGTTCCCCGAAGGGTTGGGCAGAGGTGTTACTATAGTACAACCACATTTCGCCACTTATGTTTAAGTCCAATGTTATAGGGGGCGAGCCTAATGCCATCTACCGGGCACAAATTCAGACTTCGGGCTCCTACTGAGAAATTCCAATTGTCGATTTCACTTTTCCATTTTGTCACTGAAACGTTTTTTAATAAACGTGTTTTCAGAGCGTTTTGTGACACCGTAAAATTTTGACCCCGCTGTCTTCATTTGACAGCCGGAACCGCGGGCGCTATGTGGCGGCAAAGTCAAAGTCAAAGCACTTATTTCAAATAGGCCCATAAAATGGCACTTTTGAACGTCAAAAATTACATTAAAATATAAGTGATTCTAGGCGCCACTTCCAAAAAGTAATTTCGTATGGAGAAGAAGTGGCAAGAAGCGGCCATCGCTCTGCTAGAAAACTGTAGCCTAAGATCGAAAATTACGTGTTTATTGTTTTCGTCATACTACGAAATTGCTCATAGACGGCCCGCCTGATGTAAAGCTAAGAAGGTACTATTTTTTCCAAACCCAGAATCTCACCCCACAACGTTCACGTTTTCGCATACGAGGCGGGAGGCAGTCACTTCATAAATATCTGCCACTGCAGGGAAAATACATACCTCTTCGTCTGTTCTCATTCGTAGATGGAACAAACCATTGCTCGCTTACCGTCCTCAGGCCTCCAAATCATCGATATCTATCTACAACTATGCATTGAGATACATGTATACAACGAAATCGCTTTTCATGTCTCTCTTAGAATTTTGACACTCCACAATGGATTTTCATTGAACTTTTTTTTTCAGAAAGGTTTTAAAAAAAAAATTAGATACAGCCTAAAAATCTCGATATTTTGACATGTCATTTTGCATCCGTGGCAAAACAGTGGCGGATCGATTGTTGTAAATAATCTTAAACAAAAAAAAAATAAACAATAGAGAGCAGATTTAATGAAGAAATATCATAATGTCAAACTATACCTACTGTCTAAAGACAAATACATCAAGTATTTTGTCTTAAGACCTAACCACGTAGGGTCAAACACAGTTCAAACAAAGCTTAGAATGCAATTTTATCGTATACGAGTATCAACTGATCTTTTTCGTAACGCTGGGTTATTGAACGTAGTGGTGGGTGGTGCGTACAGCGGATTGCTGCAAGGTCCTGAATCATCCAGCTGGTTCTGCTGTGTGAACTTGAGGCACTCATGGCGATCCCGAGTGTCAGTCAGCAGCTTCCAGGCGATCAGTGTGCCAAGCCCGACCTGTACCCTAATTGCGTACTACACAATCAATCGGAATCTGAATTGTTTTGAAACATATTTCTAATCCTTTGCTTCATAAGTTCGATATAAAATTCTGCTCAACAATGTAAATAACGCAATGAACGTTGTTGAACTGTCAAAATCAAACAGATTTGTCGTAATCGTTTACGAAAATGCAATTAGGCTGCAGAAGGAGAGTCGCGAGAAATATGCCGCCGAATACTGAAAAAAATTACAATACTTATTTTACATTGACATTACTCCTCTATTCCCTCTTTTTGCCAGTTGCTTAAGTCCCATATAACTTAGCGAGCATTAAAAAACCCAATAATGGAAAAAAAACTCAGTATCATTTGGTCGTACTTAGGTACTCTTAAAACTCCTTTCAACAGTCACGCTTGCGACTAAAAGGACAAAGAAGTTTAGGTACTACACTGAAACTATCTGAATATACTCACAAAGATAACTTGGAGCACAATCCTTTTCTTTCGCCACCACCAGCTCCACTTTATAATTAGTGTCATCGTATCGGTAGACAAAGCTCGTCTGGCAGCCAATTTCCACCTTCGCATTACTGCACAAATTCCATAAACTACTATTTTTGTGCTCCTCAGTTAAGGAGTCCACTATATTTACTATCATACGGTCATCGCAGAACATGCCGTTGTCATTCCAGTTCGTAGAGATTTAGCGCAGCTTTTCAACTTTCCGCATTGCCTTTCGTGGCATTCCGTGCAGGGGCTTATTTGGCATTTCTCGGTCTGACTGTTTCGGGCATCCCATTCAGCGAGTTGATCGCATTGACCGCACACGCATTGTCCACGCTCATTGCAAAGCTGTAAGATTAATATCAAGTTAACGTAGAAGTGAGATTGATACCTACATATTTGCAGAATATGGAAAGGGTTTCATATGTTACGCAATAAATTGAAGAATGATGGTTCAAGTTCTGATATTACTTTCAAATAGTGCATTCATCGGGTAATCAAAATATTCCTCACAGTTATAGACCTCACAGTTGGATCTTTTACTCACAGTGCTGCTATAATATTCTTTAAAATACGTGTCTCTGTCTGGTGTGTAGCAATCGCAGGCGTCGCTGTACCAATTAGCGGAGCATTTACATCTTCCGCAGTCACATTCTCCATGATCCGGTCCACCGCATACGCTTTCAGGAGAGCTCCATGTACTACGGGGACAGCTGTCCATGTTGCACTGGCAAAATTTACCTTTGTACCTAGGAAATAAGGGCCGATTTCAATAGTATTCAGAATTTCATGGAAATTGTTGTGTCCCATCAAGAGATAAGAGAAGAATACTCTTCTTTTCAATTAGGTGTTTCGTTCCGGTCAGAATATACTCAATCACACAGACCCAGAAAAACTTCCAGAAATTCTGGCATGATGATAATGTATTTATTTATTTATTTGCTAACATGTATAACACTGTTATGTAGCTTGTATTAAATTTTCATGACACAGGTATTAGTACATGCACCCTGTAAGGGCACTGCAAATTTTACTTAACAAATTCAGATTATTTCATTAAATTACATATTAAATTATCGTTTTGTATGTGCGTGTTTCTGTGGAAAATAAACTTATTTACTTTCTTTCTTTCTAATATACTACTGATTCTAATTATTACAATATATCTTTCATTAGGTACTAAACATTAATCAATAATTTTTTACATTTTATTTAAATGGTCAATATTGTCAAAATTCATTATATTAAAGACTTAATATTATAGTCTTTTATATTTCACATTTACGTCAAGCATATCGTTCTAGGGTCAATCGAATCACAACTTGTCAGCTTTAAATTCCTCAACGGTATAGTAGCCTTTCTTTAGTAACAGAGATTTCAACTGTTTTGGTATGGATTTTAAACTTTCCGTTATATTATTAATAATATTTACCAGTCTTGGAAATGGGCTTTTCCCGATAACTTTTAAGTTTGTGATAGGTAGTCTTAGTCTGTTTTTGTTCCGTTCGTTTGTTAGGTTCTATTTTTCCTACCGAATATACATCTTTGCAGTATATATATTGCTGGTAGTGTGAGAATTTCTAGTTCAATAAAGTGTGGCCTTCAATATTCTGATGCATTTTTTTGCTGAATGAAAAGGTCTAAAAAGTCAGTGCTTTCTCCCCACAGAATAATACCATAATTTAACCAGTACCCTAATTGCGTAATACACAATCAATCGGAATCTGAATCGTTTTGAAACAGATTGCTAATCCATTGCTTCATAAGTTCGATAAAAATTTTGCTCAAGAATGTAAATAACGCAATGCACGTTGTTGAACGGTCAAAATCAAACAGATTAGTCGTAATCGTTTACGAAAATGTGTTACGCAATTAGGCTGCAGGAGTAGGCGTACGCATAATAGGCAGTTAAGGCGGTTTTATAGTCAGTGTTGCATTTTAGTATGCTGAGTGCATAAATAAATTGGGACAATTTTGCTCTAGTACTTTGTATGTGTTTATCCAGTCTAGGTTTGAGTCCGATGTTAGGCCCAAAAGTGTAAATTCTTTTATTTCTTCTAATTATATTTGTTGCGTTAATATGTTTAGGTTTAGTGCGGTTCATTGGTGAGTTCTGAATTGGCAAATTTTAGTTTTAGTTAAGTTTATTTCTAAGTTATGTTTGTTTAACTATTGCTCAGTTTCCGTGAAAGTTTTTTTAATAGCTAAGTGGTCAACATTCGCGGGCTTTTTAAATAATAAAGAAACATCGTCAGCGAACAAGATACACGACGAATTTATATTTTTTGGCAAGTCATTTACTTATATTATAAATAAGGTACATCCCAAAACACTTCCTTGGGATATTGAAGTATTAATGATAGCCATGTATGATCCTATGCTGTACATTTCCTGGTGGACGCTATCAAAGTAGTCTATTTCTATAAATTGTACTCGGTCTTGTAAGTATGATTTAAACCAATTAAAAGCTTGCCCTCTAATACCCGACCCGATTTACATTACGCAACACAAAACATTAAATTAAATTATTTGTGGTACGTCAGCCAGCACACGCCAATTTACCACTAAAAAACATCGAAATAAAAACGTAAATAGAACTTGGGTGTCTCAAAAAGTTTCAGCCATAGAGGGCGTGTCCGCTTACATGTAAATGTGTGACAATCGAAGTAAAAAATAAACACATATTACTAACAACAATTAGTGTGTTTTGTAACTTTTTTGGTTTGTATTGGACTGAATTACTCATGCACTAGTAAAAATGTTTTTACCTCGTTCTACATTGACAACTGCCACAAATACAGGATCCATGTCCACCGCAAATATCCGTGCTGCCTTCAGCTAGGCAAGTTGAGTTGTCTTTATAACCGTTATTCTCACTTTTGACGCAACCGCATTTGTCACCGTACCTACAGAAAAGGATTATTATTGCTCGGTTCCTATAACCGAAAGCAATGCATTTGCCAATTATATCATTTTTCTAGGAAAGAAATTACGTCAAAGCAGAATTAAATACGTACCGATTCTCACTGCAGCTACATATTCCACACAATCTCTTGTCTCCGTAACAAAATGCAGAATTGATATCGACATGTCGTTCACAATCACAGCTTTTGATAGCATCAATGTTAAGCGTGAGCTTCTCCCTGATGCCTTCCACTATTATATCTGCAACACAACATCAAGCAGAATAGTAAGTCGCTGTAGGTAGTCTACGCAGTACTTAATTCCCAATACCTAGTCAATGTAAGGGGCCATTCATTTTCCACACTCTAAGGGGGTCAATAAAGTGTGAAGTCGTGTGACTGGGAGAGGGGCTGTGAGTCATAGGCCTTGTGACGTTACAAAATCATTAAATTTGATTGTAACTTATTGGTAGGTACATAAAACGGTTACCCATTGCTATCTTAGTGTAAAACATGTAACGCACACCAATGTGCGCGAAATTATAGTTTGTACTTAGTTTAATTCGTGCATTGATTTTTCAAAAAATACGATGTACTAGCGTATTTTTGGAATAATAGGTATAAAATGACTATTTCAATAACATGTATGTTTGAAAATAACGCTTGCACTATTGTTAGAAGAAAAAAAAAACCGGCGTGATGTTTCACCGTAAAATACCAATGTCATCGTTTACAAAAGAAATAAATAAACATTATTGAAACTCAAAACTTCACATCAATCGAAAAACTTGAAGGTACAAATTATATTTTTACTGATGTTTTTACAATATTACTATTATTATAACAGTAAGGTTTCATAAAATTGCAAATATGTCACGTCACATTTTAGGATGGTGGCATTATATTTTACTAGCTGTTGCCTCTATTTGTGTGTCAATTTCCATCCAAATCCGTCTAGCCGTTTTTAATGTCTTGTAACATCTTTTAATGTGGAAGGCATTCTCGTCTTGAATGTCTTTGTTTATTATGGGCTAAAGAAAGTCAAGACAAGCTTACTTTTTTTTACTACGCGTGGTGTATTGTTTTAACAAAAGGAAGTCAAATCTTCTACATCAGTGGGTTTGAAGGCAAGCCCTCGCTCGGACCAAAGGACCTTGTGGGCGACAGTTAAGCGCGAACGTCGACGGCTACTCGCGAGGGACGAGAGCGCAGGCTAGCGATCATCAGGAAAGCTCAGGCGCAGCTTCCTCGAGTAGCGGCGTCTTTGGGTGTGACAGGCGTAACCTGTCAGGCTTCATCGCGTCTGCGCGAGATAACGATCTCTGAGCGACAGACGGAGATCCACACAATGAGCGACCACCAAGCAAATTGTGCTTCTCGTGGGGTGGATGTAGGGTAGCTCCACCCCGGCACTACTGTACTGCGTAGAAACGGACTCCCCAGTTCAAATTCATCGCGGCTGCATCTATGCAACGCCCAAGGAAAATATTGATAGCGCGATGTAGAATTCTCTCATAATAAATCACTTTAAAGCGCCAAATAACATACAAACTCATAATAAATTTCAATTTATATTATTAGCTTTTCTTAAAACTGATTACTCTAAACGGAATTAGCTGTTTTGATGTGAGTTGAAGGCGAAATACCGATGTAAATGCTTCAGGAGCGACAGTAACGCCATCTTGTAACGGTATGTGACACTTCTAGTTGTTTTAATTTGTGCAAAATAGTTATGGCGTCATAATTTGGCTCGTATCAATCGACACAAATAGACCGCTTCGTAGTTTGACAAGACATGTATTTAGTTAATAGTGCAAACTATTACATATTTTTCAGAGGTAACATTTTTGTATAATAGGTATTATTTGTATTAATTACATTATTTTGTTCATTTGGTTTTGGTTTATCTTTTTCCCTTTTATATAAATCGGTTAAAAATAAATTTGTATCTTTAACTATACCGTATACGATATAATAAATTTGTACCTTTCGTTTTAGCAGAAGTTTTGAGGCTTCTTTAACAACACTCACGAAAACGAACTAGTATCTACTGAGAATTGGGGGCGATATCAGTAACGATATCGAGCGCAGAGATTAGTAGTTACAATAAAGCCTTGAATAGAAAAGTGTTACGAAGTCAACAAGTGATTTCGTTAATTTAAGTCAGTATGGCTTTTCTTCTACGACAGCTATATCAAACAATTTGACGGGCATCTATGTTTATAATTTTCTAATGTTGATAGCTCTTTGATAGCCCGTAAAATGAGAACGGTAATAAAATATTATATTTCACATACATCTACTTGGGCACTTATGAAACGTCAGAACCTAGGCGCACGGTTCCAATTGGTCGTTTCCAATGAAGAAGAACTGGCAAGGACCTTGGTTGCTCTTTAAAATAATTGGCTTTTACAATGTTTTCAAATTACAGTGTTAATAGTTATGGGAAGACAGTGTAGGCCTGTCAACAAGTACCAGGTACAATTTTACAGTCTACAAGGCCTACAACCAAAAATTGGTTTACCTAGCTGTAGCAAGGCGGTCAAGATAACACTTTTTAAAGCTTACTGCCAAGTGTTTTACACGTGCAGCCTGTGGACCAACTATACTCAGCGGACTATCAGCTCCCTACGGGTCCAGTATAATAACGGGTTCAGGATGTTGATAGATCTGCGTTTCTGCAGTGCTTCAGGTATGCACAAGCACACGTCGATGGCTTCCACGTCACTGTCAGACAGAAATCTACCTCTTTGCCCTGCAGAGTGCGGGAAAGCTCCAACTCCATCCTGAAGACCATAGCAGGGAGGTACGATTCTCCTTTGATAGGTGATGTTGTTCGAAGATGCATCTCGAACAACAGCCCAGTCACTAAATAGATTATAAGTTTACTAACATAGGTGTAAGCTAGATTTTTGGTTACTAACCCATATGGATGTTGGTTATCCGAAATTAAGATTATTTTATTTATTTAGTGTGATAGTACATTTTTGAAATAATCAACTTTGTTTAAGATGTACTCCGACGATGTTTTAATTTTGCTATTTAACTTTTAATCATCACTTTGTTGTCTTGATATTTTCAAAACTTCTGAATGCCGACAACTCTTCACAAAAGGGTCAGCTTCAAATTCAAATAGCAATCAAAACTTCTCGGTTCGTTGAGAGTTTGAGATAAATGCAAAATTATAACAACTTTTGGGTACTTTTGTGAATTGAATTGATGAAATTTCGTCATATTTGCACCAGTCACTATCAGGATTTTCACACTATTGCACAGAATAACTTCAGTTCGCCCTAAACAACCTTTTAAAAACTGTCCAAATCTGAGTTTTTAAAGTCGGAACTTCGGTTAGCCAGCAGTTTCCTCATCAGATTTGCTGTTGATTTTGGTATGATACCAAACGATCATACCAAAATCAACGTCTCTGAAGATCATACTTATCTTAAACTGTTAGGTATTAGTAATTTGGGTGTTTTCACATCATGCCGAACCTACTCAGCTATCAACTTGTCGCCCTGCATATGCTTGCTCATAAACCCTCTCAGCTACCAATAGGCACCCACTTATTAACAATAAACCAGCGGATTTTGTCGTTTTATGTAGGAACTGGAATGATATTGGTTAAATATTATTACCTATATGGGTGAAGCAGAGTACTCTAAATACGCGGCGCCTCCGTCAAGTATGAGAATCTTAGCTGCTCTGTACCGGGACTAGAGAATTAAATACATATTCGGCGTGAAAGCTCGGTACCTAATTATTCCTAGAAAGCATACGATAATACATTTTTGTATATTTTATCCTTGTTCTTGCTGACAAGCCAAGTCAGCAAAGATAGTCTATTAACGTTTCAGATTTTTAAAACTTAATTTGATGCCAACAGTTCACTTCTATTTTTTTTTACATACGGAAAATTCCCCATTGGATTGGCTATGCATAAGCCACCGTAGACCACGTAACGACAAGGGATTGGAAATGTAATTGTCTAATTTCGGTTAATTTACGGTGCTTGTATTTTATTATTTCAATTTATAATAGGTACCTAACTATTTTGTTTCTACGTCCTCACGTGTATAATTTCAACATAAATGCTGTAATCAATATTTTAATTTGAAAGAGGGTCCATGGAGTTTCTGACCGACTCCTTGACAAATCGAAAGTGCCTGTCATTTGTTTAATTGATAAGAATACTTTGAATTTGAGTTTGGACCTTAAATTATTGTTTATTACATAGGGTGGCATCATCGATGCTCAAACTGTACCTAACCATGAATTCAGCAAATAAAAAAAATTGTGCTGTTTCATAGAAAAGTGAAATACCTATGCGGTCAAAATGTATGGAACACCTACATAAAAAAAAACTAAATAAAAATTTCAACGCGGGCGGGTAATTTACAAACCCAATCCATGGTAACAAGTTGCGCGTCGATTAGACATCCACTGTATACCTAGGATATAGGAATCCACTACGTTTGCTTGTGCCACACTTGCGCGAAGATTGTGTCAAAATTCCGCGGTAGACACTTGCGTCAAAGGACTCTTCCGCGAATGGACACTCAAGTGCGAAAGAACATTTGGGGGAAAGACACCTTCTTAACAAAGTACAATCTATTTAAATTTCAATGTATCTTAATAAAATATAATGCGATTCGACGCTTGGGGAGGCCATTGTCCAGAAGTGGACGTCTTTCGGCTGTAATAAAGATGACGCTAAGAAAATGCGGTTCGAAGTTGGGTTTTAACAATTTATTGCTAAGTTCATGTGAACAGTCACTGAACATAAGGAATAACGAATAAATGTCTAAACCATCCACTGGATAAACGATGGTCTGCAGTTTTCCTCCTTCCTTGCCCGCGAAGACGAGTCGAACATTCGACGGGTCCGAAGCCTGACGCCGGTCGACGTCTGGATTACTTCGTCCTCTGGGCGTGTGCAGTGCTACGCGAAGTTTCTTCAACAAGGTATTGATGATTCCTGCTGGATCTGTCCTCGCTGAAGACCGCAACTGAAGAGCCTCGAGTTCTTTTTTTTTTTTTTGCTTTTTTGAGACCGTTTCGTTTGAAATTAACAGGACGAGATCCTTGAAGGACCAATGCTAGCGCGGGGAGCATCTAAAGAGTGGACTCCTGTATTTTAGGCAAGGGTTTAATGCCGTGCTTATAACAATAATAAAACCGTTCCTGACAAACAGCTAATAATGAAACTAAATTAAGAGGAGTATCGTCCGCCGAGATGAAGACAGAGGAAGTAAGTGTCGTTACCGCGCTGCGCCTCAGCCTGCCGATGACGTGCTAAACACTCTGCCTGCGCGTGCAGACCATGCGCAATGTGTTGAGTTGGGTTCGATTCCCAACAGTGCCCATTCTACTTTTGGATACTTGGAATAACAGCTGATCAAGACTTGAACGAGAGCTCAAGACATACAAAATTTCGACAAGAGCGCTTCAATTATTGGATGGACACGGTGGAAGATCAAGAACGAGATACACAAAAACCGGAAACGGTTACTAGCGAGACCACAGACGAAGACATTGAAAAGTTTGAAAACAGCAACATTTAGCACCGAAGAGCAGTGACATAGTAAACAGCCGAGAAACCAGTTGAACTCCGCTAGAAGATTCACCGATGAAGCTCGACCTGAATCAACCCGGCTGCGACGTCGTTAAAAGATGCCCTCCCACAGACAAATATCACCCGCCTCTCCACTATTCCAATGCTAATTTTAGGGTGCACTACTCGATTGGCTCTCATTCTCCTTCCTATCCTAAGGGCACGTCCTCCACCCTACCATTAAAGCGCCCCCCGGTCTATTCCTTGATATGCAATGGTCTTTGTAGCACCATGAAGCATGAGGCTTCAATGGCTAGTGCAAATCTTGGGGTTCATTCGATTAATCGAGTCTGGTCAAACCACGCTGGGGTCGGTGCATTTCATTCATTCATTCATTCATTCATACACATTGGATTTACATTGAGCATTTTTTATTCAGGAAGGTTTTTTTTTAAACTTGATACAGCCTGAAAATCTCGATATTTTGACATGTCATTTCATCCGAGGCAAAACAGTGTTGGATCGATTGTTGTCAATAATCTTAAACAAAAAAAGTAGTAGAGAGCAGATTTAATGAAGAAATATCATAAAATCAAACTATACTGTCTCGTTAGATACACATTTAAACAATGAGAGAGACAAAATACTTGGTGCTAACCACAAGGGGTCAAACATAGTTCGAACAAAGCTTAGAATACAATATTATCGTATATCAACTGATCTTTTTCGAAACGCTGGGTTATTGAACGTAGTGGTGGGTGGTGCGTACAGCGGATTGCTGCAAGGTCCTGAATCATCCAGCTGGTTCTGCTGTGTGAACTTGAGGTACTCATGGCGATCCCGAGCGTCAGTCAGCAGCTTCCAGGCGATCAGTGTGCCAAGCCCAACCAGAAGGAGTGTCGCGAGAAATATGCCGCCGAATACTGGAAAAAAATTACAATACTTACTTATTTTACATTACGCCTCTACTCCCTCATTTTGCCAGTTGCTTAAGTCCCATGTAAGGTAGCGAGCCATTTAAAACCCAATAATGGAAAAAAAAACTCAGTATCATTTGGTCGTACTTAGGTACTCTTAAAACTCCTTTCAACAGTCACGCTTGCTTCTAAAAGGACAAGGAAGTTTAGGTACTACATTGAAACTATCTGAATATACTCACAAAGATAACTTGGAGCACAATCCTTTTCTTTCGCCACCACCAGCTCCACTTTATAATTAGTGTCATCGTATCGGTAGACAAAGCTCGTCTGGCAGCCAATTTCCACCTTCACATTACTGCACAAATTCCATAAACTACTATTTTTGTGTTCCTCCTTTAAGGAGTCCACAATGTTTACTATCATACGGTCATCGCAGAACATGCCGTCGTCATCTCCAGTTCGTAGAGATTTAGCGCAGCTTTTCAACTTTCCGCATTGCCTTTCGTGGCAGTCCGTGCAGGGGCTTATTTGGCATTTCTCGGTCTGACTGTTTCGGGCATCCCATTCAGCGAGTTGATCGCATTGGCATTGACCGCACACGCATTGTCCACGGTCATTGCAAACCTGTTAGATTAATAAATGATAATGATAAATGAATTTTATTTCTGTAAGTGGGTTTGTACAAACACTTTTACACGTCAAACTTTTTTTTAAACTAAATTAGGTCAGCGTTTCCTATCTGACTACTATGAGAAGAAAGGCCGAAACAAACTCAGAGGTCACAGTCTCATAATCTTGGTCAGATCATGTTAAGACCATGTGGATTGATGTCTGAAACATTCACAGATTTCACAGATTGAGTGAAACTTTTTTGAGAAAGTCACAGATTGAGTGGACCTGTCCAGTCAGTGCTCGCATTTGTCGGTAATCGTACTTCTCAACTCAAAACATAAGGAGCTCAACGAATCGACGAACAATACCAAGTTAACGTAGAAGTGAAATTTATACCTACATATTTGCCAGAATATGATGAGGGTTTCGTATGTTACGCAATAATTTGAAGAATGATGGTTCAAGTTCTGATATTACTTCAAATATTGCATTCATCGGGTAATCAAAATATATGGATCTAAGAGTAGGATCTTGTACTCACACTGCTGCTATTATATTCTTTACAGTACGTGTCTGGTGTGTAACAATCGCAGGCGTCGCCGGACCAATCGGCTGAACATTTGCATCTTCCGCAGTCACATTCTCCATGCTCCGGTCCACCGCATACGCTTTCAGGAGAGCTCCATGTACTACGGGGACAGCTGTATATGTTGCACTGGCAAAATTTACCTTTGTACCTAGAAAATAAAGGCCGATTTCAATAGTATTCAGCATTTCATGGAAATTATTGTGTCCCATCAAAAGATAATAGAAGAATAGTCTTGTGTTCATTTAGGTGTTTCATACCGGTCTGATAAAGTAGCATTCCACCTGTACCTCATTACAAAGTTAAGGGCCCTTAATGAAGCCGAGAGAGAGTCACGAGTGCTTTCCGATTATATGTTTTGTTTTTTCTACTGGATTACACCTTCTGGTTACGGAAAAAAAGGAAGGAAACCAAGTTTGAAATATGTATTATAAAATTTCTTTAAATACTCCGATGATCCCTGTGTATGCACCCATAACCACAATGTTTTGTGTGCGTTACATTGCGTGCTACCGTAAACAATGAATTTTCACACTAAATAACAGTCGCTTCTTAGCAATTATTTTTGAATAATGTTACTTAGTTTTATGTACAGAACGCAAAGATTGAAGCTTTGTGATGTTTCTTTTTAGACCCTGTGTAAAAATCAGACAGAAAATTAGCACTTCTCGAACGTCAGAATCACATAAAAATATAAATGCGGGCGTTTTGGGGGATAGTCTTTAAGACTATCCCCCAAAACGCCCGCATTTATCACTTCATCCTAGTGCTTTACCTGGGAAGAACAAACACACCGCAACAAACTGCTCAGCAGCACAGCTATCCGTTCAGTTAGAAAAACTTGATTCTATAGAATAGTATTCAAAATAATTTACATTGCGCAACACAAAACATTAAATTAAATTATTTGTCGTACGTCAGCCAGCACACGCCAATTCACCACCAAAAAACATCGAAATAAAAACGTAAATAGAACTTGGGTGCCTAAAAAGTTTTCAGCCATAGAGGGCGTGCCGTACATATAAATGTGTGACAATCGAAGTAAAAATAAACTCTTAATACGAACAACAATATAATAGTATATTTTTTAACGTTTTTTTGGTTTGTATTCGACTGAATTGCTCATGCACTAGCACTAGTAAAAATGCTTTTACCTCGTTCTACATTGACAAGTGCCACAAATACAGGATCCATGTCCACCGCAAATATCCGTGCTGCCTGCAGCTAGGCAAGTTGAGTTGTCTTTATAACCGTTATTCTCACTTTTGACGCAACCGCATTTGTCACCGTACCTACAGAAAAGGATTATTATTGCTCGGTTCCTATATCCAAAAGGAATGCATTTGCCAATTATATCATTTTTCTAGGAAAGAAATGACGTCAAAGCAGAACTAAATACGCACCGATTCTCACTGCAGCTACATATTCCACACAATCTCTTGTCTCCGTAACAAAATGCAGAATTGATCTCGACATGTCGTTCACAATCACAGCTTTTGATAGCATCAATGTTAAGCGTGAGCTTCTCCCTGATGCCTTCCACTATTATATCTACAACAGCGCTATCTGCAGAATTATATTGTACCGTTCCAACTAAATGTAGTTCTTTACCATTCTCTACGTCGCAAGCAGGGTTATTGTCGTCAGTGGTGCAGTCAGGATTAAAGGAAATTTTTAAATGTTTCTTACTTCCTGACTTTACCTTTGCTATGAGTTTGATTTTCTTTGAAATGTTCTGTAATGAAGACCTGAATTAAACGAATTGTGATTTCCACATAGTTTAATCAAACCTTTTCAAAGGGATATATGAAATTGGCATGTCATGGCGTTTCACTCACCTCATATATATCTTTTAAGATAGTCACTATCACATCGTTCTTCATATTTTGTTTAGTTCGATAAAATTGCGCAACATGAGAACCGCTCACGACTTTTTTGAGTTCATTGTAGACACTGGCAAGTGAGGATTGTACTAGGAAGATAATTATAATGTCTCGTTCAGCAGCTAGCTTGTTTATCATGCCGACTGATGGGTAGTCCATTTCTAGTTCTTTAGTATAGGTGCCATTTTCAGTATAGCATTGACCATCGTATGGTTCAAACAAACCTGCAGATTTTCCATCACCTGCAGCATGGTACGGCCCATCAGTTAAGAACACTACTATTTTTCTGGACTCTTTTCTCCATCCTATGATATCTTCGCAGACCAAAACTTGGGCAAGAGCGTCAAGGCCTCCTTCCTGCACATCTCTGCTGACTCCACTAGGCGATTTTGATACCTCCTCTTTAAATTGCTTAAAGTCATCCGCTAATTTCAAACGGTGTCTGAATGAGTAGGTTAATTCGGGGTCATCAATACTAAAATAGAAAAATGTACAAGTATGAGTAAAACATCAAAGCAAAAAATCATATTTACATAATTTTTCTACTCACTTGCTCATGATAGGCAACATTCGTTTGTCTATAAATGTACCGAATCCTAAATGAACGTTTTTAGTCATTTGTTTAATGGCCGCATAAATTTTTTGTCCTTGTTCGGCAGTCATATTTTTTATGTTTTCCATGGTTCTAGATGCGTCTAGAAGAAAATATAAATCTACTGGATAATCTTGAGCACCCTGGAAAGAAAAATTAAAACTTTGTGGCATTCCTTGCCGAAGTTTTAAGTCATATCGTTGTGGCTTTATTTGAATGATTTGCTCTGAAACGGAGCTAAAATCTTTCTCTTCCGATGCGTGGACCTCATTTTTTGGGTTCTGTTGAGATTTTGGACACCAACCGTCTATAATAGAACTCTGGGGCATGCATCTCGTCGTACCATTGAAGTCGTTCTGAAAATGTTAATGAAATTCCTTAGTTATTTAAAACACACTCTGTATATTCCGTAACACGGATAATTATTTAAAAACTGTAGTCACATTCATTCTGCCGTCGATTTATATGTTTTATCAATTTTCTGTTACGTTATAGAAAACTATACAGGTTGCAGATCCCTGGAGTGATCAGCTGGGAATTGCACCATTACGAATACGAAAAAAAAATACTGTTTTGTCTGCCAGCAATCGATAATCCTGAATGAAGCAAGTTACTTAGAAATACTTTTGAAAACTACTTTTTTTTCTTTGAACACTTTTGCTATGATCAATAATTCAGGTATTTCAGGAACCATCTTTTATTTCTACCCTTTTTTTTCTTGGGTGGGAAATCATCAAATTGCTTCTCCCGCTCTGGGTGGACCGGGAGGGCGTGTCAGACTTTTACTGACTCAAACCCACCCGTGTTCCTTCAGTTGCCTGTGCTAGGGCACCGGTGTCTCTTTCGAACATCCCGTGACCGCATCGGCCCTATTGGACCCCGTCAATATGTGCTGACATCTCATCATCAGCACGACTCGGGCCTAGTCCTTACCGGAATGCGAGCTACCCATTGCTCGGCGTCTGCATGCCCGCGCCTACGGTGGCCAGAAATCTCGCGACTCCTGCGGCGACTAGGGGCGTAAGGGCGCAAGGCTCTCTCCCTCACGCGTTCCGCCTCTACCTTCGCGAGCATTACTGCTTCGTAGAAGGAGATGACGGCTTTCCATTCCCTCTCGCTCTGTACCATCACTCGCCTCGCAGGAGACCGTGCTGTATCACCGGACCAACCGGATGGCCATGAACCTTTGGAACGCGTTCAACCAGTGGGCTGGTCGGTGCCTCAAAGAACTCGCCCACCGGTGTACCGTAAAGGGCTATGGACAGCAGGACCCCCGCGTAGAGCCTCCGGCAGGAGGCGATTTGACCCCCTAGATTGGGTAGGAGCCGCTTCAAGGCAGCCCTAGCCCGCTCCAGTCTGTTTAATTTCTATCCTGTATGTGTTTGTTGCATACTGACTTTCCAACGACCGTAGTGCTATTCTGTAACCATCACCCTGAAAACTTAGGTAAAGTAAGCGTGGAGTGAGCTGTCAGTGCCACCGATGCTAGGTATTGACCTAGACGAGATGACCCTCAAAGTCAGAGTCAAATAATTTACTTCAAATAGGCACAGAAGACACTTTTGAACGTAAAAAATTGATTCTAGTAACCATGTTCAACAATATATTGTACATAAGAGTATTTATTAGTTACTAAAATATGTGTGAATATATTTTAAGATGCACCTACAATAAAAACCATTCCACAACAGGTAAAGAGTTAAATATAAAGCAATGACAGGTAAATTAATTATGTGATAGAAACAATGGTGCTCACATTATGTTATTACAAATATTGTAAAAGCGGATGATTTTCCTAAAATTTCAACAATTTATAATTTTGTGTGTGAGTTAAAGTAACTGAGACACTGAAAGCTCGCTCCACGCAAGTCTTCACGGTGAGATTTTTACAGGATCGACATGCTGCAGTCAGTGGAATTGATATAACCATTTGGCGCTCGGTTCTCCAGTGAGGATGCTGCATATATTCTTCATAACCTTTTACCTTGTTCGTCTCTCAGCCTTCGTATCCACGGGAGATTTTTTTTCGCGTACTGGATTTTCAAAGAACTGCTTATTTGACGCGCTGCGATGCGCTCTGTTGGATTCTCAATGCTCGTCTCAATACGGAAATTTGAAAATCCAGTGCGCCATAAAACATCGTCACGTAAAAAAATCGCCCGTGCGTGCCTGAGCTTAAAGGGACACAAAGGACAAAACGAGATGCAGGTAAAAGGTAAAACTAAATAATGTTTTCCTTAACTATAGATTCGTTATGGAAAACTATTTTTGAAAAAAAAAAAAAAATATGGTTTACCTCGGCACACCACACACAGATACTGGGATCGCTGATGCATTCCTGGCACGTTATCTTTTTCTGACAAGAGTCGGATGTGGAAATCAAATTATATTGCAAACTGAAGCTCACACAAAATATTATGCATTTAGCAAACATGGTGCCGAAACGACCGCGCTATACTAAAATTATATACATGACATGCTGTTTAACTCGGAATATAACCACATCATAATAGGAGGATAATTAAAGTGCCCTAAAGCGGTAAACACACTATAATATGTACTTGTGTGTATAAACCCAAGAGGTTTTTTTTTTACATTATAAATAATATTTTTTTTCTTAATTAGGGAACTTACGTATTGAAAAAAGCGGCCAAGTGCAAGGTGGATTCGCACAAGGGTTACTAACACGTTTCTTGTAGGTCCACATACAAGAAACGTGTTGTACCTTTAACTTTTAACTTTTTTGGTGTTAGAGCGGCCGGCGGAAATTTTGAGTCAAATAAATCAAATCACATATTTTTGCAAACATAGGTAATTGGTAGGTACATAGATGTTTTCATAAATTAAAGTCCTCCATATTCTACCGTCTCATGGGCATGCAAATAATATTCAATTACAAAATTAAACAGAAATTCTATTGATGTCGAATAAATTATGAATGTCAAATCATCAAAATTACAAAAAAATAAAATTACAGACTAATAATCAATAGTAAAATTTAGTAATGTCAAAAAATATAAATAGTAGTAATAGTAATGATGTATGTCAAAGTGTCAATCAGAATAAAAAGTGTCAGAATAGGAACATGTATGTATTAATAACAATAGTTTAGCAATCAGTGCAGAGATTTATCATTGAGGAAGTCGTCAATTGTGTAATAGCTTTTCTCAATTAATATTTGGTTTAGTGCCCTTTTAAATTTTATTCCAGTTTACATTTTTTATTAAATCAGGTACTTTGTTATAAATGCGTGGGGCAATACCAAAAAAACTTTTCTGCATAGTGCGGTTTTGCATTTCACTTGGCATAGTTTATTTAAATATTTCCTCCTCAAAATAAATCGTTAACCTCTTGTTCCCGTTATAACACATATAATAAACATATCAATAGCGTCAGGATTTTTTCCGGAACTCTTTAAGAGAGCCTTGGTCCATCCAGTGCATAAGGGTGGGAGCAGGGACTGTGTGAATAATTACAGACCGATCTCGGTTCTTTCGGCAATATCTAAGGTTATGGAGTGATTGATAAATGCTCGTCTACTTAACTTTTTATACAAACATCAAGTCATAGCGCGTAACCAATATGGGCTTTAAAAAAGGTGTATCTACGGAAGATGCAATTGCCGACCTAACGGAAACTGTTGCTAAGAATTTAGATGATCATCGGAAATGCCTTTCAATATTTCTGGACCTACAGAAAGCCTTTGACACGGTCTCTGTTCCTACTCTCCTATCGAAACTGGAAGCTGTAGGCATTCTGCTCCCCGAATGCCTACAGCTGCGCATGAGCTTTTCAAGAGCTACCTCCAAAACAGGAAAATCCGTGTTAAGATAGATTCATACACTAGTGATGAAGAAATCATTACATATGGAGTTCCGCAGTGTAGTGTGTTGGGGCCTACGCTCTTCCTAATATATATAAATGACCTTTGCACACTAGCACTCCCCAATTCCAAGATATTCACATTTGCTGACGATACAGCGATCGTAGTGTATACTGACGTGTGTGGTCTGACGTGAAATATCATGCAAAACATTCGCTACATACGGTTGTGAGGTGGCTGTAGAATAACCTTCTGTCACTTAACTTGGCTAAAACCAACTACATTCCTTTTTCCATTAGTCGCTGGACTAATGCTCCATCTGATTTAAATGTTATTGCTCATACCTGCTTGGACTCCTCTTCATGTTCATGTTCAGCACTAACCCTCGTGTTAGTCAAACCAAATACCTCGGTGTACTAATTGATGACGGACTAAAGTGGTACTCTCAAGTTGAAAGCCTAACGTCAAGGGTCAGGAAACTTATTTATATCTTCAAGTCTCTAAGGCAATGCGCTAACTCCAAAACATTAAAAATTGTATATCTTGCACTTTGCCAGTCTGTCATCAGTTATTGCATTCCGGTTTGGGGTGGCACCGCTAAGACTAAACTGCTTGGATTGGAACGTGCCCAGAGGGCTGTGCTCAAGGTGATGCTCAGCAAGCCGTATAGATTTCCCACAACTGAATTGTACGCGGAATGCAGGGTACTTACTGTGCGGCAGCTCTTTTTGCTCAATGCCACCCTCAGGAAGCATAGTCAGGTTCCTTTCCTTTAGATCCAACCACTCGTAAAGCCAAATCTGCGTGCCCATCAGTTTCTCACAAAACAGCTTTCGCTAGCCGACAGATTTATGTAATAAGTTCAATCATTTACAGAAGGGTCAACAACCATATCCTAATGAGTAATTTAAATAAATACGAACTCAAAACTACTCGTAAATTACAAAACTGGCTGTATAATCAGGACTATTCGCGTACAGAAGACATTATTTCTAAAATAATGTAGGCCTGCAATAATCATTATTATTCTACAAGGACGGATACAGAAACACTTGCAACAGCACAAGAACACTCCTTACTCGACTACACATACCCTCGCACACACACCCCCACACACACACACCCACACACATCCTCCCACTAAACACCCCCCCCCCTCTCATACACCACACTACATCCCTCAGACTAGCTATCGCCCCCTTTACACATATACATAACACACATAAATAAATAAAGGTTTCTTTTGTACACGAAGTTACAGTAGAACACTGACTCCTAGGTCACAGGGTTTTCCTAGTTTAGGAGCCAGGGTTTTAAACTATTTGTGCAGCCTTTTCCCAAAATACAAGGTACGAGTAGGTATCTGTGAAATGTATTTGTATTGGTATTGTATGCAAAGGTATTTTGTGTCAATAAACTTATTTTATTAATTATTTTATATTGAGTCCGTATCAAATTTTGCTGACAGTTTTTCAAATAATTGTGAATTGTTTTTTACAAATAGAGCTGTTTACAAAATGAATAAAGAAGGAATTTGACTTTATACATCGCTTTTGAATTCTAAATATCTTCTCGGCAGACTGCCCCAAAAAAAAAGCCATACCGCAAAACCAAGTCAACCAGTACGCTGATAAAAGAACCTGACGGTGGACTTTTTTAGAAAGTTGATGGATTTGCTAAGTTTTTTGCACAGAAGTTTGCTGTCTATCACTATACCAAAAACTTCGCCTGACTCTCTTCCTCAATATAGTGGTAAACAATTCTAACATTTGATACCAATAATTATAGACCCGTATCCGTGTTGCCGGTTTTCAGCAAGGTGTTTGAAAAGGTAATGCTGAATCAAATGTTAAATCATTTCGACACCAATAATATCTTACACGGTCAACAGTATGGTTTCACAAAGGGACGTTGTACGACTGACGCCGGTGTCACCTTATTAAAACACATATTTACAGCGTGCGAAGAGGCTCAAGACGCCATAGGAATCTTTTGTGACCTCTCCAAGGCATTTGATTGCGTCGACCACGAAACCTTGCTCTTAAAACTTGAACATTACGGACTTGGAAAACTTGCGCTCGGTTTAGTAAAATCTTATTTGAATGATAGACAACAGCAAGTCCAAATAAACGGTGTCAATTCACTCGGTCTAAAAGTAAAAATGGGTGTACCACAAGGCTCGATATTGGGTCCTTTCCTCTTTTTAGTTTATATTAATGATCTACCTCATTTGTTTAAAACCCAACCACATATGGTGTTATTTGCTGACGATACTTCGTTAATTTTTAAAATTAATAGGCGTGCATTAAATCTTGACGATGTGAATAACGCCTTACTGCAGATCCAAAATTGGTTCACTGCTAATAATTTGGTATTAAATGGGAAAAAAACTAAGTGCATAAGATTTTCTTTACCAAATGTCAAAAGTACTAATTGGGAGATAGTATTGAATCAAGAGAAACTAGAATTCGTCGATAAAACTGTTTTCCTGGGGATCACGCTCGATTCAAAGCTTCAATGGGGTCCTCATTTAACATCCCTTGCAGGACGGCTAAGTTCAGCAGCATATGCTGTGAGAAAAATCCGTCAATTTACTGATGTAGATACCGCGAGACTAGTCTATTTTAGTTACTTTCATAGTATTATGTCGTACAGTATTTTACTATGGGGACGGGCTGCAGACATCGAGTCCATTTTCATTCTGCAGAAAAGAGCCATCAGAGCCATATATGGCCTCCGCAGGCGCGACTCTCTAAGGGAATTGTTCAAAGATATTAACATCATGACGGTACCTTGTCAATATATCTATGAAAACATCATGTACGTAAGGAAAAATCTACATCTTTTTAGTAAAAGAGGTGAAAGACACAATTATATCACTAGAAATAGGGCCAATTAGTTCAACCAGGTTTCAGGCTGGCTAAAGTAGACTCATCTTTCATGGGGTACTGTTTAAGATGTTACAATAAAATACCTCCCCACATACATCAACTGAATGAAACCAAATTTAAATCTTGTATAAAACGCACACTATGCAGCCGAGCATATTATAAGTTAGGGGATTACATTGCTGATAAAAATGCTTGGCTAATCGCTGGTCCTGCTCCTCAAGGACGCATCAACTAATTGATTAGCATTTATAAATACTGTTGGAGCTGCTGAAGATTAAAAACAAGAATCTTTGCATTGTATAAACTCAACTTTTTTTAGTACTGTATAATTGCTATATGCCATATGTGAGTACTATGTACATGCTTTAAAGCTACCATTTACAGGGTACGTCTTTCATTGACTTGAATGTGTCCTGGCGGCTGAGAGTATGTCATGCTCACTTTAATGTTTCGCTGATGGTGGCGCGTGTGTTGGATCATTTAGCTCCCTTCAAAATGGTTGAGTTGAATGGTGCTAATCCATGCGTCATGTTCGTGAACGGGCGCCGTCAGTTGAGACTGGTCATCTCTTAGCTGCCACGGCGTATTTTAATTAAATTTTATTTTCGAATTGTTTTCATATAAATAACGGACGCTTTTAACGTTCTGCATCGTTCTCACATGCATAATTTCAACATGAATGATGTAACCAATCTATTGTAAACATAATTTGATTTAAAAGAGTGTCCGTGGAGTTTCTTGCCCGTTCTTCTCCATAGGTACCTACTACGCTTTGGAATGGGCAACTAGCTTCATTTTTCTGACCGACCGACCTTGACAATTCAAAAGTGCCTGTAATTGGTTTATTTGAAATAAATGCTTTGAGTTTGAGTTTGAGTTTTGGGTTTTCGATGCGTTTGGTGAAATTGCATTATTTTCGTCTTACTTAGATTTAATACTAAATTATTATTACTTAACCAGTTCATTATGTCATGCAAACAAGTATTTATGTCCTGCTCGTAATTATAACGATTTGTTTACTTAATTACAGCTGTACTGTCATTCGCAAAGAGAACAATTTTGTTCGATGTTACGAGTACTTTCGGGAGATCGTTAATGTAAATTAAAAAAAGTTGCGGCCCCAGTACGCTACCCTGTGGAACCCCATATTTTACATGCCTTGGTTCAGATGTATATATGGTTTCTATTTTACTTTTCCTTTTTTTTTTTCTTACGGAATCCCCTTTGTTCGTGACAAAATAATTGATTTTTTTCGAAGTAAGTGTAAAGAGAGTTTTAAGCTGCTTTCCGAATTGGATGTAATCGATTTGAGCGCGATTACAACCGTTCCGAGTTAGCGTGAGCGCGATAACGATGTCCCGTGAATCGTCATAGATGACGTCATGACATGCGCCATCTTGCGATAACGCCGACCATGCCCTATAGAAATATCACTGTGAACGAATTGTCAGCTGTCATAATAGTGATATCTAAATCGGAACGCTAATTATCGCTGTGAGCGCTATCAGCAATCATGGTCTAACTCGGAATGCGGCGATAGACAACTTTCTCAAAAAAATTGGAAAAAATGGGAATTTTCGCTACGGGTCTACAGTTTTTTAAATCTGTTTTGTCATCTTTTTTTGTGTAAGGGTTTTATTACAACTTTTTTGAGCTTCTTTGGGAATACGCCATTAGCAATACACAAGTTAATTATATGCGCTTATGGAGGTGCTATCACTTCTTTAGTAAATTTTATTACATTTGTAGAAACGACATCGTACCCAACAGTGTTTGTATTTTTTAGGCTAAAAAATACTTTTATAATGTCGTCGGTTGTAACAGGTTGCATGAACAGGGAATTTAATGTCTGATTGATTAAATTAATATTATTTAACGTGATGTCAGTTATAGTGTTATTTTCAATTTCGTCAATAAAATAATTGTTAAATTCGTTTGCAGTCTGTGGGGTGTGTAAACGATAGATCACCTCTATTTACGCACATGTATCTACCTATTGCGGTTAAAAAGAAACAGCCCTGTGACAGACGGATGGACAGCGAAGCCTTAGTAATAGAGCACCATTGGCACCCTATAAGTGTAAACAATTATTAAAATTTGTAGATAGTTGGTATACTTAAAACAACAAAACTATTTAACACTTAAAAGAAAAGCTGCTTCTATGTCGTTACATAGAAGCAGCTTTTCTTTTAATTGAGGATATAACTTTAAAATCGTTATTTTAAAGTTATATCCTCACTGCAATTATTATGTGTCATGCGTTGCAATAGTAGGTATGATGACAATGCAATATCCAAAACAACAATTTCTAAAAGTTTTTCAGATTGTGTCTCAATTTTCAGGCCTTACGTTGTAACGCCAAGCAGTATAATGTTTATTGTCACGCTACAACGCACGCTAGTAGTATATACCATAAGTATGTGCTATATCTAAATCTATGGTTCACAGGAGCTGAGAAGTGGAACTACTTTTTAAGGAACTAGAGAGCCCCGCTCGCACGATCCTTACTTAATCCTTTTGCTTGGTTTACTTTCATACATCAGAAGAATAGATCAGAAAGTTCAAAATCTAGTCGCGATCCCATCTCAGCGACAATCAGTATCAAAAACTGGTGAAAATTTAGGGAAATTAAAGGTATTGTTGAAAGATTGAGACTGGGATCAGACTAAAAACGTTAAAATTGCGGGAATTCTGGTCATACACGCACGCTGGAGTTACCTACCCCCATGGGAAGAAGGCGGGAGATCATCTATGTATTTTTTCTCCTGAAAACCCAAAAAGGATCCCCATAGAGTACTACGATCATGATATAAATCGTAGGTAGTCCACGAATTTGTATTTTGTAAAAAAAAAAAATACCTACAAACTACTTTACAATGGTCCATTGTATACAATGCCTTATTATTGTGTTTCCTCTTTTGCGGCTTAACGTTTTTCCGTTCTTCCATTAAAAGTGACTGATACGAGCAGGTGTCGATTTATATGTTTATTATAATGATGAATAATTATTAATATAATTAATCGGTTTGTTCAAAATCTCTCGTGGTATCGTTCGCTCTCAGTCTATAGTTGGACCAAGTTCCGCTATGAGGAATTTTAAAACAATGGCGAACTATTTAGTTCCTTTACTGTTCATTTTCTGTTTCAACTATGTGAAATCTGAATCTGATAACTGCAATTTCGGCACTTGCGGCGATTGCATTAGTTATGAGCCTGAAAGATGCGTTTGGTGTTATCAAGTAAGTATCATTGTTACATTTTTATTTTGTAATATTCCACAGCAGATCTGTGGGGTTCTTGCTTAACACACTATCAGTATCAATGGCTTTCATTTAAACAGCTCAACAACATTCATTGCGTTATTTATGTTGTTGAGCAGACATTTTTTTCGAACATATCAAGCAATGGATTAGCAATATCCTTCAAAATGATTCAGATTGTAATTGATAGTGTGTTACGCACTTGGTGCCGTATGTTTCCTTATAGTACGGGCGGTGGCGGTTTTAACAACTTATTTCAAACCGGCTGAAAATCATAACAATAATAGTTTTTTCAACACAGTTGCTCATAAATCGGCTCTTATTACAATGCTTTTAGGTTCTTAATGCAGTGTATTAAACACGCGTGCTTTTTACTTTACATTATCGCACTCGAGTTTTATATTTAACTTCTTTTTTTTTTATCTCCGTAAAGAGTTTTATGTCTAATTTTACCAATACCATAACACAAACTGTAAAAATGCCAACGAAAACTGTTCGGTATCATTTTGAGAATTGTACTTTCCCTAATTGTTTCAATAATTAAAGATAATAACAATACGAGTCTGTTTTTTTCCTTGCAAGTGTGTTGGAAAACGTCGTGTGACACGCGTGTGCATTGATCATTACCCACTCGGCTCCCTTATCGCGTCATCCATAACGAATAAAACCGCCTCTGGGGTAATGACCAAAAGAGCACACTTGTATCATAATGTACTATTTCTTAGTGCATAAGAGATCTGAGCGTCAGCTGCTCCAATAGTGGTGGATTCCAAAGTGTAAAAAATACTTAAAAGAAAAGTAATTAAATTCCGCGCCAAAACCCCATGAGCGTTTTTTGGGATCATCTTCAACTCGAAAAAATTTAAAGCTGCATGAAAGTGAGGGGAATATATTATTTCGCGATGGCACATCAGCATGCGTAACATGACCGGGTTTTATAGAAGGAAGAATAGACAAAATGACAGGTAGACTAGACAAAATTACAGGTAGACTAGACAAAATGACAGCTAGTCTAGACAAAATGACAGATTTCTTTTATTCATCTGTCATTTTGTCTATTCTTCCTTCGATAAAACTCGTTTCTATGGTGGTCATGCTACGCAGGGCTAAATTCTATAATATGGCTTTTGACGCATAATAGAAAAGAAAGAAAGAAAAAGTAGTAATTAGGACTCGCACAGGAATACGCAGTACGTAGTACTAAACTAAACACTCTTAGAACCATAAAAATAAATTAAGCAAAGGTAAATTGTAAATAAAAACAAAGTCCTTGACGAGGCTAAAAGGCCCCTATCTCAGCATAATGCTGCGAAACTTAAATAAAAAGTGTCACAGCGCTAGATTTCTAGTATGATTGATCGTACGAAATTCCTTTTATAAATATATTTGACGCTCTGTATTCTGTAACTTTGGATTCCTCCTTGGGTGCGGCGACTGATTCTCATTCTTATGATTATTGTACGATAAACTACACGCAATTTTATTTGGTTTTATTAAAATCATCGCAAAAATCGAGCAGTCACCTCACGTACTATAATGGTCTTTTGTTTGATATTAAAGTTTGGTTAGGTTTAAGATAGAAACAGTACCTACTTATCATAATCATAATTACTAATTACTTATCATAATACTGTGAAATGTTATGTTACTGTTAAACTGTACTTATCATTAGTAACAAGCTAATACATACTGTTTTCGGAATGGGTTACTCTGTAGGTTTATGTGAGTAAATCTTGAAAAACATAATATGTAGGTCTGTAGGAACGGTCAGCGACTGAAAGATATTAAAATGCTTTTACTTTTCATCCAAGGGTCTATTTCACCGAGGAAATTGAACGCGATCAGTACATAAACTACGTTTAAGAGCTGTCAGTGTCATTATTTTATATGGAATATTTCCATGGAATATGCTCTTGAACGCGTTTTAATGTGCTGAACGCGGTCACAAGTGGCACAAAATTATTCGATACTTATACAGCTTTTCAGCATTTCATGCAATAGTTAAAACTAGTTACGTACCGATTTTCTTTGCTGACTTTAAAAAGAGGAATAACATTCTGAATTTGACTTTGAGTTTCACTTTTGAAAAGCAGTCACTTCACTTTAATGTCTGCAAAGGATAGCTCGGCACCGTTTAACGTGCGATGTGCAGCAGCACATACGTATATCTAAGTAGGTGTCGACCCACATATTTTTATATGTTATGTTTTGCCGCCTATCCGCCAGGTTGACCATGTCTAGGTAAACCATAGATTTATACAGGGTGGCAGGGAAATAGATGAAAACTAAAGCTTAGCATCCAAAGATATGCCCAAAAATACTGAGCTGTCTTCAGGCTTCAATTATTCGACCTTTAACAACACATTCGTTGTCACCGTGTGTGTGCGTAATGTGAGGTAGCGTAACATTGAACCAGTGAACTATTTTTGAGATTGCGCTATTTACATAACAGTAACCAGCTACTGACGTTTAAGTTTAAACAAAAGTAAAGTGTCATCTACAAACAACACTGTATCATGATTATACTTTATGACTTACCTCATAAAGGGTATTCATGATATAGTGTTGTACGTTTATACAAGTCATTAATATTAATAAGAAACAAGAAAGGACCAAGAATTGAGCCCAGTGGGACTCCCATTGTTTCTATAGATACGGGAGATCTTTTTTCACTTATGTCAACGCTCGAATCCTAATTACTCAAGTACCTACGAAGAAAAAATATCGAAACGCAAACAGTTACCTTCAGTGCATGATTCTGGACTCCCTGGCGTAGGTTTTTTTAATAACCGACGAAAAATTTCAACTATTACTAGGAAAGTAGGTAAGTAGGTACGTACATAGTAACATCCAGTCACCAGGTAGTTATAGCAAACAGCCTCATGTTACTCGCTATTTATATTCAAGATACTTACAACTAAATACGCCTAGGTACCTACTACTAGGTATCTACTTGAGTTCAAATTCAAAGACTTGTCGTTATTAATCGGGGGGCACGGTAGTGCCCCCACCAAGTCGAGCGCGAAGCAAACACTGCCGTACCATCCTTTACTGGAACCATTTCGCCGCATTTTCAGGCCCCTATTTGAGAACCTCTGGATAAGACCAGAACGCAGAAATTTTCGTCATCCAGTAAGCTATAATCACATACTTAAAATCCAAAATTTCAAGTCTGTAGGTCATTTAGGTTCGAAGTTAAGCGAAAGCAAAGTTTCGCATTTATGACACTCACTCACTCACTCATGATCATCAGAATAGAACTAGTACTTCCCATAAACTCAGACAGCTGAAATTTGGTACAGAGTTAGGGTTTAATGACCACACAAAGGGAAAACTATAAAAAATAAGATAATCGAAGATCTAGAGCACCTCGTGACCCTGATTAGAAAACACAAGAGCCCAACCAAACTATTAGAGATTGACATACCGCCTTTACAAAAAATATTCAACTGGGCCGCTTCATTTGATGTCAATAATCGAAGGTCTGAAGTATCTCATGAAGAATCCTCAGCTGGTCTTAGCTGTATTAGAGATATGGTAATGCCCCTTCTACTATTGGTACATAAAAAAATCGACTGTCATTGCATTAACTCAGCGTAGTGGGACACATCTTCTAATTTAATCTAGCCTATAGCGTCCCACTGCTGGGCGAATGCCTCCCCTTCTGCTTTGCCCACGTTTCTACAAAAATAAGTGAAATCCCACCAAAAACATTCTGTAAAAAAACTAGGCAAGTCTCGATGGAGCTGCTTGTTTATATCCAAAAAGTAATGAAATCTAGGCAAAATCGTGCCAAGTCTAAGGTACTGCGATTTCTTTATTATTATAGTTAATGTTGTGTGACTTGGCCGTTGAAGGGTACACAAGGGTACAAAACCAGGTGCTCCATGACACCATTGCACCAATTAGTCGCCAGAACCGATACCCATTGACGATGGAAAATTGCCACTTGGAAAATGTATAGGCGAGCCTGAAATAAAAAGTATAAAAAATATTTCCAGTACAGACGGACTTCTAATCATAGAATGTTCAACGGCCAAGTCACACAGCATTAACCATAATAATAAAGAAATCGCAGTAAGGAACCTTAGACTTGGCACGACTTTGTCTAGATTTCATTACTTTTTAGAGATCAACAAGCAGCTCCATCGAGACTTGGCTAGGTTTTTACAGAATGTTTTTGGTGGGATTTTTATTTTACATAATCTGTATCCACTATAATTTATTTTAGGACGTAGTCAATGATCGCCGATGTCGCCCCCTAAGTTACACGAACTCAACTAAATCTTGGTGTAAGGATGGATTTCTAGTCAATCCTCAGCCAATATCGACTACAACCCAGGACCAAGGTTTTGGTGAAATGAAAGATGGCTTCGAAGTCCAATTCAAGCCACAGCTGATCAAAATGAAGGCACGTCCAGGGATTAAAATGACATTCAATATGTCTTTCAAACCAGCCAAAGATTTTCCTTTAGATGTGTATTATCTTATGGACATTTCTTATACAATGAAAAAAAAGATGGCCGACTTGAAAGAACAAGCAATAGAAATTTATAAGGACTTGTCAGCTTACACGAATAACGTTAGACTGGGAATCGGAAGCTTTATCGAAAAACCTGGCTTCCCGTACTTTGACCCTAATAAGTAAGTTACTTAATTTTGTAAATTTAAAGTATCAAAGATGTAATTGAAATAACTCTAACTCGAAAAATGGTCGTCGTTCATATGTCAATAAGTAAATAAATAATTAAAATAACTCTCACCCGTTGCGGTTTGAGTTTTATAAATTATTTATTTTATTTTATTTCATATGGGAAAACAAACAGTAGTAAGCTATATTAAAAATGAACGAAAATAACTTCACATTTAACTTAACCCAAAACTGCTTCCATTCTAGGCACAACAGTCATGCTTTTAAAATTGACGTTCCGTTAACAGAAGATATGGAACTATTCAAGTCGATGATTGACCACATTAAGTTCGGATCCAATTTCGATGATCCGGAAGCTGGATTAGATGCTCTAATGCAAGCAATGGTATGCATAGATGAAGTAGGTTGGAGACCGGGTGCGAGGCGCATCATAGTACTATGTACAGATTCAACGTATCACAGTGCAGGTGACGGGAAAATTGTAGGCGCCATCAAACCGCATGACATGCGTTGCCACTTGGAACATAACGTATACTCCGAAGCCTTGACGTATGACTATCCGTCTGTAAGCCAGATCAATCAAGCGGCAACAGATGGCAACTTTAGAATAATATTTGCCATAACCGAAAATAAACAAACTAATGTAAGTACCTACATAAATTATAATAATAATTATCCTCCTTTTCGATCACGGTGGCCAATTTCAAAGGACACTGAAGCACGCAGGAGATAATATGTGCGCATCAGTGTGCAAGCACTCTGCTGTCAATTGATAATATACATTGATGATAAGTTAAGACAAGCCAGCTAATCTTCGATCGATCGACAATTAACGCTTGTTCACTTTAAAATTCAGACAACCCCTGAAAAGGAATACCAGGAATTAGCCAACCAGATAGTTGGAGCCAAATATGCAAAATTGGAAGGCGGCACAAGTGTCATTAAGATTATCAAAGAAGCCTACGAGGTGAGAAAAATAAAAAATATATGTAGACTTGTAGATGTATAGAAGTAAACCAACTGGGCATGTAACGTGTGTTATTAAAATTTAAATCTCTTTCTAGGAACTTGCAAACAGTGTACAGTTGAAATTTCAAGCACCGTCTTTTGTAGAGGTAAACATAGACCAGGACTGCGAGTCAGAACACAAGAGAAATTGTGAAAGTCCTCACAAGCAGGTAGTCAATATAACAGGGACCCTGAAAGTTACATCATGCCCACCTAATGATGCTAGGAAGCTGACGCATAACGTCACGGTCAATCCTGTGGGGCTAGCTAATAAACTCATCATAGAGTTGGATGTAGACTGTGAATGCGATTGTGAGAAGCTAAAAGATGTGAGCACTGCCGAAAAATGCTACAATTCGGGGTATTTGCAATGCGGCATTTGCAAATGTAATCCGGGAAGGTAAAACACAATATAAAAATACGTTTAATTACCAGCAGTTTATGATATGATAATACCTACCATATTATTATTTGTTATTATTTTATTAAGTAAAAATTGATTGTATAAAGATGGGTCTTAATTTTTTAAGATATGGCGTCGACTGTCGATGCGACGGCTCATCCAGTGCTCACACGGATATGGGGAAATGTAAATTGAATACCGACGATGCAAAACTATGCAGCGGTAGAGGAAAATGCAGGTAAATTACCAGATTTAATCATATACAATAACGACATAAAGATCCACGGAAGATGTCCTAACAAAATATTCGCCTCTTGGGGAACCAATTGGGCTGCATAGATGAAAAAAGTATTTTCAATATTGCAGTTTTAGCTAACCTTGTGCCTTAAATGTTGTGTTCTTATTCATTCAGATGTGGAAAATGCGAGGGTTGCCAAGCAGGGTTCTCGGGTGACTTTTGTGAGTTTGATGATAACTCATGTCCTAGACCGAAAAATAATCTATGCTCTGGACATGGTATATGCCAACGAGCGCAATGCCAATGTGACGCGCATTGGACCGGGACAGACTGCAGTTGCCCCGATCATAACAAGGACTGTTACGCGCCATATTCTAAGGAGGTACATAAATCTTTTTACATAAAACTACAAACTGTATCCTGAAACAGTTTTCTTGATACAGTTTGTAGTTTATTTGCAAGGATAGGTTACACACCTCTCCATGCAACGAAAGCGCATATTTCCGTTTAAAATGTAGAAAAAAGATTTATTGTGTTTAGCTATTTGAAATTAAAAAAATAAACTTGCGTTTAACTAACATAATTATTCTGATTGTTTTAGGTCTGTTCTGGACAAGGCAAATGTGTTTGTGGCGTGTGCCAGTGCGACGTAGTAAAGGGAAAAAACGAAACATACTCTGGAGCATTTTGCGATAGTTGCGAAGAATGCGCCGAAAGGCGCTGTAAAGAATTTGAAAACTACGCTTACTGTAATTACATGCACGAGAATGACAAAGCGTTCTGTGACCAAGAGAACAACGGAACGACCAAAGGAATAGATGTTTTCTTTGTGAACAAAACTGATTTTAATGGTCCAACACTGTATATGGCAAAATGGTGCATGAAAGATTTGGACAGTCACAACGGCACTTACATGGTCTTTAAATACCAATACGAAAAAAATGATTTAAAAATTACGATTCAAAAGGAGTTAGAAACACCACCCGAAGCTAATATTTGGAGTAAGTTTTGTTTGTTTTTCAAAGCAGTCGAAGGTATGCAGTGGTAAATAAAGCCCGGGTAGTGCCACAAAACGGCGACGATGCAACATAAGTTGGAATTTTGGAGATTTTTATATTATAAGTATTGCTAAATCCGCGACAAATTTTTCGCGATCGAATTTACATTCATTTGTCTCACCCTCATTCATAAACTCATACCCTTCTTGTTAAATACGTGAGCTATCTTAAGTGATTAATATCCCTTGCTCAAAAGATATACTCGTACTAAGCTACTGCTTTAAAAATCCCTATTTTCAGTACATTACAATCTGGTTGTATTCATGTTTGCAGTTGCGGCTGGCTCGGCGATAGGCTTGGTCCTATTGATTGGAATATTAACGGTCATTATCTGGAAGATTCTTGTAGACATACATGACAAAAAAGAATATCAGAAATTCTCAACAGAAGCATTAGCTCAAGGTTATGATGTTTCACAGAATCCATTATACCTTGACCCTTCTATTAACTTTTCGAATCCAGTATATAATAATCAATGTAATTGATGAAGCAAACAAGGAAAAATGTATTAGGCATGTGTCAATGATATATATATATCTAGAAGAATATTTGAGGAAAACAAACAGGATTAGTCCGAAATAGTCGAAAAAGACAAATTATCACTCTGTTTTGTTGTTTATGTTGGATACAATCAGAAACTATATTTTTTTGAGTCTATATCTAGTCTGTAAGATATATTATACACATAGCTTTTTAAGCTTACTTTCAATTCATTGGGAACCTTTCAGGACCCATGACTGAACAAAATTATGAATGTGCTCACATTCATAATTTTAGAACAAAATTATGAATGTGCTCTGAACAAAATTATGAAGTATTTTTGCAGGCAATTCTGTTTTTTCGGGCGATAGTGCCCGTTTATTGAAAATAAAAATCACTTTCATTTTAAATTTTATTAGGTAGGTACTTAAAATTTGTACAGTATCCCCCGCGTAATTTGAAATAAATATGTAATAAATTATATAAATAAAAATTATAAAAATAAGTTAAAAATCTTTGACAAATTTTGTTACAAAATGTTCACAGCAGCACACCGACGTCGTGTATGTAAATTACAAATATTGTTCAACAGAACCTTTTAGATGAGATAGTTAACATCTTCGTTTAAAACAATGTTTCCAGTGCCCTTTCAAAAATCGCGACGGATCCTTCCAAAAGAGAAGAAGTAACTCCGGTCTTATGAAGTATAGAAGAATATAGTCTTTGAGTTTGTTTAGATTTCGACATTCTGTACTGTCAAAGGAATAGAATGTGGATGCAGAATGCCAAATGCCGTTAGTGCGTGTATTTTACTTTTTGTTCGCGAAGCGAAGCGGTTGCCGGTCGTGCGAACGGCGCAGCCGAGTCGGGGGTTCGTCGTTGTATGTCGGTCTCCTCTCGCGACGTTCCTCAACGTCGAGTCTAGCAAGGGTCGCCTGAGATAAAATTGAAGCATGAACTTGATTTTATAAAAATGCGGAAAGCTAAATTGCCAATTGCACCAGGTAGGTGCAAAGGGGAGGACTATGTTCATCAATTTAGCAGTTGTAAGTACTAGAACTAGGAAAAGTGGAATAAATAAGTAATTAATATAATTGTCATCATATTACTAACTCTGTTGCTTTCGGGTCGTGGGCGACGCACCGTGGCTCTAAGTCCGACGTTGGACAGTTTGGGAGCGAGGTGCCCCGCAGATGGCCGGCTGTTTTCCCTCATATTCGCGATGCATCCGCAACTGACAAAAGCCCAATGATTACAAATTATACATCTACCACATCATAATCTACTATAACTAAGAAAATTATTTCTTAAGTATTATCAATAAGTATAAAAGTTGTCAAAGATGGACATATTTTTAGGAAAGGACGAGGTTTTACAACTTTCTTTTAGTCCATTGCATTTATTTACCCTTGACGCGGTTCTTGGGGTGTTTTCACGCACGTGACGCCCTTAGTCAAGCCACATGTAAATATAGCAGAAAACAACAATTCTGCCGTTGCCCTTATCAAGTCCTGCGCAGAATTAAGCTGATAGGAAATTTCAAAGAAAATCATGTTGAAATGGACGAGCAATATTGATACATACGCGTCTCGCTCAGCATTAGCGTTTGGTGCTGGTGGCGATGCAAAACGTTCATCAGGGTTAGGACTGGGGGCTCTAGAAGATGCAGGAGTTCTGCGACAAACCGCCTCTAATACCTCTTGCAGGCGCCGGCGCTCCTCCATCACTTTGCGATCTAATTCCGTTACTGTTTATAATCATAATAATATGTTAACTAAGTTAGGGTATGGCGTTATAATAGTACTAGCTTTTTTCAGGGTTGTCTGTGATTTGGGCCCTCTATGAACGTGGCGAAAAAAAGGGTCAAATGAAATGTACTCGATTTGACTAGTGTATGACATCATTCAGTAGGTTTTCTTGTTTGTTCTCTTATTTGCCTCGTTCGTCGCCTGTCTGTCTGATTGTATAGAAGTCCCGAAACAGAAATGTTGAAGGAATTAATTGTTTTGGTATAAAATGAAGAATAATGAAATACATGCAACAGAGAGAGGTGAATTTAAATGTTCATGGATAACCGTGATATGCATATGAAAAGAGAATGAATGTTAAGATGACGGCTGGCTGATGAGAATGAATGTTAAGATGACGGCTGGCTGATGAGAATGAAAGAGAAAAACAAATTGCGGCGACTCCAAGGCTGTAAAAGTTCATGCAACATGGAAGGTACATTATACTTCATTGCTTTGAAGACCACGTTCGCGAGGACGTAAAATAGGTATCGCGGCAGGAAATTTTCGCGCACTGAATTTTCAACTCTCGGTGTTAACAACAGTGTGTTTTTCGACGCGCTGTTGACGCGACATAATGCACTATATTGGGTTATCAACGCTCCGCTTAACACCGAAACCTGAAAATTCTGAGCGCGAAAAATCCCGCCGCGAATTTGATTAGGTAACTATATTAAAATAAATGGAACTGTCAATAGGCAATTTGGTTTGAAGATACAGAAAACCCGATAACAGGAAAACCGAAGCTAATTAGGTAAAACAACAATGTATTTAAAATTGTTGTATCACAAAATACTATTTGTACGAACATTAAAATAGATAAGCGCTATTCCTGCAAACAAAAGGAAGGAAAATGAATCCAAATAAACAAATTACTGTGTTGTTGTGCGTTCCGTTGCTTATTCATGAGTTCCAAAGAGTCTATCCTCCTTTGGTGTGCCTCTTCTTTAGTAAGTTTCGTTTTCCAAGTGCGACATACTTTTAGATGGAGAAATGACAGCTCTTGGGTGTCCAGAGCCTGAAGAGCGTCCTGCTTCCCAGGTCCCTAAATGTACATAGTATCTATTTTAAACGGGAAAAACTAAAATCAATGAGTAAATGATTTATCCTTTTCATAAATTATTGACCTATTGGTTGACTGTCAAGGTAAAGCATGTAGGCGATTTGATTTTGGATTTATCTTTTCATTATATCAATCTACCAAGGTTCAAGCCCGCTAGCGATCGTCACTTTACTATCGTTTAACTTAACATATGACGTAAGTACTTAAGTAATGTCACGATCTACAATTAAACCACAAAAGGTACACGATTCGTGTCTTTCACCACACAATCCTCACCTTTAAAAACTTCATGAAAATCAATTTTGTAAAAATAGTCGCATAATGATTCCGAAGTTATAACAATAAGTTAGTGAGGATCGTGGGGTGAACGTCTCCACACAATCCTCACCTCATGCAAGCAAAAGGCTGGGAGTTTCGACTTGGTTTCAATTCCAAAAAAATTACAAAAAACAGTAGTAAAGCTAGGCCAAATCTCTAAAATAGTTTGCACTGAGGTGAGGATGGTGTGAACACGTTCACCCCACATTGCTCACAAACTTATAGCTATAACTTCGAAATCATGAGACAATTTTTACTATTAATGACAATTTTTTGGCATTTTCAAAATTGATTTTCATGAAGTTTTTAAAGGTGAGGATTGTGCAGTGAAGGACAATACGTTTCGTGTTTCTGTATTATCACGAGCGTCGCGCCACAGAGTAAACCCGAGATCAAAGCTCGTAAGTTAAAAAAAAGTTTTATGGTATTGGATGGACTTGTAAATCAAAAAAATTCGAACCATGGTAATTAATACAAAATAGGCAAGGCATTCCAAGGTTGTCAATAGCTTTATTTTAGATCTCACTATCACGTGTTCGTATTTCCAAAGATAGACTATGATTGGCGAAGAAATTACTGCAATAAGACTGTACTTAGAGTAGAACTCAGAAAAAAACTCTTACTTCTGCATTTACATTCAACATCTTATTAGCGATGTATTTTAAATATGTGTGTTCAGCCAATTTTCGCTGTTCAACATCAACTTGTTCGAATATGTTGCGTATTGTGTCCGATATGTTTACGTCAAGGGAGCAGGTACAGGGACCGTTCAAGCGTGTCTTTGGCTTAACATTAATCGCCTCCACTGTAGTCGTTGTCAACATCCTAGTATCGCCTCGACACTTCCTTCGCTTCTTAATTTCCGGGGATGTAATTTTTATTGGTTCCTGTATAGTTAAAAGAACTTCTTAATTTAATTTTTTTGTGAATAAAAACGGCTGGTCATTTCGTGCTTGCAATATTATTTATCGCACCAAATAAAAATAAAGTTGGTTTCGTTTGACATGAAGCTTCTTCATGTCAAACGAATGTTGTGTCTATGTTCGCCATTTACGCGAACGACATGGCTGACTAACACCCTCCCGTGTTCGTTCAGTTGCCTGTGCTAGCCACGGCCACGGTATCTGTTTCGAACAACCCTCGACCTTGGCAGGCTTCGGGGCTTACAGTTGTGATGTTGTTATTGTATCACTACAAAATAAGTTGTTTTCATTTATCATGGACGTACAAATTACAATGATCCCAAAAAATAAACGAACTGATAAATTAAAGTAAATACACAGTGTAAAAAGGCCCATCACATAGCCATTATCTACGCATTCTGTACACATCAAGCTATACATTTCCAGTGATAGCTGACCTCGCATTGTATAGGCTTTTCGTACAATGAGAAGTCAGCTTATTCTGGAAAGGATGTTACTTTGTTACGCAAGTACATCAAGCAAAGTAACATTGTGCACAAATTGCTTTGAATTATTTTTTATTTTTGATGTATAAGTTTACGGCATGCGGCAGCGCACAATGTAACCCACTCAAAACATTATGCATGCAACGGTACAGGAGTCGTGGGGTGTAATTTTTATTTATTTTATAATTTAAAATGTTTTCGTAAAAAAGGTACAGGACAGCAAAAAAAAAAACACAATGACGGAAAGTACAAGCGACTGTCTGCTTCGTTAAGCGCCTTTTTACAGCGGGTTATTTCATTAATAAATGTGAGTATAAAGTAACTTACCTCATCTAAACATAAATTCTTCGAGTTTTGAGCTTTTGTTTTCAATGCTCGATTTTCTTTTTCTAATTTATCTGCCTTTCTCATTGCTTCCATACTCATCGTTCTTAAATTTTCTACTTCGCTTTCATGAAATTTAATAAGGTCTTGCAGTGTTTCTTCGTGTAGGCTTTGTATGCTTTTTACTCCCTGATTGTGTTCATTTATTATGCTTTTTATGTTGCTGTCATACTGCATTTTAATAGCTTCAATTTTTTTCTTATAATCTTTTTCAATGTTTTCTAGGGCCCTTGTTAAAGTGTTTATCTGTATTTCATAATCATTATTAATATCTAATTTAGCCATAATGCTACGTTCAGCGTACGATTTTTGTGGACTTTTGTCAATAGATTTAGTATTACTTGAAATAGTATTGTATTCAGTAGATGACATCTTATATTCGCTTAGCTTGGATGGGCTAGAATCAGCTCTTTCTCTTTTTTTTATTAAATTAAATATCTCGTCACTCCTGGTCTTGCGCAACTCTTTAGCAGTATAATATTTTTCCACATTGGGGTCGATTTCACCTTGGACGGTATCCATAATGTATTCTAATCCAAAGTTTTGTCTCATACCAATTTGGGGATCATTTTGGTTTTGTTCTGGCTTAAGTAGAAGAACATCGGCTCCTACTCTCGAAAGTTTATGATGAGATTCGTTACCAAAAGGTGTAGAAATTGTAGCCTTTTTCCTAGAAATTTGAGAATGCTTTTGTTTTGATTTGTCGCTTTCCAATTCAAAAGCTTCTTCATTCGTCTCCATTATTCTAGGTCTGGCAGTATCTTCACCTGAACCCACTCTTAAATAATTGTACGATTCCAAATACTGTTTGTCTTCGTCAGATATAGTTGGCAACGAGACTATTCTATTTTTTCCATCTAAGCCTTCATTAAATTTAGTGTCCGAGTCAGAAAGTTGATTTGGGGATGAGTAAAGTGCGAGCGAATATGAATCAAATGATTTCTTGTCAACATCCGATGTAGTATCAACAGAAGCACTTTCCGTTATAATTAATGGTAGATTTATTTTTAGTTTATGCTTTACACTAGCTTCTTCAGAGTTTTGTTCATTTTCGTGAGAAATGAACGAATCTTCTTTAATGTTACTCCTAGGACGAATTTTGTCGGCGTTTATTCCTTTTTTTGTTGGATGAACAGTTACGGCCTCGATTACTATATCTGTATGCCCTTTGTCTGACCATGTTCCTTTTGATAGTTCTTTATTATTATTTGAACTGCTGTCACTGTCTTTGTAAATAACAAACAAATCTTTGTCAGTCGATTTACTTGATGAAGATCCTTCGTAAGTTTTACTTTCTCTATATTTACTGATTATATTATTATCTGTTTTAAAACTTTCACGTGTTGCTGCATATCCAGTAGATTTTCCTTGTCTATGGGACGCAATCTTACCGGTGGTTATATTTTCTGACTCATCATTTCCTTTTGAAGAACTAGTATCTTGTGATTGTCTATTATAAATATCGATTAAATTATTGTCCTTTGCATTAGCGGATTTTGTTCCTGACTCTCGAGGCTTTTTGGCTGGACTACTCGTCGTCGCTATATTTTCAGTTTTTTCTTTGTCAGTGAAGCTATTTATAGAATGTTGTTCTAGTCTTCTTGTGCTTAAAAGCTTCATTTTGTAATCAACATAACTGCTTCGCACGACATCAAACGGTTGTTCGACAGCTGCCGATAATATCTGTACTTCATTTCCTAAGAGTAGGTTTTTCACCTTCCTTTCTTGTTGAGTATACCTTTGTTCCAGTGCAAGTGGTAGTTTATTCACTTTCACTGTGTTTATGCTATCAAATTTTTTCTCTTCTGTCATTGTCGCACTTGATTCTGAGGTTTGCATCTTATTTACTTCAGCAGATAGCTTTTCCTTGTCCGTTTGACTTCCCATATTTCGATAAATACCCATTATTTTTGCCTGAGCTTCCTCGTTACGTGGTCTCTTTAAAACTTCTAATTGCTTTTGCAATTCCGCCACTTCTTTCGATTTCATCCCTAAGTCTGCTTTAATTTTTTCCATAATTATTGATTGATTGGTTTTATCTTCAGTCATACTATGCAACTTTTCATGCAATTCGCCATTCCTTTTAATAGAGTTTTCATAAAGATCTTCCACCATGTTTGTGCTATCAACATTTTTCTCTTCTGTCATCGTTGCATGTGATTCTGAGGTTTGCATCTTATATACTTCAACAGAAAACTTTTCCTTGTCCGTTTGGCTTCCCATATTTCGATAAATATCTATTATTTTAGCCTGAGGTTCTACGTTACGTGTTTTCTTTAAAACTTCTAATTGTTTTTGCAAATCCGCCACTTCTTTTGATTTCATCCCTAAGTCTGCTTTAATTTTTTCCATAATTATTGATTGATCGGTTTTATCTTCAGTTATACTAACCAACTTTTCTTGCAATTCGCCTATCCTTTGAACAGAGTTTTCATAACGATCTTTAAGAGTTTGCAGTTCGTCTTTTAATTTAGAAATGTAGCTTTCAGTTGATTTATTTATTCTTTCGATAATCAGTTTTTGATTCAATATTGTTGCCTCTAAATCTTCAATTACACCTTTATCAGTAGCGATTTGCTTTTGAAGTTTGGCTTTGAGATCAAATAGTTCTGTTTCCATTTTTTGTTTATCTATGATTGCATCCTCTTTCTCGCTAATAATTTTTTGCTGCTCCTTTTCGACAATTTTCTTTGCTTTATCCGCTTTGCTTAAAAGTAACTGCGAAGATGTTTTTACTTTTAATAATGTTTGTTCCAAAGAGGAGTTCTTAATAGTTCTCGCCTTGAAGGATTCTCTGATCCTATCTAGTGACGCTAAGATATCTTCAACAGTGCAGGTATTTGGTGTTAAGGCAGTATCACCGACACTTTCCAACTCGAGTTGCTTTATATCAGTCACAATCATCTCTCTTTCATTTTGTAAGTGTTTCATTTGAGATGCGTATTGATAGTTATTTCGTGAAGATTCATCAGATTTAACTTGTGTTTCTGATAACTGTTCGACTAGAGTGAAATTTTCATTTTGAAGTTTTACTAATTCCAGCTTCATGTTATGTGTTGCTCTTGAGTCTAAACAAATAAAATAAATCAATAATATTGATAAATCATTGGAGGCAGGTTGTCTTTGTCTATAATATAATAACATAATGAGCTAGAAAATACAAGGTATAAAGTTAAAGGAAATATAGTAACACTCACGGTGTGCTTCAATATTTTGTAAGGTATCAATCTTCTGCAGGCTAAAATCTTGCATTTGTTCACCAGCGCTGATAACTTCATCCAAGCTACTGTGAAGCCTGGATACTTCTTCTTCCAATTTGTTTATATGGTTTTGTAAATTTGCTATTTTGCCATCCCGAGCCAAAATGTCATCACTTAGACCAGATATTATATTCCCCTAAAAAAAAAAAATTGTACATTCTGGGTCCTGGTTGTATAGTCATGTGCCTGTTAAGCCACACCCTTCTCACTATTTAGCTGTATAAAGGCTTTTTGTAGTCTTTTTCCAATATTTATTTGATAATGATTTGGAGAAGAGACATATATATCAGAAGGAACGTATTATTTTGTGAATTACTCTTTTTTGGCCGAGTCCCGAGTAAGCACAAATAAAATTAGTTAACATGGTTCTGGTGAGGAGATAAGAAAGGCAGACAACTAAAAAAAATTATGCCCTAAAAAAGTTTGAGGTTTAGAATGTTGTGTTGTTTTAGTATATAAATGTTGTACATGAACAAAATTATAATTCTATCCCCGCGTCCTAACCTAAAGCAATCGTTGCGCGAGTAAGCGATCGACTCGATTGTTTGTATGAATTTGACGTAATGTCATATTGCAACCCCAACCTTTTGCATGTCACTTTTTGTTCGAAAACGACGACCGTGTACTTGCCGCAAAGATCGCTTTTTATGAGGACGCGGTATATGAATTACTATAAAAATGGCTCATGCTAATGTTATGCGCGACAAGGTAAGGCACATTGAAGTACACAATAATTATTTAAAATTGAACTACTACGAGATTGATGACATAAGCAGAGATCCCTACAACCATATGGATTTAAAATATGTAAGTTATAATTATATACTATAAGACCCGATAGTACATACTGATAAGTCTAGATCGTCGTGTAGGTCCCTAATTTTCTGCTGGTTCTGTAGTTTTTCTTGCCGCATCACTTCGATTTCGCCCATTATGTCTTTGAATGATTCCGACGTAGAGCTGGACTTTTTAATAACCTGGAAAAAAAAACACCAATAAAATTCCTCATAAAAGTTGCGAAACGATGTCAATATGATGTTTGTATAAATCACCTGTTTCCTTGCACCTATTAAAGCGTGCTCTAAGTCCTCGCTATGAGTTAATAAGTTTTGACTATGACTATACAACTCCGAGTTCTCTGTCTCCAGCCTCCTTAGATCAGCCAATTGTCTGTTCAGTTCAGTTTGTAAATTCTGATTCTCGCGACTCATTTGATCAATTGTTCTTTTCAATTCTCCGTTTTCTGTTTCTATATTTTCATAATGTTTAATTTTATCTACTAATTCAGCACTTTCTTTTTTTATTAGGTTTAGTCTACTTTGGGTAATCATTTTCTCGCTTTGTAAGGTTTGTATAGCATTTGTAGCTGTGGATTGTTTCGTCTCTAAATATTTAATATGTTCCAATAGTTCTCTATTTTCTTCAATTTTTTTCTCCAATGTGTTGCACAAATGGTTCGATTCCTCCGTTTTGTTTACCTCTAGTATATTTTTATCGTTTGATAATTTCGCAAAATCTTTTTTCAAAGCTTCTAACTCTTGCTCTAAACCATCAGCTCGACTGCATTGCTGTACTAATTTTTCATTTTCTAGTTTCAAATTATTTAAAGTTTGCAGCAAATTGTCCAAATCTTGTTTTTTCTCCATTAGATCTTTTTGGATTGCATACTTTTCACTATAAAGCTTCTGATGAGCTTCACGAATTTTAGATATTTCGCTATCCTTTGAGCCTTCTGATTTCTGTAGTTTCTCAATCATTTCCTCGCTTTCTGTTTTAGTTATCTGAATAGAATGTATTGCATTTTCAAGATCATCAGACTTTTCAATCAATAAATTTGTGAGGCGCGTTTTCTCTTCAAAAAGTTTATCGTGTGAATCTTGTAAGTTTTGCAGTTTAACTGTTAAATTTTCATAATCCCTTATTTTATCTTTTAGCTCACCACTTTCTTTTCGAGCTAAATCAACTGACGTTTTATATCGCTTATTATGATCTTCTAAGCTATTGATGCTCTCGACAGCATATTCATTAACATCATGTAATCTTTCAATCTCTTGTAGGAGAGCAGAGTTATTGCTTTCTCGGCTATCTAAATCATTTTTCAATTTTCTGTTTTCCTCAATACTAGCCAATAGTAAATCTTGTAGTTCTTTGTTATTTTGTAACTGTTGTTCCAAAGATTTTGTTACATCAGCTTTTTTATGGATAACCTGATCATAATCTTTAACTTTATCTAACAACTCTTGACTTTCTTGTCTGGCTACTTGCAGTGATTGTAGTGCTTCCAACTTTTCATTTTCAAATCTGTCTCGTAATTCATTCAGTTGTTTATATAAGTTTCTATTTTGATATCTCTCCTTTTCTATGTCTTGGATTAATATATTTATTTCTTGCGATTTATTTTTGATGACGTTTATCAAATTTTCTACAGCATTCGATTTTTCAGCCACGTCTTGGTTCAAATGTGTAGCTTCTTCTATTAAACTCTCATTATACTTTTCCAAATAGTCATTACGTTGTAAAGTTTTTTCATACGTGCCTGAAATTAAATAACTTTCATCAAATAGTTTAGTTTACATCACATAACATCACGCCTGTGATGCCAGAAGGATTAGGCAGAGGCGTACATATATTACACCCACATTTCGCCAATTATGTTTATGTCCCATGTAATAGGGGCGAGTTTATTGCCATCAACCGGGCACAAATCCAGACTCCGGGCTGCTACTGAGAATTTCTAGATAGAATAACCCAATATCACTTTGGCCGACCTGGGAACCGAACATGCTCAGCCAGTCCAGTCCAGTATTTTAGTTAACCTTTCATAAATAACCACAGCTGAACACAGATATCAACCTATTCTTTGCATACGATTGCAGTATAATTATTTTTATGATTGTTTTTTTATAGTCGACCTCGTATATCACTTTGCCCCTCATGGTTGAATATCACTTGCTTCAAGACTAATGTGACAATTAGATACAGAGCCGACACCCAAACATAAAGAGTTGCACCACGTGATAAGTCATACATCAATGTTCGATTTTACGAGCCACCCACGGAAATAAAATTAAGTCTAGGTATAGCCATTGTGTCTACGATAACTTTTCACCGATACATGGTAGGTAAGCAGGGTAAATCCAAGTGTGCGATGGTTTAATCCGAAACTATAAGAAAAATACTAAATAGTCTCAGGGCCGATTACGATAAAAATTAAAATTGAATCATTGGATTATTGTAAAATTTGGTTATCCAAGGTCACCCGTACCAATGATAACCAATAAAAAAAACGAATGGTGCACGTTCTATGAATGCTTAAAAATATTTATTGAAAATCCACATGCGTGTCAGACAACGCGCAGTGCAGAATGAATATTTGCGCAGGCACAGTAGGTATAAATTTTTTGCCACTTTGATACTTTTATATACACTTTTATATGGTGTGAAAATGCAGTATATTTTTTTCCAAATCAACGGTTTAACTCCTGACTAGGTTAGTTAAATTTTTCAATAATCTAATATACACTATATTAGATTATTGAAAAATTTGAAAGAAAAAAAAACTAAGCATTTTTTTTCTTATAATTTCGTATATGGCCATTCCACCCCCACTTGGAAAACTCACCCCGTTTGAGGCATTTTTAATATTATTACGAATTACTTTACTTTTCCAATCTTCTATTTCCAGCTTGAGCTCATTGATAAGTTCTAGGTGATGTTGGTAGTGTTTTTGTATGTCTTCTTTTTCTTCCTCATTACACAACAGGGCATCCCTTAAATTTTTAATTTGTTCTTTTGAAGATTCAATTTCATCTAGCAATGCTAATGAATTTGTTTGTGGTTCTCGTGAGTAAGCCTGAAACAATAATATTTATATAAAAGATAAAGTAGATAGAGGTGATGAGGTCCTGGGTTCGATTCCCAGGTCGGGCAACGTGTTATTGGGTTTTTCTATCTGGAATTTCTCAGTAGCAGCCCGGAGTCTGGATTTGTGCCCGGTTGATGGCAATAGGCTCGCCCCCTATTACATATGGGACTTAAAAACATAACCCAACCCTTCGGGGAAACAAGGCGTGATGTTATGTTATGTAAAGTAGATAAAACATTTGTCTTCTATTACTGACATATTAATTAATAATAATTTTAAGAGAAACGCTAGTATTAATATCACGTGAAAATACGTCAAGACCATTCCACCATTCCGTAAAAATCTCACCGAGAAAACTTAAGGCCAAACCCAATAACGTATCCATCCAATTTTGGCGTACTGGAGATAGAAAAACCTATCAATCTCTGGTTTTAACGTCCCAATAAAGCCAAAGTATGCGGCTCTATAACGTGTTGACACATATTTGTTTGACAGGGACAGATAGAATTGTACTGTCTATCATCAGTAGCGATCTGTCTTAGGTGATTGGGTTTGGCCGTTAGTCCTTTCAAAGTTATTTCACCAATAGCAACCTTATTAAACGACAATAAATTCACTATGATTTTGACAGTGATGTAAAATCACAGGTAAAATTAGTGTGAAAAAGGAAGAAAGAAGACACTATGAAAAAAATCATCCGGTATTAAAAGATCTCATAAGTGTGCTAAATACTTTGCTGCATTATTTCCGGTAACCGAAGGCGGTTTACCGATGCATTAATAAAAAACTTACCTTTTCCTGTTCATGGTCAAGCAGCGTATCAATCTGTTGTAACAAACTTTTTATTTGTTGCTCTTGGCACATAACTCTGCAATCAGCTTCCTTTAACTTGCATAGTAAAGCATTTCTCTCTTTTTCAAAATCGAGTGAAGCCTCATTTATCTTTTTCTCTAACGAAATGTTTTCAGACCGCAAGCCATCCATCGCTTCAGATTTTATGTGATTAATTTCTACTTCAGCTTTTAATTCTGTCTCTAAATTGGAAGTCTCATCAGTTAGTATAAGATATTGTTCTTTCAACGAGTCAAGATCGGCGGAACGCTTTCGAAAATGTTCTCTTTCATTCCATAGAGAATTATATTCGTGCATTTGTACTTTCATGCTATCATATTCTTTTTCCATTTCTTCATATTGATTACAACGTTTTTCTAAACTGTCCTTTTCGTGTTTTAAGGTTTCATAATATGCAATTAATTCCTCGTAATTATCTTGTAGTTTTTTTAAACGTTTAAGGTTTTCTTTGTCTATACTGTAAGGGTTGTCGACAGTTAACCCTTCGTATTTAAGATCTTCATCAGGTACAAATGAAGCATTGTCTTTGCAGAGAATTTCTTTCATTTCGTCGTTTTGTATAATATCGGCAACAAGTTGTGCTCTTTTGTTATCTAGACTGGGTTGTTTTGCTTCTGCTGATGTTAGTGCATAAGTCTGAACTCGAGACTGTGATACGTCAACACGATAACAAGTACAATCTTCAGTATGTTGATTTGGGTGTGCAATAAAATCTTGGGTACAAGGAGATATCAATGCAAAGCAAAATTTTTCTAAGACTTTCAGTTTGAAGAGAATTTTACCTACAGTATCAATAGAACGAAGATCTTTACCAGCAGTCTAAAAATAAAGAATATTATGAAATAAAAGTAACTTGTTGCTTCATTTATAGAGGCCGTGCGCACTGGGCGACCAACCTTATAACAGTAAAACGTTGGTCGCTGTGGTGTTTGGTAGTGGTGATCAAAGTCGTGGTCGTGGTCAACCAATGCACGGAATATAACAAAATTTATGGGTGTTACAAACCAATAACTCCAAGTACTGTCTATACTTCTCATTTTTGCAAAGAATAACAAATATTTTTACTAATGCTGTGTATATGTGAGCAAATATGCAATAAGGTTCATAAATATCACTTTCCATAACCTGTAACAGTAACAATAGATTTTAAAAACGGTAGGGTTAGAAAATATTTAGACAACCAAAAATTAACGGTTACATACAGCTATCGTATTTTTCATAGCGTTTAATTTTGCGTCTTTTGTAATAATTATGCCTTCCATTTCGTCGATTCTTGGATCTTTAACGACTGTTAATTAGAAACGAGAAGTGTTATTTAAACAGTATAAAAACTGGGCCGAAATTGGTCTCACAATAAAGGGGGTCTATAATCCACCGTTACACCTGCCGACCTATTCTATAAATTCTCACCTTGAAAACTTAGGTGAAGTGATCTTTAAGTATCTTAATATGTCATAGAATCCCCAGCATCAGCACAGCGATTCTGTAAAATCTCACTGTGAAGACTTGCGTGGAGTGAGCTGTCAGTGTCATGCCGTCTTGGTCAATCCCTAGCATCAGTGGCACTGACAGCTCACTCCACGCAAGTCTTCACGGTGAGATTTTATGGGAGAGCTGTCATTCCACATGTCCACACATGTGGAATGACAGCTCTCACATCACCTAAATTTTCACGGTGAGATTTTAACGGAATAGACCGGCTGTAAGATCCAATTTTTCAATCTTCAGATATACTTTAACTGAGGAATTACGAATTAATATTGAGGATGGACGGTCTCAACTCATAAAACACTTCGAAACAATTCTTAAAAATTGCTACCTAATTAATTGTATATACCTACTTTACTAGCTGACCCAGGAAACGTTGTTTTGCTTCTTTTTTTTTTTTTTTGAAAAATAGATGCTGGCCTATTTTCAGACCTACCCGATATGCACACAGAATTTCATACAAATCGGTCCAGCCGTTTCGACACGAGAATTTAATATATTAGTAGATATTCAATTAATTATATAATAAATATATATATTTAGTATATATAATATATATTTAGTTTTGTATGCGTCGTCAAAGCATTATAAACTTACTGGATCCAGATCAATAGATAGTTAGGTAGCAATTAGGTAGCCATAATATTGAACAAAGAAAATTTAATTAATTTCCTCCTGTAGTTTGTATAAAGCACATATGTGACCAGCCATCCTGACTTCAGTATGGCCAGTCTCCTCAAAAAATGATTAATTTTTTAAAATACATATGTGGCAATAATTTAACGATGGGTAGCAAATAGTAGCAATTTTTAAGAAATGTTTTATTAGTGGTGACCGTCAATCTTCACGTTGACTCAGACTTTCTTCAGATAAAAACCGGATACCGGACTCAGTGGTCAGTTTCGTGGTAAGACCTGTGTTATACCACTGAAAGTTTCATGTTCATAGGTACTTATAACTCGGTCGGCATGGCACCTGGCTCTGAACTAGAGTTTTTTTTTTTTAATATTAATGGCCAATGTTTAGGAACGTATTATGTGTATGGTGTAAGACTACGGTAGGTGTAAGACAAGGCTTTTTATTGAATGTTAATTTCATAATGGTTACATATATATGCTGCCATCTATGATTTGTTTTCAAGACTAATTATGATTTGTTCGAGTTGAGACCCCATGCCACAGGCTAAGCGCTGAAATATTTGAATAGATTAAACAAATAGGTAACCAAGTAAACCAGTTCAAATGGCCTGAAAATAAACCTTGTTTTGTAATAAGACCGAAAGAGGCAGGGTAGTTGCGTAACACAGAAAAAAAAGCAAGCCATTTCTACTGTAAGAATGGCTTTCATTTTGACAGTTCATCAACGTAAATCGCGTTATTTACTTTGTTGAGCAGATGAATTTTTCGAGCAAATTTCGAGCTTGTGTTCGTGTCATAGCAATTGACAACAAAAGGTTTAGTTGTCAGTTTGTTTATTATTATTGGAACGAAGTTCCCTAACGCACGTTATACTATGCGCACTAGGCAAATTAGAACTAGACCGGAAAAAACTGAAACACTTTGGCCGTCACGACAGTTATGATAAGTAAATAAAGCGAAAGAAACTTCATTCCAACCGGTGTCCCACGATACCTTTTATAAGAAGAATAAGAATAATATTTATTTGCTAAAAAACATGGTATAAAAAGATGGTAAAATACAAAATAACAAGCGCATACATGTTTCTGCTTAACAGTTATAAGCGTACAAATTTTAAAGCACATTTAACATTTACTGTCAAAGAAGTCTTTGACACTATAAAAACTATGACTACACAACCATTCATGCAATTTATTTTTGAAAAATCTTATATTTAATGTTTTGAGACTACTTGGTATCTTATTGTATATATGTATATATTGTAACTTTTTTTGTAACTATTATTTTAGTTCCGAGCAGTGCTGGCCCAGTGATATCGGTCCCGACTTACGAGTTGTAGTTTGCGAATTCGAACCCAATCAGGCACTTTACTTTGTGTATTTAAAAAGTAAGTGCCTCCGTATCAAAAAGTCCTAAACACAAATAGTCCTAATAGCAAAACGACCTATAATCAAAACTACATTTTAGCAAACTGTCATACAGCAAATCGTCCTACAAGCTTATGGTCCTAAAAATAAAAGAACGGGATTAGTACATTCATATTACACATAAACATGAGATTTAAAAAAAAACGTTTTATTTATTCTCTGCTCAAGACTCGATAATGACAATAAAAACTTTAAAGAATGATTAGTCTTTAAATATGTTTTTATTTTTGATAAGCATTTCTGAATATAAGTGCGAAAGGTACCACACGACACGGTAATGTATTTGTAAGGACATAGCTATTGACAAGTGACTCCAGCAACAGTTGCTAAGTGCCACACATAGTTCCATTCTCTATCACCGAAGATTATAAAGGAAGGTCAGGTTATTCTGGTCTCTATGCATTTCAAACGCTACCTCCACCCCCGCGGTACTAGCGCGACGTAAATTTCCATTCACATTGGCGATTGACTCATTGATGTACTTATGTGGCGGCATCTACACCGCTACATTCGAACAACGCATCACACTGACGTCACACAAATCCTGCATCGCGCAATAATTTTACCTCGCAGCTAGCATATATACAACTTCCCGACATCAATCGTCGGGCAGTTGCCCACCAGACACAACACCCGTCTGGTCGGAGGATTCTCCCTTTTCCAAGAGTATGAGTGAACTTTACACCCTGTTCCTCATATCTCTTCACTGGTTACCCCGAGTATGAACGTCAGCGCAGCCTTCGTGCAACTACTTCAGCGTGACGTCATCATCATCACTCCCGCAAGTCACACAGCCAGCCAGCAACCACGACTTGAACGGTTGTCCTGACTATCAGCATGCAGCGCAAGCACTTACATGGTCATCACCCTCAGCCTCATCAGCAACCTTGGAACAGCACACTGCACATTCGGCGGGTCCACAAGCAGAGCGCTAAATCCCTCTCCTGGTCTACACCAGCAGTCAGCCACCTCGACGCACAAGTGCATCTTCGCAGACAGTTCCAACTCACCGCGAACTATGCGACACCCGGTTCCAACCCACTGGAACCCCAACTGGCACTGGCAAGCATCGCAAGATACAAGAGTTAGTCCGCTATCGACCTCCGGTCTCCGGAGGGAAGTGATGTGGCGGCATCTACACCGCTACATGCGAACAACGCATCACACTGACGTGACACAAATTCTGCATCGCAAGCGTTTACCGCGCAGCTAGCATATATACAACTCTCGACATCAATCGTCGGGCAGTTGCCCACCAGATACAACATCCATCTGTCAAGTCAAAGTCAAGTCAAAGCATTTATTTCAAATAGGCCCATAAAAAGGCACTTTTGAACGTCAACATTTACATTAAAAATAGAACTGATTCTAGGCGCCACTTCCAAAAAGTAGTTTCGTATGGAGAAGAAGTGGCAAGAAACTCCACCGTTACTCTTTTAAAATGTTTTACAATATGTTGTATACATTTATTATATTTCTATATGTGAAGACGATGCACCAAGAATAAAAATACTATACCACTATTGGTACTAAAAAATTAAAAATAAAGCAAAGGTATATAAATTAATCACGTGATAGGTACATTGTGCTCACATATTTACAAACAATTGTAAAAATATATAATTTTCCTAAAATATTAACTTGGAATAATACAGTGTGTGAGTAAAGTAAAAATAACCAAATATACAATACAATAAGCAAATAGTATGATTTTGTCTAGCCTCTAGATTGTCCTATGGAGCAGGACCAGCACGTTTCCAAGCATTCTTATCAAGGATATAATCTTCTAATTTGTAATATGCTTGATTACAAAGTGTTTTTTTAACATGAGTTTTAAACTTTCTTTCATTTAATTGCAATATTTCACCAGGTATTTTGTTGTAACATTTAACACAGTACCCCATAAAAGATCTATGTACTTTAGATAGTCTGAAAAATGGTTGATCTATTTTATTTTTATTTCTAGTATGTCTATCACTTATTTTATTAAATAGATGCAGATTTTTTCTAACATACATAATATTTTCATAAATGAACTGGCAAGGTACAGTCATTATATTAATCTTCCTAAATAGTTCCCTAAGAGATTCGCGGCGACGTAGATTGTAAATGGCTCTGACAGCTCTCTTTTGCAAAATAAAAATGGATTCAATGTCAGCAGCCCGACCCCACAGTAAAATGCCGTATGACATAATGCTGTGGAAGTAGCTGAAATAAACCAAACGCGCGGTTTCAACGTCTGTTATCTGTCTTATCTTTCTAACAGCATACGCTGCCGAGCTTAGTCGCCCCGCGAGAGATGTTATATGGGGTCCCCATTGTAACTTCTCGTCTAGCGTGATTCCTAGGAAAACCGTCTGATTACTAAATTCCAGTTTTTCTCCGTTCAATATGATGTCACATTCGCTACTTCTAACATTAGGTAATTTAAATCGAATGTATTTGGTTTTTTTCTCATTTAGTACCAAATTATTTACCGTAAACCAATCTTGGACCTGAAGAATAGTGTTGTTCACGTCGTCAAGATTTTGTGACCTTCGATCTATTTTAAAGATCAATGAAGTGTCATCTGCAAACAACACCATCTTCGGTTGATTTTGAAGTAACTGGGGTAAATCATTAATGTAGACTAAAAAGAGGAATGGACCCAAAATCGAACCTTGAGGAACGCCCATTGATATTTCAGACCCTAATGAGTTTGTGCCGTTTATTTGTACTTTAACCTTTCTGTCTTTCAAGTATGATCTGGTCGGAGTCCTCCCTTTTCTAAAGAGTATGAGGTGAACTTTACACCCTTTTCCTCATATCTCTTCACTTACATCGAAACGAAAAGAAGAAGAATCGTTCGTATTTACCGTCGCCCACCCGCCCACCGTACATACTGTTTCATGAGAGTCGTTACGTATCGGCTCGCCAGGAGACTTCACGAGTTTCAACCAGCAGATCAAGCCTTATTCGAAAATCCTTCAGAACAGTAGACCATACCATACTGTTCGGCAAGTTGTACAGAAGACCGAAGAGTACACTCAGCCGCCTTGCATACCATTTGTGGACTACAAGAAAGCCTCGACTCCAAGGATATTTGGGTAGCACGGCCTCAAACACAACGTCGAAAAATATGTCAAACATGTGGATTCGTGCAGAAGCAACAATGCCTCTATAAATGGGCAAACAGAAAATAAAACGGGTAGTACTCTTTCAAACATATAACCAAGAATATGTGCATATTTGTGTAAGTTATGCCAGAACACAAATAAGTTCCTATAGCGAGAATTAAGAAAAAAAAACTTATTATGGCTTTTTTAATGTCTTTTTTTTCATATCAAGGGTCTTCCTTTCAAATAAATACCATAATGACCCATGAGGATAAAATCGACGATGGAGCTTTTTCAGTATTACTGAACTTTACATGTTTAAGAGACGTTTTGCTAATAGGACTTAATGCTCATAGAACGTTTTGACCATAGGTCATTTTGATAAAAGGACTATTTGCGTTTAGAACTTGTTGATACGGAGGGTATTTAATTTCATCACCACTGCTCTCAAAACGGTGAAGGAAAACATCGTGAGGAAACTGGCATGCCCTTAAATCAAAAATTCGGAGACATGTGACATCCACCAACCCGCATAGGCCCGAGTTTGCCTTTCGGCCCACTCTGTCTCTCACAGAGAGGAGGCCTGTTTCCCAGCAGTGGGAACTTTATAGGCTAACTATGCTATTTAAGTTGATCCTTACGTGTAGCAACTTCATAGGTACACGGGTCATCATTTTGAACGCCTTTGGAGTACATTTTCGGCGACGGCTCCTGTTAAAAAATATATTTGTTAAAACCAATAAGAAGTAGCAAGAACGAGGGTACAATACGGCCCATGATTCATGGCCGGCCCGAACATGCGCAGAAGGCTGCATTTTTTAGGAACCAAATGGTGAAATAAGACGAGCGTGAGTGAGTGAGTGAGAGAACTTGATGACAAGTTCGGAGAGACCACATAACATAATTTTATAGCCTCTCCCAACTTTCACGCATGTTCGGAGAGACTGCATAATTTGGCAATTTATATGCCCGAAAGTTCATAGAGGCTACACAATTGTTATGTGCTCAAAAGTTCGGAGAAGCTACATCATTATGTAATGTGCGGAAAAGTTCGGAAAGGCTACATTATCATGTTCGCACCGGCCATGATTCATCACTTTAATGTATCTAATAATTATTACAATAGTACAAAATATCAAACGATAAATTTGTCAAGAATGGACAAATGTTCAATACAGGTGGTGTTTTATAAAGCCCCAAAAGTATTAAAGAACTTCTTTAAATTGTCGCCTGTGTGCGTTTAAGTTGGCCGCGCGAACGTAACGTGGAAGATTGCGCGGCCATGGAAATAAAATTATAAGCTCTTTATCAAGTTTTAAAGAAATAATCAACAAAAAAAAACAACAAGTGAAGGATTGCGCGGCGATAACTTCCAATGTGAATAATTTTTAAAATACGGATTTAGAGCTTATAATTCAATTTTTTTTTTTTTTTTTTTGCAAATTCAGTGTTCAACTAAAAAAAATTATTAATTCTCTAACCCGCAATATGCCACGGCCACGTTACGTTCGCGCGGCAAACTTAAAACCCTTTTAACTTCTTAATTTCTACTTTGATATTGACAAATTCCGACAATTTTTAAGCGAAGTTTTTATCTGTTTGGATAACTTGGCGGAGCAAACGTAACGTACACTGCCCCTTTACGCCCGTCGGTTTTATTAAATAAGTCCTAGGTAAAAATATTGAAGTACTTAATAATATTTTAGGAAAAATACCTCATCTCCCCTCGACTTGCCGGTCTGAAATAAAAAAAATTGTATGAGAGCGAATATCTTATTTTGTTAATCAACAACTGATGCCAAAATAATCAATATAATTACCTCAAACCCTTCAGAATCGATTCCCTGAAATTAAATAAATACTTATTAGGTTAGTTTAAATTACAAAAGTCGGTCATCGCATTATTTTAGGTTTTCAGGTTTTAATACTGACCTCCGTGTAGCCGGATATATTCAAATCTATGAACTGCAACAAAACAGGAAAATTAGTAGAATATTTTCCTTGGAGTTACTTAAATTAATGTCATCTAGGTATAATTATAACCCTACCTCTATTTGAATCATTGTTACAGGTACTTGTACCATTGGCCTCTATACAGTATATACGTAGAAATATGTACTACCGTACAAATAAAAGTGATAATTGACGTTTTTAGGGTTCCGTAACTCAATGGGATAAAACGGAAACCTTATGGGATCACTTCGTTGCCCGTCTGTCTGTCAGTCTGTCAAGACCCTTTTGCTCAGAAACGCGTGGAGGTACCAATAAAAATTAATATCAAATACGCAGGTCTTACGGTCCCTTGAAGCTTCTAGTTCACTACAAATAATATAATTGCGATTTTGATACTCGCTAATTAATCAGGTACTTCCTGTTGACCTAGAATCATGGAATGTGGCAAGAAGCAAGTTCTCATAGCAAAAGTAAAGGAAAAAGTAAATTCATGTAGTTTTATTACAAAAAAATTTTTTTTTTGCGATCACAAACTTACATTTGGAGTTGAAGAATTGACCGTTACGTTATGTATGGGAATGTTAAGTTTGTTCTTGGGATAAATTCGGGTCCGTGGCTTAGGCCCGCAGTAGTCGAGGCACCTGCGGCCGACGCCCCCCATTCGTTTTTTTTTTTTGTGCTTTTTCACTTAGTACTAATTGAGAAAAGTGTTTCACCATAATAACAAAGTATTTCTCTTGCTAAAAGTTATTTATCAAATAGCAGAGAGTATAGATCGCCACCTCACCTTTTTCCCCATTAAAAGCAAATATGCTATTTCCAAAATAAAAAAATAAAAACTATAAAATTACCACGGTTATGTCCAAAACAGTTATAATATAATTTACTTAGTGAAAAGAGTTTATTTTGCTTGTTTAAGTACTAATTTTTAGTATTCTTTTTAAAAATATAAAGTATAATATATAGTATTTAAGTTTTTGCAGTTAGTTATTTTTTAACTTACAAAATTTCAAATCATTTCACGTGTAAAAAATATTGAAAGAAAGAAAGAAAGAAAGAAAAATATTTTATTTTGGACACGCACAGGGAATACAAATAGTAAAAAAAAAAAAATAACAAACAATGTATAAACTAACAGAATAACAACAAAAAACAGTAAAAAGACCGGTGCGACGCCAAAAAGGCTCCTATCTCAGCATCATGCTGCGATATTTAAAAAAATAAATAACGCAGCGCTGATATTCTGACATTGTTATCACGTACTACTACTACGCACGAGTACGTTAGTTTTTAAGCCTGATTATTTTTGTAATGTTATTGCTATTGAAACCGACTGTTATAATTAGGTAAAATAATTCTCATTTGTTAAAGGTTTCACAGTTGATTATGTTTAATTATTAACATTTCACTATGTTAAAAATTTGTTGCACTGCAGTAATTTTTAAGACTGATTAATTAAAATCACTATAATATTTAATTGCATTTGAGACAGATTATTATAATTAAGTTAAATGATTTTCTTTGATTATTGGTGATGCAAACAGTGATTTGTATATTTTTTTACTAGATTTCTTATTGAGATGAATAAATAAATAATGAAAAAGAACTAAGACTTGATTTTTTCAAAATATACATTCAAACTTTAAACATTTCTATGTTATAAATATAATTATGACTTAATATTATACATATACTTACAATCAATATAATTTTTTTTATTTGTGCCTGGTAGTACATTTGATCAAAAATTGCTTTGAATTAAATAAATCGAATCGGGGGAGTCGGCCACAGGTGCCTCGACCACTGGGGGCCTAAGCCACGTACCCATAAATTCATCCCAACTACCGAACCCTTCATTGTGCGAGGTGCATTGGTGGTTCATTGTGCGATACGCGCTTGGCCGGTTTTTTTGACGATTGTATGTGACCTTACAAACTATTTTTTTTTACAAAATTTGAAAAGCAATACTCTGAAACTTACTTAAGGTGAGGTCGTTGTCAGTAATTTGCATGCCATGCATCCCAAAATACCACCCGGTAGGTATGTATTACCATTTCATTTTGAGTACCTAGGTATTATTAGAGGCTCAATAATAAATGCCATAAATAAATAAGTGCTTAGGTTAAATATTTAGAGTTTTCCTCTTACCAGTTCATCCAGCTCTTTGTTGGCCGCTTTTATTGCTGCATGCTGTAAAGGAACATGAAGCAATTGGTATCATATTGACAAACCCTTTAGATTAAGAAGAATTATAAATTGGTACTTTTCGGTGGTCAGTATTTGTTATAAGAGGGTGTGGCCGCGTGTCCGTTATTTATTAGAGTTAGTTATTTTGATGATGATGTAATCTATGAGTTGTATGGTGGTACCCACACACAATCAAACTAAGTACTGGTAGAAGAGATACAAGCTGACCTTATAATAACATAAAATTATAAATTATTCTGTCTGTGTGGGTGTGAAAAAGCATACTTTTATGTTTTAACTAAATCATTATTACAATATTTATGTTATTATTTTTGTTGGTTGTTTCAGTCCCGTACTATCCCAACAAGATCTACATAGTGTTCAACACAATCAATCGAATAATTTTACTTTTGTCTTCAGTTGTTGTTTTTCTTTTAATTTAGTAAATTTTTCTTCCTTTTAATTTTTAACATGCACACTTGTTTTTCCAATTCACTTTAGACATTGGCAGAATAGTCGACATCGGCTTTGCTTGCCATTTAATAAAAATAGAATAGAATAGAATGGAGATACTCGTAGAAGCTAATGCTAGTTTCCGTGTACATTTTTTATATGATAACAAAAATAGTTTCACCTAATTTAGTAACGAACGAATGAATGTGTGAGTGCATGCTGTATCAAATCAAAAATAATATTTTAATATTATAATGCCTGTGGCGCCTAAAAGAGGATTACGAACTCTTCCCATAACCCGTGATATTTGATAAAATTCACATACGGGTTTTGGCAAGTGCACCGACGCTTACTTACAGCATGGGCAATTTCGCATTTCTGATCGCACGAAAGGTCCAGTTGATCGTACGCGGTCAACATTTGCTCGAACTCTTCAATCTTTCGCTTCAACCTCGTGATTTCAGCATTTTTGGCTACCATAAGCGTGTCCACAATCACGTCCGTCGGCAAATACTTCGGCCGGACCGTCTCATTGTTCCTCTTTATTACATCCACCAAGTGCTCGCTTTTATCCGAACAGAAGTGGGACCAGGCTCTCGCGTCTGTGCATGACGCGTAAGCCTTTAACTTCCCTTCGTTCCTCGACGGCAAATCGAATAGGTCGTATTCGTTGAACACACGCTCCCTTTTCGTTATGAAAGACATCGCGATGCCAACTGTCTAATCTACTTACAGGATAATATATTTTTCTAAACATATGCATGTATACAAATATATGCTACTTTTCTCCGCCATCCATTTTACGCGTAGCGATACGATTTGAAATGTTGTTGTTTTTTTTTTGAAATTAACTTACGGCAAAATGTGTATAACGAAAATTATCAAATATTTTGAACTGTCAAACGAAATCTAGGCGGAATGGTGACTTGAAATAGAATGTCAAATTTTTTATTGTTTTCTTTGCGTTTAAAATGCCAGTAGGTAGGTCTATTATGTCTAGAAGTGTAAAAGTTTGTATTCCTAATAGATGATGAACTAAAACTTTTTCTGGAAACTTCACAAAATATTCTAAGCAAAGAATATAACTACTCTCTACCGAGAGATTCTAAGTATTGTACGTGACGTTTCAATGTGACACCGTGCCACCCGTGACACTTAGCTAGCTTCATATTGGGCATCATCATTTTGGATCTCAAAATTTTACGTCAACATGGGCACACGATTGCAGAATAGTTTGAAAAGTGTTTGAATTCAATGATTCATATAGCAGGTCATAGCAACTTACTACTTTGCTCACGCAACGAGGGTAAGATCAAATCATTTGAGTCTTGTCGGGACGTCAGGGCATGGAGTCATGACATACGGGCGCGCGACCGTTACCTCAGGGAATGGATAAAGTGCGATATGCCTATTTGCGTATTACCCACGGGCACTTTAGCCAGATTTATGAGCACAATGACGAGCAGAAGCCGAGGCAGGGTAAGATATAAATGATTATTAATTTATTGTTTTACTAAAAGTAATGCTAATCCTCATAGTCATTCTTCGCAGGCAACGCCCCGTTGTCATCCGGATTGCAAATCAAAAGTCGTGCTAGATACCATTTGCAACTCATGCCATGCAATGAAAAGTTGTTTAAAAAATGAAGAGCATTTTGAAAAGTATTTTGACGATGTAAGTTTTTTTACCACAATAGTGCAGCACTCAAAATTTCGAATCTATGAATTTCCTTTTAATTTAATTTTTAGGAGGAGTTTGAAACCAGCCATTGGCCCTGTGACCGATGTTTGGAGGCTCTCAAAACCCTCAAGATGTTTTGGAAAGTAATAACTGAAAAGATATTTAATGTTACTATTCCGAAAGATGATGATCAAGACCAAAAAAGATGTTGGGGTACTGATAGTGTCCGTTCTGTAGCAAAACTTTGGCAGTCTGAAATGACCCAACAAGCTATGCATGTGAAAAATATCTCGTATTTGAATCGTTCCCCTGATTTTCCAAATGCCCGTATTTGGGAGGAGAACATACTGAAACAAGAAACGGCCCCTTGTAATCCCTACGGTTTACAACATCATAAACGTAATGACATCAATTATAAAAACGCGGGAACGGTAGACCATAGGGCTGGTCACAAAATAAAATCTTACAAAGTTAAATCAACAGGCACAGATGGTTTATCAAACCCTTTGGTAAATAGATCAAATAAAACAGGTTCGTCGTTAAATAGTCGAAGACATAGTAGATGCAGCACTCCTAAAGCCAAAATGATAGACATAGGATGCGATTGCAGTGAAGTTACTGAAGAAATGAACTCTCAAAAAACTTTTTTGCTGCATTTGCAAGATAAATGTAAGTGTCAAAAGCAAGAAATAGACCAACTGAGAAAAGAAAATAGTTCATTAAGAATTGAGCTTCAAAACATTTACAAAAATTCTTCTTGGAAATCCGCATTTTTCACTCCTTCAAAGTGTTCTAGTAATCATGATAGTATTACATTGCCAATCCCATTTCAATGTTGTGCAGCCGATAGAGTAGATATAACTCAAGTTAAAGGTGTCGAGTCGGAAATGGTTATTACAATGAAGAATGGCAAAAATGAGGTAAATCGTTAAATATGTCCAGGGAAATTCGTTTGCATGCTGTAATCCTAATCATTTGTATAAAAATATAAGTTATTTTTTAGGATTTCGGACACATTTCTTTGCTACAAGTTCTTCATAAAACCAATTGTCCAGATATGAGAGAGTTAAATCTGGGACAAGCTTGTTCTAATCAGAAAGAGGATCCTATTGAGCTATTGACCAAAGGTATTCTATTAATACTTGCTACAACTTTATCAATGGAGCCATTGTTATTGCATGTTGGTTTGTTGGCTATTCATCCACAATTATTTTAATTTCATGACATAGCTGTGTGGTTTTTATAATAATATTTTAAGACACTTTTTTTAGTACAAAACACTTTTGGTGCTATCGTGCAACGAGAAATGGGAATAGCGAATAACAAGAAAGAGAGTGAAAGCATATGCGATATTGATGCTTCATTCAATAAAGTGAATGCCTGCAAGTCTGCGCCTATATGTTCAACAACAACACTTGGCAGTTCTGTTTCACATTTTATGAAATTCTGATTTAAAAAAAAAAACAAACACGGACAGACCTGTAAGTAGAGATTTACTTAATTACTTCTGCCCGCCACTTCGTCTTCGTAATATTTCTTGTTCCCCCGACCCACCCCTGTCGTATCGCATCACCTGCCCGCGCTATAAGTTTGTTTTCGCTGAGCGTTCTTTCCGACTCTATTCCTTTTGCTCGGCCGTGATGTTAAATAATAGCCTTCCTCAAGAATTGGGCTATCAAATACAAAAATAATTCTTCAAATATGTCCGGTAGTTATAGATAAACATTTATACAAACTAAGAAACAATTTCATCTCTTTAAAATATTAGTCTATTATAGATTTAAACGTATTTTTAATTCAATGATACTTTTCCAACTAAATAAAATTCTTCTGTATTTCACAGGTTCGGGCAAGAGGTGAAAATGAAAGATAAACAATGTAACGAAAAAATAATGTAATTGTATTGTAATGTCAAGTTTCGTTAAATATATTGTCTTATTTAAGGTTCGTTTTTAAATTGCGCCATTATATTTAGCAGCCGGTTGTAAATTAATTCCGTCGCATTTATGGCGAAAACAAAATCTAAATGGTTGAACTTGGCCAGAGGTACTCTGTATATTCCGATTGCAGTTGGAATTTCAACAGCTAGTTTTTTAACATCTTTTGGTGTTGATAGCCAGTCGTTTTCAGCATAATGAAGAAAAACAGGAGTTCTGATTTTTTGTAGGTCATATGCCGGCGGCTTGAAGCTTCCATATATACGTTTGTTTGCAATCCATCCGTAGTCAAATTGTACGAACTTCCCCGATTTGTATAATTGACCAAAATGTATGAGTTGCCTGGCTGAAGCTCCTGCTGGCGTATGGCCTATCACTACTGGCAACATTGTCTGAAAATGAAATTAAATAGCTTAAAATAATGATGTACTATAATAATACTCTAGTATTCACACGTTTTTCTAACGGAACAGACAGCTGTGCTGTTGGGGAGTTCGTGGCGCTACTTTTTCTTCCCAGCTAAAGCACTACGAAGTGGTGAAGGGCAGGCATTTTGGGGGACTGTCTTGAGTACCTACTTTTGACGCCCGAAAAGGGCTGATTCTCAGTCTAGTTTTATTACAGTTATTTATGCAACAAGTGCGGAAAGTAGGTGATTTCCGACGAGTGTTTATGTCGACACGAGTCGGAAATTATGTTACGCACGTGTGTCATACAACGTTTTACTATGCATTGCGCGAAGAAAAATGTAAATATAGAAAATTTAATTATTGATCAAAATCTATGTAAGTATGTACCTACCTTTTTAAATGTATGAAAATCTGTACTAACTAATTTGTAAAACTTTTCTCAAATAATAAGAAATCTTCGCGTTGGGCTAACGACGGAGCTAGAAATTAAAAAAGAAAGTGCCACTTTCACTTGGCTGCTTGGAAAAAGCTTTTTTTCAGCACATGCATTGTAAAATGACTTTTGATTTTGAAAAGAGTTCTTCTTGAGAAACCCAAAATAATTACGAGCCGAAAAGAAAAAAAAAACCCGAAAAGCCGAGAAGACCTACCTATAAACTTTCAAATCAATTTGAGTAAAAACTTCTTTCAACTTAACACGTCGTAATTATACCTAAGTAAATAAACTGACTAAAAGGAACTTAACAAACTTACGGCATTCAGTTGCTCCGAATCAAACCCACAAATAAGGAATAAAAGATTTGTACAAAGAGATTGTGTAATAGCTTCTTCTATACACAATTTTTGACCTGCAAGTTCATTTATCTTCCCATTCGGCAGTATTTCATTGGTCCCTAATATCTTGAATATGAGCTGAAAAAAATATATAACTTTATTATGAAACTGTAAGTAATTGAAGAGAAAACTCTTATATGCGACGAGACGTTGGTGTCTAGGCGTTCACAGCCTGGCTCGTCGGCGTAATGTCGCTTGCCTGTCGGTCTTCTACAGACTGTTCTTCGGACTTTCGGAGAAAGTGCGCAGGAGCACCACGAGCTGATCCCACCATCGCCCTTTTACTACCGGACTACCAGAGGTACTGCAGGGCATTCTTTGGCAACGACACGCCTAATCAAATTTTTAATTAAATTGTACAGTCAACACAGCAAAGTTCAGATATATAATTCTTTATTTATTAATAAGTAAATCAATAATAGTAACAGCAAACTTCAGAAATGTATCTTTAATTGATTACTAGCTGTGCCCGCGGCTTCGTTCGCGTGCATGTCGGAAAACAATAATGTGGTTGGTTGGTATATTGGTTTGGGTAATATATTGGTATTTATGTACAAAACCAATATTTTTATATTAGTTTCATACTTTTTACGTGATACCGTCACAACTAAATCTCTCACATACGAACAAAGAAAATTTAAAAAAATCTTCTGGGCACGCTCGTTCCATCATAGACATCATCCATCGCTTACCATCAGGCCAGGTCGAGGTCAAGAGCAGACCCATTCGGCAATAAAAAATAAAAAAGGTCCCAACTTACCTCAAGGGAGTTTGTAAATGGCGCTATAGCTTTTATAAGAGGACTTTTAATATTTCCCACATATGCCACAGGCGCTAAAGCTTGCATGGCAACAATTTTCTCATTGTATTCTGGTCTTGTGGACATCAAAACCCAGAAAACTGTGGTTCCTTGAGAGAAGCCAATGTAATGGATCCTAGATGCTCCAGTTTCTTTGAGAATGTAATCAATCATGGCAGGAAGGTCATAGTAGCCTATTTCATGCCAACTGAACTTCCAGTACGCGGATGATGTTGGTTTCAGAGAGACATGCCTATGCGAGTAAGTGTTTCCTCGGGCGTTGCCCATCCATACATCATAGCCAGCATCTGCTAAGGTGTATGCTGAAATGCAAATTACCGAATTATGTCAGCGAATCGATTTCGCGTCAATTTTTTTAAAATCGACTTAAGCAATGTAAAGGCATTTGGATTTACCATGGCAATAACTTAACACATGGCATCTACATTTTTTTTGTTTTCTCTCGGGAAACATCGCATTTCCGAATACAAACGAATGCTAATTTCATGTAAATCAATTATTAGATTTATCGTGTAAAATGATTTGAATTCAGAACTATCTTTATTGGTGTATTGTTCCGTCGATTTTCATTTCCTACTGTAAATCTATCATATAATTGATGGCATGGAAATTAGCATTCGTTTGTGTTCGGAAATCCGATGATTGCCGAGGGAAATTAAGAAAATAGTTGTATTAACATAATTTATCTTTGAATTAATCTTTAAATCTTCATACCTAGTCCTCGGCCAGGTGTCATGAGTACCCATTCAGCGGATGAAGACAATAAGCCATGCTGCAGCAGAACCACGGGTGCCGTTGGTGAGTCGTTCGGTATCCGATGCATCTCCAGTATATACTTATCTTCCGTGTATACACGATGAATCTCACACGGGTACCCATATTTTTTTATCAATGAAAACTACGGAGAAAATTGTGAGTCAGCGCAAACTAAGGACGATTGTCTGCCGGTAGTTGCCAAATTGCTGAGGAAGTTACATTAAATCGTGAGTCATACCGACATTTCTGATAGCTGCGGCCAGAACTGTGAGGTTATTTTATAGTTATGTTAGTCTCAGTAGGTTCTTGCAGAACCTAAAGGCCTCTCACGATACCTTTAGATTCTGCATCGTTTATATGGGAAACTAACATAATTTGTAAGACGAGATAAATAGAAACCTACAAAATTAAAGAACCATGGCACAATAATGGAAACAAAAACGTACAAAAGATGATAATGATAAACTGATGTTACTTACCGTATCTAAGCGTGCATCGTCTAATATGTCAGAAGAAGTATACTCAAACGAAGTATCTCCAGAAGAAGAATAGAATATATAATAATCAAGTGAATGAACAATTCGGGGAAATAATATTAAGCCCACATAACACACCAGTTTTAAAAAACAATGCATATTGGGAAGTAAATGATTATTTAGTAATGAGTGAACAGTTCTATCAAATTTAGTTTATAGTAGGTGAAGATCCATCAATTGTTAATGATAGACTGTTGACTAAAGTTGAGACAACAGTTTCATAAGGGCTAGATTATTTGATTAGGTACGATAAGCCCATTTTCAGGGCAATGCACGGATATTGTTTGGTGACCTACTTATTATTTATTTCCTCAACAGTTTGAAGTAGCCATTACAACTGTAATTTTATCGGTTGTACAAATATTGGATTCGTTTTGTTTATTTTACTATATGTTTAACTACTGTTTGTCTCTCAGTACCACTGCCCACTTTGTGCTTAGTCCACAGAATGAAGCTCGATGGTTTTTTGATGAAATAATTCATGTACAATTATTAGAAACAGCTGCTGTGAGAGTTCAGTTTTCTGAACATATGTATTTTTAAATAAACAACAGCCGGTTTGAAATTACAAAATGTAAAAATAAATTGAAAGGTAATGTAGCAATAATTCAAAACGAATTGAATGCAGAACATTGTAATTATTACAACCGTGTTTACATAATTCGGTGAAGGTACAAATGAAGGTAGGTACGTTACAAAAAACCGATAAGGAAGAGTTTGTTTTATTCTGATCCTTAATTTCTTAAACTACACATATTCAGGGTCAGCTGTTTGAATAAAATAAATAAAGACTTCATGTTATCTGATAAGGTTAATATTAACGATAACATATGTACCTAAAGGCTAAGATATTTTGAAATGTAAGCTGTCTGCTAGCTGAGGATCAAGGTTAGAAGATAAAATATAAAATTACCAGCACTTCAAAAACTCAACGTTTGCGACATTCGTTGATTACCTACTTAGGCAGCTTATGAATATGTCGTAAAACGGTTATATTAGGTATAACAATAGAATAGGGTTTACACTCATAGAATAAATTCCTTTATTAAAATGCAAATACTTCGACCCAAGTAAAACTATTTGCAGAGGCCTTTAATAAAAGCTTACACAACTGTTGCAATCAGTACGATCATATTCTTCACGGAGAGCTCTTTGTCACGGTGATTTCTTTACACGGTGTTCCTCAAGGCAGCACGCTAGGTCCGAATTTACTTTAAATTATATGATTAGGTAGCTAAGAACTCGAGACTGCTATGTAGGTAGTTACCGTGTCTAGAATTCTAGATATTTTACTCATACCGATTTGATAAGGATTTGGTAACTGACTGCTTTCTGCATAAAAACTCTAATAAGAAATCGCACACTATTTGGGATTGGCTGAAAATATACTTTTGAGACATGGTGAACAAATGGTGTACTTTTGAGACATGGTAGCTGCGTACTATTTGAAAATACCTACGACACGTACGTATACAATAGGTAACTAACTTATATTTATCACAGCCGGTAGTCTTTTCGTTGATGTAATTACTACATATCAAGATTTCCACAATTTTAAATACGAAACTCAAAGCATTTATTTCATTTATAAACCATTTACAGGCCCTTTTTAGTTGTCAAAGACACGGTCAGTTAGTCAGAAAGTTGAAGATAGTTGCCCATTCCGAAATGTACATCTGTATGAAGAAGAACGGGCAAGAAACTCTTTTAAATCTTCAAAATTTTGGGTACATAATTTTTGTTGCTTATGGTGAGAACAATGTAAAAAAAAAATGTGTTTCACGCAATCAAATGCCGTGGCTAGGTTGCAAACGATGCCTGTTGCATCTTCTGCCTTTTCCCATGCGTTCTAGATGTGTTTTGTTAAGGTGACACGTGACACCGGCATCGTTTGTACACCGTTCTTTGGTGAAACCAGGTGAAACCATACTGGTGATCGTGTAGAATGTTATTACGATTAAAATGATAACTGATAAATGATTTATTTCTGCAGGTAGGTTTGTACATACGCTTTTACATGTCGATCATATTTTAAAAACTAGATGAGATCGGCGTTTTCTATCTAACCATTCTGAGAAGAAGGGGCGAAACAAACTTGGAGGTCAGTCTCTTTAGATGTCCACACATAATCTTGGTCAGATCATGTGACGACCATGTAGATCGTTGACTGAAATGGTACTTTGAGGAAAGAACCACAAAGATTGAGTGGACCTGTCCAGTCAATGCACGCATTTGTCAGTTATAATGCAGCTCAACTCAGAACTTAAGGAGCTCAACGATTCGACGAACATTACCAAAGATTTGATTTGATTTTTTGGGTAGGCCGCATAAATTACTCAAACTACCAGACCGTCATTAAAAACTAACTGAAAGAAATAAAAAGAAAAATACAATGAACCACATATTCCTCACATTCACAAAAAATAATGTGTACTACATTATTTACACAATAATTATTCATGTCATTGTTTATGTAAAAAAGGTGTTATAGAAAAAAAAAATGAAAGTAAAATGGTTAGCAAAATAATATTAAACAGAGAATGTTCATCTCTGTGTAAAATTTGGGCAGCTCAATCCCAAACCCTTGTCCTCAATATAGTCTTTGACAGTATAGTAGAATTAATTATGGCTTAGATATTAAATGTGGCTAGGAAGTTAATTATAAAAAACGTTTAAACATTTAAACGAGCCATCTATTTTCTCGAGCCTGGCAGTAGAAACTACAAATTTGTGTTTCTGTCTAGCATTTATATAATGGATATCACTGTATTTTTTAATAAACAGATTAATATTTTTTATGTCCATACAAAAGATTTTCATAAGTATACTGAGAAGGCACAGTCTTTATATTGATGTTTTAAAAAAACTGAGGGAGTGTCTGGGACTTAATTTATAAATTGAACGAAATGCCCTTTTTTGTAAACCAAAAATTGTCTGAATATCGGCGGCATTTACCCACAATAGAATACCGTACGACATCACACTATAAAATAACTAAAGTATTCTAAACGGGCTGTCTCTTAATCAGTTACTATTTACCTATATTTGCCCCCATATAGATAAATTGACAAAAAAGCCATTGAAACTTGGCATCCAAAGTTATGCCTAAGAATACTGTGGTATTTTCGGGCTTCAACTCTTCACCCCTTATAAGGACACTAGTTCCTACTTGTCTAACATGAGGTATCGAAAACTTAATACATTTAGTTTTTTTCTCATTAAGTAGTAGGTTAGTAACTTTAAACCACTTAGCTACTTTAGCGAGGGCGCTATTTTATTATTTTATATATTAATTGTCAGTAACCAGTTGCTGACGTTTTAGTTTAAATTAAAGTGTCGTCTGCAAACAACCCTATACCATGATTGTCCTCTATGAGGTAAGGCAAGTCATTAATATAAAAATAAACAAAAATCTGAAAACCTTGGGGGACCCCCATTCTTAATACAGATCTAGGTGATCTTTTTCCGTTAACATCATCTTTCTAAATCCTATCACTTAAAGTAAGAAGTAAGAAGATCCAGAGAGGCGTTCCGAATTCCGTAATCGTGCAGTTTCTTGAGTAATGTTTCATGAAGAACACAATCGAAGCCTTTGACAAATCGCAAAAGATACCCAAAGCATCGCATTTGTCATCCCATACATTATAAACATGTCCTAAAAGTTCCCTACGACCCCTTGTAAAACCGAACTGTTTGGCATGCAGTAATTTGTGTTTATAAATCTTTGCATTTGAGCTAATATAAGTTAAAAAGAAAACTAAAGGTGGGAAGCACTGAAATAGGTCTACAGTTAGTAGGGTCTAATGTACTACCCGATTTAAGCAATGGTATAATTTTACTGTTTCAAGATCAGGATACTCAATCACGGTCAATACAATTATTTAAAATAACAGCTAGAGTAGGTGCTACAATGTTTATAATAGGTTTAAACATTTAATGTGTGAAAGGTTTTATTATATCACTACATATTGGACAACGGTGACATATTGGAACAGAATCAGAAACTGGAACGTTTTCTTTAAGTAAAGACTCTGCAGCAGTGGGCGATGAGTTTAGAAATTTAGTAGTCGATACGGGAATCTCCGCAAACAAAATTTCAAAGGCCGCGGCGACTTGAGAATCTGATTTAATTATATGGCCATCCAATAACATGGCTGTAGTCACTCATTGGTTGCATGACCTTCCCGTTTCGCTATAATGATATTTAATAGATATTTATTTATTTATACAGAACATTTTTGAACAAATTTGTTTTTTTCAAGTACTACAACAAACTTTTTAAATAATTATGAATAATTCTTTACGTATAAATTAAATTCAGCAGTGTTTAAACAAGTCTGTTCATCATACAACTCATAAATACGTTTTCTACTAATGTATACCAATGGGTCCCAGTTATTGAAGGAGTCTTTGGAATGAAAGTGTTACTATATTGTGTGCAATACATATTATAAAAGGCCATTATATTGTAGACTCATCATTAGTTGATAAAAGTGATAAATTACTCAAAAGTTTAGTTTTGACTTGAGCATTACGGACTTGGAAAACTTGCACCAGTTTAGTAAAGTCTTATTTAAATGATAGACAACAGCAAGTTCAAATAAATGGTGTCAATTCACTTGTTTTAAAAGTAAAAATGGGTCTTCCACATGGCTCGATATTCGGTCCTTTCTTTGTTGACGATACTAACTTAATTTTTAAGGTAGATAGACGTGCTCCAAATTTAGACGACGTAAATAACGCCCTACTGCTGGTTCAAAATTGATTCACTGCTAATAATTTAGTACTAAATGTACTAAATGGAAATAAAACTAAGTGCATAAGAGTTTCTTTACCAAACGCCAAGAGTAGTGATTGTGAGATAGTATTGAATCAAGAGAAACTAGAATTCGTCGATAAAACGGTTTTCTTGGGGATCACGCTCGACTCAAGGCTACAATGGGGTCCTCATTTAACATCTCTTGCAGGGCGGCTAAGTTCAGCAGCTTATGCTGTCAGAAACATCCGTCAATTTACTGATGTAGATACCGCGAGGCTGGTCTATTTTAGTTACTTTCATATTATCATGACTTACGGTATTTTACTTTGTGGACGGGCTGCAGACATCGAGTCTATTTTTATTCTGCAGAAAAGAGCCATCAGAGCCATATAAAATCTCCGCAGACGATTCTCTAAGGGAACTGTTTAAGGATATTAACATCATGACAGTACCTTGTCAATACATCTACGAAAACATCATGTACGTAAGAAAAAAATAACATCTTTACAGTAAAAGAGGTGAAAGACATAATTATAGTACTAGAAATCGGGACCTATTAGTTCAACCAGGTTTCAGACTGGCTAAAGTAGACTCATCTTTCATGGGGTACTGTTTAAAATGTTACAATAAAATACCTCCCCACATACTTCAACTTCAAATCCTTTGTAAAACGCACACTATGCAGGCAGGCATATTATAAGTTAGGGGATTACATTACTGATAAAAATGCCTGGCTTAATGCTGGTCCTGCTCCACACCACAACTAATTAATTGCAATTTGAAATACTGTTGGTGCTGCTGAAGATTGTAAGAATATATTTGCATTATTTAAACTCAACCTCCTTTTATTATATAGATGCATTGCACAGGTGTGAGTACTTTGTACTATAGGGCTACCATTTACCGGGTGATTTCATAGATTGACTTGAATGTGCCCTGGCGGCTGATAGTATGTCATGCTCACTGAAATGTCTCGCTGACGATGGAGCGTGTGTTGGATCATTTAGCTCCCTTCAAAATAGTTGAGCTGCATGGTGCGGATCCATGCGTCATGTTCGTGAACGGAGCATCACAACATCTCTTAGCTGCCACGGCTTATTTTAATTTAAAAAAATGGATTGTTTTTAATTATGTTTTGCTGTAGGTACATTGGACGCTTTTAACGTGTACGGTTTTGTACATCGTTCTCACTTATAGTCTTAACAATAATGAGGTAAAAATAATATTTGTGACAACATAATTATTTAAAAGAGTGTCCATGGAGTTTCTTGCCCGTTCTTCTCCATGGGTACCTACCTACCTACTACGCTTTGGAATGGGCAACTAGCTTCATATTTCTGACTGACCGACTCCTTGACAATTCAAAAGTGCCTGTACATGATTTAATTGAAATAAATGCTTTGAGTTTTCTATATGTTTCCAAACAGTGAGTAGTTTTTGGATTAACAGTGATATGATTTTAAGTAACTTTTTTGTTTATATTTGAAAAAGTGGTTAATTGTCCACAATGATATGAGTCTATTAAATCAAATGTTCAATCCACAAAGAAATTTCTTAATATTAATTTACCAAACACCTTGCTGAAAATCAGAAAACCGATACCGGTATGCTGTCCCCAGATTTGAAAAGTGGAATAACCTACTTACTTCATGAAATTGTCTCATTAATGGATTGACAAACTGTAGTAGACCTACATGCCCCACAGATTTTCGGTAATTTTGATCCTATGTTGTTTAAATGTCTTTACAACGACCACACTAGGGTTTATTTGTTTAAATTTAAATACCACATGACAGGCTGAAAAATTCCTAAGTAACATCGATGATAACACTAATGACACCGCGGGAAGTGTCCCTGTCCAGTGTGTAATCATTATTAAGTCTTTTGTTCCTGTTCGTTTCATTGTATAATAATTTTGTGTGTCATAATTATTTTCCGTACTGTCTTTATTTTATTTGTGATGCTGATTTCACCTTGATGCTAATAAATGAAGCATTAGTGGCTTAGTAAAACAATTTTAGCAAAAGAGCAAGCGCAAGAGGTCGTAGGGAACGATAAGTTTTTCAATCATTAATTCATTAGGTACCGCCAAGGAAACAACGACAACCACAGAGTACTTTATACTCTATGAAACAACCCGCCAAGGCTAACGCTTACAGATAATAAAGGCACAAGAAAGTACACTTTGGGCCCAAGCTAAACAGTACTTTATTTAGACGGGCATCGCACACAATCATGATACAGCGCTACATTTCATTTCTTATTTTATAGCATTGAAGAGTGGTCTTTTAGCAAAAGCTAAAAATAATTCTTACATTCTTGGGTAAAAATAAAATACAGTAAAATATGTAATAAAATATTTGGCGAACTCTAAAATGCACTATAAAATAGGAACTCCTAAAAACTTTTTAGCTTGTAACACTGCAATAAAAATAATACAATTTTTAATAATCTGTGGCATTGTTTTCTTTCAATCAAAGCAAATCAAAGCAATTTTGCGTCGTTTCGTAAATTCGTTTTCCATTATTTATTTTGCTTTGTTAGAATATTAAATTAACTTGATTCCCTATGTTAACTTAGTGGCTTGTAATGGCGAATCAGGAAATAAGTTTAAAATGGAACGGGTATCAGAGCAACATACTGTTCAACGTTAAAGAGTTGTTCAAAGACGAAGGCTTGTCGGATGTGACTTTAGTTTCTGAGGGCCATAGTTTTAAGGCTCATAAAGTGATATTATCGGCGAATAGTTCAGTTTTCAGGACGATCTTTCAGGTAATTTAATAAAAATGGTACATATTGCCTTTAAATGGTTTCCTTACATGAGGATTTAGTCTAACGCCCACACGTTTTTTTCGTAGCAAAACCCCCACAAGGATCCAATTATAGTGCTTCATGACATCAGTACGGCCTCTCTGCGGACGCTACTGACGTTCATGTACAATGGGGAGGTGAATGTGACTGAAGAATTCCTGCCAATACTGTTGAAGACTGCGGAGACATTGAGAATTTGTGGTTTGTCTACAGGCAGTGAGGTTTCACGCGAAGAGGATGTAAGTTTCTGTCTGATTAGCTATTTTTGTAATTATTCTCATGATTTGCAGAGAGAAACAGATGTTTAAACTGTTATTAATTGAAACATTATAGAGCATAAAGTGATTATCCACACACTTGTTACTGGAAAAAAGAATATATTTCCAAAATATCTTTACTTCAATTTCCATGTAAAAAAGTACTACAATTTTAAACATGGACATAAATAATTTATAGAAAACTACTGGGAGCACAGTGCCAAAAAAGCGTAAGAAAAGTGAGCAAGAGGATGTAAGCAGCAAATGCAAGAAATGTGTGTCTGCACAGAGTAGGCAAGATGCAGCTCAAAATGTAAGTTATGCTCTACTCATCACAATTTAAAATAAAACAAAGTCCCCCTGCCGCATCTGTCTGACTGTATGTCTGAATGCTATAAACTTAAAAACTATCCAACAGATTAAATATGGGTTTCACCACTGAACAGAATGATTCATGGGAGGAACACCCTAAGTGTATGATTCAATGAGGTTTTGTGTAAATTGGCTGGAATATGACGATGATTGTTGTGCCAACTGGGAGCTTAACTAGTCTGTGCTGCGTAAACTAATAGAGTAATTTAAAAACAAAGAGGACATTATTTTTCTAACAACCATGTGGGTGTACGGCAAATACCAGCCTATTATTCTCATAGAGAGAAGGCATTGATCACCAGGCTAACTAAAGACGGGTTGGCAATTTCGATCTTGTGTTAACTGTAAATCCAGGATTTTGCCCAATGTTTTTCTTCAAAGATGTCAGTAATGTTTAAGTTAAACATAAGATTACCCATATTTTAATTAAGTAATTGATACAAGTTCATATAATATACCAATTCTTAATTAACCAATTCAAACAGTGTTTTCATACTATTTGAACTTTTCATTTGTTTTAATGGGACCACACTGCTACACATCACAAATTAATTCTCTTTCAAATTAATATATCGTTTATTTCTGGCTATTTTGTCATTAACAGTTTACTCAACCAAGTTAATGTAACAAGATTTTAGTAGAACAATGAACATGTTTTTTTGTTATTATTTGCCATCAAAACATATGATGAACAACTCTAAAACCAATAATTTTCCAATGATAACAGAAACTAGTGCCAAAATTAGAACCAGCTGAGTCACCATTAACAGACTATTGTGAAAACACAACTGATACTGATATTGCAGTACTTGAAGATGTTGTGGAGAAGAAGCATAATGTAAGCATTAATTTTATTTGATATTATATTAAATACCATGTAAATAGCATAAAAATGTGTTGTTGTAAACTATTTTACAGAAATCATCAGGAGCTCAATCAAAGAAGCGGAAAAGGGCAGAACAAGACAACAATAATAAGTGCAAAACGTGCATACCAACTATTGATACTGAAAATGTCCACAAAATTAGCTCAGAAAGCGGAAAACAATCTGTAAGTGGAATATTTTTGCTTTTGATATTTACATTGATGAAAATAGCACAAACATGCGCAAAAGATTCCAAATCCAGTCTTTTCATAGCTTACAGCATAAATATGTTTTTCTTCTTTCAGAATGTCATACTCAAAATCGAACCCATAGAATCACCCCTCACTGACTATTCCGGAGATAATACAAATGACACAGACATAGCATTACTGGAAGATACATCGGACAAGAAACACATGAGTGTAGAAAATTGTCTTAACAAAAGGATGTACATGCTGAGTGACCGAATCGATAAGATCGAAGTGAGCAGTACACAGCCATGTTTGAATGAGAAGATCAATGGTGGTGATGCATCCAATGAAATAATTGAAATAGACAAAGAAGTGGAAACTGTATTACAAAGCGGAACAAGAATCGAGTCGCTGAGTATAAAAACGGAGAATCTTAATTTGGTGTCTACAGATGCACAGAATTGTAAAGGTACATTCATTATTTAATTTTTCATAATTTTTTCTTTCGAAACTATAAGGGCTCTGCACTTTTATATGTGGGTTGGCCATGGTTGTCGAAGGACCAATGGCCACTGGAGCAGACGAGTCCTGGAGTGGAGACCGCGCATCTGCAAGCGTAGTGTGGGACGCCCAGCTAGATGGACCGACGACCTTAAGCAGGTGGCTGGGACAGACTAGATGCGGAAGGCCTTGGGTTGATTGACTTTTATACTATCGGAATAATTAATGAAAGGCGGATTTTATATTTTTATTTTATAACAATCTCCTATCAAATCCTCTATTATTTTCTTATATTCTAAATATGAAATAGTAATCTCAATATACATGCCACAAACTTTAAAATATTCGCGAAGGTTGGTTGTGTGTATAGCCAACCTGACAAAAATTCTACAGTACTGATAAGTAGAAGTTGTTTCTAACTTTAATTGCTTTGGGAGGGTTGTTTTACTTTCACATAACGCACGCGTATATCTCAAAAATGGCACTAACCATCATCAAACCAAAAAAAAAGGTTTGATTCACAAAATATTTCCTAAACGTCCGTTGCCATACCCACTGGCTAACGTCATTTCATTCTCGGTTTTTATGTAGTGAAACAACGCTTTGTATTCAACTAAAGTTAAACATCTTACGTAATCGTTATTATTTGACGTGCTTATCTTAAGTTACGTTAACCAACCCTTTCAAACAACCGGCCCTTAGTGCCGAATTCACTAATGAAACTGAACGCGTTCAGCACATCTAAAACGTATATAATTATACCAGGCCACTCTGAAAGTATTGCGAAAAAAAGTTTTTATGTACCTATAGTATAAGAGACTGGCCAGTTATAGTATATTTTGAAAATATGATTATTTGAAGCGTAGACAGAGAATGCTATAGACACCGGCAAACCGTGTCGTAGAAAGAGACAATAAAATATTACGTCACCATTTATTTAGGGTTACAATGTGAGGAAAAATTTACCCCACAAATTAGTATTAGAATTTAATTAGAATTAGAAATAAGTACGTAACAGAAAGCTTGAATAGGGATACTGCTATAACGATAATCATAGGTTGGTATGGTCATGTGATGCGGAGGAGAAAAGCATATTAATCTATGGAGAAAAGATGCTGCCGAACTCAAATTAATTGCGATGAGGGCAGGAGGATGACGATAGATGATGAGGTTCTAAATAACTCTCAAATTAATTGCGATGAGGGCAGGAGGATGACGATAGATGATGAGGTTCTAAATAACTGCCATTTCGTATGCATGTTCTGGCTTTGTGAGAAATAATACAACATGTTTATTTATAATTAACTTTTATTGATTATACACGTTATTGTCCTTTAAATAAAACAAGCTTCGTATGAAGGTTTCAATTTTTTTGCATGGGTTCAAATCCTTTTGTTGCGGGATGCATTCGTAATTCAAAATAGTGCATGGAAATTGCCTTAATAAGTAAAACTTTGTGGTTTCCAATAAAAGGTTGACTTTCAAAATGATTGGTCGTAAATACATCCTGGCAACGTTTGAAAGTCGTTAAAATAAATTTCGGTAAAAAAAAACCGGAAAGAATGATATACCTTCATGTGAACGTATCCTAAATATTCTTTCCGCCAACGTACATACTCTAATAACATCCCGTGAAGGATAAATAAGGCCACCTTTATCTTTTTTAAATATAAGACCTAAATATTTGTCGCTACTAAGTGCTAGCAGATAATCTTCACATTTGATAGATTTTCTTAATTTCCTAACTATATACCCAGCGATATATGAAATTATTTCTTCAGTATAGGTTGTGAATTTTGAGGGGTCAATCGACAAAGAAATTATTTTTAGGGGGGAAATCTATAATCGAGTCTTCGACATCTTGAGTGCAGAACATATTAATTTTATTGTCATATCGCACTTCTGTGTGTGTTAAAAATTTTAAATCCTCTAGAGGTATACAGTTTCCTGACCTTTTATTTCCCCGTGGATCACTAGTCTTCTGTAGGCACTTTGAAATTGTAAAGCTGTTGGATTGTTGTTATAGCCGCCTTTTGATCGAATCGCGCTGAAGAAAGACTCTAGGTGATCTTGGCTCAGTTTGTGTACAGGTAAAATTTAGCTTTGTATACATATACTAACATTATAAAGCTGAAGAGTTTGTTTGTTTGTTGTTTGTTGATTAGCGCGTTCAACCAAAAATGGTTGAACGCGCTAATCTCAGGAACTACTGATTCGAATTGAAAAAATCTTTTTGTGTTGGATAGTCCATTTATCGAGGAAGGCTATATAACATCACGCTACGACCCTTAGGGGCTGAGCAGCGGATGACACCGCGGGGAACAGCTAGTACAAAATAAGTGGAGGAAGATAATGTTTGTAGAAAATAGAACTTAAAGTTTTTAAACTCTGAACGACAGTTCAGAGTCTAAGAGAAGCCTGTCTGTCATTTATTGCTAATAAAATGCACAAAATAATGTTTGCAACTGACACGGTAATTGTACTAAATAGTTTAAAGACATAAATAAAAATCTTATAAAACCTGGATCGAAACTTAATATGTCTTTAACTGAATATTGACCTTAGCATTAGGTAATAGCATACCGTAAAATGGGGTGAATAGAAAGGTTTATAACTTTTGAATCGAAATTTCAGTATGTTTTTAGCAAATTCCGAAGGTAGCAGTCATTGTGTCGTGTGAGTTAAAGTTTAATAAACTGTTTTCAATGAAAGACTAACTTAATTTTCTCGTCATTTATTTAATAAATTACAATGTCTGCGCGTTTTCTATTTACCCGCGATATGGGTGAATGGAGTCGAAAAGGGGGTCAGTAGAAAAAATGCTAGGGTTGTCAAATTTTATTTATGTAGGTACCTAGTACATATACCTACAAATTATTAATTATAGTACCATTAACTTTAAAAAAATAGAACAGGGATGGTAAATTATATTTTCAATGCAAAAACAATTAGGGCCAATCACCCATACAAAAAAAAAAAAAAAACTTTTAATAAACATAACAGTGAATTTTACTGAAAAATTATGTTTAGTCCGTCAGCTAGATTATCAAAACATATTGTAACAAAGTATTTTTATTTTGTCACATATATAAAAAATGAGGATGATACAACGTTTTCGTCATACCTTTTATAGCGCTTGCCTCCAGGTTCAGGTTTATAAATGCGCGGCATTGTCCAAAAAAACAAAATAAACATTTATTTTCAATACGAATGAAAATATGAACATAGTAATTGGTATTTCATAAAACTACTGTCAGTAGGTACCTACAATCTTCCATAAGTACAAAAAAGTATCAGGTATAATTTTGCGTAGCAGCCGTAGCAATGAAAATTCTAATCACCCCAGTCGTATTGCTACTCACCCCTTGTGCACTTCTATTCAGCTTCTATTTACCCCATCCCTCAATTCTATCCACCCCTCAGGCGTCTTCTTTTCACCCCAAACTTATTCAATTTATAGGTAACATAACTTTTGGACTTATTTAGAACAGAAATCATGCTTAATTTGACTTAACTTTGAGTTTTCTCAATAGTTAAGTAACTAACAATTTGCATAAATTCGTATTGATGGCTAAATTCAATCGTAGTAACGAACAGAAATAAAAACTTTACGCTCTACATTCTCATTTAAACATTCTCAAATTCACAACCGTTATCTGATCACTTTGACACATTATTTTTCGCATTTATTGACGACTTCACTATATGACAATGTTGTATATAGAAAAATCTAATGTAGTTAATTTCATTGAGCACTGCGAGAGCATAAATGCAACGTACAAAGTCTCGCTTTTTTTTCTATTCCCCCTTAAATTCTATACACCCCATTTTACGGTAGTAAGTTTCTTCTTTTTATTCAACATTTTACTCTCAAAATGTCTGCTGCAAATTGTTGATGATGGTTTTGGTGTCCAATCTGTACGTCCTGTAACTAGAATCCAATTCCGACGTAAATTATCATGTTCAGGAAAACTGCAACAAGCCATTAAATCTTTTAGATATTTATTTAACCCAGATAAGCCTGAAACTATGATTTTCTGAAAACTTTGAAAAAAATCATATTGTTAGGTTTTATAGACCTTGTGTAATATTAAAAAAATGCTGAAAAAAATATTGCCGGTAAGGCTTTCAGGGAAATAGCCGTCCTATATGTAGGACAGTAGGATAATAAGGGAAAATAAAAGATCAGATGACGAAATAGCATGTAATCGTGACATGGGTACAAAAGCTTAAAAAAAAGTTTTTATTAAGTAACGATTGATTAGGAACATTATGTATGAATGATAATTTTCAAAGCACTTGACACACACTCCAACATCACATTTTTTGCAGCGTGTCAAAAATTTCTTATGACATTTACGGCAGCGTGTTTGCTTGGATTGAGGAATACCCAGGTGATTGATTTGGTCTTTTCGACTATCATCATGTTCATGTTGGGAGGGTCGGCTTAGCCCTCTTTTTGCATTTTTCTGTTTGATTCAATCAAAGCAGTTGCTACCCTTCTGCGAAAACCGAGGTGATCAAGTTTTCCATGATTTATTTTAATTATTTATTATATAAGAATTCCATGTTTGGCGAGATCAATGATGTGTGTGAGCAATGGCATTTACCATTTCTTACCGCGTATACCAATTTGGTAATGAGAAATATCTTCATCACACCGGTCCACTCCTCCCATATATTTGTTATAGATTGCAACCATGTGAGGTTCTTCTATGACTGTTTCTCTTTTCGCTTTGTGAAAAGCGTTTTGCAGATTGCTTAGGATTTATTCCCACAGCATTTGAAGCAATGCTACTGAATATATTATTATCATGCATGTTACTCTCTGACATCAACAAGCTATAAAGTTTTCAAACCACTCAATTGGGCGCTTATCTTGGAAAGCTCCTTGGACCTCAGGCCAATTCACTGGATTTATTTACAAGTCCCGTTTTCTCCACACATATGTTCGCCTGATTTTTGTTCGACCTGTAGAATTAGAAGGTTCTTCTTCTGTATCACTTACCTACCGAATTGTCCTTGTATCGATACTTCTGCCGGTTGAAGTAGTATGTTTCGCGGCAAATTGTTCAGTGTCACATTATCTTCTTCCCCTGAATCTTCATCAGTAGGGCAATCGGGATCAACAGGAGCCTCCTCCTGCCAGTAGTAGTGTAGAATACATATCACTCTTTTTAAATAATCTTCTTCATCATCCGGAATGTTTTCCAAAGCATCCAAAATTTCATGCGCAGCTAACGGCCTGTAAAGAAAAAGTTACTTGGATTATCCTACTGTCCTATATGTAGTACACCAGTTTTTATAACGGATTATATCGAATTTTCTATTTGTTCTTGATAAAATACTTTATTAGTACTAAAGTTGAGGTTATCAAACAGGTGTCAATACAAAAAAAAAATACCAACTTGTAAAAGACAATTATTTATACATACCTGTAATCCGACATGTCTGCAATTCACTTTTATTACACACTTTTCGCTGAATTGTTATAAAAACTGTTTAAATAACTGGAGTTTTTTTATTTTCTATATAAAGCACATACGTTCTTCACTACAAATCACAAGAGTAAATATTGTTAGGTTAAGTGGGTAATCCGAAATATTTTTTTATTTCCACTGTCCTACATATAGGACAGTAGGCATATCTGGGTTAATACACTGCAGAATACATATTATTATTTCCTACAATAGTGGGTAATAATTTATAGAAAAGTTGGCAGCACCGAAGTTATTTTTGTGCTATTTTTAAGATAAATTTACGTCTAGAGTACATTATACACACTATATGATTATAATAAAATGTTACTGAATGCCTATTAACCGATAAAGAGTGATATACTTACGAATGAAAAGACAATCCTGGCGTTTTCGTTTCACTATCGTTTTTACACCCTTTAACACTACACCGCACCATGTTTTTTTTTTAAATTGGTTGAAATAGTAAGTCTCAATTGTTCACAACAAAATGTAACATCAATTACTTTTAAGGTAAGGCACGTAAAACTTTATTTTTTAGGCCGCATTCCGAGTTAGACCATAATCGCTGACAGCGCTCACATCGATAATAATTAGCGTTCCGATTTAGATATCACGATGATGACAGCTGACAATTCGCTCACAGTGATATTTCTATAGGGCATGGTCGGCGTTATCGCAAGATGGCTCATGTCATGACGTAACCTATGACGATTTACGGGACATCGTTATCGCGCTAACGCCAACTCGGAACAGGTGTAAGCGCGCTCAAATCAATTACATCCCAATACGTAAAGCAGCCTTAATAAGACGATAGCTAGGCACACGTTAGCTGTCAAACTTTGTTTAGAAAAGTAGTGTGCTGACCTTGAAAAAAGTGGCACGCTCCGTGAAACAAAAAATTCATCGCGTGTTTCATTTCTTTACATGACATCGGCGTAAGTTGCTCTTTTTCTTGTGTGACTGCGACAAAAGATATCAATTTGTCTATAGCATTCTCTGTCTAAGATTTGAAGGTAAAAATATGTACGTTCCAATTTCAAAATGTACCACATTGTTTACGAGCTAATTTAAATTATAGTGTCTCTTACACGTAGTATCTCTATGTGCCGATTTCACCAATGTTACTAAACGTGTTCAGGACAACTAAAACGGGTTCAAGAGCTGTCAGTGTCAATATTCCATAGATAACAATGACACTGACAGCTCTTAAACGTAGTTTATGTGCTGATCGCGGTCAGTTTTATTGGTGAAATCCACCCTAAGTAGTATGTCATGTGTGTCTCATTAAAAAAAATGGATCTGGGCGCCGGGAACATTTTCGCTCTATGATTTTTTACGATTTCAAGTGTTGCCTGAAACCGGAAAATGAAAATGGCATTCATGGATGAAGGCCCTTCAAAGGCAACCGTTTATCGTTGGTGTAAGGAATTCAAGCGCGGTCGACTAACTTTGGGGGAAGAAGAAAGAAGTGGTCGCCCTTTGACGGCTGTTACGGAAGAAAACGTGCTAGCAGTGAACATTTTAATCCAAGACAATAAGCGACTTACGTATCAAGAGATTCAGCACACACTGCAGGTTGGATCGGGAAGCCGTCACGAAATTAAACACGTGTATCTTCGCGTGAGAAGAAGAATGCCCAGATACAAGCCCGGGTGGAATGGTGCCGTGATATGATAAACAAATTTGAAGCAGGCTCGTCTCAGCGTTGTTACGACATCAAAGGTCCTGGCATGATCAAGGGCCTTGGGGGTGGCAAATTAAGCGGTCGGCCGCGGTGTGGGCGGTACCGCGTGAAATGGTGGCAAAAGCCGTAAGGAAATCTAGGACTGACCTGATGCTGAGGCTGCGACTTCCTGTCAGGAACATGATCGTTGAGCTGCTGCAACACCAATGTATTCATCTCCTCGAGCACAAACTCTAAATCTTTCTGAATTGTATCAGGCCGCATGCGAGAACCCAACGGGTCACGTAGACCACGTAAGTACGACTGTAACGTGAGTTCCTTGTACAAAGTCAAAGCAAACTCAAAGCATTTATTTCAAATAAACCAATTACAGGCACTTTTGAATTGTCAAGGTGGGTCAGTCAGAAAAATGAAGCTAGTAACTGCCCATTCCAAAGCGTAGTAGGTACCTATGGAGAAGAACGGGCAAGAAACTCCACGGACACTCAAAAGAGTGTCAAAAAATCAAATTATGTTTACAATAGATTGGTTACATCATTCATGTTGAAAAAATTGCATGTGAGAACGATGCAGAACCTCAAAAGCGTCCGTTATATAAATATGAAAACAACTCAAAAATAAAATTTAATTATAATACGCCGTGGCAGTTAAGAGATGACCAGTCTCAACTGACGGCGCCCGTTCACGAACATGGCGCATGGATTAGCACCATTCAACTCAACCATTTTGAAGGGAGCTAAATGATCCAACACACGCGCCGCCATCAGAGAAACATTAGAGTGAGCATGACATACTCTCAGCCGCCAGGGCACATTCAAGTCAATGAAAGACGTACCCAGTAAATGGTAGCTTTATAGCATGTACATAGTACTCACATATGGCTTATATTAATTATACAGTACTAAAATTTTGAGTTTATACAATGCATAGATTCTTGTGTTTAATCTTCAGCAGTTCGAACAGTATTTTCAAATGCTAATCAATTAGTTGATGCGTCCTTGAGGAGCAGGACCAGCGATTAGCCAAGCATTTTTATCAGCAATGTAATCCCCTAACTTATGATATGCTCGGCTGCATAATGTGCTTTTTATACAAGATTTAAATTTGGTTTCATTTAGTTGATGTATGTGGGGAGGTATTTTATTGTAACATTTTAAACAGTACCCCATGAAAGATGACTCTACTTTAGCCAGCCTGAAACCTGGTTCAACTACAATTAGTTCAACCAGGTTAATGTCATAATAGTACAGAAGAGATGGTGTTCATAAAAAAATTGCGGGGTTGCACTCCTAATTCCCGCCCAAGTTTCCGGGATGACGCGATGCGGGTCCCACTACCTTATTTAAAATTCCGTTCAATAATGCCAAACTAGTTAATTGATACTCCGGTCCGTCTCCTACAAACTGTTGTACCAATTGATCACATAGTCACAGATATTATAATACTACGTACAGATACCCAATCCCATACAAAGAAATGACACCTCCCTAAGTCTGGCAATTGAGCTGGCAATTTTTCGTCATAAAAATGTTCAACAGATGGCAGCATCAGCGATTCACTAATTGCCAGATACTGTAGTTTTACGTCGCCATCTAGGAGTCGACCTACTTTTAAAACGTTTCGTGCCATCCTTTTAAAATAAAGTTTTATACTTCCGGTTTCAGAAAAACATGTTAATAGATTTATTTTATGTTTCTATGTAAAGAAATAGAATTAAAATAAGTTGTTTGATTTAAATTTGTGACTATAAAGGTTATTTTAAAGACAGGACAAATTGAGTAAAACACCATCTATTGCAAAGAGCTCTAAACAAAACGATTAACAGATGACAACTTTTATCATTATAAGGGTTCGAATTGAAGGTAAAAGCTTATTTTATGTTTGTTTGTTGAAAAACGAGTGTGAATAGATAAATCAGCATTTAACAAGGAAGTCTTGATTTTTACTAATCTTATTTAGGCCAAAATTCTGCCGTTTATCGCTTTCTAATGATTGTTAATTTCATAATGGTTACCTATGCTGCCATCTTTGACTTTTTTTGAAGACTAATTATAAAATGTTCTAGTTGAGACCCCATGACATAGTTTAATGAATCGAGTTTTCGTCGAACTCCGGAACCAATCGAAACTTGATCTACTAAATCAGCCATACTCGATATAAATGAACTACTACTATCCTCCTGTTCTGGCTCCAAGTTTCTATTTACGTCTAAAATATTAATTCCACGATTAATACCTCACCTAGGAGACCAAGATTGCCGTGGATGGAAAATCTTGGAGAGATAAAGGATAACAATTAGGAAAAAAAAGGAAGCGACTCTAAGAATGATTCTAAAGCACTTACTTGCAATGATTTTGTACCTCTACTGTATCGATGTCTGGATACACCTCTGGACTGCAGTTCTTGTAGGTTCAGGATACTCGTACGATGCCCGATGGCCACCCGGGTGACTCGCGATTCTAATAATTTACTCTCGCGAACCGGCCCGCGATTATCATACCGACTGCGCCAATTACGAAGGCTGTAGCCGGAGCATTGATTTCAAATACAATTAAAATCACAACTTTTTTTACTTAATTTATTTTATAAGAATTAAAATGTAAATTAATAGCTAAAATATTCGACGGTTGACCGATGCTGTGTCGAGATTGACCGTTTCACACCGGCCTCGATGTCCGGTGTCGGGCTGCATCACGTTGTGCTGCGTCGGCGCCCACGAGGCTGGGTAAATGCCTGCCAAAGGTTTGGGTGCTATGCGAATACGTAACAGGCCTGTTTATGACATCATTACAGATGATGAGTCTTGGATTTATCAATACGATCTAGAAACGAAGCGCCAGTCGACGGTTTGGGTGTTTCAAAACGAATCAAAGCCTATCAAAGTGAAGCGATCTAGAAGCGGGGGGAAGATTTTGATCGTGAGCTCGTTTTTAATTTTACTGGCTACTTGGTGTCAATTTCTTTAGGGAACCAAAGAGCATCAACGCTGAATGGTATTAGTACTACCAAATGCTTGGCAGAAGTTTTCTCTGTTGTGAGCAACAAGCGACCAAACAAAGGGCTCCACGGGCTACTGCTCCACCACGACAACGCACATTCGCACGTCGGTCAAACTCCTGGGTCACCCTTTTTACAGCCCTGACCTACTCGTAGCACTGTGTGACTTCTTTTTATTCCCTAAAATAAAAACAAAGTGATACAACTTTCGTCGCCGGAAGATGTGCTGTCAGCGTTCGAGCAGGCTGTAAACGAGGTGTCTATGGCGGACTGGAAAAGGTGTTTCGAAAACTGGTACAGACGCATGAAACTTTGTATAGAGGCTAGTGGAAAGTACTTTGAAAAGATTTAATAAAAAATTTTAAAAAAAAACCTATAGAACATTTATTTTTACTTTCGCAAAACTTTATGAGTGTCCCCCCACGTATATATGTTTTAGTCATTGATCTCTTTGTTTATAAACGTTGCTTTAAGTTGAAAGACGTTTAATATAATATTATGGTTACACAGCCGCTAATCATTACTTAACTACAAACAACGTTTTTAAATAAACCCTAATTTATTCTCCTATGACAATTCAATGAGAATATATTGGATATGCAGAAAAGTTTTGCATTATTGTATCCTAACCAAGCATTTGTGGTCTAAGTCATACATACATACGAATTGTGGGTTTTAATTTGCAGATCCATCATTCCCTTGCCCGTTCTGCCCTCGCGTGTACAACAGTTGGGGGTATAGGCGAAGACATGTGAAATCTAGACACGTTACCAACAGGTAAGTTTTATTACTTAACTAGCGACCCGCCCGTGTTTCGCACGAGTTTTACAAACTTAGAGATTTCTTTATTTTATAGTTCGTAGGTTCGAACCCAGGTTGGCGCTTTATTTTGTGTAAATTATTTCATCACCACTACTCTCAAAACGGCGAAGAAAAAGAAATTGTGAGGAAACCGGCATGTCCTAGAACCGAAAAATTCGTAGGCATGTGACTTCTACCAACCCGCACTGGGCCCGCGTGGTGGATTACGGCCCACTCCCTCTCACCGAGAGAGAGGCCTGTGTCCCATTAGTGGGAACATTAAAGGCTGATTATGCTTATGCTCATTAGCGACATTTGAGCACTGAGAGATTAATATTAATGTATTTTACACATTAACCTTCCGGAATAATTAATTAAGAGCTGTATCAAAACCAGTGGTGCAGTTTCAACAACAACGCGGTCACAGACAGACAAGAAAAGCGTCTCTATCTCCATTGGCTAAGAACTAGAAATGTAGACTGTCAGTTTTTCTCAACACTATGTGTTTATTCATAGAAACAAAACCCTGTCCTTATCGTTTTTCTGAAAATATCTTCTCCCATACAACCTCACATTAACTGTCACCCCAAGATTTAAATCGTTAGATTTGCCATCATCATAGCAAGTCGCGGGAAAAACTGAGAAGAATGACCACAATGAAAATGACATTTCTATGACAAACAAATCAAGTCACTGCGACATTGTGTGTGTCAGAGGTGTCAAAACGAAACAGAGGGCCTAGACAAAGTTTAGTAACATTCGTAACATCCGATTCCCGACGACGATAGCAGAAAAGCCAAAAATGTATGGGGTTGACAAAAGCTATCGATCATGGTCACAGCGTAGTATCATAGTGAAGCGATAGCTTTTGTAGAAATAGAATCGCTCCGAAGCGAATGCCATTTGTCTAGGCCTCAAAACTCCACAAACGCGACCATCTTATGAGGCGGCAGAATCTACGTTTGAAACTTTGCTGTCATCTCGTTTGTCTTGCATTTCCAGGCTGTCTTGCAAATGGTGCGTGTCAGTGCTGCCGTCCACAGGCGCGTGGTACACGCACGCGACGCGCTCGCACGGCGTGCCGCACGAGGAGGCGCGCAACTCGCTCGTCGTTATGGTGGAAGCACACGCCGTTTTGACGCTCAACGAACCCAATGTTACACAGTTACTCGTTTGAAGTCGTTGGCAGATATGAAAGTGGGAGGTATGACGTACAGATTGTATCTTAATGTTTTTTGTTTTTGTAAACTTTATTTTTTAGTTGGTTAGCGCTGATACAACTCAGTTTCGTGTAGAAGCGGTATTATGTATACTCGCTTTTACTTTTCTAATATAAAAATCAGTATAATAAAGATGCCATTTATATCTAAAAAATGCTGAAATATTTCGTTTTGCGAGTTTACAGAAAGAGTTTTTGAAAATTTGTTTAGCGCCGAGGACGAAAGACGCGCATCTTCATTTGGCTCTCTCAAACCCTTTTGTGTTTGTCAGAATGTTATCCTCTTATCATTACGAAATACTTGTTTTTTGTAAGTTCCAAAAAAGGATAGAGATGCGTAATGCTTATTGATAAATCAGTTGATGCTCTCTTTTCTTATTATAAAATGTGCTTTTTTAAGTGTCATTTTTAAACCACCTCGTCCATTATGTGTCATGCGACTGCAACTGCTCAGCTAATATAGGCTGCTCGGATAATAAGTAAACAATACCGCCTGACGTGTACGGGCGGTGGGACGGGGAAGATAGACAAAACCCAAGCTAAAAAACGTCCATATTCGAGGTCGTAACCTCGAAAGCTACGAGTACTCACAACTCTGTCGAGGAGACCTCAAGGCGTGCCTCGGAAGGCCCTCAAAATCGGTATTCATGGTCGTCAGATTAAGGAAATTATGAGGTCCCTCCAATGAGTGTGAGTCAAGGTGATGTGTCACGAATACGTTGATAATCAATAAACTCTTCAACAGACATTATGAAATTCGGATAAAAACGCGCGTGTTTTGGTTAAAACTTCTTTGCTCCTCACCTCGACTGAATAAACTGTTTGAGATGAGGACTAAAATTGCTACAATGAATATCAAAGCACCCAAGTGAGATTGAGTCAAGTCGAGGAAATCATGAGTTTTTGACTTACGAAATGGCTTTAGTATGCCAATCACGTCATCGCGTCTTCCCCCGTCTCACTGCTCACATACCACATTCGGTGACTTGGCCTTGCGCGCCGACCATAGACGCAACGACAGGTTGTGGCCAACAATTATCATATATTTTGTTCAAAGCTCCTCACACTTAGCGTTGATTTGCAATGTCGCAACGAATGGCTAGGGGAGACGTATGCTCTCGCTACTTGTCACAGCGTCCAGCTAGACGCACGGTGCCCGACGCACCCGACGACAGTCGCAGATGAAAGGTGAGCCTCTTGTCGTCGACCTGTCGCAGTCGCATGTCGCATATTGTGCGAGGGGTTTAAGGTTCAAGCATTATGGTTTAAATATGAATCACTATAACATACTGCAGCTCCATTTGTTTATGGCTGAAAGTCGATTCAGTCGTCTAGTATCGAGTTCTAATTAGTTAACTTGCATTTACTGAAAACAACAGAATAAGTGCCTCGCGCGGGATCCTCGCGAGCCCTTTTGTAACCATCAATGAGTTTGCAGCCAATAAAACCATGGACAAAAGCGGTTAACAATGAAGGTAAAAATCTATAAAAAAAAAAAACAATATCGATGCAAAACCGACCCTCATGTGGCACCTGTACATAGTAGTACCATAATTTTAACTTTTTATTGCACAGTGAGAAAACTTCTAGTCTTGTCCTTTTCGATTAAAATTAAAATAGGGCATAATACGAGTATAAGTACCGTGCGGCCAGTCTAAGCATTATTTGACAGTAATATGGTCAGTAACATACACTAACTTGTTTTATTTAATTTTATGGTACGGGAAAATTTTCTCAAGTACTTTTGAATTAAGTACTCTTACTTTTTTTTACACTTTATCAATTGCTACGCAAAATTCATGTACCTGGGTAATGTACCGAGGTGTGGCCAAGTATCGTTAATTAATTAATGATTTTAATGTTTATCCTTTCCCGGTAAGATGTAATAAACACGATGTTGCCTGTTGCCATGAATTTAGTACATACATGATTCTGAACCCTACTTTGAAAAAATGTTGTTCCATACGTTTTGACCGCGCGCACTTTTCTATGAAACAGCAGTTTTTTTTGATAACCGACGAAGAATTTCTACGCTAGGGAATCTAGAATCATATGCTGACTTCATGGTTACAGTTTTTGCGCGTGCCCTGTGTGTTGGTGAGCCCTGATGTATGTGTTAAGGTAGGTGCAGACTGTCGACGGTGGCCACAGAAATAGCTTGGCAAACGCTAAGTAAAGAGAAAAGCAAAATTCGTGTTCTTAATTTGGCATTCGTTGTCTCGTTCTGTACCTGCTTTACAATAATCAAAGCCATATAAAATTTTAAAAATATGTTTGGATATTATTAAGGATAACTTTGCTAGTATATATTTTGTTTGTTCGTATTTATTATTTAAATTGTAATTAAGGTGTGATGATCTCAAAGTTATGAAGTCACGGTTTCTAGTTACGTAAGCGCCATAATAATTGCTTCTAAATAAATAATTAACAAATAAAACTTTACATTTGTATTCTAAGTCACTATTTGCACGGGAATAATAGTTTTAATAATCATTTCTGTGGCAACCCTTATCAGTTGTTTAGCTTTAAAGAATTTAAGATTAAACTATTTGGCAAACATTGTACCAAGTTACACTATCATTATAATAGTTTTCAGAAAAAAATAGAAACTCCCATTAAATGGATCCCTGTTTAAATTCGGAGGATCAATTCCTGTATTTTTACGAACATTCACATTCTAATCTCATTATCAATCAATCACTGTCAAAAAAAACCTTTAATTTCCCTATACAGTCCATTAATAGTTATTTTACCTCTATTGACAGTAGCAACCTAAAAGCAACCTTATCGTAACGACTATAAAGATTTTTTGACAGAATTGTCAATAACAGCAACCCAACAGCTACCTAATTGCAATGGCAATAAAAATCACTGTGATTTTGACCGTGATACAAACTCACTCTGAGTTTGTATCACGGTCAAATAACTGTGTCGCTGACGTGAGATTGTGATTAGACTTCGAACGTTTTAATTACGGGGATTGGTCTTCTGATGAGCCGATACCGCTCCATAGTCAATGAATTGACGCTGCAATACACTAGTTTGCAGCGAATTCTCTTCGATATTCACCAAATTAGATTTAAGGGGTTTTTGACCATCATACTCAGTCGTATAAAGGACTGTGTGCACTACACTTTAACAGGGATTGAATCCCGATCTTTTTCTACCTTATTACAAAACATGATTTATCTTTAGGTTTAAACCATCGAGCCATTTTTTTATTTCGAACTTTATTCTGCCGATGTTATGGTTCAAAATACAAAAACAGATTTTAAAGCCGAGTTTGAGTTTCCAATTTTGTATAAAGAACTTTATTCTTTATCGTAATAAAGTAAGAAATACAATAATATAACTGGCTGAAAGCTTAAAGCAAAGTTTGAACACCTTTTGTAATGAGATGGTTTATGTCTGACTTGTGACTTTGGCGATGCTCTTTGTAGTCTTCCCTTATACGGGTCATATATTAATTCCTTTTATTTGAGGTCCAGAGTCACTGCAAAAGTTTTGGGCTCTTGGGGACCAAACAGTCCTCCAAGATCTCAGTTTGTCCTTACTTTGATAGGTGTTCATTAAAGAGAAATCTCTTTGTTCGCCACCAACGTCAACTTGTGTTTCGCCATTTATAAATATGCGAGAAGTCGTTAAGTTTTCTTTCTACATGGAGAGTTAAATCGAAGCCGGAGCGGTATCGGTACTGAAGCTTTAATTCAAGCAAATATTATGTACCTACATTCTATTAAACATTTTAACACATTGACTGAATTCATAGAGCTTAAGATTAATAATAGAACGTAAAAAATACTTGATATTTTTATAACCCTTTTGATGTATTTTTCTAAGTAGTTTTTAAGTCAATTATTCGGCAATAACATTAGGATGTGATTTCGAGAGATATATAAAAATAACATTTCGGAAATTAAATATTCGATTAGAAATCATGCGAGGCCTAAATTAAAAAGAAAGAAAATATTTATGGGAATGAGATTAAAAATGAAGTAAACGTATATTTTGGTACTTTATTGCATTAACTATTTAACTATTTTACCAAGTGATAAGTAGTTGTATTATGTAAGGCAGTTGAAAGTTTGTGGTCGTTAACACTTTATGTAATTATTTTCGTCACATTGTATGATGGTGGGTGTACTCTCTAGTAGCACGTTGTTTCGCCCGCAAATGATTTTTTTTTTGTTAACTTTGAAACTTCTGTCTAATGCCCGTTGTACATGCGTTTTATTGTCGTGAATAACTATGGTTGCTTCGCCGTTTGTAGGCACGGTCGTCAGTGTTGTATGGATCACTATGGAAGCTTGTTGACAGACTCGGCGGCATTACGACACGGTGCCGCCGCCTGGTCATATACAAGCTCACTCGACTATTCTACGTGGCGGCTACCGCGCCGTACCGCAAAGACACAGTGCCGTGTACAACGGGCCTACCTCTAAATATATTGTTTCGAATATTCAGGGTCAAATAAAATTCTCAAGCGTAACTCTACAGACGGGATGGGTCAACGACTGCAGGTCGTGTTGCGACTTGAAATATAATTTAAACAAAAACTTCTTTTCTTGAGAATCTTCACAAGTGTGTATCGATATACTAACACGATAAAATAAAAATAATGATTTGATGTTTTTTTTGGGGGTCAACGACCGCTGGCAGTGTTGTTACTTTTGTTATGACTTGTAAAAATCTGTTTTCTTTTGATTTATCGTGTTAAGATATCGATAAACACCTGTGAAAATTAACAAGTAAAAAATTCTTTTTAAAAAAATATTTCAAGTAGCAACACGATTACACAACCTGCAGTCGTTGACCCCAAAAGAAAAATCACCAATACAATATTATTTATTTTCTGAGAATCTAGTTTTGATATTGCTACCCATCAATCACATTTTCGCTAGGTAATTTAATTTGACCCGGATTACTCACTAAAGCGGGAGAAACAAAAGCTGTGCCTGAGTTTCATTTGCACTTCAAACAACGTGTACAAATATTTCATGTCGACATGGTAAATAGACATTAGAATATTTGAACCCGTCATATCGAAAAGGGCCCATGTATGAGTCAATTAATTAAAACTTCAAAATCAACAATAATATTTTTCTTGTAAAAAAGTCATTGTTGCTGAAGGAATTGAATATAAATGTTAATAAATAAAAAACATACATCATTGAATATAGAGGTTGATAAATACAAAAAAACACATGAGTTTTGGTATATAAATTGATTGGCGCCAAAAAGTGATACAAAAAAAGTGTGACTCGTGCGGTGCCCTTTTCGAAATGACGGGTTCATTTCGTTTTGCACCATAATGACGTTAGCCAATCAATAAGCTGTTTAAACATACCCTTTTAAATAAAAATCAAACTTTTAACAAACATATCACACTGTACAAATATTTGGAACGAGCTTCTTCTTTAAAATAAAAACAGTGAGCTTATAAGCATAATGAAACATACCTACTGTATCTCTATATTTGTTAGTACGTACGTGATATATGAGCGATACATTCAGTAAAATAAGTAAATCTAGAACTTAAATCTTCATTCTTACTCATACTAAAGAAAAACCTTTTTTCGTTCTTAAGTCTCAACTGCTACAAATAACACGCTTTTACAATAAATAATATGACATTTTCATTAAATAAATAATGTATCGCTCTTCAGTAAATGCTAGTTTCATGGACCATTCAATACTGTGTTTCTGTGGTAATAGTGATCATGTCACCGCACTCTAGTTTATAAGCAAATATAATAAGTTACCAAAGCAATTTCGGTTAAGGTACTTTAAGATTTAATATAAAACTTGATATTATATTTTTTTACGATGTGATGGAACCCTAAAAACGTGTTAAATAAACACAACGTTTCGCCATAATTCGTTTTAACTTAACTCTATTGAGATATAAATTATATAATTTAGAAATTAACAAAAAATCTTATGACTTACATAAAACTTATGGCTTTAAAAACTTAATTGTCAAAAACGATATTAATATTGTAACGCCATAATATAAAGAATAATGTATGCGGACTTCCAATGCAATGGAGATTAAATATATTTTTACGGAACCTATTTGTCTTTTATAAATCTGTGACTGTACCCTCGACTGTGATCCCTGGTGCTAATTCAACTTTCTCGCTTTCCACTTTGTTATCGTCTGAGCCAATTAGATCAGTCAATGAGTCCCTCTTTTTCAATGCAGCAATGATAAGGTCCTTTGAGTTTTGTCTGATAATTTCTCTGCTTGAAGACCGTGGTAGAGGTGGAGTGCCACTGCTGGGTGGGAGAGCTTCTGGCGCCATTTTGCACGGTGGCGGAGTAGGTGCAGTACGCTTAGTGGCTGGTGGAGAAGGAGGTGGTTTACCTTGCGGAGGCGTCGGAGCGGGCAGTTTAGGAGCTGCCGGTGGCTTCGCCTTGCTCGGCGAGATAATATGTTTGGAAACGACCTGCTTCTCCTCCAAATCATCTCCCAACTCGTTAGACCTCTTCATGGACGCCCTATTCCTCGGAGTTTTCTTCAGCATTGCCTGGAAATTGAACGGAGGATCGTCCCCGTTCATATCGTTGGTTGATTTAGCCATCGCTTGCAGTTCCATTATCGGATCTTGCGCTTCCGTGTCAATAGCGTACATGCTTCTGGTGTAGTTTGACTTTCGTAATTTAGGTGCTGTATCTTCAAGAATGTCTGTGTCATCTCTTACTCCTGCCCAAGGTTCTGGTGGTTGGTAGTAGTTTTGCGGTGCTTGGCCTGGTTTCTTCTTGTAAACTGCTGGTCTGTTGGCAGGTCCGTCTTTACGTGTTGGCTTTGGTGTGGATGGTTGGTCCGGTTCATCGGGCGGTAGGACGGGGACCGGCTGCGTGGGGTCTCTGCAGAATGGCACTGTGATGAGCGTCTGTGTGCTTGCCGATGCTGTACTGGTGTCGGTTTGTGCTGAACTAAATCGACGTTTGAACGGTTCGTCCCACTGCTCGTGGTCGGAATCGTACTGACTGGCAAATGTGTCGCTACAAGAAGAAATTGGACACGTTAATAACTTTGAATGTGGTTAATAAAAGATAGCCTAGTCCTTTAGATTATCTTGCGAAAAATGTCTCAATATTGGGACCATAATAATGAGGAAATGGGTATTTGATTCAAATTACATGTTCTAAGACTCAATGAATTCATGGTGCTGAATCCAATAAACAATACTCACTTGCTCTTCGCAGAAGGGTCACACATATACGATGTGTCGTAATACTGCAGCTGGTCGATCCTGAAGGGAAGCTTCCACACAGTAGGAGGGCCAGAACCGAGGAAGTTACATTCCTTAGAATGGGGATCCACTCGGTCGAGGAGGATCGAAGTACTAGTGCTTAGCAGCGCTTCCAAAACTGCTTGATTGTAGATATGCACCTGGAAAAAATATGAATCGGGTTATGAATTGGTGTTCTGTGACAAATAGTTGAATAGATAAATGAGGTAATCGTCTATTGGGTCTAGCTGAATGCAGGTAATTGTGAACTGAGTTTCGTAAGAAGGTATCAACAACAATTGTTTCGATAAGAACGATGTAAGTATGGAAAGTAGGTATTAAACAGTTTCGATTGTAGGTACTGCAGTTGAAATAATTCCGAGTTAATTTTCTTTTTCAAGAGAAGATCCGACAGAACAAAGTTATTTTGATATTTAGGTGTCGGTGACAATGAATCATGCGCATAAAAATAGGTTGACCCTTGTGATAACTTACCCTGTTGCAATAATGTTTGTTAGTTGTAACGCAGACATTATATTAATCAACGTAAATAACCTGTTTTATATGTATTTTGTCTAAGCCGTATATCGAACGTAGCGCTAACTTTACTTGGTTAAAAATACCAGGCCACTGAGAAAGTCTTGCGAAAAAAAGTTTTTATTTATGAGAGACTGGCCAATTATAGTTTATTTTGACAATATGATTATTTGTAAGTAAAAATTCGTACGTTCCAATTTCAAAAATTCCCTCTTCATTGTTTGCGAGCTAATATAAATAATCGTATCTCATTAATAAATGGATCTGCGCCGGGAACATTTTCGCGCTATGATTTTTTACGATTCCAAGTTTCGCCTGAAACCGGACGAATCGTACGATAGTTTTCAAATGGCATTAATGGATGAAGACCCTTCTAAGGCAACCGTGTATCGTTGGTATAACGAATTCAGGCGCGGTCGAATAACTTTGGGGAATGAAGTGGTCGCCCTTTGGCGGCTGTTACGGAAGGAAACATGCTAGCAGTGAAAATTTTAATCCAAGACAATAGGCGAGTTAGGTATCAAGACATTCAGCACATACTGCAGGTTGAATCGGGAAGCCTTCACGAAATTCTACACGTGCATCTTCGCGTGAGGAGGATAATTTCACGCTGTGTGTCGCAAAATCTCACCGATGCTCAGAAGCAGACCCGGGTGTAATAGTGCCGTGATATGATAAACAAATTTGAAGCAGGCTCGTCTCGGCGTGTTTACGACATCATTACAGGTTTTCAGTCATCAGGGATTTATCAATATGATCCAGAAACGAAGCGCCAGTCGACGGTTTGGGTGTTTCAAAACGAATCAACCTACCATAGTGACCAGACCTAGCACCGTGTGACTTCTTTTTATTCCAAAAATTAAAAAATCTGTTCAAAGGGATACAATTTTCGTCGCCGGAAGATGCGCTGTCAGCGTTCAGCGAGCCGGCTGTAAACGAGGTGTCTACAGGTGAGGTGTGTGTAAAGTTTTTCGAAAACTGGTTCAGACGCAACTTTGTAAAGAGGCTGTGGAGAGTACTTTGAAAAGATTTAATAAAAAATATTTACCTATGGAACATTAATTCTTATTTTCGAAAAACTTTCTGAGTTTCCCACGTTTACACTTTACAACCTCCCCGTTTCGCCAAAAAAGGTGGTGCAAGCTAAACCACAAGAAAAAAAGTTAGGGGGGATGAACTGGTATGTACAAACTGAGGCAAACTATATGGCGGCTCAGAACATGAGGCATGTCGCTACGCTGTGTAACAAATTTATGTGTCAGCGGGGGTGTGGGGTGGGCTACTGCGCAGCGAGTAGGGCACTTCAGAGCCGCTGTAAATTTTGACGCGTACTTACCTGCTGTGAAAAATGCACCAGATCCTGATAACGAACGGCTCGATATTGCAATAGAACTTGAAAGATGGAACGGCTTTTCCATCTCATGGCGAATTTCTTTAGGAATAAGGCTGTCTCCTCGTCTATCTGTCCCGTACTTCGGTTTATGAGAGGCCCGTACGCTTTGCGAACCACGTATCCGCGGTAAGCTGTAACAAAAGTAATAATTATAATGTTCAGAAAGCAGTACTCCTGGTCACGGCATGCATAGTGAGGAGGTTCATTCGTAGAGAACTGACCACCGGCAGCTTGGACCCTGTTGTCGATGAGCTACATTTTTTTATCACTTGTTTTATGTAAATATGTTTATGCAATGAAATAATCGAAAAATAATAGTAATACCAAATAATAATTTACTTATTTTAATTCTAGTATTAAAATTGAAAAAATGTTACTCAGCATAAATATCCAAAAAAATATTTTATAACAGTTTCGGGTATATTCAGAAATCACACTGTGAGGGCTTACGTACGTAGAGAAAATACGAGCCATAACCTCCTTGGTTATGGCTCGTATTTTTGTTGCAACAAATGGCATCAGCGGGAGCCATTTTAAACAACAACTCTCGTCGATAAAGACCACAGTCAAGATTTTCCTCTTTTACCATGGTAGGACTTAAACATGGCTGGCGAAATGTCTACTATCGGGACTTAGGCACAGTCCGCGAGGCCTAAGCTGAGCTTCGCATTTGTGTGAGTGATTACCAAACGCAACAATGCAGGGACGAACAGCGTCTCAGGCTGATTGTATAAACCCGTTTAAACCAATCGCGCTCTAGGCCGATGTCACACCTACATTATCTATATGTGCACTCACACAAATGCAAAGCTCAGCTTAGGCCTCGCGGATTGTAATATCGGGACACCTCTGCTTAACCCTTCGCAAAGTACAGGCGTGACGTCAGTGGCGTATTTTAAGATCCAGCGCCCTGGGCCTGTAAGGTTTTCCGCCCCATAAAATAAAAGAAAAAAATAACAGCAGTGTGTTGATGTCGGCTGGGAATGATGTTAGCTAACAAATTCTTCAATGACTCTGTCATAGTAAACGGATTTGATCAAGTCAGCTTCTACACGGTGACAGGGAAATTCGTCCTATTCCTTAAAAGGCTCGGGAGGATGCACGGCTCCTTGTCGTTTCGGGTGATGCAGGTGCTTTCGGGGCATGGGTGCTTCGGAAAGTATCTGTGTCGCATAAACAGGGAGCCGGACACCCGGTGTCACCACTGCGTCGACTGCCGGGAGGACACGGCGTGGCATACGCTGGCAGAGTGTGCCGCGTGGGAGGAGCCGCGCCGTGCCCTCATCTCAGAAGTAGGCAGTGACATGCGCTGACGGCCGTGGTGAGTGCGATGGTCGGCAGCGTCGAGTCCTGGGACGCGGTGGTTTCCTTCTGCGAAACAGTGATCTCGCAGAAGGAGGCTGCGGAAAAGGAGAGAGAGATCTCGTCTACTCGTCCGATCCGCAGCAGGCGCACCGGGCGTAAGCGGAGGGCGGACAACGCCAACGCGTTGCTCGTGTCGTTTTCGTTCACATCCATAGGCGAGAACGATGTTCAGCGAGAGACGATGCTAGTACCAGCCTTAATTAAGATTGAAACCAAATAATAGCGGCTTCTGAAGCTACAAAAAGTGACTCTGCCTAACAAAAAGCTTTGGTTAAAAGTGAAGCTGCAGGGCTATTGGCTCAACTACATTCACTAGAAACTGCTATATGATCGGAATTTTGGGGAAATTCAAACTATTTAATATAAATGTATTTACCAAAATTCTACAAGGTGTCGACACAGACGTAGAGGTAATTTCCAGGCTTTACAAGTCATTACTTTTGTCGAAAATCAACGGGAATCTTTTGATACTTTTGAAGAGGCTGGTAAAAGAAAATCCTCAGAAGATTACAGAAAAAGTCACAAGAGAAATATTAAGAGAAAGAAACGAGACGATGAGTGTCGCAAGGGAGAAGTGTTGCTACAAGGACGTGATCATTTCAGGGTTAATACCTTCTTCCTAACATGAGACCAATTGTTGGGCCAGGGGAAGCGCAAAACTTCGTATGATGCGATAGCTGCCAATTTTGCATGTTTATACAAATTGGATGAAATGTCTGAAGCAGAAGTTAGAGTGAATGCCAAAACTCCAAAAAGTATACCGGAGTGAACTGACGGATGTCTGCAAGAAGAACGTGTTCTTTTAAAACAATTCTATATGTTTTACATAGTTCAGCTCTAGGATATACTAAATCATGGTTCAGCTATTCTTAATATACAGGGTGACAGGGGTTATACTAGAGGCCATTAGCAACAAAATAAGTCCAGTTAATTACCAACAACAAAACTAACTGAAAGTAACTAAACATTTCATTGACACTTTTCTGAAAGCTGTTTTTTTTTTTTGATAATTAAAAAATAATGCATGCCCAAAACATACATAATCTCAGAAATAAAAATTCTTTAGTAAAAAATCGAAGAACCGTTACAGCTCGGTAAGCACCCAGTTTTGATCATGCTAATGACCCTCTTTATTTTTTTGTTCCGGGGTGGAAAATCCTCATGGATGTCCTCCGCCCTGGGGCGGGCGGAGGGGTCTGTCAGACTCTTACTGACTAAAAACCACCCCGGTGTTCCATCTCACACCTACGTCGAGGTCGCGGGAACATATGATTCTTCCGCAACCCCGACTGTTGCCGGCCCGCCTCTGCGGGCCTCCTCGGGTTGGGGGGGAGTGAGGTGTTAGACTCCCCCCGCAATGTCTAAGAGGGGCGAGCGTGGAACACTACGCGCCGCCACCTCGGGTCCTGATGTATGGGGGGCGGCGGACGTCCCGGAGTCCGCCGTCCCTGGACCCATTTTGGGGGGCTGAAAGAGGGCGTTGTCCGCCCTCCGCTTACGACACGAGCAACGTCGAAACATCTCGACTAGTCCAGAGTAGCGACGAAGTCCGACTGATCGCCGTCGCACTATGTGGAGGTGCCTCAGAGGGCCTGGCCATAAATACATTTTGTAAAAATCGGCGCAAGTACTCGTATCTGCGCCGATTTATACCTCAAACTGTAGCTAAGAAGTTAATCTACTATATTATACATAAATTATGTATGTGGTCGGTACTGGTTTATAAAAAAGATCATCTAAACACGATTCCTAAACTATCACAAAACGATCTGAATTTGTATTTTTTTCAAGATTATTTTCTAGCCACCTAGCAATGAAAATTATCCAAGTATTATACCATTACAGAAAGCTTATACTATGTACTTTTGACTGATATGCATAAAAATGCTATATTTGTGTAAATATATTTACTAGAAATATTTATCTCGTGACATATCATTTTTGCGTACCTGAAACAACTGCGGCAACTTTTCCGAGGCAAATATCGCTAAGATTGTAGCAAGTGTGCAAAAAAATCTTATTACAAACTTTCGTCAACGTTACACAAAATCTGGCAGAAATAAGCAAATATTTTTAAACAAGAATAGCGTTTGGTTGGACGTCATATTTACTGTGAATCTGGAAGAACCTACTTGTGAATCCGAATCTTCGACATCGACAGGAAAGCGAGGACGCCCTTCGAAAACCTACGAAGACAGTTTCGATAGAACACAAAGACGAAAAAACAAGGAGTTGCTTGAAACATGATGGATTGAGATCTCAAGGGGAAACCGAAGAAGCATTCATTGTCGAAATTTTACGAGTATTGCCCATGGAAAAAAAAAGTGATATACGTCAAAATCTCCTAAACGAACCGGCACATTTAACAGCGTACTCTAAAGACGAAGCTCTCAGTATTTTCATCGAGTTGGACCTTAATATGGCACAGTATGAAAACATGAGGAGTTACTTAATCGCGAAGAATTGCTTATTATTTCCATCATACAAATCAATTCAGGAAGCTAAAGGAAAGTGCTACCCACCAAGATCAAGCGTAGAAATTAATAATATTAAAGCAAAGGTGAAACTTCAAGATCTGCTGGATCACACTATTGCAAGAATTTTACAAATTGATGGTGTATACAAAGTTGGCAAAACACATTTAATGCTTTATTCTAAATGGGGCTGTGATGGTTCAAGCGGACAAAGTGAATACAAGCAAGTCTTAGTTGATGAAAGTGAGTTAATTTCTGACACTAATTTATTTATAGCTTCATTAGTGCCTCTGAAACTTATAAATAATAAAACAAATGAAACTGTGTGGGAAAACCCTGTTCCATCATCAGTAAGATTTTGTAGGCCCATTTTAATAGAGTTTTCAAAGGAGACACCTGAAAAGACAAGAAGTGTAGTTATTGAAATTGAAACTCAAAAGGACGATCTTACACCAACTTTAGTCAATATAAATGGAGAAGGTATCGATATTAAACATACATTATTTTTAACCATGGTTGACGGGAAAGTGGCTCAAGTTTTGTCAAAAACTTCATCAGGTGCTGTGTGCACTATTTGTGGTGCAAGACCAACAGAGATGCATAATTTAGAAAAGTGCAAAATAAACCCGTTGATGAAAATGCTTATCAATTTGGGTTATCGACATTGCATTGGTGGATTCGATTTATGGAGTAAATTTTACATGTATCCTATAATCTAGGCTTCGAAAAATGGTCTGCTACAATAAACGAAAACAAAGATTCGAAAAATCAAAAGTACAAAGAAGGTTCAGAGAAGAACTTGGTTTAAATATAGATAAACCTAAACAAGGTACTGGTAACAGCAATGACGGTAATACAGCTAGAAGATTTTTTCAAAATTATCAGTGCAGTGCAGAAATTACTGGTGTGGACGAGGAATTGATTAAACGATTTTATGTTTTACTTCAAGTTATGTCAAGTGGAAAAGTTATTAACGCTACAAAATTCGGTCAGTATGCTTTGGATACAGCACAAAGATATGTTAATAAATATATGTGGTATTATATGCCATCATCTGTCCATAAAGTCCTAATTCACGGTGAAAGCGTCATTCGGCATTATTCAGTGTTACCCCTAGGACAACTTTCCGAAGATGCGCAGGAATCAAGGAACAAAGACTATAAACGATTCAGACTTCATCATGCTAGGAAATGCTCTAGAATAGCTACAAATGAAGATGTTCTACATACACTTTTGTATACTTCGGACCCTTACATAACAAGTTTAAGAGTTAGTTGAATAATACAGTGTTTTTTTTTCAAGTTAAAAGTAATGGTACATAATAATAGCAGAAATCATTTTAAGAGTTTAATTTGTGTTTATTATAGCATTTAAGGTCATATTATTTAAATATAGTCATAAATTTCTGAACATTTTCCAACATTTCAAGTTTACTTTTTTTTTAGACAATAAACATATGATTATATCCATTAATTGTATATTATTTAAAAGTACATTTATTCAAGAATACACAAAAAAAAATCAGCAGCAAATCTATGAAAACATGGAATTTATGACCCGAAACCGACTCAATCTCCACATAGTGCGTCGTCGCCCCGCTGGCAGTCAGTAAACGATAGCCCCGCGTCTTTTTGTCTATCAAACTTATAACAAATGAGTTTTTTAATTTCTTCAGGTTTGAAAAGTCAAATAGAAAGGCGCGGCTGGCTACGCCCGCGCCCCTCGGAGCTTGCCGCCCCGGGCCATGGCCCTTTTGGCCCTAGGGTAAATACGCCCCTGCGTGACGTTATGTTTAGAATAAGCCAGAATACCCTGATGAGGGTTCCAATGGAACATTAATATTAAACCAGGAGACTGCCTGCTTCGCCGGAGCAGAGTTAACTGGGAAGAAGAATAAAAAGAAAAGCGTAGAAACGGATTGTTTCTTTACCTTTTTGTATCAATAACGCAGCTTCGTCTTCAGTTACGTTCATCGTCTGTTGTTTCTTGAGTTCCTTTACTGAAAAAAAAAAAACACAGTACTTATGTTGTATGTATTTATTAATTTTGTTTATGGTACTCATTAAAAAGTTTATCATTACAATGTAATGTAATGTACGGACTTAAATAAAACTTTGATCTTTGAGTTTGTTTCTGCGTTTCTTCTCAGAGTACCTAGTGTTATTTTTAGCCTTTTTCACAAAATATATCATTTGTCAATAAATATCTTTTATATTGATGTATACTCACTATGTCGCGCTTTCGATTTGTCCTTATTAGCTTTTCTTCTTGCTACAAAAGCCCTCATCATACATTGGACTTTAATTATCTTCTTCACTTGCGTTTCGTAGAGCCTGTAATTAATATGACGTCAGATTCCCTTTTCCATTATCCCATTCATCGTTCTCTTTTTAAGAATTCCTGGTTGATAAGAATTTACCTTGATAAGAATTCCTCGTTGTAATACTTCAAAAATACTTTATTTTTCCCTAGAACCCAACCTTCCATCTTTAAGCGAATTAGCAGCAACCTGCAGTTTTCTTTCGTCTCTTCCACATTTTCATCGAAATCAAAAGCCAGGAATCGGTACCTGTTCAATCACAGTGTTTTCATATTAAAAATGAAAACCAGAATGTTGGCACTACCTAAATAGGTATTGCCGTAAGGCTTTTACAGTCCGAATGAAATTATTTATTTGATCTTACAAAACTGGTTCAGCTGAAAACTTTTGTTATTATTTAAGAATTGGAGATAAAACTCATCTATCTTTTATGAATTTACCAACTCACCTTCGAATGAATTCAGCAAATGGAATACGACTGGAGAATCCACTCTGCCTTGCTATCGCCGTGTCTAATATTGCCAAGGCTCTAAGTTGCTGCCTCACAACTTCTGTTTGGAAGCCCTTGGGGTTGTCGTTTAGATCTGCCCTGATGCAGCGGACGTAATGTGTGCCTCCACTGCCAGGACCTACGGACAGCTGCTTTAGGATCTCCAAACTGGTGGCTCTGTAGGTCGCAGCAGCGGTCCTCATTCGATGGATTTGAGAATATTGTCCTTTAGAAACAGTGTTGTATTTCTGAAACAATATTTATGGAGTCTTGAAATTTTTCGAAAATATGGGGCACCGAATTGATATTTTGATCCACAAATGGCACCTTTAAAGAATGCATTGTGTGTTTAATGCTAGTGTGACTTACTCTGGCTCTCAGATTTTCCAATTCCTTTTCAGATTTAGATCGCACAACAGTCACTTTCGGCTGGCTGGACGACACAGTCAAGTTTCCAGTTTTGGTCAATTTATTTCTAAATAGTTGTTGCACTGTTACATTGATGGATGCCCGCATAGTTTCTATCATTTCGGGAGGGAGGAAATCCTTGTTTTTGTCGCCCATTTCTCTGCAATCATAGTTCACTTTGCCTGTGTAATGCGCGACGCTAAATTCGTGACTGCCTGATAGTTTGATGTAGGGTCCTTTGCAAGTCGTTTTAATTGTACCTGACACGAAATAAAGGTATTATTTTCCATCCCTAATACGTATCAAAAACCCTGTTAAAGTTTACTTACTCATAATAAACTCTTGACCACTACCCGTGCGACTGGCTTCATCTAAAATATAAAATAGTCCAAGAGGCCTTCCCATGAGTTGATCAACTGAATTCTTATTGTCATAGAAATGTAAAGATACCACCGGAACCTCCTCTTCAGCTGTTTCCTGCATCTCCCACGCAAACATCCTCTGGTTGTATAGAAACTGTATTTGTTCGTTCGTTGTATTAACAATAAGCTGTTCCAATCGATTTCTGTGGTAACATTCGAATCCAAACATGTCGAGCAAGCTCACTGAATATTTATCGCCGCTGTTAAAATAAATTCGTTCATTAAAATATTATTTAGCTAAATAAATGCATGTTAAAATAGAAATACGTACAAAACAGATCTCATGAATGATAACTTGGAGTTTATTAAATTGATCATCCAGTCAATAAGCCTCTTGTACAATGCACTTGCTAAAGTATCTCTTGCATCTCTCGCCTCATCAGTTGAATGCCTTCTTTTAACAGCCGTTCCACTTTCTATCAAACAATAATTAAGCAACGCCCAAATAAATTTGACTTCCTCTAATGATAACAGCTTAGCAACTTTTTTCGCTTCATCAGGATTCTCTATTTCTGCTGTACCACTTTTTCCATCTTTGAACCTTACATTACCAAGAACTAGAATGGCTGCTAAGACTGTTTCGAAAAATGTTATGTCTTCCACTTCCCAGTCAAGAGTTTTGAGATTTTCTATAAATTCAGTGTAGAGTGCCACATTATTTTCTGTACTCTCTCTTACTCCTTTTATACTCTTAGTCGTTTCATCTTGTATCCTTAAATATCGATGTTTTCTGTTTTTTTCTAAACAAAATTCTTCCATGCGATTCGCAGCTTCCACGGCGTCGTAGAAATAGTAAAGTAGATCAAAGTTGGCTTGAGACCTGAAACACTTAATTGACTTTTATTTCTATCGGTAAATAAAACAAAAAACATCACTATATTCGACTTACATGTCAGTGGACGAAACGCGCCATTTCTCTAGTTGATAAAGCCAAAATATAGCACCGCTTAGTTTTCCAGAACTGCCGTAAGTGACTTGTATTTGGAAGATGCCTCTTGTAGAGTGAGCATTTAATGGCGTTGCTCCAGTTATAGCAGCTTGTATAACTTTGGCTGCCTTTTGAATCCTCTCAGCTGTATTATTCTTCATTGATCCTATGAAAGTAAGGTGGTCTAATGCATGTAGCATATTGGTAGTCTTCCCTGATTTACATTCTCCTGAGAATACAACATGCTGCGGCTCGTTGTGATGAAGGGCATTTTGATATGCACTGTCTGCTACCGCAAATATGTGGGGCTCGTTATCAGATCTCGATTTGCATGCATATTTTTCGTGGTACTGAAATCGAAAATTAATATCTATTATTATACCTGCATCATTATTTATATCGACTAATAGAGAAGCATGGAAGAAAAATACATGTGCCGCTACCCCAAATAAATTGGTTTAAAGGCAAGAGGATAATGCTGATCTAATTAAAATTCAAAATATTTCATTTACATAAAACTACATGGGCACTTACGAAACGTCAGAATCTAGGTGCACGGTTCCAATTGGTAGTTTCGTATGTAGTAAGTAACGCCACGATTACTCTTTTAAAAATAATGGGCTTTTAAATTTAAAATGTTTTAAAATTACACTGGTACTATGTATGGGAGAAAAGTGTAGGACTATCAACAAGTACCATGTCGGTACTTGACAAAATATAAAATGGTCAACATAACTTAGTATCTATGAGTCTACAAGGCGAATCAATGATCATTATTTATGTACGTTTTACTTAGGGAGTTTTTTTACTCACTGTGTCGTTATAAATATCATCGCTCGTATTCGGATTAAGAATTAATAGAACATCTCCAATAAATGACGTAAATGCTCCTTTGAATAATTTAGTTTGTAACTCGGTCAGTATATTGTCTTCTGTTAATTTTTCTAATGCTGCTAAATCTTCCACTTGCAAGCACTCTGGTTCGGAAATCCCTTGTGTTGTAAGTAGACCATCTTTCATCATCCTCTCAGGAATTTTGTCCGCCAGAGTTATACCATTCATGTCTGCTGCTAGTACTTTTAATTCTGTTGTAAGCTGTATAAAAACACATGTTATATAAAAAATGTTGTTGTTATTCATTATGTCGTAAAATCTCGCACTTATGAGTGGTATACAAAGCGTTCAAAAGCGGTCGAGATGTGATGGAAGATTTGCCTCGCTCTGGTAGGCCATCAACGTCTTCAACTGAATTTAACATCGCAAAAGTGAAGGAAATAGTGACTGAAACTCCTCATTCAAGTTTGAGAGAGATAGCCGCTGTTTCTGTGTCTCACGAGTCGATCCGTACCATTTTAAATAATCACTTGAGTATGAAACATGTTGCCGCTGGGCTAGTCACAAAAGACCAGAATTTTCTCCAAAAACTCAATCGCATAAGAGTCGTTGAGGACATGCAAGAACGAGTCAATTTCGACCCAACATTAATGAAACGCATTGTTACTTGTGACGAGACGTGGGTTTACGAGTTTGACATGCAAACTAATCAACAAGCTTCTGAGTGACGCCTTCCAACTGAACCGAAACCGAATAAACCACGCCAAAGTCGATCAAAAGTAAGTCATGTTGACTGTTTTCTTTGACTATCGCGGTGTTGTACACTAGGAATTCATTCCGGAACGTCAAACTGTTAATAAAAATATTATTTGAGGGTTATGCGGCGTTTAAGAGAGCAAATTCGTCGAAATAGGCCAGATTTGTGGAAGAAAATTCTTGGATTTTGCATCATTGCATCATGCGTCTTCGCACAAGGCCATCATTGTGAACGATTTTTTTACTAAAAACTCAACAAATACCATCGAGCAAGCACCTTTCTTCACCAGATGTCTCCAGCCGACTTCTTTCTTTTTCCTTAACCCAAATTACCACTTCATGGCACCCGTTTTCATTCGGTAGGAGACTTAAAGGAGAATTCGCGGCGAGAACTGTACTCAATTCCGGAAAAAGCATTTGTTGGCGTAAGTGTATCGTTTCTGAAGGAGCATACTTTAAAGGCGATAAAATAAATTTGGATAAATAACTAACATTTTGTGTAGTATTGATCTTTTCCCGGTATTTTCTTGACAGAGTAGTCTATACTACTACAACTACTTAAGATAGTATACTTGCAATAAACTTACATGAAAATCATTTTCTGGAACTGATTTTATGAAAGGATGCTCTTCTAATTCGATCATGTAAGGTCGATGTTCAGGATTCTTCTCGAGACATCTAAAAACAGAAATTGCTCAATAATGTTGGAAGATTAAAGTAAAATATTTAAAGTAATATTAGGAATACTTACTCGGTAATAAAATCATTGATGTCATTAGACCACATAGCTGGTCTTACCAGTCCTGGTGGTGGGTTTCTCGCAATTTGAAAAAGCGCTCTTGTTGGATGCATATCTTGAAATGGTGCTTTTCCATCGGCCATTTCTATTACTGTTATACCTAAAGCCCAAACATCTATCCTATTCCCGTATCCTTCTTCACCACATGTCATCATTTCAGGGGCCATCCAGCTCGGCGATCCAATATTCGTCGTACTTGTATCCAGCGTTCCATTCAATTTGCAAGACAATCCAAAATCGGTCAACTTCACGTCGCCGTCTTTCGTAATCAGAATGTTGCTGCATCTTATATTGCGGTGTATAACTTTGTTCTCATGCAAGTAAACGAGCGCCTAGAATACAAATGAGTGAGATAGAATTGATTGCACCAATCGAGGCAGTCAACACGGTAGTTTGACAGGGAGCGATGGAGTGACCGCCCCTAACGCGGAGGACTCGTGGATTGTTAAGACGGTTGGGCGATACCAACGTCAGCGTCAATCAAGTCCCCACGCCCCGGAGATTCATTGGGGCCTATTTGCATACGTATCGGGGCTTCAGTGCTGTCGCAGGCGGGCTGTCCGCGCTCTCTGCTGTCTGATATATCAGCTTGTTTAATGCGTTCATTACGATCGCTTAGTTGTTAGTGATGTAGGGATTGTTTATCGATAGTTATTGGTGACGTCATTTCGTATGGTTTCTTTAATTTTTGTTGCTTTTCGCATTTAATAAGTAAAGAAATTATTTTCATTTGACGAGTACTTTTTAAGATTATGCATTTATCGGTGATTTGATCTGATTTATAATTTTTGTATAAAATTTCTAAAATATTTGTACTACTGTATATTTACATTACAAAACAAATTTTGGTTAGGACAATTCATTTGTCATTAGGATAAATGATTACTGTGTCCATATTTATTTGCCCATGTAATTGTTGTCTTGCAATGTAATTGAATAAAACAGTCGATGTTATCTTTCATCATAATATCGACAACGATGACATCACAAGTTCGACTTTGATCGTACTTTACGAGATGCAACATCGATAGATATGCGTGGACGATCTGCCTTACGAAGAGGACAGAGCACCGGTATTGTGAACCAAGTGGCTTGCATAAAGATAATACGCATTTAACCCTCTCCGATAACTTGTGAGCCCGAAGGACGAACAGGCATCGTTTTTAATGAGCCTTATGCAAGCGGCATAAGCAAGGTTTTCGATTGACTGATCCGCGTTAGAGAGATCATCGGCTACTGCGCCTGAGATCCGTATATCTTGTGTGCGCGAGCATTATTTACGATAATTGAGCGATGCGCCGCGATGGGGGGCCATCATGGTGTTGTCGGGCGCGCACCGACATTCGCATCGACAAGTTCGACTGTTCCGTCGCGAATCACATCAAATAAAGCGGCGTGCATTTTAAGTAATGGCTCTAGATTGTATTTCAACGTACGTGGACATTCGCCTGGCAATATTTTATTCGACGTCACGCGAGCAACAGAAATAGCCGGGACACAGATCCGAGAACAATTGAGTTTGCATTCAAAGTACCTACCAATTGATTCAGCCGTTGAAAGCTGGACTGGCAGGCCCTTTGTTTTGTAAACAGCCATCTCGACTCGTATGTGACGAGCGACATGTTTATAGTCAGTCGAATATGGTCTTACCTTGATCGTATATTTGAGGATGTAAGCGATGTGTTCTTCGGACATTTTTCTGTCTGCTTCTTTCAGTTTTCTGACAATATCGATGACAGATCCACATTCGCACAACTGGAAAATAGATGATTCATTGTATTATTTGAATCATGACGACTGTTGCAAAAGTAACTGCCAACACTCGGACATTAAAATATTATGCAGACAATTGATTTCCGTTGCTTTATTATATGTAGAACTTACCTATCTATATGTTGCAATGTTTCATTTTGTATTCAATTTAGCAACAAAATAAGTGTCAGACGTACCTCAAGCACGAACCAAATTTTCTTTACACGATCTGACTTGTCACAGAACACTCCATAGAAATCTATTAGATTGAGATGATTTGTGAAATCCCTGAGTATTTTATATTCTTCTTGTATGTGATCTTCATTTTCGTCTGTATACGTTTGGATCTTGACTGCGACATGTTTTCCGGCTGCCTGTGAGTCTGAAGCTCGGTGTACTTCGCCAAAGATGCCCGAGCCCAGCTGACCTTCAAGCTTGTAACGGTCGAAGGGGTTCGGCAAGGACGACACGTTCAGTCCGTCCTTCATGGTGGACGGATCATGTAACTAGCAGAGAAATCCTGTTGAAGGTTTGAAATTATGGGCTGGGGTTGTTTCTTGGCAATGGTGAGGAGTGGTCCTTAGCAATGTTCTTTAGGATTGGATATTTTGAAACAAACCTATTTCCTGCTAAACCTGCGCGATCTATTCTCATTTGACTACACTGCCACTGTAAGTACTTTTCCATGTATAGACCACCAAGACTAAATATCGTAAACGTCGTTTGCTGCAAACGGCCATAAGACATCTTTGCAAGAATAGGTCTTAATCGCCCATATACTGCCAAGTACTGGTCTTCAGCTGCATGCGGTTAGATTGGAAGCCGACGACAATGTAGTTGGAAATGGTTAGGCAAATCAAAGTCAAAGTCAAAGTATTTAATGTGATTTTTGGTGACACAGTAGGTCTTATAGTTAGGTTAGGTTAGGATTGAAAATTTTGTTGAAAACAACAAAAAAAAAACGGGAAATGGTTGGAAATGGTGATGATGACGCCCAGTTTTCCCAATTTGTTGGTAGTCAAATCTCATTTTGACATAGATAGATGATTGGTTGTTATTATTTTGGTCAAACAATCACAATTTAGATACGTTACATTTAATAAAAAAAACCGTTTTATAGATGATCCGAAAACAAGCTTGATGACTAGCATTTAAAAATCCTTAAATTTAAAAATAACTACACTAAGCATTTAAAAATCCTTAAATTTAAAAATAAATAAAAACACTCACCTAGTTTCCCGCCAGTAAGTTCCACGACTTGGCATGGACAACGTCGCGGGGCTGAGTGTTCCATGCACCGCCGACAGCTCACAAGTGCCGGGGCTTCGGTATTAAGAACACTGCTAATACCCTTAATAGTATTAGGTCATAATGCCCGACGACCTTCCTGCATGCCTTGGATACATTTTAATTGGGGACGCGTTTAATTGTAACTAGTATTTGTTTTATTTCATTAGGTAATAATTATCTTTTAGATTTTTTTGGATGTTTGCCTGATGATGATTTGGCGCTTAGGAAAAATTACTCGCTTCTGTAGCTGCAATTAGTACCTATTACTGTGTATTGATGTAAATATTTAAATGGGTTATGAATTGATAGCCAAAAAACGAAGTAATTCATAGTTCTCAAAAGCAGTGGTTTCAAAATACCTACTAATAAAAAATTTGTTTGAGTAGATCTTCAAAATCAATCGCCATCCGTCGTTTCATATGATAAGTGAAGAATTCTTGTTTAGGTAACAATCATCGAAATTAATTCGCAACACCCACTCTATTACACGATCTATCTTTTTCTTTAAAAAAATCGATCCGTCATGCCAACAAGTATTCGATCAAGCGCATTTAATACTAAAAGCGGAACATCAATGAATACAAAATGGCCGAATACCGTTAAAGGTACTTGTCAAAAGTATTTAAAATCTTTCAAAAGAGCTGTCAAATACAGTTAGGGAAAGATGTATGAATGAGGATGTGTATTTGTATTTATTGGGGGATGAAAACGGAAGGGTAAAAGTTATTTCGAGTATTGATTTTTTGGGGACTTGGATTTTTGTATACTTACTAGCATAGTTTAACATTTTATAGTGATATTAGTCTCGGAAAACTTACCTACGTATTGTTTATTAGCTGTTAGTATTTTAAGAATCTATTCAAAGCATATACCCTTATAAAAGGCCAGATAGTACACATGCATAAAGACTAAAATAAGATTTAGTGCCGCGAACATTGAAATACTCTCACATTTATTCACACATGCCCATACACACCATCTTCATCTTTTCTTTCGTAATTTTTTCTTAGTTTCTTCAATTGTATCTGTTTAAAAGTTTCTTTTTTAATGCTTGAAATGATACCCATTAACAAAGCGTCAAAGCACAAGGGCTCTTCAGATGAGAGGTGAAATTAGCCGAAAGTAACACGATAATTGTGGGCCTACTTGAAAATATCGCTTCTGTATAAGCACCTACTTGAGAATGTAAGTGTTTGTACGCATGAGATTGAATGAAGATTTCGTTAAGAATGGTTACAAATAAACTTTTGAAATAAATATTGATTTGATTTTTTTTTACTCCGTAGATGCACTGCGTAGATGAAATATTTTAAACAATTAGGTGGGTAACGTTAATCGTAAAATAGTTTAAGATAGGTGTTAGAATCGATCTTATGATTTCATAATGGATATTATGGGTTTGAGTCATGTATTGTACACCTTAAAAAAAAAAGGTGTTGAAAACGCACAACACACAATCAGCCAATAATGTTTCCTTCCTTTATACTGCTGGAACACAGGCCTCCTCTCGAAGAGAGGGAGTGGGCTGTAATGTACCATGCAGGCCCAGTGCGGATTGGTAGATTTATGTCACATGTCTTCCAATTTTTGGTTCTAGGACATGCCTGTTTCCTCGCTCTGTTTTCCTTCACCATTTTAAGTCAGTGAAGTTATTTACACAAAGTAAAGCGCCTGTCTGGGTTCGAATCCACGATCTACAACTCGTAAGAAGGGGCCGTTACCACGTCCACAGAACTAATTAACATACAAATAGACTACGTTGGTGTAAGAATATTTCTTATGTAGTATGATTTAGTAATCTATATACTCTTTAATAAAAACCAATAATTGCCGCATGTAATCATGTATGAAAGAACATTACTTGTGAACGGCTCGATCAATTTGGCTGATTTTTATTTATTGTGTTCGTAATTGTCAGGGTACTGTTTGATAACAGGTTATTTTTTTTTCAAAATCCACTAGATATACCTAGAGACTTGAAATTCACAAAGGCAACGCCTGGCACGAACAGCTAGTTAACTATAATTAAATAAATAGTCATAACTACGAATAAAAAACTGCATATTCCTTCATAATTTTTATTTCCTTAAATAGAAACCGTCGGTACAAAGTCTTAGATTTACAATAAATAGTTAATTCAATAAATATCACTGAACAGGAATGCTTAAGTACAAGATTACGTATTTATGTGATTATTTACAGAATGGAATGTAGGTAATTAGGTACTATCCGTCTATTAAGTACATAAGTACATTAGTTAAGGTTAATACTGATTTTATTAACAACTTAGCTTAAGATTTATATTTGAAGAAAATTGCCATATAATGTATTGGCCTAAGTGATTACAAATATACAGTATGGACTTAAGACGATTGCCATAACGTATCTATGAAGAAAATGGCGAAACTGCGTGAAAATTGAGTGTGTCGTTGGGAACTGTTTCACTGCGCAACATCAAAGACATCGAAGACAAGGTTATGTATTTCAAAACAAGATCACTTTTTTAGTAGTCTGAGCCTCAAATCTGAGATTGAACTGAAACAAGTTACTGCATCAGACTGCTTGAAAGCTGACCTTGTTTTGAACTTTTTAGTTGCAGTTTTTTTTTTTTTTGGTTGTTTATTTGTTGTATATTTTTATCTTCATAGAACTCCTTTCCATAAGGCTTTTTCTTAAGAACAATAATTCTGTCGCCTGGCAGTATTTCCGCATTCCGGTTTAAACTCGCGAAATTATAGGTTGGCAATTGGAAAACGCTTTGAAGTGTTGCAGGTGTATGTAAGTAGTCGGGGAAATAATTGAAGTGTTGCAGGTGTATGTAAGTAGTCGGGGAAATAATTGAAGTGTTGCAGGTGTATGTAAGTAGTCGGGGAAATAATTGAAGTGTTGCAGGTGTATGTAAGTAGTCGGGGAAATAATGAAGTGTTGCAGGTGTATGTAAGTAGTCGGGGAAATAATGAAGTGTTGCAGGTGTATGTAAGTAGTCGGGGAAATAGTTGAAGTGTTGCAGGTGTATATAAGTAGTCGGGGAAATAATTTTCATGGCCCTTGAATGGCCCATTTATTATAATAATAATAATACCAGCTTATTAATGTACCTCTGCAGATAAAATTAATTTAAATTATTTCGCCGTTTCTATTATATCCTTTCTCTTAGTCCACAGGTAAAAGTAACGTAACTACAAAAATTATATCATTATTTGGTCATTCGTATTTGCAGTGACACCTAATTAGGTATTGGATTATCTACTATTGGAATGTACACAGGAATGTAAATTGATATATCGAGGAATAATATTATTATAGTACAAGACATAGGTACGTATGTATTACGTTAAACTCGTTTAGGACAATGTAACTCTCGGCTGTGGCCTTTGTCAAACGGGTGAGAAAGCTTTAGAGCGATGGAATGCGCTTTAGACCGCTGCAAAATTAACTCTTGCGTGAGAAAAACCTCAAACGTGCTGTGTTTGAGGTTTTCCTCACGCAGGAGTTAATTTTTAATAGGGATGATGGCTAATATTCAAAATGTTCGTAAAAATAATGTAATTTCAGAGAAGGCATAGTAAAAATGAGATCAACAGAAAAAATCTGTTGACTCGATGTAAATGAAGAAGAAACACGCTTCAAAAGTTTTTGTCGCTCGGCAATTACAATGTATGGCGCTAGTATGAAGTTACGTGAACGTGACGTCACTTCTACGATAGTGCTGTCCTTGTCTAACGCTTATTTTAAAACACTTGTAACTTGGCTTGTTTTTTTAAGATTTTACACTTTTTGTAATATTGTTAACGCTATTTGAAAACAAACATTTTTTTGAGAGAAATAATTGAAAAAGTGTCATCATCCCTATTTAGTCGCGCTGCACGCGTAGCATGAGCAGGTTTTGTCTATTGAAAAATAGACAAATGACAGATAGAATAGAGAAAATGTCATCTGTCATTTTTTCTACTCTTCCGTAGACAAAACTCCGTGTCTATGGTGGTCATGCGTGCTGCTCGTCGCTCCATTAATACCACTACCCTCACTAAGGCACAGGTCGCAACCTAAGGACCTCAAGGCCAATTTCCGTACTCAAAAACGTTCAAAATCTATTCGCAATCTCATACCAGCAACAATCAATGTCAAAAAAAATTCAAAGGGGTCTTGGAAATTAGAGTTATGTTTGGCAGGTTAGAAAATGAACGTTCTTAAAATTGCGGGAATTGCTGGCCTTTAGAAAACTACTTACAAATGGCGACCCACTTATCATCACGACACCTCTCGCAGTCGACTCGGCAGCACCAGTGGAAAGTGCAGTTGCATGGCTTTATGCTGGACTTCCTGATGAGGGCATGTCCTCGTCCGCAGCAGAGCAGGTCGCAGGAGCCGGTCCTGGAGGTCCTACCGATGCGGCAAACACGGCCTGATGTGCCGGCCGAATCAGTGCGAGGGTCTACCTCGCAGAAACTTGGTGATCTAGAAGATAGAATTTAAAGTTAAATTAACGAAAAAAAGAAAAGTAACAAAAACTGAAACACATAAAACACATTATAAAATACACAAACTTATAAAAAGTTGCAAAAGCCAAAAAACTAACAATAACAAAAAGAGAAAATGAAAAGTTAAAAGTGTTTCTATTGCAAAGTTATTGGCATTAAGTAGTTGACTGAAAATGTTGTTAAAATTTACTGGATTCGTAAGCATCCTTTTATTGGAAATACACAGCATGCAGCAGCGGCATGTAGATGTAAGTTCTTAACTTATAATTTTCTGTGTTTTGCGTCAGGGCTACGCCGGCGCCGGTTGCCAGTCGTTTTCTTCAATTTCCGGCTAGGCCGCAGTTTCTACATTTTGTTTCACATACTTAGGGTAGGCAGAAAATACTGAACGCCACCTACTACGATCCTTACTCACTCCTTTTGCCTCGTTTACGTTCATACATCTGGTCATACACGCACGCCGGTTGCGAGTACTACGCACCTGACCTTTCTGAAGAACATCACCAATTACATAGGTGCGTCCCCCTCCTTCGTGTTTTCCGAAATGACTCTGCATTTGCCATTTTTCATTATTTTTCGCTTACAGTTATTTGAACGTCTGTGCTCTGCTAAATCAATCATTTAAAAGTCTCGTTTGCTGCCGTGAAGGCAGTATCCGCCGTTATGTTACGGACCTTTGGTGCAAAACTGTAACCTTCCTTGATGAACGTACCTTTCGAAGAATAGCAGGCTGGTCTTAGGAGCTGGTCGTGCTTTCCCTCGCCTCCTACCTCTGGGTCGGCCTCTTAGTACAGAGGGACTGTTGTTCAACTCCTCCTGAGCTACCAAAAGTGCCTGTAGAATCGGAAGAACACAACATGTTCAGAAATTCTAAAATTCTTGTTCATAGGAAGGGAATTCATTTATTTACAGATTTACACCTGCCGTAGATATTTAATATTTATTTTCAGAATGTTCTATGCAGGTAGGTGTATACGCCTGCTAACCAATGATCGTTATTTTTCTGCAGTAGGACATGTGTAATTCTTTTCGTCTCAATGACTATGTGTCTTGTATGGTCTATCCAAATCCCTAGTTCCAATTCATGATATTTCCACATAAACAAATATCAATCAACTTTATAACTACTAGTGCAAGCTGACTAGAACTACTTATTTAAAAAAAGTTGTAGCGCAATATGAACTTTCTGAGTGGATTGTAAAGTATTTTTTACAAAAACATTTTTTTTTTTGCATGTTTGGTAAATAAATTGCGAATGAAGATGTAGTTGGTTGATTTGCTCCTATAATATTATTTTCCATTAGATAATAGTTGATGCTTACCTTTCTATAGTGTCGTTTGATGGTAGACGCGACTGCTCTGAAGTCTGGCGTGGCTCTCCAGCATGTCCTGAGTTGGCAGCTGCCAGACAATCCATGGCATTTGCAACGCACCTCCATGTGGGACGACAGAATCTGGAAACAAAATACCAAGAGATAATACATGGAAGTCATAGGAAATTAACTAATCTTCTTAACTTAGGTATACATTCTTATAGAACAGTTCCTAGTTACCGCGACATGACATTTAAAAAGTACAGAGTTAAGAATTGTTGGGTCCTGAAATCACATGCGTAAGAATACTCATACGTAATTAATTCTCCTACTCACCGCAAGAAAAACCTTAAAATGCAACCAGCATAATTATCATACCTTCTTAAATATTACAAGAACCAGTCTTAACAAAAAGTGGAAACAACCTCAACGAAGAAATCAATCTCAATTTCCACATATCACGAACAAAATTACCCTGACACAATCAGCAGAACAACAGACTATTCGCAACCGAACGCAAAAAAAAAACTGAAAACAATAATATTATGATACGAACACGCTCTCACATCGCGTCGAATCGTAAATCTGTTGTCTCTATACGTGCCCGCATCGCCACTCCGCACTGATTGTGCCACCCACCGCTAGCTTTACATTTACATAATTAAACGCCTTGCTACAATCAAACTGACGTCTTAATTTCGCCAGAGCCGCCGGCCGAACAATTTCCCAAATTGAGTCGGAGCAAAAATTCAAATAAATCGGCATCCTTCACGCCCCTTCGAACCCCAGACCTTAATAGCGTAGTATTAAGAGCGTTCGCGATAGAATTCGCCACCCAAGACGTTTGTAATACGTTGTAACGAAGCCGGAATATTAAAAATGGTTCCGACCCGCTTATTATGTTCTCACCTCGACGGGGCGGCAGACTCGTGAAATACGGCCGGCTAATACGGAGCCCCGGGCCTCTCAGGCCTCCACCACTACCAATAGTTCCTAATTGTGGCGCTATATGCAACACTTTTATAGCACTTGGTCACGACTTGATACGTGATGGGGAATCTTAATGTTTGATTATTTGGAGTCTGTTCATCCCAGCCTAATACAGATATTATCTTGCAACAATTTAAAACGTAATTGCTGCTAAATGCAGATTTTCTGACGATAAAGGATGAGGTTTGATTGAAATTACGAGTATCTAAGATACAATGACTGTGTTGTGTCGTACCGCAGCATGTGGGTTTAAGTAGGTTGGCCAAATTTCACGACAGAGCATTTCAACGGCTACCACCACAATCAGCACATTCGATTTAATAATAATTCCGTTTAATCCCATAGGAATCATGAGAATGACTTTAATCATGTATTTTACCCACTTACGTTCATTAATAACTCTATAAATCATTTAATTTAAGTGCTAAAAATAAACAGCACTTCTGAGAACTCCACCGTGTTTAATTAAACACCAGGAGCTTCGAAGGACTCAATCATCGGGTACCTATCATCAATCTAAATTACCTTGAAGCACTATAGTTGATTTATTTACTTAATGACGTCTGCTGGCCCTTAAGTGCAGACTAAAAACGTTATCATTAAAGTGCTGTTAAAATATTATAGTTTATTTATGTGCTGCTTTTGCTTCGCTGAGAAATGGCTCATTAACGTTTGTTTTGATATCTGGGAATATTGGTATTTCTGCGAAAAAGGATTGAAATGAGAAAAATTGATTGGCCAAATGTAATGAGTATTCCGTTTGCTTTTAGAAGTGTGTTTGTTTTGCCTAATTGAATGAAGTTATAATTTTCGCTCCTAGTAGGTAATAACTTTTAGAAAAGACTACCTATTGAAGGGAACTAAAGTAAGGTGACGTTTACAGCACAACCAAAACAACTTATGAACAGCAGATATAGGACAAACCAAACTATGAACACAATCCACTGTCGAATTAGTTTCTCAAAATCTTTCTAAAGAAAATATTTTTTCTTGAATCACCAAACGACACGTATTATTTGCATTTGACTCAACTTGTTGCACTTCTCTCTCAATTATAAAATACTCTGCGACTGTTTGTTGATGACAGGAATATTACGAAATATAGAGATATTTGCAGATTCATCTTTGATAACACAAACCTTGTGCGGTCAGTTGCGCGTCATTTGTTTTTACCCCTTTTCTCGCTAAGACCAAGGGACTGTCACCAAAAAACGAAAAAGTCGGTCCATACTAATCATAGGTAGATCGCAACACAATAATGTATCTTGTGAGCGAACGTGCCCGCCTGCTGGCTGTGGGTGAATGGGAGTCGGGCCTCTGGCTTCATAGCGCTCGAAGCCGTCACCCAAAATAGGCACTACGCTGGGTGACACCACATTCCGGCTCGTTGCATGTTTGCGTCAGGGCACTCCTTGTGGGGCGCTACATCGCTGTCAATGCGGTGAAGCAGTCGACTGCTTAGGACACCATGGCCTATCCTGCAGCAAGAGCGCTGGTCGGATGGCACGGCACGCTAGCATTAATGAAATCATCCGTTGGACTCTCTCGTGGCAATGCTGCCAGCCTTTTGGGCACTGCTCCCGTTGATTGCGATGCGGATGAATTATTGATGCCCTATGAGCTTATCCCCTTTTTATTATATACTTGTACATAATATTTATGTATATTTTAGTGTTCGCTTGTATATTGTCATTTATTACTCACCAATTATAAAATAATAGATCTTAGACCATTTAGATCTACCCTAGAAGTTATGAAGCATATGATATACAAAAAGCCAGACATTTCGTTAACGTTGTGAAATGTGAATCACAACATAATCTCGCTGCCGATTAAAAGACTAACGCTAATAGGTTTAAGATGACCGTGGTTAATCTGACGGGCAAATTAACCATTAGTTGAACCACACACGGAGAAGGCGCAGCTTCTAAATGTGGTAGGGTTGCCGAGGAAGAGAAGATGAGTAGAGAAGTAATTTGTGCTGATTAGCAAGTATTTCTTTTCGAAGGTATGATCACACTAAGAGTTTGTTTGGAAGTTTACTGGTCAATTTTCAGCAGTGCTATTCTGTAATCATCTCACCGTGTTAACTTAGGTGAAGTGAGCTGTCAGTGCCACTGATGCTAGGGATTGACCAAAACGGGATGACACTGACAGCTCACTTCACGCAAGTCTTCACGGTGAGATTTTTACAGAATCGACATGCTGGGATCTGTGCCCCAAAAACTGCAGCCATATGGTTCTCTGCGCTACCACCAAAGATACCGTAGGAGTGGCGAAGTTTTGGGCCAACAAAATCAAGTTCACTGTGGCGCAATCGACATGATGAAAGAGAAGATCTTCAGCAGTTTCAGCAAATATTGCATAGACTAGACATGTCAAAACAATGATTTCGTGGTAGTTCCACTAGCTCAGAATCTTGTAGGAACTCCAAGAATACAAGAGCTTGGTAAACGCACTGGTGAAACAGCAAAAATAAAGAGAGAGATCATTTGAGATCATTTATAGGTTTTCAAAATATACCATCAGTAAAGTAATTTTCCATCATGTTGGCAACCCTAACAGAAGTTAAGTTGGAATTTTGTTACAGAATGACGTAAACTTGTACGAAACCGAGACTTTATATTTGGTTATTCACTATTCTCGAGCAAACGCATTAATTTTGCGTCCAATTCGGTGATAAGTGATTTTGACTCATGTTTTTCGGGTCTTCACTTACAAATAGACGCTAATTAATAACTAATAAGTCTTCTTTCTTCTTCTTCGTCGTGTGGAAGGCACGACAGTGTATTACAGGTTTTTGGCCCAAAACTTTGCCTCTTCCACGGCATCGTCAGTTGCAGTGCAGAAGTCGCTATGGCAAAATTTTTACTTATAACCGGTGTGCAAACCACACTTAACCAAGGCGAGAGTAACTTGTATTCCACATCATTGTCATATTTTTTATACTGGATCACCCTGGGAAGCCAAAGCAGTGGTGGCCCAGTGGTAACGGCCGCGACTTACGAGTTGTAGGTCGTAGGTTCGAAACCAGACCGGCGCTTTACTTTGTGTAAATTATTTTATCACCACTGCTCTTAAAACGGCGGACGAAAACATTGTGAGGAAACCGGCATGTCCAACCAATAATTCGAAGACATAAAATGTAACATCTACTAACACGCACTGAGCCCGCCAGGTGTATTACGGCCCACTGCTTATAACACCTTCCTCTACTATACCTGGAAACCTTCTAGTTATGGAGATTTATTATGTCAAAATTCCTACTTTTTCTGACGTTTTTTCACGAAACAAATTGTTTTTTTTTAGGGGAATGGCATCTGGCAGGTCAACCAAATGAGGTTGTCGTCTGCTTAGACGGACTTGTCAAATTGTTTTATGTACAACACAACTTTAAATACCCCCACGACCCCTGTACCGTTGCATGCACCCATACGCACAATGTTTTACGTGCGTTACGTTGCGTACCTACTACAGCGAATTTTCACACCAAAAATAAAAAAATTGTTATGAAAAGTCAGCGTTCTGTGTCGTGCGTTTCCCAGCAAGAGCGGATCCAGGAGGGCAAGGGGCCATGCCAAGACGGGTTAAGTAAAACAAAGAACGCCAAACTGAAAATCTGTTGAATTTGTTTTAGTTACACGAAATCGACTTCGACGGCTTAGTAGCCTCTTAACTTTATTTTTGTGCTATGTTACTTAGTTTGATGTTCACGGCTATGTGATGGGTTTTTTATACCCTGTATGTATTCGGTATATAATAGGCTTCAGCATGTCAATTAGAACATCGGAAATCATCGTCAACGTGGTCAGTGGTACCGTTCAGGGTTGGCCATTACCCACAGCTGCACTATTGTTTTTCGTTTTTGGGCTCCCAAATAATCTTATCATCAGCATTGCGTTACATTAAACTAAACAAATACAGCAGTGCCGAACATACCCACCTGCGGGGTAATTGCGTAGCAAATTACCAGTGGCAATAGCCTTTCATTTTGACAGTTCAACAACATTCATTGCGTTATTTACGTTGTAGAGAAGACAATTTTTACGAACATATGAAGAAATGGATTAGCAATTTGATAATGATTCAGATTGTAATTGCGTAACATACTATGTGAACGTATTGTAGACGTCTACGTCCACGTCCACGTCCACGTCACAGCATTACGATAACACAGAGAAGTTAAATGTATGGAAATTAATGAAGATGCTTTTAAATTCCCGTCTACAATAACGTTATAACGTACACGTATATCTGCATGTCGATTCTGTAAAAAGCTCACCGTGAAGACTTGCGTGGAGTGAGCTGTCAGTGTCATCCCGTCTTGGTCAATCCCTAGCATCAGTGGCACTGACAGTTCACTCCACGCTCACTTCACCTAAGTTTTCACTGTGAGATAGTTACAGAATAGCACTACTGTACATCTTATGGACGTGGAGAAGGATGTCCACCATAATATCGTCAAGTTAGAAATTGTGAAAGTCGACATCAAACAAAAAACTATGTAATTCAAACAATGATTAAGCAACTCGCATCAACACTAATTTACCTTACGTAACAAAAACCCAAAAAATTATAACATAACCATACATATTCAAATCGATATTGGACACATCGAAACAACGAAATATTAACTCATCGTATAGATTTTTTACAACATAATTATCACCTCGGCTCTAATGTTGTACCTAATTCTTGTGTGGGTCGAAGCGAGATCTTTTATAGATCCCGCTGAGGGGCCTTGGGGACTGCCTATTACACCGATACGTATCTTTGAGGGTGAGCAAATGTTGCGTTCGGTAACATGGCGTCGCCGTCGGTGAGTACGTCAAACGAAGTGATAGCTCTGTCAACATATTTTGTTGACTATATATATATACTATCACTTCGTTTGACGTACTGACACAGATTGTGATTTGTGGTTTGATTTGTGCTACTATAAAATTTCATCAGTGAAATCAGCCCTTAGACGTTCGAAATTAACCAATAAGAAATAAGCTAGAAGTAACTTGGCTAGAATAGCACTAGATCGGTTCCTATCAAGTAACACTATTATCGAAATAGCACTTAATCTAAATTACCAGAACCGATTACCTTCTATGGATTATCTGTAAACGATACAAAGCTTGCAGAGATTAATAAATTGTTATGTATAAATTATGATAATTTTCTATATGCAATACAGGTAGGCACCTTGTAACTAGTGATATTTGCTTTACTTTGCCCTTATTTAGATTCACAATTCGCAAAAAAGACAGACATTGAACAATCACCATTGAAAAACGAACATTACGTCTCAAAGTTACAGCTGGTTCCATAAACCACTGCAGCTGGCCAAAACACCTGTTGCAAAACGGTGTGAGCACCAACGACTTTATTTTGACATTAATAAAAATATCATCGCGGGGGTTATTAAAAGCGAGCGTGTCTAACCTATCTCTCTGGGAGGCTGTTAATTATGTGGCCACAAAACAAAATGTCGGATCCCTCTGGAACAATGGTCAAGTGTGGTCGTGTGGTCCGGACCACCGGGTTCGCTCTCACCTTAATGGGTCAATTTACCTTCACGGCTTGATGCGTAATATGTAATATTAAATATTTGATGTATATGGACAAAAAGTCGGTGAGCTCTGATGGTTGCTATTGATGGGTTTTTCTTTGGATGGTTTGCTTCAGGTTTGTGTGGGTGGAAGTAGTTGCGGTTGTTGCGAAAAGTTATTGCTTTTGCATGTTTGGGTGTATTATCTTTTTTTTGCAAAAGCAAAGGTATAATACTGCAAAAGACTTGTGCGTCAAAAGAAAATTAGGACATACAAATAACGTACCGTTGTGTACACGCTTGCGCACGATGCTTGTAAACGCAGATTTTCCTGCTCTACCACTTTCCATATTACATTCGTGGTATACACGGCAAGGGGATAAATAAAAATATTTTCTGAAGGTTGTCATTTTAACGTGATAAAAATACTGCCCAATTTTTTACCGACTTGTACTTGTGACTGTGTGACTTTTTTGTATAAATATTACGCGTCTCTAGCAATTGTGGATCGAATTCGGTAATTCTCTTTTTAATAGATAGGGTATGTCTCATGGATGTAGTTTGGATGGTAGTTTTTCAGTTAGCTTCAATAAAACTACGTATTTTTCCCGCTTAGTGTATTTAGATGATATCATAATAACTTTATGTCACTGTTATTTACATAGCAAGTAGTGGTAAGTATACGAAATTGTGTGGGGTAGATACCACAGCTAAATAGTGACAAAAGAAAAACTAAAAAAAAAACAATCGACTTCCAAAAAAAAAAACGCTACACTCAACTTTTTATCATTGTATTTTTTTTAATAGAAGATGTTTTTTTTTTTTTTTGTCTTAAAATCTTTCTCACTATAATAATACGAGTAAGTTCCGATTTCACCAATCTACGAAACACGTTCAGCACATCTTAAACGCGTTCAAGAGCCTATAGAGAGTGTCAATATTCCATAGAAAATAATGACACTGACAGTTCTTAAACGGAGTTTATGCACTGATCGCGTTCAATTTCATTGGTGAAATCAGACCAGAAATTATCCTACCAACTTTTAACTCACCAAGTCCTGATTATTTTATAGTATGACCATAAATATTTTAGGTGAAAGAGGCCAACTGTTTTATTTTTATATCTATATTTTCTCAATAAATAATAATTATGACCATGAAATTGCATTAAAACTAGTAGTAAACAATGAGAAATTAATGAGACGGAAAGATATTGCGTCTATAAAAATTAATTCTACAGCATTTAATATTTTTACGATACGTTGTAGTAGATTTTAGTAATGGCAACATTGTAATAGTCCTTATATTTAAAGATCAACCGATCGCTTGAACATTAATGTCAAAAAATTATTTGTAGGGATAGTTGTAAATTATTTTTAATTACTACATAATGTTGCTTGCTACTAGTCTAGGTTCATATTCATAGTTCTGTTACGTATGAAACTATGTAGGTTTAATGCTGGGTCATGTTCACGAAGGACGATTCAAAATTAAAAGGTTATAATGAGTTTGTTGTGTTGTAACCTCAGAATACCTCTGATCTTTAACATGATTTTCAGCTGCATTTGGATAGGCATAAAGACGATTTCAAGTTGTCTCATTCTTTCAGGTTGTGTGGTGATGTTTTAATATGCCAGTGGTTGTTAGCATTTACGTACTTTCCATCGAAGGAACGGAAGACCGACCTATCGTGCATCATCTTTTTCATGATACTAAATACTTACTACTAAGCTTTTATTAATACTTTCGGATGTTTATCGTTCTTCTCATTTAAGAGAGGTTAAAATACCTTACACACGGGTAGTAGGGACCAAGTATGTAAGGCGAAATTTAGGCGAAGAAGTCGAAGTTTAGAATTCAGAAACTTTCGCGTGATGCGACAGGTGTTAAGGATGATGGCTTTTTGTAGCATGTAGACTGTGTGAGTAGACATCTGTAAGTTGTTAACGCTCTGTGTGAGAGATTTTGGTATGACACCAGTAGATGAAAGAACAATGGGGACAATATGAACGGTTTGTGCTTTTCATTGGGTTTTAATTTCTATGGCGAGATCTTGATACTTCTATCTATCAGATAAACCGTTTTATTGGTTTTGTCTTGAACGGTATTGTCAGGTCTATTGCAATGAATATATCTGTTATTACGAGTGGCTACTATTTGATTCTGTATGGCCAGCATAAAACCCTCGGTCTCAGCAAACGAGGCGATCGTTTGAGCCGTTCGTTCGACTTAACCTTGTCGACGTGTGGCTGGCTCAGAAAGGCTCGATGTCTTCCGTGTAGGGCTTTTGCTTATCATGCTGCAATTTATTATTACTAGTATTACTTCATCATGGTATTATCTTGCAGTTAAAATGGTTCCAATATCAAAGACATTTAACAAGTAAAGTTAGTGTAACTACATAAGGATTTTTGTGTACTCGTACAGTGTACTAATACAATGTAGGTATTATTAAGCTTTTCGCTGCAGTTTGCTATTGTGGAGAAAAGCGTTGAAGCCGCTTTTCGATTAAAGCCCTAGTCCTGCGATGTAGTTAAAAACGGTAATTAATACGTTAATTCTCTGATTTTTTACTGAACTTGCTCAATATTTATATGCCAGTGACAACTTCCATAATAGGATACAGAATTTTTATGTTTCATTGTCAGTAAAGTTCACAACTGGCTAACAACACTATGCCTCTTTGTCCGCGGGCATAAATTAAGAAGAGTGTAGATACAGCCTTATTATCTCGCTATAAATGTCACTAGAATCCGGTGGGTCCGAAATAAAATTAATTGGCCGTCTCCTCCTATAATTAACAACTACAAACGTATTACAAATTAAATAATTTGTACCTAAGCGTCGTGTTTGTATTAAAAAAAAAACTAATGTATGAACGTAAATTGTATTAAATCGTAAATCCCCTTAATAAGTAAGCACGGGACGTGGTATGCCGGTCTCATGTCAGATTTGGTTACGGACATTAATATAATATTATTAACCAACTTAATTTGGGCCTGTAAAAAATCTAACACCAATCTTGTTGGCTAAAACACAAGGTACAATTTCGTGAATTTTAACAATGTCGGATCTGCAAATGTGACTTTGTTGGGCAGTATTTAACTTTGGTTTGACATGTTTATTATTAGACGGAAGGGGCCTATTAAATTATTTGTAGTAATCCTGCACGGTAGGTCCCGGTATTTTAGTTCAACTGTCGGGCACTCGTGTCAGAATGCTTGTAGCATTAGCTGGTGGCCACAAATCAGGGCTTACGGCATGTTTAGATGTCAGTGAGAAACTTATAATGATATTCTTTATGGAGATACGATGAATTGGAATGCTAGATACGATTGTGGCTTCGTTTTTGCGAATGGATAAAAATTGGGGCGAGCCAGTCTGAGAATGAGGATTGTAAAATGTAGTATGTTCGGATTCACACACTTCATATTTTCAGTTTCTTCTTACAAGACGTTTATGTCGCGTCTGGACAAGTTCAGGATGATGACAATGCTTGGTGGTCATTGTTCTATGAGAAAAAATATTTGTAGCATCAGACTTCCATCTCAAGGATAAAGTATGTAGATCTATATTCCTTGCAATCACGAGTAGTATCGAAAAAAACAAGATGGTGGTAGTTAATCATTCTTTGCCTTTTATACGTCTACCATTTTCTTAGAGCTATTATGTAGGATTAAATGGTTGTATCAAATAAATTGTGAAACAATATGTTTTACAAATCAGAACCATATCTCAGTACTGATTAATTGCGACAGCGTCAAAACGTCTTTAACACCATTATTTTCCTCCACCAACCGGCCACATGTTGACTATAAAATTAAAAACAGAAAATAACATTACACGAGAACATGTGCGTACAAACATAATCGATCGAGAACATAATACCGTATACGACAAAGTTTATAGCACATAAAACGGGGTGTGATCATACAAAACGATCGGCCAATGCAATATAATACTATATTTTATAGGCTTGTATCGCCACAACAGGAGGCCACCCACATAGTCGATTTACTAAGGCCACGCCCATTTAGCGCTCTTCAATTTTGAAGAAATAAGCTGGTGTTGGTTTGACGCCTTAGCTCACTAATTTGGACACCTACGATAGTTTCCATTTGGATTGTGATCCGTTTCTATTCGGAGTATGAAGGGATGGGCAAAGTCCATAGTCGATTAGTCAGTTTTTTATATCGACAACTTTTTTCTGATGTCAATGGCTGATGGCTGATGTATTTATGAAAATGGATATACTTATTACCTAGATATGAGGTTAAGATGCTTAAATAATGGTTTCATTGTTACGATGCATGCTCAAATAGTTGGACCCATTTAATCCTGTGAAGTAACCCAAATCAAAATCTATTTTTAAAACAAGCAACAAGCATAACTGGCGAAATGTGGGTACACACCACCGCCTAATCCTTCTGGGATTTACAGGCGTGATGTTATGTTATGTTTAAAATCAACTTTTATAAATTTAAGAATAAAATACATATAATTATAAAAAGCCCTATTATTTTATATTATCCAATTTAAAAAAAAAACAGCTACGCTAGTAGGCGCTGGCCAATAGTTATTGCTATTAGTCTTTCAACTCTCCCGCCGATGAATTGCAATCGGCTAAACGTACCGCAGCACACAATTCGACCAATAAAAACATAGACACTCGAAGTGCTTCATAAACGAAGGGACCACACACGTGGGTCATTAAATTATTAAAGCCTCACCCATTCTGACAGACTCCAATTTGACATAAATAAATTGGGTGTTATTTTGACGTGTTTTGTTCATAATTTGTACACCTACGTAATTTCGCTCCAGGGATGCCGATAACGGTAAAAAAGTTTTTTTTTTTGTCAACCATAACGTTTTTTAAAGTAATTTAATTTTAAAGTTAAAGCCCTTTCCTTTCTTCTAATTTGCTGTGCATGAAAGAGTCCACAATTATCATGTCTTTGAAAAACCTCACACCTAGGTTCACATTGTAGATGCAATAAAGAATCATGTTCAGTCTTGACCTGAAAATTTTCGAATGCGTCTAGTGATGTACAATATCTAAAAAAATTGATTTTTTTTTGCTTATTGCGTATCACTTATTTGAATTTTCAAATAAAGCCAAGAAAAAAAGCAATGTTACTATGTTTATCATTCATATTAGACTTTCGGAAACGGAGCGTGTTTTACACACGTTCCGTTTCACATAATACGAAAAACTTGTTAGTTCGTCATGTGGTTATTGAATGTTTCTAATAACCAATTGGTATTAATTTTTTACTTTACTTATTATTTTATGACCAGCTATGATTTTTTAATGTTTTATATGTGTGGGTGTGGAAAGAAAAATAAGTGTACAGCTGACAGGTTACGCATAAAACCATAGTCTACAATTTAAACTACGGCTTCTATCACAGGCTGTCATTTGTTTGACACTTTATGCACGAGGCTGTGAGTTCAAATCCGGGCACGTACCAATCTCAATAAAAGTCAGAAATCGCCACCCCGTCTTGACCAAGGCTGGTGATTAATGCTCGTGCCTTCTCTGTATGAGTTGAGTCCTTTGCCCAGCAGTGGGATAGTAATAGGCTGGGATCATAGATTGCTCTAACTTGCACAAAATGTAGTGTAGAAAACAAGGATGGCCTATCATCACATGTGAAGTCTCAGTATCGGCGGGATATTACGAGAATATAACTGCTGTTTGCGGCCTCGTGCCGATTTGATAATGATATTAATTACATTGAAGAGGGATTTATTTCAGAGTAATCGAAACTCTCTCAGCGACTAACTATGAAACAATTTGATGTTAACATCGTAATCGTATAGTTTTTGAGGCTAAACAGCTGTCAAACCTTATCTGACAGCTGTATAACCTCAAAAACCTCTTTACTTAATAGAATTTTTCCCTGGCCTCTAAATGAAAAGATGATATGATATTGTGTTATTATAAATAATAATTGTTAATAGACAACACTAGTTGTAGGTAGACGCGACCTGTAAAACGAATCATGTGACAGGTCAATCAATGTATGGAAAGTGGGCATGATTCTTTATTGAGTACTAGTTGCTCCCCGCGGTTTCACCCGCATAAATCTTGATCCCGGGGGAGTATCGGAATAAAAAGTACTCTCTGTGTTAATCCAGGTTATAAAGTATCTGTGTGCCAAATTTCATCCAATTCCATTCAGTAGTTTTTGTGTGAAAGAGTAATAAACATCCATCCATACTCACAAACTTTCACAAACTTTATAATTATAGTAATAAATTAGGATTCAAGCAAAAGGACATATCGATAATGAAAACGCGATAAAACGTATATTTTCATCTATTATTAAGACTTGGTATTTTATCTAGGGCATGACCAACATTTGATTAAGCGAACTTGTTCTAACAGACCGCCACAAAGGAATCGGTAAGTTGAAATAATCGATTATTCGAGTAATGACTTCATCGGTATTCCTATTCAAATCGAATCGAAAATTGAAGGTTGCTTCGGAGGTTAATTTTAGGTTGTCACATCGGTAAATTACACGTCACATTGTTGGAGGTATGATTACGGCAGCTTTATTTCAATAATTGAGACATTTCGAGAGCTTATGTGTCTTTTTATGATGAAAACATTTTGTAAGAGGCTAGGAATTACATATTTTAATGTGCGCAGGGATTTATGATAATGCAGCGAAAGTCAATGTTTTCGGTCCTCTCTGAAGCATGAGCTTTTTATTCGTTCGTAAAGTGAAAATTGTTTTGGCAAGTATTTGGAACTTTAATGCAATCAGTAGTCACAAATCTTTACTACTTGTCAATATCAAGTGTGGGTCATTAGGAAATTCTGTTTGTTTGCTAGATTTCTGCTGCTGATCCAAATGCTGGCTCCATTTGGAAAGAAAAGAAGCTTGATTTAGTAGAAAATTGTTTTTTTGCGAATCAAGCGACGAGTGAGTGATTCGCTCATCGACTGCGAGTAAATACTTACCACTTGAGAATGGCGTCTCAACTTGAGACCTGGTCGCGACGACCTGGATACATAACTTATGGAGTATTGCTGGGCGGTGTGAAGGTAAAGGGATAACATAAACCAGTTAATTAATTCGATAATCACACAATTTTTTAATATTTCAACAATTAGCAAATTCGACCTTTGCCAGCATTATCGATTGTTTGATTTAAAAAAAAATACCTCCTTAGATAGCTCTTATCTGGTGTCAAAGTTCATGCACGTATATGATTTTTTAAATCTATACTAATATTATAAGCAGAAAAGATTTGATTGTTTATTTGTATTGAATAGGCTCCGAAAATACTGGACCGATTTGAAAAATTGTTTTACTATTAGAAGCCGAAATTATGTCTGATGAAACAGGCTCCCTTTTTTTTTCGATATTTACGCGGACGAAATCGCGGGGAAAGTGCTAGTTGTTAATAAACTTCTTCCTCTTATAATATTTAACTGTTTCATGTTTTAGAAAATTTAGTAACATCAAAGGTGTTTCAAAATATTAGGCAACCTAATGGAATAGCAATGAAGGCCATTCAATTAGAGATTTCAGAGAAAAGTGATATTTTGTGACGAAATCTGCGTAATTTTCAAAAATACACGATAGCTGGGTTTTCTTGAATTCCATTAATTTTCGCCTAATAGGTTTTAAAGGGTGCTTAATTGTTGCAAATGGTCATACTATCACGTCCTCAGTAGAATATGTCAAATCACCCGTCTGCTCGGAGGATCCTCCATTTTCTTTAAAGTATGAGTGGACTTTACACACTGTGCCTTATACCTCCACTTGAACGACATTAAAATCATTAGTACCCTTTGTCCTGCCTAATATCTAATTTGTAATTCACCCTCACACCAAGGTAGGCACATAGGGCGGCCTAACGAAGTAAATTGAAGTGTCATCGTGTTGCTGCGGTGTCTTTTATATCCGCGCGTTTTGTTCTTGAATATGACATCAAAGATAATTGGAGGGATTCGTTCTTGTACGTGTTCATGTGTTTTGTTTAATATTAAGTTCCGGAGTGTTCCATTGTATTAAGAAGTACGAATTAATTATTTAACAAGCTGTGTGTGTATGGGATTCCTCGCCGCCAAAAAAGACCTACTTCCATACAAACATTCATCCCCTATTTAACTCCTTAAAGGGTGAATTTTCAACAATCTTTCCTTATTGCTTCTTTTCTTAACCCAAATGTTAAGGCCATGGCGTTGTCTATGTAAGACTTTTATTAATATTGTCAACGTAATAAATGTAATGGGTGTTGTAACGTTTTAATTAACTATTAATAAATTAAGTAGATGATGAAGTCGTTTCTACCTGGTATATTTAATTTGTGGTTATTACGTTCAATTTTGTGACCCGTAATAAAGAAATATAAATCAGAGTAAGTGTACCACATTCAAGAACCTGAGATGGAGATGATCATTTAGTCAGAAGCAAATTTCGTCATCATCATGATGGATTTAAGAAAGCAGATTTAAGTCACACAGAAAAATCACACAAACTAAACACAATCATATAAATATATTATTTAGAAAAAGTTTAAAAAAAGTAAAACACAAAGTCCCGTACGAGGCCAAAAGGGTCCTATCTCAGCATGATACTTTAAAATTAAATATTTGGATCATAGCGGTGGTATTCTGATAGGGTCTGCTGTAATGTCACGGGTAGACCTACAGCTGTTTGATTTTGATAGTTCAACAACAATCATTGCGTTATTTACATTGTTGAGCTGAATTTTTATCGAACTAATGATGCAATGGATTAGCAATCTGTTTCAAAACGAATCATACGGGCTGAGTCTCGCAAAAACCAGGGAAGCATGGCACCAAGTGAGGGGGCCCATGTCAGCAGTGGGTAGAAGAAGGCTGTCAATGACGATGAATACATAGATTAATATATATGAACGAGTTTCTCTCAAAGATTTTATAATTTCTTATGTCTCCACAGTCCCCGATTTATTTTGTTTATAACAAAATAAATCGCATTACGACGATCTATCACATAACAACAAAGGCTTGTAAGAGTTCTCTAATAACTAATTGCATGGCTCCAAGGCTTTGATTATAAAGCATCTGAGGAATTACTAACCAAAGCAGGCCATCCCGCTAATTTCCCATCGCGAAAAATATCGCCCCTTTTTTCCAACTTACCTTTTGTTTTATTGTTTTAATCTGAGAGTTTTGCTTTATGGAATGCCCTATCCCTTACCATTTACTAAATAACTGATTATATTTACATACCGTGTGGTTGGACCTGCTGGTGATCTTTTATACAGGTATTCCTAGTGCAGACACCAGTCTCTCACAAACTAGTGTCACATTGTTTTTAAGCTTGTCTAAATTTTAATATATAATGCCATTGTTTGTGAAGAGAAATGAATTAATTTGAATTTTAATATAATCTAAAATATAGTTAAAATGCTCACCGATCTCCCAGCATTATTATTATGAACATTGATCTTCGACTGCAAATCATCCACCTGTTCCCTTGCATCAAGAAACTTCTTCGAAAACTCGATGCCATAAGCCAGGTTATGTGAACAGCCACTCCACTCCCATTTGTTCACCTTCGCCCTGCCGCGGGGGTCGTGGGAAGCCCGGTAGCCCAGGGGGTCACAGCCGCAGGAAATCAAGCGGCCTTGTGCGCAGGCGCGGGCCACGGAGTGGGCTACACCTGCCGCTGTTAGGGCGTAGAGGAAAGAGGACTCGCGGAAACCTGTAGAAGACAAATAGTGGTTAGTACGGACGAAAAAAGTTTGACAAATTTATCTGTTATTCCAGTATGAATAGGATGAGCTATATGTCACAAATAAGACTAAAAATCTGCGTATTGAGTAACAGTAGAGTCGTAGCGGATATGGTTTTCCAACGAGTTGCAAAATAAATATGACAGAAGCTCCGCACAAAACCCTTTACTCTTATTGTTGAATGGAAGAATTGCCCCTATTCACCCGTCGTAATGCAATTGACAAAATGACTACGTATCTAATCGATGTCCCATCATCTTTAGCTCACCCTATTGCAATCCACTGATGGACATAAGATAGACATCTCCTAATTTACACCGCAACACTGTTCTCCACTTTCGTCGGTCTTTTTCTTCTGTCCCAGAAGTATGTCACCGACAACAGGCAACAGGGATCACAAAGTTTGTGAACACCTTATTTATGTAGGTACTTACCTTCTTTCTAAGCAAATAAAAATTATGATTATGAAGCTTTTCGGATTTTTATGTTATAGCTTCTGCCCACTTCTTTAGCGTGAAAGTCGTAAGACCCCACAACATACTAAAATAACAGCCACATTTCCCGTCCGCGCCAATACTTCGTTTTCGCTTAGCGTTCATCATGCCTTTTTGTCTTGTTGCTCTGATCCTAGGACCTTCCTCTAACCTTCCTCCAAAATTGGGATATCAAATGAAAGGAAGGAGTGGACTGTAATCCACCACGCGGGCCGTGTGCGGGTTGGTAGATGTCACATGTCTTCAAAATTTTGGTCTCAAGACATGTCGGTCTCCTCACGATGTTTTCCTTCACCGTTTTGAGATTTGCGCGTTGAGAGAGAGACAGAGATTAGCGCGTTCAAAAAAAAAAATAACTCTTCAGCTTTATCCAGCTTCATCATCATCATTTCAGCTTAATCAATACTGAGTAATGATGAATAATTAATAATTTATGTTGTAAATTCGACAGTAACTTTGTCTGTGTGTCTGTATGTTACCGTTTCACGCCTAAACCGCCGAACATATTTAGGTAAAATTTGACAAGGAGATAGTGGGCATCCTGAGGAAGGACATAGGCTACTTTTTGTGTCAAAAATAATACTAAAGGGGGTGATCCCGTATGGGATGAAAGTTTGTATGCGAAATCCAGCATTTCTTAAGTTCATACAAAATATGTCGCGGGCATAAGCTAGTTCTGTAAAATATATATATTATTATAGATAATGTCGCAAAGAAGCAACACGCTAACCGACAAGTTAGAATGTAAGAGGTTCAATTCCTTGTTTATTAATTCAAATTCGAATATTATTCAGATACCTAAGTGAATAACCTAAAAACTGGATCTTTGCAAAGAACTGGTCAATAAAGTAGAGAACCTAAATGACCCACCCAAGCTAAACGCTCTCATTTAAATTAGCAAGATAAAGTTAGCTAATCCAGTTAAGGCGAAAGCTTCAGGGTAGCCAACGAAATTCAAATTTTCTTACGTTTTTAGCAATTTGCAGGTCAGCAGAAGATCAATTCTCGTACTTTAAAAAAAAAAAACAAATTCAAGTCGCAATCACATCTCAGCGACAATCAATGTCAAAAATACATGTCAATTGATTGTATTTTTGACAGATTGAGACTGAGATTAGAATGCGAACGTTCTTAAAAATACGGGATTTTTCCCTCAGGTTGTATGTTGATCTAAATATGATTAGCAGCCGTATCAAATATTTGTATAATATCGATTTAAAATTGTAAAATTCATCAATACAACCCTCCAGGTTCATACCCTATTGAATGACTTATTCAAGAAGTCAGTACATTTGAGGCCAATTCTAACTTAGTTGATAAATTATTTTTCAACACACTTGCTCATAAAGTGGCTCTATGGTCACCGCAATTAGGCACAGAATGACACCCATAATCAAACTGTGACTTTTTCATTGCTATAACTCACTAGTGAGTTATAGATTTTTTTTTAATTTTATTGGTGGTGTGGCGTTGTTCTTAAATCATTTTCTTCGTAACTAGTACTTGTAGACATTTTAATTAATAAATAACTATAAACTCAATAGTGAAAACTTAATCAGTTAAAAGGAAAAATTAATCAGTTTTCCTATGCGCGCGCATTGCGATCGGCCACAGACTAAAGGGATGAGGTTTTTTTTTATTTTCCGCGCATAGGGTTTGCGCCTATTCTGCCACGTACAAAATGCGGAATTAAAACTTTTCTTTTATTACAGAAAAAAGAAAAGTTATATTTTGAGTGAAAGTTTTATTTATTAAACACGTACGAGTTAAAATTATCTATTTAAATAAGCATTTGCATGAAATGAGCAAGCAATAGGAACATTAATTTATATGTTCCATTGAACACGATCTTTTTTTGATTAAAATGATTATTTATTGATATTTTATTCACAAGAGTGTTGAAAAACGTCGTATGATACACGTGTGTATTGATAATCACCAATGTTACACACTAGTACCATAATGTACTATTTCAACCCCCATCTCGGCAAGACTATTTTTTCTCTTCGATATCTGAGCGTAAAAGCCGTTTTTATCCTCTAGTGGATAAAGTAAATTGAATTTAGAACATCGTGTGCACGAAGTTTGTGAATTCGAAACATTATTAAACCTTTTTACTTCTACCACTATGGTGCTCTATTGTTCGGAATTTGATTCGGCAATTTAAAAAAAAATTGCTTAGCTCGTTTTTCTTTTCACGTTGATCATATTTATTGTTAAAACAAACCAAGTTAAAAATAAACTTGAAAACCAGTGTAAAACCAAAAATGAGTGATTCAAGCGACGAGGAAGTTTATTTGACGCCTACAGAATTGATTGAAACTGTTAACAATGCGCAAACGAGTTTTCTCCCTCAACAATCACGTGAGAAGTATTTAAAACAGTACGATATGTTTAACACGTGGAGACTAGCTAAAGGAGCCAAATCTTTCGCGGAAAACGTTTTGTTGGCATATTTTATTGAATTATCCGAGACCAAGAAGTCAAGCACTCTATGGAGTACATATTCAATGCTTAAAGCAACAATAAAAATGAAAAAATACATACATATCAACACCTATCATAAATTAGTGGCATTTTTGAAAAGAGCGTCATCTGGTCATTAACCCAAAAAATCGAAGGTTTTCACTGCATCTGAAATTGAAAAGTTTCTACACGAAGCACCTGATTCCGTATATTTGATTTTTTCTACAATACCGCAATGGAAAGTGTATAAGACAGCCTATGGGTGCCAATAAAATTGGCAGTATCCCACGAGACATAGCAACATTTCTTGAACTTCCAGAGCCCATGTTTTACACGGGTCATTGTTTCCGACGAACTTCAGCCACACTTTTGGCCGATTCAGGAGCTGATCTCCTGTCCCTTAAGCGCCATGGAGGCTGGAAGTCCAATGCGGTTGTAGAGGGATACATAGAGGATTCCATCCAAAATAAGTCTAAAATATGCGAAGGCATCGTAGGAGCCATTACACTGAAAGAGCCTCAATCAGATCCTTGGACTGGCCCTTCTACATCAAAAAGTATCCGTTACGAAACACCTAGCGATCGCCCTCTTTCGCCAACATTTACGCCAAGGGAATCCAACGAATCAGTACAACTATTAAGTATGACAGATAGTTTACATAAAAATAGTACAAAAGTCACTAACACCAACATTACATACTACTGTATGTAATGTTGGTGTAACAAAAATATTACACAAAATTTAAGTAACCGTAGCAACGTTACTTTAAATTTTTCTTAATTATACCTAAGTATTATTTGTTATACATACCTAATTTAAAGATCATTCTGTAATACGTATTAACCTATCATAATGGATTAATTATTAACTAAATTGAAATAAAAGTATCTTGTAAATGTGTTTTTTTTTGCATTTCGTCATTTCCGTTTAGGTGGGATGAAAAGTTACGTGTTGCACTCGAGTGCAAAGATTTTTCACCTTGTGCTCTTTTGATTCCGTCGCTATGGATCCTAATTTTTGAATCACTCGTTGCACTCGTGATTCAATTTTAGAATCCTTCGCTTGCTCGGTCATCAAAATTGAGCACGCGGTTAAAAAGCAACTTTGCACTCTTGTATAACAAATAACTATTATTTCTGTTTTACACGTCAATCACAACACATACAACACACACACACACACATTTTTATATTTTTTGAAGATTTGTTGGATATTTCAATTTAAATTAAATTTAAATATTAGACAACACTTCAAAAATTATGTGTATTTTATCTGTTTCTAATGTAAAATAGTCCATAAATTAAATGTATGAATGTAAAACTATCGACTAGAATAATGGCTGATTTTTTTTATGAAGTCGGCGTTTTTTATCTGACTAATCTGATAAGAAAGGCCGAAACAAACTCAGAGGTCACATAACACTGTTTTAAAGTCCAGACATAATCTTGGTCATATCATGTGAAGACCATGTAGATAGGTGTCTGGAATGGTCTTCTGAGGAAAGAACGACACAGATTGAGTGCAGTTCAGGATAAGTGTACGCATTTGTAAACAATCGTGCAACTCAACTCAAACCTTAAGGAGCTCAACGATTCGACGAACAATACCAAAAAAAGGACATTTGGTAAGCCGCATAAATTACTCAAACTGCCAGATTATCATTAAAAACGGAGAAAGAGAAAAAATACCTCACATTCATAATAATTAAAATAACAATGGTTAGTTTGGTTCGTGTGTACATATTATCAATATTTTTTAAGTCTGTTAGTTATACCAATATTTAAATTATTTAATAGAATATATATTTCTGAATAATAATTAATTATTATAAAGAATATAAAAATACAAAAATTAGACAAAGTAAATATTTATGTCATTGTCTATGGAATCATCAAATGTCAATGACAATGAAGAGAAAGTCTTCAACAAAATAATTATAATACTTCACAAAGTCAATATTCATGTCATTGTGTATATAATAATCATCAAATGTCAAAGTGTATATAAAATAAAATAAAATAAACTTAGCAAAAAAAATACATTCATTAGTTATGCAAAAATCGGAGCAGCTCAGTGCCATGCCTGATATAATCTTTAAAAGTATAGATAGTCTGAATGACGGCGGCATTTCCCCACAACAGAATACCGTACATTGTTACTAACAAATTATGGACCTGGTCTGAAATAAATGTTTAATAATAATAATTACAGTATGAATATAGCTAAAGTACACAAAACGGGCTGTCTCTATGTTAGTTAAATTATTTACTACAGTTAGTTAAATTATATACTATGTTAGTCGAATTTTTCTAACAGCGTACACTGCGGTTAGCTTAGCCTTTTGACCATTTATCAATATGTGAGCCCCATTGATGCTTAGTATCCAAAGTTAAACCCACGAATACTGTGCTGTCTTCAGGATTTACTTCTTGGCCCTTCATCAACCTCACAGATAGTATAATTTTGGATAGTATAAGTGTGATGACAGGACCAATTGAGTAAAACGCCATCTATTGCAAAAAACTCAAAACAAAATGATTGACAGATTGGCTGCTTTTATCATTAAAAGGGTTCGAATTGAAGTTAGAGACTAAGTTTTTATGTTATGTTTAAAATACTTGCATTATGAGTGGAAATAAATAAATCAGCACTAAACAAGGAAGTTTTAACTTTTACCAATCATAATTCAGACAAAATCTGCAGTCTTTCGCTTTTTAGTGATTATTAATTTCATAATGGTTACCTATGCTGCCATCTATGATTTTTTTTCAAGACAAATTATATTTTTTTCGAGTTGAGACCCCATGTCCGGCCGACATGTGAATGTGACATCGAGGCAATTCAGCTGTTAGACCAAACAAATATAGTTCGAAGACCTTTTGAGTTAGTGTAGTGTAAAGTGTAGAAATAATAGTGACAATGACACACATAATAACACATGAACAAAGTGTTTATATTATTAATTATCAGACTCTAAGAAAGTGGAACGGACTTGTGTAAAGCTCAAGCAGCACTTTTCTATGTTTTAAAATATTTATCACGTAACAAATTAAGTTAGATAAAAATTGCTTATTAGTCGTATAGGCTAGATTGTAATCAATTATTAAGAACCTGGTTCTTTTTAAAAAGTATTAAAAAAAATAATAATCATGGAACTACTTTCGTGGTCGCGCTATTTACATCGTCAGTAACCAGCTGCTGCCATTTAAGCTTAAACAAAAGTGAAGTGTCATCCACAAACAAAACTATATCACGATTATCCTTACTGAGGTAAGGCAAGTCATTAATAAAAATAAGAAACAAGAAAGTACCAAGAATTGAGCCCTGTGGGACTCTTATTGTTACTATAGATCCGGGAGCTCTTTTTCCATTTACGTCAGCGCTCTGAATCCTATTACTCAAGTATGAAGTAAGATGATTCAGAGCGGTGTTCCGGATCCTCTAGTGGCGGAGTTTCCTGATTAACGTTTCACGAAGAACAATCGAATGCCTTAGACAAATCACAAAAGATGCATAAGGCATCGCATGCATTATAAATATGCCCTTAAAGTTCAACTAAGGTGGTATCAGTAGTTGTACGACCTTTTATAAAACCTAACTGTTTGCTACGTAATAATTTGTTTATTCAGAAATTGGTCTAAAATTTATTTTTCAAAAAATTTACTATAGGTACTGAAATATATCTATCATTTGTGGTGTCTGATTTAAACAAAGGTATTGTTTTCAAAGTCCCCACAGTCGATACAATTATTAAAGATAAGGGCTAGAGTAGGTGCTACAATATCAATAATAGACTTAGCAACTTCACAGAATTATCCTTATATCAGCAGCCTGTTTTACATTCAAAGCGTATTGTTTATTATGTAGATTTAATGATATCTTTACAGGTAATATGATCAAAATGAAATTCCGAATCGCAAACATTAACATTTTCCAAAGCAACGACTCAGCAACAGAAGGTGATGAGTTTAGGGATTTGGTGGTTGAAACTGGAATATCTGAAAATAATTTTTCAGATATTCAAAGGGCGCGGCGACATGTGACTCAGGTTTTATTATTTTGTCATTATTAGACAGGCTGTTGTCAGTATTACTATTACTACTGTTTTTAATCTTCGAACCCAAATAACGCAACTTGCAGGCCTAACATGACAAGCGCGAGAACGATCTCTATTTCGATTTGTCTACGATTCTGACGTCATCCTAATGCCTAACATGACCGTTAAGCTCGAGTATTTTTTTTATTGTAGTATTTTATATTGACTCTTGTGTAGCAGTTCATCCGTTACTTTTTAAAGCAGTGAAGGGTCTGTACATACAATAAATTACTCCAATTCTAAACAGGCTATTTCAACGGTCTGCTCAACAGATAGGCTAGCTAGCTAACGGTAGCTCACAATATCTTCACGGTCTTTGAATTTAAGCTAGTTATTTACTAAAATTAATGAGGATAAGGAGTTGTATTGCTGAATGTAATGATTATAATTATGTTAAGCCATATTTTACTTGACACTTACCTGCAAATTGCAAAAAACTTAAGTAAATTTATATTTCGCGAGCTACCTTAGCACATCCCCCTTAAACAAATCACTAGTACTTGCTGATCATGTAAAACGAGGAAAATGAATAAATATTTGAATATTGAAAGGGACTAGTTTATCTCCTGGTATAAAAGTTATTTGATCGCGTTTGCGGGGTTAAAAACAGATAGCACGGATGTAGAGAGTCTGGATGGGACCCTGTATTATAAAGCTTTATATAGAATAAGCTTTTTAAACCAAATTAAATAAAATTTCCTTAACATGAGTCCGAGAGTGCAATGCTGATAAAAATATTAAAGCTACGTTTGGGTGAAGAAGTAATGAAGTGTAATGAAGCTTTTATTGCCAGACGTGTTTTTGAATCCTGTTAAAAATTAAATTCATCTGATCAGATGTTTGATACACTGCATAACAGTGAATACACTTAGTAGCACAGCAAATAATAGCAGCTTTAAAAAGACATTGCACAAAGACAAAATTAGACATGTGTGATAGATGCATCTTTAAGTCGCATCTAGAGTCCCTATATCCTCGCCTGTATATATATCTGGTTCTTTATTTCCCTTATTCGGTGTGTGGTCGGCTCGTCTCACGCGGAAGGCATGCGCAGCATTCCACACTATATGTACGTATCTACTTGCTTGCAGAATCGGTTCAAAATCTACTTGAATTAAATCTACATTGCTAAAAGATTCAGTAAAATACTCAATTACATACTTTGTGGATCATAGGTTTGTAAAAAAGCAGATGTACGTAAAGATAGCGGTATATTTCACGTCTTAACTGATACTTTAAAAAAAGCAAACCAAGACATAGGGAAACTTGTAAATCTTGTAGAGGATATAGGCCTTACTGTTAAATAAATACCGTTTATAGCAGCATACGACCATGCTAGGAGTCAGCTTTTTTTAGGTTAGAACTTCGTTGCAATGGGCAACATAGCAACAAAGAGGATTCAAATAACTTGGGTGGGTAAGTGGAATTGTTACTGTCAGGCAAAAAAAGCAGGCTATGCTTGTAGTTTCTTTGAAGGAAAAAAAGTCAGAATTGAAGTTATCCGGAAAAGAACCGGAGTTACCGACATAGCTTCCAGAGTGAGCTAGCTGAAGTGGCAGTGGGCTGGCTATGTTTGTCGATGGACTGATGGCCGGTGGAGCAGTCGAGTCCTGGAGTGGAGACCGCATATCGATATGCGTTGATTTGGGACGCCTCCCTTCTAGATGGACCGACGAACATAAGAAGGTGGCTGGGACAGAACTGGATGCGGAAGGAGGAGGACAGTGTGCTGTGGCGCAGCCTGGGAGAGGCCTATGTCCAGCAGTGGACTGCGGTAGACTGATTTGGTTAGTTGAGGAACACATTTAACCGAAAAAACTGACAATCGTTTAACCACAACGAAAAGCTTCACCAATCATATGATAACTCTTCGTTTGCATTGCAAAACTTTTTCATTAAAATAATTTCAATCGCTGTCCATTACCGCTTTAGCAGATAGCTGCAGCACTTCCAATAAATCCAAAGCAACAACAGTACACGGCACATTCCGATGATATCGCGATACGGTATTTATCATACATAAACTAGGAGGCTTCCAGTCTACATTCGATTTATGTAACGTGACCATAATATTTTGGGTTTAAAGTGGGACTACTCGTAAGAAGACTCTTCAATTCGACAGTCAGCAAGACGATTTTGATTTTAGAATTTGTACAGTCAGCCGCAGTTCTGTGGTGACAATTGCACTATGATAATTGCCCTTACTGCTAACGACATAAAGGTCAAAGTTTTACCACCGAACGTGCTGCCTACTGTACACTGGCTGCCGATGGTGTGATTCGTGAAGGAAATTCCAATGCACTACGACATTTTCAGCTCAGGCTTTTTGTATGTACTAACTACTAGTATTGTCTCTAAATATACGAGAGGTTATACGTACCAACATGGACAGCCGGCCTTACAAAGAAAACTTTTATGAAAAGTCAGATGGTAAAAGGAAATAGAACCTTCACTCTTGTATAACGTAATTTTAGAATTCAGAGATCACTACTTTGGTACTTGGATTATAAAACAGATTGTGACCTTTGAGTTTGTTTCGGTCTTTCTTCTCAGAGTTGTCGGATAGGAAACACCGAACTTATCTTGATTTAAAACTTAATTTATTTTTGACGTTTGAAAGTGTTTCTTTGAACCAATTTACAGATATAAATATAATTTATCATCATCATTTTTCTCTTAATCCTCTAGACATCTCATCCACGGGTGGGCTGTGAACTTATTCGAGACCACACGGAACAAAGATCTGCTATTTGTGACAGATTTAAAGCCAATAATGTAGGAATGGTAATTAATAAAATACAAAATGCTTTTGAACTGCACTCTTGCACATAGTTGGCAGCGCGAAACGTTCTCAAGCGGTGGTATGCTGTCTAGTCCAGCAAAGAGAATTACGACATATCACACACGCACAATCATGTTAAAACTGTGACAAACTGTGTGAGAAAATAATAAAGGTAATAAATAATACATTTTGTGCAATCGTTTCGAACTATTATTATTAATAGGACATTATCTTTCAAGAAAAAATCATAAAAGGCTCGAGCACCTTCGACGATCATTAAACCTGTATACCCGCCGTTCCAGGACTTAGACAAAAGGACTGTCCCGCTAAACCCTAACTGCCTGGCCCCACAGATTTATAGGAACGCGGAACGGAACAACCACCATTTATCTGTTTTATTCCAATAAATTAAATAGTGAATCCATTCGCGTGATGTCCAGATAAGTTGTTCAACCCGCACAATGTAATCTTTTTACCATACATAGAATGACGACCGATTTGCATTTGAGTTAGGTCTGTCTTTAAATTAATTGTGCTATTCTTGCTATTTCATTGTGTTAACCTGAATAGGCCTTTGGATTTTAAGTGCCATCTTTAATGGACAATTATGGGAGTTCCACCTGCTTTTGTTGGTTGTTTCTCTTATGCACTTATTATTGCGTATCTCATTCTGAAGACGATGAGTTAGGATTTAGAATTTCGATTCAATTGATTGTGAAATGAGCTTATTGAACGTTGCGTAAGTCATTGTAATCACTTTCTCGACTTTTAGAAGCTCTTGTTGAAGTAATTATTAAGTATTTGGTCTTTCTCTGTTAGTTGTTAGTAAAAGGTCTCCTTATTTCTTTCCCAATGCATTATGTATCTTTATCGGAATCGGATCGATCGGCCAGTCTTGCAATTTCGACAAAAAAGATAAGTAAGATTTTGTTGCCTGAATCCAGTACCAATCTTTCAAGAACCTTTATCTCAGATCAGTATAAAATAATTGATTCATAATTACTAATTAAGTGTCCCCATAATTAGTAAGTTTTTTTATTCAATCGTCGTTTTTTCTCGCTCCCACGAGTGCACCCGAATCTTTATCTCGATAAATTTGATCCGAATGAATCGAATAAATTAAAACGATTGTATCGAGTGATTAATTCGAGGATCCCAGTTATCTCTACGGATTAGTGGCGCCCTCTATAGAGTGAGCCTAATTGACACCCAGAGATATGGTTTATTAAAATAATGGGGGTTTTATTTTTGGGTATTTAAAGCTATCGTTTTCTTGTATCTACGGCATCATATTCGAAGTCATTACATGTGATTTAGTATTTTTATGTTCTGCTATTTAGTATGAGTTTTGTTTGTAGTGATTAACGGAAAGTTCAGTTCAGTTAATTGTCAGAACATACTTATTCATTTGTAGTTCTTCTAATCAATACTTGTTCGGGATTAATTAGTTGCAGAATGGATGTTCTCGGATTCCATTTTAGGGTTTGGCGTAACTTATTAGCTGTCATATTCTCCATGCGTTGGTACCTTCAACCCTGTTTATTTCTCCAAAATGTGATGATTCCGAATCGTATGTGAAAAAACCTAGAAAAATCGGCTCATCTTCCTCACAATGGTCATTTAAAGTTGGTAGGTAAAGGTAGCGGATGGTCGCAAAAACTCCCAGACATGATTTAGGATGAATCACGTTTAATACGATGATAATCATTATAAATCAGCCATTATCTTCGTCAAGTGATCGTTCGCCCGATGAATTAATACTGTATTAAGGATTTTTAGACTGTACGACTTTTTGGTAGATTTCGTTTTGCTTGGAGGATTATTATCATGACGGAACGTGTGTTCTTTTAAACTGACTGTAGAATGAGATAGCTTTTATTTTTCAAATAGTACCGTGTCTATTTCAACTCGAAAGTTTGTTAGGATGAATGAGGACACATGATAAGTTTTACCAATGACAATGGGTGTTAAAACCTCTCATACTTGTCAGATTACTTGAACCTGGCAATCGATGAACCGCGCACAAAGGTAGAACACGAACACACAAAGAAGCACACATGCAATGAATTGTTTCTGAAAATTGTAAAGAAAGAAAGAAAATACATTAATTTAGCACATACTAAAAGACACACAGACACATATAAAGAGGATTAAAATAAAACATAACAATAAAAAAACAAATAAAAAGTGTAAAGTGCGATGTAATAAATTTGCAGGGAAGTGCTTCACGGCTGTGTCAAAAAGGCCCAGTTCAGCATTTGGTCTCTCAATAAAATTAAAGAGACCAACGGCCAAACCCAATAACCTAAGACAGATAGCTACTGATGATAGACAGTAGATTCTATCTGTCCCTGTCAAACAAATAGCTGTCAACACGTTATAGTCACCAGTACGCCAAAATTGGAGATAGATACGTTATTAGGTTTGGCCGTTAAGGATGATGTTTCATCATCCTATCGTCGATAAGGTTTAGTTAATCATCGCAGCTATCATTTTTAGAAGTACCCGTACGTTTACTGCTTTGAAAATATTTTATTTGCTTTCAAAGTAGCACTATCATTATGCTGTCGATCGATCTGAAATCACCGAGTCGTACGCTATAAAAGCTTTCTCTTACTATGGTTATCACTCGAGATCGAATATAAACTGCTGATGTATGTTACGGTGTCCCATCCAAATAGGGTGATGTTATTGTTTATTTATAAACTCTACCCATCCAGGACGTGCTTTTTCCAACTGGCCAGTGACAAATTTATATTTGTCGATTGGCCGAGACGCGATAGAATCGATGCGTCGCGATTTATACCACGCTCGATTGATCGATTTCGATAATTCCGAGTTATGTATCGGATTGGGTGTACTGTTATCGACGAATTATTGTATGCTTGCCAAAGTTTGTTTGTCTTGAAATGGGGATTCGGGTCTTGTGGAAAGATTTCGTAACGGGATGAAGAAAGCGGTGTTACAGACCGAATAAGCATCGGTTGAGTCCATTTTGGTAATGATTTTTTAAGTTAAATGTTTGACAGACCAACTTTTTTTTTTGGAATACTGTAAACACTACATTCTGTCTACTTAAATAGCTTACCAATTAACCTAGAATATGCTCCACTTAGGTAATGTTGTATTCCGTAATGATCAATTAATTCGAGTTTTTGTGTCTGCCAATGGTACATCTCATTATTGAATGGCGGCATTAGTATGGTGAGTTACATTTAGATATTATTATACATTTCATGTTTTATTTATTCCGTAGAGCGGCGATACCTTGTATGAAGTACAACAAAACTGAAACAACGTCGGGTAGACCAAGTTAGTTAATGGGACCCTTACTGTCCACACGAATGTTCTCACACTAACAAATAATTAAACATGACTCGAAAATTAGTTTTATTGAATTCTAAGTAGACACAAACAATTATTTGAGCCGGTGGTTTAAAAATCAAACAGGAACATATCTATATAGGGACTTTACTGAGCCGCATTATACCACGGCTGTATTATAATTACCACCATCCCACGTTTTAGTGTCAATTTGCGCCAATTAGTCGGCCTTAAGGTCGTTTATCGCTCGGACCGATACCCGTGCCGAATTCTTTAATCGACTTTAATGAATTCCGATTATTCGTTTTGGACTTTTTCCAACGAAATGCTCTGAATTTCGAACGGGTGACAGATTTAAAATTTTTCCCTTACACTTGTACCCTAGCTTTTTGTACGTGTTTGTTTTAATAATGCATGATATGTAATTATTTTACTTACGAGTCGACGAATAAAAAACCTTCGGCGATTTACGACACTCGATCTACAACGAGTTCTGTCCTCATAGAATTTGTTGCTGTATAATTACTTTGGGACCGATATTTGCAATTTAAATATTAATTTATATGTCCAATAGCGTTCGCGTTAACCATAAGTAGGTGTACAATGTTGAAATCAGAGGCAGTTTTATTCACATTTACGATTTAAAGTTGGTCGGTTGGTCAACGTAGCAAAAACAAGTAACGCTTCTGGACCTAATTACTTATACCTGTCCATCGGTAGGACAGTTGGACGGCTCACGTCGGCCGGCCGCGACCGCAGCGCCACCTCGATTCCTCGAACCACGGATTAAATTGGTAAATCTACATTCGTACCATATACGGCGACGCGGCGCCGACTTGCAAAAAATCGACGGCCTAAGTAAATACAAATTTCAATTTTATCATTGAACGTTTTATTTCATTTCCGATTCTTAAGCGTATACGAACGCGGACGTTTTATTTAATCGAATGCGCATAATGATCGGTTTTTCCGAGCAGCGTCGGCGGTGGTCGTCTTTTTCCGTGTTGTGTAACATTGTTTCTGATGCGCGCGCGCTGCGCGGCCGACGCGCATGCTCGGGCATCATGCGTGATTTACGATTGTGCACTTTGTGATTTTTAAAACAGTTTTTAGTGTAGGTTCTCGCTTCCAACTGGATAGCTTATAAATCTGGCGCCAAAATGAATGAACTCCATTGAGTTTTTCGCTTGTCAATTATTGGAAATACTCCGTATATATTCATACAATTACTGGTAATGACTGCTTAAGTTTTTGTTGATATGGATAACGGGGTGGTCGCATTGTAAGGGCAGTATAAAACTAAAATTGGATATTAACTGCCACGTTGGTCTAGCGGTCCCAAGCGCTACTGCCGAGCGTGAGGTCTTGGGTTCAATTCCCAGGTCGGGCAAAGTGTTAAAACAATATTGCGTTTTTCCATCAGGAATTTCTCAATAGGTTCGCCCCCTATTACATGGGACCTAAACATAACTGGCAAAATGTGGGTGAATTTTAGGTACACCTCTGCCTTACCCGTCAGGGAATGTGGGGGTGATGTTAATGTAGATAGAATACTGTGCTAAGTTCTGCAATTCAAATAGCTTGAGCTATATCACCGAGCTTTCTTTTTACTGTTAAGTGTTCAGAAGCCGATTATGGAAATAATTAAACTTTTATTGTTAGCCAGCATTATTTAAAGATTTAAAAGGATGCCATTATTTAAATGTATTCTATTTATTTAGGCATACGATTCAGCTTTAACGTACTTGGTTAAGTAAAAAGGAATGTGCAAACAGCTCTGCCGTCTAAATCGCTGAACCAAATTGCATGGGATTCTGGACCGACTCACTCAGTAGCTTTTTGTACCTAAACATCATAATATTGTTAGTTCTATTTATAAAAATTAGAGATCATTAACTCTAGATAGGGCACCAACTTTATATACCTGAGGCATTTTTGTGCCTATACATTTTCACAGACATCGAAACTTCACGCCAGAAATCACATAAACAAAATCGTAAAACGACCATTCTTAACCATTTGGAGAATTTTAGACTTAGCAGTCTAAAACATAACTAAAACACATTTGTAAACGCATTTATAAAACTCAACTATCTGAAGTCTCCAAATTACATCATAGTCTTTAAAACAAAAAAGTGAACTTCAAAATTGAAATTACCAAAAAATAATACGGGCTGCAGATATACGACGCTGCAAGGGTTTCGTAGCAATTAAGCACCGTTTGGTACCTTCGCCTTGTGTTGCGAATCGCTAATTACCAAAACCAGACGATAACTCGGTTGTGACGTCAGCATGACTAATTTACGATCCGTAGGGCTCGCACGCGCTGCAATTAGATTTGGTTTATCGAAATTGAGAAGCTGTGTGACGTAATGATTTGATGGAAATTCGAAAATGGAATAGTTGAGAAGAGGGCCCTATTTATTATACTTACGGCCGAACCCAATTTCGGCGTACTGGAGATTGAAAAACCAAGATTTATAAATCTATAGGTTTAACATCCCAATGAAGCCAAATTATGCGACTCTATAACGTGTTGACGGCTATGTATTTGACAGGGGCAGATAAAATTATTATCAACAGTAGCGATCTGTGTTAGGTTATTGGGTGGCCGTTTACTGATAAAGCGAAACATTTGTTTGAAATTGACACAATTTCACGACGGTGCTGTTCAATAAAGCAGAAAATATTTGAAATTAACTAGTAAAGTTGTAGAATTATCGGATGCTGGCTTATCACCTGGCCGCCTGTGGGTGTTTATAAATAGGCCACTGGCTGTATCGTAGAAGTTGGCAAATGTAAGTTTGCAAATGGGTTTACTATTGCCTGCTTGTCGGTCTTGTAAAGATTGTACTTCGGTGAGTGTGTGCAAGAACTCCACAACCTCATCCCACCTGCCCCCTTCTACCATCGGACTACCAGACGTACTGCTAATTACCATCCATAAATAATTGCCATTCCACCAATTCGCACCAAGCGCTTCCAAACATCCTACATAATGCGCACGGCAAAAGAGTGGCACTCATTACCTGCTTCTGTGTTCCCGAACGTATTCAACCCGAATCTCTTCAAAGTTAGAGTGAACAGGCTTCTTCTGGGTAAACTCACTCCATCGTAGACTTTGTCTCTGTCACCTCTGACCTAGACTAGAGTCAAGTGTAAACCCATCTCCAATAATAAAACAATAAAAAATATCTCAGAAGTAGCCCGGAGTCTGGACTTGTCCCGGTTGATGACAACTCAGAAATGGTCTGAAGTCTGGACTTGTCCCGGTTGATGGCAAAAGGCTCATCCGCTTTTACACGGGACTTAAACATTACAGGCGAAATAAGTGTGTGTTAGGTACTTACACCTTCGCGCAATCCTTCGGGCAATTCATAGGCGGTAGCGTGATGCTAGATCTCATCCATAAAACTATTTCGGTTCACGAATATTATGATAAAGAGTATTGTTAGTCAATCAGATTTACAAAAGATACAAAATAAATTACAAGTTAATTAACATTTATCCTCTTGGATGAATCATCATCATTCCACTTTTCTGCACGATCACTAAGACACTTCTTGACTTAATTAACCCTTAAAAGCGGACTCATAATCCGACAGGGAACAAAAAGGGCCAAACAAAAAAAATACCCACTCGATGTCACGTCTAAAACTGGGAACTTTGGACAAATTCATGTTTTTATGGGTCTTTTGTGTGTTTTTTCTCACAGTTGTGAGGCATCTGAAGGAGCACGATTCGGTAACGCACCGAGGAAGATGTTATCGCGACCATTAGAGGGTTGAGCTACATCGCATTGAGACATTTCGACACGTTCAAGTTTTTGTTTAAATCCTTTTAATAGTTGTTATTTTAGGTCAGTGATGGCGCTTTATCGGTATTCGTCTTGACATTTCACCGTGCTCAAGTCCTCGCAACCGCAAATTAAAGCCGCAGAATTCTGACGTCTCACTTAAAGCGCAATATTTGGTCCACAATATATTAACATGACACAAGAATCATAAAAAATTGTCCGATTCTCTTAATAAAGTCGTCTCGTCTCGCCGACTAAGTTCCCACGACACATCGTCAGATAAGACACAACAACGTTTCATGTTTTTGCAACATCATAACCACATTGTCGTCGGCACTCCGTCACCTGACGACATGTTGTTGATATAAAGCGCCAATAAATGTCACTTTTTTATGACACATTCGCGTCGTGAATTCACGTCACGTGCGCGAGCGCCGTCAGATTTGTATCGACGCATGTTTGCCACCCTGTGTGCCCCGACGCGAGCCATTCTCTCACGCGACTCCGCCGACAGCCGACGTGCCGACCCACACATCACACGTTAATCTCACCAACCATCCAACTATTAACGCCCGAGGCGAAAAACTTTTCCGACAATAGTCTCATTAGCCTCACAAAAGTCATTAAATCTTTGACAGTATATTGTAACAGCAGCGTCACGTACAACAGCGCTAACAACGTGTGGAGGATCTCGGGGCAGCGGAACAAATCCCGTGATCTATCCAGAATGCCATCCGTCCTCAGCGCTCTTTCATCGATCCTACACGTTCGGACAAAAAAACCAACGGTCCGGAATCATTATTATCTTTCTTCTTCGATCATCGATCGCTATTATCCTATTTAAAAGCATCTCGATTTGTTCTTCACTTTTTTTTCGTTTCACTCTCCCGTCGGCGTTTCAATTCGGGACCCCAACAATGGGCACGTTCAGAAAGATGTTTAAGTGTTTAGTTACGCTGCTTTTTTCACAATTTTTCAATTTAAACACAGTCGTGTCGCTGAAGGGCCGGAAGGTGTCGATACGGACATTACCAATACTAATAATGTCGACGACACAATGGACCGAATAACATTCTTAAGTTTGATCTCTCACTATTTAAATGTTCAATTGCGATTTATATGTGTGTGTCTATTTTAAAAACGTGTGTAATCCAATCTGCGTTTATGGGGTTTAATGAAGAATTTCAAACTGTTATTAATATGCGCGCAGCAATAAAAGGGCGTGGAGAAAATTGAGTGACTCCGTTGGTACTCGAGTCCAGGCAATTCCAGTTAAGATATTAATTGGTTGAGGGGCTAGAGGGGCAAGGTGGGAAGGGCCGAGGTGGGAAGGGGGGCCAGCGGACCCCCACGTAGCGTGAAATCGCGGGGCGCGGGTGCGAGCCCCACCTGGACACCACCAGCTTATTATTTGTTGTCTCCCATCTTCCATGCTCGTAAATTTCCACGTCAACGTGTGCGAGGACTGTGGAAAAAACGAGGTCGACAAAGCCTTTTCACACCCAAAGCTAGGACATAAAGACGGACGACTCAGTAAATACGTATATTAAGAACATAATACGTGGATATGTCCGTTCACCGGTGGCCTCTTAATGTGCGTGAATAATTTTTCGTCGTAATAAATTCGGATTGTAATGGTTGATCGCGATTGGTTTGAAATTTTAGTTGCGTTTTATTTTAATATATATTTTAAAAAAGTATCATGGAATTACGTTCATGTGGGACTGGTTTTGGCATTAATCGACAATGATTGCTACCACCTACGTTTTTGGACATAATCTCCTGATATTATTGGTCCTCTGTTACGACAAAAGCTGAATAAAAACATGTGTTTATTATGTTTTTGAAGGTTTTATTTGAGCTTGTGTAGTTTTAAGGACATCGGCGTTTGTCTTGGGTAATCAAGCGAGGATCTCCGACTAGATTATGAGACCTTTGTCAGTTTTACTCTCTTTAAGGAAGCGCCTCCTATGACATCATTATTATCCCTAAAAATTTGCTATTATTTCAAGAGGAGTAGCTTGTCTTTTGTGACACTCATAGCTGGAGTCTGTAGTTTATTGGCTGCTATTCATTCTTCAAAAAATCTTAAAACATTCCTAAAATAACAAAACTAACCTCTTTTCATAATAGAACTGCCATGCGGATTACTGCTCTTGATCAAAAGACTAGAACAGTTCCACCGGTGCCAACGGAACTGATGCTGGCATTCCTTGACCGCTAGCTGTAGACCCTCGAAGGCTATGGCGACAGTATCGGGCGCTTCGTGGCAGACGGTTCTCTGTTCCCTGGTCAGACCTCCAACGAGGCGGCAGGTGAGGGATGAGCTGAGCTTCACGTGGCTTGGCAGCATGTTGTCTCGGGAGCTGGAAGGAGAAAGAGAGTTAGATGGAGTTAATAACTTAAAGGTTTTAGAGTAAGTTTTCAGGGTGCAAATGTGTTCAGTCCTCTGTGATAGGCAATATCAAAAAGGATTAGGCAGTTTTGTAAACACCTAAATTTGTAGAAAATAGTTCTTAGTGTTCCCATCACTTCTTGGTGTCTTAGGCAATTGACTCATTGTCGTAAAGATGCTGCTGCACGCTAACCAGCACCCTAACGACCAAACCCAATAACCTAAGCAGATTGCTTACCACGACACATTTCTCATTTTAATTTGTTTTTTTTAATTTAAATTTTAAGAGTTTTTGTTTTACTTTAGGTATATAATAAGATCCAAAGCATAACATGATTATTGTGACATCCCGATTGGGAGTCTAAACTGTCTCTACTTAACACAGATCACTCAGTGATCTAGCTAGGTGAGCATTGATTCACCAAATAATTCGTTGTACCTGATCCATGTAATCAATAATGTATAGTTTGTAAGTCCCTTATATACTACTATTAAATTATTTTATATTATTGCTAGTGATAATAGACCGTACCATTCTATCTATCCCTGTCAAATAAATAGCTGTCAACACGATATAGGGTCGCATACTTTGGCTTTATAGGGACGTTTTTTAGTAAAAACAGAGATGGATAGGGTTTTCTATCTCCAGCACGACAAAATTGGAGATAGATACGTTTTTGGGTTCGGCCGTAATTGCGTAACACAATCACAATCTGAATGATTTTGAAGGATATTGCTAATCCATTGCTTCATTATGTTAAAAAAAAAAGTGGCTACACAACGTAATAAACGTAATAAATGTTGGTGAACTGTCAAAGTGCTTCCAGTGCTACTGTCAGTGTCAGCAGCGTTATTTAAATTGCTGTAGAATGCTTATCAGTGTTTTAAAAATTGAACCTAAACATGACTAAATGAAAAGACCACCCGGCTGATATCTCAATCACATTCAACCAAAATGAATAACATAAATTGACCGCACAGCACGCATCAATACCAAATAATTAGCGTTTAATTTATTCAAAACTATCGCTACCTCTTACAAATCGTGACAATAACAATAATTAATAACTAATGACTAATCTGGCAACTTATACAAATAATAATATTACGTCACACCACTATGTCCCACTAATTGGGCTATTCTCATAATTAAAGTCACACAAAGTAATTTATTTCTGAATTTATACAAGTTTCCGATGGTATCGCGTTGTTCAAATAGTTTCGGAATGAAACAATTTGTTCGTTTAGTCAGTAGCTAATATTTCTATGGTATGTGAAAATGTTTCGAGCGATTTTATAATTAAGTCTCGATGAAAAAGTTATGAGCTCCGGTGTGGATGCCTGTGAAATGTTTTTGTTAGAGGACCGAGGGCAAAGGAATTTTACAGACTTTTGAAATTTAATATTAAATTCGCTTCGGAAGTTTGTGCTGTAAAGTTTTGTGGCGATGGTTAATTCAAAAATGGAAATATAGTATCTAGTTATTTAACTTTTCCGCTATTTTCTAAATGGAAGCTTAGCCTGAAAGCTTCAGAAAGTTAGATAAGCAATTTTTTGTTTTCTACGTCAATGATAAATTAATTTTAATTGGCTCTTATCAATTATTTTCTATTCCTTACGAGAATAGATAAATTTAGTCATTTATGTACTGTATTATCACTGCAGAAACCTTCATCGAAAAAAAAAAACTGTTCGTTGGTCTCAAAAACAGCTTAACCGATTTGAATATATTTTGTTTTTGTTTTTTTCGCTCTTTTATCACCCCCAGCAGGGCTAACATGCCAGACGCGACAATTACTCACTCTCGTATTTTCTCGTCGCGTCTATACCGTCACTTTACTCGTTTTGTGACAGCACTGCCATACAAAATACTTGACTTGTTCTGTCAAACTTGATGTTTTCTCGTTTGTCTAACATGACCACCTAATTTATCTCGCATTTTGACAATTCAACATGAGAAAATCGTGATTTTCTCTAATTTAGTCGTCCTCGATTTTGACGATGATAAGAGTAGACAAAATTATGACACAAAAAAAATAGAATATCCAAAATAACATGGCAAATTCATAATTATACTTATTTTCGTTCTAGTTCTATTAGACATCATGAAAAACCTTAATTGAAATACTGAATTGACATAATTGAATTGAATGAAAATACTTAGTTTTAAACAGCCTACTATACACATTGGAATGAAGTTCCTTTCGGCGGCCGCGAGAGAAAGTTTGGCGCAGGGAAGCACTATTACGTAGATGAGCATCAAGTGCAGTAATAATCAGTCTAGTTTGTCAATTATGGTGATTATCGAAATCTAGGGAGTTATGGCTGTATCTGCCTACGCAACATAATTACGAAAATCGCCAGTTAAGTCCGCAAAGTTGGTGAGTAAAAGCAATATCATGTGTTTTATGGTGATTGTTACAATATCAACCTTCGCTTTGTCGAATAGTGACCTTCGGCCGATTTATCAATTGTGGTGGATTATCTAGTGAGTATAATAAGTGCCACTAATTGTATAAGTTAATTTTAGCATGCCAAAGAAAAACAGTAAAAAAGTCGGTTTTATGGACCTAAACAAAAATTTAAAGAGGTGGACGTTAAATCAATACAGAACATACTTATTCCATGCGTAAAATCGACCGATGTTGCAGTGATAAAAATGATTTGTTATTAAAAACTTGCTACATCGGTTTCTCGTCGCGAGATACAGAAGTGTCAAAGTGCCTTTTTCGAGTTTACTCGAGCTTGGCGGTAATGTTAGGTGTAAGGATGACGTCAAAATCGTAGACAAATTTCGAGAAATCGAGATATCGAGCGTTCTCGCGCTTGTCATGTTAGCCCTGCTGGTTTGAAAAAAAGGCATAGCAAGAGCTAGTTTTAAATTATAAGGTAGGTACGTACACCTACAATAGTTCAAAATGCCTTCACAAACAATCGTGACAATAACCACGTCTAAAACCTAGTTCCAAAAATAAAATACATCATAGAACTAGATGGGGCATGACAGGAAGTGTCACAGATTAAATAAAAACTATGGCCGCACGTAGGTACTTGGTTCATCAGATGTACGCGACTGTGGCCCGATCAACACTGATAAACTGCGCACGTGTTTTATATGTGTTAACTTTTCGGATTTACCCGTCTGTTAGCATTTTTTTAAATCTATGGATAGATTTTTATTTAAATATGGAGCATTTATTCAAATGTTTTTAAGAGTCCTTTGCAGAGTAACACTCTTTAGATAATTGAGTAAGGTTGCTAAGAATCTATGAAAGTATAAATTTATTAAGTTTGTTAAAAGAGCGGTGGCCGCCACTTCAAGCCCGTAGTGAAATGGTTGTCATGAAAATGATGGCTGCGGAGTTTAACATTACGGTGTCAAAAAACGCTCTCTTTGAAAACATTTCATAATAACGTTTTTAATGACTACATTCCTTGAACGAATTTAACGATGGGTTCGTGGAAACTGTCCATACGGCCGGGTCTAAGATCTTCAAGACCCGTCGTACAATTAGAAACAAGAAGCTCTCTGTTTCTACTTTCCAGCTTATGGAGGAGATGCGGGAGATGATCCTACAGTTTTCAAACGATGCACTGAAGTACCGGCTGCTCAATCGACGGATCTCTAAGTCCTTGAAAAGCGACCTCCACCGCTTTAATACAGACCGTATTAAGGACGTGATACAGCGGAACAAAGGCTCCAAGATCTTTGCTAGTGATCTGTCCATTGGTCAGATCCAGCTTGCGAAGCTGAAGACCGATGATGGCAGGACCGTATCGAGTAAACCTGAGCTGTTGAGCGAGATAGAGAGGTTCTATGGACAGTTATACACGTCAACAAGTAACCCCGTTACGAATCCGGTAAAGGACCCAAGAACTAGATTGACCCGACACAATACCGAAGACATCCTGGACGTCAGCATGTATGAGATTAAGATGGCTCTGAAGCAGCTCAAAAACAATAAGGCGCCAGGTGATGACGGAATTACGGCCGAACTCCTAAAGGCTGGCGGAAAAGCTGTCCTTAAGGCCCTCCAGAAGCTGTATAATTCCGTCATACTCGAGGGCAAAACGCCGCAGGCATGGAACAGAGGTGTCGTGATACTTTTCATTAAGAAGGGCGACAATGCTCTTCTTAAGAATTCCTTTTTTTGAGCCATGTCTACAAGCTGTTTTCAAGAGTCATAACAAACCGTCTTGCGCGCAGGTTTGACGACTTCCAGCCTCCCGAACAAGCCGGATTCCGTAAAGGCTTTAGCACCGTAGACCACATACATACGCTGCGGCAGGTTATTCACAAGACCGAGGAGTATAACTTGCCTCTCTGCTTAGCGTTTGTGGACTACGAGAAAGCCTTCGATTCAATCGAGACTTGGGCGGTACATCGAGGTGCTGAAGTGATTGTACGAAAACGCCACTATGTCAGTCCAACTCCAGGACTGGACCTCGAAACCTATCCTTCTGCAGCGCGGGGTGAGACAGGGAGACGTTATCTCTCCGAAACTGTTCACCGCTGTACTGGAGGATGTCTTCAAGGTTCTGGACTGGAAAGGGGTTGCCATCAACATCAATGGCGAGTACATCACTCACCTTCGGTTTGCTGACGACATAGTGGTCATGGCTGAGACCATGGAGGACCTCAGTGCAATGCTGGATGATCTCAGTAGAGCTTCCGAAAGAGTGGGTCTTAAAATGAACATGGACAAAACAAAGGTCATGTCCAATGCCCATGTAACACCCACTCTCACGAAGATCCGAGACGCTACAGTCGAAGTCGTGGACGAATATTTCAAACAAGGTCTAATAAATACATTAGGAATATAATAATAATACACTAGGAAGTTATGTTAAGGACAAATTGTGCAGTTAGGTAGGTACAACTTCGAGATAGAGGTCAATCGTCGAATCCGACTCGGTTGGGCAGCGTTCGGGAAGCTACGCAATATCTTCTCGTCCCACATACAGCAGTGTTTCAAGACGAAAGCCTTTGACCAGTGCGTGTTGCAAGTGATGACCTATGGCACTGAAACGTGGTCGCTCACAATGGGCCTTATGAGAAAGCTAAAAGTCACCCAAAGGGCAATGGAGAGGGCTATGCTTAGAGTTTCCCTACGTGATCGAATCAGAATCGAAGAGATCCGCAGAAGAACCGAAAAGTTACCGACATAGCCCGAAGAATTGCCAAACTTGAGTGGCACTGGGCAGGGCACATTGTTCGCAGAACAGATGGCCGATGGGGCCAAAGGTTCTGGAGTGGCGACCGCGAACCGGAAGACGTATCGTTGGAAGGCCTCCCACAAGATGGACCGATGACCTTGTGAAGGTCACAGGAATCCGCTGGATGCAGGAAGCGCGAAACCGTCGAAGTGGCGACGCTTGGGGGAGGCCTATGTCCAGCAGTGGATGACTTTCGGCTGAAATGTTGATGATGATGACTACGTGGTGGATTCCGACGCACTCCCTCTCACTGACAGGAAACCTTTGTCCCAGCAGTGCAAACATAATAGGCTGATTATGTATAATTAAGAAAGTCGAGATAGTTAAGCTCTCCTTTTCACTTCACTAGAATCATATATGAAGTACTAAATTGACCGCAGGTTTTTCTACTAAATTGAATTTGGTAGAAAAACCTGAGGTAAATAAATTCCTCAGTTTGTTTGGTCACTGGGTACATATTCTAAGGGCGAGGCATACTATTTAACAGTGTACAAACATTTCTTATCACAAAGGCGTTTGTTCTTAATTTAGAATGGTCAAGGGTGAACACACGGCATGTTTGTAAGTTCTTTAGGTAGGTTCAGTTCAGGGAAATTAATTATTAAGCAACACCCTACGTCATTTAATTTTTGTGTTATAAACATTTCGTACAACTGCTATAGAAAGACGGATGTGATTGAATTAAATATACGAACAACTTAAGTTGTAGCCAAATTGACTAACAATTTGGCTACACTTAAACTCCCTCACTTAACAAAAGGAATAGTACATTACGGTACTAGTGTGTAACATTGGTGACTTAAGAGAGCCGAGGACGGTAATTATCAATATAAAATCTCAATAAAAACTCATTTTATTCAAAAAAAGATCGTGTTCAATAGAACAAATAAATCAATGTTCCTATTGCTTGCTCATTTCATGCAACTTCTTATTTAAATAGATAATTTTAACTCTTACCTTTGTTTTCTCTGTAATAGAAGAAAACTTTTAATTCCCCATTTTGTACGGATATGCGCAGAAAATAAAAAAATAAACCTCATCCCTTTAGTCTGTGGCCGATCGCAATGCGCGCACATAGAAAAACTGATTAATTTTTCCCGCCATAGCGAAACATTTTTCACAACTCGTTTTCACTATTGAATTTATAGTTATTTTTTAATTAAAATGTCTACAAGTACTAGTTACGAAGAAAATGATTTAAGAACAACGCCTTTCCACCAATAACTTAAAAAAAAAACTATAACTCACTAGTGAGTTATAGCAATGAAAAAGTCACAGTTTGATTGTGGGTGTCATTCTGTGCCTAATTGCGGTGACCATAGAGCCACTTTATGAGCAAGTGTATTGAAAAAACACTTTATTTTTCCTATTAACGGATTTAAGGCAAGAGAAAGGGTATACGATTACAAAAATTTGAGAATTATATTATGAGTATTACGTCACAAAAGAGGATTAACAAATTCGATCGTCAAAATTATCCAGAGTTTCTCTAAAGAGAAAAGAAAGGATGTAAATTTAAATCAATCTCAAATCAAGTTGAAAACCTTCCTGGAGGCACTAAATAAATCATTGCCTACGTTTAATTATCACAATTATTTGTAATTTGCGTCAGTCTCAAACTCATTTCCATTAAAAAACAAAAGAATAATTTCGCTGAGTGTCAGTTAATTTCTCATTTTAATAAGGAACACTAAAAACAATCGTAACTCAAGTTAAATACAGTTTTCCGTCTTTGCATAACTGTTGAGTTATCTCGTCCTTTCCCACGGTGTGTGCTGTATTTCTTATTATCTTTACATACACAGGGTGGGACTAAGACAGTGTCCACACCAGAGACAAGACAACAAAACAGACTTGTCTTGTTTCAAAAACGTTTGGTTTCGTGTCAGATCAGATTGGTTATGTGTAAAATAGTTTCGTGTTTTTTTTTTAAATAGTTTTTCCGTAGATTTTTGACAACATGTTTTGACTATGATTTCACCATTGTTACTGAACGAGATTAGCACATCCAAAACGCGTTCAAGAGCTGTAAGTGTCAATATTCCATAGAAAAGAATGACACTTACAGCTCTTAAACGGAGTTTAAGTACTGATCGCGTTTAATTTTAATGGTGAAATTGGACCTGAATGTAGATTGCCACGCTTTTTTTTAAGTAAAACCTGACTCATGGTCTGTCAGTCTGTCTAGACTCAGGTCTAGCCTAAATCAAATGTGTTACCGTATCTTTAGATAGCACTATATTTTACGAAGGTATGTTTACATTTGGTACACAAGTGCCTGAAGTTTAACGTTTAAGTTCCCTGTTGCCGTTTTAGTGCCAATTTCACCGATGAATCTGAACACGATCAGCACATCTCTAACGCGTTCAAGAGCTGTCAATATTCCATAGAATATTTATTTATTTATTTACGCAAATCTTACCCACAACTACCATTACACATCTGCGATCCAATGCGATAGAGAGGCCTTCCATGCTAAATCCTTAACCATCCTATAAAATAACACACTATATCCTAAATCTTAACCTACATCTAAATAACATATCACATATAATGCAGCTTTTGCGAACTCACTCAAGCTGCACCACAATACATCAACCCTCTCGTGGACCTCGTTCACCACACCCATGACTCTAGTAAGAGGAGTCCTCGCCAGTAAGTTGGTAATATAATTACACTGACAGCTCTTAAATGTAGTTTAAGTGCTGATCGCGTTCAGTTTCATTGGTGATGTTCGCCTTTGTTAGAATAAATATGAGAGACATGACATTTTTGCATTTCTATTTTCACGGAGGAAGTCCCTGTAGATCTTCGTTAAGTAAGACCTAAGATTAAATTTCGAAAACGCTATAACGTCGCGCACGTCATCAATGATAATATTTTAAAAAAACAATACCAATAATAAATATCTTAAGAGCGCAACAAAGCAATTTTTGTTCCAGCAGAATGCAAAATTAAATACAATTACGTCAAATGCCTCCAATGCCAAGCGCGCGTAATAAAAGCATTTAAATCGCAATTTTAACATCCCAATAAACATAAATGTTTGCAAAATAAGTTTGGTTCGCCAAAAAACCAGCCACAAAAGCAAAAGATTTAGCAAAACGCCTAACATCTCTTCCAAAGTCGTTAAACTCGACTGTTCCAATTAAAATAAGGCGCGATACTTAATAATTGCTTTAAAAATTCCACATGACGAGATAAAAACAATAATTTCGTACTTTAATACCGTCGAAGGTAAAAAATAATAAATCCGTTGGCGTTGTCGGCCTGATGAAATGCTACGATACCCATTCAGAAAGGTTATTTCAATACAAATTACAGCTACTTTCATTGCTTCTCCCTGCGTGCCGACAATTCTGCAAATATTTGTATCCTCTCTAACACTGACATTTAAAATGCCTTACCCTTAGAACACCCATGGAATATTCTACTTTATACTAATATTCACAAGCAACAAAACAGCTTGCTCACGGGTTGCACTTACGACATTTAACGCATGAACCACGCAGGTCTGATTGAAATTCCGTGTACTAACTATGTAGTAGGTATATAGGTAGGTACATTGTACCTGCAGTAGGATTTATATTCTTCTATGAGATACACTTAATTTGTGGTACGTTGAAAAATGTTGGAACAGTAGCAATTAGTCCGATAAGTGTTAATATGTGCATAAATCGGATAATATCGCGTTATCTCGAGTCTCGGAGGCTTCACCGTACCAAGTTGTATCGACAAATCAGTGCTATTTATTGTTATTTAAAATGCATTAATTTGTCCTGCTCTTTGCGTGGTAATGATAAAATGTATTTCATGTTTATTTTGTTTCGTTCTGCCTTTAGAAAGTGGTTTAATTTCCCTTTACGATTAAAATGTCGGGTATTCGGAGTCGGACCACCGGCGGTTGAGACTTTTGACTTTGCCTTGTTACAGTTGTTGAAATATTTAGTACTAGCTTCTTCCCGCGTTCGAGTGGAATTTCATGACCCACCGCATCGCGTCGTATCGCCCGCCCGCGCTGTTACTTCGTAGTAGCTTAGCGTTCTTTTGGCTCCTAAGTGTCGTTGCGTAATGTTAAATTGCTTATAACCTTCCTCCAGAATTGGGTTATCAAATGCAAAAAAAAAAAACAAATCCAGTTGGTAGTTCCAGAGTAATAGCCCCTTCATACAAACTAAAAAAACAAAAAAAAACTTAACCCCCTTTGTAATTTTAGTATGGCCGCACGTCTGTGGTAACAAAACCAGTTTAAAGATAGAATAAAAAAAAAAAAACGACTAAACGATACTATATTGTCGTGTAATTTGGACCTGATTCTTGTTTTACAACGTTTATATTTACGCTTATACGATCAATCTTAAAAGACTTATTGAAAATGTAAATTGTTAACTTAACGATTTTAAAACACTAATTTGTTAGTTGGGATAATACGCTGGGCCAGCTCAAGAGCAAAGTGTTGCCATGTAGGCATGCGGTCGACTGCACCGACATGAAAGATCTTTCCTGATTATAAAGGATATGTAAACTTATCAAAATCTGCTAAATATATTTTCTATTTCAAAATTATGTCACGCGCGTCGCTATCTTTAGTACCAAGTCTCTTTCAAGCTAAACTTTTGCAGAAAAATCACGGTTTATTTAGGTCTTCCTACTGATTACCTACCTCAATTTACCGTTTATATGCACATTCGCTCTTATAGAGCTGTATATAAATTACTTAAGTAGGTATAAATACAGTCACAAGCATAAATACAACTTATACAAGAGTCAAAAGCGATTTTCTCTCGAAATACCGATCGTAACTTTTAGAAAAAATACGGTTTCAAAAATACCATGTTCGTAACATCATAAAATTTCTACCAATAATTTAGGAGAAAACTTTTAAATTTTGCGTGTGTAAGGTGTTTTTTGCTTAATGGCCTGAACCTACAACCAAAGAGTTTTTCCTTCCATGTCCTAGAATTTCCCGACGCATGGCAACACTGTATGCTTTGTTCACTATTTAGCGATAGCGGAAATACCCAACATACCATATATCCTTAAGTTTTCTATAAGTACTTACTATATTATTCATTTAAGTTAAATTATGATTAGTGCGGAACATTAAACGTTTACTCCTATAGGTACCCTGAAAAAGGAAGTTATAAATAACCAATAAAACTAATGATTAATCGGTCGAACCTTTATTTTCAGAATACTTAATACGTAAATGCTTATAACTTAACGAATACTAATACCGCTTTTACATGAAACTTAATAAGCGTATGTACTAATTCTTTTGTTTTAAATAATACCTACTTAAATTATTCATACAAGCTAGGCCGCCACTAGATATTGGTACCTAACGATAACTTCGATTATGAATATTAATTTTACAAGGATTCAACTTGACTAGATGTGAAATTATTTCGTTGTCATATAGAGATACTAGATGGCAGCACTGGTGTATAAAGAAACAATGAAATGAACATCAACTTGCGTTTCGGATGAAAAAAATCACACTTATTACAAAATCTTTTTATTTTTTTATTATTTTTGGAAAAAGGTCAACCCGTTTTATGCAAGCGAGGTGATCAAAGCTCGTGCCTTAACTGTATTAGAAGAAGCGTTTGCCCTAAAGTGGGACAACTAATAGGCTGGTATTAATGTTGGGAACATTTTGACCATCTTTTTGTTGTTTTTATTCAAATCTGATGTCTAAAGATGGCAGTAGACTCGACAAATGTGGGTGTACTATAGGCACACCTCTGCCTAACCCTTCTGGGATTACAGGCGTGATGTTATGTTATGTTATAATAATCCAGTTCCATGTGTTATTGGTTGAGATGTTGGAATTTTCCGACAATCACAACAGCTGACATATTAAACACAACAGATTTTGTAATCGAGAAGAGTCGAGAGGAGTCGTGGGACACAAGTCTTAAATAAAGTTTACTGTTCAGAAGCCATTGTCCGTCTTATAAATATAGGTAGGGACAACAATGACCAATTACATAGAAGGTTCCGTACCCGTACCTTGTACAAAGAGTCTATCAAGGTAAATTAGTAATCCATTAAAATACGCCTTCATACGCCATTGTCATTGAGTCTGCGATACGCGTAGGAAGGAAGATTCTGATGTAAGAACATTTTATGTCGCTTTAGCGATGTCGCAGCAAAGATTTACAATATGAATAATGATCTTTTAGGTCTATTCCAAGATATTGTATTTTGTTGCTTTTAATAAATTCTTCCAATGATTGAGTTTATTTCAAAGCATTTATTACCTACAAGACATAGGTGGACTGACAATTTTAAAAGATGGCTGGGACAGACTGAATTCGGAAGGAGGAGGACAGGTTGTTATAGAGCAGCCTGTCTCTCCCAGGATGCGCTACAACAACCTGGTCCTCCTCTCTCCCTCTGCCTGTCTCTCTCTCTCTCTTTTCTCTCCTTTGTCTGTGTGTCTGTCGCTCGATAGGATGAGTTGATTGATTACAAGACATAATATAAGCATACAGTACCACTTTAGCTAAGGAGTCGTTGTAAACTACAACGACTCCTAAGCAAAACTTACTACAACTTGTAGTAAGTTTTCCGTTACTTTCATAGCGTAGATACTTAATATGTCAATGAACAACAAATAGGTAAGTGAGTATGTATGTTGTTAATGATTAGATAGTTATAGATTAAAGTTGATAATAGCATATCTGTAATCGTCAACCCGTCTTGAGCAAGCATGGTGGTCAATGCTCGTGCCTTCTCTGTATGAGAAGAGGCTTTTGCCCTGCAGTGGGAGTATATAATAATATTCCTAATAATATTATAATATTCCTATTTACTGTTGATTATAAGATTTAAGTTAATTATACATAACATCACGCCTTGTTTCCCCGAAGGGTTGGGCAGAGGTGTACCTATAGTACACCCACATTTCGCCAGTTATGCTTACGTCCCATGTAATAGGGGGCGAGCCTATTGCCATCTACCGGGCACAAATCCAGTCTCCGGGCTGCTACTGAGAAATTCCAAATAGAAAAACCCAAGAACACGTTGCCCGACCTGGGAATCGACCCCAGGACCTCATGCTCAGCAGTAGCGATTGCGACCACTAGACCAACGAGGCGATTAAAGTTAATTATTTGATTTGCAAACATTCGATGTAAACTGATGTCAGAAACAGTGCTACCGTTTGGAGTTTTGATGACGTGCCTCATTTGATAGAATTAAAAATCGACGTTAATATACTTTAAGATAATTCTCAGCAGCACGAGAATAAGGAGTGGCTCTAACTACAAGTAAAAAGTTTACTCAAAGTATCAAAATTAAGACTGATTTACGACAGCCAATAAAATAAAGATTTAATATTTGAGAAAACTATTAACATCTAAAAATTGGAACTGTTATTTAATTCTTATTGATATGATAGCTATTAAGATAAAAAGAATTATAAAGTGTACCTGTTATAAATCTCTTTGCAGTAATACCTACTTTAATTTTTTCATACAACAATAATCTTAAATGTATTGTCTCTTTTTGTATTCATTTAAAAAGAACTGCAGTGACGTCTATAATTCGAATAAATTTATATTTCCAGCCATTACTACTTCTATTGTATTTAGAACATTGCCATTCGAAAAATAATTTGAAAATAAAAAACTTGAATCTCTTATGAGGTTCTCTTATGAGGCGAGTAAAACAAAAAACCATATCAGCATAAAATACTTCGATACTGTAAAGCTTTACTTTTGAAGCTAAAAATTCACATGCTCCCCAAATACCATGAAATTCAAAACCAGCCATGAATATTCGAAATCGGTTTAACGGTTTGGAATTTGAACATATTTCTCTATTTATGATATTTGAACATATAAAAGTGTACTAATTGCATGCTAGTAAGATTTTCGCACCTTTTATAACGGTCAATAAAACACATTTTGACGAAGTTTCGTCTAAATTAGCAAGTTTGAGTGTGTGAAACGATTTTCTGTGAATAAAATCAGATTGATCTAGAATGTATGGTTGGAATATAAACGGGCGTGGAGCCATTAAATTTTCAATGCTGGCAATGAAACAAAAAACGAGAACTGTGTATATCTGTGTAAGTATCACCTGTTTGCGCTTTCATAGCCCGGCACTAATTGAACGTAATTGGTTGTTGACCTTTCAATCCACTTCGAAATTCGAACGGTGTCCGGGTTTTAGGTAAAATCTTTCTTGGAAATGTCTTAAAGAGTTTGATTGGAGAGTGTACGAAGATAACATTGGGTAGTACCTATTTGACCTACTGGTACCAAATGGCATGAGAAGTAATAAAGACTAGGAAGAATCGACCTTTGCTTAAAACCTGCTTTTCTCAGAAATTTTTTTAAGTGATTGCCAAGCACAGGTGCTTTGTGGAGACAACATAAAAAAAAAAAAACATATTTATTTAAATGATTGTCTATTGACTAAACAGACTTTAATGGTAATTTTCAATGATCAAATATCGATTTACTTAAAGCGATACAAAAACCAGTTGACAGAAATAAAAGGAGCTCATCCAGTCTCAGCTAATCCCGCGGGTCTGAATATCAATCACGAAGCAAACAGCCCTACGATTATGCGACCGCGTGCAGTGGCATATCGACACATTTACATACTACGTAAATCTCAGCGCTATTGGGTGGCCCGACAAAATGATTGTCACCTTTTAAATTTACATTTATTACCATACATTACGCGACGCGGATCATTATTCATTAGTCCCCGTGTTGTCTACTTAGGACCGTTTTGCATGATTAGGTGTCGTGATGTTTTAGTTTGGTATTCATTGCGCCCCTATTTGTTTGAAGCTTGTTGGCTTATTTTCTTTGTGCATGTGTGGCTATTGTGCCGTTTTTATTGCCCCACGGGTTTTAATGAGCTATCGTGCTCGTCTGTGAATGTGACTGTGCTTCATTAATATCATTATAACATTGCATTTTGTTGGAACCTACATAATAATAGAAAAGTTTTTTTTTATGTATCGCCAATTATTTCTGGAAAAATGAATAAAATGTTTAGTTTAAACCAATAACTCACCTCGCAATATTCAACAAAAATATCAGTAAGAAAAGTATTGCTGCATGAACTGTCCTTTGCATTCTGTTATTTCCAATAAAAACACGCAGTTTTTTCATGTTGGCAACACTAGGTCCTCTTTTCGCGGGCTCATTGTTTCAACTTGTCACTTTTACCGCGAAAATTGACACAACGCACTGGTTTCTGTCACTGAACGTAAAAACATCTTCGAAAACAGGTCCAAATGTTATTGTTCGCTCCAAACTTGAATTTAGAACGTAACTTTTAGAACGATTTAAATGTGATTCGTTAATATTTAAATGTGGATCTAACTAGCGGTTCTTCGCGCCGTTTCTTGTATGTTTGTAGCTTGTTTTTTATTCGCATTTTATTGTTTGTTTACGTTTTAGTCGGTGTACCGTCGGCGCGTTGCCGTCGGATTGTATAGCGAGCGTGTTCGGTCGCGCATGTCGGTGCGTTCGGCGCGTGGGACGCGAGGCGTTCTCTTCGCGCCGCCCAGACGTCGAGAAAAAAAAGCTAGAGGGGCGTCTTCGGAACGGCCCCACCTACTCGCGTCATTATCCTCGTTTACGCGATTATTTCCTATATTTCGGCACGGAACAGATGATTTTTATGTGTTATGGACGGCCGTGTGAACACAGTGAGCTCTCGTTTGACAGTGGCCCACTGGACGCAATCCCTGCGTATAAAACGCCTCCCCACGCGTCATCCCGATTGTGGGAAACCATATCCCGTTGCTATTGGTTTTTAGAGATTGAGTTTTCGCTGAGCATTGGTTTTAGATACGAATACGTACTCTTTAAACCAAATAGAACCTTGGACGTTACAAAAAAAGCTGTTAATAAAATAGAAGAACTGTTATTAAATTGAAACCATCCAATCCATACCTTGCTACTAAATCCCTGTCTCGAAAGAACTGTCTTGCGATCTTAGCAGTTTAAGCACATAACAATTTAATAAAATTTAGCTCTAGCTACCTAGGTAGGTAAAAGTTTCTGCTTCACAAAAAATGTATTGACTATTAAATTATCACAGTAAAGTTATTTAGCCACGGAATTGACTGTAAGTTATTAGTCTTCGAAACAACGTCATCTCACCGAGTACAGCGTCCGAACTACCATGAATGACAAATTGTTGAATAATCGAGAGGGTTGCGCTAATCGTAGGTCACAATAACCCTTCACTTGAGGGCGACGACGACCCCTTAGTTAGGGCGGTTTTGTCGCGTGCGTAATGACAATCAATTACCAACAACTTTACTATTAGACTCACTATATCCCTTATTTCAACTTAATAAAGTTCAAAATCCGATTTCAAACACGTACAAAAATATGGTATTGGTATATTCAAACAGCCACAGTGTAAAAAAACCATTCACGGTCTCGTTGTTATACTGGGGTTTTGATTTGGTTGAGTATGGTTCATTTTTTGTGTAGAAAACAATGGTCTTGATGGTATTTAATAGACTTCTCTATGTCAATGGTGATAGAGGGTCATGTCAAGGCATTATTACTTTTTTAGGGTATCATGAATACAAAATATTTGATAGTAGTATTTTGCTTTATTTGTTGTGTGGTACTACTAATTGTATGCGATATGTTTTATTCGAACTTCGTGGTGCACTGCTGTGCAAAGATCTAATTGTGTGACAATAAAATAAAAAGTTAGATATTTCATCAGGACGGACGCATCTGGTAACACTATAGACCGGCTGTCTGGAAAATTAACACATAACATCACGCGCATTGGATTAATATAACAGAACATTACATCAACACGCCTTGATTTCCCGAAGGGTTAGGCAGAGGTGTACTTACCTATACTACACCCAAATTTCGCCCGATATGTTTAGGTCCCATGTAATAGGGGGCCAGCCTATTGCCATCAACCTGGCACAAATTCAGACTCCGGGCTGCAACTGAGAAATTCCAGATAGAAAACCCAAAACGCGTTGCCCGACCTAGGAATCGAACCCAGGACCTCATGCTCAGCAGTAGCGAAAGCGACAACTAGACCAACGAGGCAGTCCTATCGTATACGTTAATCATATTGTACATCAAAGCAGAGAACACCAGCCATAAAACTATCTAAACTCAACAACCGAAACCTTCAAATATTGTAAAAAAACTGCATGATATCCATTTTCCAAATCCCAATTTTTTTACCTAAAGAAAACATCTGTCGTCAGCCTTGCTGTTTTCATGTTACTTTATGCGGAGTCAGGGTATATGTTAATGCTAGCTTTGATCTCCCGGCCACGCGTCGTCACTTCTGCTGGGGCTCGCCCAAACATTTTTAGTATTGCCAGCTTCTTTTAGATCTAACGTAATTATTATAAGTATGAATATTTATGAGATTGAAGTGTCTATCTGTATGTTATTGTAGTTTTTTTTTTGCTTAGGTACTGATGGCGATTTTTCAGGGTTTGACAATAAATAGAAACGAATTTTGATGGATGTCACTGAACCAGGCTTTGCACTCCTGCTGGGACTCTTTTGGAACTGACGTAGTTATTATAAAAGTGTATATTGATGGAGTTTAAAGTGTTTGTATGTATGTAATTGTAGGTTCTTGGTTTCCTGATGACAACTTTTCTGAGTTGGGGTCTTAGTATAGAGACGATTTTTTATGGTTGATGTCACTTAGTAATGATCCAGGATATCATTGCAAAATAATAACGTTGCTATAAGATTTTAATTAAATTAGGGTCGGAGGCTCTTGGAAAGATCAAAAAAGAGTAGACACACAGGCATTAATGATTTTCAACAATCTAATAATATATTCGATTCTCAAATGTGCCTCAAATAATAATTATAAGTACCTACCTTACCTTTCCTATTTATTATCAGCAGTCTCAGATCTCCAACAATATTCAACAGAATATCCAACAACATCTTTACAACGAGAGCAGCACTACGAAACAATAGTATATTCAATAAACCTAGATGAAGCGAGTCTATATCTAGAACATTTCTTCGTCTTAATTCAATTGAGAATAACAATTTATTCTAACAATTGCAAGCTGAAATAGCTCAGGTTTAGTTACATTAACAGATCCACTGTCGGACTGCTAAACTCCATTATTTATATGTATTTCATTCAGCTGTAAGCTGTGACTGATTTCATTTTTATTCAACTGTATCCTAGTTGGAAAACAATCGACGTAAAAGAAGTGTTTGTAACGTGTTCTTGTGTAGGTTGAATACCACGGAAGGGCTGTAGAAAAGATGTCGTCGGGTTGATCAGGTCAGGAAATATGAAATCCGCCAGAAGGTAAGTAGAAGTTTGCGACACGTTGTTACAGTAATATGTGCAGCCATTGCGAGAGGAAGTGACGCCAGTTTTGCTACACTAGCAACTAGAGTGGTAGGTACAGTGGCTAGTTCCGAGTAAATACATTTAAAATCCAATGTCATTCAAACTTGGGTGAAAATCAGGACTATGTGAACGTCAATATTACTTATGACAGTCCCCCAACACACCCGCCCTTCACCACTTCCTAGTGCTTTAGCTGGAAATAAGAAGTGGCGCAATAAACTCCCCAAAATCGTTCAAATCATTAAAATCACAGTCCTCACATGTAGTGGTCGTAAAAAGGATTATGTCAAACAAATCTTTGAGGAAAAACCTAAGGATAATACTTGCGTTGGGCATATATAAATTTTGCAGTAAATCAAAGAATATCTCTACAAGGCTACGTTGCAAATTTATTTTAAACGTTCTACCTAAGGTAGTGTTTACACCTAGTACAGCACCAAATTTTAACATCAAACCGTCAATCACATAACTAGCACGTTTACCCTTTGCAGTTGGAAATGACAAGAGTAAGTTCGCAACAGAGACCAAGCTTCAAAAACTAGCATGACGTGGCTGTCGGCGCATAAAGTAAGCGAGATTGAACAGACTGACTTACTCCTTCACCAATCCATAGTAGGCCACTGTAAAATATAGTCTCTCTACAACCACCACTTATACAAATAGTCAGTAAATTTGCTCTTTTCATTCGGTTAACGCGGAGGTTTTCACCACACACTCACACTTTTCAAACCTTCTGGAAATACCTTGATGGGCTTTCGCGTTCTGATTTTGACTTGTGACTGATCGTTTTTGTCGTCACCCAAGACGCTGCTTATCATTTTTTTCAGGAAAGATTCTTCATTTGTACAATTACCACGAATTTGTCTGTCCATAAACAACCTTCTGGTTATTTTTTAATGACCTGTCAATAATACCTATAACATCTATCTGTCTTACTGTAAGTAGTAGGTAGGTAGGTGGCGTTGCCTAAATTCAACAACCGATGTTGTATGAAGCTTGATCTCTGTAGCTTATTAACTCCTGTGTTACAAAGCTGTGATTTCCACATGCGTATATAATAATGTATGAGGTGGCACGCCTCATTGTCGGGAATTGCCGGCTCTGGACCCTCATTAGAACGTAAACACTCATATTTAAATAAATATCCAGAGACGATTATGTGGCTGGTAGGTTACCGCGGATATTGCGGGGTTGCCAAGATTGAAATTAGAAGGGAAATAAGTAGAATTCCTAACGTAAACCAACAATCTCATTAATGTTCTCATTATCTAATATCTCATTAATGTTGTGTTAAAACTTGCCTAAGTAACTAAACATGGGGAAATATTTTTAATTGACTTTAAAAACAGTATTATCTCAAGTTCAGCTGTCATTTACCAGCCCATATTGTTGAAAACAAAATATCTGAGCTCGTCCAAAAATCTTTGATTAAACTCAAATATTGCAACCCTTTTTTGAATCTAGCAACACAAATGCGCACTTACAAGCGATTAAGTGTTACATACAACACATCGCTTGCAGCTACTGTCATGCATCATTTTCTGTCATTATCAATTACCCCGCGAACCGATTGAGTCACCGCAATATTGGCTGGGAAATGTTCGCGGCGTGTGGTGCTGCCAGCCGCATTTTGAAATTACCCATTATGCCAGCAAAAAATGTTTTTATTTGTGGTTTTGTGAGTGTATTATTTCATGGGCATGAAAGAAAGAAAGAAAATAAACCTTCCTATAACACTAATATATTAAGCTGTAGGTCCCCATTAGTGCATTGAAACTCCGTTTGAAACTTGATTTTGTACATTTCTAAAACATCATATTCCTAACTATTAAGTTTTATTACTACACTTTACTGAACTTCATTTACCTTCCTATGTGCCTATAAGAAAATATCATTGGTCACTATCGCCTTTTAAATCAAACGATTCTTCAGTTAAAATAACTCATACGCTTTCAACTTTTACGACAGGAAGACCATTTCCACGCCTTCCATAGCTAGTATTAGTGTTTATTTTTATTATGGTTTAATAAAAAAAAACACTAATACTTTTAACCTTACACGTGTATTCATCAAAGAATATTCTTATAAACTACGCTAATTATTTTAACTAAAGATTGTAGAGACGCTTCACAGACTCAATTAGATAACTTTAGGGGGCTTTATAAAAGGGCTATAAATCAGCAGAGGGTCGAACGCGATATTTTAGGCTGTTTGCATACGATAGGGTTGCCGCGACAGATGTTGCGACAAGAAAAACGCAATTTATTTTTAATGTTGTGTTTTAACTGTTAAGTGATAGCTTTTAGGTTTGTGTGGTTGCTCAGTACCTAATTGTGAAGTATTTTTAGAAAGCTAGTTTTGACAAAGATTTATGAAGAGTGTCTGAATATTGTGTCGAGTGAGGTGCCGTTTGAAGGAAACTGAACCGAACAAATCGAGCATGTTGAGTATCTCTCACATTAGGTAAAGGTTGCAATTGGCACAAAAATCAGCAGGTCTGGACTTATAACTGAGCTGCCTATTGAGATCGAAAAAACACTTAAATCCTGCGACTAATTAAACGCAAAATCACAGCCCGCCTATCTCCGATAGCCTGGCGATCGCACCGGCGTGCGTCCGGCAAGCCGGCCGTGCGTACGGCTTGAGGCGGGATCTCGTTAGCATGCTTATGCGACATTTCACATGAACTAATTGCGAGCATTTAGCCATCTTGATAAACTGCCCCGACTGCCCTACACGCATCGCGATCGTGTAGATTATTCTGTTTGTAATTTGTGCATACGCGTTGTTTGTGGGCACAAATAAATACAAATAAGTGGGAAAGGTTAAGGAAGGGAGTAGTGAGAAAAAGTGTATCTTGATTGTTGGTGTATTAATTGCACGGAAGCTCGTGATTAAAATATTTTGATATGACTTTTAAAAGGTGACATAGGTCTTTCTGTAGTCTGTAGGTGGTTATAAGTGCCTACAATTCGTGTATTTGCAAAGTAGGTACCTGCATTCAATTTATTAACAGCCCTTTTCTTTAATGGACTTTCATCATGATCAATATACCTACCCATTCTATTTTCATTATCTACCATTTCTTTTCAAACTATTTTCAAATCTCTTCAAAGCAATCATCTCAGCAGCACGTGTAGCATGATTACCATAGGAACGACATTTGTCGACGGAAGAATAGACATTATGACATCTCTTTTGTATTCATCAATTTTGTCTATTCTTTTCGATAAACCCGGTCATGTTACGCGAGGAAGTTCTTGCCTATCTCGTGCTCTGTTTGCACATAATCTCTGGCACCTAGTATCTCTCCCATCGATTTCCTTCCATTAGCATTCTAAACACTCTCCCTAGCCAGCTTGAATGATAATTGCAACACGGCACTAAACATTCTCCAACAATACCAAGAGTAGTATGCAAATGGAGAAATCATGGGAAGAATTCGCGCCTGAAACAAAATCTGCGTAAGCATGTAGCATGTTTAATTTTTCAATCATTTCTAAATGTGTTTTATTATGTATAACCTGTCGGTTCGTTTAACACAGTCATAGGTCGTGAGTGAGTTGTCCGATGGAGGGTAAGCCTGGTGAACTGTAATACAGGTTTTAGGTACCTACAACCAGAGGAGGATCCAGGATTAATTTCTAGGGGAAGATTAGATTTTCTTTTGACCTTACATACTGAAAAATACAAGTTACGCTGTCACGGTATGTGGAAAAATTAGAGACCAAAAAAAAAGGAAGAGCGAGCGAAACGAGCTCAAAAAAAATTTGCATCCCGCCTCGGCGGTATAGGTTAGGTTTTCTTTTGACTGTCTATACAGAAAAAGGAGTTACTTTGTCGACGTATGTAGAAAAGTTTGAAAATTAAGAGGATGCTGATAAGAGCGAGCTAAGTGAGCTTGAAAATTTAAGCCCCGCCTTGAAGGTATAGTTACGTTTTTTCGAGTACTTTAGATCATTCATACTGAAATAGGAGTTTCGTGGTCGACTCAATATGCTGAAAATTTGGAGGTATAAGAGTAAGTATGTCATAGCTGGCTAAAATATTTTAGCACCTTACATATTTTGCATACTTACGGGGCCTCCAACTCCAAACTGCTTCTTACTGAACGTATTTTGACCTTGTTTTAGCCGTAGATTGTTAACCAGCTCGAAACAGAACTGATAATTTCATATACGAATTGAATAGTTAAGGAGCTAAGACGTAGAAGTCGATGTCATAAAATTAACTAAGTTCTGTCGATTTTCAGTTTGGCGTTCCTTCTTTTACTTGAACCGTTTGGGGGGGGGGGGCGGGGGACCTGGATCCGCTCTTGCCTGTTGGACACCTGTCTCTATTAAGTGTTTGTGACGATGAATTATTCTTTCAAAGAATTAAGGCGCTATCCTTATTAGTAAAAAATTAATATCCACTATATTTTTAATAATAAGGTATAAATAGTTTTCGAAGTCGAGTCGAATGACAATCACTGTAAACACAAGCCCAGCTAAACGAGATAGAAAGTGGAAGCTTCAATTTTCTTTTGGTCCGTGGCCAATATCAATATAAACTTTTTTTTTAACCTCGCTATAAACTTTTGTCAATACAATTTCTGTGACAATTTAGCAAATGTCACTCAGACGCCAAAAGATCCTTAACACTCCTATTTGTCTCCTGAAACTTGTCACCTTACTATGGCACTTCATTTGTTTCTTACTCCGTGTTCTCAGGTATTAACCAAGTATAAAAATATTTTTATTACTCTGTCTTCTTGCCGATTATACGTTAATTTAAACACGTTTCAGAATAAATTAATGATGGTAAAATATCTTAAGTTTCAATTGTATTTGCAGTCAAGTATCTTAGTTAATTGTTGCGATAAATTTTAAGAAGTTTGTATGCTTCGTTTATTGAGTTACTTATTAGAAGATAATTTATTACGTTTATTTATTAGAAGATAAATGTACTTAAATTATCTACCTATTTAAAAGGATCAACAATTTTTTTTGTACAGAAATCACACTACATTTATAAATTACTAGCTGTTGCCAGTGACTTCTTGTGCTATTCAGGATATAAAGTAGGCTACGTCCTTACCTAGGTCATGGTCTACCTTTGTGGTAATTTCATCCCAATCCGTCTAGCCGTTTTGGCGTGAAAGGGTAACAAACAAACAAACTTACTTTCGCATTTATAATATTAAGATATAAAGTATTTAGTAGGTAGAAGTTACTACTTTCTCAAGAAGAGAATGTTTTCTCTCTAGTTGAAGAGTTCTACTATTACTATTTTAGCAACCAAATCTTGTCATATAAGTCACTGTCAATTTATGTTCTTAAATGAAAACTTAACGGAAAATATATATGTGATCCTATAAAAACTTATTTACCTTCTAATGATGTAGGTACTCCGCTTTTGCTTTCTCTTGGAATTATTTGAAGTTCACAAAAAGATGCGAACTCAATTGTTATAACATAACATAACATCACGCCTTGTTTTCCCGAAGGGTTGGGCAGAGGTGTACCTATACTACACCCACATTGCGCCAGTTATTTTGAGTCCCATGTAGTAGGGGGCGAGCCTATTGCCATCTACCGGGCACAAATCCAGACTCTGGGCTGCTACTGAGAAATTCCAGATGGAAAAGCCCAATAACACGTTGCCCGACCTGGGAATCGAACCCAGGACCTCATGCTCAGCAGTAGCGATTGATACCACTGGACCAACGAGGCAGTCTAGACAAACGAGGCAGCAAATTCAAAATATTAAATTCAAATTCTTAATATTTTTAGGAAAGCAAAATATAAATGATTTAGGGTTCGATTATACTAATTATACCTTTACCTACCTTTTTTGTACATACATATTGTTTTATGTCAATGTACCATTTTTGTATAATATTTTTTTTTGTAATTTTGTATTTATTTACACGCCATAATTAACTTTAATGACAATAATACAAAATAACAATATTTTACGGTAGTTACGGCACACAGTACACACCTTCGTCGAGCCTCAGAAAATTCTTCACCTTTATATGGCATTCTTAATTCCGTTCCCACAACTAGAGAGCAATTTTCCATTCATACACAGGACTTTAATTGGTGTTGACATTAAAGATGAGATTTATTTATATCAACTTCAAAACTAGCTTTGCTCGCGGTTCCACCCGAAAATTTTAGTTCATTTCTTCATAACATAATCAGCCTATTACGTTCCCACTGATGGGACACAGGCCTCCTCTCTGTGAGAGGGAGTGGGCCGTAATACACCACGCGGGCCCAGTGCGGGTTGGTAGATGTCACATGTCTTCGAATTTTTGGTTCATAGACATGCCGGTTTCCTCACGATGTTTTCCTTCACCGTTTTGAGAGCAGTGGTGATGAAACAATTAACACAAAGTTAAACCTGTCTGGGTTCGAACCTACGACCTACACCTCGTAACTCGCGGCCGTTACCACTGGGCCACCACTGCTCTCAATATCATTTCTTCATTACTAAAAGTAAACCTGTGTTTTTCTCAAACGGACTTATTTTGGATTAGCAATTTTGTCGTAAAAATTTAGTAAAACAATATACAAACTCGTGTTCCATATTTTACGGAGCAATAGGAAATCTTTACCATTATATAACTCCACTTGCGTCCGTCTGTCTGGCATTAGAAAATATTCAAGAAATGGGTCCCCAAATCCTTCCAGGCATTCTTTTGCCGGGCTACTTGGACCCAACCCTTGCGGTTCGCGTCTTGGACGTCTCGCCACCACTTAAGCAGGCGTCACAACTGCTCTCAAAACGGTGAAGGAAAACATCGTGAGGAAACCGGCATGTCCTAGAACCAAAAGTTCGAAGATATGTGACATCTACCTACCCGCACACGGAGGAATTTTTCGACGACGTATTTTAGTATCTTAATAGTTTTAGCCAGGTTAGGGTATTATTTTTTAATAGTTTTGTGGCGGCATCTACACCGCCACATGCGAACAACGCATCACACTGACGTGACACAAATCCTGCATCGCGCAATCAGTGTTTACCACGCAGCTAGCATATTATATACAACTTCCCGACAACAATCATCGGGCAGTTGCCCACCAGATACGACACGACATCCATCTGTTCGGAAGATCCTCCCTTTTCCAAGAGTATGAGTGAACTTTACAGCCTGTTCCTCATATCTCTTCAGTTTGTTAGTAAATTTATTGATTGTGTTAATTTTTAATTAGGTTATGTTATGATAATATTAGGTGTAGATATTTGAAGATTAAAATGGATAACTTTGTACATTCAACTTACGTTTGTATACATGGTGGAAGGACATCGACGCGCAACCGGGTAAACCATGGACTCAGTACATAATTCTGAACCCCCCCCCCCTGCGTAGAATTTTATTGTCGGTTACCAAATTAAAAAATCTGCTGTTTCATAGAAAAGTGCAATACCCACGCCGTAAAAATGTATGGCAGAGTTTTTTTTTTAAATAACCGACGAAAAATTTCAACGCAGGGGGGTTCAGAATCATGTACTGAGTCCATGCAGGTTGTGCGTCGATGTCCCTTCCACCCTGTATTGTCACCAGAGTGTATTCATAGTTGACTACCATTTTCCAAAATTAACTCTTGGTTTGACCTACGTGTCCTTTAACGGGCATAGTTAAGGCTGAGCAAGAACTTACATTGGTAAGAATTACAAGTCGTTATTGAAAATAGAAACCGGTCACTAACGAAGTAAAAAATAATCAAATGTACGGCCTTCTTGGAGTCAATTAGATAGTTATTCGTCAGTGCACAGCGAATGCCAGCCTGATTCATTACCTCTGCTCACATACCTAGCGTGCCAGCGTGATTATACTTAAAGATGTGTGTATTGGATTCTGTGTTACAAAACCGATTGTTTTGTTTACTGGTTATTGAGTTTTTTTTATTGTTTTACCTTGGTTTACCATAGCTAGAGAAGATGTTATGTTTGTTTAATACCAATAACTACCGTTTAATGGAAGACTTATCAGTTTAGTAGGTCTTGAAAGTTTGAAGAGTATTTTTAAAGCTCTTACAAAAAATTACAACAATCAAGCTAACCAAAAAGATGTTGGAATTCAGTTCTAATTACATAAATAGGAGATGGAGAGGTTTGGATTAATTTGTTTCAAGGATTTGTTTTAGTGTCCGATTTTCAGACACAGAAACGATGATTCAAGTACACTTTAATAAAACCTAGTAATCATCAACATTATTATTCCATCGCTATGATTAATAACAATAAATAAGTTTTATAATAAAAAAACCTGAATAAAACCCTAATTAATTGTATACGAAATAATACCTACTACATCAAAGCTAGATCAGCATCCGAGTGCAGACAGGACACAGCGTAATTTGTCAGTCGCATATCGATTATATCGATTCTACAATCGATAGATTTATCATGTTAATCGATCTAATTTCATCAGTTCGCCCGGTGAGCGATGGCGTTCGCTGTGGGAACGCCTGCGCAATGCCAGTCATGCCATAGAATAGTAACAATCGATTTGTAGATGGGACAAATTAATGTAGTGATTTATATATTGTAAACAACAGCGTAAATAATGGTTGTGGACTAAGTGATTTATTAATGACTATTGTGTGCGGTGAATTAAATTAATTTGAGTAGAGTTAATTGGTCCGACGCCGACGGTTACACCTATCATATTTGATAAAGATTTATTTATTTACCAGTTTTAATGATAAATAACTATGAATTAATTTAAAAGTTTTTTTTTCTAGAAAATGTCTATTTCAATTAGTTTTCCTTTTAAGCAAAACAATCAGTAAGAAAAGGGTGCTACGGCAGAACCAAAATTACTTTGGTTCGAGAATAATTCATTTCAAGCATCGTATTATTTATTTGAAAATGGAATCCCTTGATCCTCTAGGAAGGCTTTCTATTGTAGGCAAAAAATGGTCCAATTTTAAATAAACCATCTATGTTTAATGTTACTATTGCGACCACCAGCGTTCAATCCGCGTAGACATGAGAATATTTGGACTGTGGTTTAATTACCACCCATTGTGGTCAGGGACCCAATTCATTGGCCCATTGTGTGTGCACCTATTGCAGTCTATTATTGTTTGAACAGACTGGGACTAATGGATAGATCATTAATTTAGGTCAATGACATTTGGTGTTAAGGCTCTTACAAACAGGCACAAGACACAAAGGCACCGTTCGTCGTGCGACACGCGGTGCCTTTGTGTCGCGTGCGTTTCGCGTCTCGTGTCGCGCCAGATGATGGCCTTCGATTGAGACGGATTTGCGAGGGTCTACGAGCTACGAAATGTAGAGGTTCGGAATGATATGCGAAAATGTGTGTCATTTGATTAAATTAAATTAAATCATATTATTTATTTGCTTGAAAATGGGTAGAGTACATGAGGCAATACATACTAAGTAGGTATATCAAAAGTTCTCTTAACCATATGTGAGTTTGTTTGCTTGTTACGCTGTCACACTAAAACGGCTGAACAGATTTTAATAACATTTGGCACACAGATAGTGATAATAATTTGGATTAAGACATAAGATACTTTTTATCCCGTTAGTAACATATCCGTGGGATAATTTCCGACCTTCATGCGGATGAACCCAATACCCTTTGGCATGACTGGTTGTCGGACTTTCGCGCTTCTGACGACCCTTAACGATTGTCAAAGATCTACGAATGACGGACTCGAACAACGGTTAAACGTGCTCTTTGGCCGGGAGAGATCTCGTTATGTAATTGATGGTCACCCATCTACGAAACGACCGATCGACCTGTGCAGCTGTATTTTTTTAGGCCACGAACCTCTCAATTCTCCTCAAACACATCGCCTCGCTTCTGCCTCGTTGGTCTAGTGGTCGCAATAGCTACTGCTGAGCATAAGGTCCTGGGTTTCGATTCCCAGGTCGGGCAAAGTATTAATGGGTTTTTCTATCTAGATTTTCTCAGTAGCAGCCCGGAGTCTGGATTTGGGCTCGGTTGATGGCAATGGACTCGCCCCCCATTGTGGGTGTACTGTAGGTAGGTACACCTCTGCTTAACCCTTCTGGGATTACAGGCGTGATGGTAAGTTATGTGTTGTCTCTCCAAAAAAAAATAACATGTTAATAGTGGTCAATTAGCAAAAACGAGGTCGACTATACCTTTCTCTGTGGGGTATATTATAATGGTTCAGCCGATGTTGTTTAGTACCCAGACCTGAGGTATGTGAGAGTACAAAGCTTCAAACATTTTGTATTTATAATTTCAAGGCTATAGAAGAAGTAAGCAACGTGTAGCAGTAAGACCCAATAAGCACGTCGTGTACGTTAAGAAGCGCCATTAAAATACTAGTGTTGTGATATTTTGGCAACATAATAGTTGATTTGAATTTGGAACAGCGGCGGGGTGTAATTTCGTAACACACAGTAGGAGTGACATTTTGACAGATAAACAATATTCGTTGCGTTATTTACGTTGTTGTGCAGGGAAATTTTAGAACATATGAAGCAATGGATTAGCAATATCGAAAAATTATTCAGATTGTGGTTAATAGTGCGGCAATTATGGTGCTGGTTAGTTTTGAGTAGCGTCGTGGACGAACGGGCTTACTTTTTCTGCCCGATCTACAGGCTAATAATAAATTAAAAATGATAAAGTACCTCCAAACTCAACAACTGAGATATTTAGTCTACATCCTCAATTTCTTAGTAAACTCCTCGATGAGTTTGATGCCTGAGTAGATAACGGAGTGAAGATTGAAAAGCATTTCAATTGAATAAGTACACAGACTTAATGGTTGAATGACTAATCAGTTTGTACGTAATTGTGCCGTTCTTAGTACGTTTAGGTACGTAGCCACTTGATATCCATAATTTCTGTGAAATCGTAAAGAGTTGGACGAAAGTCCTTCTGAAGTTATTTGCAGATAATTGTTAGGTTCTCGTTTGGGTATCATACCTGTCTATGAGTAACCTAATCATCATAATGTGACCTGAATAGACTTGAAGAATCCCAGAATGAAGCCTTCGGGCGTCACATTAAATCGCATTCTCTCCAGCAAGGAGCTTAACCGCATACACGTTGGTGTTGTTTTTGTAACATATTAGCGAAAAAAACAAATGCACATCAAAATAAACGAATAATTTATTTAAAAAAAAAACTTCTGAAATTAAAACAACAAAGTCATCGATTCGCATTGTTTCGCAGTCTGGTTCCGCTCAGCAAATTGTTTAGCGGCGAGAAATTTCAAATTTCGAAACCATGGAATTTGAAATTGAAAAAGCTGGAAATGCGTGGGTGCGGGGTGCGGGGGACGGTGGGCGTGGTTGGGGCGGGGCCGTCCCTAGCCGGCTGACGCATAGGTGCTATATTGCGACGTCGTTGATAATACCTATCAGCTATGTTCAGGAATGCTAAATAAAATCATTCGTCGACGATTAGATGAGTGATGACCGTGAATGGTTTTAGTAGTCATTTAGCTGTACTGTGTTTGAAGGCTAACTTAAAAAAAAATTAAGACTTCCTAGACAAAGGCATTCTCTTCTCAGGTTGCACCACTACAGTAGTAGATAACGTCATACAAGTTTCAAATTAAATGAAGTGGGAATATCTACATACCATTGCATACCCACTTATATCACTTGTAAGTACCTATATCAATATTGAGTTACCATGATTGGTTACCACTTAACGTAATTAATTCTTTCATAAATCAAGGCTATTAGATAATCAAATTGCTTTAAAATTACCCACTGCATAATTATTATTGACGCATTAGGTGTGTCAAAATTAATCAACACACCAGATCCAATTAATTTTTTGTTGAGCTGAACCCTAAAATTGAAAATTATAGAGAATGATACGCAAATAATTACTTTACGATACGGCGCGTCAAAATCACTTTGTCTCAAACGTCAGTGCACAGACGACGAAGATATCTTATGGAGTGGTCTACTGATAACCATCGCTTAGCCGTTGAGCAAGCTTACCCTTGTGTACCATTGTGACCCTTACCCTTGTAGCAACAGGTACCATTTTTACCCTTCCCAACTTTCTTCGTATATTTGTGTTCGGTATATTAACGTGTCAATCGCTCCTCCTTCTGAGTCGTTATTAATAATCATGTCAATCCGCTCGCCGTGAGAAATATTTTAAATCTAGAGGGGTAACCAATAATTTTGACGATGAACATTACGATTATTGGGTAATATCGGTTTGTTGTATAATTAATTTCTTGTGTAATTTTTATATTAATGTGGGAGTTAGCTGAGTCATGCTCCTCTTAATGGAATTTTGTTTTTGTTTTGATTTTAAAGTTTGTAAGCATCAAATATTGGTTTTCCAAAGCCTTGTTATTTCAAAGTCTTGTTATTACGTATTTGCAATGATTTTATATAAAGTGTTGATTATATCAATTGTGTGTTAGTTTAATGTGGTTATTACACTTCAATTAAACGTTTTCCCAAGTAACATAAAGAGTTTTTATGGCATGTTTCTATCTTACAAGTTGCTGCTGTGTTTAGTTACAAATTATTCTTTACAGTTTTATTGCCAGTTCAGAAAAGGTTCCATATCTTCCTGGAAAAAATAAGTTTATAATGGTAAATAGAAAGCGCTCTTTCACATCATTGTCGTACACTTATATTATCTGGAGTTAATATGGTTTACTATGACCTTATGGGTAAATATGCAATGCAAGTACGTTTTGTATGAATTTTAAATAAAGATCGAGGCTACCTACTGAACTATGACAGTGAGGTAGGTAAGTACTCAGTCACATTTTGCAGTATATTTTCTTCGTATAAGATTTAGACTCGCGTTTGTCAACTGACACAAATGATGCAACAGCTACCACCATATAAAAGGGTTTTGTCGACGGGAGAATAGAGAAAATGTTAGATTATAGATTTTGTCTATTATTTTGTCTACTCCGCCTTCATCTTTGAATTTGAATGATAAAATCAACGTTAATCATGGATTCCTTTTTCTTCTGTGATACTTGTCTTCCTCACCTAGGTAGGTATGAAATATAGTTTCCCGTATAAGTATTTTTTAAAGGTTTTGAGAACGTATCATTTAACTAATGTTTCAAAGTTTCCACCTTCTAGATGATCAGTTATTAAAATCGATTCAAATTCTATCAATGAAAAAAATGGTGCATCAATTTAATGAAAATCATTGTACTGACTAATCGTTTACGGAGTCGGTAGGTAAGGTAATCTTTGGATGGTGGATGACTAATAATATGATTTCAAGCTGAAAGTATAGTGACGCTTATGATTTCTGATTGATTCTGAGTCATTGGCTGTTACTAGTAATGATTCTCGCTGATGTTTTCTTGGTAAACACACTCAGGTACCGATGACTTGAAGCAGATGGGACAACAGTGTAAAACGTGGAAAGCTTTGATTTTCGTGGAAATTATTCTGAGTCAGTGGTTAGAGCACATTATTTTTGTATGTTATTCACATAACATAACATCACGCCTGTAATCCCAGAAGGGTTAGGCAGAGATGTACCTTTAGTACACCCACATTTCGCCAGTTATGCTTGCATAATGCATAATCAGCCTATTATGTTCCCACTGCTGGGACACAGGCCTTCTCTCTGTGAGAGGGAGTGGGCCGTAATCCACCACGCGGGCCCAGTGCGGGTTGGTAGATGTCACATGTCTTCGAATTTTTGGTTCTAGGACATGCCGGTTTCCTCACGATGTTTTCCTTCACCGTTTTGAGAGCAGTGGTGATGAAATAATTTACACAAAGTAAAGCGCCTGGCTGGGTTCGAACCTACGACCTACAACTCGTAAGTCGCGGCCGCTACCACTGGGCCACCACTGCTCTTCTCAGTTCATCAGTTATGCCTAAGTCCCATGTTATAGGGGGCGAGCCTGTTGCCATCAACCGGGCACAAATCCAGACTCCGGGCTGCTACTGAGAAATTCTTGATAGACTTCTTAAAATACCTCATGGTAATAAAAATTAGTAATTAAACATTTTTAAATGCAAGAAGAGAGAGAGAAGTTTTACAAGATTATGAGTGTTACCCATTTAAGACTTATGTACCTGACTATAATACTTTGCTATAATTCTGTTTTGTTGACAATATTTTGTTTGTATTTTTTATTTTTATTAATTTAATAATTTGCACGCCGTAAGGTAGACTGTAGCCGATCTCATTAATTCATATACAATATCTTATACCTGTACCTACATTCATAGCAAAGAAAATTCTGATTCTGATTCTGAAAACCCCAATGACACTTCGCCCGACTACTCTATGTCTACTTTGTATGTTATTTGTTACGAAGAAACTGATTGTAGACCTGGCAAATGGATGAGAACACATATTGTAGCGAAATAAAAAAAGGAATCCTCCTCTTAACACGCATAATTTGAAAAATAATAAGAAATACACCAATAAAAAAAGATACTCAACATTTTTAGGAATCAACACAGTAAATTGCAGAAAGGGTTGTCGAAATGGTTTTTAAATAAAAAAGAATAACACGAGAAAAACTTAAACGCGCAAGATCGATAATACCTTTTGTCTTGTATTTTCTATACGTCCTTAAGAGCCTGATTGCAACCAGTATTCTAGGACGCGTACGTTAAATACAGGATGACTTGTATCTTGACGTATTCCTTCCAGGTCATTATGGTGTGACCCATTTGCATAAATTAAGCACTCCATAAAGACACTCGCAATCGCTACTGCTGAGCATGAGGTCCTGGGTTCGATTCCCAGGTCGGGCAACGTGTTATTGGGTTTTTCTATCTGGAATTTCTCAGTAGCAGCCCGAAGTTTGGATTTGTGCCCGGTAGATCCCAACTAACACTTAAGCGCTAAGACAAGAGTTATAGTAAATGTATTAGAGCGCTAACCAGATCCTAAGGTTATAAATAAGTGTTATGCATTCGGAGTTAAAGCACGCTATAACTCTACTATAGCCCCGAAATGGGCACACTTTTTTATCACCTTAGATTGTTTAATGGTGGTAAAGCAGAGTTATAGAATGGGTTAAGAGGTATAATAAAGCAATAAGCGAGCTATAATAGCGATAACTGAAACTACAAGAGATAAAAACGTGGTATATAGGCGAAAATTAACACTTTTAGTGGTACAATAGAGTAAAATATTATATATTAATTCTTTGGGTGCTAAGAGGGCTGTAAATATGTGAATACTAACTCCTTAAGCGGTACAGTAGAACTGCAATGTCGCTCACAATATTTTTAAGTGATAAGAGGGTGGCAAATAGGTGATTATTAACGCTTCAAGCACTAGCATAGAGCAACAAAGGCTATAAACATGATCTCAGGTGCTAACATTTTTAACATAAAGTTTTTTTCATCAACATAAATTTTACTTCTCGTTTTTATGTGTAAACCGTATGCGTATATTTGTCGGATCCAAAACGCCGCCATTCGTTTGTGAAAGTGAAATTAAAAGTAATATTTTAGTTTGGACTTAGTGTACACAGAAGTTGAATTTTTACTGCGAAGGTAAGTACACTGTGAATAAGTATATCTATTATTAACAAATTATTCAAGCGCCCGATTTATTTTGTCTATTTAGTGAAAATAAATATTTTATTAGATAAGAAGTAACACAAAACTTTTGTAATAATCGTAAAAAACGTTGACTGTTCTAGTTTAAGGTATCGTACTGGACGTATCAGAACACAACTAAGCAAATTACTTCAATTTAACCGTGTCTTCGTATGTTTTTCTAAACTTAGTCAAATCAATTCGTAACCTAAACATGGTGGCAAACGAATTTAGGGGTCCGTAGTAACTGCCCAAAACCACAAATAAATCGAGTATGTACATAGTTTTACTTTACAATTGAAGACTACATACACTTTAATTTTTTAAGAACTTATGAGGAAGCTGAACGCGAACTAGACTTTTATTGGCTAATACAGATACCAATGAAGAGACAAAAAACATTATTAGTTAACAAGCCAGCCAAAAAGAAGTTGATTTGAAATTGTTCGTGCAACGATTGGTATGTCTGGCTGTTATTGTATTAATCAGTCAGTGCTAGGTTGGTACGAGTAGTACAAAGGGTTTAGTTATTTGTATTTTTTATCATACAAAGTTTTTTTTTTCAGCATGCAGACATAAAGAACTCCCCCGAATGTGGTGAACCTCACAACGAACCCGTCTTCTGAATGAATCAAATTAGTATTGTCAATCTTTATGATGAGAATAAAAGAAATGTGATTGATATATTGCGTTTAATTTTGAAGTAAAGGAAAAAAGTATAGTGAATGTTCATGCTCAATACACACACTAGTGTGTATTGAGCATGAACATTCACTATACTTAACATTTTACATCTCTTACTACTTACAAAATCTCTTCACGATTGTCAGACTTATCCTCAGATGAATACATTTTTAGATACGATGACTTAATCGGAAAGTAGTATAACGATTTTGTTCTTCATTTTATAACCATGAATATGAATAACATCGAATTCAGGTAATGACTGAATTTCTTTAACCTTTACAATATCATTGTCATTTGTCAGGCATGCAGTTTCTGTCTTGTAGTTTAGGTAAAAAAACAAAACACACACATGGTGAGTGTAGCAGCCTTTTCATTATTACAAGATCAATAAGATGCAGCGAAGGTCCCACAGGAAAGTCTTCAAGTATGTCGATTAGAAGTTCTCATAGTGGAGAATCAGCTTTATGATGAGCACCATATTTCATGGCTCGAAAGTTTTCTCGTTTCAATTGGGAAATTTTCTAGAAGAAAATGTCACTGTATGAGAACGGGGAGTGTATTCGCCCACAGGCTGTATATTTAAAAAAAACCATGCATACCATTCCAGTTGCATACACCTGAAAACGTTTTTTTTTGTTGTAAACAATAGTCTTTATAGATAGGTTTCTGAATAATAGGTGTTAATAGTGAAACATATATATAAACAAGTGCCTTTTTGCAATTTTCACAAAAATATACCGATTTCATACAGATTTTTTTAAAACATCAATGGACGAATCCATTCTCACCGTCACTATTTTCTTCAATATCAATCATGTTGAAGGAGTATGCGGAATCTCGAACCATATTTTCACAAAGGATTTCCTCATACTCGCTTGTAGTTGTAGCACCACTTTCACACACATTTTCTGGAAAAACATGTACGGAACCCAATTCCACATTTTAGCAGAAAACTCCCACTTGACTACTTGTAGTACTAGTATTACTCACAATCATATTTTGTTGTATTATGATATTCTCTCAACAATTTTCGCCTATTCCCATTAGTGCTTTGAAGTTTCCAAGCATTTTTCACTATTTTAGATTTTTTTATTGTGTTGCCATGAAATCAACTACAAGTGAACAAATGAGGGGTACAGAAGTGGTATTAAGCTCTGATACTCTACCTTAAGTTATACACAAGTCACATTAAGCACTAGAAGTTCTATGATAGCGAAAAATGTTCCTACTGTTTAACTTTAAGTAACATTAGAGAGTTTTGTACTTCTTTAGGCATTTGGTGATACAAAAGAGTTTATGAGCACCATTGTAGAACTGGTAACGGTAATTATTGCTCTTGTGCAACTTTTGGTTCTTTGTAAGAGTTTACTATCGCTTGCATAGCACGTTGGGGGGTTATTAGTTAATGCTTACTTCTTATTTAGATGTTATAGTTATAAGATGCACTTAAACCTATAACAAAATATGCTTTGCCCGTATTGTAGAGTTAAAAATTGCTGCTGTATGTCTTTAACCTTTAGACCCACCCTGTTATCGCCCTTGTAACTCTGTGATATAACTCTAAGTGAAATATTTTGCATGTCAACGTTCTTTTGTCGCCAAAAGTTGTTAGTGCTGCTGCTGTTGCGCCTTTATATCTCGTTAAGTTCTAAACAAGCTCTTATTGACGCCTAAATGTTTATTGGGATGGCAATAGGATCGCCCCCTATTACATGGGACTTAAACATAACTGGCGAAATGTGGGTGTACTACAGGTACACCTCTGCCCAACCCTTCGGGGAAACAAGGCGTGATGTTATGTTATAAAGAATAGCAGAAAATTCTCAGAATTAGAGTAAACCCAATTTTTTCATTTTTTTTTAAGAAGGATGGTGAGGTTGGACCCGCGTAATTTAAAAATTAACGGAGCACAGTTCACGGGCAAGTTTATATTAATTGTAATTACAAGTTTATTGGAGTTCTATATAAAAATATTGAGTAACAAGGTCATGGGAATTAAAAGTTTTTAATGATTTTAATTTATTTATAAATAAGTAATCATGCAGTTTCCGAACATAAAGTTGTTACATTGATGTATTCCATTACCTTCTTACACGTCAAGTACGTTTTTGCGCGGTTTTCCTTCTTTAGGTAAAAATATATAAAACGGAATATAAAAGTACCTACAATTTAAACATACCGTACATAAAAATACATAAACTATTTTGTGTTATAACGGTATTGAAAACATGAAAAGGAAAATGGAACGTCAGTGTCAAATTGTCATGTTAAATATCATATTTGTCATTTGTCATTCCATTGTTTAACGGCTAAGGTGGGATTTATAGGAAATGTTTGCGATTTTGTGGACTCTTGACGACTTGGCTCACCTTTGTACGGACTATTCTGCACACCAACGTAGACTACGGCAATTACTTCTTGATAGCGATTTGCAAGTGATAATATACATATGTAGTGGAGCACTTATGAGCTCACGGAATGTATGAAGTAGAAGTTCGCAGGGATGAGACTCCTCTAGAAGGGATGTTTGTTGACAACCACCCATCTATTTTAGAATAGATGGGTGCTTGAATTCAATCTACGCAAATAGGTAGCAAGTTCTATTTACACATACTATCGCAGTAGATAAGAGGCTGGAGGGTCGAAATGCCACATTAGAATATTATTTTAATTGCTTCGTGGGAACACAGACAGTGGGCTATTTCTCTCATATTATCAGAATATTTTGGTACTGAGAGAGTTGGACAACTCTCGTACTTGCCCATGTACATGGGCGATGCAAGAAACCAGTGCTTTGTCTCTGCACCAGCTTCTTTCTTTTAATTAGATAAATAAATAATATTTTAATACGAGATTATCTATGATTGAATAATACAGTAAAAGGAAAATAATTACGTAAAATTATTATATGTCTTGAATGTTTTTTAAGTAAATAAAAGAGATTTTTTTATTTTTTTATCTAACAAACCCTTAGTTTATATGAAAGGACGGACATGAGGATGATGCTGTTAAAACTATGTGATACCTGTTTTTTTCAGCTTGGTTTAATCCGACTACCGTAATAAGAGAGTTCCCTAATCCCTGCAGACGTATGTTAGGAGTTTTATGAATCATCAATTACACGGCAACGTATATGTGTTTGGGTTTGAGTTGAATAAAGACGAAAATCAGCATGAAGTATACCTAGTTACCGCCGAAAATACCAGCGATGCAACTCTTCCACTACATTATGCAAAAGGAACCTTAGTACTTCATATAAACCAGGTTTATCTGGCTGAACAGATGTAGAAGGAAAGTATAGATACCTAACTATTGATAGAGATTGTTATTCAGATTCAGCATTATTTTTATCGGCCAGGAGAAGACACCCTGATGTCCCTAAAAAGTCAGGTAAGAAGCAACGCGGGACTGCAACGCGCGTTTATGACTTGGGATGTATAGACGTGGACGAAGCCAACGGAGTACGTATTTAAGAATCGTACCAGGCGGTACCCACATGGGATATATGTGTGAGTTTAAGAAAATATGTATAAAAAAGCCGTTCTGCTACTAAATAATAATAAGTCCATGCACAAACTACTTTTAGATTATTTTGGGTTATAATCTTCTACCTTTCATATCTTTTCTTTCCCATCTTCTCTAACCTACTTACCATTTGCTTTTTTGTTAGTCTCATGTCGTTCTTTAACTATTCATAGGTTTTCATAATATACGTCTGAGATCTGGAACGCACTCATAAGATTACTTTACTCCCTCGCACATATATATCTCCCCTTTTCAATATACGTATCAAAAATGTCATGTGTTACTCTGTATTAAATAAATACTAATTAATTAATTTTGGTGTTTATTTGAGATACAACAAATTGGCGACGATAGAAGAACTCACAGTGCAGTGATTTCAAATACTATGAGAGCAAAATTATTGATTGAAAGACAAAATTTTACGAAAAATTTAAAAGACCGGGTGCGAAGTTGGCTACAGGACGCCGGTTTGCATCGAAAAAGACGCCATTGTGCGTTTTGAAAGCGTTCAGTTTATTACGTCCACCTCCATTGTCCGACACTCTTCAGGAAGTAGTAGAGAAAAGAGATCACGGAAATAGGGAAATTAAATGGGAAATAGGTCAAAAGGTTATGGTCAGAGACTACAGGAAAGGCAGAACGCCATGGGTTTTAGGAATAATTCTAGAACAGTCCATACGAGGGCTTACTTATATAGTTGATGTGGAAGGTCAAAGATGGAAACGTCATGTTAACCATATAGTAACTTGTTCAGAGTCTGTAGATACTTGTTATGTTGATTTATTAATTTAGTTTATATATAGTTAACTTATTTTCTAACAAATATTGTAAAAAATATGTGCGGGAGAGTGTGAGATCTGGAACGCACTCAAAAGATTACTTTACTCCCTCGCACATATATATCTCCCCTTTTCAATAGACGTATCTAACATGTCATGTGTTACTCTGTATTAAATAAATACTAATTAATTAATTTAGGTGTTTATTTGAGATACAACAATACGCAACCCCTATCAATGGGTCCCAAATTACATGAAAGATTACATGCAAGCTCGCCATTCTCCTTTCCCAAAATTTCTCAGAAATTTTACGTAAGTACCGTTTTGTCGATTATAAGATTCGATTATATTTTTTTCGATTTAAGAAAGATTTAAAAAAATTAGTTTCGTAAAAAAAAAACAGAAATTTCTTTGCCATGGAAATTTCTCGGGCAATGGGACGGGACATCCATTTGAAGAGAGAAATTTGCATGTCAAAAAATCTCAGAAAAAAAAACACGAACAAAATTAATTGCCAGTCAAGTAACACTTAGAACAGGTCGAATATGTTTTAAACGAAAGAGGTATGTTACAAAAAAAAGTATCCTCTGCGTTAATCTAGGTTTCACCCTCAGGGCCAGTTGAAAACCAGCGTCAGACACTAGTTGTTTGGCATTTTTTTGGTGAACTAGGCCTTTTTGGCTCAGCCGTGAGGCACACTTATTTCGGAGGCACACTTTACACTTTTTATTTGATTTTTTTTTAATTTTTTTATCTGCGTATATTATTTTGTGTGCCTTTTAGTCTATGCTAAATAAAGCCATTGTCTTTTTTTCTGCTTTCTAAGATATAACATATCTGTGTGCCACATTTTGATCAAAATCCGTTCAGCTGTTTTTACGTGATTCAGTAACAAACAAACAAAGTTTCACATTTATAATATTAAGTAGGTTAATTTTGTAACCTTTGAAACCTTCGAAACCGTTTACCTCCCAAACTATTTATTCACGACTCGAAAAATATCTTAATCTCTGTAAAAAACATGGCGTTATTTTAGCCTCTCGTAAGTATAGGTTTGCTAATATCCTTCCATTAAGGTGGGAACTGTATCGATGATGCTGCGATCGCATTCCGATGAAATTGGTAATCAGATAAGGATCTGGGGAACCTACCTTTTCAAGTGGTGACAATAAGTCTTTGTTCTTTGGATGAGGCACTTGGGACTTGAGAATGATGTGTGAATTGCGGTCAAGTGCCAAGATGGTTATTGGTTGGTTATTTAATTGAGGTCTCTATTGTTTAGTTTATTAGGGTTTGTTTTGATGGAACAGTGGTTTTGCGGATGGATAATAAAACGCCATATAGCGCCAATAAATGAGTAAGGCATCATATTGGCATGATACCTTCTTTTACGAAATGACAAGAGTCATAAGTACCATTTTACTATAACCTCAACATGATCAATAAATCTAGCAATTTGTTTGAAGACCAGATGACTAAATGTAATTGTTTTCGTTATTTGCGTCCATTTAAATAGCCTCCACTACTCATTACTTAATGCAGTCTGTACCTATCTTTGCCAGCTTCTTTTTTTCTTTTGTATGTACCAAATTACTGGTGTATCTACCTTTGTATCGTTTTATAATCCAATCAAAGTTTGTATCTAATTCTAAACGTCATGGGAGAATTCATAAATCAGCTACAGAGTAAACCATCCTTACCTCTTAATCCTATGATCTTTCTCACATAAGACCGACCCGAACTAAAATATTCATCGATCTCAAACTAACATATCCGTAATCTCCTAACTTCCAGTAGAAGCTCAGTCAGAAATGACGCGGCCCGCTTGATTAAAGGCTGCGTCGAGTAATTTGCACCGAAAATTAATTTATTTAACATCATTCTGTGTCGGGTGCGTTTCGATGCGCTTGCGTTGCTGAGCTGTTCGCTCGCTCCCAAGAGTAGAAATTAACTAAGATTTCTCGAGAAATTAGGTCGTGAATATAATCTTGTTTTCTCTCATTAACCTCCAAGAATGATATTACGCTTCTGTTCTTCGAGATTGGCAGAGGGTAGCCACATTAAGCCAGTTCCGATTTAAAGTCTCATGTCCCATTTGGAGGGCCGAGACTACTACTTTTAACCAGGCTAAATCTAGACTATGTGCTGCTGCTGAAAGTACTACTCTGTCAAGAAAGTACCGGGAAAAGATCAATAATACACAAAATGTTAGTTATTCATCCAAATTCATTTTATCGACTTCAAAGTATGCTCCTTCAGAAACGATACACGCACGCCAACGAATAATCCAATCATCAGACATAGAAAATTCAACGGCTATCTCTATCAACCTTGAACTTTCAACCTTCACTATGTCCTTCACTTTCGTGATGTTAACCTCAGTTGAAAACGTTGATGGCATACCAGAGCGAGGCAAATCTTCCATCACATATCGACCGCTTTTGAACACTTTGTACCATTCATAAGTACGTGTTTTTTAAATGTCGATTCACCGTAAGTTCTGTAAAATTTTCATTGACTCCGAACACGAAATTCCATTGGGGATGCAAGATTTAAGACAAACTCTCTGTTTGATGTTTTTGTCCATTATGAAATTCGCAATATCCCCTAGATGATATATCTAAAAACAGCACTGTATTTATATCTAAATAACAGATGCAACTCAAACTCCGCGCCAAAATGGATGTAGTTGTGTCAATCTAACAAGAAAATTGACACAAGGGGAATTGACAAATCGATAATGGATGAAATCATCCATTCCCGATACTTTTTTTACAGAATGTATCCTACTGGAAAAAAAATAACCATTTTCATCTAACCGAGGATTAAATTGAGGACCCGAAGCTCAGCGGTACCTGGATAAAAATGTAGCCATAAATGAAATATACTCGTAACATGACAGCGGACAGCGATGCGGACGAGTACTTCGACGCCTAAGTGTCCCCTTTGTTTATGTATTTATTTGTTTAGGTAGTTACTCATTTAATCCTTGTTTATATTCTACATAAATATACTAAAGAGAAGAAGTGGATTCTGAAGCTATATCAGTCACCATTTCATCTCATAGATGTTGAGGTTTTCAATTGAATATGTTCATTATCGACGTAGTTCAACGTTAAACAGTTCAGTCCCAAGAAATAAAAATGAAAGTTTAATAAAACACAATTTAGACTAATTTAAATAATTGAATTAGACATCAAAGTGCTTGAGAATCTTCAAAACGATTTGAATTCCGTGTGATGCTTCGTTGTAGCATTGAAGAGCTATTTTATTCCACTGCCATGTTCCAGTAACGATGAAATCTAGCTCCATTTATTAATTTTATCACTTGACACCCCATTCACGTGCTACTTATCAGACACTAAACCTACACGATTTACTTTCAAAATCACATAAATGTCAGTCTCAGTCGAAGTCTTCTGCTTTGTGTAAAGTGCATTGATAATAATCTGAGCCATTCTCAGACGCAGAGGGAGATGGAGATTGGATTTACAACGCATGCGAGAGAGACGGGTGGTCTTGAATAGAAACATCAAAATTTTACAGCGTTTTTATTGCGCTCGCGCTGATCCGAGTGTTTACATGGAAGCGTCCGGTTTGCTTTCGGCGCGTTGCGTTGGGCAGTAGGTGGCATGCTCCGAATATTGAGGTAAAACCACATATTTTTTCATGTATGTTGAATAATTACAAAGTTGAGATTGAATCGTTAAATGACGTGTGTTTTTTTAAATAATTTTGTTTCAAAAATGTTGATATCATTTTGGTCATAGTGAGAAGATTTTCAAATACTTTTTTTTTTGTAACTCTCGCGCAGGGTGGGCCCAGCAGCCGTCAAACCGAGCCAAATTAAATCATTAAAAACGAACAACAAAAGGGCAGATAAAATTAAAATCCAAATAAAGTTATGAATTTATCACTAAGCTGTCTTTTAATCCTATAAAGTCACGTTAGGGGCAGATAAATTAAAATGTTAATGCCAGTAAAATATTGAGCAAACACGATCCAGTCTTAGGGCGAGACGAATTCGGCATGCAGGCGACGACAGTGTGAGAAAAGGGGATACGAACCCATTTGTACCTATGTTTTTTTCTTCTTCTTCATAATAAATTATCATTTTAAAGAACTGCAGGCTTAGCACGAGCGCCCTAGAGAAGCGTATTGTCGACGGAAGAGTAGACAAAAATGGCGTTTCTGTGTAGACAGTAGAAAGTTTTCTACTGTCTACACAGAAACGAAACGCAATTGTACGGTAAAAATGGGTAGTTATACACATCACTAGCAACTAACCCGTTGCTATGGAAAATCACTGTCTATAAAGCAACCTGAGTCTAAGTGTGTCCTCGTGCTCGCGAAAAAGAGATTTCGAGGAGCGTAGAAAGCGATTTCTATTCTACAGTAGAGTAGAAACAGAAAACGCCATGCTAAGCCTGCTGGTAGGCATAACTTATCGTCATGCTGAAAAACATTATAAGCAAAAAAAAAAGACGAATCAAAACGATTGTCCATCTATGGATGCGTGCGCATTCCGTAGCTTAGCATCGTTGTGGACTATTTCGCGTTGCAGGGGCGAGCACTGCTGGTGTAGTGGTATCATGCAAGATTCCCATTCTTGCGACCCGGGTTCGATTCCCGGGCAGTGCACGTGTCTTTTTGAGGTCCGAGTTTCCTTATTTTTTTATTTATTTTTTTGGTTTTTCACTGTTCAAACCTTGTTTTCAGTTTCATGAATATTACGTTATGTTACCAATGTGTATTTACTAAAGAATAAATTTAAAAAAAAACGACGATAAGAAACACCACAAAAATAATTTTTCACATTTATCTCAAACCATCGCCTCCGACTTTTAATTTATAATTACAAAAAACCCTTAAATCCCGATCATTCCTCACCACTCAGATGCGGTAGGTTGACGTGGGAATCGCTACGTTCCGAAGCGCTAAAATTCCCATGCAAAAATATGCCTGTAAGCATTTCATGGGAATGAAGCAAATTAAGTGTATCCCCATGATATTTCGTCATGGTATTTCTGACTCATTGACGAAATCGCTAGACGGAAATGAGTCAAAATGATTGACAGCGTCTCGATTTGTGCTCCAATTTTGATTTCTTGGAATTTAATTTTTTGTTCGTCTATGTAGGTGTGAATGTGTTACATGTTCTATAGAATTTATTGTTTCTTGTAAAGGTTTTTTCTGTTAGCGTCTAGTCATTTGTCGACTCCTGAATATGGTCATCTCAATTCATAGACGGACATTCGAACAACCTAGATCGCGGTATGGAAAGAATAGCACATAGAAATCAGGAAAAGGATGGTGCCTATGTCCTTAGCCTTTATGAAACGTACTGTAAGAGATTTTCTTTAAGCATTTTTTTTTAATTACCTCAAGCAAAGTTTTAACACAGTTTTGATACAAACTAATCCGTTATTTCTAAAATGCCAGGGACGTACGGCGTCTGAAGGACATAATGGTGACCTTATTGGTGACGTTCTTTAGAAAGGTCAGGTGCGTAACGTAATCGAAGCAAAAAGAGTATGTTAGGATCGTTGATTCGTTGCAGGTGGCTTTCTATAGTTTCTGCCCTCATGGGAAGAAGGCCTGAGTTTATGTATGTGTGTTTGTATGTGTAATCTGTTACATGGTAGGTACTCTAAGTATGTAAGTACTTCTTCGAAGAATTCCTTTTCTATTCTGTCATTATTTATCACTTAAGTTAGTCACACAATTAATTACGAAATCTCTTATTCACGCTCGGAAAATACCAAATAAATTACAAGGTCCAAAAATTCTTCAGAAACTCAAAAGATCAGTGTTTTTCTGAATATACGTCATTGGTCCCTAATTAAAATAAGGGAAAGAATATGATTCAGCAGCACCCAGGAATCAGGAACCAGTTACTTTACTTCTTAGTAGCCTTTTCCAATCCCACGACAGGAGAGAGCGAGAGAAAAAACTTCCGTTAAAAAATACGGACATCTCAAGGTTAATTCTCATACTTTAAAAACGTTCAAAAACGTTCAAGTCGTACGACTTGTCGCAGTCTCATTTATTTATTTATTTATACTTCACGCACATTTTGTACAGCGGCGGACTTAATGCCATAAGCATTTTCTACCAGTCAACCTTTATCATCGACGATCAATGTCTGAAACTTGTCCAAAATGTAAAAAAAAAAATGTTACTAAGATTAGAACGCGAACGTTCTTTAAAATACGGGAATTGCCCCTCAGTTTCAATACAAATGAATAAATAATATTACATTCTATGTTACACTAAGTATCTCTTATTTTGTAAACATTTTTCTCTGCGGTTACGAACAACTTTCGTCATATTTATGTACAAAATCATCGCCTCTGATTCACGCACATAAGTAGTGCGTGAATCTGAGAAATTCTCATTCTTTAAAAACGTTCAAATTCTTGAATTTGAACGTACGACTTGTCGCAGTCGGGCATTTCCGTAGAAATTGGTCCCGGTTACAAAATGGAAAAATGTGGAACAAATATTTTAATTAGTGTTTTTATTATATTAAAATGACTTGATAATCTCTAAAGATTGCTGTAATAGTTGCAAAACAACAAAATTATTTTGTTGTTTTGCAACTATTACAGCAATCTTCTGAGAAAATGTGATTTATTTGGGACAAGGTAGTGTTACTTATTTCCATTTTGTAATTTTTGGACAATTAATTTCAAGTAATTTTTGAAAAAGTTTTTTTATTGCATAGAAAATGCTAATTTCTTTAAAAAATATATAGTAGTCAACAAAAAAACGCGTTAGTTTTCTTGTGATTAAGTAAAAACATATCCACTTTGTTACTTTTGGGAATTAAGCTTTGTTATTTTATATTTTCCACATTGTCGAAAAACTTTAACGAGTATAGAATATTTTTAAATTAATAGCTGTATGATACTTTATCAAAAACTAAACAAATAATGTGCTGGTGCCCTGTAAAAACTGGAAATAAAATAAAATTTCATAAACAAAAATGGGACAGTTACAAAATTGAATGGTGAAGTTACAAAACGGAAACGTAAACCTTATTTCACATAGTTAATTACAATTAAAAATGTTAATAGGGTCAGATGATAAATAAAACGAAAATCAAACTACTGAACCTAAGTTTAATCAGTCTCTAATTACAGTTTGTTCAAATCAATCAAAAAGTTTCTCAATTTAAAAGGTATTCTGGTACAAACATAATTATTTATTTTAAGTCTTCAAAAGTGACACTTTTTATACTACTCTAATAGAATAGTTGTTTCACAATCAAACATTAATTCTTTTTATAAATTCTTATAAAAGTATAATCACTAAGTAAGCCTACCTACCTTTATCATCCTCAAAATCAAGAAAAGTGTCACACAATTAATCAAAAGCAACGGGACCTCCGATGCAGTCCACACTGTATGTTTTCTGCAACCTATACATCTTGCTTTAGCAGCAAGTACTGAGTAACTGCAATAACTGCGAAAATCATACTATAGGTGACGTAACATAGGTAACACTTGATGTGTTATTGTAGATTGCACAAAATAATTTTAATCCCTTGCCAAGCATTGACGACATTATATACAATAAAGCAATAACCCGCATTCAACCAGCCCAAAGGAAAGCATGAGATTAGTGGTATTTCATTAGCTAGAACTTACGGTTGGTAGTAAAACTAGATTTCCTGAACAAACTTTTAAATGCATAAAAAAGGCAAATAAAAAATGGACTATCACAACAAAAAAAAAATACATAAAATTGCACACGTCATGCTTGTTTAGCTTATGTACTCGCCTTTACATTTCCATTTTGTAACTTTAACAATCCACATATACGTAACTAAACAAAATGGAAGTAAACTTTTCATGTTTTCTAAAATTGCGTGTAGTTAAACAATAGAACAATGAATGCTGCAAGTAATTCAATTAATAATTTTTACGATGATTTATTTATCATTTACCATACCAAGATGAACAAAAACAAAAACTTACCAGCAGAAATTCCTCAAACAAAGTGGATGAATTAAACGTAAACGGTAACGCTTTGTAAGTTTAGACACGAATAATTTTGACAGCACTGATTGCCAACCCAACAAAAAGGGCGGAATCGATGTATAAGTTGCCAAGAAAATAAATGTGCGAAGAATTGGTAGTTTATTTTTTACTCAAGTGCAGAAAATACGGTTACAAAGTGTAATTTTCCACTACGTCCGATATCGTGGGACACAATTAAAATAGTAAAAAATAATTATTTTTGTATGAAAGTGGATGTAATTTATGTTTTATTTTAAAAGCTATCATACATTAGAACATATGAAACCTTTTTTACCTGTATGCTTTATTTTATGTTATCAATAATTTAATTTTAAATATGTCACGTCACTGTGGGACACCATAAAACTGGCGGGTTCCAAACATATTTTCGTCTCATTTTAACAATTATTGTAGTAAAAGTAGACTTATTCACTATTATTTACTGAGTTTTAATATTATACTATAATAATAAATTGATAAATTGAATAATAGGCCCTCGGTCTCCTAATGAATTATAAATAAAGTCATGGGACAGCACAAAATGAGAGTGGATCAATTTCTACATAAATGCCCAGTCTCATTTATTTATACTTCACGCACATTTTGTACAGCGGCGGACTTAATGCCATAGGCATTTTCTACCAGTAAACCTTTATCATCGACGATCAATGTCTGAAACTTGTCCAAAATGTAAAAAATAATAATGTGACTAAGATTAGAACGCGAACGTTCTTTAAAATACGGGAATTGCCCCTCAGTTTCAATACAAATTAATAAAAAATATTAATAAATAATATTATTCTTTGTTGCACTAAGTATCTCTTATTTTGTAAACATTTTTCTCTGCTGTTACGAACAACTTTCGTCATATTTATGTACAAAATCATCGCCTCTGATTCACGCACTACTTAAGACCAGAACGATTTGTAATCGCTCGGAAAATACCTATGGAAGTCAAAAAAATCTTCAGAAACTCAAAAGATCCGTGTTTCTCTGAATATACGTCATTGACCACTTATAACCTATAAGGGGGAAGGAAATGATTCAGACGGTAATTGAATGCTTATTATTGAAGTGAGTCATGTAAAGAATCAGAATCATGTGATTCAAAGTAATGAATAGGCCAGGCCATAAGGAAAAACCCGGGAACAGGTAAACGTTTTGATATCAAAGGTCCAAACACCAAAGTGCATCCTGCATCAAAGACACAGAAGAAACAATGAAGGTCTCCAGAGTCTGGCTTTAAACTGAATAAAAAGCTCTTGGGGTAGCAATGGTTGAATAACATAACATCACGACTGAATTCCTCAAAGGGTTATGAAGAGGTGTACATTTCGTCAGTAATGTTTAAGTCCCATATAATAGAGGGCGAGCCTATTGCCATCAAATCTTGACTCGGGGCTGCTACTGAGAATTCCCATATGGAAAAACTCAATAACACTTTGCCAGACCCGGGAATCAAACCCGGGACATCATGCTCAGGAGTAGTGCTTGCGACCACTGGACCAGCGAGGAAGACGGCAAATGGTTGAAATGGTTAACATTTGAACAGTTGAACACCTTCTTAGAATGTAATGAGGAACTTTCATCTGTAGCTTCAGCTCAGCAGCCGATAATGGTGTCAATGAAATTGCAATTTAGACATAAAGTTACCATAGGTATTAGGTAGGTTAAGGTATGAAATAAAAGATTTATTTCAGTCTACAATGGCCCATAGATATGAAAAAAAGATTTATATAAATTGTAAACCAAACTTGTGGTAATAAATATAGCTTAAAATTATGTTAGTAGCACTTCACTAGCTGGTCACTGTGCTGTCCTGTGGTACTTGTCCGCGGAACACCACGTTCTGCGGCTAAAAGTCTTCTTCCATGACGACGGGCAGATAACAATTCGGTACGCGCACCACGAACGCCTTGAAGATGACGTTGCGGTGTGCCTCCAGTAACTGCACTCAAAACTATGCCAGTAGGCTTAACAGGTAGGCCTACATTTGGAGAGTCTCTAATAATGCCGCAGGTATGCTTTCTTGCTATTGAAATGCACTAATATGCCTTTGTAGTTTTTTATTCGTCAGAGATAAAAGTATGTAGATTACGTAGTCTTCAGTTGTAGGTAATAACCAATATTCAAACACCTTTATAGGCGGCAACGTATCAGCGCTATTGTTTAAATAAAAGCTTGTAAATACGACTAATTAACTAACTCATTACACCGAGAACTGGGGCTAATAAAATATTATGTTATGTTATTAAGAAATTACTGTTAACGTTTGTTACTCCGCCATTAAATGTGTGTTGTGGACGCTGTTGGATTTGTGTGGACATGGCTGTGTGCAAATCCAAAGAGAAACCTTACCAATTAGGTAATGGTTTGGCGTTTCTATATATTTATTTATAAATACTTTATTGTACACCTCAAAAGTATATATATATTTTTTTTATATATACAATGGGCGGCCTTATCGCTTTTTGCGATCTCTTCCAGGCAACCTTGGAATGGACAGTGTTTTGCCTGGTCATAAAATGGGGTTGCCGGTGGTGCTAATTATAGGTATTCTAAATTATATAACATCCGGTAGTTTCGAAGCCTATTCAATACAAACAAATAATCAAATATTTCCTTTTATTATATTAGTACAGATATAATTTACTAAAATAGATACACAGATATATACATACACTAAATAATAGACACATAGATACTAAGTATATAAGCAACATAAGTAAATGAAGACTATAAATAAATTACAGTTTTACGAGAACAAGATCACAACGACAGGGAATGTTCTTTCACAAAGTCTTTTAAATACATGTAACGACTGCGCGCGTTGTATTTCAACAGGCAATACATTCCACAAACGAGCGGCCTGGACCGTAAAGGATTTGTCCAGAAAAGTTGTGGAATGCATAGGCATTTTAAGCATCAAGTTCTCTGATGATATCAAAAATTTCGTGTGGGAGTCGCAAACGTTTCTTGAGATAGATAAGGGTAGAAGAAGAAAAGAGCACATTTTACAAAAGGGAAAGAATATGAGCATTTCGGTGAAGGCAAATTGGTAAACACTTGAGCTTCATACGAAAATCGGAAATATGGTCATATTAGCGCAAACGGAATATGGTAAATATTCGGTTAAACAAACATTTTAAGCCGCTCAATTTATCGAGTTGGTCTTGAGTAAGGTTAAGATAGCTGGCATCAGCATGATCATTGATGGATAGAAGAAGTGATTGTGAAAAGCGTAATCTTGGTTGCAGTCGGTAGAAAATTACGCAGTCTCTTCAAAAATGCAGCTGATGCAAATAGCTTGCGGCTGGCTTCGTGTAGCTGGGCTGTCCAAGAGAAGTTCGTGTCAATGAATACCCCCAAGTTTTTAACTTTTTTACTTGGGGAAGGTCCAGTCAATCCTTGAGACGCCACCCTGTGGTACACCAGCAGAAGTATTACTCCAGATAGACCAGGTCTCTCTGATGTAAATACGTTGCCGACGACCAAACAGGTAACCACGAAAACAGTTAATCACCGATGGAGATATATTAAGGTAGCATAGTCTACAAAGCAAGACATCGAAATCAACAGTATTAAAAGCTTTACTGAAATCTATCAAAGCTAACACCGTTAGATTACCATTTTCTATGGCTGACCTCAAATTATTCATAACATTCAGAAGCGCTTTGGTGGTGCTATGACCAGAACGGAAGCCAGACTGGAAAGGGTTAAGGAGAATATTTTTGGAGAGGAAAGTGCTTACTTTACTGTGGGTTAATAATTCAAGGACTTTGGATAGGAATGGTAAGACGGATATTGGACGATATTCAGAAAAGGATGACGGATTAGACTTCTTATGTAATGGAATTATTTGAGCATCTTTCCTTATACATGGAAAGATACCACAGATGCAGAAAAAGGGATATGACAAATGACGGGAAGGATTCCATCCAGCACAGGGACTAACATATTACGGCTGATACAGTCACTACCTACTGTATTGGAAGTAATCGATAGTATAAAATTCTTAACATTACATGCGGAGAATTTACCAATGACCAAAACAAATAGAGAATAACTGGGAGTCGGAAGAGAAGAAAGATATTCAGTGTATATAAAACAAAATTTTGTTGTCCAATCAAAATCGGGCGTAGCAGTATAATGATTATTGATTGCATAAATGTGTAAATCTTTTGGGATTGTCTCTTATCGGGTTTAACCGACCCCAGTGACCTTAGAAATTTCCAAACTTTAGACGTGTCCTTATTTTGGCCAGAAGTATGAATGTGATGGTGATTAGCATTCCTACACACCTTATTGCAGTGCGTACGGATTGAGACATATCTTTCCCTGTTAGCGTTATTAGGCCTACGCTTAAACTTAGACTTTGCCGTCACTTTTTTGTCCATTTTTATTTTAATCTTACACCTGTTAAGGTGTAAGATTAAAATTTCAGAAAAAAAATATTTTATTAAAATTTCAGAAAGGGTGCATTCAGAAAGAATTTAAACAGCGAACTATTTGACAGCTATTTGCGACGTTTCCAACTTTCTGAATGCACCCTTAAAAATAGTGACCGGACAGTGTTGGTCACTTTTCTATTTCTGTCAGAAAAAAAGTATGAGCGATTTTGGTGTCAGCCAGTTCTTTCTCCTCTTCATAATCTCTTTTCTGCAGGTTTCTTGAGATGCGATAATAATCAGTGTGAGTAATAGCTATATCTCAACCAGATAGATGTACATCAAGAGCATTCGACTTCCAATCCATTCTCCCCAAAATATATTTAGGTATTTGTAAAGCACCTGCTCTGCCTGTATAAATGTTCAGATACCTATGAGTGTCTAAAAGGCTGCAACCAAATAAAATGCATGCCTGTTGCTTTAAATACACATATTCAGTGACATTATTTTTAAAGCAGGTCAACAATATTCTTTCGCCCCATCAAAGAACAATAACTCGTAAATATTTATCACGCGTTGTAAATGAATATTTTTCAAGGGGCACTAATTATTTCCACAATCTGCTGGTAGAAACACGACGAACAATTGATTTGACTAAGGTTTTTCACTTTTAAACCTTCTACATCGGACGTTAATGGTCATTAGGGTGAAAAATGCTACTTCTTATTTTATTATAAAGGGGCTTTTATGATTTTGTATATGTGCTTGTTGGTTGTTCCCTTTTTGTTGATGCTTTCACACGATTTTGACGAATGCCCTTTTAAGTTTATTGGCATGTTGTTAAAAAAATCTGTTGAGTTTATCTTTAAATATTTTAATATCTGTTAAATATGCCTTCTTCTCACTCGTTGCTTTTCCGCGTATGGGGTAATTGATAAACTCAATTCATTGCTTTAGACATACCTAATGAATACTGCTACGGTCAGGTCTTGCTTCATGGAATAAAAAGATTCTGTATGAAAATCAACATGGCGATTCTGTATTTGAGATTTATCTCACCGTGAAGACTTTCGTGGAGTGAGCTGTCAGTGTCTTCCCGTCTTAGTCAATCGCTAGCTTCAGAGGGACTAACAGCTCACTCCACACACATTGTCACATTCTTGTCTTCGTAACTCTTGCACATCTCTAATAACAGTCACAAAGTCACAAACCTATCTTATCCACACTCTATCCTTAACGCTATCAATACAACATCCTTTCCATGCGTCATTATAAGTCACAATTCATTAAAATTATCGTCAAATTGACTTCAATAGGGATGTCGAGTGACTGCTATTGCAAGACATATCGACATTATAATCTCTGATCACTATCGACATTCCTGCACAGTCACTTGACTGGGGTGGCTCCGTCGCTTTGTGTTACTAGTACCATATTAAGCGTCTAATGTATGGAATTTAATTTCTAAAACTCATCCAATACTGTAAAGACAGTTTGTAGAATGTTCGTAATGGCGTTTAAGACGTTTCGTTTAGATCGTATCTTATGACATTGGTCGTAAGTTGAAAGCTAATCAAAATGTTTTAATCGATGACGCGATAACATTAGTGATGCGCTTGTCTTGTTTTTGTGGTGGTTTTTTGCTATCGATGATTTATTTAATTTTCTTTAGTGAATGATGTATTGGTTGTTAATATTTCATGAGGGTCTTGAGATGTATGATTTAATGTTTATAGTTTAGATTGCTAATAATAATGGCCATATTTGATTATAACTTTTGCAGGCTGGATATACGACATAGGTACATCTATACATTTATGTAATAAAATAGTAACGAAAAATATTTGTAAGTTTGTATAGCTGTACTCTGTATGTTTCGAATTAGCGCAAGAAAGTCGGTACGGATTTGGACCAAATTTGGCACGCAGTTAGTTTATAACCTAGATTAACACATAGGAAACCTATAATCCCGTTAGTACGGTCCCGTAGTTTATTTTCAGACATTCACGCAGGCGAAGCTGCGGGCAAAAGCTCGGACGTACCTATTATGGGATAGGGATAGTACCTATTATGGAACTTATCAGAATAACATAACTATGGAGGTATGTTATTCTGATTGTTTAACTAATTCATAATCGTGTCGAAAATGGTTATGAAAAAACGGTTGCATTTAAAAATATAATTGAAATGCGCCATTGATGTATATTCTACACTTCGGCTGGGTAAAAAAGGTTTATTTTTTATTGTTGTATTATTTTTATTTGTACCTATCTACCTACAGTACATAAATAAATTGCAATGTTGCAAAACTGAACCGACATTTATTTATTTATTTTGTACACCAAACAGCAGCACATACAAATAAAAATTAAAATAAAAAATCAACAGGACATCGACATCGACACTCAAAATACTACCAACCCAATCACAGCACTAAAGGTGAATGAATTCTTTGCATTACTTAATTGATTTGTTAGATATCTCTCGTTGAGTGAGCCGTATTTAATTGAGATTCTAAAACATTATATCGTTCTTTTGGCTGTGGCGAGACCACCTAAATTGATTTCAATTTGTAAAAAAAACATGACCTGACCCGTCGGGTGAATTCATTCTGATTATTAACCGTCTGTAAAATAAGTAGTTAAATAAGAAGCTGTGCTATATCTGCAATCCGTTTTGTCAATCTTATTTCTTCTCTTGTTATCTTATTTCCTCTCTTGTTGTCTTGTTTCTTCTCTTGTTATCTTATTTCTTCTCTTGTTATCCATTAACCTACCTAGCCTTTCCTCAACTATGTTGGGGTTGACTAGTCTATTCGGATGCAGCTGAATACCAGTATTTTACATGGAGCGACTCCCTATCTGACCTCCATAACCCAGTTACTGGGTAACGCGATATCCATTGGTAAAACTGGTGGTCAGACTTTCGGACTTCTGACTACACGTATCGTAACGACTGTCAAAGTTCTACGAATGACGGCCGGGACCAAAGGTTTAACGTGCTTTCCGTGGCACGAAGGGGTCTCGATGTGTAATGGATGGTGGGATCTACGATCACGAAGAGTAGCTTAACCTTCTATGGACACGTGCTTCTGTTATAATTTAGCCACACGCCACTCCTTTTTCTCTTGTTTTAGACTTTGTAAAGTGTGACCTGCATGTCGATTCTGTAAAAAACTCACCGTTAAGACTTGCGTGGAGTGACAGCTCACTCCAAGTGTCATCTCGGCTTGAACAATCCCTAGCATCAGTGGCACTGACAGCTCACTCCACGCTCACTTCACCTAAGTTTTCACGGTGAGATGGTTACAGAATAGCACTACTGGAATACTGGTAGTTGCGTAACACACATATAGTGAGAGCTCACCCAAGTTCATTGCGTTATTTATGTTGATAGGCAGACGAATTTTACAAACCTATGAAGCATGGTATAGCAATATCCTGATTATTATCCGCAATAAGGGTGCTGGTAGATAGTTTCGCACAAATTCTGTCTATTTTTTGTTTTTGTTAATTCCTTTTCAGAGGTGGTTCATCAAGGCCTTAGAAGTACCTCTAGATACATAAGTTAGATTTACAGGTTCGATCCGGGCCGGCCATATTAGCCGTAGAATAGATGACCGTTGGGGCAGACGTGTTCATTGATGGAGACCTCGAATCGGCAAACGTAAGGTTGGTCGCCCTCAAGCTAGGTGGAGCGACGTACTTCGCAGTGGGACAGCAGGATGAGAGTTGCCGAGCATCGAGCTGAATGGCGTAAAATTGAAGAGGTCTATGTCTGATGATAGCTGGTGAGATCGTCAGTTCGTTTGTCAAACTTGCTGGTGTGATTATTGATGGCTCTTATTTATTGCGGGGGTCGGGTTGCCTCCTTCCCTCAAATTTGGTTCTGGTAACGGCTGATCTTTGCGTTATGCTCGTGAACGGTTGCTGCTTGTGACGTGTTGACTGTTCGCCTTGCTGACCATGGTTTTCTTATTGTTCTCATGGTTTTCTCGTTTTAAAAAAATGCCCGAAATTTTTAAAATACGTAGTAAAGATTTGTTTGTAAATTTTCCTGTTAACTAATATGACTTGACCTATCACCCGATTCGGGCTTGACGTCGACTTACTGGACACCTTGTTTAAATACATACGAGTATTATTCTAAAGAATCAAGTTTTTGGGGCCAGAAGGACTGGCGTTTTGGGGGACTGTCACAATTTTGAGGTTCGAAAAGTGCTGCGATTCTCAGCCCAAAATTGACTAAATGACTTTTGATTTTGACTACTTACTGTCATTCTTTGACAGTATACGATGGCTTTAACACAACAAATTGACGTTGGGAATCAATTTGCTTAACAATAAACTTTCCTGTCTGTACCTACTTAGAGATACTTTCTGATCCTATTCGGAACGAGTCTAAGCTTATTATCTTATAATTATGATTTAATAGTATTTTTAAACTTGATTAAACTTTTAAAACTGTATACAAGAGTCGTAATTTGTATAAATTTTCACCGAGTTCCACAAATAGAAGTTTTATTGATAGTTTACTTGCATTTTATTGGGTTGTCAAGTCTATTAATTCTTGAGCTTAGGTAGTTAAAGTTTGCAATTATGACTGCATATTGCAGTAACGGGACGCAGTCTTTTAATATTATCTATTTTTGTCTAATAAAGTAAGCAGAACAAGTTTATTGAAGCCCACACAGCTTTTAAGGGAAAATTATAGGTTCTATAAAACTAACTTAGGACCTGAGAATCGCATCAAAGAACGATGGCATAATGCTCATGGATTAACGAGTTATAAAGGAGAAAATTATTGCGACCTTTTGTCATGTTAAAAATCATGTTGTAAGTTCTTACCTACTGGTTTACGGGAGCCAAACATATCAGGCAAGAACCTTAGTAATTGATCTGAATGTATTTTTAATAAAGGATACTGTGTTAATGGGACTAGCTAGTTAAACTTTTAATTGGTAGATCAATACAATTTGTACAAGAAAAAGTAATACTTATTTCTATTAGCACGAAGATCCATATCCCAGCTGGACGTTTTTCCTCGACGACGGACGAAGTTCCTCATTGGCACAGAAATCAATTGTAAATGTATAAACGTATACTTAATGTAACCTTTTAATTTTATTCCTTACGTTTACATTGGCACAGTCAATTGCAAAGGTCAATTAAGTAACACTTTTATTGAGCTAAATATTTGATTAAAATCAGAATAGAGGTGAAATAAAAAGAAAAATGACTCTTCAACTATGTACATGCAAGTAGATACTTGTCGTTTCCTGTTGAGTACCTCTAAAAGTGTATGTCGGCCCTTAATACGACTTAAAATCTTGTACAAAAGATACATGTTGACATGTATCTTTTGTACAAGATTTCAAGTCGTACTTATGGCAGATTTTTTTAATAATTCCTTCATTAGTTAACATAACATTTATTCTTCAGATAAAACTGAATTATAAATGTTACTTTTTACAGAAAGTCACTTATTCGTCGGATAAACGTTAACTGGCGATTGACAAACCGAACTTTTATTTTCTTCCATCGAAGGCCAGCTCACATAGAAATAATACCTATAACCGTGGGAGTACAATCAAACAATTAACCAAACCAAACATAAGGGCTTATTCTAAGCAATTATACGTCCAGTTGGTCTACTGAAGTCGGGACATCGGAATCGTTTTAAGTCGAGTACTTATAATGTTTGTGTTTTGAGAGGGCTAGTCCATGCCGCAGCCGGCCGTGACGAGCGCGCCTTGTTGAGTGAAAACCGTAGCGATACGCTCGTGTGTTTGCGGCCATAGGAACTACGGTATAAGTTTATACTGGATTGAAGGTGCTTGTTTCTGGATAAAGAAACTATCGTGTATGTCTGTTGGATGGAGTAAAGAAAATGCATGTATTTATTTTGTAGCTTATTCGTAGTATACGTACATCCTGTTATTGGAAAGCCTTATTTAATCTGTTGTCTATTATGTATAGCTAATTACGTACTATGTATAAAATAATTGCATTATTCAATAATAAATGTCAAATAAAATTAGCTAGCGAAACAGAGTTTTCCCGTTTGAGCACCTATGCATTGAATATAACAACGCGTTTGGGGTGCTGATGGGGTCGCTGCGTTTTTGTAGTTCTTTAGGGATGTTTGCAGAAGCCCGCGTAGATTGATTTTATACAGTAATGCCTAAGAGATGCGCATCCCTGGGGGTGCGGGCAGCACCAACAGCATCCTCAAAATGATCTCCGGCCGACTGGATTGCACGATTTCCACTGGACTTGCAGCTTGATGAAGATTTCGTTATTTGTATTTAAGTTAGTTTACTAACGTAGGTATAAGTCAAATTTTTACTAATAGGTACTATGAGTTATGTTACGTAAATAAATAATTGATAATTATTTTGAGCATGCAAAATGGGAATACCTTTGGTTCTCAATGAACAGGTACTCCAAAAATAGGTGCTCAAACGGGAGTACTTCAGCGAAACGCCGCAGACGTGATGGGTATCGGTACATAAACTTGATAATAAAATTGATCAACGACCGCATAAAGTGTTGTTAATTGAAGTTGAGAAAAACTGTCTTCTTTTGTTTTATCGTATTTCACCCACCATCACGTCTGTGAAGTTTACACACATAAAATCCCATCACGTCTGCGTAGTTTTGCTAGCTAATTTAACTTGATCCTGTATATACTATGTCTGTTACCTTTTACCACCTTAACGGCTGAACGGTTCGGATGAGATTTGGCACACGGGTCTAGTTTGATATAATTCCGACCTCCACACAGGCCAAGCCGAAGGCAAAAGCTAGTAATAATTATAAAAGTAATTAAGTTTTAAATCGTCATAAAAAAAATATGTTTACCTAAGTTTGTTACATTCGAAACCAATTTAAATGATCTCCGGTCTCTTAAACATTTATCAAACGTAGATAATAATCTTTATGTAACAAATAAATGTCACAAGTGTCTTGTCAATGTATAAAATTGTACATAAAATTACTGCGTTTAGCGGCTAATTGTGGACCTACTTTCAGCCCCCGGTTTTTAGGGTACCGTACACGGCATAAGTTTTTAATAATTTTATCAGCACATCGCATCACACTAAAAATATTAAAAATAAAAATCTAATTGTTTCTTTTTTATAACATAACATAACATCATGCCTGAAATCCCAGAAGGGCTAGGCAGAGGTGTACCTATAGTACAACCACATTTCGCCAGTTATGTTTAAGTCCTATGTAAAAGGGGGCGAGCCTATTGCCATCAACCGGGCACAAATCCAGACTCCTTGCTGCTATAAGTTTGACGTGTCTGTCTGTGTGTGTATCTGTCTGTCTGTCTGTTGCATCATACCTGCCGAACGGATGAAGCGATTTGTGTTTTTTTTAAAGGGTACATGTTGATGAAAATCGGTGGAGCCGTTTAAAAGTTGTGGGAGATGAAAGTGTTTTGAATAAGATAATATTATTATAGGGAACCTATGTATTTACAACTTAACAAAATCTACATTATGATAAGTATGTACCATAAAAACTATAAATTTAAAATTAAAAAAAACCCGACACAAAATTGTAAGTACCCTTTTAAAAAGTAAAAATAATAAAAATACGTATTATTAAATTTTTAGTTATTGCTAAGTGAATAATGGCTTGTACTAATTCCCCAATATGCGCTTTGCTTTTCATCTGCCACTTTTCATTTCCGTTTCAATTGTCACCAAAATCATTAACGGTTGCACTGTAGACGTTTTGACGTGAACGTGTCTTTAAATTTGCTGTCAAAATCGGGGGATACATTTTGGTGTTGCAGCTACTTTTCTATCATCTACATCCAAAATATATTTATACCACTCGATAGCTAAAGATTCAAAGAATTTGTTACGTTGAGGCAGGACTGTGACGGACTGCACGTGGTCCACCACGTGCAGTCCGTCACGCTTCCATTTTGAGGTTATTTCTCTGTGGTATATAATTTGCGTTTAGTATACATTTTGAGTTGTGGAAGCAACGATGCTCGATCAAGTATTCACGAAAAACACACGGCCGTGACCACGACACAGCCTCACCGCTTTTTTTCAATTTAAAGCAGTATAGAGGTATGAGGATCAGGGCTCAAAGTTTCCCATAGAAAAAGAACAGGTTTCTTTTAGAAAATAATCTTTACGGAACCCAAAAAAAATACAATCAAGTTTGTAAATATCAGACTTTTTTGCTCCACAGCCGAGCTTGTTGCTGCTAAAATATAACGCGAATTAACGAAACGCTTCTAACAACTGTAATTACTATAGCTATTAACGCGATACGACAGCGGTACTCAACATGTTAACAGGGAGAAACATGCTAAAAGAGAAAGTTTGAGAAAGGTCCGTTTATTTCCTCGACAGTGCAATGTATCACTTTAATGCACTGTAGAGCAATTCTGTGCTTGTGAAACTGCAATTTGGTTTATGGTTTTGAACTGATAATGTAAGAGGTTTTAATTGAGAGAGTTTATTGAAATAATATCTCGACTTGTCTGTTACATGTAAAATTGAGATTACGAATCCGTCTGCCTAGTGTGTTGGTTGTAATAAATTTCACTTTGATCGCTCATTTCAGCGACCATCGTCTTATGGTCTACAACTTTAATTCACTTACAACATAATCAGCCTATAGTGTTCCCACTGCTGGGAAAGAGGCCAGGTGCCATCTCTTTTGAGAGGGAGTGGGCCGTAATCCACCACGCGTGCCCAGTGTGGGTTGGTAGATGTCACATTTCTTCGAATTTTTGGTTCTAGGACAAGATATTTTCCTAATAGTCTACTACATAATATCTTAAATTCATTCACTGACGGACAAAGCACAGCCTAAACCGCTGGGCTTAAATCGTGAAATTTTGGATATGAGCTTTAAATATGTGGTGTCACCTACACCGTCACATGCGATCAACGCATCACACTGATGTCACGTAAAATCCTGCATTGCAGAGTTTACCGCGCAACCAGCATATATACAACATCCCAACATCAATCGTCGGGAAATTTCCCACCAGATGCAACACCCATCTAGTCGGAGGATCCTCCCTTTTCGATGGAGGATGAGAACTTTACACCTTGTTCCTCATATCTATAATTATCTTGAAAAAAAAGGACATTTGGGTAGGCCCCATGAATTACTCAAACTGCCAGATCGTGTTCAAAACTAACAGAACAAAAAAAATGATCCACATACATAGTCCACCAACATTCACAATAATTAAAATAATATACTTCTTTACAAAGTAAATACTCATGTCAATGTATTTATGAAATCGAATCGTTACTGGACTTTCCGATCAAGAAGTTGGACGAACTAATCAGCCGTCGTCCACTGATGGACTTCGGACGGTTCTGTGCTTACAGCATCCAGCGCATTCCCACGGCCTTCACAAGGTTTGGTCCACCTTATGAGAGGCCTTCCAAAAAGATGAAAGTTTATATAGAAGTTTATAATGTTTGCCGATCCGAAACACCATCGGGCCCTGGGCTTGTATAAAATTCGAGACTGTGTTCTTCCCAGTCTAGGTAATGACGGACGTAAAACTATCGCGGAATTTTCAAGCACTGGATCTTCAACGCACTGCTTAGCGCCGAGGGTTTTTTTTTAGAGAAATTCTCACCGTGTGTTTTTTCGACGCGCCATGCACTCTGTAGGATTCTTAATGTTATGTTAGTTCAACACCGAGAGTTAAAAATTCAGTGCGCGATAAAATCATTTACGTCCGCGCGAAAGTGTTCTAGTCGTGTTGGTAGATCAAATTATCTTAGACCAAAACTTTGTCATGTCGATTGTATTGCGGTTGGCTTCGCAAAGGTCAGCTATGGAAGAGTCAGGACTCAGTAGATAGCTCAGCAGGAAAGGCAACGTTTGCGGCGTATCATCACCAGTCAATAATTGCTGATCTGTAAGATCCATAATCGGAGTATGGGCTGATTTTACCAAAGCAAGTGACTTTTATCCGTGGAATAAAATTGGTGTCTGACAGTTCTGCTAAGGAAAAACTGACAAAAACTCTAAATTTATTCTCAGGGTTAGACTTATTCTAGATATTAAATAAGTCTTACCCTGACAAAGGTGAAATTCGCCCTGAGTAGGTTTATATATGGGAAGACTATGGGGGTAATTTTTTCTTTCTCAGGTGGTTTTAATAATGTTCCGGCAGTAAGAACTTTATCTGGCCTACACAAATGTCCTTTCTTTGGTATTGTTCGCCGAGTCGTTGAGCTCCTTTAGTCCGGAGTTGAGCTAAAACCACGTTAAAATGGTGGTAACACAGATTAGTTCGTCCAACTTCTTGATCGGAAAGTCCAGTAACGATTCGATTTCATAAATACATTGACATGAGTATTTACTTTGTAAAGAAGTATATTATTTTAATTATTGTGAATGTTGGTGGACTATGTATGTGGATCATTTTTTTTTGTTCTGTTAGTTTTGAACACGATCTGGCAGTTTGAGTAATTCATGGGGCCTACCCAAATGTCCTTTTTTTGGTATTGCTCGCCGAATCGTTGACTTCCTTAAGTTCTGAATTGAGCTGCACGTTATTTAAGAATGCCTCACATGATCTGATCAAGATTATGTCCGGACTTAAAAGAGACTTTGAACTATGAGTTTATTTATTTATTTAATACTTTAAGCACAAGGATGTACAGAGGCGGACTTAATGCCGTAGGCATTTTCTACCAGTCAACCTTTGGGTGATGCAGAGTCAAACATTGGTAGGTGCAATTTATAAAAAAAAAACGTGGGAATAAATATTTAAATATAAAGATACCTAAACTACAAATATAATACAAATAAATACCTAATTATATATAAATATAAGCACAAATAAATATACATATATAAATGAATATCCTAAAAACAAATAGGTCTTATTTGTTTTTAGGATATTCATTTATATATAACAATAAGAAAACTATACCGTTATGATGATACTGCCAGCTTCTTGCGAATGTGCTCACGAACCTTAACTTTAAAGGCTAATCGGTTGGCTACCATCCTGATTTCTTGGGGGAATGCATTCCACAGAGAGATAGACTGAACGAAGAAGGAAGAGTGAATGAAGTCTGTGCGGTGAGTGGGACATTGAAGAAGGCGATTGTGTGATGAACGAAGATTTCTATGAGTTTGTGTGCCATTTCTTCTCAGGGGTAGCCAAATAGAGAATGTCGACCCCTACTCGTTTATTTTTGTTTTTAATATGACGTGTAAAAGTGTTTCCGATATCCTATCTAAAAAAACATTTCAGCATTTTGTGAATAGTCTATTGAAAATGAAACACTACAACTTAAAGAATAATATACACCAGTTACATACCAAATAAAGCTTGTCTGACACGACTCCAAATAATGCTAATCAAACATACAATTTTACATAACAAACCTATTAATCACTTTGACCTACGTTGACAGACATGGCAAATATTTATAAAGCAAAAAAGGTGTCAATTGAAAAAAGTTTGAGACACACATATGGGAGGCTTACGCCTACCGTTGGACGTAAGTATGGTCGTGATAATTGACTGCTATTTACATAATTGGCGTATTCGTATTCGTGGGCACAGATAATAAGTTGCTAGACGAATATGACAGTTTGTGGTCTTGTAATATTTTAGATAAGTCTGTGGTGCAGTGTTAAACCTAGTTGATTTTGTTGAAAAAAAAAATGACTTCATAGAAGTAGTGTTAGTAAAGTGGCTTTATTGAATCGATTACAGATGTAAAATCACGTATGTATGTTTTGAGAGCAGTGGTAGTCCAGTGGTAACTGCCCCGACTTACAAGTTGTACGAGTACGTCATAGGTTCGAACTGCCTGGGCTGCTTTACTTTGTGTAATAATTTTAACACCACTGCTCTCAAAAACGGTGATGGAAAACATTGTGAGGAAACCGGCGTGTTCTAGAACCAGAGGTGGCCTTTTTCCCAGCAGTGGGAACGTTATAGGTTGAATGAGTATGTATGTTTTCATAAACTTTTCTAGGGATATTGTTATTATGTTTATTCTAGTAGGTAGGTTCTATATAAATATGCCATACCAGTAATTTGATTTACGTATGATAGGTCTGCAGTTTTCACATTTTAAGTCAAGCCGTATTTTACGAGAAAGCCTACGCTCAAAAATCCATTACTTGTCACATTGAATGGGTATTACTATACATAATTTTATAGACAAGAGTTAATAGGTAAATGTATAGGTAGTTTCTTTCAGCTTATTCGTAATTATCTTATTATACAGGTTGGTATTTTAGTGCGAATTTCACCGAATCTTGAACCTTTATTAAAATTCATTTTAACTTGACGGAAAGGGACAAAATAGTTTTATAAAAAAAATTGTTTATAAAGCTGATTGTTTTTTTTTATGAATAAGGCGGTAACAATATACATTTAATCTGTGTTTCTTGCTTCCTATATAAACATAACATAACATCACGCCTTGTTTCCCCGAAGGGTTGGGCAGAGGTGTACCTATTAGTACACCCACATTTCGCCAGTCATGTTTTTAAGCCCCATGTAATAGGGGGCGAGCCTATTGCCATCAACCGGGCACAAATCCAGACTCCGGGTTGCTACTGAGATATTCCAGATAGAAAAACCCAATAACACGTTGCCCGACCTGGGAATCGAACCCAGGACCTCACGCTCAGCAGTAGCGATTGCGACCACTAGACCAACGAGGCAGTCAGTATAAGCATAAATGTGCTAAAGCTCACTTTAAGACATTTTATCCATCCATGAGGAAAAACTACCAGAGGTTCAGCCTCTAGTCATATTGACCCTCAACTGTGTAGCACATAATAATCATAAAATAATATTTTACGAAGATACTGGTAACAAAACTCTTACTTCGCAGGTACGTTTAGTTTTACGGCCCTTTCAAATTCTCCTTCTTACGAATGAAGCTGATGGGACATAACTAAGACGCCATGCATGAGCGGTACTTCGACATTTTTATCCTCAGCCTTAGAAATTCTATGTCCAATGCTTCGTTAACATGAAATGTTGGTATACTGATACTTTAAAGTTCATAAAATTTAGTACAAACATCTCACAAATTATCATCTCATGAGGCTTACAATATCTAAATGATAAATGATGATAAATGATTTATATTTCTGTAAGTGGGTTTGTACAAACACTTTTACACGTCAAACATTTTTTTAAACTAGATGAGGCCGGGGTTTCCTATCTGACTACTCTGAGAAGAAAAGCCGAAACAAACTCAGAGGTCACAGTCTCTTTTAAAGTCTAGACATAATCTTGGTCAGATCATATTAAGACCATGTGGATTGATGTCTGAAATGGTCTTTTGAGGAAAGAACCACACAGATTGAGTGTGCCTGTCCAGTCAGTGCACGCATTTGTCAGTAATCGTATAGCTCAACTCAAGTAAAGTTAAGTAGTAAAGTGCGGTCACTGTCAGACTGCATTGAAAAGAAACAGAAGCACGATGACACAACGCTGGTAATTTATTGAAAAAATAGAAGCAATTATCCATTTGCAAAAAATCTATTGATTGTACAAAAAAAAAACACTATTACGTTAATATGTTGCTTGTAGAGTAATCTGACAAAAAATCAGAATTTTTGCACGTAAAATTAGAATGGTTTTTAATCGTTTAAAGAAACTTTCAGGTTTATCTTTGTAATTGTTTTTTATCGTATGAAATTAGTTGTATTATGTTTTCAACACACTATCCAATTAGCATAGTTTCCGAAAAATATCATATATTTTTCTGGTTTTGTTTACTGCAGTGGATCATATACTTTTTGGCATTATACAACTTGCGTTTAGGTCCTGTAGGCCCGTTAAAACGCAACTAGTCTGAGCATGAAGTCCTACGAGATATTTGCGAAACATACCAAAAGTAGCAATAGCTTTCATTTTGACAGTTCAACAACATTCATTGCTGGTCCTGCTCCACGACACAACGAATTAATTGACATTTGAAATACTGTTGGAGCTGCTGAAGTTTGTAAGAATATATTTGCATTATATAAACTCAATCTCCTTTTCCTTTGGTCTAGTGGTCGCAATCGCTACTGCTGAGCATGAGGTCCCGGGTTCGATTCCCAGGTCGGGCAACGTGTTAATGGGTTTTTCTATCTACAATTTTTCAGTAGCAGCCCGGAGTCTGGATTTGTGCCCGGTTGATGGCAATAGGCTCGCCCCCTATTACATGGGACTTAAACATAACTGGCGAAATGTGGGTGTGCTATAGGTACACCTCTGCCCAACCCTTCGGGGAAACAAGGCGTGATGTTATGTTATGTTTGTGTAATCTCCTTTTAATTATATAGATGCATTGCACAGGTGTGAGTACTTTGTACTATATTTACCGGGTAATGACTTGAATGTGCCCTGGCGGCTGATAGTATGTCATGCTCACTCAAATGTCTCGCTGACGACGGTGGCGCGTGTGTTGGATCATTTAGCTCCCTTCAAAATGGATGAGCTGAATGGTGCTGATCCATGCGTCATGTTCATGAACGGGCGCCGTCAGTTGGGACTGGTCATCTCTAGCGGCACGGCTTATTTAATCACTTATTTTTGGATTGTTTTTTTTTTTGCTGCACTCTGGACGCTCTTAAAGTGTACGGTTCATTTAAAAAAATATTTTTTGGATTGTTTTAATTATGTTTTGCTGCACTCTGGACGCTTTTAACGTGTACGGTTTTTCTGCATCGTTCTCACTTATAGTGTCAACATTAATCGATGTAACGAATATATTTGTAACAACAATATTATTTAAAAGAGTGTCCATGGAGTTTCTTGCCCGTTCTTCTCCATAGGTACCTACTACGCTGGAATGGGCAACTAGCTTCATATTTCTGACTGATCGAGTCCTTGAAAATTCAAAAGTGCCTGTAAATGGTTTAATTGAAATAAATCCTTTGAGTTTGGGTTTGAGTTTGAGTTATTTACTTTGCCGAGCTGACAAATTTTTCGAACAAATGAAGCAATGGCTTAGCAATCAAAATTATTCATAAATGGATGTTTTTTTTTTTTTTTAAACTCATATATTTGTTTGGAAATAACGCAAACATATAAAGTGCTAAAGCCAAGTTTTATCGGTTTTTAAATGACTGTTAGACAAAGACAGCAATTTCGTCGAAGTGACGTCACGACTATGTAACTTCATTCTAGCGCCATACATGGTCCGTACCGAGTGACAAAGACGGGAATTATCCCTCCAAAATCTTTTTTTTTTGATTATTTCGTTTTGTATTGTACTTGATAGTAAGTATCTCTCAATTAGGGTGCTGGTTTCAATCACCAGGACGGGCAATGTGTTATTGGGTTTTTCCATAAGGCATTTCTCAGCAGTGCTGGCAGCACGGAGTAGTGTGAACTTTTACATGGGACTTAAACATACCTTATTATTATTTTAAACATACCTGGGTTTTATTTTTAAACAAATTTGGGTGCACTATTTATACACCAACCCTATGCTTACCCGTTCAAGAATTACAGGCGTAATGTTATGTTATTTATGATCAGTCTATAATGTTCCCAATGCTGGGACACAGGCCTCCTCTCTTTGAGAGGGACAGCCCACTTTAATCTACCAAGCCCAGTGAAGGTTGGCGAATGACACATGTCTTCGAATTTTGGTTTTTGGACACGATCACATCTTTCCTTACGATTTTTTCCTTCACTGTTTTGAGAGCAGTGTTTGCTCTATGCATAGTTTAAAACAAATTCTAATTCGTCTCTATCTGTGTCACCGCGTTGTTCTTCTAAACTCCGTAACAGATTTTGATGCTGTTTTCACCATAATTTAGAGAATTTATTACTAAAAGGTTTATGTGTATAGTGCATTTATATTAAACTTGCATATAATAACGTAATCTCGATGACTTTTCAAGTCGTGAAAACAGCGCGGAGTAGGGCGGGACGCTAATCCTAACTAATGTTATAAATGCGAAAATAAATTTGTTCGTTTGCAATGCTTTTACGCCAAAACGGCTAAACAATTTTTTATGAAATTTGACATACAGTTAGACCATGACCTAGGTAAGGACATAGGCTACTGTTTATCCTGGATCGCAGACCTAGTCGCGGGCAACAGCTAGTGTTAAATAATATGATATCATCATATTCTCAGTCACAGCCAGTGCTTATTCTAAATGGAGTACAACTCTACTCGACTTTCGCTCACGTTTTCGTTCACAACCATTTCCCAAAAAGTTGAGCAACGGTTTCTGACAATGTCGAAGAACGGAAGCGAATATTATAAGCAATTAGCTACCCAAACAAAGTCTATTACAGTTGTGAAGTGTTTACTTTACAACTACGCTTCAAAAGAATAATTCCACTAAACGTAGGTGTATCCAAACTTCAAAGTAACCGAAAGCATTGCATTTTTGTTTGACACCATTTTACTAAAGGATATTTTCGTTTTGCGATGGATATTTTAATACGGTTTCTTCAAGAGTCAGCACCTTTGATATTCACTTTGTTTAATTTTCTTAGGTGAAGATCTGCAGCCGGTTCTGGGAAACTGATTAAGTTTATGATATTGTAGAGAAACGATATTTGTAATATGGATAATAGAAATATGAGGAATATGAGGCACCTATCGGCACCTGGCACGATGAACAATCATGAACAAAGTGCAAATTACAATTAAAGCTTGAACAAGAGAGTGACCATTTAACGATATAACCGTTTTTAGTCACAAAAGGTCAAGCTTACTTTATTGCCTGTTTATTACTTATCAAAATGTCAATAATATCAAAAACAAGGTTTTTACAGCTTTTTAATAATACAATCTCAGAGAAAACACTCTTAAATTTATCGTAAAGTCAATAAAACGCCACGATTCGAAATTTGAGTACCGTAATAAATACACAATTGTTTATAATTAGGTGCGCTTCTTACTTTAATGGTGTAATAAACGCGCAAATTACGCTCTGATTGTTATTCTTGAGTAAACTTTTCGATGATCTACGACTAATGACGTAATTCGTCGAGGAAACTTTAAAGCTGCACCTGAATACAAACGTGCATTATTATCTACATATGGACAGCACATCAAAAAAATATAACGTGTTATTATCTCATCGTAATACACTTTATTATTCCAGTTTACATAAAGTTTTCCGTGTCGTACAAAATGTGTGTCACGTAAGTTAAATTGGTTACATTTCATTAATGTCATATTTTGAAGACGCACAGAAACGCCAGGTGTAGGTACACGAGATTGTTTGTTTAACACAATTAGAGTTTCGCACGTGTATTCTAATTATAGAATGTGTTTCGAACGCTTCTCACTGTCCATCACTCGGAATCAGGCAATGTCTGCTTCGTATTAGTGCTGCCCTATGGAATTAAACAGCTGTGCACCGCTGTGAAAAATATGCACTTCACTTTTTAATTTATTTATTTGTCTATAAATGCAACAGTAAAATCTATTTATGAAGCCACCAAACCAACATCAGCTGCATTAATAGCTGTAAAACTGGATTATTAAGAGGTTCATAATTTAATTAATGCAGCAAAAGAGATAATTTAGTGGCTCGCCCACACGCATCGTTAATACAACAAATTCATATCCCCACCTCCATATCTCTAATCACGCAAGCCTAATCTGCTAAAATCTTAGCCAAAATAGCGCGAAAATCGTTTGGGTGTGCGCGTGCGGCGGGGTGGGCTCAGGTGAGCGTCAGTCCGCGCCGCGATCTCCCACCGACAGGGATCCACGCACGACACGCCGCAAAATTTCGGAACTGTTTAGAAAAATCGAACGCTTTTCGTTCTCTACATAAAAAATAACATAAAAACAAATCGAGTCGTTTAGAGAAAAGAAATGGGGCGAGTTTTGGAGTAAAGGGTTTTTTTGGGTGTTTTTTCGGGTGACGAGACATGGTTACAGCCGAGGTGTCGGGGCAGTGATGTCCGTCGAGCTATGCGGCCTGTGGTCATCGCCGCCTGCTTGCTGCTGCTCGCGCCCATCACTGATTCTTGGTGGTGAGTACCTGAAAAGCTCTATGAAAGACAAATCGATGCATATAAAAATTATTCTCGTAGAGTAAACAGTCCCGAACTGACAGATCAACAAAATCTAATAAGAATCGTGAGCCTAAACAGCTGATTTGTGTTTATTAGAAGTTTTTGTCGATTCTCGATTCTGTTGAACTTCTCCGTCGCTGAGTTTTTGTTTGTGAACTTTTGATTTTAGCTTTGCTTTTTTGTTTTTCCATTTTAGATTTATATATAAATGGATTAATTCTGCTAATGTATAATAAATCTGTGTATAGTCATCACTTTTTAATTAATTAGTAATTTGTCTTGTCGTGTTTTTGGTTAACAAAGAACTCTTGCGCATTTGATTTTTGATTATACCACGGACACGAACAAAGACATTTTGTATCTATCCTTAATTAATTAAAGTGTAATTGACTAATCAAGATTCGAAAAGTAGTAAGTATCATTTAATTTGTTTGATTGAATCTATATACATTTTATCAACCTAATTTTGAAAGCTCTATAGAAAGTGAAAATATCTTCACACCTGTTGCCAATGCTTTCATAAATTTTGAATTATTATTTTAAAATAAGTTTTCATTAATTAATAGTTCATCTAGTCACAGGATTACTAGGTCGGTTACCTAATCTAATGATCACTTGTTACTCCATTACATATCATGTATACTAATGCACATGTATGTGTTGCAATAACTTGCATATAAATGTGATACATTAACGGCTCTAAAACATTATTAAATGTTCAACATAGTAATAATAGTTAATTAAATTTGTAGATAGAAAGTTTAATATTTTTTAAAATTATTTCATAATTATGACATTTTAGTGACCTATACTTACTGCAGGGAAAAGTTTCCTATCAGATTCTAAGATTAAAATAAAGCAATTTTAGAAATCAGTGCAATCGTTGATGGTAAATTCCTCACTAAAATATTTCAGTCTCTCGTTGATGTTTATAAGGATACTGCCTGATGATGACTGCTGCGTTTGCCAAAATGATTACCTACATAAGGGAAGTAATGTTTTCCTTTAAAAATATATAACCTTTTTCTGTTATACTTTTTAGACGACTAATAATTTAGTAAAACTGACTTTTATTCTTTACCGTGTGTTTCACTCACGTGGCCACGTTAATCACGGCATCAGTGGCGTTTTTAGGACACTTTGGACATTCCGAATCATGGGACTTGGTTTCGTCAGGAGCACCGTGTTCGCACTGGGTGTCCGTGTGGTCAACAATCCCCTTTTAACTAAATAGTGCTTGCATTACCACTGTTGTATTCCTGATTATGGTGTCGGTAAAGGAAACAGGAATATGAAACCTTGCAATTTTGGGTCAGGTCGATGGATGCAATGTCTTGTCAGGCACCTTTTAGATTGGCGCTGACTAAGGCATGGATTAATCTTTACCGTTTGGTGGCCATAGTAACTATGTGATGTGGGCAAAATTGTGACGTCTCTTCCATAAAAGTCTGGAACAACTCACCCTCTCACTAGGAGTCAGGTGTCGGTAGTAATAATTTTTGCAGCTATCATCGTTTAAGGCGCGGTAAGAAAGCCAAAAAAAAAGGAAAAATGCAAAAAGTTTTGGTAATAGCGTATCGCGGCAATAAATAAGGTTCAAAACAGCGACGCGTTTGATGTTAGTTGAAGAGAAATGCCACCAAATTTTGCAGTTTTAATAAAATTTAAAAATAATGCACGGCTTAGGGGAATAATTTTTTTGGTATTTCTAAGTTGATTGACTTCCTTTTATTATTATTACATATTGTTAGTTTATATTATTAAATGACAGTTTAGGCTCAACATTTTGAGAATATTGCGAGGAATTTTTTTTTTAAGTTCTATTTTAAGTTTTTTTTAAATCATGATACTATTTTATTTATATAAAATATGTTTGATAAGATTTTTTTTTTAAAATTTATTGATAAGTCCACTATTTTTTATATCTTGTTAGATGTATTTACCAATATAGTAACTGTGCGACAGGAAACTGAGCGTTTTACGGTGTCCTACGTTTAGGTAGCGCCTTAACATTGTTTTCTTGGATTGTACTTTTTTGTTCCAAATAAACGATTATTATTCTAAAATAGTCTCTATTGAAGAGTTGAAGTTAACAGAAGCATATTTGAACGGTTGATGACATGAAGGACACATCAATATTTTTACTTTCTAAAGTAATATAAATCCGTTGACTGCAGCTACAGTCGCTTGAAAGATGTTTTATGTCCAACATGAAATCACACTTTTTCTGTATATTGGTCCACTGTGCCAGAAATACTAAAATACTTTTCTTCTATAATTCATCAAGTGTTTGGTTAAGCCATAAAAATCTACATGCGCTTAATAGTCTGTATCAAGTTATACCAAGTCAACTGAACTGCGCCAAAGTGATGATTGCAAAATCAAATACAAATACTCTCTCCAGTTTCATCCTACTCTTAAGAATTTATGCTCAATAACTTTTGATAAACGTCTATTGCCAATAGACAACTTTCTTACATCGACGTTTGTCATAATAATAAATAATAACGAATTTTAACGGCTTTAAAGCCCGCGTTTGAAGCATTACCTATTTATTTTACAAGATCTATAGATAGTCTATAGCATCAGAGTAAATAACAGTTTATAGTTTTCTTTGCGAAGGCCTGACAGTATATTCCATTTTGTAGGTCCAAAATTTAGCCACAAAAAAGAGGCGCTTGAGTCTGAGGAGCTTTTCGATGCAGCCCCTGGAAAGCAAATAATATTTATTATTGAGAAACTACACTATGATTAAAAAACAAATAGTAGTCAAAGGGGTTCTCCCTTTTGACTATAGCTCAACTAGAACGTAATCTGACCAGCCGTTTCAAGCAAAGATAATATAGCCGACACTGAGCAAAACTCTCCCAAAATTCATTCAGGTCTTAAATGATAAATGACTGTATTTCTGTAAGTAGGTTTGTACAAAATACTTTTACATGTCAATCATGTTTTAATAACAAGACGAGGACAGCGTTTCCTATCCAACGAACATGAGAAGGAAGCCCGAAACAAACTCATAGGCCACAGTCTCTTTTAAAGTCCAGACATAACATATTGGTCAAACCATGTAAAGACTATGTAAATAGGTGTCTGAAATTGTCTTTTGAAAAAAGAACCACACAGGTTGAGTGGACCTGTCTCTGTTAAATTACTCAAACTGCCAGACCATGATTCCAACTTACAAAAAAACAAAGAGGCAATGACCCACATAGTCCTCAACTCACATTCTCAATAATTTAAATAATAGATATTACCTATATATACTTCACAAAGTAAATACTCTTGTCATTGTACATATAAAGTTCATCAATGTCAATGTGTATGTAAAATCCGGACATAATCTTTGAGAAATATGTAGATTGGTATCTGAAATAGTATTTTGAGGAAAACACACACAGAACAGTGGCCCTGTCCAGTCAGTGCACGCATTTGTCACGAACCGTGCAGCTCAACTCAGAACTAAAGGAGCTCAATGGTATTTTTTCCCGGGTTACCCTGAGCCAGCTCTAGTGTGGCTTATGCAATCAAAATTTTGTTTCTTTCAGTGCTGCCGATCCTTTGTGGGTTTTCGCTTATTCTAAAAATATGTATTTTCAGTGTGTCTAATGCCCAAGCCCCTTCCACAATTTTATACCACACAATGTTGCATATCTAAACTATTTCAAGAAGAGCCAGGTGATGGCCAGGTGTTTTCAGGTCGTTAAGACCAATCGCCTTTTTTTCAACGAAGTAGAGAACACTATCGAATTTATAACAAGGAAGCGCAATAAAGATGATTTTCAACGGTCTTATATGTCCACCTTTATGATTCAGTGTCAAATAAATATTGTTCGATGTTAATATGACTTATTATTATTTATGTTGTGATCCGTATACATTATTAATTATAATGCCTTAGGGCAATGCTAAGGTAAATTCTACCTTAGCCACTAAACCATTAGGCTCAGAATTGATTAGTGAGTTTGTGGTCCAAAAAATCCAAAACTATGCTGTCGATAGATATATAAAATATTGACATATAAAGATAACAAATGAAGGTGTCGTTAAGTTTCTATAAAATTAAGTGTTAATCAAGTAATATTTTAAGATCGCCATTCACGTTCTGTCTAGAGATTGCTGTATAATAAATGTTTAAATTCCTCTAGATTTGTACGAATTCGTTAGTGACACAAGAATGGGCATTTCTTTTTCATTTGTAAACCTGGCTTATGAACATTTTGCTTCAGAATACTTTTGCTTTCATGACAAAGCTCTATAGAGCCAGTGAAAAAAAAAACTCAAAAGTGAAAGGGCCCCTCCCTCCCCTTCATTCTTTAGTGGTTCTTCGTACCACTAAAGAATAAAAGAATTGGAAACAAATTCAGTAGTTTTTTCCACCTCACTGTGAAAACCTGGCTCCATGCGATGGTGAGAAATATGATTATGCAGAAAATCAACTTGGTAGACGTTTAAGGTGTCCGCAGACAACCCTTTAAGAGAGCCAGGTCATCAAAGATTAAATAAATCAGAACTAAAATCTCCTTTCAAAATGCATTTGACATTTCCTTTCACCAATCCCTGTAGAAAGTAACCAATCGACCACCAATCATTGGCCTGTTACTGAAAAACTTGTCCTATCCGTTACAGACCACACGGCAGAACAGTTGAAGCACAATAACATTAAATAACAAACCTTATCGCTATAGTAATAAATTTGTTATTGGCACATTAATCACTTACCATGAAATTCAATAAAGTCATATTCGACAGGCACCACCGAGCTTGGGACTTTAATTTGCAATTAATCAAGGCAAGAGTTAAATTAGGAGTTTCGTGCACGATCAACAAAAATGGATGCGCGTACGCAACGCTGCGTCCATAATGCGGGATGCATATTATTATTTGTTGGCATTATTCGGGTAATAAATGTTCGAATAATACTTTATTTATTATATGTAATAATATGGTGGAGGACTAATAAAGTCATAGTTGGTGTGAAGATTAAGATTTATGATTTGAGTCGATTTTTTGCTAGGTTGTATTAGTTTTATGGATTTAAAAGGTTTTAAGTTATGTTACTGGTTTGGTTAATCTATAAAATATAGGGTCACCTCTGGGGCTGCCAATATCAACGTCAATTGTAATCAATGATCAGATTTTTTATCAAAATTAGAACCTTTTTAAATAAGTCACAAATGCCAACTCCCGCGCACTCTACACGCATCTTTACCACACTTTATGGTGGGCAGTAAGTCAAAGGGGTCTGACGGGACGTCCAAGCCCCGATGGTCACTGGACGCGCCATAATTGAGAGGAATGACTCAATTTTAGCAATTTCAAAGTCCTCCCGGCAGATTGATGGATTACTGTTAATGTCCCTACGGAGAAAATATTGACTTCATAAATGATTTTTTGCTGCCATGAACATCGATTATTTTCAAATAAATTGGTAGGTAGCGTTAATTCAAGTTTCAAAGGTTATAAATGGATTTTGCACGGGATTAACTTAATTATCGTAATTGATTGCGGTTCGAGTGTTTTATACTGAGGCCGGTTGCAGTTGGCTGTGTTAACACAAATTGAAATTGACTGATTTTTCTATGCATAGTGGCGTTGTTTATATTTTATCAGAGTGCTTGATTAGTTGGGAGTTATTGTTAGAACAACGTGTCTTTAAAGGCTGTGTATCAAAATTCTTTTTCTTTTCTTTTTTGTTATGGTTTTCAAGAAGGGATACCCATTGTGCACGAATACACTTTTCCGAAAGTGAAATTGTGCATGCAAACAATTCAGTGGCTATCATAAGATAGAATCAGGTGAAGATTGTATTATTGAGTTATTTTCGGAAAATCAGGAAGGGACTTTCGTTGGATGACCGCGACTGCTGTAGTTCGAAAAACTCGTAATTATGAGCAATTTCTTCGTGTTGTCGATACAGATAAATTTACCGATTTGAGGCGGTCGATAGAGTCACCTTCCATGTGCACTTAGCCTTATATAAATTTATCTACATCCTTAAGAAATCCATCTATTTAACGCTTAATAAAGCTTGTTAAGTCCGACAATTTATCTCTCTAATAACTTTAAAGTTTACATTACGGTTGCATACGGTGCGACGTATTTCTTGTTACTGGTAATAAATCTATGTTTCCATGTCCGCTAATACTGAATGAAGTTTAGGTAAATGTACAAATTAGTGTTATAAATTCGCTTGTTGGTTTAAAGAAAAAGTAAGAAATGATATTTTATTTGGGACACGCCACGTCAAAAAAAAATTACTTTAAATCTAAAAAAATAATTAAAACATGGAAATCATGGAGATGGTTCGATGTGTTTATTGGTGCGGATGTCACTAGGGACCACTGGATCATCTCAGACTGCTTAAACAAAAACCATAACACCTGCATTACGAACAATGGCACCAGGAAAATAGGACACCCAATCTATACCCGTTGTGACCCCGTTGTCAAAAATCTTTTCTACTTAAGAGAATACTGCATTTGTTTTGACTTTTCCTGGGAATCACAGAAAAGTTCAACTAATTTCCAATTTCCTCCTCTTCAATGTATTTTGTTAGATTCATATTATTATTTTTAATGATCGTTAGGTTTGTAGCTCAGTGGTTATTTCTTTTATGATTTTTGAAATTCCGGCCTCCTGATTCTGTTTCAGCGAATTTCTCGTCTCGTAAATAATTTCTGTTATGGTGCAAAGTGCATACCTTAAGCTAAAGAGCGATGTTTATGCTATCGGATTTCAAAACCTCGTTTTGAATGACATGTCCCAACAAAATTCCGGAAGCCAAGAAAACACGTGGGCTAAACCTAGTTTCACAACCCGCTACAATTTACTTAATGATGCGTTAAATTAAATTCACTACCTAACTATAAAAGTCGATATCTATTAGTTTCGTATGTAGGTGTCCGGATTTCATTCGCCCACGGATTCCATACTAAACGGAATGTTATCGTTAATTGCATTTTTTGTTCGTGTTAATGTTGATCAATGTGTTGCGAGATAAAAATAGGTGTTGTTACATTCTACTTAGAGGATACTTAGTTTTATAATGGGTCTAATCTATGGTATGGCGTTTCATGCCAATTAGATGATAGTTAGCTTGTTACTCTCCGTATAATCGAGAACCTATGTAGTGTAGGAAGCGGCTTTGTCAAACCAATTCGTAATTTCAAAGCTAAGTGGGCACTGCTAATATTTGCTATGATTGTCTAAATTAATCAAGTACACCACTCTCCTTATGTCTTACCATTTAACATATTGACACGTGCGTGTCCTATTGTTGTTCAATAAGGTGAACTTTGAGCCATATTTATAAGAGACACAGGATTGTGTGTTCCACGTTCATCCCTTTGAACTTGTAACGCCTATCATATCATAAGGGATTTGTCAAACTACCATTCGATGCCTGAATTAAACCCGATTTCTATAATTCAATTAGATTTCTCTTTTTACCGGAAGATAAGATATGATAAGCTAAAATATATTTATTTGCTCAAACGTGTGTACACATACAAGAATAAAATGCATGCAGGATAACATAAAAAATATAAAGTTTCAGACATGTTTGCCACATACGAGTAGTATGACGTGCAAATATTATGAATGATTATGATTTTAAATTATTGATTTCAAGACAAATACTCAGTTACGCGAATCACAATAGCAAACATTAACAAATTATAAATGTCAATAGTTAAAAAATACAATAAAAAATAATACGAATGCAAAAATGCATCAAGTTTATGTCAAAATAAATGTATCTGTCAGAAATTAATTAATACTATAGTAAGCTTTGTTAACCAGATGACTTTAGCTGTTTCTTCAAATGAACATTATTAAGCTCCTTCCAACTTAAAAAAAGTAAAAAGTACGCGAGGCGTACACCTAATCCGCAATCGGAAGAACTATGCTCGTACATTAGTGATCTGCATAAACCGATCAGTCTTTCCCTCTTCTTCTTTGTAAGAGGAGTTAGATATCGCAGAGTACTGCCCGTACGTCGTCGGTCGAACTCGGTCGATCTAACCAAACATAACCAAGAATGTGAGTGCGTACACTACTTCAACCGACATCGCCCGATGACGTCCGCTAACTAGGTCTACACACTTCTTCTTTTACATATGTTTGGTTCGATCGACCAAGTTCGGCCGAAGACGGATTGGATGTACGCGAGAGGCTGTCTTGCCCATTTTTGAAGTTGTAATGAAAACTTCTGGTTTCCCTCAAAACCAATTAAACTTGTACAGAGCGTTCATATCTAACATTGGGTTATCTATCAAGTTTTATTGTCGTTAGGTAACCGGTATCCGAATGTTTTGACCGCAGTGCGGTTACAAAAGCGGATATTACCGTGTTTATTATATTACTTAAGGGCTAGTGTTTTGACTTTGTTCTTTTGTTTATAAAGTTTTTGTGATGAAGATGAAGAGAAAAGTACTAAGTTTCTTTGTTTTTGTTCTTTTCATTATCATTGGAAGCTTTCTTGCTGCTAGCAGCTGCTGAGAATCTTCTTACCAGATTTGTTTCAACTAAATTTAATGCTTCAAGTCCCTGGATAGTCTCAGAAAGCTGCCACGTTTCGGCTTGAAGTCGTTGTGGTTGCCAAACCAATCAATGCATGTAAAATTTTGGGCGGAATGACTGCCGACAGGTTTTTTTTTATGTCCATTAAAAATTCTCTCAAACTCTGCAAAAATGTGCTCCTTATAGGTATGGATTATAATTGCCAAACGCTGTTCAAATGATTGCATTGTCAGTAGATCCTGTCACTTTTAATGTTATACATTAAAATTGGAATGACATTACGGTCCATACAAATCCGACCAATTATTGCCGGTTGTCAAAATTCAAGCAAATGTGCATAACGGAACCGTTTCATTGTCGTCAGAAACAGCTTGTCTGTCAATCTATTCTGTAAGCACCTTTGGTATCGAACATTCTGCCCCTTAACACTTTGATAGTAGCCAGTTTAATGCGAAGTAAATAAATTAATTACGTTATAAATCTAGTCGCGATGTCGGGTAAAGCCACCTGTCACTTATCCGTTCCCTGTTACTATAATCATAACAAAAGTGTATTAGTTTAATGTATTAATCCGATTTTATTGTTTATTTATGGTCATTATACTGGTTGGTAGAGTAAAGAGCACGGCAAATGGATTTGGTGTCATTGAGGTGAGTGTTTTGTGTTTTTTTGACGAAACATTCAATTGAAACTTCTTGATTTTTTCTTCAGTCTGTATTGTATGCCTAAAGCAAAATACTGGTTTAAAGGCTGTCAGTTTCATTTATTTCTATGGAATATTGACACTGCCAGCTCTTGAATCGCGTTTTGGATGTGCTGTACGCGTTCAGTTTCATTGGTGAAATTCGCCCTAAGCTAACGAAACAAAAAAAAATAGTTTATGAAAATCTGTGTCTTCGAAACATGAGACATTTACTTTTTAAATACTTAGAATATACTTTTTATTAATGTACCCCGTATTAATGTTACTAACTTAGATCGTGGTTAAAGCAGAAAACACAGCGGGCCTGCTTTCTGGCCGATATATTTTCAAATTATTATCATGATTTTCCCTTTCGTATCATATTTTTTCCGTCAGTAAATAAATTTAAAAAAAACTCTAAGCTAAACGCCTGGCTCTCAAACATTGATGTCATTAAAGAAAGAAAATTTTGCAATAGTAAATTCAAGAACACGCTTCGAAAACGCACGTAGACGTCTACTGGGTCAAATTTAATTTGATAGCGAAATTCCACAGAGTTATAGACATCGATATTTATCTAATAATACATAATGAAACAAAAAAACGAACGTTTTATTTATTAGACTTTTTTTTTTGTTGTTGTTAAATATCAGTTTAATTTTTTTTTTTTTTTTTTTAACGTTGCCCCACACTAGGAATTACTCCTGTATCGTGGGTGCGTTCACAAACATGAAAACTCACATACACAAGACACCCAGACCCGGAACAACTATTTGTAGGTCATACAAATATTTGTTCCGTGCGGGAATCAGGAAATAATATTGTGCAGGAAATAATATTGTGTTAAACATAAGATAATCATGATAAACATATCATATGTAATATACCATACCCATCACCCATCACGTTTGCAATTTATTTTGACCATATAGAATCTTTCTCAATATATATCTTATAAAGTTTCATCAATATCTGATCTTGTCTTGCTGTTTCAAGCAACCAACCTAATTCAGTCTATCACTATCCACTGTTACACTCTCCCAAGTTGCCATAGACATCCTGGTGTCCCGCCTTCCGCATGCAATCTCCCCCATGCGACTTCTTAAGATCCATCTTGCTGGGGGGCATACCACGCCATGTTTGCTCCTGCTAGAAACGAAGACTTATTCTAGGAAAACAATATAATTTTCACCGAAAATTATACTTCTTTTAGTACATTTCGTATATCTAGCCCCGCGGGTTCATCAGAATTCCTCTGACGTAACTGCACAGTGAGTTGTGCGAACATTTTGTGATACAAAACAGATTTATTCATCATACTCTGTACAAGTTTTAGCTGTAGTTAGTTTTAATTGGCGCAATGTTTATTTTTTAACATTCAATCAAATGATGCGGGACTCAGTCGAGACTTGTCTGCGTTTTATTTAGGTTGATTCTTTTTTTGACTGTAAATAATAACTGACTGTTGTTTTATTTAATATTTCCAGTGAGTCCTATGCTCTTTAAATAAATATCTGTTATATTTTAATGCAGTTTTAACTTTCTAGAATTTTCCAGAGCATTCTTCTTCATTCATCAACTGCTCCAAACACTCCGCACTGCCACCGAGAGTTTTATATCACCATAATCATTTCAGTCGTAAGCCGTCCACTGCTGGTCATAGGCCTCCCCCTAGCACCGCCACTTCGACCGGTTCTGTGCTTCCCGCATCCAGCAGATTCCTGCGGCCTTCACAAGGTCATCGGTCCACCTTGTGGGAGGCCTTCCAACGCTATGTCTTCCGGTACGCGGTCGCCACTCCAGAACCTTTCAGCCCCATCGGCCATCTGTGACTAATGTGCCCTGTTCACTGCCACTTAAGATTGGCAATTCTTCGGCCTATGTCGGTTACTTTGGTTCTCCGGCGGATCTCTTTGTTTCTGATTCGATCACGTAGGGAAACTCCAAGCATAGCCCTCTCTATTGCCCTTTGGGTGACTTTAAGCTTTCTGATAAGGCCCATTGTGAGCGACCACGTTCCAGTGCCATTTGTCATCACTGGCAACACGCACTTGTCAAAGACTCGTCTTGAGACACTGCGGTATGTGGGACGAGAAGATATTGCGTAGCTTCCCGAACGCTGCCCAGCCGAGTCGAATTCGACGATTGACCTCTTTCTCGAAGTTGGGCCTACTTAACTGGACAATTTGTCCTATCAACATCAAATCCTGTGAAAAGCATGTCAATACGAAAATCAAAGGAAAGTGTTGAGGAAGTCCATCAGAATAATCACCAACCACCAACGAGGATTGCTTTTATTATTGCTCAATTTAAAGCAATGCTCACGATAGCCAGCCTAGACCAAAACACAAAAAAAAGACACGACAGCTGATTCAAATGACACACACCACCCAATTTTACCTACACGATAAAAAAAAAAACGAAGCGGCATACCGGTGCGTATGAAACTAGTTCATTTAGCACTCGGTGCGATGCCCTGTCGTACTGCCACCCGCACAAGTTTGCCGTCCGCTTAGCGGTGCGTCGCTAACTATCTGTTACTTGTAGCTGAGGTACATGGGACAGATGCGGATTTAGGTAGAAAAGGCGTTTGATGGAGTTGGAAAAAGTTTTTTATTCGTAATCTTACGCCGTAATAAGACTAGGGTTGCCATCCGTCCGGATTTCATCGGATTTGTCCTAGTTTGGATGGAGAGCGAAATTAAATATGAGCCTTAATTATTGTAAGCTTTTGGTAAGTTACCCAGCGTATCTAGCAAATAACTGTTTCATCATTTTGCAACCAACCAAAACCAGATTAAAATGAAAATGTTCCAAGTATATTAAGTTCGCATAGAGATTGGATCATCTATTAAAAAGCTTATAACTATTAAATAATAGTTCGCTTAAGTAATAACCAAACAACTATCTCAATCGAGAGCAGTGGTGGCCCAGTGGTAACGGCCGCGACTTACGAGGTGTAAGTCTTAGGTTCGAACCCAGACAGGCGCTTTACTTTGTGTAAATTATTTCATCACCACTGCTCTCAAAACGGTGAAGGAAAACATCGTGAGGAAACCGGCACGTCTAAGAACCAAAAATTCGAAGACATGTGACATCTACCAACCCGCACTGGGCCCGCGTGGTGGATTACGGCCCACTCCCTCTCACAGAGAGGAGTCCTGTGTCCCAGCAGTTGGAACAAATTAGGCTGATTATGTATCTCAATCAAAGCGTTTCATAAACTCATTCTAAAGTCAGATCTACGTCAATTTCATAGTCTATGCCACTGAACATTCAGAGGATGGGCGTGCGTCATTGTGCGTAGTATTTCAACAATTATCGCATCCAGACCATTATGGTTTGACACAAACTACTGTGGCGCTAAATCCACATGGATGACGAATTGGCTTCAATGTGGTCAGAGTTGCTGACGAAGAATGGAAGTGCTTGGCGAAGCCTTGAGTAACTGCGAATAAGTTTTGGTCAAAAAGTAACAAGGATAAATCAAATTATTCGATTGTAAACTGTAGACTGCTAGTCTAAGGGTTAGTTTCACCATGATGTGTTTATTCTAAATGTCCCGTTTAGCCATTTTGTGAAATTGGACCTAATTCTCTTGAAAACCGCATCCTATTATTCGCTTCAGTTTCTACGCTGTCAGTTCGGTCAAATTTTACAGAACAGCAATCAAAGCAAATAGTACCATATAAATCTGTGACTTCCTATAGTAGTTACTACTGTGGGTAAATAAGACACAACAAACATATTGCTGAACTTCCGCCAATTCCAAAATTGAAGAGTGAAACTTACAAAACAACTTCAAATGACAAAATATCGAAAGCTAACACACGACTACACTTTCGAAAGCGTAAAGCGACCTAACAATACGTACGGGACGGTCTCAGACCCAATTTTAACGACATGTCAAACAGAACCATAGCCGCTACATGCCATAGCCGCCATGAGAGTTCATGATGCGGCCGCTAAAACGAACAGACAACATTGCTCATAGGCACATAAACTTTTAAAAGTGTTTACTTCCATACAGTGACAGAGCAATCTAGTATGACGATTGCGGATTGTTGACTGATGCCTCTAGAACTGTTCCAGCCACCCTTACTGCTAACAAAATACAGTTCATTTTCTTTAAAGTTTTCTAAAATGTATTTGTGTATAGTAATGGTAATAATGTTTACAGTTAAGTCGTCATGCAGCCGCTAATCGCGTCGAAGTCGCGCGTTAGCGCCTCGCCCGGTGTCCACAAACAGTGTCATTCATTGTCACCCTAGTTGAATAGAGGCCTTTCCTGATGGATGGTTAAAAGGCTTTCAGTTTGTTATTAATGTTTTGCGGTGAATATGTCACGTTTTGTTAAGTACGTGAATTTCAAGCGCTGATTCATTACTGTCAAGGTCACCTTTTCAGTGTAAGTAAATAAAACAAAAGAAAAAGCTCTAAAGTTGACTATTTTCATTTTTAACTCGACCCGTGTTAATTTTTTTTTTGGAAAGTACAAATATAGGTACAGAACCTTATAAGGTAGTTCGATTAATCTCCTTAGTTCAGATATTTGCAATTGTTGATTGCAATGGTTGATTGACTGTTGCAAGATCATGCTAAGTTATCTTCCAAATAAGCACCAAATAAAAACAAATCAATTTCGCTTTCTAACACCTCGAGATATTTCAGCCAGTCAGCCAGTCTTGTAAACAATTACATATAAATCTCAGGTCCGTTAGCCACAAATATCTTTCGTCGCTCTAAACGACAGGACCGCGTGCCAAGTCAATTGTTGTCATAGGTCAGGGTTAAACTGACGCTTTGTCACTGCGTCACCACCTGATACTTGAGACAACTGACGGATGGAGCGTTAAACCGTGAAGGGTCGTTTTCGCTTGTGGCAATCGTTGCTACTTTGGGAACCAGCTCACAGTACTGATACAGTCTAAGAAAAGACAACTTTTTTATTTCCCTGGTAATTGCTGCGGATGCGCGGCATATACAAAAGTAAGAAGGAAACTGATGGGAACTCATATTAGAACGTTTCCGAACGAAGCATGGTTAATTTATATTGCAGTGCTTACCGTTTTGTGTTAGTGAGTCCTCTGAGAGCGTAGTAGAAGTAAAGGTATGATGTGTGACACATGCACGGAAAGCTGGATTGGCCTAACAGGGAAAAGGCGTGTATATTTCATTCTGTTTCACCCAGAAACAGCATGATATAAAGCAGCAGCTTCAAATAAATTTTAAGACGAATGGCTACACTAAAAACTACTTGATACCTCTGGCTCTTCGTACCGAAAATTATCACTAGACAGGGCCGAGCAATTTTAGTTTATTTTTTCACCAAATAGCATCATGAAGTCTGCCAGATTCTGTAAAATTCTCACCATGAAAACTTAGGTCAAGTGATCTGCCAATATTCTCAACAAAAAAATAAAGTACCCATATCTTCTCATCGCCATCGGTTGGAATGGTGTGATTTTTACAGAGTGGCAGACTTCAGGATGTTATTTGGTGAAAAAAGTGTAGAGGGTACATGCTATTACTGTTGGCATGACATTACAGAGAAGAGGCATCAGGCTGAACTGATCATAATGACAGTTGTACTAGGACGATACTGGTTCTTACATTTAAAAACCAATTTGAACCAATTAAACATTTGGTTGTTGCTCAGTGACGTCGCGTCGTCGAAAAAGTCGCGTTACCTGAAAAGATTTATGATCTTGTCCAGCACAGTTTCAAAAAAAGAACTAGGTTTATAGAGTTCTATTATGTAATAATAGGTGCTACAAGAGAAATCGGGGCTATCATTAGAGTCGACTAGAACTGATTTAGATTTGTTTTTCCAAAGTTGGGTCATGCAAAAGCTGTCGTAAATAACTTACTGAGGATTATAGAAGATTTATTTAAGTACGTATTAATGCAAAGGATGAGTCTGGCTTCCTTAAAATTAAATCAAAGACTCCTCTTTGATGCAATCATAATCCATAACCCTTTAACTTTTAACCAACCACACAGTTGATTGTTTAATAATTCCTTAGCATACTTCTATGCGACAAGTGCTTTCAGTTGGTTAGTATTGGTGTCATTATATCTAACCATTTCCTCGCCTTCAGACCAGATGGGGCTTTGAAGAATAATTAATTGACAAACGACTTATCACAGCTAATTTATTCGTCTGAGTATACAGAGGTGTGTCGCCACTTTGGCAAAACTCCATTTTGCCTCACTCCATTGGAAATTAAACTCTAATGTGGTATCGATAAAGTTGATTTTTAGTTATTTGGTTTCTGGATTTGGATGAGAGAATCTTGGTGTTAGAAACACCTAAATTTTAGCCAAAATAAATTCGGCTCCGTTTTGTGACGTAATCGTAACTGTACTAGTTTGACGTATAATTTATATATTATTATTTAAGTAACTAAAATTGGATACGACGCTGTAAATACGTGCTGAAACGTATAAAATAAATTTAATTTGATATTGTAAAGATCACTCCAACATACGGTTTTTCCTTACCTTAAAAGCTACTAACATAGGTGACGTACGAGTATGTTTTGAAATTTAAAAGTTTACATTGGAGTTGTTAGCCTATGTTCGCACGGACGTAAATATGTCGCGGCGGGATTTTATCGCGCACTGGATTTTCAACTCTCGGAGTTTAGCCGAGCGTTCAGAATCTAAAAGAGTGCATCCCAAATTCACGTCGTAAAACACTGTTGGATTTTCAACTCTCGGCGTTAAGCAGAGCGTTAAAAATCCAGTGTGCGATAAAATCCCTTTGCGATATTTTTACGTCCGTGCTTACGTAGACTTATTCATATTCCTTACTTTTCTCAAATACTGACTACCTACAATCACCTTGCTGATGATATTTATAATACAAAAAGTGACAAAACGATCGTAATCTATACAAATAAGTAAAATTGAAGTGTCTGTTTTTACAAACTGTTACTTTGACATTGTGCTGTTATTTTGACATTACTGTCAAAATAACAGCATTTTACTAAATGCCTATGAAAGTATTTACGGTACCTGTAAATAAAAAAAAAATTTACGTTTGTCTGTCTGTCTGTTGTTCCCTGGGAAAGGACTTTTTTATCGACATACGATGCGGGCGAAGCCACGGGCGGAAGCTAGTTATAAGTAAAATTTATTTAAGCGTTTTGTGAACAGCGCTTAGTACATCATTTATAAAATGAAAATGTAAAGGGATCCTGGTGTCCTGAAACACAGGCCACGAGCCTAGCTTAGGCACCAGTCTCCCACAATATATGTACTTACCAGAATTATGTATCTTTCTCGAATCTGACCAATGTAAAATAATTTATGTATATTGTGGTGAGAAAAATAAAGTTGATTGATTGATTGATTGAATGAATTGTTGGGTAAATTATTATTAAAAGTGTGTATGTGGAAACATGTCTCAACAGTTTTTATTTTGAAACTGATATTATAAGATTAGGAATTATTTAAAATTTTTGAAGTAAGACATCAATTAACACTAAATTAAAAAGCAAATGATGCTTAACGTTTTAGGTCAACCAACAAATAAATATTACAGTATAATAAATATTGAATTCTAAATTTAACATAGAGCTGCTAATTTTATTACTTTTATTAGAGAAGCTGTAAATCAATTTGATTTTTATTGATATTGCTTTATTCTCGGGAGATCAAAAAGTAGATTAAGATTATTAATTTTAGTGTTGATTGTTATCTACAAAAAACCGGCTAATGAAGGGTTCCGTACTTGATATTAATTTAACCAAATTTATTCTCCCATACATCATTATACGTCACAGTCAATTCTCCAACTGCAAATGTAAGTTAGAAATCGTATTTTTTTTTTGTATAAAACTAAAAAATTACGATTTTCGGACTTTTTACTTAAACTTGTGCTGTGAGACCTTGCTTGCGTCTTGCCATATGATAATTCTAGGTCAACGGTAAGTACCCTATAAGTTTTGATTTATTTGCGAGTATCAAAATATGTCGCATAAATCACCGTATTTTTTATTGCGTTGACTAAGCAGTTTGGTTTTTTTGAGCTCCTAGGGACCGTAGACTTACGTATCAACTTGATACCACACGCTCTTGAGAAAAATGGTCGTCACAGACAAACAGACAGACGGACAATTAAGTGATACTTTAAGGGTTCCGTTTTTTCTTTTGAGGTACGGAATCCTAAAAGAAAATATTGTTAAGGTTTCTATGTTTATTTCAAGTGTTTCGTAGTTACTGTTCAGTCTTACCAAGGGGTATCATATAACCCAGTAACGGTTTGTGGGAGTCAGGAGTCAGAAACGCAGTCGCTCCATGTAAAATTCTGATATCCAGCTGCATCTGGGGGCCTCCATCTGTCTCCATCAGTCCATCAACGAAGATTTTTGGAACAGGAAAGGGACAACTGTCAAATCGTGTTGTGATACATTCTTAGTTCAGGACCCGAACTTATCTCATATCCGTAGGAGATACGGAGTAGAACACGCCTGAAAGTTTCGTCGAAACTACGGAGTTCGTGCTTTGGGTGTAGACCCCCTGGTTAGAGTAGGAAGCCACCCCAACATACCTACTTTGGAAGGCTGGAAGTTGACTAACAAAGAGTTCTCACTCTGTGTCTGTGATGCCTTGTTTCAAACTCTAAGAGCATCTTTACCTTTTCCGTTTAGCTTAGACCTTCGCCGTTACGTAAATCATCACCACGAATTCTGTAGATGCATTTATAAAGTTTTCTAAACTCCAAATTTAAAGAAAGCTAAAACCTCAGTTACCTGGGAAATGTTTCCTTAAAACTATAACAACAACCTGACAAGGGCCCCGAAACAAAACAATCGCATTGCACATTTTCTCTAAAAACAATTTTACCTGCATCAAGTAAACGATTTAAAACAAACTACCATCTTCCTTTTGTCTCGAACAAAACAGCTACACCTTCACTCAGAGCTTGATTCTGTGCCTATCCCATAAGACATAAAGCGCGTTTCCCCATTGGACATACATCGCCAAGTGTCAGCGCGTGCGCATTGAGATGCCACTCGCGCGCACCGATTGATTCAGCTAATATAAGCGTTCGTAATGATGATTTTCTAACTTGAAATGCGTTAAGTAGTTTAGAGATGAGAAAATGGTTGGTTTTCTTACGAGGTACTACGAGTACATTGAAAAAGCTTCCACAATCTATGATACCTTGCCAACCTTGCTGATTGGATCTTCATTAAAAGTATGAGCTAAGAATAACTAATTCGTTCTTTACGAGAGATGAAAAATACAAGAAAATTGTATGGTTTTCCATTTATTTTCCTGGCTACTGAAGCATTAGCATAGCATGACATAATTTGCCTATAATGTTCCCTCTGCAGGGGCACAGGGCTTTCTGTGAGAGGAAGTGGGCCGAAATCCACCTCACGGGCCCTGTGCGGTTTGGTGGATGCCACACATCTTCGATTGAGTTTTAGGACATGCCAGATTCCTCACGATGATTTCCTTGAGAGCAGTGGTGATGAAATAAATGTACACATAATACAGTGCCTGTCTGAGTTCGAACCTACGACTTACAACTCATTTTCATCATCGAGTCGTTGAGCTCGAGGCGTTGGCACAAACTGGTAGGCTAATTTCATAAATGAAGAAAACCTGTTTTTCTACCTAAGCCAACAAAGTATATCTTATATTAACGAAACAAAAACATTTAGTGTTTGATAGATTGTTAGATCTCAAATCAAATATCAGTATTGGTCAGAAGTCCCATGAAAAAAATATTACATACTATCAATATACCGTTGACCCAATTATACCGACTTGCTATTTTGCCAACTCTTGACAGGTTTCCATACGAACACTATACTCATCCGTTTAAATATTTACTTCTTCTCAGAATATGGTATCTGCTCGACATTTTATTATTTCTGACTTACAATGAGTACAAGTATAAAATTGACACAATATCATAAGCACAGACGACGCAGCCAATGTGTGGTCAATAGACAGTCCCTTGACTCCCCTTCATGGAGGGAGGGAAAAACGGTGACTACCCTTAGAAGCACAGTTCATCATTCTTTAGTTACATCACCTGTTCTAATACTGTCGTTCATAACCATCCTCAAACTACGTACGCGTGGGAAGACCTCGGAAAACAATTCAGCTAACGTAAGCATTGTTGATGATTATCAAACACATGACGCAAATCATGATTTTAATAGGTTTAGTTTTAGCCATCTTTCAACGGGATTTCTAGTAGCTGACAAATCAGCTTCCTATTAACTTGTCGAAAGATTTGCTATGTAAATATGGATTGATAAAAAAAAACTTGACTGAGGTCATTTAACTTTATTTAAGGTATCGGCAGTGATCCATTCTAGACTGTAGGTAGATTTGTTTCTTACATCTTCTCTGCCAAAATAAGCTTTCAACTGAGAAACTGACGCTCCAAGAAAAGTGTTTGTTACTGAACCATCTATTGTCCTTAGCGGTTTGTTAGAAAAACAAGGTTCAGACAGCATCTGTCTGACATTAATACTGAAATGGACCTTTTTGCCGCAGCCGTGAGACACAAATTCACTTTTATTGTATTTTGTGTTTCCCGAACTTTTGCCCCATAAATTGTATGCTTTGTTTCTTTCTTTTTCAAATTAAGGATACTTTTTTCATCAAAATATCGTAGTTATAAGAAAACCATTAGCAGTACCTTTGTACTGAAATTGTAATTATGTCGTAACCCTTTGTATTTTACTGTGTGTAGATAAATAATAAAATTACTAAATAAAACCTCGTCAAAAGAACCAATTATCAAAAATACAAATAGGTACCTTTGAGGTTCTCAATTGCGTCCTTCACTAACTATAAGATTCAATTGCTGAAACATGGAGTTTGTTGTACCAAGAATTCAAACATCAATCTGCATGGTCCTCATATGGTCTGACCAAGATTATGTCAGCACTTTAAAAGAGTCTCTGAGTTTGTTACGGTCTTTCTTGTCAGAGTAGTCGGATAAGAATCACAGAACACATATTATTTGTCATTATTTAATTGAATCCATTTTGTTACTTCTACATTATGCAATCTACAAGTGTAGTGACAACAAGCGAAAGTACGCGCGCTAATCGGCGCTCAAGTTGTCTCCGTTAGATGGTATTAACTATGTAGATAATGTAGGTTATCGTTCCGGTCACTGTTTAATCTTAACCTGGTGCTTGCACTTATCAGCCTAGAATTTTCTGACTTTGTTGAGATCGAAGATGTGCCCAGAAGATGCCTGTTCGCTCTTGGTTTCCAGGCAGACTGTTTATCTTAATCTGACTGTATCCACATATATTTAATTGCCGTGGGACCTTCGCAAGCTAATTACGTCACCAATTAACTGCCCCGTTGGTCTCGTGGTCGCAAGCGCGACTGCTGAGGTCGGTTCGATTCCCAGGTCGGGCAAAGTGTTAATGGGTTTTTCCATTAGGGATTTCTTAGTGACAGCCCGGAGTTTGGAAGTTGGCTGTGTGATACCCCCCGTGCCTCGGAAAGGCATTAAGCCATTGGTGCTGTTCCTGATCTATCTGCGGTCGTGTCGGATTGCCGTGTCATCGGACTATGAGAGTGAGGGAAGAATGAGAGCACACAGACACAGGTGTGTCTACGCACAAAATTGTGCACTATAATATATCGGGAATGAGAGCACACAGACACAAGTGTGTCTACGCACAAAATTGTGCACTATAATATATCGGGAATGAGAGCACACAAACACAGGTGTGTCTACGCACAAAATTGTGCAATATAATATATCTGCGTAGATGGCCGCCATGGTCTGGAGGTCCCATGGCAGTTGAAGGAAGCCTCAATGTCTGACGATCTATCTTACTTTTGGGTGACGTGTAATAAATAGATGGAGTACTATTACACGTCGTGGAAAAATCGCTACACGAATCAACTTCCATGTGGTCTTCCAAACCTTATGACGGCAGGTCACCCAATATTTATAAAAATCGACAGACATGGGGCATTCCGCCTGCCGCCGAAAGGCAGCGATCCGTTTACGGGAATACACCATTCCTGAAACAAATATTTGCCACGACCTAGGACTACAAGTACGAAAGGTACGAGACCAAGCGATAAGTACAGAAAAGAACTGGGACGCGCAATACACTAAAATTCATCACCGAATAATAGCACCAGCCACAGTAAAAACACCCAAAACATAATTCCGAATACCGTCGACATTACGTTTACCGCTATCATCGTTGTATGAAGTATTACGAAACACCAGTTCAACAAATGTAAACACAACTAATACCGTGGGGGTTAATAAAATCATTTTGTAAACCAACCTGTAATTCACAGATCTGTTTTGGTCGTAACTTACGTACTCCTTGACTTTTACTGCTGTACTTGGCGTTCATTTTTACTGTTGTTGTAACAAGGCCGTCTAGTATACCATGAAAACAGAATTATTTCTGTTAATCTCGAATATTCTGTAGAATAGAAGTAGGAATGGGTGTGTTGTTACCTGTTTTTCCTTGTAAAAAAAGAAAGGTGATTTGATTTTTCTACGGACGAAAAGCACGTGGTTATCGACGTAAATATGGTTATGTGATATTATGCGATGATACTACTGTAATATCAGTACATTGAAAAACGTTTTTTGATAGTAAATCATAGAAACTTTCATGTTCTTATGTAAACTGGAGAACGTGCGCCGGTTAGAGACTATCACAACAATACTGAAAAGTTGATAGCCGTAGTAACTACATATATAAGTTTCAAGATAGAAACAGAAAAAATGGAACACTCCAGAATTTACTGTATCACTTAATGCAATAATAATAATAATACCAGCCTATTATTGTCCCACTGCAGGGCAAAGGCCTCTTCTGAGAAGGCACGAGCATTGATCACCTCGCTGGTTCAAGACCGGGTTGGCGATTTCAGACTTATAAAGTCCAGGTTTCCTCACGATGTTTTCCATCACCGATGTCAATAATGTCCAAGATAAACTCAGAAAGTACGAATGAATTGAAAAAGTCACATTGGTCCTGCAAACTTCAGTTTAATTTTGGCTAAAATAAGAATCACGTGCAAAATATTTTCTTTTCGCGAAAACATGAATAAAATTAAAAAAATGAGACGCTAAGAATTTGTATTACATTAAACTATTTAACGTAAAACATTCAATAAAGGTAACATTTGAAAAAAGTGCAGCATAAACATTTCTAGTTTGAAATAACGAAGACCGATTGCTATCAAATCTCGGTTGATTGAACAGTGTCAGATAAACGGATGATATTGTAACTAACTCTTACTTACTTTTAACGGGATCGACTTTCTACGAGAATCGATTCCGGGAAGCAGCAGACGGGTCTAAATTTATTCGAACTAGCTTCGCACTCGATACTCTGACAATGAACTCTAATCGAGTAAACAATGGATCTGTCGGCGCGACCTGGCGCTCGCTTGTCGACGCTTGCGTGGCGGATCGTAAATCGATACCTAGTTAAAAGAACTACACTAGTCGTATTGAGTGAGTCGACTTTTATGACTGATTCTGTGATTATGAAACTTTTGAATTGGGTATCTGTTGATAGATATATGGCAGCTAAGTAGGTGAATCAATACTTGAAAATTTATGTGTTTAGCTTACTATATACAACGGCCAGCAATTCTGATTAGCAACTAAAAATAAATATTGGATGTTTTAAATATGAATAATATAAATAATCTTTTCTATCCTACACTTTCAACTAAAGATGAATATGGATGGTTGTAAGAGGAGGAAGACCAAAAAACCGATTAATAGAGTAAAGGATCACTGAACCATCCACTCAGTCCACCATTTTTCCCGAAATCCAGATAGAATATTTTTTTCCCACACCTGTTTAAAACGTTATTCTTTTGTCTCAGGGCGTCTGGCAGCGCAGTGATATTAGACCCTCGTATGATTTGCAAGAAGAACCGACGGACGAGGGGTCGACTGGCTCAAATCTGCAGGAACGAGACAGGGCTACTGAAGGAGATAACCAGGGGAGTGACCCTGGGCGCCACGGAGTGCGCACACCAGTTCAGGAATAGAAGGTGGAACTGTACCACACAGAGACGGAGTATGAGGAAGATACTCATGAGAGGTAAGATAAAAGAAATTAAAACAATGAAACAGAATGATGGCCCTGTACTGCTATTCTGTAACCATCGCACAGTGAAAACTTAGGTGAAGTGAGCGTGGAGTGAGCTGACAGTGCCACTGATGCTAGAGATTGCCAACATGTCGATTCTGTAAAAATCTCACCGTGAAGTCATGCGTGGAGTAAGTTGTCAGTGTCACCCCGTCTTGATCAATCCCTAGCATCAGTGGCTCTGACAGCTAACTCCACACTCACTTAGCTACGTTTTTACGGTGATATGGTTACAGGTTATTAATACATTACTGGCATTAGGTTATGAGTTATTAGCAGTGACAGCTGCTGACTTCACGCAGACAGCCATGATCTCTTCACCAGCCGTTACTCTGTATAAATCTCAATTTTAAAACTCAGGTGATGTATGTTTGAAGTGAGCAATCATTTCACCTTATGCTAAAGATTTGCACAGTTGACAGCTCACTGCAATCTCCACTTCACCTATGCTTTTACGGTGAGATTTTTACAGAATAGAACGAAAGGAAATCCTAAAAACGTAAGATAAGATAAGATAAGATAAGATAAGATAAGATCATTTATTTGTCAAACATGCGTTTACATAAACTGACTAATCAGACATGCAAGGTATTGAGGTAATAGTATGTTGTGTGCGTCCATGTTTTACCAATAACGGCGTACAAATTTTGTGGGTATAGAAGATTACATTAAATTGCATTTTTCTTAATCATTTTAAATTTCATTACAAATTACAAAACAAATAAATAATAATTTATGTCAAGATTTTATAGGTATATTATAGTCAACATAGATTAAATTATTCCCAGGATATTCATTATTATGCAGTCAAATAGAATAATTCAAAATTGATACAAAATTCAAAATGTTATTCTTATCTATATATTGGAAGTCGGAATAGAAAAGTCCTTTTCATTTAAAAAATCTATAACATTGTAATATATTTTACTAACTAAAAAAATTCTCAGCTTATTTTTCAAAAGTGACAAGGGCAATAAAGTGATTTGATTGAAGTGATTTTTGAGAGACTTGTTCCTGATAAAGTTTATCCTCTAGTACATAATAACATAATTCCACAACAACATGGTTTCGTTTCAACCTGATAACACGGACTTTCAAAAATCTTTTGACAAAGTGGACCATCAATTGCTGTTAAGTAAAATTGCCTTTTTTGGCATACGTGGCAACCTATTGTGATGGTCCTCTTCTTACGTTCTTAACAGATCTCAGAAAGTTGTGATAAACGAATTTAATTCTGCGAACTTAAATGTTACTTCCGGTGTTCCTCAGGGCTCTATACTGGGTCCTCTTTTGTGTAAAAAAATAAACTTAAATTGAGCATATCTAAATGTCATTGCATTAGTTTAAAAAAAATTTAAACTTAATTAAATATGCATATTCATTGAACAATATAGATCTAGCAAGAGAAACAGTGGTTCGTGATCTTTGTGTTCTATTAGATGATAAAAACCATCTTGATGCTCAAATTGCTAAAATTGTGAACAATGCTATTCGTATGTACGGTTTTGTGATGAGATCGGCTCAGGAATTTACACGCTTTGGTACTTTTTTGTACCTATACATAACTTTGGTCAGGTCTCAGTTGGAGTAAGCGGTCCCGTTGTGGAATCCCTTCTATGAAAAATATTATTATATGATCGAAAAAATACAACGAAAATTTTTAAAGACTATGCATTTCCGTTGTTTTCGTACGTATGCATCTTACAGCGACTTACTGAATTACTATAAGCTTCAAAACCTTAAATCTAGACGTATAATGTTGGAATCGACGTTTTTGTTTGATTTATGTGACAATTTATATGATTGTATAGACATAAGCAATAGAGTAAGTTATGTAGTACCCAGAACTACTATATGTCGAGGTGTGCGCGCGCGACCGCTGTTTTCTGTATCCCCCTGTCGATCAAACGAAGGATCGCGAGCACCCCTACGACGTCTTACTATTCAATTCAATAAGATTTTCCGGGATATAGAACTCTTTGCCGTTTCCGCTGGAAAATTAAGAAGTATAGCGCCCGACTGACAGGTTGTGCTCTCTGATGGTGCAGAAAATTATAGCAGAATTATGTATATATAAAATCCTAAATCATAATTTCTATTTTCAAAATTCTATTACATCTTCTTTCTCATTTTATTTTTTCACCTGTATATGTTTTAGTTTATTTTTATTTATCCATACTGTGCATTCAATGTAGGTAATTCATATCGTACGCCGTTCGTGTTTATTTAACTTTTTTGTATTATGTAGAAAATGTTGTTGGTTAAACATTTATGCTCCTATTTTAGTTTTTAGTTCTATACCATACATTTTAAAATGTGTAACCGTTTATTTTCCCAAATAAAATAAAATAAAAATAAAATTGATTATTGCCAAGACTGAGGCGGGTTACTGTAAAAGCATAGCCTTATTTATAGGAAAAAAAGGAAATGTATTTGTGTAAGTAAATGAGTAATAATTACAGCACGATCAATAGCCGTTGTAGAATGTAAGATAAAGACAAAATATCACCACATTTGGCTTCAAAGAACAAGACAATACCTCACTACTCGTACTCCAGAGTTTAGAAAATCAATAGCATCCAATATATGCAATTTAAAACCATTATTAATGATAAATCGTGAATACTAAAGTTGTTGAATATTATAATAGTTACGAAAGATATAAATGTCTACTTTCACATCACAAAGGTTAAGGCTTACTGGGTATCTACAGAATGTCACACAGCTCCTCACGTTTTGATAATAAATATCTTGTTATAAACCTACTGCTTGCACGAATACATGTCCTGAAAAATTGAGGGCTTAATCTGTTTGTCGTGCTTTGTTTATATGTTGTCTCTATCTTTGTTAATGATGATATAGACACGTCCAGTACGTGTGTCTTAGAACTGATGGTTATGGCAATCTATTGGAAGGGGATTTCGTAGATTTTTGCAAAAGCAATGAAATAATATGTCGTGTCGTTATGGCCTAGTAGTAACGACCTCGCCTCTCATGCACGAGGTTGTGGGTTCAAATCCGGGCAAGTACCAATGCGAGTTTTTCATTTCATATGTACTTTCTGAGTTTATCTTTGACCGGGACTTATAGTTAATATAAGTATGAAATCGCCAACCAGTCTTGAGCAAGCGTGGTGGTCAACGAGCATTGATCACCACGCTTGCTCAAGACGGGTTGGCGATTGCTTCTCTGTTTGAGAAGAGGCCATTGCCCTGCAGTGCGACAATAATAGGCTGGTATTATTATTTTAAGAAGACTTCTTCAGGGTGCTGTAAGGATAATGAAATAAAAACTCGTAGAAATGTTCACCACAATGACCCACAAACCCAACAACGGATTTAATACACAGTTCTAGGCACGGAGGACTTTTAATGTTTTACTAGACCCGGACGCAGTGGTGATCGCAGTTTTGATTAACAAAACCTACTGGATTGGTTGGTAGCGTTCGGGAAGCTGCGTATTATTTTCTCGTCTCACATACCACAGAGTCTAAAGACGAAAGTCTTTGACCAGTGCGTGTTGGCAGTGATGACGTTTGGCGCTGAAACGTGGGCGCTCACAATGGGCCTCATTAGAAAGCTGATAGTCACCCAAAGGGCAATGGAGAGGGCTATGCTTAGAGGTTCCCTACAGATCGAATCAGAAATGAGGAGTTCCGTTGGAGAACCAAGGTAACCGACATAGCCCGAAGAATTGCCAAGTTAAGTGGCAGCCGGCAGGGCACATTTCTTACAGAATGTATGGCCGATGAGACTGAAAGAGTCTGGAGTTACGACCGCGTATCGGAAGACAAGACGGACCGATGACCTGGTGAAGGCCGCAGGAATCCGCTGGATACAGGGTCACGGGAAATTCGAAAGAGATAACCGTGGCCCTGGCACAGGGAACTGAAGGAACACGGGTGGGTTTTAGTCAGTAAAAGTCTGACACGCCCTCCCGGAGCGGGAGAAGTCATTTGATGATTTCCCAACCAAAAAAAAAAAATGGAATCCGCTGGATAAGATAAGCACAAAACCGGTCGTATCGGCGATGCTACAGGGAAAGCCTATGTCCAGCAGTGAACGTATTTCGGCTGCAATGATGATGATGATGAATGGCTGGATTGATTTCCAAATTTACAAGCAAATACATGCAAATAGTAGTTGACAAAGTTATATCTAAAAATTTATATCAGTTCCAAAACCAAATAACCCCTAATTACACATCCAAGTTCCATAAAACAATCTCAAACAAAACGTCTCGATCCAAATCGATACAAAAAGGATCGTCAAATAGTTATATAAATTATCGATATCGCCGTCGATGAGTTCACCAACATTTAAGATGCTGTAGGATGAGGGCTGCTACCTGCTTACCTTTATTAGTCGATGGACAAAAGAATGCAAAACGTGTTAAATCGTACTGATGGATATCGGAACCTAATTCGATTAGGCCAAAGGAGTTGATTTTTATGCGACCGGTCGTTTATCTATACGAATGGTTTAGGGACGTGCCTGATGTCAATGTGATGATGATTTTGTTGGAGATATCGATGTTTGTTGTGGTGAAGCATTTTGTTTTAACCTACATTTAGAAAAGGCTCTATTCGTCGTAATGTTAGGCTTATGTTGACAAAACTCCTGAAAAAATAACCCTGGTATAACAACGGCTTTGTTGATATTATTGTAATTTTACTTTCTTACAATGTTTCAGAAGCCATTTAAAACTTGATAGTTTTATTTCGCGTTATCAAATTCTTGGACGTTGTAACATCGTATCGAGCGGTCCTAATTTGTTTTAGAGTCACTCATAATTTAGTAATGAATTCCAGTTAGCAGGCAATTATGTAGAAAGACAGCTCGAAAGGTTATCGGGAACATTAATACCAGACCTACACAATATCGATAGAGTGACAACACTACGGCCCGACCGCCCATTCGTCGTCAACATGCATTCATTTCGGATTCATTAACGTAAATTAAGTGGTATTTGTCAAAATTTTGGGCGCACACAAAATATTTATAAAATATACTACCCTGAGGGTTTTATAACATTCTTCAATAACTTATCAGCGATTGTACCCACACCTTTTTTGGTCAGATTAACCAAAAAAACTAATATTCCTAAATTGTTTATTGCATATAGGTGCTTATAAAATATAAAATACGCGTGGATATTAAAAGTCAACGCTTGTTTTACGACTTTGTTGGGTATCGACGGCAATTTTGCTAATGTAAAATACATTAATTAGATACTTTATTGCTGGGCATGATAGCTTAATTTGGTACTTTTGTTTCTCATATAAAATCATCCTTTTTTTAGCAAAACGGTAAAAAAATCATCGTTTTCTTATTAATTGAATTCTCGAGCTTCTAAATCCAGGATTAAAATCCATTTTGGAGAGATAAGGGGGGAACGTCATCAATACTAAATTAATTATTAAAACAGAGATGGTAGTCGCGTGGGCGGTGGGTCCGGACGGGTGTCGAGGGGAGGGGCGAGGGAGGGGGTGTACGGTCAACAAATTAGGTTAAAAGCCTATAAATTGATGCGAACAGCGATGGGTGGCGCGGGCGCAGCGGCCTACAGAGCTGAATTAGTCCCGGATTTTTTATCATTTGGTGACAAGAAAAAATAACACGTACAGGTTGATGTGTTCCAATGTTTTAACTGCTGGGAATCGGGTAATTGGAATGTTTCCTAAAGAGGTAATTATGTGTGCTGGTTCTCAAAAATTGATAGAATTACCTTTCGGCGGTCTATCAATTTTTAAGTTGGTTATAAGTTAAGACATCCATTTAGAGTTTAGGTAAAAGTGAACTTGGAGGACACTAAGTAGAACCAACAATGTAAAGTTATGTTAGATTTTTTAAATGACAAATTATGATACATTTCCTTTATATTAACTTCCCTTGACATGCATGTAAAATTTACAGTACTTTATTTAATTGACAAATATTTAATTATTATTCTTATTTTAAAACTATTACTCATTTGGGCTTTTGCTTTTTAACAACTGTTTAATTTACGATGTTATATCTACTATTTGTACACCAATTTAATTGGTAGAACATAGTGCTCGACTACAATAATATGTATATTGATCACCTTTTATGTATACCTATGTTTACAAATAAAAATTGATTGATTGATTGATTTTGAAAAAGTTCTGATTCTCCCCCTAATTTTAATAAATTACTTTTGTTTTGAGTTGATTTATGACACTACCTATTGTCACACACATGACGTTTTGCAGTTCACTTTATAAAGTTATATGTTGAAAATGAGTTACAGATCTATTAATAATTAACATCTATTGTGTACTTAGCATTGATATTGTATTTTTTGAACTTTTGCATGGCATCTGTTAAAATATGGCTGTTATTAATAAAAAAAATATGTCACCGTGTTTTGTACCCATATTTGCAAAAATAAATAGCTCTATCTCTCTCTATCTGCAGCTTACAGATTACACCAACCAATAGACAAAACAATAATATCACTTTAATGACAGATTTACCTATATAGTCCCAGTGACAGTTATTTTACTTCTGACAGCTGCAACCCTATACCAACCTTATTGCAACGGCAATAAAGATCACTGTGATTTTGACAGTGATGTATAAAACAAATGCGTTCAAAGGTAAAATAACTGTGAACGGACCGCCATCTTGTTCTTTTTTCAATACAATTTCACAAAACAGTACCAGAAGTTTTCCTCCTCACAATGACAGTCACTCGCCAAAAGGTCCTTGTAACACTTTTCCTCTTATTTATAAAAGATGCGGGGCGAGGTTACAATACTTTTTAACTTTCTCAAACCTCTGTAAATCTAGTATGTAAACGTTATGCCAAAAAAGATAAAAAAAAGTAAATAGAACATACGGTCAAGATCTGTGTGAAAACAGAAAAGTGAATTATAAAAATTGGCTCCATAAAAAAAACAAAGATGACACTAAATCGCTATTTTTAAAATGTGTACTTTAAAGATTTATTCTATCGTATGTTATATTAAAAGATAAGGCTTATTTTTTTAGGGCATGTTGAGAATCACATTTTTATAATTTCGTTGTTATTTTTAAAATAAATACAAAATCTAGCAGTTCAAACACTCGCACCGGCGCGCGGCGCAGCCGGTCAGTAATGCCGCGCCGAGACGCACTACAAGAGGGCCCTATAGTTAATAAACGTTTAAACGTCAAAAATTTAAGGCTCCCTCAATCAGACGCGACAGCGCAGCGCGACACAATGGCACCGCTCGACGCGCGACACGCGGTGCCTTTGGGTCGCGCTGTGGCGTCGCGCCAGTGTGCACGAGACTTTATGGTGAAACAGGCGATAATCATTACTTAACTTAAAGCAAAGTTAATAAATAAACGGTTTATCTACAACAACCTTCAAAACCGTCACATTATCTGCATCAAACTCGAACCTAAATACAGTTCCACTCAAAATGATTTCCCAAATCCCCCTGTATAAAGCAGCAGTACTCATGAGAAAAAAATAATCATCGTTAATTGGTTCCTTTCATTAGTAAGTCCGTGGTCGTTGCATTCCAGCTACACTTCTTTTTTCTGTGTCAAATCTTTATCAATGAAAAAAGGATTTCATTCTTATTTAAATTTCTTTATCAGCTGTCTGATGACCGCGGAACGTTTAAATAATGTTTCACTTACCCACTTAATATTGGTACCGTTAATTTATTATGAATTATTTTTTATGTGCTAAGAAGGTTCATTATTTTATAATTTTAAGTCGGTAATTATTGGTGTGTGTCAAACAACACGATCATCTAAAAGTAGAAAAATAGGTACTTGAAGGTGTACTATCTACGTAATGAAAAAAACACATTGGGTATTTCTATCTAGAATTTCTTAGTAGCAGCCCGGAGTCTGGATTTGTGCCCGGTTGATGGCAATAGGCTCGCCCCTTATTACATGGGAGTTAAAGATAATTGGCGAAGTGTGGGTGTACTATAGTTACACCTCTGCCTAAACCTTCTGGGATTACAGGCGTGATGTTATGTGTGTAAAAAAAAAACATTTACTGACATAAAACGCACAGCCTACATCGCTGGGTCTAGACTAGAAGCATGAAATTGTGCGCAAGAGTTCCATAAACGTAATATCGAAGGTAAGCACTAAGGAACTATTTTATCGGCTTGTGTCAATATAAAATTGTATTCGAATTTCAAACTACCTGTAGCTTTCCACAGTAAGTACGTACAGTAAAAAAACAAACAAACACCCACCTACAATGGCTTCTAAAAGCTACATCGCGAGTACAGGCACAGCATTTCAAGATAAGCAACTTTTATACTCAAGAACAAGAAAGCCAATCAAAACAACGTACACCATAAAACGGCAGCACGATATCAAATCGTAAATACCGCGACACCTTATCTCGCTAGAGCTGACGCCGAACTCAATCCCAGTTCCCACTCAAACAAAATAGCCTAATTAAGTTATAAACAAACCCACAAACACGGACTCTATATAGTCAACGAAGGGACCATAAGGACTAATCTCTTGCGACCATTAACTGTTGACAGCACCCAGCAAGGAGTCCCCAAGAAACTCGTAAAGATTACCACACGATAACCTGACTACTGAACCTTCAAGACCTCACACATGCCCCGAGAACCCAACATAAATATACAAGAATGACTTCATATCGACAAAAAAGGCAGCGATAAATTTGGCGCCCTCTAACACGTAAATGTTCTTAATTATAGTGTAATATCCGGGCTGCATTTCGTATCTAATCTCAACTCTTATGCGCATACGATCCGGGCGCGGCTGTCGTTAGTTTTATCGATATCGATTATTGGCTTAAGCGCAGCACTTACGCGATCATAAACCGTCTTATTTATAAAAATGTTTTGTCTTATTTTATGTGAAAGAAGCAATTTATACAATCGTCTGTAATATTACTAATGAAGTCTATTCATGTAAGGTTTATATAGAAAGAAACATAACATCAAACCTTAACGTTATAAATGTTGAAAAGCACATTCTTCACTAAACATGAGTCCTATCCATCACAAAGAACCAACATAAACAAAGCTACAAGAATTTTACTTTCAAAAGTCTATAAACTAAAACTCTCCATTTTATTAGAAGCCTCAACGTGTCTGACAAACGATAGCAGATCTCCAAATAAAGCTCGACTAAATATTTATAAGTGGTCGATACAGCGGATGTCAGCCTGCTGCCTCGTGGTGGAATAAACAATAGCCTAACCGAGCTATTTGAAAGTCAAACATCGCCTCGCGACCAGTAATCGACGTCTCAAGCACGAAATTGTCTGTAGACTCAACCCCATCACTACTGACCAAGGAACTCACAGGAATCGAGCCTTTGGACATTCCAACCTCTCTTTCTGACCGCAACACACAGGAATATCGCTATCTCTCTCATAACTTAATGCTCAGCACTTTATTTTTTTCTCCCACAACGTCGACCTGTCCGTCACTGTGACAGGCCGCACTTGTCACCATCGCCCCTTGCCAAATTAAACGAAATACCCAACTACGACATAGGCGCTGGAAACCATGGCGATAACTTACTTTTTTCAAAACGTTACCTTTAAGGAATTATAATACCGTTTCCGAGATAACTTTGTGTTAAAGTGTTCTTTCGCTCCATTTTAATGAGGGGAAAATGAGGGAAGTCGTTTGTTGCGGCGGTATTCAGGTTCGTCGATGTACAGCCGTCAACGTGAGAAATGCGTTTACGGCCCGCTATGACGCGTAACAAGTTGACTGATTGCGAAGTGTCGCCGCCTGCGCATATTACACGATACGGCTGAGCGTGCCCTCGCATATCACCCACAATAGTAATGCTCCTTCAATGTGACGCAACGCCGCCTAGAGCACCAACTGCGTTAATTAAGCGTTAACTGGTAAAACAAAAGTTAACAGCACGAAGTACACACACGATCTAACAGAGATATTCCACCGGACCGACCGGCGCGCGCATTAACAGAGCTAATTATTCCCATTAAACGGGCACAATCCATTCAAATTAGCCATCGGACGTCGTTGAATAAAGTATTCGCGTTTTGTGCGCGGCTGAATGACGCTCGGCCCCTTCCGGTGGGTGGTTGCTGTCACAACACGCAATGCGCGTCGCGGACGCACCGCGCCGCATAATGAGACGCTTACTCGCATTAGCTAAAGAAATTGACAAGTGAACAATAGCGGGCCGAGGGAAAAAACGAACGCGAAAACTGCAGAAAGAGCCGGACAGTGTCGTATCGTATTACCCGACGTAAAATATCTGGGGGAAAGGAATGAGAAACGATCGTTCCATTTAAATACGGGGTACGAGACGGGTGAGTTCGCGTGCGTTCAGTAGCGTGAGAATGCGCTTTATTCGGCGGCGACAGCGCGGCCCTGGCCGGGCCAGCGCGGGACGTCGATAAATCAGGTGCGCGGGCGCAGCGGGCTCGCCACGCTCGTATATCGGCCACAGCGGCCACAATGGTCCGCCGGTGACACGCTGACACTGACGCAATTGCTCGCATGCGCCGTCTGCCGCGCCGTCACGCCGACAGCCGCGGACGTCACCAGCCGCCCGCAACCCTCGCCGCACCCCCGCCAACCCGTATTTATTGCGCTAAATATTTGAATTAATCAGATGAGATAAAATGGTCGCGTTCGTTTAAACATTCCGATGCGGTCGCGGTGACAACTCGATGTATTGTCTTCGCATTAAGCTGATCCACGCTTAAACAAGCTATCGGGCTCTTTTTATGCGGACGATTTACTTTGTCTGCGCATGTCTCTGTGAATTTATAGAAAGTGAAATCACCGAGAATCTCGGCTAATCAATTTGCAGCATTAATCTGTGCTTTCCATCTTTGTAAGGTACTAAATGGTAATAAAGGTTGTTATGATCGTTTTACGAGCGGGTCGCGGTTGGCGCACGTAGGTAGTGAGTATGACATACATCTTTACGACACCAGAGTTTGCCCGACACACGATACTTGACATCTTAGTAAGGAAACATCGCGCCGCGCCACGCATGTTTCACTCGAGCCTGTAAGAAATGGGGATGAAGATATTACGTGTAGGAATTTTGCAAGGAATGGACCTGCGATAAATCATAGTAAATTATTTAACTAGTGAAGCGATTTTATCTGAAGTGTAAGCCGATGAGTAAAGTCAACAAGTTCTGTGATTGAGATACGTATACAAAGACATTTCTATAAGAGAATGCACACACTAACAGACGAAAAACGGTAGATTGAAGAAGATGGTACAAAATACCATCACACCTAAAAGTAAAATACGTGAACAGTGGAAGGTCCACCAATAGCTACTCTGAAAAAATCAATGTAACATAAGATAACTTTCTCGAATTCACTAAGCAAGCACGGTGATGCCATCAAAATGTTTGAGAAAAAAAACACGAAAAGCAACCGATGACAATAACTTCTGATGACAATATCACACAGCGAGAAACACGCGATGTAAAATCTATTTCACATAAAATAATCCTACGCATCAAAAAAATAAACCACAAATAAATTATTCACATAGCGTCTGCCGTAATATAATCAGCTGTTTATTAACCCTCGGATGCGAGCAACAAGTGTCCCGATCTCCGCTTGCATCCATCTCAAATCTAAAATTCCTGAACGGGAGTGCGTGAACGGTTAATTTAAAGTGGCCTGTGAGCGAATGCGACTGCGATCTGTATCGGGGAGCGAGTTTCAGTTTATCAGTTTCTAGCGGGAACGTCCGGCCGATTTGTGCGACGGTCCCTGGAGTAGGCTGAAGCGGCTGGAGGATTAAGGACTTCGAATTTACGGCGACAATCATGCTAGTTTCCAAAACGTTGAAACTGATATTTTGACTATGCTGATCATTCCGATTTCGGGCGTTCCTGTATGAGGGTATGACAGCTTATAATAAGTCAAAAAAGGGTGTGGCTGCGTCGTGGACACGGCCGTGTGTTTTACGTGAATACATGAACGTGGGTAGATGTCATGCCGTCACAGTCACAGGACTATGACGGCAGGACATCTACCCGCCTTATACAAACTACTCGTTACGTTCATGTATTCACGTAAAACACACGGCCGTGTCCAATTTGTTACGTCCAGGCTGCTGGACGTAACAAATTCTTTGAGCTATCGAGTGGTGTAATTATACTTTGGATGTAGATGATAGATACGTAGCTGCAACACTAAACTGTATCCCCCGACTTTGTTGCATTTAGTTTTTTTGAATGGCCTCCAATGATGACAGGAAATTTAAAGACACTACAACATACCCCGTCTCTTGTAATTCAGTCCATACTTCACGCTATAATCTCATAACTTCCACTCTCTCGTTATAAATAAAATTAAAATTGCAAAATTCTCAGCAATTTCACATATGGGCTGAGTCCAAGATCATCTTGAGACGTCTTTCCTCGCGTTATCTGGTCAATTTGACGTTACCCCAAGGCATTCAATGTTCTATATCAACATAATTTATGTTGTTATTACCAGTGATTAATGTTGTAATTTGCGATTTATTACATACAGAAGATTATATGTTAGGCTTGTAATTATCCGTTTTAACAAAACGTGCATAAAAAAAAACGATTTTTGTGAGTTTGTGAGCAAACAAATGTCAAAGTTCAAGTTGCAAAATAATGGTGCTTTTGAATATAGGTTCTGCTTCAGGTTGGACTCAAACAATCAAAGGCTTCCTTTATAAATTTATTTGTTTAGTATGTAAATATGTTTTATCACGTCAATCTTCTTCTTTCATCGCTTCATCAGTGAGCATGATGAATCTTCTTCTCTTGCTACTTTCCCAAGGTTTGCATCTCAACAAAATGACTATTTTAGGATTTTAGTGTCATGTTGCAGTGTACATACACCGTATACACGACAGTTGCAATCGTTATGTAATGTACGAACAAAGCTATGTGCATTACTACCTATTTTATGAATTGCATTTTACAGTGTAATTTATTCATGATTAAATCTTAGAATGTTATTGAAATAGAGTCACTGAAGATATCATACGTCATATGGCGTTGACAGGTTTGACAGGCATTAGTGATCTATGGCCACTAACTAGCAAAAAGGCTTTATGTTGCTGCTAAATCAAGTTCCCAGTCATATTAATTACATATTTCCTATTAGAACAGGTTGTGCACTCGTATTTATAGCAGACCTGTGCTCATACATAGTTGGTTCCTAATTATCCAAGAGCAGAAACTCATTGCAGCATTATGATGAGCGAGCACTCACGCACGTGCGTCGGATTGACTCGAAGTGAATGGCGGAACGACTTCCAAGTATTTTGAAGTTGCAAAAACACTCGCGATATTGAAGCCATACAACCTTCAAGTGTGAATCAATTTGATTCCATCGGTTTTATTGATCGATCGACAATTTCACTGAATTATTCAATGGACACAAATACCGACATTCCGCGACCGCTCGTGGCAGACCAGGCAAAAACGCACCTCGCGAGGCACCCGAACATAATCGGCGGCGGACGTCGTGGGAGTGGTTCGGCGCTGGACATATTTTGCAGCCGATGACGCTTGAAAAAAGGCAGCGTTTGGTGATGAGAATGTCATGTCCCCCGTTCCCAACGACATATTTGCGAGTCGGGCCCGCGTTTTGTGATAATTACAGCGCATAACGCGGGCGGTGCGCGCGGAATGCGCGGCTCTGAGCTCACCGCCACGGATTTATAATGACGAGCGAGTGTCGCAGCCGAGCTGCCCTATCGACAGCGCAGCGCGCGGCAGAAAAACCGTGGCGTCCGCGGCATCCGCGCGGGGCGGAGCGGTTCCCATGCGCGCCTGCACCCCCCGCCCCCGGGCACCGCCAAGACGCACCTTTTTTACCCGCTGCTAAACGACTAGCGAAATATCTGGAAATTGACATTCCTCTCATAATTCCAGAGGACGAATCCTTGGTCCGTCGAAATTTAATCAAGAATGCCTATGAAAATCGAGCGTCGACAGGGAGTGACGGGGCGTAATTACGTTCGAATTCTGCATCGGATGGGTGTGCACTCTCGCTTTTTTGTCGCATGTCAATTATATAAATTGTTGGTGCAATAAATTTCGCTGTATCTCTGAGGACGGGTGGCGGGACGGGAATGCGGCGACGATACGGCTCGTCCCGTGGTCCCGCACTGGGCCCAATTAGCATGGGATCGATAGGCGCGCCTGATGCCGATCTGCTGTCAACTGCACCGCATTGCGCAAGCACCGCGGTTATCTAATCTGAACTTAATGAATGCCACAATACTATCGCCAAACTGAAGCTAGCGGTGAAAACAGGCGAACGTGCGTATTCGCTTGTTTTTAAAGCACTGCCAGAACCAAGGCTGAAGTAGAACCGATATTTTACGGTGCATTGAGAACTTCAATAATAAAGAAGACGTTTGCAATGATTAACTGTGATTGCTGCGATTGCCTTCTTCTTTAAACCGTTTCTTCAACCTCATCTCTGCTCCTAGTTTCATATGTAGCAAGCTGAACTAGTTTTCTAATCATCGCATAATTAGATTCTGTTTTACTACTGAGTGGTTACTGGCAAACCCGCTGTCTTACACAGTTATCTCAGAAGTCCTTCATAAAGTTGTATGTTGTAAAGGCTATAACTGAAAACTTCAAGAATACACAAACCATCAAACAAGAACTACATCTTCCCATCTTCTTTGATCACACCAATAACAATAAAAACACATTTCTAAAATAAATCGCCAATATTCACCTATAATTAAGTTTTCAACTCATACGAAATCATCTCATCAAACTGATTGCAAAATGACAATAATGTGCAGCATAATAGGCTATAGAAACTGACGCTTTGTCCGGTAATGGCTAATAGCCTTTAGCCGTTGTATAGCCGATGCGGTTTGCAATTATCATGGCCTCCGTACCGTGAAGCGGCTACAATCGGAACAAGATTATTAACATGCTGTATGACTGGTGCAATTATATGTTAGATAGAGTTTAGATTAGTCCAATAGTTTGTATTAGACTCATCTATTTGAATTATGCGTTGAATGGCGCTGTGCGAGTTGAGTAATGGTGTCCCCTAAAGTTGTGTTCAAAGATGGGCTACAGGCTGTAGTCCATCTCTGAACACTCTTATTTTGATTGCTAATGTATGATTAAACGATGTTGTAGGTATGAAAGAAAAAGTTATTATAAGTCGATCGAATTCGGATATATAAGAAGACCTATCTTTCAATATTTGTACCGACTCTTGAAAACAATACGTGCGTTAATCGAAAAATTTTAATATAGAGTGATAAAATCACATCATTTTTCTTCCGCCGATGAAGCTGAGATAACAACAACAAAAAACAAGCTTTGCTTGTTTTATTGTGTTTTATCAACTTTTATAAATTTACTGAATATTGTGTTCAAGCTTTTCATCAGCTAAGAAAGTTGCATTTTAACTTCATACGCGACACTAAACTTCAATAACATTCTCCAGTTAACCAACACAATACAATACTGAAAGAGTTTACATTCAATCTATATTCATTGAATCCTATAAGCACATAAGACACAACATCATTTACAAAGTCTATCAAGAAGAACCCAATCTTATTGTAACCCCAACACCTGAACAAAAACATTGGCACTCACGGTTGATGTCCAACGAATATTCAATGGATGTCTGCCGCAGTGATTTTCACATTATTCATGCTGACTGAATATTCATTCGACATAGGTTGACCTGGCCATTAATTGTTATAGCCAGTTACTGCCTGTTAGCATGGGACACACTGGTGATGAAATTGACAAACTGGTGATAAGAAAAATGCTTGGATTGTACAGTGGTTGGTGGGGTTCTATGATTTTCTTAATCAGATACAACACAATTCATGTTTTTTTTCTTTATTAAAATTTTTATCATAATTTGTAACATTTTTGTCATCAATGTACAACTATGTTTAATTTAGAAAAAAAAAGTGTAATATATCTTTCACATTTGTTACATAAATTCTGTCGCTTGTAACATAGTGTCCTTTTAAAAAAAAAAACACACATTTTGTGTCTTACGTATGATATTTCCCATGAAATATAAATCTAAAAGGTTAAGCTTTATTTGGTTTTCTCTTAGAATTGTCTTTTCGTCTAAATTTTCCATATCCACCGAGCAATTTGGTTCTAAAACCCGCAAAACAATCTCTCATTGTATCCAACCCAAATGTTTTATGGATGGGACCTTCGATTTGTGCAGCTCATCGTCTTTTATTTCATGACTCTTGTGAATATTGATTTTTGGGTCAACAGCTTCACTTTGTATCATTTTCGTCTTTAAGTCGTTTAGCATTTTATTTCTATGCCCTACGATGACCGAGACTAATGTGTACGGTGATAAAACCGACCGGCAAACGAGAAAATTACTAGTTTCGTTTCGCAATGTGTATGTCATATAAAATATGCATTGTTTATGTTGATAAAGTCTGTTATTACAAATGAGTGTTTGTTTTCATTATTAAGCTTTAAGAATTGAAGCTAATGTAATATGACTGTTCATTTATATTTACTTGAAAAAGTTTGAGTTTGTACTTATCAATCTAATGTCTGGTTTATGTTTATTGTTGAGAAGATAACTCACGCCCGATACCTAGACATTTTATTTTTTGTCATCTTACGACATACTCTAAGGGCGAATTTCACCAATGAAACTTAACGCAATTGACACTGACAACTCTTGATCGCGTTTTAGATGTGCTGAACGCGTTCAGTGACATTGGTGAAATCGGCACTTAGATGTGCTGATAGCATTTAGTTTATTTGGTTAAATCTGCCCTTAATAACAGTGTTTTACTTTGTCAACAGACACTAGGGAGACGGGGTTCGTGAACGCGATCACGGCGGCGGGCGTGACGTACTCCATCACCCGAGCATGCACCGCGGGATCTCTGCTCGAATGCTCTTGCGAAAAGGTTTGACATTTGTCTTCCTACACTTAAGTCCTATATTCTTGTAAAACAATGTTGAGCAACAGTTGCAGCTGCCACATCACACATCATTTCTTAAAACATTGTTGCTAAGCTTTTGCCCACCAAAAGATATATTGAAGATATAAAAAGCCATGTAATCACAATCGACAACATTTCAAAGTGTTTAGGCACCTAAACGAAAAATACAATTTCTTCATTTTACTCTCCTGAGTTCGAATACACAGTTTTTACCGTTTGGTTCGGAGTAAACTAATGAAAACTGAAAAACTAGAGATTCTGGGAATAAATCAACAATTGTTTAAAAATTATACAGGCCAGGTGGACAGACGGCTTATTATGGAATTTCCTTTGTTTATCAAGCGTTTTTCCTCAGGGAGCACCAAAACCTCGTCGCGGACGTGAATCCGTCACGCTGCCCCCCTCTCAAGTGCCAACAGAGAGGTGGCAGTGGGGGGGATGCAGTGACAACGTACGCTTTGGTCTCAAGAAGTCCAGGGAATTCATGGACAGCCGCTACAGAAAACGAAGCGACATCAAAACTCTCATCAAACTGCATAACCATAATGCTGGGAGGTTGGTTAGTAAGATTTTTTTTCTGGGAGTCAAGTTAAGAGTTCGTAACTTATACGTCGTATATAGAAAAAAAAGATAAGGTTACTTTGGTAATATAAAATTGGAGATGACAATTGAATATGCATTATACAATGACATGAAAGTTTGTTATTAAAAGTATTATATTGTTATAATAATTGTGAATGTGAACACGATGAAGTTTTTTTATGTTTTACCTCTTTTTTCTCTCTGTTAGTTTTAATCATGGCAGTCTGGCTGTTTTATAAATATGCGGCCTACCCAAATGTCCTTTCTTTGGTAATGTTCGTCAAACCGTTGAGCTCCTTAGTTAAGAGTTGAGCTGCATGATTACCGACAAATGCGTGCACTGACTGGACAGGTCTAATCTACATAGTCTTCACATGATCTGACCAAGATTATGTCTGGACTTTAAAAGAGACTATGACCTCTGAGTTTGTTTCGGCCTTTCTTCTCAGAGTAGTCAGATAAGAAACGCCGATCTCATCTAGCTTTTAAAATGTGATTGACGTGTAAAAGTGTCTGTACGAACCTACTTACAGAAATAAAACCATTTATCATTTAAGCAGGCAAAGGGTCCATGTAAAATATTGGTACTCAGCTGCATTCAGTTATACTGGAACTCAAGCCCAACTTAGTTGAAAATAGGCTAGGCAGATGAGAGAGAACGACTCGTTAATCAGCGCATTTGTCCAAAAATATGGATTGTGTTATGTTACTTAAGCTAGTTGGACCATGTTTAATAATATTTACTTATTTTTAAAACACACATACACTGGATTACACATACATAAAGGCTAGTATTTGGGAGTATATAACATGGGAGCATCTGTAGCCGAACTAGGACGAGTCCTGTATCTCGGCATACAGCGCCAGACCCCTTAAAACAGACAATACTACTTATTAGCCAAAAGACATGCAAAGAGATGTATACATTTTCTTTATTATGAAAAAAACGGAAAAAAATTCAAAAATTAAAGAAGAGTATGAAAAATTTTTATTATAGTACCTAACCCCATTTTCTACTGTGGCCATAAAGATTATTTTATGTCGATAGGCAATCAAGAATAATATGAAGATGGAATGCAAGTGCCACGGGCTGTCGGGCTCTTGCACGCTCAGGACTTGCTGGTGGAGAATGCCGACCTTCAGGGAGGTGGGCGATAGACTGCGGGACAGATTTGAAGGAGCTGCGAAGGTGAGCTGATATAATAATCATCACCATTCAGCCGAAACATGTCTACTGATGAAAATAAGACTACCAAGCATTGTCATATCGACCGGTCCTATGCTTGTTGCATCCAGCGTATTCCCACGAACTTTACAAGGTCCTTGGTCCGCCTTGAGAAACCGGTAGAATACTTAACAGGTAGAATAATAGATTGTAATTTAACTCCATCATTTATCAAGTAGAATATTAAAAGTTATTGAAAATACTGTATAGCTCCAGAACATCCGCGGTCCCATGTAATAATAGAAGTGGGTACATTTTAAAATTTTGTTGACAGGTAATCGCCAGCAATGATGGTGACAGTTTTATGCCAGAAAGTCCGAGTATCAAGAAACCTGGCAAGAAAGACATCATCTACTCTGAAGAGTCACCAGACTTCTGCTCAGCTAACATGAAGACTGGCTCCCTAGGAACCCTGGGCCGTCAGTGCAACATCAGCTCAGCGGGAACAGATAGTTGTGATCAATTATGCTGCAGACGAGGTTACAAAGAAACCTCGGTCAAAGAAACTGAGAATTGCAACTGCCAATTCAAATGGTGTTGCGAAGTAATATGTGAAACATGCTACGTGAAACGAAATATACAAACATGCTTATAATGTGATAGACGATATAATAAATGTTTAATATAAAAATTTGTCTGTGCATTTATTTATTGCCCCTCAAGGTTTTATTATGTACAGCTTTTCCTATGCGCTCCTATCTTCATCTGTTGGAATTGACGGATATGACAGTAGGTCAATTTTATATGTTGTATGTTTTTCTTTCATCGGCTCAGATTTAAGGTCTATTTTTCTGGTAGCTAGTGGCTCTTCATCATGATTTTCGTTGGCTTCATCACCACCATCTTCGGATCCTGTATTATCTTCTGCCTTTCTATCGCCTCCTTCTTTAGTATCTTTTTCATGGTTCTTATCTTCATGGTCCTTATCGTCATGGATCTTATTTTCATGGTGCTCATCTGTGAGGTGTTCTTCTTCATGACGATCCTCCGGCAGTCCAAGATATTTGTTTGGTTTCTTTCTTGGTCTGGGTTCCGAAAAACTATGAGCGTTTTTATGGAAATTATGTCCTTTTCGGAAAAGTTTATCACATTCAGGAACTTTATTCTCTTTTTTCACGACAATGTAGTTGTACAGCATTCTTAGTTTTTTAATGTCGCTTGTAGTAAATTCATCATTCCCTCCCATTAAAGAAGAAGTATTGTGTGGATGCTGTAAATATGGTGGTTGTGTATATGAGAGGAGGGTTCGTATATAGGAGACACGAGTTCCTATCAAACTGACTAAAAAGTCATTATAATATTAATATAAATATGTAATAAATTATGCGGTCTATGAAATGACACAAATATCACGCATAGTAAAATTATAAGAAATACCTACATAATGAATTAAAATCGGAAGATATGGCTGATGATATAAATCTTACCCGAAATTCAATGGTCGCACGTCCCGAAGCTGAATGTTTGTGATGGTGGAAATGACCAGCACTGGCGAAGTCGTACTCGACGTCATTGAACAACCATTGATCGTCAGTCAGCTTGTGAAATAAGTATCTTTTCTCTGTAATAGTAACAAAAAAAAGTATCGACATAAGAAAAAGATAATATAACAAGAGAATACAATGTTCCTGTCTGACTCTAAAGAATTGAGCTTATTTAGAGTAATTTATTTTTCAAATTGCTAAACATTATCTATCTTTCTATTTCTAAGGGATTATTGTAGATATCATTCAGATTTTGTTAAGGTTCACATGAGTTTTATTTAACAAATCAGGGCTTCGTTTGAAGAATTTTAGTACTATACCTTACTTGGCTTTAAACCCATACTGATACACATTGACAATTTCTTCTCCTTTCCGACACAAAAATCATGTCTAATACGTTACCTGGCATGATGTTTTCTTCTATAACCTTGATATAGTGGTCTCGATCCGGTGCATTATGCTGAGGTGGTACTCCAACTATTGACAGCACTGCCTCAGGCAGTTCTCCTCCCGTCCAAATACAATCGTACCCCAGATTTACATGCTTTATTTAAAAGACAATACATTAGTAAATTTAAATCAAACGTGAAGTTTGCTTAGAAATAACTTACTTCTCGAAAGCCAACGTGCTTCAGCGTCTACCACAAATCATGACTATCAGGGGATAGAGTGGTAGAACAGTGAGCCGAGAACAAAAAGTATTGTAATGAATTAAGGAAAGGACGAATACTTTTGATTACTTACATTTTTAAAGGCACAAAATTTTAATAACCTGACTGGTAAGCTATTTGGGTAACAAGCTTTTGAGGCGTTGTCACAGCAAAAACTAAACAAGGTGGCCAGAGGACCAATGAAGCCAGTCTAAAAAACCCTTCATATTACCTACTTAAATAATGACTACCGCAATCTTTTTCAAAAAACAATCACCAATTTCACCTAAGAGACATCCAATGTTAGACATAAGTGTCGCCACATAGAACGGTCATGTGCGTTTCGCATCCCATGGATTCCCGCGACCTTAAAAATATTCACCTGAACTCCTTCATTGGTGAAGTTCAGAATAGAATGATCAGAACAGCCCAGTTGACCTCGACGGTTGACGAAGAACACCCATCTGGTCTTATTATCTTTCGGTGGAGTTGGCAGCTCCAAGAAACTTAGCCTGGTCAGACTGTTGACATAATTGAGGTACGAACGCATTCGATCGCGAAGAACTTTGTCTGTAAAAAAAATGGAGACACTTGGAATTGGTAAAATTGAAATAAGTAAAAGAAACTTCTAATCCTGAAACACAAAAACTGTAACATTGTTTTGTACAAATCTGATTTAAAAAAAATGCCATGTGTTTAGGTATTATTGGATAATCGGACGAATAACTCGCCGAAATATTGGAGAACGAATACAACACCATGATCCTTTGACTATCGTCAGAAAACCAATGCCGGATATTCGAGGCAAATAGGGAATAGATCCAAAGAACTCGTATATGTGTTTGTAATCGTGTCTATTCGTATAAACGTTGCGGTGTTTGCTCGATTTTTTTTACAGAAGATACGAACACAGGATCTATGGCGTGAACATCTTTCGAAGCAAGGAAATTATTAAGAGCAGTAGGTAGTAGGTATATTTATTTCTAATGTCTCACCAATACAGGTTAGTATATCGATAAAAGTTACATGTATTATCAATTTATCAGTGTCAATTTCAATATTAGTTACACTTACCATTAAAAGAAATAACATCAATATAATAAGGTACAACTCCATTAGGCCACAGTTTAAACTTTCTGATTTCATCATCAATTAAATCAAAACCTGCGTCATCGTCATCACCATGCATTTTTTCGCACTTTTTCTTCTCGAATGGTGGGTCTTGTTCTCCATATTTTTTGAATAATAAGTTATCGGATAAGACGTCATTTGACGATCTTTTGAGAGCGTGGTAGTAATCTCGCTGTTTGGGAGCCGTGGGATGGATTCCTAAACGAAATATTGTGGTTGGTACATAAATACATTTAGCTTATAATGTTCCTATTGTTGGGACCCACACTTCTTGTCTATGGGCCGTAGGCAGGGGTTCCCACCCATCAGTATGACAAATCCTATATCTTATTGATCGATACTGGTAGCAAAACCTACCCTAATGAAGACGGAGTAGTCAATTCGGGAGCATAAGCGATATAAGAAAGTTCAGATAAAGACAAATTGGTGATTGCATTTTCTTGTTATCTAGTATTTTGGCAGAGGATATGATCGTTGACGTTGCTGCAGCCTATCCCGAAAGCACGTTTTTCGACACCAGCAGCATAATTTCGTTGTGCCTACGGCTTAGGAGTGGAATTCCGTTCCACTGACTCTAACCTGGGAGTTTTAAGGTGACTAATTGTGACTTGCTCTAGGCACGCTTGCATCATAATCGACCGCACCATCGCTTACAACTAAGCCATTGCATTTTCAATATGAAATCCTATCGATGCTAACAATATTACAAGATTTTTTTGAACTGCAAAAGAATTACTCACCTCTCGGGCACATAAGAAATACAATAAAAAATAAACTTGCACATTTCACTAAACCTCGGCGAAGCATACTTATGTGTGTAATAAATAAAAAATTCTAACATTGGTTTTATTTTATAAATTCAATAAGGCATTTCGATAAGGATTATTTGATTTTTATGAATAATTCCGCAATTTGTCGTTTCTTATCTGTGTTTGAGTGGCTTACGTAATACTATAAGCACGTTTGCCTTTATCGTTGATATAGTACTTCAATACCTACCTAAATAATTTAATTATTAATACACATATTAGGCAAAATGAATAGGAAAGTAACGGACCTTGAAGACTGAGCACCTCACAAAAAAAACCACTTAAATCGACAGAAATCACGAAGAGATCGGTGTGCATACATGAAAAATGAAAACACGCAGAATGCATAACCTCCTCTTTTTATAAAGTCGTTTTAAAAAAAAACCCTACATGATCTGCGTACATTGATTATTTTTTCAGGGGATCACAACTTCTAAAACACAATGATATCTAACCTGTTTTATCTTATGTGTTACCCAAATATGATTTTACTTTCACACGGCCAAAATCCGTTTACATGAATAATAAATTATTCACGCTATTTCAGATTCAGCAGCGCCGTTTGTACCTCTTATGACAGATTTCTCTGCTCATAAACATAAATTTTCCAGCGGGGCCGATACTCGTGGGAACCTACCTCGGGGCGCACTCGACCACCAGCACTCAACGACTTTTCATTTTCTTAACCCAAAACCAACCGAAATTAAACTTTAACACTAACTTCATAAAGTGCAAATTGGGCACAGCAAGAATAGCTGCTAGAAAATAAAGCTGTATCAGAAAATTGCACGCTATCAAAACTACAACGGTTGCGTTCGCAATAAAACAAAATGGCGAAGGCTTGGCAGGGTTGGCATTTCAATTGGGCGATGATGAAACTTGAAGATTATGAAAAAGAATTGTATTACTTTTTCCCTATGATATAATTTTACTTGGTTTGGATCAATCGTCATCATGTTACTGAAAATGTTCAGCACTATATATCTTGTGCACCTTTCAAATGCTAAGACCACGAGTTACATGCAACGTGGTTGTCAAATAATTCAAATCGTCTGGCAAAGGAATTACTGATACAAATCCTCTTCATTAGTACCAAAGGAATGAGGAACATAGACAGCCCTATGTGACAGAAGCATAAATAAATGCGCGCGCATAAATTTCAAAATAAGAACATCGTTTATCGAGGAGACATCTTTGGGGATGTAGTATGATATATTTCGAAATTAATGCTTTAAACATCGACTTACTTTATAATAGGAGAGAGGGAGACAGAAGATAGATTGCAGGGACGTAAACGTTGATAATAAAGGTCTAATGGAGATGTTCTTGTCTTGTATATTTTGTAACTGTACGGCTCGTATTGTCGACTTGGGTTGAGTAATATTTTAAGGAAAGCAATGAAAGGAAACGTAATGCGTCCTATTATAAGTTTATAATTTATGATGCATAAATCAGAACCATAATTGACAATGAAAACCATTAAATTATGAAATATATTTTCAGGTAAGCCTATTTCCTTTTGTGTATTATATTATAATTTGTAGGAACTTTATCCTTTATTAGATGATGTGTGCTAAAATTAAAGTGTATTTTGACAAATTGTGAGGAAAAGGCACGTTAGAAGTCTATTTCAGGTAAATAAAATGAATATTTAAAAGTTTCAGTAAAACAAGGCTGTTCAAGATTTTTGATCAATTTAATATTTTTAGTAACAACTAATCAATATTTTAATTATAAATAGATACTGCTAATGTACAACCAATATTTCTAAAAAATTGTGTCAACCCCCAAAAAGCGGTCACTGGACGAAATATATTTCAAAAAGGTACATTTATTATACAAACAATAAGATTTGAGATTCAGTTAGGTTCAGCTGATTTCAATTGTATTTTACCTAATATTAACAATTTAAAATGCTACATTCACATAAATAACTTAAAATAATGAATAAAGACAATATTTACATGCGTAAAAAATGGTTACACAATGACAATTTGACAATATTTCGATTAGGCAGAATAATAATTTTGATTAAAACCGGCAATAGCTGTCAGGTGTAAAAAGTTAAAAAATGGCACCAATTCGATTTTCGAAATTCATAACGGTTTCGGTTTTAAATTACGTTAAAATACTTTTTTTTATCACAATGGCTACCATTCTAAAATTCAAAACAATGCAGCGATGGCTTTAATAGATCCAGTCATGGATATTATAACTACGAATATAATAAAAAAAAACTTCAGTCTTTTAAATCCGATGCGGTATCAGTTCCTCAGACTCTGTCATTGAATTCCGAAACATTTTTAAAAGTTACCTATGTACAGAGATCCGATTTTTAAGCGTTTTTATTTTTAACAATACATTGATAAGTACTCGAATACCTGTTTTAAATAATACCGATTGTTTTAACATCGGATTTTTTTACTAAAACTAACACGTTATTTTACTTTAATACATTCAGTTATATTAAAGTAAAATAAAATAAATTAAAACATGTTTTTAATAAATATTTTTTATGTAAAACATACTTGACGAGTTAGTATGCTCAATGCATTTTATTATACACAATAATTAAGCTCAGTAGGATTAGTCTACCTATATATACCTAGTTACTGGCTATACTATGTTTATATCACATATGAAATATCATTCAAGTTGATATAATTACTTGTATGATCAATAAAGCTTTCACATAAACTGGCAAACTATCGAATTTGGAATGTCAAACTTTTTGTCATCGTAATGATTCCAAAAGAAAAGAGATTTTGTCAAAAGATTGTCAATGTTAATTCAAAAAAAATATTTAAAGTTAGTGAGTTATGTTAGTCCAAAGGGTTCGAATGTAAACTCGCCAAGTGAATAGTTCACGATGCAATCTGTCTAATTACAGTAATATATGTATAAAAACGTTGAAGTAGTTTCTATTGTAGTAATACATGCATTTAAGTACACTAAGAACGGTTGGGGACGAGCATCTCTGCACCTGTATTAAATGTGTAAAGAGTGTCAGACGCGTTCGCGTGCAACATTATCTCCATGCATCGGACGCAACACGCATACAATATTATACGTATAATACTGATTATTTAATTCGTTTAATATTTAATTAAAATTCTCCAGAGCGTTTATCTCGTAATGTGGGACACTTTTACGATGGCGCTACTTACTGACTGATAAGGGCCCAGCGCTACCTCCGCCGCTGAACACCCAAGAAGACACTTTATGCAAATGCCATTAAGCCACAAATTCCATTAGCCGGGCTAATTATAATATGAAATTATAATTACAAGATAATTTCGCTGTTGAATCTCAAATCAGTTATGCGAGCATACACCCAACGCGGACGTCCATAAAATATAAATTATTTATAAAACTCAAATGATTATTGCCGCTGTTATAATAATTGCAAATAACTTCTTTGAAAAACTTGGGTATTAACTTTGGAATGATATTAAGAAATAACATTTAAAGTCTCGTACATTTCATTTTGCGTACGTGTCTCCTTGGGCTGTTCAGTCGAGTATGTACGATACCTACGAATAAATAAATTACACAGCTGACCGCGTAAGGAAACCAATAAGTCCAATTTAGAATAAATACAAAATGAGTCGATGATAGACATAAATCGTCTGTAAACTGGTCTCATTAATTTCCAAACGACAGTGTCCAAAAAAATTAAGTTACTAGATCACATGTTCGCACTTAATAGTCAAATAAATTAACCAAACGAGTAGCTTACTTTAATTTTACGCCGGATCAAATTATCATGTATAAAAGAAGAAATAAACAGTGATAGAGAAACTATTTACATAAGTCAACATGATATACGATTTCGACGACTTGGATAGATGAAAAAGTGAAGTGATTATATACAAGGTCCGTTATCTGCCTCCGAATAAGAAAACAGGTCCACACTCTGTCTGAGTCACAATCACATCTGTCCGACACTAAAGTTTCTCTCATTGATCACTTCGTCATCGGCGTCCGAGTTTATAAACACGTGTGCACCACTTTTTCTGTGCGACAAAGCTTGCACTTGACCTCGCAACACCAATGGAAGGTGCAGTTACATCGCTCCACCACGAACATGGTCTCGGTCCGGTACCCTCGGCCGCAGCACATCAGGTCGCAGCCGTCCACCCCGATGCTCGTGTCATTGCAGGCCCGCCCGTGCGTGCCCGGGATGCCCAGTCTCGGGTTCTTTTCGCAGAAACCCGGCGATGACTCCAAGTAAACCAAGTCTTTCGCCCCCGGTGATTTATGGTCTGGATTATGAGGCCGTAATTGAAATCGATATCGGTCTCTTCGCGGCACTCTGTGCTGCGCCGCGTCGTTCCGTTGCGCTGGCGGCTCCAGGTCCGTGTTAGGCGTCATGACCCGCGATGCGCCGTCGAAGCGGTCTTTCAGCGAGTCGCCCACAGAGCGGAAGCTGGGCAGCCTCATCCAGCAGGTCTTGACGGTGCACGAGCCCGACATGCCATGACACTTGCATTCCTGCCGCATCTCCGTTTGCACATGCTGCGAACAAAACAACACAATCAACATCTCGTACGTTAATTTATTCTATCATGGGGAGGTCTATAATGATGTCCAAATATCTTTAAATTCCACCGATAAAGTTCGATACAGTGTGATCGATGATCTTTTAAGCGTACTCCATCGATTGCATCTCACGATCGAGCAAATTGTTACAAATCGTGAAGAGGTGGGCCGGTCGTCACCGCGCGTGGACCGATCATAAATCATACTCTAGGGACATTCATCATTCTTAGAAGGTAGATAAATGACGCGAGGATGGAGAGACAGTAAATATTTTCCTATCTCGGAGCGCAGGCGCTTCGTAGAACGTCGTCGACGGTATTTATTCATTGACATGTAGATGGCCGCGTATGTTATACAGTCTAGTGTCCAAATATGTGTTAAACAATCGATGGAATGCTATGAATATTCATCAGGTGGACACCCAGTGCGTCTGTCGTGACAGGAATTAAGCGCTTCAGTTAATGACGCGTCTGGGTGGCTCGGGGTGCCCGACGTCCCTTTTTGATGAATTTTGGGAAGGAGCGGACAGTGGATATGCAAATGTGGGTGTGCGGTGGGAGGGAGATGCGCGAGCGCAACGAATGAGTGCCTGTTGCGCAGTCGTCGCGCGCTGGGCCGCGCCGCCCGACGCATAATTAATATTACACAACGCGACATGTCAAGTGGCGGACGATCGATCGTCATCCATAATGGTAATGTAAACATGGCGCGATGACAATGGCCGTCATTGGCGATAACTGATTGTTTTATGGATGTCTATAAGGTGCTACTGTCGAGTGGTGATTGGATAAGCTTAGTGACAGGAGTGTTCGACACTTACCGATCGGCCGGCTTCGTTGTTGTGTAGATTCATTTTTTCTCTCAGGGTTTTGCCTCTTTCGCCGGTGTCGACAAATTCTCGGCTGAATCGGAAGCCGAAGCCGATGTTGTCGCTGCAGCCGCCCCACTTCCAGACGCGCACGTTGGCGGCGGCGGCGGCGCGGGTACGGTGCGGCCCGCGCTCTTGGTGCGAATAGTCGCAAGTGCATGATTCTATGGAGCCTTCAGCGCACGCGCGCGCCACCGCGTGCGTCACTCCCGCGCTGGTGATCGCGTAGATGAACGCCGTTTCGCGGCAACCTGGTGACAATAGAAATGTTGTTTCATTAATTTATGCTAATTTATGAAGAAAGGAAAAGTGGTTCTACGACCTACTTAAAACAAATTGAATGCCTTTAAAAGCTTTAGAACATGAAATCAGGTGGCACAAAGACTATCTAGATAATCGTTTAGATTAAACCCGTTGAATAAAAATAGCATACTTATACCTACGTTATTAATTTAGGCAGTAACACATATTTCACTTTGGCATGTTTGGTATTCGTTTAATTAATTCATCCCAACTGAAGAGGGGTCCATATTTTAATCAAATTTTATTATTGCTCCGGGTATGGGGATAAAAAATCTCAGCGTTTTAAAATATTTTAGGTATTATAATTTAAACATGCAAAACATTTGGGCTCATCAAGCAACTGCAAACCGAGGAATTGGATTAGCTTTGCTCTTTTTAATTTTATTGACATTTTTAATTTGTTGACAGTATCAAAATCCTTTTCGAGAGCAATGGGCACATTAGTTTTTTAATTTCCTTCGTAAAATTCTATCTTAAGTTTCGACCTGTCTGGCTCATTTTATTCTTGAAAATTTAAGAACGTGGTTCTAAACTTTTTAATTCTAAATGAGACTGTCCATTAACGGGGCGAGAAGTGTAATCAAAGTAAACTGAATATTCCAGATAATCACTATGTTTGGAGTTATCAAGTAAGGTTATAATCGGTTAAAAGCAACAAGATCATTAAGTTTATATTCACACAATAAAGACTTGAGCAATGATTGCATCGCGTTCATTCATCCCGTTCGGACGAATACATAAATCGATGCTCGCATCCCGTATCGAATACTATAAATAATTAATGGCCCGGCATTAGAATCAAATACTCATAAAATACAATTAAAAGAGAGAGAGGGTATATCTCGGAGATTGAAAATAAAAGAACTGCCTCTTACCTACCCGAGAGATTATAAATTTGATCATTACAAGTGGTACGGCGCGCGCATCGAATTCTCTCTCTTAATATCGATTTAATAGCCCTTGTTCTTTAACGATTAATACTGAGGCTTTGTCTACGCGACCTCGGCTCCACAATGAGACGATATTATTAACCAAACGGGACCCTAGTGACGTAACCCGTTCTCCATACGACATCATTAAATATTCGATTATAACTTTTAATGAATCATAACACCCAGAACATGATTTTGGAGGACGTCTATTTCGCGGTGGTCTTGCTCAGACTTGATCTCGTAGACATTGTAATTTTACGGCATAATGTGCATTAATACGGCTATTGTAGAGGCCGTCATTAAACTCTCTCGCCCAGAACGCATCCAACTTTATGATGGAATTCCTCAAGTGCTATTAAGGGCCGATCTCGATCGCTAAAGACCTGAATGAAAATAAAACTGACAATTAACGCCGTTCTAACACAAGTGTAATCGCGTGTCACCTCGCCAGCTAATGCCATTAATTTAATAATATAGTGAGGCTCGCGCGCTCCTTAGGTGGGCTTCCGGCCACCGACGCACCTCTATAAAATCTCTTCGGAAAAAACTCACCGACCCCGTATCGATGTAAAAATAATAAGGAACGCGTATTTGTTGTTATTTATAATAATAATATGTGGAACGGGCCCGGAGCAGCCCGCGCCAGCTTTATTAAGGACTCAATAAGCAAATGAAATCATTTTTTTATTGAGTTGTCATCGTGCACCGATATAAATTACGGTGCGCACACACTGCGGAGCGCTCTCGGATTCGCTTTTTGTGCTTCTCTTTGGGATGTTATACAAAAGTATTTTATTCAGCAATTACTTGAGACGTTCGACCGGGAATTTTAATGTCAATTTCGCCATCATTCAATGCTCGGACGAAATTAATTCAAGGTAGGGATACGTACATACGAGCGGTCGTGGACTCGTGCATTTATCTTCTGTAATGACTTGGAAACGTTCAGTCGCATTAACTATAACGTATAGGTGAGGCCAATTAAATATGGCAAATGTAAATAACGCCTGTGAAATTATAGCTTTCGGCTAATCGGGTTTAACATTGAGGTGTAATGTGCGATGGCCGACGGCTGATGAGCGTTAGGAGTTTCAGTCGGGATGAGTTACAGGTTACAGCTTCTCAAGGTAATGATTGTGTTTTATCTTCGGGTTATAAATCGGAGGCTTCACGGATATCTGTTTTAGTGCGTTCCGAGTGAGCGAGCCGGCGATCGTCCGGCGGGGTGCCGGCATCGGGCCGGCCTGGCCAGGTGCTCGCACCACGTGCTGCGAACACGTCTTCATAACCCGTAGATAAATGTCGCCACATCTGGCCCCAACAGATGTGAGAATCACTGCCCGCTGTGATTTTAACATCGCTACTTTTACTTTATCTCCAACATGATCTAACGGTACGCGGCTACCCGACCAATTAGGTACATAAACGACAACTGGAAATAATTTTTAATTGGCCTGTGAGAATTCTAAGGCTCGTCTATCGATGATTCACGGCCGTGCCTCGACCCGTTTGACATTGTACGGTAGTGATTGTTTGTTCTGCACTAAACATAAGTACCCATATAAAACTATAAATAAATTGTTTCAATATTTCATCGTGCTGGATGTGACGAGCAACAAAGCCGATTGTCGCGTTTTGCGAATAAATGGCGACGTAGAAAAATTATGACAGATGTAAAGAGGCTCCGTCCGCTGAGCGCATTAGTCACGGCATTAAATATAATGTAAATTCCCGACACGAGCCTAATTAAACGGCCAAACAACACTAATCCGACACAGGCGATGTATAAGTTCTAATACAAATACCCATTCGTTACCTGCTCGTACAGGCCTACGCAATAAAATATTCATAATTAAGGTGCGCTATTATTTTATTGCGGCAATTTCGCCCCTTCAAATCGCAGTCAAATAAGAACAAACATGAGTTATGTGGATCTATAAAAGTAAATTATTATTATAACTGATAATAAAGTGCTGTCCGTGGATTATCTGTGCAGATAATAAATGGTCCTGTGGTGGGTTTACAGCGCGAGCACCGAGCGATAATTCCGACCCGACGGATTGGCGGTTAAGGCGACGCGCGAGGATTTATAAAAGTCAAAAACTCGTAAATCCGAGAGCGCGTCCGCCGCATCGCACTGTTAAAATAAAACTTAATCACTGTTGACATTTGACGAACACCTGGCCCCGCGGCCACTGCCATTAAATAATTCAAAATTAATGTACTAATTAAATATGTACCTGTCCGCATTGAGTCATCACGATGGGGTGTTTCCATAAGATTAATTTGAAAGATTGACTTATGGAGGTTTCTCGTCGCGCCTCTCGTGCCTTATTTATGACGACTTGCATTATTCAAATTTGATGAGACGTAATTACTCAAAACACCTATAAATCACTCGGTTTTATAATAAACCGTTTGGCCGGTTCAGAAATCGTTCCGGCTCGCACCGCTTTATAGCACTAAGATGAAGTCATTGACGTCTTGTTATTTTTATCTAAACATGTCTTTTACGAGAATATAATGACATTTTATCTTCTGAAAGACGGATCGTAGTGATGATAAAAGACGGGATTCTTCCGTTAATGAAATAAGAATGGTATTCGACACGTACTGGAAGAGGAATAGAAGGAAAGAAGGCAATTTCACCGTAAAAGCACTTGGAAGATGGGCAATAAAAAGCAATAATTCATTTTCGTTATGCCATGTATGGGTGATAATTTCACATTGAGTCCGCGTCCCGAGGCTCCGGTGCGACAATTCAAAATTACGTCGGTCGTATATCACTCATTGTGAGTGGCACAAAGCGCTACAGCTACCACTAGCTACCAGCCAATAGCCAGCACCACGACACCCATTCACACAATGGACAAAAGCATTTGTTTTCAAACTCCAGAAAAAAGCACCGAAAATAATTTCGTTTTAAGTGAGCTGTCCATAAACAATAAAAGGGCGATCGGAGCGTTGGAAACTGGGATTCCGTCGATAAATATGATCTCGGTCGCCCCCCTCCCGCCCCCGGACTGTCGTCGCAACTCTTAATCGTCTCATTTCAGTTTCACAAAACGCGCGTTATCTCGAAAACAATTCAAACGTCACAAAACCTAAAACGCTTATCTAATTGAGCATTAAATATTTCGTCGAGGGCATTTTATATCGGCTTTATTTTCGGTGTCGATCGTTTTATACGTTTTATCCACCCACGACGACGTCGGCATCTCGGGTGCGCGTACGATACACACCAAAACAGGAAATATTTTGAAAAAAGGTCGGGTTTTATTGGCCAAGTTACCTGCCATTAGGAGCTGCGTTAGGTGTAAACGTGGCTTCCGTGGGGCTTGTACGAGTGCAGTGGAATCGCTAAACTACACCGCAGGGGGTTCGCCGCGGGACCTCGGACCATATATTTTCTATTCTGGGTTCGACAATGACGCGACGAATAAAGGCCCTACTATTGTGTCGTTGTCATCATTTGTGTTAATACGATCCTTGAGGTTTACACCACAATGAGATGAAGTTGTCGCGTCCGTGTGTCAATGGTGTGACAACGTGTAAATTAGTAATTATAGGTGTCGCGTCCGGGGGGCCTTTGTGTGCCAGCTCGTGATTATGAGCAGACTGCGGAGCTATCCGTTTGGGATTGATGAGTTTCGAGGATCACATTTGCGAGTTTACGTTTTTTGTTTATTGAGTAGCGTTGTGACGGGCTCCCGCGGGGTCGAAACCGTTTTTATGCTTCTTAAATGAACGTAATTGCAATGTATAAAACTTTTTCATCGTGTTTTGCGGCCTGCAATACCTCCGTGCGCCTCGCCCGCCCTGCATGCCCTTAATAAAGTAATATACTCTAAATGCACACGCATATAACATAAATTTTGTAATCGGCTTGCTCTTTTTATCATGTGAAATTATTACGATGGTGGTCGGTGCTATATCTGGCTTTTAATTTAGAAAAATGGTACTTTGGTTTTATAGTTTGTATGCTCGCATACAATATCAATATTTATTTTTTGCTCTAGGCGCATAGTTTTATGGTCGTCGATGGTAAATACTTAACTGTGTGCGTAAGAACTATATATCATTTGGATGCGAGCTCTAGAATTAAATGATTTAATGTTATAAATTAATATGACTGGCTTTGTGTCTAGCTGAATTATTAACGGTTATTCATTGCGTTTTAAGCTGACTAGTAAGCGATGTCTGGGCTTGAGTTTTATTAGAAGAACTTTCAATGACTTTCTACAGTGGGAGTGTTGACATTTGAATTCTTGAATCGGCAAAGAAATCATGAATAACTTTAATTGGTTTTACAACATAAATAGTTTAACATATTTCATCGTATGTGTCGGTTGGTCCCACATTTGATACATCGCCGGAGGCTTAAAGCGACCCAACCTCACATTTTTTCTTTATAGCTTAAATTAGTGTTGTGTAAACATATACCTAATTGCGATTTGTTACCAATTTTGTTTTTCATGAATATTTTATAAGTATAATGGTTTATGACATCTCGTTTTATAATGAGAGAACGCCATTTGAATCAACATAAGATTTGTTGTATTAAGTTTTGATCGCTGTTTCACGGTAATTTTATACACGTTAGAAATTATAAAACGACAAAATGTTGTTTTTTTTTTAAAAAAAATTCTTAATTGCATCAAATTTAGAGCATCCGTTTCGAAGCTACAGTCGACCAGACAGACAAACAAATTATAATTCAGGTTGTATCGTCTTAATCATTAGTGTCTACAATGAATTGAATTAATTAACATGAAGGTTATTCAATAAATAAATTATGTTATTTGTTCTTTTGTAATAAGTTGCCATTGCAATAAAGTCACATACCTATTAACTACCTCTTATTTGTTATTGTGACCTTATTTACTATGCTGATGTTACCTAAGATACGAGAACTTAGATATATTTATATAGAGTATTATTAATATAACAATATGTCTTTTTCATTATTAAGTAGGCTGAGCGATTTTGTAACTAACACTGCGAAATTCAGTGTAGACTGATTTTTTTTATAATTTATTATATGAATATTAGGTGGAAATGTTTTTTTTTTTGTGAATGGCTTCTCGCAGGTCAACCTATGAGGTTGTCGTCTGCTTAAGTGCCCTAATAAATTAAGGCCTCCAGCCAGGACGGAAATATATTAAATGTGACCTACATCTTTTAAGAAAAATTTATAGGTTTTTCGATCACAGTGCGCCTCTAAAGAAAGGGAAATTTAATGTTTCTTAGTAGGAAGCAACAGAAAATCTTTTCTCTACTAATAGAGACATTTACAGAAACAGATTGCACTATTCATTAACGCATTTGAAGCGTGGGTGAATAACCGGAGCAGAGAAGACATTTAGTCGATACATTGCGCCTGCGCCGATCCCAAATGAGATCGAATTAGCTCGAGATAGGTACGGCAGCCCAAGCTCTTAATCTTGACGATAACCCCCTAATGCTCAACCTGAACTCTGATCCACAAAAAGCTTTTTCAAATAACTCATTTTGTTGGCTGCATTAATTTCGTAACTAATTTTTTACTCATTTTATTATTTACACCGTGTTTGTATTTGCACTAAAAAGTTTTGTTGCAAAAACTTTTTAGCAATACCAAAAAAAAAATGCAAACGACAGAATTGAATCACAAAACTGCCTTTTTTTGTTATTATAGTGAATAATTCTTGTTGTTACGAACAGATGTTCGCAGGCTCATAATAAGGCGTATCGCGTACAAAGCATCGAAATCGGACACCGGAGATAGGGCAGCCCCGATCTGACAACAAAATTACAACTTTCCGTTTACAAACTTGTTTGCCAAACAATTTACAACCTTATGTGCTTACAACTACAGCTCCAGTAGCTTTCAAGTGACGACAAAACTAAATAAAGCAATGCGTTTTAAAACATTTTAATTTCGAAGTGTACCTTTATAAATGTAGGTTATTATTTTAAATTGAAAACTAAGTCTTTATACTGTTAAATAAAATACTTAATGTGTTGAATAAAGTAAATAAACCTTTTAAAAAGGGATTACTTCGAGTAATATCCTAACCTATTGAATTCAGTTGTGTAACCAGTATTGTGAGGCTAATGGGTATCTATTTGCTGATTTATATCTGTTGATAATAATCTACATCCATTCAACTCAACTAAATGGATTCGACGCTCGCGAAATTGTAGACTGGTGTATGGGATATAAAACATGTTTTTTTTTAAATATGCCATACAAGTATCGTTGCGAAATCAGAATCTGATTATGATCTCATTCATAAAAAAGTAAAATTATATTTCAATCTATCGTAAAATATTAAAATACGTTCACAAAACGGAATTGAAAAACGTAAAAAAAAGAGCTATCGACAAACGGGAACTCAAACGTCACTCGACCTCATGTAATTGATCCAGGATGTTTTATCTCGATGAGTCCTTTATATGTGCCCCCGACTTGCTACCCTCCCGTTGAATACAGATAAAATCTTTTAAAAGGGTTGCCAACTAAAGATATCACTTAATTTGTAGCCTCTCTTTGTAACTGGAATTGGGGATTTATACAAAATACATCTTTTTGTCCACCGTTGCTCTTTGCAGGGTTAAATGTAAAACTGTATACGATGCGAGAGTTTCGATTGAGTTTTTTAAAGATTAGCCTTTTAAACGTCTCAATGCTTTGTAATCTGTTTCCTTAGTATTTTAGAAGGGTATTTAGAGCTTATCTTCTTAAGGTCTTTTTGTTAGTTTTGTTTCGCGATATCAAAATTGAGACAAATGAATGACGCGTGTACCTTAAAACGTTTTTGCGTTTCTTGTTCAGTTTTTGTTCGTGAAGCGACAATAAAATCGTGATCGGAGTATTAACTTGTCAACCTTTGTCAGTTGTTTGGATTTAATTAATCTAATAACAGCTTACCTCTGTCCACGATTTTGCCAAACAAGTTTTTCCCTCTGAGGAAGTTTCTTGTTGAGCAGTTCCATCTTCTGTATTTGAACTGGTGTTGGCATTCCGCGACAGCCATGCTGGCTCCTTTGGCAACTGCTGATAAGATTCCAGGATTCTCTCTGGCTAGTCTTCTCTGTTTCCGCCTGAGGGTGGAGTGAATTGCTGGGTCCATGATCAGAACCCCTGGCGACATCGGTGATAGATTATTTGGCTCCCCAGCTTTGGCTATACCCCTACAACAAAATAGTATTTGTTACAAAGATATCCTCAACAATTGCTAATGAAGAGCTCACAAAAAACAAATCTCTTTGTCCAAAAGCGATAAGATTGACTTTTGTCACTGTAAAAGACAATGCCTGACGTTCGAAAAACTTAAGAAAAAAACAAAAATGCAACTCGAAATGAAATGCTCATTTGAAAAGGTAAAGACAACAAACAATTGACGACCGAACTGTCAATCCGCAGACGTTTAGATAAATATTTGCGTCGCGCATTAATCCTTGAGGGCCGAGCGGGTAAACACCGCCGGAGAGCGATCGAGATCACGGCCTGTTGACTCGGCCTCGCTTCACCAACATATTCGGCCTACAGTAAAAAAAGGCCTCGGTGCACTCTCGCGCGGTGCCTCTCCGCTGGAAATCGTATTACTTTTCTATTTGCTGTTCTTTGTAGTCGAGTGTTACGTAAATATGAACGTGTTCGTCGGAAATTCTCGTTTCCTTCGAGAATTCATGGAGACGATGTGATGGTTTTAAAAATTTTGTTCTACTTTTAAAAATATTAGACAAAAGAGATGAAACGGATATAGGAAGGATAGTTTACGTGGCCGCCAACCCATGATGACGTCTTAATTGTCACGTTTACGTAAGAAGCTCTTTGGTAATAGATTTCGTGACTATTGTACTACGTTAAATAAATACATTAGGACTTCGATGACCATTTTTACTATCGTTAATCTAGTTTTTTCATATTTATTGAAATAAATGGATATTGACGGAACTATTAACAGCCATTTTATAGTATAAAATGAGTAATGTGGTCTTAGTTTTTGGCGCAAAAACTTAAAGGAGTCACTGTTTTTGTCTTAAACATTTATTGGAGGTAATAAGTTTAAAAAACAGCTGTACAAGTCAATATAATTTAGTTTATTCAGGACATAAATCAATCTAATTTAAGGTATGCACTAACAACCAAGCGGAAAATCTAAATCCTCATGTAGGTGCAATCAATTGGGTCCCAGTTATGTTGACACCCACAAGCGCTTTAAAACAAAAACGAGGGATAACCATATTTGCCTGTCCATAATATAGGGTCCTTTGCACTTGTCACGTTGGTAGAAAATCAAATAGTGGTACAACACAAAGTCCTCGGGGAAAAAATTCTGAATGGCTTTCACGAACAAACGTAATGTGTGCACAGCGATAAAGCCTGTGTGAATGTGTCAAAATATTGTCTTTTGGAGGCTTGTGTCTCCTTGTTTGAGTAATTAAGAGTGTTTCTGTGCCGTTTTTGAGTACTGTGGAGACAGGAATGATTTTAACCTGTTTTGAGACAGTTTTTACGTATAAAGCTGTAAACTTCAACTGGCTTCAACTTAGGTAGGTTTTTGAGCTTTAAGTCATTCATTTGACAATAGGCGAGTTCACAGTTTGAAAGGATCTGACTGGACAACAGATGATTTTGCTGTTTTTACAATGATTTTACTTCGTTATTCACTACGTTGCTGTCATATAATAACAAGTAAATAAATAATATGTAAAAACATAACAAGATCAATGCCAGTGACATTTCCTTGATACAACTCCCTTGCTATCTGGATTTAGCAACACATGTCTTTAAAATGGAAGACTTCATTCGTGGCACACCGCCTGCATACGAATCAGCCCTTTTATTATTTAATTTGTTGGCGACTTGCGAGGCGTCAAAATATCAAAGTTTATAAAACCAATTTTTGAAAACTCTCGGCTTGGTATGCTCTACATCTCGACCATGTATCATGGTATACTGGTCTTTGTTATCAGAGGTATCGTGACGCCGGCACGCGATTTCGACCGTAATGTAATATGGACTACGAGTGATGAATACGAATGAAGCAAGGTGTGGCGATTTCTTTTTTGCTCGAGGCATAAACGTACGGAGATTTTATGTGCTCCAGTTGGATATTAGTGCCCGGGGGTACAATCCGTCGAACCACTGGGCATATTTTAAAAGGCCTAGTAATTAAAACTAAGAGAGGGAATCAATTATATTGATTATTTTCTCCTTTAAACCGTTGTTTATTTGATTACCTTTTTCTGATTTATTTTGTGGATTTGGTCGCTCTAAATTGAAAAATGAAAGCAGTTTTTCATGCTGTCATTTTTATTTTTCATAAATGATTCAATTCATTCTCATTTATACTCAAGATTTAAAATTTATATGTATTTATGCCAACAACCGAGTTACAACGTTTCTAAATCAAGAATTGCAACACTTATCCTGCTCTCAATTTAATAAAAGGTCATTTAACTCATTTTTGCATGTCTCAAGTAGTCTGCAAGTTTATTTTTAAATCTGTCCACGTTAATAGTGTGGGCTTGAGAGGAATGGGACCGATATACCATCTTCCGGCAGCTGGGTAAGGACTAAGTGGTCTGCTTTATATTTCATATTGCCTTGATAAGATTTATAGTTGAACTTACTCACTTTATTCCTTTGTGTAAATATTTTTTTTTTTTTAAATGTAGTATGTTAATTGTGAAGCCTATTAACGTCTCGCATATCATTATATTATCTGTTTTCAATGATTAATGTTCAAAACAGCAAAAATAAGGAGTGTTGCATGTTGTTTTGTAATTTTTTGTCTGGTTACCGAATTTATAATGAGAGTATTAGTTTATATTAATCTTTATAAAGCTATAATGTTTGACGTTACATTGATTAATAATAAACTTGATGAATGAAATGAAAATAAGTTTAAAGATGTATTCGATAAATGTAGCCCTCATTTATTTTTATTAAAACTTCATCGTTGATTGTTCGCAATAAAATTGAAGAGTCAAATCAAACGTGAAAAAAAAGAGTTTTTTGTAATAAATCTTGGTGATGGATTGAAAATGTGTTTTTTTTTATATATTATAAAGTACCACTATTAACACAGTTCACGTAACATTTACGACAGTTCTGTAGAAAGTGGATAAAAATTCCGTTGAAAGAATTCACGCCTCCGTCGGACCTCGAGACCGATTGTATCGCGCGGTTTTGATTGCTTTTATACATGGTTATATCTTAAAATAGAAAGCCATTCTGTTTTAAACGAGCATATTACATTGTTTTGCTTAGATTTATTTACTGACTAAACTAAAATAAAAGTACCTTATGGCATTTTGGAAGAGATTCCTTTACCACTTATTAAGATTCGTCTAAATCAGCTTTGAAAATCATTTACTCGAATATTTACTTACCTATTTTTCATGTTATTATTAGTATTTACTTCTAATATGGTTTTAATTAGAGCATGTAATAAAATTCACAAATGCGTAACTATTTAATAACGTCTTAAACGGAGGCTGTGCCGTCGCCGTCGGCGGACGGAAATTTTTATCTGCGTAAAAACCTAACTTTAATTTGAATAAAAAGATTAATAATCATTCAATCGTTTTATTCACTAAACAGTAAAAGTAAACCTGCTTAATCATTTACGATAAGTTTTATTTTTTTAATTTTTTGCATTTTACATTATATTTTGCGAAGTTCTTTTAAATGTCATGAAGTAATAGCAATACGACGCGTAGCATAAATATTTTTTATCTTAAATTGATTAATTATTCAAACATAAAGTATATTTGTACAATGCAATAGCACGCGCCACTGTGTGTTGACTTTGTTAATAACTAGATAATGTAAATGTAATGCTTATAAATTGTTTAGAGGTGGACTTACATAAATTATAAATTCATAATTATTATTATTATAACAATTTATAATTATTCAAATTGTTCACATAATCTATCAATAGATACTCTGGTTCTGATTTTTGTTTTCGCAAGAGATTTTGAAAGCTAGGTTACTGCCAATTTAAAAAGTAAATAACATTCGTAAATATTTAACTTGTTTTTCATTTAACATTGTCATAGCACATTATTCAATTAAAATAGTTATTGGGACTTATGAATTGTAAGGGAGACAGTCAGTCAGAAAAAAATAAGCTATTTTCCCATTGCTTAAAGTAGCAGGTTCCTGAGTAGAAAAACGGGCAAGAAACTACAATGACACTCTTTTGAATTAAATATTGTGTAAAAGCCTTTTTCGTTCATTCAAGTACCTTTATTAACAGTCATCAAATTAATTGATGCACACAGTTTAACATAAATCAATCCTTAAATTGTAACTTACAACAGAGTTCCAAGACAGATCTGTTATGACTAAGTGTTGAATATATCTTAGCTTAATTGAAATAACTTCCTTCAATATCTATGATAGACTAAACTAAGCTGCCTTTAGGCAAGTCTAAAATAAACACACGGACAGACAACTTGTTGAGTGTCTGTTGCATAATTTAGGGGGAACCCCTCCCTACACTACAGTTGAGTTAATTTAAAGTGCAAGTTAAGTAGCGTTAAGCTTCCTGCTTGAGTTATATTCAGCAATAGTTTATGTAATAATATAATTGTTGATCATTTATCATTAAAGTGACAAAAAATAATTACAATTTAGTAGTTGCATTAATTAAATAAACGTTACTAAAAATATTTATTTCATTCAAAACAGTTCTTAACATATTTGACACTTTTATATATGCTGTTTAAAACCATGAAACATGTAGTTTTTAAATCACTTAAATGAAGTACAAAATGGTTGAACATCGAACGAACAAGTTTATTAGTATCGTAAATAAATGTTTACGTTCCGGTCAGCGCGGATGCGTTTGCGCATTTTCAATATCAACATAATTAATGCTGCGCTTGATACATTGCTAATTGGCGCAGTATTTATGTGATGTGACTTTTATAATGTTCACACTACATTTATGAGTTGAAACGGCATTTTATATAATTTGGGAAAATATTGCATTTTAATGTACTTAATTTTATGTGTTTCTTTTATTTCATTCTTCATTTTTTTATTTTTGTGTTCTTTCATTGCTTGTTGCTTGTACAGTTTCTTAGATTTAAATTGTTACTTCTTTGGCTGTAAGCGATAAAATAGCTGTGTTTTCTTAATATATTCGGTATCAAGTATCACCATAAACTTAGACGAATGACTTAGAAGTAGGTGTAAAATAATACGGCCTGTGAGCCTGAGTTGTTAGATTGACAAATTAACTATAAATATGAAGAAAATTAATGTCATCGCCATTTAAACCACAATATATTGGAAACTTATTGACTAATATCCATCAATTTATTCATTTTTATTCAGACTTTGACGCGAATTTATATTTGAATCATCGTTATTATAATTTTTATGACATGTTTTTAAGTTTACGTCATCATTTGACTAGTGACTGTAAATGTTTGGATACTTTGGTGAATGCTTGCAACGTTTCTTTGTTAATTTATTTAAATTAGGCAATTGTTTTAATTTTTTTTTGTTTGATCCTACTTCAACAACAATTGATTTAATTTTGATAATTTTAACAAAAATATTTTCTCGGTCTCATTTTTGAAGTAAGTACTTACATTCTAAATGTGTGTGGAACACACATTTTTAAAATGTTTGGATATTTTGGTGAATGCTTGCAACGTTTCATTGTTAATTTGTTTAAATTAGGCATTTTTTAAATTATTTTAATTTAATCCTACTTCAACAACAATTGATTTAATTTTGATATTTTTAACAAAAATATTTTCACGGTCTCATTTTTGAAGTAAGTGCATTCTAAAAGTGTGTTCTAATAGATTTGAAAGTCTACTCCTTGGGATTAGGTGGGTCGCATACCAGAAGCTGAGTGATAGTGTATGCAAATACCACTTGATGCCCCTGTCAGTCACTGACAACGCAACGGGAGGTGACAGGAGACACATTTTGTCACCACGATAATAAAACTAGCAGCTGTTATGCCAAAAAAACTGTTGAAACTCAAGATATTTGCTTTAACGCATACATTTATCGTGTCATGCCCATATTTTGAAGGTATATGAGTAGGCTGTTATACGTGTCTTGGATGTCAATGAGCTAGTTAAGTAGGAAACATTAGTCACTAGATATTTAATACTGATACGTACGTGAAATGTCATATTTAATCTTACGTCAACTTAATATTATTTATCACCTTTTCTTCACATATTAATATTTATCTTCAAACCAAGCAGATTTTACATTTTATTCCAGACAGTTTTCAAGTTAAAGTTGATTTTAGTTCTGTCAGAAACCCATTACATTGATTTCGTTTTATGATCAACCCGTTACAAACAGAACAACCAATTGGTTGATTGACGTACTACAGTATTAAATTTTAGTATGCTATTATCGATTTCACACTACTACGCAAGTTTTATGCCTCGTTTAATAAACCGCTAATTATTTTGAGTCCAATTTGTGTTGAACATCTGGTAAGATCAGTACGTAAGTACAATGTTGTGAGGCGTTAGAGCATGTAATGCGGAAGGGGTACGACAACAACAGTAAATAGCTCGCACTGTCTTATAGTTTATGACAGCGCAGCGGGAGCAATTATCAAATAGTGAAAGATTTTACTTATGTTTTATGACAGTTAAGTTAATATAGGTGTTGTACAAATTTACTGTGTTGTTTTGGACTTGTAACGTAGAATAGTTAGACATTTGACATTTTTAAGGGACTTATTTATATTGAACTTATGTGCGACTTATAACATCATTCAAAGACACTACCTTAGCCAATCTACCTATATCAACATAACATCATCTCTGACATTAGAAACGTCAACAAGACACCTACAAACACTAGAGTTTACCCATCAAAGATCATAACAAAACAAAACAGACACGTCACTCACCACCACATGCTGCCGCGTCCTCTCCGAGGCTTGTTGGCGGCGTCGCACGTAAAACACAGAATGATCACAAATAACCACAGGCACTTCATTGCGATGGGCGGACCCCGCGTACATGAGCGCGGCGCTTCGAGTCACGGTTACGTCTGGCCGGACTAGCAAGCTGTAACCACGGCTATCGAGGCGGGGTCGCGGCAAGAATTGGTGGGAGGCATCTACCTGTCACACCGCCCGATTGGTCTCACACTTCTGTTTTTTTTTGTTGCAACGAGTAATCTTTGTCGTGTTTAGGTCATTAGGTTATGTGAGATAATTTCGGTAATTGGTTTGTGGTTTGCATAAGTGTTGGGTCTTTGGTGGTAGGGTTATATTAATTGAGGTTTTTTTAAAGACATTTTTACAGATTTTGGCTGATGTTTTAAAAAGTTACTTTAACTTTCTTTCATAAATTCAGGTCAGAAATGAAAATTTTCTAAAAGTCGTCCACATATTTTTTTTAAACTGATTCTTTCATGTTTTTATAGTTTTACAAACACTAAATATCCAATCTTCTAAACCAAGTCTCAGATTATTAGTACGTTGACAAATGAATAATTCAATTCAAGATTTCTAAAGATGACTTAATTAATCATAATTTCTGTTTTCACAAAACTATTGTCAGGCAGCTAATATCTATAACCTGAAAACTAACTACAGACACTACAGACGCGCAATAATAACCCTTATTACTGTACTCTAAAGACCATAAAATAAATGATAAGTTCGTGTGTATTATCACAAGAACATGCAAACTTCTTAGAAGCGTTGATTTAATTGCAACTTTGTTACATAATGTATCTTAAACGTTACTCTTGCGCACATTTCTGTGAACTATTGGAGAGAGTATAAATATGAAACAAACTAAAACACGTCTGATAATGATGACCAATATAGTATACGTTAGATACTCATTGAAACTAAATTGTGTTTAAACTGCTGACATAATGTCGCTTTATTGCATAACAAATATGAAAATGCTATTGTTTTTAAGGGCAAGATTTCTTACCAAATATTCCTCTGTAATAAAAAATATACCACAAGCAATTACATAATACAGAAAAAAATATAAAAACCTCAATTTAGTTCACACTTGTCGGCGCGTGAGTCAGCGTTTCGCGCGCCGCGGTGGGAGGGGCGGCGGCGAGGCGGCGACCAATGGCAGCGCAGTGCCGATGCGCGCGCGCATACAGACCGCAACCACGTGCGGCTCAGGCCGTGCGCCCACGCGGTTCCAACAAACACGCTCCTTTTGTTTTGGAAAATATAGTTTTTCAGGTGTAGAATTTGGATTTTAATTCTTATGAAAAATTGTTTAGGTATTAGAAAACTTTAAAAAAATGTCATAGTGTCGACTTACACTTCAAATAAGGAATAACACTAGTAACAAGCAATAGCTTGAACGACATAAGATTTCAAATGCACCTTGCACGTTGGGACTCTTATTTACGCTTGACCAAAATGACTTGCATGTAGGGTTCCTACTTACCTACCTACTGCTGCATATAATAACATATTAATGAGCCAAAAGTATATGGAAACTAAAGAAGCAACGCGTTACATATGGTACAAATCATTCAAATGATATTTTTATAATAATAATTTCGCTGACCCCAGATCAATTTGGAAGTTTTCGAAGCACCATTCGTAGCACTAACATGTAATCTCTCGATGCCCATATTCTGTGTGTATATTAAACTATGAATTTACCTACCTGCCTATTACATACTCCATTTGCAAGGTTCTATTAAAAATATGAAATTGAAAGCCTTCAATTTATTCTCGCTTGCTACGGATCTACGCATCAAGCGCGTCCTTATAAAGACATCAACGCGGGCGGGCTACAGAATGTAAACAATTTGCACCCGTATCTATAGTCCGATGATATTTTTTTTTGTTAATATTTTAATTAAATATTTAAGTATGAAACAATATATAAAATATTTTAATTCAATATTTAAGTATGAAACAAAAGTGTTGTGACATGGTAGGGGAGAGTGTTGGCAATGATTTAGTTCCACGTTTGTGTTTCTCATTTAAAGGTGGAAAGATTTTATAGTCAAAATAGAAGTGATTAATTACTTTTTGTTCAATGGACATGTAAGTAAGTACATCCTAACTAATATTATAAATGCGAAACTAAGTTTGTTTGTTACCTTTTCACGCCTAAACCACTAAATCATCATGAAATTTTGCATAAACGTGGTCAGGGGTACAGAAAAGGACATAGGGTAGCTTTCATTCTGAAAAAAAGTACTGTTCGTAAGGGAAAGAATAATAACTTCCGACGGTCTCAATTGGGATGATGACTACTATTAAAAATATTCGTAAAAATAATGTTATTTCAAAGAAGTTATAGTAAAAATGAGAAAATCGAAAAAAAACGGTTAAATCGATGTCCAAATGAAGAAGATACACGCTTTAAAAGTTTTTGTAGGGGACTATTTCTGTCAAGTTACGTAGTCGTGACGTCACTTCTACGATAGTGCTGTCCTAGTCTAACACTTACTTTAAAACGTTTATAACTTTGACACTTTTGTAATACTGTTTGTACTATTTGGCAATAAACATTTTTTGAGATAAAAATGAAAAAATTGTCACCATCCCCATTGCTTTAGGACACTAGACGGCGCTGTGTGTATTTCCACTCATGATTAAATAACATTATAAGAAGAAGTTTTCTTAAATATAAGCAATACATTTTATGAGTTTTTAACGTGAATTAACATAGGATACTTTTTATTCCGGCAGTAGGTATATTTGCAACCCCGCGCTGGCTAAGCCGTTGTCAAAAGCTAGTACTCAAACTCAAACTCAAATAATTTATTTCAATTAAACCATTTACAGGCACTTTTGAATTGTCAAGGAATCGGTCAGTCAGAAATATGAAGCTAGTTGCCCATTCCAAAGCGCAGTAGGTCACTATGGAGAAGAACGGGCAAGAAACTCCATGGACATACATACATTCACCAACGCCTCCTTCTCATGGAATCTGGCAGAAACTATAGAACGCCACCTTCTCGATCCTAATACTCCTTTTGATTCGTTTACGTTCTCACCATCAAACCATCACATGGTGAAAACTTAGGTGATGTGAGCGCGGAGTGAGCTGTCAGTACCACTGGTGCTAGGGATTGACCAAGACGGGATGACACTGACAGCTCACTCCACTTAAGTCTTCACGGTGAGATTTTGACAGAATCGACATGCTGGTCATACTTGCACGCCCAAATGTTTTTTTTTTCATTTATTTAGAATACGTTTGTCAACCAATACGAGTATTCTGCATTTTCTAAAGCTAAGTACTTATATGATACTAACTCATTACAGCTATACTGAAACAAAAAGTTCTAAACGCTAATTTTGGAAGTGAAACCATTTAAACCCACTTAAAATTTCATAAAAACAAAAATAAAACATATTTTTTGCTCATAAAATATAACAACTGTTTTCAAGTGCTTCTGAAATCGACAAAAACTTGGCACGTGTCTTAGTAAGTTACATGTGTCGTCAATATTTTGAGGGTTAATTGAATATCTGTGTATGGTTCAAAAGGTTGAAATGTTTCTGTTGAGGGTTGATGCCCAGATGGTAAAGGTCACCCTTAATTGCTTTTCGGTGTTCCATATTTATTTAAAAAGAGTTTTTTTTTCTCTACGCTTTTATGTGTGGTCTCTGGAAAGAATGTTCGAAAAAAGAGCATAAAAACCGCCACTTCCGTAATGTTGAATAAAGATGATAAACCTATAGATACGGTCGCACCTAATTTTAACGGTACCTCGTACCAATAATTAAAACATACACAATTAAATGTACACATTGTTAAAGTTCAATGGAATTCCTTCACGCTGACAAAATCAAGCCATAACTTTTGGTAGTCACGCTCAACTCTGTTAATTTGCCAATTGAAAAACACATACACCTTATGAGCGAGACACACGGTTGAAAATCGCTTGTGAATTTCCGACGAAGCGTTAAAAACTTCATTCAGTGAAACAGAAGTGTGCTGGACAATAGTTACCGTGAAATTAAGACTAGTGGAAATGAATAAACGCTCATTACGAGCTGTTGAGCATTGTTAAGTAATTTTTATAAAATTATCGATCATTGAAAATTGAACCTAAACCTGTAGTCGATACGGTTGAGAATCATCTATAAAAAAGAAATGGTAGCACTTCATGGGTGACCGAATCTTATAAATAATTAACAATGGGGGTGTCGAACATAAATTCGGTGCATTTTTTCTAGATGGCGTTGTTCGTGTGTTCCATGGTGCACAATGCGATAAGTGCGCTGGACTGATTAGTTTTGGTGTAGGTCGTAAATGGATGGTTCGAAGATATGTGGATCATCAGCTGCTACCGCGCATGCGTCATCGGCTGTCAGCTGTTTGTTAAAGGGGCACATACACGAAACGATTTTTCGTTTCGATCGATCGTCAAGAAAATCGCATGATCCATCTTTCGTTCAACCGGCATTCAATATTTGATGCAATACGAGTATTTCACAACACTAAAACAGCTTACTTGTATTTAAAAAACCGATTTAATTTGGCGAGGCTCCTGGATACTCAAAGTGAGTCATGATAGATGATAAGACTATACGAATAAAGCTCGTTAGGATAGAATCCTTAGGTAAATAAAACCATACGATTTGAGGTAGAAAGTTCCAACACGTTGCATAGTTTTGCCTGAAATATGGCTAACAAAATAATGATCTAAGTAGAAATATAATCATCAAAAACATTACAGACCTACGAAGTAACCGGAAAATCTCATCAAATGGAAGAAGTTAATAAAACACCGAGGCACGAACAAATAAAATAATACACACCTAATATTTTTCACAAACATTTTTTTTCGACGTATCTGACTTTGTTTATTTCAAACAACTGACAGCTTACTGCCAAAAATAAACATGAAATAAAAAATCTTGTCTATGATTCACAGCGCGGCGCTTTCCCATCCCTCGCTTATCTCTGACGAAACACAAATATCATCACTCTAAGACAATGCTCAACTTTACAAATAAGTTCTATAAACCGACAATGAGCTTCACCTTAGATACTGAAACAACCCATTCAAAATCCGACTTTAACTTTGCACAATTTAGGGTTCATATCAGGAGGACCCTTTCCGGAAAAGCGGTGAGATAACATTTTTACTGGGTACTCTCTTATTGTATTTTTATTGCTTTGAGTGAACGTAAATACGGTTTTATTGTATTTACGGATAGTCGGTTCATTGAAACGAGTCAGTGTGGTCGCCCCCGGAGAGTGATAGGAAAAAAAGACCATCCGAACTCACAATAGTTTTATGGCGATGACAACTGTATTAAGTAGCCGCCCATTTTCATCTCCGGAATTGTTAAGGCACCGCCAAATTTAACACTTGATGTAAAATAGCTGATGACTTGTGTATGACTGAGCGTATTCTTTGGCTCTGTTACCGAAACTATTAATGTTCGGTGGCTGTTATGAAAATATACAATGTCATCATTTCAATCCGTTCGTTATTTCATGGTTCCCGGGCTTAATTTGGACATCTCTATTTGGGCTGGTTGTGTCCGATGGTTTAATGGTGCTGGGAAAAGTAAAGTCTCGAGAAATTCTTTGGTCGTTAATAAAAATAAGGTATCGGAATTCAGTCCAATTTATGTAATTAATATGATTTCTTTCATTGTCTTTTTATACGACTTGTTTAAATGTTAAAGCAATTTTGTAAGATCTAACAAATAGTATAAAAATCTCTGTTGATTTTCCTATACCTGATTATAAAAACATTAAGGACTAATCACTAGCGCTAATCTGAAGCGAAATCCACAATCAAAATCAGCACAAAAACAAGACAAGATAAATCCAATCAAAGTCTATTAAGAAAAACGAACTAGACGAGAACCTACCACAGTCGAACCACGGAGGTCTAATTCGGCCAAGAAGCATAAACAATCAGAAAGAAACAAACTGATTTGGCATTAACACCACATCCTTACTAATGACGCACGAGAACATTGTTTCGCAAAAACTTCAGAAAAAAAGTAAGGCGTGTTGCACACTTTTTCGGGCCAGCATCAATCGGCACAGGCTTTAAAATTGGATATGTAGATATCTTTTATGTAAAAAAGGCCTCCCGGCTTAGTCAACAGTAAGCTACATTATAACAGCGCCTTAATAACGGCGGATGATATCCGTAAATACATAACTCGCGCTTTTCCCATGATGTTAAAAGACTTCAGATCGACACCTGCTAGGATTTGTTTTGCCTTGTCCACGATAACACATCTAAAGACCAAAAATAATTCTTGTACCTACTTAAAAACGGCAAATTTCATTTAAGTGACAATCACTATCAACAACTTTCAAAAATTTAGACAGCCTGAGAAAAGAATGCAAACCTTTAAAATTACTGGAATTGGCCCTCTTATGATACGTGCATGCCCTTTTACATACCTTTTAAATCACATTAAAACTGGCCAACCGCACAAGAAGGGTTCCGTACCAATGGACAATATTTAACACTACATATATAGAACAAAAAGTGTTTTTTACATTATTTTTATTATTTGTTGACACCATCAAATTTCAGCTGACTAGCTATTACGGTTCATGAGATACAGCCACCTGACAGATAAATGGACGAACGGACGTACAGCGGAGTATTAGTAATAGGGTTCCGTTGGCACCCTTTGGATATGGAATCCTAAAAACTTTTGTAGTGCAAGTGTTAAGACTGTCGTGCGGTTAGGTATAAATACAGCGTTTAGCTAAGCTGAGCGTGGCGGTCAATACCTATCAACTCCAACAAGACAATTTAGCGAAGGTAGGTGCCGAACGTACTTGGCTATCAGCACGAGTCAAAAAAAATATAGAGTTACTAAACATTTTCGGCTTTCGTTCGTTTCGGGTCGACATTGTTGTTCAACAAATGCTTCCGAATGAAATGTGCCGACCCGAAGCAGTGTGTGGCACGCCTAAGACTAAAATTCTTGGGCGCATTTAGTCCACGGTAATACGGCCGCCCCCGAATGATATATTGAGCGCTCATATATACTAATAGCATTTTAATATCACGGCTTAGTCATTGAGAAACACGGCACACAAAAAAAGGTGTGAGTGATCCTCTATAAAAGTTGCCGGAATGATATTCAATGAAATTCCTGTTGCTATACCTATGAAGTGTGTTTTTTTGTATGAAAATATTTAATTGGAGGTTTCGTGTTAATTGATATTGGTAAATCCTGGTTTAATTAAACTACTTAACAGAGACTGGATGGAAGAGAATGGTCAGCAGCATGTTTTGTTGACACAGAACTGTTCTGTCAAAATAAAAATAAAAAAACACACCGACATGGGCACTTATAAAAAGTCAGGAGCTTGGTGCACGGTTCCAGTTGGTCGTTTCCTATGGAGAAAAACCGAAAAAAAACTCAACGATTGCTCTTTTAAAAGTAATTGTCGTTTACAATGTTTTCAAAATTACAGTGTTAATAGGTATGGGAGGACAGTGTAGGCCGGTCAACAAGTACCATGTACTTAACAAAATAGAAATAGTCTACAAATGTACAGTTTACAAGGCCTAAAACTTGTCTGTTACATGATTAATAGCGTATAATACGAGTTGAAACGAGTAGTGACTTGTTCAAACTCAACCTAGCTGTCACGAAAATATCCCCAACCAATCAAAAATTTTAACTATGAATGGCTTGAATCCCAAAAAAAGTACTGTCGAAGTGCGAGTCGGACTGGCACACGAAGGGTTCCGTACTACAACACAAAAAGCCGAATAAAACACGTTTCTTGTATGGAGTACACACACTTTAATTTGTAATTTAATTTGACTTTTATTATTTGTTGATAAAGCGATAATAAAAATACACTGTCTACCTGTAACGGTTCATGAGATAGACGGACGGACGAACAGCGGAGGCTTGATAATAGGGTTCCGTTGGCACCCTTGGGGTACGGAATCCTAAAAATGCTGTTTTTCTTTTAATTGAGAAAGATCTACACATAATTTATGCTGAACTTTTCTTTCTTTCTTTTTTTTTAAAACGTTTTTTTTTTTAAACTGATATTAATTATTAAGATATCAATGAAAACAAGTTTAACCAATCATGTATTATTAAATAATCGCACTTTGTGTCTGCAGACTAATGGATTTAATTTCCGAAACCAGCCAAAAAAACACCTGGCAGTATTTTTCTTCAATAAACAATCATCATTAGAAACTTAATCTACCTCTGTATTACAAACCAGAAACTATCAATATGACACTATAATATTTGATCACTGAACTAAGAATAAATACCGCAATATGATTCACAAATCACGCGCAGCCAACACATGCAAATTAATATAACAAAATGGTATAAAAAAAACGAAAAATGGAGGTGTCTGTAATAACGTTGGGAGCGGGCAAGCTCTTTATTTTCCTGCGTCGAACTGTCTAAATTATGACATATGCATGCGTGCGTGCGCGCGGCACCTTTGGCGCTGCTTCCTTGCCACACACAGTTTTCGAGATTTCTTTGCAAATTAAAATATTCTTGCTAATGTTCTTTTTTATTTTCTATATGTTGTAATATGGATGCTTGGAGTACTTTATTAGGTTTGTAACTGTCAGAAAATTCTTGTGACTGTGAGTTATTTATAATAATTCTAACATAATGTTTTGCTGCAATAGTTACGGCTTATAATTGATTGCACCTATTTTCTATATATCCTACCTGTCTATTCTAGTAGAGTAGGTATCTGTTATTTAGCTCCATTATTTTGAAATCTCGAACTTAACGAGAAATACGAGTTCAAATTCCAGACCCTAATCACTCACATAATAGTTTTAACAAAACGTCTGTAACACCAAAAAGTTCCGATTGACATTAAGAGTGTTATCACCTGGCGCCCGAAGGCATCAAAATGAGTTTCCCTTTCGTTCGTTCATCACGCGATGCAAAAAATTACGAACTAGTTTTCGTATAATTGCCCCGGCATCATCTAGCAATTGTCAAGGTCGCGACCTTGAACAAGTTCAAACGAGACGATACAGCAGCGCTAGAATCGCGCTGCGTTGCGATTTTGTGTGTTACCCTTTTTTTTTTTTTTTTGGGTGGGAAATCATCAAATGACTTCTCCCGCTCTGGGTGGAGCGGGAGGGCGTGTCAGACTTTTACTGACTAAAACCCACCCGTGTTCCTTCAGTTGCCTGTGCCAGGGCCACGGTTTTCTCTGTGGAATAACCCGCGACCCTGAGGCGTCGGCCCTATCGGACCCCGTCATTTTGTGCTGACATCTCTTTGAGGTGCGCGTGGAACACAACGCGCCGTCGACCCGGGCCTGGTCCTTACCGGACGGCGAGCTACCCATGGCTCGCCGTCCGCAAGCCCGTGCCTACGGTGCCCGGGGATCCACACAATGTCACCATTGTGCGGATCCCCCGGCGTTTCCTCCCGCCTTATGCGAAACAGGAACCTCCCGAAACAACCGTGTCCGGTGAGGACCTGTGTCAGGCGGAAGGTGAGGACGCCGTGGCGCCTCTCCAACCACTCCTCAAAGAGGGAACTTACCGCCGCTATTGTGGCGTGCCCATTGTGTGTTACCCTAGGGTAACAAACAAAAACCCATAGCGACCCATAATTCCTGTAGTTACCTATAAATCGAGTTCACACAAATGTGAACTGTATTTATGGGTTGCTACAATTTGAATTAAAATGATCAAAAATTGATAATCAATCTACTTAGCCTTTTCTCAACTATTTTCAACTATTGTCCAATCGGATGCAGCCGAATACCAGGATTTTACATGAAGCGACTAACTACCTGACCTCCACGACTAGTTATTGGGTAACACAAATTTAATATTAAAATAATTATACATAATTGATCGCACAGTTTGTTTTAATCTTAGGTAAAAAAATGCCTGAAAGAAAGAAAATAAAAAGAAAGGAAAAACGTTTAAATATTCCTCATCGTCGTCGTGTGTACGTTTCCGTTTATTCCAATCGAATCTATCGTTTCACATGAATAAGAATGTGTACGTTAAGTTTTTTTTTTTTTGGCTTGCCTGTGGTCGCCCTAATAAATTAAGGCCTCCAGCCAGGACTTAAACTTATGTACTAACTTAAAAACTAAGCGACTACACGCTAAGGGCACCCCCTGTGGGGTACGAACCTCGGCTTAGGGCGTCGCTGGAAGAGGGCAGCAAGGGACTAGCTGGATCAGGATTTGAGTGATTTAGGGACGAATTTAAAGCGACAGGCTCAGCGGCGCGGGCTGGCTCGAGCAAGGGTCGGGAGGGGGAAAAAAAAATTAGCTGTCAGTTCTTTATCTAGTTTTGAGTTAGACTACCATTCAAGTTCTAATGCATTTTCCAGTAAACGTCTTTAATATCCTTAAAGTCATTTTTCTTGTTCTCAATCCAGTTTTACTAAGATGCAGCATCTTAGCCCCAACACTGCGTCCGTATAAGATTTTGTTACCCTCAGGCGAAACCAGGTTGGGGGCTATTAAGTTCATTTTTTGAATATTTCAACAGGTAGGTATTGAAATAAGAATTTGGCTTGTTTTAATGATCCCCCAACGTCTAATTTATCATATTCTCTCTTAATATTTGGGTTTATTTTTACGCTCTTTTTATCTGATACCAAATTACATTATAGGCATGGCGAACTAAGGTCTACAAAAATTGTGTTGCTTCTAGTGCCAGAGGCAGCAAAAAATCTAAACTTAAAAAATCGCGTTTATTTAAAACTGAGTTAAGGATCAAAACATTTTCGGTCAGAGGTTTTCAAAATTGTATAAATTCTAAATATCTACCGTTATATTTTTAACATACCCAAACAATCCATAATCATAATCATTTATTGATTGCATTCTTTTATTGTAAAAAGATGTAACAAAGGGCTTAATGCTAGGTACAAAAATATGAACCCTGTAAGGGATATAAAAAAATTGTCCAACAAAACGATGACAACTAATGTTCCCTTCCAACAGCAAGTCTTCTAGACAATTCTCGAGGTTAACAATAAGTCATAACACCTATTTCATACACGCGTCGTGTAAAAATTTCCGCGCTTCACCACACTCGCCACCGGAGGCGATATGCGGAATCTCCCAGCGTCACGGGAGGGCAAGAGGTCTCGGCTAGTGATGTGCGGGTTATTCCGGGACGCGTGAATAGATCGGGGATTTCTTTCCGTGGAAAGTAATTTGATGACCAATCATTATCGTCAATGATGACTGTACAACTCTGGCTTACAAAAACTGTTTTTTTTTTTTAAGTCAAACTATAAGTTAGCACGATTTACAAGTAAACCTTTGTAATGAGCTATGAAACATGGGAAAGTTAACAGGATACCTGTAAAATTTTAGAAAGCCAGGCCACCTTGAAACAAGTTTATAAAGTTTTTTGCAAAGACGTTTATTAACTTTTCTCCTGGAAAACATATTTCCAAACCGACAGGTTTTTTATATATAATTAGAAGACAGTCTAATTTGTGATAACTACCACTAGCTATAATATTCTCAAAAACTACCATTTAGCAAAAAAACTCTCAGGCGTGTAGCATCACAATTCTTTAAGCGAGACGGCCAAGGAGTGGCAACAATAAAGCAATTGAACCGTCAAGCATCGAGCTCGCAGCGACACCACATAAGTTTTGTGCCACAGCGTGATGTTTTGAGAACCGAAGCCATGCAACTGTATCAAATACTAGAGATATCAATGACTGATGGTAGTGATGTTGTAAAACAGTATAAAATTTGAAGAGATCCTTCAACTCATCCCAATAAATACGACTCAATGAGTTCCCCCTATAAACAAGAAACTCCGGGAACGAGCAACTGGGTATCACTATTCGTGCAGCAGTGGGACAATTTGTTTGTGTTAAACTCGAGGGACGTCTGAAATGTTCCGTGTGTAGACTTCTTTAAATAATACCTGCTCAAGTAACTTGAAATTCCTGGATATTTCTCGGACATGTAGCAACACTATTCTTTGAGCAGAGGGCCACGGGGTGGCAACAATAAAGCAATTGATCCGTCAAGCACTGAGCCTGCGGCCAGACCACACAGCTCTGTGTGCCACAACGCAATGTTTTGCGAACAGCCATGCAGCGGTACGAATCGATAGATATTTCTGAGGTATTAATTGTATTTTCTTTCATACTAATATAGATCTTTCTTCTGACGCATATTATACCACCATAGAAACAAAATTTGTCGACGGAAGAATAGACAAAATTACCGAATGAATAAAAGAAATCTGTCATTTAGTCTATTCTATCTGTCATTTTTGTCACTGTCGACAAAACCCGGTTATACGAGTATGGCTGTTGATCAAATTCTAATCACCTTGAAACAGTCTGGAAAAAGTACAGATTCATCAAAAGTACAGCTCACATAATTATGTAACCTCACGCAATAGCTCTGAAAATTGAGACTTTTTTCTATTCGACAACTCCTAAGCGTGCAAGACATTGGTACATTAAAGGGCTGCAAGCTTTCTTAATTAAATTCAGCTCCTTAGCACACAATAAAGAAACTGTCAATTCGGTTAAAAATCTTTCTACCAGCTTCATAAAATGGTTAACCTCAAAATTTTGCCTTAATTAAGACGCGTCAAGTTCACGCTCGCAGCCTCTTAATTTATACCTACACTGACTTTTATGTGACTTTGACTGGGTTAAAATGTTGCTAGATTAGTTCCGTGTTAATTTGATAGTAATAAATATTAAATCTTGCAAAGTAGCTATTAATGTTGGAAGTCATTATTATTTGAGTGGCTTGTTTGGCTAATTTTGGGAGCGACATTTAGAATGGCGCTTTTATTTGACTATGTAAGTACTTACCTAATAAAAGCGCCATTCTAAATGTCGCTCCCAAATTGTCATTGTAATCGGCTTGGGACTTTGACGTCTATGTATGAATCATGATAAGGAGTAGGAATATATTACATAGGTATTAATATTTTATACAGGTTATACTAGTGAGCTTGTATGTAGGGGGCAATCTTCTAAAACTACTTGTCCGATTCCAAAAATTCAGTTACTAATGGGAAGTTTTTCGTTTGTTACGCTTTCACGCCAAAACGACTCAACGGATTTGGATAAAATTTGGCACACAGATAGACCATGACCTGGGTAAGGGCATAAGCTACTTTCCATCCTGGATCGCAGGCAACAGCGGGCAACAGCTGGTTCCAGCACCATGAAGCATCAGACTTCAGGGGCTAGTACGAATCTTGGGGTTCATTCGATTAATCGAGTCTGTTGAAACCACGACAGGGTCGATTGAAGTTGCGGGCAGAAGCTAGTCTTACATAAATTGTTTAAAATTTAAACCGAACTATAGGCAATAGATGGAACTACTTGTTATTTAAATAAGCTCATAATTAAACATGTGACGAATCTAATTCAATTGTTAATTCTTCATAGGCTCGACGTTAGAATAGCGTGCTTTTCTTCTGCCGTCAGAAGGAGAGCACGCTATTCTAACGTCGAGCATTTATTTATTTATTTACCCAATGTACACATCGTTAAAGACTACGCTAACCACTAAAGATTAGTACATGACGCTGTCAGGGCGCAGCAAGTAATATTACGTCTAACAAGCAGCTAGGATCAGTACTTAAAGTTAACATTATATTGCATACCTAATACATATTAATATAACATCTTTACAGGTCCATAAAAAACTGTGTGACTTTTCTGAATTACGGACCACCGCGCAAAGTAAAAAAAAACTGCGTCAAAAACATAAACATTTATAACTAAAAGGGAAACCAGAGCTACTCGAAAAATTATTATGCGCATAAATATTTAAACAAGAACATAAACTGTCCTAATAGACATCGGAACTGACAACACTCTATTAGTTTACATTTTAATTTTACCACCCATAAGCAAAAACCGTCATTTGCGGTATTTCCGATTACCGAAATTCATTAAACGTGCGACCGTAAACTTCAATTCAGATATTTGCATAAATTACGGTTTTATCGGCAACCGAAACCGAAATTAGGTAGGCATTAATTGTGCGTGTGGTCACAACTCAAGTTAAAAAGAAAGAACGTATTTAATCAAGACCTTCGATTTGGAATAATGTGAGTTTTTTCGAATTTAGGAGACAACTGGATTCGTTTCAGTTCGATTAAAACACGTGTTGATGTGGGTTGAATACCTACCTAAAATATCATGGTGTCATCATCTACACCAATTCTCAATCAACACTTTGGCATAGGCATTCGGATACGAGATGATCCGCCAGAGAACCAAGGTATCCGACACAGCTCAAAGACTAAGCAAGCTGAAGTGGCAATGGGCCGGTCACATCTCTCGCAGAACCGACAATCGTTGGGGAAAACAAGTTCTAGAGTGGAGACCGCGTTAAGGTTAACGTAATGTTGGGCACGCCACAATAGCGGCGGTAAGTCCCCTCTTTGAGGAGTGGTTGGAGAGGCGCCACGGCGTCCTCACCTTCCGCCTGACACAGGTCCTCACCGGACACGGTTGTTTCGGGAGGTTCCTGTTTCGCATAAGGCGGTAGGAAACGCCCGGGTGTCAGTCACCATTGTGTGGATCGCCCGGAGGACACGGTGGACCATACGGTGGAGGTATGCCCAGCTTGGGCGGAGCACCGCAGAGTCCTCAGGGAGGCGATTGGCGGCGGCGATCTTTCGCGTCCGGCCCTGGTCCAGGCCATGGTACGGAGCGAGAGGGAATGGAAAGCCGTCACCTCCTTCTGCGAAGCAGTAATGCTCGCAAAGGAGGAGGCGGAGCGGGTGAGGGAGAAAGCCTTGCGCCCTCACGCCCCCACTAGCCGCCGCAGGAGACGCCCTGGGCGTCGGCGCAGGCGACTGCCTGCAGATTCCCGTCCACTGTAGGCGCGGGCTTGCGGACGGCGAGCAATGGGTAGCTCGCCGTCCGGTAAGGACCAGGCCCGGGTCGACGGCGCGTTGTGTTCCACGCGCGCCTCAAAGAGATGTCAGCACAAAGTGACGGGGTCCGATAGGGCCGACGCCTCAGGGTCGCGGGTTATTCTACAGAGAAAACCGTGGCCCTGGCACAGGCAACTGAAGGAACACGGGTGGGTTTTAGTCAGTAAAAGTCTGACACGCCCTCCCGCTCCACCCAGAGCGGGAGAAGTCATTTGATGATTTCCCACCCAAAAAAAAAAAAAGGTAAACGTAGTGTGGGACTCCCGCCAGCCATGTTGAGCAACGACTTGCGAAAGGCGGCTGGCAGAGACTGAATGAGAAGAACCGAAAATCGGGATCAGTGGCATTCACTAGGAGAGGCCGACGTCTAGCAATGGACGAATATAGGCTTAGTTTTAGGTGTCAACGAACAATTTTACTGTTATTATTTTCCACACAAATACTCGTATCTAGTCAACTAACTTCTGCCCGAGATTGCACCCGCTTGAAGTTTCTTGTTTTAACATGAAATATAATATATCCTATGGCACTCGGCAATAGCGTAGCTTTCTATCAGTAAAAGAATTTTTGAAATTCGATGAGCAGTTTCGGAGATTACCTCCTACACCTAAGCTTACAAATTCTATCTCTTTGGAATAATTATTGGCGTCAATGAATAAATAACTCAAGACTTATAACATAATACACCCACTTCTAAACAAAGTCCAACTACATAAATCGCCCCACTTCGCAAACTTCTTTCCTCGTATCCACCAATTTGGCGCCACAAAAAAAGGTCTCTAATACAGAGATCAATCATCAATCGAGCCGCCAATATGAACTAATAGCCTGATTACATGTTTAACTAACACGCCGACGACAACGTCTCACTTTCGAGCGTGTGAAACGTACCTTAGATGAAAAAAGGACTACCATTGAAGAAATGTATCCCAAAAATATAGAAGAATGGGAGCGAGGGCATAATGAGACGGTGGTTCATGTAATAATGGCTGTAAGGGGCAGCTCGAGTTTTGGCTGTATGAAGGAGGGCCAGTTTTTCAGTTCACACTTAACTTTCCTAAGTAAATATACGAATATGAACCTTAAAACTAAGCCGGTAATTTATACTTTTGTAAAATCAAATGCGAACGAGTGTTTTATACGATTAAGAAGCCTACGCATGAGGTTCGTTTTCATCTGAAACGCTAACTTTACTTAGCAAAGTCAAGTTAAAGAGCGATCTGTGAATCTCGCCCTCAGTGTGCAGTTTCTGGGGATAAAATATAAAGATACAAAACCACAGACCACGGTATTAAGTAACATATTTTGTCATTGTGCCAAATGTTACGGTTTGATGTGCTCCCTGTAGTCGCAACTGTCATCAATCCCCCATACCCCCTTCTTTAGTTCAGTCTGAAAGTTACTAATTTCTTAGTCAGCATAATAAAGCTGCTTTGACGTTTGGTACATCTTCACGTTTGTTTAGTGTACCTACATATGGGATACATGAATAATTCAAAGAAAAAAACGATCAATCAATGATGTTGTTACCACCTGTATTTTGTCAGGTTCAACTGGGGTAGAAATGGTGGTTTGCATTGTGCAATGCAAATAATTTTTTTGAGTATTGATTACATTTACGTTTTATAATCAATTGAATCTAGTGGGGGTGAGGGTCTAGATAAAGTGACATTCTATCAGCGAGAACGATGGTGGATAAGTAAAAATTTATGGGACCAAATGAGCTACCGAAAAGCTAAAGTCAAACCGGTTGAAAGTCGTTGTAGAAATGCGAGACGCTTTAACAGAGATTGGCGCTTGACACTCTGTTTAAACATTTTCGACCAAGTAAAATTATAAGTAGGTAAAACATAACATAACATCACGCCTGCAATCCGAGAAGGATTAGGCAGAGGTGTACCTATAGTACACACACATTTCGCCAGTTATGATTAAGTCCCATGTCACAGGGGGCGAGCCTATTGTCATCAACCGGGCACAAATCCAGACTCCGGGCTGCTACTGAGAAGTTCTAGATAGAAAAACCCAAAAACATTTTGCCTGACCTGGGAATCGAAATCCGAACCTCATGCTCAGCAGTAGCTCTTGCGACCACAAGATCAATGAGGCAATCAAAAATCAGGTAGTAGTGCTTAAAACTAGCTTTAGGCTACATACATTCGTGAGAGCCTGGTGCTTGAAACAGGCATAGCAAGTAATGCCTGTGGTACAAGAGACCTGGGCCCCACAACGTTTCGAAAGAAGTACCGTGTGCAACCAACTGCTACCAAAGCTTTAAAAACTCCAGTATCATAGGGAACAGGCTTAAAAGTGCTGGAGGGCCCGACAAAGGTATCTGGAAGCAACCCAACTCTCAGCTTTCAATTTAATTTTATTACACGAACCACCTACCGAGGGAGCGACTGTATCTCGTCGTAAACCTAAACCAACCAAAATATTTTGTAGATATTCGTCAAGTTGTAAACGGGTCCACCGTTTTTATTGATGTCCAAACTTATTTGTAAATGTTTTCGACCAATAAATTGTTCTAGAATAAAAACCTTTTACGATCCTTAAGATTTTGAGGAATATGTTTTTAATGGAACCAAATAACGATTTAATCTTTTATTAGGAACCCGTTAGGTGTATTAAGTTATAGATTGTGGACGTATGGCGCTTGCGATGACTTTATCACTAGTGATATGTTGTTTTTATGAGACTTTAAATATGAGAAACAAACTGTATTTAGGTGTTTTGGTATAGTAAAGTTTATGGTGGTTTTATGATGGGCCAGTAAAATTTGAGGCGTCCCTAAGGACATCTACGAAATACCAGAAACTGACAAATACGTCACAACGAGCACAAAAGAACCCTTTGTTAATAATTAATAATTTGTACTAGTATCTCTAAAAGGAACTTTTAAGTTACTGTCCAAATATTTCAGCAGAAGTTTTTTGAACAGATACAATAGCTACTTAGGTAGGTTTCACAATTCGGAAAACCAAGTCTAGGTACCTACCTACTAAAAATACAATTCAATGGGTATTCTCCAAAATGAATCGGTACTTACCTAAAATTCCCACCGACCGACCATTGCTGCCATTCTTACAAAATAGTAAAAAAATTAAAACATCCAAGGAAAGTGTAGCGAAACAAACCTTATCAGATAAGAATCGATTGTTCTCTAATACCGGCCTCTTTGTTCTGCAATTTTAACAATGAGACATTAAGCTAATCCTTTTAAAACGATCTGAAGACACCGCCACACTTCGGTTTTGAAGACAATACCGATAGTAATTGAGACAAAGAGATAGGACTCATTCAGACAATGAAGGATTGGTCATGTAGACATTTTGGCAGTGTACGGTCGGAAATATGTGTCAGTTCCCAGAAGATAAAGTAACGTGTTAGAGCGGAGCCACTAAGATGCGTTGCGACGACGTGGGGCGACGCAACGTACGCTCAACGGACAAGGCAATTAGTAGTGCTATTCTTTAACCAACTCACCGTGAAAACATAGGTGAAGTGAGCGTGGAGTGAGCTGTCAGTGCCACTGATGCTAGGGATTTACCAAGCCGGGATGATACTGACAGCTCACTCCACGCAAGTTTTCACGGAGAGATTTTTACAGAATCGACATGCTGAGAGACGAAACTGAGAGGGATGTGATGGTGCGGCATCGCAGCGCAGCGTCTCGGTGTTGGGTGTGTTCGTTTTCCTTAACTGCGAAAATTTTTACGTGTTGACTGCTAGGTATCAAATAAGCGATGCAACAGGACTGTTAATTAAATTGCCTTTCATTATACAATGGTGGTCAAATTGTGGGTTTTCATAATTTTCAGTATTATCGTGAACGTCCACGATGGTATCGCCACGTCAGAAATTGTAAAGGCACACATTGTAAGACCATTGACCATTGTAGATTGATTGTATATTCCATCTAAGCATTAAAAAGTTCTTAACTCTACAAGGAAAATTAAACCCGAGAAACATAACAGTTATCTCGACTATGCTAGATAAGGAAGGTGCAAATTGTAGGCACACCGGTACAGTTACATTTTACAGCTTCAACCGTCTATTACGGATCGTATAGTTTTATATTCCGGGTTTCTGGGTCCATTTTGTCCTGGTTAGGGTCCATAGTGATCCAATTGTTACCTCTTTTCAGGTTTGCACTGGTTCGGTTTAGCACAAAAAGGTAATTAGGTAATAAATAGAAATGCACCTTACCTTGACATATGGTTAGGTAAGCTTCTCAGAAGGATTAGCTATTGTTATCATTCGAAATATTCCATGTTTTAGTTTTAGCGTTTTGTTGAATGTAATACACAAAGGATTATCCCCTTTTGTTTAACCGACTTCGCGAATTTTTACTTGCTTTGAGATAATTTACGAATTGCAATTTTATTACGGGTTCTTGCAATGGGGTGTTCAAGGAAATGTGTTTAAGAGTTCGACATACCTTTTGCTTGAAAATAGGTACTGCAGATACCTATTGTTTTTACATAACAATACTTACAAGAAACATTCTTCTGTCCTGTATTGAATGTGAAATGTGAAAGAAGTTATTTTTGGAACAAAAGCTGTAGGTAGCTTCTCCCTTATTGTTTAAAATATTGAGCAAAATAATAAGAAATAAGTACTGTGCTTATGTTTTCCTTTGCAAATTCTTCAGGTTCACATATCAATACTGTGGAGTAAAAGTGTTGGTACCTAATACCATACCATCCAAATATTAATAAAGTCTACCGATAAAGTATTCCTTCCAATACAAATAAATCTTTTACTCTTCCCAAAAAAAACTAGCTCAACCGACAATCAATTCAATTCCCAGCGAACAAATTCAAAAGTAATTAATCCAACAATACGTCATCATGCCTCTAACCGCATTAGAAATAAGAAAAATTAGTTAACCTCACACACAATAATCATTGCGCCTGCGCATCCCACCCACTAGGTAGGCAGGAATACCAATATTAATAGAGACGTCCCGTCGACAGAAAAATGCCTTTATAATAATCATTCCAACAATTAATCTTAGAACACACACAAAGAAAGATACAATCGCTTACTCATTTTGCTAAAAATGGAAAAGAGAAAAAAATGGAAGATGGAACAATTTTAACAAATTAGGCGACAAACTCGCCACTTTTTGAAAGTAAATTATTGTATTCTAGATTGTTTTGTGGAACGAGATTATTGATGCATTGTGGGCGTGGTAAAGGGATGGGATTGTGCGTGTCTGTCGATATTTTATGTTCTTTGTTCAATTGAGTTTGTATGGTTATGTGACAGCTTACTGAATGTCCATAGAACCGCTGAATATGAGCCTCCCACGTCGAAGGGTGGGACGATTATTAGGGGTATTTTTCATCATCATCACGCTTTGATCATTTTGGAAAGCTTGTGAAATGTTGCACTACATTTAAAACAGAGGTGGTCGATTTGTAGAATCTAAGAGTGTCGCCAAAATAAGAGAAAAATGATATCATTCATTGCCAACAAAAAGCAATTAATTAATAGCAACCAAACTTTGTTCATGGAACTCTTATCAAAACGTTTAGGCATTGTAAAAATACTAGGAACATAATGAAAAACGACCAAATAACAGAAAAATCCCTAGTCGATACCGGCATTTCTAATAATTCTTTTCCCAACCCTACCTACCAACAATTTCTAAGATGAAATTCAGACGACCGTCACGAATGGACCAACGTAGTAGGGTGTGAGAGCACCGGGAAACTATTCTCAAAGAAAGTATCGTTTATTCGCTCACTCTTCAGGCATTAGACAAAGAGGTCAGATGTGAAATAATTTTATTAAAACATCACTGTTCAGAGTGGTTATCATCGTGTGGGTTCGGAGATGCGTTCACGCCGAGTGAATGGACAATTAAACTGAATTATACAATATAAACATGGGTTTATTGTTTGAAAGTTATGATGATTCTAAATTAGGTTTCTGTACGAATATACTCGGGTTTAGAAATTGTAAATTATCATGTGGGAAATAATAGCTTGAACCTGTTTGGAATTGAAACTGCATTTGCACATTATATCTTTAAATTAATTTTATTATGTTCTACAGTAAACATCCTTTGGGAAAAACGTGATAGTACCTGATTGATTTGTAGTTGAATGCATAAGCATAAGCATAATCAGCCTATAACGTTCCCACTGCTGGGACACAGGCCTCCTCTCTATGAGAGGTAGTGAGCCGTAATCCACCACGCGGGCTCAGTGCGGGTTGGTAGATGTCACATGTCTTCGAATTTTTGTTCTAGGACATGCCGGTTTCCTCACGATGTTTTCCTTCACCGTTTTGAGAGCAGTGGTGATTATATTATTTACAAAAAGTAAAGCGCCTGCTTGGGTTCGAACTCACGACCTACAACTCGTAAGTCGGGACCGTTACCACTGGGCCACCACTGCTGTAGTTGAATGACCATTTTTAAAATTGTTTTTAAAACTTAGGTACACATATAGACTACATTACCTCTCTTCTCTCTTGTCCCTTGCATACTCCGTAATAGATTATATTTCCCGTAAATTTCAAAATGAGGTACAGTCCGCGAGGCCTAAGCTGAGCTTTGCTTTTGTGTGCGTTAGTGATTACCAATCGCATAAATGTGATCGCGCGGAGTGACGCACAGAACCTCAGGCCGATTGTCCGATTGACCGATTGCTAAGCAAAGGACGTGTCGCTATGTGCACTCACACAAATGCAAATACTATGAAGGGTGGTTTTATCTCCAATCATAGCCTATTTCAATAACTATAAGTATCTAATGATATTTCTTTCGTCCACTTGAATGACTGAACAGAATCATTTACATCATCCATCCATTGATTGGGCCCACACAATTTCAGCAATAAAATACTCGTAAAAATATTTTTAAAACATAATATTATCGATAAACCCGTAATCAAATCAAAAACATGAACATAATCCCAAAACATGTTCCATAAACATCACTAAAGGAAGATGGCGGCCGTTTCGGTACATCATAATAGCAATATCCTGTCCATTGATTGTCAAAAATTAGGAATTTCGGCAATTACGTCTCACCTCCCACGTGATTTGGAAAAAAAACATCGCACCCGGCGCACCCAAATTTTCTTAAAAGATCCGACATCTTCTTTTCGTGGGGGACAGGTGATGAGCGTTTTTCGATCGTGCATAAGCGGAGCGGCAAAGCATGAACACATACAACAAAAATCACGAGTAGTTAAAAGCTGCACCCCAATTGCGCAAAACACTTTCAACACACAATCCGCAGGATCTGGAAGGAAACTGCTAATCCATTGCATCATATGTTCAAAAAATACGTCTGCTCGACAACGTAAATAGCCCAATGAATGTTGTTGAATTGTTGTTTTCACATATCTGTGAAGTGAAGGCGAAATGGCAATGAATTTTTTCATCGCAATGAATCAAGTTTGTTTATTTATGACTTATGACAACGAAAAAAGAACGATAATACTCACAGTTCAGATAAAAGGAGAAATGTTTGTTCTAACAGTGTGTTGATCTTAAAAGAAGCTTCTTTCTTTTTTGCCACGAGACATACTGTGGTGAGAAGATTTGTCAGCTATTAAGCTGCAGCTGCGAACGAGGATTATTCATAGGTACAGCAAAATATTCACTAGCATTTTTACTTAAGTAAAAACGCCATGTGCCAGCTATCGCTAGCCTCTTCAAACTTAATCCACACAAGTTTCGATGTTTTTTTTCTTATTTTTTCCCTTTTGTTACCTTTGTGCGAGCTAGCGCCGGCACGAAAGGATCCTATAAAGTGTTCTAAGGCGTATCCAGCATACGCCGACCGTTACATATTTATTTTTGTGTTGTGCATTCTTGTCCTGACATGTAAATAAATGATATATATTTTTTCTCCAAACTCTTGTTTAGCGATTTCGCGCTTTCATGGTGGCGCGACGGAAATCATGGCGGTCTAGTATCTATGGTGGTAAATTATGTGATCTAATATTTCATGTGGTTGACGTGCATGGTTTAGCCTGAGAAAACTATGAATGGAATGTCATCGCATAAGCTCTTTTACATCTGAGGAATTATTTGTGGAAGGACCAAAATCAGTCAGGGTTTCTAATGAGTAGGTTATATATTATAACTGGTCCAGCCAGATGTAACTCAAAGAAAATGTTCGTTTAACTTTAACATCTTACCACCCACAACTCAGAACACTCAAGGCCGCTTCTACAATGAATGAAACAATTTATTGCTAGTAATTTACGTAATAGGCGAAATGGTGCTCTGTTCAATGAAAATCCAATGAACAATACGATTTTATGCTTTCCTAGTACCGTAGCAGCAGGCGCCGGTCAATTACGTAACTTTAAAGAGAATAGGCAAATTATAAAGCTGAGGTTTCTGGCCATTTACCGTAGTGTTCACTAATTATTTAATTAGTCGGGTTTTACTGTGGTTATTCTGGAATATTACAGGAGACTTTGAAGAATAGTGGCAGACAAAGGAGCAATACTGAGGACCGAGAAAGTGAAATTGTTTTTTCGGAACGATCTAGAATCGGGAAGTCTGGAGTTTTCTAGTAAATTTTGAGGGGACATTCTATCATCTGGTGCCATTTAAATGACTCCTTGGTAAATGCTAATGTTATACATGTGTCAGTTTGTTTAATAATTAAAAGACATGGAGACAAGTGCGAAGCCACAAAAGTCATACAAGTAATTCATTAGCTATAATGTATAAATGGATTTAACAAGTTACGAAAGAGACTTCAATTACAAACCCAAAACATTTACGGATATTAAAAAATTCCAAAATAAAATCAGCTAATGAAATCAGTCGGAGTTTATCTTGCCATCTTTATCATCTTAAACGAAGTGTCAAAAATAAGGCAGCAATGTACAGAATGGCACGTTGGAGTGAACGATGAAAAATTCTGTACAGACACAGATCTCACGATAACTATGGTGATTGAGGATTGAAATTACGAGATATGCGAGCTAATTTTTTTTCTTTTGAAATGTCAGCGAGTAAGGTGTACGTGTAGTGTTGGGGCAAAACGAGTGTTGTGGTTAAGAACTTTAATCTCTCAAAATTATTAAAAAGAAGAATAAATAAAGACAAAGGTATTTTTTGTTTAAAAACCAGGAAATCAATATAACACATTTATCTTCCCTTCGTCGTGTCGATGGCACGACAGTGAATTACATTTTGTAGGCTCAAAACTTTGACGCTTTCTCCTGCGGCGACTAGGGGCGTGAGGGCGAAATGCTCTATCCCTCACGCGCTCCGCCTCCTCCTTCGCGAGCATTACTACTTCGCAGAAGGAGGTGACGGCTTCCCATTCGCTCTCGCTCCGTACCATGGCCTGGACCAGGGCCGGATGCGAGAGATCGCCGCTGCCGATCGCCTCCGCGAGGACACGGCAGTGCTCCGCCCAAGCTGGGCAGACCTCCACCGTGTGCTCCACCGTGTCCTCCTGGCGATCCACACCCGGGCGTTTTTTTGAGCTTAATACGGAACAGGAACCTCCTGAAACAAACATTTCCAGTGAGGACCTGTGTCAGACGGAAGGTGAGGAGGCCGTGGCGCCTCTCCAACCACTCCTTAAAGAGTTATCGCCACTATCGTGGCGTGCCCAGCACTGTTTTGCGACAGTCGCATCCTCCATGTCGCCATGAGATCTCTCTGTCCGCTTTACCGTGATTTCTCGCGGCAGCGGAGATACACCCCGCCGTTTTGCCTCCTCGCGCCACTCCCATACGTGCACGAGGGCTTTTGCCTCCAGATACCATGGCGGAGTCGACGAGGCCTAAGCTGAGCTTTGCATTTGTGTGAGTGGACATAGCAACGCGTTCTTTGCAATCGGCCAAACGGACAACCGGCCTGAGGTGCCGTGCACGCGCGCGATTGTGCGATCATGTGGTGTGATTTGTAATCACACAAACAAATGCAGAGCTCAGCTTAGGCCTCGCGGACTGTACCGCTTTGCTCAAGCCTACGTATACGTATTACGGTTCAAAAGATACAGCCCTTTGACAGACGGATGGACGGCCGAACTGCGGAGCCTTAGTAATATGGTCCCGTGACAAATTATTTTTCGGGTTCCGTACTTAAAAGCACTCTTTGAGTACGGAGCCCTAAAACATCATTTTACACTAATAAACTGTAAAATATCGTTAATTTCAAAAAGGGGCTACTACCTCAGACTCTCTCCACCTCACTATCTGTAATAATATCTCGAACTGTCATCAGATCAAGTTATGTGTTACGCTATATTTTAATTCGGTAAAGGCACTGGAAACATTCTGCCACCGGAACCAACGACATGGATTAATTATATAATTTTAATTGACTTTCGTGTGAATGTCGACCTCAATGGTTGTTTTGTAAAAATAAATATTTGCTCGAATATTTTGCGGGAGATACTGGGGCAATTTTTACTTAATTATATAATCTATGCTAGCTTCCGCCCGCGTTGAGGTCAATAAAAAGTATCCTATGTGTTAATTCAGATCATAAACAATCTGAGTGCCGAGTTTCATCCAAATCCGTTCAGATTTTTTTACGTGAAAGAGTAAACATACATCGATCCATCCTCACAAACATTCGCGTTTATGATATTAGTAAGATGTATATGTTAAAAAATGTATGTAAATGGATGAAAATGAAAAATTGAATAAAAATAAAATTGTTCTCAAAGAAAACCCAGAAAAACAGCGATAGCTTAAAAAATAAATATATATTAACAGATCTAGAGACAAAACAGCGTCAGATAAAAATAATTTCTAAAAGCACACAAATAGTACGGCCCTCAACTCAGAAACATTAGTCCGCACAGAAAATCCCGGCAAACAGTTGTAAATTTGAAAATAATCATCTATTTATGACGCCATACAAAATAATTACAAAAAAATGCCCATTTTTTCAGTAAACATTTTTTCCATAAAACAGATCTAGGCACAAAAATAAACAGAAACAAAACATACCCGATAAAAATCATTGCAAAATAAACACAAAAATTATATGGCCCATAACCTGGCTAATTGAAAAGATGTATCATGTATGGGAGAGGACTTCATTAAAATTTTAACTAGAGCCTTCAATTATAATATACGGCTTTTACACTCCGCAGTGCGAACTACCTCATTACTTAAAGGATGTAAATACGCCATACGGTTATTAACTCCTAAGAATTGCCGTATCTTGAATACTGATTACGGCTAAATTATCAGTAAATGTGTACTCTTTTTAGATACCAGTTCAGAGCTGGTTATTAGATATATGAGATGTTTTTATACCTTTTTAATTAGTTGTGGGGGCAGCAGTTGTGTTTGTTTTACTAGATTATCGGAGAACTAATGGAGAAATTTCGTTGAAAATTTGACTTTGAAGGTAGCTACTGACAGTACTAAATATAACCTGCTGATGTTGTCGCGAGATAATTCTCTTAATTACATAATTTTTCGTTCGTATCTTCGACGAATAAGTTGTGATTACCACACAATTATTTCAAAGCTCATTTAATGTTTTAAATTCAGTCTCAATCGTGATGTAGGCTCTCATCAACCAGTTCCGTCATCTTTGCTACGGTGAAGTTTAAGCAAGCCAAGATTCTGAAGTATTAAGTATACTCTGTCCAAAACGAAATCAATCCTAAGTTTACCTGCATCTGGTTTAAGTAATTCGCATTAATACAGCGTGACAGATGACAGTGCCGTCGATGCGCTAACTGTAACCATGAATTCACCACAAAATTCAGAGACATTTTTAGTCGGTTATTTAAAAAAAAAACGGTTGTTTCATAGAAAACTACAGTCCGAGACGCCTAAACTGGGCTTTCCATTTGTGTGAGTGCACTTAGAGATAGTGTAGGTGTGACTTCGGCCTAGAGCGCGATTTGTTTAAACAATCGGCAAGGGCCCCAATTCTGTTGTCTGTGCAAAATATGCACTGGATGTTGTGCGTTGGTTGGCTATCAAAATTAAAAAAAAAAACCCACGTCACCGTTACAAAATAACTAATATCAACTAAAATAGGCAACAACATCCAACAGCCTGAACAGTCGTAACTTCTTAACTAAGCGTCACAAAAACCCGTGTGTTAACCCTTTCCTTTTGATTGACAAACACTGTTGCAGTATCAGTGTTCTCAACCCGTCGTTGCTGTCAATCCGATCTCGTTGTCACTGTGAAAAAATGACCAACACCACGGGGTTTGTGGTGCAGGAGAAGAGAGGAAAGCGATTTTTTTATGATACTGTACAGCTCGGGCAAAGCCCGTTGTAAAGAAAACTCTGCTTCAAGCATAGATGTTATTAAGAATAGATCAAAACCTATCTCGTATTACACCGTAGTTGATCAGTGCTAACTCATATTCATTGTCGTAATTTAGCCGTGGCGGGCAGTGGTATAACGAAGGATTTAATAGGTAAAATTTCAAGTTGGTGATGGCTTCGGAATATTCCAGAAAAAACGACGGGTTGCACTCCGGGAGTGCCGGCAGAAGTGAAAACTTGAATCTTAACGTTGTTCATTTTTGATATTTTGGAATGGTTAGGGAATAATTTTCCACGAATTGCTTTAATTATCAGTATAATAGTACTATCATTTATGTGGTAGAATACAATATTTATTTATTGCGCTATCGTACACAAAAATGACAATTTATATTATATTAAAAAGTTTATCTCTCAGAACAATCAAGCAATAAAAATCAACAATCATCCGTCTTACGAATTTTCGATCAGGTCACGTGTCCTGACGCGAGTTTAACATTGTTTATCCCTTACAAAAAAATTGTACAACGCTGCAAAAGAAGTTTTCACTTAAAAAAAAATAAGATTCGCTTTATAAACTTGTCGACTGCCACATAAACAAATGCGAAACCAACGCGGCACCGCATCAAAATGACGGACTGAGCGCGGACCTGTTAGCAGAATCATAATCAAACCTGTAGTTAGAACAGGCAGTTTCGCTTCTGTTTCGCTTTTCGTACAACAGACAAGTCTTTGTGGAACTACTGCGGTTTCGCTGCGATGGTTTCGCGGCGGAGGTGTGATACCTGCCTTGAAATATAGTATTTGTATTTTCCGCTTATCGTACACGAGGCACGTACGAATATTATTTTTCAATTTACATGTAGGTACTTTCTGAGTTTAAATTGGAAATTACTGACATCTGTGAAGGAAACACATCGTGATGAATCCAGCGCTCTCATTGCGCTATACACACTATCAATCACAATCTGAATCATTTTTAAGGTGAACTGTCAAAATGAAAGCCATTCCTACTGTTATTGTGTTACGCAATTACACACCTCCGGACTTCGCCAACTTTTTCTATTTTATTATAGTTGCCTATTATTATGTATATGATTTGTTTGGTCCGAATAAAAATGACCTCTTGTTACTTGGACCACAACCCAAAATGTAGTCACTCTACGGGGAGCCAACAAGAAATATGTCGAAACTCGACTAAGTGTTAAATAATACATTAACGTGGTGATACATAATTGAAGAGGTGCCACCATAACGTGGAAGCGACGAATTTAACCGACTGCACTGATATGGTATGCGTTTTTACTATCTGAGGAAACTTCTCAAATTTGTTAGTTTTATTTTATTTTATGTATGGCATCTCGTAGTTGACATTGAGAGGTCGTGACTACTTAACCGGACTATCCTGTGGCTGCCTTAAGCGGACTCAAAGCCTCCAGCCAGGGACGTAAAACTACTTACATTACTAAGCGAACGCTCGCTAAGGGCACCCCCTGTGGGGTATGGACCTCGGCTTAGGGCGTTGCTGACGGGAGGACAGCAAGATGGGACAGGCTGGATCTGGATTATGATATTTGTAAGTTAAAATAACGTTGGTTAAGTAGATAACGAGTTTAGTCCGCGAGGCCTAAACTGAGCTGTGCATTTGTGTGAGTGCACATAGCGACGCGTCCTTAGCTCGGCAATCGGCAAATCAGACAATCGGCGCTGTGCGATCGCGCGATCGATGCAATTGGTAATCACCCACCAAAATGCAAAGCTCAGCTTAGGCCTCGCGGACTGTACTTACTTGTGACGTATAGGATCAGGTGGCCAAAGAGGTGTCTAGATCATGAAAATCCTTTGAAGAAAAGCAAATCTAGGTATTTACCTTGTAAGTTTTAAAAGCGCTACCAAGTTTTGAATTAGATTTTTATAATGTTTGGGAAGACCTAAGCGATGAAGAAAGAAGTAGGTTGAAAGAAATAAATTTTAATAGTTATGCATAGTTTAAAAAGAGAGCTGGACTTCTTAAATATGGATTGGTCCTCAGCATCTCTGAGCAAAGAGAAGTGAAAAAACATAGGTATGTCCTTTGTCCTGCAGTTGGCAAATAGTATAATATTTTAAAAAAAATTGAAGGCTAAAAGTCTTAAAATAATAATAATAGGTCTAGCTCACAGGCCTTACAAAGGGACCCCGGGGCCCCAAGAAATGTCAAGAGACATAATACTAATATATATGTACAAGTATATATAAAGGACGGAAAATAATCATAGGTCATCAAAAACCATAATTGTGTCTTAACTTAATTATTTTAACCCCACGAAAATCGTTAAATTAGTTAATTTCAATTCACTTATGGATGCAGATATATTTTTAGCTATCTCGTCCAATAATTACTTAATACAGTAAGGAGTTTTATATTTACGAGCGATCTCAGGCCTGGCTTGTTAAGATCTTACTTTACCAATATCATTTCAATAATTACAACTGGTAAATTGAAATTTACGACCAATCAGACTTATTTTATTTTATTTATACGGGAAAACCAACAATTACACATTAATAATAACAAAAAGATCAATCACGTTCTCGACAGATACACATGAGACAATTTGGTGAATTTTAAAACAAAGAAGCGTTGTTGAAAATAAAAAAAGAGGCATATCAATAGTAAAGTATTCATGAAGCTGTTAATAGTGCAGCATAAGTGGAAAAACAGTGTCACATTAGTTTTGCAGTGTGTTAAGCAACATGAGTCTAAACTTTCCTTTTGGGTAAAGCGTTATTTTTGTATTAAATGCATACTTGTAATTAATGATTGTATCACATTTCAGGTATTTGTTGTTAATTGAGTTAGTTTGAAGATTTGGGTGTGGTGTATTTTTTATTAAAGGTAACAAAATTAGTTTCGAAAATCAAAGAGACATTTTTTCTCTTTGTTTTTTTCTGCACTGTCATAAAATGAGTACCACGAGGGTATGGCAGCAGGATGTGGATGTTGAGCTGAGTCACAAATTATGCTCCACCTCCTATCCTGCCCTCTGTGCCCCTAAATATGCAGCCAAAGTGACCTCTGCGCTGCTATCAGTGGCAGCACAGAGGTCACTTTGGCTGCACGTCATGGATGTGGCGAAATTTTAGGCGTACGTAACGTTCGCGTTCTAATCTCAGTGTCAATCTGTCAAAATTGATTGTCGCGTAGATTAATTTGAACGTTTTTTAAGGACGAGAATTGACCTCCAGCTGTAAACGAAAACACAATGATAGACCTCTGGTTGTATTAGGTTTACTATGCATATTATTATACAAATTCACTGGAGGTTCTACACCCAGCTTTAGGGTTATCAATAACAGCTTCTGTCTTCTGAAAATAAGTTACTGTACCATGCTTACGAGTAGCTATCCCTGTGTTTCTTTAATACCTCATTTATATATACTCGTACATATTATAAATTTAAGTCGCCAAGCGAGCACTTTTCTTGCCTGTCTCTATGGCCGCGTTGTTATTACGGATTTTGATGCGTTTTTCACCATCATATAGAGAATATATTCCAGTAAATTTATGTGTATGTCATTACATACACATATTTTCCGTAAGTAACATTAAACTTACATTCATAAAGACATCTCGGTGTTTTGTCAAGTCGTATGAACTGTGCGAAGCAGTAGTAGTTCGTTAGTTTTAATTGGAGTGTTAGTTTTTAACCAAAGTGACCACTAATGCTTCATTGTCTTCATCACATTATGGCTCAACCACTAAAAACTCGTCCAAAATCTATACAGCAAATAAATAACAACAATTATCCTCCCTACCAGCCAACACGTCCGAATGAAGAGATTAAAAATTATTAACAAAACGGCCTGGAACCAGTCGAGCGTCATTCCTGATTATCAACGGGCATCAACCGTAGTGGTTCTTAATTAAATAATCAAAAAATATGTGTGCCCTTAATACTGGGATCTTTAGATGATATGCTAATGAGTTTATGTTTAGACGCCTAGTTTTTTGAGGAAATATGACGTGACCGCATAGGTGTTTTTAACTTCGGAGGTGTATTTCTTAGGTGTCTTATCTAGCTTTTGATCGTGGAGGTCGGAAATTATCCCACGAGGACGTACTACTGGGACCAAAAAGTATTTAGTATATCTTAACCCAGGTTATGGTGTATACCGTGTACTATATACGATGTACATCGATATCCGTTCAGCCATTAAGGGTTGAAAAGGTAAGAGATAGAGAGAATTTTATTATGGATCAGTTGGGGATAGAGCTATTGTCAGTATAATTAGGTATACTGATTTCGTTCACTCCAAAATATACGAATTTAGTACATGATGCAGGATCATATCAGAATCCAAGGTAAGGGATGTTACGAAGGTAACCAGCTGATTTAGTTTTAGCTATCAACTTGTTAAGTGTCTGTTAACAGCTAAATACCTATTATGTTTGTATTTATTTGGACATCCGAATCCAAGCAGGAACACCCAAAACTAAACAAAGCTGACTTTCCAGTGTTCAAAGATTTCATTCTTACAAGCCTTTGCAATAATAACGGACATAAAAACTGGTAACATATCTATTAGCCTTTCACAATATACATTAGGACGCAATCCCCTTTGTCCGTCACGGCGAACACGCGCGAATGCCCACGAATGACGGCGTAACTGTAAATTTTGTCGCAAACAAAATACTTCACATTTATTGATCCTAATACCATTGTATTGTACAGGGATTTGGATCTGTCCATTCAAAAAGCAGGTAAACGATACTTGAGGTATGTAAGTATAGATTTTTTAGTTAAGCCCTTATACGTATAATTGGTAGCATTCGCTTTGGTGAGGGATGATGATAATCTTTTGTGATCTTTGCACATAGTCAAGAGATTCTTGACTGTTAGTTGATGTTTTTTGAAAAATAAACGACGGATAAACAGAATCTCGTGAAAAATTTAAGTAAATGAAGCGTGAGAGAATCCTGTATTGAGTAACCAACCAATTTGAACCATTGGCTGTTCCTGATCAGACTAATATGGAAGTATATGGAATGGCATACCAGTATCAAGTAGAAAATAGTCGTGTGGCCAACTAAAACATCACATTGGAATTGCTGAAGAGCGCGAAGTGTTTGCTTTACTACTATCTTCTCGAGTGGTCATAATTTCACAAGCGTTAGACTTTGAAAGGGCTTTAAGGACAGGACATGAGTGTAAAAAATTGTAGCATCAGAATTTTTTCTTTCAAATGTATTATTCTCATTTAAAATCACCCACCCTTTCACGCAAAAATCCGAAAGTCCAACCATTTTCCGATCCACTGCCTTCCTATAAGCTGAAAAAAAGAACTCCAGGAGTCTGTGTGAGGCAACAGCCTCCTAATTACGTATACCTTGCGTTGTTATTGTTATAATTTTGCTAAATACCCGTCAAATAATAGCTTCTATTTCTAATCCTTCAAAAGGTCCTTAAGTAGTCAGTTTTTCTTTGAAATGATCTCAAAAATAAATGTACTCAATTATGCGTATATTATTTGCAATCATTAAGCCTTTAAAATGTCAGTATTGTGATTTTTGCCAGTGGGTGGTTCAGCGGTAGGAAGTTTGAAGAGGTTGGTGTGGCTTTTATCATTATGCTAATTACGCTAAAGTGCCTTAATGCTCGTCACTCTTGTTTCACTGACAGCGCCACCAGTAAGCTGAGGTAACTGAGGTTATATAAGTTCTACTAAAACGAGATGAATATAATTTTTGATACATGGTCTTAAATGCTAAGTAAAAATTTTGTCGAGAGATGTCTGTCAGATTTTTTTTAAACAGAAAAATTCTTACTTCCTTAGTTTTCAAAACATTAGAAGAAATAGTAAATAGGCTAAAAGATTTTTATAATTAAAATGCATGTAGGTTTTGTTCATGAGGCCGCTTTTTTCCAACGAAGAAACCGTCAGAAAACAGACAATTATTTGTGCTACAATGATGTGTTCATAACATTAACAGTTAGTACCTATGAAATGTATTAGATACAGCTGGTATATTTCTACTATTTCTATGCCATCACCGTGGTTGACGTTATGTCTACCTGTGATATTTAATGCTATTTATTTATACCAAGATTTCCATCGCCCACGAAGATTTCAATCGTGATAGGATAATATTAGTCTCGTTACTCTGTAGTTGACTATAATTTATAAGCTTAGCTGTAATAAGTACTTCTGACATTTGATATATATGCTCTTAGCAACTTTGTAAGACTTAGTTCAATATACATTTATGTTGTATATAGACAAAAAAACCGACAAGCTTTCCTGGAGTTTGCCAGAAGATTTGTGTAATACCCATTTATGTAATATTTGTTGAAAAAAAAAATGTATTCTCCAATGAAAAATTCTACTGCGCTGTCTCGCTACGGGACATAATCGTGATAAGAATGAGGATGGAGAAAGATCATATTAAAAACAAATTCTTAGTTTGATTCTCCAATGAAAATTACTTACCTACAGCACTGTCTCCATCAATGGAGAAAAGAGTGCAGAGGACGATGAAGTGTCGCCGAAATCGTTAGTTTCTTAAAACATTAGTTCTTAAGTTATCAAAGGGCGCGATAACATGTACTTAGCACCACCACAACACCACGACAACACGGAGACGGGCACTTATGTGTATGAAAATGAACAGTTTATTCACCCGCACCACATTTGGCCGTCAAATCCACCGAGTGGGCGGTACAGACCACATTAAGGCCACGTCGCAGCCAAAACATAACCACCAGCGAGACAGCGCACTAGCGGCCGGCCACATCGCAAACAACATTTTGCGTCGATCATTTGATTTGATTTTGTACTATTCACATGTAAAATGGTGTGGTTGTGGAACGTGTGAATAGGCCCTAAACAAAAACCCACCTCCCTTGTGAACCGACGCGTTAAACAAGATATGCATAATATAGCATTATTTAACATAATTAATTAACAAAACCCTCATAACAGACAGATTGACAAAACAACAAGTAAAGTATTTTACGTCTTCATATGATATCGACAGCTTCATCTGTTTAGGCAAACATTAATAATTTAACTTGACGTTTGATTTCCCTTCAGTTTTTAGGTAGAGGGTGTTGTGTTCTGTGGAAAATAATATGAAATGAATTTATTTATTCTGTAAAAATCACTTACACATGTCACTTATTCAAAAAAAGTCAAAAGTCAAAGCATTTATTTCAAATAGGCCTTTAAAAAGGCACTTTTGAACGTCAAAATTTACATTAAAAATAGAACTGATTCTAGGCGCTACTTCCAAAAAGTAGTTTCGTATGGAGAAGAAGTGGCAAGAAACTCCACCGTTACTCTTTTAAAATGTTTTACAATATTTTGTATACATTAATTATATTTCTATATGTGAAGACGATGCACCAAGAATAAAAATAATATACCACTATTGGTACAAAAAAAATAAAAATAAAGCAAAGGTATATAAATTAATCACGTGATAGGTACATTGTGCTCACATATTTACAAACAATTGTAAAAATATATGATTTTCCTAAAATATTAACTTGGAATAAGTGTGTGAGTAAAGTAAAAATAACCAAATATACAATACAATAAGCAAATAGTATGATTTTGTCTAGCCTCTAGTTTTATTTAAAAAAAAACAGATGGGTCGACATTTCCTATGTGACTACCCCTGAGAAGAAAGGTCAAAGTCAAGGGTCAAAGTGTCTTTTAAAGTCCAGACATAATCTTGATCATCTGACAATAATCCAATGAAAATGGTCTTCAAATCTGCGAACACCATTTCCATTAGATTTTTGTCTGAAATGGTATTTTGAGGAAAGAACCACACATACTGAGTGGACCAGTCCAGTCAGTACAGGATTTTGTAGTAATCGTGTAGCTCAACTCAGAACTAAGTAGCTCACCGACTCGACGAACAATAATAGTAGGCTGATTACGCATTGTAATGCCCGGTTTTGCAAACAAAATACGACACTCAAATGTAATGTCGAAACAGAAGCGCATTGATGGATTGGATTTTCAACGGTAGACTCACCGCCGTGAGTTTAAAATCCAATAAGCAAAATGTATGAAGAAAAGATGAGTGAATGATAGAGTGACGTTTGACAAGGAAATCCAAGTAACATGGTATATTGGCAGGAAGAAGATGATGATGATGATGAAGCAATAATATTAACGTATAACATTTAGGTGTAGCCTAGTGTTAGTGAAAAGGGAAGACGAAGACAAAAGACATGACTGTGTCGATTCTTTTCCCATTTTTATTAAGTTACAAATACTTACGTAAATGTTATCTATTTACAAAAATTTAATTTTTTTTTTTCAGATATCATATTACGTTGAGGATTAAGGCGGAATGGATAAGCTCTCAAAACGGTGAAGGAGAACATGTTAAGGAAACCGGCATGTTTTAGAACCAAAAATTTCGAAGACATGTGACATCTACCAACCCGCACTGGGCCCGCGTGGTGGATTACGGCCCACTCCCTCTCACAGAGAGGAGCCCTGAGTCCCAGCAGTGGGAACATAATAGGCTGATTATGTATGTTATGTGTATGGATAAGTACAGTATCGTGGACTTGGTATGTTACATTATAAACGTTTGAAACGATATCAATAGGAAATTGTGTTACAATTAACATACTCGTACATACATTATTACTATAAATTTAGACGATCTTTGGGTTGCCGGATTTTCGGCAAATTTCAAGACTTATTCACTTTATTTAATGCAAAACATAATCCTCCTACTTATATTATTAACAGCATCAAAACTCATAATTACAATACAATATAATCAATTAAATTCCAATAATAATTTCTATTAAATACGACAACGTTCACATATTCAAAAATAAACTTTTAATAGTAACAATAATAATTCATTCAGTTAATAATAAATAAAAACGGGGCGCATATTAAAACGTCGGTCGAGTATTACATTAAGCTGTAAAGAGTTTGGTTTAATGGTCAGTAATTGGTCGGAATAACATAATTTTTATTGGTATTGTCTCGGCTAGGTAACGATCTCTCTTACTCTTGAAACTCGAAGCCTTATATTTTTAAAACTTTGACCAAAATCAGAAAAGTGCTTCGTCATGTGTTGTGTTACTTGCATAGGAAATCATTGTCACGGCTTATCTACTTGACTATCCTATGTCTTCTGGATGAGACAGACGGCGTCCACGGTATACCTCCATCGCTAACGGTTAAGTTTCATGCTTCATCTCACTCCACGTCATTCTGCAGCTCACCGTTTCTTCTAACACGGTGCGACGCTGGATTTGTGTCACCGTCATAATTTCAGCGAAAAGATCGTCACAATGACCAGTTCTGTGCTGCATCTAACGAATTACCACAACAACAGAGAACGATTTCATGCCTCCTCAAGTAACTTCTATCCCACACAACAGAAAATACTAAAAAAATATCACAGAAAGGAATTACTCTTGGTTCAAGCTTTGATTATAACATACAAGCTCTGATCTATCCATCGCTTTATGATTAACAAAAGAGACTGCAGAAATACTGATGCCAATCCATCCAAATGACAAAGTAACTTTGTCTGTAACCTTTTCATGCCACAAGGTCTAAACGGATTTGATGACATTTGGCACACGGGTAGACCATGATCTAGGCCATGACCATGACATAGGTCACTTTTTATCCTGATATTATCTACCAATGTTCCCGTCGTCTCCGCGAAAACGCGGGCAGAAGACATTGCTATATCCTCGAGATATTTTTCTTAAATTAACCAAAACTCAGTGACTCACATCCGAGTTCCACCAAGAGTAAGGGCAAACCTCGCTTCGGGTCAATAAATAAATAAATCTCAGCGCTGCCGTTTTTTAGCTTATTTTTCATTAATATCGTAATTATGTGAGTTGGCATCGAAAACAAACCGCAATCTTCTGGCCGGCCTTAATGGTTTAGGGGTCAATTATAGGCGTTATAATAATAATGTTGTGTGCGATCTTTAGACTTAATACGTATCCGTGTTAGTCATTCATTTGATTGTCGACGATTTTATTTAAATTCTGCTTCATTTTTGAGATGTTCGCATTCTTTAGGATCTTGTAAGGGAGTGGATGACGTCACGGGATTAATGATTAGAGTTGAAATACATTGAGATCAGGTGCAATAAAACTAAATTGGTGCAGTGGCTAGTTTGAATAAACCAATCTGCCTAGCCATTTGCCAACTATTCGAGTCCAACGTGATCCAGCTAAATACCCATATCTATTTTACACGATACTCCTTGGTAAGACTTAGTCAGACTTAGTGGCAAGTTTGAATCACGAACAAATATTAATTTGTGTGGCCCAGAGTTAGTTTGTTTCGGATCTGCGTCAGATTGGAGTTTCGCGAGATTTTTCTCTCTAACCGCATATAAAAAACCACGTTACAATGATGGTAAAAGAGATTAGTTCGCCTAACTTCTTGATCGGTAAACCCAATAGTAACGATTCCCCGATTTCTTCTCGTCTTTAATGAAATGGTTACAGGTCCACTCAAACTGTATGGTTCTTTCCTCAAAAGAACATTTCAGACACCAATCTACATGGTCCTCAAAGATTATGTCTAAATGTTCTATACACATTGACATTGATGAATCTTATATAAACATCCAATGACATGAGTATTTACTTTGTAAAGTATTATATAATTTCAATTATTGTTAATGTGAGGACTAAGTGGGTCATTGCTTTTTTGTTTTTTGATTTTCTCTCAGTGAGTTTTATTTTTATGGCAGTTTGAGTAATTCATACGACACATGAATTACCAAATGTCCTTTCTTTGTGAATGTATTGTTCGTACAATCGTTGAGCTCCTTTAGTTCTGAGTTGAGCTACACGATAACTTACAAGTGCATGCATTTACTGGAGAGGTCCACTCAATCTGTGTGGTTCTTTCCTCAAAAGACCAAGATTATGTCTGAATTTTAAAAGAGACTATCATCTTTGAGTTTGTTTCGGACTTTCTTCTCAGAGTAGTCTGATGGGAAACGCCGACCTCATAACATAAACATAACATCACGCCTTGTTTCCCCGAAGGGTTGGGCAGAGGTGTACCTATAGTACACCCACATTTCGCCAGTTATGTTTAAGTCCCATGTAATAGGGGGCGAGCCTATTGCCATCTACCGGGCACGAATCCAGACTTCGGGCTGCTACTGAGAAATTCCAGATAGAAAAACCCAATAACACGTTGCCCGACCTGGGAATCGAACCCAGGACCTCATGCTCAGCAGTAGCGATTGCGACCACTAGACCAACGAGGCAACGCCGACCTCATCTAATTTTAAAATATGATTGGCGTGCAAAAATGTTTGTAAAACCGCTTATCGAAGCATTTATTGTTTATCAATGATCTTTTACATCTCTGCTGGTCAGGTCTCTTGTGCATAGTTACCTGTAGCACACCCACATTTGGCGAGTAATGTTTTAATCCCATATAATCAGAGGTGAACCTTTTGTCATCAACCTGGCACAAATCCAGAATACGTAATGCAATTGAGAAATTCAGAATGGAAAAACTTAATTCCACTTTGCTTGACCCGGGAATCGGTCGATCACTAGATCAACGAAGTAGAATGGAAGGTACATAGTTCTATCAAAATAACCACACCCTATATGCACATAAAGACGTGACATTTCAAATATTGTGTCTTGGTCGATATAGAGGTGAAATTTATTTTGTTCGCGCTCCCTCAGTTGCAAGCCGAATGTGTCTTGTATCATCATTCACGTCCCGATGCATCGATAGTGAGTGCTTCGATATCGATAATTATTTATTATATTGGTTATACACATCACTAATGGGTCGTGTTTGTGTGAGTTCGATTTTTAGTGGCTTGAGCATTGTTTCGACACTTTGGTTTCAAGAATGATCTTCAAGATTAATTTTGGCCTGGTAGCAGTTATTTTATCGGTTGATCATCTAGGGCCTGGCACAAAAAGTGTAAAAAATATCTAGTAGGGCTCTTTGGCGTCCCAGATAGGTTGGCCTATCCACAGCAGTACTCAAGTACCTAAGTAAGTATGAATACGGTCTGCAAAATACGCATTACAATTCTCACACCTCTATTCTCTGAACTCGGAGAAACTAACGATATTTTCTAACTTGTGTCTAAAATCGCAAAAAAAAAATGTATTGAGCCTGTGCCCTGTTGTTATAATATACTGAAAACAAAAGCAGTCTAGGCTGTTACAAAAAATCCTAAGATAATATCACTAGCAGTCCTACCGGCCACCACTGTCAAGAATGTATTTTCTTGATAGTGGTGGCCGGTAGGCCGGTAGGAGGATGATTGCTGCTGCTGTGGTGCTGGTTGGGCTTGGGGTACCCCAGGCCCCCATTGTCCATGCAACCACTTAACCAAAGAGGCAATTAAAAATTTGCTTTTCTAAATTCAGCCCAATTTACTCATTGGAATTCTTCTATCTTTTTAACTCTCAAATTGATTCATCTTACTGACCGTACGAAGATTTCCACGCATATAATATTTCGCGATCGACATGCATTAAACTGATGTTATCGATGCATCTGGATTCCATCGCGGTGAAATTATGAATAACGCATCAAGTCAAACATGTTTTCAATCTGAGGAATTTTAAAATAAAACTTGTGTTTTTGCTGACTGTATTTAGAGATATGTCAAATTATTGAGTTTTCGTAATGATGAATGTAAAATACAGGGACGCACAAACTGAAAACATTAATTCAGCACATGATTCTAGACCCTTAGCGTAGAAAATGTGTGTTGAAAAAAAACTGCTGTTTCATAAAAAAGGTGCAATACCTACGCGGTCAAAATGTATTAAACATCAAAAAAAAAAACTTTATAACCGACAACAAATTCCAACAGTGGTTTCAGTTTACGCGTCGATGTCCTTGCCACCCAGTATAGTAAATTAATAGGTACTTACCGTATTTATTTTAAAGACCATGTTAGACATAATAATAAATATAAACGAACAGGGTTTCCGCTAACGCCATCTATACGGTAAATGAAAAACTGTTAGAAACAGCGCCACCTTTCGGGAAATCAAAAGCTATCGTGTCAAAAGGGCTTTGAGATTTTATCTTGGTTCAACGTTATTAGAATAGATGGCAGTACTGTACTCGTAAACAATCCTTGTCTACATTGCCAGATGGCGGCAGAGGAACAATAACAAAAGTACCTGAAGTGCAAATTCTGTAACTATCTCACCGTGAAAACTTAGGTGGTGTGTGACACTGATGTTAGGAATTGATCAAGACGGGAAAACCCTGACAGCTCACTTTACGCAAGTCTTCAAGGTGAGATTTTTACCTAATCGACATCCTGCAATTATTGTGTACCTAGAAAAAACTAATCTTTGTCTGAAATATTTTCTTTCCATTTCATTTTAAATCCAGCATAACAGCCTTGTTAGTGGTAGGTACAGTCAGCCTCAAAATTATGTATTCGTCGCAAGAGTTCATTTCATTGTTTAATTAGTAAAGCATCAATATTGGAGCCGTTAAACATGTTACAACATATTATCTATATATTTATATACATAGATAAAGGTGAAACATTTAATACCTGCTCATGCCCTCTGAAAATTGAACATAAACCGTGTTTCTGGCAAATAAATTACTTTACTAAACTATAGCTTCACATTGATACAGTTCCTAATTCTTGTTGTACCTATAGGTACATCTTTTTAGGCTGACTGTTCCTATGAGGAAACATAGAAGATAAAAGATGAGTGGGTAATTAAACGAGGAAGTTTTTTTGCCCTTTGAATTGGATAAGTCCAATCTTCACGAGTGTCAGGCTTTCTATCTGGTTTGTCCAGACTTGTGTATAGTTATGGCTCCACCAGTCATAAGTGCCGTGCGACCATTTCATGGGCACCCATGAAATTGTCTTCACTTCCACCACGCGTAGTATGACCCCGTACATACGGAAGAAAAGAAAGAGCAGAATGACAAATTGTAGAAAGATTTCTATAAGCATATAGAAACTTTGTCTTTGTAGAATGGAGATAAAAGTCATGCTACAATCCATTCACAGTTATTTTATATCTCGATAGCAGCAACCCAATAGCAACCTTATTTTAACGGTCATAAAGATCATTGGGAATTTTTGACAGACTTGACAATGGCAGCAACCCAGCAGCAAGCTTATTGTAACGGGATTAAAGATCATTGTGACTTTGACAGTGATGCAAACTCCGAGGTAAAATAACTGAACGGACTTGACTGAAATTTCACAATGAAACTGAACGCGATCGGCACATCTAAATTGCGTTCAAGAGCAGTCAGTGTCAATATTCGACAAAAATAATGACACTGACAGCTCCTAGTCGTAGTTTATGTACTGATCGAATTCAGTTTCATTGGTGAAATTCGCCTTTAGTCGTTGAGATGAGATTGCGGCTTGAACGTTTGTTTAGTACGTTGACCTTCTGATCTCTTTAGACTCACAGTTACTGTTTAACACCCGCCACTTTTAAATACTTTCGTCTTCTGATTATGTGGAAAAGGAACGGCTCATAACAAACGTCATTATGTCACTAATGTCCGTTCTTATTTACACACAATTATATTTAGACGTTAATTTAGGTGTTTCCTACACCTAAATTAACGTCTAAATATAATTGTAGTCTTAGATAAATGATAGGTCTTGCTAGCGCAGCGAGACCAATCATTTATCTAAGATTGTAGTCTTCGATTTTCAACTCTCACGTCTGCGTCGAGCGCCGAAGTACAACAAAGCGCATTTAGGCATTCATTTATGTGTCATGACAAAGCCATCAACAACTCAAAAAGGGGGTGTGCTTATGACTACGAGATAGAGGTGCAAAGTAGATGTTTCAATATGGGTCAGGTCTATCTAAAGTTCCTGAAAAAATAGAAAAATCCGTAGAATTCGGGAAAAATTCAGATACTTCATTTAAATGTATAATTTTGTGGTAGTTGATTGATATTTATCAACTATTTTTATCAAATTTCAACATGGCGTAATGGCGGGATAAGTTACTCTGTGCTTAAAAACAATGACAGTAAACCATAGATAGACCATTGAATAAAGAAAGTGTCAGTTGATACAATAGTGTCACTTCAGTCACTTTTGTCATGTCAAACGTCAATAATCTATTAAGATGACAGCTTACCGCCATGCGGGTTTTGGTTGTGTGTTGCAATTTCAATTGTAATTTCTTGTGTTTTACCAGCAAACAAAGCCATTTTAAAGTAATTGTACATTTGGGAACTGTTATAAATGTTTTTCTCTATTTTTAAGTATAGTGTACAATACAAGGACCTGGCCCAGGCCATACATTTTGGAACATCTCTTTTACGACTGGAGCTGATAAGGACCTAACTAAGGTCTAAACTCAAAAGCATTGGACTGTAATTTAGATATAAAAATGATGCAAACATGTACAATAGTATCGAAATTGGTAGGTAAGCGTATAGAGTGCGCGCCCGTGTCGTAGTCCGAGATCGGTAGCGGAGTGGTCGATGGTCCCCGTCCCGCACGCCGCACCTTCCGCCGTCTCACGACAACAGCCGAAGATTACCAAATGGTCGGAGGCGCCCGAACAGGAGCCGATACGCAATTCAGCGTCACCGACCGACTGAAGCCGAAAAATAAAACTACAGCTAGTTAAAATTAATTTAATCATAAATCATTCCATAGTAACCCACAATTTCCACAATCACTAACCTAAAGCGATTATCTTATATCACAGACCTATCGACCATATCTCGAAGACCCTCCTACATCCTAGGCCGCATATCACATTCAATCTTATCGTTAAAACACATATATGAGTAATTAATTATTTAAATAAGGACTGTAGTTTAAAATTTCATTAGTAATAGGTATTTCGCAGTTTTAATTTAAGGAAATACTTAAGAAAAGCTCAGAAAATTCACTTGAGTCAATGATATAAAATAAATAGATATGTCATTGACACGATGCATAATAACAATTATGCATATGATATTACTCAAGAAATTCTATCTGAATATCTTGAGTAATATAAAAACAAAAAAAAGAGAAAAGGGAATTTTGTATAAGTAAGTCTACGAGTAGAAGAATGTATCTTTAAGATCGGAGAAGTTCAAACATTCTAAGTAAAGCCCCAAAATTTGAACACCAAACTGAATAACTGAATAAAAGCGCGCTGTTGGGTTTTCAACTTTCGGTGGTAAGCTGGGCGGTAAAAATCCTATGGTGCCCTTCTCTTTTGGCATTCATTTAGATGTAAACGACATCTAAATTATGCCTAAAGAAAAGGGTTTTTGAAAAAAGGCAAAATCAAAGTTTTATAAAACATACGAGGTGAAAGATTTAACAAATCAATCGTAATTCATCCTTTCTCTTATAAATACTGAGATATGGCACCAACAGTCACTTGCAAGTAAACTGATCGACCTCTTCAACACAAGTGTCACACTGCACAAAACAGCAGTTTACCATCTTACACCTACACCTGGAAGTCACCGTCTTTTTAGTAGATAAAAAGCCCCTCCCACAACACAAAGTCGCACAGTTATGTCTGTCTTTGCACACCCTTCCCTTCGTACTGACACACAAGTTCGGCGTCCGCTGCAAGTAAACCAAATTCTTCCTTACAATCTTCATTTTATTCCTCACTTTTGGTGAAATCGCTCTTTTCGTCGTGTAGTTCATAATTTTCTTTTTTGTTGCGTGGTGGTAATGCTTCTTTAATAGACCCATTGCCGAGTTAAAAGGTTCTAATCGTTTCCAGCAAGTTTTTGTTGTACAAGAGCCTGAGAACCCATGGCATTTGCAAACTTCTTTTAACTGTTCTCCTATTGAATCTACTCCAACTATGACATCTTGTTTTAGTATTTCAGCGATTTGATCGTTGCCAGCGTGTTTGAAGTCCAAGAAATTCTTCGTCATTCTCTTTCCATGTCTGAAATCATCCCCACATCCTGCCATTTTCCAAGTGTTGTTTTTTCCAAAATTTCCGGGACATGAGCATGAAGATAGGTCCCCAGAGGCACAAGCCTTTGCTACTGAATGTGTAATAGATGCTGCCATCAATGCATGGACGAAAGCAGTTTCTCTGAATAGTTTATTAAATATGCTTCTTTTTGGTTTTTTGTTGAACACAAGGGAGCAGTTCCACCTGTCGAAATTGAAGGTTTCTTCGCAAGCTGCTATCGCTTGTTCCTTTGCGATAGTCAGAACGTTTGAAAGTCCGGTGTCTCGGTCGCACATTTTTGTTTGTCGTTTTGAAGCTCTGATCAATTTGCAGGCTCCAGGGTACATTTCGTGAGTTCGGTCGCTGAATAGAGCTTCGATTGATTTTTGTAAGATGGGCTGAGATCTGTGAAATGTAAACAATGTAAAATGGTTAACTGAATTGAATTTGTATTGAGTTTATGTTGATATTTTGGAGTCTCATGCGATTGTATTTAGGGCGTTTCTAAAGAAGCTGAATTTCAGTTAATTTACTGGTTTGGACCTCTTGTAGCATTCTATCTAAGTCCATTTTTCGAAGAACATGTCTCTCTTATTAAAATGGGTGTCGTTGACTCATATCCGATAAATTTGAATCTAACTCGTAAATTCACGGGGAAAGGCAAAATTTCAAAGAACATAAATGAGTACGAGCTTTTAAGTTAACAGGAATTCATAAACATTGTTTTATGTCAAATCTGTTTAGTTTTTCGTAGGGACTATCTAGGTTATCATAAGTGTTTTCTAGAACGAACCGGGGCACATATAATATTTTGCACAGTAGGTACCTAACCAACTTAATAAGTACCCAACCGTAGCATATTCATTTTCAAGTTATATTTTTCTATATTCAATACTTTTAAATTTGTGTTAAAAAATTACTCTCATAGAATAATGAATTCTCAAAGTAAATTAGCTACTTAAGATGCGCAAAAATCTCAGTTATTTCGAACAAAACACGGCCTTATATTTGTATCACCAAAAATTAAAACATCTGGTAAACTCACCCTTCAACAATCTTAGTAGCAAAAATAGAAACTGCACATAACAATAAAACATTAAAAATACAATAACTAAACATGTTTAAGATCTCAGCAGTCACATGATCACCGTGTTTTGCTATCCACTACAAAATGATGGCAAGAATGACGGCACACAAAGCAAGGTGTCGCGTCGCGATACACTATCGGTAAAGGGTGGGTCTTCCAAAAATGGTAATGACAAACGAAGAAATCAGTCTGTGTTTGCTGGTTGAACAAATATTGGACCGAGTCATACCTTGACTTGAACTCGTCTATATAGAAGGTATAATAGGTTACATATTTGCAGTCTGTTGCGGTTTATTGGCACGACGATAAAGGGTTGGTCATTGTTTATTTGGCCATTCCTGGAAGGCACAGGTTGAAAGTCAATTTCACCTACTCCGTAGGTAGATATGTGAGAGTCGACTATAATTGCATCCGAGAATTTCCTAGTTGGAATTTCCACAATTATGTTCGGGTTCCGCGTAGTTTCCTGAAACAACCTCCATTACTTTCCTTCAAATTCAAGACACTGTTACGAGCGCATGCAAGCACATAACAGTATCGTGAATTTCGTCTTCCTAGAAGAGACTGCGAGAAGAATTACAAGAAGAAACTGCGAAATTCCACTCCTCCATAAGGAAGCGAACATAAATCCATAACCATTGACATTAATCAGAATCAAGAAAAATTAAATCAATACAGTTAAGGAAACCAAAATGCGGCTGATGATGATGAAAAGTCTACAGTGGTCAGGAAAAAGCATAGAGCATTCCATTGATCGAAAATTCCATTTTCTTTGCACTTACAGTAAGATCAGTATAAAAATATAAAACACGCTTAGCACATCTCTGGTGGTCAGCCTTTCCACCAGAGATGTGCTAAGCGTGTCGTAGCGATGTATGAGTGGTTCAGCTAAGCTCTGGAGGGGCTTGCGACTAAGTAACAACAGCCGCAAGGGTCGATATATCTGGTAAGCTACGCTTGACGCTGTTGGTCCGAGGATGGTGACCATCTTTACATACCAAGACCCCTCCGTGCCTCGGAAAGCACGTTAAGCCGTTGGTCCCGGCTGTCATTCGTGGATCTGTGACAGTAGTTACGGGTCTTCAGAAGCCCGAATGTCATACATAAATAAAATACCCATGCAAATTGATATTTGTTCGTGATTCAAACTCGCCACTAAATATGAGAAACTAGTCTTAAAAAGGGGTTTCGTATTACCCAGTAACCGGGTTGTGGAGGTCAGACAGTGTGTAGTAGAATACGGGTGAGAATTCGAAAAAGCTTACCGCGAATTCCTGTACACTGTCTCGCGCTGGTGATGGCTCAGCGGCGCGTCCAGATGTTACACTTCACAACACATGTATTCCATAGGCGCTGTGTTCGTACAATTGTTTTTATCTTGAGGGGGTGGTAATCACGAATAGAAGGACCTTTTTATTTTAGAAAATGTTTATAGTGCGCTATGCACGTTGGTTTCGAGTTTAGAACAGTTAGTGTCGCGAAACATCACACACGGAAGCATCGCGCTTCTGTGCTCATGCGTAGATCAATCGGATTGCTCAGCGAATGAATGGTGAGAATGCCGACCACTTCATCAAATCAAACCCTTATTCATTACACATAAAAGCTTAATTACTCGAAGTGGGGTGAAAATAAACTATCCTAAAAATCCCTAAGATTTAATACAGTAGGTAAAACCCACCATATAGAGAACGGTACGTAACAGACAGGCAGTATCTCCATTTAAAATACTGGTATTCAGCTGCATCATGTAGGACTGGAAGCCGAAGTTGGGAAAACGCTAGGCAGATCATGGAGTTTGGCTTAGCTCTGGTGGAAAATTGTCTTACAACGAAGCTACGTACCTAAATACGCGTAAATTGCATTTTCATAGCACAGCTTTCCCGCTCCCCTACACCACTTAGCTCTGGTGGGAAATAGACACATGTTTTTGTTCCTTACCTTCAGGCTAAGCTACCTCTCACATCTCTGATAGCAAGGGGGCTAAGCCCCGTGGCCATGAGCTTGTCTTGAGAAAGCAACAGCGGAGAAAACAAATGAAATGCGTTGTTAAGAACATGCCACAGTTGACGCGACTCGTGAAGCGACGGACGAAAACAAATGACGCGCGCGCGTGTAGCTTGATTCAAGTAGTTTACTACGCTACGTCTATACTACTCGCATCGCTCAAGCTCGTGAACGGGGACTTAAACTCAGTTCAGACTAGATGATAATTTCCGTGCACGGCACCAATTTGTCGGAAGCCGGTAACGTCGCGTCTGTGGATGTTGCATGCAAAGCAGCTGTATCCGTTAGGGTGCGCCTAGAATAATAATAGTTTTATTTTGCTAGTTTTCAATAATATTATTTTATACCATACTTTGTATTAATAAATGCGAAAGTAGCTTTGTCACGCCTAAGCCACCAACCCGATCGTCATAATATGAAAAATATGTGACCTCGGACCTGGAGAAGGACATACTACGCTTTATTCTGGATATATTAAAAAAATGCTGTAGGTACGTTATACAAAATACACGCAGATGAAAACGCGGTCAAAAGCTAGTTATAGATAAGTACTGCATCAGAAAAGCACTTATTGATTGATGATGAGGTCATGAGGTGTACAGACAAGTTGATAACGGAAATTGTTTTTTACCAATAAAACTCGTCGGTGTCTTCAGATCCTCTGTATGCAGATGAACAAAGTTCCGTATTTAAATCTGGATAGCCGTAAATAATCTATTAAATGAAATGTTGTTCGTTGGTAGCCGTATCACTTGAGAACGGCTGCTGAACCGATTTAATTCACTTTTTTTTTAATTTACTCAGTTTTATAGTACTTTTTCTATGCAATATTTGTATGAATTATTGAAATTTGGACAGGATTTCTAACATATTAGTACAAAATTTAAATAACTTTCACGAATTTAAAATTTTTAAACATACAAACTGCTCCTGCAAGGCCAAACCTGGAGTAATTGGTTTGACAATATTTTTAGAGCCATAAAAGTTTATCAAACTGATCACCAACTTAATATGTCCGTGTGTAACTTAATTGTATGAAATGGCTATGTACAGTGTGGAAAAAATCAATGGGCCCTGAAGGGAAAACACTTTCCATCCATAAGATAGATTATTTTACTTTAAAGAAACATTCCTTTATTTTTAAAAAGAAACAAAACTGTATTCACAGATTTCGTGACAAGCTTACGTAAACCGGTAATCGAACCAGCAAAAAATAAACACTCGTGTTTTATTCTACTAAGTGATGGGATTATTGTTCAGGATTAAATCTCTCTAATTAACATAATTAAAAAAGATCATGAAATCTAACGCTTCTGCACCGCAAACAAAGTTAAACGTTATGTTTATTTTTATTTTCGCCAGAACGCCTCGTCTAAGAAAAATAAGGAAATGTGCATAGAATTATTATTATCAATTAAACGATTTTCTTATCTCAGTCTTCAACAAGGTACTTAAAGATAAATAAGCAAGCTTGTACTTCAATGTCTTTGCCAGCCCGATCACTATGTACGCCAAGCCGATCCCTTGGGAAAAGCAAGCCAAGTACCTAGGCGTGATCCTAGGTCAGAACCTTACCTTTAAGGAACATATCAAGGCGGCTCGCGCTTGCGACTCCAGTTTATACTGACAGCCCGAAGCAAACTGTCGTTAAAATGCAAACTGCGCATCTATACCGCAGTCATTCGTCCCATCATGACCTATGCCTGCGTTGTATTTGCGCACGCAAACCCACGTCATCTCCATAAGATGCAGACCCTCCAAAACCGGTTCCTCAGAAGGGTTACGGGTGCCCCTTACTATGTCCGAAATATAGATCTTCCCGTCGACCTTAAAATGCCAACCATAAACCAGTTCATGAAACGCTTATCTAAGCGTTTCCTCGACTGACATCAAACATTCTAACCCCCTGATTTCAGCGGCCGCCCGCTACACTCCCTGCCGTATTAGCAGTATTCGCCGACCAAGGCATATCTTAATCGCCCCCGATGACGCCACTACCCTCCTCCAGGAGAGTAGTAAGGCCACCAGCACCCTACATAAGCCCAAAACCCGATCGCCGTCCTACCGACCTCGCCGCCGACGCCCGCCACGACGCCCAAATCCACGCCCCTCCCGACCCTTGCTCGAGCCAGCCCGCGTCGCTGAGCCTGTAGCTCTAAATTCGTCCCAAAATAATATCAATCCTGATCCAGCTAGTCATTTGCTGCCCTCTTCCAGCGACGCCCTAATCCGAGGTTCGTACCCAACAGGGTGTGCCCTTAGCGTGTAGTCGCTTAGTTTTTAGTTAGTATATAAGTTTAAGTCCTGGCTGGAGGCCTTAATTTATTAGGGAAACCACAGGCAAGTCCGCTTAAGCCGACGACAACCTCATAGGTTGACCTGCGAGATGCCAAACAAACAAACAAAATTCAATGTCTTTGAATATTAAAATTATAAAGTGTTTTTGAAGAACTTGTTGAAACTGAACAGTTCTAGTCCAGGTAATGTAGATTAAAGTCCTAATGTATTAAATATTAGATTTCATGAATATCTTGTACGTTAATATGAGTGTAAGACCTAATGTTTCTTGGAGAAATGTTACCTTTAACATTTACTGTATCGACTAGTGAAATAAAATAGAAATAGCAAGTGTATATTTTTTTAAAGTTTTACCTGGTTCCATTCCCGGCTTAAAAGTCAAAGTCAAAGTCAAAGCATTTATTTCAAATAGGCCCATAAAAAGGCACTTTTGAACGTCAAAATTTACATTAAAAATAGAACTGATTCTAGGCGCCACTTCCAAAAAGTAGTTTCGTATGGAGAAGAAGTGGCAAGAACCTCCACCGTTACTCTTTTAAAATGTTTTACAATATTTTGTATACATTAATTATATTTATATATGTGAAGACGATGCACCAAGAATAAAAATACTTTACCACATTTGGTACAAAAAAAATAAAAATAAAGCAAAGGCATATAAATTAAGGTTAGGTACATTGTGCTCACATATTTACAAACAATTGTAAAAATATATGATTTTCCTAAAATATTAACTAGGAATACGTCAGTGTGTGAGTAAAGTAAAAATAACCAAATATACAATACAATAAGCAAATAGTATGATTTTGTCTAGCCTCTAGCCTATGGAGCAGGACCAGCATGTTTCCAAGCATTCTTATCTAGGATATCTAGTATATTCTCAACGGCACGATTGGCGCAGTGGTTGAGCGATCGGCTGCTGAGCTGTGTGTCGCGGGTTCGATTCCCGCACGGAACAAATATTTGTATGACCTACAAATAGTTGTTCCGGGTCTGGGTGTCTTGTGTATGTGAGTTTTCATGTTTGTGAACGCACCCACGATACAGGAGTAATTCCTAGTGTGGGGCAACGTTTAAAAAAAAAAAAATTAGTAATTTTTTTCACCAGGTATTTTGTTGTAACATTTAACACAGTACCCCATAAAAGATCTATGTACTTTAGATAGTCTGAAAAATGGTTGATCTATTTTATTTTTATTTCTAGTGTTAATATTATGTCTATCACTTATTTTATTAAATAGATGCAGATTTTTTCTAACATACATAATATTTTGATAAATGAAATGGCAAGGTACAGTCATTATATTAATCTTCTTAAATAGTTCCCTAAGAGATTCGCGGCGAAGTAGATTGTAAATGACTCTGACAGCTCTCTTTTGCAAAATAAAAATGGATTCAATGTCAGCAGCCCAACCCCACAGTAAAATGCCGTATGACATAATGCTGTGGAACTAGCTAAAATAAACCAAACGCGCGGTTTCAACGTCTGTTAACTGTCTTATATTTCTAACAGCATACGCTGCCGAGCTTAGTCGCCCCGCGAGAGATGTTATATGGGGTCCGCATTGTAACTTCTCGTCTAGCGTGATTCCTAGGAAAACCGTCTGATTACTAAATTCCAGTTTTTCTCCGTTCAATCTGATGTCACATTCGCTACTTCTAACATTAGGTAATTTAAATCGAATGCATTTGGTTTTTTTCTCATTTAGTACCAAATTATTTACCGTAAACCAATCTTGGACCTGAAGAATAGAGTTGTTCACTTCGTCAAGATTTTGTGACCTTCGGTCTATTTTAAAGATCAATGAAGTGTCATCTGCAAATAACACCATCTTCGGTTGATTTTGAAGTAACTGGGGTAAATCATTAATGTAGACTAAAAAGAGGAATGGACCCAATATCGAACCTTGAGGAACGCCCATTGACATTTCAGACCCTAATGAGTTTGTGCCGTTTATTTTCACTTTAACCTTTCTGTCTTTCAAGTATGATCTTAGCAAATCAAGAGCTTCATTCCTAATCCCATAGTGCTCCAGTTTCAGCAGAAGTGTCTCATGGTTTACGCAATCGAACGCCTTAGAGAAATCGCAAAAGATTCCAATGGCATCTTGTAATTCCTCCCAGGCGCTAAAAATGTTCTTTATTAGGGTGACACCGGCGTCAGTGGTACAACGTCCTTTAGTGAAACCGTACTGATGTTCATGCAAGATCAACTTTTCAAACACCTTACTGAGAACGGGCAGAATTGACACGGGCCTATAATTATTGAGCTCTTTGCCATCACCGGATTTGAACATTGGGATCACTTTACTATGTTTCATAAGATCCGGAAAGACTCCTTGGTCTACACTGGTGTTAAATATGAAAGCTAAATAGGGCGCAAGGGTTTCGATGAGAGATCTACAGACTTTTACAGACATTCCCCAGAGATCTTCTGTTGATTTAATTTTAAGATCTTTAAAAGCTTTTATAACAGCTTGGGGGTTTGTATGCTGAAACCTAAACGCCAAAGGGCATGGTTTTACATTATTTTTAAGTAAGGCAGCAGAAAGCGCGGGTGAGGAATTTAAATCTTCAGTAGTTTTAAGTGGAACAATAACAAAAAAGTTTTCAAATTCCTGAGCTATATCTTCATTTGAGTTGATGGGGCCACGTGCAGTCTCTAAATTAAATTCAATATTACGCTGTTTTTTCCTACCTGTTTCTTTATTTATTATTTGCCAGGTAGTTTTTATTTTATCATCAGCTGATTTTATTTTATTACTAATATATAGAGCTTTAGCTATTTTGCACACATTACATTTTACACACTTAGGTAAGCATGTCGAGAAATCTGTGGATGGTGTTTCTTTAAAAAATAAAGGAATGATTCCTTTAAGAAAATAAATCTGTCTTAAGGATTTAAAGTGGTTTTCCTACAAAGCCTTTTCCACCCTGTATGCTTAACATGGACAATTGACTTAGCATGACAATTTGATAAACAATGCATTTCCTTAGCTGTACAAAAAATTTAAAAGGTAATCAGTTTAAAATACTCAAGACACACAGTGATCACACCCTAACACCGATTGCCGATAACTACTAGTTCTGATTGTCAGCGTACGCAAAATCTGCCTTAATAGAATAGACACGTGGCTGGGAACTGGGTCATTTTCACCTACGTGCTATCGACGATACTGTCTTGTGTGATATACAATACTTTGGGTTCCAATTAAATCAATTAGTTCTAACTTATATTAGATTGAACTACATCAAACGAATAAAACGTGCGCAGTACTTATTTGTATTTAAAAGACACGAGAATGATCATTACTTGTCGTTGTGATCTTGCTCTCGTAAACTGTAATTATCTATATTTTTCATTTATTTCCGTTTTTAAATATTACGTATGTATGTATTTATGAATCTATGCGTTAGGATATGTTAATATGTATATATCTGTGTATTTCTTTTAGTGTAATGTATTGTTATTTCTTGCACCACTGACAGCCCCATTTTATGTCCAGACAAATCACTGTCCATTCTAAGGTTGCCTAAAAGAGATAATAATAACGTTTAATAACGTTTATTTGGACTCAATAAAAATATAGCCTTATACAGTTTCATTATTAAGAGCTAGGATACAGAGTAAGCTATGATAATATAATTATAATAAGATATAATGTAAGTGAGTAGACGGCTACAACTATATGAACTCCTGAATTCCAAACTAGGTAAAAACCTGTATCTTGGAAATCAGTGCCCTTCCGTGGTGAACTAGGTGTAACAACTTACAAAATTACATAAATGACAATTTAATAGTAAAATAACTTTTAACAATAAAATAACTTATACTAGACTATAAAAGGAGGTACATAAGTGAACTTGACGGGTGAGTGGTGTAAGTGAATGTAAGTGGTGTGAGCAGTGTATGTATAGAGTGCGAATAAGTGTGATATGTGACGTGTAGGCATGAATATGAGTGTTGTGGGTAGTGTAGATATAGCTATGGTGTGAAAGTGTATGCCATGAGTAGGTGTGCTTTCGGTATGTTAATTCTATTTTAAAATATTCAGTGTTTTTTCCGTAGTGGTATAATCAAGGCTTAGGAGCCATTTAGTGACCACTATTTTACATTGTTGTTTAGTTAAAGGATATATTTTTAGGATATGATTGACTTTGTTGTACAAATGGCTACCTAAGAAATTGAAAAATCTCTGAACAAAATGAGTGTGGCAAGCTTCACAAACGCAGACTGAATGTTTTCTACGTTTTTGTTGAATAGCTGTAGGATCATAAGTCAGTAAACTATGCTTTTTGAGGATAGTTTGAAGTATGAAAAGCTGTCTTACTGTTAAAACTTCGCAGGTTTTGTAAAGGTCGGTAGTGGGATGAAAGAATGGCAGGAAGGCACTTACTTTAAGAAGTGCTCTTTGAGGGCGCTCAAGTTTCAAAATTATTGTTTTACACGCACCGCCCCATGAGGTTATACAGTAGACCAATAGTGACTGACATAAGGCGGAGTAAATAGTTTTAAGTACCTTAGGACTAGCTAAACGTCTGAGATTTTTAAAAATATATATCAATTTCCGAACCCTTGAAGAAACCAGGTCTATGTGGGGAGCAAAATTGAGTCTGCTATCAATTAGGACACCAAGGTACTTGATGGTGCTCGCTTGATCAAGCGAAGGACAGTTACAGGTTGTTAGACGACTACAAATATGGGAGTGGGCCAAAATGGATTCTGATCTGATATCAATCATTTGTGGGAGATTTCGGAGAGAAAATTTTATATATTTTGTTTTGTCAACATTTAATGTTAAGAGGTTACATTTCAGCCACTGGTTTACGGCATCAAAACCACCCTGAGCATGTTGAAACGTGTTGCCCCATGAGCTACCTCTGAAAACAAGGGCTGTGTCATCTGCAAAGGCAACTATCTTCCCATTTAAGAGTTCAAGGTCACAAAGGTCATTAACGTAAATGAGGAATAAAGTAGGTCCAAGGATTACTACCTTGAGGAACACCGTAGGTGATGGGAAGGTCGTTACTTATCCAATCGCCAACTCTGACACATTGATATCTTTTACTAACGTAGTCTGTGAAGAGTTTAAGCTGTAACCCTCTAACGCCCATACGCTCAAGTTTGACCAGCAACCTGGGGACAGAGACTGTGTCAAAGGCCTTAGACAAATCGAGAAAATTTGCCAGAACTTTCTTTTTATTATCAATATTTTGAACAACAAAGTCAGTGACTTTATGAACTGCATCACTAGTGTTTTTATTACATCTAAACCCGTATTGAGATGCAGAAAGTAGATTGTTCGTCTCCAAGTAGTTAATCAGTCTTTCATTCATAAGTTTCTCCAAAATATTTGACAAAGTAGGCAATATTGAAATTGGTCTATAATTATTAACACAGTCCCTGTCACCAGACTTAAATACAGGTAAGATTTGTGAGATTTTGAAGGCTTGTGGGAAAGTTCCAGATGTATATGCCAAGTTGCAAATAAAAGTTAGTGGGGAAACCAGTATAGATCTATAGCGGGATAGAAAATATACAGATAAATTGTCACGTCCAGGAGCACAGTTATGTTTTAGATTAAGAACTAGGTTGTTAATCTCATTTTCATCTGTTGCAAGCATTACGAAAGAATGAGGACAGCTAGGCTTAAGGGGTTCTGAAGAAACTGGCGCAGATTAATGCGATAAATGTTTTTCTGCAAGTGATTTTCCAACATTCGCAAAGAAAGCATTTATAGCGTCAACAGAACGTTGAGGGTTACTTGGCGATATCAATTCAGCAGCGACTTCCTTGGATTGAGAAGTGTGAGTGATTGTTTTAATGGCGTTCCATAGCTTTTTAGAATTGTTTCCTGCATTATCGATTTCCTTCCTTTCATATTCACTCTTCAGTTTTCCTAATAATCCATTACAAAAATTTCTGTACCTGGTATAGGTTATCTTGAGAGTCGTATTTTTAGGGGATTTATTTGACTGAGGTGGAGGTTATCCCTATTTCTCATACAGTTCAGAAGCCCTGGAGTTATCCATGGCTTAGAATTATTTTACGTCTTGGTAAAGTAACAGTTTTTGTGCATGATTCCAAAGCAGTATTAAGAGAACCAGTAAAAGTGGCTACAGCATCATTCACGTCAGTCATTGCGAAAAGAGGCGCAAAGTCAATGTTAGGGACAGCCAAGTCAAGGGAAGCATAATCAATTCGCTTTAAGGTTTTTGCATGCTGCTTAGAAGGAAGCGACTCATCAACAGAAAAAATGACACTATAATGATCAGTAAGGGAGGTTTCAGCTACCAAGCATGTTGCTGGAAATTTTGTTTTGAGTATGACATGGTCAATGCAAGATTTTGAGTGAGTAGGAAACTGGTGAGCTGGCAACATACCATGCGAAGCCATTAGATTTAAGTAATTGTGTTTTCTTATGTCCAATGTATATTCGGAAATATCAATATTTATATCACCAGTTAATATACAGTTTTTATATTTAGACGCAACATTATTCAGCAAATTGTGTAAACTTTCCAAAAAAATATCAACATTTCTAACACTCGGTGAACGGTAAATAGCAAGAAGCAAAGTTTGATTTTTGAGTGTTATTAATAGACTATTACAGTCCAAGACAGATGGTTCCTTCACACAAGCATTAATACCTTTTTTAATAAAAACAACTATCCCGTCATTTTGGGTTTTGTTATTAGAAGTTGAATAAATATCGTATCCATCCATTGTAGGAAGATTGTAAACACCACGCAACCAGCACTCGGTTAACACTATTAAATCCCATTCAACTCTGGACCTACCCAAAAGAGTAAGCATACCAGCCAGGTTGCAGTTGATGCTTCTAATGTTTTGCGTAATGACTTTTAAAGTTTTACCAGTAGATGAGATTAGAGATGAGCATTCATCAATGCAGCAGGTAGATGCATTAGCCACGGATAAGAGGTCAACATCGGTAGATATATCACAATTTATGGTATCGAATTTAAGATTAAACCATCTGTAAATCTAAAGAAGTTTAAGGAAAAATAATTTTTATAAGCAAATATAATTATACCGGATGTTGAGTGTATTTGAAGTTGGGCGAGTGTGTGTAAGTGTGCGGGTGTTAATGTTGTGATCGTCAAGTCTGTGCCAAGATGGCGTAAAACAATTTTATAAATCAGATTGAGCTCAAATTTCAAATAACTTAACTGGCATAAGGCCTTAGTATAAGATAACAGTGTTAACATTAGATCAGAAATGATACTGCTGCTCAGGCGGTAAAGTCACGCTTGATTAAGTTGCATAATATCTACCTCATTATCAACACGTATAATTTTTGATTATATATAATATCGTCGATAGAATCGTTGATCATCACTTTTTTCATGTAAATTTTGCCATAAGAATGCCAGCAACCCGTGAAAGAGTTTTTTTTAGCATGTTGACGAGCCAAGTAGAATAATTTCTTAGCATATGGAGTAAGAGACTCAGAGATATAAACGGGTTGCGTAGGGCCGCATAGTTTGGCAGAGATCGCAGAAAGCGATATGGCCGCCCTTTGTATGATTTGATTTAGTTTTTTTTTAAATGTTTTTGTGGTATACAATAAATTATAATAAATAAATAAATCTGTAATTACTTTGAATCAAACTCTCCATCCATTACAGTGTTCGTGTGTTATCGACACCGACAAAAAAATCCTCCTGAATACAGGTTGCCCCGGTAATGCATGGAAAACCTTGGAAAGACATACATAAAAAAGATTTTTATTACTGACACATAAAATTATATTATGTGCAAGTTAGTCCGGTTAAGCAACCTTATCCGGTGACCAGGGAGAGCATATAACTCACACCAACCATAATTCAGCCAAAATTCTGCCGTATATCGCTTTATAATGATTGTTAATTTCATAATGATTACCTATGCTGCCATCTATGATTATTTTTCAAGACGAATTATAATTTGTTCGAGTTGAGACCCCATGCTACCGGTAAAGACCCTCTGGTATCCGCTGTAATACATATTAGGCTGCTAAAGAGAACAGCGTACTATTTCCGCCAAAAGGAAATAGTAACCGAAAACTGGCTGATAAGCCAATGAGAGATATGCTGTAACGTGAAAGCTCTGGCCAAAGGACTTCCTGTACTACTGTCCGACGGTACAGACCTTAAACAGCCCTAATTGCGCAACAGAATCACTCGAAATCGTTTGCAATATTTGGAATTGTGTAATAAATATTATTCCAAAACTGCCTTATTTTCTAGAGATGTCCACTATGTCTTGACATATCTTTTTCATTCAAACGTTTTTTTTATTATCTTATAGGAATTTATTCGCTTTTGAATAATTGCATTTTTGTTTTAACAACATCTGATAGTCTACTGCTTATATATGAAAATGTACAATCATCATCAGCCTACAGCAGTCCACTTCTGGACATAGGCCTCTTCAATTGCAAGCCATTCAGCTCGACTCTAAGCAACTCTCATTCAGCTGCTACCAGCCATCCTGCGAAGATCGTCGCACCACCTAGCCTGAGGGCGTCCTACCTAACGTTTGCCGACTCGCAGTCTCCACTCAAGAACACGTCTACCCCAACGGTCATCGGTTCTACGGCTAATATCGCCGGCCCGTTGCCACTTCAGCTTGCTTATTCTGTGAGCTATGTCGACAACTTTCGTTCTCTGTCGGATCACTTCATTCTGGATTCTAGCCCTCAGAGAGACTCCAAGCATAGCTCGTTCCATAGCTCGCTGAGAAACCTTGAATTTATGGACCAGCCGTACCGTGAGTGTCCATGTTTCGGTTCCATAGGTCATACCAGGCAGGAGGCACTGATTGAAGACTTTAGGCTCTGCGGAATACGCAATGAGAAGACACGACGAAGCTTCCCAAACGCTGCCCAGCCCACCTGAATTCTTCTTTTAGCCTCCTTCTCAGAGTTGTTCTTACCAAACTGCAGAGTTTTCCCGAGGTAAACATATTACACCGCCATTGACAGAAATCGGTCCGGATGTAACGTGATCGTTGAACATACCTTGGGTTTTGTTCGATTTCATCCGGAGACCAATGCGTACAGAAGAATGAACTAGGTCGTCCAGCATATGCTGCAGGTCATGCAGTGATTCAGCCAGTATGATGATGTCATCCGCAAATCTCAAGTGTTATATTGCCGTTGATGTTAATGCCGCATCCTTCCCAGTTCAGCGTCCTAAAGACATCCTCCAATGCGTTAAAGAATTGTTTCGGGGAAATTACGTAATGTAATTTCCTTTGTAGGTATAGTAAAAATGAGAAAATCGAAAAAATCTGTTAAATCGATGTAAATATGAAGACGATGCACGCAAAAAATGAGGGGATTATTCCCGTCCTTGTCACGCGGTACGGACAATTTACGGCGCTAGTTTAAAGTTACATGGTTGTGCATAGCACTTATTTTAAAATATTGTTTGCACTATTTGTTTTTTTTTTATTTGAGATGAAAATCGTCATCCTTAATGGCCATAGAAGTTTTCGACTTCCGAAAGGATATCCGTCTTCGAAACGACGATATCCCCACTTGATTTGGTCAACTTTGTCAGGTGGTTTCCCCCAAGTGATTGGACGAACACTTTCGACCCCCGATTATGCTCAATCGCTTCCTCTATAGAGCGTCTATTGGAGCGTAGAAGGTCGCGTTTTACCAATGTCCCAATATTATTGTTGTGTTTCGGTGTTCTGACGAAATGATATGTGGGTTTTCACGTCATGAGCTCCAGAGTCTCTTCCGAAAGTTTGGACTTCTTGCCTGTACGCCGCAATTTGCAAAATCGCCTACCTTACTAATATTCGACAGGAGCCGCGCCGTGCCCTCATCACCGAAGTAGGCAGCGACCTGTCGCTGCCGGTCGTCGTGAACGCGATGGTCGGCAGCGCAGAGTCCTGGGACGCAGTGGTCTCCTTTTGCGAAACGGTCATCTCGCAGAAGGAGGCTGCGGAAAGGAAGAGAGAGATTTCGACTCTCAACCCGGCCCGCAGCAGACGCACCGGGCGTCGGAGGAGATCGACGGATTCGGGGACATCCGCCGCCCCCCAACATCAGGACCCGAGAAGGCGGCGCGCGTAGTGTTCCGCGCGCGCCACTCACAGACGTTGCGGAGGGAGTACACCGCACTCCCCCCGCCCGAGACGAGGCCCACGCAAGCGGGCTTGCACCAGCCGGGGTTGCGGAAGAATTATGTGTTCCCGCGACCCCGGCGTAGGTGAGTGATGGAACACCGGATTGGTTTTTAGTCGGTAAGAGTCCGACAGACCCTTACGATTCTTCCGCAACCCCGAGTGGTGCCGGCCCGCCTCTGCGGGCCTCCTCGTGAGTGAGGTGTTTGACTCCCCCCGCAACGTCTAAGATGGGCGCGCGTGGAACACTACGCGCCGCCAGCTGGGGCCCTGATGTATGGGGACCCGTTTAGGGGGGCTGGAAGAGGGCGTTGTCCGCCCTCTGCCTGCGCCCGGTGCGCCTGCTGCGGATCGGAAGAGTGGCCGAGATCCCTCTTTCCCTTTCCGCAGCCTCCTCCTGCTTCGCAGAAGGAGGTGACGGCTTTCCATTCCCTCTCGTTCCGTACCATGGCCTGGACCAGGGCCGGATGCGAGAGATCGCCGCCGCCGATCGCCTCCGCGAGGACACTGCGGTGCTCCGCCCAAGTTGCGCAGACCCCCACCGTATGCTCCACCGTGTCCTCCGGGCGATTCACACAATGGTGACACCCGAGCGTTTCCTCCCGCCATATGCGAAACAGGAACCTCCCGAAACAACCGTGTCCGGTGAGGACCTGTGTCAGGCGGAAGGTGAGGACGCCGTGGCACCTCTCCAACCACTCCTCAAAGAGGGGACTTACCGCCGCTATTGTGGCGTGCCCAAGTCCGCGAGGCCTAAGCTGAGCTTTGCATTTGTGTGAGTGATAACCACTCGCAAAAATGTGTTTCTGTTTCTTTTGATTTAGATTGTTGTTATAATTTGATAATTAAATATTCATATAAACTAGGTTCGATTGCTATGTATAGTACCTATGGTTAATGGTGCCTTACCTATATTTTGTATTTACCAGTAACAACCAATATGTGTGTGTAACAATGTTTGCTGTGCTTAAAACACATTTTGAAGACACAATATTTTCGTACCTAAGTATTATTCGGCACATTCAATTCATTCAATGTTCAGGACTTAGATAGAAAATAATGTTGATAATACCTTGAACAGACAATTATGTGGAATTATATTTTGTTTCTAATTGACAATTTTTCCTGGGATATTGTTCACTCCTTAGTGTCTCATAGAGGGTGCAGTTGGTTTCACAGGGTTTCACAGTTGCAAAATTTGCACAATTTGCCGAAAATGTGTTACGCTATTAGGCTGCCGGTCCTGTGTCCGCCATTTTAAGTTGCCTTAAATCCCGCAGCTACTGTTGGACCTGATGTCTGAACCTGATGATGATGACCGGATATATAAGCATATCACACTTAGAAAAAAGTACTGGGTGACTTGTGAAGCAGAAACTTTGCACTAATTATTATAAATATGAGTATTTAAAGAAAGAATTAAAGAAAATATTTTATTTAGCACAGATTAAAAATAAAGCAGATAAAAAAAGTGTACAAGGGCCATGTAAGAAATTAGCAGGGAAGTGTACCTCACAGCTGCGCCAAAGAAGCTTACGGGTTTTACTTTTCGAAAAGCATATTTCTTAGCTATTCTATGTACTTTCTGTGTCAAATATAACTTGGGTATCGCCGATGCTTTAGGTATGAATTAATATATCTAAAGTAAACATGTGCACCCTAGATGGTATAATAATAATTACTAGAATAACGTCTAAGGTAATGGTGCCGATTCTCTTGTCACAAATGTCTCTAAACTAGACAAAAAATCACCAAAATTTTATTTATTGCTGTCAAACGACTGTTCCCATTCTGAAAAAGTGACATATAATTCTGAGTTGTTATTTAGTGAAAATGACAATTTTGCTATTCTGAATTTGACGTTTTTCCACCTAAAATTTTGATTGTCTAACTAAATCTGAATATGAATCTGACTATTTTTTATTGCGATTAAAAAGGTGTGTAATAAAATTAGTTGTCAATTCACACCAACATATTGGTGTGAATTTTATTTCAAGACCTGAAGTCGAGGTGTTGCAACACCTCGACCTCAGATGCAAAAACAGTACTGTATAATTTTTTTCTTTTCTTTTGCTTTACATCTCGAAATTGGTGTGTCCTATCACAAAAATAATGAAAACTTCGAACCCCTTTAAGAAACCCCATACTCAACATAGTAGGTATTTCTTTATATATTAATTTTCCATACAAAAAGTAAAAATTCCATATAAAACAAGTCGAGGCTGCCACCAGTGCGCGCCTCCGGCTCCAAAAATAATCACGGGGTAGGGCAAACACGTTACGAATCCAAAAGTAAGTTAATGTTATTATTGTGTGGGTCTTACATTTGTGTTTTATTTTTATTTTCTCAGTTTGTTTTCATCTTAATCTTGTTCTGGCGGTTTGAGTAATCATGCTTCCTTTCCAATATCATTTCTTTGGTATTGTTCGTCGAATCGCTGAGCTCCTTAAGTTTTGAGTTGAGCTTCACGATTACTGACGAATGCGTGCTTTGACTGGACAGGTCCACTCAATCTGTGTGGTCTTCACATGATCTGACCAACATTATGTCTGGACTTTAAAAGAGACTGTGACCTCTGAGTATCGACCTCATCTAGTTTAAAAAAAAATTTGATTAACGTGTAAAAGTGTTTGTACAAACCTACTTAGAGAAATAAAATCATTTATCTTTTATCATAGAAAAGTAAAATTTAATTCAATTATGATACAGTTATTAGATGCAGTCTGACTGAGGCCCCTGCGTTACAAGAAGCCGTTTGTGTTGGCAAATGAAAATTTCCCAGCGTTCCGATGTTGGATGCGGGAGTGTGAATAATATCACGAATTTGCTTTCAAAAACTGTTTTTAAATATTAACTGTTCAACAAAAGCAAATTGAATCGATTTCTTGAAATCGTTACTGAAACTAAACTGTTGCCCATTTCCATTAGGAATTGTAGTATTAAATTTACTGTTTTTCTTTGACTTTTGGGGTGTTCGACCTTGACCTTGAAGATGTCATTGACCTCATTAATCGTTATCCTCATTAGCTTAAAAAAAAATCGCCACGTGATGCGGTGAGATAGCGGGTGTATTAAGGGTGGGGACCCATTTGACGTTTGACTTTAAGCGTTGACGTTGGCATTCTGCTTTGCCTCATTTCTCTGTACGCTGGGCATTTATAATTTCTTATTTTGCTTAGATTTGCTGTTTTGCGCACCACTCGCGAATGCATTGCTTACTTAATTCGATTAACTTCCACTAATTTCCTTTTCCATGTCTATGAGTATTTATTCTGATGGCATCCGTTGAAATTTGTATGCTAATGCTCAATCGCCGTATTCAGGGCTTGAATTTTAAGTCAATCCTGCGAGTAATAAGCAGCCGTTCTATTCGTCACTGATATAAAATCCTGTCCCACTTAACTTTTTACCCCTCTTGACTATTTGCATTACGTATGTACTGACTGACTGCATAGAAACACAACTTTCGAGGCGGATTGAGATCACGATTACGTAGAATATTCTCGTAAATCCTGAATCGTCAAAGAGCGCAAACTTCTTCTTTGGCGAATGGACATCCATTTGAGCTCAGACCTATAGCCGTCTATATAATGTACTCTGTGACCTCGCTTCGTAGTCTTGTAATTTATTGGTATATCCGCTGATTCAGTCATTTTGTGTTCGTCGAAATCGTCGACAGTTTAGTTCAGCTCGGTGAAATTCACGGGATCAATTTATTTATTTATTTATTTATACTTCACGCACATTTTGTACAGCGGCGGACTTAATGCCATAGGCATTTTCTACCAGTCAACCTTTGGGTGATGCAGAGACAAGCAGTGGTAGGTGCAATTTATAAAAAACCAAGGAATAAATATTTAATCTAAGACATAGATATACATATATACCTAATTATTTAAAATATAAGCACAAATAAATATACATAAAAATATAATTAAACTAAAACAAATAAAACAGCCAATGAGAAAACATTACCCTTAAGATGATACTACCAGCTTCTTGCGAATGTGCTCACGAACTTTAACTTTAAAGGATAATCGGTTGGTTGCCACCCTGATTTCTTGGGGGAGTGCATTCCACAGAGAGATAGACTGAACGAAGAAGGAAGAGTGAATGAAGTCTGTGCGGTGAGTGGGACATTGAAGAAGACGATTGTGTGATGAACGAAGATTTCTGTTGTGGTTGGCGCAAATATACTGAAAGTGGGGGGCTAGATAACCAGGGGAGGAGGTAGAGACAAGAAATGAAAACAAGGTGGTCAGCGCCCTTTGCTCTCTGCGCTGACGTATGGGCAACCACTTTAGAAGTGACCGATGCGCAGAGACATGGTCATATTTACGCAGATTGAAAACGAATCGAATGCAGTTATTGAGAAAACGGTCAAGTTTGTCGAGGAGATCTGCATTCAGGTCATAGTAGCACACATCACCATAATCGATGATAGGGAAAATTAAGGACTGCACAAGCATTGTCTTCGTACTCGATGGCAATATATTTTTCAACCGGTACAGAGCGCGCAACGTTCCGGTAACCTTCTGGCTTACCCGGGCGACTTGAGTACGCCAGTTCAGGGTACTATCAATGTGCAAGCCTAGGTCCTTTACGTCAGTGCTAAAAGGAACGATAATACCATTGAAGAGTACTGGTGGCAAGGTTTTACCATCCACTTTGCTAATACTACGAGAAATGCCAATGATGATCGCCTGACACTTCGTAGGGTTGTCAATTGGTGTCAATTGTTGTTTATCTGCAATATGGATACGGCTGGGACCATAGCCGTTGCAGCAGAGTTCTTGGTTCCAAACTACGAAGTGGTTAGCATAACGTGGCATACTCCTCAGTGATGACAGATCAATGCTCTGACACAGGTGACTGAGACAAACTGGTTGTGGTCAATCTTGCCAAAAGCTATCCAGCCAATAACTGCGTCGGGGTGCGTTAAGCGAGATATTATGGCTAACCATATGATCATTTTAACTTATAACGTGCAAACGTTATAAGTTAAAATGATCAGCTATAACCCTAACGTAGCGTTGCGTGGTATGTTACTCGTTGGTCCAAGGCTTACCTCGAGACACGTAAAATAATATCGTTCGTAAAAATACGGTTGATATGCACAAATTGTTTATCACATAAGTGTCGAAAAATTGTGTTACAAAAACATCTAGGTACTGTAACTGGCCGGTTTTACAATGTTTTTAAATATGTGAGCACCATGTATTTTATCACACAATTCCTTTATTTTCATAAATAAAACACATTTACTTTATGTTTGGCTGTTAAAGGTAAACTTAGGTCCAGTTTTTTGTTCTGTCGAAAGTTAACATTTACACAATGTCGTGTCTGGTTTGAATCTAGCGTCGCCCCGCTTGGTAATAATAATAATAAAACATTTATTTCAGGCTACAATGGCCCATAGATATATATATATATATATCTTATTAAACTTACATATATTTAGTATTAAAAACATTTTTGTTAGTAAATATAGCTTAAAACTATGTTAGTACCACTTCCCTAGCTTGATCTTGTGCTGACCTGTGGTACTTGTCCGCGGAAACGACGGAACACCACGTCCTGCGGCCAAAAGTCTTCTTCCATGACGACGGGCAGATAGCAATTTGGTACGCGCACCACGAACGCCTTGAAGTTGACGTTGTGGTGCGACTCCAGTAACTGCACCCTGCTTTAAAACTTAAGTACAATGTTATATAAAAGTTTACTTACTAAAATTATTATGTTGTATATAGACGGTTTGCTGACAAGAGGTTTAGGTGCTTTTGGGTGTGAGTGTGGGATGAGTGGGGTGTATGTGGTGAAAATGGGTGGCCCACGTTATGTTTATGGATATCTCAGTTAGTACGACTGTATGTGCAAAAATTCTTCCGCTTGGTCATATTAGGGATGATGTCGTAAAATAAAAATGTTAATGTAATTTCCAAGCAGGCACTGTAAAATTGAGATAATCGAGAAATCTGTTAAATCGATGTAAATATGAAGAAGCTACACGCTTTAAAAGTTTCTGGAGGGGGTTATTCCTGTCCTTGTCGCGCGGTACGGACAATGAGAGAGGCACTGTATATCGTAGCACACAAACACTTGATCTATTGGCATTTTATTTACTGTTAGCAATATTTTGCCGTTTTAATCTACATGCATCCGAACGACTACCGTTCGGTAAGTAGGTACCCAGTTTCAACCCATAAAGATCCCACGAGACACGGACCTTCTCTCTGGAAGAGGGATCGAGCCGTAATCCAAACCGCGGGCCTGTGCGGGTTGGTGGTTCCCATTAACTTTAATTAAATATTTTCTTGAAGGTAGAAATGAAACAGAAACAAAAAATTAACATTACATTAAACTGATTAACCTTTGAAAGGATTCCAGTCGCAGCGCAACGCATTTTGGCCCGCTTGTGTTCGTTAGTTTATACAAAAAGTACGAATGCGTATGCAGGAGGATTTTTGCAATGCAGTGCGGCCCCCCTAAATTTAATCACTTCAACAGTAGTCTAAATAGTTTTTCTATTGATTATTACATGATGACAATAGCTACCTCTCCCTATCCACGTGGTCGGCGGTCGCGGTCGATACTGTTCGGTACTCCGCGAACGATAACATTCACGTTCGTCTACCCGCCGCTTCATACTCGTGCTTTTGTTTAGAACTGGTTATGTGTTTCATAACTGAATATAACATTTTATGATTTAATAAAAACGTATATACTATGGCATATTATTGTGATGTGGAGGAAAAGGGTAAAAAATGGCGCATTCATGTTATTATTATTATGTTCACATAAGGCAATAAAACAATTATTTCAGACGCCTGCTGACAGTTTCACTCGGTAATGTTTTCCCTTAAATATTTTCAAAATCTATTCAAATATCCTTCAAAAAATCTCAAAAGATACCATCCTGACACGATCTCATCCTCACCACGCACCATCTGTTCATATCTATTTGTACGTTGGTTTGCATTTGTTAACATCATAAAGAGAATATATCCCCTTACATCTCCCATTAGCGACTGCACTCGGAAATAAGAAGTTAGTTTTTACAAAGCGCGGTCGTTGGTCGCAGATCGATAACAGTCCGCGCGACGCGTCCCGACAACATACTTATATGTTACATGTGTGTTTTTATATAGAAATATATAAAAACACACAGGATAAAACGAAGTCTCACATACATTAGACAAAGGAGCTTCAGTAAAGAGAAATTTCTAAAACCACAAATTGAGGAAGTTGCTTTAATTTCTCTTACGACAATATATCATCATCGGCCTATAACGTTCCCACTGCTAGGACACAGGCCTTCTCTCTGTGAGATTGAGTGGGCCACCACGCGTCCCCAGTGCGTGTCAGCTGTCTTCGATTTTTTGGTTCTAGGACATGCCGGTGAAGGGCAACTGTTTTGAGAGCAGTGGTGATGAAATAATTTACCTACACAAAGTTAAGTGCCTGTCTGGGTTCTAACCTACGACTAGTAAGTCGCGGCAGTTATAACTGGGGCACCACAAATACATCACTATTATAATGAGTAACATAACATAATTGAACCCTCTACACCCGCGACAAATTATTGCACACGAGCGATTTAACATCCTCGCTCGGTCGTTGGTCTCGCGACCAACTCGCGATCAATATCGCGTGGCGAGACGCGGTGCGGCACAGACAGATAACTTTCAGAACCATGTACGGGGCCCTTTGGAACTGAGCTTTTGTTTGCATCTAGTTAAAACTTGTTGTGTAGGTACCTGTCTGTATTTGTGGTGACGTTTATTTCTAAGGTTTTTTTTGTAGTAAACATAAGGTATTAATATCTCAACAACATACCTACAGGTGTTTATTTTTCTAGCCAGTTTCGGTATTTTAGGTTATAAACAGCAGGTCACAGAAAAAACGCTGAAGGAACCATGAGCTCAATATATATAATAAATGCGCGGGTTTTTAATGACGTCAGTATAACTGCAGAGAACCCGAGCTACTTCTAAAGACAAACTTGACGTAGGTTTATGTTTGATAAATACTCCTATCGAAAAATATGTACTTGGACGTGGAGTTGCGGACACCAGCCCGTTTATCCGTGACAATTATTTCAATATCCGTGACAAGTAAAGGCTCTGACGGTGTAACATCCGTAAACGGTTGGTCGCGGTCGATATGGAGCAATCGCACATCGGGAACACGGAATGTCACGGAAGCGGTACTAACGGATCCAGCATTCCTGAGTTGGAATGGAAACTTGCTGTATTGAGTTCAGAGATGCATATTCTATAGAATGGGTGGACTTTTTGTGTCGAGAGTCCTGGTTTACTGAAAGGCTCTGTAAATACATAATATAACATCACGCCTGTAATCCCAGAAGGGTTAGGCAGACTTGTACCCATAGTACGAGGGTGACACTGAAAGTTCTTAGAAAATCCAAAACTTAACAAACTAGCAAGTTATTAGTTTTATTATATCTTTTCAAAAATATAATTGCAAAGCACACGTGTGAGCACTATGTGGTACCTACTATAAAGCTACCCTATACTGGGCACGTCTGTCATTGACTTGAATGTGCCCTGGCGGCTGAGAGTATGTCACGCTCACTCTAATGTCTCGCTGGTGGTGGAGTGTGTTGGATCATTAAGTTCCCTACAAAATGGTTGAGCTGAATGGTGCTGATCCATACGTCATGTTCGTGAACGGGCGCCGTCAGTGGGGACTGGTCATCTCTTGGCTGCCACGCGTTTTTGTTTTTTTTTTTTAATTTTTCTTTTCCGATTTTTATGTTTTTTATTACGGGTCTTTCTACATCGTTCTCACATGTTTAATTTCAACAAGACTGTATGTAACAAACTTTCTGTACTGTGATGTAACAAATTTTCTGTAACCATATTATTTAAAAGAGTGTCCATGGAGTTTCTTGCCCGTTCTTCTCCATAGGTACCTACTTCGCTTTGGAATGGGCAACTAGCTTCATATTTCTGACTGACCGACTCCTTGACAATTCAAAAGTGCCTGTAATGGGTTTATTTGAAATAAATGCTTTGAGTTTGAGTTTGAAATAGTGTCCATTTATATCAATACATCGCAGGAACCACTGAGAAAAGCACTTTGCCCACTCGTCCATAGGGGTCTCTTCGACGGCATTTTGAGACGCAGCCACTTCTTCCTCGGCGTCCATAAAACGATTTCGTCGAAGTTTTTCTTTTATTTTCGGAAATAAATATGATAACTTTCTTCTTGACTTAACTGACATCGATAGTCATAAAAAAATCATTTTACGAAAATAGTCTCGCGTTCTTGCGTGACACAGAAAATTTTGAATTTTCCGCCAAATTGTAAAGAAATGACAAATTAATACAATAGGTACATACACAATAATATTGGCAAAGAGTTCCATTTTCAAAATTCGAACTTATTTTTTCTATAACATTTAAAATGTAACATTTAAAAACTGGAGTTGATATAAAGGGAGTTTGTAATGCAATCTCAAACGCAAATTGATACTTTAGAAGTTCACTTCAAAGTGCGGTAATCACTTTTCACATTTTTTACATGAGACACAGAAATCAGGGAAGTAAGTTTTAAGGTGTCTAAGTACTGGTTCACTGGTCACTGTAGTTAGCAAGAAAAGAACGTTACTGCGCTGGGCTTGGCCACAGGACAGGCGCGGCGAGACAAGCATAGCGAAGAATGCGAGCAGCATGCGTACACTTTCACAGAGATGTGCAGTAATGGTGACAGGTGATGTGGCAGAAGCCACTATCGGTAAATAGCATTCTCGACAGTCAAAGTGGGGCTGCCGAGAACAATTACAATAGCTGCCAGACCGCGCAGACAGAAATACATAGAGAATGCGATCTGGCAGGACACAAATAATAGTATAGGCAATCACACTGAGCACTTACCCGTTTATATCGGGGTTATGTTAACTTACTGCTTGATGCGAAGGAAAGAGGACGTTCGGTTTTGTTTGTTTGTTTGGCATCTCGCAGGTCAACCTATGAGGTTGTCGTCTGCTTAAGCGGACTTGTGGAGGACGTTAGGCGTTCAGCGGGGATATTTATAGCGCAATCCATACCACGACACCGAGTGACGTGGTGGGAATTTGAAAGATTAAGGGATGTCACTCTCGTAAACCGTAACTACAGACGTGCGTTTTAGTTGATCTTTAAGAAATCTACTACAACGCTACAAAAGGTTTCGATCCAACATTTTACAAACAGCTTTCATTACAGTTTTAATTAGTAGTGAGACCTACTTACTATGAGACATGAATCATTTATTTGATTTGTTATTAAAAACTAATGCGTCGTTCACTATAAAAATTATGATATTTTCAGGTATATTTTGAAAACTGGGATGGTTCTCGGTGAAATGGTAAAATAAGTGTTTAATAATGAAGAGACTTTAGAATGGGGAGACACATAGCTTTATCACGTTAAACTATGTACTAACGATAGATCAATCATTTCATCATCATCATTTAGACGAAAGACGTCCTCTCCTAGACGTCATAGGAATCTCCCAGGCGTCGCACATCTACCCCAGTTTCGTGCTTCTAGCCTGCAGCGACCCCGACCTGCACCAGGTAATCGATCCACCCTGTGTGCCGGTCATCACTAAAGAACCCATCGGCCATCCATTCGAGCAGTGTCCACAATCAATCACTAACCTAAATTGTAATTAATTTTAATTACAAACCCCAAAGCGAACCACAACAAACAACCGGCCGCTATACTAACCTACCACTACATAATTTATTATGTCGTGAACAAATAAGAGCACCCGCTTTCCTCAACATCAATAACCTGGGTTCTATAGAGGCACTGTGCGGGTTACACACAGAAGGTGCAAGCCTAGGCCTCATAACCACGCCAGCAGACATGCACTTTGGAAACGTGTCTAGAAAGCCTCATATTGGTATACAACCGTGTACATGAGACTAGTTTTAGACACGATGTGAGGGCCAACACACTATAACAACAGTAGAGCAACAAAATAACGGTTATTGTGTAACTATTGAGCTATCATATAATTATTGCGGAGTGCGTGTATGACCAGAAGGCCAATTCCCGTTAATAAAAACGTTAAGGAGTATGTATGGATCGTAGGTGGCGTTCTGTAGTTTCTGCCTACCGCCTTGGGAAAAAGGCGTCTGTGTATGTATGTATGTATCCTAATATTATTGCTGCCCTAAACAACATAATCTACTGCTTTATGAACTTTTCAAATTAAATGTGCAGACAAAGTTGCAGGAACGTTCTGAGAGACATTTTACAAAATTCAAACATGAAAACTTTCCGATTGTGGAAAGCCAGAACTGAGTGGATTTTCAATTCGTACAAAGTTAAATTACTGCATGTTTAAAGTTATCCAGACACGTGTAACGTTGAGCTTAGTTCAGACTCCGACTTATCAATGGTCAATAATCATTTGTGAATAGAATAACAGATATTCCAAACGGCTTCTGGGAGCAAATGCTCTTTTAATATTTGCAATTTACAAGAGTACAAATAAGAGTTGTATAACAAAATTAAATAAGTAAAAGTTCCATGCCCAAATTGTGAAAAAGTAACATACCATACAATTAATATAACGATTTCACAAACTCCTTATTCGATGCCGATTTAATAAATCCTACAAATAATGTTATGAATGTGAAAGTTTTTATGTTTGTTCCGCAATCACGCAAAAATGGCTGGAGGGATTTTTATGAAATTCGGTATTGGAGTTAATCCGATACATTATGATATTCCGCTACTACGTTTCCATCGTATAATTTCTAAGATCCAAGCAGGCAAAACCACGGACAAAAGCTAGTAATTAATAAAAGCCTTGTATGGTTCGTGACGATGCGAGTAGAAGTCCCCAATCAACTAATTCACTTCTTCAATCACAAGAGCATTCTGGACAAACCGTTAGGACATGTCGTAGTATTTCAACCAAAAATCAACTCAGCCTCGACTGCTTCGTTGGTCTAGTGGTCGCAAGAGCTACTGCTGAGCATGAGATCCTGGGTTCAATCTCCAGGTGGGGCAAAGTGTTATTGGGTTTTTCTATCTAGAATTTCTCAGTAGCATCACAGAGTCTGGATTTGTGCCCGATTGATGGCAATAGGCTCGCCCTTTAGTACATGAAACTTAAGCATAACTGGCAAAATGTGGGTGTACTATAGGTACACATCTGCCTCAACCTTCTGGGATTACAGGCGTGATGTTATGTGTTATGTTATCAACTCAGCCTATCGCAGTCCACTGTGTGTGTACATAGGCCTCTTCCAGGCTGCGCCCAACACTCTGTCCTCCGAACACAAGGCAAAACAAAGCACTGTGCTGAAGTGGCAGTGAGCTGGTTATGTTTGTCGAAAGACCGATGGCCGGTGGAGACGAGTCGTGGAGTGGAGACCGCGTATCGAAAAGCGTAGCGTGGGACGTTCCCCAGCTGGATGTACCGACGACCTTAAAAAGGTGGCTCGGACAGACTTGATCCGGAAGGTCGTAAGGTTTAATGAAACGAAATATTGGAACCCGGTAACAGCTACGTGGTAGGAGCTCTATTTAAAATTCTGCCCAACGATTTTCTGCCCTCTTGAACACAATCAAGTGCTTCAAGTTACTCGTTAAGTAGCTTTTGACGTCTCTTATGATGAATAAAGTGGTGTTAAAGTTCAATCTACAAGTCAAGTGGTGTCCAAGTTCGTTCTTCAATCTACGTCAGTATGATCATGTGTCTGCGCACCGATTGCTTTTAAAATGGGTACCCATACGTCAGCGTAGAGAGTTGAGGGCTCTGTCTATGTTATATTCTATACTCGACAAACCTACTTCTCCTTCTTATCTGACCCCCCCATGTTCAATACTAATGCTCTGCTCATAGTAAAAATCTTCGTTCCACCATCAATCGTCTTCTACGATGTCCTTCTCACCGCTCTGGTTTTATTCACTCTTCTTTCTTTGTCCAGGCGGTCTTTCTTTGGAATGCGCTCCCTCTGAACATCAGGATGGCAACCAGTCGGTTATCTTTCAAAGTGAAGGCTCGTGAACATATTCGTGAGAAGTTTGTTAAATCATCTCAACGCTGATTTGCTGGATTCGTTTTCTCATCTACCTATCGTTATTTCTTCTGACAAAGTTTAATCTGTTTATATGTATGTATTTAAGTATTTATGTTTTAGTAGTGTATTCTTTTTCGAGTTATCTATCCCCTTTGTTGCACCTGCCATGTTTTGTCTCTGCATCACCCTAAGGTTGACTGGTAGAATATGCCTCAGGCATTAAGTCCGCCTTTGTACAGTATTTTTTTACTTGTGCATAAAGTTATAATAAATAAATAATAAAATTAATAGTTATTTCTCCAAAACTGTTTTAATAAAAGTGGAAGATAAAATAAAATAGATACAAACTAATAAACACGCTACCAAAACAATAAAGTAATGATCGTCTTTTCAATAAACAATCTTCCATCTTACTAAAACAGTTTCCTCTAGATAGCCTCATAAAACTGCTGGCGGAACTTCGACATATTGTGACAAAACTTTGTGTAACGGTCACCAACTTTGCTACGAGGTGTGGATGCTACGCGTTCGATGACCTCGTAGCAGGCTACGAGTCTACGGCGTAGCGATTGTATTTGATTTTCCCAGACGTGGCTGTAAATTACATGCTACGTCTTTTTTGGCTTGATTGTAGTCAATTGAAGTCTGATTTAGTTTCATTTATTCAAAAAGGAGGTGTTTTTTATTCCATACAACTGTGGCCAAATAATGTACCTTAAGAACAAAGGCACGAAAATACAGGATAAAAAACGCAGATTCAGAAAAAAATTATATTGTATTTATTTAGACATTTGTACCACCTGAAATTTTTAATCAAAGATGTTAATTACTTGTAACACAAGTGTTTTAATCTGGCAATCTAGTGATACACTTCTTCTGAAGTTGTGTTTCGTTACTTCATTTTATAAACGTATCAAAATGATATTAACCTAAAAATGCACTGATTATTTTGTTATTTTTGCATTAAAACAGTTATTTTTGCCTGGAACATTTTTGTGAAATATCTAGCAATTATACTGTTGTTTCCCATTTCAGATATATTTATGCGTTTGGTTAGCTTACCAAAAGACGTTTCGTTGAACGCAGTTACTATGTGAGGTAGTGATTTTTTATATAACTTTATTTCTTAATCTATCGAATAGTGGAGGATTTAAGTACTGGTAATAACACATTTTATTTTAAAGAATTTCACTAGTAGTTTGTACCTCGGTACAAGTTTACAGTACAACAATTTGTAACAAAATAAGTACATTCATTACAACACACAATTTTATTATTTTATCACACAAAGAGATAATTCGAGAATTGTATTGCTACGAATAAAGCTGTGAAACTTATTGGGAATGCAATATTGGAAACTCGTACATGCTTTGAAATTGAAATGATTTTTTTCATCTGAAGCTGGAACGTATTCCTTCCAAATATTTTTTATGAGAAACGTGTAAATTGTTTTAAACAGTATTTTTAGCTTTTCCGAATATTAATGATTTTCGTTGTTACCAAGCTACTTCATTCAACTCGGTCTGCCCAGAATTTGCCCAAATACGTTGAGGTTAGCTACCAATTTAACTGAATGCACCTGAAAACTGTTATTTTGAGCAGTGGAGGCCCAGTGGTAACGGCCGCGACTTACGAGTTGTAGGTCGTAGGTTCGAACACAGACAGGCGCTTTACTTTGAGTAAATTATTTCATCACCACTGCTCTCAAAACGGTGAAAGAAAACATCGTGAGAAAACCGACATGTCTTAGAACTAAAAATTCGAAGACGTGTGACATCTACCAACCCGCACTGGGCCCGCGTGGTGGATTACGGCCCACTCACTCTGACAGAGAGGAGGCCTGTGTTCCAGCAGTGGGAAGATTATAGGCTGATTATGTACTGTTATTTTACATGAGTACTGTCTTTCTGACTCTCACAACCCAGTTACTGGGAAACACAATACCCCTCGATAAGACTGGTTGTCAGACTTTTGGGCTGAATATACAATCTATCCTAGCGAAAGTTTGTGAGTATGGATGGATGTTTGTTACTCTTTCACCCAAAAACTACGGAACGGATTCGGATGAAATTTGGCACACAGATAGTTTATAACCTGGATTAACAGATAGAGTACTTTTTATCCCGATACTCCCACGGGATCAAGATTTATGCGTGTGAAGCCGCGGGGAGCAGCTAGTACTAATATAAAGCTGAAGAGTTTGTTTGTTTGAACGCGCTTACCTCTGAAATTACCTAGCTGGATTTGAAAAAATCTTCATGCATTTGATAGTCCAATTCTTGAGGACATGCTAGGAGCCTTAGGAGCCGAGAAAAAAGAGAGAACGAACTTAGGCGAAAACTAAGTAATAACGCGCGCGGGCGATGTTATGCGACCGGTTGGCGAAACAAGAAATTTCACGCGGACGAAGTTGCGGGCAGAAGCTACTCTCATTAACAAAAACCAAAATGGATTTTAGTTAAGTCGTCAAAACACATAGTATAGTCGACCTCGAAGTTGATTTTGAAACGAATTCCCAGTAAATTGAATCTTCACTAAGGTTGAAATTATCTAAATTACATAGACATCGAAATCACATAGAGTCATAGACAAATAGACCTTGTCATTTTATGATGTTCAAGTGACGTTCAACCATATGGGTTGAAGCAGTTACGAAGTTGACAGAAGGAATATTTTTTAAGTATTTAAGTGCTCTACAGAGCTAGAGATATAGGATAAATGTTTTTTTTTTGTGAGGGCGAGACACGAGTGTGTCTAAATAATAACAGCCACACGGGTCGATCGAAGGTTAAGCTACCCTTATCGCGATTGGCTCGTGGATGGGTAACCATCCAATATAATATCGACCCCGTAGGGGTCTCGATATCGCCTCAGGGTCGCGGGAAATTCGAAAGAGATACCGTGGCCCCGGCAAAGGCAATTGAAGGAACACGGGTGGGTTTTAGTCAGTAAAAGTCTAACACGCCCTCCCGCTCCACCCAGAGCGGGAGAAGTCATTAGATGATTTCCCACCCAAAAAAAGGGGGTTTCGATATGCCCCTGAATTGCCCCTGTTATTCGTGGATCTTTGACAGATGTTACGGGTAGTCAGAAGTCTGACCAATGGGTAAGATTAATTGTCAGACTTGACAACAAGTAATACAGTTTCATTATAATCAAAGCCCACGGGGAATTATAAGCCACATGCGTCCCTCTGTCTAAAAATAAACATTAAATGATGGTGGATGACATAAAATATATATTTTATGTCATCATCTCCCTACCTAGCTTTGCTCCAACTATTTTGCAGCTTCCAGTCTGACCGGAGGCAAGTAAATACCAATATTTAACAAAAAAATAGTTTCTGCGCAACACGGTACTCTTTGGTAAGACAGGTTGTCTGACTGACCGTAACGACGGTCATAGATGAACGAATGACAACCGGGACCACCTCTTTATGTATCAAGTCTGTATGGCCCAAAATCCAAGAACTGACCTCGACAAGCGTGGCTTGACCTTCGACCAACCAGAGCGCCTGTTTTTACTGAACTATGAACACAATTCGAACATTTATTTCGTTAACAATGAATAATGAAGAATATTTATGTTTATTGCTTTCCTTTTCTTATCTGCTTAAACAGCAGATTTATAAACACACATACGTCACTATAACGTCATAATCGAAGGGGAGCGGCTACGAGGATGCTACGCGGTGTCATTGACCCCTGGCGTAGCGCGAACTGTGCTACGCAAGTCTACGCGGCTACGTTTTAAAACAGACGCAATTTTTGAAATGTGCATGTAAAGTGCCGCTCAGTCTAAAGAGACTCATTTGGATGAGGTTTTGGATGGATGGTCATAACTTGGGTTGTTTTTACGATAAGTAATTATCCATCTACTGTATATCATTTTCACAACTATTTTGGGATAGAAGTCTGGCCAGATGTGGTTCAATTTCAGTATTTTATTCAGACTGTCGTCGGCTATCTGACGTGTCTACAATCCAATGACAAAGCTTTGCAAACATCACATAGGAGTGATAGTATTTTTTATCCAAGAGGGTTTTTTTGCTACAAAGGAATGAAAATATCGTCTGAGATACGTGAGACACGTGGCTCAAATATCTTTAACTTGTTGGCACATCCGCATCAACGATTTTCAACATGAATAACTTTGATGGTCCTTTGAAATAAAACAACAAATTCTCAGAAGAGAGCTTATTGTTATTCTGAAGTTAACTAATACAAAAAAAGTATAAGTTTACTCCAAATCTACGAAAACGTCTAAATCATTCTAATTTAAACCGCGGTTGTTACTAAAATTTCGACTGACTGAGTTATAAATGAGTAGTTCACTGGTTAAAAGATCCTTTCAAATAATAACTTCAATGGTAAAATATTTTAAACTCCCAAAAAAAAATGCTTGTATAACAACAAAATAAAAGTTATTTTGAATTTTAGGTGCATTCCCGTGTTTATTTTCTGCTAAAATTTCGCCCTCTTTGCTCCAGTTACATATTTTATTGGCAATCACGGTTCAGGGATGTGTGAATGGAAAATATGATTTTTTTTAAAACACGTTTCATGTTTTTTTGTGACAGACAGACTGCCGTAAACGGTATTTCATGTTTTCAGTCATAATTATGTAAGTTATTTATTAAACATTTTGTAGATATATAATTATTTATATATACAACCTTTTTTTATATCCCATAACACTAGGGTATGATTAAGATCATATCAAAGAATCAACTGGCATATGAATTATGTTTCAATCATCCTATTTTGTTTTTTTGTCATACAAAATAATTCGACAAAGTCACGATTATTAATGTAAAACACCCTTACGTGAAATATGACAACGTCGCATTATCTTTGCTTTAAATATGAATGATTGGTTTGAATAAAATGAATTACTCGTATTTATCAATAAAACTTAGATATTATGATTGATGATATCTCCGAAACTATGCATTTTTGGACCACCTATTCTAAGAGCCTTAGTATTATTTCATTATTTCTACCTACAGTTATCTAGTTACCCTAGAGTTATGGGATTTAAATAAAAACAGGTTGTGTATTTATATATACAATATGTAACAAAAACCCAGTCCGATCCAAAAAAGGCGTATTCCTGGTTTAACATACGTACTAGAAAAAATAGTAAAAAAAAGTAACTCGTAAAAACCAAAAGTTATTGATTTTTTAATTTTTAGTTACCATGCGAAATGTAACACTAAATATGGTAAATTTTCATAAGTTGACAACACTCCAACGGCCGGCGAAATCTTTTACTTTTTGCCTATTTTTATTTCAAAGGACACCGCCGTGCTCTAGCCGCATTGTAAGTACTCATAACGAGTCCTCGACCCTTTGATGTAGCCGACTGGTCGCTACTTGTTTGGACACTTCGCCAGTCTCACGTGGAGATAGCTTGCGATCGGATGTCCGTACGTATCACGTGCCGCTATCGTATCGCGAACAATGTCGTATACCAATCAGGAATATTTGAATATGTTAATTTTTATTTGTGAGTGAATGTGTGATTCGGAAATCGAAGTAACAGCTCGGATTGTGGAAGCTTTCGAGTCACTCAAATCGTACACATGTGCGCTGCGTAGAGTACGTGCAAATTTAATAAAAAGGTGTCGAATGTGTACTAATGTTCTAGATAGATAGAGGTATGTAACAAGTAAATGTTTTAATAAACTGATACCTACAGTGGGTACATTGCCACAAGCACATCACATAAACTCAATAATAATTGTTTCTTGATAAACAGAAGGTCAGAAATCGGGGTCATTGTGCGTAAGCCTAAAATAAAATATCAGCTGATACCTACGCGTAGGCAAAACGTAGATGTCTTTAGTCCTACGTTTCTTTGGCGGCATGTGACAAAAGACCGTCGCGCTCAGGCGGCTTCTTTGACACGAAACTGTAGGTGAACTCTGGTGAACCCTGTTGAGCGATCAGTGTTGCCTTTGGTATGATTATTTTTAATTTTTTAAATTAATGGTTTTCATTGGGGAAAAATAATTATCTCGTATCCATTAAATGATTACGTATTTGTGTACGCACTACGATACCAAATAATACCCTTCAGAATCGGACAGGGTTTTCGTTACATGCTGTATAGTTATTACATATCTCACAACAAAGGCTATATGGAGCACACGGTGCCGATGTGTGCTCGGTACCTACGTAAACATGGGTCACAGACACATTGAAACACTTAGTTTTTTTTTATTCCTGGTAATTATGAAGGATTTTTTATTCGATTATTTTAAGTTGCTTTATTCAAATTGAAAGCCAAAAGTGAACCGTTTACTACCGTCATTATATCCACAAAAGTATGCGACACTTCATATTCTTTAAGTATGAAAGTTCACGAGTACCAAGTCAATAATAAAACAAAGTTTTTCCCTTAGCTCGTCACAACAATGCTCGTTATTTATTTTTATGTTGAGCAGTCACGTAAAAGCTACTGAATAGATTCTTATGAGATGTTTAATGTATGTCTCGTGTATGTTGTACATTATATAAATAACATTTAAATAAGTTATGCTTTTTTATTTAGTCGAACCCTAAATAATTCCCATTTAGATTTCCTCTTTTTGTGATCCTCAAATAAGTCATATTGTGGTGTACTAAAAATGCTAAATTATCTGTAAATGTGATCAATTTGGATGTAGCGTTCGCCGGCTGCTGACTTAACCTAACCTTTTTGTAATGGGTGGTTCAAGATTAGACAATGCGACCTACGAATAATTGAGAGGACCATTTATTAATAAAGCTGTAGATCATTAGAAGTCCAAAAAGTTTTAGAGGCTCATTTATTAATGAAACTGATTTATTAGAAGAACAATAAGGATCAATTTAATATTTCCCTTTTTATTATTATCCTGATGCCGATGCCTTCCACCAGTTTTAATGACAAGTCTTGTACAATTCAAGCAGTACGGTTATGGAATGACTTGCCCATGTCGATAAGGCGTGCTCAATCACTGTCCACTTTTAAAATTATGTATTTACCAGACTTAAAAAAACACTTGTTCTCTCCTTGAACATCATAACATATAGTTTCCTTGGTCTTGTTTCGTGTTTATTATTGTATATTTAGGTTTAGATAAAAATATGTTTTATATATTTTATAAATACAGGTACTCTACCTATCTCTGGAGCCAGGGTCTCATATTTTTCTGTAACCTGTTTTTATGGCAATAAAAGAATTTATTATTATTATATTATTATTATTATATGTATGTATTTATTGAATATTTAAATGGTACACCACTGACTATCGGCAGTACTGTCTCTTCTCCTCCCTTAAATCCACCCAAAGGTTGTCTGTTAAAGATCAGATAAGACCGCCCATTTTGTCACCCAATGTAAAATTTCTAAATTTTTATCTGTTATTTATAAGGTGTACATATCTATCCATCCTGAATTTTCCCAACCCTAGGAAATATCCTTCCCCCACTTCCTTCCATTTACTTCTCACCAATTCATAAGGAAGCCATCCAAGGCATCCCGCCATCTTCTCCTCGGTCTGCCGCAACCCAAGCCCAGCCTCAGGGCTCCATTTTTGCGATATACCCTGCTTGCTTGCTGCTATAAGCCTGCTTGTTTTCATTTCAGTTTGGCAGCTTCTTGAGCTATGTGGATAATTTGGAAACTAAAATTACAAACAGCTATCTAGAACATGATATTCTCGCCCCAAACGCAAAAAGCGAAGTCAGGAGAATTGTAATGTTCCAGACGTTTTACTGTAGGTACTAACTTTTCTCCCGCCTTTACTCAAAAAAGGCGCGACACTTATAAGATTGGTAATGACGGCGAGATGTTTACAGAATTGGCTTTATTTTTATTTTGCATACTCAAACACAGATTCGTGTAAAGAAAACGAGAGGAGTACTCTCGTTTTCTTACTGTGCTTACCTTGTGAAGTTATTTTTGAATAACAAAGAAACTGGGTGGATCATCACCAAAACACTGTGGGATCAGAAAATCTACAATAGAAAGATATTTTATTAGCAGTGGGAAAGGCAGACTCAATTCAAGCAAAAAAACATCAATCATTTTAACACATAGGTTTCTTATTAATGCTTAATATATTTTCGCAGTAATCGCAAAAATTAAAACTTGTGTAGCATTGGTAAACAAATAGTGATAACATACTTAACAAGGAGTTTTCAACATCGCATATATCTGTCAAATAATTAGCTGTTTTGATTAATTTATCAGTATTCCTACTTAATTAGGTCATGAACTATCGCTTTTTAGAGCTCTAAAATATTAATTATTAATTGCAACAATAACATTGAATTAAGTGTTGGAGGCTGGCTCATTGCAAGGATGTTTTTTCTTTAATTATTAGTTAAGTTTTTATTACGGTTGATTAAATCTCACTTAGTGATTGTTATTGTTATTATTTATTCAACTTTGTCGTGTCAGTGTATGTGTGCCTTAAAAATAATGAATAAATATAGTATTAAAGCAATAAGCTCAATCTGTGTGGTTCTTTCATCAAACTACCATTTTTTTTCTACATGATCTTCACATGCTCTGCCCAAGATTATGTCTGGACTTTAAAAGAGACTGTGACCTCCGAGTTTGTTTCGGCCTTTCTTCTCATAGTAGTCAGATAGGAAACGCCGATCTCATTTAGTTTTTAAAATATGATTGACGTGTAAAAGTGTTTGTAGAAACCGACTTACAGAAACAAAATCATTTATTATTATCATTAACACGTTAAAATTACTTGATAAACACATACAGAATTACAGAAAGACTCGCTGTTTCATTGTCTTTATTTCATTTGTTACACATCGAATCGATTACTAGTCCATATTAATTTGCTAATGCACGACAGTCGTAAGTATTACCGTAGTATTATATTATTTGTGGTATTACTATCGTCGGACCTTTAATTATCTGCAGTAAAATGACACGTACGTTGTCATACGTACGCGGTAAAAGAGTGTACCGTACTTTTTATTTTAGCAACATTCTTTCTCAAGAAGTGTTGTTTTACTGCAGCTAATACTATAATAAATTGATTATCATCCTATTCTTATGCTGCAACAATAAAGACTTAATCCATACCAATATTATAAATAATGTAAAAGTAACTCTGTTAGTATATAACCTCCGCCTATACCACTGAACCGATTGTTACGTTTTTCAGATAGCTAGCCTACTATTGATCCTAGATAATTGTATTACAAAAAAAATTGTGCAAAAAACACGCAGACAAAGTCGTGAGCAAGAGTTACTGTCATATATATATGTCCATGGACATTCAAGGTCTTTACAAAAAGGTCAGAACATACACAATTAGAACAAAAATAGTATAAAATAAACATGTCTAAACACGTCACAACACTCCAGTAGCGTGAGTATCGCCACTGTGAGGGCACTATGAAAAGATGTACTGGAACTAGTGTTTTCAAAGCGAACATAAAGTTTTATAGCTTTCTAGTTAACAGTGTTTGATAGGGTTTTTAAATTAAAGAGTTGTGAGTCACAGACTTTTTAGTTTCACTAGTAATTATAAAATAAAAAAAAGGTTAGAGGTGTCGTGGCACACCCGGTTGCTAAGTTAACTAAGTTCCTGTTGCTATATATTATGTATTAAATAACAGGCAACTGAATAAATTAACAACCTTTTAAGGTAACTAAATGAAAAGAAAATGAGTTTCTATGGCAAAAGTGTCACACTCGTCGTCGTGACACTCAAAATGTTACACTTTTCTAGGAATAGCTCTCATTCATCAAGTGTGCAAAGTAAAACGTACGGTAAGGAACTTCGTTCCAAAAAAAATGGACGCACTGTATTGTACAGTACGTCTATTTTTTAAGACGCGTTCTAAATTTTTTATCAGTTTTCAAATTCGATTAATTTATCACTTTGTGTGCAATCTAAAATGCTATATCTAGGTAAATAATATGTTTTAATAGTTGTGAAGCTTCTATTGTAAAAAGAAGAGAATTAATGGCTTTTTATGATTAAACTGTTTCTTAATTTACATATTGGCCTAATTTAATTTGCTACAATGACATTTATCAAAAATATTGTGTGAAATATAATAAAAGTTGATTGATTGAAATAAAATGACAATTTAAACCTGCAACAAAGAGCTGAAATATTATTTCTTCATGAATATGTCTTGAATATTAATGCTATATCACTAGAACTCAATATATCCCGATTCACCGTGAGATTTTAGATTCGACGTTATGGCGAAGAAGGGCAAATTTCTGATCATAGAAGCAATTCAGGGCGACATCCAATACTAACCGCCGCGCAAATAACTGATAAGACTCGACACTACGAAGAGCACGGCTTCACCCCAACTAGACATATTGCTGCTTTGAATGATGGGAGTAACCAGACGGTTCGACTAAAGTGGAACTCAAAACTAACCACAAAACTGCCCGAAGTAATTTTGCGTGATAATTACCGACGGAAATAGTTTTAAATCGAGTCAAATCGGAAGATTAACTTTGAGCTCATTTCGTGCCTCAAAAAGAATTTGGTCGCTTAGCCAACATATGGGGGTGAATGAGCCACGACGACGACAGAGACCTGCATGTCGATTCTGTAAAAATCTCACCGTGAAGACTTGCGTGGAGTGAGCTGCCAGTGTCATCCCGTCTTGGTCAATCCCTAGCATCAGTGGCACTAATAGCTCACTCCACGCTCACATTACCTAAGTTATCACGGTTAGATGGTTACGCTTTTTGAAGAGGTATTCCCACAAATTGAATACATTCAGGCAGAATAGTTCAACGATGGGATAATCCGAACGAAAGAAACCGTGAAGCTCTTAGATCTGATAGGGACTGTTATATGAGCGCGCCTTATTGCATCTGCGAGATTGACTATGTGCTATAGCTGCTCTGATGTCCGTATATTAATAATAATATGTAAATATGTTAATATTTTGTTGTTTTTAATTTACAAAAAAAAAGGTTTCTATACCTATCCTAGACGACGTGTAAATAAAAACCAACATTCATCATCGACCTTGTGACTTAGATGTGTGCATGCTTTTATAAACCTTAAGGTGAAAAACATTTTCAGACCGCGACTGTACCTACTGAGGTATCATTATGGAATTAGTATGTACTATATAGTACACAAAATGTGGTTCAGACAGAGGCGGATTTTATTTGACAGTATGTGAATCTGACATAAGTCAGATAGTCCAATATTAACGTAAACAAAACGACCAACTTATATTCTGTGCAATTATTGGTGGCACTGCTTGTAAACAAAAATCAGAAAGTTAAACAAAAACCGATCGTATGTCCCATTCAAAATGTTAGTTCGAAAAACGGCCATTGCACAGATGTGGGAGCAGAGGCTACCGGGTTCCAGAGACAGGAACCTTCATGTTTTCTTTATTATTATTAAAGCCCGATAATGTTGTAAGAGTAACTTCCAAATATTTTTTCTTACTCAAAGTCAAAGTATTTGTGTAACGAGTCCTAGGTATAAGTGATTTTGGAATGAAACGCCCTGTCACTGCAGAGGATGTGTGTATTAAGCGTATGGGATTTTAAACAGCAAAGCGGATCCCGTCCCGGGATTAACGTTTGGATAATAACCCAAAGGGAGTATGGACTCGTCAGCTGATAATCGCACTCATGAGTTTACACTCAAGCTAGAAACTAAAGCTTAAGATTATGACCTATACCAGAGACTCTTGTTTGTTTACACGGAAACCATCAATATTAACAGGCGTGGTGATTTACGTCCTGCAACAAGCGAGTATCAGTTACACAAGTCAACTTTTTTATCTCCTATCGGGGACAGAATAACTCCTCGTGTATATGAGCTTTTATACATTGTGAAAACATAAACAGGATACCCTTGAATTCAGTCCACACACTTTAATGCTGTGATAACCACAGACTTTGGTTTAAATTCAATATAACCTGGGTCTAAATTCGTAATAAGATAAACTAGGGTCTAATTCATTTAAATCTGATAAAGCACTAACATCATCTGATATTTAAATGGATGTGTTTTGTTAAAAAGCATTGATTAATTTGTTTATGAAATGTTGGAAATTTATAAACTTTCGTAACTGTGTTCATATTGGATTGAAATGGATTATGGAATCAAACACTTGTGTAATGTTAATGTACTATAATCACGGTAAAACAGGTAAAAGGTACACTAATGTTGTAAAAATACTGTCACGGGAACTATTAAGCTAGAATAAACCGTTATAAGAAAACGCGTGTCGGTTAGAGCTCGACTTCGCGCGGCGTTTCGTGACGTGTACGCGTGTGCCTTCGGGCGCGGCTATGCGTCGACTTCCCGCACTCTCGCTGGCGCTGAAAGCGCGCGTGAGTGTCGCGGGTGTGTATCGCTTCCTCTCTTATGCCTCGAGTGCATAGTCGTTAAAGCGAGAGGGAAGACCTACGTGGCGGCGTCCGGAACTACGGGGGCTTGAATATTTTGCGACAGACTCCCCCTCTAGTCTAGGAGAACGCCCTCGTTCCTGGACTGGCTCATTGCCCTTGTGCTTCGGGCGTCCGCGACGTCGCTTGGGAATGACAGGATTGGGTGGTACGTTGCTTCCAGTACCACCGTCTACAAAGGCGTCAAATCCTGTGCATGGTATTTTCCTAAGGATTCCTTAGGATTCCCTATTGGAGAGATAAGAAAAGTAGTAGGGCTAATTTTCTCAGTTACAACATACGGTCCATCCCGTTTGGGCACAAATTTGGCAGTGAGACCCTTGCTACCTTGGCTCAGTACATGTGACCGAACCAGAACTTTATCTCCGACCTCGTACGTTGGACTTGGTCGACGGGATAGATCAGCAACCCTCTTAGATTGATCTTGCTGTAATTCGACTCGTTCACGAACTGCAGATAGAGAGTTGATAAAAGATCTTAGGTAGGGAGTAATCTGAGGAAGAAAATTCTCTTTTTCGAGGATGGCCCTCAAATCATGACGAGCCTCTGTGGGGGATCTTATTTCTCTGGCAAACATGAGATATGCGGTTTTGTCCCTATCCTGCTCATTTACATTAACCTGCCAGTAACCAGATCTAAGGTCCAATGTACTCATAAATCAATCCCTCTTTGTTGACTGTAACAATTCATCGATCAACGGCATCGGGTAATGGTCGGTTTTGGTCACAGCGTTTAAGCGTCTGTAATCTACGCAGAAACGGGTGCTACCGTTCGCCTTAGGAACCAGTAGAGCTGGTGAACACCATGCAGACTCACACTCTTCAATGATGTTGTCCTTCAGCATCTTCTCAATCTCCTGACGCAGAAGTTCCTTCTTGGCAGGGGTTAATCGATACGGAGGTACATAGGTAGGAGGATACTCACCTGTATCAATACGGTGCTCAGCAAATGGGGTAGGCCCTCCCCCTGGCTGGAAAATGTCCGAATTGGTGACCAAGGTCTGCGCTAGCAGGTTCCGGTCAGGTGGGTTCAACACTGTACCTTCGTCGTCCCGGAGTACGTCAGCGGAGGAACAAGCCAGCTCTGATGATAAGGAGGATTCAAATAGCATCATGTACTGAACACGGCTGTTATTAGAAAAATACCAGCATTCCCGAGAAAAATCCATGACTACTTCGGCTGCTAACAAGAAATCCATGCCGAGCAACGTTACATTGTTACGCGCCTCAGGGAGGATAAGAAAAGGAGTCCTAATGACCTTCTCCTCTAAGTGCACGTCAAGAGTAGTCATGAGCACGTCTACGTCGCGAGCGTTTCCATCGGCAAGCTTAATACGTCTTCGCGCCGGTTCAAGAGGGTGTCCCTTTCGACAGAGGAGGATGTGCAGCGTATGGCCCGCAATACAATGCTGTGCACCGGTGTCAACTAAAGCGGTCCCCGACGCGCCTAAAATTTCGATATCAAAAATCGGCCGCAATACTTTTCTGTCGGAGCTCTTATCGGCGCGCGCGTTCTCTACACTTAAGTCACTACACACCCTGTTAATATTTAACACATTGTTAGAAACATCATTACAACAAAAACTATCATTTTGCAAAGAACTACAAAACTGGCTATTACGCCCTTTTACGTTGCGGGAATTATTAACATTAGTACACATGTGCGCTGCGTAGTACGTGCAAATTTAATAAAAAGGTGTCGCATGTGTACTAATGTTCTAGATAGATAGAGGTATGTAACAAGTAAATGTTTTAATAAACTGATACCTACAGTGGGTACATTGCCAAAAGCACATCACACTAACTCAATAATAATTGTTTCTTGATAAACAGAAGGTCAGAAATCGGGGTCATTGTGCGTAAGCCTAAAATAAAATATCAGCTGATACCTACGCGTAGGCAAAACGTAGATTTCTTTAGTCCTACGTTTCTTTGGCGGCTTGCGACAAAGGACCGCCGCGCTCAGGCGGCTTCTTTGACACGAAACTGTAGGTGAACTCTGGTGAACCCTGTCGAGCGATCAGTGTTGCCTTTGGTATGATTATTTTTAATTTTTTAAATTAATGGTTTTCATTGAAGAAAAATAATTATCTCGTATCCATTAAATGATTACGTATTTGTGTACGCACTACGATACCAAATAATACCCTTCAGGATCGGACAGGGTTTTCGTTACATGCTGTATAGTTATTACATATCTCACAACAAAGGCTATATGGAGCACACGGTGCCGATGTGTGCTCGGTACCTACGTAAACATGGGTCACAGACACATTGAAACACTTAGTTTTTTTTTATTCCTGGTAATTATGAAGGATTTTTTATTCGATTATTTTAAGTTGCTTTATTCAAATTGAAAGCCAAAAGTGAACCGTTTACTACCGTCATTATATCCACAAAAGTATGCGACACTTCATATACTTTAAGTATGAAAGTTCACGAGTACCAAGTCAATAATAAAACAAAGTTTTTCCCTTAGCTCGTCACAACAATGCTCGTTATTTATTTTATGTTGAGCAGTCACGTAAAAGCTACTGAATAGATTTTTATGAGATGTTTAATGTATGTCTCGTGTATGTTGTACATTATATAAATAACATTTAAATAAGTTATGCTTTTTTATTTAATCGAACCCTAAATAATTCCCATTTAGATTTCCTCTTTTTGTGATCCTCAAATAAGTCATATTGTGGTGTCCTAAAAATGCTAAATTATCTGTAACTGTGATCAATTTGGATGTAGCGTTCGCCGGCTGCTAACTTAACCTAACCTTTTTGTAATGGGTGGTTCAAGATTAGACAATGCGACCTACGAATAATTGAGAGGACCATTTATTAATAAAGCTGTAGATCATTAGAAGTCCAAAAAGTTTTAGAGGCTCATTTATTTAAGAAACTGATTTATTAGAAGAACAATAAGGATCAATTTAATATTTCCCTTTTTGTTATTATCCTGATGTCGATGCATTCCACCAGTTTTAAAACAAGTCTTTTACAATTCAAGCAGTACGGTTATGGAATGCCTTGCCCATGTCGATAAGGCGTGCTCAATGACTGTCCACTTTTAAAATTCTGTATTTACCAGAATAAAAAAAAACACTTCGTCTCCCCTTAAACATCATTACACATAGTTTCCTTGCTCTTTTTTCATGTTTATTATTGTATATAAATATATGTTTTATTTATGTATGTATTTAATGAATATTTTAATGGTACACTACTGACTACCTGCAGTATTGTCTCTTCTCCTCCCTTTAATCCATCCAAAGGTTGTCAGTAAAAGATCTCTTTTAGCAATAAGACAGCCCGTTGTGTAACCCAATGTCAAATTTATACATTTATATCTGTAATTTATAAGGTGTACATAATAAAGAGTATTCTATCTATCTATCTATATAACCCGGGGAAAAATCCTTCCCCCATTTCCTTCCATTTACTTCTCACCAATTCATAAGGATGCCATCCAAGGCATCCCGCCATCTTCTCCTCGGTCTTCCGCAACCGCGTTTAGCTGCTTCAGGGCTCCATTTTAGAGGCCCTCGGATTTGCATTTGGTTTGCTGCTTGTTTTCATTTAAGTCTGGCAGCTTTTTGAGTTATCAGCAGGTAGCACCAAAATTATCACCAAGCAATCGAAACTAAAATTACAAACAGCTATCTAAAAAACACAGACGTTGAAAAATCCTTGTAAAGTATTACAAGGATTTTTCAACGTCGCAAATATCTGTCAAATAATTAGCTTGTTAGTATTCTACCATTGTCCGTGGCGGTAAGATATTTGTTGTACAAAATGATGGATGAAAATGATGACGTTAGACAAATTACAATAAGCAACAAAAAAGTGTATAGGATAATGTATAAGATTGATAATTATTAAAATTCGATCAGTTTAAAATTTACTACCAGAATGTAAGGGGTATTAGTACAAAGTTGAGTGACATTTACCAGAAAGTTGCATGCTGTTCATACGATATCATAATGTTTACTGAAACTTGGCTACTGGATGGTATCTTTGACTCAGAGATCATGGATGGGCGTTACGCTATCTATAGGCGAGATAGGTCCATTCATGTTTTGAATAATAAAACCGATGGCGGTGGTGTTCTTATCGCTGTATCAACAAAACTTGAATCACAGAGACTGATCAAATTCGAAAGTTCTTGCGATGATCTCTGGGTTAAGTTGTCGCTTGGGGGAGGTAAGAAAGCTAGGGTAATTTATCTTTGTACTGTATACTTGCCGTCGCCGATACAGCCCAGAGTGTTAGAGTATTTTGTTGATAATACAAACAATGTCTTGGAACATGCCAATGAATGCTTGATTATTGGTGACTTTAATATGAAAACTATTAACTGGTTTGGAACAGGTGGCGACGTGATAAGAGCTCCTCAAAATATTTGTACGGGCTTGGAACAGACTCTTTGGGATTTATCTTGATAATCTTGCTTAACAACTTAAGACAATGTAATTATTTATGTAATCAAAATAACAGAATTCTTGATCTAGTCCTGACCAACATGGATCTTGTTGTAATAAATGCACCAGTAGATGTACTTTCGAAAATAGATTTGCACCATCCACCTGTACTGTGTGAGCTCGTTTAACCATTTAAAAAAGCCACAAAATTGCAGTAATAGAACTAAAATAAACTATTTTAAGGCAGATTACGTGGCAATTAATGCAGCACTGGAACAGGTCAATTGGTCATCAGAGCTAGATCCTTGCATGACTATAGATCAGATGGTGGACTCTTTTTATAATATACTGTATGAGTTAATTGAGCACAACATTCCACGAGTACCAATAAAAAATACTAAATATCCGTACTGGTTCTCTAGACAGCTCATTAAAAGGTTAAACGAAAAGAACCGCCTTCGACTTAGAGTTAAAAAGTACAGTAATCCTTTAGACATTATTGCATTGGATTTGCTTAGGAAAAGATGTGACCGTATGGCTACGTCTTGTTATAATGCTCACATTGCTGATATAGAGAAGATTACTTCAAACCCAAAATATTTCTGGAGTTACTTAAAATTTAAGAGAGGTGGCACCAGTAACTACCCCAGTTCTATGACAGATGGTGTAAACACCTCTGAAAATACCAAGGAGATATGTAATTATTTCGCATCACATTTTTCTAAGGTATACAGCAGTTGTGGGAATGGTGTGCACCTGGGCGCTGGTGACATGGATAGCTACATAAGCAATAGCACGTTAGGCCAAATAACAATATCAGAAGATCAGATCCGCAAAGAATTAAAAAAATTAGACGTTCACAAAGGGGCTGGCCCCGACAATATACCTGCTTTGCTCTTAAATAAGCTGGCGGATGTTCTTTCATTGCCATTAAGTATTATATTTAATAATTCTTTGCTTCGCGGTACTTTTCCGACCATTTGGAAGGAAACCAAAATTGTGCCTATTTTAAAAAACGGGGATAAGTCTGATGTGAGCAATTACAGGCCCATCGCCTTTCTATCCATAGTTGCAAAGGTACTTGAAGCCCTCATATGCCCTGTGCTAGCTAGACATTTATCACAGCTAATTATAGATAGCCAATATGGATTTATGAAGGGGAAATAGACAGCTAACAATTTGGTGACTTATGTTGAAAGCATTGTGGAGGCGGTTGATGCGCGTGTCCAGGTTGTTGCAGTCTACACCGACTTCAGCAAGGCTTTCGACACAGTAGACCATGGCATACTTGTAAAGAAGCTTAAAATGTATGGCGTTTCGGAACCCCTTTTAGGCTGGTTCCAATCATATCTGTCTGGACGGATGCTCAGAGTTGTGGTGAATGGCTGCTCTTCAGATTCGTACATTGCAACGTCGGGAATCCCTCAGGGATCTCATTTAGGTCCGCATGTATTCATTCTTTTCATAAATGACATTTACAAATGCTTCCAGAACTCGAATATATTCTTATTCGCTGATGACCTCAAAGCCATGATCTTATCATAAGAAATCCCGCGGACTCGGTGCTATTTCAAAGCGACTTAGACCGGCTGACTATGTGGTGTGAGTGCAACAAAATGTCTTTGAATGTAAAAAAATGCCATCACATAAAATTCACAAAAAATAAAAATATCCTGCAGTCAGTTTACAAATTGAATGGTGAGCAGCTTGAGGAAGTAGAGACTATACGAGACCTAGGCTTTCAGTTCGATAAAAAGCTAAGTTTTGTCAAACACATTGACAAAACTATATCAAAAACATCAAGGATGCTTGGCTTCGTTATGAGAGAGTGTAAAAACTTCAAAAAACCCAACATAAAAAAAAATATGTACAACTCGCTAGTTAGAAGCCATCTCGAGTATTGCAGTGTGGTCTGGTCACCTGAGTATAAGGTCTACATCAAGCGCATCGAACGGCTGCAAAAACGTTTCTTGTGGCATCTTACATACTATAGTAATATGGGCAAAAAGCTCAATTCGTACCAAGAAAGACTTAAGTATTTTAAGATGGTGTCGCTGGAGAAACGCAGAAATATGCTAGATTTGGTTTTGTTTAAGAAGTTAGTAACGGGCTCTCTTAACTGTCCCGATTTGCTCAGTAGGGTTATTCCATGTGCCACGTAATCTGCCAAGAAGTTCTAATCGGAGGCTTTTCTGTCTGCCAAGATGTCATACCAACCTAAGGCAATACTGTCCACTGTCAAGGATGTATGCTGCATACCAAGAACACGAAGGGGATATTGACCTCTTTCACTCATCGGTACCTACTCTAAAAAAAACCGTGCGTGCCATTTAATGGGTGTCTCTAGTCTAAAATCTATTCAATCCTAATCAAATTTTATTTCATCTAATTTAATTTATATTAATCTATGTGATTTTATTTTCTTCAATAAGTTTGAAGAAAATAAAATCAGTTTTAATTAATTAATTTTGTTATTATCTGCGCATAACGTAGTGCATGCTGTGCTTTCCTATAAGTAATGAGGCTCTTAGACTTAAGTTTGAAATGTACAAATTGTATGTAATAGTGTACTCATTGTTGAAAAGCCTAAAATAAATAAATAAATAAATCTACATGATCTTCACATGTTCTGCCCAAGATTATGTCTGGACTTCAAAAGAGACTGTGACCTCCGAGTTTGTTTCGGCCTTTCTTCTCAGAGTAGTCAGATAGAGTAGTTAGTTTTTAAAATATGAATGACGTGTAAAAGTGTTTGTACAAACCGACTTACAGAAACAAAATCATTTATTATACATAACACGTTAAAATTACTTGATCGAGTTTTCTAAAAATAGCCTTTCCGTTTCATTGTCTTTATTTCATTTGTTACACATCGAATCGATTACTAGTCCATATTAATTTGCTAATGCACGACAGTCGTAAGTATTACCGTAGTATTATATTATTTGTGGTATAACTATCGTCGGACCTTTAATTATCTGCAGTAAAATGACACGTACGTTGTCATACGTACGCGGTAAAAGAGTGTACCGTACTTTTTATTTTAGCAACATTATTTCTCAAGAAGTGTTGTTTTACTGCAGCAAATACAACTATCTTGATTATCATCCTATTCTTATGCTGCAACAATAAAGACTTAATCCATACCAATATTATAAATAATGTAAAAGTAACTCTGTTAGTATATAACCTCCGCCTATACCACTGAACCGATTGTTACGTTTTTCAGATAGCTAGCCTACTATTGATCCTAGATAATTGTATTACAAAAAAAAATGTGCAAAAAAGACACGAAGACAAAGTCGTGAGCAAGAGTTACTGTCATATATATATGTCCATGGACATTCAAGGTCTTTACAAAAAGGTCAGAACATACACAAGTAGAACAAAAATAGTATAAAATAAACATGTCTAAACACGTCACAACACTCCAGTAGCGTGAGTATCGCCACTGTTAGGGCACTATGCAAAGATTTACTGGAACTAGTGTTTTCAAAGCGAACATAAAGTTTTATAGCTTTCTAGTTAACACTGTTTGATAGGGTTTTTAAATTAAAGAGTTGTGAGTCACATACTTTTTAGTTTCACTAGTAATTATATAATAAAAAAAGGTTAGAGGTGTCGTGGCACACCCGGTTGCTAAGTTAACTAAGTTCCTGTTGCTATATATTATGTATTAAATAACAGGCAACTGAATAAATTAACAACCTTTTAAGGTAACTAAATGAAAAGAAAATGAGTTTCTATGGCAAAAGTGTCACACTCGACTTTGTGACACTCAAAATGTTACACTTTTCTAGGAATAGCTCTCATTCACCAAGTGTGCAAAGTAAAACGTACGGTAAGGAACTTCGTTCCAAAAAAAATGGACGCACTGTATTGTACAGTACGTCTATTTTTTTAAGACGCGTTCTAAAAATTTTTATCAGTTTTCAAATTCGATTATTTTATCACTTTGTGTGCAATCTAAAATGCTATATCTAGGTAAATAATATGTTTTAATAGTTGTGAAGCTTCTATTGTAAAAAGAAGAGAATTAATGGCTTTTTATGATTAAACTGTTTCTTAATTTACATATTGGCCTAATTTAATTTGCTACAATGACATTTATCAAAAATATTGTGTGAAATATAATAAAAGTTGATTGATTGAAATAAAATGACAATTTAAACCTGCAACAAACAGCTGAAATATTATTTCTTCATGAATATGTCTTGAATATTAATGCTATATCACTAGAACTCAATATATCCCGATTCACCGTGAGATTTTAGATTCGACGTTATGGCGAAGAAGGGCAAATTTCTGATCATAGAAGCAATTCATGACGACATCCAATACTAACCGCCGCGCAAATAACTGATAAGACTCGACACTACGAAGAGCACGGCTTCACCCCAACTAGACATATTGCTGCTTTGAATGATGGGAGTAACCAGACGGTTCGACTAAAGTGGAACTCAAAACTAACCACAAAACTGCCCGAAGTAATTTTGCGTGATAATTACCGACGGAAATAGTTTTAAATCGAGTCAAATCGGAAGATTAACTTTGAGCTCATTTCGTGCCTCAAAAAGAATTTGGTCGCTTAGCCAACATATGGGGGTGAATGAGCCACGACGACGACAGAGACCTGCATGTCGATTCTGTAAAAATCTCACCGTGAAGACTTGCGTGGAGTGAGCTGCCAGTGTCATCCCGTCTTGGTCAATCCCTAGCATCAGTGGCACTAATAGCTCACTCCACGCTCACATTACCTAAGTTATCACGGTTAGATGGTTACGCTTTTTGAAGAGGTATTCCCACAAATTGAATACATTCAGGCAGAATAGTTCAACGATGGGATAATCCGAACGAAAGAAACCGTGAAGCTCTTAGATCTGATAGGGACTGTTATATGAGCGCGCCTTATTGCATCTGCGAGATTGACTATGTGCTATAGCTGCTCTGATGTCCGTATATTAATAATAATATGTAAATATGTTAATACTTTGTTGTTTTTAATTTACAAAAAAAAAGGTTTCTATACCTATCCTAGACGACGTGTAAATAAAAACCAACATTCATCCATCGACCTTGTGACTTAGATGTGTGCATGCTTTTATAAACCTTAAGGTGGAAAGCATTTTCAGACCGCGACTGTACCTACTGAGGTATCATTATGGAATTAGTATGTACTATATAGTACACAAAATGTGGCTAAGACAGAGGTGGATTTTATTTGGCAGTATGTGAATCTGACATAAGTCAGATAGTCCAATATTAACGCAAACAAAACGACCAACTTATATTCTGTGCAATTATTGGTGGCACTGGTTGTAAACGAAAATCAGAAAGTTAAACAAAAACCGATCATATGTCCCATTCAAAATGTTAGTTCGAGAAACGGCCATTGCAAAGATGTGGGAGCAGGGTCCAAGCTACCGGGTTCCAGAGACAGGAACCTTCATGTTTTCTTTATTATTATTAACCGATAATGTTCTAAGAGTAACTTCCAAATATTTTTTCTTACTCAAAGTCAAAGTATTTGTGTAACGAGTCCTAGGTATAAGTGATTTTGGAATGAAACGCCCTGTCACTGCAGAGGATGTGTGTATTAAGCGTTATGGTATTTTAAACAGCAAAGCGGATCCCGTCCCGGGATTAACGTTTGGATAATAACCCAAAGGGAGGCGAGAATGTTTATACGAGACTCGTCAGCTGATAATCGCACTCATGAGTTTACACTCAAGCTAGAAACTAAAGCTTAAGATTATGACCTATACCAGAGACTCTTGTTTGTTTACACGGAAACCATCAATATTAACAGGCGTGGTGATTTACGCCCAGCAACAAGCGAGTTTCAGTTACACAAGTCAACTTTTTTATCTTCTATCGGGGACAGAATAACTCCTCGTGTATATGAGCTTTTATACATTGTGAAAATCATAATTTCTATCAAAATTCTCATAACTCTGGGAGAAACGGAATGAACGTAAACAAATGACACTGACACATGACGCAAATAGCGTTTTTGTTTTTTTTACGTTCCGTTTCATAGATTTTGCACGACATTTTACACCACAGACAATACATAGAACAGATTTGGTTGTCAATCGCCGATTTTATCGTTTCGTTACGCTGTTAATCTAATTTGAGGTTAGAAACATTTATTATTAATTTCTCGAAAAATATGCATTTTCTTGTAATAACAGTGGTAGCGTTACAATCAGGGAACCCACCCCTACCATATTTAACCCTTTTTACCCCCGAACTCCTGCCAAACGATACTAGACCCAACCCATTTTGTTTAATAATCTTGTCTGCACTGTCTTGACAGAGTAGTATAACCAATAAATACGATGACATGAAGGAACCATTTTTAAGTGTTGAAATAGTACAATTTATATTATTTGCTGTTATACAATCCAAAAGAGCTGATCCTAGACCGGCACCGGTCCAGTTGAAAAACGGTAACCCGGCACGGCGCCGGGGCCGATGCCGGTGCCCGCGCCGTGTCGGTACCGATACCGCGCCGGCGAATGGAAAAATCGCACATTGGAGAAAAAGTTTATTGAATATTTCATTTATTAAGATCCATTTATTTATTTTACGTAACATGTTTGAACTACTTTTTTATTTTATTACTTACCCAAGTATTTTTATCACTCTATCACTTTAAAAATTTTGAATTTTGGTGCGACAGCGCGGAATTTGACGTTTGGTGACAAAAGATGAAAGACAAAATGTAATTTTTATCGAACAGACCAATCGTAGTGTACTTTGTCTGCCAATCTAACTATGTTATCGTTGAAGCGATAACGATTGTAGAAATATAATCACTCTGATCAAATGTTACTTTTAGTATACTATAGTGTACTCTGTGAATGTTACTTTGTCTAGGCCCTCAGTACACAGCATTTTCGATTTATCTCGAAAAAGGTTGTCAAAATAATGCTCGAATTTACTAGCATGGTTGAGGAAAGTGTATTAAAAGTAACATAAAGTAAAAAAATACTGTTAATGTTAGACAATTCAACAAACAAGGCATGTTATTATAAGGTCTGTATTTATCTAAACCAACGTGGCCAAATTCGCTAAGGCTTGATTTTATTGACCACACAATGTTTAAAAATCATCGCAGACTTTGATATGCTTCAAAAATAAGAAGAAAACCATTCACCATGCTTTTAACATCTTTGATCGCATATAAAAAGTATTAACCAACCGCACACTGAATAAAGAGAAATTCTTTAAATACATTTGCTTTTTCTAGACAAATTTTGAACTCTTCACGGGTGTCTCGCTTCACCAGGGCGGGTTTTGACCTGGGAGGCTGACTAGACAGGCAATGCCCTGCCGAAGTAAGATTAAATTTAATTAATTGACCCAAACGTAAATTATTAACACAAAATATTTGTGTAAAGTTTAAATTTTAGACATGATTAATTTGACATTCATGTTCGTGTTCAATGGCTTGGAGGGTTCTAGCCTTGTAGGTAGGTGAGGGAGAAAGGTCAGGGTTATGGATCAAAGGTAGGAAAAGCAACTATGCTTGTACAGTAATTGAATCACATATTATCAGGTATACCTAAATATTCTTCTTCTTTTCGAGTCGAAAAAATTGCGACCTGGATACCTGGGAACCGTCAGGTCAAATATCCAACTTTTTTGACGTTTAAAAAAAAAACTAAAATTAGTTTTTAACGTTTTAATCACGATCCTGTACTGTTGCATGCACCCATATGCACAATGTTTTGCTTGCTTTACTTTATATTTTCTCACCAATAATAAATGTCGTTTCCCAGTAATCATTTTTGCACAAAGTTTGATCTGTACTTCTATAGAATGTGTAGATGACGGCTTCGTGATGAGCTTTTACAGGCTGTATTCATCATCATCATCGTCATTACAGCCGAAAGACGACCACTGCTGTAATTAGGTCTCCCCCAAGCACCGCCATTTCAACCGGCGGATTTCTGCGACCTTCACAAGGTCTCCGGTCCACCTTGAAGAAGGCCTCCCAACGCTACGTCTTCCGGTACTCGGTCGCCACAGTAGAACCTTTCGGCCCCATCAGCCATCTGTTCTGCGAGCAATGTGCCCTGCCCACTGCCACTTATCCTTGGCAATTCTTTGGGATATGTCGGTTACCTTGGGTCTCCTACGGATCTCTTAATTTTTGTTTTGATGACGTAGCGAAACTCTAAGCATAGCCCACTCCATTGTCCTTTGGGTGAGTTTGAGCCTTCACTTAAGGCCTATTGTGAGCGACCCTGTATTACAGACAGTAGGTGGCCACGTTAATCGCGGCATCAGTGGCGTTTTATGTCCTCAGAAGTGCAGGTATATGGCTACTTTCGATAGTTGAACATATGGGGCATGGTTTGGTTTGTAGCACCGCATTTCCACTGGGTGTCGGTGCATGGGGTCTACAATTCGACATTTCACTAAGCCCCGAAATATTAACAGCAAACTTCGAAAGAAGGGCCACACATCTCTTGGCTAATAAAACGCCGCACAGGACATTCGAAGGGTAAGCTACGCCTACGTTTACCGCGGACGGTTTGTGAATGGGGAACCATCCAGTACATATAAGGATCCCTCCGTGGCTCTTAAAGTACGTTAAGCCGTTGGTACCAGATGTAATTTTTAGATCATTGACAGTTGATAAAGGTAGTGGCCCGAAAGTCTGACAACCAGTTTTACGAAGGTGTACCTCGTTTTCCAGCAAGTGGGTTGTGGAGCTCAGATATGCAGTCGTTCTATGTAAAATACTGGTATTCAGCTGCATCTGGTTAGACTAGAAGCTGACCGCAACTTAACATAATAAAACGTCACGCCTCGTTTTCCTGAAGGGTTTGGCAGAAGTGTGCCTATAGTACACCCACATTTTGCCATTTAAGTCCCATGTATATAATAATAGGGGGCGAGCCTATTGCCCCGACTTACGAGTTGAAGGTCGTGAGTTCGAACTCAATCACCGCTACTCTTGAAACGGTGGAGGAAAAGTTCGCGAGGAAACCGGCATGTCGTAGTAACAAAAAGTCGAAGTCAGATACATCCTCCAACCCGCCCTGGGCCCACGTGGTGGATTATGGCCCACACCCTCTCACAGAGAGGAGGCCTGTATCAAAGCAGTGGGAACGTAAAAGGCTGATTGTGCTATTACCATCAACAGGGCACAAATCCAGACACCGGGCTGCTACTGAAATATTCCAGATAGAAAAACCCAATGACACTGACCGACCTGGGAATCGAACCCAGGACCTCATGCTCGGCAGCAGCGCTTGCGACCAGGAGACCAAAGAAGACGACCGCTTCACAGTTGGGAAAATGGGTCCGGGTGTTACTATGATTATTTTATTGTAAACTGACACACGATGCATAGTGAGTTCCTAGGGTACCTATACCTGTCTACGTGTAATGCTTTTTACAAGATATTAAATTGGACATTGAGGTTTTAATTGTTTATCGATTTCTGGACAATCCCTTTTTTCGGTATGATAAATAACCTTGTGGTTTTATTTATTAATAATATCTAGCTTCAGCTAATTATAAATTACAGTACCTATACAAGGTAACAGTCAAATATATAAATTTTGTACCAGTGTATTATAGAAAAGGGGGAAGAACGCATAGGGCATCAAAAAATTCTTCAGCAGCTTTTCCACGTTGGATGGCAACACTGATTCTTTGGGCTGAAAATGGGCCAGCTCTTTGGTCACGTGAAGAGTCGACCAACCGCTTGGCGATGTACTGATGTCCGACACCCAAAAAATAAAAATAAAAACTTTTATTGCAGAGTCTACAGGCTGCCTCATGATAGATAGGTAAGTACTATTGCTATCAGACAAAGCACATAACACCGTAAACATAAACATTCAAGAAAAATCCACACAAAACTCGTCCTTTCGGTTAGGAGAAAAGTTACCCAAACACAAAAATGTGTTATAAACCATGTGTCGTATTTAAATTACCCCGTGGAAAGTTATAGTAAAAGTAATTTAACGATAATTCTTGAATAAATGTCGAATAGAATCATCGAATCAATGTCGAAGACTGATTAGTACAGAGATGAACTTCGACTCGAAGTTCATCTCTGTACTAATCAATCATTAATGTTCAAATTCAGTCGTGTTTACTTTTGCAACTTCATCCAAGTGTTAACCGTAGTCCTTAGCATTTTGTTACAAGCCACAAAATACACAATATTCTTAACTTATTTTACAAGTTATTATAAATCTTAATGTTAAACAAATAAAGTTTAATTTTCCGTCACAGATTAGACGAGTGTAACGGTTGTGTTTCAGCTAAGCTGATAAATCGTCACTGTGTCATTTTATAATGTCCAAATCGGTATAGATGTAGACACAGTGCTGAGCGTGTATGAAGTTGGTTCTCGACGAGTGTGACCACGCATGCGCGATCCGAGCAACAAATAAGAGACCGAACGCAGGCAGACGAGCGTCGCTTCAACCTGCGACGGTCGTTTCAACGCGAGTAAATCAAATCCTACTTTTATCTAAACAAAATATTTATGTGTAAAAGAATTGGTGGTTTTAACTGACACTCAAAGTGTTTATTGGTATTTTTGTGTGTGACTTGTTAAGAAAGGGTGCAGTAATTAGTTTCCATAGTTCTGTGTTATAAATACAAAGTTTAAATATCTGGGTGTGTTATGGAAATGCTGCTCAACTGATCAGGTATTTATTTATTTGTTTTCGTATTTTTATATTTAGAATAAACATAAACAAGCTTATTTTTTTACAGGACATTTATTTAGTAATAATTTGGTATTGGTTGGTTATGGTCTTTTGATATTTCCAGAAATTTTTATGTGTGAAAATATTTTTGTTTGTACTTCTAGCAAAACTTATTTCGATAACTTACGAACTTACGAATGATTATTTTCAAACATGGTGTGTATTATAAATGAGATAACGAATGGTTTCCTTTTTCCTCTATTCCTATAATTGGGCGGACCTTAAGTGTGTCACGTAGAGTGTATTAGTTTCCTTTCTCCTCTATATTTGATTCAAATAGGTTCATTAACTATAAGCGGTGCTTTTGCTGCATATGATTTTGTAATTTAGATTTAACCGTCTTTCGTCATCATTCATAGAAAACTCATTAATGACATGAGGTTTGTTATCTATAAGCGTTCATATCGCTAGCAATAATTATTAGTAATTATTGCTAGCGATATTAATGGCAGATTTGATTAAATCTGCCATTAAAAACGGCACTAAAATCGCAATACATTGAAGTTGTACTTAACAGTAAATACAGGCAAATACAGTCCGCGAGGCCCAAGCTGAGCTTTGCGTTTGTATGAGTGCACATATGGATAGTGTAGGTGTGACGTCGGCCTAGAGCGCGATTGGTTTAAACCGGTTTATACAATCGGACTGAAGCTCTGTGCGTTCCTCCATTGGTGCGATTGGTAATCACTGGCACAAATGCAAAGCACAGCTTGGGCCTCGTGGACTGGAACTCATCTCCACTAAATATAATTGCGACAAAGCACAAAACACATAACATCACACCTGTATTCAACGAAGGGGTGGCCAGAGGGGTGGACATATCGCAAGTTATGATCGTAAACGTTATAAATTAAGTAACATGTTATAAAAGGGGCGAGCCTATTGCCATCAACCGAGCACAAAGACTCCGGGCTGCTACTGAGAAATTCCAGATAGAAAACCCAATAACGCTTTGCCAATACACAATGAAATTGTTACAAAAACTTCCATAAACCAAATGGAACTTCATAAACATAGAGACAATTCTATGCCAACAACACTTAATCAAATATTTACGAAGCCATAAAACGACCCAACATAGATGTGCGAAAACGTAATATACGCTTAACTTTATAACGTATACAACAGGCTTTCCTCGTTAGGAAGCCGAAGAAATACAGTGTGAAGCCTTTTTAAATAATATTGTCAGCTACTAACGTATATACTTATAGTGGATTTTTGAGGCGGGGCAGTAAGGGAAGGTACCCTCAACGTCCTTCTTCGTCATGTCTATGGCTCGACAGTGTATTCAATTTTCTTGACCTTAAACTTCGCCACATCCACGGCATCATCGGTGGCATCGTAAAGGTCGCTTTGGCTGCATTTTTTGGGGCACAGAGGGCAGGATAGGTGGTAGGACTTAGTTCGCGCCACAGCTCGACATCCACACCCTCGTTGTAGGTACAGAAAAACGTTTTTAGGAGAGTGCCCTTTACATTTTGAGTACCTTATTGCTAACTGCGTTCACAGATCTTGGACAATGGTAACAGTCAGCTAGATAGACGTCAATTCTCATCCAGCCAGTATATTGAAAATTAGAGTCGGACAAACCACGACAATTAAAGACGGATTTACCTCGGGTTTCCTGAAAGGCTATTCGACTTGATGTGCTGTCCAATCTTGTGGCCCTAAGAATTGATAGTAGGGGTTTTGTCGACTAATATTAGGTTGTGGTTTGGTGGCGTATTTATACTGACATGTATTATGTCAATTTAGCTTTGGTGGCTCGAAGGTTGAAGGACCCGATTAGCAAGTTAATTATTAATTTTATTTATTTATGTTACTAAAACTTCGGTAAACGTATCCTGCTTTGCTTGGTCTTTACAACTTGAGAATACATCGAGATTTCTTTATTATATGTTAGCTGAATATTAATGTGTAATGACATACACTTTCCGGAATAAGTTCTCTAAATGAGGCTGAAAACCGATTCCAATCCGTTAAGAGGAACAACGGGGTCACACAGTTAGACACAAACAGTGACTTAAATTAAAATATGTAGGTACATAAGCAGATATGAAGATGCAACGTTTAAAATAAAGTTAAATTAAAGTAATTTGTTAGCTTTGTAAGCTAGAACTTTATCTTTCTTAAAGACTGAAAAAAAGAACTTATCTTTATAATGATGAATTGATGTTAACCAAGTAGCTACCTAAATTCTAATTACTACTCTCTCAGTAGATACATATAGCCACGAGAAATAATTGAAGGGACGTTTTACCGATCCCACCGGCCAAAGGACTCTCTATTCTCTTTCCACTTCTCTCAATGTAGCTGCTCTTTTTCAACGATATATCGAAACGATTGGTAGACACTTCCCGTAACCCAAGGGCTGGCTTTTATCTTAGCCAGAAGCTAAGCATTGCCATACAACGTGGCAATGCCGCCAGCCTTTTGGGCACATTACCAGTCGACAGCGATGCGGAGGAATTTTTCGACGCCATGTTTTAGTTTAATAATAGTTTTTGTCAAGTTAGGTTATTATATTTGAATAGTTTTTTTGGTTAATTTAGTTATAATTGTGTTAATTTCTAAGCCTTGCTTTTTAGTAAATGTCCTATGTAGCTGCTGCAGTTTCTTCATTTATATCTGTAATTTATAAGGTGTACATAATAAAGAGTATTCTATCTATCTGCCATGCAGTGGGACCATACAGGCACATAATAATAGTTATTTGTGCAACAAGAGAGCAAAGTCTTTTTTTGCTGTGAGTGCTGATTTTGAATCCTGAGCAAGCGAAGGATTCAACGATTGAATCACTAGCTACGCTACTCGTAGCAAGTGATTCAATTTAATTCTAAAGTTGAATCTTGAGTGTGTAGCGAGGCATTCAAAGGCACGAGATGCAAAATTTTGCTCTCGTGCAAAACACATAACTTTTCACTTTAGGATATAAAATGATAAACAAGAATAGATTGAAATAACTATTTATTGTGAATCAAAATAATTAACATTGTAGGTAGAGGTATCAATTCAATAAAATGGAACATTTAACAAATTAAAAGTAAAATTACTGCAATTCTGAAAATTAAAAGTAACAGATTTATTTGGCAACGTTATAGCTGCATTGAGTTGAGTTTGATTATCTGGGGTTAAGGTTTCTGTTAAGGTTTCTGTTTCGGATTGAGAAGAACAACGGTGAATGTTGGTGACTCTGATTGGCTTTGTATAACTACACTGTGCGTCGTTGGAAGTGGATGGGCATGGGTGAGAACAAGGATCCGAGGTCGAATTCAGACTTATTGTTTCCACTATATTCTTACAGATTTTAGACTTATTCTCTATTGAGTCTTCAATATAGCCTTCTGCAACCGTATTGGACTTCCACCCGCCGTGTTGTTTTAAAGTGGTGAGATCGGCTCCGGAATCGGCCAAGAGCGTTGCCGAAGTTCTCCGAAAGCTGTGACCCATGTATAGCTGAGGCTCTTCCAGTTTTAAGAAAGAAGCAATTTCTAGCGGTATCACACCTATTTTATTTACTCCCACAGGCTGTCTTGAGCATTTATTATTATGGTATTGTATGAAATATCGGTCGGTTTTATATTGGCCGGACGTAAATTTTGGTATTTTTCTACAATAGTTACATATTTTTCGCGTACGACAAGGTACGACCTGTCAAGGTTCGTCTTCGTATTTTAAAATTGTACTAACAGTAATTTATCTGAATGCTTTTCGATATTACGAGTATTAACTGTTAGCTGTAATAGCTAGTTATTGCGACACGCTCCACTAATTCCTATGATCAATAATGAAAATATTACATAATTAATATACATACTTTAACATTTACAGCATCTTTTAAATTTCGTAATAAATATTTTAACAGTATTGCTAAGCCAGACTAGGATTCATTGCGCCTTCAAAAATTAGTAGTAGGCAGTAAGTACATAACAGTCTACACACAAATTTTAATAAGTAACAACATAGATTCATAGGTACCACTTACTTTAGCGGCAAGAAAGTTGCAGTCCGGAGCTTCATTATAAAATTTTTGTATGGCCGTGAAAATTTTGGACTTTTTAGCCTTATGCCCAACTGACATTTTTTTTAAAAGATACGAGTTTTGCGTATGTTTCAATATGAACGTGATGTTTTGTTTTTAAAGTAACTTTCAACATTGAGTAAATACTCCACATTGATCGCCTCGTCTGTTATAAATCTAAAAAATATGATAGTTTCACAATTTTTTTTTAAACTTATTCACCTCTTTACGCCAGCCACGAAATTCTATTCCCGCTCTTTTATTTAAATTAAGGCGTGTTCGGAAATAGCACCCATGATATTTTATTATTCAAAATATATTACGTAACATTATTGAAACTAGAAATAAATGTTTACAGGTTAAATATCAGTTTTATTTGCAGTAAATACATGTTTACGTTTATAAGTAAAAAATTCAATAAATTACATTAAAAGACAAAATTATCTTATTGCAAAATTTCTTTAGTTAGGACGAAATTCTGAACGTGTTTGTCTTTGAGGTCGAATTCAAAATCAGAACTTCGAAAGGGCTGGTCTTTTTCTCTCTCTCTCTCTCTTTCTAATGGCGGGAAAGAGATAGAGCATGAATGTTTCCAATTGTATTATTAACCCAAGGCTGATTATCATATTCCCGGCTTTCTGAAATCAAAAATTAAAAAGTTACTTTTGTACCACTGAGTGAGCAAAATCGCATTTTGCTCACTGATTTCAGGCAGCAAACCGTACATGTTTGAGCTACTGAAGTGAAATAGTTATTTTCACCACACTACCTATTATTTGCAATTTTTACCCATCGATTTCCGTGGGTAAAAGCCTTTTTTGTTATCTAGAGTGTAAAAGTGTTTTAAAATTCAAAGGCTTCCGATTCAAAATTCACTCGAAGTTTTAAATAAAACCAAAGAGTTAGGAACAAAAAAGTTTTTAAGACAAAAGTTAGAAACGTTCAAAACCTGTCAACCGAAAATACCTGGTTATTCAGAACCGAAAATATCCGCTTTTTAATTTATTTTTATTGCTAACACTATAAAATGATGTAATTTTTAATGTTAATTGGAATAGTTGTAATCGTAATATACAGTAAAAGGTAATAAAAGTAATGGTTAACTATACTTAGTGTATCGAAATAAATAAATAAAGTATATGAAGCATTTGTTTTGAACGTACCTTCTCACTAAGAAAGGAAAAAAAAGACAAGGCTGTATGGCTCACTTCCTTTGCCTGCGTGAGCGAATTATAAAACAACATGCACTTGAAAGAAGCCTTTGAAAGAATCCCGTTGTGGCCTGCCTGTGGCCCACGCTAACATTCAAAAACTTTTACAACGACAAGTTTTTACAAATTTCTCAAAATGCGATGAAAATTTGACTCCGTCAGAATTAGTTGAAAAGACGGTTTTCTTTTACTGGTTTTCTTTCTTTTTTGCAAGTTCCTCGTAGTGTGGTGAAAATTGTTGTGTTTCACTTATGGGTAAAAGTTTATAGCGTTTCGTGATTTGAAACCTTCGCGACGCTCAGGTTTCTTCTTTTAAACCACTCGCTTCGCTCGTCCTTTAATTCTAGAACCCTTCGCTAGCTCAGGTTTCAATCCAAGCACTCACGGCAAAAACACTTTTACCCATATGTAAAACAACAGTTATTTGTTTTACATGTGGGTAAAAGTGTTTTTTGCCGTGAGTGCTTGGATTGAAACCTGAGCTAGCGAAGGTTTCAAATCAGGAAACGCTAAAAACTTTACCCATAAGTGAAACACAACATTTTTCACCACACTACGAGGAACTTGCAAAAAAGAAAGAAAATCAGTAAAATACGTATAGAATCAGTTTATTAAAATAAATTAAAAAGCGGATATTTTCGGTTCTGAATAACCAGGTATTTTCGGTTGACAGGGTTTGAACGTTCCTAACTTTTGTCTTAAAAACGTTTTTGTTCCTAACTCTTTGGTTTTATTTAAAACTTCGAGTAAATGTTGAATCCGAAGCCTTCGAATTTTAAAACACTTTTACACTCTAGATAACAAAAAAGGCATTTACCCTCGGAAATCGATGGGTAAAAATTGCAAATAATAGGTAGTGTGGTGATATAGTTATTTGTTTTACATATGGGTAAAAGTGTTTTTTGCCGTGAGTGCGTGGATTGAAACCTGAGCTAGCGAAGGGTTCTAGAATTAAACCACGAGCGAAGCAAGTGGTTTAAAAGAAGAACCCTGAGCGTCTCGAAGGTTTCAAATCACGAAACGCTAAAAACTTTTACCCATAAGTGAAACACAACAATTTTCACCACACTACGAGGAACTTGCAAAAAAGAAAAAAAACCAGTAAAATACGTATAGAATCTGTTTATTAAAATAAATTAAAAAGTGGATATTTTCGGTTCTGAATAACCAGGAATTTTGGATTAACAGGTTTTGAACGTTCCTAACTTTTGTCTTAAAAACGTTTTTGTTCCTAACTCTTTGGTTTTATTTAAAACTTCGAGTAAATGTTGAATCCGAAGCCTTCGAATTTTAAAACACTTTTACACTCTAAAAAAGGCTTTTACCCTCGGAAATCGATGGGTAAAAATTGCAAATAATAGGTAGTGTGGTGAAAAAAATATTATTACCGATCGTCCTTGGTGTAAGTTTGGTACAGCTGATGCTTCTACGGTGGCGTTTCATCGCAAAAGATTTAACGCAAACGTAGGACTTTGCGTTAGCTATTTACAAAACTTTAGGCGTTGACTTCAGTGTTTGATTAACTCATCTTACCAAATGTTTCAATTTGATTGAAGTAGACGGATAAGAATATTAATGTCTTCTTCATTTTCGGTTGTTATTTCATTACCTATTTGAGACAGGCTATAAATGCTTGTATGATAGCTTATAGATATGAAATAGAAAAGTTGATTATTCGAGTTTTTATTGAAACTTACTGATCTCCTCAAAATATACAGATACACAGTAGGTTTTCTACATAATAATAATTATTGGTCATAAATTGATCAGAGATTATGTAAAATCTACGAATTTCTACGAAGCATTCAACTCACCAAAATTAATTTTTAACAGTCAAGAAAACTACATCCAACTGTTCCCAGTGAGTTGTTCCCTTTACAAAAGTCTTTAATTAATTTGAAGATGGAAGGTTAATTATGAACGACATATATTTTTTATAACTTTCATTCATCATTCATTCTTTCATTAGTGACAAATGAGTAAAAAGATTTCAATCGCATTTCAACTAAAGGTTTTCTTTAAAAGATCGCTTTTAATTATATCTGTAATTGATATGATGTACATAATAGAGTGTCTATTATATTCTAAAGCCAATGGTGACTTCACCATGTTTTTAAATACACACCAAATATCCTCATAGCAAATTAGTGGACTTTATGATGAACGTAGGAAAAATCCTACACGTACAAACCATAAGTTTCTTTTATGTACATGATGTGATTAACTTAACCTCTAGCTCGAAAAAGCCATTTAACATAGGTTTATCGTAATAATCAACCCCGAATGGCAGGTGGATACATAATTCCAGATTATCAAGTAACGGATAGCTCTAGCATTTTTCATGGAGAAATATTAAACCGATCCTCTAAAAACTTATTGATCTTCTGATGATAAAGCGATTTATGTTTTTTTTTTGTTGCTGCAAATTAGCCACTTTTTTACTTTCTTGCCTTTTCTCACAGTTGGTCGCGGTAACTAAGCTAGAGCACCCCGCCAAAATTACCACGACCTATTTGATGGATTTTTCTCGCGCACTCGAATTTCAACGCACTGCTTAGCGCCGAGAGTTGAAAATCTAACAGTGTGTTTCTTGGACACGCTGTTGACGCGATGCGATGCACTCTCTTGGATTCTCAATGCTTGGTTCAGCACCAAGAGTTGAAAATCCAGTGTACGAAAAAACCCACCGCGATATTTTTACGCCTGTTCGAACGTGGTCTTAGATTAAGTTAGAACTATGACCCATCGCGCGGGAGCCAAGCTAGCTGTGCCTCTAATTAGGTCGCAGTTAGTTGACTATTTTACTTTTTAGGTTGTCAAAATCGATAAAATTGGGTTCACACACAAAGACGCTTTAATTATTTAAGAACTCCATCATATTTTTAGTAAAGCAAAATTAGTTTTTTTTTGAGATTCGATTAAATACCTACTTGCCTTTTTCCTGGTCAAAGATCAAAGTATATTCGACAAAGAGTTCGGTTTGAATGAATAAACGGTTTGTAACTTACAGAACTACTCATTGTTAATTCGATAAGGCTTTCGTACTCTGTCTCTAGCAGAAATGATAGTGCCCAAACGTCTGAGTTCAGAGTAGTAACACAATTTAGTGCCCATTGGGAGTAGTAAGTCCCTCGAATTTGCTTCTAAAACAAATATACCTACTGCAGGGCAGTATGGTTAACTTGAATAATGCTGGAAATTGCTGTAAATTGAGTCAGTATCTAGTTTGGGGACCACAGTCCCACCAAACTGATTGTTAAGATAGTTACAGGAAAAAATAAGTATGTTATGTAGTAACTGCCTCGTTGGTCGTCTAGTAGTCGCAGCGCTACTGCTGAGCATGCGTTCTAGGTTAGATTCCCACAGGTTGGCACTGGAGGACACAATTAAGTAAACAAAACGTATAATCCGTTCCGTCACTAAAATTATTGATGTCACTCGAAAAGCTGACACATTTTTTTTGTGGGAAATCATCAAATGACTTCGTCGCTCTGGGTGGAGCGGGAGAAGTCAGTGATACAATCAATAGGCCAAACTGGTGTAAGTTTGACCCTAGCTGGTCCCATATAAAAGCAAACGACAACGCGGCAGGCCGAGACAAAGATAACGTGACGAGCTGGACTCCTTTAATAAGGATTAGTTCTTGGCAGCTCTGGACGGGTGGAAAGATAGTAGGGAGACCTTTGCCCAAAAGTGGACTATTAATGGCTGATAAAAAAATAAACGTTATTTTTTTATCAGCCATTAATAGTCCACTTTACGCTTTTTAAGAACTGTGTAATTTTTTTTTACAAACAGTATACTCTAAACATATATTTTTGTTTTTCAATAATTTGTTGTGGAATTTAATTTAATGTTTTTTTTTTTAATAATCTAATGAAAAGCACGGGCACGGCTTAACAAATAAAAAAAAAGAGAGAACAAGAACCTAACCTCATTTGTTTTGGTACTTTCCATTGGCGGTTTTAACATGATATTTGCGGCCGTACCCAATAACGTATAGATATAATATATAGGACAGATAGAATGGTACTGTCTATCATCAGTAGCGATCTGTCTAACGGTCAAACCTAATAACCTAAGAGTGATCGCTACAGATGATAGGCAGTACAATTCTATCTGTCCCTGTCAAACAAATATGTCAACACGTTATAGGGTCGCATACTTTGACTTTATTGGAACCAGGGTTTGATATGTTTTTCTATCTCTAGTAAGCTAAAATTAGAGTTATATACGTTATTGGGTTTGGCCGTTAAACAATACGGGGTTTTTGGGAAACAAATGAACGTCGACCGTAGCGCCAATGAAAATGAAAATCATAATATTTTATAACAATCTTCTCAGCCTTTTACCAGTTTTGTTGGTACCAGTTGGTATCTTCTAGTCGTGGTCTATGGAGTGACTGCCTACCGGACCTCCACAACCCAGTTACTGGGTAACACGATACCCCTTCGTAAGTCCTTAATCGTTATTACATATAGTCTCTTGAGTCCTGTTTCGTGTTTATTATTATATATATATGTGTAGATAAATGTATGTATGTATTTAATGAATATGTATATGGTACACCACTGACTACCTGCAGTATTGTCTCTCCTTCTCCCTGTAATCCATCCAAAGGTTGTCTGTAAAAGATCGCTTTTAACGATAAGACCGCCCATTGTGTCACCCAATGTAAAATTTCTACATCAATATCTGTAATTTTTAAGGTGTACATAATAAAGAGTATTCTATTCTATTCTAAGACTGGTTGTCAGACTTGTGCATCTGACTACCCGTAACGACTGTCAAAGATCTACCTGTAAATCAACCATTTCACCTCGAAAATTTTGATGAAGCGAGCGTGGAGTGAGCTGTCAGTGTCACTAATACTTGGGATTTACAAAGACGGAATGGCACTGACAGCTCACTTCACCTACGCTTTCACGGTGAGATGGTTACAGAATCGATGCTGATCTGTGAATGAAAGCCGGGACCAATGGCTTAACGTGCTTTCCGAGTCACGGAGGGATCTCTATATGTACTGGATGGTTATGGAACTGTGCGCCTGTTTATCATTTGTCCGTGAGCCCCTTCTCCTCTTCTTGGGACTGCAGCGCAAACTAAGCGCAATGCAAGGTTTTATTCTGATGTTTCTGATATTCAAGGGCGTCGGTATTATTACTATTAAGGCTCGGTGCGACACGCAACGCACGACAAGAACCTCGTATCGCGCGACGAGCGGTCGCAAATCGCACTTTTACACAAACGGACCGCGTGTCGCGCGAGGTGCGGTCGCGAATTGCACTTTACACAAAGAAACCGCGTGTCGTGCGAGGAGCGGACGCGAATCGCACGCTACACAAAAGAACTGCGTGTTGCACGATGAATGGTGCCTTAGTGTCGCACCTGTTTGTAGGAGCCTTTACCAACAACATTTACCCAATAAGCTATAAAAAGAACAATAACCAATAAAAACAACATGATTACATGCGGTTAACTTAATACGATCTACAGTTAAATAAGAAAACCCTGAATGATTTATGAATTCTGGCTCGATTTACAGCGAAATGCAAATTATATGAGGTGTGGTTTCATGAAACCTTTGCTTAAAATAAACTGGCGTGCCGGTACATTTTTAATAGAACCTTTTCAGCCAGTGTACTCAGACAAGATTATGTGCGATTACCTTTTGCTTTGTTTAGTTCTGAATTTTAAAAGAGTATGTTGTAGTCAAGTCAACAACCTCACCTTTTAAATAGTTGCAAGCACAACTGCTATGTGGCTCTATAATATTTAGTTAAGTCTAAATAGTCATACATAACTGAAGAACCTGCCACGTAGCATGACCAACTTATGTCGACGAATGAATAGACAAAATGACAGAGAGAATGGACAAAATGATGGATTTCTTTTATTCGTGTGTCAATTTGTTTAATCTTCCGTCGACGAAACTCGTTTCTATAGTGATCATGCTACACGAAATGGTTTTTCAAATGTAGTCATTCTGTAGAACTAAGATTTCTGTACTTAATAAGCCCCGATTAATAGGAAAGTACAATTTCAATTAATCAATCAATCAATCAATTTTTATTTGTAAACATAGGTATACATGAAAGGTCTTATATTCATATATTATTGTAGTCGAGCACTATGTTCTACCAATGAAATTGGTGTACGAATAGTAGTTATAATATCGTAAATTAAACAGTTGTTAAAAAAGCAAAAGTCCAAATGAGTACTAGTTTTAAAACAAGAATAATAATTAAATAAAGAACCTTCAATTGAATTAAATTTTACATGCATGTCAAGGGAAGTTAATTTATAGGAAATTTATCATAATTTGTTTATCACATTATTTATCTTTAAAAAAATATTCAATAGAGTAATACGTCTTGTCTAATAAAAACAAAAACAAATTACTTTTAAATTTGTAGACTTTGTCTTCATTCCGTATACATTTCGGTAATTTATTATATATCCTTGGAGCCATTACGAAAACACTGTTTTTATATAGTGCACAGTCGTATACCCTACTGTTTGCAACCGGTCACAACGGCGCTGGCTACTTACTCTTGTAAATTTGTGCAGATTATTTTTGACAAACATGGAAGTTTCAAATATGTACAACGAAGGCATTGTTAATATTTTCGTATTTAAAAAAAACGGTTTGCAACTGTCTGTAGTCTGTAAGTTACAGATAGCTCTTATGCACCTTTCTTGGCACTTAAACACTGTATCTTTACCCGTTGCATTGCCTCAAAATATAATACCATACCTCAATGTTGAGGCTTATTTTACTTAACTTGTTTTACTTAACGTAAACAAGGCGTATGAGTATTGGTTTAGTTTACTACACACTTTGTCAATATGTGAATTCCATTTTAATGTGTTTTCTATGTTTAATCCGAGGAATTTTGTCACATTTGTTTCATTAATAACTTTGTCGTTGTATCTAATATTTAAGTTCAGTTTTTTAAGTCTTATCATTAGGAATTTTCAGCAGCAGCCTGGAGCCCGAGTTGTGCCAATAAGCTAGCCTCGTGTGACATGGGACTTCAACAAATACATAACAGGCGAAGTGTGGATGTAGGTACACATACCTCTGTCTTCTTCTTCGGGGAATGTATAGTACGTGACAATGTTACATTACAAACATTTGTACGCCATCTGGCATACCATAGCGCACTCTTAATTATTTTTTAATGCCACTAGCTGACGTGCACTAGCTGACGTGCAGCGAACTTCGTACCGCCTCAGAATAAATATGGCGAATCAAATATGGCGAGGGGGGTAATGGCTGATATTTGCGTTATGCTCGTGAACGGGTGCTGCTTGTGGTGACTGGTCGTCTTGCTGTCTATGGTTTTATTATTGTTACAGTAATTGTTGTTCTGGTAATTTACTTTACTTTGTTGGTCCTAGTTTATCATTTATTTATTTTATTTGTTTGTACATTATACAGTATTGCATATTGTAAGCTGCCATGGCCTTTAGGCCTGGAGGCTTTTATTTATGTATTAAGGTTTTTTTTTTGGTATTAGCGTGGCTAGCTGACGTGTGGCATTTAATTTAATGTTTTGGTAATTACTTAAAATTGTATATAATCCAGTTCTTCTAACCGAACAGACAGCTGTGCTGTTGGGGAGTTTGTTGCGCCACTTCTTCTTCCCAGCTAAAGCACTAGGGAGTGGTGCAGGGCGGGCGTTTTGGGGGACTGTCTTATGTAATTTTGACGTTCGAAAAGTGTTGATTCTCAGCCTAATTTGAATAAATGATTTTGATTTTGAATGTTACCTATCTTCATTTTCTTTCGCGTATTTTTGTAGTTATTCTGCCATTCGGTGCGGAGACAAATCCAAGAAATCAAAGATCATAAAAATTTATCCAGCCGTCTTGAGTTGTAAATGGTGTAACTACCTACTTACGAATAAATTACTTATGACTTAAAATGGTAAGTATGTAATTTTGCAAGTGCATCCGGTTTCTAAATCTAAAATTTGAAGTTGAGAACTTGTCAAACTCATCTTTAGCATTCATCGTCATCATCATCATTTCAGCCGAAAGACGTCCACTGCTGCTGAAAAAGGCCTTCCCCAAGAACTTGGACCACTTCAACTTCGGCCGGTTCAGTGCTTTTCGCATCGAGGACGTAGGACGTAGCGTTGGAAAACCCACAAAATATAATTCAATGATATTGTTCTTTCCAAGCATGAGACCAGTAGTGCTATTCTGTAACCATCTCACCGTGAAAACGAAGGTGATGTGAGCGTGGAGTGAGCTGTCAGTGCCACTGATGCTAGGGATTGACCAAGACGGGATGACACTGACAGCTCACTCCACGCATGTCTTCACGGTGATAAGTATAAACAGAATCGACATGCTGTAGTGCTATTCTGTAACCATGTCACCGTGAAAACTTAGGTGAAGTGAGCGTGGAGTGAGCTGTCAGTGCCACTGTCGCTAGAAATTGACCAAGACTGGATGACACTGACAGCTCACTTCTTCACGCAAGTGTTCACGTTGAGATTTTTACAGAATCGACATGCTGCTCGCTGTTTTCTAATATCACAGGATATATAAAAATAAAAGTCTTGACTCACTCACTCACTGACGCACTGAGTGTACCCGAACCTGGACCTAGAAAGCTGAAATTTGCACAGAGCCTTCGCATGCCAATATTGGGCAAATCTCACCGTTAAGACTTGCGTGGAGTGAGCTGTCAATGACATCCCGTGTTGTTTAATCCCTAGCATCAGTTCCAATGATGCGATTTCACTCAACGCTCACTTCACCTAAGTTTTCACGGTGTGGTGGTTACAGAATAGAGGTGAAGGAACGCTGGATTGTTCTAAATACCCACGGGTTAGGGAATATAGACCGCACGAAGTCGCTGGCAAAGTGCTAGTCACTGGAACAAAAAAAAACTTTTCTGTTCTATAATCCTTATATTTCAGAACATTTTACTTCAGGTAATTAAATTCTCCCTTTCACACCAATACGGAAACCATTTCCTCGTTCATTTTTACTACATCTGAGTACAGACGCTATCTGATTCGGGGGAAAACGTTAATCTAAAAAGGTTTTAGGCCTGAATAATAATAGTGAATAGTGAAAAATATTGAATAGAGTGTCTTGGCTAAGCTCAGTTTATATTAGTGTTGAAGATGAACCATAGGACTACGAAACGACTTTTAAAACAAAAAGAAGGATTTTTGAAAGTTTTGTTATCTTATTTTATGTAGTCGAGGCAACAGAAGCGCCAAACCTAAGATATCTGTCTTAAAACTTGCGGAAGAAACTCAGGACCTTGAGTTCAAACACCAAAGTAGCCATTGACAATCTGGCAAAAAAACAGTTAAGATTTTTTTTACGAATTTAAGTCAACATAACTGTAATTTATCTACCTGAAACATTGGTTAAAATATAATTACAACCACCGAAAACAATTGTTCTCCACAATAATACAATAATCCTATGATAGTAGATCACAGCATAAAAATTCTACGAATGCCTGGCTCCAAGAACAATCAGTGCGTCTATTTCGCTCACAGTAATGTAATTACAATGTCGCCGTTATTCGCGGAGTTTCTACCTTACGCTGACTAACCTTCGCTTAGCTCACGTTAGGAACTAGTGGGGTGATGAAAATATTGTGGAAATGCAAGCTTAATATAACATGAACTAGAGTCTTAAATATAACTGGCGAAATGTGGCTGTATTATAGGTATACTTCTTCTACGTTAATCTTCAGGAATTAAAAAGCGTTGCATAATTTTAAGTCTAAGTCAAAGCATTTATTTCAAATAGACACATAAAAGGCATTTTTGAACGTCAACATTTACATTAAAATGGAATTGATTCTAGGCGCCCCTTCCAAAAGGTAGTTTCGTATGGAGAAGAAGGGGCAAGAAACTCCACCGTTACTCTTTTAAAATGTTTAACAATATTATGCAAACATTAATTATATTTTTAAATGTGAACACGATGCATCAAGAATAAAAATACTATACCACAGTAGGTAAAAAGAATTTAAAATAAAGCAAAGACAGATAAACCAAACGTGATAGGTACATGGTGCTCACATCTTTACAAACATTAAAAATTTTGGAGCTCAAACTATCATATTTTATGTAATGATAATAATGAGAATTCAATCAACTATAGAAATACCTTAAAATTATTCCACTGAGCCGTGTATTTTGCAAAATTTGGTGGTCATTCGATTCAACAACGAGCATCAAACGCATCGCCTGTTTTGAACCTAAACATTTGCTTCTACCTCGCCTTAATGAGACATGTTACACATCTGAGTTCGAATCGAGTAAGAAAAGCGGGGAAGCGTGCGTTTTATTTGATTTTAATACTTTACAATTAAAAATGTTTTTTTGTTAAATTAACACTTAAATCCAAGCCTTTAGTGGAATTTTCTTCGCATGAATTGCTCTAACGTATTACTCTCGAAGTTTCGAGCAGTTTTCAGTTCTTTCTGTGTCTCAGTTTTTAGTGCTCGTGGCAGTTGAGTTTCGTGTTCACAAAGAGCTAAGCTAACTGCTTTCTAAACTTTATTTATCTACTAACGTTTATATTTATAATTCTAGGTTAGACAACGTTTTCATAAGCTGTCAGATGCCAGTATTCTTAACTTTTATACAACTAATTTTAAAATTCCGAAAAGTCTTATGCTATTTCTGCCACTTTAAGGTGTGTTGAAGAGACAGAAAAAAAAATGAAGTTCTTAAAGAGAAGTTTAGCGTCGATTGAAAAAATTGGGGGCGAGCCTCGTCGAATTGTGAAGCTTGGTTTGCAATTAGTAACAAATTCCTGTTAATTTTACAGGAAAAGTAACAGAAAAAGCAGGCGTAAGTAAAGTCAGGGAATAAAATTGTTTAGCAAAGTGACTACTAACTTAATTTTTCCGTATTATATCACTACTATCAAGCTTTGACAGTTGTTTGAAATGGCTATAACACGGCAAAGGATGATGGGTGTTTTGGTACACTCCCGCCTCTCAACAGCAATAATTGTAGTGTCGTTGAAAAGGTATTTTCAATAAGAACAATATATGTTCCCTTGCTATACCGTACATTACTTTTAGATGAGTGATGAATGGAATGAAAGAAGTTAAAGCATTAAAAACACTACTGCATTGTTCCAATGGTACTTAAAGTAAAATGAGCTTAATGGACTGATGGTGTGGAAATGAATCGAGTGACGCGGCCCTTGTTGGCTGTAACGAGAACGCCTGGCTGACTTGATAGCCCATTGCCCAACGCGCCCAACTGAACTAATTGTTATGAGTTGAAATGAATGTATGGCGTAAACTGCTGAATTCCAGAATGTGCGGTTGCACCGTACAAACAATATTCACTACCGCGACTTTTACCAATAGGTTTTCCGTTAGTCCGGAGTAATCCCGGTATGTGAACGTGACTTATTTTGCAGAATTTTATTTTTAATTGATTCAGTCTTTTTTTTTTTTACCAACTCAAGTAACGCTTACTACACGAAATGCCATGTATTGTTATAAAATGTGTTATCTATAAATTATAATAAATGCATAGTAGGTGATGATGATGACGGTGACGATGATGATGTCCATCGAAAATATTTGATATTGATAGATCCTTGCAAAACAGTTAATTCGGCATTAGTGAACTATTAATAGAAAATAATCAATAAAAATTAGGTTTCAAAATAACTCAAAACCAACAACGGCAAAACATAAAAGACAACATAAAAATACCTTTTGCACCCAACAGCAATAATTTTTATATGATTTTGAAATGCTGTTGATGCAGGTACCAGTTTCCATACATTATTGCCTATCATCCTTTGTTTAACAATTAATTTCGTTGTCTGTATCTAAAACTGCTATATTTTTACCGCAAGGTTTCAGTACTAAATTCGAAATTCAAAGTCTCAAAGTCTTTGATATCGGTCAAAAGCATACTTTACAGAGTATGTCAACTGAGCAACACAACAATCGTACTAAATATACTGAACATGGTAAACAACTAAAGTGAAGCTACAGTTTTGAAGATCAAAGGGGAGGAACGTTTTTTAAGCACGAGATTTGGCCTTATGGTCAAACCATAAGCAAACTCAATGCAGTTATTTCAAATAAACCAATTACAGGCACTTTTGAATTGTCAAGGTCCGTCGGCCAGAAAGATGAAGCTAGTTGCCCATTCCAAAGCATAGTAGGTACATAAACAGAAAAACCGGCCAAGTGCGAGTCGGACTCGCGCAACGAGGGTTCCGTACAAACCTGTAAGGTATACAGCATGTAACGAAAACCCTGTCCGATCCTGAAGGGTATTATTTGGTATCGTACTGCGTACACAAATACGTTATCATGTAATGGATACGATATTATTATTTTTCCCCTATGAAAATAATTAATTTAAAAAATTAAAAATAATCATACCAGCGGCAACACTGACCGCACGACAAAGTTCACCTACAGTTTCGTGTCAATGAAGCCGCCTGAGCGAGGAAGTGCTTTGTCGCCCAAACAAACTTAGGACCATAGAAAACTACGTTATGCCTACGCGTACGCTGACATTTTATTGTAGGCATAGACGCATAGTGACCCTGATTTCTGACCTTCTGTTTATCAAGAAACAATTATTATTGAGTTAATGTGATGAGATTTTGGCAATGTACCGACTGTAGGTATCAGATTATCGAAACATTTATTTGTTGCATACCTCGGAGATCGTGTTCCACATGTCTGCCTCGAACATTAGTACACATTCGACAACTTTTTATTAAATTTGCACGTACTCTTCGCAGCGCACTTGTGAGTGAGTCGAAACCTTCCACAATCCGAGCTCTTACTTCGATTTCCGAATCACACTCACTCACAATTAAAAATCAACATATTCAAATATTCTTGATTGGAATTAGACATTGTTCGCGATAGTGGCAAGTGATACGTACGGACATCCGATCGCAAGCTATCTCCACGTGAGACTGGCGACAAACAAGTAGCGTGCCAGTAGGCAACCAGCCGGCTACATCAAAGGATCGAAGACTCGTTAAAAGAGTAACTACAGCGCAGCTAGTGCAGGGCGGCGTCCTTTGAAATAAAAATAGGTAAAATTAAAAGATTTCGCCGGCCGGTGGAGTGTTGTCAACTTATGCAAATTTACCATATTTACTGTTAAATTTCGAATGGTTCATAAAAATAAAAAGTTTATAAATTTTTTTTTTTGCAAATTTTTTTAGTACGTATGTTAAACCAGGAAATTGGATCGGACAGGGTTTTTGTTACATGTTGTATAAAACCTGAGTATTTGATATCAATTTCAATTTAATACCTCTACGGGTTCATGAGGTAAGGGGTAGTAAGTATAAAATTATAAAAAATATTTTTAAGAAATTATGTAACTAAAAATTTACGGATTTCGCAATTTTTTCTTTATCTGTGCTATAAGATGTTCCTTCGTACCAAATTTCAAGATTCTGAGTTAACGGGAAGTACCCTGTAGGTTTTGATTCCATTGCGAGTGTCGAAAATTTGCGACATAAACGGCTGTATCGTTTGATTGCGTTGGCTTAGAAGTTTGATTTTTCACAGTTCAAACGGAGAGTAGACCTGAGTATTTGATATAAATTACAGCTTGATACCTCCACGCGTTCCTGAGAAAAAGGGTCTTGACAGACAGACAGACGGACGGACGGACAACAAAGTGATCCTATAAGGGTTCCTTTTTTTCCTTTCGAGGTACGGAACCCTAAAAACGGGCAAGAGACTTCACGGAGACTCTTTTAAATCAAAAAATGGTCACAAAATATTGGTTACATCATTCATGTTGAATATATGCATGTGAAAACGATGCTGAACGTTAAAAGCGTCCGTAATAAAAAGATGAAAACAAATAAAAAAATAAATGAAATTGAAATAAGCCGTGGCAGCTAAGAAATCACCAGTCCCTACTGATGGCGCCCGTTCACGAACATGACGCATGGATTAGCACCATTAAGCTCAACCATTTTGAAGGGAGCTAAATGATCCAACACATGCGCTACATCAACGAGATAGTAGATTGAGCATGAAATACTCTCAGCCACCAAGGCACATGTCAATGTAAGACGTACCCAGTAAATGGTAGCTTTATAGTATTATTGAGATATGTGGAACAGGGTGTAAAGTACACTCATACTCTTGGAAAAGGGAGGATCCTCCGACCAGATGGGTGTTGTATCTGGTGGGCAACTGCCCAACGATTGATGTCGGGACACTGTATATATGCTAATTGCGTGGTTAACTCTGCTTTCTCGATGCAGGATTTTGCACGACATCAGTGTGATACGTTGTTCGCATGTGGCGATGTAGATGCCGCCACAGTATGTACCATACATAGTACTCACATATGTCAAGTCAACAATCATCATGCCTAGCCCTTTCCCAAAAATGTAAGGGTTGGCTTCCAGTCTAACCTGATGCAGCTAAATACCAGTACTTTACATTGACCGATTGCCTATCTGACCTCCACCACCCAGTTACTGGGTACACCATACCCTTTGTTAAAACTGGTTTTTAGACTTTTGACCTTCTGACTTACCCGTAACGACTGTCAAAGATCTACGAATGACAGCCGGGAATAATGGCTCGAGTCTTGAGACCCCTGTCTCACTAGAGGTGGATGGATGGTTGATGAGTCAACGGACTGACCTCGGCAAGCGTTGCTTCACCTTGATGATCGACCCGTGCAGCTGTTATAGTCAGTCACGAGGCCCTACGAGTTCGTGCTGAAATGGGAGGTTAAAAACACATCTTTTAATTTAAAAACGCAGCTGGCCCCGCTGAACAGGTGTCAAAAACCACTCACAACTTCTAGCCCAAAAAAAAGCAAGCCGTGCTTTTCTACTATTTTCCATACAAACTTCAGGAGCTCCGTACGAAAACCCAAACGTTTAAGTTTGCAATTTAATTCCTTCATGTTTAGCAATTTTATATGTAACGAGCTGTTTGTTACAAACCTCAGGGATCTGGTCAAGGTTTTGTACCTATCTTTTTATCTTTTTACGGGTACCCAAAGTTGGCACATTACATTATTTAGCTGGGTCTGCCAACTGACCGAAAGATTTCTATTTGAATATTTCACTTTTGCAAGAATTTTATTTTGGAAACACCGTGTAATCTTCATGTTTAACATGAGTTTTTTTTTATTTTTATTAATGGCATCTCGCAGGTCAACCTATGAGGTTGTCGTCTGCTTAGACGGACTTGCCTGTGGTTGCCCTAATAAATTAAGGCCTCCAGCCAGGACTTAAACTTATGTACTAACTTAAAAACTAAGCGACCACGCTAAGGGCACCCCCTTCGGGGTACGAACCTCGGCTTAGGGCGTCGCTGGGAGAGGGCAGCAAGGGACTAGCTGGGTCAGGATTTGAGTGATTTAGGGACGAATTTAAAGCTACAGGCTCAGCGGCGCGGGCTGGCTCGAGCAAGGGTCGGGAGGGTTTTTCTTTTTCTTTTTGTTCCATTGATGAAAATGTGAAACTTATTTTTAATTAATTAATTTGTGTTTCTTTTGCTTGGTCTGTGTGAACACGTGCCCGCGGGCTAAAAGCGTAACATAAATTCGAACGAATTCAAAATTAAAAATTGTTTCGCGTTTCGTTTTTATTGTTTCTCGTTTCGTTTTTATTGTTTCCCGTTTCGTTTCTACACTTATATCTGTAATTCGTATAGTGTTCATAAAAAAGAGTATTCTTAGCTTATTCATATCTTCAGCTACACTAATTGCTTTATGATAGTAGTACTTTCGTTTAAAAATCGTTCGACTTTACATTGTCTTCACGTCACGCGTTCGTACTAGGCCTGTGATCAGCAATAAAGTTAATATTGTATTCCTTGTGCAGGCCACTTTAGTGTTGAACATTATAATTTTACGAGGGCTTTTACTTTTTTCTATTCCATTAAATTCAAGGAGTAGTATTTTTTTTTGTTTTTTCTGCCTAGCGTTATTTTACGAAAAAGACAAGGAGGTTAATATTTATTTGTAAAGATTTTTGCGTCAGAAAGCAGAAATTTATGTGAACGGATACAAGTAGGCATCTGCCAATTTCCTCTCACAATCAGTTCGGATGAATACTGTCGAATGTGTACAAATCTGTAAGTGGCAGATAGGTTGGGTATTCGTATTGATAACATCAACTGAAACGTATATGTAGGCTTCCAATGTGTACAGGCACTTACTGCGCTAAGTTCAAGGTTCCTCGATAAAAGGCTGTTACAGAGTCATTTAAGAAAGATGCCTGACAATCTACTGTTAATCATATTGGCATTCTATGGGGTCAGAACATTAGTATTTCACTAACAGCACCGACTCGAACGGCACGTGACCGAATGATACGGTACCTAAAATATTCCACTTACAGCACCGAAACAAAATTTTGTTAAGTGCAGTTCTATGGAACAGTTTTGAAATATTACTTTTATCCCACGAACGACATCACAATCGTTCGTGCTCGCTTCAAAAGTTAAAAGTGTTGGCACGAGCTCATGCTTTTAAAACTCGTATTTTCTAATTATATGTAAAACTTATTGCTTGCGCAAAAGGTTGTTTTTTGGTTGACCTTCTTTCATGACGGGACGATCTGTATGAAATTAGCTCGTTCCATGTTCAAAAGATTAGGCTGTCCGCATGGTTGGTGGTGAGGCTGACAGTTCAGGGATTACTGGACTTAAGTTCGTCATTTGCGGAGGCTCTAGTCGGCGTCGATGTTCAGGCTGAAAACATTTAATATGTTTCATGCACGTTGGTCAGAATGAAAGGCTCACCGTGCTTTAGTTCAGTATGAAGTCCTTCCTTTAACTTAATCTACAGTCGACTGCACATCGGTGGTTACAGTTTTACATTGAGCTGGTCTAGCGCAGTACGAAGTTTCATGTGTTTAAAAGGCCGTATACTGATTTTGTTAACATTAACGTTCGGCCTACCGTACATAATTTAACAAATGTCCGTTGTCGTTATAAACACTCGAGATCTACGAAGTTTTCACATTAACTGTACCATTACGAGTATCTTCATTAAACTTATTTTCGTTTTTTTTCGTAACTGCTTTAAACAAGAATTTGTATTCATCTACCTCCTATCTCCAGCATCGCCCAACTATGTTTATTTAAATCTTGCATACAAACAACAAATGCTAAATCTAACGTGTTGTTCTATGAAAACCAATTGTTTCAGTAGAATAGTTCCACGATCACCTCCCTTTGTGTAGAGCAATTAGATTTGATACCACGTGTCTGATCCGTGTCAGGAATTAATAGGATATTATACGATAGTGACGATGACGTGAGGTTCAGAGATCTCATCGGATGACAGATACTCGTACCTAATGGAAGGTATATATGGTTATACATAAACCACCTGAGAAATTGGTGCGGCATTTATGCTCTATAAAGCTGTATAAGAATAAGGTTTAGGGTGTGGAATTGTACCTAGAGCAGAAAAATCAGCATTTACAATAGAAAGTAGTTAAGTATTTATCAGTAAGTAAAAAATCGCACAGGAATCATTTTCCTGTTTAACAAAACCAATGAGCTGATTGTTCTAAAACAAAGAAAAAACCATACTCAGTCACGTTTGGATACAAAATAAAACTTACTTCTGCAATCAGATACTAATACGAGTACCTACTAACACGCAAAGCAAGTATATTGGACAGATAAAAGAAACTAGTGCGGCCCGCGGGCCTCCGCCTCCGTCAGAAACGAATTTCCTTACGCGATTATATATGCGTACCTTTATAATAGAAAGAGACAGAGATAGAGAAAATGTGCCCTCTCGTTTAATTTCTAGAAGCACTAATTAAATGTCGCCATCTTGGATTTTAATTAAGACCTCGCTATCGGCTTTAGAACCCCGAAAAACCATGAAAACTATCTCTCTCTTTCTGTCTCTTTCTATCGATTTAACTAAATAAAAATCATTTGCCAAAAGTGTTTGTCCGCGCATCATTTTAAAGCGGCTGCACTTAATTGGCAAATTATTATTTTTTTGCATGAAAAAATCCCCCGGGAAAGTCGGAAATGTTGATGCTATTTTTGTATGAACCTATTTTGCGACCCGGGCATGAAAAGCTAGTTGGATATAAAAAGTTGCAAGAAGCCATAACGCTTTTTCGTCTACTCCTACCGCCAAGCCGCGTTAAAGAACTTCGTTCTAGAAAGCATCAACGAGTGGCTCTCTCTACCTAATTATACGTTCGATGCATCCTGCATGCTTAGCACGAGCGCCCTAGAGAAGCGTATTGTCGACGGAAGAGTAGACAAAAATGGCGTTTCTGTGTAGACAGTAGAAAGTTTTCTACTGTCTACACAGAAACGAAACGCAATTGTACGGTAAAAATGGGTAGTTATACACATCACTAGCAACTAACCCGTTGCTATGAAAAATGACTGTCTATAAAGCAACCTGAGTCTTAGTGTGTCCTCGTGCTCGCGAAAAAGAGATTTCGAGGAGCGTAGAAAGCGATTTCTATTCTACAGTAGAGTAGAAACAGAAAACGCCATGCTAAGCCTGCTGGGTAGTCAGCCCCGCGTCCACCTTGCTGACTGTCTAACTACGTACAAACATAAATAGGAAATTCAAAAAAAAAAAAGAGTATATCAGGTTGCGTTTTTTTGTTATTACGTATACCTACACATAAACCTCCCGGAGCCAATTATCTAAATGAAGCTGAAAACCATGTCAAAATCCGTTGTGTAGTTTACACTTAGAAGAAAGACGTGGTTACGAAAAGCGACTTTAATTACAATACAGTGTGAGACAATATATTGTGGAGATTTGATAAACTTCTGCCACAGAAATTAAAGTTTCTGAAAGTTTAATTAAATTAAAACAGTTCACTCTTGGAATAATGTAAAATGACAAGAATCGATAATGACCAATCAGTCAATTCATTTCCGTCGAAATTCTAGATTTAGATTTAGAATAAGTCATATAATGTTCCCACTGCTGGGACATAGGCCTCCTCTCTGTGAGAGGGAGTGGGCAGTAATCCACTACGCGGGCTCAGTGCGGGTTGGTAGATGTCACATGTCTTCGAATTTTTGTTTCTTAGACATGCCGGTTTCCTAACTATGTTTTCCTTCACCGTTTTTGAGAGCAGTGGTGACGAAATAATTGACACAAAATAAAGCGCCTGTCTGCGTTCTAACCTACGACCTTCAAAAATAAAACTTACTAATCTAATTCCCTTAATAACTGTGGCTAATAATGCCAGTAACGCTAGTAATATGTATTGTGACTGCAACTTTTCCTATGTATATAAACTTACCTGCGAAAGAGAAAACTAAGGTAAAGTTGGTCCTGACCCAAACTTAATATTAAAAAGGTTTGCGCAAACTTTCTATGAAAATAAAGACGTAAGTCTAATTACAATTGGATTCACGTTTGGAACATAGCAGTCAGATTCAGGCAATTTTATGAAATATATAAATGAAAGGTCCCCGGATACAATTTGAAGTTCTAATACCGGTCATCTAGAGGTCAATACACGTCTTTGAGCCTCTGTCATAGAAAAGCTACCTTCGATTTTTCCGTTTCTTTTTTTATCTATCTGAGTAGGTAAATACTTAGTTCAGATAGGAATTTGATCTTTGTTTGTTTTACACTCTGTTTGCGAAGATTTTAAGGGCGTTTGCTAATAGTTCGGTTTAGATTTTTGCATTTGATATTTATTTTACTAAAATAAGTGGAGAGTTGCAAACGGGAGTTTAAAGAAGATTAATGCCATTTTAATGATAAGTGTTTAGACTTTGGTTTACCCTATAGGACCCTTTGAGACTCGTCTCGCCTCCATTTCTGTAGCCATGAATGGTCTTGGCTTATTCTGTGTCTTACTACTTCTAACATGCTTTTTAGGTTGGGCTAAATAGCAACAACCGCACGTATCCAGGTTGCTGAAGGGGGACCCAGCCACCCTAGATAATTTAAAAGCACTATCGACTAGATCTCAGGATGAATTAGAATTTCTACCACAATAACCGTCAATATTTTCGATTTGCACGTCAAAGTCACAAACAGACCTCCAAAACACGATTACCTCCCATAATTTCAATGATTGGCGTGAGATATCGAGGAACTAGTGACCCAAAAACTACAATCATACAGTTTATTGACTGTACCTACCGAGAGTTCAAAGTCATTTTGTTCCCTGTTTATTTTTATTTTCAGTACTATGTTATTCAAGCATTTGCAACTGCAACTGTCAACTGCCCCATTGGTCTCGTGGTCGCAAGCGCGTTTCTTGAGCGTGGGTTCCTGGGTTCGATTCCCAGGTCGGGCAAAGTGTTACTGAGTTTTTTCTATTACGAATTTCTCAGTAACAGTGTGATATCCTCATGCCTTTGTAATCCGTTGGCCTTATGAGTCTGCGCCCACACTTGTGCACTACAATATCGATGGCTAGTCTCCTCTGAGATTGCCTGCCATGACCGAATTTCGGTCAGCAGGACTAACATTATTATTATTCAAGCATTTATTTACATCCTAAAGTTTCTGAAAGAGATCGCTTTTTGCGTAAGATTCCATTGTATTGTTTATGTATCCTTATCTGTTTGTTAGCCTGTTAAGTACTCTTGCTTTCAATATTTTTACAGTAGATACAATATGAGTCAAAGGTTCCATAGGCTGGCTCTGGTCTGTGATCAGCCTTACGGGATGAAACGTGACCACCGATTGTGCTTTCTGAATAGATAATCTTCAATTATCAATCTGTCTGTCTACTGTTTTTTTTTTACCCGACTACGGCGAAGCAAAAAGGAAGCTTATGATTTTGACCTGTAGGTATGTATGTATGTTCATCTGTTCCCTTATAACTTCTAAATGAATTATCGTAATATAACAAATAGCTCATTTGTTATACGTTGGAAGCATCTTGATCGTCCGCTGGCTATCGGTGGTGTGACATCACATTAAATTGAATACAGCGCCCTCTAGTGGACATTAAAGTCATATTTTTTATTTATATGATGCCTTGTTGGTTGTCAAATTAAAAGACTCACACACACACACCCACATCTCAAACTCATATATATGTATTATATTGCTATTCGCAAAATAATTGAAATAAAAAGTAAAACCCAACGACGACAAAAACTACAACTAATAACATATCCCAATTTATTTGGGGTCGCTGCAACTCTAATATGTCTTCGTCTTCGATAGTTCTCTATTAGTTGTCATTTTCAAATTTATTCTTACGCAACACATGTCAACCGATTTCCACACAACTTCTCAGTAACTGGTACGACTTTTTGAGGCGAACCAATATTTGCCACACTTTCACGATAGGTGATGTAAAATAAAACAGGAAACTGAAAGGAAATTGTAAATTGGTGAATTGTCGGATTTATGCCTGTTACCTGTCGTCTGTCGATTTTATTAAGCCCTTGGTCGCTCAGGACGCCACTCTAACGTCGCGTTTCTTTACAACTTTTTTATTTGTCTACGACCTTATCGTAACTTTCCACAGGTAATGTCATTGCCATACTTTTTTGATTTTACTAAAGAGCCCTCTCATAAGATTTAGAAGCTCTCATAAAAATGCCACCATCTTGGATTTTCATTTTGACCTCGATATTGGTTTTAGAACCCTCAAAAACCATGAAAACTATCCTTCTATTTCTGTCTCTTTCTATTTCTAAAACTAATTGCTTTGTAACTTCTTTCCACAGGTAATGTCATTGCCATTCATTTTGACGTTAGCGTCTGTCGTTAACGCCATCAGAAACATTTTTTGTCTAGGCAGGTACTTCGGTCGCAACGGTCGGTCAGTCATATCGTACCAGTTTTAAGACAACATCACTTGAAATCAGATGCAAAATTATTCATTCTAGCATACTTTGTTCTATATCTTTTAAACCTTCAACTTCATGACATTAAAAGACAACTTTTTCATGTAAAGTGATACTTTTGTTAGATATTAATTTGTCTACGTATTCACATAGGAGTATATGTATGACTGACAAGGGTAGACGTCTTCTAGCATGTACAACAGTGACATGAATACGAAAGTCTCTCAGAATGTACTCACTTGGGGTAAGTAGTATCTTATTAAGGAGGTTTTTTGCAATTTGCAGATGTGTCAGGTTGTACGTTGAACAAGATTCGCGACCGTAACAAGTATGTATTTAAATAATTATAATCATTAGGATTGTTCGTTCGTTCTTTTAAACATCGCAGCAACGGATTTTGATGTATAAATGGCCTCCATTTGTATAATCATTTACAGAATTAATTCCCGATTGTTTAAAAATGTAAGTTTTTTATATTAAACTTCGATTTGTCAAGTCATAAACCGTGCTCTCAGCTACTGTAATACAATAAAGATAATTAGATAAATATCATAAAGAAGCATAAGTACTTGAAACTGATTTATTATAAAATAAACTCTAAAATCGAGGTATTATGATAAATCACATCGCAGTCAGGTTAAAAATACTAGCCACCCCAAACGATTGCAAAACTCATTATTTAAAACGATTCCAGAGAATTGCAGAAAAAACATTAGGGAACATTTTTCACAGCTTTGAGTCTCGTGCACACTGGCGCGACGCCACCGCGACACAAAGGCACCGCGTGTCTTAGCATATTTTGGAATGATATCTTAGTCATAGCTAGTTTATTCCGAACTGCTCGCAGATCTACCGACGAAATTTGATGGACGGCGCGACGACAGACTTTAACCCGCAGTTTGACATCCAAAGTGACAGATTAGCAAATAGTTACCTACATAAGCTTAGCGCATGCTTACATAAGCAATTCCAGTTACCATTCCATCCATCTTCTGTTCAGTATGCTTGAACATTTGTCTGCAGATTTTCAATTCTGTATTCTAAGCCTTCACTTGAGACAACGCTTCAAGCCGCTGCGAGAATAAGTTTAGAGCCCGAACACACGTACCACAACAAAACACGTGGACGAGAATAGTTTATTCACACGGACCTCATTTGACGGTCAAAATCCACCGGGTGGGTGATACCGACCACATTAAGGCCACTTATCAGCCACAATGCAACCAGCGAGACCGCGTACATTGCAAACACGAAATGTCTGTCTGCAAACTCTAGCCACAACGCAACTGTACGAGTAACGCAACTGCAAGAAGTTGTGACACTTAACCACTGTTTGCCCACATTTTTTCGCTGCGACAAAATGTGTAGTGTGATTGTAATGAACAGGCCCTTATATCATTCCACACACAAAAAAAAATACACTTTTGGAACACTACTCTACTAAGATTGTCTTACGCAAATGCAAAAGCATGAATACGAAAAAAAAAACATCCTACCACCGATAAATTTACGGGCTCGAAAAGCAGTCGAGCGTTCTACCATAATAAATATGAAAAGAACGGTTCATTAGGTGTTTGAGGCCCTTGAATGCCTCGAAGTTGGGTTTGTATTAAACCAACAAACCATTTTATAACTTAGTTTGTTAGGGTATTGTGTCCTTGTGTGATTATTTATAACATGCCTTACGAGCGTGAAGGTCATCTTCACCTGTCGTAAATGCTATGCTTTATATTTTAGCGACCAGCCCCTACTTTGCACGGTTTAATTTTAATTCCAATATTATTAAAATAAAATAATAAATTATATAAACGTGAACATAAAAAAATGGGCAAAAAAATGCGTCAAATAAATTTATTACGGACAACAGTGATCCTGTGATATTGTGTTAGTATTACAAAATAACTTTATATATTCCAGTTTTAGTATTAATGATACAAAAATAGTTAGGTAGTTAATAATGCAATTCATGTAGAGGACCACCAGACAAGAAAACGTGATTCCTAAAAAGTCTAAAGTCAAAAGTTTATTGCGAACTAAGTGTACAATGATGGTTTTATTTTATGTTAGCACTTATGACTTAGCAGCCTTTTACAAGCATTGCAATTATCATTCGCCTGCCCTTATTATCCTAAATTGGCATGCATTAAACATTACTATTACATAGATATCACCTTCCATATTAGTGCAATTAAATTGAGAAATTATAGTTACGTCAAAATTAAAAGTCAATGAGTTTAATACTCGTAAGCAATATTAATGTCATCCCTTTGAGGTAGTACAAATGAAAATTATAATATGAAGTTAATAGGATAGACTTAATCTTATTGTTTGTATAAGACGATCGCCACTTTTGTATATGAGAGAGAAAAAAAACCCTACCTGAGCAACGTCCGCATAAACTGCCTATTATTTGGAGAATAGCTCTCCACGACAACTCTTTTATTACCTACACATAAACCTCCCGGAGTCAATTATCTAAATGAAGCTGAAAACCATGTCAAAATCCGTTGTGTAGTATACACTTAGAAGAAAGACGTGGTCACGAAAAGCGACTTTAATTACAATACAGACATTGTGGAGATTTGATAAACTTCTGTCACACAAATTAAAGTTTCTGAAAGTGACAATTAAATTAAAACAGTTCACTCTTGGAATAATGTAAAATGACGAGAATCGATAATGACCAATCAGTCAATTATTTCCGTCGAAATTCTAGATTTAGACTTAGAATTAGTCGAATCAAATTGCGGGTTTCGGTTTTGTTTGAGATGTGAACTTTGTGGTTAAAACCTTTGTAAACTTAATAATAAAATATGGCTTAGGATGATTCAATCTACAGTCAGCCTGTAATGTTCCCGCTGTTGGGACACGGGCCTCATCTTCGTGAGAGGCTGTGGGCCACAAACCACCACGAGGGCCCAGTGCGGGTTGGTGGATGTCACGTCTTCGAATTTTTGGGTCTAAGACGGCGGTTCCTTGTTCTAGTTAATTTGAACATTAGCACCTTTTTTCTGTTCTATTATTACCATTATTATGTGCTTTGTATGAAAAAAATCGACTTAAGGAACTAGACAGGGGTTGTAATGATACTTTCACTTATCAGTCCGATCACATTTTTAAACTAAACTAACTGAAGATATGTTCCCATGAATGTAGAAGCAACGGCTATCGACGGTTTGCCAAATGACATGAAATATAGTTCACCGCACTTAGCCGTACTGTCACGTAATGATATACCGAGATAACGTCGAGAAGCGGTTTGTCCTGCAATGTGTTAAAACATAGATCTCTAATTTAATTTACTATTTGTCACCATTTGACAATATAAATAATAATAAAAACCTGCAGTCTTGAAAAATCAATAATTTTATGGCGGAAAAATATATGTTATATAAATGAAGTCAGTTAAAAATGAATAAACAATACGTGCCCAGCTTTTGGCTTTGGAACAATTCCTAAAAATCGCACGAAATACTCCCGTTCAACGAAGAACGAAGACACGAAAATAAAACATTTCAAGCTGTACTAGATTGCATAGGAAACTCGTTACTTTTCACACGTGTACTCTGATCAAAACAGTCGATGAGTGTTGCCAGAGTTTAGCACTATTCGCTTTGAAATTAATTTAGTTTTCGGTTTATTTCGACGACCGCCGTATGTTGCTGTAAAGCTCTAGGGAGAACTGTTAGATTTAATTAATATTTTGACTCGACTAGTGATGGGTTCAAGAGAATATTCTAGGAACATGAAGTCGTATTTATGAGCGGAACAACACGGAAAGCCTTTCAGGAAGGTATTAAAATACAACCGAATTAATTGATTGCCTATGATTTATTTTCAGCTGAATATTAAGTGGGTAAAACTCATTGTAAAAGTGATGTTTCTTCGCTGTTGTGTTAATATGTTACTTGATAATTATTTTGCTTTTCAATCATGTTCAATCACACTGGTTTAAAACTTTCGACTTTTCACAAAAGGATTGATTAAGCGTTTACTACTACATATTAGGTACATATTACACGGAAAACGTGTAAGGGCTGTGGATACCAATTAGGCAGTCGATCTATATAAAATACTGGAATTCAGATGCATCCAGTTGGTTTGGAAGCCAAGCCCAACTAAGTCGGGGAATGGCAGCCTGATTTATTTCGTGGCTTGCAAGTGTCTATTCCGCAGCTCTTTGAAAAATATTCTAAGTAACTTCATCTCAGCGGATCAAATTATCATGAAACGGCTAAAAGTGTGTGTTAAACTAATAAAAATAAAAAAACTCAATTGCATCAATAAAGCCTTGTACAAACAAACTGCCGCACTGGCACGACGCCACAACGCGACACACAGGCACCACGTGTAGCGCGACGAGTGGTGCCCTTGTGTCGTTATGTGGCGTCGCGCCTGTTTGCGGGAGCCTTAAAACTTGGAATCGAAAATCAATAAATGATTTTGTGTTTTATATGTCAAGCAGATAATTTATTACAAATATGTACTTACCTACAATATATCTGTTCATGTTTGTTTTCATACCAATATTTCGTTCAGCTCTAATGTCCGTTTACGTACCTATATGTTATTGCAACGGTTCGACTTGCAACTCTCGGCGCTAAACTGAACGTTGAAAATCCAACGTGCCATATTGTTAAGGCGTTGCATTTAGGTGTGACCTAGTATTTGTGAAAACGAATAAGCTTACTAAGGTATTTTTGCTTCAATAATATTACATACTTACCTTCCTGCGAAAAATAAAATATAAACAGAATTGGTAAATAAATTATGTATCACATCAATAAGCCAATTCATTCAAGTTGTAAAAAGGCACTAAAATAAAAAATATTTCAAACTAGATTGAAATACAGACATCTCGTTTTTTTAACCACCTTTTCAAAGGCAAACCTTTTTAACTTTCATTAACATTCAGTCCAGAAAATAGGCCAGCCGTTTACCCTATTTTTTTGCTCTTGAAATTTTTCTCGGGTAAAACTTCAGAAGAAGGTTTAAGAAATTATTCTAGTCCAGCATACCTTTTTATCAACCCGGCCCATCGCAATATAATGTTTAAAATTCGCCTCAGACATGGAGATTAAGGCTCTTTGTACACGGCACGGTTTCTTTGCGGCACGGCGTATAAACCGCGCCGTAGAAAAAACGTGTCGTTCAACAAGCATCCATAGTGATCCATACACACTGACGACCGTGTGTGTACCTACAAAAGGCATTGTACCAGGTACTATTTAAAAGTAGGTAATATTTAATTTTAAAAAATTTTGGGAAGCACAAAACCCATATCCAGCAGTGGCCGTCCTTCGACTGATGAATGATGATGATTTTGATTATTATTTAATAATCATAATTGAAATTCCACGGGGTCTTACCTATAATATCTTTACCTATATTGATATAATAAGAAAAGTCCTGACTAACTCACTCACTGTCTGACTGATCAACGCCAAGCCCAAAACCTTGGAAAGCTACAACACAAGCTTCTTTATTATGTGACAAGAAATAAGTCCGGATTCCTACACGCGCGGGACAGAGTAATATAGGGCAGACGAAGTCTCTAGCATGCATAAGAATAAGCATAATCAGCCTTTAACGTTCCCACTGCTGAGACATAGGCCTCCTCTCTATGAGAGAGAGTGAGCCGTAATCCACCACGCGGGCCCAGTGCCGATTGGTAGATGACACACGTCATTGTATTTTTGGTTCTAGGACATGCCGGTTTCCTCGCGATGTTTTCCTTCACCATTTGGAGAGCAGTGGTGATGAAATTATTTACACAAAGTGAAGCGCCTGCCTGGATTCGAACTCACGACCTCTCGACTCACGCACCACTGCTCACTAGCATTGTTCCATTGTAAAAGTTAATCATTTTCATGAGAACCACACTTCCCTTAAAGTATGTCCCTTCTTAAACCTGCCCTACAGGAGCCACATGTATACATACAGGATGGTCAGTGTATGTATGTTCCGCGACTATTGATAGTTTTAGAGATAAAATTATTTTGCATGACATGCCACAGTTCTTGGTAAATTTCGTAGCCAAAGACGGCCTCTTAGGTACAGTTCACCCAAAAATTTATATGCTCTCGGAAGTTGCACGCGACTGGCTGCAAAAGTAAACTAAAAGAACAAATCAATGCTGTACGTAGGAGTATTAGTACTATAAAAAAGTTTCACATCTAAACCAATGATTGTGCACTCAACTGTACCGTACCATGCGCGGCTTCGTACACAGGCGTACGTTCAGAGGGCTCATAAAGTTTTGAGCAAACTGTACTTAAATTTATCATCAATTACATTTTAATAAGAAAACTGAGTAAAGCACCAACTTAGTTAGTACTACGAGTCGGTGTAGACTAAACTTTTCTAAGCAAGGCAAAATTAAATTGAAGTTGAGAAATTCACAAGTTTTTTAGTAAAAAGCCCTGCTGAGAGATTAAACGTACGCGATACTTCAAACTTTATATAAGTGAAAATGATCCTGCGCATAATCTATAAAGATTTATCTAGCTTTTTTTTAACACACACACATACATACACTCACGCCTTCTTCCCATGGGGGTAGGCAGAAAACACAGAACGCCACCTGCTACGCTACTTACATACTCCTTTTTCATTTTTCCTTTTTTTTTTAAGTCGTTTTAAATAGCTGTACTGGAGTTGTGCCTATCTATTTAATTAAAGTACAACTATTTAAAGCCGACTATAAGAAAAACAAGATTTCTTTAGTGTTTTACTTTTATTTTTAACCGAGTTCAACAAAAGAAGGAGGTTCTCAGTTCGTCTGATTTTTTTAAAATGTATTTTCCCTGACTATTCGAAGACGGTTGGACTTATTTGGAAAATCATTTTTTTGCTTGTTATGATGATGGCACCCTGAAGAAATCGAGAGAAATCTTCAAAAATAATAGGCACACCCAAAAATTCGTACCGATTTGGGTATTGTTTTGTTGTATTTACAACTAAAAAGTGAAAAATAAAGTAAAACATAGAAAAGCTCAACCAACCGACAACAAAAAACAAGTAATTTTTCACATTGTAGTGTTTTTTTTGGAAGTTGATTGTTCTACAGTACAACATTCTGTCCAAAAAGTATCGGGAATGGATGGTTTGTTTATGGTTCCAAATTCTATTTTTTTTTCTTGTTGTTAGCTTGGCACAACTGTTTCCCATTTTGGCGTGGGTTTGAGTTGCATCTGGTAATTAGATTAAATACACTTTTTTAAGTTAGATCATATCTAGTGTGTATTGCGAATTTCATAATGGACAAAAACATCGAATAGTTTCATCTTAAATTTTTCATCGCCAATGGAATTTCGTGTTCGGAGTCATTGAAAATGTTACAGAAGGCTTAGGTGAATCGACTTGATCAAAAACACGTGCTTATGAGTGGTAAAAGCTTTCAAAAGCGGTCGAGATGTGATGGAAGATTTGCCTCGCTCTGGTAGGCCATCAACGTCTTCAACTGAAGTTAACATCGCAAAAGTGAAGGAAATAGTGACTGAAAATCCTCATTCAAATTTGAGAGACATAGCCGCTGAACTTTCTGTGTATCACGATGCGATCCGTGTAATTTTAAATAATCACATGGGTATGGGACATGTTGCCGCTCGGCTAGTCCCAAAAGACCTGAATTTTCTCCAAAAACTCAATCGCATTAGAGTCGCTGAGGACATGCTAGAACGAATCAATTCCCCAACATTATTAAACGCATTGTATTAGTGACGAGACGTGATTTTAAGTGTTTAACATGCAAACTAGTCGACACCTTCTAACTGAACCGAAACCGAAAAAACCATGCCAAAGTCGATCAAAAGTCAAAGTCATGTTGACTGTTTTCTTTGACTGTCGCGGTGTTATGCACTCGGAATTATTTTATGCAAATTCACGGTAGGCGGTTGGTTGGTTTGGCGTAAGTGTAGTTTCTGAAGGAGCATACTTTGAAGGCGATAAAATAAATTTGGATGAATATCTATAATTTTGTGTATTATTGATCTTTTCCCGGTGTTTTCCTCATAGAGTAGTACATCTTGTATTGAAATGTGATGCGCTGCGGCTCGACGTTGCAGTAATATTGGGAGCCTTACTTAAAATAATCAGCATATAATGCTCCCGCTGCTGGGACACAGAGGAGGCCCCTCTGTGTTTTGGTTCTAGGACATGCCGGTAACCTCACGATATTTTCCTTCATCGTTTTCAGAGCAGTGGTGTTGAAATAATTTACACAAAGTTAAGCGCCTGTCTGGGTTCGATCTTACTTTTAAGTAGCGGCCGTTACCACTGCTATCTCGGCTGCCTTATTGCCATTAAATGTCATGAGCGGTTCATAAAATAAACCGTTTCTTAGAAATTGATAAATAATAAAGACTCTCGAAAGGATTTTTTTCGTGTCTTTTATGTAGCGAGACCCTGAAGAAGAATTTCGTAGAAGATATTTTCTTACAAGTCCAAAAGACGTATCGTCGCGCTTGTCGGCTTGATTTTGAGAGCTCTTACACCACACAACGCAACCTGTTCTTGGTAGTACAAGACGGACTTTGAGTTATGTACTTGAATTGCCGTCCAGTTTCAAATTTTTTTGGTTTAAATTTACATATTGGTAATTGCGTTCTGTTATCTATGAAGGATATCAAAGTAGTTGATGAAGTACATATAAAAAAAACATTTATTTGCTTAAAAAAGGTACAGAAGGTTGGTAAAAAGTACAAAATTGTTCTCCTATTCTGCCTTTAATTTCGGCGTGCAAATTTAAAATAAAATTCAAAAATATATTTAAATTAATTATTTGTCACAATCATGCAGTCATTAAACAGATAATCCATTAAAATTGTATTATTGAATTAAATAGATGTCAATATAACAATACAAAAATAATAATCATAAATTTCAAAAATAATCATGTCAATAATGGGAGAGATTCGCCACACAATAATAAAATTACTGAGAGATGTCAATATTAGACAGCAGCAGACATGGACGAATGCCATAAAATCATTTCTTTAACCTCTGCACAGAACCTCCTAATGTTTACGCAGAACATACGTAGCATCAGTTGTAATATTATTTATAATTGGAAGTTCTATTAACCAGAATGCAACTCAAATGTGATATAATTATACTGACGAAATGTTGGCTCTCTTGCACGTCAGTTATCCCAAACCTTGCGGGGTATGGTCATGTAGGAACTACAATCAACCCCAAGCAAAATTATGGCGTGGTAATCTATTACGATGAAAACCTTAGTCTTACTATAGATGAACCTGATATGCAGGAATGCGATTGTCTGGTGGCTGTAATTGACAACCGTTTTGCTATAATAGCATTGTATCGCTCTCCATCCTATAAAAACATAGAGGTATTTCTATCATAGCTAGATAAACTACTACAATCATTAACAGCCCTTGAACACATTATTGTAATGGGGGATATAAATATAGATATAAACCCTAACAAAATCAACATGGCTGGGGAGCGCTATCTAACATTAGTAGCCTTACATGGCCTTTTACCAGCTCACACTTTAATAACACGTAGTGGAAGTGACACTTGCTTAGATCATGCTCTAATAAAAACAAACTACCCCATCACCACTGTGGTACCACACACAACTTTAACAGATCATTAGCCGGTTCTAGTGAGCATGAATTTTAAGAAAACGCGCAAATTGATAGTAGCGCCAATAACTAAAGTTGACAACATAGGCTTGGAGCGAGACCTATTAGAGATCGTTTTTGTCCCAATTTATCAAACAGCAGACCCAAATGTATAAACTACCTTACACAATATTTACAAACCGCAATCGCTAATATTACTAGACAAACTACTTTCCCTAAATGCCATAGAATTATAAAACCCTGGATAACACAAGGGTTGCTACGATGTATTAGATATCGAGACAAATTACATAAAAAATTAAAATCATATCCGGAAAACGACATCTTAAAGCTAACATACACACGCTATAGAAATTTCTGTGATGCGATACTAAAAAGGGTTAAACGATCTTTTGAAAAAAACCTTCTTAAGTCTGCAAACAAAGACAACAAAAAACTTTGGACAGCAATAAAAGAAATCACTAACACGTCTAAAAATAAAATCATCCAAAAGAACTGCTAACGAAATCAACCTCTCCAGATACAGCACCTAACGAAGTAAATAATTACTTTATAAATGTAGGAAGTTCCTTAGCTAACAAGATTTACAAAAAAAATGCTCAAATGTCTAACATCATAAATATATCCATTTGATATAATTCATTTGTTATAACAGATACTTCAAATGAAGAGGTAGAACGTCTTATCCTCGACCTAAAAACCGATTGTGCCAGTGGCTGGGACAATATTTGCTCCAATTTTCTCAAAACCTTTAAGGACTTGCTTATACCACTCCTAACAAAAAATTTCAACGATTGTCTTCACAATGGAGTGTTTCCTGACGCCCTAAAAAAAGCAGAAGTGTGTCCAATACATAAAAATGGAGACAGAGAGCGTATCGAAAACTATCGGCCCATTTCTATTTTACCATCCCTATAAAAAATACTGGAATGAATAATAAATACGAGACTTACAAAATTATTAAGAAAAAAAAACAAATTGCTTTATGTTAACCAATATGGCTTTCGGCAAGGCAAGTCCACTGAACTAGCCGTATATAAATTAATAGATAGCATTACTTCAAATTTAGATAAAAAGAAAAAAATCCTCACCATGTTCTTAGATCTGGCCAAGGCATTCGACACAATCTCTGTCTCACTCCTATTTGACAAGCTGGATAGGCTGGGTACAAGAGTTACGCAGTACAAATTCTTAGCAAGCTAAGCTAACCTAACCGGGCGTTCTCAATCAGTTCGAGTAGATAAACACAAAAGTTATTACCTCCCTGTCACTCACGGTGTTCCGCAGGGCAGCATACTGGGACCTACATTATTTCTCGTTTAAATAAACGATCTCACAGTTCTTAAACTTGCCCAAGGAGAAATCATATCATTTGCAGATGATACTGCACTCTTTTTTTCCTGTGATCATGGGATGAGGTTTTTGTTGCTGCACAGCTGGATTTCAACGTTGTTGGAAGGTGGTTCCAGGGTAACATACTGACATTAAATGTAGAGAAGACCAAATGCATCTGCTTCGGTATAAGGAGAGCGAATGTGGTCTCAACTAACAGTCATCTCGGCCAAGAAATCATAGCACATGAGTGTCACTCTGGACTTGACTGCGAGTGCCGTTCACTGGAACGTGTGCCAAATATTAAGTATCTTGGTGTAACAATAGATAGCAGTCTCAACTTCAAAGAGCACATACGACTCCTGAGCGGTACAATAAGAAAGCTCATATATATTTTTAAAAATCTAAGGCACTTTGCAGATTCTGTACTGCTAAAGCAAATTTATTTCGCACTCTGTCAGTCGCTTCTTGCGTATTGTATATCTTCATGGGAAGTGCGGTGAAGACTGCGTTAAAGCCATTAGAGGTCGCCCAACGTGCAATTCTAAAGGTGAGCCATTTTCGCCGCTTTATTTTCCTACTGCTACACTGTATCAGCTTTGTGGAGTCATCAACTTATTATAAAAACTGTGTAACAGTTTACACAGTTTTTTTTAATACGTTTCACTCTTCTACAGCATAGCAATGTCATAGATTGACTTGAATGTGCCTTGGCGGCTGATAGTATGTCATGCTCACTCAAATGTCTCGCTGACGGTGGCGCGTGTGTCGGATCATTTAGCTCCCTTCAAAATGGTTGAGCTGAATGGTGCTGATCCATGCGTCATGTTCGTGAACGGGCGCCGTCAGTTGGGACTGGTCATCTCTTAGCTGCCAGGGCTTATTTTAATAAATTATTAGCTGGATTGTTTTTAATTATGTTTTGATGCACTCTGGACGCTTTTAACGTGTACGGTTTTTTGTACATCGTTCTCACTTATAGTGAACAACATTAATCGATGTAACTAAGATATATGTAAAAACATTATTATTTAAAAGAGTGTCCATGGAGTTTCTTGCCCGTTCTTCTCCATAGGTACCTACTACGCTTTGGAATGGGCAACTAGCTTCATATTTCTGACTGACCGACTCCTTGACAATTCAAAAGTGCCTGTAAATGGTTTAATTGAAATAAATGACTTGAGTTTGAGTTTGAGTTTGAGCAAACAGGTATATGATGCACGAATCCACCAAAAACGAAGAGCTGACTTGGTTTGTGGCAGAATTACTCTCTTCAGAAGTAAATTTAGCCAACGCTTCGCGAACTTCAATGGGCCCTTTCTTTACAATAGATTGAACAGGGCGATAAATATACACCCACTAACAAAAATTCAATCAAAATCAAAAATCTAAATCAAAAGTCATTTATTCAAATTAGGCTGAGAAAAAGCACTTTTCGAACGTCAAAATTACATAAGACAGTCCCCCAAAACGCCCGCCCGTCACCACTTCCTAGTGCTTTAGCTGGGAAGAAGAAGTGGCGCAACAAACTCCCCAGCAGCCCAACTGTCTGATCTGTTAGAAGAACTGGATTCTAAACAATTGTAAGCAATTACCAAAACATTAAATTAATTGCCATACGTCAGCTAGCCAGCCAATACAAAAAAAAAATACAAAATATGAATGTAAATAAAACTTAAAACATAAATAAAAGCCTCCAGGCCTAAAGGGCATGGCAGCTTACATATGCAATACTGGATTTATTTTACAAACAAATAAAATAAATAAATGATAAACTAGGACCATCAAAGTAAAATAAATTAACATAACAATTACTGTAAGAATAATAAAACCATAGACAGCAAGACGACCAGTCACCACAAGCAGCACCCGTTCACGAGCATAACGCAAAGGTCAGCCATTACCCCCCTCGCCATATTTGAGGGAAGGAGGAAACCCGACCCCCGACGCTACCGCAAGCAGTGACATCTAAGGGCACCGCATGCACAGCATGACGAACTTGCTGCCGGTTGCTCAGGCAAGAATAATATTATCAATTTTCGAGGTCGCTAGCTAACCACATATTGCAATACAGCTCATTAAAAAACATTGTAATGAGTAGATCATGTCAATAATAAATGAAGTTAATAATTGACGTATACAGTCAAATAAAATATTAAAAAAACAAATATATGAACTCATATGTTTTATCGTTCGTATCGAATCGTTTAGCTCCTTTAGTTCTGTGTTGAGCTGCATGACAACTGACAAATGCGTGCACTGACTGGACAGGTCCACTCATTCTGTGTGGTTCTTTCCTCGAAAGACCATTTCAGATATCAATCCACATGGTCTTCACATGACCTGACCAAGATTATGTCTGGACTTTAAAAGAGACTGTGACCTCTGAGTTTGTTTTGGCGTTTCTTCTCAGAGTAGTCAGATAGGAAATGCCGATCTCACCTAGTTTTTAAAATATGATTGACGTGTAAAAGTGTTTGTACAAACCTATTTACAGAAATAAAATCATTTATCATTTATACCCTGTCAGTAGGTAAGCTGATTCTGGAGAAAGACTACACGCATACACATACTACATTATTTATGTATTTGGTGTTATTATTTTTCGGAGACGTTAAATTGTGCATGTTTTCAATAAATTACAATAGCTTTTGTACTTATTTTTAATGAGATTCTTTATTTTTTATATTTTAATTTATAGTGTAAGTTACTTTTATTCTTACAGCTTATTTTTATACCTATAGCCAGGTTAATTTTTTTAATGCTTTATTTGTAACTTTTACGCGAATGATAGGAAAACATAAGTTATTTATAAAAGGTATTTATAAAAGTAGAGCGAGACTATACGAGTTATATGGTTTGAAAAAATACAAGTTTGATACTCCTTTCATAGAGTATGTAAAAAAAATATTCAAAATTATTTAAAAAGATTTGCGTTTTTGCTTAATCAAAATTTTTAAGCGATTCAATTAAAAATTCCAATAATAAAGTAAAAACCACATGGAAAATTATTAACAATGAAACGGGTAAGTCGGTTAAACAAGAAAATCAACTTGAAATTATGGTCGAAAACAAATTAGTTAATAAGGCAGCTGACGTAGCTGAGGCATTTAATGAGTTTTTTGCCAATATACCTATAACTACGACTTGCTCCTTAAATTCATCCCCGTCTAAAGCTGAGAATCTTTTGAATAGTAGTGTGCCAAAATGTACTCGCATAGCTTCGAACATGTAACGCCTAGTGATGTAATTAACGTCTTTAACACACTTAAATCTAAAAACACTGGTGTTTACTGGGGCACCTCAATTAAACTTTTAAGTAATATATTAGACATCGTAGCTACTACTTTTAATAAATGTGTTGATATAGGAACTTTTCCTGACCTCATGAAGAGTAGTAAAGTCATACCATTATTTAAATCTGGTAATAAAAATAACATTGGCAATTTCAGGCCTATTTCTATCTTACCAGCATTTAGCAAAATACTTGAAAAGTTAATACTTAAGCAGTTGCTAAGACATTTTAATTTAAATAGCCTCCTTCATAGTGAACAATATGGCTTTACAAAAGGACGTTCAACTACAGATGCGGGTGTTGCTCTGCTGAAAAACATATTTAATGCATGGGAGAAATCGCAAAATGCTATTGGAGTTTTCTGTGATCTCTCTAAAGCCTTTGATTGCGTGCACCATGACACGCTTTTGCGTAAACTAAGTCATTACGGTGTCCAAAACGAAGCTCTCAACGTAATAAATTCTTATTTACACAATAGGTTCCAATGTGTAGATGTCGATGGTGTGAAATCATCCGGGCTTTTAGTTCAGTTAGGTGTTCCTCAAGGCTCAATACTAGGTCCATTCTTGTTCTTAGTGTATATCAATGACTTACCATTCTTATTGAATGATATCTGTTACGTTGTACTGTTTGCAGATAATACCTCTCTTATTTTTAAAGTAGACAGGAATAGACAAGATTTTGACGACGAAAACAGTGCACTCTCAATGGTTACGGATTGGTTTACGTCAAATTACCTAGTTCTCAATGCTAAGAAAACTAAATGTGTAAAGTTCGTCTTACTAAATGTTAGAAATCTAGGACCCAACATCGTCTTAGATAAAGAGCTGCTTAAAACAGTAGACTCGGCAGTTTTTCTGGGCATAACAGTAGATTCCAAACTTCAGTGGGGCCCACATATATCAAGCTTAGCGGGGAGGCTCAGTTCAGCCGTCTACGCCGTCAGGAAAGTAAGACAATACACTGACGTTGATACAGCACGGTTAGTCTATTTTAGTTATTTCCACAGCGTTATGTCCTACGGTATTCTGCCGTGGGGCAAAGCTGCTGATATTCAAAATATTTTCGTCCTTCAAAAACGAGCTGTCCGAGCAATTAATTTATAGAGTTTTTTTTAAAGATATTGGTATTCTTACGGTAGCATCACAATTCATCTTCGCCAACATCTTATACATTAGGCAAAATATACACTTATACACTAAAAACAGTGATTTTCACAATGTTAATACTAGAAATAAGAACAAACTACGTGCTCCCTTTCACCGGCTTCATAATGTTCATAACTCATTTGTTGGGCTTGGTATAACCTTTTATAACAAACTACCCTCTTCTTTGCTAGATTTGCCTTTTAATGCATTTAAAGCTCAAGTAAAATCCAACCTTTGTTCAAAGGCATATTATTCAATTAACGACTACTTAAACGATAAGAATAGTTGGTCGCTGTAATTAACTCAAGACAATGTTTATGTTCTTTCTCCAGATTCAGCTTACCTACTGACAGGGTATACGAGTTCGTATATTTATTTAAATTTTATTTGACTGTATACGTCAATTATTTTTAATTATCTTCATTTATTATTGACATGATCTACTCATTACAATGTTTTTTTTTAACGAGTTGTATTGCAATAAGTGGTTAGCTAGCGACCTCGACAATTGATCATAAATTATTCTTGCCTGAGCAACCGGCAGCGAGTTCGTCATGCTCCCGTAGATGCCACTGCTTGCGGTAGCGTCGGGGATCGGGTTGCCTCCTTCCCTCAAATATGGCGAGGGGGCAATGGCTGATCTTTGCGTTATGCTCGTGAACGAGCACCCGTTTGTGCTAGTGGTGACTGGTCGTCTTGCTGTCTATGGTTTTGTTATTGTTAAAGTAATTGTTCTGTTAATTTATTTTACTTCGATGGGCCTTGTTTATCCTTTGTGTGTACTTAAAAATAATCCAATAATGCATATGTAAGGTGTCACGCCCCTTATGCCTCGAGGCTTTTATTTGTGTAGTTGTTTTTTTCATTGATTTTTATTGGTTTATGTTTTGGGTATATTGTCGTGGCTAGCTTACGTATGGCAGATAATTTAATATGATTTTTTGTGTTTCGGTTTTACAGTACAATGGTTTTTCTAACTAAACAGACAGGGAGTTTGTTGCGCCACTTCTTCTTCCCAGCTAAAGCACTAGGAAGTGGTGAAGGGCGGGCGTTTTGGGGGACTGTCTTATGTAATTTTGACGTTCGAAAAGTGCTGACTCTCAGCCTAGTTTGAATAAATGACTTTTGATTTTTTTATATATAAAATAGCAGAAATGTATCTATAAATTTGTGGAATGCTTCATTCGTTGAGTTTTCTTCAATTACGTCACTAAACGACAGACAAGAGATTGAGTTTTAAAATTTTTCCTTATTGTCATAACTGTAGTCTCGTTTAAATTGATAACACCCTTTTAAAACTGGTTGATGAATTTTTTTAACAGCCCAAGAATATGATTGGGCTGAGTGATCCGAAATCCCTAAATTATTTAATTTTGCACACCCTTCTTCTATGTTGGTCATGATGTGATCAATGCAAGTTTGTGTCTTTTCTGTTACTCTAGTAGGTGTCATCATAGCATGTTTTATGTTGTAACTATTTAACAAGTAATTATATTCCCTACTCTCCTTTGACTGTTTTAATATCGATATTTGTATCCCCACATATAATAATTCTCTTTCTTGTATTACGACACAACATCCTTAGTAGAGTATCGAGTTTATTAATAAATATCGTAACATTTGACGAAGGGGTTCTGTATACACATATTAATCATTATTATAATTATTTTCAGACATCTGTCAGTTGCGCAAACCAATCCGCTTACGAATCCCAGCTGTAGGTGTTATTCTATATTGGACGAGACGCTTAAGAAGATTTATCCAGATGTGCGTTTCGGTACGTCTGTGCCATTTGTACAGTCAATCGAGTATCGTTATATTTATATAACAGTAGGTACCAGTGTACCTCTTGCACAGAGAATTCGGAAGACCCCTTTCCAGTCTCCACAGGTATATGCTCTAACAGATATTGCACAGAGACGGTTTCAGTGAGGTAAAAATCTCATACTCCCGATTCTATTCCAAAAGCCCGGGCGCCTTTTGAAGGATTCACCCGGAAGAAAAAAAAAAGGTACCGTCTGGAAAATATCTAAGCCTGATAGGGAGATAATACCACTACAAGACTAATAGCTATGTAGATACTATCCATCATTATCAGCGTGACGTCATGTAGTTCAAGTCATGTTAAAACTTTTTGTGATTCTAATCAGTAGCTGAAACTTTCAGACTTCTTTGTTGTTGTTGTTGGCGAAAATTTACAATTCCCTGACCCTTTTCTAATTAAATTTTAAAACTTTCGCTACGGCGTTTGGTCACTCAATTAAGTCAGCTGCTGGCACAAATTAAGTTACTAGTAACTAGGTACTCATTTTAGCAATTTACTGTACCTAGTTAAATGTTTATTTTTCAACTAAACTTTACACATTATTTAACCTTCTTCTGCCCTGCTATGTCAGGTAGTTAGTTTGAGTAGGGATTGTAAAAGTTATAATAAAACAGTAAATTACTTTTGCGTAAATTTAAAATTCAAAGTTGTAGGTGTTGAAGGCGTACAGTACCTACCTACTGGTTAATACATAATTACAACATAACATAATTTGATTCAAAAGAGTGTCCGTGGAGTTTCTTGCCCGTTCTTCTCCATAGGTACCTACTACGCTTTGGAATGGGCAACTAGCTTCATTTTTCTGACCGACCGACCTCGACAATTCAAAAGTGCCTGTAATTGGTTTATTTGAAATAAATGCTTTGAGTTTGAGTTTGATTGAATATAGAAATAGTTTTGAAAAAAACTTTTGCATGCATGAAATGTCTTTGAACCAGACAGTTTTTATGACAGTTGTCGATGCCTAATAAAACTAGATGTTCAGGAAAGTAGTTGTTACTACCCAAAGGGACTCTGTCTGTAATAAAATTTTCATTATTATTATATGCTAATATAACTTCAGTTCCATCTACTTGATACTAGTCCAAATATATCTCACGTTCACAATATAAATTATCTCAAGGTAATGTACTACCGGGATATAATAGTATCCTATGTGATAATCCAGGTCATAAACTATCGGTGTTCCAAATTTCATAAAAATCCGTTCAGTAGTTTTTGCGTGAAAGAGTAACAAACATCCATCCATCCATCCATCCTGGCCCACTTTCGCGTTTATGATATTATTTATTATAAATATTAGTAAATTTCAATAGGAAGGACTGCTGGACCACAGGCCTCCTGTATTCGAGAGGTTGTGGGTTGTAACCCACCACACGGGCCCAGTGCGGTTTGGTAGATAAACATCTTATGAAAGTTAAATTGACCATCTGATTATTTGATTCTATCCCATATAATTCCAGGTTTTTTGCGGACTGCCTCGTTGGTCTAGTAGTCGTAAGAGATACTGCTGAGCATGAGGTCCTGGGTTCAATTCCAGGGTCGGGCAAAGTGTTATTGGGTTTTTTCATCTGGAATTTCTCAGTAACAGCTCGGACTCTAGATTTGTTCCGATTGGCAATAGGCTCGCCCCCTGGAACTTAAAAATAACTTGCAAAATGCCTAATTAAAGCGCTACCAAACGACGCGTTCGGTCTTACTCCGTCTCGCCACTCAGTCAAAGAGAGTCAACAGATGCATGCAATTAATATTTTTTGTCACTTTTTCACAAGGAGATTTTAAATGTATTTATAAATAACACATAAAAACAAATATGAACGTGCAATGTGATGATAGGATATCGATCATTAATAATGTGCTTTTAGATTTACATTTTTATCTTAATTATTGAGTTAACAGCCTCTGAATAACGCACTTAATATGAATAAAAATTTATCTGACTTACTCTTGGGGGATAACATATTCTTTGGTAGGGGCATGCATTACAAACCTTGTGTTAAACAGTAAATTACTTTTGCGTAAATTTAAAATGCAAAGTTGTAGGTGTTGAAGCCATACGTACAGTACCTACCTTCTGTTAGGTTAATTGAATATAGAAATTGTTCCCAACTATTCAGTAAAGAATCTTTACTTAAATTGCCAATTTGAAATCCAGTTGCCTGTTACATTAGCACAGTAAAAGCCTAATAATGGTCCACCGCTTGAGAGTTACTTTTGAGGTTCGGTGCTTTAGCCTTTATGACAACGTTCGTTCAACGTACTGATCGCCTTCGACTGGCTTTGCAGCTTTTTAGGGATTTGTGACGTCCCCGGCAGGGAAGGAAAATATATAAAAACAAGTGCACTTTGTAATGTTATCTTGGACAGAATCCAAGAAAGCGTCTTCATATATTTCCACACATTTTACATTCCTGTGTTATCAAACATGATGTCGTGGACGAACACACTAATATATCTTCACGTTAGAAATGATAAAATGCCCAATCAATGCGTTTTTTTTTATCATCGCTGTGTATGGATACAGATGCAGAGATCATGAAACCTGCGGCAGTTGATCAGACAAAAATAAAGGAAAAAAAACAAAAGAGAGACACGCATCGCGGGTATATTTACTGGACATTTTTACAGTCCTTACTATGTTATTTTACCTCTGTTTTTGCATCATAGTGATCTTAATGTTTGGTTGTGTAAATTACATTGTCAAGCAGACAAATTTCGTAAGATATGAAGCAAAGGGTTATGAATTTCCTTCCCTTGGGATGTTGTGAAAAGTGTGTTAGGTAATTGGGATGCTGGTTGAGCTTGGAGATTTCTAACTGAAAATCGTCAGAATACTATATCTCTCTCCTTCAGGGTACAGTTAATGAAAATATGAAAATGAGTTTGTCTGATAGTGTCTTTTGAACGATTCTATGATCGTTATCCAATCGTGAATCAATTATATACTAATCATTAAAGCCTGGCCAATTATTTTCATATAACTTGAAAACGAACTGACATTTTATATATCACTATTTTAGCACAATGAGCCTATTTTGACGATTTCCGATCCCTGATTTCTGATCCTGTTTCCGTTGTTCACTTGTAGCAACAACGGAAAAAAAAAATAAGAGTAGGGGTCAGTTGTAACAAGCTTGTACCAACTGATCCAATAAGTAAAAAACAAGTGTATTTTCCTCAATTACTCTAATAATATCAAAGTACCCATTTACGAAACGACTTGACCATTAACAGTTAACCTTTAGGCTAACTAAATTAACTTGAATTTCAGAACAAAATGTAGACCTAGGCACTCGTTATCCGGTCCTTGACTAGTTTTAGTAATTGGGACCCTAATTTAGGTTGGCATAATTAAAGCAATGTGGTCAGCATTGCTTTAATAATAGCCGACGGAATACATTTACATTTTGTTTGACTTAGTTTAGGGTAGAAAGTTTTACGCGACTTAGGACTGATTTAACCAAAGTCTTCTATTTTTTAATATGTGGATTAAAATTGACGTCTGTCAGTCTAAGTGTGGAAAAACTGTAATTTTTTTTTTTTTTTTTTGTTTGGAAGTTTTGTGGTTACGGCCCCAACTTACGTGTCGTAGATCGTGGGCAACCCAGGCAGGCACTTTCATTTATGTAATTTATCACTGCTCTCACAATGGTGAAGGAAGACATCATGATGAAACCGGCAAGTCTTTGAACCAAAAACTCACACGTGGCATCCGCCAACACGCCCACTTCTTCTCGCAGAGAGGAGGTCCGTGGACCAGCAATGGGAATAATATAAACTGATTATGTTAGGCTTATGCTAAAACTTGTATGATCAATTCCTTCGACCCTGATGAGACTTCGTAGTGCTTAACAAGGATACTTGATACATTTTCAAAAACCAATGCTCTCGAGACAATTTCATCATGTAGTTCTGAGAAGACCACTGCCAATTTTCGAATGCTTTTGTTATTGAAATAAACCAATAACGTGACTTCTAACAGCCTTCTTCTTTCTTCTCTTACTTGTTTGGCCACTCTTGGCCCAAACCTTTGCTACTTCCACGGCGTTATCGGTGGCAGCGCACAGGTCACTTTGGCTGCATGTTTCTGGGCACAGAGGGCAGGATAGGAGGTGGAGCATAGTTTGTGACTCAGCTCGACATCCAAACCCTGCTGCCGTTCCGTCGGAGTAGCCCCACTTTACGAGGTTCGGCTTACAACTTCCCACTTCGGTTCTAACCTGATCACAAGTCAGCATTGTAATTTCGTTCAAAACCGTTTGATACGCTTTCGTGCCGAATCGAACATATCAAAAGAGCCCTCTAAAGGCTGTTCAGAAATACAAAAACTCGAATATTTTGTCAGTTTATACCAAATGGCAAACGCCATTATTTTATAATTTATTAATTTGGTACACCAACAGCAGTACATACAAAAATAAACTGAACAATTACACAGTAAAAGGACTGGTATTTAAGTCTATTATAGGTATACACAGCATTCACCACAAAACAACATCGTAATTAACTTTTAAAAAACTTGTGAAAACATAAAATTCAATAACATATAAAAAAGTGGATATTTGCATTATACTAACTATAATGGTATAAAATGTTACCACTAGAGGTGACTGCCTCGTTGGTCTAGTGGTCGCAATCGATACTGCTGAGCATAAGGTCCTGGGTTCGTGTCCAGGTTGGGCAACGTGTTATTGGGTTTTTCTATCTGTAATTTCTTAGTAGCAGCCCGGAGTCTGGATTTGTGCCCGGATTATGACAATAGGCTCGCCCCCTATTACATGGGACTTAAAACATAACTGGCGAAAAATGGGTATACTATAGGTACACCTCTGCCCAACCCTTCGGGGAAACAAGGCGTGATGTTATGTTACGTTATGTAGAGGTGGAATGTGAAATGGTATGAGTGAGATAGCGATGATTCAACATGAATTCACAAAACATAACTTCCAACAACTACACTTGGGAGCAAATAAATCGAGCCACTTCCTTTTTCACGCATTATGGTTATTATTTTTGGTATTATGGAACGCATCGATTCGAAACATATATCGCCTAAAAGGGTATTTAATAACCTTTACAATGAGGGTAGTTAGTTGTCAAAATTTCATTTTAATTAAAGTTTAAAGGGTAGAATAAAATTATCGCATTTAATTTGCTTATGACATTTTTATTGTACTCTGTTAAGAAAAGATTAAATTTGAGGTTTTTGTTAATCATACCCATATTACTTGTTATTGTTGTCTTTATCTGTGTCTGTGTAATCAAAATAACCTGATAAAATGGATACTACACCGACGGAAGCTGCCCAAGTTGTAGCTTTACTTGAGGTTGGACACGGACAACGTGAAGTGGCACGCAGACTTCATTTGAGTCGTTCAAAGGTACAGCGGGTATACCGAAGGTATCTGGAGACTGGTGCTTTTGTTCGGCGACCTGGAACTGGCCGACCACGGGCAACAACAGAACGTGACGACCGCTTTATTGCAACCAATTCGTTGCGCGACCGTGGACTTAATGCTGTTCAGCTACAGCAAGCGTTACGTGACGTTCGAGGTGTCGCAATCAGTAGGTGGACAGTGAGACGAAGACTAAAGGAACGAAATTTAACATCACATCATCAAGAATCTGTCTTTTTAGCAATGACGGGAGAAACCGAGTGTATAGACGTCCTGGTGAAAGATTTGCCCAATGTTGCATTCGAGAAACTGTGAGTTTTGGTGGTGGTTCTTGTATGGTGTGGGGAGGAATTTCTCTAGACGGAAAAACGGAACTTGTCTTCGTCGACCCCGCCAACGATGGCAGTGGTAGACGTGGATTAACAGCTGACCGATACATAACTGACATTCTTGAAGACCACGTAATGCCGTATGCTGGTAATGTCGGAGAAAATTTCTTGTATATGCATGACAATGCGAGACCTCATACCGCGCAGATCGTTACGGAATACTTGTCTGTGATCGGGATTCAACAAATGGTATGGCCAGCACGAAGTCCCGATTTGAACCCGATCGAACACCTATGGGACGAGCTAAAACGGAGAGTCCGAGCCAGGGTTCCCGCTGTTTCATCCATTCCCGAGCTTAAAGTCGCTGTGCTTGAAGAGTGGGAGAACATACCACAATATGTCATCGTAACTCTGATCAGATCGATGACTAATAGGCTACAAGAATGCATCAGGGCACGGGGGGTAATACCAGTTATTAAGAATATTTTTTTTGCAATAATTTTGTTTTTTATTGTTTTTATGGACTGTTTTAGCCCTACTAAATTTTCTATCAAAATTACCATTTTTCTTGCAGAGCCAATAATTTATCATTCAATAAGGTTATTATTCAATAATTTACCCTCATTGTTAAGGTTATTAACTTAACTTTTAGGCGATATATAGTTCGAATTGATACGTTCCATATTCCCAAAAATATTTACCATTTTACGTGAAAAAAGGTAGTGGCTCGATTTATTTGCTCCCAAGTGTATTTGCTCCAGGTCCAGGCTAATTAGTAATTGAAAATATGCCATTTTTATTCGACAACCTGTTGAATGGTTGTGAATAGATATGCTGATCTGGTTTATAATCGGCAGATAAGAATATTTTAGCCCTTTATGTAATTAAACTTTCATTGAAACCGAGGCAACTCAAATAATTGTGCCAGTTCAACCCTAACGGCGATAAAAGGAAAATCTTGAACACAGTATGCAGATGAAAATGCAAGCTACTTTTCCTAATGAATGAGCTTACAAACATAAAAAGTCCTCATAAAAATAAAGAATGAAAGAGTGAATGCGTACTCGTTCATTCGTTTATTAGAGAGTACTAATAACGTTAGTCTCGTTCAATCAGTTTAATTGGCTGAAGAGAGCATTAGCAATGTTTTATAACGACCTTTTTGGTTCCAATTATTAGATCGTATTGTGTTTTGAGTGTGAGTTGTTTCAATTAAACAGTCGTTTGAGGTTTTAATGATAAACAGTTTTATCATACGCATAAAATTACTTAGAATGATTTTTACTGAAAAGAAAATATTCGGAAACCTGAAGACCAATTCCAGTACTTAAACACGTTCAAATTCAATTCGCAATCTCATCAAAGCGACAATTAATGTCAAAAACTCGTCATAAATTAGGTTAATGTCAATGTGTCAACACACATGTTTGACACATTGAGACTGAGATTAGAATGCCAATGTGAGAATACTGGAATTGCTCCTCAGAACTAAGGCTGTAACTGCCTCGTTTAATATTATCATTAACTTCATCCATCCTGCAAGAATCCCGGCATCCAAAACCAAGTAAATAAAACAGGAATAACAGTCCGGCCGTCGAGAGAATGCGTTCCTGCACCCTAATTGCGTCACACTACAAATCACAATCTGAATTATCTTGAAGGATGTTGCTAGTCCATTGCTTCATTTGTTCGAAAAAATTGTATGATCAACAATACAAATAATGCAATGAATTTTGTTGAACTATCAAAATGAAAGCCATTCCGTATGGTTAGTGTGTTACGCAATTAGCCCGTTGATACCTGTCAGAACAACAATTCTAGTAACTAATAAAGACCAAATTCGCTAAAACACGTTTTCGTTTGTATGAAATTTGCAGGTGTTAAGAACGCATTCTCTCGACGACCGGACTGTGCCTTACATGTACTTAATTTAAATTTTGAATTTAGATTTTGATTGAGAATAGAGTTTAAACCTTATTGAATCGCGTTTTATTATATTTTGATTAACCAATTTTGCTCTCCACGGGTAGCTTTAAACAAGATGTTTTTTTAAAGATTGATTGTGGGTAATTGGACAAACATTAAAACTTAATGCTTTATGTAGCCAGTGGACCCGCGGGTCCAACAGCGATGCCTTATTCTAAACAGACATGTTTAAAAATAAATAATGGCAATGACCATAGAATACATTATGAGTCGTTGCACGTCAGACGTATGCGCAGTGACTGGTGGGCAACAGTCTACACACGGTGGGTGTCTTAGGATTCACGGGAGGTCTTTGCTTAGCAGTGGGACAATGGTGCCGATTCTCTTGTCACAAAATTCTCTAAACTAGACTAAAATTTAGCTTATTCCTGTCAAACGACGAATTCCCATTCTGAAATTGACTAAAGTGGCACAACTTGACTATATTTTAAGTTGACGGCACTAAAATGGTTGAGATATTAATGTCTAACTAAATCTGAATATTATTAATTGCGATTAAAAAGGTGTGGAATAAAATTAGTTGTCTTGAACTAAAATGCACCCCAACACCTCGACTTCAGGTTCCAAAACAGTACTGTATCTTAATCTGTCTCTTAACGTACCTATCGCAAAAATAATGAAAATTTGGACCACTTTCATAAAACCCGTAAACCCCTTGAACTCAACCTGGGTAATGATTTTTCATATTTTCCATACAAAAAGTAAAATAATCCATATAAAACACGACAAGGATGCCCCCCCCCCACAGCGCGCCTCCGGCTCTAAATAAAATTCACGGGGTAGGGCAAACATGTACCACGTGACGTGAAGACAGTCGCGATTGTCAAATTCGATTTTAGTTGTGCCAAAACTATTTTTAAATTTAGAAATTGTTTTTTGCAGAATAGCTCTATGATTCGCATAGATAAAAAGTAAGGAATTTTAGTGGTAGTTTAGTTAGTTTAGTTAGGTGTACAAGAGAATCGGCACCAATGTAGACTAACTTAAAAGAAAGTGTACATGCGCGGACTTATTCCCACTACGCCAAAACCTTGCCAAGTTACGAGCCGGCGACTTTCTTGTTATCATGTTGACCCAAAATACACCTAAATTTTCCCGGGAATCCTATATAAACATCAACATCTCTTCGTCAACGAAGACGGGATGTTGACGTTGACCTTTATAGCTTCCGCTCTCAGATATGGGAACACAGAGCACGGATTCGGTGCGCCGCCAGGGTGTAGAGACGGCAGAACTAATAAAATTCGTGGCCCCGAAAGTGTGTTGAGCGCACAACTTCTGTAAAAGACCGCATTTTCAAGACGCTTTAAGATTTTGCTGTAACTGCTAGGGTTTTGCAAGTAGACAGCGCAGGCTGCCAACTGATACTGACATTTTTTTTCTTTCTCTGTTATTTTTAATGTTTGTCTGGCAGTTTGAGTACTTTATGCGGCCTGCCTAAATGTCCTTTCTTTGGTATTGTTGGTCGAGTCGTTGAGCTCTTCAAGTACTGAGTTGAGCTACACGATGACTGAAATATGCTGGCACTGAATGGACTGGTCTACTCAAATCTGTGTGGTTCTTTCCTCAAAGACCATTTCAAGCAATGACATGAATACTTACTTACCTAGGTATAATTTTATTGTTATTATTGTGAATGTTAAGAGTATGTGGGTCATATTTTTTTTTTTTTTTGTTTGTTTTTTTATTTTATTATCTCAGTTAGTTTTAATCGTAATCTTGGTCTGGCGGTTTGAGTAATTATGCGGCCTACCCAATGTCCTTTCTTTGGTATTGTTCGTCGAATTGAGCTCCTTATGTTTTGAGTTGAGCTGTACGATTACTGACAAATGCGTGCACTGACTGGACAGGCCCACTCAATCTGTGTGGTTCTTTCCTCAAAAGACCATTTCAGACATCAATCCACATGGTCTTAACATGATCTGACCAAGATTATGTCTGGACTTTAAAAGAGACTGTGAGCTCTGAGTCTGAGAGAGAGTTTGTTTCGGCTTTTCTTCTCAGAGTAGTCAGATAGGAAATGCCGACCTCATCTAGTTTAAAAAAAATGATTGACGTGTAAAAGTGTTTGTACAAACCCACTTACAGAAAAAAAAGCACTAATCTATATTTTACTCTCAGGGGTAGTTAGAGAAGAAATATCGACTTCATGTAGCATATATTTAAAAAAAAACACGCATTTCTATACGTCATTTGTGTCACGCTTTGTTTTTGTGGAAAGGTTTGATTATGCCGCCTCCAGAGTAACCAAAGAGGCGTCTGCGTCGTGTGTGTTGTGTTTTGTTTTTATCTGTGGTATATTCCCGTCGGAGGCTCTCTGAACGGAAATGTGACATGATGTCGTAATACAAGAATGGATGCAAATATTTGGTAAAATATTGTTCAATAAATGTATTTGGAACGTAGAGATGATCAGTAATAACGGATGCGTTTGTTGAAGATTTGAATTAAAATAAAGCAATCTACAATTTTATGACTTTTGTTGTGCTGGCTCAGCCTAAAGCCAAAGGGACCCTACATAAAACTTCGTTCGTTTCATTCGCTGAAGAGGTTTTATTTTTTTAATTTCGCATCACGAGCTATTGCAGAAAAACAAAGGATACACTTTTGTTCACCGCGCAAATTCCACGCAAACACCTTTATTATTTTAAGCAACCTTTTTAATGCACATATATATCTTATTCATTCCAATTGGAATATTAAAACCACGCACCGTATTATAACCGACATCAAATGAAAATAACGTTACATTATTTACCGACATTTATCCACATGTGTGCACGCTAATGTGAATCACGCTATCCCAAGGCTCTTAACAACAGCAAGGTTCTACCACGTAACAAGGCTCTACGTAGCGGGGTCTACGACGTAGCGCTACTTTTCGTAGCGGGTCGCGAGTAACAAGCTCTACGCAAACAGTATTATACACACAAGAGAGCTAGCAAACTTGTTCTACTGTAGTGGAGAAAGGTTGATACTGATACGTACTTACCTACATATTTATTTTATTTTATACGACTACGCAAAGTCTGGATGGAGACGTTATGATTTTTAGACTATGGGTCTTTGATGAACAATCCATACTAATATAATAAATGCGAAATTAACTTTGTTCGTCTGCCTATTACCTTTCTTCGTAGAAACACACAAGCACACCATAACCTGAACCTGAATACTATGTATCCCGGTTGTATGTTCCAGTGGTATAATCACTAACCTCCACGCGTAATGTACGTTCCTTACCATGTACTGGGAAGCCACTGAACCGAATACAACAAATGAAGTGTAGTTGACACAGATTCGCAAACAGCAAGTTGTAAATTGTAAACTGTGAACAATTTTCGCGCGGAAAATTAGCTCTGTAATCACTAAAAACTGACATGATGTAACTCACTCACTCGTAGTGTGAATTTTAAGTCCAATAGGAGGGGCACTAATGCCATAAACCGAACACCTAATTTAATTTGGAAAACTTTTTATCGGACCTGGGGATGGAAACTTCATCGATGTGAACGTCTTTCTAGAAGAACACATTAAAGGCGTCCGTAATGAAAAACATAAAAAACAAAAAAAAAACAAAAAAAAAATAACCGTGGCAGCCAAGAGATGACCAGTCCCCACTGACGGCGCCCGTTCACAACATGACGTATGGATCAGCACCATTCAGCTCAACCATTTTGAAGGGAACTTAATGATCCAACACACACGCTACCCCCAGCGAGTCATTTGAGTGAGCGTGACATTCTCTCAGCCGCCAGGGCACATTCAAGTCAATGACAGACGTGCCCAGTACAGGGAAGCTTTATAGTCGGTACATTGTGCTCACACGTGTGCTTTGCAATTATACAATATTAAAAGATTGAATTTATACAGTGCAAAGATAGTTTTTACAATCTTCAGCAGCTCCAACAATATTTCCGAATGCTAATCAATTGTTTATGCGCCCTTGTGGAGCAGAACCAGCGTTGAGCCATGCATTTTAGTCAGATATTTAATCCCCCAACTTATACTATGCTTGGCTGCATAGTGTGCGTTTGATACAAGTTTCCTCCAAAATTATAGTCTTAAGCCCCTTTTTTTTCAATTATCACAAAACTCTCGGCTTGCCCCATTACTGGTCGGGTGATGTACATGAGATAGGACATGCTCGACTCCGTTGAGTTTAAAGAAATTCTAAATTCCAACAAAGTAAAAGATGTACGATTGTCACTCACCAACTTATGTGGAACCCCAAACCGTGTCATAAAACAATTTAATTTACTTATAACCGCCTTTGAATTATAAGTTGAAGACAAATCTTAACATTCCACCAATTTGCTAAACGCGTATACAATCATTTAAAACATGGAATCGTGGAACAGGCCCAAGAATCCTTTGTGAATTCGGTAAAAAGGGTGCGGCGTCAATGGCCAAGGCGCGAGAGGGGCATGCGGGGGCGCAGGGCGCAGCGCACAGCACACGCCACAAGCACCCGCTACTCGCTCCAGCGGCAGCGTCGCGTCTACGCCAGGAAACCTCTCAAACCACAGCCGCTTGCGAGCCTCTGCCTTCATCTTCACTATTCCGAAATGCGAACTATGTAATTCCCTACATACTTTTTCTTGCTATGTGGATAGAATAACGACTTTATGTCCACGCATTAAGATATCCTTTTCATAAGATAGCTGTGTACAACAATTGTAAAACGGTTTTAAGCCTGCGTCATTAGCTTTTCTGGGTCAGCCGTTTAAAATATAATTCATATAGTGTCAGGTGAGTGTCGCGAGCCGTCACTCGTCGCATGCCCTCCACTATAAAGTTGACATAGGTCGCGCGATCCTGTCAGTCCGCGAGTTCGTCCAGCGCCTTGGTCCCATTCCCTACCCCGCTGTCCCCACACGCCCGAGATAGATAGTCCGCACTGATACAGTATCTACTATATGTCTCGGGCTTGCTCCTAAAATACTCAATAGTGTAGTTAGACGCAGCTAGAAATATAGCATAAATCTCTGCATGCGGTTGGTGAATACTTCGGGAATGCCTTTGTGGGGCCCGAATATAGCAAACAGGGGTTTATGGTCCGTTCTTAGCACGAAGGGTTTGGTCCGACCATATAAGTATTGATGATATATTCTTACCCCAAAAATTATCGCTATTGCTTCCTTTTAAAATTGCGGCCTTCAAGGCCTAGTTGATAATACTGCTCGTAATCCCGTTGGTGACGCGTCTACAGTTAATATTAAATTCGAAAATCGAAATGCACTAATGTCTTATCGGATGGTACCTAAATGTTTTTTTCACCACACTACCTATTATTTGCAATTTTGACCCATCGATTTCCGTGGGTAAAAGCCTTTTTTGTTATCTAGAGTGTAAAAGTGTTTTAAAATTCGAAGGCTTCCGATTCAACATTTACTCGAAGTTTTAAATAAAACCAAAGAGTTAGAAACAAAAAAGTTTTTAAGACAAAAGTTAGAAACGTTCAAAACCTGTCAACCGAAAATACCTGGTTATTCAGAACCGAAAATATCCGCTTTTTAATTTATTTTTATTGCTAACACTATAAAATTATGTAATTTTTAATGTTAATTTGAATAGATCTAATCGTAATATACAGTAAAAGGTAATAAAAGTAATGGTTAAAAGTGTATGAAGCATTTGTTTTGAACGTACCTTCTCACTAAGAAATGACAAAAAAGACAAGGCTGTATGGCTCACTTCCTTTGCCTGCTTATATGAGCGAATTAAAAAACAACAGGCACTTGAAAGAAGCCTTTGAAAGAATCCCGTTGTGGCCTGCCTGTGTCCCGCGCTAACATTCAAAATATTTACAACAACAAGTTTTTACAAATTTCTCAAAATGAGTGAAAGCGATGAAAATTTGACTCCGTCAGAATTAGTTGCAGCGACGGAAAATGAAGAACCTATTCTATACGTATTTTACTGGTTTTCTTTCTTTTGTGCAAGTTCCTCGTAGTGTGGTGAAAATTGTTGTGTTTCACTTATGGGTAAAAGTTTTTAGCGTTTCGTGATTTGAAACCTTCGCGACGCTCAGGGTTCTTCTTTTAAACCACTCGCTTCGCTTGTGGTTTAATTCTAGAACCCTTCGCTAGCTCAGGTTTCAATCGAAGCACTCACGGCAAAAAACACTTTTACCCACATGTAAAACAAATAACTATTTATTCAGATAAACGCGTCCTCGTAACTTTGTGTTATTGTTTAATAAATTATATAATGGGCTTAGTAGTATGGATGACGCGTCCGGCACGAAGTTCCGGTAATAATTAGTTAGACCTAGAAACAATTGTGACACGTTTGTGGAGCTTGGGAGCTTAGGAGCTTGTAAAATAGCTCTGACGTTCTCTGGCGACTTCCTAACTCCATGTTTATCTATTACGTGACCTAGATATCTCGTCTTAAAAAAAAAACACATTTACTTATCTGTACCATTAATTCGGCAACATCTAAACGTTGTAAAACCATGATGAGTCGCTTATGCTGATCTTTATTTGTACCCTTTAATGTGGATGTCATCTAGCAAAAAATATGATTCAGTCAATACCCCATAACAAACATTCCATTGAACGCTAATCGAGTGAAATTAAAAAAGACCACGGTGCGTATTAACGCAGATGAACCTCTATTATTCCTCATTCAAAATTAATTAGTTATACCTATATCACTGACAAATCAAATTAACTAAAGTGTACGCCCCCGTGTAATTTGGACAGCAAATGGTGTACCGTCGTTAGGGGATACTGATCGATTATTAATTCTTTATTGATTGTTACTGAGTAATCTGCACATAATCTGATGCTACCATTCTTTTTCAAAACAAGCACGACTGGCGATGCATATTCTGAGTGTTCCACGGGCTTTAAAACGCCTAGTGACAATAATCGGTCGAGCTCCTTGACTATTAGTTCTTTGAGCGCGTATGGTATCAGTCTTGCTTTAAAAAATTGGCTTAAGAATCGGATTTTAAATGTAAATCTATTATATGTTTGTATAACGATCCAAGGTTGCCCGAGAAAACTTTAGGAAACATGTTAGGGAGTTGCTTGTCAATATTGGCATGGGTGGTAGACCCGCATACCGCTTGGTCGAGCACGGCCTGTACACGTGCAGGCGCCAGCTCAAGGTTGAACTCACGAATAAAGTCGCAAACAAACGACTCCGATTGTTTTAATATTTTCCCCCGTTTAACTAAATAACTTTTTGTTGGTGACTGACAAAGGTAATCGTTTGATTCCTATTCCTGCTCACCGGAACAATGTAATACATATATTAAAACCACAAAAACTGGATTAAACATTTTTCATGTAAACATTCGTCGCATAGGTAACATTATTAATTTTAATAACCTTTTAATCTTATTAGATAGAACTAAATTGCATTTCCATGTGATTGTCTTGACTGAATGCTGGTTACAAAAATGTCCATATCTCCCAACTATACCGGGCTTTGAGTCGTATGCGTCCAATCATAATAATAAGAATGATGGCGTGGTCGTATACATAAGGTTAGATATAAAATACACCTTAGAACAACCAATATTCGGCGACGCAAACTGCCTTATTGTTAAATTCTCTACAGAACTGGCGCTGATCGCGATATACCGTTCTCCCTCTTTCCGGAATATCCAAAACTTTATTACCAGTTTGGATTCTTTCTGCACTCACTCAACTCCTATAAAAGTATAATTCTAATGGGCGATATTAACATCAACTTATCTCCTAATAATAATGATGACATGCATTCTCACCTTTACCTTGAAACGCTTGCATCACATGGAATGCTACCGGCTCATTTGTTTCCAACTCGCTGCGATAGTTGCTTGGACCACGCAATCATAAAATCAAAAACAAGAGCGATCACCTTGGTTCTAGACTCTTTTATAACTGACCACGCCCCTGTAATAGTGTCTTACGTTTCGCGAAGTAAAACGCCAAAATCAGTAACATCAACTCATCGGGTGGACTTCCCAGCATGCGTTGAAGCACTTGAGAAAACAGATTTTTCGCCGGTCCTGCAATGTTACGACGCATCACAAGCCGCTGATGCACTGGTAAATATATTATCTAATGTTGTCAGTAATAATACCCGAAATGATCGCTTATCTAGTAAGAAGCGCATACTTAAGCCCTGGATCACTCCCGGGATTTTAAAATGCATTCGAAATCGCGATAAGCTATATCAGAAAACTAAAAAAGAACCCAACAATGAAATTTCCCGGGTGATCTACCTTCGTTATAAAAAATTCTGCAACAATTTATTAAAAAAATTAAAACGTGAATACGAGCGAGCAGAATTTAATAAGTATAAAAAAAACCCGAAGGCAACATGGAATCTCATAAAAACAATTGCAAATCTTCACACTAACAAATCGAGTTCTAATGAGCTGCTGTCTCTGTTGGGTGACCCCGCGCGTGCTGTTGACGTTGTTAATGACTTCTTTGTAGATATAGGCAAGAATCTAGCATCCAAAAATGTTTCTAATTATAATGACTCTGCAGGTGTCTCAGGCTCCCATGCATTAAGTGTCTCTGTTGGGTGACCCCGCGCGTGCTGTTGACGTTGTTAATGAATTCTTTGTAGATATAGGCAAGAATCTAGCATCCAAAATTGTTTCTAATTATAATGACTCTGCAGGTGTCTTAGGCTCCCATGCATTAAGTACCTATCCAAAATCTATGGCTGTTTTCGAAACTGATAACGAGGAAATTGAAAAAAATATTCTTGGCCTGAACTCTACCAGTGCGGTTGGGTGGCATGGCATGGTTGAAGATATGGCATTTCGACAATACTTGTCAAAAATGCAAGACATACTCTGATTCCAATTATGTGCCATATCTTCAACCTTGTTTTCGCTACAGGAGTTTTTCCCTCAGTGTTCAAGACAGACGGGTTTGGTTCATCCTATATACAAGAGTGGAGCTAGAGACCGTGTCGACAACTATAGGCCAATTTCTGTGCTAACTACTTTATCCAAAATATTAGAAAAACTTATTAACAGTAGGCTCCTCAGTTACTTAAGTCCATAATATTATCGCTGAGATACCAATACGGTTTTAGATCCGGCAAAAGTACTGAAGATGCAGTTTTGAAACTAACTAATACTATTGCTAAAAACCTAAATAATAAATTAAAAACATTGGCAATTTTCCTAGATCTCTCTAAAGCCTTTGATACGGTCTCCATCCCACTCTTACTAAACAAACTAGAACGACTAGGAATCAGAGGTTTGCCCCTAAATATTTTCAGAAGTTACCTAACAGGTCGTTCCCAGACTACTAGAATAGGAAATTATACAAGTGGACCAAAATGTGTCAGCTACGGTGTGCCACAGGGCAGCGTACTTGGACCCACCTTATTTTTGATTTATCTAAATGACCTCTGCAACCTACCTTTACGAAACTGTAAAATTATAACATACGCAGACGATACTGCATTAGTAGTACATGGCAATGATTGGTCCGATGCGCTCTCTCATGCTGAATCTGCTCTACAGACTACTATGACCTGGCTAAGAAACAATCTGCTGACCCTCCACTTAGACAAAACTAAATTTATGACCTTTTCCCCTCGCAGAACATCACAGCCTACCTCTGGCTACACACTAACAGCTCATAAATGTAACCCTAACACAAACCAGGGCTGTAATTGTACTCAAATTGTACGTACTCACTCTATGAAGAATCTTGGTGTCTATATTGATGGTACTCTATCATGGAATGAGCATATAAAGTCACTGGTGGGTAGAGTAAGGAAATTAATATACGTGTTTAAGAACCTGAGGGCTTCTGCTGACTTTCCTACATTAAAGACGGTCTACTATGCTCTGGCCAACTCAATCATAACCTATTGCATAACAGCCTGGGGCAGTTCTGTTAAATCCTCATTACTGCGAGTAGAGAGGGCGCAGAGGGCAGTTTTAAAAGTTATGGCCCGCAAACCAATCCGCTTCCCCACAAGTGAACTCTACGCACTATGTGGGGTACCAAGAGTGAGAAACTCATTTGCACTTAGCACCGTACTGCGTAAGCACTCCGAACTGACTTTCGATGCTAGCCTCATTAGGCACAGACGAAGATCCATTAGAGTCTGTGAAATCGAGCCAGTCGGTACTGAAGTAGTCCGACGTCAATATAGATACCTAAGCTCTATTTTGGACAATCGAGTGAACAGAATGTGTAACATCTATTCACTTAATCTTAGAGAGTGTCGAGTCACCGTTGATAAATGGCTACATACTCTTACTTATGAAGAGCTTGAAAACTTAGCTAAACCGTAACATACACATAAACACGCACTCACAACACAACACCCCGCGCAACATGACACATCACATCACACGCACACTCACGTACAAACACTCCGCACGCACAACACACTACATTCACACACACACGCACAACACATCACACACACGCTAGCCCATTTTTGATTACCATACGTTTTCGAGTCTATATAATTTTCTTATATTGTTTTATATATTATTATTATTATTATTTTATTTTATATTCCTCTGTAATTTTCTTATAATTTAATAATAATCTCTCAACGCTGGAGCACTGACGCATAAACATTCTTGTATGGGCGTTAATGGCTGCGACACAGTTTATAACTAATGCAGTCATTATCGTACATAATTTTATTGTAATTTGTGTTTTTTAGTTCCAAATAAATATATATTACTATTACTATATTACTATTACTGTTTAAAATTGGAGCTGTACGTTTCCTCCGAGCTGACGCTTACTGCGGAACCACTATCGATTTCGAACTCTAAATCTATACCACTGATTGCTACACGCCGATTGTTCCATAATTGGTTTTCTTTTCCCGCACCGCATATTGTAAAAATACTCACTTTCGTCACCTCCAGTTCCTTCCTTCACGAACTTTACTTTACCCTCGTTTGGGCACGTTTTTCGCAAGTGGCCCTTATTTCCGCACTTTTTACACTTTTAGTTTTTATAAAGACACCGATTTTCTTTATGATTAGTGAATTCACACACGCTGCACTTTTCCCAATGCGCCGATGCTGTTAGTGCCCGATACTGCAAGCGACGAGGCATCGCGCGCGCAGCGCATGCTCTCGATAGACTTCGCGAAGGTCAGCTTCTGCAGATCCTGCATGAAAAGTTTTTCCAGCTCTCGTCCTGCCGCCATGCATAATCAGCCTATAACGTTCCCACTGCTGGGACACAGGCCTCCTCTCTATGAGAGGTAGTGAGCCGTAATCCACCACGCGGGCTCAGTGCGGGTTGGTAGATGTCACATGTCTTCGAATTTTTGGTTCTAGGACATGCCGGTTTCCTCACGATGTTTTCCTTCACCGTTTTGAGAGCAGTGGTGATTAAATTATTTACACAAAGTAAAGCGCCTGCTTGGGTTCGAACTCACGACCTACAACTCGTAAGTCGGGACCGTTACCACTGGGCCACCACTGCTGCCGCCATGCCCATAATAAATTTGTTTAGCAAGGCCTCTTCCAAATTCTTGAACGCACAGTTAGTCTCTAATCTAAGAGGATCCTGGCCACCCATTGAGTATGCGTTTCTCCTGATCGTTGTGTTGCCGAATAGAAGATTGACTTCTCTGCAAACCCGAACCTTTTTGGTGTGCAGTGCTCGTCAAAAAGTTTTACTAATGCCTCGTAACGTAATTCTTCCACCTTCTTGGAAAACGCCAGGTCACTAGCAAGCTTGAAAGTTGATTCACATAATGACGTTAACCATATCGCCCTCCGTTTGATCGACCACTGATTTACGCGCAACTTGTAACTATTCCATTCTTGCGACTGGTGGTCAAAAGTGAAAAGAACGCCATAAGTTGCTCCCGTAGACATTTTACTATAAATGTGAATTCACTCGTCGCCACGTGGTTTTTTTTTCCTTCCACGCTTGTGGGAAGATGTTGTTGATCATAAGCATTATTAGCGGGACAGGAAGAAGTTTGTATACCTTATTGGTAATACCGTCCGAACCGGGGGCTTTACGAGCGTGGAGCCCTTTAATGATGTCGTGCACTTCGTCTGGAGTGACGGGAGGCATCATCGGGGTCTCCGACGGGTGGGAGGGAGTCTCTCCGTTCGACTTCAGCGTCGACCTTGTTCAGGTGAGCTTGGTCTACTGGTTGAGAGTTGGGAGAACATTGGGACTCCAGGCTGTCGGAAAGAAATTCGGCCTTGTCGGTACTGTCAAAAGTGACGCTCTTGTCGGGGCGGATGAGAGAAGACATAGAGACCTCTTCAGAGGAACGCAATTTCCTCTGCAAGTGCCAAAAGGCTTAATGGGTGGGCTCGAGTTCACTGAGAATCTTGTTCCAGCCCTCGGAGCGAAACTCCCCTATGCGTTTCTTTACAGCACGCTGTAAATGGCGCATGTGGGCATTGTTCGCGTCACAAGGGAAGGAGTCGTAGGCACGAATAGCCGCGTTCTTCTCGGTTTTCAAGTCACGTACGTCAGTAGGTAGTTTCCAGCGATGGTCTTCCATCACCGGAACTTCCCGTGAACAATCCGTCAATACGGATTGGACGTGCTCTGTAAACGAGTCGATTGCGGCCGTCGTGTCGGCGACTGACACTATGTGATCGAGGATGGTGTCCAAGTGAGGCGACGTGGTGGATTTCAGTCCTACGCTTCCTTTCCTCCAGTCGGTTATCATCTGGGTCTGAGTGGGGCGGTTGGGATCGATCGGGCCCGAGTAAGGGGCAAGAAGCAAACGGAGGTTCACATTCTTGAGCAGCGCTACATCGAGTACATGTATATATGAGAGTATTTATGCGGAAAAAAGGCGACACTTGTCAATCAAACTCGCTAGTCTGTTGCACACTGCTTTATTACAAATAGTAACTCCCCGGCGAGGGGATGGGCGGGGCACAGCCCGTCGCCTACATCCCTGCCTAAGTACACATACGTAACACTGATTATTCTTACATCTAAGTAAAATAACTTTTCTTATTATTCTTACTTCTAAGTAAAAAACTTTTGTTATTATTCTCACTTCTAGTAAGGACATTTCTAAACAGATTTAGATTTTCGGAAAGAAATAACAAAACGTTTGATTTTAACTTCTTAGTAAAAGGCTTATATGTTGATGAGTCTTCATGAAGTGTTTTTATCATTCCCTCTGACAATCTATAAACATTCGAATTCCGATGTTCACAAAGCGCTACTTACGTTGCTCTTGAATACAATGTTAATTGGGAAGCAAGTGATTTTTTCACTGTATCTAAGGTTTTCGTTCCTAAAGCTCTTGCTACCTAAAATAACTTTGCGCGAAATTGAGTTCCATTACGTTTCAACACAACTTTGTGTTTCTAGCTTTAAAATTTATAATAAAGTAGTCAGGTAAATACTGAAAACTTATCCCAAAGTACCATTACGGGTACAAGGCTATTATGAGATAGAGATAATGAAGACATTTGTGGAAGGCAACACTGGATTTCAGGAATTCTCTCAATTAATTATTGTTTTTATTATTTTCCTCAGAATGTAACATAACATCTACCAAAATTTTATTTTATTTTACTTTATTGGGACATAAAACAATTACACATTACAATTAAAGTGTGACAGAGTAAGTTTAAAACTAGGTAAACGTGTAACCCACAGGTTTCACGTTTACCTAGTTTTAAACCATTATTTCGCGGACATTGGTGTGCCAATGTCCGCGAAATAATGGTTTTTATATAAATAAACTCGTGCGTTGATTTTAAAATAAAAAAGAAGTACTCGTAGGTATATTGGAAAAATTTAATTTGTATAAGATGGCTATTTTAAAGATTCAATAGCCATCCTTTTGAATTTAAAGTGTGTTAGCGCGAAAATATCCACATCGATGAAGTGTGTGTTATACGTATCCACAATACGTCGGAGAGGCGCCCGTGCACCAGCGTGAGTTCTGCACCTTGCGGTGTAGAACAGCCGGGGCACACGCGCCTCTCGGCGCATGACAGTTCTAGGTACAACGTAGCATAAGCTATTTGTAATATCAGGACAATCAAACCTGTTATTACACAGACCATGAAGCATCATGGCCATCAGTAGGTTGCGTCTTGACTCCAGGCTCTGAAGTTTATAACTCATCAATAAGTGAGTGTATGGTAATTTAGACTTAGTGCATCTGTAGTGCATAACACGTAGATATTTTTTTTGAACCATTTCCATTCTTTTTATATAAACAGCAAAAATGGGACTCCAAATCGGAACTGCAAATTCCAATTGAGAACGGACTAAAGCTTTGTATATAATTAAAAAATTTGATGGTATTTTAAAGTCGTTTGATGAACGCATGACGAAACCAAACATACGATAAGCCTTATTAACGATGTTATCAATATGAAGATTGAAGTGCAATTTAGAATCCATTGTAATACCAAGATCTCGAATATGGTCAACTCTTTTCAGGCAGATATCATGAAGACTGTATTCAAATTTGATAATGTTTTTGTTTTATGTGAAAGTCAACGCATTGCATTTAGGTAAACTAAGCTGAAGTTTGTTGTATGAACAATATCTAGAAAGTCTATCAAGGTCCTCCTGCAAAAGCAAGCAATCTTTTTTGCTTTTACACGACTTGCAAATTTTGATGTCATCGGCATACATTAGAAAACGGGAATTAATGAAGCATTTCTTGATGTCATTAATGAACAAAATAAAGAGCAGGGGCCCGATAATTGAGCCCTGGGGCACCCCGGAAGTGACAATGATTGAAGTGAAAATTATACATATCTAATGTTATACGTATTTCTGGATGTGCACACACGTCGCGCCACAGAAATAATCCGTGGAAAAGAGGCAAAGCTTGTAAGTTTTGTACGGCCACGCTTTGTAGCAGTGCACCTATCATAGCGGGTTGTATGAAGTTTTATCTCCGTCGGATTACCTACTCTGGTCACAGATTTACGCAGCGCGTAAAAGTGGACGTAAATGATGTGAAAACACAATTGGACTAAGTGTCAGTGATATCATTTAAATATTCATATTTTACTAATTATAAATTATTATTTGTTTAAATTAGTGAAAGTATTTTGCTTATAGATGTTTATTAGTATGACATGCTTTCTTATAGAGAAATACTGTGAGTCTGTGGGTTAAGAGATGTGAGGAAGAGGGAATCCTTGCTAGTCGAGCGCTTGTTTCTGAAGTTGAAGACTTATTAAAACATGACTTCACATGTTGAATGAATATGAAACAAATGGTTTCATACCAACCGGACATTTTGCTAAATTATTCAACACGTCATTAAAAACTGTTCGCAGTGTACTCCACGCAATATAGGTTGCATCACTAAAGCACATCAAATAATAACGTTTAAGTTTCGGAATAGTTTATCCTGTATATTGCGCTATACCCGCGCTTTTTTTTGCACATTTCACATGTCAAAATAAAACAAATTGCTTCTAAGTTCCATGATATAGTATTGCACACCCAATTTGGCTGAAGAAGTTATTATAAATAATCGTATAGGTTTGTTATCCATAAGTAAAATATTACAAATAAATATGTTTTTATTTTTGTTATCACTTGTAACGCATTTTTTTTTTCTAAACATCAAATTATTTATTGCAATAACAAAAATAATGAAAAAGCAGCATTTTTTTAAAATATTGTTATTATTGCAAACCATAATAAAAATTGGCAATAAAACTGCGCTGCATCCTAAGAGATCAGAACTTAAGCCGACTGCTTCTCAGTCCAACGCTTGGCGGCTACTGCTCATCATATTAGATTAACTCGTATTACAGCAATGCCATAAACCGGTCAGTTCACGAGCATGATTCGTGTCTAACAAAAGCGACGGAAATATATTTTGGTTTCGTGCAGTGCGATGCGAGTACGCGACTTTACATCAGTGCGTGCCGTGAAAAACTGCGATAGTTGTGGTGTGTGTCGTTTAAACAGATACAGTCGTACCGCGAGTTCACAGCAATATGACTCTTAACGTGCCTATGCACTTTTGAACGCTTACTGTACCTATAGTACACCCGCATTCCGCCAACTTATAACTTTTATCTGAAGAATAAATATGACGGTTTAACTTTTTTTCCCCTACATGACTCAAACTCAAACTCAAAAACTCATGTCGCTGTCAAACCGCAATTCTTATTACACAGACAAAAAAAACGCACTTTAAAAGACTGTTAATGTTGAGTGATGACAATGGCTGTTAATATTCACAGGCTAGGAAACATTTAAAAGTTAAACTTTTTTTACCCTTACAAACATACAGTTACAAAACAGTATGAGTCGAATAGCCGATGAAGTCACCTCTCAAACAGCTTGGCGGCTTACAGCAAACAAATAGACAGCGATCAAGGACGAGCTTAGCCTGCAAAATGGCCGCTAGCAGATTTTCACTGCAGCAAACGATTTTTTGCATCTTTTTGACAATACAAAGTGTAGATTGTGTTTACAGGTTGTAAATAAAATTGAAGTTTTACTGGGGTTTCGTCTGCCCGTTTGTTGGTCACGTATCCCTCGCAAATGATATTTTACTTAGAGAATATAACTCATTTACTGGGTTCGTCGGCGTTCAGATAGGCAGTCGAATGCAAGGTAGACAAGGATGACTTAGAGAGCATCATCATCTTTTATTTGAGTATTTATTTATAAAGGTACACCAATAAGGTAATAAGGTTCCATTTACCTCGGAGTTATACAGGCGCCAATTACAGATAAACCAGCAATCTCAGAAATAGGTGATAACACACAATAACCTAAACATATTATTTACATAAACTAAATATTGAAGGTCATCGGATAACTTAAAGCTTAAAATGCCTAAGCACTCCACAACTTTCCTCGACAAATCTTTTACTGTCCAGGTCGATTGTTTGTGGAATGCATTGCCTGTCGAAACAAAACGCGCGCAGTCGTTACTTGTATTTATAAGACTCGTAAAGGATCATTACTTGTCGTTGTGATCTTGCTCTCGTATACTGAAATTATTTATAGTCTTCATTTATTTTCGTCTCTCATATATTTAGTATGTATGTATTTATGCATCTATTCGTTAGGATATGTTAATACGTAATATATCAGTGTATCTATAGTGTAGTGTATACTTATTTCTTGCACCACCGACAGCCCCATTTTATGTCCAGAATTATATTATCTGTGGTCCAGACAAATCACTGTCCGTTCTAAGGTTGTCTGGAAGAGATCGCAGAAAGCGATACGGTCGCCCATTGTGTGTTTTTTTTGTTATGTAATTTTGTCGTGTCCGATAAAGCATATAACAACTTTTTCTGACCATAATATTCAGAAAACGCTTTTACAAAGAACTATTAAGGTATTAAGCTATCCATAATAGTTATCATCCTTTTGATTCCAAAAACTAAGCTTGTTTTCAATGAAAGACCACAATAAAACTCCTGAAAATGTTAAACTTATATGTCGTTTATTTTAGTTTAAGCTTAAAACCAGAATATAATGCAAATGCAACAACAAACTAAACCACGATGCGCTTGAAAACATTAATAGTAACATAACCTTAATGCGAGAAGCACATTAACTTAGATAATAGCTCAAATGAACCTGTCGCAAGCCGATTATCTAGAGACGCTAGGCTAGGCTATAAGCAATTTCACTTTAGTATTGTTTAGTTAAATTTCATGTAAGGCTGTACGCAGATCTGAATCAAAGCTATCTCTGTTTTATCGTTCTTCAAAAATGAGGAATTGCACCCTAGTTGCGTTACAGACTTTCATTTTTATTTTTTATTTTATGTATGGCATCTCGCGGGTCAACCTGTGAGGTTGTCGTCAGCTTAAGCGGACTTGCCTGTGGTGCCCTAATAAGTTAAGGCCTCCAGCCAGGACTTAAACTTAAATACTAAATAAAAACTAAGCGCTAAGGGCACCCCCTGTGGGTTACGGACCTCGACTTAGGGCGTCGCTGGAAGAGGGCTGAAAGGGACAAGCTGGATCAGGATTTATGAAATTTTGGGACGAATTTAAGGCTACAGGCTCGGACTGGCTCGAGCAAGGGTCGGTAGGGGCGTGGATTTGGGTGCCGCGGCGGGCCTCGGCGGCGAGGGCGGTAGGACGGCGATCGGGATTTGGGCTTGTGTAGAGTGCTGGTGGACTACTCTCCTGGTGGAGAGTAGTGGCGTCGTCGGGGGCGATTAAGGTATGCCTTGGTCGGGTAATACGGGCTGGTGTCCGCAACCCCACGACAATGCGCGTATTTTGCGTACGATGGGAAAATCGATCATTCGATCCACCCCAGCTCCTCGAGGAAGGCCAGCAACGCCTTGGTGTTACTTACAGCCTCGCGTAGGGTACCTGAGTTACCGAAGTACTTTGCCCTGTATGTGGCGACCACCGGGCAGTGTAGAAGCACATGAGCTGCTGTCTCGCCCATCTCCATGCAGGCCCTGCACAGCGGGCTGTCTGTGACTCTTATGACAAAGAGGTGTTTATTAAAAGACCCGTGGCCGGTTAAAACTGCCGTAGCTATACGCAGCTGTTGATTCGTTAGTCGGAGAACCTGTTTCGTGATGCGGCCGTCAATAGCAGGGAGTGGTTCCCAAGCCTGTCTGCACTCACCTTGTTCCGACCATAGTTTGTGATGTTGATCCCTGGTGCGTTTCCTTACCAGAGTGCGTAAGTACCAGAAGGGGAGTGGCAAGATGGGTTCAGGTCCCACTGGTGCCTCACTCGACCCCCTTGTGGCAAGTTCGTCGGCTGCATCGTTACCCAGCGAACCGCTGTGTCCTTTGATCCATTGAATGGTTATGTTATTGAGGTTACCCACCTGATTAAGGCGCAGATGACACTCGTATATTAGCCCAGATTCAACTGTGTGGCTGTTCAGCGCTTGCAAAACAGCCCTGCTGTCTGAGAGTATCCGGATCGGGTGGTCCCTAACTTCCCTAGGCATGATAGCCGAAGCAGCCAGAGAAATCCATGCATTCGGCCTGGAACACTGTGTTATGGGCCCCCAATGGTGTAGCTATGCGAATTTTGAGGTCCTCCGAGAAGACTCCAGCACCTGTGCCATTACCTGTTTTGGAACCGTCTGTGAAGATACGCAGCTCTGCAGGAACAAACCCTCGCACCTACGATCCTCGTGAAGCTGGATCTGGTATTTTTTATCAAAGATAAATAGTTTGGGTACCCGATCATTAATAGCTTTCGTAATGGGGAACTCCTTGTTGAGTCCCTCAAGTAGTGCGGTGTGGTGTGGTGTGGCTAATACGGCTAATGCCGGAGAGAGTATAGCAGACGGCCGCTGAAATCAAGGGATTTGGTATCGATTTGGTATCGATTTGATATCGTTTTTTTTTTTTTTTTGTCTGGCAGCATTGAGTTACGCCGGCCGGCTGTCAAGTTAAGACACAGTTATGTGTCAATGCACAAACACCTACAGAATCTACATTCGTTGTTTGCCTTACTAAGTTTATTTTCTTGCGGATTAATTATTGTAACTATTGAACAAGCTTATATAATGGATTCCGACGATTATTTTAACCCTGACTTGTATATTCAATGATTGTAAAACAATAACGTTAGACAAGATTATAAACCCTAAAGTTTTTTTTTACCAATTCCTTGACCAGTAAATTGTTGAAATTGCATATTCTCCTATCCATATACTTTAAAATGTGTGCACTCGTGGCCGATATGCCTATGGACGGTGGGCATGCCCCTTTATGTTAATTTATTGACTCTAGTGTCCGTTTGTCTTACACATATCCATGAGATATCACCGTCCAATAATTGTCTCTCCGAAACAGAGCAACATTGAAAAAAAAAACAAAAATGAATATTGAAATTCCACAGATCTCGATGTCCAAATGAAATTCAACTCTCTGGAGCTTCAACGGAATAGGCATTTCAATTTCGGAATTATTACTTGTACGTGCCCACGTTATGATAAATATAATATGTAGAGACTGTAGATTTAGTTACTGCGTAAATATATATAATATTATGACACAAAGGGTACACGTTACATCCATGTGTGTGGGTGGATGTAACATCCATACTACACTCGGTTCCAAAAATAACGGGTCAGTCACATAAGTTCGAATAAAAAAAAAAAAATGTGTTTATTATCTTAAATCTATACAATTAAGTTGCCGGGGCTTCCCAGAAAGTAATCCGAAGATACTTGTGATGGGATAAACCTCGCTCTTCCTAGAGTGATTAACATTCGTTTCGTTGTGCTAATTAGGTATAAGTTACACATTTTTCCACACACATTGTTACACAGCTTAACCTTTGATCCACTACAATACCTAGGTACTTGACGGAATTTACCTTATGAATCACAGGGCAACTGCAGGTAGATTGGGTTGGGGTACGACAAGAATGTATTCTAATGTTAAAATCAGGCCCAGGCTGAGAGTTCGCGTATTTAGTGAAACAGACGTAGTTGGTTTTTTGTGTATTTAGAGTAAGTAGATTCTCACTTAGCCAATCACTAACTCTAGCCAGTCCCCTCTCAGCTTCCATCCTAACTTTATCCCATGTTTTGGCAGAGAAGATAATAGCGGTGTCATCCGCGTAGGACAGTATCCTCGCACCGTTGATAATAAGGTTACAGAGTTCATTAATATAAATCAGAAAAAGCGTCGGGCCGAGGACACTGCCCTGAGGGACTCCATACGTCACGTTCTCTTCATCACTAAGATAGTTTTCAACTTTTACCCCCTGTTTTCTGTTTTGAAGGTAACTGCTGAGAAGAGAGAGAGCAGAACCTCGAAATCCTAGGTTCTCCAGCCTGTGTATAAGTTTAGAGATAGAGACGGTATCAAAGGCCTTCCTGAGGTCAAGAAAGGCCACTAGGCATTTGTTCCCCTTATCTACTTCTTTGGTTATCACAGAAGCAAGTTCCTCCGTAGCATCCTGGGCCGATATTCCCCTTCTAAAACCGTATTGAGAGGAAGATAAAATGTTATTCTTAGTTAGGTAGTTAACTATTCTAGAGTTCAAGAGCTTCTCAATGATTTTAGAAATGGAGGTCAACACAGAAATTGGCCGATAGTTGTTAACGTCGTCTTTATCTCCACTCTTATACACAGGGGTAACAACGGAGCGCTTAAGAAGGTAGGGGAAGATACCTGTGTTAAAGCATAGGTTGGCCAGGTCACAGATCAGCGGGACTAAGATCTCCTTGGCCTGTTTTAGGAAAAGGGTAGGAATTCCGTCCCACCCTGGTGCACTCCCAGAGTCTAGAGACATCAGTATGTTTTCAACTTCCTCCTGAGAGGTGTCTAGGAGAACAAAGGAGGACAGATTAGGGCTGTCTGTGTAACAAGCTGCAGAGGGTACGTAACTATTTAGGATGTTCTGAGCTAGAGCTTGTCCAATGTTAATAAAATAATTATTAACATAGTTAACTGAGTCTTGGGGACATGATTTTATCTTAAGTAGGTCACTATTGGAGCTCCTAGTAGGTCACTATTGGGTGGCTTATAATTTGTGATGTCATTAATGGTTGACCACAATGCCCGAGGATTTTTTGCAGATGCTTTGATTTTGTCTTTATTAAATTTATTTTTTAGTTTTTTTATAAGATTCCCACAGAAAGTCCGATATCGCCTATATGTAATCACAAGAATTTGATTATGTGGGTTTGATTTGAGTTTAAGGAAGATTGAATTTCTTAGTCTAATACACCGTAGGGCACCTATTGTTATCCAGGGTTTAATCGTTCTTTTGCTATTTGTGATAATAACTTTTTTGGAGTTTGAAAGTAAAGATGTCTTGACCATATCAATAAGCGCAAAGGCGTAAGTATCAGGGTCTTTGAAGATGTTAAAAAAAGAGGTATCAAAATTTTGTAGACTATTATGAGCATTTACGTAGTTGACTATTGTTTTATGCTTTTTAGGTATATTATAGCAATATTTATTCTCGAGACATAACAAAATCAGGCAGTGGTCTGTTACGGTTGTATTTAAAACCGCTGTAAAAGCTTTATTTTTTTGTTTATCAAGACTCAGGAAGACGTGATCTAGGCATCCATCCCCCCTCGTGGGAAGGTTGTGAGATGGTAAAAGTCCATGCGTAGATAGAATGTTTAAGTAGGTTAGTCTCTTGTTTCTTTCATAGTTTGTTTCCGTAGGGGAAACAATTAGGTCAATATTAATGTCCCCTAAGATTAGAATGTTTTTACTAGAAGTAATATTTTCAAGATGATTGTTAAGAGATGTAATGAAGTTACCTGCATGTAGAAATGATGGGGAACGGTAGATACCCAGTATAGTGTAATTTGATATTTTTAACTCGAGACCGGTGGCATTTACAAGGTTTAGTTCTTTGGATTTTACTGACAATTTATTTGTGATGTATACGACCACCCCGTCACTTTGGTTAATTTGGTGTTTTGTTTGGAAAGATGTGTAATTCACTAATTGTGGTATGTTTTTTTTAGTGTTTAACCAACATTCTGTGAGAATCAAGATATCTACTTCATATTTTAGTTGTGATAGGGTGAGTTGCAAGTCATCAAAATTTTTATATATACTTCTAATGTTTTGTGTTAGGATAATTAAATTGTGTTGAGAATTACCCGTGTTTAATTTTAGTTCCTGTATATTACACTTTATCGAATCCGATGGTTTTATCTGATCAATTTCCTTTAGTGCATCGAAATTATCCATTTAAACATGTCAAGTTAATACTCTCGGGGTTGCAACCAGGGTAGTTAGATTGTATGAATAATAGCGGGTCAGGTTCTAGGAGGTGCAAGTATACCCGGATGAATTCAACGTATTGTATAGGGGAAAACGAGGGGTAACAAATTACATATAGAGAATCTAAGTAGTAGAGGTAGACTACTAATATAGGTTTAGAACTTTTGTATCTGGGTTTGTATACGGTGTGTAAGAATGTTGATATGTTTGTATTTTGAGCGTGAATTTGTTTTTTGTCAGACTTCAAGTGAAGAGTAAATAATCGTTGATAGTTATAATTGTGGCATAAAAGTGCGTAGCTATGTAAGGGTTTGTAAGTAGATTTCTGTGAGCACTCTAGTATATAGTAGACGTTTGAAATTACTCTTACGAAGCTAGGCAATCCATACCTTTGAATTTTGAATTTCTACAAAACTGTAAGAGTTATATGAATAAAAAACAATGAAATAAAAACAGAATAAAGACTATTTAGTTGCGCTTCTTATAACATACTTTTTATACTGGCTGATGAATGAAACTTATTTACAAAAAAACAAAATTTGAAAAATGGAAATTTTTGAAAACAAATTTTTTGCATTATGTCATTCTTTCCATTTCTATTCTGTCACAAAAAAAAATTGTGAACGACTTCCACGTGCATAACCAGTATTCTGTGAGGTGGATCATGGCAGTCACGTTAGATGAATGTACCAGAATCCTGACTTTCTTGGAACTTGGGCACAGCCAGCGTGAAACAGCAAGAAACATTGGTGTATCTTTGACGACTGTTCAGCGGGTAGTCCAGCGGTACCGAGAGACCGGATCGCACCTTCGGAGACCAGGAAATGGCAGGCCAAGATGCACAACGGCCAGGGATGACAGGATACCTGGTGGCTACAATGCTCCGAAATCGTTTTCAAACTGCAGTTGGTCTAAAATACCACTTTATTCGCTTTGGTGGTAGCAATTTAAGCGGACAAACAGTGAGGAGACGTCTTGCTGAGGCAAACTTGAAACCATTAAGGCCCGATAATAGGCATGCTAGTAGGCAGTTGGTATACAAAAGACCAGCGCAACGCTTCCATCAAGACTGCGTGGAGGATAAGAGGCACACGGCGGAGGCTCAGTACTTGTTTGGGCTGGAATTTCTGCCGAGGCCCGCACCGAGCTCGTGCTAATTCGAAATGGCACTCTGACTGCAGAGAGGTACGTGGAGGAGATCCTGAATGAGCATGTGGGACCTTTCATGGCGAGGATGGACCGGGATGGCATATTAATGCATGATAATGCGCTTCCCCATACCGTCAGAATTGTAAATGGATTGCTTGGAGAGGTCGGTAGCGAACTGATGCAGTGGCCAGCGCGAAGCCCTGATTTCAACCCCATAGAGCATGCATGGGACGAGCTTGAGCGTTGCGTAAAACGTAGTAACTCCCCACCAATCACGCTACCCGAGCTCAGACAAGCACTGGAGGAGGAATGCGAAGCCATTCCTCTGAACCAGCTCCGAAATTTGGTGATCAGCATGCCGAATCGCCTGGAAGGTGCAAAAAGAGCTCGGGGAGGCAATACAAAGTATAAAAATTATGAATGTAAGGGAAAAAGCAAAAATAAAATACTTACAAAATTTTAATTTTCAGAATTATATGTCTTACTTTATTTTTTTTATTTTTTTGAGATTAAGAATGAGATATAAGTTTCAATTTAATCGTTTTTGTATTATTAAATGCCCAATCGAACAGTATTCGTTTCATTATGATAGCATACGTAGTTCGGGAGATATTCGGACTTTTGTGACTGACCCGTTCTGTATGTGAAAGGATTTCTATAAAATATGGCAAGGAGATAGGTGGCATCCTGGGTAAAGTTTTCGACCCGGCAGCACGTTCCCATGGGATAATTTCCAACATCCTTGACCTTTCAACTAGTATACACAATAATTATCTAAACTATTATTATTATAAGAAAATATTTGATTTTTGTATGTTTGTTTGTTACGCTTTCACGCTAAAACGGCTAAACGGATTTGGATGAAATTTGGCACATTAGTAGACCATGACATGAATTAGGACATAGAATACTTTTTATCCCAACATTCCCACGGGATCGAGACTAATGCGGCTGAAACCGCGGGGCGCAGCTAGTTATAATAAATATAAGACGATAATCGATGTTCTCGTAGATTAAAAGCCGTAGAGTGGGTAGAAGTTACTTAACTATTTACTTATATTAAAACACTGTATTCCCCGAAGGGTTAAGCAGTGGTGTACCCAATAGTACACCTACGTTTCGCCAGTTATGTGTAAGTCCCGTGTTAAAGGGGGCGTGCCTATTGCCATCAACCGGGTACAAATCCGGACTCCGGGCTGCCATTATAAAAATCCAGATGAAAAACCCAATTACACTCTACCTGACCCGGGAAACGATCCCAAGACCTCATCCTCAGCAGTAGCGCTTGCGACCACTAGACCAAGTTAAGTACGAAATATGAAAACTGTATGTACACATATGTGTATGTTTAAGGTAGGTATAGCATTCGATGAGTAATATTTTAATCAATACCTGAAAGGAAAAGTAATTCTTAATGTGTCTTTTTTTATAATGGGGATGATGACATGTTTTTTATTTTTATCTCAATAAAATGTTTATTTCCAAATAGTGCAAATAGTATTACAAAACGTGTAAAAGCTTTTAAAACTGCCAAGTAATAAACGTTTTAAAGTAAGTGTTAGACTAGGACAGCACTATCGTTGAAGTGACGTCACCACTAAGTATCTTAATACTCGCGCCATACATTGTCCGTACCGCGCGACAAGGACAGGAATAATCCCAAAAACCTTTAAAGCGTGTATCGTCTTCATTTTTACATCGATTTAACAGATTTTTTCGATTGTTTCATTTTTACTATGCCTTCTTTGAAATTACATTATTTTTACGAACATTTATAATAGTAGTCATCAGCCCAATTGTACGAGTATCAAGACAATTCCTCGTATCTTTATAACAGTTTATTCTTTGATGCACTGAGATGCACTCTGATTTTTATGCTCGGCTCATACCGAAAATTGAAAACCCAGTGGGCGATCAAAAATCAAAGCGAAAATAAATCGGCCGTGGGTTCAAGGGCTAAAACATAAATAAAAAAACACCGGGTTGCACTCCGGGAGAGCCGGCAGAAGTGAAAACTTGAATATTAACGCATTGTGCATTTTTGATATTTTGAAATGGTTAGGGAATAATTTTGCACGAATTGCTTTAATAATCAGTATAAAAGTACTATCATGTATGTGGTAGAATGCAATATTTATTTAAAGCGCTATCGTATACAAACATGACATTTATATTACATTAAAAAGTTTATCTCTCAGAAAAATCAATCAATAAAAATCAAAAATCAACAATCATCCGTCTTACGAATTTTCGATCAGGTCACGTGTCCTGACGCGAGTGTAATATTTTGTACCCATTACAAAAAAAAAATACAACGCCGCTAAAGAAGTGTTCGTCTTACGAATTTTCGATCAGGTCACGTGTCCTGACGCGAGTTTAAAATTCTTTACCCATTACAAAAATAGTGTACAACGCCGCTAAAACGGTTTTCACTTCAAAATTCACATTGGAGCAAAACTACGGCTTTGTAAAATCCAAAAAAAAATCATTCATACAAACATACTAGGGAGAATGTAAAATACGACATTCGAAACAACGACTAAAAGCTTAATTTATGGACGACAAATACGAATACAGGGAATAAAGCTGAGGCTTGTTAGTACGGCTTACAATCGACGCGACGTTTCCAATAAACGGTTTTTACTTACGATTCGTTGAGGAAGCTAAAAGGTTCAAATTCTGAATGATTAGCGAAGCAACTTTTTAGTACGGCTTACAATCGACGCGACCTTTCCAATAAACGGTTTTTACCTACGATTCGTTGAGGAAGCTAACAGGTTCAAATTCTGAATGATTAGCGAAGCAACTTGTTAGTACGGCTTACAATCGACGCGACGTTTCCAATAAACGGTTTTTACTTACGATTCGTTGAGGAAGCTTAAAGGGTCAAATTCTCAATGATTAGCGAAGCAACTTGTTAGTACGGCTTACAATCGACGCGAAGTTTCCAATAAACGGTTTTTACTTACGATTCGTTGAGGAAGCTAAAAGGTTCAAATTCTGAATGATTAGCGAAACAACTTGTTAGTACGGCTTACAATCGACGCGACGTTTCCAATAAACGGTTTTTACTTACGATTCGTTGAGGAAGCTTAAAGGGTCAAATTCTCAATGATTAGCGAAACAACTTGTTAGTACGGCTTACAATCGACGCGACGTTTCCAATAAACGGTTTTTACTTAAGATTCGTTGAGGAAGCTTAAAGGGTCAAATTCTGAATGATTAGCGAAACAAATCTTTAGAAAGCACAAGATGCCTGAGGGATTTATGCAGTGTTATATAAATTGGAAGCGTGTGATAAACCAAAATAACCCGTAGAGGGGAAGAAACGCAATTACTTTTTTCCCCGTAAAACCTTTAAAAAGATTTAAAAAAAAATTGCGTCTCTAAAGTGAGGTGTGCTCGCAATTTTTTGTTTTTTTTTTGTTTAAGGCCGATATCGCTCCTAATTCTTGAAAACGTTGTTTTTTTATTATTATTTCTCCCCGAGTAAAAAGGCTAATGCGAATACAGTTATGATTAAAAACCCGGCCAAGTGGGTGATGGACAACGCACAATGAAGGGCTTCGTAGTTACGACGACTTTATTCCAAGAACAAACTTAACATTGAAGTTGAAAAACATGTTCTCTAATACAATCCAAGCACAATATTGAGAGATTTACAATGTTAAATCGAGACCATCGACTTCTCATAGGTTTTCCTATAATCTATAGGTAGATATAGAACTATTTTCAGTTTTTTTTTAACTGTTGTTTCGGAGGTAAGGGGTGGGGGTGTACATTTTCATATATTTTCATAAACTTTTTTAAACGATTTTTTTTTTCATTTGATATGTCACTCGGTACAGTTTGCAAAACTTTTTTTTATATTTCACAATAGCATAGCGTCAATAATTGAATATCGTGATTCCATTACTCTGCATTCCGCATTTGGGTAACAAAATTCATTTTATATATGTAACAAATTCAACTTTATCAGTCAATTAAATTCGGAGCAAATTGGCTGTGACAGATTCACAGACAGGCAGACAGACAAACACGAGGGATCCTATATGGGTTCCGTTTTTTCATTCGTCTGTCTGGAATCCTAAAAACTGCAATATTATACTTTCATTAGTGTGACGATAGACGATTCTATCAAATATTCATTGGAAAATAAATCATATTACGTCTCAATAAATCCGAACATGACAAGGTAAACTAGTATCGCTGGACGAAAAATTGCTTAATAAATTTTAAGCAATTTCATCTTTATCCCATTAAGATAAAGTTGAATTTCCGTTGTCATTAAAATGCGGATTTTGGACTTAATTCTAATTGAAAGTTGTAAGCCAAGGGAAAAATCGAAGAGCAATTTCTGAAGCACGATTTTTGTTTCTAAATAGATTTTAATTAAAATGTCAATTACGTGGACCCTTGGGTGTTGTTAACTTACATATACTTGTCTACTTCTAATATTCATCGTTATTAGAAGAAAAAAAAACTACGTATAGGGTGGCCGACGACGATGAAACTGTAACCTTGAATTAATCACATGATTCTAGACCAACTAGCATATACATTCTTCGTCGGTTTAAAAAAAATCGTATGTTTCAAAGAAAGGTGCAGTCAATTCTTTTTTAATAAGGTAATGATGTATCTACTACATCCATTGCAAGAGGATGCGCGTCGATTTCTTTTATTTATTTGGATTTCTTTAGTGTACGTAGCGATAAAGCTCGCATTCGGGTCAAAAATTTCATGACCTACAGATTTTTCATTCATTTCAGGGAATATTGTTCACCAATTGGAGTATCCTATTGAACGAAAGAGTAGTTCAATTCGTTCCTAGTTCAGTGTCGTTCAGTCCTGTTATCTCCACATCCTTTTCTGAATCACTATTGGCAGTTTTCCAATTTCAGTATTTCCCATGTGTGGTTCCATATTTTCGGTTTGATTTTTACGTTTTTGCATATTGGTAAACTGAAACCCGCTCTAGGATATGATATTCATCGTTATTTTGAATGGGTTTTTGGTATTATCAGTGTATTCATGTTTTCCTTCAAAATATATTAAGAATTTGATATATTCAAATTAAAAATTATTTTGTTTCTGTAACTAGGGAGTACAAAGAAATAACACGGCGTTTCTGATCTGACTACTCTGAGAAGGAAGGCCAAAACAAACTCAGAGGTCACAGTCTAAATAAATTACTCAAACTGCCAGATGATGAATAAAACTAACTGCTCAAAAAAACAAAACAAAGAAGCAATGACACATAATCCTCACATTAACAATAATAAAAACAAACAAATATTTCTTTGAAAGCTGGACTTGCTGATGATTGATGTATGTCAGCATAATAAGCATAATCAGCCTATTATGTTCCCACTGCTGGGGCACAGGCCTCCTCTCTATGAGAGGGAGTGGACCGTAATCCACCACGCGGGCCCAGTGGTTGGTAGATGTCACATGTCTTCGAATTTTTGGTTCTAAGACGTGCCGGTTTCCGCACGATGTTTTCGTACACCATTTTGAGAACAAAAATAAGAAATAAGTTTACAAAGAAATAAATTTATTTGACCCAGTTAAGGCACACAGTATTTACACAAAACATATAAACCAAAACAAAGACTGTCGTCTGAAAAAAATCTTATTACCACTTTGTCTCTCGATTTCATTGTCTGGTTTTTTATCGATTGCTTTTGTAACACTTTCTTTTACATAAGTGTGCCTCTATTTCATTTTCTGGCTCTTTCTCGCAGTAACACTAAGCTAGGATACCCCGACCAAACAGGTTTTGTTAGGTTTAGGTTAGAGCAACAAAACAGAAGAATATAGTATTGTGTGCCTCACGGCTGCGCCAAATAGGCCCAGTTCAGCATAAATGCAAGACAACTAAGTGCCTGACGCTGGTTTTCAACTAGACCCAACGAGGACGTCTTACGGATGTAAATCAGTTTTTAACGTGTGTTTAAATATTTAAATAAAATGTATGTAAACAATCATCTACTCTGTTTTATTATCACTTGTTAGTGATAATAAAACAGAGTAGATGATTGTTTAAATATAATTATACATATTAATATAGTGGTGTTCATGAAAAGAAAGAAAAAATTGTATGTTTACACAAAAAACAAAAGGACTGTTGTAAATAATAAATGATTAAGGATCATATTTTTGAAACTTTTAAGTTGATCATGTCTAGCTTCCGTTGTGCTTCAAGGAGGTATTGTCGTAGGCGTCTTCTCAATGTGTCGATCGTGGTAATTGCTCGAATATGTAGAGGCAGGTTATTCCACACTTTGGTAGCCGCATAACGGAAGCTACCTCTAAAAGCAGCTGTACTATGCGACTGGGTAGAGAGTTGCTGCGAGCATTGCCTTCTCCCACATTCTCGTCTACTCGCTATCCATCTTAACTTGTCGTACAGATAGTCCAGTTTTTGGTATTTAACTACACCGAATAGAAGCCACGCCAAGTGTAGTTTACGTCTCGATTTCATTTCCAATGAGAAATGTCTATTTAAAAATGGAGTTACATGACTTCTGGTCGGAATTTTATAGCAAAACCGAGCACACGCATTTTGGTCCCTTTGCATAAACCGATCTATGCGAACCAATAGGCGTGGGCCGTAGACTGTATCTGCGTAGTTTAGCCTAGACAAAATCAGGGTTTCAACCAGCTGTTCCCGTAGTGTTTTGGACAAGTACCTACGGCCTAATCTTGTACAGACTGCTCACTGCTCATGTTATTCAGAGTTTAAAATAATTGTATTGCTACACAGTGTATCAAGAAACGTGTGTATAAGTGAAATGCAGACATATTTCAGAAATAAAAATTAAACATTGATCGCTGAAATAAGACCCTCGCGTTTTTAACCACACGCTTCTAAACTTAGACACACATCTAAACTTAGACATTAGAACGGTCCGTACCTTATTCCTTTTAGCTAGGTACGGGTCCAATTTCCAATAAATTTAGGAAAGCAATCAGTTAGCTTTAATTTTTTTTCCTTTACTGTAACAAATCCAATTAAAATAGAATGGCGTAGTTAAGAAATATTTTTGTTTCAGGAGAACCGCGCCGCCTACGCGTACAAGGTAAGCTTTAACAATAGTAATATTATAATACAGGGTGTAAGGGACAGCTCTCCGCAAACTAACAGGGTGCATTTAGCTCCTTATTTTGAAACATATTCCACAGGAAATATTGTCAGGACATTTTTCAAATTTTTATCGATTTACATTACTAGTCCTTTATTTCAATGTAAATTTAAATTTTCTGTAAGCAGCATTCCATTTTTGTATATAAACAGCTAAAATAAAAAAAAACAGCAATGGATGTGGAAATACTCTAACGAACGACGAGGCAGAGCATTGATCCGGTGGCGGAGAGGGCGGCTGAAGGCTCGCTGCGCTGCCATTCGCTACGTAAATTTTGCCACGTTAATGATACATTGCGTGTGAGGTAAAAAAACAAATCAGCATCCTAATTGCATAACACATTTTCGTAAACGATTAAGACTAATCTGTATGATGTTGACAGTTCAACAACATTCGTTGCGCTATTTACATTGTTGAGCAGAATTTTTTATCGAACTTATGAAGCAATGGATTAGCAATCTGTATCACAATTTTAATATTATACGCTGAGGGCTGTCCGTTACAGCCCTTCGCGTATAATATTAAAATTGAATTGGTTTTTTATGTCCTACTGCTGGGCAAATGCCTCTCTACTCCCCTTCCAGAACTCTCTGTCCTGCACCCTAATAGCGTAACACATTTTCGTAAACGATTACGACTAATCTGTTTTATTTTGACAGTTCAACAACATTCATTGCGTTATTTACATTGTTGAGCAGAATTTTTTATGGAACTTACAATGGATTAGCAATCTGTTTCAAAACGATTCTATGGACCAATCTTTATTAAAGGAGTCCAGCTCGACCCGCTCTCTCCGTCTGGGCCTGCCGCGATGTCGTTTGCCATGAAGCGGGACCCACTGTATTGTAAGTGTGGCCCAATGATCGTCTGACATGTTGCATGTGTCCAGCCCAATTCCATTTAAGGCAGTTTTCCGAGTGACATAAGTAATTTTAGTGGTGGAACGGATTGCATGATGGATCTTAATGGTCCATTTGTATTGTTGTAATATGTATTTTTTTCCTAATAAGATCTTTCACCAATCCTTGGTAGAAGAACATGTATTAAGTTGAATGATGTTTTTGAAGAAATTGGCTGCCTCAAAGATTATGAGTATGATATTGACCTGATTGACAACCCAAGATTACCATAGCACGTGTTGAATTAAAATAACAACCTCAATTTTGGTTTGCCAAGACAGAATATTATATTAAAAAATGATCAAGTTTTATTTTATTTGCATACAAAATTCAAGATCTCATTCAGCATTTCACTACTTAAGTTTTTGCTTCTTACAAAATTTCAGTATAAACGGAAATACCGAAAAGTTATAAACAGATTGGGAATTCCAAGTCAACAACAACAGATAAATTCAATAAAAAAAGAAACACCCAGCCACAAAATGAAAATTTGACCGACCCTAACATCCTCAACCTCTGTATCCAATTTATTCATGACCCATCAGCGGGAACCTCTACGAAAAACCCGAAGCGTGACCAAATGACATGGAAGTACTGCCCTTTTAAATTTTATCCCAAGGTTTTTTTTTACCGCAAACGAAGGTAAACATCGAGAAAACAGTGAAAAAAAATCCACACAAAAAAAAATACTTTCTTTGAAAACGGTGCGGGTTTATTTTACGTAAAAGCACTTTACCGCTCATTTTCAGAATCTATTTAAAAACGGGCAAAAATATTTTGCATGTCATGTTTTAAAGCTGAATTTCAGGCTTGAAATCTGGGTAATGGGTTTAAAATAGGTGAAGTATCACCGGCCTTACGTAAATTTAAGCAGTGTTTCAATTAAAATCATAATTCGCCATTTAATTGGTATTCAGGTAGGTCAGTTTTCAGTACTGGACAAAGCAGATTTAAGTTTCTTTGAGTAAGGGAACCTATTGCAACACGTATGAAAGAAACATTGCAAGTATATCAATCAGGATTTTCATGCCATACTGATCTTATATTTCAATTCAGTAAATTATTACCCGCTTAAGTCTCGATCACGTGGGAATGTAGGGATAAAAAGTATCCTATGTCCTAACTACGGGTCAGGTGCCAAATCCGTTCAGCCGTTTTATCGTGAAAGCTTAACAAACAAGCAAACAAACATACCTACAAATAGTAAATTATTTTATAACAATAGTTCACAAAACATTGGAGATCCATCTTACAGTCCACTCCTCTATTCCACACTAGGGTTGTCAACGGCCAAACCCAATAACCTCAGACAGATCGCTACTGATGATAGACAGTACAATTCTATCTGCCCCTGTCAAACAAATAGCTGTCAACAAGTTATAGAGCTGCATACTTTGGCTATATTGGGACGTAGAAACCAGAGATTAATAGGTTTTTTTACCTCCAGTACGCCACAATTTCAGATAGATACTAATCTCGTCTACGACGCTAATCAACAGTAACGTGTCTCAAACACAAATCACAGTTACTCATTAGTGATTTGAGTAAACGACTCGTTACGTTACGTTGGCTACTGAACTAGAATGCAGATTGGCACTTGGTTATGCTGATTAGAGTATGAAGCGGACAATATTGGACAATAAAAAACAGGGCAGCGGGGCGATTCTATGTCCGACTCCAAAAGGGAAGCGGAGCAGGGTGATTACAGGATTATGGGCTATTTAAAAGGGGTTTGTTTGCGTCAACACCAATCTCAATTTTCCAGATTAAATTTTCATTTTACAAAAGAGGGCAATTCGCGCGATCTATGAAATGGGTCCTCGCGAGTCTCTTAGAAACAAATTCAAAGAAATTTATATGCTAACTCTGCCTTCTCTTTATATCTTAGAAAGTATTTTGTATGTTCGAAAAAACCTTAAGGATGACCTCACCTTTAGCACTATTGAGGAAAGTGGATAATGCATGTACCGCAGCCTCACAGCCCCCTTTAGACCCAAAGCCAAGCTGTAGGGCCTGGAATTTGCTGGCCAGTGTTTCGCTGTAAAAAGCACAGCAAATTTTGGCTGCGATACGACGGTAAGTGGACCCTACGGCAATGGGTCGAATGCCGCCATCCTTCTTGCGCAGGGCACAAAGATTTGCACCGTACAAAATATCAATGACGGCTTCGTTCACATTGCCGGAGAGCATGAGATTGATGAGGGCCGTCAGCTCCTTCAAAAGGGTCTCACCAGCCTCCCCGGCGCCTGAACACATTAAGTCCTTGAGATGTTGAGATGTCAGGCCGTCGAGGCCGCCGGCGGAGCCACTTCGAAAGGAGTACACAGCCGCGCATGCTTGTTGAGCAGTAATGTCAAGTGAGTTGGATTCCGAATGGGGTGGGTCAGGGAAGGAGAGGTCATCTGCCGGGGCGTGGTGTTTGCTCTCCAGAGCTGTAAGTGTCTCTGGAGAGTACGGTGCAACCACATCGCTGCTAAAGATGATTCTAGCCGCACCATTGATATCACCCTCGCCTAGCTTAGACTCCACGTGGTGCAATAAACCTCTTTGGGGGAGGGGCGCTGTTAATTTAGGGTCGAAACTTAGGGCCGAAATGTTACAATTTTCTTTTATTTGTGTTGTTAACGTTTTTTTCATTTGCCAATTTTTTTGCACATGTGGAATTCTAAACGGGAAGGTGAGTAATTTCTCCCAAGCACTTATAGAGTTCTCTCGGACGGCCAGGCGGATACTATGCGCTAAACAGGAAGCCACGGATGGTCTCGCGCCACGAGGAACTCTCTTTAAAACTGGAGTTGACGTTTTAATTGTTGCAAGGGTTTTCCAAAAGGGTTGAGCGGGTGAATCAGGTGTTAGGGAAGTATGTACTGTCGGGCATGATGAAGTCACATTGTGGGGTTTATGTTTCTTCCCCAAATGTACCTTCAAGCCTCGTTCACCTTTAAAAAAACGTGCTTGGGGACAATGAGGGCATCTCACTAGGGTATCCAGCGATGTAGCAGGTTGACTGGCACTTCGTACGGCGTCACTACTGTCGTCAGTGTTCAGCATAAATAAACAAAGATTGCTTACACGGCTTTTCGTTCACAAAGTAAAGGTTACTTTAAAATCTAAAATAACATTAAAATAACAAAAATGACATTAAAAATAATTGCTTGACTGAAGCACAATGACAGCGGCGCAGTCGCGCTGGCAGCCTGGGGCGCCGCGCCGCCGTATGACATTTTGGCGCAGCCCTGGTAACCGTTGCCGTGAGACAGCGTCGCGTCCAAAAGTCAGTTGCTGTTTAGATGGCGCTGTTAGTAAAAAAATCCTTGCACTGCTTTCACACCACTTATCCAGCAAAAAAGTAAGGTAGTTAAAGTTTGATTTTAATGAAGTAGGTGTTGTTTTAAATGATTTATATTAAGATGACGTTTGCGTTCCACTTTTTGTAAAGTAAATCTGTTTTGTCAGTGACTTGGTAATTAGAATCCACTACATTTTCCCTTACGTAGGTATCATATGATATTATATATGTAGTTTATAATATTAATCACTTCAAATTTATAATAAATAACAATAAATTTACAAGGACTAGCAATAAGTCGAACTGTTTGACGTTGGACGTCATCAATCATCTTTTACTTTATTAGATTATTTTATTTTTGTAAATGTGAGAACGTTGTAGGCCTGAAGAGATATGAGGAACAGGATGTAAAGTTCACTCATACTCTTCGGAAAAGGGAGAATCCTCCGACCAGATGGATGTCGTATCTGGTGGGCAACTGCCCGATGTTTGTTGTCGGGAAGTTGTATATATGCTATCTGCGCGGTAAACTCTGCTTGCGCGATGCAGGATTGTTGCGTTTGTTCGCATGTGGCGGTGTAGATGCCGCCACATCACTCCCCTCCGAAGACCTGAAGTTGATAGTGGACTAAGTCTTGTATCTTGCGATGCTTGCCAATGCCAGTTGGGTTCCAGTGGGTTGGAACCGGGTGTCGCATAGTTCGCGGTGAGTCGGAACTGTCTGCGAAGATGCCCCAGTGAGTCGGGGTGGCTGACTGCTGGTGTCGACCAGGAGAGGGATTAAGTGCTCTGCTTGTGGACCGGCCGAATGTGCAGTATGCTGTGCCAATGTTGCTGATGAGGCTGAAGGTGATGACCAGGTATGCGTTTGCGCTGCATGCTGATGGTCAGGACAACCGATCAAGCAGTGTTTGCTGGCTGGCTGTGTGACTTGCGGGAGTGATGATTATGACGTCACTCTGAAGTAGTTGCACGAAGGCTGCGCTAACGGTCATACTCGGGGTCACCAGTGAAGAGATGATGTTCATCACGTCGGGGTCACCAGTGAAGAGATATGAGGAACAGGGTGTAAAGTTCACTCATACTCTTGGAACCACTCTTACCATAGTCTATTTGATTAACATATGGTACTTATTGACAGGCCTACACTGTCCTATTATCTTTGAAATTTTATTAAATTTGAAAACATTGTAAAAGAAAAATATTTTTAAAAGAGTAACCATGGAGTTTCTTGCCGGCTCTTCTCCATAGGAAACGACCAATTGGAACTATGTACGCACCGGTATTCACAGCTTAGTACGGCCGTTATTCCAAATGCGTACGGCTATGTCTAATCAATTGAGCCTGGTACCTATGGATTTACCTACGACCCTACTGACTACAACCTATCCCTCTAGCAATAAGCTAGCACCCTAATTCTCCTAATGCCCTACCTACCATACAAACCATACCAAACGCAGGTTACGTTGGTTTCACGTGAGGGAAATCGGTTACAATGAGACCTACGGTAACAGACGGAAGTTGGGTAGGAAAAGGGGGTTTGTGCACGTCGTGCAATGTACACAGGAAATGGTTATCTCACTGCCGATCCCACAGACTCATAGGATCGATGATGGCTAAAGGTGTCTTGGCCACAGTGAGGGGAGTTCCGGAAGGTGAATCAAACTCGACTCCAGCTTGATGACTAATTTATTATGATAATTAACTTAATTATATACAAATTTGTTGGTTAATACACATAGATACGTATATCCATGTGTGTTGTGTGTGTATTGAGCCGATGAAGCGAAGATCTCAGTAGGTCACTTCTTAGCGCTGACTGTGTGCCGGTGTTGCCGGCACGTGGTACGAATGTATGTCGCTCTTGATGCTGACGCTTGGTTGGTGTTGTATGTTCACGGTTGAACAGGAACCGTGCACCTAGAATCTGACGTTTCATAAGTGACCATGTAGTTTTATGTGAAATAAAATATTTTGATTTGATTTGATTTGAAGCATAGAGTAATTAGGCCAGCACTCAACTGGGCTTATCTTCCTGTCCTCTCTTGAAATTGGACTCGAACTTCTTGATGAAGTTCGCAATTATAGCTAATGTAATGGTGAAGCGATGGTATTAATTTACGCGGATCGGAAATTCTCAAGGGGGATGAAATAACACCTTTTAATTTAAGTCCTCACCTGGAGATGTAAGAGTAAGTCGGAAGGTCAGCGACCATCTAAGACACCCGTTGATCCGAGACTAATTTCCATCTCTGTCTTTCTAAAATGGCTGCCGTGGGTACCTATGATGAAATACTAGCCCCACCCTGAACCAAACAAAGATAGCGTGAACAGCACTAGTGTTTCAATGGCTGTCCATTCACGACGCAACCAATCACAAGCTAGTTAATGACGCATTAATAAGAAGTGTTGTGTAAGGACTGCCATTGAAATGCTTGCTGTGACATTTTTGTTTGAGTTTGTAGCACTTGTACTTTTGAGTACCGTCGTGGACGATGTGCCTAAAAGTTAGACGGAACGCAACTTCCGTCGTTCATGCGATTCCATCCTTAATTAACGAAAACGAATTAGAAAGAAAGAATGAAAGAAAGAAAACTATTTATTAGGACTCGCACAGGAATACACAATAAACAGTACGTTGTGTGATACGCAGTATCACAAACTGAAGTAAACACACTCATAAAAACATAAAAATGAATAACACAAAAATAAATAAAAATTGTCCTGTACGAGGCTAAAAGGCCCCTATCTCAGCATAATGCTGTGACACTTAAAAATAAGTGTCACAGCGCCGGTATTCTGATAGGACCCACTGTGATGTCACGGACAGATACAGAAATATTTAATCGATCAAATAGTACATAAATAATATAAATGCAAATTAATTAGTGCAAATTATATAAAATATTTAAATAATAAACTAAATAAAATATTTATAACTTTATCCGCTTGTCAGCACCCGACGTAACATCAACCACTTGTCTATGCCACAAGTGTCTGTGGTACATGGCTAGAGTGCTCCATGACACTATGGCATCTATGTGACAAGCAAGTAGACCAGAGACTCCGGCAAACAAAATTAAAAACATTACGGCTGTTTAAACACAATGCTAAATAAATAAAGCTACAATAATTATAGTAATTATAACCATCTATTACACCCGACGTCTTGAGAATTCGGAAATGGCGGACGATCTTCTCCTAGTCATTTTCCGATTAATTCTCAAGAGGCCCCTTGAGAAACCGAGTATTAATTGCCTTCTACACCAAATCTATAATTACGCTAGGCTAAGTGTTTGAGAAATTGATATAATTTAAATTTTCACGTTGGAAACTTAGCTGAAGTGAGCTTGAAATGAGATGTCATTCCACTTGATGCTAAGGTTTTACAATATTGGCAGTTCACTTCATCTAAGTGCTCATATACAGTCCCTTAAATTGACGTCAAGCCGGAATCGGGTGATTGGTCAAGTTAAAATAGTTATCAGAAAAATATAAAATGAAATAAACCTTTGCTATATATTTTTAAAATTACAGGCATTTATAAAAATAAAAAACGTTTAGTATGTTTTTTATATAGGAATAACATAACATATAATCACGTTTTGCTTGCATAAAGGGTTGGGCAGGGGAGTACCTATGCCTAAGCGGGATATTCGAAAGAGATACCGTGGCCCTGGCACAGGCAACTGAACGAACACGGGTGGGTTTTAGTCAGTAAAAGTCTGACACGCCAAAAAGGGAGTACCTATAGTCAAACCACATTTCGACAGTTATATTTATGCCCATGTAATAGGAAGCGAGCCTATTTATGAGGCATGCTTTTGTTTTTCTTATCATAGTTGAAACATTAAAAACATTATGGGCGAAATGTGGGTGTACTATAGGTACACCTCTGCCCAACCCTTCGGGGAAACAAGGCGTGATGTTATGTTATGTAGTTGAAACCTATAAACCACACCAATCTCGTAATCTAGCGAAAAAAACGTCCTATCAGGGTAAGTCGACGTCAAGCTGGAGTCGGTTGATAGGTCGGGTCATTTAGTTAACAGAAAACTTAACTTAAGTTACTAAGTTTGCACGGTGAGATTTATACAACATAGATCGGCTGTATTAGGTACTACATTAGTTACCTATACATCCCTACTACAAGGCAAGCAGGTAATTTCTTAATAATCCGTAATGAATTCGTGATACTCCTAAATTTGTTACAAAATAATGTAGTAACCTGTAGGTACCGTTGACCTACAACGTAACTCATTAATTTGTAATCAATCTCTGTTCGTAAACGCTTTCGTTGAGAATATCACAAAATCAGATAACTTACAATTTAATTATAAATAAATGATAAATGATTTTATTTCTCTAAGTAGTTTTGTACAAAAACTTTTACACGTCAATCGTATTTTAGAACTAGACGAGATCGGCGTTTCCGATCTGACTACTCTGAGAAGAAAGGCCGAAACAAACTTAGACTTGTCTGGACTTTAAAAGAGACTGTTACAGTCTCTTTTCAAGTCCAGACATAATCTTGGTCAGGTCATGTGAAGACCATGCAGATTGTAATGTCATGCAGTCTGAAATGGTCTTTTGAGGAAAGAACGACAAAGAATGAGTGAACCTGTCCAGTCAGGTTCGCATTTGTCAGTTGTCATGCAGCTCAACACAGAACTTAAGGAGCTCAACGTTTCGGCGAACATTACCATAGAATGGACATTTGAGTAGGCCGCATAAATTACTCAAACTGCCAGACTATGATTAAAACAAAAAAAAAAAAAAACAACTAATCTTGGTTTGATCATATGAGGACCATGTCGACTGGTATCTGAAGTGGTATTTTGTAGGTCGCATAAATACTCTAACAGCCAGACCATCATTAAAACTAACAAAACAGCAAATCCACATGTCAGGTCTTCACATTCACAATAATTAATTTATTATAATACTTCACAAGGCAAATTTTCATGTCATTGTATGTATAATTAAAATAATGTTATACTTTATACAGTACGAGTAAAAATATACATGTCATTGTTTATCTAAAAAGGCTAGGCTTTTTTCTTTTGATTGAATTGATCTTGAACAGATTCATTTTATCTTGGAAGAACGTGTAAAGGTAACAGGAATATCTTGAAAATTGCCTCTGTCAGAGGTAATTTTCCCTTCAGGAATGGTTTATTTTTTTTGCCTACAGTCTAAATAAAATTATTAAAATAAGTTATCAGTTATCGCGGGTTGTTCGAAAGAGATACCCCCCCCCCCCCCACCGCTCGACCCAGAGAGGGAGAACAATTTTCCACAACAAAAAAAAGCTGTACCTCGTAACCACGTGCCACGTGGTAATTATGAAATATTGTTTCAGTAACTGTTACTTGTAGGTACCTTCAGTAAATACAAATATGTACAATAAACTCATTTGGACAAATTTAGAGACGGAGACTGACTTGTAACGCTTGTTTGTAGTGTATCGAGTTTTTGTAACGCGATACAGTGGTCAGTGCAGGAAGCCGAGCGCATGTTTACAAACAAGTCAGTGCAGGTTGACGCGTCGTCGCAAGCACGACGTATCTCTTTTAACTCTCTTTTCCAAAATATGATAATCAAATAACATGAATGAAGCACACACAACCTCTACGTCCGCCATACTGAATAAAAATGGGGGACGTTTGAGTCAAGTGCTCAAAGCGAGCGTTCGCCGCGTCTTTGGTACCGCCGTTTTGTAACCAAGCTCGCTTCGAATGATACATTACAAACGTTGCAAGTCAGTCTTTGCCTAAGTACGCGACAGTCAATATTGAAAAATTTCGTCTGGGACGTCGCCGTCGTCTCGATCGTTCTCACCTTAAATATAGTCTATTTTTAAAGCTCCGTATGCCATATACCACTAGAATAAATACTACATAATCTAAGTATTCGTAATTATTATATAATATAATAATTAATATATTTAATAAACTACGCAACGGATTTGGACGCGGCTATCTTCATCATTTAGAGAATTTATTCCGGAAGGTATTTGTGTATAAGACATTCATATTCAAATTACTTATACTAAACAAATCTCGATGTTTTTCAAGTCGTAAGAATTGTGTGAAGCAAGGGCTAGCAACCCGTCAAAGAATGTATTAAAATTCAACAAGGCTCATAGACTAGGCTTCACACTGATTTATTTTAGTCTACTGCATTATTGATCTGTAGGAGGTCGGACCTCGGATCACTCACATTGGGTAGCGGTAAATAGCACACGTAGTATACGTGTTGAAAGACTGAATTCTACTTTGAAATTGGTGTTACTTTATGGGGAATATAACTCATTCATCATCATCATTTCAGCGTAAAGACGTCCACTGCTGGACAAAGGCTTGTGGTAGGCCTTCTAATGCTACGTCTTCGGGTACGTGGTCGCCACTCATAGAACCTTTCGACCACAACGGCCATCTGTTCTGCGAGCAATGCACCCTGCCCACTGCCGCTTAAGTTTGGCAATACTTCAGACTATGTCGGTATGTTACCTTGGTTTTCCTGCGGATCTCTTCATTCTTAATTCGATCACGTAGGGAAACTCCAAGCATAGCCCTCTCCCTTGACCTTTGGGTGACTTTTGGTAGAACATTACTTTTAATTTTTCTTTTATTAGAAGAACTCATTATGCAACATTAAATACGAGTATATTCGTATTTTTTACTGGAATATGATTATGGATTTACCGGTTATAAAAAATAGCAAACTTAATCATTATTGACGAGTCTAGGAGACCAGCCAGGTTTTTAGTTACAGAAAATGAAGACATTTGCAGTTTTCAACAAAAGATCAGATTTGAGATTTTACTTTATGTTTTAGCAAAGTTCTAATTTTTATGTTACGAAAGCTTAATCTAAGACTATTCATAACGTTTCCAGATAACCGTTTTACTATATAACTATTCTACCTCTCCCTCTATCTACTTCCATGGTCGATTCGACGAAACCCCGTTTGTATTACCAGTAACAGGAACGAACGAGCTGTCTCGATGATAAATATGCTGCCTGCGTCGGCTAGCTCAGATAAACTCGTAGGATTAACTTGTTTCTCTTCGCTGATTTACTGGGAGTAAACATATGTTTATTTTTCAGTAAATACTTACTGTGTTATTCAATCCTCTATTTATTCGTGAACTTTTGCTAACATTATTATTAAATCATCTCGTATACATTAAAATCTTTATACAATGACGAACTTAGCAATTTACTCGAATTTCCTCTTCCATAGTATCCAGACAAGGGCGTTCAGGTGGACGATGTATATACGGATTTTCAGAAGGCATTTGATAGAGTGGACCACGACATCCTTCTCAATAAAATAGCGTTCAATGGAATTAGAGGCAATCTTTTGCGATGGTTTTGCTCGTATATTACTATTCGCAGCCATGATGCCAGTCATGATTAACAAGTCGCGAGGTGCTGGGATGTCGTCGGGTTTTCTTCAGGGCTCTATGTTATGACCTCTACTTATTTTATTCATAAACTACATAAATATATGCTTTAAATACACACATTTTCTTTTATATGCTGACGATTTGAAATTATATAAAACCATAAAAAATGTTAATGACTGCTCAGAACTTCAGAGTGATAAGATCACTCCGACTCTGTGAATAGTTTATTAATTATTAAGTTAGATTTAAGTATACCCAAATGCCATATCATCAGCTTTACGAAAACAAAACTATTATAAAATATGATTATACCTTATGTGAACCTTACCTTGAGTTACCTTATGTTACTAAACAGAGTGATGAACCTTAGAGACCTAGGAATACTATTTGACTGTAGATGACATTTGGATCTACATATAGAAAGCATCATAACCAGAGCATTTAAAATGTACGGCTTTGTTTTCAGAGCAGCTACCGACTTCAAGCGCCGTTGCACATTTTTACGTTTGTATCGTTCACTCATTCGTTCTCAGCTTGAATATGCCTGTCTGAAATGGGATCCGCTATACAATAAATATAAAATGGCAATTGAAAAGTTCAAAGAAAATTCTTACGAACTATGCAATTTAGATGCCAACATCCACACTCACCTTACGAAGAACTTTTAGCAATGTACAATTTACTCTCACTCGAGAAGAGACGAATGCTTCTGCAAGTAATGACACTGCAGGACCTTTATCATAATAAGCTGAATTGTGTAGACCTCAGTAATTATATTAAACTTGTAGTTCTAAGATCAATTCATCGTCGTGGAGTGCGCGACTATCGATTGTTTGATCAGGTATCATGCCGGACAAGCGCAGGTAAGCGTGCACCACTTCGGCGTCTCACGCAAATGTACAATGATAACTTCACAGATATTGATATATTTATGCAAAATAAAAATGCTTTTCGAAGTGAAGTTATAAGTGTACTGAACAACTTGGATACCTCTTGTGGTAACTGACCAGTTTGTTAGTTTGTAACGATTTGAAATGTTTTCTTGAATGTAAATTATAACTAGCTTACCGATGAGTCACAGCACCTCTTTGCTAATATGCGGAAAATGTTGTGGTTATTGCTTTGATTTTGTTTTATATTCCCTACTACTAAGTGTTATATGTAATGTAATAACGTTTTTTTCCCGAATAAAATATATATCGCAACTAACTATTTACACTAGGTACTAAATTAAATGACTAAACGAATGAATGAACTAACTAAATGGACAAATAAATATAAAGAATCAAAAGGACACTTAGGCGATGTACTCGTCCGCATCGCTGTCATCCGGAAACGTGCCCAGAAGACTGGCACTTTGCCACATTGAATGGTAATGCTAATTCTTTGGCCAAAGAACGAGTCAGCCCTCTGGTCACGTGAATTGTCGACAAGTCGACGAAAAAATTTCTTAAAGAGGAGACACGCACTCGGGATCCATTCCATTCTGAATTTTAAAACCATATAACAGCTTATCTGTAGCAATGACTATGACATAGAAATCGTCTAAGTAAGTATTCGATGGGGAATCCATATAGTGCAGTGCATGAATTTTCCTGCAGAAGGGGCTGGTAATGCCTGACAAAGGTTATCTTAATTATAACCAACTTGTCATAATAGTAGATTATGCACCTAGGGGATACACTAGTGTCATATGTAGCAAACTTTATATGGAATCCGGAGCGTAACGAGGGAGTTAAACAAGAAAACTGAGTGCAGCGAGGGATTCAAGCTCCCAAAGGCGAAGGTACGTTATCCCGGAGGAGGATAATCTACTTTTCACACCGTCTACAAGGCAATAAAAAGCAATATTATAATAGATACTAGAATCGAAGTATTTATTAAAATTTAAAAATTACTTGTAGTAAACTTATATAGAACAATTAAAAGTTAAAGTAATGATTTGATACATTAGAACAGTTGTGGAAGTACAAAGTTATGTTTTTAGTTGGTACATTTATTGAAGTTGAGGTGGAGTTTATATGGTTATTGCTGTTCAGTAAAGTTTCAGAAACTTGGGTTTGCTGAGGATTATTTCCGATCGTGAAAGTTGGTAAAGGTGGTGCTTGAGGCAACGGCCTAAATGAATAGTGGTTCGATGTGGATGGTTGCGGTGACAAATTTGTCTAAGGATCAATTAACGACGGTGCTTTTAGTTTGATGTTGTCACCAATGCGTCAGATTATTTTATCCATAGTCTGTATAAAATTTTCAATGTAGCCCTCCGCTACTACATTAGATTTCCATCCACTGTATCTTTTAATCTTGGACATGTCTGCTCCTGAATCTACTAATAGAGTAGCCGATGTTCACCCGAAACAATGGCCCATTTACAGCTCGGCATTTGTCAATTTCAGGTATTTCACAATTTCTTCAATCTCAATGTAACGAACGGATAAGTAAATGCATGAGATTAGTATGTACGATGGAACATGTTTGTATGCTGAGGTTGCAATATAAAATTCAGTACAATATTAATACCCGGTTAGACCCCAGTAGTAGTGAGTGAACCGTACACACACGGGCCCAGTGCGGTTTGGTGGTGGTCACAAATAATCGAATTTTTGATTCTTAGACATGCCAGCTTCCTCACAATGTTCGTCTTTCACAGTTTGAGAGCAGTGGTGATAAAATAATTAACAAAAAGTAAAGCGCTTCTGTCTCGATGATAAATACGGTCCTTCGAGAACTCGCTCAGATTATTATACTCGTAGGATTAGCGTATTTCCCTTCACTAGTTTACTTGGGCTAATCTATGTAAATTTTTCCCACCTGCCTAGGTTGAAACACAGTTTTACATTACTGATGATTTACGACTAACTTGTTGACCTAGTTTGTGTTAAATTAAAAGTTGTCTAGTCGTTGGCGAACTCTTGTATACAAATGCAAAAATGTTTGCAGTCTAGTCTAGTTTTCTATAATATTCAACCGATTTTTCATAAAAAGACTTCTTAGACGAATTAGCTTTCTCGATGATAAACACGATCCATCGTGGAGATATGCTCTTAGAATAAGTGAGTTTCTTTTCACTGAGTTAAGTAAGTAGGTATGTATTAATTTGTTTAGTTCCCTGTTCTACTGTATAAAGCACAGCAAAGTACCTTTAATTTCTCTGCATCTTCTTCGAGACATGGATAGAAAAAACGATAAAATCGTCAATAGCGAATCGTTTCTGTGTCACAAATTATATCTTGGAGGCAACATTATTATACAATTCCGAAGGCTCTGAGATTTCTTTCTGTTCTATGTGACATGATTATTTTACCATCTCCTGTCCTCGACTTCGTCTGCGGGAAACTTTGTGTTCCTCCGACCCTTCGCATCACATCGCCCGTCCGCGCTATTACTCCTTTTCGCTTCGCGTTCTGTCTGACATTTGTTATTTTAGCTCTCCTAAGGGTCCTAGGGTTATGTTAAAAAGTCTCTCTCAAATGTTGGGCTGCATAATGCATTTTTTTATACAAATTTGGCTGCTACTTGTAGAAACAAACGCGTTCAAACAAACAAACAAAAAATCAAACGAACTCCACCGCTTGATTAAAAGTTCAAACTCAAACTCAAAGCATTTATTTCAAATAAACCCATTACAGGCACTTTTGAATTGTCAAGGGGTCGGTCAGTCAGAAATATGAAGCTAGTTGCCCATTCCAAAGCGAAGTAGGTACCTATGGAGAAGAACGGGCAAGAAACTCCATGGACACTCTTTTAAATAATATGGTTACAGAAAATTTGTTACATCAGTCTTGTTGAAATTAAACATGTGAGAACGATGTAGAAAGCCCCGTAATAAAAAACATAAAAATCGGAAAAGAAAAATTAAAAAAAAAAAACAAAAAGGCGTGGCAGCCAAGAGATGACCAGTCCCCACTGACGGCGCCCGTTCACAAACATGACGCATGGATCAGCACCATTCAGCTCAACCATTTTGAAGGAAACTTAATGATCCAACACACACGCCACCACCAGCGAGACATTAGAGTGAGCGTGACATACTCTCAGCCGCCAGGGCACATTCAAGTCAATGACAGACGTGCCCAGTATAGGGTAGCTTTATAGTAGGTACCACATAGTGCTCACACGTGTGCTTTGCAATTATACAATACTAAAAGATTGAATTTATACAGTGCAAAGATAGTTTTTACAATCTTCAGCAGCTCCAACAATATTTCCGAATGCTAATCAATTGTTTAGGCGCCCTTGTGGAGCAGAACCAGCGTTGAGCCAAGCATTTTTGTCAGAGATGTAATCCTCCAACTTATAATATGCTTGGCTGCATAGTGTGCGTTTGATACAGGTTTTGAACTTCGTTTCATTCAGTTGGAGTATGTGGGGAGGTATTTTATTATAACATTTTAAACAGTACCCCATGAAGGATGAATCTACTTTAGCCAGCCTGAAACCCGGTTGAACCAATTGGTCCCTATTTCTAGTCCCATAGTTTTGTCTCTCACCTCTTTTACTGAAAAGATTTAAGTTTTTCCTTACGTACATGATGTTTTCATATATATATTGACAAGGTACGGTCATGATGTTAATATCTTTAAACAGTTCCCTTAAAGAATCGCGCCTGCGGAGGCCATATATTGCTCTAATGGCTCTTTTTTGCAGAATAAAAATAGACTCGATGTCTGCAGCGCGTCCCCATAATAAGATACCGTCAGACATGATACTATGAAAGTAACTGAAATAGACCAGCCTCGCGGTATCTCCATTAGTAAACTGACGGATTTTTCTTACAGCATATGCTGCTGAACTTAGCCGTCCTGCAAGAGATGTTAAATGGGGACCCCTTTGCAGCCTCAAGTCAAGCATGATCCCCAAGAAAACCGTTTTATCAACGAATTCTAGTTTCTCTTGATTCAATACTATGTCACAATCAGTACTTTTAACATTCGGCAAAGCAAACCTTATGCATTTTGTTTTTTTCCCATTTAATACTAAATTATTAGCAGTAAACAAATTTTGTACCTGCAGCAGTGCGTTATTTACGACGACAAGATTTGATGAACGTCTACTTATCTTAAAAATTAAAGAAGTATCATCAGCAAATAACACCATTTGTGGTTGTTTTTTTAATAATAATAAGTGAGAAGATACATTTACTTCTTTCAATGTTTGCTCTTTACTTTACATTTATGTAGGATTTTATTATAACAAAACATAAATTTTAAAAAGGTTGTTAGTGTTTCTGAACGGATTGATTGTGATGAATTTATGAACGAAGCATTGAGTGAAAGGAGAGTAGAGAATGATGGAGTGAAAGGTGAAGGTGGAACGAAAAGGAATTACGAGGAAAGATGAGAAATACGGTGGATGCTAAATGTAAAAAAGATGAAAGTTATTAAAAAGAAAGAAGTTATTACTGAGCCAACGGTGTTTTATTTAGACCCAAATCCTACATTTATGTAGGATGCTGTGTTTTTTTGGAACTTACGACCAGTCGCGATGATAAGCACGCTTCCTCGTGGACGCATTTCCAGATATGGGATTACCGTGTTTCCCTTAACGGATTTACGAGGCGTATGTTACCAGTTATGAGTCCTTACATAATACTCGTACACACACACGTGATCCTGTATATACCAATGTAAGATTCCACCTGAGTCTAGGTTCCCTCTATCTTGTAGCTTTGATATTAATCTGAAGGGACTCGTGGTTACGTAACAACAGCCGCACGAGTGGATCGATCAGGGTATGCTACGCTTGGCACAGTTGGTCCTTGGATGGATGTGAAGATGGCTTCACACACCGAGACCCTTCCGTGCTTCGGAAAGCACGATAAGCCGTTGGTCCCGGCTGCCATTCGTGGATCTTTGATAGTCGTTACGGGTCAGATAGGCAGTCGCTCCAAGTAAAAAAACTGGTGTTCAGGTGTATCCGGTAAGACTGGAAGCTGACACCTACATAGTTGAAAAAAGCTCGCCAGATCTTGGTGATGATCGAATAAAAACCGTAACAATAGTATGAAAAAAATGTTTTAACCGCTGAAGGCCAAAATCCCGGGGAACGAAATGGTCAGCCCCTCAAGCCCCACGGGATTTCGCGATTTCGTGGAATTTCGCGGCCACGATCACGAAAACAATTTTTTCACCAGTAAGTAAATTATTTTGGGTTCTTGAATAAACAGACCATATTACAAAATAAAAACAGTATTCGTATTACGAGAGTTGAGTATTGTAAATAAATGACGAAATAATACTTGCGATTTTCACGAACGTTTTGTTTTCGTAAAACTTTTATCATGTTTTTTCGCACAAATAACTATCCACAACGATGAAATAACTATTCAAAATTAAATATTCATCGACTCACAGTCAATTTAAACACAAAACACATAATTTCACAAAAAAAATAACACGCGGTCACACGCAGATCCACCACGACCACGACGTCTTCAAATTTTTTTTACAAAATGTCCGACAAACTTTATGGTTTCAAACGAATGATTTGAATAGAATATCTATCTGACATATCACAGAGTATTATAACCTTTATTAATTTTGCCATTAAAGATAAAACCGCGCGTAACGGCTGGATCCCGAACGGGACCACCGAGGGTTCGCGCGGGCTTCAGCACTATTTGCAAAAAAATCCATGGTTTTGTAAGTACACGTCTGACAATAAAGTCAACAAAAAAAAAAGGATTAAATATTGGTGTAGTCATCAACATCCATTTCATCAATCGCCTCATACTCTTTTACAAAAAGTTACATTTTAATTGGTTGAATGCGAGACTTTTGGCTACTTTATAAGTGTATTTAATGTAATAAGATTTTTGTAATATGTGCGTTTTGTTCGTGCAGAATAAACAATTTTTCTGAAGGGAAATCTCATAAAAGAAGACGTGACGTAAAAACTAGAAGCACACTCAAGTGGCCTCATTCCAAGAGGTGCTTAAATTGAAAAAAGTGTCAGGAAGATCTTTTCTTACTTTTCCTTATTAAATTTTATCCTATTTCCCGTGATATTGATATGGAATTAAAAGATGTTTTTTTTTTCTGTAAGTAGAGTTTAGTGTTTTGGCAAATATTTTAAAACAAGATAGCGCCGGTTAATGCCACAGTATAGTCGACGAATAAGGTTGAATGTGACTTACATTCATCATCATAGTCATCACTAACTGCCTTATTCCACCCACTGTTGAGTAGGCCTATAGGCCTCCTACCTTTTCGCCTGCCTTCCCTAGTCTTCCTTACATTACACATCACAAAACCTCATGGTATATTTGTGCTATAAGACCAATGTGACAGTGAGAACTTTCAATTTACGAGGAGTTTCTGACAAAAATGGTAAAGAGAAAAACAAACGAGGTCCACTCAAATCTGCCTCGCCTCTTCCCAAACTATGTTGGGTCGGATTCCAGTCTTACTGGCTGCAATTTTTTTTTGTGTATGGCATCTCGCAGGTCAACCTATGAGTTTGTCGTCTGCTTAAACGGACTTGCCTGTGGTTGCCCTAATAAATTAAGGCCTCCAGCCAGGACTTAAACTTAAATGCTAACAAAAACTAAGCGACAACGCTAAGGACACCCCCTGTGGGGTACGGACCTCGGCTTAGGGCGTCGCTGGATGAGGGCAGCAAGGGACTAGCTGGATCAGGATTTCTTTGATTTAGGGACGAATTTAAAACTACAGGCTCAGTGGCGCGGGCTGGCTCGAGCAAGGGTCGGGAGGGGCGTGGATTTGGGCGTCGCGGCGGGCCTCGGCGGCGAGGACGGTAGGACGGCGATCGGGTTTTGGGCTTATGTAGTGTGCTGGTGGCCTTACTACTCTCCTGGAGGAGGGTAGTGGCGTCGTCGGGGGCGATTACAGTATGCCTTGGTCGGCGAATACTGCTAATGCAGGAGGGAGTGTAGCTGGCGGCCGCTGAGATCAAGGGGTTGGAGTGTTTGATGCCGCAGTCAAAGAAACGCTTCGATAAGCGTTTCATGAACTGGTTTTTGGTAGGCATTTTAAGGTCGATGTGGAGATTTATATTACGGACATAGAAGGGGGCACCCGTGACCTTTCTGAGGAAACGGTTCTGGAGGGTCTGCATCTTATGGAGACGACGTGGGTGAGCGTGCTCAAATATAACGCAGGCTTATGTCATGATGGGACGGATGACTGCGGTGTAGATGCGCAGCTTGCATTTAAGTGACAGTTTACTACGGGCTGTCAGAACAAAGTGGAGCCTGCTAAGAGCGAAGGAGGCGCGCGCGTGAACCGCCTTAATATGAGCCTTAAAGGTAAGATTTTCATCGAAGATCACGCCTAGGTATTTGGCTTGCTTCTCCCAGGGGATCGGCTTACCGTACATAGTGATCGGGCCGGGAAGTGGGGGAGGGAGCCGACGACGTCTCGGGAAGAGAACCGCCTGACTCTTATCGGGGTTGACCTCGATTCTCCATTTCCGGAACGAAGCGCCTAAGACGTTTGCGGAGGTTTGGAGAGTACGAGCTATAGCATTGGGACAATGACCGGTATAGTAAACGGCAGTGTCGTCGGCGAAGAGAGCCAACTGAGCCTTTTTACTCTGTGGGATATCGCTGGTGAACAGCGTGAAGACTAGAGGAGATATGACGGAACCCTGAGGGATACCGGCGCGAATAGGGTGAGGGGACGAGAGTGCACCCTCGATGCGATAGCGGAAGGTGCGATTCGACAAAAAGTCTCGTAAGATGAGCACGAGACGATCTGGCACTCCTAGTTGGTAAAGCTTGTATAACAAGCCGTTGTGCCAGACTTTGTCGAAGGCTTTCGCTATGTCGAAGAATAGCACACCCGTCGTCGCGTTACGCTGCATACCGGCGTACAAGTGCTCTACGATACGGTGGACCTGGTGGGTGCCCGAGTGTTGGCTTCGGAAACCAAACTGCTCGTTGGGTATGAGGCTCTTTGCTTCGGCATAGTCTTTGAGACGCTTATAAATAAGCCTCTCGTAGATTATGCCGAGAACATTGAGTAAGCTAATGGGACGGTAGCTGGAGGGCTCAGACTTTGGCTTGCCTGGCTTTGGGATACCGATGACTGTTGCTTCTTTCCACGCTTGTGGGAAGATGTTGTTGCTCAAGGCGCCATTGAAGATGGCGGTCATAAGCATTATTAGAGGGGCAGGTAGGAGTTCGTATACCTTGTTGGTAATACCGTCCGAACCGGGGGCTTTACGAGCTTGGAGCCCTTTTATGATGTCGTGCACTTCGTCTGGAGTGACAGGAGGCAGAGGATCATCAGGGTCTTCGACGGGTGGCAGGGAGGCTCTCCGTTCGACTTCAGCGTCGACCTTGTTCAGGTGAGCTTGGTCTACTGGTTGAGAGCTGCGAGAACACTGGGACTCTAGGCTGTCAGCAAGGCATTCGGCCTTATCGGTGCTGTCGAACGCGACGCTCTTGTCGGGGCGGATGAGGGGAGGCATAGAGACCTCCCCGGAGGAGCGCAATTTCCTCTGAAGGTGCCAGAAGGCTTGGTGAGTGGGCTCGAGTTCACTGAGCATCTTGTCCCAACCCTCTGAGCGAACCTCCCCTATGCGTTTCTTTACAGCACGCTGTAAATGGCGCATGTGGGCTTTGTTCGCGTCACAAGGGAAGAAGTCGTAGGCACGAATAGCCGCATTCTTCTCGGTTATCAAGTCACGTACGTCAGTAGGTAGTTTCCAGCGATGGTCTTCCATCACCGGAACTTCCCGTGAACAATCCGTCAAAACGGATTGAACGTGCTCAGTAAACGAGTCGATTGCGGCCGTCGTGTCGGCAACTGACACTATGTGATCGGGGATGGTGTCCAATTGAGGCGACGTGGTGGATTTCAGTCTTTCACTTACTTTCCTCCAAACGGTTATCATCTGGGTCTGAGGGGGGCGGTTGGGATCGCTTGGGCCAGAGTAGGGGGCAAGATGCATGACTACTGGGCGGTGGTCAGAGTTAAGCTCGTGGAACGTCTCTATAGATTGCAAACTGAGGTTAACATTCTTGAGCAGAGCCACATCGAGTATATCAGGAAGATGGTTGGGATTTCCGGGGAAATGAGTCGGACTCATTGGAGCGATGACATCAAAGTTAAGGGATTCGCCTAACTTGAAAATGAACCGACCTCTGGTAGAAGTCGTGCTACTATTCCACGCCGGGTGTTTGGCATTAAGATCCCCCGCCAATATGACGGAGACACTCATACCGAAGAGGGCGGTGAAGTCCTTTTGGAGAGAGATGGGATCCTCCGGACCATTGTCTGTTGGAATATAAGCAGAGATGATGGTGATCGGTTGGTGACCGGTCATGCCGAGCCGACAGATAGAGGTCTCCAGATGGGAGAAGAGAGGAGGTGGGTCTATAGGGATGCAATACAAAGATTTCCTAAAGTATATGAGTGTGCCACCCTTGTGGCATCGAGACCTGTCACTGTGAACTAGTTTATAGTTGGCAATGTTCGGGTTGCGGTGATGAGGCTTTAAGAAGGTTTCCTGTATGAGGAGGATGTCAAGCTGGTGGTCGCGGAGGAAAGCGGCGATCTCATCGCGTTGACCTGAAACGCCATTTGCGTTGAAGAACCCTAATTTAAGGGACCGGGGCTTTGTACAGTTTGAACTCGTGTTAGCCATTGAGGATTTAGAATTTAAGAGACTTCAGGACTAACGCGATCTCCGGATACGCGTCAAGAATTTCCAAAAGGCGACGAGGGTTGCCATTTGCAGCGACTATTTCGTCGGCCATTTTATCCGCGGTGGAGCTGTAGAGGGCCTCGTATGTGCTAATAATAATTTGGGCGCTATCCCTGCCCGGGGCTCTTTGCGGTGCAATTGGTGCCACGGGGGCTACCGAGAAGCTGGGACGGCGGTAGCCATCAAAGCTGGTATTTCGGCGGGTTGGACGGGTATGGAGGGCACCGAAGCTGCGGGAGCTTTCTGGTTTGGGAGGAGCCGCGCCGTGCCCTCATCACCGAAGTAGGCAGTGACCTGTCGCTGCCGACCGTAGTGAGTTCGATGGTCGGCAGCGTCGAGTCCTGGGACGCGGTGGTTTCCTTCTGCGAGACGGTCATCTTGCGGAAGGAGGCTGCGGAAAGGGAGAGAGAGATCTCGACTCTCGACCCGGCCCGCAGCAGACGCACCGGGCGTCGGAGGAGGGCGGACAACGCCTTCTTCCGGCCCCCCTAAATGGGTCCAGGGGCGACGGATTCGGGGACATCCGTCGCCCCCCAACATCCGGACCCGAGAAGGCGGCGCGCGTAGTGTTCCGCGTGCGCCGCTCACAGACGTTGCGGGGGGAGTACACCTCACTCCCCCCGCCCGAGACGGGGCCCGCGCAAGCGGGCTGGCACCAGCCGGGGTTGCGGAAGAATTATGTGTTCCCACGACCCCGGCGTAGGTGTGAGATGGAACACCGGGGTGGTTTTTAGGCAGTAAGAGTCTGACAGACCCCTCCGCCCGCCCCAGGGCGGAGGACATCCATGAGGATTTTCCACCCCGGGAACAAAAAAAAAAAAAAAAAGGTTTCTGGTGGTTTAAGTTAGCCCAGGGAGAGGACTGCGGACTAAGCCGTTCCGGCATCTGCGCGGAAGGAAGCTTACACCTGGGGCTTTCCCTGTGCTGGCGGTCGCTCGCGCGTTTCGCGAGTTTGGGAGAGGAGGACTTCGGGGCCTAAGGACAGCCCCGGTAATTTGCTGGGTGTCCCGCTTGGCCGCAGAGTACACAGCTGGGAGGCTCTAAACATTGTTCCCTATCTTTAGGGCGGGTACAGGCGGCGGTGCCATGCTCTCCTAGACACTTGACGCATCTAGGGGTGGCATAGCAGTTGGACTGCGAGTGACCATATAATTGACAGCGATGACACTGTCCAATTAATTGAGCTCTGTAAGGCTTCTCTATTGAGATGCCCGAGAGCGAACACACCGACTTCACCTTGAAGATCGGGTGGTGACCTTCCGTGGGGTCACAGATGACTAGGACCATGTCGTACACAAGGCCCTGTCTCGCTTTATGCAAGCGATGGACGGCGGATACGGGAACGCCTTGTGCGATAAGGTCGCTCTTAATCTCCTCGGTGGAGATTTCCTGGGGTACGCGCCTAATGACGACGTGAGTGGGGGTTTCCTCCGGAAGGGAGTACGTGTGAAAGGAATAGTTCCTTTCACGCAGGGCGCGGGAGAGATCCCTAAAGTCCGTAGACGTGGGGACGGTAACTTTGATCCCCTGGAGGGTGGATCGGGCGTTTGTGTAGTTGATCTTGCGACCAACACACATCCTAGAGATTTCTGTCCATTTTGATTTGTCTTGGACGTAGATCGGGGACTGGCTGCAATAGATTAGAGATACCATAAGATTATAAAGAAAGACTGCCTACCTGACCCCCACAACCCAGTTACTGGGTAAAACGATACCCCTTGGTAAAACTGGTTGTCAGACGTTTGGGCTTCTGCTTTCTGAGGCACAGAGGGGTCTCGATATGTAATAGATGGTCACCCATCCACAACCCGACCGCGGCAAGCATTGCTAACCTTCGATCGATTCGGCTGTTATCATTTATGCCCGGTTCCTATAACTTCCTATTCCTATAACAAAAACGAATCGTTTTGCTTACCAATGGTAGTATTTGTTTTTTGCCTAACTCAGCATTTAAAGACATTCGTAAGCTTATTTTACCTGTGATAGCAACTTCCATATGGGAGGGTCTACTATGCGAAGCCATGAGTTATTCGCTTCATTATTAGTAAAGATACAATAAGAGTTAATTTTAACCAATAACGGTCCTTAAATTATCGGGATCGTTTTTATTTTTTTTAATTCATTAAATTCTTCGTTCTCTTAATAAAACCTTCTCTGCTTTCTTACTCCGTAGTTTTGAACTCTACCCTACTGGGAATATAACACTATTTTCTCAAAGCGTCGTTCTTCGGTCACAGAAGATCAACGAACGTTCGGGGTACGCTGCTTTTTTTTACTTTACTGTATACGTTCATTGCTGTCTACTCCAGGCGAACGAACGCTAAGGCCAGTGATTAGACGAAACGGGGCCAAGAGCGATGGCGCTAGCGTTACAGGATGGTTGGTTTCGATTACAGTTGTAACATAATATAACATCACGCCAGGTTTCACCAAAGGGTTAGGCAGAGGTCGTACGTCGTACACCCATATTTCGCCAGTTATTTTTAAGTTCCACGGGTAAGCAACGTCTTATTTTAATAAATTGTTTTTTTTTGTGCCTTTGAAATAAATTGATTCGATTAGACATTCATTCTGTTACTCTTATTTTTGCATCATGTAATTATCTTTGTTACCTAACTTTATTTATTTATTTATCAACCAACTATTTAGTACATTTTTACTTGCACAAATAGTGACACTTAAAAATTTACAAAACGATATAGTTTTTTGTATTTTATACAGGTCAAGGACCTGAAAAATTTTAAAAGTCAAAGTCAAAGCATTATTTATTTCAAATAGAGGAGGATAAGAGGCACATTGGAACGTCAACATTTCCATTACAATAGAATCGAATCTAGTCACCCCTTCTAAAAAGGTAGTTTCGTAAGATTCTATGGGCAAGAAACTCTACCATTTACTCTCTTAAAATGTTGTGCAATATTTTGTATACTATAATTATATAATTAAATGTGAAGACGATGCACGAAGAATAAAATTGCATAATGCATAATCAGCCTACATTATTCCCAATGCTGGGACACAGGCCTCTCTGTTAGAGAGAGAATAAAAGTACTTTACCACAATAAGTAAAAATTATTTAAAATTAAGCAATGAAAGATAAATTAATTGCCCCATTGCCATCAATCGAGCGCAAACCCAGACTGCCACAGAAAAACTCCTGACGGAAAAACCCATGAACACTTTGTTCGATCTGAAAATCGAACCCTAGACTTTATTCTCCGCAAGTAAATCAGTCCCCATAGTAACACAGTTTATTGGAAATTGTCGTCCAATTGATTATATATAAAAAATGATAGTAGAACTAGTGGGATAAATAAACCCGACAAGTCCAGCAGCGCTTACGTCCTCAATACCAAGGACTTTAGTAGAGCAAACATATATTTAAGTTTCAGATTTGTCCACTCGACATCCTGATCATACATCGAGGCGGAACCCAAAAGAACCCCGTAACACCATTATGAACGCCACTCTAAAATTTAAATTACATTTATGTCAAGTTCGCCCAATCTTGAACCGGCTAACTTTCTGATCAAATTAGTACGTACCCATCCCTGACCTTTCCTGCCAATCAAAAAAAATATCTTAGAATAATATTGTAGAACAACTTTATAAATCCAGTTAACTTTATCGCTTGAAGTTGAAAGGACAGCCAGATGTCGTCTCTTAGGCGGAACACTTTTATTTGAGAGAGAATATTAAATACAATTTTATTTGAATGCTAAAACTGTTGCTTGGCGTTATATAATGGAGATTTTTGCCTTGCATTGGACGCTATATATTGAAAGTACATTCTTTTCTCAATACATTTGTTGGTACAATTCACTTATCAACGAATAAAAAATATACATTACATTGGCAACAAGAGAATCATTTATGTACAATGTATAATGTCTACAATGAGATAGAGTAATTACCTACCCGATTAACAGTACAAAATTGTAAATATACTGTTCACCTGAGTTGAGTTGACAATTTCGATTATTTAATAATAATTACACCAATGTAAAAACAATAACAAAGCTTGAAGTTAATAGAAAAATAACAATAAAATTCAAAGTTAGTACTGAAGCCAGGCCGATGTTCATTTGTTTTACACTTAGCTCTCACCACGCTTCAATAGTGAGTTTGAACAACAAAGCAGCTTACCGGACGTTGCAGCGCTGTATTGGACAAGCTCTCTTAGATTTTATTAAAGTAGCAACACTGATGCTATTCGTTTAGTGATGACTGCAAATATTTTAATTCAAATAAAGAATACAGGGAAAGAGTGACGGGATGGAGATTCAAATAAAGATTTCACCCAATAAAAGAGTGCCGTTCCAGAAGGTAGGTTAAAGTTATTTTACTGCCATGCCGTCATAACAAGCTTATGAAAATCCAGGTCTGTATAGTAGGTAGGTAGGAAGTACTAACTTATGTATTCAGTGCGCAAAAGGATAAAACTATTATGACAGTGCATTGGAAAAGTCTAGAAGAGTGGTCAACAGCAATAAATAGCAATGCAAACAGAACGTACTGGCGTTCTGAAATTATATTAAACCACACATTGCTCTCTCTCACATATCGACCACCGACCTTTAAACCACCATACGTTCGCAAGAAGAATTGTTTCCTGGGATCTTTTCTATATGAAAGATCTAATAAGCTTGTAAGATTTATACAATATGGAGACAATAACACAACAATAAATACAAAAACTGGCAATTTTAAAACATGCATTAGTAATGCATGTTTTAAAAATACTCGTAGTATTTAAAACTATGAAATAAAACCTAAAATCAAAATTAAAATAGTGATTTTCCCATACAAACTAAACAGTAGTGATGTGCCGCCTATAGGATTTGCCGATCTTTGTCTAGCTATAGTGACTAAACTATATGGATTTATTTGATTTGGTTTTCATACCCAGACTGGGAACATCATTAGATGTTAGAAGTTTAAATTATTGTCGTATCGTCGTCTCCACGAACAAATGTAAACCCCGAACAATGAGGCTGACATCTATTGTCTATAGTCAAGTAGCTTATAATATTATACTCACCCTCCTACACACATCTACTCATTTACACTCTACTCAACAGAGGCCATCACTACAACTTCTTTTAAGTTTATTCTCCTACATTCTGTCACTTCTTTTTTATTATTTTATTTGATATTATGTTGTGTTTATAGAGGTAAAACCAAGTTATTTGTTGCGTTTTAAGCGCTGTTGTCTGAAATACACATATTTTATTTTTAGTTCAGACCGGGGACTTAAAAACATTTTCATAAATGTTACAGAATTATAAGTGTTACATTTAGAATTGATAAAAATATGTAACATTTATAAATGAGTTTTTTCAATGTGTAAACCCAAAACACTTACAAAAGTATAACATCAATACATATATGTGTTACCGATATATTATTATTAGTGTTAACAGTGTTAATAAGTGTAACGCGGCGTTGCCAAAGAGCCACAATCCCGACTGGATTGAGGCTATTTTGGCAACACCGTATCAGTCTGTCCGCCGCGCGTTGTTGCGGTACCGTGCAATTATACCTAAAACTCTGTTTTAGGTATATTTAGTAATAATTATACCTAAAAGTCTGATGCAGTGCGTGTAACCTCGGGTGTTCCACAAGGTTCAATGACACTGTTATTTATTTTATATATAAATGACATAGACAAATGCTTTAAAAATACTAAGTTTCTTATATACGCTGATGATCTAAAAGCGTATAGGTCTTTACGGACTGTAGAGGATTGTCGACAGTTCCAACAAGATCTGGACAGTCTCTCTGACTACTGTCTAAACAATAAACTACATCTTAATCTCTCTAAGTGCAATTGCATAAATTTCACAAAGAATAAAGTAGTTTTCAAATTTAAATACTCGTTGCACGACACAACACTCAGTAATGTATCTACTGTGAGAGATCTTGGTGTGTTAATTGATGATAAGTTGTCCCTAAACCAACATGTAGGAAACATTATTAATAAAGCATTTAAGATGTATGGTTTCGTTATGAGATCGTCCACTGAGTTCAAGCGGGTCTCCGCATACCTTTACCTATATAAGACCCTTGTACGGTCACAATTAGAATATGTCGTCCCTATTTGGAACCCCTTTTACCAGAAATATATAGACGAGATTGAAAAAGTCCAGCGTAAGTTTCTGCTCGCCATGCATTACAGATGCCACAAAATATATTTGTCGTACTCACAATTACTTGATAAGTATAAGCTGGGCAACCTGGAATCTAGACGTAAATATCTAGAGGCTTCTGTACTGTATGTTCATAGTGATTTTGATTGCATCGATCTCACGAGCAAACTGTGCTATGTGGTTCCACGCACTGTTCATATGTGTAGTATTCGTGCAGGCACCCTATTCGCTGTCAATACATGTCGTACTAATCCTGGTTTACGCTGCCCTATACGTCGAATGGTTGAATCTTATAATTCTAATTTTGCTAATATTGATATTTTTGTAAGCTCAAAATCCAAATTTAAATGTAATGTAATGAAAATTATTATAAACCAATAATGTTATGAATGTAAGCTAATCAAGATTTTATTATTTATTTGTTTTTAGTGTTAATTATTACTCAGTTGCCAATTAATGGGAATTTCTATTTTGCATGATGTAATTAATTATTATGAATGTGATGTAATTTTTATTAGTTATTTATTACCTATCTAGTGGCACTCATTATCTTAATTTCTTTGTAAATATGCGGATAATGTAGTGGGCTGCAATATTGTTAATATTTTGTTTTATCTTTTCATTGTTCCAACACATATTGTAGCTGTTTATTTTCCCTAAATAAGTAAAATAAAATAAAACTGCTTATTTTTGTAACACACATTAACACGTATAAAAAGTTACACTTTGATACTGTAACATTTTTGAATCTGTTACATTTATAAATTCGTTTCTTTCAGAACAGTTTAAAAAACAGTTTAAGGCACGACTGGCGGCTGTACACAATGGTGTGCTGATGCCTACGCTTATGTATGGAAGTGAATGTTGGGTGTGGCAAAAGAATCATGAAAGAAGAATAAATGCTGTGGAAATGCATTCCGTGCGGAGCATGTGTGGTGTGCTATAAACGATAGGCTGAGGAATGATGTGATAAAGCAACGTTGCGGTTTAAAATCAGATGGTTACATTGTTGTCAACAATGTAAAAGAGTATGCTTGGATGGTTTGGTCATGTTGAGAGCATGAACAAGGCAGATGTGAGTGCCAACGCCGGGAAGGGAAAACTAGGAAAACTAATTATGACTTTATTGGTGATGTTCTTCAGAAAGGTCAGGTGCGTAGTACGCTTCACATATAAAATATTAGTAATGTATACAAAATATTGTGAAGAATTTTAAAAGAGTAACGATGTAGTTTCTTGCCCATTCTTTTCCATACGAAACTACCTTTTGGAAGGGGTGCCTAGAATAAATTATATTTTAATGTAAATGTGGACGTTCAAAAGTGCCTTTTATGTGCATATTTGAAGTCAATGCTTTGACTTTGACTTTGGCTCGAGTGTGTGTATGACCGTAAATCAGGCAAAAGGAGTATGTAAAAATCATAGCAGATGGCGTTCTGTGATTTCTGCCTACTCCCTTCGGAAGAACGCGTGAGTTTATCTATGTGTGTGTACATATGTAAAAACAGTGTTATTAACACTTATTACAGTGACAGCTTGAGTCCCTGGTTCAGACACAGATGTTCAATATCAGAATCAGATGCCTACCCTTTAGGTTACCCCTTTTTAAGACTGGTTGTCAGACTTTTTAGTGCACCACAATATTATGTCAATGTGTGCATTTTTTTTAAACAAATAAATTTGTCTTATACTTATTAATGTCAGTTAATCGTAAACGGTAAACAAACTTTGATATTGTGTGATAATGTTTTCGTGAAAATCACACAGTCTCTTTAATTTAGGTACTACAAATTCTACGACTCAATATGCCCGTGTCGCAATTAAAGTGAAGCACAAACTATGAACAAACTAATTACTATGGAACAATTTCATTTTCGCGAAAATATCATACAAACAATGAGTTTAATTACTGGAAATATCGAGTTCGGTCTGTTTAAAATTTTCTCATTTGACAATCATACGAATGATTAAACTGTCTGAAAATTCGAACTGCATTTCTGTCAACTACTTTTATGTCGAATCGAATCGAATTAAATCCATCACGAAAGTTATTAATGAGTACTGACTATAGTCTGCGTGCGCAATTTTGTTTCCAATTATGTAAACAAGTATGTGTATTTGTGAAAATTAATTTAATTCCTACACGTAAGGTTCAGTTAGCATTAGAAAAAAACAGCCAAATAACAATAGTTATTGTGTACATTGTTGAAATTACTGCATTTTAGTGTTATATTTTTATGTAAATGGTGAATGGATTACATTGCTTTACATTTCAATAACGAATCTTCATGCACGTTTAAACAACGAAAGGGTTATAACCGTTATTTGTCTAATGTAAAAATTAACCTAATTTATAAATCAACTTAATATATACTAACTTATAGGTGATATTTGTTTAAATGAAAACAACATCAATCGTAACGATTTGAAAAGACTCTACACAATGTTGTTTGCGACGTCACAGCGTTCTACAATGAGCTCAGTGTGCTTAGTGCGAGTTTTTTTTACGCATCGAGTGCGTTAACGTTTACGCAGATTACTATGGCGCTGGGTAAGCGCCACCTAGCGTCATACGCGAGAACAAAATTTTGTGAGTGTCAGTTTTTAAATTAACGCCGTCACCAGTGACGAGCGAGTCCCACTCGAAAGTGAGGATCGTTTGGAGCGTAAACGTTTACGTTTGCATGTTATCGTGAGTGTAAGTTAAAATTTTGACAGTTTTGACAGCTCGAATACGAAACGCAGTCGTTTGCGAGCGCGTTAAGTTGTCACTTTAGATTTTGTCGTGAGAGCGTTGTGAGAGTGGTGAAATAACAACGTGATATAATTTAATTTCATATTGTGATTAAAAATAACAATGGAATCTCGTGTGTATTTCGCTTGGAGGATGTTTGAGACCGCAAGAGCACAAGATGAGCGTAATCTAACGTCCATTGGTCGTGCAAGAGCACGTATCTCGAGCAATCCGCTTAGAGACCTTCCGGAGGGTGAATTTAAGAGAAGATATCGGCTTCCTGAGGCAGCTGGCTGGTTCAAAGTCTTCTCAACGGGTATCCTTGGAAGATAAGGTAATCATACACCTAGTAATTTTGAAACACTTTTTCCATCTGCCCCCTGCCACTATGTAAGGACATGCATTTTATATAACATTTGTTATTTTAGGTACTCACAGCCATTTCTTATGCAACTGGGTCTTACCAGCGCCTTGCGGTTGGAGTTGCTAAAAACGTATCACAAAATGTGCAGTGTCTACATTGAATAAGTTACCAAGGCTGTGACCCATAAGAACATAGGAAAATATATCCGGTTTCCTAATTCATCAATTGCCAGACAAGCAATCAGTCAAAGGTATGGTCTACATGATTTATATACTGTAAATGTACAATATCAATATCATTGTTGCTTGAAATGCACCTGTGTTTCAGGTTTTGTGCAATTTATGGAATACCTGGAGTAATTGGGTGTATTGATTGTAGCCATTTTAGAATATTTGGTCCACCAAAAGATGAAGAACATCTGTATTATTGTACAAGTACAAGCACTATCATTCAATAAATGTTCAAAAAATGGTAAATATTATGTAGGTAATTAGATATGATTTATTCTTACCTACCTATAAGATTTTTTCTTAACTGTATTTTTATTTTACAGTTATGTGATGACCAATATAGAATTATAAATGTAAATTCCAAATTTGGAGGTGCAAATCACAATACGTTTATATGGGAAAGCAGTGACATCAAACATTATAAAAAAAATGCAGTCATTGCACCAAAATGGGGAGATAGTGTAGTGTAGCTTTTAGGTAAGCTCTTACCTATCAAAAACTGTTTGAACAACATTGCATTAAGCTAAGGCAAAATTAACTAATACATTGATCATAATTTTAGGAGACTCTGGTTATCCACAACAACCATGGCTGATGACTCCGATTTTAGACGCTGCTCCAAACACCTTGCAAGCCAATTACAACCATAAGCATGTGGCAGCCAGAGTTGTCATAGAACATACATTTGGACGTTCGAAGAATCGATGGCGATGTCTTAACAAAGATAGAGTGCTTCACTACAAGGGACTTAAATGTGTAAGAATTATTCAAGCCTGCTGCGTTTTACATAACATTGGCATTGATCTTAATGTTGTAGAAGAAGAGGACATCACTGGTAATAATTTGATTAATCAATCAATGGCACAAATGAGTATTGAATACTAAATTATATTATATTGATAGGTTTGTAACATGAAGAACAAGAAAACGAAGAGCCCATTCACACAGAAATATATATATGATAGGTGTATCAATAGAATATAATAGATGAAATAGAATATAAAAGATAGAAATACTTGTAAAAAGTGTAATGTTTTATTCTATTTTACTAATATTTATTATGAGGGAATGAGTGAGTGATCTCTGTTAGTTATTTACATTATTTCAACTGTACTATTTCAGTCTCTTAAAGAATTATATAATTTCATAGCACATGTGAGTAGGTACCATGTTCCTACTATGAATCTTGCTGATGGTAGTGACACATGTTGCATCCCTCAAATCCCCTGAAATGCTTGGCATTTTTTACTCTTGTTTAATTTCTTTATTCATAGATTAGATTTTAGATTTCTAGATATGTTAAGGCATTGTAATAAGTAACTGTTTGTTTTAGAATAAAATTATGAAACTTATATACTTAACAATATTATTACATGTGTACTTTCTGATATTTAATTTTTAACTCACACACTGATCCATTGTTGTTAATTAAATTATATCATTACATCAATAGTATGTGTGCTGGTATTACTTTGTTGTACCTATTATATGTAGTGTTATTTTGGGTGCATCATCCTCATACATAATCAATTGATTAATGTACATAAACAAAACATTGTAAAACTTATATTTGAAAAGAGCAACAATGGAGTTTCTTGTCCGTTCTTTTGGAGCTCATAGTAAACTGAAGCTAACCTACTTGAATATTTATTAGAGGAACTGTATTAAAAGACCAAAAACTTAGGTTGCAATAGTTTTATTAATATAATTGATTATAGAAATTATGGTTCAAGCTGGTTTTTTATTTTATTTTTTACATCACTTCAAATTATTAGACAGGTATACTATAACAAGTTGACACAACACACACACACAACCAAAACAAATAAAATCTCTACACACCTGCTTTAAATAAGCTTAATAATATAATTAGTCATTTGGTTCTAAGCATTACGTAGCATTTAATTTGTACAAAGGAAACATTAGGTGGTGAAGTCCAGTATAAGTCCAAAATAACGATCATCACAGAGGAGTTTGGACTTCATCATAGTTTCAGCTTTTAAAGTATCATAAACAGTCAACAAGTAAAACACTTCAATTTGTAGAATGACAATTGCATGCATCATGTGGAATAACATCATATATCACTCAAGGGACAAAATTCCATAAAAATTTTTAAGAGTTCTTCATAGTGCGTTCTTGAACAATGAATTGCGCTCTTGAACAAAATCTAAACATTTTTGAACCCCATAGAATAAGAAACAAACATAGGAAACATAAGTTTTTGCTATCGCGAGATAAGCGCGATTCTATGTCACTGAGTGAATAATAAATCTATTTTATATAAACTAATAATATTACCAGCCGGCTGTCCGACGGCTGGACAAAGCCCTCTATTCTAAAAGTAACATAACGTACCTGAGAAATATTGTAAAGATTAATTTTAGTTATTAATCTTTGCAATATTTATCAGTCAGCTAGTTGTTCCAAAACATTCACAACTCTACCGCCTATTGCTTGCCAGTTCCTCTGAGCCTGTGCCTCTATTTCCCTTATTCTACTTTGCTCTCTTCTTAATCTGACGTTGTCTCTGTGCTGCTTGCTGTTCTTTGAAATTTCACCAAAATGAATAAGCTTGGACAAAGTGCTGTGCTGCCTGCTCGGTCTGTGCTGGCCTCGCTCGTCTACGAGTTGAACCTCGAGTTCACACTGTTTAACAATGCAATCAATTCCTTCCAATTCCGTATTCTCGTTATCCTACCTCGGGCATTAAAGGTAGATAATTTGTTTAGATCTCCATTCCTAAAAAATAACAACATAGTTTTACAAACTTCACAAGTTGGATTACTATTTCACTACACACCAAATTAAATTACACTTACTGCTCCATATAGGTCACCATCATTTCAAATTGGGACGGGCTATACTTCATTTTCAACAATAATATTAAAAACTTTATCCATATTACAACAAAAACAAACTTGTTTACAAAACGTCTTCTAACTTGACTTATAACCCGACTATTTGAATAGGCAGTCGCTTCTATTAAGAACACAAAATACAAATGTCAATTTATTTTGGCCGGTTACTAATGTTCGTTCGTTCGTTCGTTCACCAATCGTCACTTCTCACGGTGAATTAACGCGAAGCGAATCGTTGACTGTAATGAGACTCACACTCGCAAGATAACGGTGGTCGACGCGTTTGAAGTTAACTCGATTTACGCGATCGAGACGTTACTCGAATTTTAGTATGTCACTCGCACTAAGCATACAGGTTAAGGTAATGTGCAAGCTGTAGAGGTAGTCTGCTAGTTGAATGAAAGTCAATATCGCACACGCGTGGAAGCGAGGCTGACTTAATGGGAACTCGTTCGCTCCATACAATCCATTTCTAGTAGATACACCTGTGGTTCCATTAGTGCCTTATTCAGGGAAAACATCAAAACCCTTTTCTACAGTTCCGATTTGTATAAGCCCCTTTGAATAAAGAATTCATTTGAAAGATATATAGATAGAATTCTCTTTATTATAACCATTATCTTAATTAAAGACATATGTTGTAGTGAAATAAAAAAGGAGTACAATTTTGGAAAAAAAAATACACCGAAAACATAAAGGAGAAAAAAGCTAACAAATTTAACAGAAAAAAATCAGAAAAGTTGCAGTTATCAACTTTTTTTTAATGAGGGAAGTATCTATACGGGATGACTCACTAAGTTGAAACACAAGTTGAGCTGTGGGTCAGTACATAGTAAATTTAGAAAGAAATTACAATAAGAATAAGATTGTGAGAATAAAAGAGCGGCGCCATGCGCGCGTCACGTAAGGCTAAACGTAAGCCCTGATGGACTAACCCTGATAAAACGGCTTTGGAAAGGGCCACGAGCTGTCTGCGACGTTCCAGGTCGTCGGGTGAGCGGAAATTCGGCAGTCGTCGTTAATCAATCTTCTAAAACTATCATCATGAAAATATTCACTGTGTGATTGCGGTGCGAAAGCGGATAGAAGTGATATACGGTTAAACATTACAATTTTTTTTAATTAAAAATTAAAGTTATATTGGAGGACATCCTGCAATGAAACATCTGTGAGAGAAAAAAAAGGTGACATGTTTTTGAAGAATCTAATTCTAAAATACAGAAAAAAATAATGACAGCCGATCTGCCCAAACAGGTTGCAATAGAAATAAATAAGGGTTTAGTTTAGGGTTTAAATTAGGGGTAGCAGAAAATTCTACAATATGAAGGAATTGACAAGGGGTGATGGATGGATAAGGGAGCACGAGATACAATACTGCAGGTAGTCTGTGGTGTACTATTTAAATAAACAATAAAATAACCAAATTAATAATTAATTAATTACATATCCAGTTAAATTAAATGTGGACAGTTAACTTTAGTATTAGGTAGTGCAATACACAATTAAATTCACTTTTCAGAATATCAATGAACGAATAAAAGCATGTTTTTTAGTTTTTCATAAACATATTTTAATTTTACACTTTTTAGTTTAGTATATTCTTCATTTACTTTAAAAGTCTAAAGTCAACGAAGATATAACTTGAACGGTTAACTAGGAGCCACTGAAGAGTTCCACTATCACCTCTTGGCTCCATCATAAGACCCTCGTTGCCTAAACCAAATGTATTGGACTCGCCGAAGCGAATCATATCAGTCCAAACTCGAGGAATTTGCTAGTAAAGAGTTCAACTATCCACCTCCTGGCGCCATCATTAGATCAGCTCCAAGTTACCGAATTATAGTTTTGTCATCCGAACTAAATTTACATTTAAAGTTTCATTTCGGTACGACACAATAAGAAGTAAGTTAATGTCAAGACTTCTAAGAATTTTTACATTCTTTGTTAGTTACTTACAATTCAAGCTAATAAAACGCCGAAATCATGTAGCTTTTAAAATATAATTGACGTGTAAAAGTGTTTGTACAAACCTACTTACTGAACATACATACATAATATCACGCCTGTAATCCCAGAAGGGTTGGGCAGAGGTGTACCTATAGTACACCCACATTTCGCCCGTTATGCTTAAGTCCCATGTAATAGGGGGCGAGCCTATTGCCATCAACCGGGCACAAATCCAGACTGCGGGCTGCTACTGAGAAATTTTAGATAGACACTTTGCCCGACCTGGGAATCGAACCCAGGAACTCATGCTCTGCAGTAGCTCTTTCGACCACTAGACCAACGAGGCAGTCACTACTTACTGAAAAATAATCATTTATCATTAATAAAAGCGTGTTAAAAAGTAATTAAAAACAACAATTTTAATAAACGGAAATCCTGCTTCCCAAATTGCCTGCCTGTAATTTAAATAGGTAAAAGGTGTAGTTAATTACATTTTGATCGAAACTTAATTAAATTGCTTGATTCAATTTTAATTCTGAAACAGTCAGAAAGGCCACATTTCATACAATTCGTTTTCACGTGATTAAGTAACAAACATACACACTTTTACATTTATAATATTATTAGGAATGGTTGGTTGATATTGGGTTCTCCAAGAACGTTAAAACACCGCAGTTTTTTTTTTTTACTTTCAATAGTTTTTTCTATTTTCAACATTTTGGGGCAGCACGGTAGGTACGTAAGCCTACATGGCAAAAATAAAACGGTCAGAGAAACGGAACCTACACCAAGATTCAACTATTCTTAGATCTTAGCAATGTAGGTAACATAACATAACATCACGCCTTGTTTCCCCGAAGGGTTGGGCAGAGGTGTACCTATAGTACACCCACATTTCGCCAGTTATGTTTACGTCCCATGTAATAGGGGGCGAGCCTATAACAAACCCAAACCAAACCACCAAACCCAAACCTACTTAATTAATATGCAAACCACTGACCAGCGATCGCAAATCGAGTCAAGTGCAAGTATTTTGAATAGAAATATGACAATTCGTATCCATAAATGGTTAGTAATTGAAATAAAATTTCCATGGTAACCCATGTATATTATAGGAAACAAACCTGTGCCCGACAATTATGTACTGCGAAGGCCACGGCTATTGGCGGTGCCCAGTGGTAGGACCAATCCATTAAGTAAAGCCCCGAACGCGAACTACTTAATGTCGTTGCAGACAGCATAGATCTTTTTTACTCTGTCTCAGAGTGAGTTCACAAAAACCACGATGTACGTGTAAAGAATATGTTATTATAAATTATAAAACTGTAATTATGGCAACCACTATTGAATTAGGAAATTCCTATAATGATAGTGATGATGAGTTAACAAATAAATCATATTTTGTATCACATGACTGAGTTGTAAAGTTGAAACAGTAGCTTCGCCATTTAATTTTGCGTACATTTGCAATCTTATCTTTTTCTCATAACGACTTCTATGTGTGTTAACGTATTTCTCTGGTTACTGTTATTTACTTGATTAAAGATTAATCCCTTTACTTATAGGCTGGATTTCACCAATGAAATTAAACGCGATCAATTCACTCTAAACTCAAATCAAGCGTTTAACTGAGTTCAGATCTCCACTTTTGATTTCACCAGCATTACGAAAACGCAGTTCAAGCTTAAACAAGTTTACATTCTGAACGCCCGATTTTCGGCGTTCAAGTCTATAAACGTGTTCAAGAGCTGTCAGCACGCCGTCAGTGTCGTGTTGTTGAGAAATAATTGTTTTATTATTAATATTCATTTTATTGGTATTTGTCTAACTAAAATGAAAAGATTATTAAGACCATGGTATGACGAAAGTTGGGATGAGGATGAGTTCATTGTTCGACGTCCAAGATGGATACGCGAGAGAGAAGAACACTTCGACACCCTGGATGACCAAGACTTTGTGAAAAGATTTCGTCTCACGAAACCAACAGTTCTGTCTGTATTGGAGTCCATTGAGGATAAAATTGAGTTTCCTACAAACATGTAAGCATTACATGTTTTTTTAAAGAATTTCCTTTTGCAATAAACAACTTGGTCTAATCCCATAATTTGTATTTAAGAAACAACAGCGTATCTCCAATCAACCAGTTGCTATGTGCTCTACGTTTCTACGCAACTGGGTGCTACCAGATGACTGCTGCAGATCTATGTGGATTTAGCACTTCTACTGCACACAGAATTGTGCACAAAGTCAGTGCTGCTATTGCCTCACTCCGACCACGCCACATATACTTTCCCGAGTCACCACACGATATCCATCAAACACAAATAGAGTTTCATAAAAAAGCAAAATTTCCGCATGTTATTGGTGCTATAGATTGCACTCATGTGAAATACACCAGATCACCAGGTAAAGCATTATTCTTTTAAGGATTATATTTTTTCAGATTGGATCGTCTCAATTAATATTCCGCAACCCTCCACAGCTTCTTACGTATACAATCCAAGTATCAAGTACATACACATCATTTATTGGAGGGCCATGCTTTTTTATAATAACTTGTACTACGTAATATATATTTTAGTATTAGCTTGTATATTGTAACTAAGATTTATTACTGAGTCAGTTTTATAACATATTTTTAGGTGGAGAGGATTCAGAGATTTTTCGTAACAGAAAACACTATTTTTCTTTAAATGTTCAAGCCATTTGCAATGCCAAATTGGAATTTATTGATGTGGTTGCTCGATGGCCAGGGAGTACACACGACTCCTACATATTTAACAACTGCTTAAGACGAGCAATGTTCGAACGGGGGAAATATGGACGTGCTGTTCTTGTTGGAGATGCAGGTTATGCATGTAACAGTTACATGATGACTCCATTAGAACAATGTAATAATGCAGCTGAAAACTTGTACAATGAGTCTCAAATAAGAACAAGGAATTGTGTAGAAAGGTTATTTGGAGTCTGGAAAAAACGTTTCCCAGCCATGGCTATAGGTTTAGGAGTTTCATTACAGAATTCATTTCCGACAATCATTGCCACAGCTGTATTACACAATATTGCAATAAGGAGTGGTGAAGCCACTCCTCCTAATGACAATCAAGTCATAGATCCAGCTTCTTGGGATAGTTTATTAGCACAGGGAAATATTAATAATGGAAATATTAATTCCGGAAGAACCAACCCAAACTACAGGAGACGCAGTGAGCTTGTGACGAACTACTTTACGCAGTAAGTTTACTTATACCTATTTAGTTCACCTTTAGGTAAATCTATCAATGTTCCATGATTGCATAATATTATTTCTACCAAATAGAATGAGTAAACAGACATAACACATAAAATAGCTTTGAAGTAGCTTATTTGGTGAAAATGCACTTTCCGAACTGAGCAGCACTGATAATAATTAATCAGTAACGGCCAAATATTTTTTAACATTAAAAAACATTTCAGTAAGTAACTCAAGTACAAAGTGTTCAACTGTATTTTTTTGTCTTTTCAGATTAACAAGATGATTTTGCACCAAACTACAAATTGGAGTGGATAGGCATGCAAAGGATTTTAATTAAAAATACTTGTTAGAAATAAGTTAGTGTTTTATAATATACCTGCCCAGAAAATACCTTTTTTTTTATTTATTAGGCAGACTTTACGTCAATACTGTTGTACAAATGTGCGGGTCGATAAAGTGTACTAAAATCCATTGTTGCTGCGCTCAGCACGTTAATTATGGATGTGTATACACTTTTTAAAACCAGGCATAGTATAAAAACTTACAACTTTAACTGCCCGCTGCCGCCAGCAGAAAAAATGAAAATCCATTTTTAATTTACGTTTTTTTCAAATTTAGTGTTATTCCGTAGCATACAATTAAATATAGTAAAATGCTTAAATACATATTTTCCTCGTAGGTATAGTATAAAGCACTGTGCGATTTACAACTCGTGTGTGTAATCAGACACTTTCCCCCTAAGATGAACTATGTACTATTGTAACAGTGATTTTAATTTCAAAATCTGGTGTTTGTATTTTAAAATGAATAAGGTGGAAGGTAGGAGGAATAAACGATAATAAAACAATATTTAAACTTATCATTCATTAAAACAATAAGGTACAGTCACATCCGAAATATGTTCTACTCAGAGCCGTATGTTCAAAGGTTATTTTATTTATTACCTGTGTGTCCTGACTTAATAAAGAAAAGATTTGAAATCGGTCGATGAATGATTTAAAAGACTAGACTGTACACATCCATAATAAAATAAAAAATAACACTTAAAACTATACTTTTATAAATTATTTAATTGGATCTCTAAAATTTGAAGTTTAATCTGCTCCTGTCTGGTTTTTAACTTTTCTTGTTCCAAAATTTCTTTTCTTATTGCGATTTCTACTTCATGCTCCTCCTCAGCACGCAAATCAGTTTTTAATAGGAGATTAACCCTTTCCGTGTTCAGGGAGGATTCCCTTGTCCGTCTTACTGTAGGCCTCCTGCGACTCGTAGTGGTAAGAGCCGGTAGCGTGGTAACCGTAGCCACAGCTACTGGTGCTGCATGATCCCTGAAAAAATTGTTGATTTTTTTATTTAAAACAAGTTTTTACCTGTTCTGGTTTGTGTCATATACAAGCATCTAGTCTAGTCATTTTATTTTTAACGATTTTGGTATAATGTCAGTCATTCCTAGTTCTCGTTCTGACGGTTTTTGCAAAATACATACCTTAGTGGCGTACTTGTTGCTGATGGGCTTGGTGATCTAGCCAGAATAGGGTTTATTTCATCCCTGAGCATAGTTGCATTGTACTGGGACCAGTCCTGTGAGAAATATGATGAAATTATAATTATTACAAATTGAAATTAATCGAATAAACACAAATAAATTATGTATAATTCTCATTTAGGTAGAGTCCAGTGTACTTACAGCCGTTATGGTGGTTGCGGCGGGTTCATCTTCTACAACATTTACTTGCATCTGATCACCTGACTCACTTATATTGGCATCTGAAAAAAAAAGTTATCTATATAAAATTATAGATTTTGAACACTAGGTAGGCTTCTTATTTATAATTTTGTATTTTTGTTCATATCTCAATTATAGGCTTATAAAATCAAGATTCTCTTCTTCCCACCAGAGAGGAGGCTTGTGTCCCAGCAGTGAGAACAATTCAATTAATAGGCTGTTACGAAAACAGTTCTATAAAATACATACCGGTTAGACACAACGAAACTTCCGGATGTCTCGTCTCTACCAATTCGGTATTACCACCAGAAGCTGAAATTTTTACAATTTTGTTTACTACAATGTTTTTAAAGTATTCTAACAAGAATTTTTATACTTAACAGTAAATTAAGTGAATCCTTACTTAAAACATTATACCCATCCACATCATTGCTATTAAGATAGCCTATTACCCTTTTGTGTATGAGTGCCAGCACTTTCTCAATGATTGGGTCATTGTTACTTTTTTTAGGTGGTCCTAAAATGAGAAATGTATTCAAATGATTAGATTAACAGTAGGACGTAAGGATGAACAGACTTTCTAAAATATGGAAAATCGTAAAATAGTAATTACTTAATGTAATTGCTCAATAAACAGAGAACACTTTGCAAAAACAGCGCGGACAAAGCGGAGCCGCTCAGCAGCCGCGCATCGACCGTGTTGGGTAGGCGTAAATTCGCAATAAACTAAAATGTGCTCATACGTAGTACATACCTGTTTTCAAAAACTCCTGATTGCGCAAAGTTTGTTCCTGTTTGGCTCTTTTTTTTTAATTTTCCCAGCAGTTTTTAAGGACCATCCAGTCTCGTGGGTGGATGCTAGAAATCGCGTTAAATTCATGCGAAATCTTCTTCCAATTTTCAATTTTTTGTTTAGTGCTCACAGCATCAGTTTTTTTTTATTACAGCACTTGAAAATGTTGACCCACCAACTGAATTAGGGCTTCCTTTTCGCTGGTCACGAAAGTTGGATCCCTTTTTCGTTTCACCGACATTACTTTTTAAAAAATACAGAGAAATCCACACAATAATATAATATTACCCCGAAACGAATTTCGAAATTGACGCGCATCCAAAGAGAAGAGGACAGTTTTGACCAAAGATAAACTAAACACTCTTTGGTTTTGACAACACAGTTTGACAACTCGGTACCCGCGTTTAGTAGTTTACTGATATATTTTGTTGCTTTATTAGCAGTAGGTCGCTATCACATCTTGCAAATGCAAAACGCATTGCGTATTTGTGACAACATTTACATTCTATGTGACGGAAATTTGGTTTTCATGAACGCGATCAAAATGTAGCTGGTGAAATCGGTTTGACGTAAAGCGAGATCAGTATCGACAATTGAACTCGATTATGAAGAACTTAGTTTTCATAAACGTGTTTTGTAATACGAACGGTGAAATCCGCCCTTAGCCTTACAACAAACAAAGAATCAGCATCTGCTTAGCCATTTTATAACAAAGTTGGGGTCGACTATAGACGTCCACAGGGGGGTCGGTCGGGGGTCTTAACAGACCAGTACATGCCTTTATTTAAGTCTTAGTGACAAGGTGTACCTACTTTTTTATTGCGTTGACATGAAAACTAATTCAGAATTAAAATAATATGTAACTACTACCTTATTAATTAATAAGAAAACATAACAAACTTATTTCCTAACATAACTAAAACTACACTACACATTTACAAACTATAATATGACCTCGAAAAATTCATCCACAGCGCTGGCGACTGGTATTGTACTCAAGAGACTGGCGGCATTACCTTGCGTCATGGGAAGTGATGAAAATGATATCCTATTAATTAACAGACCAAAGAGAATCTCCTTCTAGTGATTTGACTAATTTAGAAAATAATTCTCATATGGAAGATAAATGATTCTGCCAAAGTAAAACAATCCGAACAAACTGCAAAATTGCATTGAAGAAACTAAAAACATGCTTATGTAGACAAGATCTAGGTACCTTTAAACATCACGACAAAACACCATCTACATTCTAATTATCTACCTACCCATACAATATGTAATTTGATGCTTATATTTCAAACATTATTACGCTATTAGCTCACTAAAAGCCACTCTAACAACCTATTACGGTGATTGGCCCGCGGGAAATGTGAAAACTGAAAATTATCACAGCTATTTTGACTTTAGAAAATATTGTTTTAGGTAAATGTTTACTGGCCAAACGGCTGCACTGTACTTTATGGAAAGCACATGCGAAGCTTCATATTTAGTTTTTACGTATTGGTCTCTTTATGTAGAACGCTTTTCCAAAATGTCACATCTAGCAAACGCAATTTTTTTGAGAAAAAAAAACCTAAATTTTATAAAAATTCTACTTGTTTACGTAATAAAATTGACATTTTACTACAGGTCGGTAATGTAAGAATTTCACTTCTAGGTGGTTCCGTTTTACTTTCAAAGTGACAACGGATTTTTATTTATTTTGGTGTTATTTATGTTATATTATACAAACATTATGTTATACATAAAAAAACATCCCGAAGATGCAAGAGTGAGCCTAGCGAGATTGAGATTTGGGACATCCCGACCTGTCCGAGCCGGGGTGCCCCATCTCGACTTAGTAAATATAGTCAATGAGACTTAGGATGCAAGAGCGAGCTTGGGACGCAGGAACTGAATGGTACCTAACCTGTCCGTGTTCTCCCACTATCCCATCAACTTGTACTAATTATAAATTAAAGTTACTTTCGTGTCAGTCGGTTTGACTGCGTTGTTCTTCTTAACTACGCAACGGATTTCGATGCGGTTTTAACAATTCTATAACATAACTGTGATAAAGTTATTTCGATGTTTTGTCAAGTCCGTAAGTAGCAGGGGCGGCTGGTTTTTATTTTCTGTGACTAAAAGTATAATCAGTAAAAGTACTTTTCATTTTGGTTGCTTAAAAAACGTAGCCAACCAGAGAACCGCACTTGTTTTAAAATAATTCCCATGCTCAAAATCCTACCAAATCTGATGCAGACAAAATGCGATTCCGACCGTAAACGAATTTAATAAACTTTTTTTTTAATTTTTTTTTTAAACGTTAAACAGCTACCACAACTGAGCGAAAACAAAAATACCAATTCAAAAGCCTGGGGCCATTTGGTGAGTGAGTTGTAGTTGCGGTATTTTGTTGTAACGAGTTTGGAATACTTATAATATTCCAAAGTTAAAAAATGCCCAATAGAATTTCATGGCCTGCTTCCAACCTGACTTTCAAAACTGACTATTCCACTTCCACTTGTATAGACAGCAACATGTGCTGGAAAGATCAGTACATAACATATATCATAGGTGTCACCCGCTCGAGGAGGATGTTTTGATACTACTCCCTGTGCATAGTTCCATACTATTCACACTAATATTATAAATGCGGTAGTAACTCTGTCTGCCTGTCTGTCTGTCAACCTGTCTGTTTGCTACAGTACGCGAGGCCTAAGCTGAGCTTTGCATTTGTGTGAGTGATTACCAATCGCACAATGTGATCGTGCGACGGACGCACAGACCCTCAGGCCAATTGTTTAAACCGGTTTAAACCAAGCAAAGGTCGCGTCGCTATGTGCACTCACACAAATGCAAAGCTCAGCTTAGGCCTCGCGGACTGAACCTCTTTACGCTTTAACGGCTTAACGGATTTCAATGGAATTTGGGTGGACCGTAACCTGGAGTAGGACAAAGGATATTATTAAATTTAATTTGTTTACATAACATAACATCACGCCTGAAATCCCAGAAGGGTTAAGAAGAGGTGTATCTATAGTACAACCACATTTCGCCAGTTATACTTAAGTCCCATGTAATAGGGGGCGAGCCTTTTGCCATCAACCGGACACAAATCCAGACTCCGGGCGGGAATTTATTTGTAAATCATAATTGAGTTACAACAGATTTTACTAAACATATTTTCACAGACGTATTTGCCCGTACATTAAATACACATATTCTTATGACAAACCCGGGGTGAGCACATAATAATTAATCGCTTGTTTGTCGTCATAATTAATGTTTGACCCATAATGTATCTTAACGACGTGGACACCCGAGGCTGTGTCCATAAATTATAGTGCTACGTAGATAACATATGGGTTCGTGATTTATTTTATTTATTTATTAAAACTTCATGCACAAGTAAAAAAATACTGTACAAAGGCGGACTTAATGCCTGAGGCATTTTCTACCAGTCAACCTTAGGGTGATGCAGAGACAAAACATAGCAGGTGCAACAAAGGGGATAGATAACTCGAAAAAGAATACACTACTAAAACATAAATACTTAAATACATACATATAAACTGATTAAACTTTGTCAGGAGAAATAACGATAGGTAGATGAGAAAACGAATCCAGCAAATCAGCGTTGAGATGATTTAACAAACTTCTCACGAATATGTTCACGAGCCTTCACTTTGAAAGATAACCGACTGGTTGCCATCCTGATGTTTGGAGGGAGCGCATTCCAAAGAAATACCGCCTGGACAAAGAAAGAAGAGTGAATAAAACCAGAGCGGTGAGAAGGACATCGTAGAAGACGATTGTTGGTGGAACGAAGATTTTTACTATGAGCAGAGCATTAGTATTGAACATTGGGGGTCAGATAAGAAGGAGAAGTAGGTTTGTCGAGTATAGAATATAACATAGACAGAGCCCTCAACTCTCTACGCTGACGTATGGGTAACCATTTTAAAAGCAATCGGTGCGCAGACACATGATCATACTTACGTAGATTGAAGACAAATCGAATGCAGTTATTTAGAAGGCGGTCAAGTTTATTGAGGAGATCTGCATTCAGGTCATAGTAACACACATCACCATAGTCTCTTATGGGAAAGATTAGGGACTGTACAAGCATACTCTTTATGTGTGATGGGAGGAGGTTTTTCAACCGGTAGAGCGCCCGCAACGTTCCGGTGACTTTTTTACTAACAGTCGTGACCTGCTTTCGCCAGTCAAGACATGTGTCGACATGCAGACCAAGATCCTTAACATCGGAGCTAAACGGGATCACGGAGTTATCAAACATTACAGGTGGTACAGTAACGCCTTTCACTTTCCTCATACTGTAGGGGCTCCCTACAATGATAGCCTGACACTTCGTAGGGTTTACTGCCACCCCAAATCTATCAGACCAGTTTTTAACTACACCTAAATCCCGGTTAAGCTGCTCAATCGCATCGGATATGTTGTCCACACTTGCCTGGTAGTAAAGCTGCAAATCGTCAGCATAAAGATGATACGCAACCCGAAGTTCGGTGGTGATAAGATTAATAAAAATGGAGAACAAAAGAGGAGATAATATACCGCCTTGAGGGACGCCAGCTGCAAGATCACACCAACTCGACGAAGAGTCTCTAGCACGAACTGACTGCTGGCGCCCCTGAAGATAAGAAGAAAACCACTCCATTTAGTATTAAACTGACACCTTTTTACACAATTTGATACAATATTCGAAATACTTAATTATAATGTTACTTAGTTCACCAAACTTTAATACCTGGAATATGTCTTACCCTGAGTATTTCTTTCTCAGTTTTTCCATACTAGAAGTGTCAGACATCAATTTTATTCCACGGATTTAAGATGTCTGAGTTCGGTAAAATCAGCCGGGATTCCGGCTTCTGACAACCCGTAACGACTGTCAAAGATCCATGACGCCTTAACGTGCTTTCCGAGGCACGGAGGGGTCTTGACATGTAAAGATGACCCATCCACGGACCAACCGCGACATTACTTACCCACAAGCCCCACAAGTGGTGTCTCGTGACTGTAGTGCTACATTAAGCTTCCAATATCAACACTACAATAGCATCCACTAGCTAGGCCCCGCGGTTACACCAGCATACGTCTCGATTCCGTAGGAATGTTGGAATAAAAAGTATTCTTTGGCCTAATCCAGGTCATGGTCTTCCCATACCTATGCCCAAATGTTATACAAATCCGTTCTGCCGTTTTAGCGTGAAAGTGTAACAAACAAACATTTAAAAAAACTCAGATTAAAAGAAGCTCAAGTTTTTTCCCAGGTCTTGATACATCTGTGTGCCAAATAACATCGAAATCCGTTCATCCTTTTTAGCGTGCAAGCATAACAAACTTAGGATAAATTGGTTAGGATATTAGAATTTTTTTCCACTGCTGGATATAGGCTTCCCCCAAGAATTGCCTCAACGACTGTTCTTGTGCTGCCTCATTGTCATCATTAACATCATAACAGCTGAAACACCTCCTCCGCTGGACATAGGCCTCTCCCAAGCGTCGGCATCGCCACATCGACCGGTCCTGCGCTTGTCGCATACAGCCTTGTGGGATACCTCTCGGTGACTCCAACTAGCAACAGCATTAGTGGCATTTACATTCCAAAGTATCGAACGAAGAACCTGCTTCACTTGAGTCAGTTTAAAACTCCTTAATAATATAAAACTTGTAAATGCGTTAAGGAAAAACATGTATTTGGCAGACGGTATGTTGTTTTGCCAACTGCAGCGTCATTGCGAAATGGAAATCATTATAGTACGCACTGCAGACAAACTTTAAAAACTTTCCTCCTTATTTTGTTTAGCAGTTAACAAATACTAGTTTTAATAAGATTACTTTTTCAGTATCCCTTGACTTCGACTACCGAGCATGAGGTCATGGGTTCGATTCCCGGGTTGGGCACAGTGTTATTGGGTTTTTCAATCTGGAATTTCCGGTCCGCCGGGAAAGCCAGCCTGATTGATGGCAATAGGCTCTCCCCCTATAACATGGGACTTAAACATAACTGGCAAAATTTGAGTGAACTGTAGGTACACTTTGCATACATATACAGCGAGATTATGTTATGTTACGTTATCAATATGACAGTTTTTCATTTTCTCTATCTCTTTACCTACATATTTTCTTTCCCTGTTCAACTTACAAGGTGTTTCCGTTGGTCCTGTAACTTCTACTTCCTTCTAGCCAGGCTTTTGACCTGCATTTATGATTCACTTAGGTTATTCTTTATCTGTGTGACGATAGGTTGTTTGTTTGTTTGTTTGGCATCTCGCAGGTCAACCTATTGGGTTGTCGTCTGCTTAAGCGGACTTGCCTGTGGTTGCCCTAATAAATTAAGGCCTCCAGCCAGGACTTAAACTTAAATGCTAACTAAAAACTAAGCGACTACACGCTAAGGGCACCCCCTGTGGGGTACGAACCTCGGCTTAGGGCGTCGCTGGAAGAGGGCAGCAAATGACTAGCTGGATCAGGATTGATGTTATTTTGGGAAAAATTTAAAGCTACAGGCTCAGCGACGCGGGCTGGCTCGAGCAAGGGTCGGGAGGGCGATAGGTTGTTGGTTTTGTTTTTCCTTTTAACTTACTACGATGTTCTTGTTGATGTACATGCTTTCTTTTGCTACAAATTTTTGTAAAATACCTACGAACCCTTAATTTCTCGATATTTCTAGCATAAATCTCTCGCCTTGCTTCACATACATTCAATAGTATCTACCTACTATTTTGGGCGCAACTTTTTTCCAAAAACACTTGTGTTGTGAACATTATAAACAACTAGCGATCCGCCCCAACTTCACACGTTTTTAATGACTTGACAAAACATCAAGATTTCTTTATTAGATTTTAGTTTAATATAATTTAAATAAGATTCCGTAAGGTTTTATTGTATAATTTTTCAACACAGTTGCACATAAAGTGGCTCTTATTGCACCGCTTTTAGGTTCATAATGCAGTGTTAAACCCGCTTGCTTTTTACTTTAAATTACCGCACTCGTGTTTTCTATTTAACTTTTTGTTTTCTTTCATCTCCGTAAAGAGTATTTATGTCCAAACACAATGAATATTTTTTATCATCTCCCACATATACACAAGAAAATGAAAACAACGAAATTAATAATAATACCAATACCATAACACAAACTGTAAAAATGCCAACAAAAACTGTTCGGTATCATTTTGAGAATTGTACTTTCACTAATTGTTTCAATAATTAAAGATAATAACAATACGAGTCTGTTTTACTCCTCGCAAGTGTGTTGAAAAACGTAGTTTGACATGCGTGTGCATTTATAATTACCCACTCGGCTCCCTTATCGAATAAATCCTTTATAAAATAAAACCGTCTCCGAAGTAATGACCAAAAGAGCACACTTGTTTCACAATGGTGCCGATTCTCTTGTCACAAATGCCTCTAAACTAGACTAAAAATCACTAAAATTTGGTTTAATTCTGTCAAATGACGATTTTCCATTCTGAAATTGACTATAGTGACACAACTTAACTATATTTTAGTTTGACAGCACTAAGATTGCACTGAGTTATTAATTTAGTGAAAATGGCAATTTTGCTATTCTGAATTTTACGTTTTTTAACTAAAAATTTGATTGTCTAACTAAATCTGAACATGAATCTGACTATTTTTAATCGCGATTAAAAAGGTGTGGAATAAAATTAGGTGGCGAGGACTAAAATTCACACCAACACCTCGACTTCAGACGTGCAAAAACGGTACTTTGACTTTCTATTTCTTTTTTTGCTCAAATCTCGAAAACGGTGTGTCCTATCACAAAAATAATGAAAATTTCGACCTCCTTTGAAACCCTGAAACCACCAAATCTCTACATTTAGATATTTTTATTTTATATTTTCCACACAAAAAGTCAAAACTTCCATATAAAACACGTCGAAGCTGCCCCAGGCTGCCTCCGGCTCTAACAAAGACGTTGCGAAACCAAAAGGAAAAAAAAACACGTGCACTCGCGATTGTCAAATTCGATTATAGTTGTGTCAAAATAATTTTTAAATTTAGAGATTATTTTTCGCAGAATAGCTTCAAGATTTTCATAGTAAAAAGTAAGAAATTTTAGTGATAGTTTAGTTAGTTTAGTTCGGTGTACAAGAGAATCGGCACCATTGTACTATTACTATACACTGAAACCTCATGTTATCATAACGAACTAAGCGGACGAAAATCGACTTTATTTATTCGTATAAAGCAATTATTATTCCAGCTACAAGAAAGTCAATCTTATATTATACATATTTTGTTTTGTAATAATTAATTAATAAGTTGTTATCTGTCGTAAATTTTTATATGGGTGTTTTTCTGAAATTAAAATGATTGATATCTACTACTATTTATAGAAAGAATAAGTACAGAACCGGTTGAATGGCGGTGCTTGGAGGAAGGTTATGTTCAGCAGTGGACGTGTTTCGGCTGAAATGATGACTAAATTAAATATAGAATACCCGGCCCTTGTCTTTCACCCAATCGCTAAGCAATTAACCTATCATCTCCTAACAGCACAAGACAATACAGGTTTTTCTCCTTAATTGGATAAGTCACGCGGCAGTTATAGTAAGTAGCTGACACATTACCTAGTTTGTATACTTGGTATACGGTAGCCAGTGAGTAAGAAACGGGCAGGTTTAATATTCGAGTTATCTGCCGACGACGCGGTCGATCGCGAGTGTCTGACGCGCCCTTCATGAGTGTTATGTGATAGAACTATTATTTGAATTGGCAGGGTAAAATGAAATCGAGTCTCAAGAGAATTCGGTTCAATATCGGTATCCAGTAAGTTTTTTTTTTTGTGACCTGTTTACTATATCCTTTATTTACTGAGGCCCACTTGCGCGTCAAATAATCATCTTGAGCCGCCAACAGTTAGAGGGAAACCTAGAGTTAAACTTTTAAATATTTATCCCACCGATGTGGGAGAGTTGAGTCGCTAAACTGTAGCTTAGAGTTACAAATATCAAAATAAATTGACGTTATGAGGTACCGCTGATAACTTATTTCGTATTTAACATTGTTAGACGTTGTAGTCAGTGAAAGTTCGGTATAATATCAGTAGACAATATATTCATGAACTCATGTAAAAATTTGTTGAGTTAGCTGTTAACACCGAGTTATTTATATTATAAAAAGTGTTATCGAGTTGATTAAAAATCAATTCCCAGCGAAACGAAATGATCCATGGATATTTAATTTTATGCAGTTTTTATTTTATTTTCATGCAAAACTACAAACATCACGCCTGTTTTCTCCGAAGGTCAGGCAGGTATCTATTCACTAAAATGATTTTTTTTTAAATCTGTACCTAAGCCGTTTAAGTAAACCGCGTCAGCCGAATCCCAAAAAATGCATGATCTGTCACATCCGCCTATGATACTAGAATAATCTAATGATACGGAACTTCGATATTCCAACCAGTAGATATACAAAGTACAACAATACAAGTGGGTCCGCGGTACAGACCGCATCCACCAATTTCAAACATGTAGGCGGTTCCAGCAAAATTGCATCCCGTCATTGATCATGTAGGTACTTTATCTACTTTTCAACACACTTGCATTGCTCACAAGGCAATGCATATAGTTTCATAATTCCGAAAACTCCTGTTCAACTTATTATACTCTTGTGTTTTTTCTTTACGTTACCACACTAGTCTTTTTAACTTTACTTTTTTTCAATCCGCATAGACTTTTATGTCTAAAAACAATGAATGTTTTTGTAAATCAATAAAGTTTTTAGGTTACATATGTGATATTTATGATAAGTCAATCTTCACCTAATTTTCACAACATATTAACCTTAATTTTCGTATTTCAAACATTATTTGTGTTTATTATATTTTATAAAGGCTGTTTTGCGGTTTTGCCAGTTCCTTTATTTACACCTGCGCGCGATTCCTTTTTCGGAAAAGTTAATAACAATGCAAGTCTGTGATTTTCATCGCAAGTGTGTTAAAAACGTCTTCTGAAACGCGTGTGCATTGATCACAGTCGGCTCTCATATCGAATAATACCGCGTCGAATGTAATGACCAACACAGCACACTTGTATCATAATGTACTATTATATTACTACAATATAAACCAATTCAGTTCTCATCATTATAAATGTTGTTTTAATTTGTAAGGTGAACAATAAAACGAGTGACTGCCCTCTCCTCTGATATAATAATTTACACATTTACGAATGCCTACATTTTGTTATTGTTTGTAGTGTAGTAAAATTCAGTGAATGAATGATAAATAACACGCAAAGTCGTGGGTGGAAGCTAGTAAGCCGGCGGGTTAATTGCGTAATACGCTCGTTTTGTACGTTGTTGAGCAGACGAAGATTCCAAACCCATGAAGTAACGGATGTCAAAATAAAAAGGAATGCGATCGATTGCCATTTTATGTGTGCGCAACTACACGGCTGTTGTTCTAAGCATCCATATGTCTAATAAGATAGCGCCTAGAATAAATTCTATTTAAATGAAAATGTTGACCTTCAAAAGTGCCTTTTAGTGCCTATTTGAAATAAATGCTTTGACTTTGACTTTGATAGGCTGTCACCTATATTATACTAACTGTGGCCCGCGACTTTATCTGCGATCCAGCATGAAAAGTAGTATAAGTCCTTTTCCAGGTCCCAGGCAAACTATCTGTCAAACTTCATAACAATCCGTTCAGCTGTTGCGTGATTGAGTAACAAGCATCCAAATATCCAAACGTGTCCAGGTCGTGGTCTATCTGTGAGCAAAATTTCATCCAAATCCGTCCAGCCGTTTTGTCATGAAAGCGCAACGAACAAACAAACTTAATTTCGCATTTATAATATTTGTCAGGAAGTTAGAATATTACATATATATGAGTAGTAGGATGGATACATGCTTAGATGAATCGGTGCGTTTATTTACATTATGGTCCACTCATTTCCGCCTATAGCCAAACCAAAGCAGATCACATACCCAAGGCTAACCTGATTACCATAGTTTCTCCTACTATTTTAATGAAATCAATAAGGTATCGTCAGCGTAGTTTGTGAATATCATCTCGCACACTTGAGGAAACGAATCCAAACGTTTTTTACGAACCTCTTAAGGAATAGATAATGTGTGATCTTGAAAAGAGTGTCCATGGAGTTTCTTGCCCGTTCTTCTCCATAGGTACCTACTACTTTTTGGAATGGGCAACTAGCTTCATATTTCTGACTGACCGACTCCTTGACAATTCAAAAGTGCCTGTAAATGGTTTAATTGAAATAAATGATTTGAGTTTGAGTTTGAGTTTGAGTTTGAACTTTGGTTGGAAAGGATGTGACTATTACCTATTCATAGACGGTCAGCGCAGACAGAGTAGCAAAATTCTTCAGCATGTTTTTTTTTTCATATTTTGTGTGAAAATATGCTCGAACACAGTATTTATTTGTCTTGTATTTCAGGATTGTCATTTAAATCTAGAAATAGTATTTAACAAAATCGCTTTTTCGTGTGAAGTGAGGGGCAAATCCCGTATTTTTAAGCAGGTTCGCATTCTAATATCAGTTTCAATTTGTCAAAAATACAATCAACTTACATACATTTTTGACGACAAGTTCATGGCATTGTTTGTCGTTGAGACGATTTTACAACTTGGATTTGAACGTTGTATGTACAATAATTGACCTTCTGTTCGTGTGGTCGCGTTTTTCTTCTACTTCGCAACGGATTTTGATGCGGTTTTCACAATATTTTTTATAATTTATTTGGAAAGGTGCACACATTCTTAATAAACTTACATTTTATAACAAATTTCGAAATTTTGTTATGTCGTAAAATCCGTGCGAATGGGGCGAGTCACTAGTTCATAAATAAATAAACACGCAACAGGGAATAATCTCTTGCCCGCTATTTTGAGTTCTATGTAAGTTCTGATTAAGTTCACTATCAATGAAAAACAGCTCGAGTATTTTATTGCTCTGTCTGCGCTAACCGTTCCGAGTACATTGTAGTTATTATATAATTACCTAGTACCTAATAGTAACTACTTCATTACTTACTAGATGCACTAGATGAGTGCTCTTAAGGTACAATTATAACATTTACGAGTAGGTATTCACGGTACCTATTTATTCCTTAAATTAGTCGTGATTTTGGTAGTTGATAATATAAGGACAAATTTCGTGAATATAATCGTGATGCACTGCGTTTTTCGCTGTGGGTCTTGACTTTGAACTCTTCGCACGCGTTGTTTCTTAAACATAATACTTATTTTGATTGCATGACTATACATACCAGGCCACTCAGAAAGTATTGCGAAAAAAGTTTTTATATAATTATGAGAGACTGGCCAGTTATAGTCTATTTTGAAAATATGATTATTTGTAAGTGAAAATAGGTTCGTTCCTATTTCAAAATTTCCCTCCTCATTGTTTGCGAGCTAATTTAAATGATCGTGACTCATAAAAAAATAGATCTGCGCCGGGAACATTTCCGCGCTATGATTTTTTAGTATTTCAACTGTTGTCTGAAACCGGACGAATCGTACGATCAACTTCAAATGGCATTCATGGATGAAGGCCCTTCTAAGGCAACCGTATATCGTTGGTATAACGAGTTCAAGCGCGGTCGACTAACGGGGTCTTGGGGGAAGAAGAAAGAAGTGGTCGTCCTTTGACGGCTATTACGAAAGAAAATGTGCTAGCAGTGAAAATTTTAATCCAAAACAATAGACGAGTGAAAACTGGTTCAGACGCATGAAACTTTGTATAGTGGCCAGTGGAGATTACTGTATAAAGATTTAATAAGAAATTTTATTTTTAATGTCATAAAACTTTCTGAGTGTCACACGTATGTTAATCATTTATTTCATGGCAGTAAACTACTAAACTCTTAGATGAAATGAGTAAACGCATCTAAATTCAACAGAAATCCTGGTAATCGACGTTAAAAATAAACTTTCTACGATGGAAAAAGGTGAACGGAAATCGATTCCATCTCTCGGATAACGTCTCTACCATTGATTAAAACTATCGTGAACATTTGAGTAAAATAGAAAAAGAAAAAATCGGAATTTAATCTACTTTATAATCAGAATCTGCCTAAGTCCAAATACTAATTCCATTAGCACTAAGCTCGATAAATGGGGCAACTTCGCACCACGTTACCGTTGATTTAAATTGAAATTTTCAGTTTTCCTAGCTGTACTGGATTTTGGAGCGTTTGACTGAATATCTGGCATTATTTTCATCAAACGTTAAAAGTTTGGATCTTATTGGGGTTCGGTAGTCAAAATTCCCTTTTTAGTTTCACCACGACCGTCCGTCCGTCCGTTCAAGGCCGTAGTATATATAGCAAAGTTAAAAGAAAAACTATCGCAACTAAGTAGGCTTTGCAAGTAAAAGAGAATTTCTTGGGATAAATTCATCCAACTACGGAATCCTTTATTGTGCGTGGTCCGATCCCTCTTTATTAACAGGTTGAACGATAAAGTTTTAATACATAACACAATCAGCCTATTATGTTCCCACTGCTGGGACACAGGCCTCCTCTCTGTGAGAGGGAGTGGGCAGTAATCCACCACGCGGGCCCAGAGCGGGTTAGTAGATGTCACATCTCTTCGAATTTTTGGTTCTAAGACACGTTTCTTCACGATGTTTTCCTTCACCGTTTTGAGAGTGCCTGTCTGGGTTCGAACCTACAACTCGTACGTAGCGGCCGTTACCACCACGCGGGCCCAGAGCGGGTTAGTAGATGTCACATCTCTTCGAATTTTTGGTTCTAAGACACGTTTCTTCACGATGTTTTCCTTCACCGTTTTGAGAGTGCCTGTCTGGGTTCGAACCTACAACTCGTACGTAGCGGCCGTTACCGCTAGGCCACCACTGCTCACAGTTTTATTATTATTCCGATATTAAACTGTTTATTTTGAATGGTTTCCACCAATGTGCCTAAAGCTGTTCCCAAACTACGCTCAAAATTCTGTGATTGGTAGGTTATTAAGAAACTTTAACAAGAAATTCTCTCATCTTGACATATTTTACACCAAGAAAGGTATGTTCAGAAAACTCTTGGTAACTTCTGTGTGCGACGAATTGACTAATAGTTATAAATAGTATTTAATAAGTTATCCATACACCATTACAACTCAATACCACACACACACACACCTACACACTCACCCACACTGCACACCCACCCACACTGCACACCTAGGTATGTTTGGAGGGTGCTAGCCTGTCATCCTGTTTGTTTCTGTGCATTTCATAAGTGTAGGTAATAAATTGTAAATCCGTAATTGGCTGTAAGATTAGTTTATTCATTTTAAGTTAAATTATTTAAGGGCTGTGGATTTTGTGAATAAATAAAATAAAATAAAATAAATTGCTGGATCACAGGCCTCCTCTCGGTGCGAAGGATTAAGGAATAATCCAAAACTCGTATCTTCATTTTATGGTTCTAGGACATGCAGAGTTTCTTCACAAAGTAATCCTGCACCGTTTTGAGAGCAGTGATGATGAATATCGTAGGATTTAAAAAAATACAGATAAGTGCCCGCCTGGTTTCAAACCTACAACTCGACAGTCGGGGCTGTTACTGCTGGACTACTGGGCTACCACTGACTGCTTTTAAAAACTGAAAACACAAGAATTACCGGAATAGGTTTATAAGGCAGATGTTCGGAAGGAGAAAGGGGACCCCTTTTTCTCGCAGTGGAATAAAAAACGAGGGTACCAAAAACAAAACAAGTTACAAAATTATAATGTTTAGTTAATCTTTGTTTTTGTTGAGATTAAACACAATGAAAAACTTTTCAAAGCGTCTACCTTCATTAAAGGTGTTTGAGTTCAAAGTTCGAAACTGTCCCATTAATAACTTTTACCAAAAATTATCACTTGGTGTTATTCGATAGCCTTTAAAACGTCCACTTCATAACTAAGGCTGAGATCTATGAACGTTACTTGGGTTGTACTATGACTTAGACATGTTCCCGTCCCTTTCTTGCACTTGTAGTTTGACAGTTGTACGACAGTGACAGGTATAACGTCAAGCCTTAGTACGTGCCGTTTATGGATTTCCGCCTTCGTGCCGATTTCAACAATGAAACCAAACGCGATCAGCACATCTAAGCCGTGTTCAAGAGCAGTCAGTGTCATAATTCCACAGAAAATAATTACACTGGCAGCTCTAAAACGTAGTTTATGTGTTGATCGCGTTCAGTTTCATAGAAACTTTGAATTAAGTTGGTCGATAACAAGTTATTGATATTATTACTAGGTTAGCAAGCAGATAATCAAATTTTTAAGCCATTACGTACGCAAGCACTTGCCTTTATTGGCACTGTGGAAAACATGGCTGAGATACAGTCCACTAAAAGTTATTTTACGTGTGACAGCAGAAACCCAATAGCAATCTAATAGTTACTTATTTACGATTATAAAGATCATTGTCAATTTGACAGACTTGTCAATGTCAGCAATCCAACGGCAACCTTATTGCAACGGCAATAAAGATCACTGTGATTTTGACAGTGATGCAACTGTGAACGGATAAGTATAGTCGTCCTCGTGATTGCTTTATTGCCCAAAGGTTCAATGTCCCTTGCACGTCATAAAACGACAGGATCTAATCTGTCGTTGAGATAATTTCAACCTTAATGGCAGATCCCCCGGCGTCCTGCCAGCAGGACTTTAAGTAAGTACTTCCGGATTGACGCAGCTTTTTCGGTCACAGTACCGTAATGCTATACAGCACAAAGTTCAAATTTGCACCAAAAATATATTTGTCTCTTTGACATCGTACAAAAAATGGTTGCTAAACAGAACTGACCTTCAACCAGCACGAGATGACGCGTGAGCATAAACAGGGCACCGCGTATGCGCTCGCACAATTTGTTTCGACACCCGGGTATTGAAAACCCGTGGAGTCGTCAACATTTTTTTTCCACACATTTTTTTATTATTTGTTAACTTTATGGGCCCAATTTATAAGTTCTTAATTATACCAAAGTGTCAGATTTATAGTTCCTTTTCCATAAATATTTTATGATAAATGTGCTGCTATAATATTAATTCGTCATAATATAAGTATGAATACATCTATTATTATTATTTAAAATTATGAAACAAATGAGTTTTATTTTAATACGCACCTACCAAATTTAAAAAAAAACTTCTGACGAGCGCAAGATCAAAATCAAGGTCACCGTACTGCTGAAAGAACCATATATACACAAAAACTGCGTACCTACTGCTAGCAGGAGTCGCAGCATTCTTCCGGCAGGACGAAAACCAGGCAGGACTCGTCATCGGGTTTCCTAAGACCGCCACATAGCGTCCGCAATTCACCGTCGAATGACGTCATTGAAACGTTATTTTTTAAAATGATTTGGTGTGATCCCTAGAGCTCGTTTTTTGACGCCTTAAAGTCAAACCCCGCCATAATTTTCTCGCTCGGCCTCCGCTGTCGTAGGAAACAGTAGCTTTAGTAAAGTTTCAATTTACTGTAATCTAAATCTACAGTAATAGCAGACGTGTCAAGTATATTGTTCTGTACTACTCTGCAAAGCGGCTCATACCACCGTCTCTGGGAAGATGGATTATCGTGTGGATCTAAATTTAGGCAAGCAAGTCTCCAGGCATTCATAGCCTCGGTGAAGCACGGCGCATCAAAATTAATCAGTGCGGAGGATGGGATTAGGAAAATCCTATCCTCCGCACTGATTAACTAATTTCTCAGTGCCGTAGACCGAGGATATGAATGCTGGTAAACTAATACTAGAAAGGAGATTGTTCTGCCAATAACGTATCTATCTCAAATTTTGACGTACTGAAGGAAGAAAAACCTATCAATCTCTGGTTTGATATATAAACTGATGACATTCCAATTCTATCAGTACCTGTCAAACAAATTGCTGTCAACGCGTTATAGGGCCGCCTGCTTTGGCTTTACTGGGACGTTCAAACCAGAGATTGATAGGTTTTCTATCTCCTGTATGCCAAATTGGAGAAACGTTATTGGGTTCGGCCGTTTCACCGTTTGGTACTAATGGATTTCTAACAAAAACAATCTATCATTTTCACACTTTGTGAACCTTATTCTATGAACTATAAGTAAACCTTCACAGCCTGTTTTTCACCGTCAAACAACAAATTGGAATACAATTAACCTGCCTTGCCCATGTCGGGCATCCCACTTAATATTCCCCCATATTAACTCTAACTCAAGCGCAGACAAAGTAACGTAAACGTTTACGTTTACGATACCCTTTGAGGTGCTAGTAAGTGGTGAGACAATTTGGAGTAAGAGGCAATAAAGAAGTTTTAGGGGTCTCCTTGGTGATATCATCCACAGTTGGGTAGAACAAAGGTTAACCAATTCGCTGATTAAATCTATAAGAGAAGGTTTACAACCTACTTTTGGCTTTACACTCCTTTAGGAACATACAATATCTTCTATAGCTTATGCTGTGCCATTTTTTGACAATTGTATAAAAAGGCATAGCAAATTGACGTAGGGTGTCAATTTGTTGAACAATTAATTTCTCTGACTGTACAACAGTCAGTCACGGAACTGCTGCGCACCAGGAACAACGCTGCTTTGACGATGAAACTGTTTTGTAAGATACGATTGTGGGGGGCCGACACTGATAGCGGTAGTCTCGCCTAATAGTCCACGTTTTCACGGACGTAAATATAACGCGGCAGGATTTTTCCACGCACTGGATCATCAACGGACTACTTAGCGCCAAGAGTTGAAAATCCAACACTGTGTTTTTCCACGCGATCTGGGTGCACTCTGTTGGATTCTCAATGCTCGTTTCAACACCGAGAGTTGAAAATCCGCGATATTTTAACGTCCGTACGAACGTAGTCTTAGAGTCCTGAGTTTTGACCCAATCTGAGAATAGCCATAGAGTGCAAAGAAGAGAACGCTGACCTTTTAGGTAAACATTTACCCTGCAAGCTTAACATTCCAGATTGATCGATAATTTGCGGCCAGCCTCAATACCCATTCAATTAATTCAATACCTTGTTTATCTATGAAAATCCGAACTGACCTCGCCTGACCCTCGCGTTACATATTCATTACAAAGCAACGCGGTTTAACCTCGTAATATTAGTTATAATAGTAAGTTTGAACTGTAACCCTGCTAAGTTCATAACCTCGTATTAGGAGTAAATTGGCTGAATTATGTCAGGTTGAGTTAAAGGTCATGGATTTTTTGCTTAACTTGTTGATTTCATATAAGCTTACTTTGGACATGAACGTGTTCATTATTTCTATACAGTTTGTGTCAGAAATATATGGTTATACTTAAGGGCGTACACTTCAAGTTATACATTTCCAGTATACGCTGATCTCGCTATGCTGTCTGGAAATTTATGGCTTGATGTGTAGCCGTGTGTACAACACAGTACAGCTTATATATTTTTCGCGATTACGATGTTGGTTTATACCATTAATAATAAAATTTAAAAAAACATTTATTTCAGGCAACAATTACCCATAGACCTTACTAACTAACATTTATAGAGAAAAAAAAATATAGGAGCACTTCCGTAGCTTGTGCTTGTGCTGTCCTGTGGTACTTGTCCGCGGAACCGACGGAACATCACGTCCTGCGGCCAAGAGTCTTCTTCCATGTCGACGGACAGATAACAATTCGGTACGCGCACCGCGAACGCCTTAAAGTTAAAGTTGCGGTGCGACTCCAGTAACTGCGTCCTCGGCGTGTACCTCGTCTTCTGGCGCACGTACTCTACGATGTCTTCCGCCTTAGTGGTGTAGTGTGGGCGGGAGATGTACACCGGTGCGTTCGGATTTGCAGGGCGCAAGCTGACTTCGGATGTCTGTACGAGTATAAAGTTGTTCAGTTTGATTGTTAGTATCACACCCTTAAATATGGCCACTTCCTGATACAGACTTTATAAGTATTACAGAGGGTATTCAGTTTTGGACATTCCTTTAAATGGAATATCAAAGACGAAATATGAACCTACTACTTGTTGCGACATCGTCTACGATCGAGGATGAAAAGTATCTAAGTCCTTATCCAGGTCATGGTCTGTATGTGTGCCTTATTTCGTCCAAATCCGTTCAGCTGCGTGAAAGCGTAACAAACAAACAAACTTACTTATCGGTGCATTACCTACTACAATTCCTGAAAACCGTGTGAACTCCCCACTCAAACTCCCCAGCACCACAGCTGTAAGTTCAATTAGAAGAACTTGATTCTATACAACGTTCTCTTCGTAGGCATTGATATGATAATGTAACAAAGGCTATGATAGTGTATCAAGCTTCAGCGCACATTGCAAATCTTAGCTCTGTTATCGCAACTGAGCTTGTCATATCATTTAGTCGTAGGCGTGTAGCCCTTCCGCTTGGCCAAGCGACTTCAATACAGTCCTGTTCTCGCCAAGTGGCGGCACTGAGCGAAGTTAAGCTCCGTGAAGGTTGTGTTTGATTGAGTAACTTATGTATTTAGTTCATTAACATAATTATGTGGCATATGCTAACTAATTCGTTGGTCTAATTTATGAAAAGTGTTATTAGAATTAAAAGGTAGCCAGATGATTGTAACATCACAAACTTGCCAGTTTTTGGCTTTCTTCGTTGTAAAGTATCGATTGAAATCATCATAAAATGGCTGAGCGACTTCAATTCAAGCCTGTTCTTGATAAGTGGTGGCATTGATCTGGTGTAGGCAAGATAAGCTCCATGAAGGTTGTATTTAATCGAGTAACTTATGTACTTAGTTACTAAACATCAAGCAACATTACGTGGCATTTGGTCACACGTCACTATTGACGTGTTTTAGAATTAAAAGGTAGCCCTATAATAGTAAATCATGTGAGCTAATTGATACATTATTAAAAGTCCGTATTGAGCAGACGTGTTTTATAAAATAAAGCATCAACAAGTGTTTGTGCTACATTTCATAGGTGATGCCATTAGAGAATTCAGAAGAAAATTTTTATACCTACAGCAGCGAGTTTTTATCTGAGCAAACAAATCTGGAACAGAACCGACGTAATCTTTAGACCGACGTATACCACGTATACGTGGTAAGTCGGTATACGTGGGGCAACCCAGTTGTAAGAAAAAAGTAACAGACTTTTATAAACATTTCATATGAGGACACAGAAAAAGTTGCTGGACACTATTATATAATACTTGGAAATAATTACCTAAACATTCACCGCCATTCACATACACAGGCACCAACGTTCATCTTCACATTGTGGTTTCCATTCACTTACATAATCACCAATTCACCAATTTCACCAAAGAGTCTTAGAAAAGCGTCCTTGAAGCAATGGCATCCTTCACCACGATTCCTTACATTCCGCTAAGGTAACGGAATTGTAATTGAAGGCTTCAAATGTAGAACAGATGACGCATCCGCCATACAGTGCAGACCTCGCACCTTGCGACTTCTTTTTGTTTCATAAAAATTAAAGACAAACAGAGGCACACGTTTTACGAGCCATGAATCGGCAGTGAATGCGTTCCATTAAGTCATTGAAGAGGTCCCTAAGGAAGACTGGTCCAACTGCTTTTTACAATGGTTCCAGCGAATGAAGAAAAGTACAAATTGTGAGGGCATAAACTTTGAAAAACAATAAATGTATCATAAGTCTAATAGCTGGTCTTATTTATCAGAATCTTTAAGAGATCAACTACAATCGCTTAGCATACATTCTTTCATATTAATTTTTATAATAATTTATGGTTAGAAGCTCTCAAACTAGATAGAACTGCTAGCCAGAAGCCCGAAACCGTGACTATATTTTTTTTTATTCTGATGATCATTGTAGAACAAAACAGCAGAGTCCAAAACAAATGCCAATTAAAGCACCCACCCGTTATATTTCCAGAGAATGCTTTGACCGATCCCAGGCATCTAATAGACGCTTTTCAATCTAACAGCCAATATGTATGTAAATAACTTTGTTCCCTAATACTCGTATAATGGGTTTGCTTTCTTGTTACCGGGAAACAGATACATGTACATCTGATTTAAAGTACTGTTTAATTAAAGCTGGTAGATAATTACGCGTGCCTCGGTAAATGAATATGCTACATTACGTCTAAACGTGAGTGATGTAAAAGATAAAAGGCAGTCGGATCCGGAGTGAAGGGTACCTTACTCGTTAAATATTTGATGGTGCTTCAAATACTTGAATGGCGTTTGAGTTGACAGGAGTTCAAACATGATCAGTATGAGTAGGTGCTGTAAGGAACCTTTTTTCAGTTAACGATGTAAGAGCAAAATTATTATACCATCACATCACTTCTAGAAATGAGTGTAAATCATAAATGCAAAGTTTATTACCGCGATGTACGTTACGGAAAAAGTATACTATCGCGACGTTCGTTGTTGCGAATGTTTTTAATGCGATGTAGTATTCGGTAAGAAATCTAACTTGGAAGTAGCGCTCGCCGGCCGCTTCCGCGGCACCGCTCGCTTCGCTCGCTCGGCTCGCGCGGTAACAGTGCTAACCAAACTGTACTTTCGCAACACGATGGTCGCGATAGTAAACTTTCGCGATAAGGTAAATCGCGGTAATGTTCTTCACAACTATGATTTGCACTGCCTCTATGAGATCTTTATCCATACGGTATAAAATAAAGTCGTTTTACTTCTCCGATGGTGATACCTCGTAGATCTTCTAGACTACACAATGGATTTTGATGCAGTTTCACCATGATTTAGAGCATACATTTCGGAAGCAAATGCGAAAGTATGTGTGTTTTTTTGTAACGCTTTCACGCTAAAAACAACTCAACGGATTTGGATGAAACTTACCACACAGATAGACCATGACTTGGGTAAGGACATAGGCCTGACTTTTCATGGATCTTATTAACGTGGATCGCAGATGAAGTCGCGGGCACCAGCTAGTATTCATATGTATCTTTAATACATGTTAGTGTTAAAGGGTGACACCAAATGGAAAGGCCGTTTTAAGGATTTCAATAATACGTTGTTTTTCCTTTTATTTCTTTAATGGAAGGTGTGATAAACTAATATTAATTGAGACGTGTGATCCCTATGTTTCATAAAAGCGAAAGTTTGTTGGTTTGGTACGCTTTTACGATAAAACAGCTGAACGGATTTCATATGAATGAAATATGGCACATGGTTAAACCATCACCTGGATTATATAGAAGACTTATTATCCCGATATTCCCACGGCATCGAGACTTATTCGGATGAAACAATAAATAATCATATTTAAATAAGATATAACACCGAAAGAAATCTTGGTACATGCATGACGCCAGATATAAACATTCCATACGCATGCATAGTGGTTCACAAGTGTGTTTCACACTTGCGAACTGTTATGCTATAAAGATATTTTATTGGTGATAACGACATAGGCATGATGCTGTGCAAGCTACTGGCATGTGAGCTTCCAGCTTTAATAAGTCCTATCGCTCGCCTTCAGGAAATGAAGCGAGAACATACCGAGCTGTACGACATTCGTTCACACCACGAGTCGTTCAGAACAAAAGCTACGCTCTGCAATATATGAAATGCCGCAGTACAGACGCGGAACGGCCAGACAAGGACAATACAGACGATGTAAATTCACTATTGTCTTTTGTTTTTAACTAAAGACGTTTTGGTCTGTAGGTTCTCCGAACTACGGAGTTTTAAAGAGCGTGGCGTGTTTTGGGGGACTGCCTTATGCAATTTATCGTTAAAAAAAGTGCTAATTGTCAGCCTAGATTAAATGACTTTTGATTTTGAATGCGTGTAAAGCCGTCAAATTAAACTCACAAGTTCGACCTTTATACAACATTTAAATTATTTTATAATTTCGTTTTATCAAACACTAGCTTCTGCCTGCGACTTCGTTTGCATGGAATTTCTGGTTCTCCCGACTCACCCCGTCGTATCGCGTCTAAGGGTCCTTGCCCACTGTTAAGTCCTTTCTCAAGAATTGGGCTATCAAATGCAAAAATAATGTTTCACATCCGACTGGTGCGTCCAGAGATTAGCGCGTTCAAACAAACAAACAAAATGTTCAGATAGATAATATTCGTGTCGTAACTTCGATACAATAGAGCCTGCGGCAGCACCATAATGACAGCCTTTATGATATGATTTTCAACGTACATTTAATTTCAATATAAATTGGACGCTATTTGCCATACCCACCAACAGTAATTTTCATCAAAATAATAATATAATAAGCAAAAGAGCAAGAGGGAGAGAAATAAGTTATGTTAAGATTAATAAATTCAATTTTTTAATCTGGAAAATAAATTATTAATAATTAAGACACATGCAATAATTGTCGAAAACACGAACACCCATGTAATATAACTTTTAATGAAAAATTAAAAGTAAATAGATGATGAATAAGAGCAATTTAATTAATTTATCAAAACTCTTCGTCCCGTAACTCTATTAAATGTTTAAAACAAAGTTCACTCGCAACGTTTATCTTTTATACTCTTTTGTATAATATTACTGAGTGAAAACACGTTCAATTAGGCTAAATTAAAAAGGGTAAACGCTCCTCTGCGTAAATAAAGTTATCAAATGGTGGACGATAACCATATTAAAGTAAATAGCTAGTTTGTTACCTACGTTGGATAACGAATGACTACCTACTTAATTAGCAGTCCTGTGATTAACAGGATTTCCGCAGATATGTTACTAGCTTTATTAACAAGGTTTTGTTTTAAAAAAATAGTTCTAATTGCATAAACAAGGCAACAGGAGTATGGAAGGTTCGTAGCATGTGGTGTTCTGTTGTTTCTACTTACAGCAAAAAATATCGTGAAATGTAGGTATATGTAGAATACATACCTAGGTACATATTTTAATCATCCACCTATTACTATAAAATGAGGATAATATAAGGTAGGTACCTAGGTTTTCAATTCTACATACAAAAGCAATTTGAACAAATCGTACTGAATACCTACATGAATACCTCGCTTTCAATTCAAAATTTTGTAACAATGGGGAAGGTCGGGCAAAGCTAATTGTAGATGGCTTGACCATAGCTAGGTCCCTGCGGCCTACAATAAATTTGACATTTCGTTCATTCATTTCATTTTATGTTCATTCATGAGTTTGATTTTATTTCATTATTTCGTTAATTCCCGCGATTTCAGCATTTTAAATCAAGTACTTGACGTGGAAAATGTCAGAATTTTAAACCTTGACTATTTCCTCGTAATCACTTTCTTCAAAATGTTTCCGACATAAATTCGAACTCAAAAAAATCTCCACGAATAGCTTTAAACCACAATGTTCTAAATTTAGGGGCTTTCGGGAAATTGTAGACTCCAATTTCGGAGCATCTAGGAACACAAAAAGACTTCAATTTTCGCTAAAATAAAATAAAATCACATGACGCCTTGTATTATTGGCTTGTGTTGGGAACTAGCTACGACAGCGCCATTTTGACAGTTGCCTTCCCCATTACCAGGTAACTCAGAAAGTATTGCGAAAGAAAGTTTTAATGTATGAGAGACTGGCCAGTTATAGTCTATTTTGAAAATATGATTTAAAATAGGTATGTTCCAATTTCAATATATCCATCCACATTGTTTGTGAGCTTATTTATATTATCATGTCTCATTAAAAAATGAACTGTGCCGGGAACATTTTCGCGCAGATTTTTTTACGATTTCAAGTGTTGCCTGAAACCGGACAAATCGTACGATAGACTTAAAATGGCATTCATGGTTGAAAGCCCTTATATGGCAACCGTGTATCGTTGGTTTTAACGAAATCAAGCGCCGTCGACTAACTAATGGGGGATGTTACGGAAGAAAACGTGGTAGCAGTGAAAATTTTAACCCAATAATAGGCGAGGTACGTATCTAGAGATTCAGCACATCATGCATCATTCGCGTGAGGAGGATAGTTTCACGCTGGCGGCCGCACAACCTCACTGATAGTCAGAAGCAGGCCCGGATGGAGTGGTGCCGTGATATGATAAACCAATTTGAAGCAGGCTCGTCTCGGCGTGTTTACGATATCATTACAGGTGATGAGATGAGTCTTTGATTTATCAATACGATCCCGAAACGAAGCGCCAGTCGACGGTATGTTGTATGTTGTTATTATTGTTGTATGTTTCAAAACGAATCAACGCCTACCAAAGTGAAGCGATCTAGAAGCGGTGGGAAGATTTTGATCGCGAGCTTTTTCAATTTGACTGGCTACATGGTGTCAATTCCTGTACGGATCCAAAGAAGCATCAACGCTGAATGGTATACTACCAAATGCTTGGCAGAAGGCTTTCTCTGTTGAGAGCAACAAGCACCCAAACACAGGGTTCCGCGGGCGACTGCTCCACCACGACAACGCGCCTTCGCACATTGTGCTCAAAGCGAGGGAGGGGCGTGCTGCCCAGGAGACAGCACGCCCATCAATCATCATCATAAAGGGATACAATTTTCGTCGCCGGGAGATGCACAGTCAGCATTCGTGCAGGCTGTAAACGAGGTGTCTACGGCAGACTGGAAGAAGTGTTTCGAAAACTGGTTCAGATGTATGAAACTTTGTATAGAGGCTAGTGGAGATTACTTTGAAAAGATTTAATAAAAAATATTTACTTAAAGAACACTTATTTTTATTTTCGCAAAACTCTCTGAGTGTCAGTTTTAATTAAAGTCTGAGGTGGAACAAATAAATGCGAGTTCATAACTTTAAAATTAAATGAAGAGAGGATCCCTCACAAATGTAACAAATAAAAAGTAGAAACGGACACAGTACAGTACAATTATGGCGGCTCTGCCCGTAGTAATACAATTAAAAACCCACCAATTGACCTTTTGGGTAAATATTTAATTACAAAGTAAAGGACCTCTGTCTAACTGGATGAGTGACTTCAATGAGATATTTCCAATTCGAAAAGCAAAATAACGTATTCGGGATAACGTCAAAAAGATTGTTGTTGTGTCCGCTTAAGTGAAGAACATCTGCGTTTCAGGAGCTCAAAAAAATTATTTAAACATGAACATCTTTGTATCGGAGGTAGTGTTTAGTGTGGTTAGGGTTTTCACCAATGGACGGTGTAATTCGTGAAGGTTTTGAGTGTTTTGTTTATTAAGGTTTTTTGTAAACTGGCTGAAATGATGACGATTATTGTTGAAGACATCGGAATAAATCATGCCGACTGGGAGTTTGACTGGCATGCGCCGCGTAAACCGAGAGAGTTATACATTATACGATTACATAGTTTACCTGGATTAACACATAGACTTCTTTTCATCTCGGTAGTACGTTCGCGTGGTATATTTTCCAACATCCGCGGAGGCGAAGGACAAAATCTAGCATATAATAATAGAGAGTGCGCCCCTTACCTACTCAAGAGTCATTAAATAAAACAGCGATAAATTTTTCGTTTAGCACGCGTAGTGAACAGTATAAGGAGTTATTTACCATATTACATCATTCATTATCAAGGTCATTAGGAGGCCTATTTTCAGCAGTTGATAAAATTAAATGACATTGGTCACAGTAAAATGTAGGTTCCGACCTCGTATCTTGTTAGAGCACCCACCCTAATTCGGGGATGCCTTTTCATAGGGAATAAAATGCCAATGTATTCACTGAATACAATCTTATTTTTGTCCCAAAAGAAATAAATTAAGAACCTAAATACAATCCACGCAAGGACAAATTAATATTATCGTTACGGCATTCAAACAGCCTAATGGTAATTTATCTGAAGACAATGTAAATGTGTGCTTAATTAATCATTATCATTGCCTAGATATGCTATATTAACATACAATAATTGCTATTTTTATTAATGTCAAGAAGTAAACGTACTTAAAACAAACTACCTGACCAGACATTGTCTTGTCCAAACAATAGTTCATAAATAAATACATTCCATATTAAAAAAGTACATTCAGCTATTCCCGAATTTAAAGAAAACGGGAATATTTCAAGTTTTTCTTTCCATAAAAACTTAATTTTAACTATTACAAACATTTTATAACCAAAAATAGTCAAATTGGTGCAGCTTGTGCATCACTTGCGAACAGCATTTCATTTCATACATTTAACCGTCTGGAATAGGGTTTATTATGTGAAAAAAAGGTTTTTTTTTTCAATAACAAACGGAGAAATTCATCCAGTAATTAATACTATACATTTAAAGTACTTGCAACTTATTAAACGCTACATCACGCCGAGACTAATTGCAGGTGACTGAAAGTACTATAACTAGAGAGATGAGCTCTTGAATTTCGATATTTTTTAATAGTTTTTTTTTCTGTGTGTATTGTTCTAGTATGATTTTTTTGAATTTAAATGTGTGTGTAGTATTTATTCCTACATCAATTTCTTTGAATATTATTGAATACAAAAAAAAATATAACGCTTCTACTCCGTTCACTTAGAAAACCCTATTTTTTTCAAGAAGTTTAAAAATGTCATCCGGTATAGACTAGCTCACCCGAAAGACGTTGTCCAGAGTTCAGTCGTAATTTCAATTCCAATATATAAAAAAACACTTTCGGTTTTTCCCAAATTTTCCAACATTCCGGACAACTTTTCCAATTTTCCCAAAAGAACCTTATAATATAGATATAATATAAATATAGTCCGAACTATGGCGAACATTTTAAAACAAAAAATAGCCAAATCGGACCAGCCGTTCTCAAGTGATGCGTTTACCAGAACCGTTTACCGAACGTTATGTAAATCGATATCTATATCTACAAAAACGAAACGCTGATTTCATTTTTATTTAAAAAGAATACATATAGTACGACCAACTTATGTGTGCAGTTATTGGTGGCGCTGGTTGTAAACGAAAATCAAAAAGTTAAACAAAAAACGATCGAATGTCCCATTGATATTGTTAGTTCAAAAAACGGCCGTTGCACAGATAAATTGGTGAAAGTATACAAGAAAGTGCACACGTTTTATTGTTGTTGTATTTTTTTTTTTTGCATTTGTATTTTGTGCTTCACGACTGCGCCAAAAAGGTTCATTGCAGCGTACGTACGTACGTATACAGTCAAACTATGGTTTCCTAGAAGAGCGATTCTGTCACATTAAACTTCCATCAGCAGTTATGAAAATCTGTCATTTTCACAACAACAACAAAAAACGCTGTTAATGAGTGATACTCAGTTCACTGCATTCATAAGAATCCAAAGCATTAGTTTTGTACCGAAAAAAAACCTAAGGAAAGTCATATCATAAAATTGAAACTCTCGTGAATTGAATTTAACTCTAAACTAAAAACCTTTCAAACAGTTTAGTGTTCATGTCACTTCGAACCGCGCAGGCATGGAAACTAGTTTAAAAGCGCTTAACTCGATTTTTCGCTATACTATTTTACGAGATAAAAGAATAAAACAATGTTTACAGTTTTATGGGGCAACAGAATTGAACCAATCCAGTGATCTATCAAATCAAATTACCTAGCGAAACTACGTAGACGTGATGGATTTCATGCTTAAGTAAACTTCTCGGCTTAGGTAAACATCGCAACCCTAAAGGCCTTCACAAACTTAAGAAACTGTCAAATTCAAATCGCAATCTCATCTTAGCGACCATCCATGTCGAAAGCTTGTGAAAAATGTATATAAATTGATTGTATTTTTGGCAGAATGCGACTGAGATTAGAAGGCGAACGTTTTTAAATTACGGGAACTGCCTCTCTGGGCTCGGTGCACAACCACATGCAACGAAACTCACTCATTTGTGATCACAGTTGCATACTTACAGTCACCGATAAACAAGGACAGAGGTAGGGCCCGACACAGTCGTGCGAGCGCAACCGTGTTAACCGCCAATTGTTTAGGATAATGAATGACATTGAGGTAGCATTAGCGAGAGACACTCGATGCTTCGCATCGTGCACAAAATTGGCGAAACAAACAATAAATAAAATTATTATTTTCAACAAATTAACATGTTTGGCTTTTCTTACGGGTGAAAAGTAATCCCGTCTGGAATTTTCCATTCTTGAGTGACTAATCACACATTTGCATTTGTGCATTTTGATACGTATATTAAATACAAAAACTAAGCTTATTGAGCTGTATCGATATGCGCTGTTTAACCGATGGTCCGCGTGACTGAGTGCAACTGTGTCCATTGGACTTGATTCAGTAGGACCACGCGCTGTGATGGAGTACGACGTATTTTCCGCTGTAAGGTTATTCAAGATTTGCCACCTTTTTTGGGGTCAACGGCCGTATGTAGTGTATGAATTTAGAAAATAACTGCGGAGTTTCGCTAGCTAATTTGATTTGACCTTGCATATTACAGTAGGTGTACTTTCACTAATTTTACTTGATGAATTAAACATTTTGATAGCCAACCAAGTAAACAATGATTAATCAGCTCCCAATATTAAGGTGGATGACACAATTAAACGCGCACGATTTTTTTATATAAACTCAGTAAAAACGCGCTTCCACGTGGAGAATTCGGCTCCTTTGCCGCCGCCCCGGCCCGTGGCGTGTTTATGTGTGTGATCCGTGTAACTTACAACAGAAAAATAACCATAACATAACATCACGACAAATAGAAATAGAACTGTTCTCGTTCAGAAAATAGCAAAAGATCTCATCTTCTTAAAAACTATATAAAATAAGTCATCTTGTTCACAAAATAGAAAAATAACTCATTTCGTTCAGAAAATAGAAAAAGAACTCATCTCGTTCAAAAAATAGAAACACTTCTCATCTTGTTAAAAAAAATATAAAATAAGTCAACTTGTTCACAAAATAGAAAAATAACTCATTTCGTTCAGAAAATAGAAAAAGAACTCATCTCGTTAAAAAAAAATAGAAAAAGAACTAATCTCGTTCAGAAAATAGCAAAAGGACTTTTCTGGTTAAAAAAACAGAATAAACTTATCTTGTTCAGAAAATGGAAAAAGAACTCAACTCATTCAGAAAATATAAAAAGAACTCATCTCGTACAAAAAATATATAAAAGAGCTCATCTCGTTAAAAACAGAAAAAGAACTCAACTTGTTAAAAAAATAGAGAAGAACTCATGTCATTCAGAAAATAGAAAAAGAACACATCTCGTACATAAAATAAATAAAAGAACTCATATCGTTCAGAAAAAAAAGAACTCATCTCGTTAAAAATAGAAAAAAGAATTCAAGTTGTTCAAAAAATTGAAAATCACGCATCTCGTTCAGAAAATAGAAAAAGAACTCATCTCGGTCAGAAAATCAAACCAGTGTGCAAGAGTGTTGATCATGGTCACGTTACAGCATTGAAACCCACGCTTGAACGCTCTGCGTTGGAATAGATAATTACTCCAAGTCCCTATAAAACAAATACAAAGACAAGCACCATTTATTGAAATACAATCAGCAATCAGTAGATTGGCTGTTACTTGAACACATTACTTCGGTGTAGCTATAAGGTAGGGATGGCGAACCTTTGGCGTGCACACCAATAGCGACACGCAACAAAGGACCAATTTTCATTTCTTTAAAAACACATATCCTCCCACAATTTATTGTGCATATAATTTCATTTCAAATACTCAAGGCTCACAACTTATCTAAAACTAATATTATAAAGAGCTAGTTGCGCTTTCATGCTTTAACGCCTGATCAGATTTGGATGAAATTTGGCACATGGGTATAAAATGACGCGGATAAGGACATACTAGGATACTTTTTGTCCCTATATTCCAACGGGATCGTGACTTATGCGAGTGAAAACGTGGGGCGCATCTAGTCTTTAATATTTATGTTTGTGAATTAAAAGATTTTACTTTTAGTTTAACTTTTCTCTGACGGATGCCAACATATAATATAAATAAGCCCAAATTAAGTTTTAACATTACATAGATACATGTATTTATTTATTTGAATCACACACAACTATCATCACAGGCTTACCTAATACAATAGTGTAGTTATAGTTAATAACGCTTACAATATGAGACTTACAATAATTACATCATTATGAACATCTACTTATGACTAATTATACAATTTGCGGCCCGTGTGAATTCACTCAGAGTACAATTGAAGCAGTCAATCTGTTTTGACACCATATTGAGCGTATGCAGGGCGCGCGTCAGTGGCGCGTGCTGCAGCAGGTTGGTTCGAGCGGGCGGCACCCACAGCAGCGGCGGTCGCCTCCGTCGCCCCACGCGCCCATCAGGTACATACAACCCCACCGTGCGTAGAACACCTGGGTTGTGTATTTTACCACGCATAATTTTAAACAAGTAAGTGGCGAGAGCTACTTCCCTTCTTACTTCCAGTTTATAATAGCCTACCATGCCCAGCACAAATAGAGTAGGATACATCAGTGGATACCCTGATTTAAACTCAATTTAAACTCACATTATTAAACTCACGCCTTTTCTCCCATGGGTGTAGGCAGAAACTACAGAACGCCACCAGCTACGGTCCTTACATACTAGCCCCTAGTGTGAGTTTATTTTAACCCAACAAACTCAAACTTAAAGCATTTATTTCAAATAAACCAATTACAGGCACTTTTTAATAGTTAAGGTAAAAAAATAAAGCTAGTTGCCCATTCCAAAGCGTAGTAGGTACCTATGGAGAAGAACGGGCAAGAAACTCCACGGACACTCTTTTAAATCGAATTATGGTTACAAAATATTGGTTACATCATTCATGTTGAAAGCACGTTAAAAGCCGTAATATAAAGATGAAAACAATAAAATAAAATAAAAATAAGATACGCCGTAGCAGCTAAGAGATGACCAGTCCCTACTGACGGCGCCCGTTCACGAACATGACGCATTGATTAGCACCATTCAACTCAACCATTTTTAAGAAAGCTAAATGATCCAACACACGCGCCACCATCAGCGAAACATTAGAGTGAGCATGACATACTCTCAGCCGCCAGGGCTCATTCAATTCACTGAAGACGTACCCAGTAAATGGTTGCTTTATAGTATATACATAGTACTCACATATGGCTTAAACAATTATACAGTACTAAAATATTGAGTTTATACAATGAAAAAAATTGTTTTTTTTTTTTTAATCTTCAGCAGCTCCAACAGTATTTTCAAATGCTTATCAATGAGTTGATGCGTCCTTGCGGAGCAAGACCAGCGATCAGCCAAGCATTTTAATCAGCGATGTAATCCCCCAACTTATAATATGCTCGGCTGCATAGCGTGCGTTTTATACAAGATTTAAATTTGGTTTCATTCAGTTGATGTAAATAGGGTAGGGTAGGTATTTTATTGCAACATTTTAAACAGTACCCCATGCAAGATGCGTCTACTTTAGCCAGCCTGAAACCTGGTTGAACTAATTGGTCCCTATTTCTAGTGATATAATTGTGTCTTTCGCCTCTTTTACTAAAAATATGTAAATTTTTCCTTACGTACATGATCTTTGAACCCTTAGAGAGACGCGCCTGCGGAAGCCATATATGGTTCTGATGCCTCAAAGTCAAAGTCAAAGTCAAAGCATTTATTTCAAATAGGCCCATAAAATGGCACATTTGAACGTCAAAAATTACACTAAAAATATAACTGATTCTAGGCGCCACTTCCAAAAAGTAGTTTCGTATGGAGAAGAAGTGGCAAGAAACTCCACCGTTACTCTTTTAAAATATTTTACAATATTTGTATACATTAATTATATTTTTATATGTGAAGACGATGCACCAAGAATAAAAATACTATACCACAAGTGGTAAGAAGAACTAAAAATATAGCAAAGGCAGATAAATGAATGACGCGATAGGTACATTGTGCTCACATATTTACAAACACTGTAAAAATATAAGGAATAAGTCAGTGTGTGAGTAAGTAAAAAAATTTAAAAATAAAAAATTAAATTAGCAACCAGTGATTGTTTTGTTGAGAAGTTGGGAGATTCCCCAGTGTGATTTTGTCTAGACGGGATTGTCCTATGGAGCTGGACCATCATGTTTCCAAGCATTCTTATCTTGTATATAGTCCTCTAATTTGTAATAAGCTTGTCTGCAAAGTGTACTTTTTATACGAATTTTAAATTTTCTTTCATTTAATTGCAATATATCACAAGGTATTTTGTTATAACATTTAACACAGTACCCCATAAATGATGTATGTACTTTAGCTAATCTGAAAAATTGTTGATCTATTTTATCTTTATTTCTAATATTCAAATTATGTCTATCACTTATTTTATTAAAAAGATGTAGATTTTTTCTTACATACATAATATTTTCATAAATGAATTGGCAAGGTACTGTCATAATATTAATCCCTTTAAATAGTTCCCTGAGAGATTCGCGACGAGGAAGATTGTATATGGCTCTGACAGCTCTCTTTTGCAAAATAAAAATGGATTCAATGTCAGCAGCCCGACCCCACAGTAAAATGCCATACGACATAATGCTGTGGAAGTAGCTAAAATAGACCAAACTCGCGGTTTCTACATCTGTTAACTGTCTTATCTTTCTAACAGCATAAGCGGCAGAGCTTAGCCGCCCCGCAAGAGATGTTATATGTGGTCCCCATTGTAATTTCTCGTCCAGCGTGATTCCTAGGAAAACCGTCTGATTAATAAATTCCAGTGTTTCTCCATTCAATATGATGTCACATTCGCTACTTCTAACATTAGGTAATTTAAATCTAATGCATTTGTTTTTTTTTTTTCATTTAGTACCAAATTATTTACCGTAAACCAATCTTGGAGTTGAAGAATCGACTTGAAGAATCGAGTTATTCACGTCGTCCAGATTTTGTGACCGTCGGTCTATTTTAAAGATTAATGATGTGTCATCTGCAAATAACACCATCTTCGGTTGATTTTGAAGTACTTGAGGTAAATCATTAATGTAAACTAAGAAGAGGAATGGACCCAATATCGAACCTTGAGGAACGTCCATTTCCATTTCATACAATAATGAGTTTATGCCGTTTACTTGAACTTTAACCTTTCTATCTTTCAGGTATGATCTAAGTAGATCAAGAGCTGTATTCCTAACCCCATAGTGCTCCAGTTTCAGAAGAAGGGTCTCATGGTTTACGCAATCAAATGCTTTAGAGAGGTCGCAAAAGATTCCAATGGCATCTTTTGCTTCCTCCCAGGCGTTAAAAATGTTCTTTATTAGAGAAACACCAGCGTCAGTGGTACAACGCCCTTTGGTGAAACCGTACTGTTGTTCATGAAAGATGGAGTTTTTATTAAAGTGACGTACCATTTGATTGAGCATCAACTTTTCAAACACCTTACTGAGAACTGGTAGAATTGATACAGGCCTATAATTGTTGAGTTCTTTACTATCACCGGATTTGAACAAAGGAACTACTTGACTGTGTTTCGTGAGATCCGGAAAGACACCTTGGTCTACACTGGTGTTAAATATGACAGCTAAATAGGGCGCAATGGTTTCGATGAAAGTTCTACAGACTTTGACAGACATTCCCCAGAGATCTTCTGTTGATTTAATTTTAAGATCTTTAAAAGCTTTTATTACAGCCTGGGGATTTGTATGTTGAAACCTAAACTCCAAAGGGCATGCATTTACATTCTTTCTAAGTAAGGCAGCAGAAAACTCGGGTGAGGAATTTAAAGCTTCAGTAGTTTTTAGGGGAATATTAGCAAAAAAGTTTTCAAATGACTGAGCTACTTCTAGATCTGAGTTGATAGGGCCATGTGCAGTTTCTAAATTAAATTCAGTATTACGCTGTTTTTTCCTACCTGTTTCGTTATTTATTATTTGCCAGGTAGTTTTTATTTTATCATCGGCTGATTTTATTTTATTGCTAATATAAAGAGGTTTAGCAACTTTGCAGACATTTTTAAAAAATTTAGCATATTTTGCAACATACATATTAAAGCTTATATTATTCATATGTTGCTTTAGACCATAAAGTTCAAAAAGTTTTACCCTGCTTTTACGAATACCTGGAGTCGCCCAATCACTAAATAAGAACTTTGTGTAAATACTTTTGGTTTTAAGTGGAAAAATTTCACTAAATTGTGTGTTTAATAGTGAAAAGAACTCGGCATAGAACTCATTTGGGTCACATAAATTATAAAAACTTTGAACAAATAATTTACTGGCCAAAGAGTTATTTAATTTCTCTAAATTTTTACATGTAATTAGCCTAAACCTTATTTTAATTTTTTGTAAAGGCATGTATGAGCAAAATGTTACTGTTTGTCCACTGTGATCAGATGACAGCTTATTTACAATTTGTATGTGTAAGTAATCGCAGTTACAAAAATATTATCTATGCAAGTGGCAGAAGAAGCTGTCACTCGGGTTGGTTCAATAAAAACATTTGATAAATCAAATGACCCAAAAAGACTTAATAATCTGACAGTATTCAAGTTATTTTCTAATAAATTAATATTGAAATCACCACATACGATTATTGACTTACTAATACGCACGCAAAGCACTAAGTTTCTTCAGCACATCTTCCATTACTGATTCAAACACACATAGATTCTGGTAACCTGGAGGTCTGTATACGCATACTATCACATACTTATCAAGCTCAACACAGGACAATTCAATGATGTGTTCAACGGACAGACTCCTCTTTTGTGCTGAATGAAAATAGTCTCGATGTCTGCAGCCCGTCCCCATAGTAAAATACCGTACGACATAGTACTATGAAAGTAACTAAAATAGACTAGTCTCGCGGTACCTACATCAGTACTAGTAGTTTGTTACTTATCCATTATGTTTTCTGATAGTTTTGGAAGAGGGTTAGGAAAATTACTTAGCAACAACCTGAGTCATTCTTCTCAAAACTTCTGTATGCCACAGACTTCCTACACACAAATAATGTATTCAATAATTAGGAATGAATATGATCCAAATGGCATTATTACAGTACTTATAGGTAATAGTTATAATGTAACAAAAGATGACATCACTGATAGTGTCACCAAACTACTAAAGTTAAATTGCAAGAAAGTAATTTTGTGTGCTTTTCCATACTTTGAGCAATTGTCAAATAGGCAAAACAACTACATTCACATGTTAAATAATTACATGCATTTCTTAGTTAGTCACCATAGTGACAAGTTTGTATTTTTTGACACCAACATTTTTGTTGAAAAGCTAAAGTCGACTAGAGATACTGTGTATCTGCCGATTAGTTTTAGACGTCAAATAGCTAGACTATTAGCTTTTATTATTAACCCAGACATAAGTAGTATGTCGAAGTCACCTTTAGTTAGCACCACTATCAGTAATAGTACTAATGTTGAGGTGGTTAGCTCAGATAATTTAAACTAGTTTGTAAGACAACAGAAGGTACCAATAATACTATAGTTCCACTTAAAAACAAAAAGGTATTTTCTAGCACTACAATAGTTAACTGTAGAAAAGGGGCTAAGCAGAAATCCTTGAAATTATTTCATCAAAATATTCAAGGATTTAACTCCAAACAATTGGAAATTGAATTGTTTTTAGAAAAAACAATGTTTGACATTATTTGCTTATCTGAGCATTGGTTAAAAGATTCTGAAATGTTAATTAATTACGAGAATTATAATGTGGCCAGTTGTTTTAACCGAAAATCAATGCTGCGTGGTGGTTCACTAATCCTAATTAAACGTTGTATAAAATCAAAAGCTCGTAAAGACATAGTTGAACTATCGGTTGAACATAGCGTTGAACTGTCTTGTGTTGAGCTAGATAAGCATGTTATAGTGTGCGTTTACAGACCCCCAAATTATCAAAACTTCTCTATATTTGAGTCAGTAATGGAAGATGTTTTGGCTAAACTTGCAACTGGTAATAAATCAGTTATTATCTGTGGAGACTTTAACATTAATATTTTAGAAAATAATTCAAATACCAGTAGATTATTGAATTTGTTTAAATCATTCAATTTGTCAAATGTGTTTTTGGAACCAACCCGAACAACTACAACTTCTGTTTCGTGTATTGATAATGTATTTTGTTGCTGCGACTATTTAGATAAAGCTATCGTTAATTATCTCCCTTCAGATCACAGCGGTCAAACCGTAACTTTTGAGTCCAACATAGCGATACAAAAAGTGCAGATACAATCCAGACCACTAACATTTGTCAATTTAAATAAATTTAAAAGCACTTTAATTTGTAAGTTAAGTAATCAGGACCTTACAATGAATAATGTTAATAGTTTGTATAAAGAATTCTTTTCGGTAGTTCAAACCGAGTTTAATAATATTTTTAAGAAGAAGTCTAAAAGTATCAGCCCTAAGTTTTTATTTAGTGACTGGGCAACTAAAGGACTTAGGAAAAGTAGGGAAAAACTTTTCGAGCTGTATGGCCTTATTAAGCCTTATATTAACACGGAAACTTTTAATAAGTATGTAGCTTCTTACTCAAATATTTTTAAGAACACTTGTAAGGCTGCTAAAGCCTTATACATTAGCAACAAGGTAAAATCAGCAGACAATAAAATAAAGACGGTTTGGAAAATTATCAATAATGAAACGAACAGGATCAAAAAGCAAAATTCTGATTACACACTGGAGACGTCACGTGGTCTCATTAGCGATAACAAAAAAGTTGCTCAGGAATTTGTGAATTTCTTTACCAGTGTCCCACTAAAAACCACTGAAATCTTAAATTCTTCGCTCTCGCGTGCTTTTGATTTAATGAGGGCGAATGTTTCTGCCTGCCCGATTGAATTTAACTTTAAGCATATTAACCCATTAACAGTAATAAAATCTTTTAAGCAAATCAAGATCAAATTGACCGAAGATCTTTGGGGAATGTCTATTAGAGTCTGTACCTCCATAATTGAAACTATAGCACCTCACTTAGCCTTAATATTTAATTTGTGTGTGGATCAAGGAGTCTTCCCGGATCTAATGAAATACAGTAAGGTAATACCACTTTTCAAATCCGGGGACAGTAAAGACACTAATAATTATAGACCTGTGTCCGTGTTGCCGGTTTTCAGCAAGGTTTTTGAAAAGATAATACTTAATCAGATGCTCAATCATTTTAATACTAATAAAATCCTTCACGAGTAACAGTAACGCCATAGGAATCTTTTGTGACCTCTCCAAGGCATTTGATTGCGTCGATCACGAAACCCTGCTTTTGAAACTTGAGCATTACGGACTTGGAAAACTTGCGCTCAGTTTAATACAATCTTATTTAAATGATAGACAACAGCAAGTTCAAATAAATGGTGTCAATTCACTTGGTTTAAAGGTAAAAATGGGTGTTCCACAAGGCTCGATATTGGGTCCTTTCCTCTTTTTAGTATATATTAATGACCTACTCCATTTATTAATAAATCAACCACAAATGGTGTTATTTGCTGACGATACTTCCTTGATTTTAAGGTAGATAGACGTGCTTCAAATTTTGACGACGTAAATAACGCCCTACTGCTGGTCCAAAATTGGTTCACGGCTAATAATTTAGTACTAAATGGAAATAAAACTAAGTGTATAAGATTTTCTTTACCAAACGTCAAGAGTAGTGATTGTGAGATAGTATTGAATCAAGAGAAGCTAGAATTCGTCGATAAAACGGTTTTCTTGGGGATCACGCTCGACTCAAGGCTACAATGGGGTCCTCATTTAACATCTCTAGCAGGACGGCTAAGTTCAGCAGCTTACGCTGTCAGAAAAATCCGTCAATTTACTGATCTAGATACCGCGAGGCTGGTCTATTTTAGTTACTTTCATAGTATCATGTCTTACGGTATTTTACTTTGGGGACGGGCTGCAGACATCGAATCTATTTTTATTCTGCAGAAAAGAGCCATCAGAGCCATATATAATCTCCGCAGGCGCGATTCTCTAAGGGAATTGTTTAAGGATATTAACATCATGACTGTACCTTGTCAATACATCTATGAAAACATCATGTACGTAAGATAAAATTTACATCTTTACAGTAAAAGAGGTGAAAGACATAATTATAGTACTCGAAATCGGGACCTATTAGTTCAACCAGGTTTCAGACTGGCTAAAGTAGACTCATGGGGTACTGTCTAAAATGTTATAATAAAATACCTCCCCACATACTTCAACTGAATGAGATAAAATTCAAATCCTTTGTCAAACGCACACTATTCAGGCAGGCATATTATAGGTTGGAGGATTACATAACTGATAAAAATGCCTGGCTTAATGCCGGTCCTGCTCCACACCACAACTAATTAATTGACATTTGAAACACATTTGAAGCTTCTGAAGATAGTAAGAATTTATTTGCATTATATAAACTCAATCTCCTTTTTATTATATAGATGCATTGCACAGAAGTGAGTACTTTGTACTATAGAGCTACCATTTACCGGGTAATGTCATAGATTGACTTGAATGTGCCTTGGCGGCTGATAGTATGTCATGCTCACTCAAATGTCTCGTTGACGGTGGCGCGTGTGTCGGATCATTTAGCTCCCTTCAAAATGGTTGAGCTGAATGGTGCTGATCCATGCGTCATGTTCGTGAACGGGCGCCGTCAGTTGGGACTGGTCATCTCTTAGCTGCCACGGCTTATTTTAATAATTAATTAGCTGGATTGTTTTTAATTATGTTTTGATGCACTCTGGACGCTTTTAACGTGTACGGTTTTTTGTACATCGTTCTCACTTATAGTGTCAACATTAATCGATGTAACTAAGATATATGTAAAAACATTATTATTTAAAAGAGTGTCCATGGAGTTTCTTGCCCGTTCTTCTCCATAGGTACCTACTACGCTTTGGAATGGGCAACTAGCTTCATATTTCTGACTGACCGACTCCTTGACAATTCAAAAGTGCCTGTAAATGGTTTAATTGAAATAAATGATTTGAGTTTGAGTTTGAGTAAATTGGCGGATTTTTCTCACAGCATATGCTGTTGAACTTAGCTGTCCTGCAAAGGATGTTAAATGAGGTCCCCATTGAAGCATTGAGTCGAGCGTGACCCCCAGGAAAACAGTTTTATTGACAAATTCTAGTTTCTCTTGATTCAATACTATCTCACAATTAGTACTTTTGACATTTGGTTAAGAAAATCTTATGCACTTAGTTTTGTCCCATTTAATACTCAAATTATTAGCAGTGAACCAATTTTGGATCTGCAGTTCTCTGGTGAAAAAATCATTTAATATTTGATTCTGCATTACCTTTTCAAACACCTTGCTAAAAACCGGCAACAAAGATACGGGTCTATAATTATTGGTGTCTTTACTGTCTACTCCTTGATCCACACTTAAATTAAATATTAAAGCCAAGTACGGCACTGTAGTCTCGTTGTTCGTTGTTCGCTGTAGTTGATTTGCTTGAAAGCTTTAACTATTCGATATTATGGGGTTTATATGGTTGAACTTAAATTCAATAGGCAAGATGAAACGTTTCAGTAGTTTTAAGTGGGATACTGGTACAGAAATAAACAAAATCTTGAGCAACTTCTTTGGTAGTGCTTACGAGACCACTTGAAGTCTGTAGTGTGAAATCATTATTACGTCTTTTATTTCTATTAGTTTCGTCATTTATAATTTTACAAACCGTCTGTATTTCATTATCGGCTGTTTTTATCTTGTTGATAATGTACAAGGCTTCAGCTACGTAGCAGGTGTTTTTAAAAGTTTTAGAGTAAGTAGCAACGTATTTATTATACGTTTCAGAGTTAATTTAAGGGTCAAGGCCTTACAACTCAAACAATTTTTTCCCACTTTTCCTAATACCCTTATTTGCCGAGTCACTGAACATAAAATTGGGGTAAATTGTTTTTGTTTTTTTCTCTAAAGTATTATTGAACTCGGTACTCACTACCGAAAAAAAATCCTCATATTATTCATTTACATTGTTTCTTATATGGCCCGGTACGCTAAACTTAATAATTAAGTTAATATTAAATCTATTAGATTGCTGGGCGTAATTTGTCTAGATTGTATCAGATTTTTATGGTAATGGTGTGTTTGACTTGAATAATTTACAACGGCTTAATGTAAGTTGTCGCAACAACAAAAAACATTATCAATGCATATAGCAGAATTTGTAGTTATGCGGGTGGGTTCTGAAAACACATTTGACAGATTGAATGATTTAATGTGACTTAATAATCGACTGGTATTTGAACTATTCACTTTGAAATTAATATTGAAGTCTCCACAGATAATTAGCGATTTATTACCAGTTGCAAGTTTTGCTTGAACATCTAGCATTACAGACTCAAATACGGAGTCGTTTTGGTAATGTGGGAGTCTGCGCAACTTCCGACCAATCGGAAGTTGCGCTCCGATTGCCAAGGACCAGTCGGAGCGCCGAACGCGGTCGATGCCGAGATGGTTAAAAGAAACTCACACAATGGCCTTTGGTCTTAAACGCACGTGTTGACGTTACATTTCTGAGCTTATTCAAAAATGTTTGCCACCTCTGCTATTGGTACGGTGTGCCGTGACGCTCGCGTGCTAACCATAATGACATGTATACAAATGGGATGGCGTGGACTGTTTGATATCTACCGTACCATTGATACCTCTGATGGATGACATGCTTTAATGTTGATTGGAGATTTTTAATTATACGAGTATGACGATCAATCATGTATGTTTTAATTGATCAAAGGTAGGTCCGACAACTATCGCAGGAAAGCAGTTTTGTAAACAACAAATTGGAAGACCATAATTCGCAACTGTTGTTGCGAATTATGGTCTTCCTGCGCTACAAAACACAGATTCCTAAAAGCCGCTAAGCTAGAGTGAGACTGTGCTGGCCACGTCTGCTCAATGAGCTGTATGCCAAAATAACCACAATGTAGAGCCCTGACACAGCCAGAAGGTGTCGCGACAGACTCCGTAGTAGATACTGGACAAGCTAGAGAAAACCACATTAGACCGGTAGTGTTATTCTGTTAACATCTCATCGTGAAAACTTAGGTGAAGTGAGCGTGGAATGAGCTGGCAGTGCCACTGATGGTAGGGATTGACAAAGACGGGATGACACTGACAGCACTCCACGCAAGTTTTCACGGTGAGATTTTTACAGAATCGACATGCTGATCGGAAGAGCTTGAAGTCATGGGGAGAGGCCTTTGCCCTGCAGTGGAAACATGCAGGCTAATAGTAACAGTACTGACTATTATCAATCGAAACCTGTTGCAATCCTGAATTAAAGACTTCGTCTGCAATTCAGGATGAAAAGAAGCCTTCGTCCTTTCCCAGGTCATGGTATATCTGTGTTTACGAGACTTTTATTCACAATATTTGAACATTTAGGGTCTTCCTGCTAATGTCTTAAGGAATAAATATCTTATGAGCATACTCCAGGAAGAAAATCTCAAAAATCTACTCTGTTCGCACTAATCTTAAGCTACATTAAGTACCAGTCAATACTGAATGAAACGTGGGTCCTCAAGCTTAAGTAGAATCAATAGTGTCAACTAATCACACTTTGCAGGCTATGCCCCGTTAGCAAAGCTGCACCCAACCTAGACTGAGTATCACCCTCCTCTAGAAGGTACTTACCACAGTTTTGAAAACACATTCCAACATTCTGGAGTACGCTCATGCTATCTCAGCCAATCAAAATGTAATTTGTGTTGGTCCACTCCCTTAGACCTCTTGGCGCTGGGTGCTTCTAGGTGCTGCCAGGTGTGTCACCTCACACGCTCCCGGCTGCGATGTTTGCCACCCAAAAACATGCAATAAGTACAAATAATAAGGCAGTGATACATTATATCACATGATCAAAACTAAATAATAAATTAATCAAAATGATGTTTACATCTAAATGACATTGACATGAGAATAAATAACAATAAAAATAAATGATCGCACTGGTAAATAAAATCAGTACTCAGGCTAAAACAAACGTCTTTACGGCTGATGACGCAACGCAACACGAATCAATGAAATAACTAAGTGATTTTGCATTACATTCTAAAATCGTATATACTCGTAATTAAGTATTGTTAATTTTAAGGTATGTTTTAATTTAAGAATTAATTCAAATCTCTTAAAAGGAAATGGCTTTACAACTTACAACTTATACAACTAAAAGTATTTTAAAACTGAAATAAATTAACACAGGTTAAGCGCAACCAGCCTATAACGTTCCCACTGCTGGGACACAGGCCTCCTCTCTATGAGAGGAAGTGAGCCGTAATCCACCACGCGGGCTCAGTGGAGATTGGTAGATGTCACATGTCTTCGAATTTTTGGTTCTAGGACATGCCAGTTTCCGCACGATGTTTTCCTTCGCCGTTTTGAGAGCGGTGGTAATGAAATTATTTACACAAAGTGAAGCGCCTGCCTGGGGTCGAACTCACGACCTACAACTCGTAAGTGCCACCACCGCTTACATTAATAATATTGCTCATGTTAATTACAAAACAACTCTTGTGCGCAATTACATTATTTTTACTTACTAAACCGAAAATTAATTGTAAAACAATTGCCACGGGAAGTTGAAAAAAAAATTACGCAATCGCTGTTGGAAGAATTATTGAGCCATCTCTCTCTGTTTACTAAAATAAAACCACTTAGCTTGAAATCCGGCGCAGAGTGTTTTAGTAATAGTTTTTTTTTTTTCTGATACTAGATTTATGTGTCTAACTGATGGTGGCGCGTGTGTTGGATTATTCGGCTCCCTACATAATGGTTGAGCTGGATGGTGCTGATTCAGGCATCATGTTCGTGAACGGGCGCCGTCGGTTGAGTCTGGTCGGTCATCTCTTAACTGCCACGGATTATTTTAGTTTTAATCCTATTTTTTTTACATTGTTATCACATATAGAAGCAACAATAATTATATACCCAGGATTTTGTAATATCTTGATTTGAAAGAGTGTCTTTGGAGTTTCTTGCCTGTACTTCTCCGCTAGCTTCAGCTTTCTGACTAACTGATCGACTACATGCTTAGCAAATAAAATTCTGATTCTGATTTTGACTCTTAGTTTCATTGAAGTAAATGGTTTGACTTTGAGCAACCCCGACTTCGCTACGACTTGTAGTTTGTTTTTAAAAAAATATCAAAATTTCGTAATGTCATGAAAAACTTAAAAAAAAAAATCAATAAAAACGGAACTATCGTACGAGTAAGTATTATGGTTTCTATTTATTCTATTAATTTTACGTACCTACCGTTCCACGAGTTTCTGTTGCATTAGTATGAATGGGATGCGAGATATGCTTTTTAGTTCTCATTTCTCGTTTTTATTTTTTAATCACCTAAAACAACTTATTAGTTCGTCATTTCCAGTTAAACTATCGCTTATAATTTATATTATGTATAATATTAAAATCACAACATATTTCCATGTTATACTAAAGTTATTTCAAATAAGGTAAGTACTTATTTTATGTTATAATATTTTAGATTGATGATTGAGGATCCATTCTTACACATAAACATAACATTAGGCCTTGTTTCCCCGGAGGATTGGGCAGAGGTGTACCTATAGTACACCCACATTTCACCAGTTATGTTTAAGTCCCATGTAATAGGGGGCGAGCCTATTGCCATGTACCGGGCACAAATCCAAAACTTCGGGCTGCAACTGAGAAATTCCAGATAGAAAAACCCAACAACACGTTGCCCGACCTGGGAATCGAACCCTCACGACCTCATGCTCAGCAGTAGCGATTGCGACCACTAGACCAAAGAGGCAGTCCATTCTTACGTATTCTTTTTTTACATTATAATTATTTATCTAATTATATTCTCTTCGCAAAATTTGTGCAGTATTCGCTATGTCATATTCCTGAACCTTAAGCGCCTCCACCACTTAAATAGTGTGGATTCTGATCTGCACTAACTACGGGGGTGTAGCAAAAGGAAACATACATAACAAATTTGATTATTTTTTTAATTGAGATATGAACGTGCTACATCGACGGGCCTATCTATATAATTGTTTTTCCAAACCTCAAACCTATATTTCATTTATGACAGCTCTGGGCACGCCACAATAGCGGCGGTAAGCCCCCTCTTTGAGAAGTGGTTGTAGAGGCGCCACGACGTCCCCACCTTCCGCCTGACACAGGTCCTCACCGGACACGGTTATTTCGGGAGGTTCCTGTTTCGCATAAGGTCAAAAAAAAAACAAAATATTTTAGTTCACATAAACCTACATGGGCACTTATGAAACGTCAGATTCTAGGTGCACGGTTCCAATTGGTCGTTTCCTATGGAGAAGAGCCGGCAAGAAACTCCATGGTTACTCTTTTAAAAATATTTGTCTTTTACAATATTTTTAGTTACAGTGTTAATAGGTATGGGAGGACAGTGTAGGCCTGTCAAAAAGTACCATATGTTAAACAAATAGACAATGGTATATAAATTTACAATCCACAAGGCCTACGACGTTCTCACATTTACAAAATATAGAAATAATCTAATAGAATAAAATCAAAACTAATACAACATTTTAGGTATATAATGTCAAATAATGAAAATATTATGTCAGAGTTATTTATATGTCAATATCTAATAGTAAAAAATTTAAATTTAACACCATTATTTGGGAGCAGTTATAAGAAATTTACATAGTGATGCCGTTTATGAGGTACCAGGGAAGCCACATGTGCAGAGGGAATTATTGCCAAACTTTCTAGTCTTCGACGTAGTCTTTAATCTTATAGTACGCTTTTTTTATAAGGACACGTTTGATGTGGGTTTTGAACTTTCCATCGCTAAGTTCTGTAACCGACTTTGGCAACTTGTTATAAAAGCGGATACTGTTTATCAAAAATGATTTGCTTGTTTTAGTTAATCTAAATTTGGGTATAACGATTTCATTTTTACTACGTGTATTTATATTATGGAAATCGCTTCTTATTTTAAAAAGTCCTAAGTTTTTGCGAACATACAAAATACTTTCTAAGATATATAGAGAAGGCAGAGTTAGTATATCAATTTCTTTGAATTTATTTCTAAGATATTCGCGAGGACCCATTTCATAGATCGCGCGGATTGCCCTCTTTTGTAAAATGAAAATTGAATCTACGTCAGCTGCTGATCCCCACAGCAGAACGCCATAAGACATAATACTGTGGAAATAAGCAAAGTATACTAACCTAGCTGTGGCTATATCGGTCAACTGCCTTATTTTTCTTACTGCATATGCAGCTGAACTTAATTTACCTGAAAGAGCTCTAATGTGAGCGCCCCATTGCAATTTTGAATCTAAAGTAATTCCTAGAAATACAGTTTCATTAATAGCATCTACTTTCTTGCCATCAAGTTTTAAATTTAAATCCACTTGGGGTACATTTGGTAATGAGAACTTAAGACATTTAGTTTTGTTCGCATTGAGTAAAAGATTATTAGCTGCAAACCATTTCGAAAGAACAGCCAGACTACCATTCACATGTAAGACATCCGTATCTTTTCTATCTGTTTTAAAAATGAGAGAAGTGTCATCAGCGAATAAAATTATATCTGATAAGTTAGCCATCATGTAAGGAAGGTCATTAATATAAACTAGAAATAAGAAATGGCCTAGAATTGAACCTTGAGGCACGCCCATCTTAACTAAGGATCCCGAGGACGTCGCCCCGTTAACGTTCACTTTCTGTTGCCTGTTTGATAAATAAGAAAGAACAAGATTAGCGGCTCTTCCACGAATTCCGTAGTGGTGTAATTTACAGATCAGTGTATTGTGGTCAACGCAGTCAAACGCTTTGGAGAGGTCACAGAAAATGCCAATTGCATCCTGGGACTTCTCCCAGGATTCCAAAATGTGACTGACCAGTTTTACTCCCGCATCAGTCGTCGACCTGCCTTTCGTGAAACCAAACTGGCGACTATGTAAAATTCCATTTGAATTAAAATGTGACAACATCTGGTCTAGCATGATTTTTTCATATATTTTACTCAATGCTGGTAGCACAGATATAGGTCTATAATTAGAGGGATCACTCTTACTACCCTATTTGAAAATTGGTACTACTTTACTTTGTTTCATTAAATCAGGAAACGTACCGCTGTCTAAACATTGATTAAATATGCCTGTTAGGACAGGGGCAATTGTGTCAATAATATCTCCAAGAACCTTAACGGAAATCCCCCATAAGTCTTCAGTGTTTTTAATGTTAAGACTTTTGAACGCTTTTTTTATTGTGACAATAGAAATAGGCTCGAATTTAAAACTAGGAATGTCCTTACTGAAGTTTTCTTTGAGTAAAGATTCAACTAATACAGATGATGAGGGAAGAGATTTCGTAACCTCAATTGGGATGTTGGTGAAGAAATTTTCTAGTGACTCAGCAACCTTCAACTTATCTGAAATGGTTTCATTATCAATTTTTAGCGACAAGTCATTCTGATCTCGCTGTTTTGTGTTTCCAGTTTCTTTGTTAATTACCTGCCACACAGCTTTTATTTTATTATGGGAAATACCAATTTTGTTGCTTATTAATTTAGACTTAGCGTGAGGCAGACTCTTTTAAATATTTTAGAATAATTTCTTACATAATCATGAAGAGTCTGATCAGACGTCAATGATTTCTCGTGATACAACCTATACAAAATATCTCTGCTTTTTCTAATGCCAGCAGTGGCCCATTCACTAAATTTTGGTTTAGTATTGATAGTTACTTTTTTTACAGGACATGCTTTATTGTATTCTTGGCATACTGTAGAAAAAAGTGTACCATAGTGTAAATTGGGGTATGTGAATCAAAACTAGCTGTTGAAAGATTGCTATTAAGATTATTATTAAACATTTTCAACTTATTTTTAGTAAGAGGTCTTAATTCAATGGTTTTATTTGAGTTTAACTTTTTATCTAAGTCAAATGATACAAGTTGACCAGTATGGTCTGACCTGACGCCACTAATTAAGGTGGAGTCTTTTATTTTACAGTTAGTAAATACATTGTCTATGCATGAAGCCGAGGTTGCTGTTATTCTAGTCGCTTCATTAAATATACATTTTAAATTGAATTATTTAAACAATGAGATTAACTTAAATTTTTCGGGTGAATTAACTAGCAGATCAACATTTAGATCACCACAAACAAAAACTAATTTATTATCTTTAAAAAGTTTACTTAGTATTCCTTCCATAATGATCAAAAATGATGACAAGTTTGAGGCTGGTGGTCTATAAACACATAAGAAAGTATGGCCCTCAACCTCCGCAGATGCTACCTCACATAAGCGATCAACAGAGCAGGCAGTGATATCCTTCCTTTCCCTATATCTAAAACGACTATTACACAATATCAAGGTACCACCCCCTATTGAGGACCTGTTGTATGCACTGGCAACTGAAAAATTATTTACATGAAACAACATCCTATTCGGTTTTAACTAAGTTTCACAAAAACATAAAATATCCATATGATATTTATCTAATAACATTTCCACGTCTAAGATTTTGCCAGAGAAGCGATTTATATTTTGGTGATATAGTAAAATAATATTATTTTGGTTCTCTTTTGTCGACTCTAAATGTTTAAAGAATTAATTACAGTATTATTAGTAGTACTATATAATACCGTTTCGTCACTTAACCTATTCTCAGTTAAATTATCAATAACTGCGTGTATATTGAACGCTAACAAAGTAGCTAATATATGTCGACTTTTCTTAGGGAGATACATATGTTCCCGAATTAAAACAAAATCTCTAACAAAATTGTTAGTATCAAAATACAATAAGCGGTCACTATGACGACATGTCAAAATATGCATTAAGTTGTTTAAACTATAAATGTAATCATTTTGTTCATCATTTAAACTACCCGAATATGGCACTAATGGCAATAATGCACATAATATTAATTTGCCTAATTTGAATTTAAGTAGGGTTTCAATACCATTTACTATGTCCGTTTTAGTTAGGCTCAGACTGTTTCCAATTAAAAGAACTACAGTAGTCTGATCATTCATTTGAGTATGTTTTATTTTATGAACAAGCTCATTAAAATGCAGGTTATGGTAACAGCAGTTAACTATGGTATGTTTTGAGCGGTTATTTAACAATGATCCAAAACCAGTTCCTAACCTATCAGAATAAACCAAAATATTACTTTGAGTAGGATTGGTGGTTTCTAGAGTATGAGTTAAACTGGGTGAAGCGGCAGGGAAACATGCTGTGACATGAGAGGTGGCGGAGTGGGTGCACAACTACAGGTGAGATTGTTTGTCAGTGACTCATACCTCTATGCATTGTACTTCACCAGGTCAACCAACTCACAGGCTTTCTGCAAGCGCTCACTTAACATTTGTTGACTGGACTCATACTTACAAGATATTTCTCTGCTCAGTAATTCCTTTTGAAGGTTTTGTATGACAACATCATACATTTGCCTGCTAGTTTCCAACTTATTACTACATACATTACTAGGTGGGAGGAAACGCCTGGGTGTCACCATTGTTTGGATCGCCCGGAGGACACGGTGGAGCATACGGTGGAGCCTGGAGGTCTGCCCAGCTTGGGCGGAGCACCGCAGTGTCCTCGCGGAGTCGATCGGCGGCGGCGATCTCTCGCGTCCGGCCCTGGTTCAGGCCATGGTACGGAGCGAGCGGGAATGGAAAGCCGTCACCTCCTTCTGCGAAACAGTAATGCTTGCGAAGGAGGAGGCGAAGAAAGAGAGCCATGCGCCCTCACGCCCCCCAGGGTGTCTTCTGCAGCAAATAGGGTAAGAGTAAGGGTGTAAGACACCCTATTGCGTCGGGAGTCGCCTGCATATTCCCGGCCACCGTAGGCGCGGGCTTGCGGACGGCGAGCAATGGCTAGCCCGCCGTCCGGTAAGGACCAGGCCCGGGTCGACGGCGCGTCGTGTTCCACGTGCGCCTCAAAGAGATGTCAGCACATAGTGACAAGGTCCGATAGAGCCGACGCCTCAGGATCGCGGGAAATTCGAAATAGAAACCGTGGCCCTGGCACAGGCAACTGAAGGAACACGGGTGGGTTACTATCAGTAAAAGTCTCACACGCCCTCCCGCTTCACCCAGAGCGGGAGAAGTCATTTGATATGACAGCTCATGCTAAAATCTGCTTAACTTGATCGAATATTAACCATAAATATTTATTATCAGCCCACACAGCTTAAGGTCAGCTATTTTATAGCACCTGTACACTACCGTCGTCCCTAATTTGTGCCACGAAATAAGGGATTTCACGTAAAGCCATCGCATTACCACCCAAAAAAGAAAACACAATCTCGCACACTAAGTGAAAAATACGTGAAAATAAGCGTCTAAGCCTACCAGTGAGGAAACACGTTATTATACAGAAATAACACAAAAATAAGAGGTTTTATGAAGCAATTTGTAAAGGCATTTTCCTGAATTTTAATGTAAGTGTTGTTTCTCAAAATAATATTATGTTTTTTTGTTTTTTCGGTCCAGACATCATCTCCGTCATCAATATGACCGCTAAGCAACCATAAGCGCTCTGCTAGAGTGACTGTCATCAGCCAGTGTCACTGTTCCTCACGTTCTCTTTTCTTCCTTCACCTCTTCGGTGATTCCAGTAACTTTGTAATAAAACTAGACGGCGTCACTTGCTGCTCTTTCAAGTACTTATTTAGATGTTCTGTCGTTTAATGTTACAAAGCCTTTGTAACCTTTGTTTTATCTATTCTCTAAGGTTTTTTAATCTATAAAGGTTACTTCGCTCGTACTTTGACTCACATGTTCCCGTATTAATTTTAGTGGAGTAAGGGGAGAACAGCATTAAGGTATTGACCGGCCCCAATTGCCAAACACACCTGCTCGCGTCGGTGGTTCGTATAACGCGTCGTGGGTGGTTCGCGGACCCTAGAAGTCGCGGTGCTCCCTGGTAGATAACGGAAGAGGCTCTGACGGTGGAGCAATGGCGGTATAACCAAACACCTGGCCAGGCAACTGGTTAGAAGAGGCCTCAGTAGCCTTGGGGTCTTAAAAAGTTCAAAAAGACCTAGTGCAGAAGGCAAGTAAATCACTGTCCTTTTTTACCCATAGGGTCATCATGCAAGCACAATTAAAGAGATCACGTTTGCCACACGACCCGCGTAGGGACCGGCGGCGCCTAACTGCGTCCGGGGCAGTCGGTAGAAAGTGAGCGACCTATGCGGTGTAATCACGTTTGGCCAGTCGGCAAATGTGGTATTTTGTTACACCAAAAACACATCTTATCTATTTATGTATTTAACACCTGAGGAGCTGTTGTGCACAGCAATTCTTTCTATGATTCAGTAGGTAATAAAGTCTTTATGAAAATTGTATGACACTCATTTAACTTACATTTGTTTATCCGATATTGTTGTATTGCTGAAAAGCAAACCTTTAGCTACCTCTGTCTATTTTCCACATCCATTTATCTCATTTCATGTGATCTCATATTATTTTCCTTTTATTGAATGTTGTGACATTTTGTATCTAACATTGTCATCTGTCAGTTTTTATTTTTCTATGGTATAGAGCTAAGAGGTCGTCTATTTTATTGTAAAGGTATCGTAAAAGTAGTGTTAAGCCGGGTTCTCACTGTAAGCCATCTTTATAGTTCCTGGCCGATAACCAATTAAGAAGTATTTGGATTGAAAACTAAAAAAGTCACTTCTAGAACGATCGGCCAGAGGCTATATAAACCATCCGATACTTTTCACCAGGTTCTTTTGATTCCGTCTTTTGACTCGGTCTTTTGGCTTCTTTCGTTTTCAATCATAAAGGCCTACACATTCCCCGGAGCGGCCTATAGATAAGACCACCAACTGCTAATCTCCAAACTGCATCTTAAGCAGCAAGAAAAGTTTACAAACGCCAAAGAATCAAAGTGAAGGACAGCTCTAAGTTTATGATAGCCATGAAGCAAGATCGGAATGAATAGGCGGATGCGGTTCTAGAACCAATTTACCCAGATTAGCTTTGAGAACGAGCAAAAAGTTTTTATAAGGCGTAGCCAAGGATTCCAAACCACCTGGAGAAATTAGAAAACGACAGCAAAGGATGAGCGACAGTACTCTTGAAAGCATCGGGTGCTGATGTGAGAACCTTAAACAAACAGTCTGCGCAGGTTCAGGCAGCTTGCAGGTGAGACCATAACGCCAGCTTAAACAGTATACGCGAAAAAAATAGAGGCTCATAGCGACAAAAAAGAGGTCAGGGACTTGCATCGTAAGATACACTCCATTACGAAATATGTCTCTTCTAAAACTTAGGCTATTGAAGACTGTCGAGATGCAGTGGTAACTGGAAGATATATCCGAGACATGGAAGGAGTACTGGAAGTCGTTATACGAGGTAGTAGAAAAATCACTGCTGCCAACATTTTTCACAACTTTTTACGACATCTAGTAGTAATGGTAACAGCGCGGCAGCGCACCAATTAATTAACTCAGTCTATCACAATTCAGAGCTGGACCTTGGCCTCTCCAGAGTTACTTGATACTGAATAATGTCCTGCACAAGCCCTTTATGAAATTATGAACATGGTTGCTGTTGGTTACTTGGAACATTTTGTATATTTTACAAAAGCCTCAAAATTTGAAGTTCACTAAATAATTATGAGTTTATACGTACCGGTATAAAGACACGTGAACTAAGCGACAATTGATCTTCTTTTTTGTCACTTCTTATTACCCCGTCTTATAGACGCATAGTGTATAATGATTCAACATAAGCAGGATAGGTTGTGATAGCATTTTAATGTTTGTTACATTTTTAACCTTTCTGAGTGCGTATACGAATTAATTCATTGTTTTTGTCAACTTCTGTCCAGGGCTAACATGACAAGCGCGAGAACGCTCGATATCTCGTTTTCTCGAAGTAGGGATTCTCGCCACGGTGTTCTTGGTTAGCACGTGTGTTTAGGATTTGTTGTTTTTTTTTTTAATAGTTAGTGTTGATATTTTTGTGACTTGTTTTCCTATAAGTGTGTTGTCCTTGTGTTTGTAAACAGGTTTGTATTGTGTTTGTCTTATTTTAAACTCGTTTTTTATCCAAGATGGATATAAATAAACCTCCCGATCCTGATCCGCCCGACATACCAGGTCCTCCATTCCCTCTTTCCCCCAGTCCGCTATCGCAATTTGCAGACGTTGTCTGTAGTGTTACAGAGATGGATATTTCTCAATGTTCCCAATCCCAATCGCTACTAAATCAGTCTTCCCGCAAACGTCCCGGTAACGAAGATATTTTGACACCTTCCCCTCCAAGCAAACAAAAGAAAACCCAAATTGGTCGTGTCAAATATTCCGCAATAGATAAGGCACCATTCATAGTCCACGTCTCCCGATTAGAGACCCAACCCAACTCCGGAACCACCTTACACCCAGTTAATTTTGGAAAGTTTTTAATTAACAACAACATCGCGAACATAGTTCGTGGTGGTGTTAATAGGGTTGGTAGAAACCGCGTGTCCGTAGAGTTTGCTTCCCCTCAGGATGCCAACTCTTTCTTGGTTAACACCCTGTTGCCCAAGTACAGTTATACTGCCTCTATCCCTACATTCAACATCACAAGGATGGGAGTAGTAACAGGTGTTCCCTCTGATATATCAGAAGATGAGGCTATCACTTACCTGTCTGTGCCCTCAGGTTGTGGGCAAATTCTTAAAGTTCGTCGAATTAATAGGAAAGTCCAGAAAGACGGAACCAATGAATGGAAACCAACTTGTGTGATCACCTTTGATGGTCAAGTTCTTCCTAAAAGAATCTTCTGCTGTTACACATCCCTTCCTGTTGAGCAGTACATATTTCCCACCATTCAATGTCGCAAGTGTTGTAGATTTGGTCATGTGGCTAATGTATGTAGGTCAAAACCCCGCTGCAGTAAATGTGGCCACGATCACTCAGGTGATGGTTGCAACATTTCTGAGGGCGAGGCCTTCTGTATTCTATGTTCGGGTAATCACTTCGCTAATAGCAGGTCATGCCCCGAGCATGGTAGACAGAAAGCCATTAAGACTGTTATGGCTGAAAAATCCATGCCTTATGCTGAGGCTAGCAAATTGATTCCAACAACTTCCCGCTCCTATGCCAATATCACTAAATCTCCAATTTCCCAGTCTTATCACAAGACAGTAACCCTTAAGCCTAAGACACATGCCCCTCTTTCTCCATCTTATGACAAAGCTGCTCATCAGCAATTAATTAGTTCCCCCCAACCTTTACAGCCTAATGGCTGCGCTCTCAATAATAATGTCTCTTCCAATAACAGTACTTCTTCTCTTATTGAATTACTTATAAAACTCTTACCTATTATTATTTCTTCTTCTACTTCTAACACCCAATTACCGTCCAACGTTGCCGTCCAACTTATAACTCTTCTCTTAGATATTAGAAATGGCGTCTCGCCAAGTATTTCTTCAGTGGAACGTGAGGAGCGTGTGGCATAAAAAGCATGACCTCATATTTCTTTTAAATAAATACAAGCCATTGGCTTGTTCCATAGCTGAGACTTGGCTTACCCCAAGTCTCAGCTTCCGTATGCCACATTTCAATATTCTCAGATGTGACAGACCAGATGGCTATGGGGGGTCGGCCCTCTTAGTCAATAATCGGGTCCCACTTTTGCCCTTTACTTTGCCTTCACTTATGGGTGATATGAGCATTACTGCAGGGAGGGTTGAGGGCATCACAGTGTTTTCAATATACATTGCACATCCTCACCATAATTTTTTTATCATTTTAAGAGACATTTTTGCTAGTGTCCATGGTCCCATACTGGTCATGGGCGACTTTAACTGCCACCATTTCAGATGGGGGTCTGAACGCTGTGATGCCTTTGGTGTAGCCCTAGTTGACATCTTGGATGATATGGATCTCTGCGTTTTAAACAATGGTTGCTCAACTCGACGATCTCTTCCAGGACAGCAAAAGAGTTGCGTAGATATTACGTTTTGTTCAATTGAGTTAGCAGCATCGACTCACTGGGAATGCACAACCTTGTCACATGGTAGTGATCACTACCCTATAATCATATCTTTGGTTAATAAATTTTATCTAGAAAAAACTTCCCCTCCACTTTTGAAATATAACCTGTCCAAACCAGATTGGACAAGATTTGTATCATTATTGGAGGACAAAATTGATTTTCTTCCAAATTTAAATTCATATTTATCAGATCCTTCCGGTCATTGCCATGCCAAGAGTTCATATGAGGGTTTTCTAACGGCTATTACCTCCAGTGCAGATTCATGCTTTCCATTGAAAAACAGTGCCCGTAATAAAATCCCCTCACCCCCGTGGTGGGATCCAGAATGCACTTCAGCGATTAGGGATAGGGACGAGGCTGAAGTGAGTTACAATTCAGATATGAGCACTGAAAATCTGTTAGCATACTGTCAGCTTAATGCCAGAACCAAACGTTTTCTACGCAAAAAGAAACGAATGGGTTGGGTCAAGTTTTGCACCTCTTTATCTCCGTCTACTCCAGTTTCAGTGGTCTGGAAAAACATAAATAGGTTTAGACGTGGGTGCTCCCCATCAATCTCTTCACCAATCGCTAGGGAAACAGCTGAACAATTTTTTGACAAAATAGCTCCAGCTTATGTTCCACTTTCAGCTGAATGTCAAAACACACCCCTGTATAATGTTACAGAGGATCCTTTCGATGCGCCATTTACTTTGGAGGAATTGAATGCGGTACTTAAACATGTCCGGGACTCAGCACCTGGTACTGATGGCGTGCCATATTCTTTTATTACCCACTCTGGTGAAAAAGCTAAAATATATTTTTTAAATATTTTAAATTATTGTTATAGTCATGGTTGGGTTCCAGATCAGTGGAAAACACAAATTATTATTCCTATATTGAAACCAGGCAAACACGCAGATGATCCGAATGGCTTTAGACCTATTGCTTTATCTTCAGTCCTAGCCAAATTACTAGAGCACCTTATTAAAAACCGTCTAGAGTGGATAGTCGAATCGAGGGACTTACTGCCGAGCCATCAATTTGGTTTTAGGAAGGGACTTAGTACAATAGACAGTGTTAGTATTTTAGTAGCGGACATCCGCCTAGCCTATTCTAAAAACGAATCCGTTGTTGCCACTTTCCTGGATATCTCTTCTGCGTATGACAATGTACTTCTTCCCGTACTCAGGCAAAAACTGCAACAGCTGAGTCTTCCGGCTAAGATGATACAATGCATATGTGAACTTCTGTTGTACCGTTCATTGGTTCTGAGAGTCCAGGGCGAGGAGTTCGATACAAGGCATACATGGAAGGGACTCCCACAAGGCTATGTCCTGAGTCCCATACTCTACAATCTTTATACGGCTGATATTGGGTCCTGCCTAAACAACAATTGTCAGATATTACAATACGCCGACGACATCGTTCTATATGTGACAGATTCCTCCATAGTTGACGCTGCGTCATCTTTATGCCTCTCTCTGGATTCTTTGAATCAGTGGCTTTTAAGCCATGGTCTGTCTCTTTCTGCACCAAAAAGTTCGGCAGTAATTTTCTCTCGCAAAAGACTCATTCCTCATATTTCCATAAACATTTTAGACAACAATATTCCTGTAGTTAATAAAGTTAAATTTTTAGGCGTTATTTTAGATCCAAAATTAACAGGCAAACATCACATAAATTATCTTATTAAAAAGTGTGAAAGAGTTATTTCAATTTTAAAAGTTCTTGCGGGTGTTTGGTGGGGTGCTCACCCCTACACCATGAAATTAGTTTACAATGCCTTAGTTCGTAGTGTGTTGGACTATGGTACACATCTTTTGATTCCTTCCAACAAAGGTGCTTTGGCAGGGCTGGATAAGGTACAGTCCAAGTGTCTCCGAATCATCTCAGGTTGTATGAAGTCCTCTCCCGTGAACGCATTGCAGGTCGAATGTGCTGAACCTCCTCTAGCCCTAAGACGGCAATATTTGGCTTCCCGTTTTGTGTCTAGACTAATATGTAGATCCTCCCATCCTCTTATAGAAAGATTGAACGAGTTAGATGCCTTATGCAGAAACTCAAATTACTGGAAAAATAAAGAAATTCCCTTGATCCTAAAATCGTTTCGACAAACTCTAAATTTAGGTGGCCCGATCGTCCAGTATCCCAGATTACCTCTTTATAATTTTCCTTTTGAAGTTCTAAATTATATCCCAAAAATTATCTTCGATATTGGTATATCCAAAAAAACTCCGTCAGCTAATTTGACTTTCAATGCGGTGGTGGGCGAGCGATGGAATGGTTTTCAATTATTTTTTACGGACGCTTCGAAACTTAACGATCTTAGTCACACTGGCGCTGCAGTCTATTACCAAAGCTCCAAAATTATCCTTCAATTTAAAAGCCCTAAGGAGTCTTCTGTATTCACTGGTGAGTGTGTGGCTATATTGGAAGCGTGTCTTTTTGTAGAGTCACACCATAATATTGAGAAAGCCGTTATTTTTACAGATTCCCTTAGTTGTTTGCAAGCTTTAGTCCAAAACCCCTTTAAAAGTAAATTGCACAGTTCACTTATTTTAAAAATTAAAAACTCTTTAATGTCCTGCGCTACTAATCAGAAGGATGTTCAGTTAGTCTGGATCCCTAGCCATTGTGGCATTAAGGGTAACGAATGTGTTGATGCTCTGGCCAAAGATGCATGTTCATCTTTATCGTCAGATCTCACGCACAATTCTTACCAGGGTTATGACTTATTGTCCCTTCCAAGACAGACCCTGCAGTGTTCCTGGCAGGAACAGTGGAATATGTCCAGCAAAAAGAAAGGCAGTTTTTATTATGCTGTACAACCGACCATCAAACCAAAACCGTGGTTTTTCGCTCACAAAAAAGTGTCGAAGACTATCATTTCTGTACTCTGTAGAATCCGCCTAGGTTTTTGTTGCACTCCCGTCTTTTTAAATAAAATCCATGTTCGTGACTCCTCTCTCTGCGAGTGCGGGTTGGAAGAAGGCACCCTGGATCACATATTTTTCGAATGCTCTAACAACACCCCCTCTCTAGATTTGTATAAACGTCTCCCAAAATTTAAGATCCCTCTACCGATTAATTTCCCCTCCCTTTTAACATATCCCTCTCCTGACCTGCTTGTGGCGCTGATGATTTTCATCCGCCACAATAATATAAAGTTATGATTTATTTCCCTAATTATTTTGTGTGTAGATGTATTTATTTATAAATAAATGTTCTAACAGTTATAATTATTTATTTAATTTTTATCTTTTTGTTTGTTTCAGTCCAGTTCTAACCCCACAAGGTCTACATTAGTACAACTGTATCACCGAACATTTTAATCGTTCTCTCGTTTTTTACAATACACACTTGTTTTCCAGTTCACTTTAGACATTGGCAGAATAGTCGACATCGGCTTTGCTTGCCATATCATAAAAATAGAATAGAATAGAATCTCGTTTTCTCGAAATTTGTCTACGATTTTGACGTCAGACGTCATCCTTACACCTAACATGACCGCCAAGCTCGAGTAAACTCGAAAAAGGCACTTTGACACTTCTTTATCTCGCGACGAGAAACCGATGTAGCAAGTTATTAAAAACAAATCATTTTTATCACTGCAACATCGGTCGATTTTACGCATGGAATAAGTATGTTCTGTATTGATTTAACGTCCTCTTTTAATTTTTGTTTAGTTCCATGAAACCGACTTTTTTAGTGTTTTTCTTTGGCATGCTAAAATTAAAATATATTATTAGTGGCACTTATTATACTCCTAGATAATCCACCGCAATTGATAAATCGGCCGAAGGTCACTATTCGACAAAGCGAAGGTTGATATTGTAACAATCACCATAAAACACATGATATTGCTTGTACTCACCAACGTTGCGGACTCAACTGGCGATTTTCGTAATAATGTTGCGTATGCGTAGACTGATTATTACTGCACATGATGCTCATCTACATCTATATGCTATATGCAATCAAATCAATTATGTCAATTCAGTATTTCAATTAAGTTTTTTCATGTTGTCTAATAGAACTAGAACGAAAATAAGTATAATTATGAATTTGCCATGTTATTTTGTTTTTGTTTTTTTTTTGTATCATAATTTTGTCTACTCTTCTCGTCGTCAAAATCTAGGACGACTAAATTAGAGAAAATCACGATTTTCTCACGTTGAATTGTCAAAATGCGAGATAAATTAGGTGGTCATGTTAGGGTTTAACGAGAAAACATCAAGTTTGACAGAACAAGTCAAGTATTTTGTATGGCAGTGCTGTCAGAAAACGAGTAAAGTGACGGTATAGACGCGACGAGAAAATACGAGAGTGAGTTATTGTCGCGTCTGGCATGTTAGCCCTGCAGATCTGTTATAACTGCAAGAAATTTCGTTTGTGTAACTTCATTCAGTTTTGTTTAAAATTGTATTTATTATTACATACATCACGCCAGTAATCACGGTAGGGTTAGGCAGGGGGGTGTACCTATAGTACACCCACATTTCGTCAGATATGCTTAAGTCCCATGTAATAGGGGGCGAGCCTATTGCCATCAACCAGGCTCAAATCCAGACTCCGGGCTGCTACTGAGAACTTCTACATAGAATAACACTTTGCCCGACCTGGGAACCGAACCCAGAACCTCATGCTCAGCAGTAGCTCTTACGACCACTAGACCAACAAAGGCATTTATCTAAATTATTGTTTATGTTATTCATGTCCAGCCATTTAACGGTCCTCAGTGTTTTCTTCCAAAATAGTGTTCTAGTGTTTATTTAGGTACTAGGGCGATATGAATAAGAAAATACACTATTATATTAAAAAAAGTTCTAGCAAAGAATATCATAAAACTCTCTCTTGCTAACTTTTAAATATTACAATAATCAAGATAGAATAAACCTGAACGGCTCGAGTTGAGGCGGTGCTGATCCCGTGCAGTGCTTATTTAAATGTAGTGTGGTATCATGTCTGCTATCCCCAAAAACTCTGTGATCAACAACCTGTTCGCTAAAGTGGGGATTATAGTATTTTCTACTATGACTGTCCATAATTTATCTCCTTATATTGAGTGACCGAGGGAACGCTAATGTGACATTACATATAATGCAATATATGAAACCGTCAGCTATGGCCGGTGATTAAGATAATTTTCTCGCTTCGCCGTCAAGGTCTAGGTCTCATATTATATGGGCAAATTTTATTGCTACCTCTGTTTTCGACATTGTAACAATTAACACGCATGATACACCAGGAATTTCCGCAAAAAGCTTGTATCATTCAAATTACTTCAACCATTAATAATGTATACACGTGTTCTTTTAATTATCATATTGAATGATGCTTCAAAATTACTGGGAGCGAGTTTACCATCTATGAAGTAAATATATGAACGTGTATTTTCATAATGTGTTGGTATGACGTAACATTGTAGGATGCACGTGTAACATAAATGATTATGAATGTGTCGGTTTTCAAGGATGGTTTTCTACTTATAAAGAAAAAGAGAGATTGGACAAATATTATTCTGTAAAGTAGCATTTTTTATGTTGCAAACAAGCGTTACCGCTCGCGGATTACTACGCGTGTACTTTGGGTTATTAGATATACGGTTGTGTTTTACTGGGATTACGGGATTCTACATGTCATCTATTTAGAGTAGCATGTGTTCCAAATTGTTTTAAGATTCCGTCGTACCAACCAACCAGATAGGTACCAATTAGTTTGGATTTCAAGATAATCTGCTGCCTAATTAATGTGCTTATTTGGAATAGGAAAGAACATTATTATTTCACAAAACAAAAGATTTTTACAGACGAAATCTTTCTAGTTGTAGGAGATTTTAGTCATTTCTGGGTTTGGGTCTAAAGTCTAGTATCATAGGTAAGTACATCTCAAACTCAAACTCAAACTCAAATCATTTATTTCAATTAAACCATTTACAGGCACTTTTGAATTGTCAAGGAGTCGGTCAGTCAGAAATATGAAGCTAGTTGCCCATTCCAAAGCGTAGTAGGTACCTATGGAGAAGAACGGGCAAGAAACTCCATGGACACTCTTTTAAATAATAATGTTTTTACATATATCTTAGTTACATCGATTAATGTTGACACTATAAGTGAGAACGATGTACAAAAAACCGTACACGTTAAAAGCGTCCAGAGTGCATCAAAACATAATAAAAACAATCCAGCTAATTAATTATTAAAATAAGCCGTGGCAGCTAAGAGATGACCAGTCCCAACTGACGGCGCCCGTTCACGAACATGACGCATGGATCAGCACCATTCAGCTCAACCATTTTGAAGGGAGCTAAATGATCCGACACACGCGCCACCGTCAGCGAGACATTTGAGTGAGCATGCCATACTATCAGCCGCCAAGGCACATTCAAGTCAATCTATGACATTACCCGGTAAATGGTAAAATCATCATCTTAAAAGTTCTTAGGGTTACCTCCTTTACATGGATCGGAATACCATCATTGGCGAAATATTTGTGAGCAAAAATATTCTCAACGTAAAACATAACATCACATCAGAATTTCCCAGAGGGGTAGGCAGTCATTTACCGAGCAGAAATCGAGAATCAGAGAATTGTAAAACATTTCCTTATAACTCTTTATTCAAAAAAACTGAAATAAAATCCGTAGTATCGTGATCTTCAACATGTGCCAATAACGAAAACCCAATACATAGTTTATTGTTTGGGTTCCAACGGAGAGAAATTAGGGAAAGGGCAATGACCGCTATTGCCACGGTAAAGTGGTTCGGGTATAGTAATTCAATGGACGACGAAGGAACACGACCTACTAACGCGTTATGTAGTTTGTGATTGGTTGTGTCGTGTGTCATTATTAGAGGAATGAGGAACAGGTTGAAAGGTAAAGTTCACTCATCCTCTATGGAAAAGGAAGGATCCTCAGACCAGACGGGTGTTGTGTCCAACTGCCCGACGCTTGATGTCGTGACGTTGTGTAAATTTATTTATTTATATATACTTTATTTGTACACCACAAAATGACACAACAAAAAAAAAACATACAATGGGCGGCCTTATCGCTTTCTGCGATCTCTTCCAGGCAACCTTAGTATGGACAGTGATTTATCTGGACATAAAATGGGGCGGTCAGTGGTGCAAGAAATAAATATACATTAAGCTAAAATAGATACACAGATATATACGCTCAAGTTTATCGAGTTGGTCTTGGGTAAGGTCAAGATAGCTGGCATCAGCATAGTCAAGGATGGGTAAAAGAAGCGATTGTGCAAGCGCAATCTTGGTAGCAGTTGGCAGAAAATTACGCAATCTCTTCAAAGATGCAGCGGATGCAAATAGCTTGCGGCTAACTTCCTGTAGCTGGGCAGTCCAAGAGAAGTTCTTATCAATGAATATCCCTAAGTTTTTGCCTTTCTCAATGAAGGGAACAACTCAGTTGTCAAATGAAACTTGAGGAAGAGTCGTCCAGTCGATCCTTGAGACCGTCCTTGAACTGCCTACTACCACAACCTCCGTCTTTATGGGGTTAACCATAAGTCCGTATCTCTTAGCCCAGTCGCATATTCGGGCTAGATCACGATTAATCGTTACGAAAGCCTCGGATAGATTTCCGAGAAAAGCGCGCGAGTAAATTTGTAGATCATCAGCATAAAGATGGTAGGAAGAAATTTGTTCATCGGAGATGGAGTTAATAAAAACTGCGAAAAGTAAAGGGGATAGAACACCACCCTGAGGTACACCGGAAGAAGTATTACACCAGGAAGACAAGGTCTCTCCAATGCAAATACGTTGCCGCCGACCGAACAGGTAACTACGAAACCAGTCAATTACCGATGGAGATATGTGAAGAGAGCAAAGAATGCCAAGCAAAACATCAAAATCAACAGTAATAAAAGCGTTACTGAAATCTAGCAAAGCTAAGACCGTTAGATTGCCGTCTTCCATGGCTGACCTTATATCATCCGTAATGTTCAAAAGCGCCGTGGTGGTGCTATGACCAGGACGGAAGCCAGACTGGAAGGGGTTGAGAAGATTATTTTTAGAGAGGAAAGTGCTTATTTGATTGTGAATTAACCGTTCAAGGACTTTGGATAGGAATGGTAAGACGGATATTGGACGGTATTCAGAAAAGGATGTTGGATTAGACTTTTTAGGTAAAGGAATTATTTGAGCATCTTTCCATGAGCATGGAAAGACACCACTAGATGCAGAAAAATTTTGGATGTGACTAATGGCAGGAAGGATAAGATCTAGCACAGGGACTAACATGTTACGGCTGATACAGTCACTTCCTACTGCATTGGAAGTAATCGAAAGTATGCTCTTCATAACATCACATGCGGCGAACTGACCAAAACAAATGGGGAATAACTGGGAGTCGGAATCTGTATATGTCAGTTGCGCGGTAAACTCTGTTTGCGCGATGCAGGATTTTGCGTGACGTCAGTGTGATGCGTAGTTCGAATGTGCCGGTGTGGATGCCACCACACATGGTGTGGATGCCACCACACATGGTGTGGTGCTGTAATATTCTGGCTACTCGAACTTTTTAATTTTTATCTCAAAAAAAATGTTTATTTCCAAATAGTGCAAATAGTATTACAAAAAATGTAAAACTTTAAAAAACTGCCAAGTTATAAACGTTTTAAAGTAAGTTTTAGACTAGGACAGCACTATCGTAGAAGTGACGTCACGACTACGTAACTTCATACTAGCGCCGTACATTGTCCGTACCGCGCGACAAGGAAAGGAATAATCCCCTCCAAAAACTTTTAAAGCGTGTATCTTCTTCATTTTTACATCGATTTGACAGAATTTTTCGATTATCTCATTTTTACTATGCCTTCTTTGAAATTACATTATTTTTAAGAACATTTTTAATAGTAGTCATCATCCCAATTGAGTTTGTGACTAATCACTTTTGAGAAGCGTCGTGGACGATATGCCTAAACTCCACCATAATTCGATATGGGTAATCAGTGTTGCTTGAAATCGCCTGAAGATTCACTGCGAGGGTCGTGTGTTTATCAACGAGCTATTTAAGTAAAATGTTTGTGTGTGTGTACTCAGTTCGTTGATTACCAATTCGTTCCAAGGAGAATTGGCCGTGATATACTGAAAAATATGGGATTATTTGGTCACAGTATTATTTGGGTCTAAATAACACACTACAATAAAAACCCAGCGGGCTTTTAGGCTAAACCAAGATCTACATAGTCTAATGTTTTGTGGCAGTATATTGTTGTTATTCAATTTTCTTTATGGTTAGGTAAAAAAGAGATAATGCAGCATTTGCGATACATTGTGTATGAATCTCCTTAAGCTTATAAGTGCTTTTGATGAAAATAAAACAAAATCTAATGCCCATATTCCAAGTTAAAACCTCATGATTTCCTTGACTTGACTCAACCTCACTCAGGTTGTTTGTTATTCATAGTTACAATTTTTCTTCTCAAACAGTTTCCTCAGTCGAGGTGAGTTTGAGTTGAGCAACCAACTGTCAAATATCAAGTACCAACGTCGCGGCATGTACCTTGCAAGGCTTCCTTGAGGTTGTCAACAAGGATTCAGCCGATTTTCATAATGATTTTGGAGTGTTTAATGAATATTGACCTATTCGTGACAACCTTGACACACATTCATTCGAGGGACCTCATCATTTCCTTAATCTGACGACTATAAATACCGATTTTGAGGCTCTTCCGATGCACGCCGAGGTTACCACTTAGAATATAGGTGTTTGACTTTGGGGAGAGAATTTCATATTGAGGAGTATAAATAGAGCAGTGGTAGCCCAGTGAGCAGTGGTGGCCCAGTGGTAACGGCCGCGACTTACGAGTCGTTCGTAGGTCATAGGTTCGAACCTAGACAGGCGCTTTACTTTGTGTAATTTATTTTTTCACCACTGCTATCAAAACGGTCAAGGAAAACATCGTGAGGAAACCGGCATGTCTTAGAATCAAATATTCGAAGACATGTGACATCTACCAACACGCACTGGCCTGTGGCTTACGGCCCACTCCCTCTCACAGAAAGGAGGCCTGTGTCCCAGCAGTGGGAACATTACAGGCTGATTATGAGTATTTATATGTTTATTCACTTTCATTTAATGGAAAGCATCAGCCTTTATTTAAAGTTCTTTGGAGCTTTAACCTGAGAGGCAATTCTCTTATTTTTAGAACGTTCGCATTCTAATCTGTCTCAATCTGTCAATAATACATTAATTTTTGACAAGTTTTTAACATTGATTGTCGCTTGATTGCGACTTGAAATTGAACGTTTTTAAAGTACGAGGATTTTATTGGCTCTTCTGTTGTTTGGTGGGCTTTTCCAAGAAAGTGTATGTTAGGTAAGACTCCACTAGACCAAAAGGCCCCCGAAAGACCACTCTTAAACAATACAGTTCATATTATTGATGACCTTCATCTTGTCCTCAGGCCGTGGACGATGGAGACCAGAGCTGATGATGACGAGGCACCCACAGACCCAGCAGCGAGGAAGCTTACGCACCATGACTACACAGAACAGGACTTTGAAGGTAACTTTATGATAATCTATATAATGTGGAGACGACGATAGAACATTAATTTAAACCTCGTGTATCAAATGATGTTCCCAGTCTGTGTACATAAACTCAATCAAATATATCCAATAGTTTAGTCACTATAGCTAGTCAAAGATCGGCAAATCCCATAGGCGGCCCATTACTACTATGTATTTTTTTTATTTTTTTTTCAATGTTTGTATTTACTTGATATTTCCAAAATACTCTTTAGTATTGTCAATGTTTTCATTTACCCGTGCGCAATTATTGCCTCCACATTGTTATATAAATAATAATGAAATGCCGTCCGTTGGTGAGCGCATCATTAGAGAACGGTTGGACCGTTTTAGCAACTTTTTGTTATAAACCGGTCCTAATACGCCGGCCGGATTAGGTTCTTATGGGAAATAAATTGGAAAAGTTTTGCGAAAAAACTGAAAGTCCTTTTTCTTATGGGATTTGAGGACATGATAACGTATGTCGAAGCAGCTAGTATATATTATATATCTTAATCACACGTAACAAATAAAATGATATTCTGCACAAACAAAACGCACATTACATAAATAAATTAAGTAAATTACACGTCCAAAGTAGCCAAAAGCCTCGCAATTAACCAAAACAATTTGACATTTTGTCCATTGCTTGGTGTCATATGAGAGAAAGAGATGAATATAAATGTTGATGGATGGAGAGGCAAAGGAAGACCAGAGAAAAGATGGTCGGATTGTGTGATAAGAAGGGATAAGGAGTAAACAATGGAATGACGGCTGACATGGGAGAGTGGAAAGTAACATGCCAAAAAGGGAGAGGGAGGGAGATGATTATATGCTTCAATCACCAACCAAAGAGAAAATCTTTTAACACTACCTGCTGTGGTGACAATAAAACTTTTTGTGTTGAACAAACAAACATACATAATATCACGCCTGTAATCCCAAAAGGGTTAGGCAGAGGTGTAACTATAGTACACCCACATTTCGCCAGTTATGCTTAAGTCCCATGTAATTTTTTTTTTGATTTGGCAGGAGTGGGATATCCTCATGGACGCCCAGACTGCCTCACTTATGAGCCAGTCTGGGCAGTGCCGGACTCTTACCGGCAAAAATCCACTCCTGCCTTGCCTCTGACATGATCAGAGCCTTTAGTATTTCTTTTGATGTTGTTGTGCTCTTTGTTTTGTTGTGTTGAATTCTTTTAGGGAAAATGGAGAATTACGATGTAGTTGATTCTTTTCCTGAGGTATTCTTTAATTATTTATTTATTTATTCTTATACTAGTGTTTCATTCTGTTCGGTTAACATAACAATTCAAACCAATATGTGATAACACGCCCTTATGCTAATTTATATACTCGTATTATTATTTTGTTTTTATGTTTATAATTTGTTTGAGCTATTTTTGTTGAGATATTTGCTCTGAGTTTTATTAAAGGTACCTACAAACAATTTTTATCTTTAAGTTTATCTACACTATGTTTATGCTATGTCTATCCTAATATATATGACAAAGTCCCATGTAATAGGGGGCAAGCCTATTGCCACCAAAAGGGCATAAATCAGACTCAGACTCCGGGCTGGGCGGGCTACTGAGAAATTCTAGTTAGCTAGAAAAACCGAATAACACTTTGCCCGACCTAGGAATCGAACCCAGAACCTGTGTGTGTTGTGTTTAACTACAATGTAATGTACATTGTTACATGTGCTACAGAAACTTCTGCATCTCTATACTTAAAAAAGTTAAAAGAACTTATGAAAACAACGTTATCCAATCAGCTTAATCTGCTAAGGAGAAGCTTTGGAAATTTGTAAAAGACGTTACAAACACTAGTAAGAACGCTAACTACTCAAATGAACTTCTATCCCTTTATGCCAGTTCGGAACAGTCTCTGGAAAAAATAATTGAATATTTTGTGAATGTTGGTAGGTCTCTTGCCGATAAGATCCGGCTAATAAATCCAAACGCAACAGGCACTAGTGTAGATACCAACTCTGATAATCCCACTGCAATCAATTATTTTGTATTGGAGGATACTGATGAATGTGAAGTAGACCGCCTCATAATTATTTTAAAAACAGATAGATCAACGGAGTTTGACGGGATAAACAATAGCTTTAAAAAAAAAACTTAGTTCCCCCACTTGCTTATTTCAAAGCTACTGGAGAGAACTATCAATAAGTGACTTACTAGATACTCTGAAAATAATAACCTGCTCACCCAATCAGTACGGCTTTCGAAATCCAGTGAACAAGCGTTTAACAAATTCTTAGGTAATGATAATTTGGATAGAAAAAAGAAGTGCCTGGCCATCTTTTTAGATCTACCAAAGGCCATTGACACAATCTCTGTTTCAGTAGTCTTGGCCAAGCTAGAAAGGCTGGGAATCAGAGGCACGCAGTTGAAACGCTTCGAAAGCTACCTTACAAACTGCCACCAGTGTATTAGTGTGGGAAACTTTACCAGCACTGACCGCCTGGTCACACACGGGGTTCCACATCAGGTATCATATTACGGCCATCCTTGTTTATATTATATATTGACGACCTTATTATCTTAATTCTTTCCCAGGGCGAAATCATCTCTTTTGCGGACGATACTGCTCTTCTATTTTCTGCTGAAAACTGGGACGAAGTATTTGTCGCCGCTCAATCTGATTTTAATGCTTTGGGAAAATGGCTAAATGACAATGTCTTAACATTAAAAACCGCCAAAAGTAAATACATTTGTTATAGTAACAAGATCAGACATGGGAATTAACAACGATCATTCCATTATTCCACACGAGTGTACACCGCATGATTTGTGCTCATGTGGTGAACTAGAGCGGGTTAATACCATCAAAGATTTAAGTGTAACCATAGATGCAAATGTTAACTTTAAGGAACACATGAGAATTTTATCAGGAACCTCATACATATCTTTAAGAACCTACCTACTAACCTTTGCTCTTTGCCAGTCTCTCATAACATATTGTATATCCGTTTGGGGATGTGCTCCGAAAACCATACTCAAGTCTATTTTGCCCAACGTGCCTTTAAACCAAAAACTTTTCTCTAATACTTTACCAGTTGTGAGGAGTTCAATCTGTGATACATATTAAAAATAATAAAAATAAATAATTATGCAACACACTTGTTCACATTACAACCCCCCGATTTTGAATACACGCAGAAATTATATGGTTTGTACGCAACAGACCTGTGTTGCGTACAAACCATATAATTTCTTCTAGCACTAAATTAAGTACCAATGTCTTTGATTCCCTTTGTCCCTTTATCTACAATAAACTTAATAAAAATCTTATTATGTATCTACTCAACACAATTCGTTGCAGGAAAAAGGTATCGAAATAACTTGCAACTTCTAACTGTACAAAGATAGACAGTAATTAATATTTATGTTCGCAAAACTCATTATCTATAGACAAATATATATATTAATATATTATATAAATACTCACTTAATCCGCGTATCTCACAAATTCATGTATTCACTCATGAAAAATCAAAAGCACACTCACAAATAGACACACCATCTCACACTCACTCATTCAACAAATCACATAACACAAAGAGAGGTGCAGACCATTAGTACAATCTTAGCCTATTATTTTTCCTTGTTTTAAAAATGCTAGCATGTATGAACTCAAATTTAATGTTATTCGAGGGGTCCAGAAGCTAAACATTTTGTGTACTTTTGTTTTAGCATAGCACTTCACTGTAATTTAATATAAGTAGTTTTGATGAAATAAAACTTTTATTATTATTATTTAATAATCTGTACAGCTCTTTCCCAACTGTGTTGGAGTTGGCTTAAAGACCACTAGTTTTTTTACATGGAGCGACTGCTTATCTGACCTCCACAACCCAGTTACTGGTTATCATGAACCCCTGTGTAAGACTGGTTGTCAATGACAGCCGAGAACAATGGCTTTACGTGCTTTCAGAGGCACGGCGGGGTCTCGATATGTAATGAATGGTCACCCAGCCACGAACCAACCGCGGCAAGCTCCTTTCATACTTTCGTGTCAAGTATGAAATTGGACAATTGTGAAAGTGTAGTTCAACCTTCCGCAGTCCCGTGCGGCTGTTATTATATAGCCACGAGCTGATTTTATAGTCAAGAGCCTATAACTTTAAAACCAATAATAAAATCGGACAATTAAAGTAAAAAAAAGGTAATTGAGAAATCTCCGGCCATAAACAAGAATAGGGTAGTCTATAAACAGAAAATAAAATACTAGTGACGGATTTCTTAGAAGAGCGTAAGTAAAGTATAGCGTTATTTATGTCAAAGAACCTAATCCTAACCTAACCTAACCAGTGCGCTGGTAACCGCCCTCACGGGACACTGTTACGATCGCCCTGAGAGAAGCCGAGAACTGAACGAAGTGGAAAAACATCGTACATAAAGCACCTTCAGTAATGAAGTAAGCCACCGAGAAGAGATGTCATAGAAGTTTACGACAGCTTTATTTTAGAATACATGTTTCTTTTACCTGTATCTTTTTCTCGAATTAGAAGCGGCAAATTTTTTACCTTCTTTACATCGTAAGTCATCATCTGCGTAGACTTTTTAAAGGTTCGTAGGGTCGGATTCCAGTGTAACCGAATGGAGCGAATGGTAAGACGGTTTGTCAGACTTTTGGGGTTCTGGCTACCCGTAACGACTGTCAATCAAAGATCTACGAATGTCAGCCGGGACCGACGGCTTTCAGAGGCACGGAGGGGTCTCGATGTGTAATGGATGGTCACCCAGCAACGAACCAACCGCGGCAAGCTCCTTTCATACTTCCTTGTCAAGTATGAAATTTGACAATTGAGATGATGACTTATATTAAAAATGTTCATAAAAATAATGTAATTTCAAAGAAGGCTTAGTAAAAATGAGATAATCGAAAAAAAAAACAGTTAAATCGGTGTAAATTTGAAGAACACGCTTTAAAAGTTTTAGGAGGAGATTATTGCCGTCCCTGTCGCGCGGTACTGACAATGTTTGCGCTAGTATGAAGTTAAACAGTCGTGACGTCACTTCTACGATATTGCTGTCCTTGTCTAACAATTATCTTAAAACGTTTATATCTTGGATTTTTTTTAAGCTTTTGCACTTTTTGAAATATAGTTTGCGCTATTTGGAAACAAACAGTCTTTATTTTGTTTTAAAATCTAAATTACAATATAAAATATATAAGATAAAAATAAAATAAATATGTAATGTACAAATGTATACAAAAAAAAAGAGGGATAGAGCTCATAGGGCATCAAAAAATACGTCCGCATCGCTGTCAACGGGACAAGTACCCAAAAGGCTGGCAGCATTGCCACGTTGGATGGCAATGCTTATCCTTTGGGCAAAAAATTGGCCAGCCCTCTGGTCACGAGAAGTGTCGACCAAGCGTTTGGCGATGTCCCGAAATAACTGATGAGCACTCTGACCCCAAGGACCTAGTGTTTCAACCCCAAACGGTTCAAACATATAGCTCCCAATAAGGTTGTTATAGTTGCGCCGTTTGAGGTTTTCTGCTCCTGCAGCAGCCGCCCCGGCACAGCCCGCCGTGCTAGGAAGATGAGATGGCGCGAGGGTGTCGACACAGGTTGCATCCCACACCAAAGGCCTACCCAACTTCCAAGGCATTATGGTCATTCCATCTGGCCTCTTCCCATCGTCACGTGCCAAGCCATTGGGTTCTAAAACAGCTGGCACCCCGGCGGTGACAAGAGCCCGACGGATGATGTCATTAATGCTGGCGTGCCGTACCATACGACCAGCGCTCTTGCTGCAGGAAAGGCCATGGTGTCCGAGGCAGTTGACTGCTTCACCGCATTGACAGCGATGCGGAGCCCCGCAAGGAGCGCCCAGACGCAAACAAGTAGCGAGCCGGAATGTGGAGTCACAGAGCAAAGTGCCTATGTTGGATGACGGTAGCGCCTGAAGCCAGAGGCCCGACTCCCATTCACCCACAGCCAGCAGGCGGGCACGCTCGGCAGTATTGGTGGACGTATTAATAAGATTATTCCGTACCAACCTGCAGAGCGGCTCATCCTACTGTCTCTGGGAAGACGGGTTCTCGGGCAGAACCGTGTCCGGGCAAGCCACTTTCCAGGCGTATACCGCATCGGTCAAACACGGCACTTCAGAGTTAACCTGAGAACGGGCTAAGATTCTTGTGGTTAACTTTTCGGTGCTATGGACCGAGGACAGGAACGCCGGTAGTCTTACACTGGAAATTTTGCGGACGCCGACCCCACCAAAACGAATGGGTAGTGTGGCTTGCAGCCACGCACGGTCGTCCAATGCCACATTTAAAATGGATGTTAGAGTATTTCGAATAATATGATCGATTTTTTCTAAAAGGTGTGACTGCTTCCATAAAGAGGAAGAGCGGAGAAAATACATAAAATTTGGACCTAAACATCAATATCTGATAAGGGTGAATGCCGAATGTAAATTAATTTTAGAAAGTCTCTCCGAAATATCGTTAAAATGTTTAATTTTTTCGTCAACGAATTGTGAAAAGCTAGCTGTCTTCTAAAATTGGGGAACCTAGGAGATGTAGTGAACTTTTGTTGTCAATTCTGTTGTTGAAACAACAGAATTGACAACTCAGCACTTCACAAATTGGTTTAAAGTAGTCGCAAGTTTCTGCCTGTATAGCAAAAAGCTTGTTCGTTGTACATCGCTCGCGTGGACTATTAAATACCAAATCTTAGAGAGAGAGAGTTTTAATTACGTGACGAATGAATGAATGAATGAATGAATGAATGAATGTAAGTGGCTCTTTATTTTTTTTTGACGTTTAAACGTCTTCCTTTACACACAGATAGACCATGACTTATGTAAGGACATTAACTACTTTACATCCTGGATCGCAGACAAAGTCACGGGCAACACAACAGCTAGTGTGTTAAATAAGTGGTTTTTCATACAAACGCACCAAGGAAAGATAATACAGGGTGATTATGAGAGTGTAGTACCTACTCATGTAAATAAATTGTTTTTACTATGAGGCCAACTTTGAAATATGTAGTAAAAATAATAGCTTGTTCCGTACATTTTGATCGGGTACGTATTGCACTTTGTAAGAAAGAGCTGTTTTTTTCTCATATTTTAAGCGTTGGTCCCATAATAGAAGTTACTCATTTTCATTCGTAGTTACTACACTCTCTTAAAGTAATGTTCCTCGTTACACCCTGCTTAGCTGCGTAAGGGTTTGAAACACATCATTATAATCATCATCATCATCATCGTCGTCATCATCACCATCATCGTCATCATCACCATCTTCGTCATCATCATCACCATTGCCACCACGATCATCATCTTCATCATCATCGTCATCACCGTCATCGTCATTATCATCATCATCACTGCAGCCGAAAGACGTCCACTGCTGCACGCGTAGCATGACCACTATTGAAACGCGTTTTGTCGACGGGAGAATAGACAAAATGACAGATTTCTTTTAATCATCTTTCACTTTGTCTATTCTCCTCGATAAAAGCTGGTAATTCTACGCGTGCTGGACATAGGCCTCCTCCAAGTTTATCAAGTTCTCCCCAAGAACGGTTTTGTGATTCAAGCATGCAGCGGATTCCTGCAGCCTTCACCGGGTCATCGGTCCACCTTGTGGCAGGCCATCCAACACTACGTCTTCCTTTACGCGGTCGCCACTCCAGAACCCTTTGGCCCCATCAGCCTTCTGTTCTGCGAGCAATGTGCCCTGCCCCTGCCACTTAAGTTTGGCAATTCTTCGGGATATGTCGGTTCTCCTGCGGATCTCTTCATTTCTATGTCGATCACGTAGGGAAAATTCAAGCATAGCTATTCAGGGCATTATTAGATATTCTAATAATGTCCTTTGGCAATGCATATTTCACTACAACGTCAATGCCCATCACAAAGGGCCTTCTAATAAAGCCCTTTTTGATCTTAGAAGGCCCTTTGTGATCGACCACGATGACAGGATCAGGGTCCCCTAATAATATGAGACCGCAATACTGCCGCTATGAGACAGCATAACTGCAAATCTTGTAGTAGTACCCCAGCCTACACTTTGCCTTATACAAGCGTAGAGATATGTTATGAGTTTCTACACTCCATTATTCACACTACATTGTGGACACAGACATAGCAATTTAAAACCACAACAGATCAACTTACAATTTTCTGTAGTTGACAGTTACAAGTTACAAGTGTGTTAAAACAGTTGAGATGTTGTTTGCTGTTGGTTCCCCTTTGTGTCGTAAATTCTAGGATAAAATAAATTTTCAAGAACTTGGAACTAACATAAAATACAACATAACATCACGCCTTGTTTCCCCCAAGGGTTGGGCAGATGTGTACCTATAGCACACCCACATTTCGCCAGTTATGTTTAAGTCCCATGTAATAGGGGGCGAGCCTATTGCCATCTACCGGGCACAAATCCAGACTTCGGGCTGCTACTGAGAAATTCCAGATAGAAAAACCCAATTACACGTTGCCCGACCTGGGAATCGAACCCAGGACCTCATGCTCAGCAGTAGCGATTGGAACTGTTGCTAAGTTTCAACCACAGTAAATGTTGATTGCCCATTTAGTCACCTGTTTTTGAGGGGTGATTCTACACAACTTCACATAACTGTATTATTGAGGATGTAAATTTAGTTGCACATTTATAAATATTTAAATTGCAATGCCCTACCAGGAAAGTAAGTTCTAAGAACCTATCCATTGTTAACATCTTCAAAAATTCTGTTGATATTTCGCAATAAAACTTTTGTAATGAGCACACTTATTCATTATTGATTTTAACTTCACTAACGACCCGGCCCTGTTTTGCACGGTTTTTACGTTTTGACAAAACATCGAGACTTCGTCACTTTATCAAAGTTCAATATTAATGTGTAAAATACAAAAAAAAACGGAGTAAATTATCTAAATGATTCCGAACCCTGCATCAAAATCCATTCGCTTATTTCAATCCATGTAGAAGTTGGTAAAAAGGCCATAAATATGTGGGTAGGTACTACTTTTGTTCGTGAAGCATAAATCTATATACCAGATATAGACTTGCGAGAAGTCTAATCCTTACCACATATGGCTTTTTTTACCAATCCAAAAAACCTCAATTAGGTTATTATAACATCAATCTACGTTAGATAAGGAAACAATATGTCAACAGCAATCGTGATTCTAAAAAGCGCAATCATTCAACTTAAACCATTAAAAGTCCATCTGCTGGGGTACGTCCTTCCCTAAAATTAAAGAAATTATAGTCACCATGCTGAGCAAAATGGGTTAATAACTGCGTAGTTACATAGCAATTAATTCTAAATTCTGAACTAAAATATTTATTCAACAGTTCCTACTAGACAAATATTTAGAAAGGAATTTAATATTAAATGATAGGCATATTTCCTTTGTTACTGATGATGTTTTTTGAATAATAATAATATTAGATCACTGTTATTTAAAAACTGTCTGGTCATTAAAGCTCTGATTCTTGTATGTTAATTAATAAATTTGTAAAAAACTTGGGGGTTTTATCGAAATATGTTAATAAATATTAGAAATATCTAAAACAAAACAGAAAATGAAGTTTTGTACCATTTGTATACACCTAGCATATACATAGTGTAAAAATACATAATTTTTCGGAATTTTGAAACATCGTATCCAAGTTCTTTTTTTTTTTGTAAAATTCGTAATGTAAAGCACGTTTTCATTAATAATCAAAATAATATGTTATTTATTATCATTACTTTGTGGGTTTACTATAGGTGCACCTCTGTCTGCCTTCTGCCTAACCCTTGTGGATACACAGGCATGATGTAATATGTCATTATGTATTATGTATGTATGTAGTTTATTTTAAACTTGACGTTCAACATTCATTTTCTAAAGAGTAAACAATCACAAAGAAACTTAAATTTAAAAACAACAAAAACACGTCAAGCTGACTTCAATAATATTCTCCACGAGTCTAAACAATAAAAATCTTACGGAAACATTTTCTCTTAATCTGCAGAACGACGTACAAAATAAATACTAAATAAAACTGCAAAGTAACATTTCAAATAATTTCAGTAATATTCCTAGAACATTCTCTTTTTATAATGACAGGTCGAGCGAAAGAGAAGGAAGATTGTCTTTGAAACCATGGTGGAAATTGGGTCAGGGGGTGAACGAATGGGATAGGGGAGCCGAAGTCCCATTTGCTGTTTATACTTGTATCTTTTCTTGATAACCAGTGTTATTTTTAGAGTAGTGTAAGTCTGATTGTAGAGTGTTTAAAATCAGTAGAGTAGGCAAATGACTCGATTTAGAAAGTATGTCAAATAATGTTTATAAGTGTACATTTGGTACAAACTTCTCAGTTTTCATTATGCCCGTCTCAAGCGTTTTACATTGACTATTTTAAATCAAACCTTTATGGTGTGCTTTGGCTGTCTCAATCCTTATTCCATTGCATTTGAAGTCAGCTGTCCTTGCCAGGAAAATCCGTGCTTGGGTTTCGAGATCGAATGTTGCCTTGAATGTATTTGGTATTTCTCTACACCTTCTTACCAACTATATTGAATGTTGGTCGTTCTGTGAGAACTATTGATTGCAATGTTAGTGTTACGTTTTTATGCTCGAAGCATTTTGGGAGGAACGAAAACAAATAATAAAAGCCTAACCTATGCCAATAGCAATCATACTATAAGACGTAAACGTTTATTTTCTATTCACAAGTTATGTACTTAATACTAATATTATAATGATAGTAGTGCACAAACAAGGAGCTAACGTTGTGAGAGACTGGTGCCTGAAGTAGGTTAATACAAAAACCTGTATAACAGGTCACCAGGGCCCTCCCGCGGCTAGAAGCCTATAAAATGCAGTATACTTAACTAAGGTTTAAACAGGAAACAAAATACCCAAAACGAGAAAACAAAAAATACAAAAATTACTAAAGGTTTGTGGAAATACCAGAGTGTGTGTGTAACTAGTGAAAGTGAATAAAAGAGACTGATTGGAGAGTGTATGTGAGGGGTTTCTTGAGTGAGTGTGATGCGATTAAGGTTGATGGTATGAAGAACCAGCATAGGGGATGAATAATAAGTAGAGCAAGTCTATCTGAGTGGGATCAACAAATTCTCAGTTCCCTGATAGTCTGGAGTTTTCAAATAGTTAGTGACTGAAATTTTACATTTGTGTTTAGTTTGAGGATAGAAAGAAAGAAAGAAAGAAAAATTGTTTATTCTGCACAAACAAAACGCACATTACAAAAAGTTGACTTATATTACACACATCCACAGTAGCCAAAGGCCTTGTATTCAGCATTTAAAAGGTTTGTAATTTTGTCCATTGCTTGATGTCACTCAGCACCAAAGACAATACACATTGCTCTGTTTGTGTTGCGACACTGGCAAATGACAATAAAAAGGATAATATTTAGGATAAAGGATATATATTTAGGATTTTATTTATCTTGTTGTAAAGAAACGGTCCGAGAAAGAAGAAGAAATTACGCAAGTGTGCAGTTATAGTGCGTTTTCACGTGCATTTTGAATTTATTTATCTTGTTATACAAGATATAACTGTTATTATGTAAAAGAATATGCAGTTTCCATTTGGAACCCATACTATGGCAAATACATCGACATGATAGAAAACGTAGATTTCTTCGTGCAATGCACTACAGGTGCCACAAAATTTATCTACCGTATAACCAGTTGCTCAGTAAATACAGGCTTTTGACGCTCAGCTCTAGGCGTAAACAATTGGAGGCAATGACATTGTACAACATTGTTAACGGCAATTTGGATGGTATTGATTTAAATAATTTATTATGCTATGCAGTCCCCAGAACTGTCCATAGACGGCAGGTGTGTGCAGGCAAACTCTTTGCAGTAGGTACCTGCCGATCTAACACTGGTCTACTTTCACCATTTCGGCGAATGGCAGCAACCTACAATAAATCATTTGAACACATAGACATATTTGCATGCTGTTTGAAAAGGTTTCGTAGACTTGTGTATGAGACACTTGAGCTCTTAGACTAATTGTTTGTTGTTGTTTTTAAAATACTTTTTTCTTTTTTATTGTTTATATAACATTAGTGTAACTGCCATGTATGAACAGTTTACCTCCTAGTGACTTTAGTTTTATTTATTAATAGTAATCTGTGAACAGCGCTGTGGGCTACATTATTATTTAAATAACTTATGTTTTATTTTCTTTGTTTGTAATATTGCATAATGTAGCTGTTTGTTGTTCCTATTTAATAAAATAAAATAAAAATTAAATAACTATTTTGGAATAGTTCTACTTTATTTAGAAAATAACAAATAGAAATTAGATGTTATGGCTAAGGAAACAGCCACTTAACTGTAAAATGTCTTAATCGCGAAAACAATAACCCGGAATAATCGCTACGATAAATAATAATGGAGCCACTTTATCCCCGTCATCCAAGCAGTTCTCGTAAATACAACCTCGTAAACAGTTCACACCGTGTCACGAATAGCAATTGAAGAAAATCAATTTCTTTTCTAGCAAAAATAAAGAATAAAACTCACACATTCCAACTTGTTAATACAGAATTTTCTTTGCTATATGTAATTAATTGGGTTAGTGCAAGTCGTTTCCAAACCGTTGTCAGCTGATATACGGTTCAATTTAAGTCTGAAGTTAGTCTTAGGATATCGATCTCAAAAGCCGGTGAAAATTGCTTGCTTGCATTCTAAAAGGGTTCGTTACATGTCGCAGTATGTGGTTTGGTGTGGCAAGAAAACTTCTGTGCAATATGAGGTTGTCTGTTAATACTTCTGGATATTTGACCTTCTTTTTTCGTGTCGTCACGTACTATGAAAAAATTGCAACTTGGTCGGCTGATGTTTGATCTTTTATAATGGCAGTTGTGTTTTATAAGTTTATGTTATTTTAGGCCTGCTTTGTGACTTTCGCCTTAGTCATATAGAATAAACATAATCTTAGTTCGGTAAATTGTAGGAAACACCAAAACGTGCATATAAAAAGAACCGACAAGTGCGATAAACTCGCACTTGTCGGTTCACTCGCGTGGCTAGGGTTCCGTACGATGATGTTACCCACATAAAATATTTCATGTAAAGTAGGTTGCCAAGACATAGATTAAGTTAAAAAGTTATCAGTTCTAATGAAGGGCCAAGCCCCTTATTCTACAAGGCTTAACTCTGAAACCTTACATCTTGGTCAAAATGTACGGATTTGTCGTTTTGTGTCGGTCACACAGATACTCCTATGGGCTAATGGTAAGAAGTTAAGTCACTGGTTAATGCAATAGTTAAATGGAACGGCCAAGACATACATTTTGACCAAGTTGTAAGGTTGATAGAGTTAGGCCTTGTAGAGTTAAGGGCTTAGCTGTACACACAGCTACATATCAAGCTATACATTTTCAGTATAATCTGATCTCGCATTACGGATGTGTTACAATGAGAAGTCAGCACATGTCAATTTAATTATGTTATCATTTTTAGTGTGTGATAAAACCGTGTTTTTTGTGTCTTTAAACTATGGATTTTTATTCGTTATTTTTAGAAATTTTGTTGATAAGTCTAGTCAACAGAATTATTACTTGAGTGGTTTACTAGGAGCCACTGAAGAGTTCCACTATCACCTCTTGGCTCCGTCATCAGACCGTTAACACCAAAATCAAAACAAATCTTATGACCCAAAAGTCGAAGAAATTATTAGTAGAAATTGAAGAGTTTCACTATACACCTCCTGGCACCATGTAACCATCTCCAATCTATTGAACTCGTCAAAAGGTCGAGTCCAAACTCGAGCGGTTCACTAGTAGCCACCGAAGAATTCCTCTGTCTCTGTCCATCTCCTGTCTCCACCACCAAACCGTCAACACCAAGTGCAATCTGCAATAGATTGCACTCATCTAAACAAATCGTGTGAACCAAAAGTCGAAGTAATTACCAGTAGCCACTGAAGAGTTCAACTATATAACTCCTTGCTCCATCGTCAGACCGAGGTTGCCTAAGCCCAATGTATTGGACTCGTCAAAGCGAATCATATGAGCCAAAACTCGAGGGGTTTACTAGTAGCTGTTCCACTATCCACTCCCTGGCTCCTTCATCGTCTTCACGTTCACAATTATTAAAATAATATAATAATTTACAAAGTAAACTTTCAGGACATTGAATATATAAAGTCCATTAATGACAATGTGTATATAAAAATCCGGAAATAATCTTGATCAGATCATTTGAGGACCATGTAGACTGGTGTCTGAAATGGTCTTTTGAGGAAAGAACCACACAGATTTGAGTGGATCTGTCCAGTCAGTGCACGCATTCGTCAGAACTAAAGGAGTTCAATGTTACTGCCTTTAATGTTGCTACCTTTAATAACAAATGGAAGTGGGTATACCGATTATCCGTAAAAAATACAGACTTGCACCTTCCTTTAAGAGGGTTGGAGAATGAAAATACTTTTTTTGTGTGCAGAACTTAACCTGCAAACCAAATGTTAGCTTTTCAAGACTTCAGGAAGTACCCTAGAGGTTTTATTTAATATAAAGACCTGTACGCCCCATTTCGAGGGTAAAAGGGTGAATGTTCCTTTTTTTATGCTTGTGTACAAATCCTGGCAATCATACCAAATTTCAGCTTTCTAGTACTTCGGGAAGTGCCCTAGAGGTTTTGATGAGCGCGTGAGTGAGTCAGTCAGTGTTTACACTGACTGACTCACTCACACGCTCGCACAGCTAGACACATGAAACGTTGTGTATTTTACAAGTCCGCTAACTTCATTTTATCTTGAGAATTAGATCTCTATAAGCATTCTCCAGGCCGAAGCTATGAGGATATGAAAATACGACGACGCGCTTCGGGAAAAGGTAGGTAGTGCCCGTGCTTTTCGTTTTTCGCTCGTCTTGGAGGGAGTACTACCGTATCCCCAGATCCCAAAAACAAACAAGATTTACTACGTTATCTCAAAGTCAGACTTCTTATAGGTTTTCCTAGTAATCTGTTTGTTATGAACAAATTCCTGCATTTTTACTGACAGACAGAAACACAAATGATCCTATAAGGGTTCCGTTATGATTAGGACGTACGGAACCTTTAAAATAGAAATAAAAAAGTACATCGAAAATAAATACATTTTCCTTTCACCTTTATATAAAGTTCTGGGAAGAAAAATGGAGAAAGCTTTGAGAAACATTTATTGTTAAAAGTTGACTCGGCTATAAAAGCAATTTACGTTCTTTTCTGCCGCACGTTGTCAACGACACTTTTTCCGTTTACATTTAAGCTCTTGGAGGCATTTCAAGGAACAAAGGCTCAGGTTCTAAGCCACTTACTAGAATTTTCAACGGTTTACTGGAAAAGATATTGGAAGGAAACTCTTCTAGTAGGTACATACTATTAATCATTTTTAAAAGTATGAAATTGAGTTACTGGTTTGATATTGAGTCAACAATGTCGTGATGGCCCAGTGGTTAAGGCCTCGTTTCTCATGTACGAGGTTATGAGTACCAATGAGACTTCTTCAATTCATATATGGACTTTCTGAGTTTATAACATAACGGACATTGGTCTAGGAAAACATCGCGAGGAAACCTGGATTAATAGTTAGTATAAGTCTATAATCGCCAACCCGTCTTTAGCAAGCGTGGCATCAATACTCGTGCCTTCTCCATATGAGAAGAGACCTTCGCCCTGCAGTTGAAGAATATTGTTTCTCACTTTAACACCTGGCATTTACAGAATCTCACGGGTACAAACCAGAATAAGATTCTAGTAACTATTGTTAGAAGTTAAATTGCTCTGGACTGTAGTGAAATTATTATCTTAGTCTAGTTGTTAGAATTTTGTTACTATGTGGCAAGTGTTTCCTATGGCAGCTTTTTGTAGTGTTATGTATGTATTTGGATAGTTTGAGTACATTAAAACTATTGAATATTTGTTTCGGGATAACACCTGTTGTTGATATTAATATTGGGACTATAGTTACTCGATCTATTAATTTACCAAACTGGTAATTTCCTCTTTATACCTACGTTATTCTGTATACTTCTAACTTGTTCTGTGATAGTTTTGACGTCAATACGTCTTTAAATTCGCTGTCATAGTAGGACATAAAAAAAAGATGACACTGAAATCGGGGGATACAGTTTGGTGTTGAAGCTATATATCTATCAGCTACTTCCATAATATAATTACACCATCCGATAGCTAAACAATCAAATAACTTATTAATGCCGAGTTAGGACTTTGACGGCTCGACCACTACCCACCCCAGAAAATATTACTCGTTACGTTCACGTATTCACGTAAGATACAGGGCCGTGTTCACGACACAAACACACCCCTTTTTTGTATGTTATTACTATTCGGAACAGCTACATTATCTTTAAAAAACAAGTGTGTGTGCTACTTTATCAACTAGTGTTATAATTGTGAAGTCTATTGTTATATACCGGGTGTTAAAAGACTATTCACGAAGCAAGAGAGTCACTTGTACTCCCCGACATAGTAGTCATTTATTTGTACTGGAGCATACCTGGAAACCCTCTGGACGGAGATATTAATGGTCAAAAGTCCAACTTTTACAGACGAAAACCAGTTATTTGTATTATTATAGTTCGTCCCAATAGGAGAGAAGAAGTTATGTTCTTATGTCTAGGCTTTTTAAAATATCGAAGGAAACGAAAGAGGATTTATATGAGTCAGCTTTCGAACGCGCGTCTCCGCGATTTAAAAGATTTTATTTTAAAGCACCTGTTTGGCTTGCCAGCTTCAAGCTTAGGTTTGTAGATCTATTTTATATATAACTTATATTTTAATGCTGTGAATAAAATATTTTAATAAAGTCTAAGATGGACGTAAATCCCCTACACATGCAATCAACAAGATGATCAATGATTGACCACTCTCAGCATGAGACTGTTAAAGTCTTTTGACTTGCAGATAATTTTATTATTGTACTTGTAATACTGTTATTGGTAAAGATTAATCAAATACTCGTACCTATTTACATACTAAAATTACGCCTAAAGTGATAGACCAAATAATTGCATATTATTAAAACTCCTTACATCATTATGTTAATCAGGGCAAGCCCAGTCACGCATGCGTGTGAAAGTGCAAACGATATCAATGCTACGCTCGTTGCTCCCGCACAAAGCCAATATCACAACTGTGTGAAGTGTCTGAAATAACATAATTGCGATACGCCCACGAGCAGCATCACAATCTGCAGGTATGTAGGGTTATATGTAGGTACCTATTTTATTGGGATAATTGTTTTGTTAACACATGTCTCTGGGTTGCTACTGAGACATTTCTGATCAACTAACTTGCTTTTGGAAACTAGAGTTTCCAAAACAAAAATCGAGCTTTGCTTCTGGCAACTACATTTCGAACGAAACAAAACTCTATTTTAAAGAGCATAAGGTTTATTACAGGTTATTTTAAACAGTAAACGAAAAGATGTTCACATGATTGCAACATAACAGAAATAATATTATTGAAAATTAATAAGTGAAGTTGTGACTCGGCCATTTTGTGTTTTTATTGCTTATTTGTTATTGTACGCCAAGCGTGCGTCGTCGTGAAACAATGTCAAAAGTATTATATTTAAATGTTTATTACTAATATAATGGTACCAAATTAATCTAGAAACCCTGTTCTATGACATTTCAATATTTTATTCAGTGATACTAAGTGAAATGCGCGTGAAATGTGCTAAAATCTAAATTGTCGAACGCGTTTTCGGTATTTTTTTTTGTTTACGTAAGTATTTTAAAGTGGTAATTTATCATAATTACTTAATCCTGCCTTAAAGTTTAGACATAATACTAATCATGAAAAGTTCAAGGTCAAGTACTCGTAAATGTTGTCGTATGTATTACGAGTATTGTCTCGTTTATTATAAATCTTCCAATATTTTGTAGTATTTTGCTACAAATATAAACAAGAGGATTAGATCTTTAACAAATGATTGAAACCGGTTAAATAAAAGCAACTGACGTCGTAATTTTTATTTTGAAATCTCAATCTAAACATAGAAAAAAAAATGCCTACTCTTTATTTTCCTAGTTAGATTCTGTTTAGAAATTATCATATTAGAATCTTGTTAGCCCTTTAAACGCTAATAAACTGACCTTTCGCAACATTTTTCTATTTGTTCTAGGTTTGTTTTAGCGGTGAATTGGTAACTGCGGGTTTATTATTTAATTTTTTAAATTAATATTTTCTTCCACTATCATTATGGTTTCTTGTTAAATAGTACAAATAACTATTCTAGTTTATAAAAAACATGTAAAACTTGTACCTATCGCGCAACATTTTTCACAATAACACGTTATGCGAATCAAACCGGCAAAATATACTCGACCTTGACTTTGGTCTCACATAAAGTACTATACACAACGCTTAAAACAATAACAAACGTTCCTTTGTTCCTTATCTTACCCGCTACTCTAAACATTAAACAAAAGAACGCTAGACCATTTGGAGCGATCGTAAATCAAGTTTTGTCGCGCCCGCCCGGTCGGGTGTCATGTGTCTTATTTTTGGCAACGGTTTTTGTGTTTTTTTTTTTTTTAATCGAAAGCAAGGCAGCGGTGATAGAAAACCCCAATAACACTTTTCCCGACCTGGGAATCGAACCCAGGAACCCTCATCCTCAGCAGTAGCCGTTGCGACCAATAGGCCAACAAGGCAGTTAAGACAGCTTTATAAGAATATATTTACTATCACCAATATGTCAACAGCCACACGGGTCGATCGATCAACTTAACTATGCTTGCTGTGGTCCGTGGATGGATGTTGTTCCTGGCAATCATTCGTGGTTCTTTGACAGTCAGAAAGTCAACCAGTCTTACCAAGGGGTATCGTATTATCCAGTAATTGGGTTGTGGATGTCACATAGGCAGTCGCTCCTTGTAAAATACTGGTATTCAGCTGGCAGATGATGATGATTTTTTATTCATGAGGTTCATAGTTCAACTTCTAGAACACTGTTCGGTCGATGTTTGAGATAAATAATAATATTTACACTATTCAATATATAATAGGTTTGTTATAACCTTGAAACCTGATCGTGTTCAAAGTCCATTACGTGGCCTTTCTCACAAATGCAAACACGACGATGATACGATATTCCATCATGGAATGCCAGTGCCTATCTTCCGGCTTCATCATCAGACCTTGAAACCTAATCGTGGTCAAAGTTCATTACAAGACTTTTCTAAGAAATCCAAAACAGCTATGATACGATTTTCCATCATGTTTTCCATCAAGTTCCAGTTCATATCTTCCGGCTCCATCATCAGATCAGTTAGACAGTACCATATTATTGTGTTGTCATCAGAACTACATACAGCTGCCAATTTTCATTACGCTACGACCCTTGGAAGATGGCTAAATTAGTTACCTTAGATTCCATTACATAGTTAGTTACATACAGGTCGACCTATTTAAAGCGTGTAAAAAATACAGTCTGTATGGCTTGGGTCCTGCCGGGGTCGCAGGTTGTTCGACAGAGATATTGTGGCCCCGGCACAGGCAACTAAAGGAACACGGGTGGGTTTCAGTCAGTAAAAGTCTGACACGCCCTTCCGCTCCACCTAGAGCGGGAGAAGTCATTTGATGATTTCCCACGAAAAAAAAAGGCTTGGATGGTACATTCTCATTTGACATAAAATGTCAGAAAACAGGAACAAAAACGTCTGATAATCGACCTAACAACTCCATGAGGTCAATAAATTATTAAGGAACGAAGACTCAGAAAAGCATTTAAACTTTAAGAAAGTTAAATAACTCTTAGCAACCCTCAAACCCATAAAGCTGTTCGCGGAAAGGTCAAGCACTCGTTCTTTAGTTTTAAAAGAACTCTGAGGTAGCAAACAACTAGAGCGCGGTATGAATGGGCCGCTTTAATCACCAACGCATTTTAGAAACTAAGGGCTAGCATAGTGAGAAATAATATCCAGTTTCAACTCGTTTCAGAAAGTTCGGGTTAACTTACCCGGCAGATTGATTCATGTGATTTCATAGACATTCAGTTATATTTTTACTATCTCGTAGGTAGGCATCATGATATGTGGTTTGAGTAGGTTTTTCGTTTTATTATTTAATTTTCTTTACTTAGATTCTTTTACATTTCGTGAATGTGAGAACATTGTAGGCCTTCTAGACTGCAGATTTGTAGACCATTTTGTACCTGGTACTTGTTGACAGGCCTACACTGGCCTCCCATACCTATAAACATATACATACCTATAAACATAAATACAGGATAAGTTTCTTAACCAGTGCCCAAACTGCAACTAAGAATTCAGAACATTATTGTCCCCCTAGCGTAGACTATAACTAATATATTTGTAACTAAATTATTTAAAAGATTGTCAGTGTACAAGTACATTTAAAAAATTAAAATAAAAGGGCGGAGACCTGGTGTCCTGAAATACAGGCCTAGAGCTTAGTTTAGGCACCAGCCTCTCACAATATTAAAGTGTTGTCTGACTCTGATACCATGTATTATGTATTTTTATAATAGTGTGGTGAGAAAATAAATAAATAAATGCATTGAGATTGAGTTTGAGTTTTGAAACATTTTTTTTTTTTTAGGATCGATCGAAGATTCTTTTCTATGTGGTTAGAATCTTCGGTCGATCCTAAACTCCAAGCAACTATTATCTCTTTATAGTGCTTTTGCCAATCGCTCCTGACATACTGCATCACTTCATGGGTGGAACGTTTAAAACTAACCTTTTAGCACTTAAGAGGGCTCAAAGGGCAGTCCTTAAAGTTGCACTATTCCTTCCTTACCGTCATCCCAGTGTAGAAGTTTATAAGTCTGCTAAAATACTCTCAATTCGTTAACTTTTTGTTCTCCATGTTGCTTTGAAACAACGATATCTTATTCCTTTTATAAATACCGTTCATAACTCCGACATGCGAAGAAGAATAAGGAATATATGCCAACGTAAATCAGTAAAATCCAAATTTGCCCGAAATTACTTTTCTTTTCTTGGCCCATTTATATTTAACAAACTAAATTATTTACTCTCTGCTCATAATCCAAACAAAACAGTTTTTAAAATAAATATATCTAACGGGCTTATTACATTGGATTATACACAAATTGAAGATCTTTTTAAAACCATATCTTGACATAAAGAACAATGCCCACTTCCCATACATTTCAAAACCTGATAATGAAAGTTTATGTATAGTTATAAGGTATAGTAGAAACACTACCTGTAAGTTTAGAAAATAATGTCATATGGTCATTTTCACAATTGAAACGCCACGAAGTCCAAAAAATATTAATTATACTTTTTAGGTTAGGATTTGTCGTTATAAAGAAATAAATGTGCTAGAACGAATTATTTAAAACTCGAAGTTTGTTCTAAAATAGTAATACTTACTTATTATTACATATCTATGTGCTAAAACGTCTTTTATACTTTGTGAATTCCTTAAAACCAGCTGCCCTTATGTCGCTGCTTAGGCTCTCGATGATTGTCACTATAAATTGAGTGTCGAGCATTAAATGGCAAACATCAAAAAATACGTTTCAATCGTCCTAACTCAATTACATATTGCATTATTCATTAATTTAATTTATTTTTTATTAATCTACAATTACATTGACTAAAAAAGAAATATTTACTGAGTAAATAAAACGTAAAATGATGTATGAAACTCAGAAACTGAGTTGAATAAAGTCAAGTAGCAGTGTGTAAAATGGAACGTTGTAAAAAAGGGTAGTTGAGATGCGTTCAAAACATGCTAATATGTTTACTCCTGAAGTAGAATAAGCATAAAGAAAAATTAAATTTAAAAAAAACGTGCGTTTCTTTTAACATTGTGATAAGCGTAATTAATATACAATTTAATTAGCTGTATTTTAAGATTTATTTCATTTCTATACATAGTCAGGTGAAAAATGGGCATTCCTCTTTGACAAAAATCCCTTTGCAACACAGATACAAGCACTCCAAACCACACACACACTCACTCCACATCTCACCCACTCACCCACAAGCTTTCACACACATTCACATACATCCTCCCTTGCATGTATTCTTAATAAATTATAATATTTCACTAATTTTATAAATCAAGCTTAATGAGCAGTGTTGCAATATTATAACGTGTTATGTTTTTATTTATATATGATATACGAATCAGATCGTCTCCAGTGCAGCAAAAATAATGTGAAACTTTGATTAGGGGACCCGGTGACCTGACGTACTCGTACACATTTTGACAGCGTAAGGTTTTTTCTATGGAACAGCTGTTTTTTTTAATAACTAGTAATAAAATGTCTATTCTAGGGGGTCTAGAATCATGTGCTGAATTCGTGTTACAGTTTACGCATTGCTTAAAAATGTATCCAGTAAAAAAACATGTAAATCTATATATATTAAAATCAATGCCACTTTTCGTTGTAATTTTATAACTCAAGAACGGGCTCACCTATCCAAACTAAATGTTTAGGCTTTGTTCTGACTATTTAGTAGATGGCTTATGTGAAGTTTGCACAAATATCGGTGTTTTTTTTTTTAAATGGGGATTGTGTTGTCAAATTGAAACTTTTTTCATTTAGAAATTTAAAAAAATTTGGTATGTCATTCATGCAGCCATTTCATTTTGGACGTGCTTCGATTAAAGCAAATTGTCAGAGATAATTATTGCTTTGTGTTTATAAACATAACATAACATCACGCCTTGTTTCCCCGAAGGGTTAGGCAGAGGTGTACTTGTACACCCACATTTCGCCAGTTATGTTTAAGTCCCATGTAATAGGGGGCGAGCCTATTGCCATCAACCGGGCACAAATCCAGACTCCGGGCTGCTACTGAGAAATTCCAGATAGAAAAACCCAATATCACTTTGCCCGACCTGGGAATCGAACCCAGGACCTCATGCTCAGCAGTAGCGATTGCGACCACTAGATTTTTAAATATTGTTCAGTGCATGCATTCATACAAAAGGAGAGTCTTGAAAAGTTCAAATGTACTATGTATATGTGTGCGTGTACTTTTCTCAGTTTCTTAGCGAGCCGTCGGTGTTTCATAACGTTTACAGGCTTTATTTGAATTAAATTGTCAAACGGATTTAAACAAAAAGTTAATTTTGAATTGTTGAAGTGCAAGTTTGCAAATAAAGAAACACACATACATACATGTATGTGTGTGTGTTTCTTTATTTGCAAAAACATATTGTGTGCATTCGGGTGTTTTATTCTTTTGTAACAGATGGAAGCACGTCGATTTAAGAATGATATTTTTATATACATTGACGTATGCAGTCATATATATTTACATACACACATATACGCACATGTATAAATACTGAAACACCACTATTAATGTAGCAATTTGATTAAATTTGATTTATTATTTTTTATATGAGGGAAAAATTAGGGGGAGGGGTTATTGCCATACACCGACGCTGATCATCAATTTTTGCAAATTTATTTAATTGGTGATGAAAATCGTGAATTCTTGTGCAATTGTTTCGAATACAAGACGAGAAATTATTCGTGAGCTAAAAAGGTTTTGCCATCAGCATAACGCATTAGTTCAATTGTTCAAAATTGCTCTCGATCGTATGCCATCTGATAATGACTGAGTTACTGCCACCATTTACGCTTGAAGATGTTATATCTGCTGTGACTAATATGAAGCGGGGTAAGTCACCTGGACACGATGGTCTCAGTGTGGAGCACCTGGTCTGGGGAAGTGCCAACCTGTTTCCACATCTGAGTACGTTTTATAACTTATGTGTCAAACACGCCTACTTGCCGAAACCTTTAATGAGAGCTGTGGTAGTTCCAGTCGTTAAAAATAGAACGGGCGATTTGAGTGCATCTAGTAACTACCGACCAATGCGACACTTGGTACGGTACTAGGCAAGGTGCTGGAGCGTCTCATACAGCCTGAACTGCAAAAGAATATTAAAATTGACGATGCGCAGTTTGGTTTCCGACCTGGACTCTCAACAGACTCTGCGATTATTAGCCTTAAGAGCACAATAGCCTATTACACCCACCAGAGAACCTCAGTGTATGCTTGCTTCTTAGACCTGAGCAAAGCTTTTGATCTGGTGAATTATGAAATCCTCTGGGACAAGCTAAGAAAGTCACAAGTACCTCACCAAGTAGTAGATCTGTTGAGATTCTGGTACGGCGGCCAGACCAATCAAGTGAAATGGGGTGACACTCTATCTAGCAGTTACAGGTTAGATTGTGGTGTTCGCCAAGGGGGGTTGACTTCTCCGGACCTGTTTAACCTTTATATCAATGATCTGATCGTGGAACTCAGAAGAACCAAAGTTGGCTGTCACGTAGGTAATGTCTGTGTAAATAGCTTGAGCTATGCTGATGACATGGTTCTTTTGAGTCCCTCGATTAAAGGCTTGAGGAAACTGTTGTCTGTCTGTGAGCGTTACGCAGATGTTCACGGACTGAAATATAACGTTCTCAAAACCGAGTCAGTGGTATTCAGATCTGGAGCTGGTCCGAGTAACATACCCAGTCTGAATTTGAATGGTGCGACTATAAAGGTTGTAAAGCAGTTTAAATACTTAGGGCACATTTTGACGGACACACTTCAAGACGACTGCGACATAGAAAGAGAGCGTAGGGCCCTCTCAGTGAGGAGTAACATGCTCGCGCGCAAGTTTGTGAAGTGCACCAAAGACGTAAAGAACACTCTGTTCAGAGCTTACTGCTTGTCAATGTACACCTGCCAACTTTGGTGCAACTACACAAAGAAGATGTACAACTCGTTAAGGGTTCAGTATAATGATGCTTACCGAACCCTTATGAAACTGCCTAGATACTGCAGTGCCTCGAGCATGTTTGCCGAAGCGGGGGTCCCAGACTTTTACGCCATCATGAGGTCAAGGGTCGCGTCTTTTTGGCTAAGTTTGAGGCGCTCTAGTAACAGCATTTTGAGGGTTGTCTCTTGCAACCTAGCAAGCCCCATATTTGTGCACTGGAACTCTGTTCACCTAAGCGAGAACAAAAAATGACGAAATTATTTATGATTTTTGAAGACTACGGATACCTCTAAGTTTTGATTTTTATGTTTTATGTTTAATTTTTATTTCTTTACTGTATTTTTTTTTTGTATATGGGTATTTTGCCTGCATTAAAACACTATTTATTTTTATTTTATAATCACCAAATCGTAATAAGGGCTGATAGAACACCTTTTGGAGAGCGTGCAAGGCGATTCAATGCACCGATAATTGATGAGGTTGCAATTGTAATTCTTGGTGATCAGTTTCAATCCCGTGATATTGTATTTCATCGCAGAAATGAGCAATTGCAACTTGTTTCGGAACTTCATCGTAGTTACGATGCATTATAATACCCAATATTGCATTGGAATATTGATTGATCCACGAACAGGTAAATAATTGACCTATTTTCAGTGTGTTGACATTTCATTTGTATAATTTTCTAAAGTCACATTTTGCACTTATTTTCAGGTCTACATGTACAGAAAAATAGCTAGCAATGAATAAAATATTTTTTATGTTTGAATAAATGAATTTGATGTTTCAATTTTTTTATTTCACTTTATACTTAGCGAAGCACGTACCGGGCCGCTAGTATAATATAACTTATTATACTAGCGGCTTGTATGTGTGGTGCTCACTGTTAATATAAGTTGGTTATAAATAAATAAATAAAATTAAACTAAAAGTAAAAGCCAATCATTTTAGTTTATTTATTTATTGGTCTATCTACAATCGTTACACTGTTCAACCGAAGTAACACAAACCAACATACAAGCCAAGTGCACAACATCAGGCGATAGACACATCATGCAAAAACAATTTTATGTATTGAAAAATAACAGTCTACAGAAATGACGCATAATTTTTACACAATTTTAACACGAACAGAACAGTAGTTGAGGAAGTCGCGCGTTACATCTAATGGTTATCTATTTTCGTGAAATTCGCGCTTGAATTTTTGAAATGAAGTGCAACAAATATCAATCCTTTCATCACAATTATTTAAAAGTTTGCCAAGTCTTGGGACTGGAGAGTTAGATCCTGAAACAGTTTTGCGGAAAAGGGGACGTAACAGGTTGATAGGATGACTCGGAAATTTATAGGGTAGGTTGAGATTAGCTTGGAACTTTCTTAGCTATTTTCGTAGAGTAGGCAAGATGGTTTAAAAATCTCTTCTAAATGCGCTCTGACCTAAGACTATGTGATGAATAGTGGGTACGCCACACAACCGTGCAATACTCCAATACAGTACGAACGAGGCAGTTGAAAAGGTGTATTTTTGTTTTGGGTTTGCGGAAATATTTTGCATTCCGCATGACAAAACCAAGTGTCTTTGACGCTTTTTTGACAATATTATCCATGTGAGGAATAAATGACAAATATTTAAAAGAGTAACCGTGGAGATTCTTGCCGGCTCTTCTCCACAAGGAACATTCTGACGTTTCATAAATGCCCATATAGGTTTATGTGAAACAAAAGTGTTTAATTTTGATTGATGGCGCTTACATAGTAATGCAACATTATCATCTGCCTACATATAGTATATGCATACTATATCATATGTAGGGTCGGTTTCAAGTCTAACCAGATTTAGCAAAAAACCAGAATTTTACACAAAGGGACTGCTTATCTGACGACTGGCAACATGAAAGACATAAATGCGTGGCACGTAGCTGTCAGCTACGAGTGCTACGACGGCGTAGCTTTCGTAGCATTGAATTGTCACTTTTACCGTAGCAACCGCTCAATCACTGTCGGTATAGGTAGTTGTACATATAGTATAATGTATTCGGCCGAACCCAATAACGTATCTATCTCCAATTTTGGTGTAATGGAGATAGAAAACCTATCAATGTCATCTCTGGGTTTAACGTCCCAATTAAGCCAAAGTATGCGACAACGTCAGTAGCAATCTATCGGTTATTGAATTTGGCCGTTAGATAGGGGGATAGATATATATAATATGTACAGTAAGCGTTCAAAAGTACATAGACATGTTGAGAGTCGTATTGCTGTGAACTCGCGGTACGACTGTACGTGTTTAAACGACCCACACCAGAACTATCGCAGTTTTTCACGGCACACACTGACGTAAACTCGCGTTCTCGCATCGCACTGCACGTAACAAAAATATATTTCCGACGCGTTGGACTGAGAAGCAGTTGGCTTAGGTTGGTATCTTATAAGATGCATCACAGTTTTATTACCAATTTTGATTTTGTTTGCAATAATAACAAAACGCAATAAAATTTTTGCTTTTTTATTATTTTTGATATTGCAATAAAGGCATAAAAAGCGTCACAAGTGATAACAAAAATTAAAAACATTTTTTTAAATATTTTTTTACATATGGAAAACAAACCGATACGATTTTTTATAATAACTTCTTCAGCCAAATTGGATGTGCAATAATATATCAAGGAACTTAGAAGCAATTTGTTTTATTTTGACATTTGTTAAGTTAAGAAAAAAATATAAGAAGATTTATTTCACCATAAACATTAAGCGTCGATCTATAATTTCCAAAATGAGTGATTTTAATTAGTGGTTATGTAGGACAGTTTGTTTACATTAAGTATTTCACATTTTATATTTTATTTAGTGAATATAGATTATATATTGATGATAGCTTAAGTATTCATTTTCTATGAAAAGAAGATTGAAACTAAACCTCAATATAGGATATAGCGCAATATACGGGATTAACTTAAACGTTATTGTTTGCTGGGTGATGCAACCTTTATATATTGGAGTACACGGCGAACAGATTTTACTGATGTGTTGAATAATTCAGCAAAATATCCGGTTGGTATGAAACCTTATGTTTCATGTTCATTCACCATGTGAAGTCTTGTTTAAATAAGCTTTCCAATTCATAAACAAGCGCTCCGACTAGCAAGGATTCCCTCTTCCTCACATCTCTTAACTACTCACCCCAATATTTCTCTAGAACAAAATAATAATAATACTATATTAGACAAAGCAAAATACTAAAAACTATAATAATTAAGAAAAAATGCTATAAATAACATTATGTTTTAACACTTTACTCATCATTCACTAATTTAAACAAATAATAATGTTTATATTTAGTAAAATATGAAATATTTAAATGATAACACACACACTGTCCATTTGTGTTATCACATCATTTACGTCCACTTTTACGCAGCGCAATAATGTTGCCAACGCTTCTATATTTATATTTCAGTGCATTTTGAAAATTATAACCACAATACCGCTAATTAACATATTTAAACATTCGTCACTAACCAACAAACGTTCAATTAGGTGAATAGCCGTAACGAATTGCATCTACCTCACAGAAATCGAAATAGTTTTCTGTGGTCTACCTACAAACTTTTATTATCTAAGTAAACAAGATGAACGAACAAGTATCGAATGATTATCGAACCACACACAACTTCAAGTAATTATATTAAAACAAACAAACATTGATAATTTTAGATAATATTAATAACATATCAAAAACTATAAATAGATATTATTTGAAAATAAGTGAAACCGAAGCGTCAATCTATTGCTATGTGAGACTAATGAGCGCTACTGTACATAAAACATATATTTATCTACACATATATATACAATAACAAATACGAAACAAGATCAAGGAAACTATGTGTAATGATGTTTAAGGAGAGAGGAATTGTTTTTTACCCAGAATTTTAAAAGTGGACTGTGGCTGCGCACGCTTAATCGACACAGGCTAGGCATTTCATAACCATACAGTTTCAACAGTAATAGACACATAAAAACTGGTAGAATGCATCAGCATCTCTCGTCTTAACTTTTCCTGATGACCTTAGATATCTATATTATTAATTGCTTTGCCATAACTATGATAGAAGCTACAATGTGGAATGGTTCCATACATTCGGCTGAATCTATGCAAAGAAATCTTTTGTAGACGGTAACTAAATCTTATAGTTAATAATTAAAGCATTCTTGACTAAAATTTCCCAATTCGTAGTCTCCAAACAACAGGCCTTTCACCTCATTGGTATCCTTTGAAAAAAACAACAAAAGAAATCACTTTCAATAGCGCTTATAATTTTTCGTAAAAAATATTTCCACGGCTTAATTTTCAAAGCCTTTGTGGAAATATTATCGTTACTCCTTTCTAAATAATTATGGAGCGATTTATTCCAGCAAAGACAATGGGTTTATTTCTCTCCTACGGTTTCTGTGGCAACGAAATTCAATTACCGTAAAACCTTAGTTTCTAACGCTTCAATTACAATAACCGAAACTGATACTAACCTCGGGTTTTAACAGCCTGTTCTATTTAATCTGTTGTTAAATCTTAAGATTAGTTTTTAGTCTCTTGGGATGGCACAAGTCCTTTCAGAGTTATTACCATTTATTACCCAATAGCCTGGGCGTCAACTCCGTGCTCGGGGCCCCAGCACCACACCATGCCTGTAATCAAGGAAACTATGTGTAATGATGTTTAAGGAAACAGGAATTGTTTTTACCCAGAATTTTAAAAGTGGACAGTGGCTGCGCACGCTTAATCGACACTAAATAACTCCGTAGCAAAGTGCAGTGTAACTTCACAGCTAAAGCACTAGGAAGTGGTGAAGGGCGGGTGTTTTGGGGGACTGTCTTATGTAATTTTGACGTTCGAAAAGTGCTGATTCTCAGCGTAATTTGAATAAATGACTTTTGATTTGATTTGATTTGACTGTTTTGTCGCTGTTTGATGGAAAGTCATCACGGGCAGACAGAAACCTGAAACTCTGGCAACCGGTTTTACCAAAGAGCTATGACCTAGTAGCTGGATTGTGGAAGTCATACACTAGCAGCTCCATTTTAAATTAGTCATTGTATTTCGATTAGAGGCCAACATGTTGATTCATCCAACTTAATGAGATATACAAAAGAAATTTCACACGAAAATAATAATAGCAGCTCTTGCAACCACAGTACTCCTTTTCTCATTAAGTTTAGCAATACTGCTCCCATATCTCTATTCAAACAGAGTATAGACACTTCCTTAAAGTTGTAACAAGGAAACAGTGTAATCCGTAATCCCAGAAGGGTTAGGCAGAGGTGTTCCTATAGTACACCCACGTTACGCCAGTTATTTTTTAAGTCCTATGTAATAGAGGGCGAGCCTATTGCCATCAACCGGGCACAAATCCAGACTCCAGGCTGCTACTGACAAATTCTAGATAGAAAACCCCAATAACACTTTGCCCGACCTGGAAATTGAACCCAGGACCTCATGCTCAGCAGTAGCTCTTGCAACCAGACCAACGAGAGGCTCCAGCACCAACGAGAACTAAATGTGGCGCTAGGTATAACCTTTTAAACCGGGGTGCTAATATTGTCGAGCTCGCTTCGCTCGCTCTTGCATCGTAGATTTTTTTAATCGATCTTTTCTGCATAAGTCAGTACGGCTATTTTCGTAAGAATGGTTAATAGAAACCTTAGTTCAGTTTTCGGATTCGGCAGCGCAAACTTCGTTCCCATTAGACACTAATAACATCTTAGTCAGTAAAGCACTTGAAAACAGCGTACAATAATAAAACTAAGTGTAAGCACCTGTTTTAGGATGGGGTTGTTTGATAAGATTATTTCATTATATAATTTATAAACTTATTTAATCAGCAAGTTCTTAAGGGTGAACGGTGTCTATCTGTCTCCTAAACACAAGATTTACTGGACGGATTAATATGCGGTTTTAGGGGTTAAGTAGGCTATAAAAAGAACCCCAAGTCTGTTTTCTAATAGTTGGCGCCCCTGCCAACAACAACGTTAATGTAAAGAAAATAAAGGTCACAGTGATTTAGACATTTTTGTCAGTAGCAGCAACCAACAGAAACCTTTTTGTAACAAAAATAAAGGTCACAGTGATTTAGACAGACTTGTCAGTATCAGCACCCAACAGAAACCTTATTGTGACGAAGATAAAGCTCACTGTGATTTAGACACATTTGTCAGTAGGAGTAGGGTCAGCCAGGGTAATTGTAAATCAAATCAAATCATTTATTCGTTTGCAAACATTGGTAATTAGTACATAGATGTTTTTTTTTTTTTTTAATACTGGTCCATGTTCTACCGTCATGGGCATGCAAATCGTGTTTAATGCACACAAATTTAAAAGACATTGTAGTTTTAAATAACAGTTATGAAATTAAAATAATGCAAAATTCAGAAAAAAAAAAACAAAGTAATGTCAAATCGTTTCAATTATAGTAAAAATGTCAATAATTCAAAAATTTCAAATCGTTTGTATTACAGTATAAATGTCATAATAATACAGAAATGTCAGAATGTTATTAACTTACTTACACTAACAAAATAAAATAAAATATCAAATGGGATAATAGCATGTTTTGACGTTCAAAAGTGCCTTTTTATGGGCCTATTTGAAATAAATGCTTTGACTTTGACTTTGACTTTCAATCATTTTTTCGTCACTTGTGTAATAACATTTTGTTAAGTGCCCTTTTAAATTTGAATACTGTCATATTTTTAATAATATCAGGAACTTTATTATAAATGCGGGGGGCAATACCAAAAAAAAACTATTTTGCATTAATGCTGTTTTACATTTCACTTGACACAATTGATTAACATATTGAGTCCGTATAGCATTCTTCCTGACTGCTGACAATTTTTGAAATAAATGTGGATTCTTTTTCATAAATAAAGCCGTTTCCAATATATACAACGACGGAAATGTTAATATTTTCAAATATTTGAAATAAGGAACATAGCTATCTGTTGTCTTTAGACCGCACATTGACCGTATGCACCGCTTTCGCATCCTAAACACAAGTTCCTTATCAGTAGCCTGCCCCCAAAAAATAACGCCATACCGCAAAACAGAGACAACTAGTCCATGGTATGCCGTTACAAGAGCCTGACTGTTGACTCTCTTAGAAAGTTGAAAGAGAACATAATATGCCGATTTGCTTATTTTCTTACACAGTTCTTCAACATGAACAAAAAATCTTTTAAAATATGCATAACTATGACAAATGTTTCCAATCACCCCTGTTTACAAATACTCTGGCTGGCTATAATCCAACAGTAACCTTATTGTAACTAAAATAAAGGTCACTGTGACACAGACTTGTCAGCAGCAGCACCCAACAGAAACTTTATTGTAACGAAAATTAAGGTCACAGTGATTTAGACACATTTGTCAATAGGAGTAGGGTTAGCCAGGGCACAGATATTATAATACTACGTACAGATACCCAATCCCATACAAAGAAATGACACCTCCCTAAGTCTGGCAATTGAGCTGGCAATTTTTCGTCATCAAAATGTTCAACAGATGGCAGCATCAGCGATTCACTAATTGTCAGAGACAGTAGTTTTACAACGCCATCTAGGAGTCGACCTACTTTTAAATCTTTTAGTGCCATCCTTTTAAAATAAAGTTTTATACTTCCGGTTTCAGAAAAACATGTTAATAGATTTATTTAATGTTTCTATGTAAAGAAATAGATTTTAAATAAGTTGTTTGATTTAAATTTGTGACTATAAAGGTTATTTTGAAGACAGGACAAATTGAGTTAAAACACCATCTATTGCAAAGAGCAACTTTTATCATTGTATGGGTTCGAATTGAAGGTAAAAGCTTATTTTATGTTTGTTTCTTGAAAAACGAATGTGAATAGATAAATCAGCATTTAACAAGGAAGTCTTGATTTTTACTAATATTACTTTAGCCAAAATACTGCCGTTTATCGCTTTCAGAAAAACGTTGGTCTAGTGGTCGCAATCGCTACTGCAGAGCATGAGGTCCTGGGTTCGATTCCTAGGTCGGGCAACGTGTTATTGGGTTTTTCTATTTGGAATTTCTCAGTAGCAGCCCGAAGTCTGGATTTGTGCCCGGTAGATGGCAATAGGCTCGTTCCTTATTACATGGGACTTAAACATAACGGGCGAAAGGTGAGTGTACTATAGGAACACCTCTGCCCAACCCTTCGGGGAAACAAGGCGTGATGTTATGTTATGTTATCGCTTTCTAATTATTGTTAATTTCATAATGGTTACCTGTGGTGCCATCTTTGACTTTTTTTGAAGACAAATTATAAAATGTTCTAGTTGAGACCCCATGGCCAGGGTAATTGTAAACAGGGGTCACTGGAAACAACTGTCATAAATAATAAAAAATCGTTTAAAATATGCATAACTATGACAAATGTTTCCAATCACCCTTGTTTGCAATTACCCAAGAGTAAACTTTTTGTAACGAAAATAAAAGTCACTGTTATTTACACAGACTTGTCAGCAGCAGCAACCCATTTTTTTGTTCCCGGGGTGGAAAATCCTCATGGATGTCCTCCGCCCTAGGGCGGGCGGAGGGGTCTGTCAGACTCTTACTGACTAAAAACCACCCCGGTGTTCCATCTCACACCTACGCTGGGGTCGCGGGAACACATAATTCTTCCGCATCCCCGGCTGGTGCCGGCCCGCTTGCGCGGGCCCCGTCTCGGGCGAGGGGAGTACTCCCTCCGCAACGTCTGTGAGCGGCGCGCGCGGAACACTACGCGCACTGCCTTCTCGGGTCCTGATGTTGGGGGGCGACGGATGTCCCCGAATCCGTCGCCCCTGGACCTATTTAGGGGGGCCGGAAGAGGGCGTTGTCCGCCCTCCTCCGACGCCCGGTGCGTCTGCTGCGGGCCGGGTCGAGAGTCGAGATCTCTCTCTCCCTTTCCGCAGCCTTCTTCTGCGAGACGGTTATCTCGCAGAAGGAGGCTGCGGAAAGGTAAAAACCACCGCGTCCCAGGACTCGACGCTGCCGACAGGTCACTGCCTACTTCTGAGATGAGGGCACGGCGCGGCTCCTCCCAAGCGGCACACTTTGCCAGCGCCACGCCGCGTCCTCCCGGCAGTCGACGCAGTGGTGACACCGGGCGTCCGGCTCCCTGTTTATGCGACATAGGTACTTCCCGAAGCAACCATGCCCCGAGAGCACCTGCGTCGCCCAAAACGTCAGGGAGCCGTGCCTTCTCCCGAACCAGCGGTCGAGAACCGGCCGGATCGCCTCGATGGTGCTGAGGCCGGCGGTAGGGCGTGAAAGCCTCACCCGCCATTCCGCCACCAGGACCTCGCGGAGCTGCAACCGACGCTGCTCGATATGTTGCTGCATCGGTCGCTCGCCCCGCTCCCGCGCTGCCTCGCGCCACCGGTACAGTGACGCGAGCACTTTCGCCTCCAGGTCCCAGGGCGGTGATCCGGCCAGCGCACAACCCGCCTCGAAGGAGATCGTCCGATACCCCCGAATGACTCTGACGGCCATCGCCCGCTGCGGCTTGCTCAGGACAGCTATGCTGCCGGAGCGCCATGGATCGCACGATCCCCATATAGAGCCGCCTACAGGCGGCGCTCGGGGCCCCCAGATTGGGAAGCAGCGTTGCCAGTGCCTCGGCCGCGCCCAACAACTTGGGCGGCGAGACTCTTGTTGGGCGAAAATACGCACCAACGACGCCAACGCCATCTGCGAGGGCGGCTACCCAGCCGTGCCCCCGAGACGGGCTGACGAGAGGCCATCATTGGCGGGCCACCAAACCGTCCAGATCTCCCACCCAGTTATCCCTGGGTGGGACCCAGTACGGCTCGGCGACCACGGCCACGTGAATCGACCACTCTGCCATGCTCTGGAGTAAGAGATCCTGAGCTCTGGCAGAGTGGTTGATTTTGCCCTGGAGGAGACGGAACAGCGCCATTTATGCGCAGTCCATCCCCCCCTCTGTACCGTTCTTAGGCCGGGAGTCGGCCGAAGAGGAGCCCTTCTGGCCCCTTCCCCTCCTTCTGTTGGCGGGCACGCCACAGGTTTTTGCCCCCCATTTGTGCCCGGCGGGCCTCCCTGCAGCCGTGCAGAGGCTGCAGTTTGGCGCCGCGGAGCACTGGGCCGCCTTGTGGCCGGGCTGGCCGCAGCGATAACATTCATCGCTGCGGTCCGTTTTGGCGGTGCATAGGCCCCTGACGTGCCCGACGTCAAGGCACCGGTAGCACCGCATGGCCCTGGGCTGCAGCAGTTTGACTCTCGCTGCAACCCATCCCACCAACAGACGCCCAGCGTCGGCAACTTTGTTCGCCGCCGCCACCGGACAGCAGCAGCAACCCATTTTTTTTTTTTTTTTGTTCTCGGGGTGGAAAATCCTCATGGATGTCCTCCGCCCCGATGTTCCACAGGAGCGGTCCCACGACCGATCCCTGCGGAACACCGCACGATGGTTTCCGCCATCACGTCCCATGTAGGTGACACACCTCCCCGCCAGATAAGCCGCAACGATGCGGCGGAGGTAGAGAGGCACCCGATGATAACGCAGTGCCTCCCGAATACAACTCCAGGGCAGGGGGTTAAAAGCGTTGGAGATGTCCAAAGACACCGCCACCACCACCCCGCCCCGGGACACTGTTTCCTCCGCCAGGACTCTCACCCTCAACACAGCGTGAATGGTAGAGCGCCCATGCCGAAAGCCGAACTGGCTCTCGTCCAGGTCCGGCCCCTCTCTGCACAAGTGGCCGACGAGGCGGGCTGCGAGTATGCGCTCGAACAGCTTGCCCACCTCGTCGAGCAGCACTATGGGCCGGTACGCAGACGGCGACAGTCGGCAGGGCGCCCCGCCTTCCTGAGCAGGACCAGACGTCCAATCTTCCACAGACTGGGAAACTGGCCCCACTCAAGGCACGCTGTGTAGAGTCCTCTCAGTTGGGGCTCCAACTCCTTCAGAGCGAGGGCCAAAGCCAGGCCGTGAATTCCGTTGGGCCCCGGAGCCACGTTCTTGGCCTGGAGCCGCATCACGGCCGCCCTCATCTCTGCCTGTGTCACCTCTGGGACGCTGATGGCGTTCTCCTCTGTTGACTCTGCGGCTGTGGGCAAAGCCATCGGCGGCGAAGTATGCTCCGATCTTGCCGGGAAGAGGGCTGCGACTACCTCCTCCAGCAGCTCGGGTTGGAGACTCTCCGTAAGTGGAGGCGCCGCGGCTCGAAGTTTCCCTCGAACCGCTCGATAGGGGCGCCCCCACGGAACCCCGTCAAGAGTCTCCAACATCTCCTCCCTGGCTCGCGTCCTCGCCTCGCCGATGCCCAGCCACAGAGTCTCCTTTGCCGCGCGGTACACCTCATACAGCGCGGCTTCTTCTTCAGGGACTCGACGACGTCTCCTCCGGTAACGGGTGTACTGGCGTCTAACCGCGACGAACGCGACGCGTAACTGCGTGATCTCGGCGGACCACCAGTACACCTGGCGCCTTGCCGACTGTGTGTGGACCCGGGGCATGGACGCGTCGGCAGCAGCAACCCAACAGCAACCTTATTGTAACTAAAATAAAGATAACTGTGATGTTAACAAACTTGTAAATTAACTGTAAAAGAGTATGTACGATAGTTGCTCATGTCGTGAAAAGAGATCAGCAAGTCAACAAGGTCTTAATATTTTTTAACGACCGTACTTCAGTATCGTCTTTTAAATCTATATTGAAACCTCAAACAGACAACGCACAGCCTAAATCACTGGGTCTAGAATAATGAAATTTGGCACAAGGGTTCTTTAACGAAGGTTTTCGTCATTTTTGGTGATGAGAAATCACATCGGATCCGGCACATGACGTGTATTTTCGTGCTAAACTAACCATACAGCTAACTAACATATTTACTGATCAAATTCTTGATCAGTTGAGTTACCGATCAGAAACTCAGCCTTTCAAAAACCGGAGGTTAGTTGCTAATTCAAAGCGAACTCGTCCATGAAATAGCAAATTTTCTCCCGCCCTTGCACTTGACCCGATTTCAGTGAAGATAGGATTTCCTGAAATCACTTACAGATACGTCGTATGTGCGAGATTGCATCGACTTTGCACCTGCAAAATATTTTACTGTACTTACAATATTTTGAATGTACTCCTATAAGCGTTAAGGTTAATTTAAAACGAGGAAACCATTTCAAATGTATTGTTATAATTTTAAGGATAAGGCTGGAGATCTGTCATACAGGTCCCGAACCCAGTATAGACTCCAGCTCTCACAAAGGTTTGATTCTGTTGATAGTTTGTTACCATGTACCAAACTTGTACCTAAAATGAATAAATTACAAAAAAAAAACGAACTATGTTTTGAACATAAATTTTTCATAAGATTCTAGTGTACACAATACAAACGAAGACAATAGCAAAAGCTTGTTTCGAATAAATATTTAAAATTCATTGTTTGAACAATTTTAAAAAGCAAATGCAAATCCAATGTAGAACACGTTGGAATTGCATATTTATTCGATAGAAGCTGTTGCTGTTGTCTTCGTCTGCGACCCAGGATGAAAAATCTATGTTCTAAACCAGGCCACGGTCCATCTGTGTAAAATAAAAACATCCGGTGCCGTTCAGCAGTGTTAGTGAGAAAGCGTAACAAACATTTATAATATTAGTTAGGATAATTACATCAAAATAAACGCTGCAGAACAGAGAGAGAGATACAAAGATAATAGAAATTAATTAAGTAGACGTACGTAAAAGTCAAGCGAATATCGAAAGCAGATCTTTGGGTGTGTACCTCATCATCCACCTAGTCTTTTCCTAAAAAAATATGTTGGGGTCAGCATCTAGTCTAACTAGATACAGTTGAATACCAGTATTTTACATGGACCGACTGCCTACCAGACCACCACAACCCAGTTACTAGGTACCACGATACCTCTTGGTAAAACTGGATGTCAGACGCTCGGGCTTCCGACTACCCTTAACGACTGACAAAGATCTATGAATGGTAACCGGGACCAACGGCTTATCTTGCTTTCCGAGGCTCGGAGGTGTCTTGGAATGTAATGGATGGTCACCCATCCATGGGCTGACCTCGGTAAACGTAGCTTAACCTTCGATCGACCCGTGCGGATGTTATTTCTTAGCTACGAGCTCTTGCCAGCTGACTTCTCATTGTGCGAAAACCGTATACAATGTGAGGTCAGCAAAAACTGGAAATGTCTAGCCATGTAGTGAGTACTTAATACAAATGATGATTGAAAAATAAAAGCTTCAGAAGTTCGGACTATCATTTAGTTTTTCGACCTCATTATAACAAATCGTATTTTAAATTTAGTTTTAAAGTTCCGCTAGTTACACTACTGGCTTATTGACGCTCAATACTAAATAACATTTTAATGTCCTTGTGTCGGGGTTGGTGTTTACTTTAGGTATTGCCAGTACAGTGCTTATACCTTAGCCTTAAGCGTTACATAGACAATTGATGTTATTTACCTTACATTTGTTATAATAAAGCCAATCTTCTTTTATGGATGCGGCGACAGTGAGATTATGCCACCAGCAGCAGCACTGTCTCGTACATACTCGTGCAAAAAAAAAACTGATGTCTTCAAATTTTCTAAAATGTCGGTTTTTTAACTGAGAGGTATATTTTTTTGACAAATTGAGACTGAGATTAGAATGCAAACGTTCCAAATTATACGGAAATTGCCTCTCAGATTTCCGCTCGCTGTGAATAGTGCTGTAAAAGTCACTTTGAATCTCACTCGAGTGTTAGTAGTGACCGTTAGTAATTCGAATTTTGAAAACGAATTCACTTGTTTTTTTGGGGGTTTTACCTCACACATCGCTTCAGTTCGAATAATATCAGCATGTCGATTCTGTAAAAATCTCACCGTGAAGACTTGCGTGGAGTGAAATGTCAGTGTCATCTCGTCTTGGACAATCCCTAGCATCAGTGACACTGACAGCTCACTCGACGCTCACTTCACCTAAGTTTTCACGGTGAGATGGTTACAGAATAGCACTACAGGACAGAACCTTTATGGCCTCTTTAATCAAAAATCAAACGAGCTTACAGTTCTCAGTCATCTTACTTTATTGTTTTTATTTATAAGGACAATACCGCCATTTTATCATATCTTGATGCCAGTGACGCATACAATCCTACTAATATTATAAACCGGAAAGTTTGTGAGTATGGATGGATCTTTGTTCCTCTTTCACGCAAAAACTACGGAACGGTTTAAGATGAAATTTGGCACACAGATAGTTTATAACCTGGATTAACACTTTTTATCCCGATACTCCCACGAGATCAAGATTTATGCGGGTGAAACCGCGGGGAGGAGCTAGTTTAGTATATTATTCATATTTCTCTAATACCAGCTATGTTATTGCAGCGAGGGCGTCAAATAAGAGGCGTCGTACAAATCAGCAAGCTTTGTTTGCATAGTGAAACGTGTGACGTCACATACGAGGTTATATTAGATGTGTCAGATGTGCGACATGTTTGTAGGTTTAGGATCTTTGATCTTGTGATTCAAAGAAGAGCTAAACTGTTCTATTAAAACACAAAATGCAAAGCATGTTGATGGTACTATTGATGAACATTTGCCACGAGTACTGTCAATGTTTTTCAGTATGTGCTTAGGTCACTCATATTTGCCGAAGCCGGTAATGCCAAATGTTAAAAATAAGACCGGTGATACGTCTGACATTAGTAACCACCGGCCCATCTCACTCGCTACCACATTAGCCAAGGTACTTGACAGTATGCTGAATAGTCGCTTCACTGCACAGGTTAAGTTGCTCGATGCCTAGTTCGGGTTCAGAGCAGGAGTTTCAACAGAGTGCGCTATTCTGAGTCAGCAAGGAGGACATGCAAGTATATACGTGTTTTCTCGACTTGTCAAAAGCATTTGATCTGGTTGCATATGACGTACTGTGGGACAAATTTAGGGACGCGGTTGTGTCGGCGGAGTACACCTCCCTTCCCAAATATTGGTACTCTAACCAAAAGAACCGGGTGGTACTATGTCGAACGAGTACGGGCTGGAATGCGGAGTTAGACAGGCTCTGATTTTTAACATCTATATCAACCGGCTTATCGAGCGACTGAGTGGTACACATTTCGGCTGCCACATTGACGGAACGTGTGTTTTGTTATATAAGCTATGCAGACGATATGGTGCTTCTCAGTCCATCGATAGGTGGGTTGAAGAGATTGTAATTTAAAACACCTAAGCAGCAGCCGCGCAGTGTTGTGCCCATAAGCCTCAATGGCGTAGAACTTAAGGTTGTTGACAGTTTTAGGTACCTTGACCACATTGTCACGAGCTACAAGAGATGACGCAGATTTGGAGAGAGAGCGCAGGGCGTTGTCTGTGAGGAGCAATATGCTTTCCCGCAGGTTCACTCGTTGTACTGCAGACGATAAAATAACCCTTCATAAGGCGTTTTGTCAATCATTTTATACGAGTGGCCTGTGGGTGTCATACACGCGCCGAGTCTAGAACGTCTTGCATGTTCAATTTAATAATGCTTTTAGGATGCTGCCCTACGTTTTAGTGCTTTAAAAATGTTCGCGGAAGCTCGCCGCACAGATAGTTTCCATGCCATCATGCGAAAGAAAGCGGCCTCCATAATACAGCGCCTGCATGATAGTGACCACAGCATTCTGAAAATAATCGTTGCCAGAACGGACTGTCCCTTTTAGGGCCACTGGGTGGCAACAGTTTTTGGAATTAATTAGTAATCAATGTGTAAAAACTGACAATACTAACCTATTTACTTAGGCACTATTATAACATCAAAATACTAACAAAATATGGACCTTAGTTTGAAATAAAGTATTATGTAATTTAATTTTAATTTAATCCGGCCAACTGCCCGTTTTATCGCATAAGGGCTGCCACAGAGCAGAAGTACTAGGGTTCTGAATTCAGGAAGGGTTTCCAAGAATGCGTCGGCGCAACACGTTTTCTTCTTTCATTCTCCCCCGTCAAATTCTCACTTAATTTTTAATCTGTAATCACAATAATAATACCAGACAATAAAAAAAAATAGTGGGACAATTCCCGTTGCAATGCAAACGCCTCTTTTTGGGCCTTAATTTTGGTTTCAATCCCGATTTAGTCTCTACTTTTCTTTTTTCTAGTTTTAGGTATTCTTAAAAATCTATAATTTTTTAGAATTAGATTTTTGAGAATTTTTTATTTGTTTCATTTAGGTTTCCTACCGTAAAAAGATGACGTTTCAACAAAGATCCAATTTCGACATTAATACCTAGGTATTACTTATCCTCTTTAGGTTAAATTGTGCTTAGGTATATGTCTGTGAAAGGTAATCTCTGGAACTGAATAATCCAATTTCAGAAACTCTTTCACTGAAAGAAAGCTTCACTATTCCCCAGTGTCATCGCAAATATTTTATGTTAAAACAAGAAAGTTCACACGGACGAAGTGGCGGGCAGTAGCTAGTATCAAATAATGCATTATTCGCCCCTGCAACTGTCCTGAAAGGTCATTGAGAATTCCGTTCGCATGACGAAAGATGAAAAGCTCTTCACCGTGGATGGAACGTGGTCCTTTTATCCCATTCCACTGACACGTACTTTTCGTTCAAGTGTAGGTAAATACCTTTTGGTATACATTTTGACCTTGCCATCGTGTATTGGGTAGGTATATTTTCGAGCGATTTTGCGGTTAAAGTAAACTTGTAGTTTTGGGCTCGCCTTGTGAGTTTCATTTTGGATAACAAAAATCTTATTATAAAATTATTATACCCAATGACATATTTTAGTCTTGAAAAAAATAGAGAATATTAAAAGACGGAGTAGAAGCCTATGGCATAGTTTTTTTTCCAATAATAAACAATGAAATTGATCTAGCAATAAATACTACATACACATTTGATTTAATTAAGAGATTTGAAATTTGAAGGGTCTTTGAAAACTAACCCTGTGTTACATACACAGGGTTAGGTTAGGTTATCTGGAAATTATGCAAGTTGAGCCAACATCCCTATTATTTCATTAGTACTGAGGTATATCGTAAGGGTTGTGAGCCGTCGAAGCGAGCGGTTGTCTCGGCTGTGTTCCTACAAAAACAAAAAAAAAGCGTGCTCTACACGTGCGCCCAGTTTCGGACAACGAAGTGATAAGTGTTTCAGAAACTAATAGTGTGCCCTGTGTCGCGATATTCACTTGCCTGCCAAAGGATCCTGAGCATCGAATTTGGTGAGATCAATCCATTCTAGGGTTAAGGAAATTAAATTCTCAACAAGAAAGTACAATGATCTCACTTAGCGTAGCTATTGTTTTAATTTTTAGCAAATCATTTAAGGCTCCAACGAGCATCGATAACAACCTCGAAGGCAATGAACAACTTGCGTAAAGAGCCTAAAAGTGAGGAAAGCCTGGATCTGTTGTGATCAAGTTTCATTGTCCAGTTTAACTGTTTCTGTTAAGGCCAAAAGGCTAAATAAGCCAATCGAACTGAGTTTAGATTTTCAGCTTTAATCTAATTGTGGTTGGGCCTAGCGGGTCACCAGGGTCGTGAACTTGAGGTTGTCGGTTCTTATTTCAAGAGACATTCTGGTGAAAGGTTTTTGTAGGATGTTATCAACTCAAAACAAAACGAACGCTGTCGATTTAGATTTCGTACAAGAACTTATTGCCTTGACTATTATTATTGCTTCCTTTCGTGTATAAATGAAAGCCGGTTTGAGTTTATTTTATCTTGATATAGGTAATATTTTTCTCAAATATACCAAAGTTGTAATTTAGCAGAGGCTGAAATTATTATTTCGCTATTCATAACTACGAGTATTTTGTGGGTATGGACGCTTTGTTGATGGCATCTGGCGGACAAGCGCGGGAGGCGCATGGCGGCTGGGATCCAGAGAAAGCGGAGGGTTACATTGTTTAAGGGCGCAGTCCGGTAAAAACATGAGAACCGCTATTTTTTATAGCGGTGCTGAATGTTTAACAGAATGCTAGCCGGTACCTGCAGCTGACCCTTGCGTGTCTGTTGCGCAAAGTTTAAAAAATATAATTCGTAAAGGTTTCAAGTACGGGTTGGAACTAGGTATGGACGGACTGAGCGGTTTTTTTGTGACCAACACCTCGGTTCCAAAAGATTCCAAAAGAATAACCCCCAATTACTAAATCCATTAACAACGCGTGAACAAATAGCGGCATTGATTTTCGATGCTGGCTCGTGGGATGAGGTTAAAAAGTATGCTCAGCAAGGTTTTAATACGGTGTATAAATTGATGTACTACAAATTGCTTGCTGTCAAGGTCGATAAGACAAGATAAGACAAAATACGTGACATATTCCCTTAGACCCCAGGGTCAACCTAACTTCGACTTTAAAAGCCCACTCATGTAATTTCATTAACCATTGCTCTTGTCCTGTTTTAGTTCAAACAATTTCTATCAAATAGCATTACCTTAGATTACCGTCTCAGCTTCCAACAACACATTGAACAAAACACTGGTCAAATGAACCAGAAAATTAATTTTCATATTAAAAAATCTGAGACATATACATCGGTTATTGAGGACACATTGCAATATGCCAATCTTTGTTAGTGAGTGTATTGCATTGCCATTTGGGGCAGTACCTCTAAAAATTATATGATCATTTTAGAGAGAGCTCAAAGAGCTATATTCATAGTGAGTTGCTTTTTCACAATCCTCTATCCAACTTTACCCACACTACCAAGTGCTAACCGTCCGACAGTTGTTTATTCTCATAACTGTAATAATTAAAGTAAACAGATGGATTATCCTAACCGTTATATTTTAGCTTTATAAACATATAAGTGACTTTAGATAAATATGAGGCTACGAATAAGAATGATTGCCACTAAAAGACTTGAAGATAAATGAAAACACTCTTTTAGTTCTCCTTGGCCCGACTTCGTCACCTGACTTCGTCCCCTGGGCGTGTGCAGTGCTACGCGAAGCTTCTTTAACGAGGCATCGACGATTCCTGCTGGAGCTGTCCCCGCTGAAGAACGCAACTGAAGAGCCTCGAGTTCGAAGTTTATTTTTGAGACTGTTCCTTTTGAAATTGAGACGGCGAGATCCTTGAAGGACCAATGTTAGCTCGGGGATCATCTAAAGCGTGGACTACTGTATTTAAGGCAAGGGTTTAATGACGAGCTTAATATACAACAGTACAGGACAAACAGCTAATAACAAACCTAAAGTAAGAGGAGTATCGTCCGTCGCGGTGCAGTCAGCAGAAGCGAGTGGTCATCGGGCCGAACCGTGTAGTCGCCACGACGCGCTAAACACGCGGCCCTCGCGTGCAGACCATGCCCAATGTGTTGTGTTGGGTTCGATTCCCAACAGTGCCCATTCAACTTTGGATAATTAGAATAACAACATTTGAGACTCGAACGATAGCTCAAGACTCAAAATATTTCGGCAAGGGATTCAATTCTTGGATCGACAGGGTGGAAGATCAAGAACGCTGCTAAGGAGATGTGCAAAAACCGGAACGGTTAGTAGCGACAACTCAGACGAAGACATTGAAAAGAACAGTAACATTTACCACAGCAGAGCAGTGACATAGAAAAGAGCCGAGAAACCAGCTGAACCCCGCTTAAAGATTCACCGATGAAGCTCGACTTGAGTCAACCCTGCTGCGACGTCGTTAAAAGATGCCCTCCCATAGACAAATATCACCCGCCTCTCCACTAATCCCATGCTTACGTTAGGGTGCATACCCCGTAGGCTCTTATTATCCTTCCTATCCTAAGGGCACGTCATCCCTACCATTACAGTGCCCCCCGGTCTACTCCTTGATATGCAATGGTATTTGTAGCACCATGAAGCATGAGGCTTCAGGGACTAGTGCAAATCTTGGGGTTCATTCGATTAATCGAGTCTGGTCAAACCACGCTGGGGTTGGTGCATTTCATTCATTCATTCATTCATAGTACTGAGGTATATCGTAAAATCGGCATCCGTTATGTAGGATGCCCTCAAGCTAGGTGGAGCGACGATCTTTGCAGGGTGGCTGGTAGCGGCCTGATGAGAGTTGCCGAGAGTCGAACTGAATGGCGCGCAATTGGAGAGGCCTATGTCCAGCAGTGGACTGCTCTATGCTGTTGATGAATATGATATAGTGAAATCAAAATCAGAAAACTTAATTAGGACGCCATGCTTATTATACAGGGTGGAAGGGACAGCGACGTGCAAACTGAAACCATTACTTCAGTACATGATTCCTAGACGCCCCAGCGTAGATATTTTTAGTCGGTTATGAAAGGAAAAATCTACTGTTTAATAGAAAAATGTGTTTTTTTTAAATTATTATTTGTTACCGATGTACTTATGTACATGCAGCAATGCAGTACAAGGCCAAATCCAAAAAAGTCGGCCGACCTATTTACACTAGGAATGGCAACCTCTAACAGGACATGACTTACTTCGACAAGGAAATCAACTTCTGGATGGACACGGCTGAAGAACGAGATAAGATCAGGCTGCTAGTGAGCTATACAAGAAACCTGAAACGGGTAGTGTGGAGACCTCAGACGAAGAAATTGGAACAACACAGCATAGCAGAGACCGGCTGCGACGTCGTTAAAAGATGCCCTACCATAGACCAATATAACCCGTCTCTCCACTAGTCCAATGCTTACTTTAGCGTGAACACTCGGTAGGCTCAAAATCCCTCCTATCCTAAGGGAACATCTTTCCTACCATTAAAGCGACCCCCGGTCTACTTTTTGATATGCAATGGTCTTTGAAGCACCATGAAGCATGAGGCTTCAGGGGCTAGTGCGAAATCTTGGGGTTCATTCGATTAATCGAGTATCGTCAAACCTAGCCTCGGGCAACTTACGATGATGATGACTGGTGTATCGATGTTCTTGCCACCTAGTAATGTAGACCTTCCTACCTTAGAATATTCAGGTAATATAGTATTTCACAGCTCAACACAGACCTCTTCAAATTTTTTCATCAACTTGACAGCTTTCCATAACCTACCTTCACCCTTCGTGTACTTTTTGCTCAAGTACCTACAGATGGTTTATTGGCCGCCATTTTGAAGGTTTCTTAGTCGTCTCGTACCTACTCTTGACCTTCCTAGGGTGATTGAACTTGCTTATAACGTTTAGTTTTGCTTGTGAAATTGGATTCAGATGGAGATAGAGTTGTCTAAACTAAAGTTAAAAGTTTCCATTTAAAGCCTGTGTCCCTTTTCAGGATGCCATCTACCTCCTTGCCAAATTTTATCGAAATCTGTTCATTGGTTTAGGTTTTAATAAATAAACAATAGTTTGACCTCTAATAGTAAAACTACCAAAACCTTTCTTGATAATACGTATTTACGATAATTATGCTACTTATTAACAGGATTTTTTTTATTTCTACTTGCTGTACTCTAGACGCTTTTGACGTGTTCGCCTTTATTACATCGTTCTCACATATGATAAGTTCAACATGAATTTTGTAACTAATGTTTTTGTGAGTTTCTTGCCCGTTCTTCTCCATAGGTACTTACTTCATCTATCTGACTGACCGACCCCTTGACAGTTACAAAGTGCCTGTAAATGGTTTAAATGAAATAAAGCTTTGAATTTAAGTTTTTCAGTTTGTGTTTGATTGGTGGACTGATGTTCCACCGAGGTAGGTAGTGAGCAGCATTCCAATTTAATAAAAACCAGCCAAGTGTGAGTCGGATTCGCACTCTAAGAGTTCCGTAACACCATAAAATACTTAACACTTTTTTTAACAGGTTTCTTGTTTTAAAAAATTATGAAAGGGTCCCCCCCTTTCGTATTTTTTGTTATAGAGGCAATAGAAATTAAAAAAAACACTCTGTATAAATTGCAACTGTCTACGGTTCATGAGCTACAGCAAGACGCTCATACAACATTGAACAGGAACATTTGTACTTTCCAACATTTTTATTAAATCTATAATAAAATAGGGATTTGCTGGAGGATTTTATTGTTTTTCTTCTGTGTGGTAAGAACAACACACACCCAAGCTAAGGTTGCCGTGCCGAGAGCTGCGTGGCTAAGGGGGAGCCTAGTTGCAAGCGTGCCTGTTGTCTGGGATCGGGCGCCCCCAGGCACTAACAAGCCTTACCTCTACATTCGAGGCTCTGTAGGGTGTTGACAGATTTTTTCCTCTGCTTTTCGTGGGAACTAAATGAGTTATTCAAATACTAATAATCAACTCGGAGGCGGCGGTGATGCTCGCCACACACCACGTCAGTTGTTTCCGCGGGGCGAAAAGCGAGCGGCGGAATGTCGCTTAGCTACGCTGAATGTACAGGGAGGTATAAAAGATAATTTGGATGAGGTGTGTGAGATGGTCAATGATAAAAGGATAGATGTGTTATGTGTGAATGAGACGAAAAGAAAGGGAGTGGACATATCCAAACACGGTTCTCTGACCGCTATCTGGTCCGGTGTTCAAGAGACACATAGAGCCTGTCAGGGTGTGGGGGTTGTCCTCTCCGAGCGGATGATGAAATGTGTGAAAGATTATGTTTGTGTGAGTCCCAGGATTCTATGGGTAAGAACAAAGGTGGGTCTAAACCCGATCTTTATTTTATGCGTTTATGCACCCGATATGGGAAGCCCACCTTCGGAGAGGGACGAATTTTGGGGCAATATAAGGGATTTAGTCAATGAATGTAGGTCAAACGAGAAGATTGTTATGCTTGGAGACTTTAATGGTTGGGTTGGTGTGAAGAGGAATGGGTACGAAAAAGTATTAGGTGCATTTGGGGATGATAGAGTGAATGAGAACGGGATGAATTTACTAGAGATATGTGTAGAGAAGAATTTGTCAGTTATGAACACTATGTTTAATCATAGAAAGGTTCACAGGTACACGTGGGAAAGGCAAGACAGTAGAAGCATGATCGACTTTGTGATTGTGGATGAAAGATTGAAGAGTAAAGTCACAGATACTAGAGCATATCGGGGTGTTAATGTAGGGACTGATCATTATCTGGTTATGTGTCGGGTGGATGGTCTGTTCAGGCATTGGCGTCACCGAGTTCGAGTTCCTGTGACTGCTCTAGACAGAATAAAAGTAGAAGCACTGCAAGATTTGAAAGTAAAGGAGGAATATAAGAGGGAATTAAAAGTGAAGACGGATAAGATATTTGATGATACGAATGATTACAGTCTAGAATAGAAGAAGTATGGGAGATAGCAAAAGATAGTATGGTGCAAGTAGCCACAAAAGTATGTGGTCTGGCGCAGAGGAAGTGTGGTAGTAGAACGAATGATTCTTGGGTAGATGGTGAAGTAAAAGAGGTTGTGAGGAAGAAGAAAGAGGCCTGGCTTAATGTGTTAGCCTGTAAGGCCCAAAATAGGATGAATCAGGCAACAAATGTGACCGATGATTTGGAAAGAGTGAAGAAGAAATACTCCGAAATGAAAACGAAAGTGAAAGAGATGGTAAAAATTAAAAAGGATGAAAAAGAAGAAAAGTATAACAGGAAGTTCTCTGATAACTTCAGAGCCAATGTTAAGCTGTTCTGGAAACAGGTAAGATTGGCTCGTGGAGTGACAGGAATATCGAGTATGAATGTTATAAGAGCAGAAGATGGATGTATACTGAGCGAAGAAAGTAAGGTCTTGGAACGCTGGAAGGGATACTTTGAAAGTTTGTTTAGTTGTCAGCATAGTGTGCAAGGAGTGGGTAACTGGGCAGACGCCAGTTTTGAAGACCCAAGCTCAGAAATAGATGAAGAGAATGATATAGAAATAGATGAGATTGTAAGAGCGCTGAAAGTGATGAAAGTCGGCAAAGCTGCAGGGTACGACAGAGTGTCTGCTGAAATGCTTAAGGGCGGTGACGGGGTGGTGGCAAGCCTGCTGTACCTAATCTTTAATATGTGTTGGAGATATGGCCGTGTACCGGATGATTGGTGTAAGGCTGTAATCGTACCACTATATAAGGGAAAAGGCTCTCAGCAGGAGTGTAAAAACTACCGTGGCATTAGTCTTTTGAGCGTTGTCGGCAAACTGTATGCGAAGGTTTTGATAAACAGAGTGATAAGAGTGACAGATGAGAAAATATGGGATGCGCAGGCAGGATTTAGAGAGGGAATGGGCTGTATGGACCAAATCTTCTCCTTAAGATGCATAGCCGAAAAACATCTGGCAAAGCATAAGAAAGTCTACTGTGCTTTCGTGGACTTGGAGAAGGCCTATGACAGTGTGTGGAGGGAAGAACTGTGGTCGACACTATCCTTGTACGGGGTGGACTGGCGCTTGGTACGTGCACTGAAATCCTTATACAAGGATTCCAGTGCTTGTGTTAGGATAAATGGGGCATACACGAACTGGTTCTCCATCTCGAGGGGTGTTAGACAGGGTTGTGTAGCGTCACCGTGGCTGTTCAACCTGTACATGGATAACTGTCTGAAGGATTTGAAAGTGGATTGACGATGAATGAGTTGCCTGTTAAATGCCTGCTCTATGCAGACGATCAAGAGCTACTTGCATCGTCAGCAGAACAGTTGCAAGACATGGTGACTGTGATGGATGAAGCATATAAGAGGAAAGGAATGAATATAAATGTGAATAAGACGAAAGTCATGGTGTTTGAAAGAGAAGAGGATGTATCGGTGTGTGATGTGAAAATAAATGGTAAGAGTGTGGAGCAAGTAAGTGAGTTCGTATATTTGGGGAGTCTGTTTATAAGGGATGGAAAGATTGATGGAGATGTCGAAAGGAGAGTGAATGCGGGAAATAAAGTGAATGGTGCTACACATGCAATTGTGACCAACCAGTTGATGCCCAAGAAGGCACGACTGGCTGTTCACAATAGTGTGCTGGTGCCTACGCTTATGTATGGAAGTGAATGTTGGGTGTGGCAAAAGAAGCATGAAAGCAGAATAAATGCTGTGGAAATGCGTTCCTTGCGGAGCATGTGTAGTGTGACTTTGAATGATAGGCTGAGGAATGATGTGATAAGGCAACGATGTGGTTTAAAAGAAGATGTAGTGACAAAAATTGAAAAGAGTATGCTTAGATGGTTTGGTCATATTGAGCGGATGAATGAAAGGAGACTAACAAAAGGTATTTACAAGGCAGATGTGAGTGGAAACGACGGGAGGGGACGCCCTAGGAAGACATATAGTGACCTTATTGGTGATGTTCTTCAGAAAGGTCAGGTGCGAAGTACTCTCAACCGGCGCTCGTGTATGACCAGATGTATGAACGTAAACGAGGCAAAAGGAGTATGTAAGGAACGTAGCAGGTGGCGTTCTGTGGTTTCTGCCTACCCCCATGGGAAGAAGGCGTGAGTTTATGTATGTGTATGTATGTAATAAAATAGCTTTGTTATTCAAACAAAAACAGTAATAATATTAGCTCTCCACCTACACTCCTATCTCTGACAACCCGGATTGACTTGTCACAAACTCACAAAGCATCGGTAATCATTTATCCCCCGGATATTCACACATCATATCGGATATTAACACATCGTACGTACGTACAGATAGCAACATAACATGTCACCTATATTCTCCGAATGCACACGTTGCGCACCCACGTTTCGCCAGTTAGTCCACTTCGCACGGACGTAAAAATATCGCGGCGGGATTTTTTAGCGCACTGGATCTTCAACGCACTGCTTAACGCCGATAGTTGAAAATCCAACTGTGGTTTTTCAACGCGCTGTTGACGCGCCGCGATGCTCTTTGATGGATTCTCAACGCTCGGTTCAACACCAAGAGTAAGTTCAGGACAAATATGAAATAACATATTATTTAAAAATGTCGATTTGCTCGATTTGGGCGAGTATTTTTGTGCGAATCGACTAATAAGCCGCGAATTTAGGTCCATTTTTTTTTTTGTAAGTGTTTTGTTACGAACAACAGTGATATAATAGGCGCATAAATGTTAACACGTTCCCTTGGAATAAACGTAATAAATATACCATTGTATCATTTAATAATCATGTAAAAGTCCTTATAACAAGCATCCCCAAGTAAATACCTATAACAAGCGGCTTGTGATGAATTTCCTGTCATAGAATTAATAAGGCGGAAACACCTCCGAATTGGATCATTCAAAGTGTTTTAAAATGTTTGAGTTAGACGACAGAAGTTTTGGTGCAAAAGAAAATAAATTCAAATTATTGAATCGGAAATGAAGTAAATGGGGCAAATTATGATAATTTTTAAGATATACTTCGTTTTCATTTACATTTTTATTATTTATATAAAGAAAAGAAAGAAAGAAAAAACGTTTATTTAGCACAGACTAAAAGGCACACAAAGCAGGTAAAAATTATAAGAAAAACAATAAAAAAACATACAAATAATAATAAAAAAGTGTACAGCGCGAAATATGAAACTTGCAGGGTAGTGTGCCTCACGGCTGCGCCAAAAAGGCCCAGTTCAGCAAAAAATGCCAGACAACTAGTGCCCGACGCTGGTTTTCAACTGGACCTGAGATGATTGACCTGATATGAGTTATTTCAGTAACAAGGATAACAACTTCCGCATTATGTTTTTTCTAGCTGTTGCTCGCGACTTCGTGTGCAATGCAGGATGAAATGTAGCAATTGTCTTTACCCATATCATGGTCTATCTGTGTGCCAAATTTCATCGTAATCCACATGTCGATACTGTAAAAATCTCAAAGTGAAGACCTGTGTGAAGTGAGTGATCTGTCTGTGTCATTCCGTCTTGGTCAATCCCTAGCATCAGTGGCACTGACAGATCACTCCACGGTCACTTCACCTAAGTGTTCACGGTGAGATGGTTACGGAATAGCACTACTGTTCAGCATTTTTGGCCTGAAAGCGTTGCAAACACCTAAAACCTAACCAAACTAATTTATTAAAAATTATGTAAATAATATTATTGGGGACATGATGAGACATTTAAACATTTAAACTTTTAATAAAATTAGTTGGGATAGGATCAGACATTTTAAACTGTTAGTGGACGGTTACCCCGCGTTGACACTCACATACAAGTTGTGACACTTGTTTTCGACAAATCATTTAAAAGACTTGTCAAAACCATGTCGTGTATAAACCTGTATCATACGTGTATTTGTGTTTTAACAGACATTTGTATTGTTAACTATGTTGTTCAACTTTTTGACAAGCTTTGTATGCAACTTGTTTTTTTACTACTTGTTTTCCGTGCAAATAGAGATGGGCGTCGGGTAAGTACCCAAAGGGAAAATATCCAGGTATATTCCCGGTATTTAGCTGAATTTGAATTTACCCGGGTATTTACCGGGTAGTATCCCGGCGCTAGATGTAAACGCCGAAAACAGTAGACACAACTTGTAGAATACCTACATGTTTTCTTATACCTTGATGTTAATAAAACGATGTTTCAATTTTATTAAACAAATCCTTACCAAGTGACCGAGACTACGCAACACTACTAAGCAAGTCAACAGGCTAAAGAGAAAATGGCTTTGTAAAGTGTCCAAAAGGGAAGGATTCAGCTGTTGTTTCTTCAATATATCTGTTGCGAAGTATTTCTCATCGCAAACACCGGTGAAACCGGACTGATCGGTAATCTCAAACTAAAATCCGTGTCCGGTAAATTCTGGCCAGCTTCACTATACATTTACGATCTAAAATCAAGCTCAAGCTCAAAGTTTGCGAAGGGACGACCTAGAAGAACAAGTGACCTGATTGGTAATGTTCTTCAGAAAAAGGTCAGGTACATAGTACTCGCAACCGACGTGCGTGTATGACCAGCGCACTGTGCGGCCGAAGGCAGTACTTTGCGGCTATAATTCAAAAACCTAGTTGATCGACCTGAAACCTCGTACTCGGGGGTTTTTGGGGTCGCTGATCACGAATCCATCGGAATTACGGAATTCAAAATGGCGGTTCTAATATGGCGTCATGCAAAGATTTCTAAAGTTATTTCGTGTACCTTTTATTTGTTACTTTTGGTTAATTTCATTTATACTAAATAAATGTACTAAAACAAACGTTTTTCTTTTACAAATATTTTTATTGAAATTGAAAATTATAGGTTATACACAAAAGTAGAGTTTCGAATTGCTGTATAACTTGTATAATCAAAGTCAAAGTCAAAGCATTTATTTCAAATAGGCCCATAAAAAGGCACTTTTGATCGTCAAAAATTACATTAAAAATAGAACTGATTCTAGGCGCCACTTCCAAAAGGTCCACCGAAACACACAAGAAACTCCACCGTTACTTTTTTTAAATGTTTTACAATATTTTGTATACATTAATTATATTTTTATATGTGAAGACGATGCACCAAGAATAAAAATACTTTAACACAATTGGTAAGATAAATTAATCACGCGATAGGTACATTGTGCTCACATATTTACAAACATTGTAAAAATATATGATTTTCCTAAAATATTAACTAGGAATAAGTCAATGTGTGAGAAAGTAATATTTTTTTTATTTATTAAATTAGCAACCAGTGTGTGATTTTGTCTAGACGGGATTGTCCTATGGAGCTGGACCATCATGTTTCCAAGCATTCTTCTCTTGTATATAATCCTCTAATTTGTAATAAGCTTGTTTGCAAAGTGTTCTTTTTATACTAAACTTACATTTTCTTTCATTTAATTGCAATATATCACAAGGTATTTTGTTATAACATTTAACACTGTACCCCATAAATGATATATGTACTTTAGCTAATCTGAAAAATGGTTGATCTATTTTATCTTTATTTCTAGTATTAAAATTATGTCTATCACTTATTTTATTAAAAAGATGTAGATTTTTTCTTACGTACAAAATATTTTCATAAATAAATTGAAAAGGTACTGTCATAATAATAATCTGAGAGATTCGCGACGAGGAAGATTGTATATGGCTCTGACAGCTCTCTTTTGCAAAATAGAAATGGATTCAATGTCAGCAGCCCGACCCCACAGTAAAATGCCATACGACATAATCCTGTGGAAGTAGCTAAAATAGACCAAACGCGCGGTTACTACATCTGTTAACTGTCTTATCTTTCTAACAGCATAAGCGGCCGAACTTAGCCGCCCCGCAAGATGTTATATGTGGTCCCCATTGTAATTTCTCGTCCAGCGTGATTCCTAGGAAAACCGTCTGATTAATAAATTCCAGTTTTTCTCCATTCAATATGATGTCACATTCGCTACTTCTAACGTTAGGTAATTTAAATCTAAAGCATTTGTTTTTTTTTTTCATTTAGTACCAAATTATTTACCGTAAACCAATCTTGGACTTGAAGAATCGAGTTATTCACGTCGTCCAGATTTTGTGACCGTCGGTCTATTTTAAAGATTAATGATGTGTCATCTGCAAATAACACCATCTTCGGTTGATTTTCAAGTAATTGGGGTAAATCATTAAATGTAAACTAAGAAGAGGAATGGACCCAATATCGAACCTTGAGGAACGCCCATTGCCATTTCATACCATAATGAGTTTATGCCGTTTACTTGAACTTTAACCTTTCTATCTTTCAGGCATGATCTTAGTAGATCAAAAGCTGTATTCCTAACCCCACAGTGCTCCAGTTTCAGAAGAAGGGTCTCATGGTTTATGCAATCAAACGCTTAAGCAAAAGATTCCAATGGCATCTTTTGCTTCTTCCCACGCGTTTAAATGTTCTTTATTAGAGAAACACCAGCGTCAGTGGTACAACGCCCTTTGGTGAAACCGTACTGTTGTTCATGAAAGATGGAGTTTTTATTAATGTGACGTAAAATTTGATTGCGCATCAACTTTTCAAACACCTTACTGAGAACTGGTAGAATTGATACGGGCCTATAATTGTTAAGTTCTTTACTCACACCGGATTTGAACAAAGGAACTACTTTACTGTGTTTCATGAGATCCGGAAAGACACCTTGGTCTACACTGGTGTTAAATATGACAGCTAAATAGGGCGCAATGGTTTTGATGAAAGTTTTACAGAATTTAACAGACATTCCCCAGAGATCTTCTGTTGATTTATTTTTAAGATCTTTAAAAGCTTTATAACAGCCTGGGGGTTTGTATGCTGAAACCTAAACTCCAAAGGACATGCATTAACATTCTTTCTAAGTAAGGCAGCAGAGAACTCGGGTGAGGAATTTAAAGCTTCAGTAGTTTTTAGGGGAATATTAGCAAAAAAGTTTTCAAATGCCTGAGCTACTTCTACATCTGAGTTGATAGAGCCATGTGCAGTTTCTAAATTAAATTCATTATTACGCTGTTTGTTCCTACCTGTATCGTTATTTATTATTTGCCAAGTAGTTTTTATTTTATCATCGGCTGATTTTATTTTATTGCTAATGTGGCGGCATCTACGTCGCCACATGCGACCAAACGCACCACTCTGACGTCAGACAAATCCTGCATCGCGCAAGCAAAGTTTACCGCGCAGATAGCATATATACAACTTCATACGACATCAAACGTTGGGCAGTTGCCCACCAGATACGACATCCATCTGGTCGGAGGATCCTCCCTTTTCCAAGAATATGAGTGAACTTTACACCCTGTTCCTCATATCTCTTCACTAATATAAAGAGCTTTAGCAACTTTGCACACATTTTTAAAAGTGTTAGAATATTTTGCAACATAATGATGAAAGCTTATATTATTCATATGTTGCTTTAGACCATAAAGTTCAAAAAGTTTTCCCCTGCTTTTACGAACACCTGGAGTCGCCCAATCACTAAATAAGAACTTTGTGTAAATACTTTTGGTTTTAAGTGGAAAAATTTCATTAAATTGTGTGTTTAATAGTGAAAAGAACTCGGCATAGAACTCATTTGGGTCACATATATTATATTATAAAACTTTGAACAAATAATTTACTGGCCAAAGAGTTATTTAATTTCTCTAAATTTTTACATGTAATTGGCCTAAACCTTATTTGAATTTTTTGTAAAGGCATGTATGAGCAAAATGTTACTGTTTGTCCACTGTGATCAGATGGCAGCTTATTTACAATTTGTTTGTGTAAGTAATCGCAGTTACAAAAAATATTATCTATGCAAGTGGCAGAAGAAGCTGTCACTCGGGTTGGTTCAATAAAAACATTTGATAAATCAAATCACCCAAAAGGACTTAATAATCTGACAGTATTCAAGTTATTTTCTAATAAATTAATATTGAAATCACCACATATGATTATTGACTTACTACTAGCACTAAGTTTCTTTAGCACATTTTCCATTACGAAATCAAACACACATAGATTCTGGTAACCTGGAGGTCTATATTCGCATACTATAACATGCTTATCAAGCTCAACACAGGACAATTCAATGATGTGTTCAACAAACAGACCGATATGATGTCTTTTCGTTCTTTAGATTTAATTGTGTTTTTAACTAAAATTAATGACCCGCCATGTATCTTATGTTTTCGGCTGAAATGGCTAACTACACAATAATTTTCATAGTTAATGTTCTGTTAAACAAATGACATCAAACTTGGTATTTTCCAAAAACAATTCAATTTATAGTAATTTGGAAGAGCAACCTTGAATATTCTGATTAAGTAATTTTAAAGTGTGTTGCACTCCATTTGGTATCTTATCATTATGAGTTAAATTGCCAGAAGATACTTTATTACTATTGTCTAATAATAATTGGTTATTTGTAGGGGTAACTTCTGTTGTCTTACTAACTAGTGTAAAAAGTTATCCGGAGTGACCTCCACAACTACAATTTTTGAAGAGTCTAGAATGCCCATTTCAGTTCCATAAGGAAGAGAACACCTTTCCTGACTAGTAGTAGCCGTAGCCTCCTAGGATGTTGGTATTATAGGTGGATACTCCTTCGTACAACACGAATAATTATTTGACTATCTAGAAACATATGGAATATCTGCCTAGTGCCTAGTGCGCCACAGGTAGGGGTCCTATCCTACTCATGGCAACTCTACACGCCAATGTTAACCACAGTTTATTAGATTTACAAAAAGTATTTTGTGTAGAGTTGCCATGTGTTGGATCGGACCACTACTATTACCACACACACACACAAAAGTATACATCGAAATTCTACAGAAAGGTACGTTCCTACAATAAGTAGATCCCCTGTTTACTATATATGCTCCCCCTCTTCTCTCGCTTTCTCTCTTTGTCGCATTCTCCTTCTTTCTAGTTTTATACACATGCAGTTCATCAGCAGCTAAATCCTGTTTTATTCAGTAACTAATACTTTTCTGAGTAACCTCTAATAGGTTTTAAGGCAGCATACGATGGCGTTTTATTACTATATGCTTTGAAAACTCAAATTTTATATTACAAACACGTCAAAGTCAAAGCATTTATTTCAAACTAGCTGCTCCCCGCAGTTTCACCCGCAAAAATCTTGATCCCGTGGGAGTATCGGGATAAAAAGTACGCTATGTATTAATACAGGTTATAAACTATCTGTATGCCATATTTCATCCATATCCGTTCAGCAGCTTTTGCGTGAAAGAGTAACAAACATCCATCCATACTCAAAAACTTTCGCGTTTATAATATTAGTAGGATAGGCACTAAAAGGCACTTTTGAACGTCAACATTTACATTAAAAATAGAACTGATTCTAGGCCACACTTCCAAAAGGTAGTTTCGTATGGAGAAGAAGGGGCAAGAAACTCCACCGTTACTCCTTTAAAATGTTTAACAAAAAAAAATACATGAATTATATTTTTATATGTGAAGACGAACAACCCGGAATAAAATACTAGGAGTATACCACAAATGGGTCATAATAATTAAAAATAAGCAATGACAGAAAAATAAATCCCGTGATAGGTAGTCAAGTTTTTGGGAGCGTTATAATAAAAGAGTTGAATACGTCTGAGCAGAAGCGTATGCTCTCATGTAATAATCTCAAATCTATCCTATTGGTTACATCGTGGGACTTACAGCTACTTAAAATGCTAGATTGACAAAATGCATGGAACCGTCTAGAAGGGCCACCCTAAACTGCAATCGTGCATTTTATGCTCTCACGGTGATTACTCGTTGCGGTTCAGGTTGCATAACTCCTCCCTCCTCAAGAACGAAATTATCAGAGTTGTTAAGATTCTGATCATTTCGCCGACAATTAAACAATTTGATTTTATATTTAAAAATAAGAAAGGTTATTAATCCTAAGGGTAGAATTACATATAAAATTACCGTGCCTAAACTAATATTTTTCGTGTTAACCGCACCATCGTTATCACCGTATTTCACTTTGCTCATTTTCACTACTTGAGCTAATTCTTTCAACTCATCTAAATTGATACCTTTCATCTTCACTGCACTGACACTGTTGGTACGTTTTTCAGGTTTCAACTCCGGTAGGGTAATAATTGGATTTATTCGATAATTCAGATGTGTAAGAGGAAATTTATAATTTTGTAGAGATATTTCCCCGACGTTAAACATACAAGTATCGTCCAGGATAATTATGTATGTTCCTTGAAGAGACTCGTGGCTCATGGCGTCATCATTGCATTTTCTACTTGCTATAACATTATTCTTTGTATATAGAATCCAACTTCCGCGGCCAATTCGTTGAACTTTCAAATCTTCAATGTCAACTGTATGCTGCTCGCATGCACTAGCATTAGAATGGAACTTCATTAACTGTTCTTCACACAGTGGCTCTAGATGGGTCAACACGTTATCATCGGTACATAAGAATTTATCATCCATTGAAGTCTGTACACAGGCTGTCACAACTGGTAAGTAATCTGAGTCTTTCACCAAAAGGTAGGGATATTTAGGAACTACTATTACAGTTTCGTTTAAATCTGTGTTATACACAGGTAAGGAATAAAGTTTAAAATAACTATAAGTACGGTTTTCAATTAATGGAATCTCCATTATGAACGTAATCTGGTTTTGTTTAATAAAAGCTTTAACAGTAATACAATCTTCAAACTTAACTAAATTATTCTCATTTACAGCATATAACAGATTTTCTGTCTTGGCTATAGATTGTAACATGTGCAATAATTCAGTGGAATTAACAATCGCTCGATGCAGTACAGACACCTTACTAAAGGCTAAGGCCGTTTCAATCTCACTTAAAATTATATTAATTGTTCTAAAATTTGTTAAGAACATATTAAACATTCCTAGAATATAAGTAGAGTAAATAGAATGTTCTTCTTTAGTAGGTAGTCATATTTTTAACTAATCTCTCGATCCTTTCTAAACGTTCATCTAAAATTAATGTGTTGTTATGTAAGATTTCTGTACTGTTAACAAAACCATTTAACATTTTCGAGACCAAAGTTATTTTCTTATCTAATAATAATTGATTGCTTTTTAACTGAGAAATGAGGGAATCATATTGGATTGCGTCACTATGATCTAAATTACCTGTAACAATTTTAATCATAGACCCAAGTGGATCAATTAGTCCTCGCTTAAATCTTTTAGCTGGTACAAGTTGCTGAAATTTTTCTACAGTTCTATCCTTTAGATAATCCGTTTGAGTACGAATGCCTAAAAACTCATGGCTGTAAGGTTCGTTAACATCTACTAATTTAGTGAATTCATTATACTTAATTAAACTTAATTCTAGGTCATTACCTAAGCTATCTATATTTAAAAGTTTTATAATTAGCCACTTATCTATTTGTTTAAACGCCTGTCCTTGTTTCACGGGAAGGATACCAGGGTTTTTCTCAACCTTTTGAAGTTGAAGTTCCCACGTTATTTGCGATACTGCCAATATCGTGAGGCACCACCTGCGGAGGACGTATAATATTTTTAATTGGGACTTTTGTGTCTCTAGTTCCAATTTTTACAGGGATAACATTATGTTCTACCTCACCACTAACAGTTGCCTTCCTATAACGTGGCTTGTCTTTACTTAATCTGGTGTTAACCTCTTTTACATAAATTACGTCGCCTATTTCAAACTTTTTACTTATCTCGCCACCCTTGCTATTTCTAATCTTTTGCTTTGTTTCTATGACTTGATTCGATATGTAACTATAGAGACGTTTCGTACGCTTTGCATGATCTTTTAGTAATTGTTGGGTATAGTTTTTCTCGAAATTTGCGCCTAATATAGAATTTGAATCAGTATGACCGAAAACAACTTCAAATGGTGTCAAACCTGTCGTTGTATGTATGGTATGATTATAAGCCATTATTGAATAGGTCATAACGGAGGCTGCATCAGTACATTTTCGATCGTATTTAGCTAAATGGTATATTTCTATGATAGTTGAATGGAAACGCTCAACTATGCCTGTTGAATTAGGGTTATTGGGTGTACTGATATGTAATTGTATGTTGTACATTATCATTAACTGCTTCAGTAATTCATTATTAAATTCACTGCCGGGATCGCAACTAATTTTTTTGGGGGTTCCGTAAATGGAAAAATATTTAATAAGCGCACGTATTACTTCGGGTGTAGATCTATTCGATATTTCTATTGCTTGTCCTAGTTTACTGAAGGCGTCGACTAATGTAAGATAGTATATAGATTCTATAGCAAAAATGTCTATGAAAATTTCCTGAAATGGTGCATTTTGTGATTGAGTTAACTGTAGAAAAGGCTTTATGGGTTTTCTGTCTTACTTGGTTTTACAGCACGCTTCACAATTATTAATTACGGCTGAAATCGTCTCTTGCATGCTATGCCAAAAATAGTTTCTTCTTATCCTAGACATAGTCTCTTTTATACCTCTGTGACAAGTTTTTCCTTCATGATGTTGTAAGATGATTTCTTTTTGTTCGTTTTCATCTTCAACAAAAACTACACGCTCTGTACATTCCACGAATTCTACCATTCCTTTTTTGAATAACTGTATAATAATCTTACTAAATTGTTTCCTATGTTCTATGCTTTCAAAATATATAAAATATTTAATTTTATATTTAACATATTCTTTTAAAAACTGTTTAATTAATTTATCATTATTTATTGGTAGAAATACTTCAAGGATTTTTTGTTTTTCACGGGAAAGATCTGTAACTTGCATATCGTTTTTATGCCACGTGAAGACTAATATCTGATTCGGTTTCGTGTCTATTGCTTCTTGTAATATTGGAATACCAATTGATTCCATATCTTCAGCTGAATGCACTGTGAATGTTTTATCTTTCGCAGGAATAAGTGGAATAGGTTCATTTGTATCACATTCAGAACTGGCTGTTACAGTACGGACAAATCCGAGATAGACATTGTTCTAGAGTCGCCACTATCGGTATTAGTTAAATTATCTACTTTGAGCGTAGCTTGGTTTTTTTTTGTTCTTAGTTCTTTATCATCTACGTTAACTTTCATAGATAATCCATCCTCATCTGCACCTAATACATTTATTTTAATACGAGACAGGGCATCAGCATTTGTATTCTGCTTGCCATTTTTATATTTAATTTCAAAATCATATTCTTGAAGACGAAGTCGCCAGCGGGTGAGCTTACTGTTTGGCTCTTTAAGAGAATAGAGCCAGGCTAAGGGTCTATGGTCAGTATAAATGATGAATTTATTACCATAAAGGTATGGCCGGAAATATTTTACCGCCCAAATGATCGCTAAAAGTTCACGTTCTATAGTACTGTATCTGGTCTCTGTATCACTAAAAGTTCTACTGGCGTAAGCCACTGGCTTATCAGACCCTATGATGCCTTGCGATAGTACTGCGCCTAAGGCATTTGACGATGCGTCTGTAGTTAAGATATAAGGCTTATCTGGATCGGGATATTGAAGTAAAGGAGCATTAGTAAGAAGCTCTTTACATTTTTGGAAAGCATCTATGTATATTTGATTTATAATAATTTTGTTCCTTTTCTTTAAGCAATTAGTTAGTGGTTGTGTTACCTTGGCAAAATCTCGAATAAATCGCCTGTAATAACCTATCAAGCCCAAAAAACTTTTAATTTCTGTCACGGTTTTTGGCAGTGGGTAATTTAGAACTGCTTTAATTTTATCATCATTAGGTTTAAGGCCATCTTTAGTGATAACATGACCTAGGTATAAGACTTCTTTCCGAAGAAATTCGGATTTATCAAGTTGAATTTTAAGGTTATTTGACTTCAAACGATCAAAAACTGCTCTTAATTTCTGGATATGTTCTGCAAGCGAATTTGAGAATATTATAATGTCATCCAAATATACCAGACAATGGATTCCTTGCAACCCTCTTAAAACACTGTCCATTGCTCGTTGGAAGGTTGCGGGAGCAGTTTTGAGGCCAAACGGCATTCTTAAAAATTCGAAGTGTCCGTTTTCAGTGCTGAATGCTGTTTTTTCTCTGTCATTTTCGTTAATCTCAATTTGGTGATAACCGCTTGCTAAATCTAATGTCGTAAAGTATGTACTTTTACCTAATTTATCGAACAGATCAGTGATATTGGGAAGTGGGTATCTGTCGTCAACTGTTATTTCGTTTAGCCGTCTGTAGTCAATTACCATTCGATATTTTATTTCTCCTGATGCATCTTTCTTTTTTGGGACTAAATGAACTGGGGCTGACCAAGGTGAATGAGATTCCTGAATGACATTTTCTTTAAGTAACTTCTCGATTTGATTCTTTATTTCTTGAGACTGACTAGGGGGTTGTCTGTATGGTTTAACATAAATAGGATCTTCGTTTTTTGTCCTAATACAATGTTTGACTTGGTTCGTGAAACTTAATGGAATGCCATCACAATAGAATATATCTTTATAGTCTAAACATAATGCACTTATGGCTTTACTTTCTTCAACTGACATGTGATTCAGACGAAGCTTTTGTAAGTTATCCGTTAATAACTTTTCTACTTCAATATTTTCAATGTCTTTAAAATTATTAACATCATAATCATTTATGTGATTTTCATATGGTTCTACTTCAAATGGTTTAGTAATTGCTAATTTAATTGGTTTGTCGAGAGTATTTTGAATAACGGTAGTAAAGTAACCGTCTTTGCACTTAACTAAAGCGCTGGGCATACGTACGCCTTTAGTAAATTCTCTAAAATCCACTATAGCACTGCCAGAGTGATAATTTGCAGGAATTTTAACTCTTTGTTCTGATCGAGGTTTTAACTCTAATATATGTTTATTCTTGTCGCGCGTAATCGGTATTACTGTAGTGTTCGTTTTGAGGACCTCATTTTTTAAATCTATTACCGCCTCTATACTATGTAAAATATCATTACCTAGTAAACCGTCGAAGCTAGGATCGACTTCATAGATGTGAAATTTGTGAGTTTCATTGACATTAAAAATTGGAAATGCCGGAATCAAAAGTACTCGTTCATGTTGGCTTGTACCGTGAGTACTTCTAACTTCAAATGGGTCGTAGTAAATATAATCGTAAAAGTAGTATTTGGCCTTTTCCGGGTTTATAAATGATTTAGTACTTCCCGTATCTATCATAAATTTGGCATCTATTTCTGGTATATAAATGTATGGTAATTTAAGGCATGTATCGCAATTTAAATGTATTATTTCACTATGTTTTTCGAGGCCAATAATGGAAAATCCTCATTATTTTCCACTGAAACTTCTTCATTAATTTCTTCCGTATAATTCTCGTCATGATTTTCGGTAAGAGGGCTATATTCGTGATAATAATCATCGTTACATTGGTAATCGTAAGGAAAAATACTATCATCGTTATGGTCAAGGTCAAGCTCGTTTAATTTAAATCCTTTAATATGGACCTTGGCCGGAGGCGCAGTGCGCATTGTGACGTCAGCGTCACTAGATTGAATTTTTGGTTGCTGAATACCGAATGACTGTAAAGGTCTATTGAACGTTTGGTTCTGGTTGCCAAATGGCTGTAAGGGTCTGTTATATAATTGTTGTTGATTTCCATATTGCTGAGGGCGTATTCCAAATTGTTGGGGGCGCATCCCAAATGGTTGCGGACGTATCCCAAATTGTTGTGGGCGATAACCAAATTTTGGCCTTGAAATCCAAATTGTTGAGGACGCATTCCAAATGGTTGACCTTGGGAGTTACCAAAATAAAATTTGTGTTGTGTATTTGGTTGAGTAAAAATAGATTTATTAGTATTAATAGGCGTATTATAATTATTTGTGCCGAATTTAAACGTTTGTGTATTATTTGGTACAGCATTTTTACTGGAGGACGTCAGCAGTATTTTATTTCGGGCATTATATTGGTCATGGAAATTGACCTCTTCTAAAGACGAAAGATAAAGCCTGTTCCAGAGTGGACGGTGCTTTTAATCTCACAATACGCACCATATTTTCCGGTAGATTATAAAGGAACACGTTTAATGACGTATTATTATAAATCGTTATTTTACTTTCGCGCATGCTACTCGATAATCTATTAACTTTTGATATTAAAATACTACGCACTGATTGAATACGATTACAAAAATCCAAAAATGATTCACCATTTCTTATACGCAAAGTTTCCAATTCAATTGCTAAACATTCTTCACTTCTGGGGTCTCCAAAATGTTGTATTAATAACACCTTAAACTCTTCCCATGTAACAATATCCTCGCGCTCACTGATAAGCGCGGCTGCATTCCCCGCTAATCTACTCGTTATAGCATGCATGACATACAAGTTTTGCTCGTCACTTCCCCTGTATTTATTTATAATATATTCACTCTTACGTATAAAAAGATTTAAATGTCGCTTATCGCCGTCAAATAGCGGAATAATTTTAATCATTTCATTTGGAATCATGACAATTTTTACGTGATCTTCCATTTTTAATGCTATTAATTAGCTTAACGCACAATAATAATATAAAGAACAGAAGTGAAAAGTATAACTGAAGTTCTTTTAAACACAAAATAATGCCCTACATCTAATAGTAATTAATCAAATAAAACTTTAAACAATTTATCGGAATAAAATATTTTTTTCTAATTAATTATCAATAATTATTTCATTATTTCTTTTATAGTATAACTTTAAATAACTTTTTCTATTATTAGACTAGCCTTACAGATTTTATGCAAAACCAGATAACGTTATAACGCGAGACGTCTAATCGCAAAATAACACACAAAGGAAATAGGAAAGGAAGGTGAAAATTTGGACTCACCAGTTCGCCTTTCTCATTCTATGCTCCACCATGACAATTTGTTTGGTTCGTAGAATCACCACAGCTTTCAGGGCCACCCGAACGCGTAACACGAAAAAGTTTTATTTCGGAAAAACGCGAAGGACAGCGCAGCTCTATTTCGGCGATCCTGCCGGCTGCGCCAGTCAAGTTTTTGGGAGCGTTATAATAAAAGAGTTGAATACGTCTAAAATGCATGGAACCGTCTAGAAGGGCCACCCTAAACTGCAATCGTGCATTTTATGCTCTCACGGTGGTTACTCGTTGCGGTTCAGGTTGCATAACTAGGTACATTTAAGGTGCTCACATATTTACAAGCATTGCGAAATTATATGATTTTCCTAAAATATTAACTAGGAATAAGTCAGTGTGTGAGTTAAGTAAAAATAACAAATTATACAATTCAATATGCAACTAGTATGATTTTGTCTAGCCTCTAGATTGTCCTATGGAGCAGAACCAGCATGTTTCCAAGCATTCTTATTTAGGATGTAATCCAGTAATTTGTAATATGCTTGTTTACAAAGTGTTTTTTTAACGTGAGTTTTAAACTTTCTTCCATTTAATCGGGGGGCACGGTAGTGCCCCCGCCAAGTCGAGCGCGAAGCAAACACTGCCGTACCATCCTTTACTGGAACCATTTCGCCGCATTTTCAGGCCCCTATTTGAGAACCTCTGGATAAGACCAGAACGTAGAAATTTTCGTCATCCAGTAAGCTATATTTACATACTTAAAATCCAAAATTTCAAGTCTGTAGGTCATTTAGGTCTGAAGTAAAGCGAAAGCAAAGTTTCGCATTGACATCGCATGACACTCACTCATGATCATCAGAATAGAACTAATACTTCCCATAAACTCAGACAGCTGAAATTTGCTACTACTGGGTTTGTCGAAGATCGGGAGTACCTGGTGACCCTGATTAGAAAACACAAGAGCCCAACCAAACTATTAGAGATCGACATAACGCCTTTACAAAAATATTCAACTTGGTGGGCCGCTTCATTTGATGTCAAAAATCGAAGGTCTGAAGTATCTGATGAAGAACCCTCAGCTGGTTTCAGCTGTATTAGAGATATGGTAATGCCCCCTTCTACTATTGGTACATAAAAAATCAACAGTCATTGCAAAAACCCAGCGTAGTGGGACACATCTTCTAATTTAATCTAGCCTATAGCGTCCAACTGCTGGGCGAATGCCTCCCCTTCTGCTTTGCCCACGTTTCTACAAAAAGAAGTGTTATCCCACCAAAAACATTCTGTAAAAACTAGCCAAATCTCGATAGAGCTGCTTGTTTATCTCTAAAAATAATGAAATCTAGACAAAGTTGTGCCAAGTCTAAGGTTCCTTACTGCGATTTCTTTATTATTATAGTTAATGTTGTGCAATGTTTTCCAACGTTAATGGGTAGCGGTTCTGGCGACAGGTTGGTGCAATGATGTCATGGAGCACCTGGTTTTGTACCCTTGTGTACAAAACCACTTCTTGTGTGACTTGGCCGTTGAAGGTCAACGGCCAAGTCACACAAGATTAACTGTAATAATAAAGAAATCGCAAACTGCCTCGTTGGTCTAGTGGTCGCAATCGCTACCGCTGAGCATGAGGTCCTGGGTTCGATTCCCAGGTCGGGCAAAGTGTTATTGGGTTTTTCTATCTGGAATTTCTCAGTAGCAGCCCGGAGTCTGGATTTGTGCCCGGTTGATGGCAATAGGCTCGCCCCCTATTACATGGGACTTAAACATAACTGGCGAAATGTGGGTGTACAGGTACACCTCTGCCCAACCCTTCGGGGAAACAAGGCGTGATGTTATGTTATGTGTTATTTCACACAGTACCCAATAAAAGATGTATGTATGTACTTTAGATAGTCTGAAAAACGGGTTTATCTATTTTATTTTTATTTCTAGTGTTATTATTATGTCTATCACCTATTTTATTAAAAAGGTGCAGATTTTTTCACGAAAAATATATCCTCAAATTTCTACTGCAATATTTTTTGTTACGGTATTGAAATTTACTAAAGTTTTTACGTATTTTACTAACCTGTAGACGTAGGTTCCATTTGGTTTTGTTAGATTTCCTTTACTCCAAGAACTTTCACACGTGTATAACTTTCCCTGTGTAACAGTAATATGATGTTTGGATGAAGGCCACGTTGCGACTGAATGAAAAGAGGAGACTTATGGTTTAAGACGTTAGGTACTGTGAACGGTTTATACTTCTTAGAGGATCACTTCAGCCAACTCAACGATGAAAAAACTCTATGTAGAAACTTTTTTTTTTGTTTTTGGCTGCTCTGTGCAGTGGGATAAATGTGTAACACACTATTAGTAGTAACCGCTCTCATTTTGACACATCGACTACATTTGTTGGGTTATTTACGTTATGAAGCAGACAACTTTTCAGAACTTATGAAACAATGGATTAGCAGTATCCTTCGAAATTATTTAGATTGTGATTGAAATTGTGTTGCGCAATAAGGGTGTTGATGTGAGGATCGAAGCAGATGGCGTTTTGTAGTTTCTGCCAACCCCAATGAGAAAGACGTGAGTTTATGTATATACTCTCTCAAGAAAGTACAGGGAAAAGATCAGTAATACACAAAATGTTAGTTGTTGAGTTTTCGGTCAAAAATTCGTTCACGATGATGGCTTTGTGCGAAGGCGCATTGTCGTGATGCAAAATCGAAGAATTTTCTTTCCACAAATCTGGCCTTTTTCATCGTATTTGCTCTCTTATACGCCGCGTAACGCTCAAATAATATTCTTTTCACCACACTACCTATTATTTGCAATTTTTACCCATCGATTTCCGTGGGTAAAAGCCTTTTTTGTTATCTAGAGTGTAAAAGTGTTTTAAAATTCGAAGGCTTCCGATTCAACATTTACTCGAAGTTTTAAATAAAACCAAAGAGTTAGGAACAAAAAAGTTTTTAAGACAAAAGTTAGAAACGTTCAAAACCTGTCAACCGAAAATATCCGCTTTTTAATTTATTTTCATTGCTAACACTATAAAATTATGTAATTTTTAATGTTAATTTTAATAGTTCTAATCGTAAAATACAGTAAAAGGTAATAAAAGTAATGGTTAACTATACTTAGTGTATCGAAATAAATGAATAAAGTGTATGAAGCATTTGTTTTGAACGTACCTTCTCACTAAGAAATGACAAAAAAGACAAGGCTGTATGGCTCACTTCCTTTACCTGCTTATATGAGCGAATTAAAAAACAACAGGCACTTGAAAGAAGCCTTTGAAAGAATCCCGTTGTGGCCTGCCTGTGTCCCGCGCTAACATTCAAAATATTTACAACAACAAGTTTTTACAAATTTCTCAAAATGAGTGAAAGCGATGAAAATTTGACTCCGTCAGAATTAGTTGAAGCGACGGAAAGTGAAGAATTGTGTTACCTTCCTATTTATACGTATTTTACTGGTTTTCTTTCTTTTGTGCAAGTTCCTCGTAGTGTGGTGAAAATTGTTGTGTTTCACTTATGGGTAAAAGTTTTTAGCGTTTCGTGGTTTGAAACCTTCGCGACGCTCAGGGTTCTTCTTTTAAACCACTCGCTTCGCTTGTGGTTTAATTCTAGAACCCTTCGCTAGCTCAGGTTTCAATCGAAGCACTCACGGCAAAAAACACTTTTACCCACATGTAAAACAAATAACTATTATTTACCATTTGACCTTCCGGCAAGAATTCCGAGTGCACAACACCGCGATTGTCAAAGAAAACAGTCAACATGACTTCGACTTTTGATCGACTTCGGCCTGGTTTTTTCGGTTTCGGTTCAGTTGGAAGGCGCCACTCCGAAGCTTGTTGACTAGTTTGCATGTCAAACTCGTAAACCCACGTCTCGTCACCAGTAAGAATGTGTTTCATGAATGTTGGTTCGGAATCGACTCGTTCTAGCATGCGTCAGCCTCAGCGACTCTTATGCAATTGAGTTTTTGGCGAAAATTTAAGTCTTTTAGGACTATCTGAGCGGCAACATGTTTCATACCCAAGTGATTATTTAAAATGATACGGATCGACTCGAAGTTAAGCGGCTATCTCTCTCAAACTTGAATGAGGATTTTCAGTAACTATTTCCTTCACTTTTGCGATGTTAACTTCAGTTGAAGACGTTGATGGCCTGGCGTTCCATAGATGGCCTGGATCACATCTCGACCACTTTTGAACAAGAAGTACATGTTTTTGTACCGTACCGTAAGCCTTCTGTAACATTTTCAGTGACTCCGAATACGAAATTCCATTGGCGATGCAAAATTTAAGGCAAACTCTTTGTTCGATGTATTTGAAATTCACAATACACACTAGATATGATCTAACTAAAAACAGCACTGCATTATGGTAATCTAAATAACAGATACAACTCAAACTCCGCGCCAAAATGGAAAACAGTTGTGCCAAACTAACAACAAAAAAAAAACACAAATATTGAATTTGGAACCATAAACAAATCATCCATTCCCAATACTTTTTTGACAGAATGTATATCTATTATTGTGTATCCATAAAATGACGATAAACTTGCCCTCTATTATGGAACGGTAGTTCTAAAAGATATTAATAACAGAATATAATAGTTTTGCCACATCCCCACACTTATGCTTTGTTGATTACAGGTGTGAACATAAATCATGCGTGTATTCTACACATAAGAGGACCAATTTATTTATCGGAAGATAAATAAATTTCATGACAGCTACTATTCAGTAAATATCCTCATAAATTCACAACACATTTCATTTAACACGAAAATTTCCTCAGGGTCAAAATCCAAACTTTCAACAAGGATTGAACTTTATCAACGACAAAGTTAGAACCAATTGAAATGAAGAAATTGATGAAATGTTGGCTTGTTAACGTAGCCGTATTTCATCAACTAGACATGAAAATAGCCGAATCATACACAAATATAGACATTAATATCATGAGAATTTCATCGCTGACTGGTTCATAAATTTATTTCATTGTCTGTGAGCAATGTCCTTCGCTAATATGTTCCTATGAATCATTCCCTCTACGTTGATTCCTGTTACATGTCCCCCTATATGGGGCAGATGGCGCTAATTGAGACTATCCATCTCAACCTGTCTTGAGTTTACTTGAGTAACCTTCTTTGCTTCGTCTAGCCTTTCCAATTTAATGAAACCTCAATGTGAGGTTTGGGGGTTCATTAAATTGGAAAGTCTTAAAAACATACCGTTATTTTTTTATTAAATATATCAACTATTTCAACAGAATTTCAAACTATTGTCCTATCAACAAAAATCGATTTCTCAACAATGTTCAATTTTGTTCCCAGGTCACCGCGCCCATACTGTGTTCGTGGGTGTTCACGTGCCAGCCCGAAGACATTCCCATAGGAAGCACAAACACCATCACCGTAACGGGGAGAAGGATGCTGAGAGACCCGGTAAGCGAGTTAAGAATAACATAGTTCCTGGTAGGATTATATATAGGAAAGCTAGTTTTGAAAAAAGTGACGCTATAAAATGTAATCATAACGATATGAAGAAAAGAAGAATTTACATAAAATATTCTCTATAATATGAGGCTTTAATCACGAAGAAACGGTAAAGAAATGGTACCTTCGGATTCCAAATCCTTTGATTTCGAATAGCTAACACTAAAATTGGCATTTAACATAATACATATGCAGTGCCGATTCTCTTGGCACAAATTTCTCAAAACTAGACTAAAAATCACAAAAAAATGGTTTTATCCTGTCAAACGACGATTTCTCATTTTGAACTTGACTGAAGTGACACAACTTAACTATATTTTAGTTTGACTGCACTAAGATGGCACTGAGTTATTCAAGTAGTGAAAATGGCAATTTTGCTATTCTGAATTTGACGTTTTTCAACTAAAATTTTGATTGTCTAACTAAATCTGAACATGAATCTGACTATTTTTAATCGCAATCAAAAACGTGCGGAATAAAATTAGTAGTCGTGAACAAAAATTCACACCAACACCTCGACTTCTGGTGCAAAAACATTGCTGTATCTTTTACTAATACATGTCTCGAAAAATGTGTGTCCTATCGCAAAAATAATGAAAATTTCGACCCTCTTGAAACCCTGAAAAAGGAGGTACCTAATGATTTTTCATACAAAAAATGAAAAATTCCATATAAAACACGTTGAGGCTGCCCCCTCTGCGGGCCCCCGGCTCTAAAATATTACTACAAATCACGGGGTAGGGCAAACAAGTATCACGTTTCCAAGCCAAAAGAAAAAATACGTGGAGTAGCGATTGACTAATTAGATTTTAGTTGTGTCAAAATTATTTTTAATTTAGAGAACTTTTCATGCAGAAAACCTTTAAGATTCTCATAACCAAAAGTAAGGAATTTAAGTGATAGTTTAGTTAGTTTAGTTCGGTGCACAAGAGAATCGGCACCATTGTTTCACGATTGGCTGTAAATTAAATTGTTTGTAATTAAATAAAGCACTCAACCCTTTCAAATTTATAATATTTTTTGTGAAAGTCAAAACGTACCCACTCCTATGTCCCATCTTACCTACCCAAAGCGTGTCCAGTCTACATAAAGATAATTAGTTGCACAAAAAAGCTTGACACCCTATTTGTGTGACCTTACCAAACAGATTATATCACTGCACAAGATGATACCAAATTACATGACTTTATTCATGCCCTTGTACGAAATTGCCTAGCTCATAAAATTAACTCCTTTTATGGCAAAACAATGAGGTTTGTTAGTCTCTGCGGTGTTATAACTCAATGCGAGATTACATAGAACATAATAATACCCTTTTGAACATTGGATATTTTCCAAAGTACTCTTATTGGTTCCCAATCCCTAGGGCCGGGGTTAATGACGAGAGGTAGAAGACTAAGCGTCACTGATGACGGCGAAACATGTAAGACAACGTACTCGTAGTAGAAGTAAAACCTATCATTATTTCTATTAAATCCAATTTCCTTTTCAATTTTGAATCTCCATCTTGAATATAGAAAATATAGACTCATTTCACCGTTGGCAAGCATGGATTATTCATTCAGGATCTTTCCTACCATTTCTGTGTATAAGATTACATAAGCATGTTCCCCAGTTTACAATTTTATTCTCTGTTTTGTTCATGAGCCTTCGAGGTAGTCATCAATTTACTTTTTCCTAATGGTTTCATTAGTGGATGTTGAAAATTATCTTCTGTCAAATCATTTACGTTTCCAATTACATTTTCAGTAACTCCACCGGCCCAAAGAGTGCAGTTTATACTTGGTGAAGATGTCGATGATTCCACGCTTGAATCCCATCCGTTATTCTCCGAGATGGAGGAGCTGGTCAAAGATGGCGATGAACTTGAGTGGAAAGAGACAGCTAGATGGATAAAATTCGAGGAAGACGTTGAGGAAGGTGGCAACCGATGGTCTAAGCCTCACGTAGCGACATTATCACTTCACTCTCTCTTCGAATTACGGAGTCTCATACTTAATGGATCGGTAATCCTGGATATGGAAGCTGGCTCTTTGGAACAGGTTGCAGATAATGTACTAGATAATATGGTAGCCGATGGCGGCATAGGATATGACTGTAGAGAGAAAGTCAAAGACGCTTTATTGAGAAGGCACAGGCATCAACATGAGAGACGGAATCATCACCATAACATGTCGAGACTCCCTCTGATCCGATCTCTAGCTGATATTGGACGCAACCATTCATCATGCAAAAGTGAGTTAAAACTTTGCACTAGCAACTTCTAGAATTATTTCTCTTGTTATTATTATTAATAAAAGTTTTCTAGCGTAAAATTCATGGGTCATCCGATCCTATCAGATTTCCAGGAGGGTGGCTCTCGACGCTCCAGTTCGAGGAGTTGTCGAGGGTCCACCTCGTCTCCTCACACTGCTCTTCTTCAAGCTTCAGATGCCAGAGGTTCTTATCTGGCAGTACCAGGTTAGCCATGCGTGTGATGGTACATAACACATAACTGCTCACTGAACTCACGCCCTTTTACTGACATTCACAGCACGCACGAGGCTAATTTTAACGTTGTTTAATATCGGTGTAGTATTTGAAGGAGGTTGACTGTTACTAATCTGTATATGGGACCGTTATTCTAAGATCCCTTTGAACATTAGCATTATGTTATTACAGTTGAAGAAGGCGGTTCAACCAGCGGACACTCTCACAAAGGAGAATTCAGTCGTTTCCTAGGCATCCCTAGTGCGGGTAACCGCTTATCCTCATCAATGTTGTTTCTTCTCTTTCTCACTGTTTTCTGTTCTTACTTCCATTTCATTCTCAACCTACATCTCGCCATTTCCATGTAACTGTGCTCAATGCTGGTGTCCTTTTTTTCGTATAGTCTGCTATATGTCAGCTTAAGCTCATGCCGCCTTGTTATTTTAAGCATATAAAAGTAAAATTATGTAGGTTTAGGAATTGCTAAATTGCATTGCAAAGATATATCCATTTAATAAGTAATAAAATTGTTTTGTATTTAATGCGCTCCATATCTCATAATTTATTTGGGAATCTAGTGAAATAGCCTCATAAAGCAATTTTTTGTAAATGTTTAATATTTTGTACGTTTTTTGCTTTGACACGAAAATACGCACTATTTTCTAATTGGTTGTCTATTTTCTATTTGAATGTAACAGAGGCTTTTAATTGGTCGATGTTTATAACTTCAGCATTAAGTCACAGAATTAAAATATTCCAGGTGCTGCTCACGATGATGGTATGGTGAAGAGTCCCAGTAGTATATCAATGCAGAGGAATCATAGCTCTGGCGACCTCCCAATGAACGGCGACATAAATCACAAAAGCAACACTCACTTTATGCGAAAGATACCACCAGGAGCAGAAGCATCCAATATTTTAGTGGGAGAAGTAGATTTCCTTGAAAAAACACTATCAGCATTCGTTAGACTGAAAACAGGAACAATAATGGGAGATTTGACAGAAGTTCCAGTGCCAACCAGATTCATGTTCGTATTACTCGGTCCACCAAACAGCAACTCTAGTTTCCATGAAATTGGCCGAGCTATGGCTACCCTGATGTCCGATGAAATTTTCCACGAAGTTGCATATCGGGCTAAGAAAAGGGATCACCTTTTAGCTGGTATAGATGAATTTCTTGACGCCGTAACAGTTCTGCCCCCAGGTGAATGGGACCCCGCTATCCGTATTGAACCCCCAGCAGCCATACCCTCCCAAGACCCTCGAAAACGGCCAAATGATAATCACCCAAAAGAGGAGTTTGATGAAGAAGAGGAAGAGCAAAGACAAAGAGAAGAATCAGGGTTAGCTAGAACTGGAAGACTATTCGGAGGCTTAATAAATGATCTAAAAAGGAAAATGCCCTGGTACTGGTCAGATTTCAAAGACGCATTGGCGATTCAATGTGTCGCGTCGTGGATATTTTTATATTTCGCCTGTTTATCACCTATAATTACATTTGGAGGGTTGTTGGGGGAGGCTACCGGAAAAAATATGGCTGCTATGGAATCTTTAATATCCGGATTCGTCTGTGGAATGGGTTACGGCTTTTTTTCAGGTCAACCGTTAACAATTTTAGGATCAACCGGCCCAGTATTAGTTTTTGAAACTATAGTATTCGAATTCTGTCGACAGATTGGTTGGAATTACATGTCATTCAGGTTTTGTATCGGGACGTGGATAACAATAATCTTGATAATATTGGTAGCGATCGATGCTAGCGCATTTGTCTGCTATATAACCAGATTTACTGAAGAAAATTTCGCTACTTTGATAGCATTTATTTTCATTTACAAGGTAAATATTTCAGTTAGAAACTTATACGACAAAGTTAAGTCACTTTTACGTTGTTCTAATTTTGAAACATTGTAGGCGGTGGAAAATGTAATATCAATCGGCAAAAAGTACCCTCTTAAAACACGCCCCGATGAAGTTCTCAATTATGAGTGCTATTGTCTGCCAAGCAATTACTCTAAAGTGCCGGAGCAGTATAACTGGACTTCGTTAGACAAGGAGTCTTGTCAGGTATATATATCTAATTAAATTATGGAACTTAGTCGTGACAAGTTTGCACGTGTGGCTTGCATGCCCCTAGCTATTAATATTTTTTCTCAAATTACAGCTTTACAATGGTACTCTAGCTGGCGGCGGGTGTGATACTAAAGTGTATGTCCCAGATGTGTATTTAATGTCCATTATACTTTTCTTGGGAACCTTTACCATATCGATCATTCTAAAGGACTTTAAGAACTCGTTATTCTTCCCAGCCAAGGTATGTTGAATAGACTTATTAAGTTTGACGTTTTCCACTTTGCTATCTTGATAAAATCCCTTTTTTTTATTTTATTTCCAGGTTAGGCAAATCATAAGCGACTTCTCAGTTATCATAGCCATATTATCAATGTCATTCTTGGATTATAAAGTCGGTGTAAAGACTCCAAAATTGGAAGTACCTTCAGAATTCAAACCAACACTGCCAAGCAGGAACTGGGTTATCACTCCGTTTAGCGGCAACCCTATTTGGTCAGCTTTGGTGGCCATATTACCAGCATTATTGGGAACTATACTTATATTTATGGATCAACAGATTACAGCTGTTATAGTGAATCGGAAAGAGAATAAATTGAAGAAAGGGTGTGGGTATCACCTGGATTTGTTCGTACTGGCGATCCTTATACAGATATGCTCAGTAATGGGACTTCCATGGTTTGTAGCAGCAACAGTTCTAAGTATCAACCATGTGAATTCTTTGAAAGTGGAGTCAGAATGTGCTGCGCCAGGAGAGAAGCCACAATTTTTAGGAGTTCGAGAACAAAGATGCACTCATATATTAATATTTTTAATGATTGGATGTTCAGTAGTATTGACGCCTGTACTTAGCCACATACCAATGCCTGTACTGTTTGGTGTGTTTCTGTATATGGGAGTGGCATCTCTGAAGGGCCTACAATTCTTTGACAGAATTTTGATCATGTTCATGCCCCCAAAATATCAACCCGATCATATGTTCTTGAGACAGGTAATACTCATTATTACTTCTTTGCTTTATATCCAGTACATAAGCAACGTTCCCATATACGCTTTTATTTTAGGTACCAATACGTCGAGTCCACGTTTTCACTACAATTCAGCTGACATGCCTCGTTTGTCTCTGGTTAATCAAATCATTCTCCATGACGTCAATTCTTTTCCCATTGATGCTCGTGGTAATGATAGGCATAAGAAAAGCTCTCGACTTGTTCTTCACAAGAAGGGAGATGAAAATACTCGATGACGTTATGCCAGAAATGATAAAAAGGAACCAAGATGAACTTCGGGAACTCGGCGACGCAGAGGTGGGATGGCATGCAAAACTATTAAACTTTTGCGGTCGAAACTAAAATGTTGCACTCCTTAATCATTTTAGTTTCCTTTGTCATCCTATCGTTTCCCTGAATATTTTTTGTTATTCATATTTAAATCTGTACGTAAGAAATAAACTCAGTGTTATGTTCACACACTCGCATTTTATTTTTGCTATTTCGACATTCTCCTTATTATTTATTTTTCGTCTTTCTAGCTCATTACTTGAATTATGGTGAGTAGTACCTATTTTCCGATTTTTTTTTCGATTTTTTATTATTATTAGTCATACTATTTCTTTGAGGAAGTTTCTTAGGTTGTGCCCTTGTAGGATGCAACAAAGAGCAACCCGCCGCCGTATCAAGAGAATCTGCAAATACCTCTGATCAATGGCAATATAATGAATATACCCCTAACGTCAATAAATATATCGGAGGAGGTGAACAAAACTGGGATATGGAAACAAGTCAATAACAGCAACAAAATGAAAAATTCAAAATCGAAGCCGGGAAAGAAAAAGTAAGTGACAAGCAATTCGCTATTCATGATACTGTAGCTCGTCATATCGACGAGCTACAGTATCATGAATAATCAAATTCTAAGCCAAGTTTGAAGGAAGAAATCTATATATATGTGATTTTCCAATCACTTTTCACCTGATCTAGGTACTGGATTTCGGATAGACTTTGTTTAAATAAATTAATATTTTTAACTACTGCTGCCTTTTGCACTAAAATGTTACTCAGTTTTTTTTATTTATTCGAAACAAGGAGACTTTGATAATTCACGTATTCGTATATCGTCTTTTTCAGTAACAAACACAAGAAAATAATTATATCCAAAACCGCACAAACTGAAATCGAACGGCGACTATCTACCATGGATGAAGTAGAAGAAGACGATTCATCAGCTAAGGTGTGCATCAACGACACAAAGTTCTAAATGGAGCATGATAGCACCTTTCTTGAAGATTCTGCATGTACAACCACTTATCACATCGTGCATGAAGTTCCAACTTGAATAGAATGATAGCACTCCCGATTTTTGATTGTAAATCCCAATACGGTAGAATCTGAAATATGTGCAGCGTGTATCAAGTGTGGTCAAATTTAAGAGTGTGGTAGAAAAGATCAAACTAAACAACTTTCTCCGTGGAACTAATCGAGAAAAAATCGGCGGTCCCATACATTTGGGTCGAGTAGGTCTTGAAGTTTTATATTGGACAGTTCATATTATTTTCGCGATAACGATAGGTCCCATGGAAAAAGTTGTTTAGTTTCATGGTCTATACCACACCGTTGATTTTTACCCTTTCTGATATACAGGATGTCCCGTAAGTCGACGTCAAGCCGGAATCGGGTGATATGCCGAAGTCATAATAAGTAACAGAAAAATATCACTCGACTTCTGGGACACCCTGTATGCTCAAGATAATTTTATTGTATTTGGTAGTTTCTAGATGAACACTTGATGTTATGGAAATTTTAAATAGTGTGTCTAACTGTTATGAAGAATGAAGTTATAAAATGTATTTATAACGATTAAAAATGAGAAAATCGTAATGTATACTAATAAATTTTGCTTATGCATACAAATGATTTCATAAAGGTATGTTATTGATAGTACAAAACAGTTGTTTTTAAATAATATTGTACATTCCGTTCGCTCTAAGTATACCTAACCTCTAAGTATATATATGACCGCAAAACTAACAAATATCGAAAAAACAGAAAAATATTTAAGCGCTGAATATTTAATAATCACACGCGCGAGCGATGACGTTGCGTACGGTACTAACACACAGTACCTCCTGTATTTAATTAAAGGTACTATGAGGGCGACTCAGTGGTGCGTGGGGGGTGCAAACTGTAAAACTTAGAGCGAACTGGTTTGTTTAAATTAAAGTTTTACGTAGTTTAGATGTACCAACATATTTTATTGCAAATGTTAAAATAGAATTAGATTTAAGCCACTAGAAAAAGAGCGGTAAAGCTTATGACGTAAGTAGATTTTTAAATAATACAGTAGTTTCTTCCTGTTCATGGTTCTTATTTTTTTATTTTATTAAAACGTGCCTGCTTTAGTGTTCTCGAGTTTACAAATCATATTAATCATGCACTCGCAAGCATCATTGTTTAAGTTCGAATAATAGTACTTACATATGTACCTATTTATACTTTGAAAATTATTCCTTCTGTTTTGTGCATGCTTTATCTTTGGCAAAATCTTTGTCTATTAGATCTGTTTGATTGATGAAAATCCCTTTACGGAACGAAATCCTTCTATTTCCTAGAATGTCGCTATACATATCTATTTACTTAGACAAGTTTTTAGTAGATAGCCCCTAAATATTAAGCATCTTAGTTGACATGACTGTAGAAAAATCAATCAAAAAGACATTAATCAATCTTCTATTTATCTAATTATCTACTTACACTCTATTCCAAAGCAGTTAAAAATATGAATACCAATTGTTCAGAACACATAAGTGTGGATGCCCCGATTTGAATAATTTTCTTAGCGTTTCAATAGCAATTTATATTGTGTCGGCGATTGAGGCCATTATTACTTTATAACCTCAATTTTCGTTCACTATTTTTCAAGTATTTGTTGGAAAAAGTGGTGAAATTGGCATAAAGTTGAAACCTTTAAAAAACAGATGATAAATGTGTTACCAATTCTATCTAGTGAGAATTTTACCTGAACTGGGTTTGTTTTCACTTTCATGATGAAGTTCTTGGACAGATAAACCTACCAAACCAACTCCACCATCACCAACTCATTAATAAAATGTATGATACTGCATCAGTTATAAAACAATCTTCTAATGGACAAAGTATTTAACTCTTTCAAAGCATGTTTTTATTTCGTCAAAAAATATTTATTATTCTATTTGAGCATCCATCTCTAAATGATTTTCAGAATGACCACGTAAGGCGCAAAGATTCATGGAGCAGTGGTATCAGGAAATCAGAATCTAGAAAAGGTAGCACCTCTGCTGAAACTTCAGTCTAAAGCCTCATTTATGGAATTTACCCCCGAATTCTCAAACACCACTAAGTTTAACGTATTTCAATAGCTACAAATACACCTTGAAGCAACAATGTGAGATTTGAAACCGTGTGAGATTGAAAACTTGAAATTACAACTTCATTTGTTTGAGAATTCGGCAGTTTTCATACAAAATGTGTCATAAAATTACCGTAAACATCCATATTTAGTAGAAATTAAGGAAATTGGCACAAAGTGTGTTGATATAAATTAGTAAGTATTCATATACTGTTCATTATTTTTTATTAATTAAGTCCTTGTCTACTGTGTATTAGTACTTATTAGAATTTCGGAATATGTTCACAATTTTAAACCTCCATTTCAATAGCAATATGTAATTCTTGAACTTTTGGGAAAATAAGTCTATAGGCCTGCAGCAAACTCGAACTGTAACTTATTTTTGTCTAAGGCCGGTACTCACTGAGGGGGTAAAACGCGCTACCGCAGGCGGTCTGTAACTTACGGCAACTTTTGTAAGTAGCAACCGAGAGTGTAGCCAAAGCCTAATGCCGTCATCATTAAGCTTTGGCTACACGTTTTTAATGTGATTTATTTTCTCAATTTTTTTGGAATTGGCATCTCGCAGGTCAACCTATGAGGTTGTCGTCTGCTTAACCGGACTTGCCTGTGATTGCCCTAATATATTAAGGCCTCCAACCAGGACTTAAAAAACTTAAAAACTAAGCGACTGCTCGCTAAGGGCACCACCTGTGGGGTACGTACCTCGGCTTAGGGCGTCGCTGGAAGAGGACAGCAACGGACTAGCTGGATCAGGATTGGACTTATTTTCTGCGTAGACTCCTAGACCTTTATATTAGACGCTTGGAACAAATGTTTGAAACAACAGTCCCTTCACAGTTATGTTTCCTCTCACACCTGCAACCCAACAGCAACCTTATTGTCTCGAGATTAAAAATCACTGTGATATTGACAGTGATTCAAATTCAGAGGTAAAATAACTGTGAATGGACTTTGCAGTCCGGTCAGTCGTCAGTGCGACAATTCTAATAGCGCAAAGCACGTATATAGAAAGATTCGTTTGTATGAAACAGGCATGTGTCCAGAACGCATTCTCTTGTCGGCCGCACTGTAATCAACTACTTTGGTAGATATAGATACCCTAAATAAATAAACTATTTTGTAATAACATTATAACTTCTTCTATGGTAAAAAGATCAAGCTATCTCAGACAGGTAGACCCAAAATCTAAAATAAATAAATAAAACGAAGTGCCAATAGAGTAACACCATTAGTTTTTAGATTTGTAATAATAAATCCAGTTTAGAATGTTTTGATGTCGCCATAATAGGTCCATGATTGTTAAAAAAATATTATTAATTTGCTATTACCTAAATGTTTATATTTTTTGAATTAATCATTGTAATAGTGTAGTTTTAAAATGTTATTATTATGTAAAATTAAGTACATATAAACACTCAATTATGTAAAGCATAGACCATAACAACCTATATTGTAATATTTAAAAATATAGTTTTTTTTTATTACCAACCTATTTTGTAAATTATATTAATGTTTACCGAGTTATTTTTAGGGCATGTAGGTAGTGTAGGTACTATTCATTATTTAGAAAGCAAAAAAATAACGTATCTGTTAATTATAATGTTGGATTTTTTGTAATTTTGTTACCAATTAATTTAATGTAGTTTGTCTGAGTCCAGCAGCCTAATTGCGTAACACATTTTCATTAACGATTACGACTAATCTGTTTGATTTTGGCAGTTCAACAACATTCATTGCGTTATTTACATTGTTGAGCAGAATTTTTTACCGAAGTTATGAAGCAATGGATTAGCAATCTGTTTCAAAACGATTCAGATTCCGATTGTTTATGTGTTACGCAATTAGGGTACAGCTCTATTAGAAAATGCAATTGTAGAACAATATTAATTTAGAAATCGCTTCTGCAATTTTGCACGATGCATAGAAACGAGAAAAATATATTATAAACTGAAATTGAGCCAGCTCTTTGTATCCACATTTAATCCATCCTTAATATTATTATATTACCGCGATAATGCGAATTGCACTTCGCGCTCTCTATGTTGTACACCGCGACGTCGCGTCGGGCGGTGTGCGAGAGCGGGCACGCGACGTCTAGCTCGCGTTATCGCGACAATGTAGCCATAGAATAAATGCGAAAGTAGCAGTGTCTTACCTTGTCAAGCCAACCACTTCTCCGGTCGTTATGAAATTTGACAGATAAGTAGTTAACCCAAGAAGCTACTTTATAAAAAATGAGGAAGTACAAAATACGCGCAGAAGTTTTAAAAAAAATTAGGAAGTACAAAATACGCGCAGACGAAGTCCCGTGCAACAGCTAGTAGATATCTCCATAAGACACTTGTATCGTGCAAAACCGTATGGGCGTCCGGATATCCCTCGGTAACGTTGGTAATGACTTAAAAATCATTATTTCTATTTTAAACTCTTGATGTGAAAAATAGTATTATACAAAAAATTGATCCAAATACCCATTCCTCTTTAAAATAAAACTGTTAATTAATAAAACAGAAATAACTTTTCTCTCTACATTCCGTACTATCCAGAATATTCCATAAAATAAGCCTAAAGTAATTCTGTCTATCTAATACTTACTAATGCCACGGCCATTTTGTCATTTGTCGCCATTTTGCGTTGTCGCGATAAAACTTCGTGTTCGATCGACGAAGAACTTTATTGGTCACATTGTTTAAAAACCTGACAGTTTCTCATTTGAGGTCGCCTGAATGACTCGCGATGTGACGAATTGCTTGTCTAGACGTGTCGCGGCAACGTCAATCATCGCTATATCGCAACAATGTGGCCGTAGCATTACTGTTTACTTTAATAGCTATAGGATTAGGTAATTAAATGTAAGCAAAACAATTATTATTTGTACCTGGAGCGTTTGTTACGATTTGTATCGTTTTTGGAATATATTTGTGGAGTGTTATGAAAAAATGGGTTTTTATAAATGTATTGTTGTTGTTTTATTAATTGTCACTAATTCTAGGGCAACATTATACAGCGAGACGTTGAGCTGTGTGCGAGAGAGAGCGAGCGAAATATACTTAGTTCGCGATATCACGACAATGTAACCGTAGCATGATAGTTTAATATCCGTATAAATGAAATTAACTCGACAAGAGAACATAAAATTTGCCGGTATCTCCCGAAAAGGTGACTTGTATTTCGATTCTGTAAAAATCTCACCGTGAAGACTTGTGTGGAGTGAGCTGTCAGCGTCATCCCGTCTTGGTCAATCCCTAGCATCAGTGGCACTGACAGCTCACTCCACGCTCACTTCACTTAAGTTTTCACGGTGAGATGATTGCAAAATAGCACTACAGATGTATACTAATACTTGTGATTGTAGGTATACTTATGATGGAATTGCCATCAGCAATATTGAAGTAACATGACATAACATCACGCAAGCATTCACTGAATGGTTAGGCAGTGGTGAACCTAAAGTACACCCACATCTCGCTAGTCACGTTAAAGTCCCATTATTTGGGGGCGAGCTTATTGCTATCAACCGGGCACATATTGCTAATCCTGACTCCGGGCTGCTACTGAGACATGCCAGAAGGAAAAACCCAATCACACATTTCTCGATCCGGGAATCGAACCCAGGACCTCGTTCTCAGCAGTAGCGCTTGCGATCACTAGACCAACGATAGACCCAACAAGAACAAGATAGGAGTATCACTATTTAAATCATGAAGCGGCCTGAAATGGCTAATGACAACTGCTTTAGGCTGAAATACCAAAAAAGAGGTGAACAGTTAAGTTATCCAACTTATTTCCTTGGTGAAATGGTCCTCAATTTTGCCACTTACAAGCGTGGCCTTAGGGGAGTAGCTTAAGTACGTACCCTCCAACATCTCAAATTCTTATTCAAAAGAGGCCCGTAATTAATGAATACCTAATCAAAATATGTAAATTAAGAATTAAGATTACCCGCGAAATTCCAATTTTCTTACGTATTTCGCAATTTGCAGGTCAGGTTGTATGTTGAACAAAGTATGATGTTAAGTTCATATAATCCTATTTTATAAAATATCAATCACTAGGATTATATGAACTTAGAGGTTTTGTATTGATGACTTTATTGATTATAATTCTGTAAATGCATACTTGTTAGGGTCGCGAATCATATTTTTTTCCAACAGGTTCAGGTTGTACTTACCTGACACTGACCTGCAAATTGGAAAAAATCAATAGAAAACCTTAACGTAATGTGTTTATGTCTTACAACGGCTTCAAGCTATCGCTATCCGATACTAGCTATCCGCGTCGGGATGCTCCAACTGTCTCAGAGTTGCATTCTTTTCGAAAGAGTACTGGTGGCCCTGGCTATTGAAGGAGCATGGGTGGGTTTTAGTCGTAGTAGAGCGGGAGAAGTCATTTGATGATTTTCCACCCAAAAAAAAACAACAAAAAATAAGGCTTACATTCTCTTAGTAAAACCACATTAACTCAACCTATCCCGATTCAGAGTGCTCCAATTTTCGAGCTCGCTTCGCACGCTAACGAATGAAAATTTAACGTATCCGAGTTTGTTTGTTTGTTTGGCATCTCGCAGGTCAACCTATTGGGTTGTCGTCTGCTTAAGCGGACTTGCCTGTGGTTGCCCTAATAAATTAAGGCCTCCAGCCAGGACTTAAACTTAAATGCTAACTAAAAACTAAGCGACTACACGCTAAGGGCACCCCCTGTGGGGTACGAACCTCGGCTTAGGGCGTCGCTGGAAGAGGGCAGCAAATGACTAGCTGGATCAGGATTGATGTTATTTTGGGACGAATTTAAGCGACGCGGGCTGGCTCGAGCAAGGGTCGGGACGGGCGTGGATTTGGGCGTCGCGGCGGGCCTCGTCGGCGAGGTCGGTAGGACGGCGATCGGGTTTTGGGTTTAATTAGGGTGCTGGTGACCTTACTACTCTCCTGGAGGAGGGTAGTGGCGTCGTCGGGGGCGATAACGTATCCGAGTCAGCATGCTCCAATTATATAGCTCGTTGCGCTCGCTCTTGCATTCTCTTATGCTACGGCTACATTGTCGCCATAACGCGAACAATCGCGCGCTCTCTCTAGCACACCGCGGCGTCTTGCTGTACAACAGAGATAGCTCAAAAAGTAGTTCACTTTATCGCGACAATGTAGCCGTAGAGTTAATAAGATCACAATGGCAGGCTATTTCCCCGAGTAAAAAAAGAACATTTGAGCTTCACCGGTACAAAGCTACGCCACTGGTATTTATAGAAGAAGGGTTTTCATGACTATGAAGAATATTAAGCCTACGTATGTTTCGCAATGTGTTTTCGATCAATTGAAATCTGAATTATTACAAATTAAATATGACTCTTTGCTACCGAGTTCAGAAAACGTAAGCATACGACGTGGCACCTGGATGCTAGATACCTAGTGGTCCTGTAGGGCTTTCACACATCGATCATTTATCACTGGAGAATAGTAATAGTAACTTGTGTAAGCAACAGGAAATCGAAAATACTCCAGTACAATTTAGAGATATTTTGGGGGTAGCTGAGAATAATCATAGCAACGTATTAGCTGTTTCTCAACGGTCGGTTATTGTTGCCGGTAACGGTACTAATGTCACAAAGCCGTCTACGTCTGCATCGTGTGATAGGACAGTAACCATGACGTCACCACCGCCGCCGACCATGGAGATAATAATCATAATGACTGGCAGGTAGTGAAATATCATAAGAAACCTATGAGATATCGCTATACAGGCTCGGCGGGAGTATGTCGCGACAGTGAAGGGAACTTTAAAGCAGCAGATAGAAAGATACCGATTTTTATTACGAGAATACATAATGATACCACTGAAAAAGATCTAATAGATTATATTCTCTATAATTGGAAAGCAAGTCGTCATTATTCCTCGATAGCGGTTTATGGCCTCAAGGAATCATATTCGGGAGATTTGTAAATTTCAAGCGCAAAGTAACGAACGTCGAGGCGTTGCCGCGTCGTGTCCGGTCTGAGAATGTAGTAGATGGATAAAGACCACCTGTACACATTGGTTACCTTCAATTGTAAAAGTGTCAAGCGATCGGCAGACTATGTCAGGCAATTGTATCATACCTCTGATAAAATGAAACTGAACTCGACGGCGGATCGCCACTACTAGGTGCAAGTTCGCCGATACCAGGTACAAGCTCACAACTTCCGGTTTTGAGACCAAATTCCACCAGAAATTTAGTTTGGAGAAAGCAATTTCTCCAATTTGATAAAAATAACATCAAATTTGAATGCAGTGAAGAACTTTCTTCAGAAATAATGGAACTTCAAAGCCCGTATCAGTTCCTTACATTCTTTTTTACAAACGATTTCATTGAAAACATTGTGACCGAGTCAACCCGATATGCTGTCCAAAACCAGCATGACAGGCCAGAATCTATTACGACAACAGACTTGCGTAAATGTTTGGGAATTCTGACGTTCATGTCTGTTTACCATTACCCCAGTACAAGATCCTACTGGTCTACTAAATTTGGCTTCAACCCTATCAAAGACGCAATGCCCGTTTGAAAAAATCCGGAAGATCCTCCATTTTAATCATAATGACAACCATCGGCCTGTTAGCCACCCACAGCACGATAAATTGCAAAAGCTACGACCTGTTATTGACCACCTCAACCAAAAAAAAAACCAGCGTTACGATAGAACAGCAGTTGTCGCTCGACGAGCAAATGTGCTCAACTAAGACTGGGCATTTCCTCAAACAGTTTATGCCCAACAAACCACACAAATGGAGATTCAAGTTATTTGTGCTATGTAGCTTGAAGGGATATGCGTGCAGGTTTCAAAATGCTGGGAAAGAGGCAGATGATACAGTACCAAATGAACAAATTGGCGTAGTGGGGCAAACCGTATTGAAGCCCCTGAGTGTAGTTCCAAGACGACACAATCATATTGTGTACTTCGACAATTACTACACCTCTTTACCACTGATGTACACATTGGCTCAAGAAGGGATTCATTCTTTGGGAACCAATCAGAGAAACCGCCTGGGCAAAACATCCAATTTACCGACTAAACAAGATGTTATGAAGAATTCTGTGCCCAGAGGCGCGTTTGAAGAATACATCACCAATTTTGAAGGTGATGATATAACTACTGTCAGTTGGAAGGACAACAAACAAGTTATCCTAGCGTTACTTACGTGGGTGCCCAGCCTGTTGAAAGTATTGAAAGATTTGACAAAAAAGATAAAAGGAGGATATCTATTGCGTGCCCTAAGTTGATCAAAGAATACAATGCTCACATGGGTGGCGTGGACCTAATGGACTCCTTCTTAGGAAGATACAGAATTAGGATGAAAAGCCGGAAATGGTACATGCGAATATTTTTCAGATTTGAGCATTATGAATTCCTGGATCCTGTATAAAAAGGTATCCGATCGAAAAGGAGTTCCAACCATTAAAATAATGGGCCTTGCAGAGTTTCGAGCTGAATTGGGATGAAGACTACTATTAAAAATGTTCTTAAAAAGAATGTAATTTCAAAGAAGGCATAGTAAAAATAATATAATCTGTTAAATCGATGTAAAAATGAAGAAGATCCTGTCCTTGTCGCGCGGTACGTACCTAGTTTGCATTCAATTTGATAATATATGCATTCAAGAGTAAAACTAGCCGGTCTTCATACACCGGCCAATTTTACTCTTAAATGCATATAATATCGAAAACGATAAATCTGTTTTTTTTTTAATAAAATATATCAGAAATAATTATTGCGATTTTTTTTATTTTTTTTCCAAGTATCTAGACCCCATTCCCCAACACATATATTTTTTCCAAGCAAAAGTACGATGTTATGCATTTAAGGGTTAAAAGCCGGTTAAAATGGTGTCAAAATAACAGTGAGCAACTTAAAATGGACATTCTGGCAACGTATCACTCTAAACATGATTTTCGGAGTTTTTGGAAATCTACTAATAATGTAAACAGAAGGCCGGGCTTTCCTGTGAGCGTTGGTGGCATTACTGATCCAAAGAACATAGCTGAAATGTTCAAAAGCCATTTCATTGTATCGTCACCATTGGAACCATCACGGTCGGGACTCGAAGGTGTGACTCTGTGGCAGGAGCTCAGTGTAAGGTTTACGACCAAAGATGTTAGAAAGGTTATCATGATCATGACCCGAGGCAAGTCTTCCGGCCACGATGACTTGAGTATCGAGCATCTTAAATATGTTGGCGTCCGTCTTCCAAGGGTTTTGGCTATGTTTCTCTCCCTTTGTCTAGGACATTCTTATCTACCTCCAGCTATGATGCAGACCGTGGTAGTACCGATCGTGAAAAGTAAAACTGGTGATATTAGCGATGCCAACAACTATAGACCCATCTCTCTGGCTACAATTTTGTCTAAGGTGCTCGACAGTCTTCTTAACACACTGATGAGTGGCTGTCTCGAATTACATGACAATCAATTCGGTTTCAAATCGGGACTCTCCACTGAGACAGCTATTCTGTGTTTGAAGCAAACTGTCAAGTACTATACTGATCGCAAAACTATGCTTGTTTCCTCGACCTTACGAAAGCGTTTCACCTGGTTTCCTATGATATCCTCTGGGATAAACTTAACGACACATCCCTGCCAAGCGAATGCATACGTATTCTCAAATATTGGTACGAGAAACAGGTTAACGTAGTTCGATGGTCGGGGACGCTTTCTGAACCGTACAGGTTAGAGTGCGGGGTGAGGCAAGGGGGGTTGACCTCGCCAACGCTCTTCAACCTTTATGTAAACGCACTCACCAAGAGGTTGAGCAGCACGCGTGTCGGTTGTCATGTCGGTGGAGTTTGTGTAAACAACATTAGCTATGCGGACGACATGGTTTGTGGCCTGTCTAAGCTGCTCGGCATTTGTGAGGAATATGATCTCAGTCATGGCCTGCTCTATAACAGCAAGAAAAGTGAGTGTATGGTTTTTCGGGCCAAGGGTAAATGTCCAGATAGTAGCCCTAGCATCAAGCTTAACAATGTACCTTCAAATACCTTGGGCATCTGGTGACCTCTGACCTGAAAGACGATTCAGACAGAGCGGGAACGTAAGGCGTTGTCTGTTAGAGCGAACATGATAGCTCGCAGGTTTGCACGATGCTCGAAGGAGGTGAAAAACACTCTTTTCAGAGCGTATTGCACCTGTTTTTATTCGAGCGCCCTGTGGGATAACTATACTCAAAAACAGTACAGCGCCCTACGAGTCCAATTCAACAATGCCTACAGGATGTTGTTGGGGCTGCCTCGGTACTGCAGTGCGTCGGGGATGTTCGCTTAATCGCGTATTGACTGCTTCTATGCGACGATGCGGAAACGGTGCACATCCTTAGTTCTCAGGGTCCGCGCCAGCTCCAACACCATCTTGAAGATGATGGCTGAGAGGTTCGACTGTCACTATATTAACCATTGTTGTATGCTTAATAATGTAGTGACAATAACAAAACCTCATATGTAATAATCATAACACAACATTGTTCATTATCTGTCGCTCTTTTCTATTCTACAATAATTTGAAATGTTGATTATTTAACAGTCTCATTTTTTTTTTAGTTATTACTTTTAAATATTAAGTGTAATTTATGATTATTTCTAATTTTAGTTTGACTTTCCCAATTTAATTTGTATGTTATAATGAATTTTGTGTGTTGTGTTTTGTCTTATTTTTATTTTTTATTTTTTCCTAATATTTTTATTTTATTAATACTATTTATTATGACCCAATTGTTGGTTGAAATAAACGAATTGAATTGAATAACCTTGAAACTAAATTCTCAGACTCCTGGATCCGTTACGATGAGAGCTCACGACGTAATTTACATTCATACTTTGCTAAGAAGGTGGTTGACCAAAACCTGGCGGCGAGATTTTTGTACTTGTAGCATACTTGAGGGAAACATTATTTCTGCAAATAAAAAAATATTTAAAGCACTTACATGTGGCGTTACTTTGATGCACGAAACGTATCTGCATAATACAGTTATTTTCAATGGACCATACTCACGGTCATAATACAATACCAGGGTTGTCTTTTAACATAGTTCAAACAATCGATCCAATTTGTATGAACTGTATTTCAATCACTGCTAGGTTCTTATTACAAAAACTGACAAGTTATTCCGGTCCCAAGTTGTCAGTTTTGTATTATGAACTGTACTGTGGTGGGAATACTGGCTTATGTACCTAATTCAAAAATGGCTCCATAAAACGAGCATCGAGTGGCGCGAGCGATTTCTTGCTGGTATACGCGTGTCTCTCAGCGAGTGTTCTGTCCGCAAAACGAGTGGCGCGAGCGATTTCTCGCTGGTACACGCGTGTCTCTCAGCGGGTGTTCTGTCCGCCAAACGAGTGGCGCGAGCGATTTCTTGCCGGTATACGCGTGTCTCTCAGCGAGTGTTCTGTCCGCCAAACGAGTGGCACGAGCGATTTCTCGCTGGTATACGCGTGTCTCTCAGCGAGTGTTCTGTCCGCCAAACGAGTGGCGCGAGCGATTTCTCGCTGGTATACGCGTGTCTCTCAGCGAGTGTTCTGTCCGCGCGAGTACTCTCTTTGATAGCTCTTTTCGTTGCGACATTGGAGTACTCGCCGGCGGTGTGAACATTCAGCGCTCAACTATTAATATACCTGTTACAATGGATTCACTACACGGTTTGGAACCACGGAATAGAAGAAACAAGTGGAAGTGCCCGTCAGTTAACCCACCTGTCACAATTATGCGGAAAAATATGTAAATTATAAGTCTTATTATAATGGACGAAGGTTGTTATTATTTTACATATTTTCCGCATAATTGTGACACGCGAGTGATAGCTGCGTGAGCACTTCCACTTGTTTTTTTCTATCCCGTGTTCTGAACCCCAAAATATTTGGTGGGTTATTAAAAAAAAAGCATTTCCATACATTTTAGCAACTTTTCTATGAAACAGCAGATTTGTTTTTGATAACCGTTATCAAAAACAGCAACTGTTTCATAGAAAATTGCAACATCTACTCGGCCAAAACTCAATGTCAACTCAATGTCCCTGCCACCCCGTATGTATGTATCTCTTTAATTTCAGTATAGTATAATGTACTCTGTGCTCTTTAACTAACGGTACGTTTATTGAGCAAGTTTTTTTTTAATGGCAATTCGCTTTATCGTCGGCGGTGGGGCAGGTCTTAAATCTGAATCTAAAAACAAACCTTGTTTAATAATAAAAAATGATTAGGGTTGAAATGATTTTCAATGGAGGTTTGATTTTCTTCTCTTGTTTCGCACAAGAGAAGAAAATCAAACCTCCATTGAAAATCATTTTAGTATTCTATATAATCTTACCATCTTATTTTATATCATCTTTTCTGTTCTCTTTTTTCCTCTTGTCTGTTTATATGTGTGTTAAATAGTTAAATAATAATCTTATTTATCTACATGAATAATTAAAATTGAAATAAAACAGCAATAAAAATAACGATTTAAATAAATTAATCTATAAACATTAGCTAGGCGGTTAATTCTTCTTCTTTTTCTGGTCCGGGACGAGACCCATATCTTCTTGGTGTTTTCTTATGAGCTTCTCTTGTACGTCGGGTAAGCAGGGAGAGTACCTGCTGTATTCCATGCTGAATTCGCCTTTGCCTTGGGTCATTGATCTGAAATAGAAAAAGGGTTTTTTAAACTTTCACGCTAAAACGGCTTAACGGATTTGGATGAAATTTGGCAAATGGGTAGCAATACCTGGATTAGGACAGAGGATACTGAGATTGATTTATCCCGATATTCTTAAGGCATCGAGACCTATGCGGGTGAAACCGCGGGGCACAGCTAGTCATGAATAAATTTTAAAGCAGGTTTTTCAAGATGCAGTAATTCAAAGTCGCAGTACACGATAAAGTGTTACCAGTCTACCTTTTTAGCTTCAAATTAAGTCCATTTTTAACAAAATAATAAATATATAGGAATATTAGGTTTTAGCGCGTCCTAATTTGTCTCACTAATGTTATGGGTACAAACGGAGGTATAAATAAATCTATAAATTTAACTGGAATTCCTTTAGACATTACAAAAGCGTCTTTATATGTATCGCCACAGAAAGGCCATTAACAATAAGCAGAAAAATATAATTAAAGAAGGCCTTTGCCCTGCAGTAAGACAGCCAAGCCAGGAATCAACTCTTAAATACTTATGAATGAATGAATGAATGAAAATATTTATAAAATGGGAAAACAATTTTCAAAAACATCTTACCTAAGTTCACCAGCATATCCGAACATGTTATTCAGCGGAACTTCAGCATATATCGTGGTCCAGCCCTCAGACCCCTCCGTGCCTGTGATAATACCGCCCCTTTTGTTCAGCTGTCCTATAACTGTGCCATGGAACTCATCGGGTAACACGACTTCCACGAACATTACAGGTTCTAGAATCTGCCAGGCACCCTCGTCGAATACTGTGGATTAATAATGATGTTATCCTAACATAACATAACATCACGCCTGTAAACCCAGAAGGGTCAGGCAGAGGTGTACCTATAGTACACCCACATTTCGCCAGTTATGCTTAAGTCCCATGTAATAGGGGGCGAGCCTATTGCCATCAAATACTGAGAAATTATAGATAGAAAAACCCAATAAAAACTTTGCCCGACCTGGGAATCGAACCCAGGACCTCATGCTCAGCAGTAGCTCTTGCGACCACTGGACCAACGGAGTTATCATAACTAATATTATAAATGTGAAAGTTAGTTTGTTATGCTTTCACATCAAAACGGCTGATTTGGGTAGAATTTGGCACACAGATCGACCATGACCTGGGTAAGTACATAGGCTACTTTTCATCCGCAGGCTACTTTTCAGTCGCGGGGAACACCAAGTTTTAATATGATAATACAGATTAAAGAGAAAAGCATCACACCTGTACTGTAAAGGGTTAGGCAGATGGTAATTGTACACAATATTTTATTTCACCAGTTTTAAGTTTAAGTCTCTATCGTAATTTACTGGGCACAAAATATTCTCGAATTCTGGCCGCTACTGAGAAATTAATGACTGAAAAACTCATCATCAGTTATGAGAAAAGGTTCCTGCCTTATTGTGACATGAGGAATCGACAGCGTAACTTCGTAACGTAAATAAGAGGTTTTCATCAAGCCAAGTCACTCTACTCTTTTCAAATTTTTTATAACGTGGGACTGTAAGCCCAATATAGCACTGGCGATTTTTTTTCGCGTAGTTTATTTTCAACCCACTGCTGCTGAGCTGAGTTTAGAACATCTAACAGTATATGTTTTCGAAGCTCTGGTATGCACTCTGTTGGATTCCCAATGCTCGGCTCAACACCAAGAGTTGAAAATCCAGACACGATAAAATCCCGCCGCGTATGTTTACGTTTATGCGAACGTGGGCTAACGTCAACGCTAAATCATAAAAAAACAGTTAAAATGAACACCAACCTTCCTTTACCGCTCCTTTAGCCGCCAAGAAGAAGGAAAGCTCACTGGAGTCCACGATGTGATGCGCACCGTCTTGTAACCTGAACTTGACACCTGACACTTTATGTCCTGACAAATATCCTTTCTGACAGGTGTCGAGGAAGCCCCTCTCTACTCCGGGGACGAACGGTTTAGGGATGTTTGTACCGATGGTTTCGTCGATGAATTCTAGCACTGGAAATTGAAATATATGTTTGTAAGTATTGGAAAATAAAATAGGATGGTGTTCGGCTCAAATGATATTGTTCTTTAATCGAAGTTTTTGTGAAGTGGTACTAATTCCTGCTTTGTTTATAAGTTAAGGTGTCTACACACCAAAGCCAGTTTAGCCATAGGGTTCATTTTCAGACGAAAATTATATTTTTGTGTAAAAATGAGTCACTGGCTAGATAGATATATAAACAAAACATTTATTCAGTGCACACAAAAGACGTAGCACAACACACAAGAGCATAATAAAATGACAAAAAGTTACAATAATAAATATAAACAAGGTGCCAATATACAGAAGTAAATACAGAGGCAAATTTTTTGTGTATGGCAAATTCATCGTATAGACTTTTTTTTTATTGTGTCATCATCTCGTAGTTGACTTTGAGAGGTCGTCACTACTTAACCGGACTATCCTGTGGCTGCCTTAAGGGAACTCAGAGCCTCCAGCCAGGGGCGAAAAACTTACATCACTAGGCGACTCCTCGCTAAGGGCATGGACGGGGCAAGGGCCTGTGGGGTACGGATGGGGCAAAATGGGACAGGTTGGATCAAATTTGGAGTTGTGTTGACACCTTTAGAAAACCTTTAATACGAAACGGCATGACTGGCTGCAGCCACGGTGATAAAATTCACGAGTGAGATGGAACTAAGTATCGTGTCGAATACTTTGATATAGAATATACCACATAAATCTTTACAGTATGAGGTTATCCGTTGGAACACGGTACTCACTTGTGTTCTGATGCGGCGGCAAAGGTTCCATGATACCACTAACTCTGGCGTACTGACCAGCACCGCCAGACTGCTTCTTGTGCAGGTAGTCGAATGAACAGGGCGACATCATTGTTTCCCTATAATTCAATAAATACAACATGAAACGAAAATAAAGTTTCAGTTATTGTATTTTACATTTTACAGTTGGAAGGTGTATTCAGTTAAATCTCCATCACCAAAGTTACCGAATAACCAAAGATCACGACGAAAATAAAGTTTAAGTTATTTATTAAAGTTTCAGATTTCAGGATGAGGGTTTTACATTTTTTAATTTTTCAGATGGAAGCTGCATTCAGTGAAATCTCCATATTACATAAATCACCATACAAAGTTACTGAACAACCAAGGTACCAAGTAAAAAACCGGACAAAGTTTTTAAAACGTGTGTTATCGATAGTAAACCTCTTACGATTAACTGAAGTCATTATTATTTCAGAACCTGCACATTTTGAAAGGTAATTATAATCCTGCTGAAACCGGGTTAAACTAACTCACCTAAACGCCACTTTAGGCTTGCCCAGATCGACGGCACAGTTGTATTCTCTCTCCATTCTCTGAGCGTATATCTCTAAGTGAAGCTCGCCCATACCCGAGACAATCGTTTCTTTATTATCTGGGTCGTAGCGAAACTGGAATGTTGGGTCTTCTTTGGTGAATCTGGAATTATGAAATGATAACATTCGTAAGGATTATTTTCAAGATAAAGTATAAAAAAATACAGTTATGGACAGAAAATGTCAGGGTTTTGTTTTGTCATTTATTTGGACAATATCCTGTATTTTCACTGACAACATGACAGTGGTCGAAGCTTATTTAAAACATAAAAATGGAATAATCAATACGACCACGACGAATTACAACATTGTTGACAAAAATAAAGTTGTGATTTACGTTATTTGTTAAGCTGTTGAAGGCGTGACGCTTTAAATGAAGAAACGTGGGAACTTCTGTACAAGAACAATTTTGTTTTGTTTATTAGATTTAAATTTTAAATAATAGCATATGTTGCTTGCTTCATAAACCACAACTGTTTTAGTCCACTGCTCCAGAGAAGTCTTTGAGTAATCTTTGCCTCTGCAAAATTCGCCAAAACGACGTCATAGTGACGTGCTAGCCAGAACCATCATTATTATGCGCAAGGGAGATGCTATACACCGTACCGAATTTATATCTGTCCGTCGTCATGGAAGAAGACTTTCCGTCGCTTCCGCGGACAAGTACCACAGGACAGCACAAGAATAAGCTAGGGAAGTGCTACTAACATAGTTTTAAGCTATATTTATTAACTAAATTTCGTGTTTTACTTTATATATGTTAGTTGGTAAGGTTCTATGGTCTATGGGCCATTGTAGCCTGAAATAAATAATTTATTATATTATATACAGAATAGACGGATCCTCCCTTTTTGCCCTGAATGGCACATCATAATACAGCATCTGCACTGCTCTCATCCACCAGGCCGCAGTATTATATTATCTGTGACCAGGCAGTTACTAGAAATCTTTAAAACTATGTTTTTATTTATAACTAGATTCTGCCCACGACTTCGTCCAAGTGAAATATTCTTGTTCCACCCCGCCCACCCCGTCACTTGCCCGAACTTCGTTTTCGCTTATCGTTCTTTCTGACGTTTTTTCTTCTTGCTCGGCTTCTAAGGGCCATAGCGTGATGTTAAATAACCTATAGCATTCCTCAAGAATTGGGCTATCAATTGCAAAAAGAAATTTTCAAATCTGCCCGGTACTTCAAGATATTACCCCCTACATCCAAACTTACAAACAAATTTTACCTCTTTATAATATTAGTACAGAATACAACGTACCTAGCAACAGCTTTCGAGAAGTTATCTCTATCCTTATTATTTTTCGGCTTAATAGACATGGAGACAACCGGGTCAGGCACATGTATAGATTCCATTGCCAACTGTATCTTGCCGTCATTGACAAACGTGTCACCGGACGCACAATCTACGCCGAACAACGCGAAGATATCACCAGCCATTACTTCCAATACTTCTTCCATATTGTTTGAGTGCATACGAACAAGGCGGGAGATTTTAACCTGCAAGTAGTAGAAAAAAATAATAATTACTTGTAGCATAAAATTAGCCTAGCCTTTTCCGAACTATCTAAGCCGACGCTACGGCTTCCCGTCTAACAGGAAACTGAATACCAGAATTCTACATGGTGCGACTGTCTTTCTGATTTCCACAGCCCAGTTACTGGGTAACATGATACCTCTTGGTAAGATCTGTTGCCAGACTTTTGGGTTACTGACTACCCGTAGAGGCACAGACGGGTCTCGGATATATCTAATGGATGGCCACCCATCCACAAACCGACCGCGGCAAGTGTGGCGTTAACCTTCGATGGAACCGTTCTGCTGTTTTAATTTAGCAACAAACCACTCATCCATTTCTGGATTTTAAAGATCATAATAAACTGATTTCTAATCCTTTCCTTAGGATTAAAGATTTGTGAGTCAACAGGATAACTTTAGAAAACTGTCCTGTCCAACCCAGTTAACATTGGATAATGAACATCACAAGGCAATTATTATTGTTATACATACGTCACATTCGAAACATGCCATAATCTGAATATGGGTAGCTACTAGCTACTAATTGAAAGATACTATGCATTTTGAGGAAAATGACAGGAAAATCTCCAAAACAAAAAAAAAATACAAAAGCCTATAAAAGACATACCTTCTTTCCAGTCCTAGCATTAAAAATATTCTCTCCTCTCTTCAGCATACCCTGATAACATCTCAAATATGTGAGCTGACCGAACTTGCTGACTTCCAACTTGAAAGCCAGACCAACAAATGGTTTCTTATCATTTCTGGCAGCATCCAACAATATTGTCTGTCCCTCTCCCTCCTTATCCTCATTCAATAAAGCCGTGTTTTCCACTTCACCTGGGTGTGGGAGGTATTCTAATACTGCGTCTAGTAATGGTTGTACACCTTTGTTTTTTAGTGCTGTGCCTACGAGTACTGGAGTGAAAGTGCGTTTGAGAGTTGAGCGACGAACAGCTTGTTTTATATCTGCTACTGTTGGTATTTTCTCTTCAAGGAATAGTTCACCTGGAATTTCAAATATATTAATGAGTATAGATCAGCAATCAGTTCAGTCATAATTTTCCTAGACAAAGTTGATGAATTAAGTGGATGAGGAGTCATCAAAGCAGTACCACATTTACAAGTAATAATTTTACAAAATAAAGTTTTTTGAAAAGCAATTAAGAACAACAGTTTTAATATAACATTTAAGTATTTCGTATTTTATGGAAATAATAATAATAAAAAACTTACCTAAACTCTCATCAACATTAGACAGATGCTCAATAAGCTCATGCCTCCTCTCCTGAACTTCAGTTCTCCTATCTTGAGGCACTTCATCATACCGAATCTTCTCTCCATAATCTCCTTCAAAGTAGATAGCCCTCTCTTCAACCAGATCTAAGATACCTTCACATTCTTTTTCAAGGCCTATTGGGAGCTGAATGAATGCAGCATTGTGGTTCAATTTGGAACGCATTTGTTTTATTACTCTGGAAAATTAAATAATGATTAGATGCTTATTTTATTTATTTATTGGGAAATAGGCTTGCAGTGATGGATGTGGAGCTAAGTCACAAACTATGCTCCACCTCCTATCATGCCCTCTGTGCCCACAAACATGTAGCCAAAGTGACCTGTGTGCCGATAACGCAGTGGCAGTGGCAAAGTTTTGGGCCAACAGTACTAAAGCAAGTGTTGTGCCATTGACACAAAGAAGAAGTGATGGATGAAGTCTATGATGAAACCAGCAAGCCCAGAAGATGCCTATTCACTCTTGCTTTAGTTTTACCTATTCATTAGGGATGTTTGTTAGAAAACTTTCAAGCCCATATACAAAGATCTGTTATGTTTTCCCGAATACCTGGCCTTTGGAAGATTTTGAGCTTTCTAACTAATGAAATATTTAAAAATATCAACTAACCTGAAAGGATTAGCCCCCAATCTATCGAGCTTGTTAATAAATGCCAAACAAGGTACATTATATCTCTTCATCTGCCTATTAACTGTTAACGTCTGACTCTGTACTCCGCCAACAGCACACAATACAAGCACAGCTCCATCTAACACTCTCAGAGCACGTTCAACTTCAACAGTGAAGTCTACGTGACCTGGTGTGTCTATGATGTTGATGTTGTGGTCTTTCCATACTGAATAGGTGGCAGCCGATTGGATGGTGATACCTCTTTGACGCTCCAACTCCATGGAGTCCATAACAGCGCCGACATTGTCTTTACCTTTAACCTGAATTTAAAATTATGTATGTAATAGTGATAATCAATAGTCAATCAAACAATTATTTAATTGTGGCCTAAAGTAGATTGCTACTAGAGGGCTCTCCAATTATTACTGTATTCTCTTGTAATTGAATTGTTACATACCTCGTGCATTTGGTCTATTCTGCCGGTGTAGAACAGGATTCGCTCTGTAAGCGTAGTTTTTCCTGAATCGATATGGGCAGATATTCCAATGTTTCGGATCTTTTCCAAAGCCTTGTGTTCAGCATCTTTGATGTGGGACGAGAATTTCTGCAACACATTACATAAAACATCACTCCTGGATCATTTAATTAAGTTTTGTTTGGAAATACAAGAATGATTAAATTACGTAAAATCAACCGGATAATTCGGGAATTAATTTAACAATGTAGAACCCAAATTTACCTCGATTTGTAACACATTAGATTTATTTACACCTTTTAGAACGTTTGCTAACCGTAAGAAGTTTGTTATAGTCATTTTACTTTCATAAAAATTAAATTATCACAGAATTTCCAGAACTTATAGGTTACAGCTTCATGCCAATGTCATGTCGGGCGGAGGGCCAAGAGACAAGCGACGAGAAGTCGGTCGAGAACTACGAGAAGAGAGAGGGCAAGAGGGAAACCACAGATCAGTAATATTCTATTCTATTTTTATTATATGGCAAGCAAAGCCGATGTCGACTATTCTGCCAATGTCTAAAGTGAATTGGAAAAACAAGTGTGTATGTTAAAAATTAAAACGAAGAAAAATTTACTAAATTAGAAAAAACAACAACTGAAGACAAAAGTAAAATTATTCGATTGATGTTGTTGAACACTATGTGGATCTTTTTGTGTTAGTACGGGACTGAAACAAACAACAAACATATTAACATTAATATTGTAATAATAAAGTAGTTAAAAGCATACCACACCCACATAGACAGAATAATTTATAATTTTATGTTATTGTGACGGATGAAGGTCATCAGCGCCACAAGCAGTTCAGGGGAGGAATATGTTAACAAGGAGGGGAAATTAGTCGGAAGAGGGATTTTAAATTTAGGAAGACGGCTACATAGATCACAGAGCATCATTATAATACTGGTGCATCATTGTAATACTGGTATAGAGTGCCATCTCAAGGGATTTTTATGCCAACCTGTCACAAGTAGCGCCACCTGGATTTCATGTTCCATAACTAACCATACTATTATCCTTTTAAATACATATATTACTTGTACTCTATACTATTTTCATTTCATTGCTTTTGCATATGTTTTCCGTGGTTGTAGATTGATTCATGTAAAACCATGTTTGGTAGCTTGAAATTAATTTTACAGTAGTTTGTAAATAAAAACTGCTCCACATTAAATGTAATCAATGTACAAGCATGGAAAATGTGCACATTTATTCTTAGATAGTTTGTAAAGGTTAATTTAGTTTTTAATGAAACAAAGTTGCTTAAGAATGTTCACTACGAATATATATTCACGTTTCAAATTACAAAACGTATCGGCAATTTTTTGCTTTCTTTTGACAGTTTCGAATTTTGACATTTGGATTTTTTAATAGCAATCGATTAAATGAATCGAAAAACCCAAAAAGATGCATCTGCCCGTAATTTAAATTTAAGTCTTACATTTAACTTAACAATTACAATTAAACTTATTGAAAATAAATAAGAAATCAAAGTAGCAATTATAAACAACAAGTCTATGTCGTTTTGTAGAGATCTCTATTGAGTGCTTTGTGAATTATTTGGCTTAAATTTACAGAACCAGATTACTAGATGGCGCACCTAAAAACTTGCTGTGTACGTAAAGGCAACTTTACCCCCCCTGATATAGATTTAGAGATGGAACGTTGTTTGAGCAGATCAGTAATATTATAGTGCATGTTGAGTTGAGTGCATAGAGCAGGGGCTCCCAACCTTTAACATACACTGCTACCAAAATAGATTTTTTTAAATCATATTGTCATCACACTCGCGAGTTACTTGTAAGCATAATAAGCAGCAAAGAAGCATAAGAATGTAAAATGGAGCAAAGCCAGCTCGAAAAATTTGGCACCCTCTTGGATATGTTACATTTTTGTGAATCATTGAAACAGAAATCGGAGTTAGTTTGTCGAATAAAAAAAGTCAAGAATTAAGAGAATGTAGAATTCGAGAGCGAGTGAAGCGAGCTCGAAAACTTATGCACCCTGCCTCGGATAGGGTTGGTTTTCTTTTGACCATTGATTTATAGAAAATACTTAATCTTATTTTGTCATCACATACGCAGAAAACTTAAGCTCCTTTTACAGCACCTAAATATTACGAAAAGCTTGGGAGTCTAGCCTTAAGAATAAATTGCAAAAAAATCTCTTAGTCAAATAATGGAAGTGTCCCAAAGGATTTTTGAGAGGGGCTACAGTTTATATGAGATTCTTTGATCTAAAAACTTAAAAACCTGCCGCGGTATCTAAATTAAATCAGTACATTAATTTTCGAAAACTACTGACTGAAAGGGGTAGAAGGGTGTTGAATTTATAGGATAAAAGAATTGACTTTAGTAATAAAATTTTTGAAAACCAATTATAAAAACAAATAAATCTGTCGAACTTTATCAGTACATACATATGTTTGGACCACTCATATCTTATTTTATTGATTGTCATAGATTATATCCTGCTTTTATGACTAAAAATGTAACTTGTTCGGAGCTTAATGTAACTTGTTTGATGTAAGATAATGGCTACCAGAAATCTAGTAAGTAAATAGTAAGCCATAAGCCATGGGGAAGGCAACTGTCAAAATGGCGCTGTCGTAGCTAGTTCCCAACACAAGCTAATAATACAAGGCGTGATGTGGTTTTATTTTATTTTAGCGAAAATAGACGCGTTATTGTGTTCCTAGATACCCCGAAATTGGAGTGCACCATTTCCCGAAAGACCCTAAAATTAGAAGATTGTGGTATAAAGTTATTCGTAGAGATTTTTTTGAGTTCGAGTTTATGTCGGAAACATTTTGAAGAAAGTGATTACGAGGAAATATTCAAGGTTTAAAATTCTGACACTTTCCATGTCAAGTACTTGATAGAAAATAGTGAAATCACCGAAAATAACGAAATAGTGAAATAAAATCAAACTCATGAATGAACACAAAATGGAATGAATGAACGAAATGTCAAACTTATTAAAGGCCGTAGGGACCTAGCTATAGTCGCGCCATCTACAATTAGCTTTGCCCGACCTTCCCCATTGTGCCATAATGGGATGAGCACTAGTAACGTGAAGTTTGCCGTGAAATGAACTTCACGTTGTTATGTTGGCAACATGTAAGCAATAGACAAAAAAACAGTTTCTTTTCAGTTCAAAAAGAATATGGCCGTGTTGGGGCCGTGTGTAAGTGTAAATATGAATGGGCACAATAATATTCATAGTCAGTTAACAAAATCGTTAGAGAGAATTTTGGAGGATGCTTACTTGAGTGGTGAATTAAAACTAAGTGGCCGCAAGTTGAGAGAGTTTCCTAAACCAGTGAAGTATGACCTGAGCGATACAGTTGTTGCTGGTAAGTCGAGTTTTATAAATAAATCGTGCTGCATTTCTATGCGTTTTACGTATAATATTTTATTTTGGGCCTTGTGTTATGTTCTGTAAGTTTAGCGGAGTGTTTTAGAGACGTAACTGTGTTATTTTTGTATGCCGGCTGTTGTAGCGTCGCGGTGCCTTTATTTGTCATCAAATCGATCGAATATGATAACGACTTGAAACATGAATTTCGATCCGATAGTCACCTGCATTTCTAAGAATCGAAGAGGATAAATGAAATATGGTACTTGTTTTACGATTTACGATACGTACGGTGTCTAAACAATACATGATTGTGTCTTTTTTCCTTATCGAAGTTTGGGAGATAGCTATCGTCCGTTCTGGCCATGTGATCGGTAAAACATACAGTTATTCGGTGTTTTTGAGACAACACTACGCTATTAAACTTTCAAGGAAGTTTTAATACTCAAACACAATTTAAGCCCTCATAGTTAACCACTGACTGACTCACAAATTAACTCGAAAGATGTAATTTTATTTGGTAATCAATACAGGATATGAGTAAAGTGCATTCAGTCTCAAACTTGAATTTCCTGGTATCAATGTGGGTTTTCAGCCTATATCCACATAGATAATAGAAATACATGATTCTAAGTCCCAATATTCTTTTAAATAAAATGATGTAGTACCTAAAAAGCATGTCCGCCTCAACAATTCTGCATCTAATAATGCATAAATAAAATGTGCAGCTGTAGTATTTGTTGGATACAGACACTTAAATCATACCATACTGCCATTTCATATCCATAATGCATTTGAATACCTAGGTAGGATAAAAGGCTTCTTATACCAAGACTTAGTCATAGGATGGATGTTATAAACTGCAATTTCCTCTCAATACATTGTACCTAGGTGCATATACGCATATAGCCTGTTTTATTAAATACAGGAAAATGACCTGGGCACTGGGAATTTACTGGCTGGCAAAAGTATGAACCCATAGCAAAAATATGGATTTTTATTAAGTGGGCAGTTTATCAAATTTTCTAAGTATTCTTTCCTAGAAAGTTTGATAAATGCATGTATTATTTATCAGCTGTTGTACCTATATCCATAAAAGTTTAAGCATATTTTGATAAAATTTACCAAATTAAATGCACAAGCAAATGGGTACTAACAATGCAACTCGCATGTTTTCAATTAACAAACATTCTTCACAACATTAATGAGGTGTTAATTTTTTGTCTCAGAAAGCATCATAATTAATATTCTATGCTGTGAAAAATTTCTTACTTGACCAGCTTGGGGATTAAAAACGTTTGCACCAGTGTCTATTGCCCTAACAGCTTTATTATCAGCATCAAATATGGATGTAAAAAGTTTTTTTGGCGAAAATGAACCTAATGGCTTTATGTCGGTGACTTGTGCCCATAACTGGTTTCTTTTATTGCCGCAGGCGCCATGAGATACGGAGGTGGGATGTTCTAAAAAAAAAAAAAAAAATCGGCATTTCGCCGCTTTATTTTCGTGGGCGGAACGTGCGACTGTTTGTAGTTCAGACAGGTCAGTTATATTTGTGATGATGGCAGCACGTAGCTAATCTAGTAACCGCTTGTAATCTTGATGTTGTTCGAGGAAAAGCACTGCCAGAATAAAAAAGGGGATTAATAAAAAAATACGAAGTCCCCCCTGGGCTTCCCCTGTGTGTAAGAGAGTCTAGTAACAGGCCCGTTGGCCCCTTTTGAGCACCCCCCTGGGCTTCAAAAAAGTCAGGCAGATGGGAGACGGACTCTCAATTCGTGACATTGCTGTTACGATTAGAGCTGTTTGTAAGAGGGCGTAGGTAACTTTGAGCACGGTACCCTAAAAACTACTCGCAAGTGCACGTAATGTTGTCGCATTGTTGAAATTTTGAGCTTCAAACAAACACCTTACCTAACCCAACCTGCAAAGACAACATATCAGTTAGGTACTAGCTTCTATGGTCCGACCAGCCCGTCCCATCGCATCACCTGCCCGCACTATCACTTCGTTTTCGCAGCGTTCTTTCTGATTATTGTTTTCTTTTCTCTCTCGGCTCGGCTCCTAAGGGTCATAGCGTGATGTTACATAGCCTATATATAGCATTCCTCAAGAATTGGGCTATCGATTGCAAAAAGAATTTTTCAAATACGACTGGTAGTTTCAGTTATTTTCCCCAAAATACAAACTTACAAACATTTTACCTCTTTAAATTATTAGTATAGATAAATTGTAATACCTACTGCATAACCACTGCAACCACCTACGCTCCTTGAACCAGTTCCCCTCTGTTGAATATACAACTCGTGGGATCACAAGTCTCCGCTTTTCTTTTACACCTCCGACAACTGTTAACTTTATCATGTAACAACAGCTGTGGCTCTTCGCTAATAATGCCGGTAGTTGTTGTAAAGTCGTATTACCTATATATTATAGAAACTTATACGTATCTGTTTTCTACGAAAGTTATAAATGTTTGGTCCTTCGGCGTTTCATTGTACCGAGATGGTGCGGTGTTTATGGAACAGTGCTGCAGATTTTCAATGATGCTTACATTGTCAAAAGATCGATAAAAAAAGGGTGGACAGCGTCCTATACCTGAGTTAAGCTAATGGATCGTTTATCCTCCCCAGACTATTAACCACAGGTAGCCTTGCCGATTTACCTAGTTTCAGGCACGACGGAAAGTCCGTCTATTTATTAGTGCCGATTTCACCAATGCAACTGAACGCGATCAGCACTTTTAAATCCAGTTCACGAGCTGGCAGTGTCAATATTTCGTAACAATTTTGCCACTGACAGCTCTTGAACGCTTTTATGATGTGCTGAACGTGTTCAATTTCATTGGTGAAATTCGCCCTTAGATGCTTCTTGCGGAACTTAAAGTTGGTTTCCTAAAAACGACGAATATTTGTAAATAACGCCATCCAAATTAATTCACACAGGCAGACTTCCTTTAATTCTAGTCTAGAGGGTTAACTAAATATCAAATAGAAACTGCAAAAGCATTGATGTTTTTTGCGGTTTCTTGTTTGTTCATTGCTTTCAAAAGCAAATTAAGCACTCGCTCATTTATTATTAAAACTTTATGCACAAGTAAATATGTATAATCGTACAAAGACAGACTTAATTTGCGGCGAATTTGCGTTCCCCGTTATTATCTGTGAAATGTTATCGAATGGTTAACGTTTAGACAAAGAGCGTGTGTTCACTCGGTGATAATCACATTCGTAAAGAGAGAGTGGCGCTGCCGCTGTTTAATTGTATGCTAAATACGGAAACGTACAGAGCCTGGGGCGGCCTGGGCTCAGTTCACCTGAACCTACTCGTGTCGTTATCATGCCTGTTACAACACCACCGGAAGGCCAATTCTCGTACTTGAAAAACGTTCAAATTCAAGTCCCAATCTCTTCTCAGCGACAATCAATGTCAACATTTTACTGTCAAAAATTTATGTAAATTGATTGTATTGTGTATTTTTGACAGATTGAGACTAAGATTAATATGAGGACGTTCTTAAAAATACGGGAATTGCCTCTCTGACCACACGTTATACATATAAAGTAGGAACTGTGGCCAGAATATACTCAGTTGAAATGAAAGATTTCAGACCCTACTCATTTTCGGGAAGTTCCTGAGATTGCTATGATGATAACATCAAATGACGCCTTGTAATGCTCGAAGGGTTAGGCAGAGGTGTACCTATAGTACACCCACATTTCGCTAAAATCAATAGTCATTTATATAGGCTGAGAATCAGCACTTTAGACAGTCAGAATTACTAACGCACGCCCTTCACCACTTCCAAGTGCTTTAGCTGGGAAGATTAAGTGGCTCAACAAACTACCCAGCAGCACAGTTGTCTAGAAAAACTTGATTGTATATGCATTAGTAGGTAATTATACAAAGTAGTTAACATTACGAGACACATAACCTTAAATTAAATAATTTGCCATGTCAGCCAGCCACGCCAATAGCTAGATATGTTTAAGTCCTATCATCCCATTTAGGGAATGAGCCCATTGCCTTCAATCGGGCACACATCCAGACTCCGGGCTGCAATGAGAAAGACAATATAATATAATATATACAATACAATATAAATATATAAGTAATATAATAAATAGCTTCAGAGATAACCAAAATGCTCAAGCTTCTCTGAAATCAAAACAAAATTCCTCTCGTTTTTCAAATAAAACACCAGCAAGTGACACACTAAAACTTTTGGTCCTTTCTTGTTTGTCAGTGAAAAGTTCAAAGCTATCTGAAATCATTAAACCTCTCTTATTCTTATCCTCAGAAGCACTCCACTTTGCCCCTTTTTGTTAAGAACTTACTCATTCACTACATTTTATAACTCTAGAATAGCTTGACTGATTAGTATCCTAAGTAGGTTTACTTCAAAAACAACAAAACTTCGTAATCTCTTTATCTTGGTAGACAATGACGCAACTTCCTCTGAAGACTTGGCTATATTTTTTGTGTCAGTAAAAGTATTGTGTTTCAAGTTAACAGAACAGAAACTAGAGCTTGTATGGAAAATGGTTGGTTGGAATTGAAAGTATCAATTCCTTTAAAAGGTTTTACGGCGCATACAGTGAGTAGTAACTCGTGTTTTTCCCCTAATGACATGTGGTGTTTTGGACAAGGGGTGTAAGGTTGCAAAGTATTGGTAATTCTGCTACAGTGTAATGGTCAGGTGTTCTGTTTTTGAGTTAGAAGAATGTTGAATTGATACATCTTGAAGCTGGAATTAATATCATAGCATCATTCTTTGTGGCTTTGAACAATGAGCCTTGATCATACAATAATAATCACAGTAGCAGGTGTGGGACCCAGTGTATCAAGTATTAATTAACCTCATCTATTTACTTAGAAGTCGAATCGCTAACCACAACGTTAGGAATGCATTCATTCATGCTACGACATCAGTGTCATATCTGTCATCGTAGACTTATTTGGTCCTTATATCCTCATTGTCATCCATCATCGTACACTTGGTCCTTACATCCGAATTAAAATAACCGATCTCTGTTAGAGTACTTATCTAAATGATTTATTGATTTATTGTCCAATTTACATCTATCATTAGAGAGTAACCTATTGCGATAGTGTAAGTACATATCCAAACACATCATAACTTATTATTATAAGTACATTTTGTAACTTTTAACAAATGTATTCTTTTTGAACTCACTCAGAAAACAATAGAATAGGTCCGTGTCACTAGCTATGAGGTTGAGACGGTATGAGGCAGAGTGCTCGCGTCACTGGCGCCTCACTTAAAAGATTGGTACGAGCGCGTGGCTCCGTCAGCAGCCGTGTCTGTCGTCGACGCCACACGTACCTGTCCCGAACACACAAACCTATGTGCTCTAATATGTCCGCATTATGTACCTTCCCTCTAAGTACTTTGAATATGTACGAGGTGAATGCGAGATCCCTCCTGACACTCAGTTCGTTATATCCAACCATAACCAAAATAAATAAAGTCGGGTACATAAGCGGATAAAATGGGTAAACACCATACAAGCGTACGTACAAGTACCTCACAAACTTGTTCTGTACTCTTTCCAGCATGAGCCTATATTTAGATTCATGTGGAGCCCAAATGATTGCGTTACATTCTAACTGACTTCTAACTAAAGCATTATAAAATGCGATTACCGCTTTAATGTTATTATAACCACGCACCATATGGAGCATAAAACCTAAATTACAGTAAGCTTTTCTGCAGCAGCTTGTGACGTGATCACGAAACGATCAATCGAATCGAATTAATCGTAGTAGGTACTAAGCTTCTTAGGTCATTATCATTATCAAGGTCTTTATACAAAGGAACGGATGAGCGTTTTAATTTAACTTGCCAAAGAACGAAGAACATATTAAACAATACACGATTATCGATTTTATTTAAAATGTTCTTAAAAATTGCTACGTACAACTTTTCGTAGCGAATCCGGTTAAAGAAAAATGTGCCCTGTGTTTTTGAGGTGTTCCTAATTGGCTGAAGTTTCGAGCACTAAGAAATAATTGTATAAGTACTGGCTGCGTTATTCTAAAAATGTTTGTAAATAAGACCTAACAACATTTTGTAAGTTAATTTTAAGTGCAATGTAATTAGGGGCTATTTTTATTTGTTGGATGGCTTTTCTGTAAGTAACCAATTAAGGTTACAATAAGGAATAAAATTGGTACAGACCAGTACCCTAATTGCGTAATACACAATCAATCGGAATCTGAATCGGTTTGAAACAGATTGCTAAACCATTGATTCATAAGTTCGATAGAAAATTCTGCACAACAATGTAAATTGCGCAATGAATGTTGTTGAACTGTCAAAATACAAAAGATTAGTCGTAATCGTTTGCGAAAATGTGTTAAGCAATTAGGCTGCTGGTAAAGGTTTAAATCGTAAACTTGGTATTTTTACTGTTCTAAGTACCACGTAGAGTAGGTACTAAATAATGTTAATTACCGATGTTTCGTTAGCAAACAAGCTGCTTTGTTGTGAATTTTAGCGATTTCTGGTATTTCATTCATTAATAGTTTGACGCTAGCTGAATTGTAAAGGTCAAGTTTAGTAATACTACGTGGACAGATAATATCGGTTTAATCAGAAGTCGATTTAATTTAATGCTGAATACTAGTATAGATTTCCATTTAATTTGCATTCTCAGACTTAATTATTTGGATGAAGGTATGTAAATAGTTATCATTAATAAAGTCGGTAAAAGGTATTTGGAAAATAGTTCTTTACAATAATATTGCATATTTTTAAACAACTCTCGTCCATTGATCCGATGATTAAGTAAGTACCTATCGGCTCTCAATATTTTATAGATATAGAATATATTTCTATGGTCTTGGTACGTGACCACACACACGAGAGAAGTCGAATAATAGACTCAAAAAAAAAACACTCGCCTTCTTCCCATGGGGGTAGGCAGAAACTAAACAGAACGCTACCTGCCACAATCTTTACATACTCCTTCTGTTCGTTTACGTTCTATATCTGTCATCCACGCACGCCGGTTGCATGTACTATAGTAGCCGGCACGTAACTTGGCAAGGTTTTGGCGAAGTCGGAGTAAGTTCACGCATGTGCACATAGTGCAACAATTTTTATTTTCTCATAAATTGCTTTGCCATTATTTTATGGTTCTTACCATATTTTTTTTAAACATTTGTTTAGAAGAGAGTTAAAGAAAGGGAAAAAACATCTGACGATTCTTGCCAAGTTACGTGCCGCCGACTATACGCACCTGACCTTACAAACAACAGACTCATACATGTAAAAGACACGCCAATCACCATACTTCTACAACCCACCCAAAAAAAAACATAGAAAACTAGATCTATTGCTAAAGCACACGCATTATCATTGGATCTAGTTTTCTATGGTTACTATTAAAATCCTCGTCATAACAGATTAAAAATTCTGTTGGTTCTCGCCAAGAAACAGGAACGCTACCTCAAATGAAATGGATTATTATCCTTTTCCTGCCACTCTTAGCAATTAAATACAGCTTTTTCTCTCATATCCAGGTCAGCGTGGAAACTGTCGCATGATGAGATATAATGACAATGCCAGTAGGTATGCATGCAGCTGCGCGGAATCTAGTCCAGACCACACTATAGATCATAGAATTTGGGTAACTTCTGAAATGTTCGAAAGTTAGTGTCTATGGCAGTGGATAAGCCCGGAAATTACCATAGAAGTGCCTTTGTTATTAATGTATGGGCCTATTTAATTAACTAGATAATTGTGTGACTTTCTGATTGTGTTTGCGGCGCCAACATGGCCAGAATAGAGAGGTTTGGAAGGGTAAGGGTACGGATGTGGGATAAAGACCTACCTCTTTGTACACAAGCAATGTAACCTAACAAAAGTATAAAGAAAATTAGCTAAAACCTGTTTTTACCAGAAATAATAATAGTGTCTCCAGTTTTTGTAAAAATAATTCGTATCCAATTGAATCAATGAGGCAAACTCCTCGCATGGCTGTCTTTCAAATTATATCTCGCTTATTTCTCGAAAGTGCTCTTGTATGTGCGATGAAAGTTGTAATTGTGATTATTTACGCTTATCGCAAGATCCGCTCTTAGATTAATAAGCAAACATGTAGTTAAGTACGTATATTAGTATTTATAGTACGGGTATTTGTAGTACGGGCTGGTACTTCGAAGCTAGCGATTTAAATATGATTTCTACGTCTGGATTAGAATGATTAATTTGTTTTTCTGTAGAATAGCTCACCCAAATGCTTGAAATATGATGTTTTTTTTAACAAAAATAACCTATTGAATATTGCTTTAAAATATTAATTTGTTCATACTGTGCTAAAAACTAGAAGGAAAATGTAATTAATTTGAACTATAGTCGCAGCAGAAACGGAATAACATGTAGTTCCTGTTTATTGTTTTCAACATTCGTTTGTTAGCAATTTTCCCTGTGTTTATGTTTAATCCCGGACATATGTGTCGTCTGCAAAGTTGGAACTTCAACTTTACAAACAAACCAAGGTTCATGTACAGTACTTTTAATGGCAAAATACGAGTACAGGCGACAGGTGCAGCCGAGCGCGCTCGAGCGTATCTACACTGCGGATATAGGGGGCGATAGAACCAGGTAATTCCAGTTGACTGCCTGCTAATTATACACAAACTATACAAACAAATTCTCTACCTTATTACCCACGCAATAACGGCGCTATTCAAAATGAAAAGAAAAGTTAAACGTTCAACTACAAAGGCACGGAAAAAAACAGTTCCCTGTTTGGAGATCCCATTCAAACGTTGACACTCCTCACGCAGGTACCACAACAAGTTCATGTGGGCGGATGAGTGGGTGTTGTAAAAAAAAGTAAACAAACCATCATATCGTTTCCAGTCTGTTATCGTTTAACGCCATAACTGTACCATGGGATGACCTCTATGTATTTTAATACAAGCTTTTATCTCATCTGACCCTTTTCATTTTCCAATACGTTGCTTCATTACCTTCGGGTAAATTAACGTAAAATTAGCCACAAGGGTAACTTGGCACATTAGTATTGTTTATGCGTATTTGAATATTCGCAAGCACCATAGTTTTGGCGAACTTTAAACTTTACAATGCATCATTCTTATTTGATTTGTCGGCTGGTCGTGATGCTAAGAATACTGATTGATGTAGCCCGACTGTGCGTGTTGAATACGAATCAGTAGGCTCGTGAAGACCTGTATTGTCTTTTCGTTTAGTCGGATAATTTTAGCGTGGTCATAAATTAGTATGCAGGTGGATACTGACTTCCTCCACGCTGGGCTTGTCTGGGCATGTCCTTAAATATTTACATAAGCGTAGGCGATACGGTGACGTACTCATATGGCTGGTTTAGGTATTCAGACGAAAAAGGGTTTATTTAATCCCTTCATTTTCTACACAGGAATTTATGATGAACGCTAAATTAGCACTGTGTTCCGTTGCTAAATAATACATCAAAGAAGTTTAGTCAAAATTAATTTCACATTTGCAGAGAGAGAGAGAACAGTTTTGCATTTGCCATGTTTAAGTTAATTGTCATCTAATAATGTGCCTCGTTAAAAGCTGCTATCAGACTATTTAAAGTATCCGGCATACGATTACAACTATAGCAGAACTCTAAGCGTAGAGCGGTTGACCGAGTTCTGTATTATTAGAAAAAGAAGCCATAATGACAACTCAACGAGCAAAAGCAATAAACTCGAATGTCAAAACTCGAAAGCATGAAGCGTGCGCACACGCAAAACAATCAGCAATCAATTTAAAACTTTCATGCTGTAAACCACGCAGGCGTTACTCAAAACGGATAATAAATACATCGAATCACGAAGTAAGAGCTACCGCAAGAACATTGATTAATAATCCTTACCAATAGTAATACTTAGTAATACTGTGAAAGTGGGTATGTACTTTCCACTTCGACTTGGGCTGGAAACCAAATTTGAATGTTGACACCCAGACTAAACTGTCCGTCAAATCTTGCATTGCCAGGCAAAGGAACGTAGAATCAATAGTTCAGGGAAGTTCATCGTGGCAATTAATCGCTTTGTCAAATTAGTTTCGGGGTATCAGTGATCACCCCATTTCGGTTGATTAAAATATACAGGATTATTAACTTTGATACAATGAAGATATATATTCAACATTCCCAAATCAATCGATTCCAAGCATGCAAAGCCGCAAGTAAAAGTAAGTACTTACTCTAATAAAACCTGCGATTTCTAACAGTTTGCGTGCCGACTTCTCGTGGGAAGTGCATTGATTCAATTAAGAATATTAAATTAACTCCTCGGTAAAGATCTGCGCCGGCGCACTTTATCGAGATCAAAATGCGCGTGAGTTGTAAGTCTCGATTGGCAACAACACAAGAAGGATTATATTCAGCCATCTTGGCGTCATGTGTTCGTGTTAATGATTTATTTGTGAGTGGATAATGCAATTAGATTTTATTGAAGCAGACATAAAAGGACCGTCTTATAAGTTGACCATTTAGTACAGGGACAGCATGTCGATTCTATAAAAATCTCACCGTGAAGGTCAATCCGTGGAACTGACAGCTCACTTCACCTACGTTTTCACGGTGAGATTGTTACAAAATAGCACTTCTGGTCTTAAATTTTGGAAAAAGTCCCTTGATTAGGGTCAATTACAGCTTGTGTTATATCAATTTCTCTACATTCATTATCCCCAATTATACTTTTATTTTAATTTTGTGACCACGGTATGCAAAAATCACCTCATGTTACTATCACAATGTAGCACCGGTTTTTAAGTTCGTCATTGAATTAATTAGTATTTTATGTTGGAAATCTCTATGTAAAAGTGTCACTGCCCGCCTATGCCCGCCGCTCATTTAATTTAGGTAATTGCTAACGAAGTGGGTAAATTTAACAACGATAATGGGATGTCCATTCTGGGAATTGTCGGTCTTCTAAACTCCAATTATGTCTGGCTTTTGAAACGTTCGAAATACAAATTTGGAGGGCGAAGCACTAGAATAATACCTGTGAACTTACTTGTCCCGGTCAACTTTGATTGGCGTAACTTAAGAACTCTTAGTACCTCTAATGATTGATAATTAGACTGGGTTCAAAAGGAAAAGTGACTGTTTATTAAACAAAAAATTTATTAAGATACGGAAATATCAGCTTTAATGCAAAGCCATATACGACTAGAGGTTTATAACCAGTGAAAGCTTAGACCATCGCCCAATAACCCCATAAAACCGGTTTCAGTTTTTACAATGTTTCTTAATAAAACTGCTACTAACTAATGAATAAACTTAATTTTTCATTCATAAAAGTTTCACCAGTCCACTCCACAATCGTGCCAAATCTTTTGAGGATTAGATGTAGGGTTCGCAAAGAAACCAATCAATACACTAAGTAAACAATAAATAAGGATTTAGAGCTACCCTATATAGTCTCGTATATAGGGTCGCCCTAGCCCTCTTCACTCGCCCTTTCCTTTCAAAATTTCAACACATAATAAAGACCAACACGCACATACTACAATTTCTCATCGAAATCGTGCAATTTCATGATATTGATATTGCACAGCACTTTGATGTTAAGTACTTCGCAGTTAGACGTTTCTCGTCTGAGCGCTATTTGGCAACCGCATTTAAAGTCAGTCGCAACCGCCTGATTCAGCTATCAAGCGTATACATCTCATTCAAGTGTTTCCACTACTAAGTTGGACTAAAAACTGGCAAATAAATCGAACTGAGAAACTCCTAAATTTTATACGTAAGCTTCAGAATCATGAAATGTTGACAGCCTATCTTTATTCTTCTGCAAAATACGACTTCTTACACTCAATATTTTCCAGTTATTGCTTGAAAGCAATCTCAATATTACCAATAGTAGGTAAATAATAATTCTTGCCACCCTCAGCCCCTCTCATCTCGCCCTTTACGTTTCGCCGCATCGAATGCTGCAGCGGCATCGTCACTGACCCACATCGTAGGCGTTAACTCAATGACTGGGTACTCATAACAGGGTTGCTGTTTTCATATGCATATTTTATCTTGATGAAGTAATTTTCAGGGTTTTTTTTTTCTTCTAAAGCGTAAATTCTGTTTTGCAATTTTCTTGCCATCCTAGCGTCTTTTGTTCTCTGTATGCCTAGGTTTACTACAGGCTGTACATTGTACTGCTGGCTAGGATACAAAGGAAAGGACGATCTAGACATACATGGGAATTGGTCACACTTTGTCTAAAACCAAAAAAGATGTTGCAGGGCAGAAAACACAGATTTTGTCGGCTATTTGTAACTTTGTAAGTGCCAGATTTGCTTAAAGGAACCGCTTCGCTCGTGCGGTTAATAGAAAGCACACAACAAGTTCCTTGATCAAAGATATGGGCAGTTCCTGATTGCTAATAAAATGGTTGAAATAAATTAATTCCATTTAGATTAAAATCTAATGACATCAACTTGAACTACTTCCGTATTTTCTATCGAAGTTAACTATATTTTCCCGAAGGAGAAGATGTATTTAAATTAAAATTTATTTCACGCAAGTTTTCTACACATAAAACACGACATTGTGATCAATTAGTTTTATGAGTGTGACTTGTAGTATTAACATACCTATTCGTTAAACACGCGATTAGCAAAAACATTTGTCAGTACAAATGAAAACAGTTTGTCTACAAATTACGCTGAATGCGGAAAGTTGTAGTACAACTGAACCAGTTTATTATCTAGTAGGTAGTTCTATCGCTAAGTGATCAACTAGAAAGCAACTGAGCTATCACCAATAAACTTATCAGTGTCTCTAATTCATTAGCGTCGGTATCTTCAGTACTTATATTAGACTTAAAGCTTTCATCTTCGGGTGATAAATCAACAGCATCCAATCGATATCTGTGTCCACTTGACGAGCACTCTCTTATCAGCACATGTGCTGGTAATTAGAAACCAGACCTTAAGTAGTAGGGCGTGAAATGAAGTACTGCGGATTGTAAGGAATGGAAGGTATAAATAAGTTGGCTTTGGGAAAGCGGCAAAGTGTAATGAAGGCTTGATTACTGTCTTATCTTTCGTAAGTTAGAGGACAACAGAAGATAATTTGAGATTCTGCTGTCAATACAACAGAACATACATTAAACCCACGGATTTGGCAGATGCTAGTATTCGGTATACCACAATTATCAATATCCACAATTGTAAAACTGGTAACCCTTGAATGTGCAAAAGTTTTTCGTTAAATCTATCAATAACTCGATATACCCATAGCTTTCAAAGCACGCTTATGTAATTGTGCTTTATGTTCACGACGATAGCTTGTGTAATCCCTCCTTCGGCTTTACGACCGTTGATTGTGCTAACGTCTCATAAAATGTGCTTTGGTTTAGCGCCATTGGCCATAGTCTTAATTTACTTGTGATTGATGTAAGTTTGGACTTTTGGACTTTGGGTTTGCGCTGAATCTTTTAAGCCTGATCGGGTTATTTCGTTTCCCGTATGGTACAGCGCACTCGCATAGATTTTTGGTTACTGTTCTATCATTGTTTGTTATTTTTTGTCTACTGAGTCGTGTTCTGGAATTGCGTCTATTTGTCAAACATCCGACCTGACTCAAATTCATGGCCGACATTTGTTCCAGTATTCAAAATAGAATCTTGTAGGACGGAATATTTGTTGAAATATTCATTGCCTTCAACGCCTTATCTTTTTTTCATAGAAAACACTTTGATTAAAAGATGATAGTATACGGTTTAAATGTAAATTATTTGTGGCAGAATGTCAGAGATGAGTACTCGATTGTATCGTGAAACCTAGGCTTAAATGCGGCAAGGCTTGCGCAAGAAATACCATTGTGAAAATGATAGTTTGCTCGCCTGAACTTTCGGTGCTTTGTCTACAACATTGAGAATGCATCGTATAACATAAATGGGCGTATTTGGCTTAAATAAATCTCATTCACGATTTATACGGCTTGGAAAGCTAAGCGTTGATTGTAATATTATCAGGCAGTAACATTACTTCATAGGAGTTTATGGGTTGACCTGAAATCTTCAATATAGCGATTTCCTATAAATTATATTTCGTGAAAACTACAGCATTGTAACAGTCAAAAGTAGACATCAACACCTACGCTATAAAAGTCTGAGAATAATTAAAAATCAAGCCCTTTGTTTATACAGAATATGATAATTATGTGAGTCATTCTCTTTTTTACCACCAACCCTTTAAGACATGTAGACCTTGGCTATTTCCTGACGTCACATCACATCCTCATCGTGAGACGGAACTGCGCTTCCTTCACTTTCCGGTCGGCTGCGCTGGTCCCTTGCAACCATCACACGGCCGGGGAAGGCTATTGTTTCGTGCCATTGTCCCTGTATTGGGTGTCGTACCAGAAAATTGCTGTCACATAATAAACTTGGTTTATCTTTGATTTGCTAACAAAATTTTGTAATCGAATTTCCGATTGTAACAGTTTTATTGGGATTATTTACGCTTGTTTTTTGTGTTAAATGGTATTTGGCTTCGGAATAGTCAGTCAAAGATCACACCGATCAGCTAATGGTAGATCATGCATGATTTTGTCGTAAGTCTCTATCCCAAACATGTCTCATGTCAAACTGTAAATGCGTTATGTTTACTGTGGTTTTCCTGAGGAACATTGCAGTTAATTAAAATTCAAGAAACTGTACATCATTATCAATTAACATGTATTTATCTAATCAATTAACCATTGAAGAAAATTCCAAAGCGTCTCAGAGAGTTGTAAATCAATATTCTCACTGGCCCTTTACATTCCGTTCACCGACAAGTCCCGTTCATCATGGAAAGAGGTGACGTAAACCTGTGTACTTATGTGAATTTAATTAAACTATTTTATAGTCTTCTCCTTTAACACCCAGCCAACGTTTTTTTAATCTCAACGCTGGAATAGCGTCCAGAAATAAAACGACACATGTTTTCCTCGTAATTCGCACGTGTTTTATCATCGTGAATAACTGAATAACTCGTCACTGAAATGCTCAAGAACCTTAAGAGTTATTTTATTACCTAATACAATAAAATATTTCAGTTCATTCCGAACCTCTATTTGAAGATTGTTTTGCCAAAACATGTTCCCATCACAGATCATTACTCATACTCGTGCTAATCTTGGCAGAGCACTGAAGCGAATTCGGGTCACACTAGATCTATTTAGTCGACTGTTTCAGGAATATGCCGGACATATGTTTGATTTTTATACGGTACATGTGCAGAAATACTATTTTTGTTGGTCCTGACAAGTTAGGAGCGCTCGAAGATTTCGTGCTAGTATGATTTATTTTGGCTTTAATAACTATCACAAATACAAAGTGCAAAGTTCCATTTTAGTTACTGCTCGTTGTTCGGACCTTCGTTCAATTAGCTGGGTCTAAGTTTCTCAGATAATGCATTGTCCTACATTACCGACACAATCAGTGCACTTTATAAATGTCCCTATCCTGCCCAACACTTGGTCACGAACATCAAATATAATACAGTTTGGTCGCGTGCCCTCTGCCTGCTGTTACTATAGTCCTCTAGCGCTGCGCGGGCGCATGTCACGAGGGGGCCCCACACGTGCCCCATTATGAATTCAAATCGTCTCTAAACAAAACGAACAAACACGATGACACAAGATTATGGGTCAGGATGTGCTTCTTTAAGTTTAAAGATTATACAGTCCCACATTCAACTTTTCAATTGTGTTTTAAAAGGAAAGCTAAAAAAAAAACATCTTCAATGCTTGAAAATAATTCTTATTTAATTCGTAAGTAGGAAAAGTTATTAACTATACTTGTACAGAATTAAAAATCTGTGAACTCCGCCTCGTATTGGCAGCGTGAAGCCTGCTTAATGGGTTCGTCATCGTAGCGATCAAAGTTAGTAGTATCACCTGGACCCCTGTATTTAGGCACGAAAGGAGGTTGCGTTCGGCAGTTAAGAATACACTCCCATTCAAGGCCCTTAAACCACTTGTGGTTCTTATAGTCCATCACTCCGTTTTTCATCACACCAAAACGATGTGTTATGTCAACTTGGAGAATGTTTCTGATTAGATCTCTTAGATCGCTGTTGAAACTTGAAGGACACCTGTATTTACCGCCTACAATTTTCTCATAAGTCTTCATTGGCTCGTTCGCGTAGAAAGGAGGGTAACCTGCGCACATTTCGAATAACAACACTCCGAAAGACCACCAGTCCACGGAGAAACCATACCCCTTACTCAATATCAGTTCAGGAGCTAAATATTCAGGCGTTCCACAAAGAGTCCAAGTTCGGCCTTGCAAAATTTTACTAAAACCAAAATCTGTTATCTTCAGGTAGCCAGTCCTATCGATCAGTATGTTTTCTGGCTTCAGGTCCCGGTAAACTAGGTTACAGAAATGCAGATATTCCAAAGCCAGAATTACTTGGCTGGCGTAAAATTTCGCTAGTGGCTCTTCGAACTTACCCATTCGTCGTAGATGGGTGAACATTTCACCGCCTGGTACGAATGGCATAATAAAATACACATAGCTGTTATCCTTGAAACTGAATTCCATGTAAACCGTAAAAGGAAACCTGATAGCTTCGAGAATTCGTTTTTCGTATAGCGTATGCTCGACCTGTCTCATCTTCACTATCTTTTCTTTTTCCAACACTTTCATTGCGTATAGTTTATAGCTTTTTGCATGCTTTAGTAACACTACTCTGCCAAAAGCTCCCGTCCCAAGAGTTTTAACTCGTTCGTACTCGGTAATGTCCATGTTTTGTTTTGCTCTCTTACACCAACTCTCTTCAAAGTCTCTTTTTAACTTCTTCAAGTATTTAGTGTACTGTTCTTGCTGCTGCTCCGTATATCCATCGTGAACCTCAGCGTCAAATCTATAAGGGCCTTCTTTTGAAGTCCTAAAACCTTTTCGTGAATACATTTTACCTCAATATTGAAATGAAATTGAGATATGAAATTAGCATCGCAGCCATCGCGATTTCTAATTTCATATCAATTGCGAAGAAAAGTTCGTTTACAGTTTACACTGCCAGGATATTTGTGATTGCCGAAATTCGGAAGGGAATCGTGGATACGTTTATGTTTTAACGAACTCGAAAGTTTGGTAGGGTGCCGGGGAGCGCGGGATGAGGGGTGAATGAACTGGCTGAGGGGGATAGGTGGAATCAGCTGTGTTTAGGGACGACACGCCATGTCGCCGACAGCCGGTCGCCGTCCCGACCGGCGTATTGATCAGACGGCACGTGTAACTTGCACATCGCTGCAAAAACTCCCCAACACTGCGAACATTCATGCAGAATTAGCTTTAAATAGGCGTCAAAACCTTTAAAGGTTTCTGAAACCACCGTCATGCTTTCGACCTTTTTAATCGGATTATAAAGTAAAATATAGGTCTGCTTGACCAATTATTCCTTGATAAGCAATCTTGATTCAGTGAAGGCTTTTGTCTAGCCCGCACAACGACCATATAGCCCAGGGCTATATGGTCGTTGAGTCCGCACCTTATTTAACTAGCTTAATGTGTTTGTGTGTCAAAGTTATCTCGAATCTTATCAAAAAAAAAAAGATAAACTTCCATATATAAATTATAAGTACCGACGAGAACACTCGAACCGACGAAATTGAGCTATTTACTTAAGTTTTATCGATAAAATATATTCGATAGACAAAAAAGTATGATGTTCATAAATTGTTAGTGTCATGGTTGACCAGTAAGTTTGCTTGTTTCCTGTACTTAATAATAAACTAGAAGCACTCACTAAAAATGCTATACCGTTATCCACTCCATTTTATACCCATCTGTTTCCCTGAGAAAAATAATATTGTTAAATTAGATCTTATTATGCATTATTAAGGTCGGAAACCGGCAAGTACGGTCGCGAAAAAAACTATCGCCTTTAGCGTTCGTTATAGTACCGTTATTGTGACGAAACCTACTCGCTCGTACGATTGTACACACCATTTTTATAAGTATGACGCATGCGCGATCATTTCATATGTAGGCTGATGGAACGTCCGATCCACTATCTGAAAACGTCATGATCCTTCAGCAGATGGGTCTAACTGGGCTCTGTTTATTTAAAATTTCGCTTCTGAAATAGCTTCTTGCGGGCTAATTACACAAATCCCTTCCCCGTATCTTCTATCAAAGGAGTTAGTTTAGTCTAAAACTGTTTGAGGTCGATTTTCGCTAATCATAATTCTGCATGACTCGTTAAACCTTTTCATTAATCATCTATAACGACACTACCATCCACGATGATTTTACATACAACTAATTAATTAACTATACTGGCTAGCTCGCGATCTTGTTCATGTCAGGCCATCTCATTTGCATTGTTCGAGTGATTTGTTATTCAATATACACCGGGGTGTCACATGTTAACGGGTATCGTGATCGTATTGCTACATCGATTCATTGCAAGCAAGTTATCCCGATTGATGGTCTAAACTGATACTTAAGACAGCAACGTTTTTGTGAGACGTTGAATAAGTTATCGGACCTCATGTATTTATCACGAAAGTTTTTCTGCAGCAGTTGTGCCACGGGTGTCGTAATGAGCAGGAGTTGACGACGTTAGTTCATGACATACGCACTGAAAAGAAATTCAAGATAAATGAAAACATATAATCGCGTCGATATACTGAATCTAAATATGTATATTTAAAGAAGTTCTAAACTTTTTCAAGCATCACACGTTTCACTTGGTGTTATAATGTTACGCCGGATGACTATATAGTAGGTAATGTAAGTAACCTCGGTAACGATAGGTGCGTATTATGCTGACAACGATCATGATGAATTGCTGCCAAGGCCAAGGAGGCTCGCACTGATTGCTGAACGTGCTCAACATGATTTTTAATTTGATTGTCTCGAAATGTTATAGCAGCCTCACCGATATGGTAAACAGGAATTGAGATATCATCGTCGAAGTCGATTTGCAGAAAATTGTTATACCATGTCTATAATTACCTCTCTATATGCAGCCCTATGAAACGTGAAATGCAAATTGAAGAGCCAGAAGCATACTGCGCCCTATTTCCATTACGTGACATTACACTATTTCAACTTCAAATAAATATGCTGTTCTTTTGTGCTTCGATTGAATAACCCAATAAAATGGACTGAGCTGACCATACTGGTATTGTTGCAATAGAGATAGCCAAAGCTTTGTGAGGCGTTTGAGATTTATATGACTCGGTCGCCGGTCAAGGTTGGTTGAGGCCCGCAGTCCGCACTCCGTACCGCATATATTGGCAAGTTGGCACGTCACCAGCAATTCAATCTAGGCAATCAATTTCGCTACCTAAAAAAATGGCTTTTACTAGACATGAGTGGATCTAAATAGCACTAGGTAATGCTCAATCAGTAAGAATTGTTTCTAGGCCATCATAATAACAACGATTAGTGACCAAAATAGACATATGACTGGAAGTCGTTATTTGTCATCAAGATTGTTGGTAATATTTGTGTAGGAGACAGGAAGATACAGTTCAAAAAAGTACAATCTAAAAGTCAGCGGAAACGTAGAGGACACATTTTTTTGGACAACATTTTGATGCACGTACATATCCATTTTTAAGTATCCGGCATTTTTAAAGGCATGCTTGCAGGAAAAAGCAGTTCGATGGCGTCGAAAACTAGGCTCGTTAGCAATGCCACGTGGTATTGACGGTTATTTTTCGAGGACGCTAACCAACGTAAAAACTAGACCACAAACTCGTTCCCAAACATTCGGCGCCAACTAGTTACCAGAGCACGCTTATACGCTGATTGCTGAATATTCAACGCTTGCTAATTAGCTAATGTTTTGAATTTGAAACCGAAATTCGGGGAAGTACGTAAACACAAGACAGTGAAAGTAAATAAAAAACTGTCTATTTTTGTAAGTAAGTACTCCACACTACGATATATTTTAGCATTAGCACACGGCATCTATGAATTGTTCATACGAGAAACTGAGCCAAGTTGTGAAATATGGAATTAAATGATGATGATAAATACTAATGATGGCAAGACGGTGACAGACATAGTCATTACACTTGAATAACGTGACGAAACGACCTTCAGTACATTAGCCTGACTCTTTGTTACACAGTTTACGTAAGCGTACGTAAAGCTTTATGTCTATCGCTTTTATATTATGAGAAAACGTGAACAAGTATTTCATCTAGCGCACTAAAAGGTTTCGACATTATCAAGGGTATCTGTTGACGAGGGATCAATGTTTACCTGCGATAATGTCTACCTGGAAAGTACTGTCAATGCCAATGAAATTTTATCCGATAACGTTTTTGCAAATACAAACTTCTCATATTTTGACATCAGTAATGTCTGGGGATTCAACTTCTCTGCAGTCTCTTTGCTGTGTTATTTTGTTCCAACCTCTGTCATTTACGTTGTCAATCAAAAGTTCAGGGTTGTTGGGCTGTGGCACATTACCTAATGGCCTTTAGCCGTCAGCCCTCCCTTCGTCATCTAGAAATAACTCACCTTTTGTATAAATGTACTTTATCCCGGCAGGACATTTGCAGTATCCCATGTTAATGCGATACGGTAGAATCTGGGGAAACTGTATATACCGTTAAGCTAAAGATCCCAACGAGTTTTTCAATATGTTGTTTCGAAAACCAAGGCCAGATATTATTTGTGTCATATTCAATTCTGTTAGCAAAGGAAACCACAATAGTGAGAATTAAATAAGGGCCAAGTACAGAGGTCGTCGCTCATTATGTTTAGTATTGTAATTATAAATAGATTACATGTCTCGTATAAATTAATTACGCTTTCTTATGCACTCGCGTAGCCCTCTTCACGCAAGTACAATTTCGATGCTTCTTGGAAAGCTTTCGATCATAAACATCTTGTCAGTATCTGTCAATAAAATGTTATTTTAATCTGCGTTGGTCGATGTTTGTGTTCCAGTTAGTATTAACGATCGCTGTCTCGCCTGATCGTCTCAGCAAGATTACATCATCAGAAACTGCATACACTGTGTTGCTCTTGAATTTATTTTTGTTTTCTCTATAAACTGCGTCGAGGACTGTACCCTTTGATGTCGCTCGATTGGTTCGCCTACGTGATATTTTACGCTTATTAATTCTCATCAAACGCTTGAGAATAATTATATAACATATTATTATGTCATTATGCGGGCTACATGGTTTATTTTGAGACCTATACTATTATTAGATGTTAAATTCTCACACTTCACTAGTATTTGTAGACTTGTTTAGATAACGTCTTCTGAATTTGCTAGTATTACTTGTGCGGTTACTGAGGCATTACGTTTTGATATAAGGTACTCAGCGTCGTGAGTCATAAGTCTTGTAACGAACACGTTGTCTTTATGTCAGTCGCCGGAAACTCTAGGATATAATCACCAAATACCAGGACTCGAGTGTTGTGCTCGTAGTTATTAAGTCTCACGTTGGCCTCAATTGCGGTATATTTATGTACCTATGTGTCCGGACTGTCGTTGATGAATTGTAACGCGTTTCAGATTAGCTCTTGTTCTGATTAATTGTGAGCGAGAAACAAATAATCTATGTATCTGGTAACATCATTTGTCGTTTTGGCCATATGTAACTGGACTAGTTAGGTAGTTCATCATTGATTCCCCATTACAAGTATTGTGAATGCTGAGTATAAGCCTAACAATGATCTGGTAAATCTTTAAACAAACTAGAAGTGTGTCCACTACTGTGATCCCGAATTAACTCACCTCGTAAACTTTTCACAACCCCATCAAAACGTATCATCTTTAATGTTAATTGCTGCTGAGCCTCGCTCATAATTACGAGTAGCAAGGAGGCCTACAGAACTAAAACTTTCATCATGTCTGGAGTAGTTAGTCTTATGTTCATTGTGCAAAGGCGTGCCTCTAGTCATTAACGCTTAGGAGACCTCCTTTTGTCACGTTGTCTGCCAGAGGAAAGGAACCTTTATTTTCAGCCTTTTCGCAGAAACAAACCTTGATGAACTTCGTCTTTCTAGGCCTGGTTTGAAGATTGGAGTGACTTTCTCATTGTTTTAGTAATAATACTGTGAAAAAAAATTCTTAGAGCGGTTTTTCTTGAATGCAAACTTTCAATAGTTCTCATTGATCGAATGCATCTTCAAAAGGTTTCGTAAAGTAAAACTTTTATTTATCAATCTACGGTTGCTTCGCTGTTTGGCATGGCTTGCACCGTTATTGGAACATTCCCTCAAAAGGTAAAAACACGATTCCGTGACGAATTTGTTGAGTATCGCCCCAATTTCCCAAAAGTATAACTACTCCCTGGATTGTTTCCATTAACAATATTACTTGGGCGCATCATCAGGAAAAAATGAGGTCGGTATTATTTCACTAATTCACGATATCATTTACGATATTTTGCTTGTTTTTTTGGATGCCCTGATATCACTACGTGCCAAATTAGATAAGTGAGTACTGTCATTTAGTAACTGGTTCATCTTGATAAAAACAATATTGTCTTTACTGTTTTGGAGGTTTTCGTCAAATATTTGGGTATGTTTTATTAACATTACAATCGAAGAAAGTGGTAACAGTCTCTATAAGGATCAACCTAAAAGTCTATTAGCAACATAATCTACGGCTTCCTTTGAACGTTGCTCCTCCAATTATTATATTTTCAAGTCATATTTAACAGTATAATTACACAGTGTCTCTGCAGGAAAACGTTGAAATTATAGCGAAGAAAAAGTTATACGTAATGCACTGGACAGTTCTCACGAAACTCTGTAAGGAGAAACCAGTTTTGGTGCAGTCTCGCCCATTGATTGTTGACACACATTTTTTGAGACAGTGTGTGATTCAACTTTGGATATGTAGTGTTTTATAGAAAACTTGTATGAAAGATATCGTTTACAATACAATCAATTGTCTATTAGATTACTTTTCGTCAATTTATCATCGTCGTCTTTTTGTTGATTGGTTTTCTAATAACAAAACATTTGAAATCGATCTTGAAGACAGCTATTTTTGGGTACAACAAGTCTAGGCGAAGCAAAGTGTCTTGCAATTCGATAAATATGGTACTATCGGACACTCCTGTTTTAATCATATCACACCTTCACCGTCTTAATGATCCTTTTCATTCGATCTTGGGCCAGCACCGAAACTTGGCCGTTCTTCACTCGTATTTGGGGCGAATCTGCTCAAAAGCCTGTGGTATTACGAGCATTAATCATTTGCGCAGTAGCGAACCCCGGCCTTTACAAACGCGCCCCTTGTAACAAGGTTTTTAGCAAAAACTTGGGATTAAAGCCAGAAAAAAAATGTTACACGGAATACTTCACCGCACAACATTTAGCAGACCTATTTAGAGCAGAAAACTAGTAGTATACATGTAAGATATGCTTTCATAGCAAGCGGCCGATAGGGACCCACTTGAGTTGCATAACAGATGTTTTCTATTTAGTCAGCTGTTAGTAAATCTGTCAGCCACAGAAGGTAGTAAGACCGTTAACAAATCATAATATGAATTGAGTTCAACTATCCTAAGATGTTAAATGTTCTCAATAACGACTGTAGATTAGATTACATTGCTAGCGCCTATTTAACGGTGTTATGTCAATCTTCGGTTACCATACGATTGGCTCAGTTTACGCTTCCTAATCGATAACTGAAATCGATTTACAAGAAATTGTAGCAGCTTGGCAACGTTATTGTGGGCTTCAATTATATTTTATCATGTTCGAGAATTTTAGAAGAACAATGATCAGTTTTTTTTGCCCATACCTGTCCAAAATGGGCAAAAATAAAATCATGAGAGGTTAAGGTCGAACGCGTTGCAAAAAAACTCTTGTTTATTTTAATCTGTTTCCTAATTGTATTAGCCTTTGTTGTCCATTGCCTTTTTAGTTGAAGATATCTCGATTACTTCCATAATATTATATTACGAGTATGCTCGCATCCGTTGTAGCATTCTTAAGATGGCATTGGACCTCTATCGACTGGTGATTCAGCTTGATTCATTGTACTATTTGCAATAATTTATTCGTTTCCCTTGCAACTGTGCATACAGGATTTCTTTGATTCTACGTTTCCTCGTTTTTATTATCTCATCGCGATCCAGTGTACCTAATCAGTGACTACTTTTTATGTTTATCAAAACAGTTTGAAAAACTATGCTCGAATATATTATTAAGATTAGAATATTTTATTAAGATTTCTTTACGTTCACGTCTTTTTTGTGTTTTCTACCTTAAAATTATTTTTATTCGTAGTCTTCGTAACGGCGTCCATTAAAGATATTCCTAGCAGATTACAGAGCAGTTATACAGGAATATCAAGCTCCATGATTACATAATAATCCGTTCTTATCCTTGCCAGTCTTGCCTGCGGTTGCCATCAACCGCACTCTGGCGCAGTTTTGTGTCAACGAACCTAACTAGTTTACATAGCCTAGAAATTGTTTGTACTGTCTTATTGGGTATGTTGGTATGAATGTAATGTTGTTAGACAATAATTAATTGAAAAACGATGATGATGTTGGATTCACGTTCCATTCACGTCGTTGTTTGATTACATTGATCACGTCTCGTGTTCATGTTTGATTTTGATGTGAAAATGGGTATGAATGTAATGATGTTAGACAATTTATTCATTGAAACACGATGATGATGTTGGGTAGTTGGTATTGGCGTCGCTATATGATCACGTCTCGTGTTCATGTTTGATTTTAATATGAAAAGGTCTATACAGATTTATACATCAATGATCATGTCTATTATTGACATATAGCTTCATTAACATCAGTAACTGTTAACGGTTATATTATGCGAGATGATAAGTCATGGTCATTATCAAACCCCGACAGCGCCATTCAAATAAATTAATCCACTGATGAGAATATTTCCAAGAAATCATTGCGCTTTAAAAATTCCGCCACATTATTTTTAAGTACGTGAAGCCCACGTAAACTGAAGAATTCTAATCTATACATTTAATAAAATCGTAGCGAAGTCAAAACTGCGCATTGTTTTTTTTTTTAAAGTAATTTTTACGAGGTCTGGAAACGATTCTAATACTGAAAACATTTTATTTAGAATTTGTGTTTGTTAATCTGTTCGTCTGAATGTATGTTCTATCACGCAAAAACTACCGGATAATATTTTTACAAAAATGTAACAGTTATAGATTTAACGATTTAAATGATTATCATCACGCTATACCTATATGGAGCTAAGCAGTCAGAAATCGCAAAAAAGCTTCCCCTAAATTTCGTAGGAAATGCGAATGAGATAAGAGAGAAAACAATAAACCAGTGTATGACAACAGTCAAATTATTCCATTATTTCACTGGGCTGAATAGGGGACGAATATAGCAGATAGTTACATATTTAAAATTTAAGAAGTCGTAACTGCTCGTTAAGTTTTAAGAAGTCGTAGCCTTCGTTTCTCGGCAAGGCATATTTCGAATTGTTTTCATAACATGTATTTGGCTATAGTTTGCATTTTTCCCTTTATTCAATAATTAAGTACCAAAATAACATAATATTACGCCTGAATTACCCGAAGGGATGGGCAGAGTTGTATCCATAGTACACCCACATTTCATGTCCAATGTAATAGGGGGCGAGCCTATTGCCGTCACCTGAGCACACATCCAGTCTCGGGGTTGCTACTGAGAAGTTCTTGAATGAAAAACACAATAACACTTTCACCCGGGAATCGAATCCAGGACCTCATGCTCAGCAGTAGCCCTTGCGACCCACAAACAAAGCAGTTTCCTTCCTGAAGTACCCCTTCCTGTTTTAAACGAAATAAGCACAAATATGCACAAATATTTTTTAAAAACAATACAAATATTTTTGCTGAACTTAACCCAATTTAAAAGAAGTTTCGTGTTTATTCAGACCAATATTGCTATTGTATTTAATTATTTTAGGTTTGAAGTTTATCCAGACTGAGTTAAATATCTGAAAACCTTGACAATCTGAGTCTTTTCAATATTGAGCTAATATATCTTTCGATCCACCTTCCCTAGCGTCGCCGTTAGAAGAATGATGGTTTCAATCTGTTTTTGCGGCTTACGCACATACCCCCAAGTAATAACCTTTTATTTATTAATACTTGAGTAACCGTCCTAAATCATTATTACGACGAACTTTCATGGCTGCCATTACTTTAGCCATAAAACTACGTCTCACTTGGAAAAGAAAATATGTATCCCCTAAATGTAACCCCCTCGTTACGAACGAAAATATTTAGTTTCAAAATTCTTTGAAGTTTAATTGTTCTGCTATGGTTTCGTAAGAGGATTAATAATAGAAAGAATTAAGTACCGAATTGTCCTTTTTGGTCTATCGTTTGTGGTCGTTTAGACTAAACTAATAAAGCTCTAATTTCTCTAATATAACTTTAGACTACTTCGTTGGTCTAGTGCAGTGGTTTCAAGCGCTACTGCTGTGCATAAGGTTCTGGGTTCGATTCCAGATTCAGATTCATTTATTTGCCAACAATTTAGATGCAGGTATATGATGGTACTTACATCGATAAAAGTTTTCGCTACATTCTACCTTACGGCATGCAATGTCATAAAAACTAGAAAGATAAGTCATTCTGATGTAAGTAATTCATTTTTTTATTTTTATTGATATGACAAGATGACTGTATGAACGTAAAAGAGGCAAGAGAAGTATGTAAGGATCGTATCAGGTGGCGTTCTGTGGTTTCTGCCTACCTCCATGGGAAGAAGGCGTGAATGTATGTATGTAATTACATTTTTCTAATAATAAAACCTCGTATGTGTTGTTCAAAATTTTGCTGTATTTTATTGTATTGTGGCTGTAAGTGTTACGAGTGTTTTCCATCTGGAATCACTAAGTAGCAGCCACTGGATTTGTGCTCGGTTGATGGCAATAGGCTCGCTCCCTGTTACATGGGACTTAAACGTATCTGGCGAAATATGAGTTTACTTATTACTTAGGCGCTATGTTATGCTGTTGTCCTTTTTATTGTGCTCTCGTTGATGGGCTCTGCTCTAAAATTAGCGTGTCTGAAATTCTGATCATGTCAAATCTGATAAATGCTGTTTGTTCAATAAAACCCATGAAATATCCCCACGGCACAGGGAATCCTAGTGTTTGGTCCAGGGCATTTGTAAAAAAAAACTAGCACCTAAAGTTCCTATGTAATCAGTTACTAGTTTTTAAAAGTTATTATTTATTTTTAATTTATACACTAAGTCGATTTAATACGTTTTATCGAAGCTAGCTCAAAAACTACCCAAGCAAAGTTAATAATATTGATATGGGACCACCGCGCAATAATTAGCTGATCATCACTTTTGTGAAATGTATTTTGACAGCAGATTACAAAGCGAACACCGTGATCTAGCTGTCATATATGTTACACTATAACTATCGGCTTTGTCGTAGAGAGTAAATAAACATTTATTTTGTGCTGCTTTGTTTTGTTTGACGTATAAAAAGGTTTTTTTTTGCTTTGTTCCAGATTTGTCAAAAAATCGGTTCAGTGAATTACCAGACGAACTTACGTCGTATATTTTTTTAGAAAAGTTACTTTTATCACAAAATATCATCAGGACAGTCCCAAATGCAGTCGGAGGTCTCCAGTCACTCACATATTTAGATTTAAGGTAAGTCAAACGCAAAACTTTTTACGCTAACTTTAATATTAAACATTTGGAATGTGCTAACATAAGTCTTATGCTTGGTCATAAAATATCTACTATAGTAACGCTAAATCTAACTAACTCTTAGTATTAAGATATGTTAATCACAATTTAAATCAACTTATGCTCTCGTACTGTATTGTAATTCGCATTTCGTAACACCTGCATTAATTCCATTTTCACATTCAGACGTAATTCCTCTGGAACTGATTTGAAATGAGGCAGGAGTGACAGCAAGAACATTCTATCAGGGTCATCTGATTCCGCCTTGACCTGTGCATCCACGTTCGCAAAGGCGAACTCATCGACTTGGGGTTTGTTAATTTTTGTCAGTTTTGTTGGTCGTGTTGTATCGACCGTTTCAATGGTATTATAGTCCCTAGAATCATCGAGTGCTTCGTACGTATTATCATTATCTTCTTCTGAAGTTTCCTCGTCTTTGACCAATTTCAATTTCTTCTTATACCTCCATACTTTTTTCGTTTGCTTTATTGGCTTATCTTCATCTGATTCGCTGGTAGCCGCATCACCGTCATCTTTCTGGGGTACGTCCTGTTCTTTTAACAAGAATTGCAACTGTCTAGTGTAAATGTACGGTCGCTTTGTTCTTTTTGGATTCGATATGTACTTCTGAAAGCAGTCACGAATGCTCTTCCATTTCTTTTGCAATTGAATTTCTGAAACAATTTATGAAAATAAATCTTAATTGATGGACCTTTTGGAAATAGTTTGGCTGAACTATATGGGTCAATTGAAATTTAACCGACAGTACTGTATATTCTGCCGCTGCAAAACTCTAATGTATAGTTTCAATAATTCTCGTATTTATATTGTTGTTTCTTGAACAGTTTTACCGTGCTCGAACTCCGTCATTCCCGTTATAAATGCTGCAGCACTCAATTATGCAAATGGATGATTAAGTGACCAGAAATATCATCTATCATTAAATTACCTATACCACTTCAAAAATTTCAAACAAAAAAACAGAAAGACGACGGATGACGCCGGTCTACAGTAGACACGTAACGCCATCTATTCTTGCGTCAAAGCAACAAAACTTTAAAAACAAGCTTGTGTTTATGTACATCGCATCGTGTTCGTGCATCGCCGTGTGTTGTGTTCAAGATAACCTGACACGACCGTCACTAATACATGACTGATAAATTGTATAAAGTTCAACGATACTTACCGAGTTCCCTCATTTCACTTTTAGAAACCTTGACGTTCGAATTCATCAGCTCGGTGACAACTTCGTTCCATAGTTTGTACCTCATGTTTTTTGCGCGATACTCCGAATCTTGGTAGTCCCATATGCCAGGACGCTTTCTGACCTCTTCAATGAGTCTTTCAGGGTCATATTCAAACTGCATGGCAAGGAATTCGTAGCTTCGTAGATCGTTCACACGGGCGGGCGCGCACCGAGCGACTGGCGTGCGACGTCGGAACGCGGCGGTTACGTTCCAAGATGGCGGGCACAAGCTAGGGTGAACAGCTTTATCAGTCCATGATAAAGGACTATATTTAACACACTGTGGTAAATATAATAAGGAAATTGCAAAAATTATTTACGACTATTGTTTTGAGTTGGGATAACTTATTGTTGTGAGTCAGGTTTGTGGTTACGTTATAAACATAATTTAACACTTGGAAATTACATGTGGTAATCTTCAGGTATTATTGAAAGTTGTGTTAAAATTAGCTATAAGTAACTAGAAAGTGCACAAACAACTATAATTTTGGCAACTAATACTATGCAAAAATTATTCACCGGTAATAAATACCATACAGAGGGGCGCCTTAGAACTTAAACTCTCCCTAAAAATATACAGATTGGTTACCGTAGCGGCGACGCCCGTGGTGTATCGAGCGGCGCGGCCGACTCCGGCTGAGGGGGAAACGCGCGGGTTTGTGGCGACGACCCGTCGAGCGAACGCCAACCGCGGCCGTATTTTCTATGATTGTGTACCTATGTTTTGTATAATTTACTATGCAAACGTGGAGGTCCGGCTCTTAAGTTCTTTGACATTGACGTTTGCGGGTTTTCAATTGAAAACTTTTTGGACGGTTATAAAACAATTCGCAACGTTTTAGTGGCCGGGCGCTTTATTTTGGTATATTTTTTTCTCACGTGTCTATGTCTTATATTATATAGTGTATTATCTATGTGTCTATGCTACACTGTCAGTTTGGCAAAACATTGTATTAACTATAAATTTATCATTAATTTACTAGGAGCTTAAAATTTTGCACCAATCTATTCAAAATAGAATGCCAACTTGGAAGCACTCTGGGTCAAGTTCAAACGTCAAAGAAATCGTTTGCCCCCACACCGATATAACCAATTGATTCATCTCGCGTCTCTCATACAAACAAACGGCTAGACAGTTTGCTATGACAGCTGGTAGAGTTTACTAACAAGATAATAGCAGGAACCTGATTCATGACGTCGATTGTGTCGAACAAGTCAAGGACATGACCTGGCTTCTGTGAGTTCAGCACCCTAATTGCGTTACATACTTTCAATCATAATCTGAATGATTTTGAAGGATGTGATTATGAGGATGTTGCTAATCCATTGCTTCATATTTTCGAAAAATGTGTCTGCTCAGCAACATAAATAACTCAATGAATGTTGTTAAGCTGTCAAAATAAAAGCCATTGATACTGTTAGTGTGTTAACGCAGTTACCCCGCTGGACTAAAATAGAACATTAGTATGATAACTAACAAGGTGGCAAAGAGGGTGCTGAAGTAAATGATATGCAGCTTGTTATTACAATGCTGCGAGCGAAATGTGTTAATGTAAATGCTTCGGTCAAAGTAGCTGTTCAAAGTGATGTTAATATTGATGTCAGTAACACTTGAGGTAAGTCAGATGGCAACATGGCTGAACATGGTGTTATTCAGGTTGTTGCCATTAAGCCTCATGCAAGCGAAAGCAGATCATTTTGCAAAGATGTATTTGAGTATGCATAAGTTTGTGCGTTTGGAACCAGTGGTGGCTCAATGGCAAGGGCCTCAACTAACAGATTAACTTTGTGTAAATCATTTTATCTGACTGCTCTCAAAACAGTGCAGGAAAACATCGTGAAGAAACCGGCAGGTCCTAGAACCTAAAATCGAAGACTTATTGTAACATCCGCCGACCCGCACTGGGCCAGCAGCGTGGGGGATTACCGCCCACTCTCTCACAGAGATGAGGACTGTGTCCTAGTAGTGGGAACCTAATAGGCTGATTATGCTAGCGCTAAGTTTGTGTGGGTGAATAAGTTTGTTGCAGATTTTTCACTGCTTCTCATTGTGTTATTGTTCTGTATATTTAAAGAATGCATGCAAAAATGAGAGTGTCAATAGTTTCCCATAAAATGAAGTTTCCTTATAAAGACACCGTGTCTACTTGGTATTGACTGCCTTATTCAACAAACGCAAGAAGCTGCCGCGACAGAAAATACCAACAGCGTCGAACAGTTTAGAAAATGGCTGTAATTAATAGCTTTGGTTTAGAAATAAACTCTGTTTTATATACGGACAGTTGGCTCGCTTTTTATAGTTTTTAATTATCATATCTATTTATGACATGGGCAAAGTAGAATGCCTTTCTCGCGCCCGAGATTGTTCTTTGAACTCGTAATTTACGGAGATTTTAAACTCTTGTTGCCTTTTTTGTATTTTATACAATGAGTTGTTTTATTTAGACAGTTTCGCTTTCAGTGTTTGGGTGTTTTGCGGTTTCTGCTTTTGGTAGTAGTGTCTCATTTAGGTCTTATAACAACATCTTTGCAGTTGTTATGCATAATGTTTTGCTGTCTTCTTGGTTGTTTTGTTGGAAATATTCGCGAGACTTTACAATAACTGACTCATTCTGCCTTGGCACCAACTACTTCTACTAAGGTTATAGGAACAACATTAATTTATATAATTGGTTAGGCATTTAGCTGTCACCCAAAATCATTCATTTCTTTTCAAAATCCAGATTTGTTTGGTAATAAAATTTAATTAACATTCAGAACACTTTCCCCTTCACATGCCATTATCTGTACTGTTGGTAGTCACGCGATAGCTTATCAAAACCGCTGCAGTAAGATTTTGTCAGGCTTCTGGGATTTTAGTAAAACATTATGATAATAACTTGTGCGAGAAGCACAGAACCGGTCGAAGTGGCCATGCTTAGGGGAGGAGGCATATGTCCAGCAGTGGACGTCCTTCAGCTGAAATGATTATTTTGAGTAACAAGACGAACTGGTCTCCGCAACTCCACGACCAAGCGCGTATATTGCGTTGGTAAGTACGTAATTTTATAGTATTAAATAGATCGACAGTCGAAATAAAGTCAATCAAATTAATCAGAATATCATATGGGGCTTAAAGACCAACAAGCAAGACCTAAAAGTGCTAAGTTCTACTAATCAATGAATGACCCTCTTTATGTCCTGAAAATTAGCAAAGAATAATAGTTAAGTGCAAAATGTCAACTACAATGACTTGTATAAATTGCTGCTCGACATCAATATGTAGACCTAACCTTTTTATTGTTCCATCGTAGAAGATCAATATCGCAGTAATCACGTGTTTGCGAACATTAACTTCACTTCCTACATCACAAGAATGAACCTTATTCCATCGTGATAAGAATCATCGGTGCAAAGGCGGGGTCAATGACCGCAGATGTCACGGCCAAGAGGTAAAGTGACTTATGGATAAGGCGCCCGATAAGTGCCAGACAAAAGGAGTCGTTATCGTGTTATAGAAATATTAAATGCATCGCTTTGTTAAGAAATTTTCTCGTTTGCCCGATATAGTTTACTTATGGGATTATGTTTCTCGCTGAAGATGATGGAAGGATGTGTGGAAATTGATATCCTGTCACCTCATATGACAGTTTAAATCAACCCATATTTTCGGGAAATTTTGAAAGAACGACCAAGTGATATATTCTTTATTTCTTCATTGAAATTATTTAAAATAATTGAGCAATCCCACACAATTTTAGTTTAATAGAATTTCCCTGAATTTTACCCAAGTACTCTTAAACTAATGTTTAGTTACAGCTGGACCTTGATTTAACCTTTGGGTCCCTCCTACACACTCTTTCAGCCCAAGTTCCTTCGAACAAGTCGAGCTGGACTTGCTTCGATCAGACACCGTTTATTTTTGGCACAGGGCAGGTTGGGTCCCAGCTGTCGTCTGACGTCATCCATTGCATATGCCTGTATCAAGAATATTAAAATTCCAAAAAAAGTGGTCAAGAGCGAGTCGGACTCTAACGCGAAGGCTTCCGTACCACAATACACTATTTACTAGACACGCCCAAAAAAAAAAACGTTTCATGTATGGGAATTTTATGTTATTATTAGTTGTTTTAGAGGCCGTATTAGTTCACACTCTGTGAAAATTTCAAGTTTCTACCTATTAAGGTTCGAAAGATGGCAGACAGAGAAGACAGCCCTCTGTACCCTGGACAGCGGAGCTTTAGTAAAAGGGTCACGTTGACACTCTTTGGGTATGGCACCTTATAAAGCACGATCAATCTTAAAAATATTTAATTCGCAAGAGTCCGCGCTGTTTTCTTTATTAGCTCCCATTTCTCAAAAAAATCCGGACAATTTACTTGCTTATTTAATTAAAGCTCTCGTTAGTTGCTTACAGAACAATATACCTCTTAATTATGAAAAAAAATCAGTTAAAGCCACAACGCAGACGTTGAGAAATAACGTAAGCGGAGGTAATGTACCGAATTTTCCATGAAATTTATTTTCCGCCGATACGCAGAAACGTCGTGTCTCTGTCGCTTTCTTTTCGCGTATGAACTTGGAATTGCCACAATGAGACAATAGCTGTGTATCGTAACTCGAGTAGTCAACCGATTAGCCCCGTTTATAAACAGTTTGTACTCGGAACAACACAGACACAACAAGAACTGTTCAACTGTTGCTCCTCTTTAATGAAATACACATCTGTCACGACACCAGCTGGCGGAGTCCATTGGTGCATTTGTTAAACCGGCAATACATGTTGGTCATTGTTGGCCGAGCGAAGGCGAGTAGCAACATAAAGACAGCCCATTTGTCGAGCCTCGCTATTGCTCGTCAACGCTCGCCTAGCTGGCCGAGTGCACGCAAGCGCCAACGTGTATACGGTTCGTTTGGTGCTTTGCCACCACTCGGGATCGCTCGCTACGACTCGTCTCACTTCGGATCAGTGTTTTCTGCACCAATCAATGGCCTTGTATCAATTTGTCTACGCTCGCGTTGGTTGAGACTTGGCCAAAATGTAGACAGTACGAGTAGCACTCGCCTTGTATCAATTTGCCTAAGCTCGCGTTGGCTGAGGCTTGGCCAACATGTATTGCCGGCTTTACACATACAAAAGTTTCACTGTTTATTTGTAGTGAATACTTAAATGTTTTCGGATGGACGACAATGGGTGGTTGTGACATCTGAACAAAAGGGGTTACAAATGTCGGTTTTCATTTTTAAATCAACGTAATAATCATTACGTAAGTTATTGTTCATAGCCCGATGATTTAGATAGAAACAAAGTGATATACATTGTCGAAACTGCATAAACACCGTCATAAAACCGCCAGCAAAGCGTAACTCACGCATTGTGATCGCGGTTCGTCGCACGCGCACGCTCCATAACGCCCGATCAACTCGCGCATGCGCATGACACACGAAGGCTTTCGAAAATGTGACATCCGCGCCAAATGTGCAGTACAATAGTGAATTATTGGAAAGAGCTGCTATTGTTTAACTCTATTGGACAATGCGATATACCCGTTATAATAGTTTTTGCATCGCTCCGATTTGGTTAGCAAACTCCCTAATTAACTTGAATTTTAATAATTGCTGCATAATTAATAATTTCTTGAAAATTTATGTCTGACATTAATGTTACGTACAAAGTATTACTTGCATACTTTTCCGCAATAAAAGTAAAAATAGCTTGCGGTTTTCACTTGTGTCGGAACAATTGGCTCTGATTTGTACATATTTTCCAATTTTCGGATCGCGTTAACGATTTTCGATCGTATCTTTAATTCTAAAAAATTTAGACAGGAATGAATGTATTCAAATTTACACATGTACTCGGATTTCTACCTCTTAATGCTTTTGCCTTCACTCTTTTCAAACAAATCCAAAGAAAAGCCGCTTTACATCAAAATAATCTCTTTGAAGAGGAGTTCTACAACTCAGTATTATCGACAAGTTATTTTTGTGACCCCACTGTGCACAAATCTATGTAATATCGACCTTGAATCGCTGGAGCGGAACGTGCGAATTATTTGCTCTAAATTGTTAGGGGAAGTCATGTGGGGCCGCTTTCATATTGAGTGTGGGAGGCGAAGGAAAACGCGGAAATTGTACTGAATGATTTCAAAATGACGTATGTAATACGTGGCAGTGTTATATTTGATGGAAGTGAGCTTGAGAGGTTGTGCAAACGTGAATGGGATACCAACAAGAAAAGAAGTTTAAATCCAGATGATAAAGGACGAACTTCAAATACTTTTCGACGTAAAATCTTCTATAATGTTATATCAGCATTTAGTATTTTCCTATTAGAAGTAAGAAGAGTCACTTAATCCGGCGAATAGAAGTGCAACCAGTCTTGGATTCCGCAAAGAGAGCTCTTCAAGCCGGAGTTACAGTGTATACCCAAAATATTTATATTCGGGCAAAGAATTCACTTCATAATTCATTTGTTTACCAAAAGCAAAATATATGTCACAAAAGTCAAAGAGAAGATACAAAAATATTCGTACGCTGACACAAATTCACACAGCATGTTTTAGCTCCCATACAAACTAAGATCCCAATATCTAAATAATTAAGTCGACAGCAGGGGCACCCTACCCCTGCCATGTTTAGGGACCGACCCTCACAGTAAACGGCTTCATCAAATGTTGTCATAGCGCCGGCTAATTTGACGAAGGTGTGCTGTAGGACACGTAGATAATACAATACAGTTAACAATTTGAATTGCTTTTGAATTAACATGCCATTGGAATGTTTGACAAATTCATTATGGCATGTTTCCCGAACGTGAAAGCTCCTGCTCGTGAGATAAGATATTACTTGAAACGTGGGAGGAAATCAGACATGCCGAAACTTGGATAATAGCAATGTGTACAGTGAATTATGACTCGTTTGCGTGAAACCTCACACCTCAGAACTACGATTCTGTGGCAGGACTGCAAAGAAATATGTGGAAATTGTGTAGCTATATGAAGGCCTTTGACAAAGGAGAATGGCGAGCTTGCATGTAATTTGGGACCCATTGATAGGGGTTGCGTATATAATGGAAACCTCTGAATAGTTAAAGACGGACATAAGACTAACAAAAAGTATATTAAATACATTTAATTAAATCCTGCATGGAGATATTAGTCTCCAGTATTAAATTAGGTAATGTAAATTCTGGTTGATACGATAAAACATAATCTGGCGTAAGACTGGATCATGTATTTGCTTTGGTAACTACATATTTACTTAAAACTCACGCATTCATACATATTTAGTTAAACTCACACATTCATACATATTTACTTAAACTCACACATTCATACATATTTAGTTAAAGTCACACATACAAACAGACTGACTGTCTGTAGTGCAGTCCTATTTGATTAAACTAAATGCTATTGCAATCTCCGTGTGGCACATTGCAAATTGGTTTTAAAATGCGTTTTAATTTCATTTTGAAGACGGTTCCAGGCTCCTTAATAGATCAAAGAGACTCGTCATGGATGAACTTAATGACGATGTGTCTCATTTCGACTCCTTTCACGGAGTTTCATCGTTCTCCATAATATCCACTCCACTTCCTAATCATAAGCGTAAAATTAAATTACCAGATTTTTCGTCATGAATTAATTAGTAACGGTTCGTTAATGTTACGGCTACTGATTATGTTTTTGTTCTTTAAAAAAAGTGATAATTTTTCGCACACATTGCACTTGTGATTCTGAATAAGGGCCCAATCACGCCTACCACAACGACAACACTTAGTCGGGCGCTAATTTGTGTGAAAATGAATAATTTATTCACACGGATCACTTATGGCCGTCGATATCAACCGTGTGGGCAATACCAACCACATCAAGGCATCATCGCAGCCACAACCCTACCACAACGATCTGTCTCTCTGCAAACAGTAGCCACAACGCAATCACATCGGAAACTTGTAGTTACCACAACGCAACTGCAATAAGCTGCAGCGACACTATTCACACGTAACCACTGCTTGCCCACATTATGTCGCTGCCATGTGGTGTATTTGTGGTACGTCCCTAAGGTCGTCGAGGATGTTTTTAGGAGCGTTATGGTGAGCCAATTGATCAGTGAACGTAGTCAGTTTAAGCTGGCGTGGTACTCTCGCGTATATGTCCCACTTCAAATCATGCAAAAAAGGTCTCACGAGAACAGACAGGTACCAATCAAATCTGTCAAAAATCACACCAACTGGTCAAAAAAATATGAAATCTCAAAACCGAAATAGCGGTTAGCCTATTCGTGCACCACAGAACATGCCTTAAGTTATCATCAAGAAAGCTTGTTTACATTGCAATCTTATGACAGTCTTCGTATTCTTGTTTCTGGTGAAACTGTCGCGACGCCATTTATGGTGGTCTGATAACGGTCGTATCTCGCTGACGCTGCGATATTGAGAAGTGTGGCACTTGGAATACTTGGATGTTTTGCTTCGTTGACGCTACTGGCACATCCCAGTTGTTGACACAAGGGGAGCGAGTCTATTTAGATTCTGATTAGGCTTGAAATAACGTTCAATCTGATCCGGAATGTATTAACGGTGTATAATTTATGAGTGTTTTGCTTGCAACTAAGCAAACGTGATATTTTATTGTGAATCCGAATCATTAGTGCTTTCCACTCAAGTGGAAAGAGAATGATACACGAAAACTACATAAAATTCTTTGAAAGAAAATACTGTATCTTTTACTACGTCTAGTGATACTTCTATCCTGGTTCGTTGATCCCATTCTACGTGCTTTACGTCCGTCTGTTTATTGGATTGTTTACGTCATCCCATACAATTATTGTCTGCTACTCCATATAGGCCATACTCATTGTGCCATGTGTGTGATAGAACTTTTCCAGCCAACGATACAAGTTTCTTCACAATTATTTCCTTTGCATCGTCCATTGACCTCGCATCTATTTATTGATTCCTAGTCTTGCAGAATTGAATCCTGTTTCGAGCAACGTGTCTGCGTCTAGACGGCAAAAAAATATCTAGACTTGGAGGTACACTGTTAAGTAGGTACGTCGATACAGAAGGGTAGTCTTTGTTTAGGTATCAGTTGGGTTTGTTTTGATGCTGTCTCTGTCGAACTCGTCTGTGTTTTGACTGAGACTTAATCCATCCCGTTCAGAGTTGGGAAACTTTATTAACGCGCCGCGCCGGGCTCATGAAATAATACTATTGATTTTATGTAACAGATATTGGTTTTCGTTACGAGGTTTTTCGAGGACTAGAACATTTGGTGTGCCTCCCAGATTCGACTTAAATAGTCTGAAAGTCATGAAACCATTATTGATCATATAAGTAAACATTTTATGCTAACACATATACACTTAATCAACTCAACATTGTTTTGACTTCTGTATGCAAATATCTCTTTATTAGATTTTTAATGATTGTTTATAGGATTATTTCAAGATTCAAATAACTTCGTCGGCGGTCTTAAAATATATGATCATCACTTTTGCACACAAAATCTAGTCTGCACATAAAATTATCAGCTAAACCGCACACGTAGTAATCCAATAGGTTCTTTACTATTCCGTTCCGTTATAAACAGGAAGCATGTCTTAAGAACACTTATACGCCAATGTTTACTAGTTCTCTTGGCACAAGCTCCGAAACTATTAGGTTAGACGACGACCGATTTATGTTTCGACTGCTCTAATTACATGCAATCACATTCGGTTTGATGGGGTAAAAATAACCGTTTAGTTATGTATTGATTGGGTGCATTTGTTTATGTACGCGTTCATTGACTCTTAAGAGTTATGTCGGTTGTAATTTATGATATTAGAAAGTAAATGGAAAAAAAAGTTGAAAATGGAAGCCGTTTGTTTGATAAATTTATATGAATAAACTGGTTATTTTATGTTTTGGCTAATACATAATTATCAGTATTCTAATGATTTAATCAAAAGTAGAATAAAGACAGCTCCTAAATTGTTTGAAACCAAAAATGACCTTGATAGATCAGCCCGACTACATTTTTTTTTTATATTTTCCTTTTTTCTTGTCCACAGTTCAAACCAGCTCACAGAATTACCGCGTGAAGTATGCCAGATGCCGCTTCAAGTGCTCTTAGTGCCCGACAATATGCTAAGTACCTTACCGAAGGAGATAGGCAAGATGTCCACGCTGGCTGAGCTGGATGCGTCCAACAACAGGCTAACGCAAGTGCCCATGACTCTTGGGGATTGCGCTGGCATGAGGGCACTCGACCTTAGCAATAATCAGCTGGGACTACTGCCGTTACGTGAGTACAAATGCAATGACGTAATCTATTGCGTTTTTGTTCCCTTCTAACTTACCCGACAAGCTTCAAATCAAGAGTAGACAGGTATCTTGGGTAGGCTCGTTCCATCGTAGGCACGTCCATCGCTGTCCCCTAGGCGAGATCGAGGAAAAGACCAGCTGCATTTTTTTTTTTTTTTTTGATCGTGTTTGTTAATCTTGGTAGTGTGAAAGTTGCCCAAGATTGCCTTCTACAAGTAGAAGAAGGCTATGTCCACCAATGAACTGCTTTGGACGGGTGTTGATGTGTATAAATAGCTAAAGGCAACAAATCACCGAGACAATAAGGATGCGCTTTTAAATGCTAGTCGTATAATCAGCGCGTGCGCAGGCGCCATAAGGTGCAATGATTACTGATAAAAATAAGTAGGTGATGATTGATTAATGATTAGTAATCAATAGCTATCGATAATTTTACTAACCGATAAGATAGTCTGTGTGTTGCATTTTAATTGTTTGGTTTTATGACTCGTGTCCTTATGATAAAGGTTGCTTATGATTTGCACCATACGCATTTGTATTGATAATATACTTATTACCATTGTTACATGTCATACATATACATATCAATGTTACGGTGAAGTACGATTGAGCACATAATAGTATCGATAAGTGCGACCAAATAGTCTGATGGAAACTTTCGTGGCCTAGTTATACGGTTCGGTATCGGTATCGCAAAAACAGTAACGAGAAAATATAACACCTTGGTTTTGTGAGGCCCTGGTACTGCACTGCAACAAGTCTATAATTAGACAGGAGTAAGTTTCTAATGCATTATAATATGTACTTCTTCTTTCCTTCTCATACTGGCACGAACTGTGTGTGTAGTTATGTAAGGGAAAGGAATATGCTGCATTAAATGTTTGTCAATTAAGAAAGTAGCAGCAGGCCTGACTGCTCCGGATATGCATTATACTAATCTTAATCTATGAGGGCATAAATAATATACCCACAGGGTGGCAGGGACATCGCCCTGCGGTTTCATCCGCATAAGTCTTGATCCCGTGGGAATATCGGGATACCAATCTGGATCATATCCTATGTGCTAAACTAGGTCATTGTCTACCCATGTGCCCAATTTTATCCTAATCCGTTAAGATGTATTAGCGTGAAAGCGTAACAAACAATCATACAAAAATCAAATCTTTTCTATTTAAAATATAAGTTTAGACGAGCGACCTGCTTTCCCCAGATTTTAGGACCAGACGAAACATCGAGATTTCTTTATTATATGTTTAATATGAATTTAAAATATACATAAATCTTCCGAAATTAACTCTTTAAATGAAGGTGAAAACCGCACCAAAATTTGAAATTTAAGGACAAAGCGGTTACACAGACAAGCACGAAAAGAGAGACTCAAACTGAAACTCGAAGCATTTATTTCAAATGAACCAATTACAAGCACATTTGAAATGTCAAGGGTTCCGACAGTCAGAAATATAAAGCTAGCTGCCCATTCCAAAGCGTAGTAGGTTCATTGTTATCTGAGCATGTTCATTAATCAAAAATAATAACATAATAATCGGGCAATGGTAAGTTTCATAAAACTCTAAACAGCTTTGCCTTACAATAAATTGTAAATAATCTGTGATATCATAAATATGTGACTACATTAACAATAGTATTGCTACAGACAAAGACTCAAAAAATTGTGCCCTTCATCCCTTGTTCATATTATTTAGCGCAAAGTTGCATACAACTTTTCTATAAAAAATATCTTGACAATTTGAAATGTCTGGAAGTTTTAGACGAATAGGTAGGCGTCCGGTAAGGACCCGGTCGGTCCGAGTTCCACGCACGCCTCAAAGAGATGTCAGCATCAACACTAACTAACGGGGTCCGTTAGGGCCAATGCCTGCCTGGATCGCGGGTGGTTCGAAAGAGATACCGCGGCCCCTGGCACAGGCAACTGAAGGAATTCGGGTGGGTTTTAGTCAGTAAAAGTCTGACACGCCCTTCCGCTCCGCCCAGAGCGGGAGAAGTCATTTGATGATTTCCCACGTTGACCCTAAGATTTTCTATCAACTTAATTAATCAAATAATACAGCTCTCTCAACGTTATCACATTGGTACAGTCCTATTACGAACGGCAACATTGCACCATTACTCGTATTTCTGCACCGGCAAGGAAAAATAAATTTAATGGTAAAGGCCAGTTGAATATTCAAAGCTGTATAGATAGATATTTACGAATCCTAGGTAGCACCAAAAATATTAAAATCTAGAGTATTTAGGAATTTATATTCCAAAGAGCAGTCACATATTTTTGACTGCACTACCGTTACATATTTATGAACAGTTTATATGATAACATTTTATTGATTTCTAAGTTTGTATACAACTTTACGATCATTTTAACGGTTACAATATTTTGAAACATTGTCACTGCATATATATTAGTGAACTTGACTGTACCAATGGAGAAGAACGGGCAAGACACTCCATGGGCACTTATGTTGAAATTATACATGTGAGAACGATGTACAAAGACGTGGACGTTAAAAACGACCATTATAAAAAATACAACAAAAATACCTATAGTATTACGTCAAAATAACAGTATTTGTACAAACTTTTGAAAATTACTGCAGCAAAACAGATATAAAGAGAAATAATGTCTAAATCCAGTTCCAGCTAGATGGATGGTTATACTCGTAAACCTAAGAAATTGCAAGACTATGCAGCCGGGGCCTTGCATTACCGTAATGTTTATTCATCTGAGGAAACCAGATAGGGGCGTGACTAAAGTGTTAAAATTCATTTTGATGCGTTTGCCGCGCAGCGCCTCTCGGGAATTCGGGTTAGGAAGCTATTTGACGGACGAGATCTTGTTAGTAACATTGTTGCTTATTGCAAGTGCATTATCTACTTTGTGTTGTGTAGTGGAATTTATTGTTTAAAATGTATTTAACTTGGTCAAAATTAGGGTTTTCTACGATGTCTTGCTGTACGATTTGCTAATAGGACATTTAGCTAAAGTGTCGTTTTGATTATAGGTCGTTTTGCTATTAGGACTTTTTGATACGGCCCCTCCGTATCAAAAAGTCCTAAAAGCAAATACTCCGGTCTCATTCTCATCAACCATCATACGAAGCATGACCACTTCTATCTCAACTCTACTCCAACTGAATTAAACGAAGTTTAACACTTGTATCATGTTGGTGGAATACATCGCTGACAAAAATGCTTGGCTCAACGCTGAGATAACTTTTATCTGAAGAATAAATATGACAGTTTTACACACTTTCTATACAAAAGCTGTCAAACTCTTCAGTTAAGAGATATCTGACTTTTGAAAAATCTGTCCTTAATATGCAGACAACCCAAAATCGTTAAATGGAATATATTTATAATGCGGTAAATGTAATGCACAGCAACCAGAATAAAAGGGTACAGCACCAAATTGCCATTAGATTTAAGTAACAAACATGTTTCAGCGCTCAGGATGCCCTTCAAATTACATCAGCTCGATTCAAAATTGATAATTTTTCTTGTCATTGCAGAGATCACCTACCTCAGGCTGGAACACCTGGACGTGAGCTGTAACTGCATATCGTCATTACCTCTGGAACTTCGCAACATGAACACACTCGTTACGCTTAATTTGGACAACAATCCCCTCGTCTCACCTCCCACCACAGTAAGATAAGAATAATTTTTATATTTAAAAATAATTATAGAACTGCGTTGATCTTAGCTGCATAATATGTTTTTCGAAGTAGTTATGCTCATTCATTGTTTTCAATAAGGTAAGGCCGGTTAGTCCTAGTTTAAATACTCAGTTATAGTACCTACAAACCTGAGCGTGGATTTGTTTACGATTAGATAATAAGTAAATAAATAATAGCTAAACCACCAAGAAACTAACACAAAACATGCAAAATGTGGCTGAATAAATGCTCTATGGAAAACATTATTGTCGAAGCGACCTCCTTACATTATTACCGTCGAAACCCTAAAGCTACATTCGTCATAGTGCAGTTTAAAAGGCAATAAAACTTCTTACTACTGCTGCCACGATTTTCAGTTGTTTTCATTGCTTTAACTAGCACAACTGCAACACTTTCCCTCGGGTTTTATGACTCGCGTGGTATGTGAAGTTGTCAATACATTGTGAGTTTTCTTTTACTTTCTTAACGGCGAGAGTGTGAATATGAAACAAATAAACACTGCCATCAATCGTGGTTGGTGTTTTTTGTATGGCTTAATTTTATTAACTGAGTTTATTTATGACGTAAATGAAGTAATATCTTTGAATGTTTTCCTTGTGTGTTGGTTTATTCCCGTCGATTCATGTTAATCCCTACTGAGGTACATACATGGAGTCGGAAATTTCCTTACCCTATTTGATTCCACTCTATCACAAACAGCCAAGAGCTGTTTTGTTTTCTTTAGCAAATACAGTTTTCTAAATTGATTTCATATCATCACTTGTCGTTTCAATGAACACTCACCTCTCTCTCACAGACAGCAAAATTAACAAAAAATATTTTAATCCTTTCTAGATATGCATGCGCGGGCGCGTGCACATATTCAAGTACCTAGAAAATATGGCGAACAAAGACATTTTACCTGCACACAGACGAGTAGAAGATACGAGGCGATCAACCAAACACAGCTCTTACATCAGCAGTTCACCGAACCAGAGTACGACTCATCAGATCACTTCGGGCAATGCTACGATAGATTGCCTGAGGCATAAGCCGAGGCATGTCGTTGATAGCGGGTACAGCACCGATGGAGTGGACAAGAGGTGGTCGAATGATGGTAAGTGTAACGTAGAATTAGAGAGAGGCGTAATAGATCACTTCGGGCAATGCCACGAGAGACTGCCTGAGGCATAAGCCGATGCATGTCGTCGGTAGTGGGTACAGCATCGATGGAGTGGACAGGAGGTGGTCGTTTGATTGTAAGTGCAGATGATACAGTTACAAATAGGTTGTGTTGAATGGTGAAGTGGAGATCCAGTATCCATCCAGATCCAGGGAGTAACGTGTCAAGATAACTTCAGGCACTAAAGACAGACATTGCCGTATAGTCTGAAGAACAATAGAAGGGATAACTTTCATCTTACCGGTTTCGTTAATTCTTTTCAGGTTATTTATAGCGGCTGCATGGTGTGTATCTAATTTAGAATCTGAACTAATTCCGAAACTTTAATGTTCTAGTGATTAAGTCTTTCAAATGGAGCTTTGGCGGTTTTAATAAACAGGACACGAAATTGCGTAATATAGGTACCCATACTTACATTTCATAATACGAATTTTATTTTCATTCACGTTTGGTATACACACCGTTAACGGACCATTCACTGTGTCAAACGTCCTTAATGACTACTGGCATTCAGAAATGGGTCCCGACCATAAAATGTGAATGCCGCGCATAAAAACGAAATAGGAACGGACTAAAATTAAGTCTCTTTAACCATTTCTGGGGCAGTTTTTAGTGTGTCCTATTGATATAAATCTTTTCTTACTTAATTGTTTTTCCAAATTGCCAACGACCTAAAAAGAGTTCAAGATAGATTGATTGAGTTCATGTTGAAATGCAGTTTGTATAACGTTTGGGCGGCTACAGGAAAGTTTTTAGACGAAATAAACGTGCATTCGTGCTTGCGGGAAGTAAATAAATAACTAATGAAACTGCATGTTTGATTAGTTATTTATTTACTTCCCGCGCAATACTTAATATAAAAGCATACTATGGTTATGTAAGATTTCTTACAGCAATCCTTTACAGGTGTTATTTATTTAGAAACTTTTGTTAGTCTCATCAAAAACTTTACTTACTATTTCGGAGTCCATTTTTCTACATTAGTCTTCCTCTTTTTTATGGCTGTGCCGAGGCTACGGTATCTCTTCAGAACAACCCGCGACCCTGGCCGGCATCGGCCTCATCGGACCCCGTCATTCGGTGCTGACATCTCTTTGAGGCGCTCGTGTTCACGACGCGCAGTCGACCCGGGCCTGGTCCTTACCTGACGGCGAGCTACCCATTGCTCGCCGTCCGCAAGCCCGCACCTACGGTGGCCGCGCATTCGCTTGCGATAACCGACGCCCAGAGCGTCTCCTGCGGCAAATAGGGGCGTTAGGGCGCAAGGTAGAGAACCTCACACGCTCCGCCACCTCCTTCGCGAGCATTACTTTTACTGCTTCGCAGAAGGAGGTGACGGCTTCCCATTCGCTCTCGCTCCGTACCATGGCCTGGACCAGGGACGGACTCCAGATCCCACGGCGGGAATCCAGCAAGGAGGCTCGCCGCCTCGCAAGAGACCGTGTGGTATCCCCGGACCAGCCGGATGGCCATGACCCTTCGGACCTTGGGACGCGTACAACCGGCGGGCTGGTCGGCGCCTCAAAGAACGTGCTCACACCGGTGCTCAGTGAAGGGCCATGGACCGCACGAGCCCCGCGTAGAGCCTTCGGCAGGAGGCGTTTGGACCCCCTAGATTGGGCAGGAGCCTCATCAAGGCAGCCCCGACCTGCTCCAGTCTGTGAGCAAAACATCGGAAATGCTCCACGAATTCCAACGGCTGTCAAGGACGAGTCCCAAGTACTTCATCGTCGACTCGACGCCGATGTGAACTCCTCCTGCCGTTATCTGGGAACCCGAATGTGGCGCGTTCCGAGGACCATGAAAACACATGGCCTCGATAATTGCCGGTTCCTCTCGACGATTTTCGCAACCCCGCGTGTCACTTGTTAAGCCGCCGCCTGGCGCGACCTCTCGTAGCAAACTACACTGACGCCGCTCGGGAGATCAGCGCGCAACACCCGTTTCCGATATCCCACAGAAGCGGCCCTGGGACCGATCCCTGTGTGACACCGCACGACATCTCTCGCCGGTTCTCTTCTCCCTGGTGACCGGGGTAGATGACGGCCCTGTTCGTCAAATAGGCCTCGACCACGCGAAAGAGGTAGGTCGGCATCCGGTGATACCGAAATGCCGCCCTGATGCTACTCCAGGACAGGGTATTGAAGGCGATGTCTACAGATACCACCAAGACGACCCCACCCCGGGCCACAGCATCCCACGTCGTGAGGGATCGCACGCGCATTATGGCGTCCACCAAATCCGGTCCCACCCGCACCAACTGCCCGATGAGGCAGTTTGCAATGACTATCAACGAGGTTGCCCACCTCGTCGAGCAGCACGATGGGCCGGTAAGCGGACGGTGAGTCCGCAGGGCGCCCCGGCTACTTAATGAGGACAAAATTTCCCCGTCTTCCAACGAAGTGGGAATTGGCCATCCCCAAGCATGCGCTTAGGAGCCCTCTTAGTCGAAGCCCGAGAGCCATCAAGGCCAGGATCCACATTAGTCTCCCTCTGCCATGTTACCGTCTCTCAGTAAACGGAACGTAAATTCGTTTCGCACGTAATATTTACTTATTCATATGTAAGTATGTGTAATTACAAATTGTGCTCGTCGCAAAACAAACGTTACGTTTACGTCGCGTGTAGATGCTAGGGCCTCTGTTGTCTCAAGTTTAATTACCAGGATAATACAAACACATTTCTCTTACAGGTTGCGGCGACTCAGGCGGAGGGGGTGGCAGCGGTCGGTCAACTCCTAGCACGCCATCGACCTTGTCACCAGGAGCAGCATTATCACGGGCACAGTCGCTTTCCAGCGAAACACCCCTGGCTCCCCTCACCCCTTTACTCTCCGGGTATGTTTATACAAATACTTGGCTCTTTTTTTACTGGTGGCTTGTAGTGAAAAAGAATGACGATTTTTTACGCTGGTTCTTATTTAAATACTCACCTATTATGAGAAAGTACTAGGTTTTTTGTAATGTGAATCTTAGTACCACTATTAGTTCATAATGCCCCGTATTCACAGGGAATAAGCGGCATAAGGGGTTTTAAAGATAGATTCAAAGTCTTAAGTATAATGGTTTTTTATGGTATCTAACTTGTGTAGAATCTTTTCAACGTGTCACTGGTATTAATTTAATATTTAGAAGATTTCCTTGAAGAATTCTGTGTGCAATAGCTTTTCTTATTGCAGTAACAGTTTGAAACAATTTTAACTTCTACCTTTTGCATTTTTTTCTTTTAACGTAGCGCATTCGAGCATAGCGGGCTCAAAATCAATGAATTGTAGATCATGTATCTGTAATTATTATGCAGTCCATATTTTGACCTTACAAATCTCTACTGAGCTCACCTCCGCTTTAGATGATACAAATATTTTTTTGTGCTATAATTTAAAATTATTCTGGGTGTTTCACTATATGTGTGTAGACTTTAATAGTTGCTTAATTTTTTTTTTCGCATTGGCCGAAACAGAGGTAAACTTGAAACTTTTACCGTTCTTCACAGCCATTATCACCCCTATCCTCTGTCTCATGTTTCCGCAACGATATCACGTGACGCTATTCAAAATAGATGTTTCACTTTATGGGTTAGTGCAGACGCAGTGTTGCTAGGCCATCCCCCATCCACCAATTCAAATCCAATTTTGCTAAATCAGGGCTTAGCTGCCCGATACTGCAGGGGTCTGCACTAGGACCCCATGTATCTGAAATAAATAAAAAAACAAAACCGAAGCGTAAGCAATAATCACGAATTGAATAAAAATTCCACATGTACAACCGGCAACAAAAATATAGGGAGAAAGAACTGTCTTTGTCCAGAGATTCTTGACGCTTGCAGTATATGTAGCGACAAAAGTCGAGTAAAGCGAATATTCGACAGTTAGTGTAATAACCTTTATTCTGAATAAAAACCTTTATTCTGAACAGCGATTCGACCCAGATATCGTTGCAACTTCCACCTTCTTTTTTATTAACCCCGGTGTTGTCCCTTTCAGCGTCCGTATTTCACCCGATGGAAACATGTCCAATGGCGATGATAAGAGTAAATTAGCCCATCAACAAACCTACAGGTACATTGTCATATACGCACGACATTCACTAACATACGCACTGGATTTTTATATGAATGTGGTTTTACTAATGAGGTTTGATGTCACATAGATTTCGTAGTTTTTTGTGTTGTTGTTATGAAAAGCTCAAACTGTATCCAAACATACTAAAATAGCTTGGTTTTGCCAAAACTCGCAAAATAATGAAGAACTCTAGTTTTATAACAACATCACACGTACCTTCTTAGATCACGTGTGCACGGACGTAAACATATCACGGCGGGATTTTTCGCGCACTTGATTTTCAACTCTTGGTGTTGAACCGAGCATTGAGAATCGAACAGAGTGCATCGCGTCGCGTCAACAGTGCGTCGAAAAAATATACTGTTGGATTTTCAACTTTCGGGCGCTAAGCAGTGCGTTGAAGATCCAGTGCGCGCAAAAATTTCCACGCGATATTTTCACGTCCGTGCGAACGTGGACTTTCGGTACCTTATTCGTGCATGTTATTATTAATTCAAAAATATACTGAAAACTTTTATCTATAAGCGTTCAGAAATTTAAAAAAATACACTAGTTAATCAGAAACTACGTCTCAATCACCGGTCACAGGTAAAAAACTACACATTCTCTAACATGTATTACCTATGTTATAACTAAATGAACCTAACATAAGTTCTTCTCAGCGCCATGACCCGACGTCCGTTTAATTTGTCGTGAAGCAACACAGAACACAATTTTCACGATATCCTCCCAAAATATCTATCTACTACACGGCGAACGGAACAATCAACGGAACATTATATTTTAACCACACATGGTAACAATTTGAATTGTTTGCTGTGCCGTTTAAAATGCAGATAGAACTTCCTATAGGAAACAAATTTTTCGGGTCAACATTTTTAAAGCTGTAAATATCGAAGTGGACAGCTGTATTTTATGTCTACAAGTTACTAGAATTTGCCATAGGATAGTTAATAAGTATTTCATGGTCTTTCGAATATATAGTATATTCAGCCAAAACTTTTCCACTGCTGGGACACAGGATTCTTCTATGTGAGGGTATTTAGAATTCTATCAATACAATGCGATTGGTACAAGAGGCTCACTTATGGGTAATAATGATAGCCATCTATATTATTATGATGTTGAACCACCTCAAATACATCGATTTTGGCACTTAATGATGAATGAATTTATATTGAAAGTCAGACAATTCTCACTTCATATGCCAGTAGAATGCGTTATATTTCTAATAGCATGCACGGTATCGTTTGTCCGTAAACACACTAATTGGAGTCCCCCGAACTTCGGACTGTGGGTGCAGTACTAACAAATAGTTCACACAGCTCGCTTTAATAAACAAAGTGTTTCTGGTACTTGTTTTGTACTTCCTAGTATGGTGTGCGCTAACGAATAGCGATTTTTAACCCTAAAAGTTGATGAATAAAGTTGAAAGTCACTAATAAAAAGTGTATTTTTTGGTTGATGATTTATAATAGTCTGTTCAACGAAATCTATGTGCCTTCAAATACATTTCTATAAAGATAAAATCTTACTATACTTTTGCAAAATTCCAGACAATACAAAGAAGCCTTAAGACAGCAACGTCAGCAAGACATCTACCGCCCCCGCACCGACCAGCCTTCCCCCGAACTGGACTCGTCACCGCACTCCAACAGCCAGAGCCCAATCCACAAACCTTCCCACTCCCCAGTCAACGGATACAGTAGTAACGTATCACCTAGTCTATACAAAACCGCCTCTTCCAATAGCAGTACACTATCCAATACCTCATCCCCTAACCTTTCTCAAGTGCCAAATTCCCCCCTCCTACACTCCACCCCCAGAAGATTCCAGAACCAATCAACGAACGGGAATGGAGTCATAGAGAAACAAGAAGAGAACAAAAGGCCCGTGCAAAAAGTAGTGCCGTCGAGAAATGTGAATAACAAGATATACTCGACTGTCAACGGGAATGTCGATTACAACGGGCGCGTCAATGGTCAAACAGATGCCTACATAAAGCCTAATTCCCCTACGAAATCACCGACAAATACAATAGGGTACAACAGTTTAGGGAAGTCGAGTATACCGCGGCAAGTGAACGGGGACAGTGCTAAGTTGTTGACGACAAGTGTATCGTTTCTGAAAGGTGCGGCGCCGAAACCTCCGGGCAAGATGGCGTGGAACAAGGACGCTCCGGCTGATAAGCTCAGCTTTACTATGAAGAGAGAGTTTGATAAGCAGAAGGAGGAGCTGGATCTGCTGACACAGTTGAGATCGGTAAGTTTTTTTTTTGTTGGTAATATGCAGTTTTACTTAAAGTAGTTGCAAATCACAAGCTCGCGTCCCAAACTTTTACATCATTGACATAAAGTTTAAATTTGCAACGAGCGCTCGGGAAATGCAACAACCTTAATAGTCAGTAAATCTTTAATAAAGCTATGTTTTGGAACCCGGGATTTCTGTTGGCATCAATGCAACGGTTGATTTAGTTAAAACCCGCATCTTCTGGTCACGTTCGTAGACGTCATCCATCGTTTTCCATCAAGCGAAATCGTGACAAAGAGCAGGCCCATTCCTTATTTATAAATTGTTTCTGTAAGTAGGTTTGTACAAACACTTTTACCCGTCAATTATATTTTGCTTCAAACTAGATGAGAACGTCGTTTCCTATCTGACTACTATGAGAAGAAAGGCCGAAACAAACTCTAGAGGTCACAGTCCAGACATAATCTTGGTCAGATCTTGTAGATCGGTGTCTGAAATGGTCTTTTGAGGAACCACAGAGATTGAGTCGACCTGTCCAATCAGTGCACGCAGTAATCGTACAGCTCAACCCAGAATTTAAGGAGCTCAACGATTCGATGAACAATACCATGGAAAGGACATTTGGGTAGGCCGCATAAATTACTCAAACTGCCAGCTCATATTTAAAACTAACTCAGAGATTTAAAAAAAAAACAACGAAGCAATGATCACATTACATACCGACACTCCTCCGTGCCTCGAAAAGCACGTTAATCAGTTGGTACCGGTTGTCGTTAGTAGATCTATGACAATCGTGGGTCGTTAGAAGCCCAGAAGACTGGTTGTCTTACGAAGAGGTATCATGGTACTCAGTACCTAACTGTGTTTTGGGGGTAAGATAGGCAGTCGCTCCATGTAAAATACTGGTATTCAGCAGCATCTAGTTGACTTGATATTGGAAGGCGAGCCCATCATACCTAGTTGGGAAAGTGCTAGGCACATGATGACCTCCCGTACCATTTATTAGAAGCCCTTCTTCATGTCGCAGATCATCGAGTCCCGCCTGAAGATGTCCCTCCCGTCGCAGCTGGCGCCCGTGCTGTGCGACGGCGTGGTGCTGTGCCACCTCGCCAACCACGTGCGGCCGCGCGCCGTGGCCTCCGTGCACGTGCCCTCGCCCGCGCAGGTACACACTCAACTATAGCTATACAACCACGAACTTACTGCTTAATCTTAGCACGAAGTCTGAAACTGGCACCGGTCACTGAACTTTTGCGGGAATCTGTTGTCGTGGTATGGGCAAGTGTTGCGGAGGAATGAGGAAAATGTCGTGAGGATAGTTTTATGATGTGGATTGAGAGTAGTATATACGAGTAGTAGGAAAACCAAAGTAACGATGAATGTACTGTGTGAAAGATGATATGGTGTGAAAGGGGGTGACTACTGCACGCGTAGCATCACCAGATTTGTCGCCGGCAGAAACGATAAAAGGACAGATAGAATAGACAAAATGACAGATTTCATTTTGTCTTTTTTTCCGTCGACAAAACTCGTTAATGATAAATGATAATAATTTATTTGGATTAAGGCAAGAAAGGGAGGGAATGACTACCGAGAGAAAAGAAGTATGCAAAGACATGTTGCTCCAACCCCAATATTATGAAAACTATAAGGGTACTTCGTCGAAAGGCTCATGTTATTCAAGAACGCTTTATCATAGTAATGTCTACTTTTTATGTTTATCCTGGACATAACTACCCTGAGCAAGTCCGGTGATCAATGCTTATGCTTTTTTGTATGAGAAAAGGTTTTTGCCCTACAGTGGCAAAGTAATAAAGTCATAATGTAGGCTGGTACGAAAGGTAAGCGTTTCTCAAAACAATACGATTATACAGCGCGGGTCGAACGCGAAACAGTAAAAAGAATATGGTTGCTATACTTATTTGAGCCCGCGGTATATTAGCGACGATGATCAGCGTGAGAAGAGAACCAGCCATGAGTAGCATCGCACTGAGCGTAAGCGTTGACGAATATACATTTAAAAGCTGCACCAGCGTCGTACTCGCGGATTGACACAAAGATAAATCGCGTTGTTAGTCGACAGTGTTTCTGTTTTTGATCCCTTGAATGAATGTTTGTTTCAGCCCAAACTAACAATGGCGAGATGTCGGAGAAATGTGGACAACTTCTTAGAAGCGTGTCGGAAAATTGGAGTTGAAGAGGTGAGTGACATGACAATAAATTTTTATTTGTTATGTTCTAAAATCGTCTGACCTATTTGCGATATTTTACGCGATTTAGAGTGAGAAACAATATGTGTGATTAATAAATTGAAATGAGCTCTTAACTTTGCATTCCCACCGTGTCCGTTTCGAGTGTTGCAGGGTCTTGTAAGATATCCTTTCGCGAGCAACAGAGATTATTGTAATGAAACTAAGAGACGGGTGGCGTGTGTTGCAGGAGGTCATCTGCTCGCCCGAAGACATACTGGGAAACCTGGAGAGCGACGGAGAGGAGAGTATCGTGCCTCTCGCTCGCACAGTGACCGCTCTCCTCACACACGCCACGCCGCCTCAATGCCCGCCAGGGGATATCCCAACAGACCCATACTACACAACCTTCGAACAGTCACACGAGGAATGCGCGGGCGGCGAATATGACGAGACTGAGGACTCCGAATCGTCACTAGAAGTCAACTACTACCAAAGGCAGCTCAGGAGATACTCAGAAGAACGCTTTATTAGCAACTTCAACTTCTCCGACAACAACCAACACTACACCATCGACGAATCTGAAGAGTACCAAAACACTGAAAACAATAACACGGACTCAAACGTCCACTACTCACCAGTATACGGGACCAACGAGCTAAGGAATAGAGGACCCTATCACCAGACTAATAGAGTCCAATTCGTGACGCCCTTCTGCAAGGAAGACCACGTACTAAAATGCGATAATTTCGAAATATACGACACAGATGAAGTTGATTTTCCCGGAAACGTAACGGAATTTATGAGGGAAGAAGTGGATGTTGAAAGATATGATAGGGGTAAAATGAATCTCGATATACAGAACAATCTGAACAGTGTTATTCCTACCGAGACTGACGACTCTAAGGAGGACGAGAACAAAGTTTTTTTCACTTGTCTATGTCTTGGCACGTTCTTCGTGTCTACAATTTTGCTAATCATGTACCCTTTGTAAACTTTACTTGATAATATTGTTATTTGTAACAGACCGAAAATTGTAGACCTCATTTTCTGTACATTGAAAGTATACTATTATTGTAAGAAAAAGGAATGACATTGAAACAAAACAAACAAACTGAAATTTATTGAGCCGCAAAAAATTTGTCCCAACCGTGAACGTTCGGAAGCGCGTGCTTAAGAAATTCTGTTACGAACGATTTTCTTATTATAGTGATTTGAAAGATGTTTGTTGGAGCATCTCAAATCTTCATTGTGATGTTCACCGATTAGGTAAGATGCAAGGAACGAACATCCCAGTAAGTTAGTATTGATGCTGATAAAAGTCAGTCCTTTTCTTATTGCTGACCATTGTGTATATTACCACAATGTATTATTTTGGGGTTTGTCAACGTCGGTCAAGTTAACCTGTATGCCTTTAACACAGTCTGACTGTGATTGTGGTCTGAAATCGAATTTTGAGGCTAGCTTTTTTAGAATGATCTTGAACTAGAAGTCTGAAAGGAATTGGACGGTATTTCGACGGATTTAAACAATGGAATTTATATTTTTTGTTTTATAAAGACATTACGATTGCAGTGAATTTGTTTGTTAGAATTGATTGGTATAGTTTTATAATTATTAATTGGTATAATTCCACTTGTTATAAGTTCATTCCCATTTGAGGCATTTAAAATTTTAATTAGTTTTTTTTATTATTATTAATATTTTTACATATTTTGCCAATTGGTTTGTTTATATTGGTTGCTATTGTCGGCTATTTCTGCGTGTTTTATTTTTGTATTACGATTTGCAGACTGTTATTTCTTAGGCTGCTTGTGACATAATTATGTACTAAAAGAGGCGTATAATACACATTAAATCGAGAAAGACAGAGATAGCTATATATGCGCATGCGCAAAACAGTCAACGGGACGTCCATGGTGACAGTTTGACTTTTACAGCGCCTGTATGTCGAAGTAGTAAGAACGATTTCTCAGTTAAAGTTACTGACATGTTTTAGATCGAACAAGCTATCCAACAGTCTGCAGAACTATTATTCCCGAGATCTCATCGTTTGTTGTGTTGAAGAGTGATTCGCTATTAAGTATAGTTTTTTTTGTCTATATTTTACGTAACAATGCAATGTAATTATTAATTCAATTCTTATACGTAGCAGCCGTAAGATAAGGTAGTCTTTTTGCACCAAATTACGATAAAATTTATAGTTAGAAGCACTCTTTACTTATAAACATTGTTAGATGATGATAAATCTCCAAATGTGTAGTGTTTCAACACCGTTTATAAGTAAAGAAATTAACAAATAAAACAATTTCAAATATACAATTATTGTGGCAAATTTAGTAGTTGATGTGTTGTGTGATTCAATAAAAAAACTGAGTTTGATAAAGTTGATTAATTGGTAGAGCCACCGGGCGTACACCACCGATTTAAATCAACAGGGTTGAATAATCTATTGGGTATGGGAAACGAGGAGACACAAACTAAAAAGGTACAAAAGCGTAATAAGAGCTATGGCGCGGATTTGCAAACGAGATCTCATGAGTTCGATCCCCATCCGTTGCACTATTGATATGAACCCACTCCAAGCAATATTTATCAAGATGTGCTTGAGGTTAGATAAAGGGAATGCCAAACCATAGCAAGTTAACTTAACCAGACAAAGAAATGAGTCCGCTTTGCGAAAATCCTGACACGAAAACTGACTATTGTTTGTGATAGGAATAAGTAAAAAGACTTCGTCGAATCACATAACAAATCAAACTCATGTCAAAATTAAAAGTACAATAAACATACTATTACAACATTGGTGCATGAAGTATTATTAAAATGAAAGGAAATGTATTAACTAATATATTATACTGATAACGTAGCTTAGCTGTTTACTCGATACTTCTTATCAAATAAGAATTATATGCCTTATTCGAAACATCATATCGTTATTGTATTATTAATGCAAAAGCTAACTTGATTTATAAGTAGAAGTAAGGCACGGGTGCGCATTGTGTAGTGAACGATTAAATTAGGAATTAGTTAGTGAACAGGGGTGAAAGAGTAGACATCTGAAAATTGAGAAAAAGTGATGAAGTTGTAATTCGCAGAATTTGGGTTAGTTACCTGACGAGTTTGGGTATGTCCGACTCGTTCTCGGCACAACGGAGCCTCCTCACTCAGCCACATTGTAAACTGCGCTCGAGACATCGCCGCGTCAGAAACTCGATAAAAAGATTGTCGCCAAATATATTTAGGTAACAAGAAAAGACAACGTTCATAAGCAATGCGCGCTGCGTCTCAGGTAGGCAACTTTTTCATCGGTAGCGAGTAGTATTTCGAGGCTTTTTGCGTAACAATTTTATGAAAGATAAAAATAAAAGACAAGTTTTACAAAAATATTCTTATAATCATTAACTAATATTCCTTAACGACGCCAACCAAACAAAATTGATGCCAATAAGATCCGTATAAAAGTTATTACATTTATATATGAAAATAATGATGTTTTATGCATTTATAAACTAACAGAATATGACAAGTTTAAAGTATTCGTAAAATATATAAAAAGTATAATTATTATTATAACATAACATCACGCCTTGTTTCCCCGAAGGGTTGGGCAGAAGTGTGTTGTGTAATTATTATTATATTGTAACCATTCCAAAGATGTGTTGATAAAGACTGTAGCTTCTGTTAATCTTTTATTACATTATTTAAACTTACTATCGCTGTTTTACATACTTCTTGCTAATTTTATTATGTACTTAACACGAAATGATATTTTTCTATAAAAGTTTTGCTATTTGGTCGTATTTTCAAATTATTTATTACCTTTAAAGTTATTAAATCAAATCACTCCAAGATAGCCAAATAAACTTCTTTAAAATTATGTGCTAAAATGAGAGCAAGCTTAACGTATAATATTATTGAATAGAGAATAATTATTGATCTACTCTACAGCCAGTTACATAAAACATAAGTCTTCCTTCTAAGAAATAAAACAAGAAATCCTCAATAAATACGCCAAAAAGCAAAACATATTATCAATTATTTATTCTAATTATTCGTGTCATAATCTTTTTGTATATGTGTGGTATTTTCTTTCTACGCTTATTAACATAATCTTATTTTTGAGCTTTAAAGTCGCAAGTACAATGCTAATTAGCGATAATTATATTATTAAGAGATATAATAGATGTTTAATATATAATTCAAAAGCTTATTAGCGTACATTTATTTATTAGCTTGTGGTGCTTGGGTACTTATTTACGTAGTTTATAGTTGACTGGTTTTAATTTGACCTAAATATTTGCAACAACCCGCCTATTTTTGTGTTTCCAAGATTGTTTGAATAGTATTGTCTCTTTGGACTGAAAATTGCTTCTTTTTTCTATGTTGGATGTATTTGACTTATTTTTTATTTGAAATGTATAACAAGTTTTCTATTTATTTATGTTGGTCTAATATACTCAGCATAGTTTTATTCGGAAGCTTTTCAGACTTCAATAACAAATTAACCCTTTTCATCTCGACTAATTCTTGCCAATTCTACATATTAAAGCCATTCTATAATCTAATTCCAGTTCTTCTGTTGATCGAAGTTCCAGTTATATTTAATTAAATTTTAAGTTGATTGGTTTATCTTTTGTTTCTGAATGTTTTCTACTAAAATACAGTATTATACTTTAGATGTAATTTGCATTTAATAACACGCATTTTTCACACAATGCACTTTAAGGGATTTTTCATAATGAAATGTTTCGAATGAATTCGAAACCACATTATGTGGAAGTTTTTCGAGTTTTTTTTTGCTATTAGTCAGTAGTAATTTAATTTTAGAGAAAAAAATGTTTAAAGTGTACTTTTTTGTATGTACTTACAATGTTTCAACTACTTAAAGAAATAAATTTCTTATTGGCAACCATTGTTTTATTTTCAGTTGGTTTTAATACATAGTAAATAAATACAACAGTTTATTTGGGAAATATTCAAGAAAATCATAACGAAACACGCGGACGTACCCCCATATCCATTAGGATACATTCTTTTGCTGTAAATTTTAATTCAGCAAACTTGATATGATAACTCCATTATCACAGTTGCATTCAGCTGAACTGCAACAAATAACAAAAGCATCGTAATATTTTGTTCTTAAGGAACATCACTATTACCTAACTACTCCTAACCTTCTCCATCTCTTACAGAAACTTATGTGCTGCGCAGCCGATGTGCTCGAAGGCAAGGGAACAGTCCAAGTGGCCATCACAGTAACTGAACTACTTCGTCGGCAAGCGGCCCTGCGCACTTCCCCTCACGCCGTCGCTAGCGCCACCTAGCGCCCGAAACTCGCACTCGCGCCCATGTCCGGATTGTCACTGTAACCACTGTACCAAATGCCAGGATAGCCATCGCGGTCATAAAGCGTGCGAGTAGGACAGTAAATTATTCTTGTGTCATCTCGCTCTCGCGAATTATGACCGCGGCTGCCACCAACGTTGGCTTATAATAGTGGATTACGACTTTGGAGATTTTGAAAGCGTGAGTTTGGATGTACAAATTGATCTAGTTTTTTAATTATTGCGTCTATATGACACTTGAATGAAACTCGGTAGAAGCATTGTCCTTTCGCGCGATTATCACACGTATTGCTGTTGCGTAATGTTACCGAACACGCTAGGCATTATAGAACTAGTCTAATGAACGATAAGTCTCGTTATTTGATTCAAGATGGTTATAATGCTGATATCTTAACATTGATGCGGATGTTCCTTTTTCTGTAAAAAAATGTCACAAATGTTGGCAGATACGCCAAAGAAAGGTTTCGCCTATATCGGTAATTTTCCAATAATAATATCTAGGTGCAAGTTAGCCATAACTATGAAACTGAGAAGTTAAATATAGTTATTTTAACTTTGAAATCGAAAGACGGTCCAACTATTAAATGAACAAATTAAATTAGTCAGTCATTATGGAATAAGAATAATTCACAAGCAATACGTTAATATTAATGAACAGATAATTGTTACACTTCCATTTCACGTCATTTGAATGTTATGTCGCTGACATATGTGACTTTTAACATAAACTGATAAAATAAAAATTGATAAAATTGTTCAACGAGTATGATAGGTTCGATCTCTTTCATAATGTTAAATAAGTACTAATAAATACATGACAGAGTCTGATGAGGTGAGTTGAAAATAAAGTAGAAAGCGTATCCTTTACAATTGTTTTTCTACCGCAAGACTTTCAGCAATACGACTTTTATGCACATCGTACCTTTTTCATGACATCTAATGGTACCAATGGCCCAAAAATAAGTACCATTTGAAGGTCTGATGCATAAAAAGTTAGGCAATACAAAAAATTATACATTTCAGCAATGTAGTACGTAATAGCAAACATCACAATAAGGTGCTATAAATGCACAATACACGAATTTATTAGTGAATTTTCTATGAAACATTTTACACAAGTTGAATAGGCCGCGTAAGTAGACAAATTGTTATGACGTCTTAATTCGAAGTGCCTCTTTACACTGTCGAGTAAAATATTGACCACTTTCGAAAGACGCAATATTTATTTCAAGCAACGTGTCATTAGAATAATTTTATTTAGTAATCAAAACGATTTTATGATGTTTAATCATCTAGCAATTCTGTCTAACAATAAAATGGGTAATTTTCTGCTCGGCAGTGTTCTATCGTCTGTCTCCGAAGTAGATTCTTGAAGTGTCTTAGCAAATTGGCATAGTCTGAATTTGAAGTTATCAAGTTAGAACTGAATCGCACGGGCCTTATAAATGTTAGTATTTTCTTTGATGGTCAATGAGTAGTCCTAAACGAGTTTTCAAATCCCCATAATACGAGAAAGGTGTTAAAGTGTTCTAAGGGATTTGAGGACTGGAAACTGTATGTGATAAAATTATGTATTTCTTCTATTTTTGCTTTCCCTTTGGAGGATCCTCATTATATTGTCATGAAATACGTTTATAAAATACCGATACTTAGTAACAACTCAAGTTAGCTTGTTTAGCATGTCAAGATCTACTTACTGATCTTGTAGGCTATGCGTAGGCGCAGGTCAAAGTCAATTTGAATTAATATCAAAGTTTCCTTAACAAAAGCTGGTAATGGTTTACCCCATAACCTTCAGACGGCCAGATTGTACACGAATTTGATTGTACCATAATTCGGGCTGTGCTTCTGTCACTAGAAAACTATCATTTAATAAGTAGTAGCGAAATAGAAGCTGGTAGATTTGGACTCTATTTAATAACACGGCCGTGAAATACTTAAGTAATTTGAGGAATTTGTTCACTTCTGTAATATTCAAAATTAGCATAAGAACTGTCCTTACTTATTAGTGAATTTACACTGTGTAACATGAAATGTAACCGAACGTGTAACGCAACATAATTGCATATTGAATTTGTTTGTATTGTTTATCTAATGTGATGTGGCACTGCACTGATGTTCTGACATATGACCGTTTTACGTTCGCCCGGCATCACTACGCTTTGTTACACCAATAGTTACATTGCAGGTTACAAGTGTGTCGATGCACCATAATTAAATAAAATCTAAAAAGAAATCGTGATAGATTGGGACGAGTTACGCGTTGTTAAGGAATTGTGTAGGTTTTAAATTATTCTAAAACTTTTGAATTCTGAATAGACTCGTGTACTCGTGTGCAGTGATATACTAAGGAATTTTCTCGTATATTTTTTTTACTTCTAGATGAATTTTCATCAATTATAAGAATAATCATCATTTTAATTGCAGGCATTCTACAAAGGATTTTAATCTGGCAATGTGGGTTATTAAAACTGTTAGCAGATTAACGTCTTGGGAACGAATAAACCATATGCTATTATTTGAACCACCCCACCAAGTTTAAAATCATTTGTAGAATTACTTACGCTAAACATTACAAAATTAAAAATAGATTCACAAAATATTCATTCATCTTCATGAAATAAAAAAGAAACTTGTAAATATTATTCACATATCCTTTTTACCACCGAATTCTAATCGACATGGAATTCTAATACTCACGTAGGTACTATAGTTATTATATTATATTCTAGTTTATAATTTGGTTCTCGTCACTTTTAAATATAGTCAATTCTCATTAATATAAGTCACATTAATGATGTAAAATATTATTTGTAATTATAAGAATTATATAATTAGTGTTGTTTTTAGTATATTTTTCATAATTTATCACAGAAATGAACGCTTTATTATTGATTATTGTCGTGTAATGATTTCTTTTTGTTCACAATTACAAAAAGGGAATGACGATCTAAACTTGAAGGAACTTCTTAATTATATTGATGTAATACTATGGCCATTTAGTTCCTGAAGCCACATACTGAAATAACGTTGATACTAGACGCTGTTTCGCATATCTTTGACAATAACGACTCAAGCATTTTACTGTAATTAATAAAAAAAATATGGCTTCGTTGATTGATTTGATCGTTCACTTTATAAATGTCCTAGTGTGATTAAAAAAATAGATAAATCGTTCGTTAATTTTTTTGTTTACTTTAGAAAGAAAATCCCTTTTTATTTTATGTTTAAGTTTACATTTCACGTTGTGGTTCTACTGCCACCTTAAATATAAATAATTTTTGTGAACAACTCAAATTATACGTAATAGTTTTTATTTCGCCCTTGGAGTTGTTAACACTGATTTGAAATTATATTGAAATTATTCATAAACTTTATAATTAATATGCATTTTGTGATCATCACAAACAACATTGTTGTTCTTATCTTATCAGATACTGGTTTTATACAACGGCGATTTATTTTTGGAAAATTCCGGTTATTACATTGTATTTGTCGATAGAATGAAATAGTAAACATATTTTTGTAGTGTTTATATTTTTTAAAGTAAATTACGATAAAAGCAGTGCAGCTGTTTTGTCTTAGCTGCATTAGGTAAATTAAAAGTTCAACATGTCATTATAAAAAGTCAGATTATCTGCTTTAATATCCATTAGGACAATAGTATGATATTTTGTCCCCGTTTCGCAATGAAAACCTATTTAAAATTAATCGCTCTTGTAAAAAACCTGTGAAATGGATTGTGTAAAGGTAAGTAAGAATTATTAAAGAACTGAAAGTTAGAGTCGAGTCTTTGTCCTGTTCAAAGATAATGTGCCAAAGACTAAGGTGAAGGATATTATTTTGATTGTAATAATTAACGTTTTGTGTAATGCACTGGTCTCCTAGTTTAAGTACCTTTTATGTAGCAATATCGTATCATACACACATGTTTATATGTAGATAAAATAAAGGTATATACGTTTTCGAAATTACAATTTTTTATTTTTCTTTAAATAACCCACCTGCTGTAGTATATATACTATACTTTTTTACGTAAGTTATCTATTTGGTCAGATCTAGCATTAAATAAAGATGACAGATCAAAAAGTGGTAATAAATGATCTTATTCACACAGCCATGTGGGTGTAAATAAATTGTAGTTAAAAAAAAACTCATCTCTGTTTCGCTTTGTTGAAAATTATCAATTTTGTTAAGTACTTAGTAGTAGTTGACAGGCCGACACTGTCCTCCCATACCTATTATAACAGTGAATTTTGAAAACATTGTAAAAAAACAGTTATTTTTTAAAAGAGTAACCCTGGAGTTTCTTGCCGGTTCTTCTCCATAAGAAAAGAACCAATTGGAACCGTTGTCCCAGCTTCTCACGTTTCATAAGTGCCCATGTAGCGATGTGAAACTAGCTGCGCCCTACGGTTTCACCCGTATTTTTAAGTCTCGATTCCGTGGGAAAACTTATCCTTTGTCCTTAACCAGGTCATGGTCTACCAATGTGCGAAATTTCATCCAAAACTGTTCAGCCGTTTAATCGTGAAAGCGAAACACACTCCACAAAATAAAATGTTTTGTCCTTAAATTATTAGTTAAAGATTTAAAAAAAAAAAAACTAATATTGCACAAGCATACCAAATTCTCAACAAGCAAAGAAACGAACATTTTACGCAGTCAACTCCCTAAACTTCTATCATTGCTAACAATTAACAGAAAAAGGTTGTATTTATTAAAAAAAATGTGCTAGGTAACGTAGTGATTACGTCGGCAGGCGTGGCTGCGTAATCGTCAGACGCTGACTAGCAAGTCGCGACCACGCCTTACGTGGCGCCACCATTGTGAGGCTACCTTTACGGTGTAGATTTCAATTATGTTATTGGAAAGTTAGAAATGTGTGTGAACGATGTAGGTACACCTCTGCGTTACCCTGTTTGGAGTACAAGCGTGATGTTAAGGTGATTATAGATCATTTACTTATCCCAGAACTCGAGTCGTTCCAATGTTTCACCCATTCAAAGATCGAACAATGAGCACGACGCTCGACGCTTTGTTACAACTAGATTTTGCAAACTAGCGGATTTGTGTAACATTGCATCGTGCAAAGACACGAGCGCGGGCAAACCGAGCTACGCGAAGTGCGGATGACATTTCAACGAAAAAGAATCGCAAAATATAAACGAATATTATAGGTAAATGCTCACTCGCCGTGAGTATTACTCCGACCACCGTGCACTCGCATTCCTGCGAGAAATCGCAGGAAAGTTACATTACATGTAGGTATATGCTTTTTTTAAATGAGCTTTTGCTTATATTTTACCATTCTTAAGAACGTTACATTACATGGAAATGCTTGAGAAAATGCTCTAGTGCATACTCCTTGATGTTATGTTGTATGTATGAAATAATATCCTCTCGACCGAATTTCGGTCCAGAGGCCAATCTCAACGGAGATAAGCCAAATAGCCAGGCACGCCGAAGATATTATAGTACACAAGTTTGTACGCAAACAGGTGCACTGTCCGTTCCTTAACTCTCAAAGTCTGATTTGACGGCAATCTGACACGAATGGGGACAAATCATTCGCAGGACCAACGGCTTTACGGGTTACACCACTAACTTCCAAGCTCGGGGCTGCTACTGAGAAATTCCTGATGGTAAACCCAAAAACACTGTCCGAACTGGGAATCGAACCCAGGACCTCATGCTCAGCAGTGGCGTATGCGGCTACCGAGGACCGCAGACCAACGAGGCAGTGTTATGAATAGTTACTACTAGTTAATAGTTACTTATTAACACTAGGAATGTGGTATGAGCTTATTTAGTCGCTTCCTTTCTCGAGCGACACTTAGGTAGTTGTAGGTTGTGGTGCCAATTCAAAGCTTCAGTTCATATGAAGTAGGTGTTCTAGATGAATAACAGCTAAGTCAGCAAGACTGATGGGGAAATGCGGGAAAAATTACTAACTTTACATTTGAAACGTGTGTCTGACGGAGACTGAAATGAGCATAGATTTGAGAGAGAGAAATAAGTATTAAATTAATTTACTGAAATTTTAAATTATTAAATGGTTAAATTTCAAGTTCCCCCGTCCTCTCGATAGATGGCGTTGTATACCTCTTTTAAATCGCGTTGTCTTCGGTAGGTATTTAGTTGTACGAGTAATACGGCACACAACGGCACCATCATCTTAAATTAGTAGCCGTACTTGGCTACTAATTTAAGATGATGGTGCCGTTGTGTGCCGTATTACTCGTAGCGACTGCGGTTAGTGATGCTTTTTGATTACCTTATGGAAGGTTGTGTGTTGAAACTAATGTATATCGTAAATTAAGACTCTCGCTCGCTCTCTATTAAAATCTAACAAACTAATTTACAAATTAGGAAAAACAATGTAAGTAGGTCTGGGTAGTATTTTTTTTCAATGTATTCGGTAATTTATTGGTCGAAGGGTAACTTGTTGAATTTCTTGCGTCCTCGTCGCCGTCGCACTTGCCACCCTTGCAATACCTGCAAAAAGTGCGTAATGTCTTTCTTTGTGAACAAAAACAGAATCGAGTATTCGAGCTGAAAATTAGGTACTTACCTGTACCTACGGTTGTTTGAGTTTGTTAAAAGTCAAGCTTCTAAAACCCTAATAAAGTAGGTGCCTAGACCTACCTACCTGTAAATATATTATCTCTATAGCATAAATAAGTACCTAAGACCAGCTGCATCCTAATAACGTTAACAAGAACCCAACGAGGCGAACACTATTAAAAACAACAATAGAAATAGGAAGGAAACAACGCTTTATTGGGACCGACACCATCACATAAACCCGATTCATTGGTTACAAAAACTTCTAAAAATCAACAGACAATTTTAATTTTACGGCGTCTATGCTTTTCTACTATTTACATTTACGAAAATCATCGTTCTTGTTTACAACTAATTAATTAAACGCCCACAAAGAGAACGCAATGTTCAGCTTTTTTTTTAATTGTCTTTGTTCCCGTGATGACGTTGTACTTTGTTTAATAGGACGTTTACAGTTTTGGGGTAAATCGAGCGGAAAATAACAATCACCCTCGTATGGGGTGAAAAGGGGCTGATACATGCATTTATTAAAGTGTCTAATGGAATGGAGTTTGCTGACTTCCACCTAACTACATAAAGCAGTAGAAAAAAATTGGCTGTTAGAATCTAGGTAGGTATGTATAGTTCCCTTTACCGTGTATGCCATCAATTACACAGGCCTCTTACCTTCAGAGGCCTGTTTTCTTGACGTAAAAGCACGGAAAAAGGCCGAACTTTTGCACTCAACCAAGTACAGTCCGGTAAAGAGACGTATTATTAAAATTCAATGATAATAAAACCAGAAAGCGCCTACCCACATTGCTGACATCAAAATATTTTACAATAGTACTAAATTCATAAAGTAATGTCCGTGTTCGCGAATAAAATGGATGCAATGCGCACAATTGTTTATTCATTCGATAGATGTGCAGATGTAAGGATACTGGGACGCGTATTGTCACATTACTACCATAGAGAGTTTGTAGAGACTCCATGAGTTCTTTAGAAATGTAAGTTATGCTCGGTTTGAGGAAAAGCCTGGAAGAGAGGAACCACTGAAAAGACAGAGTGTGACAAATAGACTTGTGTTTTACCGGCAACATAACTAGCCTATTTTACAAATCATATTCTGCCAACAAGGCTGTAACAAATTTCGAAACGTAAGCGGCAATTCCCTTATTTTTATGAATTTTCGCATTCTAATCTATCGAAAATAGAATCAATTTACATAAATTTTTGACAAGTTTTTCACATTTATTTTCGCTTTGATTAGATTTCGACTTTAATTTGAACGTTTTTTATGAACGAGAATTGGCCTTCTGATTAATACCTACTTCTATACAAAACTGACGCATTATAAGGAGCCCACCCATGCTTTCCTACACCAAATACTTCCTAAAACATTTCAGGTAAGTTATTGCACTCATTGTGGGTCTAGCAACAGCACGTCGATTCTGTAAAAAATTCACCGTGAAGACTTGCGCGGAGTGAGCTATCAGTGTCATACCGTCTTCGTCAATACCCTAGCATCCTGGAGCACTGATAGCTCACTCCACGCTCACTTCACCAAAGTTTTCACGGTGAGTGGTTTTCATGGTTACAGAATAAAAGGGCAGGACCTTCAAAACCAAACTTGGTCTAGTCAGAAACCTTCGCTCTCATGTCTGCTACAGCGTTCGCCGTTGTTTCAATTATCATCATCTATACATAGCCTTTTTGAAACTATGTTCGGATCCGCTTTCAATCTATAGCATATCTCCTGCATATTGTGACCTCAACAACCCAGTTATTGGCATTGCTTTCAATCCATCCCTTAGTATACAAACGTCCTATTTCTCTATTCCATGTCCATGGTCACAACCTCCGCGTAGTTAAGGAAGGCAGTTCATTTGCTGGTGTCGCAGCATGGCGGCTTGCGCACGCGCCGTACCCCGCCGTCACTATTACCATACGTGGGACGCACAACTGACAATTGAATTAATATTATGTTAACTGCTGTATTATTTAAATTGAACCATTCCTATAGTAGACGAATTCATTTAAATGGTGCTGTATTAGCATAATTTAGTGTCGATATTATATTGTTTTTTGATAGGGTTCATTTATTTTTATTGTGTCTTTTTATTCATTAATAAGCTGTCAATTTAATCATGGATTTTTGATATTTCCTTTGTTAAATAAATGTTTGCTGCAAATGCTAACTGTTGTTAGGCCCTTCAACCAGCTGTTATATATGAGTCTTTTCTAAACCTACATACCTTTAATTTGTGAATTTGAGAACGTTGTAGGCCTTGTAGACTGTAGATTTGAGAGACCATTATCTATTTTGTTAAGTACCTGGTACTTGTTGACAGGCTTACACTGTCTCCCCATACCTACGAAAACATTGTATATTCATAACATACTCTTTTAAAAATAATTAGCGTTTAGCTAATTATTTTTAAAAGAGTAACCGTGGAGTTTCTTGCAGGATCTTGTCCATAGGAAACGACCAATTGGATGCGTGCACCTAGCTTCTGACGTTTCATAAGTGCCCATGTAGGTTTATGAGAAATGTTTAATATAATTTGATTTGACCAAATTGTGGCTAGAAAACACAAATCTTGCCAGGCAGTAGACGCAAGTCCTGACTCCAATATGGAGCACTATTTTCAATTAACTTAGATATCGTCGCCCTATCTGTTCAACTTCTAACTTAAAACCTTTATAGTTTCAGGATCCTATCTTTCATATACAAAAAAAATTAGGTATCCAAAATAACAAAACACTGATAGAACATATCACAAGACTATCCACATTTTACTCCAGATTCCAAAGATCAAATCTCGTATAGGTGTCACTGCCGCTGCTCGGCTGCGCAGGAGTGGGCGTGACGTCACGCTGCGCAACACGCCGCTAGCCGCGCGCATCGCACCGACCGTCTCACATTTACATACTACACTTTTATGACGTCATCTTACACTTCCTTAAAGGTAAGTATGGTTATATTTTTAGTTGTAAAAGTTTATTTTCTACTGATATGTTAGTTAGTCCTGTTATGGATCTAGTTCTGCCAGATTATATATTAATAAAATGTAGTCTTACTTTTACTGTCAGATGTGTGTATTTTTAGACATTCAAGCCATACGGCTTAAATGCCTGATTCGTTGGTCTAGTGGTCGCAATCGCTACTGCTGAGCATGAGGTCCTGGGTTCGATTCCCAGGTCGGGCAACGTGTTATTCGGTTTTTCTATCTGGAATTTCTCAGTAGCAGCCCAAAGTCTGGATTTGCGCCCGGTTCATGGCAATAGGCTCGCCCCCTATTACCCCACTTAAAAACATAACTGCCGAAATGTGGGTGTACTATAGGTACACCTCTGCCCAACCCTTCGGGGAAACAAGGCGTGATGTTATGTTATGTTATGTGTAAAAAAATACAAACAACTGACAGTATTTGACTTCTCCTTCTAAAGCACCGTTTATTGAATTATTATCATTACGAGTAAAACCATCAACTCTCTCACATTTGTTACCGTCGCGAATCATATTTTGATCTGAACGTTAAATGCTGCATTATCATCCTTCAGTTTAGTATAATTTGTCTTCAAGACTTCCTAATACCCACTCTTCATCCTACGCCATTGCATTTGAGTAGCTTTCACCAGTGGCGATACTCTAAAAGTGCGTCTGATGCACCAGTATCAACTTTTTGACTCCCATTGACTGAAAGCTCTTTCTATACTAAAATTATTACTATGGATTTATTATGTATCGTAGCTCGTGCCAATTATTATTTGTACATAAGCTCATAAGCATGATATCATGCACAAATAAGTTCTTCAGGGTCTCTTACACACAAATTCGATCTGTCCGCTTGTTTGTTTTCGCCTTCTGATGTATGGAGGCATAAATAACGCGGCCCGGGGCGATCTAATTACCGGCGCGGGCGCAGCCAACCCGGCCGATGTTTTCCTTACATTTGTTCACCCATATAACTTACGGACAGTGTTTGATTTGGACGATTTTGTATGATTGGTTAATTTTTTGGTGTGGAGAGCGCTGAAAACTGTCGGTGACGAAAAGATATGTTTAATTTTCACGGCCAAGTTTCTCAGACAAGCATTCTTTAACAAACCTTTCATGGGTCCGTTACTTTCTGTCTACGTGTTAGGTCAGCTGGGTATACGCAAATAGTTTATGCCGTGATCAGTTGGTCAGATAGGGTGAAAGCGGAACTGAGGGCCTAGACAAAGTAACAGTCGTAACATTCGATTAGCGATGACACTAGCAGAAAAACCAAAAAATGTATGACATAAGCTATCGAAATGTCACGTGATAATAGGTCATAGCGTAGTATCAGAAGAAGTGGAAGTATCATGTCGGTTGTCTGGGACCTCTGACTCCTTTAATGGGGCTCAAAACTTAGTTTCTCTAAAATATAAAGAACTGGTGTGCGTCTTTGATGTTGCAATGAAAGGTTGGCCTTTAGATACTGTGGTATTCAGCTTCCCATCATTGTGTGGCACAACATTCTCTTGAAACAAAACAAAAAAACTAGTGTCACGAATATGAAAGTTCAAATGAAGTCAAATTCCAAAACTAATTTCATACATCGCAACGTTTCGCAAGTCAAAGATAGATTTCCTGTCTGATACTTACCTAAAGTCTTTCCAATAAGGCGAGTCGTGAGTGGAAATTAAAAATTAATAAATATCATTCTTCGTGCCATTAATTTAAAGTCAGGGTCATTCTTTACACATCGGTCGATAACGTTCACTCGGGACTTGTTATGACAAAGAGCGTGTAGCGATTACTGTTACTATTCCAATGATGTTGTCCAAATCTAAATAATTTTATTTGCATATTATGGGTAGATTTGGTAGTAACGAATCCTTACTTTTGAAGTGGGTGTGCAAGGTGTAATACAGTCTTAAGTCAGGAATTTCCATTACATCGAAACATAGGGTATTCGGAAGAAATGTGCTAAGGTAGCCCGCGAAATTAAAATTTTCTTACGTTTTTTGGAAAGTTTCGGTTCTGTGATACGGCCGCGAACGATATTTAGATCAACATTCAACCTGATACAGCAAATTTCAAAAAACTTAAGTTTTTTTTTTTTGCGGGCTACTTGACGCTTTTTACTTAAGGAGAAGTGTTCAGAAAATAATATCTAATTAATTTGATGTAGAGAAGATGCATACATATAGCTAGAAGGGACACTAGAGATGAAGAAACTGATACTTTTTCTAGAATTATTTAAGTATCCAATTACATAACACATAACATCACGCCTGTTATCCCAGAAGGGTTAGGCAGAGGTGTATCTATAGAACACCCACATTGCGCCAGTTATAAGTAAGTCCCATCTAATAGGGGGCGAGCCCTATGGCAATAAACCGGGCAGAAATCCAGACTCCGGGCTGCTACTGAAAAATTATAAATACAAAAACCCAATTACACTGTGCACGGCCTGCAAATCGAACCCAGGACCTCATACTCAGCAGTAGCTCTTGCGACCACTAGACCAACGAGGCAGTCCAATTATAGTGCTTATTAATCGATTCGCACGAATTTTCTTTCCCGAAACGGGCGAATCGACACTTTTAAAAGAATTATATTCTTTCTATGCGACTAAGTTAAAAAAAAGTTCTTAACTTAGTCGCCTGCAGAAACTATAATAACTATTGTTTAAAACTGTCGATTCGCTCGTTCCGGGAAAGTAAATTCGTGCGAATCGATTAATAAGCACTATAATTGGACTGCCTCGTTGGTCTAGTGGTCGCAAGAGCTCTCGAAATTCGTGCGAATCGACTAACAAGCCAAATAAAGATCAAGCCAAGAGCCCTAGCTATGTGTTTGCCTATAGCATCTGCACGATTTTTATTAATCATTTCCGCCCCTCTTCAAACTCGTCCGCGCTCAAACTGCCCCCAGCCTTATGCTGTCAGTCACGAAACGCAACTTTGACTGATACTCTGTCTAATTGATAGCTTGACTTATGAGCTTCATTAAAAAAACTTAAATTGACAACGAAAAAACAACTGTGCAAGCGTGAGTTGAGTCTCTGTGAAAGGGTTTTCACTAAATAAACAAGGGAATAGTTGACTTTATTAATTAAACACGTGCCTCGTTGGTCTAGTGGTCGCAATCGCTACTGCTCAGCATGAGGTCCTGGGTTCGATTCCCAGGTCAGGCAACGTGTTATTGGGTTTTTCTATCTGGAATTTCTCAGTAGCACCCGGAGTCTGGATTTGTGCCCGGATGATGGCAATAGGATCGCCCCCTATTACCTACATGGGTCTTAAACATAACTGGCGAAATGTGGGTGTTCTATAGGTACACCTCTGCCCAACCCTTCGGGGAAACAAGGCGTGATGTTATGTATTTTAACAAGTGGTTTAATGTTAATCAAAATGCTATTCTAGATTTCACGCTCTCTTTCAATTGGTTTACGGTAGGTATTCTTAAACATTATCTAGAAACTGAGAGCTCAAAATCAAACTCAAAGCATTTAATTCAATTAAACCATTTACAGGCACTTTTGTATTGAAAAAAGTCGGTCAGTCAGAAATATGAAGCTAGTTTTCATATCAACTCGGGTCATTTTTTGCAATTGAGACTTAACTTTTATTTAATGTTAAAAATAACCTAGTCTATTGAAATTTAAACAGACTTTGATATTAAAAAAAAAACAACACAGAGCATAAACAGAGCTTTCTATGTGGCACCTATTTGATAAAAGGTTTTCTTTATCAGATGGTGAATCAGTTGGTTCAACACATTCAACAGTTTTCTGTTACGGAACCCTAAAAGCCCGCGCCAGCTTATTAAACCCTTTTAGTATGCGCTTTGGTTTAGCGTAATTGAGACGAGGCAAGAGGTTAATTTCTTGTATAGATAAATTATAGTTTTCTTATGCAAATGTTTTGAGGCCAGTTTCGAAAATAATTAAATTCCTTTTTGGCCTGAGGCCTGGATACTGTTTGTTAATGTTTTATGTGATTAGGAAGTTCGTTATTTAAATTTATTGCTTTCGGCTCAGGATATTAATTTGATGTGGAAAGTAGGTATTGTGCCAACAATTCTGATTGTGTAAAGAACTGAATTGGAACGGACTATCAAATGGAAACGATTTATGCTATCTTGCTTTATTGGCGGATTGATTACGTTACAATGATTTAAGTTATTGTTCATTGTTCATTGCACTAGTGAAGCACGCAATTTTTTTTTTTCAGTACCTAATAATCCGGTTAATTTCACTGATTTCACAGGCATTTTGCAGCCAAAGACCCTGTAAAATCTTTATATCCACATCAACCGATCAGCATCATGGCGTTTACCAAATTAATGATGTCCACACAATTAAAAGACACATGTGCCGAAGTAAAAAAAGCACTTATAAAGGTACCTACTAATTAAACCTGAGATTCCCCAACAGACCAATCGAAACTTGAATACGAGCTCCCCATATTTGCATTCTTAATGAAATTCCCTAATAATTGTTATCGTAAACATTAATCGCGTTTCTGTACCTAATGCCAACCAATCATCTCACGTTATTGCTTTTAATTATGATTCTGTAAGACCCAAAGCCGACATCTCCCAGATATTTAAAACCAGTAAAAATTTACGTTAACACACAAACTCACGTTACGTTCTTAAAATAAAAACCTTAAGAATTCGTCGTGAACGCACGCGTTATGGGACAAAATTACAGCCGAGGACTCTGACGATATAGTTGGCAGTAAATAACTTACTTAGGTAGGTCGTTACAGGCATTTATGTTTTGTAGGCCGCGTTATAAGGCCGACAGAACCGTACTAAAATGGCCGACCGGTATTTGTTTAAAATAAGGCGCCATAGTTTGAATATCGTAAATAACGACTAATTTAGTTCGTTATTAAATTTGGAAGGTACCGGACGATCTAAGCGCCTTCGGGTATCAGTTTTGAGTTTTGATTTGTGGGTAATTAAAAATATTAGTTTCATAAATTGAAGTTTAAGTTTAGGCCGAAAAATTCAAGATATTCCCGATGATTTTAATGAAAATTAACAGAATTATTGAGCAACACGCTCGGGCCTGCGGCGAGTCGAGCTTTCAAAGAAACGAAAAGCGGACGCATCTTTTACAATCAGGTGATATACGAGCGTGTGCAAGCGCCGATATCAAATAAAATATGCGCGAGAATATAACGAGGCCCTCCATTTAACAATTAACTTAACAAACAAACGTAATATATTGTGGTTAAATTTCAATACGAAAATGGCGGTGGAGTAGACGGCCGACAATAAGTCAGCCTTCGCCTTAAGATATATAATACATTATACATTTATACATACAGCGTGTATCAGAATGTTGTGGTCTAATTTAAGGTTTTGATAAGGACCATCAAACTAAACAACCTTCTCCATGTGATCAACATCGTACCTAATCGCAGAAAATTATAAATTGTCCCATACAAAACTACGGGTCGGCTGTTAATTTGATGAAAGTCTCATACAGAAAGTTGTTCAGTTTAATGGTCTGTACCATGACCTTAAATTTGACCACACTTTTCTGATACATCCTGTATACAAACATACAATTTTTCAGAAGAGTAAGTTATTGTGTTTGTACCTATATAATGATTTGTATGATTGTAATGAATTAGTTTTACGCATGTAGTTCCTGCCTTAATAGACTTTTAGTTTTGGTTCTATTTAATAAGTAAGTTACTGCATAAATTAGAAATAAAAATACTAATTTAACTCTGACATGATTAATTTAAAGCAAATAGACGAGCCAAGGCTGCATCATCTAATAATTTAAGTATAATAATTATCAGTTTTAAGTATGAATGTGAGGTGAATATAAACTTGAATCAAACAATTACGATGGACTACGAGTGCAATTATTTTTTATAAATATCTTTCATGACCTTTAAACATGATTACCTATGTGTGAATTTAATTCAATGTTAGATGTAAATTGCATTTTAATTTCGACGTTCAGAAATTACTGCAGATTATTTCAGTAATTTATTTACGTAAATGTACCTACCTACTTTAGGTATGCGGCTGGCAACAATTGTAATGGCGAATTCGACCATTTTATACCTAGATAAGTGCTATAGTGCGAATTTATTTAGCATTTTTGACAGTTTTTCTACGCAAAAACTGTCAGATGTCAATTTAATTCCACTGATAAAAGATGAGAGTTTGGTAAAATCATTTTCATAGCGTTTCATCAAAAACCTCGACATCACAAGACATAAGAATACCTCGTTGCCATGGCTAAGCGTTTCTAGTGTATCCTTAGCCCCACAACGAAACCCAATTCCAAAAAGCACAAACAATTTTCACTGCATAAAAATCTATGAAGCTTTATATCTCTTGATAGCTACAAAGCTAAATGATATTTCAATAGTTGGTATTGCAATCGGTGCGCGCAGCGGGTCGTCGGCAATTAATAATTATTTAATAAGGCTCTCATTAAGTGGCCGCTCAACGCAATCAGGACTGGACTAAGTTATGGCCATCGCACCTACGAGTATGCTCGGGGAGATAAGTGGTTTAGAGATAAAATTGTCTTAAGGCTTATACAGTCTGGCTCTGAGTCAAGTTACTTCAGGGTTTGGGTCAGCACCCTAATTGCGTGACACACTATTCATCAATCACAATCTGAATAATTCTTTCTCTTCTTCTTCTTCATATTCGGAAAATTAACGCAATGAATTTTGTTGAGCTGTCAATTTGAAAACCATTCCTCGTGTTACGCAATTACATGCAGATTACTGCATAGGTTTCACATTTGAATGGCGTTATCTCATCACAATTGACGTAGAACGCTGTTTTGCCCTCGTCCTCTCTCCTAATTTTGCTGTGCCTGACAGGGTCCGTTTTGATTTTTTACTTCGTTATACCATCTATGATATACATATGATCAATTTAACATGTCATTTATTTATTAAGTAACAAATGCAAAAATAATGGACAGAGAGGAGGCCTAAGTCCCAGCTAAAGTAATATTACAGACTGATAACCGAGACCGACAATATGAGACAAAACCAAACGGGTTGCTTATTGAATTGTATAATTTTTCATTACGCATTGATTCATTTGTTTTTTTTTTCTACATTCATTCTGTAATAACTTTAACTCACACATTATTACTTGTTAAAAATCATCTACTTTTACAACATTTGTAAATATGTGAGCACCATATATCTATCACAAATTTACCAGCTATTGCTTTATATTTAATTTTTTTACCTGTTTATTGTGGTATATTAGTTTTATTCTTATCTTCACTTAAAATTAGAAAATTCATTAAAACATTTTAAAAGAGTAACGGCGGAGTTTCTTGCCCATTCTTCTCCATACGAAACTACCTTTTGGAAGGGGCAACTAGAATCAATTCTGTTTTTTGTAAATGTTGACGTTAAAAGGTGCCATTCATGTGCCTATTTGAAATAAATGATTTGACTTTGACTTTGAAGAATAGACCAAATAAGTAACATATACCAAAAATAATTGCTGGGAATCGAACTTTATTTTTGTTGTGAACATTCGCTGTTGACGGTAGTGCGCAATGTAACACACGCAAAACATTGTGCTTATGGGTGCATGCAGCGGCACAGGTGTCGTGTGTGTATTTAAAGTTGTGCTTTCACATTAAAAACTCGTTTTTGTAAAAAAAAAGTCTATAAAAGATGGAATTTTGACCTTCAATACCTCCGTAACCAGAAGTTTCCCAGGTACGGTCCAGTAGGTACAAATAATTATCGCAATGACGGGGATCGCAATTAAGTGACCCGTTAGGTTTGGATTACGGTCAGGATTTAACTTGAAAAATAATATTTATTGGCGGAAAGAGGTTGCTAGCTGAAATCTAAACGTGAAATAAAGATGATTATAATAATAGCCGTTATTGTACTGCTTTACAATACATCTATATAATAACCCAGTACAATTCCAACACACGCTATTTGTCACCGACAGTACCACAGCTCGGTGACCGCATTGCCAGAGGCGATGGGCGGGGTGGGCGGAGGCCGGCCGCCCGCCCCTCGCGCTTGACAATTGAATCAGAGCCTTAACATACGCACCCAATTATATGATACAGTGGTTTATGAAATACGAGGGTAGATTGTTAACCCTAAGGCGGCATATACCAGCAGCGTTTGATTTATGATTCGGTTAGGTAAAATTAGTATTTTTCTTTCTTCGATGTGATCTGTTTTTATCCTTTTATTAAAACAAAAAAAAGAGGGTTCAAGTACCAATGTGATTTTTTAAATTTCTATGTAAGTAGTTTCTCAGTTTATTGAGGACAATACTTACATCGGCGAAGGAAAACATCGTGAGGTATCCTACATTTTTCTTTTATATAAAATTCTCGTGTCGCAATGTTTGTTACCGAAACGGCTGGAACGATTTGTATGATATTTTGTGTTCATATCGGGTAGGTCTGAGAATCGGCTAACATCTATTTTTAAAAAAGAAGTAAAACAACGTTTGCGAGGTCAGCTAGTAGTTTAATATAAGTCTCAAATCGGCAACGCGTAAAGAGCAAGCGTGGTTGTCAATGCTCGTGCCTTCTCGGTATGAGAAGAAGTATTTGCCCTAAAGTAGAACAGTAATAAGATGTACTACAGGTATCTTAGTATCTGGAGGCAAAAGCCCTCGCGCACGTATGGGAGTGGCGCGAGGAGGCAAAACGCCGGGGTGTAAGTTCGCTGCCGCGAGAAATCACGGTACAGCGGACAGAGCTCCGGCGGGATCTAATGGCGACATGGAGGGTGCGATTGTCGCAACCCAGTGCTGGGCACGCCACAATAGCGGCGGTAAGTCCCCTCTTTGAGGAGTGGTTGGAGAGGCGCCACGGCGTCCTCACCTTCCGCCTGACACAGGTCCTCACCGGACACGGTTGTTTCGGGAGGTTCCTGTTTCGCATAAGGCGGGAGGAAACGCCCGGGTGTCACCATTGTGTGGATCGCCCGGAGGACACGGTGGAGCATACGGTGGAGGTATGACCAGCTTGGGTGGAGCACCGCAGTGTCCTCAGGGAGGCGATTGGCGGCGGCGATCTCTCGCGTCCGGCCCTGGTCCAGGCCATGGTACGGAGCGAGAGGGAATGGAAAGCCGTCACCTCCTTCTGCGAAGCAGTAATGCTCGCGAAGGAGGAGGCGGAGCGGGTGAGGGAGAGAGCCTTGCGCCCTCACGCCCCCACTAGCCGCCGCAGGAGACGCCCTGGGCGTCGGGAGTCGCCTGCAGATTCCCGTCCACCGTAGGCGAGGGCTTGCGGACGGCGAGCAATGATTTCCGACCCAAAAAAAAAAAAAAAAAGGTATCTTAGTATGATGAATGTGGATGGTTATATGAGTTAGAGAAGACCAAATAAACAATGGATGGACTGTGTGAAAGATGAGATGTCTAGAAAGGGGGTGTTTACAGCACGCTTACCATGACCGGGTTTTGTCGATGGAAGAATAGACAAAATGACAGAAAATATAGACAAAATGACAGATTTAATTTGGTCTATTCTTCAAAGTCAAAGTCAAATCATTTATTTCAAATAGGCACATAAATGGCACCTTTGAACATCAACATTTACAAATGAAGCAGAATTGATTCTAGTTGCCCCTTCCAAAAGGTAGTTTCGTATGGAGAAGAATGGGCAAGAACCTCCACCGTTACTCTTTTAAAATGTTTTCATGAATTTTCTAATTATAAGTGAAGGATGCAATTTGAATAAATCTACTATACCACAATAGGTAGGTAAAAATAATTAAATATAAAGCAATAGCTGGTAAATTATGTGATAGCTACATGGTGCTGACATTTTTACAAATGTTTTAAAAGCAGATATTTTAAGTAATAATGCGAGAGTTAAAGTAATTACAGAATGAATGTAAAAAAATGAATCTAATCAATAAGCAACCACTTTGATTTTGTCTAGCCTCTAGATTGTCCTATGGAGCAGGACCAGCATCTTTCCGACGATTTTAATGTAGGATCAAAACTTCTTTTTACGGTGGTGATGTTACGCGACCCCAAATACGGGATAAGGGCAGGACAATCATCGTAAGGTACCTAGGTAGGTATCTGATTTATTGGATTTTACTTCCTTAAGAATTTGACTAAGTAGTTAAGTGCGAAGTACCATAAAGGTGCTGTAACGTTACTTCTAAAGACCTATTAACTTAAGGTGCTTCCCCGACCGAACGACCTTGAGCGTTTGGTTCTTCTCCGTTCTGCCGCGGCCGCGCCGCTCAGTCTCAAAGTCAAAGTCAAAGCATTTATTTCAAATACGCACTAAAAAGCACTTTTGATTGTCAACATTTTCATTTAAATAGAATTAATTCTAGGCGCCCCTTCCAAAAGGTAGTTTCGTATGGAGAAGAAGGGGCAAGAAACTCCACCGTTACTATTTTAAAATGTTTAACAATATTTTGTGTACATTAATTAAATTTTTATATGTGAAGACGATGCACCCAGTTTAAAAATAATTTAAAATAAGCAAAGACAGATAAATCAATCACGTCAGGTACATGGTGCTCACATATTTACAAACATTGCATTCTCGCTCTGGCTCGCTCCCTGCGCAAGCCCCATTATTACATTTAATTTTAAATAATTTTAATGTAAAAACAAATAAAGCGTGAACAGTTTAGATTTATTAATTGTCTATTTATTAGTGTAATCCTCAAATTATTGGAAAGTCACCTTTAGAAACAGATGCATGCAACGAATAACTTTGGTCACTTTTTTAAAAGAAGACTTTAAATTTAATAAATAATACATCAAAACAAATAAGGCCGTGCAATGTGATGATAGGATATTGAACATTAGTAATGTGCTTTTGGATGTAGTTTATAATTAATGAGAAATCGATTTTTTGTTGATTGTTGTTATTGTTTGTTTGAATTGTTGATTGTTTCCTCTGAATAACGCACAATGGGAAGGTTTTGGTCTGGATAGCGCCTTAAAGTTCAAGTATCCAATTGTATGATACAGTGATTCATGAAATACGATTTAAACCTACGGCGGTTTTGTTGTTTCGATTTTACATCCAACTATTTAGATCTGAATTAGAATTGATTTCGATTTCGTAACCTACTGTTCAGAGATGAATTTAATTTGAATTCTCTTAAACCAGCTTTTAAAGAAGGTTCTCAATTCGTTTGTACCCATGTTTTTTGTATGTTTGATACGCGGTATATCCGGCAATTGAAAGGTAATGCTTATTTCAGACCATACGTGAATAAGGGGTGGGCCGAAATAAATTAAACCTACTTGAAAATGGGAGGAATTAGGTACCTAATTGCAAGGCAAGATCTTAATATGGTAGGGTGGTGTGGATGATATTAGCCAATTTTAATTTAGATAACCTGCTAATAAAGTTAGATATAAAATGGCGGCATGGATGTAGAAGACGCATGATGAAGAAAGACTGAAATTATAATTTCAGGATAAAATATCTTCATTGGAGTAGTAGATGAAGCCATGAAACTTATTATTGATATACCAGAAAAGAACAGAAAAGTGGTATTCCAAAGACAAATTTAAAATAAGCTGCGGCAATCAGATACCGCATAACAACGTTTTTGTAGGGCCAAAGATATTTTAAGACGGTTTTCATACTTCTAGCTGAAATGCATCATCAAGGACCTTCTTTGAAACATTTCTGGCAATTTTGGTGTAGTTGATGACCTTACCTACTCTACTAATAGTTTCTTAATCTTTCTCATAGCAAAGTTAGCCTGTCTTTTGCTTTTGACATCAATAACGTCTACGATAAAGTTCAACGTAAACGTTTTGTCGCTGAAACTACCAACTAAGTTAGTAAACATAATGTTCTTAATCAAAGAAACGACAAAAAAATTAATGCAAAACAACGTTTATTACCAATTAAGTAGACCTTATAAAAATTTCTGGTAAATATTGCGCTCTGAAACGAACCCGACGTAGGTACCTGCAGTTACACATATATTATTAATATATCACTATAATAACAATTAGTAAAACATTAAATATGAAGTTTGAAACAAAGCATCCGTTCCAATTAGGGAACCGTAATAACATAAAACTGTTACCAAGAAAACTTTTAAATCCCGAAAACTTTACATCAAACCTTGTACCGACTAGGGTAAGTTATAAAATCCAGTGTCTTCTACATTTTTAATGGTAAAAAAGGGTGGTTTTATACGTAATAATGCGATGAAACATAGAGCACTCATTAGAGAAAACAAATCATGGTAATTATGTAATAAAAACGTCTTTGTTCCCATTGTAACGCAATCCCGTTGATTGGGCTTTACGACCCAATCATTGTTACAGATCTGTTTACAGTTGTCAGTTTTGTGGTATCACGTAAATGGCCTGTTCCTAGTATAACATCATAAACGTTGTTTGTTACACAATTAAATGAGTTAATTTGATTTATATAGATTCCCATCTGGGGTAGTAAAAAAGCTTGTAGTTTGATGGAGTTCGATGAAGTCTCTTCTCACAGTTTGACCATGGTTTGTAGAGCAATCGGTTCTTGTTAGAACAGCTTTAAGACTGTCAGGTTTACCTAGATTTATATACATCTTATACAACAGATTTCAAGAGGAACACAAAATTGTCAGACGTTTTATAGAAACAAGGACTAAATCTAGTCTAGAACCAGACAGTCTAAACAGACAGGCGGGTCTTAACTCTCAATATCTTACTAATAAGTAAGATATTAAGAGTTGAGATCCGCCGAGTTTAGGCCAAAGAAACCAGGGCTGAAACACTTGGATGAAACATGCAGGGACCCGGAAAGATTGCAGAAGAAATGAGAGGCCCTCACGCAGTGCGTGGTTCCGGCCTGAAATGATGATGAAGATCTGCCGCAGCAGGTCAAACACGCAGTGTTTACAAGTTACCTGACATATAGCTAGAATTTTGGCTGGCCTTAAGCAAGACAGAAATAAATAAAACCAGCAAGTTAAGTATTCCTTGGTATTGGCAACCCACTCGTTTTCGTTACCATTATAATAAAAATTTAGTGCGGATATTACAAAAATGTCAGTGCAAAAATACAAAAGCAAGCATTAATTGGATTATTGCCGCAAAAAACGAACATGTTGTCTAGATCTTTGCAATAAAATTAACAACAAAACCATTCGAACTAGTTAATCGAAAAATTTATCATTATTCATCGTGCTTGAAGACATTCACAGTCGAATGGTTAACCCTGCACTGCACATTATGTCACGGATGAATAGTTCCATTTAATAATATCTTCGCCACGGATTTCCACGCCAGAGTTATTAGCTATCATAACAATTATAGGCGCCACGGGTTAATAAAACTTAGTAAGAAACGAGTAATAAAACGATATTGGTAGAGAGTTGTTTCCAATTTACTCCCATCGGTTTTAGCGAGTTTTACGGGTTAGGTTTTAGTTTTTAGGTTATAGCTGACCAAGTCAAATGCAATTAGCTGTGCACTGTGATGAAGTCTATTTTCATAGGAGTTTAATATCTCCAGGGTCACAAAAAGTTTCGTTAAACGTATCCCTTATAAGTATGACGAACTTCAAGTGACCCTATATGTATGTGTAACCTATGCATTATTTCTTTTACTCAAAAGTTTTGCATAATTGGTTTTTCTAATTTAATGGAGTAAGACATAGTCTGAAGTACTAACCTAACATATAGATTTTTTATATAATAACAAAAAATCGAAATTTTTTAGAGAATGTAGGAAGATCTGAGCACCTGGATCAGAAAACCGCTAAAGAACTGAATTCAATTGGCGACAAAACGCAAAAAAAAAATACACTTTTCAAAATGGTCCTTAAACCGCCGATTTCCGGCAATTTTCAAGTCTGGCCTGGCCATAAGATAAATAAAAGAGGTTTTGCCTCAATTAAAACATGTAGTACAAAATCATTGAATTAATCTCAAATTTCTTACATCGACACGTACGAGTGCGTCTTTAAACAGAGTGGGGCTATTAAAATTTCGCGGTCGGCCATATTTGGCCGCTATTGCTTAATCAATAAAGGGTGATCGAGCGACAAAAACGACGCGAGCGCAGCACAAAGCGACGGTGGACGCGCGAATATGGCCGGTTACACAATAATTGAGTGTGCGTACAACGGAAAACGTGCAGTTCATGTACAGTAGGCGAAAAACGTACCGCATTTAAGATGTACAGTCAGAGAAAAATTTATCTTTTTGTGAAAAATGAGCTTGACACATGCTGTCTATGCCATTTCATTAGACTTATTAAGAATAATATCATGTAAGTACGGATTATTCCTTTTGTCAATCAATTTTCACAATATATGTCATTTCATACATCCGTCAAAAAATGACAGTTGTGATTTGAATAAGTTTATGTACGGACAGTTCAACTTGATAGTCAATTTGATAAACGATTTATTTCCCTGACTTTAAACAAGATTCAATTAAAATACTTAGATATATAATTTCAAACAGATATTTTATTTTTATTGAAAACAAATAAATTCTATTAGGACACCTTGTCAGTGATAATGTGATAAAAATTGATAAATTACAACTTCACGAAAAAAAAACTGTCCAGTTATCAGATAACTACTTACCTACTTTTTAATCATTCAATCTCGATCTCAATCTCAAATCATTTATTTCAATTAAACCATTTACAGGCACTTTGGAATTGTCAAGGAATCGTTCAGTCAGAAATATGAAGCTAGTTGCCCATTCCAAAGCGCAGTAGGTCACTATGGAGAAGAACGGGTAAGAAACTCCATGGACTCCATTTCAGTTTTAGATATAATAATACTTCTTAAATGCTGTTTCAATTATTAAGTGACCTCAGTTAAGTAAGACTTAGAAGAACAACACTAGATAAGTTATGAGCTAGTTATAAAATATATGTATAAGTTCAAAAAGGATATGCCCGCTTTGTCTCTAATTAAAATGTTTTGAACTCACTATTAGAGTTTTCTCTACCAACTTCCAATAAGTACAAGTCGTAAAACATTCGCTAACTTACATACTTATTGTTTTAATAACTAAAGTTTATGTTTTAAACGAGCCTGAGCATTTATGACGCTCATGAAAATTTTATGCTCATGGAGATGTAGGCAAAACCAACAAATTTCGATTGATCACAGACTATGGTTGATAAAAAAGTTAAGCTCGCGTAAGTTGCGCGCGCGCACCGCTCTCGCCAAAGAATGTAATTAACTGAACACCAATAAAAATAATTGGACACAAAAAGCGATCCGCCCTGGGCCGCCATTTATTATTTTGATTACCCTTGTTATTGTTATGGGCTATTGATGTTTTTCAACTAGGCGCTCGATTGAACACAGTGGGACACTGTGACTGATTCGCGCCTTCCACGGCGTAGAGTCTGATAGTCGGTGTTGCCATCATGTCGTCGTGTGTCCTAGTTAGAAAGTTAGCTTTATTGTTCGCGTTTACGACTCTGTTTGTTCCCGCCGACGGCGCGTGACGTATAGTTTTAAAATTTTCTAGATCATAAAAAGATTCTTGTGTTGTTTTTGGATCTAACACCGTAATTATATTAGTAATTTAATTTTATGTTTGTCTTATAACCGGTCGTTGAATATACTAGGATACTTCGTTAATAAATTTAATTATTCTAACAAGAAGAATGCAAGAAGATTGCTATTTTATTAAGCAATGTGTTGTACTTTGCTTCGTTGTTTAATTGAGCATTTATTTAATAATAAATGAGTACTCTATAATTTGCACCGTAATGATATAACAGTATACTGAAATACATTTTCAATGCAAAAAGTACCGCTCAGGCCCCGACGAGATTCGAACTCGTGATCTCCTGTTTACTAGACAGGCGCTTTAACCAACTAAGCCACGGCGCCGTTGATACACTTTGCAAAATTAAAGATTACATATTTACTCTGATAACACCCTAACACGAAAAAATTAAAATAAGAAAAGAAATGTTATATTATTTGAAAACTGGCCATTTTTAGAATTGTTATGTAAGACCACTTTCGTACGGACGTAAAAATATCGCGGCGAAATTTTTTCGCGCACTGGATTTTCTACTCTCGGTGTTGAACCGAACATTGAATATCCAACAGAGAGCACCGCGTCGCGTTAACAGCGTGTCGAAAAAACAAATGCTTGGGTTTTCAACTCTCGGGGCTTAGCAGTGCGTTGAAGATCCAGTGCGCGAAGTAATCCCGACGCGATATTTTTACGCTTTTGCGAAACTGCACCCTAATTGCGTAACACATTTTCGTAAACGATTACTACTAATCTGTTTGATTTTGACGGTTCAAGAACATTCATTGCGTTCTATATATTGTTGAGCAGAATTTTTATCGAACTTAAGAAGCAATGGATTAGCAATCTGTTTCAAAACGATTCAGATTCCGATTGATTGTGTATTACGCAATTAGGGTGCTGGTCTTCGTTTGGATGAAGGTTGAACTTAGTTTTATTTAGGTACCGTTGGCTCCAGACGAAACAATTTTTCGCCATTTACAAATCGTGAAGGTAGCCGGTAGGTAGCTAAATATTATGTAGGTAAACATACTAAGATGGAATTAGGTACAGCCAAATGTGTAGTATAGAAAACTATACATATTCACATTATATAATATAACATCACAGTTGTATTCCCCGAAGGGTTAGGTAGAGGTGTAGGCCTTCCTAAAATACCCACATTTCGCCATTAAAAACTATATTTAATCACTTGATAACAAAGATCAAAATATCATCTTTCACCAATTTCGAGTTTTCATCAATCTAAAACCTAACCTGCCAGCTAACCTATAAGCTTTACTATTCCATGACACTTTATGAAACAAATGTATATTTAATAAATGTAAGTCCATCTGAGTCACATTTTTTATGCTTGTAAAGAAGATGACTGAATGTCATTCTGCGGTACGTATTGACATTACGAACAAAGCAGATTTTATCGTGCAAAGAGCAGACAAAAATAGCCCATATTGTACTGTACTCAAATCTTAAATTTTCTTCGATTATATTTCCATTGGTTGATGAAAAAGATACAGTTTAACAATTTTCTCGTTAATTTTATTTGAATACATTTTATAATTAGCTACCTACTACCCACACTATGTTACATAAAATGTAGTCTTTGTCAGGTCTTTAACATTTGAACTTTTGCGTTCCAAAAGAGACCCCATTACAAGCAACCAGGTATATAATATAAAATTTCTAAAACAAGAAAGTTAAGATCCCTTTTCAGTTTACGATTTTCATTAAATCTAAGATTTAGCCATACCCGCTCTAAACGAACTATAAAACTTAGTACGAAGACTAGCGAAGTATTAATTAAATCGAATCACGCGCATACTTTGTAGCTGAGCATTATTATAGCCCTGTAATGAATATTACAGTAATAGTAGTGTAATAATCAATATTACGGCTATAATTACGAGCCCGCGGATTATTGCTTTATTAAGCTCACTCAGGTATACAGGCTGTAGGTATTATATTATTATTATTTTTGTGTGCTTGGATGATGAAATCCGACACTGTAAGAAATAGAGGAAAATTGTCAAAGAAGTCTAGGGGCCAATGTTGACTAAAACTGAAACGGTGGTGTTAGAATAATCGATTTTCCTTGCGTTTTTGCATCGTCCGAAACTGTCCCTAATAAGAACCAAATTCTGACAAGAAAAAGTCATAAGGTTTCTTAAAGATCGTGTTGGTTCCTAAGGAAAGTGTTGATTTCTTGTAAACTGCACCCTAATTGCGTAACACATTTTCGTAAACGATTACGACTAATCTGTTTGATTTTGACGGTTCAAGAACATTCATTGCGTTCTATATATTGTTGAGCAGAATTTTTATCGAACTTAAGAAGCAATGGATTAGCAATCTGTTTCAAAACGATTCAGATTCCGATTGATTGTGTATTACGCAATTAGGGTGCTGATCCATGTTTTCAAGTGGGTTGGTAGGTATTCATTATTATTCACACAACTCGTTACTACGCTAGTCAAATTGTTCAAATTTTTCAAACAATCTAGTCATAGAGTTCTTATATTATATATTCTTATATCGTATTTTCCGTTGTTTCCTAGAGTGTCGGATTTGGTAACCTACGCAAACATGAAACATTCACCCTGTATAATTGTATACGCGGTGCGTGCTCGAATGTTTATTGTGGTAATTTTATAATAGCACAGTCGCGGAGTGAGGGTTAAAACATCTGTCAAATGCTGCACGATCATAATAAACTGTGGACGGAATCAGAAGTAACAGTCATTTATTAATGCAGGTATATTGGTATTCCTTGGTTTATGCAGAAAATTTATCAATTAATGTACTTTTTTTTGTTTCATGTTCGTACAGAATAAACAATTCACCTATTTTAATTTTTTTTTTGTTTTACTAATTGACAACATAATCAGCCTTTATTGTTCCTACTGCTAGGACACAGGCCTCCTCTCTGTGAGAGAGAGTGGGCCGTAATCCACCACGCGGGCCCAGTGCGGGTTGGCGGAATCCACATGTCTTCGAATTTTTGGTTCTGGGACATGCCGGTTTCCTTACGATGTTCTTCTTCACCGTTTTGTGAACAGTGGTGATCATCAAAAAATCAATATCAAAATATTTTATTTCACATAAACCTATATGGGCACTTATGAAACGTCAGATTCTAGGTGCACGGTTCCAATTGGTCGTTTCCTATGGAGAAGAGCCGGCAAGAAACTCCATGGTTACTCTTTTAAAAGTATTTGTCTTTTACAATGTTTTTTAATTACAGTGTTAATAGATATGGGAGGACAGTGTAGGCCTGTCAAAAAGTACCATATGTTAAACAAATAGACAATGGTCTATAAATTTACAATCCACAAGGCCTACGACGTTCTCACATTTACAAAATATAAAATAATCTAATAAAGTAATATAAAAAAATAATTAAAAATAGGTAGGTATATAATGTCAATGACATAATTTGTACAAAGTAAAGCGCCTGTCTGGGTTCGAACCCACGACCTACAACTCGTAAGTTGCGGCCGTTACCGCTGGGCCACCACTGCTCTCAGATATTATACAGCTTTTAGAATAACTTGGCTTTTTTCTTTTTCCATTTTAGGTTCTTTTCATTATTTCCATGGAAGACCTTGTAAATACATAAAGTAAGTTTGATAATCCAAAAGTACCTGTAAATGGTTTAATTGCTTTGGGTTTGACTTTGAGTGCAAAGATCAATGTTAATTAATTCAGAATTGGTTTTCTTAGAGCTTTAGTAGGTAGTTTACCTAATTAACCTCCTTTATTTATAAACATTCACGACTTACATAGTAATAAAACTTAGTCTTTTCAATATCTTACGCAGTTTAAAGTCGACTTACAAAGTATGCTATAATTATGTCAATTACATTTATTAGGCGCTCGTTAACATATGCACATAAAATAGGCCAACTCAGGCCAACGTATATTAGTAATTAGTTTTATGATGTTCTTACTGTGATAATTGCCTAGGTTCGCAAGAGATCAATAGGTATGCAGATGGTCAGTTTACACACTTCAGTTGCGAAACAAGTCTATTCTGCTACAACCACAAGGATAAGTGTTGAAAAGGCGATTCTAAAATGTCTATTGTAGTAAGTAGTATGTCTCAGAAGGTAAGTATCCGTGATTATAATATCCCTCAGTGATATCACAAACCAGTTCAGAGACAACCCACTGAGTATTTCTAACTCACGGCCGCTTCAGCCTTGAGCGCTAGTGTAGCTTTTTTCAACTTAGTGAATACCAAACTGTTGTTTCGCCGCTGCGGCAGCGCTGTGCGCAAGGCTGTATCCTTAGAATAGCACCGCTCACGCAATATAAAAAAACAAGTGGAAGTGTCCGTCAGTTAACACGCGTGTGTCACAATTATGCGGAAAATATGTAAATTAATAACAACTTTCGTCAGTTGTAATAAGTCTTAATTGTGTATGAACAAAATGAATATTTAAGCATGTATGAATATAAAATATATGAATCTATAAGCTTTTCGCTTTTCTGCAAAATCTCCTCATGGCTGTCATCCGAGTGCCTGCGCAAAATCTTGAAATACTTCGGTTCCATTGCTAGGAAAGACGATGGCAACCTAGAATAGCTAATCGTGACCGGCAAGGCGGATGTAAAAAGACCTCGTGGACGCAGCTCAATACGATGGTCTGACCAGATCCGCACCGCCCTTGACACCACAGTCCACAGCGCCCTACACACAGCCAAAGACAGCAACAGATGGAGAAAGATCATCCGATAGAAGGTAATACTGAAGGGAGGACCCTCAGCATTGAGGAATACGACGAAAAGAGCAGGACCTCCTTTAAGGGAGTTGGAGGGTGAAAGTTACAGATTTGTATTTTTTTTTGTTGTTTGCGTGCAAATCCCTGTCTACGTACCAAATTTCAGCTTTCTAGAACATCGTGAAGCACCCTACTGGTTTTGATGAGCCAGTGAGTGACGAAATCGACGTATTTTGGGTATTCCTGAAATCCAAAATATTAGGAAGAAAACAAAGAAAGAAGTATGCTAACTACATTAGCATTATCAAGCCCGAAGCTATGAGGGTATGAAAATACGATGAAACGCTTTGAGAAAAGGTCGTTGCTCTGCATTTTGTTTCTGGCTCATCTTGACCGGGTTTTACCGTGCCCCCGCTCCGCTCCCAAGAACAAACTTGTCATTTTAGTTGAAAAACATGTTCTCTGATACATTCCAACTGCAATTTTAAGTTTGTACGCAGAATGTTAAAAGATTTACCATGTTATTTTAAGACAATAGATTTCTTAGGCATCGTCCTAATAGAACGCGAATGCACGATCATCGCGCGAGTAAGCGATGTGACCATCGCATGTACGCGCGATGGCAAAAACTGATGTCCTATTGATCATCGCGCGAATTGACGACGTGAGCAAGCGACCGTGGATTAATGAAGTGGTACGGTCGATACCAACGCGCGGTGCCCCGCTGCGCCGACGCGATTCGCAATTTCAATTAGGACACCTATTCGAATTCAATATGTTTGATCGCGCGTTCGTACGAACTAAGTTCGCGCGAATAGATTTACAAACATTTAGATTCGCGCGACAGCGTCGTGCGATTGTCACTTAGGACACCTATTCGAGTTCAATATGTTTGATCCCGCGTTAGTACGAGTAAAATTCGCGCGAACCTACGATGATCGCGTATTCGCGTTCTATTAGGACGATGCCTTTTGGGTTTTGCTGTACTCTGTAAGTAAAGAACTAATTTCAGTATTTTTTTCAAAATTCTGGTTTTAGTGATGATGGATTGGACATTAATGACTTCAAAACTGTTTATTTTTAAAACTGTCCAAAAAATACTTAAGACCCTCACAAAAACACGGTTCTACTGATTGTCACACGGTACAGTTTGAAAAATAAAAAACCTAATTCACTATTTATTGGTCCCCAAAAGTGCCCTCATATTCAAAAATCATTTATTTCGTTACACGTCTATGTTTGGGTCACAGAAATTCTTATGTGTGAGGCCCATATTTCAACTTAAGCAGTCCAGTAGATTCGGAACAAATTGGCTGAGACAGACGGACAAATAGACAGACAGACACACAAGCAAGTGATCCTGTAAAGGTTCCGTATTGTTGTTTTTCATTATGACGTACGGAACCCTAAAAAGAAAAGAAAACAAGAGTCGAGATTTCTACGACGCAACCTAGAAATCTCGAATCTTTTGTGTCTTCGCCTAGACCTACTTATGTCCAGCTCTGGACTACAAGTTATAAATATATAAAAAAACACTAAAATATACGTCCTGCAGCAAAGATAAACACATATGAAATAAACCATGTTTACATCACCCTTAAAATCCGCACGAAAATAATCCTAGCAACTTATTTAACATCGTTCTCACGGTGAGCCGTGTGCTTACTAGTTACGATCACATAACTTGCCTACTTTACATAATTAGACGTAGCTGTTGCCAGTCTGGGCCGCTCGTTACACCGAAATAAACAATTTGTAAGAACAAGCCGACTTTAACCCACCAATTATAAGGAAATCATCGTGGTGTGAGTTGTGAGCTGAAAGCTGTTTGTGTAAAGTTGCTGGTTGTATTTTAACCCCATTTCATTTAAATAGGGTAACGTCGTTTGAAGATTGGTTTATTAAAGCATGCACAAAAAGTCAGGTGCGTAGTTCTCGCAACTGCCGTGCGTGTATGGTCAGAGGGCCTAGACATATCAAACTCAAACTCAAAGCATTTATTCCAACTAAACCAATTAAAGGCACTTTTGAATTGTCAAAGTCGGTCGGTCAGAAAGGTGAAGCTAGTTGCCCATTCCAAAGCGTAGTAGGTACCTATGGAGAAGAACAGGCAAGAAACTCCACTGACACTCTTTTAAATCAAATTATGGTTACAAAATACTGGTGTGTGAGCACTTTAAAAGCGTCCGTAATTTATAGATAAAAACAATTCAAAAATATATATTTTTTTAAATAAGCCGTGGCAGCTAAGATATGACCAGTCTCTACTGACGGCGTCCGTTCACGAACATGACGCATGGATATATGACATTCGCTTCGGAGTGATTCTATTTCTACAATCACTATTGCTTCACTATGATACTACGCTATGACTTATAATCACGTGACATTTCGATAGCTTATATCCGGACCCATACATTTTTTGACTTTTCTACTAGCGTCATCGCTAATCGAATGTTACGAATGTTAGTTTGTCTAGGCCCTCTGAACCCTATATATATCTATTACTTCAAATGTTCGAAAAATTTGTCTCCTCAAACACGTAAATAACTCAATGAATGTTGTTGAACTGTCAGAATGAAAGCCATTGATACTGATAGTGTGTTACCGGGTAAAACGGGGTGAATAGGGATGCAGGGGTGAATCGAAACGAAACTTTAAAAAGGATTTTAACATTGAAATAATATAGTTTGTTGCCAACAGGGGCACTTAATCGTTAATTATAATACAGTCAATAGATATGAGGCATCTCTGGCAACAAACTATATTATTTCAATGTTAAAATCCTTTTTAAAGTTTCGTTTCGATTCACCCCTGCATCCCTATTCACCCCGTTTTACGGTACGCAATTAGGGTACAGATGTATAAATGTAAACGAAGCAAAAGGAGTATGTAAGGATCGTAGCAGATGGCGTTCTGTAGTTTCTGCCCACGCCCATGGGAAGAAGCGTGAGTTTATATGTGTATGTGCATGCACAAAATATGACAAATATTACACCGTACAAAATAATAGTAAGTAAAGGACTTACCTTTTCTAACTTTGGCAATGGAACAGCTACCAGATATTTCCTGGCATTGCTTCCACTTTTAGCAATTGTTCTTGTATTAAGTTGCTAATTGCCTTTGACGAGACCAATCCTAGGTCTAGGACATTTAGGTCCTAAATGTTTCCAAAGGGGGCTTCCTATTATATTCTCATTATGTGCGTTACGAACCAAACAAGACACTTTCTATTGACAAAAAAATTTCGTTCATCACATCCGTTAGTAATCAGTTTGGTTATATGTAATGGTCTTTTTTCCTTACTGCCGTGCTTAGCATTAGAGATCTATATTCCGTACATTAACGGGCTTAAAAAAACTCCCAAGAAATATAAAACCTTATAACTTGCACCACTCACCCACATTTACGTCGTCACCACGAACAGTTTTCGAGTAAAGCGTGCGCATGCAAACAGACGATAAACAGCTGAAATAACTTCATGAACCGCCGCTAATCAGCTGAACAAATTTAATTTGCCAGCGTGTCTGAAACGCGCTGAAACTTTAATTGGAAAATGTGTAATTGGGCTCGTTATTAGGAGGGAAATTGGAGGCGCATTTTCTTGGCTTTCCTACGCTTTATCTAGTTCTATAATTAGCATGCTTCCTTGTAGCTGTTCATTCAATGTGACTTTTTCAACTTATATGTAGTGTATCTTGGAGATTACTGACATCGGTGAAGGAAAATATCGTAAGGAAACCTAGACTTAACATAACATAATCAGCTTTTAATGTTCCCACTGCTGGGACACAGGCCTCCTCTTAGTGAGAGGCAGTGGACCATAATCCACAACGCAGGCCCAGTGCTGGTTGGTAGATCTCACATGTCTTCGAATTTTTTGGTTCTAGGACATTTTTGGTTAGTGGATAGTAATAAGATTATAATCCTAATCCTAACTAGTTTTATAAATGCGAAAGTAAGATTGTTTGTTTTTTACATGTTCACTCCTAAAACACTGAACAGTCGGGATGCAGAAAAGGACATAAGGTACCTTTCATGCAAAAAAAGGTACTGTTCCTGAGGGAAAGAACGATCATATTCGACTGTGACGTTTGCTTTAGAACACTAGATGGCGCTACGTGTCTTTCGAATCATGTTTGAATTCTTTTATTAGAAGAAACTTCTACAATATGAGTAATACATTTTGTGAGTAATTTTATAACCTGGATTAACATTTAGGATATTTTTATACCGGTAGCGGTAGTACGTTTCCGTGGGATAATTTCCGACCACAACGCGGGCGAGGCCGCTTGCCAAAGCTAGTGCCTGCCTTCTTTGAATGAGAAGAGACCTTTGTCCTCAGCAGTGGGTCAAAAAAAGGCTGGTATTATTATGAAATGAAATTTATTCGCAACAATTGTAATACATTAAAGATGTTCAGATTTTTTAAAAATTTCTAAACAATTCGCTAAAACTAGCATGCAAAATTATTCAAACTCAAACTCAAACTCAAAGCATTTATTTCAAATAAACCAATTACAGGCACTTTTGAATTGTCAAGGTCGGTCGGTCAGAAAAATGAAGCTAGTTTTAGATTGTTACATTATATAGTCATCATCAGCCTATATCAGTCCACTGCTGGACATAGGCCTCCCCTAATGAGCGTCATAGCGCCCTGTCTTCAGCTTGACGCATCCAGCATCTGCCTGCAGTCTTTCGCAGATCGTCATCCCACCTGGCCGGAGGGCGTCCTACACTACGTTTGCCGAGTCGCGGTCTCCACTCAAGAACTCGTTTACCCCAGCGGTTGTCGGTTCTTCGCGAGATATGGCCAGCCCACTGCCACTTCAGCTTGCTAATTCTTTAAGCTATGTCGATAACTTTGGTTCTCTGTCGGATGTATTCGTTGCAAATCCTATCCTTCAGAGAGACTCCGAGCATAGCTCTTTCCATAGCCTTTGAACGACTTTGAACTGGTGGACCAGCCCTATCGTGAGTGTCCACGTCTCAGCTCCGTAGGTCATGACGGATAGGACGCACTGATTGAAAACTTTAGTTTTCAAGCATTGCGGTATGGATGACGAGAAGACGACGTAGTTTCCCAAACGCTGCCCAGCCCAGCTGTATCCTCCTCTTGGCCTCCCTCTTAAAATTGTTTTTACCTAACTGCAGAATTTGCCCAAGGTAAGTGTACTCGGAAACAATTTCGAGAGGGTGGCCATGTACGACGACCGGTCCCGGATCAATGAGACCATTGACCATCATGACTTTGGTTGTATCCAAATTCATGCCGAGACCGATGCCTCGCGAGGCTGAAGCTAGGCCGTCCAGAATCTGGTTCAGCTCCCTCAACGACTCCGCCATTAAGACTATGTCATCAGCGAATCGCAGGTGTGAGATGTAATCGCCGTTTATGTTAATGCCCTTATCTTTCCAGTCCAGCGTCTTAAACATATCTTCTAACGCGCTCGTGAACAGTTTCGGGGATATAACATACCCCTGTCTCACTCCTCTGCGCAGTTGGATGGGTTTGGACTGCTGGTCCTGTACTTGGACACTCATAGTGGCAGCGTCGTATAGACATCTCAGTACCTCGATATAACGACAGTCTACTTGGCATCGCTGTAACGATTCCAAAACAGCCCAGGTTTCGACAGAGTCAAAGACCTTCTCATAGTCCACAAAGGCCAGACACAGGGGCTGATTATACTCTTCGGACTTCTGTATAATCTGCCTCACTGTGTGTATGTGGTCTATGGGGCCATATCCTCCGCGAAACCCGGCCTGTTCCGGTGGCTGGAACTCATCGAGTCTCCTGGCGAGACGGTTAGTGACCACTCGTGAGAAGCTTTATATATTAAATGAATCTAATAAAAATTCGTACATTCATAGTCAAGTACCTATTTGTCCAGTTATCATAATATATAATACATGTCAGAATAAAATTATTTATCTTTAAGCCATTTGAATAACGCTGTTTTTAAACGATTGATCGGCAATTCCCTATAGATTTTGGTTGTTTATTAAATATCCTTATAACCATTGGAATAATTAATCTATCAGGATATCTTGTCTTAAACGTAACAGTGTCTCCCAGACATTGAAATAAGTCGGAGTGCATTTAAAAAAAATTACAGCATTCTTATATGTGTACATACCTACCAGGAACAGTTAATACATATGTTTAAATCTTTAAATAGAGGTATTAAGCTGTCGAGTGCAGTTATCGTCGCATCCTGCAGGCTTAGCACGAGCGCCCTAGAGAAGCACATTGTCGACGGAAGAGTATACAAAAATGGCGTTTCGAAAACTTTCTACTGTCTACACAGAAACGAAACGCAATTGTACGGTAAAAATGGGTAGTTATACACATCACTAGCAACTAACCCGTTGCTATGGAAAATCACTGTCTATAAAGCAACCTGAGTCTAAGTGTGTCCTCGTGCTCGCGAAAAAGAGATTTCGAGGAGCGTAGAAAGCGATTTCTATTCTACAGTAGAGTAGAAACAGAAAACGCCATGCTAAGCCTACTGGAGTATCCTGGGAAAACTACCTGCTATATACGTATTGTCCTAGGTAAACGACTTGCTATACAGGATAAGTTTTTAACCAGTGCGCAAACTGTAACCATATTTAGCACATGATTCTAGACCCCATGGCATTGACATTTTTAATCGGTTATTAAAAAAATTGCTGGTCAGTGCATTTATTTTTCAGCAGTTTATTTTTAAATAACCGACGTAAAATGTCTATAGGTACCCAGATAAAATGTTACCCATAGGTTATAGTTACACAGGTCAGCATTGACCAGGATTAACATACAATCCTGGTCCATGCTGACCTGTGTGCCAGATGTAATCTAAACCCTACTGGATAACATGTGGCACACAGGTCGGCACTTAATATTGCAGGATAGAACGGGACCAAATTTACCATATTTGACTTTTTTTTAGCTTCCGACATATTTCGGCACTGTTGCCAGAGCGATGTTCACGAACAAAATGAAGATACTGTAGGTAGGTGGGAGTTTCTCCAACCTCTGCTCTATGGATTTTGATTTTGACCTCACTAACGACTTCAGCACCCTCAAAAATCATGAAAAAGCCAAACGTGAAGAAAAATTGGTTTTTTTTAAGCCGCCATCTTGGATTTTCTGTTCACTATTGGCTTAGCACCCTCGGAAACCATGAAATCTATCACTTCTTCTCTCTGTCTCTTTCTATTATACACTGACCTTCAAAACTTAGTACAACACTTTTAAAATAAGACTAAGAAGATAAACCAAGTAACTACACAAAATATTCCTATTTTCGAAATAAAAAGGATTACCAAAAGTTTTTTTTTTTACATAAAAACTTTATACCTAGTCGATAATCTTTCTGTAGGAAAAAAAACTCCTTTCGAAATTGCTTTCTTACTTGAAATTACTGTTTCCGTTTTTTTTACACTTTTATTTCTTGATCGATGAATTTTGATTCATAAGCCAAGGTGTAAGCAGCACGTAAACTTCACTTCATCTTTCACCTGAACAATGTGCAAAAATTATGGCTTTTCTGGAACTAGGCATCAGAATCCGTTGTACTGCAAGAATGGTGGGTTTAACATTCAGAACGGTCCGGCAGGTCAACCGAAGGTACGAAGAAACTGGAAACCATCTGAGAAGACCTTGTTATGGCAGACCAGGTGTCCGAGTACACGAGAAGACCGCTATTATGTGACCACTGAGTTGAGAAATCGCCACCTCAATGCAGTTTAAGTCCAGCAACAGCTACTACATACCCGAAGAGACTACATTAGTTACAGTACTCTGATTCTCAATATTCACTTCCGTTGAAAGGCGAAGAGTGTACAGGCGACCTGGTGTGCGCAACATTCCCTTTCTTTCACAGAAAGAGTCCAATACGGTGGATGCTCTGTACACGTATGGGCTGGCATCTCTTCAGAAGGTCAAACAGAGCTAGTGGCCATTGAAAATGGCACCCTGACTCCCCAGTCACTCATACTCATACTCATAAAGGATCACTTCAGCATATCTTTGGGTAAAGATATGCTGAAGAGATCCTTTATGAGTATGAAGGGTCATATCTAGTAAATATGGGTAATACATAACACATTTACATTAAATATGAATGATTGGTTTGAATAAAAAAGAATTACTCGTATTTATCAATAAAACTTAGAAACCTACACACATATTATGATTGATGATATCTCCAAAACTATGCATTTTGGACCAACTATCGAAGGAGTATTAGTAATATATTTACCTACAGAATATAACCCTAGAGTTTTGTTATTTAAAAAAAAAACAGGTTGTATACATATAATATATACGAATTTAAGGGTGAAAGGTGTTGAGACGACTCAACGCTATTTGTTGTGAAAATAACTCATCTTTTATAAAGTTAAAAAACGTAACCAATGTTTAATAAACTAAAATTTCAAAGAAAGTTAATGAAATTTCCCATAAAACGTTTTTTATTTCAAAACTCTGACTTCTATGGTTTCGGAAAAATTGCAATTTGAAAACTGCGGTATACTTACCATTTGTTTTTTTTTTCACCGTCTTAAAAAATAGGCGTATCCAATTTTTTTATAGGTGGACGGAATAGAAGCCAAGACGGTAAAAGTCTACCGGTATAATAAAACGTCGCATATGGGGGCATAACGCTTATGCGTTACGTCACGATTCCTAAAACTTAACTCCTTCCGATAAAAAAGGTTGCCTACGACATTAAATATTTATTTATTTATTTATATTGCCAGATCTCGTCGAATGTACTATTTTTCTGTCTTTGTACAGATTGCGATTCTAATGGTACGGCCGATGATTCATGGCCGGTCAGAGGCCCTAGTGTGAGTTTATTTTAACCGTCTTGACATTACGCGTCGGCGCAACTTCTGATTGGTGAAGGGCCAATCAGCGGTTGATGACGATGCGTAACACACACACATACACACATAGAACAACAACGCGCGAACATAGGCACTACGCACTTTCGCGCATGTTCTGTCACTCACACTCGCCCTATGTCACCGTTTGGTTCCTATAAAATGTTTTTGAGCAGCCTTCTGCGCAAAGTTTGGACCGGCCATGTTGCATCGGCGGTACTATTTTATAAAGTAAAACTATCTTCACAAAGCGAACTCAATACCCAATACAGCTATTCCGTCAGAACGTGCCATACCAAACAAAATAAAACTCAACAACAAAACTACGGTAATTTAACCCCACTTTAAAAAAAAACTAGGCCAACACTTAAAAAGAAAAACTCCAATGGCAGCCTATCATTGGTTTTCCAACTTAAATAACTACAACTTACTTCGCGTGAGTAGAACTTAAACAGAGTTAACTAATAGCTTACTAACTGAGCCAACACGAATAAAATTAACTTGAACGCTTTCCTAGTTTTCCGTTTAATTTACCGCTGTCTGGCGTAAAACTTATGTTGGAATCGAGGAAAAGCACATTATGTCTGTCGTTTAAAAATAACTATTATCGTATTGAATGCGATCGGAAGTTTGTCGAAAACTATAATGAGACAATAACTATTGCATATTGGTGCCGATTCTCTTGTCACCAATGCCTCTAAACTAGAATAAAAATCACTAAAATTTGGTTTAATCCTGTCTAATGACGATTTTCCATCGTGAAATTGATTAAAGTGACACAACTTAACTATATTTTAGTTCTACAGCCTAAGATGGCACGGAGTTATTAGTTTAGTGAAAATTAAAATTTTGCTATTACGAATTTGACTTTTTTCACCTAAAAATTTGTTTGTCTAAGTAAATCTGAACATGAATCTGACTATTTTTAATCGCGACTAAAAAGGTGTGGAATAAAATTAGTTGGCGTGAACTAAAATTATCACCAACACTTCGACTTCAGACGTGCAAAAACAGTACATAACCCTTTTTTTCTTTTTTTGCTTATATCTCGAAAACGGTGTCCTATCGCAAAAATAATGAAAATTTCGACCCCCTTTGAAACTACGACATCCTCAAAACTCTACATGTAGATATTTTTATTTTATATGTTCCATACAAAAAGTAAAAACTTCCATATAAAACACGTCGAGGCTGCCCCAGGCTGCCTCCGGCTCTAACAAAAATTAACGGGGTAGGGCAAAGACGTTGCGAAACCCAAAGAAAAAAGAAACACGTGGACTCGCGATTGTCAAATTCGATTTTATTTGTGTAAAAATTATTTTTAAATTTAGAGTTTTTTTTGCAGAATAGCTTCAAGATTCTGATAGTAAAAAGTAAGGAATTTTAGTGATAGTTTAGTTAGTTTAGTTCGGTGTACTAGAGAATCGGCACCATTGTTTATGGTTTTCGGATGTGGAGAAGGTTTCACAACATGCAAAGGCTGTATTTAGAAACTGCATTGAAAACTTGAAACCTAACCACGGGTGCAAACAAATTACAGTTTAGAGTTGAAACCAGATGAAACCAAAGATTGGTCCATTACTGCAACGGCCGACAACAGAGGCATTGATGGTCGGTCGAACGTGAAAATGTGGGCCGCGGCCGAGGCGAAGCCGAGGCACACATATGTGAGTCCATCAATGCCTGCTTGCGGTCAAGGCTTGTATAGTAGGTACTTACTTTTCTCAAATAATGCGCGGAAATTCAAACTAAGTTAATTAAAAATTCCAGAATCAATGACGAACAACGATGACTTTTCTCGAGCCATTATGTTAAATTTATTGTTTCTTTTTTTTCACAGCTCCTTGTGCTTCTATTTCTAGTTACCTACCTCCTTGGATGCCATGGGCGAAGTAAAAAGTTCGTTCCATTTTTTAATTACACGACAGATATGAGTTTTCGTAGGTGGCCGCTTTAAAGATCTATTTTCATATTAAAATTGCCGGCCGCTGCTCGCATGTATTTGACGAGTAGTTACTACATTTTCGATTTATCTTGAAGAAGGTGGGGTGGTAGCATGTTTGAGAAAATTTTCGCTACTAAAAGTAGGCAATGATTATGAAAACATACATCCTCAAAACAGGTTTTTCGTTTTTTAATTAATTGAAATAATAATTTAATTAATGTAATTTAATTGTTCATTTATTTCGGACAGAATCCATTTAAGCGTTAGTAAGAATTTTCTTAAGCTCTATGTTAGTAGGTAGGTATTACCTACTAACATACTCGTATTACTTATTTAAGAGAGAAAGAAACATTTTTTATCATAAAAATTTCCAGTCTTATCGGGATGCAAATATTAGCAAAATTTTAAGTACGCTTTTTTTTGTTTTTAATCAATAATCATATTTTATTTGTGTAACATAGGTAGTGAATACAGTTCTTAAATTAAAGTTCATATGTCGCTATGTTATGCCAAGAGGCGTACAAATATGGTCGCATGCTATTAACTAAAACTATTTTCAATATGGAATAATTTCCACAGTCAATGCAATAAAATTAATAATCATAAATGGTGGACAATCTGTCACAATATTCAATCAAAAATCATTTCCGCAGTCAAATAAATAACTAAGTCTACATTAATTACAGAAATTCTTCAGTTGTATAATATTTTTTTTCAATTAAGAACAGTTTTTTTTAATAGCGTAATATTAAAATATTTCATGACATCTGGTAATTTATTGTAAATGCGCGGTGCCATGCCTAAAACACTCTTTATCAACAAGGTAGTCTTACAGCGCCGATTGCTTAAAGAATTTGCGCATTGGCTACGAATCGCGACATCTCGTAACGTTGACACTTTTTCAAATAACCTCATGTTTGTTTTGACGAAAACACTAATTTCAAAACAGTATAATGAGGCTTAGGTAAGTATTTTCAGCGATTTAAAGAATGGTACACAGCTATCATCAATTTTCAGACCACATATTGATCTTATGCATCTTTTTTGTGCCTTAAAAATAATATCTTTATCGGTAGAGTTGCCCCAAAAAATAATGCCATATCGCAAAATTGAGGCTACTAAGCCCTGATATGCAACTACACACATCAAAAAAGTCTAAGCAACACATGCAAATTTCAATTATACATTGTGTTTTCGCATTCAATCCTTAGTATTTTTTTTTATATAATTTTTTAATGCTTTTTTGAAATTAAACAACAATTGTTTTTTTTTTTTAATAATCTTTATTAACAATAATTACGAGTAAGTACTGTAAGTACGTAGTACAAAGTAAGGTGCTTAATCAACTAAACTTAAACTGAAATTAAATGGTTGTGCAAAAATTGCATAAATTAATACAAAGTGTATCCTCCTCTGTTATTGAGAACTTGCTGGCACCGATTATTCATAGAATCGATGAGACTATTAATGTTATCCTGCGGCAATTGCTCCCAATGAAATTTTTGTAAGTCCATCAGTTGTTGGGTGGTTGTCACTCCATCCAAGTCCTTTAAAACACGTCTCTGGAGCATGTCATGCATACTCGATAGGGTTGAGGTCTGGCGATTGTGAAGGCCAAGTCAATACCAGGATGTTTTCCCTTGCCAAGTACTCCCGTGTGTAACACAAAGCTGTATGCGAACGCGCATTAATGTGCATCAACGTGAAATCGGAGCCAAGCGTTTGTGCGAATGGACGACCATAAGGCCTTAGAACATCCTCAACGTAATTTACAGCGTTCATGTTACCATTTACAAAAACGAGCTCAGTTCGTCTGTTCTTCATAATACCCGCCCATACCATAACTGTTGAGCCGTTGTATGGATGCACTTTCTGAACGCACCTCAGTCATTCACTATTTCCAGGACGACGGTACACTTTTACCCTTCTAGTATCAGGCAGGAACCCAAATCGAGACTCATCGCAAAATAAAATTTTATCCCATTGTTCCCAGGTCCATGTAATGTGTTCCCTACACCATTCATTTTGACGAGCGCGATTCCCGTGACGTATCGGTGGGCACCTAATTGGCCGTCGTGCTCGTAGGCCATACTCATGCAGTCGATTTCGCACAGTTTCGCAGCTAACAACAACCCCCCTTGAATTTTGAAGCCTTAAACCTATCTCTCGGACGGTTAAAATTGGCTGGCGTCTTGCAGTCAATTGTATGTATCGATCTTGCCGTGTGGTTGTACACCTTCCTCGACCTGGGTGTTGCTCAACAGGATCTCCCGTGTTAGTGTAACGCGGGTGAAGATGGCAAATAACGCTTCTGTTGATACTTTTGTTCAAAACTTTTTCAAATTATTGTTTAATCCATGAAATTTATACAGAATACTAAATTTTAACTAAAACGCTATAAAATTTGAACAAATGCATTCGCTTTTGAATTTGTGAAAAAAAACAAATGATCTCGATTTTTTTTTACAACCAGCCAGTATGTCCTCCAGATCAAAAAAGTTTACATAGGTATTACCTACTTGGTAAGAAATGATACGTGAAAAACATAATTGATTAACAATTTAAAATAGTATGTGTTGCTTAGACTTTTTTGACGTGTGTAGAAGCGCAGCGCATCCATATTTATTTTTCTCGCTATTTGGAAAAGTGCGTATGCTGATTTATTTATTTTCTTACTTAGGTCATGCTCTGCTCACAAATAATGATATTACTTAATTTCTTTGGTAATTTAAATGTTGTTTCAAAATATTTGTAACGCTTGCACAAGGCTGTAGTATGAAACCTGCAAGAAAACGAAGATTTAAAAAAAACACGCGCGTTCCTTTGTTAAAATTTTCCCGCCAGTCCTTGTTCAACGTTAAATGATAAAAGTTACAATTTATTTTATTTTAGGAGTAAAAATGATATAAGTAAACATAATTTAAAGGGTGTTGTAAGTGTTAAGTGTAAAGCACTACCTACAATGTAGAATAGAATAGAATAGAATAGAATATATTTATTGTAAAAACATGAGTATACATCAAATAATATGTGCAAGGTCTTAAAATAACAGGTAGTTCTGCATGTTTTGCCATACATGGCGTACAAAAACAACATATTTTTGGTTTAGAATAAATCAAAAATAGAGAAAATTATTTCAGACTACACAGCAAACTATAAAAATTAAATAACTTATTCCTAATGCTAATGAAAAGTAGAAAAAATAAAGAATGTATCTTTTTTTTTTTTTTTTTTCTCCGAATTTATGCTCAAATTGTGAAAATGTCGTAATTCTAGGAATCCATTTAATTAACTACGGTCATTTAAAAATTCCGCTAAGGTATAATAGCATTTGGCTATGAGATATTTTTTAAAATGTATTTTAAACGGAGCAGAAGGCATTTGTCTAAAATATTTTGGGATTTTATTATATATGATTGGTGCTGAACAAAAAATACTTTTACGCATCAATGCGGTGGTTGATCTTAGTATGGATAATTTATTATTATCCCGCCGGTTACGAATAGAGACGTCAGATAGTTTCTTAAATAGGTTAGGATTGGTTTTTATAAAATTTGCTATTTCATAAATAAATAAGGAAGGAAGACTTAAAATGTTGTATTTTATAAAATACTGTTTGCAACTATCAGTCATTTTCAAACCAAACATAGCCCTAATACATCTTTTTTGTGCCTTAAAAATGATTTCTTTATTAGTAGAGTTTCCCCAAAATATAACTCCAAACCTTAATATGGAGCCGACGACACCATGGTAGGCAGTTATAAGCGCATTGGTACTTATAATAGGTTTAAGTTTATAGAGGGCATAGGCAGACGAACATATTTTTTTATTTAATTCTTCTGTGTGTGCTTTCCAGTTCAGACGTCTGTCAATAGTTACACCTAAAAATTTAGCTGTTTCTACCTTTTTTATAACAGTTAGTTTGTGTTGAGCATTAATATTTGGTGCTTCTAAACGTTGACTGAAGAACATAATTTTTGTTTTTTGCCAAGATTAATTTTTAAATTATTATTATCTAACCAGTTAATTATTGAATTGATTGTATTATTAATTTCATTCTCATACGTATCTTTATTTTTTGAATTAATAGTGATTGTGCTGTCATCTTCAAAAAGTGATACTGGATAGTTAGTTACTAATGGCAAGTCATTTATGTAGATTATGAATAACAAAGGACCCAATACGCTACCTTGCGGGACTCCATATTTAACTATACGTTTTTTTGATGCAAATGTTTCTTCTTTTTTGGTATTAATGTTTACTTTAGAAATTTCTGTATATTGTTTACGTTTTTTCAGATAAGATTCTATGAGATTTAATACATTGCCTCTAATGCCATAAGCTTCCAGTTTACGGAGGAGAATGTCATGATTAACATAATCGAAGGCCTGGGTCATATCGCAGTAAATGGTACATACGTCCTTTTATCGACATTTCCCATGACGTTATTTATAAAATCAAAAATAGCCAAGTTAATAGTTTTATTCTTGCGGAAACCTTTCTGGTCTTTTGTAAGAATGTTGAATTTTTCTAAATAGTTATAAATTTGATTGGATATGTATTTTTCAAAAACTTTTGATATTATAGGAATAAGTGCAATAGGTCTCTAACAGTTAATACTCTGCTTGTTGTCTTTTTTGAAGATAGGTTTTACGATGGTCGTTTTTAGACTTTCCGGGTATGATCCAGTGGTTATACACATATTAATGATATGGCTTAGGTGGTCACAAATATGATAAGCGATGTACTTTAAGATTCTAGTAGAGATCCCGTCGTACCCAACACTTGTAGTATTTTTAAGCGATCTTATAATTTGAAGTATGTCGTATGGAGTACATGGTGCCATGAACATAGATTTATTTGATTTGGAAATATTTTCGGTTACGTCCTTACCAGCGTCTGGTATCGGTTCTATCTTTTCTATAAAGAAATTGTTAAAAGCATTCGCTATCTCTCGTGGCCTGGTTATAGTTTTATGGTTTGTTTCTATGGAAGTGATACTATCCCTTGTTAAATTTAATTTAGAGCTATTTATAATCCTCCATGCGGCTTTGTTAGTTGATGATTTTATGTTATGATTGTTTTGTGCTCGTTGCGTTAAATTAATTATGTTTTTATATGTTTTAGAGTATTTTTTTAATTTAGTTTTATTTACTTCATTACGATTTAGCCTATAGTTCCACATAAGTTCTCTCTTTTTTTTGCTACAGATTTTTATTCCACGAGATACCCACTGAGGTTTTATTTTTGTTCTTATTGAGATGTTTTGGAAAGGAAAACATAAGTCATACAGCATCATGAAAGCTTCCAAAAATGCATTATATGCTGTGCTAGGATTATTTGTATTATAGATTTCAGAAAAAGAAAGAGATTTTATATAATTTTTGAATTTTTGCATATTTTCCTTATTATAGTCTCGTCTATTTGCTCGCCAATAGTTTAATAAAGTTTTTTTATTAACTGGTATTTTTAGTACTTGCGCGGTGTGATGTTTCAAAATATTTATTTTTTATTTATTTTCTTTGCAGGATCACTCTATAAACATGGTTTAATAGAGAATGCGCAAGAGTTCAAACAATTGTATCTGCAGGCAGAACAGTTTTGTGTTTTGTCAAAACACCAAAACCTTTTAAAAACAGTAAGTTATGAAATTTTTTGAAAACTTTGACTATGCGACTGTTTTGTTGTGATATTGACTTGCGATCGGACTAGCGATGCCTGAATCAGGTTAGGACAACGCTTCTAGCTATATCTATCCTGTGCTCAAGATCCCTTGTCTCTTCAAAGAATGTTATCCGAAAGACAGCAGCTCACCTTTTTCTTCATCTGAACACTCAGGAACATTCACCACAATATTGCAGTAGAATAAAGACCGCTTTATTACACATCAACCTATGGCCAACAATTGTAACGCAATAGTTAGGGATCGCGTGCAGGCGGCCATTATAAACCTGCTACAGATTGTGTACCTATTGATGTCTCATTCAAAACGACCTGCCGATAACGGCTCCGATATCATATGCGAATGGGAATACTAAACTGGAAGCTAGTTAATGTGCCAAGAATTATAGGATGTGCAATAATTTTTTGCGTATGTATTTGTGTTTTATACAATCGGTAAATGTGCCGTTTTTCTTTTTCTCGTTGTAGTTTATACATTTCGTTACGAATCTCTTGTTCTGTAGTGGACATGTGGCGGCATCTACACCGCCACATGCGAACAACGCAACACACTGACGGCACGCAAAATCCTGCAACGCGCAAGCCGTGTTTACCACGCAATTAGCATATACAACGTCCCAACATCGATCGTCGGGCAGTTGCCCACCAGATACAACACCCATCTGGTCGGAGGATCCTCCCTTTTCCAAAGAGTATGAGTGAACTTTACACCCTATTCCTCATATCTCTATACTGACGACCCCGAGTATGAACGTCAGCGCAGCCTTCATGCAACTACTTCAGCGTGACGTCATCATCATCACTCCCGCGAGCTTTAGAGCGGTGAGTCACACAGCCAGCCAGCAACCACGGCTTCAACGGGTATCCTGACCATCAGCATGCAGCGCGAGCGCATACCTGGTCGTCACCCTCAGCCTCATCAGCAACCTTGGCACAGCACACTGCATATTTGGCCGGTCCACAAGCAGAGCCCTTAATCCCTCTCCTGGTCGACACCAGCAGTCTGCCACAACCCGGCGCTGTACCTCATCCGAATCACTGGAGCATCTTCGCAGACAGTTCCGACTCACCGCGAACTATGCGATACTCAGTTCCAACCCACTGGAACCTCAACTGGCACTGGCAAGCATCGCAAGATCCAAGACTTAGCCCACTATCGACCTCCGGTCTCCGGAGGGGAGCGATGTGTCGGCATCTACACCGCCACATGCGAACAACGCAACACACTGACGTCACGCAAAACCCTGCATCGCGCAAGCAGTGTTTACCACGCAATTAGCATATACAACGTCCCGACATCGATCGTCGGGCAGTTGCCCACCAGATACAACACCCATCTGCTCGGAGGATCCTACCTTTTCCAAAGAGTAAGAGTGAACTTTACACCCTGTTCCTCATATCTCTATAGACGCTGTGTCATGTCTAGTTTCCCCAGAGTTTGGTTAAGACCGCAAAAAAGATTACGGACTGACTAGTTTGGAAAGTAAGGTAAATGTCTAACTTTGGGATGTTACCGGCTAGAATAGATTGAGTTGCCATATCCAATTTGTTACTCGAAGTCAATTTTTAAGACCGAACATCGTACATATTATGTTAAAGATTATATTAAGTATTTCCCTTCAAAATACACTTGTCATAGTATTATATTCAACAGCTAATCACAACAGAAATAACCTGCTCACAGAACCTTACACCGCCACTATCAATTATGAAATCAAGAGAGAAGCTTCCATTCAGTGCAGCTAGCAATAATTATGGCACGGGACTGATTGACTCGCGTCCTTTGTCCAACAGACAGTGTCACAATACGGTAATTATGGCCACCATACGACTTGGCAGCTGGCATTTCACGAATGTACCATTCACTTACTTGTTCAACAACATTTTTTCCCTCTTTTGAAAAGGTCGGCGTCGCCATTTGTGCAGGGCAGGAAAAACAAGCGAGTCTCTTCAGGTTTGTAACCATTTCTCATTGAATTTTGAACTTTGCGTCTTTAGAACAAGGGTTGGTGGTTTATTTTTCGGGTGTTTTTGTAAGTTTGCAATGGTGTCCGTTACATAGTCCAATATGATCTCTTAATTGCATTAACTTAATTAACACTTAAGTTTCGTTTGTTAGTATCAACAGTAGATAATTGTTCGTAAACAGAAAAAAAGTACGATGTGATAAAAACTTGTTACATATCGTTAAGGAATGTTTATGGCAATATTGTAATTGATCGAGCGTGTCCATCTACGTAAACGAGTTAGATAATATTATAATGAAATAGATAAAGCCTTATAAAATGTACCCCTGGGCTGGTGAATAAAAAAAGAAGCGCACTGACGGACAAAGAGCAATGAACTGAAAAAGTTAAGCTAAGTTAAATAAGAATTGTACTGTCAATCCCTAGCATCTGACACTGACAGCTCACTCCACGCAAGTTATAACGGTGAGATTTTTACAGAATAGATCAGAATTACAAAATTAAAAACGTAAGAGAATTTAAGTTTCGCGAGCAATCTGGCTCTTCCCAATTTTGCAATTGGCTGATCAGTATTTGGTTGTATGTTGATAAAAAAATGATTCGCGACTGTGACAAGTATGTATTTACATAATTATAATCATTAAAGTCATCAATATTACTCCTTTAAGACCGTGTAATAATATTGAATGAGTATTTCATGAAATCTTGATATTTTGGGATTAAACTAATTTATGGAGTTGTATTACTGATTCTCATGATTAAAATTCTGTTTATACATATTTGTTACCGTTGCGAATCATACTTTTAAACATACAACCTAATAACGTAGTATAATATTATCTGTGCTAATACTAACCTGCGAATTGCAAAAGACGTAAGAAAATTTTAATTACGCGGGCAACCTAGTGCTTCCTCCTCAAGCAAATATGCTATCAACTTAAATTATCCATTTATTAAAATCACGACTTTCATTATTTGTAAGTTGTTTGAAATAACTATTACAATCTGTGGCAAACTACTCAAGCTCCCTGACTGTCACACAGTCAATTTTCCAGTTACTTTTGACACTTGTTATTTTTCTTGATTTTTATTTAATTTGCATACTACATCATCATCACCGTCCAAGTTAACGACATGATGACTGTAATATTAACAGGAATTTCGTATTTATTTGCCAGTTGAAACACATCGACACCATATTTAACGTACCGGCAAACTCGTAATCGCATTTTAATGTGTATTTGAAAGCACGGTAATTCAAATAAAACCCCTGACAATTGTCACCAGCGTACCTTCCCAACATCAATAGTTGTCCTAATGTCGTTTGGATAAAAAAATCAATTTGTTATGAACCAGCTTTGACGGAGTAAGGACGGGCAATTCAGTTGCAAGTGAGCGTGGTTCCTGCGACGGATTGTTTATTTAACTTTTGTATGCGCGTGAGCAATTCACACCTCCCCCCTTTACTACCTCCCCTCCCTTGCACCTCGCTTCATTGTGTGTTCAAACTGCGTGTCAGCTCAGGGTTGTCAGTTTAACATACCTAGATAACGCGGTTGTCATGCCGCAAAAGTCCTCGCGTGCATCGGGGAAAAAATGGATGTCTTTCTGTCTAAAAGTCGACAGGTCTTTTTTGTAATCAAAAGTGTTGTCCCAGTGTTTTAAAACAATTATGAATCGTTTGCATAAAATTTAAAGCTCATGACTATTCAGCTGATTATGAATGTTTAATAATTGCGTCTAAAGGTTATCACTTATCATCGGGTTTGTCAAATATCAACCGCAAGTCTAAAATATAATATGAAGCAACAAATTCAATTGCGTGAGAGTCAAACGATACGGTTGAGTAAAATGAACACTTTTGGGTAAGCTCTTTTTGTAAAGTTCTTGTCCTTCGCATTTATAAGTATCCGAATGATAAATAGCTGCTGTATTCTTTACAACGTTTCTATTAGAGCTAGGGTCTAATAAATTTGCGGTGTTTCGAAGAAAAATCGCCATATTTTTTCAAACTTCGCACCAGCCACACTCCATCACGAAAAGATAAAGAACTGACAACGTTTTTTTAAACTTTCTTTTCTATTTAATTGATTAATTAAGACTCACACTTGCGCATTAGGTCAGCCCTAATGAATAGCAGTTTACGTTTATTTATTTAACCGAAGTCGTCATTACTATGAAAGTCGGCCGAAGTTACTGGTCCATGTTATTCGATAACTGTGCTGTTTAACCACTGGGTACTAGAAACGTTTGTAACAGCTGCGAATTTGTATTTACGTATGTTCGCGAAACAATAAAGGGAACAATAAAAATTACGTTTTTGTAATAAAAAGTGGAGACTTCAACAGTTATCTGCATGATGTGCCCTTTAGATGGACATTGGCGATATGCTACTAGTTTAGCGTTTAGTAAATTGAGAAAAGTGCGTGTACATAAATAAGTAATATGTAAAGGTTGGTATTTTTTTCACTGTAGGTACCTGTACAAAAATCACAAAAACATTTTTTTTTTGGTTTCGGAAACATTTTTTTTATCATTCGAAATCTGATTGCAAAAGTTCATTTTATCCGATAGCGTGGAAAGATTTTTTAAAATTCGAATCTTATTATTAAATAATTTTCTATACCGTGAAAATGCATTTAATACTTATTTCATGTCAGTGCGCCAACCTCAGAATAATCGCTGGCCAGCACGACGATTATGAATCGCCTGCCAATCCGTCTGTGTCTCCAACATTCACAATGGAATCCAATGAAATTGAGCAATGTTCCGCTTTTCCGAATAATTTACCGAGTAATGTTACGCTAATAACAACCTCAGACACATCAGTTAAAAAAGTTTTATTTTTTGTAGTTATTTTACTTTTAATTTTTTAAACTGAAACTCTTTGACTCTCTTGTTGGTCTAGTGGTCGCAAGACTTACTGCTGAGTATGAGGCCCTGGGTTCAATTCCCAAGTAGGGCAAAGTGTAAACTGGCTAAATGTGGGTGTATGGCTATAGGTACACCTCTGCCTAACCCTTCTGGGATTACAGGCGTGATGTTATGTTATTTAAGTTGTTTTCCTTGCACCTAGCATTTTCCTCGCTGTAGTGAGGTGAAAAGTTGTCTGTTTCGCTCAGCAGCAAAGTTATTCTGCGTCTTGTACCTTTGAAACCCTCGCTACGCTCAGGGTTTCAACACGAGTACTCGCGCCAAAACACAACTATACAGCCTTGCATTACAAATAACTAATGAATTAAACAACTAGCTTCTGCTTCTTCTTCTTCTGCCCACGACTTCTGTCGCGCGGAAGTCGCAAGGCAACACAAATACAAAAATAACGGCCACAGTTTTATAAAAGTAATCTGTATACTATTTCTATACTATACATAATGGCACGACATTGAAACACTGACTGATGCATTCTTACAGATTTTAGCTGACGAACGGCTATCAATAAAATAACATAACAGTTGATTTTAAACACACGGGATTTTACTTTACCAGTCACCTAACCATAGATATTTATTTTTCTTGTTACCAAAGATGTCAGAAGAGGCAGAAAATGCATGTTTTTTTGTGAACGTTCTACGAACTATCATAAAACCGTAAAACAAAATGTAAAATAAAGAATCACAGAAATTATCAACAGTCGTGAAACCGCCAAATTTTATCCGCTCAGTGGTAAAGGCGTTATAAGGTATATACAGGATGTCCCGTAAGTCGACGTCAAGCAGGAATCGGGTGATAGGGAAAAATATTGCAATTTTTTTTTTAATTACGAGCATTTATAATAAAAAAACGAGTAAACTTACTGCCTGTGACGGTCTTGTAACTCCTGTTGCTACAAGTTTTAACTTTTATTTTATTTTATTACCCCACTTATCACCCGACTATGGGATTTCATGTTTTTTTACTTTTTATTCTTTTTCTAAAATAAAATATCCTATGTTACTCCTTATTACAACTACCAGTGAGAGTCCCGTCAAAATCGGTCTAGTCGGAATCCGTTTCGGAGATTAGCCGGAACACACAGACAGACATTTTTTAAAGCTGTTATTTTGACATTCAGAACATACACTTCAATTTGATTTATTTGTATAGTACAGATAGAAGTTATTGGTTTTGTAGCAGCAAGCCAGCGATCAAGTAAGCGAGGCATCAGCCATGGACAATAAAAGTACGCAGCAAGCTGTCGCTAAGTACAAACAGTTCATTTACACATGTCTATTCCTTAAAGGTCCCATTTCTGTTTCGTACTACTTGTACTTATTCATGACAAGTTAGACCTCAAAATCGATTAAGGGCGAATTTCACCAATGAAACTGAACGCTTTCTGCAAATCTAAAACGCGCTCAAGAGCTGTCAGCGTCAAAATTGGCGACGTTAAAAGCGACTGCCTACCTGACCTCCACAACCCAGTTACTGGGTAATATGATACCCCTTGGTAAAACTGGTTGGCGGACTTTCGGGCTTCGAGGACCCGACTTTCAAAGATTTACGAATGACAGCAGGGACTAACGGCCTAACGTGCAGTCCGAAACACGGAGGGTTTTTTTGTCATGTAAAGATGGTCAACCATCCACGGACCAACCGCGGCAAGTCCCATGTGACTGTTATTACTTAGCCACAAGACCCTTATTCAACGAAATCCTTGAATTAATCAATCAATTTCAAATCTAAAATTCCACAACACGGTCTTGACCAGTATCCTAATTACGTAATACACAATCAACCGGAATCGTTTTGAAATAGATTCCTAATCCATTGCTTTATAAGTTCAATAAAAAATTCTGCTCAGCAATGCAAATAACGCAATGAATGTTGTTGAACTGTCAAAATTAAAACGGATTAGTCGTAATCGTTTACGAAAATGTTTGGCGCAATTAGGCTGCTGGATCCTTTCATAAGACCGCTGTTCTCAGAACAATACCTAAGAATATGAATCAATAAACGTAATTCTGTTAAATTAGGATCACATTAGTATCGGTTATCAATATCTTTAGCATTTCCTCTGTAATTTTTATATCATTGGTAAAAAAATAATTTGAGGAAGGCTGGATGTGGCGGATGTCACGTTCAATCCCTCGTTATGAAGTATTAGGAACAGTTTAAATGGTCGTTTCGACGCTTACCAGGGTTTTTTACTATAGGAGCTTTTGAAACTGGGTCTGTCTGCTTCCTGGTTCTTTTTTCAATTGATCAGGCGTTGATTCGTTACTTTATAAAAATGCTAACTTGAGACCACCTAAAGACATAAGTATGATTGCTTAACATGCTTAACATTTTGGCCGGTCAACCTATGAGGTTGTCGTCTGCTTAAGCGGACTTGCCTGTGGTTGCCCTAATATATTAAGGTCTCCAGCCAGGACTTAAACTTAAATACTAACTACAAACTAAGCGACTACACGCTAAGGGCACCCCCTGTGAGGTACGAACCTCCGCTTAGGGCGTCGCTGGAAGAAGGCAGCAAGGGACTAGCTGGATCAGGATTTTAGTGATTTTGGGACGAATTTAAAGCTACAGGCTCAGAGGCGCAGGCTGGCTCGAGCAAGGGTCGGCGGGCCTCGGCGGCGGGCCTCGGCAGCGGACTTCGGCGGCGGGCCGCGGCGGCGAGGACGGTAAGACGGCGATTGGGTCTTGTGGCCGTCGAGCATCTTTGCAAAAAGTATTTATGTAAAAACTGACACCTTTCTCCCACAGGGGTAGGCAGAAACTATAGAACACCACGTGCGACTCACCCACACCTTACCTCCTCAAAGCTAACCTAACCTACACAAAATATTTTGCTTTGTAAAATACCAAATTACACCAATTAATGTTCACTCGTATATACTTATTAGTGCGATTATTTATTCTGAAACCAACTTTTAATAGTCCCCCAGGTAATAGTTTAAAATAACCTAAATGCGTCTTTAATGGTGGAATTTAATGTTGGATTTAAAATGAAGACATCTGTACAAAAAACTAAATTGACTTTACCAATTGTTTCCTGAATTCATAAATGTACGGGGCACCATTAAAAAAGTAACGTAAGCGTGGAAATGAAATTGAATTTTCGAAAAGTAATATGAGATGTCCGTCCCGAATTATTTTTTATCGCCCTTAGCCGCCATTTTGTGTCATTTACTTAACCTGTTATCGACGTCAGGCCGCTGAGACCGATATCACAAAAATACACCATTTACAAAGGGAAAACTAACGAAGCGAATCAAAAATATCCGTAGTGCTGCGACACAGAGGTCAGAATCGATTGTAAAAACGGTTTCTCGTTCGAAAAGACCCACGTTATTACGTTCGATCCACATAATGCTATTGTATAACTAATAATCAAGCAGGACTATTCGATTCGTTTATCTCATTTCGGTAATATGTGTTTGACTCAAAATAATTGGAGGTTAAGTTCCATGTTAAATTGCTTTGGTAGTTGCTGTCACTTGGTAAGGTCACCTTTTGTTCTAAATGTTCCGATTGTTTTCACAATCTTGCGAAACTATATTTTGTAAGTTTCCGTACATATGAATCAGAATTATAATAGAAGATTAGTTGCATCTTTATTTTTATTTCAATAAGCTGGGTGCTAAAAAGGCTAGGGCAGCAAAAATTTCCTTCTTGAATCTTCCATTTGATATATTTCTGATCGTTCCAAAGAACTGAATCGCACATACCAAAACCCTCAACGTAGTAATTTCAAATTGAAAACGAAAATTGCGAGCATACGTAATGACGTAATAAGAGAGGAGAATGCCGGCTACGTGACGCTATTTAGCGTCAAACGACGCAAGCGCGAATTGGAAATCAAAACAAGCATTGATCCACAAGCAAATCGAATCGAAACTTTAGCATCGTGATCGATAACATGCCATCCGATTATCGAAATCACGATCATTTGTGTGCAACGTTAGTCTTTCACGAGAAATCCTTATAAAAATTTACATAAAGCTTATTTTATAAGAAAATACAATTGCATTTTCAAAGTTGGACTGTATTCCACGGCTATAAAGTCGATCAAAGAAGTTGATTCCAATTTCGAATCGACTTGCGATGGCAATTTGATCGAGTATCGATCGAATGATGCAGTTCGAAAACATTACTAGTGCAACTATTTCTTTAGATTATATTAAATTATAGCTAGCCGTGAAAATCGTCCCGTAATGTGTTGGCGAGATTACCCGTCCGTGGGACTGCGCGAACATATCATTTGCCTCGATCCGCTCCATCTCTAAGTGCGTGTAATGGGGCGTAATCTTTGAATTAGCCGTTACAATTTATTGATTCTGGTTTTGTTTTTACAAATGAATTATAGCTTTGTGTACAATGTTTTAAAAGTGCATAAATAAAAACTTAAAAAGTGACGTCCGATTAGCATCATAAAAATTCAAAGCAATTTATTTTGAAATCATGAACGTTAAAAGTGCGTGTATCAGTCGATTGTCAGGCGTTTTCCATTTCACGTCTGCATCGTTTACATAGTTTAAAACAGGTATCGCAGTGCCTTAGTTCAATGCTAATACTGGCCTTACGGAATATCTTTTTTTTTCTAAACTTTTACACTTTACGAGATTCTTTGTCAATAAATTGCACGTGACTGGCAACTGACCCAACAATTGGTTTGCTAATTGATATACCTACTGAATATGAATGAGTTTATATTTATACAGGATGTATCAGAAAGGTGTGGCCACATAAAATAGTGTGGTACAGACCATCAAATTGATAAAGGAGAATGCCAAAGTTTCCCACAAGACTCGGCCAGAACCGACAAAGATGAACTATATGTCAAAAAAAGGAAAATAATTATAGAATTACATGGTATAATTAGTTTTCTATTAGAAGAACACCAAACAAAGTTAAAGATCTGTAAAGTTGACCACTTAATACTTCTGATTTTAGCAATGAATAATACAGGTTCGGGTACCGTTTTAAAAGCCAAATACGACTACGTATTTAGTAGAAAATCGGAGTCCTGAAACACAGCAATAAACAATACAAAACTCAAAAAAACACGGAAACACTTCGTCGCTGGTGATATCACGCGGGAGAAGTAAATACAACTTTTTGACAGTGACAGATTCAAGTTAAAGTTTGACATCTGGTGTTGCCAGCATTATAGGAATAAACTATGCGAAACGGTATCGATAATCGAATTGAATCTTTTTTAATTATTACTTTATTGTAAAATATATATTTGAAAATGTAACTAAATGCTATTTATTGATATAATAATATGTTTAGTGACATAAGTAAGTAATTTATTCACTTACATAGTCCTATATTGATATTTTCGCAATCGATTTGCAAGAGCAGTTTCGTATCGATATAAATATTTTGGTATTGGCAACATTTCTAATTAAAATAGTAGATTATGAAATGTGTTGATATATTGAATAACTATTTAAAATGAGTTTTCAACGGTGGGCTTCTACAGATTTTATTTATATTGTATAATTCTTACTGTTTTTTATTATCAATTATCATTATTATAGAAAGTCTGTCGGACGCTACCCATGTTTCGAGCCTAATCTTGGCATTGTCCTTTTCTCCATGGGACCAACATCGTAATCGCGAAAATATTATCAGCAGGCAAATATTGTCGAGCAGGTATTAAAGTTTTCTATGGGACAGTTGATAATTGAAGTTTTGTATGGGACGATTGATAGTAGAATTTTTGTATTGGACAGTTGATAGTAGAAGTTTTGTATGGGACAGTTGATAATTGAAGTTTTGTATGGGACAGTTGGTAGTTGAATTTTTGTATTGGAATTGATCACAAAACAGTTTTGGAGCATTTGAATAAAACTGGGTACACAAAAAAGTTCGATATTTGGGTACCTCACGAGCTCTCTGAAAGAAACCTAATGAACCGTGTACTCATTTGTGATTCTTTATTACGACGTAATGAAACCGAACTATTTTTGAAGAAGCTGATAACTGGTGACGAAAAGTGGATCACGTACGACAAGAACGTGCGAATAAGGTCGGGGTCAAACGCCAGTCAGGCTTCACAGACTGGCGAAACCCGGGTTAACTCGCAACAAGGTGATGCTGTGTGTGTGGTTAGATTGGAAGGACATTATCCATTATGAGCTGTTACCACCAGGCAGAACCATCGATTCTGAACTGTACTGCGGACAAATGATTAGATTAAAGCAAGAAGTTGAGAGAAAGCGGCCGGAATTAATCAACAGAAGGGGTGTGGTTTTTCATCATGATAACGCTAGACCTCACACATCTTTAGCCACTCAGCAGAAATTAAGAGAGGTTGGCTGTGAGGTGTTAATGCATCCGCCGTATAGTCCTGACCTTGCACCTTCAGATTTCAACCTGTTGATAACATCACGAGAGGACTGCCAAAACCACTTGTCGCGGTATTTTGATCAGAAGTCCCAAAATTTCTATAGCAATGGGATCATGTCCCTACCTACAAGATGGCAAAAAGTTATCGAACAAAATGGTACCTACATACTTTAGTTAAATGTAAACAAACTATGTTAAAAAATGTTTTGAATTTTCTTAAAAAAATGCGAAGAAACTTTTTCACCAAATTATATCCGTTTTATTTCAAAATAAAACACTACAACATAGTTTACCATCGTGAATCACTTCTTTAGGTTACCTTGTTAAATCAACCTTCCGCAGCAATAATTAGTAAAAGACAATTGTGTTATTAATTAGTATAAAAAAGTAATAGGAACTAATAAAATGACGTTGAAGTTCTAAAAAAAAAACATTTAAATAAAGTTATTAAAAGTGATGAGAATTGTTTTATGAATAGAATAAAAGGAGGTTTAAATTTGTCAATCAGATGAAATCCCCCGCTCAATCTCGCAATCTCGAGATTATATTCCCTAGTCTGTACCACACCAACAACTTTCTGATACATATTTAGTATCAGATGTTCCTTTGTAAGCTGAAAACATTTTCCACGGCTGGTAATAAAGAAAGAATACCATTAACATCTGTTAAAACAACATTACGGGCGCGATACGCTCGCTTGCCGTGCTCGGAAACGCTAATATTACGAAGTTGACGTAATTTGTGAACATCGCCGGGTGCGTAGCGCATTTATAAAGGTTCCGTATATTAGGTACCATGAGATATGACTTAATTTGGTTTCAGTATTTGATTGCGTGTGGATTTTAGAATAAATCGCGGCCGGTAGAGTCGGTATTAATGTAGTTTTTGGCTGTTGATTAAAACATTATTGGTGGGTTCGAAATATATCTATAAGTTTATTATTTATTTACGTATCAGGATCTATTTGGAAGTAGTTACGATTAAATAGAAAGTGCGTGGGTACCAGGTTGTAGACAGACAGAGTTGTTATATATAGGTAAATTCTCACTATATACTTAAAAATCTTTTATGAAATCTTAAATCTCATCCAAGTGACAATAAATGTCTTGTCAAAAATAAATAAATTCTTTATTGCCATAAAAAACAGGTAACAGAAAAATGTAAGACCCTGGCTCCAGAGCTAGGTAAAAATGTATGTTTATTTATTGTATTTTTGACAATCGAGATTGAGATAGGTATGCGCATATTCTTAAAAATACAGGAACTGCCGCTCTGTTTCACTGTTAAAGTCTACTTTCGACTTCAATTGTCCACCATAAATTACTATGTTATTTTAATAAATGATAAGTAAGTGCAACAAAATGTTCCAATAGGTATTATGTTTTTTTTTTTATGTCAAAAAAATGTTTGTTTACAAATAGTGCAAACAATGCTATAAAAAGTGTAAAAGCTTAAAAAATTGCCAATTTATAAGAGTTTTAAAGTAAGTGTTAGACAAGGACAGCACTATTGTGAAGTGACGTCACGACTATGTAACTTCATACTAGCGCCATACATTGTCCGTACCGAGCGACAAGGACGGGAATAATCCCCTCCAAAAAACTTTTAAAGATTGTAGCTTCTTCAGATTTTTGCAATTATCTCATTTTGTTAGGCCTTTACATTATTTTTTCGTACATTTTTGATATTAGTCATCATCCCATCCCTATTGTAAGTAGCTAGGAACTAAATATTTTTTTATGTTGTGTTATGGGGAAACCTTTGTCACCACACCTAATCATGCCCCTTAAGAGTACCTTCTCCATCGTCCTGGCAGAGCTGCTCAAAGTGTTTCTTTAAAAGTCAGAAAATCCAATGAATAATCCAATGATTTGTTTGCAGTGCATCAACCCATCGAATAGGGGATTTAAATAAATAAATTAACCTTATAAACTCCTAACAAAATTAAGGTGTTAACACAGAATGGTTCACCCTATTCATTTAACTCACTGTACCCTAAAAATGTTCCATAAAAAAGTTAGTTGGCACAACTAATGTCGATGTAATGAGCCTCTTATCTCACTAATTAAAAGTCGATTTGGCGCAGGCGGGCTGCTTTCTAATGTCGACTGCGACACCTATCACAAAACGTGGTACTAACATAACTAACTGAGCGAATCCTTTTTACTATATGATTAATGTATATAGTGACAGTTTGGTAATTAATGGCACCGATTAGAACTGAAGGTACCTTTTTATGAGAAAACTATGTTTGAATTCGTAATTATACTTAGTTGTTGTATGTTTCGGGTCGGTAATCGATCGGTAATCGATCGTCATTAGCGATAAAAGTCATCTAGAGTTTGATTTAGGTGAATACGAATAATTAATCATGATTCTTTTGCTGGTGAGGAACAAAAAACTTAAGTAATCAGATGTAGTGGAAGTTGTTAAAGCAAATGAAACACACGGTTCGTCAGAACTAGTGATATTTTCTTTTGATAATTTTGATTACATATCGCGTGGTACATAATTAGAAACATATTTTTGCAATTCATAGGTACGTTTTCTTCTATAGCAACTCAGTCGTTAATCTTTTAGACGTCCCTGCCCGATGTCCGGAGATTCGAATTGGAATTTGTTCTAGAATTGGTAAAGTATGGTTGTGTACCTACTCACCATTTATTTTGGGTTTAATTCAAGTCACTTTATTGAACTACACTGACTACATTAATTCTGAGAAAAACACTGGCTACATTAATTCTGAGGAAGAAAAAGTAAGCCTACCTAACCCATTTTAATTTGATATTTGTGCCACCTTATGTACCATCTGACGTACCTACTTGTTCCCACCACCCGCGTTAAGCTATTTATTTACATAAAAAACACCATGTTTAACTTCCTGACTAGTGATGCCGAAGCCGAGACCAATCGATTCAAAGACGAATCCGAGTTTGTTTAGTCCACAACCCGACCGAATCTGGCCAAAAAGAGGAGTCGTGAATTGAATCCCTGTGGCATCGCCTCAAAAAAAAGTTAAAATGAGATGAAATTGTCTGGTGAGCCTTCACTGCTGGTTGGTAATGGATTTGAGAAGATGATTTAGGAATAAATGCAGCAGTGGATGTGGTTATTCTTAGTGTGGTAGTGTATAAATCGTGTTGTCGAGTATCGACGGACGCACTGAAAAACGCTATCATCACGAGCGCATCCCGTTCGAAAATGGCCATGATAATGGTATTTGTTTGTTGATTTTCTCTGTTTTCGGCCTGTAACTCGATTTGCTTTTTGTTCTCCTGATACAAAGGCGACTAAATTTCGTTAGTAAGTTATTTCTCGGTCGTGTTTGAGACTTTGAGAGCGCCGTGATGGTTTTCGGGACGGGAGGATACACGATTCGGGCGTGCACAATCAATTGCCTTGTCATTAAAACAAATATTGAGTTAGAATTTAGTCTCGAATGTAGTATGACGTAGACCAAGCTTGGTATTGGCAATTTAACTTTGATTACAATTATTTACTGGTTTTTAATTGGCAATATTATAAAAGCATATTGAAAAACATGCGGTATGCTCTTATCAATTTAAAATTGCTTCTATTAAGAGGAAAGTCAATGAAGAAATTTCATTTCGATTAGCATTAATGAATCTGCCAGTTCTAGGAATCAATGAATAGAGTTATCAAAACAAACTGACTAATAAGAAACTAGTTAGATTAACAGTTATAACGTTACAACACTTATCCGAATCGAATCGCGTTTCCTTTGACCGCCAATTCTGTTTAAAGTCAGTGACTCCGTTGACTTTAGCCAATTAACCGTACCTTTTGTAATAAAACAAAGCATCGAATCGAATTATTTGTTCGTTTTGTTGTAAAACCGACGTAAAATCACAATCGACAGTCGGACAAGAACTGGAGTGAACGTCCTAACTAATTTGTTTTAAATTGAGTTGGTGAAATGAAAAAACGAAGGAAACCCGAGACAAGAATCAGGGACAGTCACATCCGGAGTACCGAGTCACCACTGACCGGGGCCGAAAAAAAAATATCGGGCATTGTGACTTGTGATTGATTTAGTTAACCGCAAATTGAGACAATTGGTCATCCGTTCGACACATTAGCCAGATATCCGACACTACATGTTCACACCAAAATAGTTTGTATTTCTTATTCGTCTAGGTCTCTTTCCCTATAAAAGTCATATGGAATTGAGTTGGCAACACTTTTTTATTATTCCGCACACTCTTTAATATTGTCACATTAAACGCAAACGCATCATTTTTTATCACGTTCGCATCAAAAACTAATTACCGTTATTGCAATAGCGCAAAAGCTGCGACTGGACCGGATGCGCGTAATTTTTTCTAACGCGTCCGTTTCCGGTCGTAATAAAAAGTTGAATATTGAATTTGAAAAAAAATCGTATCCCCCTAACTGAATTTACGCGATCCGGGGCACTAACGACACTAAAATAACAATTACATCGTCACAGATCGTATCTATGTAATTTGGTGCGCGGACAAATTTCGTGTCGCCCGGTAATGGCGACCGCAGTTTTATTGTGTTATTTACACAAATAAAAACGTTTATTTTTACATTTTCCCAAAATTAAATATGGGCCAATTTACTCTCGGAGCGGGAATTACGTAGTTAGTTATAATTTTGTGTGATTCAGAACAAAATGTGGCGGCAAGGGCGAGCGCTTGAGCAACGATATATAACCTAATGCTTGTTTATTATTCATGTGTTATTACTTGTGTAATTTGTGTCGCAGCAGTAATTACTCGTGGGAGGAAATCCTCGTTGTTTTGAAATCAGTCGTACGCCTAATGCGCAATCAGTTTCCAGTGCCTGTTTATGTAAGGTTATTGTGATGATTGTGTTTCATTATAATACATTTAGATTTAAACATGAAAAAAATGTTAAAGTACAAAGTAATTCGCGGAAGTCATGTTTTTAAATGACTATAACGTGACTTGATTTAATATCTGAAGTTGGTTTTATTAAAATAAACAGCGCGGTGACTTGAAAAGCGCAGAAAACCTAGATGTCAGAGCAATTTTAACGCCATAATAAGCTAGCAAAGTAATTTAAATAACATACCATGAAAATAAGTTAAAGATGAATTACCAGTGCTGTATGAAATGAAAACACACTCAAAGCAACGGCCAGCAATCAAGATGATGAGGTAAAAATCATGCTCAAAGTTTCACACAGCACAAAAACTCATCTAAATCACCTAAAGTGGTGTAGTTTACTTTCTACGACAATTTTGAATGAAGCATTCTCCTTTGTTTGAATTTAAAATTATGTTAAACATTATTATGTTAGAAAAACTACCCGTAAAGCGATTTCGTATGATTATACACGGAACTGCACATCCAAGGCTTTGGATTGCGCCAAATGTCATTTTAATAGTTTTAATTGCATCTCATCGGGAGGCTAATTGCGTACTGGTGATTACTGTACACTACTTTAATCACGTGGTAATGTTTCTTCGTGGAAGATTTATTCTTTATGAAGCTTAGGAGTGACTTTAAACAAGCCTATAAGTTATTATTTCTTGGAAGATTGCAAGTTTAAATAACTATAAATAGATATTAGTAACTGAACAACAATAGTGATTAAAATGTTTCTTGGTTGCAAATTGTAACACCTTTAAAATTGGTACTGGTTTATAAATGCACTTTTTTGGTGCTAAATTAATAACGACTACATACTTAACCTTTGGTACGGTACTGAACTCTGGATGCTCACGCAGGAGGATAATCAAGAAGGAGAAAATCGAATAAAAAAACTTCGACATCCGAAGAGATCTTTGATGTTAGAAAACACGTGGAACATGGGTAAAAATGACCCACTGGCAAGGTGGTAACGACGGGCTGCAACCAAGTGTCAGCCGTCCGGCGGAGAAGAAAGCGGATGAAATTGTTGCTATTGATGGTTTAGGTGGAACAGGCGTGTGGAGATTAACACGAACAAAGAGAAACATATGCCCAACGGTAGGTGAAGTCAGGCTGTGGATGATGTTGACATGATTTTAAAATATGTTATATATAGTAGTTAAATTTTCAGATTGGGGTCCAAGTGCCCATTTAGAGAGCAGTGGTGGTCCAGTGGTAACGGCCACGACTTACGTGGTGGACTTAGTGGTAGGTCGTAGGTTCGAACCCAGACAGGCGCTTTGTTGTGTGTAAATTATTTATTTCTCTCAAAGCGGCGAAGGAAAACATTGTGAGGTAACCGGCATTAGAACGAAAAATTCGAAGACATGTGACATCTACCAACCCGCACTGGGCCCGGTTGGTGGATAACGACCCACTCCCTCTCACAGAGAGGAGGCCTGTGTTCCAGCAGTGGAAACATAATATGCTGATTATGCATGCTCATTTAGTTTTTCGAGACCAAGCAGACGGTTGACTATTCACGTGACCAGAAGGCTGGCCAATTTTTTTGCCAAATATTCAGCATTGCTATACAACGTGGCAATGCTGCCAGCCATTTGGGCACTTTGCAGGCAGGGTAATTGCGTAATACTCTAACAGTAGGAATGGCTTTGATTTTGACAGTTCAGAAACATTAATTAATTGCGTTACTTACGTCGTTGAGCAGACAAATTTTTCGAATATATGAAACAATGAAACGAGTTCGTGAAACAAAAAATACAAATGTCTGGTTAAAAGGGTTGGGTTTTTAAAAGGTTAATTTCAGCATTAATGCCAGACATATCCTGTCTGACGCTGATTTTCTAATGAACCTTTAGGGACAATTGACGGGGAGTACAAACAGTTTCAACATACCTAATATATATTGTATAGACTATTAAATAAACTAGCTATTTAAACTTAAAAAAAACGAAAACAACATGAACTGTCTCAGTAAAACCTGTTTTTACACTGTAGCTCCATAGTGTCAGGGACATTTGAGGCAGCAAACAACGGAAAATCACCAAACGTCCAACCATCTTCTTCTCTTCTTTCTCATCCCCTTTTATATACTTCTACTATTATCTTAAGATTGTTAGTTTTCAAATTATGCAAATATTATCTTGGAAATTAAACATTATTAGTTATTGAAGCAAAAAGGAATCTGCTGGATGCCAAAAGCACCAGATTGGCCTGTTGTGACGTTGATTTGAAGAAGCTTATGTCCATCGTTCAGCTAAATGATGAATCTTCTAATTGGATTAATAAACTTCGAGAACTCGCCTTCAGCATTATTAGTGCAGTACCTAAAGCAGACCTGCCAAAATGCCTGTAAATGTGAAACGCCTCTTATTAGAACAATCAGCCTTTTCTACAAGTTCCTTGTTCCATGTGTTTTTTAGATCATTTAAGAACCGCTAAAGTACTTTTATAAGACTCCTGAATTTTGCTGATATTACTTCCAATATCGGTTCTTTGAGGCCGTCAATGTACTTATTTGCTAGCTACGGAATGACTCAGTGTTTTAAACACTTGCGATACGGAATAATTTCAGTAGGTTTAGAGTCTAAAAAGTAGGGTAATCTTTTTCTTTACTATTGTAGAACAAGATAAAATATTTCGATGGGTAGCATGCGTCTTTTGATTTAAAATTGTTACTGTAAGCATCCTCAAATCGATTAAGGCCACCATTGAGCCAAAATATAAGACTGATAGTGACATTGAACCAATACAGATTAGTGGGCCTTACCTAGTCCAAATTGGTAACTTGTGTTGCATGCAGCTTTCCCGATTCGTATTTAACCCTATATCAAGTTGTTTAACTTTAAACCCGACCCTATGTTTGGAGTCTTCCAAAGCCAAATTCAAGTAAAATCAGGCAGATTTTCTTCTTATTTTTCCTACGGATTTTTATTTATTTTTCTATTTAAGGAAATAACCATTCCTAGTCATTTTAACTCAGATTACTCAACATTTTAGAACCCTAAACATAGTTTATTGTCATGACCATAAAATTTATACCTATGAGAGAATTCATTTGACTGCCAAAGTTGTATCCGTTAACTAAGTTGCAGCTAGTTGCAATACCAATAGAGGTCGGTTTATAGCCTTACATGCAATTTGCTCAAAGAAGCCGACACTCGCAGATAAATAGTACTCTCAGCTATATAAAGTTTTCATAGCTACTAATTGGATGCATAATATGGAGCACAATATGTCCTACAGGGATAAAGACATTTTTTAGAATAAAAAGTAACCAATAAAGTAAAAAACGGAATCATAATAGTTATATATTTTAATTACAAATGTGATAATACTGAATTTGGAATATGAAACTGTTAGTGGTTGCAATTAAATTCTAGAGTAAAGCATTTATTAAAATAAGAACAGGATTTGCGTCATAAATTTTGAAACTTTAAGATTAAATTAAAACAACAGGACCGAACCATCACTACCTTATTTTATCACTGACATGTACTGGCTTAAGCTAACTTTACGGCCTTCACGTAGGGTCTGTAATAGGTACAAAATAATCTCACTCTAGCTCAAATCACCCATTAACTCGCAACATACTTAATTACAGCGCTAGTGGGCCACAGTTAGGCTTTTGACATGGCAGACAAACGCATATATCGTGACTTCGGCCAGTAAAGTCAGTTTGTTGATAAAGTCAATTAGCGGTATCGAAGTAGGGACCCGTATCAAGTGATTCAGCCCACCGTCGCGGCGGCGGTGATATCAGCGCGCCGCCATTGGCCGGGCGTGCCCAAGGGGAGTGGTCTCCGCCCGCTACTTTTTTGTTTTACTTTTTCGAGCGGTGCGTAGGCGACCGTAGCCGGCTTTATTCTCTACCAGTCGATTGAAGGCGTTGGTGTGTTATAGTTTATTGCTCTGTTGTCGTTTGAGACGTCACGGGGTATCATGTAAATTGTGGCCTTTATTGACGGCAATTTATTCGTGTTCACTATCTTTCGTCTCGTGCTTAATAAGGACTTTATTTCGGAGTTCATCGGTGTGAATTGAGTGTGGTAAGTGTTTTACAATTAGTATTTAATTGCGTTCGTTTAATTAACTTTTGTATGTGCAAAAGTACAATCGATTATTTGCATGTCTTGTTTGTAAAATAAACTTTTAATCGCTTTTTTTTACTTTTAATGCATTTTTAATAACACATAACACAACATCATGCCTGTAATCCCAGAAGGGTTAGGCAGAGGTGTAATAGTACACCCGCATTTTAGTTATGCTAGTTATGTACATTTTGAATATTATAAAATAATTTTAAAACTGGGTGCAAATATTGAAATGCATATTATTTTAATTACCATAAAAACACCATATAAAGTATTTTTTATCGAATACTGATTTTATTGAATATTGAATTGTAAAGAGATTACCAAGTGGCCATAAAAATCATAAATCATCATTCATAATATTTTTATTCTATTTATTTTAATAATATATAAATTTTAAATGTATTTCCCATACCTAATATTTATCAGTCACTTGGCTACTTTAATTATAACAAATCCATAAAATATTTAATTCAAATCTCAACATATTCATCTTCAGAAGTGTGCTATTCTGTAAAGTTCGTTCCGAAGGTCAGTGAAGTGGCCGCACGCAATTAGACAGCGTCTTACTCAATATTCAATACTTTATTGCATTCCATATGGAATGCAATAAATTATAAAATAGATGGTAAAAACTAAATAAAAGTAGTACCCTGTCGGGCACAGCAAAATTTAGGAGAGAGGAAGAGGGCTAAGTAGCAGTTTAATATTAACTATATTAGGTCTTTAAAGCCTACCATCTCGAATTCACTCTTCGACATCGTTCGAATTTCAAAGTGATGTTTACAGAATATCTCTACAGTCCCAAAATGTGAAATAATAATAAAAAGTTAATGATATAGTTAAAAATAATTAATGACAGTAGAAACTGCATGACGCTTCCCATCTTTCTAATTATGCGTTACAACAATCTATTAAAATAATGACATTACTATAACAACTAGGACCGGCTTTCATTAATCAAAACCCACAAGCTTATTTGACGGTTCGCATCATATTTTTTGGGAGTCAAAAAAGGCATAATACCTGATATTTTAAAGGCATTTGCATAATTACGTGAATTTTATTGCTTTATTGAATTAGGGCCGATGTCAGGCTCAAAATTGAAATCAGCAGGGTGCCATGTGTTGTTAATTTTGTTTATAGCTTGTATTATGGTCAGCTTTGAATGTTATTCCCATATCTCATGCTCTATAAAAGATGTTAGATATTGTAAAGATGGCCAACAATAGCGTATTTATGCTATTGATCTTGATTTTATTAGCCTCCACGGTGGAATGTGTGGTCAGTTAATTTTTTTTATAAGCTTAAGCCCGTGTAGTGTCATTTATGTTATTGCTATCGTGTTTGTGGGCAAATATATCGTATCGTGATCATAATTTGTCTAATTTACATGTATGTTGATTATAAAACTATAAAATCTATTTTTAATTGCTATTAAATCTGTAATAAGATATTTAAACTAACCAATATTATTTTATTTATATTTAACATATTTTAACCGACGGCGCGGCGGCGACGGCTGGCGTATAGTGTGGTGTAGATTTTCTTCTAATGATGTAAACTTGGTTAAGAAGCTTGGTTATGATTAGGATCATAACATAAAACAGAATATTTTTTCACGATAAGTAACAAAACAATCGCTGTCAGATATAACTAAAAATAAAGGCATCCCAATTCTTTAACATCAATGTTTTTTTTTTGTTTGTTAATTTAAAATTACTTTAATGGATGTAGGAAAAATAAACAAAAGTGGGTGACGCTACGGAACTACCCAATCTTAAATAAGTATCTGTTTCCCGAAACTCAATTAACTTTCTGAGAAAAGTTAATAAAAATTGCCATGTACTCCTTTATCTTGTAATAACTTAACTAAGAGTAATAACTTTTCCTCATAGTCACATTTATTGCTTCAGAAATGATTTGTAACTCGCGTACAGACGTTAGATATCTTAATTACCCTTTCAACTGATCTCACGTCTACATTGCTGCAATGTTCACTAAATTGAGTTCTCACATCACAATAGCCTTTGGAAAGAGTGATTTTAACCGATTTTTTACTAAAGGGTTGGCCGATCTCAATTTGATTAACATCACCACTCACAAAGACCCGCGTCGCTACCAGTGTCGATGAGAAATTGATCCAAAGATGAGCATCGCATCGAAGGTCAGAGATCTCCATAGACTAGACGGTACGAAACCTTCGTGATGACTTGCAGATGCCTCCGGAACGCGAGCAGCATTGTTGATTGTATTAGACTTAATTAGATCTTAATTAACATTCTGGTTTCTCATTACACGCTACTCGCTGCTACTAGCCGCGTTCGTAATAGGAATGTCCATTTACATCCATACCCTGTTGTATCTTGATTATTTTTTTAATGTTCATAATATCAAAATTGAAGATTCTCCGTTGTTCGTTATGGGGTGATGAAATTGAATCGGATGCTATTGAGATTGTGATTACGATAAATAATATTAGCTTTGTGAATGTTATTAGACGCGCAGACGTTTTTTTTCTAAGTTCCCCGAAGAAATGAATTATGTAGAAATGTACGCCATTCCAATTGATAATAATTTCGCCGCCGACAATGGAGTTACAAAGAATGTAATGAAAATATATGCAAATGCGCTAATGCAGTTGGAACAAAGAAATAATTAAATTGATAATCAAATAAATCTAGAATCAGGAAATTATACAATTATGAATTTTATTGCTTTGTGTTAAGTTCAGATATAATTTTCCGAGTGACTAGCACTGGGTTGGGTGAAGCATGCGTTAGAGGAATTTCAACTTGTTGTAATAGCATTAGCGTGGTAATGTCAGGGTTATCGGGTAGCAGACAGACATCAGTCAGGGGACGGACGAGTCAGACACTTGCAGCTCTTATCTGAAGCTCAGCGATATAATCCGAGACCCCATTAACACTTAACTCCAGACCTAATGGACAAAAACGTTTAATCCCTCAATTCTTAGAGCTAACGATAAAGTGCAGAATGGAGATTCCGAAGTTTGGATGCATTTTTTTAATGCTATTGAAGGTACATAACATACTCTTAAATCGATATTTAACATTCAATGATGCTATAAATCATATGCTTACAATACGATATCCAATAGCTTATAAGAGATCCGTGCATAGGTAGCTGTATTTATGATAAGATCTTGTACGTTTTAAAGTTCACAAGTCCAGATTAAAGTTCTCGATACAAATTAATTCAACCATTAATAATACAAACTGTAAAAACGTTCTCATGAGCTTAAATAGATAACTATTCTTACAATGGCTAAAACAGTTGATTATCACCCAAGTCTTGGTAGAGACACAAAAAAAAAACCAGCAGGCGCCTCCTGGTTCCTATCGGTCCTAATCCTACTATGTTATAATTCTTTTACTGAGCCCCTGTATAAAGGAAATGTTATCTAATCTGCATATATTAAAGCTCCATAATAGCTTATCGTTGGATCAACGCTACTAAATGGTGTTTCTGAGTATTTTTTTCTATTCGTTCATTATTTTCTGCGAACATACTTTTTTCTGTGACTAAACAGGAAATAGACGTTAATTTTGTTATTGCATTAATAGAATCGTGGTCGTGTGTCATAGAATCATGTATTTTATGGAGCTTATTTCACATTTTCATACTTAATCGAGTGGTGCGAAGATCCGATCATTTTATTTTATACCTAGTTTATGCTAACACGGAGGATGTATTAAAAACCTAGGAAATGGTAGTACTAGTAACCGAGAATTTTCAACTTGTAGTTCATAATTACCTACAAACATCTATTGCTTGCTTAGCACTTAACCTTCACGTTTATTAACTTCTTGTTTAATATAGTACTTATCTACTTTTTTTCGATTTTATTCTTCTCTTAAAATATTAGCCATATTTTAAGCGAAGAATTAAATGATTATACATCATCGTATTATTTCGCTTTTATGGTGTCCAATTAGTTTTAAATTATCGCCTCTCATTGATTATTCATTTTCTTGTGATAATTAAGATTCAACTTATGATTTAGGTGTAACGAACATTGAATGTAAAAGAATAGTGCAACGTCTTGCATTGTTTATATAAATCATTCATCGCTAATTTCACACTGTATTGTTAACTCTATAAGGCTGCGTATAAATCAGATTTTTACACTGTTCTATATCACACAAGCATCGCCGATACGGAGTTTAATTTATTCTTACAAACACGGTCTACGATTATATCGCTACGTGAATCGATTAAAGTACAACCGCTCTAGGCTCTATCGCTTCACATATAACATTAACTATTCCTAAAGCATGTTCATTTACGGCACTAAACTCTGACATTACAAGTTTTTACATTCTTTATAACGACCAGTGTTATCAAATTGTGTATTAAATTATTACGATCTTTGCAATATTAACAAGCAATACACGTCGAGCCGTTAATTATTTAAATGGTAAATCGCGCGTATACCTTATTCACACATTTTCGATTAAAGATTGAATGTCATAATTAGGTTGAAGTTACGGTTTTTACGTTTTATAAAAGGCAAATTGAAATGAAAGTTTTCATGAACATTGGCGGTAATGGAGCAAAAAGTCAAGGTTTATTTAGCAGTTGTGGGGGCAAACGAACTCGGAGTCGGTACCGCTATTTGCATATAAAAAAAATGTCTAACAATGTGTCGATTACCCGCTCGGCAGAGCCAATCAATGGGTAATATTCGTCAATATTCACCGCGAGATCGCTAGAGCGTTAAAATTTACATCTTGATTGCTTTATTTAATTTACCCAAAGTATTTTTTATTACTTCGCAAAGAGGAAACGCTGAACCGTGTCAGTGGTTAATTTATTTTTTCGTTTGCTCTCTAACAGTTTGTTCCCGAATTTCACTTAGGCATTTCTATATTTTTGTGTTATTTGGAAGCTGTAATTAGTTTTTTTTCGATGACCATTTAAATTTTCAATCAATTTCTTGAAAACAATTACCTTGTTGAAACTGAATTTTATCATCATGAACATCTGGGAAGCATTGAAATCTCATATGTCTACTAGACATGGCTACCCCTTAGATACGAAAAAAGTTATATTTACGTTGGTGAAAGTAAAAGGTGTGACTAGAATTTTTTGCTGAAATAACTCAGGAAAGTAAATAGATAATAATTAAGATAGACTTACATTGCGTGTTCAAGTTATATGCAAGTAAGATAGAATAGACTTAGTAATAGGAGGGCCTATAACTCAAATATTTAATATGCACGAATATATTTCTCAATAAACGCAATCTGTTTTTTGTTCTCTATATAGTTTTAATCTTGGGCTAAAACTATCACAATGTGTGTCAAGAAAAACAGCCAGCGGCCTAGTTGTAGACTCAAGTAAGGAGATTTAAAGAATGAAATGAAAGAATAATACTTATTTAGTTGACAACAGTTCATGAAACACGAAATTCAAAATAAAAAAGTGAATTTCATTAAAAACCGTGTTTGCCTCAAGGCTGCGCCAAAAAGGTCTATTTCGGAAGTAATGCCAGACAGATGCTGATTGACGCTGGTTTTTTAAAAGAACCTATATGGAGAAGTGACGGATGTGTTTTAACAAACAGTTTCAAATATAACGCCACCGCTTGACGAATAGAGACAAAATTGAGATTGAAAGGAGTGGAAAGGAGAAAAGGAAGCCTTTGTCCTGTTAAAAATCACAGGCTATAAATAAAAGTAAGTTTTGTGTGCAATAGATCGCGATTAGCGGCGCGTGCGACAGATGCTTCTGCGCAGGTGTCTTCACGCCTCATAGTCACAGCAGATAGACAGTGACCATAGACAGTCAACTACTCCGAGCTAGCTAATCATTCGTGAGCTATCACTAATTTGATTGGGGATCGACTTCAGACCATAACTGAATTGAGTGAAAATTTAATCTATAATGAACAAGAATTTAAGTTAATGTTTACAGTGACACTAAATATGTATGGAAAATCTAACGTATGTAATAAGGAAAAAGATAATTTTAAATCTCGTTAAAGTTTATTTGCTGTTTATTGGGACAATGGATACTTATTCGTAAAATCAAAACACAATGATAAATTGTGATATTATTTTCCTTCCTCAATTGAACATCATGTAGTCATGACGTTAATTTTTCCCTATTTTTTGGTTTTCCTTGAATTGCAACTTAACATGTGTGGTTTATGAAATTTAAAGAAGTGAAGTAATCACTATCATCTATACTTCCTGCCATTTTCCAACTAATTTGGGTTCGGCGCTGTATTACTTCTTCCAAACATCTTCATCTGCTGTCACCTCAATATTTAACCTCTTACTAGCCTTATCATCTGTCTTTAGATCCTGGTATAGGAAGTATATGATCTAGAATAACTCTTTAGATTTTTACTAATGTGTGAGTGTCACAAATTACTTTCTTTTTCCCACAAAACAATGGTATTTCCGTTAATTGCGAACATATAACTACTAGATACACTTATATAAATTGATTTTATGTCTATTGCGTGTCACTCACCGTGAGAAATACTTTCATATATATTGTGTAAGTCTCACCTAATTTTACAATTGCTTTATCCATCTTAGGAAAGATAACGTTAATTACTTTCTGTTTCCTTACATTTAAGTGTTGTTATGTCATTGCTTATAATCTACCTTTTGTTATTGGGGTTGTGACAATCCTTACTATAGAATTATAGATTCTTGTAAAACCTTTTTGTACTCTTCTACCTTTTCTAAATCTGTGGCTCATCTCTTTCGAGTTCTGGTTCATTTAACTGATTAACTATAATTACGTGTAATGCCTCTTGTTCTTAATTAGCAAAAACAATTTACTTTTTTTAACTGTTTTGCTTTATTATTGTAACATGGTTAATTAACGTTTATTCGTCGTGTCTCGAATTTTTTGGAGCGTTTCAATCATTTTAAAAGTTGTAATTACGAATACTCATAAAATATTTATCTAATGAGAGTCTCACACGAATTCCATTTCATAGATTGTTTTGTCTATATTGTTATTGGGTTTTTATTTATTGTTACATATCAATGGCCCCTTCTTTACCGTATAGGAACATTTTATTCATCAAAGCTGTATTTAAAGTAACAAACGAGCTAGAGACAGGTCCTGCTGCCTAAATAAAAACAATATTTTATAATGTTCCTGTTGTTAGTTGTTGTTGTTCGTACTTCAAATTAAATATATTTGTAATTTTTGCGATTAACGATGTTGTTGCCATTTGGGCGGTAGAATATGGAGGACTTTAATTTAAGAAAACATCTATGTACCAAGTACCTATGTTTGCAAAAATAAATGATTTGATTTGATTTGATTTTAATAAATGAGGAAATACCATCGTATTGTCTGTTCATACGTAGGTACTTACTCACAGAGTATTCGTTTATGTTCGGAAAACGGCAAATGTTTGTGAGCAGCTAGAATGATTTGTAATACACTGTTGCTACATTTCTTATATTCAAATATTTGCGTCGAATGTCACGTCATGATCACATGAAATTCCAAAACGGCTATTATAAATATAGCCAACATACTGAAAACTCTGATCATTTGGATTCTCAAGTCTATAGGCCTAAGTGAAAGTATACTTATCTATTTGTAGTCAATACTGTTTTTCTGCTCAAATTAGATCTTCTACCTCAAAATATCAGATTATTAAAGATTGAATATCATTGCAAAATTCGCCATGAAGAATCCAGTCTCTCTTCTTTATCAAATAAGCAGACAACGACAAAACAAAAGACTCTACTTTTCAAACACAAAGACAGTCTAAATTAGTTTTTTGCACCATTTAACACCCAAACGACAATCAACTCAGTTACCAAGAATTAAAGCACATGGTCGAACTTCGCTGAATGCTGGAACTAATATAACGTTTAATTATTTATTACTGAAATGTGATTAAACACTTGTTTAATTGGATCTCTCTAGTTGATTAACTGTGCTAATTGTTTCTCAGTTATAACGAATCGCTGTCGTAGACCGGTTAGAAAAATATGCTGTAATTAACTACATTACGGTAATTCTTAGTTTTGTTTTTGTTTGTCAGCGTTGTTGACATTGTGTGCTACAGTTCGCCAGCTAATTACCATTACGGAGAGAACAGGAATTTTGTGTCAACGAGACAAAAAGTTGGCAGTTTTTGCTTTGTGTCTGTCGGATAGACCACTAAACACCGTTACAACATCAAAGATCACGTTTTCGTCATCAGAATCGACAAAGCAGGAAATTACTCTGCAGTACTTAGTGCTTAATCTGAAGTATTCTTCACATTCTATCTTTCTCTTCATAAATATATAAAAAATATTTTACCCCAATTTTTTTGCTGCTATCAATAAAAAGTTAAGTAAAAATATTCTAAGTAATGAACACTTTATTCTAACTAAATTGTGATAGCTTCTGTTTTACATTGCGATAACTGCGTTAAGAGCTCCGAAGCGAAACGGTATTTAAAAACATTTTATTTTACTGTTCGTGCAAATTTTTAAATGCAGATCTAGGGGCTCCAGCTATTTTATATTCCTTATTCGCCATAATTGTGAATATATAGCCATCTGAAATTTACTAATTTTGCAGTCTTTTTCAAATTGTGTAGTATTATTGCTATCGCCTGAGCTGTTTGAAATGACGTTTATGAGTAACACTTCAAAGATGATAAGATTAACAGATTAATAATCATCATCACTAAGTTTTGTAGGAACACGAACTTTCATTATTTGTATCGCTAATCGATTAGTCGTATATGATGGACCTAATGAAATTGCATAGCAATAGGAACATTGCTCTTATTATATTTGACTTGAAAGCCATCAAAATATACTTTGTCATGCAACTTACCTTTACGTTAACTTTTTAAAATATCTTAAAACTCGACGTATTTTTATCACCAGCCATTACTTTCTCAGTTGTCAATATGAACACGTCCAAAATCGTTTCAGTGGCGGCTATCTCCATCGGTACTTACATTTTATTCTCCATTAACAATGGCGAATGAAGAAAGCGGATGTTTGATATTGCAATTTAGATGGGCAATAATGATAGACGGTTAATTGTGCTTGAAGTTTGATCATAAGGGCTCGACTTGCCCAGGTCTGCCCGACACAGCCCGTTGCATTGTAATAACTTTCAACACTATGTTTTAATATAATTATATCTTGTTCGTAATCAACGTAAATAAAACTGTGAATGGTTCACATGATAGTGGCGTTTCCTGGTTTAATTACTGATAGTTATCCTTGTACATGTGTTTGTCGATATTTACTACTTACCTATCAATTTCGCTATCATAAAGACGAGTTTATGGTCATTTGCTAAGCTCGTAACTTTTCCTGGCGGATTATCTATCTATGTATCAGTCTTAAGACATGCTGTAATTTATTTTCAGTGTGTGGTATTTCTGGCGCCATATTTGGCTTCTTTTATACGCTAGTTAGGTTGTTCTTCCATCTTGTCAATGTGATGATCTGTCAGATCTAGATGCTTTATGCCTTCTTGTGTACTTCATCCTGCTTTTGTCTTGTGGATTTCGGTGTGATCCTCTATCAATATACGGTCCGAACATTCGAACCTTTTGATTTCCAGATTAACCAACATCTTTTTTTTTTTGTTACAGAACTCAATTCCAACTACCTCATCATTTTCTACTTCCCTCACTTCATCATGGGTGTCTCTGAGCCTGGTTCCTCCACCACCCCTGACCTCCCACCCATGGAACACGAGCGTCCAGGGTCTGGAAGCGGTCTGGATGACGAGGATATTCCTCAGAGGAAGCAGAGAAGATACCGGACCACCTTCACTAGCTACCAGCTTGATGAACTGGAGAAGGCTTTTGGAAGGACACATTATCCTGATGTTTTTACTAGGTGAGTTCATTAAATTTTGATGGCTGGATGATTGATATGAAAATTCATTAGTTTCCATATTTTACAAAGTTAGAAGTTGCACACATGCATGTTTTTTATCACTCTCCTTTGCCAAACACTGTGGCCACAAACGACTGTGCTTTTTTGGATAAAAATTAAATGTTTATTATTCAAAGCGTTCCCGAAATTACATGTCGTCGTTTATAAGACCCATGTTAACGAATAAAAACAATTAAGTGTCTCCATCTTACGAAATATCAACAACTATATTAGGTCGCAATTTTAATAAAACATTTTATTGTTGCAGAGAAGAACTCGCTTTGAAAATCGGCCTCACCGAAGCTAGAATACAGGTAAGAACGAGATTATTAATACAAATTAGATGTCTTTTTCCCATAAATTTGTAATTTTGTTCTCTGACCGTACTTTAATGAATTTCGTAATCATCCATATATTCATTGGGGCGATATTATTAAGTCAATCAAAACGTCGATTAAGGTAAAGTAATAAAATCAAAGTGCGTTTTCTCGAGCGGTGCGACAAAAAGTCGCACGTTAGGCCCCCTGCAGACTCGCGACAGGGCGTCTGCTTCACAAGTCACGCTCAGTCGAATACTTTACACATTCCATACTCTATTAATAAGGCACATAAAATTTAGTTGTAAGTACCGCTTTTAATAATTTACACTACTTAATTTACACAGTTGGATTCAATTATATTGATATTTAAGATGAGATATTTTCAATATTATATTCTCATTGAGAATCAGTGGAGTTCTGGTGTTAGCTTCCCACGGACAAATCAGAATGGGGTTACGGGCTGAGATGTGTAAAAATTGTTTTTTACTGATTATAATAATAGAACGTACCACACGAGTTTTTTTTAAGCGTGAGCTAAAAGTTTTTTTTTCTACAAAAGATTGCGTTCCTAAAACGGATTAATTCTTATTAAATACACTAATAAAGAAACACTATAATTGCACTCTATAAGCAAGTTTGTATAAAATACATAATTAATGCAATTATTTACATCTAGTAAATAAAAAGTTACTAGTACTGGTTCTGTTTTATTGCTATTTTTTTGCAAATGTATGATACCCTTTGCTCTATAAATTCAAAGATAAGTACATATGTGTAAAAATTCACACGTTACAATAAAAGTTATGACATACGGACAAACAGTCCCACGCGTGTGGCTCCAATCAAGCATTCAATTCTTTTGATTAACATTTATAGCATTATAATTACTTACTCATGACTTTATGGCACTCATTTCATTGATTAACTTAAAATAAGTTTGTTTTGAAAAAGTCGTTTTACAAAAGGAACTTCCAGAGAAAATAAAATGAAATTGTAAATTTTCCTAATTTTCAAATTGGTGATCATACTATACAAATTAATAGCTGATTTAGTTAGCAGATAAATGGATAATAAAGATATTAAATTCTCTTTGTATGCTAGTTTTCTCCTGAATTGGGCACAAATTCTTTGACCATTTTTTTTCCATTTGTATAGTTTCCATTTTCGGCAGAGTTAATTGCATCTTAAAAATACAACCTGTATATCATAATAAAACTTGTTATAAAGTACTTTATTACGCACAATAACATAAAACGAAATTAAATAATTATTCGAGTTGTTAAATTAAATATTTTTATCACGTAACTACAAAAGTTTACCTGTGGATACGTACGCATTTATAACGTTGACCATATTTAACGTTAAATTAAAAGGACAATGCCCATTAAAATACTGGTGCACACTTGCAAAAACTTTTATTGAAATGAGTGGTTTTCTTTAAAATGTTAAATTTTAAGTTGTTCTTTCATTCTAATTTACTGTAATTTTATGTGCTTTTTGTAAATAAAAACACGGTATGGACGTCCGTCATTTTCTGATATTTGATTTTACCTACCGCAATTTCGTTCTCGTGAAATTTCTATTAAATTCTATGACACTTAAGAATACTGTAGCTTCCCATTAAAGTAAAAAATACTGAAACGGATCAGAAGTTCCGAAGATTCCCCTTACATACAAACTGACAAATGTTATCTCTTTATAAAATTAGTATAGGCTAGCTATTGCCTGCGGTTTCACTAACATTCTAGAGATACTGTTAAATGTACAGTCAATCGAATATCAGTGGTCTACTTGACATTATTAGTGCCATAATGTCGTTACAGTAAGAGCGATTTTCGAAGTGCAAATGCTTTCAATCACAATCCAAAAGATTTTGAAGGAAATTCCTAATCCTTTATGTTTGTAAAATTCGTCTGCTCGAGAACGTAAATAACGCAACTAACGTTGTCGAATTGACATATTAACGGCATTGTAATTGTTAGTGTGTTACGTAATCACCCCGCTGAAGTGCCAACGACTGCACATAAAGGTTGTTTATGTGTTTAAAAAGCGTCCTTTATTCTAGTGTCTATGGTAATCTTCCCAGACATGTTATAATTGTCAGCTATCTATGCCATTGCTTTAACTTTAATTATTTTTACCTATAGTGGTATAGTAATTTTATTATAGGTGCATCGTCTTTACGTACAAGTAAATAATTAATGTATAAGTACAAAATATTGTAGAACATTTTCAAAGAGCAATGGTGAAGTTTCTTGCCCATTCTTCTCCATACGAAACTACATTTTGGAAGGGGCAACTGTTTTTTTTTTGTTGTTGTAAATGTTGATGTTCAAGAGTGCCTTTCTTAGGCCTATTTGAAATAAATGATTTGACTTTGACTTTATTTTGCCAAATTCACAGCCGTTTATAAATTAGAAACAATTTTTTTCACAAAAAAAAACTGCATTTTTCTATACGGACTTGTAACAGTTTCAGTGTCTAGTCTAGAGGAATTTAATTGTAGTTGCTTAACTAGATAACGAGATAGTAGAAACAATAATACAATTACTAAGGAATTTGTTGAGTAACCAACGGTTTAATGATTTCTTTATTCAGTCACTTATAAAGTCAATAACGCTCATTGTGTGTTAATATTGGAATAAGTATGATTTAGAATAGACTTGTACATTTTTTTGCACGTTACTCAAAACTCAAAGCATTTATTTCAATTAAACCATTTACAGGCATTTTGAATTGTCGGTCAGTCAGAAATATATGAAGCTAGGTTGCCCATTCCAAAGCGTGTGGGTTTCTATGGAGAAGAACGGGCAAGAAACTCCATGGACACTCTTTTAAATAATATTGTTGTTACAAATATATTAGCTACATCATTAATGTTGTCACTGTAGGTGAGAACGATGTACAAAAACCGTACACGTTAAAATCGTCCAAAGTGCAGGAAAACATAATTAAAAACACCCAAAAAATTAATTATTAAAATAAGCCGTGGCAGCTAAGAGATGACCAGTCCCAACAGACGGCACCCGTTCACGAACATGACACATGGATCAGCACCATTCAGCTCAACCATTTTGAAGGGAACTAAACTAAAGATACCTAAGTCAATATAAGAGCTAGAGTACACTGAAATTTCGCCAGTTAGTTAATTCCAGCTGGAAAAACACAAAAACACGTTGTCTGACCCGGGAATCGAAACCAGGACCTCATGCTCAGCAGTAGCGCTTGCGATTGTACCAACGAGGCAGCCATATTTTTAATCGTGTAATTTTACTGTATCAATTAGTTGGTCAAGAAAAGCTTTACTCCGGTCACAATTTTACTCACATCATGGTATTTAATGGTAGGCACAGAAAAATGAATTCCACAAAATCAAAAGTCATTTATTCAAACTAGGCTGAGACACAGCACTTTTGGAACGTCAAAATTACATAAGACAGTCCCCCAAAACGCCCGTCCTTCACAACTTCCTAGTGCTTTAGCTGGGAAGAAGAAGTGGCGCAACAAAGTAACAAACTCCCCAGCAGCACAGCTGTCTGTTCAGTTATAAGAACTTGATTCTATACAAACTTGATTCAACAAAACACATTACCACTTAAATTTTGCAATTTTGAAAAAGGTCACATGAGTGTAGTTAGTTTTTTCATTCTCTGCTTAAAGTGCACTATTAAAAGAGATTAAAACGATTAATATCTGTCATTACGACGCGACGTCGAAGTATGGTCACAATACGAAGTCAAGCTTCCTTATAAGACTTGTGGGGAAACGCGGCTTTGCCCGTACACATATCGGTGGAACGACACCTTAATGATCACTTAATCACGGCGTACGCGACCGTTGGATGTTTTCATTAATGTCCGAGTCACTGCAAAATTGGAAATACGACTTTGTTGGAAATTGCCAATTACTTAGAAAACGTTGATGGTTTTTACCTTATAGACGTCTGTAGAGGTAATGTAAATAGTTTTTTTGTTGTTACTGCGTTGTAATGTGAGGCGAATAATAGTCAGTTCGTTCATCGCTTAATTTGTATGTATCGGTTGCGATCTTTTCTATTGAAAGCGCCTCCATAAGGAGTCAATGCACATTTTGCAATGTAAATGAGACGTGTCAGCGACTTATTAATATTAAAATTGAACATTTAGTAACTTGGGTATTCTTTTTGCAATGGAATTTCTGTCAACTTTATTATAGCACTAAACAAGATAACTTTCGTTTTTTCCTCCAATTTAATGTCAGCAAAATTTTCCTAAGCTCTGCTTGGTCTACAACATCGATTGCACAAGGTTTTAATAAAACATCAATAAAACTATGGTTGGCAAATTGAAAAATAGTTATTACGTTTTAACAAAATCTAATTTGACTGCCAGAAATAATAAATAGCATAGATTTATATCTATTTCATAGACAGAGGTTACTAGACATGTATGCTTTTATGATATAACGTTTTTTATATTTTAATCATCAAATTGATACAGTAATTAAATGAAACACAATTTGTAGCATTAATCAAATGAACAGTTTGATCATGCTTAGAAAAATATACTGTTCGCTCACGTCACGATGCAGAAAGCAGATCTATCAACAATTTCTTTAATAGGCGCCATAAAATTGATTGTGGCGCCGATATAATTAAAATATAAACAGTATACACTAACATAATTATCTATATGAACAATAAATAAATATATAATATAATAGTCATGCCCATGTAACATAGCTTACCGTGTATTAATTAAAACCTTTTTGCCTTCAATAGCGAAGCCCAGCTAATGAGTGGAAGTTCCATTTATGTCCAGATTAGGCCTTTGCAAGCAACACGCACAGTGACTCTTAATTAACTTTGATTTATGTTAGATTTCTTATGTTTTTTATATTATCAACTAATAATACTGTCCGTAGGTCGTAAACTTTCGACTTGATTGTTTAATTATGTTCGTAGAATTATTAAAAACTACTAGAACTAGAAAGCCAGCTTATAAATCTAACGTGGAAATTGATTAGCCGCCCATAATCAGTATTGCCATCGCATAATACGATAATAATTTGGAATTGAGGAAAAAGCAGAATGTTGCCAGGTGGATATTGGAAGGAGTTAATTCGCCCGTTTTTAAAGTTCAAGCGTGGCTTTAGCATAATGATAATTACATTTAACACAGACACAGGGAATCTTATTTTAAGGCTTGAGTGTGAAGCCATTCAATTAATTTTGTTGCAAGAAGTGAAATGATTACGTACTGTATTTTTAATGACATTTATTTGTTATTACGATGACAAGTTATGATTTGTTTTGACAATCTTTTGGAGCCGATGAATGTTATTAATATCGAGCTTGTACTTTTAGATTTTTGAGGTTTAATGAAGGAACATGAGGCTTGAAAACATGACAGCCGGCAAAAAAAAACACCTTTTTTTAATGGACCCTCGTCGCATTTCGTTCACAGCCAATTTAAAGTCACAATTTTTTGTCACCAGGTATGGTTTCAAAACCGTCGTGCGAAATGGCGGAAGCAGGAGAAGGTGGGTCCCCACGCTCACCCTTACAGTGGCTACTTGGGGGGCTCTCAGCCACTGCCCACGTCAGCTACTCTGCCTGGGCCTCCACACCCACTGTCACAGCTTGGCTTCGGGCTGAGGAAGCCGTTTGATGCTGCACTGGCTTCGTTTAGGTAAGATATCTGTTCATTTTGATTCTGGGTCACTTTTTTAGAATTGGTGGTCCGATTTTGTTCTAAATCCCAAACTCAGAACCTATATCAGTTGTGTCTTATTTTTCAATAAACTTATGCCCTTTTATTTTTAAACAGGTACGCAAGCACACCATTATTCGGCGCCCAGTACCTACCTCCGCTATCGCGCCCGCCTCTCTTCGGAGCCCCACTCTACGCCACATCGCCCGCGCATTTCCACTCCCTCTTCGCAAACTTGAACATTCCCGAGCCACCCCGACTATCCCCCGAGCATTCCCGACCGACACCTGAACTGTCACATCTATCTCCCGATCTCTCCCGGCCGTCGTCCGATCACTCGCGATTGTCGCCCGAGGTTACCCGATCCCCTGCACCTTCCATGTCTCCGCCGATTTCGCCTGGCAGTGAAAGCTTGCATATGCACCCAGTAATGGATGATGTGCGTACTTCTAGTATCGCTGCCTTGAGACTAGCGGCTCGAGAACATGAACTTAGACTTGAATTGTTAAGGCAGAGAGCTGATATGATGTGTTGACTCTGAGAATACTAATTTTTTTAAACTTCTTTATATTTATGTAAATAACTCTATAGCTGAATAGTTTAAATTTAAACATTGATTTGGTATCCAGACGTGTAACTTTTGATTTTTTGATTAAGTTTAATTAAGCATGTTATTTTAGTTCTTAAGTTTTAATTTTCCAATCATAAATCCGTCCTTTCTTATGTAATAAAGTATTACTTATAAATAAATAAATACAGTTATTTTTATTACACATGTTTCTTTTACCCAACACATAATAAACCTACCCAGTTAACATAAAAAAAAGTCAAAAGGCAATTTTCTTAATTTTAAAGGAACACAAAAAACAATACAATGATGAGTCTATATTTTGGAATTCTGAATGAATTAAAAAAGGCGAGGCACATCACTATTCGTCAATTAAGTTCAATCGAGATCAAACTAGGTGAAAAAAATTACCTAAATCCGGAAAATGCGAGAAAGAAAAACAATTGACCATCACCAGCAAGTTATGTAGAAAAACTGCCACTTTAGAAATAGAGAAACGACTCGTCGTACAATCCGTCATTTTTCAATAGAAAAGGATGACTCAAGTCTCGGAGGTCATCCATCGTACGTTTCTGTCCGTGTATAACCTTATTATGCCTCACCATGACAGCCTAATGTAATTAATATCAACGGTTTTACCCGCAAAATATGGCGACGACCAATTTGTTCCACTGAGAATTACGTCGCTATCAATAAGACCGTATGTCATATTGATAGCGAGTAGCGATTTTAAAAGGCAATTATACTCAAACATGCAATAGGTACTTAATTGCAGTAATACACCACATCGACCGGTCATATTCGGTTTATTACGTAAAAATCTCACCGTGTAAACTGCAACTTGGATGAAAAAGAAAAAAAAAACTTGGATGAAGTGAGCTGTCATTCCACCAGGGGCAAGGAATTAGTATTATTAAAGTTTTCACGGTCTGTGTGGAGTAGTATGCCACAACGTGGGTCAATACTTGAACATGCTTGAGCGAGATAGTACATTACTGCAGCGGCCGACAACAGAGGCATTGTTGGACGAACGTGAAAATGTGGGCCAGCTCTATTTGGTTAACCAGTTCGAGGTTTAAATAAAATCTTTTTTATGGTGCCTCCTTGGTGGCCACGGATAAAAAAAAAAAAGTTCCATTTTTTAATTACACGACACATATTTCGGCCGCTACACACGAGAGATCTGTATTTTCATATTTACATTGCCGGCCACCTGCTCACATTTAGCTGACCAGTACATCATTTTCGATTTATCTCAAAGACGGTTGTCAAAATAATGCTCGAATTTCCAAGCATGTTTGAGAAAAAGTACCCTAAAAAAAGGTGCAAAAAACTGTCTGGTAAAATAAACGTAGGTCAAGGTAACACTTAAGGCTTGAGTTAAAAATCAGGCATAGTTGAATAACCTCAGTGCACTAAACGACTTTTTCGCGGTCAGCGTGATTCACGGTCTGTCAAGAAAATATTTTTGTAGTATTTTGAGTTTGGAATCAAAGTGTAAAGTTATTGTATCACCAACAATGGTAGAGGTTTGAATTTAGACGATTTTATAATAAACTTTGCTCGCGAATCAAAATCTAAATACATTACTTCTTAAGTATTCATTCTTGAATTACTAAGGGAAGCTTTTTCCAGCAGATAACACACAAGACCTTGGAAAAACGACTGTTCATTGCTTTTTCGTGGCCGTCTTCACCTGTGCTCGCTATGTATGTGTCACTCGTACCTTCTCACTAGTTCTTCTCAGTAGTCATGCGAACTATTGTCGTGACTATTGTTAAGAATAAAACGGGTGACGTTGCTGATAAATGTAACTATCGACCCATCTCCCTGGCTACTATTATCGTAAAGGTACTCGACAGTCAGCTAGACGCACGGTTAGATAGCTTGTTAGAATTACGCGACTCACAGCTTGGGTTTCGTGATAATCTTGGCACTGAAAGAACGAATCTCCCCGGCCTCAAACACTTAGTGCAATACTACACGTAACGTCGTACACCCGTGTATGCTTGCTTTTTAGATCTCTCCCGTGCCTTTGACCTTGTATCATACGAGGTTATGTGGGATAAGCTGCGGGAAAGAAAAGTGCCAGCGGAGCTGTTGCGTATCTTCCAGTATTGGTATTAAAACCAGACGAACAGTCTGAGTCGTACGGGCTAGGGTGCGGAGTTAGACAAGGAGGGATAACGTCACCAAAACTTTTTAACCTCTATAAACAATCTGATAGTTGAGTTTAGCAGCAAGAAAATTGGATGTCGCATTAGTGACGTTAGCGTCAACAACATCAGTTACGCTGACGATATGGTGCTGCTGAGCCCTACGGTTAGGGCGCTTAGAGAGCTGCTTATTTGTTGTGAGAGCTATGCTCGAGAGCATGGCCTCGTTTATAATGTCACCAAAATCGATTTCTTGGTCTTTAAGGGCTGACATATTGCGAGTGTACCCGTTCAAGTACTTGGGACACTATGTAACCGACGTCCAATATCAACTTGGTCTTTAAAGACCAAGTTGATATTGAGAGGGAACGTAGGGCGCTGGCAGTCCGATGTAACGCGTGGGCTCGCAGTTTGGCACGCTGTAGCAAAGCGGTCAAGATAACGCTTTTTAAAGCTTACTGCGAAGTGTCCTACACGTGCAGCCTGTGGCCCGACTATACTCAGCACGCTATCAGCGCCCTACGAGTCCAGTATAATAACGGGTTCAGGGTGTTGTTGGGCTGCCCCGTTTCTGCAGTGCTTCAGGTATGTTTGCACAAGCACGCGTCGATGGTTTCCACGCCATCGTCAGACAGAAATCGGCCTCTTTGCGGGCAAGCTCCAACTCCATCCTGAAGACCATAGCGGTGAGGTACGATTCTCCTTTGTTAGGTGATACTAGTTAGATTACGAGTATAAGTTTACTAACATAGGTATAAGCTATCTTTTTGTTACCAACCCTTAAGGATGTTATTGCTTATCCGAAATAAAAAAATAAATTTCACCAAGAATCTGTCATGACTCTTTTAAGAAAAAAGGCTTGTGCCTATCTGTTGATGTACCTACAATATTGTAAACGTTCAAGAACATGCTCTTCAAAGAACCTCTTATCGCTACCATTCACACCCCGACCACAATCCAAGTCACAATGATTCACCGTCAATCACACACAATCATCACCAATTTGGCATTAGTCGCCGAAGGCCGGTGAAGGGACGGCTCTACGTGCCGCAATTAGGCTTAACCTCATACTGCATAGGGAGGATACTGCGGTTTGAGCTAAGTCTAGATTGTACGTAAATATAGCCCATCTAAGTGTATTTTGGTAATTCGCTTGGTTTTATAGATTTAAATAGTTTTGTAATGTTTGTAAGATGAATTTTAAAGGCCAGATATCTGCATAGAAGTCTTGAAGTTCCATGAAGTTTGACATGCAAAGAGGTTCCTTACTTATTCAAAATCATTAGTGACTTTGGTGTTATGGTAACGAACATCGTCTCATCTAAAATGACGTTGTAAGCAAAAGGGGCGTATCTGAGCGAAAAAATAAGCTTTACTAAATATAAGCTACAAATAGTCTTCGCACAGTCAAAATATGACTGTTGTGTTTAAAACCATACAACTTTGGCAAATTAACATGGCACCCGGCCCGATAGTTTTAGAGATATTATTATATCGTTTTTACATAACATCACTGTCATTGTTTAAGAACTTTTTATGTCAAAGTATGGTGTAATATTAAGATATTAAACAAAAGAAAGTTGTAACTGTATTTTTTTTTAACTTTACTCAACAAACGTCATTTGAGCCATGTTAATTCGCCCAAGTTGTACATTTTTGTCGGTGGTTGTGTTTATTTGGTTTTCGGGTGGCGTCTCTGAGTGTGGGAATTGTGGCTATATTGTTGTATAGGGTTCCTGTTTATGTTAGTGGTAACCTATACCATTAATAACTCAAGAACGGTTGGACCGAATTTTATGATGTTTGGTTTATTGAATTTGTCTCCGCCTTTTGCTTATGGTGGCAGTATATTTGACTATTCTTCTTAGCGTGTCGATGGCAATCTATTTATAGTCAGCCCAGAAATTGGCTACGAGATATTTGACTATTACGTCACGTAATTAGCATACATAATACAAGTTTTCTAACAGCGTGCTTCAAAGCAACGAGATGACTCTACTTAGACCGAGAGCATCACTGTATACTGAATTAAAGTCACCTAAGATTAATCTCCAATTATCAAGATATTTCAAGTTCCTAGCTCTATTACAGAACAATAATTCGTACCTGATTCTAATGGAATAGGTACTTAATTGGCGATTTATTAGGGATATGAATACAAATCGACATGATCATAGATTTGGGTTACAAGTTTTGAAAATAAACTAGTATCTACCTGTTTTTAATTAACAACAAAAAGTCTTTGATATATTCGTTGTATCTAATCTAAAAATGATTTTAATTTTGATGAAAAGTAATTCGAACGTAATCAAATTACTATGTATGTTTGTATAAGCAAATTAATTTGTGCAACAAATACAGGGTGGCATACATCGACGCATAAACTGAAACCATGAGTTCAACATAATTATGATGCTAGACTTTTTTTTGTGGATTAAAAAAAAAACTCTGCTGTTTCATCGAAAAGTACCTACGCATGGCAGATCAGTTTTTATTTATAACCGAGAAAAAAACCTTTCAGAGTCATGTAAGTACTGAATCCGTGATTCTATGTTTTCATGTATAGTAGCGCTCATAAGTCCAGTAGCAATCTCACAAAGCACAAGATTGACTCTTTGGTTTCACTTACGACCTTCTTCCTTATGCTGTTCCTATACTATAGACACGCACCCACAGGCACTTTGTCTGTAATTGATAGTGGTTCATAATTTCAACTAAACTTAGAGCACGCTAGCTTAGTCGTTACCGTGTTATAGGAGTGATTCTGGCGAGCCGTGGGTTCGAATCTCACCTGCGGTTTACTTGATGTTATTATTTACATACATACACGCACGCTTTCTTCCCATGGGGGTAGGCAGAAACCACAGAACGCCACCTGCTACGAGCCTTACATACTCCTTTTGCCTCGTTTACGTTCATGCATCTGGTCATACACGCATGCCGGTTGCGAGTGCTACGCACCTGACCTTTCTGAAGAACATCACCAATAAGGTCACTATATAAAAACTACACACTACACTTATTACTTAAATAATATATATAGTTTTTGTTAATTTAAATAAAATTACTGTAGTAGTTCGATAATCACGCTTTGTTTGTCTCGTTCATCTTGTTTACATAAATAATAAAAGTTAGTAGGTAGACCTCAGAAAACTAATTAAATTATTACAATTTCTGTAAGGTAGATGCAGTTCGTCACGGCTATTCACCTTATGGAACATCATTGGCTTAGAATAATGACGGATGTTGGTTAGTGACGAATGTTTAAATGTGTTAGCGGTGTTGAGGTTATAATTTTCAAAATTAAATATTAGCATATAAAGCGTAGAAAGTGGATGTAATACAGCACAAATGTCTAATGAAACCGGACAATGTGTGAGTGTTACCATTAAAATATTACTTATTTTAATTAATATAAATCTAAATCAAATATTGTTAATCCTTTAACTCAGAAGTTGACGTATTAGTTTGAGGTTTAAATAAAAGAACCGAAAAATACAAAATTTATAACGATTATTTGTTTACATTAGTGAATGATGAGTAAAGTGTCATAAATATAATGTTATTTAATATATTTTTTCTTTATCATTATATAGTATTTTGCGAAGATATGTGTAATAGTATTCCATTCTTAGTTCTAGAGAAATTCTGTGAGTCTGTGGGTAATGAGATGTGAGAAAAAGGGAAGCATTGCTTATTTAACCTCTTAAATAAGCAGCGACGTCACATGTTGCATGAATAAGAAACAAATGGTTTCATACCAAGGAGACATTTTGTTGGATTATTTAACACGTCATTATAAACCGTTCGCCGTTCGCACTCTACGCTAAAGGGTTGCATCACCGAAGAACAGCAAAAAAAAAATGTATTGATTAATTTTTTGAGATGTACACGTTACCCGTGACAAGTAATTTTACGTACTTATGACCGTCAAAATACCGTTAATTGCACATCTCATAAAACTATGTTACTAATTTTACTATGTCAATGGTTTTCTTTTGCAAGATCCTACTTACTATCGATGCAAAGCACTTCAGTAGAAAGCCACCGATCTTTCAAATGACTTAAAACGTTTGAAAATTTGTCTAGAAGAATTTGAAAGGTATCGACATGAATTTGAAAATTTGAAACTGGAAGCAAATAGTGTAGCAGAAAAATGGTCCATCACCCCTGAATTGTCTAAAACTCGTCAGAGGAAGGTAAACGCCATTTTGATCAGCTTTGCGAAGATGAGCGTCTCCAAGATCTGGAAAGTTTGTTCAAAGTGAACATATTTTATCGAGTATTGGATATCATTATAAACCAACTGAAATCGTGTTCCGTTCCAATGAATGAAGTTGTTTCCAGCCTTCCACTTAAAAAGTTTAAATGACACTGATCTATTAAAAAAAAGCTCTAGAATTTGTTTAGATTTATAAAAAAGACATTTCTGAATCATTTTCCAGAGAAATTCTCAGTTTTCGATCCACTTTCAGAGACAAAATAGAAAAATCTTCGTGTATTAGAGTCCTTCCTGATTTAAAAATATTAAGAAATCCTTTGATGTCCTGCAGCTTTCCTGAAGTATGCACCTGCATTAATGTTATTTCTTACAATTCCTGTGACTACAGCTAGTGCTGAACGATCATTTTCAAAACTAAAGTTGATAAAAACCTATTTAAGAAACTCTATGAGACAAGACAGGTTATGTTACTTGGCTATTCTGTCTATTGAAAATTCTATTGCCCGATCTTTAAACTTTGATTTATTTCGGAACAGAAAGCTCGAAAAAAAGATTGTTCTTAATAAGTATCTTAGTGAAATTAAATTGTTAGATTTATTTCATTGTAAATGTATGAAGGTTTCCTCACGATGTTGTTCCTTCACCGAAAAGCTAGCGAATAGATGATGAATGCATTGAGATATTATGTTCTATCGATGAATGTGAAGTCTCCAATACGCATTGAGCTAGCGTGGGGACTACAGACCATTCCCTCTCGCCTAAGAGAGGAGGCCTATGGCCATTAGTGGGACATATACAACGTGTAATTAAGTACGCTGAAGATATCGAAGTTAATTAAAATTAAAATGATTAAACGTCATGACGATTTTTACTAATAGGGCCCCATCAGAAGAATTTGCCACGGGTCCCAGATGGTATAGTTTTGCCACTGATTAACATGATATTATGTTAACATAATATTGAGCTATAACCTCAATATTATGTAACCTATATTCACTAAAGCCAAATAAAATGTGAAATACTTAATGTAAACAAACTGCCCTTACATAACCTTAAAATCACTTATTTTGGAAATTCATGACCGAAACGTAATGTTTATGGTAAAAGAAATCTACTTAATTAAAATTAAAAAATCATTTCACGTGTCAAAATAATACAAATCGCTTCTAAGTTTCTCGCCCTAGTATTTCACATCTTATTCAGCTGAAGTAGTTATTATAAATAATCGTAGCGGTTTGTTAACTTTATGTAAAATATTATAAAGAATAAATGTGCTATTTTTGTTATCACTTTTAACGCATTTAAAAAAAATTGAAAACCCATACCTAATGCAATAACAACACAAAGCTTTTTGAATATTATTATAATTGCAAACAAAATAAAATAAAAAGCAAGACACTGCGTTGCATCTTAGAAGATCGAAATCTAAGCCGGCTGCTTCTCGGTCCAAAGCTTGGCGCCTACTGCTACCAGCTCATATTAGATTCGCTTGAATTTTAGCAATGCCATAAACTGGCCAGGCTACGCGCATGATGCGTGATCATGCGTGTGACCGTGTCTAACAAAAGCGACGGAAATATGCGTTTGTTTCGTGTAGTGCGATGCGAAACGCGACGATACGTCAGTGTGTGCGATCTCTGTGGTGTGTTGTTTAAACACATACAGTGCTGCAGTGGTACAGCGAGATCACAGCAATATGACTCTTAACGTGCCAGTCCACTTTTGAACGGTTACTGTAATGAATCCATGGTTTTGCGTCGATGTCCTCAATAGATTACTAATTTAAATTAAACCCATGATTTTCTTACTCTTGTTTAAGATAGAATTTAGTTTTTTAATACGTTATGTTACGTGTTTATCAAATTGGTACACCCCGCTTCAATTTGCCGTTCATACAAACTGTCAAGTAATGACATAAATTTGTGATTAGAATTTGAGATTAAACGGATTTAAGTTGGTCTCAATTAGACCAGGCTGTACAGAGGAATAAATAATTCACATTAACGCGGAACTCACGAAAAGGAAACCATATTTAATAATTACCTTTTCCAAATACCATAACATCAACTCATTATATTTTTCAACTAAAGTCAGTCAATCTCACACGATTCAACCAGTCCCTGGACAATCGACTACGCAATCCTAAAAGCACTATTTTCTTTACGACAATCAAGAATTACATGAAAGGGTCCTTTTCAAAATTATATTTAATAAACATCAAAATTTTATTAGTATTTATTTGACAAACAATTACACGCATCCTTTGTGATGATAATGGCGCTTATCATAACATTTTACGAGCTCCACCGGCCAGCGCACCGCGACTAGTGATGGGAAGTAGTGTCGATATCGAATTGAGATGCTTACTGTTAGATTCCTTCTTGAGGGATAGGATCAACGTCTTCTACCTGTTGCTAAACTACTGATTACTGAAACTAATTATGTTGATTGTTCAGTACATAAGGCAATCTAATTTCAAATTTCTTTTTTCAAGGTAAATATACCAAAACAATGATGACCCTGACAGCTCTTAAATGCGGGCTAGATGTGCTATTCGTGTTCAGTTTCATTAGTCAGATTCGCACTTAGAGAAATTAGCAAGTTTTTTTTTTTAAACCATTTAAGAGAAAAAGTTCGCGTCACACATCAAAGAAACAGCTCCAAAAACCATTAAAAGATCAACCGAAAAGGTATGCTAACAAACGAAAATTGCTCTAAAGGTCACACATAGTTATACCAATTTTCTTAATTGAATTTAAAAACTCCTATTATTATATTTGAATTTTCTAACATCGACTGATAATTTAAGTGGCGTGTCAAATCGATTTTCACGACCATTCGTGGTATACATATGTTTATCGATACAATTATCGATAATACCGTGCCATTGCATTTGATTTTTTAGTGTTGGATCCTGGTGCAAGCGCCTGCGCCTGGCTAACTTTTATTCACCGATCTTTAGGTACCCGAGTTTATAGCTTGTCGTAAATTATACGAAGGAATAAAGATGTTTTGTGAACGTGCAACGAAGCTGGGACGTTTCCATTTAAATTATTTTAAATACACTCACGGTTTAATGCGGCCGTATTTATAATAACCTTTGTGTTGTATCAATTTCGCTTTAATATTTGGCATCGTGGTGTCACGCTCTAACTTACTTGTTTGTTTTCTTCCTCCGTCGTGCATGCTGCCTCGATATCTTTCTGCGTGCTGTCTCGATATCTTTCCAATTTTGCTGATTTACATCACTGGTTTGAATATTTTTTTAGATTACATAAAAAAGAGTTACGATTTTAAGAGACACCGCAACTCAATCAAAAGATGGATTTTAAATAAATTATCCTTAACTAATTTCTACTTTTGAATACTCAAAGTACGCCACCATTGTCTCTTGAAACAAGAATTTATAGTTATTATAAGTTTATCTTCTGCTTAACTGCTAATTAGATGAGTTTAATTTGAAATAGAATGAATATTTAATTTATTTTACGAGCATGACGACGGCTCTGTATTACCAATTAGGTGTGAATAGCTATTCTATTATGAAAATCAGTTTTTGAACTACACAGTTCTTTTTTGTATGGGGAAGCGATTCGTTATTAAGATTCGATGCCAAGTCAAAAAAAGCACTGTACTTCAATAGTTCATCAGTAACCGTTTAAGGATAGCTCTGACAATAATTGTATTGAAATCGCTTACATAATACACCACTGGTTTAATGTGCAATAAAAATCATAATTTCACGAATACAACTCAAAATATTTAGACCGTAAATAATTTTCCAACAGTAAGATAAATAGTAAAAACCAATGCATCTTTGAATAATTTTATATGATTTAGAACATGTAGATTCTATTCTGTTCCATATTTATTTGACTAAGATGGTTATGATTCGAAAGTAGAAATGCAGGCACAAATGGGAATACCTAGTCACTGCGCACTAACTACACAAACAAAATACTCACTTCCATGTCTTCCATTCAGCCGTATTGCGCCAAAACATGTAACCGATGAAGTCATAATACATTTACAAACACTAATAATAAGCAATTAACTTAAAAACGAATAGTTCTAAAACACAAGAACACTAACCCGACTCCAATTAGTTGTAAAATTATTTACAGCGTACCCAAACATAAATTTTTATAGCACCATACACTGATTAGTATAACGAGCAAGATACTGTTTGATGATCGAATTAACATTTTATAGAAATTAATCGATTCTCTATTTATATCGATTATTGTATCGATATGCCATAAACGTCTAGTTATCGCTAATGGTAACATATGGGATGTGGCAACTGTTATAGTTTCCTGTTTTGTGTTTTAATCAGTTTTGTTCGGTGAAATGGATGAATTGTTTAGCTCGCTAGTTGAGGAGACATCACAAAATATAAATGAAATCCTTTCGAATGTGTCATTAGTTAGGTAATTAAAATAGATAAGGTTTTTTTTTAAGGGCCGATCATATTATATCACAGTCGTTAGACGCTTGGGTCTGGAGAAGACTATTCCATCCTTTAAAGACTGACGCACATTTGAGCGGGTCGCGCCGCATTGCAGACATCCTTCATCACCTTCGACCATTTTGTATGAACCATGGAGCTCGTCTGTCGAGTTTAGCTCGTTAGTCGAGGAGACATCACAAAATACAAATCAAATCCTTTCGAATGTCTCATTAGTTAGGTAATTGAAATAGATAAGGTTTTCTTTTATTTTTTTTTCTTATGGCCAATCATATAATATCACAGACGTTAGACGCTTGGGCCTGGAGAAGACTATTCCATCCTTTAAAGACTGACGCACATTTGAGCGGGTCGCGCCGCATTGCAGACATCCTTCGTCACTATCGCACATTTGTATGAACCATGGAGCTCGTCTGTCGAGTTTAGCTTGTGAGTCGTGGAGACATCAGAAAATACATATGAAATGCTTTCGAATGTCTCATTAGTTAGGTAATTGAAATAGATAAGGTTATCTTTCGTTTTTTTTTTCTTATGGCCAGTCATATTATATCACAGACGTTAGACGCTTGGGTCTGGAGAAGTCTATTCCATCTTTTAAACACTGACACACATTGCAGACATCCTTCATCACTTTCGCATATTTTGTGTAAAGTTATACCAAAGGTGGGCCGCAATGCGCTTTGTTGTACTGAAGTGCAATGCGCTGAGGCCCGATGGGGCTGTAATGTGCGCTTAGCTTAAAAGACTTCATCTGCCTGGCCATTTCCTCAACTATGTTATAGTATAGTATTTTACCTGAAGCACATGAATATATGATCTCTACACCCAGCTTGGTACCTGCAGGGTTTTCAGACTACCCTTCGGTCTTCTATCTACCCTTAACGACTGTTAAAGAAATATATGAGTATGTTATGTTATGTTATTGACGTGTAAAAGTGTTTGTACAAACCTATTTACGAAAAAAAAAAATACCCCGGACCAACTGCTTTATGTGCTTGCCGAGAGACGTAGGGATCGCGATATGTAATGGTCACCTATTCACGGATTGACCTTGGCAAGCATTGCTTAACCGTGCGGCTGTTATTAGATAGCCACAAGCCCCTTCACGCTTAGCTTAAAGGTGTCTTCCAGAATGGTGATGATGACATTTTTTTTGCAATTTTTAAGTTTAAAAAAAAATTGTTTCCAAATGGTGCAAACAAAATAATTAAAATTGTAAAAGCTTATTAAATTGCCTACTAAGAAACGTTTTAAAATGAGTGTTAGACAAGGATAGCGCTATCGTAGACGTGACGTCACGACTATGTTACTTCATACTAGCGCAATACATTGTGCGTACCGCGGGACAAGGAAGGGAATTATCCCATCCAAAATCTTTGAAAGCGTGTAGCTTCTTCATATTTGCATCTATTTAACAGGTTTTTTTCGATTATCTAATTTTTACTATGCTTCCAGAAAACTAAACACTTTGACGTAAACACCAGGATATCGATTATAATTATTTATGATTAAAAACATAACATTCCAGTCCTTGAAAGCGCAGGAAGAACATTGCAATGACGTAGGTACTCAAGTGTCAAACTAAGTTCCTAGTACCTTCAATGCAACGTTATTAATTCTGTTCAAGCCTTTTGTTCTTTGCGAATTATAATTTGAATTACGTCAATCCTGAAACTATTTGCAGTTCACGTTATTGACCCCTGAGCGTTGTTTGAAAAACCTTGAAGAGCCAATAGGTATGAATCACTTATTGAAACTTGTTCTAAAATTAAAATCCACCAAGTAGTTCAAGATCGTGAGAAGTGATAAATAGAAAGTGATACAAAAAACGAAAAAAATATATATAAAAAATATTTTGATCAGCTGGACCCGTCGCTATTGAACCCATAGGTCCACTTGAGCATATAATTTATTTTCTTTTTTTTATTGGTTATCTGGACCCATATTCAAATATATAAAAAAAAACATCTGTTGTTTAAAGCTACCCGTGGATACAGTGAAGCGCAAAATTGGTTAGTCAAAATATAATAAAACGCAATTCAATTAGGTTTATACGTTTAAATTCTCAATCAAAATCGCAACTATGGGTCCAGTCGACCTATTCAAAACGTTATTGGGTTGAGTGATCCTTCCGTTCCATTTCGAGTGGATCCAGTTTTCCAAAGACTCGTAAGCAATAACATCGTCATATACTCAATACCATCAGAAGGTACCTTTTTGTTTACTAAATGTAAATAATTGTATTAATTATGTACATTATGCAAACTTGATTATAGAGTACAATTAAAGTGTTTTATTAATTGGTGTCTTTAATTAGAATTTACCCGTTTGAAGAAGGCGAGTTTTTGTAAAAAAAAAACTTATAACGCTCTTAAAAGAAAGCCGTGTAGGCTTGCCGCGGTTGGTACAGGGATGGGTGAACATCTTAACATACCAAGACCCCTCCGTGCCTCGGAAAGTACGTTAACTCTCGGCTGTCATTCGTGGATCTTTGACAGTCGTTACGGGTCGTCAGAAAACCCGAAAGTCTGACAACTTGTCTTACCAAGGGGTATCGTATTACCCAGTAAATTGGTTGTTTAGGTCAGATAGGCAGTCGCTCGACTACTAGGTAGGCAGAGGATGATAAGCGTTCCTTTGAAATATGCAGAGGAGTACCTGCCAGCTTCAGTGGAAAACCCAAGTTCTTTAAGCTCATATTAAGCACGTTTTGGATTTGACTGAAGCCACCCTGAAACCACTTTACCCTTTGCAAATAAAATACCATTTTCACCTAATAATCAGGAATTAATTACCAAGAAAATTTAATAAAACAGCCATGTTAAACCAACAATTTCTTCGCATAAAACATCTTTTACGAATTAACTTTTAACTACTAATAACACATTAGATCATTGACTATCACAACAATGTATTTTCAAAGCGTTTTTAGGGTTCCGTATACCCATTGGGTGCCAACGGGACTCTATTAACATTGCGCTGTTCGTCCGTCTCTCTCAGATCTGTATTTTTTTAACCGTATTAGAGACACTAACACAGAGTGTGTACCACTATGGACGCTTTAACAACAACAATTAGATATTTTTTTTTTAATATATGTAGATTATGTAGTGTTGTACTGTTAAATATTGTACGATGGTTGAGAGCAGTGATAGCCCAGTGGTTACGGCCGCGACTAATGAATTGTAACACGTAGGTCGTAGCCCGTTCGAACCCAGTCAGGCACTTTGAAGGTGAAGGAAAACATCGTGAGCAAACCGGCATTTCTTAGAAACAAAACTTCGAAGACATGTGACTTAAACCAACCCGCACTGGGCCCGCTTGGGGGATTACGGCCCACGCACTCTCTCAGAGAGGAGGCCCGTGTCCCAGAAGTAGGAATATAACAGGCTGATTTTGGTACGGAACGCTTCGTGTGCGAGTCCGGCTCGCACTGAGCCGCTTTTTCTTGTAATAATTACTTGCAATGTGCAAGTTTAGTAATTAATCGGCATGGATTCAAACCCTATACTTGAAAGGCACCGCCACCTTTACTTAATCGTAGTTACAACAGCCATTATCAACATGTGCATATAGTCGTATGGTAATAACTTAAAGCTTTCTAACTTAGCAATAGCTTGGCAAAGGTCGTGTTTGTAAGTTGTTGATATTTTTTAAACAGTGTTACCTTTACCAGAGTCAAAGGTGTTTTGTCTGATGTAAGCTTTGCACGAACGCGAGGATAAGGCTTATAAGCCGGTTCGCAGGAAAAGCAAAAAAGTAGGTAAGTACACAATAATAATAGGTCAATATAGTTTCTAGTTTCATGTGTACTTTTTCGTTCGTTACCCATATAATATTAACTTATAAGGCTTTCTATTTGACATCTTTAGGCGACAGTTATTGTGCTTGACGATAACATTGAAATCAAAATTCTGTAGGGATAGTTGTATTTTCGATTATAAAACCGTTCGCATTCTACGTTTTGTAGGCCTTGTAGACTGTAGATTTCTTTATTTATTTAATCACTCTATACATAAAAATATCCTTACAGGCTAGACCCTAAAATTTTAATAGTTCCACTGTTTTAACCACACCATACCATATTTGTAGACCATTTTCATTTTTATGTTCATCCCTGGTACTTGTTAAAAGGGTAGCCTACAATACTTATTTACACTGTGATTTAAAAACCTTGTAAAAGCCAATTCTTTTTAAAAGAGTGACCTTGGAATTTCTTACCGGCTCTTCTCCATAGGAAACGACCAATATTGTTACCGCGCCTAGCTTCTGACGTTTCATAAGTCCCATGTATGTTTACATGCTTATGTGAAATAAAATATTTTGTTTTGATTTCATTTGGTTACGTTTACGTCACGCGTTCTTGTTAGGGCTCTGCACCCAAATTCCGTTGAGGCTCCTACGTAAAGGCGCGACACGCGACGCGAATCGCGGACGACACAAAAGCGCCGCTCGTCGCGAGACACGCGGTGCCATTAACTCCCTTTATACCAAGTTCATTGGGGTCCGCGAAACATGTCGTTTTTCTTTATACTTCTCGGAAAAGACCCCCCTGTTTCTATCCAATATCTTTCTACTGACATCAGAATACGTAGTTGCTTCAAGATATGTTTTGCACGATTCGTCTGTAACGTACGACAACTTTAATAATGCAATGAATATTGTTGGATTGTCAATGTGAATGGGTGTTGTTGTTGGGTGTTGTTTTGGATGTTGTTGTTGTGTGTGGATGTTTGTGATGTGAGATTGTTGGTGTGTTGTACTCGTACAATAAGGGATTACGCAGATTTGAGCGGGACTGCATCATTTTCGTATATTTTGTATAATCCATCGCACACTGCAGGCGAGCTGGACCGCGTTTATTGTATGAAACTATGTTGCACTTTTGCTGTAAAGTGCGTTAACTTTCAATACAGTTTCGACGCGACAGCGCGACACAAAGACACCGCGAGTCCCGCGACGAACGTTGCCTTTCTGTAACGCTGTCGCGTCGCTCCTGTTTGTGGGAGCCTTTACAAGTATACGCGCCATCTGTATTTCCACAGAGTGATAGTCTGACTGGAGACAGTCTTGACTCCGATTTTAGGTAGTGTAGGTACATAGTTACCATAGCTATACCGTTAATCGAATAGAAACTACAAACATCTTTAATCGCTAATCCGATACTAAAACGTTGGTATGAGCAATGGAAGTTTAGGCAGGACATGACAAATTAATAAAAGAAGAGTGTGCAATTAGAGTTTATAAAAATAATTATTTTAGGATTGTCAGATCGTGGTTTTCGAGGCGCGGCGCTGTCCGCGCTGTGTCCTTTTGGCAATTAATAGACCCGGTACCCAATTAACGGACTTATAGAAAGTTAGCAGAAGTTATGGAGTCCGTTAACAATTTTTAAAGTTAACTTAATCGTATAAGTTAATCCGTTACTCGAAATGTTAACTTCGGTAAATTTTAACGATTTAGGGATTAACTTACTTTTAGGATCTGGTTTGCCTTGATAATTACCGAGTTATTATAGTACCGTAATATGAAAGTTTTTGTGTTATTCAAGTATTTCACACCATCGCAATTTGAAAAAATGTTTGATTCAAAGCAGGCTTCATATTTAACTGTTTTCATAAATTCAGCAGTGCCTCAAGACGAAAGTCTTTGATCAGTGCGTGTTGCCAGTGATGACATTTGGCACTGAAACGTGGTCGCTCGACCTGGGCCTTATTAGACGGCTGAAAGTAACCCAAAGGGCAATGGAGACGGCTATGCTTGAAGTTTCCCCGACATAATCCGAAGAATTGCCAAGCTTAAGTGGCAGGGGCAGTGCTCGTGGAACAGCTGGCCGATGGGGCCGAAAGGTTCTGGAGTGGCGTAGCGTTGGAAGGCCTCCCACGAGGTGGACCGATGACCTTGTGAAGGCTGCAGGAATCCGCTGGATGCGGGAAGTACAGAACCGTTTAAAATGGCGATGCTTGGGGAGGCCTATGTCCAGCAGTGGACGTATGAAGATACCATTGAAGATCCTACAATTTAGTTTTAAAGTAAGAAGGGATTATTCCGAAAGACGTCCACTGCTGGACATAGGCCTCCCCAAGCATCGCCACTTTAAACGGTTTTTAATTTCCAAGTTACAATTTAATAATAAACAAAAGCATTTTAATTTTCGTATTAGGAACAGGAAAAAGCAACCAAGCTTAAGTGGAACTGGGCCGGACACGTTTGCCGCATGTCGAACGTGGGCCCAATCTACCACCATGTGGGTCCCCGAAAACGTCCGGCGACATCGAGGCAGACCCAGGCGAAGGTGGCGGGACGAGCTTGACGCCTACGGGCAGGATTGGTCCACACTAGCTCAAGACAGAGAAGAGTGGAAAGGAGAAAGAGTGTTCTTTGCCCTGCAGTGGGACAACATAGGCTAACTAAAAATTAATAGGTTTTACAAGTTAAACATCAAGTCAAACATTTCCAGTATAAGCTAATTTCGCATTGTATAGGATTTCCGTACCATGAGACATTTATTTATTTATTTATTTTTTATTTATTTAAACATGTAAAGCTTGATATGTAGCCATGTGTACAACAAAACTCTATGGTACCTACATAATTATAACAGAAACCCCTTTCCAATTATTAAATTTGGAGTGAAATTTTTATGCAATATTTTCTACAATTTAACACAGTCATATGGTGGCAGCACAGTCGGACTGTGGCTCATCGGAGTAAGTTGGAACCTGACTAAGTTGGACCTTTTTTTTTTTTTTTTTGTTGCCGGGGTGGAAAATCCTCATGGATGTTCTCCGCCCTGGGGCGGGCGGAGGGGTCTGTCAGACTCTTACTGACTAAAACCACCCCGGTGTTCCATCTCACACCTACGCCGGGGTCGCGGGAACGCACAACCCCGCTGGCACCACATTCTTCCACAACCCCGGCTGGTGCCGGCCCGCTTGCGCGGGCCCCGTCTCGGGCGGGGGGAGTGAGGTGTACTCCCCCCGCAACGTCTGTGAGCGGCGCGCGCGGAACACTACGCGCGCCGCCTTCTCGGGTCCTGATGTTGGGGGGCGACGGATGTCTCCGAATCCGTCGCCCCTGGACCCATTTAGGGGAGCCGGAAGAGGCGTTGTCCGCCCTCCTCCGACGCCCGGTGCGTCTGCTGCGGGCCGGGTCGAGAGTCGAGATCTCTCTCTCCCTTTCCGCAGCCTCCTTCTGCGAGATGACCGTTTCGCAAAAGGAGACCACTGCGTCCCAGGACTCTGCGCCGCCGACCATCGCGTTCACGATGGCCGGCAGCGACAGTTCGTTGCCTACTTCGGTGATGAGGGCACGGCGCGGCTCCTCCCAAGCGGCACACTCTGCCAGCGTGTGCCGCGCCATGTCCTCCCGGCAGTCGACGCAGTGGTGACACCGGGCGTCCGGCTCCCTGTTTATGCGACACAGGTACTTCCCGAAGCAACCATGCCCCGAGAGCACCTGCGTCGCCCGAAACGTCAGGGAGCCGTGCCTTCTCCCGAGCCAGCGGTCGAGCACTGGCCGGATCGCCTCGATGGTGCTGAGGCTCGGCGGTAGGGCGTGACAGCCTCACCCGCCATTCCGCCATCAGGACCTCGCGGAGCTGCAACCGATGCTGCTCGATATGTTGCTGCATCGGTCGGTCGCTCGCCCCGCTCCCGCCCTGCCTCGCGCCACTGGTACAGTGACGCGAGCAACTTCGCCACCAGGTCCCAGAGCGGTGATCCGGCCAGTGCACAACCCGCCTCGAAGGAGATCGTGCGATACACCCGAATGACTCTGACGGCCATCGCCCGCTGCGGCTTGCACAGGACAGCTATGCTGCCGGCCGTCAGGTCAGACGCCCAGATTGGCGCTCCGTAGAGCGCCATAGATCGCACGATCCCCATATAGAGCCGCCTACAGGCGGCGCTCGGGCCCCCCAGATTGGGCAGCAGCGTTGCCAGCACCCCGGCCGCGCCCAACAACTTGGGCGACAGCCGCCGGAAGTGGGGTCCGAAGTCCCACCGGCTGTCGAGCACCAATCCCAGATATTTCATGGTGGGCTCGACAGCGATCCGGACCCCCCCGACCACAATGTGTGATCCGGCCGGCGGCGCCCGCCGGTGGCCATGAAACACCATGGCCTCCGACTTGTTGAGGGCCACCTCCAGGCCGAGGCGCCGTATGCGGCTCACCGTGAGTGAGACCGCCGCCGTCGCGAGCAACGCTGCCTCCCTGTGCGAACTCCCCCGGGCCGTGACCAGCGTGTCGTCCGCGTAACACGTCAGGTCCGCGCCCGGCGGGAGCTCGCCCCTCAGCACCCAGTCGTACCCGATGTTCCACAGGAGCGGTCCCACGACCGATCCCTGTGGAACACCGCACGATACTTGGCGCTGGTTTCCGCAATCACGTCCCATGTAGGTGACACACCTCCCCGCCAGATAAGCCCCAACGATTCGGCGGAGGTAGAGAGGCACCCGATGATAACGCAGTGCCTCCCGTATGCAGCTCCAGGGCAGGGTGTTGAAGGCGTTGGAGATGTCCAAGGACACCGCCACCACCACCCCGCCCCGGGACACTGTTTCCTCCGCCAGGACTCTCACCCTCGACACAGCGTGGATGGTAGAGCGCCCATGCCGAAAGCCGAACTGGCTCTCGTCCAGGTCCGGCCCCTCTCTGCACAAGTGGCCGACGAGGCGGGCTGCGAGTATGCGCTCGAACAGCTTTCCCACCTCGTCGAGCAGCACTATGGGCCGGTACGCAGACGGCGAGTCGGCAGGGCGCCCCGCCTTCCTGAGCAGGACCAGAGGTCCAATCTTCCACAGACTAGGAAACTGGCCCCGCTCAAGGCACGCTGTGTAGAGTCCTCTCAGTTGGGGCTCCAACTCCTTCAGAGCGAGGGCCAAAGCCAGGCCGTGAATTCCGTCGGGCCCCGGAGCCACGTTCTTGGCCCGGAGCCGCATCACGGCCGCCCTCATCTCTGACTGTGTCACCTCTGGGACGCTGATGGCGTTCTCCTCCTCCTCCTCTGCAGACTCTGCGGCTGCGGGCAAAGCCATCGGTGGCGGAACATGCTCCGCTCTCACCGGGAAGAGGGCTGCTACCACTTCCTCCAGCAGCTCGGGTTGGAGACTCTCCGTAAGTGGGGGCGCCGCGGCTCGAAGTTGCCCTCGAACCGTTTTATACGGGCGCCCCCACGGATCCCCGTCCAGAGTCTCCAACATCCTCTCCCGGGATCGCGTCCTCGCCTCGACGATGGCCAGCCACAGAGTCTGCTTTGCCGCGCGGTACACCTCATACCGCGCGGCCTCCTCCTCGGGTACCCGACGACGTCTCCTCCGGTAGCGGGTGTACCGGCGTCTCACCGCCACGCATGCGACGCGCTGCGCGATATCGGCGGACCACCAGTACACCTGGCGCCTTGCACCCTGTGCGTGGGCGCGGGGCATGGACGCGTCGCATATCTTCGTCATTGCCCCGCGGAACCACAGCGCCTCCAGCTCGACGTCATCGGGTCCGGTCGTTGCTGACCCCCGGAACCAGGCCTGAGCAATGGCTGCCTCCTCGAGAAGCTCCCTGTCGATGCGCTTACGTGCCCAGCGCGGGCCGTCCGAACGCGGGACTGATGTTCTGCGGCCGCCAGCGGTCTGGGCGGAAACGTTGAATCGGATATATCGGTGATCCGACAACGTCTCCACCTCCGCGGCGACACGCCAGTCGCGGACACGGCTCGCGACAGCAGGGCTTGCGAACGACACATCCACTATGGGCTAAGTTGGACCTCCATCGGCCCAATAGGCTTCACAGTAGCTAAAGCGCGGTCACTGTCAGACTGCATAGAAAAGAAAGAGAAGCGCGATGACACTACGCTGGTAATTTATTGCAAAAAATTAAGCCATTATCTGTTTACAAAAAATCCATTGATCGGACTTAAAAAAATAAAACACTGTTACATTAATATGCTTGTAGAATAATCTGACAAAAAATCAGAATGCTTTCACGTATGTTAGTATAGTTTTTAAGAGTTAAAAGAAATTTTTAGATGTATCTTTGTGTTTTTTTTTCGTATAAAATAAGTTGTATTATGTTATCAACACACTATTTAACTAGCATATATCCTGAAGTGTGATGTGTTTTTCCAATTTTGGTTGTGTTTCCTTAAGAGATTTCCAGGTGGGCCATGTCAGTTGGTAGCCAGCTGAAAGCTTTCAAATTAGGCAATTGTTGAATTAGGGCAATAACAAAATTAGTCAACATTATTCATGACACGGTCTTTTAAATCATTGAATACAATTGAATGACCAAACATTGAATTCAAATTAAGTTACTAGGATTTCCTGTGTGAATGCATTATTTCTTTATTGACATGTCTTATATAAGCGTGAGTATTGCAAAATAAACTATCATCGACTATTTGCATAGGTACAATAGGTAGGTATTATTTGCATCAATTGCTGCCAATTAACTGTAGTTCGAAAAGTTATCCTCTTGAATTTTGACTTTGGACATGTTTACGTAACACATAAATTATCCACTTGATTAAGGAAAAAATCCAATAAAGGGGGGGTAATCCTCCTAAAGAAAAGAAATTAATTAATAAATTAATTTTAATTTAAAAAAAATATTATTAATAAATAATTGATTTATAAAATATATATCTAAAATATAAAATAAAAAACATATAATTTCGATAGATACTAAATTATATAATTTACAAAAAAAAATGATTACTCATAATCAACGTGGTTTCACAAAAACTAATGATCGCGTTAGGTTGGGGTTACACACAGACAACGCCAGGCAACGTAAGTTTTGGAAATATTTTTGGAATTATTTATCTTATTTATTAAACACGTGTATGTGACGTGATCCCACGGGAACGTGATACCGGGACAAAAAGTAGCCTTTGTCCTTTCGTTCAGTGATTTAGGCGTGAAAAGGTAACATACAGACAGACAACTTCGAATTTATAATATTAGTATGGATAGGTAAGAATTTTGAGAAACAGAGCAATCCGGAGTGGGTTGCTCTGTTTCTTGCTATACCAAGTTTTTCTATGACCAAGTTGAACTGAAATTACAAAGTGTCCCAAACAATCTTCACTTCTTTCGTTACATACTTTTCTATACAGAAATCAAGGAATTAAATTAAATCGTAGATAGTTTTCTAAAATGTAATTTCTGTAGAAATAATTGACGAAACAGCAAAACACTTTGTTCGAATACGTATAGACTCATTAAACAAAAAAAGTAAATAATTAAAAAACAGACGAAATGTTTTCATTCTGAGTTTCATTCTGACTCTTGTGATACAGGAACTCCTAGTACAAGAGCCAGAGCTTGACAGATGTTTGTATCTTGAAGTGAAAATAAAGAAATTATTAATATCATCCAGGTACAATGTGTTCCCGCCTTAACAAGCGGACAAGATGAATCCGTAGCCGAGTCGTCATCATCCAAATTAAAACTAATTTATGTTGATTGAATTGATAATAGAAAACTATCAACACAGCTCGGAACGGCGCTTATGTTGTGTGCTGTTCCCAAATAAGCCACGGGTTTTTTAATAGTCTCAATAGACCCTGTTATGATATTAGGTAATGTTATTTTATGAATATCGTAGAGAGAGAATTGGATAAACGTCAGTCGCGATTCTTATCTTAGGAATATCTGCAGTCAGAAGACGGAAATTCTGATAGTAATTAAAATACTGATAACCAGCAGCGCCTTTTTTTTTTTTTTTTGTTCCCGGGGTGGAAAATCCTCATGGATGTCCTCCGCCCTGGGTCGGGCGGAGGGGTCTGTCAGACTCTTACTGACTAAAAACCACCCCGGTGTTCCATCTCACACCTACGCCGGGGTCGCGGGAACACATTATTCTTCCACAACCCCGGCTGGTGCCGGCCCGCTTGCGCGGGCCCCGTCTCGGGCGGGGGGAGTGAGGTGTACTCCCCCCGCAACGTCTGTGAGCGGCGCACGCGGAACACTACGCGCGCCGCCTTCTCGGGTCCTGATGTTGGGGGGCGACAGATGTCCCCGAATCCGTCGCCCCTGGACCCATTTAGGGGGGCCGGAAGCGGGCGTTGTCCGCCCTCCTCCGACGCCCGGTGCGTCTGCTGCGGGTCGGGTCGAGAGTCGAGATCTCTCTCTCCCTTTCCGCAGCCTCCTTCTGCGAGATGACCGTTACGCAAAAGGAGACCACTGCGTCCCAGGACTCTGCGCCGCCGACCATCGCGTTCACCACGGCCGGCAGCGACAGGTCGTTGCCTACTTCGGTGATGAGGGCGCGGCGCGGCTCCTCCCAAGCGGCACACTCTGCCAGCGTGTGCCACGCCGTGTCCTCCCGGCAGTCGACGCAGTGGTGACACCGGGCGTCCGGCTCCCTGTTTATGCGACACAGGTACTTCCCGAAGCAACCATGCCCCGAGAGCACCTGCGTCGCCCGAAACGTCAGGGAGCCGTGCCTTCTCCCGAGCCAGCGGTCGAGCACTGGCCGGATCGCCTCGATGGTGCTGAGGCCGGCGGTAGGGCGTGACAGCCTCACCCGCCATTCCGTCACCAGGACCTCGCGGAACTGCAACCGATGCTGCTCGACATGTTGCTGCATCGGTCGCTCGCCCCGCTCCCGCGCTGCCTCGCGCCACCGGTACAGTGACGCGAGCACCTTCGCCTCCAGGTCCCAGGGCGGTGATCCGGCCAGTGCAAACCCGCCTCGAAGGAGATCGTGCGATACCCCCGAATGACTCTGACGGCCATCGCCCGCTGCGGCTTGCGCAGGACAGCTATGCTGCCGGCCGTCAGGTCAGACGCCCAGATCGGCGCTCCGTAGAGCGCCATGGATCGCACGATCCCCACGTAGAGCCGCCTACAAGCGGCGCTCGGGCCACCCAAATTGGGAAGCAGCGTTGCCAGCGCCCCGGCCGCGCCCAACAACTTGGGCGCAACCAGCAGCGCCTGGTTTGACCAGCCAACAGGAAAATGCTTACGATAATAAGAGAGTGTCATTGGAAATGTCAATGTAGGTCTTCCTTTACGAAACATTTTAACCTCTTATGGTAGGACTATTTAATCAGCATAAAACGTTTCCACGGCTGGGACACAGGCCCAGTGCGAATTTGTGGATGTCTCATATCTTAGATTTTTTTGTTCTACGACATTTATTTATTTATTTATTCACAAGGCAACTACAACGGGTGACAATCAATCGACCTGATTATCACCCAAACCGTAATCGCACAACCTGACCAGCAACAACAATAGCAATAATGACAACAACAGTATTTTAAAGCTTAGTTCACAAAATTATACAGGTACAAGGTCTGTGCGTCTGCACTCCGTCCGACTCACTTCTACTTAAGCAGGGAATGTGTAGGAGACCAAACAGAGACCAACACGCCACGTAAAGTACAGTACGTGGCGTGTTGGTCTCTGATATTTCTATACCTACAACTCGTAAGTCGCGGCCGTTATCACTGGGCCACTGCTCTTTAGTAGGACTGGTATTAGGAATATATTTTCTAGGTTGACAAATAGATTGTGGCGGCATCTACAACTCGACATGCGACGGCGTCACGCAAAATCCTGCATCGCGCAAGCAGAGTTTACCACGCAAGATATACACAACGTCCCGACACCGACATTAGCCTTCGGGCCGTTATCCACCAGACCCAACATCCGTCTGGTCGGAGGATCCTCCCTTTTTATGGAGGAGTGAACTTCACACCCTTTTCCTCATCCTCTAGAAAATATAGGGCATAGTTTTTAGACTAAGGCAGATAGTCTTTCATTCTATTGGTTTCTAGAAGCACTCCAGTAAGCCCCAAAAGGGTAGGCAGAGGTGAGTATGTTTCTCTAAACCCTTATTTCGCCAGTTAATTAAGTTTGTTCTCTTGTAACATTGTGAAAAAATTTGTTGACAGAATTGTGAATGAAATAATTACTGACTTCGTTTTGTTATTTGTTACTGACAATAGGACTATTTTAGCATGTGTCTCTAAACACACTGGATGCTGATGTGCAAGTAGGTTCGTACGAACACTTTTACACGTTAATCATATTTTTTAAACTAGATGAGATCGGCTTTTTCTATCTGACTACTCTGAGAAGAAAGGCCGAAACAAACTCAGAGGTCTCTTTTAAATTCCAGATATAATCTTGGTCAGATCATGTGAAGATCATGTAGATTGGTGCCTGAAACGGTCTTTTGAGTAAGGAACCACACAGATTGAGTGGACCTGTCCAGTCCGCCGTGCACGCAATTGTCAGTAATGCAGCTCAACTCAGAACTTAAGGAGCTCAACGATTCGACGAACAAAACCGAAGAAAGGATATTGTGTAGGCCGCATAAATTACTCAAAGTGAAAAATATTGAAAAAATATAACTGAAAAAAAAGACAAAAAAACTTCAAAACACAAAACCCATATTTCGCATAGTTAAGTTTGTTGTCTTGTAACATTGTGAAATACGTTATTGGCAGAATTGTGAATGAGTTAATTACTGACGTTGTTTTGTTCATAACAAAACGAGTATTTTGGCATGTGTAGATCTTTGACCTGTACGTCAGCGTTACACGTATATCATTTTGGGGTTGACGTCATTGGCAAAAATTGACAATGATTTATAGATAATTAAGCAAATGCGTTTTAACTTTTAACCTTTTTAATTTGAATTTGATTAATGTATCATCGATTGTTAACATTGCTTCGTTAGCTACCGTAATTAGGTAGGTAAGCAGGTACCTTATATGTTCTGGAGGACACACATATAAACAGACAGAAAGAAAGGAAAATAAAAATACGTGCTAAGGTTTAGTCTATAACAAGCCTTATGATTAGGCTTACTTTCTAGTAAATAATTCTAGATTATATTAAGTATCTAACGAACCGCCGAAACATTCAGGAATAAATAGTTTAAAAGATGGTGGCAACCGCATCTAAAATCTTTGTGAAGTTGAGAAGAACAAACGCGTTCACACAGTCAGACACGAACAGCGACTACAAATATAAACATTTATTCACCAAAAAAAAACTAAACACATTACAAGTTGTAAAATATGTACTAGAAACGTAGATAACCCTGTCTCTAAGACAAGTATAGCCTGTATTTTAAGAGACAGCTATAATTTATAATATGTAGGTATAGATTTAAATCTACAAAGTATCTTTCACCTAACAAAACAGTGATGTCAAAATATCTATTTTTGTAACTGATAGCTTTATGCAGTTTGGGGATACTACCGCCTTCCATACCTTTGTCACAAAAATCCTCAAACAGCCACCACAGGTCATAATCACAGTCATTATGCCACAGTTTCAGCCGGTCGAGTAGACAAACCGCAACTAATGGCCGCCTAACAACTGGCATCCAACAATTTGGACGCAAACCGCAGCCGTTGACTTGTGCTGGCAGTTTACCTGATTAACTCGAAACTGGAGTTTGTATGCTGAATGAGACGTAACTGTGTCACGATTTTTTTGGTGGTAGAACAAGAAATAGGTGTATTTTGTTCTGTTATTCGTGTTTTGCTTTTGAGAACAAGGTGTTTTAAGTTGAGGTTAGATAATATTTTGTTGAATCAGGTATGCTATGATTCGTGTTTATTACTTTGAACTTTTTGAAATTCTTATTCTGTTTTATTTTTAAAGATACCCATCACGTCTGTATTAACTGAATGGTTAGGCAGAGGTGAAATGATGCTCAAGAAGCACTACTAGCAATCTACTGAGCTACATGGCTAATCTTGTTCCAACAGTGGACAATGGGGGACCAACTGATGCCGCTTACTTCGATTTAAAAAAAGTATTTGATCTAGTAAATAATGATATTTTGCTCAAAAAGTTAGCGGCCTTTGGTTTCACTCCACATCTCCTAAAGTTTTTTGCAAGTTACTTGAGCGGTAGGCAACAGTACGTAGAATATGAGGGACAAAAGTCAAAGCCATATTTTACCAGGTCGGGGGTGAGTCAGGGCAGTAATCTTGGGCCTTTGCAGTTCATTCTTATGATAAATGATTTGCCACAAGTTGTTAAAGATGCCAAATGTTTGCTGTTTGCTGATGACCTCAAGCTGTCGCTGGAGATAAAAAAAGTGGAGGACTGTGACAGGCTTCAGAGAGACATAGACTGAGTGGTAGCCTGGAGCAAGGATAAAATCTTACAGTTCAACAGTTCAAAGTGCGTTACAATCACTTTCTCTCGCGCGCGCACTCCTATTCTATATACATATAATATAGACGGGTTACCAATGGCTAAGGCTAAGGAAGTTAGGGACTTAGGGGTGCAGTTCAACACTGAGTTAACGTTTCGTGATCACGTCACAAGCTGTTGCAGAAAAGCCTACCGTAATTTAGGTTTTATGCTCCGTATGGTGCGTAGTTTTAATAACATTAAAGCGGTTATCGCATTATACAACACTTTAGTTAGAAGTCAGTTAGAATGTATCGCAGTCATTTGGTCTCCACATGCATCTAAATATAGGCTCATGCTGGAGAGAGTACAGAACAAGTTTGTGAGGTACTTGTACGTACGCTTGTATGGTGTATACCCATTTTATCCGCTTATGTACCCGACTTTATTTATTTTGGGTATGGTTGGATATAACGAACTGAGGGTCAGGAGGGATCTCGCACTCATCTCGTACCTATTCAAAGTACTTCGAGGGAAGGTACATAATGCGGACATATTAGGGCACATAGGTTTGTGTGTTCCAGACAGGTACGTGTGGCGACGACGAAAGCCACGGCTGCTGGAAGAGCCGCGCGCTCGGACCAATCTTCTAAGTGAGGCGCCACTGACGCGTGCACTCCGCACTCTCAACCTCATAGCTGTTCACACGGACCTTTTCTATTGTTCTCTGAGTGAGTTCACAAAGAACGCATTGTATGTTATAACTTACAAAATGTTATTATTATAATAAGTTAGGATATGTACACTATCGCAATAGGTTACCCTGTAATGATAGATGTAAGTTGGATAATAAATAAATAAATAATTCCGTTCTGATTCTTATTTAAATGTTAAAATATACAAATAAACCTTAAATGCTTTAAATGATGCTGAAAACAGAATACAAATCCATTGTTTAGTTTAGAACTAAACGGCCGCGAAAAAGATAGACAAGAAAAACAACTTTGTTTTGAACTTACTATAGATTATTTATTTATAGATTAACTATTAAGTATAGATTCGAAAGTTTCTTTACTCAGGTAGATCTTGTATTCGTTTGTTTGTTTGTTTGGCATCTCGCAGGTCAACCTATGAGGTTGTCGTCTGCTTAAGCGGACTTGCCTGTGGTTGCCCTAATAAATTAAGGCCTCCAGCCAGGACTTAAACTTAATGCTAACTAAAACTAAGCGACAACGCTAAGGGCACCCCCTGTGGGGTACGAACCTCGGCTTAGGGCGTCGCTGGAAGAGGGCAGCAAATGACTAGCTGGATCAGGATTGATATTATTTGATTATCTTGTATTCGTGCGACGATCGCTTTTAAATATGACTCGGGGTTAGGCCATAAGTAGTGGGACTGACAGACTGGTATGTCGATTAACCCAAGTGCCGTTTGCCTATCGTCATTAATAGATGCCTTTTTAATTCACTGACTACTGTAGGTACCTTTCTTGTTAAGGCAAACAATACAGTTTTTGTCTTTAGCGCCAACTCTACAAGAAACGAGTGCTAAAACTATAATCCATCTGAGCATAAAATTTCACAACTGCAAATTGCCATTTCAAATAATCCGTTTGCATAACGATAATTTTCTATAATAATTTCCATGTCCTAACAGTGATTCTTATTTTCTAATGGCTGCCGATCGGCAATTGTTTCGCCTCGATACACAAACCGATATCATTGTGGTTTCATAAATGGTTTGGGTTACGTTAAGAATATTGGAAAAGGCATTTCTTTGTTTATTTTACAATAGATCTTTTAGTATTTAAATGAGGATTTTGTAAGCTATTTGTGTTTTATTAACAGGAAGTGGAATAAGTGATCATTTGTTTGCTATTCTAAAGATGGTTGTGACGTGTGATCAATCTATGATGGGACTAAGTGAAACAACATTTCTATTATCAAATTCAAAGACATTTTAAATATTTTATGTATTTCAGTTTATAAATTTTGCTTGGAACATTTTGTATTGGCAATTATGTAATGTGTCACTCGTTCAACAAAGTTAAAAATTTTGTTAATTAACAAACCTTTTTTCCCTTTTGCTAAATCGTGGACAATGGTGTGGGTTACGTGTTTGTTAAAACTTAGTTTAAGTAGTTCTCTGTATTTTGTAGCATGTAACTGTTTTTTGTCCCTAATAAATAAATAAATAAATAAATAAATAAATAAATAAATAAATAAATAAATAAACCGACCACACCTTATTATACGGTTTCAGAGCTAAGTCTCTAGACTATCTCAAAATGTCCATATTATTCATGATTAAATTCAAATCTTTGATGTTGATGAAATAAGCACTTCAATAACATCTTTAGGACTTTTTTTTGTGGAAAAATACAAGTACCCAACAATATCTGTGTTTTTCAGGAACGAGGACGCAATTATTACTGAAAAGAAAAACTCGAATCAACTAAGTAGGTGTCCATATTTAAATAGCACTGAGAAAACAAATCTATTTTCAAACAACTTTTCAACTCAATAGCAACATTTCGTAGCTCACAGTAACAATTACGACTGCGACCGCGATCAATTGCCATCGCACGCGACTTCCTCGGAGCAACCGCAATCACGAACCAAATCGATTGAAACCATCGAGATGTTTGCTTTTGCTCTTATCTGTCATTATCTGTGGTGTAAAGTGGTTCTACTATATGACTTTTGACTATGGGTAATCAAGTACAATGAGTTTGAAGCACTTTTGTTTGGCAAATAAGGTCTGAAATGTATGTTAGAAGAAAAATATAATATAAGATAAGATAAATATTTAATAAAATAATACTGTGTGAAAATTATTTTGCTATTAGGTAGTTGTGAAATCAGGGCAATCTTCCGGGTTGCTTGCCATCTATCTTTGCGTAGTCAAAACCAACCTATCCTTATTGAGTTTGAAGAAAGTGTCAGTTAAAATTGAATCCATTAGTGCTAATCCATCTTTATATTCGTCATAAACAACAACAACAATATGTAAACATTTAAATGCAATCAATTTTATTTTGTGGTTACGTGGCCAGCTTATCAAAAGTCTAGACGCCATTTGTATCGGCCGAGACGTTCCGATTTCAAACAAATTTTAAACCAAGTTCTTTATAAATGTCATTTGTTTGTCGACTTCGGCGCGTGCCCGCTAATGGAAAGCTTTACCCAATGATTCGTTTTTGGAAAAAAATTAAGAACTGTCACGAATTGCTTTTAGATATTTTATTAAGATATTTTGGAATCTATTGCACAAAAAATAAGTTTTGAATTTGGTTGTGTCTAATGTACAGTTTGGATGATTCGGCCCGGGTTCGTGCTAACGTTATCAGCCAGCATTATTTGCTTCGAGTTTCGATGTTTCTTTTAACCTTTTTTCGAATTTCCAAAGAGTGTTTTGAATTAAAACATTATTTGCATGTTGTGAGCGAATTTAAAGTGCTTCGCGATTAATCGAAACACAATCGTGTTCGATTTAATCGATATTTATTTAGAAATCGTTCTAAATTACTTTGGGGAAGTAGTATATCTAAACTTTTAGATTTATATACAGGTATACACATTCTCTCTCGCTCAGCCGAAATAGAGGCGAACTTATCACCATTTCCTGAAAACTGAGAAAAACACACTACAAACACTGCAGTGCAATCTCAATCAAATGTTGATAGAATTCAGGTATCAAAATATTTCTTCGCTATTTTGCAGTCAGACATCATAGTTACAGGTTTTCCTTTAGCTGATGTCATAAATAATTTTGAAACTAAGTTGACAACATAATAATTTTCAATTGGATAATAATTTCAATCACGTTTCTTAATTCACAATTCGAATTAATTAGAATTCAATATTAGGGGTTTATTGGGCTATAAATCGTTATTAGACACATGTTTCATTAAATTATTTGCTGGTGCTTTTTCGCCTGCCAAACACGACTTCGGAAGTGAAGTCTTTCGTCTTTCATTGTAGGTTAATTTAAGAGCCAAAGTTCAGACGTAGAATCTGACTTGGTAATGATATTTAGTTTTTAGTTAGTAGCTCGGATAATTTAAATAGTTTCACGCATTTTTTATTTAACTAAAGTTACACGTAGACGATAGCAGGTTACTGTGCGAAAGCATGTACTTTTATTATCACTTCGTCTGTCTTTAAACTTCTCCTAATCCCGTGCCTAAAGTTCCTAAAGATTTTTAAAACACTGCATCATAAAAACCACATTACATAACTCCAAACATTAATGTCTAAACACAAATTCAATCAGCGACGTCTCAAGGCCAGGATTTGGAGTCATTAAACTTGATTCTTCTACAAAAAGCTGTATGACGAGCGCTTCGATCCACAACCCTTGCCTTCACGAACATTCAGCAAAAAACCTGAGATCTTCGATAACTCAATTTGGACCAATTTATTGCCGGACGGTAATAGGTGCAGCTACCTTGCTTTTTCTTAATTAGTTTTGGATGGACGTGACGATATGGTGGATTGTTAGGTGTAGGTGGAGTGTTGGTGCGTATATCCTAATTTTGAGTGTGGGACGGAGGTGAAAGTTGTCCTGTAAGAACAGTGTTTCGAGAGCGAGCAGAGTTTTGTTACTTTCACCTTGTTTTTCAGCCAAACATCATATTTCTGTCAGTTGTACTTACATAATGGTGCCATTTTGAACAGAAAATTAAAAGATTTGATAGTCTCACTTATTTTTTCCAGATGGATACTATAAGGGTATTCGAGTAAATGTGGACGATCGTTTGGCTCGAATGTCGTTATAATTAAGCATGCAACCTCAAACTTAACCACTTATGAAATATAGAAAACTCCATACAATTGATTGGTATTCTAAAAAAAGTGTTTTCTGAAATCATCAATCGGGGACGTATCAGTTGATCAAGACAGGCATTTGAAGCTTCAATCTTCGAACATTAAGAGCCGATTTCATCCATGTAACTGAACGCGTTCAAGAGCTGTAAGTCTCAAAATTACATAGAAAATAGTGATACTGACAGCTCTTAAGTGCTGATCGCGTTCAGTTTTATTGGTGAAATCCATCTTTTATAATTTTTATTTAGGGCGGTTTTTTCTTTGCTTTTATAATAGCCAATAATTTTGTTAATCGCTCACTGAAAAACTCAATAATTACCCGTTTTGGTTTTTAGTTCAAATTTCGTTTGTCAGTGAGGTGGTGCAGCTCGGGAGAGGTCTGTGATCAGCAGTGGGCAGAAACTCAAACTGTATCCGTAATAAGTGTTTCTAACACGGTTTTTTGAAACCGTTTTAAAAGAAACACATTTATAAATGTCACAGATACAATAATTTTACAGACCATAGTATACCTTTTTTATATTTGTTTTAATATGTGTACAAAAATAAGCAGTTTTAGGTATAATTGCACGGTACCGCAACAACTTTCGGCTGACAGACATACGCGGCGATGCCAAAACAGCCTCAATCCAGTCGAGATTGCGGCTATTTTGGCATCGCTGCGTTTACCTGTAACACATATTAACCCTGTTAACAGTTTTATATCAGTTACAAATATATTGCTGTTACACTTTTGTTGTGTTTGAAAAACACATTTACATATTTGATTCTGTTAACAATTCACAATGTTACACTTATATTTCTGTAACATTTATGAGGGTGTTTTTAAGTCTCTGGCAGTGGACTGCAAAAGGCTGAGTTGCTTGAATTGAGTCTCAGTCTCTATTTCAATATCCCATGAACTTTGAATTAGCCAATTAGAAGTATCAGCTACTTGTGAATAATATTGTAGGTGCGTTGTAGGACGGCCGGCGCCGGGTTGTCCTACTATATTAATTACTAAGCTTAATACCGGCCGGCAGGCTCTTGTTTCGCAAATCATCGTTGCTCATTAGTTCAAACATTGTACTGTCAGACGGTCAAGTGTTTCGGCGTTTGTTTTATAAGTTTAGACGGTTCTACTCTTTAAAAATCTCACCGTGAAAACATGATTATGTAAAGTGAGTTGTCATTCTAACCGTAAGTACGTGTTTGTACAAACCTACTCAGACGTTAAAAAAATTCAGATCTCAGTGTTGAACTGAGCATTGAGAATCCAATAGAGTGCATCGCGTCGAATCATAAGAGCGTCGAAAAAACACTGTTTGATGCTCAACTCTCGACGTTGTGCGATGAAGATCCGGTGCGCGAAAAAATCCCGTCGCGATATTTTTCGTCAGTGCGGAGGTGGACTTACAGAAATAAAGAATTTATAATTATTCAATTTACTTATTGACATCTAGCTTCAAGCTCACTTCACCTAAGTTTTCAAGATGAGATTCCTAGTGCTCGAAACGGAAAGTTCCGTTTCGAGCACTAGGAACTAGGTAAATAAAATAGAAGCAGACCTTATCGGGTTTGCGTTCTTTAATCTTACACGAACGAAGCATGATTCCTGAAGGTTCTAACGGTGCTGTCATTTCTACAGTTTTTACTTCCCTGTTTTTGTCACCGCGGTAACGAAAACACAGTGTACTTTCTCAAATAATGGCCGGTAAGTTTGCCTTCAGATTAAATGACTAACCTTTGATTTGATATTTTCAGAGATGTGTCCTGATTTTAGACCAATATTTTGTTTTGAAATTTTCTGAAATTAGCCCGATTCATGGTAATTGATTGAAATGGCAGCTATTGATTCACTGGGGTCGGACTGTGTCGATACTTATAAATTATTAGCTGTTGCCCGCGACTTCATCTGCGATCCAGGATGAAAAGTAGCCCTTCTCCAGGTCATGGTCTACCCATGTGCCAAATTTCATCCAAATCCGTTTAGCAGTTTTAGCGTGAAAACGTAAAAATCAAACAAATAAACAAACTTCCTTTCATTCGCATTTACTATATTACACTAGTTGTTGCCCGAGACTTCGTCTTAAATCCAGAATGTAGCCTATATGCTTAGATCATGCCCTGGGTAAGGACCCAAGTCATAGTCTATCTGAGTGGCAAATTTAATTAAAATCCGGTGAGCTGTTTAGCGTGAAAGCGTAACAATCAAACAAAAAAAGAAAAGAATGCTGTTTTTAAACCCTAACTATTATATACCTTTGCTTAAGGCTCTAACTATGGGCCACTGTGCCTGTTTAGTGCTATTTTGTAAGTTTTTCAGTTTTTCCATAGTTGGTTGCAAACTGGGAGACTTGTTTAACGGATAAGGTGGTGATAACACAATAGTGTCCGACTGTACAGTAACAGAGAGCGATGTAAATTAAATTAGGGGGCGTTGCCACGGCGCGGCGGCGTTGTGCGGTACTGCGGTACCGGCCTCATGTGAGGACGCAACATTATACGGAAGCAGCCATTTATTGTAATTAATTGTTGAAAAACTAATGGCAATGTTTAGCTGTCGCTATACCAGCAGCCCTAGCCCTGAAATCTAAGAAACGATGGATGGACTGTGTGGAAGATGATATGGCTAGAAAGGAAAAGACTGCTGAGATGACGATTAATAAAGATGTATGGAAGTAAAAGACATGTTGCGCCGGCGCCGACTCGAAATAAATGGGGATCAGAGAGATGTCAATGGCTTCTCGCAGTTCAACCTAGGATGTTGTCATCTGCTTAACCGGGCTTGCCTGTGGATGCCCTAATAAATTAAGGCCTCCAGCCAGGACTTCAAAAACTTAAAAACTTAGCGACTACACGCTAAGGGCACCCCCTGTGAAGTACGGACCTCGGCTTAGGGCGTCGCTGGAAGAGGGCACCAACAAGGGACGAGCTGGAACAGAATTTGAGTTTGAGTGATTTTGGAACGAATTTAAAGCTACAGGCTCAGCGGCGCGGGCTGGCTCGAGCAAGGGTTGGTGGGGAGATCAGATGCCCTAGTGTGCATTTCTTTTAACCATCTCGACTTAACGCATCGACCGCGTTTTGCGCTCCGATTGGCCCTTCACCAATCGGAAGTTGCGCTCGAATTGCCAAGGGCCAATCGGAGCGCCGAACGCGGTCGATGCGTAAAGTCGAAATGGTTCAAAGAAACTCACACTGGGGTTTCAGGGCGGGAGAATAATGATTTTGATGATTATTAGCCCTGAAATATTAGGATTTCTGTACTAATTGTCCGTAACAAAAATCTCGACTACGAGATAATGGAACCATGTACAGCATGACAACCCAAATTTAATCGAAATCACAAAGAACATTCACCCACAGAATTTGGTACCATGTATTAATGTAAATTGAATTAGTGGGCGTACACACGTCCCGATGGCGGTACTCTTTTACATATCTATACATCATTGTGTATATGTATATGTATGTACACGGAAGCGATCGTTAAAATTAAACCGTGTGGATGTTTGTGGATGCTGAGATTAGCTACCTCTTTTGCGGTAAATTTTTTGAGATAAATCTTGAGTAAGTTTTATCTTGATGGGCGTTTAGGCGGTTATCGACTATTTATTCGGTAAAACAGTCCAGCAGTGGATTGCGACAGACTGCGTTGATTGGTTGAAGTACCAAGTTTTATGGAAGATTTTTAATGTAGAAACTATGTTTTTCTAGATAAAAAAAAATATTTTACGAGTTAAGTCTCAGACTTTGAGAATTATATCAAGGGTCTTAAAACTATTTAGGTGTTGAATCCAACAAATTGGAATAAATTTAAGGGTTTTCTTATGGGTAAAACTAGAACCACTTGATGTCAAGGAAAATCGATTTCTTCGCTTACCTTCAAAAGATAGAGACAATTATAACAGTTAAATATTTTTCACTCTTTGCAGGATCAATCATAGGAAGATCTTGCTGCCTTAAACGAGTCTAGTGTCTGGTAAACGAGTTCTAAATTCATAGTGTCAAGGCTGAAGATACTGTAATCAAAAGTATACTGATATAGCCTCAAGTCTTTGAAGAATCACCGCAATTTAAACGTGGGAAAAATATATTTCTTCCTTATTACATTCACTTTTATCAAAGAAACCTTCGCGCTACCAATTATACGCGCATATATTTTGACATGTCATGTGATTTAAATTCGGAACACGTCTCGAGATAATGCAGAACGTATAGAATTTCCTTAAATGAAGCGTTGAATCATTTTATTTTCTTAATAAATCGTTTGACAGTTAATTATAATTAACTTTTAATTGTGTGTACGTATTTATGTTGCCATGCTTTTGGATATATTTCGCGTTCTTTATTTGAAGTTTATAATTGTTTTTTTTTGTGATTGTTTTAGTACTTTTCAATTACCTACCAGTTACCTACTACTACTTCTGTTTTTCTAAATCCTGCTAACCGCTAACCAAATCAAATAGCTTTCATAAGAGATTCACATTTTGAGATTTTTGTAGTTATGTAGGTCTTTAAGGGAATATTGCTATTTGTCACGGGATCTTTTGGCGATACAGCCAAAAGACCCCGTAACAATTTGAACAAACCAAAAAAAAAAAGAAACCCCATACGAAAAGAGAATGAAAATATTTTAACAGAAAATTGGTTTTGTCTATTAAAAAATTAAAAATCTTATTCACAAACTATCCCATTTTTCCTAATTACAAAATTCGCCACAACGTTACTGGCAACACAGCGGTTCAATATTTTGGCGCCATCACGAGGCGGCGTTGTTTGAAACAAAGGCGGCGCGGGCGCAGTTGATTGCGCGCCGGTGACTTGCGCGTTGCGCGGGCGCCTGCGGCTCGGCTCTCCGTGAAATTGGGCACACCACACCACATGGACAGTCGCTGACCCGAAGTAAGTATCCACCTCTGCTAGCTAGGGTGGCTACTTATATTGGTCCAGCGATTGTACAAGGTTCCGTACCCAAATTAGGGTAAAATAGGGACTATATTAAAGAATGTTTCAATTTTCTAATGTGTACAATTTTATGGATTCAGGGAAATTGATTTCTTCGGTCATAGAAAGGATAGAATGCAATTTGTTGCGCTCGTTTTCGATTTTAATTGAGAAAATAGCGTTATACTGCAATTCTAACCCATTTGTTCCCAAAACAGATCAGGCTAGACCAGCCGGGTCTGTTTTGGGAACAAATGGGTTTACATCGTTTATGAGCTCATACCAGAATAGGAAATAAAATCTGTTGAAAAATCCATGATAAACTTTGAGTTGAGACACGGACATTCTTAATCGACGTAAACATTTTAAACAATATCTGAAATGAACAGCTCATGAACATGATCATGACTAATATTTTGGTTAGTAGTTTTATAAGCTTCCTCCTACTTTTGTTTTGAGACTCGATCTATTCTGTATTTCTGTTACCTACTTCTTGAATGATATATGTCGGTGCATCAAAATCCAATCGAAAAGCCGCTTTTGCATTCCTATTTCCGAACCCCCAAAACTTAATCTAGTCGGCATATCGCTTACAGAGTCCGCCTTCTTAATCTATTTATTGATTCAATAGTAGTTCTCTGCACCACAATACGTACAAACAAACAACGGTAGTTCTTTGTAGTCGCGTCGGCTCCTTTGTGACTAACTAAACGTCGATGACTATACGTTTCGGTTAAATATACACGATATAACGCCTTATATAGAAGACTACTTATATACTAAAGGCACAAAAGACTTGAACTGCGTTGAAATTTGGAACTACACTGAAATATGTATTGCGTATAGACGTTCTCCTTTGCAAGTGGCGCCAACATCATATGTCAAATTATATTGGTCAACTTGTACTTTTAATGCATTGTGATACCGATTGATATTATAACTAGCGGTAGCCTTTTTTATATCGCTGATATATTTTGGAGTCTTATTTTTTGTAGTATGGAAAATCGTTCATAAATTAGACTGGATATGAGAACGTAATAAGAAATGTTTTAGTTGTAAAATAGCATTAAATTAGGTGAGTAAATATATGCTTACAGTTTGTATAGAAAAGTAATTAAGATCAAGTTTATGCACACCTCACATTGATGATGAGGGCAACAGAACAATCTATTATCCTAAATATAAAACGCTATAAAGATAATTAACATATTTTAATAAACTTCGTAATACCTTCGCTAAATTCACAGTCTCTTTATGTAAGTGGCTACATTTTTTTGAAGTGGCTCAAAAAATTATCTACATTTACATAACCAAAGAACATTGGTGATTTTCAGTCTTATTCATAAACGTGTTGTAACTTTTAATCAATTGCTAAGCAAATGTTTAGCCAAATTCTTATTCATAAACGTTGTTTAGCGCTAAGAGTTCGCTAACCAATTGATTAGTAGCTGTCAAATTTAAACACCATCGGTAGCTTGTTAAGAGGATTTATGTATAAACAATGTTAGAATGTGTTTTATCTACGCCCGCACCGTAAAATTCGAATTTTAAACTTCAAAACGAGTTTGTATTGACATACCTTTTAAACACAATACCGAAAATAAATAGCATTCTAATGTTTTCAAATATTTTTACCATTACGATACAGGGCAAATCCAAGAAGTTAGTATCACCAAGGAGTTTCCATGAATTTTTTTTTTCTAATTTAATGCACATGCCGGGCGCGCCACTTTTATAGCATCTCAAAAAAGTTTTGATTCCAACTTTTACTTGTCTGTGGCATTGCACGCTTTACCACATGCCCGGTGATGTGCTGAGTTTCGGCGCCATTCATACGTTTTCTTGTAGGTACTGAATTTCGTGGGTTTTCTTTATTCTTTCTTAAAAAATTCAGTCATCAGTGGATGTGAATCTTTTAATTTGTAGGTTCAATCCCAATGGAGAGTTGATAAAATAGTCTGACAAACTGCAGTTTGATATATACTATTTTGTAAACTCTCATCACACCAGTGTTTTGATAATTGTGAGGAAAAATAAGCAAGAAGAAATAGTATAAAAGCATTATTATTATTATTATTTCATTAGCCGTTGAATCTGCAAACCATTCTCATAATCCTCAGTTCATCAGGTGCATTTCTTTACCGTTTGCTTCCTTAAAAACTTACAAACACCATCACCAATAAACCAAGACATTAGGATTTTAACCTTCTCTTCACATAAATCGGGACCCTCCCTTTTTGTCTTCAGTAATGAGAACATTACCATACAAATAGAAACAGCTTGGCCCAGCGTATAATTGGGTACCGCACCCCGCTGGCTTGGCGGCTTTGAGCCCGCCGAACGAACGGACACACGGACTGCGATATATATGTGAATGTTGGACGCAATGATTACTTCACAAATATTGGTAGATGGTGATTGAATGTGACCTTATTTGTTTAGTAGGAAATGTAGATCGATAAAGCTTTTTGTAAAAATAATTTAACTGTATGTACGGGGATGGACTATGCATGCAATAACGGTGATATCAATAGAAATTGCTGGCGTTCTGGTCAAGGTTATTACGTATTTCTGTTTGATAGTTATGTTATTTTGTAATTGAATATAGTATATAATGTAGGTGACCCGATATGCTGTCTCCATCACTGAAACAATAAGTTACCTTCAGTTGTCAACAATGGGTCCTCCGTAAGACTTTGTATAATAACAAAACTAACAGTAGCATGTCCTCTTTGTATTCCATTTTACTGTTAAACTGCCATGTAACTTAAACCTTCGAAAATGCACAGCGTTTCTGCTACGCTATCGCAATGTTTAGAGGCGGTTACGCGGGGTGTCTCCGCCGCTCCTATGCGGAGTCTACGACGCTCCTACTCAAGGACTACGACGATACTACGCAGGGTCTACGGCGTTCCTACGCAGGGCCTACGACTCTCCTTTACGAAGCTTTACTTCTGAGTGGGACACCTACAACGCTCCTGCACGGGGTCTACGACGTTTCTGCGCGAGGTCTACGATGCTACTACGCGGGGTCTGCAGTGTCTTCACATACGTAGGAGAATTTTAAAACCGTGGTTTATTATTATTTCAGAGATTATTCATGAAAATGGAATCAAATGTATTATATTATATTCTTGTTTGTAGGTTAACACAGTGTGCAGTGGACAGGAAGCGACAATATGTGGGCAATGAGCAAAGGGCGACCATATTGTTAATATGAAATGTTGTGCCTTAATCTATATCAATCAACTTGCGAAATCAAGCCAAGTATCGAACAATAATAAATAATAGCTAATCAAATGCTGCAATTATCTGTATTTTCATTAGCACAGCTATAAATATTAGGGACCAATCGAGCGACAGATTTGAGCAAAATCCGCCATTGCCCGCAGCGATCCCTTATACGAAGTAACTAACTAGAATTTATTGTTGGGATACAACTGTATTTGTCCCCCAGCTTGCAGCAATGTTTAGGGCTTGGACAAGTGTTTGTTGTTTTTTTGGGTTACCTGCTGAGTATAATTAACAACAAGGAACTTACTTTCTCTTTTCTGCTGCCCTATTTCTAGGCCAAAGAATCAGCATTGCCATCCAAGTGAATTTGTATGATGATCCGTACGTATCGCTCTCGCTCGAGTTATCCCATATAACGAACTTTTAGAACCGTCACAACAATTTCACTAAATTTACAGTAGGTACGTAATGTCCAAATGCAGACGCTTTTTTGACAACTTTATGTCAAATATTGATGAAAATGACAAATTTTCATGACGTCCTTTATGAATGTGAGGGAAACGGTCTTCTATGAAAATGAAGCTTAAATCAACGATAGTATGCCGTCGATATGGAAAGTAAGAGCGACGCGATACTACTTGGTCTAGAGGTCGTAAGCGGTACTGCTGATCATGTGGTCCTGATTTCGTTTCCCAGGTCGGGCAAAGTGTTTTTGGGTTTTTCCATCAGAAATTTCTCAGTAGCAGCCAGCCCGGAGTTTGGATTAAAGTTGTGGCCGGTTGATGGCAATAGGCTCACCTCCTATAACCTTGGACTTAAACATAACAAGCCAATGCATCTGCGCACACAACGGCAAGTCGCGCTAACGCCGCAGATGCTTCAGGCCAGGCCAATACATGACCACCCAACGAAGATACCGCGGGACTTAAGGGCCATGCCCGTAACCCGCCTGCCGCGCCCCCTTACGGGGACGTAGTGAACACAGTTGGCCTTACTTAACCCATATGGAATCACAGTCGTAATATTATATAAGCATGAGTTAAGCTTAGCTTTACTGTCATCGACATATTGCCGTCACAAGGCTGCAGTTTGCCAACGCTGCTGTCTCTCAGTTCGAAAGCAATTTGAATGTCTTACCTTCTCCAGAATCCAAACCTTTCGGGAATTTGAAAACTGATTAACGTTAACGTCTCACAGAGAGGACGCCTGTGTCCCAGCAGTGGGAACGTTATAGGCTGATTGTTGCGTTATAGGTTGATTGATGTGTGTCATGTAGATAAATAAGTACACTCTTTTCCTGGATTTCATCTTCTCTCTGTACCTTTCCAAAAAGTAATTATATAGAGTCTGATCAAGCGTAATACCACTTTAAAAGTCTTCATCTATATCTTCTGTGTCATTATTATCTTCATCATCATCAGGAATCATTACAGCCGAAATGCTGACCGAAAACAGCTGGACGTAGACCTGGAATCCGCTACCATTATGGCTAAACATTATCCTAACTGCTAACTAATATTATAAACGCGAAAGTATTTTTTTTCACGTCAAAACGACTGAACGGATTTGGGTGAAATTTCACACAGATAGACCATGACGTAAGTAAGGACATCGGCTACGTTTCATCCTAGATCACCGACAACATTGCGGGAAACAGCTAGTTATTTAAAAGTTTCCTGTAGTTTTTCAGACGTTCAAGACGTACCTATTTTTTGTAGGTATGAGTAAAGATGTGCTCGGAGGCAACATTCCAAACATGTAGTACCTTATTCTGTCTCCTTTCTTTTGAACAGTTTAGACAACCCTATTCACATTTTGTTCATATTTCTACTTCGTTCAGTGTCGCAGTTGATTTAGTTAAGGGTCCCACGCTATCTCAATTTATGTTACTATAAAATAAACGGAAAGCGAATTTGTTACGGCTAATTGTGAATTGAAACATTATTTATTGTCTTCTTATGTAAGTTATTAGTAGGGGAGCGGGGGGCACGTTGTTACAGGGGTAAGAAGTTACACACGTTATTTACCGGGATTTTAAACTCTTTGATGGACATAATTGGACTCATTTGTTTTCTTATAACATCGTGCATTAGATAAAATACATCAGTGACCCGCCAAGCGCTGAGCTGCTAGATTGTGTGCGTGTGTCCCGATTTCAACCAAGTAAGTAAAAAAAATCCTTTACGAAATTTTTGATTTTTATGACTATATTTTTTATTTTGTCAAATTTTTCATAATATATCTACCTTTAATTTACAATATTGTTTTATTCTACTATCGATATCCATTAATAATGAATTCAATTTATATTAAAAAACGTGCCATGGGGAAATACTTACAATTGTTTGGGGTAAGTTGTTACATGTAACAACTTACTGTGTTAACCGACACACCTGAAAAAGACTCATTAAAAAAAGAGAAGTTTATTAAAATAACTAATTAAGAAGTGAAAGTAAATACTTTAATTACTACAAGTTGTTATTTGCAGACTAAGTCTGTGTTTTTATATAAGATTTAAAAAAAATCCTGACAAAGTGATTTTCTACAAAAAAAAACTTAAATAATTACCATAATAGATATTATAATTACTCATAAATGTTAGAAGACTGTATAAAGTGATCTCTATTGTTTATATCGTTTTGAAATACTAATAAATAAAAATTGTATCACTGATGATTTTGTTTATTTATTTACCGTAACATCGTGCCCCGATGATGTAACAACTAGCCCCAATTCCGGGGTAAGATGTTACAATCTACTTGTTTAGTTAAATTCTCCATTGTGAAAATATTACATACATTTTAATATTTTTTCAGTCATTTTTTAATAGTTAAATAGACATTCTAACATTACAAGTAATCAAATGTATAATTTATTTGATAGCTTTTGTCATATTAACAACTATCTAAAAATTGTAACAACGTGCCCCCCGCTCCCTAGGTATGCATTGCGGTATTTGTTTTAGGAATTTAAATGTTGTTCTGTTAACCTTGTTGTAATTTAGTACCTTTCAATTAAATGAAATGACAGGAAAACTCATTTTGTTTTTTGTACATGATTGAGTTAATGTGTTTAGAAATATACATATGTTTTTACTCTTCACGTGGCTGTTATATTTATGGAATAAGACGATCTAAATTGATTGGTAAAAACATGATAAACTAGGTTTTAATAGACATTTAACATGCCGCCAGCACATAAAGAACTTAGGTCGACTAAAATAAAAATGAATTGACAATATATTTCATTCCTATTAGGTAGCTAAGAATATTTTTATGTTCTTATCAAGCTGGAGGTCGCGGCTTGTCTAATTATGATAATTGACAATGACACCTACATATGAGCCGCCATAATTATGTCAATACAACTAGACCGCGTAATAAATAGAAGTAACACAAAAACACCAACACGTTTAGAAAATTGCGCCAACCGGTGTCTTTTGTAACCTTAAGCATTGGCACTTATCAATAAACGCAATTAGAACTCATTAGAACAAATCGATCGAGAGGAAAAAATCGCGCAACAATTGAAGTTATGACGACTAAAAAGTCGTTCGGTCGCAAGCGAGGGGCGTAGAGGCCCCGCCCTCGGAGGCGTAGGGAGGGCCGCGCGAGTGCGACGGCCGAAGAGGACGGAGGACCAGTCGGCCTCACCACCGCGGAGTCACCGCGCGTTGCGCGCGACTGTCGCAAAAATTCGCACAACCACCGGCGGGGAACATACGTGCCTCCAGTGGAACCTTACGCTCTTATCATTCGCATCCGAGTGACTTCAGTGATTAAACTCTGGCAATCGACATATTAAACACGTTTACAAGTTTAAAAAAAAAGTGACTAAAACTTTAGTAGCCAGTGACTTAGCAAGTGCAAAATGCGTCAGCCTCATTAAAAAAAATTGCAATGAGTTCCAATTACGAATCATCAGTCAAATTTTCCCGCGCTGCGTGATTGAAGATGTTAAATAAAAACAAAAGTACAGTTCTGAAAAAAAAAAAGTTGTGCCAAGGTAACTGTCAAAAATGGACTTGACCACTCGTCGCGGGGACATGTTGGAAGGAAACGGGGACGTTTTATCTTTGAACGGGACTGAACAGGTGTGTCGGGACCTAGTGAACGGAACGGAGAGCGGCTGTGACGTCACCACCGGGACACCAGAAGTGACGACGACGTCGAGGAAAACGAGCTCGTTCAGCATCAGGAATCTCGTTGGGACTGGAGACTCGGATAGGCCTTCCGACAATACGCCTACTCCTCGCGATGGTAAGTGGAGCATTTTTTTATTGTTGTTGAAGTGCTGGACATGTGTATTTGAGCAACGAATACCATAGAGATGTAAACGAGACCTGTATAATATGAGACCAAAACAAGTTCAACTTGGCATACGACAGAAAATTAGTTGTTCGGAACCACAACTAAAACGTTTTAATAAAATATTCTCTAATAGAAGTAGTAAATACAAAAATAAACCTTCCCAAGATCATTAATTAAATTGTTGACATGTCAATTATGTATTTAGCCTTTGAATTGAGATACAGATTGTGTGTAAACTTGGAGTAATCCAACATACACCAGGACACCTATTAATTTTGCATTATTTTAAATATTTTCAAACAATTAGATTACTTTTTTTTGTTCTCATGACATTTAGTTTAATTTTAATACACAGATTAGTTCTGACATTTGACATTAATGAATATTCTGATTGGTCATAAACAACGGTAGGTAATTTGCTTTAATTGATCATAGACCAGCAACTTAGTGTAAATGGTTCATATTTTGTGCAGTTTATTTAATTACCACTGCTTTTAAAACGGTAGAGGAAAATGTTTTGAGGAAATCTAACATAACCCTAGAACAAAAAAAGTTGACTAAACTTGAAAAAAGATGTTACTTTTTTTTTCGAGATGTTATTCACCCTTCGGATTACGGCTCACTCCCTCTAACCATTACATTTAAATAAAGATAATTAAGGGATTAAGAGAACCAGCAGAAAAAAAAACATTATAGGCTGCATTATGATTGTAATAAGTAGGTGTGCATGATGTTCGAGCCCAATGCTGTTGCGCAAGAGTTGATCGATTAAATTTTTCGATAGTAATCGATTAAATAATCGGTATGGACTTTGGTAATACGATTACGGTAGCCATAAATTTACATGAATCCATGAAAACAGGCCTTTGCCCTGCAGACAATAGGGCAAAACTAGGTAATACGCCCTACTTTTGAAAAAAAATCAAACTTTTTATTTTAGAACAATATTTAGTATTTTGACGATACTATCTCAAGTGGTAGTCTGAATAGGACCTATGAATATCTTAATATTATTAATTTTTTTTAATATAATGTGGGGCGTTTTGGCACATGATCGTTGGCAAATATGACTCAATCTCATTATAAAATGCCCCAGTTTATTAATCATATATTTTTGCATTGATAAACTAAATCAACAATTGTTTTGGTATAAAGTATCTTTTAAATCTAACTTATGATGGTATGAAGCAATCACTGAGTCTCTTAATCAAATCAGACAAATTTAATAAACACTTGAATAAAACTTAAATTTTAAATAAAGGAACGACAAAGATAATTTTAAATTAAATCTATTTTTTTCATCAAATTTAAACTACTATCAGTTTCCGTTGGAGATTCAATCATTCTTAAATGTTTCAATTCAACAATCATCTTAAAATTAAACAATACAAACAACTTAACTCTCTCTCTGTCAGGAGCAAATCCAACTTTTTCCAATTTCTTCGTCTGGGCAACAATTTTTTTTTCATGTTCTACTGAAAATACCGGTTTGCGTCCTAAAGGGCCTGTTGATTTGCCAAAGTTTCTGGATCCCTCATTAACACCCCTTGCTCTCTGTAGTACCCTACGCATGGCTTTTTCCAAGTCGTCTGCACTCCATGATGCTCGTAGTGTCGTTCTCTGATATTTCCGAGACAGTGTCTTTAATAACAACACGCCACATAACGGACTTTATCACAGTTCATATACTGGCCCTGGGGCGTTTTAAGCAACTGGCTTAGGGGCGTATTGTCAAATTCAATTTTCAATATGCCCCACCGAGGTCGATAGCAATAGATTCAAGGTTAAAAAGTTCGACGACATAAAAAGATTAAGGTAATTTTATCTATTTTACGATAGTATGGGTCATTTTAACACAAAATCTAAAAGGATACATTTATTGGATTTTTTCGGAAACTTACCAGAAATTGTTTTACTGCAATTTAACCAGATTTTGCAATATTTTTGCAACTGATATCACAAACTGCGTGCGCTCGTAGGCCATGTTGTCCAGCTACTAGTGGCTCCCTGCGCGTCTAGTTGCGATCGTTGTAGCTTTGTTAGTGTGAGTGCTACAGTGGTGGGGCATTTTGTCATTTGGGGCTTATTACCAAGTTTAACCCTATGGTATTTATAATAGGAATCATCCACTGGGAATCAATGTTTCATGATAAATTGAAATGCTAAAGTTAACTGTTGGAGGCTACTGACCAATGAAGCCCTTTCATACGCGTCTCACTGGCCTCCGACCAATAAGCAAATTGGTGTCTGTTACTGCGCTACTTTAATTTAATTAAATGTAAAACTTAGATTTAAATGATGAATAATTTAGTTCTGTAAGTAGGTTTGTACAAACACTTTTCCACTTCAATCATATTTTTTAAACTAGATGAGGTCGTCGTTTCCTATCTGGCTACTCTGAAAAGAAAGACCGAAACAAACTCACACACAGTCACACAGGTCACAGTCTCTTTTAAAGTACAGAAATAATCTTGGTCATGTGAAGACCATGTAGATCTGTGTCTGATATGGTCTTTTAAGGAAATAACCACACAGATTGAGTGGACCTGTCCAGTCAGTGCACGCATTTGTCAGAATTCGTGCGGCTCAACTCAGAACTAAAGGAGCTCAACGATTCGACGAACAATACCAAAGATAGGACACTTGACTAGGTATTGATACTATATAGCCCAATGTGAAATCTTTGGTGTTTTCTCATTACGTTTCATGAAAATAAGATATGATATGGACATCGCGTCTGTGGGGTCGGCTGTTATATTTACAAAAGTACTCTTTACATACCGTGTCCGAATCTGAATTTACAAAAAAAAACATATGATGTAATTGATTGGCTCCAACACTTATTTCGTTCATGAAAACAATCATCACAATAAGCTGTATAAATTTAAACCGACGTCTTGCAAAAACATGTTATTTGCGACTTGATAATTTTCTTCGAAAATTAAAAGACCGTCTATGAGTATGCTTACTAATGTGTTTGCTAACCAGACCTTTTTTTTTTTTTTTTTTTTTGTTCCCGGGGTGGAAAATCCTCATGGATGTCCTCCGCCCTGGGGCGGGCGGAGGGGTCTGTCAGACTCTTACTGACTAAAAACCACCCCGGTGTTCCTTCTCACACCTACGCCGGGGTCGCGGGAACACATTATTTTTCCACAACCCCGGCTGGTGCCGGCCCGCTTGCGCGGGCCCCGTCTCGGGCGGGGGGAGTGAGGTGTTCTCCCCCCGCAACGTCTGTGGTCGGCGCGCGAGGAACACTACGCGCGCCGCCTTCTCGGGTCCTGATGTTGGGGGGCGACGGATGTCCCCGAATCCGTCGCCCCTGGACCCATTTAGGGGGGCTGGAAGAGGGCGTTGTCCGCCCTCCGCCTGCGCCCGGTGCGCCTGCTGCGGATCGGGAGAGTGGACGAGATCTCTCTCTCCCTTTCCGCAGCCTCCTTCTGCGAGATCACTGTTTCGCAGAAGGAAACCACCGCGTCCCAGGACTCGGCGCTGCCGACCATCGAACTCACTACGGTCGGCAGCGACAAGTCCCTGCCTACTTCTGAGATGAGGGCACGGCGCGGCTCCTCCCAAGCGGCACACTCTGCCAGCGTATGCCACGCCGTGTCCTCCCGGCAGTCGACGCAGTGGTGACACCGAGCGTCCGGCTCCCTGTTTATGCGACACAGGTACTTCCCGAAGCAGCCATGCCCCGAGAGCACCTGCGTCGCCCGAAACGACAGGGAGCCGTGCCTCCTCCCGAGCCAGAGGTCGAGCACTGGCCGGACCGCCTCGATGGTGACGAGGCCGGCGGTAGGGCGTGAAAGCCTGTCCCGCCATTCCGCCACCAGGACCTCGCGAAGCTGCGACCGACGCTGCTCCATATGGCGCTGCATCGGTCGCTCGCCCCGCTCCCGCGCTGCCTCGCGCCACCGGTACAGTGACGCGAGCACCTTCGCCTCCAGGTCCCAGGGCGGTGATCCGGCCAGTGCACAACCCGCCTCGCAGGAGATCGTGCGATACCCCCGAATGACTCTGACGGCCATCGCCCGCTGCGGCTTGCGCAGGACAGCTATGCTGCCGGCCGTCAGGTCAGACGCCCAGATCGGCGCTCCGTAGAGCGCCATGGATCGCACGATCCCCATATAGAGCCGCCTACAGGCGGCGCTCGGGCCCCCCAGATTGGGAAGCAGCGTTGCCAGCGCCCCGGCCGCGCCCAACAACTTGGGCGCCAGCCGCCGGAAGTGGGGTCCGAAGTCCCACCGGCTGTCGAGCACCAATCCCAGATATTTCATGGTGGGCTCGACAGCGATCCGGACCCCCCCGACCACAATGTGTGATCCGGCCGGCGGCGCCCGCCGGGGGCCATGAAACACCTGCTAACCAGACCTAACTTAACGTATACAACACTCGAGCTGTTGAATAGTTATCACTTAAAACAAGATCACGCTTTCTCTTCAAGTTAAGGGTGTGAGGCTTTAAGTTGGTACACACGGCAAAACAGATAGGTCGTGGGGCAAATCGCAAATGTGAAATATTAGAGGACCATCTTTCGGGTTCGTCCTCAGATCAGCTTACAGCTACATTATGACACGACAATATCGTTTTGAGTTCAAACCTTGATGGAAGTCAGACTTTCATTAGATCATCGGATGACGTAAAAAGTCAATCATGGACCTATGTCATTATTGATAATGCATAGATCAACCTTATCACATTTATATCTACCATGATTTGCGTTTCTTATTGTTAACAAAACCTTGCAATGGCTTAGGAGGCCACAGCAAAAAGTGCCCGGCGTCGTCGCCTGGGGTAAATTTCATACAAAAATAGGATCCAAATTTCCGGCTTTCCCGGTGGGTATCCCAAGAAAACATTTTCATACAAGCCTCGTTCTGACAATCACAAACACAACAAAAAAATAATTATCCAAATGAGTTCAGCCGCTTTGAAGTGATGCGTGGACACACATTTTTGGCAATTGATTTAGATTTATATAGATAATGTTATAATTATTTCGATAAAGATGAGTTCCAAGAAAGGTTCAAGAAGACAAAAATGGCACATTAATATAGAGAGAGCTTGCTGCTTGTCTTTTGTTCTGAACAGCCAGCTCTTTTGATGAAATTTCGCCGCCTTTGCACTGCAAGACTAATCTATCTTGCTACTTGTACATAGAAGTAACTACTAATTCCAAACTGTTACAACTAACAAGTTCCCACTTTAAATTAGAGCCACTCCCTAAGTAGCGCAATAAGTGTAAGTGTTATTTATGATGTTGTTACGCAATAACTTAGCCACTTCTTGGCAAATCACAGACTTGTAGACACAGATAAATTCTTTGATTTATGTTAATGATGTAGTTTTCATTACATTTTCACCTTGTTAGTAAAAGCTGAATAAAGTTATGATAAGAAGGTACTTATCATAACTTTATTCAGTATAATATATAGGGTGCATGCATCTAGTTCAGTCATTGGGCACAAATCTGCACAAGCACGGATATCGAGCGTGAGGTTTGGGTATGATTACGTGGCTAAGCAGTGTTAAATCTCAGAAATTTCTATGGAAAATACTATCAATACAGGCATTTAACCCACGTTCACTCGGACGTAAAAATGTCATAGCAGTATTTATCGCGCACTGGATTTTCGACTCTCGGTGTTGAGCTGAGCGTTGATAAACTGAGTGCATCCAAACGCGTTGAAAAAATACTCTGTTGTATTTTCAACTCTCGGCTCTAAGCAAAGCATTGAAAATCGAGTGTGCGACAAAAAAACCCGCTGCGATATTTTCACGTCCAGGCGAACGTAGGCTTAAGCTCTTCAAAGTCAAAGTCGAATCATTTATTTGAAATAGGCACATAAATGGCACTTTTGAACGTCAATATAAATGTTGACGTTCAAAAAAAAATTAACTGATTCTAGTTGCCCCTTCCAAAAGGTAGTTTCGTAATACTAATATGGAGAAGAATGGGCAAGAAACTCACCCTTAACTTTTTTTTTTTTTAAATTACACATAACATCACGCCTTGTTTCCTCGAAGGGTTGGGCAGATGTGTACCTATAGTACACCCACATTTCGCCAGTTATGTTTAAGTCCCATGTAATAGGGGGCGAGCCTATTGCCATCTACCGGACACAAATCCAGACTTCGGGCTGCTACTGAGAAATTCCAGATAGAAAAACCCAATAACACGTTGCCCGACCTAGGAATCGAACCCAGGACCTCATGCTCAGCAGTAGCGATTGCACATAAACATGAATTATTTATTTATAATGTGAAGACGATGCACCTTGAATAAAATAACTATACCACAATAGGTAAAAATAATTAAATATAAAGTAATGGCTGGTAAATGAATTCTGTGATAGATACATGGTGCTCACATATTTACAAATATTGTAAAAGTAAATGATATCCATAAAATTTTTAATAAGTAATAATGTGTGAGTTAAAGTAATTACAGAATCTATGTAAAAAAAAGAATCTAACGAATAAATGTGAAATGAAAAATTATACATTTCAATAAGCAACCCGTTTGATTTGGTCTAGCCTCTAGATTGTCCTATGGAGCAGGACCAGTATGTTTCCAAGCATTCTTATCTAGGATATAATCCTCTAATTTGTAATATGCTTGTTTACAAAGTGTACTTTTAACATGAGTTTAAAATTTTCTTTCATTCAATTGCAATATATCACAAGGTATTTTCTTGTAACATTTAACACAGTACCCCATAAAAGATGTATGTACTTTAGATAATCTGATTTTTCTTTAAATCTTGGTTTACTCATTGCGGAAAGTATAGTTCTACACATATATACCGGTAAGGTAATGTATATTGTCTGTCTGTAGCACCTACCCATGTAGGGTATGTATTTATAAATCATAGGTACTTAGTTGATGACAATGACAACCTAGATGACGTATTACCTGGGGAATCCTTTCCCGCATCAATACATTTTATTCAATGGCCTACAGATGTCCGTTTGGAGTGTGATTGATTTGTTTTGTGTGAGTACCTATAACGTCATGAAACGGGTTCAATAATAAAGGGTATTTTATGTTTTCTTCTATGAGTTCACATAACTCGGAGAGCACAAAACTGACATGAGGAGATCGTAGGTTATTTGAAAAGAGTGTGTCTGACCCCATAAAAGTGCCTGAGGCGAATGCATAATTGGAATAAGTTGGTTGAGCTGCAAGCTTTGGTATATCAGCATACTTCAAGCAGTGGTAATTTAACTTAGTAGCCAAAGAAAATCCCCACAATGAAACTTTGTAAAATCTACTACACGAATGGAAGCAATAAATAATAATATATTAAGCATTGAGTATTGAGTACACGACGCACGTTGTCACTTGCCAGACAATTTGCGACATGTGTGAGGCTCTAACTATCAGACCTATGCAAAACCTTGTTAACAATTACAGTAATAAAAAAACGTGTTGGGTCGGGGCCGTCAGGAACAAAGTTGCTTACGCTTTGTCTTCAACTCGAAAAATGTTCGTGGCCGCCATTTTGGATTTTAATTTTGACCTCTCTACTGACTTTAACACCCTCGAAAACTATGAAAACTATCTATATTTTTTTTTTATGTATGGCATCTCGTAGTTGACATTGAGAGGTCGTGACTACTTAACCGGACTATCCTGTGGCTGCTTTAAGCGGACTAAAAGCCTCCAGCCAGGGGCGTAAAACTACTTACATTACTAAGCGAACGCTCGCTAAGGGCACCCCCTGTGGGGTACGGACCTCGGCTTAGGGCGTCGCTGACGGGAGGACAGCAAGATGGGACAGGCTGGATCTGGATTATAACTATCTCTCTGTCTCTCTTTCTATTATTTATAATAAAAAACCGCATGGAGAGGGCATTACGCTTTTTCGTCACGTGTCGATTTCTACAAGTCAACTCCTACCGTAACGTGCGTTAGGGAACTTCGTTCCAATAAATAGAACAGAACATAAAACTTATTAACGGTACAGAAATCTATTAATTGAATTATATATTTACATATTTACTAATTATATGCTTGGAAAAACTGACTTTACGATCGTATTTTATTGGCATCGCCATCATAAAATCATGTCAGATGACTGATGACATCATAATATGGTACTTGTTACAATGATTTTATTGTGTTTTTATGGTCACAGAACTGACCATAAACGTACAATGTTGGCAACATATTCAGAAAATTTGTTGAAGACATATTCAGCATACGCCACATAACGTGATGTCATTTGCAACTATAAAGAATTACGAGTATTTATAATAAATTACAAATTATAATTGCCTTATTTATTGATTATATTTTTATTTAATACGTCGCTAAGTTGTTTTTATAAGGAGTACTTGATTAGCCTTGATTTAAATATCTGTAATCATAATGTATGACGCGTTTGCACCACCGTAGGTACAACTATTAATGAAATGTCCGCGACATTAAAAGCTTTAGATTATGCAAAGACTAATTGGCTTAGATTTAGGGTAGATAATATTTAATGTTACATTTTGCGACACAATTTCAACATGCAGTGGGTGTTTTTGTATCATTTTTATGACATAGATGTGACGAGAATTCAGATTCAATAGCATTTTGATGCCAAAAACACCCTTTTTTGATTCCATATCAAGCTGAATTTGGAAATGGAAGATGATTTGGATAGAAAGGTGGTGACTACCGAGATGATGAAAATAGAGAAATATGACGGAGAAGACGTCGCGCTTCACCCGAATTAATTTGAATAAGGTCTAGATACCGATGACCATGCTGGTTAAAAAAAAACATACATCAATAAAAATATCCATTTCGATCATTATAGGCACTCAGACACCTATTACAATGTAGCGCAAGCTAAACATGTTTCTTCTTCATCTTTAAAATAATTTGCCTGCATGTGCTAAAAGGCCTATTAAAGTACTACATATTCAATAAAATGCAATTTAGAAATTTTACGATATGCGCATGGGCCACTTTGTTGGTAATTTGTAAAAGCCTTTGAGTCAGGGATTCGACCTCGTTGCTCAAAACTGTTTATTGATTTGGAATAATCTTATTATACTAAAGTAAGTAAGTATTCTTGAATAGCATGTTTGATCCTTATTTGTATTAATTTAGCAACCATAATTTATTATTTACTGCTTCGTTGGTCCAGTGGTTGCAAGCGCTACTGCTAACTGCTGAGCATGAAGGTTCGTTTCCCAGGTTGATAAATGATAAATGATTTTATGTCTGTAAGTAGGGTTGTAAAAACAATTTTACACGTCAATCATATTTTTTAAACTAGTTCACTATCGGGCTACTCTGAGACGAAAGGCCGAAAAAAACTCAGAGGTCGCAGATTCTTTTAAAGTCCAGACAAAATCTTGGTCAGATCACGTAGATCGGTGCCTGAAATGGTATTTTAAGGAAAGCACCACACAGGTTGAGTGGACCTGTCCAGTCAGTGCATTAACTTTTCAGTAATCGTGCAGCTCAACACAGAACTAAAGGAGCTCAACGATTCGACTAACAATACCAGGGAAAGGACATTTGAGTAGGCCGCATAAATTACTCAAACTGCCAGATCATGATTAAAACTAACTCAACTGAAAAAACAATGAAGCAATGTCCCACAGTCCTCACATTCACAATAATTAAAATAATATTATAATATTTGACAAAGTAATATTGGGCAAAGTTTTATTGGGTTTTCCATATGGAATTTCTCAGTAGCAGCCCAGAGTCTGGATTTGTGTCCGGTTGATGGCAATAGGCTCGCCCCTATTACATACGACTTAAACATCACTGACGAAATGTGGGTGTGGGTACTATAGGTAACTACACCTCTGTCCAATCCTTCAGGCAACTAAAGCGTGATGTATTTTTGTAATTGATTAGGTATATTCTGATAGCAAAGTTTGCACATCCGTCACAATGTTTTGGTTAAGAGAGTACCAGATTATGTGGTGCATATCCTTTTAATAAGCATAGTAAGTAATCAGTCTAAAATGTTCCCACTGCTGGGACACAGGCCTGCTCTCTGAGAGGGAGTGGGCCGTTATCCACCACGCGGGTCCAGTGCGGGTAGGTATATGTCACATGTCTTCGAACTTTTTGGTTCTAGGACATGCCTGTTTCTTCTCGATGTTTTCCTTCACCGTTTTTGAGAGCAGTGGTGATGAATAAATTGTATAAAGTAAATCGCTGCCTGGGTTCGAACCCACGACCTACGACTCGTACCTAAGTCGGAGCCGTTACCACAGGGCCACCACTGTTGCATACCCTTTTAACTTCTGCATAATTACAATGCTGTTCCGTACTTATTAATAATAATAATTACAACAGCCTATTATTGTTCCACTGTAGAGTCAAGGCCTCTTTTCATATAGAGAAGGCACGAGCATTGATCACCATGCTTGCGGCGATTTCATACTTATATTAACTATTAGTCCAGGTTTCCTCCCAGCCCGCGCCGTAGCTGAGCCTGTAGCTTTAAATTCCCCAGATAATAATAATATAATCCAGATCCAGCCTGTCCCATCTTGCTGTCCTACCGTCAGCGATGCCCTAAGCCGAGGTCCGTACCCCACAGGGGGTGCCCTTAGCGAGCGTTCGCTTAGTAATGTAAGTAGTTTTACGCCCCTGGCTGGAGGCTTTGAGTCCGCTTAAGGCAGCCACAGGATAGTCCGGTTAAGTAGTCACGACCTCTCAAGGTCAACTACGAGATGCCAGATGATAAATAAAAAATTAAAAAAAAAACAGGTTTCCTCACAATGTTTTCCTTCCACGATGTCAGTAATGTCCAAGATAAACTCAGAAAAAAATATGAATTGAAAAAGTCACATTGGTACGTGCCCGTATTTCTTGAACCTACAACATCGTGCATGAGAGGCGAGGCCTTAACCGTACCGACGAGGTTTTAAAATAAATCATTAAACCCAATATTCGATGAAGCATACCATGGTTTTTCTTGAATTAGTCACATTTGTCATTTAAAACAAGTGGGTACAAAAATAATACACATTTAATATAAAGAATACACATGATTGGGTTTTTTTGTTACTCAAATTATATTATTTTCCTTATCAACAATTATAAATAACTAAGCTAAATTAGACACACTATCGAATAGGTTAGGTACTTTCATGATTTCTGTAGCACAAACTGAAACACGGATATTGGTATATAGGTTGTCCCAGAAGTCGACGTTAAGCCGGATTCTGGTGATATGTCGGGTCATAATAGTTGTATTAATAAATGTATTAAAAACGAATAAAAGTAAAAATTGTAGCAACAGGAATTAAAAGGCCGCCACAGGCAGTAGATTTTCTCGTTTTTTATGAATGTCCGAAATTTTTAAAATACATGGCAAAATTTTCTTATATCACCCGATTCAGGCTTAACGTCGACTTACGGGACACCTTGTATATTCACTTGTAGCTATGCTTGTTGCGTTGAAAGAGCTTTCCCATTTTTCTCAAAAAGCCGATCCATTCTGTAAAATTCTCCCCGTGAGAACTTAGGTGAAATGAGCTGCAAAGTGTGCTGACACTCTACCTGATGCTAAGGATTGACACTCTTGACATCTCAGTTCAAGCTCACTAAGTTTTCATCGTGAGATTTTTACAGAATAGGTTAGGTTTTGCCTTTCAGTCGGTAAGCTTGCACAATGGGGATGCTGACATTATTTTTAATTTTTATCAAAAAAAAAATTTGTTCCAAATAGTGCAAACAATATTACAAAAAATGAAAAATCTTGAAAAATTGCCAAGTTATAAACGTTTTGAAATAAGTGTTAGCCAAGGACAGCACTATCGTAGAAGTGACGTCAAAACTATGTAACTTCATACTAGGGCCGTACATTGTCCGTACCACGCGACAGGGACGGTAATAATCCCCTCCAAAAACTTTACAAAAGTGTAGCTTCTTCATATTAACATCGATTCAACAGATTTTTTTGATTATCTCTTTTAGAAATTACATAATTTTTTCCAACATTTTTAATAATAGTCATCATTTAAATATTTCAATTTACAGCAGAGAGACTCGATCATTAAGCCTAATAGTTGTTTTTATCATAATTTTTTTGCTAAGCTTACGACATAAAAAAGTTCTTATTACCAATTGAAATCAAACTAAAAATTCCACCCATTATGTCCACAAACCGATTAACACCGATCTACCCTCAGTGTCGGTACCATCGCATCGTGACGTCACTTCCCCTAACCAGACACTTCCGGAACTAAATTGAACACTCGACAGGTGATCTTTACGAGGCACAATCGATTCGTGTTGTTCATGCTTTGTAATCATTTGTTGGCGTTGAAGTTAATTTCAATGTATATAGGGAACAATTGTTAACAATTAATAGGGCCTTTATAGTACATACACTGCAGTTTAAGCCACTCAAAAGTTTCTACATTAGAATAATTTTCCAGCCTTCTACGTTAAAATGTTTTTCTAAACTATCTCATCAGTCAGCAGTAACCGATGATGAGGTAGAAGTTACCTCTTCACTCATGACTTGGAAGATTTCCACGCATGGCTCCACAAATTGCTACTGGGAATCACAGACCTTACCAAGCATTTATAATGCTTCCTAGTACCTATTAATCCAATGCTAGGATTCTATTCTATCATCATAACATAGTGCACATTATTACACACTTGACAATAAACTTCTAACATACTGCATTTATTAGGAACAAAATGATGCCTTCTAATTCTCAAACGTGACAAAACTCTTTAAGGTATTAAACTCTAAGGACATTGTCACGACCGAGGTGTACTGTCAAATGATTAAGATGATATCTATTGTCATCGTGTGAGATGATGGTATTCTAAGTTTCACTTAAGCATATACATATAAATCACAGGACCAAATGATGTTGACACTTATCACGCGTGTCGTCAATTGTAGATGGATTCTTTTCTAGTTCTTGCATTATGAGCCTATAATGTTAACACTGCTGGGACACAGGCTTTTTCTCTTCGAGGGGATGTGGGCTGTAACCTACCACGTGGACCCAGAGCGTGTTGGTAGATGTCTTACAGCCGCACTTAGAAAGGTTCATTGTATTAGTCTTAATTAGTACTTAACTAATGAGCATTAAACCCGTTAATGAACGGTACATCCCAGAGACATAATTTAAGGGTTCATTATCTAATGACAGTATTAAGTATCCATAGAGCGAATAATCATCAAATCATCATATCGATTGCCTAACGATAAAGCCTTGGTGTAGCCACATTTGAAAACTGTTAATACTAAATAACAAAAAAGTTTATTTATACACGTTGAAAAGTATTATTCGTAGTAATATGAATGATAATCAGGTCTATAACTGTCAGTTTTTACTAAAATACAAAGCGAAACAGCTATTTTCATTTAAATAAGATAAAGTGATTGCTAAATTTTTTTTCTATGGCATCACTGTGAACATTCAATGTCAAATCAGGGAATAATTTGATGTTTTTGTGATTCAATCTCAGGGAGAGTTTTTTGTTGTGTTTTAATTTTATAGTCATTAATTTAAATAATGATAATTTTAGCAGTTTATATGTTCTTTCAGTGGAAATGTGATAAAAATTAAACGACACACCTTGTGTTAAATTCCATTCACATTTCTGTTTCAATTTAGCGAAGGAGCGCATTGTTATTAGCAACTTTATTTTCGATGCAAATGGCTATCCTCTTTTCGTTGGTTTCCTGAGGTCGGATGCCAGCAACGGTTTTTTTTTTACAATTTCAGGTGTATAAAATCTATGTCGTGCATGAAATTCTTGCATTGAGTATTTGCTAAAGGGATCAGAAGCATCTCGTAAATACCGCCTCGGTCCTATTTCTCTATATCTTCTCCACAAATTCACAGAAAGCGAAATTACTTGTAAAAATATAACCCCAAACGTAAATGTCAGTCGTTAAAAAGTTAAGTAAAGGTTTTGCTGTACTTAACATTAATTGTCATTACGGGTCGCTAATGAACCTTTTTTAAATTTTACTAAGGATCCCTTTAAGTAACCATTAGGCGACTCTGAGTGTGGCAGTTAGAGTTTTTGGTTCTAGGACATGCCGGTTTCCTCACGATGTTTTCCTTCACCGTTTATGAGAGCAGTTGTGATGATTAAATTACACAAAGTAAAACGTCAGCCTGGGTTCGAACCACCAACTTATAACTCGTAAGTCGGGGCGTTACCACTGGGCCACCACTGCTGCCTATCCTTATAGCTCATGCATAATTACAATCCTGCTCCTTAATAGGTAATTTAATAATAATAATAGCAGCCTATCATTGTCCCACCGCAGGGCAAAGCGCAGTGTTCTTTTGCCGTTTTGAGAGCAGCGGTGATGAAATTATTCACAAAAAGTAAAGCGCCTGCCTGGGTTCGAAACCACGACCAACATCTTCATCAGTTCTTGGGGTGCATTCAAATAGCCTCTACGTATTCCGATAGGTACCTACTGAAATGTATAGTTTGAACTGCGATTATCGCACTAACTGCTAAGACATAAAGACGCTGTCAATGTTCAATTATTATCATAGAGGTGCGGTTGACTTTACATCTGGAGAACCCTGGACTGTCAGACCAGTTACCACCTAACTGTAAGCAGATTCTGCCGTAACGAAGAAATATTGAAGAGATTTTGAATTTATTTAAGTGGGTGCAATCAGAAAGTTTGCAACGTTGCAAATAGTAGTCAAATATTTCGCTATTTTGGTTAATTTGACATTAAGTCCCTCTTAAGTACAGCGTCATTACAGTATAAAATAAACTCTCATTTTTGTTCACTCCTTAACCAAACAAATACCTCAATATTTCTTTATTCAAAGTCCATCCTCCCACAATAGACCACAATCCGTAGATGTTCCTCCAACGATCTCAACTAGTTTATCTTGTTCAGTATTTTTTTACACTGTATTAATGACATCCGTAATTCAGTTCACCCTCTGAATATTAACTAAGTTACTCTGTGGGTGACTTCGTATTTAGCTGTAAAAGCTCCCCGAACCGGCACGCCGCGACAGCGCGAACTTCATTGTAATTGTTGTAGAATCACTTCGCACTGTCGCGTTGTGCCTGTCTGCCGGAGCCTTTTTTCTGTGTTACTCTTAAGTTGGAGCAGCAATAAGTAATATTGATGCAATTAGGACTTATTACTCACTTTGAAGTACCGTGGCTTGTGGCTAATTGGTAAGTGAAGGCGATCGATCCGCTGGGGTAATGCTACAAGTGGGGCGTTCGATTTACTTATAAGTTTACGTTCGTGGTACAATATTTTTATCTCGAACTTTACGCGCGCTATACTTGTGTTAACCAAGTGAACAAACAAGCTGTTAATGTATGCGTGAAGACAATTAACGTCAGCACATAACACACACACACTTCTGACTTCGCCTTTGTCTCGGACGGTACAGCCGAGAGCTCCTGCGCTTACACACACGTTCACAGCTTGTTTGTACACTTGTTAACCACAAGTTAAGCGCGTCGCTTCGTGAGATAAAAATACCATATCTACATGGGTATTATGAGCTAAATGCCTTGGACTTGTATTAAGCTTTTACTAATTAGACACAATTTTTTTCTATTCTTCCCCTTTTGGGAGTACGGGGCTTCGAAAGGTTAAACTGAAACTTGGTGCTTTATTTTTATAACTACAAAGACAGGATCCAAATTAATCTGATCTGTCGACACTGAATGACTACCTCAAATATTCAATGTAGTTTTACTAAACCATGTACAAAAATACTTACTATAATGATATCCCCTTTACTTGGTTCAGTACTAATCAATTATTAGACCCACAATCAGCTAAACAACATCATCTAATTAAAACTCAAACCCTCTTCTTGTAACCACCCAAATGGCTGCACTCATGACAAACATGTAAACAAAAACACAAAAGCGAAAATAATTTCAGCTGTATTTTTAATAACATAGTACTAGTAGTACGTGCGCCTGTTATTAAAAGTAAGTAACAATTCTTACAATATACGGCAGGCAGGTGCGTACGCGCAATCAATTAATAAGTATTTTGCTTGTACTTGAAACATGGGCAATTTAGTTCCTTGTTCGTGTACTATTGTGTTTAGGTCGGAAACATTTTTTCAAAGCGGCAATAGTTTGAAAGAGGTTGTACTATATACATTTAGAGCGTTGTTTTGCTAACGTTGCAAGCACCAATGTGACTTTTTCAATTTCTATGTACTTTCTGAGTTTATCTTGGACATTACTAACAGCGGCGAAGAAAAACATGAGGAAACCTGACCCTGACGAGTTGGCGAATTCAGACATATTTAGCAAACTCTCTCTTTATGAGAAGAGGTATCTGTATGAGAAACTGTTCTCTGTATGAGAAGAGGTCTTTGCCACGCAGTGGGACAGTACCTAATAGGCTGGTAGTTTATTTTTGTTGCTACCTTTTGTATGTGCGTTTGCTCTTATTCTACCTGCCTGCCTACAAGCGGATTAAAGGTTAATATTTTTTGCAGAAAATCAAATTGTAATGCTACAGAAATTGTTGCACACGGAAGAAAAACACGGTTTATTTTGTTTCCCACATTTTCATCGTAAAACCTGGTAATTGCCTATAATTTGATTACTATTATCAAATAAATAATTAAGCAAAAAAAGTTATTTTTTGTGCCAAAATCAAGTTGTAACCATAATAATAATAATGCCTACATATGCCTTATGTGTGTACATAAATTAATTTTTTTAATGTATATAATGGAACATACTCACATATAAAAGCTATTAAGACTGACAATGGTGTTAATTATAACTTGATGTGAATTATTAAAATGATGTATGCACTCGCATGAAATCATTAACACTTTAATAACTACCTTATGATAATGTGAGAAATTCTTATTATTCAACGCCATTAAAAACATCTTTATAATATTTCATTAATATGTTACAAACTTTAATACAAGGTTTGAAGGAAATAACGTATAATTACAAAATTTCTGAGAAATATATATTCTTTACAAAAATACCTTTGCTCTAGTAAACTTTAATATTACTTATTTAGAAAATTATTACAGAATTGTGTTGACCACCATTATAAACTGACCTCCACTTAACGGTCGGTTAAATGTAAGTTTATCTAAGTGAGGGCTCTTTATTAAATGGTGGGTGAAAAAATTGCACGATTTTGAAAGCGTATTCTGATATAAAAAGAAAACTAATTATGAATGAAGTTATCGTGTAAAGGTGGTGTTTCAAACGTTCGTTTTGTAATTAACCGCATTATGTATTTCCTACCTTGTAAAGTAATCCTAGTCATGCTCAATGAGTATTAAAATGAGGATACATTTGAAAAATACACTCAATTGACGTAATTTGTATGATAGAAAATTGATACCTACTAGAATAGCAAATAGACGTTATACAATTAAAAAAACATATTAAAAATTGCAACTTAATCATGTGCACCATGTTGGTAAAATTAGTTTTGTAGTTAGAAACAAAAAAATAAAATAAATAACTTGTAATTATTAGTCTTCTTAAAATGAATAGTAACTTAAGTATTATATCACTATTCACAAAAGTGGATATTTTATTTTGATAATACATTTTCTTTTACATTCCTACTTTTATACCAGTTTTCAACATTTATTGAACAGCAAATACTGGATGATTTCTACTAAGATGAATACTACCTACCTACTTTACCTTACTATAGGCAAAACTACAAGAGCTAATGACAGTGAGGACGCTACCCTCTAAAGAAACCATGTCCAAACGTTTGTTGTTAAACAATGAAATTATTCAAAAACACGGCTCCTTAACTATCACTACAATAATTTACGAACAAAACGAAAACATTCTAAAAATCCGAAGCACGCGCACGGAATCGAAAAACAAACATGTTCAGAAAATCTTGACTCTAAATAAAGTGCTGATAACTTAACAAATGACTTATGTTTCTGGAATTTAAAGTACTGCACCAGTGCAAAAATGATATTAACCCTATACTGAGACGGATAGGGGTTAAAATCCCTTGTCTTCAAAAAGGACTTTATACAGTGACATGAATTTAAAAGTGAGAGTTATCACGGGGTCCCATTTGAGGCGCACGCGCGGTCCCTTGCAGTGAAAATAAATAAAAAAGGATCACTTATGAAGCTCGTAAAAATAATGCCGTCTGACCATTACACAATGGTTGATGGAGGGACTCCTGTACTAGCTTGGTGATAAGGGATAATGGTCAGCAGTTGAAGAATGTTAGGTTCGTAAAATAAAGTATCTACCAAAGACCTATATTTACTCATCTACCCCTTGAAAGTGAGTGACTGTACGTTATCTGTTGCAATTTTGTTGAGAGAATTTCTTGTGCAGTAACTCCCCAGAAGGACAAGTAGTAAATCACGATTGGTTGAACTGTTTTGTTTGATGACTGGTAGTGAAACAAAATGAAGGCCTTGTGGTCAAATAATAGCCACGAAGATTGATCTGATGACGTGACCTCTAAGAGTACGTCTGCGACGGCAATTGCCGGCAACCCGAATCCTGAAAGTTAGATGAGGCCCTGCACAGTGACATTCTATCAGCGACAACAGACTATGATGAAAATGAGAAAAAGTCAAAATGTATGGGACTGACACAAGCTATCGAAAAGCTTCATAACTAAAACACAGTTCATTAAGACACAATGGAAGAAAGCTTGTGTCTGTCATGAATAGTGTCGTAAGCAGAACTAAGTATTCACCTAAAAATCAATCATGCATGTAAGGGTTTAGTATAAAATATAGCTGTTAGATATGCTTGCAAGCGACGTACCAGAATAGCAGGAAAATTCACAAAATATAGATACACACATACGAAGTTCTTTGAAAAGTTTAAACTAACCTAACTTCACATCCGAATAAAATCACATTACACCCCCCTTCAGAACAATCTCCATCGCATACAGGAAATTAAATGATATAAAAATTAACAGGCAAACGTAATAGAATGTAGATAAAATATTGTAAAATGAATGCGTCTGATGACTGCCGCCGCCATCTTGGAGACAGCGGGCGGAAATTGGCGGGAATCGTCAGTTCAATGTTTAATGGCTAGTTTGTGTTTGGAATATGTTGAGTTAATTATGTTTATACATCAAAACGATACACGTTTATAGCAGGAGTTATTTAGTTCTGCATTGCTTTAAATCAAAAGGGATTTTGCAAAATTTCTGATGATTCAATTATTATTTCCACTTCCTAGTTGTTTATCGGGTATGATTCCATTGCCAAGTTTGGCTTTCTGTCTTGACAGTTGACAGATCTTTGAATCTGGTTAAAATGTGTAGGCATGACCTCCTGATTATTGGTGGAATAATCCTAATTTAATACAGACCACACAACAAACAACTAGAAATAAACTGATATTTTTGCAGTTCTTGCGACTATTGACTCTCATATAAATCCAAAAGAGGTAATTCTAAAGTGAATTAAGCATTCGAATAGGTTTATTTTTCTAGTTACTCAATGCAATAACGTCCTCAATATCATTGGTTTTAAATTATCATTAAGGTGTGTACTTATTTAGAAATGGATCGTCCCATTGATATCTATTGGTGTTATCGTTATTATTAGAAAATATAACATTATTGGACATGAGAGTTAGACAATATGTACAAATTGTGTATACTAATGTATTGGATATTTTCCTGCTCATAATTTATAGCGTAATGTTGGTATTCCAAAACTATTTTTAAGTATATCATATCAATTTGTGCAATGAGTTAATTAAAAATAACCATTTTTATTGTTTGCTATTTTGTAAATGTAAATGAAAATTCATACGTATACTTTCTGGTCTACTGTTACTGTATTAGATATAACATATTCAACAAGAAGTATTCAAGAAGGTTCCATAGACCATCACTGATCAACATTTTTGATCTCAATAGGAATTTGATCGAAGTTGTTAAAGGAAGCTAGCTTGATTTGTGTAATTTCTGTTTCATGAAATTTATCATCTTTAAACAAGTTATGTATTGCAATCAAACATTTTGATCAATGATGGTCTAAGCAACCTTCTTGTAACAAAGCTTCTTGTTGAATATGTTATATGCAATAAGAAGCTATCAGTCAACTTCAATTAAAATCGCTCCATTAGTCTTAATCGCTCCCGCTGCCACCTCACAGGTGTTCCGGTAATTTAAAGAACAAGATGCACTATTAACAGATAAGCAGAAATAAAATAAAACAAACAGCTCCTCAGGTAATTTGCCAGCTAATGGCGAGCCTTATCTGCCTAATTAAAATGCGATTTGGCACAGACTACATGAATGTCGACTTACGTGATTGTCACACCATTTCTGATAGCAATCACTTGATTATTGTTCTTCTGTGCTAGGGCATAATTTCCGTTCGGAATTATTATTAGTGTCAAGAGTACCCATAATAAGAGCTGTGCTTGTAATTAAATACAATTGCGATGTTAATAACGTCGCACATATGTTTCGATTATTTACTGTCATGAGGTTTTTATTGTTATTGTCTTGTGTTGTATTAACTAGCTTCGGTTTTGTTCGTTTGCATCGATCCAGAAGCAAAGTTCTTTGTTTCTCTCTCCTCCTCTCTCCTCTCCTCCTCTAAAAAAAATTACTTTAAAGTACATATTTACAGTTTCTTTCCCAGTTTCGAAATTATCTGGTAGCTATTGCTTGGACGGAAACAATGAAGACTTGAACCTCGATGTATTTTAGAAATCTAAATCCCAGTCCCAGTTTCAGTGGCCAAACTAAACATTCAATGTTTTTTACTTACATTCTCAGTATTTTTGCACCATTTTAATTAATTTTTGTTTGTTTGCTAACTGATGAATGTATTTCAAGTAAACAGCAATTTAAGGCAACAAAGCGATAAAAATAACCTCATGTTTTTAATTTGGAAACAGGGTTTTGCTAGGTAATGTTTCTACCATAACCAATGCATGTGAAGTTTTTCTTTGCACAACAGCTCTTGTAGTAGTTACTTAGCGGTTCCAATAGTAACTGTTTTACATCCAATTAATCTAAAGCTCTTGGGTAGACCAAGAGCTATAGGTTAATAAACTGGATATGAAAAGATATTTATTTACTTATATTTTTATTTGTTACTCCAGGAACATGTCCATGAATCGCCATTTGTCGGACAAAAAAACACATAATAAGCATAATCACGAAAGCGACCCTAAAAACTTTCAACCCTTCCTAATTCGTGTACGGAACCCAGAATAAGAATCAATTTGTGGCACCTCACTAAACGCATGGCCGTCGAATTACATGCCTTTGTGTCGTTACATCACTATTAGTTCGGAATACATTAGTTTTTTTATTTTATTTGGGTATACTTATGCAATATGGTGGTTTTGACCAGATGGCTTAAAACTAACGGAGTGAAGTGTGCGTCTAATTTCTATAAAGTGAAGGAACGTAATAAAATATACAGAGTGTCCCGAAGCGGCAAAAACGTCATATCAGGTCCCATAAGTCTAAGTCAAGCCCGATTCGGGTGGTAGGTGAAGTCATATTAACATAGTTAACAGAAAAATATAACAAAAAGTCTTTGTTAAGTATTTAAAAAACTAGGGGCATTTATAAAAAAAAAACGAGAATATCTACTGCCTGGGACGGTCTTTTAACTCTAGATTGCGTGATTGGTGTGGTCTATGATTCAATTATTATAAGAAAAACAAAACCATGCCTAATCAATAGGCAACATCGCTTCAACATAACTGTCGTTATGTGGTGGTACTCCCCTGCCCAACCCTTTATGCAAGCAAGGCGTGATGTCAAATCGGACTGCTGACTTTCGGGATTGTGCTTTTCAAAGCATCAGAAATGGCCCGTGCACACCTCTGTGCCCCTGCGTATTCTTTGGTCGTCGTTTCGGTGTAGCGCGCCACCGCTGCGCGTTACGTCTGCTCGAGAGTAGAGCGTTTAGCTCCGCCTATATGCGCAAGGTCATCGAGGCCTCTATACGCCTTAAATCATTTGATGAAATGGAACCAAAGGAAACAATTTTTCATCTTTTCTGAAACCATTTTCTACCTCTGCCTGACAGATAGAAGGCAGATTATGTTCTTCCATACTAGAAAAAACGTTTAGTAATAGTCGAAGGAGGGGGAAGAAGGACGATTAAACATTGGTGTCCCGACCCTTTTTAATGCTGGAATTCAATGCAAACTAACTTAATGGCTCTTAAGACAGACAGCTGGCACTGCACTCACCATTTAATAAAAACATAAAATAGTTCTTAAACCAAAACCTCGACAATCGAATTGAAAATACGAGCCCAACCAAAAAACCACATTTATTTAACCCTTCTTCCAAAATGGCGACAAATAATTAGTTAGCCATTAAGCCCCACGCTTTGGAAACCAAATGGCTTTTTTTCGCCATCCAAATTGCCGTGCACTGAACAATCCAAGTATTAAAACCACATTAGTTACTGCTTACCGTAACTGTTGACGATTATGCTCACAGTATGATCGAATTATGAAGTTTTGGAAATGATTATAGTGTCATGCTTGGGAGGGCCGAAAAGGGACTTAAATGGTTATAAAAAGTTATACGGGCGAATTTTTCCAAACTTTTATACCAAGAATTTTGAATTGTTTACCGTTTTTCCATACTAGAACTGTCAGACGTCAATTTTATGCCACGGATAAAAGGTATTGGACGTAAAAGCAGCCCAAAGAGTGTTCAAAGGGTCATGGCCATCCGGCTGGTCCGGGGATACCGCACGGTCTCCTGCGAGGCGCCGAGCCTCCTTGCCGGATTGCCGCCATGGGATCTGGAGGCAAAAGCCCTTGTGCACGTATGGGAGTGGCGCGAGGAGGCAAAACGCCGGGGTTTTACTCCGCAAGAAATCACGGTACAGCGGACAGTGCTCCGGCGGGATCTCATGGCGATATGGAGGGTGCGATTGTCGCAACCCAGTGCTGGGCACGCCACAATAGCGGCTGTAAGTCCCCTCTTTGAGAAGTGGTTGGAGAGGCGCCACAACGTCCTCACCTTCCGCCTGACACAGGTCCTCACCGGACACGGTTGTTTCGGGAGGTTCCTGTTTCGCATAAGGCGGAAGGAAACGCCCGGGTGTCACCATTGTGTGGATCGTCCGTAGGACACAGTGGAGCATACGGTGGAGGTCTGCCCAGCTTGGGCGGAGCACCTCAGTGTCCTCGCAGAGGCGATCCGCGGCGGCGATCTCTCGCGTACAGCCCTGGTCCAGGCCATGATACGGAGCGAGAGGGAATGGAAAGCCGTCACCTCCTTCTGCCAAGCAGTAATGCTCGCGAAGGAGGAGGCGGAGCGCGTGAGGGAGAGAGCCTTGCGCCCTCACGCCTCCACTAGCCGCCGCAGGAGACGCCCTGGGCGTCGGGAGTCGCCTGCAGATTCCCGGCCACCGTAGGCGCGGGCTTGCGGACGGCGAGCAATGGTGGGCCGTTCGGTAGGTACCAGGCCTGGGTCGACGGCGCGTCGTGTGCCACGCGCGCCTCAAAGAGATGTCAGCACAAAGTGACGGGGTCCGATAGGGCCGACGCCTCAGGGTTGCGGGTAATTCTAAAGAGAAAACCGTGGCCCTGGCACAGGCAACTGAAGAACCACGGGTAGGTTTTAGTCAGTAAAAGTCTGACACGCCCTCCCGCTCCACCCAGAGCGGGAGAAGTAATTTGATGATTTCCCACCCAAAAAAAAAAAGCCCTAAGAGTGTTAGGTCTGGAATTTTGTTAACGAGAGTCTAACCTGCTTTTAATGTTTTTTTTTTTCTATTTTGTCTTAGGTTTTTCAATAGTTTTCTTCGAGTCTTCTAAACAAAACGTAATATTACTATGCCCCTTTTTCTTGCACTAGGCGATTGCTATATTATAGCATAAATACAAGCACGCTGTTGGATTTTTAATGCTCTGCCCAGCGCTGAAACTGGAAAATCCAACAGCGTGCTTTTGTATAGGCATTGATAAATGATTTAATTTCTGTAAGTAAGTTTGTACAAACACTTTTACACGTCAATCATATTTTTAAACTAGATGCATACTAAGATACGCCGACCGGCGTTTCCTACTCTGAGAAGATAGGCCGAAACAGACTTAGAGGTCACAGTCTCTTTTAGAGTCCAGACATAATCATGGTCATGGATCACGTAGATCGAGGTCTGAAATGGTATTTTTAGGAAGGAACCACACACTGGACCTTGATTTGCGTGGACCTGTCCAGTCAGTGCATGCTTTTGTCAGTAATCGTGCAGCTCTACTCAGAACTTAAGGAGCTTAACGTCTCGACGAACAATACCAAGGAGAGGACATTTGGGTAGGCCGCAGTAGGCCGCATAAACTACTCAAACTGCCAGACCATTATTATAACTGAAACAATGACCTCACATTCACAATAATTAAAAAATATCAAACTATATAACAGTGTATGTTCAGTGTTTATTTAAAAAGTTTTAGATGCTTTATGAAAAGAAAAGAAGTAAAAAAGTTTGCAAAATAAAATGAAAATATCAACATCGACAATCCCAAACCTTTGTGTCTTTGACAAGGTAGGCTTTCTGGCATAATTTCCGCTTTATAAAAGATTTGAATTTATTAAGGCTTATTGGTTCTTAAATGTGGCTAGGAACTTTATTATAAAAAAGTTAACATTAGCATCTAAACGAGCCACCTATTTTCTTGAGCCTGCGGGTTAATTGCGTAAAATACCATGAGTAGTAATCGCTTTCATTTTGACAGTTCAACAACATTCATCGCGGTATTTACGTTGCTGAGCAGTCAAACTTTTCGAACGTATGAAGCAATGGATTAGCAATATCTTTCAATATGCTTCAAACTGTGATTAATAGTGTTTTACGCAAGTAGGGTGCTGGTTGTAGGAACACCAAATTTTTTTCTTAGTATTAATATCATTGTTGTAATCATTAGATATTTTTTTTAGGTGTCCGCTATAGTGTTAGTGGAAGATGGGAAAAGACCTCGCGGTCGGTCACCTAACCGCTTGTCAGACTTACCTTCGTAACAGTCTTACGCCCTCCCTGGACTCTCTGTTACGTGTAAAAACCGCCCTGAGAGAAGCCGAGAACCGAACGAAGTGTGCACGAAGCCACGAAAGCTTTTCAGGGACACGACCCTCAGCAATGAAGTACGAGACCAAGAACTACCAATAAGAAGCAAGTGTTTGTGAAAACGGGCATAATGGATTTACTTGATCGAGCAAATGGACATAACCTGTGGCCTTTAAAGGAAATATCTCCATCTCTAAAAAGTTTAAGTTCTGAACTTTATTTCATTTCTAAACTGTTAACTCGAAAAGTCATCATTACCTACAAAATTGCGCCCGTTGGTCCAATTCTAAAATAACGCTCTCTTTACACAATCATTGCGAAATTAGATCCCTTTACGAACGCTGTCGAAACAATACAATAATCACAGAATGTTCGATCACAAACCAATCCAATCTGGACTTATCATATCAACGATCAACGAAATAACACTAATAACATCGTTATCAAATATATTATTACCCCTGTTATTGGATTAATGGCTCCCAAAATTGCTTAATAATGCACAGCCATAGTTACTATTGTTTGAAAGTTTGTTATAGTCCATTGGCTTTCGTAATATCACTTTATTGAGGCTATAAAAATAGTTGGAAGATTAGGCATTCGACTGGCTTTTTGATTGGCGAAGCTATTGATGTATGAATTTTTATTTCTTATTATGGCGATGTGGCAATGTGGTAGGTATTCATAGTGCCTAAAAGCTTATACAGATACGTGTGATCAAGAAAAATCAAGTTGTTTTTATTTTGTGTTAGAGAATTTAAAAATAACTAGGTACGAGTACGAGGTCTCTTGAGTTCACATCTGATTGTTTCTCTTTTTTTTTTGTCAGCACACAGTTTTGTAATGTACCACGATTTTGTTGATGAGTAACTTTGGTGTATGTAATCTATAAATTACTGATTTGCTTAGGAGCATTTTGTTATTAAAATTGACAGAAAATATTTTAATAAATCTTAAGTCAATCATCATAATTTTAATTTTAAAAAATAACTAAATATAAGCTGACGAAAATTGCAATGTATGAAAATTCGTGTGTCCCAGTCTACCATTCGAAATTTCAGATTTGTTTAATATTTTGAGTATTAAATTAATTTTGAACTTGTCCCAGAGAAAGTTCCGAAAATTGGTTTCAGTTGTTTGTGACGGAAGTTTATTTCTAAAATACCCAATGAATTAAATGTGTGAAAACTTGTTTTTATTTTTAATAAATGTTTTCTATTTTGTTTTTTTTATTTTCCCTAAATCTGCCGATATAAACTCAGATTTGGATTCTAGATTCTTTCCTATACATTAGATAATATGGCTGCGTTTCGATTCACCTTTAGCAGATATGTATCATCAATGCGGTTGCGCTTCGTTTCACCTTTAGCAGCTACCATCAGGATAAAAATAATAACTTTAAGTTGCCACAAAATCGAAACATTCGTAGTTATTCATCGAAAAAACGCTCAAATCACTGTGAATTTGTTAAACCCTAATACAATAATCAAAAACAAACTTCTACTTATTTGCAACATCAAAATGCATTATTAAAACTCCATATATCAGCAACACCTTCTGTCAAAATGACGTCAAAAGCAGTAAACACCAAAGTTGAGGTTATTTTATCAAACTTTGATGTTTTTAGTTCAGAAATTAACCTAAAACCTCGTGAGATTGTTCAAAATAATAAGAATTTTGCAACAAAACAAGTCTCGTATTTAAAAATCCAGCCCTTTAAAAAAATAACTACGATTACAATTATTAATTTTCTCGTAAACCGTTCATCTCCGCAACTTAAAACTTCACGTGGAGACCAATAATATGATCTTTCTGTAAAAAAAAAATGACTTCGAACTCGACGGCTGATATACTAAAACTTAGCCGAGTTTGCCCTTAGGCAAAGTTATGCAATAGCTACAAAATATTATGGAAAACAAATACTGTTTCATCTACTTAGGTAATAAAAATCTTTAATTCTATTATCTAATAACAGACAATGCACAGCCTAAATCACTGGGTCTGGAAGCATAACATTTTGTACAAGAGTTCTTTTTGTATTAGGAGATAAGAAATCTTTGGAAGTGAGCACTGAGGCAGGATTTTTGAAAAGCCATTCCTTAAAAGGGTTACCTAGGATATGAAAGTTTGTACGGAGGTTCGACGGTCGTTTCGCCGGTGGGATAGGTATACCATCGGGCACATAGCTTGTCATAATACTTTTACGTATTTTTTTTAACAAAACGCTGAGAGTAATAGTAAAAAAACATATATTCATATTTTTATCTGTAAAACGGTCACGTGCTATCAGACATAATTTCGAAACTACTCAGTTGATGTCTTATAAAAGTTACGATGGCAATTAATATGAAATGCCAACTTTTTTTAACTAGATACATAATAAAGTAGTAAATATTTACATCGGAAATAGTAATAAATAAAAACATCGTGTCAAAAACTAAACGCAATTTACACTTTCTACCCCCAAGTGCTAAGTGCTTTTGAATAACGTGTTCGTGTTTTGACACGAATTTACTATTTCAAACGTTGCGTTGTTGAAAATGTCAAACCTGAAAGTGTTGTTCAAGATATTATTCGTGTTGCCTACCCGAATAATATAATAAACATGTGAAATAGGGAGAATATTAAATGTAACTCACTAGTTTTTATTGCGCTACATTTAAAATTCAACGACCATTACAATAAATATTTTTCTACAGAATTGTCATCAGAGAAGGACATTTTGGACTCTCACAAATAAATGCCCATCGGGTGTATTTCCATGGGTTATTGTCTTTACTGCATAACTGAAAGCTCATGGCTATAAATAGCCCTTAAGGTCTAGACAAACTGACATTTTGATTCTAAAAGTTAAAAATGCATTGTGTAGACATAAGGTACCGAAAAGTTTATGTCTATCTTGTTGGCAGTCATTGTAGAAATACGAAACTCATTGAAGAAGATTGCCACTTATATGGGCCCCTTGCCGAAAAAGGAGCTCACCCACATTTCAGGCAAAGGAAACGAGGAAATAGGGGTGTAAATGTAAAAATAGAAACAACAAAAGGTAATGGCCAGTACGTAACCTCAACACGTAACAACCTCATTTGATCAAGGACTCACTAAAATAAGTCATTACTTCGCTGACCGCCACAGGATTGTATTATGTCTATGTTATGTTAATGGCCGCCAAGCACGGATATACAGCCAGTGCCACAGCAATAACAATTTAATATTTATAGACATGTTACATGTTTGTAGACAAGACATTTCCAACTTGTGAAAAGGGAAACAGTAAAGATGATGAACGATTGTTTGTTAAGTAGGCTATATGGTATGAAGTAAGCGGTGTAATGTTGTAGAACCTTGTTAAGTTTTAAGTTATGAAGTATGTAGACATAATCATAAGTATTGTGGAAAATAAGGCTGGAAAATATACCTAACAAAACTAAAATATTCAACACGTACATGACTGGAATGCTGAGGAAACATCTGTGCTTCTGGGGAGTTTGTTGCACCACTTCTTCCAAGCTGTAGGAAGTGGTGAGTCTTATGTAATTTTGACTTTCAAAAAGTGCTGATTCTCAGCCTAATTTGAATAGAAGACTTTAATTTTGTCTAAGAGCCGAAAATTCAGAGACTTGACATAATGATACTCACCAACCCGCACTGAGCCCGCGTGGTGCATTAAGGCCCACTCCCTCATAGAGAGGAGACCAGTGGCCAAGTTGTCGGGATTTATGGTCTGAATATGCTAAACACCCACTATCTGGGACTCGATTCTGAAGATGCACAAGGGCTTTTTAAGAGCTCTTGGAATCAATTGTAGACCATTTCGTCAGCCTAATGGAAAGACAAAGAATATGATAAAACGGAACAAGATAATAGATTGTGTCAAGAAGGTTCTACGAGCTTAAAACGATACTGATGATGTTTCTAAAGTAGACAAGCTATACGCAGTCTGGCATCAGTCTAAATAAAAGCTATCCTGAAAATGGAAATGTTTGAAAGCTCTCGAAGTAGAATTTTTTTACTAAAAACTTTTCTGCTCGTTAACCATTCTTATGTAAATTTTCAAGTATTCCTCAACGCAATCTAAAACTAATATGATTTTGTCGTTATCTCTAGAAAAATTAAATCTACCTAAATTGTATTTATCTTCTGATGATTTCACAAGTTCCTGGTTATCATTGGATCCATTCTTCACAATATGAAGCTACCATTATAAGCGGGCAGCTAGAATCAATTCCGTTTTCTTGTAATTTTTTACATTCAGAAGTGAAATAAATTATTTGACTTTGACACCAATATACCTACATATATGACGGAGGAAGACCGTCCGCATCATCATTAGCACTCATCGTTGGTCTCCCTAACTGTGGGCGTCCGTAGGTGGGTAGTGTTGGATGAAGAAAACAGATTCGTATACACAATCACACTATATTTACAATCCATCCAGTAAATAACAAGACAGTAGATAGGTAGGCACATTTAGTTATGTAGGTACGTATCACAGAACGCGCGATGGTTTGGTGGTGTCCGCGCGCGCCGCTCGCCAACAGAACAAGTGAAGTCTAGCCTCGATCCATGTGGCGCGCGCCCCACTAACTCCATCGAACGCCACCAGATGGCGATGGCGTTGGCGTACCGGATACGACTCGATTGCGACACGGCCATCCTGCTTGCACACGTCCTCGTGTGACGGTTACCCTGCGAACAAAATAGTCCACGAGAGAATTTTGTTCCACTCGGTCACTCCTGACCAAAATCTAGATTCATCGGATCGGTGTAAAATAAAGAAATTTTACTCTACAGTTTTATTTCAACCAAATCTTACTCTTTAACTAAATCAAACATCTTAAAATTGGGAATAATCGAAAATACAAAAATCATTACCCTGGGCCATGTACCATTGTCGTTTGAATCAATCTTTAAAACTCTACTGCAACAAAAACTGCCAAGCTTACAGAAACCCTCGAGTAAAACCTCTATCGCCACGGCTCTCCAGCCGACCAGCAATCGCATTGCTCTCACACATCCAGCGCATGGATCAACTGTACGCATATCCATCGAGTGGATCGCCCGTGTGTATCACCCACTGACTACACACTACGGTCTCTCCGGACCCCGACCTCCGCCAGAGATACACGCTCATCGCGCACCCACGGACTACTTGAGTTGCCTCAAGAGACACCGATTTCTACCGGGCTACGACTACGTAATAACTACTGGTACGGTCGCATGAAATACGGCCGATAGAACCCCTTACCCGACTTTCTACCACAACTTAAGCTTGCTCATCATCAAAATCCTTATCAACATCAACATCGACTGGTACGTGACCCGCTGGCATCGTCCTTAGCCTATCGTGTGCATACTTGTAGGTACGCTTAGAATTTAGGGCTTTCAGTGTATAACGATCACCGTCCAAAATCTCAATCACTCTAAACGGACCTTTAAACTTTGGTTCTAATTTAGTTTGATTTCGTTCTTCGTTTTGTAATAAGACAAAATCGCCAATCGCAAATTTTTTTAATTTTTGCCTTTGTTTTGTCAAATCGTGTTTTGTCATATTTCGCACACTTCTTAATATTCTCTGACGCGCGCTCGCGCATTTCCTCTATGTCGACATCGGTCTCTACATCGCTACACATCAATGTTAGTGGTCTCGCAGCTTTTCCTATCAAAAGCTCCAGAGGTGAAGCTTTTGTAACTCGATTCATCGTACAATTTAACGCAAGTTGAACATCTCCTATAGAGTCCTGCCACGATCTGTTATTGCTCGTCTCTATAGCAGTTAGCATCGATTTAAGGACACTCATGACACGCTCTACCTGCCCATTAGCACGAGACGAACCTGTCGCTATCAGATGCAAGTCGATATTCTTGCTCACGCAAAAATCGCGAAACTCTCTACTGGCAAAACATCGTCCTTGATCTGCTATTACGCGAGTCGGAGCACCAAAAAGCGCTACACTTTGAGTAACCGCGTGAATACTACTCTTAGAGTCAATGTTCGCCGCATGGTAGAGCAGCACGTACTTCGTAAACGCATCGATTAACACAAAAATGTATTCCTTCTTATCATTCTTTCCGCTTAGCTTACCCGTCGCGTCTACGTGAACCGTGTGCCACGGGCTCGTCACCTTAGGTATCGGATGCAATTCGGCTTGAATTTTACCGGAATGAGACTTCGCGACTTTGCACGTAACGCAACTATCTACGAATTTTTTAACGTACTGAGACATACCCGGAAACCAATAATAATCGTATAGCTTTTCTGTTGTCTTTTCGGCACCAAGGTGAACGATAGCGTCATGGAAATTATTGACTACAGACCATCGGAGAGCACGAGGTAAAAACGGTAAGCATTTAGACCTACCATTACGTTGGATATTACGATGAAGGACGCCTGAACGTAGCACATAAGTCTTGGCTAGTTGCTCACCTAGTTGATCCTCTTCTAAATCAGTTATGATTTTAGAAATCTCTACATCGCGTTGTTGTTCAGCTTGAAGCCAATTGGGAGAGAGTTCAGCATGGTCAATGCGTTTTGCACTTAAACAGGACGCTACTGGTTTCGAATCGAGCGGTAGAGGGTTTCGTGAAAAGAAATCTACATGTGACATACGTTTCCCCTCCCTATACGTTACGTCAAAATCGAAAGACTGCAGAAAAGCCCACCATCTATGCGCCCGGGGAGTAAGATCCTGCTTTGTTTGGGAAGATTTCAACGAGTTGCAATCCGTAACGACGTTAAACTTTCTGCCATGAAGATATTGCCTAAAGTGTTTGATAGAATTCACAACCGCGAGAGTTTCGAGATCGTACGAGTGATATTTGCTCTCTGCAGGAGATGTTCTCTTACTAAAGTATGCTACCACACAACGCTTACCATCAGCCTTGACTTGGAACAAAATTGCTCCATACCCCAAACTACTTGCGTCTGTGTGCAGCTCTACTGGGAGTTCTGTGTCATAGATCGTCAATACCGGATCACTCGTCAAGGTAGATATCACTTTTTGGCGAATGTCTTCATGTTCTGGTTTCCACGTCACTTCACCTTTCAGTGAAGTCAGTCGATACAACGGGGCCATTATTCTAGAGAAATCTTGCACAAATTGGCGAAAGTATGAGGCTAGTCCGATAAACTGTCGTAGTTGGGTCACCGTTTCCGGAGGTGGTAGAGCCGTTAAGGCCTCTACTTTTCTGCGATTGGGTCTGATCTGACCAGACTCTACCTCAAACCCTAAGAACTCTACCTTCATCTTGAGGAAGGAGCATTTCCTGAGGTTCAAAGCGAAACCAGCTTGAGTTAGAATTTCTAACACAGTGTGAAGTCTTTGTAAACCTGACTCTACATCGGGAGAGACGATCAAGACGTCATCAACGTAGACGATTACGTAATCGTGAGCTAGATCACCTAGAGCATTCATAATAGCTCTCTGAAATACTGAAATTGCATTTTTCAGACCGAAAGGCATGGTCAGGAATTCATACTGACCCTCGGCTGTAATAAAAGCAGTGCTCTCTATGGACTCTTCGCTTACTGGTATTAAATGAAAACCGCTAGCGCAGTCTAATTTTGAAAAATAATTGGCACCATTGAGACGCGCGATTTGGTCGGAGATTAGAGGGAGCGGGTAACGATCGGAGACGGTGTTACTATTAAGCTCGCGGTAGTCTATACACATGCGGTCTGAACCATCGCGTTTCTTTACTAGCAGAGCTGGGCTTGCAAATGGAGAGCAGCTAGGTCTGATAATGTTAGCTTCTAAAAGTTCTTTCACGCGGTCGCGCACAACGCTTCGTTCATCCACGGACATCCTATACGGTCGCCGCTGCACCGTGCGATTCGGATCAATCAACTTAATCTTAAGCACGCCTGTGTTCACTCGCGTCGTAGGCAAACCGGTAATGAAAAAGTCTGAAAACTGATTAAGCGTTTGCAAAAGCCTAGTCTTGTCATTGCCTGTTACATCCGTCGCGATAACAGTGAAATCCGATTGGAGCGATTTATCACTATTATGACTCACCGAATTTACACAAAGTACTTTCGTTAATGATAGCTCCGTTGCCGTCATGTTTACAGCAAAACCCCGATTTAAAATCTCGCGACCTAACATAACGTCACTTTGCAAATAATTGTCGGGTAAAACATGCAACAATATTTCGAGTGGGTGATCGTTAATGACTACACAACATAAAATCTGTTCTGTACTGAATACTCGCGTTTGACCAATACCAGTCATAGCAACTACATTACTAACACGTTTACCATTGAATTTCGATGCAAAACTTTCCTTTACCAACGAGCATTCAGCACCAGAATCGTAAGTAAAGCTTAACAATTCACCTTTGTGTTGTAACGTACTCGATGGTGGTTGCACGACGCAGACATCGACGCGCCGCTCGCTCCGCGGCCCTCCGCGTGCGCCGTCGGCCGGCCCGCTGCCACCACCGCTCGTACACCGAACGGCTATGTGACCCGGCGTGCCACATTTGTAGCACACCAAGGGCTTCGCTGCCGTCTGCTGCGCCGCTTGACTCGATGATGGTGTTGTTGGTCTTCCCCTAGTTTCCAACGGCTTGCTTCTGCACTCAATTCGCTTATGACCGGTTTTTCCGCAATTAAAACATTTAATTGATGTCAACTTTGCTCGCTTAATATCAATTGTAGTCGAAGATTCACCGATGGTGTTTATCTTGCGCTTTAAATGTGAAAACGCGTTCAGTTCTTGCTGTAGTTTGTCCCTCGATGTAATGTTTGTAGTGAACGCCATTCGTTGAAGTCGCGGATCAAACTGTGATATGTGAGCGAGTACTGTTGCTACGGCGATTTCTTCTTTGTTTACATCTTTCCAACGATTAGTCAGCGAAGCGATTAAACGACTTGCAAACGCGGGTAGTGTTTCCTTTTCACTCGGTTTTTCGCCATTCATTTTAATGAGGGTACCCGCCAATGTCTCGGTCGAAATAAATCGTGTTGTGAAAAGTATCTTGAATTCCTTCCATGTCATTCCTTCGTATGCTATTTGAGATAGCCATGTGGATGCTTCACCTTTTAGCGCCTTGCTGACCGCCAGAACAAGTCGACCGCCGCTTGGTGGTTTTTCGGAGAAACACAAATCTGCTGTCGCGCACCATGATCTTGCGTCGGTATCTTGTTTTTCAGGATCAAATGCGGGTAGTTCTTCACAGTAAGTTGGTTTTGGTGATTGCAGCGCTTCAATCAATGCTCGCATGTTCTTGTTTTGTTGTTCGAACATGGCACGCCAGACGTTTGTTTCCATGTTCTGATCCAACACGAATCCCACTTCTGATGACGGAGGAAGACCGTCCGCATCATCATTAGCACTCATCGTTGGTCTCCCTAACTGTGGGCGTCCGTAGGTGGGTAGTGTTGGATGAAGAAAACAGATTCGTATACACAATCACACTATATTTACAATCCATCCAGTAAATAACAAGACAGTAGATAGGTAGGCACATTTAGTTATGTAGGTACGTATCACAGAACGCGCGATGGTTTGGTGGTGTCCGCGCGCGCCGCTCGCCAACAGAACAAGTGAAGTCTAGCCTCGATCCATGTGGCGGGCTCCCCACTAACTCCATCGAACGCCACCAGATGGCGATGGCGTTGGCGTACCGGATACGACTCGATTGCGACATATATATGCTTATACGTATAGATGTCTAGATGTCAGCCTTTAAAAACTGCGGTCTATGCCCTTAATCGACCATAAAATACGACTTTCGTGAGAGGACAAGCACTCCAGAAATTTTATGAATTTCGCCCCTAGCACTGAATCTAATAACTATAAAGTTTAACTTACAATATTAAGTTATTCTACTTCGACATTTACAACCTGCAGGGGTTGATATTATTTCGCTCTTATTTAATTTTTATCTGGTTTATACATGTTCATACACTTTTCTATTAATTTTAATTGCTTTTTCGATACTTCCTCTATGAGGCCATATTATCATCGGTGGCAAAGGCGCGGGAAGCGGTGCATATCAGCAACCTGAAGGCAATTTACCTAATGTATTCTGTGGACTAAAATAAAGTAAATTATAAAAGCATCGACCTGAACTCATAAATGATGACACTCAATGTCTGATTCTCCATGAAGATCACGACGTGATTTCGAATCTTTCCAAATGATGTCATCATGTCTAAAGCAAACGCCGTGCTTATGTTGATACAATTATAATGACATGTATTATAAAGTTATTTAGCGAGCAATTAACTTGAAATTATATACACATTACGGGAAGAAGTATTGCTTGGCCACTTGAACCGCATCCGGCGCAAGCGCAACAAAAAGTGTGCCTATCTAGTGCGTACGCGCAGAACAAACCTCAAATGGTTTCTTTTGCTGCTTTCAATGTAAAATGTGTTTGTATTGCTATTCGTTTGTGATTGTTGGTAGTGGGTCTCAACATTTAATACGCAGTGCAATTTAGCGCGGTTTAAAATCCAATTCCGCAGACACTCAATATATTGGAAATTAAATGGCCTTTTGAATAGTGTAATGACTATCCTAAATGTATGAAATGACGGCCTAAATTGGACCCCTTTATAAAAGCGTGCTACACTTTTACCGACGACCGAATAAATAGGAAACATCGAATGTATTGTTATTGCTGACCATTATCACGAAATAAATCAACTCAATGATTTACCGTATATTTTTGTTTATACTTCATGCGATATTTCATAGAAATACATATTTCATCCGATTTTCCATAGTTCAAGTTCATCCATAGTGTCTATAAGTCAATCGCGTTCTATAAAATGATTAATGGAGTAAAAAATGTTGCAAATCTCTGTCTGGTACGTGGCTCGTGTCACCGCGGCCGCTGCGCGCGCGCCGCTCCATTTCACTCTGCTCAATGGACGACCATTCAAATTGCCCACAAACCGCCATCTTTGTTTTTTACGTACCCTCGTTTTTCCGTTCTTTCAGTAATAGTTGATTAAACTTGAGTTCGATAAACTTTGTAATCACATGGACTGGTGTTCTCAATTTTCGATCATTAGGTGACTCTACATTTCTCTGGTTTAACGGAACACCCACATCACGACACCTGACGATACTTAACATTTTGATGATCTATTTAGTTCCACCCCAACCCCTCGTTATTCTATCAAAAATCTAATTTCAGCAAGTTACTGGGAACACATGCCTCAACTTAGGAAAAGACTCGTCTACGCCAATTTGGCGGACAAAGATGTTCATCAGAAACAATGCAGAACCGATTTGGATATAATGAATTTATGAGTTAACAGATTTCCACCGTTCGACTGGATCCTCTGGGAGCGGAGCGGAAACAATGAGACGTCGATTGCAGCTATAATTTCATAGTCGATCCGTTAACAATATCTCGGCGGTGATAAAAAAGTGATTTAGTATTATTAGGCGGACGATGCGGCGAGATACGAACGCGGAGAATCGATTCGTCTCTGCGTGAAGTTTGTTTAGCGGAACGGTAGCGGGCGGCGGCGGGGGGGGCGGGGTGCGGTGTGCGGGCTGCGGCGACATGCGCCCGCGCGGCACGCCCGCCCCGCACTGCATTACATCCTAGACAAGCTTTATTGGACTACATTTAGTGACGCTTTGGTAAATAGTTTAGTTTGTTTTTCACCGTCTTTTTAACGCTGCATAGCTTCAGCACCGACCGTTTTAACGGTCCCACAATTAAGCCTCGTAACATTATTACCACTGTCGTTGTCCAAGATAAACATCTATAATGTAATTTGGGAAATGAAATTATCATGTCCGTAAATGACATTGAGGGGTTGGAAGTAAATGAGGTGGCATTTCGTGTCTAAACTCACGTAGCGCGCGTTAACGACAGTAAAAATAACAATTATAAGGGTGGAGATCTGTATCTGTGTAATCGTTTCAGGCTAATTCCGGGCGATAGCTTCCCGTTAATATTCTGTTTACACTTGTAACATTACGAGACTGCATTAAAAAGCGCAATTATACACCAACACTGAATCTGGGTTTAAATTATTGTAATTATACTGAACCCTTGATTTCAGATGTAATAGATTAGAATACATCCTGTTTTAAATGTTACTATATGCAGCTAATGTGAGCCACTGCTAATTGCATATACATATTACATACATCTAACAGCAATTCGGAAAATATATTGACTCTTCATGGTAGGTAATTGTGGATAAATTGTGAATTCACAAAATGAGTCTATAATTATTTCCACCAACTTTTACAACGCTAATGTGCAAACATTTTGCACGATTTTGAAATCTCTGTGAATCCAAATAATCAAACCTTCATTATATAACATGCTGGTCACATAAATATCAGTAATGGGTTACGATTCTCCGGAAGTAGATAATAAAAATGTTCCCAAAATGTCTCATGATGACAATCTCGACTTCCGGACCACACCGACAGAGGTCTGCGCTCTGTTATTAAATGCCGACTGTGTGTTCACTCGCCGCCACGTGTCATCAACTTAGAAACCACAAAATATAGACCAACATACCAATGCGATCTATAAACCCAACGATTTTAACATACTCAATGATATAAGGATGAGAATGGACCAAACTTTTTAAGCCGATAATAAATACGAAATAATCATGGCTCTAATTCACACCACAGACGAAAAAAAAACAACAAAGCTCCTGGCGCCTTATCATTAGCAACTTCCGAAAAGGGGCACATTTTTTCCATCGTCTATCGGCTGAACCTCAAAAGGACAACAAACTGACAAATTTTACCAACAAACAATACTAAAAGCAAAAAATGAAGCTCCCTCGAAAATGAATCAGTGGGGCCAACAAAGAAAAAGCTTTACGTAAGCGAGTAATTGCCTACTGCAACTCTTTTGTTGTTCGCAATGACAAAGAAGGATAATGATAAAGGATTCATTATTTGTCATTGTCCTAAATGCCACCTTTCAAATATTTTACTCGAAATTGAAACAACAATTCATAATGAAAGCTTCGCTTAACAATTGCATGTGTAAGACAGTGTGAATGCAGGAAAGGAACGAAGCGATCGGTTAAGCCTTTTTGTATGAGCATTGAGCTTAATGCCGAGACATTGTGTAAGTTAAACAATCGGGGATGAATAATCATTCAGCAGAGGCATCAAAATCCTTTTAACCATTTAAATTTTCTTATCAAAAAGGACTAACTCGAACGTCAGTCGTCAAGCAAAATCTTCGAAAATAAATTAGTTAATGTGCATAAAGTGGTCGAGCTCGTGACTGGCCCGCCAGTGAACCCGGAGCCGAGGCCAGAATCCCATTTATATCTTCGTGTCAATTCTTCTTTGTAAAATATTGATACTGATAAAGCAATCGCTTAGTAACCAAGAATTTCCTGTTTAATACGTCAAAACAAATCGCCGAATTCATTTGTATAATAGTTCCTAAGTTTAAAGCCAAATTAGTTTTGCTACCGATCCCCGTCGTGCGTTTTTTACCGGTAGCGGTAACTACTCGAAATTGATTACCTACATCGAAAAAATCAATCGAACGTTGTAATTGCTTTCTAACTTCTCAGAAATTTAATTTGTCAATTAAGACATTAAAAATTACTCTTGTTATAGTTGAAAGACCGGCTCCGGTCGTGATAGTTGAAATCATGTTTGTTATTAATTGAATATTGCAAATAATCAATCGGCACCCACGAGCAATTACATCTGCGACGTTAGATACCGCCGGCTGCGGCGGGATGATATTATCGGCACGTATTAATTTATTGGCGAAATCGAATAGGGCTAATTTAAAATAGGAAAGGTGGGGAAATAAGTTTATAGCAGGCGGAGTTGCGGAGTGTGCTCGATGTGTAAGCTATTGGCCGGCGTACCGCAGGGGCGGGGTCTGGGCCCCATGTTTTATTTGAATTATGGATGAGGCATGCTGCGTTCATTTCTTCAAACCAGTTGTGAGTGCCGCAGCCTCGCGCCCGCTCGCCTCTCCCCTTCTAATTAATTGATGTTTTCATTTAATTGCTTGTTCTTTAATTACTCGGTCATATCTGAAATTGAGTGTTTAACTTTGTTAGATTTAGTGTTACAGCAAGAGAGACATCGTTTAACTGTGAGTGCGAAAAATATGTCTTACAATTCTATTTCTAGTATTCTCTCAAATTATATTGTTTTATTTATTTCCATTTTTTTATTAGCCATTGCTATAATGTAATTAACGTTGTTAACTATCAAACAACTCACATAAAAACTGTTTAACTTATATTAATTGCGTAATGTTGCATTATGACATTGGCCAAGGTCGTTGGATTTTAATTAAATGTGTTGCTAAATTAATTATAATTGTAGGTAGTTAATTAGACAAAATAATAATAGTTAAATTATCCCACAAACTGATGGATGGTGACATTTTTCTTATTATGTTTTTTGTTTGCCGACGGAAATGGTTTAATCCGTAAAAGTCTCTGTGAATGTATTTAGCAACAAATGGTTGTAAACTTAAGATTCAAAATCGTGAGATTTCTTGTTCTATTTACAATGTGAATACGCAGTTGTAATTTAACCCGTGTCATCTACTTCACTAGTTGATTAAAAGATCACAAATAAAATAAAAAATGGATGTGATATCATACTATTATAATTGTTTTATGAATACCTATTTATTTTAATCGTTATTCCTTTGCATAAATTATACGCAATTATGTTGTTTTATAAACTGTATTTTATTATTTGAATGTTAAACTTTAATGGCCAATTTAAATACATAAATTGTATTATGTTTGATTTTAAATATTTTATTTTAATTCTTAACTAACTAAAAAAGCTATATAATGAATTTTAAGGTTTTTCCTACTCCTGATTAAAAAATCTGTTAGAATAAGTCCAAATAAAACTATATCTGCAGTAAAGTTTGACAAACCTTCTTGATAGCTTAATGCCACCCTGAAAGTAATGACAGGTGGCTCCACCAACCACCATCTTTATTATATTTAACTCTATTCACATAAAGTCTGTTGGAAAGCCGTATGCGATGTATAGCGATGACCTTTTAATTTGCAGTTATGAAACGTAGTAACAAATAAACAAGATGTAGATTTCTATGAAAGCTATGAAATATATAACCAGTTTGAAGTACCTTATTAACTTTTTCAATCGATAATTAGTGCATGATCTGGAAACGGTAGAAAAATTGAGTGTGTATTATCTGCTTCTTATGACAAGAAGTGATAGGTAGTAGGGCAAACTTTAAAGCAGATGATAGCAAATTTCAGCATTATGTTCTTTCTGAAGCTGCTTTTTAAGGATTTGTTTACATAAATTCCTTTATTTTTAAAATCTTTTCTTTGTTTGTTCTATATGAAAACTTAGTTCTTGCAGATCTGAAGCTCTTTTCAAGTCTTTATGGGCACTTTACTTTATGTACCTACCTATAAGACCTCTAGGCCAATTTGTATAAAATTATAGTGTTATGTTATGCCTAACACCGGTAAAAAGTTCAAGGAGTTAACCCGAGGGCCTGATAGACCACGGCAAAGTGCAGCTATGAAAATTTGTGTCCATTTTGTTTATGCAGTTCTAAATCATAAAATCGGTAACAACTGACGGACGGACTGCCTTGTTGGTCTAGTACTCGCAAGCGCTACTGCTGACCATGAGGTCATGGGTTCGATTCCCGGGTCGGGCAAAGCGTTATTGAGATTTTCATCAAGAATTTCTCAGTAGCTGACCCGAGTCTGAATTTGTGCCCGGTTGATGGCAATAGGCTCGCACCCTATTACAGGCGTCTTAAACGTAACTGGCGAAATGTGAGTGTCCACATGGTACACCTCTGCCTCGCCCTTTAGGAAATATAGGCGTTATGATATGCGCTAACATTAGCAGAAAATACCCATTTACTGTTAATCCATATTCCATTTCACTAGCACATCGATTGCATGTTACTTTAGTTAACACAATAAATCATTCATTGGTTGTATCTCCATAGTAAATGCAAAACCAACAGATAAATTACACCGACAAGGTGTGCTTGGTTGTGGAGTCTATACAGCCGGGTTCCGACCATACTGGGTTGCAAATATAATAACTTATTAACTCGTTAGTCTTTAAGGACATGCTTGCCTAGAAAAATGTTAATGGACACACAACGGAAAAATGGAACTTAACTTACGCATATTTTTTAAGAAACATAATATAGAGTTGATGATTGCAAATCTGTTCAATTGTTTCTTAAGAATACAATGGTATTCAAATATACAACAATCTTATTGGGACTTATGTTGTTTGAGCCGTTTGGGGTCCGAGTGCCCACTTGGTTTTTCGAGACATCGCTAAGCATTTAGTCGACTCTTCACACGATCAGAGGGCTCACCTATTTTTGGGCCAAAGAATTAGCATTGCCATACAACGGGTAATTTTAGATCTGTTTTTAGATCAACAGAGTGTACTGAAAGTGCTTGCAGCTTCACTGCTCTTTGTTTAGTACCTACGTATTATTTCATTGAAAGCCTTTAATATATATATATATATATATAAAAGCCATAAAAAGTTAGTCTTAACAGATCAAAATATTATTCTTATATTAAATTCACTTTTTTTCCATCTCGCATCTGATCTGTCTATTGTACTTGTCTTATTAGGACTTAGCAAGCCACCTCCACCTACTTCTTCGTTGCATTCGCACTCTGCCTTTTATTCAAGTTATTACTTATCACCAAAAGGGTTATCATAACACATCAGAGCAGTCATTGCGTAGCAATCTCACTCTCAATGTGATTCGTTTTGACAGTTCAACAACATTAATTGCGTAATGAATGTTGTTGCAGACGATTTTTTCACACAAATACAAAATACAAATTGTTTTATTCTGTCCAACTAGTTTACATTAGTTTGTGATTGGAGCCTCCTTTTAAGCATGATAACGCCTGTGGTAGGAAGCTCCGCTCTTCCGCAGCGTTGGTTGTTTCTACAACTAACCATTTTTTTTTACTTAGTTTTAATACGAAGCTATGGATTATGAATTTCCTTCAAAATCCTTCAGAGTATGATAGAATGCGTGTTATGCAATTGGGTACCTGGTCTGTGTGTATTGCTGCTAGAACTGCCTTCTTGGAACTTAGGAGTCCAGTCATCTGCTTCTTGGTGTTTTCGCACACTGTTTAATTCAAGTACCGACTTTTTACCTTACTACCAAAACAGGTTAGGCAGGAATACGATGACACCAAATTGAAGCTTATTTCAATATAATTAAAAACTACGCATGCTTCTATCTATAATACTTAATTTTCACTTAAGTAGGAACAAATGATAGCAACTGTTAATCGAGAGTTTTAATTTCTTAGTTGTAATTGCTGTCTGTAAGCTTAAGGTACTTATGTACTACAGTACCTATGTGTTTTATTATAACGTTTCCAGTATGGTCGCTCTTCCATTATTCTAAAAACTAATGGTTTCATCCGTTATTATACTGTAAGCACTTTTTTTTAAAACCAATGATTCAAATTATAATACTGTCTAATTAGATACTACTAACTCATTAGTTTTGTTACATGTGTAGGTTTATTTATAATCTTATGCTTTTTTTAAAAGTGGGAAGTAGAGTTCAAAATCGAGCAAAAATATTTCGAAAATTATGTTGAAAAAATTATCATAGAAAGTAGCACATTAGTATTTCCAAGGTGGTCTAATTCAAATGTATACATTATAAAAGGTTTATCGTCGACATCATCTAGTTATAAAAGTCCACAGCACAGCGTATGTCGGTGACTGGACAGGTCACTTTGTACGCACTTCGACCTTTACACACAACACTAATTGCTAGCCCTCAAGAGAACCGACGCACTTATGTGCTCATCACTAGCGACGTCGCCCACCCAACAATTTTACCGTCCACACAAAGACTTTAACTGTCCAACCGTACTTTATACGTCAACCTTTACAGAAGCGTGTATTAAACTGTGACACAAACAAACATAAAATGTGACAAACAAACATTGCGACAAAACATGTTATAACACACTCCAATCAACACAAGCACTTAAAAGCTCGGACAAAAGTCCAAAAAGGACACCAGACGAAAATATGTGACAGAGGCATGCAGCCTTACCTACCGAGATAACCCTAAAATGAGGACATAACAAAAACTATACGAGCGAAATTAAAAGCAGCGACGTACAAGCAACTAACACACGCTCTAACGTTTTGTGATAAGCTCGTTGACTTTTTGGGGCCGACGTAATTTGTCGAAGGCGCCTAAGATAAAGGCGGCAATTTGGTCGCGGAGGCCCCAGGCACGCCGCCGGAATGTCAACCGGGGTAGCAGGCGCAGGGTTAACACGCAACACGATATGTACGGACACATTTTAGAAATTGGAAGTTGTAATTTATTTGGTGGCAATAAATTTTAACATTGTTACGTGAAAAAATAAAATATGAGAGTTTAAATAGTTCCTTTTTTCGAAAAATTACACTGCACAGGTGTAGAGGTGTGACGTCAAATGTCATAGCAGTATTATGTCATTTTGACAGTGAAAGGCGCGAAAACGCCATGTGCGAGCGGGCCCTTGGGCTTATTCTGCAATATTTTACCGCCGACAAACTGATCGGCTGAGCGCCACACGCGATACAGACCGGATAAAGGCACGTGTAAACTATATGTCACGAAGTTCGGTATAAGCTTCACGGCAATATGTGTTCACTTATCGTGAATCGGCTATTTCATTACAAACCATCTCGGCTATAGACCAGTTATTGCGTGTCACGCGATTCCGACATGACTGATCCCATTTGTATTGACGTATTATACAACAGGAAAAGGTTATTCAGCAAATTGTGCGATGACAGCAGAATTGACGTCGCAAAAATTGCAACAGTGACAGAACAAAATCAAATGAACTACCTATACTAAGGGGTACAGTAGCTAACTCTAATGTGTCACAATGAAAAACTCTGGGCAATATCGACAAAAAAAAAAATTAAGACGTCAACGTCAAAGTCAAACCATTTCTTGCAAACAACATTTACATGTAAATATAATTGATTCTAGTAGCACATTCCAAAATGTAGTTTCGTATGAAGAAGAATGGGCAAGAAACCACCGTTACTATTTTAAGAAATGTTTCACAATATTTTGTCTACATTAATTACATAATTATACGTGAAAACGATGCACCAAGAATAAAATTACTATACCACAATAGGTAAAAAGAATAAAAAATGAAGCAAATAACGATAAATGAATTATGTGATAGATAAACGGTGCTAAAACCTACCCGAATAAAGCTACTAAAAACACTTCCTAAAAAGAAACCAGGATGCCACACAAACCTATAACCTGGTGCTCTTCACCTATTTTAACAAAAAATCTTTGCCACACAATCTGTTTGTATTTCGTCCACGTCTCGGTGGTCGCGTGTCCCCGCACTAATTATACGTAACTACTTATCGTACGGACTCTGTCTCAAACCTTTTAGTTGGTGACGCACTCAATAAATCTTGACATATCTAACTGACGGCGGCCGCTACGGCGACGACACACAAATATTAATTGCGAATATATTAATAAAACTGATAGTTTGGGGCTCACTGTTGATGGATAGTTCGGAAAAGGTTTTAGCGAATTTTGGAAGCAGGAGATTGGTTTTTTGGAATCTTGGTGATATAGTTAGACGATAGATTAAAATAGTACCTCAATTGTTAACTTATGTAAATCCTAACCTTTTTGTTCTTAACATCTGCGATCGTATTAGCATAATTCTTCTTATAGAGCTACTTAGTTGTAGGCCTAGAACATTATTGTTAATTTATGTTTATATGTTCTAATTCTACCCCGGAATAATAGTAAAAAAACCTTGGAATACAACCTGTTACCTTGGATTCAGTAAATGACTCTGGACCCCATGCATTGACATTTTTTCGTCAGTTATTTAAAAAAAACAGTAGTTTCCTCCAAAGGTGCATAAGTATATATAAATATATATATCTGTATAAGTAAACATGCTACAAAATAGATCAAGTACATACAATCATAACATATTCATCGCAAAACGTGTAGGATCTAGTCGAGTGCTTCCACTACATGTCTAGACTTAGGTATTAATAAATCTCCCCATATCTCCAGTACATGATGATTGCCAACAAAACACTTTCCGATTCGCGCATCCTTGATTCTATTAATTGGTTTTCATATCGCTGTACGCAATGCTACCGTTTCGTCCGTCAATTAATTCATTTCTTTGAGACCCAGTTATACGTAGTATATATGGGTCGTTCAGAGAAGGACTCGCCCGCATTTCAATAAGAAATTATCAAATTAGTTTCATCGGAAATAAAAAAAGTTGCCGTGCGACCACAAAGGATGACTGGCATTGTTCACAGATTTTAAAAATCATCCATAATTAAATGGAATTTGGTTTTTATAGACTCGAGCGTTTCGCAATGATATAAATTCCTCCATCGACGAAACAGTTGGGGATATTGAAAAAGGAGTCATTTGCCACCCTGCTGGATGGGACTGTTCAATATTGAAAGGACATATCGCAATCCGGGTATCAACAAGGAATCAATAATAATAATATTGTACTTAGGACCTTCTTTGAAATGTATAAGAACAGTATGAGGCCAGTCGCGGGGCAGCAAAAAGTGGTCAAGCTGAGATGTGACTGATTCCGCGAAGAATCCAGGGAGCCCAGCTCTGGTTATAGCACACAAAATAACAGATTGTCGAACATTCTTTATTAGGTAGGTACGCCAAACGGCCACATGTCCTGCTTGTCGCTCCGGTGGTCCTGATCATGCAAATATTGAAAGACGTAATAAAGTGACAAAGTGCCATATTTATTTTCAGAAATTTGCACTGTTTATATTTACGGCAAGTGTTAATGAAATATTACCCATTATTGTCCCATATATCAAAGTCACAGACAAACGCTACTAGCCAATAAATTGTGTTTTCTATGAGAATAGGAGTGCCATTTGAGGTTAAATGGTTTTTGCATAAATTAACTTAAACGGACAAATACCTAAATAGATATCGAGCCGAATTAATGACAAACAATTTGATACAGACATTCAAGCTGATAGATATGGCTTATAACTTTTAGAATTAAACGCCTGGCTATTTCGAACACATAAATAAATATTGACTGCTTTCTACGAATACTGCCCTTCCGATGTTAGAATATCAAATGATGGCATGTTGATTAAACCACACATTAACCAAAAAGCATTGTGTTATTAAATTACATAACTGTCAAAGTACCTACATGAAGACATAAATAACTCAATTTGAAAAACTATTCTTAACCCATTTCTTATAATATAGCTGATAAGATTATTAAAGTGAGAACAGCAGATTATATATTGTGTGGTGGATGTTACTTGGTTAAAAAGCCGATTAGTATCATGATTTCAATCACACGTAAATATTTATGAAACATCTTCTTCTGAACAATAATGAAATGGAAACATTATTTCCTCTTTTTGTAGCACCAGCTATTCTCTCTAAATACCAGAACTGGTACAAAGCCCGGAAATTAATAGCAACGTTATTATACTAACACCTAAGCATTAGTAAGTGCCACACGTTCAATCATCATCTGTATATAATACAAACATAAATTGCAAAGATAAATAAGACATCTCGATGTAAACGCAATGATCATTACTGCTGACAAAAACAGCAAATTCTTCTAAGAAAAAGTGAAATTTCAAGATAGAAACATCATTGAAGACATTGGCGACATAAAATGGGAATTGCGGGGAGCATTCGATGCGATAGGTGAAAAAAGCAATATACGCTGAGTTGTAGATCAGTATATCTTTCTCGGCTCAGCGTGAGACTAATTATGCTATGGGATGATCGAAGGACAGTTTTTGTTCGGCAGCGGTCGTCATTACACCCGAGTTTCGAGTCAGAATTGAGTTTTTAGTTTGGCATAACTTAAATTGCATTTTTGTCACCCACCGCCGCCGAGTCGTGATTGTAAAATGTTTTTGCTTGTTGATTACGAGCCTCATGTTTATTCTGCTGTGTCTTCATTAGTACCGGTATTTTGTTGTTTTTTATTCAAAAGATAAAATTGGAGATACGATGATATAGAAATCTGATTTTGATTCGATTAGGTTATATGTTTATAAAGTCATTACTTTGTTTCCCACCGTATTTGTCGTAACGTGAATGTAGTAGTATTTGCTGTCTTGGGTTTTTCTGATTGTATGAATTTTAATTTTGCAAAAATATTCATAAATAACAAAAATGTTGCGGTTGCTTTAATAGCTTTTGGTTCATTTAAGTAAAAGCTCATTTCATGCTTGAGTGACAAAGCACTCATTAGCAGCGAAATTCGGTTTATTTATGATTAAGAACATCTAGAATATCTACAAGAGTTTCTAATAAATAGTACTCAACATGGTTCTTGACTACAATAGCTATCGGAAAAAGGTACTCATGACTAATTAAACTTCATATGTAGAACACTTTACCATAATCATCTTATACGATATTTATAACGGTGATCACTATATTACATTTATACTTAACTAGAAAGAAACAAAACCTGATAAAAAAACACTTCAAAGTGAAAAATTAACTTTAATTTCGGAAGTCGGTGTCTTTGGTTTCAGTGACTTTCGAAATTAAAGTTATTTTTCACTTTGTAGTGTATTTTTGGAAGTAGTTTTTTTTTTCTTTTTGCAATGAAGTTTTTATTTTTCACTTTTTCTTTTGGTACCCACCTCACACAAATTCGTATACCTACACTTGCTAAGTAACTGACAGGAAGTTATTATAACGTCATCTACAAACACGTGGAAAAAATACGTATTATTGAAGCTAAGTCAAAAACCCCTAATCAGAACTTGACAAAATGTATAATGGACCACTCCATAAGTATACCCTTGCAAACCAAAGCAAACAAAGAATTTTTCAAGTCGGTTAATAAATGACGGAGTTCTGAGGAAATGAACAAAAAATTAAAAAATACAACCGAATTGAAAACCTCCTCCTTTTTTTAAGTCGATTAAAAACAGTACAAATTCTACTTCCATATCTAAAGACTCATCGTGTACCAAGTGGTAATTATTTGATCCTGCAGTAGATGGACACCTTATCGATTCTTAAACTTCAAACTCTGATGTCCCTTTGAAGTTGTTAAGTAAACACTTCGCTATATATGTCATAATTCTACGAATTTCTATAATATGTTCTTACTCGTGATGCTATTAAGTCTTTGAGCTAGTTCCTTGAAGTGTAGAGCTGGGAAATAGAGTGAGATCACATAAATTCACGACTTTAAGCACTAGCCCTTGCTTCTGCTTACTTTAAGCTCAATTCACTGAAATTTTCACGGTGACATTTTCACCGAATTAAGAGGCACAACCATCTAATCTATTCCTACTTGGTCATAAGCCTGCTAACTTTGCCAAAAAATGCGATGGTATTCAAAACATATATCACCCAGATGACTTTCCATCATTTCTGAATAGGGATGATGCCATTTTTTTATTCTTAACAAATAAAAATATTTGTTTCCAAATAGTGCAAACAATATTGTAAAAAGTATAAAAGCTCAAAAAATTGCCAAGTTATAAACGTTTTAAAACCACTTGTAGATGCCACTTCTACGTTAGAAGTGACGTCCAGACCGCACGACAAGGACGGGGATAATCCCCTCCAAAAACTTTTGTAGCGTGTAGTTTCTTCATATTTCAAAAGATTTTACAGATTTTTACTATGGTTCTATGGTCTATGGTCGATTATCTCATATTACTAAGGTTTCTTTGAAATTACATTATTTGTTCGAACATTTCTAATGTTAGTCATCATCCTCATTGTGGTCTTTGATAACGGTAGCCTCTTGAATTGACTTCAAATACATCTTCAGGTTGATACACTACGGGGTCGCATGTTGAAGAGCCTCCACGCGGCGCACCCTGGGCAACGTCAGCTCCAACTGTCCACCTGCTTTTGGTGGACAGTTGGGGTTGGCGGCCAATCTTCAACAAACGGGGAAGGGTCATGGTTCCAATCATCGATCATTTATAATGGTCGATGAAGGGAACCGGGCTAGGGTTGGGGCGGCCAGTCCGTCTTCGGGACAGGTCTGGTGGCCATCTCCGTCCACACCCCCTCTGTTTGCAGAGGGTGAGTTTTGTGGGCGTCGAGTGGGGAGGGGAGAGGAAGACAACCTCTTTAAAAAATTACCTCAATCCCAAGGTCGAGCGTGCCGAGGGGATGAATGGCCGGAGGGAATCCGGTCACTAGCGCTGGGGGGGCTACCAGGGGAAATAGGGACCACACCCTTCAAAGGAAAACAAAAAAAAAATGAACAAGACAATTGAAGAAAAACTACCCCAGGGCGGTACCGGCTGCTCAGCAGCCGGAGAATCCGCCACGTTCCCTTCGGGAACGTCAAGCCCCCATTCGTATTCTGGGGGGGGCAACAAATGTCTTCTGAGCCGAGGAGGCTCGTCGAGTGATGCGCGGTCAGAGTCTGACGCGGCATCTGGCGCGGAGGGCTCATTTAAGAGCCCGGAGCGCGTAGTGGTGGGCGCTGTTCCGAAGAACAAACGGTTCTTCCTGAAGCGGCCCAAACCGAGGGATGGCCAGGGGTCACACTCGGATGGCGGGATGGCCTCGGCCCGAAAAATCGGTCGACGCTGTGGGCCGAAAAAAAGAGGCGGAGAGCTCACCACCCAGGAGGGCAGGGAGACCAGTCCGGCCGAGTCAGCTCAGCGAGCCGTGAGTCTGGCCACGGAGGGGCGCCACACTGAAGTGGACGGCCGTAGGGTGGCCCTGTCGGAGTCCTCAGATGGTGGACGGGATGCTGCTGGCGGCTCAAAGTCTGAGCAAGCGGCCAGGTTTGCGGAGGTCGTGGTTGCCGCGATAAAGGGTGTGGCCTTGAAGAGGACTCAGCCCTCAAAAGACAAGGCCATATCTGCAGCCACGGCCTCCATTATAGAGGCAGCGGAGGCCATTCATTTCGGGCCTCCGCCGGATGGCATGTCCGAGATGCGGGCGGAGGTCGCCCGCTTGACAGCCGCCATGGAGCGTCTCCGAAAAGAGAATGTGGAGCTCCGAGCAGACCTGGCAAAGGTTCAAGGAGCCGGCCACCGGGAGGCGCAAATAGGAAGGGCGCAGCATGGGCAAGGCCAGCCCGTGTCTGCCGAGGACCGGGTTTTGACCCTGGTGCGGCATGAGCTGGCTGCCTTTCAGAGTCGGTTCTCCGCTCTGGAGGCCATTGTCCTGCGCCCTCCGCTGGCGGCGAGCCATTCGGCCTCGGGCCAGCGAAGGGCGGCGTCGTATGCCGCCACCGCGGCCAAACCAGGATCCTCGGGGCAGACCCAAAGTGGGGCCGTGGCGGGCCCGCCCCTGGCGAAACCTGCGTCGCCCCAGACCAGGAAGGGTGGGGGGACTGCACAGACGGCGAAGGCCCCAGCCGTGACGGAGAGACGGCCGCCCCCGCCTTCTAAATCTCCTCCAGCCGACGCCGAATGGCAAATTGTCGGGGAAAAGGGGAAGGTGGGTAAGGCAGCAAGGGCGGCCAGAAGAAGGCAGAGACGGCAGCGGCGCAAGGAGCGAAACGTCGCGGCTAGGCTCCGTGCCCCGAAGTCCGCAGCTGTAGTGATAACACTACAGCCGGAAGCGGAAAAGAAGGGCATGACCTACCGCGAGGTGCTCGGCAAGGCGAGGACGGCGGTGAACCTCCAGGAGATCGGCGTCACCAATGGCCTCCGGTTAAGGGTCACTGCGACTGGGGCCCGGATGCTGGAGGTCCCCGGTGCGGCCAGCGGCCCAACCGCAGACGCTCTGGCTGAAAAGCTAAGGGCGTCCCTGAATGCGGACGAGGTCCGAGTGTCCAGGCCCACCAAGTGCGCTGACATGCGCATCCTGGGCCTGGACGACTCCGTGACGGAGGAAGAGGTCGTGGCTGCCGTTGTTAGGACGGGGGGGTGCTCTGCCGAGCAGGTTAGGGCGGGCACCATTCGTCCTGACTTCACGGGGATGCAATCCATTACGGTGAGCTGCCCCGTGACGGCGGCCCAAAAAATTGCCGGAGAGGGCCGAAGGCTCCTGGTGGGCTGGGTTTCCGCGCAGGTGAAACTGCTTGAGCCCAGACCTCTGAGGTGCTTCCGCTGCCAGGTGGGCAACCACGTGGGAGTACAATGTACCTCGGAGGTGGACCGCAGCGGTCAATGCTTCCGATGTGGTCAACCCGGTCACAAGGCTGGTTCGTGCAATGCCGCGCCGCACTGCTTCATATGTGCGGCAGCTGGCAAGCCGGCCGATCACCGGGTTGGGAGTAAGGCCTGCGTTCCACCAGCCAAAGCCAGGGGTAGGGGCAAGCCCACCGCCGTCAAAGCTGCATCCGCCGCCACTACTGCCGCCGCTGCCGCCTACACCACCGTCGTCGCCGACGCAACTGTCGTGGCAGGTCCTTCACAGGGGGCTCGGGAGGGGGCTGAAATGGAGTGTCATTAATGGCCCCATTACGCCTCCTCCAGGCGAACATCAACCACTGCGCCTCTGCTCAGGATCTGTTGCTCCAGAGCATGGCGCAGTGGTCTATTAACATCGCCGTGGTCGCTGAGCCGTACTTTGTCCCGCCCAGGGATGACTGGGTGGAGGACCTGAGCGGCTCAGTGGCCCTAATTTCGTCGGGCGCCGCCGGTACCCTGTCCCTCGAGGCCGTCAAGAGGGGACGGGGTTGCGTGGCAGCACGGTTCGGGGAGATAGTCGTGGTAGGGGTGTACTTCTCTCCGAACCGAACTCTCGCCGAGTTCCACAACTCCCTAGCGGAGTTGAGAGTCGTCGTCGTCGGGTTTCGTTCCCTCCCCGTGCTCGTCCTCGGGGACTTCAATGCCAAGAACTTGGCTTGGGGTTCCCGGCTCACGGACACGCGGGGCAGGATGGTGGAGGACTGGGCTCTGGAGACAGGCCTGGTCGTCCTAAACCGGGGTTCTGTCCCAACGTGTGTGCGTATGCGGGGTGAATCAGTGGTGGACATTTCGTTCGCCAGCCCCGCTCTGTCGCCACACGTCATTGACTGGCGCGTCATGGAGGGGGTGGAGACCTATTCCGACCACCGGTACATCCGGTTCGACGTCTCCGCCCAGACCTCGAGCGCGCCGGTCCGACAGGCCCCGAGTGGTCCGCGGTGGGCGCTGAAGCAGCTGGACCGGGAGCTCCTCCTGGAAGCCTCGATCGTGCAGGCCTGGGTGTCACCACCGGATAGGCCTGCTGACATCAACGACTAGGCGGAGTGGTTCCGGGAGGCCATGTCCGAAATATGTGACGTGGCAATGCCCCGGGTCCAGCCCGGACGTGCTTGGCGCCAGGTGTGCTGGTGGTCGCCAGAGCTGACGGCTTTGCGCAAGGCGTGCGTGGCTGCGCGACACCTGTACACCAGGCACCGCAGGCTACGTATTCGCCCTCCGAATACGGAAGCCATTCAGGCGGAGCTGTACGAGGGGTACAGAGCGGCGAAGACCGCCCTCCAAGCGGAGATCCTGCGGGCCAGGGCTCTGGCCCTCGAGGAGTCGCTGGAGACTCTGAACAGGGACCCGTGGGGACGCCCCTACAAAATGGTGCGGGATAAACTCCGCCCATGGGCTCCCCCACTGACGCAGAGTCTCCGGCCCCAGCTCATGGAGGAGGTGGTGAGCACTTTGTTCCCTTCGCGGGGGGAGCATACTCCCCCGCCCATGACTCCGCCTACTGCGGTGTCGGATGCGGACCACACTGCCGACGACGACGACGATGCTTCGGAGGTGACCGGGGTGGAGCTGAGAGTGGCGGTACATAGGCTTAGTGCTAAAAATACCGCCCCAGGACCCGACGGCTTACCTGGAAGAGCCTGGGTTCTGGCCATGGAGGCTCTCGGGCCTCGACTTATGGGGCTCCTAAGCGCATGCATGGAGGAGGGCCAGTTCCCACTTCGCTGGAAGACGGGGAAACTGGTCCTCATTAAGAAGCCGGGGCGCCCTGTGGACTCTCCGTCCGCTTACCGGCCCATCGTTCTGCTCGACGAGGTGGGCAAGCTCTTTGAAAGAGTTATTGCAAACCGCCTTGTCGGGCGGCTGGTGCGGGTGGGGCCGGATTTGGCGGAGAGCCAGTTTGGTTTCCGCAGGGGGCGCTCTACGGTGGACGCCATCATGCGCGTGCGAGCCCTCACGACGGGGGATGCTGTTGCCCGGGGTGGGGTCGTCTTGGCGGTGTCTCTAGACATCGCCAATGCCTTCAACACCCTGCCCTGGAGTTGCATCAGGGAGGCATTGCGGTATCACCGGATGCCGACCTACCTCTGTCGCGTGGTCGAGGCCTATTTGACGGACAGGGCCGTCATCTACCCCGGTCACCGGGGAGAGTGGAACCGGCGAGAGATGTCGTGCGGTGTCCCACAGGGATCGGTCCTGGGGCCGCTTCTGTGGGATATCGGTTACGACTGGGTGCTGCGCGCCGACCTCCCGAATGGCGTCAGCGTGGTGTGCTACGCTGACGACACGCTGGTCCTGGCACAGGGGAGGTCGCACCAGGAGGCGGCCGAACAAGCGACACTCGGGGTTGCGACAATCGTCGAGAGGATCCGGCAGTTGGGACTCGAAGTGGCCCTGCACAAGTCCGAGGCCATGTGTTTTCATGGTCCTCGGAACGCGCCACTGTCGGGTTCCCAGATAACGGCGGGAGGGGTTCACATCGGCGTCGAGTCGACGATGAAGTACCTGGGACTCGTCCTCGACAGCCGGTGGAACTTCGTGGAGCATTTCCGACGTTTGGCTCCCAGACTGGAGCGGGCTGGGGCTGCCTTGAGGCGGCTCCTGCCCAATCTAGGGGGTCCAAACGCCTCCTGCCGGAGGCTCTACGCGGGAGTCGTGCGGTCCATGGCTCTTTACGGGGCACCGGTGTGGGCGCGTTCTTTGAGGCGCCGACCGGCCCGCAGGTTGAACGCGTCCCAAAGGGTCATGGCCATCCGGCTGGTCCGGGGATACCGCACGGTCTCATGCGAGGCGGCGAGCCTCCTTGCCGGATTGCCGCCATGGGATCTGGAGGCAAAAGCCCTCGCGCACGTATGGGAGTGGCGCGAGGAGGCAAAACGCCGGGGTGTAACTCCGCTGCCGCGACAAATCACGGTACAGCGGACAGAGCTCCGGCGGGATCTCATGGCGACATGGAGGGTGCGATTGTCGCAACCCAGTGCTGGGCACGCCACAATAGCGGCGGTAAGTCCCCTCTTTGAGGAGTGGTTGGAGAGGCGCCACGGCGTCCTCACCTTCCGCCTGACACAGGTCCTCACCGGACACGGTTGTTTCGGGAGGTTCCTGTTTCGCATAAGGCGGGAGGAAACGCCCGGGTGTCACCATTGTGTGGATCGCCCGGAGGACACGGTGGAGCATACGGTGGAGGTATGCCCAGCTTGGGCGGAGCACCGCAGTGTCCTCGCGGAGGCGATTGGCGGCGGCGATCTCTCGCGTCCGGCCCTGGTCCAGGCCATGGTACGGAGCGAGAGGGAATGGAAAGCCGTCACCTCCTTCTGCGAAGCAGTAATGCTCGCAAAGGAGGAGGCGGAGCGCGTGAGGGAGAGAGCCTTGCGCCCTCACGCCCCTAGTCGCCGCAGGAGACGCCCTGGGCGTCGGGAATCGCAAGCAGATTCCCGGCCACCGTAGGCGCGGGCTTGCGGACGGCGAGCCATGGGTAGCTCGCCGTCCGGTAAGGACCAGGCCCGGGTCGACGGCGCGTTGTGTTCCACGCGCGCCTCAAAGAGATGTCAGCACAAAATGACGGGGTCCGATAGGGCCGACGCCTCAGGGTCGCGGGTTATTCCACAGAGAAAACCGTGGCCCTGGCACAGGCAACTGAAGGAACACGGTGGGTTTTAGTCAGTAAAAGTCTGACACGCCCTCCCGCTCCACCCAGAGCGGGAGAAGTCATTTGATGATTTCCCACCCAAAAAAAAAAAAAAAAAAAGGTTGATACACTACAAGCTTACTTAAAAATTTCGAGGAGAGGTTTCGTGCAGTATCGTAACATCGGAGCGGCATGTTGATTGCACCCAGGCTTAATTAAATAAACCGTTTCTTAGTAACTCTGTTTACTCGTTACTTGAAGGCATACTGCCACAATCAGGTAGTTATGTATACCGATGATGATGATGATGATGATATTATTACTTTTGAAATTCTTGGAGAGGTTACTTTGTAATTAATGGAGAATCTTTTAATCAATGGCAATGAATTTAAGCAGCATTTATGGGGACTACAGGACCTAAACGCAAGTTTTATTATGTCTTAAAGTATATGATCCACTGCAGTAAACAAAATCAGAATAAATCTATGATATTCTTCAGGATATATGCTAGTTAGTGTGTTGAAAGCAAAAACGAAGAAAAAAAAAATACCATACTAAAATAACTGCAAGCATTCTGATTTTTTGTCCGAATATTCCACAAGCTTTATTGCTTAAGCAAGTTTAATTTTTTTTTGTCAAATCAATAGATTTTTTGTAACTGAAAATTCCTTTTTTTTTTGCAATAAATTACCAGCGTTGTGTCATCGCGTTTCTCTTTCTTTTCTAAGCAGTCTACCAGTGACCGCGCTTTAGCTCTTGTAAGCCTCTTAAAACATTGAAACACAAAGACGTTACTGCATAATTTTTAACACATTAGCAAATAATGAATCAAACCTTCGTAATTAAATGAATCCTTTCAAAGCTTTCTTGTTCAGTTAAATATTTAGAAACCAAACACACCATCACAAAAAAACGAATAGAAAGTTATAGCTACACTTAATTGCTTCAAGAATTTTGTCGATATAACTTCAGAATTCTTCAACGTTACTCGAAGAATCTGGCAAAAAGTACTGTTTCTTGTGACCTACCTTCGATACAATTCCCCCGTTGTCAGTTCTTGGAAGTTGTTCATGTTGGAACAGGACACCGTCTTGATGAGCCTAGTGCCACGATCCGTTGAAACGTTCGTAGTCGCGTGCTGGGCGCGTCGGTGGCAGTATGGTGCAAGAGAGAAGCGGTGATAGGGACAGAGTCTTTGTAAGGTCTGACAATATCTCGCTGTTTCTAAGTAGTGCAGTAAATTGTTGTGTCTTGGCAATATTGTAGTAATGTAGCTAGTGTTTGGTTTTATTCGGGGCAGCTTCTACTGATTCAAGACAGGTAACTCATTCTTGTTTATGATTGTCTAACATAAGTTTCTCAAAGAAATCATACGCAATGTATAATCAGTAGGATACGTGATTTCCTCGAATTTGGTCAACGGTGTATTTATTTATGGAAGAGGTCTCATTCTCAAGAATTCTTTTGATTTTATCCATTAGGACATTAACCGACCGCAAAATCAGTATTCATAGTCGTCAGATAAAAAAAATTATGAGGTCCCTCGAATAAGTGTGAGTCGAGGTAATACGTCACGAATATGTCAATATTCAATAAACTCTTCAAACGACATTATGACGTGTGTTTAGGTTAAAACTTCCTTGTTAACTACCTCAAATAAGCCTCAAGGAGTTAGCGTTCAAAAGTGGAGTGACACGTGAGTCGTATTGCTGTGAACTCGCGGTACGTCTGTATGTGTTTAAACGGCACACTCCACAGATATCGCGGATTTGCACTTCACACACTGACGTATAGACCGAAATTATACTTGGAATCAGATTTAAAAAATGCAATAATAATTTACCTTTATTGCCGTAATTATTGTTGTAATGAACAATGAAAACTACATTAACTTTTCACTTCACTTTATAAACAGTTGACGAAACAGTTCTCGAGTAGATGTAGGGTGTGTGCTGCGGCTGTCTTTCTTCTCCTCGGACGCATAGGCCTATCGATTGGCAGAAAGATAGATGCGGCGCAAGCCGAACGCTCAAGTCGATCGTGCCTTTCCCTTGCTCGTGCAGCGCTCTCCCTCTGATCGTAACGTTACAATGAATCATCCTTTTTCGTACATGCAGCCGGCGTTGTCACGTCAAAAACGTATTGATTCGTTATAAAATATTACATACAGATAACAAACCGATGCCATTATTTATCCCTAAAAACTACTTTTAACCGAATAAGATGTGCAATACTATGTCAAGAAACTAAGAAGCAATTTGTTTTATTTTGACAATGAAAAGTTCAAATGTTTTGATAAGTAGATTTATTTCACCATAAACATTAAGCTTCGATCATGACTTTCTAAAATACGTGATTTTAATGTTGTGTAAGAGTAGTTTGCTTACATTAAGTATGTCACATTTTATTTGACTTTATTGAATATAGGTTACAAATTGAGGCTAAAGCTTAAGTATTCATTTTCTTTAAGAAAAGGAGATTTAAACCATACCTCAATTTTTCACGGTATCACGGATTTAGTGCAATATACAGTATAAACTATTCTTGTGCGAAACTTAAACGTTCTTGTTTATACTTTTCTGTAAAAACGAAATTTTAGCTGATCTTTAATGATGCAACCCCTCAGCGTGGAGTGCACGGCAAACATGTTCGTTGGTATAAAACCATTTGTTTCATATTCATTCACCATGTGACGTCGCTGCTTAGTTAAGAGGTTAAATAAGCCTTCCACTTCGCGCTCCGACTAGCAAGGACTCCCTTTTCCTCACATTTCTTAGGTAACCCACAGACTTACGGTATTTCTCTAGAACAAAAAATGAAATACATTTCTAAGCAAAATACTATATACCATAATAATGAAGAAAAAAATATTATAAATAACTTCATCATCATCATTCACCAATGTAAACAATCTTTAAAATTATTTGTATTTTTCATTTTTTTTATTTAAACAACCTTTGTTTTAAACTTTATTTAAAATGCCTTTGATTTAGATTTATATTTAGTAAAATATGAAATATTTAAATAATAACATTCACACTTAGTCCAGTTTCATTAGATATTTGCGTTAGCACATCCTTAACATCCACTTTTACGCAGCGCAATAATATTTGCCAACGCTTCAGTATTTACATATGACTGCATTTTGAAAATTATAACCACAACACCGCTAACAGATTTAAACATTCGTCACTATCCATCAACCTTCAATTAGGTGAATATATTATATTTGAAATAAATGCTTTGACTTTGACTTTGAATAGTCGTACCGTACTGCATCTACCTCATAGAAATCGAAATAATTTGTTCTGTTTTCTGTGGTCTACCCACAAAGTTTTATAAAGTAAAGCACCTGTCTGAATTTGAACCTACGACCTACAAATCGAAAGTGGCAGCCGTTACCACTTGGCCACCACTGCTCTCAAATCGTCGATTATAGGTAATATTAATGACATTTTTTTTTTTTTTTTGAAAATATTATAAAGTTTAAACCGCAGGTGAGATTCGAACACACGGCTCGCAACAATCGCTCTTATCCGAGCACGGTAACGATTAAGCTAGCATGCCATATGTAAAGTTGGTTGAAATTATGAACTACTAGCTGCTCCCAGCGGTTACACCCGCATAAATCTTGATCCCGTTGGAGTATCGGGATAAAAATTACTCTCCAGGTTATAAACTATCTGTCTGCCAAATGTCATCCAAATCCGTTCAGTAGATTTTGCGTGAAAGAGTAACAAACATCCATCCATACTCACAAACTTTCGCGTTTATAATATTAGTAGGACTATCAATTACAGACAAAGTGAGTATGTGTGCGTGTCTATAGTATAGAAACAACTTATAGAAGATCATAAGTAAGTGATTATGATAGAAGGTCGTAAGTGAAACCGAAACGTCAATCTATTGTTTTGTGAGACTGCTACTGGACTTATGAACGCTACTGTACAAGCCGACGAACCTTAAATTAACAGTTGGTTCTTCAACTCAAACTCACCTCGACTGAGGAAACTGTTTGAGATGTGGAGTAAAATTGCTACTACGAAGATCAAACCACCTAAGTGAGGTTGGGTCAAGTAGAGGAAATCATGAGGTTTTGACTTCGAAATGTTTATTTGTTTTAAACTCGCTTCCTCTCGTAACTTGTGGCAACCATGTCAACTCTGTGTTCAGTGTAAGCGGCCACGGAAACAAGCAATTTCCTCTTCCATTATAATTGATTGGCGTAATTGCGAGTGGATTCTTTCGCGAATGGCCCACTCCAAGTCGACCAGTCCAACGTGATTGCGCCTTTCGGCTAATAAGATAGATAAAAAAAAGCTAATTCTATTAGACACATGGGAAAATTGTTGCTAACGATCTAATTCTTGGTGATTATACAGGATTAGTTTTAACCATTGCGCAAACGGTTATAAAATATATATATAACTGTTCAGTACATTTTCACGGCGGTAGTATTGCATTTTTCTATGAAACAGCAGTTGTTTTTAAAAATAACTGTCGAAAAATGTCTATTCTAGGGGTCTAGATTCGTGTGCTGAATTTATGGGTACACTTTACGCGCTCGTTTAAAATGTATCCTGTATATATGCTATTGTAACTGTTCATGATTAATCTCGCCCGCATACGTTTTTGCATCTTACAAATGCTTATAAGGGTCTATATTATTAACAATGTATGTTGGCGTTAAAGAGGCAGTTAAACACCTTATGTTGATAGTTATGCGCATTTAAATTAAAGTTTAACTAAACATTAGCTGGAGTTTTGCTTACAATGCAACAGTTTCTAGTATTGCTATGCATCCTGTCATTATCTTAGTGTTATTTTATGGTCAACTTTGCTCAAGTAGCTATTTATGTATCATTAGTTTCTTTAGCTCTGTTTCTCTGTTTTTCTTGGCAGGTAAGTATTGTTTCGTTAGATTATTATATTCCATTTTCGCTTTATTTAGTTCAACGCCTCTAACATAGAACATAGTCCTTGAAATATGTTGTTCTATCTTTTTCGTTTTTGACTGTCTGTTTACTGATTCATCTTTGTTCAAATTAACTATTCAAACAAAAAATACTACAAGCACAACGCTCACACACACACACACATCACCCACTCACACATACTCTGATTGCCTCGTTGTGAACTATTTAAAGTGTTCAAGTTCCGTAACTCTATTAAGATAATGATAAGATCTGATCAGATTTCCTTTATACCCTTGATTAGAACTCTGATCAAGAGGAAGTCAGTTTCCTTAACTTCTTCCTTTACGACGACCGTTCGAACTTAATGTGTTGCAACTTTGTAAGCTACCCTGTTATAATATGCAGTTAATTAAACAACAAAGTATGGTTGACAGTAATAACTTGTTAAAAACCCGAAGGTATCAAATATCGGGAAGATTAGCAACGTCAATGATAACAAAGGAAATATGAAAAATGTCAACACTTATTGTTAAAGGGCTGAGAGTACTCCCTTCGTGGAAGCAACGACACTAGTTAGATCATTATCTTCACTAACTAGTTATTTACGGTTAAGCATTTATATCTAGAAATATCAGTTTGTAATTAATACCGCGACATCGACGAGATAAGTGGTGTTGAGATGACTTCTAAACAAAGACAGCTGAATATGGATCATCCAATAATCTCTATAACTACCAATCTCTACATAATGACTGTTAAATTTACGTGTACTAAGAACCCTGTATAATTATTATTATTATTAAACGTTTATTTCAGAACAGGTCCATAATTTGTTAGTAACAATGTACTTAAAACTAATGTTAGTAGTGAACACAAAATTAAATTAAATTATATTAAATTACGACATGAAGCCGCACCCACCTTTGCATCATGGGGGACTCCCACCGATCAGTAAAAACACCCAGGATAGTGTTGGTACTGCCGCGAACGCGAGCGAGTAGGGAGGCGCATCTCTTCCTAACTATAGCGGCAAAGCCATCCACCCGCGCCTCAGCAAACATCCCTGACGCACTGCAACGCCATGGCAGCCCCAACAAAACCCTGAGTGCATTATTATATTGGACACGCAGGTCAATAATAGCAGACACAGTTAAATTCTCCAAACGAACAATTCTACAAGGTGCTCTTGTGGATGTGTAAGACGAAACCTTCTTCTCAAACATAGAAGTCAGAAGTAAACGAATAAGAATTGAATTCAAACCGTTTACAGTAATCTTACCTATATGTAATTTAGTTAATCTTAGACATTGCAATTACAGTTGTCTAATAAGATGTAGTTAACCTATTACAAGCATACGCCGCACATAATAACATTTCTCTCGAATTCTCCAACTCGTGGGAATATTATCATTTGATACAGTTTTTCTACTATTCCCACTATAGTGATATCAAGGTATGAATTTATTGAATACGTATTTTGGAACAATGCCCCCTGTTGTGAGTCTACTTAAAAGAATAATGGAACAATAACTTCTATTCGTAATGGAACATGATGTACCGAAGATCCGATATCTTTTTTCAGCTTTTGTTTCATTGTAATGTCTATTAATAGATACTTAGGTACTTAGCTACGAATGTAAGTCACTTGTACAGTTTGGTGTTTCCTCAAATGTTTTGACATTGGTAGGTAAATAATGTAAAAAAGGGTATGTTAATCAAATATTTGGAAAAAAGGTGAATTTTTAATCAAACTGTTTGACAAAGAGGTGAATGTTGCTCAATTAATTTATCTGAAAATTAATTTTACGTCTATTTTCTAAAATATAAACACATAATTATGTTCCAGTTAGCAGTTATAAAAATGCTATTTTTACAGCAAAGTTTCAGCTAAATACGTGTATAGGATCGTAAGTTGTAACAACAATATTTTTAAACGATAAGACATAAAATAATGAAACTCATTTGATTATGAAAAACAGGGGAAACCCAGCAAGCAGGTAAAGACCAAAAGGTTTTTCTACTGGCAATGGTATGACAGAAAACTACTAACATACCTTAAGGCACTTCCCCGATCGCATAGCGACCGAATAGCGATCTTATACATTAAAATAAAACGTGGATTATTTAGATTTTTTGAATTTCTATTCATGTGTAATCATCAAATTATTGGAACGTCAACAAAGTCGTCGCAACAGATGAATGCAATCAATAGTTTTAGTCACTTAACAACAAATAAGAATGAGAAGTGAAGCTTTTAAATGTAGTTTATTACTCTTGATTAATGAGTTAATAGCCTCTAAATAGCGCACTATCGCAAGGTTTTTCTCGGGACTAGCCTTACCATTTGTTAAGCAGTAAATGCCCAAAACTTTCAATTAAACTTCATCAAATGTGCCAAAACATAAATTTCCCATAATCTACTATAAATAATTAATTATAAACTCAATAAAAAATATTATGAGCGCATTTCTCAAGCAGTTATGTCCATGCTAAGGCAAGGCAGTGGCTTGTTTAATGAACTAGCATTATGACGTTACAAACGTGTTTACAGCAATTATAGAATGACATAAATATAAATTAATGAATTGTGCGAAAAACATACAAATGAGTTATGAATGCTGTTTTATAAGGGAACGTTCACACTAACCATAAAACCATGAACCAGTATAAATTCCCATCTACACTAGGCTTTGGGACTCCGGGAAAGCTGTGTTGTTTTTCTTTTTGCATGTTGCATTAATTCAACTTTCTGACTTAATGACCGACTCTTAGACAATTCAAAATTGCCTGTAAATGGTTTTGTTGAAATAAATGCTTCACGATTCTGAAAACCTAGAACCAGTATTAATGATTTAGGTAAGGCTTTGCCATGATTGAATCCAAAAAATCTGTTGTGTTTTTCGCTTTGGAGCTACCTATGTTCTGAATCCTAACAAGCATTCCACAATGTGTGTGTGTGTGTGATGGTTAAGTCTTGCTTTTATGTAGTAGCTGCATATTTTGAATTTTGGCAAAAGGGCAATGGAAAATAATACGTGAAAAAATATGGAAACTAGGGAAATTTTTGAAACTTGAGTTTCAACATTACCCATTCCAGTTCGAATCAAATATTGCATCGTAAAGGCTCACAACACACAAACATATCCTTTACTTTTCTTCTTATTTCCTCGCGAATACTATCACCTACATAAGCTCCTGAAACAATGACAAAGAATATGACGATCTTCAAAAAACATCACGTTACAATCCTTCTCCTAATCTTAATACTACAATTTTATGTTACAATCCTTCTAATCTTATTACTTGACAAGGCTCACCCAAGCAGCATTGTTTCATATTATTTTATTTATAAATCCACTAATCCTCTTACTTCAAAGAATGCATTAATTGCAACCAGTCAAAACACAGACTGTCATCCAGAATCTTAGTTTCAATAATAATTTATTGACTGACAAATCCCATCGCGAATAAAACCGATTTAACATACCACCCATAAATATTCTCACGACCTTTAATACAAAGCACGTAAGGTGTGATTTTGCTTGTATTCATCGCAATAAGATTTTGTCGCGGGATCGGTCCATTTTACATAAGGGCTGTCAAAAGGAGTTTTTATTAAACTTCATTTCTTTTTTTTTTCGACGAGTACTGATTATTCTTAATACCTTTTTTATGGACAATGTTGCGTGTGTTTTTGAACCAGTATTATGGTTATACATAATATTTATAGAGTCTAAATAAAAAAGAAATACGAATCAGCAGGGTTAAACAATACGGTACCTAATTGATTGAGATAAAGTCTTATTTTTTTTTATATTTGATATCTACTTAGATATTTTGATTATTGTTATTTAGTTCTAAACAAACCCTTCAAAAATTCCATTACTCAAAAACATAAGAACCTACTCGTACTACAATATCTGTATTCACAGACTTTTAAATTACGACAAATTGCTCTTTCCACGAATTAAAATCAATTGATCTCTAATTAACCCTTAAATGATCGCGGCAATAAAATTACAAGAAACAATTATTAATTATGTAGGTATTATAATTATAATAAGGCCACCGACATCATCCACAAGAACTCTCAAGTGCATTTAACTCAATTAGCTTTACAAGTTCAGCGAAATTGTAATAACTACCTACATATAAATTATAATAGGATCATAATCAACTGGTAATAGACTGATCCACTTCCACAGCATTCATTCGTTGAATAGTGAAATTTCTCGTCTTGGTCATCCACTACATACCGAGATTGTTCCATGCCTTGCAAAGCTCGTTAAGCAGTGGGTCCTCGCTGTCATGCGTTGCATTTTGCAGTCGTTTTAGATAGTCAGAAACCCGAAAGTCTAACAACCAGTCTTGCCAAGGGATTCATGTTACTGGTATTCAACTGCATTCATTAGAAAACCATCGTCAGACAGCATCTGTCTGGCATTAATGCTGAAATTAACCTTTTTGGCGCAGCCGTGAGGCACACACTAATGTTGTTGTATTTTTTTTATTTTTCCTTTGTACTCTGTGTTTCACGATCTGTGACCAAATTAATATTTTACTTTCTTACTTCCATTTGGTTAGACTGGAAGCCGACCTTAACGTAGTTGGGGAACGATAAACAGATTGAAGAGTATTTTGGAATATCAAATAAGTCCTAACATCGAAACTAACAAAGAGATTTTATCTACACTGTAACCGTAATAATTGTTTTATAACTGTTTTTTTTACCATTAAAAATTTAACAGATACAATAATGTTACAGTTTTCTTTGTTTGTTTGTTTGGTCTGCTTAAGCGGACTTGCCTGTGGTTGCCCTAATAAATTTGAAGAGATGTGATGAACAGGGTGTAAAGTTCACTCATACTCTTGGAAAAGGGAGGATCCTCCGACCAGATGGATGTCGTGTCTGGTGGGCAACTGCCCAATGATTGTTGTCGGGAAGTTGTATATATGCTAGCTGCGCGGTAAACTTTGATTGCGCGATGCAGGATTTGTGTGATGCGTTGTTCGCATGTGGCGGTGTAGATGCCGCCACATCACTCTCCTCCGGAGACCGGAGCTGGATAGTGGACTAAGTCTTGTAACTTGCGATGCTTGCCAATGCCAGTTGGGTTCCAGTGGGTTGGAACCGGGTGTCGCATAGTTCGCGGTGAGTCGGAACTGTCTGCGAGGATGCCCCAGTGAGTCGGGGTGGCTGACTGCTGGTGTAGACCAGGAGAGGGATTAAGCGCTCTGCTTGTGGACCGGCCGAATGTGCAGTGTGCTGTGCCAAGGTTGATGATGAGGCTGAAGGTGATGACCAGGTATGCGCTTGCGCTGCATGCTGATGGTCAGAACAACCGTTCAAGCCGTGGTTGCTGGCTGTCTTGCTGACTTGCGGGAGTGATGATGATGACGTCACGCTGAAGTAGTTGCACGAAGGCTGCGCTGACGTTCATACTCGGGGTCACCAGTGAAGAGATATGCAGATCACGTCGGGGTCACCAGTGAAGAGATATGAGGACATTGTGTAAAGTTCACTCATACTCTCAGAAAAGGGAGGATCCTCCGACCAGATGGATGTCGTATCTGGTGGGCAACTGCCCGATGATTGTTGTCGGGAAGTTGTATATATGCTAGCTGCGCGGTAAACTTTGATTGTGCGATGCAGGATTTGTGTGATGCGTTGTTCGCATGTGGCGGTGTAGATGCCGCCACAAATTAAGGCCTCCAGCCAGGACTTAAATACTAACTAAAAACTAAGAGACTACACGATTAGGGCACCCCCTGTGCGGTAAGGACCTCAGCTTAGGGCGTCACTGGAAGAGGGCAGCAAGGGACTAGCTGGATCAGGATTGATGTTATTTTGGGACGAATTTAAAGCTACAGGTTCAGCGCCGTGGGCTGGCCCGAGCAAGGGTCGGGGAGGGCGATATTGTTACAGTATCAAAATGTAAACTTTTATATTTGTTAATATGTGTAACAGAAATAATAAAGTTTTAGGTATAATTGCATGGTACCGCAGCAATGCGCGGCTGAAACAGATGCGGCGTTGCCAAAATAGCCTCAATTCAGTCGAGATTAAGGCTATTCTGGCAACGTCGCGTTGACCTGTTACACTTATTAACACTTTTATATCGTTTAGAGATTTATTTCTTTAGATACAGTTTAGGTATATTTATTACAGATGCCAATCTTTGACTAGCCATAGTGACTAAACTATTGAATATAATTGAATTTTCTATAAATTGAATTGTCAAAACGACCGTAGGATGATGATAATGGTAAATATAAAAAAATGACATTGACCGATCTTTATCGGTTATTAATTATTCTTATCCATTCAGTAAACGGTGTATTTCAATAGTTAAAATGCGGCTATATCACTAAATGGATGAATCGACGCTTTGTTAGTTAGAAATTCAGTAATTTGCACGATGACTCCTACAATTTACTAATAATGTTGCCTATTAATGTTACCATTTCCTAGAGCAGTCAAGGAAAATGGGAACCACCCCGCTCCCCGGGATTTTTCTTATCAACCATGACGCAAAAGTGACTTCGTCATGAGTAAGACTTTTTTAAACCGGTGCGTTATTCAGAGGTAAAATTGAACCCTAAAACTAACAAATGAGGTGAAAATCACTCCCAGAGATTTCTGGAACTGAGTTTAAGGAAAAGATATATATATAGATATATTGGGACCTGAGAAGGAATTTTAAATCCAGAACAACAATGAGTTGTGTATTCCAAAGATAGATAAAGATATTTTATTTTGCAAATGTACGTATATTTAACAAGTAGGCTCGCACAGTTACAAAATTATAAACTAATCCAGTAACGAATCTACAAAACTTTTACAAACAGAATTAAAACAACACAAAACCAAATATAATCCTTATTTTAAAGATTACGGGCAGTCTAAGAATCAAACTTGTTACTGTTACGCTATAGTAGGTAGGTATGCTTTGACTGTCAAAAACCTTCGAAGCCTTTTTAAAACACCCGACAAACGTTTTCCTGTCAACATTTCGGTAGGGTCTTGAGTTCATACAAAAATCTCATAGAGAAAAAAGTTCCTTCAGTGTATCCCGAATTTTCTGACCTTCCGTCCAATTTTATTATAGCACTATTTAATTATATATAATTTTATTTTTCTCTTCACAAGAACCTTTCTTGTACTTCAACGTATATTTGAAAAAAGTTTTGCGCTTAGCAAGCAACACAATTAGCCATTCATTTTATATTTATCTACGAAGAAGATATACTCTTATCAGTAAATGGATTCCTGCGTACTTTAACTTTCATTGACCGGTTTGAAGTACAAAATGAAATCCGTGATCGAAGAAACAACCTATCTTTCATTTCAAAGTCTGTCGTTTTAAACATTATTAGCTTAACTAACACCCTACTAGTTACTTCCTTGACACCGCAAAACGACGGACATGTTATTTATAAGCTAATCATTTAATTAACATGAATAATTAAACGTGTTTAATCAACGTTCTATGCATCTATGATTAATAGGATTGATAACAGCTGAATGTACAGTCAACAATGTAATGGTTTAAAGAAATTATTATAAGCGTAAAATAAAATGACAAGCAACTTTTGCCCAACTTTAGCCCTACCCCGGCCTCGTCACCATCGAGGCGGTCCGGCCAGTGCTCGACCTCTGGCTCGGGAAGACGCACGGCTCCCTGTCGTTTCGGGCGACGCAGGTGCTCTCGGGGCATGGTTGCTTCGGGAAGTACCTGTGTCGCATAAACAGGGAGCCGGACGCTCGGTGTCACCACTGCGTCGACTGCCGGGAGGACACGGCGTGGCATACGCTGGCAGAGTGTGCCGCTTGGGAGGAGCCGCGCCGTGCCCTCATCTCAGAAGTAGGCAGTGACCTGTCGCTGCCGGCTGTTGTGAGTGCGATGGTCGGCGGCGTCGAGTCCTGGGACGCGGTGGTTTACTTCTGCGAAACAGTGATCTCGCAGAAGGAGGCTGCGGAAAGGGAGAGAGAGATCTCGTCCACTCTCCCGATCCGCAGCAGGCGCACCGGGCGCAGGCGGAGGGCGGACAACGCCCTCTTCCAGCCCCCCTAAATGGGTCCAGGGGCGACGGATTCGGGAACATCCGTCGCCCCCCAACATCAGGACCCGAGAAGGCGGCGCGCGTAGTGTTCCGCGCGCGCCGCTCACAGACGTTGCGGGGGGAGTACACCTCACTCCTCCCGCCCGAGACGGGGCCCGCGCAAGCGGGCCGGCACCAGCCGGGGATGCGGAAGACTATGTGTTCCCGCGACCCCGGCGTAGGTGTGAGATGGAACACCGGGGTGGTTTTTAGTCAGTAAGAGTCTGACAGACCCCTCCGACATCCATGAGGATGTTGCACCCCAGGAAAAAAAAAAAAAAAGACACTTAAAACACCCACGACACGTTAATTTAAACTTGGAGCTCTATCATCATTTCAGCCGAAAGACGTCCACTGCTGGACATAGGTCTCCCTCAAGCACTGCCACTGCGACCAGCTCTGTGCTTCCTTCACAAGGTCAATGGTCCACCATGTGGGAAGCCTTCCAACGCTACGTCTCCCCTACTGAAGTGTACAAATGAAATTCGAAAATAAACTGCCTCATTGGTCTACAGCCTCTCGAACTGCCTCGTTGGGGCGGGCAGTGTTTTTAGGTTTTTCTATCTGGAACTAAACGAAAAATATACGGAAATCTCCAAAAAAATATAAATGGAACAAATTGCATTGGTAAAAATTCGGTCAAAATTATTTTTAAGCGTAGATTAGCAACTATTTCTGAAGTATCTTCATAAATTGTTCAAAGTTTAGCTCCTAATTAGACAGCTGTAGTTATGTATCATTAAGTTGTCACCTTTCATCATATATATCATAATCAGCCTATGTTCCCACTGCTTGGACCCAGGCCTCCTCTCGGTGAAAGGTAGTGGGCCGTAGTCCACCACGCGGGCACAGTGCGGATTGGTAGATGTCACATGGCTTTGAATGTTTGGTTCTAGGACATGCCGGTTTCCTCACAAGGTTTTCCTTCACCGTTTTGTGAGCAGTGGAGGTGATATTATTTACACAAATTATAGAAGACCTACAATATGTAAGTCGTGGTCGTTACCACTGGGCCACCACTGACCCCACCTTGTCAACTTTACTGTGTATAAATTCGGCGACAAAATCTCAAAAAAAAAATACAACCATATTTCTCCAGTTATCTTAAAGTCCCACTTATTAGCCTATTGCCAACAACCGGGAATAAATCTAGACAAATATAATATTGTTTTAGTTAACCATTTCATTATAATTATTAGGAAAATAACACAATCCCATATTCAATAGTCAGGATAATGATTTTCCTGTCCATGGTCCATTATGGCGTGATTATCTGCGTACAACATCCATTTACTATTATTAGGCTATTGTCACCTAAAATTATACTTTATCTGCAACTAAATTGGTCTGCAATTTTCTAGTGGCAATGTCCCTTTTTTACCATTTTTTTTAAATATTTATACATATCTACATAATCATTGACTGCCTCGTTGGTCTAGTGGTCGCAAGAACTACTGCTGAGCATGAGGTCCTGGGTTCGATTCCCAGGTCGAGCATAGTGTTATTGGGTTTTTATTTCTAGAATTTCTCAGTTGCAATATCTTAAATTTATCGGTAGCAGCCCGGAGTCTGGATTTGTGCCCGGTTGATGGCAATAGGCTCGCCCCCTATTACATGGGACTTAAACATAACTGGCGAAATGTGGGTGTACTATAGGTACCTACACCTCTGCCTAACCCTTCTGGGATTAGAGGCGTGATGTGATGTGATGTTATGTTTTATCTACATAATCATAAGTCTAATGCGGCACTAAATATCGTGTCCAGCTTGTCCAGCTCGCTTCAGGAGTTGATGGACGCTACTGACGTTGCCAAACTCGTAGCCAAATTCTGGGCTGACTCCTTACAGGGTGTACAGGACCTATCACATAGCCGTCAATAACGCATTCTGTACATCAAACTAAGCAACATACCTAGCACAAAAATAGTTGCTGGGATACTACTTTTATTTTTGGTGTGAATTTGCTGTTTTCGGTAGTGCGCAATGTAATGTGTAACACACGCAAAACATTGTGCTTATGGGTTCATGCAACGGCACAGTGTTCGTGGGGGTAAGCAGCTCCTGTCCAATCTAGGTGGTCCAAACGGATCTACCCGGGGGTCGTGTGGTACATGACTCTTCATGCGCATTCTTTGAGGCGCCGACCAGCCCGCCGGTTGAACGCGTCCCAAAGGGTCATGGCCATCCGGCTGGGCCGGGGATACCGTAAGGTCTCCTGCGAGGCGGCGAGCCGCCTTGCCGGATTGCCGCCATGGGATCTGGAGGCAAAAGTCCTCGCGCATGTATATGGGAGTGGCGCGAGGAGGCAAAACGCCAGGGTGTAACTCCGCTGCCGTGAGAAATCATGGTACAACGGATATAGCTCCGGCGGGATCTCATGGCGACATGGAGGCTCGATTGTCGCAACCCAGTGCTGGGCACGCCACAATAGCGGCGGTAAGTCCCCTCTTTGAGTGGTTGGAGAGGCGCCACGGCGTGCTCAGCTTCCGCCAGACACATGTCCTCACCGGACACGGTTGTTTTGGGAGGTTCCTGTTCGCATTAGGCGGGAGGAAACGCCCGGGTGTCACCATTGTGCGGATCGCCCGGAGGACACGGTGGAGCATACGGTGGAGGTCTGCCTAGCTTGTGTGGAGCACAGCCATGTCCTCGCGGAGGCGATCGGCGGCGACGATCTCTCGCGTCCAGCCCTGGTCCAGGCCATGGTACGGAGCGAGAGGGATTGGAAAGCCGTCACCTCCTTCTGCGATGCAGTATTGCTCGCGAAGGAGGAGGCGGAGCGCGTGAGGGAGAGAGCCTTGCGCCCTCTCGCCCCAAGTCGCCGCAGGAGACGCCCTGGGCGTCGCGAATCGCAAACAGATTCCCGGCCACCATAGGGTAGCTCGCCGTCCGCAAGCCCACGCCTATGGTGGCCGGGTACGGACCAGGTCCGGGTCGAAGGTGCGTCGTGTTCCACGCGCGCCTCAAAGAGATGTCAGCACCAAATGACGGGGTCCGATAAGGCTGACGCCTCAGGGTCGTGGGAAATTCGAAAGAGAAACCGCGGCCCTGGCACATGCAACTGAAAGAACACGGGTGGGTTTTAGTCAGTAAAAGTAAGACACGCCCTCCCGCTCCACCCAGAGCGGGAGAAGTCATTTGATGATAAATGGGTGCATGCAAGGGCATAGGGTTCGTGGGGGTCTTTAAAGTTGTTATAGATAATTTCGTAAAAAAAATACACTACAGGTGGAATTTTGACCGAGGTATGTTCCAGTACAAAAAAAAAACACAATAAAGGCAATCGAAGGCAATAACACGACAAAGAGCCGCTGTCTCGTCGCGCCAACGTGCACGAGCCTTAACGGGGAGTAGAAGTGACTCGGCTTCATTACACCCGTTATTTATTGCCATCGATACGTTATGAAAAAGAATTATTCAAAAAATCAATAATTCTTCTATCCACTTCATGGCTTTCGTTCTTTTTGATAAAGCAGTTGGTCCTTCATCCTTATTATTGTAAGTATCTAGTTGCCCTGTAAACCATTATAGGCCGAGATCTATAAACGTCACTTAGCACAGTTAGCACGTACCTACTTAGGCAAAGCGTTATTCTTGTCACGTCACACAACTGTCAAACAACAAAATAGAGACGGGAACATGTCTTCACGAGCTAAGTAAGGATTCTTAGTCTTTTGTCCCCGTGCCTTCTCCCATAGGTGATTATAGTCTTTTCTTTTGCGTAATGGTAGCTAACATTCTATGTGGCCAATTCGAAGCCTGTTCTCCCATAAACAAAAATATGTTTTTAACCGAATCTCATACTTGACTTATGGTTTCTCATATTAGATTTTTAGGAAATAATATTGACCATCTAATAAAATTATTGCGCTTCTTTCTGTGAACTTCAAATAATTCCTATTTTGGGTCTTAACCAACTTTGGTGTAGCGGATGGGCACATTTCTTATCTTACCAATTTGGTCGGGGTAACAGCGACTAATTCAGTTTGCGCGTGGTTGGTCACAGTTCAAACCTAACCCGTTTGGTCGAGTATCCCAGTTCAGATACTGCGACCAACTGTGAGAATAGGCCAGAAAATTAAAAAGATTTTATAAAAAAAGTGTGCATCGTTTAAAGGACAAAAAAATATTGTGGATCAGTTTTATGTTTCCCAAAATACTTAAAACGCTTTTTGTAGAAAACAAACTTCAGATTACGCTGTAAACTATCCTATACCAAAGTGAAAGTCTTGATCCTATTTCAAGCCCTGAACACACACACACGCGCAGTCAGACACGCACAAACACCAATTATGTCAGCGAACGTTATTTAATTTATGCAAGTTGGGATTATTAATATGAAATACGGATGTTTGCTAATCAGTTGGTTGGCGAGGCAAAGGCGATTAACTTCGAGCCGGTCGATTCGACCGACGACGGTCACATTGGCAGTGTTTAGGGTTATTTTAATTAATAGTATTTAATAGTGAGAAATTAGTGTTACCTTTGGTAAATCTTAGCTTTTATTGCAATCATTCTTAAGGATTAATTTTTCTAACAAATTGGTAGCAGGTCGGAGTCTGTAATTGCGCCCGGTTGATATGGTCGCCGCTTATTGCATGGGATTTAAACATTAAATGTGGTCGTATTCTTCTGCCTAACCCTTCATGCGTGCATGCTTCAGGCGTGATGTTATACCGTGATAGTATGTGTAATAATGTGATCTAAATATATATAAAACATTGGCAGAAAAAGAGTTATTTGTTAAATGTTTGGTACTTACTGTATTCATTCAACGTTCTTATCTGAGGTTAGCTATTTTACTTTTTGCCTTTCTTTAAAAGAGGAATAATTTGAAGTCCTCAGCATAACATAATTTCAAATGTCAGAATACTCTGAACATTATCTGTCAGGGTCACTTTATATCAATCAATTACTTAAGTTAATAAATATTAATCTTCAATAATAAATCACGTTTACCAAGCGACCACGCAAATACAACACTATTCAACCCGTGAATGCCGGGGCCACCTAGAGAGGCCCGAGTCGCCAATTCTCCGCGTCGTCGCCGTTATCGGTCCTATCGGCCTCTCCCGCAAGATTTATGCGCGTCATAAACTTGACGCATATCGGCCGATAATACGCCCGTCACCGCTCGAATCGCCCCGGGAGCGTGACTAACACATCGACTCGTGAACTATACTACGTTTAAACTTTTGTACAACATCCATATTTGAAGCACATTCGCAGAAAACGTGATTGCAAGAAAAAACCGATGATTAACTTATTTTCCTCGTCAATTCAATTTGCCACAAGGGCTATGTAGATTAAACCGGTCGACCCCTCTTAGCGAACGGTTAACGCTCGGAGGCAATAGTAAGTATCAATGTGAAGTCAGCGTGCGCATCTAATGTCCTAACACAAAGCTGCACTTACGTAGCGGGCAAACGATCCCATAATTACGGGTGTGGAGTGCGCAGGCGCGAAGGGCGATATTTGTTTGCAATTAGTGCCCGCACGGGAAGGCGATGTCCGGACGTCGTCGGTAATTTATGGTTGCGCGAAAGTACCAAGTTGAAAGTGAGGCCGGGAGCGCCCGCAGCTGCCGCTATGCCGGGACTGACATTTCCGCGCGCATTCTAGGGTTAAATTGCACTGGCGGGTACACCCAGTGCTTCAAAACTGATGAATTGATGATGATTGAAATAATTGTGATGAATGTAATGCCTGCCTACTACGTTATTATATTGTCTTTAATAACCCATGTTTTTTTTCGACTTGACAAAAGGAACCTTGATAACAAATTTTATTTTATAGTTTTAAAGCTCGCTTACTACTACGACGTGCCTACTTAATTAGTTCTAAACACAAAAATCAATGGACTTCCTCCTAAAATTGTGATTCCTCGTGATAATTATATTATGTTCAGGTAATTCCCCTTTTTAAGAAAGAGTAACTTATCTAACATAATTTTATTCTATGATTCATGCAAGCCTTATGCGCTTGTCTTCAGCTATGTCGAAGATTAATGTAATTAACATGTTTTTCCAGTAAATAGTTGCGCAGACATTAACGACCAATTACTGTTTTAATATGTCTTATTTTAATATGAGTAACTCGTGCTAGATGCCTAAGCGTCAAATTAGCATTAAGTGAAGTAATAATAAAAACATTTCAATGACGGTATATTTATTTTATTTTTATTAACAGTAACACCAGCTGACCATCTACAGTATTACTTTTTTACGTTTTAACACTTTTTTAACCAACAAAAAGTTTAAAAAAAGAAATGACTTTTACAACACTTGAGACGATTATCGAAATGTGATAAATTACAACGACTGACTATTACATAATCGACTAAGTAGTCGGCACTTACTTTGAATACCTTGAATGTTTTTGAACGACTTAATAATCACTTACGCCAAGTTTGTAAATAATAAAAAAACAACAATCGTATTTTATGAATATCTACTTCTCTAGCTGCTTTATCATTGTTAAGTAAGTATCTGAAATAATTATCAAGTCTGTAATAACAATTAACTCTATCTATGAGCAAGCACTTTAGCGTGTTTTTTCTCGAAGATGAAGCCAGCAGTGTTTTAAGCACCAATATTTCTTGTCACCTTAAACAATTAATAAACAGTTGTGGACATCCGTGAGAGTGTACATTAATGGCTGCTTGAAATTGCAAATATGCCCGTAGTTCGTACCTTTGTCTGGCCGCGTGTGGAACAAATAAAAATAATAATAGCCGTAATTGTCGATTAGCACGAACGCTAGACGTGTGATCGAATTACTGTGAAATTATTTTTATACGTGGCACAACACTATCGTGCCGCGAATATTAAACGATTTAATTATGTTATTATTAACGGTTTAATAGTGACAGAATAATAATATCAGGCATTTAAGGGTTAATTGATTATGCATTCGAGGTTGTCTTAGACAATATGTTCATTTTTAATTTATTTATTTATGACAATTGCTTCCAATTCCAATTGCTTCCCGAGCAGTGGTGACCCAGTGGTAACGGCCCCGACTGAACGAGTTGTAGGTCGTGAGTACGAACCCAGGCTGGCGCTTTACTTCGTGTAAATCATATCACTGCTCTCAAAACGGTGAAGGAAAACATCGTGAGGAAACCGGCATGACCCAGAACCAAAAATTCGAAGACATGTGACTTCTACCAATCCGTACTGGATCCGCGTGGTGGATTACGGTCCATTCCCTCTCACAGAGAGGACGCCTGTGTCCCAGCAGTGGGAACGTTATAGGCTGATTATGATTATGACGATTATGATGCTTCCATTAACACCGCATTCTGCATCACATTCTACAATTTATTTAAACTAAAGTGCTAAAACAAAAATAGATAGATATCATTTTTACATACTTAGGAGATGTACGCATAGGTCAAAATTTGCATGCAACAAGTGTAATTTTGTACTGTTTTTTTTATATTTTTATCGTAGGTACCTAATTTCCTGTTTCGATTTTAATTTAATAAAAATCATGACGCAACGATGTCTATGATTATTTGAAACATGAGTGTACAGAACTATCGATCAATGTTTTTACCAGGCGTAGTGAAGATAAAATCAACCCTGCGCGCGCCGCGCACCGCAATTAGAACTCATTGAATTATTTTTTAATTTAGTGCGACAACACACGCACTCGGGAACTTAATTTCCTTTCAAGTGAGTAGTATCAATTTTTTTACAAATTACTTTATGTGTTCATCTACGCCTGTTGCATTTATATTTTTATTATTATACAACTTTTATATTTTTATTCCCTATTTAACGTTCTGTAACGTCATATCGCTAAAAAAAAAAAAACATTAACTCCGACAAATCATTTGTCGCTTTATTGTATTATAATCGATATATTTGCAATTTGCCTGAACGCATTCTCTAGTTGAAATAATTGGCAAATAACTTTAATTCGCTCGCTAACAATTCTCAATTAACTTATATTAAAATAAAATAAAATATCGTTTGATACGTGTTCCTATTTACAGCTATCTGTAATTTAAAACATAACAAAAAATTGATCCTGTTATCAATTAATTAATTACAGGACATTTACATTTACTTTTATGAAAGGCGGCACATAAAAGTATTTGCCTTGAATCGGTAGCTCATTTGCACTTAGTAATTATGGTACGATACGATCTTATCACCAAAATATCGTGATTAAAATTTATTTAGATTTTGAACGAGATAAATACTGTGTAGTTGCATAAGGCAACACTGGTAGATAACGAGTTTACTTTATGCGCAATGACTAGAAATATTATGCTATTATACATGCGTATACTCATACTTCACATCACAATTAGCATCCTATACATTATAAACGTGATAGTTTCTATGTTTTGATGTTTGATCCTCAATTTTGCATGAAATGTAGAACACGGATAGTTTATAACGTGGATGATACTTTTTATCCCGAAATTCCCACGGGATCCAGACTTATGCGAGTGGAACCGCGGAGTGCTGCCAGTTTATTAATATAATTCTAGTGCTATCAGTTCTAGTCTGCCATGAAATTAAATGGTGTACAACCGCTTTAATATTATTATATACATGTATTATTTTTCTTTTATTAATAGTGAGATAATTCAAATGAGGAACATTAAGTGCGTAAGCTCAAAGTAGATACGGTTTTTAATTAAAAAAAAGAAGGCAACTCGGAAATTTATTTAAATATTATTCTATAAGAAATGCATGAGCAGTACCTTTGTAGACACGAAGAAAAAAAAAAACATCGATTGTTATCTCGGACGGTAATGACGCCAGTAAGTACGCGGTATCTCTTAGTTTCAATATTAATAAGATTAAACAATATATGTATAAGTAACGCCGAAAGGTGTGTAATGCGAAGGTAACGCCTACATCTAGAGTTGGGCCATTACGATACCGTGTTTTAACACTTGCAAAAGGTCTTCTTGCTTATCTTTAATTAACATACTGGGTATCGCCTTAACAAGAACTTAACATGGAACAGCTGGTTCCAAAAATAAGTTTTGGAGAGGAATATAAATTGGCCTTGCATATTACTAGATCAATATATCGCCAGTCCACCACCACCAGCCCTACCAATTTGTCTCCGTAATATTTTTGTTTCATTGGCAACTCTTCTCACAATACCTACTCAATTTATTATGCTAATTAATTTACAAGCAATTATATAACATTATTACAACAAAGGAAAAAGGAAAACAATTGTTATTAAAAATAATAAGTTAAGTTTACCTGTCAACTTGACCCCGAAAGTTAAGGGTTAACGTCACCGCCATTTTGAATCATGCGTAAGCGCACTATCTCTTCCTCAATCTATAATTGCATCGAGAAAGTCCCACATTTCCCGCGTTTTTGCACACCCTGCCACGTAATTCGATACAAATTACTGATGTTGATATTATTACATTTAATTAAGAAGATGCTTTCACCATTCACTGTATCTTTAGTACTTACTAAGTTATTAAAATAATAACTGTTATTACGTCAGTTCATAAAAAAACATAAAATGTTTTACGACAATTCCTATTTGCTGTGAATCTTTAAGTTGTGACTTGTAATGTTTTATGAAGTTGTTTAGTACTTCCAGTGTCATTTTAAATTGTTTCTAGTTTTTACCCTGACTTAATGTGCCTATAAAGTCATTTTTAACCGGTAAAAAACTGTTATAAATTTCGTTCAAGGCATCGTTCCCATCATAAACACACGGCTACACATCATGCTATACATTTCCAGTTTAAACTGACCTCACATTGCATAGGCTTTTCGCACAATGAGCAGTCAGCTTATACTGGAATTGTATAGCTTGATATGTAGCCGTGCTTACTTATCTATTGACGACTTTTATCGTTGAACAACTGTCGCTAGAAAAAACAAACAGCACTGTTGAATTGTCGCCGATGATAAATACCGTGACGTGGTTGTAACGTGAAATGCACATCTATTCTGTAAAAATCACCGTGAAGACTCACGTGAAGTGAGCTGACAATAGTGTCAATCCCTAGCATTAGGTGGAATGACAGCTCATTCTCCATTCATTCCCTATTTAAAAAGCCACTTAACATTGGGGACCATGCCCTTCAAATGCATCATCTTAATACCTAATCCTAACTTCCTATACATATTATAAATGCGAAAGTATGTTTGTTTGTTACTTTTTCACACTTAAACCACTGAACTGATCATAATTAATTTTTGCATAATGTACAGAAAACGACATAGGGTACCTTTCATCCAGAAAAAAAAGTACTGTTCCTGAGGGAAAAAACAATAACTTCCAACGGTCACAATTGATTTAGGTCGCTAGATCGAATCATGAATGAAATTTATTATTAGAAAATTAAATTTAAATAACAATTAAATTAAAATTATAATTAAATTAAAATTACAATTAAATTAAAATTATAATTGAATTAAAATTATAATTAAATTTTAAAAAATGGTATTCTTTTGTGAGTTTATAACCTTGATATACCTGGATATAGGATACTTTTTATCCCGGTAGTTGGTACGTTTCCGTGGGATAATATCCGAGAGCGAAGCTACGGGCAAAAGCTATTATAATATTATAAATGTGAAAGTAGGTTTGTTTGTTACAGTATATAATCTTCTTTGAATGAAATTTGGCACACAGATAGACCATGATCTGGTTAAGGAAATACGCTACTTTTTACCCTGGACCGCAGACGAAGTCGGGGACAACATCTAGTTAAAAACTAAACAGAATGAGCGCCTCTTTTTAAGGGTATTAAAATTATCAATTATACCGTCAATTACCGTCTGAACGGAACCTAGAGAAAAATTGCATAATTATTTAGTTTTTCTTACATAATATTGCAGTTAAACGCCCCAGACCCTATCATTATCCTGATTGATATGAATAAACTAACTATTATTTTATAACACATTTCAATTACGAAATTCGCACAAAAACGTTATTACCTCTGCTTGCAAAACATAGAAGGAACAAAAACACTACGATAAAGCGAAAACGTATAAAAAGATCACGTTATTTGATTAGCCCTAATTACATTTCTGGTCGTAATTAACTTGCACGTATCATTCTTTCCCTTTGTTTTATTACAAACAGATACCAAATTAGCAGCAAACTCTGGTAACTAAAAAACTATGAAATCTAAACCCTATTGTTAGGCTGTTAAGAGTAAAAAACACGTGTTGTCAGCATAATGAGTTGGTGAACGGTAGATGTCTTAGGCCCAGATAAGCCCGCATATTATTAAGGCATAATTTACGATGGAAATTGTGGCGATTTGTTAATTTTATATTCAGCAGCGTTATTAGATGGCGACGGGCCGTTTAAGTGTCTCGAAATACTATTTGTGGAGTTGTTAAGATTAATTTTTGGATCGTAATAGCATGGAGTTGAACAGATTAAACATTTGAAATGAGGTTAGACGTTTAAATAAAACTTCGCTGGGAGAGGGCAGCAAGAGACAGGCTGGATCGGAATTTTAAAAAACCCAAACGAAAAATATGACCCTATAAACACTTACCTAATTTTTCAATAGACAGATAACTTTTATCTTAGCAATTAATATTGTGATTTGACAGCTTTTGTATAGCAAATATGTCAAACTGTCAGACTTATTCTGTACATAAAAGTCATCTGATTAAGAAAATGCAGCTCTTAGTCAGCGTTACATGACCACATGTTGCCAGTTTTGTAAGTTTTCAGGCAGTTGCCTGACTGCCCTACTTAGCCGAAACTTGGGATGACCAAAATACTTTACAAGAGCCAAAATAGTCAGACAATGAAACTTCAAGAACTATAAACTACATGAACTTATAGGTAATTAGGAGTTAGGTATTCATTTCAACACGTGCCTCAAGTATTACAATGAAAAAGTACTCTCAACTTGCTAGGTTATTATAAATAACAATTTACCTTATGCGCACTATTTTATATAATTAAATTATATCAAATAAAGGAAAAATTAGCAAACAAACGTACAGTCACCAGGAATAACTGTAATTATGTAAAAACCCAAAGGGAAATGGAGTTCGCGAGCCGGTGTCACGACCCGCACGCTCGCAATTAAATAATTATAAATAATCGTTGCCCACGCGCATCCGACAAAGACCCCAACGGTTTTCACTCGAAAACTCAATATGAAATCGCTCTGATATAATCATCTCGATTAAAAGTTGGTACAAGAATGTGGAATTGTGACTAGGTGAGGAGGAGTCATTGCAGACAATTGTTTGGATTGGAAGACATTTTATTTATATGCCTAATAATGTGAATGTCAGACAAAAACTGGAAAAAGAGCCACGTTTGCACAGACGTCTAAAGCAGAGCAATGAACATCCAACCGTGTATTTTTACGACGCGCTGGGATGCTCAACGCTTGCATCAACACCGAGAGTTGAAAATCGAGCGCTCGATGAAATCCCACTGCGACACTAAATCCGACTGCGATGTCAACGTGGGCTTACTTCTATCGACGCCAAGTCTGGATATACTATTAATGCAAATATAATTATTTATGTCCATGGTCAACCCTTGCACTGCATAAGGTTGTCCTTTGCTGAGATGCAAGGTCTGCATCATCCACGTGTGCACATCGAACACTCTGTAACATCACAACAAAGTTGGAAAAAATACCAATGATTCAGAAATGATAGTCAGTTATTAATTACAGTAATAAAATACAGAGAACAAACAAGATTGCTCGATAGTACTCGATTGAGTCAAATACTAGGAATATAATCAAACATTAATTGTGGCGCTATTTGCCGTAAATTGCCCCACATTATGTCAGGTGCATTATAAAGTTAATTGCATATATCTAAAATTGTAATCCTAATAGAGATAAATATCTATTTTAGGAATGAGGACAGACTTTGATATTTGTAATTGCATTTTTTTAACGCTTTTATTTGTTCAATGTTTAGCGTTAACTACAAGACAAGTTATTTCATCATATGACAGACGTCTACTGCTGGGCATAGGCATCCCCCAAGAATCACCACTTGTGCGAGGCCTTCCAACGTGGTCGTCACTCCAGAACCTTTCAGCCCCATCGGCCATCTGTTTTGCGAGCAATGTGCCCTGGGCCCTGCCCACTGTCATTTAAATTTGGCAATTCTTGACGGCTGAACTGAATTGAAACCAAAGAATTTTGGCACAGAGAAACAGGCAAACGATACTGTGCGGTCTTTTTCTGGCTAGATTTAATCTGGATGACGCAGGTGCTATCCAATAGGATAATAAATAATTCTTTATCAATCAGCTGATTGCTACCAGTAATTTTTTGACTTTTTGTAGACGAAATAAGTACCTACCTTTATCGTTGTGCAATGTAATGCATTTTAATCTAAGTTTAAATCCGTCTTACGATCTTTCCCATCAATTTCTACCAACTCACATAATTCCAATCTATTTATCTCCTTATCAAATAAATCTTCACAATCATGACTGCATTGTTGACTGTATTACTGGCAACTTATCAACAGATAACTGTGGACAGGTATCACTCATAAAGGAAGTATAATTTAATGAATAAGCTAGACAGGTAACTAGGTTACCAGTTATGACTCACTACAGACATCTATTAATTAAAGCAGACAGACTCCGTGCTTAGTTAATATTAACTACGTATTCAAGAGCGTAGTTTGGGTAAAACATTTCTTCAATTAACATTTCATTTTCTTTTTTCTTCTTCTTTCTTTAGATATCACAAGAGAAATAAGAGGTTTTGGAATCATCGCATATCTTCGGAAATAATACCGAAGTGCATACATTTTCTAGATTACATGTACGAATGCTAATAAGAGATCAAAGTAATTTACCTAAAAGCCGTATCTCATTTGGTCTTCGTTAGCTTGTGTCAAGTTGATCAAATCAAGGACAACGTTGAAAAAGTTGTTTCTGAGGTCACTAATCAAGTAACCAATCAAAATTAGTAATCACCAGCGCACTGTGAAAGGTTTGCAAAGATTATCAAGATTCCATTGCCCTTATCTCAAATATTTGGGGTCGGCGAAACATTTCCCTTTCTTCAATACTTCTCGGATAAGCGTAATTTCGGCTGTCACCCCCTTTCCAGCTAAATCAACTTTCACACAGTCCATCCATCATATTTTCTCTTTCATACTCAACCGACCGAATTTTGTTGATGTAAAATCATGAAGTATTATTAAAATAATGATGAAATCTATCACTAATTCCCATCGATTCTTAACAAATTCCGCATCTTAATCATTACCCTTATCTACACTCAAATCAATCAAGTCCGGGAAATATTTGTACACTTCGCATAAACAGTTAATACGTCATTCACATTTTCCGCTGAAACACGTCATCGTATAATTAACAAAAGAAACAGGAAACTGGCTAAATATAGACTTTTTTTATTAAACGGTTTTAGTTCTACTTGGTAAAGTTGTTATAGGATATTGTTGGATGTCATAAAGACGGTAGCGTATGCTTGATCGTCTAACGATATGATCGATGGACGATCAAGCATGGGGGTTTACCCATTTTCTTCTTTTCTGCTTTTATATTTGCAATCCTTTATATCTCTTTTATATCAATAAAGGATTCTTTTCTAGAAGGAACTCAGAACACTTTTGTGAGCAGACCTCTTATAACTCTGCGACCTATATGTCAATTACTATAAGGTTCTAGCATTGGTTATACGAACGAAAAAATATGACCATGCCTGTCTGATAAACTCGAACTCAAAGCATTTATTTCAATTAAACCAATTACAGGCACTTTTGAATTGTCAAGGTCGGTCGGTCAGAAATATGAAGCTAGTTGCTCATTCCAAAGCGTAGTAGATACCTATTGAGAAGAACGGGCAAGAAACTCCACGGACACTCTTTTAAATCAAATAATGGTTACAATAAATTGGTTTCATCGTTCAAGTTGAATTCATGCATGTGAGAACGATGCTGAACGTTAAAAGCGTCAGTAAAATAAATATAAAAAACTAAATAAATATAAATTTTATTAAAATACGCCGTAGCAGCTAAAAGATGACCAGTCCCAACTGACGGCGCCCGTTCACGAACATGACGCTTGGATTAGCACCATTCAACTCAACCATTTTGAAGGGAGCTAAATGATCCAACACACCATCGGCGAAACATTAGAGTGAGAATGACATATTCTTCGCCGCCAGGGCACATTCAAGTCAATGAAAGACGTACCCAATAAATGGTGGCTTTAAACTATGTACATAGTACTCACATATGGCTTATGCAATTATATAGTACTAAACGATTGAGTTTATACAATGCAAAGATAGTTTTTTTTTAATCTTCAGCAGCTTTTGTTTTGATACAAGCTTTTATAGGTACTGAACTGATTTTATTGACCTTTTAACTGATTTCAAACGTACTTATTTATTTTAAAAGGACACGTGGTTCAAAATTATTAAAAATAGTTTATAATTTGGTTTGATAAACATTAAACATGTCATAAAAAGAGGAAGAACAAATGTTGGTAAAATATTCGGTGGAAGTATGACGCACTTATTTTCGGAAATATAAATAATAATGACAGTTTACCATGATTGTAACATTTCGGGGCAACACTAAAATTACATACACTTTTTTTGTTATTTGTTGCTAGGTATAAAGTTTGAAGACCTTTTAAATCAGACATAGATTACGGAAAAGACACCAGAGAACGTTTTCACCACATTTTCCTTATTAGAACTACTTTCTATAATGTTACACTGTAACGATAATATCGCAAATACACATTCAAGTTCTTCCCATAAATTGATGGCTTCATGAAAATCTATTTAGCTGTTTTTGCATTACTTACGTGTTGATGTACTTCACTTACTGATCCAACTTTCTCTTTGTTATATAAATTAAATGAAAACTCATTTGTATGTAACTTACAATTACGTACTTTTTGTGGAACCTGGGAAATTGCGATTGATGGTTTTTCCACGTCGATGTAATCTCAGTCGTAAAATGTATTTACAGTCTTTTGTATTGCTGATTCGATGTCATAAATTCAATATTGATGTGACGGTAGCATGCAAAGGGTTGATTGAGATTTTTTTTGTTACAATACAACCTGATATTGTTACGAAAAACTTTTGAGACATGTTTAATGCTGACAAAACTTCTGCCTATGTACTTAACTGGAAATTTATTACATGCATTGATTAAAATCTTGACATTAGCCACCGTAATTAGTTATCAAAAGATTTTTCTTTTTTTAATTGATTTTTCTAATCGACCCGATTCCCTGATGATATCACAAATGGAAACCGAACTACAAAATGTAAATAAAATTGAAATAAATGTTAAATTCTGTTATCGCCTCCCAATCGCTCTATCAGGAGTCGATTCTATTATTTTCAAGATCCGAAACGTTGGCAAATCGCTCGATATATCTAAATATGTTATCACTGATTACTGTTGGTATTGTCATCTCATCACAACATCTTATCTTTCGGTACTTTTGTTGTTAGATCAGGTTTTATTTGTAAACTTAATTAAATCGAATACTGCATTACCCAGATATGAGTAATCTTATAATTTGATAATCTAGATTGATATCGTTTCGTTCCCTAATTGGTAAATCAATATCGTGATAACGCAAACTTGGTTAAATAAAAGTGCCGCTTGTTCGATAAAGGCTAGATCTCTTAGAGTTCCGTGTGTTGATTTAAACAAAAACTATTGTTAGTGGATTATCTACAATTAATCTAAATTGAACAAGCATTGTTACCATGTTATGTTTTAAATGGTCTATGTAATCTATTGTTGGCAAATCTGTGATCTGTTTATTCGTTTTTGTAACGGGATTAGTTTTGAGATAATTACAGTTTTGCTTAAATGTAAATGATATTCCTAAGACTTACGTGTAAGAACTAGGTAATCCTGTTTTTCATGCGAAAAGAGTCAATAAAGTCCGATACAACTTTTTAACAATCAAAAAATGTACACTAGACAAATAAATTAAACGTTGAGTAGCATTCTAGTTTCAAAATTTGACAAATACTTGCTGTAGGTGAGTATATCTATTGACTTTAACACAGATAATAAATTCTCTGTATCTTCATTTGACATAGGTACATTGGAGAGCCTCCTTGAGAATTCTCTTACAATTTGTGTAGTGTTTATATCTATAATCTGTATTTAGTAAGTAGGTAGCATAGTTTATACAAGAAATGGATAAGCATGTCAATGCTGTCATTATTAAGTAAGTAGATGTCAGTGTAAAAGTTAGAATGATCAATACGATTAATAGAACCGCATCATAAAAAGATAACATTGAAAATTGTTCGACGCGCCTTTTTAATATGTCGTAAATTTTATTTGTCTGCCTCGTTGGTCTAGTGGTCGCATGAGCTACTGCTAAGCATGAGGTCCTGGGTTCAATCACCAGGTCGGGCAAAGTGTTATTGGGTATTCAGTAGCAGCCCGGAGTCTGGATTTGTGCCCGGTTGATGGCAGTACCCCCGATGACATTACCCACTTACAACATAACTGGCGAAATGTGGGTGCACTATAGGTACACCTCTGCCTAACCATTCTGTGATAACAGGCGTGATGTTATGTTATGTGTTTAATATTTCCCTTTAACAGGAAGATTAGTTTTATTTTTAACAAAAAACTGAAATGGATGAATAAAAAAATGTTAAAACTAAAACCAAATTTTCAATCGTGATGGATGTAGTTAAAACTAATTTAATCGCTAAATTTACTATTTGACTAATAAATCGATAGAAATTTTTATTGATTGAGCCTAACACTAGAAGATATACCTTAGGTACTTTAATGTAGATTCAGATCTACACTAGCTACGAGGGTTTAGCGGAGAGGAACAGACGTTAAAAACTTGATTGTTACTTTATATTGAGATATAATCGTAAAGGCGCAGGAGAGCAGGACGTGGATACAAGGCGGTGAATAAAACCAAACAATTCACACGAAAATTAAATGTTACAATGCTTTTCTTCAATAATCACATTTTCACTAAATTAAACTTCTAATATTGAAACAATAGCCATCATAATCATAATCAGCCTATAATGTTCCCACTGCTGGGACACAGGCCTCCTCTTGGTGTGAGGGAGTGGGCCGTCATCCACTTCAAATTTTTGGTTCTAAGACATGGTGGTTTCCTCACGATGTTTTCCTTCACCGTTTTGAGAGCAGTGGTGACGAAATAATTTACACAAAGTAAAGCGCCTGTCTGGGTTCGAACCTACGACCTACAACTCGTAATTCGCAGCCGTTACCACTGGGCCACCACTGCTCAAAACAATAGTCTCTAGTCTTTAAATCTTCACAATCTTATTATAAATCACTTTGATCGAGGCAATAGGAAGCGATTCGTCGCAGACGTGGAGCGCTGGTGCTGTTCTGTCCAACCAAACTGTTTTCAAGATGGCTGCCTTGCTTCCATCTACACGACGCTCTGCTAAAGTGGCTTAAGACAGTCCGTCAAGCCGCTCTAGTCGTTGACATTTTGATTTCGACGTCGACGACCCCAAACGTGTTACATTATAGAGCCTACCCATATAATTATTCTTTCAAATATAGAAACCTATATTTCATACGACAGCTCGTTCTAACTAGCTAGCATACACGTTAAAATTAACCATAGTTAATTTATTACTAGCCTACACAGTTTGAAATAATATTATTAAAGGCTCAGCAGATTACTGATACAATTGATTGACTATAAAATTTACTTTGAACAAACAGTTTGAGAAAAGTTCACAGTAATTGGGTTGGTTGGTTGGTACATCAACTTTGCTGATTGACTAAGACAGAGCCATCGTGTAGCTCGTGCCGACCAGCCAACCGAAATGGCAAACGATATGAAAACGTCTTCAGGAAAACTTGCAAGCTTACGAAAAACATACAGGGTGTAAAACGTCCCTAGCCATAGCAAGTACATAGCCGTCCACTACATTGCACGAACACATTCTGTATATCAAACTAAGTAACATAGCACTGAGATAATTCCTGGGAAACTTTTATTTTGGTGTACATTTCGCTGCTTGCGGTACATTTCGCCAAGGTACACCACGCAAAACATTGTGCTTATGTGTGCATGCAACGGTACAGGGTCGGGGGGTATTAAAAGTTGTGTTATAATGATTACATTACTCCCCTCGACCCTTGCTCGACGAAATGCCAACCCGCGCCGTAGCTGAGCCTGTGGCTTTAAATTCCCCCGATAATAATAATCATCCAATCTTGATCCAGCCTGTCCCATCTTGTTGTCCTCCCTCCAGCGACGCCCTAAGCCGAGGTCCGTACCCCACAAGGGGGTGCCCTTAGCGAGCAGTCGCTTTGTAATGTAAGTTTTTCGCCCCTGGCTGGAGGCTTTGAGTTCGCTTAAGGCAGCCACAGGATAGTCCGGTAAAGTAGTTACGACCTCTCAAGGTCAACTGCGAGATGCCACATATAAAAATTTATAACATTACTATTGTGTTATTATTATGTCGTATCCCTATGTATTTTACTGTGTGTACATAAATAATAAAATAAATAAATAAAAACTGGTTTTCGTAAAAAACGTCAGTAAAATTTGGGATTTTGACCTTCAATTTCTCCGTAACCGGAAGGTTTTTCGCTGTGGTTACAGAAGTGACGCCCATAGAGAATTATAGATCTAGTCAGAACTGTAATTTTCTATGGATGATCTGTTCAATTAAATTGGCTCCTAGTCTAACGGACAAAACTAAAAAGTGAAATAGGTACCAAGCAAGGTTTACCGATTTGGGTTTGAACCTACAACTTACGAGTTGTAGGTTCAAATCCAAATCGGTAAGAAATGCGCTTAGTTGGTGTAAATTATTGCATCACCGCATCTCCCAAAACGGTGAAAAAAACATCGTGAGAAAACCATGTTTTCGAATTATTGGTTGTAGGACATGCCAGAACCAAAAATTTTAAGACATCTGACATCTACCAACCCACACTGGGCCCGCGTGGTGGATTAAGGCTCATTCCCTCTCACGGGGAAGAGGCCTGTGTCCGAGCAGTGGGAACAATATAGACTGATTCTGATGTATGCTTATGCAAGTTCTATTTGAGCTTTCCTACGCTGTCATAGCTAATTATAGTAATACTTTTTTTTACAAATTAACCGCACCAAACGCACTTAACCTCGTCACATAAATTTTATCACGCGCCCCTCCCACGCAAACTACGTACGTCCTAAAGATAAGCAATTATAAAATTAATAGAACAGCTCCACATACGTGATCGAATTCGCTATGATAAAATCACAAAGTAGGTCTATCACTACATTGTTTACTAGAACATGCTCATTCATATACCGGCCATCACCTATGTGCTACGTCAGTGGAAAGGAAAGTGCAGGAAAGAAAGAAATGTGTAACGGGAGTGAATGAAATTGATTGATTCACGACATTCTTGATGTCAAACGGTGATTAAACGTTTTTTTGTGGTTTTTGTAGCAAAAAGGTTTGGTGATTGATAGTTTTGCTAAAGTTAATTTTACTGGCGGAGAAAGTATGTTTTTAATTTGTATTACTAATAATTTTAGCAGTAGTAAATTTTATTAATTTTGTCATTTTCCTATCATTTAAAGTTGAGGTTCTATAATTTACCTCTACGAAGCACTCGGTAGTGATATATGTTTTTATATAAAAGATATATCGAAGTTGACTGCCTCGTTGGTCTAGTCGTCGCAATCGCTACTGCTGAGCATGAGGTCCTGGGTTCGATTCCCAGGTCGAGCAACGTGTTATTGGGTTTTTCTATCTGGAATTTCTCAGTAGCAGCCCGAAGTCTGGATTTGTGCCCGGTAGATGGCAATAGGCTCGCCCCCTATTACATGGGACTTAAACATAACTGGCGAAATGTGGGTGTACTATAGGTACACCTCTGCCCAACCCTTCGGGGAAACAAGGCGTGATGTTATGTTATGTTATGTCGAAGTTTTAGAATGTTCTGGTGAGCTTCCTGTATCCCTTGGACAAGTGCTAGGGGACATCATTTAGATTTTGTTTCCCCCAACAGCTCGGCTATAGGCAACTCCCAAGTTCCCAAATTTTTTAACTTCTAATTAGTTGACGCAATTATGACTATACATACGCTATACATAATTATGACTTTTACATAATCAACAAAAACGAAGCTTTCCCGATGCAAAACTTCTGTAGAATACCAATAATTTAAGTTGCGGGTACTTACATAATTTTCACTCCGCACAAAACAATTTGTCATAACAATCCAATGCATCTGGTCTGCTCGACGTCCTTATGTCACTGCAGGGATCCAGCAGAATATCAGCGTCAGGTATATTTGCCTGACACATGATGAACTGGACTCCCATTTGGTGCAACCTTGGGACGCACACCGCACTGTGCTCGTTGTCTGATTTGAAGGATGTCATTGTGTCACTCTATTTCTTTGGTTTTATTAATCTGTATATTTTATGATTTCATTATGTTCTTGTGTGTTGTGCTGCGTCTTTTGTGTGCACTGAATAAATGTTCTATCTATCTATCAATTACTCAGGAACCTTCTTTGAGCAACTTAACTATGAATTAAAACGTAAAATTCTCACTTATTTAAATTAAAATAAAGACTTCCGCGAATAGGTACGCGGTAATTTACATTTTTATTTCTGCAATTTGTTCTGATCTCCTTTACTTGGATTTAGTGGTTTTTATATAAAGTACTTTTTTAGCTGATTTCCGTCGGTTTACGTCATCATATGATATGAACAATTTGTTATTATTCCTATTTCCTATGAAAATTTACATATAGCAGTAAGTACTAGTTGATTGTATGTAGTTTCAGTCTTGTGATACGAGATCAATTACTTCTTTACAAAAATTTTGAAAACTGATATTTTATTAGTTAGAGGTGACATGATATTAATTGTGACGTCAAAAACTTGCTCGCATTGACAAACAGACCAAATAACTTCCTATATTGGCTTGTTTTCTCGTACATATATACAAACTAAATTTTGCAAAAATAATACGTTAACAAAAAGTTTTTAAATTGTAGGTCGTTGATCGTAGGCATCGTTGAATCGATCTTTCACAAATAACTTGTGTTCTCTTTTCAATCCATTTAAAGAAAGGTATCACAGAAGAGCGGTGGCCGCCAAATAACGGCTGCAGTAACGGTCTCTATGAAAACATAAAACTTTTTTTCATTAATAACGTTACAGTGGCGTCATTCGCCGGTATTTTGCAGACGCTATATGGCGGCCACGGTTCTTCCAGGAGACCGTAGTTTTACACACAACCTTCAATGTTACCGACAATAATGCTACTGATAAATTTCTACTCACCTATTCATCCAATTTCTAAGAACAAAGGCTAACGGAACAGAACCAAGACTAACAATGTAACCCACACAAGAACAAAACAATTACAAACGTGTTGTTCTCTTCTAGCTCCATTATAACTGATCAATTATAGACATAACACCATAATCAGTGACCAATTAACTTAATGCCATTAACTGAATTAAATGACACAACTGATTACTAGAAACGGAGGTCGGGATTATCGGTAATCGTTTGAAATCACGATAGCTTTTTTTATAATTTTATAAATAGATTGTAGCTGCTCGTGTTGTGAGGTTATGCTGGTCGCCCTGCCTTTTGATATTAAGTGCTGCTTTTCTGTGGATTACAAAGGAGTAAGCAGTGAGAGGAAACAGCAGTGATGGTACAGTGGTAACGACCGCGACTTATGAGTTGTAGGTCGTAGGTTCGAACCCAGACAGACGCTTTACTTTACAATATTTCTTCACAACAGCCCTCAAAAAGGTGAAGGAAAACATCGTGAGGAAACCCGCTGTTTTAGAACCAAAAAATTCTCAGACATGACTACCAACCCGCACTGGGCCCGCGGGCCGACTCCCTCTCACAGAGAGGACGCCTGTGTCCCAGCAGTGGGAACATAATAGGCTGATTATGCATTATTCATATAGGGGTCAAAATATTCATCCTGTATACGGACCAGATCAAATAGGGCAGTATAGCTTACAGTATCTTTCTTAGTAAGTTACTTCTAGTAACAAACATGGATGACTTGTCAATCTTTTGACCACAATATGATAATGTCGTATATCAATGTTAGATAATTATTTATCAGTTTAAATCATATTCCTATAGCAAAACAGTAATTTGCCACGTCTAAAAAACACTGAATTAAATGTCATTAACTCGCAAAATGAAAATTCCGTACACAACTGTCATTTACCTGAAGATAAACACGTCAATTTAGCTGCAAACCCCATTTATAATTCATCGCCGTGTTTGTACTGGTCGTGACGCGCAGCGGTCAAGCCGACCACGGGTTATTAGCAAACAAATTGATTCTATCGTTAACATAACTAGTGCACATGACAAAAGAGCTTAGTAAGCAGGAAGCTAAAAATGACCCCTATGTCATATGCATTCAAAGTTTAATGTGCTAATTTTTTTATTTATTTAAATATCTCATTTTTAAATTAGACACACTAAAACTTCATCATAGACCCTACTAAAAGGAAGTAGCCAATATTTTGCAGATATTATAAAAATATCTCGACTGTCGTAATAATTTTTTAACAGAAGAAAAACATTAATATGTCAAACCAATCCTCGATTCGGATCACGACCACAACTTTACCTACTATAATTAAGTTAACTGAACACAACTCATTTGCTGTCAGTATATGCCCATTTATATGTGTAGTACACGAATGTGAAACTGTCCCTTAGGTATAATAAAACACTATAACACTTCTCTATTATTTCTAAAAAACAAACTTCACAGCTTAGAACTCTATACTCTATGGTCGGCTGTCAATACTTTTTTCGCTTGACAGCTTAAGTAAGCTGTTGCCTGAAGCTGTCGGTTCACATGCCAAGTTATTATCCGAGCTGATATAATTACCTTCCTATAAATAACAGGGCTATTAGAAACAATGTAGGCACTGTCAATGTGACGTTAATCCACATTAATCTTAGTTTTGTTTTGCGTCAATTGTGTAGAAATTATTAATAAGAGGTTAGAAAAATTTGTAGAATAATTTAATTATCAAGATAATATTTTTAATAACTAGGTGAAGATTGATTGTACAAATGGTTATGTAATGTGTAGTGTACTTAATTCCCGAGGATGTCAACCAGAGTGACCACAGGACCAGACCAGAGGACTTTTCCAAAGGCACTCCCATTAAAACATTTCTCTGAAAGTGCCTATAAGTATGGGTGCTATTGACCAATCTAACGAAAAAATACAAACTACACCTAAAATCTTTGAATAGTTTCATTAACTATCATTGGATCTGATCATAATGATTCTTCATTGATAAATAGTACCTACAAGTCTAGAAATTACTATAGGATACGCCATGTGTTTTTTATAACACAATAATTCCCGATGTAAATAATCAAGTCTTATTCGTTAAACAATGAAATCATTCAAGTACAGTTTGCAATCGCTTTTAATTCACTAAACAAATATGTAGGACCAAACAGAGAGCTGCATGGGTAAGAGCTTAGCCAGACACATAGTTAATTGTATCATTTTGAACTTTGTCGGTCTTAATTACCCTCATCGAGTAATTTAACGAATCCATATACAGCATGTCTGAATTCACTTTGAGAAAAAAGATGTGGAAATTAATTTGATTTAATAAATAGACAAAACATTACATCACGCCTCTAATCCCAGAAGGGTTAGGCAGAAGTGCACACATTTCGCCAGTTATGCTTAAGTCCCATGTAATAGGGGGCGAACCTATTGCCATCAACCGTGCACAAATCCAGACTCCGGGCTGCTACTGAGAAAATCTATATATCGAAACCCAATAACACTTTGCCTGACCTGGGAATCGAACCCAGGACCTCATGCTCAGCAGTAGCTCTTGCGACCACTCTCCAAAGAATATAAAGCATTTTTGGTCCTACATCTCATCTAGAAAAGGAAAAGCTAACTATCCGGCTAGTATGTATTTCAGGAATGTTTCATCAGATGACCCTACAGACGTCTGCAATCTATTTTCATCATTCTTTTCTTCTGTCTACGAACCCTCTACTTTGGACCCTGTCAAATGGCAACCATCTGGTCGCTATGCAAATAGCTCGTTTTGCATAGCCGAAATCTGTCTATCCACGGAGGTTGTACGCGCGGCTTTAAAATCTTTAGATTCCTCTAAAGGGGCCGGACCGTACGGCTTACCACCCAGTTTTTTCATAAGAACATGTGATGGCTTGTGTACTGCATTACATATTATTTTTAATAAATGTTTGTGTGCGGGTGTTTTTCCTGCGATTTGGAAACGTGCGTTTATAACCCCTGTTTATAAGACTGGTGATAAGAACAATGTAGAGAATTATCGCCCCATCTCTATCCTCTCTACTTTGTCTAAGGTTTTTGAGAGTCTTGTGCATGGTGCCGTGTACCCTCACATTCATCAGCTTATTTTACCTGAGCAACACGGTTTCGTCAAACGTCGTTCAACCGCAACTAATCTGTTAGTATTTACAAACTACTTGTTTGAGCAATTGGATCAAAATGTTCAAGTGGACGCTGTGTACACGGACTTTAAAAGGGCTTTCGATAAAGTGGATCATACGTTGCTTTTAGAAAAAATTGCTTTCAACGGAATACGTGGCAATTTGCTTAGATGGTTTGTTTCATATATTCATAACAGGACCCAAAAATTGTTGTTAATGGTTACGAGTCAGACCCTATAGTTGTTACATCTGGCGTACCGCAAGGATCCATTTTAGGTCCTCTACTCTTCATTATATTTATTAATGATATTAAACAATGTTTTATTAATTCTAATTTTTTAATGTATGCGGATGATATAAAAATTTACAAATCTTGCAAGAATATACAAGACTGTCTACTTCTTCAAATGTACCTAGAAAGATTATATACGTACTGTAACAATAGTAAAAGTTTTTCTCAGTCTACCCAAATGTCATGCCATCTCATTTACCAAAAAGAGAAATAAAATAAATTTTAATTATTCAATTAATAACGAACTCTTAAATGAAGTAAGTTTTGTTCGTGACTTAGGTGTCACACTGGATGCCAGTTTACACTTCGACAAACACGTTGACAATATAGTAAACAAGGCGTATCAGATGTATGGTTTTGTCATGAGATCTTCACGTGACTTTGTGCGGCCCTCTACGTTCTTGCTGCTTTATAAGACTTTGGTACGATCCCAGTTAGAATACGCCATCCCTATCTGGAACCCTTTCTACGACAAATACTGCACTAGAATTGAAAGGGTACAAAAGAAGTTCTTACGGTCTATGAACTATAAGTGTTTCCGATCAAAGGTTCCTTACGTGCAGCTATTGAAACGGTATGGCGTTATGGATTTGGGATCTAGGCGGCTGTTACTTGATGTCATGACACTGCACGGCATATGCAATAACAAATTTGACTGTATAGACCTTACAAATAAATTGTGTTACAAGGTACCCAGAAGTGTTATTCGAAGGGGGGTGCGCGTGCCTCAACTGTTCCATACAGGAATATGCAAGACTAACGCTGGGGAACGTGCGCCGCTTCGTCGCCTTGTTGATTCTTACAACACACATTTTATAGAATTAGATATATTTTGTCTATCTAAACAATTATTTAAGAAAATGGCTTTGGATATTTTGTCTAGCGAGTAGTTTAATTTAACTCAGCAATATTGTGACAGCAACTACTGTATTCTTGTTTTATTTTTATTTTATTTTTTTATATCACTTGTCTTCAGCATGGCTTTTAACCTTTTGCTAAATCGTGGACAATGGTGTGGGTTACGTGTTTGTTAAAACTTAGTTTAAGTAGTTCTGTATTTTGTAGCATGTAACTGTTTTTTGTCCCTAATAAATAAATACACCAACGAGTCAAACAAATCAACAAATCTTAATTTATATTAATATCCATGTGCGGTGTAGGTACACTTGATCTTGGTACCTACAGGCACTGAAATCTTTGTCTATTTTTTTTGTGCTTGTGTTAGGATAAATGGAGCATACACTGACTGCTTCTGCATCTCGAGGGGTGTTATACTCTAGAGCGCGTCAACAACATCAGGTACCTGAGTATCCTAATTGATAGCAACCTTAGTTTCAGAGAGTTAAGTGCTCGCGTACGGAAACGGAAACGAATCTATGTTTTCAGAAATCACTTAAGCAAGTCTATTTTGCGCTTTACCAGTCGATCATTACTAACTGCATCTCGTCTTGAGGAGGTTTTCCGAAAACGAATCTGAAAAAAGTAGCAATAGGTCTACGAGCTATTTTAAAAACCATCACTTTTCGGCCCATTCTATATCCTACAATGCAGCTATTTCAATTATGCAAAGTTCTCACCTTTCATTAACTTTTTATTTTTTAATACTTAGGTTAGGTAGCAACATGGTGATCTCATATATTATACGATCCTAACACTAGAGTGTTAGGATCGCCAATGTAGAAAACATGCACTATGCCGTTTGCATGATAATATATGTTCCCAAAACATATTTTATTAAGAGTTTCTTTATTTTCGTTGGACCTGTACGACAAAATCAATAAAATTATATACAGTTATATACAGTCACTTATTAAGACACACTGTAAAAAGAAAATACAGGAATACCCATTAAAACTTACTTATGATAAAACAGATGTGATTTTGAACATTCCCAAATAGACAAGCTACTGTTTTTCACTCATCTTGAAAAATCATCCCTTCCTAATCACACACGTACACTCAAACACACACACGCACTCTCTCGCGCACACACACACACTTACAAACACACCACACTTACATTTTTTCTCATAAATTATGCATACTTTCCACATATGATTGCCATGTAATGCAATCTTATAATGTTTACAACTTTAAACATGGCTACTAAATGTTCACAATTTATATACGGCGATCAAATGTAATTCGAGATACAGGCTTACTACCTAGTTCGGATGCAGATGGTCCCAAACTTCTTATATTACAAACTTTAAGCCATTATTTGGTGTATATTGTCTTTATTAAATTTTGTAAAACGTGTTCTTATTTTTGGTGAATAAAATTATATTTTAAACTAGAATGCTACAGTAAATGACATGCAATATTACCCATTGTCTTTTAATTAATAAGCGTATTGACTACCAACTGAAATTGTATTAATTACTTAAAAACAATTAAGTAATTTCTGTGACTCGCACCCACTTTTTTATATTTTACCAAACCGTTATTTTTAACACCTTTCTTCTCCTTTTCCAGATTACTGTGACTCGCACCCACTTTTTTATATTTTACCAAACCGTTATTTTTAACACCTTTCTTCTCCTTTTCCAGATTACTTCACCCAAAACCAAGAGTACCAGAAGTACGCGTCCGCCATGGGAGTGTCAGAGCCCCCAAAGGACGATTCCCCTCGAACGACCCCCGAGTTGTCCCGAGCTGACCAGTCACCCTCCGAGCGCCCCCCTCCAGGGTCCGCAGACAGTGACGATGCGGATGAGTACGCGCCCAAGAGGAAGCAAAGACGTTATAGGACCACCTTCACCAGTTTTCAACTTGAAGAGTTGGAGAAGGCCTTCTCCAGGACACATTATCCTGATGTTTTTACGAGGTAAGTTGTATAATTACGTAGAAGATGAACCTTAGTTTGGTTATATTGGTTTTTTATTAACCTTAGTTTTGACCAATACTAGTTAAGTTTTGTTTAAAATTTGAGTAGATTTTTCCAACTTCGGTAAACTACTTAAAACAAAGATTATGATAAGGAAACACGTGTACTTCATTGCATTTAAATTCCAAAAGACTACTAAATACTATGTATAAATCACGAACGAATCTTAATCCGTAAGTAATCCGGAATGAATTCTTGAATGAAATCACAAAGGTGCGGTGGAAACACTTGTAGGTACTTTATCAAATATTTATCAATCAAATAATCCGGATCTTCCATATTCAATAATAGGATAATGAAGATAAATAGCCGCAAGTTCTCCAGAAAATTAATTGCTACAGGATTATTATAATCCATCGTAAAATGAACTGAAGTTTATTACTTTTTATCATTCATTTATGACATTTACGCAATAACAATTGCAGTAATAAATAGATTACACACGGATTATAGGAGATAACTGTTTTGTTTACCGTGGAAAGATAAAACAACTGTCAACGGCATTTTGAGGCTGGCAAAAGTAGATTAATCCTTCATGGGGTTCTGTTTAAAATGTTATAATAATGCCAACTGCCAACAAGACTGATACAACAAATTTTCTGTAACCATATTGTTTAAAAGAGTGTCCATGGAGTTTCTTGCCCGTTCTTCTCCATAGGTACCTACTTTCGCTTTGGAATGGGCAACTAGCTTCATATTTCTTACTGACCGACCCCGTTGACAATTCAAAAGTGCCTGTAATTGGCTTATTTGAAATAAATGCTTTGAGTTTGAGTTTGAAATTTTCCCGCTTTAATCGTCGGGATGACATTCTTGCACGATGAAATTAATTGGCATCTACTTGGTTAAGAATTTAGTTAACAATTTCATTACTGGGTAGGTAGTTATGTAGCCATGTAGTTAATAATTAGTTAATTAGGTAGGTAACTTGTTATTGTAATATTTACTTCGTTTTGCCCACGTTCGAACGTACGTAAAAACATCGCGACCGAATTTTATCGCGCACTGAATTTTCAACGCTCTGCTAAGCGCCTAGAGTTGAATATCCAACAGTGTGTCTTTTCGACGCCCTGGGATTCACTCGGTTTAACACAGATAGTTGAAAATCAAGTGCGCGATAATATCCGACGTGGGCTTGCATGATGAACCAGATGCAGAGATAGGTATCTAAGTTCAGTTTGTTTATTTTTAGAAGATGTCGTTTTTCCTCTTTTTCATAAATTTTAATGTATTATTGTGCCAACTTTGGACTATTGAACAGTTGTTTTATTCTATGCTCTTTTGTTTCAGAGAGGAGCTCGCTATGAAAATCGGCCTAACAGAAGCGCGAATACAGGTAACACTCTATACCTTAAAAAAAATAGTTTTAGCCGTGGAAACCATGTAAAAACCCCAGAACCTAGACTACTTACTTTCACATATCAAGTGGAAACGTCTATTTTTGACATTTCAGTAAATTCGAATAAACAGTATGTGTACAACTTAGCGGCCGTTTATACAGCGCTGTACTGTACGATATTTGACATTCAAAATTTCGGATCGCACGTCAACATCACTCAACTCTTCACTGTTCATAGGGTTAAAAACTAAATGCAGTACCTATTACTTAACCGTGTGTACGGGGCCTTATTATTTTCAAAATATAGGACAATGGTCACCACCTCAAACTAAACCCGTCATGAGGCTTTCATCTTACCATAAAAAAACGACGTCGAATTTCTACAGTAAGTCATCAACAAAAAAAATTGTTTGCCACATAATTATTGAACACACAATAACATTCAGCTGGTTTCTCATTACGAGACAACAATTGTGCCGCAGCACATGTTCACATTAATGAAAATGACCTATTCCGTTTGTTAAGTATCCGTGGCGATGTAAGGGGAGCGTCAGACCGATGCGATAACGTCAAAAGACGCGCATGAAAAACTTGCAAATCAGAGAGGCAATTCCCATAATTTTAAGAACGTTCACAGTTTGGTCACAGTCTCAAGCTGTCAAAAACACCTCTAATTTCCCTACATTTTTGACAACTTTTTGACATTGATTGTCTCTCAGATGAGATTGAACGACTAGATTTTCTTACGTTTTTACTTACGGGAATTGGTCTTCTTATAACTGGTGTATTATTAAAATCTTACCAGCTTATATACTACGATTGCAAATTAAAACATTACTTCTATAACATTTACCGAGTAATGTCATAGATTGACTTGAATGTGCCCTGGCGGCTGATAGAATGGCATGCTCACTCAAATGTCTCGCTGACGGTGGCGCGTGTGTCGGATAATTTAGCTCCCTTCAAAATGGTTGAGCTGAATGGTGCTGATCCATGCGTCATGTCCGTGAACGGGCACCGTCAGTTGGGACTGGTCATCTCTTAGCTGCCATGGCTTATTTTAATCATTATTTTGTTGGATTGTTTTTAATTATGTTTTGCTGCACTCTGGACGCTTTTAACGTGTACGGTTTTTGAACATCGTTCTCACTTATACGAGTAGTGTCAACATTAATCGATATAACTAATATATTTGTAACATCAAAATTATTTAAAAGAGTGTCCATGGAGTTGCTTGCCCGTTCTTCTCCATAGGTACCTACTGCGATTTGGAATGGGCAACTAGCTTCATATTTCTGACTGACCGATTCCTTGACAATTCAAAAATGCCTGTAAATGGTTTAATTGAAATAAATGGTTTGAGTTTGAGTTTGAGATTTGAAAATATGAAGGAAAAGAAACCTTGCCAAATAATTGTGCTGAACATAAAAAAGTAATTTCTGGAAAGTTGTAAGGAATATTACCATTTTTTTTTTTCGAACAACCCTGTGTGGGTGTTATTATCTTATCCAAAATATTCAAATATCTCTTTCATTACATTGTACAAATCAGCTGATATGCAAACCAGACTGATTGAATAAAATAAATAAACAACAAATTCAGGCACCCTTTTATAGTCGCCGTAATCACAACTAGATTTAGTGATATCACTCGTCTAGGCTAAAAAGGTTCTAGAAATCTTAGGCTAGTTTACCGCTTATTAACTTACAGCTGCACCCAAGGCGCAGGCGCAGCAAGGAATACATTACCTCAATCAGCGTTGAGTAGATAATCAGTTACATAAACATAGACCCGTTCCTTGTAAACAACGGGCATTAAAACAGCTGTACCTACTTACTTTTTTTAATGGGAAATCGTTTTTACTTGTTACTCGATTATATGCAAGACAAAGGGAGGATTTGTTGTCATTTGTGGAAAATATAGGCAAGAGAAAGAACTTTGTATCTACTAAAAGTGCGCGCAAAATAAGTCTGCGCGTGGCCGAAATCGGCAATAATCGTTTGCCGCCAATTTCGACGTTTACAGTGTACCGTGCTCCATGTTTTCCAAAGTAAATAGTCGCCATCATTATGCCGGAAGTAAATAAAAGTGCAGGCAGGATATATTCTTGAAGGTTAAATACGCACGCAGACTTATCTTGCGCGCACTCTAGTTACAATTCATTAACGTAGACCTAACGTAAGAAGAGAGTGACAAGACAAGAACTAAAAATACGAGAGGTCATGTAAAGTGGCAAATTGATTACCAACTTCAATTCGTCGTCCGTATATTCAAACAACAACTGTCTTTTTTGACAGCAGTATGAAATGGCTATAACACGGCACTTTCTCGTAGGGTATCAATTTTCTTTACAATTTATTTCCCAACTTAAAGCGCTACTACGACCAAACGTCAATCCGAACGAGCCCTTATGAAACGGTCTCAGAGACCAGATACCAGTGATACCACTAATTCCTGTAGTTCCAAGGACCTGTCGCGAAACCTTTAATCAGACCGAATCGAATGAGACACAGAAACGACTGCAGTGATAACTATAATAAACTACTTCGGACATGAAGTAGGGAAACGAAGTGTGCTAGCGAATGGAGGAGGCATTCGCATTTTACTCGTTACTGCATGTAACTAATCGTTGACGTGGATATTGGTTACGTCCGACTGTACTTTCTAAACGGTTGTATCTACAGGTTGTCGCGTAAATAATGGATCAAACGCAACGGGTAGGGAGCACATTTGATTTTGAACAACTAATTAGAATAGTTTTTATGTTTTTTCAATTTTGGATTTTCATCTTTAAAAAAACTTTTAATTTCAAGGTTTTATTTCTCAAGCACATAAATCGTTATTTACAAAATGGTATCATACAACATTAGTAAGCTTTATCATTTGCAGCGACTGAATTCTGGTAGAGAAAAATAAAGGCTTGATTAAAAAAAAACACTGTAGCGGTTTTTTTTAATACTCTAATTACATAACATAACATCACGCCTGGTTTCCCCGAAGGGTTGGGCAGAGGTGTACCTGTACACCCACATTTCGCCAGTTATGTTTAAGTCCCATGTAATAGGGGACGAACCTATTGCCACTCAAATTAGTTGTTGCAAATTAAGTGAACTACCTACCCGTGCAGTAAACATGGTGACATACTCGTACTAGAGTAGACTTAGTATATTAAGTACCAAAAATAATAAACTAAAATAAATATTAACAAAATAGTTTATTAGTTATTATAGTTTATATATAATAACTAATAAATCTAACCTAACCTAACCAGATTAAAACTATTAACAAACTAAAATATGGCGTCGTAAAATTCCTCCGCTTCGCTGTCGACTAGTTATAAACCCAAGAGACTACCGGCATTACCACGTTGTATGGCAATGCTAAGCCTCTGGCCAAGGTAAAAGCCAGCTCTTGGGTCACACGAAGTGTCAACCAGGCGTTTTGAGATTTCGTTGAACAAACCATGAGCACTCGGACCCCATCCCCTACCCGTTACGTTTGATTCATTATTTACAGGACATTCTGTGTGTAGGCTCACCTACATTTCGCCATCTATATTCGCAGCACAGATATAACTAGTCGCGGGTTCTTAGTTGTTTCGCAGTGATATTGGTTCGCCAACCGAATGCCCGCCCGCTGGGTACATACCCTTTTCTTAAATATGTAGAGGTAGAATCACTACACAAATAAGTATCTATGTAAAATAGATGTGCACAACTTTTACAATTACAAGGACGACGAGATTAAGTTCTTCGGTATGTAACATAATTATCGCAAGATCTCTTTGAAAAAATAAAGAATATATATTTTAAGCCAATCGGAAACTAGTGCTCAAAAACATTCGCTTCCTCTACTTTGTCACCAAAGACGGCTACCATTCATGATGCTTAATTACGGTGTATTATTTTAACCACACATGATGAATAACTCTGAGTTAATTCAATCTTAACAAGTGTCAATTTTTTTATCAATTTCCTTATGGTGACTTCCATCATGGTATTAATTTTATTCATTATTAATTAGTAAAAAGCTGTGTTATTAAAGAAAAGCAGCTTCAATCATATCATAAAATCACGCCATTATTCCCTGTTTAAGTATCATGTAAAAGGGGGCGAGCCTATTACCATCAACGGAGCAAAAATCCAGACTCAGAGTTCCATATTGTAAAACCCAATAACACTTTGTCCGACCCGGGGGTCAGACCCAGGACCTCTCACTGTTAGAGTTTGCCAACAAGGCAATCAGAGTCCATAAGAAAAAAATCGATTCCCAGGTAATTGGGTTTTCCATTAGAAATTTCTCAGTAACAGCCCGGAGATTAGAAGTTGACAGTGTGATATCCCTGTGCCTCGGAAAGCACGATAAACCATTGCCGCTCGTGCTGGATTGCCGTCCCATCGGACTTTGAGAGTGAGTGCACCCGTGTCTGCGAACACACTTGTTCACTACACCCTAATATCTCCCGCGTAGAAGGTGGTGGTGGAACGTCAAGAGCTAGGTGATAGTCTCTCTTCTGACGTTTCATCAGTGCCCATGTAGGTTTATATGAAATAAAATATTTTGATATTGATAGCCGCTATGGCCGAAATTCATCTGGAGGATTATTAATTATCATTATTATACCCACGTCATAAACGTGATAAATATGCGACAGGCCAGCAAGGCGACAAAGAAACAATTTAATCACCCAAGCCTCTAAGGTTCTATGTTAATATATAACATAATATTCTCGCTGTTATGTTATCTTCAATTATAAATGTAGATTCTGATATAATTGTTTGAATAAATGTTTATATATTAATTTATAGTTATATAAAATGACTATTTATACAACATTTTATACTTTATCGTGTGACCCCCGCAGTGCCATTGGCAGATTTTTAATTATTACGATATTTTATAATGTCATTTGTATGTTTAATCTTTTTTTTTGTATTCTATAACAAATCTAAAAAAAAACAAAGCACGCGATTTTCTACGGTAAATGACGAGTTTTACTACAAATTTAAATAAATAGGTATTTAAACTTGCATCTAGGACATCATAAAATTGAATGAGCATTCCTGAATGGTTTTCTAATAAAATTACCGCTTTGCACTTGCCTCATCAAATTAATTGATTGAGCGCACATAAAATACAGCTCAGTGTCAGATATAATTAATGTGTCCCCATTTACTGTAACTATTACTAATTCAATAGTCCTACAAATAATTTGTTTGTGAGGTTTTGTTGAAACTATATAGGTATTTCTCAGTCATAGAATAACCATTTAATTTTCTTTTGACTTTATCTGACCCCTCACCCTTCCATCGTGCAACAGTATTTTTGTATAATCCAGAAAACTTTTAGTCTAAGTACCAAAAATAGGAAATATGTAGTCTCTCCTTTGAACAAAAGAGCTATAGCTATAATAAGCATAAAGAAACATAATAATTAAAATACCTTCTCCAATTTGCAACACATCACAAACTTAGTCACTCTTTGTTGCCCGAGATCTGCTAATAATCGAACGAAACCCACACTTATTTTTCGCAATGGTATATTTTGTTCACAATCGATGTGATTACTCGAATACAAATTAATGGACAGGATAAAGTAATCGAGTCATACAATTGATCGATATAATTCGTATTGTGGAAGAAATTGTTGGATGGATCGTCAACCATTTCTCAATATATTTTTTTTTTTTTAAGTTCGTGTAGTAAATAAATTGTTTATTACGCCTGGAACGACTTGTTTCGTTCGGATAAAATTATGTGCAAAGGTAGAATATTTAACCTTTATTAATAAAAGGAAGTCAAGAACGGAGCCTCGGGCGCAGTTCATTAATAAAATGCTCAAACTACAAACTAGCTAGTCACCCGTTTTGGAGTTTGACATTGTAATAACTACATAATTTAATAATGTTTTTATATCCTCTACGACTTACAATGGCGTGTGCTCATCATGTTTATTCTATGTATACCAGGTGCTCATTGTCACAAGTTACCTACCTACCTACATTTGAACAGGTCTTCCTAGCAGCACGTGTAGCTTGACCGAGATTTGTCGACAGAAGAATAGACAAATAACAGATTTATTTTATTCATCTGTCATTTTGTCTATACTTCCGTAGAAAAAACTCGTTTCTATAGTGGTCATGCTAAGCGCGCAGAAAAAGAAAAGAAACACTCTTGAGCAAAGTAGTGAACTGTAAAAAGAATTTTTTGAAATGTGGCCGTACTACTGCACCGTAATTACATAACACACTTTCATACATATGAAGCAATGGATATTGCTAATCCATTGATTTATATGTTCTAAAAAATGTGTCTGTTCATCAACGTAAATAACGCAATGAATGTTGTTGAACTGTCAAAATGGATGGCCATTGCTACAGTTAGTGTGTTACGCAATTACCCCGCTCTGGTGCACCTCGGCTTGTCACAAATCCGGGGAAAACAGGACAGTCAACTTTTGGGTAGGCGCAAATTTCTTTGTCTTCCATCTCTGTTATACGTCATCTCATTAGTCACTCAGTCCATCCTTCACAGTCTTTTGTTTGAGACAAGCACGTAACATGACTGAAACTGCTGCTGAAATGCTGCGGCTTCTTCCTGTAGTCGGTTTTCCAAAATGGCTACTTGGTACCGTCCTTCACAAAAAATAAGGGTCAGAAGGCATCAATGGAACCTAAAAAAAAGGAAGGAAGTTAAGAAAAAAGTACACTAGAAACTACATTTACAAATTATTACTGTGTACTTTTTAAACTAAATGCGTGATATTCAAAATGTCCCTATTGCCTAATACATATTTCTGGAGTTGTCAATTCGCCCACAAATAAATTAACTTAGTGCGAGTCGAGAGTAAAAAAAATTCGTTTCAAAATTCGTGCGTCTCGACTAATAAGCCATATTAAACAGTACATTTAATAACATTCAGTCAATTATACTTTGAAAATTACTGTCCCTATAACCATTAATTGCAATTATATTCAGACACTGTTGCATAACTTTACTTTTTAGTATGGTGCGAAATATTTATTGGTCTTAATTATTTAAAGTACCTTGTTATTGTAGGAAAAACAACTACTTATTTACTAGCCATGTATATTGTAACCTTAAATTGTATTGTAGGTATCAATAAAAGGATAACTACCTAATTAACATAATTATTTGTGTTCTAGTGCTTTGCTGCTCATATTCAGCCTATAATGTTCCCACTGCTGGGACACACGCCTCCTCGCTTCGAGAGAGTGTGGATCGGTAACTACCACGCGGATGTCAAAAATGTGTTACTTAATTTCTAATTACGAATGTGACTGTTCTTAAAAATGAGGGAATTACCCCTCAGTAATCTCTTGGTCTCAGGGTAAAGACCCAATCTATAAACCTAATTATTATACCACTTTATGGCAGAGTCACTAATCTGAGGACTACAGGACCTAAACGCAAATTTTAAAATGTCTAACAGTATATGATCCACTGCAGTAAACAAAATCAGAAAAATATACTATGTTCTTCAGGATATATGCTAGTTATATAGTGTGTTGAAAATATAATACAACTAATTTTGGTACGATAAAAAAAACACGAAGTTCCCTAAAAAAAATATTTTAACAATTAAAAACCATACTAATATACACGCACTGATTCAAATTTTTTGTCAGATAATTGTACAAGCAACATACATAACGTAATAGTGCATTATTTTTTAGTGCAATCAAGAGGAATTTTGTAAATAGATATTTGCTTCATATTATGCAATATCGAGCTTATCTTTTTTTTATTAGGGCAACAACAGGCAAGACCTCATAGGTTGACCTGCGAGATGCCATAAAAAAAACTTCTATGAAGTCTGACAGTGACCGCGCTTTTAGATGTTGTCAGCCTCATAGTGCATAAACCAAAGCCATTTCATTCTACAGCATCAGTTATTGCCCACCGAATGAGGTGACATCTTAACATACCTTTACACTTTACATGAGACGACGCTCTTTTAAGATATTACGACGTCTTCAGACCAAACAGCTACCATCCATTTAAGTAATAGGCGCGTATTTTTCAAACCCTTGTTTATTAAATGAGGTCATTAGCAATTTTCTTGTATTATTACCAGCTGATTCGATCATGGTACGGCTGGGGGCTAAGATTGCGCTTTGCTGACTTGTCTAAGTGGAAATAAATCTGTACATTTTGAGCCTGCACTGCTGCATCACAAAATCTTTTTTTGTTTCTCCTTTTGTGAGGCAATCAAGTATTTATCTTAGTACATTTTGTGATTAATAAGACCAACGTATTGATTTTAAACATGAAAATGAGCGTTTCTGTTACATTAAGACTAAGTTGAGAATGTAAGTACCTACTACGATAAACCGTTTCGAAAAGCAGTGAAGTAGATGTTTTGTATGAATTTTGTATAAAAACAAATAAGCTTTTCGTCAAAGTTGAATTGGTTGTTCATACAAAAATAAGTCTTATTACAACGGACGAACCCGTTATTATTTTACATATTTTCCACGTGAACGCGTGATTGCTGCGTGGGCACTTACACTTGTTTTTTCTATTCCGTGGTCCCAAACGAATCCTAAAGTCGAAGCATCGACGAGCTCACGCTGTGCAACGAGTTTATAACCCAATGGGGCCAACGGCATCCAGCGCAGTTTTAGCGCTCCAGCGCACTCGATCGCAGCGCCGACCGGCCGACGTGGTCATTACCTTAATGCGCGACTCTGTTAAGCTATTAAACACGGCACCTGGGACGCAGTCGGTGCCTTTTTGCACTCACCGGACCCGCATGCCGTCAGCCAGACCCACACCAATTACAACATTTATAAATTCGCGGCCTCAACGCCGTATGAAGTCATATCCGTAATGGCCATTGTAAACTTAATAGATCATACCACCATACACAAATTCCAACCATAAACACAACCCATTAAGGCTCAATATAAAACGCCAACCACCACCGTAAATATAAAACGTTTCTTGTTTATCACAGCATCCGCTAAAACCGCATCGACATTGACAGAAACGCGTTAAATTTTTTACAGTACACCATTTATCATAAGTGAATTAATTTAAATTGCCATAAAAATAACAGTTTACATAATGGCTGTACGGTTCGTGACGATTTTTTTCGTGTCTCAACATTTTCGTACGTGCATAAATATTTCATGCGATGATAATCGACCTTTTACTAAAGTATTGAATTATAAACTTTTTGCTGTAAAAAGCTGGATTTTCGTTGCCAGTAAAATATGAGGGCTGTCAGTTTGAATGCTGCAATTAAAATTTAATAACACCGAAGGGTATAATACTACAAATTCTAGTTGATTGCGTCGATGGAGACTATGTTTCGACTTGCTCATTGAATGGGCAATAAATCTTTCGAGGCTCACGACACGCAACTCATGTCTTTATATTTATTAAATGGATCTATTTCTTGATAGAAAACACATTAAACGTAGTTAATTCGCATTAGGATAAGGTAAGGACACGAGTAAAAAACATTGGTTTGTTTCATACATTTTTCCTCGCAAAAACTCACTTTTGGCGCCAAGGACCGATGTTTTTCTTCCCAGGGCAAGCACATAAATAATTGTAAAAGACATCTGACGAAGTTATTAAATAAACATGAGTTTGTTGAACAATAATTTATTGTTTTATAATATTATAAATATCTGTTTGGGTTGCAATATTTTACGACACGTATGTCGGGGTTACAATGTAAGAGACAGTTTAAGGTTATGTTCAACATGTTTTAAAACATTGTAATAAAGAAATATTCAATAAAAATGTATTGAGTGATCTCACTAGTATTGTAGTAGTCAGCATTTATAAAGACATTGAAGGGTACTGTGCTTATTTCAATTTCAAGGCGATATAGGACACATATTTTCGAAATTTATTTATTAAGGCACTGCAACGAATAATTCACAAAAACAATAACAGATATCTTATCTTAAAATAACTTATATACTACAGCGAACTTGTCACTTAAAGGTGTGCACAGCACTTACAAAGTTTGCTCTTTTGATTTAACTAGGTATTTATATTTACAGCTATAAAGATAATCATAAAATCAAATAAGGTAATAAAAAATTAATAAAAACAATAACAAAACAGTCAAATGAATCGAACCAAATTAAAGAACTACATTAATATTGCAATAAAATTACGAAATACAATTTAAAATTATAACGATCACTTCTGTCGAGGGAATAGTCAAGGATTTAACTAACTGCTAGGTTCTCCACACTCACCAAAAGAATGCAATCGCTGTAAAGCCTTCATATAAGAACTTAAATCCTACATGAAACAAGTTCAATATCAATCTGCCTAGTCTTTTAACAACTCTGTTGGTGTCAACTGCTAGTCTAACAGAATGCAGCTGAATACCAGTACTTTACATGGAGAGACTACCTATCTGTCATCCATAACCCAGTAACACGGTAACACGATACCTCTATGCAAGACTGGTTGTCAGACCGTTGGGCTTCTGACTCCGAATGTCAAAGATCTATGAACGACAGCCGTGACCAACAGCTGAACGTGTTTTCCGAAGCATGGAAGGGTCTCGATATGTAATCGACTGTCACCCATCCACCAACCGGCCAACGGCAAGTGAACCTTAACCTTCCATCGACTCGTATGGTTGTTATAAATCAGGCACAAGTCAAGCAGTAAAGCTTTCTTAGGGGAACTTAAACTCTACATTCACCACTATTTTATGTCCGGCAAAAAAACTAGAATCTTCTACAAAAAAAGAACACTCTTGCCGTCTGATTATGATGTATGGTGAAGTTTGTTGCGTTATTTATCGAGTGTAGAACTGCGTGTTCGGTAACTGTAAGTGTAAAAGCATTTAACACCTATTACTGAACGTAACCACGCGTTGTAATCAAACCAAGAGAAACGATGTAGGTAGGTGAGTTACGGTCATATTACAACTTTGGGGCTAAGGGGCTCAAGCCCTCCCCAAAAGCATCGGAGTCCTTTCGTGAAAAATGTTAAAGTGAACTTGATATTATTTTAATGAAACTTTTTAGCAAGATTGACATTGCCAAAGGTACAATTGTCAATCCTCAACTTATCCTTCGACTTATGATTCGACTTAGTCTTTCCTTTGACGATAACAGCCGCTGTATTGGAGTTGCCTACTGTTTCGCTTCAGGCTGTTGCATTGCAGAACCTTTGGAGATCTTAGTGCCGGCACCCAGAACAGCCAAACATTCAACACTAATTTGTCTAGTGTTGACTTTGCTAGAAACTTATCCCCAGCGGGGTCAAGCCCTTCCCAAATACGATCCTGGATCCGCCACTGAAATGATACCTAGCCTGCAGTGAAGTAGATTTGTGTAACATCTGTTTATGGAATCATGGATCTAGTTAACTATCCAGAGAAGCATAATTGAGCTGTTCAGATACGCATAAAAAGGCGAAGCTCAAAATAAAAAGCTATTCATGTTTGAATACCTGCATTCCACTTTATTACGGGGACTAACAATATTATACATATCATTATTATCCCTGCACGTTAGAAAACTTGACTAAATCGAAATGGAAAACACGTAGAAATAGATTCATCGACTTTTTAAAACTATTATGGGACTGTTTGACCGCTATTTTCACTTCACTACGTAACGTAGTAGGTAAATTAAGATCTAAATCTAGCATACCCAATTTAAGGATGCTATACTGAAATCCATCGTCTGAAACTAAACTCTAAATTGGCCCCAACATATTCAAAGACATACATAGAACATACATAAATAAACTCAGGCTCTTTGCCCATGAAACTACAGAACGCCACCTACTACGATCCTTTGCTTTGTTTAAACAAAAAAACAAGTCTACAATTCTACAAAACTGTAGAAAAAATTGTGTAACATAGAAATTACAAATATGTATGAGTTACAATTAACAATCTACAATTCTTTCGCATTTTTAAAAACGTAACGCAAAGCATGAGGTCTGTGGATGTACAAATTGTATCATAATCACTACAATTTACATATTTGTAAGGTTTATCGGTATACTTGTGCGGCTTAGAGTTTTGTGGTACACGGACTTGTAAAATATACAGTAAATTGTAATTGCAAAGTTCAATGGTAATAGGGCCCTGCACCCCAAATGCGTAACACGATGAATCACAATATGAATCATTATGAAGGAAATTGCCAATCCATTGCTTCATATGTTCGAATAATTTGTCTGCTCAACTACGTAAATAACCCTATGAATGTTGTTCAAATGTCAAAATGAAAGCGATAACTACTGATATGTTACGCAACTATCCCGCTGGCCATGGACACCGGTTGCGAGTACCTACTAGACAACTGACCTTTCTGAAGAACATCACCAATAAGGTCAAAATAATAATATGTCCGTCTTGGGCGTCTCCCGGCGTTTCCATTCACATCTGTATTGTAAATAAACATATTTTGTTAGTCGCCACTCATTCATCCAAATAGATAAAAATCGTGCTCCAAATACTTACCCTCACCATCTTTTCTAGGTCTGGTTCCAAAACCGTCGAGCAAAATGGCGCAAACAAGAAAAAGTGGGTCCTCAGGGCCACCCCTACAATCCGTACCTGGGAGGGGCAGGTGGGGCGCCCCCTCCATCCGTCGTGGCTTCCATGCCAAACCCTTTCTCACAGCTGGGTTTTGGCTTCCGGAAGCCTTTTGATACCAACGCCTTGGCTCAGTTTCGGTGAGTTGCAGTGTGTTCATTATTTGAATTTATATAATATTTTTTGGGCTATTGGTTGAGGAGTTCCTGGAGGAGGAGATTTTCCATTTGCAATAGGCTCTCCCCATATTACATGGGGCTTAAACAGCCCACGTTTCCCACCCATATTTCGCCAGTTAGCGAAATATGGGTGTAGTATCAGTACGGTGTAGTACCAGGCCACTCAGAAAGTATTGCGAAAAAAAGATTTTATGTATGCCAGTTATAGTATTTTTTTTTTTGTATTTTGAAAATATGATTATTTGTAAGTAAAATTGGAACTTTCCAATTTCAAAATTTCCCTCCACACTGTTTGAGAGCTAATTTAAATGATCGTGTCTCATTAAAAAAAATATCCGCGCCTGGAACATTTTCGCGCTATGCTTTTCAAAACGAGGGACTTCCAGGACAGCACGCCGGTCAAACTCCTGGGTAAACCTCCTTACAGCCCTGACCTAGCACCGTGTCACTTCTTTTTATTCCCGAAAATAAAAAATCTGCTCAAAGGGATACAATTTTCGTCGCCGGAAGCGAGCAGGCTGCAAACGAGGTGTGTACGGCGGATAGAGGCTAGTGGAACTCTCCACTAGCCTCTATACAAAATTTCATGCGTTTGAACTAGTTTTTTAAACACTTTTTCCAGTCCGCCGTGGACACCTCGTTTGCAGCCTGCTTTGAAAAGGTTTAATTAAAAGAAACTTTATTTTCGCAAAACTTTATGAGTGTTCCACGTCTGCCGAACCCAACTGGGATTTCATGCGTGATGTTATGTGTGTATCATGAAGAAGAATACATATCAACAGTTTGGCGATCCTCAAACTAGGAGATTGCCTGCATCTTTATGTGGGGATCAGAACAAATTACGATGTAGTTGATTCGCGAGCAATCATGGTTGACTTGGAATAACGTTGGTTGTACCTACTCCAACGTTATCTTACAAGCTTACAGGAATTAATAAGTGCTTTATTTTACTGGTGGAAAAAAGTCTCTAGTACCTAATCGGTCTGGAAGCTCATAAGTGAACACCTAGGTCGATAAGTTTTGAAAAAGTTGAAAAGGAAATATCCATCAGTTGGTAAATCAAAGTTCAATTTCCGACAAACCTTAAATTATCCAAATCCTAACGTACACTCGTATTCTAAATGCGAAAGTGAACTGTTTGTCGGTTTCACGTCAAAACGGCTGAATAGATTTGAATGGAATTTGGCACATGAGTAGACCATCACCCTAGGACGTCGGATACTTTTTATCCCGATATTCGCACGGGACGTGGGTGAAAACGCGGGGCGCAACTAGTTTAACATAAAAGCCCTTTAATGAAGTTGTAAATTTCACACTTTCATAATTAACTGTCTCCATTATTCTGTCAACAGATACGCCGGCGCACCAGTCCTGGGCGCGCAGTACCTCGGCGGGAACTTCCCCCGCCCGCCCCTCTTCAGCGCCCCACACAGCCTCTACAGCAGTCCCCCCTTCCCCTCTCTCCTCGCCGGCTTGGCCGCTCACCCCCGACAGTCCCCAGACCCGCCCCAAGTCTCACCCCCAATCTCTCCTGGAAGCGAGTCACCCCCAACTCAACCTTCGGCCCCAGAAATAGAAAGAAGAAGCTCAAGCATTGCTGCCTTACGAATGGCCGCAAGAGAACATGAATTGAGATTAGAAATACTAAGGCAGAGGCATCAGACGGACTTGATTAGTTGAGCAGCGTTGCCCTCCGTTTCGGAGAACTCAAATCCGGTTTCCTAATTGAAGCTTGAACCTTCGGCAAGGCTGGTTTGCAAATCTAGAGACGCTGAATGTTACTTATTTTTAAAATGTCGATAATTAGGTTGTGAAGAATTAACTTAAATTCAGTTTTCGCTTACTTTTGTCACTTTGCCGTTGATATTTTGTCCGAATCTTTTAAATAAGCTAGGTTTTGCTAAATTTGTTGATTTTATGACGTTTAATTAATTGCGTCTCTTGCAGTTTTTGACATTTTCAGATTGAACTCTAAAATGAAAAAAAAAAGTTTACAAGGCTTGTTAACGAATAAATTAAACTGGGAAGCAGATCTAAATTGTAATTAAAAACTTGTTTGACAGACCTCTTAAATATTTCTTCAAGAAAATGACAAAAAGTGGAAACAAAATTAAATGGCTCAGTACCTACTTACTTATTTACAATAGGTTTCATTTATTTCTGTAAATTCATTGAATGTATAAAACCTATTTCAGTGAGCAATAACACTATTTACATACACCATATTTTGGCTAAACGCTGTGTAAGATAACTATTGTATTAAAATTAGTACATTTATATGTTAATACTTTAAATATAAGATGTAGTTATTTTAAATCCGTCCATTATAGGCCTTATTGTTATTTATTGTAGGTTATGTACTTATTAATTTTAAGTTTTTCAAGTGATGATTGTGAACTCAAGGGAAGTCTCTATGCCTTTATTGTGCCTTTACTCAAAAAAGTATTAAATATTGTTTTGTATACGTAAAAAGTAAGGACAATAAACAAGTTACTGTAACAGATATTTATTCATAATGTAAATATTAGTTTTGGTCCAAATCTGATTGAGTAAAAAATATGATATGATTGAAAGTTTTTTTGAAGTTGATGCAGTAAGTGCCGATTTCACCAATGAAATTGAACACGTTCAGCACATCTAAAACGCGTTCAGAAGCTGTAAGTGTCAAATTATTATGGAATATTGACACTGACTGCTCTTGAACTGGGTTTAAAAGTGATGATCGCGTTCATTTTCATGGGTGAAATCGGCACTAAGTGAAACATTATTTATAGGGTCATCATTTATCAGGGTCTTTTTGGATACTAAGTGAAACTTCACAAATACGATTCCAATTAATGAAAAAGACCCGTAGACTTTATGAATGAAATCAACCTAACCTTTTAATAAAATATTTTGATACATCAAAAAAAAAATTGTCTTAATAGGAGTATTACGTGGAGATTGAATACCTATATTTTTTGGTGTGGTGTCGGTTGCCATTTTAATCAATAACTATTCAAAATTGACACATTTTTGTATTGTTTTGCAAAAGTCCATTACATTAAGCACCAAAGAGGATTGAATGTAAACCACAACTTTCTGGTTGAAGAGAAAAATTTAATGGCTGCACAAACCACAGTTTCTTCGCTTCTACTGTTTGTTAAAAGGTTTAAAAAAAACATCATTATGGATTATCTTGTATAAAATAAAAGTGTTGAAACCTTGGACGTATTTTTTTTTTACACAAGACTATATCAAGAACATGATAAACGATGATCTACAAACTCAAGACTGAGATTGTTATGTACTTACTAGCAAATAACCTAAGTTAAACTTTGATTATTTCAATAATATAAATTACACGAATCATAGTGATTTAATGGATTGGCGTTACCAAAACAGTAGCTATTGCGCAACTTTTACAAATGCCATTTTATCTCACGAATAATGAGTCTATGATCCATTCCGAATCTCCAATCAAATCAGCAATTACACCGGCGTACTGTAGTAGTGAGCCAAAATCGATCAAACACACGAACCGTTCAAAATATTCAATTAGTTCAATAAGCACTTTCGTTCAGAGACATAACGTTCACCTTTCAACATTCTTTTTCATCAATCACGGTCTTATTACACGTCCAAACTTGAAAAATATGGCAGCTTACTGTTTGAGGGTCGAGTCATTCATCACGGAACGTTACAACAATGGCCGCACATTCATTACATAATCGAATTCAATTAAATTGTAATTCAATAACATGCAATTACTTTGGATGCTGTCGTGGGTAGTTCGGTGCGTGGGACGTTTCCGATTGGCTCATGATTAACCATTAATCTAAAATTCAATTATCTCATGATTTTACATCGTTTGATTGAAAGAAAGCCGTGACTCACGTTTATTAGTTTTTTTTTTCTTCATTTCTACTACAACTTTAATGGCTGCTCTCTGTTTGCTGGCAGAGAAATTGACTGTGTCTAATTATAAAGTAAAGGTTCTTCGTATTTCGCATGTTTTGATCAGCTTGTCGGGGATACAGTACGTGGTACTCGTATTAGGGCACAAATGACACAAAGGCAAGTTAAGCTTCTGCGTGTAAAATTTGTCTACGGATTTTTCCACCAGGGTGCTGAATGGACTGCAAAGTGCACCATGTAAAGGATGAAACCTCATTAAAGTATGAAGACGTCAAAACGAACGTAGTTGAAAACGTGTTTGTTTTAATATCAATAACAATGTTGATATATTATAAACAGTTTCTGGGACTCATTTAAACGGTAGTACTAGGGACAGTATAAGTAGATATGACCCAGTAAAGTTAATGAAAACCAGCAATCCCGTCAACAAACTATTAAAAAAAAAAATTGGTATTCAGAAATGTACTTGGAATTTTGGTGAAACACTGTGGCAAAGAATATTTATAGCCATATAAATATTATTCTACGAGTTCGAAAATCAGATTTTAATGAAAAATAAATATAAGTTCGGTTAATTTAATTGTAATCGAATTTTTATCCTCCCGAACTCATCTGCAGGGAACGCCTCCCGACAGCCGCTTATTATCGGATGGCTCACGTTATAAGCGGTAGCGGAGAATGTGGGACTGTGTTTGACACGTTGTTGTGTATAAAGGATGGCAGGGACAGGGAATCGATGTACTAACTGTTACCATGAATTTAGTAGGTACATGATTCTGGATGCCCCTGCCTTGAAATTGTTCGTCGATAATTAAAAATAAAATTTTGCTGCCGTCCCACACATTTTCACCGCGTATTTGAAAATGAAGAAGATGGCCTCGAACGCATTGGTAAACAGTTTGGAGGATATCACATCCCCATGTTTCACCCCCCGGAGCAGTTGGATGGGGCTGGTTTTCTGATACTGTACCTGGACAGTCATCTCAACACTTCGATGTAGCGCCAGTCAATTGTGCTGCCCATATTTCGATGGAGTCGAAAGCTTTCTCGTAGTCCACAAATTCCATGCACAGCGGCTGGTTGTACTCCTCACTTTTCTATGAAGCAACAGATTTTTTTTGGATAAAAGACGAATCATTTCTACGCTAGGGGGTCTAGAATCATGTGCTGAAGTCATGGTCGATGTCACTGTCATCCTGTTCAGTTGATTTCTACGTTCTCATTTTTTACATAATGTTTCAATTCTTGTCAAGGGCGAAGATAGTAACAGTAATTATACGAATCGAAAAGTCACAGACTCTACAGCCAGTAGAAGCACAGCTCGCTGACTTTTTTCAACAAGGCCCTCCTGAGAATTACATCCACTAGGGACGAGGAGACGCCGCTGACGCTGCCGGGTCCAAGTTTCGGTAAGCAAATAGGCCTCTTTTGCCCTGCAGTGAAACAAGTGGAGATTATGGTAGGTATTAAGTTCGTTAGGTTTTAATTTTCTTCGTATTACCAAGGCAACAAGCACCACGAATGTGAGAGTCTTACCATTAACATCGCTTATAACTTGACCCAATTCGCGGTTGCCGTGGAGGGTGGGTCCTCGCCAAATCTAATTATGAAACCACACAAAAAATAAGACAGAAAACAACATTTTTGTATGTTTTATGTTATCCTAGAATGTGCCCGTGTGAAACAGGCGTCTGCCTGTTGTGACAGGCAATTATAATTTTATGGGAGGATTTTGAAAAGTCACAAGGCACAAGTATGAGTGTCTTAATTTTAAGGCTAGATATGGGTACGCCTTATAATTATCACACTGAATCAAAACGTGGTAGTGTATTGCGGTTTTAGACAGACTGTTCACTGTTTCAGCTTAATTAATGTCGGGGAATATCTAAAGTTAAAAAGAAATAATTTTCAGTAAATAAGAAAATAACGACGTGGATCTATTCCGAGCCATCTGCGATTCTAAACGATAAGTTCAAGAGGAATTAAAATAACTTTATTGAATCTAAAACTGTAACTAACTTCCAGTCCTTCGTAAAGACGTATAACTCTTAGATGGATATGCTAAGTACTAACAACACAGACATCTAAAGTAATTTATCTGAAGACCAGAAGCAAGCGTTCAGTTACAAAGTACCAGGGCACCACGACGACGCGGGAGGCGGAATCTCAAGTAATTAAACAAACACGAGATCGACCGGTCTCGTTAGCCGAACCACGCCCACTCCTTATCAATTCTCATAATTAATCGATACGCCCGATCACGATACTAACATCCGAATATCGATTACAAATAACGGTTACAATAATCGATAGAAATCCTCATAATGCACGCTTTGTTAGCAACCAAATAAAGTATTATTTGCGCATGCGATTCGATTAAAATATTCCGACGTCGCGAATCTAAATAATTCGTATCGAATCGTTAACTAAACGATGGGTGATTTTATACAATAAAATTAATTCGAAATAATAGATTTTGTACGCTTCGTTATGACCGTGGCGAATGGATGAAATAAAAATTTATTAACGATTAATAGAAATTTTTTTAAGAATCGCCGATAAAAGTAAACGTTGTTGTTTCAAAAATCGTGATGTTTAACATTTGAGTGCATTTGAATCACTCAATTGAAAAGCATTGGGCACAGACTAGTCAATGTAACCTTCACTGATGCATATTATTTGGTACACGCTGTTGCCCGCGAGTCCTTCTGCGAACCAGGATTAAAAGAAGTGCCAAATATCATCGAAACCCGTTCCGCTTAATAAATTAGTTAGGATTGGTAAGTTAAATTCTGTTTCAAATACCAAAGAAATGGGGAACAAAACGAGTCTGCGATAGCAGTGAGCATTGTTATTTGATTTCAAAATGGACCTTTGAAACCTTTTGACCGGTAACCGTTCGAGGTACATAAACTTAGATGCTGAAACGTTCACTTCTAAATGTGAGCCTGCAAAGAGCCAATGATAGCTGAAAGATGTTTACTTGTCATTTATATATATATATACTTTATTGTACGCTACAATACTACGTAACAAAAACGCATACTACAACCAACATACAAACATACATACATAAACTCACGCCTTCTTCCTATAGTAGGCAGAAACTACAGAACGCCACCAGCTACGATCCTTACATACTCCTTTTGCTTCGTTTACGTTATTTATTTTTGTTTAACGTATAAGTACTAAGTTTGGTTGCTACTGAGACCCTCAATCATCGCAAATACTGTAACAAAAAATAGCTAAAAAATGCAATTGCATGGGGTCGAAACACATTTTTCATGGCGACCGATTGCAACTTTGCTTAACCAGAGGGCTGGCTCGTTCTTTGGCCAAAGAATGAGCATTGCAATTCAACGCGGCAATGCTGCCAGTCTTCTGGGCACATTTCCCGATGACAGTGATGCGGACGAGAATTGCACCAATGAAACTGAACGCGATCAGCTTAACTTAACCACGTTTAAAAGCTGTCCGTATGAATATTCATTAGTAATGATGCCACTGCCAGATGTGCTGATCGTGTTCAGTTTCAGTGGTGAAAGTCGGCCTTAAAAACAAAAAAAAAACAAAAAAAGGATTTTCTGTGTGTAGTTGTATTTTTAATTAGTAAGTCATTTAATTTAGTACCCAGTGTAAATAGTTAGTTGCGTTTTACATATATTTTGAATAATAATGTTATGTACGTAAGTACCAACTAAAACAAAGAAACCACAAAACCCAAACATGGTTAAGCAACTCACATTATTACTCTTAAACTCATCAGCGCTCATCATTACCGTGTTACGCGGGCCCTGGACCCTAAACAGTCGATAAATTGGACCTCCAGCCTCCATCAATCAAAGCTACATCCAATGAACCTCAAGAAGCGCCACAATGATTTATCAGCGCTGCGTCTGCGCAAGGGCAGGGCGCGTAATGGCGCCGATCACGACTTGTATCAGAGCTTTTTTTTTTGAGTAAATAAATAATTTTATTGAGAATCTAATTGTGGGAACTTGGTGAAAGCATTTTGTGAAGAACTTCATTAATTGTTTAATTTGAATCAGTAATTAATAAGTTTTTAATTATTGTATATCTTTAGAAATTCAGGTCACCATTGCTTTAGCAACTGCATATTTTATATGGAAATAATAATTATGAGTGTCTTACACTCGTCTCGCAAATGCAAGTTTTCAGCCTAAGAGTATTTATACAGAAAGATGCAGTTCTTGATTGGGTCGACTGAGTCCATTTTTTCAGGAGTCAGCTTAAACAGGTTGTCTGATCAATTTGGCTGTCAGACGCCAGATTAACTAGCCCCTGTTCTAACCAGTGATCATCACCTTAGTAGGTATTTCCTAAATGAAGAAAGGACGAACCCTTTTTTACCTGCCTAGACACTCTACCATTATTGTTTAACGAACCACTAGGTACATAACGTACAAAGCATCCTTCAAATAAATCAAATCATCTATCCAAATATTAATACGGCAACATCACTAAATTAAAATAACAAATGGCTAACAATATCTCATACCAGAGACAACGTAGACTTTAAAACAAAACTACCATAGACAAACAGTAACAAATGAGGTCGGTTGAAATTGAATGGGCCAGTTTTAAATGCGATATTTTTGTTTTAATATCCAATTATGGAGTTTTAAATTATTCGAGACTTTTTCATCGGTTCGAAGGCAAGTCTTGGACTAATTAATGATTTCCTCACAGCTGGGGATCCTTGGCGATTAGGGAACGTATCGGTATGTCGTTATGTTCTCAGTTTTGAAGAGTTGAGGATTAATGTTGAAAAGGAATTAAGAGTTTTTTAGGCTTCGACGGTTAACAAAGGATTTTTGATCAAAATGATGTTATTTTGAGCATAAGGAAAGTAAATGGATGAAAACAGTTATTCAGGGAGTAGATACAAAACGTTTGACATATTTTTGGCGGAATCAAAGCATCATAATAAAATTGGCTCAATTACCTATTTTAATAAAAATCTTACAAGCTTAACACGAATACCTAAACACAAATATTTTACAGCTAAAATTTCAATATTTCATCACCATTTTATTAATATTGACACCTTTGTTAATAGTCTGCCAAGATGTAAACGTTAATTTACATCTGAGTGCAATTTTAATCGTAAAACCTCGGAATTACTGTTAAGTACTGATTTCCCTCCTCTTAATGTTAATAGCCAACTTTTGGTGAAGGTAGAGATTAGGAAATGCACATTTCATAATGTATGAATTTCGTTTATAAGACGAAAGCGCCAGGTTACACCAATTCAAATTTTCCAACGATTCTTGCTATTTGCAGTTCAGTACCAGGTTGAATGTTGATCAAAATATGATACACGACCGTAACAAAAGTGTATTTTACTTGAATTCAAATAATATAAATCCTCAATACATTTCTCTTGGTTAGAATTGGCTTCAAATGCCATGAATTCAAGGGCCATTTGAATTGCAAATTGCAGAAACACTTAGATAATTTGAATTTTTCGGGCTACCTTTACGCCTATGCAATGTTAGGCTTTACAAGCAAAGTTCAAATTTTAGGCATCTGAATAATAGCTCTAGAAAAAAATGCCTGTGATGGTCCCAAAAGACAAAGTAAAAGAGAAAGTCCTGCTCCATAGGACGATCGAGGCTAGACAAAATCATACTGTTTGCTTATTGTATTGTATAATTTGTTATTTTTACTTTACTCACACACTGACTTATTCCTAGTTAATATTTTAGGAAAATCATATATTTTTACAATTGTTTGTAAATATGTGAGCACAATGTACCTATCACGTGATTAATTTATATGCCTTTGCTTTATTTTTAATTTTTTTGTACCAATTGTGGTACAGTATTTTTATTCTTGGCACATCGTCTTCAAATATAGAAATATAATCAATGTAATTAAAATATTGTAAAACATTTTAAAAGAGTTACGGTGGAGTTTCTTGCCACTTCTTCTCCATACGAAACTGTTTTTTGGAAGTGGCGCCTAGAATCAGTTCTATTTTTAATGTAAATTTTGACGTTCAAAAGTGCCTTTTTATGGGCCTATTTGAAATAAATGCTTTGACTTTGACTTTGAGAAAGAACGAGCAAAAAATTCATACTAGGAAAGAGCTAGCAACCTATGGAGACCATGCTTAAGCTACGGTTTCCTAGAAAGGCCGTGGCCGGACTTAACGGCAGTAGTGACGGCTGTCATAAAAGTGATGACAGCGACAAAGATTTAAATCGTTAGATTAACTTACCGCGAAAGGCAGTCGCATTTTTGTTAAGTTTTGACTCCTTTGATACACGATGATGCAGACACTTGACTTGATTGCCATGGAAAGCTATTTAATAATGTGTGAGCTCACTCTTCTTAGTATGGACACTCTTTTCTCGTGACTTAAAACTGTAGGAGCAAATCTAGCGATTTAACTCTTAGGGCGGGTAATGCTGGTGTAAATGACAGGTTTTCATGACGGCAAATATAGTATGACGCAACCCTACAGTACGAAGCCTAACCGCACGTATACTCAACCTACAGCCCGGCGTCGACTCCCGCGCACTGTTTCTAAGGAAACTATAGCCTTAACGTTTCCATGACAAGCACGGCAAATATTATCCCAAGTTACTCAACCAAATGCGTATAATGATCCTAATCACATTTAAAATCCGACATTTCCCGTCATACCACACCAGTCAGTCGTCCAAATACTAGTAGTTGCAGTATCATCACTGGTATGGTAGAATAGCTACTAGAACAAGTAACAAAAACTGCACTAAGTGCAGCGCGAGTCATTATTTTGATATTTATTATGTGCAGTAGATGAAGATGTCGGTTCAGCGATTACTTGGTGCGACCAGGCTTTCATGGAAATAGTGGGAACGGAAAATGGAATTAATCATGCAATAAGGACAACATAACTTATTACTCTAAAATCTAGACGCACCCTAGTTGAGATGATGACCCTATTTAATATATGTCATAATAAATTCGACTGTCCTTATCTAGTGAACAGTTTCTGTTACCTGATCACTTGTTTGAAACTACTTTTTGTAAAATACGTTTAGTTAGGTTCTTCGAGGTATCTTTGTGAAGTTTTTCTAGCTTATCAAATTAGTTGTATTATGTTTTCAACACACTATCTAACTAGCATATAATATCCTGAAGAATATCATGATCTTTTCGATTTTCTTTACGGTGGGTGTATACTTGCGTTTGGGTTATGTAGTCTCCTCAAGTCTCATGATAAAGAAGCGAGCCTATTGTCGACAACCGGGCTCAAATCCTGCCTATCATTAAATAATTCATGTTTATTTAAGCAACTAGCTTCGTGATGAACCTGACCAAGTTAAGAGTTTTAAATCTGGCAGGAAGTATGTGATATTTTCATAATTATTTTAACTTCATTATTTACGTATGCCCTTTGATCCGAGATTGCCTTATGTGATTCCTCAGCAGTAGCGCGCCAAATTCAAATTCTCTTACGTTTTTTGCAAATTGCAGCTTTATTTTACGTCGTATGTTAATCAAAATGCGATTCGTGACTGCAGGGATGATATATTTACTGAACTATAGTCATCAATTTCATATCAAACTTTGGAAATTTGTTCCACTTAAGAATTTTCAGAAACATTCTTAGGTGAAACAAAGTTTAATTTGAATTTAGCGGCGTAAAGACCGCTCTTCATTTGAAAACCAATATCTAGAACTGCTCTTTATCACCTTGAACGAATGAAAAACGTAAGAACAAATATACCTCGACGTAGGTAGTGTGTTACTAAAAAAACGTAGGAAGCCTTAACAATGGAAGCGGAACAGAACGTATAAACAAATTTCTTTCAATCATTTCATAGCGCCATCAGCTCTTACATCCCACAATGAGACGCCCGCCCACATCAGTAACAGGATTTGAATAAATTCCTAATAATTTACCCTTCTGTCGATCATCAAAATTGAATATATTCCAACCTATGACCCTTCGTATCAAACTTTAGAGCTCCATTTAATTTTATTACCAACATAAAAAATACACTGTTTCAGAACGTTTACAAGCTTAAAGAAAGTCACCTTTATTGCGTCCATCATAGACAATAATAAAATAAATTAATAAGATTTAACTTTCCCTTGTAATTAACTGATTATTACAGATGAAAAAATGAAACATAAAAGCTTTTCTTTGATATATATTTTTTTTCTCCCACAATTAATTTCATTGTCTTCCTCATCACTCATCATGTAAACGTTCGTTAAAAATCAAACGCTTAAAAAAATAATTACGTGGTTATTACACGCAATCAATGAGGCTGACATCAACACTGGTTTCAAACTAACATTTTATTACAACCCCACAAGATAGATAAATAATAGACAAATGAAAAAGCCTAATAGTACGCCATTTACATAGTGACACGACTCTGTTACACCTCATGATACAATCAAAAAAATTCAATTATACAATATTTTTGTTGCGCGTACATTTTTTAAATTAAAAAAGAAAGGTAATCAGTCCTGGTACTAAATAATGCATGGAAAAAAAATCAACAAAAACATTTTGAAACAAGCAAACGAGCTTGATTAGGGCCGATGTCACGCCGATAAAGGCCGTAAAGCCGAAAATTGAAAAGGTTACTTCATTAAAAATGCTATATTTTACCATTTTTAAACGGGCAGGTGAACTCTATGGCGGTATGAAGGGTGACCATAATCTTGAGCGTGGGGAATTACTGGTTGTATGTGGACTTTGTGTTTATTCGTTTTGCTTATGTTGTAATTACCTAAGCAATAATCTTTTGGCTGTTGGATACAGAAAAATATCCTGGATCTGGCCCGCCTTTACGACTTTTTCTAGAAGAATATTAAGGCGTTGTTTGAATGATTTGTTATTTGTTTCAAAATTAAATTATTTATTTATCACAAAATAGAAGCAAGAGTAGAATATCAGTTCAAAGTGTCCCCGGTAATTAAGTTTTATTCAAAATCTCCTTGATCCAATCTCTCTCACCACCGACCTCTTGTGAAACGAAACCCTACAGTACGAAGCCTAACCGCACGTATACTCACCCTACAGCCCAGCGTCGACTCCCGCGCACCCTGCTGCGCGGATCTAATGAAATAAACTGAAAATCAACACGCGTACCCGCGCCGCGCCCGCTTTGTTCTGCCGCACGACCCACTCACGATATAATTAACACCAGAATTTATTATAATACTGTCCCGAAATAATATTACGATGCGTGGACACGCTATTGTTGTTTTTTAATCAATATTATTGCCAGTTTGTTTTCGCGTTCGGAATTTGAATTCCGAATGTTTGTATTGGTTGAGGCTTCATTTGTTTTTCTCTTCTTATTCTTTTATTTTGGTTCAGCTTTCTAGATTTAACATTCACCCCTTTTTTGGTTGGATAATAAATCGCATTTTTGAATCCTCTTCCTAAATTATAGGTCTTTACTATCAAAGTCTAAGTATCCCATCACAAGTATCTTCGGATTACTTTCTGGGAAGCCCCGGCAACTTATTGTATAGATTTAAGATAATAAACACATTTTATTTTTATTTTTATAGTCCTATAATTTCCTCTGGATACGATGGATAGAAACGTCTTAAAAGGTGTGCGTCATTCTGTAAATAGATTCCGGTTGAGATCTATCCACGGCAACCAGAATCTATGACCAAAATGACGATTCACATTAATGCGACAGATCTTGGAGAGTTGCGGTAATCCGAGATGGATTATATACTTCAAAGATTTTTGATATCAAGATATATTTGGGTCTAATAGTCAAAAGCTCCCTGATAAACTCCGTCTTAAAATTCATCGTTCGAAATTCCTCTTCCAACAACAATAACAGAACAAATTCGAAAAAAGACTGGTTACAGCACACGGCCAGGTAAGGTCAGGGCCTCATTTCAATGATTGATCAGGCTAATTCAATCAGCCTGCTCGAATAGACTGTAGGTAGCCGATTGGCTCCCAGAGAGTGATGTATTACACTTATTAAGTTAAGGAGTTTAAACAAAAAATAGATTTGTATTATAGTTTGAACTTTTTTGTGATCCGTGAGTGAAGAATTTGGGCATTATGTAAGTTCATATTCTATATATTTGTAGAATGCTATGTATTTGGTTTTAGCTATATCCGCTATTTCTCTTTATTCGACTAAATGCACGATGGGGAGAAAGTATTTACTAAATGGACAACACTCATTACCTGTTCATCTCAATAATTTAAGACCAACAAATCTTTCAATTTATTTAGTAAAATAATAACATCGAAACACACTATACACGTTCTGAAATGGTTCTTCCATTGGTATGCGGACCACTAATTATTTTATAGACACTTTTACATCAATAGAGAACCATTCATATTTACTCGATGATAAAACGTAAAACGATACACTATCAATGCGGTATTAATAAAGAACTAATATTCGTGTGTAACGGTAGGGGTGCGCCCGCGCCGCGTGACGCCTCTTGTCGCTATACATCCAAAGAGATGTGCCCAGACGAATTCGATGATTCGCAGGTGCAAATAATGATATTTTTATCGATAAAAAACTCACTCCAATATTTTTTCGGCCATTTTTAGGCTTGATGATGTTATTAAATATTAATAGATTGGAATGATTATTTCATAAATATTGATAACTCTTTAATAAAATTATTGTCTGATGACCTGGGATGTTTGAGGATTAAATTAATGTTGGTCAATGCGGTTAGAAAAAGCTAATTATACCTACAGCTTTCGATATATACCGCATGAAATATGAAATCAATATCGACAAAATCGATGTTAATGGTTTATTAGCGCTATAATATGCAATATCATAGACCTAGAGAAATGCCAAGGAGTTAATAACTTACAATCTTCTGCGGTTTAAACCAATTAAAGTGAGGAGTAGCCACATCATCTCGTTTATCTAATCGGCGGTCTATAATTTCCAGGGCATAGGGATAGGGTCACATGGTCAACAGTGGATCAGTGGTACACAGATGATCACACACACACCTGCGCCATTTATTAATATAACAGTACGATAAATATGTCGTCATGTCTCGTTTGCGAACCCCCCTCACGTCCGAAGTCGCTGCGCGGACATACTCACCAATAGTACGCCATTTTAGTTTTTGGGAGTAAAAACTACCGATAAATTAAGTTGAATTTTGTTTACATATCTTATACTAAAGCTGTCTTCCTTTTTAGTTTATTCTCATTATTTGTGTAGATTTATGTGATATGATTTCGTGCTTATACATTTACGCAATTATTTGTGGTTGTTGAGAAATTTAATTTTGAACTGTGTAGTGGACATATTATGGTTAACAGTGGATTGATTCGCAGTGTACACTATGGATTATGATTCACTGTGTACACGATCCAGAGTGTACTCGTATAAAGACGGTTAAATAATTTTTAATTGGGGTTTTTAATGGAAGGTTACCTTTAAAGAAATGTCGACGAGTAGAGTAGAAGAATCAAAAATACAGCACGCATGTGCTCATACACATGAGCAAATGCGTGAAGCATTCCAGGCCTTAAAAGATGGAAAAATGATTAGACAAGTTGCTGCTGACCATATAACATTCATATAACAACATTCCAAAGAAATCAAAGTAAACAAAAAAATACGGCAAACTACGCGTAAACAAAGCAAAAGGAGTAAGTTTATAAGGATCGTAGCAGGTGACGTTCAGTAGTTTCTTCCTACCCCCATGGGAAGAAGGCGTGAGTTTTTTGTATGTATGAATGTACAAGCACCTAAAGTAACATGAAAGCGACCACTGATATCTACATCTTGATGACTTTGTAACGATTAATCATTGTTGTAGTATCTCTGTAACATTATCAAAATTAAACGTCACAACACCTCATTTCGGTGGCGCCTTAGATGATCAGATATATTTGTCTAACACTGCAAAAAATATACTCAGCACATACCTATTCATTTAGTTATTTTATTTTAAATCGTATACGCATTTTTTAATGTATGGTGCAAATATCGGCCTTCAAGACCACAGTTTCAGATATAAAATTGGTCCAGAAGTTTTAAAACCTCATCAAGTTTTTCTTACCAATTATATCATGTCGTTATAGCTCCCTACTGGTTATTTGGTAAACTTATGCATTTCAATGATCGCTGAAATGAACGGTCTTTCGATGAAAAGACGTAGACTACATGAGTTTCACCACAAATTGTAGTTTTGACACTAATTTCGAAACCTCAACGTTCTTAAGCTGCGCTGCGATAAGGTGAAATTGTGGTGAAAGTGAAATTCAAATTTTCTTAAGTTTTCCATTTTGAGGTGAGGGAGGAGTGTCTGGTTATAAAGGGTGTTCCGTAAGTCGAACCCAAGCCGGAGTCTGGTGATAGGTTCGGTCATAATAACAAAAGAAAAATAATGTAGCAACAGGAGTTAAAAGGCTGGCAGTAGATTTTCTCGTTTTTTATTTATTTAATGCCAGTATGTTTTAAAATAAATAGCAAAGATTTTTCATTTTTCTGTTAACTATTATGACTTGACCTATCACCCGATTCCGGCTTGACGTCGACTTACGGGACAACCTGTATGTCAATAAAATAATAAGATACCGTAATAGATCTGTGGTGCTATTCTGTAACCATCTCACCGTGAAAACTTATGTGAAGTGAGCGTGGAGTGAGCTGTCAGTGCCACTGATGCTAGGGATCATATAATGATGCTCTGTGCTAGGGATTGACTAAGACGGGATGACACTGACAGCTCACTCCACGCAAGTCTTCACGGTGAGATTTTTACAGAATCGACATGCTGAACTAATACAACTCTCAAAGCAAAAAACGTAAGAAAATTTGAATTTTGTGGGCTACGCATTGACTTTAATCAAATGTTTTGCACAGTGCTAGTTTTATTTTCTAAGCTCCAAATACACAACCCAGGGCTCTCTTCTATTAGTACAACCAATCCACCACGGCGGCAAAGAAATTCATTTAATTTAACATTGTAATGAGACACGTCAAACACTCGAATCCGGCGACGATGAAATATGGTTTGTCTATGATTTATGGTAACATATTATTATCTTTTTTTTCTCTATTCACATACATCTGTAAATGTAAATAAAGTCTGGCATTTGATTTAATAATAACGAAATAGGGTGATCAATATATTGTTTAATCTGAATATTTAATTTGCTTTTGTTTTTTTTACGTCACACTACTCACAGGCACAGGTACAGACGCCCTAAAAAAGAACGTGTGACGTAGACGTACCGTAAGTTCAAACGACTTCTTAGGGTGAATTTCACGGAAAAAAATAACACTGACAGCTAATAAACGCAGTTTACATGCACCTATTGCGTTCAGTTTGACGTAATCGAAAATACATCTACCCTTGAGCATTTTTGTAAAAAAAAAAAACAGAAGCATAATAAGTATTATCTTATCTATACCTACATATGAATAACGAATATTTTCGAATTCGAACGAAATTCGAAAATATTCTTTATTCATATAACGTTTATTTCGCGCGTTCGGGTTCCCACAGAAGTTCAACATGAAAATTCAATGAAACATATTCCCAAAATATAAATAAACGCGGAGTCAGGTTTAAATAGTATTAAATTCAGTTTAAACATAAATTTTTCGAAGTCATTGTTTGACATAACTTTACTCCGCCACCTATTTATTACATGGAACATAAACATAACTATCGAAATGCGGGTACTATAGATAGACCTAAGCCTACAAGGATTATAGGTGTAACGTTAGGTTTACACCGGGTTTATTACTTAGATGTATTAAATGTACTCTTCTCATGTCCTTAAACCGGTTAAGGAAAATGATATATAAAAACTTAAACAAATTCTCTTTCGAAGCTCATAACTCAGATTTGTTACCAAAACTTATACTACACGTGCCAACTAATGAGTTTAGCAGAAAATTACACAATTAGTGCTGTCCGATATTAACGGGCATAAAACAGCGGTGAGCGATAGCATGCCCCGGGCATCCGTCAACCAATCTCGAAAACCTCCCCCTCTATGCAAAGCATCATTCAAGAAGGGTCTTAGTAAAACGGATGCGTTAAATTCTATGCCCCATTCATTTGCGTTGTTAAAATGATTGACACATTCAATTAGCTGGGTGAACGGTAGACCTCCCAGCTTGGTTCTTAACTATTAACGTCCCCAGACTAACTTGACCTCTAAAAATTATGAACTTTCCCCTCTGTGCCCAATTTACCAGTACTTTGGAAGACGTAGGGAAGTTCTTGTAAAGCTGGGCAGTCAAAAAGGGTAGGGTTATCGCATTGTCTTGTGGTTTCATAGTTGTTTTCTGCAATTAGTAAACGAATAACGTGTCTCTGTTTAATAGGCCTTTCAGCGATATACTCGTACATCGTCTCAACAGGGAATTTCGTTTTGACAGTGACTTATTGTTTTAACGTTAACTTAGAGATGAAGTCAAAAATTGGTTAGTTTAATTTTACAATGAGAATACGAGCAGATGTCGAGTTAACCAGTAACTGGGTTGTGGATGTTAGATAGGCTGCTGCACCATAAAATACTGGTATTCAGCGCCATCCGATGAGACTGGAAACAAACAAACACAACATAGTTGTGAACAAGCTAGGCAGATAATTAATTCAAGCAGATGTTCAGGAGCGAGCAAAAGTAGAAATTATTAAAATCAATATGTTATCAATGACATGTAAGTAAGGTACATAGACTACTTATACAAGGTGGAAGCGACATCGACGCACATCCTGATACCATGGATTCAGTACATGATTCTGGACTTGAAATTTTTCAACGGTTATCAAAACAAAAACTGCCATTTCTTAGAAAACCCCTACGCGGTGAAAATGTATGGCAGAGCAAATTTTTTTTTTAATAACCAACAAAAAAATTCAACGCAAGGGTGCATACTCCGTAGGCTCTTAATCCTTCCTATCCTAAGGGCACGTCTTCCCTACCATTACAGTGCCCCCTGTCTATTTCTTGATATGCAATGGTCTTTGTAGCACCACGAAGCATGAGGCTTCAGGGGCTAGTGCAAATCTTGGGGTTCATTCGATTAATCGAGTCTGGTCAAACCACGCTGGGGTCGGTGCATTTCACTCATTCATTCATTCATAACCGACAAAAAAATTCAACGCATGGGGGTTCAAAATCATGTAATGAGTCCATGGTATCAGGTTGTACGTCGATGTCCTTTCCACCCTGTATTTAATAAATTTCGAAAATAATTTTAAATTTAAGTAAATCTTTTTTTTTTTAATGTATAACAACTTAAACAATCCTTACAGGGTAACCCTAATACGACAGTTAAGAACTTAAACTATATAATAATCAAAACTATATACTTAAAACATGAAAATTATAAATATTTAAACGAACACCATTATTACACTATTACACAATTACAAAACAGCATAACATACATACAGCATAATATACTAGCCTAATTATTTTGTTTGTAGCATAGTATAAATAGTAATACCTTTGCGAATTCACTCAAACAACAAGTAAACACATCAATCTGGGTTTAAAGGTCGTTGATGGTACGGATAGCTCTGGTAAGGGGTGTCTGTGGCTGGCTACGCCGCCTCCACCCGTAGCGGTCCGGTACACACAGGTTCAAGCGCTGCAATGCTCCCGGGTTACTCTCCACTCCACGAAGCACCCTCACCAAGTAGGCGACCAGCGTAAACTCCCGTCGGACCTGCAGTTGATTATAGCCAACCATGCCCAGGACAAACAGAGTGGGATACATCAGTGGGTAAAACGGAAATGCTCCATATTCATTTCATGTCATTTATTTCATGTACAAATGACGCGTGAATTTGTTCTGAATGCGCTCCAACATGACAGAGTACTTAGCTTCATGTGGAGCCCATATTACCGCAGTATGTTCCAGATGACTCCTGACTAGTGCATCATACAGGACCCTAACTGTTGTGATGTTTGTGAAGCTTTGTGTCTGTCTCAGAACAAATCCTAAGTTTCTGTACGCCTTCTTACAGATCTTGTTTACATGCTCACGAAATGACAGGTCGGGAGTCATGAAAACACCCAAGTCTCGCACCTATGCGACTCTTTGCAGTGGTGCCGCATCCACCACGTACTCATAGATGGTCATGCTTGTTAATCGTTGGCAATCTCAATAGTGTTGACATATTCAATTTCCTTTCGGCTTTTTTGTTAATAAATTACAATTTCCTGTTGGAAAATGGGGTCTTTATCTAGCTGTACTTACAGACATCAACAGAATCTAGGGATATTTTATATATCATCAAATATCTATAAATCTATGAAGAATTTTCTGATATAGTAAATGGAAGAATAATAGGTTATTTTAAGGCCTTTAATAAAATAAAAATAAAAAATCGTAATTTATTTGTTTTAATTTTTTTTTTTTTGATTGCCGTAGAAAAATAGTATGATAAAACAAAATCATTTCTTCTTATAAAACTATTATTTTTCATCAAAATTGAATATAATCTTATAAAATCTAATTATTAATAATCAGTGTTGCCACCTCTTGCATTAGTTACACATCGACATCGATTGTTCATACTTTAAATTAAATTGTGTAAACATTTTATGGAAACTAATCAGATTTTAAACTATTCATTCGTAAATAATTTAGGATTAAGGTACCCCAAGATTCTGTTGATGTGTGTATATTGTAAGAGTTATATCTGTAACTTACTATTAATTGTTATTTACACTTCATTTTAATAAACTTTATCGACTTTATTTAAAAGGCAAAAGCATTTTCCCGTTACCATTTTCTTGCACGCCGGAACTTTGAAAAGCTATCTAAAGCTCTGCTCTCGGTTTCAGAAAGCTTGTTCAATCTAATCTGTTTTCAAATCCCAAGTTATTTGATTAGTTCCAAACCACAACAGCTAGATTTAACAGCAGCAAGAGTTAGCACCAAATAAAAATCAGTATTGTGAAGGCTTATCCAGGGTAAAGTAAATAAAATATTAAAGAGTGTCCATGGAGTTTCTTGCCCGTTCTTCTCCATAGTGACCTACTGCGCTTTGGAATGGGCAACTAGCTTCATATTTCTGACTGACCGATTCCTTGACAATTCAAAAGTGCCTGTAAATGGTTTAATTGAAATAAATGATTGAGTTTGGGTTTGAGACATTTTGGGATTCAATAACACGTACGGAAAAATCCAGTATGTCAATCGAACTCAGGACCTCATTCTAAGTAGTAACGCTTGCTACCACTACATCAATTTATTTAAATTTATATACATACTGCCTCGTTGGTCTAGTGGTCGCAATCGCTTCTGCTGAGCATGAGGTACTGGGTTCGATTCCCAGGTCGGGTAACGTGTTACTGGGTTTTTCTATGTGGAATTTCTCAGTCGCAGCCAGGAGTCGGGATTTGTGCCCGGTTGATGGCAATAGGCTCGCCCCCTATTACATGGGACCTAAACATAACAGGCGAAATGTGGGTGTACCATAGGTACACCTCTGCCCAACCCTTCGGGGAAACAAGGCGTGATGTTATGTTATGTTATGTTATATACCAGCACAAAATACCGCAATGACACAGCTTAGTGTATCAAGACATCTTCATTACGTTTTAAATTAGATCATGACTTTCGACGGGTTTTTTTTTATTTGATTTACATGCACAATGGTGTCTTGTGGCGACCAATCAAAACCTCAGCTGGCTTGTAATGAAGTTGTATCGTGTACAGACTCCTTTCTGCTACTTTTTATAGTATATTTCAATTAGAAATCATAATAGCAAAGGGTAAGCTGCCGATGTTCCACAGATTATGTTGGATTGTAGAAAGGATTGGGCAGAAAATTTGACTTCACCGAAGTAAATTATTGGCGTTTGGATTTATTAAGTGCTGGTCTTTTTCTGTTACTGCGGATAGAAAAACGCTTCTGCTAATTTTCTTAAAGCAATACCGAGCAGTCAATGGGAATGTTATCGCCTGTTTTAAGATGCGCAACACCACGAAATAAAAAGTCACATAAATAGAGAATTGAATAAAATTAAATACTTAATTATTGGAGTAAGATTTGGTGTGTCCACCAATAGGGATGATGACTTATCTTAGAAATGTTCATAAAAATAATGTAATTTCAAAGTGGGCATAGTAAACATGTGATAACCGAAAATCGGTGTACTCGTAAATATGAAGAAGATACATGCTTTTAAAGTTTTTGGAGGGGATTATTCCCGTCCATGTCGCACGGTACGGACAATGTACGGCGCTAGTATGAAGCTACATAGTCGTGACGTCACTTCTACGATAGTGCTGTCCGTGTCTAAACCTTATCTTGAAACGTTTATAACTTGGCATTTTTTTAAGCTCTTTCACTTTTTGTAATTTTGTTTGCACTATATGGAAACAAACAATTTATTGAGATAAAAAAAAAATGTAATCATCTCTATTTCTGGGGTGATACGTATAATATGGTTTCAAAACAAGGATGGTGGTAGTGATCCTCAAAGGAAGATTAGGTAACCAAAAACAAATAAGTACCCAAACAATGTAAGATGTTTATGCTTGGACCAATAAAATCTTTGTTAAAATTGTGACAATCCTCTGTGCGGACTTTTTAATTATCACATCCATAATACTTTGCCCAGTATGTTAATCTATGACTATATCAGACAGTATCAAGTGAGACATTGTCAGTGTCGGCGCGAACGCATCTCAGCGGGGGCAGATTGCGCGTGCATGACACAGCGCCGAAGACACTCGATCGCTCCCGATTGACGCTCGTGCCACCAACACTAAGGCATTTTATTGGCAATTCTTTACAATGCCTTATTTTCTCCCTAGAAGCCTAATCTACCCCTGCGAGGCGTACACGCATTCGAATATCGTTTGTCTCTTTCTAACGGTTGAAGCTAGCGCGTGGTGCTCTTCTGTTACCTTACCTCAGTCAGTGGCCGACGGGAGCTAGAGCACGGTGCCCGTATCGTTAAGGTAAGTCCCGCCATTGTTGATTTATCGAAGTGTTGCACGCCTGCGAGACGTATGTTAAGGCTTTGTGTAACTTTTAACTAAGATTGAGTGATTTTACTTTTGTTTGTTTTTCGTATATTTTATATCTTTTTTCGGCGTTGTTTCAGGTATAAATATGTCAAGGTCTAAAATATTAGACGTAGACGATATTTTTGCAATTTTGAACGAGGAAGACGATCCTTCTCAGGAAGATTCAGATTCCGAGGTTGAGGATGACCAGATTATCGACGACGTTCAAAGCGAGGACGAAAATAATGAAGTGTCTGAGTACGTTTCGTCTTTACAAGAACCTGGACCCTCCCCGGAAACGTAAATACTGCTCCTTTTGCTCTTATAAAAAAAAGAGAATGTCAAAATGAGTGTGTAATAAATGTCAAAATCTGTGTGTGGCGAGCACAAGGTGGATATATGTGTAGACTGCTCCTAAAGTTAAGCTAGTATTTTAAAGTCTGATTAGTTGTAATGTTTGCTCTAATAATAAATAATTAGAGTAAAAAAATTGATATTCAAAAAAAAAAAATGTTTTAGTTGATTTTGAAGAAGTTAATTTTTGTTGTTGCAATTTATGCATATTGTTTTTTGTTGTAATAAATAACTGTGATTATAGTTATAATTAATAACAGTGTTGTTTTATTTTTAGTTTATATTCCAAATTCAAATTTCTGCTTCATAATAAAAATTAAAATTAAATAGTATACTTAAAATAGGAGCTTTTATATGTGTACGCCTCTGAGACGTATATTAAGGCTTTGTGTACGTCCGAAATAGATTAGGCTTCTAGGGTTAAGGGTAATAAATAAATAAACTAATCCGTTTTAAATTTGACTTAGCTTTGTTAATACGAAACGTTACTGTTAAATAATCATACGAGAAGAAACGAACACACTCTAAGTAGAGTGTGTTGTGTTGTATGTATATGTATATATGTTGTATGTTGCTAGGGGCCGTGTTATGTGTATCTTCTTCTTGTAAATTTTGTGCTCTACATTTACAAGAAAAAATTTGTTAAAAAAGAGTTGACTTCAAAATGTTTGGATTTGGTCACACGATAAAAATGATTGACCACTGACAGTTCTTCCAACAATCGACACATATTGCACTGTACCTGTAGCCGTAAATAATTGGAAACTACGATAACTATAACCAAAAGAGATTTAAGCGATGCCTATGCCTTTGACTACCTATTCAACTTTTAATACAAACCTGCCACTTTACAATCTATCTCAAAAGTGCTGTTGAGATAGATTGTAAAGTCGCTAAAAAGCTCACAACAAGCCCGCCCCCACAACGCGACTACAGTAGTTTCCCGCCATTATCATGTTTTCCAGAAAATTGCCCACAACGATAAACGTCAAAAAACAAAAGAATAACGACATCAATATCATCATAAATACGTCACTGAACCGAACACGGTCACATCATAAAACTCATCAGTGGCCATAAACCGACGCCATGTTGGAAACTGGCGGCATATAATAATCTCATTGAAAATGTTGATTAAAGTGAGAAGACGCCTCTGCCACAAGCCTTATTAATAGGCTTATGATTGCGGGCTCTATTAAAAGTTATAACAACACCACTGGACATGTTGAACGAGATGAAAGTCAATGCTGTATGGCCAAAGAATCGATAAAGAAACCATAGTGTTGTACCTCTCGTCTCGTACCGTTTATATCGGCTTTTGTTTTGGCTATGTGTAAGTTGGCGTGTATAATTCAATTACTTGTTCAGCAATAACGGTTTATTATACAGTTGCAATTTTATATGGAATCAAGGTTAAAATAATTATGTTGTATCTGATCGCTTTCAGGCTCTATTAGCTAATACACAATTTTTTTGTTTTCATTCTCACTGCACCTACAACATAACATCCTCGACCAGAGTGCAAAAAAAACTAAACTTTTTTTGCAAACTGCCACTGTCGTTTTAAAAATACAGCTACAAAGGTTTTACACTTCGTAAAGTCCTAGTCTATGGCTTGACGCGCCTTCTGTGTCTGAGTGATTGAATGCGAGAGCAAATTATAGGCTGTATGGACACCTTATTACTGCTCTCGGACTGGTAAAGCAATTTAGCTGACATTTAAATAATTCCGCACCGAATGAGGGCACCAAGTAATGACGGTTTACTTAATGTTACCTCGGAAACACCACGGAAGCTTGGGTCTTAAAAAATTGTCGCGTGCCGTGAGGTTTTGACGTAACAAGACTTAATATTGAGGTCTTCTTTAGAAAGTGGCATTTAAAAACAGTTATTCCATTTAAAAAATTGTTTTTAGCAAATAGGCGATTAGGCAGGCGCAAGCACTCTCGACTTTAGATTCCAGATACAAATAATCTTGATTCTATCAATATCGTTAGTGTAAATCATACTTAGATCTTTAGATATGTTTAATGATAATTTACACTAGGGCACTATCTCAGTACTTAAGATTTACATTTTCCTTCTCAAGAAGATGTCATAAGAACAGAAATTGTTAATAGGTACTTACATACAAGAATGTCAAAGGTTTTTTTTAACACGGCAGCAATTAAATGAATACCGTTATAAAAAAGGAACCACCACTGTTTGACGCTCATCAAAAATTTCTCTTAGCCTCATAAAAAAAAACAGAAATCAAAGGAGCCGTTAATCAAAACTTCGCAGCGATTACACACCATGTAAATTAAACATTTACGATTCCCACCAAAACACAAGATCGGCAACTAAACAAATTCAGAGGCAATTACAACTTCTCCCTTGTATTAGCAACAAAATGAACTTGAGGCTAATAATAGTGGTAGCAACATGTTATGGGAGGCAATTACGTTGTGGGTAGCACAACAAAATCCGGTAGTTAATTAGGCTAAATTGTATAATGTTGGTGCGGCAGTTTGCGACGAGTAATTGCGGGCCCCTGGCTCCGGGCCCCGGGCCCCGTCCGCGACCCAAGCTCGGACAGCGACGAGCGACGTCAAGTCTGATGGCAGTTCTCTGATTTATTAACTAGTTTTCTTTTGTGGAATACTGGCGTTTGAGGATTTAAAGGTTTCTAGATGCGAAGTGACAGGAGAAGCTTTGTATGAGTTTTGGTGCGTGAAAATATATGCTTTGGTATTATTGACACGATGGGAAGTATCGGCCATTACAACTTTTGGGTGTGAAATATCAAGTGACAACTTCATGACTACTTTTCACTTGCTGTGTATTAATACAAACGTGAAGATGTAGTGCCATCCATTACATACAAAGAAAAAAAACGACTCCAAAACTATAACATAGATAAAATTCCACTTCTAAAGCCATTGATATTCTAATATATCAATGACGAAAGCCATTGTCCGCAATGTCCGCTCGTCACCGAGGACCAGCAGCCAACACCTCCATACTTTCACCAATCCATGTATTCACCCTTCTTCGGGTATGTAATGGACATCATACTTCACACTTAACGTTATTAATCAAAAAGGTGTCGTTATTCCTCTTAACTTAATGCTTCACATCAAGGAGTCACGGAAGATACCCAAACCAGTTATATCTCTATAACTCGTAAGTACTTCATATAAACGTATAATTATCTATCAAATCACTCAGCTGGCAGCCAATTAATAACGACCGTAGGACTTGTCTTTCATAATTTGAATTATTACCTGATGGTGTGCAGATAAATAAAAACAAAATCAAATTATGAGCCATTTATATAAACCAATTTGCATGGCAAACTGTTACGACCTGGCGACACCGGGACGGATCTGAGGCGGGCCCATTTGAGGCCAACCTAGTATAGGTTGATGATCGACTACGTTTCAAAGTGGCCAACACTTGCTTTCGGCAAAACCAAAAGTCTAAATTAAAAATCATAACTGTCTAAATATTTAAATTTCGAATGAGGATTAATGTCGGCGCAGTTTGTGATGGATCAGACCTTGTCGGAAACTGAAATTAAGCGCAAGAGTAGTCTTTTATAGACTGCGTTAAGTTGATTTTAGAAACGCTGACATTGTTTATTTTTTCTTTCGAAGTGTTCTAAACATCCACTGGCTAATTCTGCTATAAGAGCATGGTATGCAAATAAGCATACCAGATTTTTTTAGGGCGGAAAATGGATTGGAAATTCCCTCGAATAGCCCATTAAAGGTTTTATTCCTCGAAAACAAGGAAAAGGTGTGCTGAAACTGGATTAATGTTGTTATGTTAAGACTACTTGAGGTTTCGCAGCAATTTATCGAAAAAACTTACCAATTACTTTCAACAAACCAATAGGAATTAATTGAAAGCAATAGCAAGTATCCCACACTTGCAACACTTTATACTGTAGTCGCAATCAGCGGTTTAATCGAGCGACTAACGCCTTAGGGCATTTGCGGTCACTTGACATACGACGTGCGAACTCAGCAATTACCGAACTCGCTGATTACACGGTTCGACCGGTGATAGCGGACTGTTCTTGCGCGATTGACGACTGACAATCGCAAGTGTGTAGCCAGCCCTTAATGAAATATGAATGAGATGCAAATTAAGGTCGGGGATTACGGCAAAAATATCTGTCAACACCTTTGAATATCGAATATCTAGTTTCACTTATAAATGTTACAAGAAATAGTTTAATTTCTTTATTTATTGAATCTCCAACAGAAGCTACACAATTACATGCAAATATACAAAGAACAGGGACAAATACAAGTGTGCGCTTCTAATTATAGGAGACCAGGTCATTTACATAAAATCTAGGTACATTAATTTTAATCAATCAAAAAACATAACACGAATAATCTTTTGTATATTAAAGGAAACAAAGAAAATTTAAATACAAATGAATAATAAGAAATAATTAATAACCATATAGACAACAGACTAAAATTCGGAATAACCTAGATACTATTTAAGTCTTTTATATCCTTTCATTGCGGTTCGATACTTCGATAATACATCGTACGTTTTTAAACTATATAAAAAACATTAAAACCATCTCGTGGGGCTCTTGGCTAAATAACAACAGCCTGCGCTTGCCACGGTCGGTTAAGGATGGGTGACCATCCAGTACATGCGCATGCGCAGTGCTACGGAAAGCGCGCGCTTTCCGTAGCACTGTGCACTGGCAGCCGTTGGTCCCGGCTGTCATTCGTAGATCTTTGACAGTCGTTACGGGAAGTCATATTCCCAAAAGTCTAACAACCCGTCTTACCAAGACGTGTTGTTCGTGTTACCCGGTAACTGGGTTGTAGTCAGATACGCAGTTGGTCTACAGCAGACTATAAGCTGACCCCAAAATAGTTGAAAGAGGCTAGCTGATGATAAAACAGTAACCCATAGCCGTAGTAATGTTTTAAAATTCACAATTTATGGCATTTCAGGCAGTAGTGCTATTCTGTAACCATCTCACCGTGAAGACTTAGTGAAGTGAGCGTGGAGTAAGCTGTCAGTGCCACTGACAGCTTACTCCACGCTCTGGTTACTGAATCATTTTTCAGTGGATGACAGGATGCTGTCGCTTACTGTGTGCATCTTGTTTCTGTTGGTAGAATTCCTTGGCCAGCTAAGGACCAGGCCTGGGTCGACGGCGCGTCGCGTTCTATGCACGCCTCAAAGGGATGTCAGCACTTAGTGAACATGCTGGTTACTGAATCATTTTTCAGTGGATGACAGGATGCTGTCGCTTACTGTGTGCATCTTGTGTCTGATGGTAGAATTCCTTGGCCAGCTAAGGACCAGGCCCGGGTCGACAGCGCGTCGCGTTCTATGCACGCCTCAAAGAGATGTCAGCACTAAGTGGCGGGGTCCAATAGAGCCGATGCCTGGCAGGGTCGCGGGTTGTTCGGAAGAGATACCGTGGCCCCGCTCAGCCAACTAAAGGAACACGGGTGGGTTTTAGTCAGTAAAAGTCTGACATACCTCCCGCTACACCCAGAGCGGGAGAAGTCATTTGATAATTTGGCACCAAAAAAAATGGACTGCATTCCCCGTAGGGTTAGGCAGAGGTGTACCTGAATTACACCCACATTTTACCATTTATGTTCAAGTCTCATGTTGTAGAGGGCGAGCCTATTGCCATCAACCGGGCACAAATCCAGTCGGGGTTATCCTGTAGGCATAAACTAATCTGATATCATCAACTCTTATTGCTACCATTAGGTATTAAGTAGCATATATTCTCAAAAATCATGTTTTTTATTTTACTTAGAACACTTTCATCTATATTTTCGTAAACCGACCAACCAACATAAACGTTGAGATCAGCGACAAATAAGTAGTCACGTGATGTATACTCAAGTACGCTGATCCCCTTAAGGTATTATTGATGATGTGCCAAAAACAAAAAACGTGAGTGATCATTAAGTCATTAGTGGTAATAATATTGTGATCAAGCTTGCCTTGTTAAGGGAAAAAATATATTATGGAAAATGGTATGGTCATCGTCGTCACTTGACTTATATTTATAAGTCAAGTGACGAAACAAAAGAACTAGTGCAAAAAATCATACGGCCCGAGCAAATGAAGCTGCACGTTCGTGGTGTCCGCAAAACAAAAACTGGAGGCTTGATTATCAGTACTGAGACGAGACATGACGCTGATAAACTGAAGCACGCAGTTCAGCTCTCTACATCTGGACTTACCGCCGACGAACCCAGCAAGCTAAAACCTCGGATCGTGGTTGTAGGAGTGCCGACTTCATTGGCTGAAAATGAGGTGTTCAGGTGCATTTTCGATGAAAACGTAGTCGACAATATACCAGCTTTGTCCTTGGACTCCTTCTTGGCCTTAATAAAATTAAGCCACAAATCGGGCAAGAGAGATGCCACGACCTGTAACTACGTTATTCAAGTTTCAGCCGATATACGTAAAGCTCTAATCCCTCAATCAAGGCTTTTATAAATTGAACGTCCTGTCCTGTCAGGGCCTTTACATTGATAACAAGGTGTTATAAATGCCAACAATATGGCCATGCAGCAAAAACTAGTCGAGAGATCGTTACTACGTGTGGACACTGTGGTGATGCTGGTCATTCGATTTCCGAATGCTCGAAGAAAGCCGACATTCCGAAATGTGCAACTTGCACACGATTTAAAAAGCCCAGTGATCACAAAACGGGAGACCCTGAATGTCCTGCGAGGAAAATAGCAGAATACAGGTTTAAACTCCATCGATTACGAGGGTACCTAGTGCGTCATACTCAAGGCTGACTCAATATGCCTGACCATTTTGCTGCTGTCTAAGCATATTAGCCGACTGCTTCAAAATTCGAATTATGTATTTGTATCAACCTAGTTAATAATCCCTACTGCTGACTCAATCATTTTCGTGTAACTAAGTACTAATAGCAAAATTACGTAAATAATATAGAAATTATCTAAATATTTAAGACCTTAATTATTAGTGTGTAAGTAAATTAATTACAACATAATAAATTCATTATGCATGTCAATATTCTCAAAACTTATGTTAGATATTGTTAATAAATCAGTTGTCCTAATGGTAATTGTAAGAACTCATGCCGCCTGTGATACAGGTTTATCCTAGTACAGGCAGCATAATTTGTAATACCTTGAATATAATATTATTTCTAAGATTTAAACTGTATTTTACCATTTTTTTTTATTTTGAATAAATATTGATTATAATATTATTACTATAGTTCATGATAATAAGATAAGACGTAATAAGATTCCTTTTTTTAGTTCGTTTTTCTCTTAAAATGAAGATAATGTCCACTTAGTATGAAGCAGGTAGGTACAATCCGCGAAAGCTAATGTGTAAAGCGCGAGGGACGCACAGCGCCTCAGGCAGATTATCCGATTGCCAAGCAAAAGATGCGTCGCTATGTGCACTCACACAAAAGCTCAGCTTAGGCTTCGCGGACTGTTAATTGTATATTTATTTACATCAATCAAATAATAATAAGCTCGAGATCTAAGATCCGACTCGAAGGACCAAAAAGTATAATCATCAAAATAATAGTAACATACAGAGACGAATCTTATGCTTGATTTCGACACATCAAATCGTAATTTTGAAGCGCACGTAAAAAAAAAATGAAATGTTGCCATACAAGCACGTTTAACAACAATTGGGATGATGACAATTTTTCCATTTTTATCCCAAAAATTACTTTGTTTCCAAATATTGCAAACAATATTACAAAAAAATGATAAGTTATAAACGTTTTAAGATAAAGGTAAGACAAAGAAAGCACTACCGCAGAAGTGACGTCACGACTATGTAACTTCATACTAGCCCCGTACATTGTCCGTACCGCGCGACAAGGACGGGAATAATCCCCTCCAAAAACTTTTAAAGCGTGTATCTTCTTCATGTTAACATTGATAAAACAGATATTTTCGATTATCTCATTTTTACTATGCTTTCTTCGAAATTACATTATTTTTACGAACGTTTTTAATATAAATCATTATCCCTATTGTGAACAGTTTTAAAAGGTCCCGCTCGTTTTTTTAGTGCTGAACTTCGATGCTGTAAAGTAAGTATTAGATTTGAAGATGATACATCACTTTCTATGGAAAATTATGTGCATATCCTACCTACTTCAATATTCAAAGCAGACACAGTAAAAAATTCTCGCAAATTCCACGCTGGATGCTGGAGAATGGACACGGTACACAGCACAAAATCGTGATGAATTACGACGTGCTAACACCGAATTACCCACAACAATGATTACACGGTTAACACAAAAATGATACCGCCATTACATCGATAGAACTGTGAAAAATTAGTGAGGCGAATCGCAAAACTGCACTCACCCCGTACCGAATAACAATTACCGAAATCAATCGATATAAATCACAAATTTCGAGTCTGTTGTTTAAAAATGAAGCAGTTTGCACAGAAGGATTTACGATTGATCGATTGAGTCGTTTTCAGATATCGATTTTAGTGTGATTCGACAATTAAATGGGCATAGACTAGTATTTTGATAAAACTTTATTTTCTGTGAGCATTATTAGATATTTAATTTTAACATAACTCGAACAAATCTCAACGTAATTTTTTTACACAAAAGTGCATAGCAATATAAACTAAACATAACTTAATGAAAAAGAAGGTAAATTTTTTACACCCAACATAATTGAATTTAAAACAAACAAAAAAGCAACAAAATTAGTAGTCCAGCAAAACACATAAAAAAAACTTTAGGCTCCCCCTACACCTAGGTACAACAAGTTTGTGCAATATTTATATTGCACAATATGGTTGGATCAGCCCTAACACTCACACAATCTATTATTTTCACGCAACAACATTGACGACCCTTAAGCTTTAAAATTTTCGCGTGAGCAAGACTTATCCTACAATTTGGTGCAAAAAAAATTAAACTCGCTCATACTTTTTTTCAATCATAGCGCAATTTTCAATGTTAACCCTAAAGGGTCAAAAACATTGCGCAATTCGTAATATTGTGCAAAATAATTGATCGCTTAGGGCCCGCCTCACACAGCCACTGGAAATAACAAAATAACCAATGTAATTTCATTACCAACGCTCATCTTCCTCAATTCTTCTTAACCAACATAGTTACAAAATTGGTGCTGCGATGTTCAGCATTACGGAGGCCATAAAAGCTTATAGCATTGTGTACTATTATCCTTCATAAGCCTTGTCCTTATAAAGTGCAGCGAGTGCCAGCAGGATAGTTTATAACCACTTAACTTTAAACTGAGGTTGCGTTCAGTAAGTACTCGTAATTGGTAAAATAGTCTTACTGAAATCATTTTTTGTAACATTATTGATACTTGGAAGCTTTGTCACAAAGTCATGGAAAAAATAACAGCTTTTAACATGAACACTTTTTTGTTTAGATTATTTTCGGTCGTTCATGTCTTTTACTAGTAGAAATTTTACTTCTTAAAAGAATAGAACTTTTAGCTTTTATATGAAATGCTGAAGGGGGCTCGTGGCTAATTAAAGACAGCCACACGGGTCAATCGAAAGGTTAAGCTACTCTTGCTGCGTTCAGTTTGTGGATGGGTGATCATCCATTACATATTTAGTCCCCACCATGCCTCGATAGGCACGTTAAGCCGTTGGTCTCGGCTGTCATTCGTAAATCCTTGGAAGACGGGTACTCAGTGGCCCAAAAGTCTGTCAATTAGTCTTACCAAGGAGTATCGTGTTACCCAGTAACAAGTAAGTTTGTGGAGGTCCGCTCCCTGTAAATTACTGATATTCAGCTGCACCCAGTTAAGCTGGAAACCGAGCCCAACATGGATGAGAAGTCTAGCTAGATTGATCAATTAAATGAATTATTGAATTACAATGTACCAAATAATATTGTGTCAATTTGGATAATGTGTTAAAAGTAGCAGAATCACAGACATATAAAGAGTAGCAGACCAAACATTCGCAAATGTTGCGTAGCCATTACGCACACATAGGGAATGTTGTCTATACAGGACCGGACTAAGGCTAGTTGCCGCCGACATACTTACTGAAAGTCCACGAAAATCGATATGGTCGGGGTATAAGAAGTGTAGAGTAACTTATCAATAAAGTCTTGACGAATAGAACCACCCATCTATTTCGGTGGTTATTCTAAAAGGCGACTAAGGGAGAATTTTAAGAGGATGATTGGCAGCAGCTGGCTCTCCTCCTTTTGACGATCGGCTTGACGGTATATACCAGGCCACTCAGAAAGTATTGTGAAAAAGAGACTGGCCAGTTACAGTCTATTTCGAAAGTATGATTATTTGTAAGTAAAAATAGGAACGTTCCCATTTCAAAACTTCCCATCACATTCTTTGCTGGCTAATTTTAATTATCTTGTCTCATTAAAAAATGGATCTGCGCCGGGAACATTTTCGCGCGATTTCAAATGTCGCCTGAAACCGGTCGAATCGTACGAAATGCTTCAAGTGACATTCATATATGAAGGCCTATCTAAGGCAGCCATGTATCGTTGGTATAACGAATTCAAGCGCGGTCGACTAACTTTGTTACGGAATAAAACGTGCTAGCAGTGAACATTTTAATCTAAGACAATATACGAGTTACGTTTCAAGAGTTTCAGCACATACTGCAGGTTGGATCGCGAATCCTTCACGAAATTCTACACGTGCATCTTCGCATGAGGAGGATAGTTTCACGCTTTCACGGGTGCCGGACAACCTCACCGATGCTCAGAAGCAGGCCCGGTTGGAATGGTGCCGTGATATGATAAACAAATTAGAAGCATGCATATCTCGGCGTGTTTACTACATCATTACAGGTCAAAAGTTTATCAATACGATCCATAAACGATGCGCCAGTCGCCGGTTTGGGTGTTTCAAAACGAATCAACGCCTACCAAAGTCAAGCGATCTAGAAGCGGGGGAAGATTTGAATAGCGGGGTTTTTCAATTTGACTGGCTACATGGTGTCAATTCCTTTGCGGAACCAAAGAAGCATCAACGCTGAATGGTATATTACCAAATGCTTGGCAGAAGTTTTCTCTGTTGTGAGCAACAAGCGACCACACACAGGGCTCGGCGGGCTACTGCTCCACCACGACAACGCGCCTCCGCACACCGCGCTCAAATTGACGGACTTCCTGGACAGCAAGCCGGTCAAACTCCTGGTTCACCCTTCTTACAGCCCTGACCTAGCACCGTGTGACTTCTTTTTATTCCCGAAAATATATAATCAGCTAAGGGATACAATTTATGTCGCCGGAAGATGCGCTGTCAGAGTTCGAGCAGGCTGAACACGAGGTTTCTACGGCGGACTGGAATAAGTGTTTCTAAATCTGGTTTAGACGCATGAAACTATGTATAGAGGCTAGTGGGGAGTACTTTGAAATAGATTTAATAAATGAATATTTACATATAGAACATTTATTTTTATTTTCGCAAAATTTTCTGAGTGCCCTCCGTATATCCACATACCGTTGACATGCGAATCGGATAGACGAACTGGCCCTGCAGTCTTGAACCCGCTTGCCCAGCTTGGTGGGACCTAGAGTTAAGGTGTTGGTTTGCCTAAAAGCTAGTTTATCAGGAATTTTGAAATAAAATAATGAATTTAAATAATATTTTTTTATTTGTCATTTTACTTGTTTTGGAAGAACTCATTTTTTTAAAGATGATTACTTTGAGATCAATTAGTCTCTGTGCATTCGATCATTCATAAATTGCAGATGATGTTGCTTATCAATATGGCGGCGCGGGATAAACAAGCTACGCGTCAAATTTTGTCTATGTATGAGTCAGTGTAAGAACGGGTGACAGAACGAAATACTATAGGGATGATGACTCACATTAAAACATTTCGAAAAAAATATGTAATTTCAAAGAAGCCATAGTAAAAATGAGATAAGTGAAAAAATCTGTGAAATCGAGTTAAATATGAAGAAGCTACAGACTTTAAAAGTTTTTGGAGGGGATAATTCCGGTCCTTGTCGCGTACTACGGACAATGTATGGGGCTAGTATGAAGTAACACAGTCGTGACGTCACTTCTACGATAGTGCTGTCCTTTTCTAACACTTATTTTAAAACGTTAATAACTTGGTAATTTTTTAAGCTTTTACACTTCTTGTAATATTGTTTGCATTATTTGGAAACAAATATATTTTTAAATTTAAAATAAAGAAATTGTCATCATCCCTAGTTACGACTTGTCGCGCAAGAAAAGGATAAAGAATCATGTCCATCTAAACAAATATAACTAGAAATTTGGTCCGCTACTCTTTATTATGTCTGTGGTGATAATAGACTTTTGTCCCTGACTCTACCTACCATAGACCATGAATGCAAAAAGGATTTTACAAAATCCAATCTGAAAAGTTTGCAACCCGTCCAGATTTGAAGCAGATATTATCAGGTGAGTACAAAGTAAGCAGATAAAGCCAGAATTATTACATTACGTGCACTTACCGTGAAATATGCGCCTGCGCCTGTGTTTATCACTACCCGAGCCAGTCATAGTAACTAGATTTATAACGTGTTTGCACCTTCTCTGAATTTCAATTTGAAATGTATTGTTTTGAGTATGACTCTTTATAGACTTTATAATTTCTCCACTATATTTGCTGATATATTCTTAATGTAAGTTAAGAATCAAATTAACTGTTATCTACACTTGAGGGAAAACCGAAAAAAGTTTTGAAATCAAGAATCAAACGATTACGAATTTATGTCTTAATGAGCCAATAAGAATTAACACGCCACACCGCCAAACATCTCAATTTAGGATTGTAAACCCAACAAATTCAACAATAAAATTAATGTGAGCCTCATCCAGTGAGGTCAGGGTGTCCGGGTAATCTTACCCATCAACTTTACAGCATCTGGGCTCGTAATTTAATTAAAAAATTCACAGAAAACCGGCACTGGCGGCGGCGTCGGCGCAATCTACCAAATTGCGCACCACAACACATCGGGAGCCCTAATTCCCTTAAATATTATTTTTGCATCCTTTATCGTATATTTTGAAATTAACCCGACCCCAGTAATAACTATTATGCCAACGTTTTTGATTAAATTCGCCCAAAACCAATACTTAAATATTATCAAACTGTTATCGTTTCGCGAGGACAATTTGCGCGGGACCACGTTCAGCCATTAGTGATTGTTGGAGATAAAACGACGTATGGACCTCCTCTTTTGTGTTTCGATAACGAAGTTCTGGTCTAGACTGCATTTATGCTAAGCAAGTGAAGCTTTGATGACGTCAATCACGTTACCCGTAATCTCCAGAGCTTCTTAAACCTATTGGTCATGTTTTGGACACTTAATCAAATTGAGATGACTCTAATGATGATCCAATAGTTAGGTACTTACCATTTTATTTTTAAACGTTGCTTAAAGTTAAGAGATTTTTAAACGTCAAAAACGTATGATCAAAACGTCGCTAATCATTACTTAACTTTAAGCAACGTTTATAAATAAAGCGGTTAGTGAATAGCGATGAAATAATGCAAAAGTAAGGTCAAGGACCAAAAGTTCGGCCCGAACAATCGTAAATAAAACATCTAAATATATAATGATGAAAAATATAACATATCAACTTTATTTGGCTTCCTTCTATTATCTATCAAATTACTAATACTTAAGTACTTACTATAAGTGTACCGTACCTAAAATAGATGATGATCTAAAATTAAAACTACCTACCGATCCGAATGTTTCGGATAAAAAAATATGTCCAGTATGGATACCGCTTCCGAATGTTCAAGGGTCGTCAATGTCAAACAAGAAGCAGGAAAAAGACCTATATCGGTAAAACAAAGAAGTTAACTCCTACAGCACCTTTGTACTTACTTACGTACCTACCAATCTTCGTAAATATTAATAATTGCATAATATTATTTACATAAACAATACAATTTATATTCCCGCCATTTTTAGCTTAATAATATTCCCGCGCTCTTGTCTCTGGCTAATAGTTTTGAGCGATTATGTATGGCAACACTTTATACTGCATTTGCATAATGAAATTACGGCACCGGCCCTCGGAACATCGCTCTTATAAAAAATAGGTACGCAGTCATCGTTTACCGTATAAATACAAAATTGATACGATCAACGGTTATTAATCGAATTTTCCGTACCCAACGGTAATCGATTGATTATTTAGGTAGTTTTCAACAGTACTCTACTGATATTAAGAAGATAATTGCGATTAGTCGCGTATTTCTTTTTTTGCAAATGGAATTCAAGAACTTGTAACGCAAATTTTAATGCTTCCAAGAATAGATCTAGCAATTAGTATAAGTAACAATTTTCTTAGAAAGTCATACAAATTAACTCGTTTTAAAAAAGATCGTGAAAAGACGCCACAAAAAACGATTCTCGTGATCGCTATCCGAATAAATTTTTAATGACTTCGTAATTAATAACGTTTTTTACAATGAATTAACTTGGGATGATCACGATATATATATTTTCATGAAATTAAAAACTTAATTACGGAATAAGTATTATAACTAAGAACGAAATAATTAATAATGTTTCATAATTATTAATTTGAAGCAACGCTTTCCTTGACCGTTATTACCAAGAACCCATATTTTATACTTGTTTAATACTACACGAACAAGATCTATGTTAATGTATTATACCGTATTAGGTACATTGCGTTTTATGTGCAATAACATCTGAATGCATGGAAACGTTAGCAAGCGATGGATTTGACTTATCTGGGCTACCTACATGAGGTGAAATGAATAGGATTGCTTAGTTTTTTGTTTTTTTCTTTGACTGTCTAATGGTTTTCATCCTCATTCAAAGTCAAATAGCGTTTACTAATAAAATAGTATTTTAAACATATTATTATATTACATTTTCGATCTTGAGCTTTCCATATCAAGGCTCATTATCCTAATATGCTTCTGATAGTATGGTCCTGCCCACTTCCATTTGAGTTTCTTTATTGCAATACTTACGTCTAAGGGTGGATTTCACCAAAAAACTGAACGCGATCAGCACATAAACTAGGTTTAAGCTGTCAGTGTTTATATTTTCTATGGAATATTGACACAGACAGCTCTTGTTGAACAAGTTCAGTTTCATTGGTGAAATCGGCACTAAACCTGCTTCTTCTAGCCAAGTTGAATTAGTTCTTAGAATTATAATGTACTTGAAGCCACAAATGATCAAGAAATATGTAATAACAACAGAACAATTATTTCCAGAGCGTATTTTCTCAGTAAATCAATAAGACTCGTTATTAATTACTTTAATGACGCAGGTAAGTAATCCAACTCTATTATTTCTAAAAAATGAATCTCAAATTGGGGTAAACAGAGTAGGTGGGTACTGACATTGTTTTTGAGTAAAATCAAAACAAGCCAGTATCATTTATTCTGAGTTCAGATGATTTTAATATAATTATAAGAAAACATCACGCCTCTAAACCCAAAAGGGTAAGGCAGAGGCATACATTCTATCCTAAAATATTGTATTGCAGCTTGGGGAGGGGCTGGGAAGTGCTTAATGCTCCGACTGGAAAGGGCACAGAGGGCAGTGTTAAAAGTCATGACTCACAAACCTGTTCGATTTCCAACTACTGAACTGTACGCTCTTTGCGGATTACCAACAGTCAGACACGCATTTCTTCTTGCTGTAGTGCAGCGTAAACACTTGGAACTTCCTTTCGATCCTGTTGTCGTTACCCAAAAACGAAGATCTAACAGAGTCTGCCAGGTGGAATCTGCCAGAGTTCAAGTTGTTCGACGGCAGTATCACTTTCTTAGCTCCACTTTGTATAATAGAGTAAATGAACAGCTTAATATATATCCACTAACCTTGCGAGAATGTCGAGGGATCACGGATAAATGGCTTCATACACTTACCTATGAAAAACTAGAAACATTTGTAAAAACTTAAAATCACCCTCCATTTGCCCTATAAATATATCTAACATGCGCAAACACACACCCCTGCATAGACTGAGACCGTCTGTCTCTCCCACACACACACACACACACACACATACACCCTTACACATATACTCTCCACGCACAATACTACACAATCCTTCCAAATAAACACACAATGTCACATAAAATTGCACATTTAAAAAATTGTTCAGTTTTAATTTTAAGTTCTTATTTTTTATCTTATTTTTATTATTTTAAATTTTGTTTTGACTTCCTTTGTATCGGACTTTTTGGAGGTGGGCGTTAATGACTGCGACACAGTATTATTACTAATGCAGTTGTTATCGAACACAGATTTCCTGTAAACTGAGTTTTATGTATAAATAAAGAATTTGATTTTGATTTGATTAATACTTACCCAGTAGTACACCCAAATTTCGATTGTTATGTTTAGGTCCCAGGCGATCCTATGGCCATCAACCGGGCACAAATCCAGACTCCGAGCTGCTACTGAGAAATTCCTGATTGAACAACCAATATACATAGATAATTATCTGAGCATTAGCCACACAAAAGTGACAACTCTCTAGAAAGAGATAAAGCGACTTTGCGGCCAATACCTGTCTCTTTTCTGCAAGCCTATAACAGAAAAATCAATTTCATCAAATTTTCGAATTCAATAGTCTATTCAAAATCAGAACTTTGCATAGACAAATACTGCAGGCGCAGCATTATCAAGAGACAAAATTACAGATAGAATAGACAAAATTACTCTACTAGTCTATTCTTTCTATGGTGGTCAACTCGTGCTGGCCGCAACTTTGCTTTGTCTCTCTCTTATTTTTCGGTCTGTATTCACTGCACAACTGGATACGGAACTCTCAGTCCATTCTCTTTGTCTATGGAACAATTGAATAACCCAATAACACTTAGCCCGTCCCGAGAATGGAACTTGACCAACGAGACAGTCAATATAATTATGTAGATAGTAAATAGGTAATGTTTTGTTTTTATCAATTTACCAGCTCCGTATATTGTTTAATAACAAGACAAGCTAATGAGTAAACGATTTAGCAAGTACCCGTGTCACAGACCACTCTAACAAGGCACTTAGCGCATCGCTTGCGGCCATTACATTATAAAGTACAGCACTAGCTCGCACCTCCCACTTACAAGTGGAGTTTTCCTTAACTGGCAACATTTTAAAACATGTGAGGGTAATGTTGCCGGAGTAATTACAGAGTCATTACTTATATTCATAAATTAAATGTTAGATCGCTCTGTTTGAACCGGTAATTTTCACCGATGTCAACCAAAATTCTGCAAAGTTATACACACATAAACCCAAGCCTTTTTCCCATGGGGGTAGGCAGAAACTACAGAACGTCACTAGCTACGATCCATAGATACTCTTTTTTGTTTCTTATACGTTCATACCTATAGGCGTATACTCCACAAGCACGAAGTAGTTTAGACCGCGCGTTTTCTACTCCGTGTCACTTACGGACATAAGATTATTTCGGTTTCCGAACTAAGAATGAATGAAAGAAAGAAAGATAATAAATTTATTTGACCCAGGTTAAGGCACATAGTATTCACACAAAATAAAATAGTATTGTGTGCCTCACGGCTGCGCCAAATAGGCCCAGTTCAGCATAAATGCCAGACAACTAAGTGCCTGGCGCTGGTTTTCAACTAGACCCTATGAATGCCAACACGATTTGACAGTTTACGCTATGCCCGACGTGTTTTTCCAGTCAGAAATATTTCCTCGTTGGTCTAGTGGTCGCAATCGCTACTGCTGAGCATGAGGTCCTGGGTTCGATTCCTAGGTCGGGCAACGTGTTATTGGGTTTTTCTATCTGGAATTTCTCAGTAGCAGCCCGAAGTCTGGATTTGTGCCCGGTAGATGGCAACAGGCTCGCACCTTATTACATGGGACTTAAAACATAACTGGCGAAATGTGGGTGTACTATAGGTGCGCCTCTGCCCAACCCTTCGGGGAGGCAGGGCGTGATGTTATGATGATGAAATATTTAATTTGATATCTTCGTTGACGGACTTGAGAGTAGATCCTCTGGTCATACATGCACACCGGTTGCTACGCACCTTTCCGAGTAACATCACCAATAAGGTCACTATAACATGTCCTTCAAAAGTATGCAAAGTTATAGTTTTGATGCAAGTCGTTATCCTTGAATACCTATAGTTAGTTACATTGGAATAATTACACCTAACCAGGGTACGTTACGTGTAAGTATTCCAATATAACTTTACCTATAGCTAGTTTTTTTCCTCCAACAGATACTCAAGAGAGTAGTGTTTTATGAACCTTCGGACAATTACCTCTAGGTAAAGAAATGATACTAGAACATGATGTTTTTCATAATGATAGGCGTTATAGTTTATTTCTATTTTTTTTTATCAATACTATACTAAATTTACTTAAATTTAACATCTGGCAAATTGCAAAAACAATTTGTCGTCAGTAGGATACCAAACATTATTGAAAATCTAAGCATTTATAAGTGTAACGAACAAGAGGGGGCTAAATAATAACAGCCACATGAGTCGATCGAAGGCTTGGTAGGTTCGTGGATTGGTGTGGCATTAACATTTATCAGTGTAACGAAAAAGAAGGGCTGGTGGCTTAATAATAACAGTTACACGGGTCGATCGAAAGCTTGCCGCGGTAGGTTCGTGGATAGGTGTGGCATTAGTATTTATGAGTGTAACTAAAAAGAGGGGTTGGTGGCTAAATAATAACAGTCACATGGGTCAATGGAAGTTTTACCGAGGTAGGTTTGTGGATATGTGAGGTGCTATTAGCATTTATAAGTGTAACGAACAAAAAGGGCTGGTGGCTAAATAATAATAGCCACACGAGTCGATCGAAGGCTTGCCGCGGTAGGTTTGTGGATAGGTGAGGCATTAGCATTTATACTCGTAAGTGTAACGAACAAGAGGGGCTGGTGGCTAAATAACAGCCACACGGTTCGATCAAAGTAATAAAGTAACGAATAAAATACGATTCGTTACTTACGTTCATAAATTACCACGTCATGTTTAGCTCAAAGGTAGATTCAGTCCGCGAGGCCCAATCTGAGCTTATTATTTGTGTGAGTGCACATAGCGACGGGTCTTATGCATGGCAACCGGCCAGAGGCGCGCGCGCGCGATCGAGCGATGCTTAATGCAAAGCTCAGCTTAGGCCTCGTAGACTGTACTGTGGCAGCCTTACGGGCTCTCTGTACCGGGACGGGTAAATAAAACACAGAATTGGCGTTTAAGCTCAGTATTATTTGTTGAAAATATACGTTAGTACATTTTTATGTATTTTATCTTTGTTCGATGGCTTGTCAGCCTGACAACTGTCACCTACGATTGTTTCCTTCTATTCTCTATCTAAATTAATGATTCTCTCTTTATTCAGCCATCTACATATCAATGTATTCATAAAGGTTGGCTTCAAGCACCAAATAGGTTAGAATCTCCATAATACTCACTATCTTAACTAACTAAAGTCAATAAAGAATTAATTATTACTATTTATCTTTACTAACCGAGGACAGATTTATCTTTTATGGCCGATTTTTCAATCTTCAGAAAACTTATATCTGAAGAATTGTGACTAGACAGCTTTCGTTTAGAAAATATTTTTAATTTAACAACACGGCGAAATGTGGTAGTAGGTACAGTAGCGCTCATAAGTCCATAGGCAATCTCACAGAGCAATAGATTAACGCTTCGGTTTCACTTACGACCTTCTTCTTTAAGTTGTTTCTATACTATAGACACGCACACGCACGCACCCTCGTCGATACTGTGCTTGGGTAGGAGCGATTATGGCGAGCCCTGAGTTCAAATCTCATGTTATTTACAAACAATGTATTTATAGTTTTTGGTATGTTAATAATAATACCTAAAACTATAAATTTGCGTTCGATAATCATTCGATACTTTTCTCGTTCATCTTGTTTACATATAATAAAAGTTTGTAGGTAGACCACAGAAAACTGAGTAAATTATTTCGATTTCTGTGAGGTAGATGCAATTCGTTACGACTATTCACTTATTTGAACGTTGTTGGTTACTGACGAATGTTTTAATTTGTTTAGCTCCCTTCAAAATGGTTGAGTTGAATGGGGCTAATCCATGCGTCATGTTCGTGAACGGGCGCCGTCAGTTGAGACTGGTCATCTCTTAGCTGCCACGGCGTAATTTAATTAAATTTTATTTTCGAATTGTTTTCATATTTAAATAACGGACGCTTTTAACGTTCTGCATCGTTCTCACATGCATAATTTTAACATGAATGATGTAACCAATCTATTGTAAACATAATTTGATTTAAAAGAGTGTCCGTGGAGTTTCTTGCCCGTTCTTCTCCATAGGTACCTACTACGCTTTGGAATGGGCAACTAGCTTCATTTTTCTGACCGACCGACCTTGACAATTCAAAAGTGCCTGTAATTGGTTTATTTGAAATAAATGCTTTGAGTTTGAGTTGAGTTTGAGTTTAATTAGCAGAATTGTGGTTATAATTTTCAAAATGCAATGAAATATAAATGTTGAAGCGTTGGCAATAATAGTTGGCGCTGCGTAAAAGTGGACGTAAATGATAATTATAAATTATTATTTGTTTAAATCAGTGAATGATAAGTAGAGTGTTTTAAACAGAATGTTACTTATAATATTTTTTCTTAATTATTTTAGTTTATAGTATTTTGCTAAGAGATGTCTAATAGTTTTACATTTTTACATTCTTTGTTCTAGAGAAATACTGTGAGTCTGTGGGTTAAGAGATGTGAGGAAGAGGGAATCCTTGCTAGTCGGAGCGCTTGTTTATGAAGTGGAAAGCTTATTTAAATAAGCTTTCCACTTAAACTGTTCGCCGTATACTCCACGCTATTAAGGTTACATCACCGAAGCCTAGCAGAAAATAACGTAATAAACAAGAACGTTTAAGTTCCAGAATAGTTCATCCTGTATAATTAAAAAAAAAAATTGAGGTTTAGTTTAAATCATCTTTTCTTACTGAAACTGAATACTTAAGCTATCCTCAATATGTAATCTGTATTCACTAAAGCCAAATAAAATATGAAATACTTAATGTAAACAAACTGCCCTACATAACCACATTTTAAAAACACTTATTTTGGAAATTCATGATAGAAGCTTAATGTTTATGGTGAAATAAATCTACTAATCATTTTTTTTACATTTCATATGTCAAAATAAAACAAATTGCTTCTAAGTTGATAAAGTATGGCACATCCTATTTGGTTGAAGAAGTTTTATAAATAATCGCATCTGCTTGTAATTTTTTTATTTTTGTTATCACTTGTAACGCTTTTCTTATTCTAAACCCTTTATTGCAATAACAAAAATAATAAAAAAGAAGTATTTGTTTTTGAATATTGTTATTATTGCAAACCAAATTGAAAAAGGGCAATAAAACTGCGCTGCACCTTATGAGATCAGAACCTTTCTTTTTTTATGTTCCGGGGTGTAAAATCCTCATGGATGTCCTCCGCCCTGGGGCGGGTGGAGGGGTCTGTCAGACTCTTACTGACTAAAAACCACCCCGGTGTTTCCACCCCACACCTACGTCGGGGTCGCGGGAACATATGATTCTTCCGCAACCCCGACTGGTGCTGGCCTGCCTCGGCGGGCCTCCTCGTGTTTTGAGGGGGAGTGAGGAGTTAGACTCCCCCCGCAACGTCTAAGAGAGGCGCGCGTGGAACACTACGCGCCGCCACCTTGGGTCCTGATGTATGGGGGGCGGTAGACGTCCCCGAGTCCGCCGTGCCTGGACCCATTTAGAGGGGCTGGAAGAGGGCGTTGTCCGCCCTCCGCCTACGACCAACCCCTTGCCCCTTGCGACGGGTCTGATGAATGGCCCCGTCGCCTACCATTTTTCGGCCGCAGAGGATAGGGAGAGCGGCCAACGACATACCGACACTCCTCTTCCCCTGCGGCCCCACCGCGTCCGCCATCGTACGGTGGCGACCCCGTTAAGGCCGCGGAAGGTAGGGAGAGCGGCGCACCGCAATACCGGCACTCCTCTCCCGCCGTGGCCCCACCACAGTCGCGGTGTCGCCCAACAACACCGCAACCTTGGCCGCTATGTCGTCGGCTTGTCTGCAAAAGCCCTGACGAGCGGCCTCTCCTCGGGTTCCTCTTAGCTTCACCGTGGGGTTCCAAACCACGGCTACTGAGCCCCCCCGCCTCGTCAATGCGGGAACCCATTGGGGGGGATGAGATCAGAACCTAAGCCGACTGCTTCTCAGTCCAACGCTTGGCGCCTACTGCTACTAGCTTATATTAGATTAACTCGAATTTTTGCGATGCTATAAACCGGCCAGGTCAAGAGCATGATGCGTGTCTAACGAAAGCGACGGAAATATATTTTTGTTTCGTGTAGTGCGAAGCGAATGTACGTCAGTGTGTGCCGTGCATAACTGCGATCTTTGTGGTGTGTGTCGTTTAAACACATGCAGTCGTACCGCGAGTTCACAGCAATACGACTCTTAACGTGCCTATGCACTTTTGAACGCTTCCTGCACCTACTGCTACCTACCTTTGCCTTACCCTTCGCGAATTAGCGGCGTGATGTTAGTATATTTTGTAGCCAAGTGTGGTCGTTTAGAAGCCCTTTTAGAAGCGCCTTATAAAGATTTTGCCTACAATGTAAGCTGAAACTACGCTGCTTATGTAGTAAATGGTCACGTTAGTATGTAAGAATACAAGCAATTAGTTATACTATTCACATACAACTTATTATTACATCTAATAAATGTTGTCAAGCATTCAGATGGCGCACTTTAAATCATCGGTGAAAAGAACAATGTTGCCAGCGTTAGTTAAGAAACTCCCACAGATGACACTCGGGTGTAATTTATTTTTACGGGGAACACAATTAGCGGCCGTTTCCCTGCATAATTACTTTACAATATAAAATTGATGCCCTGTTCATCTCTGTTTGTGAGCAAAACGTGTTCACTGGGTGATTTTAAGTATTTTGTGACAGCTATTAAATAATTTTATTACGATTCGTTTACTTTGTATCGTAGTTAAACTGTTCGTTTTTAGGTCTCCGTAATTGTTGGTCATGGCTATGGCCAACATGGGCTTTGGCTAATAAATAAGAACTTATTCTACCTACTTGCCTACGTTCTGTTGGCTGTATTGATTGCCTAAGGTTCTGGATTTCTACCTTGGAACGGAGACGGGATCTGTGTTAAAACCACAACACTATTAAGACCAGGCACTCTAAAATAATTTTCACGCAAGCCCCGCTACGCACCTTTATTACTGATGATGTCGCATCAGTGATAAAGTTGAAAATCACGTGCGCGTTCGAGCACGAAACTAAATTTAGTAGTAAAATAAAGTCTCTTGCACACTTGCGCAACGCCACAGCGCGACTCAAAGGTACCGCGTATCGCGCGACAAGCGGAGCCTTTGTGTCGCGCTGCGGCGTCGCGGTCGCGCCGTTTTGCCGTCTCAATTCTTATTTCGTTTTTAACTAAAGTAATAATTGATCTAGATAAAAAATATCTTGTGGCTAGATAAGAAACTATTATATATGGTCTTAGTACTTGAGAAGCAAGTCGCTCTGTATCCCTAAACACTGGAAATTATAAATATAGACCGCACCACCACATAAAATCCTAAGTAGCGCTTGTTATTTCAAATTATACCGGCATTTCATATGAGACACGTTTATGATTCACAGAATCTACAACACCTACATACCGGTTTAATGTTAATTACTTACAAGCACACCCTCCCCGCTTCCCTCGTCTTTACTACATTTGCCTTTTAAAGCTAAAGTAAAATCCAACCTTTGTTCACATGCGTTTCTTTGTTCTAAAAACGACTACTACTTGGTCGTTGAGATTAACTCAGAACAATGTAAATGTTCTTTCTCCAGAACTAGCTTACCTACTGATAGGTTAAATGAGTTCCTATATGTTGTATTTAATTTTCATTTATAATTGACATAATCTAATCTTGTTTATAATGAGTTGTATTGCAATAAGTGGTTAACTAGCGACCTCGAAAATTGAATTAACAGGTGCTGCTTGTACTGTTATTAGTAATTAACAATTTGTTTTAAACCTCGAAGGTCCTAGTTTATTATTATTATGTCGTTTATTTATTCTTATCCTTATTCTAATACATTTTTAAATATTTTTATAAAACAACTTAAAAAAAAACATTTCAAAATTTAAAAAATAGTGGTCCGCCGGTAGCGGGAGCAGGGTCCAAGCTACTGGTGGTTAGGGCTCCAGAGACAGGAACCTCCTCACAATGCGAGCCGTATCCAGGAGTACTGCCTTCTGAATCAGGCCCTTGATCCAACCGCCTAACGAAAGCCTCGAGAGATGTTTGTCGAGGCTTTTTGCCATCAGGCCATTGGCCGATACGACAATCGGCACAATGACAGCCGAGCTCACATTCCACATGTCAACAACCTCGTGTGCTAAGTCGAGATATTTAATTTGTTTCTCTTTCTCAGCTTTCACGAGGTTCTCATCATGTGGAATGGTAACATCGATAATCATTGTGCGGCGCGCTAATCGATCTATCACTACTATGTCAGGCTTATTAGCGATAATAGTCCTGTCAGTAATGATAGACCGATCCCAGTACAACGTGACAAGGTCATTTTCGAGAACTGGGTCGGGCACATACTTGTATTACGGTACCTCAGAATCCACATGTTTGTATTGCAAAGCAAGTTGCTGGTGAATAATCCTGGCTACTTGGTTATGCCTGTGCAAGTACTCGCCGTTAGCCAGACGAGAGCAACCAGAGATAATATGTCTGATGGACTCACCTGGACGGTGGCATGCCCGACACACGTCAACCGTCCCGTCCTTCATAATATGTCTCTGGTAGTTATTCGTCAAGATAACTTCGTCCATAATTGCACAGACGAAACCTTCAGTTTCCCCGAAAAGGTCACCAAAACGTAGCCAGGATACGGACGCTAGGAAATCTACACCAGGCTCATGAAGAGCCCGATAGAAGCGCCCGTGAAGCTCCTTGCTTTGCCATACCGCCTTGCGGTCATCGGTAGTAAGTACTACAGGTTTGTGCCAGTTTTCTTTAGCCATGGAGAGCGGGGTAAGCCCCTTGTCCACTGCGACCACATCACGGTGCATACCCACTTTGGCTTTAAAAATTATTCCCTGAGACTGCACACCTCGCGGTTGTGGAGGGTTTTCGCATTTAAAAAGCCTCGACCCCCGCACTTTCGCGGGATGTACAGTCTCATCACCGATGATCGTGGGTGATGCATCCGGTTTGCGGTCAGAAGTGTACGGACCCGCCTATCCAGGGCGTCAAGTTCGGTTTGGGTCCATTTGAGTATGCCGAAAGAGTACATCAAAATCGACATTACCCAACCGTTGAAGGCGCGCACCTTGTTTCCGCCCGAAAGAAGACTAATTAATACCTTCCTCAGGCGGCCAAAGAAGCGCTCCTTCAACGATTGCTTCATGTTAATAACGTTGATGCCTAACGCTTCCGACATACCCAAATACTTGTAGCTTTCGGATGAAGAGAGGGATCTAAGGTGTATGGAATCCGAAAGTTGAATACCTTCGGATTCCATAATCTCACCTCGCTTAACATGCATGATTGCACATTTGTCCACACCAAATTCCATCCTGATGGCGCTACTGAATGTTTCAGTAACCTTCAGTAGCTCCATCAGTTGCAATTTGTTGGGGGCAAAGATTTTCAAGTCATCCATGAACAGAAGGTGAGATATGACCTCACCACCTCTCTTCAACCGATAGCCTAGACCTGAATCCTCCAGCAGTGTGCTTAGAGGATTCAGAGCCAAGCAGAACCAAAGTGGACTCAAACTGTCGCCCTGAAATATTCCCCGTTTAATCCAGACAGGCTCGTCATTCCCCTGGATCTGTTGACACCCCGGATAGCGAAGGACCGTCCTCCATTGCCCCATACAGGAACTAAGGAAGGTGCGTAGAGTTGCATCTATCTTGTACAACTCCAGCACCCTCACAAGCCATGTATGTGGGACCGAGTCGTAGGCCTTCTTATAATCTATCCAGCATGTCGACAGATCCTTGCGGGAGCGACGAACCTGTTGGCTAATGGCCATGTCGATGAGGAGTAGCTCCTTAGTACCTCGGGACCCGTTCGTACATCCATTTTGAGAGGCAGACATAATCGAGTTACTGTCAATGTGTGTATTAATTTTCGCTCTCAAAATGGATGTAAGAAGTTTATAGATCGTCGACAAAAACGTGATCGGTCTATAATTCTTGGGTTCCGTGGGACTACCTGACTTATGGAGCAGGTGGGTAACGCCTGTTGATAGAAACTGCGGTAGCGACCCAGACTCTAAGGCTGACTGGAACTGAGATGCCAGGCTAGTGTGCGAACTAATTAGCCATTTCAACAAAAAGTTGTGCATTCCATCCGGCCCTGGTGATTTCCAGTTCGGTAACGGACGGACTGCTCTGGCAACGTCTGATGGCGTAATTAGGACTGTTTCCATTTCTGGTATAGTTTCACACACTCGCTCGACATCCTGCATCCAGTCAGCCTCAATGTGACAGACGGGTACTGACCAGATGCTGCGCCAGAATGCACTTGTGGCGGCATCATCTGGGCGGCACACGTCTGTCAAATTTTGTTCAGGTCGCTCCCAAGCACTATATACCCACCTTTCATCGCTCTGGAACATGCGGTTCTGCGTGTATCGATCAACCCGCCGCTTATACCGCCGAATACGGCTCGCCCATGCACAAACTTTCTGCTTCAGGAAGTCGATGCGCTCTGTGACACGTGACATGTATTCTCGAGGGCTTATTTCAGTCCCCGAAAATGCCCACCTCACAAAGCGCATCACTCGTGGTCTTATATTGTCCTCCCTGAAACAGTATAGTTTGCCTATGAGTACCCTGGCTTCATCGATACGACGCTCGATCCTGTATTGCCAGGCTGGTACGGATGGTTTTGGTCGGGCAGCTCCGTCACAGTTTGGAAATTTGACGTTAGCTAAACGACATGCCGCAACAGCCGCGCAATACAGGATCGAGTGTGTATCAACGAGATCCTCGCTGCTCTCGAACACATTCTTAAGTTGCGAGTCCAGGGCACACACCAGCGCCCTATTTTTTTTGTGCATAGGTAGGCGTGGTAATCGCGGTCTAAGTTCGGTTGGAGTGGATCTATACTCGCGAAACGCATCCTCCAGTGCGCTCCTCAATCGGTCGTTGCATTGGCTACTTACTGTGGTAACCCTATCATCTTCTTCTTCAACACCATGATTGGACCGCGGTAGATCAATGGTTGACGCTTGTACCGCGGTTTGTGCCGGAGTCGAGACGATAAGGTTGCTCAGTATCTCTGAGCGCAGCCTATCAAGTGCGGCATCGTCTAACCTATGATTGCGTTGGATGACCCGCACCTGATCCGACAGTCGTTGGGCCGAGACGCTGACGGTTGGTTCTAGTTCCTGAAAAAGAGACAGCATCCTATCACGGTACGCAGTGAGGTGAGTTCCCCCCTCTGTAGACCTATAATATGCGCGCATGACGTTCTCGTTCATAGACTGAGTCCATCTCATGCGCTGCACACAACCACCGGCAGCGGGGACCCGGCTCGGGGCCGGATGGCCCCTAAGTCCCAAGCTCCGCGGTGGCCGGCCTCTCCCCTGTCGACGAACGGGTGTTGGTGACGTCGGCGGGGAAAAATACTCGTCGCTCGAGCTCGACGCAACTACCGCGGCCGGTGTCGTCACAGCACTCACGGTGGGGCTGGATACCGGCGGCGGCGAGGCGGAGCTGGGCGAAGAGTCCGGAGGTGGTGGGCGTGTTTGACGTGCGGCTGATCTCGTCAACATTTGTTAATTTTCATACTTATTAATTATTTACATGTTCCGAGGTGACATGACAGATGTCACCTCCAATTCGGCAGTTTATGGCGTGAAATTCTGTATTATTTTGGTTCATTATACTTTTTATATTGCTTTTTGGACTTCAGGTTTGTACTCAGGGGTACTCAGAAAATATAAAAACTGTGTCTAAAATGAATATAAGTAATTGAAAATAATTTTAACAAATTTTGTGACGTGTTGACGTTGGTGTTGCCTTATTATTATTATTATTATATTCTTTATTTACGGACAACATAGATCCAGCGTGATAGTGACAATAATATAACTTAATACTAGTGTTAGTAGTTACATTACAAGACAAAAATACAGAAACAACTAGTATTGTGAAAAGAACATCCCCACATTAAAGTTTAGTGATTGTCCTTCTCACAAAACTTTTAATAATCGGAGAGTCGACACTCTCCGCCATAGTTTTTAGAATGCTGTTGCCACTCGCCCGCAACCTTGACAACAGCGATGCGGTTTTCTTGCGAATGACGGCGTGGAATCCGTCAGTTCGGTTTAGAGCAAACATATTAGACGCGCTGCACCACCTTGGCAGTCCCAACAGCATCCTAAAAATAATATTAAATTGCACGCGTAGGTCATCCAGCGCTCTTTTGGTATAGTTGACCCAAAGATTCCCCGTGTAAAAGCTCTGGCAATATGCCTTAAAAAGCGTAATTTTCACTAGCTTGCTACACCGATGGAATCATTTGTAACTTCAAGTTACAGCGTTCGTTCTTTCTCGTCCCACATACAGCAGTGTCTCAAGACGAAAGTCTTTGGCCAGTGCGTGTTGCCAGTGATGACCTATGCTACTGAAACGTGATCGCTCACAATGGGCCTTATCAGAAAGCTTAAAGTCACCCAAAGGGCAATGGAGAGGGCTATGCTTGGAGTTCCCTACGTGATCGAATCAAACGAAAAGATCCGCAGGAGAACCAAAGTAACCGACAAAGCCCGAAGAATTGCCAAATTTAAGTGGCAGTGGGCAGGGCACATTGCTCGCAGAACAGATGGCCGATAGGGCCGAAAGGTTCTGGAGTGGCGACCGAGTACCGGAAGACGTAGCGTTGGAAGGCCTCAGGAATCCGCTGGATGCGGGAAGCGCAGAACCGTTCGAAGTGGCGATGCCTGGGGGCTATGTCCAGCAGTGGACGTCTTTCGGCTGATGAATGAATAAAGAATCAAACTCAAAGCATTTATTTCAAAGAAACCAATTAGAGGCTGTTACGTACCGTTCTCTATATGGTGGGTTTTACCTACTGCATTAAATCTTAGGGATTTTTAGGATAGTTTATTTTCAACCCACTTCGAGTAATTAAGCTTTTATGTGTAATGAATAAGGGTTTGATTTGATTAAGTGATCGGCACTCACCACGTTCATTCGCTGAGCAATCCGATTGGTCTACGTATGAGCACAGTAGTGCCATGCTTCCTTGTGTGGTTTTTCGCGACACTAACTGTTCTTAACTCGAGAAACTAACAGGCTCATCGCACTAAATCATTTTCTAATTAAAAAGGTCCTTCGGTGTATTCGTGATTACCACCCCCTCAAGATACGAACAATTATACGAACACAGCGCCTATGGAATATATGTGTAGTGAAGTGTACAGGGTTCTGGAAATCTGGACGCGCCGTACCATCATCAGCGCTAAGCAGTGTGCCGGACTCTGCTGTAAGCTTTTTCGAATCCTTACCCTTTCTACTACACAGAGGCGCTTTGGAATTGGCAAGGTCGATCGGTCAGAAAAATTAAGCAAGTTGCCCATTCAAAATCACGTTCTTATAACTGAACAGACAGCTGTGCTGCTGAAGAGTTTATTGCGCCAGATCTTCTTTCCCGCTAAAGCACTAGCAAGTGCTGAAGGGCAGGCGTTTTGGGAGACCGTCCTATGTAATTTAGACGTTCATAAAGTGCTGATACCAGCCTAGTTTGACTAAATTAGTTTAGATTTTGTTTTTTTTTAATGTTTTTAACTTTAAAATGGAACAAATATAGTGATCAAATTATTATTTAATATGCTGACTTGGTAGGTATTAGGTTATACGAGTAGCACCTTCTCTAAACTGTTAACTGTTTTGTCAGCAATTTATTTATATTTATTCAAAATAAGTCTCATTTTACAATAGACTAACTACCACTAAAATTAACTTGTAGTAAGCAATTATCCGTAAAAGGTTGTAATCAACAATTAAAAACTTAAACAACACTAAAATATCTGTAACATATACCTAAAGGGAAAGTTAAAATTTAATTGTCGAGCTTACATTGTAACAGCAGGAAATTATCGCATAAATTCAAGGCAATTGACTTTCTTTATTGTTTGATCACGACAAAAATTGTTTACCTAATAGACACAAGGCAGTATTCTGTATTCTGCGGAGATGAAAGCAGATTCATCTATTTATGAAAGGATTCTGTCTCAGTAGAAAAATCTATACCTATAACCCCGGTGTTTAAAAATTTACCTAAGATGGTAAGCAACAATGGCCGCTCGAAATTGTCTATGGTTTAGCGATGCGGGAATAAATGACTTCTAAGTTTTGGAGCTACCGATGTTACGACTTTTTTGTAGGTAGTGTTTTATCAAAATTTACATATTGAGTAACTTTCAAATCAAAAGCAATATTTTATTACAGTTCCATTGAAATGTTTTCAAAGGTTATCTGTGAAAACGAACCAATATAAATACAACCATACTTTGCACTGGTTGCAAAACGCATAATTACAAACTGTAATCGATATAACATAACATAACATCACGCCTTGTTTTCCCGAAGGTTTGGGCAGAGGTGTACATATAGGACACCCACATAACTAAATTGATAAGTATTGAAGATTTAATAAAACAACAGCGCGCTCGGGTACCATACGTAAGTACACTACGTAGGGTACGTTTGTTATGTTAAAGATAAAGGTTACAAAAAAAATGCAAAAGCTAACCAAACACCCGACAAATAATACAAGACGAGCTTACAGATGGTGTAGCTCATATTCTCTGCTCATACTTCGTCTATCGGACATGTCGAAAAAATTAGATATTTATCGAATTTTTTCAGGACTGAAATCTGTAAAAGTATTTGTCCTGTCCTGATCGTTTTACGATAATAAGCGGAGTTAATGTGACGTATAGATAGATTCATCTGATCGGAAGGACGTTGCCTACATGCCTCAGATTTCAAACATACCGGCTTTCACAACACATTGCCGGTTATTTGCCATAGCTTCGTCCCTACTTGGGATATAGATAAAAAATATTTGGTTTCCCGAAGAGGTTCCCGGATCTCTAATTCTCTTTATTAAAATAATCGTCATCACTGTTAACACTGACGCTTTAACTGACGCTACTGTCTTAACCAAAGTGAATTTTGACTTTGGTGAAGACAGTTCTTAGACAAAGTTGCCTTATCGAGGATTCCAACTTTTTTTTTTCCCGATTCCGATTTCCGACCAGTGTTCGGCTCCAATTCGCGCCATTCTTTCTATAGAGTATTTTTTTAAGTGAAAACTTCTTTAGCGGCGTTGTACACTTTTTTGTAATGGGTAAAAAAAAAAAAAACTCGCGTCAGGGCACGTGATCTGATCGAAAATTCGTAAGACGGATGATTGTTGATTTTTGATTTTTATTGATTGATTTTTCTGAGAGATAAACTTTTTAATGTAAAATAAATTGTCATGTTTGTGTACGATAGCGCAATAAATAAATATTGTATTCTACCACATAAATGATAGTACTTTTATTCTGATAATTAAAGCAATTCGTGCAAAATTATTCCCTAACCATTCCAAAATATCAAAAATGCACAACGTTAATATTCAAGTTTTCACTTCTGCAGGCACTCCCGGAGTGCAACCCGTCGTTTTTTTTTTTACTTCAACATAGCCCTCCATATTTGTGCCCCCTTGTCAATTGGATAGGGTTTAAGTCGCAATAGTAAGGAAAAAGGCAAAGTACGGTATGCCCTTTTGATTCTGCCAATTGGTCCACATATTTAGCATTAAGTTGGCCTTGGTCAAACTTTGGCAAGAGCTGCGCTTTTATTTCGTATATCTCGTAGAGGATTTGCTTTTCGCGTAGCCAGGATTGGATGTCGGCCTTCCTCCAACCCATATTGGGCACTCGTTCCACGAGGCGTGAATGGCACGAAGCGTTGTTCATAGCAATGAGGGACCCAGCTTTTCCAAATTATATTTTTATTTTTTATTGTTGGAAAGTACGCTTGCCCCACCTTGTTACCTGATCAGAGGGATGAAATCAGTTCTTTTCTTCCATGGAAAACGATTTTCCATGCTGTCAAATAAATTAAAAACTATGCAAGCCATGTCCCAACTTTTTATACGTCCACTCTGTTAAATCACGCCGTAAAATTGTAAAAAAAAAATATTATCAACAATTTTGCAACATGACTTTATACATATAATTTACTTTAGCTAAATTATTATTTAATTTTTATGCATTTTGAGCTAAATACTGATGATAAAAAATACTGGCTGGTAGACTGCCACAGAAAAACAAACATAAAAAGGCGGGAAAGCGGAAATTCCATCTTCGCAGTTGTTTTGTCGAAAGTTAGATAATTACGTAAACAGTTTTGTAAAAAATTTGTTCATTAGATTCAAATATGGAATTTATGGCGTTAACGCTTGATTTCATTAGAAAAGAGGCTAAAACAGTAGTGGGTAAAAACTCAAAAGAAAGATAGGTACTTAAAATGTTAGGATAGATATTATCTAACCAATACCAGGCGACTCAAAAATAATGGCGAAAATGTTTTTATGGATGAGAGACTGGCCAGATAATCTATTCTGAAAATATGATTATTTGTAAGTAAAAATAGGTATTTTGATCGCGAGCTTTTTCAATTTGACTGGCTACTTGGTGTCAATTCCTTTACGGAACCAAAGAAACATCAACGCTGAATGTTATGCTACCAAATGCTTGGCAGAAGTTCTCTGTTATGAGCAACAAGCGACCAAACACGGCTCCGCGGGCTACAGCTCCACCTCGACAACGCGCCTTCGCACTCCGCGCTTAAAAGGAAGGACTTCCTGGACAACACGCCGGTCAAACTCCTGGGTCACCCTCCTTACAGCCCTGACCTAGCACCATGTGACTTCTTATTATTCCCGAATATTAAAAAATCTGCTCAAAGTGTTACATTTTCGTCGCCGGAACATGCGCTGTCAGCGTTCGAGCAGACTGTTAACGATGTGTCTACGGCGGACTGGAAAATGTATTTTGAAAACAGGTTCAGACGCATGAAACTTTGTTTAAAGGCTAGTAGAGAGTACTTTTAAAAGATTTAATAAAAATATTTACATTAGGAACATTTCAGTACATATTGTTCATTTATGTAACCTTACCTTTTGTACAATGTTTGTTTAACCAATCAGGATTTTATTTATTTCCTCATATTCGAAATGAAAAGCAGAGTTTTTACCTCGGTGAATGAAATGGTATTTCGTACCTAAATAGGTCCCTTTCATCCCTTGTATAACAATCTGCTATTAAACCACTTCTTAAAATTGTGAGCGTCCATTTCACCGTAATAGGTAATACGGACTGGTGTCCGCAACTCCACGACAATGCGCGTTTTGCGTAAGGTGGGAAAATCGATCATTCGATCCACCCCAGCTCCTCGAGGAAGGCCAGCAACGCCATTTCACCGTAATCCCCGTCACACTTATTTCCTTCAAAAACTAACTCCCTTCCTTCTACAAAGCTATCTTCTTTCAAATCACAGAGTACTTTTATATGTATAGGTTCAAATTAATATGCGTTATAGTAAGGCGTTTGTTATTTGGGTTTTTAAGCCCTGTTGACAGCAGGGACTTTTTAAGTCCCTGCTGTCTCCTTCTTAATTCGTAGCCAAAATAGCCCCTAGCCCGATTTATTTGCTGCTATTTTGGCATCGCCGCGTCTGTCTGTCCGCTGCACGTTGTTGCAGTACCGTGCAATTATACCTATTACTGCATAATTCTGTAACACATAATAACACTTATTAACACATATCAAAGGTTAGACTTTAATTCTGTAACATTTATAAATGTGTTAATTTTAAAACATTATTATTACAGTGTTAAAAACACTTATTACGGTTACAGTTTGAGATCCTGGTTGACAGGCCTTATAAAAAGGCAGTGTTTGATGTCTCCATCTCTCCAGACGTAGTTACTTGTGTGGCCTTCGTTGACCCAAGTCTCGTCTAAATAATAAATGTTTTTATTATTTATTTCGGTAGTCTGCAATCCACATCAGATATTTCTTGCGTCATAATTTCAATACTCTTTTGGTATTTAGGTTGAGCTTTTTCATAATTTTTTTGATCTAAAAAATTGCTAGACTCATATTTGTTGATAGCTGACATTACCATCAAAACAGTGGGTACTTTCCCATTTTAAAAAAAAAACGATTTTACGTCAAATGGCAGTAAGTGTAACATCATCAATGTTCCAGCCTACTTTATTTTTTTGGCGGCTTCACATTTCCACAAATGTTCTAATTGTTTTTCGGACATTCCCATAACTTCAGCGGTTGTCTTAGCTATTTTTATTTATTGTTATTATAGCTGGCATTGGATATCCGGCATAAGTCTTTTCCACGTGGGTACTTGTAGATGTTTATACATGCATAGGAGTCTTTCTAGACCTAGCAAAAGCTTTTGACACCGTCTCTGTCCCCAGACAGGTGGAGAAGATTTAGCATATAGGGATTCGAGGTACCCCTATTTGATTATTAACGGAATATGATAAAAATTGAACTCAGATAGTTATAACTGACAAGTACATAAGTAATAGTGCAAATATATATTTTGGTGTACCATAGGGGATCGTACTCAGTCCTACCTTATTTCTAATCTATGTAAATGAGATATGTCGTTTAAATCTATAAAATGGACAAATAATAACTTATGCAGACGACACGGTTATCCTCTTCCATTGAAATACATGGTCACAGGTTGCCGATCTTACAAACGTGGATACCTACTTACCCTTAACGTAGAAAAGCAAAATACCTCATGTTCTCGATAAAGATGGCTGCATCTTCTGCTAATGAATTGTTGAAGTCTGAGCACACCCCTGTAATCAAAATAATATCAGTAAATGCAGGAGGGCCCTATTGAAAAAACAAACTGTATATAATTTCTCGGAATACAAGTGAAAGACCAGTTAGAATTCCACCTCCACGTAAAAACACTAAGCTCTAGGGTTAGAAAGTGAATAAAAGTTTTTTGTAAGTTACGCAGGGCGTGCGACTCGTCCCTGTTCTAAACAATATATCTATCACTCAGTACTGGAACACTGTATCTCTATCAGATGAAGAGAGTTCTGCTTATAAGCCATAAATGCTAAATGTGCGATCTGGAAAGGCTAAAAAGCAACCGTAGGAAGGACCTGGTTTTTGACCTGAAACCGTGTGAAACATGCTTCTTTAGGAGACAACCGTGCTACATGGGTACATTACCTTTATAACAAAATAAGTATAACTACACAGTTACATAACTTACCGACAATAAAACAAAACATACCATAGATAACTTCCTACTCTCTCAAAATTTTGTAAATACTGTATATTTAATAAAAAGTAAAAATTATTAACAATATAGCCACTCAGGCCCATTCGAATACGCAAACACCTACAGTAATGAATCAATTAATAATGCTGTAATACTTACATTTTCACCGCACCACACTTGTAATGGCAGCAGATCAGTGGGGGGCACGAGGTTTTAGTCTTGAACAAATAAATATTGTTTATTGTTTGTGGCAATTTCTATTTCCCTAGCCTTAAATGCCGCGGTAATATCCTCTATAGAGCGTTTTCTTGGTGGCGATTGACAAGACGACAGGTTTTTGAGTTAGCTTCAATAAAACGTATTTTCTCCACTAAGTTTATGTTGATGACGTTAAAATAACTCCCTGTCACTGTTATTTACTTAGCAAGTGAAGATAGACGAATTTGTGTGGGATAGGTACCACAACTAAAAAGTAAAAATTAAAACCTTAATAAGAAAACAACTGACTTCCCCAAAAAACTCCACAAAGTGAAAAATAACTTTTATTTGAAGTCGGTGGCCAAAAACAAAAATACTAAACCAAAGACACCGAAGACTTCCGAAATTAAAGTAATTTTTCCCTTTATAGTGTTTTTTTTTAATCATTGATAGGAAGTCAAATAGATCTATTTTCTTCAATTTTGTGAGTTTTGATACAAGCTGACAGAATTAAAAGCTGGCGTGAAAGTGAGTCAGTCGAGAACCGGTAGAGCTTTTTCAACTTTTTTCTTCAACTTCGAAGAAGAGAGCCTTGCCTGCAATTTCCCAGGTGCTGACAAACAACTTTGAGCCAGAATCGAGACCGGAATAAGAGAACCAGAGTTCACTTTTTCGAACAAAGATTACTCATCCCTAATGTCTGTGCGTCCGTCAAGGCAACTTTGTAATAATAGAAATGCCCATTTTGAAATGGATGTTCGTACGTTATTAAGAATGCCTCTAAAAATAAAAGGACAAAGACAGTCGACTATCCTAATCCGGATCAGCAATCGGTCTTGTTGCGGAATACACTACTCAATCTCCTCAATGAAGTATTTTTTTTATGAATGGATAACCGTACGGAAGATGAAACACAGTAGTTGGTTAAGTACCCCACACTGGTCAACTGATCATGGACTGCGAAGAATCCTATGGTGCCAGTGAGAAGCCAAAATGTTAAAACCATAAGACCTGTAACAAAATATAATTATAACAACATTAATAACGCAAGCGCTGACCCCCGGCAGTGCCGGTCGCTAGTCCGCGTCTTAGAGAGAGTTTCAAATTTTCGGAGGCGGAGATGTGCAGAGTTGCGCAAAGTTGCTCGCACAAACAGGCACGACGGGACCGTGTGTACGAACCTTAAATGAGTCAGTCTCCGGGGCGACCGTGCGGCGACGGGAGCAGACGGGCGAAAAGTTGCTCGATTTGAAAATGCTTCCCCTTTACTAAACCTAATAACTTGGAACAAAATAATCCACGGATCTCCTACAACTGTAAGTTGGAGGTATTTCGAGGGGCAAGCAGATGTTAGAGGTTCTAGCACCGTTTACAGAGAAATAATATCTCAAAAAACTTGTTTTAATGAATAAAATATTAATTAAAACAAGTTTTTTGAGATATTATTTATCTTTTTATTTGGGATTTCCAACAAAGGAAACACAGATAAAACAAAAATCACAAAAATATTATATTGATAATTTCTTAAGTATATTTTTGCCTGTTTTTTATTTACATTTTTCCACTGCGGTTTGAAAGCGTGATCCTTCGTCACCACGACAACGCTTCAGCACACTCCGCCAGACAATTTATTGAATTATTGAGTACGGCAGGTGCAACCTGGCGCCTTGATTTTTATTTATTCTCAAATATCAAAGTGACACTTCGTCGCATTGACATTATTAACCCTGAAGACGCAGTGACTGCATTCGAAAGAGCTTTGTTAGCGAACCCCAGGTAACGCTTCCTGGGCTTCTCAAACCAAGCTCTTTCGAGAAATCACTAAGCAACAACTTAAACATTCCTAAGCAAATTTTTAATAATCTGATTTCTCCCAAGGCATTACCGAGAGCTCTACATTGTCGTGACCGCATGACATGCTGTCTGTATCGGGTTTTCTATTGTCACCTGTGGAATATAGCTTTTAAATTGATTATCTGTTTAAAATGTGTGAAAACCTCTTCTTCCTTTTTCAAATTCTAGGGCAGGCCCCTGAACGCTCTTCTCCCTTAGCATGCTCTATGGGATACGATCAGCGGACTGAGAGGGCCACTCCGTCGCCTGGCTATATGTGCACGCGCATTATCTTGCATGAACACGAAATCTTGGCCATACTGCTGTCGGTGACGGATAACCTTAGGTTGAACAATCTCGTCACAATATTGTTCCGCATTTAAATTGTCTCGTATCAAAACGAGGTCCGTTCCAGCCCACACCATAAAAATAAACCCAACTGCTTGTACTGATGAACTTCCTGAGGATACTGGAATTTTGAATCAGGATGAAACCCAAAGCGCGACTCATCAGAAATCATAACATTCCTTTTTGCTTCGCCGTGGTTGGGTAAAAAGAACACGAGCCCACTGAGTGCGGTCCAGTGATAATGTGTGTTAGCCTATAATAATTGTCGGGTTGTTCGAAAGAGATACCGTGGACCCTGGCACAGGCAACTGTAGGAACACTGGTGGGTTTTAGTCAGGTAAAGTCTGACACGCCCTCTTTGATGATCTCCACAATTTGACGATTTCCCACCCAAAAAAAAACGACTATAGTCGACGCCCTCAATTTCTGCGCGAAGACCTGCACCCTAATTGCGTAATACACAATCAATCGGAATCTGAATCGTTTTGAAACAGATTGCTAATCCATTGCTTCTTAAGTTCGATAAAAATTCTGCTCAACAATATATAGAACGCAGTGAATGTTCTTGAACCGTCAAAATCAAACAGATTAGTCGTAATCGTTAACGAAAATGTGTTACGCAATTAGGGTGCTGGAACTCTAAACATACAACTCAAAACAGATAAATAACACGTAAAAAGTGACTGGGATAATACTTTTAGGTATCCTATTTAGTGTATATTTCATCAGTGACACGCAAGCGTAGCTTTACCTCAATAAAAACGAGTTTTGTGGACGAAAAAATAGACAAAATGACAGATAAATAAAAGAAATCTGTCACTTTGTTTATTCTTCCGTCGATAAAACCCGTACCCTAATTGCGTAATACAAAACCAATCGGAATCTGAATCGTTTTGAAACAGATTGCTAATCCATTGCTTCATAAGTTCGAAAAAATTCTGCTCAACAATGTACAAAACGCAATGAATGTTGTTGAACTTTCAAAATCAAACGGATTAATCGTAATCGTTTACGAAAATGTGTTACGCAATTAGGGTGCCGGTCAGGCTAAGTGAGCAGATATCGCCTTCAATTTCCAAGCAAATTCAATGTTATTGATTTTGGTCCGTGGCCACCAAATCCAGTTAAGATTGGTAGGTACTAAGTTATCCTTTTCATCTATCGCCCTTCGAAAAATTTTCGTGAAAAGGATCCGAAATATCGCTACACTATCATTATAATCAGATGTTACCACAATACGGCTGCACAAAACCATCATGCCAATCAAACCATCCACATTATAACGAAATATTTACAAGACAATTATCTTAAATTAGTATAGACATACAGATGTTGTGGTTAAGGATCCTTGAAACCGTATAATCTTTACCCAAATTACGCCATTTTTGAAACGACATCTCTGTATTTTGAATGGCTGTATTAAATTAAAATATTGTCAGGAAACAACTTAATGATTGAAGTTGCAAGCAAATACTCAAATAATAGCGTTTTTGCTATGCGCTGGTATCTACAAGCAAAATTATGATTTGTGACATTTTTTGTATACGCATCTGGCTTGAATTGAGTCTTCACAACGGCCCAATTTGGATTTAAAAATGAAATAAAAAGATTCTTCTACCACGTCAACTGCTTCAGTACCCTAATTGCGTAATACATAATCAATCATAATCTGGTTTTGAAACAGATTAATAATACATTGCTTCATAATTTCGATAAAAAAAATCTGCTCAACAATGTAAATAACGCAATGAATGTTGTTAAACTGTCAAAATACAACAGATTTGTCGTGATCGTTTACGAAAATGTGTTATGCAATTAGGCTGCTGGTCGATTCTGTAAAAATCTCACCGTGGAGTGAGCTGTCAGTGTCTTCCCGTCTTGGTCTGATATATATTCAAATTATAGGCGAGGACGCTGGCGCCCAAACACAAGATAATCCTTACTTTGGGTGCCAGAGTTCATATAACGCTGGATAGTGTTTAGAAAAGTGTTTTTGTACAACTGAAGCGAAGCTAACGAAGAAATAATTTTTTTTTTGTTAATCAAATCAGTGGCTCTGCTGACAGCTCACTCCACGCTCACTTCACCCAATTTTCACGGTGAGATGCTTATAGAATAACACTACAGCACCCTAATTGCGTAATACACAATCAATCGGAATCTGAATCGTTTTGAAACAGATTGCTAATCCATTGCTTCTTAAGTTCGATAAAAATTCTGCTCAACAATATATAGAACGCAATGAATGTTCTTGAACCGTCAAAATCAAACAGATTAGTCGTAATCGTTTACGAAAATGTGTTACGCAATTAGGGTGCTGGTCAAAAGACGCATTTTCCTTATTTTCGCTACAGTGAACGTTCAAAGGGGCATTACCTACCAAAATCAACACGGAAATGGGGAACGGATCATGAAAGCGAGCCTGAATGAAAAAGGGTTTGCCTCTTCTTTGTTGTTATTTCTTCTGTCGCAGGTCCTATCCATTATTTTTCTGGTTTACATAACTGCAGGATGAGTTTTTAATCAGTGCGCAAACTGTAGACCCCTTAGCATAGACAGTTTTCGTCAGTTATTACTTTTAAAAAACTGTTGTTTCATAGAAAAATGCAATAGGTACCTTCGCGGTCAAAACGCTTCGGCCGTTAAGGAAACCGGGGTTTCGTAACTGGTTTTCATGAAGGCTTTTTTTATACGTCTATGTAACTGGTTTTCATGAAAGGTTTTTTATACTACTACGTAACTGGTTTCCATTACGGTTTTATTTATACTTCTACGTAACTGTTAAGTAAACTCTTCCGTTCCGTGTTTCTGGTCACTTATAATTTAGAAAGACGTCACCTATCAGATAATAAAGTTGCACCTGTCACCTATCAGATAATTAAGTTGTATAAATTGGAATGTGAAGGAATACATTTGATTGCTAACATTCCTTCATACGAAAATAAGGAAACGGTTATTTTTTCACTCACCAGTTATAGCCCAGAAAACGTACGAAATCATTTTCGGCTTATTGAATCAAACTTTAACTAAACCTTAACTCACTTAACAAACATAGTTAGTTACAACAGATATAACATTACGTGCAAACAAAATTGACTTGTACCCACTAACGTATAAAGAATGTTCAACGGCCAAGTCGCACAACATTAACTATAATAATAAAGAAATCGCAGTAAGGAACCTTAGACTTGGCACGACTTTGTCTAGATTTCATTACAGAATGTTTTTGGTGGGATTTCACTTCTTTTTGTCGAAACGTGGGCAAAGCAGAAGAGGAGGCATTCGACCAGCAGTGAGACGCTATAGTCTAGATTAAATTAGAAGATGTGTCCCACTACGCTGGGTTTTTGCAATGACAGTCAATTTTTTTATGTACCAATAGTAGAGCTCCAGCTGTATTAGAGATATGGTAATGCCCCCTGCATTACCATATCTCTAATACAGCTGACACCAGCTGAGGGTTCTTCATCAGATTCTTCAGACCTTCGATTTTTGACATCAAACGAAGCGGCCCACCAAGTTGAATATTTTTTGTAAAGGCGGTATGTCGATCTCTAATAGTTTTAACAGATCACAACATCCAACAACTTGGAAGGTCAGCATAGCCGGATTAATCGGTTCATCGGACAGAAAAATATAACAGTAGCCAATTTACTTGACATATTAATTAAGGAGACCAAAGTCAGTAAATTTTTTAAAACTAAGTAACTGTATAAAAAGTAAACACTACCTTGAAAGTGATACCGAAATGATAACTCTATAAAACGATTTGCAAAACAGGCAAATATTTGTGGGCATTGAAATAATTTCACCATAGGCATTCTTATTTTAAGTTCACATTTTAATTATAACAAGATATAAATAGTCTATGTTTTCAATTCAATTCAAAATTCATATCTGTCAGTTGTCTATACTAATATTATAAAGAGGAAAGATTTGATTATTTGTTTGTATTAAATAGGCTCCGAAACTACTAGACCGATTTGAAAAATTGTTTTACCATTAGAAGACGAAATTTATTTCTGATGAACAAAGGCTATTTTTTTTTGTTATTTTTTTCGAAATCTACGCGGACGAAGACGCGGGCGAAGTGCTATATTAATTAAATAATGACAAAAAGAAAGTACCTACTAACTTTTTTCGCTTTCTTCTTTGGTAGTCAGTTTTGTATAAAGTAAGGTAAAAAAACAGGTTATAGGTGGCTTAAGAGACATTGGACAATTACTACTTAAAGCCAGTTACGCAGTAGTATAAAAAAAGCTTTCATGGAAACCAGTAACGTAGACGTATAAAAAAAGCCTTCATGGAAACCAGTTACGAAATCCTAGTTTCCTTGACGGCCGAAGCGGGTCAAAATGTACTGAACAGTGTTTTTTTTTTAATAACCGACGAAAAATGTCTACGGTGGGGGGTCTAAAATGGTGGGCTCAATTCATAGTTACAGTTGGCGCACTGGTTAATAACTTATCCTGTGCGAGTACCGCATTTGTGCAAATTTTGGTAACTGCTTCTGAAAGGAGACCTGAAATATAGGCCGCACTTTAGGCACCATCAGTCTCCCACAGTACCTATAATTAAACCAGTATGTATTGTTCTTTTTCTTTATTAGATCTCCAACAGACGCTACGCATTTACATGCATGTATACCTAAAACAGGGACAAATTCTTGTTCTTGATCATTTAATAAATTTACTTATATAATGTGGTACATACAAATAAATCGATGTATATCTATCATAACAATTTTTTTTCTTGACGTAAAATATTCTGCTATTTTAAAATGGAAGTTTTTTGTTTTTTTTCGTCTCTACGAATTCACTCATGATTTCGTCATCTGCCAAACCATTTCCCAACCATGTTGAGTGCAGCTGAACACCAGTATATTTAACATGGAGCGACTGCCTATCTGACCTCCACCCACCCAGTTACTTGGTGACATGATACCCCTCGGTAAGACTGGTTGTCAGACATTCGGGCTTTTGATGATCTGTAACGACTGTCAAAGATCCACGAATGGCAGCCGGTACGTTGGTTCTGGCTGTGCGTGTTTTCTGAGGCACGGAGAAAATTTACTATGTTCTTAATAAATCAACCAATTTAATTACTTAACATTAGTAGGTAGCCCGCATATTTAGGACAGGGCAGCTGTGAAACTTATTATTCACTCACTTATAACTTCTTGTCAAGTTGGTCGTTTGCCCAGCAGGTAGCCAGTAGGCACGGCGGTGTGCAAAGCCTTATTAAGACCTCTTTTAAGCAGGTGAATGGGCATTTGGGGCACTCAAACAAGTGCGGTGCCTAGCCGCCATAGGATGATGTTTTTATTAATTAAAAAGAGATATCGCCCATTTTATTAATTATTTTGCAAACATTTATAGAATCGGCAGATGGGCCTGCATCTGATGTTAGGCGCTCTACCTGAAATCGAAGTTATAGAATTCTAGACCACCTACCTGAGACGTGCCCTACATGAACAGACAGGTGTTTTTCAGACATTTCCCCAGTTATGTTTAAGTCCGGTACCTATAAAGGGGACGGGCGACCTAATGCGATTAACCAAGCTTCACTCCGTAAAACTCTGAAGTCTTGGCAGATGATGACTCGACTACTGAAAAATTCCTAATTGAAAGCCCAATTACAGCTTGACCTGAAAATATAACTCAGGAAGTCATGAACACTAGTCGCATCCATTTGTGACCACTAGCCCAAGGAGGCGTTCATCGCAGAAAAATAATTGTTTGACCAAGTTGCGAGCAAAGTCACACAGCAGGACTAGCATAAAGGCAAAATTATTAATCCGAAATTTAAAATATTATCCATCTGTATGGTCAACTCAATTTATACAGAGACAGATACCCCAATTATACGTGGGCGACGTCAGGACGAAAATGAAGCAATTTGTGGCAATTGAGGGACAATCTCAATTTATCACTATTATCCTTTGGCGGTTAATTCAATGCTGCCTTTATTATAGAAGCCTGTGGTAGGCTAATGGGAGGAAATAATCGAATTATGTAATTAATCTGTATTGAGACTGACTGCTGTAAAAGAAATTGACTAGAAACCAACAATTTGAAAAGTTTATTTATTTGAAAAATTTGAAATGTTTATCGCGAAGCAGCTCGAGGTTGAAGCAGCACGCGTAAAATAAATCTTACCTGTTGGGTAAGCTTCCCACATTCGGAATCCCTGCTGAGTTTTGCAAGTGCATTTTCGACTTCCTGAGTGATCGATCGATCAGTGTGTTCATAGATGGCTGCTCATCCGATCATATTGATCCGTAAATAGCCATAATACATAATACCCATGTTCCTCAGGGGTCTGTTCTTTCTGCGACTCTATTTCTGCTGCATATTTACGCAATTAAAAATGGCTTGAAGAGACGATTCCAAAGTTACAACATACTATAAGTAATCAAATAAAATAATGACAAAATTGAAAAACCTGACTGCAACAAAGATTCAAAACAAGCTCACTTTTCAAGCAGTCTGATGCAGTTGGTTGCGTCAAATCTGAGATTGAATAAAATAACTAACTGCCTGTCGGGTTTTTGTTTTTTAAATTTTAAAACTCGTGCAATTTCATCAAAAATACAATACATAATATCGTCAACTACAACTACAAGATAAAAATGTTTATTTGGAACAACTTAAGTATGAAATTTACAAAGGAAAACGAAGATAGCCATAAAAGTAAAATACTGTGGCGCAGCTATCAACGCCCTACTTAAAAATATGTACAAAGACAGACTTCCTAAACAAAGTTAATTAATTGAAAAGAAGAGATTGAATTACTCTATGTGTTAAAAAAAGAAGAGATTGAATTGATTCATTGTAAAGTAAATAAAAAAGAGAAATACTCTATGTGGAGGTAACTATGTCGAGTGGCGGTGGGCTTTGTACCTTAGGTCCGTTCCTGAGTTTCTTCGTAAGACAAACATTTAAGGGAGATCCGTAGTTGTTCCCGGAGCCACTTTTTCACTAGAGGGCAGCACAATTGCAAATTCGAAAATGTTTTTTTTTTACTCCTTACTCAAAAATCTTTGAGAGACAACTTGACCATACGCGGCATCTAACGCATTACCTTAATTTTTACAGATATTCACTTTGCTAGTTAACTCGTATCTTACAAAGATTTGTTCCACGAAACGTTTAGCCGTCTTCACTTTATTATTTACACACACTTAAACAGGACATAGAATGCCGTAAAATAATATCTTTTATTTACCGTTTGACCTTCCGGCAAGAATTCCGAGTGCACAACACCGCGATAGTCAAAGTTTACAGCCAACATGACTCTGACTTTTGATCGACCCAAAAAATATGTCTCGTCACCAATAGTGACCCCCCCCCCCCTCCCCCAAAATCTTGGGCTACGACCGCGGCTGCCGTATGGAGTATTTCGGCGTGGAGTTGACGTTGACTGAAGCCAAAAAGCTGGGTATCCTACTAAGGTGAGGCGATACTTCACATTTATTCAGCTTCTGGGTTTGTAAAATCTCAGGTGAGTTCGATTATGGAATATGGCAGCCACCTAAGAGATGGCTCAGCAAAATAGTTGGTCGCTGTAATTAACTCAAGACAATGTTTATGTTCTTTCTCCAGGATCAGCTTACCTACTGACATGGTATACGCGTTCGTATATTTATTTTATTTTATTTGACTAGATAAGTCAATTCTTTTTAGTTATATTCATTTATTATTGACATGATCTACTCATTACAATGTTTTTTTTAACGAGTTGTATTGCAATATGTGGTTAGCTAGCGACCTCGACAGTTGATCATAAATTATTCTTGCCTGAGCAACCGGCAGCGAGTTCGTCATGCTCCCGTAGATGTCACTGCTTGCGGTAGCGTCGGGGATCGGGTTGCCTCCATCCCTCAAATGTGGCGAGGGGGGCAATGGCTGATCTTCGCGTTATGCTCGTGAACGGTGCTGCTTGTGGTGACTGGTCGCCTTGCTGTCTATGGTTTTGTTATTGGTAAAGTAATTGTTATGTTGATTTATTTTACTTCGATGGTCCTTGTTTATCATTTGTGTGTACTTTAAGTTAATCCAATTATGCATATGTAAGGTGTCACGACCTTTATGCCTGGAGGCTTTTATTTGTGTATTAAGTTATGTAATTTTTTTCATTGTTTGTTTTTGGTTTTTCTTTTGGGTATATTGGCGTGGCTAGCTTACATATGGCAGATAACTTATATGATTTACTGTTTCGTTTTTTATTTTAATTTAAATTTTGATTACCTTATAATTGTATAATTCAATGGTTTTTCTAACTGAACAGACAACTGCGCTGCTGGGGAGTTTGTTACGCCACTTCTTCTTCCCAGCTAAGCACTAGGAAGTGGTGAAGGACGGGCGTTTCGGGGGACTGTCTTATGTTATTTAGACGTTCGAAAAGTGCTCACTCTCAGCCTAATTTGAATAAATGACTTGTGATTTTGATTTTGAGCGTCTGTGTTCCCTTGGACGTATAACTCGTCAGCCTTCAAAGCAAGAGTGAGTAAGCATCTTCTGGGCTCGCTCGTTCCATCATAGACCTCACCCATCGTTTTCCACCAGGCTTGACCGAGGTCAAGAGCTGGCCTATTTAGTAATGAGAAAAAAAATAAATAAAATGTTCAAAGGGAGCACAAAGTTAGGTAAGATTTATTTTTAGTATTAAGTATCAGTGTGTTTTTTTTTTTTAATTTTACTCTTCCGATACCAAAAAAAAGTGTTTACACTCTCCAACACACATAAACACTTTTTAATCAAAAAATACACTATAAATCTGTTTACATTATTGTTTTATCAGACACGAATTTTCTTAAAAGGGCGGCGTTCCAGTCTTTCGCCTGGGGCGCCAGGAATGCTCGTGTCGGCGCTGAATTTACCGATTGCTTTGGTGGTCTAGTGGTCATATGGCCTACTTCTGAGCGTGGGGTCATGAGTAGTCTTTAAGCGGCAGTGCTTTTTTTTTTGTTCCTGCATTAATTACTCCGTAGCAGCCCAGCGTCTGGATTCGCACCTGAGCGAAGACAATAGCAGAGGGCGGGCGCTCAGAGCATCGTCAGATGTACAATATGAACAGTCGCAATTGAAATAGCCCTTTTAAAGGCATACTGCACATCACTGTAGGTACTCGGGAGCCCTGTAGTTCATCTAAGAAATACGCGCTTTATTAAGGCGATGTTCTGACGCACGCACTGACAGCTTTGAGTGTCGTAAGAAATCTGCCTTGCTACTTCGCAGGCTGCGGGACAGCCCCAACATTATCCTGCAATCTATAGCCTCCCCGGCATTTAGCTAGTGTCAATCGGACAGTACTAACATAGGCTATCATTTTGTTACTAACACTGTTACTGTTAATATTTTTCGGTCCCAGTAAATTTTCAGATCTTTTCTTTCTGGTTTTTTTTAATATAATATGCGATCATTTCGTTAACGGGTTTGATATACCAACTGTTGTTGGTAAAATTTTGAATTTTTCCTTTTAAAATTGAGACAATTTTGCACTTATCTACTCCGAATGTCATGCAAATATGGTCAGAGTGTCAGCTAGTTGGAAAAGCGCTTTTTTATCAGCTGCGTATAACTTTGTCATCCATGTACGTAAGGTGTGTAAGGGTGTATTGTGTGTCATTGTTCGAGAGGATGAGTCCTACGTCTGGTTTATCAAGTGAGTAAAGTAAATTGAGTGCCATGCAAAACTACAGTGGACTTAGAGCGTCTCCTTGAAAAACTCCACTTTGTACACAGATTGGCTCAGTAGCTACAGTCCAGGATGATTAATAAATTTTAAGAACACTGCCAATTCTGCATGGAAATTTTTAAGAAATTGTGTTAGTTGAACTTTATACAGATTAAGGCCGTGTAATAACCATATGTGCGGAACTGAGTCGAAAGCCTTTTGGTAATCAATAACCATAGTTTGAATGTCCTTCCTGCTTTTAACAGCGCTGTTCAATGTTGTAATTGCGTCAAGTTAGGTTAGTCGTTAGTAATCAGACTGTCCCTTTATACACATACATACAGCTAAAACTCACACCTTCCCATGGGGGTAGGCAGAAACTGCTACGATTATAACATACTCCTTTTGCCTCGTTTACGCCCCTTTAGATCGGCTGCAATCCGATTCATATCTTAGGGTAAGCGATTTGGTGGACACTCGAAAAAAACGATTATTACCACTGTCCACCCCCTGCTTGTCCACCCGGGTGGACAGTGTCACAACTTTTAAAAATAATGCCCACTGTCCCCGGGGGGTGGCCAGTGAGAATCATTATTAAAATAATACACTGTAGCCACCACTGGTGGACACGGCTACAACTTTTTCAAACATTTACAATGGCCACCTCCGGTGGACAGCGCCACTATTAAAACAAACATTCTCTTTGTCCAACCCTGGCTGATAGACATTTATTGAACTGTAATGAACTTAATTTTTTTGAACTTAACTTTATACAACTTTAATAATAACTTATATCTTAAAATAGCAATAAAAATCTACGTTTAAATTCTTATCCTTTTTTTATAAAAACAAAAGTAAATACTTCCAATAGTAATTTACCAATCATTGCAGTATTAATTTCTCATCATTTCCAGAAATTGTCCTACGGTTATTTGGCCATTTACAATTTCCAGTTGCGTTTCTTGATTGATCACTGAAAATATATTTCTTTTTTCGTTTGTTAGTATTCACTATATTTTGGCTTAGCTGAATTTTTCGCACAACGAAAAAAAATGCGTCTTCTTGAATAATGTTTAATGCTTGCAGCATGTTTGTTTATTTTTTACCTATTGCTTTATTCAGTTTATGGTGTCATCCTTCAACAGCATTAGTCGTGCGATGCCTTTCCCCAAACATACACCATACTTTTAAGAAGTAATCTGTCATCAACTGATCTTCTACGTATTTCCGAAATTTCAAAACATTTGCATCTGTAGTAATTCTGCGGGTTATATAAAGTCATCCGTTTGTTATTTCTGTCTCGGGTAGTAATGGAAGTACCGCAGTCAATGCTACCTCTCGAATTTTAAACATATCTTCAGATGTAGTAAGTTTTAAATCACGCCCTTTACTCCATAACGCTTTGTTGAAATGTGTATAACATCCTTTCAATATTGCTGAAGGAAATGATGATCTGATGGCCTTCATAGCTGCTTTCTCAAAGTCTATTGTAAATTGTCTAGGTTCCCATTGTGGAATCTGACTTTTAATAAAATTACATAATATAGTGTAAGACTTAACATCTCGGAAAGTCATAAAGGCGTAAATCAATGGGATTATGTTGGTACTATTTTCTGTACTGTGAACATCACCATGTAGCGAGTACAGTTGTGTGAAAGGTTCACTACAGCTTTTGAAGGTACCTACCATCACAATAAAAATCGCGAGTCTCACAAATCACAAATGTTTTGCTTCTTCAACACAAAATACTAAAATACGGTTGCCATTGTAATAGTAATCTGCCAAAAGAAATTGCTTGTACTTTTGAGGAATTTGCAATTCTTCTACATTTCTGCATTGAACTTTTACCATCCCTGCAGTTTTGTTTCTATGCCTGTATAGATTGGATTTTAAACTTTGAAATGACGGTACTTTTTTGATTAAATCCATTCCGGAATCTTTGAATTGACTCACCATAACATTAAATGTTTGTGGCACGGAAGGATAATGAGGGTATTTATGTTCTGTGATAATGAGTAGAAACTACTGTCTTTGCATTGTTGTATTTTTCTTCCAGGATGTTTTTGGCGAAATCGGGTGGGCAATGATGCGGTTGTTCTTCAATCATATTAAGGACCTATTGAAAAAAAAATATTGTAAAAACGTCCATTAAGATTTGTAAAATTTCGATAGACATTCGATTTGAAAAGCCAGTACCTACCTAATTTACTTTTTATTTTAGCCATATCTGTCCAGTGGTTATGGTGTGACACTACGTAACAAACATCCAAACATTCACATTTATTAATAATATTAGAAGGATGTACAATTAGATTGTAAGAATCATAATGCCAAATTTTAACTCACTTTTATTTTAATTCGTCCTCTGCATTTCTCCTTTCTACTAGTGCACTCCCATATTACTAAACCACTTTATATCTGCGCTTCACAATGTATTCGTGACCTGCGTGCAATATAAAATCTGACCACCTTTTCTATAGACGTACGAAAACTGAAATTTTCCTGAAGAACTGCTGCCGCCGTTATTTAGCTCAGACATGGCTGGTTACGAGGCAAGGGATCATACACTCGTTGTTGATAAGTAAAAGTTTGCGGAACTATAAACTAAGTTAAAACTACCCTCAAAAATTTTTTTTTGAAGATGTACCTAACTATTTTAAAATAGGTGAACTAATTAGAACTAGACTGTATATAGATACAGCATTACCATAATATGAGGAAAATAAATCGTCTATAAATAAATTTTTTAATTATGACATAGAACAATTGTTAAAATAAATAAATGTCTGTAATCAGTATCAGCCAGGGTTGGATAAAGAGAATGTTGGTTTTAATAGTAGCGCTGTCCACCGGAGGTGGCCATTGTAAATGTTTGAAAAAGTTGTAGCAGTGTCCACCAGGGGTGGCTACAGTGAATTATTTTAATAATGGTTCTCACTGGACACCCCCCGGGGACAGTGGGTATTATTTTTAAAAGTTGTGGAGCTGTCCACCCAGGTGGACAAGCAGGGGGTGGACAGTGGTAATAATCGGAAAAAAATAATTAATCACTCTTAAGTGACAATCAATTTAATACAAATACAAAACTAGTTGTTCTGCTTCGACTCCTTAGCATTTTGGAGAGCTTGCGTCAAATACAGTTTAGCAAGACTCTGGGAGCAGAACTGGCTTATATGTTGGCTGTAAGTGTTGATCTGTCCAGCGACAATCATAGGGTTGAGCCTAGGCGGAACGGGGTGGGGCTTGAAGAGTTTGTTCACGTCTTCTTCAGGTAGTGGAGGCTCATCCTTAGCCGCTCTGGCTAGGTTTTCTTGTGTCCTCTTGGCCAACCAGCGGTGCTTGTCTTGCTGCTGACGGACCACCAACTGTTGGTATCTGTTGAACTTGATAGCTTCTTGGTTGAGTTCGTCGACACGCTCCATTAGGCTGCGGAGTTGGCCTGTGAAGTAAGAGAGATAATGTGATAACTACTATGTGAAAGTTTACAATTTCAGCAGTTCAGTATCATCACTTCTTTTCTAAAAGTGAAGGTTTGTCTCAACGGATTTACAGTATAGACCTTGTGTCGGCGTCCGGTGACGAAATAAATAGCGTAAAACAAAAGCATGGTCCCCCGCCATGGTGAGGCGTGTTGGTCCGTAACTCGCCTCACCATGGCGGGACCATGTTCATTATATTGAGTTGTGTTCACAAGGCATCCACGTTGTGTTCACAAGGCATACACATTGCCTTGCCCACTCTTAAGGTTCAGACGATTGATCAATCTTACGAGAGCATGAGCATAAATACCTCACATAATCAGCCTATTATGTTCCCACTGCTGGGCCACAGGCCTCTCTGTAAGAGTTAGTGGGCCGTATTCCACCACTCGGGCCCAGAGTGGTTTGGTAGATGTCACATGTCTTCGACTTTTTGGTTCAAAGACATGCCGGTTTCCTCATGATGTTTTCCTTCACCGTTTTGAGAGCAGTTGTGATGAAATATTTACACAAAGTAAAGCGCGGTCGTAGGTTCAAACCCAGAAGAACCTACGACTCGTAAGTCGCGGCCGTTATCACTGGGCCACCTCAAATACCTCACAGTAACTGAAAACTCAAAAGCGCTTTTCTCCTATTTTTTTATAGAAATTTTATAACTATTGTAAATCTCTCTAAATCTCTATTGTATTTTGCTTGTGACTGGTTCTTACGACGTTGCTTTCAACTTCAATGTTATAATCATAATTGTTTATTTGCTAACACATTTAAATACGTATAAACAACACGTATAAATAAGGTGTTTCCAAAATTTGTGATCCCTGTAAAATCTACCTTAAATTAGGCATGCATGCAAACATTGAAAATAAATTGTTAATAAAATTAACTCGTCAGTCAAATTAAAAATGTCATTGAAACCAGGCAATATAATGTCAACAAGCACACAATGTCAAATATTAAATCTGAAGTGTCATCTAAAAATCTTTAATTGAATAACTTATCAAGTAATAGGTCTGTCAGTTTCTTTTTAAATATTTCTGATGATTAATTAATAGATCAGCGACCCAAGTTGCAGAATATTTGTCTGATGTTATTTTCGCTGCTCTGGGCAAAATGCATACAATATTATTAACCTCATGCTATTTACGGACGCACTCATTAGTACCTCATTACAGTAATTTTTATATTCTACTAATAGTGGTAAAAGAATATATTTCTAGTATTCATCTGCATCCTACCTAACAGAATGAAGCCAACACCCAACATAGTTGAGAAAAGGCTAGGCAGATTGAGTGGTAAAATAAAAAAACCCACCTTCCAATACTGAAGCAGTTCCCAAATCCAGGAACTTCGATCCCTCTTCCTCTGGAATCATCTCGGAGAGCTCTGACATCATGATGTTGGTCAGGGGAGAGTTGCGGATCACAATGGGCACCTCGATGAAAAGGCTCTCATAGCCTATCTTCAGGTTACGGAGAGCTTCTGGGGTGTAGTCACCTTCCTTGTACATGGCGATGGCCTGGAATGGATTGATAAAGAATTATTAGGTGTGATCATGTCATTTTGTGGACCAACCTCAGTTGACGTTCAAAAAAAAAGAAGAATTGAATATAATAGGTTGGGGAAAAAGTTTCTTCGCATTTTTAAGAAAATTCAAAACATTTTTTAACATAGTTTATTTACATTTAACTAAAGTATGTAGGTACCATTTTGTTCGATAACTTTTTGCCATCTTGTAGGTAGGGACATGATCCCATTGCTATGGAAATTTTGGGATTTCTGATCAAAATACCGCGACAAGTGGTCTGGCAGTCCTCTCGTAAGAATTCTGAAGAGAACGAAACAGGTGGAAACCTGAAGGTGCAAGGTAAGGACTATACGGCGAATGCATTAACACATCCCAGCCAAACTCTCTTAATTTTTGCTGAGTGGCTAAAGATGTGTGAGGTCTAGCGTTATCATGATGAAAAACCACACCCCTTCTGTTGATTAATTCCGGCCGCTTTCTCTCAACTTCTTGCTTTAATCTCATCAGTTGTTCGCAGTAGAGTTCAGAATCGATGGTCCTACCTGGAGGTAACAGCTCATAATGAATAATGTCCTTCCAATCCCACCACACACACAGCATCACCTTGTTGCGAGTTAACCCGGGTTTCGCCACAGTCTGTGAAGCCTGACCGGCCTTTGACCACGACTTGACTTTTTCGCACGTTCTTGTCGTACGTGATCCACTTTTCAGCACCAGTTAAGCTTCTTCAAAAATGGTTCGGTTTCATTACGTCGTAATAAAGAATCACAAATGAGTACACGGTTCATTAGGTTACTTTCAGTGAGCTCGTGAGGAACCCAAATATCGAGCTTTTTTGTGTACCCAGTTTTTTTCAAATGCGCCAAAATTGTTTTGTGGTCAATTCCCAGTTCTTCAGCTACGTCGTAACTACTGATATCTCCACTAACTATCTTGCTCCACTTTTTAAAAAATGGCATCCATTTTATCCGTAATAGGGCGACCAGAGCGACGTGCATCTTTGACATCAAAATTTCCGGATTGAAAACGCTAAAACCAAATTTGTGCTACTCTCACAGACACTGCACTAGGTCAATAAACATTGCAAATTTTTTTCGCGGCTTACGTTGCATTTTTACCTTTTTTGTAGTAAAATTTTAAAATGTATCAAATTTCTTCATTAGATTCACTCATCTTGACAGTACGAAAAACAAATAAAAATCACACATTTTCCTAATTTGAATTTGGAATTATGTTCTTTAAAATTTAAACTTTCAATGATACCAAAACCAGCCAGATACAAATAGTATAGCCAAAGAGATTTTATTACAAGTTCATACATACTATAATGTGAAAAGACTTTTCCCCAACCTAATAGTTGCCCTTGCCCATAAAAAAGTTAATTTTGTACAGAGAAAAATGGGATAGAAACTTCTCAAAAAAATGCTTTGCCCCATATCTTTGTGGTGATTTTGATCCATTACTTTGTTTTTTAAAGGCAACGCAACGCATTCCAAATCTCCTTCATAAACTATGTAAATTTTTTATGAACCAACGACTACTACAGGCGGGCTGTGTAGTGTGCGAAAGAGATGCAAGAAGGATTTAAAACTTAGGCTATAAAACTTACTTTAAGACTAATCTTTAATTAACTTTATCTTTTAAAAATACTGAATTTTTATTCAAAATTTAAATAAGTTCTACGTTAATAAAAATACCTTATTAATTAATAAAATACAATATACCTATTTATTATTTACAAAATTATATCCTAACTTAACTAAAACTATTCACAATTTAAAATATCCCCGACTGGTAATGTACACAAGAGACTGTCAGCATTACCACATTGTATGGCAATGCTTAGCCTCGGGCCAAGGTTAAAGCCAGCCCTTGGGTCACGGGAAGTGTCAACCAGCTGTTTTGAAATTTCCTTAAAGAGACCATGAGCACTCAGACCCTACAGTAGAATAGTTCCCTATCATTTATTGAAATTGTCTCCAACGGACCTGAGGAGTCAAGCGGTAAGCCTTCAGTGTCAAGAAGCCTCGTGCAGACTTCTTGGTGTCATACCTGAGGAGTCAAGCGGTAAGCCTTCAGTGTCAAGAAGCCTCGTGCAGACTTCTTGGTGTCATAGATGACGACCACACTCTCCTCGATGGAGGTCTGGTAGTGGTATTGCGACTCAAGCAGCGACTGGCTCAGGAAGTTGCCGACGTCTGCACTCTGGTACCTGAAGAAAAGAGTATGTATTTCCTTAGTATTTTTTTACTTTAAAGGCGAAAGCGCCAGAGTAGCCCGCGATATTAAACGTTTTTTTTGCAATTTTAAGGTCAGTATCAGGTTTTATGTTGATCTCAAAATTATTTGTAGCGGTACCGAACCCGTACCCGACGGCCGCTGCGCGCCCTCCACACCACTCAGCTCAAAGAAGCGCGCCACTACGGGCATTTCTTATTCTATTTTCTATACGCTGATCATTGTTCTTTACGGTTTTATACCTATTTTAATACAGTCCAATAGTTATTTTATCACAAAGCCCGATTGAGCCCATTCATGCTAAATGCTCTCGTTATAGAAGACCCCGAACAAAAGCCAGGATTTTTACCACTACCACCTCTGATGTTGACTGTTTTTATTGGTAGGTAGGTGGAACCTATTTAACAATTAAATATTTTTTTCAACATGATTCTGAACTTTTTCAGCCTATAATTCATACTACAACTTATAATTCTAGCCATACTTTCGAAAAACTGGGTTATATAAAATTAGTAGGACAGCTACTAATTTTATAAATGCGAAACTACTGAACTACGGAACGGATTTGGAGAAAATTTGGCACACAGATAGTTTATGACCTGGATTAATAAATGAAAAAAAAAACCCAGGAGTACTTTCCCGTGGTGTAATTTCGAACCTCCACCCAGGCAAAAGATAGTATATTATAAATGTGAAAGTAACTCTGTCTGTTACATTTTCACGCCTTAACGGCTGGACGGATTTGGATAAAAATTGGCACACAGGTACATGACCATTAGGACATAGGATACTTTATATCCCAGTAGTACAATCCTGTGGGATAATTTCCGACCACCGGCAAAGCCGCGGGTTAAGTTAGTAAATAAATATTGTCCCTTACCATCCAACATGAAAATGATCAACATTGACACGGCGCAGTCTCCTCATCATGTCGAGCTGGTACTCCTCCTCGTCCATGGTGTCATCGTGCTTCGGGAATGGGAAGCAGTTGGTGATCTCCAAGCGGTTCTCCACGACCAGGCCGAGCAAGGCTCCTTGAGCCACCTCCATATTGCTGCATGATTCTTCATGGCAGTGTTTCACTATTTTCATAACAGCCTGAAAGTTTATAATGGGATATTGAAAACCATTGAAAGACTCGCACTAAAAAGCTGGTCTGGCTTAAAAAAAAACAATTGAAAATAGTCTTATTCTATCTGTGTGCCAAATTTCATCCAAATCCGTTCAGCCGTTTTGGCGTGAAAGCGAAATGTTAGGATTAGGTTTACCACTTGAGAATGGCTTGACCGATTTGGCAATATTTTTTGTGTTTATGTCTGTCAGGACAAGGTTTGTGTGAGAGAAAAAAATTGGAACAGCCTAAACCACTGGAGATAAGACATGAAATTCACCCGAGCGTCACCAGGCATTAACACCTAGTTTAGTATAATAGTTATTGTAGTACCAAGTGTAAATAGTTGCATAATAATTTAATATTGTTAATGAAATCCTGTTGAAGCATAAGTAATTTAGAAAATCTTTGTGGAAACCAGAATATCATACTTTCGTAAACAAAGAGTTTAAAGAAAGAAAGATAAAAAAGGCTATGACAACACTGCAATAAGTTATAGTGCACTCTTTACAGTTAGCTGTTTGCCTACAAAAGAGCCTTTCTGTCTGTTTACTCAACTTATCATGTCCATAATTTAATGTATAAAAACAAAACAATAACAGCCCACAGGCATAAAAAACATATATTATAAATTTAATGAAGCATTCATTACTGGTGTGATAGTGGTTTATTATTTCAGTACTTAGGATTTATGAAAGAATTCACTTCAATGGGGATAGAAGCAAAATCTAATTTCTATTTGAAATTAGCTGACCAGTAGCCATGTCCAAATTTTTATTCCTTACAAAAGTCCCATAGAAACAAGGATGTTACCAAATTTACTTTCCATAAAAACCTAATTTGGACTATTACGAACTTTTTAATTATGCGCTTACCAACAAACAGAATTATCTTTTTGTTTATATGGACTATTTTCTGAGGTCAAAGGTCTCCTCTGATCATAAAAACACGCCATTATAGAGAAATAACAAAGTATTGTTTGATCAGTGTTTGTTACTTCTGATCAAAAAAGTTTTACTGAATATCTATTCTGTAGCAATGCTAAATGGTGATGCATAGCTAAAAGTAATGATGAGCAGCAAACAAAGAATGTTGTTTTTCGTTTCTACTTGACTGTCATAGATTAATAAACAGTTAAAGTTAGCCAAATACAGCTATCATAATTTATTCCAGTCACATAGAATGTGTCATTGCTATTTCAATTAATGATCAGCTCATCAGGCTCACCCACATGATGCAGAATTTCTGATGTTATCATTGTTTACAAAACAAGGAGCTTTTTATAGTTTTTATGATATTCTAACATACTAAAATTAATCCAGCATAAAACATGCGAAATACACAGTTTCCAGATACTAATGTATCCTGCCAAAGTTACTCAATGTCACACAGTGAGATCATCTCTTTAACCGTCTGCCGGCAGTCGGGTCACCGAGGTAAATGTCCGAATAGAGTGTGTGACTCATACTTTACAAACTTTCACATTGTAAACAAATTACTTCTAATAAAACTGTACATTCACCAAATTTTATATTAATATGGGAAATTTGCGAAGCAATGAGTTTTTCGCAGTAATAGTCGTGTAAAACATGTTTGTAGTGGAGAGTTTTGGATGCCTAATTTGATTTCCAGGAAGGGAATCATAAAATTTATGTTCAAAACATAACCTATACAGTTCATCATATACGAATTATAAAATCTGGTAAAATAAGAATATTATGCATCATAACATCAAGCAACACTTCATCAACACGTTTATCATGACAAATAATGCGCAATTACAGCACAAACTGTAAAAACAGAGAATACATGACGTGTCGACGAGGAACAGGTACAACTATTGCTAACATCCCAAGCGTAGATTTTAATGTAAAGATGCTATCTATATCACTAATTGTGTACTTACCAATCCATCGCACTGAACGTACGATATAGTGGCTTCAGTTTCAGCAGGAACGCGCCTAGCAGGCCCACTACGGTTCGCCATTTTTATGAAAGGTTAGTTAGATTTTGATAATTTTGACATTTTTCATCTCAATGTTACCATCACGAAATAAAAATAACCACAGATTTACTAGAAATGCTACGCGTTGTGGCACGAGTTGTCCCACAGAGTACATTTTACTTGAGTTGTCCGAAGGCTACGTTTGCCGCGGTCGGTTTCTGGTTGGGTGTCCATCCATTACACGTGACCTGCTGCTGGCCTCGGCTGTCATTTGAGATCTTTGACCGTCGTTACGGATAGTCAGCAGCCCAAAAGTCTAACAACAGATACGGGGATCGTGCTACCCAGTTCAACTGTCGTAACTGGGCGGTGAAGATCAGATAGGATCAATTGGGAAAAGGCTAGGTCTAGGCAGATTGATACGCGTTTTGATTGTTTTCACTATTGTTATCTGTTCCAAGTTCCAATTATTTTATTCTATCTTGTCTTTCAAATAATCAGCTGTCAACTGTCAATTTTATTATTTGTCAATCACAAGCAATCAAAAGTTAAAAAATCTTATCAAACAATAACAAAGATAAATAAATCAGTGTTTTCGTAGTTAACTAAAATATTCAGTTGTCAATGTATCATAAAGTGAACAGCTCCATTCAACAACGTAATATGTGCGACTTCGACTTGAGACAGTGTGCATTAGTTCTTCCGCCCTGATTTAAATCGATGATACTCCTACTTTCAATCCAATGAAGAAAGGAATTGATCAATAAATAATGAGTCAGCATAATTTCTGGAGAGGACTAACACCGTTGAACGTGCCATCGTCCCAGCAAGTCCCTGATAAAATTGTAAAACTATGTGCTCTGGGCACAGACTTCATTGTGTTAGGAAATGACCATGGGCTTTATCTGTGCGAAACTGTGGAGGACTCCTTAAACTTTAGAAAAATCAGTGGCATTTCAGCAATAGACATATCATATCATAATGATATCCTTTATATTATAGATGTACATGGGCGGCTGTTAAAGACAAATGCTAGTTTTAAAAACAAAGAAGAAATTATTGTTAAAGAGGATGCCAAATGTTGTCCTCATGGTTTTAAAAGTTCCAGTTATAAAGTGAAGTTTAGAAATGTAGTTACAAGTGATTTTGGACAGCTGTTCATCAGCAGTGATGGGCAGCTGTGGGGCTCCGGTGCTATGCCCCAACTTTCTATAGACACCAGTAGTGTTAAGAAAATTCCATTTTTTGAAGGAAGGACTGTGTATAGTGCTTCTGTGGGTCAAAACTTTGCTGCAGTGGTAGCTAGAAAAAATGTCAGACGGTCTGGCAACTGTGATACAGAGAGTGATAATGATGATGAGGAAGTGTTTGCTTCGAACTGCTCACAATGCCAGACAATAATAGGCCTAGCATCCCCCGCATCCGTGCCATCTCTTTCAGAAACCTGCCCTTTAGGTGTTCAAATTAGTAAGTCTAGTGAAGATTCAAGTAGTACTACAGCCCCTCAAACTGATGTTCATATTGATGCTCATAGTTTAACAGAAGATTCTAGTCCCTCATCTGAGGAATCAAAAATTGCAAGGACAAACTCACATAAAAACACAAACTTAGAAGAAGATCCCAATTCTCAAGATGCTAAATCAACAGAAGATGGTGATGACCAGACAGATAAAGAAAGTGAAACAGGTGAGGCATGTGGAGACAAAATAAACAATATATTTATTAACACAGATGCTGCTAGACAGTTTCTGAGTAGACAGCTCTCTTGGGTATCAGCTGGAGAGGACTATTTAGTAGAATACACAGAGAAACCTACTAGAATAATAAAAGAGAATGTATCAAACCTTACCAACTTTGTTTATGAAGGAGTAAAAACTGTAGGAGACAAAGTGGCGACATTATCACGACATGTTAGTGGTAGCAGTGATAATAATGATACTGTGGAAATGCAAATGAAAAGCCACAATGAAGAATTAAATTCTTTAATGTATAGCTGTACCTCTAACTGCAATCCAGAGGATTTGCATTTTTCCACAAGCACATTAAGCAGTGAAAAGGAATTTGAAGCTGCAAGGAAAACTGAGAACCTCAAAAACATGACTAAGCTTGGTAAGAATATTTTAGCTACAGAATTATGGACCTGGGGCGACATATCATATGGGCAATTAGGTGTAGGTGATACAATGAAAAGAATAAAACCAATGGTGGTCATGACATTGTCAGGATTTGGACTTCAAAAAGTATCTTGTGGTAAATGGCACTGTTCAGCTTTAACATTAGATGGCAGACTCTTCATGTGGGGCTACAACCAATTTCATCAAGTCAGTTTTGATACCAGAGAAGACAAAAGTGGTCCTAAACAATTCACAGAAAATTCTGACAGTGATAGAGTAAGAGACATGATAGCTACTGATCACCACACTTTGGCATACACTCACAATGAAAATATATTCTACATGGGTAAGCATACTGAGGGGTACACAGACTCTATTGTTAATTTAAATGTCAAGAAAGATCAAGATGAAACTGAAAATAAAACAGATTTGACTGTTAAAATTACTGATTCACAAAATTATACAGCCAAACCCCAAAATATGTGCTACCATTGGAGAATATTATCTTCTGGAAACATCAGCTATTGCTCGATAGAAGAGACGTCCATATGTCCAGAATTTCAAGATTTGTCTATTGCTCAAAGATATCTAGAGGAAATGCTTTTGATATATCATAATCTAGTTAAACCTTTTCTAAAGAAAAGTAAAGTTGTAACTGCACATTCCAATATTTACGAAACAGTTTGTGATATTTTTGGTGACATATTAAACATAACTGCTCTGAATGTTCTCTCGATGTGGCAGTACGCCGAGAAGCATATAAACGAATGTGATATTTCTTTGATAAAAAATTTAGAAGAGTTTATTTATTTGTACAGAAAGTATTACGTAGCTGTAAGCAATTTGATAGTTATCGGCGGTTTCGCGCAGATTAACAGTGTTGTTGATGTCCCGTCTGCTGTGTATAGTTTGTTTAGCGACCAGCTCCCGACTAACAAACAGAAGAATAATAAAAAGACTTGGGAAGCCATAGTAGGGCTCGCGTTCGTACAACCTTTAACAAGATTGAGCTCTTATAAATGCATAGCTCAATCGCTATTGAGATACAAAACAAAAAGAAAAAATGTAGACGCGAAGACGAATATAGATGAAAGATTAAACAAAGTTATAGCTTCTCTGGATTCTTTGATAGAAGAACAGGAAAAGAAACGGAAGGAAGCAGACGTAACAAAGTTATTTTGGGAGACAGTAGGAAAGAGTCTTGAGCAGTACCGAACGCCTGAACGAAGGCTAGTTAGAGAATCGAAATCTCGGCAGCTGAATTTGGTGAATCCGGGACGATTTTCGTCGCACTGGTTTATTCTGTTTAACGATTTATTCGTGCACGTTAGTGGAAGTACACCAAACTCGCATCCTTTAGAAACTTTATGGGTTGAACCGATACCGAATACGGACTCCCTCCAAAACGTCATTCAGCTCACGACGCCCGAAGAGTTGATATCAGTTGCTACCACTACAGAACAGGAGAAAACGGAGTGGACGCATTCTTTGAACACTTCAATAAGACTTGTGTTAAACAAAGACAATTTCAAACCACCCGCTGTGAGGACTGCCAGTCACACCTTTTCAAATAGAAATGCTTTTTACAAAGAAGCGAAGTACACGGGAAGATGGTTGGATGGGAAAATCCATGGCAGTGGAAAGGTGGAATGGCCTGATGGGAAGCTATATGTGGGCCAATTTCAGCTGAATGCATTGTGTGGACATGGAAAAATGGAAATGCCAAGTGTAGGTAAGAATTCTAAAGTATTTACTTGATTAATTTATTTGCATGCTGTATTATTTTTTACGGAAATGTGCATCATAATGGCTACAGAAACGAGCCTAAACCAAAACACGTGATTATCCCATCCGCAAATCGCAGTTTCACAGATAAATCATTTCTGCTTTCGTAGATATAAAAGGTTATCCACATTTTTATTAAAGCCAATTGCACCCTGCAAAGCTTATGCATAGCAGCCCATAGCTGCACCTAGGGCTAGTAGTTATGCCTGGATCTATACCTGATTATCACTTTATACTAGGTCCTATTCCCAAAACTTACGTTCCTCAACTTTCGCTCTCGTAATTTCGCCGAGGAAAACCTGATCTTCCTTAAAAGGCATCTTACCTACATTCCATATCAATCTAGGTAGTAATGGTACGTCAGTACTATTATCTATTATGTGGTAATGGTTTGTAAAGCTTGGTATTTCAATATGAGCATTTTTCCTTTTATTCCATAGTCATTTAAGCTGATCGGTTTATGAATAGGTACGAATTCTTGACTCGAATAACTGAGTCATAATCATTTCGAAAGCGCGAATTCTTGTATTTGTGTGACTTATGAATGATTACGATATTAATCATCATAATTTACAATGAATGGTAATAGGTATTTACATACTTAGTAGACATTGACCCATCATTATTGAATATTATAAACTCGAAAGTAACTGTCTGTAGTACCTTTTCACTATACATATAAATTTTCAAATTTGGCAAAGAGATGGGGAAGGATAATGGATACTTTTGGTTCCGATAGCACATTATAAGTACGCAGACATGTATTTTCAACATAAACTCAGTTACCCTCTACTTGCGAATCAGTATTGCGGTTTGCTGGCAGTTAGCAGGTAAATCACCAAATTAACACTATGGATTTAAACATTTACATTAATATTAAACAGTTTAATTAACTCTAGGTAACTGCCCACCCCTATGTACTGGATTTTCAACGCACTGGTTAGTGCCTGATTGATATGCGGGTTTTCAACACTCGGTGAATAGCCAAACATTGAATAATCCAAGAAAGTGCATCCCAGCACGTCAAAATATCGCGGTGGGATTTTATCGCGCACTGGATTTTCAACTCTTGGTGTTATCCCTAGCATTGAGAATCTAACAAAGTGCAAAGTGTCCACGCACGTCGAAAAAACACACATTTGGATTTTCAACTCTTGGCGATAAGCAGTGCATTGGAGATCCAATGCACGAAAAAATATCGCAGTGTTATTTTTACGTTCGTTCAAACGTATGCTAACTTTGACGCACTGGGATGCACTCTCTTGGATTCTCTATGTTTGGCTCAACACCAAGAGTTGAAAAACCGCTATGAAAATCGTCGCGTGGGCGACATAGCCTAGGTACTATGGCCTATGGCGGAAAAATAATGTATTGTATTAATTACACTTATTATACAGCGACGAAATATCAATTTAAATATATTGTGACCAATCAGAAATCATCTAGAAGACAAACACGTCTATCATCATAAATACTGAGGGACGTAGTCTAACGCCTCAAATAATTATTAGAGTGTCGAAGCGCGAACGGTGCTGCTTAGACGTGTGTTTGCAGTAATTAGCTAATTACATCGTAATCTATTGTGTACGAAGCCGCCGGCCGCTCGGCCGAACCGGTTATCGCTCGCGCAATACAAGCGAGATTCATAATGAAGATTTAATCAGTGCAATTACTAAGGAGGACGAAGAAAATACACATTTAGAAGACATAACACAATTATTTGAGATTGAGGGTAATGAGACTTATAAGAGGGATTACGGATCTACGTGTTACTTGCAAAGATACATTTCCTAAGCAATTTGCACTTGCTAAATTATTTAAGCATACAAATCCGTATAAAATTACTGCCGAACTTGATAATGCCGACAGCGCTGAGAAGTTAGTGAACTCAGAATATTTTAAAGGATTAGGGTGGAGGTTCCAGCGACCTTTTGAAGTTGGTTTATCATATGGAGTCATAAAAAATATTGAGCTAGACATTTCTGAGGATGAGCTACTTTCATGTCTATCAAGTACATGCAAGGTCGTAAATGTGAGACGCCTACAACGAAGAGACGGAGAAGCAACCAGTTGGATCGAAAGCGAAACATGGAGAATAGGATTTAAAGGGCCATCGTTGCGCTCTTATGGTACTCATTTACGAAATGAGAGTGCAGGTTGAACCTTATGTTTTTTCTGTTACACAATGCTCCAAGTGCTGGAGGTACGGTCACTCTGCTAAAATGTGTCCAACCACGAAAATTGTATGTCCGAAATGCGGAGGTAAACACGAAAACTGTGAAACGATTTCTTCTTAAGTGTGTTAATTGCACAAATAATCACATGGCATTGGACAGAACTTGCCATGTATACATAAAGGAAAATGAAATACGTACTATTATGAGTGAGCTTAATGTTTCCTATAGAAAGGCATTGGATATATATGTCCTTCCTTCTGCAGCCTCCTACGAAACAGAAGTTAATAGGCAGACACCTTCCTATGAGACAGTACCAGTTACGCAAGCACCTAACTCTAGTACAACTATGTCACCTGTGTTACAGTCGAAAGCTACATTCGCGCAAAAAACAGCACGCCCAGTACCACGTAAAGAATCAGTATCCACCCAAAAAGATACCACAAACGGACAAGAAACCAAAAATGTGTCACAAATGGACAACACACAGACGGAGAAAGAAGAACAAACAATAAAGAAAAATAAGAAGAAAAAACATGAAAAGAAAACGCCCCAATTTGAAGCTACCCAAACTCAGGAGTGTTATATGGACTTTCAGGAGGATACGTGCAGGGGAGACGTAACTGAGGAAGAGGACGATAGTAAAAAGGAGGATTCTGAAGACGATAATTCATTTGGATGGCTGATAGATATAATTAAATATATTTTATTTGTTGTTGTTCAAATCGCAATGGAGAGGGTGAGTCGCAATTCTAACTCATAAATCCATCAAGGCGCAGCAGTGTCATCCTATTATTTCAAATTCGCTTATTGAGATGGTCCATGTCAAAATCATTAATTGTAACTCCATTCAAAACGTAATTTAAATTTATTGCCCACCTAACGTCCGTACTACACAAAATGACTGGGACTCGTTGTTTGCTGTAGCCAATTCTAAAACTGTAATTTTGGGAGATTTTAATGGCCATCACTCAAGTTGGTCCACGAAAACAGATCTAAGAGGTACTCAAATTTTTGACTCCTTAATTGACCACAATTTCGTTACCTTGAATGATGGGACTACTCGTGTAAAGCTAGTTACTGGAATTTTGCAAAAGTCGGCTCCTGATTTATCTATAGTTTCTTCAGACGTATCATTGCTGTTTGATTGGACCATAACTAATGAGTTTTCAATTTGATTATCATGTGGTCACTGCCTAAGGAGTGACCTACCCACATGATTATCAAATTGAAAACGTTGGATAACTCTGTACCACGTATCGTAAAAAAACGAATCTTTAAAAAAGCCGACTGGGTAAAGTACCGTAATTCTGTTCAAGAAACACTAGTTGATTGTGCATTGCCTGAAAATCCCCAAGAAGCGTATAATTTCTTTCTAGATATCATCAACAGAGCCGCTGACGCAAGCCAAAATCCCAGTAGTCAATTTAAACCGAAACCTTATTGGTCTCCAATACTATCTAAAGCGGTGGCGAAAAGACGATTAGCTTAAACGGACTTCAGAAAAAACTCAACTCCAGATAACTTACAAAAATTTCAAGACAAAACTCGAGAATCTCAAAAACTAACTAGAGGTGCTCGTAATGTGGGATTCCGTAAGTTTTGTTCTTCAGGAGCTTGACAAATGTGTTAAATCTAAAGATACCGCACCGGGTAGCGATGATATTTTCGATGGTTAAAAATCTTCCGGACATTGCTAAGAATATTTTGACACAACTTTATAACTTATTTTTTTCTTTAAGCTTCGTTCCTGAGCAATGGCGCTAAGTACGCATAGTACCAATCCCCAAACCTGATCGAGATTTAACTTTTAATTCCGCAATAAGACCTATTTCCTTAATGTTCTGTTTATGTAAAATCTTTCATTCCGTTATTAATAAGAGAATTGAGTGGTATTTGGAAAGTGGAGGATTTTTGTCTGATGAGACTGTAGGTTTTAGGAAAGCGCGTTCATGTTTAGATAACTTAAATTTACTAACGTCAAAAATACAAATTAATTTCTCAAAAAAGCTTGTTACGATCGGATGTTTCCTTGATATTGATAACGCTTACAATAACGTTGACGTCACTACTCTTCTGTTAACCTTGGACCAACTTGGTGTGGGAGCACAATACTGTAGATATCTATGGGAGTTTCTTAAAGAAAGATATATAACAATTAATACCGTCACTAGAACGGCCAGAAGGGGCTTGGCACAAGGTGATCCCTTGTCGCCACTGTTATTTAATGTCGCGACCATCCGTATTTGTAAAGCAATACCTGGCTCCGTGTCTATCTCGCAGTACGCTGATGATTACGTACTATATATAACTTCTGAAAACTCAGATGAAGCTACCGCTGAGTTACAGGATGCGTTGGATATCTTATGTAGTCAATTTGATAGTAGAGGTAGTTTTAAAAAAACAACACCCATTCGAGTAATGGAGAGTGAGTTATGCCTACAACCGTTATATTTACTTCGACGATTCCTGGCTTAAAACGAAAGCCTTGCAGGCAAATACTGTTGGTATCAACTCACTTTCCGACCTATCCACACTGTGTAATAATTCTTCATAACGCGAAACAAAAGAATCCCCCTGTTGATCTCGGTTCATGACTCACTGCACACTTTAAAAGTTCATTGCAGTAATAAATTAGATATGTTTTCCCAGAATACATGGGTTAGTAGTATAGATAGCAACGATTTTATTAAACGCGACGTAAGCTTTATGACCCAACCAAAAAGGCATTACAGTCCTGTTAGCTTAAGAAACTTATTCATTGAGTACATTACTTTCGAATACTTGGCATACTTTAAGATATTTACGGACGGATCTAAGGACCAGTGATGGTGTGGTGGCCGCCTTTTATGAGTCTGAAGGAAATTCAATGAAGTTTCGAATTAATGACAGTCTGTATAAAACGGAAGCGGAACTGATTGCGATCGCAGAAGCTCTGTCGTATGTAGAATCAATTCATCAGAACAATATTGTCATTCTCACAGACTCCAGAAGTTCGCTCCAGCACTTGGCTCGGTGTAGACACATAGTTCTTCAATGGATTCCATCACATATCGGAATAAGAGGCAATGATATTGTTGATTTACTAGCCAAGCAGGCCATATGTGATGGAATTCCTGTTAACTTTCCTCTTTACTTTACTAACTTTATACCTAATGTCAAACAGGATTGTTATTCGCTTTGGAAAGAGTACTTTAATAAAAGATCACTAGAAAAAGGAATCTGGTACAAAACGGTCCAACCGCATCCATTGAACTCACCGTGGATAGATAATCAGCTGTTGAACAGATGTGATACTGTTATCGCACTGAGACTTCGTTCCGGACACATTCCGTGTAATAAGTTCTTATATCTAATGTCAAAATCAACAACGACAAACTGTGGTTTTTGTAATAATTCCGTTGATGATGTTTATCACATATTAACCGAGTGTGTCCGCAACTAGGAATTTAGGAATAGCTTAGATTGTAGGATAAGTGAGATAGGTTACTGTAATAGTGTTCTGGCTGTGCCACTTTCTGATGCAGCTAGATTACTTTACAAACTAGCTATGCTAAGGTTATGTTAAATAGATAAGTAAGATTTTGTTTAACCAACCAGGGCGGCATAATCGCGTGAGTGAAATAAAAATATTATTTAAGTCGGTATCTAATATGTAAGTAGGTAGGTGTACTTACCTATTGTATACTTAGGTACGTACAACAAGTACGATAGTATTAGTGCCAAGGCCAGTCTTGCGAAATTTTTACGAACCTTCGCGAATATGCTAACGTATTATATACATTGTAGGTGTTTGTTTTACGTGTATTCATACATACTTATATAACATCACGTCTGTAGCCCCAGAAGGGTAAGGCAGCGGTGTGTACCTAGAGCACAGTGTACACTCACATTTGGCCAGGTATATTTTTAAGCCCCATGGAATAGCGGCGAGCCTTTTGCCATCAACGGGCACAAATCTAGACTCCGGGCTGCTACTGAGAAGTTCCTCATGGAAAAATAACACTGCCTGACTTGGGAATGTAACCCGCAGTAGCCGTTGCGACCAACACCACCACTGTATTCAGGTCACAGAAATGTTATAAATCTACCTGACATATTATTCTGTGTGGTTCCTACCTAAGGAAAAGTAACCTTCCCTTCCATAGCTGTTGATTTTGAAAACAGTATTCTTTCTTGTCTGGAGTCCCGTAAAATTGGTCCAGTCCATAGGAGTTTTCAGACACATATGCAGAGTTGCCGGTGCCGCGCCGGTGTTGGCTGTGTTGCGGGTGATTTAAAGAATAGCATCACCCTCCCCCCCTATTTCTTTCAAGCCATTTGGACGCATTTTACGACACCCTAAAAGGCGACCAAGGGGCTTACTAGAGAATGGGCAGCAGTGTTCTTTCTGCACTTTAAAACCAAACTGTGATCGCCAACCCGCCTCGCCCGCGCCTGCCTAGCGTGCTGGTTAGGTAACTCCGATGACCGCGACGTCCCGTTCTGACTGCTAACCATAGAAACCTATAAGAGAATTTCCCCTCTGGTCGTTCATTGTATTTATTTATTTCTTTAATTTAAACGGTTTAAAACCAATTGCAAAAATTTTACATAACATTTTGTAAACACATTACACATAAAAGAGAAAATATAAACCACACACACAGTAGGCGGCATGCCGATAAAATCTGCGTCCATTTGTCCGGATACAGATCGTTTGTTGGATTAGAATCCAAGAGATCGATATGTGCGGCCAGAGTACGTGGTACTGGGGACTTAGCACGCGCGAAGGTGCGACATGGAGGCACACCAAACAACCTGTGCTTTCTGCCGCGGCAGAACCAAATTGTCTGGGACAAAGAAGCGAGCCAGCACAGAATGCAGATCAGGCACGTCAATAGTGCCACGGAGCGTCTTACAGGCTATGGTGAGCTGGTCTTTTGCTCGCCTTACCTCTAACGAGTTATATCCGAGGCCCATGTTTAGTAAAAATAAAATCAAATGCGCTTTTTGATTTGATTTTATTTAATTTTTTAAGTAAATGTCTGCATAAGGACCTTTGGGTTTATTATGACTAAAGGATAATAATTATTTGGAAATGACGATAAAAAAAAATCACGTCACGAGTTTTGACAGCGGCGGTCTCGATAACGATTCGCTTGTAATTATTATCCGGCTTAGATAACCATATAAAAACCCACACAAAAATGCGATTGATATCACCATTTTAGTAAGCCCCTGGATAACAACGTTTTCTGTGAAGTCCCGGGTTAGAAATTGTTTCTCATTGATTTATCATACAGCTACAAGAGAGACCAGAAGCATATTTATTTCTCGCTTGGAATCTCTTAATCGTTGATGTATTTACAGACATACAAACCTAAAACTTAATTATTATTATTTCTTTCGTTCGTGAATATAAATTGCTTAGCCTAGAAGCGAATCGCTTCACCACTGCGCTAACCGCATGTTATATAAAGAGCCCATTGACGCTTTTAAGTAATAATAACAAAGCAACAAACACACTCATTATTTTCAACAAAAACAACGTTCACTACCTACAAAACAACGCATAATAAATTTACAGGAATCTACGAAGGACAATGGAAGGACAACCTCCAAAACGGTTACGGTGTTATGAAATACACAACTGGCGACATTTACGAAGGATATTTTAAAGATGGCAACCCCCATGGCCATGGGATCAAAAAACAAGGGGACTTTACTTCATCATCAGCTACTATTTATACGGGAGAGTGGTTCAATGGGGTCAGACAAGGCTATGGGGTCATGGATGACATTGGAAAGGGTGAGAAGTATTTGGGTACCTGGAGTGATAACAAGAAGCATGGATGTGGCTTAATTGTGACCTTGGATGGGATTTATTATGAAGGACTGTTCATGCAGGATGTTTTGACGGTAAGTGTACAGATACAAAATTATTTCTCCAAAAGTGTACCGCATCTGATGATATTCAAAGCCAGAAAGGAAGCGGTTCATCTCCTCCAGTTAAGTCGTCGAGACCTTGAATATTTCCTTTTTCAAACACAGCGGGAATTTGTGGGCTGTCCAGCGGAATCTTGTTAAATCCATGGAAACGATTTTTTTTTACTTTTTATGGTTTCGTACCTCAAAAGGAACAACCGGACCCCTTATAGGATCACTTCGTTACCCGTATGTCTGTCTACCTATACGTATGTCTGTCTGTCAGTCTGTCAAGACCCTTTATCTCAGGAACGCGTGAAGGTATCAAGTTGAAGTTAATATAAAAAATGTAGGTCTACGGTCCCTTGGAGCTCGAATAAAATCAAGCTTCTAAGTCAACGCAATAAAAAAATATGGCGAAAATATACGGCGATATGTGTAGTTCTATGGGGTTAGTTTACACATTACTTAGAAACTAGTGTTAGTACCTAGAGCTACGAAAAACCTACACTGATTATATAATACTGTACAGATGTAAGAAATTAGTTATAACATCTGTTAAGTATTTTAAAGTAAGCCGTTTTCAATACACTTTTATTCCCATCTTCCAGGGTCACGGTGTCATGGTATTCGAAGACGGTACTCACTACGAAGGAGAGTTCAGATCAGCTGGCGTGTTCTCAGGAAAGGGGATCCTAACTTTCTCCAGTGGAGACAAAATCGAAGGGTCCCTTAGCGGAGCGTGGACGGAAGGCGTCAAGATATCAAACGCTACCATGCATTTGAACGTATCAAATCCGGTGCTGCCAACGAATAGTTCTAAACCTAAGTTAGTTGAATTTAAAGTAGATTTTTCTTTGTCTTCTGCCGTTGAAGACCTCTAAAATATCTGCTCTATAAAACAAGCTATCGTTCGCAAATAGTGGTTATACAAATATGTTTAGTGTTTTTATTTTATTTTAAATTCAACGTTGAATACAGCTGCACTGAAGTGGTCACTTATTTCAATAGTTCTAAGATTGAATTTATACGACTGATATTTCCGAAGTCCTTGAGTCGTTACTCGGTCATTACGACAAGATGGATAATTAAGGATTTTATTATCCTGTAATGTCGATGGTTCTTATATCATTTATCTGACTGATTTAAAGTTACTTAATTTAATTTAATTATTGGTTATCAAACCACTTTAAACATAATATTTATATATATATATATATTCCATTCTTTTCAGCTCATTTGGAAAACTAAGTGTAGCACCAAGCCAAAAATGGAACGCCCTCTTCCGCCAATGTTTCCAATGCTTGGGCGTCTCTGAGCCCATTCTTACACCTTCTGGCAACCATATGGCCAATGGCACGTCTGGCAACATCATGGACAACTCGAAAATCTGGCAGAATGTAGCCGTTGCCATATCGTGTTCACACAAAGAGAGGAACAAAATGTCTATGAGGAAACGAGGAAGCGATTTGGAGAAGTCTGTGGATTGCTTAGAAGTTATACCACAGTTTGGACAGAAGACACTTAATTTGGAAAGTTATGCGGAGTTACAACAATATTTGTGTATTGTGAGTTTATGTATTTTAATTTATTATATAAGTTTAGGTTTTATCCTTATTGGACCATATAAAGGCGGATTAGCTTTAATTTCTAAAATCCAAAATAAAATATCGAGAGATTGGCAATGGTAAAGATGTCAAAAAAAGGGTAAAATATAAAACAGAAAAAAATGTTGGTGATGGTTTCCTGGTGGTGCAATTTTTAATAGACTTAAAATAAACACAGATATTTCATAAATATTTCATATTTTCCAAATTCGTACAAAACCGTTAAGCCGTTTTGGCGTGAAAGCGTAACAAACAAAAAAAAAAGAAGATTTGTAGCTTTTCTCTTTATAATATTAAGTTTATAAGTTTCGATTTCAGAAAGCTCATACAAGTACCTCACTTTTAATACTTTCCACTGGCTTATCTTACTCTCTCCTTTTTTTTATCTTACTTACTTACAGCTTGCTCCATATCCACAGGCCTGCGAGTCGAGCCATCACCCTTTAGGCCAGCTTGTCTTGGGCGTAACGAACGCCTTCAACACCACATACGGTGGGGTACGGGTGCACCCCTTACTCCTCAGTCATGCAGTAAAGGAACTCAAGAGTATCACCACAAGGTTGTATCAAGTTGTGAGGTTGTTGTTCCCGGCGTTACCACCAGAAGATACTGATGCTGTACTGCCTTATAAGAAGAGAGATGATGGACAAGAATTGCACCATGAAGATAGTAATCCTATTGATGGGTGAGTCTAGGTTTTTAACTGTTTTGTTTTTGTCCTGGTCCCAAGCATCAGCCTTCCACACGCACAAAACGCCGAATATCACGCTGAATCCAGCGATGGTCTTGGGATTTTCAATGTAATATCACTGTCTCCTAAGATACAGGCCACCCCTAGTTTAGGAGACAGAATTTAATGTTTCTGGTAATATAGACAATTATTTCTTTCTCCCTTTGTGTCCATTGTTAGTTGATTAAGTCTTAGCCTATACTACTATACAACCTGTCTATGTATATATTTTTGGATCAATAAACTTATTATTATTATTATTAATATCTGTCAATCGGCAAACATCAAATGTAAAACAATGACGTGATCATTGTTTTACATTTGATGTTTGCCGATTGGCAGCGACATTGCACTTGCCAGTGTCGTGCTGTGAAAAAACGCCCATTTGCTGGCGACTCAAGTCGCAGTCGTGGGGCGTTTTTCGTTTAGAGAAATTGAACTAATGCATCTTGGAATTTGTGATCAACCTTAAAAAGCTATGTTTGCGAAGAAATAACAGGTTTGGCTACGCTTGCCGGGGTTGGTCCGGGTGACCAACTTTAGACCTCCGTGCCTCGGAAAGCAGTTTAAGCCGTTGGTCTCGGCTGTCATTCGTGGATCTTTGGCAGTCGTTACGGGTCGTCAGAAGCCCGAAAGTGTGACAACTTTTCTTTCCAAGGGGTATCGTATTACCCAGCTACTGGGTTGTGGTGGTCAGGTAGGCAGTCGCTCCATTGTAAAATACTGGTATTCAGCATCATGCTGGTAAGATTGGAAGCCGAAGCCAACATACATAGTTTGTAAAAGACTAGGCAGATAGACATACTTCGTAAGAAAATAATAAATAACTTTATTTCCAATTTTACACTTAACATGAAGGTGAAAGGTTAATACTGTGACTATTGGTTGTTCTTGACTGATAGACAAACAGACGGAGAGCAGGACAACGAAGTGATCCTCTATAAGGGTTTAGTTTTTAAGGTACGGGACCATGGGGTCTCAACTCGAACAAATAAGGCCTTGCCCCCCCCCCCCCCCCCCCCAGCTGCGCCCATGTCTAGTACCTCTAAAAATATTAGAAATTAACTACACTATCGTATTTTCCTATGCTGCACCGGTTGACGTCATCACGTCAATGCCACCTGATAACCAGGGCTGGGGCTCTGTCTCTGTATAGTGTCGTAGCAAAATGCTGAGCGATGGCCGTTTTGTTTTCTTTCTCTTTGTCATGTTTACCGCAAATTTTCTTTCTTTCTATTTACCGTTTTATTCATTGTTTTCCAGTGAAGTGGTATCAGCAGCATCTCTCCTACAACCAACCTTGCTGCCGCGAGTGCATCCTGCACTATTCGTACTGTATGCTCTCCATAACAAGAGGGAAGATGATCTGTATTGGAGAAGGCTGCTCAAGTGGAACAGACAGCCTGATCTCACGCTCATGGCGTTCTTGGGGATTGATCAGTAAGTATATAATACCAGCCTATTTTGTCCCGCTGCAGGGCAAAAGCCTCTTCTCTTACAGATATTCACAAGTATTGAGCACCTCGCTTGCTCAAGCGGATTGATGATTTCAGACTACTGGTACTACTCTTCGATGTTTTCCTTTACCGATCTCAGTAGTGTCCAAGACAAAACCATGTCTTCTTGATCAGTGAGTATACTTTGAAAAAAAATACAAAAATATTATGTGCTGTTTCATACAAATATGCAAAGGCTACCCAATACCCGGGTCGAGATCGACCAAGCGTTTCACTGACGTCAGTCGGTCGGAGTTCGGACCCGGCTAATCAAAATGTGTAAAACAGTTCTTTACTTTGCCCCAGACCCTCAAAAGGATACTTAGCATAAGCATAATCACCCTATAACGTTCCCACTGCTGGGACACAGGCCTCCTCTCTATGAGAGGTAGTGAGCCGTAATCCACCACGCGGGCTCAGTGCGGGTTGGTAGATGTCACATGTCTTCGAATTTTTGGTTCTAGGACATGCCGGTTTCCTCACGATGTTTTCCTTCACCGTTTTGAGAGCAGTGGTGATTAAATTATTTACACAAAGTAAAGCGCCTGCTTGGGTTCGAACTCACGACCTACAACTCGTAAGTCGGGACCGTTACCACTGGGCCACCACTGCTCCAAAAGGATACTTATGGGTTCCTAACCATATGTCCTTGTCGACCCATATAGAATTAGGTTTTCCGAAAACTTATAAGGCATCAGTGATACTGTGGTATCTGTCGAATAACATTATGTCGAAGAAACGAACTGGTACAATTAATTCATGGAACAATACCATATTTTGTACATTTACCTTTCCTTACGAAATGGTAGTGCTACAGCTATTCTGCTTTTATTTTAGAAAATTCTGGGTAGGCTACACTTGCCCAAACAACCAGTTGTCTCCTACATCACCCCTCAAAGAGCAGCTGTTCCAAGAAGCCGTGGAGACGCTACAGCAACTGAAGACTACCTTCTCTCCGATTGAAAAGCTTCTCGTTATCAGAACAACCTTCCAAAAGATGACTATCGCTGTTCAACAAGAGTTGGGTAAGTTTAAAATTTTCGATATCTAACTATTTTATTGTAGTCTTCCGTCTTCGCGCACCTGTGCTTATGCAGTCATCCTGACATCATGGCATATTTTCCCAAAGGTCGATTTTCTAGCATCGAGCATAGAGAAAATATTATAAATGTATTTATTTAAAATAATAGCGAAACAGATTGCACGCCTTCAACACTGGTCTGTTGTCGCGTCTGACTGATGATCAAATATCATAATATTAAATCCTGATGTTAGACGTTCCAAGTGATTTTCACTTTGGCACAAATCACTTGACATTATTTGATTAATTTGAAGAATTCCGCTAAATTCCAAAAACGTCCTATATTGAATGTTTTAACCATTTTTTACCAGGTTCAAATTACCTCTGGAGTATGGACGAGTTGTTCCCGGTATTTCATTTCGTCGTAGTCCGTGCTCGGATCTTACAACTCGGCTCTGAGATACACTTCATTGAAGACTTTCTGGAACCAGCCATGCAGCATGGAGAACTTGGACTTATGTTCACTACGCTCAAGGTAACGTGAACTTTATTGCGTATAAAACAGGATCGGTAATTGAATGGAGATTTAAAAGTTAGAGAGCGTTTTTGGGCCGTATGTCACGTTCAATGTAATATCAACTTTATTGGGTAGAGTTTAGGTAGGAAATGAATTGTAGAACTTCGGAGTAAAATTGTCTACCATACTATTAAATCTGTCTCCATTGTGCATCTCACACAAATCTTATCATGATGTCGTATTCTGTTGTGTATGAACATTCAGATAACATGAAGTCCAAGCTAATCAGGACCTAATTTTCCATCCACTTAGTATAATTTTCTCCGTTTCCAGGCGTGCTACTTCCAAATCCTTCAAGAGAAGATGTCGATCAACTAGAAGCCACTGTAATATAACGAATGATCTCGCAATACGTGTGGTGCGTAACGTTTAGTTGTAGCTTGCGCAATAATTTGCTATGTAAGTCCTCGATAGGTGTTCTGTTAGCTTCTAGATGTTCAAGGGCGTATACATATTACCATACAAAATAAATCAATGATACGATAAAATCATATTGTATAATACGCGTAGGTCATATTCGGTATCAATAAGGACATTTGGGTCAGTACCTTCCGACCGTACTGACTCAGGGTCGTGCCAGGGACTTGAAAACTTGCATAACATAACTTATGCTGAGTGTAAGACCACCCACATTTGTTTGCCAGTTGTTTGTTTTATCAGTCCCATACAATAGAGTCGCCCTATATTCGAACAAAGCATATTGAATTAAATTAAAAATACAAATTGTATACGTCCTGAACTATGATAAATGTTATGAAATTCTTCTTGTTATATAATTGTAATAAAATGTCTACTTTGTAGTATGGAAAGGTAACCGACCAAAGTCCTTTACAAAAAAATAGACATGTGTGATCTTTCGTGTATTTTTAATAAAAATACACGCATAATAATTGAATCTGATGGCATGATATTAATTTAATTAATAATGAATTAAAGAACAATAACTAATAATGCATTAACTGTGGTAGCCATTTTTGTTATTTTACTTATACAATTTAATGTTATGTCAACTTATAGACACTATAATCTGTATTAAAACTCTTAGTAATTATGATAGCATCCTATGTCTTAAACTTACTAGATAAATCAAGTTGTATTTGATTTTTAATTAATTAAATGTATATTAGTTACAAAACGTTTCATATTAGACATAAAACTTTTATTGAATATAATATTGGCATTACTAAAACGCCACATTTATTTTAATTTACCTCAGATATTGGTATTATGTAATAAAAAAGTTATTTATGTGTTAGTATTGCTAATAATGTAATATCATTTGCCTACGAGTATTTATGTATCCAACATTCATAAATAAGAGAACTTTTCGTAAAAGACGTCCTGTACTTTGTATTATATCACGTCAATGTATTATATTTGTGGAATTATCACGACATGAAAGATTCTAAAATAACAGAGTTTGGCAACAATAAGAGGCAAGACAGCTGGACTTCTTTGATGGAAAGCAATCCCTTTTTTTCAATTAATACCCACCTTTAGAAGACTTTGAAAACACACCATTGAATGCATTGAATTAATACATTTATTAAAATAATTTAGGTCTTGTAGACCTAAATTATTACGAAAGTATTTATTTTAAAAGTATTAGTTATTTATTAATGTTTTGTTTTACAGTTTGGCCGTCGAGAGAATACCTCTCTGACACCTGTCAATTCGACAATTCTAGTGAGTAACTATTATAGACCAAATTCGCAAAGCACGAATTCGTTTGTATGAAATTGATAGGTTTCAAGACCGTATTCTCTCGTCGGCCGACTTGTAGTTATCATACTAAATGCGGATTTCTCCAATGAAACTGAACGCGATAAGCATATCTAAAACGCGTTCAAGAGCTGTCAGTGCCAATATTCTGTGAAAACAATGATAGAAATATCTCTTAAACGTAGTTTATGTGCTGGTCGCGTTCAGTTTCATTGGTGCAATCGGCACTGAGGGCTGATTTCACCAATAAAACTGAACTCGTTCCACACATCTGAAACGCGTTCAACAGCTGTCAGTGTCAATTTACAACAGTTTGTGTGCTGATCGCGTTCAATTTTTAGCGCTCCCTGCTACTGTCATTTATGTCTTCAGCATAGCTCACAATATTGTATCCGAGATAAGGAGCCAGGAGACCCGTAGCACAGGTTTTACAATGGTATACTAAGGTATGGGCTCCTGTCTCCCATTTTCAAATTTTGAAATATAAAATTTGTACATTTTAATACTTGTGGGAGAAAATAAATAAATCATTGGTGAAATCGGCACTGAGGGCTGATTTCACCAATAAAACTGAACTCGTTCCACACATCTGAAACGCGTTCAACAGCTGTCAGTGTGAATATACCACAGTTTATGTGCTGATCGCGTTCAATTTTTAGCGCTCCCTGCTACTGTTATTTATGTCTTCAGCATAGCTCTCAATATTGTATCAGAAATAAGGAGCCAGGAGACCCGTAGCACAGGTTTTACTATGGTATACTAAGGTATGGGCTCCTGTCTCCCATTTTCATATTTTGAAATATAAAATTTGTACATTTTAATACTTGTGGGAGAAAATAAATAAATCATTGGTGAAATCAACCCTTAATGATGACTATGTGGTATGTTTTAGTTTAGTTTCGTTGAGTGCCAAAATTTAATATACGCCCGTTTAGCTTTATTTTGTGATAATAGGAAACGCAGTGAGTGAACGAGACCATAATTTATGCGATCTAAATAAGAAAAAGGCGAATCGTAAGGGGTGTCCGAGAGATTCAAATTATCTTGCGTTTTTTTGCAACTTACAGGTCAGTGTCAGCTTATTTATACGTTGATCTAAATATGTTTCGCGGCCGTCACATATATTTATTTATAGAATTATAATCTCTCTCTGAAGTTCTTATTAGGTACCCTATAATATCATATTTGAGGCCAATTCTAACTTAAGCGAGTTGTTTTGCTGATTCTAATTCTTTAAATCCATATTTGTAACGGTCGTGAATCATTTTTTTTTATCAACATACAACCTGACACACCTGCAAAATGCAAAAACGTACCAAAAATTGAATTTCGCGGTCTACCTACCTTATCGCATGCTTAACTGAAACCAATGTAACTTTATTTCCAACCTTAACAATTCAAATAAAGTTAGTTTGACAGGTCAATCCTACTCTTATTTTGACCGCATAGTAACGACTTTTAGATAATATAAATAATAAGGTATGCAGAGACTAGCTTAATTGTAGAAACTTTGATCTCTTCATAGTGAAAAAATGTAAGAAATTTAAGTTGATACTCGTCCACTCACTATGTTTAAGACCATTCCATTTAGTATTATGAAAATCGTTTATATAGGTTAACAATAAAGCAATAATCCAAAGGTCTGGTAGTACAAAAGAGAATTGATATGTACCTAGAGAACAAAATGTTATTTTTCTGTTACCAAGAGCGAAATTGTTTTTATTTTGTAGCCAGTGATGTTGTACGTTGTAGGCAACTAAAGTTGCCAGTGACTTCTCTTTCACTTTATTTATACATTTGATAACAAAATCACTTTCATCGCATTGGATTCCATTCCTATAGTAAGAGAAAATTAATTACACAAATTCGTATCATCCCAAAATTATAATTATCCTAGAGAAAAGCTAAGCAAAACGACAACACTTGTAAATGGTAACCCCACCGTTTACTATTAACCATGAAGAACTCGAAGCGAGTTATTCATCGGTGCAAAAATTCAATAAAATAAATGTATGTATAATGTTATGTTTGATCAAAACGATTGTTGAATGCAATTGATAAGTATCTACCATATCATTAATGTTACATAAATATGTTAATTACTATATTTATATCTTTGTCCTATATGAAGTGTGTGTTTATGGATATTTGAAAAATATATATTTAACATTTAATAAAATTCGCAATAAAATATCGACTTTTATTTATAAAGGTTTATGCATGCACGTCAGTCTCGTCATCGGTCAAGTCACCGATCAGTCACTTCAAAAAATATAGTTAAGCTGGTAGGACGTTGGCTTTTCGCATGTCACGTCACTACCGGCGCGTCTCAGCCAACGTCACAGAACCCCCTTAAGGTCGACGTAGCGTCACCAGCAAGTAAAAACTTGTATTGCTACGAACGAAATTTGACTTGAGTGACTGATCGGCGAAGTTGACGTGACTCATGTGTGTGAATAACAAAGGACACTATTACTCCTTGTTGTATGAACCATAAGGGTGTGTCCTCACACGCTCCACACCCGCGTGCCGCTCGCGCGCAAGCTACGCACCGTGCGCGAACGACGCGAGAGCCGCGCGCTGCACGTACTTCCGTATACAGTATGAAAGCGAGCGGAACTGAATGCGCGCGCACTAGCGGTGGGTAACTCCGGAGGTACTGATCCAAAGGAGCCGGTACCGAACGCGGATACGTAAACCTTATTTATTCCTCACAATCCTTACCGGCACCGCGGTACCAAATGATTCCGGAGCGCGCGTTCACTGTTCACTCGCTCAAGTCACTCGGAAGTACTCGGAACTCGTCGTATCGCTCTAACTAACAAACTGTTCAATTCAAAATGTGCCAAATGATCCAGTGAACCAAATGAATAAAATGTTCTGCGAAACCGGGGAACCAAAATGAGCGAGTGAGTGCCGGTGCCAAACGGTGCCAAAGGAATAAATAAGGTGAACCGGTACCGGACCCGGAGTCGGAATAAGTGAATCAATTCACTTGCCGGAATAAAGATTACCCACCGCTAGCGCGCACCGCTCTCACTCACTGTGCAAGCCTTGCGTGAATTGCGCTAAAGAGGCGCACCAAACAATTGCAGTAACTGCACGAGGGCAGCACGCGAGCGGAGCATTCGCCAGATTTGGACACACCCTAAAAAATATGTACACACAGAAGGCCACACATCTGTCATGTTCAATCCTTTTGATTGATATTTTATGAAATTGTCATTCAATGGGATTTTAAGGACTTACGTGGGTTGTATTGATGATTTTAACCATTATAATCTGTACATGCATACTTGTTACGGTCGCGAATCACAATTTGTTCGACTTACAACCTAAGACACCAGCGCGAAAAAAAATTGAGGTCGTGGTTCTATTTTAAGGGGGATGGCCTTTAAATAGTCCCTCGAACTTGAAAAAAAATATGCTTTTTTTGTGTTTTGAAAATGTTCTGGCTGAACCAGGAATCCTTCCCTATTCTGCTAGCCTTTAAGTTAAACGGGCCTTAACCTTCACTGAAAACTAATTTTAGACAGAAAACAACGATTCAGGTTCGTTCTGTGATACAAAGTTATTAAAGGGAGAGGAAATTAAAACACACATCATTTATTAAGGCTATTTATTTCATTCCTATAAAATAACATACCAAATGTCTCTTTTGTACAACGTCATATCAAAAATGTACACCATTATATAAATTTCGTCTCAGGTAAATGTTACCTAGCTACTCTCGTTTCTCCCCTATTATTTTCATGGCTATTATTACATAAATATAATTATAGTCCTCTCACGTGCCCAGTCTGTAGGTACAAAATGTTCACAATACCGAATCGGACGCAACTTTATAAAAATACATAACAACCAGAATTACAAACCGTCTTGTAGGTATTTCTATAAAAACGAGTCCCCCGTAATGCTGTACAATAAATCTACAATATGCCAACATGTTAAAATTCATTGTTACGTGAAATTGAACCTTAATAAAGCTTTTAAGTCCCGAATACATTTTATGTATATTTTTTTAGGAAGAATATTGCACTGTTACTATTTATTTTTCAAATCTGGAAGTTACATCCGTTAAGCATATTGAAACTTTGGGATATATTATAAAATCTGAAATGAATAATTAGAATTTGTATGGGGAAGAGCGGTACATGGACGTACGTAACATTTTTACGCGAGGCTAGTAATTACAATGTATCACATATATTAGCTTCACCAATTTCTTTAAGCACAGAATAATATTGAAATTAAAATTCGACATCAATCTTTTTACCGCCACGGACGAGAATGGACATCAGCGTCAAACATTTCTTTAGTTTGATAAGAATTAAAACTAAGTAAGATTTTGAGTATTAAAAATGTATCAGGTGTCTGGGTGACAATTTGCGTAGCGAGGCGGTAAAGAGATCAACAGGCGCCGTGACGTGATGCGTTGAAGGAACATACACTTCGTAGGAAAACTAGCAAGAAAGGCTACCTTTTCTTCCTCCCTTCACCGCAACTCATAATAAAACACCAGAATTAACTTACGTAAGCCTCGCGTAAAAATGTTTATATAGATGAATTCGAATATAATTATTTTTCTATTACCAGAAACACGGTAAGAGGAATTCTAGTATTGCAGAAAATAATTTATTATAATATATAATATTTAGCACTATTATAAAAATATTTCATAAGAATATAAACTTGACAAATACCGCTCTAGGTATAGATTATAATTTTGGGGCAATCTCATTGTATAAGGCAGTGTACAGTTGGGTAGCAAGTTTATCATGTGTTTAAAAATTCGAGAGTATTTCTTTACATAATTTACTTCCTAGAGGCAAGAATTGATGACCGATCGACTCGAACACAAAAGATATGTGGTACAGCATAAGCACAACCTTATTATTAAGAATCGTATTAACTGACTCATACATTTTGTTCGTAACGTTAAAACCAGCAATGCTGTTGTATTTTGTACTTTGTTTACAAGCAATTAAAGTTGAGAGTGCAAGTGAATAGACTATGTAGTGTAATTCTCGTCGCGTGATGACAATAGGCGTAAAACGCATTGAAGTAGTAATCGTCATCTTAAGAATTGTGAAACTTAATACGCGACTCAAATAGCATTCGTTTCAAAATACTGATCAGCCATTACACAATTTGACTAAAACGTAAGTTATACTCCGCCTTCACTATGCACTTATTTTATTAGATCCTTCGAATACTATTATCGACCAGCATGCATGAGGTCAGGTAAGGAAGCAGCTTTATTTAAACTTCAAATAATTCACATGTGTAATATTGATTGATTTTTTTGTAGAAAACGATTCTCGCTTACGTCAAAATACTCATAAAAGCACCGATAGAAACAATCTCAAACAATTACTTCAACAAATAAGCTCATTCGAAACATTACAAGAAAAAAACAAGTTATTGCATAATTATACATTTTCATTTCATAAGTCCTAATACATCAATGTTAAATTACATAAAAAAATCCAAATTAATTATACAACAACGTTACCAAATCTCGTTATAATGTTAGACATAAAGTATTATTTTATACCCACTATTAAAAAATATGATATTATTAGCAAAATATCATTCGAATTTTATTGCATGCATTTTTAAATAAACGTTAACAATTATTCTCCTAAATAACATTGTTGGACGATAAAAAAGTACGATAATAATAAAATTGATAATAAAGTTTTTAAATTAGATGGTCACAGGGAGGTGTTCTTAGCAAGCTAAATACATTTATAAGAAAACGCGTCATTTAAATCAACAGAATCCTTAAGTCTATAGAAATCAACGTATATATTACTTTAACATTCTACGTCTAGGTTAATGCTTACAAATAAATGCTGTCTACGTGGGGCTATAATGACGTGTTACGAGTGATTTTGTGTAATCCACACAGCGTAGAATGAAAAGCCGCGTCCACATCGATGAGAAATTGTTCAAATGTAAAAATCACAAGACAGACTATTTTTAAAGTTTTAATATGATTATCGACTTAAAGCTGCTTTCTATCATGTGGAGATGGCTTGAAAACGGGCGCACATTTCGTTTAAGTTATACTTTGTAAAATCCAATTATTATTACCTTCTTAGATAGTGTTCCTAAAACACTACGAATAACTCAAATTGATCTTTTCGAAACTAGCTGACTAACAAAACCTTTATTTCCATTTCACTATGAGTATACGCATGCTTCTCCTTGTATCAGATTCCCTAGAGTATGTTTTCTATTTGCGTTAGTTATTTTAAAACTATGTATAAAATTCGACTTGGACTTCTAATAGAATGTGCGCCCGTTTTTTGGAGTGGCAGTGCAGTGGTTCAGGACGTAACGGTTATTTGCTCGGGAGGACTATAATTGTTTAACTTATATGGCCTCTGTAACGACGTGGATTAAAAGCGCACTGTGTGAATCTGCTTATATAAAGGATATACCTAGCGTTAAGCGTATATATACCTAAACATATGTATAGGGTATATACATACACCAGTGTAGTCACTAAATAACAAACTAACGCGTATATTAAGAGAAAGTGATCATCTACATTGACATCCTTAAAAATCATCAATTTAATTCAGTTAAGTTAATAAAAAATCTTATTTACAAGCTCCTACAAAACAATAATATTTCGACATCAAAAGATAACACAAAAAAATAATGAAACCGTTTTGCTAAGCAATTAAAACAAATAAATACATGGCGTGAATTATCCAACGTTTCAAGAGTTTTTATACAACGTTACTTTTTGTCCGCCAATTGTGAAATTCTCAGTAAGTAAATTGTAGTATACCAATTGTATAAACCGAATGTGCGTAGTTTACTTAACAGTCAATAATTTGGAGCTGCTTAATCAACTAATACTGAAAGCACCATTTAGTATTACCTAATTTAATCAATTCTTACGTAAGTTAATTAGAAAATTTTGAAATTTTAGTATTTAGGTTTCGACCACACTTGAGGTAAGGATATTATGCGATAAGATTATTTTACGATATTCGTTATGGTAGACGGAATTATTGAGCTTCACCGACCATATGCCGGACGTTCCGCTTAAATTCAAAATAAACTCATTATTATGCCAATTTCACGATACAATAAATGCAAATTTTGGACTGAAATAAAAGGTTTCTTTATCAACTAAAACTGGCTTTGTTTGATTTAACTTACGTTTAAGATCCTTCGTCCGTTGTACAAGTTCCATTATATCGCTGCCGCCTCGCGTGTGCAGTCGCAACTTAAAGTTGGTAATACTTGACACCCAATAATTTAACATACAAAAATATTGCCATCATAAAAACATTTCATTAAAATTCATAGGATAATATATTCGTTTTATTTTTTTTGTAAAAATGGCATCAAACACTACAAAGCTAGGTTAATACTGAGATGACGAATTTCACTATAATATTTTTAGGCATGCATGGATTTCTGCTCATGTAGAAAAAGGGGCCAGGTCATGTCAGACATTGAAATGAAATGGAATTCATGAACATTTCTGGATCACACTGGATCTTACATAAATTTTCTGTGAACAACGTCGCAGTCTGTACAGGAGCAGAAATAACATAATATTATGTTTTTAGATACCATGTTGATCTGATACTAAGTTCACCCGTGTGTAAAATAAAATTATAGGTATTTTATTCATAATTAATCATTTAAAAAAACCCTCTTTTATGACACTGTCGCGATTGACTTATTATTGTCACCAATAACTACTTAGGGGAAGTTTTACCGTTAAAACACAAAGGTATATACACACTAAAGTTAATAATATGTTACATGAAGTGGGATAATGCAATACTTGATCTGTCTAATGTGCACAAACCATGAAGTGACCCGTATTACATCACTTCTTAATAATTGACAATTGTCCATCTCATATTCATAAGTTCACAAAAAAACAACACAATAAACCGTAAATAAGTATTTTGCTTAGAAATTAGATACAAAATGTAAGTTCATATTTTATAAAATAATATTTTGTTGAATAAATAATTCGCATACCTCTCGATAATCTTTCATAATTAATTCATTATAGCTCCATTACGTATAGTAATATATTAAGAGTACGAATATAACACGAGTCACGGATCAGTGCGACGCAATTCTCCTTAAGTGCTATTGTTCTGCCAGGAGTGCTTCTCTTACAATTCAATTGTTTATGTATAATATAAATGTATGTACATTAATTATATTAATTCTATCCATGATTCAAGCGGCGACCATCATTACTATCTTATAAAAATATTTACACATTTCTCTAGTGCCTGGATATTAGTGCTTAAATCCCAGTCGAATTTTAGAATCCGTGATTATGTTACAAGTCTATCAATTCATTGTTAAACATCAATATGTAGTTAAAGACGAAGGCAAATCAGAGAGATGCGACATGTCGTATTTATCGAATCCAATCAATTCTGACAAAACACCAGAAATGAGCGATACATAATAGACTGCAAACGCGTCGGTAAAAATATCCTAACTTATCTGTATTTGATCCCAAGCACGATATAAGTTGTCGAGTAGTTATGAAAATGAATTTCAATGCATTTTTAAAATACACGTTACACATACGTTAGTCAGCACGAAAAATATCGATAGAATTACGTCCAAATATATACGAACACTTCGGTTGCAAGCTCACCAGAGAGTGGAAATGTTAAATAAAGATTATCATCACAATCCTTCATACAGACCACTTACGCACTAAGAAATACCTAAAATGTAAAATAGGTAGAAATAATGTCCTCACTATCCAGAAGGCAAAATTGGCACTTAAGACGAAGTTCGCTCCTTTCTTGAGTGTTCGGAGGAGTGTGGCGGCCGGGGCTTGTCGGGGAGCGTCGGGCGCACTAGGGCCTGTTCGGGGACCGTCGGGCGCGCTCGGGCCGGCTCGGGGCGGCTCGGGCGCGCTCGGGGCGCGGGGTGCGCGCTATGTGCCGGGCGAGCTGTTCGCCGTGGGGTTGTAGGGGTGGTTCGAGTTCCGCAACACTGTGTATACACTGTCCACCTTTGCAAGTTTCTCGAAAAATGGTATCAAGTCCAAAAGTTCTGAATCTGTCATGTCGTCGAACCATGACGCGACAGGTACCTGAAACGATAAGCTTTAGTTAGCAAACGATTCATTCTAGATAAGGCAATCTTTGCGCTTTGCTCGAAGTATTATCTCGTTGAGACATTTGTATTTGTCATAAGTCATATCATAACACAGAATTCGGTATTTCTATTTGGTCATAGACATTACTCATTTTTGGAAAAACTCCGACTATTTAGATTATTTACTATCTTTGTTTTCAGGTAATCTCTAACAAAAGTGACCAGTACAAATATATCGATATTAACATCTGTCCAAAATGCCAGTATACATAATACATGGTGGGTGGTGATGTCACATGTCTTCGAATTTTTAGTTCTAAGACATGCCGGTTTCCTCACGATGTTTTCCTTCACCGTTTTGAGAGCAGTGGTGATGAAATAATTTACACAAAGTAAGACGCCTGTCTGGGTTCGAACCTTTCAAAATCATAATCAAAAGTCATTTAATCAAGTTAGGCTGAGAATCAGCACTTTTCGAACGTCAAAATTATATAAGGCAGTCCCGCAAAACACCCGCCCTTCACCACTTCCTAGTGCTTTAGCTGGGAAGAAGAAGTGGCGCAACAAACTCCCCAGCAGCACAGCTATCTGTTCAGTTACAAAAAACTTGAATCTAGACAATATGGTATGCAAAGTAATAAAATTTTCGAGACACAGAACATCATATTAAATTATCTGCCTTAAGTTAGCTAGCCACGCCAATATAGACTGGAATACTCTTTATTAAGTACACCTTAAAAATTACAGATATTGATGTAGAAATTTTACATTGGGTGACACAATGGGCGGTCGTATCGCTAAAAGCGATCTTTTACAGACACCCATACCAACCAACAATATACCCAAAAAAAAAAAAAATACAACAACATAACTTAATACACAAATAAAAGCCTCCAGGCATAAAGAGCGTGCGTGACAGCTTACAAATGCAATATTGGATTAAGTGTACACACAAATGATAAATTATTTTTACTCTATCGAACAAAAAAAAAAGGAAAATTTCGATTGGTGAAGGGTTATTGGAGCGCCGAACGCGGTCGATGCGTTAAGTCGAGATGGTGAAAAGAAACTCACACTAGGGCCTCAGATGTATGAAGGAAAACGAAGCAAAGCGAAGTATGTAGGGATCGTGCAGGTGATGTTCTGTAGTTTCTGCCTACCCGCATAGGAAGAAGGCGTGAGTTTATGTATCATATGTTTGTAAGAAAAGATAATGTAATAACGAGAGGAATTGCGTCATACTATAAGTTATTAATTTATTAGATATATTATATACTCTAAGTTTTTAATATATGATCTGATCATATCTATTTCCGTGGAATGCCGCATACGACGAGAGGTCAGACTATTACATGAAGATTAAATCAACACGTACTAAGTATTGAATCTTTGTTTATTATTTTATTATCATATCCATGAATTGATTATCATCTATATTGGTGAAACTACAGTAATTTCAAACAGTAATTTAGTTTTTAACTTTGTTGCAACCAACAGAAAAACTGTGGTCCAACAATCTAATATATTAAAAAAAAACTATTGTCATAAATGTTTATCGAGCATAACTTGAAAACGGCTGCACCTATTTGGCTAATTCTTTTTGTGTCGTGTTTGTAATTGTCAGACAAATTTTGTACTTTTTTTTTTTTTTTTATAAATGGCATCTCGCAGGTCAACCTATGAGGTTGTCGTCTGCTTAGACGGACTTGCCTGTGGTTGCCCTAATAAATTAAGGCCTCCAGCCAGGACTTAAACTTAAATACTAACTAAAACTAAGCGACAACGCTAAGGGCACCCCCTGTGGGGTACGGACCTCGGCTTAGGGCGTCGCTGGAAGAGGGCAGCAAGGGACTAGCTGGATCAGGATTGATATTAATTAGGGACGAATTTAAAGCTACAGGCTCAGCGTCGCGGGCTGGCTCGAGCAAGGGTCGGGAGGGGCGTGGATTTGGGCGTCGCGGCGGGCCTTGGCGGCGAGGACGGTAGGACGGCGATCGGGTTTTGGGCTTATGTAGTGTGCTGGTGGCCTTACTACTCTCCTGGAGGAGGGTAGTGGCGTCGTCGGGGGCGATTAAAGTATGCCTTGGTCGGCGAATACTGCTAATGCGGGAGGGATTGTAGCGGGCGGCCGCTGAGATCAAGGGGTTGGAGTGTTTTATGCCACAGTCAAAGAAGCGCTTCGATAAGCGGTTCATGAACTGGTTTATGGTAGGCATTTTAAGATCGATGTGGAGATTTATATTACGGACATAGAAGGGGGCACCCGTGACCTTTCTGAGGAAACGGTTCTGGAGGGTCTGCATCTTATGGAGATGACGTGGGTGAGCGTGCGCGAATACAACGCAGGCATAGGTCATGATGGGACGGATGACTGCGGTGTAGATGCGCAGCTTGCATTTAAGTGACAGTTTGCAACGGGCTGTCAGAATAAAGTGGAGTCTACCAAGAGCGAAAGCGGCGCGCGCGCGAACAGCCTTAATGTGCTGTTTAAACGTTAAGTTTTGATCAAGGATCACGCCTAGGTATTTGGCTTGCTTCTCCCAAGGGATTGGCTTGCCGTACATAGTGATCGGGCTGGGAAGGGGGGGTGGGACTCGACGACGTCTCGAGAAGAGAACCGCCTGACTCTTATCGGGGTTGACCTCGATTCTCCATTTCCGGAACCAAGCGCCTAAGACGTTTGCGGAGGTTTGGAGAGTACGAGCTATAGCATTGGGACAATGACCGGTATAGTAAACGGCAGTGTCGTCGGCGAAGAGAGCCAACTGAGCCTTTTTACTCTGTGGGATATCGCTGGTGAACAGCGTGAAAACTAGAGGAGATATGACGGAACCCTGAGGGACACCGGCGCGAATAGGGTGAGGGGACGAGAGTGCACCCTCGATGCGATAGCGGAAGGTGCGATTCGACAAAAAGTCTCGTGAGATGAGCACGAGACGATCTGGCACTCCTAGTTGGTAAAGCTTGTATAACAAGCCGTTGTGCCAGACTTTGTCGAAGGCTTTCGCTATGTCGAAGAATAGCACACCCGTCGTCGCGTTACGCTGCACACCGGCGCACAAGTGCTCTACGATACGGTGGACCTGGTGGATACTCGAGTGTTGTGGACGGAAACCAAACTGCTCGTTGGGAATGAGGCTCTTTGCTTCGGCGTAGTCTTTGAGACGCTTATAAATAAGCCTCTCGTAGATTTTGCCGAGAACTTTGAGTAAGCTAATGGGACGGTAGCTGGAGGGCTCAAACTTTGGCTTGCCTGGCTTTGGGATACCGATGACTGTTGCTTCTTTCCACGCTTGTGGGAAGATGTTGTTGCTCAAGGCGCCATTGAAGATGGCGGTCATGAGCATTATTAGAGGGGACAAAGTTTGTACGAAAGTTTTTTTTTTATCTACCGAGAATGTAGGAAAAATAAATGCTATTTTTGTATGAAATCCACCCCGGGCGACGTGTAGCTGTTTATGAAACTCATTCCTGGACAATTCGACCAAATATCGACAAGTATCCGCCTTTAAGGAACCAGGAATACCTCCATCATCATTATCATCACCTTTGGGTTGGCAGGAACCAAAAGCCATCATCCGCGCACTAATCCAGACTCCGGGCTGTTACTGAGAAATCCCGGATGGAAAAACCCATAAACCCTCATGCTCAACAGCAGCGCTCACGGCAACAAGACCAACGAGGTAGTTCAAAAACTAGAGGAATGTAATTCATATTTAGTCAGGTATACTTACAGCATTATCAGGATGGAATATATAAGAGGCGGGTGAGTTGTCGACGATGACGACACGCCGGAGGTCGCGGCCGAGACTGTTGAGGTCCTTAACATAGTTGCCGCGGTGGAAGACGCAACTGTCGCGGAACAACCGCGCGCGAAAAACGCCCCATCTGGAACAATAATTACTTTTTTATTAGATTACGAAGCTCTGAAACATTTTCGACTTTATTTCAATAGCCGCAAAGTTGACATTTGTTTCAGTGAATGCCGCTAATGATTTTCCAGGTATGTACAGGCCCTAATATTCTTAAAGCAGCGCATTCACGAAAAATTTGAAAAGCGTAAAATATTAGTAAGTCATTGCATTGTAACTCTTATCTCATTGGTTTAAAGTACAAACTAGAACGATTGCCGAGAGTTTTATCAAACTCACGGCAGTCATTCTAATTTATTCCATATCTAGCCGAAATAAGAGTTACATTGCAATGACTTACTAATGGTTTAACATCGATCTAACTTGCCTATTATGACAATAAGGAAGAAAATTAGGTCTTCACCTCGTCAGAAGAATAATGAAGATACAAATTGACTTCTTAAATCTCTCATTTTCTACCTAAAATATTTCCAATTAATCTTTCAAGCCCATCAATTGGCCTACTGCAGTTTAATAGATCAAAATCAAAAGTCATTAATTAAAATTAGACTGAGAGTCAGAGTCAGCACTTTTCGAACGTCAAAATTACATAAGACAGTCCCCCAAAACGCCCGCCCTTCACCACTTCCTAGTGTTTTAGCTGGGTAGAAGAAGTAGCGCAACAAACTCCCCATCAGCACAGCCGTTTGTTCAGTTAGAAAAACCATTGAATTATACAATTATAAGGTAATCAAAGTTAAAAATAAACAAATAAAAACGAAACACAGAAAATCATATTAAATTATCTGCCATATGTAAGCTAGCCACGCCAATATACCCAAAACAGAAACCAATAAAAATAATTAAAAGACAACATAACTTAATACACAAATAAAAGCCTCCAGGCATAAAGGGCGTGACACCTTACATATGCATAATTTGATTAATTTAAAGTACACACAAATGATAAACAAGGACCATCGAAGTAAAATAAATCAACAGATCAATTACTTTAACAATAACAAAACCATAGACAGCAAGACGACCAGTCACCACAAGCAGCACCGTTCACGAGCATAACGCAAAGATCAGCCATTGCCCCCCTCGCCATATTTGAGGGAAGGAGGCAACCCGATCCCCGACGCTACCGCAAGCAGTGACATCTACGGGAGCATGACGAACTCGCTGCCGGTTGCTCAGGCAAGAATAATTTAAGATCAACTGTCGAGGTCGCTAGCTAACCACATATTGCAATACAACTCGTTAAAAAATCATTGTAATGAGTAGATCATGTCAATAATAAATTAATATAACTAAAAATAATTGACTTATCTAGTCAAATTAAATTCAAATAAATATACGAACTCGTATACCCTGTCAGTAGGTAAGCTGATTCTGGAGAAAGAACATAAACATTGTCTTGAGTTAATTACAGCAACCAACTATTCTTATCGTTTAAGTAGTCGTTAATTGAATAATATGCCTTTGAACAAAAGTTGGATTTTATTTGAGCTTTAAACGCATTAAAAGGCAAATCTAGCAAAGAAGAGGGTAGCTTGTTATAAAAGGTTATACCAAGCCCAACAAATGAGTTATGAACCTTATGAATCCGGTGAAAGGGAGCACGTAGTTTGTTCTTATTTCTAGTATTAACATTGTAAAAATCACTGTTTTAGTGTATAAGTGTATATTTTGCCTAATGTATAAGATGTTGGCGAAGATGAATTGTGATGCTACCGTGAGAATACCAATATCTTTTAAAAAATCTCTAAGAGAAACTCTAGCTCCTAGCTGATAAATTGCTCGGACAGCTTTTTATGGAGGACGAATATATTTTGAATATCAGCAGCTTTGCCCCACAGCAGAATACCGTAAGACATAACGCTGTGGAAATAACAAAAATAGACTAACCGAGCTGTATCAACGTCAGTGTATTGTCTTACTTTCCTGACGGCATAGGCGGCTGAACTGAGCCTCCCCGCTAGGTTTGATATATGTGGCATCTACTGTTATGCCCAGAAAAACTGCCGAGTCTACTGTTTCAAGCAGCTCTTTATCTAAGACGATGTTGGGTCCCAGATTTCTAACATTCGGTAAGACGAACTTTACATACATATGTATTTAGTTTTCATAGCATTGAGAACTAGGTTATTTTACGTAAACCAATCCGTAACCATTGAGAGTGCACTGTTTACGTCGTCAACCACTTGTCTATTCCTGTCTACTTTAAAATAAGAGAGGTATCATCTGCAAACAGTACAACGTCACAGATATCATTTAAATAGAATGGTAAGTCATTGATATACACTAAGAACAAGAATGGACCTAGTATTGAGCCTTGAGGCACACCTAACTGAACTGGAATCCCGGAAGATTTCACACCATCGACATCTACACATTGGAACCTATTGTGTAAATAAGAATTTATTACGTTGAGAGCTTCGTTTTGAACACCGTAATGAGGCATGTTACGCAAAAGCGTGTCATGGTGCACGCAATCAAAGGCTTTAGAGAGATCACAGAAAAATCCAATAGCATTTTGCGATTTCTCCCATGCATTAAATATGTGTTTCAGCAGAGCAACACCCGCATCTGTAGTTGAACGTCCTTTTGTAAAGCCATATTGTTCATTATGAAGGAGGTTATTTAAATTAAAATGTCTGAGCAACTGCTTAAGTATTAACTTTTCAAATATTTTGCTAAATGCTGGTAAGATAGAAATAGGCCTGAAATTGCCAATGTTATTTTTATTATTTAAATCTGTTAAATAATGGTATGACTTTACTACTCTTCATGAGGTCAGGAAAAGTTCCTATATCAACACATTTATTAAAAGTAACAGCTAGATAGGGGGCTACGATGTCTATTATATTACGTAAAAGTTTAATTGAGATCAGATTGAATGATCAGAGATGACACAAATAGCGTTATAATCGCGTACATTACTCTGATTCACACGCAAAGCACTCACGCATCATATAATTTTATAATTACACAATTTAATTATACGCCTTGTTACCGTTTAAAGCGTCCTAATTAACATAATTGAATCATCTTTAACGTGTGTGTGTGTGCTGCTATTATAAATTGTTTATTGTTTTACGACAGGTTACTAGTTTTTGCCAGCGGGTTCGCGCGCGTGAAATTCGGAAATTATCCCTTTTAAACCCAGGTCTATCCGTGTGCCAAATTTCATTCGAATAAGCTCAGCCGTTAAGGCGCTATGATCCGGCGCTCAGGCCGAAGCCTACTCAAGTAGGCTCGCGAGTAGTTGTGCTCGCGCATTTTGGTAGGTATTAAAACAAAGTAATTATTATATCAAGACAAACTCAGCGAATTGTTCTAAAAATCTTTTCATTTATATAAAATAAGAAAAAAAAATTGTTTTGTAGCTATGACATTGGATTAAACATTACGAAAAAGGGGTAACTTTGTTTTTCTTTTCTATCCAGCAATGTTAATCTAATCCGCCAGATACCTAAATAAGGTATAGCTTTATATCAGAAATTTATAACACAGTTTTTATGTTTCCCATGGATTAAAAAAACTAGTAAGCGCGGTCTCTGTCGGATCATGGCGCCTTTACTACAGGACCTAAACGCAAGTTTTATAATGCCTAAAAGTATATAATCCACTGCAGTAAACAAAACAGTAAGATTTATTCTAGTTAGAGATAGTATGTTCCAAAGCACTATCTCAATCTCTAACACCACCCCTATCGCCATTTTTTTTTTTTTTCAATCATATTAGTTGTATTATGTTTTCAAACACACCACAACTAATTTGACAAGATAGAAAAAAATCACGAAGATACCTCTAAAAATTATTTTATCATCATTCTGATTTTGTCAGATTATTCTACAAGCAACATATTAACGTAATAGTGTTTAATTTTTTTAGTCCAATCTTCTCAATTTTTTTGTAAATAGTTAATTGCTTCATTTTTTGCAATAAATTACCAGCGTTGTGTCATCGTGCTTCTCTTTCTTTTCTATGCAGTCTGACAGTGACTGCGCTTTAGCTCTACTCAGCCTCTTAAGGCGTCTATGGGAACAGACGGACATAAGTATTTTCGCATTAAAATGTTAGTACAGAATTCAGAAAATTCCTAAGCTTGTATCATGTAAAATATATTTTGTATTAAGTATAACATTTGTTTACGTAGAAATTAGTTTTTACACATGTGCCTATGGGCTGTTTTTATTTGACAACAAAGGAACCTCATAGAAATGTTTTGAATTTATAGAACAACAATTGCACATACCTACAATACGCACAAAATGCGTCAGCTAAAAACCCACCAGTAATGATGGGTTTCTTGGATTGTTTCCTGACAACATGTTTGCATGATAAGAACTGAAATTAAGCTAGAATGACGAAGTAAATGCATAAATATTTACTCACGATAACAGAATTTCCAGCAAACCGTGATTTTAAGTAAGTACTACATATTTACAATAGTCCATTACAATTTCTAATCAAGACTGGCCTACACCTAAGTAATTAAGATAAATAATTGAAAATGTCTTTATGTCAAAGTTCGTACAAGGGTACATAGAAGTATTTTGATACATAAGTGAGTTTGGCTCCGACCTCAACATTGTTAAGATATACACTTGAATCAGTTCGGCCAAGTTTCACCATTGTTCTTTGTAAGACGTCTTGGAACGCCATGTCAGTCTAGGAACTCTTTTAGTTAACGAAAGCATAACCATTAAGTTGGTAGGGAAAGTATGACTAGTTGACTACGTAATAGTAGTAGCGATTTTGTCAAACTGCATTCTATTACATTATGTTTCACTTATTCCAAAACGGCTTCAAAAAATTCGTTTTGCTTTGGTTGCGTTGGTTGGTTCGCCATTGACTCTGCTGGTCAATAGCGAACTCAGAATATCGCCTTAGAACATACCTAGGCCAATCCTCATTGGTTCGCTGTTTCTACCGTGTCACAATTTTGAATAGCGAAAACCCGTCCTGTATTTCCCCATTTACCCGCCATCGGAAAGGAACATCTTGGGGTGATATTAATCGTCTCGCCACAGTGAAGAGAATGGTGATAAGCCATTCATCAGGAGATGGTAAAACATGCAATCATTCTTTCACAGTTTTCGCTTTTTCAATACAGTTAAATAAAAAATTTGAGGGGTACAAGTCAACACACTTGTTTGGGTTGGCACATTTGTTGAACAACAAAGCCGAACGAACCGAACACATGACTCGTGCCGATCAGCAAACTCTTTTCGGTATCTACCCTCGCAAAAAAATGTTCAAGTCGGCTTGGTACAATTCGATCTAAACCGAGTAGCATTCCGGCTATTAATATGATGATACGAATATTCGGCTGAGCCGAACAAGTGTGCGTCACCCCTTGCTCATTAACAATACCAACTCACCTGTCCAATAGGTCAGCGACGGGGTCAGCGTATTTAGCAAGCGAGGCGGTGAAGAGCACGCACTCGTACAGTTCTCCACAACGTCGCAGGAACTCGTCGACGTGCGGCCGCTTCAGAACATATACTTGGTGCACGGCGCCGTCAATCTCGACAGGCACTACGAAGTCTGCGTTGTTTATCGGCTGGAAAGATAAGAAAAGGGTTTGAAACGTGGCTTAAAAACAACTAGGCTTAAAATCAGTATAGACCTCAAGGTAAATGCTAGAGTTCCACTGCAAAAAAGCTGTGGTGAGGACACATCCACAGTCTGACCTCAACCACTGTTCTCCTGTGCACAATTTTGTGGACGAGTCTCAAACAACTCAATTGAAACAAGCTTCACAAAAAGTATTTTTTGTTTTTAATTACTTTAATGAAGACAATCAGTCAGCTAATATTTATTTGACTTCATTAAACATTTATAGATGCTCATACAATTTCGGGGAACTTGTCACATAGTGACAAGCTGAAATCACACGCACGGGCAATTATGTTTCAGGCAGTTGTGTGAACATTATGAAACTAAATAAATCATTGTCTGCGACAACCACATAACGTTGGCAGAACATAATGACATACTGACTGCCGACCACCAAATTAAGAAAGATCTTTATCGGAGTGAACCGACCTTATATCAGACTCAACTTTTCCAAAAAGGTTTTAATTTTTTAAGGTTCAGTTAAGGCTGGCTGATAATAAAAAAGTAAGAAGTTTGTTTTCATTGCAAATGACACGCAATACATCGTGAAGTCATGAGTCATCATAGTCATCGTTTAAAGGATTACTCATGCATCAATGTCTCTTATTTACACTTTTGTATTTTAGTATCGATCTGAAAAGAAGGTATTCAAAATTATATTCGGTTGATTTTATACGTGGTTTTAATTATGTATTACTGTAAGGGATATCGTCAGCGTTTCCGGAACAAGTAGAAGTCCAGATATTAGTATACCTGGACTTCTACTTGTTCCCCAGGTATTTTTTTTTTTTGGGGTCCTTTATAGCGGAGTCCCAGGTAGCTTTTCCAAGAAGGACCTAGCTCACGAATGCACCTCTGGTTTAGTCTTACAAAACATGATTTAAAATAGGCGCAATCACACACCGCCAAGTCCACTTTGACGAAGGCGGGGTACGTAATCCTCATATCCAAAAAGGTATAGATTCCAAGGGGTTTTACTATTAGGAACCATTACCTAAGTGTACATAATAAACAATAAGTGCGTAACAATAAGTAAGGTGTACATAATGTTACTTTGTCTAGGCCCCAAGGGCCTCGTTATTAACCAAAACAAAGTGATATTTTTTTATCACCGCTATCAAAAAGAATAGGTAAGTTCGTCATGCATGATAAAGAAATCAATGCAAAGCCGAGCCAGGCGTATTACACAACAAACAAACCTTCACATGATATTAAGTAAGGATACTTTTAAAACGACAACTAACTGACAGGCAAATCATGTAACTTTAGAATTTTAATCTGGTAACTTAAGCAACATAAGCACATAAGCAAGCATGTAACTTATATGGTAAGAGAGAATGATTTCATTCAAAGTTTTCTTCGTCTCGAATATCAAAGGAAACCGATTTTGGTTCTGTGAGTTCGTCTTACACGATTGCTGATGCGTTAAGCAGTCGAGCTTTTGTTTTAACAGAAAGAACATTGTTATGACTTATATCTCAAAATTAAATTGGGATCAATTCTTCTAAATGCTATGTACTTAATGACCTTTGGTCGAATGCGACACCCAATTAATTTCGAACACAAAATAAATGGTACTGCAATAACTAGATCAACCAACATGAAGGACTTGGGTATGGAATAAGGCTCTTACACAACACAGTTATCACCAAGCTAGAAGCTAGTTCTCCCGTGTGGAATCCGCACAAAGCAATCTATGCACTTCATCGAAAAAAAGTGCAAAAAAGCATTAATTCATTTTCTTTATAGAAGAACTTGCGGGTACTATCCCTAAATCTATCCTACCAAGTTCCTCTTAGGATGCCTGGGATATTATACATATGCTGGAGACCAGAAAGGCATGTGGCCAACCGGTAGGCGTTATGCTCAAAGTATGGAAGGGTATGACGGGTGCTTCTGGCATTCATAATGAGCTAATTCGACTCTTCACACCGAATAATTATCTCCGTGGCAGAAAACATCTGACTGCTAGGCATGTCTTCGGGTCGGACTGCAGCCCGTGAAGCGTCTCCCGTACAGCGCGTGTTGACCGCACTAAACAAGCTCCTGGACGCCAACACCGATTGCGATTTGTTCGCTTATAAATTCGTCGATTTAATTGTCATGTGCCTAAATTTTTGTGAGAATAATAGTATTTAACAAATAACATAACATCACGCCTTGTTTTCCCGAAGGGTTGGGCAGAGGTGTACGTATAGTACACCCACATTTCGCCATTTTTTTAAATAGTATTTAATTGTTGTTATTCTTTTATTTTTTATGTTTCTCACTTCTCCCGCGCCTTCGGTCGCGTGAATTTCGTGTGTTCCACAAATTCAAACACCCCTTCCACCCCTATAAAATGAAAATATATGATAATTTAGTTATGTAAGTATTTCGACACATCACCCACCCGCGCTATATCTTCGTTTTCGCTTAGCCTTCTTTCAGACTTTTTTCTTTATACTGGGCTCATAAGGGTTAAATAGCCTATTCTACCTTCCTCAAAAACAATGTATCAAATCTGACTGGTACTTCTACTAGTGCGTTCAAACAAAATAACAACCTCTTCCTTCAGCTTTTTTTTATATTAAGTACATAAAGATGACTGCACAAAGTAAAAAAAATATTTACAGCAAGCTTTGACAGTTGTTTTTGTTACTAATAATAAATGCATTTAATAGTGAGTCGGCCAACGATGCCTTTTTATACTAAACCACGATAGAATATTAGACCTAGGCAATTCAGTTATTAATCTAGCATAAAGCTATTTTATTTACGTGTAATGCCCTAGAGAAGGACTTCGTGTCTTTGTGCACGCAAAAGGCAGCCCAAGAGAGCCGCTATCAATGAAATTATTATTTTTTGGACTAGGCTTAGCAAGCACCCTTTTTTTTAATTGTATTTAGAACTTATTTTCCTAGATGAATGAGAAACAACAAATATTTGGTTTCTCCAACTGGTCAGAAGCCTGTAGCTTCGCATTTAAAAGCAAAAACCTGGCGTATCAAGAACGCGTAAAGGAACTGGTTGTACATTTGTTAATTAGCGCAAGACATCCTTACAGCAAAACGGGCCCAGAGAACCGTCGAAAAACTTACACGAACAAAAAAGGAGAACTACATTACTATTTTCTTGAACATCATTTCAGATTCTTTTCTATTAATCAAGCCAAGGGCAGTAAAGTAAAGCCATAAATAGAAAACACAATGGTTCTCATAAAAATATTTTTTAAACTGATTTGTGATGTTTTGAACTCCGACCTATACAGGTAAAAGGTTACTGTATGTTCAAATACCAGCAAATTTTATACGTGACACAAGTAATTCCACTGAAGTACATTTGACATGTTCATAAAACCACCTATATAAATAACTTTGCTTTTTAACCGACCCACATATAGAACGAACATCAATCAATCTAAATCGGAACATGCGAAAACGAAAGTCTAATTAAAGCACGAAAGGGTTGGACAGATATGGGAAACCAGTCACAAATGGAAAATACGCTATTGCTCATCATACCGCACATAAAATATACCAAGAATGCCATCGTAATATTTACAATGAAGATATAAACAGTAGTATTAGTTAATAATTTGCATAAACCTAATACGTAGTAGCCGTACCTAGAGGTCGCTTTGACATGTTATTTGCGTGACACGAGGCAACTTCGTTTTATTTATTTTGCGTCTAAGAAAGCTTCAAGGAAAAAGTATACTACTTATTAGCATTATTACTTATGTACCACTTTTTTGCAACCAGCAATTCAGCGTGTTTAAATTATTGCTTCAATACAAAAGCAAGAGACAAATACACAATTTCTAAAGCGAGGAAGCCCTAAAATGCTCCAATGAAGCTGTATGCAGTAAACATTCAATGGATAAAGTGATCGTACTGGTAAATAAACAACGCAGCTAAATAAAGCCAATCAATCAATCCAATATAAAAGGGATCTTGGTAAATTACTCAATCACATTATTTTAACAACACTTCATTGACAATTATTACTTTATCAAGGCGTTTGTGCAATCGATAAAACACTTATCCTGGCAGGGTTTCTAGACAAAGGAAATATTTCAATTTCAACGAAGAAAGTTTGATTGGCTCATTCCTCCATTCCAACTTTGTCGTGAGTTTGGACCATCTGAGACAATGTAAAAACTTGCGTGAAGAGTTTCGGGCAAAAACAAGTCACTCCAACGAAATCATGCCCGAAGTTCAGAGTTCTGACTACAAACATAAATCAAATCACACGCATCAAACCTAACGACTTCTTAGCGTCCACGCGCAATTCGAGTTCACAAATTATACCTAAGATAATTAACTACACTGACGAAGTGATCAATACTGAGGAGCTGCGTAATCACCACGCCTGCTTCGGTGATCTCACGTTCTAACTAGTAACTAGTTATAACATTAGCCTAAATAATGTTCCGTCAGAGCACGTAATATTACCAACATGGAGGTTAACATAACTTGGAGATAATTTATTTGTGTAACGTAACCCCAGAAGCCGATAGCTCACTATTATAGTTGCGGAAGCCAGAATTTTTATGTGTGACCGTTTGATAAACATGGAGTGGCAAGAATTATCTGTGTAGGTATTAATAACGTGCCGCGAGATCATATTATAAAATTCCGAATTTCACGCCAAACTTGCTGGACTATATTGCTAATCGTATCCAGTTTTAGACGACTTGAAGAGCTTCTAATTTGTTAGTTATCATGATTTACCTTCACACTGTTTGTCCATCGCCAACGTCAACGGGACGTCACCGAGAAACGAGATTATTCGAACCGAACGTGACGCACGGTGAGCTGAAAATCGGCTTTTATAGACTTACCGACTGACTGAGTGCTGACATATACGAATTTAGCTTGTCATCCCTACACGCACGTAATTGAATGGAATTTCTGTTACACATTGCGTACAGGCTGGACTTCAAACGGTAGGCAGCAAGAAGTAATGAGCACAAAGAAAAGTTGCAGACCAGAAAAAAAATATTCAACATAAATTCAAAGATCAGCTCAATCTGTTGATTGATATTGTGAAACAAGGCTCGGGAACTACCAATGACGGGAATACCGCAACAAAGGTTTTCGAGTTTCTCCATAAAACTGCAGCTATGACCGGGTTGGACGAAGAGCTTATTAATTAAAGATTTTGTGATTTTGCAAGCGATAACATCTGGCGAGAAGATCGACGTAATCAAATTTAAAGATTTTGCCTGCAAAACAGCAGAAAAGTACGTGGAATTGTACGACTGGTACTACATGTCGTCAACCTTACATAAATTATTAATACACGGGGCTGACATAATCGAGAAAAATTATATTATGCCGATTGGGATTCTCTCGGAAGAAGACTCAGTCTCGAAACAAAGATTTTGGGACATTCCGGGAACATCATTCGCGGAAAACAAGCAGGCAAGATTCTAATCAAGATATCTAAATTAATATGCTTTTTTCTTTCTTTTCTTTTTTTGTTTCTTCGGATCCCTTCCTAAGTGCACAAAGGCCTAAGTTAGATGACAAGAGAAATCAGGGCGTTTTTGCTGAAACTCTCGACTTAATTCAGTTTCAGGAAAGTCAGTTCGAGTTTTTAGATACATCCAATCTGTATTCTGACTCAGAATTGGAGTCCGACAACGACAGTGATAAGGAAAATGTTTAATATTTAACTTTAAACATTTCCCTTATCCTTATTTTTTTATATATATGTCGCGTCAGGAAATTCCGGAGCGGACATTTGTAGGCGGATGTAGGCGTAGAGTAAAATTAGATGGAACGCCGAAGCTTGATGGAAACGAACTTCACTTGTTACTATTTTATTTTAGTTCAAACTTCACACAAAAATCGTTTTACAATTCACTATTTAATTTTAAGGTAACTAGACTAAGTACACTCAACACTGGAAACAGACAATTTCCTTGTCGCAGGAGTTTCGACCACGTCGTCTTCAAAACCACGAGTGCCGGTCCAATCTCCATCAAAATCTAACGTGGTCGTCCCTCCCCGCCAAGAACTTTGTCCAAGCGCGGGAAACCTCCCCGCCTTGCGTTTCCGACGTTAGGGTACAGTGTACCAACATAAAACACTAGGTCTACGCTATTGGCTAACTACGAACGGACTACCAACTTGACAAATCAAAATAAAGTAAAGGTTGTGCAACCTAACAAAAGTCAATTCAGGCAACATAACAAATCGAAGTAAAAATAATTTAAGCTACTAGTGGTACCATCTGTGGGCAACACTCCGATTTAAATTGAGAGGATTACAAAAGTGTTCTGGTTCAGAATTACGCTGCCGGCAGGTGGCGACACTTCACAATTCGACACGGCCATCCTGACCTTCACACGTCCTCGGGTGTAGCACCTGTGGACAAAATATGCACAGAGAGTAAAATAGCTCGGCTATCCTGCCAATACACAAAAACTAAGGTAGCTCGGCTATCCTAACATACAATCTTAAAACTAACAAAATTAAGATCATAAAACTCAAAATCATTACAAATTCAACAGTCTTACTAGGACTTACAAACAAAATCATCAGGTTCAAGCTTTAAGTCACGTTATACATGGGATCTCTGAATGTCAGTCAGTCAATCGATTGAATTTGGAGCCAGTCTGTCCATCGATTAGGCATTCTATATAGAAAGCGCCAGTCCTTCGGCGAGTGCCAGTCCGTCGGCGAGTGCCAGTCCATCGGCGAATGCCAGTCCATCGGCGTGTGCCAGTCCATCGGCGAGTGCCAGTCCATCGGCGAGTGCCAGTCCATCGGCTTCGTAGCAACCTATCAGCATAAGCTTACCATCACAGCTGCGCAAGTGCTACCCCTCGCAAAGGGTATACTGCGCATAAAAAGCAGTTCACATGCACCTCTTACAAGCTCCGGTAACGCTTATGCAGTCACTCACTCACACTTCACCACACTTCCCTGTCAACTTGACAGTCAATCCTTAAGTATGGTGCAAAGACACAATTTACTGACAGGCATCATCATTGCCATCGTCATCAGATGTAATCTCTAACTCTGGGGGTACCTGCTGATTAGGGACTCGTCTAATTCTGTCGTGAGGATACTTGTAGGTTCTCCTCGAGGTTAGCGACTTTAGCAAGTACCTGTCGCCATCCAAAACCTCGATAACCTTAAAAGGCCCCTTAAACTTTGCATCCAATTTAACTTGATTCCTCTCCTCATTCTCAATTAGTACAAAGTCACCAACTGCACATTTTTGGATTTTAGCCTTGTTACTGTCAAACCGTACTTTGTCATAGTCGGAGCTTTCCACAATGTTGCGGGACGCTTGTTCTCTCATTGCAGGTATGTCAATAATTTCATCATTATCGTCAACTGTCATTAAATTTAGGGGTCGGGCAACCTTGCCAACCAACAACTCGAGAGGACTCGCCTTAGTGACACGATTTATGGTAGAGTTTAGGGACAATTGAACGTCACCTAGCGCATCTTGCCATGAACGCTCTTTGCTAGTCTCCACCGCCGTCAGCATGCCTTTCATAGTACTCATGAACCTTTCGACCTGCCCGTTAGCGCGACTAGCGCCGGTTGCAATAAGGTGCAAATCGATGTTGTGACTACTACAAAAGTTTGAAAAATCTTTACTTGAAAAACAACGGCCTTGATCTGCTATGACCCTCTGAGGAGCACCAAATAGGGAAATACCGGCCTTTAGAGCCCTAATACTGCTGACGCTGTCTATGTTTTTAGAATGAAACAAAAGGACGAACTTTGTAAAGGCGTCAATTAAGACAAAGACGTATTCTTTGACGTCTTTTTTGCCACTCAGTTTACCCGAAGCGTCTATATGAACGGTGTGCCATGGGATTGATGTTTTAGGGATCGGATGAAGCTCCGCTTGGACTCGCCCAGAATATGGTTTCGACACTTTACATGTGATACAGCTATCAACAAACTTTCGCACGTACTTTGACATGCCTGGGAACCAATAATGGTCATATACCTTCTCTAGAGTTTTCTCCCAGCCCAAGTGCATGATCGACTCGTGAACGTTGTTGATAACTGCCCACCTGAAGGAACGAGGAACCATAGGAAGACACCTAGTACGACCATTCCGCTGCACTTTTCGGTGAAGGATATTGGAGCGAATCTCATACGTCTTCCTAACATCCTCAGGTAAAACCTCGTTCTGCAAATCAGACACTATCTTGCGAATCTCCTCATCTGTCTCCTGCTCGGCTTGTAACCAAGTGCTAGAAAGAGTAGCCAAATCGACGCGCTTTTGCTCGACGCGTTCGATGGGAGTCGAAGGTTCAGAAGAGACAGGATTGCGCGATAAACAGTCAACATGAGACATCCTTGTGCCCTTTCGGTGCTCCATATCAAAGTCGAACGACTGGAGGTAGGCCCACCAACGGTGCACGCGAGGTGAAAGATCAACTTTCATCTTGGATGCTTTGACTGAGTTGCAATCAGTTAAGACTTTGAATTTTCTACCTTGTAGATAATGGCGAAAATGCTTGACGGCATTTACGACCGCCAGGGTCTCCAATTCATACGAGTGGTACCTGGATTCAGCAGGAGACGTACGATGACTATAGTAGGCAACCACATGTTGCTTCGCGTCAAACTTCTGGATAAGCACAGCCCCATAACCATCCGCACTGGCATCAGTGTGAACCTCGGTCGGGAGATCGGGGTTGAAGATCACGAGCACTGGCTCACTGGTCAACTGAGTGATAATCTTTTGACGAATTTTTTCGTGCTCTGGTTGCCAATTAAGGGACTTGCTTTTGCTGCTCGTGAGCTTGAACAAGGGTGTCATGGTCTTTGAGAAGTCACGGATAAACTGTCGAAAATATGATGCTAGGCCGATAAATTGGCGAAGTTGGGTGACTGTCGTGGGAGCCGGAAGCTTAGTAAGTGCTTCAATTTTGCTAGGGTTCGGCTGCACCTGACCATCCTCGATGACAAAACCCAAGTACTCTACCCGTTTCTTCAGAAAAGAGCACTTGGATAGATTCAAGGAGAAACCCGCCTTAGTTAGAACATCAAGGACGAGACGCAGACGCTCCAGACCCTCCTCGACAGTAGAAGACAGGATCAATACGTCGTCGATATAAACAACGACGAAGGAATAAGCAAGATCACCTAACGCTCTCATGATCGCCCTTTGATAAACAGAGCTAGCATTCTTCAAACCAAAAGGCATGGTCAGATATTCCCATTGTCCTTCGGGTGTGACGAATGCTGTCTTCTCTATTGATTCAAGCGCCACAGGAATCTGGTGATAGCCGCTGAGCATATCAATAGCCGTGAACCATCTAGCGCCTCCTAATCTAGCCACTTGGTCATTGATGAGAGGCAGAGGATACCTATCAGCCACGGTGTTGTCGTTGAGCTCGCGGTAGTCGACGCACATTCTGTCGGACCCGTCTTTCTTCTTGACCAACAACACTGGACTTGAAAACGGTGAACAACTTGGCCTAATGACTCCTGCATCCAACAGCGCCTTGACCCTAGCACGAACAATCTCTTTCTCCTCAACGCCTAACCTGTAGGGACGTCTTTGAACCGTCCGACTAGAATCGATAAGTCGAATGTCCAGCTGCCCTGTAGTGACACGTGAAGTAGCTATTCCTGTTGAAAACGATCGCCTAAACTCCTGCAGAATATCAGACAACTGCTGCCGATGCTCGACGGGTATGTCAGTTACCACGTTACTAAAATCAACTACAGCCTTCAAATCGCTCACCTCACATGAGTGCACCTGAACACAGCGAGAAAAAGACAATTTGTCCCTAGTCATGTTAACATTAAGCCCTTGGGTCAAAGTCTCACGCCCTATCATAATGTCACTGTTTAAAAATTGATCAGGCACAATATGGAATAACATTTCAAAATGTAAGCCATCAATCTCTACTTGACAAGCAACTTGCACTGTACTGTATACACATGATTGACCAATGCCCGTTAAAGTCACAGTTCTATTGAGTCGTTTTCCAGGAAATCTGGATGCAGTTGATTCCTTCATGAGAGAGCATTCGGCACCCGAGTCATAGTGAAAAGAAAACGACTCACCAGAAACAGTCATTTTTCCGGTAGGGTTGTTGATGTAGCACAGGTCCACCCGACGCTGGTTGCTGCCAGTGGCCGCTGCGCTGCCAGTCGTACTGCCGTTGCCAGGAACGTTGCTGCACGCCGCCGTGGAGTTAAGAATACGAGGACACTTATGTGAGTAGTGACCTACGCTCCCGCATCTATAACAAGTTATGCCAGACGCGTGTGGTCGCTGCTTGAGTAAAGCAATGGCATTAGAGGGAGTGGAACGATCACATAACCTTTTAGAGTCCTTGGAGCGGCAGTCGGTACTGCGATGTCCCAGCTTCCCACACGCGAAGCACCGCACGGGCCCTGCAGGTGCAGCAAGCCTGGAACGTTTGTTGTGGGCGGACCCGTCGCTTGAACAAGCTTCGTTCTTCCTCTTCATGTAGGTGCAGACTTGTAGTTCGCGTTGCAATTGTTCACGTGTTTTTATTTCCGTAGTGACTGCGGTGCGTTGCAATCTTCCATCAAACTGAGACACGTGGGCCAATACAATGGCTAAGGTGACCTCTTCCACAGTCATATCCTTGAATCGAGCCATCAAGGTCGTTGACAGTCTTGCAGCATAGGACGCTATATTTTCATTTTCTTTAAGCTTGCTATTTTGCATGTTAATAAGGGTAGCAGCAGGTGTTTCGCTCGAGCCGTAGCGGGCAAGAAATAAATCTCTAAACTGACTCCATGTCATGCCGGCAAAAGATATTTGGGACAACCAACTCGACGCATTTCCTTTTAAGGCTCCACTAAGCGCAATAATAAGTGCACTTCCTTTTTGATCACGCTGGCTGAGGCACAAATCAGCAGTAGCACACCACGCACGTGCATCTACCTCCGGTTTATCAGGGTCAAAATCCGGTAAAATAAGCTTTTGAGTACTTACAGGTTTCATGGATTCGATGAGACTCATCATATTTTTATTCTGGGCCTCCAGCAGCGTCCGTAAAAGGTTTACATCCATACGGGATCCATCTTCTTCAGTTCTACATCCCACTTCTGATGTCGCGTCAGGAAATTCCGGAGCGGACATTTGTAGGCGGATGTAGGCGTAGAGTAAAATTAGATGGAACGCCGAAGCTTGATGGAAACGAACTTCACTTGTTACTATTTTATTTTAGTTCAAACTTCACACAAAAATCGTTTTACAATTCACTATTTAATTTTAAGGTAACTAGACTAAGTACACTCAACACTGGAAACAGACAATTTCCTTGTCGCAGGAGTTTCGACCACGTCGTCTTCAAAACCACGAGTGCCGGTCCAATCTCCATCAAAATCTAACGTGGTCGTCCCTCCCCGCCAAGAACTTTGTCCAAGCGCGGGAAACCTCCCCGCCTTGCGTTTCCGACGTTAGGGTACAGTGTACCAACATAAAACACTAGGTCTACGCTATTGGCTAACTACGAACGGACTACCAACTTGACAAATCAAAATAAAGTAAAGGTTGTGCAACCTAACAAAAGTCAATTCAGGCAACATAACAAATCGAAGTAAAAATAATTTAAGCTACTAGTGGTACCATCTGTGGGCAACACTCCGATTTAAATTGAGAGGATTACAAAAGTGTTCTGGTTCAGAATTACGCTGCCGGCAGGTGGCGACACTTCACAATTCGACATATATATAAACGAGTATGTATTCTTAATATTTGGATCAATAACATTCTTCATTATTATCGATGTCCTTAACTTAGACACTAAAAGGAACCGTTTCATTTGTGAAAATAAATAAAACTATTTTCAGGATTTTAAAAAAATTGCAGGGATATCAGTTTTATGTGACGTATGTCAAAAAATCATTAATAATTAGTACTACAACCACCTGTAAGGATATTACGGTTTTCCTTGCCGTTTAAGAGATAATTAGCTTTTTCATACTAGCTTCATATACATTTTTCGTAAAAACATTATAATTCCTTCGTTTTTGTGCAGAATTAACTCGGGTGTCATTTTTGAATATAGTAATAACCAATAGAAGCGATATCTGGCAAAAAATCCGGCACATTGAAAATTGAAATCCCTGAGTCTATGAAAGCCGATTTTCAGCACACCGATGGCGTGTATAGCATAATCAGCCATAACGTTCCCACTGCTGGGACACAGGCCTCCTCTCTATGAGAGGTAAGGAGCCGTAATCCACCACGCGGGCTCAGTGCGGGTTGGTAGATGTCACATGTCTTCGAATTTTTGGTTCTAGGACATGCCGGTTTCCTCACGATGTTTTCCTTCACCGTTTTGAGAGCAGTGGTGATTAAATTATTTACACAAAGTAAAGCGCCTGCTTGGGTTCGAACTCACGACCTACAACTCGTAAGTCGGGACCGTTACCACTGGGCCACCACTGCTCCCATGGCGTGTATGTAGGTAAGTAATGCTGGTTCCAACTCATCAGCATCATCATTTCGGCAGAACGTCCACCACTGGACATAGGGCTCGCCCAAGCACCGCTTGGACCGGTTCTGTGCTTCTCGCATCCAGCGGATTTCTGCTGCCTTCACCAGGTCATCGGTACACCTTGTGGGAGGCCTTCCAACGCTACCTATTCAGGAACGCGGTCGCCACTCCAGACCCTTTCAGCCCCATCGGTCATCTGTTCTGCGAGCAAGTGCCCTGCCCACTGCCACTTAAATTTAGCAATTCTTCGGGCTGACTTGGATCTCCTACGGATCTCTTAATTTCTGATTAAATCACATAGCGAAATTCAAAGCATTGCCCTCTCCATTGCCCGTTGGGAGACTTTCAGCCTTCTCAAGGAGGCATTGTGAGCGACCACGTTTCTGTTCCAATAGTATCGACAGATCGATAAGAGCTTTCAAAAGCATTCTTTGCTCCGCTAACTAGATTTCAAGATTCAAAGCTCCAAAAGCGACTACGCGTTTTTAACATGGCTGGGAGTTTTCTTGCCAGCCTTTGAGGACGCATGCTTAATTGCATAAAACATTCGTATGAACAATTTCCCTCGTTCGCTAGACGATGCTATTTAACATTTCGACATGTCAACATGAAACTACCATCTAAAATCCACTTATATATACTTTTCATTAGATTAACATGTGCACCAAACTACCCAATCTTTATCAAAAGCAAATCTAATTTATATTCGAAATTAAAACGCTGTCAGACCTATTGTCTTTCAATTATATCATGTCAAATCCAATTCAATTAATTTAGTTCAGTCACCTTCAAGTAAATCTGATTGGTAGTACATCTGTCCTACATCCATATATTACTGACACAATTTATAATAATAGATTATAAATTAACCGCTAGATTATTGCTTTAATATACAAGTCAATATTCATATAAGATCCGTACGGTAGTAACGGTAGGTGGTAATAGGAAGCTTGTCTGACAACTGTACAAAAACAGGATATCATGACGACATTTCGTTGCCAAATAAGTTATTAAGAACAGTTTTTTTATACGTATTAAAAAAAATACTGAGTTAAAGGAAATAATAATATTTGGTCATGTGAATTCGTATCAAAAATTTGCTTCAAACCTGTTTCGGGCACATTAGAAAGAATTAAGCTATGCCGGAAATAGAGATTTTGGTACAAGTACTGATACTGACGACAATAAACACATCGCATCCTGTCAAAGACTATTATAAGTAAAGCTGTGTGTCCCGGTCTAAACTAAAACAAATCATCAAAACCTCAACATTCAAAGAGTACACATTGCCCTTCAACAACTTTCAAGGTTCACATTGAATTATCGGTTAGACATTGTGGATGAGAATTGATTCCCGATTGTGTGGCCAAACATATCCAAGGCCGAAGCCTTGACACGGCCGAGCTAACCAAAAGCGAACTTACAATGGCAGCTAACATACGGTATAGAACACAAATGCGCTAACAATACAACATTTAAGGTTTTATTAACTGTTGGATCAGTTAGCCAATATGGCCTTGTGGACCTCACGACTAATCTTGCTGTGTAAGCATAAGAGATTAGGACAGAATCTGTGCGTGATTTTTTACTTATGCAGATTAGCTGCTTGGATTCTGTCAAATATTATGACCGAAGCTTTCTATACTATAACTTTGTAAATAGAAGTCAGTATTCACCAACTTTTCCCGTTGATATGTTTGCAGTCAATCAAGTTTTCGTACAATTATGCAGCATTTTTACGAAAGCGTACCTACTTATCTTGTTAGTTAAAGAGGCGAAAAACTTTCTACGCTCTGGTCTGGATTATAAAGTGATTAAAAACTTCGTTTTATTTGATCAAGATTGCATTTCTAAAGAGAAGGCAGTGTTTTTGCGTTTTCTAAGCAACTGCACGTAACAGCGAGTGCTCCATTAGGGATCGGAAGTGAAGGGTGTCGGTCACCTCATTTTCTATACCATGCCGCCGTAATCGCACACTGTATCTACGGACAAAGTCGCCAGTGCGAGTAAACTTATGCACGATCACATTTTTGCTTAGATTCCTACAACTTTAGATATTAGCGCTTAAAGAAGCGATTGGTCGCCGGTGTGGAGTGTACCAATCTGTCTATATACGTAGGAGTCAAAGTTCAGTGCACACCCTACCCGGGTTACATTAAAAATAGTCCAGTCAGTTCCATAGAGCAAAAATTGAGTCTGAGAATCTTCATATTCTACCCACATTATCAGGACGCTGGACGCTGGATATAGACTGACTGATGGGTAGACTTTTTTTTTTATAAATGGCATCTCGCAGGTCAACCTATGAGGTTGTCGTCTGCTTAGACGGACTTGACTGATGGGTAGACTCTTAATATCATGCTATATATAGCAATGAAGCTTGAAAGGAAGCATATATCCCTAATCTGATATTTGCACTCGAACTATGACCAACTTTTGTCGGCGGAGGAATATAAATAACAAGATTCTTTTCTACCGTTTCTTTCTTCCATCGTTTCTATGGTGGTCATGCACGCGCACTGACAATGCGACACTAGGACAAGGTAGGTAGTATCTGAAAGTGGAAGTGCTGACTCTTATACATTTAAGGAATTGGCATCAGAATTAAAATCGATTTCACAAATGGTAGTGCTCCATAAGGATGACGAGTGGACAGCAACAGAATATATAAACTCACTAGGATATGAGCACTATAGTATACGTATAGAATAATGTATGTATAACAGAGAAAATTCAACAAATATCGAGTGAAGAATAGGGTCACAATAACAATGTTAAATTATTTGTACAATTTTTAGATCTGATTATTGCATTCTGTTATAAGACAGCGTAGATAAATTGCCGAAATTATATCACGACAACAATTGATAGAAATAAGTTCAGGAATTCATCGTGACAAGCAAGAGGCAGTTAAAGAACATTTTGACAACAAGAAACATAACAAAAAAAAAACTAACCCGGACCAGAAAATATTGCAGACAGAAATCAAAAGGTAAACTCGTGGTAGGGCAGAAATTTACGTGTAAAGTCCACCATATTACATGAAGGGAGATTTTTTTATAGCTTAAAGATGTCACCCTGACCGGGCCGAAAGGTTCTGGAGTGGCGACCGCGTACCGGAAGACGTAGCGTTGGAAGGCCTCCTACAAGGTGGACCGATGACCTTGTGAACGCCGCAAGAATCCGCTGGATGCGGGAAGCACAGAACCGTTTAAAGTGGCGATGCTTGGGGGAGGCCTATGTCCAGCAGTGGACGCCTTTCGGCTGAAATGATGATGATGATGACCATTAAATATTACGAATCTATTGATACCTCATTTATCAAAATCGGTTTAGCAGTTGAGGCGCTACGGTGGAACACAAGTAAATACAAACATACTTACCATGATACATACATAGACTGTTAAAAAACTCTTCCTTTTGGCTTGGCAGTAGTCGGGTAAAAAGATAGAATATAATAATATTATAAAGAGGAACGATTTGATTGTTTGTTTGTATTGAATAGGCTCCGAAACTACTGGACCGATTTAAAAAATTGTTTAACCATTATACAATTTTTATTTTATTTTTTCGAAATCCACGCGGACGAAGTCGCGGGCGAAGTGCTAGTAGAATATAATTATAGGACTGATACTTTCCTTCTAACATTACAGTGTCTCAGTGTCCAAATAAAGATAAAATATTCGACAGATCGACAATTTATTTTAAGCGAGGATCAGATTACTAAGACTTTCATGAATCGGATTGCTGTCTGTGCAATTTTAAACGGGCATACCATCCGAAGCGACCAAGTCTTGCTTAAATAACGAAGTATTGAGAAATTGGCAAATATTAGAAAATACTTGACTTGTCGGCGAAGGCAACGATGGCTGGGCGACTCTGATCACTACTTAAATAAAAAGATGGATATTAGTTTTATGAACATGATATTAATGTTTAAGCGAAATTGCAATTTAGAACGAAAACGTAACTAAATTGATGAAGACGCTCGGTCTCTCTTAAGCTTCCAGAATTAACTTCTTATATCTGGAGAGTTAACTAATAAACCACCATCCCTACCTATGCAGCACCCGTGTTTATTATGAGATTAGTATCTAAACTAATCGCGTCAAACTCATCCATAGCTAGTATCGTCCGTTTGTACTCGAGCAGTAAGTGCCGCGTACATTTCAAAGGCTTCCAGAGCCACGGACGACGAGAAATGGCTATAATTTTGAAAGAATCGAACTTTCTGTTATATTTCATCGCAGCTGTTTATGATGCTTATGATCACGATCTATCCCAGTTATTATTAGATTGAAATATGACTGGTGTATTTATTTGGCGCTATGGTTAACGTAATTATTTACGTTAGAGAAGACCAGCATGTGGACTCTGTAAAGATCTCACCGTGAAAAATTGGGTGGAGTGAGCTGTCAGTGTCACCCCCTCTTGGTATTGACCATGACGGGGCACTGATGCTAGGGATTGCCTTAACATCAGTGTCACTGACAGCTCACTCCACGCTCACATCTCCTAAGTTTCCACGGTGAGATGGTTACAGAATAGCACTACAGGTATACTTTACTGGTACTATTTTTCTCTACATGATGTATAATTATGCGCTGTAGCCTACATATTCAATATTGACTTATCCCATATACAAGCATGGCAGGCAGTAATGCTAGCTATGTTGATTTTCATATTCAATCATAACAATTTTACACATGCGACTTGACACATTTATAATGGATTTTCCTGTTTTCTGTTTACACCAAACATAAAATAGATCGCTACAAAGCATTTTCGTCTATTGATGCATGTTACGTATAGTCAAGGAGCGACGATGTATGAACCGACAGACAATATATGGGTGTGGGTGTACTGTCGATCGGAAGTTAGAAACCGACCTATTGAACTATTCTGGTCTGCCCACTCTATGTTTATAGACACGAAGTCGTTTCAATACTGTTTAATGTACCTTTAAGATCCCATAAGTTTATTGGCAATTAAGACGTAATGTAGCCATAATAATAGACGGCAATGGCATACTTGCATATTATTTCTAACGTACCTACATATCATCTTTGTTTTGAGATTATAGCAAAAGGTCGCAGAATAGAGAGACGACGATGACTGGAAGAGCAAGTAACATTTAGACGTACCTATTCCTTGACTTATCTAGTGCCATACATTTTGTATCATATTTTTCTGTGAGCAGTAACATAGCACGTAAATCAAGCAAGATTTTGCTCGACCAAATTCTATACCATAATGTTTTTTTTACTTTTAAACACAGTTAATTTCATTCTTCGGTTACAAAATATATGACAAGCTTTGATAGAACGCGTTCTCAATAATCTAATAATATTGCCGTAATTTGCAGTCATTTCGGCTTGATGTAACATTCAATCAACGATGATCACCGTTTTTTATCACGCACTTTGGTATTGGCAAAGCTTCAAATGAAATCACGTCTCGGAGTGAAATGGCAGACTTTCACATTATCTCAAAGCTGTTTTACAATATTAATCTGACAATTTCCCGTTTCGCTGCGAGCCCTTCGTCGACGGCACGCTCTAGTTCCCAAACTGAAATGTTAAAAAGAGCAAGTCTTTTGGAACGGGAACAAACCGGTCAAATGCGAATCAACTCACGTGGTACACATTTCTGACCAATGTAATTATTTGGGATACCGGCTGCTAAAAACATAAAACGTTTGTTTTTACTAGCTGTTGATTTAACTTGGCTGTTGTAGTTGGGTTTTTAGGGTCATTGCTATTACAGAGTTGGGATCGCGTCAGAGCAGCATTCAATTGTCATTTCAATTTCTTTGTACCTACTTTTCTAAACAATCGATGTTAGAGAATGGCCTGCCTCGCCACAAGAACTGTTGGCATTCTATATTGTCGCAGTGATTGCTGCGTAATCGCCATTTTGACTCGACGCAGGTCTCTTCACGGGCATTTATTTGTCGACCACGTTGCGCAATTAGTGACGAATATAAGGAAACAACATCATTAAAAGCGAAATTAAGCTATTAACGAAGTTACAACAAATTGATGATACACTTCCATTAAGACCATGCTGCGCCGCACGAAGACGATGAAAACTTTGGTAAGACCCTTTTGAAAGAGGAAACTAAAATATTCGGTTCCGATATTAAATTGATCTCTACCTGCGTTATCTCCAGTTTCCATGCACAACCTGTTGCCACTTAAAATACAAGTGCTGATTGCTTAGGCACGTCTTGTTACATTCCAAATATGGGAAAGCAAGGATGCCACAAGGCGTTTTGAACAAGGGCATGTTACAGATTAGGACAGCCAGTATGCGTCACGCAGATTTCGTTTCCCACACTAATAACGTCAAAACCAATGACCGGGGGACTTTATGTCATAATTATACGGGGAACCGAAAATACTACGTAATACATAGTATCGCGTTTGTGTGGTGTGTACATTACAAATTATTCAATTCGTTCATTACGACGTCTAGCGTTTACACGATAATTTCACGAAGGTTGTTATGCAAACTCGGAATGTTTCGTAGGCGCAGCTATGAGGCGCCCTTGGCTTAAGATTATGACATCATAAAATTATGTCGTCTCGTCTCCGAAGTAGTCAGGTGTCTCCAATATGGAGATTGCAGTTTGGGTACTTAAACGGTGGTGCGTTTCGTGACGGTGTTGGTAGCTAGTTAGCTAATTACGTCACTAATCTGTGATTGGATGGTGTTCAGTTTTACACGCCGAATGGGTTTCATGACCGACATGATAATTTTTTAACCCCCGACGGAAAAAGAGGTGTGTTATAAGTTTAACGTGTGTATGTCTGCGGCATCGTAGCTCAAACGGCTGAGCCGAATTTGTTTTTTTTTTGTTTTGTTTGAAAGGTGGACTGGACCGAGTGTTCAAAGCTAAAAAAAAGACAACAGGAAAGAAGAAAATCTGTTCCACCGTTTTAAGGAGTCTTTGTTTGTGTCGGAGTTTTTCTATTTTTTTTTTTTAAGTTTAGTAATTTAATAGCTTTTTGAAGAATTTATTATAACTGATGTTGCGTATTGCACTATTTTACAACGATAGAGACTTCCGCCTTATCTCGTACGTCAAAACTGATAATTAGTTGCAATATTGTTGATCTTGTAAATAGAATGAATATCAATATATGTATTAACATTGTGAACCAAGTACAATGGAATACATTTCTGCATGTTTGTCCTGCATATGTATGAACATTTCATTACCACCAGACGTGATCAAAATATTAAACATTCCATGATAAAAACACAGTCAATTAAGATCAAAACAATATTGCTACAGCAATAATCTGATGCACCAGCTCTCAAGGTTATCAAACACGATATTAATGAATTAGGTGTGATAAAAGATACATTATCTTCAATGTTGGAACGAAAAAGTGATAATGTAACGATATACCTATATTTATATTATTAAAGATAAGGCTAACAATATAAGTTTGGCCTGACCGAAAACAAAGCAATGACATTTTATGATTGCTGCACTTTTTTGCCAAAACTATGATTAGCATAATTTGCAGTACTTATATGGCACGCCAGACGAATGCTGGGTAGATAGTTTGTAAGACCACACAAATTATTGGTTATAGTCACATCACTCCTAATAGGTATTTCTGTTTACTTATTACATAAAACATGGCAGTGACTACGTACGTATTGCCTGTTTATAACAAGGAATACCAGCGCTGTGACACAAATTTTTTTTAAGTGTCGCAGCATAATGTTGAGCATTTTGGCCTCGTACCGGACTTATTTCTTTCTTTCTTCTTTCAAATAACATTGACTTAAACTATGTCGTTCTCGTCGTATTTCGGATGATTTATTGTATCAAATTGAGCGATTAATTAAAACTTATCAATTAAAAAGTTAGTTACGAACAACAAACGTACCGCCGATACTGAATTATTTTAAAATAGTAATAGTAGGCCAGGGAACAGGTTTTATGATTATTGTGCGAACGTTTTGTCGCCGGCGAACAAAACCATGGCCGATTTTGGTGAAAACTTTCACTTGTTTTATGATAAACATGGCATTGTGTTAGCAAACAAACTAACTTTTCACAGATATTTTCCTGCATATCGTACAAAATTCGACGCATACGAATTCTAATGAAATCTGATATTGTTTAGAAAAAGTTTGAATTAAATGAGGCAAAAATAATCATACTACTTCCTATATATGATAACTGGCTCCAGCCCACGACTTTGTCTGTATGAAATTTCTTGTTCCCAGACCCACTCCGTCGCATCGCAGCGCATCGCCTGCCCGCGCTATTACTTCGTTTTCGCTTAATGTTCTTTCTGCCTTTTATCTTTTTGCTCGTCTCCTTAGGGTCATAGTGTGAAGTTAAATAGCCTATAGCATTCCTCAAGAATTGAGATATCAAATGCGACAGATAGAAAGAGATCCAGAGATTAGCCCCTACATAACAACTTACAAACACAATTTTACCTATTTAGAATTTAAGTATAAATATTTGATAATGATAATCCTTCGGACTGAAACTGACATTTCAAGATCTGTCAACAACTATTTAGATTACAGACTTAATATGCTGTAGTTATCGGTTGAGCCCAGCTACCCCCAACTGCCCGGTTTTATCTTTTAAACAACATTATTATGATAAACTGTCAATACTGAAGTAATATGCTGTTGGTCTTATCAAAGGTGGGTTCATGCTCGAAGAAATCAGAAAAAATGTGCAGACTGAGACAATCTTCTTCCAGATTTGGGTAAAAGTTTAGTATCGTTTGGCAGGAGGAAGGGGTGGGGAGGTGGTGGGGGGGAAGGAGGGGGGTGCTCCGTCCCCCCTGGTACCACTCCCGTGAAAAGGTAACGCACCGTTCTTGAGAAAAACTAATTATTGTAACCTAACCTCAAAACACTTAAATGTCGCTTTTCTAACGTCTCCGGCGCTGCGGGAAGTGCAACCCCTTCGCCCTTGCGTAACAAAGGATAGGCACCCATGCTTACCTCCGCAGCTTCGGCTTACTGGTCGCCTCCGGCGACCAGCCTCAGCCGCTACGATTCGCACGGGTGCCTATGCTTTGTTACAGCGGGCGGGGGTTGCCCTCCCTTCGCGCCTCCGGATTTTTATACACACTCTAGGGGTAGGAGCCAAAAGACTACGTGGAGTCGGGGTGCCCCGATTCGGTTTTGGAGCAATGTCGACCTATTTTAACCATGAAGTGGGGGTGCACTAACTTCTCACAACTCTGGGAGGAACGGAATGAACGTAAACAAATGACACTGACACATGACGCAAATAGCGTTTTTTTTTTTTTTTACGTTCCGTTTCATCAATTTTGCACGACAGTTTACACCACAGACAATACACTAGTACAGATTTGGTTGTCAATCGCCGATTTTAACGTTTCGTTACGCTGTAATCTAATTTGAGGTTAGAAACATTTATTATTAATTTCTCGAAAAATACGCATTACCTTGTAATAAGAGTGGTAGCATTATAATAAGGGAACCCATCCCTACCATCTTCAACCCTTTTTACCCCAAAACTCCTGCCAAACGATACTAGATCCAAGCCCAGATTTGTAATAATCAATTAAAATAATAAATGTGCACACGCACTGTTTTTTTTCCTAAAATTAAAATCATAATGAAATTACTAGACATTAAAAAGAAAAAACTTTACCTAGTTCTTATTTACACAATTACAAGTTTTTATAAGAAATATTTATGTAGAATTGCTGGTTATAATTGGAGATATAAAAAGAGTAGAGCATTTGAGCTTGGAATTTAATCACATAATTGCTCCATTGTCTGTCTGTTTAAACTACTTATGAGTCATAGATTAGGTACTGAACTATGAAGATCCCGCTTTATGTATGTGATGTTTAAAAACTTGGGATTTTATTTGTGGATTGCATAAAAAAATACCTCTTATTCACAGTAGAATAACAGTCAATACTCTTCAAATTTCTTCAAAGTTTTAACAGTATCTTAAAATATTGTGTGAGATGATGGAGATATTATTCTGCATTGGCCTCATTTTCACAGATTCACAGATCTTGAGGTTTACCACTTTGAAAACATGTATAATATACAATATGTTTTAAAATTTTGTTCATGAATATATTTGAATCATAAAAAGTTACTCTTAGGTTGGTAGCCATGATTCAGCTTCCTTAACAGTGTCTTGTGTTGTTGAATTTAGGGTAATTACTGGCAGAACCCATTAACCTACTCAGTGAGCTTGAACATACATGTGAATAGTACTTTATTCTTTTTAAATATACCTACCATATAATCGTAATAAAAGGTTGTGTGCTCAATCTAAACGATAAAAAAAGTCAATGTTACGAGGATATAATTTAAGCATATTTATATAATCATATGCCACTATGATATGTTAACACAAGAAATGACATAATTATGTTTTAATAAGTTCTTTTCATAAATTATGAAACACATTACTTACTATTGCACATTACAGATACCACCCACACCATTAAGATCACGAGTTATGTACCAATTTTGAGAATAATATGCTTATTATTCCTGGGATACTGAGAAATCAACAATGCATAATTAATTAGCTCCACAAGACCAAAACCTGTTTTTGCAAAGATTTGATCACTAAGTTCATGACCGAAGAAGCATTTAGTTTTAATTAGCACTAAAACTAAATGGAAAAGTAAACAATCAGGGTGTATAATTAAAAAACAGGGACATACCTTGAATGAGCTGTGCACCAATGTCTCGTCAAGATCAATGACCATACACTTTTTATGCATGTCCTGGTGTCTCACGGGTGGTAGTAGCGGTCGGGGGGCATGCTCAGCCATGACCAGGAGCCCCCGCTCCTGAGGGAGCGGCGAGGCCCGGCCGTCGATGCTGTTCGCGCCATTGCTGCCCGGTGGGCCCTTGCCACGGCCACCGCGCCAACAGCACAGCAGCGACCGCAGGAACCCGCCGCCGCCGCTCGACTTCTTACTGCCCATTGGGGCAGTTCCCGACACCGGCGTAACATCCCCCTCATTGTGCTGGCCGCCAGGGGATGGCCCTAAAACAACCATTGCACATCAGAACACTCCAACACAGTAACACACACGCGGAAGTCCCACTAAATATCACCAGTGGAACCGTAAGGAAAGAGAAGTTCTCAAGGTTGCTGTAAATATGTTATCGCGTCCACACGATCCAATTGTTTACCTCACAGCACACGCACGCGAAACGGAACCCAAGGAATATAAAACGTTCACTAATCCACTGATCCAACATAGATCAGATCACGATCAGCAAATATTTACGAGTCGTGAGGAGGTAACACTATACGCTCTAATTTGATGCTAGTAGGTAACAGGTGTAATTCGGTTGGGATTTACCTCTGTCGGATCCATAATTGTTTAATTGCTCGTCATCCCGTGACACCTGAGTTATAATGGACGATGCGTCCATTTAAACATTTGTTTTTGGCCCTAAGACAAATGGCAACGGAGTTTTTGTAAAATTTTAACACCATAAAACTATTTTTTATCTCCCTTCTATCTTACAAAATGGCAGGCTCTTGGCAAATACCAACTTCAAATGTAGCCAACACATAAAAGTTATACAATCATATTACTCTTTCTACCACCCACAGTTTTAGAAAGAAAGAGCGAAGTGACAATACTGACAATACTTCACATTTCATATTTTGTAAAGTTGCTACTTCTGTCAACAGCCAAATATAGTTTAGGTGTCGTTCCTAACCCGATTTTATCACAAATGCTTTTATTTGGTCAGCAAGTCATTTTAAATTTAATTTTCACGAGAAATTTCATTATTATAATTTAATTTGTTTTTATTAATTTGAAAGTTAATCTTTGCAGAATTGTAAAAACGTTTGTATGCATTCAAAAACTTTTAGTATTTGAACGCACTCGGCACATGTGAAAGCAGGAGAAATAGAATAAACATAAAATTGATCTATTTATTTTAAAAGCTTTTCAATTTTTTATTTTCAAACTAGAATGAAAAAATCGCTAGATATACTACATATAGATATTGGACCCACTAGTCTATAATAAGTAGTCTGTGGTTGGGTCCAATTTGGTATCTGTTGTACTTTCAATTCGTGTAGTGATGTATTTTTAGTAATCAGATTTTATTGAGGCAAATGAAGATCGATTTAACTTCACCATGATTAAGCTAAAGTTAAATGCGGAAGGCAACTGTCAAAATGGAGCGGTCGTAGCTAGTTCCCAACACAAGCTAAAAATACAAGGCGTGATGTGGTTTTATTTTATTTTAGCGAAAATTTACGCGTTGTTGTGTTCCTAGATACTTCGAAATTGGAGTTCTAATTTCTCGTAAGCCCCTAAAATTAGAAGATTGTGCTTTAAAGCTCTTCGTACAGACATTTTGAAGAAAGTGATTACGAGGAAATATTCAAGGTTTAAAATTCTGACACTTTCCATGTCAAGTACTTGATTTAAAATACTGAAATCACCGAAAATAACGAAATAGTGAAATAAAATCAAACTCATGAATGAACATAAAATGAAATGAATGAACGAAATGTCAAAAAATTTGTAGGCCGTAGGGACCTAGCTATGGTCACGCCATCTACAATTAGCTTTGCCCGACCTTCCCCATTGATTCTCATTTGCCCTAACAAAACATTTGTATGATTAAACTCATCTTTATCACAGAGTACACTATAGTTTACTGATCTTGAAGCCGCCAGGTTCCTGCCCTTATAATTATTAAACTAGGAGCTTTTGACGCGTGGCCAAAATCGGAACTATCACCGCTATTTCATATTTTTCAAATCAATTTGAAAACAATAAAAAACAGGTCCTTAATTGTGTTTTTCTTTAAGAATATCCCTTTGTCAACATCATTCAAGCGCCAAAAGATCCTTGTAGCACTATACCATCCATCTATGCAAGCAATCATGAACATTGCTCGTTTGCATTGAATCCAAGGATATATTTATAATGAGGCAAAATTAACTACCTCTCTCTTCATAAAGGTGACTTAGCCCTAGTATTTTTATCGCAGCGTTTTCTTTCACTCACTGGATTTGCAACGCACAGCATCTTCAACAAGAGGCGAATCTTCAACAGTATGTTTAATGACGCGCTGAGATTCGCTCTGTTGAATTCATAATGCTGGCTCAATGCCGAGACGTATTGTATAATGTATTCTGTGGCCGAGACACGCCGAGAGTTGAAAATCCAGTCTGTCAGAAAAAAACCGTTGCGTTGTAAATTCACCCGGGTGTACCTGGGCTTAACGTTTGTGCCCCATAATTTAGCAAAACAGAAAAATCTTCTTCCTTTTTCTTTTGAGAAAATCAATGTTGCAAGAAGAGAAAATAGCAATAGTTGAGGCAATAAAATTCCATCCAAATACGTATTAGAAATTAGTACCAGCACGAGGGCAATATTTTTCTGGATCGCGAATTTATTTGTAGCTTGAAAATAAACTGTATCTCATAGTAGCAATAAAATTAATACTTTTACCAAAAACTTAAACAACGGTAATTGTGTGGATTACACTGACATGAATTAAATTGTTTCGAAAAAATATAATCGACTGTCGTTTTGACTGATGAAACTAAATTCAAGCACACGTACCACAACACTAGTGACGAAGATGCTGTGTTGACTTGTCAAAGACAGATTTGTTTAGTTTTTTCACAGGAAAAACCTTAAAATCGTGTATATTTACAACCAATGTGTGGCAAGCAGAAACTGTATTAGTTTTGTAGCCAATTGACCCCTGAAATTGGTCAGAATGTCGCAAAGGGATCCGGGACCTATACCTAATAGGTGGTTGAGATGTCCACGGAAGGCTACGGGACTCGTTGCTGACAAGTTTATGGCTTTCAAGACCCCTTTAGGAGCTCAATTCAATGATAAAGTACCTGAAGAAAATCGTTTCACACCATCCATGTTGTTTGTTTACATGAAAAGCATGAAAGTGAGTCACAATTTCAATGTCAGCCTTTTTCGCATTTGTTTTGTTAAAAATAATCATGTACTGCTATAACTCTACTTGATTTTAAATGTTCCTACGTGAAACGTGTAACTTGTATTATCAATATCCAAAGAATTACCTAATTGTCCCATAAATACCCATGACTCAAATTATTATTGTTTTCCTACATACAAAATCTATTTTTAGTGGGATTAGAGAATGTCCACACACGTTACAAATGAGTTTACACATTGAAGTTGAATACCCTCTCTTTTGTTCATTAGTTTTTCCTTTTGATGTAGAAAAGGAGATCAAAGTTTTAGGTACTTGATAGGAATGTTGGTATTCAATGGTGTACAAAAAAGTATGATTTTTTTAGATAAAGTTAGGTCTATGGATTGACCTCACAAACACAAGTCGGTTTTATAACAAGGGAGAGGTAGAAGAAAGAGGCTGTAAGTATGTGAAAATGTCATGCCGTGGCCATGGTGAAACACCATCACCAGATCAGACTAGGTAAGAACAAAATATGGTTGAAATTTCATATGAACAAGCATCAATGAGTTGTATTTGTATGAAAATATGAAATGTACAATAATGAAGAATCACAGAAGAGTTCTACATACATTGGTAGTGACATGCAACCTGCAACAATTAATTTGAATTATTTATTAACTATGTAAAGTGGAAGAATGAAAACGAAATTGTTGATTCTGTAAGTACAATATTATTGTAAAGTGGAAGAATGAAAACGAAATTGTTGATTCTGTAAGTACAATATTAGAATCTCTATTACGTGTCATATAAAAAAATAAAAAACTTGACATTTCCTATCTACCCCTGAGAAAAACGCTGAATACTATGCCCCATCTGCTAGTGTCCCAAATGTAACCGACATTGTTCCTTCCTGTGTTTTACAATCAGAACAACGCCTCTGACGCCGCAATAAATGTGGCCACCTACTGTTTCCAAACAATACAAGATACATAGATGTACAGTTGAAACAACAAGAAAAGATTAAACTGTTTTGCATTGCTGGTCTTCCTCGAGGACCACCTCAGCTCCTCGTAGCTCCTCATTTTCCCTTCGTACGCAAAATACGCGCATTGACGTGGAGTTGCAGACACCAGACCGTATTACCTACCTAAACTGTTTTGCTATAAAATTGAATATGTTTTCCAGGGAATTCATCTCACTAGTTAGCAAATTTGTAAGTCAAAACCCTCTGGAGTTGATTGGAGTACACTGCACCCATGGTTTCAATAGAACCGGGTTCCTACTCGTTTCATACATGGTGGAGCATTTGGACTGCAGCGTTCAGGCAGCTATCAATGAATTTGCTAGGATGAGGTATGTATTTATCATTTAATCAATGTAAATAACTATTGAGGGCACCAAACCATAATTAATTACAATATCAATAAAGTAATGCCCCTATTAATTTTGACAGTAATTTAATTATATATATATAATACAGTATAACTGTGTAAAAGATGCTATTAAAAATGTGTAATTTTCAGGCCTCCAGGGATATACAAACAGGATTATTTGCAAGAGTTGTTCCGTCGGTATGATGAGGTGGAGTTGACACCAGCTGCCCCCTTACTACCTGATTGGTGTCATGGTAAGCCATCAGACTCTCCTTAGACCAGTGTTAGGGTTCCTTTAGTATCTTTTTCTTAGCGTGACAATAGCTATCTATCAGGTCTAAACAGACACTTAATGAAGCCGAGAGCCATTTGTTCTCCCCGTCATTGTAATAAATTTTTGCGCTGGACAATACCTGGGAACCTGGTTACGGAGATATTGAAGGTCAAAGTTCTATTGGTAAAACTTTTATTGTTTTTTTACGAAAAAATGTTAGAAAACAACTTTAAATACCCCCCACGACTCCTTTACCGTTGCATGCATCTCTAAGCTCAATGTTTTGCGTGCGTTACGTTGCGCACTACACTAAACAGCGATTTTTTCCACCAAAAACAAAATTTAGTTTCCTAGCATTTTTTTTTGCGCTATGTTACTTAGTTTTATGTACAGAATGCGTAGTTGACGGCTATGTGATGTGACTTTTTACACCTTGTATATTCAGGCAGCCCAGAATTTGACTAATTGGTTGGCACCTAGTATCTTATTAGGATCTACTCTTATGTCTGTCTCATCATTCTCGTGCCCTTATCCCTCTTCATTTTAGGCAACATATTGTCTTCTTCTTCCGCACTTATCTATTAGTCCTCATCCCGATAAACAAAAGAAATCTGTCTATTTTTCTGTCGACAAAACTCGTTTTTAGTCCAGACCAGAGATGTTTTGGGATTTGATAGTCAGACTTCTTCAATGAATATCCTTTTATTAAAATGGTTTTTATGCGTTTATTTTAATAGAATTACATAGGTGTTATAAATGCGATGGTGAACCGACTACAATATTTTTTTGAAAAAAGATGGTACCACCGCGGGCCGTGGATCGAATGTTCTGGAGAGTTCTTCAACGATGACCAATCAGCGCTGCCCTTGCGCCGCACACTAGGGATGGCGATTCTTTCCGAAAAACATCGATTTTTGAATTGATTTGGATCGTAAGCTGATGTATCGACAAAAAAATCGAGATCTAAAAGATCGATTTCAACAAAATCGTTTTTTTTTCAAATTTGTAGTTCTACTGTAAATATAAATCCATTTTATGAAAAACAAGACAGATACCATAACGAATGATCTCTTATCAGTAAAATTAGTTTTTTTTTGGTTCGGGGAATTCGAAAATAACAATTATTTTTATTGCCATAACAGTCAGATCAGGTATGAAAGAAGACATTTATTTTCAAAATGTGTTTATTACATGAGATAGTTGCCTAATGCTTCATATCGAAACTTTTAAAAAACAATAGTCTGTCAAGTATACTGGGATTCAAGCGGTTTTGCTCACCACTTACGATGTTGCCGGCAATTGAAGAAAGGCGCTCACAAGGAACAGATGATCCCACGATACTCATATAAATCATGGCTATTGAGTAGTGAAGATCGTGATACATAGTTTTTTTCTAAATCAAAAAATCTAAATCAATTATTTTATTTCACATAACCTACATGGGCACTTATGAAACGTCAGATTCTAGGTGCACGGTTCCAATTGGCCATTTCCGATGGAGAAGAGCTGGCTAGAAACTCCACGGTACAGTTCCTGCCAGTACAGCATAAGATCATACTTCAGGTACAGAACTGCCTGCGACAAATAGTGCTTAAATTCTTCGTTTATGCCCTGATTTTCCAGTGCAAGTGCATTACCTACATGTAGAGCATACAGCCATCTCGCGAGTTTCCCTTTAACCGGCAACATCGTAATATTACGGATAAAAAAAAATCGATTGGCGATTTTCAAGGGTGAAATATCGATTCACTGGATCGATTCAATACTGCATTTCGATTTAAAAAATCGATCTTTTGGGCCTGAAAAATCGATCCCAGATCGCCATCCCTACCGCCCACCCTCCTTCCGCCGAGCCGCCGTTTACTCGACGCTAGAGGGTGCCTGGTGTTGTCGACTCCTCGCCAAAGGATGGCGTTAACATATGCCCCCGGCCTTGTAAGGTCCTGCTTCAAAGGAAGTACCGATGGCAATGACGTTTTTTAATTTATCATTGATTGTTATGAGTCTGTCTTCTCCGTCTCTTCGTGTGGGAACAAAGGACATATTTTTGAGAATAGCCTTCGCACCGTCCCGGTCGCCGTTTTGATGTCAGTGACTCGTGATCTTTCTCAAGAAAGGTATGAAGAATTCTTCCTAAGCGCCACTTTAGAGGTGGGAGCATATCCTCCTTGATGAGTACAAGCGTGTTAGGTACCAATTCCACCTAATTTGTCTTCGACTTCGTTCTGGTCTGAATCTCGTGCAGTAGTTCATTCCCTTTCTAGCCATATCATCCTTCACCAGGGGTCGATCGATCAGGTTAAGCTATGTTTGCCACGGTTGGTCCGTGGATGGGTGACCATCTCCACATACCGAGACCCCTCCGTGTTTCGGAAAGTACTGAAAGTAAACGTATTCTTTTTAGCCGTTGGTCCGGGCTGTCATTCTTGGATTTTTGACAGTCGTGACGGGTCGTCAGAAGCCCCTTAAGTCTGAGAACCAATCTTACCAAGGGGCTCGTGTTACCCAGTAACTGGGTTGTGGACGTTTTAAAATACTGGCATTCAGCGCCATCCACTTAGACTGGAAGCCGACCCCACAAATTGTTGGAAAAGGCAGAATTCTTTCAAACACATAATTAGGATATTTTTTTTTTAGCTAAGTCTCTAGTTTGTTTTTATAAATATTAACTGAGCTAGCCATTACTCATGTAATGAACAACAGCACCATCTAATAAAAATAATTCTTTACAGTTGTACTTACAGAAATAGGAAACATTTTGTCAACTGCTGTCCTAGTTCTTCAACTTAAAACTGTAGTCACTGATACGCTATTTGACTAATTAAATTATTTCTATTACTTTCAGAGGAGGAAGAGGATGTTGACGATGATGTCCCTAGTAATTCCCAGAACTCGTCATCTTCCGCGTAAGTTTCGGATAGTGATATCAACAAAAGAGATAACTAATTAGCCAACCGGTTGTGTGCGTAAAACCTTTTTAAACATAAGACACAATAAACCAAACAATATCAGAGTTTTGACAACTGTACTTGGTGTAGTTTGATGCCTGATTAGTAATCTAAAATAATCAGTGATTGTGATAATTTATCTCTTTTCTTGATTGCACAAATGTTATTTTTAATGCAAAAAAATAAAATAACAGATTACCACTGATAATTGAAAAACGATACTGAGAATTGAACAATATACCTAAAATTAAAAAATGCGTCTGTACTCTTTGTGTCATTTATTTAGTCAAGGAGCAGTTGTATAGACAGATATGATAGACATGCTTAATAAAAATGTTTGCAAACTTGTGATAGGCACTGATAATGATTTAAAAAACCTTGCTAACTTATGCCCGCGACTTGTACCGCGTGATATTTCTTTGTTTTAACATAAAATATATCCTATGACATGCGGTAACACCGTAGCATCCAATAAGTGGAAGAATTTTGGAATCGGATTAGCAGTTCCGAACATTACCCCTACATACAAACTCACTTTTATCTATATTATTAGTGCTTAAAGATTATTTGAATGGTCCTAATATCAGTTTGTAACGTTTTACGCAAATTAAGTACTGTTTTGTCGTTTGCAAGGCGGTAAATTGTTTTTAAATAATACTAGCTGACCTTCGTTGAACCTCGTACCGCCTAAGAATATTATCTTCATTTGTTTTTTTTTTCTCATGTTTCAATAGTTATTCTACTATTCGGGGCGGAGATAAAACCAACAAATCATAGATCATAAAAATCGTCCAGCCGTTCCTGAGTTATAAATGGTGTAACTAACCCGAATTTGTTTTATTTATTAAGAATAAATGCACATAATTATAATTTATATTAATGTTAAAAATATAATTATATTATAAATCTATTATTTACAAATCAAGTCAAACAGTAATGTCTGGTTAAATGCAGTTCACGATCCAAACGCCTTCTGTGTTCATCTCGTAGCTTATCAAATGCTGTTCCGATATAGGCATACAAAGATCAAAAATATGTAGATTATTTCTTCAAAAAAGTGATACAGCTGTCCCGAACGCGTTTAAAATCACGCTAGTACCCTACAGTGCCGCGACGTATAAAAGCACAACCTCGACAATAGGGATTATGACTGTTATTAGAAATGTTCATAAAAATAATGTAATTTCAAAGTAGCCATAGTAAAAATGAGATAATCGAAAAAATCTGTTAAATCGCTGTAAATATGAAGAAGATACACGCTTTTAAAGTTTTTGGAGGGGATTATTCCCATCCTTGTCGCACGGTACGGCGCTAGTATGAAGTTACACAGTCGTGACGTCACTTCTACGATAGTGCTGTCCTTGTCTAACACTTATCGTAAAACGTTTATAACTTGGCAATTTTTTAAGCTTTTTCACTTTTTTGTAATTTTGTTTGGACTGTTTGGAAACACAATTTATTGAGATATAAAGAAAAAAATTGTCATCATCCTTATTACGGGGCGTATAATACGCCCAATTTGGTTTCTTTACACAGTATTATGTTTATTCCTTTACCTTTAAAATGCAGTTAGGTTAGAAAATTTTGTTTGTAAGTTTGTATGTAGCCCCTACATATAAACTTATATACAAACAATTTTATAACAAACAATATCTGTCGATGTCGGTCGGATTTGAAAAGTTCTTTATGGATTTGATAGCTCAATTCTTGAGGAAGGTATATGTCTATTACATCACGCTATGTCACTAAGGAGTCGAGCATAATGATAATTGATAACAGTAACTAATGATAATCGCGTAATCTATAGGCATGTTTAACATAAATTAGTTATAGGGTAACAATGAATAAATAAGATAATAATAATAAATAAAAAAATCATAATATTGCAATTAATAATAAATTTTATAATTAAAGAATAATAATTAAATAATATAGCCATAACAACTATTCGAAGGAAATAATATAAATTAATTAATAAACAGGATATAATACATGTACAGGTACCTAAAAATAATCTAAAATATTGTAGTACATTTTGCAGATAAAGTGCAAAATAATGGTTAAGCGAAATGTTATTATCTTATTTGCGACCTCCTGACTTTGTTTATATTGTAGTTAAAATTTGCTATTATAAATACTACTTAATTGTCTCCTGAAACAGGGCTTCCTCTCTCCTAAACTTTTGCTGTGCCCTACAGGGTCCATAATGATCTCTATTATATAGTTACCACCTAAGTACACATTATGGTAAAGCAATAAAGATATTGAGTATTGAAATACAAAAAGAACGGTAAGCGAAAACGAAGTGATCGCGAAATGTTCACGCTGACGAAGGTGGGGCAGAAGCTAGTCTCATATAAAGCACAAGCAACTCACCCAATAAATTCCATTACAGTCCACGTAAACACAAGGGCAAAGGAAGGAGAGAAACTACCCACAAGAAGGCAACATTTATGCCAGGTGTTCGTGGTGTCGAGCCTTTTGACACGCAACCACGACTCAGTGAGGTCCAGAAGAAGACCCAACACTTCTGTGAATGGAACTCCACTGGGTTCCCAGGTTCGCAACCTGTTTCTATGGATACAGCGAATTTGAGGAAGCTGCACGAGAAACCTTACAGGGTTTCGTGGAAAGCTGATGGTGTTAGGTATGTATACTTGTAGAATAAGTATCTTCGTGAATGCGATTCGATCTTTGTTCGATTTTTTTTATTATTGTTGTTGATTAGTGTATTTAACACTGCCACTGTGGGGAAAACGCCATGGAAGTTGGGGCAATATTCAAATTTTATAACGCTTTATACTATTTGCAGGTAAGTATTAGGTTTTATGTTGATCAAAATAAGATTCAACACCGTAATAAATATATATTTAACATCAATCGTCGTCAATACTTCCTCAAAGAAAGAAAATTTGACTTTCACTGGCTAGCTTGGCATCCCCCTTTACAGCCAAATTTTTCATCTGCTAAAAAGAGATTCGTACTGTATACAGTACGAATGCGCCATCTCCTTTACGCACTGAAACAATAATGACCAACATTTCGATAAACGGCTCTAAAAATAGCTATCGGCTAGCAAACATTTGCATCACTATAACTATTATGAATTTAAAAAAAAGTATTTGCAAGAGGCGAAAAGCTCATTTTGAAAAGTGTATGGGGCATCTCATCAAATAAAATGAGATACGTAAGTACAGTCAGGGAAATTAATTGTTAAGCATTTGCTGTCTTATGTAAGGTTAGTCCACACGTTTTTCATGCCAGGAAAAACTACGTTTTATACGCCGTGTGTAGGCACTCGTCAGTGTTGTATGGACCACTATGGAAACTTGTTGACAGACACGGCGGCATTACGACACGGCGCCGTCGCCGTATACGCTAGAACCGTGGCATATTCAAGGTCACACAATTTTGCTACGGCGCGGTTAACCGTACCGTAAAGAAACCGTGCCGTTTACAAAAACCCCTAGAGCCATTTCATACCACTGTCAAAGCATGACAGTTGTAACTTGAGTGTTATGTGGATAATTTATGTTGTTAAGTCAATTTGCTAAGCAATCATTTTCCAGACTTTACAAATTATTTTTTTCAGATATATGATGCTAATCGACGGAGAAGGCGAGGTGTACATGTTGGATCGAGACAATTGCGTGTTCAAAGTGTTCGGCCTGCGGTTCTTACATAGAAAAGATCTCAGAAGACATTTGAAAAATACTCTACTTGATGGTGTAAGTCTATGTGCATACCAACCTTATCACCCGGTTAATGATACCCTGATCAACTCTAAGATCAGAAGTTGTTATTGGTTAGTAGAAATTGCAACTGCCAATGAAATTGCTTGACCCATTGTTCATAGCTCAATTTTCGGCTAGATTGCTTGATACACATAATACAAGGCAACCCATCCCATCGGACTACAAGAGTGAGTGCACCTGTGTCTAGCACACACTTGTGCACTAACTTTCCCACATGATCTTTCTCAGCTGAGATTGGCTGGAATGGCAGAAATTCGTTCTGGAGGACTCTCCAAGGCACAAGGCCTAGTTTCTTTCAAGATCATTGGGTGGGCTTTGGGCTGAAGATACACTTCCACATAGGCAAACAAAAAAACAAACATCTATAACTCTTACAGCAAATTTTTTTAAAGTCAAAGTAACGTCAGAAGTTTGAGTTGTAAAATCATTTTTCACCCTTTCATGTCTATGAAGTTTAATTCGGCCCTGTATGGAGGAAGGGACATTGACGCACAACCTCCATGGTAACAGTAATTTTTTCTGAACCTGCGTTTTAGTTTTTTGCCGATTATTTAAAAGAAAAAAGCTTTTGACCTCATAGGCAGTTGCTTTTTTTTTATGAAATAACAGTTTTTTTTAAATGTTGAAACCGACGGTAAATTTCTCATTCTCAAACTCCATATGAAGCTAGTTCCCCATTCCAAAGAGTAGAAGGTACCCAGTGGTGTATTAAGTTCCAGCGCCCTGGGACTATAAGATTTGCCGCCCCATAAATTAACGAAAAAAACCAAAAACTTTTCATTAGAAAATAAAATCCAGCAGTGTGTGAATGTGGGCTGAGAATGATGTTATGGAATGCAAACATAATTTTTTTCCGATGGTCAGATTGGCCAACTTATTCTTCAATGACACTGTCATATTAATGGATTGGGTCAAGTTAGCTTCTATAGGGTGACAGGGAAATTCGACCTATTCCTTGAAAGGGGTTATACTATAAATAAAGGCCATTATCAGCAAATTATGTCTTGTAAACTAGGGGTCAAAACTGCATGGTTACCGAGCTGTTACGGTTCTTCGATTTTTTACTGGCGAATTTTTATTTCTGAGATTAAATATGTTTTGGGCAGGCATTTTTTTGATGATCACAATTTTTTCAGGTCTCAAAAAGTATCAATCAAATGTTTAGACAACGCGTAAATGTTCGCTAAAATAAAATAAAACCACATCACGCCTTGTATTATTAGCTTGTGTTGGGAACTAGCTACGACAGCGCCATTTTGACAGATACAATTGTACTCTCTATCATCAGTAACGATTTGTCTTACGGCCGAACCCAATAACGTATCCATTTCCAATTTTGGCGTACTGAAGATAGAAAAACCTATCAATCTTTGATTTTAACGTCCCAATAAAGCCAAGCTTTTCGACCTAATGTTGACAGCTATTTGTTTGACAGGGACATATATAAATTGTAATGTCTATCATCAGATGCGGTTATTGGGTTTGGCCATAGGAATAGCTGAACTGTTTAAACGTTCTTAAACGTAGATAATTAATTATTCTTTTAAGTAACGAAACAAACGTTCCGCAGTGCACAGAAATATGCGTTATGCTATTTCAGTATATGGAAGTGCTTCCTTCAAATCGAATTGTTTTAAAAGAACATATTTTTCATGTAGATCATCCACCAGTTACAGGCATTCACTTTTACTTCTGCTTCAGACATTGTATCCTATTTGCATAAAAATGCATAATTTGCGGTCACACGTCATACGAAGTTTTGCGCTTCCTTAGCTTGCCCAACAATTAGTCGCATATTGGGAAGAAGGTATTATCCTTGAAATGGGTACACGTCCTTGTCACAAGACTTCTACCTCGCAATACTCATCGTTTCGTTTCATTCTCTTAATATTTTTTTCTCTTGTGACTGTTTCTGTATTCTTCTGAAGATTTACTTTTACCTGAATCCTTAAAAGTATCAAAAGATTCCCATTGATTATCAAAAGTAATGAGTGACATGTAAAGCCTGGAAACTACATACAGCTTCTACATCTGTGTCGACACACAGGGGCTTCCTCAGCCCCTCGCAGCCTGCCGCCCCGGGACATGGCCTTTTTGGCCCTAGGGTAAATACGCCCCTGAAGGTACCTATGGAGAAGAAAGGGCAAGAAACTCCATGGACACATCATTAATGTTGATCTTTCATGTGAGAACGATGTAAAAAAACCGTACACGTTAAAAGCGTCCAGAAAGCAGAAAAAAAAAATGATTAAAATAAGCCGTGGCAGCCAAGAGATGACCAGTCCCAACTGACGGCGCCCGTTCACGAACATGACGCATGGATCAGCACCATTCAGCTCTACCACTTTGAAGGGAGCTAAATGATACAACACACGCGCCACAGTCAGCGAGACATTCTATGCTAAGGGGTTAAGAATCATGTGCTGTGTTCATAGTTAGAGTTTGCGCTATGTCCATGTGTCACACTGAAAACTTGTTTTGTTATAATGGTGGTACGGTTTGCACTCAACGATCTGGAGGAATGAGTGAGTTTCGGTTTCATTAAGGGTCTTTTTACACCTGAAGGCCAGTTCTCGTTCCTAAAAAACGTTCAAATTCAAGTTGCAATCTCAACTCAGCGACAATCAATGTCAAAAATGTATGTAAATTAATTGTATTTTTGACGGATTGAGACTGAGATTGGAATGCGAACATTCTTAAAAATACTGGAATCGCCCCTCTGTTACTTAACAAGATTAACATTTTCAGGAAATGGTGATAGACAAAGTGGACAACCAAGACATACCTCGGTACTTATGTTATGACGTCATAAGCTTCGAGGGAACAGATACGGGCAGAATGGAGTTCTACCCAACTAGACTGAATTACATCGAAAATGAAATCGTTAATCCTAGGTAAGGAATGGAGTTGGTTGTGTTATTTTATCGTTAGGGAAACTCTGGTTTAGAAGAAAATATGATATGCATTTAATTTCCATGTCTATTGTCAGTTACTTATCAAAGTTTTTGATGGTGAGAGTACCATCAAAAACTTTAAGTCAATTCAACTAGTTTAGTGGGTCAAATCTGATGGCGACATTAAAATGGGCAATTCCAGTTGGTAGTAAGTTAGTGCAGATCAAGCATTAGAAAGCTGAGCATAAAACTTTTGTACCGATTTTTACCCTTACTTTTATAGGCCCCCTCTATGCGCAAGCGCAATCATGTCACTTATACCAACTAATAACCACTAATAGCCATATGACGTTACAGGCATCAAGCAATGAAAGAAGGCATAATAAAGAAAGAGCGGGAACCGTTCAGTATACGGCTCAAGCAATTCTGGGAGCTTCCAATGGCGCGACAGTTGTTAGGAGAGAAATTCGCCAAGACACTGTCACATGAACCCGACGGACTTATATTCCAGCCCTCTAAGGAGGTCAGTACTTTAGAATAGTCTTTTTTATGCAACGCTTTTTCCCTTCTTTTTTGTAAAATAAATATTATTACGCCAAAAAACAATACATTGAGACATGTTAATGGTAAAATGATATTATATCGTAAAAAATATTTTGACTAGTATCATTATAAACTCAGCCTAGCGCAGTCTACTGCTGGACTTAGGCCTCTTCTAGGGCTGCGCTACAAAACCGTGTGTATCCGTATAAAAACCAGGGAGAAAACCGTTAAGGTTAGGTGAATCCTCAGCTGTAGCGCTCATCAATTTCATATAAATCGTCAAACTTTGGAAATTTGTTCCACCTTAGAATATTTGATGTGTTAATTCTTACTGTGTCAATTTCGTACATTTTCTATGAACCAACGCACATTGTACTTTAATGTGCGCTTGGCTTTAGCCGTCATCGTATCAGCGGATATATATGTCCACTGCTGGACATCGGCTTCCCCAAACATCGACCTAAACGCAAATATTTCTCACAAAAATATTCGTATTTAAATTGCCCTCGCGGAAAAGGGCACTAGGTAGGGGATGGATGGACAATCTGAAGGTTTCATGTGTTTTGGTGAACTTAAAGGATGTTACGATTGAAGTCTAATTTGTTACTATTTTTGTTTTTAGAGATACATAGCAGGACCATGCGAGGACGTGCTCAAGTGGAAGCCAAGTAATATGAACAGTGTAGACTTCAAGTTAAAAATTGTCACACAAGGTGGAGAAGGGTGAGTTAATTGACTTTAGTATTTAACTTTAGCTTCTGCGTTCGACTTCGTCCGTTTGGCTCTTGCTGGGGCTTCCTTAGGGAACTAGGGATCTCACCCGGCAGGGGGCTGGCCGCACTGGCGTCGTGACACAGTACTCCTTTAGCGACTAGGTGTGCAATAAGCACTCCCACCCCTCCTAAGGGGGAGGGCAACCCAAAGACAGGTCCCATTTTTGGGGACCGAGAGACCGCATCCTCGGGCAAGGGGCCAAAAAGCCCCCACACCGATTCCTTGCGCAAACTTCGGGGGCGAAGAGACGACCGCACGAACGAACGACTACATCCGCGTGAAATTTCTTGTTCCCCCGACCAGCCGTCGCATCGCTAGCTTGCGCTATTACTTCGTTTTCGCTTCATTCTTTCTAACGTTTTTGCACGGCTCCTAAGGGTCATGGCGTGATGTAAAGTTGCCTTCCTGAGCAAAAAAAAAAAATTTGCATTTGGTAGTTGGGCTATCAAATGCAAAAATATATATTTTTCAAATGCGACTGGAGATTAACGCGTTCAAACAGAAAGAGACTCTTCAGCTTTATTATAAGTATAGATTACGCTTGTATTTCTGGAAGAGGAATTTAGAACCGTTGTGTAGTAAAGCCGTCGAACAAGAGAAGTCCCGCGGCAATAAGTGGATCTCATCATTTCAGCCGTAAGACGACTGCTGGACATAGGCCTCCCCTAAGCCACTTCGACCGGTTCTGTGCTTCCCGCATCCAGCGGATTCCTGCGACCTTCACAAGGTCATCGATCCACCTTGTGGGAGGCCTTCAGACGCTACGTCTTTCCAGAACCTTTCGGCCCCATCGGCCAGCTGTTCTACGAGCAATGTGCCCTGCCCACTGCCACTTAAGCTTGGCAATTCTTCGGGCTATGTCGGTTACTTTGGGTCTCCTGCGGATCTATTCATTTCTGATTCGATCACGTAAGGAAACACCAAGCATAGCCCTCTCCATTGCCCTTTGGGTGACTCTCAGCCTTCTAATAAGGCCCAGGTCGAGCGACCACGTTTCAGTGCCATATGTCATCACTGGCAACACGCACTGATCAAAGACTTTCGTCTTGAGACACTGCGGTATGTGGGAGGAGAAGATATTGCGTAGCTTCCCGAACGCTGCCCAGCCGAGTCGGATTCGACGATTGACCTCTTTCTCAAAGTTGGACCTACCTAACTGGAAAGTTTGTGCTAGGTAGGTAAATATACTCATGCACAAATTCGAGTATAACGTCTCCGATAAGTGGAACTAACTAAACTCCTTTCTCTATTTAAAATAGTGCGTTTTATTCGAGTGCCTGTAATATAAACTTGAGATAAATAAAGATTCATGAATCCGTCGCGTGCCTGTAACGCCATATACTTGTCGCGCGGCGCGGTACGGACAATGTACGCGCGCTAGTATGAAATAAGAAGTTAAATAGTTTTTATGTCACTTCTACGATAGTGATGTCCTTGTCTAACACTTATTTTAAAACGTTTATATTGTTTGCACAATGTGGAAACAAACAGTTATTGAGAAAAAATAAATTGACATCATCCCAATTGAAATACGCTATTATTGACGCATGGTTTTGTCTGTAATTGTTTGATTAACTATTTTTGTGCAACTATCTTTGTGTAATTAACAATTTTTGTGTAATCTTATCTTATTGTGGTTTCCTCAACTAAATAAAATTGTTTATTTCAGCATCCTGCCAACAAAAGTTGGGTACTTATACGTTGGTAAAATGGACCAGCCTTTCGCGTCGATGAAGGTGACCAAGGATATCAAACACCTTGACAATAAAATCATAGAGTGTACCTTTGAGAATGGGCGATGGGTGTTCATGAGGGAACGGACAGACAAATCTTTTCCTAACAGCTATAATACTGCCACTTGTAAGTATAATAAAGAAACATTCACACTGACAGTCCGATTTAAACTAAATTGCGGCTCTGACGTGCGCCCCTCACCCCCTCTGACACTTGAATTGGTTACTGCAGCGACTCGCCTCATGGTCCGAGCCGCCATATACTTTGAATAGGACTATACACACAGCGACACATCAAGTTTACTTTTTATTCACTAACAGCTGATCTCTCATTTTACGGAAATCCTATACGATGCGAGATCAGCTTATACTGGATATGTATAGCTTGATGTGTAGCCGTGTGTACAAGGATACTTTGGCTCTCGAATGACGTTTACAGGGAGGCGCTGTTGGTATAGTTTTGTGAAATGTCGGTGGTGAAATGTAGTTAAAACAAGATGGCGGCGTTAGTTCCGATTTTGGCCACACGCCAAAATAAGTCTACGTTCGCACGGATGTAATTTTATCGCGCACTGGATATATATGACGCACTGCTTAGCCCCGAGGGGAAAATCCAACAGTATGTTTTTCGACGCGCTGGGATGCACTTGGATTCTGCGCGATAAAATCACGCCGCGTTGTTCGGGCGAATATCCGGCTGTACGTACAGTAACAGGATTTTATACTGAATTACACGTTGAGCTTTAGAAAGAGACTGTCTGACATGTATTAGAGACAGAGACAACGCTTTACGAAGCTGAACTTTTTCTAAAACCCGGGTACTATAATACAATGTATATCATACTTTTATAGAAACAGATTTCCGTATGAATCGGGATATACTAGCACTTTTAGAAAGCAGTGGTGGCCCAGTGATAACGGCCTCGAGTAACGAGTTGTAGGTCGTGGGTTCGAACCCAGGCAGGTGCTTGACTTTGTGTAGATAATTTCATCAACATTGCTCTCAAAACGGTGAAAGAATACATCTTGAGTAAACATGCCCTAGAACCAAAAATTCAAAGACATGTGACATCTATCGACCCGCACTGGGCCCGCGTGGTGACTACGGCCCACTCTTTCTCACAGAGAGGAGGCCTGTGTCTCAGCAGTGGGAACGTTTTAGGCAAATTACCGCCACATAACGGCCGTCATGACAATGATGGCACCGGGGTTTGACATTACGGTGTCAAAAAACGCTATCTAAGGAAACACCTCAACGTACTTTCATAAGTACCGTTCAGTGACGTCATGCGACGGTAAATTTTGGACGCTTTGGCGTTCACCGCAGTCCTAGGAAACCCTAGCTTTAGTAGGGGACAGGTGCAATAAAAAGCACAAAACATTTATACTCAAACACCTTTCTACTCGAAATATCTAAATTACAAAAATGCCAACCATAAAGGTTTTCTGCTCATAGTCTAATCTCGTCACCATTTAACAATGTTTATTTCTTTCCTCAGCGGTCTGCGAGAGCATAAAGGACCCAGTAACCAAGGAGATCTTGCTTGACTACATAGATAACCACAGGTTTCACGACGACTCGGACATGATGCCTCCTCCCAAACGCATGCGCCGATAGCGACCTCTGTACTTTAACGTAATAAACAATGGCGCGATTGTCCGTGTTATTTCTTTGTTGATTAAATCCATAATCGTTTTATTTTTAAGTTGCACGAAGTGTTTTACTTCTGCAATTTGATTCTACTTAGTGGTACTGCAATAATTTAATGATAAAACTAATTAAGTCATTGATCACACTTGACAATGAAAAATACGAAGTGTGGCAATAGCTTAAAGTACTTACAGCACTAGTTCAACGAAATTCAAGCTAGTTTTAGGACGCACATTTCATGGCTTCACTCATTTGAAATGTACAGCGATCGCTTTTTCATTGCGGTTAATGTTTATCTGGTCTAACCCATCATTATTATAACTTTTGCGAGCACGCAAAGAGAAGAAAACCATAAATCATAATTAAATTGTGGCGACGGCATTGCTATATCTTATCACAATTAAAGAGAAAGTGGTTTGTATTTCAAAATGGGGTGTTAACAAAAACAGATTCTAAAGTAAAAGCAATAATGATGACAATCGAGCCATCACTTACTCATTTTGTTGTTAATATCAACCTTATAAATAAGTTACTTAATTGTATTAATATTATAGCATAAGATCTTATAACATCAAGGGCTTACATCCACAAAGCTTGTTTTTTTTTTGAAATTCACATTTTGATGTGATCTTTTGTGTAATATGGAATGTTACGTTGTATTAAACATTATGAAATAAATTGTATGCATAGTTAATTTATGAAAATCTAATATTTATTTTCTGTGAGGGTAAGGAACACTGGACGAAGGACATCCGAATCATGGAAATCCAAGTCTAATCAAAACATATTTTGAGACAACCTTATGGCCGCGTCCTATTTAAAAGCAATCGTCACGTCCTTATGCCATTCAATGTTTGTTTAACCTGAACGCGTGTTCGCGCCGACAGAGGGCGCTAACGGTACAAACCGGAAGGCGCTCTATGCGCGCAACCACGCGTTTCGAGTAAGAACACAAAGATCGCGTATTCGCCCGACATTAGGACGCGGGGGTAGTTGCCTTACCGTTTTCAACAGACTTTTTTTTTGTGATAGCAGTAATGAATCCCACATGGACATAGGACATGATCCAAAACTCATTTTTAATGAGTAGGGTAGTAGAAAGTGGAAACCCTAGGTAATTCTAATGAGCAGCCCCCGAGTTATAAGGAAGGCAGCTACTTTGGTCAGGACTTCTCCGCGTGGGTCAGGGTCCTCGGTTCGCCAAACCGAACCGTAAAGATACGCTTTATTCTGTTATTAATATTTATGAACTTTAACGCAAGAAAAGAGTACCTTATCTAGAAAGTAACATAAGATTTTGTTGTGATCTAAAATAAAAAACAAATATTTAAACAAACAAGCGTTTCTATTCAGCTTTACCTAGCTACCTACTAGTAATACCTGCCAGAATTATAAAAAAAATATCACACCTAAATACATAGGTAAATAATATAATAAAAAGTATTATGAAACAGCAACAATACATTATAAAAAATATCTTTCCCAGTATAACAACAAAATAATAATAAAAAAAACATAACAACTGGTGTACACACATCTTCACATCAAGCTATATTTTTCCAGTATACATAAACTGGTAAATTAAAGCTTGATGTGTTATACAATTATTATAAATTGCACTCTAATTTTCCAGCATATTGCCATTTAAATTCTCCATTAACATTGAAACAATTTATCTTATTTTCTTTGGTCAGCTTCGTCAAATGATGTTTAACATTGTATGCCGCTGCAGCCCACAACTCTTTAGGTGTTTCAGTATAAATTAGTCTAACCAATTCCATTGGATTTAGTTGATCGTCCTTTTTTAACTTTAATGCTTCTAAGATTTGTTCCTCTCTTTGGTTCCGATGGAATATGTAGTATTTTATTTTATCTAGGGGGTCCTGAAATTGTTTACATATAATTGTTAGAATAGAATTTATTAAGATATGATAAATTATCGGAGGAAAATTTTACAGGCACAGGTTAAAACTATCAAAAGTAAAGCCCCATTTACATGGTATAGTTTCTGGAACCTTCAAGAGTAATAATCGAATGCCATAAATCACAATCAATTATTACCATTCAAGTTTTTTTTTTTTTAATGTATATGGCATGGCAACGAGGCCTTTATGCCAATTACCATTCAAGAATTGCATGCAAGTGTTTACATGTATACAAAATAATAGAACGCAAGTTTTACCTCGTGCCTAAATACAGGGTCGCACGTCCATAACATATCATATAGACGACGACATATCAAGCTATGCATTTCAAGTTTTAGCTGACTTCGCATTGTATAGGCTTTTTGGTCAAATGAAAAGTCAGCCTATACTGGAAATGTATAGCTTAATATTTCGTCGTGCCTACAATTTGTTGAAGTATTTCCTGTATTTACGCTGCCTAATATTTTATTCAATTTTATTGAACAAAACGTGTTTGACTAACTCAACCTAAGGCCCAGCGCACACTAGGCAAGGCGGCGCGGCGAAGAGACTGAGAACAATTTAAACCGAACCTTAATTTTGCGACTTAAGGTTGAAAATGGCATGACAAAGATAAATTAAGCGTACGGCGTGCGGCGCTGTCAAGTTGCCACGACAGCCGGTGCGCTCGGAGCAGCCTCGCGCCGCTCAGCACGCGGGGCCTTTTGATTGCACTTGGCGGGGCTCGGAGTCGCTCGGAATCTGCGTGCTGCGGCGTGCTCTGCGACCAAGCACTGCGCTTCGCCGCCGTCTCCGCAGGTGTGCGCTGGGCCTTACTCACCTCACTTTTAATTTAATGATAGATCATTTTCATGCCAGAATTGAATACGATTTTATTTCACATGCTGTTTAAACTTGGCTTCAATTTTATGGTATGCCACAGGCAATACATTTGCAACATGTAAATGGGGTTTTTAGAGATGTAAAAATACTACATAAAATAATTACTTGTCAGAAATACCAAATATTTATTGGAGACCAAAGAAAACTAAATAATAAAATAACTACTTACCTGAACAATATTTCCGTGTCCCGGATAAATAACATTAGGTTTTAAATCAAAAATTATCTGCAAACTCTTCATGTATGTGTATAGGTCTTCAAACACAGCAGTTCCTTCACCCAGTATGCAGTCTCCACTGAAGAGGCAGTTTTCTTCTAAAAGAGTCAGCACCACATGGTCAGTGGTATGGCCCGGAGTATGATGAATCTTGACAGTAGCTCCTTCTACCTTCAACTCTTGGCCATCTGATAACCAGCACATTGGTACTAATTGTGGTAGTTCTTCTGGGCCATCTTCCTCACTTCTGTGATACTTCCATACTGTCGGCTGTTCTGAAATTATATTGTGGTGTAAATTTACCTACTCTGTTAAATGTATGAAATTTTCTAAGTTTTAATCCTTAATCTGTTTAATAGAATTAAAATGTGTATTGGAGTAAGCTTTCAGGATTGTCTATGACAGACATAAATTCATGTAAAATCCAGGACTCAAAGGAAAAGTAATTTTCTGGTAGTTCATTAAAGATTTAATTTGGAAAAGAACATCATTGGTTGATAAGACCAAGTGAATATGTGCACCAGTTGCCTCTAATATTGATCATGGGTAGTCAAATTACTGATCCAATCTCAGTAATAAACCTAACTAGATGGAATCAATTTCTTACTAGCTATCTTGCCATAGAGGTCCTCAACTCCACCAATATGGTCATGATGCCAGTGTGTGACAATAACATGCTCGATGTTTGCTTGTTCTGTCTTCAACAACTGGACCAAGTGGTTTTGGTACTCTTTCACATCTTTATCACCCGTGTCTAAAAGAATCCGCCTAAAAAATAGATGGAATGTGGGAGCCTTTAACCAGGGAGTGGGACAGTTCACTAAATAAACAAAATACAAAAGTGAGTTTAAAATAGTTGAGGGGAAAGTTTTATGATAAGTACTGTAAATACTGCTGTCAATAAAGGTAAAACTAATGTAGGTACTCACTTCTTTCCCGTGCCTAACAGATACGTATTGGTGCCTTGTAGAGTCATAGCGCCTGGATTACATCCTAGAATCCTAATTACCCTATTTGTAAGCCTAGTTACGGCTGGAATAATATCTGCCATAGTTCAACTGTTCAATGGACAACCAGATAAGAACAAGAACTACGCTAAGTTGTATGGTTGGGAGAAAGGAATATATTTTTATAATAGATAGAAATACACAGATTTAATAAGCAAATAGTCTATCACTCCAGGGTATCCTCGAAATATTCACTAACCAAAGAAATTTTAATAAAGTATATTTCTTTGTCATTAACCGATTATGGACATTTAATTTGTATAATACTGGGTCAAAAGGCTATGTTAATAGTCAATATACAATACAGGTTATTAACATTAATAAATCGTCATGCAAAAGAGTTATATGGTAATTAATAAATTATTCACAAATTATAAACTTTTACAATACAAATCGGTGGACTTTCGACTGTTTTTCTTGTCAGTTTTCATACAGTATGACAACTGACAAGAAAAACAGTCGTATGACTCATACTTGTCATTCATTACATACTGATCACACGCCGCATTCCGAGTTAGACCATAATCGCTGACAGCGCACACAGCAATAATTAGCGTTCCGATTTAGATATAACGATTATGACAGCTGACAATTCGCTCACAGTGATATTTCTTTAGGGCATGGTCGGTGTTATCGCAAGATGGCGCATGTCATGACGTCATCTATGACGATTCACGGGATATCGTTATCACGCTCACGCTAACTCGGAACGGGTTTAAGTGCGCTCAAATCGATCACAGCCCAATTCGGAATGCGGCCAAATTCATCAGTCATCACTTCACATTTCCATCATCACTCACCCACTCAGTGTCAAATGTAGGCTGCATTCCGAATTGGGATACTTTTTGACAGAATGTATATGCGTCACCTGAATCCGAAGTCCCAGGATTTTCAGTTGTTGCATGATTGATGTCTATTTAAAGATATCTTCATCATTGCGGAAGCATATAATCCCCTGCTGGCAGCTACTTACCTTAAACTAATTAACGCGACGCACAAAAATAAGACCATTTTGAGTAAATTGAGGCATTATTTTAAGTGTTTTCTTTTTTTTTATAACCTCTGAACACGGAAATCGTTTCGTCATCATAAAATATTACAATGTAATAATGTAAAAAAAAGAGTAATCTACAAAATCAAACCATGTAACCCCTGAACAAAGACCATTGCATATCAAGGAATAGCACTGTAGTGGTAGGTAAAACGGGCCCTGAGGATAGGAAGGATTAAGGGCCTACGGAGTATGCACCCTAGCGTAAGCATGGGACTAGTGGAGAGACTGGTGATATTTATCTTTTAACAACGTCGCAGCTGGGTTGATTCAGGTCGAGCTTCATCGGTGAATCTTTTAGCAGGATTCAACTGCTTTCTCGGCTCTTGTTTATGTCACTGCTCTGCTGTGATAAATGTTGCTGTTTTCACTTTTCAATTTCTTCGTATGAAGTATCGCTACTAACCGTTTCCGATTTTAGTATATCTCATTAGCAGCATTCTTGATCTTCCACCGCGTCCATACAATAATTGAACACCTTGTCGAAATATTTGAAGTCTTGAGCGTTATCGTTCGAGTCTCAAATGTTGTAATTCGAAATATCCAAAAGTAGAATGGTCACTTTTGGGAATCGAACCCAAGCCAACACATTGCGCGGGGTCTGCACGCAAGCAGTGTTCAGCGCGTCATCGGCAAGCTGAGACGCGGCGCGTAATCGACACGGCTCGGCCCGATGACCACTCGCTTCCTCGGACTAGGGTATTTATGTTCTGTGCTCGGACTGCTCCGCGACGGACGATAAAGTCAAAGGATTTATTTCAAATAGGCACATAAAAGGCACTTTTGAACGTCAACATATAGAATTGATTGTAGTCGCCTATTCCAAAAGGAAGTTGCGTATGGAGAAGAATGGGCAAGAAACTCCACCGTTATTAAAATGTTATACAATATTTTGTACACATTACTTTTATTTTATCACATATAGACGATGCGCGAAGAATAAAATTACTTTACCACAAAAAAGAATTAAAAATGAAGCAAAGACAGATAAATCAACCACGTGATAGGTACACGGTGCTCACCTCACATATTTACAAACACTGTAAAAGTATTCGATTTTCCTAAAAATATTAACAAGGAATAAGTCAGTCACAAAAAAATAAACTCGGTTTTGATTCGATCACAAATTGTTTATGCAGCACTTTCACTTAGCACTGCGACCGACCCTTTATGTGCCTTACCCTTTTTTTGGTCGCCCTCGGGTCGTCTACCCGAAGCACATTTTTGTAAGTTTGTTGCTACAAAATACAAACTTTTGGAAACAATGCTTTGATTTTATAGATATGACGAAAAAGCTTTGAAACAAAAAGTTGGGAAACAGTCACTCATCCCACCCTCAAACCGACTTCATAACAATTTCAATGATATCTGGGAAAATATGTATCACATCTCTGCAAAGATTTGATACATATTTTCCCAGATATCGGAGTTATAGTGAACGCGGAGGATTCGCGCGATTTCGGTACCTAAGGCAACTGTTCAGTGGCAGCGGGTACCTAAGAGTTTACATACCAGATACAGCTTGCACGATACTGCGATAAATTCGTCTTTTGCATACGTGCGTTTTTCCTTCCTGAAGATTTGTTTTCCAAAGTTATTATTTGGTCGTAGCGGCGAGCAACCTTTTTTCCCGCTTCCCATTTTCGTTTCAGTTCTTGTCTTTCTAGGACATGCAAAGGCTAAACTTCTTCTACATAGATCGATACTTAACCCGACAATTAAAGGTCTAGTTTTGTCCTTTGTCTTACCAAGTCTCCTCACTTCTTCTATTTCAGTTCTCTGACAAGTTATTCCAAGGTTTTCGGTTTTAATGTCGAAAAATCCGGAGGCGCGAAGGGAGGGCAACCCCTTCGCCCTTACGTAACAAAGGAAAGGCACCCATGCTCATCTCCCTTCGCGCCTCCGGATTTTTATAAACACTCTAGGGGTAGGAGCCAAAAGAATACGTGGAGTCGGGGTGCCCCGATTCGGTTTTGGAACAGTGTCGACCTATTTTTACCATGAAGTGGGGGTACACTAACTTCTCACAACTCGGGGAGAAACGGAATCACAGACTAAGTGAACGGAATTAAAGAATATAGCTACTCTCTACCGAGAGAACGGAATGAACGAACGTAAACAAATGACACTGACACATGACGCAAAAAGCTTTTTTTTATTACGTTCCGTTTTATAGATTTGTGGCGGCATCTACACCGCCACATGCGAACAAACGCATCAATCCTGCATCGCGCAAGCAGAGTTTACCGCGCAGATAGCATATATACAACTTCCCGACAACAATCATTGGGCAGTTGCCCACCAGATACGACATCCATCTGGTCGGAGGATCCTCCCTTTTCCAAGAATATGAGTGAACTTTACACCCTGTTCCTCATATCCCTAAACTGGTGACCCCGACGTGATGAACGTCAGCGCAGCCTTCGTGCAACTACTTCAGCGTGACGTCATCATCATCACTCCCGCAATTCACACAGCCAGCCAGCAACCACGGCTTGAACGGTTGTCCTGACCATCAGCATGCAGCGCAAGCGCATACCTGGTCATCACCTTCAGCCTCATCAGCAACCTTGGCACAGCATACTGCACATTTGGCCGGTCCACAAGCAGAGCGCTTAATCCCTCTCCTGGTCGACACCAGCAGTCAGCCACCCCGACGCACTGGGGCATCTTCGCAGACAGTTCCGTCTCACCGCGAACTATGCGACACCCGGTTCCAACCCACTGGAACCCAACTGGCATTGGCAAGCATCGCAAGATACAAGACTTAGTCCACTATCGACCTCCGGTCTTCGGAGGGGAGTGATGTGGCGGCATCTACACCACCACATGCGAACAAACGCATCAATCCTGCATCGCGCAAGCAGAGTTTACCGCGCAGATAGCATATATACAACTTCCCGACAACAATCATTGGGCAGTTGCCCACCAGATACGACATCCATCTGGTCGGAGGATCCTCCCTTTTCCAAGAATATGAGTGAACTTTACACCCTGTTCCTCATATCTCTAAAGATTTTACATGACATTTTACACCACAGACAATACACTAGTACAGATTTGATTGTCAATCGCCGATTTTAACGTTACGTTACGTCGTTTATCTAATTTGAAGTTAGAAACATTTTTTATTAATTTATCGAAAAATATGCATTACCTTGTAATAATAGTGAACCCACCCCTACCATATTTAACCCTTTTTACCCCTGCACTCCTGCCAAACGATACTAAAGCCGACCCGTAGCGTCTTTCTCAACACAAACTAAATATGGCTTCGAAAAATTCCTCCGCATCGTAAAACATTTTTCTGTAATGGTAAACTTTACCCCGTATATGTCAAATTAATTTTTGTTTGAATTTTGTCATTGACAATTTGACTTTATTTGACACATTTGTGATATTTCAAGAAAAAATGGCTGGTGCGCTGGTGAGAGTAATTCAAAGGACAAAACCGCAATTGGGTACATATTTGGACCATAATAAACCCAAACATTCAAACTTTAATCATAGATTGAGTTACTAAAAGATTATGAATCATATTTAGTACACAAGCAATTGTTATTGTTGGAGTGCATGTGACTTACATAATTTTTACGTCTCGTTTTAGGCATTGTTGGCCCGCTGGTGACTATCAGTAGCAGCAATGTGCAGGTCCGTTTCCAAGGAACGCAGAAGGCTCCAGAGGGCAAACAACGGGGCGGTCCATTGTCGGACTCCGACAGAATCTTTACGAATCTGTATGGCCGTCATGACTGGAGACTCAAGGGTGCGCAGTCTCGCGGTGACTGGTACAAGACCAAGGAAATATTGCTGAAGGGCTCCGACTGGCTTGTCAGTGAGTACTATTCAGGACCACTACATATTATTGCCCTGTCATGAAATTTTGTGCTGGTGTTTATGGTAGAGCAGTAAAAATATAAACCTGCCCTCTTCTAATGGTACCCGTCAGTGGTGTAATTTTGCCGCCTGTTTTATTTGCCATCAGCCTGCCACCACATGAGTAACACAAAAACTCTTAGCTTTACTTAAAACTAGTTTGAATCAATCAAAGGTTTTTAAACAAGTTTCAAGTAATACTTGGTTTTTGAGCAAGATCCTGTAATACGGGCTTTAAATATAAAATTTTTGTACAATCATATTCACTGAATTTTTAAGTGGTTTTTTGAAGGTAGTCTATTAATGGTACATTTTTGAAAAATAATTATGATATGGAGCTGCTTTGTGAAGGCCCATGTCCTGAGGGTGTGTGCTGTATTCAATCAATGAAGTAAAGCATGTATAAAACATTGTGTAACTGACCTACAATCATGAAAGTACTAATGATCTCAATGTCTCAATGTCTGTTTTGAGCCCCGTAGGTGGCCAGGATGATTGCGGCATCAGTGGCATTCTTTAGGTTCCAAGGTGCAGATCCCTAAAACAGTAATAATATAAAAAAAAAATATTTGCAGATGTAGTTGGATGGGACATCAACAAGCTTGTAAAAACTGTACATTTTTGTAGAGGCCCGTATTCAAGACTCGACCATTACTTAAATCATGTTTCAACCAATCAAATGGCTTTAAACTAGTTTTAAGTCTTGAATGAGGTTTTGTAATACAGGCTATTTTCAGTACACCTAGTTACCCATAGTAAGGCCATTATTATCTGACTCATCTGGTCTATATATTTTTTTCGGACTTCTCCTGACTTTATACGTGGGAAGGGTTTCTGTTTCACTCCAGAAAGTCAATGAGCTTGAAGCCCCATAGTGATGAGCATAACATTAGTGAGCACAAATGATGATGATGATTTTTAGATAGTAGGAAGAAGAAAATTCAAAATAGACTACAGCTGGCCAGTCTCTCATACATAAAACGTTTTTTTTGGAATACTTTCTGAGTGGCCTGGTGTATATAAATAAATTCTTAAAACTAAGTAAATATTATGTTCGAAAATAGTACAAATTTGCAATTTTTTAAGGAGTAGTTGGAATAAACATTACAATTGCCCTGCTTGTTCGTGCAAGGCCAACAGATTTATGCTTTTCTCAACATCATTATCATCCACCGCTGGGGATAGGCCTTATTTGTGCCAATCCCTGTGCTCCTGTGCCAGTCTCATTCAGGTTCTACCCACGATGGCAACAATGTCGGCTGCCCATCTCGCCGCCAGACGACCGATACTTCGTCTTGCAGTCCTTAGACGCCACTCAGTCTCTGGCTTACTCTACCGGTCATCACTGCGCCTTGCCAGGGGTCCTGCCCAACTCCATTTGAGTTCCATAACTCATTTGGAACTCAGTCTAATAGCCTTATGCCAAGCATGGAATGCTCCATGCCTCTCTGTGCAACTCTTCCCCTGCACACAACCTCGTCCACGTCTCAGCACCGTACGTCATGGTTGGCAGAACACCCTGCGTATAGCGGCGGGACTTCAGTTATAGTGGAATTTTGGCTGATTTCAGAATGTCGTCTTATTTGCTTTCTAATTCATTCACTGCTTAAGAAGTACTCATTTTTCAAATACTTTAAAGTTAGGTAATTGGAAGTGAATAGTGTCGAGGTTTTAAAATTTTATTAACTGTACCCTTGACACATAGAAAGGAGCAGTGAATAGTGAAACAGTAAAACAATAAATCATTCCAAAATTTCCAGATGAAATCAAAGTATCCAGCCTTCGCGGCCGCGGCGGTGCAGGTTTCCCCACTGGCATGAAATGGTCATTCATGAACAAACCCTCGGATGGGCGTCCCAAGTATCTCGTAGTAAACGCTGATGAAGGAGAGCCTGGTACTTGCAAGGACAGGGAGATCATGAGACATGACCCTCACAAGTTGGTGGAAGGCTGTCTGATCGCGGGCCGGGCCATTGGCGCTATTGCAGCATATATCTATATTAGAGGAGAGTTTTATAATGAGGCCAGTAATCTGCAAGTGGCTATTGCTGAGGTAAGTTATCTGCGGATTTGATTAAACACTCAACATATCAGACGCATTATTCATTTTTGCCTATCATTCGGCATCTTTCACTTGTAGTGAAACGTCTGAACAAAAATGAATTTATTTGTGAACCAATCCAACAATGTGGGATTACGGCACTTTCACTCGCCTACTGAATGATCGAGTAATGAAATGACAGGTTGAACAGTCATTCCTATTTATAATTTTCATCCAATTTCATTCCATTTTTATTTCATTCTAAGTTCACAAAAATAGAAGGAAAGAAAAAGTAACCTTCACTCTAGTGAAGCGCCTGCTATCGGCGCTATGAGTGGAACTTGAACGGCCTTTATTTCTTTATGTTACTAATGGCAAATTTCACCAATGAAACTGAACGCGTTCAGCACATCTAAAACGCGTTCAAGAGCTGTCAGTGTCAATATTCCATAGAAAATAATGACACCGACAGCTTTTGATCGTAGTTTGTGCTGATCGCTTTCAGGGCTGATTTCACCAATGAAATTGAACGCGATCAGCACAAAAACTACGTTTAAGAGCTGTCAGTGTCATTATTTTCTATGGAAAATTGACACTGACAGCTCTTGAACGCGTTTTAGATAGACTGAACGCGTTCAGTAACATTGGTGAAATCGGCACTCAGTTACATTGGTGAAATCAACCCTGAGTGATTAACTCTAAACGAGCCGCAACTTACAGCCGAACCGAATAACGTATCTATCACCAATTATGGCGTACTAGAGATAGAAAACCTATCAATCTCTGCTTTTAACGTCTCAATAAAACCAAAGTATGCGTCCCTATAAAATGTTTGATGAATTACAGCTATTTGTTTGACAGGATCAGATAGAATTATACTGTCTATCATCAATAGCGATCTGTCTTTCAGTGAAAAAAAATTATGGGGTTCGGCCGTAAGTCGACTGCATCATAACTATCTGGCAACATTTCAAATACAAAAAGGTATAAAATAAACCGTTTACTTCAATCTCAGGCCTACCAAGCTGGTCTACTCGGCAAGAACGCCTGTGGTTCTGGTTACGACTTTGACGTATACGTACACCGCGGCGCCGGTGCGTACATCTGCGGCGAAGAGACCGCGCTCATCGAGTCCATCGAGGGCAAGCAAGGCAAGCCGCGCCTCAAGCCTCCCTTCCCAGCTGATGTCGGCCTCTTCGGATGCCCCACTACTGTCAACAATGTGGAGACTATTGCAGTTGCGCCGGTAAGTTTCTGAGTCAAATAGGATGTACTGTAATCATTATAGGACGTAGGAGGGAAAGGCGTTATATTTAGTTATTACGTTTATTATTATTGATTAAGGGAGAGGTCGAAGCTCCCACCAATGGATCATACAGTTACCAAGTTCGACCTCGCGATAATAGTGGGAGTCCTTGTCACAGCGATCTTTAATGATTACTGTAAATCACTAATAGACGAAGGCAGACTTACCAAGCTAAAAGTTTAAGCGTTCGTGTTTCTGGTACACTGGTTTTCCTAAACAAAAATCTAATTCAAAACATTTGAAAGCTCATTCTAAACTCACTTGACTTTTTGAATTTTACTGGAGTTATTTTATCACCAGCCTACACAACATAAGGTTGACTGTTGCAGACAACCTTTACGTATTGTAAAGGCTGTCTGCAAATATCTGTTTGTGGTAGATTCAGATTAGCCTCCAACCAATTCAAGATGTAATTGAATAACTTTGAACCCGAAAAGAGGGTTAACATACTCATCATTTAGATCAGCTTTTGTTATGGCAATCCGAAATCGCAAAAAAAACCGGCTGATCCCATCTTATGCATGCATAACTCGACAAAAAAAAAAAACTTAAAACGTTACTTACGCACTTCAGCTTTGGCGTCGCGGACTGTACTAAAGTCACTATAAGTAGGTACACCACTGCCCAACCCTTCGGCTTGATGTTATGTATGTAACTGGACAAAATATATGCAAACTTGTTTTTTTTTTCGCGATGGGTGAGTGTTTAAGAAGTTATTAATTTCAGATATACACATACGAAAAAACTTCGCTCCATCAACCTACTTTTTCGTAGGAAACGTCCAATTGGAGCTTCTGACGTCTCTTAATTGCCCGTGTAGGTTTATATGAAATCAAATATTTCAATGTTGTTTTTTTTTCTTCCGTACAGACAATCTGCCGTCGCGGTGGCGCTTGGTTCGCGTCGTTCGGCCGCCTACGAAACCAAGGCACGAAGCTCTACAACATATCCGGTCACGTCAACACGCCGTGCACCGTCGAGGAGGAGATGAGCATCCCTCTCAAGGAGCTCATCGAGCGACACGCGGGCGGCGTTATTGGTACGTCTTCTTCACATAATAATATAAAACATCACGCCTGTATTCATTCATTCCACTTTTCTCCAAAGTGTCAGTTGCAATCTGTCAAAAATACAATCAATTTACATAATTTTTTGACATTGATTGTCGCTGAGGTGAGATGTGACTTGAATTTGAACGTTTTTATTTACGAGAAATGGCTTATGTTTAAGTCCCATGTAACAGGGAGCGAGCCTTTGTCCATCAACCGGACACAAATCCAGACTCCGGGCTGCTACGGAGGAATTCAAGATGAAAAAGTCAATAACACTTTGTCGGACCAGGGAATCGAACCCAGGCTCAGCAGTAGCCCTTGCGATCACTAAACCACAGTCACATTGTTTTCAAAATATTGTAAAACAATTTAAACATGTAACCACGGAGTTTATTGCCAATTATTGATAGCTTATAATCAATTCTAAAATGTGCCTTTAATGGCTCACTTGAAATCAATAATTTGACGTTGTCTTTTGACTTTAGGGGGCTGGGATAACCTGCTGGCTATCATACCCGGAGGATCGTCGACGCCGCTTATTCCTAAACAGTAAGTGATCATTAATAAGATAGTGGATAATTTTAACAAAAAAATTTTTTTATTATAAATTCCTATCTGTATACGCTTAAACCACTGAACGGATTTATGTATGCTAGCTTTTCAAGGTTATAACACTGAACGGATTTCGATAAAATTTGCCACCCTTGCACACTTGCAAAAATATGGCAGCCTGGGAAAAGACCATTTAATTTACAGTGGTCATTTAAGTAATTACATGGCTTTATGTAAATTAAATAAGTGTAGTATTAGAATGTCTAAGGATTCAAAAATATTGTAACACCTAATTGTATAAATTACTTACGTTCTATGCAAATAAATAAATCTAAATATCACTTTCCCGTGGGATAAGTTCCGACATTCACGCAAGCGAAACCGCGGGCGGAAGCTAGTTTGTTTATAAAAGAGACAAGTCGTGTGCCCAACGAAATTTCCCTTCGGCGAATATTAAGAAAGAATGAAGGAAAAATTGTTTATTCTGCAGAAACAGAACGCACGTTACAAAAAAAATATATTAATTACACATATACAATATGAGGCTTCACTCGTATTCAAGAAATAAAAGTTGTAGTTGTATTACAAACTTCCATTCAAACTTTCATCTGCTAATTAACCCCTTTGGGGGATGAATTTTCAAATATCCTTCCATTTGTTCACAATCTCGTTACTTATGGAACTTTAGGGCACAATTTCTTGCTTCTAGACCCAACAGCTTTAGGTTATGCGTTGTTTGTGTCAGTGAATGAGTATTTTAAGAGATTTATATAGTTTAACATCATCTCACACCGGTTGTAGCCAAATACCAGTATTTTACATTGAGCGACTGAATACCTGACCTCCACAACCCAGTTACTGGGTAATACGATACCCCTTGAAAAGACTGGTTGTCAGACTTTCGGGCTTCTGACGACCTGTAACAACTGTTAAATACCCAAGAATGACAGCCAGGCCCAACGGATTAACGTGCCTTCCGAGGCACGGGAGGGTCTCGGTATGGTGTATATATTACTAGCACTTCGTCCGCGTGGATTTCGTTTTATCTATAAATTTAAAAAAAAAAGTTGCCTATGTTCATCAGGGATAATGTCGGCTTATAATGGTAAAACAATTTTTCAAATCGGTCCAGTGGTTTCGGAGCCTATTCAATACAAACAAACAATCAAATCTTTCCTGTTTATAAGCAAGCGGTAAGCTTAACCTGTAGTACTATTCTGTAACCATCTCACCGTGAACACATATGTGAAGTGAGCGTGCAGTGAGCTGTCAGTGCCACTGATGCTACGGATTGACCAAGACGGAATGACACTGACAGGTCACTCCACGCAAGTCTTCACAGTGAGATTTTTACGGAATCGACATACAGATCTATGGACCCGTGCAGCTGTTATCACTTATCCACGAGCCCCTCCAGTTAGTAGATATCTATTCTAATATAGAGGTACAATTTTTTGTTTGTAACTGTGTATGTCTCTGGAACTACCAGTCGGATTCAAAAAAACCTTTTTGCATTTGATAGCCTAGTTCTTGAGGAAGAATATAGGTTATTTACCATCAAGCTAGCACCGTAAGGGGCCGAGCAAAAAGAAAATAAAAGCCTGAAAGAAAGCTAAGGGAAAAAGAAGTCATAGCGCGGGCAGGCGATGCGATACGACGGGATGGGTCGGAGGAACCTCACGCGGGAGAAATTTCATGCTGACGAAGTCACGAAAGTCTATATATTTTTTTTCAATTCACTGGTGACCCACTCTTTTGTGTGACGGAACTCTTGATAGTCCTCAGCCCTGGAGCGGCATCTGTAACAGTCTTCTTGACTAAACCCACACGGTGTTCTTCAAGTAGCGTAGCAATGGAGTACTTGCGTAATTCTTAACATTATTTCAACTAGCGCAATGTCGAATTAAATTTGGCACTGACAGCCGCGCTGCTATGTAAAAAATATCGGACATAAATATTCTACCTTTGAAGTCGTGTACAATTGCAACAAAAATGACGTAACAAATATTTTTGAACATTATTTTGATTAAAAGAGTGTCCATGGAGTCTCTTGTCGGTTCTTCTCCATAGGAACCCACTACGCTTTGAAATGGGCAACTAGCTTCATCTTTCTGAATAAACCTCTTTACAATTCAAAAGTGCCTGTATTTGGTTTAATTAAGTTTGAGTCCATACATTATTATTCTACCTTTCACAGTGTCTGCGACACCGTCTTAATGGATTTCGACGCACTGGTAGCTGCCCAATCAGCGTTCGGTACGGCGGCCATCATTGTGATGGACAAATCCACGGACATCGTGAAGGCCATCGCTCGCCTCATCATGTTCTACAAACACGAATCGTGTGGACAGTGCACGCCATGCCGCGAGGGAGTCGGCTGGATGAATAAGATTATTTACAGGTTGGTTTAAGGGTGAAGGAAAATTATAACATAATAAAACATGGCGCCTGCATTCCCCGACGGCTTAGGCAGAGTAACAATGGTACACCAACGTTTCGCCAGTGTTGTTTCATCCATTGCTACCAACCGGACACAAAGCCAGACTCCAGGCTGCTAGTGAGAAATTAAAAAACCCAATAACACTTTGCCCGACCTGGGAATCGAACCCAGGACCTTATGCTCAGCAGTAGCGTTTGCGACCACTCAAGACGGATTTCACAGATGAAATTGAACGCGTTCAGCACATAAACTACGTTTAAAAACCGTCAGTGTCATTATTTTCTATGCAATATTGACACTGACAGTTCTTGAAAGCGTTTTAGGTGTGCTGAACGCGTTCAGTAACATTGGTGAAATCAGACCTTAACCAACGAGGCAGTCAATAAAAATGATCTAAGCTTAAAACAGAAGTGAAAATATAATAATTACTCGTAAGAACGAAATAAGATAAGAAAGGGTATTTTTACTTGAAAATACTGACTCAATTTCAATTACGATATTTTTATCGTCAATTTAAATAATTTTTCTAAGGCCTAAACAATCATCATCACGAATTGCTCTATGTTTTTGACCGACTAGGGTTAATATAGAAGATTGCGCAATGATTCAACATAAGTTTGAGCGAGTTTAATTTTTATTGCACCATATTGTAATCGCACCGTGTAGAACAAGTATTGCGCAGGTCTTGCTCAAGCGAAAACATTGAAGCTTTTGGGCCGTTAATGTTATTATTGCCTGAAAATAATGGATCGTTTGAGTGCAAGGGCTGATTCGAATTATATTGCGCAAACTTATTACAGGTGTGTTGGCCGTCTAAATACTATACTTTTCTCTCGGTGTGTAGGGACGCGTGTAACGTAATGTAATGCGAATAGTGTGGACGGCATACAAACTCAACGCGAATCCTGTATACGTTCGACTGCGAGAGCCTTTGTGTTCGCGCTTAAAACCAACAGCCGATGCATCAGTGCGGGCGTAACATGTAATGCTTGTAGTGCCGTGCACACGCAGTTTTTTTTTTTAAAGTAGTCTGTCCATTTTCAAACATGATAACGCAATTCAGGCCCCCAAGATACATTCGCTGCCTAGTTTGGGGATCACTATTCAAATAACTATGTTAAATATTCTAGTTACAATAAGAATACGACAGTATCATTTTTGAAATTTATTTTGTTACAATGGACCAATCAAATTATTTTTATTCTTAATTCGCGTTACATAACACATTACACACTTTAATATAATTGCTGCAAATCACGAGCCCTCGTCATGTGGCTTTTATTACATTGGCATAAGGTTCAAATCGCAACTAATGACGCGCGCTTGTGAAATTACACATGGGATTATCCCAAAGTTACTTCTTAGTAAAACAATAACGAAATATTATCACAATCGGGGAATACAGATTCTTTAAACTAACATAGAATTTAATATAGACAGACCTAAGGAGACAAATACCACGTGTAATAACGCTGAACATATTTGTATCTTTACAGAATGGTCGACGGAAACGCGTCGCCCAAAGAAATTGACATGTTATGGGAGATCTCCAAACAAATTGAAGGTAAAAATACTTTAGTCTCGTATTCATCATTAACAAGGGTTTGTGAAACATTGTTGCAGCTACACAACGTATGCAACATTGCATTCAAAATGCAGCCGTTCACACGGCGCTGTACTGTACGATATCTATGCATATTATGTCTCTCTTTTTGTCTATCTGTCTGACCGTGTTGTTCTTCCGCGTTGTTTTATCAGGTCGTCAAACCATGCGTTTTACAATAAAGTCTTGGGATCAATTGGTCAGCATCATCCTGTTCATATGATCAAACCAATGCCGTATCCCAAAATGGCCTAGTGATCCCAAAATGATACAGTAAAATATCGTACAGTTTAACGCTGAGTGAAAGTGGGCTAAGTTTGTGACGTCAAGACACGTGTACTTTAATGTCATCACATTCTGTTATAGTCACCGTAGTGAATGACTATTTCATGAAATTATGACATTTGATGCCAATTCTAACACGAGAATTGTATTGATGATTCTAATGATTAAAATTATGTAAATTCGATCGAATTCGATCAACATACATCCTGACCTGCAAATTGCAAAAAAATATAAGAAAATTTAAATTTTTCGGGCAAATTCATCGCATACCCCAAATTAATCACAATTGTAAATAATAATGAACAACTTTTCGTCACCAGGCCACACAATCTGCGCGTTAGGTGACGGTGCGGCGTGGCCAGTCCAAGGCCTCATCAGACACTTTAGACCAGAACTGGAACGACGCATGGAGGAATACGCATCCGTGCACGGGCCCAGCCAGGCAGAGCGCCTCTACTAGACCAAGATTAGCTTGTATCACGATGCCTTGTTGCTATGCGTTGCGAAATGGGACGAGAAACATATAATTGAGTGCTAGAGTGCGCGCAAAATAAGTCGGCGGCGTGCGGAAATAATCATTTGCCGACATCTCGACGTTTATACTAGGTGTCAAGAGAGTGTGCTGTGTTCCGCGTTTTCCAAATTAAATAATCGTCAGCATTATGCGGAAGTGATTAATAGTGCTGGCAGTGATTATAGGCTTGAAGGTCAAACACGCGCGCAGACTTATCTTGCGCTCACTTTACAGCGAGCACTTTACAAGGATATTTTGGTACCTGAATGACATTGACAGAAGGGCGTTGTTGGTGAACCTTTGTGAAATCGTGTCACAGAAATTAAAATGCGTCATAATAACCTTGTAGCGAGTAAGGTCGGTCAAGAAAGTCGTCTATCAGTTTTGACAACAAAAATATGCATTTAAATTGGGAACGCTTAAGGCCGCATTCCGAGTTAGACCATAATCGCTGACAGCGCTCACATCGATAATTAGCGTTCCGATTTAGATATGACGATTTAGATATGATTATGACAGCTGACAATTCGCTCACAGTGATATTTTTAAAGGGCCTGGTCGGCGTTATCGCAAGATGTCGCATGTCATGACGTCACGACGTCAATTACGGCGCAATTCGGAATGCGGCCTAAGTCTTTATTGTTTTTAAATGCGTACGAAAACACCCCTTTATCCTTTATAAGCAACCTTTATAAATAAACCCCTTAATCTTAGAGGGGTAGACCACTTTTTTGCCCGACTTTACATGACATTGTACAAAATTTTTGGCGTTTCTCTCCTTCTTCATTTTTAACAAAACAGGTGATGGTTGAGAGAGGGTTTTGATGACCATTGACATAGATAACTTACTGGAATTATCTATGTATCATCATCAATCATTCAAAAATAATAAGGTAGTCTTATTATTTTTGAATGATTTAGTAGGCTTAGGAAGATGTTTCATTTATTGTATCACGATTATCATTAAAATTCTGTGCAATTCGTCATCAAAACAATGAGAAGTCAATATTACGGATAAAGAGGTTCTATTTCACAACACATTGCAACAGAAAATTAAACGTAGTCTTTATTACGTCACGGGCCGGACTCTACGATTATGTCACTATCGATATTTATTATTTTTATCATATTCCCGGGACACATTTCTTCACACATTTATTAACCGTTTTTTCTCATATTTCTATATGTATTTGATGAAGATTTCCTCGTCAAACTGCGCTTTGTAAGATTTTGTTATTTCAGTGCAGGTAGGCAAAACTGTTATTGTATAGGCATCTTTAGATTTTCACAGTGTTGTGCAAATGCTGCGTGGTCAATTCTTGACAAAATGGTGTCTTGTACATTAAAAACATTACGCACTTAACAAAGTTGCCTTGTATTTATATGTCACTTGCCTGCATACTTAATTCCTTTGCCTCTTGTACATTAAATAATTTAATTTATGTAGAAATGTTTATAAGAAAATTTGCCTGGTATCCAAACAATCTGTGACTCGTTTACTACACCGTTATTAATCGCATAAGGGTGATCAAGTAAATTAGTTAATTTTGTATAATATTGTAATTAGAATTAAATGTTCTGCGATTTATATTTTTTATTGTTTTATTCGATTTACCTATATTTTTAAGTGTTTACAGTTTTACATCTGGTTTCTTTTTTTAATTAGTACTTCATCAATATATCTTCTTGTTGGTACAAGAGCAATGGTAACGGCCCCGACTTAAAAGTTGTAGGTCATGGTTTTGAATCCAGACAGGCGCTTTACTTTGTGAGTGCAAAACCAGCGCTGGGGCTCTGTCACGCATAGGTAATACGGGCTGGTGTCCGCAACTCCACGTCAATGCGCGTATTTTGCGTACGGTGGGAAAATCGATCATTCGATCCACCCCAGCTCCTCGATAAAGGCCAGCAACGCCTTGATGTTACTGACAGCCTCGCGTAGGGTACCTGGGTTACCGAAGTGCTTTGCCCTGTACGTGGCGACCACCGAGCAGTTTAGAAGCAAATGAGCTGCTGTCTCGTCCTCCTCCATGCAGGCCCTGCACAGCGGACTGTCTGTGACTCCTATGACAAAGAGGTGTTTATTAAATGACCCGTGGCCAGTCAAGGCTGCCGTAACTATGCGCAGCTGTTGTTTAGTTAGTCGGAGAACTTGTTTCGTGAGGCGGCTATCAATTGCAGGGAGTGCTTCCCTAGCCTGCGTGCACTCACCTTATTCCAACCATTGTTTGTGATGTTGTTCCCTGGTGCGTTTCCTTACCAGAGTGCGTAAATATCCGAAGGAGATTGGCACGATGGGTTCAGGTCCCACTGCTGTCTCACTCGACCCCCTTCTGGCAAGTTCGTCGGCTGCATCGTTGCCCAGCGAACCGCTGTGTCCTTTGATCCATTGAATGGTTATTTTATTGAGTCTACCCACCTGGTTAAGGCGCTGGTGACACTCGTATATTAGCCCAGATTCAACTGTGTAGCTGTTTAGCGCTTGCAGAACAGCCATGCTGTCTGAGAGTATACGGATCGAGTGGTCCATAACTTCCCTGGCCATGATGGCCGAAGCAGCCAGAGAAATACCCATGCATTCGGCCTGGAACACTGTGTTATGGACCCCCAATGGTGTGGCTATACGTATGTTGCGGTCCTCCGAGAAGACTCCAGCACCTGTGCCATTACCTGTTTTGGATCCGTCTGTAAAGATGCGCAGCTTTGCAGGGCACAAACCCTCGCATCTGCGATCCTCGTGAAGCTGGATCTTGTATTTTTTTATCAAAGATAAATTGGTTGGGTACCCGATCATTGATGGCTCTCGTAATGGGGAACTCCTTGTTGAGGCCCTCTAGTAGCGCGGTGTGTGGTGTGTCCCTCTTACCCCAGAGATCTAGTGGCTTAAGACGCACCGCCGCCGCCGTGGCTTCCTGCTGTATGAACAGGTGAAGCGGTGGCAGTTCCAGCATGGCTTCAACTGCTGCAGTCGGAGTGGTCCTCATGTAACCCGTAGCCTTCAAGCAGGCTAGTCGTTGCATGCGTTGTAGTTTGTTTGAGGCTGTAGCCAGCTTGGTTCGGGGCCACCAGACCGCAGCTCCATATGTGATCATGGGGCGGATCACTGGTGTACAGCCATTGTATAATTTTAGAGGGTAGTCCCCACTTTTTACCTATCATTTTCTTGCACTGCCAGAAGGTTATGTAGGCCCTGTTTAGTTTGTTGTCCAAATGACTACTCCAGTTTAACTTACTGTCTAGAATAACCCCCAGGTACTTGACCTCGTTGGCCAACTGAAGTTCTGTATTGAACAGTTTTGGTAGGCGGAAAGGGCCTAATGCTCGTTTTTGGGTAAACATGACAAGTTCAGTTTTGGTGGGGTTCACTGATAGGTCATATTCCCTGCACCAATTTTCTACGATACGTAGTGCTTGCTGAGTGAGGTTGCAGATCGTACCCGTCACCTTCCCGGAAATAAGGATTGCGATGTCGTCTGCATACCCTATAGTATAATAGCGGCTGGCGTTGAGTTTAGTGATGAGGTCATTAATCACCAGATTCCATAGAAGGAGGGACAGCACCCCTCCCTGGGGCCACGGTTCTGTCACGCATACGGTCGTAGCATTATGATGAGCGATGGCCGTTTTGCGTGGATGTGACGCATATTTTCCCTCAACTTTTGGTGTTTGTGTTCGTTCTCTGCAGCAAACCAATTATCGGCCCATCAGCATAACTGCTATCTTGTTTGTTTGATATAATCACTTTTAATTTATATGTTGGAATTTATTTCATGGTTCCAAAATACTGGACTGGACTTCTCGGAGTTGAAATTTTTCATCGGATAAAAAAAAACTGCTGTTTCATAGAAAAATGCAATACCTACGCGGTCAAAATGTATGGCATAGCATTTTTTTTTTATAACCGACTAAAATTTTCAACGCAGGGGGGTTCAAAATCATGTACTGAGTCCATAATATCCGGTTGTGCGTCGATGTCCCTTCCCCTGTATAGTTTTGCCTATCTAATCCACACAAAATAACATGTTGTCAAACTGCCACATTTTACTGACAGGGTTCAAACTTATACCTGTCGATTAAAAGGAATGATTAATTTATAAGGAACGACTGAGTACACAGGCACAAGTCATACGGAGAACAACATGTCAAGTGTCACACTGTGAAATTCTGCCAGAGCAAGTAAAGATGTCCAATCGCAGAGGGACGCTGTTGAGTATATTAATAGCCCGCGCCACCGATGCGAACCTTAACATGTTTGTCCGGGCCACCGGGACTTTATACAGCCTCTCTCGCGGTCCTTGCCGTAGCCTACTGCTTGGAAGCGAGCAATGCCAACGACTCTTGTATTTGCAGACTATTGAGCATACCGCGAAAAACCCTTAAACACATATTTAGCCAGTGCAAAATTGCGCCTTAACTCCAGCTTGTAGTACCTAACCAACCAAATACAAACAGGGTTGGATACATAAGTGGATTAGTGGATTTGTCGTGTTATCATAATCATCATGATTGATATGATTCCGATGGATATAAACAAGTAGACACGATAATACGTAAGTTAGTAGAAATACTAACTTACGTAATATCGTGATCTAGATCCAAGTTTTTCTTCTACACAATAAAATTGGGATTCCCACCGAAATAAGTTTATAACGTATGTCTTAAATTGTGCATCAGGTGAGATGGTTACTTGGCTGCCACAGCTACATATCAAGCTATACATTTCCAGTATTAGCTGATCTCACAGTGTCGAGTATTGATGTCCGTACTAAGAGAGGTCAGCTTATACTGGAAATGTATAAGGTATCCCACTAAAAACATTCTGTAAAAACTAGCCAAGTCTCGATGGAGCTGCTTGTTTATCTCTAAAAAGTAATTAAATCTAGACAAAGTCGTCCCAAGTCTAAGGTTCCTTACTGCGATTTCTTTATTATTATAGTTAATGTTGTGTGACATGTCGGGGTTGGCTTCAAGCTTAACAGGATGCAGCTGAATTGTATTGATGTATTTTACATGGTGCGACTGCCCTTCAGACCTTCACAACCCAGTTACTGGGTAACACTTATGGGCCACCAGTTACGGGCTTTTGAGTTTGACTACACTTTTCATAATGACTGTCAAAGACCTACGAATGACAGCTGGGTCGAGACAAAAAAAAAAAAAAGAGTCAATTATTCTTGCCTTTGCAAAAAAAATAGACTTTTTTTTTAGTTTTAATTGTTAAGTAAGTAAATGGTACACCACTGATCCTCACAGGTATGTGCTTATATGAATACCAGGCCACTCAAAATTTCCCTCTACATTGTTTGCGATCCAATTTAAATTATCGTATCTCAGGCGCTATGATTTTTAAGATTTCAAGTGTCGCCTGAAATCGGACGAACCGTACGATAGACTTCGAATGGCATTCATGGATGAAGGCCCTTCTAAGGAAACAGTGTATCGTTGGTATAACGAATTCAAGCATAATCATAAAGCATAATCAGCCTATAACGTTCCCACTGCTGGGACACAGGCCTCCTCTCTATGAGAGGTAGTGAGCCGTAATCCACCACGCGGGCTCAGTGCGGGTTGGTAGATGTCACATGTCTTCGAATTTTTGGTTCTAGGACATGCCGGTTTCCTCACGATGTTTTCCTTCACCGTTTTGAGAGCAGTGGTGATTAAATTATTTACACAAAGTAAAGCGCCTGCTTGGGTTCGAACTCACGACCTACAACTCGTAAGTCGGGACCGTTACCACTGGGCCACCACTGCTCTTCGAATTCAAGCGTGGTCGACTAACTTTGGGACATGAGGAAAGAAGTGGTCGCCCTTTGACGGCTGTTACGGAAGAAAACGTACTAGCAGTGAAAAATTTAATCCAAGACAATAGGCGAGTTACGTATCAAGAGATTCAGCACATACCGCAGTTTGGAGGATAGTTTCACGCTGGGTGCCGCACAACCTCACCGATGCTCAGGAGCAGGCCCGGGTGGCATGGTGCCGATATATGATAAACAAATTTGAAGCAGGCTCGTCTCTGCGTGTTAACGACATCATTACAGGTGATGAGTCTTGGATTTATCAATACGATCCAGAAACGAAGCGACAGTCGACGGTTTGGGTGTTTCAAAACGAATCAACGCCTACCAAAGAGAAGCGGGGCGAAGATTTTGATCGCAAGCTTTTTCAATTTGACTGGCGATTTGGTGTCCAACTCCTTTACGGAACCAAAGAAGCATCAACGCTGAATGGTATACTACCAAATGCATGGCAGAAGTTTTCTCTGTTGTGAGCAACAAGCGACCAAACACAGGGCTCCGCGGGCTACTGCTCCACCACGAAAACGCGCCTCCGCAAACCGCGCTCTAAACGAGGGACTTCCTAGACAGCACTCCCGTCAAACTCCTGGGTCACCCTCCTTACAGCCCAGACCTAGCACCGTGTGACTTCTTTTTATTGCCGAAAATAAAAAAGGGCTTATTTATGACGAGATATTCACCCCAGAAAGAAACATTTGCCTTTGCATTTCCTTGAGCGAAAACCTAGATGTGCGCCTGTTTCTAGTGCATATTTAATAAGCAAGTCACATTTGTTTTTGGGATAAGTAAAAGTCTTTCCCTCAGTTTATGAGAAAAAACCTAACGACAACATACAATCTAGAAAGTAGAACCGTCTTTCGTTCTAATAAAACAATGTAAGTACATAATAACATTGCATCGACTATGTACATAATAAGTGTTGCAACTTTACCTACCTACTTATTGGTTACGTCAAATAGTTTCATCGAATAAGTGCCGATTTCACCAATGTTACTGAACGCGTTCAGCTCATCTAAACCGCGTTCAAGAGCGTTATCTACTGATCTTGTTCAGTTTTCGTTGTGAAATCCGCCCTAAAATAGGAATTGGAACTTGATAGTCAGCTGTAACGCACTCCATTGGTATTCTTTCAAAACATAACCAAGTAGGTATACTGCTTAACTAAAATCGTCAGTCGTCTCGTTATTATCGCAAGAGCTACTGCTGAGCATGAGGTCCTGGGTTCGTTTCCCGGGTCGGGTTTTCCCAGATGGAAAAACCCAATAACTGAACCCAATAATAAATTTCTTAGTAGCCCGTAGTCTAGATTCGTGACCGGTTGATGGCAATAGGCTCGACGCTAGGCAAAATGTTGGTGTACCATAGGTACACCTCTGTCTATCCTTTCGGGAATACAGGCGTGATGTTATGATTCTTTAAAATGTTCATAAATTGCGTCAATTGGGATGATGACTACTATTGTATGTAAAAATGTTCGTAAAAATAATTTAATTTCAAAGTAGGCATAGTAAAAATGAGATAATCGAAAAAATCTGGTATATCGATGTAAAAATGAAGAAGATACACGCACGAAAGTTTTTGGAGGGGATTATGTCATTTCTACGATAGTGCTGTCCCAGTCTAACACTTACTTTAAAACGTTTATAACTTGGCAGTTTTTTAAGCTTTTACACTTTTTGTAATACTATTTGCACTATTTGAAAATTAACATTTTAATGAGATTTAAAAAAAAAATTGTCATCATCCCCATTATGTATAAAATACGCAACATTATAATTATTTTCGTCATTCATTCATTCAGTTCTTTCCCTAAAACGCGCGATTTCATTATGTTATTGTACGTTTTAATTACATAGTAGTTAATAGATAATTATGACGAATGGCGTGATTTATTTACGCAATACAATATTTTAAGACCACTACAAGAAAAAAGAGTCAACATGCCTATACCTTTTATCACGAGTATCGCGATACTTCGTAGTAGGTAATGCTAACCATAATTGTGAGTGGCGCCTAATTGTATCAGTTTTACCTTACAGGAAAATTCTACTGGGAATTCAAATGACTAAAAGCCTGTGTATCACACTATATTTGGATAGTCACTATGCCTACAATAGATACGTTCTAAATGGAACAGAACGTGTATGAAATTACCTGCTATTAATGATAAACCAAAAAAAAGGTAACCCCTTTTAAGGCCTAAATTATTAGATTGGTTCCAGGTACCAGGACAATAAGCAGAAGGTAAAAAGTACTGTCACCTACAAAGCTACTGTAGTTTCCAGAATAATTAGGTATATTTAGTAATAGTGTAAACGGAATGTACGCATTGTAACCAACTGTTGTGACGTGGATTCTTGTTCATGTTCACTAGTACCGTGAATCGCGCGTCAGTGAGACAACTTTCCAAAATTACGCGAACGGTCCGTTCTGCTACGAAATACTTCGCGAACCACTCTCACTGCTACGAAATATTACGCGTACCGTCCCTTACTGGTACAAAATACTACGCGAACCGTCCCTTACTGGTACGAAATACTGCGATAACCGCCCTAACCGCTACGAAATAGGGGCCCTATCAATGATAGACCTATCGTTATTGTTGAATATGTTTGACGTGACGTAAAGTTAACCGCACATTTTTAATTCTCAATAACTAAAGTTCAAATAGATACCCGATTTTTTCTTCTTCTAAATACTTCCTTTAATGTAGTTTTTCCTCAAATTCGATACTATCCAACAGTATGGCAACACTTCTAATCTAACTAATGCTTTTGTGACGCAGATCGATACAAGGATAATCTAATCTTAACTTCCTGTGGCGTATTATAATGTTTATATCTCGAAACTGTTTGCCTTTTCAATCCTTAGTAGGTTGTATTTATTCGCTACTGACGCAGTCAACTTGAATATTGGCAACCAACGTCACTTAAACCCCAATTTTTTTGGGTTCTGTACCCAAAGGTAGTAAAGTGGACCCTACACTACTAAGCTTAGACCGTTTGAGAAGTTTATTTATATAAAAGTTAAGTTGGCGATGATTAGCAACTGTTAAAGGTTCATGCACGTAAGTCATGTCAACTTCAAGTCGGCGATTAGTCACATTAATTTCAGGGACGTATGCAAACAGATAGCCTGAGGTATGACTTGCCGGTGACGCGACGTCGACTCAGAGGAGCCGGTAGTTACGTGACATGCTTATAGCCACCGTCAACAAATTTTTTTTTTTGACGTGAACGTGACTGATCGGCTACTTGACGTCGTCAACGTCAAGTAGCCGATCAGTCACGTTCACGTTTGACTGACGTGTGTGCCTTTATTAATTTGTGACGTTTAAACGTCTCTTCCAAGCAACTTTTCTATAAACCCTGAATTTGAATGCACTATCTCTAAACTAGTGATTTTTTTTAAAGGCGAGGCGCCGAAATGAAAAAGTGTCAACCTATGCACTTGTTTTCTTTGTTCCAATATCATCAATTTTGAATTGTGCTGATAATTTAGGCGAATGAAAAGTACAAGTAAACGTACTTTCTTTTTTCTTTTTAAGGCGAGGCGCCGAAATGAAAAAGTGTCAACCTATGCACTTGTTTTCTTTGTTCCAATATCATCATTGAATTTTGAATTGTGCTGATAATTTAGGCGAATGAAAAGTACAAGTAAACGTACTTTTCATTCGCTTAGATTATCGACACAATCTTGTTTTTCAAAAATTAATTCCGTTATCGTATACTTTATTTTATCTCTTATCCAAAACACTATGGGTCGATTTCAAAGAAGTGCTCAAACCAAATGATTGAAATAAAATAAAGGTAGTGTGTTTCCCTTGTTGGTGTGTTCAAGGATATGGTCAAATTAAAGGATTGTAAATTTTTTCTAAATTATTTTATTCCCTCTATCTCTTTCTTTTTTTCATAATCCTTATGATATCTTAGCGCTATTTACAGTTTGTATAAATTAAAGTAGTAATAGTTTATTTTACACAGTAAGCTACTATTGTACACACTTTCATTGATCATGAAAGACTTGACTACTTCAACTGTACCATTCAACATAAATCCGAATGAACAAAAACTAAACAAAATGATTGAAAATAAAACGACAAGTGATTGGTACAATTCAACAATTTTGTTATGGTAACACTACCGATTGATTTGAACAGATTAATTAAAAAACAAACTTAAAATTGATCTCAAAATTTAGATCAAAAATAAAAACTCAACACCAAGTACCAAATGGAAAAAATAATTTAGTAATAGGAAGAGAGTGCCGACATCACACCGTCAGTTACAACAAAAATAAATAACGTTTAAATTAAATACATGGCACAGACCAAATTCTACAACCATTTTCGGTACATGGTGAAGTGAATATATTTCTTTTATCAAACATAATTTCGGTTGAATATAATAACAAAATAATAATTTCGTATGTTGATTAGCCGAATAATCACGATTTAATATAACCAAAAATAATATAATCAAAATAACTCTATGATGGAAGCAACTGATTGTTGTGCAACAAAAGAACTATCACTTCTGCGTAACAACTTAATGGCAATCAAGTAATCGCTAAATAACATCGGTGGAGATCACAATTACACGATATAACTTTATATAAATACAAAATATACATAGGTCATTTACCTAACACTACAGCAACAACTTCAATGCAATATACCCATCTATATTGATGTGAAATTGATATGATTACATTAGGCTTATGAGGAGTTAACGTAGTAGTTAACTGAATGCTTCATATAAATAACTCATTCGCGACGAGGGACGGTCGGTCCGCAGCGCCCTCCCCTGCACAGCAAGGATGGCTCGCTTGTCGATTGCATAGATCACGAGAACGCGATATCAGTCTCACTTATTCTGTCATTAAGAACGTTACGACTATACCACAGCTCGTAAAAGCCAGAACGAAATAGTGCCAATAAAAGCCGCATAAAACTGTAGTAGCATTGTAACTGTGCGTTGGCTTAGCATCGGTGTTGTTATGCGATTCTTATTGTTGTTAAGTCCGAGCTTCTACGTTTTATAAGTTAGTAGTGCGAGTCCGGGACGGGCCAGCCGCCCGGCCGCTCGATCCCCTTGGATCCTAATCACTAAATTAAAATCTCGACTGAGACAAATATTTGGCTTGGGGTACTTCTTACTGAAAGTTGGATATTCGGACGAACAGCGTAGGACTGTTTCAGTGAGGACGACCGCAAGCCTCAGTAGGCCGGAATAACTTAAGTTAAATTCATAAATAAGGAAATTCAGGGCGCGTCGCGGGGAGAGCCGGGAGCGATGCGATGCGCCGGAGTGGCCCGATGCCAGCACCGGGAGCGACGGGCCGCTCGCGTTACACGCAGTCGTCGGCCATGTCCACGTCGGGCACCAGCCGGTCGTGGCAGGCGGCGGCGCGCGGGGGCAGCTCGTTGCGCGGGTCGCGCGCCAGCCAGGGGTGGCGCAGCACGTCGCGCGCGCTCAGCCGCTCGCACGCCTCCCGACGCAGCAGCGAGCGGATCAAGCACTTGCCCCGCGACGACAAACACTCCGGCACCACGAAGTAACCCCGAGATATCTTAGCGAACAGCGATGCGTGCTCAGAGTCGTTGAATGGATACCTAAAACAAAAAAAAAAACAAAATGTTAACCATCGGAAATCAATATTCCTAAGTGATCGATGGGATATCCTGGATAGATTACTAATCTTCTATTGAATCTGTCACACTAGCAACAAAAACATTCGGCAAAAGGTGCTTATCGCATTTGGAGAGATAAGTCTTTGTCGAAAAACATCGGCCGAGAGTAGAGCCCCTAATCGCTACATTTTTACAAAACGCGGTCCCAATTAATAGCGATCCGATTGTCATTTAGAAAGGGCAGCTGCAAACCAAAACAAAAACTCAGGTACGATGGAACCCTTCCGGCGACAGGTGAAGCGGCGATTGCAGCCAAATACCGAATTTCGTATATAAATTACGGGTGCGAGTCCAAAAAAAGGTAGAAAACAAAGGCTCGCGAACGGCAGGTGCCTGCGGAGGCGGGGCGCGGGGGGCAACGTCTTCGCCACATGACCACGGCAGGTGCGGCGAAGATTTCACGAGCCTCATTTATATGTGGGTGATATAATTGTTAGCCGTTGGCGCGTAACGGCCGACAGGTGATCATCCCCACGGCTACGTCGCCAACGGTCGCCGCGACCCTCGCTTTGTGATCTCAAACGGTATGTCCCACGCCTCGCAGGTGAAGACGCCCACCCTGCGCCCTTTGCATTAATTATGCGCGTTTAATAGCTGCTAACCTACATTTTGTTTTCGGACCGGATCCTTACTTTAAAGGTACTCGTAATAGGGTCATTGATTAAGGGTGAAGTTATGTTGGTATTAGATACGCACCTTCCAACGAGCATGGTGTAAAGTATGACGCCGAGGGACCACATGTCTGCCGCTCTGCCGGAGTACGTCCGGTGAGCCCGAAGGATCTCAGGCGACACGTAGGCGGGGCATCCTCGCTTATCCTGAAGTAAATCTTCCTCAGGATCGTCGAGAACTACTGCGTCTTCTAACGACTCGAGTTTTAACGTCGTTCTGAAACAAAAATAAATAGAGTTTAGTCTTTTGGAAGTTTTGTAGCGAAACATTCGTAAAGATCATATTTTTGTGCACATACATAATTCATCTTGCATTCGAGGGACCATTTAGCCGGCTACATTGTCATTTCGCGTGCGTTTGACGTGCATGACCAGTGACCCATATAATTGGCGATCGTTTGCCTATAATACAGGCACGATACGCACTCGTCCGAAATGGATCCCTTTTTGGACAAAGCTTTGTCGGTACACTATTAACGATACGCGCGCTCTGCTAATTATTAATAAATGTGTTCGCGTTCACGTTGCAAAATTGTTTCGGGGATACGGCGATGTATCGGTGCGTATGCAACAATAATGTCATGTAAATAATTACAAAGCGAACCATAAAGCTGTTCGGTGATGCAATAGGTTTTGTTTCATCACATCGGGCTTTAGGCTCACCGTGCGCGACCTCGTATTTCACAGAGCGGCCGCATCGTTTCGAAATGCATTATTAAATGCACAGTTGGAAACATTACACCGGCTGCGTCGTGTATGATTAAATGTAAACTAATTCCAATCGGGAGTCAAACGGGACTTTTCGATCTTTGGTTTCATGGGAACGCATCGAGCCTACTGCCTTTGGTGAGTCAAACGTATTGCGCGCTTTACCATTGCCAGTTTTGTAGAACGCGTGGCAACTAAGTCGGTTGCTAACATTTTATTTTAAAAACTACGTCAAAGGTAAAACAGGACAGGTGCGTGCAGGGCGGTTTCGATGCAGCAAAATCAACATATGTATTAAACGTACACATGCACCAGGTATTTTTAGCCGGCTTAGTAATAATATACACGGGAATAGAGGGCTTAAACGATTTGAAGAGCAGCTCCTGTACTATTTATACACCACGAACCCTATAAATGTCTAGTAAGAATGTCCAAACGAATTGTAACATTCGATCGTGAGGAAATGTGTAAGTTTCGATTGGCCGTGCGTATTCCGAAAGCTGAAGGCAATAAATATCAAGTTTGCTCAGAGCGCTGTTACAAAACCTACGAGTTGCGGTCTCAGCTGTTTGACAAATAGTCTGCGGACGTACGCAAGACTCGCTGGAACTGACGGCTCGGCATGGATATCGCACTGCCAATAGACTGTCAGCGAGGCATATCAGACCGTAGCACGGTATTAATAACGCGTTGCGGTACTTCTAGATGTTAGATAAACGATTGCTATTTATTATGAACACATCTTACCAAGTGGTCGTGTCGTGACAATATGGAGCGGTTGGCTCCCGCTAAAGGTTACTCTCGTTAAGACTGTCGCAACACCGGTCGGTTATCAAGTGAAATATGCGCTGGGCCAGTGAGACATCTCGCGATTTAGTTGTGCCGTTCGCGCGCAGTTATGTAAAGTCCAGATGATAATTCTAGTAATGATGTAGATGCAAGTTGGATGCGCGGTGCAGTGGTCGTGCGTGGCCGGGCACGTGCGGCGCCGCCAGTTAATCGCTCGGTGTAGCAACAGATCCGCTGTGGGAACTAGTTGACGAAACGCGTGACGTCAGCCTGCAACTGCACTCCGGCCCTTTTTTGTAATCTATCAGTGAGCGGAGCCGAGTCTGGAGGGCGTCCTCGTATCCGTTTAGGTCTCGCGACTGCGCAACTGATCCTAATTAAATCCCTACAACGGCAAGGCTAAAGTGCGATGTCTGCAGTTGCAATCGATACGAATTTCGCAACGTGTAAATAAGTTATACGGTGTCGTAACGCGGTCGGAAGGTTGGCCGGATTTCCGAGCGGTGGCCTCCAAGGATTCTCGCGGTGTCTCGGACGCGGCCTGCGGCCCGCCGGCGAAAGGACACCTCGGCTTTACGCAACGCGCGACACGCACACGCAGGCTTGTCTGAGACCAGCCACTGCTCTGCACACCGCCCCCATATCTAATGCAGTCGTGAACTCGTGACGTACCTACCCGAAACGAAACGGTCTCCATTACTAAATTGACTCACGTTTACAACTTCGCAACAGTGTTAACGAAATATTTCGTTAAAATTACACGTTTCTATCTGAGTTACGTTCTCCTTAATATTTCTTGGTCAAGTTTGTCTTCAGGAGGATCCTCAATAAATTAATGTATCGAGCACTATTATGTTAGTTGAATGTGTTGGTACAATGTCGCGCGTCGATTAATAAGATTGATCGTGATATTATGAATGCTGTAGTATCGATATCGCTTCGCATGTGGAGCGTGTCGGCCGGCGCTCGGTGTGGGAGATCGCCCACAATTAGCGGGATGCGCCGGCCGAGCGTTTCGCAACCGCCGCCATTGCTCAACTCAACCCTGACAGTTTCGTAACAAACAATGGCAGTCATCGAGACACAGATGCACCACACATGCATGCACTTCCTGCTCGAGTTTGTATCGCCGCTGTATGACGAATACTTGCGCAAGCGCTAGGAAACGCTTCATAACCGAGTGTACACAAATCGGAGCCGATGTGTCAGTTGCACAGATTGCGAAAGGCTCTATTTTAATAGCCGAGTCAACAATGTATAATTCGACTTTGACGCCCGATATCAGTCGTTTCCGAACCGACAGCCGTACGGTGTGGCTCGGTGGCGCAGCGGTTAGTCACAGGTTTTCGTAACCCGCATTGTAGGGACATGTTATGTCGTAAGCGCGATGCCAGTTGCCACACCGCGGAGATGCCGCCGGGATACGTTGGGAAACCATCCCGACCATGCCCAATTAAATGTCGGCTGCTGTGACGTAACCGCGGACGTTTCATGAAACCTGATTGATAACAGGATCGAAAAAAAATCTGACCTCATCTTCTCGCTCGTCTTATCACGGTCGGTGACGCTTGATTCACAAATGTTATGCCGATTTTCATTTATGTATAGTACCTATCTACCCCAACTACTATCGCATGACAACTGTGTACACTGAGTCATTTCAGAATTTAGGTCTCAAAACCGCGCTGGCAGCGGCACAGTTCTCTTTATCAGAGCCGATAACGAAAGTCGAACTGAGTTTTGAAACCGAGCATTGGGCCGCTTGCGAAAACGCTAATGTGAACATCGGTTGCAAAATTGTTTTAGTTTAAATATCGAATCCAGTGACAATGGTAGCACGGCCTAGCTCGGGGATCGCTTGCGGCGGGCTGTGAGGTGTCACACCCGTGACATTTCATCGGCGCGGCTGTCGGTGAAGTAAGGAGATCGAGTAGCGCAACTGCGGTGCGGCCGTATTTGGCAGGCGGGCGGCGTCCGCGCACCGCCGCCGCGTGTCACAATGGCGTGGATTATGAGCCGCGTTGCGATATGGCATGTTGCAAGTCCGGGCGGCGGTCCAAGCGCCTCCGCCGAAATAGTCCCGTGTTGCAACGCGCGGACTGCGGAACGGGCGCCACTCCAGAGCCCATTGCGCAAACGCACTACCGCACGCAATTGGCCAATTGCGCACCATCTCCGAGTGCTCGACGCGCGCGACGTTTACGTACGATACCGTTCGATGACCCGCGCGCTTCTATTACGTGACGATTGTGCAATGAAAGAAAGCGGCCGGAATGCGTGCGCAAAAAGTATCCAAAATCTCGTCGAAATCCGTCTCGAATCGTTGCAATTACACCGTTACGCGACGTCGTGTTAAATCCGGTGAGCGGTCGACTTTCTAACGCGGGGTCGGTGTACGCGGCGGCGTGTCGCAACAATTTCTCCGAGCGGCCGTCGCGAACGAAGAAAGCGCGACCTCAGCGGCGTTTTGCAATCGCACGCTCGCAACGCTGGCGCTGGAGAAAGACACGCTGAGCGACGTAGAAAGCGTACATCGACCCGCGGCGCCCGGTGGTGCCACGGCACCAGTACACCACCCGCTAACCGCAGGGAGAGACTTACGACAGAGATGTTAACAAGATTCCTGCAGCCTCCTGCGACCGCAGCAGCACGAGCCGCTTAGCATAACAGTATTGTCCCGCGTGTGGCGCGATTGGGCAAGTGAGCCCCGCGTTACGCAAGTCGCGATAAAGCGCGCCGCATGTCACACTCGTGAAACACTTCCGTTCATTGACTCCTTCCCGATATAACTGCGTTGTCCGTTTCGAAATACTTTCGCTGACGTAGCACACGTGTGAGGACACTGGGCCACCGAAAAAGTTGCATCAGTACCCTGCATCTTTAAGGGCCATTTGTTGGCTACGCTTGAGACATATTGTCGCAGATCCTGGCGCCGGAGTCCCTCCCGCCGCCGTGCACAACCCAAATGTCGCAATACTTCGCGTAACGCTGCTCATGTCTAATTTAAACTAAGGAATTCTGTCTTGCAGGATATTACACGAAGAATCAACGGGTAACCGGCTCACTAGCACGTTTGCGTATTCACTTTCATAACTCGTTGTTACGTTTTAAACCGACTTTTCCAAGTGTTGGGAAACGTGCGAGTAAAAAGCTGGTGCTCCCACATCGCGGACGAGTAATCATAGTCATAACACCACTATTACATGAAGAAAGAAAAAATAAGATTATCGTGCGACAGACTGTGATTAACTACGACGATAGCTTTCACGCTAACGATTATACGTAACTACACAAAAAGTAATGTCTCGTTTTACCGTACGATCGGACTGCAATCATGTGAGGACACCTGGCGACAGGTGCGCATGGCGGGCTCGGAGGCTGTATAACGAGTACCAGTACCACCATAAAGGGCAGCTGTACCATGTATGTCGCTCGACAGATGCATGCGGTCTAGATCGCTCGATAAATAAAAAGAGCAAATCCGCATCCATATGCGTCCACGCAGCTTCCGCCGCACGCAGCCGGAATCGCCGATTGTTTCACTCGCAATCGTTTCCTCCTCATTACAAAGAGTCGGAAGTGCTAAAGGTGCGAGATGAATGCTCGCCCGCACACATGTTATTCAATATAGGTTAGAGCAGTTGGCACATTGTAAGGGTTGCGATACAGGCAATGGAAATTAGAACGACGATTAATCATGAAAGCTATGCCCGCTGGTCGGACGACGCAAGAGCTTGCGATATGTAGCGAACGGAGTGGAGTATTGCGAACTGGCGAGCCAATGCCGAGCATTACTGAAACAGTTGGTTAACTATTGGATCTTGTGAGTGGCGCAAAATGTATGGAAAAATTAAACGAGACAATGCTTCGTTGACTTTACGGCTGAATCATATGCGCGGAGCAGAGCATCCTTAAACCTTTGGTAATCCAATGTTGTGTAACGGCGACGGCTAGGCACAGAACGTTTCGCATAGTTATCGCAATGTATTAAACGGCTGGTCCCTATGCTCCATTTCATAATGTGGTTTGCACAACTGTTGAAACAAGCGCGCGTTTGTGTCTCGTACACGTCGACAGACTTGTTACAAGCACTCATTACATTTAGGCAAAAACTAGTCGTTATCAAAAATTTACATGTTTCTGTCGATGCGAAAGCGAAACAACGAAATGGATATGTAATCAAGCGTGAATAATAAACAAAATGATAATGAAACTTCAGACATAAACATGGACGCGAGGCGGTATGGCGACATTTTGACACCAATAAACCGTTTTAACATTTCGTTTAAAGACAATAAACACAATGTAATCGTACATAAGTACAAAGCAGGAATGAATGACGCAGGATGATTTCGAAAACGCGAAATAAGCGATGTTGCGATTTCGCCTTGTGAAATACATTTACTTCGTGATTGCAGAAACGCGTGGGACGGCAAATAGGATTAATCTCCGTCGATTCCTAACTATTACGAGGTAAAAAACAGCTTTATATACTTACCAGTACACAATTGAGTCACTTAGGGAAATTATAAGGAATACTCTGATTTGTGACGGTCTCAAATTGTTTGCCTATAAAACTCACCGTGTTTATGGTATAAAATGAGGTAACGACCTGACTTGCTCCGTTTATCGCGATTTTTATCAGCATTTCACTCATATCTTATCTCCAGAAAAAACCTTAAAATTTTCACCACTTGTTTATTTGTTTAGTTAGCAATGTGAGTGATAAGCTAATATTTTGTAATCTAATGAGTGAACTGTTTGTGCTACACAATCTGTAACTTATTTATTGGTCGCTCGTTGCGAAAACGTGTTACATATAATATGCACATGTGATTCTATTTGGTATGGAAATTAGTTGCGTCGCACGGTGCACGAGCGCTGCTTGTTATATTAAGAGCTAAGCTTTGACGTTATGAAGGCGAGCCTCTGGGAACATATCGCCCCGCGTGATTTGAATTTCGATTTGAGCTAAACGCTGCCATTATTCACCACCAGGTCTACATAAAAAGCGTGTAAACAAAAAAACTTGTTTGCAAACAGAATTACTCGTAGCTCCGGTACCGCTAAGCCTCTGGGGCCGAGTGCTGGTGCTTACATACCGCGATCATTATCTGAACTCCATCGGGCAGGAACAATAGCTATAGTACTAGGGTACGACCCCAATGTCGTCGTAGGTACTGTCGGCTCACCGCGATAAGACACGCAAAAGCATTTACTACATTCCCCTACAACTTGAACAAAATTCATCGCAGCACACGACACAAATTACAGAAAGCAAACGCGGTAATGTACTGCTTATTGATTAAATTACTTGTCAGGAATCTAGAACAAATGTGCTCGTGCTCTTTCCAGCTTATAAACGCTTTGATACAACAACAAAAGATCGGTGAAACGTGTGCTCTACGGAAACAATTCATGGAAATTGTATAGTGACACAAACCTCGGTGAAAATTGTTTTGGTCAAAAGTTTGTAAATAAATAATTATATTTGCGGGACAAAAATCGCGAGTGGAGAACTGGTTTCTACCGTTAAGCATTGCTGAAAACGACGCGTAAACATCGCCAATGAGAACCAGTCCAGAACGGGTTTTCACGTTTATTGATTACCGAGAAAAGGTGCCATTTTAAGAGACTACTCATAATTATTATTCTTATCAAATATTTTCACCTATTATCGTTAATCGAAAGCGTAAAAGTGCATAAGGCTGTACGACGAAGAATTTCAAACACCGTACGATTGTGTGAATCGAGAACGTGGATCGAATACGTTTCGAGTGATCGTGGTTGATAAATGAACAGGCTTCTAGGATTTGCGGACAATGCCCTTTGTGTTTTCATACTTAGTTATTGGAAGATGTTTGGAGACGTGGCGGAATTAGCAAGCCACACAGCAGTTGTATCTCAAGTTTACAGCTACGGGTCGAATGTGGCACGCCAAACAGCGGTACTTTCTGATTGGTACGCCTGTTCGCCTCAGCGAAATGGTACTAGGCCGATGAAAGTATTGATGCCAACGCAACGATATCGTGATAGATAACACCCGTCAATGTGTACAAATGACTAATACAGTGCGACCAAATATTATTTTGTGGCGTAGTAGTTTTCTAAACAGTGGCTACATTTCTATTATGGTACTCCAATCGGAATTCGCAAAAAGTAGGTGTTAACTTCTGACTAGTAAGCACAAAAACTGAAGGCTCGAGTATAATTTATTATTATACTCGAAGGTACATCGAACTATGAGATCATGTAAGGATCAACGCTCCCTCGAATCGAAGAAGCAATGATCAACAACATTAAATTAAGATGGCCGTTCTATGCGGCCGTTCAACCCGCGGATACTTTTTTCCAAAAGCAGTGATGTAATTGGGAAAGTGCGGAAATGGTAATTTCTAAACACCAACAGAATAACACGGCGACTTATTATATCACTATTCCGGGCATCTCGCTCGCGGATGCACCGCAAAGCGGGGGGGGGGGGGGTCACTGAACTTGCGAAACTTCACCTGTCATTTTCGAGGAGAGCGAAACAAAGCCGCGTGATGTAACCAAAGAAAGTGCGGAAATCTACCAAATTATTAATAAATCGTGCGCACGGACAATTGTATTAGTTCATCGGCGGCGTCTGTCTGACAAAACGATTTAGATTTTGAAATAATTGGAACTGGTCGCATTCTAAATTCACATTACAAGCGGTGCGATGGTCGCTTGCACAATGTTGGCGGGCGCAGCGGAAGAGAGTGCGGCGAAACGGCACACGACGGTGATGCAATGAAGAAAGTGCGGAACTGAAGTAGGTTTTCTAGCGCGGTGAATGTACTCTATCCATTAGCATTTTATCATTCGCGTCCGCAGGCTGCGCCGCTGAGGCTCGCCGGCCGACGACCTCGGGTGATGTCAGAGGAGCCGATGTGTTATTCGCGATCGGCAAAACTTGCGAAGTTGTGATATAATGTATAATACCTTCGGGATGGAAAATTACGATGCGAAATCACGAGCCTACCGCGAAGAGGTTACACAGAGCGTTACATCAAACTCTTGCTGTATTGGAAACTGCAATGAGTTATGTAACGAGTGTTGTCACATTTGTTTGTTGCAATTACAAAGCTGACGTAATGCGTGCACTGTGCAACTGAAGGAAACATTATTTATAAAATAGATGGAACATTTTTACATGCAAAATATGCAAGAATGGCACCGGTGTGGAATAAACACTGAATTTTCTACAAGGTCTTCAAGTCTTCAAAGATTTCAATATTCGTAACAAAGCACATGCGAAAAAGAAACGCTAGCAGAAATGTAAGTAACCTACATAAGTTAGCACTGACATGAATAATTGGCAAAAAATATGTTAAAAAGCGATATGTCAAGTTCAGTGGGCGCGAGGCCGATGCGCGAGCGCAAGCGATGCTGGCGGGGAAATAGAGGGGGAGGTGCACGCGGGCCGGGCAGGGGGGGGGGCGCCGGTGACAATGAATGGCAAAGCACCGTTGTACTTGACCTAGTATTCCGACCGTCACGCCCGCCGGTGCAGCGCTGACGTTCGATTGATGACATGCGTGAGACACGACCACAGTCACTAACAACCGCTACTATTTCTCACATTAGCACTATAATTAATCAGTATGTAGCACAGCGATGGTTTTATGATAAGCCCGACATTGGCGCACTGACCCACTTGGCACCGGCCGTCAGATTTCTTTACGTCAATCAAAGAATATTTCCATCTAGCCGCAGTAATTAGCGGCACCCGAGCTTGGTCGCGTGCGATGGATACCATGATGTCACCGTTTTGGAACGTGCATATTAGTTCAACAATTGAATCATTCAACTAACGATATTATTTAGTTCTATCTCGACACGTTTAGGGCGCTGCGATTCGATGTCGAAACGCAAACAAAGTATCTCGCAAGCGGTTTCCGATATACATTTGTTAGCGGCTAGATATGTACCCGAGTATATGTGCCATTGCGCAAGGTCGCCAGCGCACCTGCGTGAGCGCCGGTCACTGCAGCGACCGTTGCAGCTCCCACGACATAGCTACTTCATGAATTATTAATTAACTCCAGAAACTAAAAGAGTAAATTCAGGAATTCGGTGTCATCTGCACCTGCTAATTGCGACTGCGACCTTTTGTGTGCGAAGATTAATAGTGGTAGCTAATATGACTAACGACGCTTAAGTAAATTATTGCAAATTAAATTGATGCAAAACAAATGACAAAATATACCAAAAAGCGTTTGCAGCGCTGTCGGCGGTGCGAGCGTCCGGCGCGGGCGCACTCGTAATCATCGAAGTGGGTTAAGGTTCCATCAAGGATTTATTGCGGCAAGTCTCCGCTCCAAAACGCCGAGCGTTGGTTACTATGAGCTAACTGCACGCCGCCGCACAGTGGGTCGAAACTATGATTTTAGTGACTTAGGGCTCAACTTTGCTTTTTTACTTTTTTCCTCATGTGGATGGATAGAGCTCATTAACCTCAACAATAATTGTTCTGATGTATTTTTTCCTAAACTTTATACTTTGGGTAGAAAAATGTGTTTTGTTATTTTTTTGTATGGAGCGGATCAAATAACCTTAAATTCCTGCTAAGTAGCGTGTGATCCCGCGTTGAAACTTTATTTTTCATATACCTTGTCTAGTCTATTATCATTTGATGCTATTAACGTGTGCATAAAGTTGCAACTCTGCCAAATAAATGGATCGAAAAAAATGAAAAAATATATAGAATAAAAAGCTACATTTTTTACTTTCGTAAGTTCTTTTAAGTTAAATTTGATATGGAATAGTAAGTAAAAGCACGTAATAATACACATAGTTACTTAACAACTAACAACAATACATTTAAAAGGTCCCTAATTAGCTTAAATTTACTAATATATGTAGTATTAGTAAATTTAAAGCTAATCACACTAATCATAATACATTTAAAAGGTCCCTAATTAGCTTAAATTTACTAATATATGTAGTAGTAGTAAATTTAAGCTAATTAGGGATCTATGAATTTCAATTTCTTTGTTTTAATGACTTTAACATGTTTATGAAATGTTATTTTAAGTTAGATTTAATACTGAATAGTGAGTAAAGATAGGTACATAATAATACAAATTAGTAAAGGTAAACTAACATTACTACAACTAACACAAGCAAACTAAAAACTAACTATAAACAACATCAGACATTACTATTTCCTTTCAATTATGAGTTTGACATTTATAAACTAATAAAAAAAACAAGAAACTTACAAACTACCAAAAAATCTTATTCACTATCGCTATGACTATCTTGTAAATTATCTACATCAATAAAATCTATATCGGATTCTGTGGGAAAAATCAGCAGAAGCTCTTTGACTTTTGGAGAGAGAACCATTATATTTTGTTTCACCATTCGAGGTCTTAGACTTGTGATCTTTGGATCAGAAGACAAAAGAAGATTGTGTATAATATCCTCATTTGTCGCCGTTCTACTTACCTTTCTAGAATGACTCTCTTTATATTTCCGGAAATCTTTATTACGAGCTTCCGCTGCCTCTTCCGACAGTTTACCTATAGGTATGGCACCAAAGTGCTTAATTATATCACTCCCATGTACTAACAATTTATGTATACTGGAAGGCATATAATACCAGGGATATAAGTGAACGTACAATTGTGCAGTATCTCTACAAAATTCGGAAAACTTAGAAAGATCCACGCTCTCTCCAGATGCAACCGTCTGAAGAATCACATGAAACCTTTCTATTAAATCTTTATCTATTCCTGTTATGCGAGCTGTTGTTTCTGCATCCCTAAAAAATCTTCTGGCAGTATTGCCATCATTGGTTGTGCCTACTCCTTGCTTGACTACGTCAATAAGTAAACCGCATTCTTTCTTAAACGCTTGCTGTATAGCGCTCTTTCTGAGTGACATTTTTTCTTTGTCATCGCCCCTGCAACTCCATTTTTTGAAGTCCAAACGATAAGCTGCAAACAAAAAGAAATATCACTTAAATAAAAATCTCACAAGTAACTATATAACGTGAAAAAAATTATGAACTAATAAAATTATATTTACCGATATGAAGTAAGCACTCCATGCTTCTTATCCAGGCATGTAAAGATGACATTCCATACTGGAACACTTCTTCGTTGTTCTCTTTTTGAGCAAGTGACTCTAAATTGTTCATCTCTGACGGTTTTGCTTTGCAGATATCACAGACAGCTGAAGATGTGTCTGACAAATATGACGATATTTTGCCGTCTATCATCGTCAAGTGCAATTGATGCTTAACTTCAACTTGATTGAACTTGATTGGCTGAAGTGTTTCTATTTCTTCGGTTATGCTAGCTTTTATAGTTACCACTGTTGACTGCGTTTCTTTGGTAAATTTGAACATTATCGGACGGCAATAGAAAGTTGATGAGGGTCGATCGTTTTCCCAAACAATTGTTCCATCACATTGTTGAAGCCTTATAGGAACTAGACTGGCCATGAAGATAGTTGAGTCATCAAACTCTGCTTCAGTCTTTTGTTTATAATTACTTTGACCTGAGGCTCCATCAAAACCCCATTTGCTTATTAGCAGTAACTCAGTTGGCGAATCCAAATCTAAAGTAATCACTTCTAAAAGCCTAGATACCGTCAAGTTGAGTAAAGCTTGCAGTTTAATAGCAGCTCCTTCTTCAGTTATAATTATGTCTTCTTTCCCTGGATAACATTTTGCCTTCGCTTGTTTTATTTTATAATAAGAAGGGTATAAATCAGACCTATTTTCACTTGCTGCTTCTCTTAGGCTTATATACTGCCACTTACTTAATTTAAGTGAAACTAATAAAGACAGTGCCTTATCGGGTGAATATGTACTACTTTTCGGTTTACTTGTACTTAAACACTCTTTAACTTTTTCTAGATCTTCGGGGTGATTTAGTAAATGGTTCATAATTTTTCCTACATCCTCATTTCCGGTGTTTCTTAAACTAGCAATTGTAGTAGCTTTAAGTTCATCCGGGGATAACGAAAGCGATTGGTTAATTTGATCAACGCGTCGTCGTTTTTGCCTGGAGCCCAATTCCTCGAAAGGTTTTCGAGGTGTAAATGTAGATGTCGAAGCTTCTGTAGTAGATGGTGGTAGATTTTCGACATCTTCAGTATTACAAATCTCGAGCCTTTCCTGTTCAGTGTTCACAGCTTCAGGTATCATTCCTTCGGGCCAGTTTATTGCACGTTCCAACCAATCACCATTTTTTCTTACAAACTGTGCTAACGTGCGACTACTTCGTTCCCATCTTGCACTTATATTTGAACAAAAGCGCGTACAGAATTTTTGGAGCTCAACACTGTTCTCTTCGGTCACGTTTATTTTATGTTGTAGGAATTGAAAGAATTTTTGACTATCCGACAGTGACTTGACCTGCTCTCTTAAAATCATAAATAAATCTAAATTGTTAACTAAATTATCCATTATAACGAAAAAGGGACGATCAGAATCACGAGATGTTAGTAGTAGTACGAATAAACGAACACTAGTTAGTATATAATAAATTATGGTCATTTTATACTTCCAGAATCCAGTGACAAACAATGTTTACTAATTTTTCTACTACCCTCATTAACTAATTATCCTAATTAATATTACAGTAATGACTAAAAGTGAAAAACATTGTTATTTTATAAGGTAAAAGGTTAAGCTAATTACAGTAATTAAACACACAAATAGAAATTAATTGATTTCATATCCACATTTTTAAATAAAGGTCCCTAATTAGCTTAAATTTACTAATATATGTAGTATTAGTAAATTTAAGCTAATTAGGGACCTTTTAAATGTATTGTTGTTAGTTGCTAAGTAATTATGTGTATTATTACGTGCTTTTACTTACTATTCCATATCAAATTTAACTTAAAATAACTTACGAAAGTAAAAAATGAAGCTTTTTATTCTATGTATTTTTTCATTTTTTTCGATCCATTTATTTGGCAGAGTTGCAACTTTATGCATTTGTTTATAGCATCAAATGATAATAGACCAGACAAGGTATATGAAAAATAAAGTTTCAACGCGGGATCATACGCTACTTAGCAGGAATTTAAGTTTATTTGAGCCGCTCCATACAAAAAAATAACAAAACACATTTTTCTACCCAAAGTATAAAGTTTAGGAAATAATACATCAGAACAATTATTATTGAGGTTAATGAGATCTACCCATCCGCATAAAAAAAAAAGTGAAAAAGCAAAGTTGAGCCCTAAGTCACTAAAATCATAGTTTCGACCCACTGTGCGCCGGTTCCGCTGCATTTGTCCATTTCAACCTTTTGTTATTCCGTTGTTTTAATGTTCAGTCTCAATTAACGTCGACGTTCGGTCTGTCAATGTCTGGATGATGACAAGGGCAATTTTTTTCACGAAGCGCACTATTTGAAATACGTTCGAAATAGTCTTCCATTTCATTCACCTGCCAGCGACAGTAACAACGGCCAGACACAGAGAACCTGAACATCTTTTGTTTAATTAGTGTCGGACAAACAAAAGTAACTTGATCGTTAGGGACGTCCCTTTGTGCCACCAGTTAGAGAGCGTAACTGTAGGAATAATGAAAACGTCCTTTAAGAGGCTTTTGAAACTTGTGTAGTACAATTGAGCGCAAAACAAACAGGTTAATAAGTTTCAAAACGATCCAGATGTATTACAAAATTTCAAAAGCGGTAGCACACAACTGTTTAGCAATTGCATGGTCGATTCTTTCGTAACTCGGCAACGCAGCGTCCGGACCACTCGATTAATTGTTCCTATCCTACAACATCGAACATTCCAACTCTTTTGTTTCATACTCGTACAACAACCATTGTAGTAAACTTAAAGGGAAGTACCCTTAAGTGTACTTAGCTTTGAAATTATTGTAAAACACTTTTAAATTGCTTGGACATATTGTAAATCATAATAAAATTGCCCCTTATGTTTGAAAAGGTTTTTATTTTTAGTGAATGGACAGCTTTTGGTGTTTGCAATTAAACGTACCTACCCTTAGTTATGTGAGAAGTCGACCTCGCATTTATTGAACTAACTTGGATTTATAACATCTCTTTAAAGCGGTTATTGAGCAAACGGTAGACCTCGAAATTCGCAGGCCTATAAATGGTATTTATAAAGCAAGTCTACTGCTTTATTTGTTCCACTATTTCGCCTCTATTTAGTTCAGTATCCTTAACAATTTTAATTTAGAGTAAGTCAAGTAAGAGGTATCACATTATTAGTTAATTATGCAATTTTTTAACGAATGGAATCGGACTTAATGGTATGTGCCCATTTTGCAACATCAGTGTAGATGACATAAAAATGATTGATTATGGAATTTAAACTAAGCATTAGATGCACAAAGGTGCAGGAGTTGAGATCGGTGCGCGGGCGGCACCGGCAGATGTGCGCGCACGCATTGTGTCTGTAACAAAGGCAGGTAGAAACCTAGAGGACGTTATCGTGCCATGTGCTACGTGTCACTTTTTCATATCAATATATGTTTTACGTAAAAATCCAAAAAAACTTTAATCTGGCCGAACAGATGGCCGAGCACATGTCGATATAAAAAACTGAATGCGAGATTAAAGACTCGTATCTACAACAACGAATATAATCATGAATATAATCCGAATGTACGGCCTCGTATGGTCCACTCTTACGCGGAAGTACTCAAATTTTAATTTCGACGCCAATCGCGAAAGCTTTGTTTTGCTGCTGAACTATAATAAATTAATTACGATGGTTTCCCTTTGTTACAAAATTGAATCCCAGTTATCAAAATTAATTAACGGCATAACCAATTTACTCTGATCGCGTAATATCCTGCATTTATTGAGCTCCGCAGAGTTTTCAATGAAATTGTTTTCCGTGCAAATGTTGGAAGCCATTTAGTCTTGCTAGCATCTGCCGCCTACTCGTATGGACCTCAAAAACAAAAGCTAGTCATGAAAAGACCAACAGAGGGGACTTTGAATATTTTAAAGAAAGGAACGTTCGAAAAAACGGCAAATATTGACCTCGTGGCAGATGTCGAAATCCAAACTTGGAGCTAGCTGTAAGTGCATTTGAATAAACATCGCCTCTCGATAGTAACTAAACTCTGTTGACCTTCTGTTGTATCGAATATCGGGCCGTGTGCATGCATCATTTCAACAGATAGAGTTGTCATCACGTGTCTAAACATACTGTTTGTGTAGATGCATTGTTTCTTTTAACACGGTTCTATTATAAAGCAAAGGTGATACAGCGCGTGGCAACAAAGGAATGCTTTACTTGTAATTGCTTTTGTTAATGGCAGTACGCCAATGTGCAGTCGATTTCAGGACCCTCTAGCAAAATAACATATACCAAATATAGACGCGGGGCTATAAACCCGAGAAACTGTTGGCTATTAAAGTTCTTTACGAGATGCCAGAATTACTGAGCTATAGTACTTTTTCAACTTGAGGCAGAGGAATTGCGACCCTGTTATTAATTCGCGAGGATCCTTTTGAAATGACAGGTTGGGGAGAAAAATAATGTATTATTGTCTGAGTGGAATGCGAATATCGAACACGTGCGTGCAGGTAAACTTCTTACATGTGCAACTCATTGTCTGAGCCAAAAAGGTGTCTTCTCAGTGTTCAATAGGAATCCTTGCACAATGGTCGGTAGTTTTCTGTCGTCCCATCATCGATTCAGCGAAGATATGGAACGAATAAATCATGCGTAGGAGAGGAGTATAATGGCTATATTTGTTTACTGGAACATCTGTTCGTGTTAGATCGTGACGAGGGTATGGAATTGGCGAAGTCCACAAAAAGTCGGCATTGTAACGTCGCTGGGGCAATTGTTGAAAGATTAACCCGATACGAGCGACAACAATACAATTTGGAACACCTTGACTTTTTTTTATTCAAAATCCTGAATGAACGTCAAGGTACTGATCTTGCTGTAAGGTTGTGTTACATGGACACGGAGCACATTGCGGCATACCGCGACCTTACCACGTTATCAGCCCATGATAACAGATTGCTGTGACCTCTAAAATGATTAGGTGTCTCGTAGATAAGGCTAAGTACAATGACCGTGTCACAATCCCAAAAATAGCCATTACGGTACAGTACTGTTTCCCATGGTACTTGATAAAAATACATCATTAGGGGAGCATAAACGTATGAGTTTGATTCTGAAGCACTCTCGACTACCGGATGTAACGGGACCGGAAACGGACTTCAAATAAAATAGAACTGCACAGTTTACATGGCAGATGGCCGACATTGTATCAAGAGAGACAAAAGAAAAAGTCGAAAGTATTAAAAATAAGTGTTCACCGTCCGGCCACATGGCAGAGGTAAATTAACTTAATTATCTTACAGCCGGCGAAGCTCCGGGGATTTTAAATTGGAAGGTGCCTAGTTAGATTTGAAATTAATGCACTATAATTACGAAGATGCAATTTTTGACATATAAATTTTAAAAAAAAGTTGATTAAGTAGGTAATCTTTATCAATGGTTAGGTAGGTATATAATATAGTTAGCGAGTCGCAACATTGTAAGAATATGCGCAGTTTTATTTTAAGAGTGGCGATATTTTTTTTTTTTAGTCTTTGAAATATCTGCCTCGGATGGAATCAATTTAGTTTTAAATTCTAATGCACGATACCATCATATTCAAATAATATAATCAAAGTATGTAGTTATTTTAAGTGAAAACTAGCAGCCAATAGAAATCAATATTGCATAATTATGAACGTGATGTTCACACGCGCAAAAAGAGCTAAATCTTACTATTTTCCAGTCATGTCACGTTTGTCACGCGTTCAGGCTTGCACGCACTTTGGAAATTAGCATACATACGTATATAGGTAAGTACGTACATACAATATCGAATATTACTCGTTATGCTTAAATAATACACGTGCCATATTCAGCGCAAGACACGTTACGATTTAAATTTGAATAGTGTTCTCTCGTTCCTGGTTGGCCGGCGTGGCCGAATGGAAGGCGGAAGAGTGGCGCTTGCGCAATAGTCTTGTGTAGTTCATGAACGATGAACGAATAGGAGCCGAATCTTTGCACTGTACTAAAAGAATCGTTTCCGAACTCTGACTTGTAATCGCTCTATTAGGTCTAATAGCTCCTTTCGGACTCGTACATTTTAAACCGCGCGATCTTATTAGGTGCGAATGAGAACGAGAAATGAAATGATACGTCATACGAATTCATTCGATGTCTGTGAATGAGAACGAGAGAGAATAGCCGACGAATGACGATGCTACCCGAACCCGAACGACCGAATTCGCCATTCTAAACGTTTTCTACATTACACAGTTGCCAAAAAATTAAGTAGGTACTGTGCAGATAAAAACAAATGTTTTGGTTTCATTCTTATATTACTTATTTTAATAATGGAAAAACGATATTTTAATTTTACGATTGATCAGAATGACAGTCCTAAGCCTGTTCAAGTATGAAGGAAAATCAAATGTGTTAAATTAATACTATGACTTGGTCACCGTCACGGCGACACAGATTTAAATGCTAAAAAATTTCTTCCATTACATCATCTTAAAGTACCTAAACGTAGTGATTTAGTACAATCTCTTTGTTACGTTACTGCATAAAGACCATAAATAAAGAGCGTGTTGCTCCCGGGTCCGAGCCTCGCTTAAGGAAATGCTGACCGACTCCGAGAGCGAAGACCGAATAGAGCTGTTAGAACGAATAGAATGAACTAGTTCACTGTCCGAAATGTACTAGTACGGAGCGATCTTAAAAATGACCGAGCAGGCACAAGACTATTGCGCAACTGACATTGAATTGAGGCGGTCTTCGGACCGAGGCCACCCGCCCGATTTGTATATGTAGTTTAACGATAATTTAATCACTGCTTTATCTTTTCGTACCGACAGAAAATTTTCCTTATTTATTAATATGTATATTACTTTAACGCGAATTAGAGGGATGCGTAAGAGGAAAACCGCAAGTTGTATATTAAAAACATTTCCATTGTACGAAAGATTTCTCGGTTACAGGATGTGATGTGTAACAACACGTGCCGTTCAAGCGCGGAAATCTTACACGAGAGTACATCATGAGAGCGATACGTTTCGTTTGTTTTGATGTGTGTTTTCCGCCATCCTGTTTTTAATTACAGCCGTGTCGTCACCGCCGCTGTTTACCTCGTGAACGATACTAACCATTCTAATGTAAAAAACTTTGCCAACGCGTCACTCACAAACAACTCAATTTTTCAATGAATGTTGAAATAAAGTACGATTCTACGTCATTCAAGTAACGAATTCGCAAGTGTGGGTGCTAATTTCAACAGACGGGCGGCGGCGCACAGTGGGTCGAAACTATGATTTTAGTGACTTAGGGCTCAACTTTGCTTTTTCACTTTTTTTTTTATGCGGATGGGTAGAGCTCATTAACCTCAATAATAATTGTTCTGATGTATTATTTCCTAAACTTTATACTTTGGGTAGAAAAATGTGTTTTGTTATTTTTTTGTATGGAGCGGCTCAAATAAACTTAAATTCCTGCTAAGTAGCGTGTGATCCCGCGTTGAAACTTTATTTTTCATATACCTTGTCTGGTCTATTATCATTTGATGCTATAAACAAATGCATAAAGTTGCAACTCTGCCAAATAAATGGATCGAAAAAAATGAAAAAATACATAGAATAAAAAGCTTCATTTTTTACTTTCGTAAGTTATTTTAAGTTAAATTTGATATGGAATAGTAAGTAAAAGCACGTAATAATACACATAATTACTTAGCAACTAACAACAATACATTTAAAAGGTCCCTAATTAGCTTAAATTTACTAATACTACATATATTAGTAAATTTAAGCTAATTAGGGACCTTTATTTAAAAATGTGGATATGAAATCAATTAATTTCTATTTGTGTGTTTAATTACTGTAATTAGCTTAACCTTTTACCTTATAAAATAACAATGTTTTTCACTTTTAGTCATTACTGTAATATTAATTAGGATAATTAGTTAATGAGGGTAGTAGAAAAATTAGTAAACATTGTTTGTCACTGGATTCTGGAAGTATAAAATGACCATAATTTATTATATACTAACTAGTGTTCGTTTATTCGTACTACTACTAACATCTCGTGATTCTGATCGTCCCTTTTTCGTTATAATGGATAATTTAGTTAACAATTTAGATTTATTTATGATTTTAAGAGAGCAGGTCAAGTCACTGTCGGATAGTCAAAAATTCTTTCAATTCCTACAACATAAAATAAACGTGACCGAAGAGAACAGTGTTGAGCTCCAAAAATTCTGTACGCGCTTTTGTTCAAATATAAGTGCAAGATGGGAACGAAGTAGTCGCACGTTAGCACAGTTTGTAAGAAAAAATGGTGATTGGTTGGAACGTGCAATAAACTGGCCCGAAGGAATGATACCTGAAGCTGTGAACACTGAACAGGAAAGGCTCGAGATTTGTAATACTGAAGATGTCGAAAATCTACCACCATCTACTACAGAAGCTTCGACATCTACATTTACACCTCGAAAACCTTTCGAGGAATTGGGCTCCAGGCAAAAACGACGACGCGTTGATCAAATTAACCAATCGCTTTCGTTATCCCCGGATGAACTTAAAGCTACTACAATTGCTAGTTTAAGAAACACCGGAAATGAGGATGTAGGAAAAATTATGAACCATTTACTAAATCACCCCGAAGATCTAGAAAAAGTTAAAGAGTGTTTAAGTACAAGTAAACCGAAAAGTAGTACATATTCACCCGATAAGGCACTGTCTTTATTAGTTTCACTTAAATTAAGTAAGTGGCAGTATATAAGCCTAAGAGAAGCAGCAAGTGAAAATAGGTCTGATTTATACCCTTCTTATTATAAAATAAAACAAGCGAAGGCAAAATGTTATCCAGGGAAAGAAGACATAATTATAACTGAAGAAGGAGCTGCTATTAAACTGCAAGCTTTACTCAACTTGACGGTATCTAGGCTTTTAGAAGTGATTACTTTAGATTTGGATTCGCCAACTGAGTTACTGCTAATAAGCAAATGGGGTTTTGATGGAGCCTCAGGTCAAAGTAATTATAAACAAAAAACTGAAGCAGAGTTTGATGACTCAACTATCTTCATGGCCAGTCTAGTTCCTATAAGGCTTCAACAATGTGATGGAACAATTGTTTGGGAAAACGATCGACCCTCATCAACTTTCTATTGCCGTCCGATAATGTTCAAATTTACCAAAGAAACGCAGTCAACAGTGGTAACTATAAAAGCTAGCATAACCGAAGAAATAGAAACACTTCAGCCAATCAAGTTGAAGTTAAGCATCAATTGCACTTGACGATGATAGACGGCAAAATATCGTCATATTTGTCAGACACATCTTCAGCTGTCTGTGATATCTGCAAAGCAAAACCGTCAGAGATGAACAATTTAGAGTCACTTGCTCAAAAAGAGAACAACGAAGAAGTGTTCCAGTATGGAATGTCATCTTTACATGCCTGGATAAGAAGCATGGAGTGCTTACTTCATATCGGTAAATATAATTTTATTAGTTCATAATTTTTTTCACGTTATATAGTTACTTGTGAGATTTTTATTTAAGTGATATTTCTTTTTGTTTGCAGCTTATCGTTTGGACTTCAAAAAATGGAGTTGCAGGGGCGATGACAAAGAAAAAATGTCACTCAGAAAGAGCGCTATACAGCAAGCGTTTAAGAAAGAATGCGGTTTACTTATTGACGTAGTCAAGCAAGGAGTAGGCACAACCAATGATGGCAATACTGCCAGAAGATTTTTTAGGGATGCAGAAACAACAGCTCGCATAACAGTTAGTACATGGGAGTGATATAATTAAGCACTTTGGTGCCATACCTATAGGTAAACTGTCGGAAGAGGCAGCGGAAGCTCGTAATAAAGATTTCCGGAAATATAGAGAGAGTCATTCTAGAAAGGTAAGTAGAACGGCGACAAATGAGGATATTATACACAATCTTCTTTTGTCTTCTGATCCAAAGATCACAAGTCTAAGACCTCGAATGGTGAAACAAAATATAATGGTTCTCTCTCCAAAAGTCAAAGAGCTTCTGCTGATTTTTCCCACAGAATCCGATATAGATTTTATTGATGTAGATAATTTACAAGATAGTCATAGCGATAGTGAATAAGATTTTTTGGTAGTTTGTAAGTTTCTTGTTTTTTTTATTAGTTTATAAATGTCAAACTCATAATTGAAAGGAAATAGTAATGTTTGATGTTGTTTATAGTTAGTTTTTAGTTTGCTTGTGTTAGTTGTAGTAATGTTAGTTTACCTTTACTAATTTGTATTATTATGTACCTATCTTTACTCACTATTCAGTATTAAATCTAACTTAAAATAACATTTCATAAACATGTTAAAGTCATTAAAACAAAGAAATTGAAATTCATAGATCCCTAATTAGCTTAAATTTACTACTACTACATATATTAGTAAATTTAAGCTAATTAGGGACCTTTTAAATGTATTATGATTAGTGTGATTAGCTTTAAATTTACTAATACTACATATATTAGTAAATTTAAGCTAATTAGGGACCTTTTAAATGTATTATGATTAGTGTGATTAGCTTTAAATTTACTAATACTACATATATTAGTAAATTTAAGCTAATTAGGGACCTTTTAAATGTATTGTTGTTAGTTGTTAAGTAACTATGTGTATTATTACGTGCTTTTACTTACTATTCCATATCAAATTTAACTTAAAAGAACTTACGAAAGTAAAAAATGTAGCTTTTTATTCTATATATTTTTTCATTTTTTTCGATCCATTTATTTGGCAGAGTTGCAACTTTATGCACACGTTAATAGCATCAAATGATAATAGACTAGACAAGGTATATGAAAAATAAAGTTTCAACGCGGGATCACACGCTACTTAGCAGGAATTTAAGGTTATTTGATCCGCTCCATACAAAAAAATAACAAAACACATTTTTCTACCCAAAGTATAAAGTTTAGGAAAAAATACATCAGAACAATTATTGTTGAGGTTAATGAGCTCTATCCATCCACATGAGGAAAAAAGTAAAAAAGCAAAGTTGAGCCCTAAGTCACTAAAATCATAGTTTCGACCCACTGTGCGGCGGCCCAAAGTCACCGTCAGGTGTCATTCACCAGCAAGAAGGTGAATAAATTCAATCATGTTATAAACATTCTATGGATGAACTAGCTGATTTAGTGCTTTACGAGCGGGATGCGCATGACGATAACTTTATAAGAGAGGACGCTAGCACAATGAACGTACTGACTATACAGATATTTATAATCTGTCCTATGATGCGCGTGCAGGCAAAGTTGAAGAGATCTAGTGAATGTGTGGCGGTGCGTGGCGTGTGCATCGATGCCGCATCGCCATCGCGGTGTTGCAAGCGGCGGGTGACCGTGTGCGGGGTCCGTGCGTCCTTGGTCACGGCTCCATCACGCCGATACAACGGTGCGGCGCGCCGCGGTGCGACCGTGCGCAACCGCTTCCGTGTACCGTTTACGTCACGCACAACACTCACACCGAATGAACAGTATTGGAATCCATACAATTACGCATCTAATCGATAGCACGCGACGGAAAATCATTAGGTGCGTCACTCCAGTATCCCACTTGCTCACGGGGTAATTTTGCCGCTCTGACGTCAATGCTACGTAACCTCGTAGCGGTTGCTACGGATCACGTGCTACGGCCTATAGCGCCCCCGCACAACCCTCGCGTGGGAAGGTCGCTACTTCAAAAATGTAACAGCCGAATAACTGGGTGGGCGCGCACGTTTCTCTCAGTAAGAAACAATTTTCTTCGAGAGTTTGAATGAATTTTGTACAGCTTCGTTTTGTATATAAATTCATTATTAACCCCTAAAATATCTACTTACGTAAATGCGACTATTATTCTGCGACAATCGGGAGAGAAATTAAATTGGTTAGTTACGCACAGAACGTACTCGTACAACGTTCATGATATTTAAATAATGAAAGATTTGATTGACACAATCTGTCGCGAGGTAAGCGAGTCCATCGTGCAAGCGCGTGTAGGAATTAATTTGTGCACGTGAACTTAATGTGTTTTGATCTCATCGTACTAGGTACCTACATTGATTACATCAGAGCCTCGCCAATGTGCGAGGAATCGACTAAATGCGCAAATGGTCGTGAAATCTGTACAAACATATCGATCGTACAAAGAAAATCAATAATGGAAACAATATGTATTTGTCGCTAATGACGCCAGCCTTATTGTCGAACGTTTTTTTATATATATGACAATGACTTCACGTCGATAGAAGATCATCACACTGACAATGCCACGACCCGCTCCCGACATTCAATGTAAATTACATTTAAATGTTTATAGTATTAAGATTCCAAATTGCTTTGAGGTAGCTCGCCCGGTATACGTGATTGTGTTTAATGAAACGTCGCGCGCAGACAGCGGTCAATTAAATTGTTTTTTAATTGATAAAATATCGCCTTTGTGTCTTTCTCATAGTGAACAGTTTTTGGGTACAAATAAGGCAGCAAATAAATTTGTTTAACCTCACGATAATAGAGGTCTGAATATGAAAATATCGCACACAATAATTGATTTAGCATTGTGAATTGCATACCTACGCATGTGCAATTATGATTGAAATATTAAATGTGTCAATAAAAATCTTCCATTTTGACAAGCAACAATGTAATGCAAATTCTGAAGTTACGTCAGCTCCAAAATCACAGTATTGTTTGTTGCCGTTGGTTACACAACAAGTGACCGCGAACGGAGGTCAGATCCGTTCTCAGTTCTCATATTTATTAAACGTATTCTTCAATCTTAAACGCGGCGCGCTGCGAGGCCAGAACCACGAAAAGAGTACCGTTTCGCAACGCAACTCATTTCAATGTCATTGTAAACGTTCCTGATAACTGAACGCTCGCTGTTCAATAATCGCATACGTAGGTTCATTAATAAGACCTCAAGTCTGTTTTAGCTTGCCATGTTTAGTATGTTCTCAAATCTCATTAAGCTTACTAGAATCTTATGATAACAATTTCCAATTCATGTTACTTGTCCCCATGATCTAAGTAATGAATAACCACATATTTCATTGGTCTGTGAACAAAACATGTTATTAATAAATAAACTCCCAATGTCAAGTGTGTCGCAATAGCAAACAGAAGTCATGAGGTCTCGTTAGCGGTTCGCTAACAACCATAAACGTGCGCTTACTTACGTAGACACGCAGTAAAAAACAAAATGAGCCCATGACGTAGAGGGAAAATCGGAAAATCTTACGACGCCGTCGTAGATTGTGAATCCTTAAAAAACCACAAGTACTGAGTTTAATTTTCTTCGTGTATTTTCGTCACGTGAATCGTTTTGGCAAGTTTGTGTTCGGCCAAGGTGTTGTAACTTTGCCTGGCTGTGTGTGCAACGCTACGCTTGCGTCATTTCCTCTTTTTGACCGTGAACCGAGTTACGTCAGCGTCAGAGTTTCGGAACGAGACTATGATGCTCCTACACTTCACATCTAGCGGACGATCGCCCCGGAAGCTCCCACTACACTTTTATAATTAGAACCTAAGAGAACATGAACACACAATTATTCAATTCTACATTTTAAACTGAATTTAGCTAGGTATTTAACAAGTTTAGTCATTAGCATTAGGAGCGACACGTAATAAGATAAACGTAAGTAAATGACAGCATTTAGGGGAATTTGTGAGTGACTTCATGCTAGCCTAATTAGGTACCATATTAGTTGTTTATCTAAGCGAGTATCATCACTACGCCACTGGAATTGTGTAAACCATAAATTAAGGAAGTTTTTGTTAAGAATTTATAAATCGATAAGGAAAACTTGTAATAAGCTGAACTCGTGCCAAAAGGAAAATAGATTTAAATAGTTCATTATAAGATGGATCAATGGAATGGTACAGTGGTCTAAAATTGTAGTGGTTACCAATGAGACTACGACTCAAACGGTAATTTAACATTAAAACGTCGAGGTTAATGTATCAAAAAAACGTGCCAGTGCAACAAAACAGGAAGCTCGTTGGAAAAACGCCCGTGATTGGCATGCTAATAGTAATAATGACTATTGTTTTTAAACACAAAACGCACTCTTAAATATATCTACCTACTAGCATCGTGCTGACTGCTGTACATACTTGCTTAACAGTCATTTGAGACAAGAAAATAAAAATGTATAACCAAGCGCGCATCCCGCCGAACGGCAAGTATTTTTAGTGGGAGACGCATCACAACTGCAGATTGAGGGTTAATCGTAATTCTGGCCAGCGCCCGACCGGTTTGGACTTACTTTTTATTCAGACGCTAGACGCCTGCATCGCAAGACTCGCAAGGTAAACGCTCCGAACATAGGGAAATAAGGAAACGAATAAATCACAAGCTTCTCAACTTATTCACCGGTAAACGTGGCAACGCAAAGTTTGTGAACTTACAAATAACTCTGGATTATTTTAGGAAAGTGGGGGCGTCGGTTTACGTCAAGGTTGAATATTTGTAAGGACATAATTTACTTGGGTATCTGTGTATGTTTGGCTCCGCGCCCCCGCTTTTATATATTTTGCGCACTAATTTCACGACAATGTACTATGTAGGTGGCAAACGAATGATACCGGATTAAAAATAAGGAGCATCCAAATTGCCAACGCCTCCGTTTTTAGTTTAATAGAACGGACAATATTTTATTTAAGTAATGGGTTTGTTGTAAAACGTGTCTGTACCACGCGAGCCGGCCCACGCGCTATTGATTCAATGTGTTTGACAAAAAATAAAAACAAAACACACAAATACTGCCTGCCAGTTACCGCACAGTCCGCACTACGAGTCTGATGGCTGGCTAAATTAAGTGTCGTCTGCAGAATATCGAAAGTTGTTGAACTTTGAAGCGAAACAGGAAAAAGCTGACGGTAAGGGGCAAGAACATCTCAGAAGATTTACGATATTGGATCGGTAGCTGGGGTCAGTCGCCTGCACATCACTTCAGCAGGAAGTCGTATGAGCCTAGTATGCTTTTTCCAGTTCCAAGTAACTTATGTTCGCTTTCTCTTCATCACCGTTTAATATTTTTATTATTGCGGACTCGTTTCCTTTGCATGAACAAGTTGGCCCCGGTGCTCGAACCATGACTCGGTGTTGTTTTTATTTTTGTTCGTGCGTTGGCGAGTGTAAAAAGACTCCGGCAATTAATGCACCTTCAGGTTTTGTATGTTTTTGTAGCGCAACTCGATGTTATACAGTTGGCTGCCAGAAGAACCGCAATCTTGAAGTTATGTGTATTAAAGACCACACTGCAACCACGTCTCAAGTCTCAACTCAGGATCTATAAATAGACTGTATTTAACTCCCGACTCAGTTTGTACGTAAATCTTCACAAACACGTCTAAAATTATTACCAATTTACAAAGGCCTTAATAGGTATGTTCACCTATTTATAAAAGGTATCCATTGAGTTTATATTTAGGAGTCATTTTAGGGTACGTATTTTTAGCTGCGTAGGGTGCGAGGCTAGTGACCCGATAGAAATTTCCTATGATTCATCCTTACACCCTCCATTGTTACCCTTACATTTTTAACTTCCCTCTTAGGTGACGTCATCGAGTGCACCGCTGTTTTGTGGCATTCATCATCGCTCTGTCACGTCTGATTCATTTCTGAACGGAGAGTTTTTTTTTATGATGACAAAGGCTGAAAGTATTTTTAAATATTGTTTAAATGAAACTAGGTAAAGTTGGTACTAGCCGCGTGCAGTATCTAGGCTCATTCTTGAATTCAACAGGTTCATCGAACTCATTGCCGTTTCGTACCGATAACATGTTATCAGAAAGGTTGATGCTATTGTTGAACAAAAGCATTAATTGTGTATCAATGTATTTTACTTGGTTAAATACAAAATAAAATTCCCAAACCTCATCATTCAATGAAATGTTGCGGTTATAACAATAGCTTGTCGGGTTGTATCTGTGTTGTGTTTACGCTGGACGATTTCGGCGGTCAGCGACCTTCGCGACGCGGATGCGTCCGCGGATAGCGACGCCGACGACGCCTCCAAAACGACGTAACACGCCCCGAGCAGGTTTTAAATGCAACCGACACAATAAAAACTGCAGCGCTGAATAATATCCCCGCTTTAGAGCAGCTCCGGAGCTTTGTTGCTACCTCGTTAAAAACTAATCTCAACTGGTATGGAACGGGATGGAACGACGGAAAATGGAAATACAGGCTGGCGCGTGTGTCGACGGTCAGTGATTCCACCTTCGACATAACTTAGTTCTCCCTGACCGGCCATGTGAGACGGTATTCAAGAGAGGGCGCAATTACACTGTCTGGTCCCTATTTAATTGCTGGCACGTGCATATTTTTTGCCCGTAGTAACAAGTGAATGCACCCATCTCTTGCAGGGCACGGTCGCGTGCGCCCGACCACCGTGAAACTTTTTGCACAGATTTTTAATGGACGTGCCTTATGCTCCCGACTGAGAAGGTTAAGTCAGTTCAAGTTGCCTTTATCCGGCGCTCACGTCTCTGGCTGGAGTCACGACCGCCCCGTGACTCATCCGGTGATATCATGACATGACACTACCGTTGTTTTCCATTAGATATGTCGAAGGCGAGCTAGATTACTAGCAGAAATGGAACGCCGCGCCGTTTTTAACGTAAAATTAATTAAGAACAAGGTGCTTGATCGGAAGCGGCACTTGAAATGGATGTTGTAGAGCTGGTCAATGTCAAATTTATGTGCATTGTCCTTGGCATTGAACGAAGCTATTTTGCATGACTATGACACTGCTTTGTTCTTGTTCAGAAAACGTGTAAGTAGAACGAAGAGTTTACCTAAGAGTTATTATTACGTGAATATTGTGTTAGTTGAAAATTATCTGAGTGGCACAATGTATTTTTAAATATAGGTTGTGCAGATGTAGGCAAACGGAGCGTGTCACAACACACGGGCGTCGTATCGGCGGATAAGTGCGCGGTTACGCAAATCCGCAGATATGTCGGCGCTGCGCGGGCGCGCCGCTTGCACAAGGTTTCGCAGACCTTTGTTTTACGCAACCGGATCGATTTAATAGCTAGTCGTGCGTTTTCTCAGCTGTGTACCCGATAGTAAAATTAACGACGCCGAATTGAGAAATTGTACAAAATTATTCTAATAGTGACATAAGGATAAAGTAGATATTTACAAAGAAATGGTAACATAAACTGGGAAGGAAGAGCGGGTTTCCGCCCTTAAGATAACAATAAACCTGTTATGTATGTGCCGCCGGTTTAGCAAGGTGTACGTCAACACTGATCCTTCGACGTTTTGAATTCTACTGACAATCGGATTTACTTTTGTATGGATGACACCTATGTCCGGTAATTCATGACCGAGAACGTCGCTTACACATTATGTTCTATCCTACGAACAAGTAAAGGCGACTTTCGCTTGAGAGCATTGCACTATCGCCTGCGTCCGGTAGCCGCATCCGGTGTTTTCGTACCACCAAAAAAGGTGCGAACAAGCGTTATTTATAGCCATGACGAATGCTTGCGTCGTCCTCGCAGATTCATTTATTTTCAGAATGAGGGAAAAGTGTAGGCGTCATGAACTCAAAATTCCGGGTTATTTCACGGTTGAGATGGCAGTCGGAGGAGCAGCCAAAGATGTCCGAGCGGGAATTTCTTGCTCATTCAAGGTGAACGATGAGTCACTTTCATGAGATTCGATAGCTTCAGAGTTTTTGAAATGCAGCAGTGGCATCGGTTCCGCACGATCGAGGAGGCGGAGCGGTGCAGCGTCGGCGGCGGCCACGCGACATTGGCACAGTTGCGCGCGACCTCACCACGCCGCGCTAGTCGCGATCGAGGCCGCGAATAAACGCCCCAAAACAAGAACCAACAGTGCGCTTGAATTCCGGCACGCCTGAATCACGCCGTACAAATTAGCACTCGATGCGCGCTCGTATCTAACACGAGCGGGCAGCTGCCACACCCGCGCGAAAAATACCAGCAGCGGATGCCAACTACGCAGTGCAGAGGCAGACACTTAGCGAAATAAAAAGGTTCGTTACGCAAACCAGACAATAAGTACGACTGCACCACGAGTTATACAATATACAACTAGCGAAACTGACGTATGGTTTATTTTACCGAGCGCCCAGTATTATGCAAATACATGGCTGTAATAATGTGGACGTCTCTTGCACCACGGCTGTAGCAATTCAGTTTCAAAACGTTTTCAAAATACTCAGCGTAGGTGCGCGCAGATACACGCGGCGCTGATCGGCCGCTGCCGAGATATCGGCAACTACCTCGAGGCGTTATTTGGGTTAACGTGTTGCACATATTTTTTGGAAATTATAGAGCGGTTGCGTGTCGGTTCAGTAATCATTCGAATCGGTCGCAAATTAGGCACAGATTTGGAAGGAAATGTTGTGAGGCGGTGGCCAGGCCAGGCATGCGATGCGACGCAGCGGCGTCTGCCGGGTGGCGTGGCGGCCGTCTATCACGGACCAATTTGGCACATCCGCTGGCGAGCCGGCTCAGCCCGCACCGTAAATATCCCGTCCCGTTAAACACGACAGACGTGCGAATACACCATCCAGATGTATTCGTGGCGAAACAAGAGTCGACTACAATTTTTGCGGTGCATTTACCAATCCGTTGCATTGGGAAAATAAACATATTTGGGTGATAGCATGGGAGTAGTTTAAGAAAGCTCGTTTCTATGTGGATGCGCACAAGCATATTATAGACAGTAAAATATGAAGTTGCGTAATCGAATACCGTTGGATCGTCGCCATTGTTTGCAATACATTCGATCATCCGATCCAGCTTCTGAGCACCGTGTTACGCAAAAACCCGGGTTGTGTTTTGTTACCTGGTGGAAGCATTCGACGAAGTTATTATTTTGGCGGGGAGTGGGCGGGATGCGCCCGAACAATGACTTTGGGACAATTTTATACCTGAGCATATTTACAAAGGACCGAGACTACTTTGGTCGACCGAAAATGGGCTCCGGCCTGTCTGGTACGCTATGAGATTTAGCTAATGCTCTACATTACAACAAACTTGCGAAGCAAATTAGATTTTTAGAGACACCATGCGGGCAGCGGACAAAGGTTATTTTTGTCACGCGAATGTGTTTCCGCTTTGTTACATCCTGTCAGCAATGCCAAAATTAAGAATGCATTATTCGTATAAAGGTAGTTTACGGGCAAACATCCGGCTTTCTGTCGTCAGGTCCGTGATGTCCACCAGCAAGGTGATTTATTTTTATACATTTTGTTGTTAGTGTTTTGTTATTGTGATGGGCTTATGACATCCTTCCAGGAAGTGTCCACTATCCAGTATTAATTATATGTGTCGTCATAATAATTGGACGTTTGTGACGTACTTTGTGCGTATTGTCGTAGGGCATGAGGATCTCTACCTGCGTTATCGCGGCGACCTCGTTTTCCTCCCCCAAGGCCTGCGCCCGGATATACCGCCCGAGATTTCTCTTGATAGTTTCTAGTTACACACGAACTTCTAATTTGTTATCTATTGTAACACTTGATATCAGAGAAAGTCAAATCCGCCCCATGCAGCTGCAATCTCTTTGATTATACGGTATGGCAATATATCTACCTATTAAGCCTGCATTCAAGTCTTGGTTTTGTAACGTAAACTCATGTCATTCCAAGTTTCTTCATTTATTTCTTCTCATTTAAAACTTCGCATTTTTATTTCCTAATTTTCATCTCAAAGAAGAGCATGGAGAAATCTGGTTTTATCTCAAAGGACAAGAAAATCCACTTCAAAGCGTCAAAGAGAGTGCGGAATCAATATTAATGTTCTTGTTTACATTTGAGACGAGACGACGGCGGTACCGCGGGATGTTGATCGTGGCGTCCCGCCGGATGACTCGAATTTATAATCAGGGGTGCCTTTATATCGCGCCGAGACGTGAGAACGGAGGTCGAAGGGCGGGACACTTGCTCGACTTGCACCTTCACCGATACACCATTCTCACGATTGCGAACAACAGCTGAGGAATAGTGACCAACGCGACATGTGCAATCATTAGAATTTATTAGGGCTGGACAAGGTCAGCTGCCCGTTTATGTTAATAGGGGTTTGTTTGAACATCTGAATAATCTGATACGTTACAAAGGATGTCCTCTGAGAAAAAGTGGCACACATGGCCATTTATTAAACGAAAGCCTCGGATCACGGATTGCCAACACAGCTGTCTACCTGTTTGACCTACACGCATAGGTCCGTTATCATTAAGTAGAACAAAAAGCGATATTTCCGCTCCGACACCGGCACATGGCAAAACTGGAAACACATCTGCAATATCCTGCTTAATTTATATTAACGGTCAGACAAAACAGACGCAGCGAGCGGGCGCGTCCCGTTTGCCCAATAACTAGAGTTTTGTACACGCCATGTCCAGCGGACATTATCGACGCTATTGCAAATTTGCCATAAGGTCTCTCCTCTACATTTTTGATGAATTAAAATACATTTAAGAACTAGACGGTCTCTCGGTGCGGTAAAAGTTTATCTTCACTGTTTAGAGGTTCTGTGTAATAACCAAAAGTGAAACATTCCGGCTTTCAGAGGCAAGTTTGGAAAAGGCTTCTCGGCGTACTACGCTACTAGGTACGCAAAGGGTAAAGGCAAAAGTTTTTACATTAGAGGTACGGTCGCGGTGCTTCCCGTTCCGCATCGTGAACCGACGCTTTTGACAACACTCGCTTTGATGACGCCACGCTGAAAGAGTATTAAATTTTACCTTTTTCAATGTCTGTCCGTCCACTCCAATGCGGACTGAATTAATACTGTTGCCGGTTGAGCATATACACAGATGGAGTTTTATTTCGCGTTTGTACCGTATATTGCTTTTCGAACATGTCTGCGGCTAGACGGTCATGTCAAAGGCATATTCGAATTCGCTACGTTAATGTCACTAGGGACGAGTCCAAAAGGTCAAAGAAACCATCATAGCAAAGTTCATGTTTCGGTGGGCGTACTGAATATTGTCTCAGAGAGGACGAGAAAGATAATCCGATACACAAAAGGTTGGCTTTTACCTCGTCGTGGGAGGAGGGTCCGAGAGAATTATAACTACAATAGAAGAGATTGTTACTCACAGTAGCTTCACGGTTTTAATATAAAAAGTTATACATACAATTTAACGTTTTTTGTAGGGCTTTAGATGTTATCTGATGAAAATAAAGAATCAAATTAATGAATCTTATTAACGGGCAAATACCGAGGGTCGGAATACGGGCAGGTGAATAGAATTCATTTGAAATCTTTAAGGAATGTGGTCGTTAAATTACGTGTTAAGGGGTGCATAAAAATGATTTTCTTTTACTGGGTAGTTTCTCAGGATCACCTGATCACATATGGGCAGGTACCCGTATGAGGTTTGAACACATGATAGGGGCTCGAAAGGGCGATGTGTTGCACACGTACACGCAACGCGGCGCGGGCGGTGCGCAAGCGCATTGCTGCGGACCCTTGACCCGATTGCGGCGCGCGCAGTATTGTACGCAGCAATGACACCGTTCGCCTTGAGCCGCTAGCATTGCCGGAGATATTCGCAACAATGGAGGCCAGATAACATTTCAAAAGTTTGAAAATCCGCTGGTTCCTACCGGCCGGCGGCCGACGCGAGACCGGCGTAATTAATAAACGCGTTGAGTAATCCTATTGTAGTACGTTTGTCCTTTTATAATATTCAACTTTTTCATTACCTAGTCAACTCGTGAGTAAACCTTTAACTTGTTTTGTTAGTCATACGACGATTGATTAGGCATAGAAGGGAGCTGTTCGATATCTTTGAGTAGATGGGTCTTTGGCGCCAGTGGCGCAACGTGCCTGCAATATCTACTTCAGTTTTATCGAGAACGACAACTAACATTTGAGCGACACATAGTGCATGTGAATCGTCATAATGAATGACTTGATAACAGTCTATAGCAGGAGCACAAGGCGATTGACTCATAGAGGAAACGACTCGATACTTAAAATACAAAGAGCATTTCCGTTTCCCTTCCGACCTTTTTATTAACTCATCTGTTTTCTCACGATCGATCCTTAAAGTGGGCGTTAGCCGTACAAAAATACCGAGGAAGTAACCGATCGATCAATTTGAAGCATCTCGATCGTCGCCGATATCAGTTGCTAAGGAAATGTTGCATTCGATTTTTGGCGATGATAAAATTCTGCTGCAGTAAGATCTGACTTTGTAACCGACTCGGGCGCACAATATAATACGGATTTTATAAATAAACATAGATTTTCCTAGCAATATGAAAATACACAGTGAAATAAAGAAAAGACTCACCTTTGAGGATCGGCGAACACAAATTTTCTCAGCTTAAGATCCCGCAAAACGATGCCTTGTTCGTGGCACGCGGCCACTGTTTCTGCCATTTGTCTGAACAGTCTTCGAGCTTCGTGTTCTCGTAGCCGTTTCCTCGCCCTCACGTAGGAGTGGAGATCTGAGTGCGACCGGGGGAAGATAAGGTACACTCTCTTATCACCAACTAGGACTTCGTGTATGGGGTTGACGTGCGGATGGCCATCAAGCCGATAGTGCGCTTGGAGTAAACTGCTGCAGTCTCTTGACACCACCTGGAGGAAAACGATAACATTAAGACACCGATTCAAAAATCTAATGTTTGAACGATAATTAAGTAGATAGTTCTGAATGTTCTGCCGTGCTACGGTATTGATTTGAAGGTGGTTTCCGGGAAAGGTTACCAACATGTTTCCTGCAAATCCGGCCGGCTCCTTGCATTATTCAATTTTATAAATGACGTAGTGTTGTTGGGGTCGTTATTTTTTTTTTTTTATCGTTGACCTAGTTTTTCATCGCGTGTCACTACTGGCCTATTGTTTCATCATTTTCACTATCTACCCATCTAAATCCATATTTAGTTATTTCTTTGTTTCTGAAATGGAGAACGTTACAGATCATAGAAGATCATAGACCTATTTACAAAAACTACGTAGCTGAAATAACTGTCCATGTTTGTACTGATAGAGGGGTCCTATTTCAAAGCGGCCATGATTTAAAAGGGCTTACTCTAATGTGAATAACGAGGTTGAAACATTTAGTGAATAGAGAGGCAGGCTAACCCAACCCTCCTTTCTTTACAAATCTAGCCCAGTCGACTTCAAACAGAATTCTTGGGTGACGACAAAGTAGAAATCAAACGAAACGGACAAGATAACTGTTGCAATACATTTTTCAATAGTGAATAGGCAAGAGTTGTCGGCAACGGTCACGTTAAGCATTCTAGAACTGCGCTAGCGGGTTGGCTATACGGAATTGTAGTTATTTTTAAATGAACGATAGCACCGATCCGTGTGTATTAGTGTGCACGGTACTCAGTGCGATCGACCACCAAATGTCAACGACATTGTGAACGCAAATTCCAAATCTGATTTCCCGACTCACGAATGATCACGGCGCGTCGCGTGCGTCAAACCATTTCTTTTTGACTCGTACTGTATAAATAGTTGGTTGGTTATTTCAGCGCAGTCACCCTAGACACGACGACGTCGCGCTTTTTCGATTTCTATTAATGCTGGGCGTTGTACGAAAATAAAACATGACCCATTTGTTGACGTGTTTGCGAAAGCACGTAGTACTGATAAGAATTCGCAATGTTGACAGAACACTTGATAATATTTGACATCGAACGTATTTTACGGGAGCTAACCTACTTAACTGTTATCTATATTTGTATAATCGCAAGGTATGTATATCTGTTGCAAAATATTTGTTGAGGGCACTCGACGGCGATGTAGCCACAATTTGGCTTCAACTCTCCCGTTACCGATAGCCTAGCTCTAGATCAATCTTATTACAATGGTAAAGTACTTCATTCACGAAATAGGAATACATAGATGAATTTCCTGTTCTATTGTATCAATCTTGGTCAAGTTGCTTATGTTTAATAAATTCGCAAGCGTTCATCCGTTCTAGGCTAAATTACAATAGTAGATTACCGTAGGTATACTACGGCCGTCTCGATTGTTTGCAGATTGATTGCAATGATATAAGTATATTTACTATGATTCGATTTCAGTACTAAATTCTCAATGTAACAGTGTATGCCAGGCTATGTTTGCTTTACTCGTTTTAATGGACCTGTTAAGGCAGCAATGAATAAGCGCTTCGCTGTTAATGCCGCAAGCGCTGTTGGTCCGTGGAGGGGGGGGGGAAAGAGGGGGGGGGCTAGCCTCGCTGTGACATTCGGCGATCAGCGCGTTATCAAATCGTCTATTTCACAATGTCAATGAGAAGGTCAAGCCTATTTTTGACTCGACCTGATGCGATCACATGTGACGCTACGAGTTTGAGTTAATATGGATGGTAATTTACTTTTTTTTATAAAACAAATACAGAGAGACGGTATCACACATGATGAATGTGAAACATAAACTTGGCAGTCGTGTCTGCAATAGTCGGTGTTGTAAATACGTTCGGCGTTTAGCAACGATAACGTTGCCACACTTTAACCTTGCCAAGTTCTCACGAGGGAAGTGCCTATTCTGTGCCTTGACAATACCCGTATAGGCCTTTGTTAGTACTCATAAGTATCCTGTATTGCCTAAATCTAGTAGGTAGAAGCTTAGACTTGAAATACGTTTGAAATAACGAGTTTTTAAACAAGTTTCTATGGCCTGTTTCATGATTCACAAAAGCCAATAAGGATAAGGTTTTAATAAAACGTAAAAATTTGTAAGTTATGAATGTTAGCCTCGCTTATGATAGTTTACGAGGCGCGCGATAACTTGCCCAGTGCAGTGCAACAATTAGCGTGTTGTTAGCGTTATAATTGCCGTTATTGTTAGGTTATCGATTGCGAAAGTCGACACATGACATTGTAAAAACGGCGATGGCTGTGGCCTACAAGTGCGATCGAGCAGCGCGCGGGGCCCTGACATATAAAGTATGACATCGGTTTTGAACAAGATGCTATGAACAATGCACGCGAGACTCATGAAAAAACTGCTATTGAAAGTTAATTATCGAATTATTTACTCACAGCCGAGCTATTAGTTATTTACAAGGAGTGATTAAGAAATACACGTTTGAGATTCAAATGATGTTTTCTTGGGGTGATATTACGTTTATTTATCAACAACAAGGCTAATATTTTTCGATACAAGTGACGAAATATAAATTGCTACATAAAACTGGCTGTCAGAAGTCACTAATGGTTATTTTTGGTAGTTTAATAATTGCATTGAAGGGACACGACATGTGGGCATATTATTGAGAACTTGGCTTATCTCAACATGGGGTCCAAACCCGTGGGATAGTGAGAACCCTTTACTAAATATTTTGTTAGATATTGCCTTTGTGAGTACTTATACCAATATGGTGTTTTGAGTTTGTTATTGTATGAGTCTCAAAGCGGATTCTTGTTTAACAAAGGGAACAGATGTAGGTGGAACCCATGCGTATGTCTATCTAACTAGATTTGTCGAACTAAAACAAGAGATTACGCACTATATCAATCAAACAAAGCCACGCAACGGCTAGGCTGTTGAAACCCGGCACAATTTCGACACGACACACGTTACGCATCCTAGCCGCGTCGCGAGAAATAAAGATTGTTCTCTTTGACTCTTTGGCAATTCGAATTTTGAAAAAAAAGTTACACGTGCGTGTATGATGAGTTCCAATTACAAATAATGTTTACCCATTTTTTTATTTATACTATATGTACTTTGGAATCTTTTATATACATAGGTGTACGAATGAAAACACAACAGATGCATAAATAGTGAATATCAACATAGCTCTGTACATTTGCATAAACTTTTGCAAGTTCGTTCGATATAGTTGTTGGACCCGAGAGCCAAGTTGATACCTACGTAGGTGCTATAGGTATTAGTTCACTGTGGCAAACAAATTCGATCTCTACAGCATCTTGTGGTGCATGTGTAGGTAGGTTTGCTATAACTCGTCGCGGTTCCGGGAGTCATTGCACTTACGTCATTATCTAACTTATATCCTAGGAGCGTTAAAATGAAGTCTATCTTTAGTATCGCTGAGGTCAGATTAGATAATTAGGTACTCACTTTGCAAACATACTCCTCTTGCGTTCGCACGTCCACACACCGACAAAGCGAGGAGCCCTCAACTTGTTCCAGTAGGAGATATTTTTCAGCGACGAGCGCTGCTTGGAACTGGTGTTGAGGTGGCGCTGGGCTGGGTGGCGCCGGGGGGCTGGCCGGCGACGGAGCCGCCGTCAGCCGGTCCGTCAGCACCGGTGACTGTGCCCTTTCCTCCGCTTTGCTGTCCTCCCCGTTAGCCGGCACCGGCACGGTCACGGCAGGCTTGCTCAGGCGCAGCGGCCACAGCAATGATGGTGATCCTGGTTCCATCACTAACACTTATCACTGTCACGTTACACTTATGTTCACAAACACACACAAACACTAATTAACGATGAAGGAACTACGATGAGATGAACATGATCTGCAACAAAATGAAAACCACCTATTAGTAATTCCCGGTTTGTGACACTTCAAATTCACTGCACTGGCGATATTTCAAAATTTTAACACAAAACGAGACAATCGACACGATTTAGTAACGTTATTTAGTAAGGGAAAATTACGAATAAAGTACGAACCTTGAAATGATTCGCCCTGAGTGGATATCGTACCAAAATTTGACTGTCCGTGGTCACGAACAAGTCGCTTTATTGTGTGAGGAATTACAGGAAGTATCTTCAAGTAATTCTTACACTGATAGACGGCCAATATTTTGGGCCGGTGTCCGCTCGGGTTGTTGTGAAACTAAACGAACACACGTCCTATTCTCACTAACGCCATTGCGAGACTGACGACGACGCTCGCCACGGAGCCTCGGACCGGCAACCGATCCAACGTCCAATGTCGACACACCGTCAACTTGCGTAGTACGCTACAATACGCCACGCGTTAAACAGACGGAGCTAAAACTGTATGTCTGTCTCTTTCTACAATACCGCACAGTTACTTCAAAGAAAAGGAAAGAATGTGACCATTCATTTACGTTTAGCAAATTTAGCAATGCAATCGCGAACGTTTGTTTCAATATTTTTCACAAGAGCGGTAATGTTATTAAATTACACATTTACCTTCGAAGTTTTAATTAAATTATTAATAAAATATTACGTTTATTTCAATTACATTCAATGTTGATGACAATTTTCTTTACTTTATTTAAAATGCTCGTTAATACGGAAACCTGATACCTACATAGTTTAAATTTAATAGGTTCTTAGCGCCGAACTTGTGTTTTGTGAGTTGATGAGTTTACATTGTGCACAAGCAAGCTAATTAAACACAGACGATATTTAACTTCAAGACTTTAAAGTATATAGGTACGTGATCAAAATCATGTTTGGTTTCCTTATGTTTGTCCACGAAGTATTTCATCATTTTCAGTCAGTACCATTAGGTAAATGTTACGATCTATTTATGTACTACCTACATAAATACATGTTGGTCAGTTGGTAGATAATGAAGTGTCATGACTTCATACTAGTCTTGTGTCGATCGACATTCGATATCTCTCAAGTCCCCGCGGTCTGGCACTGAAGGGTAACCAAAGTTTGTCCTTTAACTTAAATTACACGTGTTGTCTTGGGCAAGGCGATAGATTATTAATTTGATACCACCTACCTACCTACTCATTCGACGAAGCAGACTTATTTTGGTTTGGTCACATTGTTTTCGAATGTGTAATATTTTGGTGCTCGTGAAAAATACTGGGACCAGAATAAAAGATATAAAATAATGTTTTTAGTTTTACTGCGCCATTTAATTATTTGAATTGTTTACAAGACTATTATTAATTTATGGTACCTACCTATAAGTTTGGTAACATAAACAATGGTAGTGACGAGTCATGATAGTAGTCATGTATTTTATACTACGCAGTTTATCTACATGTAAACCCGGAATTGAACAAATGATTGTATTGTATGATTTGTATAGCCTGTGATTCAATTCTAACGTAAGATAGGTTTATAACTTTAAGTACCTACCTGTCACAATTTAATGCAAAGTAGGTCGCAATTTATACGTAAGTAATTAATTCTCAAGGTTATGATATGTTCGAGTTTCAATAAAGGTTTTATTTTTTAATACAGGGTCCAGGTGCGAATGTACCGGTACCTGAAATAGGTAATGAATACACTAGCGGAGTGTAATTTAATTTTTATTCGCTCGATTATAATTAAAACATCTTAGCTCACCGAGAATCACGATATTGGCGCATTCAATCATTCGACAATGGTCTTTGTTATCAAAACATTGTTCTTTCCATCTATTTTAAATAATTTATTAACCTACTCATATACCTTCTAGTGGTGAAATAAATCCTGGAACGCTTTAAATTACTATAAATTTACATCATATTGAATTACAATAGAAAATCATGTTTATTTTGTTACGACGACGCGTCGCGGAAGTCAAATTGATAGGTAGGTAATAAAATAATACTTACTTATTGTAATTTTATAAATGAAGCAATATTTTTAAATGTTACAAAAAACCGAGTTTGTTGAAATTTATCTGCAATTATTGATACAGGTTTTGACGGCTTAATTATTTACCAAAAAGCGGAGCATTGCGCAAGATTTTTTTTTCTTGTGCAAGTATTGTTCATGAACAATCCTAGCATCTATGACAGCTGTTAAAAAATAAATAGCCTAGAAGTATGGAATTGTACATTATATTCGTGAAGTCGATGCAAAAAAAAAAACAGGTAGCATAAGTAACTACTTTGTTACGCGCCAATCATTGGTTGCTTAGCAACGACGATTACGAATACTCGTACTCGCGCTGTGAGATTGTTTGTTTATTTTTTCTGACATCAGTCTTTGGGAGCACCTCTGGCTGATTCTTCATAGCAGATAGGTCAGTTCAGTACTCAGTAGTGTTATTCACCGCGTTCCTATTAACTTTATCAAAAGGTTAGAAGGATCAATAATTTCGGTAAGGACCTTGGCCTCAGACAAGACAAAACAGAAGATCTCGGTATTCTATTTCAGCGAAAAATGATTTTTATTTATGTTTGTAGTTAATTTGCAACTAGTAATTAGTAGAACTCGTGGTCCGATTACTACATAAGCTGTCCTTATCTGTTGATAAACACCTAGGGGACTCTATTCAAGACACAATGAAGGAATACAAACATATCCATGAACCCTACGTGACCTCGATCTCATTCCTTGAATTGATGTCTCACTTTATCACAAAAAAAGCAATTACCTTGTCATTTCTCATCCAATGCTTCGTGGATTCAAGACTCGTGTGTCCATCTGTAACAAAAAGCAATCAATGGAAGGCGGATAACGCTTACGCATCGTCAGATCGCCATGTTTGCACACGTCTGGTTAACTTGATGATTCAACAGTCAGCAATTCAAGCGATCCTTTGTCCGCTCAACTTAGTCAGGGTTCACGCATTCCCGATCAATGAAACACGGGATGATGATTTAAGAAGGGTCTTGTGAACGTAATACATTAGTTGCTGCTTTCTATTTCCGGGGTTAAACTGGTATTTACATCACTAGAGCATATTTGTGTAGATTTTAACAGGGGCAGCTTATCCCGATGCGTCCCGAAATATTTAGATTCCCATTTCAAAATGTGGAACTTGTGGGCACAGAGAAAAAAACAAGACGCATAGACAAGCATATTCTTTTACTCATTTAGTCTAAGCTATGTCTTTAAATACCGAGAACTCACAAACAAAAACATAAAAATGTGGGATTTGCTTCCAAGGTGATAGCAGAAAACACGCTCAGACGAAAAACGGTTTGTTTATTTAATTAACATTTCTGTAGTATTTGCTACTGATTTATATGAATATCCATTGTGTGATTATGTGATACATAATTAAAATGCTTTTCGATTTTTGAAGGAGGAAATGTTTTTAAATAATAAATAAACAATGGATTGAGGAAATCAAACCACAAGATTTTGAGTTTTCTGATAAAACCATTATGTAGTTTAGGTATTTGCGAATGTATTGTCTGGCTTAGGTATTTTTTCTACATTCATCCTTATTCGACCAAGTGGTGATTCACGGATTGATAGCAAAGTTTAGTAGATTAGTTAACGTTATCATTACCTTCCAAAAAAAAACAGTAAATATAGTTGGCTAGTTACACAAGTTATGAGTATGTAAGTGACGAAGTGTAATTTAAATTCAAGTGAAAGACTTATGGGGAGCCAATCCAGTTACAACACAGAATAAAAATAAACGCCGCGTAGTAGGTACGTACTGCATTTTCCTTAGAATTTGAACAGGACAAGTAGCACTTATTGTAATGTTTCTGGAATTATGATGAAGTCAGTAAGTAAGTTTAGTAATTAACTGCGTGATATTTCCGGAAATTCGTAAGTTTAATACTTACCCAAGTATCTGAATGAACTAGCGGTAACTTAATTATCACCTGCACTTACAAAAAAATATATTTAGTGCTTTGATTTGGATTTATTCTTGCTGTGTAATGAGTACAATATTATTAGAAGTTTAACGCTACGTTTTTTTCCTAAATAAGTACCATTTAGCGTTAGACATTACACACAATTAAGAAATTCTACTACAATTTCCTTTATCAAAAGAAAATGTTGCGAAATTATGCTCAAAATTGTTCAACAATTGGTTCTCCGCAAGCCAGTCATCATGAGCATTATTCACATTGTATTAGTCAGCACATGAGACCATATTAACCATGTTTCTGAGACCTTGTGTCATCTCAGCGGTGGTTGCTAACATTGACCAAACAGTTTGTAATTATGTTGTATTGGTTAATGTATCTCTTAGGTACTATGATATAGCTTCTCTTACTCTTTGACCTATCTAGCAGAAGACCTATTCACCTATCTAGATTGAAGCATCTATTAATAATATGTATGTAGGTACGAGCAGCTATGAAAAAGGCGGGATATATAATTGAAAAAAACAAAGTTTCTTTGAGGATTTAACATTAGATTTATCTTTTTTCCACAGAAACGATGTGTGAAAGATGGCTAGAGAGGGGAGACTCAGAGAAGTCGACTAGTTGAGAAGTATGGAAGAAGAAGATATGTTCCGAAAAGGTTCGTTCACACTGGCGCGACTCGACAGCGCGACGCGAATCTAGTAGAACAATTTTTATGAAATCTTTATGGAATTTTGTTATCTTGGTGTCGCGTCGCGCCTGTCTGCGGGAGCATTAAGGGCAAGGTAAAGATGAAGATATTTTATTATGTCGTAATTTATTTCAGCAACTGATTTAAAATAAGGCTATTGAAAATTGTTAGTACAATTAGGGTTGGCAACTTTTCTTATACCAAATATAGTATTAAAAATAAATATAAAATAAATAAGCCCGTAAAAATATAGATGGCAAAAAAATAGTACCTAGTAAGTTAAAAACATGTTTTAAAAATGCATACTAGTTGGTTTTTGAGTAGGCCTACGTCTTTTTTTTATAATGACAACTATTATTTCACTCAAAATTGAGGTAAAATAAAATACCAATAATTCAGCTTTTATGAGGTTAATACTGCGTTTATTTCGCCATTTTGTATTGAGAGAAAATGTAGTGTTTTATTTATTTTAAAACAGTATTTAGGTCGCTAATTTAGTAGGATACTATATTTAGAGTTGGCAACCCTAGGTAGAATTATCACTATTGTCAGATATATTTATAGTGCTAAACGACTATCGTAGCTGACTGTACGAATTGCAAGTATAACTTTCTTTTCCTCGAGAGCAACAATTCTATGGTTTGGGGAAGAACATAATAAGTAAGAACTCAGAGAATCAATGTAGTCATTTACTAATACACGTATAACCCACGTAGCTGTAAAAATGGGTATTATGAGGCTGACAATAAATAAAGCGCGGTCCCCGTCAGACCGCGTAGAAAAGATAGAGAAGCGCGATGACACAACGCTGGTAATTTATTTATTGCAAAAAATGAAGCAATTAACTATTTACAAAAAAAATATCTATTGACTGGACTTAAAAAAATAAACCACTATTACGTTAATAAGTTGCTTGTAGAATAATCTGACACAAAATACGAATGATTTGCATCTAAATGGTTTTTGTTCGTGGCAGATACATTAATAAAATTATATTTGTGAGATATAAAGAAAATCACTTTATTTTAATATGATCGTTATAAAAATACTTGTTTTATTAGGTATAAGAACATTTTTGAGGTATTTTATAAAATTTGTTGTATTATGTTTTCAACACATTAAATAACTAGCATATACATTTATTGAAGAACATCATATATTTTTCTGATTTTGTTTACTGCAGTGGATATAAAACTTGCGTATAGGTCATGTAGGTAGTCCCGTTAATTAAAAAACATTATGTCACTTAAACATTCTGCGTTTATCTAGGAATGGAATGAAATCGTAAAAGACTATTATCTGCTGTTTTGTCTAGTATGTTTTTATAAGTACCAAGAAAATATAACAAAGTCCTTTTCATAAATTAAACCTTATTTTGCTAAATTAATAATTTAACAAACTTTTGCCGGAGCCATTTTTCATGTACTAATTTCTTCTTTTGGCTTTAACCTGCTCTTAAAAAGAGCCAATGCAGAAGTCAGTTGCTCTTTTTTTTATGAATGGCATCTAACTGGTCCTAGGTTGTCGGCTGCTTAACCGAGCTCTTCTGTGTAAATCCATAAATAATACTTCCGTAAATAAGGCCTCCAGCCAGGGCTTCATTGGCTCTCGCGTATTTCTCGCTCCACAATATTTTATCTAGTCACTTTTTTTTTGTGTGCCGTGAACACGTCATTTGTCCATAATTACCAAGACCTTACTTTGTAATTGCTGTTCGATCTATTTATTTATTTACAAAGTAACATGGACTCAAATATACCTAATGTACCTAACAATATTTCTTAATAATTATGTTATTAATCTCAAGTACTTATCCTAACACTGCCATACATGTTAATGAGAACCCCTGCTACAAACTTTGCACCGATGTGGAAAGCTTTCAGCAGCGATTCACACACAAGCAGTCCAGTCTGCTCGCGTTACACCGCAGTAAAATGTTGGGGCTCGCCCGCAACCGGCGCACCACGGAGGCTCATCTTTTTCGCATCGTAGCGTAGAAGCAATCAACACGAGCTTCAGCAAACGTCCCTGATGCGCTACAGAAGCGGAACAGCACCATCGACACCAGGAACGCATTATTATATTGCGAAGGGCGCTGTACGAATTTTGAGTATAATCTAATCTAAATCTCAGAAGGAATCATATTCCCGTATCTCTAAGAATGGTCTCATCTTAATTTAACCTCAGTCTTAAAATCTATATTTTTGTTTTGCAAGTTTTTAGATGAGATTGCGGTATGAATTTTAAAATAAAATTTGAGTATTGGTCGTCTGAAGGGCTGGCTTCAGGAGGCCAACGCTCGTACGTCTCGTGTAAAGAATGCCATCAGGAGGCAAATTCTCGTACATCTCGTGTAAAGACTGCCTTCAGGAGGCCAATTTCCGTACACGCCGTCATGCAATGACTGAATGACATCAGGATTGTGATGAGGGTACATACATAACTTCTTCAGAGAAGTGGGGATACCTTAATTATCATCATGACGTCATCCCATCTGAACATCATGGCCTCGTTTTCCGTCAGGTGCGATAGCGGCCCAAAAAGCGAGCCTTTACAAGGAAAAACCACCCGCTGTCAATATATTGAAGGCTCCCATAGACAGCGGCGACGCGACTCATGTAGAACAATTTCCTTGAAGTTTTCATAGAAATAGAACTACTGGAGTCGCGTCGCGCCTGTTTTATTTGAGCTTGAATATTACTAATCTTATTAATCAATGTAACTAGTGTAACAAGAATATATATGTAAAGATAATATCAAGGTTCTAATTACATATGACGCGCTTTCCGTGAAGACATCCCGGAAGCTAGTATACCGCAGTATGATGAAACTGTAATAGTAATAACGGCTGTGTTCATTTTGTTACGCTATTATTTATTATTATTACAACAGCCATTTGTGATTGTTGATACAAAAAACCGCAGGCAGGAGTGGATTGATAAAAATGTTATCACGTGACGGGTCATAATGGACCAAAGGTGCAATAAAAGAGCCTCTTCTTGTGACAATCAGCACTATCACCCTAATTGCGTAAAGGCTCCTACACACTGTCGGGTCGCTCCTGTTTGCGGGAATCTTAACTCATTCTCAAACACAATCCGAAAGATTTGAAGGAGATTCCTAACAAAATTATACAGGTAACATTTTTCAGAGCAATGGGCTTTGAAAAATTCTATTTATATTTCTGTTTTCTATAAGCAAAGACGATATCGATTATTCTGCCATCATGTCTTTGAAAAATTCATCTGCTCAACAAAATGCATAAAGAGAAAACTGACTGTGAATGTGAGTAGGTACCATGCAGGCTAGATTGAATACATGACTTTATTACTGTCTGGCGGTTTTGAGTATTTTTTAAATGGTAATCGCAAATGTCCTGCAGATCTGGTAGCGTTGTGTGACGGGTCGTAGGTTAGCTACACGATGACTGACGCATGCATGCCGTCTGTTGGGAGTGGACAGGTCAACTCCAAGCTGCAATGGCTCTCTCTTCAAAAAGCCTGTCCAGACATGGCTCTGCATTATCAGACTCACATAAAATCGTAATAATATAATGTTTGGACTTTAAAAGAGACCATGACCTCTAATTTTGTATTGGCATTTCTTCTCAGAGATCAGTCAGCTAGGAAATGCCGGCGTCATCTTGTTAAAATATTGACGTGTAAAAGTGTCCTAAAAAATCTCCTTACAGAAATAAACATTTTATTTAATCTCAAATAACTCAATGCAATTTGTTGAACTGTCAAAATAAAAACCATTGCAATTGTGTGTTAGGCAATCACCCAGCAGAATACAAAAATCAACCTGAAAACTAGGCACAAGAATAAACACGGTCAAATTGAATTAGTTGGAAAAAACACAGATGTGACGTGTATAAGAATCAAATCAAGGTCAAGAAGTTTATCCTGATGACGTCTACAAACTGTGATAAAACTCGTGTACATAGGAAATAGCTCTTAGTTTAAGAAATACATGTACTTTATTAGATTGGGTAAATATATCTTACAAAGTACGTATCACACAATCAGGCGTTTTGTGTTTCATTTCAAGCGTTCAAACTAAAAAGCAAAAAAAAAGTGTTATCATCATTCGGCAGAATGACAGGTAATCCTGCAATTACGCCGATAAGCCAGCTGCGGCACGCGTCACTATTGTACTGGCCCACGCATTATTTATTAACTTATCAATATTATCGTTTGATACTTTTTTATGCACACTGTTCAGTCTTTCTTTGTATATGTGGCTAAAAAACAAGCATATGTATGCAGGGCGAAAACCCATGCATACCATTGCCCTAGAGTGAAATCACTTAAATTCAAAATTTCCAGCCGCACCGATTATGGATAAGTTATTTATTAAAATTGTAGTACAGTGCATCATTGACCGCTCAAAAAATAGTTTCCACGAATTTAAAACGTACTTTTATAACGGCCAACATGGCATTGCTTTGATCTTCGGACAAATTAGCCAAGTGGCAAGCCAGGTACACATCAAGAGAGCAGGCCCAACATACCAAAACTATATTCCTTACAGTCCCTACACTATTAAAAATCCACAACACCAAAAAACTCGTGAACCAAACTTCTACATTACCCAAATTTTGACAAGTCACGGCTTCCACAAACAATACCTCCATCACTTCAAAATAACTGCGATGTCCTCAGGGATTGCCCTAGATTCGCCATGGATAGCATGCAATATGAGGCAATCTCTAAGCTATTTGGAATCACGGCATGATATCAGGATGCTAACGCGAAAAGAGGAAGTCTTGGACGCATACACCAAATATGTCACGAAAATTTAGAACCAACTCAAGAAATTCAACGGCACATAAAATATAATTATCTATTTATATTAATTCTATCTATAATAAACATTTATCTAAAATATAATATTATAAGTATATAATATCATTATCGCGAAAAACAAATGCAAAAAATAAAGGGAGTATCTGTATCAAATCGCAGATACTGTTGAAAAAAATAAACATTCCAAAAATATAATCACAACCAAAACAACAAAGCGAAACAAACAATTAACCAAAAAAAAGAGAGAGGGAGTGGGCTGTAATATCTATATAGCTGTGTGGCACCCTCTGTAGCTGTGTGGCCCTTGTGATACAGGAACTCCTAGTACAAGAGCCAGGGCACACTGATGTTTGTGTCTTGAAGTGAAAATAATATAATTTTAATTTAATATTAAAATTATATTATTAATCTACCACGCGGGGCCAGTGCGGGTTGATAGAGATGTCACATAAATCTTCGAATTTATGGTTCTAGGACATGCCAAAACATGCCGATTTCCTTACGGTGTTTCCCTTCACCGTATTGAGAGCAGTGCTGATGAAATTATTCACACGAAGGAAAGCGCCTGCAGCAGGCTTAGCACGAGCGCCCTAGAGAAGCGTATTGTCGACGGAAGAGTAGACAAAAATGGCTTTTCTGTGTAGACAGTAGAAAACTTTCTACTGTCTACACAGAAAAGCCATTTTTGTTACACAGAAAAGCCAAACGAAACGCAATTATACGGTAAAAATGGGTAGTTATACACATCACTAGCAACTAACTCGTTGCTATGGACAATCACTGTCTATAAAGCAACCTGAGTCTAAGTGTGTCCTCGTGCTCGCGAAAAAGAGATTTCGAGGAGCGTAGAAAGCGATTTCTATTCTACAGTAGAGTAGAAACAGAAAACGCCATGCTAAGCCTGCTGGGTTCTAACCAACAACCTACAACTCGTAAGTCGGAGTCGATATCACTCGGCCACCACTGCTCTCCTGTTCCTACTCGTCCCTTACCAATAATGACTTGAATAGGCGATTCTGATGAAGAAATAGTGGGCTTTCCCTAAAAGCTCCCAAGGCAAACAGGCGCGACACACAGGCACAGTTTTTTTTTTTTTTTTTTTTTTTTTTTTTTGTGTATGGCATCTCGTAGTTGACCTTGAGAGGTCGTGACTACTTAACCGGACTATCCTGTGGCTGCCTTAAGCGGACTCAAAGCCTCCAGCCAGGGGCGTAAAACTACTTATATTATTAAGCGAACGCTCGCTAAGGGCACCCCCTGTGGGGTACGGACCTCGGCTTAGGGCGTCGCTGACGGGAGGACAGCAAGATGGGACAGGCTGGATCAAGTTTGGTTGATTATTATTAATCGGGGAATTTAAAGCTACAGGCTCAGCTACGGCGCGGGCTGGCACTTCGTCGAGCAAGGGTCGGGGGGGACAATTACGTCGGGATCTTCGCGAGGAACCTCGGCGGCGAGGTCGGAATGTCGGTCTGTGTTTGTGCACTGTACTGGTGGCCCTACTGCTCTCCTGAATGAGAGTTATGTGGTCATCGGGATCGGTGAGGACATGCTTGGGACGGCGGACTTGGCTAATGGAGGAGGGAATATAACTAGCGGCTTTCACAACCAGAGGGTTGCGGTGATTCGCGGCTGTCACGTCTCGAAGAAACGCTTTGAAATGCGTTTCATGAACTGACGGATAGTGGGAATCCTGAGGTCTACATGGAGGATTTCGTTGCGAACGTACCAGGGGGAGCCTGTTATCCTACGGAGGAACTTGTTCTGGAGGGTCTGCATTCTATGGAAGCGAACGGGCTTGGCGTGTGCGAAGACTGCACTGGCATAGGTCATGATCGGACGGAACACAGGCACAGTCCATATTATTTTTATTATATACACATATTTTCGATGTTCTCTCGTCATGCCGCAACTACTCAGCTAGCAACTTTTCGCCCTGCGTAGGTATGCTTGCTCAAAAACCTTCTGAGCGGGAAACTAAAATATTAGTGTAAAGATTTCAGTTCGAATGCCTAACAAAGGGAATGTTTCCTTTGAATAAAATTACTACTCTACACCCTATTATAATAGTTCAAGCCACGGTAAAAATATTTGCCGTTCAAACCGGCTGGGCTGACAGATTCTGAAACAGTTCTCCGACATTAATTCCTCCGATGAAAGGTTCGCTGGCGGACCGTTTCACTTTTCATTGTTTCGCTGATAGAACGTTTCACTTTTCAGTGTTTCGCCGATAGAAGTTTTTAACGACGAACGGTTCGCCGATAGAACTTTTTAACGACGAACGGTTCGCCGATATAACAATTCACTTTTAAGAATTTAATAGTACCTATTGTTTCTGCCCCCCCCCCCGCAACTACGCCTATGATCCCCGTATAATACAGGATACTTAAATTATACTTCTAAGCGATTTAACACTTTTATTTGCAAAATTGCACAATTTTACACCGAGATTTTTTCGAAATTATTTGAGTCGCACGTTGTACCTAATAAACTGTCAAGTCAACTGTCACGTTCGCCTTCGCATGCAAAAACGTCTTGTGCCTCGACCTTACAACTTTCCTCGTAAGTTTGTCATCACATAAGGAAGTATGCATGGCTCAGACCTTACAGGCGGCACTCTTGATGAAGGTCACTGATTAAAACTTAGTCACGTTATGACGTATGTAAGGTCAAACGTAGGTCCTTTTTCCTGGATTGATGTACGTAAAACTATTTTACGTGTTCTTAATTGGATGAAATAATTGGTGTTATGAAGTTAATTATCTGAATTTGTGTTTCGTTTTTATTAACGTCGGTAGTATTTAGTAATCCAAGCTGCCTGATACATTAAGAAGCGGTAGGTAATATTTCTGAAACTGACATTATTTTACACTTTGCAACGATGATCGTCAATGCATGAACGATATGTGACCGTGTCTTTATGGTGGCATCAAGGTGTTCTTCATTCTGAGTTTTTTTTTGTCAGAAGGAGTCCATCTGGGACGTCCCCAGAAATCCTGGGTATGCTTCGTTAGATGTTATCTTCTAAAAATTATTCTCATCGCGATTTGTCTAGGCATTTTATGACATAGCACGTATTTATAATGTCGTTACATTTTGATGTGCCTAATTTGATGCCCTTACGGCATTTGGAGATTTAGGTTGAATAGAAAGATGAAATGGTTAGAAAGACAGTGACTATATACCAACTGATATAAATTATTGTAAAATGAAAAAAAAAAACCTTTCGACGTCAGAAGAACCCTTACTTCTAAAAGCCAGATGAGTTAATCAGCGTTTCCTATCTGACTACTCTGAGAAGAAAGACCGGATCAAACTCAGAGGTCTCTTTTAAAGTCCAGACATGATCTTGGTAAGGTTATAGGAGGGCCATGTTTGTCTGAGACGGTCTTTTGAAGAAAGAACCACAAAGATTCAGTGGACCTGCCCAGTGAGTGCACGCATTAGATGATGGGTCATAAAGATATCCGATGAAGAATAGTAGTCATTGATAATAGATATATACACATATGTATATGGGAAGTTGTATGTCCCATTGTTTGTGGTGCTGTTCCGCAAACAATGGGACACGTATATCGTGTCCAGTGTGTCCTGCACCCTAATTGCGTAACAGACTATCAATCACAATCTGAATCATTTTGAAGGATATTGCTAATACATTGCTTCATACGTTTGAAAAAATTGTCTCCTCAACAACATAAAATAACGCAATGAATGTTGTTGAACTGTCAAAATTAAAGCCATTGCTACTGATAGTGTGTTACGCGATTACCGCGCTGTTGTCTGCATAAGCATAGCATAATCAGCCTATTATGTTCCCACTTCTGGGACACAGGCCTCCTCTCTGTGAGAGGGAGTGGCCGTAATCCTCCACGCGGGCCCAGTGTGGGTTGGTAGATGTCACGTGTCTTCGATTTTTTGGTTCTAAGACATGCCGGTTTCTTCACGATGTTTTCCTTCACTGGTTTGAGAGCAGTGGTGATGAAATAATTTACACAAAGTAAAGCGCCTGTCTAGGTTCGAACCAAGTATCTACAACTCGTAACTCGTTACCTATGATCATGTAGAAATAATCATAGGTCGTTAATAATCGCTTCGAAGCGAATGCCACTGTTTTATGTTTAAGTGCTGATTTTTCAGTAGTCAGATAACTTTCATGTTTCTGAAGTATAAATATGACGGTTTATCATTATTGTTTTCTATACAAAAGCTAACCGCAACATTTATTCCCCATTTAAAAGTTTACCTAAGAACAGTATTGCTATTCTGTAAAAATTACGCCAGTTCACTTCAATTCATTTCACCTATGTTTTCACCCTCACGTGACACTAGGAACTAACAGCTTACTTGAATCAACTCACTTTGTAAGTTTAACACTAAGATTTTTACAGAATTGCACTACAAGAATCTAGAAGAAAGCTTTTCACTTTTGACGTGACTTGATTTCAGATTAAAACCCGGAGGAGCTCCTGTTATACAGGAACTACAGAACCTCTTCAACGCAGTCCTTCACAGTAGGAGAACACCAAAGGCGTGGAGCGGGAGTTTGGTGGTGCTCTTTTTTAAGAAAGGAGATACAGCCCTCCTTAAAAACTATAGACCCATCTCACTCCTGAGCCACGTCTATAAGCTGTTCTCGCGAGTGGTCACGAACCGTCTCGCCTGGAGACTCGACGAGTTTCAGCCACCGGGACAGGCCGGGTTTCGCGGAGTATATGGCACCATACACCACATACACACAGTGAGGCAGATTATACAGAAGTCCGAAGAGTATATTTAGCCCCTGTGTCTGGCCTTTGTGGACTATGAGAAGACCTTTGACTCTTTCGAAATCTGGGCTGTTCTGGAATCCTTACAGCGATGCCAAGTAGATTGTCGTTAAATCGAGGTACTGAGATGTCTTTACGACGCCGCCACCATTTTTGTCCAAGTACAGGACCAGCAGTCCAAACCCATCCAACTGCGCAGAGGAGTGAGATAGGGAGGTGTTGTATCCCCGAAACTGTTCACGAGCGCGTTGCTGTTCAGTCCAGCGTCTTAAACATATCTTCCATATGTTTAAGACTCTGGACTGGAAAGGTAAGGGCATTAACGTAAACGGCGATTACATCTCACACCTGCGATTCGCTGATGACATAGCCGTAATGGCGGAGTCGTTGGAGGAGCTGAACCAGATGCTGGACGGCCTAGCTTCAGCCTCGCGACGCATCGGTCTCGGCATGAATTTGGATAAAACCTCCTCTTGGCCGGGAGGCCAAGAGGAGGTCCAGCCATCCGGCTAGGCTGAGCGTTTGGGAAACTACGCCGAGTCTTCTCGTCATCCATACCGCAATGCTTGAAAACTAAAGTTTTCAATAAGTGCGTCCGGGTAGGCATGACCTACGGATCTGAGACGTGGACACTCACGATAGGGCTGGTGCACCAGTTCAAAGTCGCTCAGCGAGCTATGGAAAGTGCTACGCTCGGAGTCTCTCTGAAGGATAGGATTTGCAACGATCGACATAGCTTAAAGAATTAGCAAGCTGAAGTGGCAGTAAGTCGGCCATATCTCGCGAAGAACCGACAATCGCTGGAGTAAACGAGCTCTTGAGTAGAGACCGCGACTCGGCAAACGTAATGTAGGACGCCCTCAGGCCAGGTGGAATGACGATCTGCGAATGACTGCAGGCAGATGCTGGATGCGTCAAGTTGAAGACAGGGCGCTATGGCGCTCATTAGGGGAGGCCTATGTCCAGCAGTGGACTAATACAGGCTGATAATGATGATGGTGATTTCATATTTCGCCTGGGAAGCTGATAGAGACCACTTAGACCAAACACTGTGACGTATGATCGAGTCAAATACATGACCTTTTTCCTGTCAGTACGACACGTAAACCTTGATAAAACGAAATCCTATTAAAATTACTGGGAATTACCAACTTGTGTTTGAGGTGTACTAATAGAAAGAGTAGGTAAAATTGGTTTATTTATTAATATTACAAAAGTAATAATTTTATTTGTGGCCGGCCATTGTTCTTTTTAGAGAAATGTTACACCGCACATGAATAAATTCTCCATTGTCAATTTAATTGATTCCAATAAAATTATTTAAGTTGAATACAGATAATTTATATTGGACATTACTGAGATCGTGCAGAAAAACATCGTGTGGAGACCAGCAGCCTAATTGCGCAACACATTTTCGTAAACTATTACGACTAACCTGTTTGATTTTGACAGTTCAACAAAATTCATTGCGTTTTTTACGTTGTTGAGCAGAATGTTTTATCGAACTTATGAAGCAATGGATTAGCAATCTGTTTCAAAACGATTCAGATTCCGATTTATATCTAATTAAGTTTGAAATCGCCTAACCGTCTGAGCAAGCGTGGTGATCAATGCTCGTGCCTTCTCTGGATGAGAAGAGGTCTTTGCCCTAGCAGTGAAACAATAATAGGATGGTATTATATAACCTAGACCCAGTCAACTTCTACATAACTAAATAATTTGGCAAACGATAAGCCAATTTTTTTTGAAAGTCCATAACATCGCGCCTACAATCGCCGAAGGGTTAGGTAGAGCTGTACATTCAGCACCTAGGTACACCCACATTTCTTCAGTTATGTTTGAGTTCCATGTACCTGAAAGGGGGCGAGCCTAATGCCATCAACCTGGCATAAATCCAGATTCTGGATTGCTACGGATAAATTCCTGATAGACAATTCTAATAACACTTATATCCAGCCGGCCAGCATGCCGAAACTGCGGTGGTGAGCATTAAAACCATCTGTGCGATAATCTCGCGTGGGCCCGCCGTAGCCGTGACAGAAACCATGAATGCTGCATGTTGCATGTTGCATGCTTGCTGCATGCATTGTGTATACTTGTTTGCATGCTTCTTACAGGGAGATAAAAACCACATAATTAATGTCCCAATCAACTGTTTTATTGAGTGATACATAATACATGCAGAAAGATAATAATTTTCAATTTTTATGGATATGAAATTTATACCTAAATACTGGTATGATTCAACTTACAAAATTATGAGTTTTGAATGTATGATAAATGAGTGTTTGCCAAATCATTTTCTGCGAAATGAACCTATTACCTATGCAAAATAATATTATGAGATAAAAAGTTCTGCAATAAAGGGTATACGGTATACCCCAATCAAACACTAGCAAAAATAAAAAATTAAAACATATGTAAAAGTACCTCCAGTAGTTTCCTACGCTACACATCTAGGAACTCACCTATTAAATCGAATCTAGTAACGACGTAAATCAGGTTTTTCCCACAGTACAAACAAATCTATTAAGTTGTATTTACTTTTGATGAACACGTCACTAGGTACTCAGACAGTGACGCGACTCGTGCGCGAGGTAGACAGTAAGAATACCTAGAAGAATAAAACGTCGTTCGTTAAACCTAGGAATCATGATACTATCATTAGTGATTCATAACCTATTGAATATGCAACAATGGTCTGTGTCATCTATTTATATTCCAGACATTTCTTGTAAGATTTCTTCTGAGTAAGACACTAAAATTTCCTTTCCTTACAAATGTTTTACGTAATGTGTTAACATTTTCGTGAGGAAGTATACGGGCGGACTTTACCAATCGCGTTCAGCACGTAGAGAACGCGTTCAAGAGCTGTCAGTGTCAAAAATTTTATGGAATATTGACACTGACACTGACAGCTCTTGAGCTGAGTTTAAAAGTTCTGATCTCGTTCAGTTTCATTGGTGATTTCGACAACGATGCGGACGAATTGTTTTATGCTCGTTTCTTTTTATAATATACTTTGCATATTATTTTACTTTTAAAATAGTTTGAAATCGCCAACCCGTCTTGAGCAAGCGTGGTGATCAATGCTCATGCCTTCTCTGTATGAGGAGAGGCCTTTCCCCTGCAGTGGGTCAATAATAGGCTGGTATGGGCAACACTGGCGGACACTGAATATACATCCCAGTGTAGTCTTGTCCTTACCTACCTGTGTCACAGGTACTACAACATTTCCCCAAAGCTCTTAGGGGGGAAGCGCCAGTTGTATGATTATGATTAGCTATGATTTCTAGAAATCATAACATTAGAGGGCATTTCTAACTTAAGAGAGTTGTATTAGTGATTGTAATGATTCTTATTCTGCAAATACATACTTGTTACGGTCGCGAATCATTTTTCGTACAATATACAACCATTTTTTTTTTTTACTTAAACCCACCCGTGTTCCTTCAGTTGCCTGTGCCAGGGTCACGGTATCTCTTTCGAACATCTCGCGACCCTGAGGCATCGGCCCTATCGGACCCCGTCATTATGTGCTGACATCTCTTTGAGGCGCTTGTGGAATACGACGCGCCGTCGACCCGGGCTTGGTCCTTACCGGACGGCGAGCTACCCATTGTTCGCCGTCCGCAAGCCCACGCCTACGGTGACCGGGAATCTGCAGGCGACGCCCAGGGCGACTAGGGGCGTGAGGGCGAATGGCTCTCTCCCTCATGCGCTCCGCCTCCTCCTTCGCGAGCATTACTGCTTTGCAGAAGGAGGTGACGGCTTCCCATTTCCTCTTGCTCCGTACCGTGGCCTGGACCAGGGCTGGACGCGAGAGATCGCTGCCGCCGATCGCCTCTGCGAGGACACGGCGGTGCTTCGCCCAAGCTGGGCACACCTCCATCGTATTGTGTTTCCTCCCACCTTATGCGAAACAGGAACCTCCCGAAACAACCCTGTCCGGTAAGGACCTGTGTCAGGTGGAAGGTGAGGCCGCCGTGGCGCCTCCACAAGCACTCCTCAAAGAGAGGACTTATCGCCGCTATTGTGGCGTGCCCATTCAACATACAACCTGACACCGATCTGCAAATTGCAAAAAACAGGCTACGGGCAACGGCTATTAAAATGTTTTTTTTAAATAAAAATATATTTTTCAAGAATGTTGTAGCCACAACGTTCTTGATAAATATATTTTGTGAGTTATGGTGATTGTTATAAGGCGATTAGTATTCAATCGACTATTGTTCAAACCAGTTTCGACCGGTTATGTGTCAATTAGAAACAAGCAAAGTCGGCCCACGAACTGCCACCGCCGAGCCTTATACTGTTAAAGTAATTAATTTAACAATTAAAACAGATATCGAACGTTTATTTATTAAAACCACGAAAATAATGTTTCAATATTGCTTATGAAGTCTAACAAGCTAATGCCGTCGTCATTACGCACGTTATGTAACTTATTCACTTTGTTCTAATGTCGCCCAATAAAATTGGGAAACAAACTTTTATTTCTTGTGTTCTTGTTAACAATGAGTTTTACGTCGCGTAACAATCTGGCGAAAATGAGTTGAGCAACATTTCACCCTAAAACACGAACAAAACGTTCTGAAATATCGCCGAACGTCGTATATAATACGCTTACTGACGTCACTCGATGTTTTACGTCACAATCTTTGTTCTTCATGAAGCCACGAAAAGTCTTTGACGTCTGCCAACTTTGAGCGATTGTTTGTTTCTTTGAAGAGTTGCCTAACGTTTCTTCATTCTTGCACAGTTAACACAGGGCTTCTTCAAAAGTAAGTAACCTACACATACATTCTTTACTCACCTGGTCTACTCCAATTAGAGAGCGGATTTCAAAAACACGTAACTACTTTTTGGCGGATGGAGCGGCCACAGCTCGACAACTTGTAGAAAAGGACTTTTTTAACTTGCGAGACATGGGTTTTGGTTGACCAATTTTATAGTCCACCTTATATTCTTTCAAAAAATATCTAAAGTAACTATCGACACAAGTGGCTGGAATGTTGCTTTACATTGCACTCAAAAAGCTAACCCATGAATGTTGTTTAGTACACTACTACTACACATAATCATACAGAGCGCGGAGAAAAGGGATGACCCATACCGATACCCGCTGTTAGAAAGAGATGGACATACATAACATAACATCACGCCTTGTTTCCCCGAGGCCCGAAGGGTTGGGCAGAAGTGTACCTATAGTACACCCACATTTCGCCAGTTATGTTTAAGTCCCAGGCATACATAATTAGTTATATCACAAGCTGCTGCATCTTCATGCAGCACGCAGTTGCAAGACAGTTTCGAGTCATCTTGCCCATATTGAGAGCAGGTAACGCATCTAAAGGTGTTATTTAATATATGTATCATCATTGAGCTATAGTGACTAAACTATTGGATACATTGATTGAATTTTTGTGTGGAGACTAGGAACATCAATTTTCGAGGGTGGTTTTCACCAATGAAACTGAACGCGATCACCACATAGACTACGTTTATGAGCTGTCAGTGTCACTATTTCTATGGAATATTGACACTGACAGCTCTAAACGCGTTCAAGCGTTTAAGATGTCTTGAACGTGTTTAGATAATTCGGCACTAAGTGCCGATTTCACCAATGAAACTGAACGCGTTCAGCACAACTAAAACGCGTTCAAGAGCAGTCAGTGTCAAAATTGTTATGGGATATTGACAATGACAGCTCTTGAACTAGGTTTAAAAGTGATTATCGCGTTCAGTTTCATTGGTGAAGTCCACCCTAAGTCGACCTTGTTTATGAAGTCTTTACTAAACTGCTTATAGGTGAACAAGGACGTCATATTGACAATAGTGTGACGGTAAGTCATCCACAGGTGACTAAAATATGTGCGTCACATTTTGCTGTGATGTCATTTGGAACAATATCAATTTCTTTCCTATGACTGGCGGCTTTGGCTTACCATTTACAATAGCTGTACATGTTTAGCTGTTTATGATACACTTTATCAGAATAGAAGCTGGAATTGGGATAAGAACAAATCTGAGCCGAAAAACGTAGCGGAGTTGCCAGAGATTAGAGAAGGTGCCATACCTACTACCTACCTTCGAAATATTCTGATTTGCTACGAGGAGTGAAATTACTACCGCGATATTCCAGTACGTTCTTCCGCTTAGATTTGTCCCTAGCCTTATTGTAGCTTCTATCTGAGCGGAAAAATCGCGCGCCTGTGGCGTAGGTAGGTACTATGCTACGCTGGTCTACGCACGTAGCGCGAAATTTAGTAGCGGTTTTCCACTCAGTCCAGAGTCAGTTGTTGTAAGCCCAAGTGGCAAGGACTGGGCACGCCACAATAGCGGCGGTAAGTCCCCTCTTTGAGGAGTGGTTGGAGAGGCGACACAGCGTCCTCACCTTCCGCCTGACACAGGTCCTCACCGGACACGGTTGTTTCGGGAGGTTCCTGTTTCGCATAAGGCGGGAGGAAACGCCCGGGTGTCACCATTGTGTGGATCGCCCGGAGGACACGGTGGAGCATACGGTGGAGGTATGCCCAGCTTGGGCGGAGCACCGCAGTGTCCTCGCGGAGGCGATTGGCGGCGGCGATCTCTCGCGTCCGGCCCTGGTCCAGGCCATGGTACGGAGCGAGAGGGAATGGAAAGCCGTCACCTCCTTCTGCGAAGCAGTAATGCTCGCAAAGGAGGAGGCGGAGCGCGTGAGGGAGAGAGCCTTGCGCCCTCACGCCCCTAGTCGCCGCAGGAGACGCCCTGGGCGTCGGGAATCGCAAGCAGATTCCCGGCCACCGTAGGCGCGGGCTTGCGGACGGCGAGCCATGGGTAGCTCGCCGTCCGGTAAGGACCAGGCCCGGGTCGACGGCGCGTTGTGTTCCACGCGCGCCTCAAAGAGATGTCAGCACAAAATGACGGGGTCCGATAGGGCCGACGCCTCAGGGTCGCGGGTTATTCCACAGAGAAAACCGTGGCCCTGGCACAGGCAACTGAAGGAACACGGTGGGTTTTAGTCAGTAAAAGTCTGACACGCCCTCCCGCTCCACCCAGAGCGGGAGAAGTCATTTGATGATTTCCCACCCAAAAAAAAAAAAAAAAAAGTGGCAAGGACAAAAAATAAAGTACAGACATTAATATCGTAAATGTAAGAGTGTTAATTACCATCTGAATTACGTGGTGAGTTTCAAAGTTCAACCTCAAAAGCCCTATTTTAGAAAAAGAGGTTTTGTTTCTTTTTTGTTAGTGAAACAATGAGTTTATTTTGATTTTGGCTTGTGTTATTCATTTATGACGCATTAAAAGTTATTCGACCTATTATACACTTGGGAGCAAATAAATCGAGCCACTACCTTTTTTCACGTAAAATGGTAAATATTTTTGGGAATATGGAACGTATCAATTCGAACTATATATCGCCTAAAAGTTAAGTTAATAACCTTAACAATGAGGGTTAATTATTGAATAATAACCTTATTGAATGATAAATTATTGGCTCTGCAAGAAAAATGGTAATTTTGATAGAAAATTTAGTAGGGCTAAAACAGTCCATAAAAACAATAAAAAACAAAATTATTGCAAAAAAAATATTCTTAATAACTGGTATTACCCCCCCGTGCCCTGATGCATTCTTGTAGCCTATTAGTCATCGATCTGATCAGAGTTACGATGACATATTGTGGTATGTTCTCCCACTCTTCAAGCACAGCGACTTTAAGCTCGGGAATGGATGAAACAGCGGGAACCCTGGCTCGGACTCTCCGTTTTAGCTCGTCCCATAGGTGTTCGATCGGGTTCAAATCGGGACTTCGTGCTGGCCATACCATTTGTTGAATCCCGATCGCAGACAAGTATTCCGTAACGATCTGCGCGGTATGAGGTCTCGCATTGTCATGCATAAACAAGAAATTTTCTCCGACAAAACCAGCATACGGCATTACGTGGTCTTCAAGAATGTCAGTTATGTATCGGTCAGCTGTTAATCCACGTCTACCACTGCCATCGTTGGCGGGGTCGACGAAGACAAGTTCCGTTTTTCCGTCTAGAGAAATTCCTCCCCACACCATACAAGAACCACCACCAAAACTCACAGTTTCTCGAATGCAACATTGGGCAAATCATTCACCAGGACGTCTATACACTCGGTTTCTCCCGTCATTGCTAAAAAGACAGATTCTTGACTCGTCAGAAAACAAAACTGACCTCCAGTCTTCTAACGTCCAATTAATGTGTTCTCGAGCAAACTCCAAGCGAGATCGGCGATGAGCTACAGTCAATTTTGGGCCAGTTGCTGGTTTGTGTGATGTTAAATTTCGTTCCTTTAGTCTTCGTCTCACTGTCCACCTACTGATTGCGACACCTCGAACTTCACGTAACGCTTGCTGTAGCTGAACAGCATTAAGTCCACGGTCGCGCAACGAATTGGTTGCAATAAAGCGGTCGTCACGTTCTGTTGTTGCCCGTGGTCGGCCAGTTCCAGGTCGCCGAACAAAAGCACCAGTCTCCAGATACCTGCGGTATACCCGCTGTACCTTTGAACGACTCAAATGAAGTCTGCGTGCCACTTCACGTTGTCCGTGTCCAACCTCAAGTAAAGCTACAACTTGGGCAGCTTCCGTCGGTGTAGTATCCATTTTATCAGGTTATTTTGATTACACAGGCACAGATAAAGACAACAATAACAAGTAATATGGGTATGATTAACAAAAACCTCAAATTAAATATTTTCTTAACAGAGTACAATAAAAATGTCATAAGCAAATTAAATGCGATAATTTTATTCTACCCTTTAAACTTTAATTAAAATGAAATTTTGACAACTAACTACACTCATTGTAAAGGTTATTAAATACCCTTTTAGGCGATATATGTTTCGAATCGATGCGTTCCATAATACCAAAAATAATAACCATAATGCGTGAAAAAGGAAGTGGCTCGATTTATTTGCTCCCAAGTGTAGTTTAACAATAACTAGGAATTTTCATTGAAATTCGCCACTGCACGCGTTTAAATTATATAGCTATTTGTTAACGTTACAGAACAACTTAAATTATATTTAGACTTCGTAGCTATATTAAGTATAGTTTTGTTTCTTAATGAGAAAACATACACGAATGTTTGAAACTGAACTAGCTGGTATAGGTAAAAAATGATTACTCTATTCTAGACGGAAAACACATTGGACGACAAAACAGGACTCTGAGTAAGACTCTTTTAGAGAATTTTTATATCAGCTCATAGTTTAATCGTATGAAAAATCCTGATAGAAAATTTGACGACAAAGCAAACCTACTAAAAGCCCCTAGTGCGCGCAGGCCCTGAGATGTCGTCGACTGAACTAGAAATTCGTTTTATTCAGGAAACGCCCCCGACATTTTGTAACTTTTCCATTCATTCCAAAAAAAAAACCGTCGTTTTCAAAACCATTAAGTAACAAAGTTCGAGGGTTAAACGGCATTCATAACAACCCCAAAAGTTGGAGAGAAAAGAAAACGTGTTAAGTATTTTCTCTCATAAAACAACCAACCCCTTTCAATGTCTTACGTAATGAAACAATCCTTTTTTAAACACGTGCGATTTTCCTTAGCGTTCTAGAACGATTTGAATGAGTATTACGTCATGACTTGTAACATTTTCTTTAGCTTGAATTGAGTAGGCTACTTTATTAAATTTTACGAAATAATTTGAGAGTCGCTTTTGTAACAGAAAAAAAGAGGAGGAACGGGAAGCGCCAAGTTCTTAGAATTTCCTTACGTTTTTTTTTTGTGTTTGTGTAAGTATATCAATTAATAGCATTGATTACCGCTTCCCCCATAAGGAAGCATGTGAGAGGCAGACCAAAGAAAAGAGACGGCTAAAAGAGATGTATTGAAGAAGACGTTCTGTGCCGACCACAAACAAATTTGGATCTTCTTGTTAACGTGAAGATGGCAATCTAAATTGGAATGAAAATCTAGAATTTGGCCATCAAATTGGGATCTTCAGTAGCGTCCATCAATAGTGCTATTCTGTAACTATCTCACCGTGAAAACTTAGGTAAAGTGAGCGTGGAGTGAGCTGTCAGTGTCACTGATGCTAGGGTTTGACCAACAGGGGATGACACTGACAGCTCACTCCACGCAAGTCTTCACGGTGAATTTTTTTACAGAATCGAAACGCAGTTCCTGTAACGTGCGGGCAACAGCACCTTAATTGCGTATTCACACACAATCAATAGTATTCTGAATCAGTTTGAAGAATTTTGCTAATCCATTGGTTTATTTATGTTCGAAAAATGTGTCTGCCCAACAACGTAAATAACGCAATTAATGTTGTTGAACTGTCAAAATTAAAGCCTTCTGATAATGTGTTACGAAATCACACGCTGGACTGGGCACAATGTTAACTGTCACTGATTTCATCTTGACAGTTCAACAACCTTAATTGCGTTAATTACGTTGTTGAGTAGACAAACTTTTAGAACATATGAAGCAATGGATTAGCAATATACTTCAAAATTATTCAGGTTGTGATTGATAGTGAGGCAATTAGGTGGCAGGCCTTACACAAATTTCCTTCAGTTCAGTGTCTATCAAGGCATCCCTAGATTACCCGAATTCAATGGATTAATTTTTATTTGATAAATCCATTTTCGATTCGATCGATTCGTCTAGTCATGCCTGTTATTAGAATTAGATATTTACACAAGTTAGGCTGTAGAAAATTTAATAATAATATGTAATTGACTACTATATTTGTCATCAGGTCTTAATTAAAAAACATTGTAGGGTTTCTGTTTTTCTTTCTTATGACTTCGCGCGGTTTGTGCATTCAGCCAGCAGTTCAGTTTAACTACATAATAAACGAACACTGAACGTGAAATTACGTTCAGGTTTCGTTTCTTATTTGGTTAAATAGCTTTTATATTCATTTAAGCGGCGGTAAAGCTACTGAGTGGTCTTGCTTTTGGCCCTCAGGTTGGGCAAATATGATTTTAGGTTTATCCATCGAGTTTTTCAATAACCTCGCTTCTGTCTACCCCTGCGGTAAATACAGGCATGATGTTATGTTATTTCTAAAGCATCTGTCTTGGACGGCCCATCAGTACGTAAACTCCATAAGAGATGAGAACAGTACCTAATTAAGTGGTGACGTCAAACACCCACGACGCATCGTAAACAATTGATGAGTGACAGTTTCCTACGTAACAGTGTATTTACTTATAGTGAACGGAAAACACGACGCCACAGTAAACATATGCTGTCTAGTAGGTATTATTGATATGAACAGTTTTCATGCTATACGTACCTATAGCATTGTCAACCTAAAAAGTTCCCACTGCTGAAAAACTAGCATCCTCTTGGTAGCCGTAATCCACCACGCGGACGCAGTGCGGGTTGGTCGACGTCACATGTCTTCGAATTTTTGTGACCTTGGACATGCCGGTTTCCTCACGATGTGTTCCTTCACAGTTTTGAGAGCAATGGTGATGAAATAATTTACACAAGGACTGCTCATGCTATATATACTACGTAAACGTAATGAAAACAAAATACCTTCCAAACTCAATCTTTTGTAGCATGGGCTATTTTACTAACGTAATGTTAAGTTATTGACTAACAATATTGTTCTGTTACTTCCAACTTCAAACATACCGTTCCGATACTCGTTCTAAAGAACGTTTATATGTACGCAACCAGTGTTTCTCATTTAAGTGAATATTGTATTCTGTTTTGAGAAATAAATGTCTTAAACCATAAAACTGTGCTTATTAATTAGAAATATGTGTTGCGTAATACAACGAATGCAGAAGATTCGTGGGAATTGTTGTTGAAATCGTAAGGTTTTAACCGGAAACAACACGGCTGCTCGAAATAAATGTGCTGGTAGTAATTCATTGGACGAGCACCTTAAAAAAGAGCTCTAGTAGACAGGTTGTAAGCAGTGTTGCCAGCCGTACCAAACTAAAAGCAGCTTTCCGTCCAGTTTTTTTTTTGAGCTCATAGTTATTCTAGCTGACCCCGCAAACGTTGTTTTACTTCATTTTTTTTTGAAAAATAGATTTTGGCCGATTTCAGACCTGCCCGATATGCACACAAAATTTTATACAAACCAGTCCAGCCGTTTCGAAGGAGTTTGGTAACAAACATTGCGGACACGATAATTTTATATATTAGTAGACTAGCTGACCCTGCAAACGTTGTTTTGCTTCTTTATTTTTTTTGTTTTTATAGTTTACGTCCTATTCTCAGACCTAAAGAATATATGTACACTCAAAATTTCATACGAATCAGTCGAGCCGTTTCGAAGGAGTTTTGTTACAAACACTGTGACACTACAATTTTAAATATTAGATGAATTAAATATAAATGAATAAAAATAGCACTGAAAAATAATAAAATTAATTAAATAATGAGAATAAAATTAACATGAGAGTTAAAATTAGTAAAATTAACTGAAAAATTAAAATGATATGATGAAGTCTAACAGTCACTGCTACGATCGAGACACAAATAAATAAATAAATGGGTGAAAACTGTATAGAGAGTGAGAGAAAGGAGGCCGGCTTCGTTCTCATCCCTACTCCAGTGTTGAAGACTAATTTAAATTCGATCGAACAGAATAATAAAAATCGCAATTAAAAAACAGGGGTTGATCGTGGAAGGGTAAAAATTTGAAGTTGTATGTATTTTTCAATGCTAAATCATGAATATTTAGGGGTGGGTTCATTGCTTCACGAGAATTTTATATATTAGATATAATGAGGCCACTCTGAAAAAAAAATATGAGAGACTGGCCAGTTAGTCTATTTTGAAAATATTATTATTTGTAAGTAAAAATTGGAATGATCCAATTTAAAAATTTACTTCTACATTGTATGCAAGCTAATTTAAATCATGGTGTCTCATTAAAACATGGATCTGCGCCGGGAATATATTCACGCTATGATTTTTTACGATTTCAAGTGTCGCCTGAAACCGGACGAATCGTACGATAGACTTCAAATGGCATTCATGGATGAAGGCCCTTCTGAGGCAACCGTGTATCGTTGGTATAACGAATTCAAGCGCGGTGCACTAACTTTGGGGAATGAAGAAAGAAGCGGTCCGAAATTGCATACCTTCAGCGCGTACTTTCAAAAGACGGTAGACCTTGTCTGTACTGGCTTAATGCTGGTCCTGCTCCACACCACAACTAATTAATTGACATTTGAAATACTATTGCGAGCTGCTGAAGATTATCAGAATATATTTTCATTATATATGAATAATATAGATGCATTGCACAAGTGTGAGTACTTTGTACTATGGAGCTGCCATTTACCGGGTAATTTCATAGATTGACTTGAATGTGCCCTGGCGGCTGATAGTATGTCATGCTCACTCAAATGTCTCGCTGACGGTGGCGCGTGTGTTGGATCATTTAGCTCCCTTCAAAATGGTTGAGCTGAATGGTGCTGATCCATGCGTCATGTTCGAGAACGGGCGTCGTCAGTAGGGACTGGTCATCACTTAGCTTATTTTAATAATTAATTTTTTGGATTGTATTTCATTATGTTTTGCTGCACTCTGGACGCTTTTAACGTGTACGGTCTTTGTACATCTTTCTCACCTATAGTTTCAACATTAATGATGTAAGTAATATATAGGTATTGGTAACAACAATATAATTTAAAATAGTGTCCATGGAGTTTCTTGCCGGTTCTTCTCCATAGGTACCTACTACGCTTTGGAATGGGCAAATAGCTTCATATTTCTGACTGACCGACTCCTTGACAATTCAAAAGTGCCTGTAAATAGTTTATTTGAAATATTTGCTTAGAGTTGGAGTTTGAGTTTTGTACCCACATGAAAAGCAAGAAACAAGCTTTTTGGATTTTTTAATTCAGATGGTGTCGAAAGTACAAAAAACCAGTAGAAATATAGGCTTAATCAGAAAACAGAGATGTCGTTAAAAAACAGCAGATCTACTGTTAAAACAATATGTTTGGCAACGCTGGGTGTAAGGGATATCGACGCTATGTTACCATAAATTCAGTACATGCATGATTCTAGACCCAACAACGTTGAAAATAAAAAATAAAACGCCAGAAAAGCTTCCTCTACGCATCACCCTCCATATGTTTCAACTAGCTTCTTCCCGAGACTTCGTTTGTGTCAAAGGATAATGCCAGCAACTATATGGAACTTCGCCCCACTCAAATCAAAAAGTCATTTACAAGCCTGCAATATGCAGCATCTTACAGCTTATCTACTGTTAACTAAACATTTGTTCTGATGCCTGTAGAACTTGCGGTTTCAGTTTAAATCTTAAAACAATAATGACATTGATTATAGGTTTGGTACAGTTTGGAATTGTTAAAAAGCGATTTAAACAACATACACGTTACGCATTATCAAAATCAAAAGTAATTTATTCAAATTAGGCTGAGAATCAGCACTTTTCAAACGTCAAAATTACATAAAACGCCCGCCCTTCACCACTTCCTAGTGCTTAAGCTGGGAAGAAGAAGTGGCGCAACAAACTCCCCAGCAGCACAGCTGTCTGTTCGGTTAGAAGAACTGGATTTTATACAATTGTAAGTAATTAAAAAACAAAACATACCAAAACATTAAATTAAATTAATTGCCATACGTCAGCTAGCCAATACCAACAAAAACTTTTTAAATAAAACTTAATACATAAATAAAAGGCTCTAGGCATGGCAGCTTACATATGAAATACTGGATAATGTACAAACAAATAAATTAACAGAACAATTACTGTAACAATACAGCAGCACCCGTTCAAGAGCATAACGCAAAAATCAGCCATTACCCCCCTCGCCCCCGCATTTGGGAAGGAGGAAACCCGACCCCCGACGCTACCACAAGCAGTGACATCTAAGGGAGCATGACGACCTTGCTGCCGGTTGCTCAGGCAAGAATACTCGTAATATTATCAATTGTCGAGGTCGCTAGCTAACCACATATTGCAATACAGCTCATTAAAAACATTGTAATGAGTAGATCATGTCAATAATTAAAGAATAATTGACTAATACCGTCAAATAAAATAAAAAACTAATATATGAACTCATATATCCTATGAGTAGGTAAGCTGATTCTGGAGAAAGAACACGAACATTGTCTTGAGTTAATCACAGCGACCAACTACTCTTATCGTTAAAGTAGTCGTTAATGGAATAATATGCCTTTGAACAAAGTTTGGATTTAACTTGAGCCTTAAACGCATTAAAAGGTAAATCTAGTAAAGAAAAGGGTAACTTGTTATAAAAGGTTATACCAAGCCCAACTAATGAGTTATGAACCCTACGAAGCCGGTGAAAGAGCCGGAGCACGTAGTTTTTTCTTACTTCTGGTGTTAACATTGTGAAAATCACTGTTTTTAGTGTATATGTGTATATTTTGCCTAATATATAAGATGTTGGCGAAGATGAATTGAGATGCCACCGTGAGAATACCAATACCTTGACTATTGTAGTCGTAATATGAGTTTTTGTTTTACAGGTATTTAAAAAAAAAGTGCATCATGCGCAATAAGTAACGCCATAGGAAATTCAAGGGTTGAATTCTTTTTATCATTGATTTGTAATCGGCAAGGTCTACTGAAAAATAATGTAATATGAAATGGTCCTTTAACAATTAGAGATATTTCCATTAATTGACATTTCCTGTAAATAGCAGGGGCAGGATATGGCATTGTCCTTTCTTGTTCCACCGACGCGCTATTACTTAGTTTTCACTAAGCGTTCTTTCTGTTTTTCTTTTTCTTTTTGCTCAGCTCTTATCGTATGAAATAGCGTATAAACCTTTCGAGATATGCGCCTTCAAAAAGACAAACAAGCTCTTCAGCTTTATTCTATTGCTTTTTTATACATGTCTTCATCTCCACTGCCCAAACATGGACTTCCAAGATATTGTATATGTCATGCATAACATGAGGAAATTTTACCAACTGCTACTATTGTGCTCGAGAATAGTTCTTGGTATGTACCGTTTCAAAGCTATCAAATCGATCAAGCTATTCTAAAATAGGAGTAACTCGTATGGTCTAGATATATTCATCATTCTACTGGCGTCATCCCAGTTTAATTGTGATCGGCGCAGCATCATCATCGTCCTTTTAGGCATAAAAAAAATAGATTTGATTTGATTTGGACTAATATAGAAGTATATTAGCCCAATGAATAATTTTGAAGGATATTGCTAATTCATTGCTTCATAAGTTCGAAAAATTTGTCTGCTCAAAAACGTAAATGACTCAATGCGCAATTACCCTGCGGGATCACAATCGTAATCATCTCGGTTGTCACTCCCTTTCTACCCATAACATCTTTCACACAGCTCATCCATCGTTTCTTTGTTCTTCACTCTTATAGTCTTTTAGCCATCCACATTCATACTCAAATCTTTCCTGACGACATTTTCCTCATTTCCCCGCACCACATGCCCATACCGTGACAACCGAATTCCACACAACTTTTTAGTCACCGGTGCCACTTTAAGACTTCCTTTTATGGCTCCGTGAACGAAAAAAACCCTCTTTTGTCAATTTCTTATCTAGTTGTGAGAAAGCTTGAAGTAATTGAAACATTATGTCTCTGTGCGAGACTATAAAAGTACAGCTTTCGTGGAGTGCCAGCCCGCGCCGTAACTGAGCTTGTGTCTTTAAATTCCCCAGATGATAATAATCATTCAATTTTGATCCAGCCTGTCCCATCCCATGCATCATCCCCAGCATGTCCTTGCTGTCCTTCCTCCAGCGACGCCCTAACCCGAGGTCCGTCCCCACAGGGTACTTAGCGAGTAATTAGTAATGAAAGTTTTTCACCCCTGGCTTGAGGCAGCCACAGGATAGTCCGGTTACTGAAGATATTGCGTTATTTACTGTCCAACTTACATCTGGAGAGCAGTGGTAGCCCAGTGGTAACGGCTGCGACTTACGAGTTGTTGGTCGTAGGTTCGAACCCAGACAGGCGCTTTACTTGGTGTAAATTATAACCATTGCTCTCAAAACGGTGAAGGAAAACATCGTGAGGAAACCGGCATGTCTTAGAACCAAAAATTCGAAGACATGTGACATCTAGCAACCCGCACTGGGCCCGCGTGGTAGATTACGGCCCACTCCCTCTCACAGAGAGGAGGCCTATGTCCCAGCAGTGGGAACATGATAGGCTGATTATGCTATGCTCTGCTATGCTTACATCTATCATTACAGGGTAACCTATTGCGATAGTGTACATATCCAAACACATATCATAGATTGCAATTTAATTTTAATTTTAAGAACACCCTTATATTAATTACTTTTTTCAATAATAGGAAAAAATACATTTACTTACCCTTTTTTTTTGACAAACAGGTTTTTTCTACACTCTTTTCTGTTATGTTTAATATCGAAATTAAAAATGTGGACCAGCCACGAACTGCAAGTAGACCATTATAATGACGTTGAAAATTCAAAATAAAACGTAGTTTCTAGTTAAAAAAAAAAAAGAATCAAACGTAAGTCTCGCGTAATTTATTGGAAAACTTTTCGCGAATATTACTTATTTTCCATGAATACTTAAATTAATTGAACAATCCGTTGCAGCCACATGCAAAACAAAGTCCTCGACCTTTAAAATCATTATTTTTCTCTTTCTCACAAATAATGCATAAAACAAAATCAGTCGATTTCGTGCACGACCCCTTGTACAGTACACTGTACAACACAAAAATAATGATTTGAAAAGTCGAGGACTTTGTTTCGCATGTGGCTCTTTCCTGTTGCTATCCAATTTCATTTCGTACTTTGGTAAAGTTACAAACATTGTAAAGGTACCAATACTCTTTACCCCTTACGTAGGTGCAGTGGTACTCGTATGACATTTCATAACAATTCGTCTTTGAAACACAGCCCCAACAAACAAAACGTTATATTAAGTACTTTACACAATATTGTTTGTCAGTGGTTTTAATCACGTTTTAATACTACGCCTGGCGTTACGCAACGTTCTGAAAACCGTGCTCACAACTCAGAGCTATGTGTTGCGTCATAAGGGAGAATAATTAATAAGTAGGTTACATTATTTCCTTGAAAAGGATTCTGTTACGAACGTTTTAAATGTAGTTTGTTTTGGTGATTTAATCAACGGCTTTGCTGTACAAGCTGTGTACAGTTACAATTTGAACATACATAAACCTTTTATGAATAATACTAAAATACATACAATTTATTACACAACTTACACCAGATACTTACTAAATGAAACGACTAACTAACTCTATAAATACAAACAAAAAAAAAATAGACACTTAGGCGTCGAAGTACTCGTCCGCATCGCTGTCATCCGGTAACTTGCCCAGAAGATTGGTGGCATTGCTACGTTGGCATCGCGCTTACATTTACTACATAAAATATGATCTGATGATTTTTCGATAGTTATGTCGTTTTACTCGGTAGGAGTCAGATGGCAGTTTTACACTCACAACAGAGATGTTGATGAGGAACTTTCACATTTCGATCAGTCTCATTTCAGCCGAGGGACGGCCACAACTGAAAATAGGCCTCCCTCGTGAATTGCCACATGACCGGTACTGCGCTGCCCCCATCTAGCAGGTCCTCGCGACCTTCAATGGATCCTTTCGATTCTAGTTTCGGCAATTAAATCAAGTATGGAAATTAAAAACTACAAAGTGTGCCAAGAGATGTACTTATTGACGAAAAGTCATCGCTAGACTTTTACAGGTTTCAATCTAAATTCCTTGTAGGGCTTATTGCTTAAATCCGTTTAGATACTATTAAGGGCATAGCGCGTGTGCCTAGAATAGTGTAGGACTAGGTCCACCGGTTGCCCTTGGCTCATAAGGGACAGCTTTTAGCTACGCTCATAAACTTTAATAATACCTACGTGCTACTTTTGCAATATTTTTGAGTGCTCGTGATTTTAACGTGTTAGAAATACTTAGTTTCGCTTATTTTTTTGGCAGGAAACTACAACGCGTCCTAAAAGAGAAGCAAGTATTTTTTTTTTGTAAACGGCATCTCGAGTTGCAGGCTGCTTAACCGTGCTATCCTGTGGATGCCTTAATAAATTTAGACCGGCCAGAGCTAGTAAAATAAGCGACTTTACACGCTAAGGGAATCTCGGCTTAGGGCGTAGCTGGAGGAGGACAGCAAAGGACAGGCTGGATCGGATTAGGAGATGTATGATTAGGTGAACTCGAAAGAGCCAGGGGAAAATAGAAGGAGGGAACTGAGGGAAGGGAGGCTTTCACTATAACTGGATGAAGCTGAATATCAGTATTTAACATGGAGCGACTTCCAATCTAACCTGCACCACCCAGTTACTGAGTACCACGATACCCAAAGTCAAAGCATGTATTTGAAATAGGCACAAAGGCACTTTTGAACGTCAAAGTTTACATTAAAAAAGAATTGATTCTAGTCGCGCCTTTTACAAGGTAGTTTCGTTTGGAGTATAGGTAGGTAATAGGCAAGAAACTCCACTCTTTTAATTAAAATGTTTTGAAATATTTTGTATACACAAGTTATTGAATTAAATGTGCATCTACAATAAAATTAATATAACACAAAAGGCAAAAGTAATTAAATATAAAGCAATGACAGGTAAATTAATTATGTGACAGATGCATGGTTCTCACATATTTTCGAATATTGCAAAACTAGATGTTAATAAAAATTATTGTTAATTACTTACTAATGCGAGAATTTATAGTACCTATAACAGAATGACATAGGTATTAGTTGTTAATTGATATTAATAAAATGGTCTATCTTTTAGTTTTTATGACATTGCATGCCGTAAGGTAGAATTTAGCGGAAACTTTTAGATTTACATTGTTGGCAATTAAATGAATCTGAATCAAAATGTCATCAATATTTTTGAATTATTTAACAAAATAAGCAACCAGTTTGATTTTTTCTAGAAACATTGTATCTTTCCAAAACCTATGGGTCGATCTTGAATTATTCATAGATATACTAGATTGTATAATAGATTTAACATTGAAGCTCATGTAGGGGTAAGACTGCCTAGTAATTTATATAAAGAGACATAACAAGTTATGTTATTGTTATTTATAATTTCCTATTAAATGATACAACTATTTTGTACGCCGAATAAGGCAAAACATGTTTAACCAGCAAAATTAAACTCTTCCATCTATATGTCAGCATATGTATCATGTCACACATGTTTATACAAATAAATGATCTTTATCTTTATGTAATGTGCCTATGTGCTAGTTATCATTCTTCTGCTATATCTGGATTCCAATTAGGTAATGTAATCTCGCGAGATTTTATACCTAGCCGAGATCTCGCGAGACTATAGAGTCAGTCTTCAATCTCAAGCTTTACGAGATCTCGAGAGATAGTTTTTTTTTACTAGATTCAAAATAAAATACTGTAACTAATATTTAGCTAAGTATGAGGTTATAATTTCAGTCTTTAAATAATATTATAGAGTAACCTTGTTAAATCAGCCTTCCGCAGTAGTAATTAGTATTATTAGATAAGTTGCTTTCTTTCCAATAACATCTTTCACAGAGTCCATCATCGGAGTCATGAGAACAGTGGTGGCCCAGTGGAAACAGCCGCGACTTACGAGTTGTAGGTCGTACGTTCGAACCCAGATAGGCGCTTTACTTTGTGAAAATTATTTCATCGCCACTGCTCTCAAAACGGTGAAGGAAACATCATGAGGAAACCGGCATGTCTTAGAACCTAAAATTCGAAGACATGTGACATCTACCACCTGCACTGGGCCCGCGTGGTGGATTACGGCCTACTCCCTCTCACAGAGAGGAGGCCTGTGTCCCAGCAGTGGGAAAATAATAGGCTGATTATGCTTATGCAGAGTCCATCCATCGTTTCTTTATACCTACATTTACGCTAGTACTAAAACAAAAATCTGGAATGTTCTCAACAGCCACAAGATAGGTTGATGAGATGTCAATTAAATCACGCACAGCGGTTCAGTTATACCTACTCGTAAATGAACACCGAGTTAATTTGCCTATGATTAAAATTCCGATACTAAATAACGTATAATGACGTAAACATTCGTTTTAATGTCATTTATTTACATTTACTTAATATGATTTCATGCTTGTTAATGAGTTGTAATAAAAGATAAACTCATTTAATTGGTTCGACATCTGTCAATTCTTAAATTAATAAGGTTGGAACTGACGTCATAACTGAATATTTGTAAAAATAAAATATTGGAGACCTTTGGATAACTTTGAAAATCCCATTTTACGATAATTCTTGAATGCTTAAAATATAATTTAAATTGTTGATATGAAGTTATGAACGTCATGTTTGCGTATAAATCCGGTATTTCCTGCAAGGTAATTTCCCAATCGAGTAGTTCTTAAGCATTATATTATCGCATCTCAGAAGTTAAATACATTTTGTTGATGGTTTGGGATATACCTACAAACATTTCCATCTGAATGAGTCATGCAGTAATATTATTTTATTTATATTCTTTAAAAAATAAAGAATCATACAAAATAGAGGATGCAGAGATTGTTTACTTTTAAATGACTGTCTTGTAGACTTAAGGATAGAGCGATGGACGTTGAAGTGTGACCATGATGGGTCATTGTGCAAAGATTTATGTACATATTCTAAAATATGTAGGTAATGAATGAGACTTTTGATATGGTGTACGTAAGTATTAAAAAAATGTGCAATTTTTAAATAAATTTGTATGTCGTAATTTTGCTCTGGCTCAACCTGTACCCAAATTGCGTAATACACAATCAAAAGAAATTTGAATCGTTTTGAAACAGATTGCTAATAAATTGTAGTAAGTAAGTTCGATAAAAATCTGCTCACCAATGTAAATAACGCAATGAATGTAGTTGAACTGTCAAAATCGTAATCGTTTACGAAAATGTGTTACACAATTAGGCTGCTGAGATGAGAAAACGATATAAATCACATTATTCTGCCCAACACAAACAAAAATATCCTATCCACAATAATGCATACATAACATCACGCCTGTAATCCCAGAAGGGTTAGGCAGAGGTGTACCTATAGTACACCCTGTACACCCACATTTCACCGTAATAGGGGTCGAGCCTATTGCCATGAACCGGGCACAATTCCAGACTCCGGATTGCTACTGAGAAGTTCTATTTGCTACGATCAGGACCTCCTGCTCAGCAGTAGCTCTTGCGACCACTAGACCAACGAGGCAAAAAATCAAATCAAATCAAACTACTTATTTCACATGAAACTACAGGGGCCCTTATGGAACGTCAGAAGCTAGGTGCACGGTTCCAATTGGTCGTTTCCTATGGAGAAGAGCCGCAAGAAACTCCACGGTTACTCTTTTAAAAATAATTGAGTTTTTCAAATTTATCTTCGGAATTCGCGCGTCTGCGCGTGAACAACGCTGATTGGTGAACGCTTTAGTTGTAAAGAATTTGACGCTTAGATGCGCTTCGACTCTGCGCTAGTATAAATTGACCCTTAGGGTAAGTATTGTCATCGCATAACCTGCCACATATTAAATGCCATTGAAGTTTTATTAGAACTCATTTTAAGATCACATTAAATGATAAAACACTCCTGACTCGTCAGAAGCCCCTACATGGATGACTGGATGAAATTATAAATAAACCTTATCTAACAAAAAATTCGTGTTATTGATAACGAGGAAGTGACTCAGTGACAGCGCCGTCGTTTAAAACATGACTAACTTTTTAAACTTTCGCATCGTCATCGAAAATAACGGGAGCAGGAAAGTAACGGAGACCGATGACGTATTTCCAAGTCTCGGTACGTCAAAGAATTTATTTTTAATTTCAGCACAAATAAAACTTTTCGCTATTGAAATGTTTAATTAGCAACATGAAGCCAATTAAAATATTACACAACATTCACAATTTACCCCTACACTATTTTAAGAAACTTAATACATACCATAATATTAATGATTATATTAGTAAATTCGAAAACAACAAAGCAAGCGTCAAAAATGCTCAAAAAGGTTGCACGAAGGCATTTCCTAATGCCAAGGTTTAATAAAAACTTGACATTACTTTTTAAAAGATTTGGTCATTGATGCTCGAAAAAAATGTTATGACAGCCATATTAAGGCTGCAAATAAAAAAGTGTTTTAGTTTTTTGTGACTCATTCATAATAACATGTCATTCTAAAAAAGTTTTTGTTATATTCCGGCCATGACAAAAGATATTAAACATTTTTAAGTCGATGTCTATCTGCAGGCAGATAAAATTAGTCACCAACTTGAGATAGCTATTATAAATTAAGTAGGTGTCTAAACATAAATCGTCACCTGCTTTTTGTGTACCTGTTGGTAAATATTTTGCCTGAACTTTATTAGATAAAGAAAGACATCAAGATTGAGAGATAGCGGAAACGTTTTAGGTAATGTGGCTGAGACCGCGATAATTTTGTGATAAAAGACTTAACTTAATAATTAGTCATAAAAAACACACCGTCAGTCACTTGGAAAACACGTTAAAAGTCACTTGTTTCCACAATGGCAACTCATCGCCGGCATTACTCGACCGCATGTCAAAATTTAGCAAAACTTTCTCACAATTCTCCATAACTACGAGAATACTTCTTGAACAGTTATTAGTCAAATTAATTGCAATACTTTACTTTAGAAACACGTCAGATAGACATTTTTACATAAACATATTGTAGGGCACTGTGGCGTTAGCTACAAGAAGAAACTGCCTGGCCTATTTTTTTTTATCTACGGCATCTTGTAGTTGACCTTGAGAGGTTGTGACTACTTAACCGGACTATAAGCCTTGCCTATTGACATCAAATTGTTTAAATATTGGAATAATAATCAACAAAACAGTGTGAACTGGGAGGGGTGGAGAGTGGTACAAAATGATCCCTCTAAGAGAAAACAGATATAAAAAGTACTTAGACAGTGCATTTTGTGAAATTGATAAGATACTGTAAGGCTAGGATATCGGTATATAAGTTAGTAAGAGTAGAATAGGATTCTATTAACAAGATCTTTAAACAGATAATGTTTTGTACCACTCTCTCTACCCGCGTTATACCTACACACTGATAAGGTATGTAAACCAATTAGAAATAGTTGTGTCAACAATTTGAGATATACATTATTAGCAATCTTATAATTTCGTAAGTGTTAGTACAGCCACAGAATACATAATAACCGTACAAGTTGGTCTAATGGTCGCAAGGGGTGATGCCCTATCTCCTCAAGGTCCAAGTTCCCCAAAGCATTTATTATAAATATTTGTATGACCTACAAATAGTTGTCCGGGGTCTGGGTGTCTTGTGTATGTGAGTTTTCATGTTTGTGAACGCACCCACGATACAGGGAGTAATTCCTAGTGTATGGCAACGTTTAAAAAAATAAAAAATAAGTAAGAGTTGTACGACTCTGGTTTGACCGAAATTGTGAATGGTACTGTACCATTCACGATTTCGGGCGAATCAATACTTACGTACATATTGTAAATTTTAATTGTGTCCATGCCCTGTCGGCTGAGAGTATGTCACGCTCACTCAAATGTCTCGCTGGTGGTGGCGTGTATGTTGGATCATTAAGTTCCCTTCAAAATTGTTGAGCTGAATGGTGCTGATCCATACGTCATGTTCGTGAACGGGCGCCGTCAGGGGGACTGGTCATCTCTTGGCTGCCATGGTTTTTTTTATTTTTTCCGATTTCTGTGTTTTTTTTTGTTTTTATGTTTTTCATTACGGTCGCCTTTAATGTGCGCGTCTTTCTACATCGTTCTCACATGTATAATTTCAACAAGACTGATGTAACAAATTTTCTGTAACAATATTAATTAATAGAGTTTCCATGGAGTTTCTTGCCCGTTCTTCTCCATGGATACCTACTACGCTTTGGAATGGGCTACCTACTAGCTTCATATTTCTTACTAACCGACTCCTTGACAATTCAAAAGTGTGTGTAAATGATTTAATTGAAAAAAAAACGGATTTGAGTTAGAGTTTGAGTTGGTCTAATAGTGACTATTCTGTGATGGATTGGCTAGACAACTGTAACCTGGAAACAGAATTGGAATTGTGAAGCTGTACGCCACAGAACGATCAATTTGGTAGAATCCTTGCACAGCGAATTTTATCGAAATCCGTTCAATGGTTTAGACGTGAAAATGTAACATACAGACATAGTGTTGCTTATGAATGTTATAATATTAATAGCTGACCCCGCAAACGTTGTTTTGCTTCTGTTTTTTTTTGAAAAATAGACGTTGGCTGATTCTCAGACCTGCACGACCATGCACACAAAATTTCATACAAATCGGTCCAGCCGTTTCGTAGGAGTTTGGTCACAAACATTGCGACACGAGAATTTACTAGTAGATTACTTGCTTCTGCCCGGAGATTCGTCCGCTTAGATGTCGGAAATTATCCCATGGGAACGTGCTACCTGGACCAAAAGTAGTATTTGCCCTTCCTCAAGATGCCATCCATCTCCTTGCCTTGGTAACATACAGACAGCTACTTTCGAATAAGTATGGATTAGTACGTATTTCAAGTTCAAAGGACATAGAAAATGTCAAACCATCCATAAGAAAGAAAGAAAGAAAAGAATGTTTATTTACGGTAAACATGACGCAGTGATCGAACACAAACACCAAAGAGAACAAATGGGGGGAAAATATGCGTCACATCCACGCAAAACGGCCCTCGCTCAGCTTAATGCTACGACCCTATGCGAGACAGAGCCCCAGCGCTGGTTTTCAGCGACAGCCGGCATCATTTATCCGGGGTCAACCCAGTACAATAATTATCGGGAACTATTTATACCCGGTTAGGAAGACTTTCACTCTGGACGCTTTCAATGATGTAACTAATATATTTGTAAGAACAATATTATTTAAAAGAGTGTCCATGGAGTTTCTTACCCGTTCTTCTCCATATGTACCTACTACGATTTGGAATGGACAACTAGCTTCATATTTCTGACTGACCGACTGCTTGACAATTCAAAAGTGCCTGTAAATGGTTTAATTGAAATAAATGCTTTGAGCCTTACATAATCATAATGTTGCCACTGCTGGGACACAGGCCTCCACTCAGTGAAAGGGAACGGGCTACAATCCACCACGTGTGCCTAGTGCGACTAGGTAGATGTCACAAGTCTTCGAATTTTTGGTTCTAGGCCATGCTGGTTTCCTCACGTTGTTTTCGTTAACCGTTTTGAGAGCTGTAAGTAAGTAATAATTTATTTACTAAAACACTTAACCTAGGTAACATCGGTGTTGTTTCAATAAAGGATGGGTATGGCTATTACAGATGAGTAAAATCCCCTTTTTTGTGGGAAATCAACAAATGACTTCTCCCGTTCTGGGTGGAGCGAGGGCGTGTCAGACTTTTACTGACTAAAATCCACCCGTGTTCCTTCAGTTGCCTGTGCCGGGGCCACGGTATCTCGGACAACCCGCGACCCCGGCAGGATGAGTAAGACTCCTGCCCTTCAAACTAGGAAAATCCTGCATCTTGAAGGACAGATGAAATTATTTACACAAAGTAAAACACCTGTCTGGGTTCGAATCCACGACCAAAGGTAATGGTCCTAAGTCGTGACCATTACCACTGAGCCACCACTACTTGAAAGAATTTCTAACACTACGCGTGTCGCGCGACGAGCGGTGCCTTTGTGTCGCGCCTATTTTTGGAACCTTATAATATTGACTTATAATATTACTTTGAGTAAATTTTCTCAAAACGGTGAAGTAAAAATCGTGAGAAACCGGTCAAAGAACCAAAAATTCGAAGCCAAGAGGCAACTACCAACCCGAACAGTGCCCGCGTGGTAGATTACGGCCCTCTCATCTCACCGAGAGGAGGCCTGTGTCCCAGCATTGGGAATATTACAGGCTGAATTTGTAACTGCCCTTCTGACCTGCACAACCTTGTTAGGTACTGGGTAAGACGATATTCCTTGATAAGACTGGTGGTCAGACATTTGGGCTTGTTATTAAGTAGGTACCCGCAACGAGGCACGCAGGGGTCTCGAGTCTCGATATGTAATGAATGGTCACCTATCTGCTAACCGACCGCGGAAGGCGGAGCTAAACTTCGATCGACCCGTATGGCTGTCGTCGTTTAGCCACGAGCCCCTCGTTATCGTTCATAAAGAAAAACCCAAAAACTAACACATTTCCAAAGTACATATGAGAGCGCCACTGTTTTGTTTTGAGTGTAAAGTTAGCAGTTTCTGTTACTCTCTATGAATCATAAATTCATAATATTGTTATCTTTCAGGTGACACATATCATTTCGTATTATTTTACGAAGCAAAAAAATGACGAACGACGACCTTTGTAATACAGGCAAGCTACGATTATGTGACGGTCATTAATACTTTACATCATTTTGTTAAGTCAGCGTATAAGGAATCTATCAAAGCCTTAGTTAGGGACCTATTTAGATATTTTTTTTGTTTGGGTGGGAAATCATCAAAGGACTTTTACTGACTAAAACCCACCCGTGTTCCTTCAGTTGCCTTTGCCAGGGCCTCTGTATTACTTTCGAAGAATTGGCCCTGTCGGACCCCGTCAATTACTGCTGACATCTCTTTGAGGCGCGCGTGGAACACGAAGTGTCGTCGACCCAGGGCTGGTCCTTACCGGACGGCGAGCTACCCATTGTTCGCCGTCCGCAAGCCCGCGCCAACGGTGGCCGGGAATCTGCTGGCGACTCACGACGCCCAGGGCGTCTCCTGCGGCGACTCACGACGCCCAGGGCGTCTCCTGCGGCGACTCACGCGCTCCACCTCCTCCTATATCTGAAGGCCAATTCTCATTCTTATAAAAACATTCTAATTCAAGTCGCAATCTCACCTCAGAAACACTCAATGTCATGAACTGCCCCTCAGATCGGTTTGCATTAGTTGAATTTTGGGCTAAATATTTGTTGAAGATTTTTTTACGAAGATGGGAAGAAAAAATAAATTCTTTAACGGATCAATGAAGCTTTGGCCGCTTAACAGACGGCCGGAGAACAAGAAACACTCAACGTGCCTGTTCAAGTCGGCCAGGCCATTAGGGATTATGTAGCTGAAGTCTAAGATATATAGACCATGACCCGACCCTGACTGCGTAACACACTTACCTACAAACAATAGCAATTTATTTTGATAGTTCATCAACATTAATTGTGTTATGATGTATTGTAATAGAATAGCAATAGATCAGAAATTTCCTTCAAAATCTACAATAAGATTGATTATTGAAAGTGTGTCGCAATTAGGCTGCCGGAAGCTGAGAAAAAAATTCAATCAGACTCAAGCAATAACGATACTCAATTGATTAATTTAATTTAAAAAAATAAAAATCATAATGCGTCTGAATCTCGTCGCTTTAGACATCGACGCAACATTTAATTGGCAATACGTTGTTTCAGTAACGCAATCTTTAATAACAGTGAAATTCATAACAACTCGCCACGCCAGATGACAATGCCAAGTGCCAAGTTACCGGCTGTCAAGGTTGAATCAACTGTACGCAACTATTTCTTAAAAAAATTCAATAGCGTAATAAAATTAAGTTATTTTTTTATAGTTTTGAACGAAAGAGAATAATGGCAACTGATTTGTTTTCATTTTTATTGTCTCTTTGGTTTAGTGCTACTGCTGAGCATGAAGTCCTGGGTTCGATTCCCGGGTCGGGAAAGTGTTGGTTAATCCAGCTGGAATTTCTCTAGCAGCCGGATTCTGAACTTGTGCGCGATTGATGGCAATCTGCTCTCCCCCCATTGCATGGGACTTAAACATAAGTCCACTTTCACACGGACGTAAACATATCGCAAACCTCCGAGGGTTGAAAATTCAACAGTTAATTTTTTCGACGAGCAGTTGACGCGACGCGAAGCACTCTGTTGGGTTGTCAACGCTCGGTTCAACACCGAGAGTTCAATATCAACATACATACATACATAAACTCACGCCTTCTTCCCATGGGGGTAGGCAGAAACCACAGAACGCCACCTGCTACGTTCCTTACATACTCCTTTTGCCTGGTTTACGTTCATACATCTGGTGCGCGAAAAAAAACCCGCCGCGATATTTTTCGTCTCTAACACCCACATTCTAAGTCAAAACCTCATGATTTCCTCGACTTGATTCAACCTCACTTAGGTGGTTTCTTATTCATATGTAGTTGCAATTTTACTCTTCATCTCAAACACTTTCTGAGTTTGAGTTGAGGAACCAACTGTTAAATATAAGTTATGTCGACAGCATCTACCTTGAGGCTTCCTTGAGGTAGTCAACAAGGAAGTGTTAGCTGAAACACGCGTATTTTATCCGTTTTTCATGAAGTCTTTTGAAGATTTTATTGAAAATTGACGTATTCGCGACGGTCAACTCAATTCACACTCATTCGAGAGATCTCATAATTTCCTTAATCTGACGGCTATAAATACCGATTTTTAGGGCTTCCGATGCACATCTTGAGGTCTTCTCGACAGGGTTGTCAGTCGAGTAGCTTTCGACTTTACGACTTAAATTATGGTTGTAAATTTGGGTGTAGATACCATAGATATAATTCCTATGGGATGGAGTTATTCCTCTGCCTAACCCTTTAAGGATACTGGCGTGATGTTATATTTTTCCGAATTTAGAATACCTAAGTACTTGTAAAATTATAGTACCTATACACAGGCAGTGAACTAGTAAACCTTTTTCCGTTATTTTGGTCCCACATTGGCCTCAATTTCGTTCATGACTTGGCTGCCTCCTTATTTATTTTACATGCGTTTTCATAAAAGGACCGACCATGCTTGACGTGAACGGACGTCCGGCATAGTCGAAATCATAATGTTCTTCTTTTTTTTATTGTAGGGATTCTCTGCCTCATTCATGGCTTTGATTACCAGTTCATCTCGCGACACCTAACATTTAAACCTTACATTTCTGTTCACCTTTAAAGGGAAGATGATTCATGATATTCAACAATTAGAGGCAGTTCCTATGTTGTAAACATATTCAACAAAAATAACAACTGGCTGCGAGCCATTTTTTATAACCTAGATCTATTTCATGCGGTGCTAATTTTGTTTTTAAATGAAGTAAAATACCTACCTATCGTTAATAGAGATCGGATAAATTCGGGCGCATGTTTAACTAAGGTGAGATGTTGGCTAATATGGAATGCGCTTCCTTACCTGATATTGTAAGGAATCTCGGGTTTTTAAAGTCGGTTTTATAGGTACTACACACCCGACTAGTTATGCATTGCCGGTGTTCCTGGCATCTCGTTTTTTTTTTACATAAAAATGTATTTTCAGGAGCTGGTTCCATACTTTCGCAGCGAAAATAACTTTAGGTCATCATAATTCATTTCACGAGCCATTGTTTGTGGCGGCATCTACACCACCACATGCGAACAACGCATCACACAGTCTTCAAACAAATCCTGCATCGCGCAATCAAAGTTTACCGCGCAGCTAGCATATATACAACTTTCCGACAACAATCATCGGGCAGTTGCCCACCTGATACGACATCCATCTGGTCGGAGAATTCTCCCTTTTCCGAAGAGTATGAGTGAACTTTACACCCTGTTCCTCATATCTCTTCACTGGTGACCCCGACGTGATCAACGTCAGCGCAGCCTCTTATCCCTAAATGTTTATTTCAATTATAAACACTTTATTTATATATATTTACGCAATTAAACAATTTATTTTAGTGTTTTTTTCCTTCCATTCATCTGCCTAGCCTGTTCCAGTTGCAGTGCCTGCAGTCAAATACCAATATTTTACATGCATAGCTGACTTCCAAAACCCAGTTACTGGTTAACACGATACCCCTTGGTAAGACTGGCTGTCAGACTTTCGACGACCTGTACCTAACGACTGCCAAAGATGTTCATCAACGAATGACAGTTCCGATGTGGCACGGCGGGGTTTTGGTATGTAAAGAGTGTCACCCATCCACGGACCGACCGCGGTAAGAGTAACTTAAGTTGATCATTCGACCCGTGCGGCTGTTTTTACTTTACTTCGCCTTTACATAAATTATACCTTATTTATTTATACATATAGTTTACTGTAGTGTGCACCGCAAAAGTGCATAACAAAAAAAAATACAACCTTACTTACCTTAGGTACAGCCCGCGAGGCCTAAGCTGAGCTTTGCATTTGTGTGATTATCAATCGCACCAATGTGGCCGATAGTTTAAACCAATCGCGCTCTAGGTCGACGTCACACCTACACTATCTCTGAATGCACTCACACTAATACAAAGCTCAGCTTAGGCCTCGCACACTGTACTTACCTACTCATCTGAAGTTATTTAAATTTAGGTAAACAAATAAAAGAGTAATATAAACCAATGAGATTTGTTCCCCAAGCAAGAAAACAAAGTCTACTTATTCTGAATATTTATGTTTCGACCTAGAACGACAACCTACCTATATAAATTTCCAGTTTTGTTTCCAGCTTATGACGACCTGAGGTAGTTCGCACGAAGTAATGTCTAGGCCCAGACCTAAAATAAAACCACAAACAAATTTAATAAAGGTTGTGCCATCAAAGTATTGCGTCACAGACTATGTACCAACATAATTACCAAGTTAGGTTTAGCAAAACAGCGTTTGAAATACATCCAAAGTTCCACAGAATCCACGTCATACACCCTTATTTATGTGACCTATGCCCTTTAGATTATTAACAGCGTTATAAACAATCCGCATAGAACGCAGATAACCTGCCCTATCCCCTTTGAATCCTAATCTTATCAAATTCATTTACATACATTGTTCTGCCTGACCTACTCGAATACTGCCTCGTTGGTCTAGTGGTCGCAATCGCTACTGCTGAGCATGAGGTCCTGGGTTCGATTCCCAGGTCGGGCAACGTGTTATTGGGTTTTTCTATTTGGAATTTCTCAGTAGCAGCCCGGAGACTGGATTTGTGCCCGGTAGATGGCAATAGGCTCGCCCCCTATTACATGGGACTTAAACATAACTGGCGAAATGTGGGTTTACTATAGGTACACCTCTGCCCAACCTTTCGGGGAAACAAGGCGTGATGTTATGTTATGTTACTCGAATACTTTGCACTCATATTTCATAGGTACCTGGTGATCAGCAGTGAGTTATGAATGAATACGAAAAAGTTTGCTTACTCAACTACAAAAAGAGGAAACGGAACCCATTCAGTTCTTTATTAGTGATCGATGCCCATACAGGATCAATTCGTTATCCGTCTGTCTGTCTGTCAAGACCCTTTTTGTCAGGGACGCGTGGATGTATCAAGTTGAAATTAATAACAAATACGTAGGTCTACGGTCCCTTGGAGCTCTAAGAAAATCAAGCATATAATATCAATGAAATAAAAAAATACGGTATTTTAAAAGACATATCTGATGTTGACGTAGAATCATGAAATTCGCAAAAAGCAAGGTCTCACAGCTCAAGTAGGAAAAGGAATAAGTCCAAAAATCCTTGATTTGTAGTTTCCACACTTTTTTTTGGCGATTACAAACTTACATTTGCAGCTAGATAATTAATTGATCGGGGTTCGAAAACTGTTGGCCAAAGGCCACAAAATGTGGCTCCTAAAACTGTTCACTATTTAAAATATGAGATTTACTTAATAATCACAAAGTGAATTCCAAATCACAATTTCCATGGTTTTAAAGAAACAATGGTCGTGCCGTCTCGCTAGCATGGTCTTTATTGCTATTATTAAATCCTTTACCATTAAGATCTACCTGCACGATAAATCCTGATATTGTAGCTGCGTTATAACTTTGTTTTCGCCTTGCGTTCTTTCTGAGTTCCTTTTTCTCGGCTCCCAAGGACCATAGTGTGATGTTGTTAAAAGAAATTTCCAAATTCGACTTGTAGTTTCAGAGATTAGCGCGTACAAACAAACAAACTCTTTAGCTTTATTATTAGTATAGATACTATAGAAAAATTACCAGTGAGTAAACTAGCAAAAATCGTCGAAATCTGGTTTTATGACGCTTATAGTTATTTAATTCGTTAAGTTATTTCTACGAGTGTTTGTCAATCAAACTGTGTTTGTAAATAAATAGGTCAAGATTTCAATAGCGTACTACCTAAAATTAATCTAATATCCCTGGTGGAATTAATGGCAATAAATCAATTAATCACACAATCGTCAACGTATGTATGGGAATTTGGAATAAGAACATACCTTTACTTTTGCATACGGCTTTTCAAGTTATCATTTACAACTACGAGTGCTAAACTAACTCGATACGAAAACTCATATCTCGTTCTTTTTCTTTGCTAATTCGACGATCTGTGTTTCTTATACAGTCCAGTACGTAGCTACACTGCGGGAAATAAATACAATAAATAAAATAGCTACACGCTATTGCGGCGTCAGAGGCGCTGTTCAGATCGTCAATGGACATTTGGAACTCTAGCAGATGGGACAAAGTCTGTTCAGGATCACCGCACTCGCTCTGGAAATTATTGCCAAATTGTTTGCAGTTGGCTACTTGGGTACGCAATCAATTCAGTGATTTCAAAATAGGCCACTGTAGTTCGAGACTGGGAGGAAAGTGTTTTTGGGGCTTTACGAAGTCTTTGGATTGCTTATGTAGAGCGTACTCGCGTGGGCGCGATGAATCGGTGTACGAGCTTTAATCTACCCGGAGTAGTCGTGTATTTGCAGTCCCCTCTGCAATTCTCTGACAATTCTATTCCCGATTTGGAAATCGAATTCTTGGTTCTTTCCAGCCCGCATGCGTCGCGTCATCCCTTCGTAGGACAGGTGTTGCTATTCCTACTAGCGGAGAGCCGAGTCGGTTATGAGCAGCCCGATATTATCCGACACGTCTCATTTAGGCCAGTATCTACATGCTGGCGTGAGAGGATCGTCGGTGTCACACTGGGCTTTATATGATTACCTATATAAGTAGTAGATCTATTAGAATATAGAACCGTGAGATAGAAGTGGACGCAGCGACCAAAATATCGTCCGTCGAAAAACATTTCGGAAATATCGAACCTTTATAGGTTCGTCGGAAAAAAAGGTTCATATGAACCTTTTTTCTTAAGATAATTCTGACCTCTGAATAAATTAATCCTTACAATTTAAAGCGATCAGCAATCAAAGAATGTGAAAATTGATTGAGTCGCTCAGTTGAGGTCTTGATTGATTCTTGAAGAATTAATGTGCGAATAATTACGAAATTTATTATTAAACTTTTACATCATCGGGTATTTGCATATTTTGGCTTTTTATGCACGTGATGAAATTAACAATATAAAGTTTCATGCCAGTGTGATATTTAACATCAGACAACTACAGTGCAATCATTTGGGGATTAATGTTTTAGAAGTTGGGTATATCTAAGTAGGTAGGTGCCTTTTACCTACTATTGGATTTTATTTTTATTTTTTATTGTAAGGAACAGCAAACAGTTACATTATGAGAACTTACAACTAATTTAACAAAAACAATTTTAATAATAATATAGGGTTTCTCAGGTGGGCCAAAAGGAGAAATTCAGCAAGACGTAACACCGAGTTCAGGTGACCTATCGTTGAAATAACTGAATACCAAAATGCATCCATTGTGACTGTTAATATGATGAATAATAATAGCCAATAAAATCCTGAACATTGGAATTTAAATGGAGTTATAGTTAGGTGATAACATCGCAGTCTCACCAAATGCATGGATTTACGATGAGCATACATTAGAATTTAAAAAAGTTGTGGGTACTTAAAGCTATCGAAAATACCGTCTCCGATCATCCTGAAATTGAGTTTTTCCATAAATAAAATTTCCGTAGAGCCCGGAGTCTGGATTTGTGTCCGGTTGATGGACATAGGCTAGCCCCCTATTACATGGGACTTAAAACATAACTGGCGAAATGTAGGTGTACTATAGCCTACGTACATCTCTGCCTGCCCCTTCGGGTATTACTGGCGTGATATTATATTGTGTACAAAAAAAAGTTTCGTAAAAAGTAGACGAATTCGATGGTAGGTGTGACAAATTAGAGGAAAATTTAAATTTAGTATTATTAATTTAGTTTTGTACTCTCAAAGTTGGTCAGTCACATGAGAGCTCAAGAAAGAACAGCAAGCTCTCAACCCCCAACCGCCCTGAAATGTCATCAAATGCAGTCGATGTGGCTGAAATCGTATTTATTGATTTACGTGACATAAATAACTAAAGGTATTTTTGATGACATATAAAAAGAAAACTGACTGTGGATGTATGATGATGTGGTGTGGAGTAGGTACCGTGAAGGCTAGATTGAATATATGACTTTATAACTGTCTGGTGATTTGATTATTTTGTATATGGCAATCGCAAATGACCTGCAATGGCGACTACACAATGATGGGTCGTTGAGCTACATGATCACTGATGAATGCGTGCCGTCTGTTGGGGCAGGTCAACTCAAAGCTGCAATGGCTCTTTCTTCAAAAGGCCTGTCCAGACATGGCCTGCATTATTAGACTTACATAAAATCCTATTAATACAATGTTTGGTCTCTAAAAGATACCATAACTCTGAGTTTCTCTCAGCATTTCTTATCAGGAATCAGTCAGCTAGGAAATGCCAAAGTATTGATGTGTAAAAGTGTCTTAGACGATCTACTAAAATTGTTTAATTTCATTTCAATGTAGTAAAATATTTCTAAGCACTTAGTATTTATTATTTAATGCAGTGAGTGGTGATACCTACTGGAGAAAGGCTGACAATGGATAAGTAGGTACGTGCTATAGCTCGTACCTACATATCCAAAGCCGTAGGATCGGCTCTAAACACATGAATCATATTAATTCGCTTATTCCTCTCGTCTGCAATTTCTACATATTGGCACGTAGCTACGTGATCAAAAAAGATAATAAATCATCAAAGATTACGTGTGACTAGAGCTGGATTTTCCCTTGAAATCGCCTTTCCCTTCGCCCTCGCCCTTGAAATCGGGTTAAAAATGTATCAAGCAAGCTCCAAACCTACTGAACCGAACCCCTAATGCCCGTTTTCTGAGATATTCTAAAACGCAGTTTATGTTTTTTTTAAATGCGATATTGCTATTTATTTCTAAATCTGCACACAGTATTTCAAATCTTGGTGGCACTTTCACGGCGTCGTCAGTGGCAGCGCAGAGGTCACTTTGATTCGCAAGATGCACTGAACATAAATAGGCAAAGTGTCACCCACAGATCACAGGAACACTTCTATTTATTTCGTATAAACGAAAAGTTATGAATAATTTAGTCTTAAGAGAAAGCTTTGTTGAATAAATAGCCATTCAGAGTTTATGCGAGGACCTCAATAATCAGCATAAGTGCCCGAGTTAACCGCCCAAACATCCAAATTCCTCTCTAATTGAACTAACAGCCAGTTTTCCTTGGGTGCTTACTGTGTTTAGGTTCGGCATGTCGACTTAAATGACCTTACTTCAAATGCAATCGTTGATGCAAGTTAACATTTTTGCAATGCAATGGCCGTTAGCCGGCGCTAGTGCAAGAAACGTACGAAATGTGACGAAATTAAGTGGATGATGCGACGTTTGTAAGGATGAAAGTGATGAAATTGTATTATAGGTCGTGCCCATGAATCAGACAGTGAGTCTGGTGGTACTGTGATAGGCATGAAGGTTTGTTATGCAATAAAGTATATAATAAACAAATAAAGTAGAAAAATGTTGACTTTCTTTACCGAACTAGGTACTCAGGTTCTGTAAATTAAAAAATAAAACAAAATATACATTTGGACAGATCAATCTGTCGAAACTGTTACAAGTAAATGGAGAACTCGTCGTGGGTCAGTCAAGTCCAATCATACGAGGAACTAGGAACTTAAGCTGCCAACTTTAGGTAATATTTATAATACTTACCTACCTCGGATTCTAATAGTTTATAAAGTACTCTTAATTAATGAAATAACAAAAAAGTGTCTTAAGAAACCGAAGCTCTAGAGTAGGTACCTACACTTTTATAGTGGTTTGCAGTTTCATAGGGTTCAACACGACCCCCGGCGGCGGCGGTCTCGGCGGGGTAATTGCGAACACACTATCAGTAGTAATCGCTTTCATTTTGACAGTTCAACAACATTCATTGCGTTATTTACGTTGTTGAGGAGACAAATTTTTCGAACATAATTATGAAGCGATGCATTAGCAATATCCTTCAAAATGATTCAGATTGTGATTAATAGTTTGTTGCGCAATTAGGGTGTCGGGCAGGTGGCCCGTGTTTCTCTATAAATTTGGTTAAAGGAAATAGGTTCATAAACATGTGACAATCCTGCGAAATGTGGGTGTTCTGTAGACCTCTGTATTCGCTGCTCTGTATGCTTGTACGGGCAATACTTACAAGCGTATTGTTATATAATGCCATGTAGAACATTACGACATCTAGACATTACATACGCGTCAAAAATGAGGATAGCTGTTGGCCTTATTATGCAAAAATCTTGACCTTATTATAAATCCGTAACGCTCAATCCATTCTTGTAAGGTTACCAATAACGCTCAAATGCTATATTACTCATTGACCCACTGCCTTAGAAAGAAACGTGTCAGAATCGTTGTGCATTCTTTTTTCGTTCGAATTTTGAAATAACGATGCTCAATTGTAACGTTAGCTGTTGACATCAAGCTATCGTTAGCATGTTGGTAAAGATAACTACTAGTTTACCAATGGTTTGGTCAATTTTTTAATTACACACTACAATCAATATATTTTGCTAGTAATTACAAAATCGTTTTACGTATTAAGGTCTTACGTTAGACTAGTAACGTGTTATGCGTTAATAAGAGTCAGTAAACTGGTATTAATTATCTAAATGTACCTAATATAATGGTTGTGTAGGCTGAGGCTACGAATAAGAATAGGAAATATGTAGAGTAGGTACCTATGTAGGTAATTCAAAATCTTTTTTTTTCATCTTTCTCTAATGTATTTCTCTATAGATATAACAGAGTTTTTAAACCTTAAAAACAGTTCTCATATAACTACGGTACTTACTTAGTTCGTTAAACGTCATCATAGTTAGTAGCCTCCACGAGTCAAGAAATGGCGCAGCCGCACTCTTGGCAGACCTGCGTAAGAAAATCTCATTAAGTTCGTGAAATATGAGGGAACATCAACATACAAACAAATAAAACCGCCATATTTCCAAGTCCGGAAATGTTATTGAAAAAAAGTGCTTTACAAACCCAATGTTGCTTCTTTTATCTATGACTAGACTTCATACCTTCAAGCTCAACAGACAATGAAGGTGTCAAAAAAAAACACCCTTTTAATTTATTTTTTTTAAATTTTAATAAATGCTCGAGGTAGTGGAAAAGAAATACACAAATTGTCAAAGTTGCAACAAACAAACAAAAAACTTGCCGACCCCTTTGCGTAAATCAGGATTCAGGCGTGATATTATGTTCAGTTACAGAGAGCCTGTTATATGTTGGCCGGCGGTACTGTACGTACCTAATGCGTTGAATATTGGCAATCCCAGGAGGTTTTTAATACAATATCCCAATGTTTGGCGGTTTAAACCTTCCCAATAAATAATTTTGCAAGCTATCGTTTTGGTACCACTAAATTAACGCGATGACCATGAATGACTACGATTAAGAAACCTTGATTTTCGATGGCAGATGTGAGTATTTTCCTGTGCATGTTATGTGCCTGCTATTTAATGTAGGCATTGAGAAATATAATCATTCAATGAATTTAGTGACACGAAATTGCAAATGTCGGTATGTATGTTTTTAAAATAAAAATTCTAAAAAGACAATAGAAGAAAATTTAATCCGAACTTTAAATTACTTTTTAATGAATGAGGACGCTTTTGAAATATCAGTACAACAGTAATTAACTTACAGCACAGACATTTAGAGAGTAGCAGACCAAACATTCCAACATGGTGTATTTACAGGACCGTACTGAGGCGGTTGCCGCCGATATACTTACTGAAAATCCGCGAAAATCGATATTCTCGGGTTATAAGGAGTGTAGAATACCAATAACTAACCAAATACCAAAAACTAGATAGATTGACAAAAAAAACTCAGCTCTGCAGCATAAGCCGTTAGAAAAATTCTGCCGCCGTTATAAAAGTAATTTAACTGATTTGGAGACAGCGCGTTTAGTATACTTTAGTTATTTTCATAGTGCGATATTCAACCAATTTTTGTTTTATAAAAAAGGGCAATTCGTTCAATTTTTATATTAAGTCCCAGAAACTCCCTCAGAGACAAATTTAAAGAGATTAATGTAATGACTGTGCCCTCTCAGTATAACTATGAAAATCTTTTGTATGCACATAAAAATATTAATCTGTTTAAAAAATACAGTGATATCCATAACATACTCGTAAATACTAGGAACAAACACAAATTTGCTGTTCTCACTATCAGACTCAAGCAAATAGGTAGCTCGTTTAAACGGCAATGTATACGTTTTTATAATAAACTTCCTAGCCATATTCAAGAACTAAGCCTTAATAAATTCTAATTATTATGCCAGAATCAATCAAGCAATCAATTTATTTAAACAAAACAAAGGATTGTAGTACACGTTTAAAATACCGTTTTACAAAATAAGTACAAACTTGTATTTCTACAAACGTGTGGGTGAGCACTGCTCTCCTAGCTAGGTTATGGTAACCTGTGTTAACGAGAAGCAGTCCGGTCCCCTAAGGTACAATGACGTAAAAGTTACATAGTGCTTCTGATGTTATTAATACAATTTCGAAGAATTGAGTAAGACATTTTAAAGTTTAAGACTGTTTTGATTTCATTGAAATAAAATAATATAATTAAAGTTAAATGTGTGTGTGTGTGTGTGTGTGTGTGTGTGCGTGCGTGTGTCTGTGCTTGTCCATGTTCAACACCTATGTTAAGATATTTTCAGTTTCATCATATGACCTGCTTTGGAGGTACGTTTGTACAATCTTTTTGCATTTGTAATACGGTAGACCGTAGATTTGACACTCTTCGTTTATTTTGTTGTAAAGAAACGGACCAAGAAAATGAAAAAATCTCTTGACAAAAGTTGAGCGTACGCGCGGAAGGGTGCACATCCCATCTTTTCGACGTTTACTACGTTTTTTATTTTCTATTATTCGGTATGGAGTGCAGCGGTGTTGCAGAATGACAGTTTGTAGTATGAAGTGTTGCCGAACATTTAACAGTTTGCAGTCATTGTATAGTTGATCAGTTGGAAACAGAATAGGACGAAAACTGGCTACTTTTAATATGGCTCTATGTACTACTTCTAGCGGCTTGAGGGTGGTTTTAGCTGCGCGGCCCCAACAAGGAATGCAATATGTTACGATGGATAGGCAAAGTGCGAAATAGACATTACGTATTATAATGGGATTGGCAATATGCCGGAGAGTTTTAAAGATGTTTATCAGTTTGCGAACTCGTCCAGTTAGCAGACCAATATGAGACTTAAAGTTGAGATGCCCGTCCAAGACTTTTCCAAGGTATCTGATGCTTTCAACAGAGGTTAAAAGAGGGCATTGACATATTGAACCCTGTATTTGAGGATGACCAGTGTGAGCTTTGATCGAAATTGGAGTCTTTGGCTGAGAGACCGAGCTCTTAGAATAAGTCAGAAATTTAGTTTTGGAGGTGTTAAGGGTGAGAGTGTGGGAATTAAGCCAATTTAACGCCACATCAAAGCCTAGCTGAGCTTGCTGCTGTAGTTGTGACCAGGAATCCGCAATGAAGGTTATTGCTGTGTCATCTGCAAAGGATTTTACCTTAGCATTAACGATATTGAGATCACATAGGTCATTAATGAAGATTAAGAAAAGAGTCGGGCCCAAAATGCTACCTTGTAGGGACCCCGTAGTGAATTGAAAGCTCGTCGCTGTAATGGCCATCGATTCTGACTTTTTGCGAACGATTGGAGAGATAGCTTGGAAAGAGATCCAGTTGATGCCCCCTGACGCCTATTTTCTCAAGTTTGATTAAGAGTGTAGATACGGGAACAGTGTCGAACGCTTTTGCGAGATCTAGAAAAATAGTAAGGACCTTTTTATTTTCATTTATATGATCAATGACAAAGCTGGTTAGGTCAATAACTGCGTCGCAGGTTGACTTATTTTTGCGGAAGCCATATTGTTGTTGCGAGATTATCTTGCAATGATCCAGGTAACTAACCAATCTTTTGTTAATCAAGCGTTCAAGAACTTTGTATAAAGCGGTTAATACAGCTATAGGACGGTAGTTATTCGGCAAGGTTCCGTCACCCCTCTTGAAGATTGGATAGATTATTGTCTTTTTAAAGGAAGTTGTAAAAACAGCTGTTTCAAAGCAAATATTGAACATATGGCATAAAATTGGCGCCAGAGTGGTGGAAAATTTATGTAGTATTGTAGTCGAAATGCCATCCAAACCAGTACCAGCATGTGGTCGCAGTGAATTTATGATAGATATAATTTCTTCCGGGTCAGTTTTATCCAAGACAAACGATAAAGTTGGTATAGAACTGTTTTGTGGGGTAGGTGGTTGTTGTGAAGGCCTCGTTTTTATAAAGTCTTAAAGTCTATGTTCAAAATTGATGCACCAAGTGCCTCATAATTGAGTTTTCCTATGTTCTAACATAGCAAAACTCAATTATGAGACGTAGTGGTGATAGGAATACGTTTGCTTTCCAAACAAAGTAGTGAAGAACCATGGTCGGTTACCGTAGACTCATAGACAAATGTGAGAGCGGGTGACCTTGTTCTCAGAATAATATGGTCCAGGCAATTTTTGCCCCTGGTTGGGAGGGTATGAGCTGGAAGAAAACCATGAAAAGCGAGGGCATTCAAATACTCAAGGGACCGTGTATCAAGAGAAGAAGGTTTGATGTCAAGATTTAAGTCACCTGCTATCACAACTGTCCCGATGGCATGGAGCGATGAAAGTATGCGATTGAGGGCGGAGAGGCGGAATGCCTATTATATTTAAGGTTTTAAGGTCTGGCAGTTTGAGTAATTTATGCGGCCTACCCAAATGTCCTTTCTTTGGTAATGTTCGTCGAATCGTTTAGCTCCTTTTGTTCTGTGTTGAGCTGCACGACAACTGACAAATGCGTGCACTGACTGGACAGGTCCACTCATTCTGTGTGGTTCTTTCCTCAAAAGATCATTTCAGACATCAATCCACATGGTCTTCACATGACCTGACCAAGATTATGTCTGGACTTTAAAAGAGACTGTGACCTATGAGTTTGTTTCGGCCTTTCTTCTCAGAGTAGTCAGATAGGAAACGCCGATCCCATATAGTTTTTAAAATATGATTGACGTGTAGAAGTGTTTTTACAAACCTATTTACAGAATATAAATCTAACGAATATAACCACCCATACGTTACGGTGGTTATTGTAAAAGGTGACTCACCACTCAACCACTGTGTGCCCACCTGATAATGCTACTGACCACCATCTTCAATGGTGCTCTGAGCAATATCATCTTCCCACAGGCATGCAAAGAAGCCACCGTCATCGGTATCCCGAAGCTCGGCAAGCCAAAGCCGGAACCTACGAGTTACCGCCCCATCAGTTTGCTCAATGTCCTCGGCAAAATCGATGAGAGGCTTATTTATAAGCGTCTCAGCGACTACGCCGAGACAAAAGGCCTCATCCCCAACGAACAGTTTGGTTTTAGAACCCAACACTCGTATCGTCGAACACATCAACTTCGGTTTCCAACGAGGTTTGATGACAGGTGCTGTTTTCTTCGACATAGCGAAAGCGTTCGACAAAGTCTGGCACAACGGCTTATTATATAAGCTGTACCAACTGGGTGTGCCAGATCGTCTCGTGCTCATCTTACAGGACTTTTTGTCGAACCGCACCTTCCGCTATCGCATCGAAGGAGCGCTATCCTCCCCCCACCCTATTCGCGCAGGAGTCCCTCAGGGCTCTGTGATCTCTCCTCTAGCATTTACGCTATTCACCAGCGATATGCCCAAGTGCAGTAAGGCGCAGTTGGCCCTGTTCGCAGACGACACGGCCATCTACTACACCGGCCGCGAACCAGACTCGATATCTCGCATTCTCCAAACCCAAGTCAACAAGCTTGGCGCTTGGTTTAGAAAGTGGAGAATTGAAGTAAATCCCGACAAAAGTCAAGCGGTTCTATTCACGAAACCGCGTCATACCCCCTGCCCCCCTCGACCGATCACTATGTTCGGCAAGCCGATCCCTCGGGAGAAGCGAGCCAAATATCTAGGTGTGATTCTCGACGAACACCTCTCTTTTTCAGAGCACATTAAGGCGGCTCGCTCGCGCGCCGCCTTCGCTCTAGGTAGACTCCACTTCGTCCTAAATGTACGTAGCAAATTGTCACTAAAGTGCAAAATGCGTATCTACACAGCGTGCATCCGTCCGATCATGACGTATGCCAGTGCAGTCTTTGCACACCCACCGCTTCAATCCCTATCGCTTCAATAGAATGCAGACCCTCCAGAACAAGTTCCTCCGTAGGATTACAGGCTCCCCCTGGTACGTTCGCAACGAAATCCTCCACGTTGACCTCAGGATTCCCACTATCCGCCAGTTCATGAAACGCATTTCAAAGCGTTTCTTCGAGACCGCCGCGAATCACCGCAACCCTCTGGTCGTCAAGGCCGCTAGCTATATTCCCTCCTCCAACAGTCATGTCCGCCGTCCCAAGCATGTCCTCACCGATCCCGATGACCATATAACTCTAATCCAGGAGAGCAGTAGGGCCACCAGTACAGTGCACAAACACAGACCGACATTCCGACCTCGCTGCCGAGGTCCCTCGCGAAGACCCCGAAGTAACTGTCCTCCCCGACCCTTGCTCGACGAAGTGCCAGCCCGCGCCGTAGCTGAGCCTGTAGCTTTAAATTCCCCAGATAATAATAATATAATCCAGATCCAGCCTGTCCCATCTTGCTGTACTCCCGTCAGCGACGCCCTAAGCCGAGGTCCGTACCCCACAGGGGGTGCCCTTAGCGAGTGTTCGCTTAGTAATGTAAGTAGTTTTACGCCCCTGGCTGGAGGCTTTGAGTCCGCTTAAGGCAGCCACAGGATAGTCCGGTTAAGTAGTCACGACCTCTCAAGGTCAACTACAAGATGCCATACCCAAAAAAAAATGCCTGAAAGCTTGTTTATGAAAATATCAGGAATTCAGATAATGTATTTAGTGAATATTCATATAATTTTATTTTAGGTACTTGTATTTTTTTAAGATGGTTTTTTGAGACTAATAATTCGTCGCTGAGCATTCGTTCATTCTATGAAGATGATGTTGCATAAAAATATGCCGTCGCGGGATAAACAAGCTATGCGTCAAATTTTGTATATGCATGTGTCAGTGTAAGAACAGGTGACAGCACGAGATACTATTTACGACTTGTCGAAAAGCAAACAAATGATAAAGAATCATGTCCATATAAATAAATATAACTAGGGAATAGTGTTTTGTCTGCTATTCTTTATTTGTGTGTGACTTAAAGTTACTTTAGTTAATTATTTCATGTGAAAAATTAACTTACTGTATAATTACATGTATCGAGAATGTCTTCCAATTTAGTTTGTCTATGGCAAAAGCAAGTATCCAGTGTCAAGTTTACCAACTAAAAAAGTTCCACAATTGTTTATTGTTACTTGACAATCAATCATGGCGAGCACGTCGAGGTCTGTTTTTCTAATTTATTTTATTCCTGTTTCGTTTTATTAAATGACGATATTTATTTAATGTACAGCCGAATATCATTAATATATACTATGATATTACGTAAGTTTACGATGGTGCTAATAAAGTGTAGCAAGAGAGCACGGCAAAGTTGTTTCCCAAAGATTTGATTTCTACTTGTTGATGAATGATGAGCCTACTTTCTTTTGTGGTTTTAGGATTGAGACGAATAAGGTGGTGTGCTATGCGCACCCAGATGCACCTCTTATCGAGGATTACAGGGCTGGGGATATGATATGCTCGGAATGCGGGCTGGTAGTCGGCGACAGGTACGTAACAAAATGTTTGTTTGGCAATATTTACGAAACGCACTGAGCTTTCCACCACTGATGCCGTGTCGTAATAATAACAAAGTTGCTGAACTAATGCGAGTGATGTATTTGATTTCTATTATTTCGAGGTCAATAAATAATTGACTAATTTGTGCAATGGGGAAACTTGAGAATTGCGCATAGGAACTGACAATTAAAGAGCTGTTTTGATCACACACAAATATGCAAATGAACATTACTTGTGTCTAAGAGTAGAACAATGTAAGAATCACCTTTTATTTTTAACATTTGTATGCCACTTTCTGCAGAAGTAATTGCTTGTCAAACAACATTTTTATAACATATGATCATATTCTGCATACTCTGAGGTAACTTATAATAGAGCTTATCTATGCATACTTGTATGGCCAGTATTTGCATTGAAATTAGGACACTGTTATTGGTATAAAAATATATTATGATGCAGCAATAATGTCCCATACTTCTCTAAAAAAACAGATATTTTTTATTATTTGAGGTTTGTTTTTACCTAGCATTAATATTATTATAAAAATTTCAGAGTCATAGATGTGGGTTCAGAATGGCGTACATTCAGCAACGAGAAGTCAGGAGTTGACCCATCTCGTGTTGGTGGGCCTGAAAACCCACTTCTTTCTGGTGGAGATTTGTCCACAATCATCGGACCAGGCCGAGGCGATGCCTCGTTTGACAGCTTCGGAGTATCAAAGTATCAGAATAGGAGGAACATTAGCAGCACAGACAGGGCTCTGATCAATGCCTTCAGGGAAATTAGCACTATGGCAGACAGGATTAACTTACCGAAGACTATTGTTGATCGTGCCAACAATTTGTTCAAACAGGTATGGCAATAGCAAGTGTTCATCCAAAGGAAATCAATAATTTGCTGTGTACCTACCTTTTGGAAGTGGTGCCTAGAATCAGTTCTATTTTTAATGTAAATGTTGACGTTCAAAAGTGCCTTTTTATGGGCCTATTTGAAATAAATGCTTTCACTTTGACTTTGTACTTGAGAGCAGCTAATGCCAAAATTTGTGAATTAAGAAAAAAGAAAAGTAAATGTTTTCTGCAAGCAATGCTCTCTTTCACATGCGCCACCAAGGTTATGTTTGTGAAAAAAATTGAATCATGTTCAGTATGTATTGCTGAGTCAGTTCAATATCTTGTTTATTATGAAAAAAATATGTCCTTCATAATTGTGGAATTCTAAATTTCAAAAACACTGCTTTAGTTATGCATAATAACTGGAAAATAAGGAAAAATAAATATTCAATAAAGTCAAAGTCAAAGTCAAAGCATTTATTTCAAATAGGCCCATAAAAAGGCACTTTTGAACGTCAAAATTTACATTAAAAATAGAACTGATTCTAGGCGCCACTTCCAAAAAGTAGTTTCGTATGGAGAAGAAGTGGCAAGAAACTCCACCGTTACTCTTTTAAAATGTTTTACAATATTTTGTATACATTAATTATATTTCTATATGTGAAGACGATGCACCAAGAATAAAAATACTATACCACTATTGGTACAAAAAAAATAAAAATAAAGCAAAGGTATATAAATTAATCACGTGATAGGTACATTGTGCTCACATATTTACAAACAATTGTAAAAATATATGATTTTCCTAAAATATTAACTTGGAATAATACAGTGTGTGAGTAAAGTAAAAATAACCAAATATACAATACAATAAGCAAATAGTATGATTTTGTCTAGCCTAGAGATCTCTAGAGATTGTATAGAATCTAGAGATTGTCCTATGGAGCAGGACCAGCATGTTTCCAAGCATTCTTATCAAGGATATAATCTTCTAATTTGTAATATGCTTGATTACAAAGCGTTTTTTTAACATGAGTTTTAAACTTTCTTTCATTTAATTGCAATATTTCACCAGGTATTTTGTTGTAACATTTAACACAGTACCCCATAAAAGATCTATGTACTTTAGATAGTCTGAAAAATGGTTGATCTATTTTATTTTTATTTCTAGTGTTAATATTATGTCTATCACTTATTTTATTAAATAGATGCAGATTTTTTCTAACATACATAATATTTTCATAAATGAACTGGCAAGGTACAGTCATTATATTAATCTTCTTAAATAGTTCCCTAAGAGATTCGCGGCGACGTAGATTGTAAATGGCTCTGACAGCTCTCTTTTGCAAAATAAAAATGGATTCAATGTCAGCAGCCCGACCCCACAGTAAAATGCCGTATGACATAATGCTGTGGAAGTAGCTAAAATAAACCAAACGCGCGGTTTCAACGTCTGTTAACTGTCTTATCTTTCTAACAGCATACGCTGCCGAGCTTAGTCGCCCCGCGAGAGATGTTATATGGGGTCCCCATTGTAACTTCTCGTCTAGCGTGATTCCTAGGAAAACCGTCTGATTACTAAATTCCAGTTTTTCTCCGTTCAATATGATGTCACATTCGCTACTTCTAACATTAGGTAATTTAAATCGAATGCATTTGGTTTTTTTCTCATTTAGTACCAAATTATTTACCGTAAACCAATCTTGGACCTGAAGAATAGAGTTGTTCACGTCGTCAAGATTTTGTGACCTTCGATCTATTTTAAAGATCAATGAAGTGTCATCTGCAAACAACACCATCTTCGGTTGATTTTGAAGTAACTGGGGTAAATCATTAATGTAGACTAAAAAGAGGAATGGACCCAATATCGAACCTTGAGGAACACCCATTGATATTTCAGACCCTAATGAGTTTGTGCCGTTTATTTGTACTTTAACCTTTCTGTCTTTCAAGTATGATCTTAGCAAATCAAGAGCTTCATTCCTAATCCCATAGTGCTCCAGTTTCAGCAGAAGTGTCTCATGGTTTACGCAATCGAACGCCTTAGAGAGATCGCAAAAGATTCCAATGGCATCTTGCGATTCCTCCCAGGCGCTAAAAATGTTCTTTATTAGGGTGACACCGGCGTCAGTGGTACAACGTCCTTTAGTGAAACCGTACTGATGTTCATGCAAGATGGAGTTTTTATTAAAGTGACGTAACATTTGATTGAGCATCAACTTTTCAAACACCTTACTGAGAACTGGCAGAATTGACACGGGCCTATAATTATTGAGCTCTTTACTATCACCGGATTTGAACAATGGGATCACTTTACTATGTTTCATAAGATCCGGAAAGACTCCTTGGTCCACACTGGTGTTAAATATGAAAGCTAAATAGGGCGCAAGGGTTTCGATGAGAGATCTACATACTTTTACAGACATTCCCCAGAGATCTTCTGTTGATTTAATTTTAAGATCTTTAAAAGCTTTTATAACAGCTTGGGGGTTTGTATGCTGAAACTTAAACGCCAAAGGGCATGGTTTTACATTATTTTTAAGTAAGGCAGCAGAAAGCGCGGGTGAGGAATTTAAATCTTCAGTAGTTTTAAGTGGAACATTAACAAAAAAGTTTTCAAATTCCTGAGCTATATCTACATTTGAGTTGATGGGGCCACGTGCAGTCACTAAATTAAATTCAATATTACGCTGTTTTTTCCTACCTGTTTCATTATTTATTATTTGCCAGGTAGTTTTTATTTTATCATCAGCTGATTTTATTTTATTACTAATATATAGAGCTTTAGCTATTTTGCACACATTTTTAAATAATTTTGAATATCTTGCAACATACTGATGAAAGCTTGTATGAGTCACATGTTGCTTTAGGCCATAAAGTTCAAATAGATTTTCTCTACTTTTACGAATGCCAGGAGTGGCCCAATCACTAAATAAAAACTTTGTATTAATAATTTTAGTCTTTAGTGGAAAAGTTTTATTAAATTGCGTGTTTAATAGTGAAAAGAACTCGGCGTAGTACCAATGTTTTTCATGTTCGCATTGTATTGTTTAGCCTATTTACAAGAATATTTTGGGTGATGAAATACTACTGTAATTTCCATTTGAATGTTAATTTTCACACGTAATTGTTGACCTTACCTACATGAACATTAATTGGCATATGGTTGAAGGGTACCAACAATGCATTTTGAGGTAAACAAAGTATCAAAACTGTTTAATGTGTTAATTTGAGGCCAAACTGGCTGACTGCATTTGCTTTTACAAAATTTTATATCTTTTTTTATAGGATGGTAAAAAAACGTCCTTTGGATGGATCAAAACATTATTATTAAAGTTTTCTATGACAACAAGCATGGTGAATTTATCAAAGCCTATTGTTGCTCATACAACAACCAGTGAGAAATAAAGACACAACAATTGGACTTAAACAGCACAATTTCGAAGCAATAAGAGCGGTTATCATTCTTCAAGAGTTGTGTGAACATATTGGCCAGTCATGAACTTAAGCTTACATTATTTCTTCTGCAGGTGCACGATGGTAAGAACTTGAAGGGGCGAGCGAATGACGCCATCGCGTCAGCTTGCCTGTACATAGCGTGTCGTCAGGAGGGTGTCCCGCGTACATTCAAGGAAATCTGTGCGGTCAGCAAAATCAGCAAGAAGGAGATTGGCAGATGCTTCAAACTCATCCTGAAGGCGCTGGAAACTTCAGTGGAGCTTATCACCACAGCGGATTTCATGTCTCGGTTCTGTTCCAACTTGGGACTGCCCAATTCCGTGCAGAGGGCTGCTACGCATATTGCAAGGAAAGCCGGAGAGCTGGATATTGTGTCTGGACGCAGTCCAATTTCGGTGGCCGCTGCTGCCATCTACATGGCTTCGCAGGTTCGTTTTAAAGTCTTATTTCTGTTTAGACATGTCTATTTTAACCTTTTAAGATTTTTTTAAATTGTTCTCCACCGCCTAGATCACCAGCTGGTTAAATCCTTAACGAAATAATATATAAAATACATACAAACAATTTAATATTAATACTTAATTTCAAAAATAATTTAATATTAAACACAAAAACAATTTAAACACAAAAAAAAAACAATTTAATATTAAATTTAATTTCTTTTAATTCAGACTAACAATAAAATTATTACAAAAAATAGGTTTAGTTATAGGTTGCAAAATATCTGTAACCATATACGATATCATGCAGAAGATGTAGTGAGAAAAATTGAAAAGAGTATGCTTACATGGTTTGGTCAGGTTGAGCAGATGAATGAAAGGAGACTAACAAAAGGTATTAACAAGGCAGATGTGAGTGGAAACGCCGGGAGGGGACGCCCTAGGAGGACATAGTGACCTGATTGGTGATGTTCTTCAGAAAGGTCAGGTGCGTAGTACTCGCAACCGGCGCTCAAAAGGAGTATGTAATTCTCGTAGCAAGTGGCGTTCTGCCTACCCCCATGGGAAGAAGGCGTGAGTTTATGTATGTATGTATATCTGTAACCAATCATGTGAACCTTGCCTCTCAAACTAGGGTAACCTGTATGTACGAAAGTTTGTAAGAGTCAGAGACAGTGACAACTCAAACTCAAACCATATATTTTCACCTTGTTATACTTATAATTTTGAAAGATGTGGTGTCAATTATTACTGAATGAATTTCTGAATGCACAACTATGGAAGGATGTTATCGCCAGAAACAATCCATTAGAACTTTACTCATTTTACACAGTTGAATCAAGACAAATATAATAAATAATAAAATACCTTTAAAAAAAACAATATTATCGATCTTTTTATAGATGGTTGCAGAATATAATAATAGAACAGTAATTAATGAGATATTTAAAGAAAGTGTTAAGTGTTTATCATAGGGTACTCCAACTGTTTCATAACAATTGATTTTTAGTTAGAATTTTATTTGCGACTAGAATTGTTTTTCGGAAATAAAACGTTCGAACTAGCGATTTCGACCTTACATTACGTGAAAAGCCTACAGAAACCCCAAAACCCCGGATTTTAGAGCCCAGAACCCGGAAATGTCAACAGATTTTTTTTTAAACCTAAGTAGTAACAGTAAAAAAAAGTTGAAAATCACCTTTAATTTATTTTCAGATCTTAAAATTAAATTCAGTCATCTTTTATCATCATCATCATGTACTTAACAAAACAGAATCTTATTACAGTTTGTAACAAATTGTTTTAATAATTAGGTAGATTTTTGCCCAAGACTTTAAATTTTTAAACCCGGACTACAAATGAAGCCCCGCCCGGACGCTCCCCGGACGCCCTATTATGCCCCGGATTTGTCCTAGTTTAGAAACTAGGACAAATCCGGGGAAACTCGGACGGTTGGCAACCCTACCTTCAGCACACAACACATGCTCAGTGTGTAAAAACACATGCTCAGTGTGGACACTGCATAAAACAAATATTTGAAAATACATATTTCTCAAAGTAAATAATACTTGACCTTGAAGTTACCTTTGTTGTAACGTTTATAAGGACAAGGACAATAATAAATCAAAGATAAACAGTACGACGATAGTAATTAAACTTGTAGTAATAAATACAGACAGCTATGAATTTTGTTTGATGAATTCGGTAATTATCTGAGTTTTCATTGACTTCAAAGTCATATTTTAGGTTGGATAAAGATAATGCAGATGTCTGCATTATCTACCTCCAGCTTGATTGGTAGACGAAATTAACAATAACCAATAAATTGAAAGCAAATTCAATTATATTGGCAAAGAATTCTCTGATTTTAATCGGATACTTCTTTTGGGCCGAAATCATAATTGCGATGACTGTTAACATCTTTTGTAAATATACGGCTGTGTAAGAGTTCAGCGAGCCTCAGATTTTAGCGATACGGAATGGCGCACTCAAAATGGTAATTTTGAGTTTTGACCCTTAGAGCATTTAAAAAAAACTTTTTATCATAGAATCCTGGCATCACGAAACTGTATACCGACAACTGATACATAATATCCTTAATTTCAGGCATCAGAAGACAAGCGCAGTCAAAAAGAGATCGGTGACATTGCCGGCGTGGCTGACGTCACCATCCGTCAAGCTTACAAGCTCATGTACCCCTTTGCAGCCAAGCTGTTCCCCGAAGATTTCAAGTTCTCAACCCCCATCGAGTTCCTCCCCCAAATGTAAATGTAGGTACTATGGTTATATGCTTTTATATAGTAACAGTTTATGGAAGATCATATGTTATTACCGGTATAATTGGCACACCGAGTGAGAGAAAAGACACTGATAAATGATATTTACTTCTGAAAATTGGTTAAAAAAACACATTTACATGTCAAAAAATAATTATGTTTTAAAACTTGATGAGTTTGTTGTTTCAAGAAAGAACTTAACAAATTCAGAGGTCACAGTCTCTTTTAAAGTTCAGACATAATCTTGGTCAGGCCATCTGAGAACATTCCGATAAGTGTCTGAAATGGTCTGACGACTGGCCTGATTACACTAAAAAAAGGCGAACACTTTACTCAACTGTTGAGTTTTATGTTATTCTATTACAAGTTGTGCCTATTTACTGGTACTGCACAAAAAATGACTGGTCAGTGTAAGCTAACAGCAGTAAAAAAAAAATCGCATCATGGACTTGCTGACATTTGATTTCCTATTGTTTTTTTTTGTCTATTTGTAATGTTCTAAAGAATGAGCTTACTAGCTCATTTATTATCACTTTAAAACGCAAAGTACCTAACGGTCAAGAACTCCATCTATATATTAGTCTGTTCTTTAGAATAATCAAAGTTAAATATATAGCTTAGTTATTCTATAATCGATCAACAGAATGCACTGAATTAAAAAAAAAACGTTGACTGACATTTCCATACTTCTACAAACACTAAAATAAAATAATCAAGCTACACTTTAAGTCATAAATTGTATAACAGTTTCACTGCCCACAAAATAGACAATACTTAAAATCAACTTGCACCGTATGTGGTTCATGAGACAGGGAATGGGCCAAGAGTTCTTTTCACCGTATATGTTCTTCATACATCATCTTTCACTATTAATAAATCACTCAAATTAATAAATTTTTGAAAGAACTGAAATTTTTTAAGAGAAGATTTTTGATTTATTGAACAATTTCGACAAACTTGTAACATTTTGTATATTGCAGACTTAGTTTGCGCTTACCCTATTGACAACGCAATGTATTTCGTAGAATAAAATAGGTGCCTGATTTCACCGATACCCGATTCCAATGTAGAAATTATTTTTCTTTTGCTAAATACTTTATGAAAAATATTTTGTTTGCTTTAAATTATGGCATTATAATAAATAAGACATCAATAATAAATTATGCTGAAACATAAAAGGTGCCAAATGTCGTACACGTATACATTATATTTTGTTTAAAAAAAACTTTGATTTTATATTTAAATTTATTTATTTATTTTATTAAAGTTTTCATGCACAAACTAAAATGTGACACACATACCTACTTACGTAGGATATGTAAAATGCAATTAAAAAGAATAAAAAAATGTAAACACGAGAAAATAACGAAATTAACAACAAAACAGAAATATCAATATAATAACAATCAAGTAAAATAAAAATATCTTGCATCCATCTTCTCACAAAATCTTAAACATTCACAATGTTTAATTCAGTATCTGCCAACCAGTACTGGACACGCGTGGTGGATTATGTCTCGCTCCCTCTTATAAAGAGGAGGCCTAAATCCCAGCATTCAGAATTATACGTCGATTTTGCATGTATGTACAAAACGGCCGATGAATCTTGGCCGGTCCGAACCAGAATGGTGCGTATTTTTTTTTTCGGCTCTAAATGGTGACGAGGTGATAAGGCAAATTTGTGTGAGTGAACGAACATGCGCGAGGGTTCGGAGAGCCTATGTTCAGGCCGGACATGACCATCGGTCGTATAATAACGTTCTGTGAAATCAGGTCCACCTTAAATGAATTGGGCGTAGATACGCGTGAACAACGTTGTATTTTAATATTAAACATAGCATAAGTATTAACTTAGATTTTATGTAGACGAATGTTCCTGTCACTAACAGATTATCGAAGTATCCTTTATTTATTGTTGGTCCCTGATTTTTTGTTGCAAATTTTTCAACCATTTTTTTTTCAAGGAAGCAAACATTTCAAATACCTTTACAATTATCTGTAATTGTTGAAGACTTATTTGAAATGTGGGTACTTCTAGGTATTTAGATTAATTAAATATTGCAATTCCCTTTTCTGTATTAAGTAAGAAATTGCAAAAGAACTCGTCTATAAAGTAAGGAAATACGTTTAAAAGCGTCTTTATATATTTTCATACATTGGCTGCAGTATGTCGGCTTAGAGGTGCTGCTATGCTAAACCCACTTTCCCACGGACTTAAAAATGTCGCGGCGGGATTTTATCGCACACTTTATTTTCAACGCTCTGCTTAGCGCCGAGAGTTGAAAATCCAACAGTGTGTTTTTCGACGCGTTGGGAAGAACTATGTTAGATTCTCAACGCTCGGCTAAACACTGAGAGTTGAAAATCCAGTGCGCGATAAGAACCCGGCACGCGATATTTTTACGTGAAAGATAGAGTGCGCGCGGTGGTCGCCGATGCGTTCGATTTCGCCGCGCGCACTCTATCTTTCTCGCTCTAGGAAATGACAATCCTGAGCCATAGAAAAGGATAGAGAATAAAAACAGGCGATTCCGCGCCAAAAGGAAAAATGTAGCTATCCCTAATTTATTTTAATTATGTTTACCTATTGCAACTAAAGCTCATGTTCCCTTGCAGGTAGTTGGAAAAAAGCTGTCTGTGAAAATGTTATGTGACAGGATGTTATGTGATTTATAAGTATCATTTTGATATAGGTGTCAGTTGTATTTATAATTAATTAAATATTAATGCCCGTTTTAACTATCACTAGGCTACACCTAAATGGATGCGCGCTGTTGGATTTTAAACGCTCGACTTGGCACCGAAAGTTGAAAATCCAACAGCGTGCTTTTATTTAGGCATTTATTTAGATGTCGTCTAGTGTTAGTGAATAGGCATATTATGTCTTGTATAGCTTCACGCTAGGTAGGTACACTGTCTTTCATTTTCTTTTTTGATAGAACCACGTATAGACGGTGTAAGGGCAAACATCTAAAGTAGGGTCCCGAATAAATTATGACATCAATTTTTGATGAAACTTTTAAGAAGTTGAGATATTCCGAAATTAACTAAAATTATACATCACATTTATAAAAATCACGAGGATATGGAATATGTTGGCGAAGACCTGTCGAGGCGCAGTTGTCATTGCTACGCAAAAATCTACACTGTTCGCTATGAAGTAAAGTCGAAAATAAGCGGATGTTTATGTTGGAAATAGTTTGCCTTAATTTATTTAGACTCCAATACTTGATTTATTGTAACCACGAGCAAGAATTGCTCGGTATATTATTAGTTAAATAACTTAGGTTTAAATAGAACACAATGTTAAACCAACAATAACAAAACATTAAGACTAACTTTGTTTCCTGTGTCACTCTGGGTATACGCCAACCTTCGTGGTAGACGCGGTCATAAAATGCGAGAGCGAGATGACATGAGATTCGGTATACAGTTATTAGAAATCCCATACTAAATATTCACCGTCCCACTCGCACGTTTAATGACCGCGACTGCCACGCATTTGCGTTTAGTATAGTTATTGAGTTTTGGAAATAACAATTATATTCTCTTAAGAGTTAAGAATGTGATGCCCGTACGGAATGAAAAATGTTCCATTGACCATATTTTAGATAGAAAAATGATAAACAAATTCATAAGTATTGCCTTACTGTTGTTCTTTATAAAATGTATGTCTTAAATCCAGCGTATCTTTACGGCAATGTTCATAAGTTCTGCCGCAAAAGATTTTACACTACGATTGGTTTTTCTGATAATTTTGTGATAACCTGGCAACTAATAAAATAATGTCTAAACAATTTTCTCCGAAAGCTGTTCAGTTTGATGTTGTTTGATTTAAGGGGGTGGTTCTTTAAATTGGGCAGGTCTTTTAAAACTAACATTGTACTTCCTAAGAATATTGTATAGAATTTAAAAAGTATAACTTTCACGTCTTCGGACTACATTATGATCTCTTTCTCACTGATTCGAATAGTTTGGTCTCGAGTGTTGCCAGTTATTCCACATGATAACCAACTGTAACTTTTATAAAGATGTATCGTTCATTTTTAATGTATGTGTAATTTAATTAGCCTTAATTAGTAATTATGAATAACGCCACAAAAATAAATGTATATTAAGAAAAACTTAATTGTTATTATTCCTTTGATACAACTAGTCTTGTGGTCGCAAGAGCTTCTGCTGAGCATGAGGTCCTGGGTTCAAATCCCGGGTCGGCCAAAGTGTTATTGGGTTTAATTCCATCTGGAATTTCTCAGAAGCAGCCCGTAGTCTGGATTTGTGCCCGGTTGATGGCAGTAGGCTCGCCCCCTATTGATTACATGGGACTTAAACATAACCGGCTAAATGTGGATGGCCTAAAGGTGAGTCTCTGCTTTTATAGGCGTGACGTTATGTTTCAGTAACGGTTACATAATCATTATAAATTAGCGTTTATAAAATCTATATTCTTGAAAAAATCGTGTAATTATCGTCTTCTATAGTGCAGACTAAGTTATTGCTTTTAAGTAGATTCGAATTATCGTCATTCCAGTAAGAAATTATAGTACCAATAAGAAAACTAAAGTACCAACAAACTGACTTATGAATTTATGTACGACGAGACTAAGACTGGTTGATTTTCCTATGTGATAATAACACTATGTTCTACAATAGTACACACTAATGTAGAACGTAGATCCATTATTGATAGAATGTACCTACTAAATAGTTAACATATTAAGCGAAGTACTTTTGTTTTGAACACATAACATTCATTTTTATTTCTGTCTTCTCTGTGATCAAAACAAAGGACAACCAGTGAAAGGTTGTAACAAACATGTTCGACAAGCGCGTTCGGACGCGAGACTTGCTTTTCAGAATTGGGTGTGAACCGATAATGGGTTTAGTGTACGCTACCATGAGAGAAACAAAGCGGGTTTTAAAGAGTAAGCTAAGGTGGTGTCAGGACAACGGAGAAAAAAAAAAAAGAATGTTGTAGCATTTTGTCACATTGAGAAGGATTTTGGTAAGTTTTGGAAACATGCGAACAAACTGAGTGGCAAGTCGAGCCTTCCGGCGAGTGTGGAGGTGAGGTGTTAGTGAGTCTGCCTCCATACAAATCTTTTAAAAAATCACTTTGCAATGAAGGTTAGGTTTAATGGAAGATTCATTGACGGTAAGTGAGCCAACAACAGTCAGTGGCAAGGGTAATTTTTGACGAAACTTTTATGAAGTTGAGACTTCCCGAAATAAACAAAAAGAATACATTGAAAAAAAATCACGAGGATATGGAATATGGTATAAAATCTTTTTAACATTTGTAACGTCGGCGAAGACCTGACGAGGCGCAGTTGTTATTGCTACGCAAAATCTACACTGGCAAGGATTACTGCTAAAGAAATAGTTGCAGTGTTGAAAAACATGAAGCGCGGTAAATCACCTGGGCACGATTCTCTCAGCCTAGAGCATTTCTAAAATGCAGGTGTTCACTTACCCAGAGTGCTGGCAATGTTTTTCAACTTCTGCTTCTCACATAGGTACGAGGGCTGCCGTTCCTGTCATATTAAAATCTTTTTAATTGAAAACTCCTTGGTTTTAAAAATCGAATATCATTTATTTATTTAAAAAAAGATTCTCGGTCTTGTCACAAGGTTTTGTCAAACTTGTTTAGTCGTTGAGAAAATGGAATTGACTCGAGAAAATTCAAGAGCGATGATTTATTATGACTTTCGAAGTGGTTTAACACAAAAGCAGTGTGTAGACCGGATGATTTCTGCATTTGGTGATGAAGCCCCATCCAAAACCACAATTTATCGCTGCTTTTTGCTGAATTTCAACGTGGACGTGTCAATCTTAGTGATGATCCCCGTCAAGGTCGTCCAAAAAATGCAGTCACCCAAGAAAACGTTGATGCTGTGCGTAAGCTGATTGAGGAAGATCGACATGTGACATACCGCGAAATTCAGGCAACTTTAGACATTGGCATGAGTCAAATACAAATAATCTTGCATGAACAATTAGGTGTAAAAAAGTTGTTTTCCCGATGGATACCGCATTCGCTCTGTGAAGAGCAAAAAGCGGCTCGCGTTACTTGGTGCATCAGAACTCTCGAAAGATTCCACGCAGGATCCTCAAATGCTGTATACAACATCGTATCAGGTGACGAATCCTGGATATACGCGTACGAACCCGAAACAAAAAACCAGTCACGAGTTTGGGTGTTCGAAAATGAGTTAAAGCCAACAAATATTGTTCGTTCACGGAGTGTTTCAAAAAAAATAGTGGCTACGTTTGTCTCCAAAACCGGCCATGTTACGACTATTCCTCTTGAGGGACAAAGAACGGTTAATGCAGAATGGTATGCTAGCATTTGTTTGCCACAGGTCGCTTCTGAACTCCGTAAAGAGAACTGCAACCGCCGCATCATCCTCCATCACGACAATGCGAGTTCTCACACCGCACACAGAACAAAAGAGTTTTAGAAGAAAACATAGAATTATTAGACCATCCGCCGTACAGCACCGACCTAAGCCCTAATGATTTCTATACTTTCCCTAAAATAAAGAATAAATTGCGTGGACAGAGATTTTCATCACCTGAAGAAGCTGTGGACGCCTACAAAACGGCCATTTTGGAGACCCCAACTTCCGAATGGAATGGTTGCTTCAATGATTGGTTCCATCGTATGGAAAAATTTCAAATTTCGCGGAGAATACTTCGAAAAGCAATAAATACATTTTTAAATAGTAATGTTGTGTCACTTCCTTGATTCCCGAAATTTTCAGTGCCGCCCTCGCATATGCTAATATGCCTGAAGATAGAATGAAAACATTAGTTGTGTTGGCCACGATTATTGCTAAGGTTAGACCGTGTGCTTGACAAACAGTTAAAGAAACATCTGTCGCTTCACGATGTCCAATTTGGCTTCAAAGCTGGGCTTTTAACACTTCAGGCTGTTCTTCGTCTCAAGCTCACTGTCAGATACTACACGGACAGGAAAACCCCCTTGTACCTGTGTTTTAATGACCTTTCTTAGGCCTTCGATCTGGTGACCTATGGTATTTTATGGAAGAAGCTGTATGAGGATACAACACTTCCGGAAGAGATGATTGAGTTGTTTAGGTACTGGTACGGCCATCAGTCTAATTTGGTGAAATGGGCAGGCTCGCTAGCCGACCCGTACGCGCTAGAGTGCGGGGTCAGCCTGACTTCACCTAAATTCTTCTGTGTGTACGTGAATCGGCTGATTAGTGAGCTCAGCAGCTCTATGGTAGGCTGTTCCCATTGACGGAACATTCGTCAATAACATAAGTTTGTGAGTGACATGCGGAAGCCCCGGGGCCTCAGATATAATGCAAAAAAGATTGAGTGTCTATTGTTCAAGGCAGGCAATAGGGCCTAGCGTGAAGTGCCACCTGCCACATTCGGTGGGACTGTATTACAATGGGTAAAATATTTTAAATATCTGGGGTATGGGTCACCGCAGACGGATAATGTTGACATGAAGAGGGCGCGTGGGGCGCTGTGAGTCAGGAGCAATATGTTGATCCATAGGTTTGCAAAGTGCGCAAAGGATGTAAAAATACTCTTAAAATAAATAACCAAATGTAAGTTTAATGAGTGTCATACAATTTTCATAAAGATTTTGGTACGTAGGCACCAAAACCATCAAAGAATTGATGTGCACAACAGTTCCTTAGTTGTTAAATAGATAAAAAGATTATAACATGTGATTTTGGGATAACAAAATACCACAACATACGGCTCACTAGTCTGGTGTCCCAGGACAGACCTGAGCACGATCCGAATTAAGAGACCTCAAAAATCTGCAGCGATTCGCTTGTGAAGCAATTATGAACACTTCACACTGCTGCCCTACAGACAATGCTTGGACTGCAACCTGAAAATTAATATAAACAAATCCAGCCAAAATAAAAGTTCAACTCCATCTACCAGACGGAGTGCGGACCGCTTGTTTAATGCCCACATGCATTACATTTACAAGCGGAATATGCCATAAACGTATACTCTCCGACAGCGAAAAGTACTCAGTGGATCACTAGGTAACGTCGCAGCTGACAAATTGTCTAGAACTATCATACACATCCCATTAAACCTGCAGCCTAATTGCGTATCACTTAGTGGTAAACGATTACGACTAATCTGTTTGATTTGACAGTTCAACAACATTCATTGCGTTATTTACATTGTTGAGCAGAATGTTTTATCGAACTTATGAAGCAATGGATTAGCAATCTGTTTCAAAACGATTAGGATTCCGATTGATTGTGTATTACGCAATTAGGGTACTGATGCGTAGGCGGCTACGAGAGTCGACCCACACACAAGCGGAGAGCTGGTGGACCTTTTCAACGGGCTGCAGGCATTCCAGAGAAGCTATGCCATCCTCAGTTGGCATTCTAACCAGACGCTTATTACGCCCGGACAGGAATGGCCTGGGCCTGGTGACGGGGACAGTCACCGGGCACTGCTCACTAAACAAACACACAATAGGCATAACGGACAGTCCTCTATGCGGAGCTTGCATGGAGGTTGAGAAAATCGTCGCGCATGTGCTCTTTGAATGAACAGATTAGGACAGCAACCCACGGGGCACCCAGATCTTACATAGATGTTTTTGACAGATAAGAAGACTTGATCAACTTTTGGACGGTGGGCTGGTTGGAATAACCACCGACGGACGCTACGGTCCAAGCACAAGAGACCAATTTAAGGACTAAGTGCGGGAACCAAACCCTCGTACATAGAACATAAAACATTATAATATAATGTTACCTCTTTTTTATATTACAATATATATATATATAAATATTATCTATACTGTAATATAAAAAGAGGTAGAATTTGTGAGACACACAAAGTATAAAGGACCCCCTTTATACTTTGTGTGTCTCACAAATTCTCTAAATCCGGAAGATTCCAAAAATTTATTTTACTAATGGTCTTCCCATTAGTAAACACAATAACACAGCTACAGCATGGCCGAGTGTCTTATATATTTTGTGTTGAAACAAGAAACTTCACGTGGACGAAGTCGCGGGCAGAAGCTAGTAAATTATTTATACAGTACTCGAGCCTACTTGCCTTTTATATCGCCCAGCGAGAATGAGTTTATATCACAGGACATAAGAAACGTGACGGGAATATTCAGGCCCTTTCGTGTTCTCATTTACGTACAAAATAGAAACGACAAATGGTACTAACCTACTTAATATAGAAATGTTGCGACGCCTAAATATAGATATAAAACATCTTCTTTGCATAATACGAAACAACTTTGTCTGCAAGTGTATAGTATAAACCACTCTAACGAACATCGAAAAGCACCTTCACGTACTCGTATCTATGAATTAACCAAATGTTCGCGTTCGTAAAGGAACCGCCATCGCCATACCGATGCGTTCAACATGCGTTGGATATAAGGCCAGTGACGGCGCGGCATTGGCGTAGCTAGTCCTAAACGGCCCCTTTATCAAAATTTGTTTGGGATCCCTTTGACATCCAAAAGAGGGTTTCTACAACAACAAAAAAAAATGCGTATCCCGGACGCATATTGAACGCGTTGGTTTGACCGTACCGTAAATGTGTCCGTTGCTTAATGTTGGTTGGCTGTTCCAACGTGCATCATAGTTGACACATACCACAAATATGAAGTCTTGATTCAAGAATCTTCACTTCCATCATATTAGACAGTGGTCAAACATGATTCCACAAAACGTTCTATGCGTAAGCCTATGGAATGGAATAGCCCAGTTTCCATACATTTTGGTACTACCTATCCTTAGGGTCATCGATATATTAAGTCCATCGGAAAATTCATGCAAAGCCATCCGTTGGGCACTACCATACCGATTACCCTTCCATACCTTACCCAAATCGATTGGCCCTTTTGTCCATATTAATAATGTTTGATACTACAATCCCGATAGGTGTCGACTTAAAAGTGATTGGGTTAATTTGATGCATGCAATAAAATGTATGTTAATCAAGAATGTCGCCGGACCACCTTGGTGAGGTCTACTTATTTGTTTTTGAGCAGCTCGACAACGTTTTTGCTCTTGATGAATTCATTATTGCTTCAGGAAAAGCTCACAAAGGGAAAACACTGTTTAGTGTTAGTCTGATGTTGATTTTCAGTAATTATTTTTGTTTTATCATCTACGAGTGATTTTAATTAATTTTTTAAATACTTATGGAATACTTTAATACTTTACTACTTACTTTACTTACTTATTACTTAACATTTATGCTCAGTATCGTTTACATTAAATTTGTAAAAATCTGTGACGACAAAAATTTTAGAACCAACCAAGTTAAAAAATTATTAAACAATGACTGTTAGCTCAAACCTACACATAAAGCCTTCGTTAGAGTAATGTCATAACAAATTTATAACAAACACTTTATACCAGTCACACAAACACACTCACTCATATCACTCTCACACTCCCCTCCGGCATACATTAAATTAGATAAACACATTCATTAAATTTCAAACAATTGTTTTAACGGTCATACATATTTAATTTAACATGTCTTAATATTTGATTTTGTTTTACGTAAAATTATCAAAACAATTATTAGTAAAATATACATTTACAATTAAACGACCCTGAAATTTCAAATTGTTTAAAGCTCTCAAGGACTCCACGAGACAGGCTCGACCTAGTGTGGAGTCCACAAGTTAAAATATTAAAATTATGTTTCCTTTGTTACTATAATTTTAGGAATAATTTATTATGCACTTTAGTTATAAGGAAATGTAAGAACACGATTTGGTTAATAAATTATTTATCATTATTATTCTATTGTGGGACTCCCTGTAATTTTTACCGGACTACAACAAAGCAGGAGGGAGTGATTCAAAATTACATGACATTTATTGGCATGTGACTCCGGTCAAATGAAAATCGATGTTACTTTTAATTTGTCTTTCTGTGGATGTCTTGTTTGTACCTTTTTAGTTGGCAGTTATGTCGTTGTTGGGTTTTAATTTTTAACTTTCTGTTTTCAATATTTATTTGTTTATGAAAGTATACTTTTCTATTTAAAAAAAACATTACTCTTCTTTTCGGCTTTGACGCAGTCTGGGGGGAAAAGAGCTCCTTCCTCCCCGACTGCAACACATTTTGATACTGACTGACTGAAATGGGCCCTCCATTCCAGTCAGTCACTGACTTCATCGTGCCCAACCAGCGTATAAGTGGTGTGTTCCCACAGCTTGGATCTCTGGCCTTCTCTCTTTGAGATAGGAGAAAGCTAACGGCTTATACCTACTCCATCTAAAAGTTCCAGCGGTTCCAGATCCAGTGGTAGATGTCACAAGTCTTCTATGTTTTTGTTCTAGTACATACCGGTTTCCTCACGATGTTTTTCCTTTACCGTTTTACAGCATTGCGTAAGAGGTAGTCATGAAATCATTTGAAACTGATTGCTCCACCGTTGGCATTTACGTACCTACTTACTGCCTTAATAACAAAAAGGAAAAGTGTCAATGACCTGCATATACCCATACAGTTAACAAAATTCAAATTCATTTCAGCTGATACTCCATTTGGTAATTACACGTTACGACTTGAATATTAAATTGTTATTCCTGCAGGATACACGATGTGTCGTTTGTACATCGACATAGTATTTTATTTAATCATTTAGTTCAACTAAAAAGTTCTCTAATATTTTAGTAAACAGTTTAAAAATATATTTAAGGTATCAGTGCCGGGCCAGTTTTGTGTCCAGGAGGCTATCAATTGATTAATCAACTCGGTTAGGTACCTAACACCTACCTACCTAGTCTGTAGAGCCATACTTTGATGAACGCGATAAACATCGTCATTAGGATTCCTAAGTGTTGTCCTGGACGGTCAATTTCATTACTGGCCTAACTAGTTCCATCATTTCACTTCTCCCCGGTCACCCTGGAGGAAATTAAAAAGATTATCCATGTCCATAAAATCTATGGCTTTGAGCTGTGACGGCATCAGTCGTAGTATGGTCGTTTGGATAATTCAAATAATTGCCCTCCGATTACCCACATCAACTTTTCTCTCGATTCCGGAAAATTCCCATTCCTGTGCCGTATGGCCTATATCCTTCCGCCCATATTTGTTCCCCGGAACAACCTTGTTTGCACTTTTCAGTCTGGATTAAGGCTTGAGCATAGTGCAGCTTCCGCTCTCCTTAAAGTAACTGGTGACATAAGAGAATTAGCTATGGAGAATACCAAGTATTTAAAATAATATGAACAAGGGATTGCGCACAATTTTTTGAGTCTTTGTCTGTAGCAATATTATTGATATATTGTAGTCACATATTTATGATGTCACAGATTGTTTACAATTTTTTGTAAGGCCGTTTAGAGTATTATGAAACTTACCATTGCCTATATATTTTTATTCATGAAAATGCTCAGATATTAAAGAACTCGACTGTACCAACATTAGTTTGATACAACCAGAGTGCAGACGGACACAATAAAAAGCTGCTTAAGTTCGGTTATGCATAATTAAACACAAAAATATGCTAATTAGTTCCAAACTAAAAAGTTATTTATTACCTGATAAACTGCCATTTTATGAGCTATCTACTTCATCAAATATGTGCTTCAAATCAAGACATCAAAGGGTATAAAATGGAAAACGGATCAATTTGTAGAACGGGCTTTCCCAAGCGCTACGCGAGTAAAATTCTGCACTATTATCGTTCGACAATTCAGTACCGCGTGAGCTTTCGAACGGGGCGTTCGTGCCGCTCGCCCGTATGTTTCTCGCGCGTATTTACGCACGCTGCCATTCAACCCCTAAATCCAATTAAAAAAACAATGTGTCAGTGACCGCTAAGCGCTTATAATGAGATGATCGCGTGATAGATCATTAGTTCGTATTTTTTTGTAAGTGGAAAATGTTTTTGAAGGATGTGATTTCGGAAAAATGTTGAGGACGTCCCGCGCGCGATGTGTGCACGTAGGATTGCTGTGGTTCTTTTTGTGCCTAGGCGACGTGGATGGACTAATAGGTATGTTAACAATGTACTTAATTAGTTACGGGTACATAACCAACAATATTGAAAGTTCTAATATGATCTGCGGATTATAAACTGAAAATCAAAGTTACGGATTCAGTTTTGTCTTTTTGATTTCTCAATTTCCATGTTTAACTTTTCAGGAAACGAAAATCTTAAGCGTCTGAACTGAAACTAAAAGCATTCGCTTCGCAAACATTTGTATTAAGGGGTGCAATTTTAACGCGAGTAAGCTATCAACAATCAACCCCTTAAAAGCTCAGTCTCTATATTCATCTATGCTAATATGGCCTTAGAGGCAGGACTGGGAATATCACGAGAAATAATTTATGTACATGCTCGACCGTGATAATGGATTGCTCGCTCGTTTTATTCGAATATAATTAGATTTATTTCTATCGGTTCCTAGATGGAGGGGTTAAAAGTTAAAGGGCAAGCTTAAGGAGCTATGATCCAACAGAAACCGCGCTTTGAATCCATGTGAAATATATAAAAAACAATTTTAAAAAAATGAAAAAAATATATAAAAAGAAAAGTAGTGAAGTGTAGACATGCAGTCGCTTTTAATAACACGATTAGATTAATTTTGCTGTATAGAAAATAAACTCTCAAAGTTACCCCTTCTCGTAAAAATAAATAAATTTTATAGCTACAAAACAAACGTATTTTTCACATTTTTTTAAAGTTAAGGTAAGTATAAGAAAAGGTAGTAAGATTGTGCAGCACAATTCGCAGAATTTATCTTGATAAACTTATTTAATGATAATGATCAGCATAACGAAAATCTCACCGTGAGGTTGCTGCTGACAGCTCACTCCACGCTCACTTCACCTAAGTTTTCACGGTGAGATGGTATTAGAGTAGCACTACAGATGTGTGAACGTAAACGAGGCCAAAGTAGTATGTAATATCGTAGCAGGTGGCGTTCTGTGGTTTCTGCCTACCCCCATGGGAAGAAGGCGTGAGTTTATGTATGTATGTTTAAAATGATTAAAATAATTACGATGTACTATATGATACCTACCAAAATGAGCAAGAGCATCCACTCGCGAGCTTACTTCAGTAGGCTTCAGCTCGAGCGCCGGATTAAAATCGTTCTGGTTTTTTCTTTTAGCTTTCTGTCTATCGGCGCCACTGGCATATTCTCATCCCTTTTACCTTTAAGCTCATCAGATCCCACCAACCTATAATTCTGAAAATAATATATCTACGTCACCACAAGTTTCCTAATCACAGTTTGTTGCCTGCTGTTTTCATATCTCTATCTGTAGCTCACTCATAAGTTTGATTCGAGAATTGTTGTCAGGTGTTTTGCTACCCTTAATTTTTTTTGCGAATTCTTTTCTCAAATAACTTTTAATTGTAATGTTTCAAACGTGCGCACGTATTACTATATGGTAATGAGATAGCGGAGAACAATTGACATTTGATGTATTCGTATCAATTCAATAAAGCTTGATGTCATTACTGTTGGTCTGATTTCGTGCCTAGGTGGCGCCAACCACACCTAGACGCACGCAACGATTCGATAATCAAATGGCCTTTTCAGTATGGCTGGCAGGCACCTATTGTGATTCTGACGAAGTAGGTTGTAATGGTAGCTGTTTCCACAAAACTGTATGCTATCTCAATTTGGACTCTATCGACGTTTAGTACCGATACAAATTGTAAGTGTTTTATCTTCACTTCATCCCTAAGAGTTCTTAAGATACAGTAAGCAGATGATATGGACAACATGGATGACTCCAATGCTGCATAAAAAAGCGAAAAATTGGGCACACAGATAGACCATGACCAGCAGCATAATTGCATAACCCATGTTCGTAAACGATTATGACTAATCTGTTGTATTTTGACAGTTCAACAACATTCATTGCGTTATTTACATTGTTGAGCTTTTTTATCGAAGAAGCAATGTATTAGCAATCTGTTTCAAAACGATTCAGATTCTGATTGATTGTGTATTACGCAACTAAGGTAGGTACACAAATAGTTTTCATCCTGGATCGCAGACGATGTCGCGGGCACTAGCTAGTTATAGCTAATTATAAATATACCTACTACTCGACCAAGATAATTAGATAAATGACAGCTGTCTAATAACTTGGCCGAGTAAAAAAAAAAAGAGTTGCAAATCATTGTAGCTTTAAAATTCGTGCTGGCGACGACACGACTGACAAATAGCTAGTAAGTGTAATCTAACCCCACAAAACTAAATTCCCCGTTATAAATTTTGTACGAATTTCGCGCAGATGATTATTTCATACACAATTATGACAGGCTGCCATTAATCCGGCGTGGGGTTTTTTTTTAATATCACGTACGATTCGGCAGTCGATATCGGTGGGGAGAAACATCTATTGTGTCGGTTGAATAGTCGGAGGTCGGCTGCACGAGCTCTTTGACAAAGTCCTACAAACGTTTGACTATTCATCTAGTTCTATTTGTGTACGGTTTTTATATAACTTTTCATAACAATGATTTAATCCGAGCATCGAGTTTTAAGGAATCGATGCAAGGTTATTCTGAAACCTTTTGTTTTCGGGATTTAACCTGAAATAAAAAATTGAAATCAAGTCTTAAATAAATAAGGCTCAGCCTAATTTATTTCACTGATATTTTGTTATTTATCGGCTTTTTTATGGTCAAAATTATTACAATTAATAATCAATTAATTACAATTCCTCAAAACCCTTCACCATTTCCTAGTGCTTAAGCTGACAGGAAGAAGTGACGCAACTAACTCCCCAGCAGCTGTCTGTTCAGTTAAAAGAACTTGATTGTGCTGATATCAGTCGTAGTTCTTGAATCTGTTTAATTACTAACCCATAGACTTTAACAGCTACAGTTAACATTAAAATCTATATAAAATCTATGGTTTACATAAAAACGTCATCGCTATCCGTCGGTTCTTCTAGGTTACTAATCTCGGTTAATGATGGCATAACTTTCGTTTTCCTCGTCAATGGTTTAAGAATCCTTGGGAAGAACATCCTTGGGAAGAAGGTCCTTGGGAGGAACATTCTCTTGAACGAATGTTGTGTTAGTTTTCGCCTCTTTTCTGTGTTCACTGTATTTTTACCACACTGCGGCGGAGCTCAAAAGAAGGATGTTTTTAGTTGGTTTCTATGTTAGTTGGTGTTTGTGTTCCCATAGAGGCAAAACAAGCGAAAGGATTTTAACAAATTAATGATGTTTCGTTGAATTCCTTTTGATGTCGCATGTGACATTAAAATAATGTGTTTGGTATAAATCAATCAAGATATTGTTTTTGTTACTCTACGTAGGTACAAGATCATATCGGGAATGAAAATAAAGGGTTTGAAAAGACAATTCCTTAAACATAACTCTAATAGGTTGACGAATTTAGCATCAAATCTGCGGTTGAATTAAAATAAACCTGTCTGCAACCAAAAAGTCCAAAACAAGATCACTTATCTTTTTATATATAAAAATCAATTGCTGTTCGTTAGTCTCGCTAAAACTTCAAAACGGCGAGTTTTTTAAAAGTTTTTTTTAAAACAAAAATGTAAAAGACATTGCAATTCAAAAATGCAGGCGATAGGCATTGCAGATTGTATTAAAATATAAGCGATCTCGTCTTAAACTTTTTAGTTTTGTTCTTGAAACTAACTACCTTTTTCTAATACCTTAAAAAAAAAAAAAAAACCTATCTTACCAAGAAAGTCGTTTTCTTAAAAAAAACCGGCCAAGCGTGTGTCTGACCACGCACAATGAAGGGTGGTTCCATAGTAGCGATGAATTTATCCCAAGAATAACTTTACTATGTATTTGAAAAAATGTTCTTTCATACATATAAATATAAGTCACCGTCAATTCTCCAACTGCACATGTAAGTTTGTAATCTATCAATTAACGAATTCGGACTTTTTCCTTTACTTGTGCTGTGGGATTTTTTCAAGATTCTAGATCAACTGGGAGCAGGAAGTGTTTTGATTTATTGGCGAGTATTCAAAATATGTTGTATTATTTATTGCGTAGACTTAGAAGCTTGACTTTTTTAGAGCTCTAGGGGACCGTAGACCTACGCATTTGATTATAATTTCAACTTGATGCCTCCACGAGTTCCTTAGAAAAAGGGTCTTAGCAGACAGACAGATAGGTCCTGTAAGTGATCCTGTGGGTTCCATTTTTTCCTTTTGAGGTACGGAACCCTTAAAACGAAAAATCCCTTTGAATCTCTTATGACCGGTATGATATGATCCTGTAATTTACGGACCGTTATTGGTTAAAAGTAACTCTTATTGTATGTTTACCAATAATGAACCGAAGAACTCATAGCTTCGCATAGTAGACCCTCCCATATGGAAGTAGCTATCACAGGTAAAATAAGCTTACGAATCTTTTTAAATGCTTAGTTTGGCAACAAAAGAATGCAAATTACCATTGGTAAGAAAAACGATTCGTTTTTGTTTATAGGAACCGAGTATTAGTATCTATTATATTTTCCTATTCTTTGTCCTCAACAAAGAATTAAATATGATGTTCTATATTGTTGACTGCTGACCTTAAACTGATAAATGAAAAGAGTGATGTGTCTGAAACCTGTCAGGATTACTGAAGGTAATATTTTGATTGTCTATATTTGGTCGCCTTGTAATACAGAAAATAAACTCCCTTTTCTTTTGTTCCCAATGACTTGGGGTACCTACATACGTACCTATACTGATAGTAGAGACGAAAAGTGGGTGTGCCATGTATCCCTTTGTATAATCTGGCGTGAAAGTGTCATTATTAATTCATATACCTAGCTTGAAATTCGTCAATGGGTAGGTACTATTTTTTCCCAAAGGACGTGCCTTGTTGAGTCATAGGAAGGCAAAAAAAATGGAGATTAGATTGCTGCATTTTACTTTTGTCTAAAAGATATTACAATTTTGTTTAAGTGTGGACGAATTGTCGTTACGTACAAACATCCTACTGAGTAGCACTATTATTAACGAATAAGCTTATTAAATATCAGTAAAAGTGATTTATTTTACAATTAGATGACATGTCAGTTATCTCATTAATCATTTCGTTGCAGAATAACGCTGTCAAGGTGATGCATGGAATTAGTATGTACTATATTGAGGTGATGCTACACACCTTGATGTGTTGCCATTAGTGGCTCCCGATTTTAGGGTGCGATGATTAATAGTTTATTCGATTCCCACTCGATGTTCGAATCGGTGCCACCACTTAATTTTATTTGAAAGCAAACTTTTCGATTTAACTTTATAGCTATTAATTACGAACTTTTATGGGGAAGCATTTTCTTAATTTTTACGCTGGCAATTGAACGTCGAGATTGGTTAAAAGTTTACGTGGTAGGATTTGCTAGAGTATGTATCTTTATTTTACAACAATTATTACAATATTTTTAACCGACTTCCAAAAGGGGGAATTGAATTAATTGTTTTTTTTTATGTTTGTTACGCGATATCTCTGGCAATTGTGTATCCATGTCGAAAATTATTTTTTTAATGGATAGGGTTATATGCTTCAGGGATGGTACCATTTAAATTGTATTAACTCTGCTTGGGTAGTTTTTCAGTTAGCTTCAATAATACGTACTTTTTCCACTTATTGCATATTGTTAATGTTCTAATAACGTCCTGTCACTATTATTTACATTTTTACATAGCAAATAGTGGTAAACGAATTTGTGTGGGGTAGGTACCACAACAAAAAAGTGAAAAAAAAAAAGGTTTTTTCAAAAAAATATACCAACCGACTTCAAAAAAAATAACACTACAAAGTGAAAAATAACTTTAATTTCGGAAGTCGGCAAACAAAAAAAAAATTAAAGTAATTTTTAACTTTCTAGTTTTTTTTTTGCAACTTGGAGGTTTTTATTTTGGTTAAAAAAACTTTTAAGATTAGGATATTTTCATAATTATTTGACTCTTCGACTAAATCAGACCTGCCGAAAAGAAACCTTTGCCTACCAAGAGTGCCCTTCGGAGACACGGAAGAAATGATGTAATGTTTTTTTTTTTTTAAGTACCTACCTATTTATGGTGTTCGAAAAATTAATATATATATCTTGCAATTAGCTATTTTTCTTGCAATTACGGAAATGAATATGTCGGTCATTCATCACATTTTCTGGGATTCCATTTGGTAGCTCATTCTTATTAAAGTGTCAGGCAGAAATACTGTTGGCTGTTGAAATAGGTATTCTTAAAAAATACAGTATTTGTTGCGACCATTTTGAAGTTTTTAAAAGTGGTCCATGCGTAAGTAAGGAGGTTAAAATGGTAGGTGAAATCAAATAAAGAGAGTCTCGTGACTATCTTCGTTCTTCTAACATAAAAGACAGATGTGTTGCTGGGGAGTTTGTTGCGACACTTCTTCTTCCAAGCTTATACACTATGAAGTGGTGAACAGCAGGGATTTGGAGACTGTCTAATTACCTAATTTTGAAGTTTTAAAAGGGCTGATTCCTAAATGACAAAAAAAACCGTTAAGATGATTCGACTTTGATCTAAGAATTATTGAATACTAGCTGACCTCGCAAACGTTGTTCTGCCTTTTTTTCTGTTGAAAAATATATTTTGGCCGATTCTCCGACCTATCCTATATCCCTATCCGAAGATTTTCATATTTACCTGAACTTGCACCGTAACACACGGTAAAAGGCATTGAACCCATTTTTAAAAGCCAAAAAAAAATGTAATGCGACACAAAAGTTCCATTTGGTTACAAATGGGATGACATTATTTATGAACTGCAACGAAGATTTTCAAAATTTTTTGAAAGGACGCGGTGTTCCTTTTGTCTCTTACTTACATTTAATTTGAGTTAACTCGGAATGCCTAAGTCAGTTTAAAAAAAACATAGTTTCTGGGCATTGATTTAAAATGAACCTGAAAAATCGAAATCTCCAGAAAATCACGTAACTCATAAGAAATGACCAAATCGTCTCCAAATTAATCGAAAAAAAATATATATAAAAATGCAACTTCAATATTTGTTTTTATTTTTTGGTGGATTTAAAACTATACGATGAAATTGCATAAAATTTTGTTGTCATGGAGTTTTTTATGGAAATTTAAGAGAAGTGGGTCACTCTCGCCCGTTGGTGTACACAGTTGCACACGGCACGACATTGTGGACACACGACAACTAACAAAATAAATAGGCTTTGACTTTAGTTAGTTTCATACAAAGACAGATGAAATTGGTTTTATGTATTGCTTGATGTTATTGGTCTATAAAATTGTGGATGTAACTAACTGTTTATAATGAGCAAGATAATTAATCCAGTAATTAACAGTCCATGGAACAAAGGATTGGAATCTTCTTTATTTTCCGTAATTTTTAGGTTCCCGTACCTCAAACTGAAAAACGGAACCCGTTTAAAATCTCTTCGTTGTCCGTCCGTCCGTCCTCTGTCAGTCTGTCAAGACCCATTTTCTCAGGAACGCGTAAGTATAACAAATTGAAATTAATATCAAATACAAAGGAAAGCGGCAGTCCCTTGTATCCCTAAACAAATCAAGCTAATTCAACGCAATAAGACCTAAAATAGCTAAACATAGCTAATTGTGGCCTAAATCGATGTATCGGAGAACATATTACAACAAAAAAGTTTAGTTTGTTCTTGTGATAAATTCATATCAACTACGGAACCCTTTATAGTCGGACACCGCACTTGGCCGGTTTTTTTATTAATCTCAACCAGTGGCCTTTTTTTGTTTGTTTGTTTGGCATCTCGCAGGTCAACCTATGCGGTTGTCGTCTGCTTAAGCGGACTTGCCTGTGGATTCCCTAATAAATTAAGGCCTCCAGCCAGGATCAACCAGTGGCCCTAGTGTGAGTTTATTTTAACCGTCTCGAATTAACGCATCGACCGCGTTCGGCGCTCTGATTGCCAAGGGCCAATCGGAGCGCAACATTCGAATAGTGAAGGGCCAATCGGAGCGCCGAACGCGGTTGATGCGTAAAGTCGAAATGATTAAATGAAAGTCGCACTAGGGCCTCAGTAGTGATGGTGATTTGGCAATTCAAATCCATGAACGTAGAATTACATTAACTTTGTCAAACTAATGCTAAAATATTTAAAACTGACGATAAACCTTCTAAAAAGCAATGTCAGATAGATGATCAGCAATAACAATTTGCCTAACCCAGATTAGTATTTGTCACCGTATTTAAACGGTAAGCTTAGAATAAATGCCTTCCCTAATTTATAACATTGATATTCAGAAACTAATCCCAAGTGAGGATATAGATTTACACCGAAACGTTTTGTGTCTAATTTCGGCACACAATTAAAACTGAATGCGTTCAGCACATCTAAAACGCGTTCAGTGACACCAAGTTTTACACTGACAGCTGTGTCAGTGTCAAAAATGTTATGGAATATTGACGATGACAGCTCTTGAACTGGGCTTAAACGTGCTGATCGTGTTCAGTTTCATTGGTGAATTTGGCCTTTAGTGTTAAAACGGAACTGAGCCGTAAAATTATAATAGGCATGATAACTAATATTAGAAATGTTCTAACTACTAATGTAATGTCAAATAAGGCATCGGTAAAATGAGATAATCGAAAAAAAAATCTGTAAAGTATATGGAGAAGCTACGAGCTTTAAAAACTTTTTAGTGGGGATTATTCCTGTCCTTGTAGCGCGGTACGGACACTGTATGGCGCTAGTATGAAGTCACATAGTCGTGACGTCACTTCTACGATAGTGCGATCTTTGTCTAAATGTTGTTTTAAAACGTTTATTACTTAGCAATTTTTAAAGCTTTTACACTTTGTATAATATTGTTTGCACTATTTGCAAACATATATTTTTTTGAGTTAAAAAGAAAAAAAAAATCATTCTAATCAAAAATCAAAATCATAACACATAACATAACATCACGCCTTGTTTCCCCGAAGGGTTGGGCAGAGGTGTCTATAGTACACCCACATTTCGCCAGTTATGTTTAAGTCCCATGTAATAGGGGGCGAGCCTATTGCCATCTACCGGGCACAAATCCAGACTTCGGGCTGATACTGAGAAATTCCAGATAGAAAATCCCAATAACACGTTGCCCGACCTGGGGATCGAACCCAGGACCTCATGCTCAGCAGTAGCTATTCAAAAGTAATTTATTCAAATTAGGCTGAGAATCAGCAATTTTCAAACGGCAAAATTACATAAGACAGTCCCCCAAAACGCCCGTTCTTCAACACTTCCTAGTGCTTTAGCTGGGAAGAAGAAGTGGCGTAACAAACTCAGCAGTACAGCTTTTCATCCAATTAGAAAAAATCGGAATCTATAAAATAATCGGTACTTATACAAAATAAGAAAAAATTCTGACTTTTTTCTTTTTGCTCGGCTCCTAAGGGTCATAGTGTGTGCCTTCATCAAGAATTGGGATATTAAAAGAAAAAAAGAATTTTTGAAATCCGACTGATAGTTCCGGAGATAACCTCCTACATTATAAACTTACAAACAAACGAATTTTACCTCTTTATTATATTAGTATAGACTAGCTGCTCCCCGCTGTTTCACCCGCATAAATCTTGATTCCGTGGGAGTATTGGGATAAAACGTATTCGTACTCAATGTGTTAATCCAGATTATAAACTATCTGTGTGCCAAATTTCATCCAAATCCGTTCAGTAGTTTTCGCGTGAAAGAGTAACAAACATCCGTCCATTCTCACAAACTTTCGCGTTTATAATATTAAGAAGGATTAACGCTTCTGATTGTTACACAACAATTTTATTTACTTAAGCAAAATGTAATCATATGTGTAAACGATCTATAACATTTTATCAAAAGTTTGATTTGTTCTTGGCCAGTCTGCCGTGTACTGTACCGCAAGGGTTGGATAGAGATGGCTCTGGAAAAGGATGCCTGGAAGGATTCTTCTGAAGGATTCGTGGGAGGTTTTTGCTTAGCAGCTGGACAGTGCAGACTTTTTTTTAAGTTCAGCATTACCTATATTAAACAATGGAAACGTACGCCGACCAAAACGCTGTCTCCACCCTTGTCTGGAGGGTCGCTCCCTTCTGAAAGTATTTGTTGTACACACAACGACGCATCATGCTTTACATACGCAGTATAGACTGACCTGTCATTGTATAAGCTTTCCGTACAATGAGAGGTCTGATTTCACTGGAAATTTATACGAGTAGCTTGATTGTCGTTGCGCGTAGGTAGTTTATGTACCTACACTGAATTGATTTCTACTTGCTCCCCTTAAATTTTTCGTTAGAATAAGAGCCTGGTTTGACGTGTATTGTTCTTAGAGTGCGTCAAGGGACGACAGGTTGCTTTTATTGGCCAATATTATGTATGTATGCGTACTTGAAATAGGAGGAAATTTGTGTAAAGCTGAGTTTTATTGTTTTTCATGGAGCGTGTAAGTGAGAATGCCGTTGTTAGCTTGCAATTTCCCTTTCATAAATATTGACAGATGAGCTTGATGGAACTTTGGGGTGAAGACCAAAACATTGCTAAAAAGCAAAGTATTCTAAGGCTTACTCGTCGAGAATATGCAGAAAAAACAATATGGTTCCGGTCCTTAAATAAAACTGGCGAAATATGGGTTTCCATTCGAGAAATACAGGTGTGATGTCCTTTTATTGGATGTGTGTTAGCTGACAGATTGTGCCTATAACGGATACAGGAAAACCCCGCCCTAAGTCTAATCAAAGCCTTTCAGGCATTTGCCTGAAAGACAAAAATGAACGGGTCGCTTTTAGTGGATTCTGTGCTATTGTCGCAATATCAGAAACAATTGTTGTTTAGTCTATTTTGTCCCACTGCAGGGCAAAGGCCTGCCTTTCTCCTTTCCACTCTTCTCTGTCTTGAGGTGGTGTGGACCAATCCTGCCGGTAAGCGACAACTTAGTCCCGCGATCTTCTTCTGGGTCTGCCTCGATGTCGCCGGACGTTTTCGGGAACCCACATGGTAGTAGATTTGGCTCTTTCGGATCTTGGACAGTCGGCATCCACACCCGGGGAAACCAGCCCTGGGGCCGTTTTGATACCCGGGCGCCGGGATTGAGGCCAGTCCCAACTGTATGCACCAAGCCCGCAAGAGACCTACTCCAAGCGGGAGAGGTAGCAGAGCCGAGCTGCTAGGGCTCCTCTCCCCCTTGCTTCTCGTTTTATCCAAGTTCCCTTGGAAACCTCGAAACAAGTCACGGCCTAGGGCTCTCTCGATACCACCACTATTTCAGATCAAATCCAACCCATCTTTTATTCAGAATCCTGAGATCGGGCAGGACCACTTGGCTGACTCAGGCTTCCTGAAGTACAGGGCCAAGATTCAAAATTAGCGTCAATATTACATAAGATAGCTCCGCAAAACGACCACCCTTCACCACTTCCTAGTGCTTTAGCTTGGCTCATCGCCGCAAGGTTGCTTGCTTGTCGGTCTTCTATAGCCTGTACTTCGGTGAGTGAGCGCTAATTACGATCCATACCTAGTTGCCATTCCACCAATTCACACTAAGCGCTTCCCAACATCCTTCATAATGCGCACGGCAAAAGAGTGGAACTCACTACTTGCGTCTGTGTTCCCGAACGCATTCAACCCGAATCTCTTCAAAGTTAGATTGAACAGGCTTCTTCTGGGTTAGCTCACTCCATCGTAGACTTTGTGTCTGTCACCTCTGACCTAGACTAGAGTCAAGAGTAAACCCATCTCCAAAAAAAAAAAGGTGAAGTGGCGCAACAAACTCCCCAGTGGAGGCAGTGGTCATGTGTCAGCTCAGTTACGTAGGTAAAAATGGTAACATACTTCCACGCCTGATACTCCGTGTAGTGTTGGGCAGAGTTGTGTAGTAACCTTAACCACATTTCGCCAGTCATGTTAATTACCATATAATAGTGCTAGCAAATTTCCATCCAGCAAATTTCCATCAAGCAAATTTCCATCAAGAATCGGGGCTGCTACGGGGAAAATTCTGGTAATCGAACCTAGGATCTCACGACCACTGGCAAGTGGTCAGTGTTAGTAAAATTTAAATCAAATGCACGTAATAAGTAATTAAAGTGATTTGTAACACAAGACAATCTAATACATCTCCATTCCTGGTAATCGAACCAATTATCTCCCTCGAAAAGGGTCCAAAAACACAGCAGCAACATACTCCCAAGTCGATAAACAGGAACATAGTATCCCGGGTCGCCCCAAAACGGAAAACATCGTCGATCACACCTCCAATAAGTAATTAACTAAGATTGCACTTTAATTCCTCCGCTTAAAGTTTCATTTTCAGTAATAAGGATTGATTGTGGACCAATTTAAGTTGACCTATGTTCATTTGTGAATGCCTCCTGTTTTTGGTGTCTACTGGAATAGTTTGAGTGTTTCGGCAGATCAATAGTCACTGGTGCAATAAAAACAGCGTTGTTTTGAGTCGTTGTCATGGCAACGCTTAATCCGAATTCGTAACGCGATGGGGTGTTGTGTGGGAGTAGGAAGGAAATATGAGAATTAGTGTGTGTGAAAGAGACGAAGAATAGGGGTTAGATGATGCTCTGCGCAGTTGGTCTGTGCATGATTAAATTGCATTAGTTTCGTGAATTTGCAGTCTGTTAGATTTAGGTATTTTAGCAAGCTTTATTCATTTAAAATTATTATGTTCGTTTGGAGGTCTTTCTTTTGCATTGACAGTAATATAGTTGGATTTTAGAGTTGTTGGAACGAAGTTTCGTAACGCATATCTTATAGGTAAGTACTCTGCAGACTTGATAAGAGCTTTACCAAAATAATTATATTATAACATTGTGATCGTCACGATTCTTTTGTTTTTCATTTAGTTTCCCTCAAACGTTGTTAATTTATTTCACTGTAGGTACCTGTTATTTAATCTATACTATTTTTTGTTTGATTGTAAGTTTGTATTTAAGGGGTAATCTCTGGAAATACTGGTCGGATTAGAAAAAGATTTTTTACATTTGATAGCCGGATTCTTGAGGAAGGCTAATAGGCTAATAGGTTTAACATCACGCTAGGACTTTAAGGAGCAGAGCAAAAAGAAAACAGTCAGAAACAAAACGAAGTAATAGCGCGGGCAGGCGATGCGTGCGAAGGGGTCGGTCGGAGGAAAAAAAAATTGAAATTTCACGCCATTTTCATGCGAACGAAGTCGCGTGCGGAAGCTTGTACTTACATATATAATATATAGCGAATGGAACTACGTTACAACTGGGATCTCACTACCCCTTAAGAATTTATTCTTCTTTTTTATTGTTCCTAATTTTGCCGATATGTTCCTTTTACACATTTAGACATAGATAGATATAATATGTTTCTATGTTAAATTACATTAATACACTCAATTGTGTTGCTCTGAAAAGAGAACAGTTTTATTAATTCTATGTTAAATAGAATAAAACCAAATGTAAACCTTACCTGAAAAATTAAACAACATTTTAAGCTTAGATAAATGATTCCACCAATTATTTTAAGACCAATAATTTATCTAAGCTATTAATTAAAATTAAATTATTTTCTATACTACACACGGTTAAATTTAGGTCGTTTTGGAACCGAAAGCCATGAACTCGATCATCGAACTCGAAACGATTGAGACCATTAGTAAAAAAAAAACACGAAAAATCATTTTTATTGTTATTTTTTTGGTGAAAGAATAAGAACTCGAAGTAACGCTTTGTTGCGTAAAAATCAATGCGTAAGTGTGTAAAACGTATCGACGATCGGTATCCAAATTTGACAATTATTCACAATTAAAAACAATATATTGGATTTTTCGTGTTTTTGTTTTTGTTATTTTTATAAAACAATGGTCTCAATCGTTTCGAGTTCGATGATCGAGTTCATGGCTTCCGGTTCCAGAACGACCTAAATTTAATTGTGTGTATTGTCATTTTGACTGTCATCTTCATATTTACAGTTCTATTGTTTAGTCCAAATAGCTAGGTACTAAACATATTTTCTATACCTTGTAGATTATGCGAATGAAGTAAACCATCATTTACATAGATATAAACATTCATTAGTATTGAGGTACTAATACCACATACCTTACCAGTCACCACCACACACACAAAAACGTCATTACTTAAAATTCTCATTGATGCACCAACTTAAGGGCGTAAATACGTTCATTGCGTTTAAAATCAAGGTGAAAAAAGGTCTAAGTGTTCATAGCATAATACAGCATACATTTACAATATAAAGGGCTATCCGTGAGGGAATGTTGCCTCGTTGCATTATGCAGGCGAAGGAACAATGAGGATTTATGGACGTTACTGGACTTTTTTGATACAATATTAAAACCTCAGGGTTTTGTTAAGTCCTTTTACATTGAATGAGAAGTGCAATAACGAAATGTTTTTGACTAAACAGTGTTTTGCCAGAATATTATTTCGGCCATTGTTACAGTCCGCGAGGCCTAAGCCGAGCTTTGCATTTGTGTGAGTGCAAATAGCGACGCGTTTTTTGCTTGACAATCGGACAATCGGGCTGAGGCGTCCCTCGCAGTCCCTCGCGCGATCACATTGGTGTGATTGGTAATCACTCACACAAATGCAAGCTCAGCTTAGGCCTCGCAGACTCTACTTACTTTGTCAAATTAATTAACCATGGGGTATTTAGGGTGTTTTTAGGGTTCCGTACCTCAAAAGAAGACCCTTTTTCTCGGGAACACGTCGAGGTATCATTATGAAATTAATATCAAATACGTATGTCTACAGTACTTTGGACCTCAAAAAAAAAACATGATTTAAAGTCATCTCAGTCAGCTTTAAAAAATACGGATATTTAGGTATGTGACACTAGCTGCTCCCCGCCGTTATACCCGCATAAATCTTGATCCCGTGGGAGTATCGGGATAAAAAGTACTCTATGTGTTAATCCAGGTTATAAACTATCAGTGCCAATTTTCATTCAAATCCGTTCAGTAGTTTTTGCGTGAAAGAGTAACAAACATCCATCCTTACTCACAAACTTTCGCGTTTATAATATTAGTAGGATATTTCGATACTCGCATATAAATCAAAAGTTCCCGTTGACCTAGAAAAATGTAATTTGGTTAGAAGCAAGGTCACACAGCACAAGTATAGGAAAAAGTCCAAAAACTTAGCTTACTTTGCTGTTGGAGAATTGACCGTGACATATATGATACATGATATCAACTATAAAGTTAAGTTTGTTCTTGGGATAAATTCATCCCAACTACGGAACCCTTCATTATGCGTTGTCCGACACGCACTTGGCCGGTTTATAAAGAAAAATGTTGGTATCGTGTTGTATTTGTGTTGTCTTGGAGACTTAGATGAGACTTGGAGCCTTCTTTTGCTAATACACACGAGCGACAAGCGTCGCGATATCGCTCGCGTAATTGAGCACCGAACTTAATTACACAAGCGGCACGTTGTCGATGGCTGCAGTTGCCTCTGCCGCCCGTAGGCACGTGTCGCACGTGTGTATGTACACTATGGTTATAGCCATCAGGAAACACATGAGTAACATTGGCAATCAAATCACAGCATTATGTGCAGTGTTTCAATTCCCAGGTCGGACAACTTGTTATTGAGTTTTTCTATCTGGAATTTCTCAGTAGCAGCCCGGAGTCTGGATTTGTGCCCGGTTGATGACAATATGCTCGTCCCCTTTTACATGGGACTTAAACATAACTGGCGAAATGTGGGTCTGGGTACTATAGGTACACCTCTGCCCAACACTTCGGGGAAACAAGGCGTGATGTTATGTTATGGTCCTCTTTGGTAATTATGATTTGCCCGCGACTTCTTAGTGCCGATTTCACCAATGACGCACTGACGACTGAACGCTTCATGCACTTCTAAAACGCGTTCAGCTTCATCGGTGAAATCGGCACTTAGAAGTTTTTATTCTGAAGGAGCAAAAGACCCTAATGTGTGCTTTCATGTCCGGTTTCTGAGATGATAATACAAACTATCATAACAAGTAGGTATTCTGTAAATTTTCAATGATCACTGTTATAAAGAAACAGCAGTATGACAGCGTAGAGTCCCGTTGCGTTGGCCTTTTGGGCACGGAAATTTTCCGTTTTATAATTCTCATAAATAATAAACAAATGGTTTGGAACGCGTACCTAACGATCGATCACAAAGCTTTCAAACTTTATAAAAGCTTAAATTAACCAACGACAGCGCCATTAACATTGATATCGCATCACTGATTGGCTATATCGTAAACTTGCTAAGGGCATCTGTCACCGGTCCGTTATTACTTATGAATATTTATAAAGGCAGTGTACGATAATGTTTGGTGTGAGCAGTTTAGGGTTAATAAGATTTATTAATCAAATCTCAATTTTAAATTTATGATAGAAAATGCATTCGATACGCTGTAGTTTTCTAAGAAAGCGGTGAACGTGACACATTACTGGCTGTCCAAACACTAAGAGTTTCATGACCCCTAAGGGCCGAACAGATGTACCACAACCACAACGACACCACGTGGACGGGCGCTAAATATTTGGGCGTGAAAATCAACCATGTGGGCAATACAGACCACATTAAGGTGACGTCGAGCACCAAGCTTCTGACGTTCCATTAGTGCCCATGTAGGTTGTTCGTCGCAGCCACAATACAAACTCAGCCCAGCCCAGACTTCAGCTAAGTGTTTGGCGCCTTCAATAGCGTCCATCAGTTCCTGTAATGTGTCCCATCGTTTGGAGAACGGCGCTGCAATTGCACTCCCAAGGCGGATTCGTCTATGAATCTCCATCTGAACAGGTTTTCCTTGCTTTGGCCAACCTGTGTCCGGAGTCAGTTTAAAGTCTTCCAGGTTAGCCAATGCAAATCGTTCGTTGCAGGTGGGAGATCCTCAACAGGTGTAACAAGTGGTCTGGGTAAAGAAGCACTGTCTCGCCACAGCCTTTTGATCGTTCGCCAGTTAGCAGGACGACACACATTAAAAATCAGTTCTGTATATTCAGCCTTTGTGGTACAAGGATTTTGTCGTGCAATGGGTGTCTTGCTGATCCAATATCACATGTCCTAATATCATTACACACAAGTAATACACGTAGGTTTCATACACTTTACCTACAATATCATCTTTCACAAAGTCCTTCCATCGTTTCTCTGGTCTTCCTCTTCTTTAACAGTCCTACTTCCCTACTACATTTTACTCATTCCTCCGCATCGTCCCTACCATGACAACCTATTTCCGCCACTCCTAAGGTAAACTAACAGCTAACAGCTACAGCATAGATATTCACAACCTTAAAATTGGTTGTCGAAGCGAAAATAGAACGTTTTCCATAACTAATTGGCCTTGTCCTCGACAGCAAATAGCTTTCGTAAGCTCAAGCTCTAACTCAATGCATTTATTTCAAATAAACCAATTACAGGCACTTATGAATAGTCAAGGAGTCGGTCAGTCAGAAAAACGAAGATAGTTGCCCATTCCAAGAGAAGAAAGGGCAAGAAACTCCATGGACACTATTTAAATAATATTAAAAATATTTGGGAGCAGCTTTTAGAGTCCTCTTTAGAGTCATCTCTCTCTTTTGATAACATTCGACTCGGTACGAAATCGTATCGAACTGTTGTGAATATCTATGCAGGTCTGTCACGTGTCCGCCATAGATTTGGGCCCACCACTACACCGGATCGCCTTTATTCTACAATTAATAGCTAGGACGTGATCGAACATAATTAATCATAGTTCTTATAACAGCGCTAACTTTGGATGGGTTTCACGATAGAGTTATTGAAGAAATGGGTCTGAAGCGGTTCGCAAGTTCGGCAGTCTAGTTTCATGAATTATGAAACTTTAAAAGCACCATGATAAAAGTTCTTACATGTAAAGTTGTCACTGAGAGTTGCCGTCGAATACCTAGTTTAATCTCATGAACAGCGCCCAAACGTTGATTAAACTCAGTGCCTTTTTCAAATGGCAGTTGAGAGAAACTAAGAACGCCTTGTGCTACTTTCCACACGCAAGCCTCATGCTTCTTCTATGTTCATACATCAGATCGTACCCATAAAGCTGACATTTTGAAGCATGACAATATTAATGCAACTATATTAAGATAAACTAATCTGTGCAATTATTGGTGACGCTGGTTGTAAACGAAAGTCAAAAAGTTAAACAAAACCGATCTTATGTCCCATTCAAAATGTTAGTTCAAACAACGGCCGTTGCACAGATAAGTTGGTCGAAATTTTCGTCCATTCAAAGTTTTTTTACCTCTAACAGCTACAACCCAAAAAAAAACTTATTACAACAGAAATAAAGATCACAGATTTTGACAGACTTGACAGCAACCTTTTTGTCACGAGATTAAAATCACTGTGCTGTGATATTGACAGTACTACAAAATCATAGGTAACTGTGAATGGACGGTAAGATATTTTGGAGCCAGAATGATAATTGACAGGTGAATCGTTTTGTGAAATGTATTGAACAAGATTTCGGCGCTAGTTTTGATTTTGGCCCCTGTGAAAAGAATCTTGTAGCGATATATAAATCATTGATGTCCATCTTTTTAGACAGCCCATCCTCTTCAAATATTTACAAAATTTTAATAACGTGTCCTTTTATTGTTTCAGAAATAGTGGAAGAGCAGCAATGTCACGACAGCGAGTTCCGTCTCACCTGCCGAGACCTGGACTCGCACATCGCAGTATTAGAGGCGTGGTACACCTCCGCAGAAGACTACCACATCAACACCACCCACGAGAGCCTCCGAATTAAAACCGAGAACGATTCGGAGCTGAACAGAGTTTACGTGTATTCTAGTCCAAAACACAATGGGGTCTACCTACCCTCGAATCATTCCATGTTAGAGAACACCTCAAATGTTAATAGTACCTTTGATTTTAATGATTTTGTTAATGACACCTCGTTCTTCAATGACACTGTGGATATGTCAGTGGATTTCGTGAATGTGTCCGGGTGTGGAGTTCCAACTTACGCGAGGAGTTACGCCAGCTGGCGCGAAGGGGATAAGAGGAGACGGCTGCAGACGAGGGAAACCTCTGTCAATCTGAGGGCGCCTGTTAGTTACCGGTAAGTGAAATTTGTGTGTTTTTTAAACAATTGTTTTATTTATTTACGTATACTTTATTGTACACTACAAAATTACATAAAATAAAAATAACCTACAAAATAAAAAATGGGCGTCCTTTATCGCTTACTGCGATCCCTTCCAGGCAACCTTGGAAAAGACAGTGATTTGTCTGGACATACAAAGGGGTTGTCGTTGGTGCTAATAATAAATAGGTTTACATTACACTAAAATAGATACACATATCCTAACGAATAAAAACAAAAGATATACGAAATATATACGAGTAAGCAACGAAAATAAATGAAGACTAGATAATTACCGTTACGAGAGCAAGATCATAACGACAGATAGATGTAAGTTGAAAACTCTCAAAGCTAAAACTATTTAAAATTATCTATGAGAGGCATTTCTTATGATTATGTGCCTTTATGGGAAGGTCCAAGTTGGCACTTGTATTCTATAAAAGTCCTCGGAACATGATAAAAGTTATTCTGACTTCAATCAATCAAAAAATCAATAATCAGACCTTAGGACTTACTTATGGTTCAATCAGAGGAATTCAGAATAGGGAACTTCCTTTTCGATCTGTGACCTACGTCCTTCATTTTGTTTGAGATATATTTTTAATGCATAAAGCCGCGTTGACCTGAATAAGACGGCCACAAAAATGTAGCCAAGATTAGGAAATTGAGGGCTAAAGGCGATTTTACCAATAAAACTGAACGCGATCAGCACATAAACTATGTTTATGAGCTGCAGGTGTCATTATTTTCTGTGGAATATTGACACTGACAGCTCTTGAACGCGGCATGTGCTGATCGTTTAGTTTTATTGTTTTTAAGAGGATTGTTGGATAAGTGCTAGTCAAGGAAATCCTTTCTCAAGCAAATTGACATCTTACGTCAACTTGCCGTGTTAGAGCCATTTCAAACAACTGTCAAAGAATAACAAGTATGATTTGCGCAATAACTCATTTCTTGACTTTACCAGTGTATCCAGTCTTTTACTTTTGTATCCAGTCAGACAGGGTTATTTTTATTTGGCCTAGATTTGCGTGATATATTTTATCGAACGATATAGGTAAGTGCTCAAATAAAGTCGTAGAACTTCGCGAAATGCTAACAATAGCTATATTTACGCTTTTTAGGGCACTTATATTTTTTTCTATACATTTAAATAACGCAGAATAGTTTGACAACTTCGTGTAAGTGTAACTGCAAAAAATTGGGGCTTTGGCATTGTCTTCCCTACAGAATTCGACACAAATACGTAATAAAATAATAATACGTTCCTATACTTCCGATTTGTACACATTGAGTTTGTATGGAAAATACAATATGGATGTTCCGTCCGTTCTTTCGACCAAATATTGTGTTGAACAAATCGCACGAAGACCTTCGACAGACTGTGGCAAGCAATTCGATGGTCTTGGTTCTTGGACGCAACGGGTCGCCATTGTAGGTAGACCCTGTCAGGGCACAGCAAAACTATTATTAGATACGTAGATGTAGCTAAAATTTTTATCAAAATTACACATGCAAACTGAATAGTTACATCGACATAAAAGTCAACAACAATGCATAAATAATTATATTATTAGTAACTGTATATAAAAATCTATTTTCTTAAAATACTATTATTACGTTTAGTTAAAGTTCGTTCGTTCGTTACATTGTAAGTAATCTGCATCCAGTGCGAACTCCTAACTGTTATAAACTACGAAAGTCGTCATTGGAACTCTAAATGTTAATCAATAATAGTTACTCTATTAACCCTTTTTTCCGAGTGGATTATAGTATAAGGTAGTCTTAATTGATAAACTTTGAGTGCATGTTTAAACACTCGAGTGGCGATCATGTAAATGTCCCTACCTACATACCTACTCAAGGATTCCGAAGACCCTGGAAAGTCATCACTACCAACTTGTTGAGTTGTCAACAACTCAACAAGTTGGTAGTGATGACTTGTTGAGTTGCAATTGCCACATACCATTATGTCAACATAATGGTATGTGGCAATTGCAACAACGGCTGTCATTCGAGATCTTTCACAGTTGTAACGGGTAGTCAGCAGCCCGAAAGCCTGACAAGAGCAACCAGGTTTGTGAAGGTCGTTCCATGTAAAATTCAGCCATGTAAAACTCCGGTCAGATTGGAGTCGACCCCAACATAGCATATTTTCATATTACTTGTTTTTGCTTTTAATTTTATGTATTTATCGGGATAGGCTCTCATCAGCGATATTACACTTGCACTTTGTAAGTAGGCGTGGATTGTCGGGCGAAGAAAATAGAGATACTAGTTACAGCACAATCACTTTATTTCACTCACAATTTCTTATAAAATAATCACCATGAAGTAACCTGAAGGCAGAGGTCCGACATATTAAATGAAAGTATGAGATATAGCAGTAACCAACTCTTTTATTCCGACAGCTTGTTAATTAATTAAATAGATCGCGATAATAGCTCTAGGCGCTACAGCAGGCGCACCGGGCCGAGCCTGCCACAAGAATGATCCCTCTCTTCGCTGAGCACTAGCTTACATTAAGTTGCTTGAGAAGTGGGGAGAGTGGGGAGGCGAACGTCCCGCTTTGCACAGCGTAACTCGGCCCGCTGTACCTACCGCTAACGGTGACGCCGACATATTTTATTTTCTCTTTTACTCACGCTGTCTACATTTCTTTATCTACTTTCTTGTCGCATGTATGCTGGAAGAAATTTCATAAGAAATAAGCATCACCTTTGTACGTATTTTACTGTCCTTTTTTTTTTCTTGTCTGTATATACAGGGTGTCCGAGAAGTCGACGTCAAGCTGGAGTCTGGTCATAATATTTAACAGAAAAAAACTGTCAAAATTTGGAGTTGAAATACCGTCACAGGCAGTAGATTTTCTCTTTCTTTTTGTAATTTATACAAACCCGTATTTTTTTTTATATATAGGAAATAATGTTTTACATTTTTCTGTTTTGACGTCGACTTACGGGATACCCTGTGTGTGTACATAAATGGATAATTAAATAAATGAATAGTTGGTAGAAGTGACGTGTCCTACAACTATAAGACTAGAAGACGAAAAGACAGAACCCCTAAAGATATGAAGCGTGACGGGTCTGGTATTTTATTGAACTCTAAAATACTACCAAAAGAGTTAAAAGTAAACAAATTATCCAATTTGAAAAGATGTAAGTGTTGGTTGCCATCTTCGATACGTGAGCGTGTTGCTACTTTTAAATTATCCAATTAAGTAGTTGTGAATGCAAAGAAACCAATTTATTTTTAGATGATAATTTGATGAATGTTTAACATGTGTATAATTTGTATAAGTTAGGGGAAATGTTTTGGTATATTTCGTCAACATGCGTAGGTAAGTAAGGATTTTTTTTGAAAAATTTAGTTAAAACCGAGGGATGATTGTATCTTGTTTCTTTCATGTCTTGTGTAAGGTTGAACGTTCATTTTAAAGTTAGTACGATATATTTTAAACTTTTAGCTCCTCCTGGTAATTGTTATTTATGAGGTATATACAGCATGTATCACAAAGGTGTGATCAAATTTAAGGGTCTAGTTCAGACCGTCAAACTGAATAACATTCTCCATGGGAACAGCATCGTAATCGCGAACAAATTATCATCTGAAAGACTTCAATAACTTCTCGACCCAAATGTTTATAGGACGGAAGTTTTTTATTCTAGATACCGATGTTGGTTCCATGGAGTAAGTTGTTCAGTTTGGTGGTCTGAACCACACTCTTAAATTTGACCACACCTTTCTGATACATGTTGTATATTGAAAGAAAAGACGTAATGTAGCACTGCTCTACTACTTCTACTGTAAGCTCTGGCTACATTTACCACATCGATCGAAAGGCTCTTTTATGGCATTAATTTGAAAGGCCATACGTGTGAGGCCTCCCATATGGATTTATTATTTATTCAGAGCACAGAAGTCTAAACACGTAGCTAACGATGTCAATGATACCTTTCCCATGGGAATGCCCAATGGGACACCGACTTTGTTGTGTTGTGTTACTAATTAATAGCCTCTTAGAATGACAATTGATGTAGCAATGCTTTTGACTATGCAGCGTGTATCAGAAAGGTGTGGTCATAATTAAGGGTATGGTACAGACCATCAAACTGAACAACTTCCTCAATGGGACCAACATCTTAACTGTATACAAAACTTCAATACCTACTTAAAGAAAGACAAAAAGGAAAATAAAGAAATAAATATTATTCCGCACAAATAAAACGCACATTACAACAAATAAAATGACATAAAATGCACATATACAAGTAGCCAAAAGTCTCGTATTCAAAACTAAAAAGTTTGAACATTTTGTTCCTCTGTGTTGCGACCTGACAAATGACACTAAACAAAAAATGGAAACAAAAATAAAATGCCGATTGCAAAGTGGAAAAATGACATCTTTTGTAATAAATTAATAACAATAATAAGAAAAATTGAGCCGTGCGTCGCATCTACGCAAGAACAGGTCGTTGCTCAGCAAAATGACCTTAGAAATGTGTGGGACGGCTGATAATTATTTCACGATTATCATGTTGGTCCCTTAGTGAAAGTAGTTCACCCTCTCAAATTTGACCACGCCTTTCGGATATATGCTGCCGACTAATCCAGGATCCGTTTTATGTTCCATTCCAAAGAGGGCATACATTTAAAAATGTGGTGTAAGTTCTGGATCTAAGAGATTGGTCATAAATTGCATTTTGTATAGGATGCCAATTTTACAATTTTTACACAATTTTATGCAAAAACAATTGTTTATTATTATGTAAAGTGTATTTGACATATCTCGGACCCGGACCTTTGGAAGGTATACGAGGGGCCGAAGTCAATTCGCAGAGGTCCGTTAGACGTTTTGAATGAAATGAGACACCAACCGACGATTATCCCTGTATATCAAGCAAGTGCACCCAAGGTCGGTTGGCAAACAAAACATATTGGGCTCTGGGTTTGGTTGGCTACAGTGGATTAGTTACCTTGAACTATGGAAGAACTAAGTCCCCTGCCTGACCAATGTTCTATAATATTCACGGATAAAATGGCCGGGGGTGACTTGCACACTCAATAATGGGCCCCTGGGAACTGTCGCAAGCACTTAGTGACGGAGCGAAAAGGGGGCAACATATCCTGAGGTGCTTGAGGAGTGGAGAGGTGTTCCAAGGATATCAGGAGAAACTCAGAGCCTGAAAGATGGTCAAGATCCCAATACTTAATGCACGGAGCCTGACCGCGTTTTGTCAATATAAGAACAGACATAATGACAGATAAAGATCGAGCAATGGACAACATTGTAAAACTTTCGTGTTTTCTTGATACGATGCCTTTGGCTACTTTTTATGTGTGTTATTTATGTAAAAAAAATGTATTATGCGTTTTGCTTGTGTGGAATATACATTTTTTTTTCGGTCAAAGGCAACCTTCACTCAGTCTCAGTCAAAGTGCTCTTTTATTAAAAATAGGCGTCTCGCCTCTGCGTCGCACGACTTGACGAAGAATTAAGATATCCTTTTTATAATTTTGTAAGTTTAATACCAATGATTATATATATGTAAACCTTACGGAATAAATTTCCTTCATAAGGCTGAAAACCGCATCAAAACCCATTGCGTAGTTTAGAAGAACAACGCGCTCACACAAATGGCAGACAGACACAAAAGTGACTAATTTTTTAAATATTATTATTTTAGTATAGATATTAAACAAACAAAGAGATAAATTAAGATTTTTTTTTTGATTTAATTACAAATTCATATCAGTAAGAACTGAAATTGTAATTTAAATCAATCGTCGAGCATCAACAAATATAGTAGCGAGACTATTCTATTTGTTGATGCTCGACACACTTTGGAATGCACATTTATTTTAACATTGACACATTCAAGATCAGTTTCTAACCCAAGGTCCTAAGGTCTAAAGTTAATTATCGTATTAAAGGTCTATATATAAATAGATATGAATAGGTTTTAGACCATTGATGCGTCTTTAAATGGTGACTTGAAGTCGAGGGTTATCACTGTTATCAGTTATTGAGGGCGCGATGCGTGATAGCGCAAGGTAATTGATCTTAGTTGCTGTTCACGTGCCGACCCTAAATATTACGTGGGTAGGTACTTATTTTTAACTAACTTCAAAAAAGGAGCGGGTTATGCATTTTCTCATTTATGCACTCTTATTTTATTTTTTTAAGACTACTGGCCCGATTTTCGAAGTATTCCCGTTTGAGCAACTATTTTTAGGTCAACTATGCATTGACCATGCAAAATGGTTTTACCTTTGGTGCTCAATGCATAGGTGCCCCAAACATAGGTGCTCAAACGGGAATACTTCCGATTTACGTTATTCTTTTTTCATTTGGTAGAGGAACTTCGCGAAGTGATCCCGTATAAATTTTATAAATTTTTCTTATGCAGTTTTTGTGTTAGCTTCAATAATAACACTTATATTTTCCACTCAGTGTGTACCGTGATGATGTCATAATAACTTAAAGGTTCTGTTATAATAGGGTAATTTTTTAACCAGTGCGAAACCTGTTACAAGAATTAAGCACATGATTCTAAACCCCCTAGCATAGACATTAATAGTCGGTTATCAAAAAGTGAAACAGCTGTTTCATACCTATGCGGTGAAAATGTATGGAATAGTGTTTTTTTTTTGTAATAACGGAAGACTAATTTCTACGTTAGAGGGTCTAGATTCATATGCTAAAATCATGGTAACAGATTGCGCACTAGTAAAAAACTACCCTGTATAATATTGCAAGCAGTGGTATACGAAATGATAAATGAATGATAAAACTATATAAATGATAAATGATTTTATTTCTGTAAGAAAAAAGGTTTGTACAAACACTTTTACACGTTAATCATTTTTTAAGCTATCCAACAATGTAACAAAAGACAGTGAGTTTTATTTTATGAATAGGCTTTTCTTTCTCTCAGCACCATGTAGGAACGTTGTTTTAGACTGTGTGCAGGCCTAGATATCAATCTTGAATCAGGCTATCTCTATGTAAAATAAATTCCAAGTAGGAAGTTTTAGAAATGGAACGCATTAAATGCATGGAATAAAGAAAAATAAATTGTGTAAGTAGGTGATATTCGATTTCTTAAGTCTTGTCGGCTTTTACTTTTTATTCCTGAATTCCTGATTTCACGACTACTTAACGATACGTTCCACGTTTTATAGCCATTCTAAAATTAAAAGGATTTACAAGTATTTTGTCGTTTACGCCTGAGCGTTGACATAAACTTTAACAAAGAAAATATAAAAGCTGTAATAAACGTGAGAATATGCGCGCTCTCAATAGTTTTTCTTTGTTATGCCGGGGGTTTCACAAGCCGGGACAGTAAGCTAGTGTTAGTAAGCTAGCAAGCTAGTAACACTGGCTTCGTGTAAACAGAATTAGCTTGATTACTAAGCTAGTAAGTTAGCAAGTTAGTAACTCTGGCTTCGTGTAAACAGAACTAGCTTGATTTGTAGGCTAGTAAGTTAGCAAACTAGTAACGCTGGCTTCGCGTAAACAGAACTAGCTTGATTTCTAGGCTAGTAAGTTAGCAAGCTAGTAACTCCGGCTTCGTTCAAACAGAACAAGCTTGATTTCTAGGCTAGTAAGATAGCTTCTTAAGCTAGTGTTAGTAAGCTAGCAAGCTAGTAACTTTGGCTTCGTGTTTACAGAACAGGCTTCATTTCTAAGCTAGTAAGCTAGCGTCTCAAGCTAGGATAGTTTAATAGGATGTGGTTCAAAAGCTAATAGCACCACACCCCTGATTTCACTATCCTGGCTTGTGTACTAGCTTCATGTGGCCGGCGAAGCTAGTAACAAATGGCGAGCGTGCAGTGACTACGCGTTTCGTTTTCCTGACCGCAACTACGTGGTGTACTGTACTGGCTTTAAATAATCTGGCACCGTGTAAACAGCACTAGCATGTGCCAAGCCTGGATAGTATACCGTGGTTCTAGCTTGCTATCCTAGATTTGTAAAACTAGCCTCGTGCATCTCGGGCATTAGTTAACTCATAAATTGTAGTTGTATTATTTAAGATCCCGACAACTCAACGCTTAAGTAGGTTTTAAATTCTGACTGAGAAATGTTAATTACTTTTTCTGTAATGAAATTCTCCGATAAGATTCTGAAGTTGAAAAGTTTCCCGTTTCTTTTTCGTTTGTACGAGTATGAATAAAAATAATAGGATCGTTGACGGTCTTCTTAGTTGCTGCACCGTTGCGTATTATGCAATTTAGTTGTAAGACTACTCACCAGTGATTAACGCTGTTATGATTATCTTCAGCTGATAGTTTTAGTTAGTTTTTGGCATTGGCAACATCACCTTTTCACATTCCCATCAAAACACGCATAACACACATAAAATAGCAATCGATCTCAATGCCTCTCATTATAACATTTCAGCCACTTTCACTGCTTACGTTCTTGATCAGACGATTTTTTCAAACCTATGAAGAAATGGGTGTCAAAATGAAATTGCTGTTGATTGCTATTGTATGTGTTACCCCTCTGGCTTGCCGAGATGTTAGATCGTTGTCACATTGACGATTGCCAACGTGTCTCCAGCGAGGCGATTCGTGAACGTGGCTCCATGGGTGCGAAGCCTGCTAGCCGCGACAGCTATGGCAATCGATGGCAATGCTTTTATTATAGTCCAGCCACGTTCATTGCGTTTTTTCGTGATTAAGCACACGATTTTTCCGAGCTTATAAAGCAATGGATTAGGAATTTCCAATAAAACCCTCAGATTCGATTGAAAGTGTGTTACGCAATTAGAGGAACAAAACAGGAACAGCCCCACGCTGTCACTGTTTTGTCAAAATTACATTTTATATGCAGTTTTGATTTTTAAAACTGAAGTGCGCGCCATCTTTCTTTGCTGACTCTATGTACCTAAAACCAAATTAAGAATGCTTGGAAAACGAAACATAAGCTAAGCTATGTATATCTGAAAAGATTACATACTCACAGTGCATGTACAAACAAAACTTTTGTTCTTTCTCTGAAATCAAAATCCACTTTGAAAAATCCTTCTTTAGAATCTCTGATAAAATAAATAACGTTTTTCAGCTAATTCCCTTTAAAACCTCTTGTGGTTTTAAGGTTGAAATAGTACTAGTAACTTTAATAGAGCCAAGTTATGCTTGAGAATAAAATACCACAGTTTATTTGATATAAAATTTTTGTTCGCCACACTAATGTCTGTGGAATGCGAAAATGAAAATAAGTAGTGTATTAAATTTTTACTCGCTTTCAAAAAGCAACTTAGAAAGAATTTTGTATTTCTCATTTGAGTAACATTAAAGTTTAACGATCAGCACCCCAATAACGAACCCGCAACTAGCCCCGGTGAGGTGGAATACGGCCTGCTCCCTCTCACAGAGAAGAGGCCTGTGTCCCAGCAGTGGGAACATATAGGTTGATTATGCTACCCCAATCGCGTAACACAACCGAAGGACTTTTAAATAAATTCCTAACCCATTGCAACACATGTTTAAAAAATTCGTCTGCTCGACATCGTAAATAACGCAATGAATGTTGTCGAATTGTGAAAATTAAAGGCATTGCAATTGGTAGTGCGTTACGCAATTCCTCATTTTAGACGAAAGACGTAAACATAGGCCTCCCTCAAGCACCGCCACTTCGACCGGTTCTGTGATTTTCACATCCAGCGGATTCCTGCGGCCTTCACAAAGTCATCGGTCCACCTTGTGGGAGGCCTTGCCGTACGCGGTCGCCACTCCAGAACCTTTCGGCCCCATCGGCCATCTGTGCTGCGAGCAATGTGCCATGCCCACTGCCACTTAAGTTTGGCAATTCTATCGGCTATGTCGGTCACCTTGGTTCTCCTGTGGATCTCTTCATTTCTTATTCGATTATTGGATGTTTTGTTGGTTTCATTTCTGGATCTGATTTGATTTCTGGGTTGTGGAGGTAAAAAGGCTAAAGTTTCGTCAAGTAAAAAAACTGGTATAGGTACAGGTGCATCCTGTTAGGTAAAGCAGAGAGTCTCTTGTTCTCCCCGTCATCGTAATATTTTGGTTGTACTGAACCATACATATTAAAGGCCACAATTCCAACTTACCGCTAGAGAGGGCTCAAAGAGCAGGCTGTTCTGAAGGTAATGTTACGCAAACCGTTTAGATACCCGACTGAACAACTATACAGGACTGCAAGTTGCTCACCGTCAGACAACTTTTTGTTTTCTGATCCACTCTTCGCAAACATGCGTTCGCCATACCAAGACAAGTTCTCCATATTCGACGTGGGTGTGCTCGAGTCGAGGCGATCCGGCCAGTGCTCGACCGCTGGCTCGGGAGAAGGCACGGCTCCCTGACATTTCGGGCGACGCAGGTGCTCTCGGGGCATGGTTGCTTCGGGAAGTACCTGTGTCGCATAAACAGGGAGCCGGACGCCCGGTGTCACCACTGCGTCGACTGCTGGGAGGACACGGCGTGGCACACGCTGGCAGAGTGTGCCGCTTGGGAGGAGCCGCGCCGTGCCCTCATCACCGAAGTAGGCAACGACCTGTCGCTGCCGGCCGTCGTGAACGCGATGGTCGGCGGCGCAGAGTCCTGGGACGCAGTGGTCTCCTTTTGCGAAACGGTCATCTCGCAGAAGGAGGCTGCGGAAAGGGAGAGAGAGATTTCGACTCTCGACCCGGCCCGCAGCAGACGCTCCGGGCGTCGGAGGAGGGCGGACAACGCCCTCTTCCGGCCCCCCTAAATGGGTCCAGGGCCGACGGATTCGGGGACATCCGTCGCCCCCCAACATCAGGACCCGAGAAGGCGGCGCGCGTAGTGTTCCGCGTGCGGCGCTCACAGACGTTGCGGGGGGAGTGAGGTGTACTCCCCCCGCCCGAGACGGGGCCCGCGCAAGCGGGCCGGCACTAGCCGGGGTTGCGGAAGAATTATGTGTTCCCACGACCCCGGCGTAGGTGTGAGATGGAACACCGGGGTGGTTTTTAGTCAGTAAGAGTCTGACAGACCCCTCCACCCTCCTCAGGGCGGAGGACATCCATGAGGATTTTCCATACCGGAAACAAAAAAAAAAAAAAAAGGTGTGCTCGAGTCTGTCAAGTCGAGCGTTATAGGAACAAATTTTCTACTCGCCAATATTTCATCCTAAGTCCTAGAATATACAACAAGAATCAAAACATATTAACAAACTAGAGTCTAAACCCTTTCGAATTAAAAAGAAAATTGAAAAATTTCCTCTTAAATTTAAGTTATTGCGGTACCGAGGAACTCATATATTCCACGTATTAACGACTAAATTACCTAAGTTCATTTCCTTGACAGATATTTTTCTAAGTCACCCACACACACACAAACCCCAACGGACCGGCTTAACTCCACAGCAACACACACGCACAAACACTCCCCACAATTAACCTTCAAGCTCATTCAATAAATATGTATGTTAACATCAGAATTATTACGCAATTATAAATATTTTGTAAAACGTCTCAATCCCACTAAAGTACAGTCCTTCAAGAAACACGATTTTCCTAATTAGCCACAACCTTATAGAAAAATCAGTGATGGTACCTAGGCTAAGTCTTTTGGTAAATACATTATTACTTACTTACTTTTAGTGACGTTTTTGTAAGAAAACAAAAGTTTTGAATGTTATAACACAACTTTATATACCCCCACAACCCTTGTACCATTGCATGCACCCATTAGCAGAATTTTTTGCGACGTGTACGCAATACGCACACACGCAAACAGCAAATTTTCACAAAAAAATTGAATAAGTTTCCTATGCAATTATTTTTGTGCAACGTTACTTAGTTTGATGTACAGAAGGCGTAGTTGACGGCTATGTGGTGGGTTTTTTTCTACACCCTGTATATCTCAATGATTATTCACATTCTACTCCCGTTTAATGAGGACGCAGATGCACAAACGAAAGAGTACACACACATATGGTTATTCCCCATCAATACATTTGCGTAACCAGCACTTGATTGCAGGTAAAATATTTATAGATTACGATATTTCCGGTTCTATGGTGTTGCCATGCTTTGATGTTGTTTATAGTTTAGTAATTGGTTCATATGTTGTGGTGGTGATGGTGTGGTCAATAATAACTTAAACAGTTCATGATAATAAACGGATTTGTATTTTGCTTTGTAGATTTGGGAACATTTGTTTTTTTCATAAATTAACTCGTGACATATAACTCGGGCGAATTAACATGGCACTTGGCTCTGAACTATATTGGATATTTCTTTAACTAAGATAGTTTTTTCATAAATTTTTAAGGAACTTTTTATGTCAAAGTATGGTGTAATATTATGATATTAAACAAAATAAGTTTAGTTTATAACTATAATAAAAAATATGGATATTTTTTTACATCCATTTGTCTTTTTGCATATTTCCAGATGTTTACTTATTATTCTTTCCCGAGAATCGACTCAGAGTATCGAGTTGGCGTATATTTGCTTCAGTGAATTACGTGTCCCAAATATTTGCCTCAATCAATGTGCGATGCTCTTCGGAGTGTGCAAACAGATCACCCTTTCTGTGGAGAAGATAGGGAGACATTTTTAGATAGATTATTCGTAGTTCTATTTGATTATGAAGGTACAATGAGTTGGACGTGTGTTGTTTGGTAGAACGAAAATTAATTATCTGGGAACAAGTTTGGAAGAACTCCTTGAATGAGACATGAATGGTACTGCGTATTCTCATAATGAGCTGTACGTTTTTTTTCCTCCTAGTAACTGCACGCCTATTAATTTTGTCCATCGTAGAATCGGAAGAAACGAAAGACAAACTGTAGAAAGATTTCTGCGGCAACATGTCAAAAATTAACAAAAGAAATGTCACTTGTTTAGAAAGCAATGGTAAAAAGAGATAATATTATGTCTATTCTTCGTTGAGTCTATTTTGTCTTATTCGTATATTTTTTTCAACCTGCACATCATGGGGTTTACCACCACCATATGTTTTTGTAGGAGTTTATTTTTTAAATTTTTATTGTCAGGTAATGGAAAAGCGCTACGCGCCATCTTGGATTGAAATAATTTAAATTAAAATCCAAGATGTCGTCTGCGAATTAAAAAACAAAATAACGGTGGTGTCGCTTTCATGGTTTTCGAGGGTACTGACGTCAATAGTGAGGTCAAAAGGAAAATCCAATATGGCGGCTGCGAAAATTTTCATCAGTATCATAGGTGTCGTTTCATGGTTTTTCAATGTGCCGAAGCCGACAGTGAGGTCAAAATAAAAATCCAAGAGTTTCAAATTTTTCATCACGGGTATCGTTTCATGGTTTTCAGGGGTGCTTTAGCCGATAGTGAAGTGAATTTTATTCGGAGCGTAAGGAACTTTGTTCCTGACGGGGGTCTCCCGACCCCACACGTTTTTTTCCACTGCTAGGCAAAGGTCTTCCTCACAGCTTTCCACTCTTCCCTGTATGCCGTCTTCTCTGGCCAATCACCCATCAACGACTCTAAGTCATTACGGCTGATTATTTTACTTTCTTAAAACCAGCGCTGGGGCTGTGTCTCGCATAGGGTCGTAGCATTATGCTGAGCGATGGCCGTTTTGCGTTGATGCGATGCATATTTTCCCCCAACTACACAAAACCAAAAAAAAACATTGTTGTTTTTGTGTTCGTTCGTTGCGTCATGTTTAGCGCAAATAAAAAGTTTTTTCTTTCTTTCTTTGTTCTTAGCTTCTTTCTTTCATTATAATTATATTCCTTGAAATCCGACCAAAATTAGAACAAACCAAGCCAACATAATTATTTCCTTTACTATAAATAATTAAAACAAAATAAATTATGTACAGAATATATTTACAAAGGTCGTCGACAAAGAGCGATGAATTAGGGTGACGAAACAAATAGAACCAAAGTAATTATGTAACGTTTATCTTTCAATCTTTCGGTAATTTCCTTAATTGGCTTCTACAGTTACTTGGCGAAGGTAATGACTGATTTGTGGAAAGATTCTATAATTACGGACTACTAACTTTTGCCTGCAGCTTCGCCCGCTTGGAAGTCGGAAAATATCCCACGGGAACGTAATCACGGCTACATATCAAGCTATACATTTCCAGTATAAGGTGATCTCGCATTGTATAGGATTGTATAGGTTTACATGTAACTCTATTGGTTTACGCGGCGCACCCAGTAAAGCTTCCAGACGGCTTGATTTTTTCCGACATCTTCAAGAATCATCGTCATATTTCAGCCAATTTGCACAAGACACCAAAATTTTCCCGATGAATCACTCCGTCCATTGGTACCGACGGATTTTCTATTCAGTCGTTTTTGAGGTTATCGCGTTCAGACAGACAGACAGACAGACGCGGCAAAAGGACTTTGTTTTATAATATGTGTATGGATACCTTTTAGAAATAGTTTACTCCATTGTTACCTCGTTATTTCCGGCTACGCGACAGTAAAGACACGTTATGTTTTTGAAAGTTTGTTGGTGGGGTGTCTTTTGGCTTTATGTAATGGCTACCTAAAGTCAAAAATCACCCTTATTTAGGTATCATTACAAAATGACAAAGTGTTATGGTATGTTGTTATTAGGTAGCCGTAAAAGGCACGTGTTTTTAAAGGCAATTGGGCTACGAACACAAATACCTTACGTTTACGCAAATATCGAAAGCGTTTTTCTCGTGAAATAAAAATTGCAACTTTGTGATAAGACCTATTTCATAATCGTATGGTTTCTAGAATAGGTACTGTGTTCGCAACAACATACAAATTCTATCAATAATTTAGGAGGAAATTGCTTTTTAACCCTGTGTCAATGAAATGTAAACATTCTATCAAAAAAGTATCGGGAATGGATGATTTGTTCATGGTTCCAAATTCTTTTTTGTTGTTGTTAGATTGGCACCACTGTTTTCAATTTTGGCGCGGAGTTTGAGTTGCATCTGCTAGTTAGATTAAATACAGTGCTGTTTTTATCTAGATCATAATATCTCGAATTTCATATTGGTCAAAAACATCGAACAAAGAGATTGTCTTAAATTTTGCATCGCCAATGGAATTTCGTGTTCGGAGTCACTGAAAATGTTACAGAAGGCTAACGGTGAATCAACTTCATCAAGAACACGTACTTGTGAGTGGTACTAAGCGTTCAAAAGCTGTCGAGATGTGATGGAACATTTGCCTCGCTCTGGTAGGCCATCTTCATTCAACTGAAGTAAACATCGAAAAAGTAAAGGAAATAGTGACTGAAAATCGTCATTCAAGTTTGAGAGAGCCGCTGATTTTTTTGTGTTATACGGGTCAATCTGTACTATTCTAAACACTCAAGAAATGCTAGAACGAGTCAATTCCGACCCAACATTCATAAAACGCATTGTTACTGGTGAAGAGACGTGGGTTTACGAGTTTTACATGCCAACTATTCAACACAACTACTACCTTCGGAGTGGCGCCTTCCAACTGAACCGAAACCAAAAAAGTCGATCAAAGTTCAAGTCATGTTGTCAAAAGATCAAAAAAATCAAGCGGTAAATAAAAAATATTATTTGAGCGTTATGCGGCGTTTAAGAGAGCAATATCGACGAAAAAGGCCAGATTTGTGGAAAGAAAATTCTTGGATTTTACATCACGTAAATGCACCTTCGCACAAGGCCATCATTGTGAACGAATTTTTAGCCAAAAACTCAACAAATACCATTGAGCAAACACCTCTTCCTCAGCTGCTCGTGTAGTGAGGTTAAGCTGGTCGCCCTGCCATTTGATATTAAGTGCTGCTTTTCTGTGGACTATAAAGGGGTGACCAGAGCAGTGGTGGCCCAGTGGTAACGGCCGCGACTTACGAGTTGCAGGTCGTAGAACCTAGCCAGGTGCTTTACTTTGTGTCAATTATTTTATCACCACTGCTCTCAAAACGGTGAAGGAAAACATCGTGAGGAAACCGGCATGTCTTAGAACCAAAAATTCGAAGACATGTGACATCTACCAACCCGCACTGGGTCCGCGTGCTGGATTACGGGCCACTCCCTCTCACAGAGAGGAGGCCTGTGTCCCAGCAGTGGGAACATAATAGGCTTATTATGCTAAACACCTCCGTCTCCAGTCGAGTTCTTTGTTTTTCCTACACTCAAATTACCACTACGTCGCACCCATTTTCATTCGGTAGAAGACATAAAGGAGAATTCGCGGCGAGATCTGAACTCAATTCCGTAAATGGCGTTTAAAAATGTTTTGATCATTGGATTATTCGTTGGCGTAAAGTGTATCGTTTCTTTGAAAGCGATAAAATAAATTTGGATGAATAACTATTTTTTTTTGTATTATTGATCTTTTCTCGGGGAAGCAAATATACGCTAACTCGATACTCTATGAGTCGATTCTCGGGAGAGAATTATAAATAAAGATGATACGAAAATGTATTGATAAAATTTAGTTAAACTCGTTTTGTCGACTTTGAGCAAATTAAAGGAAATGGAAGAACGGAAACATCTTAATTCAACCCATTGAAGATTTTATCGATCACAGTTATGCTTTCTGTTACCAAGTAAACGATGCGGCTCCACCAAAACCTAGCTAAAAGAAACAAAAAATAAGCCACAGCTTTCTATTTATAAGTACGGTTTTAATCCATTCCTTAAATTCTTCTGAAGATGATTATTTTTACTTGACGCGTCACTAAAAATGGCGTCTGAAGCTATAAAAGTTCACTCACAAATCCTAACATAACTAATTTTGTTTAACTTAGGCGAAATACGGATGTAAATTAGGTTTGACGATTTTGGAAGACAAACAAATTAATGTATCTTATCTTTATTAAATATACATATTTTAAGTGGCGTGTATGAGCTGTCAGCTGGCTAATAATGCTTTGTGTTTCATAATGTTAATTATTTTTTCTACACTAATAGATGTAGAATCAATTTAACAGACAGCTCTGCTGCTGAGGTGAAGGGCGGGCGTTTTGGGTCCCCCAACGGCGGGTGTCTTATGTCATTTTGACGTTCAAAAGTGCTGATTCACAGTCTAGCACAGCCGAGTTTGAATAAATGTCTTTTGGATTTGATTTTAAGTCTTTAAATTCTTGTAAGTAGCTTGCAACATAGTCATCAAAGACAATTTCTACGTAACAAACCGTGTGCCCGATAAGATTTTTCATCGGAAAAATTTCAAAATTCCATACGAACTTTTATTTTAATTTAAACTCTCTAAGGGATAAATTTCCAAAACTCCTTTTTTAGTGCATTACTAAAGGAGCTCTTCTGCAAAATTTCATGCTTTTAGACTCAGCTGTTTAGGGTTGTTATTTCCTAGAGCGAGAAATATAGAGCATGAAAAAAGGCGATTCCGTGCTGGCAGATGTGGTTCAACCCTTAGGCTCAGCGTTGTCTTTCACTGAATTTAAATGTTTTGTAAAGTTGATTTTGTCTTCTTCAAGCCCCTTTTCATCATTATTGTATTACACCTACGTACATAAATCTCTAAAAAAAAAAATACAAATCTAATCGTATATTACAGAAGTTGAACAGTGGCGCCGCTTCATAGAGCGCGCGCCACGGATTCTTTTAATGCGATTTTTTTAGGGCCAACATAGATGTTCGGACTGCTCTTTTGGGAACGTATCCAGTTAAAAGTTTGCTTTGTTAGCCTTAATTAAAGCTGAAAAAGAATAGTTTGAATCTGATGTTTTTATTATGTAAGACAACTGAGTGGCAAATAAACCGATAGGTCTTTAAATCTTGTAAAGTTAAATAAATGAATGAATAAATGAAATGCACCGACCCCAGCATGGTTTCACCAGACTCGATTATTCGAATGAACCCCCAGATTTCCAGTAGCCCTTGGAGCCTCATGTTTCATGGTACCATTGCATATCAAGCAGTAGACCGGGGGCGCTGTAATGGTAGGGAAGACGTGCCCGTGGGGTAGGAAAGGATTTATGAGCGGACGGTATGCATCCTAGAATAATTTAATTCTAGTTAACTTAGTGATAAATATTTATTTAATTGATACATTAAAATGCTTTTAAACAACCATCACCATCATCTGCCTAGCCTGTTCCTAACCACGTTGCGGTCAGCTTTCAGTCTTACCGACGCAGCTGGATACCTGTATTATATAAGCAGAGACTGCCTAACTCACCACCACAACCCAGCTACTTGGTAATACGACACCCGTTGGTGAGACTGGTTGTCTGTCTTTCGGGCTTCAGACGACCCGTAATGACTGGCAAAGATCCATGAATGACAGCCACCGAGAGACGGAGGGTTCTTGGTATGTTATATAGTACTTACTAACTAACCAAATGGAATGAATCCCTTCTATCAAAGTTTTCCTATTCAGTAAATATACCTCAAATAAATATTTCCTTCCGATCTTTCTCATCTCAACGATTTCAAGGAATATAACGAAGACTGCTGTTTCAAAGGAAACTCGGAACCTAAAGGTAAAGTTGATATCTCATTTGAGAATATCAGACTAGTTGCTTTGATTTTTATTCAAAGAGGAATATTTTGCATTGAGACATTATATCAAGCAACATTTACTTGTGCACGAGCAAACGCCTACATATCAATTCTATCAGCTTTATGCTGACAAGACGCGCAGCGAATGAAATATAATATCTTATACATTAATAAAATATGTTATACACACTTAAGCTAGCAATCAGTAAAAGAAAAAGGAAACTTTCTATTATCAGTTTTTTTAACTGATTCAAAATCAATTCACTAGTAATTGATTGATGATTGATTGATTTACTTTCAATGCATTAGTAATTGGTTGTTACTAATGCATTGAAAGTTAATTAAAGCACAAACGCTTTAATTATCTTTCAATGTATAAGTAGCAATCAATCACTTTATCATTTAAATGTACCTTACCCGTACAACTGACTTTAGTCTCCATCTTTATGATTAAAAATCTATTATCTTGTCGTTTTGCTTAGGTTTAGGTTCGAACCTGGCAGGCACGTTACTTTGTGTATATTATTTTACCACCAATGCTCTGAAACCATTGAAAGAAAAAATCGTCAGGAAACCGGCATGTCCTAGAACCATACATTTGCAGAGATGTGTGTGTCATTCACCATCCCGCACTGGGCCCGCGTGGTGGAATACGGTCCACTTTCTCTCACAGAGAGGAACATACCCGCTGATTATGATGATGATAATTATGTCGTTTTGCTTCTCTCTCATTATTAGATAACTTTTAACTTACTTACTGACCTACTGAAAAAAAAACCTGAAATCCTTTTTTATTAATTAGTTCTCTGGGGCAACTTTTCCCATTATTGGGCTCCGCAAATGAACTGGTAACATAAAAAAAAGTTTCCGAAATTCGAACTCGGACATTTTTGTATTGTTGAATGGCTCTATACAGTTCAATTTAGAGTTGGCAAAAAGCGAAGTTGAGGGTTCGTTTTCGTACTTTTTACATGATGTAGAGAAATAGTATTTCAGATGTTATTTGTTGAATTAATCTATTGTGTTAATTTAATAATACTCGTAGTATTAACATGGTAAAACTTATGACGATTACCCGCTGACCTGAATTTTCACCACCCCATAAAAATATTTCTTTTTCAAACAGCGCGTTCCAAAAAGAAGAAAGCTGGTCAAAATGAAGCCAACCACACCCAAGAGAGATGACAAAAGCTTCATTTACCAACACACAATGTATACATTTACGGGCAGTAAGGTACAAGGATGACAGCGGTCAATTGGAGCGAGTCATTTCCGTAATCCTCAACACGCAGGTCACAATTGGGTCACGCAATCGTAGAGACGTAATCGTATCCGTGTCACAGGGCTAATTGTGGCATTGTAACGTTTGCGATTAATACATTAAAGGGGCTTTGTTTTTGTTGTTAGTGAAAACTGAAGCATAAGTATAATCAGCCTGTAACGTTTCCACCAGCGCTCCTCTCTGTGAGAGAGAGTGAGCTATAATTCACCACGCGGACCCATTGCGGGTTGGCGTTCGAATTTTTGGTTCTAGAACATGCCGGTTTCCTCACGATGTTTTCCTTCGCCGTTTTGGGAGCAGTGATGTTGAAATTAAACACACAAAGTTAAGTGCCTGGTTGGGTTCGAACTCACGATCTAAAACTCTTAGCCAACACTGGGCGACTACTGCTCGGAATAGTGTAGGGTTTTGCTCAATTCAATTATCGCTTCTTTTAGAAGCGATAAATAGTCGCACGTCAGATAAGCACTTGTGTTTTTCGGAGCAGTCTTTATCGACTTGCCTTTCTCCCATTTTAAAGCTTCATGCACTCACGTCAGTCAGGTCAACGTCAAGTCGCCGATCAGTCATGTCAATTTCAGGGACGTGTGTGAACATATATTTAGTCAGTCAGTCATAGCAACGTCTCAATCAAATTTTCGTTCTCGTTTCGTTTGTACCAATACATGTTTTGCCTTGCCGACGCGGCGACGACAAAGACGCGCCGGTAGTTACTTCACTGATGTGTGTTGCCAACGTCCTACAACTTCGACGTAACTATATTTTTCGACTTGACTGATCTGAGAGTTGACCGTTGACGTGACTCACGTGTCTGCATGAACCTTAAGGCTTCGGCGCAGCTCATCGCATCTGAAGGTTTACTATCTTCATTACCATATCATGGTCGACACAATCCATTCATCTATTCTTTATCATCATCTTTCTGTACTTTCTCCATGTTATTCAGAATCGACGCCGTATCTTCTAAACTTCTCTGTTGACCGTAATGCCAGAGGTCACTTCCAACCTAGCCATCTTTTCTAAAGTCTACTTCCTCCAATACGTATTTAAAAGTGTCTAACATTTTTTTCTTAACTTATATATTTGATCTACATAGCTAACAAAATCTTCCATCAATGTTAATTGAACAGGAGACTATTCAAAGGCGTTTTAACTTTCGACTACCTTCACAAAAGTTATTATTATACCCACCAACTTCGCCATCAAAGTGGTATTGCCGACATAAAGTAATATTATCAACGGAAATATCAATAAAGATAAATGAAATCGTAACAGTTAACAATTATAGTTTGTATCAAATAAAGTCGGAACAAAAGCCCTTCAGATTTTGCTTTGGAAAAGCGGTTGATATTCCGCCATTGCTCAGTTTAGGGTTGTCTCATTTGTTTATTTTGGTTTGCACAAGTATGTGTGTGTGATGTTTCTTATACAGGGTGACAGGGAAATTCGACCTGCTCCTTGAAAGGGGTCATTAAGAACACATTAACTCCAGTTAACTAAGAGTCAAAACTGGATGGTTACCGATCTGTGACGGTTTTTAGATTTTTTTGAAATGTTCTGACTGACCAAAAACAATTATTTATGAAAAAACTACTCCAATCTAAACATTTGATTGATACTTTTCAGAATGCTGAAAATTAGTGTAATTACAAAAAATTGCTTGCTGAAAACTTACATAATCTCAGAAATAAAAGCAAAAAATTTAAGAACTATCACAGTTCGGTAACTATCCAGTTTTGACCTCTATTTAATTAGATTTTTTTGTTGCTAATGACCTCTAGTATAATCTCTTAGGAATAGGTCGAATTTCCCTGTCACCCTGTTTAATGGGTGTAAAAGGACACTACGAAGCCGAGAGTCACTTGCTCCCTTACCTTACTTACTCCCCGTCACTGTAAACATTTGTTTCTACCGGACCATACCTGGGAACCTTCTGGTTACGGAGATAATGGAGGTCAAAATTCCTACTTTTACTGACGATTTTTACCAAAAGAAGTTTTTAATGATGACACACAACTTTGAATACCCCACGACCTGTACATGCGCACTGCCGCAAACAGCAAATTTTCACACCATAAATAAAAGTCCTTAATGCGTACCTAGTCGAGGGAGGGTTATGTGCTATGTCATGGGTTGTTTAACACCCCGTAATAAAGATGAATAGTTTGTTTGTTTGAACGCGCTAATCTCTGGAACTGTGAGTCAGATAGATGGATCGGCTGGAATACGGGCTGGTGTCCGCAACTCCACGTCAATGCGCGTATTTTGCGTACGGTGGGAAAATCGACCATTCGATCCACCCCAGCTCCTCAAGGAAGGCCAGCAACGCCTTGGTGTTACTGACAGCCTCGTGTAGAGTACCTGGGTTACCGAAGTACTTTGCCCTGTATATGGCGACCACCGGGCAGTGTAGAAGCACATGAGTTGCTGTCTCGTCCACCTCCACGCAGGCGCTGCACAGCGGACTGTCTGTGACTCCTATGACAAAGAGGTGTTTATTAAAAGACCCGTGGCCAGTTAAAGCTGCCGTAACTATACGCAGGTGTTGTTTGGTTAGTCTGGATGGATAGGTAGAATACTCTTTATTATTAATTTAATTAATATTTATTTATCTTGACAACATAGGTCCAATGATTAGTACAAAAACAACTTATCAACTAAGGGTTAGTATTCATTAAGTAAGTGTACATTATTGTTCATCCCTGCCACACGAACAACCGGACAGAGTGTCTTAGTATTGGTGCATCGTGCTGTTCAGCCAGGGTTTTCAAAATACTGTTGCTGCTAGCCCTCATTCTGCTTATCAAGGATACGGCCTTCTTCCTCATGGTGGCATAAAAGTCGTCAGTTCGTGCTACAGCAAACATACTAGACGCACTACAGAACCGGGGCAACCTCAACAGCACTCTGAAGCCATTATCTTATTGCACTCGCAGAGCATCTAGAGCCCTCCGCGTACCGTTGACCCACAAACTGCCCGTACACCTTAAACGTTACAGATATAAATGTAGAAAATTTACATTGGGTGACAAAATGAGCGGTCTTATCGCTAAAGCGGTCTTTTACAGACAACGTAAAAAAACTGTATTGATAAATTCTGTTTGCATTGGAAGCACCATTCTTGAGGAAAGTCCAAGCTATTTAACATCACGCTGCAACCCTTAGGAGCCGAGTGAGGCTTGTGACACAGTGGGGCCCAGCTAGTGTTCCTTATAAAAGACATCAATGTTGCCTATAAAAGCTTTACCGATGAAACTGATGAAATGGTTTCTCATGGTAAGTAATGAAAATTACGGTTCAATATTGCCGAAGATCCGAGAAGTATTATATAGCGGTAGTTAGCCCGGGAACGTTTACAAGAATGCCAGAGAGTTTCAAAATTTATTTTTCATGTCGCCGTTACATGTAATAAATTAATTGTATTATTTGTACTAAATTAATTATACCTTCTAATTCTTCATGGTAACCCTGACCATAAATGCAGATGACCAGTAATTATAGTCACAGCAGTGCGTTGTCTTATTTCAATTGAGTATAATTGTTCGGCGCGGGCGCAGCTTCCTGATTGTTTTGACGGGCTTAATTGCAACATTCATTATTAAAGCGGTGGTGAGAGATTAAGTTACTTACCTAGACCATGTATAGGGGGTCAGAAGATGAAGTTTGGACAAATTATTTTCACAAATAATTTTCAGGCTAATTTTACGACTGACTCAGATTGAGGTCTTGCTCAGATTTATTTAAACTTGGTAATAATACAGGATGTCCCGTAAGTCGACGTCAAGCCGGAAAAAGAATCTCTTTGCTATCTATTTTAAAATTCTACTACCTGTAACGGTCTTTAAACTCCTGTTGTTACATTTTTTTTTTGTTTTATTTATATTTTTCTGTTAACTATTATGAACCGACCTATCCACCCGACTCCCGCTTGACGTCGACTTACGGGACAACCTGTATATGATATTATTTATGACTAAGACCCAAAAATCGACTTTATCTTCTTTCGAAGACGGTTTAACTTAGGAAAATATAACATAAAATCATCACGCCTGTTTCCTCCAAAGGGTTATGCAGAGGTGTACCTAAAGTCGCCTCAGGGTCGCGGGAAATTCGAAAGAGAAACCGTGGCCCTGGCAAAGGCAACTGAAGGAACACGGGTGGGTTTTAGTCAGTAAAAGTCTGAGACGCCCTCCCGCTCCACCCACAGCGGGAGAAGTCATTTGATGATTTCCCACAAAAAAAAGAGGTGTACCTAAAGTACACCAACATAACAAACTGTTTAAAAAAAAAAAACTCTTTTTAAAACAGTTTTCTCTTCTTATCCCTTCCAATTCTATACTCGTTCCGGCCATCAGTTCCCTCCATCGTCACTACTGTTATATATATGCATAACTTAGCCTCGTAAAATATGTCGTTTTATGAAGCATCGCTCAATGAACCCGTCTTTCTATGAGTTTTTATATTTTGAGACACTTTAATGAGTGTCTCGACGCCATTAGCGGAAACCTTAGGGAATTGTTGATGTGATGTTAGTTTTAGTATTGTGAAAACGAAAGTGTTTGGTTTGTCAAAAAAGGAATGATTGATGTAGGAATAACGACGTAGCAATGTGAAAGAATGGCTCTTTTAAATGGGTTTTAAAAAGCCGTTTCCTCATTTTTGCCACAACTGCTGGCTATTCTGTTAAAACTAAGGTAAAGTTGGCTCGAAGTGAGCTGTCATTCCATTGATACTGTTGACAGCTCCTTGCAAGTTTACTTCACGTAAACTGAAAGCATTTATTTCAACAAAACCATTTACAGGCCCTTGAATTGTCTAGGAGTTGGTTAGTCAGAAATATGAAGCTGGTTGCCCATTCCAAAGCTTTGTAGGTAGACTTTTTTGAATTATATTGTTACAAAAATATTAGTTACATCATGATGTTGATCTCACGATATAAATTATCGATGTAAAAAAGACGTACACGTTAAAAGCGTCCAAAGTACAGCAAATAGAAACAAAAAAAAAACCGTGGTAGCAAAGAGATGACCAGACCCAACTGACGGCGCTCGTTCACGAACATGACGCATGGATTAGCACTATTCAGCTCAACCATTTTGAAGGCAGCTAAATAATCCAACACACGCGCCACCGTCAGCGAGACATTTGAGTGAGCATGACATACTATCAGCCGCCAGGGCACATTCAAGTCAACAAAATATATATTACCCGGTAAATGGTAGCTCCATACTGGTAGCTCCTAAGTTTTCACGGTGAGGTTTTTTACAGAATAGGTGGATGAACACAATCATGCCGATAGGCTCTATCCTTCTTTGTTTTTTTTTATCCTAATCTTGAAAAGGGCTAATAGTACTTATTAATAAACAACTTTTAGTTTCTGGGATTGGTCCCATTGGTCTCTGAAATCACAATAAAAAGGTATCCTCCTCGAAAACAAGGGATTTACATCTCCGCGCGCCCTAGCGATCAATTTACTAAAATTAACAGCTTATGATAAAACACTTCTTATTTTCGTTGGTCGAGAAAAGTGTCATTAGGATTCTCAACAGGAATGTCCTAGTAGCAGGTTACTGACAATTTTTTTGTTTTATACCCCTTCAGGACTCAGACAAAACTGGCGAAATTAACTATACCTAGATACACATAATATCTATGCGATGACTCTTCGGAGAAATCGGACCTAATGTTCTTGTTGATGATGGTTGTCTGAAAGCTAATTCCCGTATTCTCAGAGCAAAAAAAAATATACTTCACGCACACGAATGTACAGAGTCAACCTTTGGGAGTCAAATTGTAGGTGAATTGGTGATATTTTTGACAAATTGCGACTGAGATTACGACGCGAACGTTCTTGAAAATACGGCAATTGCCCCTCAAAACTGATAACATAATCTTTCACCTACAGTCCATCCACAGTTATTTTACTTCTGATTTCATCGCACAGTGATCATTAATTTTTTGTTTTTAATAAGGTTGCCATTCCAGAAAATTTCAAACGGATTACCTGCAAAACAAAAGATTAAAGTTTTATAAAAAGAAAATGAATATAAAACGTGTTCCAGAAATAAGTTTACACACAAACTGGACCAAATTGGGTACGTAAATTTATTGGATCCGTCTCGTTGGACAGTATCCGAAATAGGAAGGCGACGGATAAAAATATCCGAATTTCGTGACGTAACCTTTCTCTGTGCGAAATTACGTTGTCATCGGCTACTCGTGTCTGTCCTTACGTCCATATGAAAAACAAGGAAATTCCTCTCAAAAGTTATAAAATTACGCCTATAAACCCCGAAGGGTCAGTCAGAGGGGCCCACATTTCGCCAGTAGTTATTTTGTAAAGTCTACTAAGTGTTTTTCCATCAACCGAGCGCATACCCGACTGTTTTCTGATGAAATGGCCCAAAACATTTTGCTTGGTCAGGGAGATAGTCTGTTCAGAAACTACAAAAAAAACACAAGGCCGTTAAAATTAAATTAGTTATAGTTAATCTACTTATTTATCAAGGAGTTTGTTGACAAATCACTTCTGTCATTTTAGTTAAATTATGAAGCTCTTGTTCCCATCATCAAAGTATTCGATTTGACATCCCTATTACGCAATGAAACGAAACCATTAAAGCTTAAAACATACCTTAAGTTCATCTTAATAAGACACAATTTCGAACCAGAAAGCTTCATTTATTTCACGGACAAAGCGGTTCGAATTTCGAACAAACTGGTACGTCACAGGAGTGACGGTTGACGTAGCAACACCGTATCGAATTATTTTAAGTACATTTTCGTATCACTTAGAACAAGTTAAGGAGCGCTCGTTAAATAATGATCAATGGATTACTTGTAAGGATTTAGTATCGTGTAGTGCTTTATGAAGTTAATGGTATGTTCCTCTGCATTGATTTATGGTTGCGTTGTAAGATTAGAGGGAAATTTATCTATTTATGTTTAGCGGTGTTTTTAGAGCCGAATGGGCATTGAACATAAATTAGTGAAGGAATTTCTTTTAATTCATATCTGGTTTAATAGGCAGGTTTGACTTTTGATGTAATTTGGTAACGATATAGTTTTGTGGATGATAGATAATGTGGTTTAAATAGTGATAAAAAGAAAGGAAGCACAATATTTTATTTGAAACACGCACAGGAAATACAAAAACGATACAAAAAACTAACAACAACAAATATTTATTGGTTGTTTTTATACTATAAAATGTAAGGTCCAATTTTTATATTTGCACATCTTTTTAAGAATTCCAATGTACTACACTAATCAAATTACTGGTCTGCAAGCTTATTTGAAAAACTTTACAAAATAGCAATTTTTTTTTTTAATTCTTTATTATTAAAAGGGGTTTTATCCATACGGATATGCCAACCACATCGTACCTTTTAACAATGTAACTTTAATTTAGGTGTACCTACATACTATGTAACATAAAAGGAATCATTGATTAGGCATCTTCACCAGGCCACACAACCTCTTTGCAATCGCTGATTTAGGGTTTGATAAAATACTTTGAATGATCCCAACGTCCAACATGTTCAATTTAAAGTCTCTAGAGCAAGATTGAAAGGGAATCATCAATGATTCCCTTTCAATCTTGCTCTTAACACACTCCATCAACAAATGTTGTACATCTTCAATTTGTTTACATATTTCACAATTAGGAGAAGCGACCTTTCGCATTAGGAAAGCAAATTTTGCCGATGGATAGTGCCCCGATCGGAGTCTTAGTGCTAACTTAACATAACTTCTACCCAAACTTGTATCCTCAAACCAGGGCACGCGAGGAGGCTCATTTTGAATTACTTAAAATAGCAAATTCGAGCGTAACATTTTATTTCATTCATTTTCATCGAAAAAAACAGGCTTTCTAAATTGGCCTATTAACCCGTCATTTCCCATGAAGTATTCAACAACAAAAAAGTAAATAAAATCGGTATCGATGGAAATTGATACTTAACAATATCGATTACAGCGACTCGATCATCAAAACATCGATAGTCACGACTCGATATCCCGTTATGAGATCAACCAGTAACCGTTTCGTAATTTTCTAATCGAAAACAGAACTCAAATGTATTAATATATATATTAGAAGTAGCTACGTGATTGGTTTGTAGGTTTGTAATTATAATAATGGATACTTACAACCGACGTCTTTAGGCTGAATAATAAAAATAAAAGAAGGAAAGAAAAGACAGAGTACCTACTTTATGCGGCCCACCCAAATGTCCAATTCTTTGGTATTGTTCGTCAAGTCGTTTAGCTCGTTGAGCTCGTTGAGCACACGATTGCTGACTGGACGAGTCCACTCAAATGTGTCTGGTTCTTTAGACACTAATCTACATGTTCCTCATAATGATCTGACCAAATCTCTGTCAAATAGGAAATGTCAAAAACACCCTATAGCTTTTTTTTTGTTATGACGTTAGGCGATTAACACACTGTCACGCACCACGCAGCGTATCGCGTGAATTCATGTTTTAACATTGCTAGTAGGTATCTCCGTTTGTACAGACGCGCGTTCATTCAACGCAACATGCAGCGTGACGCGTGGCAGTGTTATAATCGCCTTAAAAGTGATTTAAACTTCATTTCACTGTTATTGCACTAAATGTGAAGTAAGAAGAATGAAATAAAAACAACGCTGGGGTGTAATGTCTTTTAGCATCCAAATAAGATGTCCGTTGCATGGCAAACAAAGTATTTTAAACTTTTGAAATGTCTTTTTCTTGCAAACTATTATAGAGTAGAAAACACTTTAAAGTTGTGGTAATAGAAACTAAACTAAATAGATTCGTTATTGTGAACCATTTTTATAATGGGACCAACATTGAAATCGCAAAAAAAAAAGTAACGTGCTTCATACAATTAAAGTCGGCAAAAGTCGACAAAATGAAGGGACACCGCAGGGTATAGACGTAATCAATAATTTTATCGATTTTGTGAGTTTTAAACTTCAATGAATTCTTTATGTGAAGTTAGTCCACGTTCGCACGGAGGTAAAAATCTCGCGACGGGATTTTTTCGCGCACTGGATCTTCAACGCACTCTGTTGAATTCTCAATGCTCGGTTCAACACCGAGAGTTGAAAATTTAATGCGCAATGAAACTCCGCCGCGATATTTTAACGTCAGTGCGAACGTGGTCTTAGGGACAAAAGTAAGATTATCTAGTCTACATCGTATATACTTAAATAGAATACTAGTGAGTAGTAAGTACAATAATATAAGTACACTGTACACGAAACAGTACCCTGTAATGATAGCTGATTCTGAAAATATTACCTACCCCTGATTCTTTCCAAATCACATGGTTCTAGTTCAACGGGAAGTACCCTGAATAGGTTTTGATCTATTTGCGAGTATTAAATTATGTCACATACATCGCCGAATTTTTATTGCGTTGACTTAGGATTGATTTCACCAATGAAACTGAATGCGATCAGCACATAAACTAGGTTTAAGGGCTGTCACTGTCATTATTTTCTATAGAATAATAACACTCACAGCTCTTGAACGCGTTTTAGATGTGCTGAACGCGTTCAGTTTCATTGGTGAAATCAGTACTTAGAAGCTTGATTTTTTTAGAGCTTCTTGTTGCCGTAGACCTACGTATTTGATACTAATTTCAACTTGATACCTGAACGCGTTCCTGAGAAAAAGGGTCTTGACACACTGACAGACAGCCAAACAGACAGACAGACGAACGTATAGAAAGACGGACAACGAAGTGAACCTATAGGGGTTCCGTTTTTTCTTTTTTGGGGGACGGAACCCTAAAAATTTAATATAGACAGTAGTTTCATGTATAATACTAGTATTCATCTTCATCCGGTACGACTGGTAGTAGACCTCAACATAGTTCGGAAAAGGCAAGGCGTATGATGATGATGATGAAGAAGAACCCAAAACATTATTAAAATGCTCATAATATAACATAACACAACATCACGCCTGTAATCTCAGAAGGGTTAGGCAGAGGTGTACCTATAGAACACCCACATTTCGCCAGTTATGCTTAAGTCCCATGTAATAGGGGGCAAGCCTAATGCCATCAATGGGGCACAAATCGAGACCAATACCAATACCACTTTGCCCGACCTGGGAATCGAATTGAATGCTACGCAGTAACTCAAAATATCATGCGGAATATTTCATAACCAACAAACCATATGGTCCAAACCTCTCCATACCAATCACTGCATTCAGAAACATAGCTATCGTTCCAAATATCCCACAAATGTACCAAATATAGGCACAATTATAACTAATAGTCCCTTGACTCCCGTATAAGGCAAAGAATGTTTCTTTTAAATCAAACCGACATCTGTCATGGATTATGAAACCGTCGAATGGGATCAGCCCTTCTTGATAATGTGTTGTACAAACAGACATATAGTCTCGTTGGATATCAGTAAGACAAATAGGTACAGTATCAGCACCCTAATTGCGTAACACATTTTCGTAAACGATTACGACTAATCTGTTTGATTTTGACGGTTCAAGAACATTCATTGCGTTCTATATACTGTTGAGCAGAATTTTTATCGAACTTAGGAAGCAATGGATTAGCAATCTGTTTCAAAACGATTCAGATTCCGATTGATTGTGTATTACGCAATTAGGGTGCAGGTTTGAGAGATTGGTGTAATAGAAAATACCGGTAATATTAATAATGTTTAAAGAGATAAGTTGTGTGATTCCGGTTAAAAGCGTGAAATTGACTTTTGCTTGAGTGTTATTTGTGCCCAAAAGTTCACTCTGCAAACAGAGATGTAACTTATCTAAGATACAAGTATCTGAAATACATTTTGTATCTTGTATTTAAATACCTGTTGTTTGGTATCTTAGTATTTTGTAGATACTATGTTTGCTAAAATTCTTTTAGTAATTGGTGATTCTATTGTGACATCTTAGGTGACATTAATTTTAAATATTAATGTTGACGTAGATAAAACTGAACGCGCTATTAAATGTTTAGTATTTCAGGGCCGAATTGATAGGTGGCGTGGCACTTCTCTCTTTCTACAAAATGTTATTGGCTCCTTGACTCGTGTATTTTTTTTTATATAATTGTCTGTGTTTGAGACAGACAGACACGTAAAAGTTCGGTCGGTTGGTCGAAGCTATGAGAAGATTGAGTCTTTTCTTGAGCCTTGTCTTTTTCACAACAAGGTGCCGAAAACACAGGATCTACTAGCAGCACCGCTGACTTAGAAACATTGCAATACTTCTAATCCTACAATAAAAAAAAATTTTTCAAATACAACACCTGTTTGCCAAGTTCTGCCCGTGTGGAGCGACTTTTCTCATTTGGGGGCATGATCATGAAGCCTCATCGAAGAAAAATGAGTGATAAACTGTTTGAAGAACTAGTTTTACTTAAGTCTCAATTAAAATCTAAAAAATATAATATTATGCTGTGTCACGTTTGCGCAATCAACGCGATTTACATGTAAAAAATAAACTTTCATAAAACAAATGTTGTTTCTTTTACAAAAGTATTTTATCTGTAAAAAGTATTCAAAAGATACTTTACTATATTTTATATCTATTATTTCAGATACCATTACAGAAAGTTATTTGCATCTGGTATCTAAAATACTTAATCCATAAGTATTTTGCATTCCAGATACTTTATTAAGGTATCTTGTACATCACTGTGGATAATTATGATACAGAGTAAAACAGCATACCTATATGAAACAAATATAAATGCTAAATTCGGCAATCATATAACAATCCATTTCTAATGCTGATGCAAAAAAACTTTGCTAAACTCGTAGATCAAAGAAAGATATAAATAAAGTGTCTACGAGAACTTTCTTTTCATAAAATAAGAAAGGACGAAAGAAATATTACGTTCCATTCCTTAAACGTAAGCAATTCAAGCGCCTATCTATAAATATACTCTTACATACGACTTACAAGTCCAAATATATCGTTTCCCAACTTGCAATAAACACGGTACTAACAACACACCAGGGTATAACGCTATTGAACGTTACCAAAATACATGACACACTCTTAACCTGCTGATTTATTGAACTATTTTTGTCGAAAAACAAAACAATTTGAATTAGTGTTGATCCGGACAAAAATACCAAATGGGAAAAGGGAATTTATTTCGACTTTACAAGTCGTGGCAGAAACGGGAATGAGCGAATACTCGAATACTCTCGTAAAAGATTGGTATTGATTTTGATGTAATACCTAGATTGTATGAAAGATGATAAATGGCTAGAAAGGAAGTGACTACCAACATGACGACTAAGAGAGAAGAATGGGGAAAGAGGCATGTAGCACCGACCCCAAATAAATTGGTAAGTATCTACAAGAAATTATAATAATGACGACATTAAAATCGCTCAAAAAACAGAAGTTTGCAAGGAAAAAGGCCCGAGTTACGAGTTGTAAGTCGGGAGTTCGAACCCAGGCAGCACTCCCCTAGTCGCCGTAGGAGACCCCTGGGCGTCGGGAACCGCCAGCAGATTCCCGGCCACCGTTGGCGCGGGCTTGCGGACGGCGAGCTATGGGTAGTTCACCGTCCGGTAAGGATCAGGCACGGGTCGTCGGCGAGTCGTGTACCACGCGCGCCTCAAAGAGATGTCAGCACTATGTGACGGGGTCCATAAGTGCCGATACCTGCCAGGGTCGCGGGTTGTTCGAAAGTGATACCGTAGCCCCTGCTGCACAGGCAACTGAAGGAACACGGGTGGGTTTTAGTCAGTAAAAGTCTGACACGCCCTCCCACTCCGCCCAGCGGGACCAGGAGAAGTCATTTGATACAGTCCAACAAAAAAAAAGGCAGACTTTATTTTGTGTATTTAATTTCCTCACCACTGCTATCAAAACGGTGAAAGAAAACATCGTCACCAACAAGAACCAGAAATTTGAAGACTTGTGACATCTGCCACCTGCACTGGGCCCGCGTGGTGAATTACAGCCCACTCCCTCTCACAGAGAGGCTTGTGTCCCAGCAGTGGGAACATTATAGGCTGATCATGCATGCTTGCCCATGCGTGGGACACAATGTAGGCCAGCAACAATAAGTTCGCTAAAGTAGTTTAGCAGGTGCAACTTTTTTACATTTATATTATACAGGTTGTAAAGCATCGACGCGCAAACTGTTCCCATGTATTCAGAAGGTACCGACATGATTCTAGAGAAAAAACTGCTGTTTTATACAATTTGACGGTGTAAATATTGCACTTTTGTATGAGACAGCTGTTCTTTTTTTCTTTCTTAGGCCTGATTTTTCAAAAGTCAGATAACTTTTAGCTGAGGAATAAATATTGTAGTTTGACAGCTTCTGTATAGAAAATATGTCAAAACTGTCATATTTATTCCTCAGATACAAGTTATTCTAAAATCAGCCCTTATACTTCAAACATTTATAATCTGCCTGTGTACTATTTATAGCTCGCTGGACCACACGATCTATGAATAACCATAATTTACTTCTTATCTTAATTTGAAATATCGTCCCCTACATTAACAGATACAGAAGTATTAGTGGTAATATATGTCACACCAAGCCTTTATCAATTGTCGAACAAACCTCAATGGTAACATTGATATCAATAACATATTATATCCTAAGTATCCGTCGACATTGACTCCTCAGAGCTGCACAATACGTCCGTTCAATTGTGGCTTCCATTCAATATCTTGAAATCACAAGAGCACTTTACGAACCAACCGTATTTTAATTGCCATAAAGTTTGAATTCCTTCGCTAAAACTGTAAAAGCAATTGGAAGATACCGTCGTCGTGGCAATATAAGGTTTGCTGTCCCAAAATTCCATGATATCTCTTATTTTGATGTCTTAGAGTTGAAAACTGTTTGGCAAGTAGATATTCGAATGAATTCACGGTTTGCTGGTCTGAGCACCTTATTGTCAGAATTTCTATAAGAACGTTCCAGTGAAAACTTGGTATTGAAAACGATAGTTTTAATCTTTATATTTCCTACGGGGAGTTTGTTCAAGTAACGTTTAAAGGAACCGCTAGCGGTGGAGGATTAGGAATTCAGAAATGTGAAAAATGGTAGGAAATTACAAAAATATAACATTAAGCATATTTAGAGTTCTTGAGTTTTGAGCACGAGACTGTCGAGCACTACACGCTACTTCTTGGAATTTGAAACATTTACCTAAGCCACTAGAACAGGAATACTTAATTATTAATCTAGATTATAAAACGCGATCTACATTGAACGAAAAGTATAATAAATTAATGGGGAAGGTCGGGCAAAGCTAATTGTAGATGGAGTTACCATAGCTAGGTCCCTACGGCCTATAATAAATTTGACATTTCGTTCATTCAAGTCCATTTCGTGTTCATTCATGAGTTTGGTTTTATTTCAAAATTTCGTTATTTTTGGTGATTTCAATATTTTAAATCAAATATTTTACATGAAACGTATCAGAATTTTAAACGTGTCTTGTTTCCTCGTAATCACTTTCTTCAAAATGTTTCCGATAAAACCATGAACTCAAAAAATCTTTACGAATAGCTTTAAGCCACAATCTTCTAATTTCAGGGGCTGTCGGGAAATGATCGACTCCAGTTTCGGAGTATTTGGGAACACAACAACGCGTCATTTTCGCGAACAAAAAACAAAACCAACTAACTAAGGGAACTAGCTACGACAGCGCCATTTTGACAGTTTCCTTCCCCATTAATTACTTCAGAAGAGGTATATTCTAAAGAGGTATAAATGAGGTTGTATTTAGGGTGTAATCTTCGGAACGTCTGATCCGATTCCGAAAATTCTTTCTCTAATGGGAAGCCACAGTATTGCCAAGTGTCAGGGGATATATTTTATTTTAAAACAAGAAGATTCACGGGGACGAAGATGCGAGCAGAAGCTAGTGTCAATATGAAGTCAATTTAAACCGGTCACAAATATTCCGATTTATAGCCACCGTAAATATTAACGCTTAAAGGAAGTGCCTAGGGGCATTTCGAACCCACAACTAATGGCCACACTTTGGTACCCTTTGTGTCTTGTCTATTGAATTTGGCTTTCATTTTTCAACTAAGGGCGAATTTCAACAATGTATCTGAACGCACCAAAACTACGTTTAAGAGTTCATGTAGTTTAGATCACGCAGGAAGCAGTTTAGATATGCTGATCGCGTTCAGCACTTCTAAAACGCATTCAAGAGCTGTCAGTGTCAAAATTGTTATGGAATATGGACACTGGCAGCTTTTGAACTGGGTTTAAAAGTGCTGATCGCGTTCAGTTTCAATCGTGAAATCGGCACTAAGTATCACTCTCTTTAAATTTATGTTTCCCAATCAATATGATTCTTTATTTCTTTTTTAAATATTGTATCGTTTATGTGAGAGGCAAAATGGCTATTATACGGTGGTTTGACAGTCAAATCTTGATCAAGCGGCAGACATTAAGGTCGATACGTCATCGAGCCTTTGAGCTGCCATGCAGTACCTAACGGTTTATAACTAGCTACCGCCGCTACCGCCTACTGTCATACCTGCCTGGATATAACAGTAATTCCTGTCAGGATCTCAACTGTTACAGCCTGCTCACTGTTATTTTCGCGTCATTGTCAATATCGCACTGGTCTTTATTGTCCTTGTTGCCATTGACAAGTCTGTCAAAATCGTAGTGTTCTTTTATGTCTTTATAATAAGGTTGCTGTTGGGTTGCTGCCACTGACAAGTCTGTCCAAATCACAGTGATCTTTATTCTCGTTACAATAAGGGTTGCTCTTGGGTTCCTGCCACTTAAAAGTCTGTCAAAATCACAGTGATCTTTATTCTCGTTAAATTAAGGTTGCTGTTGGGTTGCTGCCACTGACCAGTCTGTCAAAATCACAGTGATCTTTATTCTCGTTACAATAAGGTTGCTGTTGGGTTGATGCCACTGACAAGTCTGTCAAAATCACAGTGATCTTTAATCTCTTCACAATAAGGTTGCTGTTGGGTTGCTGCTGACAGAGGTAAAATAACCGTAAATGGACTGTAGCCATTTATGCGTCATTGACCAACTAACGTAATCTTCGCAATTTTGGTAGATACTAGTGCAACGTAATTGCGTAGAAATCATAGGGGAAATTCTCGTACCGTCAGATATGGATGCAGGGGTGAATCGTGGGGGCCTCGCCACTCGGCCAATACAACATCATCATCATCATCATTACAGCCCAAAGTCCACTGCTTTACATAGGCATCCCCCAAGCACCGCCACTTTGACCGGGTCTGTGCTTCTGGCATCCAGCGGATTCCTACGGCCTTCATAATGTCATTAGTCCATTTTGTGAGAGGCGTTCCAACGCTACGTCTTCCGGTATGCGGTCGCCACTCCAGAAACTTTGGTTCTATCGGCCATCTGTTCTGTGAGCAAGATGCTCTGCCCACTGCCGCTTAAATTTGGCAATTCTTCGGGCTATGTCGGTTAAATTGGTTTTCCTACAGATCTCTTTATTTCTGATTCTATCACGTGAATTTCAAGCATTGCCCTCTCCATTGCCCTTTGCTTACTTGCTACACAACATATTTCGTAGCTTCCCGAACGCTGCCCAGCAGAGTCGGATTCGACGATTGACCTCTTTCTCGAACTCGTCTGCAACTTTGAGTGTAGTAGCGTTTCCAATCATCATGAGAGTGGGTGATAAATGATAAATGATTTATTTTCTGTAAATAGGTTTGTAAAAACATGTTTACACGTCAAAAATATTTAAAAAACTAGATGAGATCAGCGTTTCCTATCTGACTACTCTGAGAAGAAAGGCCGAAACAAACTCAGAGGTCACAGTCTCTTTTAAAGTCCAGACATAATCTTGGTCAGGTCATGTGAAGACCATGTGGATTGATGTCTGAAATGGTCTTTTGAGGAAAGAACCACACAGAATGAGTGTACCTGTCCAGTCAGTGCACGCATTTGTCAGTTGTCATGCAGCTCAACACAGAACTAACTAAAGGAGCTAAACGATTCGACGAACATTACCAAAGAAAGGACATTTGGGTAGGCCGCATAAATTACTCAAACTACCAGACCATAATTAAAACTAAAAAAAAATGCATGCAAAAAAACGACAAATCCACAATGTCTTCACATTCACAATAATTAAAATAATATAATACTTTACAAAGTAAAATAACATGTCATTGTACGAGTATACGTAAAGCCCATCAATGTCAAAGTTTAAATAAAAATCCGAAAATAATAAAAAATAAAACAACACAGAACTATGGAGCACAACGATTCGACGAACAATACAAAAGAAAGGACATTTAGGTAGGCCGCGTAAAGTACTCAAACAGCCAGACCATCGTTAAATGAAAAAAAGAAAAATACAATGACCCACATAGTCCTCACATTCTCAAAAACTAAAACAATATTATACTTTAAAACAGTAAATATACCGATGCCATTGATTATCTAAAAAGGTACGAATATAGAAAAAATAAAAAATAAAACTTAAACAGCAAATTAAACATCAACAATATCTGTGTAAACTTATTGGAGCAGCTCAATCCCAAGCCTTCTTGTCCTCAAAATAGCCTTTGACAGTATAATAAGCATTCTGGCATAATTTCCGCTTTATAAAAGATTTGAATTGATTAAGGCTTAGTTCTTGAATGTGGCTAGGAAGTTTATTATAAAAACGTTACATAGGCATTTGACAATATAATGAATATATGAACATACTTATGCTTACATAAAACAGCCAATTCCTAATATTACAGGAAAATATCAGATGACATGAACCTAAAGTCCAAATGACCTGTACGAACATACACGCAATCAGAGCGACAAGCAGGCATCGAACCTTAAACCGCATGGTTGCGGTCGAATCGACCTGCCATGTCTGACACCTCGCTTTGATTGCATAACACAGGCATTGCCTTGTTGTCCGGAAAATAACGGCTCGGTATCATAAGGGTACGTACGTATCCAAGTAATCATCTCTTCTGCCCTTTATCCCAATATATTTATCTAGCGATCAATCAAGTCGCGTATGTACGTCATTATTTAGGTAAACGCGTAATCGTGTATTCTTGCGACAATCGCTTTCAGTTAGGAAGGGACACGCGTCTTGCAATAGCGACTGCGGACGTTCTTCAAAATACGGTATTTGCCCCTCAGGTGACGTACGCGCGTGTCACTTGACGAATGTCGCGTCACAAGTCGCAAGGCTCGAGGCCATGAACGGCGCCAAAGTTCATCAAGTTCTAAATTGTCCATCCGTTAACTTGTTTCAAACACAATTCACATACGTAGATAAAGTAAGTAGAGTTTAATCTAGTTTCAAGTTATTTGGGAACAACCTTTGAATCCTTACTTAGCTTGAAAATGGGAAATGAAAGAGCAGAGTATGTCAATTTCCTTATTCTCGCTGAAATTACAAACGTTGCTCGAAGCCTTTTAGTTGGTAATGCAATTTATGTGATTGCGGTTTTCAAAGACGGAAAGAGTAACGGAATCTCTATAGAAGAGGTCGTTTGATCCTCTGTAACCGTTAATTAGGAACGTGGGTTGGCTGAGGATGATTATTATAACAAAATAAGAATCCAAGTTGGAATATTTCCGTTCCATTATAAAAAAGGACTCTGGTGAATGGAACCTGCGCTGGTTCAAAGCAATAGCAAGTATGTTTACTAAAGCGCGAGATATTCGATCGAATCTATTTCCAAAATGATTCAACCCTCAAAATCACGATGAAAGTAAGAAAAAAACAATAGTTTTGACCTTCTAAAGACAAGTAGGTCATTTCGTAATCCAAAACACACAACAAGGAACATTAACATGAACATAACATTCAAGGGACTAACAGTCTCAAACGTGGTCGAAAGGTCTCCTGCAGAAACACAGATAACCGTTAACAATGGAACTGAACTATCCGAAATCATTGGGACTTGCACCGATAACAATAAGGCTAGTAACGGTTACCAGTGTGTGGAATATGGACTCAAGTATTGTCATTTCAATGCGGTGTTCTTGAGTGAAGACCGCGAATCGGCCGAAGTAAGATAGGATGCCCTAAGGCTACGTAGAGCGACAATTTTTGCAGGGTGGCTGGAAACTGGATGAGAGTCGATAATCGAATTGAACGGCGAGCAATTGGAGACGCTTACGATCAGCAGTGGACTGCTGTAGGCTGATGATGATAAATCGTTTTAGTAAATAGTTTGATATCGAAGAGTTTCGGCCTACACCTAGAGAATCTATCGCTAATTAGCTGCGTCACGAGTCGAATGCAGAAGGCAGTAGTATTGGACATGGCACGCATACTGAGGAGGTTCCTGTCTCTTGATTTCTAACCACCCTTAGGCCCTTCTTTTCACACACACAGTTTTTGTATGATGGGTACAGTGGATGGATTTACGTCGGCATTAAGGGGGAAGCGCCAGTGTAGCCCGTGAAATTAAAATTTCAGCAAATCATAACTTAGAGAGTGTTACGTACCGTTCTCTATATGGTGGGTTTTACCTCCCGCATTAAATCTTAGTGTTTTTAGGATGGTTTATTTTCACCCCACTTCGAGTAATTAAGCTTAGTGTAATGAGTAAGGGTTTGATTTGATTAAGTGTTCGGCATTCTCATGGTTCATTGGCTGAGCAATCCGATTGGTCTACGCTTGAGCACAGTAGCGCCAGGTTCCGTGTGTGGTTTTTCGCGACACTAATTGTTCTTAACGCGAAACGTGCTCAGCGCACTATAAAAAATTTCTAAAATAAAAAGGTCCTTGGGTGTATTCGTGATTACGACCCCCTCAAGATACGAACAATTATACGAAACAGCGCCTATGGAATACATGTGTAGTGAAGTGTAGCAGGGCTCAAGACATCTGGATGCGGGGCGCAGCCATTCATCAGCGCAAAGCAGTGTGCAGGAGTCTGCGGTAAGGTTTTGCGAATCCTCAGCCTTTCTACTACACAGAGAGTTTTATTGATTTTCGATTCTATTTATTATAATACTTGTTACGGTCGCGAATCATATTTTAGTCAACATTCATGTATTTTGTATAAGACTTTTTGCACGCTTACATTAAGTGTCACCCTGTATCAGTGTACTTATATATATTTTTTTACGTCGAATAAATTTATTAAATAAAAATTTATTATTAAATTCAACCTGACACTGACCTGCTATTTGAAGAAAAAAAAACGTAAGAAAATTTTAATTGCGCGGCAACCCTGGCGCTTTCACCAAACTATGGAAGTTTTCACGCGTCACCTCGACCCTGTGTGAATGCTTGCTAACCGTCACAGTTCCGTTTATATGGAAAACATGTGTGTATTATCACCTCTGTGGGATCAAATCAGTACAATATTATGTAAGTAGAAATAAAGAATGCTGGCATAAATAAAACCAGTATTGACTGCACATTACTAGGGTTTCAGTGTCGTGATTGGGTCTCTAGTAATTGCATTTGTAATCGGTGCGTTGACACTTTAACTAGGGCAGTAGAACATTGCTTTACAAAGGGTTTGATTTATAGAAAGGGTCTGTTTCATTTATAGACGGTGTAGATTTAATTATTTAAACGTCAAAGTAGTACAATGCCGTCAGTTGCCAAAACTTATCACGAAGATGGAAGATGAACTCGATGAACAGATGTGAATATTTTAGGGAATGACATAACGGAGTTTGTATCAGGACTTCACGAGAGCTATTTTTTGCAGTGGTTTCGAATCTTACTAGCACAGCTTGAGGGAAAACTAGAACACCAAACATTGAAACCGTATGTACTTATCTTACTTCTTTCATTGGTACCTACTTACTTCTTTCATTTCTATCGAGTCTTTGTTTTTCGTGGACACGACTAGGTACATACCAAGCTATACATATAAAGTATAAGCTGATCTTGCATTGTATAGGATGTCCGTATATTGAGAGGCTTATACTGGAAATGTATAGCTTCATATGTGTACTTGTATCAACAAGTATCAAAAAACGCACTCGCCCTTTTCAAGATTCTGCTTGCGAGGTTCTTATACATTCTTATCTATACGACGCTCTGTCAGTCAATCAACATTTTTATTTTACATAAATGCTTGTTTCTGAAATTGGGCCACTCGTTTGAGTTCAGAAATTTGTCCCTTGTCATTTTCGCAATGCGTTGTAAGCCTAAATGGAATACCTTTACCTTCATTTTGGTGAATGCTGGCACCCGATGCGTCCAAATTGCGCCAGTTACCAAACGGCGCCAAAACTACATGCGTTTGCGTTGGCACTGGCTGAGTGGAGTTGTAAGTAGACACATATTACTAGTGTGGAGATAAGCCTGCCAAGCGTGCACGGTATTGTTAATATTACCATGTTGTCAGATACTGTAATCTAGTGATGACTATAAACTCCATGAATTGTAAATATTTGTATATTTTACATATACCTAGTTAAAAACATACCATAATTGTTGGATGAACATTAGAATCGAATAATATATCCCACTACAATAAATTGTATATGCCTCTTGATTATGACGGCTAATACCTAAACGCTGAACTTTATAATGAACTAGTTCGGCAGCTCTATCATCTTTTGTAATCTTTGAATCCTAACAGATTTTTAGATGCCAACAATTTCGTTTTTTTATGCATCCAATCATTCTCGAAGTCAAAACATCAAAATTTTCATTGATGGTCAAACTAGGCTAAAGTAAAAAAACACAAATGCCAAATCTCAACAAAATAAATTTTCTAAGAAGCATCTATTCCGATCTATCATTAAAATACGAATCGATTCCCGAGCGATGTTTCATCAGATCTAAAAAGGCTTTTTTGCCAAGTGTGATTCGGTCTTGCACACCAAGGGTTCCGTACCACCGTACAATATTTAACAATACATATTTAATAACAAAAACACACGTTTCCTGTATGAGGACTATTAATGTTAAACTTAATTTTATTTGTATTAATTGTTGTAATAGTGGCAATAGAAATACACACTCTGTGAAAAATTTTACTGTCTACCTATTACGGTTCATGAGATACAGCCCACTGACATACCATATATTAGTAACACCCTGGCCAGCCTGACCGCCGTTGATACCAGTTTTTTTTTCCCTGTAGGAAAACCCTCATGTATGTAAGAGCGGGAGGGCTCGGGGGTTTTAAATGATAACGATCAAACATCTTTACAACACTTTTATCACTCACAACAAACAATGATTCACACAACTTCATTTTACAAGGAGATGCACACAGTTCTTATTACAATTTAATACTTCGCGCTCTGCGACTAGAGCGAGCCTATTTATGCGTTTAAAAACAACTGTCAACGTCACACAGCAACGACTTCCGTTGACATTTGTTTTACAATAAGATTTACATTGAATTTAGTAAAAATAATACAACAACAATAATAACACTATTTGATTTCTAATTAATAACACTTTTTGAATACTTTTAATTTGTAAACGTAGTTAGGTAACAATCATTTTATTTAAATGAACTAACAGTAATGTTCCAATGCACTTTTTAGAGTAGATGTTTAAATAAAAACAAACCTTAAAATTAACAATATTTGCTTTAATACGATGTTATAATGTAATGCAAAATGACTTATTTATATTTTACTGTACTTATTTGTGTTTCCGTTACGTCATCAGCCGCTATGACGTTTGTTTTAGTCTGTGGTACTGTTTTTATTTGTCAGCGCTATCACGGCCATACTGACGAGCGGACCTTGCTAGGTCCAGCGAATCTCTGAAAAAGACGAAAAAATTAAAATATGCAAAAACTTTAACACCAGACTCAGAGGCAGCATTGCTGCTTAGTCTGGTGAAACTGCCAAACTCAGAGGTCGCAGATCGTGGCTTGACCATAAAGATTCAGAGGCTCGTCTTTGACTTGGATTGACAGAATTTTATTCAACCAACTATCTGAAATCATAGCCATGACCAAGGCCTTTTAATACAACCATTTTGCCAACTCAAAATCAAACTCAGAGGTCGCAGATCGTGGCTTGACCATAAAGATTCAGAGGCTCGTCTTTGACTTGGCTTGAAAGAGTTTTATTTTTTTATTTTTTCTCGTTTTTTTTTTTTTACCAACCAATTCCATATGAATCGTTTCATTTAATTTTGTCCATCAAATTAACTCGGTGTGCCGTCGTTGTGCCGGTGCTTCTGATTAGACCATGCCTTATTGCTGGAGTGTCCTAAGTGCCCGTTCACCTGCACCTCTACCTGATGACCTAAAGTATGTCACTGATGCCGCAATCAACGTGACCACCTACGGGCTTTAAAACAAGGATGAGTACATTTCTAATGTGCGTTTTCTTTGGGCTAATAGTTAGCCCAAAGTTTTTTTTTTTTTCCTTTTGTTTTCTTCTTCACCATCGAAGAAGTGTATGCCCTTTGGGTACGCAACCCTAAAGATTACCTATAGTAGTCAGGGACCGAAATAGAGAGAACATGACCAATCTCTCTCTAGTTTACCGATTACTGTGTGTTATTCATCTTAAGTTTACTGTTTGCTATTTCGATTGATGAAGCATGAATATCAATCTCTCTAGTTTCCGAAAGATATTATATGATGATTTTTATCGGTAACTAAGTAAATAAATCTTTTATATCTGTTTTCTCTGCCTTGAATTGTAAGAGTTGGAAGGGAGCCAATCTACGAAATAAATTTTATATCTTGACATTGTGTTGTTTGTTTACCAATAATGCGTTGGAAAAATATGGCTTTTTTATACCTATGTTTTCGTGGTATTTTGGCTTCAATAATAGTTCTTGATTCAACACACAAATTGTGTTCATGTATTTCCAAATTTCCTTCGTCATTTATTTTTGTTTGTTTGCTGTTACGCATCGTGTTTTCTTTGTTCCTTATAATAACCTATATTAATAGCAATAATTTCTTTAGAATACAAATCGAATTCACAAAAACATCTTACCGTTTGGTTAATTTCGAGCTTTTTCCAATTTTGTTTAGTGGCTTCATAAATGTTTGCTTTTCTGGATGCCTATTCTGGATTATGACTACCATTACCGTCTAGGCTCAGATTCTTAGTATTTTTTTCGCTGTATTCATGCTCGTCTTGTCTTTAGGGTGACCTTTAAAGCATACTTAGAATAGTTTTATTCAACTCGATAATGATGGCGATGATGAAACGTATCAATAAAACTTCCACCAAGAAGTTTTATTGATACATTTTCAGCTCAACTTTTTAGATTACCAAGTTTGTTTAGTTTGGAAGACTGACAAAGAAAACACTTTCGATTTCCATTTAAATATAACCGTAATGTTCAAAATCTATCAACACTTTTACGTCTACGAGTTTCTATCCTTAGGTCTTCATGAAAACTTTAGGAGAAAATTAGAAAATAAAACTTTGCAGACTTATCTTTCTTATTCTAAAAAAGTTTTCACACAGGTATATGTTTTATCTATTGGGTTTCAAGAAAATACAGAGACCCAAGTGGAAGTGACTTGTACGTAAGGACCTTTATATTTGGGAATTGTTTCTAGACCACGACCTCCCGACCCTTGCTCGTGCCAGCCCGCGCCGCTGAGCCTGTATCTTTAAATACGTCCCAAAATCACTAAAATCCTGATCCAGCTAGTCCCTTGCTGCCCTCTTCCAGCGACGCCCTAAGCCGAGGTTCGTACCCCACAGGGGTGCCCTTAGCGTGTAGTCGCTTAGTTTTTAGTTAGTATTTAAGTTTAAGTCCTGGCTGGAGTCCTTAATTTATTAGGGCAACCACAGGCAAGTCCGCTTAAGCAGACGACAACCTCATAGGTTGACCTGCGAGATGCCATTCCCAAAAAAAAAATATAGACCACAACCGTTAGTCGGATTAATTGTTCGCAGAATCCCTCACAAACTCATAACAATCTTGAATATAATATTTCTGAAGCTAGACTCTTTATTAAATTCTTCGCCATTACCTACAAATCCCAGTGGAAAAATAACACAATAGTTCACAGCACTATTGTGAATTTCACCGAACATTATTTTCTTTTCTTTAATAATTATAAGAAGTAGTTCTAAAACAGTTCGTGGATTTCATTAATTGCAGTTAGTTTAAAGCTATATTCTTGCGGGAAAACCCAATAAAACCTCTGCCTAACCCTTCTGAGAAATTGGCGTAATGTTATGTTAAACTGTCAGTACTAAGACTCATGAACTAAAAGTACCATGAACTTTGGTGTTATGCGGTTATATTTCATGGTCTTCCTCAGAGTAGTTAGAATTTACTCAATGTAAGTAAGTAATCTTTTTTCCACAGAAAAAACTTGCACTAGAATACAAAGAATAAGAATAACCAGCGGGGTATTTGCGCTACACACTATCAGTAGCAAACGTTTTCGTATTTTGACAGTTCAACAATATTCATTGCGTTACTTACATTGCTGAGCAGTCAAATTTTTCGAACATATGAAGCAATGGATTAGCAATTTTCTCCAAAATGTTTTAGATTCTGATTGACGGGTATTGATTACTCAATTAGGGTGCAAATATTGTAAATTACCTAAATAAGAGTATCTGTCGCTACCGACTTCTCCTCAAAATAAATTGTTTGTTAATATGTGTTTGCCTTGGTCACTTTTAACAGAAGTAAAAGCGGAGGTCGGGCAGCATTTTTATATTACTATAAACCGCGTTGAATACATTATTTTGCCAAAGAAACCTGTCAATACTTTATTACCATTTACAAACACACAAAATCTTGATAAAACTCCACCTGTAACAAAACAAAAAAATTGCGAAAGTTGTGCTGTATTTCGAAAACTTTTAAATTTAATAATAATATTTCGAAGACGTGACACGCAAGAATTCCGCTAGTGATTTCTCGGAGTCCCGTTTTCCGGGATTGTATTTTGTTAAAGACGTTTTTGAAGCTAGGTTGAGAATGGAGATAAAATCCTGTTAAATCGACGTGGTGTTGTCATACCTAGTTCTTTTATCTCAATTTCCAGGCATTTTATTTTTGAAGTAAAACTTCTTAGGCGGAGGGCGATTCGATCATTGAAAGAGAGTGAGTGTTTACATTTCGGCACATTTCGTTACATGAGAGGGAAGAAAGATATAACGCACTTTGTCTCTGACATCAATCTCTCGTATTGTTTATTTTTAAGAAGTTTCATTTCTATCACTTGTGCGGTGCTGCACGTGCATTTTTTCTACAGAGAGTTTTAAAAATATCTAATTTTTTTGTGATCATTATTTGCGAAGCATTTTCTGTGGATTCAAGTTCAAGTTGTTGCTTCGTGTTTAATTTTAATTTCTATTCAATCCCGGGTATAATCAGATTGTGGCTGGCAGCACTACTCTCGTCTTCGGTCCAAGTTTACAAACTTGTATCATCTGCGAACTTGCTAAGTACAAGACAAAGTGTTTTCCTCGGGACGGGGTGATGAAGCTATACAATTATGATATTACAGTTTTATATTTTGTGAGGGGCTTGTGGCTAAGTTCACAAAAGCCGAATGGGTCGATCGATCAGGTTTAGCTAAGCTTGCCGCGGTTGGTTTGTAGATGGGTGACCATATTTACATACCAAGACCCCTCCGTGCCTCGGAAAGCACGTGAAGCCGTTGGTTCCGGCTGTCATTCGTAGATCTTTGACAGTCGTTACGGGTCGTCAGGAGCCCTTTAGTCTGACAGCCAGTTTTATCAAGAGGTATTGTGTTACCCAGGAACTGAGTTGCGATGGTCCAATAGGCAGTCGCTCCATGTAAAATACTGGTATTCATCTGCCAACCACAACTTGGTTGGGAAAAAGCTAAGCATCAGATGTTTTTTTTTATATTTTGTGTGTGTGTGTGAGTGAAAACGCCGGGAGGAAACGCCCTAGAAGGACTTAGTAAAATTATTGGTGATGTTATTCAGGAAGGTCAGGTGCGTAGTACTCGCAACCGGCGTGCGTGTATGACCTGGTGTATGAAAGTATGTAAACGAAGTAAAATAAGTGTGTACAGATCGTAGCTGGTTGTGTTCTGAAGTTTCAGTCTACCCCCAAGGGAAAAAGGATGTGAGTTTCTGTTTGTTTGCATTTTGTGATGTTAGTTTTAAAGCCATTCAAAAGGAACTCTGTACAGGTTCAAATAAAATTAGCTAGCGAAACTCCGCAAACGTGATGGATAGGTAAACACAAATTAATTTGATGGTGTTTTTGTGGGGCGGTCATCAACCGCAGTTTCTGGTCACTTGAAATATCAGTTTAAATTAAAACTGTTTTTTTAGTGTAAGTTTCACAGACGCGTTGGGTACCGATGTAAAATAGAGCATATTTACTCAACTCATACTTCAAGTAACAACACTACAAGCGGTCGTTGACACCTAAAAACACTTTTTTTTGCTTGTTTATTTTTTCGTGTTTAGAAATCGGTCTATCACGTCTGCAGAGTTTCGCTAGCTAACTTAATTGTGCTTCCACAAGTTTAAGAGATACTAATTCGCTACTAATATTATATAATTAATTGCGAAAAAAAAAACTTAGAAAACCTACGAAAGTTCCTGCAATAGTACTGTCATCGTCGGTCTGTTTGTTACGTTTTCAGGTAAAAACTAAGCAACAAAATATCATCTGTGTACGTGGGTTATTCCATTAATATGATTATATAAAAAGCCTGTGGATGTGCAACTGCAGGACACAGGACGTCCCTACTTTCTACCCATTTCTCTCTGCTTAAAGCTGCCCAGAACCAGTTCTTGTTGAAGGAGTCCGGCTTATCCCGCCATCTCTGTCTGAGCCTGCCACGACTTGCTATTAAGAGAAAGAGGGACCTATTGGGCCATTGGTCGTCTGACTTGCGGCAGATGTGTGTAGCGCAGTTCCGTTTTAGCATCGCAGCTTTCCAAGTGATATCAGTAGTGCTATTCTGTAACCACCTCACCGTGAAAACTTCGGTGAAGTGAGCGTGGAGTGAGCTGTCCGTGCCACTGATGCTAGGGATTGACCAAGACGGGATGACACTGATAACAGTTATCTTTATGATGATATATTGCTAACCCGCAGCCTAATTGCGTAACACATTTTCGTAAACGATTACGACGAATCTGTTGTATTTTGACAGTTCAACAACAATCATTGCGTGATTTACATTGTTGAGCAAATTTTTTTATCGAACTTTTGAAGCAATGGATTAGCAATCTGTTTCAAAACGATTCAGATTCGGATTGATTGTGTATTACGCAATTAGAGTACCGGTCTGTTAGTTTGATACTTAGAATACTCCGTTCCATAGCCCTCTATTAAAGTCACTATCGTGGACCCCCGTTAACATGGGACCCTTGTAGGCCGTCGTTGACCCCCGGAAAAAATAGACCACTTTGGGTATCATTGATCTTAACTAATATTAAAAGACTAAAGATTACACTTTTTGTACGCCTGTTTGCACAGGTTAAAAAAAAAAGTACTGATTCGATTTAAAAAAGCTACATTATCACTTTATTTGTGAGTAACATGGGCTGTTTTCTTATATTAGGTATTGTGCTGCCTCACGGCTTCCACGAGAACAAAGTCGCGGGCAGACGCTGTAGTAGATAAGTCTAACCCTACTCAAGAAGACGGCTTTATCTAAAATATTAATAAAGAACGGATCTAGTTCGCCGGTATCGGGAATCCGTTCTTAGGAGGTTGACAGTATTGGAAGACCAAGGCATGCTCTTGTACGAATACCAAATATTTGTTTCTTGTCGGTATTTGGATCGATAAATTCCTAATTAGAAGACAAATGTTTTAAGATTGGTAGTGGAATTTGGAATTTAATTAGTAGTTTTGTTAAGAATCTAATCTAGTTTTCCTAAGTTTGTAAAGTATCCAGGGCATTAACTCCAGACACAGACACGAAGATTTCGTAAATTTCGGATAGTAACCAATTAAAATTGATGCTTTGTTTTTTTTGTTTATTATGTATCTCAGTAATTCAAAAACAATTAAAACTGCCAAGTAACTATTTCATTCTAAAGGTTCTGATGTCAAATTAAATGCCTACTGGCTAATTAACCAGCGGAGTACCTAACTACATACATACGTAATAATAAAAGCCGGAAACTGGTTAGCAATACAACGGAATTAATGCATCCCCATCCCGGATAAAACAGGAACACCAGGCATAAGCCGGATAATTAACTAGTTGTGTTATACCGGATAAATGCTGCAGATTTTGGCTAGATGTATGCCCAGAGAATATGGAACCCATACATGGCTTAACTCTGCGGTGGAACACTGCAGGATTACGCCACTCTCAAATAAGAGGATTTGTAATAGTTTGCTAACCTATTACCTACATTCTTTTTATTTCTTGTTATTTTAAAAATGTACTAAGTTTTTTCTCCAAAATCTACTATTTTTGATTTATGATCTTTGTTAGCTTAGTTGTTAACTTGATTGTGCATGCTGTGGTCTCCTTATGTGAAGTTGTACACCTACTTAATACCTGATGTTGCTCTCTATTTATATTGTGTATAACTTTTAAAGAGATGCTATAAAATAAATAAATACATAACATGGGATGAAGCAGCGGTGGGTTGTTTTATGCATTGTGTATTTGCAGTATTTTACTACGTAGTGTTGATTATATATACTTAATAATTGCTAAAGAAAATACGTTTACGGTTATTGTATGAAACGAGGCAAAAGGAGTATGTATGTACAGATCGTAGCAGGTAGCGTTCTGTGTTCTCTGTTTTGCCTACCCCCATGGGAACAAAGCGTGAGTTTATGGATGTAATCATGTAATTGCTAAGGTTTTGGATTACCTGCCTACCCCCATGGGAACAAAGCGTGAGTTTATGTATGTAATCATGTAATTGCTAAGGTTTTGGATTACCTGCCTACCCCCATGGGAACAAAGCGTGAGTTTATGTATGTAATCATGTAATTGCTAAGGTTTTGGATTACCTGCCTACCCCCATGGGAACAAAGCGTGAGTTTATGGATGTAATCATGTAATTCCTAAGGTTTTGGATTACCTGCCTACCCCCATGGGAACAAAGCGTGAGTTTATGTATGTAATCATGTAATTGCTAAGGTTTTGGATTACCTGCCTACCCCCATGGGAACAAAGCGTGAGTTTATGGATGTAATCATGTAATTCCTAAGGTTTTGGATTACCTGCCTACCCCCATGGGAACAAAGCGTGAGTTTATGGATGTAATCATGTCATTGCTAAGGTTTTGGATTACCTGCCTACCCCCATGGGAACAAAGCGTGAGTTTATGGATGTAATCATGTAATTGCTAAGGTTTTGGATTACCTACAGCCTAGACAGTCCACTTGCTAAATAGGTAACTACGACATAAACTGCCATTCATTATCTGGTTCTGTTATTTTTTGTACCTCAAAAATAAACTAAGAAATGAATGAGTATTTTTTTCTAAAAGCACCTGATCGTTCTTTCAGAAAAATATTCACTTCACTGCGTTTAACGAAAATCTGATCAACTTTTTCCACGAAAAATTAAAAAAAAGAATCTTTTATTAAATCTACCGCATATTGTAGTTATTCGGGCGATACTCCTTACAAAACTGTACTTCGGTACCCATCAAAGAGTTTGTAAAAACTTTACCCCGTCTTTGTGTGAAACCTATCAAGTATGAACAATTCATTGAACGTAACAACCGTAAAAGATTGCAGAACTTCATTGAAAGAAAACTGGTTTTTAGGTTGGTTTTATTAAAACGGGTATAGAGATTTTTTTTGCACAGCTAAGTGGGTTGCTGGAGAGTTTGTTGCGCCTCTCGTAATCACTTGTTTTTTCCAGCTAAAGCACTAGGAAGTGGTGAAGGGCTGGCGTTTTGGGAGACTGCCTTATGTAATTTTGACTTTCAAATAGTGCTCATTCTAGTTCTAGTTTGAATAAATACAAAATATACAAAAAATAAATATTTCTCTGACTCCTGCGCTAGTTTTAACTGTGCTGCAGGAGCCAGTGTCCTCTCGTAATACAAAGACACAAAGTTTTTGTTGTTATAAGACAACACACAAAAAAAGCAAAAAAAAATAACTTTAGACTTAGTGCCAAAAAATTATTTATAAAGAAAATTATTTAATAAAGTAAAATTAAATTAAAACAAAAACAAATAATTAAAATACAACTTAATACACATTACACATATACAACATGATTCTTCTTTTGCGCGAAGATATGTTATTTACGAGTATGAGTAACATTGTGTGATAGTGTGTGTTTGTGTATGTGTGTGTGAGTTAACATGCTTATGTTGTTTGATAGGAACACAAAAAAAAAATTCATCAAGTTTCAAAGTCGGCTAATAAAACTATAGCGTATGAACTTGAGAATAACTAATAAGCAATAAAATCACAAGTTCAGCAATGTTTTACATAACGAACTTGACCTTACATGATAAATATTTAGTTTCTCTCTATTTGAACCGAAATACAAATCGATTACGTACTATTAAATCTACCCCAGTAATCGCGTAATCTACCAGAAAAAGCGGCTATTTCCCAACGAAACAAGAACAATTTGGGTTGTATACACTTACTGCCGGGAAATGACGTCATAAAACCGATAAACCGGATACCGGCACTCACTGTTTGGGGCTTAATTTTCCTGGATTAGAATTAAGGTCGAGTTTATTTACAGGTAGGGTTACAAGATTGCCTATAAAGGATTTTTATGGTAGAAAAAAAAAGGAAATGTCCTCTTTAAGGCAAGTCCCACCGTCCTATCCCGCCGAGGAAGAGAAGGAAGAGAATAGCTATCGATTTTCTTTCTCAAAAAACGTAAAAAAATAAAAATGGTTACGTGTTATATGTAGTTGATCGCTGACTGTTCACACCGTCGGCGAGTACTCGTTTATCGCAGCGACAAGAGCTATCAAAGAGCTACTCTCTTTATGTACTCGCTCAACGACGGCGACACTCGCTTGGCTCTCGGTGAGAGACACGCTAAGGACATACGCATACTAGCGAGTAATCACTCGTCGCCGTCGTGCACTCGCTGCTCGTTACTCGCCAACTGTTTTTAGTTGATAGCTCGACTCGCTTCTCGTTAATCATTGCGGTGGACCAGGTGCCTAAAAAAGAGGAAAATTTCGATCTAAAGGTTCACCATAAATTGGTCGGGACGTTGTATTATGCTAGTTGCGCGGTAAACTCTGCTTGCGCGATGCAGGATTTTTATATACTTGTGTAAATAATTTTATCACCACTGCTCTCAAAACGGTGAAGAAAAACATTGCGAGGAAACCGGCATGTCTTTGAATCAAAAATTCGAAGACATGTTACATCCACCAACCCGCACTAGGCTCGCGTGATGGATTACGGCCCACTCCCTCTCACAGAGACGACGCCTGTGACCAGCAGTGGGGAACATAATAGGCTGATTATGCTACCTATAGGTTTGAAGAGATATGAGGAACAGGGTGTAAAGTTCACTCATACTCTTGGAAAAGGGAGGATCCTCCGACCAGATGGATGTCGTATCTGGTGGGCAACTACCCGATGATTGTTGGCGGGAAGTTGTATATATGCTATTTGCGCGGTAAACTCTGCTTGCGCGATGCAGGATTGGTGCGTTTGTTCGCATGTGGCGGTGTAGATGCCGCCACAGGTTAACTGATAATATATTCTTTCAGGGGTTTAAAAGTGGCTGAAGTTCTCTAGAAAATTGCCATTAGGAACAAAGTAAGTTTTTCCTACATAACCGCCTTGTTATTTTTTGGGTAACAGTATACATCTTGTACCATTAGGTAACATGAAGTAAAACATTCTTAATATTACATCACACCGATAGCATCCATTTTCCAGCACATAGCAACACAATTTTATAAAAAATCATCCACGTGTTATATGATATCTTAAGAGCTAGAAGATATAAATCATCAAGCTCTGACGTAAAGGAGCTCAGTAATAAAATATCGAAGTCGGATGCTACATCATGTCGTAGGGCGAACGTTAAATTCAGAGTACATTTCTCAATACGTGTATAATGTATACCTACATAAATTTACTTTTCTGAAAAATGGAAACAGTCACGAGTATAAATACTTTACTGTAACGCAAAATTTAAAAGCGTTTTCCTCTCGAAATGAAAAAGGGAAATTTGTGAAAAGTCCCCTCCATGCCTCGGAAAGCACGAAGCTGTTGGTGCCGGCTGTCATTCGTGGATCTTTGACAGTCGTTACGGGTCGTCAGAAGCCCAGTCTGACAACGAGTCCTACCAACCAAGAGGTATCGTGCTACCCAGTAACTGGGTTGTGGAGATCGTATAGGCAGCCGCTCTATGTAAAATACTGGTATCCAGCTGCATCCGGTTGGACTGGAAGCCGACCCCAACGTAGTTGGGAAAAGGCTAGTTAGATTGATTTTGAGAAAACACCTATTTCATAATAGTATCAAAACTATGGCACAAACTACTTATGAAATCTTATTTCATAATAGTATCAAAACTATGGCACAAACTACTTATGAAATCTTATTTCATAATAGTATCAAAACTATGGCACAAACTACTTATGAAATCTTATTTCATAATAGTATCAAAACTATGGCACAAACTACTTATGAAATCTTATTTCATAATAGTATCAAAACTATGGCACAAACTACTTATGAAATCTTATTTCATAATAGTATCAAAACCATGGCCAAACCACCAACTTCTAATAAAATCTTATTTCTTAGTATTGTCAAAACTATGACACATACTTTTTGTAAAACACCTATTTCATAATAGTATCATAACTATGGCACAAACTTCTAATGAAACACCTATTTCATAATAGTATTAAAACTATGGAACAAACTTCTAATGAAATAGAACACTACATAGAAAATCTTTCCTCGTATCGGATTCTGGAATTTACTGCCCGTGCTAAAGTAGATATGCAATTAAGAGCAGTGGTGGCCCAGTGGCAACGGCCCCGACTTACGAATTGAAGGTCGTGGGATCGAACCCAGGCAAGCGCTTTACTATCTATACTAATATTATAAAGAGGAAAGATTTGATTGTTTGTTTGTAATGGCTCCGAAACTACTGGACCGATTTGAAAAACCATTAGAAGCCGAAATTATGTCTGATGAACATAGGCAACTTTTTTTTACGATATCCAAGCGTACGAAGTTGCGGGCGAAGTGCTAATGTGTAAATAATTTCATCACTACTGCTCTCCAAACTTCGAATTAAGAAATCGTGAGGAAACTGACATGTCCTAGAACCACAAATTCGAAGACATGTGACATCTACTTGCCCGCTCTGGGCCCGCGTGGTGAATTACGGCCCACTCCCTCTCACGGAGAGGAGTCCTTTGTCCCAGTGGATAAATTATGAATGGTTTCGATTGTACTATGTTCGTTACTCGAAAAAATATGTATTTATCAATCATTTAGGAGAAAAACGATTTTGAATCTTACGTAAAACATATAACATTTTTTGTTCTATTCTATTCTATTCGTGACTGCGACTCACATAAGATGAGTAATTGTGATTGATGGTTGTTGTTTGTCTAAGATTTGTTCTTAGTTTTATTACACTATGTAGTTTCACCGCTTAAATATCCCCATTGTTTTCATATAACTCACGTTCAATAAAATTGCTACTTACTTGTGTAAATTTGACCGAAAAGTACATATAAAGTAACATTTTCTGAAAAATAAATGGTTTTCATTAGGGTAAAATACCTATTTCATAGCAATACAAATAAGTAAAATAACACAAAGATCAAAGCAGTGTGAAAAGAGCAGTTTTCGACTTAAAGGAAAGAACTAATTTAACTGACGATTTCCTGAAGTGTTTCTTAATGAAAATATATATCATTTCGCAGTTCATTTAAAAGTTGAAATGAGCGTCAAATAGAGAATAATTTTAAATTAATTTAACCGGGAAATATGATGTTAGAGTTTAGGGGTTACTTTCTGTTTTTTTTCACACAAAAAACAAAGATCATTTTCCTCTCATTTTCCAAATTAGCTGTGATCTATTGTCATCATCAATCCGTGGGCATAAACATGACAATTTCATCATCTCCTAAATGTACAGTAACAGAAGTTAATTTTTTATCAAGCCAAGCCAAGCTATTTCAGTTTACAGTTGTCGAAAAATTACAGTTGTGATTTGGATAAGCATACGGACATAATTTGGTAGTCAATTTGAAAAACAGTTAATTTACTTGACTTTTCGTCACACACATGTCACCAATCACTATTAGATAAGTGAAATCCATATCAAAGGAAGTATAAAAATATACTCTTAGTTTATTTACAACATCAGATAGTGGATACAGCTCTCAAAACGGTGAAGGAAAACATCGTGAGGAAACCGGCATTTCCTAGAACCAAGAATTCGAAAACATGTGACAACTACCAACCCGCGCTGGACCCGCGTTGTAGATAACAGCCCACTCCCTCTCACAGAGTAGAGGCCTGTGTACCAACAGTGGGAACATTTTAAGCTGATCATGCTTTGAATATATAACACAACATAACATCAAGCCTGTAATCCCCGAAAAGTTATAAGTAGTGAATATAATCAATGTAATTTGTCATCAAAGAGGGTCAAAATAGTAGATTATTGCATCGAGCACAAAGTAATTTATTATTGCACCGAGTGCCTGATTAGAGCCCGAGCTAAAGCTCGGGCTCTAATCTAACAGGCACGAGGGCAATATAAATTACATAAGGCGAGGTGCATAATCTGCTTTTCTTTCAACTATTACCTATAGGAATAGTAGATAAAAGAAACTCATATCAAACAGTTAAAATAGAAGTTTAATTATTGAAATTAAAAGTTATACTTGAGCAATTATTAAACGTAAGGTTAAGAGTTTTGTTGGGCAAATTTATTTAAATTTGGAACAAGTAGGATAGAAACGAATAATACGTACGTAAAAAAAAAAGTATTGATATCGGCTGGCTGAATAGAGCTAATCCATTAAGATTGGCACCTTTTGGTGCGATAAAAAAAACTGTGCTATACTGAAATTTCATAAATTTGTTTGCTCTAGAGCATTAAAGACTCGCTTTGTACTAAGTTTTTAGTGTGATTGTGATGAAATTAAAGCATAGTTGGAAGAAAATACATTTGTACCATGCAACCTACCAGATTATTATCAGTGTAACCAAATTGGGTCCATGATTACACAAAAAGGTCCTTTTTACCCGACTGTGGTTAATGCAAAAAGGGGGTTATGTTTTTAGGGACGTTTTCAGCGGGACTTTATCTCCAATCTTCAGCGTTCGAGTGATTGGGCTTTGCGATTAATTAAATGAGGGTATTTTGTGACCTTTTTATTATCGATGGTGGGTACTATTGTGTACAACGTGAATAATGTGATGGTTCTGATTGCGGGGGATGGAATTGTGTGAATAATTAATTGTTTTCAAAGGTTAGAGATGGCTTTTATTCAAACTAGCGACCTGCCTCTGCTTCACACAGTTTTAACGACTTGACAAAACATCGAGATTTCTTTATTAAATGTATGTTGAATGTTAATGATTTATACAAATAGGTAAACTTTCCGGAATGAAGAAGGTTTAGAAGAACAACTCGGTCACACAAACAGACACAATTATATTTGTAATATTTATATAGATTTCTAGAGATTAAAATATAAAAACGAACAATACATGTTTGTTTCAATCTTTTAATTTCAATGGAATTGTATGCCTGGAAGATTTTACAAAAAAGAAATGATATTTTCAGACATTAGGTATTGAGCAGAACAATTAAAGGCTTACCAAGGTTTAGAATTCTAGACTAATCTGTTACAATAACAAAACATTTTTGGAATAAAGATGTCTTTAAATATTATGCTGAAAACTTAATATCAAACTTAGTCTAGTCAACACGTGACGCGTCTTTCAAAGTTCAAAACTGTTGGCAACTGTTTAAACTTTGTTCCATAAAAAACATTAACATTAAACTCGCACTTCAACTCAGCCGCGTCTAGCCAATGACAAAAACTATAAACTCTCGTATAGTCGACCTCATAATTGCTTGATCACCCTACGGTTCAAGGTCACTCACATGTAATATAACGACCAGGTCTATTTGTCTTAGTGGCAATAGTTTGAACTTTAGTCTGCCTGGCCCCCTTTTCCAACCATGTTGGGTTGTTTTCTAGTCCAACCACCAAGCTGAATACCAGTATTTTACATGGAGTCACTGCCTATCTGCTCTCCACAACCCAGTTTCGTGCAAGACGATATCACGGAAAGACTGGTTGTCAGACTTTCGGGCTTCTGGCGAACGAATGTAAAAGAGATGCGGGAGGAGAAGACATGCGGTTTAACGTGGTTTCAGAGGCACGGGGGAGTTTCGGGAATGAATGCATATGATAAACGAACCAACTGCGGCAAGCGTAGCGTAACCTTCGATTGACATGTGCGGTTGATATCATGTAGCCACAAGCCCCTTGTTTGAACCTTAGTAAAGTGTCAATTTCCTGGGGATTGTTGGCAAAAGTGGTAAGGCAATTACGACGTCGACTATACGTTACATATTCTCATTACAGAAACTGACTTGTTTACGAAACTGGACCTTTTTATGAAATAAAATGTCAAGACAACTGAGCACACTAAAATAAATTGCTAGCAGTAACTATAAGTTGCTCTATTTCTGTAACATACCATTTTCTTAAAAATATTATTACGTAAATATATTCAGGAATTTCGTGAGCAAAATCATGTATTATTTACAATATTTTAAAGATTCTAAAGAGGAATGTATTGCTGTTGTTTTATCTTCTAATATATAAAATTCTCGTGTCACAGTTTTCGTTGCCATACTCCTCCGAAACGGCTTGACCGATTTTGATGAAATTTTGTGTGCATATCGGGTAGGTCTGAGAATCGGCCAACATCTATTTAAAAAAAAAAAAAAACAAAAAACAAAATTTTTGCAAAACAACGTTTGCGGGGTCAGCTAGTGTAAGTATAGACGACTGAATGAATTTCTAACTATTAGAGGATTTAAAACAAGATAAGAATGCTTGAAAACATGATGGTCCAGCTCCTTAGGACAATCTAGTCTAGACAAAATCATACTGGTTGTTAATTTAATTGTATGATTTGTTAATTTTACTTAAGTCACACACTGACTTATTCCTAGTTAATATTTTAGGAAAATCCTATACTTTTATAATGTTTGTAATTAAGTGAGCACCACGTACCTATCACGTGATTGATTTTTCTGTCTTTTTTTATTTAAAATTCTGTTTAGCTATTGTGGTATAGTATTTTTATTCTTGGTGCATCGTCTTTGTATTAAAAAAAAAAACAAAACATAACATCACGCCTGTTTCCCCGCACGGTTGGGCAGAGGTGTACCTATAGTACACCCACATTTCGCAAGTTATGTTTTTAGTCTTATAATTAATGAATTCAAAATATTGTAAACCATTTTAAAAGAGTAACGGTGGAGTTCCTTGCCCCTTCTTCTCTATACGAAACTACCTTTTGGAAGGGGCGCCTAGAATCAATTCTATTGAATGTAAATGTTGACGTTCAAAAGTGCCTCTTATGTGCCTATTTGAAATAAATGCTCTGACTTTGACTTTAACAAAACAATTACCTAGTTTTTCTAAAATATATGTTTTCTCATCGAAAATTTGAACGTAGGTAAGTTTTGCATTACCTTTGCATAACAATGCAATGACATCGGATACGTACTCAATTTCGTAGTTTTTAAACTGTCGGTCAACATAACAGTCACATATTTTTTTTAATTAGATTTCAAATTGGTTTGTGTGAGCATAAGAGTGAAAAAAAAGTTTTTCCAAGTAATGAATTACCCGTATCTGCAAAATTAAAAATGTACGTCACGTGTAGACTCATCCGTCAGCTTTTGTCACTAATGTGCTGAGACATGTCAAGACGACGACGTGACAGTGTTAAGAATATAGGACGGACACAATCCCGGCACACTTCCAGGTGATCATTAACCTACTAATAGTCTTGAGAATTGAGAGGATTATTATAACTTCCGCAGTAATTTGGGAAAAGAAAATCCGCTGTTTCTCAATTGTTTTTTGTTTTCCAAATTTCTGTGTGTATTTTTGGTTGCTGACGTCATCCCGTCAACGCCGGCTGTCGCTGAAAACCGTCGCTGGGCTCTGTCTTACATAGGGCCGTCGCATTATGCTGAGCGATGGCCGTTTTGCGTGGATGTGATGCATATTTTCCCCCAACTTGTTACTTTTATGTTTGTGTTTGTTCTCTGCGTCATGTTTACCGCAAATAAACATGTTTTCATATTCTTTTCACTTTTTTTCGTTATAAAGTTCTGTCAGAGAAAACACTACTAAACTATTATTTGTTTTTTTTTGTAAGTTTGTATGTAGGGTAAACTCTTGAACTACCGGTAGCATTCGAAAAAATCTTTATAGCATTTTATAGCCCAATTCTTGAGGAAGGCTGTAGGCAGTTTAACATTACGCTACTACCCTGAGGAGCCGAGCAATAAGAAAAAACGCTACGCGAAAACAAAGTGACAGCTGGGGCAGTTGATGCGAATCGACTGGAGTGGGTCAGGAGAACCAGAAATGTCACGCGTCGGGGAAACTTAAATCAAATCCTACCTGTCAAAGAATTACAGTTGTTATTTGATTTTAGTTGGAAACTGTCAATAAAAATGAGTATATCGTTATTTGTGTCCTAATAATTAATAGGTATTTTGAAGCTGGTGTTTTCTCAAACTCTGCCTGCCTTATGAAAATTTTTCTTACTTCGTACAGCAACGAAATTACAGTTTATTACAATAAGGTACAATAAGGTTCTCAGGGATCTTATCTAATCTCTCTTCTCTCAGATTGTTTTTACTTTAAACTCTTTTACTCTTTAGAATGGACAAGTTTGAATGCCTTTCCACTTTACTAACAAGAAAACCCCCAAACCTTCCCGTGCGTGGCAACCAAAGAGAATCAATACTAGTTTTTATTTACTCTACTAAAACAAATTTTCTCAAACAAGAGCACTCGATATCGACACGACACTCGCCAGTGCTGCCTCGAGGCACGTTCTGCAATCATGTTGGTAACAATATACTGCTTTACGTTGTTGCATGTACAAACTTACATCTATTGTGTAGGAAATATGTGAAGAATGGAAGAAAATAGGTGAAAAAGTAATCAACGTATTGGTTGTGAAAGCTATGGGTACTATATAACTTTTAAGATTATAATAAAATTACAAACTTTAAGTAAGTTAAATCGTTTTAAACAATGTTGTGTGGCAGCACGAAGCATGCTAATGCACCTTGATTTTGAATCGAAACCGTTCCTAAACATCTAAGTGGCGATTTCACCAACTTTACTGAACCCGTTTAGCACATCTAAAACGCGTTCAAGAGCGATCAGTGTCAATATTCCAAAGAAAATAATGATACTGACAGCGCTTAAACGAAGTTTATGTGCTGATCGCGTTCAGTTTCATTGGTGAAATCCACCCTAGGCAATTATTGTTCTTCATGTTATTTTTGTCAACGACAGATACAACGTTTATATTTTCAGTCTTAGTAAAAGACCGTTTATTGTATAGTCATTTATAAAGCAATTTCGCAAGACATTTCAGAAAAAAAGATCGCAATCTAATAATGTATGGTTTCAATTTTCTTTTAATTTAGTTCGAAGGAGCAACAATTTTTGTTTCATTACATTTACTTCGCCTCAGTCGGTTTTGTTCAATATTATTATCTTTCCATAACAAAATAGTTCACAGGGATAGACAAAATGTCAATGTATAATAATCATACTATTTTCTTTATTAAACGGTAACATAAGTATTTGTGTTAAAACAAAAGTTAGTGTTATTGACAGTTGAGTTGAGTTATGGCTGGTTTTGATGAAATTCTTCAAAGATCTTAATTCATGAAAAAATAATCAAAATCAAAAGCCTCCAGGCATCAAGGGCGTGACAGTTTACAAATGCAATTTTGGATAAACTGATAAACTAGTAAAACACACAAATGATAAACAAGGACCATCAAAGTAACATAAATTAACAAAACAATAGGCAAGTAGGTACCTATTACAGCTGTAGTAGCTCTCTAAAAAAGTCTTCTCTGATTAAAAAAAAAGCGTTTATTCGAATAAATCAATTAACAAAAAACATCTTCCAACTATGAAAACACAAAGAGAGTGCTTATAATGCCAAAAGGGCCTTAAAATAATGGTCTCGATGAAAACCTTACCTTTAAGGCTCATATTAAGGCGGTTCGCGCGCGCGCCTCCTTCGCTCTTAGCAGGCTCCACTTTGTACTGACAGCCCGTAGTAAACTGTCACTTAAATGCAAGCTGCGCATCTACACTACAGTCATCCGTCCCATCACGACCTATGTCTGCGTTGTATTTGCGCACGCTCACCCACGTCATCTCCATAAGATGCAGACCCTCCAGAACCGTTTCCTCAGAAAGGTCACGGGTGCCCCCTTCTATGTCCGTAATATAAATCTCCACATCGATCTTAAAATGCCTACCATAAACCAGTTCATGAAACGCTTATCGAAGCGTTTCTTTGACTGTGGCATCAAACACTCCAACCCCTTGATCTCTCTCAGCGGCCGCCCGCTACACTCCCTCCCGCATTAGCAGTATTCGCCGACCAAGGCATACTTGAATCGCCCCCGACGACGCCACTACCCTCCTCCAGGAGAGTAGTAAGGCCACCAGCACACTACATAAGCCCAAAACCCGATCGCCGTCCTACCGTCCTCGCCGCCGAGGCCCGCCGCAACGCCCAAATACACGCCCCTCCCGACCCTTGCTCGAGCCAGCCCGCGCCGCTGAGCCTGTAGCTTTAAATTCGTCCCTAAATCAAAGAAATCCTGATCCAGCTAGTCCCTTGCTGCCCTCTTCCAGCGACGCCCTAAGCCGAGGTCCGTACCCCACAGGGGGTGCCCTTAGCGTTGTCGCTTAGTTTTAGTTAGGTCCTGGCTGGAGGCCTTAATTTATTAGGGCAACCACAGGCAAGTCCGTTTAAGCAGACGACAACCTCATAGGTTGACCTGCGAGATGCCAAACCAAAAAAAAAAAATGGTTTATGTGCTTTGATCGATTCTGATAATCGATTACAAACTTTATTGAGCAAGACTTTAAGTTTGTTACCACTCGTGGACATCAAGAGCAAATCCAATACCTGCATCAATAGATTCATCTATATTTGCATTCTTTGTTCCATTATTCTACCAAATAACACGTGCGCCCTTTCCCTCCCTATTTTAAAAATTGCGTCTTCCGAGCGCAACACAAAAGACTATAAATAAGATGGTAATATAATTTGTGGGAACCGCGATATGAAGTAAGGGGCCTCTCAATGGGCCACGTGGACATCTGCGCAGTTTATTTTTATGTACTCGGTGTTATGGTAGCTGATTTAGGACAGATATTGTTTATAGCCTGTGATGTAGAGATTAAAAGCTTAGCGTATGATGTCGGCCATTGTGAAGGGAAGATATCAAAAATCTAATGGAGTCCATGTTCTGTTAGTTTTGTAGTTTACATACAACACAGCACATGCATGGATATATGTGTCGGTCTATAAAAGTCTTGTTTTGTCGAAGATTGTCATCAGCAAAAGGCGGTTTTTACTAGCTGTCAGCTTGTGCAGTAGATGAAGACTTAATAATCAAGATGTACATACATAGTTTCGCCGGTGTCTGTCACACAGTTAATACTAGCACAGACATCGTTGTTTACTCTATCTTTAAAATACTCTTAACTTTGTACATTGTGTTTTGTTTAGGATAGATGAGATGTACCCACATTTGTTTGTTAATAAATTTTTATTAATTGATTTAAAAAAAAAGTTGTAATAATCAAGCTTGGTAAGAGATTGGTGACGAAATCACACAGGTAAAAATGCCTTGCCATTGAGCACCATCATATAACGTCGATCCAGTTTTCAACTGCGTTGGCAATGACTACTGGCATTGAACGTCTCGCCGACGTGAAAAAGACAAGGTCATGTAGAATTTAAATAGCATAACCCAAATCCTTCTTCCCATGGGAGCAGACAGAAACTACCGAACGCTACTTGCTATATCCTTACTTACATACCTCTTTTGACTGGTTATACAAGCACGCCGGTTGCGCGTTCTACGCACCTGACCTTTTTGAAGAACATCACCGATGAGGTCACTACAATTATGTCCTCCTAGGAATTTACCTAGATATAAATGCTTGTATTACCCCTTGAGTTTGTGTGTTGTTTGTATTTGAACAAACAACAAGAAAGACAATATCTTTATTTATTTTAGGCACACTTACCAAATGTTTTACCTCAAAGACCTTCAGTTCTTTGAGGTAAAATACTTGGTGATGATACTTGTGTATCACTCAATTAAAATTGTAAATTGACTACGAAACTCGAGGGAAAACTGAGTGAACAAGATCCGAAGTTTTAACAATGAAAACTGATATTCCTTTGTCTCGTTACTACATATTTTCCAACTTTTAACGGCGGACAATCGATTGTGAATGGGTGCAGAAAAGTTGGTGTAGAGCAATCAGTATCTTTTGTTGACTTTTTCAGAGCTTCTACTGCTGTTTTATATTTAGTACCATAGGGACCAAACTGAACTAAGTTTGTCATATAATATTTGTTGGACTGCCTCGTTGGTCTACTGGTCGCAAGCGCTACTACTGAGCATCAGGTCCTGGGTTTGATTCCCTGGTCAGGCAAAGTGTTATTGGGTTTTTCCATCTGGAATTCTCAGTAGCAGTCCGGAAAGAAATGAAAGAAATTAATTTTAAATATGTGTTTTAATCTTAGAGCAACATTGTTTGATGTGAACATTGGCAGAAACGGATTCAAGCAAGAAATGCATGCAAATTTAAACTTTAGTTTGCAATCAACATTCACAACATGGCTACACACGATACTTATCGATTTAACATCTCCAGTGCACAATAGGACACAAAAGATCAGAAGTTACGACCGAACAAATCAGCAGTGTTTTGTTCTATTTTTATTGACACTTCGCATCTAAAACGAGCCGTTTGTTTTCGAAACTGGGTGAAAATGAACGTGGAAAACTAGTAAATAAACTGGATTTGAACGTGTGATGGAATGAATGGTTTGTAGGTAATTTTGTTTTTCGTCTTGGGCAATCTAAGCGAAGCGTTTAACGCTGCCTTTAGTTTGAAAACATACATAGGGTTTGATTCTCTGTGGGCGACACTCTGTCTTAGAGTTTAACTATTGTTTTATAAGAGTAGTTTTATTACCTTAAAGGTGTTTAGGTGGCAGAGTAGGAAATTTAATCAATGGATCGAGTTTAGTGAGCTTTTGCAGGCTTTAAAAAAAAAGAAAATTACTATTTCAGTTATAACAGTCTGTCTTTATAGACGTAAGTCCTATAAACAGCCCTTAAAATTGGTTTTACTAAGACAGTTCTTGTGGTTTTCGTTTTTTTTTTGTTTTGATTGCTTGTTAATTTATATATTTATAAGTATACAAATTATATAGTATGTTGAAACTGTTTGTACTCCACTTCACTTTCCACCACGGTTCATTATAAAACCAGCATCAGACAGCATCAGTCCGACAATAATGCTGAAATGAACCTTTTTGGCGCAGCCCTGAGGCACACTATTGTTGCTATTATTTTCACTTTTTATTTTGTTATATGTATTTTGCGTTTCACGAACTGTGTCCAAATAAACGTCATCATTTCTTCCATTTATAAACTGAGTGCCTTACGAGTTGTGTACGTACTTACGTATGAAAATTCAAGTTTTTTCCTATATGGATAGGTAAAACCACAAACTGCTTGTACCAAACCTACGACACGAGCAACGATTCCTACATACTCCGTTCGCTACATTACTTACTTCTCTTGTTTTTTAATAATTATAGCAACAATGATGCATTTTCCTAACAAATTTTTTCAGCCAGTTTTTCTTTTGTTTTCTTAGCAAATGATTTATATAGAAACAATTTATAGAAGAAGGTCGTAAGTAAAAGCGAAGCATCAATCTATTGCTTTGTGTGATTGCTTTTATAACATTGTACTGTGGTCCACCACAGAATGTACTAACAAGACTACAAAAGCGGTTTTTTGTTCATTACCATTTCTTTCCTGTGGCTTTGTTTTCCCTCCATTATTCCTACGGGACATTCTTTAGTTGGGTTGAAAAAGGTGTATTGTTTTTAGAATGTGGTTTGTTGTAACAAATTACGTGAGCTTCGCGTTCTTTACACCACTGCTCTCTAATGTCAAATATAATAATACATGTTCTGTAAACTTAACCTAAAGCAAGTTAGGAGTTTAGAATCCTTTGTTACGTTCGGGATTCAATATACCTAGCGCCCGTGACGTAACACACTGCTTTATCCCTTAGTGACTAATCAACTATTTTAGGAGTGTGTCGGAAAGAGAGATGTATTGCAAAGTTTAACGCATGTTTTCCTGTAAAATACACAGAAAAATAGCAGCACAATAATTCAATGCTTTTTTACTCTTATTCGTCAAGGTGACCAGAGACAGTCGGCCTTGGATAATGTAGGTATGTTAGTATTTTAGTTATATTTCCATATCTCTTTCATGTAAATTACAATTCGGAAGCAATTCTTTGGATCTTACCCATAAAAATGATTTATTTTCAGAAACCACTGAAGATTTTTGTTACATTTCAGTGTTTTCGAAGACATAGCTGACAAAAGTTAATACTTAGGTCGTCTTTCTCTGTTCATCGAGCCTCCAAAATTAATCAAGTATTTTCTTTGTTATTAACACTAAAATAACACTATCGTATATCAAAGTCTTTCATAATAGCTGTCTGTAATGTCACACCAACATTTGGCGTTGCCCCCAACTATGGGAACTCTAATGACGTCACAACATTGTGACGTAATTCAATGTCTAGCTTCGTTTACATTAGTAGTAGTTAGTATCGTTCTTTTGTGGAGAGTAGTTCAATTTCAAAACCTATACTAAAAAGTCGTGTAAAAGCTTTTATTTGGGCATTGCTTTAAGATTCGTTTAAACAATTTACATAAATTTGCAGAAGTGTTCTTGAATCAATCAAAACCTTTATGATTTGTGTTTACTTATATGACTAACAGATTGTGTGTTCTTCTATGCTTTATGAAATAGAATCCCTAACGATAGGACATTTTATTGCAACTTTGCGTAAAACGATTAGGAAGCGTTTTTGACAGATGTTCAAAGATAACAAAAGGTAGAGTAGAGACTGGACATGCAGAGTAAATAGGTAAGTTCTGTGAATTTGTGTTTTTCTCGTGGTTTCTTGTAGTCGGTATCTTAGGACCAAAATCATACGTACCTAACCTCAAGCCGGAAAGTCAATGACGTAACTCCAGAATGACGTCCTCAGTTCAATGTCACGCTTCCGATGTAACTGTTTGCTTATAAAAGCTCAGTTTATTTTGTTTTTACGATGTTTGCGTTAGATTTCTTGTGAAATTCGCCGATCGGTTTTATGAGTTTATTCGGAAATCGGTACTTTTCTGTCTATTTATAAGTTATTCGTAATGCTTGGGTAAATTGTAGTATTTTTGTGTGTCAGTTCCGGTCAGGTCAGGTCTATTTCTACTTTTCTTTCTTGCTACAGCTTCATGCAAACCTTTGGAGACAATTTAAGATGTTAAAAAATTGGATCTCTTTAACTTGGGAAATTAGATTTATATCATTGTGTGTCGATCGAATGGAACCAGCCATAACTTTTCTAAGTACACTCAGGGATTTTACACGTATTTCGACAGCTCCATGAAAGAATATCCTTGTCTAGAATAAAATATGTAACAACATCGAAACGAAAGTGCTGAAATCTTTCTCTATTTATAAAATAAACTCCACATTTTATCTTTCTGGCTAGCCGCATTATAATAAAAAGTTAAATCATTCTTCTTTCAAGTTTTAGAATGATTCTTTTTACGACTTTTTCTTTATGCACATGCCTTTTTATCAGTCGAATCATCTAGTAGTTTTATGAACTCGAATAAAGTAGTGGTTGCACTTAAAAAACACGTGTCTCTTCTTGACCCAGAAATAAAAAATGCATGAGTAGCGTTAGAGCGAGGATAAGGTTCACCTCTAACTGCCTCGATGGGAGCTTTGATTAAAGATTCAGCGTTTTATAAGCTTTTCGATAAGATTGGTCCTGTGATTAGATTTAAGGACTGGTCCTTAAATCTATTTGCGGTTACTTACCGAGGTTTTCTAACTTAACATAACATTACGCTTGTAATTCCCGATGGGTCAGGCAGAGGTGTCTATAGTACATCCACATTTTGTCAGTTTTATTTAAGTTCCATGTAATAGGAGGCGATGATCAACCGGGTAACCAATCCGGATTCCAGGCTGACAAAAACACTTTGCCCTGCCTTAGAATCCAACGCGAGGATATCATGGTCAGCAGCAGCGCTTGCGACCGTTAGTTAGACCAACGAGGCTAGTTTTTCTAATTTTATAAAAACTGGTAAATGGACTTAATCTCGATTGAAAATGTGTTGTTAGTCTCATTGATCTAATTTGGATTTCTTTCACATGCATAGATTGATGATACACATTGTAAAATTTTAGAATTCGACACGTAAGGAAAAAGGTTTTATCCAACTTTTTTGTTTTTTATTACAGCCATCTTGTATAAAACAAAAATTCAAACTTTTGACACTTGATATTTTAAAATCATATTTGATGGCTCTGTTTTAATACAAATTATACAGTAAAAAGAACATCGCGTTTGTTTCGACAAAATCTTTTTTTATTATGATTATTGTTTATCAAGTCCAAGCTTACTTAATTACTTCGTGTTCTTTGTTTCATAATACGATTTCTGTACGACCCTTTCAGACACCAATCTACATGTTCCTCACATGGTCTTACTAAGATTATGTTTGGACTTTAAAAGAGTCTGTGACAGACTCTTGATCGCTCTTTTTTTTTCTAAGTTTGTTTTGGCCTTCTTTCTCAGAGCAGTTACATAGGAAACGCCGAACTCATCTAGTTTTTATAATATGATTGACGTGTAAAAGTGTTTGTACAAATCTACTCTCAGAAATAAAATAATTTATCATTTAACGCCTGATACACTTCAGTGACTATCAACCACAAAACATCACACATTGGAGCCGCTGAGATTAGGAATGGGTGGCGCCTAATTAAGAAGAGGAGTTCATTAAACATTAATTAATTAATCATATGGCGTTATAGATTGGTATCCGTCGTCGACTCTTTTAAGTTATCTGATTTGCCGAGATTATTATTATTACTGTTAAGAATTTTGAACTAGATTTTAATGAAGAATTTTAATGGTGTGTATTCAAATTAGGTGCATTTAAATAGTCTCCACGAGTTCTCCTAGATTTTCGAATTTTGAAAATCCAACAATGCTCTTTTGTTTAGGGATTCACATAGGTGCCAGTGTAGTAAATTACTTTAGCATAATCAGCCTACAATGTTCCCACTGCTGGGACACAGAGCTCCTTTCGGTGAGAGGGAGTGGGCTGTGATCTGCCACGCGGTCCTAGTGCGGGTTGGTAGATGTCACATGTTTTCGATTTTTTGTTTCTGGAACATTTTCTCACGATGGTTTCCTTTACCGTTTCGAGAGCAGTGGTGATGAAATTATTGACACATATTAAAGCTCCTGTCTGGGTTCGAGCCTCAGCAGCAGCGTAAATTGTGATTGACGAGGGAAGATATTGTGTAGTGTTCTATTTTATTACTAATTTGTGCCATTGTTTTGAAACAAGTTTCCCTTTCGGAATCTTATGCAGGGAAAAACTGAAACCATGAATTCAGTAGTTGATACTGGGTCCCTAGCGTAGAAATATTTCGTCGGTTATAAAAATACATGCAATTTTTTCGAAAAGTACAATCAAAATCGGTCAAAATGAATCGATCACCAATTTAAAGGCTCGTGCACACTAGTGCGACGCGACAGCGCGACACGAATGCATCGCGTGCCGCGCGATGATCGTTACCTTTGTGCACACAAAGGCACCGATTTGTGAGACCCTTTATTTTCAAATACCCGCCTAGGAACTTTAACTCAGGGTGGCTTAGAATCATGTAGGTACCTACTAAATCTATGATAACAACAACAATTAGTGATCACGCTAATTGTGTAATCCGCGGCCTTATTAAAGACGTTGGTGGTGCAAGTATATGGGGCACGGGTAGACGGTTCCCAATACTATTATTTATAATCTAATAATGGCATTAACTGTCGGAACCCTAATTGCGTAAGATACTTTATATCACATTCTGAAGGTTTTGAAGGAAATTCACAATCCATGCCTGAGTGTCTCGTTGGTCTAGTGGTCGCAAGAGTATGTCAACTATGCGTGCTCTCTGTTTCTACTTTAGTCAAGTCAATTTTTAAGTAATTTCTAAATGTAGTAACGGCCATTGACCCGCGTTTAGCATCGGTCTATGTACAAACTTACCATTTATTTGCGGTATAGTTCAACATTAGGTTGGAGTTAGTGGTAGAACCTCCAAAGGTGAGTTGAGTAATTATACAATATTTTTTTGATCAATTTATTGGTATTAATACTAAATAGTAATAATAATACCAATAATTTAATACCAATAGAAACTAGAGATATTATAGTACACAAGTGTGTGCGCAGACACAGGTGCACTTTCTTCACTCACTCTCATAGTCCGAAGGGTCGGCAATCCGACACGACCGTAGAGATCACCTTCCAAAGCACGGGGGGGGTACCATACCGCCAAATTCTAAACAATTCGCCCGTCCTGGGAATCGAACCCAGGACTCCTCGTTCAGCACTTGCAACCACGGGACCAACGGGGCTAATTATCTACATCATAAATACAAAGATACAATTACTCAATATTCTAAACCAGTTGACAGTGCCCTGCGACAGGGCAAAAAGATGCTCTGAGAAGTGAATGTGGCGAAAAAGACCAGCGGGGTATTTTATAGTTGCGTAAAAACTCCTGCAGATAGGCGCGACGCGACAGCGCGACTTGACAGAACGACGGCGCCTTGCGCTGTCACATCCAGCTGCCGCAGCTGGATGTGACAGCGCAAGGCGCCTGTTTGCGGGAGCGTTTATACACAATGTCAATCCAATTCATTTTGACAATCATTCAAAAACATTATTGTTCCAGACTTCTCGATTCCGCGCCTTACTTTCTACAGAACTAACCGAAAAACAAACATTTTTGAATTATCTGTGTCCAGAACTAACCTTGGTTCACTGGCACCCATGAACCGGCTGATGAGGGGTTATAATGAAATCAGTACACGTACCAATGAAATCGATATATTTTGCAATACATTGCCGCAATTTTACAGACTTGTACTGGCTTCTAAGCAGAATAAAGATTCCTAAGGGTTGGGCTCTAACCTCGTCGCAAACAAATTTTGTCTTGCATCTATCTCACTCTTAATTAATTTCCACAACACTTGAATATTATTTTATTTTTATATAAGTAGGTACATAATTATTAAGCCTATTTCCTGAATTTTACTTGGATTTCATTTAATTTACAGCAGCTATCTTTAGTTTATTTCTTTAAAAAAAAACATTGTATTGTATTGCCATAGCTTTAATTTTGCGAGTGCTGTGTGTGCACTCCTGTAAGTGACAAGTTCACCATAATCCAAAATTTTGAAATCAATTAATGTGAAAAAATGAATAAGTCGTTTGAGAGCCATATTTTTAATAAATAAATAAGTAAACATTAATTGCGTTATTAACGTCATCGAGCAGGCTTTTTTCAGATACTTAAATGGCGCTCAGAGACAAGATCAGTGATTTCTTTCAGATCATGCTTGAAAGTGTTAGGCAATTACCATTTGGGTGGTGTCTGGAAAGCAGTCATCCAACGAGGTCTTCGTTGGATGATTGCTTACCAGTACCACCCCAATTTTCAAACATCGCGATTGCCCTAGTATCTCAAGGCATAAGATCTCATTCCTCATCCAGTCCACATGGAAACCTAATACTAGACAGTTATTAAATAATGTATGAGTCTGTCTTGCTTACGTCTTGTTCGAGTAGTATGAACAAAAAAGGTAAAATGGTAAGCTGTTGGCCCACTTTCGAGCTGTCGGAAGGGTCTACATATAACTGGTTAGTATAGTAATTATCGGATTCCATCTTATTGCGATCGCACACTTTAGATCGAGGCGCACGGAATAGTTTGACGATTGCATTCCACGTTCGCACGGACGACGTAAAAATATCGCGACGGGATTTTTTCGTGCACTGGATCTCCAACGTACGGCACCGAGAGTAGAAAATCCAACAGTGTATTTTATCGAAGCGCTGAAATGCACTGTGTTGGATTCTCAATGCTCGGTTCGACACCGAGAGTTGATAATCCAGCACTTCTAAACTAAGGTCAAGAGCTGTCAGTGGCAATAATATTCCTTATCAATTTTGACACTGACAGCTCTTGAACGTGGTTGGTGAATTTCGCCCATAGAGATTAGGTCATGTGAGTTTTTACCGTTTTTGTTATACATAGCTGAAAAGATAGTTTTCATGATATCTAAACAAACACTTGGCACCTTAAGCAGAAAGGCCTGATTCAGAAAGCATTTGCTTAAGGTGCTTCCTACAATGCAGCCCTCGACATTCTTAAATATTAATATCTTCAATTTAAATCTTTTTTGAAAAAAAAACGGTTTTAACGGCCCCGACACGAGTTGTGGATCGTAGATTCGAACCCAGACAGGCACTTTACTTTGTATAAATAATTTCAACTCCACTGCTCACAAAACGGTGGAGGAAAACATCGCGAGGAAACCGGCATGTTCTTGAACCAAAAATTCGTAGACATGTGACATCTACCAACCTGCACTGGTCCCGCGTGGTAGATGACAGCGTGCGGGCTGTCATCTACCACGCGGCACCAGTGCAGGTCTCACAGAGAGGAGGCCTGTGTCCTAGCATATTTTAGGCTGATTATGCATTAAAAGAAAAGTAATGCTAAAGACTTTGATAAGTACTACAAATTCTCAATTCAGGAACCGGGGAAAGCGTACCTAGTTGAAGGAGAGTCTTAAGTCCTCTTAATAATTGGACTTGCTACAGTAATACGTCATTCAACAGGGACATGCGACCTACTAAGAGACGACTTAGAAGTAAGTACCTACTCACGGGATTTTTTATAGGAAGAGGTTACAGCTTCTATCCATATTTAAATCTTAAATTGACCAACTGACAGACAATCCACCGTCTAACGGCTGAAACCATTAATCTGAGACTAATTCTATCCGTTTTCCTGTCAAACAAATAGCTGTCATCATGTTATAGGGACCCTTACTTTGGCATCATTGGTACGTAAGAACCAGATATTGATAGGTTTTTCTATCTCCAGTACGCCAAAATTGATGATAGATACGTTATTGGGTTCGACCGTTAATTTTTGGGTCTAGAAGCATGAAATTAGTGCACAAGAGTTCCTTATAAAACAAAAGTTTGGAAAAAAGCAGGGTTTTTGAAAATTCATTCTCTGAAAGGGTTAAATAGGGTATGAAAATAGTATACTTTTTTAATTTAAATACGCTGTTCTCGAATAACAAAAGAACATCACGCGATGTTCTTTTGATAACGCTGCTGTAGGAAGCAGTTTTATGAACAAAACACTACCACCAAAGTATCTTTATATGTAAAGCTATGTAAATCTAGACGATCGAAAGTTTAAGTAAGTTCCAGTGAATCTTAACGAACTGTACTCCTCTGTGTGTTGTCTATAGCAGATAAGTTCAGTGTTGAAACCGCCTCGAGCTTCGTTCGAAAACTTGCAGATTGTTTTAACATGCTCCCAGTCTCGAACAGATCGAAGTGTGTTGTTTTGCTAAACTTTTAAAGTGTTTATTATCTTCTTTCGGAAAATAATGTGATATTTTTAATCGTGCTGTATAAGATGGTAAATTAAACCTGAACTTGTCATCTATTCTATACAAATAAATAAAATTGTAGTATCTGTTTGTAATGTCAAAATATTTAAAAAAAAAATGCATATACGGTGCTTATAGCACAGGAATCCTCCTAGTTTAAGCCCAGTTGCACATGTCTTGTATCTTGCCACTAAGTTAAAGTGTAATTTAAGTTAAAATCATCATTGTAAATAGGTTTAAGTCTTAAACAAATGAAAATTGTTTATCTAATATATAAAATTCTCCTGTCACAGTTTTCGTTGCCATACTCCTCCAAAACGGCTTGACGGATTTTGATGAAATTTTTTGTGCTTATCGGGTATCTATGAGAATCGGCCAACATCTATTTAAAAAAAAAAAAAAAAGAAGAAGCAAAACAACGTTTGCGGGTTCAGCTAGTTGTTATATGAAAGCATAGATGGCAACTTTTTTTATTTTTTTATTGTTGTCTATCTCTCTGTCTGTATGTTCCGGCTAAACTCCGAAACGGCTAGATCGATTCTGATGAGACTTTCTCTGGCAGATTGATGCTATAAGGAGTAACATTGGTTACTTTTGTCACGTTCCTGTGGGATAGCCATCCACGCGTGCGAAGCCGCAGCAGCTAGTGTAGACATAAATCTTGTAGCTTACCAATAGAAACCAATGGCGTAACCAGAAATTCAAAGACATGTGACATCTACGTAACCACACTGGGCACGCGTGGTAGAATACAGTCCGCACCCACGACTGTACCACCAGCGAATTGCGTAGCACACTAACAGTAGCTATCGCTTTCGTTTTGACAGTCCAACAACATTCATTGCTTTATTTACATTGTTGAGCAGACACATTTTCCGAACATATGAAGCAATGGATTCGCAATGTCCTACAAAATTATTCAGGTTTTGGATAATAGTGTGTGACATGAAATTAATTAAACAGGGTGGCAGGGACAGCGACGCGACAAATTTTTCGAAGGTTATCTACCAAAAAGTGACCTAAGCGATAAACATGTACTGTAACTACATTTTTTTTTTTAATAACAGTGGATCCATATACATTTTTCTTTGCCAGCCTGTATTGTACTATTAAACTAAAATATAGCAACCGACAAACCATTGAAACAACAAATCAAACCTTCCACATACAGGCTGTGACCACATTCGCATCTATTAAACCATTTTATTTCCTCTATGTTCAGTAAACAAGTGTGTCTATTTGAACACAAACAAACAAAGATAAATATTATGTGATATTGGAGCAATATATGCGTAGCCATCGCGTGAATTATTTCGCTCGTGGAAATTATCGTGTTTGGTACAAGTGATAAGAGGTAGCGTTTTACGCTAACGATTTATTTTGTGTTGTTTATGACATGTAAACAATGTCAGTTATTATTATATTCAGTAAACCTTAACAGTCCGCGAGGCCTAAGCTGAGCTTTGTATTTGTGTGAGTGCACATAGCGACGCATCCTTTGCTTGGCAATCGGTCAACCGGACAATCGGCCAACCAGACAATCGGCCTGAGGCGCTTTGTGTCCGACACGCGATCACATTGGTGCGATTGGTAATGGCTCACACAAATGCAGGCTTCGCAGACTGTACTACATTAAAAAAATCGGAGTAAATTTATGTTATTTGTATCTTTGCATAATGATAATAATTTTGTCCGCGGCCTTGAGGTCAGTAATTGTTTTATAACGCAAACTCTGTCCGAATGTGACTGTGCAAACGCTATCATAGTAGACAAAACTATTTTTAGTTCACGCTCAAACGGAAACCAAACCTTATGACATTTCAGGTACATAATTAATAGCAACATTTCAAATGAAAACGGTTCAATTTTCATGCAATATTATTTGTTATGTCATAGCGATATCGTATACATTCGTTATTTATTTAACTTAGGAAGACTATGAGGCAGATATTCAGTAATTAGTACAAATTGGTACTGTGTTATTATTTCATGTTCATTTGAGCTATAATACAAATAATTATTACTATATATTTGCCCAAAATGACTTATTAACAAGAGGCAAGTATAACAAAGCGACATTCGGAAATAAATCATATGTTTTAATGTAGAAAACCTAACATAACATTACGCCTGTAGGTATTCTATGAAGGGTAAGGTAGAGATATTTTCGCCAGTAATAGGAGGCGAGCCTATTGCCATCAACCGGGCACAATTTCAGACTCCAGGCTGAGAAATTCCTGAACATGGATGGAAAAACCTAATAACACTTTGCTGTGTGTCAATAATTGATGTGTTAATGTAAACACATAAATTATTGAAACATAATTATCTTATTAAGTAAACAATTCTACAAAATGTAACCAAAAACGTTATCCCCTGGTTACAAATGTCATGTAAGTAATATATTCAAAAGAACACGAATTGTTGTTTGTACACGTAAATTATTTTGTTAGCGGTCACCGTGAACTCTTAAGCGATGATCGTGCATGGTATAATTCATGAGAGAAAGTGTATATTCTAACAAAACGTGAGTAATTTTGTTAAGCGTTTAATACAGTACGCATAAAAATCTAATTTATAGGAATCTTACACGAATTGTATAACGGTAATAGCTTCTCTACAAAAACTACAAAGTGAAAAATAACGTTAATTTTGGTTTCGTATTTTAATTTTTGCCACCGACTTCCGTAATTAAAGTGGCTTTTCAATTTGTAGTGTTTTTTTTGTAATAAAGTTATTACTTTTCACATTTTAGCTGTGGTACCTACCCCACACAAATTCGCATACCTTCACTTGCTAAGTAAATAATATTGACAGGATGTTATTATAATATTTCGCGGGAAATTTCTTGTTTTAACTTGAATTTTATCCTGTCCTGTAGCTTTTGCTTAGCGGTCTTTCCGGCTTTTTTCTTTTTACTCGATCCTAAGGGGCTTTATGTTAAAAAGACTTACCTAAGAATTAGGCTATCAAATGTATAAAATAGGGCGATAAAACAAAAAAAAACAAAAAAAAAAAACAACAAACAGAAAAAAAAACATCTTCATTATATTAGTGTAGATTACCCCCTTTCAATAAATGCTGTAACGAGTGTTTTTTGTCACAGTAAAAAAACATAACTATGATTTGAGAACCTCCCTCCTCCACTTTCGTTGAACTCAGCAAAAAAAAAAACTGAGAAATTAACTGCGACAGAGTTTATTATAGTATATCTTGTCACTATTTGCACTTATGTTCTCCCCATAAAGTTGAACCCATAATACCCAAACCGACCCATATACAGTAACTAGGCAGCATAACCGAATTTAACGTTGCCAATGACATTGTTGGCAGATTTTACTCATGCTTTGTTACATTTTAACAAAAACACAGTGCCAATTGCATTTGTGCTGTGTCGTCCGCAATTTGGACGAACGCCAGTTCTTTCTGGCTGTATTTACATCCTTCACTTCAGCCAAATGGTGCAGGGAAGTGGGATGAATGTTATTACTCATTTAAGAGTTTAAATTTGTATGCGAAATTGTGCAATTTGAGAACGATGATATTCGCTATAAGTAGTTGTAGTTTTGGTGGATTTATATTTCATAAATTATTAGTTAGTCAAAATTTAACAACAAAATGGAACTCACCGAGTCAAGCCTGTAATTTTTACACAACTCAAGATTACGCATCGAACCAAAGGTTTTCAGGTTTCAAATCTTGTACCACACGTTGACGCATGGTCTATTACATCACAGTTGTCAAACCAATGCAGTTTCTCATTGTATAATTAAAACGTATGGTCGGTGTATCTGTCTGTTGGTCAGTAAATATTTTCGGCGGTATCATGTTCGTATGTTTCATCTGTTAATTTGTGTTCTTAAGATACTTTCCATATGAGCTGTCTGCAGTTGACAGCAGTATTTCCAGCCAATAAAAAAAAACTTGAAATAACATGTCTATTTTTCCGTTAGCACATTTCGTTTGAAGCTTTTTATGAGGTCAGGGACCTTCTGGATAAGTAAAAGCACTATATTTTTATAGCCCTTATGTTACCAATGTAACTTCATGCGATGTTCAGACTATAAAACAGAACAAGCTCTAAAAGGTTTTTAATAAAAATACGTATTTTACCACCTTCATCCAAAGGTATCCCAAGAGAAGAAAGAGAAAAGGTATACAAGAGAATTATCTGGTTGGTCTAGTGGTCGCAATCGCTACTGCTGAGAATGAGGTGTTGTGTTCGATTCCTAGGTCGGGCAACGTGTTATTGGGTTTTTCTATCTGGGATTTCTCAGTAGCAGCCCGAAGTCTGGATTTGTGTCCGGTAGATGGCAATAGGCTCGCCCCCTAACTGGCGAAATGTGGGTGTACTATAGGTACACCTCTGCCCAACCCTTCGGGGAAACAAGGCGTGATGTTATGTTATGTTATTTAATTGCAAATGGACAATTAGTCTGACGGGACAGGACCACTCAAATGGGTGGATCTTTCCTCAAATTATAGTTTCAAACACTTATCTACGTGGTCCTCACTTGATCAGGTCAAGATTGTGTCTAGACTTTAAAAGAGACTGTGACCTTTGAGTTTGTTTTGGTTTTTATTTTCAGAGTAATCGGTTAAGAAACACCGATTTGTAAAAACACTAGCTGTTGCCTGCGACTTTGTCTGCGATCCAAGACGAAAAGTTGCCTATGTCCTTCTCCAGGTCATGGTCTGCCCATGTGCCAAATTCCATCTGAATCCGTTCAGTCGTTTTAGCCTGAAAGCGTAACAAACAAACTTAATTTCGTATTTATAATATCAGTTAGGATAATTTATTTATGACGTTGTAAAAGTGTTTGTACAAACCTACTTTCAGAAATAAAATCACTTATCATTGAAACTGTGCCTAAGCACGGCTCTGCAGTATACTTTCATCAAGATTCTTCGGCTGTTGTAAATCAACGTGCATATAGTATGTAAATTGAAAAACACATGACGCTTAAACTGTCAAAATAGCGGTCAGTACCGCTTTGTTAACCCTCCTTAAAGGATCCGCCCCAAGGGTGCAAAGGTCAAACCTACTTCAAAGTCAGAACCTTTTGACTGTCAACTAATCAACCCTTCTGTGTTATGCCGCCAGCCGCCACTGTCTATCTATTAGGCGCCTGTCCCACCGCGTAAAACGACTAATCGCTAGCGGTGTGAACAGACAGCGATCAACCATTAATATGTGGCGGCCTCTACAACGCCATATGCGAACTACGCATCACACTGACGTCACGCAAAATCCTGCATCGCGGAAGCAAAGTTCGATGCGCGACTAGCATATATATATAACAACGTCTCGACACCCGTTTGATCAGAGGATTCTCCCTTTTCATTGGAGGATGAAGAACTTTCCACCTGTTCTTCATGTCTCGAAAATATACGTTTCCCTGTTAGTTACACCGCACCTACAGCCTTTTGTGCGTTTCTTGAGCGAAAATATTGTTGAAAGCTAGTCGCTTCCTCGTCAGCAGTGTGACCGGTGCCTTTAACAGTCCTTAAAGTGTGTGAAAGACAAAATGTCACACAAGTTATCCTGGGATTTGTGTTCGAATTTATGGCTGGATATACGCGCCATTGCTTTTTACTATGCCATAGATATGTGATGAGTTTTACTACATAAAACGTTATAGTTGTAACATTCTACGAGAAATTTATTGCTCGTGCACATGAAGGCTTACTCATGTAGGTCAGTTTCATTAATACATAGTTTGAGCACATTTTTGAGCTTTGTTGTAAAGTGAAGTCGTTGAAATGGATTGTAGGTATTGGTAATTGCAATATGAGTAAAGCTTTTTTTGTAAAGCGCTTCGTCCGAGGAATGAGAAATAATGAGGCTTGTTCGGACTAGAGTACATTTTTGTGTTGTTTGGTTGTATTATTTTGCTGAAATTACTCGTATCTGGAATTGAACAAGGTTTCAGTAACATGTCATGTCCTAATGTGTCAGTTACTTATTCAAACCTTGTTCCCATGTTAATTACAAGTTGTGGTAATGTGTCTGTGTGTATTACTGTTTGCAGAATTACTTTGAACACATCTAATTAATGGAGAAACAGATCCAATCAACTGCCAGAACCAATAATTACTGTCGCGCACACATTACCCTCGAATATTATTATTCTGGGAATCACGTCCATTCTATGCCATCACTGACTCAGCTGTGTTGTGGTCATCGGCGGAGGATAAGTCGTCTCATCCGGGCTGAAGTGCTGAGTAGAAACTATATCGGGTAGATGAGCAATATTTGTGTTATCCAGTACTCCAGTATCGAGTATCCAGATTTTTCTTTAAGACTCGTGTGGGATACATAGCGGTCAAATTGTAAAGAAAGAGAAACTTGTCAAAGATTGTTTGTGTTTGCACAGGAGAGAAACAGTACTCATATTAAGAGTACAGGGAGAAAACACTTGATCCTTGGGATTGTCACTATTCTACTGACTGGACGGGTCCAATCTGTATGGTTCTTTCCTCAAAAGACCACTTCAGACTTCAGACATAGTCTACACATGATCAGACCAAGATCATGTGGAGACTACTTACAAGGCGAACTACTTTAATGGGGACTGTGACCTCTGAGTTGGTTTCGCTCTTACTTCTCAGATTAGTCAGAAATGAAACGACGACCTGATGTTTTAAAAACATATGATTGAAGAAAGAAAGAAAGTTTTTTTTATTCCGCTAATACAAAACGCACATTACAACAAATAAAATGACATTAAATACACACATACAAAGTAGCCAATTTTTTTTAATTTATCGATGTCAGGCCCAGGTGATTGACGTGTTAGAGTGTTTGTACAAACCTACTTACAGAAATAAAGTCCTTTGTCATTGACGGTTTACTTCAAGCTCACTCCACCTTAGTTGCCACGGTTATATTTTTACAGAATAGATCGGCAGGTCTATAACAAATGTGTGAGCGCTACATAATTGTTTTTGGAATGGAATATTGGATAAGCAGCTAAGATGTATGTCATCACGTAGATCATCGTAAGCTTATATAGGCCACAACATATTGGTAACGACTCAGTGCCACTGATGCTAGGGATTTACCAAGACGGTATGACACTGACAGCTTACTCCACGCAAGTCTTCACGGTGAGATTTTTACAGAATCGACATGCTGAAGCGAAACTGCCTGCTCACGAACAGACTTGATTACGATTCCATCTATTTCTCGCGTGATTTCCTGGATCTGCTCGTTAGTCGGTGACACCTCCGCGCTCAGTCCAGAATTTTGTTGCGGTGCTGTATTTGTTTCGCACGTATCTGTGTCAGTCGACAAGTTTATAAAGCGAAACTTCAATTTCTGTAAAATGGATGTTGGTTTTACGGAAAACCTAATCCAAGAGGTCCGAACTAGACCTATACTGGATTTGCATAATCTAAACCGACGACGTTTTGCTTCGAATTGCTACATTCAGCTGACTCGCATGATGTGCTGGTACTCGAATCGCACGCATCGACATGATTTAGTAGTGTTTCGCAGCGGAATTCGTTTAGCAGTTTTGCATCATTATTTTTGCGACAGAGGTGTGCTATGGCCCTTAAAGTCGGTGTAGAAATACGACGCGCTTTTGAAAATTGCCACTCGTCTGACAAACAAACATTTGGGACAAAGGAAAAGACACAACACTTCATATCGTTCTTTATCATTCAATAAATCTTCAAATACTATCACCGTATTACGAACAATAAATTGCTTGAACATGGATAGTATCCCATTCTCTATCCATCATTTTATTTGTAAAGTCATGGAAATTAATATGATATTACGATTGCCAACTTAAATTGTCCCTATATTCAAATCACAACTGTCATTCTTTGACAGTTGCATGAAATTGACGTAGGGTGTAAATTTGCTTGACGATTAACTTCCTTGACGTAGTTCATTTCCATTTGACGAAGTCCTGTCCAAATTAACAATAGTTCATTCAGAGGTTACATAGAAGAAAAGACGTTCGGTTTATTCCGAATTTGAAAATTTTCCGGGAACCCTTTCCAATTTTTCTTTCCATAAAATCTAATTCAGACTATTACGAAAATTTTGAAACAAAAATATCCAAATCGGTCAAGTGATTGATACGCTTACCAACTTACATAATTTCATTTTTGTTATATAGATTGTGTATATAAATCTTGTGATAGATTCGAAAACTAGATCTGATCTACGAGTATTATACTGTCGGCTAAAGCGTTATCATTTCGGATCGGGCCCATTTTGCTAAGCCTACTTCATTCTAGTCTAGTGAGCTTCTGAAATGATTAATGTTACTGGGCCACGTAGCATTTTGCAGAATAATCTTCATTATTTCAACGAAACATTCTGTCAAAAAAACTTCGGGAATGGGATAGTTTATGGTATGGCAAACTAGTCAACAAGCGTCGGGGTGGCGCCTTTCAACTGAACCGAAACCTAAAAAAACGACGCCAAAGTCGAACAAAAGTCAAAGTCATGTTGACTGTTTTCTTTGACTATCGCCTTGTTGTGCACTCGGAATTCTCGGAATGCCGGAAGGTCAAACGGTAAAGAATATTATTTGAGCGTTATGCGGCATTTAAGAGAGTGAGAGAGAGAGAGAAAAAGGCCAGATTTGGGGAAAGAAAATTCTTGGATTTTGCATTACTATGATGCGCCTTCGCACAAGGCCATTATTGTGAACGAATTTTTGACGAAAAACTCAATAAATACCATCGAGCAAGCACCTTATTCACCAGATTTGTCTCCAGCCGACGTCTTTCTTTTTCCTAAACTCAAATAACCACTTCGTGGCACCCGTTTTCGCGGAATTCGCGGCGAGAACTGAACTCAATTCCGGAAAAAGCGTTTAAATAATATTGTGATGATTGGATTATTCGTTGGCGTAAGTGTATCGTTTCTGAAGGAGCATGCTTTGAAGGTGATAAAATAAAACTGGATAAAAAAACAAACATTTTGTGTATTATTGATCTTTTCCCGGTACTTTCTTGACAGAGTAGTATTATAAGCTTTTCTGAGAAAGATTATACTTCAATACAAATATCATAAAGATGTTAACCGATCCGATCCCGGAAATTATTTCATAAATAGGAAGCTACGTAGCGTTGGAAGGCCTCCCACAAGGTGGACCTGAACTTGTGAAGGCCACACGAATCCGCTGGATGCGGGAAGCACTGAAACCAGTCGAGTGCTGCTGCTTGGGGGAGGCCTATGTCCAGCAGTGGACGTCTTCCGGCTGAAATTAAATGAAATGATGTGACGCGACTCTAGTAGAACAATTTCTATGAAAACTTTGTGGAAATTGTTCTACCAGAATCGCGTCACACCGTCCCGTCTTCGGAGCCTACGTAGGATATGTTTTTCACGCGGACGAACTTCGAGCAGTAGCTAGTTGTTTTTAAATTGGGTGGATTAAGACCCTCGTTTATTAAAGGAAGAAAATATATTATTTTGGTACACTTGTTTCTTCAAAAATCGCACAAGTAAGTTTACGGTCTTGGTTTATCTGTGTGCCAAAGGAGATGGACAAAATGTGCCCCACGGAGTACAAACGTACATTTAATGCAGATAATTAAAATAAAATAAATAAAGAATTTTGAACAACTTTTTAGGCATCATAGCAGAAGTGGAGAAATAATCGTAATTAAAAGTTTTTCTGTTTGATTTGCGTTTTATATACCTTTTAATGCTGCCATGTAATATTAGATAAGTTCAGAACAGGGAAAAAATACTATATGAAGGTTTTTAAAATAATAAATAAACGCTTAGCAGGCCTTAAATATACATGTAAATTATTCGTAACCATAATGTAATAAAACGTATTTTTTGTATGTGTTCTTGTCTATAAATCGAACCATCTATGACTGAATTTATAGATGTTAGTGCAGTTACGGATAGGATAATATGACGTTATTACTGGCAACACCGCTAGCAAATGTCAATTGTCAATACCATATTCCTTCTTTGACGTTTGCGCCGGTTTTCTCGTTCGAATCGTGTTTTTGTTTCATTGTTTTCGCTTATACGTTTATATTTTATAGTGTCGTAGCTCCACACGAGTGCTCTAACTAATAATGACTGTAAACTGTATAATTACAAACAATGAAAATTGATATTTTACAAGCGTGTGTTGACTGTAGTTTTCCCAAAAAGAGAACGCGCAGGCGGCATGTAATATCATCATTACCCCCTGATGTGATGAGTTCTTCTATGTGTTCTAGTGGTTAACTTTTGAGGTAAGTTCTAGTTTCAATAAGTACCTCCTACTAAAATATAAACGATAGGTATTATTTATTAGACGTCGTGGTCAAATCTAAGACCAATAGGTTTCTATTTTACCTTCACAGTTGTCACCTCATAGCTGTGTCTGTGGTGCCTGTTATGACAATAAACCAAGACGCCTTGTAACCAATTCAAGGGAAAGACAACTTGGTCATACCAATGTTTGTTATGGCTGTTGGAGATCAGTTATACGTGCAAGAAGACACGACATTTTGGAATTGAAATAAGGTTTTGATAACATTAAATGATTAAAATAATGTTCTTTGTTTTATTATTTGCCATATACAGAATATGCTACTGTAGATATTTTACTTTAAGTGCTATAAACAATATTTACAAACTATAGATTGTATCACATTATAAAAAAAAACTTAAAAAAAAAACTAAAATACTATTTATATTAAACGCCTGGCACAGATATATACACGTTAATTTACATGAAATACCTTAGCCATAGTACAAAAATCAACCTTTTCAAACGTTCATAACTTTTGTCCACAACTGCTCAGCAATATGCCTCTTTTTAATTTTGTTTGTAGAAGATCAGTACTATTAAATGACAAATATTTTGTATCTGTACATTCTGGGGCACAAGCCCATACAATTTTTGGCCATGTCCTTTCACCCAAATCCATAAAACCGTTTTGGTGTGAAAGCGTATCATATAGGTAGATGTGATCTTTATCTTTCTTCCATTCACAGACACTTGGTAGGAAACACGTTATTTTCAAGGCAATGGTCTCGAATAGGTAAAGTTTGTCCTGCACAGTAAACAAGGGTGCCATTTTAGTGCGGCGGTACTTTTTAGAGTTCCGTGTCCAAAGGGTGCTAACGGGACCCTATTAACTAACGCTCCGCTGTCCGTCCGTTCGTCTGTCACAGAGCTGTCTTATGAAACGTAATATAATGTTCACTGAGTGCATTACTACTCTAACTGCTATAGTAAAAATAAAATAAATTGATAATTAAAAGGGGTCCCAATACAAGAAACATGTTATCATTATCCGAACTACTTAACATTATAAATGCGTAAGTAAGTTTGTTTGTTCGTTACGTTTTCACCCTAAAACAGCCGATTGGATTTGGATAAAATTTGGCACATGGGTAGATCAAGGCTTTTCTTTTTACTGGATCTTAGTAGTACTAGCTCATTAGCTAGTACTTTTAGCCCCCTCATTAGCTAGTATTCCTGGCATGCGTTGCAGTGCCTTTTTCTACCAAACCTCTATTAGAGCGAATAAAAATTAGTGACGTTTTTGAGTTTTAGCGAGACTTACGAACATCATTTGTTTTTTAAGAAGAATCAAGCAACCCTAAACGATCAGCAAAGTATTGTATAGATACGTAATGTTTATTAATGTACGCACGCAAATTGACTTTTTCTTTAAAAAAAAATGACGAATACGAGTTCTAGGATAGTGTCGATTATATAGGTCTAGGATTAGGTAGGGTATCTGTGTTACTAGCTAGTTTTCAAATACTCTAAATTGTTAACTGTGGAGAACGTATTTAAGATATTATGACTATTTCTTATTGTGCTACTGTTTTTGTTTTGTTGTCTGTAGTCCTTAAATATATGAATAAATTAGAAGCAGAATAATAAACATTTCTTCCCACGGCTTCGCCCGCTTAGTTGTCGGATAATATCCCACGGGAAAGTGCTACCGGGACAATAAGTAGCCTATGACCTCCTTCAGGATACCATCTATCTCCTTGCCAAATTTTATTGAAGTCCGTTCAGTGGTTTAGCCGTGAAAAGGTAACATACCTACATACAGAGTTACTTTTGAATTTATAATATTATAGAATTAAAAAGTATAAAATAAAAAAATGCAAGTAGTGTTAAATATTGTACGGTAGTACGGGACCCTTCGTGTGCTAGTCCAACTCCGCTTTTTGTGACAAACATTCTTTTAAGTTATCGTACATTTGCTTACATAAAGTATGGGTGACTTTTCCAGGAAAATTCTTATAAAGATGATGGTTCGAGGAATTTCTTCCGTAATATTTTCTTTTATAAGTTTTTGTGATGGGACCCTTTCATGAAGTTGACCACTATGAAAGCGGAATAATTTCTTTTGTTTGGACTTTTATTAGTTTCTGTTGTGTATCTAGTCGTTATATGTCTCTAGAAATGCTGTATATTTAATTTCAAAATTTCCGAAATGGATCACCTCCACAGAAGAACTTTTAGTTTTGTGTACTGTCTGGCATTCATTGATAACTTTGCTTGGCTGTGTAAATAAAAGTATGCCTCGTGAATCGCCTTTCATGCAGGATGTTGTTGTGGGTTCAAATCCGGGCAAGTGCCAATATGACTTTTTCAAATCATATGTACTTTTTAAGTTTATCTTGGACATTACTGACATCTGTGAAGGAAAACATCGTGAGAAAACCTGAACGTTATAAGTTAGATAATAACATAACATAATATCACGCCTGTAATCCCAGACGGGTTAGGCAGATGTGTACCTATAGTACAGACATTTAGCCAGTTATGCTTAAGTCCCATGCAATAGGGGGCGAACCTATTATTAACCTATTATAACCTATAATTAGAAATCCTATTGACAGAAAAACCCAATAACACTTTGCCCGACCTGGGTATCGAACCCAGGACCTCATGTTCAGTAGAAGCTCTTGCGACCACTAGACTAACGAGGCAGTCAGTTAGTTAATGTAAGTCTGCAATCGCCAACCCGTCTTGAGCAAGAGTCCTTTGCCCTGCAGTAAGCAATAATAGGCTGCTATTATTAATATTTATATTTTAGTATTGACTAAAAAGTGAGAGCAGTGGTGGCCCAGTGGTAACGGCCGCGACCTACGAGTTGTAGGTCATAGGTTCGAACCAAGACAGGTGCTTTACTTTGTGTAAATTATTTCATCACCACTGCTTTCAAAACAGTGAAGGAAAACATCGTGAGGAAACCGGCTTGTCTTAGAACAAAAAATTCGAAGACATGTGACATCTACCAACACGCACTGGGCCCGCGTGGTGGATTACTGCCCACTCCCTCTCACAGAGAGGAGGCCTGTGTTCCAGCAGTGGGAACATAATAGGCTGATTATGCATTATGCATTGACTAAAATTTGTCTTATACATAACTAGGATTCATCAGTCATATCTAACATTTCAAACGTAGGCGTCAAAACTAAACATAATCAAAGGTTCCGCTTGCATATCGATGACACAATAATACATTATTTACTTTTAATTTCCCGAAGCTATACACTCTTCATTAATATTCAGTTCGTTATAATATTTGATACAAGCCGACGATAAAGTACCTTTACGTATCTATGTGAATTAATGTATTCGTAAACAAAGCCGCGGTATGATCACATAGCAGCACGCTTTCAATCATTTGGGAATCCGTCTTGACTATGTAATGTTCGTGCGAGGTGTTAACGATGTGTTTGACATTGTATTAGCTCTGTGTAAGTAAGTACCTAAAGCAGTGGTCCATTGGAAACCGATTGGCCGCGATTTACGAATTGTAACGAGTTGCATGAGTGTGGTGGATTACTGCGCACTCCCTCTCACAGAGAGGAGGCCTGTGTCCCAGCAGTGGGAAAATAATAGGCTGATTATGCATTATCCAAGTTTTTATTTACGTAGTTACTCAAACTTAAACACAAAGCATTTATAAAAACTTATACCTAACCAATTAATAAAAAAAATACAATATAACAAGTTAATGGCGACGAATCATTCATCCAATCCGCTGTCGACTGGTTATGTACTCAAGAGACTGGCGGCATTTCCACGTTGTATGGCAATGTTTAGCCTTTGGCCAAGGTAAGAGCCGCCCTTGGGATTCGAAAGAGACCATGAGCACTCGAACCTCCTAGCCCGAGGGTTTCAAACACAAACGGAACGAAAATGTTATTAAAGCCACTAGAGGCCGCAGTCACAGCCGCTGCGGCAGCGCCAGCACAGCATGCCGGAGCCAGGAAGATTGGATGGCGCAAGAGTCCGGTCTCTTGTCACTGTCGCGTGACAAGAGCTCATCGGATGATGTCGTTAATATTCACGTGCCGTGCTATGTGCGGGTGCATGTCGGCTGCAAGACAGGCTGTGGTGTCCGAAGTTATTGACAACAATAATAAGATTTCTTGATTTTAAGCCGAAATTAATATCGTGGAGTCATTCATCATCAAGCCTTAGTCGACTCACCATGTTTGATCAAAATCTGCTACCTACTTTACAAAGTTTAAGGAATTTCCCTTTATATATTTCCATGAACTTCAGTAATTATGCAAATGAATATCTCACATAGAACCTCGCAATCATTACTCTTCCACATTACAAACAGCTTTTAATCTTCGCGACAGTTATGTTTGCGGTACGTGGGAAAACGTTTTCTGCGCTGAATTAACTTTGTGCTAGATTTGGGTATAATGGAGCGGTGGTGGTCGTAGGTTCGAACCCAGACAGGTGCTTTGCTTTGTGTAATTTATTTCATCATCACTGCTCTCGAAACGGTGAGGGAAAACATCGTGAGGAAACCGGCTTGACCTAGAACTGGGTTGGCGTGGTCGATTACGACCCACTCCCTCTCACAGAGAAAAGGCCTGTGTGAAAAGCAATGGAAACATTTTTGGTGCGAAAAATTTGCTAAATTCGATAGTTTTTTTTACGGACAGACAGAGTGGATTAGGTTACCTAAAGCACAACCAGGTAATTTTGCAAGCCAACATTATAAACTACTAACGTCGCCTTTTTTTATTTAATCAAAACATTTCCCAAACCAATTGCACAAATGTTAAAACCAAAAGCGCCTTCGCAAAGTCATTCAAGCGCCAAAACATCCTTGTAGCAGTGATTTATGATTATAAATGATTTATTAATGATTTATTTTGATTTGTTATTTTTTGCCTCGTTGGTCTAGTGGTCGCAAGAGCTACTGCTGAGCATGAGGTCTTGGGTTCGACTTCAAGGTCGGGCAACGTGTTAAATATTGGGTTTTTCTATCTGGAATTTCTCAGTAGCAGCCCGGAGTCTGGATTTGTGCCCGGTTGATGGCAATAGGCTCGCCCCCTATTATAAGGCTATTATAGGCTCGCCTAAATGTGGGTGTACTATAGGTACTCCTCTGCCCAACCCTTCGGGGAAAACAAGGCGTGATGTTAGGTTATGTTATGATTACATTTACATTTTTAAATATTATTTTGTCATTATTTAAAGTGTTATTTTTTTATTGTAGTTTTGTTTTGGAGTTTCTGGATTAATATGAATCCACTAGCAACACTGTTGGTATCAAAGGCAATCGTTAGTTAGTTGGTAATCGTTATGTTGTAAACTCCAGCTCCTCAGTGCCTTTAAAAATGATTGAATCGTATCCGCTGAAGAGTGTGGTAATACCGATCTTCTACAGCCGGATTATCATGTAGAAATCTCATCGTGAAAACTTGGGTTTAATGAACATAGTGTGAGCTGTCATTCCGCCTCATTATAAGGATTGAGAGCATAATCACTTCAAGCTCACTTTATGTTAGTTTTCACGGTGAGATGTTGTCAGAATAGATCGGCAGGTCGTATCACCAGCATCAACCTATAAGTCCTTTACTGGAAATAGGGCTCTCCAATTGCACGATATTGATATCGATCCTCGGCTTCTCGCCTCATCGATATGACATAAGTTAGGTATAGTGAAAAATAGCCTTTTTGTAAGCTTACAAAAAGGCTCATTTTCAGCACGCGTAGAGTGGCACTTTTATCTCCTCTTTATGAAAAATAGACATAATTTATCAAAATTCGTGAATATATAAGATATTCACGAATTTTGATATTCAATCAGCTTCAATCTGTTATTTCGTTTTTCGTTTCTACGGGAGTCATGCATAACATACATAATCAGCCTACAACGTTCCCACTGCTGGGACACAGGCCTCCTCTCTATGAGAGGTAGTGAGCCGTAACCCACCACGCGGGCTCAGTGCGGGTTGGTAGATGTCACATGTCTTCGAATTTTTGGTTCTAGGACATGCCGGTTTCCTCACGATGCACGATGCACGAGCAGTGGTGATTAAATTATTTACACAAAGTAAAGCGCCTGCTTGGGTTCGAACTCACGACCTACAACTCGTAAGTCATGTTACAGGCTAAATCTGCTACATGATTACATCCCAAAATATTTAGAAATAAGAACAGTATGATTCGTTAAATATCCCCAGAAGACCCTTTTTTTTCACCCAGAAGATCCGACAGCCCAATTCCTAAATCATATGCAAAGACTAAACTTTATAACTAAAGGAAACTAAGTGAATGAGGGCGCCGCGTGCGTGAAGTTTAATGAGCCATTGTTTCAATGATATCAAGGACAGAAGGTATACCTACTCTTGAATAGAAAAAGTTATAATCTTTGACTCAGTTGTCAAAGCTGACGCCTTGTAGATAAGGTGGCATCTATGACATCAAACAATTTGTAGTATAAGTAACTAACATTTTGTATGTTAACTAGAATATGTTCCTTCTTTGACATGCTTTAATTTTAATAGTCTTGAGAAGAAATGAAAGATTTATCTTTGATTTTTAGACCCACGTCCCACTTTCGCTTGTTTCGCACCATCATGTCGATTCTGTAAAAATCTCACCGTAAAGTCTTGCATGGAGTGGGTGTCAGTGTCATCCCATCTTGGCCTATCCCTAGCATCAGTGCCACTCACAGCTCACTTAACATAAGTTTTCACAGTGAGATGGTTACACAATAACACTACAGGTTTGAATCTGAACATGGCCGGGGCTATATCAAATTGAAATAAGGGACTTTCATCTTTATCTCCAAGATCGGCATAAGCAATTGCCTTTGGTCTAAGGTGCCTTTAGGGTGAGCACTTTTCACCAGATGGACTACTATCCCTCAAATACTGTTGGCCCAAAACTTGGCCACTCCCACGGCGTTATCGGTGACAGCGCCACTTTGGCTGCAGGTTTCAGCGGGGCGAGCATGGGCGTACCCAAGATGTTTGTGACAAGATGAGATAAATTATGTCATGTCTTACAATTTGTCTTAAATGCTAGCATGGGTCTACCATGTGACATAATAATATGGCGTGATATGCCTTTCTTTTTGCTAACTTCATAATGTGACACAGTAAATTAAAAAAGTTAAAATGTCTATGGCCATCTGAATATGCGACCAAACAAAATAATATGTATGTATGAGTGTATTTCATAAAGTTAAACAACTTTTTAATTTGGTTGGGATCTAATTCATTTTTGACACACGCACGTCACGTCTTTCCAAAGAATATAAATATTTTTCTATCCGTCTTTGTTGTTGCGTTGTTCTTGTTTGATAATTCAGTGCCGGTTGCAATATTAATAATGGAAGGAAAAAAGCAGTAGGTATCACAACCTTAATACCTTTCGAGAAATCTTTGCGGTACCTACTTATATACGACGCTATTGACGAATCCGTTGTCTTGTCAATTTACATTTACTTTTGTAATAATTCTCTTCACAGAACCAGAAGCACGAATGCTCAATTATTATTTTAAAAAACTGAAGATTTTCCTGCTTTGGACCTCTTGCCTTCTGGCAAGAACATAGTTATAATAATTTACTGCCATTTGGTGCAGTAATTAGCAGGAAAATATTATTTTTATAAACATACATTTTTTGTCATCACCTCGGACCGAATGTGATAAATTTTTCATAACCATCTGTCAAAGTGTGACCCTTGTGACAAAATGGCTGCGCCCTTAGTAGCAAATATGACATAAAGAGTCCCAATTAAACGTCAAGAAGTTATGTCACATGTCGAGAGAATTATCTCACGCCACCGTGCTAGCACTTAAGACATAACGTTTTTATCGCCCAAAATGTAACTCATGACATGTCACATTAGAGCATGCTCGCCCTGCTGGGCACAGACGGCAGGATAGGAAGTTTTGGGCCAGCAGCATTTGAACAAGTGTCGTGCCATTTTCAGCACTCGTAGAGTGACCTCTTCTATGAAAAATAACTAGAGATATTTCTTTCTGTTTATTCGATTGCTATTCAATTTAATTTTGTAAATTTTTGACATCGCGCCGCGATTTTTGACATTGTGTGTGTGACATTATTTCATCATTATTATTTTTTGACTGACGAGTTATTGTTATTTTTTTGTTTTTCAATGTTGGCATGCCTTAAGGTAGATTGTACAGGGATCGCAAAGTTTGTAAACACCTTATTTATGTACCAACTTTCTAAGCAAATAAACTATTATGATTATGATAATGCGATTGACGCGAAGAAGTAGAAGAAGAGTATACCAATGTTTGTTTCGCCATTTCTCCTCAGTTAGTTATGAAATGTCGACTGCATCTAAGCTTTTTTTTCAATCTACATAAGCATAGCCTATGCTATAACTATGCTGGAGTTGGCTTCCCGTGTAACTGGATGCTGCAGAACACCAGTATTTCGCATAAAGCTACTGTCTATATGAAATTTTAAGGGTTCCATTCCTCAAAAAGGAAAAAACGGAACCCTTATAGGTTCACTGCGCTGTCTATCTTTCTGTCCGTTTGTCTGTCTATTTGTTAACGATTTATGAGACAATTTGAAACTCGCAAATAAATCAAAAGGTTAATATGTAGGTATATCATTTGCTGTGGGAGAATTGACCGTAAAATATATCGGTATAAGGGAGAACATGTTTTCAAAAACAATATTAAGTTTGTTCTTGGGATAAATTCATTCCAACCACGGAACCTTACATTGTGGGTGATCCGACACGCACTTGACCAGTTTTTTTTTCTCAATTTAATTTTCACCTGCCCAGCCGTCTCCCAAATATGTTAGGATGGTCTTCCAGTCTACCCGGACGGAGCTGAATACCAGTAATTTACATGGAGTCCTGACATTTTTTTATGACATGTAAAAGTACTCCGGTATCTTATTTACAGATTAAACAAATTCATTTATTTCATTTCAGTGACCACTTTCCTAATAACCCTATGCCTTATAAACATAGCTTGCTTTTCAACCATATTTCCGGGTCACCTGGTAGTAACACCCGGGTAGCAATCCTGTTGGAACGTTGCCAGCTGATAGTGCCGTCGGTCACTTAAATACCGAAGTGTTGACCCACATGACCGACATACAAATGGCTTGAATATGTGACCGATTTATGCATGTGCTACATCCTGCCATAGGTTGGTAGGTATACCTACTGTATCTGGGTTAAATTGTTCTTTTGAACTTGCGCCTCCATCTTGTTTTTAGGGTTAGAGTGGTAAAGAGGTACCTCAAGGAAAAAAACGGGACCCTTATCACTTCGTTGTCTGTCCGTCTGTCCGTCCGTCTGGCAGTATGTCAAGGCCCTTTTTCTCGGGAATACGGCATATACGTAGATCTACGGTCCCTTGGAGCTCTTAAAAAAATCAAGCGTCTAAGTTGACGCAAAAAAATACTGCCATTTATGCGACACAATTATTTGTCCGTCCGTCCGTCCGTCTGGTAGTAGGTCAAGACCCTTTTTCTCGGGAATACGGCAAATACCTAGCTCTACGGTCCCTTTGAGCTCTAAAACAATCAAGCATCTAAGTCGACGCAATAAAAAAATACGGCCATTTAAGCGACATATTTTGATACTCGCAAATGAACCAAAGCCTATTTACGGTACTTCCCGCTGACCTAATCATGAGATTTGGCAAGAATCAGGGTCTCACAGCATCAGTAAAACCGTTCATTAGTAGTTTTATCACATTATTTTTTGTGATAAAAACAACTACGGAACCCTTCATTGTGGGCGGTCCGACACGCTTTGACCGGTTATTTCAATATACCTACTTGACAAAACAATTGCACAAATGTTTTCCAACAGCCGGTCAGTGTGATTCGATCGCCAAGATAACTATATCCTGATGTAGACATGATATATCGAGCTTTTGAAACAGGTGCTGCTAAGCAGGCAGGAGTGACAAAGACGACGCTTTAAGGATAGGCACAAACAAGCCACTGGCAACACAGCCACCGGGTAGCCCAGCTACAAGCAGTTCACGTGCTTCTTCATACGTTTTGTTTGGATTCGTCGCACCCGCGTGGCCGGTGACGGGCACCCGCTACAGCAGTACTCAACACCGCAGCATGAGTCGACAGCCACCGCTGGATGTGGCCGGTGGCTCGTGCGATTGAGCTAAATTCTGGCCACACCAATGCGAGTCCTGCGCGGGACGCGTCGATTGTTCCAATGATTAGGCGATTAACACACTGCCACGCACCACGCAGCGTAGCGCGTGACTGCGTGTACAAACGTTGCTTGTAAGTATCTCCGTTTGTATAGAAAACACGCACGGTCCAAAACACAGAAAATGCATCCACGCGCGTTCATTCAGCGTGATGCGTGGCAGTGTGACAATCGACTTAGGAAGTCACGCGTTTTTTCGCACAAGCACCCTAATTGCGTAACACTATCAATCACAATCTGAAACATTTTGAAGCATATTGCTAATCCATTGCTTCATATGTTAGAAAACTATGTCTGCTCAACAATGTATGTAACGCAATAAATGTTGTTGAACTGTCAAAATGAAAGCCATTACTGCTTGCGCAATTACTATTACACAATCAGTGCCAGCGAATTTCGTCCTGCATCCAGCTCAGGATTCGCTTTAGTTTGATCACAGCTTAACAACGTAACTTTTCTAAATATTGAGTCATATAAATTTACTGCCGGGTGCTGTAAAAATCTCTTTATTAATGAATAAAACTATTCATTGCTGCGCTTAAGTATTACACAATCGGTGCCAGCGAATTTCGTCCTGCATCCAGCTCAGGATTCGCTTCATTTTGATCACAGCTTAACAACGTAACTTTTCTAAATATTGAGTCATATAAATTTACTGCCGGGTGCTGTAAAAATCTCTTTATTAATGAATAAAACTATTCATTGCTGCGCTTAAGTCATGAAACTACGACACGTTGGATAAAGGGTTGCCAAGCCTACTTATTATAGTATTCTACTAAAATCGAAGATTAAGTACTCTAAAAAAAACTGACTGACTGCCTCGTTGGTCTAGTGGTCGCAAGATCTACTGCTGAGTATGAGGTCCTGGGTTCGATTCCCAGGTCAATTCAATTCAATTTATTTCAGTGACAATTCACATTGCGTTCGAATATAAAACAAAGGGTCCGGCAAAGTTTCATTGGGTTTTTATATCTAGAAATTCTCAGTGGCAGCCGAAGTCTGGGTTTATGCCCGCTTAATAGCAATAGGCTCGCCCCCTATTACATGGGACGAGCATAACTGGCGAAATGTGGGCGAAATACCTCTGCCTCAACCTTCTGGGATTACAGGCGTGATGTTATGTTTTATTTTTTATTATTATTTATTGTAGGCGAGACTACTAGGTATATGTTCATTTCAATACAAAATGCCGAAATAAGCGTAAAATTAATTATTAATCTCATAAAAGCTGAATGAGGGTATTTTGTGACCTTAATTTAGAGTGTAACAATTATGAGCCTTAAAAAATCTGCTAACAAAGGCTCAAATTAGCAAAAAATATGCATGTAACTTTCTTTCTTTTTTTACACATACTTAGAATATAATATAAAATGATTTTTGTATTTAATGTTTTTACAGGCAATGGCTTCAAAAATACTTTAATTGATTTAAAAAAAGTTGTCAAAAATACGTTCCACAGTTTTTAAAACTGTGAATCAGGAAAACTTCGGTATCTTCCGAGTAATTGCTTTCCTCGGAAGATACCGAAGTTTTCCTGATTTTACGTTGGCTTGGTTTGCTGATGACGCAAAAACAGTGTTTCTTTGTTAAATCTTACTGTTAGCTTCGGTGTCTTTCTTGCTATGGAAAAACGTTTTCGACACGTTATAGCTGTTTCCCTGCTTCTCACTATCAAACAAACTCCGACCTTATTATAAATAGTTGAGCTGTAAAAAGGGTTTCGCTCAGAAAAAGGGGTTGTACTTCGTAAAAACGCAATTAGTGTAAAAGAAGCCTGTTTGAGTCGAGTTGTGTAACTTTCAGGACCCCATCAATTTGCTAGCAGACTTCGAAACCGAGTCAGACTGTTTTGAATCTTGAAGTAGGGAAGTAGGGTTGGATAACGATTAGTTTAAGGATTTAAATGATACTGCCTCGATGGTCTAGTGGTCGCAATCGTTACTGCTGAGCATGAGGTCTTGGGTTCGATTCCCAGGTCGGGCAACGTGTTATTGGGTTTTTCTATCTGGAATTTCACAGTAGCAGCCCGAAGTCTGGATTTGTGCCCAGCAGATGGCAATAGGCGCGCCCCCTATTACATGGGACTTAAACATAACTGGCGAAATGTGTGTGTACTATAGGTACACTTCTGCCCAACCCTTCGGGGAAAAAAGGCGTGATGTTTAGTAACTAGGTTTGAGTTAAGGAACTGTTTAGTTATCCAAAGTATTGTTGAAAATGTAAGTTCCTACCCCGAATTTGTTACTTGATATCGGAGACTTTGGCATTGCTTTTGATTTGTATTTTTTTTTTGTATACAGGGTGTAAAAAAAAAAACCTTATCTCATAGCCGTCAGCTATACGCATTCTGTAGTTTCATAGACGGCTGTGTGATGTTTTTTTTTCTGTGTGAAAATTTGCTGTTTCGGTAGTGCGCAATGTAATTAACGAAAAAGTTGTGCTTATGTGTGAATTTAAAGTAATGTTATATAATTAAAACTTGTTTTCGTGAAATAACGTTATTAAAAGTTGTAATGTTGACCTTTAATATCTCCGTTAACAGAAGGTTCTCAGGTATGGTTCAGTACAAAAACAAAAACACAATGATGGGGAAGACAAGTGACTCTCGGCTTCGTTAAGTGTCTTTTTACACCCGCTATATATATTTTTATATAGTTAGTACATTACTGCAGCGGCCGACAACAGAGGCGTCATGGCCTGGTTGCGGCCAAGGCTTGTATTATATTCAAACTAAGTAAATTCATTATAAATTTTACTCGCGCATATATGTTCATTTGTTTCATTTCACTATAAACAGCTCTATTTGCTAAGCCAGTTCGAGACTTTAATAAAATCTGTGATAAGTTACCTCCTTGGTTGCCATCGGTCGAAGTAAAAATTCGTTCCAATTTTAAATTACACGTTAGATATAAGTTTTCATAGGTATTTATTCGGCCACTATACACGACAGATTGGTGTTTTTATACTAAACTTTCCGACCTCTGCTCGCATGTATTTGACCAGTAGCATTTTCAGTTTATCGAGAAGAAGGTTGCCAAAAACACTACAAAGTAAAAATTACTTTAATTTCATAATTTCAGAAGTTTTTGTCTTTGGTTTTGTGTCATCGTTTTTAGCCCCGACTTTGAAATTAAATAAATTCACTACGTAGTGTATGTTTTTAGAAGTCGGCTGTTTTGTTTCACTTTTTAGGTGTGGTACCTACCCGACACAAGTTCTATTACCACACTACCTGTTATGTAAATTACAGTAACAGGAGATTATTAGAACATCATCCACATAATATTCAAAGTAGCAAAAATACGTATTATTGAAGCTAACTCAAAAACTACCAAAGAAAAGTAAATAAAACTTAAACCTCGAGAGCATACCCGTTCAAACGAAAAAAAAAGCCATAATCGTTAAACAATTGGGGATATCGCGGACGAATTGAGAATCTTTTTTGAAGTCGGTTAAAAATAATGCTCCAATTTCCAAGCATGTTTCAGAATAACAACTATGTATGTTGGGGGCCTAAACCCCGCCAACTATATCAAGAATTGCTCTCACGAGTGCCGTACCGTTGCAATCATTCGCAGTTCACATACAGTTGTCAAACAGAATCCATTGTTACAAAATGTTACCGACGACTGCAATGCAGTTCTATACAGGTAAAGCGCGGAAAATAATAACGATAATAGTGCACGGTATGTGGCTTTATATAAAACTAGCTTTTTCCAGCGGCTTCGTCGGAATATATCCCACGGAAACGTACTAACGGGATAAAAAAGCATCCTTTATGTTAATCCAGGTTATAGACCCACAAAATGTATCATTTTTAAAGTTTCTAATAATTTATAATTCAATCATTATTCGAAAGACACGTAGCGCCATCTAGCGTCCTAAAGCAGTTGTGACTGTCGACAGTTAATGTTCTTTCCCACAGGAAGAGTATTTTTCTGTATAAAGGCTCGTACACACTGGCGCGACACGACAGCGCGATACAAAGGCACCGCGTGTCGCTCGACGAGCTGTGCCTTTGTGTCGTGCTATCGCGTCGCGCCTGTTTTGAGAGCCTTAAAACGTACCTATGTCCTTTTCTTTACCTCTGACCACGTTTATGCAAAATTTTATGATGATCGGTTCAGAGGAGGCGTGAATAGGTAACAAGCAAACAAACTTACTTTCGCATAATATTAGATAGAATGAGGAAGCTAGGATAAGGATTGCATGCATTGTTATCTTAATACATAAAGATTGTAGGGGTTGACAGAGAATGTATGGTATAAAATGTGATATTTAAAAGCTTAAACGGTCCGAGAAGCCGACAGTCTGACAACCAGTTTTACCAAGGGGTAACGTGTTACCCAGTAACCATGTAAATTAGTATTCAGCTAAATCTGGGTTAGTCAGGTGATGACTGAAAAGGTAAAAAGCTTATTGAGGTATGAGGAAAAGGGTGTAAAGTTAATGACTTTAGAAAGAATACCACGATCAACATGGCCATTTTTTATTTATTTTGTTAGCAGTTGACCAAAAGGTTCCTATTTGTGCTATTTACACAGATATCACCAAAGCCTTCGCTAATGTAAAGCACGACGTCTTATTAGACAAACTGTGTGGCTATGGTATCAGAGGGAACATTTTAAAACTACTCGAATCCTATCTCTCCCACAGAATACAATGTACAGAGATTGCAAGAATATGTGAAAAGACAAAACTTGAAAAGAGTTTTATATCTCATTCTAGATTAATAAAGTTTGGTGTCCCACATGGTAGTGTCTTTGGGCCACCTCTCTTCTTAATCTATATAAATGATCTGCCAAAGGTAACTCAACATCAAATGGTGTTGTTTGCAGACGACAGTACTGCCATAGTGAAATGTATTGATCGAAATATTTATATAAGGCTTAATAAAAGTAACTATAAACTTAGAGAAAACAAAAATAATGCTCTTTCACCAAAGAACTGAGGTACCTACCAAAAGAAAATTTCAGTCATAGTAACTGTGACATTGAAAAAGTTAAAGTAGCAAAATTCTTAGGTTTATTCCTAGATAACAAAACTTAACTGGAACGCCCACATAGATGACATAAGTAAGAAAATGAATAAATAAGCATACGCACTTTTCCAAATGGCTAGTAAAATAAATATGGATGCGCTACCAGTTGCATATCACGGCTTAGTAGCCTTAATTTTGCGATATAACATTATTTTGTGGGGCAACTCTACCGATAAAGATATTTTTGAGGCACAAAAAAGATGCATAAGATCATTGTGTGGTCTGAAAATTGATGATAGCAGTGTACCATTCTTTAAATCGCTGAAAATACCTTACCATTATTATATATTTTTGAAATTAGTTTTTTTCGTCAAATCAAACTTATTAAATATTGTGACTGATTGTAAGTAAATTATTTAGGATGATTAATTTGATTGCATTGACTGTAGAAATTATTCCATATTGTTTTTAGTAATAGTTGATAGCATACAACCTTATTTGAACGCCTCTTGTCATAACATAGCAACCTATGAACTTTAATTTAAGAATTGTATTCACTACCTATGTTACAAAAACCAAATAATAGTATTGATTATTATTTATCAAAAAACAGTTTATGCTAAAATTAAACCATTCGTTACAATTATTAACCAATGGTTGAGTTAACTACTGATCAAAAAACCGGCCCTCAGCAAATAAATCACTTGCATCATATGAACATAAATCGCACCATGTATATCAGGCTTCACTCTTGAGAGCACCAAAGAGGGACCCCATAGTTATTACTCCTTAATATAATCTATGCACAATTATATTTTATATTTATTTAACTTCCAGTCGTGTTTAAACAGAGTAGGTTCATTGCGATGAAGATTTATTTGGCCAGTAGAAGGCCAGTAGAAGCAAATAAAAACATGTAAATATGTGTGTTGCTAAAGTTACTCGTAACAAAAAAAAATACCATGCTGTAGGTTACGGTCTGGCGGTTTAGGGGCAAATGTTTCAACAAAAAAAAACAGTAAATTGAAAACTCACAGAAAAATATAGTTATTACACCTACATACATAAACTCGCGCCTTCTTGCATGGGGGTAGGCAAAAACGACAGAAAGCCACCTACAGGCTACGATCCTTAAATACTCATTTTGCATGTCGATTCTGTAATAATCTCACCGTGAAGACTTGCGTGGAGTGGGTGTCAGTGTCATCCCGTCTTGGTCAATCCCTAGCATCAGTGGCACCGACAGCTGTCGCCTTTCATCCGTCCTCTCAACATGACCATTTATCTGAGCATACATATTACCTACCTAAATAGTTACACAGTGGAAATTAAAAACAGTTACTGGAGTGAATGTAGCTGAAATATTGACAACTTGTAAGCGGCGGGGATAAAAAATAAACAATTGTTTTGTTTGTCCGTAAGTATAAATGTATATACTCGTATCATTAAAATATATAAATATAAATTTAAATATATAGCATATACTCCACTTAACCGAAATTGCTGCCAAATTGATTACTTACATCTCAATTATTTTGTCAATATGCAAACTTATAGAAAGATGCATACAACGTTGCACTTATAAATCAAATCATTTTTGTAGGATGGTCTCGACAGCCTCATTGCACAGATTTTTCTTACAAATAGTGACGAAAAATTGAGCTCCTATGTATTCCGGATCGTCATCATCAAGATAAAAATCTTCGTATCCATTAATATTCAGACAAAGGCGTTTTATGTAGAAGACCCTATCATTTCCTGTATGAAAAGACCGAAAAAATTCAATAATGGCTGCAAATATATAAATTACAGTCAAATAGATTGAAATTGATTTTTCGAAACCTCGAAAAACATTAAGTCACAATAATAATAAAAAAGTTTAAAAAAAACGAAGTTCTTGGCGTTATAAAGTAGATGCTAGACAGAGACAGCGTTTATAGCATCTGACGTCACAACACAGTAACGCCATAGTAACTTCGCGCCATTCAGTATAATGATCGCTTTGCGTGACAAGGTTATATGAATAATATCAAAAGTTCTCCATTTTTCCACCGATTTTGCAAATCGTCTTATTTTAGTATTATCTTTAAAATACGTTATAATCTATACTAATTAAAAAAAATATCAGCACCGAGAGCATTTTCGCGTAATGCGAAATGTAACACTAAATATGGTACATTTTCATAAGTTGACAACACTCCACCGGCCGGCGAAATCTTTTATTTTTTGCCTATTTTATTTCAAAGGACACCGCCCTGCAATAGCCGCGCTGTAGGTACTCATAACGAGTCCTCGATCCTGTGATGTAGCCGACTGGTCGCTACTTGTTTGGACACTTCGCCAGTCTCACGTGGAGATAGCTTGCGATCGGATGTCCGTACGTATCACGTGCCGCTATCGTATCGCGAACAATGTCCTATACCAATCAGGAATATTTGAATATGTTAATTTGTATTTGTGAGTGAATGTGTGATTCGGAAATCGAAGTAACAGCTCGGATTGTGGAAGCTTTCGAGTCACTCAAATCGTACACATGTGCGCTGCGAAGAGTACGTGCAAATTTAATAAAAAGGTGTCGAATGTGTACTAATGTTCTAGATAGATAGTGGTATGTAACAAGTAAATGTTTTAATAAACTGATACATACAGTGGGTACATTGCCAAAAGCACATCACATTAACTCAATAATAATTGTTTCTTCATAAACAGAAGGTCAGAAATCGGGGTCATTGTGCGTAAGCCTACAATAAAATATCAGCTGATACCTACGCGTAGGCAAAACGTAGATTTCTTCAGTCCTACGTTTCTTTGACGGCATGCGACAAAGGACCGCCGCGCTCAGGCGGCTTCTTTGACACGAAACTGTAGGTGAACTCTGGTGAACCCTGTCGAGCGATCAGTGTTGCCTTTGGTATGATTATTTTTAATTTTTTAAATTAATTGTTTTCATTGGGGAAAAATAATTATCTCGTATCCATTAAATGATTACGTATTTGTGTACGCACTACGATACCAAATAATACCCTTCAGGATCGGACAGGGTTTTCGTTACATGCTGTATAATACGGTTAGTAACAACCAAAGAAACACAGGGCAAACCTAGTGCGTGTTTATCTACCGAAGAGTCAGTGGGCAAACCTAGTGCGTGTTTATCTACCGAGCGGCCGTCATTATTTCAAGGACACTATCGAGCCGAATTACTGAAAATTTTATTATACTGTGACTAGGTTCTTATTTCTACGGATGCGTGTTGGGTGCTAAGCATAACATACCGACACCACCGCGTATGCTGTATCAGCGTATGCCGCCCAAGGAGATTAATAGCTAACATGATTTTATAATATTAGGGGTCGATACAGCATGAATTTGAATAACAACCTACTGCGTAATGTAGAAAATTTTCGCATATTTGCTTGCTTCAGATATGCATAGAATTATCCTCATGGTTATGTTGGCGATTGGCACGCTCTCTTTACAAAGTTAAGAGTGACATCACTGGAGCGGCATGGTGACCCACGGCAAGAAAATGTGCTTGCGCGGCTGTATCCCGAGGTGGATGTAAACATTAAATAAGATATCAAGATCCAGCATGGGGCAGTACAATTCACTTTACAAATATAAAGTGGTTTCAGTTTATAGTTACTGATTTAAGTACATATAAAGTTTGCAGTTAGGGGAGTTCAACATTTTTGTGACGGTGCGTACTGGTGTGTGTACATTTTGTTTAAAGGCAAACCGAATAATACAACCACATCGAGCGGCATTTCCATGGCATTGTTAGTAAAACGCAGAGGTCACTATGGCTGCATTTTTTAGATTTTGAGGGATAAGAGGTGAAACATAGTTTACGCCACAGAGCCACATCCACACCCTGCTGCCGTACGGTCGAGTGGAAGTGGCGATGTTGAAGAACCGACGAAGAAGGAGATCGGGCCGCAGCTCATTGCATTTCAATACAAAACAGCACACGGCCCGTTTACGTTGTTGAACAGGCAATTTTTTCGAACATGTGAAGCAATGGATTAGCAATATCCTTCAAAATGATTCTGATTGTGGTTGAGTGTTTTACGCAATTAGGGTTCTGGAAATCAAATCTATCGCTTTCGACCACGAGACCAACGATGTACCAAAGTGATGAGACATACAGACATGATGTTATGTTTTTGTAATGTAATGAAATTTAAATGCAAGCAGTTTTACTCCATCAGCAAATACTGTACAATGTTGGACATCATGGAGTTTGGCTGCAACAGAAGTGGAACAGCAATGTGTGAGTCTGCTGCAGAGCGGCTGTAACTCTTCACCAGATTCCTCTCACTGCCCCACACTTCTAAGTAACACATGGACTAGACGCTGATGAGGATTAAGCCAAGCGGCGCGGCGCACCTTAATGTGTGTCAGCCTTTAAGGGACGCCTGTAGTCAAAAGGCCTGGGGCCCTATTATGAACTCTTATTTCCAGGCAGTTTACGGCGTAAACAGAACTGCCCTGCAATTTCGTATTATGAACTCGTCAAACAAGCCAGTCAGCGGTCACGTGACACCCTGGCCGACTTCTGGCCGAATATTGCCTGGCATTACCGTATTACGAACGTTCGTTTGACATTTCGTTCCGTATTAGAACTGTCAAAAAGTAACCTCACAATCCATTCAGTTTACGCTGCTTCAGAGGAGCTTTTATTGAATTGTTTAGGGTTTATTTGGAAATTATTGGAGTGTTTTCTATATAAAATAAGAAAAAAATAATCATGTGTGACGAAAATGAACGGTTTGAGTTCCTGGAAAGTGATTCTTCTCGGCAAACTTGTGAATCAAGTAATAAAAGGAGACGACTTCGTGACCAATCTAATGCGTTCGACATGGATGATGTGCAGTTCACGACTTGGGACTGAATCTTTGTGAGCAGCTGAGGCCTCACATGTCATGAGACGTGTGATCGCACGCAAGGCTAAGAATAGTAAAATACACTTTCCACTGAATACCTAAATAAAAGGATAATAAACTTATTATTGAAATCCTAACAACGGCCTTTCCTTTTGGTGTTCACCTTTAACCCATAACGGGCTTACAAAATCCACGGATTTATCCGTGAAGACTAAGGTAGTTGTTTTTATTAAGTATGAGCTTTACGTAAAGTTTTAACTAAACATTATTCTCATTTTAGGTTTTGGTTGCATTATCATAGTATGCTACTGGCTCCTACCAACTCCCCACTGGTGATATAGGCTCTCATTCAATGTCCCTGCTAACATTTTCTATAGTAGATGCAAATCACTGAGATTTCTTCAGACTTCTTGGAACTAGTATAAAAACTCCAACAATCTTTCCAGCTGAACATAAGTTAGGTAACGCGCCGATAAGGCGAAGGCGAGAACGCTCATCCACTATTAAAATAAAACTTACATTGTATTAATATTATATCATGTTAAAAACATGAATATTAATTGAAATACTCAATAACACTTTCGCCATCTTTTTGTTTATTCTCATACTCCGTAAATCTTAGAATGGATCCTTCCATTAAACAAACAATACGATAGTGTTCTTTCATAATGTTATTGTTATTAACTAATGTTTGACAAACAATACTTTCATTGAAGTTGTCGAATTCCCCGCTGACCTTCAAGTGGAATACATTCGGAAACCTCGCGTTACAATTTGCAAACATGAAATATTATATAAATTATTATAATCTAGAATAGCACAATATAAATTGCCTTCTTATTTTCACCTACTGTACTAGAATAACTAGTTTAATATATGGTATTTATTATTTTTATCCTGAAATACGTGATTTAAACAAAACCGTAACTTCCCTTTAATATATAATTGGTTACTGAACGTTACCTCAGAGAATTAAAAGCCAGCCATAGACAAACTACCCAGCGTGAAGTCGCTCAGAACTAGGAATGTCATAATACGAAATTTAACCAGCCCGTGAAATTAATTGCCTGGAACTTGCCTGGTTTTTTAAAAGTTCGTAATAGGCCCGCTGAACACAAGTTTAATAATGCCTTAAGTATATGATCAGAACAATAAATGATATTGTTCAGGATATATGCTAGTTAGATAGTGTGTTGAAAACATTATACATATAGTTTGATGAATTAAATTAAATTTCTGAAAACTTCTTTTAACATTTGGAAGCCATTTTATGTAGTACCTACGTGCAATCATTCAGATTTTTTGTCAGATAAATCTACAAGCAACACATCAACCGAAATTATGTTTTATTTGTTAGTCCAATCAAAACATTTTTTTTGCAATAAATTACCAGCGTTGTGTCATCGCACTTCTCTTTCTTTTCCATGCAGTCTGACATTATTTTCAGCCTCATAGTAGTTCTAAACTAAATTTTAGCAAAATCTCAATCTAAGTGTACATGATAAAGACATACAGACGATTACCATAGGATCCATAATGAATAACAAAGAAATAAACGTTTCCATTGTCTACATCTTCAACATTACTGATTTATGACGAACTCGCTGAGATTATTACTTATGGATTAAGTTGCAGACATAAAACAGTTTGATTTATGTTATGTCCCGTGACGTACGGGGATTATGATATTACTTACATGTATTTAATGTATTGTCCTTCAGCGTTAATTGGTTATATTATTGTGGGAACATTGATATGCTGAGAGAAACGTTGTTGAAAAGAATTTAGCTACGCCGGAAGAAAATTTTTGGCCTTCTGATAATTCAACAAACCTTCGACTATTTCTTCATAGACAATCCAACTTCACTCATGCATGTAAAATGCCTACTTATTATGTGCTAAATGATAACACCTTTAGCTACGCTTGCAGCGGCGGTCGGCTCGTGGTTGGGTGGCCATCTATTCAGAAATCAAAATAAAAAAATCATTCATTCTAATTAGGCTGAGAAGCAGCAACGATTTTGAACGTCAAAATTACATAAGACAGTCCCCGGCACGCCCGTCTTTCACCACTTCCTAGTGCTTTAGCTGGGAAGAAGAAGTGGCGCAATAAACTCCCCAGCAGCACAGCTGTCTGTTCAGTTAGGAAATTCTTGATTCCACACAACAGTAGTTATGCAAAGGAACGAATATTACGAGACATAGAACATTAAATTAAATAATTTTATATCAAGACCCCTCCGTGCCTCGAAAAGCATGATATGGTTAGGTTATGGTATGTTTATGTGTATATATTTAAAAATATTAATTAATTTTTTTTATTGCATCTACCACTTCATGTCTCTGCATCACCCAAAGGTTGACTGGTAGAAAATGCCTATGGCATTAACTTCGACTCCGTGCATTCATGTGCGTAAAAATTGAATAAATAAACAAGCCGTTGGTCCCGGCTGTCATTCGTAGATCTTTGACAGTTGTTACGGATAGTCAGAAGACCAAACGTCTGACAACCAGTCTTACCCAGGGGCTCGTATTACCCAGTAACTGGGGTGTGAAGGTCAGATAAGCAATCGCTCCATGTAAAATACTTGAATCAGCTGCATCCGGTTAGATTGGAAGCCTAACCCAACATTGGGAAAAGGCTAACCATCCACTATGAAAACAAAAAAAGCATACAAATATTTTGCATATACTACTACTACTACTTAAACATATACTATTTGCATATACTATTACACCTTATACCGGTTTACATAAAATAAAGTTTACTATTTTAGGTTTATTCTGATTATTTTAGACAATTGACAATTTTTTTTCTAAAATTAATTATTTTGTTACAAGTCCAGGTACTAAGTTACTATCCTTACAGATAACTTAAAAACTGTTGTACCGTAATACAGTTTATACCCACCCAGCTTCTGCCCGACTTCCTTTCCGTAAACGTCGTAAGATATACAATGAACCAAAATAACAGCCACATTTTTGTAACCCCATTCAGCAGACATGAACACAGTTCCCAGAAGTTACTCCTGAGAACAAGCGAGGAACTCCATAGATATTAATTATACAGGGTGGCATCCCTGCATCAATATGCTGTTTTATAGAAAAATGCAAAACCTACGCGGTCGAAGTGTTTGGAACAGCCCGCTTAAGTTCATCTGAAGGGATAAGCAATCGCGTACTGAATCTATGATAAAAGGTTGCGTTTCGATATCCCTGCTACCCTGTAGGTTTACTAAAATAACAGCAAAATTTTTGTAACTCCGTACAGCAGAGATGTGCGGCAAATTTCCCAAAAGTTACTCTTGAGAACAAGCGAGGAACTCCATATGTATTCATTTTATTGTCAATATGATACAATGTGGAGACGATTATACGTTAGGGCTGCTTTCACATTAGCAGCGCGATAGTAGCGGGTAGCGATAATAGCAAGATTTCTTCACAATTTATTGCCGCGTCGCAGTTTAAAACTGTGTAGCGCACTACATTTCAAAAATGGATTTCGACGAAACATTGTTGCTACAGCGTTTGATAGTTCTTTTTCGGCGCCAGCGATCCATCGCGCGTCTATCGCGCTGCTACAGACGCCTAAATGTGAAAGCTGTCATAATCTGCATACATTTTTTTTATCGAATACAAAAAAAAAGTCGTCGTGTGACTTCTACCAACTCTGTCGGAAATAAAGTCATAATGTTATGTTACGCCGACATAAAGACCCGCAGGTTTTATTCACAGTTCCCAAAAAATATGCCCCGTTCACACGATGCAAGTTTCTGGTCAGTGACATACAATAAACAGTGAATTAATGAATGATATGCACCGACCCCAGCGTGGTTTGACCAGACTCGATTAATCGAATGAAGCCCAAGATTGGCACTAGCCCCTGAAACCTCATGTTTCATGGTGCTACACAGACCATTGCATGTCAAGGACTTGACAGGGTGGCGCCGTCAGGGTAGAGAAGACGTGCCCTTTGGATAGGGAAGGATTTGTGAGCCTTACTGGATATGCATCCTGGAGAAGGCAATGGATGGAGAGATGACTAAGTGCTAATTTCACCAATAAAACTGAACGCGATCAGCATATCTATAACGCGTTCAAAAGCTGTCAGAGTCAAAATTCCACAGAAAATAATGACACTGGCAGCTCTTAAACGTAGAATAAGTCCTTAAACGTAGATCGCGGTCAGTTTAATTGGTGAAATTCGGTTTTTTCACCGTATTATAATATGTTAGATTAACCATAGTCACATGGTCAACTAATGGTAAACAGCTTACTGTTTTCAATTTCTATTTTAAGTTAACAGATTACTTTTTACAATATTTTATCTATTGGTTTGTTGCCAGTGTAATGATGATGATGAAATTATGTCCTACTCGTAAGTTATGGTTTTTTGGGGGTAATATTTTTCTATGTGACAACACTAGCCATACCAACTACATACATACATACTAGGTAGAACTGCCTCGTTGCTCTAGTGGTCGCAATCGCTGCTGCTGAGCACGAGGTCCTGGGTTCGATTCCCAGGTGGGGCAATAAAGGCACGGTAAAAAACAATTTTTACCGTGCTGTAGGTATCTAATGGTCTGGCGGCTTAGGGGAAAATGTTACAAAAAAAAAACTGTCAGTAAATTAAAAACTCACAGAAAAATATACTTATTACACAAACATAAATAAACTCACGCCTTCTTCCATGGGGGTAGACAAAAACTACAGAACGCCACCAGCAGGCTACGATCCTTACGTACTCATTTTGCTCCGTTTACGCACATACATCAGAATGTCGATTCTGTAATAATCTCACCGTGAAGACTTGCGTGATCTGGGTGTCAATGTCATCCCGTCTTTGCCAATCCCTAGCATCAGTGGCACTGACAGCTCACTTCACCTAAAGTTTCATGGTGATATGGGTACAGAATAGCACTACTGTAGCGAGTACTACGCATATGCCCTTTCTGAAGAACCTCACCAATAATGTCACTATGAGTCCTCCTAGTGCGTCCCCTCCCTGCGTTTCCACTCACATCTGCCTTGTGAATACATTTTGTCGCCTTTCATTCGTCCTCTCAACATGACCAAACCATCTGAGCATACATATTACCTATTCTAAATAGTTACACGGTGGGAATTAAAAACGGTTACTAGAATGAAAGTAGCGTATATAGAATATTATAACGCGCTAAAAATAAGTAATTGTTTTGATTGATACATTCTGGATGTATGTATAGAAAATATAATACTAAAGCTTATACTTCTATGAACCGAAATTGTCGCCATTTGATTACATACATCTCTATTATTTTATCATTATACAAACTTATAGAAAGATGCATACAACGTTGCACATATGAATCTAATGTTTTTAAAAAAAAAAAAAAAAACATTAGCTTGTTATTGATAATATATTTTAGAAAAATATGTAAAAATGTTATTGATAATGTATTATAAATAAAATAAAGGAGAAAAATAATATTGGTTTCAGCTGGAAATCGCTACCGTCTTGAAAATAAGTCGGTCGGTATAACCTCACAAGTTAGGTACCGATTTATATGGACCAGAGCTCGCTGACTGTCAGTGAAACATTATAAAAGTACATTTATCGCCAGCCTATTATTATTGGAATTTCTCAGTAACAGCCCGGAGTTTAGAAGTTGTCGGGGTGAACACCGGGGTGATACCCCTCCCATGCCTCGGAAAGCACGCTTAGAAGTTGGTCCTGCGCCTGATCTCTCTCTCACATTGGGTTTGTCGGTTCGCTGTCTCATCGGACTATGAGTGAGTTAGTGCAGGTGCATCTGTGTCATCATATGTGCGTTATAATATTTTCTGCACCGATTGGCTAGTCGCCGCTGACATTAGCCGAAATTAGTTCTGGAGGACTATTAGTATAATCAGCTTCAAAGAGATGTATTCAGGGTGTCCCATAAGTCGAACTCAAGCCGAAGTCGGGTGATAGGTCGGTTCATATAGTTAACAGAAAAGTAAAAATAAAAGTAAAAATTTGTATCCTGTTACTACAAATTTAAAAGACCGTCACAAGCAGTAAAATTTCTCGTTTTTATTTAAAGTTATTAAAATACATAGCAAAGATTTTTTTTTTATATTTTTCTATTAGCCATAATGACTATTATCACCCGATTCCGGCTTAACGTCGACTTACGGGACACCCTTTAGGTACATGGATAAAAATTAATTTGATTTCCACCATTTGTGTTCTTGATTCTTAATACTGTATCAATGTGTAGTTAAAAGTAAATACCCAAAAGTGTTTTAAGTTCTGTGGTGACACATTCATACGATATCATAATGCAAAGAGTGTTGACAATTAAATTAATTCTGCCCCATGTATACATCTTTTTGAGGCTGATTGTACGCATAGTTGACGTTACGTGACCAACGTCAGCGCGTTTTTTTTTTGCATTTAAGTGTCGTTGCCAATCGATTACATTTAAATTTTATCAATATACATACTTAGAAAAAGATAAAGACAGCATTGCACTTATGAATAAAATCATTTCTGTAGAAGGGTTTCCGACGGCCGCGGCCCCGTTGCACAGGTTTGTGTTACAAATCATGGAGCTTACCGGAACACCCATATTAAACTTCATTTTTTTGTTTTCGGGGCCGTCGTATTCATCGACGTTTTCAAGCATTAATGTCCCACACGAACGTTTTATGTAGGCGATGCCCGAAACGGAATCTGTGCAAAGAAAAAAAAAACAAATTCAAAGCATTAAGTTCAATTAAACCAATTCCAGCCACTTTTGAATTGTTAAAGGAGTCAGTCAGAAAGGTGAAGCTAGATGCCCATTTTGGTATGGGGTAGCAGGTTACTATGGAGAGGAACGGGCAAGCAACTCCATGGACACTCTTTAATATAATATTGTTACGAAATACTAGTTACATCATTATTTTAACACAGTGCTCGTTAAAATCCCACCGCAATATTTTTACGTCAGAATAACGGGGTGAATTTTAAAAAGTCCTACCTTATTTATTTATTTATATAATATTTGCTTGCTGCACTTACAGTAAACACCAAAGCGCGCAGCAAGCCAAAAACATAACATTTAACAAAAAAACTTAATTTACAGCTTTACATAAATATGTCAAAATCCAGCTCCTGCGCAATCAGGGGGTTCAGCAGCACACGCGCACTTTATTGCTCACTTTTGTTACATAGGGAAGTCTTGTGCAAAATTTTATCTTTATATGTCCAGCGGTTTTAGTTGTGCGTTGTTTGTCAGTGAATTAATGAACAGATTTTTTTTTTTCATATAGTAGATTATACACAGTTTGTACTCACTTTCCGCCCTCAAAGTGCGGCAAACAGAACTTTCAGACTCTGGGCATTTTCTGATCATGCTGGGGTCTAACTTTCTACATGCAGTATCATCATCATATGCCAATCTATAACTGTCGCACTCGTAGCAATCTAGAGAGGAACCTGGAAAGAGGGACCTTAGTTATAACAACGTCGATTATACCGAACAGAAATACCTTTAAAAAAAAACGACTAACTAAAAAGTGAAAAATAATTTTAATTTCGGAAGTCGGTGTCTTTGGTTTTTTATTTTTCACAACTGCCAGAGATATGGCGTAACAAACATTAAAAAAACATACGGACTAATTAAAATTTAGTTCCAAAATATTGTATTAATATTATAACACATTGTGTACTTAATTATAGCTACGATATACATCTTTTTGAGGCTACTGTACATAAATTACATTGAGTTTTATCAAACATGGCACCCTCAGTGGGTGTCCGACTGACGGTTGTGCTGACCAGCCACGGTTGGTTCGAAAAATATGGTGTATACCTTAGAGGTAGAGAGAAGACGTCGGAAGACTTATTTGTGGGTAGGTCCAGACCCAAAAATACAGCACGAGCGCAGTATAACAAGGCATCCGGTGGAAGGTTTGGCTCAGCAGCGCCTTGGTTACGTTACGTCACCGCATTCAGTACAGAGGCCAGTACACGCGAACAAACGTCAATCGATTTTTTTATCGGTCGAATTTATTTTGTAGCATTTTGGTTAACATGTTTGCGACCATCAGAACAGTATCACCCATATAGGTATGAATAAAGACTTAATAAAGTTAATATTATGTGCAAAACGAGTTTTATTTTTACAGTTACTCACACGTTCGTCTAGGCCCACAGAGTATACCAAAAATGGTGTACCTAGTTGGTGAAAAAAGTGATCATTAATTTGTCAGCAGAACATCAGATCTTCAAAACTCACCATATTTCACAAACAAGCAGATGACCAACGTCACCACAAACGAACTGGATAAAATTATGGGTTTCATAATAATTTTTGCCGACCAAAGGAACACTTGGATGGACACAGGATGCTAGGAATAAACTAAATGAAATACAAGTACGATTCTATGGTTTATTTTTTACGAGGAAAACAAACCGATTAATTTATTTATAACTATTTTTACATGACGCAAACAGATCTGTGCTTTACTTCCTTTGTTATTTATTTGTTAGTATAATTATTTCTTTACCATTGCCACTCGAATCCCGCCACAATATTTTATGTCAGTGCACAAAAACACATACCAACAAATGTTGGTCAAAATTAAAAGGACAACTTACTTACCTACGAAAATAGCAAGTTAAATAATACCTTGAATTTTTATTTTTTTTAAAAACGTTGCCTCACACTAGGAATTACTCCTGTTTCGTGGGTGCGTTCACAAACATGAAAACTCACATACACAAGACACCCAGACCCGGAACAACTATTTGTAGGTCATACAAATATTTGTACCGTGCGGGAATCGAACCCGCGACACGCAGCGCAGCAACCGATCGCTCAACCCCTTTTTTTTTTTTTTTTCCCGGGGTGCGCCAACCGTGCCGTTAAAGTGGGTATCTCTACAACTTTACTCAAAAGTGTACGTATGTAATAAGAATATAAATAAAAGGGTACTCTTACATGGATAAGATAAACAAAACACTAAAATTATGAAGCTTTATAGCTCTGTGTTTTTTTTAAAATAAATATTAATATTTCAATAATATTTTCACAGAATTACACAATTACAACATCATGTCTCAATTCACCAAAGAGTTGGGCTGAGGTACACTCGGCTACACATCAAGCATACACTTCCAGTATAAGCTGACCTCTCACAGAAATCCTATACAATGCCAGATCAGCTCATACTGGAAATGAATAGCTTGATTTGTAGCCGTGTTCAGGTTCACCCACATTTCGCCAGTTATATTTAAGTCCCTTGCAAATGTGACGGAAACGGTATTCGAAGAACAATCATCAATAAAATCCTACGAATATTATAAATCCTACTTTCTACTATCCTACTAATCCTTCTAATATTATAAACGCGAAAGTTTGTGAGGATGGATGGATGATGGATGTTTGTTACTCTTTCACGCAATAACTACTGAATGGATTTGGATGAAATTTGGCACACAGATAGCTTATGACCATGATTGACATATAGAATACTTTGTATCACGGTAGTACGCTCCCGTGGGATAACTTCTGATCTCAATGCGGGCGAAGCCACGGACAGAAGCTAGTCATAAATACAACTGATTAGAGGATCGCGAGAGTCTCGACATGACATCTTTTGAATTTCCAGTGACATACTCAATCTTCAATCATATAGGACCCTGTCTGCCACGGCAAAATAGTTGGATTGAGGAACCCTTAAAAACTAGTCTTCTTAAGAATATATGTAAATCATCATCATCATCATCATAGGCGGCCTGCAGCAGTCCACTGATGGACATAGGCCTCTCCAATTGCACGCCATTCAACTGGATCTTCAGCAATTCTTATCCAGCTGTTACTAGCCACCCTGCTCCACCAATCAACCTAGCCTGAGGAAGTCCGACTATACGTTTGCCGAATCGCGGTCTACACTTAAGAATAGGTCTACCCCAACGTTCATCGGTTCTACGGCTAGTATGGACGGCCCATTGCCACTTCAACTTGCTTATTCTGTGAGCTATCTCGACAACTTTGGTTGTCTGACTGATCATCTTCTGTGCCGTTATGTTATTAGAGTTGTTTTATCAATTTGATGATTTTCTTCCACATTAAGTCACTAAGAATAGAATAATCATTACACATTTATAGGTCACATCAGCCCTTAACGGGTGTAGGACAGACAGGAAGTGACGGACGCGCGACGTGACTAACCGGAAGCGGCGTCATGTTTGATAAACGCCTCGTTCCGGCCGACCTGCGCACGCGCTTACCAGCCGCTAATTTGAATAGTGTTAGCGGTTTAAATTATGACATATACGGTCAGGTCAATGTTGGTAGTAGTTATTTGTTGAAAGTTTGTTTAAAATTGATATATACAAAGGAAAAGTGTTGGGCGGAAAATTATTGAATTGTAGACGGGTCAAAAATATTTTGTCTACAACAAAAATATAAATTATTGTTTAAAAAACTAAAAGAACACGCTTTAATAGCAAACGTACTAAAAAGTTGAAAATATTAAAAACAAAAGTAAAAAAGCTTAAAAGTGCTTAAATTCTGATATTGCAAACAGTAACTAATAAAATGATCATCACATTTGATATCAAGCACCACACGCTTTTTCACTTGAAGTTTAACTTTTTTTTCTACTTTTTAGTTAATTTGCCATTTTTTTTTAGTTTTTGGTAGTTTTTATTGTTTTTTAAACTATAATTTATTTCCTGAATTTTAAATAAATTTATGAAATTATTGTATTGTCATCGGCCCTTGACCCCTGTGCAAATTTTCAAGTTAATCGGACTCCTAGAAGTAGTTGAAAATTAAGTTACAAGATTTCGTGACATACATACATACACAGGTCAAGCTAATAAAAGCGTGTTAAAAATGGCTTATGATTCTTCATGTATTTTATTTATTTGGTAAATTAAAAGATGACTTAGGGATTTTTTGCACCGTCCTCCTGTCTTCTAAAAACACAATCCTGCTATCAGCAACTTATTAGCTCTTATCGATGCAAAACTACAGACAAGTCCTCGTCGCAGGGACGTCTCTTAATATATATTTTTGCGCACTGGACCTTCAACGCACTGCTTAACACCGAGAGTTGAGAATCCAGTGCGCTATAAAATCTCTCCGCGATAGTGCAAACGTGCGTCTAGTTCTATACAGCTAGGCTACCGCATAAATACCATTCGGGATTATACATTGAGTAATCTTAGAATGATTAATCTCAGAGTCCTTTATCTCTATTGTGAACCTTACCATTTGTCACCCAACAGTTTCTGTTGAAGTAATAATCTCGAAATACCCCCCAATTATCCTTAACAAGACATGGCAGGAAAGCCAACTATTTAGCGAACTTTATTGTACCAAATACTGTTTGTTTAGCCAATGGAGCATGTCATTGAATAATTCAGACTATTATAATAATGACTATTATAGCCAGGTGTGGGCAAAGAGGGCTGTTTACAGATGTTATCAAGAATATTGATTGACAGTATAAAAGGTATTTGATCCCACGTTTATTGGATATGTTTGTGTATGTTTTTAAAATAAATTAATCTGTTAGGCATACACGCACGGTATTTTTCACGGAATAAAAAAACAAGTGGAAGTGCCCACTCAGCTTATTTTTAGTTACGACGAAAAGCTTATTTGTAGTTCATACAGCATTAAGACATAATACAACGGACGAAAGTTGTTATTAATTTTACATATTTTTCCGCATAATTGTGACACACGCGGGTTAATTGACGGGCACTTCCACTTGTTTTTTCTATTCCGTGGTATATTCTCAATACTCATCTACTGCCTAGACTTATCCAAACTATCTTGGAGTAGGCTTCTAGTCAATCCATATGCTGCTTAACTCCTGTATTTTACATGGAGCGACTGTTTATCTTACGGTCACTCCCCAGTTACTGGGTAAGGACGTAAATATATCGCGATGGGATTTTTTCGCGCACTGGATTTCCAACTCTCGGTGTTGAACTGAGCATGAGAATCCAACGAGTGCAACGCGTCGCGTCAACAGCGCGGCGAAATAACACAATTTTGAAATTTCAACTCTCGGCGCTAAGCAGTGCGTAGAAGATTCAGTGCGCGGTCAAATCCCGCCGCGATCTTTTACGTGCGTGCGAAGTGCGAGCGTGGACGAACACGATACCCCTTGGTAAGTCTTTTTGTCAGACTTTCGGGCTTCTGATAACCCGTTATTATAACAAACATTCATGAATGACAGCCGAGAGTGCCGAGATTAACTGCATATCGTGCTTTCCAAGCACGTTTTTTAAAATACTTATTAATAATAACGTTCCTCAGCCCAAGAGCTCTCACTTGATTACAACTTGAGGTTAAAACTTGCAGGTGTACGAGTAATTTTGCATTTGTGTATCGAATAGGGAAAACGGACTCGCAGTGTTATGTGGTCGAGTTCACATAGAGAGATCGAAGAAAAAAGGACCATAGTTTATTTTTATTGACTCAGTAAATTGCCTATAGGATATCAATAAATCTTCCATCACCCATCCAGCCTGATGCGCTGTCAAATATTAAAGCGTCTAATCGCATTAAACGTCATTAATCACAGAAAGCACTCGCCAGTCATTTCCTACTTCAAAATGGTGAAATGTCGGCAGGTACGGTTATCGAATGCTAGTGATGTGCGCACACTACCTCTAAAAACTCGATGCTTATACTTCAAAAAGAAAATAAAGAATTAAATAGATTTTGTAGGCATACTACCGTTTAGAAACGTTTTGTATCCTGAGATCCTAGACAAATGGCATTCGCTTCGGAGCGATTCTATTTAAACAATCGCTATCGCTTCACTATGATTCTACCTATGATCACGTGACATTTCGATAGCTTTATGTCAACGCCATAATTTTTTTGGCTTTTCTACTAGCGTCTTTACTAATCGAAAGTTACGGATGTTACTTTGTCTTGGCCCTCGGTTCTGTTACGCAGAGCACATTTCTGCTGCCCCTTGCTGCTTTTAATGGTATGCAGGTTACATGGTTATAATTTAGATAAAATAATTTATAATTAAAGTAGTGCGTCACTTTTTGCTTCCGTCACTTCAATCCGATTTTTAAGGCGCGTTATGTTTTTTTTTTAAGTTGACTATAGCGCATGCGGCAACAAACAAGATTCTTAACAGCGATGCGTATGATGCAATTTGAATTGAATTACCACTAAATGAATTATATTTAGGTATTTCTTTAGTTTATTGAATTCCCTTTATTAGCATAACATAAAATATGATAGTTGAAGCCCAACATTTTGAGAAACATGCGACGAGAAAAAAAAATTGAGTGGTTATACGATTTTTTATTATGATACTATTTTATTTAATGAAATATTTTAAAATAAGTAAGTCTATTCTATAAACAAACTTTTTTTTCTTTATTTAAAAGACACAAAAAAAACTGGCTTGTACTACGTACCAATACGCGTAACTGTGCGACAAGAAACGTTCTCTTACATTTGGGCAGCGCCTTAAAAGAATTCGCTTATTATCTGTATTTAGGTCAGTTTACGAAGGTGCACAATTTTGCTAAGTTCCATCAGAAACGGGTGGGTAAAGCCCTCAATCAAACTCAATAATTGTAGACGGAGTAGAAAATATAGATTACTACATACAATTAAATCTGTAAAACTTCAATGTTATCCTTTATTTCGATGTCAACTATCGACTATCGAGTACCTAATTCACATTATCGTGTCCCTTCACTACGCTTAGCAGGGGCGAAGGTGTATATTACCTGATGTTATCAGCTATGCATGATGTAATTTGAATGCAGTTTTCGTTGGCAACATTAAATGGGGCTCTGGGACGTACGTTTATTGATCAAAAATAAATCCTGGTGAATTTAAAGGCAGGAAGGAAATAATGATGGACAACAATGTAAGGGCAGTGGATGTATGTGGAGAGGGGAGTGTGTGGAAGTGCTTATCATTCCATTTGAGTGTACCTTTATTGATTGAAAGCGATGGGTCAAAATAAACCTAGGTATACATTCTGATCTACATAGGTAGCAGAATTATGGGCAAGATTCAAAGAGCGCACCTTCTACTTTGCTAAGAAAAGTAAGCGTCCCATTCGAATATGAACATTATCTGAATACATTTAATGATCATAGGCGTATGATACGATTGCTCAGTTTGTCCCGTAAGCCGACGTCGAGCCGGAATCGGGTGATAGGTCATAATAGTTAAAAGACTAATATAAAAAAGTCTAGGCAATTTATTTAAAAATTACGGGCATTTATAAATAAAAAAACCGAGAAAAACTACTGCCTGTGACGGTCTTTTAACTCCTGTTGCTACAAATTGTAACTTTTTATTTTATCTGTTAATTATAATGACCCGATCTTTACCCGACACCGACTTAACGTAGTCGACGTTAAGTCGGTGTCGGGTAAAGATCCTATATATATAATGTACGGGACACCTATATAAATATGAGTAGTTTACAGACTGTTACCATGGATTCCGAATTCATGGTTTCAGTTAGCGCTTCGATGTTTGCCATCCCGTTTCACTGACATTACTTAGTAAAGTAAAGTCATTGTGCACTTTGTGAATCTTGCGCTAAGACTAGCAACTTTGGCCTTGTTTAAACTATTGATTCAAACGAGCTTTGAACTAAAGGAATAATACGTTTCCTACAAATATACATCGAAATAAGTAACTACTTTATTAATTGCAATCTCATTCCGATGATATTATGTTTTTTTGTTAAGGATGTCTTGCTGGGCTCGATATAAAAAAAACACTTAAAGTAGATGTTCCAAAATGTATGGAGCCTGGGCCAGGCCCCTCCATTGTACACATATTTAAAATTAGGTTAGGCAATTTATATTAAATTTGGGACAGTTCTCAAATATCCAATAACTTTCGAATGCCTTTTTTTAGGTCAAACGTAACTGTACATCTTCTTTGCGCTCTGTTACGTAAACAGAGCAAAAAACGTCATCCTTCCCTACTTTATCACTAAAGTAGATATATGTAAGCCCAAATCATGAAACAACATCCATAAATATCCTTCTCCAAAATAATCCTCACTAAACCTCTAAATCCTAGAACAATAACGGTTGCCAGAATAATTAGTGCTTTCATAACTCATGGGCTTAAACCTTCTGTTCTCATTAACAGCACCTACCTTAATTTACACAAGACTACTAGTTCATATGCTAAATGTAGAAGGATTTTGCCGCTCTCTTATTCTTATGAATTGTAGATTTGGGCTATTCTTGAAGAAAATCAGGATATAAGCTACCCTTTTCCTTAGCGCTTAAGAATAGGCTTGTCAAAAAATAATCACCAATCAAGTGGCCATTTAACTTGTTAAACGATCAGCATGAAAAATCACTGTTAGTAAACCTTTAATTTCCTTTCAACGCGAGGTGCTATTTAATTTAAAATATAATAATTTTACTATTTAACATTTAATTATGTTTAAACACGAGGCTCATATTAACAGTATATGCCACATAATAAAGAACTACAAAAGGCTCATCTTATACAGAAGTATGCTGAATGCAATGTTTTCCATGACTGGCAATGCATCCCATTTCGGAAGAACGGTTCATCTTGAAACAGTTTGCTAGATAAAATAATACATTTATTTGAATTTGGTCCATTCACAATTATTGTGAATTCGGCCAGAAGGTGATTAAAGCCTCATTTTTTTTAAGTAGCGGGACGTTATATTGTTTTGTTTTTCATAATTTATTATTTTCTCTTTTATTTCAGTCATATAATTATTTACCTAGTATTTATATAGCTTCTTACTTTAAATAAGGCGATGTGTTTTATGTTTTTGTGCTCACACCATAAAATACTAACATGAGTCTATACGCGAGTATTTGTGATTGGCTTTCTGGTGACTCTATGGTCTCCTTTTTGTCTGTTATTTATTCTGAACAATTTTCTTAATGGGACCAACATCATAATCGTGTATAAAATATTAACTGTCTCATACAAAATTTACTCGACACAAATGTAAGAGGCGATTGGTTATTACAATGTTGGTTCCATGGAAAGTTGGTCAGTTTGATGGTCTCTCTGTGTGTGTCTTAAATCTGACTAAACCCTTTTTGATATATGCTGTACAGATAGATTAAGACTGTTAACCGATCCAGCAATGTTACTTCGTTCAATCACTTCCAAATATTACCCACCGAACACTGTTAGTAGTTTTGTTTTGTAGCTAATCATAAATGGGGGTTCCTATACCGCAAAATGTACGGGGTTCACGATTAGTCACTCTTTCCTAGTCTGCAGTGGGCTCAAATAAATGATGATTCGATGGCATGCGCATTTTGGACATGTTTGTGTTCGTATATTTGCAAAGTTGTTGTCTATTGTTGTTGTAAGTTTTTGTTTCTGAATTTTGTACAAAGCTCAAGTAGCTTCCCATATATCTTCGCCGGAATTGTATCTTATTTCAGCTCTAAAGTATTTATGTTACTAGACATAGCTAGGTTTTCGAAACATTTTGCAGTGTGTAACTAATCCTATACTGCCTAACAGCTCTGGGCAATCTATAGTACCATTCGCGATTTAAAATAAGCACGTCATATCTGCAATGATGATGATAAGATGTGAAACCGCTAACATCGCGCTATATAATTGGGAGTATATTTCTTAGTTTTGTAAGAGACGTAGCAAGAAACGTAGGTACCGCCTTTGAATTCCCTTAATTCGGTCTACGTAAATATTAAAATTAGAGTTCCACACTTGCGAGGCCTATTGAATAAACTGGCTAAACCAAATGGCTGCGGACAAAAGCACAAAGTCGAATTTTACACGTTTTTACGTTTTTAAAATCAGCTGGTAATTTAAGTATAAAACTTTACTAACGACGTTTTCGATGTGCGCATCAAAAAGCAACTTAGAGTCAAACGTTACACCTAGGTCCCTGATAACGCTTATCCTGTTTATAATGGTATTATGTAACTTATAATGAAACTTGAGTACATGGAAGTCCATCTAAATCCTGCTGTAAACCAATACAATCGGAAAGACAGATATAGGCCATACATATTTCATATCGGCGGCGTGAAGAATTATTTTGGAACGGGTAAAGCACGAACTAATGTCATATAGAAAAATAAGAAAAAGTAAAGGACCCGAAAGGGATCCTTGTGGTATTCCCGAGGGTATTTTAACAGTAACAGAACTGAATCCATTCAGTACAACTATTTGATAGCGATTCTCAATGTTAGGCGTAAACCATCTGTATAAATCGCCTCTGATACCCACTGAAAGCAGCTTACGTAAAATGACACTGTGGTCTATACGGTTAAATGCCTTGCTGTAATCAGTGTAAGTTTATACGACAAGTCAGTACGGATATAGAATGCCTTGCCCATGTTGGTAAGGCGTGGTCAATCACTGTCCACTTTTAAAATTCTGGTTAAAAACACTTCCTCTTTCCTCAAACATCATCATTACAAATAGTTTCCTTGCTCTTGTTTCGTGTTTATTATTGTATATAGATGTGTTGATGTGTTGTATATGTTTTGTGTATGTATGTACATATTTATTTTAAATGGTAAACCACTGTCTATCTGCAGTATTGTCTCTCCTTTCCCCTTTAATTCATCCAAAGGTTGTCTGTAAAAGATCGCTTTTAGCTATAAGACCGCCCGTTGTGCCGCCCAATGTCTACATTTATATCTGTAATTTATTCTATCTATTTAATGTATGAAATAATCTTCTGTCTCAGTAGTTACGAGTAGTCAGAATCCCAAAAGTCTGACAATTGGTCTTACCAAGGGGTATCGATACCCAGTAACTGGGTTGTGAAGTTCTGGGGGCCCAGACAAATGGCATTCGTTTCGGAACGATTCTTTTTCTACAATCGCTGTCGCTTCGCTATGATTCTACCTAGGATCACGTGACATTTCGTCAGCATGTTTTGGCCTTTCTACAAGCGTCGTCGCTAATCGAATGTAACGAATGTTACTTTGCTTAGGCCCTCAGGTGGGCAATCGTTCCAAGTAAAATACTAGTATTCAGCTTCATCCGGTCAGACGGAAAGCCAATTTGACCATGGTTGGGAACCGACTAGGCAAATTGATTGTACGTAAGAAACCTTCTGAATATTCCTTTTTTGTTTAAACAGTAACCTAGTTAGTAACAAAGCAGAATTAACACGAAATTAGACATAATTTTAATACACACGTGTTGGAAATTCTTAACAATGGTGGCTTTATGAGATCGTTTGTTTTTATGACTACCCTCGTCATGTCGCTTTTGTAAGAGAGTATAATTAAATGTCTTTTGTAACATCTACCTACTTTTGCTTAAAGTGGATGGTAAAGAAAGTACGTAATGAGAATTACCCTAAGCTTTTAGACAAAGGGTAAAACACATACGAAATACTAGCTTCTACCCGCGGCTGCACCTGCGTGGATGTCAGAAATTATCCCAAGGGCGTGCTACCGGGACAAAAAGTAGTCTATGACCTTCCCCTGATTTTATCTAAATCCGTTCAGTGGTGTACAACGTGCAAAGGTAACTTACATATAGATTTATGTAATATTAGTGTGGAGTGTCTATGCGTTAGATAATAATCGTCTAGATATCTGCAAACATTATTTTAAAGAAATAAAGAAACAAAACGTTTATTTGTGGTAAACATGACGTAAAAAAGAACAAGTATTCAAAAATGAAAAGGTTGTGCGAAACATGCGTCACATCCACGCAAAACGGCTATCACTCAGCAATACGCTGCGACCCTATGCAAGACAGAGCCCCAGGGCTGGTTTTCAGCGACTGCCGGCGCTGACGTTATGACGAAATGTGGGTGGTTTACAGGCACCTACTACCTACACTTCTGCCCGATTCAATGTTATAACAGCAAAAATATCTTTTAAATGTAATGGATAGATGATGATCCATAAAGTCATTGTTCCAGCATAAGTTGTACTATTTTGGATTTTAAAAACCCGTTATGGATCGATAAATCACGTCCAACTGGCAGCGATGCAATCTATACTGGTCACTTATTTACTATCCTATCACAAAATATTTAACACAACCAGCAGCCTAATTGCGTAACACATTTTCGTAAACGATTACGACTAATCTGTTTGATTTTTACAGTTCAACAACATTCATTGAGATATTTCAATTGTTGAGCAGAATGTTTTATCGAACTTATGAAGCAATGGATTAGTAATCTGTTTCAAAACGATTCAGATTCCGATTGATTATGTATTACGCAATTAGGGTACAGACCCGACTTACGTAGTCCAAAATTAAATTCATACAAAAAAAGACGTTCAGTTTATCCCGAATGTTCCTATTTTCCCGTCAATTTTTCTTTCCGTAAGAACCTTATTCGGACTGTTACGAACATTTTTGAACAAAAAATTTAGAAATCGGTCCAACCGTTCTGAAGTGATGCGGCTACCAACAAACAGCATTTATTTTAATTTTTTTGTATGCTAGCTGACCGACAGACGTCGTTCTGAGATGACAATAGAATATGATTGACAGCTAGGAACATTTTTTTACGGAAAAAAAAAATTGGCTTTTAAGTTTTTCCGTGATTTTTTCCCATTTGTCTCTTCATGTAAGGTCCCTATGAAGAGAAAAATGGGGAAAATCGGCCTTCAACGAATATTTGAAAAAACTAAATACCCGAATCGGTCCTGCCGTTCGTTCGAGTTTTGCTTAGCAACGCATTTAGCCATTTGTTTTTATTATTATACAAAGATATTTAGATTTAAACTTGTAATCCAAAACCACTAAAGACTTTAACGAGCGATAGTGAAGCCAGGGATATTATTAACGAAGCCTGTTAAATTAAATTGTCTGTATAGTTAAATCACAACATTCAACAACATCGTATTTGACAATTCTATGAAATGGCTATAACACCGCAAAATTGACGTAGAGTGTTAATTTGCTTAACAAATAGTTTTCTAGTCTGTACCTACCTATATTAATATGATAAATAAGCAATGAAATAAAAATAAGTATTAGCAATGCAATATAATGTTTTTTCTCAGCGTAATCTCCTTATTAATTTACAAACAATAAATTCTACTCAAGCACTTGTAATGAAACTTCATGAAGCACTTAATTAAAGTGCTTACAGAGCAATATACTGTAACTTATTGAACTTCGAGTTAATTCTAAGAGGTTTAATATAGGAGAATTACGTGAAGATATATGAGTCTGTATGATGTTTCAGGGATTAATAGGATCTAGAAAAGCTCTTCAGTTTGAATTAATCTTACCAATATGAAATAACAGTATTAGTGTGATAATTATTATTATTAATCTTTGAGTCGGACAAACATTAAGTGCCAATTTCACCAATGAACCTGAACGCCCTCAGTTAATTTTAAACTGCGTTGCAAGACCTGTCAGTGCCAATATTGCACAGAAATAATGACACTGACAGCTCTTGAACGCGGTTTATATGTGATAATCGTGTTCAGTTTCACTGGTGAAATGGCCATAAGTGTAGCCGTAAGTCTCGTATTTGGTTTATGTTTTGTATATCCGTTAGGCATAATCAGCCTTCTCGGAGAGAGGCCTCCCAGCTCTCTTCGAGAGAGATTTTAAGTCCGTATGCAAGTCGGCAAAGGCCGAAGTTGTAATAAATGCCATGTTTGATATTATATGCATACAACCACTGCTGGACACCGGCCATTTCCCGTACAAATAAAGAACGACCATTGACTACCATATCACGTATGTATTATGGACGTTCGGACGACTTAAGTATTTCAGAATTTCATGTCATGCCTTTGTCGTGGTTTTTTTATTTTTATGTTACATTTAATGTGTTCTCAGTTAAAAGGTTATCAAATGTTCTCAGATATGACTGTAAAAATATTAACTGAATTTCGTTGAAGACTGTAAATTTTGTGCTTCTACCTGTTTAAAACCAGAACCTCTCATTAAAATTAAGTGTGTCATGATTTTTTTTTGTACTCGTAGTTAAATACAGCCTATTATACCAATGCAGGGCAAAGGCCTCTTCTCACACGGAGAAGGCACGAGCATTGATCACCACGCTTGCTTAAGACTGGCGGCGATGTAAGAATTCTAAATATTAACCATAGCTTCTGCCTTTAACATAAAATATACCTTATGACAATTGGCAGTAATGTAGTTTCCAATTAGTGAAAGATATTTCGGAATCGGAGTAGTAGTTTCGAAGATTACGCTCTACATACAAACTCACAAATACCTCTTTATAATACTATTGATATATTAGTATAGATGAGAAGTCCGGGTTTCCTGACGATGTTTTTCCTCTACCGAAGTCAGCGTGGATATTACTGACCAATGGACGGGTTCCGGTAGAGGAAAAACATCGTAAACTCAGTATGGTAATAGAATATAATGAATTGTTTTCATTGATTTCAGATGTACAGGTGTCAATCACTGCAACTTCGTGCTGTTTGAAGACTTCCCCCCCTCAAAGCGTTGGTCACCAGGAGTTGTGTTCATAAAATACGCTTGTTTTGATGGTAAGTTACGACATTGTTTACTGTAGAAACAGTTTTTGCAAAAGCTGACACGCACACCTATTGCAGTGGGGAGATTCTATTCACTCTAATGCCCGTTTAACGCCCGAACCCAATAACCTATATATCTCCAACTTTGGCGTACTGGAGATAGAAAAATTCATCCACCTCAGGTTTTAACGTCCCAATAAAGCCGAAGTATGCTACCCTATGACGTGTTGACGGGGACAGATAGAATTGTACCGCCTGTCATCAGTAGCGTTATGTCTTAGGTTAACAGGTTCGACAGTAAGTGCGAGGGCGATCGTAGAGTTACTCAAAGTATGTGAGACCTACGCCGCTGCACATGGACTGGTTTATAATGCAAAAAAATGTGAATACATGGGTTGCGGGGAGACGCCGGGATAGTACAGTCGAACTCACCATTAACGGTACGCCAATACGTAGAGTCACTGAGTTTAAGTATCTGGGGCACGTTCTTACCTCAACAGACAACCTCAGTGACCATGGTGACATTGAAAGGGAGCGTAGCGCTCTGGCGGTCAGGGGTAATATGTTGGCACGAAGATTTGCTGGGTGTACTGACCAAGTGAAGATAACACTTTTTAAAGCTTATTGTCAGGGTCTGTACACCGGTAATCTTTGGATCAACTACTCGAAAAGGTCGCTGGATGTTCTACGCATCCAATACAATAATGTATTTAGTATTCTGTTGCGACTGCCTCGTTTCTGCAGTGCCTCAGAAATGTTTGCGGTAAACCATACCGATGGATTTCATGCCATCAGCCGCAAAAAACAGCCTCACTCCTGAGCAGAATAAGAGGCAGTCACAATAGCATCCTGAAAGCTGTGGCGGCAGACACTTCCTCACCAATAATAAGGCAATTTGTGAGAAGACTTATACCCTAGTCTCTATATCTCGTTATGTCTAGTTTGGTGGGTGGTCTTCTCGTGAATTCGTCTTTAGTTTTAAGTTACTAACAATAGTCTTTTTAAGTGCAACTGTTACTAACAATTTATGGATATTTTTTAGTTGTCCGAAATAAAATGTTTTATTATTATTATTATAAATAAATCTCCTAAATAAAAGTCTTAAAGTGAATCCTCAGCTGTAGACGGCATAATTTAAATTTTCTTTTGTTTTTTGCTCTGTTTTATGTTATGTTTTGTGTTATTTCGTGATATTTGTTCCGATATTTTTCGTACGAAATATTCTGAAAAATTAGGGGGAACAAATTTCCACACCTTGACGATTGTGACAACAGATCTGTAATTTGTAAAAATATCAAACATAATTTTAATTTGACGGGATACACCTTAAACTCATTCGCTGACAGTCAACGCACAGCTAAAACCGCTGGTTCTAAAAGAATGACATTTTACACTAGAGTTCCTTGTCGTCACGTCGGTCGCATCGTGGCACATTGCGACATCGTTTCGATTAAGAAAATAATGCGTTAGAATCGATTTGAAAGGAGTTTTATTAACGTACTAGAACGTTTGTTCTTGAACTTTTACAGAGGGAGAAGTTTTCGTAAGGCTTTTCCAGTGTTATATTCTCTAAGGTTTAGAATTATAAGCATTCGCAAGAAGGGTCGTTGCGCAACTCAATTCTTTTTTAAATGAGGACAACCGAGTTATCAAAATATAATTACTCCTTATTTTTATACTTAGTTAGCCAGCTGTTACGTCATAAATCAACACCAACCCTCCCGAAATATTTTCTAAATTCTTCAGACTTGATTTGGGCTTCATCTACGTTTACTTAGAACTGTTACTGTGTGTGTGTACTGGAGCACAATAAGTTTTTTTACGGTATACCAACATAAACCCTCTTGAAAAGTTTTCAGATTTCTTCAGACTTAGTTGAGTTTCAGCTAAATTTAGAAATATTCGTAAAGTCAAAGCAAACTCGAAAGTTGAAGCTTTGCATAACTCGACTCTATTTAAAACCGGCCAAGTGCGAGTTGGAATGAGTTGCGCAACATCGTTTGACGTTCACTTCAAAACTTGGTTGAAGCTCTTATAAGTTCGAAAACTTAAACGATAGGGTGGATTTTACCAGTGAAACTGTACGCGATCAGCACATTAACTAGGTTAAAGGGCTGTCAGTGTCATTATTATCTATGGAATATTCTTATCCTGCCAGCTCTTGAGCGCGTTTAAGATGTACTGAACGATTTTAGTTTAATTTGTGAAATCAGCACCTAAAGAACATCAAATGCGGCATCGGCGCATGATAGCTTAGTCAGCTTTCATAATACGACGACGTGCCGTGCATCGTACCACGATGCGTCGTCGTATCGTGACACGACATAGCAACGTGCGTATCGTGTGTATGTGTTTTGAGCTAAAATACGAACAGTGGCAGAGATCGTATTTAAGCAGATTTATGCAAATCGGAGTCCTCTAGAATCGTATATTTGCCATCATGAACGTCATCTTGCTACGCGTACGCGTTCGGATAAAACCGTCGGTCCGAGTGTTTCCGATGTCGAAATTACCAATCATAATTTCTCCATAAGATTATGTTACTATCGCTATGCTAAAACAATTGGTTGACTTTGGTTAATTAATCTGTATTTTACGTTATCGGTTGCTCGTATCTAAACATAATTATAACACCTAACTGCCGCCACCTTGGAACAATTGATTTTGAATTTTATTTACTACTTCTGATTTGTAGTTTATGTTTTAGCTATTATAAATGTCATAATATGTGCTATGCTAAAAAAATAGTCGACCTTTGTTGAATAGTTTTATTCTGGCTGCCTGTTACAGGTTTTCCCATACTTCTTGGCAATGTTCAGCCATGTCTTCTTTTCTTCGTTTATTACGGTGATCACATCGCTGCACCATTAAACCCCACAGATTTTCCATGTGATTCAGGTCAGGGGATTTAGCTGACAATGAAATCACCATTATGTCATGTCTGGATTGTCTGTCTGGTTGTCCTGTTACATGGGACTTAAAACGTAACTGGCGAAATGTGGATGTACTAGCTGTAGGTACACCTCTGTCCAACCCTTCGGGGAAACAAGGCGTGATGTTATGTTATGTCATGTCTGGATGTGCATCAAACCAGGTGCTGACAATCCTTGCTCGATGAATGGCACAATTTTCGTGGAACAAATGATTATTTTCCATTCCGTGCTGTGGATACACAATCCTTACAGGGGGAAGCATATTTCCAAAATGCTGATAATTATAGTTCACGGCATTTGCACGAGGCGGTAGTTGAACAAGCTCGCCTACACCTTCGGAGCTCATCCACTCCGCATATTAACATTTATCCTTCCCGATTCCCTATTTGGTATGACATGATCCACATCCTACCGTGTACTGTTATATCGCCATAAATGTAAACGACCATCCAGCGACCAGCATTATACTTTACAATACTTCAGATTATGGTTGATAGTGTGTTATCCAATTACTGACTGGACAGGTCCACTCATTCTGTGTGGTTCTTTCCTGAAAAGACCATTTCAGACATCAATCCACATCGTCTTCACATGACCTGACCAAGATTATGTCTGGACTTTAAAAGTGATCTGATTGTTGCCTTTCTCCTCAGAGTAGTCAGATAGGAAAAGCCGATCTCATCTAGTTTTTGAAATATGATTGACGTGTAAAAGTGTTTTTACAAACCTATTTACAGAAAATAAATCATTTATCATTTAGTGTGTTGGTGTCAGTGAAAATAAGGTATTAGTGTTGGTCTACTTCTTTCGACTTACAGGGAATCGAAATTTCATATGACGAATACCCAAAAACTACCTATTTACAAAAATTGGTACATTTTAGACACGGCTTTTACAAAAAGTATAAATGCTGTCTATTTAAATGATGGATATCGATCATATTTAATTAATTACTGCCTCGTTGGTGTAATGGTGGCAACAAGCGCTACAACTAGCATGAGGTCCTTTATGAGTTTGATTTCCGTGTCGGGCAAAGCACCATTGCAATTTGTTATTCCATCTGGAATTTCACATTAGAAATTATAAGTAGGTCTGCCTTACTCTTTGGGGAATTCGGGCGTGATGATTTCATGTTATTTTTAATTAGTTACCTTTATGTCAACACAGTTGCATGGAATTATCCTGTCACATTAAAAGAATATGTAGTAGGTAATTGTCACATTTTGAATTTTATGCAATAAAATTAAGAAAAAAGTATACATAATATTTGGTTAATGTAGTTTCCAGTGTACTCGTCTGCGTTCTTCACATAGGAATAATGTATACAAAATATTGTAAATCATTTTAAAAGAATAACGGTGATGTTTCTTGCCCATTCTTTTCCATACGAAACTACCTTTTGGAAGGGGCGACTAGAATCAATTCTATTTGAATGTAAATGTTGACGTTTAAAAGTACCTTTTACGTGCCTATTTGAAATAAAAGTTTTGACTTTGACTGTTTTAACATTCTTGCATAAAACGGAAACGTGCCCAGCGGACTGTCAGCATTGCCACGTTTCATGGCAATGATACTTCTTTTGCCAAAGAAAAAGCCATCCCCTAGTTATGAGAAGTGTCAACGAGCCGGCGAGAAATGTCCTTTTCTTTAAGCGACGTGCACTCGGGCCCCATGACCCGAGCGTTTCGGTCCCAAATGGCTCAAAACTGTAGTCCACAAAATCATCCCATAATCCAATTTTTTGTTTACAACGTCACCCCTTAATCATAATAACATTATTTAGATAGAGTGCTACCACTTTAATTTAATCAATTAATAGTCGCTACCATAAAAATATTAAAGCTGCCACTACATATCGAACACATGGTGTTGCAAGGCGTGAAATTGATTTATCTTTATCAGTAGGACAGCTGTAGGTACATCACGCCTTTTAAAGCGTTATAGGACATGCCATATGTGATATAGTGTTCTATTGGGGTGTAAATTGCTCATTTAATTCGTCTCTTTGTATGTTATGAGGTTGGATGTTATTGAATGTAATTGAGTGTATATATTCTTGCAAGCGATATTAATATGAAAAGTTGCCCACATGGTTCTCTATTCGATAACGATACAATTCGAACGATTTTTTAATAAAAGACACGGTTAACGTATATATTTTGTTTGGTTAAAATGCGACAAGTACAATTAGTGGATATCACTCATACATATTAATAAAAAAAAAACAAATACGAAATTTTGCGGCGTTTTTTTTTGCCTGAACCTACATTATGTGCAAAAAGGCGTTAAAAAAAGTCGGGAGTTGTCATAGGACACCAGATTGGAACGAATTTCCTTTCGCTGTATTTCATGTATTAAAACAGAGCCATCTAAGGTCTCAAATTTCAAGTGTCAAAAGGTTTTCTGCTTTTTAATGCATATCCAGTATAGTGTTAACGAGATTTTTAGTTTTCACAAATCTTATATGACTGTCGTAGCGAAAGTTGTTTAAAATGACGTGTAGAATCACTACGGATGCAGGTGACTTAATTTCCACCCTGTAACTTTGAAAACTTATTCTATCTCTGTCATTTTCAAACGATTGACTGAAACGAAAAAAGAATGACGGTTTAAATACGTTTAATGATAAACGCAATGTATGATTCTTGGTGCAGGCCGGCCTTAGTAGAAGCAAACTTTTAAAATACTGCTACTTATATCGTGTCAACAAGGATTTCAGTCAATCTAACTATACTTTTCAACACTATGTGACTACAATTTGGAAGCTATAAACCATTGAAGCGCTTTAGAACTCCCCCATGGGAATCCCATGTGTATGGATCCCATTGTATCCCATAACCAATTTACTAAGACCTACAACTACTGCTCATTTTTCCTTCCGTCGTCCTTCTTTGTTGGTCTCTAGAAGGGGGTGGGAGATCACGTTATGTTGGCGAATGTGTTTGCCATAGAATTGACACATTTTACCCCGAAACGTGTAAAATATCAGTAAGTTGGGGCGCAGTTAATGGAGTATGGTAACAAACAGTTGTCGTCACGTGCGCACGATTTCAAAGGAATTGTAAAATTAATGTGGTCTTTGTAAACTATGTTTGAAGGGGATGCACACGCCAACTCTGTATTGTATTTTCGGTTGTGAAATTATAACATTGGATAATGTTGTATGGTTTCCAAAAGAGCATTAATTTAAACTAATTCCATGAAATTTTAAAGAAATGATGGATTTAGATACATACGTCATGCCTACTACACATGAAATTTGGCACACGGGTAGACTAAACCATGTCTTTTGTCCTAGTAGTACCTACATTTAGACAATTTCCAACATCCACGCGAAAGAAGACGCGGGCAAAAACCAACCACATTACAAAGTACCTATCTACTTAGTTAATTCTCTTCATACGATTCATGATATATATAAGTTATGATATGACAATGTATAAATTAAGTTAGTTAGTAATTACTTATATACATGTGTTCAAAGCCACGTAGATCAACCAAGAACAATGTAGGAAGTTTTGACTGTAGTGCAGTAGTACACCTGTTGGCTCGTTTTAAGGTTCGAAACGTGTTTAATGTTTTGCTACGAAGGCATTTAAACTCTATGCTGCTAAACTCTCCGAACTGTAAGATGGTTACTCAAACTGCAAGGTGGATCCTCAGCTTCTTCTTCTTGGTCAAAGGCCTTCATAGCTTTATATACGATGTTCTTCCACTTCGCTCGGTTCTCAGCTTCTCTCATGGCGGTTGTGACAGAGAGTCCCGTGAGGGCGGTTACTTGGTCTGTCCAACGATTAGGTAAACGGCCACGAGGTCTTTTCCCATCTACCTTGCCCATTACCACCAACTTTTCAAGGTTATCTGGTTCTCGACGGGCAATGTGACCAAAGTAACCGAGAATCCTTTGGTAACAGATTTGGTAACAGATCGTGGATAGTCTATCTCTTATTCGAAGTTGATCGAGGATAGATTTGTTCGGTCTATTGGCAGTCCATGGTATGCGGAGCATTTTTCGCCAACACCACATCTCAAAAGCCCAGTATCTTTTTCCGATCTATTCCCCGAATCGTCCACGACTCTGAGCCGTAAAGGAATATCGAGAAAACCAGTGTCCGGACTAGTCTCATCTTGGTGACATTTGAGACTTTTCTGTCCTGCCAGATACGTGTGAGCTTACTCATCCTCTGCTATAGCCTGCCAAATTCTAATTTTAATGATATCGACGTACAAAGTTTGACGTTGATATGAAATTGATGATTATTATTCAGAGAAGATATAGTTCCTTCAGTCGCGAATCGCATTTTGATCAACTTAAAACGTAAAACGAAGCTAAAATTTACAAAAATCAAAGAAAATTTGAAAATGTGGAATGGGCAACTAGCTTCATCTTTCTGACTGACCGAACCCTTGCCAATTCAAAAGTGCCTGCAATTGGTTTATTTGAAGTAAATGTTTTGAATTTGTGTTTCAGATCGTAGTGATTGGTCAAACGATGTTGGATTTTATCAAGCTCACTCTAAACTAGCATCCTACATTACAACATTAAAGTGTTTTTTTGTAATGTCAAAATAATTCGGTTTTTATTAAATGTTTATGAAAGTATATTTTCGGTACTTATAAAAAAAACAATTATCATAGCGTGATGTTAAATAGAAACGTAAAAAAAATTGCTATCAAATGTACAAATATTTTTTTAAATCCGACCGTTTCTTCCAGAGATTACCTCCTACATACAGACTTACAAACAAATTTTAATATAAGTATAAATTAAATACCTCGTAAAGTGGGGCCACTCCGACGGAACGGCAGCAGGGTGTGGATGTGGAGCTAAGTCTTCTATGCTCCACTTCCTATCCTGCCCTCGGTGCCCAGAAACATGCAGCCAAAGTGACCTGTGCTCTGCCACCGATAACGCCGTGGAAGTAGCAAAGTTTTGAGCTAACAGTATTTTATCAAGTGTCCATGTCGTGCCATTGACACGAATCAGAAGAAGAAGAAGTATAGATTTGAAAATATCGGTCTATAAAAATAATAACTAATGTAAAGTACATAATGTAAGTATGTAATGTAGGTCATAACCTATTACAATATAATTATGTAGGTCAGATCGCACATTCATAATTCAGTCTATTTCCAAAGCGTGGTCGTTTTGTTACCAGTGTATAATAAAGCCATTAATTTCGGCCGCAATGGACATTAACATAAAGTGATTGTTAAAGCTAGGATAATGAGAATAATATCGATATTATTGACTAAAAAGAGAATTGCTTGGGGTTGCGAATTGTAGAATTATGGTTCTGGTTATTAGAGACTGCCGTTATTATTACTTTATTTTGATTTCTGTATATTTTTTTTAGGTTAAGCCTTCTTAGCTACGGTACATTTCAGTTAGGGGTCTAAGAATGATTTATCGATCTAAGCTCGAATGAATCGCAAAGTATTATAAAAAAGGGTGTGTGCTTATGAACACATAATAAAAGTGAAGTGAGACTGCCTCGTTGATCTAGTGGTCGCAAGAGCTACTAAGCTAAGCACGAGGTCCTTGGTTCGATTCCCAGGTCGGGCAAAGTTTTAATGGGTGTTTTTATGTAGAATTCTCAGTAGCAGTCCGGAGTCTGGATTTGTGCCCGGTTGATGGCAATAGGCTCGCCGCATATTACATGGGACCTAAACATAACTGGCGAAATGTGGATGTACTATAGGTATACTTCTGCCTAGTCCTTATGGGATTACAGGCGTGATGTTATGATAAAAGTGAATACTTACGACTGGAAACGAGTGTACGCGATTCAGCGTCACCGTCCCGAGTGGTTGACGGCGGTGACGGTTTAATGCCTAGTCACGAGATTCGGACGAAGTTACGGGCGATTCCTTCTACGTATCACTTAAGGACATAAGATTAATTTGGGTCCTCATTACGAATGAATGACACCACGGTGTGACAGTTGACTCCTACTGTGTGCGAAGTGTTTTTGCCCGTCCGAAAAAGATAATTCATCGGTTGTAGAGTTCACGCCGTTTCGAATTACTTTCAGACGGTACGGGCCCGTATTTTTATTGACGGACTTAGAGAGTAAGTCGTAGTCTCGAAAGCTACTCGACTCACAACTCTGTCGAGGAAACCTCATGGCGTGCTTCGGAAGACCCTCAAAATCGAAAATACTCGTCAGATTTTAAAAAAAATGAGGTCGGATCGAATGAGTGTGAGTCGAGGTGATACGTCGCGAATACGAGTACGTCAATGTTCAATAAACTTTTCAAAAGACTAAGAAAATCTGATAAAATATTAGTGTATCGCTTAAAACTCTGTGTCGACGGTAGTCAACAAGGAGTACATACCTCATACTTTACATTTGGTACTAGGGATGATGATCATCATCCCTAGTACCAAATGTATTGAATATGAGCATATGAAAAATGTTCGAAAAAAAAATGTAATTTCAAAGAAGGTATAGTGAAAATGAGATAATTGAAAAAATCTGTTAAATCGAATCTAAACGCTTTAAAAGTTTTTGAAGGGGGTCATTCTCGTCCTTGTCGCGCGGTACGGGCAATGTATGGCGATAGTATGAAGTTACATAGTCGTGACGTCACTTCTACGATAGTGCTGTTCTTGTCTAACACATATCTTAAAACGTTTATTATAACTTGTTTTTTTTTAGCTTTTACACTTTTTATAATATCGTTTGCACTATTTAGAAACAAAAAAAAAATTGTGATAAAAAAAATTGTCATCATCCGTAATTGGTTTTTCAACTCAAACTCACTTCTACTGAAGAAAATGTTTGAGATGTGGAGTAAAATTGCAACAACGAATATCAAACCATCTAATGTTGAGATCTCAAGTCGAGGAAATCATGAGTTTTTGACTTAGAATGCACTGTTTTATGCAGAAATAGCGCAAAGTGCGCTTTAGGAAGTTTTCTCTAAAAATACGGGAACACCAAAACGCCAAAGTACTTTTCAGAAAAGCAACCTTATGTTTTCCAAGTACCTACCTTATTTATCAATTCTTGCCTTGCTTACAAACTTTGTTTGTATTGAATTTGTACTGCAAAATAATAATTCCGGCATGTGCAAAGGGTGCACACTCCCGTTATTCTGCCAAACCAAAAGTATATCGATATGTTGTGTGTGTCGAATTCCGAACACGTGTGTGGCAGTGCCAACCGTGATTGGCAGCACAATGCTTTGATCGCACCCCAATTTTTGTTAATTTTTTTTGGTTAAAAGCGAAAAATCTATTAACCATTTTTTTATCGAAAGTGATGTGTATTTAGTATTGTTATGTAAATATTTTGCGACACAAAGGGATGCAGTTTCGATTGTGTGGTGCATTTTTTTGGCTTTTGATACAGGGTAGTTAATTGCGTAGTCAGTCAGTCAGTGCAGTGCTATAAATTTTAAGCGAATTATATGGTTATAATGTGAAACCACGCAAGGTCCATTGTATCTGTCATTTTGTCGTCTACTCTTCCGTACACAAAACTCGGTGATGCAAGGCGTGCAGGAAAACTTTATATAGAGGCATTCGCTCACGGGCTATATGTATGAATACAATCATCTATACCTACATATTATTAATTAAAGTAGTTTTTCGTCTATGCCTGTGTGATCGCGTTGTTCTTTTAAACTACGCAACAGACAACAGGCCATCATGTAGAGAATTTAGTCCAGAAAGTTTACGTGTTTAATGTATTAATATTAAACTTACGTATTGAACAATTGTCATTGTTTTGTCAGGTCGTAAAAACCGTGCGGAGCACTAGCGACACTAGCTTTGCTCTAATGTTTGATAAAGCGTGAATCTGTCATGAAAAGAAAGGCTATATTGTGTACTATTTGGTTAGTTGCATGCATGGGTGTGTCCACATTTGGCGAATGCGCCGCTCGGGAGCTGCTCGTGCGCTGCACCCGTGCATCTCAAGTTCGCCCGCCTTTCCTGCGCCATCGCCACCCGCGCGCCGGCGAACGGCGCGAACGGCGCAACAAAAGCCATACACGTGCGCCAAGCGCGCTGCACGTACTTCCGTATACAGTATGAAACCGAACGAAACTGCACTCACTGTGGACACACCCTAAGCAAATAATCTTTTACATAATATTATTTACCGTAGCCTTCTCTTTGTATATAGATATGAGCGCCGATGGCCAAATCCACGCGGCGGCGGCGTGCCCTGAAAATTTCAACAGCGGCGGCGGCGTCGCGGCGGCGCGGCGCCGGCGTGGCCTTAGATATTTTTTATTAGGGAGAGATTTCTCAAAAAAAAACTCGAAAGGTAACCATATTGTTGTTACCAAAAAACGCTTTTTTTATCATTTTTATAAGGGAACTTATTGGTTAACTACAATTTTAGTCTTCTAAATAATTGGATATCACGTTTACTGAAAAATAATCATTTTCTGAGCGTTTTTAAATCACAGCACTCTCTATCTTTATAATAAAAACAAAAAAACAGGAAATATTTATAAACCATTGTCAAATATCATCATTGTAAATTCTATATACTTGGAAAATATAAAACAATCATATAAAATTGCACACTGCACAAAATACATTTTCACCAAGAACAGTCCTTCGTTTTCCGTTTACTTCTACCGCTAGTTGGCCCAATTCTGTCCAGCAAAAACTACGTTTTATGTTTTGAGGAAAGATTTTTCATTGAGGTCACATGCCTAAATATTCTTTTTTTCGTTTATAAACATCCATACCGAAGACATCCCGGACGTCAGCTTGTACGAGATTAGGATGGCTCTGAAGCATCTCAAAAACAATAAGGCGCCCGGTTATGACGGAATTACGGCTGAACTCCTAAAGCCGGCGGAAAACCTGTTATTAAGGCCCTCCAGAAGCTGTTTGATTCCGTCATACTCGAGGGCAAAACGCCGCAGGCATGGAACAGAGGTGTGGTGATACTTTTCTTTAAGAAGGGCGACAATGCCCTTCTTAAGATTTATCGGCTCATCTCACTTCTGAGCCATGTCTGATGTCAAGAGTCATCACGAACCGTCTTGCGCGCATGTTTGACGACTTCCAGCCTACCAAACAAGCCGGATTCTGTAAAGGCTTTAGTACCGTAAACCACATACTTACGCTGCGGCAGGTTATACAGAAGACGGAGGAGTGTAACCTTCCTCTCTGCTTAGCGTTTGTGGACTACGAGAAAGCCTTCAATTCGGTCGAGACATGGTCTGTACTGCAGTCTCTTCAACGGTTCCAGATTGACTATCGGTACATCGAGGCGTTGAAGTGGCTGTACGGAAACGCCACTATGTCAGCCCGACTCCAGGACCAGACCTCAATACCTATCCTTCTGCAGCGCAGTGTGAGACAGGGAGACGTTATCTCTCCGAAACTGCTGCACTGGAGGATGTCTTCAAGATTCTGGACTGAAAAGGGGTTGGCATCAACATCAATGGCGAGCCCCAGCTTTAAAAAAATGTAGTGTTGCAAGCTTTAATTCAGTTCACATTTGTATGTATAAATAAGTTTTTATGTTTACTTCCTTAAAATCTGGCAAGTGAAATTTAAATTCGAATTAAATTATTAAGGCTAAATAAGCATACACACCTACAATATGGAATGGATATGGGCGAGAAAAATAAATACGAATCGATCGACAAAAAAAAAATGATAAAATAAATCAAAATTTCTTTGGAAAAATTTCTTTCTATTGAAAGCACGGCTAGATTAACCAGTCGTTCTTGACCCATTGTAGATCGAAGCTATATTTTTATTGGTTTAAGTTTCGAAAAACTCCTCTCGCATGATGCAACCGAGATGCAAATGGTCAAGAAGTATTGAAGTATAAACGATATACAGGTTAACGATTCACTAAAGTCCCATTTTATAATAAAATGGGACTTTAGTGAATCGTTAACCTGTATTAATCCGTATTAACCTGTATTAACCTGTAAAATTGAAGGATTTCTTGGGCTCTCCTTTTGGCAGCAACATCCATACTCGTATCGGTGGCTTTTACATGCCTGCGGTACCTTTTTATTTCTTGGAAAACTTTCTCCTTGTCAAATTCACCATAAATTTGTATCAGATTGTCAACTGCTACAGCCAGAGCGTCATCTGAAGCTTCTAGCATAAACTTTATTTAAAAAATTTGGAAAATATTATTGATTTGTTTCATGACCCCGTATCGTGTCGACGATTCTTGTATAAATCGGTCTATGCATTCATACATTGACCGACGTATTTCTTCTTGAATTGATATTCCAGCATCATGAGCTGATTCACCCGGCATCGTTCTTTTAACCTTCCTTCTTCGTCGTTTCTCGATGTTGATGTCCATGTCATTGCATTCTTTATGCCAAAGTTACAGCATTGTCTACAATCGTGGTTCGTTCGGTCATTAAATACTCATTCAAGGCATTTAGTTTGGTGATTCCTGTATCCAGAGTCATTTTTGGAGACTGCAAATATTGTTGAACTAAATTTACTTCCCCCAGTATAGAAAGCCAGAATTGTATATAGGTTAGAAATTAAAAATCACAAACAGCCGGCAGGAGCGGGCTTGCTCCTGAACTTGTATTTACATTTGCTTTTGTTGGATCTCGAAAATGTTCCAAACTACTCACAATTGTCTCTATGTTTTCTTTTACAACTTTTACCGACTCGTAATGCGTTTTCTCTTTCAGCTATTTTTTTGTCCAGTTTTCTCTTTCAATTATTGCCATCTCTGTGTAGATGACGAAAAGAACGAATATAATTTCTCTACTGTTCCAAAACACGTGACGCTGGAAGGAACGCATGCAAATGCATGAACTCCACGAAGATTCAAGGAATGATTAGAACAAGGTCTGAACAGTGCCTTTGCATTTATTTCTCGGATTTTTCGTTGCACCCCTCCATGGACACCTGACATTGACGCGGCATTGTCATAACCTTGAGACCTACACAACGCAATATCCAGTCCATCTTTTGGCAGCTGTTGCTGAATGTGTTTTGACATATCCTCAGCAGTTTTTCCAGACATTCAAAAAAACCCAAGAAAGATTCTCGTACTTCCACAATGTCATTCTCTATAGGAACTAATGATTTTACTCATTTGGACTAAATGAGTAAAATCATTAGTTTTATTAGGCTTAATAAAATATTTAGTCTCATTTAAATGTGAGTAAAACCACGGAAAAGTTAAACAACGTTAGGTTCCCAAAGTGCTTTCACCTGGTCTTTCTACAGATTCAAAATGTCCGTCCATGTTTTGAAATATTTCACTGCCCTTTTCGATAATCGAAATTCTGATACGCTCTGGCACAGGTATTGGCCAATGTGCAGCATCAATGGATGATAAGAACTCTAATTTAGAAGCGACGTATTCTTCGGCTTCCTCAATATTTTTCTTTAATTTTTTTTTTTATAGCCCTGTATTTCAGTGTCAGTCACGTCGGAGTTTTTTTTAATATCACATTTAGTGGAATTTTCACCTGATTGCTGTCTCAATATCAATGATTTGTATATTAGATCCCGATTTAACAGTTTGATTAATTTCTTCGGCAACGACACTTTTCTTCTCTTCAGAATTCGAAAGGGATTTGGATAAAAATCCAGCCAAGCGATTTTGCCTCGTCAGTCTTCGTTTTTTTTAGCTTCCGTTTCTGAGAGCCAGATGGTTGAATCCTTTTCACTAAAAATAATGACATACTTAAATAAGAAACTTTTATAATAGACAGCTTAATTAAACCTCATTATTAATTTGACGTTATAGATATACAAATGTACAGAGATTTGCCATGTTTAGTCTCACGATGAGAACAAGTACATACCTAGGTCCCAAATATACGTGCACTACAAATAAAATAAGGACTATTCGCGAAATGCAAGAACTGAAGCAATGTATAGATCGCTCCAAACTTCTAGACGCCTCTGATATAGCTCGCGTCAACTTCAGAGGCGTCTAGAAGTTTGGCGCGATCTATACTCTTAGGTGCATATTGACTAGAAACTATGGATTATAATTTGTAGGCTAAATTATACGAAGAATTACTTACTTTTTCCAAATACTCGAAAATGCACTAACTCAACTCTGAACTCATTTACTTTTATACCGCAAAAAAAAAAAAAAACACTATTACACTTTTTAATGAAATCACAATGAACGAATGAGATCGCGTTTATTACTTTACAATTTGAAATAGGCTTATCCGTTCGCGAAAATATCAGTACACACTAATAAACTATTAAATATCAACGTTATGATATTTAATATATTTTAAATGAGGCCAACCAATGTTGATTTTTCGACGTAAATAGAATGTAGTGAATGTAAATGTAGGCGTACAAGAGTGAATTATTTGTACTTCATTCATTCAGGGATTCCTGGGGAAGTACCCGCTACAAAGACGGAAATTCCCCCAGCGTCGTCCCCAGCGGACGGGTTCAGCAAAGTTAAAAGAATATTAGTACCGCGTAAAACGTCTAGATGGCTGTGGTGTTTTGATCTTGATTAAATGACGTAGGTACTAAGCACATTTTTAAAGTCTTGGTTAGGATTTGATCAGGGGAACGCGGAGGCATTTGGGGGCCCCCAACACAGGACGCCCGGGGCGGGCTGCCCCTTCCGCCCTCCTGTTAGTCCGCCACTGACATCACTCACTGACGGTTCGCTGACGACATAGTAGTCATGGCTGAGACCATGGAGAACCTCAGTGCAATGCTCGATGACCTCAGATGAGCTTAAGGTCATGTCAACAGCCCATGTAACACCCACTCTCATGAAGATCGGAGACGCTTCACTCGAACTCGTGGACGAATATGTTTACCTAGGACAAATTGTCCAGTTAGGTAGGTCCAACTTCGAGAAAGAGGCCACTCCGACTCGGCTGGGCAGCGTTCGGGAAGCTACGCAAGATCTTCTCGTCCCACATACCGCAGTGTCTCAAGACGAAAGTCTTTGACCAGTGCGTGTTGCCAGTGATGACCTATGGGACTGAAACGTGGTCGCTCACAATGGGCATTATCAGAAACATGAAAGTCACCCAAAGGGCAATGGAGAGGGCTTTGCTTGGAGTTTCCCTACGTGATCGAATCAGAAATGAGGAGATCCGCAGGAGAACCAAAGTAACCGACATAGCCCGAAATATTGGCAAACTTAAGTGGCAGTGGGCACATTGCTCGCAGAACAGATGGCCGATGCGACCAAAAGGTTCTGGAGAGGCGACCGCGTACCGGAAGACGTAGCGTTTGAAGGTGGACCGATGACCTTGTGAAGGCCGCAGGAATCCGCTGGATGCGGGAAGCACGGCGATGCTTCGGGGAGGCCTATGTCCAGCAGTAGACGTCTTTCGGCTGAAATGATTACGATGATGATGAAACATCAATAGTAGTCGAAGTTGCTGCTATTGTTATCACCACACAACAACACGTTCACTAGGTGAAAATGGTGAAATATTCGACTCGACTGAGTGAGCGACGAGCGTAGCGAGGCGACATTTTTTTTTTTTTTTTTGTTCCCGGGGTTGAAAATCCTCATCGATGTCCTCCGCCCTGGGGCAGGCGGAGGGGTCTGTCAGACTCTTACTGCTAAAAACCACCCCGGTGTTCCATCTCACACCTACGCCGGGGTCGCGGGAACACATAATTCTTCCGCATCCCCGGCTGGTGCCGGCCCGCTTGCGCGGACCCGTCTCGGGCGGGGGAGTGAGGTGTACTCTCTCCGCAACGTCTGTTAGCGGCGCGCGCGGAACACTACGCGCACCGCCTTCTCGGGTCCTGATGTTGGGGGGCGACGGATGTCCCCGAATCCGTCGCCCCTGGACCCATTTAGGGGGGCCGGAAGAGGAGGGAAGGCGTTGTCCGCACTCCTCCGACGCCCGGTGCGTCTGCTGCGGGTCGGGTCGAGAGTCGAGATCTCTCTCTCCCTTTCCGCAGCCTCCTTCTGCGAGATGACCGTATCGCAGAAGGAAACCACCGCGTCCCAGGACTCGACGCTGCCGACCATCGAACTCACTACGGTCGGCAGCCACAGGTCACTGCCTACTTCTGAGATGAGGGCACGGCTCGGCTCACCGGGCGTCCGGCTCCCTGTTTATGCGACACAGGTACTTCCCGAAGCAACCATGCCCCGAGAGCACCTGCGTCGCCCGAAACGTCAGGGAGCCGTGCCTTCTCCCGAGCCAACGGTCGAGCACTGGGCGTGACAGCCTCACCCGCCATTCCGCCACCAGGACCTCGCGGAGCTGCAACCGACGCTGCTCAATATGCTGCTGCATCGGTCGCTCGCCCCGCTCCCGCGCTGCCTCGCGCCACCGCTACAGTGACGCGAGCACTTTCGCCTCCAGGTCCCAAGGCGGTGATCCGGCCAACGCACAACCCGCCTCGAAGGAGATCGTGCGATACCCCCGAATGACTCTGACGGCCATCACCCGCTGCGGCTTGCGCAGGACAGCTATGCTGCCGGCCGTCAGGTCAGACGCCCAGATCGGCGCTCCGTAGAGCGCCATGGATCGCACGATCCCCATATAGAGCCGCCTACAGGCGGCGCTCGGGCCCCCCAGATTGGGATGTAGCGTAGCCAGCGCCCCGGCCGCGCCCAACAACTTGGGCGCCAGCCGCCGGAAGTGGGGCCCGAAGTCCCACCGGCTGTCGAGCACCAAGCCCAGATATTTCATGGTGGGCTCGACAGCGATCCGGACCCCCCCGACCACAATGTGTGATCTGGCCGGCGGCGCCCGTCGGGTGCCATGAAACACCATGGCCTTCGACTTGTTGAGGGCCACCTCCAGGCCGAGGCGCCGTATGCGGCTCACCGTCAGTGAGAACGCCGCCGTCGCGAGCAACGCTGCCTCCCTGTGCGAACTCCCCCGGGCCGTGACTAGCGTGTCGTCCCCGTAACACGTCAGGTCTGCGCCCGGCGGGAGCTCGCCCCTCAGCACCCAGTCGTACCCGATGTTCCACAGGAGCGGTCCCACGACCGATCCCTGTGGAACACCGTACGACACCTGGTGCTGGTTTCCGCCATCGCGTCCCATGTAGGTGACACACCTCCCGGCTAAGTAAACCCCCACGATGCGGCGGAGGTAGAGAGGCACGCGGTGGTACCGCAGTGCCTCCCGTATGCAGCTCCAGGGCAGGGTGTTGAAGGCGTTGGAGATGTCCAAGGACACCGCCACCACCACCCCGCCCCGGGACACTGTTACCTCCGCCAGGACAGGCCAACTAATGCGGCCAGGCCGCGCGTGCGAGCGGGAAAGCAAGGTGCGACTCATCGCGACGGCGCGCCGCGTGCTCCGCTCGGCAACGACGCGTCGACATGAACTCGCGGCGACGCCGGCTCACCAACGCGGCGCTCATATCTTTTGTACACGGTTTTATAAGTAACAAGTGACCCACATTTGCTTCAGACGGGTCTTGGTTATATTGATTGCATGCTGTCAAAATATCAAGGTTTTATACATAAACCTACCGGAAGAAATTGAAAGCAAAAAGTAAGTACGAAATGTATTTTATTTGGGACACGCACAGGAAATATAAACAGTAAAATAAGGAGCATAGAGAACTAAAAAACTCAACATTTAAATAAATTCTCTAAATTATATTGAAAACCTCATCAAAATCAGTTGATTACTTACGTAGAACAACGCGGTCTCATAGACAGACAGAAAAGCGACTGATACTTACTTTGTAAGGTAACATACCTTACAAAGTAAGTATCAGTCGCTTTTCTGTCTGTCTGTGAGACCTGTAAATAAATGATTTATTATTATTATTACTTCATCATATGATTTATTTGCTGAAGCTCTAATAGGTTGTCTTGTACACCCGCCCTAACGTGTCTTCATTGATTGCGACTCTACAACTTGATAACTTATGTGCCACATATAACTGTTCCAGAAACCATTTAGCTTGTGGGGATTGTAGCGATAATGAGTTTCTGTCGCACCCTCAACATAATAAACGTCCATTACATTCGTATTATCATAGACTGTTGGATCCCACGCTGATTTTGGAAACGATAAATATTCTTAATATTAAATGTACCGAATGTTTATAATGTAAGCCGCCCTCAATTTTTCTGGTCTATCTTTTGTATAATCGTATACGTGGGACACTCAGAAAGTTTTGCTAAAATAAAAACAAAAGTTCTTCAAGTTTTTTTTTTTTAATTTTTCGAAGTAGGTACTCTCCACTAGTCTCTATACAAAGTTTCATGCGTCTCTTCCAGTTTTCCAAACACTTTTTCCAGTCCGCAGTAGACACCTCATTTACAGCCTGCTCGAACGCTGACAGCGCAACTTCCGGCGACGAAAATTATATACCTTTGAGCTTTTTTTTTTTGGGATAAAAAAAAGTCGCACGGTGCTAGGTCAGGGCTGTAAGGAGGGTAACCAAGGAATTTGACAGGCGTGCTGTCCAGGAAGTCCATCGTTTTGAGCGCGGTGTGCGAAGGCGCGTTGTCGTGGTGGAGAAGTAGCCCGCGGAGCCCTGTGTTTGGTCGCTTGTTGCTCACAACAGAGAAAACTTCTGCCAACCATTTAGTAGTCTAACATTCAGCGTTGACGCTTCTTTGGTTCCGTAAAGGAATTGACAGCAAGTAGCCAGTCAAATTAAAAAAGCTCGCGCTCAAAATCTTCCCCCGCTTTTAGATCGCTTTACTTTGGTAGGCGTTGATTCGTTTTGAAACACCGAAACCGTCGACTGGCGTTTCGTTTCTGGATCGTATTGATAAATCCAAGACTCATCCTGTATAGATGTCGTAAACACGCCGAGACGAGCCTGCTTTAAATTTGTTTATCAAATCACGACAACATTCCACCCGGGCCTGCTTCTGAGCTTCGGTGAGGTTGTGCGGCACCCAGCGTGAAACTATCACCTCACGCGAAGATGCAAATCTAGAATTTCGTGAAGGCTTCTTTATCCAACCTGCAGTGTGTGCTGAATCTCTTGTTACGTAACTTGCCTATTGTTTGGATTAAATTTTTCACTGCTAGCACGTTTTCTTCCGTAACAGCCGTCAAAGGGCGACCACTTCTTTCTTCATCCCCCAAAGTTAGTCGACCGCGCTTGTATTTGTTAAACCAACGATACATGGTTGCCTTGGAAGGGCCATCATCCATGAATGCCATTTGAAGTCTATCGTACGAGACACGTTAATTTAAATTAGCTCGCAAACAATGTGGAGGGAAATTTTGAAATTGGAACTCACCTATTTTTACTTACAAATAATAATATTTTCAAAATAGGCAGACTATTACCAGCCAGTCTCTCATACATAAAACTTTTTTTTCTCAATTCTTTCTGGGTGGCCTGGTAGATTAATTGTGTAACCAGTTATAGTTGCAGCTTGCAAACATTGGAGTTAAAATATATATAACTCGTTGCGCTCCGCGGTTGCACCCACCAAAGTCTCGATCCCATGGCATTTTGAGCATGAAACATCCCAAACAAAAAAGTTAGTCAACTCAAAAAAAACCTCTAAACTCCAGCTATCTAAATTAATCCAGTACATTTAATAAAAAGCTGGATACTTTCTTTATTGATTGAGCTGATACGTAATCCCCGAGCTTGGACCATTAATCTATCAGGGGGATCTCGCCGTCGCGAATCTGTCGATGAGATTAATTTTGCAGAGCCGATTTGGTTTCTGATAACAGAAAGATTATAATTAGATACTAATATATATATATATACTAAAGATAATAATTATAATCTTTCGTTGTGGCGAAATTAAAGTAATTCCTATTTAGGTACACCACAATAATTCATTGGATAATCTACAAAGTTTTTAAATATTGCAGCAATGTGTTACCACACACATTTACACAGTATTATAGAACACAAATTGTAGGCAATCAAATTAATGGTTGTTGATAAAAGTTATTTTTGAAGCTGACTGTACTATCTATTATATGTAGTCTGAAGACCAATTCTCGTAATTAAAAACAATCAAAATCAAGTCGCAATCCCATCTCAAAGACCTAAACGTCAAAACCTTGTCAATAATGTAGGGAAATTGTTGCTATTTTAGACAGATTGAGACATATTAGACCGTGAACGTTCGTAATTCGGCAATATATACCTACTAGAATAATAATACAAAATAGTAATAGATAAATCTTGTAGACGTAAGCCCTAACTCAACAAAAGTAAAAACTCGTAACGATACTTTAAGCAGTATTAGTAAAGAAAATGTTTTATGTCTTCGTTTCAATCTTGCCAAAAACACAGACGGTAATTTGTCTGTAATTTGGATTCTATGTTTAAACTTAGCAAGTTACTGTAGTTAAACGGTGGAACATAAAAATTAAATATAATGAATCTGCTGCACGAATGCAAATTTTAAGTGCGAAGACAACTTTAATACAAGTTGTAATAATTCAATTTGACTACACTTTCTTCGAAAAAAAACATGGAGCACATCTTTTTTGCTGGGGGCTCGCAGAAAGGAACTAGGAGACAACAGAATGTGCAACATAACAAACTTATAATGTTCCCACTGCTGGGATACAGGCCTCCTCTAAGGAAGTGGTCTTTAATCCACAAAGCGGGCCCAGTGTGGATTGGTGAATTGTTACATTCACTGCTGGTTTCCTCACGAAGTTTTCCCACACCGATTCGAGAGCAGTGGTGATGAAATAATTATAGAAAGCAGAGTGTCTGCCTGGGTTCGAATTGCCGACCTCTACTCGTAAGTCACGACCGTTTCCATTGGGCCACCACTGCTCACCCACTGGGCCACCAATGCTCAATGAATGTGCAGCACCAACCTGTTATTTAAAAAAAACAGGATTCCGATAAACAATTATTCTTTCTTTTCTTTCTTTGTATTATTCACAGTCATCAGACTTGGCGACCAAATTTCAGGCTACTAGTCTTAAACAGCATTTACATATGTTTTTGTGGGATTTGTCACAAAATGGTGAAAGAAAACATCGTGAGGAAACCCTCATGTCCTTGAACCAAAAATTCGAAGACATGTGACGTCTGACCCGCACTGGGCACGAGTGGAGGATTACGGCCGACTCCCTCTCATATTGACACGGCATGTATAAGGTATTGTAGGAAAACCCTGACTTAATTAGTAGCTTTGAATATCACCTGCCTACCTTCCCAAAACATTCAAGTAATCAAATAAACTCTAGGTGTGCTTACCTGAAAGGAAATAAGGATGAGAAATACTTACCTATAAATAATGTCAGTACTTACCTATACCGTGGCGTCAGTCTAGGTAACTGGCAGAGTGTTAGAAAACTTAAGAAGTACTTGATGTTTGCGCAATTTGCGCTGTATCTGTTCTGCCTACGAATTATTTATGCTGGAGCAAGCTACATATATGCGAAGGACAAGAAAGTTTTTTTTTCTTCACTTTCCTACCTAGGCATTTAATAACTACTGAAATAAATATTGACACAATTGAGTTCTCTTTTACATTGAAAGTTAAAATAATAATCCCAAGATTTCCTCGACCATAGACGGTACAGATAAGCACAAATCTGAATTGATTGAAAACTATCAGACATTTAACCCATCAGTTTTATTGATAAAAAACAGTATTTTTTAACGATCAGGATCTTACTGCACTGTTCTTGGTAGTGTGAACTAATATTATAAACGCGAATGTGAGTTTGTTTGTTTGTTTCGCTTTCACGGCTAAACGGCTGATACGATTTTGATGAAATTAGGTAAGGGGATACTTTGAACCCTGAGAAAGGACATTTTATCGACATATACCACGTGGGCGATGCCGCGGTCGTAAGCTAGTATTATTATAATATGACTTTTACATATTTTAAGCATTATAATTTATTATGAACACAATACTCTCAATATCGAAGATGTTTTCATTAAAAAACGCACGCAGTGCGGTATAGAAAGTTTACGCTTATATACCTATGAAGAAAATGAGATACAATTTTTCTTATGTTTCTTTCCAATACCGAAAAGGTGCTTTTTGCACTGGATGTCAAAGGGTCTCCAAAATATAGGAAACCAACTAGTTTAAAGACCAATGTTTAAATATACTTTCATATACGGCCAATTACAAAGCAGTTTGATGAATTTTTATGTGGGAGTACTATTAGGTATACTTTTGCCGAACTCTTTGGAGAAAGCAGGCGTGATATTTGTGTTTTGTTTACATCGCTTTTACTTCTGAAAAGCTACACCCTTCAAGTAAATAAGTATTATCATTGAGAAACATAACATCACGCCTTGTTTCCCCGAAGGGTTGGGCAGAGGTGTACCTATAGTACACCCACATTTCGCCAGTTATGTTTAAGTCCCATGTAATAGGGGGCGAGCCTATTGCCATATACCGGGCACGAATCCAGACTTCGGGCTGCTACTGAGAAATTCCAGATAGAAAATCCCAATAACACGTTGCCCGACTTGGGGATCAAACCCAGGACCTCATGCTCAACAGTAGCGATTGCGACCACAAGAAATCCTTACTGATGCATAATCACAAAAGCTGACTGAGCTTGCTACAAAATTTGTCAAAGACCAACAATATCATACAAAATGCTTCGACATTTTGTATGATATTGTTGGTCTTTGTACATTTTCAGTACTTTCATAGAAACAATAAAACCACAACAAAAAATTCGCTTCGTTAAAACAATTGATTATTGTTGCTAAAACAATCAGAGTGATGTATAAATACCATGTAATGATACTACGCAATAGAGTTGTGTACATTATAAATCATCATTTCAGCCAAAACACGTCCACTGCTGGACATAGGGCTCCCCTAAGTACCGCCACTTCGACCGGTTCTGTGCTTCCCGCATCCACTCCAGAACCGTTCGGCCCCATTGGCCATCTGTTCTGCGAGCAATGAACCATGCAATTCTTAGGGCTATGTCGGTCGACTCGGTTCTCCTGCGGATCTCTTCATTTCTGATTCGATCACGTAGTCTCGAAGGGCATAGCCCCGTTATAAATACTTAGCAGTAAACCTAAACTTTTAAAGACAGGCTATGAAAATGACGATCTCACGAGTTATTATAAAAGACGTAAAAGTCGTCGGCGCCGGCGTCGTTTTTAACTTAACTAAAGCTGCTGATCTATTTTAAGTAAAGTGATGTTTATGTGAGTATTCATTCCACCTGATGCTAGTGATAGATACTATTGACAGCTCACTTCACGTAAGTTTTCACGGTGAGATGTTTACTCATCCTCTATGGAAAAGGGAGGATTCTCCTTGATGTCGGGACGTTAATTTATGCTAGTTGCGCCGTAAACTCTGCTTGCGCGATGCAGGATTCTGCGTGACGTCAGTGTGATGCGTAGTTCGCATGTGGCGATGCAGATAACCACAAGATTTTTACATTAATATGAACTCATACAATAAGATGACCCCACAAAAAAACGTCATCAAGTTAATTTATTTTTTGTTTTATCATGTTTTTATATCGATACCCATCTTATCTGCGGAGTTTCGCTAGCTAATTTATCATATAGCCTTCAATTCATAGTCGAGCCGATCAATACAACATTACTTAATTCACTATCAACATTCCTACAACCTATCAGTAGGTAAGCCTAATGCTGGTTAGCTAGAAGGCCAATAATTCACGAGACTATCGGCCGCCTTCAACAAAATAGGCTCTAGATACGAGTTGATTTGCTTGAAAGCTTAACTGTATCCAATGTCTGATGGCTTGTATATAGCCTTAGGGATAACTATGTATATAGACTAGTATTGTCGCTAGGTGTTGTGTGTAAGTCTGCAGGTATGTAAAATTGTGTTAACATTTTGTAAGAAAAAGGCAATAGGAATGATGTCTAATATCAAAAATGTTAGTAAACATAATGTAATTTCAACGAATCTGTTAAACCGATGTAAATATGAAGAAGAGCTTTAAAAGTTTTTGGAGGTGATTATTTCCGTCCTTGTCGCGCGGTACGGACAATGTACGGCGCTAGTATGAAGTTACATAGTTGTTGAAGTGAAGTATCAGTTTCAAGTTTCACTCGTCACTTCTACGATAGTGCTGTCCTTGTCTATCACTTATTTTAAAACGTTCATGACTTGGCATTTTTATAAGCTTTTACACTTTTTGAAATATTGTTTGCACTATTTGGAAAAAAACATTTTTAGAGATAAATATTAAAAAAATGGTCACGTTCCCTATTATGGAGGAAGTATGAAATAACATCTTAAAGCTGCTCATGTCCCATTGTCCGCTTAACTGATAGGCCGCAACTTACCTACTCCTGACAGATCGGACTCGCGATCGGAGGCCTCCGGAGACCGCATCGGTTGCGACGGTTTCCACGGCCAGTCGATCTGGCTTGGCGCGATCTGGCCTGTGAGAAGGCGGGCCGTGGGACCACAGCTTTAGACCTATTCTGTAATGAGTTAGCAAACTGATCAATAGTTTCCCATTGAGAAGTGTTTATCTTTGTTGATTTTTCCAAACCTCAATGATAAAGTATAGGAAACTAAGTATTTCTAAACATATTATGGATCTGCCCATCACTGACCGTTTATTAAACGGTATTATTGCTGTAATCATCAAGCTTGGCACAACTGTTTAATTTAGTGTTTCGCTACAATACTTACATATATTACACCTACTCTTCTTAGTTCTAAAATCAGGTAGACAATTCAAGACTTCCGCCGTCTTGAATTGTTAAGCAAGTTGTATATCATCGTGAGTGAAATGTGTGCTGTTAGCCAGCTCAACCCCCTCCCCTTTCCACCTTAAACTCTCCACAAGTCGTGATGGCAACCGAACACTATAAAGTTATTGTAATTCAATAAGTCTCGATACTAACTTGGAAATGGCGATACATCAAATTATATCTGAAATATTGAGTTACAGACATTTAAGTGATGCTACTTTTGTAATTCCGAAAACAATGGAAAAGAAACGAGATTCGTGTGTAGATAAAACATTGTTTTAATAATGGCAACAGCACAGTTCAAGAACAGCAGTGGCTTATAAAAAGTTATCCGGAATCTCCTCCGTCTAATCTAAAGCAACCATTTGTCGGTGGTAAGCCTATTTCAAACGCGGTCGTAGGGACACAAATGATGCTGAACTCTTTGGTATTCCAAATGAAGCAGTGACTCAACAAAACATCAACGGAACAGAAGATCGGAAGGTTAATGGGTGCAAGATAGCTGAGATAGAGAAGATTTCAACTGGCAGTGTTTTCACAATCTGATTAACATCAAAATTTCCGAATGGCGTTTGCTAACAATTGGTCAAAAGCAACAACGTATCATTCATTCAGAGCACTGTTTGGCAGTATTCAATAGAAACAAATAGGATTATATACGTCGATATGTGAAAATAGATGAAACATGGATTGACTATTTCACTCCGGAATCCATTTGCCAGTCAGCAGAGTGGAGAGCTATCGGCGATAGCCGCGCAAAGCAGCCAAAGATACAAAAATGTTATGGACTATATATTTTGGAATGCCCATGGAATACTCCTCACCGACTACCTTGATAAGGGGAAAATATAAATAACGAATACAACATGGAATTATTATGGCCTCAAATTAAGAAAAAATAGTGATCTTTTACAAAGACAATGCGCCGTGTCACAAGTTTATGATAACAATGCCCAAACTAAAGGATTTGAGATTCGAATTACTTCCCAAACCACCTTATTTTCCTGATCTGGCCCCCAGTGACTACTGGCTAAATGCACACCTACAAAAATGCTCTAGAGCAAGAAATTTTACCCAAATGGTGAAGTAATCGCAGCAATTGAGGTTTATTTTGAAGCCAAAGATAAATCGCTCTACACACATGGAATATAAAAGTTTTAAAAGCGTTGGTAGGACTGTTTCACAGTTGAAAATGACTATGTTGATGAATAATAACTTTTATCATATTTTTTAAGAATATGGTTACCTATACCTACACACTTTTGATTTGTTATGTTTTTACTTTTTTCTAGTTATTATTTTTTTGTGGGCATTTTGCAATAAAACACTATTTATATATTTTATGTCTACGGCGTAGGCATAAATTGCTACGAAAAGCTACGAAAGCCTACGCAAATTCTACAAATCGTTACGACGCTGATTAGATTGCAAGATTGATGTCATTTGGTTTGGGGATCATGTTGTCAGATTTTCCCGTGGTGATTAAGTCAAACTCAAAGCTTACCTAATGGTTATTATAATTTCTTTTTAACCTACTTCCAAATGGAGGAGAGACATTTACCAAATTTTTCTCGGTAATTGATCGTAAAATCGGCTTTAAACATGCTTAACTTTCCCCAGAGTTTAATAAAAATATCTTATGCTGTAAAATTTTCAGCGCTTGAAATTAACTTGCATTGAAATAAACCGCATTGCGCATAATCAAAACGTTTTCTAGCTTAGGGTTGTATTCAACTGTATCAGCATAAAAATGGATTTTGAATGGATAATAAACCGAATACCATAATAACACAGGGAAGTCTGTGCTGGAATCAATTGTTTCCTGATACTCCTGATCAGGAAACAATTGATACCAGCACAGATCAGGAAACAATTGGAAATGTATTCTAGGATTAATAAATACATCAGAAATTTTCCAGCAAGTTATTCGTGTCATCAAAAGAATCAAGAAACCACATATTATTCACAAAATATATTTAAATATCACGTTTGCCGCCCCTAGACAGTCGACGTCAGTGGGGCAGAGGGTTCAAGGACGTATTGCCGTCTGGCGACATTGAAGCGGAACGATATCTTATTAGGGCTGTGTGTTAGTTTGCCCTCTTTTAGATATATAGTAGTTACGGGTTTTTTTTACTAGGTTAGGAAATTAACGATGCTATCATTTTCAAATGATTTTATTCAGTTTTATGATTGTCTAGTCTAGCCAAGCATATATTATATTTGTAATGGTCCAGTTGTCGCAAAAGCTACGGCTGAGTAGAGGTTTTGGGTTCGACTCCCAGGTCAGGAAAATTATCGTTGCGTTTTTCCATCAGAGATTTCTTAGTAGCAGGCCGGAGTCTGGATTTGTGCCCGGTTAGGCTCGCCCCTCTATTTCAGTGATTATTTTACATAACACAGGTACCTATTTGTTTGTCTTTCATACGTTTACGAAAGACAAACAAATACCATTAACCTAGATAGGCTGAGGTTTCGTTTCAAGGCTATTGTCGGGTAATACATTCATACATAATCAGCCTATAACGTTCCCACTGCTGGGACACAGGCCTCCTCTCTATGAGAGGGAGTGAGCAGTAATCCACCAAGCGGGCTCAGTACGCATTGGTAGATGTCACATTCACATGTCTTCGAATTTTGGTTCTAGGACATGCCGGTTTCCTCACGATGTTTTCCTTCACCGTTTTGAGAGCAGTGGTGATTAAATTATTTACACAAAGTAAATCGCCTCTCTGGGTTCGAACTCACGACCTACAACTCGTAAGTCGGGGCCGTTACCACTGGGCCACCACTGATCCCAAATACATAATATAGAAATAATGATGTCACATTTTAAACTACAAAAGATGTTAAATTCCTATTTGTCAACATTTTATTTAGGTTTTTCAATGAAAATCAGTAATGTATTTTCAATGGCATGCATTTAATCGATCCTCTAATAGTGACCTAATGTGCGCTAGTGAAATTATCATTGACACTCTAATATAATGATTGCGCCTCTTTTGTGAACATCTAATAATTCCTATTTTGATTTGTATGTAGATTATTTAATGCAATCAATTCGGATCGCGCGTGGTTGGTCACAGTTCTAAATAAATGCAATTTCAACATGAATTTTGCAACCATTTTTTTTTTACAATTGTTTTATTATATTTAATAGTGTCCGTGGAGTTTCTAGCCCGTCCTTCTCCATAGGTACCTACTTCGGGATGGGCAACTAACTAGCTTCATCTTTCTGACTCAATGCTTTAAGTTTGAGTTTGAGTTTGAAAACCTAACCTAACCTGTTTGGTCGGAATACCTTAGCTAAGTTACTACCCCCAACTGTGAGAAAAGATTGGAAAGTTTAAAATGCTCAATTATTAAAAAAAGTGTGCATTATTATAAGCGCGAAAAGTTTACAGAGGTTCGTATTTTTTTTTAAGTGTCATTATTAAAGGGTCAAAATCAGTTAAATATTTTCCATTTTCGAAAATAATCAATACAGTTTGATTTAATACCTCGTTACACATGCACACAATAGAACCGAAATTGTAGTAATTACTCGTAGTGTATTTAATAAAATAACATCCCTACAAAGAGCTGTTTTGACCGCGTCAAATAAGATGCGGTCTTTGTAGGTTTACGAGTATTTTTTTGCGGCGGCGGCGTTGGCGGCCGGGACGCGGGACATTAAATTAAAAGAATATTATATTATTTACCTTGAACTTTTTTGTTACATTATTCATTCAAATGGTATGAACAAAATGTTTGTGCTTTTTTTCGTTTGTTTTTTTATTGTTTTGTTACGTCACATCCTTTGTTATGTGCGTGTTGGAAGCAGTTTTAACCAGGGTTAAATCAAAGTTTAAGCAATAATTATAACAAAACTTCAGTCACGGTAAAATTTGGTAATTTATAAGGATCAAACTGAGCTCATAAAGTATAGAAGTATACACATAAAGTATAGTATAGTAGAGCAGTGATGGCCCAGTGATAACGGCCGCAAATTACGGGTTGTAGGTCGTAGGTTCGAACCCAGACAGGCGCTTAACTTTGTGTAAATTATTTCATCACCACTGCTCTCAAAACGGTGAAGGAAAACATCGTGCGGAAACCGGCGGCATGTCTTAGAACCAAAAATTCGAAAACATGTGACATCTACCAACACGCACTGGGCCCGCGTGGTGGACAGGAAGGCCCACTGCCTCTCACAGAGAGGAGGCTAGTGTCTCAGCAATGGGAACATAATAGGCTAATTATTGTTATGCTTATGCTTATGCTAAGCACCTAAGCACATAATATTATCTCATTCGTTACCAACCTTTAGGGCTCGTGGAAAAATGATAACAGCCGCACGAGTCGATCGAAGGTGAGCTAAACTTGCCGCGTTCGGATTGAGTATGGGTGACCATCCATTAGGTACATACCGTGACCTCTCCGTGCCTCGGAAAGCACACGAACCCGTTGGTCCCAGTTGTCATTCGTACCAATAATAAGTAGGAAATAAGCCGATTTTGTAGGCCCTAACTGAAAAACGACCTCAAATGACAATGCCAGATCCTGCCCCAGCTATTTACAGGAAATGTCAATTAATGAAAATAATTGTAATGATTAAAGGACCTTTTCATAATACATTGTTTTTCAGTAGAACTTGCCGATTACAAATCATTGATAAAAGTAATTCAACCCCTGAATTTCCTATTGCGTTCCTTATTGCGCATGTTAAACAACAAAAAAAAGTTTTAAATAACTGTAAAACAAAAACTCATATTACGATGACAATAAGTGTGATCATGCGTAACTTAAATGTTGTATAAATCGCTTTTTAACAATTATAAACTGCACCTAACCTATAATCAATGTCATTATAGTTTTAAGATTTTAACAGAAACCGCAAAATCTACAGGCATTAGGATAAATGTTTAGTTAACAGTAATAAATAAGCTTTAAGATGCTGCACTTTGCAGGCTTGTAAATGACTTTTTGATTTTAGTGGGGCAAAGTTCTATAGAGTTTCTGGCATTGTCCTTTCCAGTAACTTAAGGGTTTTACTACACATTTCAGGATCGGGCTTACAAAATCGACTAACTTTACTACTAAATATTGATAGTCATCATCATCATCATCAGCCTATATCAGTCCACTGCTGGAGATAGGCCTCCCCTAATTAGCGCCATAGCGCCCTGACTTCAGCTTGACATGGTAGTATCTGTTTAAATATGAGACATGGCTCCTCCATCCATACGGACACCCTAAAGGTCATGTAAAAGATATTTTTATCAGACAGATTATTAGAACATCGCTTACGGCCATTTTATTAAACGATAAATTACCGGGTTGGCGTCCTATCTACATGCGGGAAAAATTAATATATTGCTTCGGAGGATTTCGCGTAAAATTAATGCTCAGGTAAAAGGGAAATTTGTGGTTTCTTGCTTGAAATTAAGGTTAGATATTTTTGTTTTCTTTTAATAGAAGATCATAATTCTTCGGTGTTACTTATTTAATTATATCACATTCATGATTAACGACGCTGTGAATCAAGGTAAATAAACGTAACTTTTTTAATAGATAAAATAATTACATAATTAATTTAAATATCTTGTAGTTGAACACGTTAAATGGCTTTTAAACAAATTATTAGCTTAAAACGGAGTAAGTAAAGACATAACATTTATTTAAAATAAATGCTTTGAGTTGTGAATAAAATTGTCGAGTGACGGCCGTCAAACAAAAATAAATCCAAGGATTTGTTCCTCGACGCTTGCTCATTATTATAAGCATGGAGAGACGCACCATGTTATCGAAGTTTATCTCCACCTTTATCTGTCAGTTAGAAAGTTATATCTCATTACTTTGAAACATACTTACTTTTATTTTCATAAAGGTCATAATTTGAAGCATGTACTCACTTAATCAAGTTATAAATATTCAACATTTGTTCGGCCGTCATTTTTTGAATAACCCGTCGACCGCGACCTGTAAAAAATAATATACTTACAAACTGAAAAAATGGTGAAGTAAAGACATTTTCTTTACCAGTTAATCGTGGCGGTTTTGACCACGGTATTGGCTTTGTGAATGATTTGACGTTTTTTAGACGACATGAACATGACTGTTCGCTAAATATTATTTTGCTGATACTCGGGTACCTATTTAGCTACTTGAATTGACGAGTATAGTGATTTTATATACATTAGAAATACCTAACACGTCTGCGCAGTTTCGCTAGTCAATTTTATTTAACCTTGCATAAGTCAATCAAATCAAAACGTTTTATTTCACATATGAAACGTCGTCGCACTTATGAAACGTCAGAAGCTAGGTGCACGGTTTCAATTGATCGTTTCCTATGGAGAAGCATAAGCACTGCAGCACTGCTGGGACACAGGTCTCCTCTCTGTGAGAGGGAGTGGGCCGTAATCCATCACGCGGGCCCAGTGCGGGTTGGTAGATGTCACATGTCTTCGAACTTTTGGTTCTATGTATGTTTTCCTTCTCTGTTATGAGAGCAGTGGTGATGAAATAATTTATACAAAGTAAAGCGCCTGTCTGGGTTCGAACCTACGACTTACAACTCGTAAGTCACGGCCGGTACCACTGGGCCACCACTGCTCTGGAGAAGAGCCATCAAGAAACTCCACGGTAACTGTTATGAAAATATTTGCCTTTTACAATGTTTTCAAATGATAGTGTTTATTTAGGTATGAAGGGACAGTGTAGGCCTGTCAACAAGATAAGGTTAACAAAAAGACAATGGTCTACAAATCTACAGTCTACAAGACCTACAAAGTTCTCATATTCACAAAATATACCTTAAAACTTAAAACCTATTTAAACCAAAAATACACGATTGCCATTCCAACTGTAACAAATCTGAACTAATATCCTGTTGTTTTATAAGTGGCTTTACCAAAAGACAAATAAAACATTTTCACCAAGTACCCAAGTTTCCTTAAGGAAAATCGCAGAAGCAACAGGCCTACAACTTATGGCCCGTTTATTTTCTCGTAAATTTTATTTTATATCTAAAACATTGTGATCGTTTGATAACAGTCGACATTGCGACAATTTTATGAGTTCCTCATATAAATAAGGTGTTCACTTAGGAAAAAAGGAAGTTACGAGATGTTTATTTACTTAATTAAATTAAGTCGTAAAAGTTAATATAGAAAACATGAATAAGAATTTGTTATGTGGTTTCTACACCATCTCAACTTTACTTTGACTATCTAACTCCTGTAAATATTTTTTTAGTTGTTTTCATGTTGAGTTAGGTATAATAATAACATAACATCACGCCTTGTTTCCCCGAAGGGTTGGGCAGAGGTGTACCTATAGTACACCCACATTTCGCCAGTTATGTTTAAGTCCCATGTAATAGAGAATACCGGGCACAAATCCAGACTTCGGGCTGCTACTGAGAAATTCCAGATAGAAAAACCCAATAACACGTTGCCCGACCTGGGAATCGAACCCAGGACCTCATGCTCAGCAGTAGTGATTGCGACCACTAGACCAACTAGGCAGACACCAACATTACATAACAGTCAAACACAATTTTTTTTAAAGATTTAGTAAAAAACAAAAAAAAAATAGTAAACATACAAAAAACAAGCATGCATGACATGGACATAATTTATTTTTCAAGTTAGAGACAAAAGAAACAAGAATATTGTGTCATTTAGACCTAAGTCAAGAATACTACAAATAAAAATCCATATAAACTACATAGGCGCACATTGTTCGCATGTATTATCTAAAAAGGGGGGGCGTTCTGTATGAAGTGAAAATCATTGAGAAAAATATATCAATTATGTAATCTTTCCTAATATTGCCGTGCCATTTGATCTTAATAACTTACTTTGACATAATAATAAAAACGATTCCGGTTTTTAGTTATCAGAATTTATTTCCATTTTCTAAAATTAGACATCTGTTTTGTCAGTTTTCAATTCGGTGGTGGAATTATTAATAAAACATTTACTTCTGCTTTATTGTGTTGAGTTGCGTGCTCATTTTAATTTCCGGCAATTTTCAGGTCAACGACCGTTCGCTTCGCTATTATTATAGATTACGGGAACACATTTCCGACAATTGTGTTTTTATGGGCATTGGCCTATACATTATTGTACATGCAAATTACTAGTGGCTGCACTAGTAAATTATATGCAGCCACCACATGCTATTTTGGTTGTTATTTTTGTGCTTAAAGGGGATTAAGATTGCAAAATTAATATATTATCATATATATTATCATAAATTTTACACTTTATAATGATTATATAATGATCATATAAAATCATTATACATGATCGAACTTTTTACAGTTTCTTAGACAATTTGCTAAAACTAGCAAGAAATAAGTAAGTCTTATAAAATTGGTGGACTTTCGATTCTTGGTTAGAAATTGTCCTGTTGAAATAAAATTGCACAACAAATGAGTAATTATGGCCTTGATATGAGTATCAAGAGACTGTGTTAAAACCAGAGATTTTACTAAAATCAATTCGGTATGCAGCAAATGAGAAATCTCTACATAATAAATAAAAGAATGTTTCCGACTGTGTCCGGTTAATTACAAAAACGATATTACAGCTTTCGCTTGCGGCTTCGTCCACGTGGAAGTGGGAAATTATTCCACTGGAAGTTACTACTGGGTTAACAGCTCTTAAGCACTAAACCAGCACCCTAATTGCGTGACACATTTTAGTAAACGATTACGACTAATCTGTTTGATTTTGACGGTTCAAGAACATTCATTGCGTTCTATATATTGTTGAGCAGAATTTTTATCGAACTTAAGAAGCAATGGATTAGCAATCTGTTTCAAAACGATTCAGATTCCGATTGATTGTGTATTACGCAATTAGGGTGCAGGTCATGATCTACCTATGTGACAAATTTTATAGAAATCTGTTCAGCCGTTTAGGCGTGAAAAGATAACAGACAGACGGGCAGTCAAACGAATTTATAGTTTTAGTATGGATAAATCCACAAACGAAATACCAAACAAAATATAGTAAGGTACGAACCCTTGGCATTTCTTTTTTACTAACATCATCCATCTTCTTTTCAGATACGTTATCAGTCCACTACTGCAACAGGGAGGTGCAAGTGGCCGAAGTGGGTGAAGACAGCGAGGGATATATCCGTACCCCAGGGTACCCCCACTTCTACGTCGGCGACGAGTGCCGCTGGCGACTGAGGGTCAACCCCGAGCAAAGGGTTAGGGTCACGCTCATGGATGTCAGTTTGAGAAGTAAGTACTTGTTTTAATTGGTTATCCTTCTCGTCAAGATATATCTTGCAATAACTCTCTTGTTGAACTGATAGTGCAAAAAATATAAATTTCAACAATAATTTATTCGCATTGGTAAAGTTACTATTTGATAATCGTTAGCTTTTATATGGCTCCATACTTTAATAATGTATAAGTAGATGAGTTTCATTGCTGTAACTATATTATCACTCGTTACCGGTTAATCTCGATGTCTGTTCGCTGAACCAAAATCTGACTAGGCCACAATACAGCGGTGCACACTAATTAACAAATCATATCGCTTATGCTTGTGCATATAACGATATGATTTTTACTAATGCCATGATGGCCCTGTGACACATATCTCGCGTGTCACGCACGAAGTTGTGGGTTTAAATCCGGGTAAGTACCAATGTGACTTTTTCAATTCATAAGTACTTTCTGAGTTAATCTTGAAAATTGCTGTCATCGGTGAAGGAAAACATCGAACATTTATAATAAAGCTGAAGACTTTGTTTGAAGGAGCTTTTCTCTGAAACTTCTAGTCGGATATTTTTTGTTTCAGTTATGTAATAGCACATGTGATTGTATGGAAATGATTAATAAGATCAGCTACGTAGTTCCAAAAACAACCATAAGCCGTGGGGTGCGCGCACGACCACTATTTGCCGTATCTTCTAGTCGCACGAACGCAGGCTTACGAGCACCCCTACGTCGCCTTACTGGTCAATGTAACAATCTCTTCCAAAATATTGACATCTTCGCTTTTCCGACTAATAAATTTAGAGGTCTTGTTCGGGAAACAATTATGGACACAGCCCCGTAACGTTTAACTCTTAAAATTCGATTCTCTTGGACTGTATTTTTATAATTTCTTGTTTTTCTTTTATTTGCAAGCCTTTTAGTTTTATCATTTACGCATTGTTGTATCATTTTTATGTTACCTATCATTTTGTAAGCGCACATCGCATTAATTTTATAACTTGTTTTATAATATGTGGAAAATGTCGTGGGTTATACATTTACTCACTCTGTAATTCAAATTTTGTGTAACTGTTTATTTTCCCAAATAAATAAAATAAAAATAAAGTTTTTTTTGATTTGATAGCCCAATTCTTAAGAAAGGGATGCGACGTTGTGGCTTGGGGGCCGAAATTTTAAGCGGACTAGTCCCCGCGGGCATTAGGTAGCAGTTAAGTCTTAAGCATGTGTGGTGAACAATGCTCTTTCCTTCTCAGCAGAATGAGAAGAGGCCTTGACTCTTCTGTGGACCAATAATGTCAATTCTCAATCATGTTAGTGAGTGCTTGCAATACCAAAAATCCAACTTTGATCCATTCTGTATCTTAACAAAAAAGTGGTCTTCTCGTGAACAACTCTACCATCTTGTGATTTAAAATTCAATTTCCGAGTCACTGAATCTCGCTGGTGATTTAATTTTAAACTTGTTAGTTCGTTAACTCCGACAGTAACAGCTTTATGTATCTGACCGTTATAATTTGATATTGTTTGGACGCAGGAGATATAAAATTGGAAGAAGCTTAGAGATAGGAATGCAACTGACGTATTGTTATTTCAGGATTTAGTATTGCTTTTATTTTGTAAGTCCACAAATTTTGTATAATTATGTAGATCTTACCAATATACGTTATCTTTTCTATATTTGATTATTATGGTTGAGCGGTGCACAACACAACCCAACATTTTTGGTACCTACATAAGTCATTACGTTATTCCTTTTAGTTATCATCCCCTTTTCCTTGACCACAGGTATAGGACCTTTCGAAAACCGCTGCACAGACTATGTAACAGTTCAGGACCAGAATGGAGACTCCCTTTTATCTTCCTGCGAGCAAGTGGAACTTCCTCTGAGGCTCACCTCCGTCACCAATGTGGTTGATGTAACGGTGGAAGCCAAGTCCAAGGGAGCTTATCCGAAAAGAGGGGTGCTGCTGCATTATAAAAGTAAGACATTTTTACACTTTATAAATTGAGAACCATTGGTGAATTTGGAATTTTGTCAGTGCCGTATCACGTATAAAGCCTATCTACTGCTACCACAATCTCCTCCAAAACTATGAAACATACAACAGCGCCATCTAACGAAATTTTCTCTCACCAACAGGTATTGGTTGTGTTACTCCACTATCGCCATCTAACGGCTACCTCGTGTACCGCAACGAGGACGTGGCCCACTACATGTGCAACGTGAACTTTGTTTTCGTTGATACGCGACAGAGGGCGCGCTTAATATGGTGCTACGATGACAATAGATGGAATGACACGGTGCCCCTGTGTGTTGGTAAGTTTTTTGTATCAATCGCTGTAGTTTTATTTTTAGACGGAAAGTTCAAAGTCTATTTAATTTCAAGGAACTGAAGTCAATGAAATAAACTGAATGAATTTAGGTTTAAACTAGATAAAGAAAGATCTTGCGTTTAAGATATGGATCCTATGGAGTTGGATTCTATAGGGGTGGTTATGCTTGAAGATGCTGTTAGTTATTCATCTTGGCGTCAATTGAATATCAAGATGTTTTAAAGGCTCATGCCTTAATCTTAGCAAAACTACAAAAGTGTGTAGTAACAGCATAATAATGATTTTGTAGACCTTACCATGAAAATAAATAAGCTTTTTCACGTTTCTCCAGCTTTCATAAAAAAATGTTTATAGCAAGAAATATACCATAAATCAGTTTCAAGAACTTCCTATAGCCTTGCCAATCTTGCCATAAAGCAGATAGCTCATAAAAAATCATGGCATAGCTCAAAACTTGTCGATAACAATAAACGCTCCCCATAAAAACTTCTTTGAATCATTTCAAAGTCTTCGTGGGGAAGCGTGGCACATGCGCAAATTCTCCATCTCTCCTCCCTTTCACACAACATATATCACATAAGAGCAAACGAGACAGCAACATTCATTTCAGGTAGTCTACGATTATTTACATTGTATACGTACATGTCAACCTTTGACTTTAATACATAGGTGATAAAGATCAATTTTGATTGATGTGTGTTGTTATTATTTTCATCGTCAAGTAAAGGGCTTCTCCACATCACTTCAGTGATCAGTCGCTCGCGTTCCAGTAAATAGGATATTCGGTCTTCGGTCGCCGTCGAGTGCGTCCGGCAAGTTTGAAATTCGAAATACGAATATAGTCATTTCTCGTGTCTAGGGAAACACGTGTTTTCTGCCAAAGTGAGTTTATAATATTTCTTGTGTTTATTTAATAGAAATATTTAATAGATGTGATAATTAGGTGTGTTTTAGTTTTATTATTATTTTTCAGTGATTTTTGTGGAGTTTTCAGTAAAGTCGCGGTAAGCTACTGTAGGGGATATTTGGTTAGGTTTAACGTAGACTTTGTTGATGAATTCCTAATATTTTTTATAAAACCTCTTTAAAAAAGTAAATGTTGCAATATTATTGCTGCCACACAATTTGACAAATATCTCATTGTTGTATGCAAATTAATGCCGTTTTTTCTTTAAAACATCACTGTAGAGTTAGTTCATTATTTCCCTCCAAAATTCCGAGTTTTCAAAACTTGAAAGGTTAAGATAATTATTACTTATAATTTTGTTATAGTATACTTTCATAGCTACTTGAATATTAATAGCAGCTATCGCTTCCAATTATGGATGTTGTGTGCGGAAATCCGATTTGAATATTTTACAATTTAAGCACGTATCGTTCCTGTCGTGTTATTAAGGAAGTTATTGTGTGTTATTATTATTGTTTCAATACTTCTTCAACCTCTTTTTTAATACTCTATAAAATTTGTAGATTTTAATACGGCAGTCAATGAAAACACTTTATCTAATAAAGCAATACCTATTAATGCTTAGTAGAACTTAACCACTATCAAATAAATCATAGATTTAAAATGTTTTTTTTTATCATTTAACGAAATAGTAGAGATAGGCCGAATTTGGGTTTTTCCAATCTTTGACTAGCTTTATGTATTGGCTGAATAATTGGATACATTTAGTTGTTTTTTTTATGAGCTGTGAATTTTATTAGTTATGCCACAGATAATATTATAATGTTATGTGCAGTTAATTTTACTGTCGTATTATCGTTTCCGCTTTGTTTTAAAGGGCTATAGAAAGTTTTTATCAGAAACACGCGTCCGATATCTTATCGGTAATAGAGATTTGTACTGTTTTAGGTTAATACTGGTACTGGCTATTTTATCAATAGTTTTTTTTAAATAATTTTATGTGGGTTTGAAGCTTCTGGGTCCAACCTAGGTGTAAAGGCAACTTAGGTTATGGACAGCGTCCTTGTCATCAATCAGTCTTCTTCTTCTTGTTTGGTGAACAAGAAAAATTAAGCTGGTAGTTATTAAAAGTTTACGCCAAAGACATTTAAATATAAATTATGATTCCTTGGGTCTACGCAGACGATAAATAAATCGCTGTACTTATATGGTTTTTGTCTGTCATAATTGACAATATAGAATCATACATACAACTGGTAGGTAACATAGCGTACACATAATATAACGCCTGTATTTCTCGAAGGGGGGGTAGAGATAAAGGTTCATCCACATTACGCCAGTTACTTATGTTTAAGTCCCGTGTAACAGGGGGCGAGCCTATAAAAAACAACGAGGTAACTCCTTTACAAAAAGTATCAGACTCTTTGTTTCCCAGACACAATTGTGTAAAGTCTGTCTGGCATAAGCTTGCGTTACAGCCCTAGGCATAAGGTACAGACTTGGCCCGCACATGTCTGTGGTGTGCCCCTATGTTGGTTCATTGTTGCATTTATTGGAAGCTGCAGTTTTTGAGATTGATTGGTAGTTTATTACTTACGAGTATCAACGTTTTTTTTTGTTTTAAGAACATAGAAAAAGAACGAAAATAAATTTATTAGACTCAGGTTATGGGAACACAATACATTGCTGTGCTAACATACACAAAAAAACCTTAGTTATTTTTATTATTTAACCATACTTTGTGCCTCCAGCTGCACCAAGTATTCCCAGTTCAGCGTAAATGCCAAGAAACCAGTAAATGGCGCTGGTTTTCAACTGGACCTTAGGTTGCGATGTCGTCTACAGAATATTTCACTAAAAAATAAACTGATTATTCAAATTCAAAGGCAATCCATTCGGTCTATGTTTATACTAGAAAGGTAAACAATACTGATGTGACTTTTTACACATACACATTTTAAACAAATAAACTACTGCTTAAATTAATGGTTCAATTGATTTAGTAATCAATATTGTTGAATTTAAATTGGCTTTCAATAGAATTTTATTTTTAAACTGTTTGAATTGTTACCTGGTTTTAACTAACTAAACCTTTCTAGATTTTCATTTGATGTTTCAACAATGGAAAATTTGTATTTAATATTTTGTCAATTTTTTTATGTTAAACCTGAAATTTTACGCGGGTGAAATTTTACTCACTTTTTACTTAAACTTACAGAGGTGCCTATAAAAAAAAATGTTAGCCTCGTTTACGTGCGACAAATTAACACATTGGTTGTGTAGCACAAAATGGTATTATGATTATTTTATTTTAAGGTACGTGGAACGTACTTTGATTAGATTATACTCCTAACAATACGTTTGTTTTTATAGTGGTAAACTAAATTCGAACCAACTTAAAATATTTTATTATTCAATCTGTATTTGGACTAACCTAAAAAGAAAAAGATTAACTTTTTCCATTACTTCTGTGTGACGTATGTGATCTCCAGCAGATGTTACAAATAAGATCTGCTAACTCATGGTCAGATCGAATGCGATGACGAATGAGATAAACAGGGGCAGGACAGCTGCTTTCTTTGGGTGTGTCTAGTCATTTTCATATAGTATTCTTGTAGTATTTAATGGTGATAGGTTTTCGTAAGGTTTCTTACGAGAAAAAAAAAACGCTGAAAATAATTGACCCATGTGGCTTATCTTATAGACAGCGACCATCGATTTTGTTAACACGTCATTGATCAATGATAAACGAAAATGTTTGAAAAGAACGATAGAAAAAAATATAAAATAAACTCTATGAAACCAGACTACTTTCACTCACAAACGAGGTTAATTCATTCTATTACCAACCTTATTTCGTATAATACGTTATCTACGTGGTAAATAGCAATTACACGTCTGGTATACGCAATCGATGCGTAACAACACGCACCCGTCACGCTCACGCCTCACGCAAACTTCTCTATTAATAAAAAAAGAAAATAAAAACTCTCCATTAAAATGCTTGGACGTTTTCCAAAACGACCAAAAAAAAATGCAGACGGCCATTTTGTATTACAGGTGTTGGCGCGCTAATGAATCGAAATTTGAAATTTGATATTTAGCAGGTACTCTTGTTGTTTTTTTTTTGTGATGACTAATTTTAGTAGCCAATAGTCGTGACCTGACGCGATTTACTTCATTGAAAAGTGAGGAAATAACGTAAAACAAAAAGAAAATATGAATAATTTGCTCTCAAAGTGAACTTCGGAATATTCACCTTCTTGCAGTTAACTCAAATTCCCATAACATCGAGAGGTAATAGTGCATGTAGGTATAGTCATAGCGCTAAGATTGATATCAGCTATTTATCACCCAGTTTAGAAGTTATTCACAACAGTTGTAAAATCAGTCTTATACCTAGATCCATTTCTTGTTCGAACATTTTATTACCCAAACGGTATGCCTGAAACATTTTATTTGAAATCCTACATTTGTGACACACCGTGGAATTTGAAGACAGTCTATCATTCTTTGTCCGTCTTTGAAATATTCAGGACCACATTTTGAAAGTTAAATAAAGTTGGTTTCAAGTTTGGAATTCTGAAATATCTTGGTGTGCTTTTGGACACATTGAGAGATTGGGAAAATCAAATAAAGGGTCACATTATATAGGATTTTACAAACGAGACATACAGCTACCAGACTGATTGCACAAGCGTTTTTCTCTGCTGAATTTGGCACAGACCACAAAAATATACAGTCTTAACGCTAATATCTATACAGAGTGGCAGGAACCTCGACGCGCAAACTGAAATCACGAATTTAGCACAATCATGATTCATCATGGTCGGTTATTAAAAAAATATCATAAGTTAAATAGCAAAATGCAATAAACGATTAAAATGTATGGAACAGCCATTTTTTTAATAACCTTAAATATTTTTTTACTCAGTAGTGTTCTAAATCATGTGCCTACTGAATCCGTATTTAGGTATCGAACAGCCAAGCTTTTAATTTGGCTAAAATCCATGTCTACAACGCAATCAACCGTGTAGCTATAGCTACATTTCACGACACAAGTCGCGTTGCCATGGACATTTTATGAACCTACATATATCCATGTGTTTAGATACTATCACCACGACATATGTCACGACCTGTGCCTTGTCTCGGAACTAGGAAGTACGAGCCCGTCCTACGTCCTATGTGGACATGTTTCGTCGCTAATGTTTTCCCCCATTGGCGACGGAATTTTCTCTTATGTAACGTAACTAACTATTAATCAGTCGTTACTCTTACTCCGTCTAGCAAGTTCATTAATTTTCTCATACCCTTGGTTTTGTTGGTATCGATTCTAAACTTGATTAATAGAGAACTTCACGACTGTTTTCTTCGAAGGGGTCTTCAGAGGTATATAGTTCATCCGCATTTAGGACGTTGTGGTTAAGTCCCATGTTAGGTGATAGAGGACGAGTCTAAAGACATAAATGGGGCATAAATCCTAGCTTCTGATGAAAAAGCTGCTTCTAATGCCTACTTAACAGGGCTCGGAAACGTTATTATTACTTTTCGAACAGTTTTTTAAACCCTTTGAGCTACATTTTATTTTTACTAATTTAAAGTTTGCTACCATATGAAACGTGAGTGCTCTATTTATTAATAATGCTATCAGTCCATGTTTTATCAATTTAGTGAAGTGATAAGGTGTGACGTCATATCAGTGTCCGGTGGCAACACAGAACATAAGTATACGCCTCTTCATAATTGTAGTTATGTAAATGTGTCAATGTTTATGATTTTATCTTCGACCTCCGCTGTAGTACTGACTTACTGCTGATAAATACTGATAATTAATTCGATAGGTACAGTCCGCGAGGCCTAAGCTAAACTTTGCATTTGTGTGAGTGCACATAGCGACGCGTCCTTCGCTTGATTGGCAATCGGCCAATCGGACAATCGGTCTGAGGCGTCCCTCGCGGTCCCTCGCACGATATCATTGGTGCGATTGGTAATCACTCACACATGCGAAGCCCAGCTTAGGCCTTGCGGACAGTCATAATCTTACGAAATGAAGATTGTTATTAATTCTTTGCGACGTCTTATTTCTGAACCATTATTAATTATATTAGGAAAGGAGGGGGTGGGCTTTACTAATAAAATATAAAGAGTAAAGATTTGATTGTTAGGTTGTATTGAATAGGCTTCGAAACTAATGGACCGATTTGAAAAATTGTTTTACCATTAGAAGCCGAAATCATGTCTGATGAACATAGGCAACTTTTTTTTTTCGAAATCCACGCGGAAGAGTTCGCAGGCGAAGTGCTAGTGGAAAAATAAAAACAGCCGCACGGGTCGATGGAACTTTAAGCTATAGGTATATACGCCTTCCGAGATCGGTCCGCGGGTGGTTGACCATCTATTATATGTCAAGACCACTCCGTGCCACGGAAAGCACTTTAAGGGTCACGACGATCATTTGTAGATCTTTGCCAGTCGTTACGGGTAGTTGGAAATCCGAATGTCTGACAACCAGACTTACCAAGGGGTATCGTGTTACCCAGTAACTGGGTTGTTTGGGCAGGCAGGCAGACGCTCCATGTAAAAAACCTGGTATTTTACTGCATCTAGCCGACCCCAAGGTACACGAGGAACAATTTAGAAGGTGGACGAGCGGTGCCTGTGTGTCGTAGTGTCGCGTCGCGCCTTTTTGTGGAAGCTTTAAAACTACTATGAAAAAAAATTAACTGCAATTTATGCTCTACTCAAATCTTCAGTGAACAAAGAATAGGGATGTCTGGAGAGGCACTTAACTTATGTTTTAAGTGCCTCTCCAGACATCCCTATTCTTTTCACCCAGTCAATTTGAAGTATACAAAAAAGCTCAAGACATCAACAGATGCAGCAAACACTAGATGCTTCAGACGGTGTCTATGCGGTGTAGGTAATAGATACAGTCGTCGACGAAAATTAAACTCGTAAAGTCACGGGCGAGAATACTTAGCGCGACTTAGTCTACAGTGTCAGTACAAGCTGTATGACAAGGGATATTTTAAAACGTTAAGGACTTGAGGTTGCCAGAAAAGTAGGTCTAAAAATAAAATATCAAACTCAAACTCAAGCATTTATTTGAAATAAACCAATTACAGGCACGTTTGAATTGTCAAGGTCGTCAAAGTCGGTCAGAAAGATGAAGCTAGTTGCCCATTCTAAAGCGCAGTATGTACCAATGGAGAAGAACGGACAAGAAACTCCACAGACCTTTAAAATCAAACCTCCACGGTCTTCACGATCCACCCTCTTTTAACCGCTTGACCGCTATTTGTTTGACAGAGACAGATAGAGTTGTACTGTTTATCATTAGCAGCGATCTGTCTTAGGTTATTGGGTTTGGCCGTAAATGTATTTAACTCAAATTAAAAGGTAAAACCTAATAGTATGAATGCGGATGGCTATGAGAGTAGGGGAAGACCAAAGGGGATAACCTAAATTCAGTAGCGCTATTCTGTAACCATTTCTCTTCACCGTGAAAACTTAGGTGAAGTGAGCGTGGAGTGAACTGTCAGTGCCACTGATGCTAGGGATTGTCCAAGACGGTATGACACTGACAGCTCACTCCACGCAAGGCTTCACGGTGAGATTTTTATAAATCCTTTGGTTTAAGCAAAACAGAAAAGATCTAAAACAAAAACGTTGAACATTTCGTGACTCTTAAAAAAAAAAACCAACTTTTAAATACAATTGGTTTTGTAGAAAATAACAAGGGATTGTAGTAAATTTGCAAGCATTATGAGAAGCCTTCGAGTTCAGGAAAGTTTTTTTTTAAATCCTACGTGGGTGGATTAAGAATAAAAAGGAATACAAATAAAGTTTCCTAAGCTTTTTATTCCGTTTTATTTTTGAGTCGATATTGAAGTTTTTAAGTTACTAATTTTGATAAATGACAATGTTCTGAATATCGACGCTTGTTTACGAGTCTAAAAAAAAATAGACAAGTACAAATTTTGTTCCAATAAATGCATAATTTATTTCCTGGGCACTCCCATGTTCCGTTTTGTGTATTGGAGTTATGATAAAGCGAAAGTGAGTGATGACTGAAATGCTAAACGGGTTTGAAAAGTCCTATAATAAGTGCATAATTGCTAATTGCGTAATTATTACGAGTTCTGGGAACGACTCTAATGCCGAAAATACAGTTTTTAGAATTTTTGTCTGTTTGCATCATGCAAATACTACCGGATAGATTCTGTTCATACATGGATATCTTAATTTTAACTGATATTATAAATGCGAAAATAAGTTTGTTACACATTCACGCCAAAACGGCTGAACGGATTTGGATGAAATTTGGCACACAAAGAGACCATGACCTGGGTAAGGACATAGGCTACTTTTCATCCTTTTTTTTGGGTGGGAAATCATCAAATGACTTCTCCAGCTCTGGGTGGAGCGGGAGGGCGTGTCAGACTTTTACTGACTAAAACCCACCCGTGTTCCTTCAGTTGCCTGTGCCAGGGCCACGGTTATCTCTTTCGAATTTCCCGCGACCCTGAGCGTCGCGTCGGCCCTATCGGACCCCGTCATTTTGTGCTGGTCAGTCTGTAGGCTATAACATATTATCACGCTATTAGCTAACGGGAAAGAGCAATATTGCATAATGTTGGTATTTCTATCATCTATACTTTACCACAAATTGTAAAGTAATGATCCAAACCGTTAGAACATTGCACATTTAACCTTTTAAATTGTTTAACCTGACATGGGAGGGAAAGTACTCTAAATACTGGAGATTGCAAATTATACTCAAAGGAAACATTCCTTTATGTTTACAAAGAATTAAATCTGCATTAAAAGATTTTCGTAAATTCGTTTGCCACACTCGGGAATATAACCGGAAAAAGTCGGAAAAAATAACCCCCTGTATATTTATGGCATCACTCAATAAGGATCAAATCTCTCAAAAAAAAAAAAAAAAATCTCTCCAAAAGATAAAATATTTTGGGTCCAGTGTCAGTAAAACATCTTACACCACCCCTAATAAGTATCAAGCCAAGAAAAAGAAACTCATTTTTTTTACGAAGTTTATTAGACTTACCTACCGTAGTAACACTGTTGTGAAACTTTAATACGCAGAAAAAAGCAGCACATTTATATTTCCTAGAGACCATCAATCCGTATTACGTCGCTTATAATGATGGATCGGCGTTGCGATTTATCATGGTATATTTACGAGTACGACGGAAAAGATCTCCTTCGATTGACTACTCCGGCCTTCACTGTCGAGGTAGTCAACCGAAGGAGCTCTTTTCCGTCGTTTCACCGTTTTTCAACCCGTATTTTGCGTGTCGTGTTTTGTTTGCCCGTACGTGAGTACTGAGCTTTGAATAGAGACAATACAAACAATAGTTCGGTAGCAATGCTTCACATTTTTTCCTTCGTTTTTCAAACTTTACAGACGGCTCTCGCTAGATATATTTATGAGAGCTGCCTGGATAAGTTAAACTTGAATTTATGGTTATTGTTATTACCATTGGAAAGCGTGTTTGAATGTGAAACAGCTACCGAAATGTACCTAACGTGGGTCCTGCGAGACATACACGGATAAAAAAAAAAAACGAAGAAAATTCAAATACTGAACTGTCAAACTTAAATTTCGAATTCGATGTTCTGTCACCTTCTCAATGACAAATGTAACACACGAGGCCGAAGTTAGAGCAACCCTACCTTCTCTAGAGGGCCATACGTCACATTAGTTATGTACTCAGACGGACCAACTGAATTATCTCTCGTTTATCCCTTTTGGGGCTTCACAGTACAATTGAACTAAATGGTGTATTGAATTACGAATTTATTTTCGGATCCTAAAGTGCTTTGTGCCATGAATCTTAAAGGAGTTTGATTTAATTTTGTGGATAGCTGAGATTGAGGAAAAGCTTGAATTTAATTATGTTAAAACTTGTTACGGGACTTTGGTAAAAGATACTTGGTTTAAAGCTGCGTTTTCGATCGTTTAAAACTTTGAAAATTAATATTTAATAGCATAAGTATAATCAGCCTATAATGTTCCCACTGCTGGGTCACAGGTCTCCTCTCTGAGTGGGCCGTAATCCACCACGCGGGCCCAGCTGGTTTGGTAGATGTCACTTTTCTACGAATTTTTGGTCGGGTATTTTTCAGTGGCAGCCTGGCGTATAGATTTGTGCCCGGTCGATGACCTCGCCCCCTATTACATGGGACTTAAAAACATAACTGGTGAAATATGGGTGTACTATAGGTTCACCTCTGTTTTACCCTTCGGGGATTACAGGCTTGAAAATGTTAATAATTGTGAATGTGAAGACAATATGGATTTTTTTGAATGGATGAATGAATGAAATGCACTGACCCCAACATGGTTTGACCAGACTCGGTTAATCGAATGAACCACAAGATTTGCACAAGCCCCTGAAGCTTCATGTTTCATGGTGCTACAGAGACCATTGCATATCAAGGAGTATACCGGGGGGCACCGTAAGTAGTAGGGAAGACGTGCCCTTAGGATTGTCCACGTGGGGACCACGGGAACACGTTTTAATCATGGTCTGGCAGTTTGAGTAACTCATGCGGCCTACGCGATGTACCTTGATTACTGACAAATGCGTGCACTGACTGGACAGGTCCACTCAATCTTTGTGGTTCTTTCCTTATAAGACCATTTCAGACACCAATCTACATGGTCTTCACATGATCTGACCAAGATTATGTCTGGACTTAAAAAAATTACCTGTGACCTATGAGTTTGTTTCGGACTTTCTTCTCAGAGTGAGAGAGATAGCAAACGCCGATCTCATCTAGTTTTAAAAATAAGATTGACGAGTAAAAGTGTTTGTACAAACTTACTGCAGAAATAAATCATTTATCATATAGGTGGAGCTAGCAAAGTATCAACCATAAATGTAGTCTCAGAGAATTTACGCGCAAACAGCGAACCCTATTTCTTGCATGATATGTACACACTCGGTGCCAAAAACCTCTCACACATAAGCCCTGAGGATTCTGTTTCAGTTTCACCACTAAACTATCAAACAAATTTTTGTTATCTTGCCATACTCAGTAGAATATTATATTCCTATGTTACATGAATGCTGGCACCGCGGTGTTCACACTTCATTTAATAAGTCAATTTACTCTCTAAACGAACATTCGAGTCGTGAATATGGAATGTATGTATTGACAAAATAATTATTTTAAGTTCACGTTTTCAGCTTTTATGAAAAAAAAAATTAAGTGTTTCGTAGTTAGGACGAATTTATCCCAAAAACTAATGTAACACTGCAGTTGAAAAACATGTTCTCTCATATATCGATATTCGTCGCGGTTAATTCTCTAACTGCAAATGTAAGTTTGTAATCGCAAAAAAATATTTTTTAAGTGATTTAACTACAAATAACAATTTTCGAACTTCTTCCCTTGTACTGTGAGACCTTGCTTCTTGCCAAATTTCATGATTCAACGGGAAAAAACTATTAGGTTTAGGTTTTGATTTGCTTTTACATGGCTACGTACATTTACAATAAAATTAACAATACACTGAACATAAACCCTTTAACGACTAGAGAAAATAAAAAGAAAATCTCCACATGGCTTCGAATACTGGATTATCACCGGACGGAAGATCTAGTACAACAGCAGTACTCATAAGACACAAACCCACACACCATCACCCATTTAAACATACACAATCACACACACGCACACCACATTCACACACACATTTATCCACAGTTATTGCATACCAAAAGAGCTTGCGTACATCTTTATTATTCCAAAAACGAGGGAAGACACTGGCTCCTGTAACACAGGTTGCTACCTAGCTCAGGAGCCAGGGTTTCAAATTGTATGTTACACCTGTATTTTGTGTCAATAAAGATTTTTTTATTTTTTTTTTATTTGCGAGTACCAAAATATGTTGCATAAATCGATTTTATTTGCGTTGTGTTAGTGGCTTGATTTTTTAAGAGCTCCAAGGTACCGTAAACATACGTATTTTATATTAATTTCAACTTGACACCTCCACGCGTTCCTGAGAGAAAGGATTTTGAAAGACATACCGATAACTAAGTGATCCTATAAGGGTTCCGTTTTAATCCTTTTGAAATGATTCTCAATAGAACACCTACTGAAGAATTCTAATATCATCTTGTTCCTATAGTACTTACTTTATATTTTCTTACTATCGCGTTTTTAAGGATTGTCCACAAAGTAGGATTATCATAGATCCCCCAAATATGCAGCACTGCAAAGTATGCACCCACTTTCAAATAACTCTTCTCCTCTATCACGTATACAATTTCCAGGATTTCCCTGAAATCCTACCTTTAAGCACTACTCCTTATTCTTTGCGACAAGAAAATTTACATGATATTTTCAAAGGGAATCGGACTTGTATTAAAAGAGGCTATTTATCAGACATTTTTCTCCGTCCCCTGGTCTCTTGAGATGCCACAAGATTGCTTTGCTTCGACGATCCTCGGCACTGAATTGAATTTACTGAAATTTACATAGACAGAGGACAGAGACTAGATTGTTTTTTTCTGCCCGTTTTTTATTATTTACTGCGAAACCGTAGTAGCCAGGAGATTCTATCGTCGCTTCGTTTAATGAATAATAATAATTTTTTTAATAACTTTGTAACAAAAAATTGCTCTGGATTTTGCACTGGAGTTTTATTTCCTGGGCGATAAAACTATGCAAATATAGTTTTGTTGTTAACCGCCCAAGGCGTGGTTTCGTGATGAAAACGTTCAGGTATTTTTTGAATAAAGTATGCTCTAGACAGGTTTCGTATGAAGTTATATACGTTATATTTTTACAAGTTAAAACATTTCGGTATCATAATAATCATAATCATTTTCTTGTTAACCCACGAAACCACGCCTTGGGCGGTTAACAACAAAAACTGTTGTTAACCACCCAAAGCGTGGTTTCCAAACAGGACAAGATTGTAGGAAGACCGCAGTTTCTTAGCGTGAGATGAACATAGATATTGGAAGTGAGACACAACATATGAAGGAGGAGTGGGAGAGTTGAGAAGGGAGAAAAGTGTGGTCAAAGCTCGCAAACTTACTCGGGTTCTTCTTCTGGTTTCCCATCGATAAAAATAACGAACTTCCATAAAAACTTACATTCCGTATTTAACCCCATAAGGTGATGGATTATCATAAATCCTTCCTCAGTGCTTACTTTCGCAAAAAATATTGAAGAATTTTCTCTGTTCCTGTTTTCACTGCAATTGCTAGGCATTCTCCAAATCGTGGTGAATGAGGTAATGTTTCCATGTAGCGGTCATTGGAACGTCAATGTTCATTAGATAATGTTAATGGGATTTAGTTAATTATTAGGTTAGGTCACCAGACCGTGTCATGTTTCGGTGTCACATAATTACCTTGTTGTTCTTTCACGTTTTAATTTTAATTTTGTCAGCTGGAAGTTGTTCAATGTCGTCCGTATTTCGAAACTATATTATAAGGAGCGTTGGCGGCCCAGCTGTAAGGGCCGCGACTTACGGGTTGTAGCTCAAACCTAGACAGGCGCTTTACTTTTTGTAAATGATTTCATCTCCACTGATCTCAAAACGGTGAAGGAAAACATCGTGAGTAAACCGGCATGTCCTAGAACCAAAAATTTTAAGACATGTGACATCTACCAAACCGCACTGGGCTCGCGTGATGGATCACAGCCCACTCCCTCTCTGCGAGAGAGAGCAATTTTTAATCTTTATAATGCTCCCGCATTATTAAGATTAAAAATTATTGGTTTGTTTACTTTGTTTGTTTTTTAAGAGGATTTTAGAAGTATTTTGGTCGATCGATTTAAAAAATTATTCTACTGTAAAAAGCTACACTATTTCCCAGTGCCATAGGATAAAATCAAAATCAAAATCAAAAGTCATTTATTCAAACTAGGCTGAGAGTCAGCACTTTTCGAACGTCAAAATTACATAAGACAGTCCCCCAAAACGCCCGCCCTTCACCACTTCCTAGTGCTTTAGCTGGGAAGAAGAAGTGGCGCAACAAACTCCCCAGCAGCACAGCTGTCTGTTTAGTTAGAAAACCATTGAATTATATAATTATAAGGTAATCAAAGAATAAAAACCGAAACACAAAAAAATTACATATTAAATTATCTGCCATATTTAAGCTAGCCACGCCAATATACCCAAAACAGAAACCAATAAAAAAATCAATGAAAAAAACAACATAACTTAATACACAAATAAAAGCCTCCAGGCATAAGGGGCGTGACATCTTACATATGCATTATTGGATTATTTTTTAAGTAAACACAAATGACAAACCAGGACCATCGAAGTAAAATAAGTTAACAGAACAATTACTTTAACAAAATCAAAACCATAGACAGCAAGACGACCAGTCACCACAAGCAGCACCCGTTCACGAGCATAACGCAAAGATCAGCCATTGCCCCCCTCGCCATATTTGAGGGAAGGAGGCAACCCGATCCCCGACGCTACCGCAAGCAGTGACATCTACGGGAGCATGACGAACTCGCTGCCGGTTGCTCAGGCAAGAATAATTTAAGATCAAATTGTCGAGGTCGCTAGCTAACCACTTATTGCAATACAACTCATTGAAAAACATTGTAATGAGCGGATCATGTCAATCATAAATGAAGGTAACTAAAACTAATTGACTTATACAGTCAAGTAAAATTAAAATAAATATACGAACTCGTATACCCTGTCAGTCTGTAAGCTGATTCTGGAGAAAGAACATAAACATTGTCTTGAGTTAATTACAGCGACCAGCTATTCTTATCGTTTAAGTAGTCGTTAATTGAATAATATGCCTTTGAACAAAGGTTGGATTTTACTTGAGCTTTAAACGCATTAAAAGGCAAATCTAGCAAAGAAGAGGGTAGTTTATTATAAAAGGTTATGCCTAGCCCAACAAATGAGTTATGAACCTTATGAAGCCGGTGAAAGGGAGCACGTAGTTTGTTCTTATTTCTTGTATTAACATTGTGAAAATCACTCTTTTTAGTGTATAAGTGTATATTTTGCCTAATGTATAAGATGTTGGCGAAGATAAATTGTGATGCTACCGTAAGAATACCAATATCTTTAAAAAAATCTCTAAGAGAAACTCTGGCTCCTAGTTGATAAATTGCTCGGACAGCTCGTTTTTGAAGGACGAATATATTTTGAATATCAGCAGCTTTGCCCCACAGCAGAATACTGTAGGACATAACGCTGTGGAAATAACTAAAATAGACTAACCGTGCTGTATCAACGTCAGTGTATTGTCTTACTTTCCTGACAGCGTAGGCGGCTGAACTGAGCCTGCCCGCTAGGCTTGATATATGTGGGCCCCACTGAAGTTTGGCATCTACTGTTATGCCCAGAAAAACTGCCGAGTCTACTGTTTCAAGCAGCTCTTTATCTAAGACGATGTTGGGTCCTAGATTTCTAACATTCGGTAAGACGAACTTTATACATTTAGTTTTCTTAGCATTGAGAACTAGGTTATTTGACGTAAACCAATCCGTAACCATTGAGAGTGCACTGTTTACGTCGTCAAACTCTTGTCTATTCCTGTCTACTTTAAAAATAAGAGAGGTATCATCTGCAAACAGTACAACGTCACAGATATCATTTAAATAGAATGGTAAGTCATTGATATACACTAAAAACAAGAATGGACCTAGTATTGAGCCTTGAGGAACACCTAACTGAACTGGAAGCCCGGATGATTTCACACCATCGACATCTACACATTGGAACCTATTGTGCAAATAAGAATTTATTACGTTGAGAGCTTCGTTTTGGACACCGTAATGACGTAGTTTACGCAAAAGCGTGTCATGGTGCACGCAATCAAAGGCTTTAGAGAGATCACAGAAAACTCCAATAGCATTTTACGATTTCTCCCATGCATAGGTTTTTTAGGTAGTAGGTATTGTTGACTTCCACGTAGGCGAAGTCAGTATGACTTTATTTATTTATATCAACTTCTCAAAATCAAAATATTTTATTTCACATAAACCTAGATGGGCACTTATGAACGTAAGTAGCTATGTTCACGGTACCATTTGGTCGTTTTCAATAGAGAAGAGTCGGCAAGAAACATCACTGTTACTATTTTAAAAATAATTGGCTTTTACAAATTATAGTGTTAATGGGTATGGGAGGACGTTGTAGGCCTGTCAACTAGTACCAGGTACTTAATAAAACAGAAATTGTTCTACAAATCTTCAGTCTGCAATAATGTATAAGACCTGCAATGTTTTCACATTTGCAAAATTTATAATAATCTATATAAAAGATTAATAAACTAAAATAAAATAAAATTTATTAAATAATTATTAAAAAAAAACCTATTTAAACCAAATGACATGATTGCTTTTATAACCACTAATAAACTAATATAGAGTTGAAATATGAATTGTAGGTATGATTCTTATCATACCTACAATTCATAATTACGTCAAAGAAGTATGTAAAAATATTTATAATAAAATAAACATCGTAATTTGGGAGCAGTTAAACATTACATAGTTGTGCCGTTAATGAGGAGGTGCCAGGGAAGGCACATGAGCAGAAGAAAATTATTGCCTCGCACACAATAAGGTACAAAGACGAGCATTTAATGCCTTAGGCATTCTCTACCAGTCAACCAAGGGTGGTGAAGAGTTATGATGGCAGGTGCTCTGTTTGAGATTATTTATTTATTTGTGCATTACCAACGAGACATTACAATTATCATCTTTTACAACTAAATCTTGTATGATAACTACGGTATCCTGTAATGCACACTCAATTACAGGCAACCACAGCTTACACATTATCGAGTAGGTACTCATGCTTAATTAAAACTACATTTAAAAAAGAAAATAAAAGGATTTACATGCAAAAAAAAAAATTGCTATCAATACAATAAAATGCAATAAATAAATAATATTATGTCTGAAATAACTAATTAATGGTGATGAGAGAGAAGAGATGAGATGATAATAATAAGAAAATAAAAAGGTCTAGTTCTGCCCGTGACTGAGTAGACTTATTAAAACTTTATGCACAAATAAAAAATACTGCACTGTACACTGGACTTAATGTCAGATGCATTTTCTACCAGTCAACCTTAGAGTGATGCAGGGACAAAACATGGCAGGTGCAACAAAAGGGATTGATAACTCGAAAAAGAATAAAATACTAATACATAGAAACATACATATAAACAGATTAAACTTTGTCAGGGGAAATAGCGATAGATAGAGAAGAAAACGAAACTAAAATTTCTGGTTCCCACCACGCGCTGTTATTGTAATTCGTTTTCGCTTAGAGTAATTTTTTACTTTTTCTTTGCTCGGCTTCTAAGGGTCTTAGCTTGATGTTAAATAGCCAATGGCCTTCCTCAAGAATTGGTCTATCAAATATAAAAAAAATGTTTTTGAAATCCGATTTCTAGTTCAAACAAATTTACAAACACAATTTCTATCACTCTATAAATTAGTATAGAATTAATGATTAGGGATGATGACAATTTCTTATCTAGAAAAATGTTTGTTTTTGAATACATAGTGCAAAAGATATTATAAAAGTGTAATAGCTTAGAAAACTGCCAAGTGACGTTTTAAAATAAGTTTTAGACAAGGACAGCACTATCGCAGCAGTGACGTCACGACTGTGGAACTTCATACTAGCGCCAGACATTGGCCGTACCGCAGGACAAGGACGGGAATAATCTCCTCCAAAAACTTATAAAGCGTTTATATTCTTCATAATTACATCGATTTAACAAAAATTTTCGATCATCTTATTTTTACTATCCCTTCTTTGAAGTTACATTATTTATTCAATCATTTTTAATATCAGTAATCATGCCTATTCATACCTACAAGTAAAGATCAAAAATACAGATGCTCATTCATTCAATGAATGTGATAATTAAACATAATTCTAAGTAAATGAGTGGAAATGTAGCAGGAATTACTGATAAAGAGTATGCCTAACTTCCACGAGTTCGTTGTTTTGTTGTCCACCTACGTCGGAAAGGGATTAGTGCAAGTTTGCCTAGGAGAAACCTAGGGGTTCTACCAAGTTATAGTTTTGATATTTTGGAGCCTGCCTCGTTGGTCTAGTGGTCGCATTTTATTCTGCTAAGCACGAGGTCCTGGGTTCGATTCCAGGGTCGGGCAATGTAGTATTGGGTGTTTCCATCTGGAATTTCTCAGTGTCTCGGAGTCTGGATTTGTGCCCGGTTCATAGCAATGGCAATATACTATAATTTACCTATACTCTATTACGGTAATTAATTTACAAAACATAGGTATCTATTTGTTTGTTTTCCAAACGTTTTTATCGTGCTATACCATTAACCTAGATAGCATTGAAATGAAACCTCATGAAGGGATATGAGGAACAGGGTGTAAAGTTCTCTCATACTCTTTTGAAAAGGGAGGCTCCTCCGACCAGATGAATGTCGTATCTGGTGGGCAACTGCCCAACGCAACGGTTCTCGTCGGGAAGTTGTATATATGCTAGCTGCGCGGTAAACCCTGATTGCGCGATGCAGGATTTGTGTGACATCAGTGTGATGCGTTGTTCGCATGTGGCGGTGTAGATGCCGCCACACTCACATTTCAAGGCTATTTTCGGGTGGAACCAAATACTTAAAATATTATATTTTGATTATACTAGAAATGTTATATTAATGATTTTGACATTTTAAACTGTACAAAATTGCATTTAATATAAAGATGGTAAACTCTTATTGGTTAACAATTAATTTAGGAATTTTTAATGACGATCAGTAATGTTTTCTATGAAATGTATGATGGCAATAGGCTTGCCCCTATTTCATGGGACTTAATAACTTGCAAAATGTTGATTTCGGAACACCTTAGGCTCGTACACACAGGCGCGACGCGACAGTGCGATAAAGGCACAGATCTCTATCGCGTCACACAACTGTGCGAGCCTTAACCCTACGGGGAATACGGGCATAAATAATGTTATGTTATGTTATTACATATCAATATGTCTAAGTTAGCGGTACCGACCCACGCACATAAACATTTTAACAAAACGTATTCTTCGTGTCAATCGAATATCCTCACAACACTGATAGATTATTCCTAAACAAGTCGGTCTCCGCCACAATATATGTTACCAGTCCAACTTACATGTGTGAGTACAATAAATTCTTACATATAAATAACACGTGTGTAACTTTGTTCGCTGGTGACATACATATTTGGTTCAATTCTGTACAAAGGAAACTTAGATTTTTTTGCGATAAGGAATCCTATTTTGTTGAGATCTTTGCGTATATTTTCCTTGTGAAACAATTTGCTATGTAATGTTGAGTTTTACACTTTTTGTAATCGCGCTTGACTCTTTTTTTTTGATTACCTAGATATTATATTGGTTTCATTTGCTTATTTTCTGCTCGTGGCTATATAATACCAGCCCCACAGGTCGAGTGATCAGGTTAAGCTACACTCCGTGGATGGGTGACCATCTTTACATAGATGATCTAGACCCCTCCGTGCTTCGGAAAGCACGTTAAGGCGTTGGTCCCTGCTGTCATTCGTGGATCTTTGACAGTCGTTACGGGTCGTCAGAAGCCGGAAAGTTTGACAACCAGTCTTACCAAGGGGTGTCCTATTATCAAGTGACTAGGTTGTGGAGTCAGATAGGCCGTTGCTCGATTAAAAATACTGGTATTCTCAAAACTCAAAGCATTTATTTCAATAAAACAATTTACAGGCACTTTTGATTTGTCAAGGAATCGGTCAGATTGTATTCAGTTGTATTCGGTTAGACTAGAAGCTAGCCCAAAATAATTGGGAGTCAGGCAGATGGTGTGCTTATTTTTTGCTGGCTCCATCTACAAAGTGACTACAGATTTCATTCATCATACCCACTATAGGAATTAACTGCTGGACCATAGGCCTCTCCAATTGCACGCCAATCAACTCTCTCGGCACCTCTCATCCAGATGCCACCCTGCTGTGTCCGTCACTTCACATAGCTTGACCTACTCCACTTTCCTGAGTGGAGTAGGTCACAGAGTATTTTTTATTAATAATTAATTATTAATAATGTAAGTAACGCGGACGACATGGTGCTAATGAGCGCGTCAGTCGGAGGTACTTATTAGAGCACTATTAGACACATGTGAACGTAACGCAATAGAACATGGATTATTGTATAACGTTTAAAAAAGTCAGTACATGGTTTTTGAGGCGGATACCAAGTACCATCTTGATGTGCCTCCCACGCGGCTAAGCGGTGTTCCTCTTGAGCGAATGGAACAATTTAAATACCTGGGTCACTTGGTCACCACTGACCTTAAAGATAATGCTGATATTGAAAGGGAACGGAGGCCTTTGTCCGTATGCGCGAATATGATAGCCCGCAGTTTTGCGCAGTATACTGTTGACGTTAAGGTAACGCTTTTAAGAGCGTTCTGTACCTCCTTATGAGAAATATTCGCAAGCGTCGTATGGAGCCCTTCGTGTCGCGTTTAGAAAACTGATGGGGTTGGCATGGCGTTGCTGTGCGTCAGGGATGTTTGCGGCGGCGCGTGTAGATTGTTTTTACACCATAATGCGCAAGCGCGCAGCTTAGTAGGTGGCTCGAGTCATGGCCAGTCCCAACAGGGTTCAAAAAAATGTTTGCTGACAGGATGGATTGGCAGTTACATGTGTCACCGTATCGTGTTGTTAACTAACACTTAGTTTTTTTAATGACAATGTTACTAACCCTATATGAGTCTTCTCTCAAATAATAAATCATTTGAATTTGAATAAATGTCACCAACGTACCTACATAATATAAATTCGATCATGAAATGCAGGCAAAGCGGGTAAGTATTTTTTCCAGGAAGAGTAAAATTGCTCATTTGTATGAGATTTGTATGAAATAACCGGACAATTGTTTGTCCGGTTATTTGCATCACGTTCGTTTGCGAAGCGATGTTTATGTAAATACGTAACGTGTTTATTTACACATGCTATTTTATACACGTGCTGTATTCAGTGTGGACACAGCTTTTGAAATAAAATATAGTATAACAGAATACCAGCTTATAGTCCCACTGCAGGGTAAAGACTTCTTCTCATACAGAGAAGGCACGAGCATTAATCACCACGCTTGTTCGAGACGGGTTGGCGATTTTATACAAAAAAACTAACAAACTTTTCAAAATCGAAACCAACCTTCATGTGAATATGTCGTCAGCAAATTGTAGTATGGTATCTTTTTAAAAAACAATAAGCTCTAATTTGACTTTGACAACTATGAATGTACCTAAATTTCTCTCACAACTGCTATGATTTCTCTAAAATCCCAGTAATTTAATGATATGTGTATTCCCGGAGTAACGAAATAGTAGCTTGCATTTTTATTCGTCCCAGATAATGGTATTAGTATCATAATAATATTGATCCGTTTACTCACTGTGTTTACATTTATATTTTAATTCTACTCTAATATTATCCTATTATAAATCTGAAATTTTGGATGTTGATTTGGATGAAATTTGGCACACAGGTCGACTCTGACCTGGGTTAAGATATAGGATACTTTTAATCCAGGTAGTAAGTTCTGGCGGGATAATTTACGACCTCTACGAGGGCAAAAAAGTATGTAACTAAATAAAAACATTGTTTTTTTTATATTATCCCTCCGTTATTGAGAAAAGGGTCCAAGCTATCGGGGTTCAGGGCTTCAGAGGGAGAAACCAAACAGTAGGTACGCACTGTGGTCCGGAGTCAGGAGTAGGTAGCTAGCTACTAATATTTCTGAAGCAAGCCGTTGATCCTACTGCTAAAAAGGAGCCTCCTTTGGTGTTCGAGCCTCTTGGCTATAATGACATTAGCTGTTACGAATATCGTCACTATGTCACACGTCGATAACCTCGCGAGCCAAGTAGATAATCTTGACTTGAAAGCTTGGAGAATATTATTATTATACACCCGTCTCTTCACTAGTCCAATGCTTACGTGCATGCTCCATAGGCTCAAAATCATTCCTATCCTAAGGGCACGTCCTCCCTAACATTAAAGTGACCCTCGGTCTACTTGTTGATATGCAATGGTCTTTGTAGCATCATGAATCATGAGGCTTCAGGGACTAGTATGAATCTTCGTGTTAATTCGATAAATCGAGTTTGGTCAAACCACGCTGGGGTCGGTGCAATTAATTCATTCATTTATAGAAAATACTAACGTCCTTCATTACATAGATAGGGCGGGGCAGGGCGTTGGCAGCCCGATGCAATATAGTAAAATAGCTTGCCCGCAGGTTTGCGCGGTGCACTGACGAGGTAATCCTGACGCTCTTCAGAGCCTACTGCCAGTCGTTTTACTCGTGCAGCTTGTGGGTTATAGGTATACGCAGAAGGCTTACAACGTTCTGCGTATGCAGTATAATAATGAGCTGAGGATAATGTTGGGGCTGCCTCAGTTTTGCAGTGCATCGGGAATGTTTGCGGAAGCGCGAGCAGATGACTTTCATGCCATCATGCGCAAACGGTGTGCATCGATGTTGCGGCGATTTAGGGGTAGCCCCAACAATATTTTAGCTACACTGGCGGACAAGGTTGATGGAACATTTATCAGGCTCTGGGCTGGCAGGCATGTGCGTGGACATGTTCATGTGGCCAAATTATATTTAATAATTGTATTTTTATGTTATTGTGTTATCTAACATAGGCTAAGTTCATACTAAACCTATATGGATCCCTGGATCTAAAATTTTTTTTTTTGAATTTGAAGTATCCCAGAAATGAGCTAAAACCTGTTAATACCGAGTGAAAAAGCGGACCATTTTAAAGGAATGCAGTTTTGACTACTAAAGAAATAGCAAAATATGTTTGTTCTATTCCAGAAGAGGCAAGCCAGACGGTTGTTCAAGCCGTCGATAGAGATTCTTTCCCGAAAAGTGACGAAGAATATAACGACCTGGCGCCACACGACGTCCCCGACATGATGGTTGGTGAGTATCTCAACATCCCTCCAATTAATTACAATATCAACTCAAACCATTTATTTCAATTAAACCATTAACATGCACTTTTGAATTGTCAAGGAGTCGGTCAGTCACAAATATGAAGCTAGTTGCCCATTCCAAAGCGTAGTAGATATCTAAGGAAAAAAAAAAAACTAGCACAGCAATATCTGTCTAGCAAGATGCTAGACAGATATAGCACTACTAGCAGGTGAAGTCAAGGCACAGTAACGCCTTAATAACTTCGCGCCATTCAGTACAATGATCGTTTTGCGTGACAAGGATAGAGAAGAACAATTTCAAAGTGTGAAGAGATATGAGGAACAGGGAGTAAAGTTCACTCATACTCTTTAGAAAAGGGAGGATCCTCAGACCAGATGGATGTCGTATCTGGTGGGCAACTACCCAACGGTTGATGTCGGGAAGTTGTATATATATATGGTCTAGCTGCGCGGTAAACTCTGATTGCGCAATGCAGGATTTGTGTGACGTCAGTGTGATGCGTTGTTCAAATGTAATGGTGTAGATGCCGCCACAAGTGGGTAACTTCTCCATTTTTCCACCAATGTTCATCTTTTTATGCAATCTTGTAGTAAGAACTTTAAATAAGTATTCTATAGCGTTTATTCTTGATAGTATTTTAATACTATTATATCTCGCCGTAGACATTTGGCTCTGCTCTGATTATATCTCTATTAAACTTGATAATTAATGAAGTCCTGAATGGTTAATTCATAGAACCATTTCGGTTGCCCGACAATTGACGAGAATTACATTTTCAAAACCAATACTTATTAACATTCCTCTTGTATACCATTTTGTCAGTACCAACATTGCATAATATTCTGTTTCATCCGAAGTTTCGGTTATAGTTAAAACAGTCTTAAAATACATTTATCTTGAAACGGTGACAATGGGGCGTATTTATGCAAATTTAATATCTTACACAAAATGTAAGGAAACTTAATAATTGTATCTTATTCAAAGTATGACGAACTTCACAATTTAGATTCGGAGAGGTTTCGATAATTTAATTTTCGTTTTCCATCAGGATTCTGTAAATTGTTAAGGGGTTGACAAAACCTGTCTTAAAATCTTAAAATATTTAATGCTACATATTTTATCCTCATTCCTTATTGTATAAACAAATTTACTCAGGGAAAAGTACTCTTAAAGAGATCCTGTGAGACAATACTATCCAGAGGGGATTATTAGCCTTTTATTATTAATTTAAAACACAATTTCCTTGGGCACATTTTTCCTCTCTTTATCTTAAACGGGTCTTAATCCTTTCTCAGTTCTGTGCTGTGACCCATGTATGGATCAGGGCAATTCGTTAACTATTATTTATCTCCTTCGCGGACTGTGAAAGCGTTAACAATATTTCAGCCTGTGGGTGTGTAGTTGTTCTACTATAGAGAAAAATCCTATGTGCAATGAAAGAACCAGAATTTGAGATTACATATTCCTCTTTTATGATTCTTCTTCATTTTAATTTACTTTTAGGCATCAGGACTTTTTCTTCCACATCTCTATTATTCGTGATTTTTGTACTCCTCTTTTTTGTCTTTATCATCTTCCAGACAGTTCGCATAATTAAAGGTAGTTCTGTCTTCTCCAAATCTTAATGACATCCGCATTCATACATATACTAACTTCATGTAAAATCTCGCATTCTTGCCCTTCACATTTTCAGAGAAGTTTTTTGACGAAGGTCATGAAAATTATGGCAGAGGGGTTTGACTTTACAGTATGAAAAAACGGTCGCTAGAGAACCACCTCACTTTAATAATAAATAACGTTTCAGTGACGTCATTCGACGGCAAATGGTGGACGCTATGTGGCGGCCATCGCTGTCGTAGGAAACCCTAGCCAAAAAAGTTCAAAAATCACTCTTTAACAAGCTAGCTTCAATTATACTAATATTGTTAGGGTAATTTATTCTAAGTTATGAGGTTACGGCTCTCTACGGGCTTGTCAAGGTCCCACTAAGACCTTGGCCAATCATTACTTAGTTTGAAGGTTAGCGCCGTCATAACTGACGACAAACTTTAACTATACGTCAAATATGGTGGCCAATCCGGTCGTGGATGTTCTTAGATGTATTCATTAGATATTCCTTGAAGTCAGGTAGGATTTCGACTCTAGGTTTGAGTCTGAAATATATTTCGGTGATAAATTTTCTGGATTAACGTGGGTTTTAGGGGGAGCCAATCTTTCGTTAGTTCCTGCTAGGTCCTTATCTGATTTGTAAGATGTCTTAAGAAGAAATTACTTACATCAGCCAGAACGATTTTAGCAATCTGTATTGTCCCATATTTGTTTGTCGATTGTTATTTTCGGAGTATGCTGTGAAATGCATGGTTGACTAAAGTAAATTTCGTTCTACCGGTTCCAGTACACACACAAAAAGAGTAATTAGTTGGCAGTCGCTTTGTTTACAGCATGCATTTTTTTTTTCCCGACTTTTTACACTAGGATTTAAGGTTCCGCAGACAGGCGCTACGCGACGGTGAGACGTAATACCGGTACAACAATTTCTAAAAATTGTTCTACTGGAGTCACGTCGCGCTAGTCTATTCCGCCTTTACATGTAAATACTTAAAGTATTGAATACTGAGGCCCTAGTGCGAGTTTCTTTTAACCATTTCGACTTTACGCATCGACCGCGTTCGGCGCTCCGATTGGCCCTTCACCATTCGAAACTTGCGCTCCGATTGCCGAGGGCCAATCGGAGCGCCGAACGTTGTCGATTCGTAAATTCGAGACGGCTAAAGTAAACTCACACTAGGGTCACTGAAATGCTCCCCACTATATTCCTGTTAAGAAAATTGAATTCACGTTTCAACTAAATCAAAGACCAAGCGAGCGAGACGTACCTAACCCACTATTCAGTCAAGACGTAATAGGTAAATTAAGATTTCTATACTGAAACCTACCGGAGGACTTTGGCAATAGAAATGGGGGGAGGGGATGAGTAATAGATCCTTTTGACACAGTTCTTTTATGTTAGATACAAAGATTTCCCCGACGCACATTTATTCATGAAACGTCACTTTTTTCGGCTATTGTAACGTTAGAAGAAGAAAAACTAAATTGATGATGTGTTAGTCTTATTGTTTTTGTCGTTTTTTTCTTTTGTATTTGAGTTGTAGCAGTGAGCTGATAAATGTCTCTGGGTGGTTCGAATTGGTGCTTGTGGTACATCGAGGCTCAAACTAAACCATGAATCAAGCACATGAGTCGAGACACTATAGAGAAAAATCTGCTTAAGTGCAATACCTACGCGGTCTAATTGCATGGCACAACTTTTTTTTATAAGCCATAAAAGTCAGCGAGGGGGTTCGGAATCATGTGCTGAATCCTTAGTTACAGTTGGCGCGTCTGTGTCCCTACCGACTACAATACAGGTTGTATTTTAGTCTGTGGCTATTAGCGTCCGACCGAAAATTAAAGAGTTTTGCTTTAGGCCGAAAATTAAAACGAAATTTGGCCTGATTCGGATTTTTGGCCGAAACGGAAAACGAAACCGTTTTATTTTAGGTTTGTGTTTGATAAAAGCGAAATAAATACAGGCTCAACCTTTTGATGATTGAATTTAGGCCGACTTTAACTTAAATCACACGAAAATTAACTTTACAATTTTCTCGGTTATTATGTAGGTACTTTTATTTTGTAGTCACGATGAAATGTCTCTAAAAATGAATTAAATGATAGCATTTATTTTCCGGTTTTTTTTTCAGCCTTTGACGAAAACAATAAATCGACCAAAAACTAAAAAAGCCGACATAGATATTTCCACCTTAACTTGCCGCAAACCGAAAACGAGATTCGGTCGAAATATAGTGGCAATGCTATTGGAATTTAAATACCTCTTAATACCATCAGAACGAAAAAAAACGAACGTTGCTCTACACATTATCCTTTGAGTCGAAAATGGTTTCCTCGCTACGCTTTTTTTATTGGGACATGGTGACTTATAAGCTTACGAGGGATTTTACTTACATTTCCATTCTGTCACCACAAATGTGGGTTAATCTTCCCTGAATAATAAATACATACAGGAAAAGTGGTTCATGTGATAAATATTTAAATAGTTAATGCTGTTCGATAGAATATTACAGGGGGGCTCGCGGCTTAACGATAGAAGCTGCACATGTCGATCCAGGGTTGCCGCGGTCGGTCCGTGTCTCGAAAAGCACGTTAAGCTGTTGGTCCCGGCTGTCATTCGTAAATCTTGAAAGTGGTTACGGGTACTGTGAAGCCCAAAAGTTTGTAAGCCAGTCTTACCAAGGAGTATCGTGTTACCTAATGACTGGATGGTGGAAGTCAGCTGGGCAGTCTCTCCATATAAAATACTGCTGTTTAGCTATATCCGGTAAGACTGCAAACTGACCTAACATATTTAGGAAAAGACTAGACAGATTGATTGTTCGATAAATATTACATGTACCTTATCAACTGCATGCTATAATACCTTGTTGCTCATAGTTAGTTTCTTTTATAATATACTTGCTGCTGTCTGCGACTTCCTCTTCAATCCAGGATGAAAAGTAGGCTTATGTCCTTACCTAGGTCATGGTCCATCTGTGTGCCAAATTTCATCCATATCCTTTCCGCCGTTTAGGCGTGAAAGCGTAACAAACACACGAACTTTCGCATTTATAATATTAGCTAGTATTGTCTATCTATGAAATATTTTGGTATCTAAGAAAAAACAAATCGCATTTAATTCATCGCTTTCAAAATTTTCTTCCTTAGTAGGAACTTAAGTTTTATGTTTTTTATTGAAAAATATTACTAGGTACTCAGTACTCTGTTGCTGTAAATAAAACGCGAAACAAAAGAGATGGTATAATGCTTTGTTTGCGAATGTGCTTATAAATGGTTTTTGCATAATATGTACATTATTAGACATTTTTATAAAATGATATTATAATTTTCATGTTTCTGTCCTAATGATACTTAGGTACACGTAATTATATAAACCGTACTAGGTACTTATTGTTATTGTTATTTGGTACTCTTGGTACACCTCTGTCTAACCATTCGAGCCCTGAAGTATTCCCATTTACGCACCTAATTTTGGAGCACCTATGCATTGAGCATGCAAAATTTGAATACATTTGGTGCTCCATTCTCCCAGGTGCCCCAAAAATAGGTGCTCAAACGGGAATACTTCCGAGCCCTAACCCTATCTATTTCTACATATTTGATGGTAGTAGACTTCTTTGCCATCAATTAACATTTAAAAAATGTTATATTTACATACTTTCAACTCCTGAAGACTCTAAAATTATCGTACATTTATTACATTCCATTATATTCTAAAAATATTAACAAATATAAAATCCTTGACTGAACACAAATTGTCAAGGAGTTAACTGGGACAATTTGATAAAATGAAATCGTGTACATTTTCGTGTCACCGAAGATTTCCACATATTAATGTGAACGAAAAAGAAAATGGTTTTGTCATTCGTAACAATGGTTTCTTTATCGATTTGTATCGTCAGTTGCTTCTTTTAAAAAAAAAACGTAAAACTCCACAGTCTATACTGTGGAGTTTTACTTACCTGTCACAATAAATACAATAACTTTTTGTTGGCTATTTGGTGAAAGCTACAATTAATAAACTTGTGTTTATTTTCCGATAACGATATTTAAGAGGTTTCTTACCCGAAGTGCCTACAATACTAACTCTACGCTGTCGGCCGTCTGTCAGTCCGTCAATCTTTCTGTTACAGAATGACAATTCACAAGTCTATAATTATATTTTTATCTATATCGGCAGTCAATTGATTTTTTCATAGAATACCTACGTGTTACTACGAATTCTTTCATTCCAAACAAAAAACAATCCATGCACATTATTGTTCTCCATATCGAAAACGTGTTGATAATCGCGGTTATTTTACGGCCGAACCCAATAACATACTTATCTCCAATTTTGGCGTACTGGAGAGAAAAAAACCTAACAATCTCTGATTTTAAAACCCCAATAAAGCTAAAGTATGCGGCCCTATAACGTGTTGACAGCAATTTGTTTGACAGAGGCAGATAGAATTGTACTGTCTATTATCAGTAGTGATCTGTGTTAGGTCACTACTGATTATAGAGATAAGACTGTAGACAACCACATTTTTTTTAAAGACTAACACCTGTTTTTCTTTTCAGACATAGTCATACCATCGCTCCTTATAGCAGCGCTGTTCGTCGGCAACGCTTTAATCGTACTCATTATATACAAATACAGGAAACGGTGAGTCTGTTCAATTTTTTTTTTCCATCCTTTGCTGTCCCATTACTGGCCATAGGTCTCCCCCATTGCGTTAAACTCTTCCCAATCTGTTGCCTTTTCCGGCTAATTTCCTATGAAAAACCCTACGTGCCGATTTCGCCAATGAAACTGAACGCTTTCAGCTCATATAAAACGCTATCAAGAGCTGTCAGTGTCAAAATTGTTATGGAAGTAAGATTAGTAAAAATAAAGACTTCCTTGTTAAATGCAGAATTATCTATTCACTCTCGTTTTTGAACAAACAAACATAAAATAAGCTTCTAATGCTAAAATGATAAAAGTAGCCATCTGTTAATCATTTTGTTTAGAGCTCTTTGCAATAGATGGTGTTTTACTCAATTTGTCCTGTCTTCAAAATAACCTTTATAGTCACAAATTTAAATCAAACAACTTATTTTAAATCTATTTCTTTACATAGAAACATAAAATAAATCTAGTAACATGTTTTTCTGAAACCGGAAGTATAAAACTTTATTTTAAAAGGATGGCACGAAACGTTTTAAAAGTAGGTCGACTCCTAGATGGCGTTGTAAAACTACTGTCTCTGGCAATTTGTGAATCGCTGATGCTGCCATCTGTTGAACATTTTGATGACGAAAAATTGCCAGCTCAATTGCCAGACTTAGGGAGGTGTCATTTCTTTGTATGGGATTGGGTATCTGTACGTAGTATTACAATATCTGTGCTAGTACCTAACTTGGTTATGGAGGGCAGATATATTCAGTCGCGCCATGTAAAATATATTTCCGCCGGAGCCGAATTCCTGAAGTGAAAAATAGCAGTGTTTCTTGCGTTGCTGTGTTCCAACTTGAGAAATTTGGGTGCAAATAAAACTGTACACGATGAGGGGCCTTTTATTTTTATTTTTGGCGACTATTTGGTATCGTGACGGCATAACCACTTTCGATCAGATGGGTTGTTAATAAGAAGGCCAATTTCTCAGATATATAGAAACGTAACAAATCCAATCTTGGCTACAATGTCAGCGCCAATCAATGCTTATAATTTAAGGTAAACGCAACTTTTTTCGAAAAAAAAAAAAACAAACAATTTAGAAGATTATTGTCCCCAACGACATTTCGTACCCAGTCCCTTCAAGTATTCTGTCTCATTGATTCCTTTGCTGTCGGTACACGTGAAGCGTTACATTGTCTACTCATGCGCACTAGTTAGCATGCGGGCGACGGGAAGTCGCTCTATTAGCGTTGATTTGACAACTGCGGCCTGTCGTACAAACAGTTAGGGCGAACTACATTGGATAAACGATATATCTTTTCTAAATCTAGGGGCGATTTAACTGTCATGCGGTTTGTCACGTATGCGTATTAGCCTAATGCTTCATGGCGTGCTTAATTGATGCAAATATATCACACTATCGTGGAAGGAATACGTCAGATTACAAGACACCCTGTATATGTCAGGCATGCGGGCTAATCCCTCGTGCGTAAGTAAATCCGCATGACGGCATAATCACATCCCCCGTTTAAACACGTGACAACATGAAATGCGTTTGCAGTTTAAAACATAATTATTTTGTAACACACCATAAGCCAAGCCTCCATACGGGATTGCCCATCGACAAAAATGAAAAAAAAAACATGAATAATTTCATTTTGGCCCCTAATTTTTCGTCCATTTTTGTAAGGAATGATTTTTTTTCTGTTTCAAAAATCCGTTCTGTTTTCTTTCGATAAGAAATAAAGTCTTGTGCAACATTAAATGTTTCTAGATTCAGCGGTCTAGGCAGTGCGTGGTTTTGTTTGTCAGTGAATTAAGTTACCTATTTAATTGCCTCGAAGGACAGTTTATTCACGAAGGTCTTTTGCTAATTATGTTTCACTTTTGTTTAGTCAATTGCAAGATCAAGACTTACCTGGCAAAGAACTATGGGCCTGGATACGGTGGATTGGGAAAAAAGTTGGTTTGCACAGGACCGCCCAATAGTACCTCATCGATCTTAATCACTTAGGCATTGTGCAAACGTGCCAAGAGAAAAACGATGTTTGCCCGGCTACTCATTATAAGACCGACAAATCGGAGTCCGATTCAAATCGGCCTTATGTGTGGGACACTTTATTGGGAATCTTTATAGCAGAAATCTTCCGAAGAATGATAAAATGCGGCCCAAGAATGAAAACTAAAGGCAAGATTACACTGTTGTGTCTTTTGTGTCTTAGACCGACAAAAATCGATTAAAATCGGCCGTATATATCGAACCTTTCTTGGCAATCTTTACCGCAGAAATCTTCCGAAGAATGCTAAAATGCGGCCCTAGAATGAAAACCAAAGGCAAGATTACACTGTCGTCTCTTTTGTAGTAGATGTAGAAATAAGTTATATTAGGTAGGCCCAACTGGAAAGTAGCCTTAGAACATTTGTTAAGGTAAGTACTGAGAGAGTCTCACGGGTTCTCTGTACCGGGACGATAAATTAAACACGGTTTGTTGTGTAAGTTGAATAATTATTTAAATAAAACAATCTATGATTTTTACATGTTATATAATTTTCCACTTGTCCCTTGGCTTGTCAGCCAAGATCTGACACCTATGATTGTTTCTGCTATTCTCTATCTAAATTAATGTTTGTCTCGTTATTCGACCATCTACTTATCAACGTTTTCAAAAAGGTTGCGTTTAAGCACCAAATAGGTTATATTCTCTACAGTACATATTAGAACTTCGTTTAGTATTATTTTCAAAAGTCGGGTAAAATCGAGCGCGGCGAAACGTGTACGTGACCATTATTATATACTGAATGGATTTAAACTCTAGTAGTTGATTAATATTCAAAAATCATGTATGTGAGAGTCAGTCGCCGCACCCGAGGCGAATCCAAAGTTACAGCATGATAAAGTTGCAATAGAATAAGAAAACAAAAAGTTGTTTTATACAGCGCCAAAATCAAAATCAAAAGTGTTTTATTCAAATTAGGCTGAGAATCAGCACTTTTCGAACGTCAAAATTACATAAGACAGTCCCCAAAAACGCCCGCCCTTCACCACTTCCTAGTGCTTTAGCTGGGAAGAAGAAGTGGCGCAACAAACTCCCCAGCAGCACAGCTGTCTGTTCGGTTTGAAGAACTGGATTTTATACAATTGTAAGTAATTACCAAAACATTACATTAATTGCCATACGTCAGCTAGCCACGCCAATATCAAAAAAAAAAAATGTAAATAAAAATTAATACATACATAAAAGCCTCTAGGCCTAAATGGCATAGCAGCTTACATATGCAATACACAAACAAATAAAATAAATAAATAAATGATAAACTAGGATAATCAAAGTAAAATAAATTAACAGAACAATTACTGTAACAATAATAAAACCATAGACAGCAAGACGTCCTGTCACCACCAGCAGCACCCGTTCACGAGCATAACGCAAAGATCAGCCATTACCCCCCTCGCCATATTTGAGGGAAGGAGGAAACCCGATCCCCGTCGCTACCGCAAGCAGTGACATCTAAGGGAGCATGACGAACTTGCTGCCGGTTGCTCAGGCAAGAATAATATTATCAACTGTCGAGGTCGCTAGCTAACCACATATTGCAATACAGCTCATTAAAAAACATTGTAATGAGGAAATCATCTCAATAATAAATGAAGATAACAAAATAATTGACTTATACCGTCAAATAAAATAAAATAAAAAGTAATATATGAATTCATATACCCTGTCAGTATGTAAGCTGATTCTGGAGAAAGAACATGGACATTGTCTTGAGTTAATCACAGCGACCAACTGTTCTTATCGTTTAAGTAGTCGTTAATGGAATAATATGCCTTTGAACAAAGGTTGCATTTAACTTGAACCTTAAACGCATTAATAGGTAAATCTAGCAAAGAAGAGGGTAACTTGTTATAAAAGGTTATACCAAGCCCAACAAATGAGTTATCACTGTTTTTAGTGTATAGGTGTATATTTTGCCTAATTTATAAGATGTTGGCGAAGATGAATTGAAATGCCACCGTGAGAATACCAATATCTTTAAAAAATATCTAAGAGAAACTCTGGCTCCTAGCTGATAAATTGCTCGGACAGCTCGTTTTTGAAGGACGAATATATTTTGAATTTCAGCGGCTTTGCCCCACAACAGAATACCGTAGGCCAAAACCGAGTGATTCGATTCTTGGAATCATCTTCTGCCCAAAATAAAAAGTTTTCTGCATGGAGGTGGGGGGAAAATAGGTTATTATGTCAGTCGCGTAAATGAACATAATTGTTGCAGTGGCACATCAGGCAAAAAATACTTCACAAAAGTTAGTATCTTCTGTGACTAAGGGGGCACCCTAGTGCGGTACCCACCCGTATCACGATTGAAGTATTGACACACTATTATAACACACATAACTATTAAAGTTAACTTTAAAGTTCTCTTCTCTCATATTTTTCTTGAGCCACGTACACTCGAAAATACTATAAGGAAAAGTAATTTTATCTCTTTTCTTTGTATCAAGCCAAAATCAATCAATTGAATTTTTGCCAAAAATTTTCACGCTTGAACCATTATTTCGTTAAAAAAAACAATGTATTTAAATGCAAAGTAAATCAACAGACTGGTTTATTTCAGCTGAAAAGTTTAAATACTTATTCGTTAAATCAAACTTTTGAAATGTAAACAGTCCTAACAATGGTCCAGCCCCATTGAACCCTAAAACTTGTTAATCAGTTACATAAACTTCAAAGAACTGAAATACAGCATTCACAAAGTTCTGTCAGTGATCTATCTCACTAATCTGTAAATACCTAGCTGTCTGTTTATCTTGATTAAAGTTAATACAAGTTTAGGCCCGTTGTTGAAAGGGGATCTTTAATACAAGGGAAAAAGGGTTAGGTAGTTTAAATAACATTTGGCCTTAAATAATTTACCTGTACTAGAAAGGTTTAGGTAGTTAAAAGAAGGTAAACAATCTTGATGTGACTTTTTACACACATTAAACAAATAAACTACTACTTAAACTAAATGGTTCAATTGATTTAGTAATCATTATTGTTGTATTTACGCATCAAGCTTGTTTACCTTTACTATCTACTATAATCTATACATTTTGTAAATAAAAAGTCGCTTTTCCCGCTCGACGTGACCGCCGCGCGCCGACGGATTTTGATTAAGTTTTCAACATCATGTTGTGAATAATTGATTTGGGAAGGCTTATATAATAAACTTAAATAACAAAGAAATGACGAATATAAGAAATTAAAATCGACATTAAGTACAAATTAACAAACATATCAATATTAAGAATACAATTAATTATTATATAAAATATTAAGAACACAATAAAAAGTCAAGTTGAATTTTCGAGCTTACATACATGATTATCAATTAGATTTTGTCAAGAAGAAATTTGTCAATGGTATAATATCATTTAAAAAAAAATTGTATCCGTCAAATCAAATCAAATCATTATCGGAGCCCTGCAGAGGATACTTTTGTGCATAAGGGTAATCTTTGAGGCTCTTAGACACAATTCGAGACGATATTCTTGTCTGGTCGATCTATAGCGATGCTCTGAAGCTTTTTTAAACCTGTCGCTATTTTTCTTGACAAATAATGCGGTCTCGTATATGTAAAGACAAGTTAGTGTTAGTATTTTATGAGGTTTAAAATGCTGTTTGCAAGTTACAAGTCCTTTGAATTATTTTGATCCTACCTATTTTTTTCAAGTAAGTAATGTATTCTATACGATCAACTATGGTACTTACATATTTCTGAATCCGGAAAGAAAAACTTGTTTTTTTTTTCTATCAAAACAAACCAATGTTAAATTGAAAAACTATTTTTATTGGGTCTGTTACATACAGCCATAACAAGTACGGATGCATGCAATCCAAACAACACGTAAAATTAATATTAATCTATTCAAAGGAGAACCAGCAGCTACAAAATATTATAACAAACGGTTTTGCGGGGCATTGTTCTTAAGTTAAGACTGTTGCAAACTTTGTTAAATATCAATAAAAAATAATAACATAACATAACATCACGCCTGTAGTCCCAGAAGGGTTGGGCAGAGGTGTACCTATAGTACACTTTTTTTTTTGTTTGTTTGTTTGGCATCTCGCAGGTCAACCTATGCGGTTGTCGTCTGCTTAAGCGGACTTGCCTGTGGATTCCCTAATAAATTAAGGCCTCCAGCCAGGACTTAAACTTATATACTAACTAAAACTAAGCGACAACGCTAAGGGCACCCCCTGTGGGGTACGAACCTCGGCTTAGGGCGTCGCTGGAAGAGGGCAGCAAATGACTAGCTGGATCAGGATTGGTATTAATTAGGGACGAATTTAAAGCTACAGGCTCAGCGGCGCGGGCTGGCTCGAGCAAGGGTCGGGAGGGGCGTCGATTTGGGCGTCGCGGCGGGCCTCGGCGGCGAGGGCGGTAGGACGGCGATCGGGTTTTGGGCTTATGTAGCGTGCTAGTGGCCTTACTACTCTCCTGGAGGAGGGTAGTGGCGTCGTCGGGGTCGATTAAAGTATGCCTTGGTCGGCGAATACTGCTAATGCGAGAGGGAGTGTAGCGGGCGGCCGCTGTAATCAGGGGGTTAGAATGTTTGATGCCGCAGTCGAAGAAACGCTTTGATAAGCGTTTCATGAACTGTTTTATGGTTGGCATTTTGAGGTCGACGTGAAGATCGATATTACGGACATAGAAGGGGGCACCCGTGACCCTTCTGAGGAAACGGTTTTGGAGGGTCTGCATCTTATGGAGATGACGTGGGTGAGCGTGCGCAAATACAACGCAGGCATAGGTCATGATGGGACGGATGACTGCGGTATAGATGCGGAGCTTGCATTTGAGGGACAGTTTACTACGGGCTGTCAGTACGAATTGGAGCCTGCTAAGAGCGAAGGAGGTGCGCGCGCGAACCGCCTTAATATGAGCCTTAAAGGTAAGGTTCTCATCGAGGATCACGCCTAGGTATTTGGCTTGCTTCTCCCAAGGGATTGGCTTGCCGTACATAGTGATCGGGCTGGGAAGTGGGGGAGGGAGTCGACGACGTCTCGAGAAGAGAACCGCCTGACTCTTATCGGGGTTGACCTCGATTCTCCATTTCCGGAACCAAGCGCCTAAGACGTTTGCGGAGGTTTGGAGAGTACGAGCTATAGCGTTGGGACAGTGACCGGTATAGTAAACGGCAGTATCGTCGGCGAAGAGAGCCAACTGAGCCTTTTTACTTTTTGGGATATCGCTAGTGAACAGCGTGAAGGCGAGAGGAGATAGTACGGAACCCTGAGGGACACCGGCGCGAATAGGATGAGGGGACGAGAGTGCTCCCTCAACGCGATAGCGAAAGGTCCGGTTCGACAAAAAGTCTCGTAAGATGAGCACCTATAGTACACCCACATTTTGCCAGTTATGTTTAAGTCCCATGTAATAGGGGGCGAGCCTATTGCCATCTACCGGGCACAAATCCAGACTTCGGGCTGCTACTGAGAAATTCCAGATAGAAAAACCCAATAACACGTTGCCCGACCTGGGAATCGAACCCAGGACCTCATGCTCAGCAGTAGCGATTGCGATTATTGTTGATAAAAAAAAAAAAAAATAATAATTGTATAAGAGACACAAAGCCAATTACAGGTTCTCACGGGTAAAAACAGAATCAAGGTACAAAAAGCACCATGCATTTAAAAAAAAGTCAGCGTTTAGCTGAGAGCGAGCCGAATAGATTCAGGTTTTTTTTTTTTTTTTTTTTTTTTTTTTTTTAATAATTCATTAACGACTTTAATGAATTATTAAAGTCGTTACTCGCTCGCACTATATGTATGAGTTTTCCCTGAAGCTAGAAGAGGAAAAAGGAATGGCGATAGGCGGATTAAATCTTGACTGATCTCTGGGGGACTTTGAAACGCAGTTTATGTAGGAGGTAAGCAGCCTAATTGCGTAACACATTTTCGTAAACGATTACCACTAATCTGTTGTATTTTGACATTCATTGCGTTATTTACATTGTTGAGCAGATTGTTTTATCGAACTTATGAAGCAATGGATTAGCAATCTGGTTCAAAACGATTCAGATTCCGATTGGTTGTGTATTACGCAATTAGGGTACGGGACAGTCAATCACGATAGACATAATTTTAAAAGAAAAGTGCAATCTGCTAGTCGACAACGATTTATAAGTGGCTGCTGCAAGTGAAATTTCATGAAAGAATGTGAACCTCCGTTTGCAGTCGAAAGAGACATTCCACGAGCTTAACTCTGACCACCGCCCAGTAGTCATGCATCTTGCCCCAACCGCCCCCCTCAGACCCAGATGATAAGCGACTGGTGGAAAGTAAGCGAAATAATGAAATCCACCACGTCGCCTCACTTGGACACCATCCCCGATCACATAGTGTCAGTCGCCGACACGACGGCCGCAATCGACTCGTTTACTGAGCACGTCCAATCCGTACAACGTAACATCGCTGGAAATTACCTACTGACGTACTTGACTTGATAACCGAGAAGAACGCGGCTATTCGTGCCTACGACTCCTTCCCTTGTGACCAGCCCACATGCGCCATTTACAGCGTGCTGTAAAGAAACGCGTAAGGGAGGTTCACTCTGAGGCCTGGAACAAGATGCTCAGTGAACTCGAGCCCACACATAAAGCCTTCTGGCACCTTCAGAGGAAATTGCGTTCCTCCGAAGAGGTAGCTCTGCCCAAACGCAGGACACCGTAAAACGCTCAGTTTATTTTAACCGTCTCGATTTTACGCATCGATCGTGTTCGGCGCTCCGATTGGCCCTTGGCAATCGGGGCGCAACGATCAGATGGTGAAGGGCCAACCGGAGCGCCGAACGCGGTCGATGCATAAAGTCAAAATGGTTAAAAGAAACTCACACTAGGGCCTCCGATTGGCCCTTGCCAATCGAAGCGCAACTTTCGAATGGTGAAGGGCCAATCGGAGCGCGTCGATGAGTAAAGTCGAAATGGTTAAAAGAAACTCACACCTAGGGCCTCAGGTAGGCGAACTGGTATTCGTACATTATAGAAGCCAGAAACTTTGTCATTGAGTGTATTGTCATATTTACAAAGAAAAGACTTGAAAAATGTTTATTTATTTTCATAAAAATAAAGTAGTATCATTCATTTATGATTCAAAAAAATCGTAAAACAGGGCTCAAAAAAATATTTTACGTTGCATAATTATCAAAATTTTGAGCGTTAAATAAGTAATGATGATTAAGGGAATTCAATCATCTAAAGAAATACCCAAAAATTATTTTACTGATTTGTTTTTTAATTTAACAGCAACTGAAATTGTGGTCATTCGATTCAATCAAACGCATTGCGATTTTGCACCTTATTTGTTGCTGCCATGCACTATTATCAATATTATTAAGTTTGTAACTTGTAGAGAGATACATACGAAAATTTTTAATAGATGATGTTAAACAACGGGCTTGAGCGGCTTCAAAACTTTTGCATGAGATTCATATTTGACCTGCGCAAATATGATCACATTTGTGAATTTCGTACAAAGCTCAAGTGGCTTCCTATACGTCTTCGCCGGAATTCTCATATCTTATTTCAGCTCTACAGTGTTCTGTTCAACTCTATAACCACCTCTTATCTTAAAAAACGTTTCAAGTTCCTTCATGACACTCATAACAGATATCTGAGGTCATCGGAAAACTTAAGACTAGAGATACCGATGCATTCCACCAGTTTTTATGACAAGTCTTTTACAGTTCAAGCAGTACTGTTATGGATTGCCTTGCCCATGTCGCTAAGGCGTGCTCAATCACTGTCCACTTTTAAAAATCTGGTAAAGAAACAGTTCTTCTCTCCTTAAACATTATTATATATAGATTTCTTGGTCTTGTTTCGTGTTTATTATTGGATTTATATATATGTATATAGATATATATATATGTAGATAAATGTATGTCTGTAATTAAAGAATATGTAAATAGTACACCACTGACTGCCTGTAGTATTGTATTTTTTTTTTTTTGGGAATGGCATCTCGCAGGTCAACTTAAGAGGTTGTCGTTTGCGTAAGCGGACTTGGCTGTGGCTGCCCTTATAAACTAAGGCTTCCAGCCAGGACTTTACGCTAAGGGCACCCCCTGTGGGGTACGAACCTCGGCTTAGGGCGTCTCTGGAAGAGGGCAGCAAGGGACTCGCCGGATCACATAGATGTAAATGTCTACATCTATGTCTGTATTTATAAGGTGTGCATAATAAAGAGTATTCGATCTATCTAATTTTGCAATTATGGGATAGGACGCACTAATGTTTTTCGGAATCCGCGTTTATTTAGCCTTAGCTTAGTGCTGCTCAAAAGTCAAATATCAAACCAAGAATTGAATAATTATGACTTCTCTCGTAGGTCGATTATTAAGTAAAGTAATTTTGTTTGGCTTTTGTTTTGTTTTTGCATCGAATTATTATACTATCATGAATAGTGACAGCTGAATAAACCTGTTTAGAGAAAGAACTAGATTTTCAGAAACTGGGTAAAGGCTCCATCTAATAGGAGCGACGTGACAGCGCGACACAAAGGCACCGCTCATCAGGCGACACGCGGTGCCTTTGTGTCGGACTGTCGCGCCGCGTCAATGTATACGAGCCTTATGACTGTGCTGCAAAGCAAAAGAAAAAAAACAATAGGATACAGGATAAGAACTATAGTTTCCGTACCTAGCTATAGTTTTTTTATCCAGAAAGAGGGATGAAACGGGTTTCGTTTGATAGAAACAACGCTGAACACTTCAGGTATTCCCGATTGGAATTTCATTGCACAAAGAGTAGAAGCGGAGTCAAAGGAATGATTGTGAACGCAGCCCTAATACATCTACACACGGCTACACATCAAGCTAAACATTACCAGTTTATACTGATCTTGCATTGTACAGGATTCCCGTACAAAGAGAGCTCAGCTTGATGTATAGCCGCGTTAAATATCATGCACATGAAATTTAAAGAAAGAAGAAAGAAAGAAAGAAAATAACGTTTATTTACGGTAAACATGACGCAGTGATCGAACACAAACACCAAAGAGAACAAATCGGGGGAAAATATGCGTCACATCCACGCAAAACGGCCATCGCTCAGCTTAATGCTACGACCCTATGCGAGACAGAGCCCCAGCGCTGGTTTTCAGCGACAGCCGGCGTTGAATGACGTCGACTTCTTTTTTCTATAAAAAACTGCCTTTATTTTTATAGAAAAAGAAAAGATAAGATCAGATATATTTATTTGCTCAAACATGTGTACACATTCAAGAATAAAATGCATGCAGGATATCATAATAAAGTATGATGTGCAAATATTATGAATGATAAGGTTTTTAATTATTAATTTTATGGCAAAATACTCCGTTACGTGTAATACAATTGAAAACATTAATCAATCATAATGTAAAATTAAAAAAAATACAATAAATAATGCATAAAATCTATGTCAAAATAAATGCTTCTGCCAGTAAATCGTTAATACTATAGTAAGCTTTGTGACACCAACCAGAAATGACTTTAGTTGTTTCTACAAATGGGCATTATTAAAAGCTCCCTCCAACTCTTGGGTAATTTATTATAAATAATGGGAGATAGCAAAACACACTCTTGCGCATAAGTGCCCTACTACTCCTATGCAGACAGAGCTGACTTTGGTCACGCCTGTTTCTTGGAAATTTATGGGCCATTTGCGAAAATATATTAGAATTATTTCTACCAAACATTACAGTTTGCAGAATATCAAGTGATGCCAGTGTCAAAATGTTATAGCGAATAAAATAGGGCTTACAACTATCGGTGGATTTCAACTTAAACATAGCTCTGAGGCATCTCTTTAGAAATTATTCTTACTGCCGTTCATTCAGTGAATATATACCATTATTTAATATGTGTTCATTGTTGCACTTTGTATTGGTATTTTGTATTTTATGTATTCCCTTCGAGAAAATACAAAATTAATTATATTCTACGTACGTTTTTTGAACTACGTTTGTTTTTTATCGTATTTAAATTTGTACATCAAAGAATTTTATTTCCCCCTATAGTATTAGTATGAAGTCTTTATGGATCGATAATAATACTTGTGATATGTTCCAAACGCCCTTTGAATACTGGTAAACCAATGCGCCTAAATCTGTCCACTTACCTAACTGTATAACTGTATTGCGCCCAATAAGTATTTTCCACAATACATTTTTTTTTCTTTCTTCCACAGGAAAGAAGGCGATGAGGTCGAGGACGAGTTTAACACCATTCCACTAAGTGTGAACGGCAACGTTCATAGTGCGGGCAACGCAGTTTAGTCATCTTTCAACATGGGACGGCTGCACGCCAACGACTTAAGCAACTTTCCACTCTGCAAATAAACTTTCCTTACTGCAAGTAATATAACTACAACTTGCAAGTAATCTTTCCTTAACGTAAGTATTTGTAACTTGCGTGCGCTCTTGCAGAGAGGAAAGGCGGCTTGATTCACACTAACATGACAAGATTATTGTTTATTTTGAAATTCGACTTTTAAATTATTACTTTCTTTTAATACAAGAAGTCAAACATACTGTGTAAGTTTAAATGTGACATGCAAGACTTGCATGTGCTAGGTGGTACGTCTCACAGATTTTGTCTAAGTTTACGATCTTATCAAGAGCGCTATGATATTTCATTGTAACTATGTGAAGTTTTAGATTTCATTCGATATGTCAATGAAGTAGTTATATCGTGTAGAGATAGGAATGCCGAATTTAAACTTAAACTTCACAATATACACATAAGTCACCATAATGAGTTCTACTTAACTTTATATACCAACACACTTTTAAAGTGTAAATAAGCCAAATATTAAAAATAAATGGCCAAGATTATACAGAAGTAATTATTTTTAAGACCTTCAGAATATCTTGTCGCCAAGTCTAGCTATCAATACCAAAGCGATTATAATAATACATTCAAAAAATAATTGTGTCACAAGAAAGATACAAGTTTTATTATGTCTTTACTTAATATAAAGCGAGATAATTACTCTAGGGGTAAAAAATACCTTCGTGCAACGCTTTGGAAAACTAATTATAAATCCAGCAGCGTCACTAATAGACGTTAATTATTGTCGTCGGCGTGCAGCATCCTTAATTGATTTGAACTTTAAATAATGTGAGGCTACTGACAGTCCAGCCACAGAATAGATAGGTGCGTAAGGATGGCTCCATGCAATGAGCGAAAAACGCAGGCACACATAGACACACTTCACGTTAAGCGAGTGCGAGCCCACAAACTTACGACTGGCATTCGTTTGACACAGTTGTGATCTCCGTTTACGTACGCGTATATGCGTGCGTTTAGGCTAGTTGGATGGAGTTGAGCTTCTGACCTAATGATTTTGTGGTCAGATTGTGCATCAGTTCTGCCGGAAGTCTGTCGGTAGCCTTGTATAAGTTACCTTATTTAATCGTTAGACTCAAATAGATCGCGAAATAGTCCAAGTTTAATCTTTCTTAGGACCCTTTTAGGTATTAAGTAAGGACTGATATTGTTATAAATACCCTATTCGATTTTTTTGTTTCTATCGCACACATTTTCACTGCCTCTGTTGTCATGAGTACGTCAATTAAGTACCTAATGTTATGGCTTGATTACTGTAGGCTAGTCTATGCTCATAGGTACCTTGTGATTTTAATTTCTTCTGTAATTGTTGATGTTTTTGTATTTGGCAGAGTATGTATAAAATTCTGTATTGAATAAAAAGCACTTTATCTTTTTTTTTTGTTTTGTTTTAAGAAGTTTTAATGTGACATGTACCTCCAGTTTGTCAATCATCTCTCTTCCAGTGATAGCCTGGTTCATTCGACTGCAAAACTTCAGATCCTTGTCATTACTCTTTCAGGCTCCTGTTACACCACCGACGAAAAAGCGACTAGCTATCGACTACACTCGGCGATCAACTAATAAATATTATTTTATCTCTTTTACTGACTGTAGGTCCCGCCTACGATATTTTGTACGTTTTTTGAGCGAGAAAATATTCGATAAGCTGGGCGATGGGTCAGGTGCTTTAATCAGTTAGTATGGAGATATTTCTGAAAATATTCATAAAATAAGTAAAAACAAACAGTACCTGCTGTGGTATAGACTTGTTCTTGTTCGTTCATTGAACGGACCGCTCCGATCTAGTACAATCTGTGAAACGTACTAGTTCGGTCTACTAGTACTATTAGTACACTGTCGAATGAAGAGTTTTACGAGTGCTTGTACTGTATCACGCAGTTAAGTTATCAAATGCAAATTTTTACAACTTCACGAATTCGGTGGCAGAAGATAATAAATAAAAATATGTACGAGTAGTAATATTCAGAAATTAATTTGAAAACTCGGCAACCTCGCATAAATGTTTCAAAAGACATAAAGCAAAATAGAACAAAATTTTATCATGATAATGATCTAAACAACTTGGCAAATCAAAGTTATGAAGTTGTAAGTTTGACTCAGAGTGCACCGAGTGCAACAGAGTAAAGAGTGCGTCTCTCTCGTTCCTTCGCCTTCCCGCGTCGCCAGGCGTTCAGTAAAGTTCGGTTGCGTCAGTTAAGTGTCGCCGCAATGACGGGCTTGCGCATCTTAGTACAAGCACATACATAGTCTGTGGATCCAAGTCCGAGCGACCGATCGGACGGAACGTGATCAAAACGAAGTACTGAAGTACTAAATGACCGAAGTACTAATAAGCTTAGAGAATAGTTCATTCTAGTACAGTGTCATGAATGAATTCCTAATAGTACTTAGTTCATGTACTACACAAGCCTACTGTGGTAAAGCTGCGTCCCCTCTGGTGACAAACGAAAACTTAACCTCAAACTCAATTATTTCAGTCTTATTACAAAAAAATGCTTTTGTACTGGTTTAACCCACGACTAAAAGGTCTAGGATTGTTACGGTAATAACGTTAGTAACAGGTTCAAAATGTGTTTCTATTGCAAAACAAAGACTTTCTGAGGATCAGTTAGTACCTTGGTACCAAAGAAGGTCCATGATTTAAATATTTTCCACAGATAAGAAACAAAAATGGCATTCTTTCATTCGTTCACACAGGTTTTATTTGAAGCAACGTTCCGTTTCTTTAACTGTTGATCTTATATTAACATTTGAAATGAATTAATAATAATGTATCAATACAAAATTGAGTCAATAATTGTTATTTGTTTAGGTTAAAATATATTTACCAAGCACAACTTGTACTTTTGACGCGCTTTTATATATTTAATAACACCTCTAGCGTGAAGTGGATTGAATTAAGTAGGCGACAGCGCGCGTTATTTGAAACGACCATTGACGCTGCGTCCTTCATAATAAATAAATGCACTTCTTATATTCATATATTTTTATAAAAATAAATATATACTCTTACGAGGTTTGTTCGAAAGTTGTTCGGTTAAATCATGAGCTACGATAAAAATGGAACAACAAAAGCAAAAAAAGGTGTGACAACTGGAGTTTTGAAGAAAAAGTTAGTAAAATATGGATTTTTATTATTATTAGGTAAACAATACTTCGTTTAATCTTGTTTTGACGACCTAACGCGGATGTTCTCATTATTATAGGAAATATTACGACAACTTATTGCCCAATCGGCACATATTATAGAAGATAAGTCCACGAAGACATCAATAAACATGCAGAAAATAAAAGAGTGGAAGAATATACAGATTAAGTATGTACTTATTGCATTTGATGTGGGCACAAGTACGTTATGGTTTAGCATATATTTATTATTTTTAGATTTAATGACATAACGGGTAAATGTAGATCAAAACAATAATATTAGTTTATGAATTGCATTTTGTCCAATGTTATGATAGCATTGACCAAGGGTACGTACTTCATGGCGAGCCCAGTTGCGTAATGCAAAAACCACTTCAGGACTCAATGGGCATCCTCGAGGGTCGTTGGATAAATCCTCACGTAGAACATGCACAATTTTATCTCCAAAACGTCTTGTTAACCTATACTTATATCTAAAATCTTCGTCACTCAATTCAAAGGGATTTTTAGACGATGACGATATCTGTAAGATCGCCGAGACATCTCCAACATATCTAAATCTTCCAAATCCGTTAAGTCAATCCCAGTGATATGCATTTTTAACTATTTGTAAATATAAACACACAAAAATCATCAACGCTAACCTCAAATAAATTAGTACCGAAGTTAGATCCATAGTTAAACTAGGGGTCTCGGCGGTTTAACTTTAGTACCTTAGATAGTTCATGAACTAGTGATAAACTTCATTTTATAATAACGTTTTATTTAGTATTGGTTTAACTTTAAACCTAGCAATAATCCTCGTACTAAATTTAGATCGTGTTTTGGAATAAGACGGAAAGCATTTTGTTCTTGCCGATATCATTCGGTCAGAGAGTGAATCTAGAGTACGGTAAGTTACCCTTTAATAGTTCACGTGACTTGCCTTTTTTTGATTCATTAATTCGCCAGTCAAATATAACATCGACTTGCACGCGCTTGCCCTATCCTTCAAATATTATTGTTTAATGGTCTAATGAATCCATTTTAATCACATGAGTGCCATGTGTTAGAAATCAGCTAAATACAACATAGTAACCCGCAAGATAATAAATCGAATCCGCTAAATATTTCGCTGTGAACGTGCTTACTCCGCTGCTGCTGTTTTCATCAGTTCTCTTGGCTCAAGGATCAAGACACGTAGCTGTTCAACAAGTAAGTGTCCTTACTCTTAAAGATCTTTCCTGCCGAAGTAGCTGGACGCGTTCATCCATATTCTCACCCGCATCTATTCCATCATTTACAGGCACTTTTGAAGTGACCAAGTAGTCCCAACAACTCTCGCAACAAAGTAACCAAAATTTTACGTATATTGTGGACGGAGATTAAACATTTCATTCGACAACAACCGGCGACCGGCGGTTTCAAACCCAGATCATACTTTTAGTATCGTGCTTGTATCATGTCGTAGGCAGCGTTAACAGTCGCAAACTTCTTGTGCTGCCTGTTTAAGGGCTGATTCGCCCTTAGTCTTCTCTTCTAAGGGTGGATTTTACCAATAAAACTGAACGCGATCAGCACATCTAAAACGCGTTCAAGAGCTGTCAGTGTCAATATTCCATTGAAAATCATGACACTGACAGCTCTTAAACGGAGATTATGGACTGATCGCGTTAATTTCATTGGTGAAATCAGACCTAAGACCCAGTTGAGACATTTAATTTGGTGTGATTATCCAGAATCTTCATATGGGGGTTGTTAAACTGAACATTTTATTATTTTTAACCAGACCTTTTAGGACGTCCAGTTTATGAGATATTTGCAAAAATCTCAAGTTTCAAAGAAAGCGAGGAGGCAAAGCAATAATTTAAATAGTTCTTGTAGATTCACATGCTAAAAAACTCTTGACCTGTATAGAAACATTAACCGCCAATTTTAAATTAACGCAAGCATCCTTTTAAAATAAACTCCAGAAAAACCTTTTTAAAATAAAACTTATTAATAAGTCCAATCTATAAATCAACTGGCTCACCATTTTAATAAATTGAAATCAAGAGAAATTCCAGCACACTCCATTTCACTTCACTTTTTTTTCTTATTCACCAGTATCGAATTCCTTTTTCTGTAAATGGGTTTCGCAATATGCCAAAAGCAAACATTTTTAATATGGCCGCTATTCGCGAGCAAGTGTATTTAAGCTAACTGTTAAAGTAATTTAGGGTGTATCTTAATGGATTTATCATCGAATTTGTTTACAAAAATAAAAAAAGGTCTACCCACCGCTAAGTCACCGTATAAAACAGACAAACAAAATATTCCTTGTTGCAACATGCACAAGCATCCTGAATAACACATATTTTTTTAGAGAATCAGTTGAAGTCACTTCAGAATTTAATAGTTAACTACAACAATAATTGTCCAGAAAGATGCTTTCCTATATAAGTAAACACGTAAAATAAAGTAAATCTTTCGGTTTCTCATCGAGACTTAACAAAAGATATATCGTTCAGAGGTCTTTGTCCCACATTTGTTACAGACATGATATCGGCAGATGGTGGGTAAGAATAGGGTGTTAGCACTTTAGATTTATTGCACAGTGATTGGGGTGAATTAATCCTGACTCGCTGGGCTTATCTCATTATTTCTAGCGTTTGAGATGACTGTAACTTTCCTCCGATCCATCATCAGCAAAACAACAGATTAACTATTGATCAAAGCTGGACTGGCCATGGGGCGGCCATAGTAGCCGAAGAGCCGATGACCGTTGGGTAGACGTGTTCTTGAGTGGAGACCACGAATTGGCAAACGTAAGGTTGGACACCCTCAGGCTAGGTGGAGCGACGATCTTCGCAGAGTGGCTGGTAGCAGCTGGATGGGAGTTGCCGAGAATCAAGGTTCGAATGGCGTGCAATTGGAGAGGGCTATATTCAGGAGCGGATTGCTATATGCTGATGATGATGACGATGATGAACTATTGATCTGTGAAAAAATGCCTACCGATATAAAAATTACATGTTTTCTTTAAAAACTTCTGTGGAAAAATACGGGGCAAACCTTTGCCCAGCAGTGACACAAGAAAGGTAATTTTTTTTTAAACACTTTTGAATTTCCGTCCTCACTTCGTATAGCCTACATTAAACAGCTAAAATCTCCATGTATACATTTTAGCAGTACATTGTAATAAACTACATAATTATAAAAAAGCATTCATGAAAGTGATTTAACTACACATATTTTTTCAGCTCATTCCTTTCCAGACTTAAAAAACCATCAGTGGAAACCCTTTAATAATTAACGCGGATTTGAAATACCAATTTCAGAGGCTAATTGCACCCTTCTCTGGAATTTATTTTTCATAATAACACGCCCACGAGTGGTTTTCGTTTCGTTCACTTAATAATGAACTCGTAACAAAACCTCCCTACCACCAGAACTTGTATCTCCGGGGGAATGGGGGACATACCTATCATTTATAGGGTTACGTGTTCACGAAAAGGGTTAAACATAATATTTCTTCCGGTTTAAGTTTAGCTTAGTTGTGTGGCGGCATCTACACCGCCACATGCGAACAACGCATCACACAAATCCTGCATCGCGCAATCAAAGTTAACCACGCAGCTAGCATATATACAACTTCCCGACATCAATCGTTGGGCAGTTGCCCACCAGATACGACATCCATCTGGTCGGAGGATCCTCCCCTTTCCAAGAGTATGAGTGAACTTTACACCCTGTTCCTCATATCTCTAAACTGGTGACCCCGAGTATGAACGTCAGCGCAGCCTTCGTGCAACTACTTCAGCGTGACGTCATCATCATCACTCCCGCAAGTCACACAGCCAGCCAGCAACCACGGCTTGAACGGTTGTCCCGACCATCAGCATGCAGCGCAAGCGCATACCTGGTCATCACCTTCAGCCTCATCAGCAACCTTGGCACAGCACACTGCACATTCGGCCGGTCCACAAGCAGAGCGCAATAATCCCTCTCCTGGTCGACATAAGCAGTCAGCCACCCCGACTCACTGGGGCATCTTCGCAGACAGTTCCGACTCACCGCGAACTATGCGACACCCGGTTCCAACCCCCTGGAACCCAACTGGCATTGGCAAGCATCGCAAGATAAAAGACTTGGTCCACTATCGACCTCCGGTCTTCGGAGGGGAGTGATGTGGCGGCATCTACACCGCCACATGCGAACAACGCATCACACAAATCCTGCATCGCGCAATCAAAGTTTACCGCGCAGCTAGCATATATACAACTTCCCGACATCAATCGTTGGGCAGTTGCCCACCAGATACGACATCCATCTGGTCGGAGGATCCTCCCCTAACCAAGAGTATGAGTGAACTTTACACCCTGTTCCTCATATCTCTAAAGTTGTTTACCTCTTTACTTAGAATCTGTAGAATACTTTTCTAAGCACTTTGCACTAAAGTGGAAAGTTTTGAAGACTGATCCTTCTTTCCTATGTACCACCTACTTACCTTTCAAAGTGAAAAGTCAAGGCCAAGCGAGTAGGTTCACTGTATATAGCTGTTAATTTAATGTTTGTCAAACTGGGCATTTTACATAAAACAGAGTCGGGTTAGTTACACGATATACTCAACTCAACTCAAGAACGCCTAGACCGATTTTTATGATCTTGTATTTGTTGCATTTGTATCCGACCAGAAAAAGCAGGACGAATATCGAAACATGGGATAAATAGACGAAAAAAATAGTAACAAAGATAATATCCTGAGGCTGTAAGAATAAAATTTGGAGTCTGGACGAACCTAATTTCTAAAGCAACAATGTTCAGAAGCTTAAGTTAGTGTTATTGGGTTTTTCTATCAGAAATTTCTCAGTAGCTGCTGATTTGTGCCCGTTTCATGGCAAAAGACTCGCCCACTGTAATAAGATGGGACTTCCTAACCCTTGGGGGACATACAGGTGTGATGTTTATCACAGCTATGCTTATAATCGGTACACTTCAGAGTATGGTGTACCATACTCTGAAATCTAAACGAAGAATAAAGCTACGCCTCCTAGATTAGGAGTTTCATGGCACGCGGTGTGAAGCAGTACCTCCTACTGTTAGTTATATGTTACCATGTTTTCGGAGGAATGAAATGTGGGCGCTTGATGGCATTGGAAATCAGATCTATAACCCTTATCTGAAGAACAAATATGTCAGTTTCACTTTATTTCATATACAAAAGCTGTAAAACCGCAATACTTATTAATTAGATAAAGTTAAATGAATATTGAAACCAGCCCTTAAATTTGCTGCGAATAATCTATGCCCGACGAATGAACGAACGAGACTACCATGCATGCATGTAGGTTTGGCGAATGCATAGACGGGAGAAACATTATTTATCTTAAGAAAATATTTAAATTATCCTCTTAAAACTTGTTAACTTTCTAATGCTGGACACTTTTTTAAATTTATGAACCTCTAAAAACTTTTGTCGTTTCTAATGTTGAACCCTTTTTTTAAATTGTTGTTAACTTTTTTTACTGTTTGGCCCTTTTGCACATTCGGTCGCAGGCGCTACATACAAGTTAGTCCCAGTAATTACCTATTTAAAGTTCACAAAAAGAGGCGCAATCATTATAAAATTATGGTGTTCATAAATATGTTTAGGACCGAACACTGGGAATTTTTACAGGTTCTATTAAATACATGCCTTAATTATACTATTAGCATCTAACAATTCACTCACAGTAATGTGTATGTGTGATTAGAATAAGAAATTTGACCTAAATGACGCAGTATGAACGTTTGTTACTACTAAGTAATTACGGTTAATTCTCAGGCACTCTAAAAACCGTTAAAACCTTAAGTATTATGTTAATGGTTTATAAGTAGGTCTTGTTTTTCGTAATAACTAGTGTGAAAATAAGAACGCCAAGCAAAATGTTTAATGCAACTGTAGTGGTATGTAACCCACACAGGCACGACCTTGTTAAGTGCCTATGACGTTACTCGTCTGCTAAGATCATATACAGTAATCGACGACCAACAGTCAGTTACTAGCCACTGCCCGCGTTACTCGCGTCACATTTAATTAAACTAATTGTAGTAATTGTATATCAACTGTGTTTAGTCGTACTAACTATATTATTAAATCATTTCGTGATACTGAAGAAAAATTTAATTTCACCTCACTATAGAACCTAAATCACGTCCCAACAAAAGTTCTATACAACCACTTGCCATGTGCCCGATCGGATTACCCATTGAGAAATTCTCAGGAGCAGTTTTTTTTTTCAAGGTGTCACTGACAGTTCAATTTTAAGATGGCGTCTCGAGAATTATTGTATTTTTATCTCACGACTCGCGCTTTACTTGTGTTTACAAAGTGTAAAAACACGCTATGAATGTGTGTGTAAGCGTAGGAGCTTTCGGTATCGTCCGAGATTATAACGAAGTCGAAAATGTGTGTGTGTGTGTAAATGTTATGTGCTGTCGCTACTTGGCTTCACAGTTACCACAAGTAAAGCTTGCGTCACTTCGTGAGATACAAGTACTTTAGTAGTTTTCACCCTTTACTGGTAAATCATTTTAAAAAAAGTAGTTATAAGGTAGATGTTTTGTTCACAAATGAATGTGCCCCTCCCGACCCTTGCTCGAGCCAGCCCGCGCCGCTGAGCCTGTAGCTTTAAATCCGTCCGTAAATAATACCAATCCTGATCCAGCTAGTCATTTGCTGCCCTCTTCCAGCGACGCCCTAAGCCGAGGTTCGTACCCCACAGGGGGTGCCCTTAGCGTTGTCGCTTAGTTTTAGTTAGTATATAAGTTTAAGTCCTGGCTGGAGGCCTTAATACCCGACAGGGAGGGAACTCATCCCCGGGCCAATCCACCCGGGGAGTTAGGTATAGGGTTTAGGCTACGTAGGGAAATTTTCTCTTTCCACCATTCCTTCCCTAATTTAGTTCCCGCTCCGATCATGGAGGACGCCGTCCTCTTGGCGTTCCTCAAAGAGGTCCTATTAAAGGACCCCGAGTTTTTGGCGAAATATGGCGCCAAAATAAGCCAAGTTTCCAGTCCCACTCCGTCTCAAGGCGCACTCGCTAACTTCAGCGACGCGCTTGAGAGCCCGCTATCGCCACCTGCAAGTGAACAAGGCATTCCGCCCTTTGTTCCGCACCACAATGTTCCGGCAACTATCTCGGCCCCCATTGTGTCACCCGCCTTTGTTCCGGTAGATAATACCCCGGCCGCTAATCCGGCCCCTATTGTCTCGCCCGCCTTTGTCCCTGCCGCCATTGTCACGGCCTCCATTGTTCCGGCCGCCATTGTCTCAGAGACAACGCAGCTGCGCGCCGCTGTAACAAATACGACGGAGAGCATGGACACGTCAGTCCCACTCTCCGAGGAAGAAGCCCGCACCTCCTCCTCCAGCGATGACGACTTCCAAGTCGTGGTCAAAGGAGGCAAGAGGAAGGCGGCTAAATCCTCCGCCCCGCTGGCCCGGTCACCAAGGCCCAGAAAAAAAAGGACGACTTATCGTCCAGCTCCACAACCGCCCCTAGTCCGCGGGCCAGTCGCCCCGCCAGCCCTATGGCTTGCCCACCCGCTCCTACCGCGAGGAAGCAGAAGCCCCCTCCCCCGATATATGTCCAGGAAAAGTCCAAATGGACTGAAATTTCCAAGATGTGTGTTGATCGCAAGATCAACTACACCAACGCCCGATCAACCCTCCAGGGGATCAAAGTTACCGTCCCCACGTCTACGGACTTTAGGGATCTCTCCCGCGCCCTACGTGAAAGGAACTACTCCTTTCACACTTACTCCCTTCCGGAGGAAACCCCTACTCGCGTCGTAATAAGGCGCGTCCCTCAAGAAATCTCCACCGAGGAGATTAAGAGCGACCTCATCGCTCAAGGAATCCCAGTTTCCGCCGTCCATCGCTTACATAAAGCGAGACAGGGCCTAGTCTACGACATGGTCCTGGTCATCTGTGACCCCACAGACGGTCACCACCCGATTTTTAAAGTTAAGTCGGTGTGTTCGCTCTCAGGCATCTCAATAGAGAAGCCTTACAGAGCTCAACTAATTGGACAGTGTCATCGCTGCCAATTATATGGTCACTCGCAGTCCAACTGCTATGCCACCCCTAGATGCGTCAAGTGTCTAGGAGAGCATGGCACCGCCGACTGTACCCGCCCTAAAGATAGGGAACCATGTTTAGAGCCTCCCAGCTGTGTACTCTGCGGCCAATCGGGACACCCGGCAAATTACCGGGGCTGTCCTAAGGCCCCGAAGTCCTCATCTCCGAAACTCGCGAAACGCGCGAGCGACCGCCAGCACAGGGAAAGCCCCTGGGGTAAGCCTCCTTCCGCGCTGATGCCGGAACGGCTTAGCCCGCAGAGGCCGTCTCCCTGGGCTAACCTTAACCACCTGAAGGCTCCCGCAGCTTCGGTGACATCAAAACCCGCGCAACCAGCGCAATCCGCGCAACTTCCAGCGCTGATGGCTACCGCCGTCCCAGCGCCTTTGGTAGCCCCCGCGGCCCCTACGGCCGCTCCAGCGGCACCTCAGGGAACCCAGGGCCGAAACAGCGCCCAAATCATATTAAGTACATACGCGGCTCTCTTCACCACCGCCGCGGATAAAATGGCGGAAGAAATCGTTGCTGCAAACGGCAACGCAATCCGCCTCATGGAAATTCTCAGCGCGTATCCCGAGATCGCGCAAGTTCTACACTCACTCAAATATTAATTCTCAATGGATAATACGAGAGTAAATAGTAACAAACCCCGATCCCTTAAATTAGGCTTTTTCAACGCAAATGGCGTTTCAGGTCAACGCGATGAGATCGCCACTTTCCTCCGCGACCATCAGCTTGACATCCTCCTCATACAGGAAACCTTTTTAAAACCACATCACCGAAACCCGAATATTGCCAACTTTAAACTAGTTCGCAATGACAGGTCTCGATGTCACAAGGGTGGCACACTCATATACTTTAGGAAATCTTTGTATTGTATCCCTATAGACCCACCTCCTCTCTTCTCCCATCTGGAGACCTCTATCTGTCGGCTCGGCATGACCGGCCACCAACCGATCACCATCATCTCCGCTTATATCCCACCCGACAATGGTCCGGAGGATCCCATCTCGCTCCAAAAGGACTTCACTGCCCTCTTCGGTATGAGTGACTCCGTCATCTTGGCGGGGGATCTTAATGCCAAGCACCCGGCGTGGAATAGTAGCACAACCTCAACCAGAGGTAGGTTAGTTTTCAAGTTAGGCGAATCGCTTAACTTTGACGTCATCGCTCCAATGAGCCCGACTCACTTCCCAGGTAATCCTAATCACCTTCCCGATGTTCTCGATGTAGCGCTGCTCAAGAATGTGAACCTCCGTTTGCAATCGATTGAGACGTTCCACGAGCTAAATTCTGACCACCGCCCTGTAGTCATGCATCTTGCACCCTACTCGGGCCCGATCGACCCCAACCGCCCCCCTCAGACCCAGACGATAACCGACTGGAGGAAAGTAAGCGAAAGACTGAAATCCACCACGTCGCCTCACTTAGACACCATCCCCGATCACTTAGTGTCAGTCGCTGACACGACGGCCGCAATCGACTCATTTACAGAGCACGAAGTTCCGGTGATGGAAGACCATCGCTGGAAACTACCTACTGACGTACGTGACCTGATAACCGAGAAGAACGCGGCCATCCGTGCCTACGACTCCTTCCCTTGTGACGCGAACAAAGCCCACATGCGCCATTTACAGCGTGCTGTAAAGAAACGCATAGGGGAGGTTCGCTCTGAGGGCTGGAACAAGATGCTCAGCGAACTCGAGCCCACTCATCAAGCCTTCTGGCAATTACAGAGGAAATTGCGTTCCTCAGAAGAGGTCTCTATGCCTCCTCTCATCCGCCCCGACAATAGTGTCGCTTTCGACAGTCCCGATAAGGCTGAATGTCTTGCCGACAGCCTAGAGTCCCAATGTTCTCCCAGCTCCCAACCAGTAGACCAAGCTCACCTGAACAAGGTCGACGCTGAAGTCGAACGAAGAGCCTCCCTCCCTCCCGTCGAAGACCCTGATGATCCTCTGCCTCCCGTCACTCCAGACGAAGTGCACGACATCATTAAAGGGCTCCACGCTCGTAAGGCCCCCGGTTCGGATGGTATTACCAATAAGGTATACAAACTCCTTCCTGCCCCGCTAATAATGCTTATGACCGCCATCTTCAATGGCGCCTTGAGCAACAACATCTTCCCACAAGCATGGAAAGAAGCCACCGTCATCGGTATCCCAAAGCCAGGCAAGCCAAAGTCTGAGCCCTCCAGCTACCGCCCTATTAGCTTACTCAATGTCCTCGGCAAAATCTACGAGAGGCTTATTTATAAGCGTCTCAAAGACTACGCCGAAGCAAAGAGCCTCATACCCAACGAGCAGTTTGGATTCCGTAGCCAACACTCGGGCACCCAACAGGTCCACCGTATCGTAGAGCACTTATGCGCTGGTCTGCAGCGTAACGCGACGACGGGTGTGCTATTCTTCGACATAGCGAAAGCCTTCGACAAAGTCTGGCACAACGGCTTGATATACAAGCTCTACCAACTAGGAGTGCCAGATCGTCTCGTGCTCATCTTACGAGACTTTTTGTCGAACCGGACCTTTCGCTATCGCGTCGAGGGAGCACTCTCGTCCCCTCATCCTATTCGCGCCGGTGTCCCTCAGGGTTCCGTACTATCTCCTCTCGCCTTCACGCTGTTCACTAGCGATATCCCAAAAAGTAAAAAGGCTCAGTTGGCTCTCTTCGCCGACGACACTGCCGTTTATTATACCGGTCACTGTCCCAACGCTATAGCTCGTAATCTCCAAACCTCCGCAAACGTCTTAGGCGCTTGGTTCCGGAAATGGAGAATCGAGGTCAACCCCGATAAGAGTCAGGCGGTTCTCTTCTCGAGACGTCGTCGACTCCCTCCCCCACTTCCCAGCCCGATCACTATGTACGGCAAGCCAATCCCTTGGGAGAAGCAAGCCAAATACCTAGGCGTGATCCTCGATGAGAACCTTACCTTTAAGGCTCATATTAAGGCGGTTCGCGCGCGCGCCTCCTTCGCTCTTAGCAGGCTCCAATTCGTACTGACAGCCCGTAGCAAACTGTCCCTCAAATGCAAGCTCCGCATCTATACCGCAGTCATCCGTCCCATCATGACCTATGCCTGCGTTGTATTTGCGCACGCTCACCCACGTCATCTCCATAAGATGCAGACCCTCCAAAACCGTTTCCTCAGAAGGGTCACGGGTGCCCCCTTCTATGTCCGTAATATAGATCTTCACGTCGACCTCAAAATGCCAACCATAAAACAGTTCATGAAACGCTTATCAAAGCGTTTCTTCGACTGCTGCATTAAACATTCTAACCCCCTGATTACAGCGGCCGCCCGCTACACTCCCTCTCGCATTAGCAGTATTCGCCGACCAAGGCATACTTTAATCGACCCCGAAGACGCCACTACCCTCCTCCAGGAGAGTATTAAGGCCACTAGCACGCTACAGAAGCCCAAAACCCGATCGCCGTCCTACCGCCCTCGCCGCCGAGGCCCGCCGCGACGCCCAAATCGACGCCCCTCCCGACCCTTGCTCGAGCCAGCCCGCGCCGCTGAGCCTGTAGCTTTAAATTCGTCCCTAATTAATACCAATCCTGATCCAGCTAGTCATTTGCTGCCCTCTTCCAGCGACGCCCTAAGCCGAGGTTCGTACCCCACAGGGGGTGCCCTTAGCGTTGTCGCTTAGTTTTAGTTAGTATATAAGTTTAAGTCCTGGCTGGAGGCCTTAATTTATTAGGGAATCCACAGGCAAGTCCGCTTAAGCAGACGACAACCGCATAGGTTGACCTGCGAGATGCCAAACATACAAACAAACAAATGGAGGCCTTAATTTATTAGGGAATCCACAGGCAAGTCCGCTTAAGCAGACGACAACCGCATAGGTTGACCTGCGAGATGCCAAACAAACAAACTCACAAATGAATGTAATTGTGTCTATATCGAAAATTTCTCAAAGTGACGCCCTGAATCTGTGAGATATACATAGCTTCATTTTGAAGGCGTCCTTAGCGGGAAGGTCGCATGTGTAAGTAAGTGGAAAATATTCCTTTTCAACGCTTTTAGTCATAGTTATGGAAAAAAAAACATTCAAAAAATAATTCCTGGAACGGCTTAAGATTCTGAAATACAGTGTGCATCCCCATTCAAAACTCTCCTACGTTTAACTTTAAGTTAACTTACTTATTCATACCCAACCGGGGTGGGTACAAAGAGCTACCATTCAAATATGCGAGCAAAGAACAATTTCAGCACAAAAGGGGCCAATTATAAACCCCATTATACAATCATTTTCCTCTCTACTATTAAATGCAAGTCTAAGTTAAACGTAGCACAGGAAGTGAACCGGCGACCCTTGTGATGCAAATGCAGTGACAATTTGCCGTTTGAATGTGGTCGGAAGCAAGACGGAGTTGTCTGTACCTACCCAGCTTCAATTTACAATTCTGTACCTTTTTGCTCTCCATATTTCAAAAGAAGTGCTTATTTGGTCGGTGTGAATGCTTTTTTTGCATGTTAATCCAAATCTTGATCGGTGTTAATGATTGTTCAAGGTTTTGCTCACGTGCTTTGCACTTAAGCTTAGGGGTTTCCCGATTAATTTGGAACTCAATTAGAGGCCTAATTCAGAAGGGAAAATGTATCAATTGACTTTAAATAGTCAGCCTATAACGTTCCCACTGCCGGGACACTTCCTCCCTGTGAGCCCTTTCACAGCTTAGCTCTCGCAGCTTGATTGGAAATTGACTTAATAGCTAAATATTACTAACGTTTGATAATGAAAACACTGTATTTGATTTAAATGAAAACTCGTAAAATTTTAATTCCACAATGGGCAGAAAGTCGATTGAGGGATTGTGTGCCGATGACAGCGACCGGTCTCTAAGCTTGGGTAGCCTCGTTGCTCCGTGATTCGAATCAATTCAATTAAAATTCATAAAATTGATTTGAGTTGGGTTGAGAACCAATTGATTATTTGCACCCACTGAAATGAAAATATTTTAGGATGTATCGTTCACGAAATCAACCTAAAAAGCACTCAGAGAAGTTTAGGAACAGAGAAGCTTTTGGAAGAATTTGCGGGAGGACTTCGCCCAGCATTCATCATCTGCCAAGCTTTTGGTTTAACCGGATGCTGCATTTTTGTTTAAATAAAAAATCTTACAGGTTACATTGTTTTAGGTTTAAAACTATTGGCACTGTCTGAGATTTTCGAAGCCGAACGCTAGACGGTTCGACGACCCTAGTAGTAAAAGAATAAAATCATGTAAAGGTTGAATGTCAAAATGAACAATAATCTTGTCATGTTAGTCTTAATCAACCGCCTTTCCGCTCTGCAAGAGCGCTCGCAAGTTATAAATACTTGCGTTATGGAAAGATAACTTGCAAGCTACAGATATATTACTTGCAGTGTGGAAAGTTTATTTGCAGAGTGGAAAGTTGCTTAAGTCGTGGTCGTGCAGTCGTCCTAAGTTGAAAGATGGCTAAACTGCGTTGCCCGCCCTCACACAGCGTTGCCGTTCACACAAAAAAAAAGGGTTTAAACTCGTCTTTGACCTCTTCGCCTTCTCTCCTGTGGAAGAAAGAAAGAAATTTGTATTGTGGAAAGTTGTTATTGGGCGCAATATAGTTCTACAGTTAGATAAGTGGATAAATTTAGGCTCCTTGGCTCACCAGGATTCGAAGGGCGTTAGGAACATAACATAAGTATTATTATCGATTCATAAAGACTTTTGACGAACACTATGGGGGAAAATAAAAAGAAATCCAACAAAATTGGATAAAAACCAACGTAGTTCAAAAAATATACGTAGTATATAATTAATTAAATTCTTTCGATTCTCTTCGAGAAAATACAAAATACCTTAACATTAAATTACTTTCAGTCTACAACAAAATACACATAGTAAACAACGTATATTTTCACTAAATGAACGGCAGTCAAACTAATCTTTTGTCTATAAAAAACCGATAAATGTGCGAGTTGAACTGGGAGAGGGTTGCGTGCGATGATGCTACCCACCAAAAACCTTTCATGTAAAGTTGGTTGCCAAGACTTGCTTACCATAACATAACGCTTTAACTGGTAAAAAATTATCAGATATGATGAAGAGCCAAGCCCCTTATTCGTCAAGGCTTAACTCTACAAACCGCCGTTTCGTGGCCGTCGCACAGACACTCCTATGGGCTTATGGTAAGAAATTAAGCCCCTGGTCCTTAATCTTGTATCATGCGATAGTAAAATGTAATGGCTAAGCCATACATTTTATCAAGATGTAAGGTTAGTAGAGTTAGGCCGTGTAGAATAAGGGGCTTGGCATTGTCATCTAAAGTACAACGCTAAGACTAAACTACTGCTATCACTGTTAAAAAGTTAACAAATCAAATTGTACATTTGCTTTTTAACAGTGATGGCAGTAGTTTAGTCTTAGCGTTGTACTTTACATGAAATGTTTTTGGTAGGATTTCATATCTTTTTGTAGGATGCTCTGTTTCTTTTTGTTTTAGCGGTACTATTGTACTGATATTTCACAGTAATTTTAAAATCAAAACCCTTACTCCCTTTTTGCACTCCAGCAGTTATTTTCTTCATAGCCAACGAAAATAATATGTCGTTTAATAAAAACTAAAGAATAAACTGCTGTCACGCACAAAAAATTATAAAATTGTTACATTGAATTGTATCAGTTCTTCTTTTATACCGAATGATTAAAACAAAAAGCATGGAGCGCTTTGTTTAAATTAATTAAAAGTATATAATAACAAAAAATCGCTTCATGCTTTTTGCTTGCTTCGTGCAACGAAATTATGACTTGAGCAGTTTACTAGTAGCCTCTGAAGAGTTCCACTATGCACCTCCTGTTTCCATCATAATATAACTCCAAGATACCAAATTATTGCAAAGAGATGCAAATTATGAAATTCTGCCAAGTTCCACAAATCCTGACAAAAATCCACGTAAAGAAAGTGTTAAACCTTGACATTTCAACAACATTCATTGCGTTATTTACATTGTTGAGCCGACGTTTTTATCGAACTTATGAAACAATGGGTTAGCAATCTGTTTCAAAACGATTCAGATTCCGATTGATTGTTTAATACGCAATTAGGGTACAGTTCCAGCAACCAAAAGTAGTAGTGCGCAACCTGCAAAATAAGGTACACAAGCTTCGAATCTACACTGAACAGCAAATTAACCGGGCCACCCGCTATCTTGGAACTCTGATTCGATTTTCTCAAAAAGTATAAAACTTACAACTATCAACGTTACACCTACAGAAAGTGCGTTTCATTATAATTACAATGAACTCATTGGGATGAATCAATTTATTAAGGATTTCACAACGACGATTTGTTTTCCAGTCGTGTTAATCGTTAGTAATCATAAAATTAAAATCAAATGTTAAATGCAGAAACAAACAAAAAAAAAACAAAAAAAAGTTATGGTCAATAGTCAGTATTCCCTCCAATTGCGCGGATAACTGCCAGGATCATCGTATTCATCGAACTGACGAGTCTGACGATGAAATCATGAGAAATTGCTTTACATTCCTCTTCTATTGCGTTTCGCAGCTCTGGAAGCCTTGTTGGAGTAGGTCCCGGTTGTACCCGGTCTCATTTTCACACGTTTCGGCTCATCCCATAAGTGTTCTATCGGATTCAAGTCCGGCTTTCGAGCTGGCCAGTCCATCGTACAAATGCCGACGTCGCGTAAATACTAGGTCACCACATGAGCAACATGAGGCTGTGCATTGTCATGCATCCATCCAACCCCACACATACTCAACTGTTCCTCAACTCCTTGAAAAACAACACTTACTGCACTTACTCCACAAAAGTCACCTCCACTCACACACTGCTCATCTGAATTACCCACATACATCACCTAATACTCTAACACTTCACACCAGATAAACACTCACTCATACATCGTCTGAAATTACTCAATAACTTCTGCAGAATTATAGGTATTCTTTATTGGTTTTATTGTTATGACTTTTTCTTAAATTTTTGTTATCATAATTATTGTTTAACTCTTACTAAGTTTTTATTTTTGTTAAGCATATTGTTTAATCTTCGACTCCTGCACGGTATCTCTGTAAAAGCCTATTCTAGCCGTGGAGCGGGCCTGGTGACCTGTAACACAGGTTTGTCCTAAAAAACCTATTTCAGACACCAGTCTCACACATATGTGGAATACAGCTGAGACCTTTGTTGTACGCATTACCTTTAAGTCAGTTTTGTGAAGAGAAAATAAATAATAAATTATTATTTTACGAGATTAAGGCTGCGTGCAAAATCCTTCGACCTTTGACTCCGCTCCTGTTCTTTTTGCAATGAAATTCCAATCAGGTATATCTGACGTGTATTTTAGCGCTATGTCTATCAAACGAAAAACCGTTAGTTACGGAAACTGTAGTTTCTATCTTGTTTCCTATTGTTTTTTTCTTTTGCTTTGCAGCACAATTTTAGGCCCAGTTTCTGAAAATTTATTGATTACTTTTTACAATAAAAAAAAAGTTTTTACAGGTTTATTTACATGTCACAAATCATGTTAGTTCATTAAATAGTTGAAAAAAAAAAAAGGCAATCATCACACTACCAGAAGGCATCTTTTCCTACTGTTCGACCTACGAGAGAACTCATAATTACACCATTCTTGGATTGATATTTGACTTTTGAGCACCACAATGAGTTTAAGAGTAAATATACAAGTATCTATTATGTCTTTACTTCATATAAACCGAGATAATTACTCTGGGGGTAAAAAATAACTCCGTGCAACGCTTTGGAAAACTAATTACAACTCCAGGAGCGTCACTTAAAGACGTTAATTGTCATCAGCGTGCAGCGTCCTTCATTAAATTGAACTTTAAAGAATGTGAGGTTACTGACAGTCTAGCCACAGAATAGATAGGTACAGAGGGCTGGCTTCCAGCAATGAGCGAAAACGCACGCACACATACACCCATATACTTAACCTCGTACTTCTTCCATTCGTAACCTCGAAAGCTACTCGACTCACTGTTCTGTCGAAGAGACTAAAAGGCGTGCCTCGAAAGACATGAGGTCCCTCGAAAAAGTGTGAATCGAGGCGAGACGTCACGAATACGTCAAAATTCAATTAACTTTCAATAGACATGATTACAATCAGATACAATACGACTGTTTTGGTTAAAAGTTCAAAGTTGTTGATTACCACACGGAAGCCTCAAGGTAGATGCCGACGTACCTTTGACAGTTGGTTCCTCAACTCTCAACTCACCTCGACTGAGGAAACTGTTTGAGATGAGGAGTTAAACTACAACTATGAATATCAAACCACCTACGTGAGGTTGAGTCAAGTCGAGGAAATCGTGTGGTTTTGACCTAGAATATGGGTATTAAACACATTTCACATTCAGCGAGTGCGAGCTCACTTACGACTGGCATTCGTTTGACACAGTTGAGATCTCCGTTTACGTATGCGTCTATGTGTGTTGTGTTTTCTCTTTTCGCATGGAGCTGAGCTTCTGTAACTATTGATTTTGTGTCCAGTTGCTGCGGCAGTCGTGCCGCCGCGCCGGTCTGTCGGTAACCTTATTTAAGTTACCTTATTTATTCGTTAGACTCAAGATCGCGAAATAGTCCCAGTTTAATCTTTCTTAGGACCCTTTTAGGTACACACATTCACTGCCTCTGTTGTCATGAGTACGTCAATTAAGTACCTAATGTAATGGCTTGATTATTGCGGGCTAGTCTATTTTCATAGGTACCTTGTCCTTTTAATTTATTTTGTACCTAATTGTTGATGTTTTTGTTTTTGGCGGATTATGTATAAAATTCTGTATTGAATAAAAAGCACTTTAACTTTTGTGTTTGTTTAATTTGGGGTAGTTTTAATGTGCATGTACCACCATTTTGTCAATCATCTGACTTCCAGAGATAGCCTGTAACATTTTACTGCAAAACTTCAGACCCTTCTCATACTTTTTTCAGGCTCGTGATCCATCACCGAAGGTAAACCGACAAGCTATCGACTGCAGTCAGCTATCAAACAATAATATAATTGTATCTCTTTTACTGACTCGGGACCCACAATCTTTTTTACGTTTCTTGAGCGAGAAAATAATCGATTGCTAGTCGAATCGTTACCTCGGCGGCGGTGGGTCAGGTGCCTTAATCAGTTAGTATGGAGTTATTTCTGAAAGTATTCATAAAATAGGTAAAACCAAACAGTACCTACTTGCTGTGGTAAAGCTGTGTCCCCACTACTGGTGACAAATGCAATTATTTCAATTACATCATATACAGGCACTTTTGAAGTGACGAAGGAGTCGGTCAGTTAGAAATACGAACAACCAACAACCCTCCCAACAAAGTGACTAACATGTTACGTATAATGTGGACTTTGATTAAGAACGTCTAAATTCTCCAAACAAAGCGGCGACCGGCGGCGCCGCACAGTGTAAGATTTTGCAAATCTGGCGGGACAAAATTATATGTTGCAAATAAAATAATTGTTTTGTCTTGAAATAACATATAATTATAGTTTTTATTCATTTAAGCTATTAATGACGCTAAATCGTTATTTAATCATCAGAATCACTGCTTTGTCTACTACCGGTTTGGTCAGTATCGTCATCTCCGTCACTATCACTATTTCGTTCAGGCCCGGTGGAGCTTGTAGGTGCTGTTATTAATTTAAGAACTTCAGGATGAAGAGCTGCATTCGTTTTCTTTGTCTCCACTAGTTTCAAGCTAGTGATTAGTGGGTCGGAAGATATCAGAAGGTTATGTAAGAGATCCATGTTTGTTAGCATTCTAGAAGATTTACGAGCGTTTTCCAGTCTAAATTTTCGGAATTCTTTGTGTCTGGATTCTTGTGCTTCTTCCGACATTTGCCCAATAGGAAGCAAAAAATGTTTGATAACTTCAGGCCCGTGTAACAATATTTTATGAACAGTTACGGGCATAGGATACCAATCATACAATGCAACATATAAGTCTGCCGTTTCATCACAATACATTTTAAATGCATCATTGCTAATTTCATAACCACTTGTTAAGGTACGTAGAATAACATAAAACCTTTCAATTAGTCTTTGGTCTACTCCCGTTATATTTGATGTAACAAACGCATTCTTAAAAAATCGTCTTGCACTGTTACCATCATTGGTGTTACCTCCTCCCTGCTTGGGGGTGTCAAGGAGTAGACCAGTCTCTTTTCGGAAGCGATCTATTATAAATTTTTTCCTGTCTGCAACCCTTTTTTTTTCTTCTGGTGTTCGACATTGCCATTTCTTTACTTCTTCATCTAATCGATAACCGATATGTAAGATGCATTCCATCAATCTTATTTGAGCATGTAACGTAGATAGGCCCCATGAAAATGCCTGCTGGTCGCAATGACGTTGCCTAATCTCATCCAGTTTATTCATATGCTTCGATGTAGCTAGACAAATGTAGCATTTCTGTGTTGCTCTGTTTTTGGCCAAAATATTGCAGACTTTTCCATCCACCATAGTTTCTTCAAATTTTTGAAAAACTTGTAGCTTTTTTTCATTAATTTCAATGATAGTTGGTGTCAGTTCATTTATTTGGTTCCGCACATTTTGAAACTCTTCTAAAACTGTACTGTCGCTTTCTTTAGTGAATCTAAATCTTATGGGTCTGCAATATGACGTGGAAGACGGCTGCGGATTTTGCCAAATTACAACCTTTTGTTCATGTTTGTCAAGTCCAAATAGCTGTAGAGGCACCATAGATGTCACTAAAACATTTGAGTCCTCAAATGTCTCCTCGTTGGCTTTTTGTTTGTATCGACTTTGTCCACCACTTCCATCACATCCCCATTTGAAGATCATTGTAATACCATGAACATTAATTTGCCCTTCATCATAAAGAGACTGCAGAACTTCATTCTGCACAATGCATAGCCGCTTTACAGTTAGATCCACGATGGCTTTCAACTTGATTTCAGCGAATGCCTCGTCAATTTTGCATTCATCCTTGGGTGGATAACAAAGTTGTTTAGCTTTCTTTATTTCTTCGTATGAGGGATAAATCTTTAAACCCTTTCCAAGAGCCGATTTTCGGATAGCTTGATATTTCCGAAAGCTCAACTTTGTTGCATTAATTAAAGCTAATGCTTCATCAGCAGAATACTTAGGCACCTCTGTCTTACGATAAAAAGCTTTTTTTACTTTTGTAGCTCTTGTAGGAGTTGTGACCAACTCACTCACCATAAAAGCAGCATCTCTTTTTCCCGATTTTCTCAACTTAGCGCTGGTGGCGTGAGTTAACTCGCTAAGTGAGTTTTCCTCAATCAATGAATTTAATTTACGTTGCTTTGTCTTAGAGCTGCTTGAGTTAAAATCTTTTTTTGGTCTTCCAGCTTTCTTTGTGCTCTGTTCTCCACTGGTACCGGGTAAATCTTGGTTGCTAATAACTATAGTGCTGTTCAGCCACTGATTGTGATTATTTAAAAAGTTTTTCTTGTTGCGGTGACACTGTTTCCATCGTTTATTAAAACCGATGACAAATGAATGTATAGTTCGGTTTAGTTCCTTCAAAGTTGATTCTGAACAATATTGTAGATTGAATTTGGTCTTGTTTGTTTGGTCGGTGGCGCGTGTGTCGGATCATTTAGCTCCCTTCAAAATGGTTGAGCTGAATGGTGCTGATCCATGCGTCATGTTCGTGAACGGGCGCCGTCAGTTGGGACTGGTCATCTCTTAGCTGCCAGGGCTTATTTTAATAAATTATTAGCTGGATTGTTTTTAATTATGTTTTGATGCACTCTGGACGCTTTTAACGTGTACGGTTTTTTGTACATCGTTCTCACTTATAGTGAACAACATTAATCGATGTAACTAAGATATATGTAAAAACATTATTATTTAAAAGAGTGTCCATGGAGTTTCTTGCCCGTTCTTCTCCATAGGTACCTACTACGCTTTGGAATGGGCAACTAGCTTCATATTTCTGACTGACCGACTCCTTGACAATTCAAAAGTGCCTGTAAATGGTTTAATTGAAATAAATGATTTGAGTTTGAGTTTGAGTTTGAGTCTTGAGAAACTCCAGAAGCACACTTTCAGGCTTAGATCTAATCCGTCCGGAAGTATTGTATGAATCTTGCAACTTTTCAAAAAGTTCTTTTCTTGACATAGTCAGTTGTCTCTCTGTAAAAACGAACATAATTTTCAAAACCGCAAATAAACGCAGCTACTTCTACTTTAGTTTAATCCACTAAGGGTTAATTGACATACTAAAAATGTTATCATGACGTACAAAGGCGTACAAAAGTTTTCGCACTCTAAGGAATACAACTACTTCGAAAGATTTTGTAAAATAATCATCCTAACTTCACAGTTACCTACTGACATTAAATTTTGAATATGGTAACGTAAAATATATATCAATGTATTCCACAAACCTGAAGACATTTGCTCCATTACAAAAACAAGTAATATATGCACGAATTTTCAAGTCAGAACCTTCACAATGAAGCGGTAAGTGACAACTTCAGATCCGCTCTGAGAGAAACACGCCGTAACCTGTGTTCGAGGTACAGATAATAAAACACGTGCACGCCTATTGTTCCTATACTTGGATATTTGCATCGATAAGCTAATTAGCTTTCATTATGAAGGGGTTTTACGTCGAACTTCCATTCTTGTTTTAAAGGTATTTTGTACCACTAGATTTTAAACATCTTACACTGTGCGCCGGTTTGAAACCAGATCATAGTTTTAGTATCGTGCTTATAGCTGAGTCATCATTGTGTAGGCAGCGGAAACAGTGGCAAACTTCGTGCATAATAGTATATAATAGGACTAGAAATATAATAAAAAACTATAACAGGAATAGACCCAGATGAGACATTCAACTTGATGTGATTATCCAGAATCTTTACACTGATCTTTCTGACTTGCCTAATATTTCATGGGGTTGTTGTAGGGCGTACTGGACAATTTATTATTTTTGACCTAAGTCGTTCAGTTTTTTAGATATTTATAAAAATCTCAAAGGAGATTTCAAGTTCCAATGAAAGCGAGGAGGCGAGTTCAAAACACATGAAAAAAAAACTAATAACTGACCTGTATTGGAAATTTTTAATAAACTCAAGTACCCTTTTAAAATAAATTTCATATAGACCTTCTAAAATAAAACTCATAATATGTCCAATCCATAAATCAACTGAAATTCAGTGCTTTACCATTTAAATAAATTGAAATCAAGAGAAGTTCTAGCACACTCCATTTCACTTCGCAAGGGTTAGTATTTATAAATCCCCTTTTTTCTCATTCACCTGTCAGTATCGAATCCCTGTTTCTGTAGATGGGTTTCGAATTAATATGCCAAAAGCAAACATTTTTAATTTGGCCGCTATACGCGATCAAGTGTAGTAGGCTCTCTGTTAAAGTAATTTAGGGTTGTCAATAACTTAAAAGAATTTTCAACCATTCTTTTTTTCGTTTTTTTATTTTGCCGATGTCAGATTCAAGTAGGTTTGAAGCATGTCATATGTTTCACGATGTTATTATTTATTACTAATTTAAGCCTTTTATTTCCCAAAAATTTACATTAAGTATATCTTATAATATAGTTAATTCTATAATTTTTTAAATAAAATTACATGCATTTCGAAAATAATAATGATTAATAAGAATTATTAAATAGATAATTTGATTTCACAGATTACATAAATTATAAATTAAAATAAAATAACTACACTTTTTTTTCAATTATTTTTGGGTGCCCATTTAATGGCGAAGGCTTTCGCCATTCCACTCTTTCTTGGGCTATTCTAGTCCAGGTGGGGCCGGCCACGGACATATTAACGTCGCACCACCGGCGCCTTGGTCTGCCTCTGGTGCGTGGTGTATCGCGAGGGTACCAATGGAGAACCCTCGTACTCCAGCGTCCATCTGTTGCTCTTGCTACGTGTCCTGCCCATCGCCATTTCAACTTGCAAGCTAGTTCCACAGCATCTATTATTTTAGTGCATCGTCGTATGTCTTTGCTTCTTTTTCGGTCTCGGAGTTTGATTCCCAACATACTCCTCTCCATTGCTCGCTGGAAGGCTTGAAGTTTGTTTGTAACTGCCTTTGTTAGTGTCCAACTTTGACAACCGTAGAGTAGAATAGGTAATATAATGGTGTCCATTGCTTTCTTTTTCAGGCGAATAGGGATGCGTGATTTAAATACCTCTTTCAACGACCAATAACGTCTCCATGCACTATTTATCCTGCGATCTACTTCATTTTCTGTTGGTTTATTAAATGAGATGCTTTGCCCAAGATAAACACAGTTGTCTACGTATACGATTCGTGTGTCTTGTATCACTGTTGGTACTCTTATGCTGTTGGTTAACAGACATGTTTTCAAATAATCTTGCTCAGGAGGCGCAATATCAGTAATGTTTTTCTCTCCGAAGTGTTTTCTTGACGTACCCGTCTATGGTCGGTAGGATGTGTAGTAGGTATGACATTGATGTTATGTATACTGTTGCTGTTCTTTGTTATAATGTAATCAATTTCGTTCCGTGTAACGCCATTAGGGTGCATCCAAGTCCATCTACGATTCGGGTTCTTCTTGAAGTAGGTATTTGAAATATGTAATTGATGTTCAAAACAAAAACTTACTAGTAATTGACCTCTTGGAATCCGTTTCCCGTATCCCCATGATCCCATAACATATTTATCATCATCAGTGGGAAGACCAATCTGTGCCTATGATCAATGTACATTCATTTGTGTTTTTCACCGCTTTTCTAAGATCTTCGTAAAATTGATCTATTTCCTCCAATGACGATTGTTCTGTTGGCGCGTACATCTGAATAAAATGAATAGTTTTACATTCAATGTGTTTGCTCAATTTTGCTACTCTGTCGGAGACTGGTACAAAATCTTTGATGTTTTGTTTTAATTCTTTTTTTATTAAGAATCCAATGCCGTTCCTGTTATGGGTTTGTCCGTAGTACATGAATATACAATCTTGATGTTCTATAATTTCCTTGCCTTCAAGTTTTATTTCAGAGAGTCCAATAATATGCCATTTTAGCTTAGCAAAAGTGTATGCCAATTCGGTAAATCTTGATGCATCAATCAGTGATCTCACATTCAATGTACCAATGTAGATGTATTTGCTTTTTCTGTTAATTGTATTTGCTTTGTTTTTGATGGAGGGTTTTGGTCTACTGCTCCCACGGGGACCAACCGTGCCGGGAGAGTGAAGGGTAGTGTAAGTAATAATTTGGTTTTCAGAGTTTTCAAGAGGAGGAAGGCCTGCTGGTTGCTATTGTAAAATTTGGATATGACTCATCTCTTGGCTTGAGGTAGGAGTAGGAGAAGCACTGTATGTTTCCTTTGGTACTAAGAAGTTTCTCATATCCATTTTAGTTTTTTTGTTTGTGCGTTGTGAGAATCCTGTCTTCTCGATATTGTGTTAAAGTTTTTTGGTTCTCTGGTAATGTTGATGGTTTTCTTTTAGAGCTATGTTGGTTGTTTTGATTCGTTTTCCTTTGCTCTAAGTAAACAATTTTATAGTGTCTCAATACAGCATTTTTGATCTGGCTTCTTGCTATGTCTACTTCTTTTTGTAATTCTTTCAGTTTTTCTATGACCTGAGGTGAGAAATCTTCTTTTATGTAGTAGCTGGTTCGTTCTAGTCGGTTTTTCCTTTTCAACATTGTTACTTTCATATTTAATTTAGATAATGTTATTTTAATAGGTCTAGTTTTTTCCCAACCTTATGGCGGATTCTATATCATATGTTGTACATTCTGTGGCGAGATGCTCTTTGAAAATTAAGATAATATGTTTTTCCAAGTCTTCGTAGCTTTTTTCTTCCAGCCCAAATAGAACAATATTCTTCATACTTACTTTTCTTTCCAGCTTTTCAATTGTATTTTGTTGATTGTTTATAATTTCCTCTAGTTCTTCGTTTTTAGACATAATTTCATAAAATTTTATGTTCGTATTCTCAATTATTGGTTTCGAAATATCTTCTTTCAAACTTTTTATTTCTGTACTTTGTTGTGCCAAATCATTTTGCAGGTTCATTAACAATGTTGTTATTTCTTCCAACTCTGGTTTCTAAAATGTGAATTTAGCGCCCTCTGGTGTGTCGTAGATAATTAAGTTATCGATTGAACTTGCTTTCCCAGGGCGTTTGGTGGGTCAGCTTGTTCCCGCTAGATGTCTTTTGGTTTCGGTTTCCAACAATGTGCAACAGATGGCGCTGTTGTCCAATGCTAGCGATTGGTTTTATGACATAATGACAGCGATATTGTATCCGATGACAATCTTTAGGTTATGTTTATTATGTTTCCTACAAACTCACTGTTTGTCACTTTTCTGCACACTTTTCAATGGCAACATCAGCTTCTTGATGAGTCCCCAGCTGAGTATTTTTCCTTAACCGCTGGCCAATCTTCATAAACAGAACTGAAGCCGTCACTGATATACTTCTCGTAATTTCTTGTTTTCCACTTAGAACCAGATAACAGCTATTAGTTTAGTCTTTGTATCACTGCATTGTCCACACTTGTGTTTAGTTTTCACTTGGTTTTATTCGCTAGATTAATTTTTAATACGATAACAATACGTAGCCGACTTTGCTGTGCTGACATCAGCGCCCTCTCTCCACGATGACAGAGGTTTATTTCATCAAATGTTTATTATTTACATCTAAAGCGTGTTTTGCTAAAAAAAAATCAACTCTCTCATACAGAACTTCAAGCAGGTGCGCGGACAACTGACTGACGCACAGCATGGCTTCCGGCCGGCGCGAAGCACTGCTACCAATCTGCTGAACTTTATGGCGCAGGTGGTGCCGGTGGTAGATGCTGGTGGGCAAGTTGATGCTGCTTATTTTGATTTTAAAAAAGCTTTCGATACCGTCGACAATGACGTCTTACTGACTAAGCTCGCAAAAGTAGGCTGCACACCACATCTATTGAAATTCTTTGCCAGTTATTTGAAAAATAGACAGCAGTACGTTGATTATAATGGGTGTGAATCCTACCCATATTACACCTGGTCCGGTGTGACCCAAGGCAGCAATTTGGGGCCTCTCGAATTCATCATAATGATAAACGATTTGCCAGATGTCTTTAAACATGGCACTTGTTTATTATTTGCGGATGACCTTAAGTTACTGCTCCAGGTTAATAGTGAATCCGATTGCGAACGATTGCAGGAGGATATAGATAGGGTAGTGGAATGGAGTCAGGACAACGGGCTTTTCTTTAACGTGTCGAAGTGCTCGGTGATGAGTTTTACGCGCGCGCGTGCCCCTCTAGTGCACGAGTACGTGGTGGGCGCTGCGCCTATGCAACGAGTCTCTGAGGTACGGGATTTGGGGGTTACTGTTACTCCTGAACTATCGTTTCGCGATCATATTACGGGGGTCTGTAAAAGAGCGTTTAGAAACTTGGGTTTTGTTCTGAGGCAGACAAGGCACTTCACTAACATCGCAACAGTCAGGGTCCTGTATGACGCACTTGTTAGGAGTCATTTGGAACATGCTGCTGTCATATGGGCTCCGCATGAGGCCAAGTACTCGGTAATGCTGGAACGCGTACAAAACAAGTTCACGCGCCATTTGTACAAGAAACTGTATGGGGTATATCCGTTTTACCCCTTGATGTACCCCACACTGTTTGTGCTCGGTATGGTCGGATACAACCAACTGAGGGTGCGACGGGAGTTCACGCTTGTGGCGTATCTGGTTAGGTTACTTCGTGGAATTGAGCATAACCCGGGAGTACTGCAGCGCCTGTGTATATGTGTACCGGACCGATATGTGTGGAGGCGGCGCCGCCCGCCTTTGCTGGCCGTGCCGGCTGCCAGGACTAACCTTCTCGCCAAAGCACCATTGACCCGTGCAATTCGGGTGATTAACGATCTTCACGGGAAAATCGATGTATTTACAAGCCATTTGAGTGAATTCGCAAAAATACTATTGTTTGTTTTATGTTATAGTGTAAATTAGTAAATTAATTAAGTACTAGTATTTTTAAGTTTTTCATAGTTTTTGAAATTTATATTGTAGGATAATTTTAAGACCTCGCTATCGCATTAGGTATCACCTGTAATGATAGTTGTAAGGGAGATTTTAATAAATAATAATAATAATAATAATATTAATTATATTATGTTCCTGTCTCTGGAGCCCTAACCACCAGTAGCTTGGACCCTGCTCCCGCTACCGGCGGACCACTATTTTTTATATTTTTAAATGTTTTTTTTTTAAGTTGTTTTATAAAAATATAGCAAAATAAGGATAAAAATAAATAAAAGGCATAATAATAATAATACCTACTCGATCCAAATATGTGTGCTGGCTGACTATTTTTTGCAATTACGATGTTCGTCCCATAGAGAAAGTTGTTCAGTTTGATAGTCTGTACCACACCCTCGAATTTAACCAGACATTTCTGTAACACGTTGAATAATTTTGTCGCTAAGTTGAACACAGGCAATCCTATACTTCAATGATGGTCAGAAAAAGAAAGCCTTAGGTATCGCAATAGCAACACGTTCATTGGGCACGTTTCTTGCAATTTCAAGTACAAAAGCTGACTTTTTATAACACCAGATATCTATTATTAATTTAATGGATAAGTACAGTAAGCGATCAAAAGTGCATAGGCACGTTAAGAGTCGTATTGCTGTGAACTCACGGTACGACTGTATGTGTTTCAACGACACACACCACAAAGATGCACACTGTCGTATCGGGTACTCGCGTCGCTCTGCACGAAACAAACATATATTTCCGTCGCTTTTATCCGTGTCTTTGTCGCGTTACCTGGCCGGTTTATGGCATTGCTAAAATTAGAGTTAATCTAATATGAGCTGGTAGCAGTAGGCGCCAAGCGTTGGACTGAGAAGTCACCGGCTTAGGTTCTGATCTCATAAGAGGCAGCGCAGTTTAATTGCCAACTTTTTATTTTGGTTTGGAATAATAAATAAAAAAAAATGGCTGTTTTTTTTTTTTTTGTTATTGCAATAAAGGGTTTAAAATGCGTTAGAAGTGATAACAAAAATTAAAACATTTTTATTTGATATAATATTTTACATAAAGAAAACCGCTACGATTATTTATAATAACTTCTTCAGCCAAATAGGATGTGCAATACTATGTCAAGGAACTTAGAAGCAATTTGTTTTATTTAAACATGTGAGATGTTCAAAAAAAAATAAGTAGATTTATTTCACTATAAACAATTAAGCTTCGATCATGAATTTTTAAAAAAAGTGATTTTATTAAGTGGTTTTTTATGGCAGTTTGTTTACATTAAGTATTTCACATTTTATTTGGCTTTAATGAATATAGGTAACATATTGAGGATAGCTTAAGTTTTCATTTTCATTTTCGTTCTGTGAAAAGATGATTGAAACTAAACCTCAATTTTTAAAATTAAGTATACAGGTTAAACTATTCCGGAACTTAAACGTTCATGTTTATTACATTATTGTTTGCAGGGCTTTGGTGATGCAACCTTTTTAGCGCGGAGTACACGGCGAACAGTTTTTAATGAATTCAGCAAAATGTCCGGTTGGTATGAAACCATTTGTTGCATATTCATTCAGCTTATGTGGGCTTATTTTAAATAAGCATCCACTTCATAAATAAGCGCTCCAACTATCTAGAATTCCTTCTTCCTCACATCTCTTAACCCACAGACTCACAGTATTTGTCTAGAACAAAGAATGTACTATTAGACATCTATAAGCAAAATTTATATTTATAACATTATACTCGTCATTCACTAATTTAACCAAATAACAATTTAAATTTAGTAAAATACGAAATATTTAAATGATATCACTCACACTTAGTCCGGTTTCAATATATATTTCTGTTATCACATCATTTACATCCTCCTTTACGCAGCGCAACAATATTTGCCAATGCTTTAATATTTGCACAACACCATTAAAAGATTTAAACATTCGTCACTAACCAACAACGTTCAATTAGGTGAATAGTCGTAACGATTTGCATCTACCTCACAGAAATCGAAATAATTTACTCAGTTTTCTGTGGCCTACCTACAAAAAATTATTATTTTTGGAAACAAGATGAACGAGACAAGTATCGAATGATTATCGAACCACTTCAAGTAATTTCATTAAAACAAACAAAAATTGATAATTTTAGGTATTATTAATAACATATCAAAAACTTGAAATAGATATTATTTGAAAATAACATCACGCAGGCCGAATGAGATTCGAACTCAGGGCTCGCCATAATCGCTGCGCTGCTACCCAAGCACGGTAACGACTAAGCTAGCATGCCATATGTTAAGTTAGTTGAAATTATGAAATACTATCAGTTACAGACCAAGTGAGTGTGTGTGCGTGTCTATATTATAGAAACAACTTATAGAAGCAGGTCGTAAGTGAAACCGAAGCGTCAATCTATTGCTTTGTGAGATTGCTTTTGGACTTTTGAGCGCTACTGTACGTCTTTTTATAAATTGCATAATGAATACCGACTAGCTTTTCATTCAAAGGATGCTTTGATAGCAGTCCACAGCTGCACAATCCACTTGACTACTTCCCACAGTGTAAGTTTTTGGTCATCGGGTACTTTACATGCCGGTTTGCGGTTTCAATACGAGGACTCTTTTACCAAAAGTAAAGTCCCTACTGTGAACATTCCTACTAAAAGTTTTAACGATGGAACTGTGAGCTCGAAAATACGTTCACAAACAAAGTTCTATCTGAATAATGTTTTAAACTTTTTCGACAGCCCTATACGACAAAAGGATTATATCAGAAAATTGAATGTAGGTGAGTCTGGAGGCGTAATTAATTTTATTCCTTTTCATCGATCAATTATTTCGTAACCCAATCTGAAAGATTACTCATTACTATGTACTGAAGATTCATTGTCTATGACATTAAAATTATTGCTGGAATGAAGAGAAAGAAGTAACGAAGAACAAAATGCTTTTTTTTCTTAATTATTTGTTCCTTTAGTTGTTTTTATTTCCTTTTAATGTTTACGAAAGCTCTTAAAGTTTAAATATACAGTTTTATAGGCCTATTTGATCCGAACGTGGTGTTCAAGAGAACAAAGGGACATTGCGCAGAGAACCTGAATACTGGCAATATTAGTTTGTGTAAACCTGGGCCTCGTTACTGTTGGTTGTTAAGGGGTGGACAGAATATGGCAATAACTAACTTGTTCGGCACGTATATTTTAGATGAAGGTTGGTACCTACTGAGGTGGTTTGTTTTTAATAAACGGCCGAACCCAATTACGTATCTATTTCCAATTTTGGCGTACTGGAGATAAAAAAAACCTACCAACCTCTGGTTTAAACGTCCCAATAAAGCCACAGTATGTGTCCCTATAACACGTTTACAGCTATTAGTTTGAAAGGGACAGATAGAATGATATACTGTCTGTAATCAAAAGCAAACTGTCTTTTACTGGAAATAGGTTATTTTGTTTGCCGTAAGTCAACAGCTGGTCGTCGGACATTAAGCAAAGGTTTGGGGACATGCACATAGGTACCCAAATGTATGTAACTTTTCAACTTATTTTAACGTAGGCCTAAAATATTTCGCTTCAACGAATGTTTGTATGGAATAACGATATCATCACAATTCGAGATAGACGGATTAATGATAGTAGTTTATTTTAATGTAAGCTGATAGTAATTCTCTTGACGTAACCCCTGCATAATCATTATAAGCCTATAATGTTCCCAGTGGTGACACAGAGCTCCTCTCGGTTAGTGGGATTGAGTCGTAATCTACTACGCGGGCTCAGTTTGGGTTGGTAGTTGTCACATAAATGTCTTCGAATATTTGGTATTAGGACATGCCGATAACCGGCGAGTCCTATCCCTTATCTAACAAGCGGGCCCACTCAATTTGGTAGTTGTCACATGTCTTCGAGTTACAAACTCAAACTCATATAATTTATTTCAAATAAACCAATTACAGGCACTTTCGAATTGTCAAGGTAGGTCGGTCAGAAAAATTAAGCTAGTTGCCCATTCCAAAGCGTAGTAGGTACCTATGGAGAAGAACGGGCAAAAAACTCCACGGACAATCTTTTAAATCAAATTATGGTTACATTAAATTGGTTACATCATTCATGTTGAAATTATGCATGTGAAAACGATGCAGAACGTTCAAAGCGTCCGAAATATAAAGTAGATGAAAAGCTAATTGCATAAATAAGCTAATTGCACCATTCTCTGAAATTTATTTTTCATAATAACACACCCAAAGTGGTTTTCGTTTTGTCCTCTAAGTAATGAACTCGTAACAAAACCTCCCTACCACCAGAACTTGTATCTCAGGGGGAACGGTGTATACCTATCATTTATAGGAGTGACGTGTTCACGAAAAGGGTTAAACATAATATTTCTTCCAGTTTCAGTTTAGCTTATCTGCCTACCTCTTTATTTAGAAACTGTAGAATACTTTTCTTTGCACTTTTAATTACCAAAGTGGTAAGCTTAAATACTGATCCTACCTTTCTAAGTACCTACTTACCCATTAAAGGAAAAACTCAAGGCCAAGCGACAAAGTGAGTAGGTATACTGTTTATAACAGTTTTTGTAATGTTTGCCAAACTGGGCATTATAAAGTCGGGTTAGTTACACCATTTACTTTGATTTGTGGGATTTATTTTCCGCCTCGAATAAGCTGAACGACTATTAAAAGATGTAAATAATACGGTACGGTACGAAGATCAGTTCACCGAGTCAGCTACTTAGATAAAAATCTGAAATCTGGACAAACCTAATATCTGAAGCAACAATATTCACAAGCGTTTGTGTTATTAGGGTTTTCTATCAGAAATTTCTCAGTAGCAGCCTGTAGAGTGGGTTTGTGCCCGGTTCATGGCAATAGGCACGCCCCTATTATATGGGATTCAAACATAACTGGCGAAAAACCCTTCGGGAATATACAGGCTAGATGTTAATCACAGCATTTAAAAAGGTTTGGACAACCGGTTCACATCAGTTCAGTGGTTTCACATCATGCTCGTAATTGGTACATTTCAGAGCATGGTACTGATGAAGCCTTGTTGTAAGTTACCAAGTTTTCGTAGGAATGAAATGGTCACGCTTGGTGGCATTGGAAGAACCAGTGTTTCATTTAAGTAACGTGTTTAAAATCTGGCCTGAACAAGTGTAGCTTTACAAAGTGAATCTGTTAAGAAAATACTTTCTTAGTTAACCACCGTGAAGGACCTCTTTGTAAACAAACCGACCCATAACGATTCCTATTAATTTTATATCAAACTGTTCTCCTTCTGCGTGCAAAAAGAGGCACATTTGCCTCTTCATTTTCTATTATAAGACCAAAGTCTGCTAATAGAAAATGTTAAAAGAGGACATATGGGACCTTATTGGTGATGTTTTTCAGAAAGGGCAGGTGCTTAGTACTTGCAACCGACGTGCTTGTATGACCAGATGTATACGTAAAAGTTTAACGAAGCAAAAAGACTATGTAATGTAAGGATGGTAGCATGTGGCGATCTGTAGTTTCCGCCTACGCCAATCGGAAGAAGACTTGAGTTTATGTATGTTATTTTGAAGTCACATCAATCAAGTATTACGACAAACATTTGGCGACACAAACAGGACACGACGAAAAGGGCAAATCTAAAATCTTTCGTTGATCCCCAGATTCCTTTAAACTACACACTAACATACATAATGACTAAAACTACCAACATCGAACTAAGGGCAACTCAGTTAAATAATTTATTTACTAGCTAAGCGCAGGTCTAAACTAACTCGTAACTTGTTTTAGTAACTTCCTTTCCTAGGGAACGGTTTTATTTAGCAGTTTGGAAAGTACTTCATCAACTAGCTGGGTTAATGGTTAATAACCATTACGTGGTAATAGTTTTAGTAGGAACCAATGTCCTTAATTGAACCCAGTAACCAGACTTGATTTTTTTTTCTGAAAGCATGATCCTGTCTGATCAGAACCAAAGTCTGCTTTTAAATCTCATGTTAGTAGTTGTAATAAGCAGTGGGCATGATATGCAGTGACCTATATAATACAATAACGTATTCAAGATGTTGCTGAGGCTGAGGACGAAACGGAAGGACGTTTTGTAGATCTTCCACCATGTTTATAGAGAAATGAGGATCGAGTGTAAAGTTCACTCATACTCTTTAGAAAATCCTTCAAAAAAAGGGAGGATCCTCCGACCAGAAGGGTGTTGTGTCTGGTGGGCAACTGCCCGACGATTGATGTCGGGACGTTGAAAATATGCTAGTTGGGCGGTAAAGTCTGCTTGCGCGATGCAGGATTTCGCGTGACGTCAGTTTGATGCGTTTTTCGCATGTGGCGGTGTAGATGTCGCCACATGTTCATGGAGGCACTCACAGATGTTTCACGGCAATTTTACACAAGAAAGCGGCGTCACTGCTGCTCAAAGTGCGTGTGAGTAGTAACAGCATCTTAAGTGTGATTGCGGACAGGTATGACTGTCTGTTCTTCAAACATTGTATGCGTTTATGTATGAACTAACACCGTTGTATGCACTATTTTACTAACAAAATTGATAATGTTGTCTGAATAATAAATAAATTATAATATTAATATATGGAATGCTCTCAATCAATTGCGTACCCTATTATGGCGCTGAAAAACATAGTGCGACGGATTGGGGGGCTGCTGACACATTCAACGCTCAGTGCGAGTGCAATGATTCTATTCAGACCTTGTTTGACTTAGAGGAGTGTCCTAAGTGGCTGTACACTTGCAGCAAAGAAGACCTAAGGAATGCCACAATATAAAAACAAAGTACCAATTGACACGAAAAGAAGACGAATAACCAGTGTGCAGCGATGGTAATCAAAATTTGCCATAATCGATAATTTTGAGATTAATGAGATTTTAAATGGTCTCTTGGAATTCAATAGATAGAACAGATCCATAAAAAAAACCTGAAAATACCTACACATGGCAGATGACTACCTAATACCTACCAACACATTTTATCATAATGTGCCTTTTGATAATTTAAAATCATACTGAAGTTTTATATAAAAGAGCCTTATTTGCTATTAACGGCAATCATTGTTTTCAGTAATAATAAATTGGGTCACGCACCTTGCACGAATGTTTTATTAGGTGCTATTATTTCTCTCATGATACTGTTTTACTATTTCTGCGGCAGTATGAGAACTGTGTCACGAAAAATATTTTTTATAGTTTCATTTGATTAAAAGATAATACACCCAGCACACGGGCGTTAGGACGAGTCACTGACTCATTCACACGAAGTCAGTGGCTTGACTGTGCCCTGGCGGCTGAGAGCGTGACATATCGCGCTCACTCAAATGTCTCGCTAGTGGTGGCGTGTGTGTTGGATCATCCATACGTAATGTTCGTGGACGGGCTCCGTCAGTGGGGACTGGTCACCTCTTGGCTGCCACGGCTTATTTTAATTTCCGAATAGTTTTTTTGTTACATTTTTTTTTCATTACGGACGCCTTTAACGTGCACGTCTTTCTACATGGTTCTCACTCGTATAACGTCAATATGACTGATGTAACTAATTGTATGTAACAATTCATTATTTATTTATAAGAGTGTCCGTGGAGTTTCTTGCCCGTTCTTCTCCATAGGTACCTACTACGCTTTGGAATGGGCTACTAGCTTCATGTTTCTGACTGACCGACCCCTTGAAAATTCAAAAGTGCCTAAAATTGGTTTATTTGAAATAAACGCTTTGAATATGAGTTTGAAGAAAATCATTTATGTGGGAGCTTTTTCTAAGGGCGGAATTTTCAATAGTCAGATCTATAACTCATTTCTAAATAAAAATATGACAGTTTGACATTATTTTCTATACAAAAGCTGTTGAACAGCAAAAGGTATTCCTTAGTTAAAACTTATCTGAATATTGAAAAACCAGCCCTTAAATTCGCTGCGACTTATCTACAGACGGACGAATGAACGTACAAAAGTCACGTCACAACGTCTGATTACCATGCGTGCGGGTTCGACGCATGCATAGACGGGCGAAGTATTATTAATCTTAAGAAAATATTTAACTGATCCTCTAAAAACTTCGCGCTTCTAATGATGAACCCTTTTTTAATAATTGATAATCTTTTTTGTTTTGTTTTGGTGACAGTTAACATACATAACATAACATCACGCCTTGTTTCCCCGAAGGGTTGGGCAGAGGTGTACCTATAGTACAGTAGACCCACATTTCGCCAGTTATGTTTATGTCCCATGTAATAGGGGGCGAGCCTATTGCCATCTACCGGGCACAAATCCAGACTTCGGATCGAAATTCCAGATAGAAAATTCCAATAACACGTTGCCCGACCTGGGGATCGAACCCAGGACCTCATGCTCATTAAGTATTTTTTGAACAAAAATATGTCATCACTAGCAACACACACTGATCAAAGACTTTTGTCTTGACACACTGCGATATGTGGGACGAGAAGATATTCTGTAGCTACCCGAAAGCTGCCCAGCCGAGTCAGATTCGACGGTTGACCTCTATCTCGAAGTTGGACCTACCTAACTGGAGCGTGGAGTGAGCTGTCAGTGACACTGATGCTAGGGATTGACCAAGACGGGATGACACTGACAGCTCACTCCACGCAAGTCTTCACGGTGAGATTTTTACAGAATCGCCATCCTGACAATTCACTGACAGTAATCACCTATGTATGATAATCCAAAGTGATTAGAATAAGAACTTTGGCCTTTATTGCGCAGAAGGTACGTTTGTGACTACTAAATAAATACGGCTAATTGTCAGGCATTCTAAAAACCTTTAAAATCTTAAGTGTTATGTTGGTCTAGTGGTCGCAATCGCTACTGCTGAGCATGAGGTCCTGGGTTCGATTCCCAGGTCGGCCAACGTGTTATTGGGTTTTTCTATCTGGAAATTCTCAGTAGCAGCCCGAAGTCTGGATTTGTGCCCGGTAGATGCCAATAGGCTCGCCCCCTATTACATGGGACTTAAAACATAACTGGCGAAATGTGGGTGTACTATAGGTACACCTCTGCCCAACCCTTCGGGGAAACAAGGCGTGATGTTATGTTATGTGTTATGTTATTGGTTCATAAGTAGGTCTGGTATGTCGTTATTACTAGTGTGAATATAAGAACGCATACCAAAATGTTGAATGCAACAGACGATGTAGTTACCTCTTCATCTAATCGTAGGCGTCGGCGGCACATTTTATCTCAAGAATCTTGCAATTTTCATCATCATCACATAAAAGTACGAAGTATACACGGAGGAGGTATAAAGGAGACGGTACCCTTCTAACGTCGTAACATTCATTTTATGATCTCAAATAAAAAGACTATAAGCCCGGAGTGATGAATCATGTGTCTTTTATGTGAATTGATATTATTATTTCCTTTTAGAACCGCCATATTTTTTTCAAGGTGTCACTGACTTTAATTTCAAGATGGCGTTGCGAATATATTTTATTTAACAGAGTGTCCATAATAGTTTCCAGCCCTTTAGCAATCTCACAAAGCAATAGATTGACACTTTGGTTTCACTTACAGCCTTCTTCTATTAGTTGTTTCTATACTATAGACACGCACGCACACTCACTTTGTCTTTAGTTCATAATTTCAAATAACTTAACATAATATGGCATGCTAGCTTAGTCGTTATCGTGCGCGGGTAGGACCGATTATGGCGAGCCGAGTCGGTTATTAATAATCCTAATGAATCGTTTTTGTTAATTTGAATAAAATTATTTGTTCGATAATCATTCGTTGTTTATCTCGTTCATCTTGTTTACATAGATAATAAAAGTTAGGAAGTAGACCATAGAAAACGATGTAAATTATTTCAACTTCTGTGAGGTAGATGTAGTTTGTAACGACTGTTAACCTGATTCAACGTTGTTGGTTAGTGACGAATGTTTACATGTGTTAGCGGTGTTGTGGTTATAATTTTCAAAATGCAGTCAAATAGATTGCGCTGCGTAAAAGTGGATGTAACACAACACAAATATCTTATGAAACCGGACTAAGTGTGAGTGCTATCATTTAAATATTTCATATTTTACTAAATATAAATCTAAATCTATGGCATTGTGAATCCTTTAACTCAGGAGATGGCCTGGGATGGATCCGTAAAGTGTTATAAATACAATGTTTATTTTTTGTTATTGTGGTAAATTATATTTTGCTTAGAGATGTCTAATAGTATTCCATTCTTTGTTGTAGAGAAATATTGCGTGTTATGAGATGTGAGAAAATGAGAGCCTTGCTAGTCGGTGCATGAATTGGAAGGCTTATGTAACCTCTTAAATAAGCAGCGACGTTACATGGTGAATTAATACGAAACAATTTTTTTATAATACCAAGGCCAAGGAGACATTTTGCTGAATTATTCAACACGTCATTATAAACCGTTTGCCGTTCACTCCACGCTGAAGGGTTGCATCACCGAAGCAATTAAAAACAATTTTTGACAGAAAGGCATAAACAAGTACATTTTCCCACGAGAATAGTTTATCCTGTATAATGCGCTATATCCGCGATTGTTTAAGGTTAAAAAACGATGTTTACAATGTGGACAAGTTTTGGTTTAACATGTTAAAAAGCATATATCTGTACCCCAAGTACACCAAGTACCAAGTTCAAGATTTGCTCACGTACTTGCACTAAATTTTCTGGGTTTTCCTATTAATTGTGAACTCAATCAAAGACCTTATTTATGAGGTTAGGGCGAAAATTTATCAATTGACTTCACATAATCAGTCAATAATTTTCACAATATTTGCACTGAAGGACGTCTTAAGGTACTAGACTAGAAAGGGTTTGGCATCAACACTAATGACGAGTACATCACTCACTTGGGGTTCACCGACGATATAGTGGTCATGGAAAGCACAGAACCGGTCGAAGTGGCGGTGCTTGGGGGCATGCCAATGTCCAGCAGTGGACGTCGTTTGATGATGACTGTTTCCACTGCCAGGACTCAGGCCTCCTCTCTGTGAGAGGGAATTGTCTGGGACTTGACTTTACTAGCTAAATATTAATAACGTTTGAAGAATTTTCTTTGTAAACGTCAGTTAAAAAAAAAGTTTATCGGTTGAAAAAGAAAACAATGAATTTGATTTACATAGAAACCCGCATTGTTTTTATTCTACAACGGGCAGAAAGTCGATTGAGGTATTGTGTGCCGATGACAGCGACCGGAATCTAGACTACCCACCGTGAATCGAGTCAATTCAATTAAAATCCAAAACAAAACAAACTTGATTTGCGTTTGTAGAAATTTAGTAGTTATATAATACAAGGTAGATATTTAGTAGTTATAAATACATCTATTCATACACGAAATATTTCGTGTATGAATAGATACACCTTATATATCTTCCTAGTAACTAATTGATTTTTTGGCACCAAATGAAATGAAAAGATTTAAGGATGTATGGTTCACGAAATAAACCTAAAAAGTCCTCAAAAAAGTTCAGGAAAAAAGTATCTGGGAGTATTTTTGGAAAACTTTCGTCCATCATTCATCATCTGCCAAGCTTTTGGTCCGTATGCTACATTATTGGGTAAAAAAAACGCATTCAAATTAAATTGTTTATTTATTTATCAAACGAATCATGTATATATCGGGATAGGCCCTCATCAGCGATATTACACTTGCACTTTGTAAGTAGGCGTGGATTGTCGGACGAAGAAAATAGAGACACTAGTTACAGCACAACCACTTTATTTCACTCACAATTTCTTATAAAAGAATCACCATGAAATGACCTGAAGGCAGAGGTCTGACATATTAAATGAAAGTATGAAATATAGCAGTAACCAACTTATTTATTCCAACCGCTTGTTAATTAATTAAATAGATCGCTATAATAGCTCTAGGCGCTACAGCAGGCGCACCGGGCCGAGCCTGCCACAAGAATGATCCCACTCTTCGCTGCGCACTCGCTTACATTATGTTGTTTGAGAAGTGGGGAGAGTGAGGAGGCGAACGTGCCGCTTTGCACAGCGTAACTCGGCCCGCCGCACCTAACGCTAACGGAGACGCCGACACGGCCATACTGACGTGCGGACGTCCTCGTACGCGTAGACTCATCAAGCATTGTCTAAAAAGACATAACGTTATTATTAATGTTCGTTCATCCTGACTAGCAGTCTCGATGAGCAAAAAATGCAGGTCATCCCTACAGACCTTGAATCCAACTCTGGACCGCTCAATATTGAGCCTTCAGGACTTATACTAGTAATCTGGTCCGGTTCAGCCCTGCAGAGTTTACTACTAATTCTGGACCGCTCGTTATTGAGCCTTCAGAACTTTATCAATCTGGTCCGGTTTACCCCTTCAGAGTTATAATCTTCTGGCCCGGTCTAGCGACCCTTCAGAGTTATAACCGCCTGGACCGGTCAAATGACCCTTCAGAATTATAACATCCCGGTCCGGTCTTACGACCCTACAGAGTTATAATCTCCTGGTCCGGTTATAACAAACCCTTCAGGATTATTACTGCTTGGTCCGGTCATGAATGACCCTTCAAGAGCACTCCAGTTTATACAGTTTTTTTTTTCTCTCTTTTTGTCTCTTTCTGTCTCTCTTTTGTCTGTCTTTTGTCTCTCTTTTGTCTCTCTTTTGCCTCTATTTTGTCTCTACTTAGTCTCTATTTAGTCTCTTTTTTAGTCTCTTTTTAGTCTCTTTTTTAGTCTCTTTTTTTTACTCTTTTTTTTAGTCTCTTTTTTTTTTGTCTCTTGTTAGTCCAGACTAAAATGGTCCCTGTAGATTATATAATCAAATGTATTAAAGTACTTGTCTCAACAATCCACACATGCTATGTTCATTGGTAGTTTCACTACCACCAAAGTCATTTACTTTAGAGCCTATAACAGAAACAAACTATTTTAATCTTAAGAATAGACTTGACTTAGACACTCCACCGAATGCGTAGCACGCCTGTGCGATGCCGACCGAGTCTCAAGTCATACAGCAAGCAAAATGTCACTTCAAGGTGCATAAGCGTTCTGTGTTGTGTCAGAGTGTCATGTCATTGAATGTGTCGTAGCAGACACATAATTCATGTTCTTAACACTCTAAACTAACAAATGACATCTATGAAAACTAAACTAATTTAAGTATTGAAGCGCCGTCACGGCCAGACTGACATTCGCACGTCCTTGTGCGTCTCCATCCCCTTAAAGTCACCGCGGGCCCATTTTTCTGTAAAACGAATAAAACTGGTAGATACATTACTTTGTACGCTCGTCCATCAGTGACATACATTACAACGTTTTATAACCCACAAAATTAACCTTTAGGAGCTGAGCCGGACAACTTAAATAGGCGTCCCTTCAGCCAGTTATCTCTCCAGATAACATGGACCAGGCAACCAATCAGCGTCTCTCCGATCACTCACTAGTACCACACATATCTCCATTGATCTCACAGCCTCTCAGACAAGACGATCACTTTATAATATGACCCAGAACATCGGCCTGCATAAGCCAGTTCTTTAGACTACCCAATAACACGTTATAGGACGTCAACCCGCATGAGTCGGTCCCTTACTTTATCTCACAGATTAGTACCAATGTTACGTTTAATTACGTTTCTTCAGTCTCCGAGGCCGAAAGGTTTCCAGAGCTGGCGGATAACGTACGTGAACTACAAATAGACAAAGCATCACTAAAACCACCCGACGACGCCCACTCCACTCGTCAATCGCGGACTGCCGCCACCTCGGCCTCCTTCAAGCTACCAGTCAAGGTGGTAGCTAAATGCACCAAGCCCTCACTTCCCCCGGGCATTGCACGAAAATGCTTACGACCATATTTGCATTCTCTATTAGAGACACAACAAAGGGAAGTCTGTACTCCCTGCGAAGCCCAATCAAAACCCCTGTCACATTCAATGAAGTAGGAATCACCACTGTTGAACGGTCTCATTTTTCCCACTGTGACGCAGCAACTCTCCCAATATTCTCGGATGCTATCTTACGAATTTCACCCAAATCTAAACGAAACCATATTCTGAGTCTGGAATATGAAGCCACACTTAAAAAACGCGCCCGAGTCCCGAACACAAGTTCTGTTTGTGTGTACCCTAGACCTTGCACCATCCGTTGCTAGCTGCACTTCGAGAAACTCGCCGCGCCAGATCCCACCAGATTCACTTTCGATTATAACAAGTAAGCACCTCAATGTCCTCATGACTCTCTCTACCTGAACACCTGCCCTGCCAGAACCGTTAGCAACAAGGTGCAACTCTACACCATGTTCACCATAAAATTGCTCTGTCTGCGCACCGAAAAGATAGAGCCTCCTTTAGTGCTTCATGTGCACCTGCTGCATCCAACTAAGAAGTGCACTCGAGAAGGATGCATTTAGTGAAAGAGTCAACAATGACAAGAATACTCCCTACCATCGATTCCTCTACACAACTTCTCCGCGATGTCTAAATGTACCGTATAACATTGTGCAGAAACCCTAAGCATAGGATGGAGTCCCCGTACCCGTTGACCCCCCAAACAATCCCTTGAGGCCCAGCACACAAGTGTGAAGTTCAATCAGTGCGTTCCAGTCAAATCATTTTAGTCAGAACCGTTTCTGTTGTTAGTATTTCGATCACTTTCTTGTAAATATCTTGTCTGTCCATTTGATAGGCCCTTTTAATTTGATTCAAGATTCTTAACGTAAAACACGTGAAATATGGGGCAACCCGCCAGAAACTAATCTAAAGGACCTACAGATCGCTCAAAATAAAATTATTAAACTGTTATTTCACTATGATTACCTTACACCTACAGTTAAAATTTCCAGGGAAACGAAACTCATGAATATTAAACAACTTCCTGCATATTGTACCAGAATACTTAAAAATTCTAAGTAAGTTCATTAACACAAAAATACATCAGGTACACAATCGCAGCAATAGTAGGAAGGATCACATTTTACTACCGCGAGTGCGGACAGTCAATGGCGAGAGAACAATTATTTTTGCGGGAGTGCAACAATATAATAAGCTACCTATAGAAGTAAAGAATGCGAACTAAACGTTTGGCATTTTCAATTTTTTTTTTTTTTTTTAATTACTTTCTAAATTATCAAACACATCCATTAAACAGACTTGCCCTACTACTGTATTGCTTTATTGTGGCACCGGGATCCCATTCCTTATCTACGGAAATTATTTCTTTTGCGGGTGGATCGAAAAGTTTTAAGTTGTGTTAGTTAATAATGTTATTTGCGTACGAAAAGAAATGGTATTACAACTTAGATGATTTAATATAAATTAAAACAATAGCTGCTTAGTTTGTGTGTCCAAGTTATATTTTAAGTTTAAAAACGTTCTCAAGTAAGTGATATCTTTGTAATTTATTATCGAGAAATAAATTTCTTTAACCATAAACACCATACCACCAATAAAGAATCAATTATCCTTTCGCACTGAACTAATGCGAGTTTATCTTCACCATGTAGGTCAGTGTTTATGTTGTGGTATATGATAATGAAACTCTTCAGTAACGTTAACTTTCTTACCCCAAACAGAATGTAATTTTGTCAATATCCGTACGTACATGGATACCACTATCTAATAGATCCCTACCTATAATAACTGGTTCTGTAATTGAGTTAACAGGTACAACATGAAACAAAAAGGACACTGACGTGTTGAATTTCACCACGGCTCAGTATTCTGCGATTCATATTTAACGTTTTCTTTGCCTATACCTGTAAAGTAAACTAAATCACAGCGCATAGTGCCCTGGAATTTTTGACAAAGCTAAAAGCTACAAACGAACTACCAGATTATCTATTAAAAAGAAAAGGAACGAGCTCACCGGATGATGTGGTTGTCCATACACGTTGCAGGTGAGACGGTTCGTATCACGACTCTTCGGTGCTGGTGCTCGATTCGAATTCTTCACTTCGGTCAAAGGTTCGTACTGCCACTTGCTTCAATCACTTGATTTTTGGACTGTTGTGCTTCAACGATGGAATGTGCCATTGAAACAATTGTAATTATCAGGATCAAACCGTATCAGTCGCGCAGTTGCGGTGAAATTTGACTTTTGCGGTTAAGTGGTTGCGGAAGTCGTGATAGCAAAAACTCCATATTTTGAATAGATTAGACGTTAGCCCACACTTCACTGTCGTCATTATTTTCTTCAGGTTTTTGCCCTTCGAATCCCACTTCTGATATCGGGATAGGCCCTCATCAGCGATATTACACTTGCACTTTGTAAGTAGGCGTGGATTGTCGGACGAAGAAAATAGAGACACTAGTTACAGCACAACCACTTTATTTCACTCACAATTTCTTATAAAAGAATCACCATGAAATGACCTGAAGGCAGAGGTCTGACATATTAAATGAAAGTATGAAATATAGCAGTAACCAACTTATTTATTCCAACCGCTTGTTAATTAATTAAATAGATCGCTATAATAGCTCTAGGCGCTACAGCAGGCGCACCGGGCCGAGCCTGCCACAAGAATGATCCCACTCTTCGCTGCGCACTCGCTTACATTATGTTGTTTGAGAAGTGGGGAGAGTGAGGAGGCGAACGTGCCGCTTTGCACAGCGTAACTCGGCCCGCCGCACCTATCGCTAACGGAGACGCCGACATATATGTCGGATTAGGCCCAGACATCAGAAGTAAGAGTCAGGTATGACAATACAATTTCAATTGAACAATCAGTTATTAAGCATCTTGAATCTAGAAGTATAGTAATAGAATTAAATAACTAATAATAATAGTGAGGGCGGTCACATAGGGCAGTACTGACTGTCAGGGACAGTGGTCCATGCATCCACCGCAACAAAGACAGTACTAATTGTCAGAGACAGCGTTCCACGTCCAATAACCGGGCAGTACTGACTGTCGAGAGACAGTGGTCCGTGCACCAAGACGCATCATATTATTATTATCTGGGGAATTTAAAGCTACAGGCTCAGCTACGGCGCGGGCTGGCACTTAGTCGAGCAAGGGTCGCGGGAGGACAGTTACGTCGGGGTCTTCGCGAGGGACCTAGCCGGCGTGGTCGGAATGTCGGTCTGTGTTTGTGCACTGTACTGGTGGCCCTACTGCTCTCCTGGATGAGAGTTATGTGGTCATCGGGATCGGTGAGGACATGCTTAGGACGGCGGACATGACTGATGGATGAGGGAATATAGCTAGCGGCCTTCACAACCAGAGGGTAGCGGTGATTCGCGGCGGTCTCGAAGAAACGCTTTGAAATGCGTTTCATAAACTGTCGGATAGTGGGAATCCTGAGGTCAACGTGGAGGATTTCGTTGCGAACGTACCAGGGGGAGCCTGTTATGATACGGAGGAACTTGTTCTGGAGGGGCTGCATTCTATTGAAGCGATGGGGCGTGTGCAAAGACTACACTGGCATAGGTCAGGATCGTACAACGGTGATGCGTCTTTCTAAAGAAATATCATCCATCATACCTGCGATTGGAGAGTATATAATAGATGTAGACAACGTGTGTCTACACAGCGTGCAAATGATTTGAGTGAATGATTTCTTTATGATGCGTCTGGTGCACGTTCCACTAGCGCCATCTAATCGCCGTCTCTCGCAGCTGCTAATCAATATGGCTGCCGTCATACACACATATAAAAGATTAGAAAAAAAAGGAACAAAAAAATACGTACAACGGTGATGCGTCTTTCTAAAGAAATCTCATCCATCATACCTGCGATTGGAGAGTATATAATAGATGTAAACAACGTGTGTCTACACAGCGTGCAAATTATTTGAGTGAATGATTTATTTATGATGCGTCTGGTGCACGTTCCACTAGCGCCATCTAGTCGCCGTCTCTCGCAGCTGCTAATCAATATGGCTGCCGTCATACACACATATAAAAGATTAGAAAAAAAAGGAACAAAAAAATACGTACAACGGTGATGCGTCTTTCTAAAGAAATCTCATCCATCATACCTGCGATTGGAGAGTATATAATAGATGTAGACAACGTGTGTAAGAGTAAAAGAGAAAACAAAATACATAAAAACCACACAAAACTCAAAGTTGGCTCCGCATGGACATTAATAAAACAATATATGATATGAAGGAATAATTGTATTAAATAGTCCTGTAAATATTTTATCACTCTAGAACTCGGTGGTGACGAGATATAAGACATTTTATACAGTAAGCTTGTACATTGGCAAGTACCAGTGTGACTTTTTCCAATTCATATGTACTTTCTAAGTTTACTGACATCGGTAAATGAAAAACATGGCGAGCTAACCTGTACCCTAATTGCGTAATTCACAATCAATTGGAATCTTAATCGTTTTGATACAGATTGCTAATCCATTGCTTCATAAGTTCGCTAAAAAAAAACCTGCTCATCAATGTAAATAAAGCAAAGAATATTGTTGAACTGTCAGAATACAACCGATTAATCGTAATCGTTTACGAAAATGTGTTACGCAATTAGGCTGCTGGACATATAGTTAATATAAGTCTGAAATCGCCAACCTGTCCTGAGCAAGCGTACAATACTCGTGCCTATTATTATTGTTATTATAATTAACTTTTAATGATTTTTTACTACGCGTGTACAATAATCTGTAGGTATCACATAGACCTGTACTGTGCTTCTCGCATACAGTAATTCCCGCGAGGGGCCTACCTACGTCTAGCAGTAGACTTCATTGGCTGAATGATGATGATGACGACTATTGATTTAAAGGAAACGCTTTCGTTTGTTGGAACGTAATATATGAACAGCGTGGTGATCAATGATCGTGCCTTCTCTGTATGAGAAGAGGTTTTTGCCCAGCAGTGGGACAAGCATAGGTCGGTATTATTATTTAACTAAACATTATCTTGGAACAATGACATTTTCTTATTCTTTTCGACTGTCGTCGTTGGCGTTGTTTGGCCGCCTAGGTACTGGAGATTGCGCTCTGAAAGCTCGATGCCAAATAGAAAAAGTTCAAAATGTATCATTTCATAACATAATAATTGTATAAAATATTTATGCAGTCGTGGTACATAATAAAATCAAACATATTACATAGTAACTTGTTGAGGAAAAATCTATTCATTGCTTTCAGGGTTACGTGTCAGTGTGTGAATATGAACACACATCAGAGATCTTTCACACTTTACACACACAAAACGTTAACCAACAATAGGACTTGGTTTTCTACTTGTACCCGAGTTTTATGTCTGCCTAGCCAGTAACCAGCAAGAATGGCACATAATCATGATTAGACGCAGTGACCTTAAATAAAACAACCTCCATAAATACACCTTACACCCTTATATATGAAGTGTTGAAGACGTTAAAAAGTATCACTATCACTAAACACGCATAAAATATTTATTTTTCTTACTCTGTTATCTAAATTACAAGTAAATACATGTCGTTTCAAACAACAAATATGTAGTAACTACCATTTTATTTCAAAGAATTGCAACATTAGTAACTTACGGATGGAAAACAAAATAAAACAAACAAATAACACTCTTTAAAATTGACCACCTTGTTATGCGGAGAAATTAAATCCATGATGGAAATTCAAATATATTCGTTTTTTTGTAATATTATTAAGTCTTTGTCCGTGCTGGGCCACATCAAATTCATGCCTTCGAATAACTTCTCAAACTTCTCTTTTAAAGTCAATGTTAAAGCATTTATTTCAAATAGGCAATAAAAGGCACTTTGAACGTCATCATTTACATTTCAATAGAATTGATTCTAGGCGCCCCTTCCAAGAGGTAGTTTCGTATGGAGAAGAACGGTCAAGAACCTGCATAGTTACTCTTTTAAAATGTATAACAATATTTTGTATGCATTAATTACATTTTTATATGTGAAGGCGATTCACCAGGAATAAAAATACTATACCACAATAGGTAAACATTATTTAAAATAAAGCAAAGAGAAAAATCTGTCACGTGATAGGTACATGGTGCTCACATATTTACAAACATTGCAAAAGTATATGATTTTCCTAAATTCCCTTTTAGGTTTAAAACAATTGCCACAGTCTTAGATTTTATAGCGGTTGCCGTCCATTCAGTTTGATTGTGGCCTAAGCCGAACGATGTTCGATTCGACGACTCTGTCTGTAGTGTCACACTACAATCGCTCGATTGTTTGTAAAGTTCAATAGTCTAGCCAAATGGCTAAAAGGACTTCCTTTCATCCATTTGTCTAGACTATTGAACTTTGAATAGCCTTTTTAGTGTTTAGTTTTTGGAATATAAAGTATTTAATCCCTTTATGTGACTGTAACTTACTGTCTATATAATCTTAAGAAGTATTATCTTTTTTAAGTTCTTCCTTTCGACACTTCGTACTTCAGCTTTTGATGCAGTTGCTAGGAGTTTACATTATTTTCATTTTACTTCTAGTCCGATTCTAATTAAATTCTTAGCTCAATAATTAAAGAATTTTGCAGCTCGCTTTTTTCTGCAATCGACGTTTGTCGCTTACTGTACGATCAACTTCAAAATGTTTGAATCCTTACCTGAGGAAACAGATCTATAAAGAAAATAAGTGTGCGGTCGGGGGACCCCCGTCAAGACGAAGTCCCTTACCTATGCGATACTCGCATGCACACACTCGTAATTCACTCGCTTTTCGCAGCCGCCATCTTGGATTTTTATTTTACACAAAACTAACAGTCGAAAGGTTTGCTTTAAGAACTTAAGGGAGTGAGTGTGATATCCAAATTTGACTTCAAGGTTACAGGAGTTTCAGAAGTGTTGTTTACCGATAAATTAATTATTTTGTTTTCTTTAACTGTGACTAGGCAATTGTCGATCAGTAAATCTTCATGATAACATTGGTATAGAATGATTCCTTCTTTCACCTCAGGGTTGGAGACGGAGCATTCTATGACGGTTTCAGTCCTGGGAGGAATTACATAAAAGGGCTCATTGAAATGACCTATAATGATGATTATTTCGTTTTTACCTATTTTGAAGGTTTCACGAGTGTAATCTATAGTGCAGCCAAAAGTGATTGGCATATCAGTGCCAATAACACCATCATAAGGTAAGTGTATCCGGAGTATCATATGGAATCTATGAGTGATACTATATTTATCATGGATTTCAATTTTAAGCGGAAAATGACGTATTGTAGGTGAAGGTTGATCAATGGGGTCAATACAGTTCAAAAGGATTATTTCTGGTGTGATTTCAACTGGTATTTGTAATGATGAGTTTTTCAGGAGGCATATACGAGTAGTTACGCAGAATCTACAAGGAGAGGTAAGATCTTGTTTGACACTGGAGTATGGACAAGGATGTGAGGTAAGCGTTTCATAAATGGACTAATACTAATCTCATAAATTTTTGTTTCAGAACTTGAATGAGGAGGCGTTGAGTCTGAAGTGGATTTAGCATATGCAGGATGATTTCTTTTACGTTCTGCAGAGGCAGTGGATACAGAGGATACAGCGGTTGCAGGAGATACAGACGATACAGCGGTGCAATTAGTTCGCGAGTCCCAAATGTTAGGGGTGCACTGGATGCAGAGGATACAGCGGTGTGATTAGTTCGCGAGTCCCTATTGTTAGGGGATACAGCGGATGCAGAGGATACAGAGGATATATCATTGGTATATTTGATAAAAAATGTTTTGGTTTTTGAGTTTTGGTTCTCGCGAGACACCACCGTGTGTGTGAGTGAGCCCTTTATTCGTTTAAATCATTATTTGTTTCACCTTGAGTATCTTCCATGTATGTAGTCATTGTCTTCGTTGCTATTTACCGCGTGAACTTGAGCTTGATTATTTTGGTATCGCCTTGGCAATGGTCTTTGGTTTTTTGATCTCTGAAGTGATTATTATTGAATACCCGTTTTCTAAATTCTTCAATAGTATGGCCTATGTTTTTACAATAACGGCACACTAGATGACCTGAAGTAGATGGTCTTTGACTATTGGGCTCGTTTGAAATACCTTGCTGTGTAGGGTTTCGGTTCTGTTGGAAACGACGCTGAGGCCAACGTCCTTGATTAGGTGAATGGGCATTGATTACTGATGGATTACGCTTAGAGGTGACAAAACAAAGATACGTTGCGATAAGGAAGGAATGTTGCACTAGTCTCGGAGCAAAAAATAACACACTGAGACAATTTTTTTACTGTATGTTACTAATTCTGGCACTTTGAAGCTCGAATTCAATAGGAACTTTGGGATTTAACTTTGTAGTTCATATTACTGGCCCTTTCTGCACAACATGGATAGTATCGATGTAGAATGGATGCACTTACAGGAACACTGCGACTGCGACAGTAACACGAATCACTTCGTAGCTAGCCGAGATCATCCAAGGTGAGTGATAGATATTCGGGGCACACCCCGTTGCACCAACACGGCACGTGAGGACCTGATAAGACCAGCAGGATACAGCAGTGTCGAGCGGAAAGACACAGCGACAGGATACAGCGCCTGGATACGGCGACGGGGCACGGAGTTAATATCGGATTTTAGCACTTTTCACTATAACAATAAATATAGTTTTTCTTTTGTTTAATATTCGCTGAATGGAGGCGTTTCGAGGATTTATAAAATCCCTTAAGCTGCCACCAATGTTATACGGGTCATGAAAACCTTGGTTTAAAAAAAAACACTTTATAATACATGAAGAGAAATAGTTTTATTTTGGGTTTGACCTTGTTACACTTTTTATTAACACTCAGTCAAAACTGGCAGACACAATTAATAAAGGAGAGAGTAGAGATCTAGAGGTCAGGACAAGACTGGCGCGTTGCGGGAAGCGAGAGGCAATCTGCTTTTAGATGATGACAAGGCAATTAACAGGAAATCCATGTTTTCGATTATTGTTGCTCATTAAGGGTTTTTCTTAGCATTGGGAAACTATAACAGTACGCGCTATAGGTAGTCTACACTCAATGGACAATTGTAAACCAAATTTTGAATTCTTGAAGCTTCTAAAATTGCCTTCATTATACATCTTTGCGTAGGCAGTGTTAGTTAAAACAAACCCACAGCTTTTCGGAATAAGAGCCCTAGCTGATCCACGGTTAACGATTCGAACATTCTTTGTGTTGTTTGAAGTAAAAGAGCCCTTCTTTTTAAATTAATCGAACGGCTCTAGTTATTTTTAATAAACTTCCACGACAGATTACATATCTTATTAATAATATGTTTTAAAAGAAACTTAAACAATTTTAATTCATAAATGTTACTACTCCACAGCTGAGTTTATGGAGGACACCACTGATATTCCCTCATTGGTTTATATGTTGTGAAAATGGCTGTTTCTTTTGATTTCAATGTAGATATGTAGGTATATTCTGAGTTATTCTGTCTTATGTTCTTGTTCTTACATCTAGATTATTGTTATATTGACATTGGTAATTGTGTGTTTGTATGTAAGTATTTGAGTTATATTATTTTAAATGTGTGTCCGTGGTTTCGACACAACTGATTTTATTATTATTTTTATGCTCTCGAATCAAAACGTAGCGAACTAACCATCTTATTATAACATTCTATTGTAATCAAACCTACATTTACGAATAAATTTGATTCGATTCGATTTGGAACACTATACTATTATCGCTTCACAAAACATTTTGTTTTGTTTGTGTTAATTTCTGGGCCGAGCTTGTATGGGAACACTTAGTGAGTGTGTGAAAAGTGAAAACTTCTTTAGCAGCGTTGTACATTTTTTTTGTAATGGGCAAAAAATGTTAAACTCGCGTCAGGACACGTGACCTGATCGAAAATTCGTTAGACGGATGATTGTTGATTTTTGATTTTTATTGATTGATTTTTCTGAGAGATAAACTTTTTAATGTAATATAAATTGTCATGTTTGTGTACGATAGCGCAATAAATAAATATTGCATTCTACCACATAAATGGTAGTACTTTTATGCTGATAATTAAAGCAATTCGTGCAAAATTATTCCCTAACCATTCCAAAATATCAAAAATGCACAACGTTAATATTCAAGTTTTCACTTCTGCCGGCACTCCCAGAGTGCAACCCGTCGTTTTTTTCCGTGGACCTTACTATCGCATTGGCACAGCTTTAGTCGTCATGAGCAGTCAGAAGCCTGAAAGTCTGATAACCCGTCTCACTAGGGGGTATCGTGTTGCTCAGTAACTGGGTCACTGGGTTCGAAAGGCAGTCGTTCCATGTAAAATAAGATCAAAGCCGACCCCAACATAGTTTGGCAAACGCTAGGCAGATTGATTTTATCGGCTTTAGAACCCTCGAAAGCCATGGAAACTATCTGTGACAGGCTGAGTTAGAAAGTCTAAAGTAGGAGGGCATAACGCAAGCTGCGTTAGAGAACTTCGTTCCAAACCTTACCTTTATATCTGTTTCCTTTGACTATGGATGAATTATTTCCAAAAAAAAGGTTCCTTCAGCAATATTTTTAAACTAATATTTAAACGCTCACTTTCATTGTTCAAGAAAGACGTTTATTTATTAACAGTACTCCGATATTCTATTGCTATAAATATAACTGAACCAACAAGAAGAGCAGCGGTGGACCAGTGGTAACGGCCGCGACTTACGATGTGTAGGTCGTAGATACGGACCCAGACCGGTGCTTTACTTTGTGTAAATTATTTCATGACCACTGCTCTCAAAACGGTGTAGGATAACATCGTGAGGAAACCGGCATATTCTGGAACCAAAAATACGTGACATCTACCAACGACGTGCGTCTCAGCAGTGAGAATATTATAGTCTGATCATGCAACAAGACGACAATTAAATCAATAGTACAATAGTCTGAAATTTATGTTTATTAAAATATTGAATAATATATGAAAATAAATTTACATAGTTATTACCAAAGATTTAAATCGATAGATGTGCACACTGGGAAGTGTGACCTACATCCCGCATGGAACTACTGATAGGATTTCCATTAGGAGACAATACTATTAAAATGTCATTGTCAACGAAACGAAACCGTGACCATCGCTTGACGCGGTAGAGCGAATCTAACGATTTAAATCTTTGGTTGTTAGATATAGATAATCGGATGATGGAATTTAATCAGTCCAGTCTTGACAGCTAGGCTTACGTAGGTGCGTCTGTCTATTTCAGTATACAATTTAGCACTGGATAAAAGTTTGTATGCGACTAATTGATATTGTCGAACGTTTACCGGGAACGAACGAGAGCGACATGCGCTTACGACCACTGAAGATTCTCGAGGCAATTGCTGCAGTCACACGATGGATCACCCTGTTTGCTGAATTCCACATAGAAAAACCATTAATCAGCCATTTAAGGTTTAAACATCTGTTTAAAATTTAACCATCTTTTGGTGAACTCGGGTCTAAAGTCTATGACTATCCTGCGAGCGCCGCGAGTTTGAAAGAGATAGATAGACAAGGCGCGGGTGCTCGCTCAGGTAACCGGTCCGCATTCCACGTAACTACATAAAAATATATTATAACAAAATTATTTGCTGATGTTTTTTTTAATTTGTACTATAAAGAAAGTTATGTAATATTCCGACAAAATTTTATTTATGAATATACTAGATTAAAGTGCTTCAGGCGTATATTTATACAATGTAAAACTTTAGTGTAAATACTACTTTTTGTTGGTGTGTTTTAACAATACTGACTTTAGTTACTTAATTAACCTTATAAAAATAAATATTAAAAGCAGTAGCAGCTCTTAATCTTAAGGCACTATCCTTAAGATTAAGAGAAATTATAGCAACTTTTATTTAATTCAAATGTTATGTTGTTACAAGCATAGTATTTTGGACCTCACACTATTTCGAAATAAGTCTTGTCCTAAAGATGCAATTATAATTTAACGAGAAAACCGTTTTTCGAATTTGCTAAAGCGTAGGATTTTTTAGAAGAGCGATGGCCGTCACATTAAAGTGTTACACCTATATTGGCCCGCTAAGACGCTGGCAACACTGTCGGCGTGCCCTCACCACTGTCACACTCACTCCAAGACGCCACGACGGGGAAATTGTGCATAAAAGCTTGCACGTCTCATTATGGCTCTCTCCCCCCTGATCCGTCCCGACAAGACCATCGCCTTCGATGATGTCGACAAGGCTGAGCTTCTAGCCGACAGTCTAGAATCCCAATGCTCGCCCAGCTCTCAACCAGTAGACCAAGCTCACCTCTCTGAGGTCGACGCTGAAATCGAACATAGAGCCTCCCTCCCTCCCGTCGAAGACCCAGAGTATCCATTGCCCCCCGTCACGCCAGACGAAGTGCACGACCTCATCAAAGGTCTTAAGGCTCGTAAAGCCCCAGGCTCAGATGGAATCACCAATAGGGTATTCCAACTTTTCCCTGCCCACCTGATAATGCTACTGACCACCATCTTCAATGGTGCTCTGAGCAATAACATCTTCCCACAGGCCTTCAAAGAAGCCACCGTCATCGATATCCCGAAGCTCGGCAATCCAAAGTCGGAGCCTACTAGTTACCGCCCCATCAGTCTGCTCAATATCCTCGGCAAAATCTATGAGAGGCTTATTTATAAGCGTCTCAGAGAATACGCCGAGACAAAGGGCCTTATCCCCAACGAACAGTTTGGTTTTAGAACCCAATACTCGTGCGTACAACAGGTCCACCGTATAGTCGAACACATCAACTTCGGTTTCCAACGAGGTTTGATGACCGGTGCTGTCTTCTTCGACAAAACGAAAGCGTTCGACAAAGTCTGGCACAACGGCTTATTATATAAGCTGTACCAACTCGGTGTGCCAGATCGTCTCGTGCTCATCTTACGGGACTTTTTGTCGAACCGCACCTTCCGTTATCGCATCGAAGGAGCGCTATCCTCCCCCCACCCTACTCGCGCAGGAGTCCCTCAGGGCTCTGTGATCTCTCCTCTAGCTTTCACGCTATTCACCAGCGATATGCCCAAGTGGAGTGAGGCACAGTTGGCCCTGTTCGCAGACGACACGGCCATCTACTAGACCGGCCGTGATGAAAATTCGATAGCTCGCATTCTCCAAACCCAAGTGAACAAGCTTGGCGCTTGGTTTAGAAAATGGCGAATCGAAGTCAATCCCGACAAAAGTCAAGCGGTTCTTTTCTCAAAGCCGCGTCGCAATCCCTGCCCCCCTCGACCGATCACCATGTTCGGCAAGCCGATCCCTTGGGAGAAGCCAGCCAAATATCTGGGTGTAGTGCTCGATGAGCACCTCTCTTTTTCAGAGCACATTAAGGCGGCTCGTTCGCGCGCCGCCTTCGCTCTAGGTAGACTTCACTTTGTCCTAAATGCACATAGCAAATTGTCACTAAAGTGCAAAATGCGTATCTGCACAGCGTGCATCCGTCCGATCGTGACATATGCCAGTGCAGTCTTTGCACACGCCAAACCCTATCGCTTAAATAGAATGCAGACCCTCCAGAACAAGTTCCTCCTTAGGATTACAGGCTCCCCCTGGTACGTTCGCAATGAGATCCTTTACGTTGACCTCAAGATTCCCACTATCCGCCAGTTCATGAAACGCATTTCAAAGCGTTTCTTCGAGACCGCCGCGAATCACCGCAACCCTCTGGTTGTCAAGGCCGCTAGCTATATTCCCTCCTCCATTAGTCATGTCCGCCGTCCCAAGCATGTCCTCACCGATCCCGATGACCACATAACTCTCATTCAGGAGAGCAGTAGGGCCACCAGTACAGTGCACAAACACAGACCGACATTCCGACCTTGCCGACGAGGTTCCTCGCGAAGATCCCGACGTAACTGTCCCCCCCGACACTTGCTCGACAAAGTGCCAGCCCGCCGTAGCTGAGCCTGTAGCTTTAAATTCCCCAGATAATAATAATATAATCCAGATCCAGCCTGTCCCATCTTGCTGTCCTCCCGTCAGCGACGCCCCACAGGGGGTGCCCTTAGCGAGCGTTCGCTTAGTAATGTAAGTAATTTTACGCCCCTGGCTGGAGGCTTTGAGTCCGCTTAAGGCAGCCACAGGATAGTCCGGTTAAGTAGTCACGACCTCTCAAGGTCAACTACGAGATGCCATACATAAAAAAAAAAAACGCTCTCTTTTCACAAGGACAACTGACTAGGTCGAACCTCCGTCAAACTTTATATCTGTTTCCATTTTGTATTGCTGCTCTGCTGATTATTAAAATCCGATAAGTATACCTAACCGTTGATTTATATTGTACTTAGTAAAATGCATGTAGTTCAATATTTATTTAAAGTAATTAGTGATTGTTAATTTCCTTTTCGTATGACGAAATTATAACATATGCTGTGTTTACATGTTTACATGATTACTAATTAAAATAATTAACTAAGGTTGTTTGAATTTCATTTATTATAAGCCCTGTGTTTAATCTGTCGTTACGAAAGTTGCATTTTCAATAGTATTTGACATTAAGAAGTCAAAAAACGCGCTTTATTTGGCCAGCCGTAATTGTGTGACCGTTCTGATAAATTATAAATGATTTATTTTCTGTAAATAGGTTTGTAAAAACACTTATAATGTCAAACATTTTTTAAAAATTAGATGAGATCGGCGTTTCCTATCTGACTACTCTGAGAAGAAAGGCCGAAACAAACTCAGAGGTCACAGACTCTTTAAAGTCCAGACATAATCTTGGTCAGGTCATGTGAAGACCATGTGGATTGATTAAAATAATATGATACTTTACAAAGTAAACTAACATGTTAACAAAGGTAACAACAAAGAAATGATAACGTTAACTTCCTAGTATCACATCGTGACCCTTCTGGTCACGATGTGATACTAGGAAGTTAACGTTATAAAACAATTGAAATTAACTAATTACGCGGACGAAATATATTAGCGCGGTGCGGATCAAGGTAGTGTGAACGCGCTGTGGAGGCTTCTAGTTTACTGGCTTGAGTGACGCTTTCGACTTTGCTGCTGCCGACGACCGCGGGGCGGCGGCCGTGCGGAGCGAGGTAATGGAACAGGTGCGGTGGCAAGCTCGTACGCACACCAGCGCAGAAAGCACCCCGACGCGCAACTATCGTGCTCCGACTAAACCCAAAGGGTAAGCAGAAACTCTGTGGACACAAAAATACAACGTTAGTGTGGTCTTATTAACATGACGCCACAAATCTTTAGTGTAGAAATATACCGAAGAATATTTTTACCATTAAAAAAAAGGGTGTACTAGGTGAACGGATTATAATGGTAATAATGAATAATAATAAAGCTTATTTCACCAAAAATAATACACTGGATTACACATACTTATAGGCTAGTATTTGGAAGTATATAACATGGGAGCATCTGTAGCCGAACTAGGACGAGTCCTATATCTCGTCATACAGCACCAGACCCCTTAAAACAGACAATAATGCTTATTAGCCAAAAGACTTGCAAAGAGATGCATCAATTTATGATCTTAATTATTTTAAAAAAATTGCATGATTTTGTGTAAGTTTAGAGAAATGTGTTGGGGTGTTGGATAGTGTAAATACGTCTTTCCAATTTTTTTTTAAATATTCCATTAAATCTTGCAATTGTCAAAAACATTTACTAATTTCTGAACAATTAACAAGTTCTCAGTTTCCTCATAGGAAAGGATAATAATGTGTAGTTATGTACCTTTTTCTTACATGAAGAATTGTTGAGCGGATATGTTTAGTTTTTTGTTTAGTTTATTGTAAAGAAAAGGAGCAATAAAAAAGTAAAATCTTCTTATGAAAGATGTTTTGGGATCATAGGATCGTGGCCATACCTCGTGCTTTCGGCGCTTGTTGGTCATTATTGGGTCATAAACGAGTTCGCTGCGTTTCTTCAAAACAATTATTTCTATGAACAATTGCCTAACAGTAGAGACTTGGCAGTACTGATAAAGTGTTCTATTCGGGAACAAAATCGGTTTAAAATTGCTCACTTTCAGTATCGCAAGTTGTGTGGCAAGTGAGTTTCCAGGTAGATAAGGAATGAAACCAACAGTCACTTTACACATTTATTTCACGCGACACAAATCAGGGAAGCAGGTTTTAAGGTATCTAGAGTACTGGTTCACTGGTCACTAGTTAGTAGAAGAGAACGTTACTGCCCTGGGCTTGGCAACGCCGCAGTACGAGGTCCGGCGTGAGGTCACAGGGCAGGCAGCAGTGTTGGGGAGCGACCTCAGAGATCACTCGACGTGGGCAGCACCACGCAGGGATGCACGACTGCATGTAGGCACGTGGTCCGCTCGGCAGGGGCCTCAACACGTGGCGGGCTTGGGGTCTCGGCACCCACGAGCCACGTGGATGGCAGGTCAAGCGGCGGTAGCGGCCGCGTGACTGGCGTCTCTCCAGCGGTAGGGCGGAAGCAGCGATGACGACAGTCAGCGGTAGGCAAGATAATAGCAGTGTAGCCTAATACTGGAACCCCGTTTATCTCGGGGTTATGTTAACTTACTGCTTGATTTTTTTTTTTGGGTATGGCATCTCGTAGTTGACCTTGAGAGGTCGTGACTACTTAACCGGACTATTAAGGAACTTTAGGTTTTTTTTTTTTTTTTTTTTTTGTGTATGGCATCTCGTAGTTGACCTTGAGAGGTCGTGACTACTTAACCGGACTATCCTGTGGCTGCCTTAAGCGGACTCAAAGCCTCCAGCCAGGGGCGTAAAACAACTTATATTATTAAGCGTACGCTCGCTAAGGGCACCCCCTGTGGGGTACGGACCTCGGCTTAGGGCGTCGCTGACGGGAGGACAGCAAGATGGGACAGGCTGGATCAAGTTTAGTTGATTATTATTAATCGGGGAATTTAAAGCTACAGGCTCAGCTACGGCGCGGGCTGGCACTTCGTCGAGCAAGGGTCGGGGGGGACAATTACGTCGGGATCTTCGCGAGGAACCTCGGCGGCGAGGTCGGAATATCGGTCTGTGTTTGTGCACTGTACTGGTGGCCCTACTGCTCTCCTGAATGAGAGTTATGTGGTCATCGGGATCGGTGAGGACATGCTTGGGACGGCGGACATGACTAATGGAGGAGGGAATATAACTAGCGGCTTTCACAACCAGAGGGTTGCGGTGATTCGCGGCGGTCTCGAAGAAACGCTTTGAAATGCGTTTCATGAACTGACGGATAGTGGGAATCTTGAGGTCAACGTGAAGGATCTCGTTGCGAACGTACCAGGGGGAGCCTGTAATCCTACGGAGGAACTTGTTCTGGAGGGTCTGCATTCTATGGAAGCGAACGGGCTTGGCGTGTGCGAAGACTGCACTGGCATAGGTCATGATCGGGCTGAGAACGTTAGGCGTCCAGCAGGGATATTTATAGCGCAATCCATACCACGACACCGAGTGACGTGGTGGGAATTTGAAAGATTTAGGGATGTCACTCTTGTAAACCGTAACTAGTGATGTGCGTTTTAGTTGATCTGTAGGAAATCGACTACAACGGTACAATTGAGCAATTTCTTAGCTCTTGATGATGGTTTTAGGAGCTCCACCCCAGTATAATATGCAATATGAAATAATGGACTGGCACAAAGCAAGGTAAATCTTTTTTAGTAGAATTGAATCTGTGACGTGCCTAAGAATTTTGAAGACGTAGATAAGTTTACGTACCCTAGAAGACAACAGTTTAATGTGTTCCTTAAAGCTGAAATGGCAGTCAACTATAATTCCCAGGTATCTTAATTTATCAATGCACTCTAGCGGTTAGCGGTACAGTTGCAGCTTACCTTGGAGACACGGCTGTGAGGTGTGGTATTTTGTTACACCAAAATCACATCTTATTATCTATTTATCTATTTAACACCTGAGGAGCTGTTGTGCACAGCAATTTTTTCTATGATTCAATACCTACTAAAGTCTTTATGAAAATTGTATGACACTCATATAACTTACATTTGTTTATCTGATAGTTGTTGTACCGCTGAAAAGCAAACCTTTAGCTAACTCTGTCTATTTTCCACATCCATTTATCTCATTTCATGTGATCTCTTATTATTTTCCTTTTATTTAATATTGTGACATTTTGTATCTAACATTGTCATCTGTCAGTTTTTCTTTTTCTATGGTATAGAGCTAAGAGGTCGTCTATTTTATTGTAAAGGTATCATAAAACTAGTGTTATGCCAGGTTCTCACTGTAAGCCATCTTTAGTGTTCCTGGCCGATAACCAATTAAGAAGTATTTGGATTTAAAACAAAAAAAAGGCACTTCTAGAAGATCTGCCAGGGCCCACAAAAGGCAACCGTTACTTTTCACCAGGTTCTTTTGATTCCGTCTTTTGACTCCGTCTTTTGACACCGGTTCTTTCTTTTCTGTTCCTTTGCTTGATACTCACCAGTCAATGTATTTCTAAAGCTCCTTAATATAAACGTTTTGAAATCCAGGGTTTTTTTTTTATAATAACAACCTGTGTACGGGATAATGTTTGACTCATTCAATCACCTCCGACCCTCCCACTTGCGTCTTCGAGAGGAGAGGAGTTCGACACGTATTGGAGAAATCTGTAAACGTGGCATTAGACGCCGCCGCCTGAAGAAACAATAACCGACGCGAGCTCCCTCGCAACGGGCTACGGGCTGATGGAGAGGCTGCTGCGAGGTCCCACTCGACATACTGCAGGCCGGAGGAGCGGCCGACGCTAAGCTGCTTCAAACTCGAGCTGCTGCGCGACCGTGAGCTTCCTCGTCGCAGACTGCGGGCCAGAGGAGCGGCCTACCCGAGCTCTTTTAATTCTTGATATCTTTTTCTACATACTTTTGTATTTTATATTTAAAAAAATATATTAACTTGTAACCACGTTTGGCCAGTCGGATAAACGTTACGTTACAGAGGAATAATGTGTTGTTTTTTATTAATTCCAGTTTTTTGCCTGATAGAAAACGCTAGATATTTTGATTTTTCAAGGTTAAGGCTAAGGATATTGCTATGTAACCACTCTTGAACCATATCAAAGACGACCTGTGCAGCATTGAAGACCTCATTCCAATTATCGGCTGAAAATAGAAGAGCTGTTTCATCCGCATATGAGATTATTTCAACTCTTGGTATACATAAGTTAGTAAGATCGTTGATATATCCGAGAAATAAAGTGGGTCCCAGGAGGCTGCCCCGGAGAACTCCGTGCGATATGGGAAGTTCCTAACTGAGGTGGTTGCCAACCCTTACCCGCTGAAAACGACCAGTGAGGTAACTCTCAAAAAGCTGAAGCAGTATTCCTCTTATGCCAAGTTTATCTAATTTATTTATAAGTATTGGGACCGAAACTGTATATTAAGGCCTTAGCGAGATCAAGAAAGATTAGGGAGGAGATCGAAACCGTTATAATAACTACAGGCCAATCTCAATTCTACCCTCTTTGTCCAAGATTATTGATGGACACTTTTTACCCTTATCCAACTTCGTTGTGTAACTAGTTAGTTTATGTACTGCCTCGTCAGTGGATCTCCCTGCACGGAAACCAAATTGATTTTGAGAAAAAAAATTGTTTTGTTCAAGGTATTTGACAAGTCAGGTATTATTAATATTTTCAATAATCTTGGACAAAGAGGGTAGAATTGAGATTGGCCTGTAGTTATTAAAACGGTTTCGATCTCCTCCCTTATCTATGGGATGCACGATTGATTTTTTAAAGGCTTGGGGGAAGGTGCCCGTCTCAAGACATTGGTTGAAGATGATTGTTAGTGGCGCGCTGGACAAGGATTTTTTTTAAATTGTTTTAAAAGTTTGTTTGAAATACCCAGCCTACCGAACATTCAGTCTTGAGTCCGTCTATGTGACGTGCAACTTCCTCTTCACTGGTATCTTTGAGAAAGTTGGAGTTCATTCTGGGGTTATTTACAGGGTCAGCTGATGAGAGATTACCTGTGCAAGTATTATGTGTTTGCATTATATTTTCAGCTTCACTTCATTTATGAAGTAGTTGTTCATTTCACTCACTGTTTCCTGGGGAGAGGAACATATCCCCAATAATTCAGAATTTTGGGTTTTGAGCAAGACGTGATCAATACACTTACCGCTTGCCACGCGTGTGATCTCAGTGTGTGCCGGTAGAAGTCAATGAGAAGCAGCTAACGTGAGATATCTTTCCCCAGGAAGCTCAATATTGTTTGCATTAATAAATTGCAATATTGATTTTCCCAATTACAATTGTATTATTGCAATGTGATAACCTCGACAGAGTACTACTTAGGGAGCCTAGTTTGCTTTAGTTGCAAAAGATTGATAGCCCATTAGTATGGGTAAGGGATTGTCTTTTTTAACCAACATTCGATTAGATGCCTATTGCATGTTTAGAAATAGGTCTTGAAATAAATACTATACATTTAAAGTAAAGTTTTCATATAAGAACAATACAAACAGTAATTTTGATAACAATTAATGAACAAATAAAAAAAATAAAAAAAAATATGCACACGAGCCGGTCGCGCATCCTCGCCCTCTTTCTTTCTAATCGCAGGACTTTCAGTCACCTGCGATTAGTCACGGAGTGAAGTTGTGTTGTTTAAGAACTTCAAATGTGTAGTATTTATTGCTAGATCACTTTCTTTGTTTGTTATTAAAAAAATATGCCATAATCTTCTACTTCTTTTAAACCTTATTTTTTTCAAGACGGTATTAAAGTCATCCAGTATACTACAGCTCGTGACTGTACATTTCTTTAATTAAACTTCATCTCTTTCTCAATCTTAATGACGTTCCCCGTCATTGTCCAAGGTATCAGGATAACCCAGGGAAGAAAAAAATATGGAAATACTAGCTGTTACCGCGATTTCGTCTATGTCCTTCTCCAGGTCATTAACATAATACCGTGCACTTATTTCCATACGTTTTATGGACGTCAATGTCCACGATAATATCGAAACGTTAGAAAAAATTAAAAAAAACGCACAACGTCTAGACACTTCCAAATAAATTATCTCCAGCCCTTCACCAAAAAGTGGAAAGTCACTTTCTTCCTTTGAAAGGGGTTAGAATAAATCTAAATGTTTCTTACAAACGCAAAGTATTTATGCCTTTCTTCACGGCGAAAAGAGGGTTACCCCATCCTGAGTGGGAGCCAAAAATAGCCCCATTAACACTGTATTGGGGTAGTTTTATGGGCTGCAATTCATTCATTTGTGAATCACACACTGAGAAGTAAGTTAAGACTTAATACTAACGTGTTGTTTACGTGAACGTTAAGATAATAGCTCTAGCTTTGTATTTATTACTACGGTTGGCAATGAGTGTTACCTTTCACCGTATGAGCTGAGCCGCCGGGAAATTGCTAGTAAAGGTTAATAATGTTTTGCGCGATCAATTTCTATCTTTATTTTTATTTTCCTTGCCTCATGCTTTGTTAAATGATAAATTATTTTATTTCTGTAACTAGGTTTATACAAACACTTTTACAGTTCAATCATATTTTTTAAGGCGTTTCCTGACTACTCTGAGAAGAAAGGCCGAATCAAATTCAGAGGTCAGTCTTTTTTAAAGCCCAGACACAATCTTGGTCAGATCATGTGAAGACACTGCAGATTGGTGTCTGAAATGGTTTTTTGAGGAAATAACCACACAGATTGAGTGGATCTGTCCAGTCAGTGCACGCATCTGTCAGTAATTGTGCAGCTCAACTCAGAACTTATGGAGTTCAACGGTTACCTTTTTGTCAACGTGTCACCATACTTATGCCCGTTTTCATAAATAAAGGCGAAAGCTTAATGAATGGCATCATAAAAGCGCGCTGTTGGATTTTCAACTTTTCGTGCTAAGCCGAGTGCTAAAAATCCATCAGCGTGCTTTTATTTACGCATTACAATTAGGTGTCGTATGGTTACTGACCCAACATAGGCTGTTATGTCAGTCTTCATTCCTTTTGCGACGACTGTGGCAATTTTTTTTTCAATGACTGGCTATATTGGAGTCCCTACATCTCTTACCTACAATAGAGTTAAAAAGTTGAAGTGACAGCAAAAAATTGTTCTGATTAAAATAAAATGCTTTAAACTTTATGCATGCATTGAAAATTGTACGTCGATTTCAAAGCTTTCCAAGACTCACTAAAAGTGACACCATTGTACTTTATAGTTACGGTTCTTCGAAAGCTGTTGCAGCAGCTAGTCCAATCGGCTTAGCGTCTATCTTCCTTGCAAAGGGAATATGTTATATCCTGTAGCGAGTACTGTGGATAGATACACTTAGGAGGGAACATAAACTTAGGTGATTTTCACCAAGGAAACTAAACGCTATCAGCGTTATACACAACTATACTATTTACTACATTCTCATTCCATGCTAACAGCACCGTGTTCCAGAGCTGTTAGTACTATCATTGTTTGAGAATACTGACACTGACAGCTCTTGCACGCGTTTAGACTAAATGTGCTGATAGCGTTTAGTTACATTGGTGAATTCCCCTTCAATCATTAATTGTGTTCTGCTGCCACGCTTGTCAAGTGTCACTCGTAATTACTTACACTTTATACTAACTTAATGCTTCACTAATACAATCATGGAATAATAATGATTTGTTGTTTTAGAGCTTTCAAGGCCCTTTTGCACAAACATTTTGGTTTAATATTTTAAAACTAGATGGCGCTAGCATTCGCTACACGCATAAAACAAACACATCCCTTATATTTCGGCCGTAGCGTTACCATTTTGTAGTAAACGCTGTACATACATACGTACTATGTATTTATATGTGTAAGAGCTCCTTACAGACCTTCATGAGGTCATTTGCCAAAACACGTTATTGTGTGTGGGAAACTGAGATAAAGAAACCAACTAAATGTGTGAAAACCTTCGCCTTTGATGTTCTGTCTGGCTTTATGAATGTTAACATGTTTCTATTTAGTTTCTCGTAGATATCACTGACATCGGTAAATGAAAATATCGTGAGGAAACCTGGACTTATAACTATAATTAAGTCTGAAATCGCCAACCCGCCTTGAGCGAGCGTGGCGATCAATACTTATGCGTTCTCTGTATGAGAAGAGGTCTTTGCTCTGCAGTGGGTCAATAATATGCTGGTTTATTATTTTATAAATATTTTTATTTATTAGTGAGGAAATATTCCATGTGCAAATTGTAAATTGTCTTCTAACGGCCAAACCCAATAACATAAGACTGATGATAGACGGTACAATTCTTCTGTCCCCGTCAAACAAAAAGCTGGCAATAAGTTATTGGGTCACTTGCCTTTATTGGGACGTGAAAACCAGAGATTGATAGGTTTTTCTATCACCAGTTACTTCAAAACCAGCGACGTGAATCTATTGTGAACTCTATTCTTCAGGTTCAAGATTGGTTTACGGTAAATAATTTGGTAGTAAATGAGAAATAGAGTAAATGAATTCGATTAAAATTACCTAATGTTAGAAGTTGCGATTATTACGTAATAGTGAATGCAGAAAAACTAGAATTTATTAATCAGACAGTTTTTCTAGGAATCACGCTAGACGAGAAGTTACAATGGGGACCTCATATGACATCACTTGCGGGGCGACTAAGCTCGGTGAAACCGCGCGTTTGGTTTATTTTAGCTACTTCTGCAGCATTATGTCATAAGGCATTTTACTGTGACTGTGGACATTGAATCCATTTTTGTTTTGCAAAAGTGAGCTGTCAGAGCCATTTACAATTTACGTCGCCGCGAATCTCTTATGGAACTATTTAAGAATATTAATATTATGACGGTACCTTGCCAGTTCATTTATGAAAATATTATATAGGTAAGAAAATAGCTGCATCTTTTTTCAATTATGTGATAGACATAATTTTAACACTAGAAATTAAGATTAAATACATCAACAATTTTTTCAGACTATCTAAAGTACATACATCTTCTATGGAGTACTGTGTTTAATGTTACAACAAAATACCTTGTGATATATTGCAATAAAATTAAAGAAAGTTTAAAATTCATGTATGAGTACACTTTGTAAACAAGCATTTAACAAATTAGAGGATTATATCCTAGATAAGAATGCTTGGAAAAATGCTGGTCCTGCTCCATAGGACAATCTAGAGGCTAGACAAAATCATGGCTGGTTGCTAAGAAATGTATAATTTGTTATTTTTACTTAACTCACACACTGACTTATTCCTTGTTAATATTTTAGGAAAATTATATACTTTTGCAATTATAAATTTGTGAGCACCATGTACCTATCACGTGATTGATTTCTCCGTGTTTGTTTTATTTTAAATGATTTTTACATATTGTGGTATAGTATTTTGATTCTTGGTGCGTCGCCTTCACATGTGAAAATTTAAGTAATGTATACAACATATTGTTAAATATTTTTAAAAGAGTAACGGTGGAGTTTCTTGCTCCTTCTTCTCCATACGAAACTACCTTTTGGACGGGGCGCCTGCAGTCAATTCTATTTAAATGTTGACGTTCAAAAGTGCCTTTTAGCGTATATTTGAAATAAATGCTTTGAGTTTGACTTGACTTTGACTTCAAGTACGCCAACATTTTAGGTAAATACGTTATTGGGTTCGGGCGTAAAACAGATGACTGTGACCACCCCGTGTTGTGTTACCCAGCAGGTAATTGAATTGTGGAGGTCAGATAGGAAGTCGCTCTATGTAAAGTACTGTTATTTAGCTGTATTCCCTTGTATACGATTGCTTGAGCCAGCCCGCGCCGCTGAGCCTATAGCTTTAAATTCGCACCATTTTTTTTATACTCTCAAATCCAGCTAGTCCCTTGCTGCCCTCTTCCAGCGTCGCCCGAAGCCGAGGTCCGTACCCCACAGCTTAGTTTTTAAGTTTTTAAGTCCTGGCTGGAGGCCTTAATTTATTAGGGCAACCAAAGGCAAGTCCGCTTAAGCAGACGACCACCTCGTTGGTTGACCTGCGACTTGCCATACCCAAAAAAAAAAAAAACCTCGGGCCCATATGACACGATACCCGTCTTTTCGGAGGATCCTCCCTTTTCTATAGAGGATGTGTGAACTTTACACCCTGTTCCTCATGCCTTAAAAACAATCGTGAGTTAAAGCAAAATTAAAACATTCAAAGGCAGATCACAAAACGGTACGGTAACAATAAAATCGTTCATTTTTACTTTCAACTTTCAATTTTATTGCTTTCCAATGTTGGTATGATTTAATTTGCACATTAGGTTTGTATCACGAATCTTTTGGATCTTTTGAATATCAGGTTGTTCTAACCTAACCTAACCTAACCAATACTCGTTTATACCCCATAAACGAGTATTGGTTAGCGTTAAAAGCAATTAAAACAGAATTGGGATTAACGTACGTGAGTTACGTGAATACGTTGAGGTATTCTGATTAGTTTATTTAGCTTATATAGTGCATCATTCAAGATCGGTGTTTTTATTTCCATCAATAGGCATTGCTGTGTAATGCGTGCATGTATTTTGAACAGCCGGTTGATGTCTCTTACGTCAATCTACACTTCCGGTAGCGCAGAGTCGCGTGGTAGTTGTCGAGACACTTTATCTAATTCACCCTGCATTTGGTTTAGTGATAATAAGTGTACTACTCTGTCAAGAAAGTACCCGAAAAAGTGTATTAATTATATAACACATAATGTTAGTTTCATATAAGTAGTATTCATTACGCAAAATACGCGCATTGACGTGGAGTTGCGGACACCAGGCCGTATTACCTATTAGTAGTATTCATCCAAATTTATTTTATGGCCTTCAAAGTATGTTCCTTCAGAAACGATACGCCAATGATTAATCCATTAATAAATTTCCTTTCCAAAAATCTGGCCTTTTTCGTCGAATTTGCTCACTTAAACACCGCATAACGCTAACATAATATTCTTTATTTACTGTTTGACCTTCCGGTAAGAATTCCAAGTGCACAACACCGCGAAAGTACAATAAAAGAGTCAACATGACATAGATTTTTGATCGACTTTAGCGTGGTTTTTCCGGATTCGGTTCAGTTGGAAGGCGCCACTCCGAAGCTTGTTGACTAGTTTGCATGTCAAACTCGTAAACCCACGTCTCGTCACTATAGTATTATATATTATATATCTATGCATTTCAGGAATGTTGGGTCGGAGTTGACTCGTTCTAGCATGTCCTCAGCGACTCTTAGCGATTGAGTTTTTTGAGAATTCAAATTCAGGTCGTTATGGTCTAGCCGAGCGGCAACATGTTTCATACCCAAGTTATTATTTAAAATGGAACAGATTGACTCGTGAGACACAGAAAGTTAATCTCTCTCATACTTGAATGAGGATTTTCAGTCACTATTTCCTTCACTTTGCAACGTTAACTTCAGTTGAAGACGTTGATGGCCTACCAGAGCCAGGCAAATCTTCCATTACTTCTCGAAAGCTTTTGAACGCCACCATACACATACCACTTATAAGTACGAGTTTTTGATAAAGTCGATTCACCGTAAGCCTTCTGTAATGTTTTCAGTGACTCCGAACACACGCCACTTGAGGATAGGTTGGAGAGGCGTTACATCGTCCTCACCTTCCGCCTGACACAGGTCCTCACCGGACACGGTTGTTTCGGGAGTTTCCTGTTTCGCATAAGGGTAAGGCCCGGGTTTCACCATTGTGTGCATCGCCCGGAGGACACGGTGGGGCATATGGTGGAGGTCGGCTCGGCTTGGGTAGAACACCACCGTCTCCTCGCGGAGGCAATCTGTGGCGGCGATCTGTGGCGGCGATCTCTCGCGTCCGGACCTGGTCCAGGCCATGGTACGGAGCGAGAGCGAATGGGAAGCTGTCACCTCCTTCTGCGAAGCATAATGCTTGCGGATGGTTGATGGAGGCGGAGCACGTGAGAGAGAGAACCTTGTGCCCTCACGCCCCAAGTCGCGGTAGTTGCGGACGGCGAGAAATACAGCTCACCGTCTGGTAAGGACCAGGCCCGAGTCGACGGTTGTCCCTAATAAATAAATAAATAAATGTAGGTGTACTATAGGTACACCTCTGCCTAACCCTAGTGGAATTACAGGCGTGATGTTATGTAAAGATATTATTTTCATTTGAGAAGGATTAACAGGATTTTTTCGCACACTACGCAGGCGAAGCCGTGGCCTAAAGCTAATGACTGTGCTGATAAAATTGTGATCTCAAGAAAATCCGGTTTTACGTTCAGTAAGTTGAAAATCTCCGGAATTCTCGTCGCCGTAGGTAAACCCCATCAAGGCCATCTTGAATTTGTCTGAGTCTGTCTGTTTAATTTTTTCTTGAATCCAAACAGCTGCAATCACATATGCTTCCATAATTGTTTTCAAGCATTTTAACTTTCTAGTACTAGAAGAGAAATGTGCTTTTTAAAACTTTAAGTCATTACAACTAATTTTATTCTACAATTTTAGTATCGTCGCTAAAAAACCATTTATTTATTTTATTGTGCGCGTTATCTTGAAGAGTTTTGACTAGTGGAAATAAAGGTAAGCTTGGTTTCAATGTGCTAATTGTTTACTCTGATTTTACACAATTGCAATAGACGTAGGATCCGGCGCCTCGTTACAATATTCTAAATGCTAATTTAGGAAACTCATTAGGGTCGCCACATCACACCCCCCCATTCTCCAAAAATCTCACATAACAATTTTTAACTCTGTCTTACGTTAATAGCTTACAATATTAGGTTCTTACGCAACCTTATTCTATTACTTCGGACTCTTCAATATTGTGAGCAGCCTTTACGAAATTCATATATTTATCACATATCTCAAGTTATCTGGCATATCTTCCGCTCTGCAATACTCAATAAACACCAGTAGGGCCGGCAGCATCCGTTATGACAGCGCCAGCAAAATAAATAAAAATAATACACTTAAACCCCTGCCGATGTTGTCATACAAGGTTTACAATAACAAATACTGAATCGGCTTGTTACTAATATAACTAATTCTGAATGACACATAATGTGAAAACTGACTCATTCTTGCACTTTTCGCTCTCCATACATTGTTATACGAAACTTGCTGCGGTTCCGGGATGACCTGGCAATGCCGCTGTTCCGGTCAGTATGCGCAGCACTTCTCTTCTTAACGGCCCTCTCATGTGGCCTATGCAGCCCCTTCATACCGCGTATTGTTGTGAAAATGATGAGCTTACCAAAACTGTTCTATTTACTTTCTAATTGTTGTCCGGTCACCGCTTGGGCTTGGGCCACACACGAACTCCTTATCATGGTAATTGCTCATGTAGGAGCCGATGGTTGTAGGCACCGTACACTATCACTTTGTTAATGTTAGTTTAGTTATGGAGTACACAGAAAGAACCACAAGTTGAGTTAAAAGTTTTATTAAAAAGTAGAAGGTTAACAATTTAAAGTGGTAGCGATTCTTTCTCTTGACCAGTGATTAATTCCACAGTTATTGTGCGACGCGATGTGCATTGCTACCTCTCACGTACCGTCGATCCCCATTGGGTGCAGTAATTCGAAAATACCGTCAAGCACCGCTGGTCCCATTTGGGTTCCAACCGTTTCGCGCGTTAAAAAGTCTAATATCATCTTTATTTAGATGTTAAAATTGTTTCTGGTGATTTCACTGTACAGCCAGATGTAATTACTTGTGCCATACCCCATTCAACGACTAAAATATATTGTGGTAACACTACAAAAAAAGTTAAAACCGACGGCGAAAAAGTTCCAAAGTCGGAATTATGATGATGATTACGAGTGTTTTACAATGAATTGAGTGTATCTGAAACATTTGTAGAGCTCTAAAACTAATAATATCAATAGATTTGTGTAATTCGAGGTGTATTTCTTACTACAATATTCATATTTCAATCATTTGCAAACTGAGTACCTTAATGGTGCATTGACCTTTACAAGTTGACAGTTGGCTTGACGTTTGCTTTACACGAATAGCCGACCATCGTATCGATAGATGCTATCGATAAATTCTATGTTTTTGTGAATAATTGTATTATCAACACATGTGACGTTATGATCGATCGGATCGATCTGACACCCAACATATTATGTAATCGGATCGGTCGGATCGAATCGACACCTCAGTTGAATGCAGATGGGATCTCAAGATCGTTTTTTTTCTTTCTCTACGGGTTGTTTGTATCAAGTTGATGACTAATTCGAATTGATTTTCAGATGTCTTGGTATCTTGGCGACGGAGACACCCTGCACAAGAACGACACGGAAACATTCGACTCGGCTAAAATGCTGGAGGATGAGTACATTGAGAATTTGCCCGATGACAATGAGGTGGCTGGCGCAGAGGAGCATATTATCGGTGTAAGTTTATATGTATCAATATGTATTTATATGTATGTATTTGTATTTTGTTTTATGAGATTGTGATATTTGTCTTGACCGACCCGGTCGAATGCAGATAGGATCTCAAATTCCCAGTTTTTTTTTGCCGTTGAGCGACGCATGTGACCTCTGGATCAAATCTCTACGAGTTGTTTGTATCAAGGTTTTGACTAATTTGAATTGATTCTGGCGCAGAGAAAATTCTCGGTGTAAGTTTATGTGTCTATGTTTGCTATGTATTTATATGTATGTGTATTTTGTGTTATGAGATTGTGATACTTGTGTATTTATTTTCCCCATCCCGCCGATATAAAAATATAAGTAATAAAAACAATATGAATGTATTAGTTTTTCCGTACAGTTGCAATTCACACAAAATTTTAAAATGTACCTATAAAAGATAGTAATTAAAGATTAAAATGTGATTCTTGCATTCTTAAAAAAATAGCTCGATCAAACAAACATTCGATATTTTGAACACTCGATGTATTGAGTGTACGATATATTGAATGTTCGATTTTTTAACTATTCGATATTATGAACGTTCGAGTATTTAGACGTTCGATTTATAGTGGTCGATCAGTTGATATTCGATTTTTTGTCATTCGATTTGGTATAGTACACCCCTAATAAAATACCTAATTTTACGTAATTCAGAGGTTGATCAATCTTTGTTTTTTCTCATAAAAACTAGTAAGTATTTATAGTAATTGGATAAGGTTCATTATTGTGTAGTTTTGACTACTAATCAAATTCTAAAACCTAAACTACCATGTAAAATTAGCTGTCACAAAAAAGTTGCCGATTTGTTCCCTCTTCTAAGAAATCATCATTACACAATTTTATTGGCATATTTTTACGACAAATAGGTAGATATCGATCAATAAGGGTCTAAGTAGTATCCTAATAACATTTTTTTATTGAAACAACCCAATATTACTGAGATGAACGATTACAAAGTCATGCATTATATTACGCAAATTCAGAAAAATGGCTCCGCGCGGTATGAAGTTTGAGTTTCAATATTATGAAAGTGGAATGTAGGACTCTCAAACAAACGCTGCTGTTAGATTACTTGTCTATTCATAATGTAACTAGCAAAAGATTTCGTGTACATTGGTATAGTAGTTTTATCACAAACCGTAAATCCCGGGAACAAACACACTTTCAAGCTAGTTCTCTGTTTTACCATTTGTTTAGAGATACAAATCTCCTTATGCGAGCATTGTTTATGTGTAATAAGATGCTCTGTTTATTCAAGAACCCAAAACAGTTTACGTTACGTGAATAAAGGCAACAGAATCACGATGAGACCATTTTTAGTGAGCAAGGTCAAAATCCTCACCCCGGCGGGCCCGTTTGGGCCCGCCGCCGGGGCTTGACAGATCATTTCTGACACAGGGGCGGGGGGCGAGAGAGAAACGTTATAATTGTAGCAAAATATTTATGACGCACGACATCCAAGTAGGTTGCTGTGTTCGCAAAGTAAATGTACGGTGGATGAGGAGACCGTACAGCTCATTTTGTAAAAAAAATTGATTGATTGACTTTATCGACCAATGTCTATATGCTATAGCGTTTTGTACCAAAAACTCATAAGATAGCTCATATACTATGTTACTTTTGCTGGGTGACCAGAAATCGCACGGGTTTCTTAATCACTCGACCAGAGCGTGTGGTCTTAGTCACAGGCGGTGGCGAGTTCTGCCCGCCCTGCCGATTTCATGTTTCACTATCATCATCACCGCAGACATTTGCTTTACCGGAAATCGCCCCTTTGTATGTCAAACGTCTTCTCACTTCTGTTAATGACTAGGTATGGTCCGCTATATGAAGGTGTCAGTGGCTTCCTTACCATGTCATTTCTTAAGAACACGTGAGTAAAAGTGTTTAAATCAGTATGAGCAAATATTTTTCTCAAATTGCTATTCGTGACTGTGGACGAATGTCATTAATAATACTCATAAGCTTGGTTACAAACGTTGGTAAATGGCCTACCTGTATTATCTCTGCCTGTAAACGCAACGTGTATCCTAATACTGATCCTGCTGAACTTACATTTTGATCGCTCTTATAGGCCGCACGAAGTCCCGATAAGGCTGTCGGTAGCCTGGCTTTAATTGCTACCTTCAGGGAAGGATTTTATTGTTTTATTTAACCTAGCATATTCATCAAACTGCTGAAAAGTTCGCTCTTGAATAGCCTACCTTTCTTACTGCCAGTGCCGCTCACACGTCCGGGGGTAACAGGTTCAACCACAACCGCTTCAGCGGCTCCTGCGTTAAGCCACTATTTCTTGCCAACGCTGCCATCGCCCTAAGCAGCTGCGATGGCTTCTGTGTCTCGAGGTCCATTTCACCAATCAGCCGCTGGAATTTTTTGTCTGCGCTTTCTTCATATACTGCCAACAGACGCTTCTTCAACGCCGCGTACTTGCCCGTTTCTGGCTGGCCTTCGATTACACATCCGTACCGCACAGTGTTTTGGGTCAATCTGGCGATAGCTAATTCATATAACTGCCTGTCGCCTTGCTTCTGTGGTGCCACAATTGCCTCGAATTCGCAAACCATGACTTGGGCAAATCCATCAAAAATTCCGGTATCTTTGCCTGCACGGAAACCGCTGCTACCATGGGGGCGGCTGCTTGGCCCGCCACTAAGGTTCCGGTTGCTGGATTCATTTCTGCTAATCCAGTTATTTCGCGCGTAACGTTTTTCTCTATTGTACCACGCGGTCTAACGCAACCTAACCACGTCTGTGGAAAATGATGTAGGAAATGTGTCGCGTTGGGTAAGGGCGGCGGTATGTAAGCGACTGTCGAGAGGCACACCGGCGCGGCGCCTTTTTTTTTTTTTTTGAATGGCATCTCGCAGGTCAACCTATGAGGTTGTCGTCTGCTTAAACGGACTTGCCTGTGGTTGCCCTAATAAATTAAGGCCACCAGCCAGGACTTAAACTTAAATACTAACTAAAACTAAGCGACAACGCTAAGGGCACCCCCTGTGGGGTACGGACCTCGGCTTAGGGTGTCGCTGGAAGAGGGCAGCAAGGGACTAGCTGGATCAGGATTGATATTAATTAGGGACGAATTTAAAGCTACAGGCTCAGCGGCGCGGGCTGGCTCGAGCAAGGGTCGGGAGGGGCGAGTATTTGGGCGTTGCGGCGGGCCTCGGCGGCGAGGACGGTAGGACGGCGATCGGGTTTTGGGCTTATGTAGAATGCTGGTGGCCTTACTACTCTCCTGGAGGAGGGTAGTGGCGTCGTCGGGGGCGATTAAAGTATGCCTTGGTCGGCGAATACTGCTAATGCGGGAGGCAGTGTAGTGGGCGGCCGCTGAGATCAAGGGGTTGGAGTGTTTAATGCCACAGTCAAAGAAGCGCTTCGATAAGCGTTTCATGAACTGGTTTATGGTAGGCATTTTAAGATCGATGTGGAGATTTATATTACGGACATAGAAGGGGGCACCCGTGACCTTTCTGAGGAAACGGTTCTGGAGGGTCTGCATCCTATGGAGATGACGTGGGTGAGCGTGCGCAAATACAACGCAGGCATAGGTCATGATGGGACGGATGACTGCGGTGTAGATGCGCAGCTTGCATTTAAGTGACAGTTTACTACGGGCTGTCAGTACAAAGTAGAGCCTGCTAAGAGCGAAGGAGGCGCGCGCGCGAACCGCCTTAATATGAGCCTTAAAGGTAAGGTTTTCATCAAGGATCACGCCTAGGTATTTGGCTTGCTTCTCCCAGGGGATCGGCTTACTGTACATAGTGATCGGGCTGGGAAGTGGGGGAGGGAGTCGACGACGTCTCGAGAAGAGAACCGCCTGACTCTTATCGGGGTTGACTTCGATTCTCCATTTCCGGAACCAAGCGCCTAAGACGTTTGCGGAGGTTTGGAGAGTACGAGCTATAGCATTGGGACAATGACCGGTATAGTAAACGGCAGTGTCGTCGGCGAAGAGAGCCAACTGAGCCTTTTTACTCTGTGGGATATCGCTGGTGAACAGCGTGAAGACTAGAGGAGATATGACGGAACCCTGAGGGACACCGGCGCGAATAGGGTGAGGGGACGAGAGTGCACCCTCGATGCGATAGCGGAAGGTGCGATTCGACAAAAATTCTCGTAAGATGAGAACGAGACGATCTGGCACTCCTAGTTGGTAAAGCTTGTATAACAAGCCGTTGTGCCAGACTTTGTCGAAGGCTTTCGCTATGTCGAAGAATAGCACACCCGTCGTCGCGTTACGCTGCATACCGGCGCACAAGTGTTCTACGATACGGTGGACCTGGTGGATACTCGAGTGTTGGGGACGGAAACCAAACTGCTCGTTGGGAATGAGGCTCTTTGCTTCGGCGTACTCTTTGAGACGCTTATAAATAAGCCTCTCGTAGATTTTGCCGAGAACGTTGAGTAAGCTAATGGGACGGTAGCTGGAGGGCTCAGACTTTGGCTTGCCTGGCTTTGGGATACCGATGAGGGTTGCTTCTTTCCACGTTTGTGGGAAGATGTTGTTGCTCAAGGCGCCATTGAAGATGGCAGTCATAAGCATTATTAGAGGGGCAGGTAGGAGTTTGTATACCTTGTTGGTAATACCGTCCGAACCGGGAGCTTTACGAGCTTGGAGCCCTTTTATGATGTCGTGCACTTCGTCTGGAGTGACGGGAGGCAGAGGATCATCAGGGTCTTCGACGGGTGGAAGGGAGGCTCTCCGTTCGACTTCAGCGTCGACCTTGTTCAGGTGAGCTTGGTCTACTGGTTGAGAGCTGGGAGAACACTGGGACTCTAGGCTGTCAGCAAGGCATTCGGCCTTGTCGGTGCTGTCGAACGCGACGCTCTTGTCGGGGCGGATGAGGGGAGGCATAGAGACCTCCTCGGAGGAGCGCAATTTCCTCTGAAGGTGCCAGAAGGCTTGGTGAGTGGGCTCGAGTTCACTGAGCATCTTGTTCCAACCCTCTGAGCGAACCTCCCCTATGCGTTTCTTTACAGCACGCTGTAAATGGCGCATGTGGGCTTTGTTCGCGTCACAAGGGAAGGAGTCGTAGGCAGTGATTCAGTAATATCGTTAGGGTTGCAACAATTTTAACAATTAAAATTTTTTGGTGAAAAACGTTAAATTCAGAATAGAAAAATTGCCATTTTCACTAAATTGAATAACTAAAATGACATCAATGCTGTCAAACTATAACATAGTTTTTGTGTCACTATAATCAGTTTCAGAATGGAAAACGCAGTTTGCAAGGAATAAAGAATTTTTTTGTCATTTTTAGTCTTGTTAGTCTTAGGATCAGTGGTGGCCCAGTGGTGTTGGCCCCGACTTACGATTTGTAAGTCGTGAGTTCGAACCCAGGCAGGCACTTTAATTTGTGTATTTCATTTCATCACCACTGCTTTCAAAACGGTGAAGGAAAACATCGTGAGGAAATTCGAAAAAGATTCGAAGACATGTGACATCCACCAACCTGCACTGGGCACGCGTAGTAGATTACGGCCCACTCCCTCTCACGTAGAGGAGGCCTGTGTCGTAGCAGTGGGAACATACGCTGATTATGCTTATGCTAATGCCTGGTCGAATTGAGAAAAAAAACACAAGAGAATCGGCACCATTATCTCTTAACTGAAAAGTAAATTAAGTTTGACATTAAGATTATTCTTCAGATAAAAGTAGCCTATTGAAAAATCGGGCCTTAGTAAATCTTTTGAGTATCACAATTTAATTTTTACTACGTGTGTATACATAAAGAAAATTGCTCGTTACTTGTAAAAGTCCTAAGTTTTGCGAGGTAACAAAATTATTTCAAAGATATAAAGAGGAAGCAGAAACAGTTCCATTATCTATATCCGAAGGCCTTGATCAGATCTTTAACATCATTCGAAAGAACACCTACTCTTTAAAACAAAACAAGAATAGTCAAAATCTGTTAAAATTTCGCTGAGCACACAAACAAACAAAAAAAAACTTTCATTCAAATCGAAAACCTCTTCTTGTAATTAGAAAAGTTAACGTTACCATAAGTAAATGATAAATGATTTTATTTCTGTAAGTAGGTTTGTACAAAAACTTTTACACATCATCAATCATATTTTTTTACTAGACTGACGAGGTCGGGATTCCTATCTGACTACTCTGAGAAGAAAGGCCGAAGCAAACTCACACAGTCACTTTTATAGTCGAGACATAATCTTGTTCAGATCATGTGATGACCATGTAGACCTGTGTCTGAAATGGTATTTTTAGGAAAGAACCTCACAGATTGAATGGACCTATCCAGTCAGTGCACGCATTTGTCAGTAAAATGCCATTTTTTAATATAAATGATCGGATGTTTATTTCATTATAAAGAGGAAGGTATGCCGTTAATAGCGGAAAATATCATCAGGCAAATGACCACCACGACCACGCTTACAGGACCATATCCTTTTCATGAAATTTTCCATAACCAATTCGCAAAGTGGCTGCCCTATGCCCTCGATAGCCTCACGAATTCCATCTTTGAGGTCTTGAATCGACGCTGGGCTGTTGGCGTAGACCTTCTCTTTCACGTGGCCCCAAAGGAAGAAGTTGCAAGGTGTAGAAGATCTCGGTGGGCAATTGTGATCACCTCTTCGAGAGATAACACGGTCCGGAAACTTTTCCCGTAAAAGATCAATGGTTTCGTTGCTTGTGTGGCACGTAGCGCTGTCTTGTTGAAAGTAAACGTTGTCCAGATCAATACCATCCAATTCTGGCCATAAAAATCATTAATCATCTCTCGATAGCGCAATCCATTCACCGTAACTGTTGCTCCAGTTTCATTTTTATAGTGAATTTGAATAATTTCAATGCGTTTTTGAAGCGTGTATCGTTCCATTTTTATATAAGGCGTAGTTTCTACTTGTCAAATGTCAAAAAATTAAAGCTTCAAAGTGACATCTACCGAAATAGCGGGCCATTCAAAATAACACCTCCTAATGAAAACCCTTTATTTTCACTGATAAACTTCAACTCACACTCTTTATAATTATGGAAAATAGCATCTAAAAGCGACCCCAATTCGGGGCGAAAAAGGCGAAATAAAATAAACCTTAAGCTATTGTAATAATATCCAAACTTTGCGCGTTACAGCCGGTCTATTCCGCAAAAATCTCATTACATTATGACCTGTCATTCCATCTAAGAACCTAATGTCACCTAAGTTTTTACGTTATGATTTTAACAGAATCGTCATGCAGCTTATTGAAGCTGCATAATGCTTAACCGGTAATAAAATACAAAAAATGGTTCAGTTGGAAAGAAAAATAGTTGTTGAGCTGGAAAAAGTAATACTGAAGTGAACTACCGGTTGAGATTACCTGCATTAGGTACTTGGGTAAGTCAGAACACATAATTCTTTGCAGTATCCGAGGTCTTATCTCCTATCACGGTAGTTCTAAAGCTCTAACAGAGGCACGAGTTCTTGAACTAAAATTTGCAGTTCGATTCTTGGCTACAACTTATCTTTAAGCTCTTTCTTCGTTGTAGATAGCTTTAACTACGAAGAAGAATTATGGATAACATTGGTGGGTTTTCTGTTGTAAGTTTCAATGACGGGAGAGTAAGTACCAAAACTTTTCATTTTTTATAATGTTTGCGGGTATGAGGAACAGGGTGTAAAGTTCGACTCATCCTCCATAGAAAAGGGAGGATCTTCCGACCAGACTGTGTTGTGTCTGGTATGCAACTGCCCGACGATTGATGTTCGGGACACTGGATATATGTTAGTTGCAGGGTAAACTCTGCTTGAGCGATGAAAGATTTTGCGTGACGTCAGTACTATGCGTAGTTCACATGTAACGTTGTAGATGCCGCCACATTGTAAAGACGTTAGTAGATAAATGTGACATTTGCAAATATCGTTCCTCATTCTAGACTATTCTGTAGATCGTAAAAATATTTTCCTCGATATGGTACTCGAATCCGCCAGCGTGCTCTGCTACTGTGCTATCGAAGACCAAAATACATATTTTGTTGAAGGTAGTTACTTCCACCATTGCTTTTTGATATAGATTATAAACCCGCTTCCCTGCCTCCTATCCTGCCTCATTGTTTTGGTGATTGCAAGCGTCTAGGCCCCAGGAAACCTAGGACCAGCTACTGCTGGTCATGAGGAAGTGTTATTTTCATGTTTTAGGTCATGAGAAGAGTAGCAGCCAGGAGTCTAGATTTGTGCCCGGGTGATGGCAATAGGCTCGCCCCCTATTACATGGGACTTACACATTGTAGCGTTGTAGTCGATTTCCTACAGATCAACTAAAACGCACGTCTCTAGTTACGGTTCACGAGAGTGCCATCCCTAAATCTTTCAAATTCCCACCACGTCACTCGGTGTCGTGGTATGGATTGGGCTATAAATATCCCTGCTGGACGCCTAACGTTCCCCAAGCCCGCTGCCCAGCCTTCTGCGGCAAAGAAAATCGCCCCCCCTCCCCCTGTGTACATCCAGGACAAGGGGAAGTGGACAGACGTGTCCAAATGGTGCACCGACCTGCGTATAGGCTACACCAGCGCGAAGTCTACCCAACAGGGTATTAAGGTAACCGTCCCGACGTCAAACGACTACAGAGAGCTCACGAAGACTCTCCGTCTTAGAGGTGTGTCCTTCCACACCTACGCCCTCCCCGAAGACCGTCAAGTCCGCGTCGTGATCCGTAGGATCCCGAAGGAGATACCCGCGGAAGATATAAAAGCCGACCTTCTGTCGCAAAACGTCCCCGTTGCGGAAGTCCACCGCATGCACCGCGCCCGAGGCAGGGTACCGTTCGATATGGTCCTCGTCGTCTGCCCTCCTACTGAGGGTCACCACCCTATCTTCAACGTCCGTTCCGTCTGCAACCTCACCGGCTTGCAGATCGAGAAGCCTTTTAAGACCGGTGTCATAGGGCAGTGTCACCGCTGCCAACTTTACGGGCATTCGCAGATGCACTGCCACGCGAAACCCAGGTGCGTCAAGTGCCTGGGCGATCACGGCACTGCTGAGTGCACCCGACCTAAGGACCGCACCTTGTGCACAGAGCCGCCTAGCTGTGTGCTATGCGGCGACTCAGGCCACCCGGCCTGAGTCGCCAAAGAGTATCCAAGGCCCCCAAAACATCATCTCCCAAACTGACGAAGCGTGCAGACGCCCGCCAGCAAAGGGAAAGCCCCCGCTACGCCCACGCGTGGCCTACCACACAGCATCAGGAGCGACTCAGTCCTCAGAGGCCCTCGCCCTGGAACTACTTCCACCATCAGCAGGCTTTTTCAGCCTTAGCTCCTAGACCCGTTCCTGCGGCCATCCCTCCACTTATGGACCCCCGCATCCGCGTCAACGCGCCTCCAGGCATTCCTGTGCCTCTAAACAAAGCCGCTCCGGCCGCGTCAGCTCCGCCCGCAGCCACCCGGGTGGTCGGTCAGAACCCGATGGACGCGTTTAATGTCATATCTAGTACATTTACGGCCTTCCTTACCCCTCGTGCCAGGAAAATGGCAAGTGAAATTGTTGCCGCCAGAAATGCCGGCAACATTTTCATGATTCAGAATATCTACAATGCGTACCCGGACATTACGCAAGCCCTGATGTCCTTTAACAACCAACCCAACCCTAATCATGGATAAAGGAATCCTCGCGCGAACCAAACCCCGATCCCTAAAGTTAGGTTATTTCAATGCCAATGGCATCCTGCGACAACGCGCTGAAATCAGCGAGTTCCTCCGCGACCACCACATCGACATCCTCCTTGTTCAGGAAACGTTCCTCAAACCGAGTTACCGAAATCCGTCAATTGCAAACTATCGTACAGTTCGCAATGACAGGACGCGTTGCCATAAGGGCGGTACCCTTATCTATTACAAAAAGGAGCTATACTGCATTCCCATAGACCCTCCCACACTCTCACGATTAGAAGTGTCTTGCTGTCGGCTTGGCATGACAGGTCATCAACCGATCACCACAGTTTCGGCCTACCTCCCCCCCATTAATACTTCGGAAAACTTCCAACTCCTTACTGAAGATCTTTCTGTACTGTTTAGCCTGAGTGACTCCGTTATCATAGCGGGTGATCTCAACGCAAAACATCCCTCCTGGAATAGCACCAGGACCTCTTCCAGAGGGAGCCACTTGTTCAACCTCTCCTCCTCTCAGAATTTCGATGTCATCGCACCGATGACTCCCACTCATTTTCCCCCCGATCCCAATCACACCGCCGATGTTCTCGACGTGGCGCTCCTACAGAACGTCAACCTACGGTTGGACTCTATAGAAGTGGTACAAGAGCTCGCTTCCGATCACCGTCCAGTAGTCATGAAACTGGTCCCCCGCATAGGTCTGCCCGATTCCACCCAACCCCTTCCCAACAAAGTGGTAACGGACTGGAGGAGAGTAAGCGATCGCTTAAAATCCACCACGTCCCCCCACTTGGACCCAATCCCCGATCATTCACAGCTCACGTACAATCAGTCCTGAACGATTGTTCAAGGGAAATTCCAGCGACGGATGACCGTCGCTGGAAGTTGCCGGACGATGTACGCGAACTGTTGAATGAGAAGAACGCGGCTGTCCGTGCCTACAGCAACTTCCCCTGCGACGCGAACAAAGCCCATATGCGTTACTTACAGCGTACTGTAAGAACACGCATAGAGGAGCTGCGTACCGCCGGCTGGGACAAGATGTTGAGCGAACTAGAGCCCACCCACCTAGCCTTCTGGCAACTCCAGAGGAAGCTCAGATCCGGGGAAATAGTCTCCATGCCCCCCCTGACCCGTCCCGACAAGACCATCGCCTTCGATGATGTCGACAAGGCTGAGCTTCTAGCCGACACTCTAGAAGTCCAATGCTCGCCTAGCTCTCAACCAGTAGACCAAGCTCACCTCTCTGAGGTCGACGCTAAAGTCGAACATAGAGCCTCCCTCCCTCCCGTCGAAGACCCAGAGTATCCACTGCCCCCAGTCACGCCCGACGAAGTGCACGACCTCATCAAAGGTCTTAAGGCTCGTAAAGCCCCCGGCTCAGATGGAATCACCTATAGGGTATTCCAACTTTTCCCTGCCCACCTGATAATGCTACTGACCACCATCTTCAATGGTGCTCTGAGCAACAACATCTTCCCACAGGCATTCAAAGAAGCCACCGTCATCGGTATCCCGAAGCTCGGCAAGCCAAAGTCAGAGCCTAGTAGTTACCGCCCCATCAGTCTGCTCAATGTCCTCGGCAAAATCTATGAGAGGCTTATTTATAAGCGCCTCAGAGACTACGCCGAGACAAAGGGCCTCATCCCCAACGAACAGTTTGGTTTTAGAACCCAACACTCGTGCGTACAACAGGTCCACCGTATAGTCGAACACATCAACTTCGGTTTCCAACGAGGTATGATGACCGGTGCTGTCTTCTTCGACATAGCGAAAGCTTTCGACAAAGTCTGGCACAACGGCTTATTATATAAGCTGTACCAACTCGGCGTGCCAGATCGTCTCGTGCTCATCTTACGGGACTTTTTGTCGAACCGCACCTTCCGTTATCGCATCGAAGGAGCGCTATCCTCCCCCCACCCTAATCGCGCAGGAGTCCCTCAGGGCTCTGTGATCTCTCCTCTAGCTTTCACGCTATTCACCAGCGACATGCCAAAGTGCAGCAAGGCGCAGTTGGCCCTGTTCGCAGACGACACGGCCATCTACTACACCGGCCGTGATGAAAATTCGATAGCTCGCATTCTCCAAACCCAAGTGAACAAGCTTGGCGCTTGGTTTAGAAAATGGCGAATCGAAGTCAATCCCGACAAAAGTCAAGCGGTTCTTTTCTCAAAGCCGCGTCGAAACCCTTCACCCCCTCGACCGATCACCATGTTCGGCAAGCCGATCCCTTGGGAGAAGCGAGCCAAATACCTGGGTGTCGTACTAGACGAACACCTCTCTTTTTCAGAGCACATTAAGGCGGCTCGTTCGCGCGCCGCCTTCGCTCTAGGTAGACTTCACTTTGTCCTCAATGCACGTAGCAAATTGTCACTGAAGTGCAAAATGCGTATCTACACAGCGTGCATCCGCCCGATCATGACCTATGCCAGTGCAGTCTTCGCACACGCCAAGCCCGTTCGCTTCAACAGAATGCAGACCCTCCAGAACAAGTTCCTCCGTAGGATAACAGGCTCCCCCTGGTACGTTCGTAACGAAATCCTCCACGTAGACCTCAGGATTCCCACTATCCGTCAGTTCATGAAACGCATTTCAAAGCGTTTCTTCGAGACCGCCGCGAATCACCGCAACCCTCTGGTTGTGAAAGCCGCTAGTTATATTCCCTCCTCCATTAGTCATGTCCGCCGTCCCAAGCATGTCCTCACCGATCCCGATGACCACATAACTCTCATTCAGGAGAGCAGTAGGGCCACCAGTACAGTGCACAAACACAGACCGACATTCCGACCTCGCCGCCGAGGTTCATCGCGAAGATCCCGACGTAATTGTCCCCCCCGACCCTTGCTCGACGAAGTGCCAGCCCGCGCCGTTGCTGAGCCTGTAGCTTTAAATTCCCCGATTAATAATAATCAACTAAACTTGATCCAGCCTGTCCCATCTTGCTGTCCTCCCGCCAGCGACGCCCTAAGCCGAGGCCTTAGCGAGCGTTCGCTTAATAATATAAGTAGTTTTACGCCCCTGGCTGGAGGCTTTGAGTCCGCTTAAGGCAGCCACAGGATAGTCCGGTTAAGTAGTCACGACCTCTCAAGGTCAACTACGAGATGCCATACACAAAAAAAAAAAAAAAAAACCTAACGTTCCCTTTCCTTCGCATCAAGCAGATCAAGCAGTAAGTTTAAATAACCCCAAGATAAACGGGTAAGTGCTCAGTGTGATTGCCTATACTCTTGTGTCCTGTCAGATCGCATTCTCTATGTACTTCTGTCTGCGCGGTCTGGCAGCTATTGTAATTGTTCTCGGCAGCCCCTCTATGACTGTCGAGAAAGCTGTTTACCGATGGTGGCTTCTGCCACATCACCTGTCACCATTACTGCACCTCTGTGAATGCATGCGCATGCTTCTCGCATTCTTCGCTATGCTTGTCTCGCCGCGCTGCGCCTTGCTGTTCACTTAAATCGCCCGGCCACGCTGCGAGGGACCTCCGAGAATGCCCGCGGCATGTGCACGGTATAACCTAAAATTGTAAGCCGCCACGATGGGTGAGTCTTCCTCCATCCACCTTGCATTGGGCTTACGGCTGGGAGACGCACACATCGACGGAGGCTTGCAGTTCTGGCACATCGCTTACGGAAGAACCCACCTTGCGCTGATTCCAGGGTTCCAGTATTAGGCTACCCTGCTATTATCCTGCATACCGCTGACTGACGTCATCGCTGCCTCCGCCCTACCAATGGAGAGACGCCAGACACGCGGTCTACTCACGCGGCCGCTACCGTCGCCTGACCTGCCATCCACGTGGCTCGTAGGTGCAGAGACCCCACGCCCGCCACGTGTTGAGGCCCCTGCCAAGCGGACCACGTGCCTACACGCGGTCGTGCTTCCCTGCGTGGTGCTGCCCACGTGGAGAGATCTCTGAGGTCGCTCCCCAACACTGCTACCTGCCCTGTGACCTCACGCCGGACCTCGTGCTGCGGCGTAGCCAAGCCCAGGGCAGTAACGTTCTCTTCTACTAACTACAGTGACCAGTGAACCAGTACTCTAGAGACCTTAAAACCCACTTCCTTGAATTATGTGTCTTGTTAAATAAATGTGTAAAGTGACATTTGGTTTCATTCCCTATCTCTACCAAGAAACCCACATGCCACAGTGGCGCCCAACGTGGGGCTGCCCACGTGGAGAGATCTCTGAGGTCGCTCCCCAACACTGCTGCCTGCCCTGTGACCTCACGCTGGACCTAGTGCTGCGGCGTAGCCAAGCCCAGGGCAGTAACGTTCTCTTTTACAAACTACAGTGACCAGTGAACCAGTACTCTAGAGACCTTAAAACCCACTTCCCTGAATTCTGTGTCTTGTTAAATAAATGTGTAAAGTGACATTTGGTTTCATTCCCTATCTCTACCAAGAAACCCACATGCAACAACATAATTGGCGAAATGAGGGTGTACTATAGGTGCACCTCTGCCAAACCCGGGAATTACAGGCGTTATGTTGTTATAAACCCAAATCAATACAGATCAATATAACGTAATAATTAATAATTGCACGGTAAAAAATCTGTTCAATCGCGTTTTTTGTTTAATTTGCGAACAAATTAAGGACGAGTCGGACTCGCACACGAAGGGTTCCGCACCACCATACAATATTTAACCATATGTTTTTCAAACAACCGAGTAACACAGGTTTGTTGTGTGTAAAATAAAATAAAGTTAAAGGGTCCCTTTAATTTTTTAATGCTGTTAATTATTTGTTGATAAAGTCGCCATAGTAGTATTTACACATTCTGTGAAAATTTCAAGTGTCGACCTGTTACGGTTCAAAAGATAGCCTAATGACAGGCGGACGTACAACAGAGCCTTAAATACGGTCCTGCAAGCACACTTTTGGTACGGAACCCTAAAAAGCAATTAAGGAAATCATTTATTCAGGCTTTACTTTTTTAACACATCATTTGTATTCCGGGAAGCTCCTTCTTATTAAGAAAGGGACGGAACAGTTGGTTACTATTGTGCTGGCGATTTTAGTTCATTAGGTAAGTGTGGGTCTGAAGGAAGGAAGGGGGCGGAGGTGGAGGACAGGTTGTTTTGGCGCAGCCTGGGAGAGGCCTAAGTCTAGCAGTGGACTGCGCCAGGCTGAGCTGGTTGATGATTAGAAACACACACACATGCTAACACTACATAGGTTGCACCTTATAGTTCTTAGCACTAACTATTTAAAAAAAATTACTCCTTCTGTGGAAGCCTGGGCTGGGTCTCTTTACAATCTATCCCTAAACTGTTAAATTATATTAATTGTTTGGACTGTACCACTCTTTTTTTAAATAAATCGTCATCATCATCATCAATTCAGCCAAAAGACCACCCTCCCCAAGCGCTGCCATTTCGACCGGTTCTGTGCTGCGGAAAGCACAGAACCGGTCAAGGGGATTCCTGCGACCTTCACAAGGACTGGTGGTGAAAAGTTCTGGAGATTCGACCGCGTACCCGAAGACGTAGCGTTGGAAGGCCTCCCACAAGGTGGACCGATGACCTTGAAATAAATATGTAAAATGAATGAATTAAATAATTATAAAGTTAGGGGCTTGTGGGTAAATAACAAGAGCCGTATGGGTCGATATGTTGTACGGGGTCATGAAAAGCTTGTTTTAAAAAAAACACTTTTTAATACATGAAGAGAAATAGGTTTATTTGGGGTTTGACCTTATTACACTTTTTATTTAACACTAAGTTGAAACTGGCAGACACAACTAATATGGGAGATGGTAGAGATTCAGAGGTCGGGACGAGACTGGCGCGTTGCGGGAAGCTGGAGGCAATCCGCTCTGAGATGATGACAAGGCAATTAACAGGAAATCTATGTAATCAATTATTGTTGCTCATCAAGGGTTTTCCTTAGCATTAGCAAACTATAACAGCACCCCGATTTAGAGTAAACTACACCCTTAAAAATGAAGTTAAAGTTAATAAAATATAAGTCAGCCGATTCGAAGAGAGGGTCCCGTGTTAACGTTTGAGAGTTCAGTGCCATCTAATTCAGGGTCATTATTTTCAGGGGTTCTATTTTCTTTAAATTTCACCTTTTTTATACACCTTATAGATAATAAAGCACATAATAGAAATCATAATTACAATTGTAACACCTGAATAATATTTTTCATATAAAACAATATGTGGTTTTTCAATTATGTTATTAAGGCCTTTCAGGATTTCAGGATTATCATAAGCTAAGGAATCTAAGTTAATATTCTTAAGACTAACTACGGGTAAATTCGACACGATGTTATTATATGCTACAATATTTTATTATACATTTAAAATATTAAAATTAGAAACAATAGTTTTTAGCAGAATTTTATGATTTTCATGCGATATTAAACGAGTGTCCTTGCAGTAGGCAATACATTTAGAAGGTAAGTTTAATACACCATTTCCACTAAATTCTATCTTCAACTTTGAAAGACAAGGCTAGAAGACTATTTTCTATCATAGAAGTTAATTCTAGCATGCGAGACCTAATACCTAATTCTTTTGAGACATAAGTCAGATTTAGAATATCTTGGGACAATTCATCCATTGCTTTCTTCAGATGGTTTTCATTTAGTTTTATTATATACAGAGTTTCATTAAAGATCTAAGCGAAAAAGTAGTTACTAATATATTTTCTTTCATCAGAAGGGCTAGTTTATTTTGGTCTGTTTCTACCTCTTTGATGGCATTGTCGTATCGGATGGCATCGTCTTCATCCATTGTGCCAAATAACTTTTTAGACACAGTGCCTACGAATCCTAGAAGTGCAGATCTTTTCGCCTGGCGAGATGTAAGGTGAAAAATAGCTTCGTTGTTATGGGCTATACCATTATAACGGGTGTTCAATGGTTCAAAGAGATAACTACATTCTAAATAATCAAAGACCTTACCATTGTCACATATTTGTTTGGATTTATAGAGAATAATACGGAGGTTTAGAACTGCCCTCTTCGGTATAAGTGACTCCGTCATCTTGGCGGGGGATCTTAATGACAAACACCCGGCGTGGAATAGTAGCACGACTTCTACCAGAGGTCGGATCATTTTCAAGTTAGGGGAATCTCTCAACTTTGACATCATAGCTCCAATGAGTCCGCGTCATTTCCCCGGAAATGCCAACTATCTACCCGATATACTCGATGTAGCGCTGCTCAAGAATGTGAACCTACGTTTGCAATCGATAGAGACGTTCCACGAGCTTAACTCTGACCACCGCCCAGTAGTCATGCATCTTGCCCCCTACTCTGGCCCAAGCGTTCCCAACCGCCCCCCTCAGACCCAGTTGATAACCGACCTGAGGAAAGTAAGTGAAAGACTGAAATCCACCACGTCGCCTCAATTGGACACCATCCCCGATCACATAGTGTCAGTCGCCGACACGACGGCCGCAATCGACTCGTTTACTGAGCACGTTCAATCCGTTTTGACGGATTGTTCACGGGAAGTTCCGGTGATGGAAGACCAACGCTGGAAACTACCTACTGACGTACGTGACTTGATAACCGAGAAGAATGCGGCTATTCGTGCCTACGACTCCTTCCCTTGTGACGCGAACAAAGCCCACATGCGCCATTTACAGCGTGCTGTAAAGAAACGCATAGGGGAGGTTCGCTCAGAGCGTTGGAACAAGATGCTCAGTGAACTCGAGCCCACTCACCAAGCCTTCTGGCACCTTCAGAGGGAATTGCGCTCCTCCGAGGAGGTCTCTATGCCTCCCCTCATCCGCCCCGACAAGGGCGTCGCGTTCGACAGCACCGACAAGGCCGAATGCCTTGCTGACAGCCTAGGGTCCCAATGTTCTCCCAGCTCTGAACCAGTAGACCAAGCTCATCTGAACAAGGTCGACGCTGAAGTCGAACGGAGAGCCTCCCTACCACCCGTCGAAGACCCTGATGATCCTATGCCTCCGGTCACTCCAGACGAAGTGCACGACATCATAAAAGGGCTCCACGCTCGTAAAGCCCCCGGTTCGGACGGTATTACGAACAAGGTATGCAAACTCCTAGCGGCCCCTCTAATAATGCTTATGACCGCCATCTTCAATGGCGCCTTGAGCAACAACATCTTTCCCACAAGCGTGGAAAGAAGCAACAGTCATCGGTATCCCAAAGCCAGGCAAGGCAAAGAGCCTCATTCCCAACGAGCAGTTTGGTTTCCGACCCCAACACTCTAGTATCCACCAGGTCCACCGTATCGTAGAGCACTTGAGCTCTGGTCTGCAGCGTAACGCGACTACGGGTGTACTATTCTTCGACATAGCGAAAGCCTTCGACAAAGTCTGGCACAACGGCTTAGTATCCAAGCTTTACCAACTAGGAGTGCCAGATCGTCTTGTGCTCATCTTACGAGACTTTTTGTCGAATCGCAACTTCCGCTATCGCATCGAGGGTGCACTCTCGTCCCCACACCCTATACGCGCCGGAGTCCCTCAGGGTTTCGTAATATCTCCTCTAGCCTTCACGCTGTTCACCAGCGATATCCCAAAGAGTAAAAAGGCTCAGTTGGCTCTCTTCGCCGACGACACTGCCATCTACTATACCGGTCACTGTCCCAATGCTATAGCTCGTACTCTTCAAACCTCCGCAAACGTCCTAGGCGCTTGGTTCCGGAAATGGAGAATCGAGGTCAACCCCGATAAGAGTCAGGCGGTTCTCTTCTCGAGACGTCGTCGAGTCCCACCCCCCCTTCCCAGCACGATCACTATGTACGGCAAGCCAATCCCTTGGGAGAATCAAGCCAAATACCTAGGCGTGATCCTTGATCAAAATTTAACGTTTAAACAGCATATTAAGGCGGTTCGCGCGCGCGCCGCTTTCGCTCTTGGTAGACTCCACTACATTCTGACAGCCCGTTGCAGACTGTCACTTAATTGCAAGCTGCGCATCTATACCGCAGTCATCCGTCCCATCATGACTTATGCCTGCGTTGTATTTGCGCACGCTCACCCACGTCATCTCCATAAGATGCAGACCCTCCAAAACCATTTCCTCAGAAAGGTCACGGGTGCTCCCTACTATGTCCGTAATATAGATCTCCACGTTGACCTTAAAATGCCCACCATAAAACAGTTCATGAAACGCTTATCTAAGCGTTTCTTCGACTGTGGCATCAAACACCCAAACCCCTTGATCTCAGCGGCCGCCCGCTACACTCCACCCCGCATTAGCAGTATTCGCCGACCAACGCATACCGTAATCGCCCCCGATGACGCCACTACCCTCCTCCAGGAGAGTAGTAAGGCCACCAGCACTCTACGTAAGCCCAAAACCCGATCGCCGTCCTACCGCCCTCGCCGCCGAGGCCTGCCGCGACGTCCAATTCCACACCCCTCCCGACCCTTGCTCGAGCCAGCCCGCGCCGCTGAGCCTGTAGCTTTAAATTCGTCCCTAAATCACTCATTTCCTGATCCAGCTAGTCCCTTGCTGCCCAGCGACGCCCTAAGCCGAGGTTCGTACCCCATAGGGGGTGCCCTTAGCGTGATGTCGCTTAGTTTTTAAGTTAGTACATAAGTTTAAGTCCTGGCTGGAGCCCTTAATTTATTAGGGCAACCACAGGCAAGTCCGTTCAAGCAGACGACAACCTCATAGGTTGACCTGCGAGATGCCATTCCCAAAAAAAAAAAAAAGGCGTTCGGCGTTCCGAGGATTTATAAAATCCTTTAAGCTGCCACCAATATTATACGGGGTCATGAAAACTTTGTTTTAAAAAAAAAACACTTTTTAATACAGGAAGAGCAATAGTTTTATTTGGGGTTTGACCTTATTACACTTTTTATTTAACGCTAAGTTGAAACTGGCAGACACAACTAATATGGGAGATGGTAGAGATTCAGAGGTCGGGACGAGACTGGCGCGTTGCGGGAAGCGGTAGGCAATCCGCTCTGAGATGATGACAAGGCAATTAACAGGAAATCTATGTAATCAATTATTGTTGCTCATCAAGGGTTTTCCTTAGCATTAGGAAACCATACCAGATCGAAGGTACTTTTACATATCGAGGTACCTCCGTACCTTAAAAAGCTCGTTAAGCCATTAAAATTGGCTGTCAGTTGTTGATCTTTTGTACTAGACTTGACTTTTTCTATCGTTTGTACACAGAAACTGAGTTATGGAGGTCAGGTAGGTATTGAGCTGCATATGGTTAAATCAAATCAAATATAAAGTCATTTATTCAAATTAGGCTGAGAATCAGTACTTTTCGAACGTCAAAATTACATAAGACAGTACCCCAAAAAGCCCTGCCTTTCACCACTTCCTGGTGCTTTAGCTGGGAAGAAGAAGTGGCGCAACAAACTCTCTTCAGTTAGAAAAAAAATTATTGCATAATAGTAAGTCAAACTAGGCGCCGACCGACCCCAAAATATTTGGAAAAAAGGCTAGGTAGGTTGATTGAGGCAAGTATTCAGTACTTTACTGTAATATTTCAACACGATAATTTCCTCTAGGTCAATCTCAAGTCAAAGTCTTAGTCAAAACATTTTTTTATAAACTAAGTGACATTATCAGGGAAAGTACGTAGTAGGTGTGTAACTTTTGTGCGCTTTTAAAATTTCTTATTACTTAACTATATTACGCGGACGCACATGATCACGTCACGGCATGACGTTATCCCAGGGAAATAAAACTCTGGAAATATAGGATGGCGCTTATTAATTTCAGTTCCACGATAACGTGCACGTATTTCTGTACATTTTAAGGAAGATGATAAAAGCGTGTGGCGGCATCTACACCGCCACATGCGAACAAAAACAAAACACACGTCACGCAAAATCCTGCATCACGCAAGCAGAGTTTACCGCGCAACTGCACATATTATTATACAACGTCCCGAAATCAATCGTTGGGCAGTTGCCCACCAGATACAACACCCATCTGGTCGAAGGATCCTCCCTTTTCTAAAGAGTATGAGTGAACTGTACACCCTTTTCCTCATATATAATGTAAATTGGAGAAATTTACCTTATTGGTAAATAATAGTTTTTAAACTTGCAGAGAAAGTTAATGCATGGGTAATCAATAGAATTATGTGCTACTAGCTGTTGCCCGCGACTTCGTCTGCGCTCCAGCACGAAAAGATTATGTCCTTAACCAGGTCATGGTCTATCTGTGTGCCAAGTTTAATTTAAAAACAAACTTACTATCGCATTTATAATATTAGTTAGGATTAGGGTTAGGGCTTCTGCCCGCGATCCAAAATTTCTTGTTTTTCTATTGACACTCGGCAATAGTACAGGTTCCCATTAGTGAAAGAATTTTTGGAATCGAATAAATCGTTCCAAAGATTTTCCCCTACATACAACATCAAACATTTTAATTTTTATATTATTATTATAGACTACTAATTACCTATATGGGATGACAGTTATACCCTACACTAAATAAAACTACATATTTTATATCTGGTAAATTTTTCGTACTCTACAATATTCCATTCCACTCGCTCTGCACCCGAAACTAACCTTTTAAATGACCCTAAAATCTCAAGCAATATCGTCCACGTTCTAAAATATAGCCCTATTTGACCGGCCATACGTTTCAATGGTCAATCCCCCAGTTTTCGTAGATACATCGGCAAAATGGTCGCAAAAGCTGAACTAGGCTCCAATCACGGCGTCGAGCGTAGCGAGTGGCGTCAAGCGTCACTGTTTCCTTCCGTTCGCTCCGCAAGTAGCGTCGCGGTGACTCGTGGCATAGTCTAGGGCACCTTGTCCACCACTGGCGATAACAGAGCAGCGAGTAGAGCTAGCAACTAGTAAAAAACAAGTTGGCACGCAACGAACAGCGAGTGCGCGACGGTAACGAACGATTACTCGCTCGTATGCGCAAGCACCAAGCGTGAGTCGCTCAGCGAGTGTTCTGAACGCCAAGCAAGCGTGCTCTTATTGCTGCGACAAATCAGTACTCGCCAGCGTTGTGATCACAGTCAGCGATCAACTATTAGAATTCTAATAGTTGATCGCTGACTGAAAATTACCTTGTGATATATTGCAATTGAATGAAAGAAAATTTAAAACTCAAAGTACACTTTGTAAACAAGCATTTTACAAATTAGAGGATTATATACAAGATAGGAATGCTTGGAAACATGTGGGTCCAGCTTCTTAGGTCAATCCAGTCTAGACAAAATCATACTGGTTGCTAATGTAATTGTATAATTTGTTATTTTTACTCAACTCACACACTGACTTATTCATAGTTCAAGAAATAAACTCGGACTTTCTTAAACGAATAAATCTTTAATCAATTGTTAAAGCAGTTAGAAAAACTAGAACAATTTGTACAATTGATTACTACGTTGCCAGTCGGCATTTTAATGTTGTCAAATTATTATTATTAGTTACAATTTCACTTCTCGTCTTTCTCTCACTCTCTTGAGTGAAAGTAGGAGAAACGAGACCACAGAGTTCTGCAGTCGGTGGTGGCGACGGAGGCGGCTGCGGCGGTGGCGACGATGGTGGAATGTACGCGTCTGTGCTCGTAGATGGTCTAGACACTTTCTGAAAATGAATTTGCATCTTTGCTTGCTTTCCATAGGATGAAATTTTGATATGCTTGTAAGTATCTATCGGTAGATTTTTCGGGCAAGAGGCTTAGAGTTACTTTTTCGCTGCCTCAGAAACTTCTGGCGGTGTCGAATTCATCATTACTTGACGACATTTTCATATAAAAACAATACAGCGAAATGAAAAAGCGCGCGGAATAATTTTTACTTGTTCACAAATTAGCGATGCGCGCGCATCATCACTTTTTTACAGGCAAAGGCACAAAAAGTAAATTTATATTTTTGTACAGTATTAACAATAAAGTAAATTTATATTTTTGTGTTTTTGTTACAGATAAATGATTGTAATTTATTGTCAAACTTAATTAAATTAAAGAATTCAATGTTTATTTATTAAATTTTATCTCCCAAAGTTGACAACTTTTCTGACATCAAAACTCTATGGTAAGATTTAAAAAAGTACCGTTCGTTTTAGATGGAGCATCTTGATAAACCGTGCGTTCATTACAATAACGCACAAGTACGTAAAGAGATACATTACTATATTGAAATTGGTGAAATGAGAGACCCTTTACGAGAAAATGTGTTTTAAAGATAATAACAATACGAGTCTGTTTTTTTCCTCGCAAGTGTGTTGAAAAACGTCGTGTGTCACGCGGGTGCATTGATCATTACCCACTCAGCTGCCTTATTGAATGAAACCGCCTTGATGACCAAAAGAGCACACTTGTATCACAATGTACTATTAAAAGAGTAACGGTGGAGTTTATTTCATTTCATTTCATTTCTTGCCCCTTTTTCTCTATAAGAAACTAACTTTTGGAAGGGGCGCCTAGAATCATTTCTTTTTTTAATGTAAATGTTGACGTTCAAAAGTGCCTTTTTAAGTGCCTATTTGAAATAAATGCTTTGACTTTGAATGTGTGTCTCTTTCACTCACCCGGGACCAACAATGTTTTTTACGTTTCTTGAGCGACAAAATCGTGGATATGAGTAACTAGTCGCTTTCTCGTAGGCGGTGGGACAATGCCTAAACAACTTATTTCATTTGTTTTCTCCGCTGTGCTGTCGCAAGACGCCTGTCGCTTGAACCCGTGGTGACGTTGTTTCGTATGAAACGATACAATCTCAAATCGTCGTCGCTTTCTGTTATATATTTTTTCGTTTAAGTTCCAGACCGTTGGAGAAATAGTTTTGTGATGTCAATCGGTGTTGCAATGCGAGAGATTTTATTTTGAATGCCTTGATTTGACACTTAATTTTATTTTCTTGCAAACTGGGTCAAATTAAATAAACTAGCACAACTCTGCAGACGTGATGGGTTTTGACTAACATTACATACATAAACTCACGCCTTCTTCCCATGGGGGTAGGCAGAAACCACAGAACGCCACCTGCTACGTTCCTTACATACTCCTTTTGCCTCTTTTACGTTCATACATCTGGTCATACACGAGCGCCGGTTGAGAGTACTTCGCACCTGACCTTTCTGAAGAACATCACCAATAAGGTCACTATATGTCTTCCTAGGGCGTCCCCTCCCGGCGTTTCCACTCACATCTGCCTTGTAAATACCTTTTGTTAGTCTCCTTTCATTCATCCGCTCAATATGACCAAACCATCTAAGCATACTCTTTTCAATTTTTGTCACTACATCTTCTTTTAAACCACATCGTTGCCTTATCACATCATTCCTCAGCCTATCATTCAAAGTCACACTACACATGCTCCGCAAGGAACGCATTTCCACAGCATTTATTCTGCTTTCATGCTTCTTTTGCCACACCCAACATTCACTTCCATACATAAGCGTAGGCACCAGCACACTATTGTGAACAGCCAGTCGTGCCTTCTTGGGCATCAACTGGTTGGTCACAATTGCATGTGTAGCACCATTCACTTTATTTCCCGCATTCACTCTCCTTTCGACATCTCCATCAATCTTTCCATCCCTTGTAAACAGACTCCCCAAATATACGAACTCACTTACTTGCTCCACACTCTTACCATTTATTTTCACATCACACACCGATACATCCTCTTCTCTTTCAAACACCATGACTTTCGTCTTATTCACATTTATATTCATTCCTTTCCTCTTATATGCTTCATCCATCACAGTCACCATGTCTTGCAACTGTTCTGCTGACGATGCAAGTAGCACTTGATCGTCTGCATAGAGCAGGCATTTAACAGGCAACTCATTCATCGTCAATCCACATTCACCCTCTTTCAAATCCTTCAGACAGTTATCCATGTACAGGTTGAACAGCCACGGTGACGCTACACAACCCTGTCTAACACCCCTCGAGATGGAGAACCAGTTCGTGTATGCCCCATTTATCCTAACACAAGCACTGGAATCCTTGTATAAGGATTTCAGTGCACGTACCAAGCGCCAGTCCACCCCGTACAAGGATAGTGTCGACCACAGTTCTTCCCTCCACACACTGTCATAGGCCTTCTCCAAGTCCACGAAAGCACAGTAGACTTTCTTATGCTTTGCCAGATGTTTTTCGGCTATGCATCTTAAGGAGAAGATTTGGTCCATACAGCCCATTCCCTCTCTAAATCCTGCCTGCGCATCCCATATTTTCTCATCTGTCACTCTTATCACTCTGTTTATCAAAACCTTTGCATACAGTTTGCCGACAACGCTCAAAAGACTAATGCCACGGTAGTTTTTACACTCCTGCTGAGAGCCCTTTCCCTTATATAGTGGTACGATTACAGCCTTACACCAATCATCCGGTACACGGCCATATCTCCAACACATATTAAAGATTAGGTACAGCAGGCTTGCCACCACCCCGTCACCGCCCTTAAGCATTTCAGCAGACACTCTGTCGTACCCTGCAGCTTTGCCGACTTTCATCACTTTCAGCGCTCTTACAATCTCATCTATTTCTATATCATTCTCTTCATCTATTTCTGAGCTTGGGTCTTCAAAACTGGCGTCTGCCCAGTTACCCACTCCTTGCACACTATCCTGACAACTAAACAAACTTTCAAAGTATCCCTTCCAGCGTTCCAAGACCTTACTTTCTTCGCTCAGTATACATCCATCTTCTGCTCTTATAACATTCATACTCGATATTCCTGTCACTCCGCGAGCCAATCTTACCTGTTTCCAGAACAGCTTAACATTGGCTCTGAAGTTATCAGAGAACTTCCTGTTATACTTTTCTTCTTTATCATCCTTTTTCATTTTTACCATCTCTTTCACTTTCGTTTTCATTTCGGAGTATTTCTTCTTCACTCTTTCCAAATCATCGGTCACATTTGTTGCCTGATTCATCCTATTTTGGGCCTTACAGGCTAACACATTAAGCCAGGCCTCTTTCTTCTTCCTCACAACCTCTTTTACTTCACCATCTACCCAAGAATCATTCGTTCTACTACCACACTTCCTCTGCGCCAGACCACATACTTTTGTGGCTACTTGCACCATACTATCTTTTGCTATCTCCCATACTTCTTCTAGACTGTAATCATTCGTATCATCAAATATCTTATCCGTCTTCACTTTTAATTCCCTCTTATATTCCTCCTTTACTTTCAAATCTTGCAGTGCTTCTACTTTTATTCTGTCTAGAGCAGTTACAGGAACTCGAACTCGGTGACGCCAATGCCTGAACAGACCATCCACCCGACACATAACCAGATAATGGTCAGTCCCTACATTAACACCCCGATATGCTCTAGTATCTGTGACTTTACTCTTCAATCTTTCATCCACAATCACAAAGTCGATCATGCTTCTACTGTCTTGCCTTTCCCACGTGTACCTGTGAACCTTTCTATGATTAAACATAGTGTTCATAACTGACAAATTCTTCTCTACACATATCTCTAGTAAATTCATCCCGTTCTCATTCACTCTATCATCCCCAAATGCTAGGTGCATTTGGGGATGATAGAGTGAATGATAGAGTGAATACTTTTTCGTACCCATTCCTCTTCACACCAACCCAACCATTAAAGTCTCCAAGCATAACAATCTTCTCGTTTGACCTACATTCATTGACTAAATCCCTTATACTGCCCCAAAATTCGTCCCTCTCCGAAGGTGGGCTTCCCATATCGGGTGCATAAACGCATAAAATAAAGATCGGGTTTAGACCCACCTTTGTTCTTACCCATAGAATCCTGGGACTCACACAAACATAATCTTTCACACATTTCATCATCCGCTCGGAGAGGAATACCCCCAAACCCTGACAGGCTCTATGTGTCTCTTGAACACCGGACCAGATAGCGGTCAGAGAACCGTGTTTGGATATGTCCACTCCCTTTCTTTTCGTCTCATTCGCACATAGCACATCTATCCTTTTATCATTGACCATCTCACACACCTCATCCAACTTATCTTTTATACCTCCCTGTACATTCAGCGTAGCTAAGCGACATTCCGCCGCTCGCTTTTCGCCCCGCGGAAACAACTGACGTGGTGTGTGGCGAGCATCACCGCCGCCTCCGAGTTGATTATTAGTATTTGAATAACTCATTTAGTTCCCACGAAAAGCAGAGGAAAAAATCTGTCAACACCCTACAGAGCCTCGCATGTAGAGGTAAGGCTTGTTAGTGCCTGGGGGCGCCCGATCCCAGACAACAGGCACGCTTGCAACTAGGCTCCCCCCTAGCCAAGCAGCTCTCGGCACGGCAACCTTAGCTTGGGTGTGTGTTGTTCTTACCACACAGAAGAAAAACAATATATTCCTCCAGCAAAATCCCTTAGTCGCCCTTTTACGACACCCACGGGGTGAGATGGGTTGGTGGTTTTGACTAATTACGACAAAATAAAAACTGGTGGTGTTGTTTAAAGTATGAGTTGAAAAAAGACAGTTTTATTTGTTTGATCGGGTGTAGATATCGATCCTTATCATGTCTGTGAAGTTTACGCAGAAAACTGATGTTTTGTACTGATATTTCAAGTGACTTCACTACCTGCGGTTGATGACCCCAAAGAAGAAACTTATCAAATCAATTTATTTTTTGTTTGATCATGGTAAGTTATCGATACCAATCACGTCTGCAGAGTTTCGCTAGCTAATTCAATTTGACCCTGTGTAAATAGTTGTATAGTGCCCACTTGAATGCCAATTTCACCAATGAAACTGAACGCGATCAGCACATCTAAAACGCGTTCAAGAGCTGTCAGTCTCAATATCCCACAGAAATTAGGGATACTGACAGCCTTTAAACCTAGTTTATGTGATCGCATCAGTTTCATTGGTGAAATTCCCTGCCTTGCCTGCATTTTTTTGCTGTTTTAAATACATAATATTATTTGACATTTTTTATTGACTCAGAGCAATGCACGAAGTAGCTCTGTGTTGCAAATGGCTGATCAAATAGTGCATTCAAAGTATGCCCAGTCTAGCCTGCATACACAGAATGTGTGTTTATTCGAAACAGACATAAAATTTTATGGTTTTTATTTTCTATTCTATAAAGTGATATTTTGAAGTACTTTACTATATCATGACGGCAGTGACGGATGTTTTGTTAAAAAAATGGCAGCGAGGTTTGACTGGAAGGTGTCAAAATACGCTCTTTAAAAACACACACCAACTTATTTTCCTAAATAACGTTTTAGTAAATTCATTCGCCGGTAAATTGCGGACAGTATGCGGCAGCCACCGCTCGTCTAGGAATCCGTAACTTTATCGTTGGTTGACGTTGCGTTAACGCTGCGTAGACGCCGCGTTAGCATCGCTGCTTCTACGTTCAATGAAAGCCTAACTTGAAACAACGCTACATTCGGACACCCTAGAAGAACTCCCATGAACTGACTGAAGACAGCTTAAAAGTTATTTCAAATTATAACATCGAACAAAAACAACCTTGGAAAAGCATAGTCACTGGGTTGTGGAGGTCAGTCAGATAGGCAGCCGCTCTATGTAAAATACTTGTATTCAGCTGCATCTGGTAAGATTGTAAGCCAACATCAACATAGTTGGCAAAAGGCTTTAGAGCTCGTTCCCACTAGTCGGTTGTCGACTCCGTGTATTAATCGGAGGTTCCAGAGGTAGGGCATTTTATATGAAGTTATTCACACAAGAAATGTTGGGTATTTAGCCAGCCCTCTACGCCCGGAAAAAAAATCGTGTCGGATCTCGCTCGCAGATGAGTAAGAATGGGGCTGTTCACATTTGTCGGGTGTCGGTCTTGTATTTTGGTAGTTAATGCTCACTGATATTTGAGCCAGTGGATCGTTGAATGTAGTTTTTGATGTCCTAAAATAAATGAACCTCATGATGTGAATATATCGTCTCTTCTCAATTCTGTTATTAAGTTCTGAAATGTTCCCAAACTAAATCTTTCCCTTAGGATTGAGTGCACCCAATGTTTTTTTACTTGGCTCAATTTCTCCGTTTTCTTCTTAAGTAATAATACATCACAAGAACTTCGTCGACGTCCATCGTGCACAGTCGCCAAGCAAACTGCAAAAAATTGGCACCAGCTTCGACCGTGGCCAGCCACCGATTATTAACCGAAATTGTGAACAAAGAAGCCGACATCCGATTAATATACGAATCCGACACCCGACAAGTGGGAACGAGCTCTAAGTAGAAGAAAAGTAGGTAAACGTAACTAAAAAATAATAATTTAGGTTGCAAAATAAAATGAGAAAAACAAGCTTCGTTTAACTTACTCTTCTTGTTTTCGAATAAGATTAGCCTTTGACTGTTCTTAGGATCTTCAAAAGGGTGCTTAGTGCTTTTAAAAGTACCAAGAAAGAAAATTGGTTAGAAGTAACGCGATTGAAACAGTGGGTCTGTACGGTCAGTGATCTGCATTATCTGACCCTCCTTACAGAAAGACGAGGGGAAGAGCGGTCAGGTATTGCACTGAGTGTACGAGTGAACTGAAGTAGATTATATTTTATGCCATAGTCTCGGGGTCACCAGTGAAGAGATATGAGGTACAGGGTGTAAAGTTCACTCATACTCTTGGAAAAGGGAGGATCCTCCGACCAGATGGATGTCATATCTGGTGGGCAACTGCCCGATGATTGATGTCGGGAAGTTGTATATATGCTAGCTGCGCGGTAAACTTTGATTGCGCGATGCAGGATTTGTGTGGCGTCAGTGTGATGCATTGTTCGCATGTGGCGGTGTAGATGACGCCACAGATTCAACATCCACCACATGAAATTACCGCGGCAAGAGTACCTTTAACTTCGATACAATCACGTGCCTGTTATTGTTCAACCAGGAGCCCCTGAATAAAACGGACTAGATACGTAATATACATTTATCTTTGACCAGATATAAGATTACAGCGTCGTTGTAATCCCCGAAGCACAGAATAACTATTTAGTTTTATAGTTTTGTGCAATCTTTCTCGAAGGAGCATTTTTATACAACCGCAATTTTCTGATTAGTTTCGGGTTTCATGTTTAGAACGTTTATAGACTTGAATATTGATCGCGATAGTACTAGATCCCAAAACATTACGCCTGTAATCCATGAAAGGTTAGGCAGTGGTGTCCGGTGGAAGGATTAAAGCACACCCACATTCGTCCAGTTATGTTTAAGTCCCATGTAATCAGGTCGGAGGATCCTCCCTTTTCCAAGAGTATGAGTGAACTTTACACCCTGTTCCTCATATCTCTTCACTGGTGACGCCGACGTGATAGTTGTCGTATCTGGTGTGCAACTGCCCGATGATTGTTGTCGGGAAGGTGTTTTTATGCTAGCTGCGCGGTTAACTTTGATTGCGCGATGCAGGATTTGTGTGACATCAGTGTGATGCGTTGTTCGCATGTGGCTGTATAGATACCATTCCCGCTGATCTCCTTCTAAAATGATAACGATCAGATATCTTGTTATCACTCACAACAAACAATGATTCCCACAACTTAATTTTACAATGCACACAGTTCAAAATACAATTTCCTACTTAGTGCTCTGTCTCGTGCGATCGGTTTTTTAAATTCGTAAAATGGAAAACAAATGAGTCATAATATCAATAAAGAAAAATACTTTGGAACCATAAACAAATCATCAATTTCCGATTCTTTATTGACAGAATGTATACTCTCCTATCGCAGGTATGCTGGAAGACATTTCCTTAGAAACAAGCATCACCTTTGGACGTATTTCTCCGGTCATTTCTTCTTGTATGTTTACAGGTGTGTACATAAACGGTTTAATACATACACATAAACCTTCCGAAATAAATTCTCAATATGGTGGCGCAACCCGCATCAATATCTGTTGTGGGGTTTAGAACATCTATGCGATCCTACAGAACTTATCTAAAACTATTGACTGACTAAAATACTATATTAAAAGGTGTCAAAAAATTCCTCCGCATCGCTGTCGACTGGCGAAGTAACCATGAGACTGGCGGCATTGCCACATTGTATGGCAATCCATGGCCTGTGGCCAAAGTAAAAGCCAGCCCCTTGGGTCACGGGAAGTGTCAACCAGCCGTTTTGAAATATAGAATCATATTGAGTAGAATATCGATACATAGATTTAAAAGGAATATATAGAATACTCTTTATTATGTGCACCTTTTATATAGCAAATATAAATGTGGAAATGTTACATTGAGTTACACAATGTGCGGTCTATGTCTTTGTCTATCTATCGCAAAAATCGATCGTTTACAGAATCAAAATCAAAAGTAATTTATTCAAATTAGGCTGAGAATCAGCACTTTTAGATCGTCAAAATTACATAAGACAGTCCCCCAAAACGCCCGTGCTTTAGCTGGGAAGAAGAAGTGGCGCAAAAAACTCCCCAGCAGCACAGCTGTCTTATCGGGAAGAACTGGATTATATACAATGGTAAGTAATTACCAAAACAGTATATTAAATTAATTGCCATACGTCAGCTAGCGACGCCAATACTAAAAAAAAAAAAAAAAAAACTTATTAAATAAATATAAGCCTCTAGGCCATGGCATGACAGCTTACATATGCAATACTGGATAATTTACAAACAAATAAAATAAATAAATGATAAACTAGGACAACCCTTGGATGGATTTAAGAGAGAAGGAGACAATACTGCAGGTGGTGGTGTACCATTTACATTAAAAAAAATACATACATACATATATTTATAACATAACATAACACGCCTTTTTCCCTGAAGGTTTGGGCAGAGGTGTACCTGTAACCCCACATTTCGCCAGTTATGTTTAAGTCCCATGTAATAGGGGGCGAGCCCATTGCCGAACTGAGAAATTCCAGATAGAAAAACTTTGCCCGACCTGGGAATCGAACCCAGGACCTCATGCTCAGCAGTGGCGATTGCGACCACTAGACCAACGAGATCTACATATATATTATATACAATAATAAACACGAAAAAAGATCAAGAAAACAACTATAAATGTAATGATCATGTTTAAGGGGAGAGGAAGTGTTTTTTACCAGAATTTTTAGAAGTACACAGTGATTGAGCACGCCTTACCGACATAGGTAAGGCATTCCATAACCGTATTGCTTGAACTGTAAAAGACTTGTCATACAAACTGGTGGAATCACGGAATAGAAAAAACAAGTGGAAGTGCCACACAGCTATCGTACGTGTGTCACAATTATGCGCTGGTTCGCAAAACCGGCTCAGTCGCGATTTGCTACTCGCTGTGTCACGACGTCTCGAGAAAACCGAAAAATATTATAAACATGCCCAATTGTGCAATTTTTACGTGCAAAAATGATAGCAGGACAAAAAATGTATCTCACGGAGGTGTATCCTATCACCGGTAAGTATAAAACTTTGATATATTTCAATAAATTGTTTTTTGTTGAAAAAATCATATTTATTACTTTGATGCGAACTAAAAACTATCGTGTGTCCATTCCTTAAAGTCTAAATCAACTTGCTTGCTGTGATGAATTTCATCGCATTTATTCTAGAACTTTCGACGCTACTCGTTTAGGGATGGGACACAAATACAGTAAATCCATATTTCGGTATCGATAAAATATGTTTATCTAACTTTATCGCAATTAAATAAATATACGAGAAATTAGTATCAAATTATGCTTAAAAATTATAGTTATTATATATATCAGCCATAAGTATACACACGTCAGCCGAAAGTGGTCCAAAGTCGAATTGAGTGAAACCATAACTTCATGACATATGTATGTACTTAAATTCTGGTAAATAAATCAATCATTCATTTATTCGCGGCTGGACAAATATTAAAGTTAAAATAAGTATTTAAGTAACAGTAATAAAGTATGTAAATATTTCAGTTTTCCCAAAGATCCTTTTATCAAGGAGAAATGGATAGAAGCTACGGGAAGACAAAACTGGATGCCGACTAAAACAAGTTCCCTATGCTCGGAACATTTTGATGCCGAAAATATTAAACTGTCAAAAAAAGGCTACAGATACTTAAATGATAGCGCAATTCCTATTCATAAAATTTTAATTTTTCAAGTACGTACAATTAATTACATATTATTCGTTATTACTGTAACAAACATACAGCGCCATATAGTGTAACTCATCTGAAGCACTACGATGAGCGGCTTCATAAAATAGAAGACGGTAACTACAAACGATATCTGTGGACAAGTGACGCCATCTACAATCGTCGTGTGCGACATTCTGCGCCAGCGCTACCCCGCTAGTTATGTGCACCACAACTACAGATGACCACAAAAAAAAACATTAGTCACTAGCTAGAGGTTCTGAGCCCGGTAGCCACGCAGCCAGCTCTGATCCTTATTACGAATAGTTTCCTGATTCAATAGCTTAGCAGTCTTCAGAAAACTAGTCGGCTAGGGGAGGTCTGAAGGGCGATAGCCACGTTGTCCCTTTCATCCCTCCACTTAGGGTTGCCACATGATAGATTAATTATTGTAACGTGTAATATAAGTTAAGTTAAAGTTAATTGTAATTTAAGTTGGCAATAAATTATCATCAAGTTCAACGAGGCTTTAATTCCACAACCAGCAACTCTAAATTACTTATTTGATCCTGCCCTTATGTTTAAGTACCGTTTAATTTATTATTTTACAGGGTCAAATTGATTCTGAGAAAAGTGAGTCAGGTCCATCCAGGAAGCGACTCCTGGAAACGCCACCATTGCCTAGCTTCATTTCAGTGACACCAACAAAGAAAGCCCGTAAAGATAAATACTCTGAGTTGACGAACAGTCCCGCGTATTCAACTCCAAGAAAAAGAACATTAGAAAAGATGTTACGATGGACTCAAAGTAAAATAAGGAAACAAAATCTAAAAATAAAAATGTTACAAACTCGGAGTCGTAGATTAAAAAGCAAAATTAAGAATATGGAAGGACTTCTAAAATCATTAGAAGATAAATTTGCAATGAGAAGTGAAGACCTTGTTAGCTTACAAAACACAAATTTAAAGGTTACCTATTATTATTTTGATTTCCCCTACCTACTACTAGATTACCTACTATTATTGTTTAAAATTGGCTATAAGCCGAGAAAACAAGTATGAGCACAATTCTGTAAAAGCCCTAGGCAAATAAAACTGCCAGGTGTTACACCACGTTGTTTAGTTACGCCACTACTTTCAACAGTAACTACCCTCTCCATGCACAAACAATTTTTTCTTCTTGCAGGTTAACGAATTGATTACTCGCATGACTGGAAACAAACTTAAAGTCCGAAAGTATTCACCAGCACTTCGCAGTTTTGCACTAACCTTAAACTATTATTCGCCCCGAGCGTATGACTACGTGCGTAGAACATTTAATACTTGTTTACCTCATCCACGAACTTTAAAAAAGTGGTACTCAAAAGTGGGTGGAGATCCTGGTTTGACAAGTGAATCCTTTACTGCTTTAAAACGTAAAGCAGCTTCATTAAACCATGGAATTATAGCTACATTAGTCATAGACGAAATGAACATTCGTCGCCGTATTGAATGGGATGGGAGTAAGCTACATGGGTATGTAGATATGGGAACAGGTTTAGACGGGGATCACTTATCAGAAGCAAAAGAAGCTTTGGTTTTTTTAGTTACTGCTATAAACCAAAATTTTAAAGTCCCCGTTGCTTATTTTCTTATCGATGGTATTACCGGCTTACAACGCGCTGAATTAGTTAAAAAATGCTTGGAAATGAGTCATGACGCTGGCATAAAAATAGTTGCACTGACATTTGATGGATGTGCAGCAAATATTTCTATGGCTGGACATTTAGGCTGTTCTTTTTTAACAGGTAATATGAAATTTGAGCATCCTGTGACCAAAGATCCTCTTGTTGCTATACTTGACCCGTGCCATATGTTAAAATTATTGAGAAATTCTTTTGAAAATTACAAAACATTTATTGACAAAGACGGTAACGAAATCTTGTGGCAGTATGTAGTAGATTCAAATAGCTTGCAGAAACAGGAAACCTTTCATTTAGCAAATAAAATTAAAGATCGACATATCAACTTTAAAAATGAAAGGATGAAAGTAAAATTGGCTTCGCAACTGTTTAGCCTTAGTGTGGCGGAAGCAATGCAATTTTGCAGAGTAGATTTGGCAATTGAATCATTTAAATATAGTGAGCCTACCGAAAACTTTTTAAAATTAGTAAACAATATTTTTGATTTTTTTAACTCCAGAAATTTACATTTTTATGGTTTTAAAAAAGCACTAAATAATAAAAACGCTTCTCAAATTTTTGATTATTTAAACAAAGCTGCAGATTATATAAAGACTTTGAAACTTGAGAATGGCACACTTTTAGTAAACAGTCCACGAAAAGTTGGTTATTTGGGTTTTCTGGGTTGCATAGAAGCGATAAAAGATTTATTTGCCACTTTAATACAGACAAAGATTTTGATTTATCTACCCTTCTATAAATTAAGTCAGGACCACATAGAACATTTTTTTTGTAATATTAGGGCACATGGTGGGTCGAACAACAATCCCACGACCAGGCAGTTCGTATCTGCATATAAAAAAATGTTGGTGCACGTGGAACTGAAAGACACAGACAGAGGAAATTGTGCGGCATTGGAGCAAATCTCAATTTTAAATTGTTCATCTGCAGTAGAAAGAATTAATCTAAGTACAGTGCGACAAGACAGGGAAAATGATGAAAAGGAGGATGACGACTTCGATGAAATTGATCTGGATCTGTCCGATTTTAGCAAGCAAACGATAGCTCACATTGCTGGTTACATTGTCAAAAAACTCATTCAAAAAATTTAGTGTGATATATGCGTTAATTCTCTAGTAACAGAAAAAAATCACTTACTACATAGATTTATAATAGCAAAGGATAAAGGAGGATTGTTATACCCATCAGAGGATGTCATTAAGATATGCCAGACGTCAGAGACATTTTTAAAAGACTGTCACGTATTTAAAAAAGAAGTTCTCGTCTCTAAAATAATGCGACAATTCATTGGAACATCAATATTTCAAAATATCAATTACCATCAGTTAGGAGAATTTCCTACATCTAATCATATTACGGACTTAATGAAAGCCATCACGGAAAAATATGTTGATGTACGCATGCATTATTTGTTAATAATAAATATAAAACAGTCAAAACGACAATTATTGAACAAATATGTTCTATTTCAAGGACAGTAAAAATAATTTTAATGACTAAATGTAATTTCGTTTAACTATTTTACCTTTTATTCTAATCTGACTTTGGTACATTACTCACCTTATATTATTTTATCTTTTTGAAGATTATAAATTGTACAAACATCGTCATTAAATTATCGACATCTTGTTCACATCTCTATCTGAGTAGAAATATAGATGACAGTTTTATGTGAATATGACATCTATTTCAAAGACGTTAGCGTGCTAAATTGTGTAATTTGGTTACAGCGCCCTCTAGTGTTGAGTAGTTGAACTCATTGTGGATAGCTCGGATTTTTTTGTGAGTTGAAAAAATGTCCTTATTGATTTTGACATGTAAAATAATAACAACATTCAGTAGTTGTAATAAGACTTAATTTTTAATAACAATAAATAAGATTTTCGTCAAAATTGCATTTATGATTTCTAGCTAATTATATCAACGTTATCTGTGTATTGCAAATACATTTTAATTTGTAAATGTGTGAGTTTGGCGACATTGGTTCCCGTACTTGGTAAGTTTAAGGGCACTTCTACTTGTTTTTTCTATTCCGTGGGTGGAATGCATCGCCATCTCTAGTCTTAAGTTTGCTATGTTCTCAAAACATGTAAATACCATTACTACAGTTTGAAACAATATTGAATTTAAAATAATTAAATCAGATGAAATTAACAGAACTATTTTGTCCCGTTGGGTTTTAAGCAAATAATAAAAAAAATCCTTCCGTTTGCGTTTTGCAAAATAAAAATCGCCAATTCAGCGTTCCTATGAGTAACTTTGGCATTTTTTACGAGTAAATCACCGCCATTGTTTTACTTCAAAGGACTAGCTTGAAACGTACTTTTCTCTTGAGTGGAGCCGTTAGTACACCCATAATAACGATAGAACTTACATTATATTACTCCTGCCCACGACTTCGTACGCGTTTCTTGTTATAACATAAAATGTTTCCTCGGAAATACTGTAGCTTCCCATTAAATAACGAAATTTCGTATTCCGATCATTACGAGTATTACCTAAGATATTACACACAAACTCACTACCTTTATATATATTCGGGGGTTGGTCGTTCGGCGCGGCTGCGAGATGGGCAGACGATATTGTTGCCATCGCGGGTAAAACCTGGATGAAGCTAGGCAGGAGCGTGGGTATTGGCACAAGAAAAGAGAGGCCTACATTCAGCAGTGGGTGAAGTCGAGCCGTGGATGATGATGATATATTAGTAGAGACTATGGCATAAAATATGTACTTCATTTCACTCGTACACTCAGTGCATTACCTGACCCCTCTTTCTCGCTTATTTCTGTAAGACGGGTCAGATAATGCACTGACCGTACAGACCCACTGTTTCAAACGCGAAACAGGGCACTTTTAACCAGTTTTCTTTCATGTTACTTTTAAAAGCACTTGGCATGTTTCCAAGCATTCCTATCTTATATATAATTCTCCAATTTGTAATAAGCTTTTTACAGAGTGTACTTTTAATATGAATTTTAAATTTTCTTTCATTTAATTGCAATATATCACAAGGTATTTTGTTATAACATTTAACACGGAACCCCATAAATGATGTATGTACTTTAGCTCATCCGAAAAATCGTTGATCTATTTCATCTTTATTTCTAGTATTAAAATTATGTCTATCAGTTATTTTATTAAAAAGATGTCGATTTTTTCCTTACATACATAATATTTTCATAAATGAATTGGCAAGGTACTGTCATAATATGAATCCCTTTAAATAGTTCCCTGAGAGATTCGCGACGAGGAAGATTGTACATGGCTCTGACAGCACTCTTTTGCAAAATTAAATGGATTCAATGTCAGCAGCCCGACCCCGCAGTAAAATGCCATAAGACATAATGCTGTGGAAATAGCTAACCTAGACCAAACGCGCGGTTTCTATATCTGTTAACTGTCTTATCTTTCTAACAGCATATGCGGCCGAGCTAAGCCGCCCCGCAAGAGATGTTATATGTGGTCCACATTGTAATTTCTCGTCAAGCGTGATTCCTATGAAAACAATCTGACTAATAAATTCCAGTTTTTCTCATTTCATTAAGATGTCACAACATGTTCTAACATTAGGTAATTTAAATCTAATGCATTTGGTTTTTTTTTTCATTTAGTACCAAATTATTTACCGTAAACCAATCTTGGACATGAACACACACGGAAGCATGGCGCTACTGTGCTCATGCGTAGGCTAATCAGATTGCTCAGCGAATGAACGTGGAGATTGCTGACCACTTAATCAAATCAAACCCTTATTCATGACACATAAAAGCTTAATTACTCGCAGTGGGGTGAAAATATCCTTAAAATGCCTAAGATTTAATGCAGTAGGTAAAACCCAGAATATAGAGAACGGTACGTTACACTAATAGTTAACTGCTACACCATTTTGTTGGATTTGCTTTGTCTATCGACTTTCAACAGCCCATTCAAATGTCTCATCAATCGGGCGAAATCTTTATGTCAAGTTAACATCATTTGCCTAGCTTTTTCGAACTGTGTAGGCGTCGACCTCCAGACTAACCAGATATGGCTAAATACCAATATTTTACGTGGAGTGGCCACAACCCAGTTACTGGGTAACATGATACTTGGTTAGACTGGCTGACTACCCGTAACGACTGTCAAAGATTTAAGATTTTTTGTTCTTTTATTTAATATACTTAAATATTCAAAATGAATGATGTGTGCAAAAGTGCCTGTTATTGGTTTAATTGAAATAAATGCTTTGAGTTTGAGTTTGAAATCTTGAACAGTTTAAATTTATTTTCAGAGTCAAGTTGCAGGCAATTTTCTCTTTTACATAACTTTATCCTCTGTAAGTCAGTATCTACCTACTTAGCTCAGAGTTTCGAACTTCAGACAGCGATTCAGGAAGTAACTAAAAGGTTAATTTTGTAGTACGCGGTTGTTATGAATTATGGTTTAATAATTATTTTGGTTGGCTACCTACAGTGTGATGTTTTCGTGTGACAGAGTTCCTCATTTCGGATTCCATCAAAAACGAAAACATGGGAGAAGGATAGGCAAAAAGGAAAATACAGAAATATATAGGCTAAAACATATTTTGTTTATTAATAGCGACCCGCTGTGTTTTTTTTTTCATGTACCTAATTAAGTAATTGTGTAAAATAATGAATAAATTAAAACAATTTTGTACACATAAACCTTCCGGAATAAATTATTTAAAAGATGGATATAACCGCAGACCAGAAGAACAACTCGTTTACAAAGGCAGCAAAAGCAAAATTATTCATCGATTATCAACAAATGCAATACCTACGCGGTTAAAATGTATGGCAGAGCATTTTTTTTTTAATACCCGACTATAAAATTCAACGCAGGGGGGTTCAGAATGATGTACTGATTCCATGGTATCAGGTGGTGCGTCGATGTCCCTTCCACCCTGTTTACATTACAAAATTATGGGGCGTCGCGTCGTTTAGCGGGAGTCAGTCATAACTAAGGACCAGTAGTGCTATTCTGTAACCATCTCACCGTGAAAACTTCGGTGCTGTGAGCTTGAAGTGAGCTGTCTGTGCCACTTATGCTAGGTATTGTCCAAGACGGGATGACACTGACAGCTCACTCCAAGCAAATTTTCACCGTGAGATTTTTACAGAATCGACATGCTGTTGATTTGCTAATTTTTGGGGCGACTGCCTATCTGACCTCTACAATTAAGTTATTGGGTAACACTGAATGTCAGACTTTTGGGATTCTGATTACCCATAGCGACTGTCAAAGATCTCTACGAACGTCTACCGGAACTAACGGCTTAACTTGCTTCCCGAAGCCACAAACGCATTTTTTTTTAAATTGTCTCCTCCAACCTCCAGTTTTATCCACTCCTTCCAGTTTTAATGGAACCTATCCCGCACGTACCGCCATCTCTCTGCCGCGACACCGCCCCTCTGTCTGCGGACACCAGTTCTGTACAATTTTGTTCCACATTTTGTCCGGCATGCGGCAATCATGTCCTGCCCAGTCCCATTTAAGTTGGGGGGCCTATTGAGCCACGTCAGATATCTTTGTTTTGGGGCCCAGCATTGTGTTACGAACACAATCAGTTAATCTAACGCATAAAACAGGCAGACCCAAGAGAAGATGGGCGGACGAGCTTGACACCTACAGACAGGGCTGGTCCAGACAGTGAATAGAGGAAAAGAGAAAGGGAGGCCTTTGCCCTGCAGTGGGACAACATAGGCGAAAAAAAAAACTTGTACCTATTGCGCTGCATTGCTCATTGTCAGACCTTGAGTTTGTATTTCCGCCATAACACCTCATCCAGTGTTATTACTACAATTCGTAATCAATGTTTTGGTGCAAAACACACAGCTTTTTTACTAATTTATTTTTAGTAATATTGATTATTTAACATTAGCAGCGAAATATTTAACAGCTTCTTGCGACGTTATCAGTTTTGAACACACTACATAGGCGTAAGGATATGGAATCGATTAAGAGTGGATTTAATTACTACATTGTAGGTAACTATAATAATAATGATTGGTCGGGCTTCGGCTACGACTATCGGGCTTCTGACGGGCCTGCTTTTCGAGACATGGAGTGGTCTTGGTATGTAAATATGGTCACCCATCCACGGATCTACCTCGGCAAGAGTAGCTTACCCTGATCAATCGACCCACGCGGCTGTTATTTATTACTTAGCCACAAGCCCCTAATATAGAAATCCACTACAAAGATAAATCCTGGGAAGATGTTTAATAATAAAGCAAAAACTTATTCCATTGCCGCATCTATCCCAGTGTAGCAAAAGTAAATGAAAGCGAATTCAACATTTCCAATATAAGTTTTGTTGAATGTAGACAACCAACTTGAAAGTTATTCATTAGTTATTTATATCCAACAGAGAGATTGTACGATACCTACAATCTACTGCGCGTCAGTGGGAACACTTGCACTACAAAAATCGACCTAAGTGTTACGAAATAAAGGCGCTGTCTATGTCAATTTATCACCTCATATGACTGTACCTAACGTTAAGTTCGAATTTAGTCCTCAGTTCCGTAACTAAATGGTGAATTATTCATAATCCGCCTAAGTTCTCACAGGAACAACAAAAACAAAAGGTAACAAAAAGCCTTGTTAATAACAAGGCAGATGTGAGTGAAAACGCCGGAAAGGGACGCCGTAGAAGGACATAATAATGTAGTGACTTTATTAGTGATGTTCTTCAGAAAGGTCAGGCGAGTAGTACTCGCAACCAGCGTGCGAGTATGACCAGAAATATTAACGTAAACGAAGTCAAATGAGTTTGTAATGATCGCAGCAGGTGGCGTTTTATAGTTTCTGCCTATCTTATGGGAAGATGGCGTGGGTTTATTTATGACATCAGCACCCTAATTGCGTAACACATTTTCGTAAACGATTACGACTAATCTGTTTGATTTTGACAGTTCAACAACATTCATTGCGTTATTTAAATTGTTGAGCATATTTTTTTTTCGTACTTATGAAGCAATGGATTAGCAATCTGTTTCAAAACGATTCAGATTACGATCGAATGTGCATTACGCAATTAGGTTACTGGTTCGGGCTTGAGATATATTTATTGACCACAATAAATTTTAAAGTACAGTTTTAGCAAAAACAAAAAAAAAATATCTAAAAGTGTAGGGTAATCGCTAACAATTGAACACAACCAACATACACTGAACGCGCGCAACTAGACACGTATTATAATAGGATGATTGTGTGTGCTTGTCTAGGTAGTTGAAATCACAGAATACGTTGTACTGTGACTTCTATCATGGTTAATATTTGCGCAAACGCTTTTAGAGCGCGAGTCCAACACGCACTTGTCCGTTGCTTTTCTTGAATTAGTTGTTACAATCAGCTACAGCCATAGATTGCTCAACATTTTTTCTCCATCGACCGTCTAAAATCGAGTTTCGTAGTCATGAATTGCTCGAAGATAGATCGACACGGTTGACAGTGTGTCAATTGCACGGTAGGCCGTCAGTAACAAAACGAGAGCGGCGGGATCACTGCGCAACACACTTACTATGGCAAAGCCTTACAATTTGGCAATTCAACAACATTCATAGCGTAATTCTTTTACCCCAGACGGAAAAAGAGGGGTGTTATAAGTTCAACGTGTGTATCTGTGTGTCATCGTAGCTCCCAAACAGCTGAACCGAATTTGTTTTTTTGGTTTGTTTGAAAGGTGACTTGATTGAGAGTTTTCTTAGCTAAAAAACAGAAATAGAGAAAGAAGAAAATCTGTTCAGCCGTTTTAGAGGTTTTTGTTTGCGTCTGGTTTTTTTTTTAATGAAAATTTAATTCAAACAAGTAACCAATATATAGCAATTTCATTCACAGTTCTTCGGATTGTGATAGAAAGACTGTTACGCAGTTGGTGTGCAGGCTTCTTTTTCTAATGAAACTCATTGCAACGCTGGGCCAGCTTAAGGTACCGAAGTGGTACCGTACTGCATGACGATGAAAACCGTATGTATGTCTACTTTTACAGAGTTTCTAAATATGTGAGCACTACGTATCTATCAGATAATTAATTTATGTCATTGATTATTTTTACCTTTTGTATTGTGGTTTACTAACTTTATTCTAGGTTCGTCGTCTTCACACATAATTATGCTTCCTGTTTACCCAAATTGGTAATAATAACCACTTGTGAAAATACCTCCAGAAATTAATAATGGTTCCTTATAAGGGAATACGAGGTGATGCAAAGGGTTATTAAACCCAGTCGTTATAACTATGTTACCCAGTTTTTTTACCGTTTTGTAGGCGCAACAAGACAACGGAAACACTTTTATCGTAGATATTTGTATAAAAATATAAAAACAGCAAAAGCTTATTAAGAACTAATAAATGTTAACTAATACCTTATTTTAAGTTTGTTATAGATAGAGGTAGGTACAGTCACGAGCAAAAGTTTCCCTACGCAATTATCAAAAGCGAATTTCTCTTTAAGTTTTGATAGATGTTTTGTGGTGTCAAACTTAAACTCAAAGCATTTGTTTCAAATAAACCAATTACAGACACTTTTGAATTGTCAAGGGGTCGGTCGGTCAAAATATGAAGCTAGTTGCCCGTTCCATAGCGTAGTACCTATGGAGAAGAAAGGGCAAGAAACTCCATGGACACATAGTGTTACGCATATACCCATGTAGCACAGCCGTCTTAAAATTATAGATCTCTTCGAAACAGTAACTAAATTCTTGACCATTGTCTTGGTTAAAACCATATCGATCCTTAAGATATCTCGAGGTTATCCACCAAGAGAGCGTCAAGCAGTAGTGGACACAGGCTTACAGAATAAGAATTCAAAATTAAGAGAAGACAATTTAAGAGTACCTAATGAACGCAGCTCAATACGATGGTCTGACCAGATCCGCACCGCCCTTGACACCACCGCGCCCTTCACACAGCCAGAGACAGAATCAGATGGAGGAAGATCATCCGAGAGAAGGTGATACTGAAGGGAGGTCATGACCCTCAGCATTGAGGAATACGACGCAAGGAGGAAGAACAGTAACAGATTTGGTGTATTTTTCCTTTAATCTTCAAGTTATCTTGACGTTACAGTAAACAGATATTATTGGTATGTAAGTTATCTACATTGCAAAAATAAGAATTTCTAAAAATTGCGTAGGGAATTAAATAGGACTTCTAAAAACTAACTTCAAACTTCACATACTAATCTCAGATGTTGTTTTACTTTAGATAAATTATGGTGGAATGATTTTACAACTTAGTATTGTAAAATAGATGCAAAATGAAATGCTCGTAAACAATACAAACCTATTTTCGAAAGTGTGGTTTTGTTTAATCTTACAGATTAAACGAACGGACATATCTATAGAAACGTTGAGCTTCATAAAAGTTAAAAAAATACGAATCTTTATTTAAAAATTCACAAATAAATAAAAGCTTTACTTTGTTCAGAAAATACACAGTACAAAATATGAATGAATGAATGAAATGAATGAATGAATGAATGAATTAATGAAATGCACCGACCCCAGCGTGGTTTGACCAGACTCGATTAATCGAATGAACCCCAAGATTCGCACTAGTCCCTGAAGCCTCATGCTTCATGGTGCTACAATGACCATTGCATATCAAGGAATAGACCGGGGGGCGAGTTTAATGGTAGGGGGGACGTGCCCTTAGGATAGGAAGGGAAGAGCCAATCGAGTAGTGCACCCTAAAATTAGCATTGGAATAGTGGAGAGACGGGTGGTATTTATCTATGGGAGGGCATCTTTTATTGACGTCGCAGCCGAGTTGATTCAGGTCGAGGTTCCTTGGTGAATCTTTTCTCGGCTTTTTCCATCATCCATGTCCTTGTTCTGCTGTGAAACTGTTGCAGTTTTTACTTTTCAATGTCTTCGTCTGAGGTCTCGCTACTAGCCGTTTCCGGTGTTTGTAAATCTCTTGCCTCTTTTGCCGTGCCCATCCAAAAATTGATTCCCTTTCGAAGTATTTCGTGTCCTCAGCTATCGTTCTAATGGCAAATGTTGTCGCCGGATAATGATAAAGGGCTTGCGAAACGCCCGCCTCGCATTTCAATCCCATGAATTTGCAGTGGTTCAGCTATAGACACCTTACAACAGCGCACGCGCTCAGTGTGCGTATGCAGTCTTGCGCCTTGTGAGCACCCCATTTTGTTAAAGTATAAGTTTTATATTTAAAATAATACGTATCACACAAGTTTCATGTTCATGTCGTATTATAACAAAATACACAATTAACACGCACATTAGTTGAAGTTTTCATTGTTTCAAATATCCCGACAACATCTGGCGCCCAAGGGTCCACTACCTGAGTCGCTCACTGCATACACGAAATATCTAAAAGAATGTTCACTCACAAAAAAAAACAAACACTCTGTTTGGATTTGGTCTCTAAATGTTTGCACTTTTGAATGTGAAACAATTTTGAAACACTATACCACTGGTAAATGATGTTGAATGCAGCTTCAAATTAACAAACTAAAACAGCCTGACACGGGATCTAAGGCAAATGCCTGCATTATATGGAACGATCTCACCAGATGGGCTCGGGATCCTCGGCCGCAGGCTGGATATCAGGAACGCACGTATATCACTTTTGCACCGTCTTAAATTATTTTTAATTTGCGACACACACTGACTCATTACAAACAAATAAAACACCAAACAAATGAAACACGTTAAACTCGCACCAATCGACCACATATTTAACAAGACTGAAGACACCACAAAGCGCACAAAGACCGAGTGCAAACAGTCAATGGCGAGAGAACAATTATTTTTACGGGGTGCAACCATATAATAAACTACCTATAATTACATGGATTATAATGCTAACTCGTTTGGTATTTTAAAATAGAAATTTAAGAAATTACATTCTTAATCTTAAGCAATCGCTGGGGCTCTGTCTCGCACAGGGTCGTAGCATTAAGCTGAGCGATGGCCGTTTTGCGTGGATGTGACGCATATTTTCCCCCAACTTGTTATGTTTGGTGTTTGTGTTCAATCACTGCGTCATGTTTACCGCAAATAAACGTTTTTTCTTTCTTTCTTTCTTTACTAAATTGAATAAGCTTATTTAGTGTTGTTTAATGGACATCGTAACGGCATCTAGACATGTATTTTTCAGAAATTTATTGTATTGTGTTTTGACACCTTTTAGCTCAATTTATGTTAATTTAACTTTCACAAACTCAACAGTAGCAGTGCCCTGACAGGGATCATCATCACAAAAACCGACAGTTATTGTAATGTATTAATTGTAAAATGTGTGATGTGCATGAGAGAAAATACTTAGAAGACACAATCTAACAACTAAACCTGTACTTACGAGTACTAACGAATAGAAGTTTCTGAACCAGTGTAACTGCCATTTTAACTCAAGCAGAAATTTACTTTAAGCTCTCAAACGCCCTTGTATGCTTACCATGATTGAAATTAGAGCCGCCATCTTAGATTCTCGTATGCAATGTCAGTAACAAAAGGATTGCTATCGTCATATTCAATTCCGTTCTTGTTAGTCGTGCGAAGTAATTACTTGAGTCAGTCGAGCGTGTGGTAGAGCTAAGTTAGAGTGGATTGAACTATTTAGTTGTATTGGACTTTGATAAAGTTGAAATACTATTATGTAGTAGAGGGACTCGTGGCTAAATGGACGGCTCAATTTCCAAGGATAAGCAAAGCTTACAGAGGTCTGTTCGTAGATTGGTGATCATTCATACCGAAAGCCCTTGTGAATGCACGTTAATTGCACGCCATTGCTCCCTGCTGGCATCTAAAGATTTAAGCAAGTCGTTTTGGATAGTCAGAAGCCCGAATGTATGACAACTAGACAGGTATCGTGTTACAGTCCGCGAGGCCTAAGGTGAGCTTTTCATTTGTGTTAGCGATTACCGGTTGTTGCACCATTATGTTCTACTCCAATAATTAACTTTATTCATTTTAATAAATATTTAGTGCACGTCAACGACTGACTCACTCAAACATACACAAACAAAAAACACGACAGTTTTTTTAAGATATTGTGAATTCGTCACTCGCGGTAAAGTCGCGGAGCAAGAAGAATTTCGTACAATGACCTCTTTACCTATTGACAGTGGTCACAAACATTTTTGTATTAAGTGCGGTTTACATGTTTTTTTTTTTTTTTTTTTTTTTGGGTGGGAAATCATCAAATGACTTCTCCCGCTCTGGGTGGAGCGGGAGGGCGTGTCAGACTTTTACTGAGTAAAACCAACCCGCGACCCTGAGGCGTCGGCCCTATCGGACCCCGTCACTTTGTGCTGACATCTCTTTGAGGCGCGCGTGGAACACAACGCGCCGTCGACCCGGACCTGGTCCTTACCGGACGGCAAGCTACCCATTGCTCGCCGTCCGCAAGCCCGCGCCTACGGTTGCCGGGAATCTGCAGGCGACTCCCGACGCCCAGGGCGTCTCCTGCGGCGGCTAGTGGGGGCGTGAGGGCGCAAGGCTCTCTCCCTCACCCGCTCCGCCTCCTCCTTCGCGAGCATTACTGCTTCGCAGAAGGAGGTGACGGCTTGCCATTCCCTCTCGCTCCGTACCATGGCCTGGACCAGGGCCGGACGCGAGAGATCGCCGCCGCCAATCGCCTCCGCGAGGACACTGCGGTGCTCCGCCCAAGCTGGGCATACCTCCACCGTATGCTCCACCGTGTCCTCCGGGCGATCCACACAATGGTGACACCCGGGCGTTTCCTCCCGCCTTATGCGAAACAGGAACCTCCCGAAACAACCGTGTCCGGTGAGGACCTGTGTCAGGCGGAAGGTGAGGACGCCGTGGCGCCTCTTCAACCACTCCTCAAAGAGGGGACTTACCGCCGCTATTGTGGCGTGCCCAGCACTAGGTTGCGACAATCGCACCCTCCATGTCGCCATGAGATCCCGCCGGAGCTCTGTCCGCTGTACCGTGATTTCTCGCGGCAGCGGAGTTACACCCCGGCGTTTTGCCTCCTCGCGCCACTTCCATACGTGCGCGAGGGCTTTTGCCTCCAGATCCCATGGCGGCAATCCGGCAAGGAGGCTCGCCGCCTCGCATGAGACCGTGCGATATCCCCGGACCAGCCGGATGGCCATGACCCTTTGGGACGCGTTCAACCTGCGGGCCGGTCGGAGCCTCAAAGAACGCGCCCACACCGGTGCCCCGTAAAGGGCCATGGACCGCACGACTCCCGCGTAGAGCCTCCGGCAGGAGGCGTTTGGACCCCCTAGATTGGGCAGGAGCCGCCTCAAGGCAGCCCCAGCCCGCTCCAGTCTGGGAGCCAAACGTCGGAAATGCTCCACGAAGTTCCACCGGCTGTCGAGGACGAGTCCCAGGTACTTCATCGTCGACTCGACGCCGATGTGAACCCCTCTCGCCGTTATCTGGGAACCCGACAGTGGCGCGTTCCGAGGACCATGAAAACACATGGCCTCGGACTTGTGCAGGGCCACTTCGAGTCCCAACTGCCGGATCCTCTCGACGATTGTCGCAACCCCGAGTGTCACTTGTTCGGCCGCCTCCTGGTGCGACCTCCTCTGTGCCAGGACCAGCGTGTCATCAGCGTAGCACACCACGCTGACGCCATTCGGGAGGTCGGCGCGCAGCACCCAGTCGTAACAGATATCCCACAGAAGCGGCCCCAGGACCGATCCCTGTGGGACACCGCACGACATCTCTCGCCGGTTCCACTCTCCCCGGTGACCGGGGTAGATTACGGCCCTGTCCGTCAAATAGGCCTCGACCACGCGACAGAGGTAGGTCGGCATCCGGTGATACCGCAATGCCTCCCTGATGCAACTCCAGGGCAGGGTGTTGAAGGCATTGGCGATGTCTAGAGACACCGCCAAGACGACCCCACCCCGGGCAACAGCATCCCCCGTCGTGAGGGCTCGCACGCGCATGATGGCGTCCACCGTAGAGCGGCCTCTGCGGAAACCAAACTGGCTCTCCGCCAAATCCGGCCCCACCCGCACCAGCCGGGTTTACATGATCTATGGTTCCATTTTAAAAAAGTGAAGAAAACTTAAAAAATTAACAAAACCACTTAACAATTGAAACAAGATAACCAAAACTAACAAAAAACAACAACCTAAGAATAGATAACTGAGATGACTGTGTCCGAAATCTGATCGATCACTAACGCATCCCAAGATGGAAAGCCGTTTGTTCGTTATTTAAAAATTATGAATTATGTCAAGTAAGCCAAGGATTTTTTTCGTGACTCAAGGCCAAATAAAAAAACCACATGCAAAATGAACAAACCTTACAGTCACCGGTAAAAGGTTTACAGTCCCTGAGGACAGCGGCCATTGTATCAGTGCGAGCGAGACAGAGGCAGGTTATATATACACGGGAGTGACGGAGACAGGTTATAACAGGTAAGGCAAGTACGAAACTCTTCCTGCTTCGCGTCCGGACTTTAGCAGATTACTTAAATATTATAGGATGTATTAGATAACGTTTGTTTTATATCCTAATATCTGACGCGTTCGTGTAGTGATCGCAATCTCTACTGCAGCCCGCAAAATAGGCCCGGAAAAAAGTTATGGGTTTTTCATCAAAAATTTCTCAGTGGATTTGTACTCGGTTGATGGCGTTTGATGGCCCCTATTACATGGGTCGTGAAAATAACAAGCGAGATGTTGGTGTAATATAGGTACACCTCTGACGTAATGTTATGTTTACCACAAACATACATTACGAATTACAATGTCTAAAACCGAAGATGATCAATCCTAAATTTCGTTCACAAAAACAGGGCAAAAAAAATATTTTCGTAACCGCTTCACTTGTGTTGTGAGGTGTGTCACAGTGGTACTCAAAACTGTTGGATACATAACAGGAATTTTCGTTTACGGTATCAAAGGAATTGATAGGTTTTTAATATCAAAGGATTCCCGAATTAACTGTGTTCGGTGAACTATCCAATGTATTTTGATACGAGACCGAATATTTATCGTTGGCCACCATTTTATTTTTACGAGAATAAAACTTTGCTTGTCATGATGGCTTAGAGGTTAGAAGTTTAGGAGACTCGCCTGCACAAGGACGCGGGTTCGAAACAAAAATAAACTCACGCCTTTATTCTTCCCACGGGGTTAGGCAGAAACTACAGAACGCCACTTGTTACGGTCCTTACATACCTCCTTTAGCTTCGTTTACATTCATCTAAGTGACTTTTGATTGTGACTAAATTTATTTAAGTATTTTCTTAGTAGGTATTTGGACATCATTAATTTTAATTAGAATGGTGTTTAATTTATATTTTTATTATTAGACATTGACTTATAAATAACTCTGACATAATATTTTCATTATTTGACATTATATACCTAAATTTTTTAATTAGTTTTGATTTTATTCTATTAGACTATTTCTATATTTTGTAAATGTGAGAACGTCGTAGGCCTTGTGGATTGTAAATTTATATACCATTGTCTATTTGTTTAACATATGGTACTTTTTGACAGGCCTACACTGTCCTCCCATACCTATTAACACTGTAACTAAAAAATATTGTAAAAGACAAATATTTTTAAAAGAGTAACCTTGGAGTTTCATGCCGGCTCTTCTCCATAGGAAACGACCAATTGGAACCGTGTACCTAGAATCTGACGTTTCATAAGTGCCCATATAGGTTTATGTGAAATAAAATATTTTGATTTTGATATTTTGATCACTAAGATGGTTTATAAAAGGAGAATGAGTTTTCATCAATATAAAGAAAACCCACCAATCTGTGTAAAATCTCAACTAAAATAGGTACATAAGCAATACAATAAAATCATATAAGTAATACTAGATAGGTAGGTCATTTAGATAGGTCACTAAAATACTCGTATATTATGTAGTTACAATGCAAGTAATTAAAATTATTGTGAATAATAATCTGCGCCCGAAACCGATTTAATATGTTACAAAAACATGGTTTGACTGGTATGGTTTGGCATGGTTTGGTTTGACTTGGTAGGTAAGAATTGTTTTTACCAATTTTAAAGGTAAGAGAAGAATTCCCGCTTAAGTCAAAGGCAATAGGACTTGATGAAAGGGTAATAAGAGCACGATAGGGTAATGGCGAACTAACGAGACGACAATGATGCGTGCCTTTGTAACCCTGTAGTAATGTATGGTGAATGGTGACGTGTCGTTCCGAATTCCGGCACACGGTAGGCAGGGTTATGAGCGTGTTTACTTGCTAGGGATGCTCTGTAAGGTTTTTACTCGAGTGCGTAGGAAAATGAGTGGTATGACAACTGTACGGCAGTTATAGCTGTTTTCTACTGGATTCCAATGTACCTTAATCGTTGAAGGAACCGTCAGATTTCTATTCAGAAAGTTTTTAAATAAGTAAAGACAATGTATATCTTCCCATTGCCGGGCAGTCTATCATCAAAATTCCCTAAAATATTTTAAGGGGTTTCTATTAACAGTTCCTTATGTTGCAAGAGTTTACTTAGCTAACAAAAACAACATGAACAACCTATAACGTTCTCACTGCTGGGACACAGGCCTCCTCTCGGTAAGAGTGAGTCGGCCGTAATCCACCACGCGGGCCCAGAGCGGGTTGGTTGAAGTCACACATGTCTTCGAATTTATGGTTCTAGGACATGCAGGTTTTCACACGATGTTTTCCTTCACCGTTTTGAGAGCAGTGGTGATGACGTAATTTACATAAAGTGAAGCGCCTGTCGGGGTTCGAACCTACGACCTACAACTCTTAAGTCGCGGCCGTTACCACTGGGCCACCACTGGTACCCCCCGCTTTAACTTTACACAATTCTTAGAATTTGTAGAGAATACTGGATTTCAATGGTCTTAAAACATTTCTTTCAACCGATGGCTGCCATAACTGCCGTTTGTGTTCCATAAAATAGAAATGGAATGGGTTTCTAGGAGGTTCAATATAATTTTACAATTTTTAAAGAATTAGGATATTTTCTCATTAATTAGGATAACGCATTTAGCTGCTAGACCATAAGATTTAATGTGTTTCTAAAGTGGGCCGAACCATGTACATGGTTTTTTATTTTTATCACTGTCCCACCCGCTGCAGGGCAGGAGGCACGAGTATAGCACGCTTGCGCATGACAGATTGGTGATTTCAGACTTATATTAATTATAAGTCCAGGGTTTTTCATTCACCGATGTCAGTAAACTTAGAAAGTACATATGACTTGGAAAATGTCACACTGGTACTTGCCAAGAATTGAACCCACAACCTAGTGCATGGGAAGTGAGGCCTTAGCCCCTAGACTATAACGACAATGTACAAGCTTACTGTATTAAGTTTTTGACCCACTATTGTAATTTGTATATTAATTAAACTCAGCATTAAGAACAACTTCGTTTCTTTTACATCCTCCGGCTTCAGCCGTCAAAATGTCATAACAAAGTATTTGCCAAAAATAACTCATATCTCGTCACCTAGTCATTCGTCGTCACCTAGTCGCATGACTAGAGTAATAAAGTATTAACAGGACTATTCAAAACAAATATTCCTTCATATCGTATAATGTTTATTTATGTCCATGCTGGACCAAACTTTTATGGGAGCGTTATCCATCTATGTTCTACGATCTATGTATAATTTGACAGCTTAGCAAAACCTCGCTCGACTTTGAACTTCTTTTAGCGATGAAGCACCATGCAAGATGACTATGTATAGCTGGTTTGCAGAATTCAAGTGCGGTCGTGGTTTATTCGTATGTGTGGCGGCATCTACACAGCGAACAAACGCATCAATCCTGCATCGCGCAAGCTGAGTTTACCGCGCAGCTAGCACATTTACAACTTCCAGACAACAATCATCGGGCAGTTGCCCACCAGATACGACATCCATCTGGTCGGAGGATCCTCCCTTTTCCAAGAGTATGAGTGAACTTTACACCCTGTTTCTCATATCCCTTCATATGTAAAAGTGCTTTTATGCTAACGGAGAATATACTTTACTTGTGTTTTTTTTGGAAATGTGTGTTGTGTTTCTGGTATTAATGTCAAAAAGTTACTTTGAACAAAAATATGAACTTTTTCTCATTCATTGCAGAAAATTGCATGTATTCATGCTTATAAGTGTTAATGCCAACCCTTTTCTTCTATGCCTCTCTATTATTCGTCTTATCAGTTATACAGCACTGTCTTTAGCCTGCCCAGTTATAACTTTCCAACCATATTTTCTTTCTCACCGTCCATCCATCTTTATTTCTTTTCACGTCGAAACGATGGAATGATTTACATCGTTAAGGATGTCAGGCTTTTTCTTAACGGGGCCTATTTGGCGAAGGTTTCTTTCCAAAACTACTAAACCGAACGTTAAGTTAGATGGGTACCCTAGGACAGGGCGTAGGCTACTTATCATCCTGGATATTTATTTATTTATTTAAACTTTTCGAACCCAAAGAGGTACAAAGGCGGACTTAATGCCTTAGGCATTCTCTACCAGTCAACCTAATATCTGTATAAAATACAAAAACGCACAGACCAAGTCGAAGATTACAGCTAGTTACTAAATAAAACCGAAATACGAGCCTTTGTCGCATCACTACTTAAAGAGAAAATTCCTCTTAAATTAAAGATGTTAGATCCAACTGCTGAAGGCAGTAAAACCTGTAATATACCTATGTTTTTTATTTAAACTAATTTAAGAGTTGAGAGACACAAAATGTTATTAACGTAATTTTAAATCAGCCATTTTGTACGTTACAGCTTTCTTAATTGTTTTGTTCAATCTTGAGTTTTACCTTTTGTTAACGGGTAACATTATGTGTCAAGGATGATTTGTAAATGTCATCGTGTTTTCATTTCACGATTAACCTAGGTTAGCCCTTAAAACTATAGTATTAATATGTAAACCACATTTTTATTGGCACCTTTCCTTTCGAGATTCAATCTCGTTGAAAGACAATCACTTTCATGAAATCTCTTTCAGGATTTCAAGACTCAGAGCGCGCGTCTTAGAACGGTATGCTTCTTGAACAGCTTTTTTTGGGTCGAGATTTGTTTCATTGTTTTTATTTGATACTGAGTATAACACGATTACGTACCTTAAGAAGGAGTAGTTTTCATTTAAAAAGCACGCATTATTTCTATAATAGGCGAAATCTCGATCTCAAAAACTCGAAAACGAGATCTCGCTTGGTTGCCGGCGGAGACCTTGAATAGCTTAACTTGACACCAGACTAAGCACTATTATCCGATTATCTTGAGTTGTCAATCTCGACTCGAGATTGCGTTCTCTATCATGTGCCTGTAATTACGTCATTACCCGTACTCATAAAACAGGAACATATGAACGCTGCTTGGCGAGAGAAGTAGGTATTCCCTAATCCAAATCCCAGTACTAACTAATATAATAAATGCATATTTTAGTTTGTTTGTTTGTTACCTTTTCACGCCTAAACCACTGAACCGATCATCGTGAAATTTGCATATACGTTGTCAGGTGTACAGAAAAGGACATAGAGTACGAATCATAAAAAGTAAAAAACTGTTCCCGAGGGAAAGAACAATGACTTTCGGCTAGTATTTATTAAGCTAACAAAAACATTATCAAAATAAACAAATGAAAATCGCAAAACACGCAATTTTTGCACACAAAGTAATAAAAAATCAAAGGACACAGTACAGAAAACAACCAAAACGTCAAATCTTAACAACAATGAAACACAAAATGAATATCATGCGATTTTCAAACAGGGGTGGGTTATTTCTTTTTAGCATGAACTTCTTATGTTTTTTTTTAATTTTTTACCTAAAAAAAAAAAAAAAAAACGCAAATCACGATTAAGTAAAAAGTTTAAAGTCTCCATGGGCGTAGCGGTGAGAACAGGATGAGCTTCTAGGAGGTCGTCATCTTCCACGTCCAGTGGCGTCTCCCAGAAGCTCCTCAGCGCCTTTGGAAGTCCCAGGTACGGCACCACATCGTCGTCATCACTCGAATCGGAGTCTGCTTCGCTTCCTGTGTAATAAACAATAAGTAGGTAAAACATCTGTGGTTTAAAAAAAACATAACATAAAAAAATAAAAAATAAACTTTATCTTCAAGTCGGTCAAAAATATGTTACTGATCATTGTCCGTATTGTCGATACTGTGTAGAATTTAGCAAAAAACATGGCGTCCGTCACGTGACATAGCACCGAATGCCTGACCGTACAAGCGTACTCCGCGAGGCTCTTTTATTTTTTTCAATGTTTACATTTTTACATTTAAATAATTTCGCAAAAATACATCATATTTCACTATTTAAATGGCTTATACATACGTAGTAACGTATTTAAATCATGTTTAGAAAGACATTTTGTAGTCAATATTGTATTTTCTACTATTATCGAGTGAAAAAGTACAGCCATGACGCGCGAAATTCCTAACTGTTTTTGATGAATTTAAAAATTCAGTCCTAAATCTCTAACCATTACACAATGCTGCTATTAAAAACTGTTGATTACTTACCCGTCCACGCTGTTTAATCCTTGAAAGGTGTATTAAAGCCTTCATGGTTATTAATTTGGGTGTTGAAAATCCGAGTTTTGGCGCGAAATGAACGCGTCACCGTGGCCGTCATATTTGAAACATTCCGTGTGAAAACTGTCACGAAATGTTTAGCTTGGGTTTTGTATGGCTTGCCTATTCTATTGCCTACACTCTGATACAAGTTAGAGCAAGATAGGTGGCCGGACAGATAAAATATAGCGGTATTATGCTGGGTTGTCACACGCGTACTCGCGGAGTACGCGTACAGATGCCAACATTTTTTCATCGTACTCGCGGAGTACGCTGTACAGCCGAGGGGTTCACAAATAAACATAGGCGGACTTAATACTATAGGGCATTTTCTACTGGTTAACCTGTTGGTTATGCAGAGACAAACAGACGTAGATGCAATTTATAATGAAAATTGAGAAATACATATTTGTAACATAAACATAAACATAACATCACGCCTTGTTTCCCCGAAGGGTTAGGCAGAGGTATACCTGTACACCCACATTTCGCCAGTTATGTTTAAGTCCCATGTAATAGGGGGCGAGCCTATTGCCATCTACCGGGCACAAATCCAGACTCCGGGCTGCTACTGAGAAATTCCAGATAGAAAAACCCAATATCACTTTGCCCGACCTGGGAATCGAACCCAGGACCTCATGCTCAGCAGTAGCGATTGCGACCACTAGACCAACGAGGTCTAGTGTAAAATTTTTGTAAAGAAACGCATAAACCTATTAAAACTTTATATTGACCTGTCCGACGTGGCCAATAAAGGAATAGTCGTCGGCGAAAAAAGATTGACCAACCTGGGATTAGCCGACGATATTGTTCTGTTCTACGAGTATCTTCGGCAGCTGAATTAGGCGAAATTATTCTGATTATAGTATATATATATATGTATATTATATATAAATAAATCTACACACGTACTTGATAGAGATATTTTTTAAGTACTGTTACTACGAGTAGTAGTATGCCATTTAATCTTATGGACAACGAGTACACATTGTAGTTGTGACAAGCGGGCAGTAGGTACTCACATAACCTACTAAATCCAGTTACAACTACATAAAATGAAATGACAGGGATTTCCTTCCTACCATTACTCTCGTTTATGTTAACTATGTAGTGTAGAAAATTTACCACTAATAATGAATTTACCACATAAAGACGTATAATTTTATTTATAAAAAAACGAAATTACAAAAATATTAAAGTAAAGAAGTTAATGAAAAAAAAATTTTAAATAAATATAAAGAACATACCTGTCAACAACGTCAAACAGTTCGACTTATTGCTAGTCGTTGTAAATTTATTGCTATTTATTATAAATTTGAAGTGATTAATATGACAAAACAGATTTACTTTACAAAAAGTGGAACACAAACGTCATCTTAATCATTTAAAACAACACCTACTGCACTAAAATTTACCCACCTACTACTACACCTTACTTTTGTGCTGGATAAGTGGTGTGAAAGCAGTGCAAGGACTTTTTTACTAACAGCACCATCAAAACAGCAACTGACATTTGGACGCGACGCTGTCTCACGGCAACGGTTACCAGGGCTGCGCCAAAATGTCATACGGCGGCGCGGCGCGGCGCCCCAGGCTGCCAGCGCGACTGCGCCGCTGTCATTGTGCTTCAGTCAAGCAATTTTTTATATGTCATTTTTGTTATTTTAATGTTATTTTAGATTTTAAAGTAACCTTTATTGTGTGAACGAAAAGCCGTGTAAGCAATCTTTGTTTATTTATGCTGAACCTGCCGACAGTAGTGACGCCGTACGAAGCGCCAGTCAACCTGCCACATCGCTGGATACCCTAGTGAGATGCCCTCATTGTCCCCAAGCACGTTTTTTTAAAGGTGAACGAGGCTTGAAGGTACATTTGGGGAAGAAACATAAACCCCACAATGTGCCTTCATCATGCCCGACAGTACATACTTCCCTAACACCCGATTCACCTGCTCAATCCTTTTGGAAAACCCTTGCAACAGTTAAAACGTCAACTCCAGTTTTAAAGAGTGTTCCTCGTGGCGCGAGACCATCCGTGGCTTCCTGTTTAGCGCGTAGTATCCGCCTGGCCGTCCGAGAGAACTCTATAAGTGCTTGGGAGCAATTACTCACGTTCCCGTTTAGAATTCAACATGTGCAAAAAAAATTGGCAAATAAAAAAACGTTAACAGCACAAATAAATGAAAATTGGAACATTTCGGTCCTAAGTTTCGACCCTAAATTAACAGCGCCCCTCCCCCAAAGAGGTTTATTGCACCACGTGGAGTCTAAACTAGGCGAGGGTGATATCAAAGGTGCGGCTAGAATCATCTTTAGCAGCGATGTGGTTGCGCCGTACTCTCCAGAGACACTTAAAGCTCTGGGAGAGCAAACACACCCGCCCCGGCAGATGACCTCTCCTTCCCTGATCCACCCCATTCGGAATCTAACTCACTTGACATTACAGCTCAACAAGCATGCGCGGCTGTGTACTCCTTTGTGCCCTGCGCAAGAAGGATGGCGGCATTAGTCCCATTGCCGTAGGGTCCACTTACCGTCGTATCGCAGCCAAAATTTGCTGTGCTTTTTACAGCGAAACACTGGCCAGCAAATTCCAGCCCCTACAGCTGGGCTTTGGGTCTAAAGGGGGCTGTGAGGCTGTGGTACAGGCATTATCCACTTTCCTCAATAGTGCTAAAGGTGAGGTTATCCTTAAGGTTGACATTAAGAATGCTTTCAATTCCGTAAACAGGGACACCTTGTTGGCAGAAGTTCAAAAAGAAATACCCAAAATTTACAGTTTTCTATATCAATGTTACAGGTACCCCGCTAAATTACTTTATAAAGACAACCTTTTGAAATCAGCTGTTGGTTGCCAACAGGGTGATCCTCTTGGGCCAGTCATTTTTAGTTTGGCAATAAATCCAATCATTCGACAGCTAAATTCAAAATTCAACGTATGATATTTGGATGACAGCACCCTAGGAGGTGATGTAGACACAGTCATAAAAGGCTTAACTTTTTTTTAAGAAAAATTCAGTTCTATTTATTCCCGAAACCACTGACAGACAGACTGCCTTAGCAAAATTTTGTACCGTAGCACCAAATATCAAAATTACGGAAAGAGACTCTCTTCACCTCCTAGGGTCCCCAATTTTTGACGAATCCTTTCCAACTTTCGTTGAAGAAAAAATAAAAAAAATCAATGATGTCTCGGAAAGACTTTTCAAAATTAACATTCATTCGGCCTTCACACTCATTCGATACTGTTGTTTTGGACCAAAATTTACATATAACCTTCGCTCCACCCATCTGTGGAAACATCCACAACTTTTAGAAAAAGTAGACCAAATTATTAGAAACACACTAACTTCGATCCTAAATGTGGCCCTGGACGACCGAGCGTGGCAGCAAGCCACACTTCACATTAGCCTGGGAGGTCTCGACGTCCGCAAAATTTCAAGTATTAGTTTACCGGCCTTCCTCTCCTCGGTCCACAGTACTGATAAATTAACCAGGAATATTTATCTTCTTCACTGGTCGATTTTGAAGTACCGTGTTTGACCGATGCGTTGAACGCTTGGAAAATGGCTTGCCCCAATACGGTTTTCCCCGACAACCCGTCCTCCCGGAGACGGTGGGACGTGCCGCTCTGCAGTATTATACGGAATACCCTAATAAACACGTCACCTAATACTGTTGAGCGTGCCCGTCTGCTGGCTGTGGGAGAATGGGAGTCAGGCTTGTGGCTTCAGGCGCTCCCGTCATCCACCATAGGCACAATGATGGATGACTCATCGTTTCGGCTCGCTACATGTCTCCGCTTGGGCGCACCTTGTGTTGCTCCGCATCGGTGTCACTGCGGTGAAGCTGTCGATAGTCTCGGGCACCATAGCCTGTCCTGCTACAGGAGCGCAGGTCGCATAGCACGGCACGCCAGCATCAACGATATTATTCGTCGAGCCCTTGTCACCGCCGGTATACCTGCGGTTTTAGAACCAAACGGTTTGGTACGTGACGATGGAAAGAGACCAGACGGTATGACGTTGTTGCCTTGGAAGATGGGTAGGCCTCTGGTGTGGGACGCAACCTGTGTCTATACCCTTGCTCCATCTCATGTTCCTAGCACGGCGAGCTGTGCTGGCGCTGCTGCTGCGGCTGCTGAGACCCTCAAGAGGCGCAAATACTGTAACCTTATGGGTTACTACAGTTTTGAGCCGTTTGGGGTCGAAAAGCTCGGGTCATGGGGCCCGAGTGCGCGTCTCCTTTTTAGACAAATTTCTCACCGACTAGTCGACAATTCACGTGACCAGAGGGCTGGATTGTTCTTTGGCCAAAGTATTAGCATTCCTAATCAGCGTGGCAATGCTGCCAGTCTTCTGGGCACGTTTCCAGATGACAGCGATGCGGACGAGTACTTCGACGCCTGAGTGTTTTATATTAATTTGTACAGGTAGTTAGTTATTTAGTAATTTAATTTAGTTATATACATGTTGTTATGTTTTAATTAATATCTATCTCTTATACAATACACATCGAAATAAACAAAATAAAATAACACTATAAATAAATTGCAGATAGTTTTGTCAATATTTTTTATCTTAAATAATAAAAAAATGATTATACGAGAACTCAACCACCCTCAACACCCGATTAACTCTGACCTGACAATATTCCACCTATAACCGGATATTAGGTTAATGTAGCCCTCACTGAAATGAAAAACTATAGATCATGTGGTGAAGATGGTATTACTTACAGAATCACTGAAAATAGGCGAACCTATTCTCCTTCCATACACCACCCGGCTCTTTAACAGCATTCTGCACTCTAGTAACTTTCCTAAAGATTTTTGTCACTCTAATATTATGCTGCTACACAAAAAGGGGAATAAATCAGATATTAATAATTACAGACCCAATAGTTTAATATCACATATCTACAAATAATTACCAAAATAATAGAAAATCGCATATCTGCCGAACTATATAAACATCAACCTCCAGAGCAAGCAGGTTTCCGGACCGGTTTTTCTACGACAAATCATTTGCACGCAGTCAACCAACTTATAGAAAAAACATCAAGAATATAAAATTCCTTTATAGCTCGCTTTTGTTGATTACTCCAAAGCTTTCGACAACATTTCACACAATTCCATTTTTGACGCCATATGCAACCAAAACCAGCGGCGGTACTTTCATAGAAGCCAAAAAGCCCGTTCTGGCGCTACTCAATGCGTTCAAATGCGCCGTCTCGCTCACACTAGTCGGCTTCAAATCTGGTTTGCCTCACCTATCTTTGTCTACCAGTTTTTGCCTACAAATTGCTATAGAAACGTTTATATTTATTGATTTATTGGTAAGTATATAGAAGCAGATTACTATGAAATTAGAAGCCCGGATTTGACAGGCATTACTTTCGCGCAAGTGCTCAACCGCGCTCACCGCGTGAAGTGAGTTGCGAGCTTTGGAACGCGAACGTACGCGCGCAATACGTGTTTGCAACAACTCAATTTGTTACTGTTTTTTTTTTAAAGAGCATTTTCTAGATCCTAGGTGCTGTGGTTATGATTTAATTTTATTTTTTTAAATGATGTGATAGTTATTGCGGCGATGTCATTCCCTATGATTTTGTAAGTGAATAGGGATCTCTTTATATCAAATTGTGAATTCGGAAACTGTCGTCGATGGAACGGTAAAACCTGAAAACCTAAATACATTGAGTTTCCTGATACTAAGTGACTTTACTTCACCGCAACCTTCCTCAAATTATTGTATGTATTTCTGCGTAATGCATACGGTAAAAGAGTATTGAATCGATAAATTAGAGTCCATCTAGCGGATTTCGATTGTTTTTGCATGTGACAAGCGAATTATGAATTTAGGTAAATAGCTCCGGCAACGCGATGTGATAATGCGCATTAATTAATATAGATGGCGCCTATGACAGTTACGTACTTGAAGTATTATAAGAATGTTTATGGTGATGCCGCGTACTCTGCCCAACAGCGACGACACACGCTTGCGTCTTATTGCGTAAAAGTCATCCGTACGCCCTTCGGCAAACATCGCGGACGCACTGCAGAACCGCGGCAACCGCAACAACATCCTGAAGATGTTATTGTATTGTACCCGCAGAGAGCTGCACCCTAATTGCGTAATACATAATCAATCGGAATCTGAATCGTTTTGAAACAGATTGCTAATCCATTGCTTCTTAAGTTCGATAAAAATTCTGCTCAACAATATATAGAACGCAATGAATGTTCTTGAACCGTCAAAATCAAACAGATTAGTCGTAATCGTTTACGAAAATTTGTTACGCAATTAGGGTGCTGTTTGCCTTTTGAGTATAAATAACCCACAGGCTGCTCGTGTTTGGCAAAATGCTTTGAATAGCGCTAACTTGACTTCAGATGAGCAACGGGCAAACCTGCGAGCCAACATTTTACCCCGGACCACAACTCCGCGTTCTGCGTTCAATTCGAAATATGTAGCTTTTCGTACCAAAATTATAAAAATAGTGGCCATTATTTTAGGCCCTAGACCCCTAGGCACGCCACTGACCAAAACATTGCAGAAAATTGATGAAATGTTGCGTAATATATTTAAATATTAAATCAGCAACATTTACAAAAATAGTACAGCCGCAATTAAACTTGAAACCACGGGTTCCAAATTTAAAATAGAGAAAGGAGTCAAACAGGGCGACCCGCAATCTCTTAAACTGTTCACCAAGTTATAACTTTGCATCCAGGTGAGGCATATTGAAGCTGTTTTCAGCTATTTGATCTTTATTAGGCCCGTCCTACTATCTGACTGCTTTAAATTGACGACGCGAAAAATAATTTTCGTTCATCGACTTACAAAATTCAGACATATTTTTCTTCACGTAAAACTAATTAAATTTTTATCTCTTATTTTTCATCAAAATCTACGTTGGTCTCAATTTCAATCGATACCTATCTGCCTTACCTGTATTCTCGAATCTCGCGAGCTCGAGTCCCGTTTGGTAGTAGTAATTCCAGGCTTTCACTCTTTTTTCAGTCGAAAAACACGTTTTTTGACCAAATTTCAATTTTTTTGTTGAGGTATAATTTCAGTAACACCTTGTATCGCTAGCTCGCGCGGAGACGTGTCTTTTGACACCTCGCACTTGCGCCTAGCCCATATAGAACATCAAAAAATTGAGGAGTTGAGGTTGGGGGTGAAGAACCGTTGAAGGACGAGGAACCCCTACATGTGCCACGTCATCCTGTAGGTGTTCCCTACGGTCTGGCAGAGGCTAACTATGACTGGTCGCGTGCACATCGACTTACAGCGAGTGCGAGTGCAGGACCACTGGTGCAGTGCACTCGCTGTCTGCGACTTGGCCACAGCCGGAAACTGTTATTAATTGGCTAAGTCCAGTTAGCGTTTCCAGGAAGAAGAAACTACAATGTTATTGTTTTCGTAATTAATTTGCAGATTATTCAAACTACAAACGTCACCAGAAACAAAAAAAATACCATTCAGTAAAAGCAAATTGGAAGCAATTTTTATGAGAATTTGGCCCAATTAAATGCAGACATCAAATTTAACTTAACCAAAATTAGAGTCAAACTTACCTTACCGTTGTGGTCAAATAAGCTCTTTGATACTAAGAAGGAGTTCAACTCCTTGAGAAGCTGCATTAGAAGCGCGGCATCAGTAGAGATGGCGCAGGTTGTCGAGCAGTGCCTCGAACAAAAAGGGAAATTTTATGAGCTCAAGGTGGTGAATGCAAAGGTCGAGGGCAGTAAACGCCTTAGAGAGAAGAAGAACAAACAAAAAGCAAAAGCAGTTGTATTTGAAAAAGCATCTCTGAGTCTGCAAGGATTAACACAAAGTAATCAAGGACAAACACTTCATATTAAATTGGCAGTAAAAAAATATTGTAGAATAGGGAATAAAACCAACAAATTAGAATAAAACATCATGTCTATACAAAGTTTAGGAGATATCGTCGTTTTAATCAGAGGTGTAGTTTTCACGCCGGACCACCCAGAAGTAGCGTGACGTATGCGAATTTTTCGCCAAAATGGCCGCGACACATGAAAGGCTATTGTATATATATATATTAGGATAGCCATATAATAAACACAGTAAAAATAAGATATAGGTTAGGAATCTTTAGGTATTAGCATAGGTAGACTCAAAAAATAACAAAAAAATCAAATACAAGAGAAACATAGCGAATTATAAGTTAGAAGGTATGTTTAGGTGATAACTTTTTAGAAAATCATTATAACTAGGTACGTGATGAGAAAAAAAACAAGATGAAGTATGGCAACTGCTTCCAGGAACTCTCCTCTTCCTAAAATAGGATTGGAAAAAAATAACAATAAAAGAACGACTACGATCAGAACACATTGACAGACAAGGTGTCTGATCATGTCAGAGGGACACTGAGCAAAGGCAGGAGTGGGTTTGAGCCGGTAAGAGTCCGGCACTGCCCAGACTGGCTCCACCTGCCCAGACTGGATGAAGACCAGTTTCCCCGTCTTCCAACGAAGTGGGAACTGGCCCCCTCCAAGCATGCGCTTAGGAGCCCTTTTAGTCGAGGCCCAAGAGCCTCCAAGGCCAGAACCCAGGCTTTTGCAGGTAAGATGTCGGGTCCTGGGGCGGTATTTGCGTATGTACCGCCACTCTCAGCTTTACCTCTGTCACCTCCGAAGCAGCATCATCGTCGTCGTCGGCGGTGTGGTCCGCATCCGGCACCGCAGTAGGTGGAGTTATGGGCGGGGGAGTGTACTCCCTTCGCAAAGGGAACAGAGCGCTCACTACGTCCTCCACGAGCTGAGACCGGAGACTCGCGTTAGAGTGGGAGTCCATGGGCGGAGTTTATCCCGCATCATTTTGTAGGGGCCTCCCCACGGGTCCCTGTTCAGAGTCTCCAGCGACTCTTCGCGGGCTAGAGCTCTGGCCCGCAGGATCTACGCTCGGAGGGCGGTCTTCGCCACTCTGGACCCCTCGTACAGCTGCGCCTGAATGGCTTCCAAATCCGGAGGGCGGATACGAAGCCTGCGGCACCTGGTGTACAGGTGTCGTGCAGCCACGCAAGCCTCGCGCAAAGCCGTCAGCTCCAGCGACCAGCAGCACACCTGGTACCAGGCACGTCTGGGCTGGACCCGGGGCATTGCCACGTCACATATTTCGGACATGGCCTTCCGGAACCACTCCGCCTCGTCGTTGATGTCAGCAGGCCTGTCCGCTGGTGACGTCCAGGCCTACACGGTCGAGGCCTCTAGGAGGAGCTCCCGGTCCAGTTGCTTCAGCGTCCACTACGGACCACTCGGGGCCTGTCGGACCAGCGCTTTCGAGTTCTGGGCGGAGACGTCGAAACGGATGTACAGGTGGTAGGAATAAGTCTCCACCCCCTCCATGACGCGCCAGTCAATGACGTGCGGCGACTGAGCGGGGCTGGTGAACGAAATGTCCACCACTGATTCACCCCGCATCCGCATACAAGTTGGGACAGAACCCCGGTTTATGACGACCAGGCCTGTCTCCAGAGCCCAGTCCTCCACCATCCTACCCCACGTGACCGTGACCGGGAACCCCAAGCCACGTTTTTGGCTTTGAAGTCCCCGAGGACGAGCACGGGGAGGGCGAGGACGACTCTCAACTCCGCGTTCGGTTCGGGGAGAAGTGTGCCCCTTTTTTATTAGTTCCCGTGGTGGAAAATCCTCATGGATGTCCTCCACCTACGGTGGGGCGGGCGGAGGGGTCTGTCAGACTCTTACTGACTAAAAACCACCCCGGTGTCCCATCTCACACCTACGTCGGGGTCGCAGGAACATATGATTCTTCCGCAACCCCGGCTGGTGCCGGCTGTCAGGTCAGACGCCCAGATCGGCGCTCCGTAGAACGCCATGGATCGCACGACCCCCATATAGAGCAATCTACAGGTGGCGCTCGGGCCCCTCAGATTGGGAAGCAGCGATGCCAGCGCCCCGGCCGCGCCCAACAACTTGGGCGCCAGCCGCCGGAAGTAGGGTCCGAAGTCCCACCGGCTGTCGAGCACCAATCCCAGATATTTCATGGTGTGCTCGACAGCGATCCGGACCCCCCCCGACCACAATGTGTAATCCGGCCGGCGCCGCCCGCCGGAGGCCATGAAACACCATGGCCTCCGACTTGTTGAGGGCCACCTCCAGGCCGAGGCGCTGTATGCGGCTCACCGTCAGTGAGACCGCCGCCGTCGCGAGTAACGCTGCCTCCCTGTGCGAACTCCCCCGGGCCGTGACCAGCGTGTTGTCCGCGTAACACGTCAGGTCTACGCCCGGCGGGAGCTCGCCCCTCAGCACCCAGTCGAACCCGATGTTCCACAGTTGCGGTCCTACAACCGATCCCTGTGGAACACCGCACGACACCTGGCGCTGGTTTCCGCCATCACGTCCCATGTAGGTGACACACCTCCCGGCTAAGTAAGCCCACGCGATGCGGCGGAGGTAGAGAGGCACGCGGTGGTACCGCAGTGCCTCTCTACCTCGTACTCTCTACTCTGTCTACCCGTATGCAGCTCCAGGGCAGGGTGTTGAAGGCGCTGGAGATGTCCAAGGACAGCGCCACCACCACCCCGCCCCGGGACACTGTTTCCTCCGCCAGGACTCTCACCCTGGACACAGCGTGGATGGTAGAGCGCCCATGCCGAAAGCCGAGCCTAGAATCAGTTCTATTTTTAATGTTAATGTTGACGTTCAAAAGTGCCTTTTTATGGGCCTATTTGAAATAAATTGTTTGACTTTGATTTTGAACCATCCAGCTGAAGCCCTTTTGCGCCATAAGTCTTATCACATACTGCAAGACTACCCTCATTAAGCCAATTACAGCTCCGCTAAATGGCACTACAAACTGTAGGTAAATAAAGGACATAGACAGACAAACAGACATCCCAATTAAACCGTACTTTGTAGTTTGTGTAACTTTCTCAAGATTTATCCAGCAATTAGTAGTTTGAAGTTTCACTCAGCCGACGGATTACCGAGTTTCTTTTAAAACTGTTATGGATACAAAGTTTTTTTGTTTTTTTTTTGTGTAATCGTTCCTTTTGTGGCTAGCTTATGATGTTGTTATGTTTTAAATTATTGAAAATTACAAATTTTGAGTCAGGGCCAAACAAATAAACAACGATAATCAATTAACTAAAATTAATCAAGCTACCGTATTTAACGTGACGCTGACTCAAACTGTGTAATTTACACTAATTTAGGAGCTTAGAGTAAAAGTTGTTTTCTTTTGAGTTTATTTTTTCATCGGTAATTTTTTTTTAAGTTTTTTTTTCTCTTTTCATTTTCCTTTTCAAATAAGAACTTATTTGTTTTTTTTTATTAATTAGGTAAGGTCTACCAAAAACTGCTTACACTACTAGGTACTACACTAGGTAATATATTTAAAAGAAATGCTATTAAAACTTAAAGTATAACAATTAGTTAAAAGTAAACACCACATGACCAACATAAAATTTTCTTAATTGACAGCTTGAGTCCATGTCAAAACAAGCAAAACAATACTTAATAATACTAGACTACGGAAAAATACAAAAATATCCGCATATTAGTATGTGCTATAAATATAAAGCACCCCATAGGCTTCACAACAAATCGGACAAACGGTTAAGAATTTTAGCTTTCAGTTTAGTTATGGAATCAAAGTGAAAATCGATTAGAGTGCTATAACTTGAGCGGTTTACTAGGAGCTACTGAAGAGTTCCACTTTCACGTCTTGGTACTATCATCAGATCCTTCTTACTATGCCTAATCTATTGGACTTGTCAAAACAGATAATATGAGCACAAATTTGAGAGGGTTACTAGTAGCCACTGAAGAGTTCCACTATTCACCTCCTGGCTCCATCATCCGACCCCAATCTATTAAACTCGTCAAAACGAAGCATATCATATCATAGGAAAGATCTGTATTTGTTAAGCGTTCACCTCCTCTGAATATTTTTTTTTTTAATCAGTGAAAGGATTTAAGGATTTTAAAGTTGATTTTTCCTTATTATTTTGAACTGTTTAACTCATCTGAAATGTATTAAAATTGAACACAAGGGGTGGTCAATTTAAACATACTTCAGATGAGTTTAGTATTAAAGTTTGAATGGCATCTCTGATATCTTGAGCAGAAAGGCTTCCAGTATTTACAGGTAACTTTTTACATTTATTTATAAACCTTAGAATGTATGACATTACAGATTCCTATTTTTTTTACTGGATGATTTTGTGAATATCGGTAACAAATTAATATGCTTTAATCGAAGAATTGACTGTTGAGTAACATTTATATACAAATCGGGCGATTTGACATGACACCTGGCTCGGAACTACAAGAGATATTTTGATTGAATGTTTAGGAACTTGTTATGTCAAAGTACCTATAATAAGATAAGATATTAAACAAAATATAGTTATAACTATATCTATTTTTTTTACAACTTATACAACAAACCTCATTCGAGCCAGGTGCCATATTAACTTGCCCGAGTTGTACATATCATCATATTTCTCTTTTTTTGTCTTAACAAAGGAGAATATTGTTCAGTTATACTCGTAATTATTAAAATTTTGTAAATTATCTGGTCCATGCCACCACATTTAATTTTTGCGTAAGTTATGTAAAATTACTAATGAATTCATAGAAGCCTTTGCCCTGGAGTGTGACAATAACAGTCAGTTTTGTTTTTAATGTGAATCACAGTCTCTGGACAAGATATCTGCTTGATTATATGATCCAGGTGTGTACATAATGTTATATTCACAACTTATATTATTAATTATCCAGCCATAACATATTATTTGTAAACTTAGAGATTTCATTCAATCGATTACCCATATAAGCAGGTAACTTAATGCTATTAGAAGAACTTGACCAACCTAATACTATTTTAAAACCAAAAAATAAATTAATCGTTTTTACTTTCAATTAAAATTTAGTAAATTGAAAATCTTATGTACAACTTTAGCTAGCAATAATGCGCCGTTTAATTTTAGATTCAGCATATTTAACTTTGAATGTAAAGGAGCGATACGCGACTTTGAACATAATAAGTATACGTGATATGTACTTTCTTCTTATACCTTTATATGTATACAACAGCCGTTAACAGTCATTGATGCATAACAATACCCAATTAGCTCCACACAATCATATTAAGGTAAATCTTCATGTGAATAATTGCAAATAAAGATTTACTTTAATATCAGATATATTATAAATCTCTACTTGAAATGAATGCCATGCTTTTGCTAATTCAACAGGAATTGACTGATCCCAGCCTAGGTTACAGCGCCAGATTTTTTGCTTTAATAATTACTAGGCTCTAACTATCAGAGGACCAGCAAAACTCAGAGGATCAAACAGCCTACTGACTACGCTCAATCCTGTTCGTTTTGTCGAGACAACGATATCTTTTGGTGAAGACACTTCTAAACCATTGAGTTTGAATATGTCTTCCGTGAGCTCGTACAAAAGGCCAAGTGCCTTTGTTATGAGACACTCCCAGTCTAAGTCTATCTGTTTAAAAACTAACTTATCAGCAAGTAATTCTGATAATAAACTCTTTAAACTTCGAACAAAAATTTGAACACCATTTATGTTCAAACCATAATTTCTTAATTGCAAAAGATCATTAAGTTCTTTTCTTAACTGCAAGACGTCTTGAAAGCTGTTTGCACAGATACATGTTATAACGATAGGAATTATGTAATATAGAAATGGAAGTTAATGACTATTAAGCCCCATAAGTGTTAGCCAGTTCAATCAGGCATTGTATCAGTAAATAGGCAAAACTTGTAAAACCATAAGTTATAGTTTTTAATTGTAAGCTCTTCATGTAAACACATTATTTATCTGTACTTTCACGCCATAGTTTATTTAAGAGATCCCTATGATCAAGATGCACATTAATCTATATGTAAATAATTAATACTTACATTAGACATAATAACATATTTATATTCTCAACATAACATTAATATTTCAAACAATGGATTTTGTTTTACGGGCTCGTTGCATAACATATCATTTAAACTAAATACCTTTAATCTTTGCAAGATAAAAACACATAAAACGTCGCGTCGACAAGACGCTGCTTTGATCAAAATGTTGCCTACAACTTCTATTAAACTTAAAGATCTAACACATTTTTTTTTTACTTTTTAGAGATTTTTACCTGGGTCGGGGGGTTTTTTTTTTAATTTAACTTTTGTTTCCAGCTTTTTAAACTTATACTAATAGTAGACACGCTACTAGCGACATGTGCCTCGCTTAAATCTGAGCAGCTGTATGAATGTTTTCTACAGTAAAGCTGGTTGCAAAATCCTCATTTCTCTTTGCTACTCTATCAACGGACCTTGGTCACCATCTCTGTATAACCCATTCTTTGAGACCATTCCAATGAACACAAAGACGATACTTCTGCTGTATGTTGGTAAAGGAGTTGAGTATCCTTTCTAAAGTCAATAATTGATTTATAAATAGTTATGTGTCCCCCGGTCTCGTTTTCGACGACAACGTTTTGTAACGATACTGTCATTATACAGTAATCAATCTAAAACAACCACAGTTAAAAATAAAAAGAAATAACGTATCGTCTTTGAAATCCTATCATCCTACTCCTACTACGAGTATTATAATAATAATACCTCAAACGCGAAAGTTTGTGAGGATGGATAGATGGATGTTTGTTACTCTTTCGCGCAAAAACTACTGAACGGATTTTGATGAAACTTAACAGCTAAATAGCTTATACATCAGTATAACACATAGACTGTAGTTTATAAAGATTTTATATGATTTGTCCATGATATAATGATAGGCATAAGGTAAGTTGGAAAAAACCCAGCCCTCTGAGAGCAATCTTGTCGTGCGCTGCCTAAGCCGTATCGTATTCGTGTAGACGTGTACACGAAGATAATGTATCGTGGGATTGTTTGTCATAAATAATTCAAAAAAAAAGTCCGCGACAGAATACGTCTACCTTTTACGTGTAAGCTAATATAGCCAAAATAGTGAGCCATAAATTAATTGCTTTTTGTTTTTACAGTACACATTTTAGAGTATTTAGTTAATTCTCATCAAAATACCTTTATCGCTTTTGGTGTTTGATGTAGATAAACTTTGTCTTTTAGGTACACTTATTAATTTGGACGGATGCGATGGTTCAAAAGTTAGCACTATAAGAACGGCGGACAACGCAGATGGTGCGCAGAGCTGTGATGTTTCACTGCTAATCCGCTGAACTGTGTTTGAAGCCTGGGGAAGAACATGGGCAACTTTTCACCAACACTCCACATGGGCGAAGCCGCGGGCGGAAGCTAGTAAGAAAGAACGTTAAAAAAGTCCGTATTCTAATGTTATGTATCAAATTTACTGCATTATTTGTATATCACTGAAACAATTTATTTGTATTATTTTTGTAATATTTATTTTCTTAAAGGCAAACAGGCGCGACGCTACATCGCGACACAAACTCCGCCATCGCGTGACATGCGGTGCCTTCGTGTCGTACTGTCGCGTCGCGCCAGTGTAAATGAATCTTGAATTGCAAAGTAATGTTGCCCACACGTAAATTAATGCTGACATCGTAATTGAATTACACAAAGAAAATGCTTCTAGTTGATGTATCAATGAACGCAATACTTTGACTCCTTGAAAAGATATCAATGGATGAGATCAATGGAGATATGTGTGGTACTTGTGAGTGATCGGATGGACGCTGATGGGTTGTCCGGTCCATGTTATCTGGAGAGTTAACTGGTCGAAGGGACGCCTATTTCAGTTGTCCGGGTCAGCTGCTAGAGGTTAAGTTTGTGGTTTATTAAACTTTGCAATATATGTCTGTGATGGACGAGCGTCCATAGTAATGTATATACCAGTTTTATTCTCATTACAGAAAAATGAGCCAGCGGCAACTTATGAGTATGAAGACGCACAAGGACGTGCAAATATAAGTCTGGCCGTGACGGTGGCGCTTCAATAATTATTTAGATTTCATAGATATCGCTAATAGTTTAGAGTGTCATGAACATGAATAATCTGTGTCTGCTACGTCACATCCGATGAGGCGAAGATTTGCGGGCAGTATGATTTGAGACTCGATCGGCATCGCACAGGCGTGCTACGCGTTCGGTGGAATGTCATAATCGTGCTAACTATTTTTATCATTTTATTATTTAATTTTACAGAAAGCTTACAGACTAATAACACAAATTAAAAACATTCGTAAGTTAAAAAAATGCTAATTACAAGCTTCCACATGTATACATCTAGTTATAAGAACTTTGTGTTGACTGAGTATATGTAAACAGTGATTTGCAAACAAAGACAAAAAAAAAACAAGGAGATACATTAAAAAAAGTTACTCGAGTCGTGCAACATCAAAAAATTAAAATAATATACGAGCACCTACATACTCGTAACATTCCATTTTCATTGGATACTATTTAGTAGTTATTCATGACTATCCCCAAAAGATTCTCTATTCAGGATCTTTCTAATACTGTGCGCGCTGGTGCAAAATATGTCGATATTCATTTAATATCGCTGACTAGTGCCGAATCCTTTTATTTTACCCTTTACTTTTACACACGCTGTCTACATATCTGTATCTACTTTCTTAACGCAAAAATGCTGGAAGAGATTTGTTTAGAAATAAGCATCACATTTGTACCAATTTTTTTGTTCTTCTTGTCTGTTTATATAATGTCATTGTGTGTAAATAAATAGTTTAATAAATAAAGAAATAATATTTTAAAACTTGAAGAGCAACAGTGACATTAGGACGCGGCGAGTGTGATGGTGTTATAAAAGTAAACTAAATACTTTCATAAACTCACGCCTTCTTTCGCTGCAAATAGGCAAAAACAAGTTAGTATGTTATGTCCATAAGTAGTATCCCCTAAACTCAACTCTAGTGTGTCTAGTGTCTTGCTTAACGCGAACTTAAAGCGATTCCTTGCTGTTGGTATGTCAAGACGAATGGAATCGAAATTGGAATTCCTAAAGACAAGACTACTTTGTTCATAGTTTTGTAATGCGGACATTCAGAGAAATATTGTCATGGTTCATTTTAGGAATTTTGGTGTTGTATGAAATAAATACAATGCTTTTTTATTTTTAGCACAACTAAAAGAACTCAGCAGCAGTTGTTCTCAGCCCTAAGCCCTAAGCGACCGTGCGTTTATAAAAAACTTACTGACTAACCAAGTCTTACGAACTGAAGCCGTATTATATCCTATATATAACAGGGATCGTCGGCACAACATTATTAGCTACAGTCTCCGCAAAAGCCCTCCTCGTCTCGAAGTCAGCAAGCTTCTCTACATTCAACCGTTTTGCTTTGCTCTGACTGGCTCGGCAAGGGCGACGAAGGCGGAGACGCAACCTAGCAATGACAAGTCTATGGTCCGTCCAGCAATGTGCACCACGCATAACACGGGTAACAAGGACCTGGGACACGTCTCTTTGTCGTGCGATAGCATAATCAATGAGATGCCAGTGCTTAGATCTTGGGTGCATCCATGTCGTTTTGTGCTTAGCAGCAAGGCGGAACATAGTATTTGTTACTGCGAGCTGATACTGAGCACATAAACTTAGCAGCAACTGGCCGTTGGAATTCATGTTTCCAACTCCATGCCTTCCTAGAACCTTAGGCCAGGCTTCATAGTCTCTGCCTACCCTTGCATTAAAGTCTCCCAAGACCAAAATGCTCTCTCTAGGATGTATCCTCTGAAGGCACTGTGAAAGTTCCTCATAAAATTTACACTTAATGTCGTCAGCACTATCCAGAGTCGGCGCATAAATACTGACCACATTAAGGTAGTTATGGCCACTTAAGTGGAGGCGCAAGGTAGTGATGCGGTCCGAAATGTGAACAGGACATTCCTGAAGATTCTTGGCGATGTGATTTTTGACCGCCAATCCGACTCCCGACCGCCTCGGTTCAGAAGCGGAGGTCCCTTTCCAATACAAAGTATAGCCACCGCCATGTTCGATCAGTTCACCTTCGTCAGCCAGATGTGTTTCACTGATAGCAGCCACATCAACATTATAGCGACGAAGTTCCCGAGCTACGATGGCAGTTTTACGTTCCGGGCAGTTGTTAGCATCACGGTCAAGCAGAGTCCGCACATTCCACGCGCCAAATGTCAAATTATGTGATAAAGATGGTGTAATATACTTATTTTTATTATATTGATTCTGTTTGGGAAATTCTGTCGTCGTCAATACTGGATGCCGCAGCTGCTACTGTAGGTGTAAAACCTCAGCAAAGGGAAGACTGGTTTGACGAAAATGACAGAGTCCTGATGGAAGCAATTGCCAAACACCGAGCTTTGCTTAAGAACAACGAAAGTAGTGCTGTGATAAAAGATAGTGATCGGGAGTTGCGCAAACTCACGAGAGAAGCTAAAGACAAGTGGTGGGGGGAAAAGGCGCAGTATATGCAATGGCTTGCTGACAGTCATCAAATTGGAGAATTTTATAATGAGGTTCGTAAACTCCTGGGTAACTCCAATTTTGTCAAAGTACCTCTGAAGTCGCTTGATGGTAGCCTTCTGAAAAGCAGGGATGAAGTGCTTAGGCGTTGGTCAGAACACTTTGATAATTTACTTAACGTGGATCGAACTGCAGATCTAATATGCATTAGTGATCTACCTCAACTCCAAGCAGAAAAAGAGCTAGATGATCCCTTATCTCTGGACGAAGTTGTCTGTGCGACAAAAGAACAGCAAAACAAACGTGCGGTTGGCTTGGACCTAATACCAGGTGAGCTGCTAAAATGCGGTGGTACTGAGTTGCACAAACTGGTCTGGGAACTATTTGTTCGCATGTGGGAGGAGGAACAAGTTCCCAAGACATTTAAACTCTCGCGCATTAGGGCCCTTTATAAGAACAAGGGTGACCGAGCAGATTGCAATTCTTACCGCGGCATTTCACTCCTCTCAGTCCCCGGAAAGGTTTTCGCCAGAGTGTTGCTTAACCGCCTAAGGAAACTATCAGAAAAGATCTTGCCAGAAACGCAGTTCCGTTTCCGACCGGATAGGGGTACTTGCGAGGCAATCTTCGCAGTTCGACAGCTAGAGGAGAAGAGCAGAGAGCAAGGCAGACCTTTGCTTTGTCGACCTGGAAAAAGCGTTTGATAGCGTTCCTCGTGAGGCCCTCTGGATAGTGCTGCAAAAATTGGGATGTACGGAGAAGTTCGTAAAACTTGTGCGTCTCCTGCATGATGACATGGAGTGTTGTGTAGTGGCGGAGGATGAGCAGTCGCAGTTCTTTTCGGTTACCTGTGGCGTGAAGCAGGGCTGCGTTTTGGCCCCTACTCTCTTCGCCCTTTATTTTGCAGTGGTCATCCGTGAAGCCCTTGCGATATCTTCAGAGGGTGTCCGGCTGCGTTTTCGAACAGATGGCAGTCTTTTCAAATTATCGAGACTAAAGGCAATCACAAAAGTGTCTCTTGCACATATTGAAGAAATTATGTACGCAGATGACCTGTGTTTTGTGGCAGAATCCCCAGAAGGGCTTCAACAGCTTGTTACGAACCTTCACGAGCAGTGTTCTAAATTTGGCCTAAAGATCAGCGTCAAAAAGACAGAAGTTATGTCTCTGGACGTTCATGGAAATGAGACACTGAACATTAAGCTTGGAGAAGACGTACTGAAGCAGGTTGAAAAGTTTCGATATCTGGGGAGCACATTAACATCTAAGTGTGACCTTGATGCCGAAATCAACAGCAGAATCAATGCTGCTGCTGCAGCTTTCGGTAAATTGAATGCCAGGGTCTTCTGCTCACACGACTTAAAGCGCGCCACAAAAATATCGGTATATATGGCTGTTGTGCTACCTAACATTTTATACTCTGCTGAAACATGGACACCGTACCGACGTCACATTAAACAATTGGACCGATTCCATCTCAAATGCCTCCGTTCAATCCTTAACGTCCATTGGTCTGATCGAGTGCGCAATACGGAAGTATTGAGACGAGCTAATGTGGGAGGTATTGAGGCGTACCTCATGAAAAGGCAACTTCGGTGGTGCGGCCATGTGACACGCATGTCGGAGCAGAGAGTGGCGAAGCGCATCCTTTATTCGGAGCTTCAGGAGGGCAAGCGGAAGCATGGCGGGCAACTCCTAAGATTTTGTTAGAATAGGTCAATGTATTAAGTACTTTTTAGTTAGCAACATTGTTACGTATATTATAATGATAAAAAGTAAATAGTTGTCATTGTTCAATTGTTAATGGAGCCTTAGAATGGTCGTGATAATAAAAGTATTTTAGTCTGTAAAACCTGTTGTTTTGCTTCAACTTTATCAGGTTATGGGCCCAGACACATAATCCTGTATCTCTGAGCAAAACAAAGGGCCGGATACTGCTTTCGTCGAAAAATACTGTTGGCATCTTCGCGGAATACGCGTGAGGTTTGGCTAGCAGGAAGGAAAATTACTTGATTCGTCAAGGACAGGACGAGCAGGAAGTAAGCACGACGATGGAGGACAACTTAAGAACTCCTGGTTTGCATATAAAGCTGGAGGGAGTATCAAATTGGAATGTGTGGAAATTTCAATCTGTCATTCTATTACGGAGTCAAGATTTACTAGATGTGGTAGAAGGGAAAAGTGTAAAGCCGGAGGCGGCGGCTGTTAAGGAAACATGGGAGAAAAAAGACGCAAGAGCCCAAACATGGCTTGTGACAAGAATGTCAGAAAACGCGATGATACATATTATAACTTGTACTACGTCCGCGGAGATGTGGAGGAAACTGGCTAGTGTCTATGAACAAAAGTCTGAAACTAGCATACATATCGTACAACAACGTTTCTTCCAATATAAGTACGAGGAAGGCGCAGAAATATCTGTATTTTTGTCTAAAATTGAAGAATTGAAAAACCAGTTAAAACAGATGGGAGAAGATATTTCAGAAAAATTCGTCATCACAAAGGTTTTGATGTCGCTTCCAGAATGTTACAAACATTTTGTGTCCGCGTGGGAGTCAGCGCCGGATGATAAACAAACATACGATAATCTCGTCGCTAGACTATTGATAGAACAGGAACGATTAAAAGAAAGAGGGGAGGTGTCCCGGCAATCATCAGCTTTTGTTGCTAACAAAATAGATAAGAGTAACGTAAAATGTTTCAAGTGCAACAAAATGGGACATTATCAAAGCGAGTGTCGGAGTAACATAAACAACCGTAATGCCAGTTCGACAGGTTCAGCTAGTGACAACAAATCTGGTAAAAAGTGTTTTTACTGCAACAAATCGGGACATGTTAAAAGCGAGTGTTGGTTTAGAAAAAATAAGGACAGAAACAGTAACGCGTTCGTGATAGCAAGTTCAAGTGGACTTTTTCAACAATCACAGTGGTTAGTGGATACCGGCGCAAGTCAACATATGTGCTGTGAACGAAATTTATTCACCACATATTCTGCACTGTCAAATAAATCAGTGATTGTCGGTAATGGGAACGCAATTAGTGCACATGGTTGTGGACAGGTGGCGGTACAGGTTTATAATAGCCGCGAATGGATTAACACGACCATAGACAATGTTTTGTACGTGCCGGACTTAAAAACAAATTTATTCTCTGTGAATTGTGCGACAGATAGAGGATATGTCATGGTGACAAACGAAAGTATGTGTAAGTTTTACAAACAAAACAAACTTTCTGCGGTGGCTAACCGTAACGGAGAAATGTACTATTTGGACGTACGTTATAAATGCGAGGTAGCAAACGTATCCCAAGTAAAATCTGTGTTAAAAGAGTGTCATGAAAAACTTGCACATCAAAATTTTGATCATGTGAAGAAAGTGTTGGAGAAAAATAAGATTGAATTAAAGCAAACTCATGTGCCTCAGTGTGAAAGCTGCTTGGAAGGAAAGATACACCGGTTGCCTTTTAAGAAAAGTGAAACTGTAAGCACCAGAACGTGTGAAATAATACATGGGGATACCTGCGGACCCATGGAGGAAGAATCGATTGGTGGGTCGAGATATTTTGTGATTCTCAAAGATGATCACTCAAACTTTAGAACTGTGTATTTCGTTAAAGCCAAACATGAAATCAAACACTGTCTGGAGGAGTTTCTAAATAAAGCAGAAAATATAACTGGAAACAAAGTCAAGACATTTAGAACTGACAATGGACTGGAATTCGTGAACAAAGAAGTGACAGAAATGTTTTCTAAACGAGGGATAATTCATCAAACAACTGTAACCTATACACCTGAACAGAATGGCAAAGCCGAAAGGGAAAATAGAACACTTGTTGAAGCAGCAAGGACAATGTTACATGCCAAAAACCTGCCCAAGAAACTATGGGCTGAAGCAGTAAACACTGCTGCTTTTGTTTTAAACAGGACAGGAAAAGGCAAAGAAGGAAAATCACCCTATGAAATGTGGACTAATAAAAGCTTTGACATTCATCAACTACAGGCGTTTGGTTCTCCAGTATATGTCCACATCCCAAAGGAAAAAAGAAGAAAGTGGGACAGGAAAGGTGAGAAAGGGTTGATGGTAGGATATGGTGAAAATGTTAAAGGCTACAGAATATTTTTCCCAGAAAATAATAGTGTTGAAGTAAAGAGGGATGTTGTTTTTACGAAGACAAGTGAGCAAGAGGAAGAAAAGGAGCAGTTTGTTATGCTTGAGTATGATACTAAAGTTCCACAGGAAGGAAGTGAGAAGTCTAGTGTGGAATTTAAAGAGCAGCCCGGAGATAGTGAAGGTGAAGAACAGACCAGAGACTGTGAAGAAAGTAATTTATCCGCTGAGAGTGGAAAAACTTTATACCTGCCATGTACAAGTGATGAGGGATCTAGTGATGAAAAAGATGGTGGTTTATCACCACGCCAGAAGAGCACACGTGTCAGGAAGCAGACCTCATTCTACACCTGTCATCACGTCTGTACAGAGGATGAACCTAAAGCTTACTGTGAGGCAATGCAAAGGAAAGATGCAAGTAAGTGATAAGAAGCTGTAGAAAGAGAACTAGAAACTCTAAAACAAAATAATACCTGGGATTTCTGTAAAGAAGGTGCTTCTGGAAAGACCGTAAGTAGTAAATGGGTATTTAAAATTAAAAATGCTGAAAGCAACATTCAATATAAAGCTAGATTAGTGGCCAGGGGCTTTGAACAGCATGATATGTTTGATTTGTGTGAGATTTATGCACCAGTAGCTAAGTTATCTACTTTTAGGTTATTTCTGTCAGTAGCTACAAAGTTAAATTTACCTATTTATCAGATGGATGTGACGGGGGCTTTTTTATATGGGGATATAGATAAAGACGTATATTTTGAATTGCCAGAAGGTGCCTATAATGGGATTAACAATATTGTTAAATTAAATAAGTCTTTATATGGGTTAAAAAGTCACCAAAATACTGGAATGATAAATTTAACTCTGTTATAATAAAACAAGGTTTTGAAAGGTCTCAAAGTGATTGTTGTTTGTATACTAAGCGTAACAGTGGTTCTAAAATATATGTTTTACTGTATGTTGATGATTTATTAAAATTCGGAAATAACAAAACAGAAATATGTGACCTTAAGTTAAGTCAATGTTGAATAATGAATTTTAAATGAAAGACTTGGGCTTAGTTTCATTACTTAGGTATAAGGGTGAAACAGGATTTAGAAAATGGAATTACTCAGTTGAGTCAAAAAGAATATCTTGAAAATGTTTTACAAAAATTTAAAAATGCAGAATTGTAAAGAAATGTGTACCCCTATGGATCTGAATTTTAATGCTAAAATATTAGAAGAAAATCATGATGTTGTAGTATGTACCTATTACATTGAGGGGGGGTGTTAGAATAGGTCAATGTATTAAGTACTTTTTAGTTAGCAACATTGTTACGTATATTATAATGATGAAAAGTAAATAGTTGTCATTGTTCAATTGTTAATGGAGCCTTAGAATGGTCGTGATAATAAAAGTATTTTAGTCTGTAAAACCTGTTGTTTTGCTTCAACTTTATCAGATTTAAGGATGTACTTAAGCGATACATGAAGGGTTGTGACGTAGATCCATCTCAGTGGGAAGAGCTTGCGTCTAACCGTGGAGAGTGGAGGTCATTGGTACAGCAGAAAGTTTTTGATTTTGAGACTCGTCGGCTTACAAAACTGGATTCTAAGCGTGACGAACTAAAGGCCCGACCACCAGCGGCAATCAGTTATAATTATGTTAGTGGTGCTCTTACTTGTCCTCTCTGTACAAGAATATTTGTAAACAAGGGCGGTTTTGCTAGTCACATGAGAGCCCATGATAGACGCCAGTAGGGTGTTAAAGAAACGGTCGCCGTAGCCGAAAGCGGTTTGGAAGGATTATTATTATTATATCCTATAGGATAAACGAAGAAACCGACTGTGTGTTGCAGCCAAGGTCGGCTTTCAACTGTCGGTTGGTCTACTAAGACCACATTATAATGTATCAAAATTACTATTTATTCATTTAAATTATTTACTAGCGTAACTTCGTTCGCGTGCATTTCGCAAAATAATTATGTGTCGCTTAGGGAAGGTGTAGGCACAATTCGTCCATTGAAAAGGAAGAATCTTCCGATCTTGCCTGGTGGGAAACGCTAGCTGGGGTTCTCTACCACAGCCCTTTCGAATCCAGTCAATGAAACTTCAGGGTGTATAATGTCAATGCGACGAAGTGTCACTTTTATTTATGAGAATAAATAAAAAGTAAGGCTTCACCTGCCGTACTCAATAAATCGACTGCTCGTCTGGCAAAGAGTGCTGAAACACTCTGCCACTCTGCTCTGAAGGATCATACTTTAAGACCGCAGTAGAAAAATGTTAATCAAAAACAGGCAACAAAACTACATCTGAAATTGTAAGTATTTAATATTATTGTGATTTGTATTGAATCTGTGTATCTTCTGTTGGAAATCCCAAATCATAAATACATAAATAATATCTCAAAAACTTGTTCTAATTAAGAAAATGCTTCTCTGTAAACGTTGTTATAACCTGAAACTTCTGCTTGCCCCTCGAAAGAACTCCTGCGTACAGCACGACGATTCTGTAAAAATCTCACCGTGAAGACTTGCGTGGAGTGAGCTGTCAGTATCATCCCGGCTTGGTCAATCCCTAGCATCAGTGGCCCTGACAGCTCACTCCACGCTCACTTCACCTAAGTTTTCACGGTGAGATGGTTACAGAATAGCACTACAGTTGCCTGTATGAAGAGCTACCTATTTACTGAGATCCACCTCTGTTAATGGCTGTCATTTTGAGTTTTTGATTTCCTGATTTCCCGCACCGGCGCCACAATAGGTAGGTATACTGTTCTTTATTGAGGAGATCAGTGACAAAAATGTTTCTTCGCAGTTCGTGATCAGTTGACTACTGTAAGGTACTTAACCAGCTACTGTGTTTCATCTTCTGTACGATTATCCATTCATAAAAAAATTGCCATCTGAATAAACTGGCTGTGTCCGTGTCACATACGGGTGGACAGACTTACAGAACGAAATGATAAGACTTCCGTTTTTACATGCCATTTGGCTACGAATCTATTCCGATAACTATCCTTGGGTTCTGTCCCAAAATACGATGAAATGTCCTCAGGGATTATAGTTATAGATACTGAAAAAAAATCTGATGGCTAGGTAGGCACCATATTCGAGAAAATCTCTTTCTTCCTGTGATAGTGCAATAAACCGTTACAGTAATTTCAAGCATGGATCAATAATTTAATAAATAAAAATGATATAATATTATAGTTTGACATTCAATAGAATGCCGTCTCTTCTTAACATCTTCCTAACGTCTCTTCTTCAATCATCCGCATCGCACTTGCGTAAAGATTTAAAATAACAAACGGGAAATGCAAATACTAAGGTCCGTATTACAGAACGTTCCTCAAGTCCAGTTTGATCGTCAATCAGTCGATCACCGTTTAAGTATAGAATCAATACTTGAGCATCGTTCTTATTCCAGAACGGTAATCAATCTATACTCAGCTGAATCGAGGCTCAAATCGAACCTCAAGCAGAGATGCGTGTTGTCTATGGATCAGCTTGTTTTCGTTTACGATTAATTTTATTTACCAACTTTGTTCTGATCTTCTCTGGATTAGAAACAGTAAAATATACTGTAGGTGGCCTTTAATAATAAAGTTGATCATTTGACATACTGTTTTATTTATAAAAATATAATTAAACTAGGGTATAGTAGCTGTAAATCTATATACATAAAAGTCAATTGCCAAAAATGTTTGTCCGCGCATCACTTCAAAGCGGCTGCACCTATATGGCTAATTCTTTTTTGTTGTTTGTGTTTTTGTCAGGATAAGGTTTGTATGAAAAAAAAAACAATTGGAAAATCCACCGGGAAGGTCAGGAAAATGATACAATTTTTTTGTGAAATTCACCCCAGGCCGGGCACGTACAGCTTGTTAAAGATAATTATTTATTATGGTAGTTCTAAACGCAAACCCATCACAGGTCCCTTGAATTTCAGGATGATCCACGTCAATTTCATTTACATTGCTATCACTCTGTTCGTTTATTGGCATTGAATCGTTGCATGATAGTGATATATTAAAAAGTACAGCGCAAGAAACGATTATGTTACAAACTGAAACCAGTTTATTGCCCAGCCCTCGACTTAGGCATGAAATCTACGTTTCCAAATGTTCTTTCAACCACATTTCGGGTTTGAGATAAACTCTATTGAAGATTACTTCGGCATTCCTTGTCGGTGTACTTATTGGGGTTAAAAGAAACCTAAGGCATGGGTAGCCACTGTCACTAACAAGGTAACCATTGTGTTGTTGCTGAATATACTGATTTCGTAAGGAGCACATTTGTAAAATTCTGCTATCATGTGTGCTGCCCAGCGTGCCACAATAAAGTGGCCAAATGGACCAACAACTGAACAACCAGTACATAACTATCAACAAAAACATTGATAGTTATGTACTTAATCAATATTTATCTAACCTGAACCTAACCATTTATAGAAAAATAAGATTTTCTGTTACTTCATTTTGTTCCACACCTGGAGTTTTAACAATTTTTATGTGTGTGCAGTCAATCGCACCATCTACGTCGGCTGAAACTGCGCTCGAGACTATATCTTGTGGATACTTAATATTTTGGTCTATGTTGAAGAGCCATTAGGCGAGAGACATTCGTCACTATGTATGAACCAGCTGGTTGGGAAACGTTTAAAAGATCACCACACAAAACAGTTAAATTATTAATTCATGTTGTTTTTACAATCCATTGAATAGCATTTAAATGTGAAAATAAAACACTCAAAATGAAATGAAGACGTCGCATAAAAATGTAAACACACAAGAATTTACAATTCTGGGGCTATGGGATGCCCATGTTTGTGTGGTTTTCTTAAATCGTCGTATATCATCAGTAGAATTACATTTTTCACCACATCCTGTGAAAACCTATATCTCTTTTTGAAATATTCACAATTTTAAGGGTCCTGTGTATCCCTTAAATATCTGAGAGGAACGCTAAAATTCAACCTTCTATTTGTATCGTCGTTGAATAAATTATTGTAATTATCTACTTCTACAAATATATCCATAAGATAGTAATAAAGAAAAACAACAATTTTAAAACTCGACAACGCATACACATTGAACAGAACAAAAATTTACATTGACACGACAAAATGATGCTCAAGCGCGATCGCGACCACACTTGGGTGATTAGAGATCAAATCACTGCTTGGGTTCGATTTACAAACTGAGCGATGAACTAGAATAAAGCATAACTCAGCTGAACTATGATCGATGAATCTATGCTTGAGGAACGTTCTAAAATTCAAACAAGACTTAAAACTACTTTTAAACAGAGATCAATGCTTGAGTTTCCTTCTGTAATGCGGACCTAAGAGTATCCACTAAACTAAACAAACTAATACGTACTAAACATAATTAAAAGGTTGCTAAAAATTAAAGCATCACGAAGTATCACAATGTCGTCCGCATAAATTGAGCCAACATGAATATTATGTTTATTTTCGTCGTAATCGGAAACAAAGTTGACCGACATGATATTGTGGACAAACCGAATTCGAAGATGAGCAGAATACCATTTTTTGTTCTATTGACAATGTCGTCGCATTCCGGTCTCATGTTTTTCACTTGTCACAATAATTAGAATTGACCCTCAGATCAACTCCATGTACCAAATTATTTTGTTATCTGAACTACATACTTATACATACAAAGTTTAATTTCCATACAACATTAGAAGTAGGTTATTAACCTACTTAAAATTAAAATCTTAGCGTATAATAAACCCACAGGCTGCTCGTGTAGAAGGATTGGCAATAGGCTTTGAATCGAACCATCGAGTCTAAAAAGAAAAGAGCCATCAGAGCCATATATAATCTCCGCAGGCGCGATTCTTTTAAGGAATTGTTTAAGGATATTAACATCATGACTGTACCTTATCAATACATCTATGAAAACATCAAGTACGTAAGAAAAAAATTACATCTTTACAGTAAAAGAGGTGAAAGACATAATTATAGTACTAGAAATCGGGACCTATTAGTTCAACCAGGTTTCAGACTGGCTAAAGTAGACTCATCTTTCATGGGGTACTGTCTAAAATGTTATAATAAAATACCTCCCCACATACTTCAACTGAATGACACAAAATTCAAATCCTTTGTCAAACGCACACTATGCAGGCAGGCGTATTATAGGTTAGGGGATTACATAACTGATAAAAATGCCTGACTTAATGCTGGTCCTGCTCCACACCACAACTAATTAATTGAAATATGAAACACTGTTGAAGCTGCTGAAGATTGTAAGAATATATTTGCATTATATAAACTCAATCTCCTTTTTATTATACAGCATGTAACGAAAACCCTGTCCGATCCTGAAGGGTATTATTTGGTATCGTACTGCGTACACAAATATGTAATCATTTAATGGATACGAGACAATTATTTTTCCCCAACGAAAATAATTAATAAAAAAAATTAAAAATAATCGTACCAAAGGCAACACTGATCGCTCGACAGGGTTCACCTACAGTTTCGTGTCAAAGAAGCCGCCTGAGCGCGGCGATGCTTTGTCGCATGCCGCCAAACAAACTTAGGACTGAAGAAACCTACGTTTTGCCTACGCGTAGGTGTCAGCTGATATTTTATTGTATGCATAGACGCATAGTGACCCCGATTTCTGTCCTTATGTTTATCAAGAAACATTTATTATTGAGTTAATGTGATGTGCTTTTGGCAATGTACCGACTGTAGGGATCAGTTTATTAAAACATTTACTTGTTGCATACCTCGGAGATTGTGTTCCACATTTTCCGTTCCAGTCTATCTCGAACATTAGTACACATTCGACACCTTTTTATTAAATTTGCACGTACTCTTCGCAGCGCACTTGTGTACGATTTGAGTGAGTCGAAAGCTTCCACAATCTGAGTTCTTATCACACTTACTTCCGAATCACACTCACTCATAAATAAAAATTAACATTTTCAAATATCCCTGATTGGTATACGACATTGATCGCGGTACGATAGCGGCACGTGATACGTACGGACATCCGACCGCAAGCTATCTCCACGTGAGACTGGTGAAGTTGCCAAACAAGTAGCGTGCCAGTAAGCAACCAGTCGGCTACATCAAAGGGTCGAGGACTCGTTATGAGTACCTACAGTGCGGCTAGTGCACGGTGGTGTCCTTTGAAATAAAAATAGGCAAAAAATAAAAGATTTTGCCGGCCGGTGGAGTGTTGTCAACTTATGAAAATTTACCACATTTAGTGTTACATTTCGCATGGTAACGAAAAAAAAAAAAACAATAACTTTTGGTTTTTATGAGCTACATTTTTTTTACATTTTTTTCTAGTACGTATGTTAAACCAGGAATACGCCTTTTTTGGATCGGACAGGGTTTTTGTTACATATTGTATAGATGCATTGCACAGATGTGAGTACTTTGTACGATAGAGCTACTATTTACCGGGTAATGTCATAGATTGACTTGAATGTGCCTTGGCGGCTGATAGTATGTCATGCTCACTCAAATGTCTCGCTGACGGTGGCGCGTGTGTCGGATCATTTAGCTCCCTTCATAATGGTTGAGCTGAATGGTGCTGATCCATGCGTCATGTGAACGGGCGCCGTCAGTTGGGACTGGTCATCTCTTAGCTGCCACGGCTTATTTTAATAATTAATTTTTAGGATTGTTTTGCTGCACTCTGGACGCTTTTAACGTGTACGGTTTTTGTACATCGTTCTCACTTATAGTGTCAACATTAATCGATGTAACTAATATATTTGTAACAACAATATTATTTAAAGGAGTGCCCATGGGAGTTTCTTGCCCGTTCTTCTCCATAGTGACTTACTGCGCTTTGGAATGGGCAACTAGCTTCATATTTCTGACTGACCGATTCCTTGACAATTCAAAAGTGCCTGTAAGTGGGTTAATTGAAATAAATGATTTGAGTTTGAGTTTGATAGCGCTAACTTGACTTCAGATGAGCAACGGGTAAACCTGCGAGCCAACATTTTACCCTGGACCGCAAGCGTTCTCCGTTCAATTCGAAATATGTAGCTTTTCTAACCAAAATTATAAAAATGGTGACAGGCGAGTACTACTAACAAATCAGACACCTCCTTTTTTTTCGTAAAAAATCTGTCGGCTTGCCCTAATTTTGACCCCTAGGCACGCCACGGTTTGTGTGCATAATCATAATATTATTTTATTTGCTTAGAAAGTAGGTACATAAATAAGGTGTTTACAAACTTTGTGATCCCTGTAAAATCTACCTTAAATAAGGCATGCAAATATTGAAAATAAATTAACTCGTCAAAAAACTGAAATCTAAGATGTAGAGTCATTTAAAAAAATCTTTAATTGAAAAATAACACTTATCAAGTAATAGGGCTGTCAAATACTTTTAAATTTTTAGTATTGGATTATTTTTTACACAATCTGGTATTTTATTATTAATGGTAGTACCCATTCCAAAAACACTTTTCTTAAGCAAAGCTGTATTGTAGCTACCATTTTGTTTTAAGTTCCTATATTGACTTCTGACAAGCCCTTCTCTAGTTCTATTTTCTTTTATATTTTTTTCTTTAAATTGCAATTTCCAAAATGTATAATGAGGGAAATGTAAGCACTTTTAGGGATTTAAACATACACAACTGTCTTCCATGTGCAAACCCTAGCTTGTGTGACAGTACCTAAATTACCCTAGGCTGATAAATTTTTCGTTTTTCCTAATTATGTTAATATTAGCGTTAAGGTCGGTTTCCCCCTAAGGGGAAAAGGCCGCACTCCAACCCCGTGCGGCCCTGTAGAGCTCGTCACCAGACTTGGTCACTCTCCCACCGATAATAGAAATGAATTCCCAAATTTATAGAAGCCAAATGCCTTGATATTATTAATGAGGCGAGGAAACAATGTATCAATATTAGATGATACTTAGGAATTCATAGTTATGAAATATATGGGAAGTGATTTTAGAAAACTAAATAATAGAGGGATGCAGAGTAAATTATTATATCAACTTGTGAGTAACCCAAACGCTAGCGCGTAACAGGTATTTGATCAGCCGTGACTCACACAATATCTCGCATCTACACTCGGAGTACTCAGAGATACACTTCCATAAAGTGACGCAAGCGGCTTTACAGCGGCATAGCGTCGACATCATGCTCTTTTGGAGTCATGGCCCCTAGCAGTTCTCTCGAACTGATAAACGTGACGAAGCGGCTTTTCCTGCGGCAACCGTGCGACTGTCCTTGTCTAGCAACGGAGCGGCTAGTTCTAGCGGCATTGCGTCTGCATAATGCTCTTTTATGGAGACATGGTCCCTATCAGTCCTTAGACTGGATATGAGATAGTTGTGGTCACCCAAACCCCCGGAAGTTCACTCTTTGCACAACAAGCATATTTGCAAGACATGTGCTCATGTCAGTCTGACCGAGTTATTAGTCTAAGATATAGAATAAAATATTCTTTGATCTATTAGATAGTTTGAGTTGAGAAGTAGAGAATCATGGATAATTATTAAATAGAGTTTAGAGTTATAGTATCGGCCAAAGGCAACGAATACAACATTCAAGAATTACTAGTTATGAGAGTAGAGAATCAAACTCAAGCATTATTAATAGAGTTGTGAATCAACTCACTTTAAAGTCTATAGACAGCCCCAAAGAGCCCACCCGTCACCACTTCCTAGTGTTTATGCTGGGGAGAAGAAGTGGCGCAACAAACTCCCCAGCAACACGTGTCTGTCTGATTAGTTATAATGACTATCAACTCCATCAGCCTAGGATAACTATAATAACTAAAGGCACACCCAGTCTCACCAACAGACACTAACACATACTAAGTTAAAACTAGATGATAGAATAATAATAAACTAAACCTGTACTTCAACACAACTATATTTTACTTATTTAATATTAACTCGTTCTCCTACAACAGCCCACTTGGACAAGGCCTCTGGCACTCAATAATTCTCCTAGCTTTTTTAGCCTAGCCTTACACCGACCGTTTCCTACCGCGGTCTGTCTTTCATCTCGCGGGTAGCGCTAATAATACCTGTAATAGAATCTTCATAATGTGAAGAGGTAAGGGAATCGTTACGCTTGCGCTTTAATCAATCAATAATAGCTACGTTAATGTATCTGTGTATGATGTACCCATTTCAGTGAGACGGGGAACCGTTTTACAACGTTTGTCTCTTTGTACGTGTTCTACTAAACCTAACGCATAAAACCTCTGAGACAATATACGATTTTAGTAGAACATGTTCCCTAAGCACAATATAAATATCTTACTCAATCCTTGAGACAGTGAACTACGAAGCCCAACTGCCATTGAGTGAGACAAGTATTGAGTATAAAGTTCTAAACGCGTATTTATGTTAATATCACCTTTACGGCAGCCTAGCCCCATTTCTAAAATAACAGAAAATATTGCACAAGCGTACCGTAGACTCAGTCTGTAGCAAAACTCAATGCGATCGTACTCGGTGTCTGCCGAGGTGGTAATTTCGTCACCTCACATCTCGTTAATCTTCCCAATTTCGAGGATACAGTGCGGCTGTAAGCGGCAAAGCGTCCAAATTGACGTGTTTCGATAAATAGTGTCGATTTAGAAATTGGCGTACCATATGCCGGGTGTAGGTTTTATCGAGACACGGTCCCTAGCGTTCTTAGAACGACTTCCAATCCAGTTTGGGGAAGTGTATGAAGCCTACCCCCTCTCCCTGGAGACGCGCGTACAACGAGCCTTTCGTAAAGAGTTGTGTGGCCAAACCTTTTTGGAAGCAGTAATTATCACTAACGTTTGATTGTTTTATAATGCCGATTTAGATCGACTTTATAGCATATGTTGTTTTAAATGAACTGAGAGTATTTACGGTTCTGCCTTCCGTATGTGGTTGCGCATATTACAGGTCAAAGTCGTCAAAAGTCGAGCGTCAGTGCTCAGTGTCAAATAAAGTGGAAGGCCTTCTCCGTTTCCCTATAATCAAACGCAAATGACAAATATCTGTCAGGGTATGGATTAGGAGATGGACACGTAATACAATAGAAAATAGAGTTAATTAATAGCGCAATGTCGCTATGCTGAAATAAATGATTATTAATAGGTCTGCAGCGATATTATCTAAATGATACCTACAAATCATAAAACAAATCAGCCTACGAGAACAATACAATGGAAAAGGCACATTATTAGTAAAGAGTTTAACACTTACCAATGATATCTTTGTAGGGGATTAGATTACTACTCACGAAATGCCGCACGCAGTATCAACTTCACCTCGAACACAGCTCCTCCCAGCTCACAACACTCACCAACCTCCTAACTTAACTAGCTTTTCTTCTTGAGACTATAACGACCGAACCCTGTCATGTCCTAAAACCAACTGCCCTTCCTCAACACCCCCGCCAACTATCCAAAATCTGGGCTCGGTACTTTCCCACACTACTTTTTTGTAAACTTCGACTTAAAACACATTTTTCTATTTCTTAATTGCTTTTACGATTCACAGCTGGTTGCAATAACGCGCCCTCGCTTTAACTTTCTCAGAATTTGTAAAGAACTATGGGTTTCGATTGTCTAAACATTTCTTTCAAGCGACGACGGCTGCCATAAGTGGCCGTTTGCGTGTGCCATTAAATAGAAATGGAATGGGCTTCTAAGAAGTTCTAAACTATTTTACAAGTGCAAAGAATTAGGATATCTTGTTATTTATTAGGGTAACGCGTCAAGCTGTCAGACCATAAAATTTAGATTTTATGTGTTTCTAAAGTGGGCCGAACCACGTGCATGGTTTTAGAATAAATATAATATTTTGTTATTAAATAGGAATAAGTGACAGACAGTCACACTTGCATCCCAAATTTTTAGCTTTCAGGAAATACCCCAGAGGTTTTTTTTTATACGAGTATACAGACTTGCAGCTCCCTGAGGGAGTTGGTGGGTTTAAGTTACAGATTTCTTAATACCAACCTTCGTACCAAATTTCAGCTTTCTATGACTTCGGTTAGTGTTCTAAAGGTTTAGATGAGCGAGTGAGTGAGTCAGTCAGTGTCAAAGCTAGACACATGAAACTTAGTGTGTTTTACTAGTCTGCTAAATTTGAACTCTCTAGCATTATCCAGAGCGAAACTATGAGGTTATGAGAATTCGACGAACCGCTTCGAGGAAATGTAGGTAATAATAATAATAACTTTATTCAACTAAAACATTGTAGTACATGATGACAATTTACAGAATCGTTTAAAGTGTACAGAGACTACAATAAAGTGGTGGGTGAGGTGCAGTATTTCTAGCTAGGTTAAAAGATAACCTGTGTTAAGGAGTACAGTGCCGGTCCCCAAGGAAAGAAACAGTAACATCGTACACAGTATACATTATAGGATATTAGTATATAGTAGTATTAGTATTAGTTAGTGCCCCTGCTTTGTGTTCTTGGCGAGGGTACTACCGTGTCCGGAAAAACTAACGTGACATTGTATTCGAAAAACATGTTCTCTCATACATTCCAACTGCTACGCACAATATTGAAAGACCTATCGTGTTATTTTAAGACCACAGAATACGTTTAGCTTTTCCTGTAATCTGTAAGTAATTTATTCATTTCTGTATTATATTCAAAATTTTAGGCTCACTTATTTCGGAGATAAGGGGTGAGGGGTATGTTCAATTTTAATTTTATGTCTTTGGTAACTTCAAAATGGTTTATTATAAAATTATACAAAAAATATGTTTGAGACCCCCACAACAAGCTCTGTCATTTGATATGTCACACGGCACAGTTTGCTAAACGTTTGTTATTAATTTTCTAGTTTTCCTCCCAAAAGTGACCCCCATATCCAAAATTCGTTACAAAACTATGTATACCAAATTTTAAATTAACCAGTCTAGTAGATTCGGAGTAAATAGGCTGTAGCAGACGAACAGACAGACACACTAGTGATCCTCGGCTGTACAGCATACTCCGCGAGTATGAGTCAAAAAATCGTTTACCTGTACACATACTCCAGGAGCACGTGCGTGTATCACCAGCATTACGCCGCTATATTGTCTCTGCCCGGCCACCTATCTTGCTCTAACTTGTATCAGAGTGTAGGCAATAGAGTAGGCAAGCCATACAAAACCCAAACTAAACATCTCGTGACAGTTTTGACACGGAATGTTTCAAATCATACGACCACGGTGACCCGTTCATTTAGTCACGTTACTCGGATTTTCAACACCCAAATTAATAACCATGAAGCCATTATTACATCTTTCAAGGATAAAACAGCATGGACGGGTTTGTCTTCAACAGCTTTTAATGGTTAGACCAGCCGGGCAACCAATCATCTGCGGCTAACTCCAGTACAAGACTTCGTGATGCTGTCACCAAAAAGGCCAGCCGCTTTCCTCCCATCGTCTTGGAGATACAAACCACCTGGACACATGAGTACATTAGAAGTACAATCATGTTATTTTCAAAACACTTTCACCTGCAGTACAGACGAAATAATAGAGTAGCTGTTATTTGCCACACGTCTGAAAGCCATCAAGCCATCAAAGAAGGTCTACGTACCAAGGAGATTGCCTTTCACACCTTCTCGCGAAAGGATGAGAAGATGTACAAAACAGTTATCTTCGGTCTTCCTGACTATGTCGAGGATGTACTTCCAGCTGAAATCTCGTCGCTTGGTTTCGAGAACGTGATTGTCCGCAAAATGAAAGTACCTGCTGAAAAGACTTCCTACTGCCCGCCTTTTCTGGTTCAATTGCCACCTGGCGCAGATTTTGTCAAATTTCGACAGATCAGGCTCTTATGTAACACCGTAGTCCAAATTCGCAAATACCGAAGCAACAATCGCTACGGAACACAGTGTTATAGATGTCAAAGTTTTGGCCACTCGTCCACCAATTGCAACTTAGCGCCCCGTTGTGTGAAGTGTACTGATCCTCACTCGACTGAAGAATGCCCCAAGAAGACCCGGGACCTGCCAGCCAAGTGCTGTAACTGTGGCGGAAATCACCCTGCTAACTTCCGTCAATGCAAAGAGCGTGAAAATTATTTAAAGATTCTGCGGGAACGTCAGGATCAACTCAAAGCCGTCAGGACTAAGAATCCACCATCGAAGACAAACGTAGTCGATGAGCGACCCTGGAACTTTGTTGCTGCTGCCAACGCACAAAAAGCCACTGTTACAGAAAATGTACAAGATCAGGCGACAGCTGACATGCTAGCCATATTAATGACGATAAAATCCATCAAAAGCCAATTTCTAGGATGCACTAGTATGATGGATAAAGTTATTTTAATTTTAACTCATCTTGGTAAATATGTGTAGTACACAAAACATACGCATACTCTACTGGAATGCCGACGGCATTCGGTCTAAAATCAACGAACTGCTGCACTTGGTAAGCGAGCTTTCTATTGATATTGTAGCATTGTCGGAGACCAGAATATCCCCCCACATTAATTTACACACCCCTGGCTTTACCTGTTACCGACGCGATAAGAAACCTGATGGACTCGGCCAAGGAGTCGCAATTTTAGTTAAATCGGACATAAAACATACCCCTCTAAATATGCCTATAACTCAAAATCTAGAATGTGTGGGATTACAAATAACTCTATCAAATCAGGTATTTGCCTTTATCTCAGCCTACCAATCCCCGAACCTATCTCTATTACCTTCAGACTTAGACGCAATTATTAATATTCGACCTAAGACGCTTATCATGGGTGATCTTAACACTAAACATTCCTACTGGCACCGCTCTCGCTCCAACATCCACGGCGAGGTACTTTTCGACCACATGGTCAACAACGAATATGAAATTCATGCACCTTGTAGTCCCACTCTAGTCCACTACCATAGCACGCATTTACCATCTACTCCTGATATTATCCTTGCCAACTCTGTCTACCACCTTTCAGAGCCTCAGGTTATCACCAGACTGTCTTCCAACCACCTGCCTGTCTGCTTTACCGTAGCTGGTAAAGTCAACAGAGAAACGCGCATTATCTTCAACTACAAAAAGGCGGACTGGAAAGGTTATAGATGTCAATTGAACGAGTCTTTAACTTTAAACAAAACAACGTTCAACTCACCCGAGACAATTGACCTTGCTGTTGAACACCTTACCCAATCAATTTTGAATGCAAGAGATAAAGCCGTTCCTAAATTACCCAGTGATGGTGGCCAAAAACTACCTCGACGGATCAGGTCACAAATAAAAATTAAAAACCGTTATCGTAAACTAGCACTTGAAGAATTTAATCCACACAACCGACGTCAGCTATTCTCCCAAGTCAACAACATGCAAAAATGCATCAAGTATAAGATCCAAGCCCTAAACGACAATATCTGGAACAATAAATTAGCAAAAGTAAGCAACCCTGCTTCAGACTTATGGAGAGTGGTCAAGTCAATAAACCATCAGCCTGTTTCAATACCCCCCCTAACTACATCGAACAATACTTCCACCTCCTCAGAACTTGAACAATGTGAGGTACTAGCCAATACCTTCCTGGAAAACATAAATCTAACCAAACACTGGACCAGTGATCCAACCATCGAAGAGGCAGTCAAAGATTCCATTAGGTTGCTGGAATGTTAGCAGATGGATGAATACCCATCACTTGTTAGGCCGATTGAGATCCGAAAACTCATAGGAAAACTGAAATCAAACAAAGCTCCTGGTTTTGACGGCCTGGGAAATGGTTTACTAAAGAATCTTCCTCAGAAAGCTATTGTTTTTTTGACGAAAGTCTTTAATGGATGCTTACGCCTTGCATACTTCCCAACGACATTTAAACACGCTAAAATCATAGCTATTAAGAAACTAGGAAAAGATCAGTCTATACCATCTAGCTATCGACCAATCAGTTTATTACCAAGCATAGGAAAGCTCTTAGAATCCATCATCTTATCCCGCGTCTCAAAAACAACTGCGCATATTTTGATCCCTGAACAGTTTGGATTTCGAAGCTCACACTCAACCACGCAGCAGTTAGCCAGAGTGGCTGAACACATAGCCCATGGGCTAAACCGCGGTCTTTCCACAGGCATGGTTTTACTAGACATTGAAAAAGCTTGTGATTCTGTCTGGCATGATGGACTACTACACAAGTTAATCAAATATGAAGTACCTCTATGTCTAGTAAAACTCATTCAAAATTACTTACTTGATCGATCCTTCTCTGTTTATGTGGGCAAAGAGCATTCTGCCCCTAAACCTATCCCAGCCGGTGTGCCCCAGGGTTCGCTTGTGGGGCCTTACCTTTTTATACTCTACCTGAATGATATGCCGAAACAAACTCACACACAACTTGCCATCTATGCTGATGACACAGCTACTTTCACGACAGACAAAGACATTGACGTAGTTACTGGACGGCTACAATTTTCGCTGGAACTCAGCCTATTTTTCAAGACCTGGAAGCTGAAACTAAACTCTAAAAAAACCGAAGGAATTATGTTCACTGGAAAACGCACACTACCATCCAGATTCGTTCAAATTGATAATTTTCAGATAACGTGGCGTGAGTCGGTTAAATATTTAGGCATAATTCTTGACAAGACCCTTAACTGGAACAAAAACACTGAACTAACTATAAGAAAGGGTGCAAAAGCCTTAAATTCATTAACACCCATTTTAAATCGCAAATCCATTCTTAGTCCTTCAACAAAATTGCTTATCTATTCCACTTTAGTAAGACCATGCTTAACTTACGCAGCACCTGTCTGGTCCAGTCTGGCAGAAAGCAAATATAACAAACTCCAAACGATTCAAAATAAAGCATTAAAATTATCCTATAACACATCATTTCGCACAAACCTCAAAACATTACACAAGCGTATAAAGTATCCATTTTTAAAAGATTTCGTATTCAAACTTTCACACAAATTTTACTTGCATAAAAACCCATCACACTAATACACTAATATCAGCAATTGGTAAAAGTAGACTAAGTACATTGTCTTACGCTCGCACATACAATCGATACCGACTGCCCCATCACTACTTCCTCCGTGACGTATCATGACGAAAGCTCGCTTGCTAGCCGACGCCGCTTGACCGGCCGTGCATGTAAGATTTTTGCGCGGACTACCCGCTACTTATCCCATGTTATTATAATTTATTTTTAATGCGTACATTTTGTACCTTAATTAAACATTTTATATTATGTGGGTCCATACTAAGACTTGCACATATCTAGTAGATAATATGATGTACATATAATATATGTTAACACATGTCAACGCAAAATATAATAATAACATGTTTAAATGTTTGTAAAGGCGAAATGTAGCCTATGTAACAATATTATTCACGATTTGTGTACAAATAGAATAAGATCATTTGTAAACTCATTTGTAACAACCTTTGTAGTAATAAAGACCTTGAAAATCAAAAATCAATGGTTAGAGATTTAGGACTGTGTTTGTTAATTCATCAAAAACAGTTAGGAATTTCGCGCGTCATGGCTGTACTTTTCCACTCGTTATGAGTAGAAAAAAACCATTGACTGCAAAATGTCTTTCTAAAAATGATTAAGATAGGTTGAAATACGATGTAGTTTTGCGAAATTATTTAAATATAAAAAGGTTAACATTGATAAAAAAAAGATACTCAATGAGTACTGTTACGGTCAGGCATTCGGTGTTTACGTCACGTGACGGACGCCATGTTTTTACATTTGTGCACAGTATGGACAATATCGACAATGATCAGTAACATATTTTTGACCGACTAGAAAAAAACGAAATGTATTTTTTTTATTTTTATGTTTTTTATTGCTTTTTACCCAGGTTTGAGGAATGTGTGACGGCACCCATCGAGCATCCTCGACAGAGTCTGCGTGATCAGGACATACTCCATGAACCTCAGCTATGGTAAGTAGCTGCTGATTTTATTTCAGGTCGGGATGGGGCTAGGGGCAAACAAGTTCCCACAGATGTTTACCTACTTATTATTTATTAGACAGGAAGCGAAGCAGACTCTGACTCGAGTGATGACGACTATGTGGTGCCGTACCTGAGACCCAAGTGCACTGAGGAGCTTCTGGGAGACGTCACTGGACGTGGAAAATGACGACCTCCTAAAAGCTCCTCCTGCTCCCACCGCTACGCCCATGGAGACCGACAACATCCTGTGTTGGTTGCGACAAAGCCTAGTGCCTGCCCTGCTTCTCCTTATTCCCTTATGAATCTGTATCTGTGAAATCAATATTTATAAATGTTTATTTCTTTATACATGCATAGTATTAGAATGTATAACTTAAAACTGAAGATATAGGGATTAAACTGGTAGAGAAAACAACTGTTTTTTTAATGTCAGTTGGGAACCAGAGATCCCATGCACCACTCAACGGATAACCGTTTTGGGATCTTGCGATCCCAGCGACATTCGACCTACCCCTATTTGAAAATCGCACGATTTTCATTTTGTGTTTCATTGTTGTTCAGTTGTGACGGTCTGGTTGTATGCTGTACTGTGTCCTCTGTTTTTTGATTTTCATTTGTTTAATATATGTTCGCAATAAATTACGACGGCTGTTGCCGGAGAATTGGAAAAAATACAAAAATTATTTAACTTAATTTATTTAATAAGAATTACAATATTAATTAATAGCTAAAATAGTCGACGGTTGACCGATGCTCTGTCAAGAGTAGCCGTTTTACACCGGCCTCGATGTCCGGTGTCGGGCTGCATCACGTTGTGCTGCGTCGGAACCTTGTGTCCACGGCTGATGCATTTCGCGCTAACTGGGTAAACTGGTGATTCAAAGTACGAAAGGGTCGGTTTTAGCGCCTATTTTCAAGGGCTTGCATTGTGACTCACTCATTGTAAACTTAACATTTATATGAGCTTACACTTTGTCTTTGTTATGTTTGTTTACCAAGATAAGCAATAAGATAAAAACATAAGCCACTTGGCTTACGGGATTCTCGGAATGAATGTGTAAACATACCCTTTTTTTTGTCAGCCTTTAGGGTCGGCTACCTGATAGATGTTATTGTAATGCGAGTCCTATGAATAAAATGTTTTGAGATGTCTATTTTTTTATCGATGGTTGTAACTTGATATGTCTACAAGTAAATTAAATAATAACTGCAGGAAAAAATGCTTTTATTTTTTAAAATATGACGGCTTTAGTACGGAAAACTGGGAAAAAGTCACCACTTTCAACTTACTATTAACAATAAATTGCAAGGTAAATCTATACTAAACCATTTCATGGACGTAGGGTTTGTCAAGTTACGATGCGCAGATTCTGAGATATCGTAGTTTTAGTGAACGCCGATAAGTTGCGCGATTTTGTCGCGCTCGGTTTATACAGTCGGCTTCAAAGAGATGTATCCCCCCTAATGTCACAAATACATCAACCCATTGAAAGAAGTATACATACTTCGTTACAAATAATTACACACATGAAATATGACATTATATGTGTTCACTCATTGTTTGTGCCAAATTGATATACTCGTATACAGCAAGAAGGACACTGCAATGTGTACTCCAGAAACGAATTAGGGTGTTCACCTTTCGTTACTACAATATGTTTACAAGCAGACATTCTAATTTTAAGTTTTGTCAAAACCTAAATATATTGCTGATCAGACGGAGTGGCTGATTATATTTATGTTTTTGGGGATGGGTCTCCGCTTCAGGCCCAGGGGGATTTGTTGAAATTTCAACTCGTTTCAACATACACATACACATTAGATTGATTTACATAGAAATCTTAAGGGATGTTCTAATCCTCACTTTTTTTTTTAGTTCAAGACAATTTTTCCATCCATATCTCTGGGTTAGTTTAAAGAAGGATTTACGAACAACACAATATTGAGCTGATAAGGTTAAGTCCCAAGTCTCCTGACATAATAATAATGAGAACGTGATACGATCAAAAATTAGGAGCCATCTCTAGTAAGAACGATTGAAAATCTAACACAACTTGTCCACGAATTGTGGGATTATTATCGTGGATCGAACTTTTGTGAGAATGCAGTAAATTCCATGCGAATTCGTTTGCAAGACGTAATCAAAGCCAATGGAATTTATACAAAATATTGAACAATTTTTATTTATTTTCGCCGAAATATATATTTGTCTATTATGTTTTTAATGTACATGTATCTATTATGTTTTTAATTAGAATATTATATATACAAGAATAGAATCATTTGGCGAACATTATTTGTGGTCAATTTCGATAAATTGAAATATAAATCTGGCATACATCGTGTCTACAAATATTTGTAACATTGACAACATCATCAAAGGATATATATTTTTGTAACTTTCAAACGTATACATCTCTTTGTAGTCGACTGTACACATGCGACGTCGCGGACAAAAATTGCGTTACAGCCGAGGGGTTTCGTTTTGCATTAGGACGTACGGAACCTTAAATATAAACGACTTTTAACATGGAACCAACTCTGAAGTTAGAATACACAATTTGATTTTTCATACAAAAGTGCAATACTAGCACGCTCAAAATGTTTGCAATAGCTTTCTTTATTTCATAAATATTTAATACACATTGTTTACGCATGCACTACCAACACACACTTAAAGGTCGAAAATACTACCTATTGTGTAGTGAGTTTTTAAGTTTGAACTTTGTTACATTGTGCGTACTTGTGACATTTCATGTGCCAAATAAACATTTTTCGTTTCTTTTGTTTTGTTTACTTTTTCGAATATACGTACACTATATTATGATCGTCAATTCAACATTATTTCTACTCTACCATATTATTTTAATACCCGCAGTAACGACATCAAATCGTGAAGACATGCGGAAGGCACGTGTGCGCACGTTGAAAGCTTGAGATTATCCCCAACTCGAGGTTTTTCAACATAACAGTTATTCATGGTAGATTTACTGTGTATTTTCTTCGAAACAACATATATAATGCTTGCTAGTGGCTTCGAAATTGTAAGATTTGAATTTGCTTTTTTGGGAAATGATTATGTATAACAGTTCCACATTACAATAACTCAATTATGACAGAATAAAATGATAGTAATAGATACATTTCCATCAGTTAATATCTTGTAAGTTTTAAACTATAATACTTCTCTACAGAAAAAATATTTAAATAAAAAAAAGGCGTGAATACGAAAACGGTTGTCATTGCTACGCGAGCTACGCTTTCGCAGCAATTTGCTACGGCATAGCAGTGTGCTTCGTGCCAATATGGAAACATTGTTAGCTACGGCCGGTTTTCTATTGATTTATTCAGTTGAAATAACCGATAAAGAATCGAATTTGATAGCCAGTGTACTCCTAAAAGATCAGATCCCTGCAGTACATGTGCTGTTTTTATAAAGAAAAAACTATTTTAAAATGTATAGTTATAAAATTTACACATGCTTATTGGCTTAAAGAAACGACCTTAAATTGTTCAGTATCTCGAAGTTTTGTATCTAGAAGTTTCCGTCAAATAAACGTATAAGTTATCAAGGCGTAAGCTTCTGGGCTGTTGTTTCGAACGAACCTGTGTTACCTTTTTTTTTTTTTTGTTCCCGGGGTGGAAAATCCTCATGGATGTCCTCCGCTCTGGGGCGGGTGGAGGAGTCTGTCAGACTCTTACTGACTAAAAACCACCCCGGTGTTCCATCTCACACCTACGCCGGGGTCGCGGGAACAGATTATTCTTCCACAACCCCGGCTGGTGCCGGCCCGCTTGCGCGGGCCCCGTCTCGGGCGGGGGGAGTGAGGTGTTCTCCCCCCGTAACGTCTGTGAGCTTCGCACGCGGAACACTACGCGCGCCGCCTTCTCGGGTCCTGCTGTTGTGGGGCGACAGATGTCCCCGAATCCGTCGCCCCTGGACCCATTTAGGGGGGCCAGAAGAGGGCGTTGTCCGCCCTCCTCCGACGCCCGGTGCGTCTGCTGCGGGCCGGGTCGAGAGTCGAGATCTCTCTCTCCCTTTCCGCAGCCTCCTTCCGCGAGATGACCGTCTCGCAGAAGGAAACCACCGCGTCCCAGGACTCGACGCTGCCGACCATAGCACTCACTACGGTCGGCAGCGACAGGTCACTGCCTACTTCTGAGATGAGGGCACGGCGCGGCTCCTCCCAAGCGGCACACTCTGCCAGCGTGTGCCACGCCGTGTCCTCCCGGCAGTCGACGCAGTGGTGACACCGGGCGTCCGGCTCCCTGTTTATACGACACAGGTACTTCCCGAAGCAACCATGCCCCGAGAGCACCTGCGTCGCCCGAAACGACAGGGAGCCGTGCCTTCTCCCGAGCCAGCGGTCGAGCACTGGCCGGATCGCCTCGATGGTGCTGAGGCCGGCGGTAGGGCGTGACAGCCTCACCTGCCATTCCGCCACCAGGACCTCGCGGAGCTGCAACCGATGCTGCTCGATATGTTGCTGCATCGGTCGCTCGCCCGCTCCCGCGCTGCCTCGCGCCACCGGTACAGTGACGCGAGCACCTTCGCCTCCAGGTCCCAGGGCGGTGATCCGGCCAGTGCACAACCCGCCTCGAAGGAGATCGTGCGATACCCCCGAATGACTCTGACGGCCATCGCCCGCTGCGGCTTGCGCAGGACAGCTATGCTGCCGGCCGTCAGGTCAGACGCCCAGATCGGCACTCCGTAGAGCGCCATGGATCGCACGATCCCCATATAGAGCCGCCTACAGGCGGCGCTCGGGCCCCCCAGATTGGGAAGCAGCGTTGCCAGCGCCCCGGCCGCGCCCAACAACTTGGGCGCCAGCCGCCGGAAGTGGGGTCCGAAATCCCACCGGCTGTCGAGCACCAATCCCAGATATTTCATGGTGGGCTCGACAGCGATCCGGACCCCCCCGACCACAATGTGTGATCCGGCCGGCGGCGCCCGCCGGGGGCCATGAAACACCATGGCCTCCGACTTGTTGAGGGCCACCTCCAGGCCGAGGCGCCGTATGCGGCTCACCGTGAGTGAGACCGCCGCCGTCGCGAGCAACGCTGCCTCCCTGTGCGAACTCCCCCGGGCCGTGACCAGCGTGTCGGCTGCGTAACACGTCAGGTCCGCGCCCGGCGGGAGCTCGCCCTTCAGCACCCAGTCGTACCCGATGTTCCACAGGAGCGGTCCCACGACCGATCCCTGTGGAACACCGCACGACACTTGGCGCTGGTTTCCGCCATCACGTCCCATGTAGGTGACACACCTCCCCGCCAGATAAGCCCCAACGATGCCGCGGAGGTAGAGAGGCACCCGATGATAACGCAGTGCCTCCCGTATGCAGCTCCAGGGCAGGGTGTTGAAGGCGTTGGAGATGTCCAAGGACACCGCCACCACCACCCCGCCGCGGGACACTGTTTCCTCCGCCAGGACTCTCACCCTCGACACAGCGTGGATGGTAGAGCGCCCATGCCGAAAGCCGAACTGGCTCTCGTCCAGGTCCGGCCCCTCTCTGCGCAAGTGGCCGACGAGGCGGGCTGCGAGTATGCGCTCGAACAGCTTGCCCACCTCGTCGAGCAGCACCATGGGCCGGTACGCAGACGGCGAGTGGGCAGGGCGCCCCGCCTTCCTGAGCAGGACCAGACGTCCAATTTTCCACAGACTGGGAAACTGGCCCCGCTCAAGGCACGCTGTGTAGAGTCCTCTCAGTTGGGGCTCCAACTCCTTCAGAGAGAGGGCCAAAGCCAGACCGTGAATTCCGTCGGGCCCCGGAGCCACGTTCTTGGCCCGGAGCCGCATCACGGCCGCCCTCATCTCTGCCTGTGTCACCTCTGGGACGCTGATGGCGTTCTCCTCCTCCTCCTCTGCAGACTCTGCGGCTGCGGGCAAAGCCATCGGCGGCGGAACATGCTCCGCTCTCGCCGGGAAGAGGGCTGCTACCACTTCCTCCAGCAGCTCGGGTTGGAGACTCTCCGTAAGTGGGGGCGCCGAGGCTCGAAGTTGCCCTCGAACCGCTTTATACGGGCGCCCCCACGGATCCCCGTCCAGAGTCTCCAACATCCTCTCCCGGGATCGAGTCCTCGCCTCGTCGATGGCCAGCCACAGAGTTTGCTTTGCCGCGCGTTACACCTCATACCGCGCGGCCTCCTCCTCGGGTACCCGACGACGTCTCCTCCGGTAGCGGGTGTACCGGCGTCTCACCGCCACGCATGCGACGCGCAGTTGCGCGATCTCGGCGGACCACCAGTACACCTGGCGCCTTGCACCCTGTGCGTGGGCGCGGGGCATGGACGCGTCGCATATCTGCGTCATTGCCCCGCGGAACCACAGCGCCTCCAGCTCGACGTCATCGGGTCCGGTCGTTGCCGACCCCCGGAACCAGGCCTGAGCAATGGCTGCCTCCTCGAGAAGCTCCCTGTCGATGCGCTTACGCGCCCAGCGCGGGCCGTCCGAACGCGGGACTGATGTTCTGCGGCCGCCAGCGGTCTGGGCGGAGACGTCGAATCGGATATATCGGTGATCCGACAACGTCTCCACCTCCGCGGCGACACGCCAGTCGCGGACACGGCTCGCGACAGCAGGGCTTGCGAACGACACGTCCACTATGGACCCGCCCCGCTGCCGCACGCAGGTGTAGACCGAGCCCCGGTTCAGGACGACCAGGCCAGTCGTGATCGCCCACTCCTCCAATGCCTCACCCTTAGCATCGGTCACCGGGGATCCCCACGCCGCAGACTTGGCGTTGAGATCCCCGAGCAACAGCACCGGGCGAGGATGGAGCTGGCCCACGACGGCACCAAACTCGACAAGGAACCTCTCGAAGTCGGCGAGACTCTTGTTGGGCGAAAAATACGCCCCAACGACGCCAACGCCATCTGCGAGGGCGGCTACCCAGCCGTGCCCCCGACACGGGCTGACGAGAGTCTCGCCGCCAATGATGGCCACCAAACCATCCAGATCTCCCACCCAGTTATCGCTCCACCTCCTCCTTCGCTTCGCAGAAGGAGGTGACGGCTTCCCATTCGCTCTGGCTCCGAACCATGGCGTGGACCAGGGCCGGACGCGAGAGATCGCCGTCGCCGATTTTCTCTGCGAGGACGCGGCGGTTCTCCGCTCAGGCTGGGCAGACCTCCACCGTATGGTCCTCCGTGTCCTCCGGGCGATCCACACAATGGTGACACCAGGGCGTTTCTTCCCACCTTATACGGAACAGGAACCTTACGAAACAACCATGTCTGTTGAGGACCTGTGTCAGGCGGAAGGTGAGGCCGCCGGTGCACCTCTCCAACGACTCGTCAAAGAGGGGACTTATCGCCGCTATTGTGGCATGCCCAGCACTGGGTTGCGACAATCGCACCCTCCATGTCACCATGATTTCTCACTGCAACGGAGAAATGCCCCGTCGTTTTGCGTCCTCGCGCCACTCCCACACGTGCCTGAGGGCTTTTGCCTCCTGTTACAATGGCTACAATCTGGCACGGAGGCTCGCTGCCTCACAGAAAACCGGTCGGTATCCCCGGACCAGCCGGATGGCCATGACCCTTTGGGACACGTTCAACCGGCGGGCTGGTCGGTGCCTTAATCCTTGTATATTCCTTAGTTACCAATTCACTACAGCCACCCAAACCCATAGCCCAATATGTTTGTTTCCATGTTCTGCAATAGCCCTGCACCAGCCGCGGGTTGTCCTTGAGTGCACTTGCAAAGTGCAAACAGAGATAATCGTTGGTTGTTGCCTCATTCCATTTAAAATTGTCCAAGGGCTCTGCCTCTGCGAGTTAATTAGCCCATGATGTATTTAGTTTTGTCGGATATAGCTACTTTCGTCAGAAATCGCCAGCAGCCACTAGAAGACACCATTTTTCAGCAGCTCTTTCCCTCCAGCACACCCTCCTTCCACTTATCAATATCCATTACTTTATGTGGCCAATCCTTAAGAAAGGAATCAATTTCGTCCTGCCACCTCTCTCGTCTCATAATCTGTTTACCTATTTGTTTGAAATTCAAATTTCAAAATGGTAGCTACAGAGAGTAGCTACCATTTCGAAATTTGAATTTCGTGTAAGCGTATGTTAGCAGATCTTTTACAATTTTACGTTTGTATTTCGGTTGTGATATCTTCCAGAAAGATCGTGGAGTTGAGCTAGTGAGTTGAGTAAGTGTCTTACTACATAGTTGGTGTCGATCCGTTAATCGTATTTTAACAGGAAAAAATACCTTTAATGTAGAAGATGATATAGCTATGATAAGCATAAATAAAAAATAAAAATATGACTAAAACATCCTAATACACAGATCCTGTCTTCTATATACCTATGATACAAAGCCAGTTATGCTTAAAATGGTTTTGTTACCTTTGATAAGTATTTGCACCATACCTTCAACTACCTACCTAAAAACCTGGCATAGTTCGGGCACAAATTGTAGACGGCGCCACTGCGCTTATTGGCATAAAAATGACGTAAGATGGCACTCTTTACCCTTATAATATACCCGGTAAACTTTCGACAATAGTAATTTACATTAAAACTTTTATCCGGTGCTTGTTAAAGGCGTGTACCTAGACGTGCTAGGTAGTGCTTAACTTTTAACTGTGCCTGTCGCTTTCTTTCTGTGCTCTTCATTTCGCCTTCTATCATCATAAATGCGTCCTGTGAATAGTATAAACTTATGGACAACATATTTCTTCTTTTCCGTAAGCTGTTGTGTTTGCTTACTTACTGCAAACATGTACCGCTTAAATTCTTTCCAAAACGTAACACAGGTTTTCGATAATTTCAAAGGATTGTTAGATTCCTAACTTAAACTTAAATTGAACGTAAAGGCGTCAAATTAAGTTTACTACAATTGTATGTGTATCTCGAAATCCGTACACTTTAACTTAAAGAACACAGAATTTCTGCAATAAGGAAATTATCCGTACTATCGCATTTTTACGTTGTAATTTTCAATGAAGAAAGACCAGAATATTATATTTTTATTCATAATCTTCTTTGTTCAGTATTCCTTTGTACATTCTTATATTAATACGTTCTGGATTGTGAGACTGTTAATACTTCAGGAAAGCCATCCCTTAAACCATTTTGATTCAAGATGGAGGAAAAAATATTGAATATATTTAGCTGGAGCCCTTGTGAGATGTTTAAATACTCTTTAGATGATGGAGTGAGTAAACATTTGTCGACTCAAATGGGAGTTCAGGTGGAGTGTGTGCATTTTTCGGCAGAGTCATATTTAAATAGAATAGGATTTTACAGACATTTTATCCTAGTAATGTTAATAATTTTAGAACGATTGCACTTTTCCGATACGTAAGATTTACTTCCACACTTAAAAATTAAATTTTATTATTTTAAGACACTTTCGAATATGAAATGAATACCTGCTGTATAATCGACCTCGTAATAGCTTATATTATCACTTTTGATGATAATTCCTACGGTTTTGAAGTTTTACTAAGGATTTTTTTTAAAATAACCGACGAAAAATTTCAACGCAGGGGGTTCAGAATCATGTACTGAATCTAAGGTAACAGGTTCCGCGTCGATGTCCATGCCACCCTGTATTTGAAGCAACATAAAATTTTGCTTCAAATACAGGGTAGCAAAAGAAAATAAGAAGCAAAATAAAATTTTCGCCATTTACTTCAAGAGGACGTGCTTACTCTAAAGCCTGAAAGTGCGTTATGCGGACGCCCGCGTATTTCATTCAAAAGTGCTCCTTCGTCGTGGTTTGCGCGGGGCCCGCCGACGATGGTGGAATGTACGCGTCTGTGCTCGTAGATGGTCTAGACACTTTCTGAAAATGAATTTGCATCTTTGCTTGCTTTCCATAGGATGAAATTTTGATATGCTTGTAAGTATCTATCGGTAGATTTTTCGGGCAAGAGGCTTAGAGTTACTTTTTCGCTGCCTCAGAAACTTCTGGCGGTGTCGAATTCATCATTACTTGACGACATTTTCATATAAAAACAATACAGCGAAATGAAAAAGCGCGCGGAATAATTTTTACTTGTTCACAAATTAGCGATGCGCGCGCATCATCACTTTTTTACAGGCAAAGGCACAAAAACAGCCAGTATTAACAATAAAGTAAATTTATATTTTTGTGTTTTTGTTACAGATAAATGATTGTAATTTATTGTCAAACTTAATTAAATTAAAGAATTCAATGTTTATTTATTAAATTTTATCTCCCAAAGTTGACAACTTTTCTGACATCAAAACTCTATGGTAAGATTTAAAAAAGTACCGTTCGTTTTAGATGGAGCATCTTGATAAACCGTACGTTCATTACAATAACGCACAAGTACGTAAAGAGATACATTATTATATTGAAATTGGTGAAATGAGAGACCCTTTACGAGAAAATGTGTTTTAAAGATAATAACAATACGAGTCTGTTTTTTTCTTCGCAAGTGTGTTGAAAAACGTCGTGTGTCACGCGGGTGCATTGATCATTACCCACTCAGCTGCCTTATTGAATGAAACCGCCTTGATGACCAAAAGAGCACACTTGTATCACAATGTACTATTAAAAGAGTAACGGTGGAGTTTATTTCATTTCATTTCATTTCTTGCCCCTTTTTCTCTATAAGAAACTAACTTTTGGAAGGGGCGCCTAGAATCATTTCTTTTTTTAATGTAAATGTTGACGTTCAAAAGTGCCTTTTTAAGTGCCTATTTGAAATAAATGCTTTGACTTTGAATGTGTGTCTCTTTCACTCACCCGGGACCAACAATGTTTTTTACGTTTCTTGAGCGACAAAATCGTGGATATGAGTAACTAGTCGCTTTCTCGTAGGCGGTGGGACAATGCCTAAACAACTTATTTCATTTGTTTTCTCCGCTGTGCTGTCGCAAGACGCCTGTCGCTTGAACCCGTGGTGACGTTGTTTCGTATGAAACGATACAATCTCAAATCGTCGTCGCTTTCTGTTATATATTTTTTCGTTTAAGTTCCAGACCGTTGGAGAAATAGTTTTGTGATGTCAATCGGTGTTGCAATGCGAGAGATTTTATTTTGAATGCCTTGATTTGACACTTAATTTTATTTTCTTGCAAACTGGGTCAAATTAAATAAACTAGCACAACTCTGCAGACGTGATGGGTTTTGACTAATTACGACAAAATAAAAACTGGTGGTGTTGTTTAAAGTATGAGTTGAAAAAAGACAGTTTTATTTGTTTGATCGGGTGTAGATATCGATCCTTATCATGTCTGTGAAGTTTACGCAGAAAACTGATGTTTTGTACTGATATTTCAAGTGACTTCACTACCTGCGGTTGATGACCCCAAAGAAGAAACTTATCAAATCAATTTATTTTTTGTTTGATCATGGTAAGTTATCGATACCAATCACGTCTGCAGAGTTTCGCTAGCTAATTCAATTTGACCCTGTGTAAATAGTTGTATAGTGCCCACTTGAATGCCAATTTCACCAATGAAACTGAACGCGATCAGCACATCTAAAACGCGTTCAAGAGCTGTCAGTCTCAATATCCCACAGAAATTAGGGATACTGACAGCCTTTAAACCTAGTTTATGTGATCGCATCAGTTTTATTGGTGAAATTCCCTGCCTTGCCTGCATTTTTTTGCTGTTTTAAATACATAATATTATTTGACATTTTTTATTGACTCAGAGCAATGCACGAAGTAGCTCTGTGTTGCAAATGGCTGATCAAATAGTGCATTCAATGTATGCCCAGTCTAGCCTGCATACACAGAATGTGTGTTTATTCGAAACAGACATAAAATTTTATGGTTTTTATTTTCAATTCTATAAAGTGATATTTTGAAGGACTTTACTATATCATAACGGCAGTGACGTATGTTTTGAAAAAAAATAGCAGCGAGGTTTGACTAGAAGGTGTCAAAATACGCTCTTTAAAAACACACACCAACTTATTTTCCTAAATAACGTTGTAGTAACTTCATTCGTAAATTGCGGACAGTATGCGGCAGCCACCGCTCGTCTAGGAATCCGCAACTTTATCGTTGGTTGACGTTGCGTTAACGCTGCGTAGACGCCGCGTTAGCATCGCTACTTCTACGTTCAACGAAAGCCTAACTTGAAATACACTACATTCGGACACCCTAGAAGAACTCCCATGAACTGACTGAATACAGCTTAAAAGTTATTTCAAATTATAACATCGAACAAAAACAACCTTGGAAAAGCATAGTCACTGGGTTGTGGAGGTCAGTCAGATAGGCAGCCGCTCTATGTAAAATACTTGTATTCAGCTGCATCTGGTAAGACTGTAAGCCAACCTCAACATAGTTGGTAAAAGGCTTTAGAGCTCGTTCCCACTAGTCGGTTGTCGACTCCGTGTATTAATCGGAGGTTCCAGAGGTAGGGCATTTTATATGAAGTTATTCACACAAGAAATGTTGGGTATTTAGCCAGCCCTCTACGCCCGGAAAAAAAATCGTGTCGGATCTCGCTCGCAGATGAGTAAGAATGGCGCTGTTCACATTTGTCGGGTGTCGGTCTTGTATTTTGGTAGTTAATGCTCACTGATATTTGAGCCAATGGATCGTTGAATGTAGTTTTTGATGTCCTAAAATAAATGAACCTCATGATTTGAATATATCGTCTCTTCTCAATTCTGTTATTAAGTTCTGAAATGTTCCCAAACTAAATCTTTCCCTTAGGATTGAGTGCACCCAATGTTTTTTAACTTGGCTCTCTCCGTTTTCTTCTTAAGTAATAATACATCACAAGAACTACGTCGACGTCCATCGTGCACAGTCGCCACGCAAACTGCAAAAAATTGGCACCAGCTTCGACCGTGGCCAGCCACCGATTATTAACCGAAATTGTGAACAAAGAAGCCGACATCCGATTAATATACGAATCCGACACCCGACAAGTGGGAACGAGCTCTAAGTAGAAGAAAAGTAGGTAAACGTAACTAAAAAATAATAATTTAGGTTGCAAAATAAAATGAGAAAAACAAGCTTCGTTTAACTTACTCTTCTTGTTTTCGAATAAGATTAGCCTTTGACTGTTCTTAGGATCTTCAAAAGGGTGCTAAGTGCTTTTAAAAGTACCAAGAAAGAAAATTGGTTAGAAGTAACGCGATTGAAACAGTGGGTCTGTACGGTCAGTGATCTGCATTATCTGACCCTCCTTACAGAAAGAAGAGGGGAAGATGGGTCAGGTATTGCACTGAGTGTACGAGTGAACTGAAGTAGATTATATTTTATGCCATAGTCTCGGGGTCACCATTGAAGAGATATGAGGCACAGGGTGTAAAGCTCACTCATACTCTTGGAAAAGGGAGGATCCTCCGACCAGATGGATGTCATATCTGGTGGGCAACTGCCCGATGATTGATGTCGGGAATTTGTATATAAGCTAGCTGCGCGGTAAACTTTGATTGCGCGATGCAGGATTTGTGTGACGTCAGTGTGATGCATTGTTCGCATGTGGCGGTGTAGATGACGCCACAGATTCAACATCCACCACATGAAATTACCGCAGCAAGCGTACCTTTTACTTCGATACAATCACGTGCCTATTATTGTTCAACCAGGAGCCCCTGAATAAAACGGACTAGATACGTAATATACATTTATTTTTGACCAGATATAAGATTATAGCGTCGTTGTAATCCCCGAAGCACAGAATAACTATTTAGTTTTATAGTTTTGTGCAATCTTTCTCGAAGGAGCATTTTTATACAAGCACAATTTTCTGATTAGTTTCGGGTTTCATGTTTTGAACGTTTATAGACTTGAATATTGATCGCGATAGTACTAGATCCCAAAACATTACGCCTGTAATCCATGAAAGGTTAGGCAGAGGTGTCCGGTGGAAGGATTAAAGCACACCCACATTCGTCCAGTTATGTTTAAGTCCTAAGTGTGTGTAAGTGTGGAGAATCCTCCCTTTTCCAAGAGTATGAGTGAACTTTACACCCTGTTCCTCATATCTCTGCACTAGTGACCCCGACGTGATAGTTGTCGTATCTGGTGGGCAACTGCCCGATGATTGTTGTCGGGAAGTTGTTTATATGCTAGCTGCGCGGTAAACTTTGATTGCGCGATGCAGGATTTGTGTGACATCAGTGCGTTGTTCGCATGTGGCGGTGTAGATGCCATTCCCGCTGATCTCCTTCTTGCTTTAGACATGAATGTAAAGAGAAGGAGGGCTCGGCGATCTAAAATGATAACGATCAGATATCTTGGTATCACTCACAACAAACAATGATTCCCACAACTTAATTTTACAATGCACACAGTTCTAAATACAATTTCCTACTTAGTGCTCTGTCTCGTGCGGTCGGTTTTTTATATTCGTAAAATGGAAAACAGATGAGTCATTATATCAACAAAGAAAAAGAATTTGGAACTATAAACAAATCATCAATTTCCGATTCTTTATTGACAGAATGTATACTCTCCTATCGCAGGTATGCTGGAAGACATTTCCTTAGAAAAAAGCATCACCTTTGGACGTATTTTTCCGATCTTTTCTTCTTGTATGTTTACAGGTGTGTACATAAATGGTTGAATAAATAAATAAAAAATACATAAACCTTCCGAAATAAATTCTCAATATGGTGGCGCAACCCGCATCAATATTTGTTGTGGGGTTTAGAACATCTATGCAATCCTACAGAACTTATCTAAAACTATTGACTGACTAAAATAAGGTGCCGAAAAATTCCTCCGCATCGCTGTCGACTGGCGAAGTAACCATGAGACTGGCGGCATTACCATATTGTATGGCAATGCTTGGCCTCTGACCTTGGCGTTTGGAAATATAGAATCATATTGAGTAGAATATCGATACATAGATTGAAAAGGAATATATAGAATACTCTTTATTATGTGCACCTTTTATATTGCAAATATAAATGTAGAAATTTTACATTGAGTTACACAATGTGCGGTATATGTCTTTGTCTACATCGCAAAAATCGATCGTTTACAGAATCAAAATGAAAATCAAAAGTAATTTATTCAAATTAGGCTGAGAATCAGCACTTTTCGATCGTCAAAATTACATAAGACAGAAGTGGCGCAAAAAACTCCCCAGCAGCACAGCTGTCTGTTCGCGAAGAACTGGATTATATACAATTGTAAGAAATTACCAAAACATTAAATTAAATTAATTGCCATACGTCAAGTAGCGACGCCAATACCATTTTTTTTTTAAATAAAACTTAATACATAAATAAAAGCCTCTAGGCCATGGCATGGCAGCTTACATATGCAATACTGGATAATGTACAAACAAATAAAATAAATAAATGATAAACTAGGACAACCTTTGGATGGATATATGAGAGAAGGAGACAATACTGCAGGTGGTGGTGTACCATTTACATTTTAAAAAATACATACATACATATGTTTATAACAGAACATCACGCCTTTTTCCCCGAAGATTTGGGCAGAGGTGTACCTGTAACCCCATATTTCGCCAGTTATGTTTAAGTCCCATGTAATAGGGGGCGAGCCCATTGCCGAACTGAGAAATTCCAGATAGAAAAACTTTGCCCGACCTGGGAATCGAACCCAGGACCTCATGCTCAGCAGTGGCGATTGCGACCACTAGACCAACGAGATCTACATATATATTATATACAAGAATAAACACGAAAAAAGATCAAGAAAACTACTATAAATGTAATGATGATGTTTAAGGGGAGAGGAAGTGTTTTTTAACAAGAATTTTAAAAGTAAATTTTACAGTGATTGAGCACGCCTTACCGACATGGGTAAGGCATTCCATAACCGTATTGCTTGAACTGTAAAAGACTTGTCATACAAACTGGTGGAATGCATCGGCATCTCTAGTCTTAAGTTTGCTATGTTCTCAAAACATGTAAATACCATTACTACAGTTTGAAACAACATTGAATTTAAAAACGCCCTTAGCATAATCAGCCTATAACGTTCCCACTGCTGGGACACAGGCCTCCTCTCTATGAGAGGTAGTGAGCCGTAATCCACCACGCGGGCTCAGTGCGGGTTGGTAGATGTCACATGTCTTCGAATTTTTGGTTCTAAGACATGCCGGTTTCCTCACGATGTTTTCCTTCACCGTTTTGAGAGCAGTGGTGATTATATTATTTACACAAAGTAAAGCGCCTGCTTGGGTTCGAACTCACGACCTACAACTCGTAAGTCGGGACCGTTACCACTGGGCTACCACTGCTCACTGGGCCACCACTACCAAAAACGCAGATGAAATTAACAGAACTATTTTGTCCCTTTGGGTTTTAAGCAAATAATAAAAAAAACCTTCCGTTTGCGTTTTGCAAAATAAAAATCGCCAAATCAGCGTTCCTATGAGTAACTTTTGGCATTTTTTACGAGTAAATCACCGCCATTGTTTTACTTCAAATGACTAGCTTGAAACGTACTTTTCTCTTGAGTGGAGCCGTTGGTACACCCATAATAACTATAGAACTTACATTATATTACTCCTGCCCACGACTTCGTACGCGTTTCTTGTTTTAACATACAATATTTCCTCGGAAATACTGTAGCTTCCCATCAAAGAACGAAATTTCGTATTCCGATCATTACGAGTATTACCTAAGATATTACACACAAACTCACTACCTTTATATATATTAGGGGGTTGGTCGTTCGGCGCGGCTGCGAGATGGGCAGACGATATTGTTGCCATCGCGGGTAAAACCTGGATGAAGCTAGGCAGGAGCGTGGGTATTGGCACAAGAAAAGAGAGGCCTACATTCAGCAGTGGGTGAAGTCGAGCCGTGGATGATGATGATGATATATTAGTAGAGACTATGGCATAAAATATGTACTTCAGTTCACTCGTACACTCAGTGCATTACCTGACCCCTCTTCCTCGCTTATTTCTGTAAGACGGGTCAGATAATGCACTGACCGTACAGACCCACTGTTTCAAACGCGAAACAGGGCACTTTTAACCAGTTTTCTTTCATGTTACTTTTAAAAACACTTGGCATGTTTCCAAGCATTCCTATCTTATATATAATTCTCCAATTTGTAATAAGCTTTTTACAGAGTGTACTTTTAATATGAATTTTAAATTTTCTTTCATTTAATTGCAATATATCACAAGGTATTTTGTTATAACATTTAACACGGAACCCCATAAATGATGTATGTACTTTAGCTCATCCGAAAAATAGTTGATCTATTTCATCTTTATTTCTAGTATTAAAATTATGTCTATCACTTATTTTGTTAAAAAGATGTCGATTTTTTCCTTACATACATAATATTTTCATAAATGAATTGGCAAGGTACTGTCATAATATGAATCCCTTTAAATAGTTCCCTGAGAGATTCGCGACGAGGAAGATTGTACATGGCTCTGACAGCACTCTTTTGCAAAATTAAATGTATTCAATGTCAGCAGCCCGACCCCGCAGTAAAATGCCATAAGACATAATGCTAACCTTCTCACCGTGAAAATTTGCTTGGAGTGAGCTGTCAGTGTCATCCCGTCTTGGACAATACCTAGCATCAGTGGCACAGACAGCTCACTCCAAGCTCACATCACCGAAGTTTTCACGGTGAGATGGTTACAGAATAGCACTACTGGTGACTGACTCCCGCTAAACGACGCGACGCCCCATAATTTTGTATGTAAACAGGGTGGAAGCGACATCGACGCACAACCAGATACCGTGGACTCAGTACATGATTCTGAAGCCCCCTGCGTTGAAATTATTCATCGATTATCAACAAACGCAATACCTACGCGGTTAAAATGTATGGCAGAGCATTTTTTTTTAATAACCGCCAAAAAAATACAATGGATCGGACTGGTATTTTTTTACATTTCGTATAGACACGGCAGTCGTCAAAATGCTTCTTGGATCGGTCAGGTACTTATTTTTACTTAAGGAAAAGACGGAAATCGTAAAGAGACACCTCACAGATAGAAAAAGTTTTTTTTAAAAATGGTAAAGACGGCAATCGTCAAGATACCTTAGAATTTGAATTGCATTTTTTTTTCGTGTCTTTTTTTGTAAACGAGTTGTACTTCTGGTCTGCGGTTATATAGCTAACCTAGACCAAACGCGCGGTTTCTATAACTGTTAACTGTCTTATCTTTCTAACAGCATATGCGGCCGAGCTAAGCCGCCCCGCAAGAGATGTTATATGTGGTCCACATTGTAATTTCTCGTCAAGCGTGATTCCTAGGAAAACAATCTGACTAATAAATTCCAGTTTTTCTCATTTCATTAAGATGTCACAACATGTTCTAACATTAGGTAATTTAAATCTAATGCATTTGTTTTTTTTTTTTCATTTAGTACCAAATTATTTACCGTAAACCAATCTTGGACATGAACACACACGGAAGCATGGCGCTACTGTGCTCATGCGTAGGCTAATCAGATTGCTCAGCGAATGAACGTGGAGATTGCTGACCACTTAATCAAATCAAACCCTTATTCATGACACATAAAAGCTTAATTACTCGCAGTGGGGTGAAAATATCCTTAAAATGCCTAAGATTTAATGCAGTAGGTAAAACCAGAATATAGAGAACGGTACGTTACACTAATAGTTAACTGCTACACCATTTTGTTGGATTTGCTTTGTCTACCGACTTTCAACAGCCCATTCAAATGTCTCATCAATCTGGCGAAATCTTTATGTCAAGTTAACATCATTTGCCTAGCTTTTTCGAACTGTGTAGGCGTCGACCTCCAGACTAACCAGATATGGCTAAATACCAAAATTTTACGTGGAGTGGCCACAACCCAGTTACTGGGTAACATGATACTTGGTTAGACTGGCTGACTACCCGTAACGACTGTGAAAGATTTAAGACTTTTTGTTCTTTTATTTAATATACGTATATATTCAATATGAATGATGTGACCATTTTCTGTAAGTATTATTTTATTAAAAGATTTCCGTGTAGTTTCTCGCCCGTTCTTCTCCATAGGTACCTATCACACTTTGGGATGGGCAAGCTTCTTCTTTCTGACTGATCGACTCCTTAACAATACAAAAGTGCCTGTAATTGGTTTATTTGAAATAAATGCTTTGAGTTTGAGTTTGAAATCTTGAATAGTTTAAATTTATTTTCAGAGTCAAGTTGCAGGCAATTTTCTCTTTCACATAACTTTATCCTCTGTAAGTCAGTATCTACCTACTTAGCTCAGAGTTTCGAACTTCAGACAGCGATTCAGGAAGTAACTAAAAGGTTAATTTTGTAGTACGCGGTTGTTATGAATTATGGTTTAATAATTATTTTGGTTGGCTACCTACAGTGTGATGTTTTCGTGTGACAGAGTTCCTCATTTCGGATTCCATCAAAAACGAAAACATGGGAGAATGATAGACAAAAAGGAAAATACATAAATATATAGGCTAAAACATATTTTGTTTATTAATAGCGACCCGCGCCTGCTTCGAACGTTTTTTATGATTTGACAAAACATTGTATTTTAAAATAATGAATAAATTAAAAACAATTTTGTACACATAAACCTTCCGGAATAAATTATTTAAAAGATGGATATAACCGCAGACCAGAAGTACAACTCGTTTACAAAAAAAGACACGAAAAAAAAATGCAATTCAAATTCTAAGGTATCTTGACGATTGCCGTCTTTACCATTTTTAAAAAAAACTTTTTCTATCTGTGAGGTGTCTCTTTACGATTTCCGTCTTTTCCTTAAGTAAAAATAAGTACCTGACCGATCCAAGAAGCATTTTGACGACTGCCGTGTCTATACGATATGTAAAAAAATACCAGTCCGATCCATTGTATTTTTTTGGCGGTTATTAAAAAAAAATGCTCTGCCATACATTTTAACCGCGTAGGTATTGCGTTTGTTGATAATCGATGAATAATTTCAACGCAGGGGGCTTCAGAATCATGTACTGAGTCCACGGTATCTGGTTGTGCGTCGATGTCGCTTCCACCCTGTTTACATACAAAATTATGGGGCGTCGCGTCGTTTAGCGGGAGTCAGTCACCAGTAGTGCTATTCTGTAACCATCTCACCGTGAAAACTTCGGTGATGTGAGCTTGGAGTGAGCTGTCTGTGCCACTGATGCTAGGTATTGTCCAAGACGGGATGACACTGACAGCTCACTCCAAGCAAATTTTCACCGTGAGATTTTTACAGAATCGACATGCTGTTGATTTGCTAATTTTTGGGGCGACTGCCTATCTGACCTCTACAATTAAGTTATTGGGTAACACTGAATGTCAGACTTTTGGGATTCTGATTACCCATAGCGACTGTCAAAGATCTCTACGAACGTCTACCGGAACTAACGGCTTAACGTGCTTCCCGAAGCCACAAACGCATTTTTTTTTAAATTGTCTCCTCCAACCTCCAGTTTTATCCACTCCTTCCAGTTTTAATGGAACCTATCCCGCACGTACCGCCATCTCTCTGCCGCGACACCGCCCCTCTTTCTGCGGACACCAGCACCCTAATTGCGTAATACACAATCAATCGGAATCTGAATCGTTTTGAAATATTATAAATATAGATTGCTAATCCATTGCTTCTTGAGTTCGATAAAATTCTGCTCAACAATATATAGAACGCAATGAATGTTCTTGAACCGTCAAAATCAAACAGATTAGTCGTAATCGTTTACGAAAATGTGTTACGCAATTAGGGTGCAGTTCTGTACAATTTGGTTCTACATTTTGTCCGGCATGCGGCAATCATGTCCTGCTCAGTCCCATTTAAGTTGGGGGGCCTTTTGAGCCACGTCAGATATCTTTGTTTTGGGGCCCAGCATTGTGTTACGAACACAATCAGTTAATCTAACGCATAAAACAGGCAGACCCAAGAGAAGATGGGCGGACGAGCTTGACACCTACAGACAGGGCTGGTCCACACAGTTCAAGACAGTGAAGAGAGGAAAAGAGAAAGGGAGGCCTTTGCCCTGCAGTGGGACAACATAGGCGAAAATAAAAACTTGTACCTACTGCGCTGCATTGCTCAATGTCAGACCTTGAGTTTGTATTTCCGCCAAAACACCTCATCCAGTGTTATTACTACAATTCGTAATCAATGTTTCGGTGCAAGACATACAGATATTTTATAATTTATTTTTAGTAATATTGATTATTTAACATTGGCAGCGAAATATTTAACAGCTTTTTGCGACGTTATCAGTTTTGAACACACTACATAGGCGTAAGGATATGGAATCGATTAAGAGTGGATTTAATTACTACATTGTAGGTAACTATAATAATAATGATTGGTCGGGCTTCGGCTACGACTTTCGGGCTTCTGACGGGCCTGCTTTCCGAGACATGGAGTCTTGGTATGTAAAGATGGTCACCCATCCACGGACCTACCTCGGCAAGAGTAGCTTACCCTGATCAATCGACCCACGCGGCTGTTATTTATTACTTAGCCACAAGCCCCTACTATAGAAATCCACTACAAAGATAAATCCTGGGAAGATGTTTAATAATAAAGCAAAAACTTATTCCATTGCCGCATCTATCCCAGTGTAGCAAAAGTAAATGAAAGCGAATTCAACATTTCCAATATAAGTTTTGTTGAATGTAGACAACCAACTTGAAAGTTATTCATTAGTTATTTATATCCAACAGAGAGATTGTACGATACCTACAATCTACTGCGCGTCAGTGGGAACACTTGCACTACAAAAATCGACCTAAGTGTTACGAAATAAAGGCGCTGTCTATGTCAATTTATCACCTCATATGACTGTACCTAACGTTAAGTTCGAATTTAGTCCTCAGTTCCGTAACTAAATGGTGAATTATTCATAATCCGCCTAAGTTCTCACAGGAACAACAAAAACAAAAGGTAACAAAAAGCCTTGTTAATAACAAGGCAGATGTGAGTGAAAACGCCGGAAAGGGACGCCGTAGAAGGACATAATAATGTAGTGACTTTATTAGTGATGTTCTTCAGAAAGGTCAGGCGAGTAGTACTCGCAACCAGCGTGCGAGTATGACCAGAAATATTAACGTAAACGAAGTCAAATGAGTTTGTAATGATCGCAGCAGGTGGCGTTTTATAGTTTCTGCCTATCTTATGGGAAGATGGTGTGGGTTTATTTATGACATCAGCACCCTAATTGCGTAACACATTTTCGTAAACGATTACGACTAATCTGTTTGATTTTGACAGTTCAACAACATTCATTGCGTTATTTAAATTGTTGAGCATATTTTTTTTCGTACTTATGAAGCAATGGATTAGCAATCTGTTTCAAAACGATTCAGATTACGATTGAATGTGCATTACGCAATTAGGGTACTGGTTCGGGCTTGAGATATATTTATTTACCACAATAAATTTTAACGTACGGTTTTTGCAAAAACAAAAAAAATATATATCTAAAAGTGTAGGGTAATCGCTAACAATTGAACACAACCAACATACATTGAACGCGCGCAACTAGACACGTATTATAATAGGATGATTGTGTGTGATTTTCTAGGTAGTTGAAATCACAGAATACGTTGTACTGTGACTTCTATCATGGTTAATATTTGCGCAAACGCTTTTAGAGCGCGAGTCCAACACGCACTTGTCCGTTGCTTTTCTTGAATTAGTTGTTACAATCAGCTACAGCCATAGATTGCTCAACATTTTTTCTCCATCGACCGTCTAAAATCGAGTTTCGTAGTCATGAATTGCTCGAAGATAGATCGACACGGTTGACAGTGTGTCAATTGCACGGTAGGCCGTCAGTAACAAAACGAGAGCGGCGGGATCACTGCGCAACACAGTTACTATGGCAAAGCCTTACAATTTGGCAATTCAACAACATTCATAGCGTAATTATTTTACCCCAGACGGAAAAAGAGGGGTGTTATAAGTTCAACGTGTGTATCTGTGTGTCTGTCTGCGCCATCGTAGCTCCCAAACAGCTGAACCGAATTTGTTTTTTTGGTTTGTTTGAAAGGTGACTTGATTGAGAGTTTTCTTAGCTAAAAAACAGAAATAGAGAAAGAAGAAAATCTGTTCAGCCGTTTTAGAGGTTTTTGTTTGCGTCGGGTTTTTTTTTTAAATGAAAATTTAATTCAAACAAGTAACCAATATATAGCAATTTAATTCACAGTCCTTCGGATTGTGATAGAAAGACTGTTACGCAGTTGGTGTGCAAGCTTCTTTTTCTAATGAAACTCATTGCAACGCTGGGCCAGCTTAAGGTACCGAAGTGGTACCGTACTGCATGACGATGAAAACCGTATGTATGTCTACATTTACAGAGTTTCTAAATATGTGAGCACTACGTATCTATCAGATAATTAATTTATGTCATTGATTATTTTTACCTTTTGTATTGTGGTTTAGTAACTTTATTCTAGGTTCGTCGTCTTCACACATAATTATGCTTCCTGTTTACCCAAATTGGTAATAATAACCACTTGTGAAAATATCTCCAGAAATTAATAATGGTTCCTTATAAGGGAATACGAGGTGATGCAAAGGGTTATTAAACCCAGTCGTTATAACTATGTTACCCCGTTTTTTTACCGTTTTGTAGGCGCAACAAGTCAACTGAAACACTTTTATCGTAGATATTAGTATAAAAAATATAAAAACAGCAAAAGCTTATTAAGAACTAATAAATGTTGACTAATACCTTATTTGAGAGCAGTGGTGGCCCAGTGGTAACGGTCCCGACTTACGAGTTGTAGGTCGTGAGTTCGAACCCAAGCAGGCGCTTTACTTTGTGTAAATAATTTAATCACCACTGCTCTCAAAACGGTGAAGGAAAACATCGTGAGGAAACCGGCATGTCCTAGAACCAAAAATTCGAAGACATGTGACATCTACCAACCCGCACTGAGCCCGCGTGGTGGATTACGGCTCACTACCTCTCATAGAGAGGAGGCCTGTGTCCCAGCAGTGGGAACGTTATAGGCTGATTATGCTATTATGCTAATACCTTATTTTAAGTTTGTTATAGATAGAGGTAGATACAGTCACGAGCAAAAGTTTACCTACGCAATTATCAAAAGCGATTTTCTCTTTAAGTTTTGATAGATGTTTTGTGGTGTCAAACTCAAACTCAAAGCATTTGTTTCAAATAAACCAATTACAGACACTTTTGAATTGTCAAGGGGTCGGTCGGTCAAAATATGAAGCTAGTTGCCCGTTCCATAGCGTAGTACCTATGGAGAAGAAAGGGCAAGAAACTCCATGGACACATAGTGTTACGCATATACCCATGTAGCACAGCCGTCTTAAAATCATAGATCTCTTCGAAACAGTAACTAAATTCTTGACCATTGTCTTGGTTAAAACCATATCGATCCTTAAGATATCTCGAGGTTATCCACCAAGAGAGCGTCAAGCAGTAGTGGACACAGGCTTACAGAATAAGAATTCAAATTAAGAGAAGACAATTTAAGAGTACCTAATGAACGCAGCTCAATACGATGGTCTGACCAGATCCGCACCGCCCTTGACACCACCGCACCCTTCACACAGCCAGAGACAGAATCAGATGGAGGAAGATCATCCGAGAGAAGGTGATACTGAAGGGAGGTCATGACCCTCAGCATTGAGGAATACGATGCAAGGAGGAGGAACAGTAACAGATTTGGTGTATTCCTATAATCTTCAAGTTATCTTGACGTTACAGTAAACAGATATTATTGGTATGTAAGTTGTCTACATTGCAAAAATAAGAATTTCTAAAAATTGCGTAGGGAATTAAATAGGACTTCTAAAAACTAACTTCAAACTTCACATACTAATCTCAGATGTTGTTTTACTTTAGATAAATTATGGTGGAATGATTTTACAACTTAGTATTGTAAAATAGATGCAAAATGAAATGCTCGTAAACAATACAAACCTATTTTCGAAAGTGTGGTTTTGTTTAATCTTACAGATTAAATGAACGGACATATCTATAGAAACGTTGAGCTTCATAAAAGTTAAAAAAATACGAATCTTTATTTAAAAATTCACAAATAAATAAAAGCTTTACTTAGTTCAGAAAATACACAGTACAAAATATGAATGAATGAATGAATGAATGAAATGAATGAATGAATGAATGATTTAATGAAATGCACCGACCCCAGCGTGGTTTGAACAGACTCGATTAATCGAATGAACCCCAAGATTCGCACTAGCCCCTGAAGCCTCATGCTTCATGGTGCTACAATGACCATTGCATATCAAGGAATAGACCGGGGGGCGCTTTAATGGTAGGGGGGACGTGCCCTTAGGATAGGAAGGGAAGAGCCAATCGAGTAGTGCACCCTAAAATTAGCATTGGAATAGTGGAGAGGTCGGTGGTATTTATCTATGGGAGGGCATCTTTTATTGACGTCGCCGCCGAGTTGATTCAGGTCGAGGTTCCTTGGTGAATCTTTTCTCGGCTTTTTCCATCATCCATGTCCTTGTTCTGCTGTGAAACTGTTGCAGTTTTTACTTTTCAATGTCTTCGTCTGAGGTCTCGCTACTAGCCGTTTCCGGTGTTTGTAAATCTCTTGCCTCTTTTGCCGTGCCCATCCAAAAATTGATTCCCTTTCGAAGTATTTCGTGTCCTCAGCTATCGTTCTAATGGCAAATGTTGTCGCCGGATAATGATAAAGGGCTTGCGAAACGCCCACCTCGCATTTCAATCCCATGAATTTGCAGTGGTTCAGCTATAGACACCTTACAACAGCGCACGCGCTCAGTGTGCGTACGCAGTCTTGCGCCTTGTGAGCACCCCATTTTGTTAAAGTATAAGTTTTATATTTAAAATAATACGTATCACACAAGTTTCATGTTCATGTCGTACTATAACAAAATACACAATTAACACGCACATTAGTTGAAGTTTTCATTGTTTCAAATATCCCGACAACATCTGGCGCCCAAGGGTCCACTACCTGAGTCGCTCACTGCATACACGAAATATCTAAAAGAATGTTCACTCACAAAAAAAAACAAACACTCTGTTTGGATTTGGTCTCTAAATGTTTGCACTTTTGAATGTGAAACAATTTTGAAACACTATACCACTAGTAAATGATGTTGAATGCAGCTTCAAATTAACAAACTAAAACAGCCTGACACGGGATCTAAGGCAAATGCCTGCATTATATGGAACGATCTCACCAGATGGGCTCGGGATCCTCGGCCGCAGGCTGGATATCAGGAACGCACGTATATCACTTTTGCACCGACTCATTACAAACAAATAAAACACCAAACAAATGAAACACGTTAAACTCGCACCAATCGACCACATATTTAACAAGACTGAAGACACCACAAAGCGCACAAAGACCGAGTGCAAACAGTCAATGGCGAGAAAACAATTATTTTTACGGGGTGCAACCATCTAATAAACTACCTATAATTACATGGAGTATAATGCTAACTCGTTTGGTATTTTAAAATAGAAATTTAAGAAATTACATTCTTAATCTTAAAATGATGATTCGCGTTGCTTTATTGTGGCACCGGGTTCGTCTTCCTTATCTATTAGGAATATTTGAGACCACGGTAATTATTTCTTTTGCGGATCGAAAAGTTTTAGGTTTGGTGTTCGTTAGTGTTATTTGCGTACGCAATGAAATGTTATTACGTACTTAAATGATTGGCTATAAATTAAAACAATAGCTGTTTATTTTCTTTAGCCATAAAATGGATGGATCTCACCAAATTCGAAGTTCAGAATTCCTTGGCAGGCAAGCAGCTCCTCGCATGGATTGGTGCATAGCTCCAAACAATTTCATTTCGCGACACAGGGCACACCGACAGTTTTACACTTAACTCTCCGTTGTCCGAAACTACGCGCAGAGTTTAAACACGTGTCGCGCACGCTTTTTATTTTGTTTTTTGTTCTCAGCTGTGCTCCGACAGCACAGCCGAGACAACCACTCTCTAGGACGTCTCACGACCCCCAGAAAAGACACAGTACAAAATAAAATAAAAAAACGTGCTAATTTTATACAAATGCCCTGGACCCCACGACACAGGGAATCCTAGTGTGGGGTACACTAGGATTCCCTGTGTCGTGGTGTCCAGTCTCTTACCAAGTAAGGCAAACAATTTAATTTATGTGTCATGTGTGTACGTTGTTAAATTATGTCAAATAAAAAAAGACCCTAAAATGATGAAAAACCAAAGTTATAACTAAAATGTGCATTTCAATATCTGAATTAAGTACAAAATAAGATAATTTGGTTTTAGTAAACAGTGCAGTGCGTTTCGTACGAATATTCTAGAAGTGCACATTGTACAACCATTTTGACTGTTAAAATTTGCTTTATGAATACTCGAACTGGCGAATCATTTTGAATAATGTTATTCTTAATATGATTAAATGATTATTTATTTGAACACCACTTGTAAAATGTCCTTCAATTAAACTAAATACGAAGGGTTGTAAAAATGTACTAGCAACAGGCTTGTCGCAATAGATTCCCATCACCATTACAGGAACTGAATTCATCTCGTTAATACTCGTATTACATCCAACAACATTCAACTTTGGAACTTTTGTACGTGGATAAACCATCAATTTTTATATTTAATCATTAATAGTAATAGATATTTTATCGTTATCTTATTTTAAATAACTTTTTGTATTTATATTTTTCTTCAAAAAGTTTGTTTAAAATGTATTCAAAATATTCGTCTTAAATCCGTTTTGCCAATATTCCCCATTCCCCGTTACCACAGGGTCTTATTTCCACAATCCTTGCATTATTGAGAAGTGTTCTATAATTTTAGGTACAAAATTTGACTCTTAATGATTGGCAATTTTTCATGAGCCTTTGAGTGCTCTTTGTAGTATATTGTAGGTAATAGACCACTCTTTCTAAAGCATACTCGCACTCAAATTCTCTGTTCGTGGCTTAGGTTGTTTTAGAGTCAGAGTTTTTGCTTCTCATTACAATGTTTTGACCTTAAACTGTTGCGGGATTTGATTCATTGGCAATAAACAATGTAGGTAAACATGTCGAACCCTGAAGATTTACGTCTAGCCTGGCTGGCACAATCTTCGGTAATGGAATTTCCATTCACGTACTTTCGAACACGACGTTGAAAATTCACGGATCTCTCTTTATTTTTTGCTTTTGCACTTTCCTATTTGTTAATTTTTATTCCAATAAAATCTAACTGCGTACTTAATTTACTAATTCAGGGGCCCTATTATGTACTTATCGGGATAGGCCCTCATCAGCGATATTACACTTGCACTTTGTAAGTAGGCGTGGATTGTCGGGCGAAGAAAATGGAGATACTAGTTACAGCACAATCACTTTATTTCACTCAAAATGTCTTATAAAATAATCACCATGAAATAACCTGAAGGCAGAGGTCCGACATATTAAATGAAAGTATGAGATATAGCAGTAACCAACTCTTTTATTCCGACAGCTTGTTAATTAATTAAATAGATCGCGATAATAGCTCTAGGCGCTACGGCAGGCGCACCGGGCCGAGCCTGCCACAAGAATGATAACCCTCTTCGCTGCGCACTAGCTTACATTAAGTTGCTTCAGAAGTGGGGAGAGTGGGGAGGCGCACGTCCCGCTTTGCACAGCGTAACTCGGCCCGCTGTACCTACCGCTAACGGTGACGCCGACACGGCCATACTGACGTGCGGACGTCCTCGTACGCGTAGACTCATCAAGCATTGTCTAGAAAGACATAACGTTATTATTAATGTTCGTTCATCCTGACTAGCAATCTCGATGAGCAAAAAATCCAGGTCATCCCTTCTGACTGTGCAACCAACTCTGGACCGCTCAATATTGAGCCTTCAGGACTTATACTAGTAATCTGGTCCGGTTCAGCCCTGCAGAGTTTACTACTAATTCGGGACCGCTCGTTATTGAGCCTTCAGAACTTTAGTAATCTGGTCCGGTTTACCCCTTCAGAGTTATAATCTTCTGGCCCGGTCCAGCGACCCTTCAGAATTATAACCGCCTGGTCCGGTCAAATGACCCTTCAGAATTATAACCTCCTGGTCCGGTCTTACGACCCTACAGAGTTATAATCTCCTGGTCCGGTTATAACAAACCCTTCAGGATTGTTACTGCTTGGTCCGGTCATGAATGACCCTACAAGATCACTCCCGTTTATACCGTTTTTTTTTCTCTCTTTTTTTTGCTCTTTTTTTTTTTGTCTCTCTTTTGTCTCCTTTTTAGTCTTCTTTTTTGTCTCTTTTTAGTCTCTTTTTATGTCTCTTTTTGTCTCTTTTTTTGTCTCTTTATTGTCTCTTTTTTTGTCTCTTTTTTAGTCTCTTTTTTTTAGTCTCTTTATTAGTCTTTTTTTTTGTCTCTTGTTAGTCCGGACTAAAATGGTCCCAGTAGATAATTTAATCAAATGTATTAAAATACTTGTCTCAACAATCCACACATGCTATGTTCATTGGTAGTTTCACTACCACCAAAGTCGTTTACTTTAGAGCCTATAACAGAAACAAACTATTTTAATCTTAAGAATAGACTTGACTTAGACACTCCACCGAATGCGTAGCACGCCTGTGCGATGCCGACCGAGTCTCATGTCATACAGCCAGCAAAATGTCACTTCAAGGTGCATAAGCGTTCTGTGTTGTGTCAGAGTGTCATGTCATTGAATGTGTCGTAGCAGACACATAATTCATGTTCACACACACATATCACTCTAAACTAACAAACGACATCTATGAAAACTAAATAACGCTAAGTATTGAAGCGCCGTCACGGCCAGACTGACATTCGCACGTCCTTGTGCGTCTCCATCCCCTTAAAGTCACTGCGGGCCCATTTTTCTGTAAAAAGAATAAAACTGGTAGATACATTACTTTGTACGCTCGTCCATCGGTGACATACATTACAACGTTTTATAACCCACATAATCAACCTATAGGAGCTGAGCCGGACAACTCAAATAGGCCTCCCTTGAGCTAGTTATCTCTCCAGATAACATGGACCAGGCAGCCAATCAGCGTCTCTCCGATCACTCACTAGTACCACACATATCTCCATTGATCTCATAGCCTCTCAGACTAGACGATCACTTTATAATATGACCCAGAACATCGGCCTGCATAAGCCAGTTCTTTATACTACCCAATAACACACACCATAGGACGTCAACCCGCATGATTCGGACCCTTACTTTATCTCACAGATTAGTACCAATGTTACGTTTAATTACGTTTCTTCACTCTTCGAGGCCGAGAGGTTTCCAGAGCTGGCGGATAACGTACGTGAACTACAAATAGACAAAGTATCACTAAAACCACCCGATGACGCCCACTCCATTCGTCAATCGCGGACTGCCGCCACCTCGGCCTCCTTCAAGCTATCAGTCAAAGTGGTAGCTAAATGCACCAAGCCCTCACTTCCCCCGGGCATTGCACGAAAATGCTTACGGCCACATTTGCATTCTCTATTAGCCACACAACAAAGGGAAGTCTGTACTCCCTGCGAAGCCCAATCGAACCCCCCCCCCCTGTCACATTCAATGAAGTAGGAATAACAACTGTAGAACGGTCTCATTTTTCCCACTGTGACGCAGCAACTCTCCCAATATTCTCCGATGCTATCTTACGAATTTCACCCAAATCCAACCGAAACCCAGACTCAGAATATGAAGCCACACTTAAAAACCGCGCCCGAGTCCCAAACACAAGTTCTGTTTGTGTTACCCTAGACCTTGCACCATCCGTCGCTAGCTGCACTTCGAGAAGCTCGCCGCGCCAGGTCCCACCAGATTCACTTTCGATTATAACAAGTAAGCACCTCAACGTCCTCATGACTCTCTCTACCCGAACACATGCCCTGCCAGAACCGTTAGCAACAAGGTGCAACTTTACACCATGTTCACCATAAAATTGCTCTGTCTGCGCCAATACAATACCCACCCCGATCCGAAATGATCCGCGAAGTCGCACCGAAAAGACAGAGCCTCCTTTAGTGCTTCATCTGCACCTGCTGCATCCAACTAAGAAGTGCACTCGAGAAGGACCCATTTAGTGAAAGAGTCAACAATGACAAGAATACTCCCTACCATCGATTTCTCCACACAACTTCTCCGCGATGTCTAAATGTACAGTATAACATTGTGCAGAAACCCTAAGCATAGGATGGAGTGAGCCCCGAACAATCCCTTGAGGCCCAGCACACAAGTGTGAAGTTCAATCAGTGCGTTCCAGTCAAATCATTTTAGTCAGAACCCGTTCTGATGTTAGTATTTCGATCAATTTCTTGTAAATATCTTGTCTGTCCATTTGATAGGCCCTTTTAATTTGATTCAAGATTCTTAACGTAAAACACGTGAAATATGGGGCAAACCGCCAAAAACTAATCTAAAGGACCTACAGATCGCTCAAAATAAAATTATTAAACTATTATTTCACTATGATTACCTTACACATACAGTTAAAATTTACAGGGAAACGAAACTCATGAATATTAAACAACTTCCTGCATATTGCACCAGAATACTTAAAAATTCTAAGTAAGTTCATTCACACAAAAATACATCAGGTACACAATCGCAGCAATAGTAGGAAGGATCACATTTTACTACCGCGAGTGTGGACAGTAAATGGCGAGAGAACAATTATTTTTTGCGGGAGTGCAACAATGTAATACGTTTGGTATTTTTTTTTTTTTTTTTTTTAATCACTTTCTAAGTGATCAAACACTCCTCCATTAAACAGACTTGCCCTACTACTTACTGCATTGCTTTATTGTGGCACCGGGATCGCATTCCTTATCTACGGTAATTATTTCTTTTGCGGGTGGATCGAAAAGTTTTAAGTTTTGTGTTAGTTAATAATGTTATTTGCGTACGAAAAGAAATGGTATTACAACTTAGATGATTTAATATAAATTCAAACAATAGCTGCTTAGTTTGTGTGCCCAAGTTATATTTTAAGTTTAAAAACGTTCTCAAGTAAGTGAAATCTTTGTAATTTCTTATCGAGAAATAATTTCTTTAACCATAAACACCATACCACCAATAAAGAATCAATTATCCTTTCGCACTGAACTAATGCGAGTTTATCTTCACCATGTAGGTCAGTTTTGATGTTGTGGTATATGATAATGAAACTCTTTAGTAACGTTAACTTTCTTACCCCAAATAGAATGTAATTTTGCAATATCCGTACGTACATGGATCTACTATCTAATAGATCCTTACCTATAATAACTCGTTCTGTAATTGAGTTAACAGGCACAACATGAAACAAAAAGGACACCGACGTGTTGAATTTCACCACGACTCAGTATTCTGCGATTCATAAATAACGTTTTCTTTACACAGGTATACCTGTAAGGTAAACTAAATCACACCGCATAGTACCCTGGATTTTTTGACAAAGCTAAAAGCTACAAACGAACTACCAGATTATCTATTAAAAAGAAAAGGAACGAGCTCACCGGATGATGTGGTTGTCCATACACGTAGCAGGTGAGACGGTTCGTATCACGACTCTTCGGTGCTGGTGCTCGATTCGAATTCTTCACTTCGGTCAAAACTTCGTACTGCCACTTGCTTCAATCACTTGATTTTTGGACTGTTGTACTTTAACGATGGCATGTGCCATTGAAGCGATTGTCATTATCAGGATCGAACCGTATCAGTCGCGCAGTTGCGGTGAAATTTGACGTTTGCGGTTAAGTGGTTGCCGGAAGTCGTGATAGCAAAAACTCCATATTTTGAATAGATTTAGACGTTAGCCCACACTTCACTGTCGTCATTATTTTCTTCAGGTTTTTGCCCTTCGAATCCCACTTCTGATATCGGGATAGGCCCTCATCAGCGATATTACACTTGCACTTTGTAAGTAGGCGTGGATTTTCGGGCGAAGAAAATGGAGATACTAGTTACAGCACAATCACTTTATTTCACTCAAAATGTCTTATAAAATAATCACCATGAAATAACCTGAAGGCAGAGGTCCGACATATTAAATGAAAGTATGAGATATAGCAGTAACCAACTCTTTTATTCCGACAGCTTGTTAATTAATTAAATAGATCGCGATAATAGCTCTAGGCGCTACGGCAGGCGCACCGGGCCGAGCCTGCCACAAGAATGATAACCCTCTTCGCTGCGCACTAGCTTACATTAAGTTGCTTCAGAAGTGGGGAGAGTGGGGAGGCGCACGTCCCGCTTTGCACAGCGTAACTCGGCCCGCTGTACCTACCGCTAACGGTGACGCCGACATACTCTTATTTCCAGGCAGTTTACGGCGTAAACAGAACTGCCTTGCAATTTCGTATTATGAACTCGTCAAACAAGCCAGTCAGCGGTCACGTGACACCCTGGCCGACTTCTGACCGAATATTGCCTGGCAATACCGTATTACGAACGTTCGTTTGACATTTCGTTCCGTATTAGAACTGTCAAAAAGTAACCTCACAATCCATTCAGTTTACGCTGCTTCAGAGGAGCTTTTATTGAACTGTTTAGGGTTTATTTGGAAATTATTGGAGTGTTTTCTATATAACATAAGAAAATATAATCATGTGTGACGAAAATTAACTGTTTGAGTTCCTGGAAAGTGATTCTTCTCGGCAAACTTGTGAATCAACTAATAAAAGGAGACGACTTCATGACCAATCTAATGCGTTCGACATGGATGATGTACAGTTCACGACTTGGGACTGAATCTTTGTGAGCAGCTGAGGCCTCACATGTCATGAGATGTGTGATCGCACGCAAGGCTAAGAATAGTAAAATACACTTTCCACTAAATAAATAAAAGGATAATAAACATATTATTGAAATCCTAACAACGGCCTTTCCTTTTGGTGTTCACCTTTAACCCATAACGGGCTTACAAAATCCACGGATTTATCCGTGAAGACTAAGGTAGTTGTTTTTATTAAGTATGAACTTTACGTAAAGTTTTAACTAAACATTATTCTCATTTTAGGTTTTGGTTGCATTATCATAGTATGCTACTGGCTCCTACCAACGCCCCACTGGTGATATAGGCTCTCGTTCAATGTCCCAGCCAACATTTTCTATAGTAGATGCAAATCACTGAGATTTCTTCAGACTTCTTGGAAGTAGTTCAAAAACTCCAACAATCTTTCCAGCTGAACATAAGTTAGGTAACTCGCCGACGAGGCGAGGGCGAACGCTCAACCACTATTAAAATAAAACTTACATTGTATTAATATTATATAATGTTAAAAACATGAATATTAATTGAAATACTCAATAACACTTTTGCCATCTTTTTATTTATACTTGTACTCCGTAAATCTTAGAATGGATCCTTCCATTAAACAAATAATACGATAGTGTTCTTTCATAATGTCATTGTTATTATCTAATGTTTGTCAAACAATACTTTCATTGAAGTTGTCGAATTCCCCGCTAATCTTCAAGTGGAATACGTTCGGAAACCTCGGGTTACAATTTGCAAACAGGAAATATTATATAAATTTTTATAAACTAGAATAGCACAATATAAATTGCGTTCATGTTTTCACCTATTATACTAGACTAACTAGTTCAATATATGGTATTTATTATTTTTATCATAAAATACGTGAGATAAACAAAACCGTAACTTCCATATAAATATATAATTGGGTTTCTGAACGATACGTCAGAGAATTACAAGCCAGCCATAGACAAACTACCCAGCGTGAAGTCGCTCAGAACTAGGAATGTCATAATACGAAAGAACATTGGCAAGATGCCGAACAAATTTTTGTTGACATTTTTTTTTTGCGTCTACTGATGAAAAAAATGTTAAAATACAGAGTTTGTATTCCTGAACAGTTTTGTCTTCAGTTAGACTTTTATAGGAGGTCGGGAATTAAAGGTATTCAAGTTCGAAGTTCAAGAGGTTATGTTTTATCAACAACAGACCCTAATCGAAAAATAAATATAGGAATACCTACCTAACAGTTTTAATATCATTGATAGATGTATATGTAGAGTAAAATAAACTACGGACAACGTATTAAGTATAAGCCTAGCTGACCGCGACGTGCGTAGGTCTGCGTCCCAAATGCGACGTAGGTACCTACGTAAATGCCCCCGGTGGGTTCCCACATTGACGAGGCGGGGGGGACTCAGTAACCGTGGCTTGATCCCCACGGTGAAGCTAAGAGGAACCCGAGCAGGGGCTGTTAGTCAGGGCTTTTGCCGAAAAGCCGACGACGTAGCAACCAAGGTTGCGGTGCCGCTTGGACTACATCGAGGCCACAGTGGGAGAGGAGTGCCGGTATTGCGGGTCGCCGCCGTTAGATGGCGGACGCAGTGGGACCGCAGGGTAAGAGGAGTGTCGGTATGTTGTTGGCCGCTCTTCCTATCCTTTGCGGCCGAAAAATGGTAGGCGACGGGGCCATTTATCTGACTCGTCGCAAGGGGTTGGTCCCCTTGGTTGCCCAGACAGAACCGGGGTTGTCTGGTGCCCAGGGCTGTGTTGGTCCCTAGGCTGGTCACAGCGTGCCATGTGTTGTGTTCTGGTGCGCCGGTGATGGGGGGTATTCCCCAGAGGAGGGTCCGGTGACGAACAGCCGCGGCGGGTTTGCGGATGAATGATAACGCGTGCCCGTGTTCCCGCCTAAAGCGGAGAGGAGGACACCGTGGAGTTTTAGTGAGTTGGAGTCCCACATATTCATGAGCATTTCTCAACGCAAAAAATAAAATAAATAAATAAAGTAACTACGTAAATAAATGTTCAAAGATATATTTATTTAATAATCTTAGCTAACTTTCTTAGGACAGTTATACATATATTTGACTAATTATATGGTAGGGGTAGGACATAGGTAGGTTAGATTAAAAAATACAAAATAATTTATTTTTACATTTATTCCTCATCATCTCTAATCACAATGTCATCAAGAAAACCTGCGGGTGCTAAAATATTTGTTTGATATCTGGCCCATCCTAGATACCATACTACAGTCATTGTATGAGCGCAACATCCAACAGTTCGTCGTCCAACTAAACACATAAAAACTTGAACAGCCACATAAAAGGCACACATTTGAATGCCACATTGTACTTGGTCCAGCTTCTTCACTACCCAAAACTTCTCTTTGCAAGTTAACTGCAGCCATTGCAAGATCTCTACATGCCTCGCAGACATAGTGACGTTCCAAAATCTAGAAAAAAAAAGTATAACAGTCTTAATAAAATATAATGTTTATTCATTGAAACTTGCAAATTGTTTTTCATGATATTTATGGTAGAAGCGCAATATGTTGTTCGTCACCTATTTAGTACAAAGCTTTAGATGTCTACATATTAAATTATTTTAAAATCATGATTTTTAACAACATTGATTGCAACTAACAGAAATCAGACAATGTTTTCAACGAGGGTAAATTATTTTGTTCTATGCTTGCTATATGCTTGGTATAAGCAATGAAGATAATCACTATCTTGTAACTTGACTAGTCGCCAGAAATACTTACAATTTGTGGATATACCCAGCTGATAATGATAAGATTAAATCAGTGGCTCCCATGATAAGTGCCAATGCTGGGTATCGGCGCAATGTATTGACACATATATGTTGCAGTTGACACACATGATGCGTGTAGGCCTTACACAGCTTCCAATCGTTTTAATCTTTTAATATCAGGCAGGATCGTAACCCAGAGTGTCAGAAAAAATGTCGCCGTAAAATAAAATAATCAGAATCCCTAGGCAAGCACTAGGCAAGTCACACAGAAAACAGTAAATCTCAGAGTCCATAAAAGCAGAAGCAGTTGATAAAGTAGAAAATCAAGGATAATCGATGGAATGAAACACAAAATACGAGATAAACGCGCAAGCAACGAACGACAAGTTGTGTTATGTTGTCTAATTACAGTACTCTTTGTTATGTTGTCAGTAGGCCGGTGGGTTGACTGATAAAATGTCATGTGAATTTTTTCGGTAACGTAGTTGCCATACTGGAATTATACTGAGATTTCATTTGTGTATTCAAAATGATGACCTCTATATTCTTACCACAAACAATTATTTTTATTTTCAGATTTATTAAATTCTGACGCAGAAATGTATTTCCTAAGTATATTATTGCAATACGAAAAGCAAAGCTTTTTATGTTACTTGCCCAAGATTTTTAATACATGGCAACATTAAACGTCCAGTCAAGCCAGAAAAAGATAAATAGCCATAAGTATTTTATGTCATCAATAAAATAGTCAATAGAATTTTCATTTATGACGATTTTTTTGCCCGGCCTCCATAGGCCATAATCTTGATTTCATAAAACTTAGTAAATTATTTCGTCAGTATATATCACGGTGCCATATGTAGACGCTTACTAATTCCATTAACAATTTCGTCGCCTTTGTTCTTTAACCAGACCGTGAAATGAATTGCCTGGAACTTGCCTGGTTTTTTAAAAGTTCGTAATAGGCCTGCAGCAGGTTTCGAATAGACACCTCTCTTCGTTAAAACTATTGATACTCTCACAATATTTATTTACGGAAATAGAGGAGACACTCAAATTCGCATCCGTAGGACCAATTTTAAAGAAACTGTTATGCATGGATGACTTAAAAAAGCCATAAAACCTATTTCAGACAGTTTGGCTTCTAATTATGACGTCATAATTTGGCTCGTATCAATCGACACAAATAAACCGCTTCGTAGTTTGACAAGACACGTAGGTATTTAGTTAATAGTGCAAACTGTTACACATTTTTCAGCGGTAACATTTTTGTATAATAGTTATTATATGTATAAATTATAATGTTTTGTTCATCTGTTTTTGGTTTATCTTTTTCACTCTTTTAGAAATCGGTTAAAAATAAATTTGTATTGTTCGTAATCATATCAATCATAGCATAATCATAGTTCGTAAATTCGATAAATAAAATGTGTCATTCTTCGTAATTTAATTAAGTATTAACTATATTTCTTAAAATAATAATTCAGAAAGTAGGTATATGCTGAAGTAGCATTATATCATGGACGTAATGGATAATAAGTTTATTAGCATTATATCATGGACGTAATGGATAATAAGTTTATACTAACTTCGAAATTCTAAATAAACTTAAGCAGCCCTGAAGACAGTATTCTAGGACGGCTTGAATTTATACATTATTACACATTTATAAATACAATATAGTATTCATTTAGAACTTATTTTTTCAAAATAGTTTTTCAAATTCTGTCTGCAGGGCTGCTTAAGTTTATTTATTCTTGTAAAAGCTTATTTGTCTTCATCAAAGGTAATCTTGGCCAAATCAAAGTTTTGATATTTTATAGACATATTACATTTAATCAAGATTTGTTGGCTGCTTAGTATTATCCAAACCATACTATTATAGAGTGGGTATTTTCTAAAAGTTTCAATTTTTTTTTCAGAAAAGCGATTTTGAGTTTTGCATAACTGGAAAATAATACATTGCAACCTGTGTAATACCTACATTGTAACATTTGCGGTAATATTTTAAGCTGCTCATTTCTCAACTTGGTTTTAACCTGTAAACTTGCTAAAATTGACAAAAAACTGTTTTCTATTCCTGGATGCAATGTTTTTTTTAGGATCATTTTGGACTTTTTCTGGTGTAATGGTGGCAGGCAGTAGCGTATGGTAGAGACGAGAGCCTTTTCCCGATGAGGATAGGCTTTTAAAACAATAGTTTTCATTTTTCATGTATGGTCGACCGCACGTCCGTGGTAACATTTTAACCTCAAACTGACCTAGCGTAGTACAGAGTTTAATTGACAGACTAGATTCTGCCCGTCAAATGCAAAAAGATTTTTTCTTGAACCCTTCAGCTTTATTATTAGTATATAGGCTGACTCTTTAGAAATTCTGAGAAATTTAAAAAATCGAAGAACCGTCACAGCTCATTAGCAATCGTTTCAAACCTATTTTTAACTGGACTTCATTTGTTGCTAATCACTTCTAGTATAGCCCCTTTCTAAGAATATATCGTATTTCCCTTTCGCCATGTATCGATAAGAGGCCCTCTCTTTTACTGGTTTTGTTAACATTGACGTGAAGCCTTTAGCGTCAAACCTGTTTATATAACTAGCTGCGCGCATAGGTTATCAAAGGCTAACGGCGCGTGAGCATTCGATGCCCGGAATGTTACCATTTTACAAAAATTGTTTGTTGTATTTATTTTGTTGAACACTTATCTAGTTTTTATGTGTATGTATTTTAGTTTTAATCTTAGCGATTGCTGCACCATGCAACGTCATTCAACGCCGGCTGTCGCTGAAAACCAGCGCTGGGGCTCTGTCTCGCACAGGGTCGTAGCATTAAGCTGAGCGATGGCCGTTTTACGTGGATGTGACGCATATTTTCCCCCAACTTGTTATGTTTGGTGTTTGTGTTCAATTACTGCGTCATGTTTACCGCAAATAAACGTTTTTTCTTTCTGTCTTTCTATACTAAATTGAATAAGTTTATTTAGTGTTGTTTAATGGACATCGTAACGGCATCTAGACATGTATTTTTCAGAAATTTATTGTATTGTGTTTTGACAAATTTTAGCTCAATTTATGTTAATTTAACTTTCACAAACTCAACAGTAGCAGTGCCCTGACAGGGATCATTCACAAAAACCGACAGTTATTGTAATGTATTAATTGTAAAATGTGTGATGTGCATGAGAGAAAATACTTAGAAGACACAATCTAAGAACTAAACCTGTACTTACGAGTACTAACAAATAGAAGTTTCTGAACCAGTGTAACTGCCATTTTAACTCAAGCAGAAATTCACTTTAAGCTCTCAAACGCCCTTGTATGCTTACCATGATTGAAATTAGAGCCGCCATCTTAGATTCTCGTATGCAATGTCAGTAACAAAAGGATTGCTATCGTCATATTCAATTCCGTTCTTGTTAGTCGTGCGAAGTAATTACTTGAGTCAGTCGAGCGTGTGGTAGAGCTAAGTTAGAGTGGATTGAACTATTTCATTGTATTGGACTTTGATAAAGTTGAAATACTATTATGTAGTAGAGGGACTCGTGGCTAAATGGACGGCTCAATTTCCAAGGATAAGCAAAGCTTGCAAAGGTCAGTTCGTAGATGGGTGATCATTCATACCGAAAGCCCTCGTGAATGCACGTTAATTGCACGCCATTGCTCCCTGCTGGCATCCAAAGATTTAAGCAAGTCGTTTTGGATAGTCAGAAGCCCGAATGTATGACAACTAGACAGGTATCGTGTTACAGTCCGCGAGGCCTAAGCTGAGCTTTTCATTTGTGTTAGCGATTACCGGTTGTTGCACCATTATGTTCTACTCCAATAATTAACTTTATTCATTTTAATAAATATTTAGTGCACGTCAACGACTGACTCACTAAAACATACACAAACAAAAAATACGACAGTTTTTTTAAAGATATTGTGAATTCGTCACTCGCGGTAAAGTCCAGTCGCGGAGCAAGAAGAATTTCGTACAATGACCTCTTTACCTATTGACAGTGGTCACAAACATTTTTGTATTAAGTGCGGTTTACATGATCTATGGTTCCATTTTAAAACATTGAAGAAAACTTAAAAAATTAACAAAACCACTTAACAATTGAAACAAGATAACCAAAACTAACAAAAAACAACAACCTAAGAATAGATAACTGAGATGACTGTGTCCGAAATCTGATCGATCACTAACGCATCCCAAGATGGAAAGCCGTTTGTTCGTTATTTAAAAATTATGAATTATGTCAAGTAAGCCAAGGATTTTTTCGTGACTCAAGGCCAAATAAAAAAACCACATGCAAAATGAACAAACCTTACAGTCACCGGTAAAAGGTTTACAGTCCCTGAGGACAGCGGCCATTGTATCAGTGCGAGCTTTTTTTTTTTTTTTTTTTTTTTTTTGTATGGCATCTCGTAGTTGACCTTGAGAGGTCGTGACTACTTAACCGGACTATCCTGTGGCTGCCTTAAGCGGACTCAAAGCCTCCAGCCAGGGGCGTAAAACTACTACTTATATTATTAAGCGAACGCTCGCTAAGGGCACCCCCTGTGGGGTACGGACCTCGGCTTAGGGCGTCGCTGACGGGAGGACAGCAAGATGGGACAGGCTGGATCAAGTTTAGTTGATTATTATTAATCGGGGAATTTAAAGCTACAGGCTCAGCTACGGCGCGGGCTGGCACTTCGTCGAGCAAGTGCGAGCGAGACAGAGGCAGGTTATATATACACGGGAGTGACGGAGACAGGTTATAACAGGTAAGGCAAGTACGAAACTCTTCCTGCTTCGCGTCCGGACTTTAGCAGATTACTTAAATATTATAGGATGTATTAGATAACGTTTGTTTTATATCCTAATATCTGACGCGTTCGTGTAGTGATCGCAATCTCTACTGCAGCCCGCAAAATAGGCCCGGAAAAAAGTTATGGGTTTTTCATCAAAAATTTCTCAGTGGATTTGTACTCGTTTGATGGCGTTTGATGGCCCCTATTACATGGGTCGTCAAAATAACAAGCGAGATGTTGGTGTAATATAGGTACACCTCTGACGTAATGTTATGTTTACCACAAACATACATTACGAATTACAATGTCTAAAACCGAAGATGATCAATCCTAAATTTAGTTCACAAAAACAGGGCAAAAAAAATATTTTCGTAACCGCTTCACTCGTGTTGTGAGGTGTGTCACAGTGGTACTCAAAACTGTTGGATACATAATAGGAATTTTCGTTTACGGTATCAAAGGAATTGATAGGTTTTTAATATCAAAGGATTCCCGAATTAACTGTGTTCGGTGAACTATCCAATGTATTTTGATACGAGGCCGAAAGTTTATCGTTGGCCACCATTTTATTTTTACGAGAATATAACTTTGCTTGTCATGATGGCTTAGAGGGTAGAAGTTTAGGAGACTCGCCTGCATAAGGACGCGGGTTCGAAACCTGTCGAGTACGCATGTAACTTTTACATACAAAAATAAATACACGCCTTTATTCTTCCCACGGGGTTAGGCAGAAACTACAGAACGCCACCTATTACGGTCCTTACATACGTTTTGAAGTGAGTTTTGATTGTGACTAAATTTATTTAAGTATTTTCTTAGTAGGTATTTGGACATCACTAACATGGTTTATACTAACATGACTTAAAGGAGAATGAGTTTTCATCAATATAAATAAAACCACCAATCAGTGTAAAATCTCAACTAAAATAGGTACTTAAGCAATAAAATAAAATCACTTAAGTAATACTAGATAGGTAGGTAATATAGATAGGTCACTAAAATATATTATGTAGTTACAATGCAAGTAATTAAAATTATTGTGAATAATCTGCGCCCGAAACCGATTTAATATGTTACAAAAAGATGGTTTGACTGGTATGGTTTGGTATGGTTTGGCTTGACTTGGTAGGTAAGAATTGTTTTTGCCAATTTTAAAGGTAAGAGAACAATTCCTGCTTAAGTCAAAGGCATTAGGACTTGATGAAAGGGTAATAAGAGCACGATAGTAGCACGGTAATGGCGAACTAACGAGACGAATGATGCGTGCCTTTGTAACCCTGTAGTAATGTATGGTGAATGGTGACGTGTCGTTCCGAATTCCGGCACACGGTAGGCAGGGTTATGAGCGTGTTTACTTGCTAGGGATGCTCTGTAAGGTTTTTACTCGAGTGCGAAGGAAAATGAGAGGTATGACAACTGTACGGCAGTTATAGCTGTTTTCTACTGGATTCCAATGTACCTTAATCGTTGAAGGAACCGTCAGATTTCTATTCAGAAAGTTTTTAAATAAGTAAAGACAATGTATATCTTCCCATTGCCGGGCAGTCTATCATCAAAATTCCCTAAAATATTTTAAGGGGTTTCTATTAACAGTTCCTTATGTTGCAAGAGTTTACTTAGCTAACAAAAACAACATGAACAACCTATAACGTTCTCACTGCTGGGACACAGGCCTCCTCTCGGTAAGAGTGAGTCGGCCGTAATCCACCACGCGGGCCCAGAGCGGGTTGGTTGAAGTCACACATGTCTTCGAATTTATGGTTCTAGGACATGCCGGTTTTCACACGATGTTTTCCTTCACCGTTTTGAGAGCAGTGGTGATGACGTAATTTACATAAAGTGAAGCGCCTGTCGGGGTTCGAACCTACGACCTACAACTCTTAAGTCGCGGCCGTTATCACTGGGCCACCACTGGTACCCCCCCCCCCTTTAACTTTACTCAATTCTTAGAATTTGTAGAGAATACTGGATTTCAATGGTCTTAAAACATTTCTTTCAACCGATGGCTGCCATAACTGCCGTTTGTGTTCCATAAAATAGAAATGGAATGGGTTTCTAGGAGACTCAATATAATTTTACAATTTTTAAAGAATTAGGATATTTTCTCATTAATCAGGATAACGCATTTAGCTGCTAGACCATAAGATTTAATGTGTTTCTAAAGTGGGCCGAACCATGTACATGGTTTTTAATTTTTATCATTGTCCCACCCGCTGCAGAGCCGGAGGCACGAGTATATCACGCTTGCGCAAGAGTTTGGTGATTTCAGACTTATATTAATTATAAGTCCAGGTTTTTCATTTACCGATGTCAGTAAACTTAGAAAGTACAAATGATTTGGAAAATGTCACACTGGTACTTGCCAAGAATTGAACCCACAACCTAGTGCATGGGAAGTGAAGCCTTAGCCCCTAGACTTACTGTATTACAAGCTTACTGTATTAAGTTTTTGACTCACTATTGTAATTTGTATATTAATTAAACTCAGCATTAAGAACAACTTCGTTTCTTTTACATCCTCCGGCTTCAGCCGACAAAATGTCATAACAAAGTATGTGACAAAAATAACTCATATCTCGTCACCTAGTCATTCGTCGTCACCTAGTCGTCATGACTAGAGTAATAAAATATTAACAGGACTATTCAAAACAAATGTTCCTTCATATCGTATAATATTTTATTTATGTCCATGCTGGACCAAACTTTTATGGGAGGCGTTATCCATCTCCTTGAACGCGTAATTTTTTTGTCGTAAGAAGACGATTTTTAGTATTATTTGACAGCTTAGCAAAACCTCGCTCGACTTTGAACTTCTTTTAGCGATGAAGCACCATGCAAGATGACTATGTATAGCTGGTTTGCAGAATTCAAGTGCGGTCGTGGTTTATTCGTATGTGTGGCGGCATCTACACCGCGAACAAACGCATCAATCCTGCATCGCGCAAGCAGAGTTTACCGCGCAGATAGCATATATACAACTTCCCGACAACAATCATCGGGCAGTTGCCCACCAGATGCGATATCCATCTGGTCGCAGGATCCTCCCTTTTTCAAGAGTATGAGTGAACTTTACACCCTGTTCCTCATATCCCTTCACTGGTGACCCCGACGTGATATATTAACGCGGTGCGGATCAAGGTAGCGTGAACGCGCAGATAGCATATACAGCGTGTAACGAAAACCCTGTCCGATCCTGAAGGGTATTATTCGGTATCGTAGTGCGTAAACAAATACGTAATCATTTAATGGATACGAGATAATTCATTTTCCCCAATGAAAACAAAAAAAAATAAAAAAAATCATACCAAAGGCAACACTGATCGCTCGACAGGGTTCACCAGAGTTCACCTACAGTTTCGTGTCAAAGAAGCCGCCTGAGCGCGGCGATCCTTTGTCGCGTGCCGCCAAAGAAACGTAGCACTAAAGAAATCTACGTTTTGCCTACGCGTAGGTATCAGCTGATATTTTATTGTAGGCTTACGCACAATGACCCCGATTTCTGACCTTCTGTTTATCAAGAAACAATTATTATTGAGTTAATGTGATGTGCTTTTGGCAATGTAGCCACTGTAGGTATCAGTTTATTAAAACATTTACTTGTTACATACCTCTATATATCTAGAACATTAGTACACATTCGACACCTTTTATTAAATTTGCACGTACTCTTCGCAGCGCACATGTGTACGATTTGAGTGACTCGAAAGCTTCCACAATCCGAGCTGTTACTTCGATTTCCGAATCACACATTCACTCACAAATAAAAATTAACATATTCAAATATTCCTGATTGGTATACTACATTGTTCGCGATACGATAGCGGCACGTGATACGTACGGACATCCGATCGCAAGCTATCTCCACGTGAGACTGGCGAAGCTGCGAAGTGTCCAAACAAGTAGCAACCAGTCGGCTACATCAAAGGATCGAGGACTCGTTATGAGTACCTACAGCGCGGCTAATGCAGGGCGGTGTCCTTTGAAATAAAATAGGCAAAAAATAAAAGATTTCGCCGGCCGGTGGAGTGTTGTCAACTTATGAAAATTTACCATATTTAGTGTTACATTTCGCATGGTAACTAAAAATAAAAAAATCAATAGCTTTTGGTTTTTATGAGTTAGATTTATTTTTTATTTTTTTCTAGTACGTATGTTAAACCAGGAATACGCCTTTTTTGGATCGGACAGGGTTTTTGTTACATATTGTATACAACTTCCCGACAACAATCATCGGGCAGTTGCCCACTAGATGCGACATCCATCTGGTCGGAGGATCCTCCCTTTTCCAAGAGTATGAGTGAACTTTACACCCTGTTTCTCATATCCCTTCATATGTAAAATTGCATTTATGCTAACGGAGAATATACTTTACTTGTGTTTTTTCTGGAAATGTGTGTTGTGTTTCTGCAATGAATGTCAAAAAGTTACTATGAAGAAATATTAACTTTTCCTCATTCATTGCAGAAAATTGCATGTATTCATGCTTATAAGTGTTAATGCCAACCTTTTTCTTCTATGCCTCTCTATTATTCGTCTTATCAGTTATACAGCACTATCTTTGGCCTGCCCAGTTATAACTTTCCAACCATATTTTCTTTCTCACCGTCCATCCATCTTTATTTCTTTTCACGTCGAAACGATGGAATGATTTACATCGTTAAGGATGTCAGGCTTTTTCTTAACGGGGCCTTTTTGGCGAAGGTTTCTTTCCAAAACTACTTAACCGAACGTTAAGTTAGATGGGTACCCTAGGACAGGACGTAGGCTACTTATCATCCTGGATGCTTGTATAAAAAAATACAAAATAAACACAGACGAAGTCGCGGATTACAGCTAGTTACTAAATAAAACCGAAATACGAGCATTTGTCGCATCACTACTTTAAGAGAAAATTCCTCTTAAATTAAATATGTTAGATCCTACTGCTGAAGGCAGTAAAACCTGTAATATACCAATGTTATTTTATTTAAACTAATTTAAGAGTTGAGAGACACAGAATGTTATTAACGTAATTTTAAATCAGCCATTTTGTACGTTCGTGCTTTCTTAATTGTTTTGTTCAATCTTGAGTCTTACCTTTTGTAAACGGGTAACATTATGTGTCAAGGATGATTTGTAAATGTCATCGTGTTTTAATTTCACGATTAACCTAGGTTGGCCCTTAAAATTATAGTATTAATATGTAAACCACTTTTTTATTAGCACCTTTCCTTTCGAGATTCAATCTCGTTGAAAGACAATCACATTCATGAAATCTCTTTCAGGATTTCAAGACTCAGAGCGCGCGTCTTAGAACGGTATGCTTCTTGAACAGATTTTTTTGGGTCGGGATTTGTTTCATTTTTTTATATTTGATACTAAGTATAAAACGATTACGTACCTTAAGAAGGAGTAGTTTTCATTTAAATTATGATTAAAAAGCACGCATTATTTCTATAATAGGCGAAATCTCGATCTCAAAAACTCAAAAACGAGATTTCTCTTGGTTGCCGGCGGAGACCTTGAATAGCTTAACTTGACACCAGACTAAGCACTATTATCCGATTATGTTGAGTTGTCAATCTCGACTCGAGATTGCGTTCTCTATCATGTGCCTGTAATTACATTATTATCCGTACTCATAAAACAGCAACATATCAACGCTGCTTGGCGACAGAAGTAGGTATTCCCTAATCCAAATCTCAGTACTAACTAATATTATAAATGCGTATTTTAGTTTGTTTGTTTGTTACCTTTTCACGCCTAAACCACTGAACCGATCATCATGAAAGTTTGCATATACGTTGTCAGGTGTACAGAAAAGGACATAGAGTACCAATCATAAAAAATAAAAAACTGTTTCCGAGGGAAAGAACAATGACTTTCGGCTAGTATTTATTAAGTTAAGTTCACAAATAAACATAGGCGGACTTAATACTATAGGGCATTTTCTACTAGTTATCCTGTTGGTTATGCAGAGACAAACAGACGTAGATGCAATTTATAATGAAAATTGAGAAATACAAATTAAGTCTGCCTCGTTGGTCTAGTGGTCGCAATCGCTACTGCTGAGCATGAGGTCCTGGGTTCGATTCCCAGGTCGGGCAACGTGTTATTGGGTTTTTCTATTTGGAATTTCTCAGTAGCAGCCCGGAGACTGGATTTGTGCCAGATAGATTGCAATAGGCTCGGCCCCCTATTACTTGGGACTTAAGCATAACTGGCGAAATGTGGGTGTACTATAGGTACACTTCTGCCCAACCCTTCGGGGAAACAAGGCGTTTTGTTATGTTACATATTTGTAAAGAAACGCATAAAACTATATATTGACCTGTCCGACGTGGCCAATAAAGGAGTAGTCGTCGGCGAAAAAAGATTGACCAACCTGGGATTAGCCGACGATATTGTTCTGTTCTACGAGTATCTTCGGCAGGTGAATTAGGCGAAATTATTCTGATTATAGTATATATATATATGTATATTATATATAAATAAATCTACATGCATACACGTACTTGATAGAGACATCTTTTAAGTACTGTTACTAGTAGTATGCCATTTAATCTTATGACAACGAGTACACATTGTAGTTGTGACAAGCGGGCTACTCGGGTACTCACTTATCCTACTAAATCCAGTTACGACTACATAAAATGAAATGACAGGGATTTCCTTCCTACCATTACTCTCGTTTATGTTAAGTAGGTAGTGTAGAAAATTTACCACTAATAATGAATTTACCACATAAAGACGTATAATTTTATTTGTATAAAAAAAACTAAATTACAAAAATATAAAAGTAAAGAAGTTAATGAAAAAAATATATAGAAATAAATTGCAGATAGTTTTTTCGATATTTTTTTAATCTTATATAAAAAAACGATTATACGAGAACTCAACCACCCTCAACACCCGATTATCTCTGCCCTGACAGTATTCCACCTATAACCGGATATGAGGTTAATGTAGCCCTCACTAAAATGAAAAACAATAGATCATGTGGCGAAGATGGTATTACTTACAGAATCACTGAAAATAGGCGAACCTTACATACATCACCCGGCTCTTTAATAGCATTCTGCACTCTGGTAACTTTCCTAAAGATTTTTGTCACTCTAATATTATGCTGCTACACAAAAAGGGGAATAAATCAGATATTAATAATTACAGACCCAATAGTTTAATATCACATATCTACAAATAACTACCAAAATAATAGAAAATCGCATATCTGGCGAACTAGATAAACATCAACCTCCAGAGCAAGCAGGTTTCCGGACCGGTTTTTCTACGACAAATCATTTGCACGCAGTCAACCAACTTATAGAAAAAACATCAAGAATATAAAATTCCTTTATAGCTCGCTTTTATTGATTACTCCAAAGCTTTCGACAACATTTCACACAATTCCATTTTTGACGCCATATGCAACCAAAACCAGCGGCGGTACTTTCATAGAAGCCAAAAAGCCCGTTCTGGCGCTACTCAATGCGTTCAAATGCGCCGTCTCGCTCACACTAGTCGGCTTCAAATCTGGTTTGCCTCACCTATCTTTGTCTACCAGTTTTTGCCTACAAATTGCTATAGAAACGTTTATATTTATTGATTTATTGGTAAGTATATAGAAGCAGATTACTATGAAATTAGAAGCCCGGATTTGACAGGCATTACTTTCGCGCAAGTGCTCAACCGCGCTCACCGCGTGAAGTGAGTTGCGAGCTTTGGAACGCGAACGTACGCGCGCAATACGTGTTTGCAACAACTCAAATTGTTACTGTTTTTTTTTTTTAAGAGCATTTTCTAGATCCTAGGTGCTGTGGTTATGATTTAATTTTATTTTTTTAAATGATGTGATAGTTATTGCCCTATGATTTGGTAAGTGAATAGGGATCTCTTTATATCAAAATGTGAATTCGGAAACTGTCGTCGATGGAACGGTAAAACCTGAAAACCTAAATACATTGAGTTTCCTGATACTAAGTGACTTTACTTCACCGCAACCTTCCTCAAATTATTGTATGTATTTCTGCGTAATGCATACGGTAAATGAGTATTGAATCGATAAATTAGAGTCCATCTAGCGGATTTCGATTGTTTTTGCATGTGACAAGCGAATTATGAATTTAGGTAAATAGCTCCGGCAACGCGATGTGATAATGCGCATTAATTAATATAGATGGCGCCTATGACAGTTACGTACTTGAAGTATTATAAGAATGTTTATGCTGATGCCGCGTACTCTGCCCAACAGCGACGACACACGCTTGCGTCTTATTGCGTAAAAGTCATCCGTACGCCCTTCGGCAAACATCGCGGACGCACTGCAGAACAGCGGCAACCGAAACAACATCCTGAAGATGTTATTGTATTGTACCCGCAGAGAGCTGCACCCTAATTGCGTAATACATAATCAATCGGAATCTGAATCGTTTTGAAACAGATTGCTAATCCATTGCTTCTTAAGTTCGATAAAAATTCTACTCAACAATATATAGAACGCAATGAATGTTCTTGAACCGTCAAAATCAAACAGATTAGTCGTAATCTTTTACGAAAATGTGTTACGCAATTAGGGTGCTGTTTGCCTTTTGAGTATAAATAACCCACAGGCTGCTCGTGTTTGGCAAAATGCTTTGAATAGCGCTAACTTGACTTCAGATGAGCAACGGGCAAACCTGCGAGCCAACATTTTACCCCGGACCACAATTCCGCGTTCTGCGTTCAATTCGAAATATGTAGCTTTTCGTACCAAAATTATAAAAATAGTGGCCATTATTTTAGGTAATCAGCCAATCCCTCAGACTGCACCTTTTTTTTCGTAAAAAATCTATCGGCTTGCCCTAATTTTGACCCCTAGGCACGCCACTGACCAAAACATTGCAGAAAATTGATGAAATGTTGCGTAATATATTTAAATATTAAATCTTACGCAACATTTACAAAAATAGTACAGCCGCAATTAAACTTGAAACCACGGGTTCCAAATTTAAAATAGAGAAAGGAGTCAAACAGGGCGACCCGCAATCTCTTAAACTGTTCACCAAGTTATAACTTTGCATCCAGGTGAGGCATATTGAAGCTGTTTTCAGCTATTTTGGTCTTTATTAGGCCCGTCCTACTATCTGACTGCTTTAAATTGACGACGCGAAAAAAAATTTTCGTTCATCGACTTGTAAAAATTCAGACATATTTTTCTTCACGTAAAACTAATTAAATTTTTATCTCTTATTTTTCATCAAAATCTACGTTGGTCTCAATTTCAATCGATACCTATCTGCCTTACCTGTATTCTCGAATCTCGGTGAACGCACACCGCGTTCCGCGAGCTCGACTCCCGTTGGTGGTGGTAGTAGTAATTCCAGGCTTTCACTCTTTTTTCAGTCGAAAAACCCGTTTTTTGACCAAATTTCAATTTTATTGTTGAGGTATAATTTCAGTAACACCTTGTATCGCTAGCTCGCGCGGAGACGTGTCTTTTGACACCTCGCACTTGCGCCTAGCCCATATAGAACATCAAAAAATTGTTTTATTATCATCAAGGACGTCCTCTTCTGCCACTCAGATGTGGACTCTGATCGGGGGCATACCTGCGGAGGAGTTGAGGTTGGGGTGAAGTACCGTTGAAGGACGAGGAACCCCTACATGTGCCACGTCATCCTGTAGGTGTTCCCTACGGTCTGGCAGAGGCTAACTATGACTGGTCGCGTGCACATCGACTTACAGCGAGTGCGAGTGCAGGACCAGTCACCACTGGTGCAGTGCACTCGCTGTCTGCGACTTGGCCACAGCCGGAAACTGATTAATTGGCTAAGTCCAGTCAGCGTTTCCAGGAAGAAGAAACTACAATGGTATTGTTTTCGTAATTAATTTGCAGATTATTCAAACTACAAACGTCACCAGAAACAAAAAAAAATACCATTCAGTAAAAGCAAATTGGAAGCAATTTTTATGAGAATTTGGCCCAATTAAATGCAGACATCAAATCTAACTTAACCAAAATTAGAGTCAAACTTACCTTACCGTTGTGGTCAAATAAGCTCTTTGATACTAAGAAGGAGTTCAACTCCTTGAGAAGCTGCATTAGAAGCGCGGCATCAGTAGAGATGGCGCAGGTTGTCGAGCAGTGCCTCGAACAAAAAGGGAAATTTTATGAGCTCAAGGTGGTGAATGCAAAGGTCGAGGGCAGTAAACGCCTTAGAGAGAAGAAGAACAAACAAAAAGCAAAAGAAGTTGTATTTGAAAAAGCCGCTCTGAGTCTGCAAGGATTAACACAAAGTAATCAAAGACAAACACTTCATATAAATTGGCAGTAAAAAAATATTGTAGAATAGGGAATAAAACCAACAAATTAGAATAAAACAAAAAAGATATCGTCGTTTTAATCAGAGGCGTAATTTTCACGCCGGACCACCCAGAAGTAGCGTGACGTATGCGAATTTTTCGCCAAAATGGCCGCGACACATGAAAGGATATTGTATATATATATTAGGATAGCCATATAATAAACACAGTAAAAATAAGATATAGGTTAGGAATCTTTAGGTATTAGCATAGGTAGACTCAAAAAATAACTATAAAATCAAATACAAGAGAAACATAGCGAATTATAAGTTAGAAGATATGTTTAGGTGATAACTTTTTAGAAAATCATTATAACTAGGTACGTGATGAGAAAAAAAACAAGATGAAGTATGGCAACTGCTTCCAGGAACTCTCCTCTTCCTAAAACAGGATTGGAAAAAAATAACAATAAAAGAACGACTACAATCAGAACACATTGACAGACAAGGTCTCTGATCATGTCAGAGGGACACTGAGCAAAGGCAGGAGTGGGTTTGAGCCGGTAAGAGTCCGGCACTGCCCAGACTGGCTCCACCTGCCCAGACTGGATGAAGACCAGTTTCCCCGTCTTCCAACGAAGTGGGAACTGGCCCCCACCAAGCATGCGCTTAGGAGCCCCTTTAGTCGAGGCCCAAGAGCCTCCAAGGCCAGAACCCAGGCTTTTGCAGGTAAGATGTCGGGTCCTGGGGCGGTATTTGCGTATGTACCGCCACTCTCAGCTCTACCTCTGTCACCTCCGAAGCATTATCGTCGTCGTCGGCGGTGTGGTCCGCATCCGGCACCGCAGTAGGTAGAGTTATGGGCGGGAGAGTGTACTCCCTTCGCAAAGGGAACAGAGCGCTCACTACGTCCTCCACGAGCTGAGACCGGAGACTCGCGTTAGAGTGGGAGTCCATGGGCGGAGTTTATCCCGCATCATTTTGTAGGGGCCTCCCCACGGGTCCCTGTTCAGAGTCTCCAGCGACTCCTCGCGGGCTAGAGCTCTGGCCCACAGGATCTACGCTTGGAGGGCGGTCTTCGCCACTCTGGACCCCTCGTACAGCTGCGCCTGAATGGCTTCCAAATCCGGAGGGCGGATACGAAGCCTGCGGCACCTGGTGTACAGGTGTCGTGCAGCCACGCAAGCCTCGCGCAAAGCCGTCAGCTCCAGCGACCAGCAGCACACCTGGTACCAGGCACGTCTGGGCTGGACCCGGGGCATTGCCACGTCACATATTTCGGACATGGCCTTCCGGAACCACTCCGCCTCGTCGTTGATGTCAGCAGGCCTGTCCGCTGGTGACGTCCAGGCCTACACGGTCGAGGCCTCTAGGAGGAGCTCCCGGTCCAGTTGCTTCAGCGCCCACTACGGACCACTCGGGGCCTGTCGGACCAGCGCTTTCGAGGTCTGGGCGGAGACGTCGAAACGGATGTACAGGTGGTAGGAATAAGTCTCCACCCCCTCCATGACGCGCCAGTCAAAGACGTGCGGCGACTGAGCGGGGCTGGTGAACGAAATGTCCACCACTGATTCACCCCGCATCCGCACACACGTTGGGACAGAACCCCGGTTTATGACGACCAGGCCTGTCTCCAGAGCCCAGTCCTCCACCATCCTACCCCGCGTGTCCGTGACCGGGAACCCCAAGCCACGTTTTTGGCACTGAAGTCCCCGAGGACGAGCACGGGGAGGGAACGGAACCCGACGACGACGACTCAACTCCGCGTTCGGTTCGGGGAGAAGTGTGCCCCTTTTTTTTTCGTTCCCGTGGTGGAAAATCCTCATGGATGTCCTCCACCCACGGTGGGGCGGGCGGAGGGGTCTGTCAGACTCTTACTGACTAAAAACCACCCCGGTGTTCCATCTCACACCTACGTCGGGGTCGCAGGAACATATGATTCTTCCGCAACCCCGGCTGGTGCCAGCTGTCAGGTCAGACGCCCAGATCGGCGCTCCGTAGAGCGCCATGGATCGCACGACCCCCATATAGAGCAATCTACAGGTGGCGCTCGGGCCCCCCAGATTGGGAAGCAGCGATGCCAGCGCCCCGGCCGCGCTCAACAACTTGGGCGCCAGCCGCCGGAAGTAGGGTCCGAAGTCCCACCGGCTGTCGAGCACCAATCCCAGATATTTCATGGTGTGCTCGACAGCGATCCGGACTCCCCCGACCACAATGTGTGATCCGGCCGGTGCCGCCCGCCGGAGGCCATGAAACACCATGGCCTCCGACTTGTTGAGGGCCACCTCCAGGCCGAGGCGCCGTATGCGGCTCACCGTCAGTGAGACCGCCGCCGTCGCGAGTAACGCTGCCTCCCTGTGCGAACTCCCCCGGGCCGTGACCAGCGTGTTGTCCGCGTAACACGTCAGGTCTACGCCCGGCGGGAGCTCGCCCCTCAGCACCCAGTCGAACCCGATGTTCCACAGTTGCGGTCCTACAACCGATCCCTGTGGAACACCGCACGACACCTGGCGCTGGTTTCCGCCATCACGTCCCATGTAGGTGACACACCTCCCGGCTAAGTAAGCCCCCGCGATGCGCCGGAGGTAGAGAGGCACGCGGTGGTACCGCAGTGCCTCTCTACCTCGTACTCTCTACTCTCTCTACCCGTATGCAGCTCCAGGGCAGGGTGTTGAAGGCGCTGGAGATGTCCAAGGACAGCGCCACCACCACCCCGCCCCGGGACACTGTTTCCTCCGCCAGGACTCTCACCCTGGACACAGCGTGGATACCATCCAGAGCGCCCATGCCGAAAGCCGAGCCTAGAATCAGTTCTATTTTTAATGTTAATGTTGACGTTCAAAAGTGCCTTTTTATGGGCCTATTTGAAATAAATTGTTTGACTTTGATTTTGAACCATCCAGCTGAAGCCCTTTTGCGCCATAAGTCTTATCACATACTGCAAGACTACCCTCATTAAGCCAATTACAGCTCCGCTAAATGGCACTACAAACTGTAGGTAAATAAAGGACATAGACAGACAAACAGACATCCCAATTAAACCGTACTTTGTAGTTTGTGTAACTTTCTCAAGATTTATCCAGCAATTAGTAGTTTGAAGTTTCAGTCAGCCGACGGATTACCGAGTTTCTTTTAAAACTGTTATGGATACAAAGTTTTTTTGTTTTTTTTGTGTAATCGTTCCTTTTGTGCCTAGCTTATGATGTTGTTATGTTTTAAATTATTGAAAATTACAAATTTTGAGTCAGGGCCAAACAAATAAACAACGATAATCAATTAACTAAAATTAATCAAGCTGCCGTATTTAACGTGACGCTGACTCAAACTGTGTAATTTACACTAATTTAGGAGCTTAGAGTAAAAGGTTTATTGTTTTCTTTTGAGTTTATTTTTTCATCGGTATTTTTTTTTTAAGTTTTTTTTTCTCTTTTCATTTTCCTTTTCAAATAAGAACTTATTTGTTTTTTTTTATTAATTAGGTAAGGTCTACCAAAAACTGCTTACACTACTAGGTACTACACTAGGTAATATATTTAAAAGACATGCTATTAAAACTTAAAGTATAACAATTACTTAAAAGTAAACACCACACTACCAACATAAAATTTTCTTAATTGACAGCTTGAGTACATGTCAAAACAAGCAAAAAAATACTTAATAATACTAGACTACGGAAAAATACAAAAATATCCGCATAAATGTGATATAAATATAAAGCATCCCATAGGCTTCACAACAAATCGGACAAACGGTTAAGAATTTTAGCTTTCATTTTAGTTATGGAATCAAAGTGAAAATCGATTAGAGCGCTATAACTTGAGCGGTTTACTAGGAGCTACTGAAGAGTTCCACTTTCACGTCTTGATACTATCATCAGATCGGCCTTATCATGCCTAATCTATTGGACTTGTCAAAACAGATAATATGAGCACAAATTTGAGAGGGTTACTAGTAGCCACTGAAGAGTTCCACTATTCACCTCCTGGCTCCATCATCCGACCCCAATCTATTAAACTCGTCAAAACGAATCATATCATATCATAGGAAAGATCTGTATTTGTTAAGCGTTCACCTCCTCTGAATATTTTTTTTTAAATCGGTGAAAGGATTTAAGGATTTTAAAGTTGATTTTTCCTTATTATTTTGAACTGTTTAACTCATCTGAAATGTATTAAAATTGAACAAAAGGGGTGGTCAATTTAAATATACTTCAGATGAGTTTAGTATTAAAGTTTGAATGGCATCTCTGATATCTTGAGCAGAAAGGCTTCCAGTATTTACAGGTAACTTTTTACATTTATTTATAAACCTTAGAATGTATGACGTAACAGATTCCTATTTTTTAACTGGATGATTTTGTGAATATCGGTAACAAATTAATATGCTTTAATCGAAGAATTGACTGTTGAGTAACATTTATATACAAATCGGGCGATTTGACATGACACCTGGCTCGGAACTACAAGAGATATTTTGATTGAATGTTTAGGAACTTGTTATGTCAAAGAACCTATAATAAGATAAGATAATTATTAAACAAAATATAGTTATAACTATATCTATTTTTTTTACAACTTATACAACAAACCTCATTCGAGCCAGGTGCCATATTAATTTGCCCGAGTTGTACATATCATCATATTTCTCTTTTTTTGTCTTAACAAAGGAGAATATTGTTCAGTTATACTCGTAATTATTAAAATTTTGTAAATTATCTGGTCCATGCCACCACATTTAATTTTTGCGTAAGTTATGTAAATTACTAATGAATTCATAGAAGCCTTTGCCCTGGAGTGTGACAATAACAGTCAGTTTTGTTTTTAATGTGAATCACAGTCTCTGGACAAGATATCTGCTTGATTATATGATCCAGGTGTGTACATATTGTTATATTCACAACTTATATTATTAATTATCCAGCCATAACATATTATTTGTAAACTTAGAGATTTCATTCACTCGATTACCCTTATAAGCAGGTAACTTAATGCTATTAGAAGAACTTGACCAACCTAATACTATTTTAGAAACTAAAAATAAATGTATCGTTTTTACTTTCAAATAAAATTTAGTAAATTGAAAATCTTATGTACAACTTTAGCTAGCAATGATGCGCCGTTTAATTTTAGATTCAGCATATTTAACTTTGAATGTTAAGGAGCGATACGCGACTTTGAACATAATAAGTATACGTGATATGTACTTTCTTCTTATACCTTTATATTGTATACAACAGCCGTTAACAGTCATTGATGCATAACAATACCCAATTAGCTCCACACAATCATATTAAGGTAAATCTTCATGTGAATAATTGCAAATAAAGATTTACTTTAATATCAGATATATTATAAATCTCTACTTGAAATGAATGCCATGCTTTTGCTAATTCAACAGGAATTGACTGATCCCAGCCTAGGTTACAGCGCCAGATTTTTTGCTTTAATAATTACTAGGCTCTAACTATCAGAGGACCAGCAAAACTCAGAGGATCAAACAGCCTACTGACTACGCTCAATCCTGTTCGTTTTGTCGAGACAACGATATCTTTTGGTGAAGACACTTCTAAACCACTGAGTTTGAATATGTCTTCCGTGAGCTCGTACAAAAGGCCAAGTGCCTTTGTTATGAGACACTCCCAGTCTAAGTCTATCTGTTTAAAACTAACTTATCAGCAAGTAATTCTGATAATAAACTCTTTAAACTTCGAACAAAAATTTGAACACCATTTATGTGCAAACCAAAATTTCCTAATTGCAAAAGATCATTAAGTTCTTTTCTTAACTGCAAGACGTCTTGAAAGCTGTTTGCACAGATACATGTTATAACGATAGGAATTATGTAATATAGAAATGGAAGTTAATGACTATTAAGCCCCATAAGTGTTAGCCAGTTCAATCAGGCATTGTATCAGTAAATAGGCAAAACTTGTAAAACCATAAGTTATAGTTTTTAATTGTAAGCTCTTCATGTAAACACATTATTTATCTGTACTTTCACGCCATAGTTTATTTAAGAGATCCCTATGATCAAGATGCACATTAATCTATATGTAAATAATTAATACTTACATTAGACATAATAACATATTTATATTCTCGACATAACATTAATATTTCAAACAATGGATTTTGTTTTACGGGCTCGTTGCATAACATATCATTTAAACTAATGCTACCTTTAATCTCTGCACTGCGATACAAACATCTATAAACGTCGCGTCGACAAGGCGCTGCTTTGATCAAAATATTACCTACAACTTCTATTAAACTTAAAGATCTCACACATTTTTTTTTTACTTTTTAGAGATTTTTACCTTGGTCGAGGTTTTTTATATTTTTAAATTTAACTTTTGTTTCCTGCTCTTTAAACTTATACGTATAGTAGACACGCTACTAGCGACATGTGCCTCGCTTAAATCTGAGCAGCTTTAAGTATGTTTTCTACAGTGAAGCTAGTTACAAAATCATCATTTCTCTTTGCTACTCTATCAACATACCTTGGTCACCATCTATGTAAAACCCATTCTTTGAGACCATTCCAATGAACACAAAGACGATACTTCTGCTGTTTGCTGTTAAAGGAGTTGAATATCCTTCAAATTCCAGGTGATGCTGAAGCATCAGTTTACGGTTTATATATTCTTTCAATATCATTAACGAAATAGAATACCAATTTTCGACACTATCACACCTGTGCAAGAGGTTCGCATCCCTTCATCGACTTAGAAAAGGGCTGATAATCTTCAAACGGCTTAATAGATTTTCATGACCTTTCAAACAAAACAAAACCAATCCTAATCAGTTTAGCCGTTTGGGAGCTACGATGGCGCATACTGACACACAGATACTGTACTACTGTTTCCGTCGGAGTTTAAAATACGCTCTCAGTTCGGATTTATGGATGTCGCCGGTCTTCGGATTTTCGGTTCTAAGATGTGGCGCTATCCTCACTATGTTTTTCTTTACCGTTTTGAGAGCAGTGGTGATGAAATGAATTCCACAAAGTAAAATACTTGCTTGGGTTTGAAACCACGACCGTAAGTCAGGGCCGATATCACTGGGCCAACACTGGGCAGTGTTCCTATAAATATATATCTTTAGTAGAAACATAATTGATACAAGTTTATTTTGTTTTAAAACAAAACAAAAATCGTAGTTCTACACGTAGGAGGCCTCAATATGGAAACATTTGATAGGTACTGGTCATTAAAATAACTAAATTATGACTCTTAAACCCAAAACTGTTTATGATGTCCTGCCCTGGTTCAATTAAGCTTATCAAAAACAATTAGGTTGGCTATTGCAAACATTGTGGTATGAATATCTAACTACCTATTAATACCTTAATACTCAATTATAATATAAGCCGGATAAAATAAACACAATAATGAACTATGAAGTGCTACATCCATATAAATATAAATACATATCCGCATGATATACAGCTCAGATTTAGAATTTCAAGTGTTTGTAGAGTTGACGAAAATTTGGACACAATTATTGTAAAAAAAAATGTGATGCCGTTCGCCTGTGTATCTGTAAAATTTGGTGAGTTTTTTTAAATATTATCTGTTGCTCTAGTAAATTAATGGTCTCGTTATTTGCAAGAGGTTATAAATACTTCGCTGTTTTAAGGGTTCCGCACCCAAAAGGTTCCAACGGAATCCTATTATAAAGCCAACGCCGCCTGTCTATCTTTTTGTCTGTCACAGGGCAGTATCTACTTAATTACGGAATAGGAACTTCGTTATTCTACGTATCATATCATTTCTAACTATTATAATGTGATTGTAGGTATGTCAGTATGCGGCAGTGACAATTTTATTTCTACTACTTATGTTAGTTTAAAACTGGAACGCAATCTTAAATTAACTTGACGTATTTTTACCCGGCTATGCCAAAGCCAAAGGAGGGTAAAAAAAGACTAGAAGTGAGTCTGTGTGTTAATCTGTTTTCTCATAACACCTAAACTCCTCGTCGTATTTTGACAAACGAGGTATCGTTAGACCCGTCATTCTGTTCTGTGAGTTATGGGCTATATGACATCACATAAAATCCAAGATGTCGGCTTATAGCGCACTTTGAGGGACACTTGATGCCCCCAGGACGTAATAACAATAAAACTTCTATTGAGACACAAGTTTGTCCTTCAACGAATTAAGTGACCCTGGGTAACACAGGGCAAGCCCCTATCATTCAATAATTGAACTAAAGTCAAGAAAAATATAATTTTACTAAAACTAATTAGTTCTACACCCATGAATAAAGAAAGCAATCGTATGTTATTTATTTCATAATCACAGTTTCAGGTACGGTTTAGGTACGAGCGAACTCCACCGAAGCAATGATCGGCCTTTTTGCAACCGACATGTCGTCCAGTCGGCTTGTCGGCCAAAGACAAAAATCAATGTGTGTCGGCGCAGACCCTAGTGTCTATCTCCTGCGTACATGCTACTACCTCGGAGATCTATGGTACTACCATTGCGATAAACCCCCGCCACCGCGTGACCGAAATTCGTTCGCGTGGATATTAAGATGTCTTTGCTTCGCTTTTGTCTCTGTTTCACAAAAGAAGGTGAGCGAGGGACGCGGTGCGTAGTCGTGTGTGTGTCTGTGTGAGTAGATAGATAGCTATTAGCTGTACTGTACTCACTGTACCTACCATTCATTAATAACGACTCAGAAGATTCATAAATATTGCTACATATTAGTAATTAGGTTCATGATTTGCTTTGTTTTTGTTGACTACCATGCGTTTTTTGGAAATTTCTTTACAAGTCCGGTGTCTCAACTCAATTTTCGAGATTTTCGTAGGCCTTGTACAGAAAATCTAGCAGATAGCTATAACTAAATGTATAAATAATTAATACAAGTCAAATCATAAAAGTGTTATGCAAAATAAAAGAAAAATATTGCAATAACGTATACCTATTAACGCGATATAACAGCGTTCTGAGCTTAGATAATAAAAATAAAGGATTTTGAATAAACATTTATTTGTTATGTTCTTAATTCATAAATATTGCTATTACCATTGTTATTATTGATTCATCTATACGAATACATACATCTATATCTAAAGAAGAGGAGTGTCCTTGAGATAATTACCTACGCTTGGTCAAATGACTGAGCACTGGATCTTCACCGCACTGCTTAGCGCCTAGAGTTGAAAATCCTACAGTGTGCACCACTCTGTTGGAATTCTCAATGCTCGGTTCAAGACTGAGAGTTGAAAATGCAGTGCGTGATAACAATCCCGCCACGAGATATTTACGTCCGTGTGAACATGGTCTAAAGAATAGGAACAAACAAAACTACATAGGTAGGTAGATAGGTAGGTAAATACTAATTTGTACAAAATATACTTAGGTAATTACCTACTAGTGTTAAACTCGAACCAAGAAAAAAATGTCTTTATTTTCTTGGGCTGAGTCGATGCTCCCAAGCAATAAGTCGGTATGCCTATGTTCATCAGACATAATTTCGGCTTCTAATGGTAAAACAATTTTTCAAATCGGTACAGTAGTTTCATCAATACAAACAAACAATCAAATCTTTCCTGTTCATAATATTATTATAGATTTTTCGTACTGTGATTTACAAAGATATCGTAAATAACACTTTTATTGTAGGGAAATTCAATTCAAATGATGACAAGTCAAGTATCTTTACGTATCAATACAAAAGTGTTATTGTCGAATGTTAGAACGTGGTTATTGTAGAATTATTTTGAGTAAGCTCAAACCGTTATGGGAACTTACAAGCTTTCTAAAGTCAATAATTGATTTATAAATAGTTATGTATCCCCCGGTATCGTTTTCGACGACAACGTTTTGTAACGATACTTTCATTATACACTAATCAATCTAAAATAACCACAGTTAAAAATAATAAGAAATAACGTATCGTCTTTGAAATCCTATCATCCTACTCCTACTATTATAATAATAATACCTCAAACGCGAAAGTTTGTGAGGATGGATGGATGGATGTTTGTTAATCTTTCGCGCAAAAACTACGTAACGGATTTTGATGAAACTTAACAGTAATATAGCTTATACATCAGAATAACACATGGACTATAGTTTATAAAGATTTTATATGATTTGTCGTTGAAAAAACCCAGCCTTCTGAGAGCAATCTTGTCGTGCGCTGCCTAAGCCGTATCGTATTCGTGTGGACGTGTACACAAAGATAATGTATCGTGGGATTTTTTGTCATAAATAATTCTAAATAAAATTCCGCGACAGAATACGTCTACCTTTTACGTGGAAGCTAATATAGCCAAAATAGTGAGCCTTAAATTAATTGCTTTTTTGTTTTTACAATACACCTTTTAGAGTATTTAGTTAATTCTCATTAAAATTAATACCTTTATCGCTTTTGGTGTTTGATGTAGATAAAGTTTGTCTTTTAGGTACACTTATTAATTTGGACGGATGCGATGGTTCAAAAGTTAGCACTATAAGAACGGCGGACAACGCGGATGGTGCGCAGAGCTGTGATGTTTCACGGCTAATCCGCTGAACTGTGTTTGAAGCCTGGGGAAGAACATGGGCAACTTTTCACCAATACTCCACATGGGCGAAGCCGCGGGCGGAAGCTAGTAAGAAAGAACGTTAAAAAAGTCCGTATTGTAATGTTACGTATCAAATTTAGGTACTGCATTATGTGTATATCACTGAAACAATTTATTTGTATTATTTTTGTAATATTTATTTTCTTAAAGGGTCCCGCAAACAGGCGCGACGCTACAGCGCGACACAAACTCCGCCATCGCGTGACATGCGGTGCCTTCGTGTCGTACTGTCGCGTCGCGCCAGTGTAAACGAATCTTTAATTGCAAAGTAATGTTGCCCACACGTAAATTAATGCTGACATCGTAATTGAATTACACAAAGAAAATGCTTCTAGTTGATGTATTAATGAACACAATACTTCGACTCCTTGAAAAGATATCAATGGATGAGATCAATGGAGATATGTGTGGTACTAGTGAGTGATCGGAGGGACGCTGATGGGTTGTCCGGTCCATGTTATCTGGAGAGTTAACTGGTCGAAGGGACGCCTATTTCAGTTGTCCGGGTCAGCTGACAGAGGTTAAGTTTGTGGTTTATTAAACTTTGCAATATATGTATGTGATGGACGAGCGTCCAAAGTAATGTATATACCAGTTTTATTCTCTTTACAGAAAAATGGGCCAGCGGCAACTTATGAGTATGAAGACGTACGTAGGTGGCGCTTAAATAATTATTTAGATTTCATAGATATCGCTAATAGTTTAGAGTGTCATGAACATGAATAATCTGTGTCTGCTACGTCACATCCGATGAGGCGAAGATTTGCTGGCAGTATGATTTGAGACTCGATCGGCATCGCACAGGCGTGCTACGCGTTCGGTGGATTGTCTTAATCGTGCTAACTATTTTTATCATATTATTATTTACTTTTACAGAAAGCTTACAGACTAATAACACAAATTAAAAACATTCGTAAGTAAAAAAATTGCTAATTACAAGCTTCCACATGTATATGTCGACGTCACCGTTAGCGGTAGGTACAGCGGGCCGAGTTACGCTGTGCAAAGCGGACGTTCGCCTCCCCACTCTCCCCACTTCTCGAGCAACTTAATGTAAGCTAGTGCGCAGCGAAGAGGGGGAGCATTCTTGTGGCAGGCTCGGCCCGGTGCGCCTGCCGTAGCGCCTAGAGCTATTATCGCGATCTATTTAATTAATTAACAAGCTGTCGGAATAAAAGAGTTGGTTACTGCTATATGTCATACTTTCATTTAATATTTCGGACCTCTGCCTTCAGGTTATTTCATGGTGATTATTTTATAAGACATTGTGAGTGAAATAAAGTGATTGTGCTGTAACTAGTATCTCTATTTTCTTCGCCCGACAATCCACGCCTAATTACAAAGTGCAAGTGTAATATCGCTGATGAGGGCCTATCCCGATATCAGAATTGGGATTCGAAGGGCAAAAACCTGAAGAAAATAATGACGACAGTGAAGTGTGGGCTAACGTCTAATCTATTCAAAATATGGAGTTTTTGCTATCACGACTTCCGGCAACCACTTAACCGCAAACGTCAAATTTCACCGCAACTGCGCGACTGATACGGTTTGATCCTGATAATGACAATCGCTTCAGTGGTACATGCCATCGTTAAAGCACAACAGTCCAAAAATCAAGTGATTGAAGCAAGTGGCAGTACGAACCTTTGACCGAAGTGAAGAATTCGAATCGAGCACCAGCACCGAAGAGTCGTGATACGAACCGTCTCACCTGCTACGTGTATGGACAACCACATCATCCGGTGAGCTCGTTCCTTTTCTTTTTAATAGATAATCTGGTAGTTCGTTTGTAGCTTTTAGCTTTGTCAAAAAATCCAGGGTACTATGCGCTGTGATTTAGTTTACCTTACAGGTATACCTGTGTAAAGAAAACGTTAAATATGAATCGCAGAATAACTGAGCCGTGGTGAAATTCAACACGTCAGTGTCCTTTTTGTTTCATGTTGTGCCTGTTAACTCAATTACAGAACCAGTTATTATAGGTAGGGATCTATTAGATAGTAGATCCATGTACGTACCGATATTGCAAAATTACATTCTATTTGGGGTAAGACAGTTACCGTTACTAAAGAGTTTCATTATCATATACCACAACATCAAAACTGACCTACATGGTGAAGATAAACTCGCATTAGTTCAGTGCGAAAGGATAATTGATTCTTTATTGGTGGTATGGTGTTTATGGTTAAAGAAATTTATTTCTCGAAAATAAATTACAAAGATTTCACTTACTTGAGAACGTTTTAAAACTTAAAATATAACTTGGACACACAAACTACGCAGCTATTGTTTTAATTTATATTAAATCATCTAAGTTGTAATACCATTTCTTTTCGTACGCAAATAACATTATTAACTAACACAACTTAAAACTTTTCGATCCACCCGCAAAAGAAATAATTTCCGTAGATAAGGAATGCGATCCCGGTGCCACAATAAAGCAATACAGTAGTAGGGCAAGTCTGTTTAATGGATGTGTTTGATCATTTAGAAAGTGATTTTTTAAAATTTAATCTTGAAAATACCAAACGTTTAGTTCGCATTCTTTACTTCAATAGGTAGCTTATTATATTGTTGCCCTCCCGCAAAAATAATTGTTCTCTCGCCATTGACTGTCCGCACTCGCGGTAGTATAATGTGATCCTTCTACTATTGCTGCGATTGTGTACCTGATGTATTTTTGTGTGAATGAACTTACTTAGAATTTTTAAGTATTCTGGTGCAATATGCAGGAAGTTGTTTAATATTCATGAGTTTCGTTTCCCTGTAAATTTTAACTGTAGGTGTAAGGTAATCATAGTGAAATAATAGTTTAATAATTTTATTTTGAGCGATGTGTAGGTCCTTTAGATTAGTTTTTGGCGGTTTGCCCCATATTTCACGTGTTTTACGTTAAGAATCTTGAATCAAATTAAAAGGGCCTATCAAATGGACAGACAAGATATTTACAAGAAAGTGATCGAAATACTAACATCAGAACGGGTTTTGACTAAAATGATTTGACTGGAACGCACTGATTGAACTTCACACTTGTGTGCTGGACCTCAAGGGATTGTTCGGGGCTCACTCCATCCTATGCTTAGGGTTTCTGCACAATGTTATACTGTACATTTAGACATCGCGGAGAAGTTGTGTGGAGAAATCGATGGTAGGGAGTATTCTTGTCATTGTTGACTCTTTCACTAAATGAGTCCTTCTCGAGTGCACTTCTTAGTTGGATGCAGCAGGTGCAGATGAAGCACTAAAGGAGGCTCTGTCTTTTCGGTGCGACTTCGCGGATCATTTCGGATCGGGGTGGGTATTGTATTGGCGCAGACAGAGCAATTTTATGGTGAACATGGTGTAGAGTTGCACCTTGTTGCTAACGGTTCTGGCAGGGCATGTGTTCGGGTAGAGAGAGTCATGAGGACATTGAGGTGCTTACTTGTTATAATCGAAAGTGAATCTGGTGGGACCTGGCGCGGCGAGCTTCTCGAAGTGCAGCTAGCGACGGATGGTCCAAGGTCTAGGGTAACACAAACAGAACTTGTGTTTGGGACTCGGGCGCGGTTTTTAAGTGTGGCTTCATATTCTGAGTCTGGGTTTCGGTGAGATTTGGGTGAAATTCGTAAGTTAGCATTGGAGAATATTGGGAGAGTTGCTGCGTCACAGTAGGAAAAATGAGACCGTTCTACAGTGGTGATTCCTACTTCATTGTATGTGACCCCCCTCTGGGTTCATTTGGGCTTCGCAGGGAGTAAAGACTTCCCTTTGTTGTGTGTCTAATAGAGAATGCAAATATGGTCGTAAGCATTTTCGTGCAATGCCCGGGGGAAGTGAGGGCTTGGTGCATTTAGCTGCCACTTTGACGGGTAGCTTGAAGGAGGCGGAGGTGGCGGCAGTCCGCGATTGACGAATGGAGTGGGCGTCATCGGGTGGTTTTAGTGATGCTTTGTCTATTTGTAGTTCACGTACGTTATCCGCCAGCTCTGAAAACCTCTCGGCCTCTGAGAGTGAAGAAACGTAATTAAACGTAAAATTGGTACTAATCTGTGAGATAAAGTAAGGGTCCGACTCATGCGGGTTGACATCCTATGGTGTGTGTTATTGGGTAGTCTAAAGAACTGGCTTATGCAGGCCGATATTCTGGGTCTATGAGAGGCTATGAGATCAATGGAGATATGTGTGGTACTAGTGAGTGATCGGAGAGACGCTGGTTGGCTGCCTGGTCCATGTTATCTGGAGAGATAACTAGCTCAAGGGAGGCCTATTTAAGTTGTCCGGCTCAGCTCCTAAAGGTTGATTTTGTGGGTTATAAAACGTTGTAATGTTTGTCACCGATGGACGAGCGTACAGGAAAATCTACCAGTTTTATTCTTTTTACAGAAAAATGGGCCCGAGGTGACTTTAAGGGGATGGAGACGCACAAGGACGTGTGAATGTCAGTCTGGCCGTGACGGCGCTTCAATACTTAAATTAGTGTTATTTAGTTTTCATAGATGTCGTTTGTTAGTTTAGAGTGTTATGTGTGTGTGAACATGAATTATGTGTCTGCTACGACACATTCAATGACATGACACTCAGTGACATTTTGCTGGCTGTATGACATGAGACTCGGTCGGCATCGCACAGGCGTGCTACGCATTCGGTGGAGTGTCTAAGTCAAGTCTATTCTTAAGATTAAAATAGTTTGTTTCTGTTATAGGCTCTAAAGTAAATGACTTTGGTGGTAGTGAAACTACCAATGAACATAGCATGTGTGGATTGTTGAGACAAGTACTTTAATACATTTGATTATATAATCTACAGGGACCATTTTAGTCCGGACTAAAAAAGAGACAAAAAAAAGAGACAAAAAAAGAGACTAAAAAGGAGACAAAAGAGAGACAAAAAAGAGACAAAAGAGGTACAAAAGAGAGACAAAAAGAGAAAAAAAAAGAGAAAAAAAAAAGAGAAAAAAAAAAGAGAAAAAAAAAGAGAAAAAAAAAAGAGAAAAAAAAAACTGTATAAACTGGAGTGATCTTGTAGGGTCATTCATGACCGGACCAAGCAGTGACAATCCTGAAGGGTTTGTTATAACCGGACCAGGAGATTATAACTCTGTAGGGTCGTAAGACCGGACCAGGAGGTTATAATTCTGAAGGGTCATTTGACCGGACCAGGCGGTTATAATTCTGAAGGGTCGCTGGACCGGGCCAGAAGATTATAACTCTGAAGGGGTAAACCGGACCAGATTGCTAAAGTTCTGAAGGCTCAATAACGAGCGGTCCCGAATTAGTAGTAAACTCTGCAGGGCTGAACCGGACCAGATTACTAGTATAAGTCCTGAAGGCTCAATATTGAGCGGTCCAGAGTTGGTTGCACAGTCAGTAGGGATGACCTGGATCTTTTTTGCTCATCGAGATTGCTAGTCAGGATGAACGAACATCAATAATAACGTTATGTCTTTTTAGACAATGCTTGATGAGTCTACGCGTACGAGGACGTCCGCACGTCAGTATGGCCGTGTCGGCGTCACCGTTAGCGGTAGGTACAGCGGGCCGAGTTACGCTGTGCAAAGCGGACGTTCGCCTCCCCACTCTCCCCACTTCTCGAGCAACTTAATGTAAGCTAGTGCGCAGCGAAGAGGGGGAGCATTCTTGTGGCAGGCTCGGCCCGGTGCGCCTGCCGTAGCGCCTAGAGCTATTATCGCGATCTATTTAATTAATTAACAAGCTGTCGGAATAAAAGAGTTGGTTACTGCTATATGTCATACTTTCATTTAATATTTCGGACCTCTGCCTTCAGGTTATTTCATGGTGATTATTTTATAAGACATTGTGAGTGAAATAAAGTGATTGTGCTGTAACTAGTATCTCTATTTTCTTCGCCCGACAATCCACGCCTAATTACAAAGTGCAAGTGTAATATCGCTGATGAGGGCCTATCCCGATATATACATCTAGTTACAAGTACTTTGTGTTGACTGAGTATATGTAAACAGCGATTTGCAAACAAAGACAAACAAAAATTGTTTTATGATATAAAAGAAACATACATAAAAAAACAGAGAAGGAGATACATTAAAAAAAATTACTCTAGTCGTGCAACATCAAAAAATTAAAATAATATACGAGCACCTACATACTCGTAACATTCCATTTTCATTGGATACTATTTAGTAGTTATTCATGACTATCCCCAAAATATTCCCTGTTCAGGATCTTTCTAATACTGTGCGCGCTGATGCAAAATATATCGATATTCATTTAATATCGCTGACTAGTGCCGAATCCTTTTATTTTTATTTTACCCTTTCTTTACACACGCTGTCTACATATCTGTATCTACTTTCTTAACGCAAAAATGCTGGAAGAGATTTGTTTAGAAACAAGCATCACATTTGTACCTATTTTTTTATTCTTCTTGTCTGTTTATATAATGTCATTGTGTGTAAGTAAATAGTTTAATAAATAAAGAAATAATATTTTAAAACTTGAAGAGCAATAGTGACATTAGGACGCGGCGAGTGTACTGGTGTTATAAAAGTAAACTAAATACTTTCATAAACTCACGCCTTCTTTCCATGAAAATAGGCAAAAACAAGTTAGTATGTTATGTCTCACTTTAACTCCTGGGTGGTTTAATAATACACAGATATATTTCTAGTGGCGTGCTTGCGACACGTCCGCTCGCCTCGACGGCTGTCAACGTCATGCCTCGCGGGCGGGTCGCTGGAGCACAGATTTATTAAATTATTTGACAGTACATCACAATGTCCTTATGTAGTATCCCCTAAACTCTAGTGTAATCTCTTGCTTAACGCGAACTTAAAGCGATTCCTTGCTGTTGGTATGTCAAGACGAATGGAATCTTTGTTCAAGTTTTGTAATGTGGACATTCAGAGAAATGTTGTCATAGTTCATTTAAGGAGTTTTGGTGTTGTACGAAATAAATACAAAGCTTTTTTATTGGATAATTTTATTCGAACCCGCGAAACGCATGTGTGATAGAGAGCAGTGGTGCGCCCCTGACAGACTCTTTACTTCGTGTATATATTTTCATCACCTGATTGCTTTCAAAACGGTGAAGGAAAACATTGTGAGGAAATCGGCATGTCCTAGCATGTGATTTGCAATTCGAAGACATGTGACATCTACCAACCCACTGAGAAGAACTGCCGAAATAAACTCAAAAGTCATGGTCTCTTTTAAAGTCTTAATAGGGTTCTATACGGCCTAATGAAAAACGGAACCCTTACAGGATCTCTCGTGTGTCTGTCTGTCCTAACTAAAACACACTAACTTTCGTGTCTAGATTTTACACTGACTGACTCACTCACTTGCTCATCAAAACTTTTACGGCACTACCCGAAGTCTTAGAAAGATTCGGCGGCAAAACAACTAAAAGAACTCAGCAGCAGTTGTTCTCAGCCTAAAGCCCTAAGCGACCGTGCGTTTATATAAACCTACTGACTAACCAAGTCTTACGAACTGAAGCCGTGTTATATCCTACAGGATAAGCGAAGAAACCGACTGTGTGTTGCAGCCAAGGTCTCCTTTTAAATGTCGGTTGGTCTACTAAGACCACATTATAATGTGTCAAAATACTATTTATTCATTTGTATTATTTACTAGCGTGACTTCGTTCGAGTGCATTTCGCAAAATAATAATGTTTCGCCTAGGGAAGGTGTAGGTACAATTCGTCCATTGAAAAGGAAGAGTCATCCGATCTTGCCTGGTGGGAAACGCTAGCTGGGGTTCTCTACCACAGCCCTTTCGAATCCAGTCACTGAAACTTCAGGGTGTATAATGTCAATGCGACGAAGTGACACTTTGATTTATGAGAATAAATAAAAAGTAAGGCCTTACTCAATAAATCGACTGCTCGTCTGGCAAAGTGTGCTGAAACACTGCCACTCTGCTCTGAAGGATCACGCTTTAAGACCGCAGTAGAAAAATGTTAATCAAAAACAGGCAACAAAACTACTTCTGAAATTGTAAGTATTTAATATTATTGTGATTTGTATTGAATCTGTGTATCTTCTGTTGGAAATCCCAAATAAATAAATACATAAATAATATCTCAAAAACTTGTTCTAATTAAGAAAATGCTTCTCTGTAAACGTTGTTATAACCTAAAACTTCTGCTTGCCCCTCGAAAGAACTCCTGCGTACAGCACGACGATTCTGTAAAAATCTCACCGTGAAGACTTGCGTGGAGTGAGCTGTCAGTACTATCCCGGCTTGGTCAATCCCTAGCATCAGTGGCCCTGACAGCTCACTCCACGCTCACTTCACCTAAGTTTTCACGGTGAGATGCTTACAGAATATCACTACAGTTGCCTGTGTGAAGAGCTACCCATTTACTGAGGTCCACCTCTGTTAATGGCTGTCATTTTGAGTTTTTGATTTCCTGATTTCCCGCACCGGCGCCACAATAGGTAGGTATACTGTTCTTTATTGAGGAGATCAGTGACAAAAACGTTTCTTCGCAGTTCATGAGCAGTTGACCACTGTAAGGTACTTAACCAGCTACTGTGTTTCATCTTCCGTACGATTATCCATTCATAAAAAATTGCCATCTGAATAACTATAAACTGGCTGTATCCGTGTCACATACGGGTGGACAGACTTAGAACGAAATGATAAGACTTCCGTTTCTACACACCATTTGGCTACGAATCTATTCCGATAACTATCCTTGGGTTCTGTCCCAAAATACGATGATATGTCCTCAGGGATTATAGTTATAGATACTGAAAAAAAATCTGATGGCTAGGTAGGCACCATATTCGAGAAAATCTCTTTCTTCCTGTGATAGTTCAATAAATCGTTACAGTAATTTCAAGCATGGATCAATAGTTTAATAAATAAGAATGATATAATATTATAGTTTGACATTCAATAAAATACCGTCTCTTCTTAACATCTTCCTAACGTCTCTTCTTCAATCATCCGCATCGCACTTGCGTAAAGGTTTAAAATAACAAACGGGAAATGCAAATACTAAGAGTATGCACTAAACCAAACAAACTAATACATACTAAAAGGTTGCTAAAAATTAAAGCATCACGAAGTATCACAATGTCATCCGCATAAATTGAACCAATATGAATATTATGTTTATTTTCGTCGTAATCGGAAACAAAGTTGACCGACATGATATTGTGGACAAACCGAATTCGAAGATGAGCAGAATACCATTTTTTGTTCTATTGACAATGTCGTCGCATTCCGGTCTCATGTTTTTCACTTGTCACAATAATTAGAATTGACCCTCAGATCAACTCCATGTACCAAATTATTTTGTTATCTGAACTACATACTTATACATACAAAGTTTAATTTCCATACAACATTAGAAGTAGGTTATTAACCTACTTAAAATTAAAATCTTAGAGTATAATAAACCCACAGGCTGCTCGTGTAGAAGGATTGGCAATAAATAGGCTTTGAATCGAACCATCGAGTCTAAAAAGAAAAGAGCCATCAGAGCCATATATAATCTCCGCAGGCGCGATTCTCTTAGGGAATTGTTTAAGGATATTAACATCATGACTGTACCTTGTCAATACATCTATGAAAACATCAAGTACGTAAGAAAAAAATTACATCTTTACAGTAAAAGAGGTGAAAGACATAATTATAGTACTAGAAATCGGGACCTATTAGTTCAAGCAGGTTTCAGACTGGCTAAAGTAGACTCATCTTTCATGGGGTACTGTCTAAAATGTTATAATAAAATACCTCCCTACATACTTCAACTGAATGACACAAAATTCAAATCCTTTGTCAAACGCACACTATGCAGGCAGGCGTATTATAGGTTAGGGGATTACATAACTGATAAAAATGCCTGACTTAATGCTGGTCCTGCTCCACACCACAACTAATTAATTGAAATATGAAACACTGTTGAAGCTGCTGAAGATTGTAAGAATATATTTGCATTATATAAACTCAATCTCCTTTTTATTATACAGCATGTCACGAAAACCCTGTCCGATCCTGAAGGGTATTATTTGGTATCGTACTGCGTACACAAATATGTAATCATTTAATGGATACGAGACAATTATTTTTCCCCAACGAAAATAATTAATTTAAAAAATTAAAAATAATCGTACCAAAGGCAACACTGATCGCTCGACAGGGTTCACCTACAGTTTCGTGTCAAAGAAGCCGCCTGAGCGCGGCGATGCTTTGTCGCATGCCGCCAAACAAACTTAGGACTGAAGAAACCTACGTTTTGCCTACGCTTAGGTGTCAGCTGATATTTTATTGTATGCATAGACGCATAGTGACCCCGATTTCTGTCCTTATGTTTATCAAGAAACATTTATTATTGAGTTAATGTGATGTGCTTTTGGCAATGTACCGACTGTAGGTATCAGTTTATTAAAACATTTACTTGTTGCATACCTCGGAGATTGTGTTCCACATTTTCCGTTCCAGTCTATCTCGAACATTAGTACACATTCGACACCTTTTTATTAAATTACACGTACTCTTCGCAGCGCACTTGTGTACGATTTGAGTGAGTCGAAAGCTTCCACAATCCGAGTTCTTATCACACTTACTTCCGAATCACACTCACTCATAAATAAAAATTAACATTTTCAAATATCCCTGATTGGTATACGACATTGATCGCGATACGATAGCGGCACGTGATACGTACGGACATCCGACCGCAAGCTATCTCCACGTGAGACTGGTGAAGTTGCCAAACAAGTAGCGTGCCAGTAAGCAACCAGTCGGCTACATCAAAGGGTCGAGGACTCGTTATGAGTACCTACAGTGCGGCTAGTGCATGGCGGTGTCCTTTGAAATAAAAATAGGCAAAAAATAAAAGATTTTGCCGGCCGGTGGAGTGTTGTCAACTTATGAAAATTTACCACATTTAGTGTTACATTTCGCATGGTAACGAAAAATAAAAAAAACAATAACTTTTGGTTTTTATGAGCTACATTTTTTTTTTTAAATTTCTAGTACGTATGTTAAACCAGGAATACGCCTTTTTTTGGATCGGACAGGGTTTTTGTTACATATTGTATAGATGCATTGCACAGATGTGAGTACTTTGTACGATAGAGCTACTATTTACCGGGTAATGTCATAGATTGACTTGAATGTGTCTTGGCGGCTGATAGTATGTCATGCTCACTCAAATGTCTCGCTGACGGTGGCGCGTGTGTCGGATCATTTAGCTCCCTTCATAATGGTTGAGCTGAATGTTGCTGATCCATGCGTCATGTGAACGGGCGCCGTCAGTTGGGACTGGTCATCTCTTAGCTGCCAGGGCTTATTTTAATAATTAATTTTTAGGATTGTTTTGCTGCATTCTGGACGCTTTTAACGTGTACGGTTTTTGTACATCGTTCTCAGTTATAGTGTCAACATTAATCGATGTAACTAATATATTTGTAACAACAATATTATTTAAAGGAGTGCCCATGGAGTTTCTTGCCCGTTCTTCTCCATAGTGACTTACTGCGCTTTGGAATGGGCAACTAGCTTCATATTTCTGACTGTCCGATTCCTTGACAATTCAAAAGTGCCTGTAAATGGGTTAATTGAAATAAATTATTTGAGTTTGAGTTTGATAGCGCTAACTTGACTTCAGATGAGCAACGGGTAAACCTGCGAGCCAACATTTTACCCTGGACCGCAAGCGTTCTCCGTTCAATTCGAAATATGTAGCTTTTCTAACCAAAATTATAAAAATGGTGACAGTACGAGTACTACTAACAAATCAGACGGCTCCTTTTTTTTCGTAAAAAATCTGTCGGCTTGCCCTAATTTTGACCCCTAGGCACGCCACGGTTTGTGTGCATAATCATAATATTATTTTATTTGCTTAGAAAGTAGGTACATAAATAAGGTGTTTACAAACTTTGTGATCCCTGTTAAATCTACCTTAAATAAGGCATGCAAATATTGAAAATAAATTAACTCGTCAAAAAACTGAAATCTAAGATGTAGAGTCATTTAAAAAAATCTTTAATTGAAAAATAACACTTATCAAGTAATAGGGCTGTCAAATACTTTTAAATTTTTAGTATTGGATTATTTTTTACACAATCTGGTATTTTATTATTAATGGTAGTACCCATTCCAAAAACACTTTTCTTAAGCAAAGCTGTATTGTAGCTACCATTTTGTATTAGGTTCCTATATTGGCTTCTGACAAGCCCCTCTCTAGTTCTATTTTCTTTTATTATTTTTTCTTACAAAAATTGCAATTTCCAAAATGTAAAATGCCGGAAATGTAAGCACTTTTAGGGATTTAAACATACACAACTGTCTGTCATGTGCAAACCCTAGTTTGTATCCCAAATTTTTAGCTTTCAGGAAATAGGCCAGAGGTTTTTTTTTATACGAGTATACAGACTTGCAGCTCCCTGAGGGAGTTGGTGGGTTTAAGTTACAGATTTCTTAATACCAACCTTCGTACCAAATTTCAGATTTCTATGACTTCGGTTAGTGCTCTAGAGGTTTATATGAGCGAGTGAGTGAGTCAGTCAGTGTCAAAGCTAGACACATGAAACTTAGTGTGTTTTACTAGTCTGCTAAATTTGAACTCTCTAGCATTATCCAGAGCGAAACTATGAGGTTATGAAAATACGACGAACCGCTTCGAGAAAAGGTAGGTAATAATAATAATAATTTTATTCAACTAAAACATTGTAGTACATGATGACAATTTACAGAATCGTTTAAAGTGTACAGAGACTACAATAAAGTGGTGGGTGAGATGCTGTATTTCTAGCTAGGTTAAAAGATAACCTGTGTTAAGGAGTACAGTGCCGGTCCCCAAAGAAAGAAAAAATAACATCGTACACAGTATACATTATAGAATATTAGTATATAGTAGTATTAGTATTAGTTAGTGCCCCTGCTTTGTGTTCTTGGCGAGGGTACTACCGTGTCCGGAAAAACTAACGTGACATTGTATTCGAAAAACATGTTCTCTCATACATTCCAACTGCTACGAACAATATTGAAAGACCTATCGACCTTTTAAGACCACAGAATACTTTTTGCTTTTCCTGTAATCTGTAAGTAATTTATTAATTTCTGTATTTTATTCAAAATATTAGGCTCACTTATTTCGGAGATAAGGGTTGAGGGGTATGTTTAATTTTCATTTTATGTCTTTGGTAACTTCAAAATTGTTTATTATAAAATTATACAAAAAATATGTTTGAGACCCCCACAACAAGCTCTGTCATTTGCTATGTCACACGGCACAGTTTGCTAAACGTTTGTTATTAAATTTCTAGTTTTCCTCCCAAAAGTGACCCCCATATCAAAATTCGTTACAAAACTATGTGTACCAATTTTTTTTAAATTAACCAGTCTAGTAGATTCGGAGTAAATAGGCTGTGGCAGACCAACAGACAGACACACGAGTGATTCTCGGCTGTACAGCATACTCCGCGAGTATGAGTCAAAAAATCGTTTACCTGTACACATACTCCAGGAGCACGTGCGTTTCACCAGCATTAAACCGCTATATTGTCTCTGCCCGGCCACCTATCTTGCTCTAACTTATATCAAAGTGTAGGCAATAGAGTAGACAAGCCATACAAAACCCAAACTAAACATCTCGTGACAGTTTTGACACGGAAGGTTTCAAATCATACGACCACGGTGACGCGTTCATTTCGTCACGTTACTCGGATTTTCAACACCCAAATTAATAACCATGAATCCATTATTACATCTTTCAAGGATAAAACAGCATGGACGGGTTTGTCATCAACAGCTTTTAATGGTTAGAGATTTAGGACTGTGTTTGTTAATTCATCAAAACAGTTAGGAATATCGCGCGTCATGGCTGTACTTTTCCACTCGTTATGAGTAGAAAAAAACCATTGACTGCAAAATGTCTTTCTAAAAATGATTAAGATACGTTGAAATACGATGTAGTTTTGCGAAATTATTTAAATATAAAAATGTTAACATTGATAAAAAAAGATACTCAATGAGTACTGTTACGGTCAGGCATTCGGTGTTTACGTCACATGACGGACGCCATGTTTTTACATTTGTGCACAGTATGGACAATATCGACAATGATCATTAACATATTTTTGACCGACCAGAAAAAAACGAAATGCAATTTTTTATTTTTATATTTTTTATTGCTTTTGCCAGGTTTGAGGAATGTGTGACGGCACCCATCGAGCATCCTCGACAGAGTCTGCGTGATCAGGACATACTCCATGAACCTCAGCTATGGTAAGTAGCTGCTGATTTTATTTCAGGTCGGGATGGGGCTAGGGGCAAACAAGTTCCCACAGATGTTTACCTACTTATTATTTATTAGACAGGAAGCGAAGCAGACTCTGACTCGAGTGATGACGACTATGTGGTGCCGTACCTGGGGCTTCCAAGTGCACTGAGGAGCTTCTGGGAGACGTCACTGGACGTGGAAAATGACGACCTCCTAGAAGCTCCTCCTGCTCCCACCGCTACGCCCATGGAGACCGACAGCATCCTGTGTTGGTTGTGACAAAGCCTAGTGCCTGCCCTGCTTCTCTTTATTTCCTTATGAATCTGTATCTGTGAAATAAATATTTATAAATGTTTATTTCTTTTTACATGCATGGTATTAGAATGTATAACTTAAAACTGAAGATATAAGGATTAAACTGGTAGAGAAAACAACTGTTTTTTTAATGTCAGTTGGGAACCAGAGATCCCATGCATCACTCAACGGATAACCGTTTTGGAATCTTGCGATCCCAGCGACATTCGACCTACCCCTATTTGAAAATCGCACGATTTTCATTTTGTGTTTCATTGTTGTACAGTTGTGACGGTCTGGTTGTATCCTGTACTGTGTCCTCTGTTTTTTGATTTTCATTTGTTTATTTAGATAATGTTTTTGTTTAGGAATAAATTACGACGGCTGTAGCCGGAGAATTGAAAAAAATACAAAATTTATTTAACTTAATTTATTTAATAGGAATTACAATATTAATTAATAGCTAAAATAGTCGACGGTTGACCGATGCTCTGTCAAGAGTAGCCGTTTTACACCGGCCTGTGTTATGTTTGTTTACCAAGATAAGCAATAAGATAAAAACATAAGCCACTTGGCTTACGGGATTCTCGGAATGAATGTGTAAACATACCCTTCTTTTTGTCCGCTGTTAGGGTCGGCTACCTGAGAGATGTTATTGTAATGCGAGTCCTATGAATAAAATGTTTGGAGATGTCTATTTTTTTATTTATTGTAACTTGATATGTCTACAAGTAAATTAAATAATATCTGCAGGAAAAAATGCTTTTTTTTAATATGACGGCTTTAGTACGGAAAACTGGGAAAAAGTCACTCAGACCACTTTCAACTCACTATTAACAATAAATTGCAAGGTAAATCTATACTAAACCCTATATATACATATAGCTTAGTTAATAACCATTTCATGGACGTAGGGTTTGTCGAGCTACGATGCGCAGTTTCTGAGATATCGTAGTTTTAGTGAACGCTGATAAGTTGCGCGATTTTGTAGCGCTCGGTTTGTACAGTCGGCTTCAAAGCGATGTATCCCCCCTAATGTCACAAATACATCAACCCATTGAAAGAAGTATACATACTTCGTTACAAATAATTACACACATGAAATATGACATTATATGTGTTCACTCATTGTTTGTGCTAAATTGATATATACAGCAAGAAGGACACTGCAATGTGTACGCTCAGAAACAAATTAGGGTGTTCACTTTTCGTTACTATAATATGTTTACAAGCAGACATTCTAATTTTAAGTTTTGTCAAAACCTAAATGTATTGCTGATCAGACGGAGTGGCTGATTATGTTTATGTTTTTGGGGATGGGTCTCCGCTTCAGGCCCAGGAGGATTGGTTGAAATTTCAACTCGTTTAAACATACCCATACATGATTACACATACACATCAGATTGATTTACATAGAAATCTTAAGGGATGTTCTAATCCTCACATTTAGAAACGTTTTTTGTGGAGAATTTTTTTTTACTTCAAGACAATTTTTCCATCCATATCTCTAGGTTAGTTTAAAGAAGGATTTACGAACAACACAATATTGAGCTGATAAGGTTAAGTCCCAAGTCTCCTGACATAATAATAATGAGACCGTGATACGATCCAAAATTAGGAGCCATCTCTAGTAAGAACTATTGAAAATCTAACACAACTTGTCCACGAACTGTGGGATTATTTCGTGATTATGTCGTGGATCGAACTTTTATGAGAATGCAGCAAATTCCATGCGAATTCGTTTTAAATTCAATTCAATTTATTCAGTAACAATTCACATTGCGTTCGAATATAATACAGCATGAAACAATATCAAATACAATAAAAGCAATTCAATTAAAATTATAAAATATTATTTTGATTAAAATACCATGCAAATACAAAACAATAAGTCATTAAGTAAAAAATAGTAGAAATCCAAACAAAAAACAATAATAATAATTTAAAGATGTCATGAGCACGGAACACAATAAAACACCATAAACAAATAATACATGTCAGTTTGAAAAAAAAAATAAAAAAAAAACATTTAGAATTACAGATCATCTAATGAGTAGAGACATCTTTCCAATAGGAATGCCTTGAGCCTTGCCTTGAATGAGCCCGTGTACAATATGCTTTTTAACTCTAGCGGTAACGTATTAAATATTTTAACTGACTGATACTGTGGACTATGCTTAACTATTCCAAAAGCCGGGGTGATTTTGTTCCCAAAGTCTTTTCTACGCGTTTTTTCCCTTACCAGCCTGTCATCATCTGTTTCGTAGTCATAAAGATATTTTTTAAAGCTGTTCAACAGTACTACTACGTAAAGGTTTGCAAGACGTAATCAAAGCCAATGGAATTTAAACAAAATATTGAACAATTTTTATTTATTTTTGCCGAAATATATAGTACATGTATCTATTACGTTTTTAATTAGAATATTATATATACAAGAATAGAAACATTTGGCGAACATAATTTGTGGTCAATTTCGATAAACAATTGACACGCCAATAACGTCATGCATGAAATGAAAGAGAAAACAGGTGAAAATACCTGAAAATGGTGAAATTTTAAAATAGTACGAAAATGTACTATTTTAAAATTTCAAAATAGAATGTCAGACCTGTTTACATATCATTATAACCAAAGACTACCACAGTAATTCGTTTCTGAGCGCAAACATTAGAGTGTCTTTACGTGTATAAATTTGGCACATTTAATTGAAATATAAATCTGGCATACATCGTGTCTACAAATATTTGTAACAATGACAACATCATCAAAGGATATATATTTTTGTAACTTTCAAACGTATACATCTCTTTGTAGTCGACTGTACACATGCGACGTCGCGGACAAAAATCGCGTTACAGCCGAGGGGTTTCGTTTTGCATTAGGACGTACGGAACCTTAAATATAAACGACTTTTAACATGGAACCAACTCTCAAATTAGAATACACAATTTGATTTTCCATACAAAAGTGCAATACTAGCACGCTCAAAATGTTTGCAATAGCTTTCTTTATTTCGTAAATATTTAATACACATTGTTTACGCATGCACTACCAACACACACTTAAAGGTCGAAAATACTACCTATTGTGTAGTGAGTTTTTTAAGTTTGAACTTTGTTACATTGTGCGTACTTGTGACATTTCATGTGCCAAATAAACATTTTTCGTTTCTTTTGTTTTGTTTACTTTTTCGAATATACGTACACTATATTATGATCGTCAATTCAACATTATTTCTACTCTACCATATTATTTTAATACCCGCAGTAACGACATCAAAATCGTGAAGACATGCGGAAGGCACGTGTGCGCACGTTGAAAGCTTGAGATTATCCCCAACTCGAGGTTTTTCAACATAACAGTTATTCATGGTAGATTTACTGTGTATTTTCTTTGAAACAACATATATAATGCTTGCTAGTGGCTTCGAAATTGTAAAACTTGAATTTGCTTTTTTGGGAAATGATTATGTATAACAGTTCCACATTACAATAACTCAATTATGACAGAATAAAATGATAGTAATAGATACATTTCCATCAGTTAATATCTTGTAAGTTTTAAACTATAATACTTCTCTACAGAAAAAAATATTTAAATTATTAAAAAAAGGCGTGAATACGAAAACGGTTGTCACTGCTACGCGAGCTACGCTTTCGCAGCAATTTGCTACGGCATAGCAGTGTGATTCGTGCCAATGTGGAAACATTGTTAGCTACGGCCGGTTTTCTATTGATTTATTCAGTTGAAATAACCGATAAAGAATCGAATTTGATAGCCAGTGTACTCCTAAAAGATCAGATCCCTGCAGTACATGTGCTGTTTTTATAAAGAAAAAACAATTTTAAAATGTGTAGTTAAAAAATTTACACATGCTTATTGGCTTAAAGAAACGACCTTAAATTGTTCAGTATCTCGAAGTTTTGTATCTAGAAGTTTCCGTCAAATAAACGTATAAGTTATCAAGGCGTAAGCTTCTAGGCTGTTGTTTCGAACGTATCTGTGTTTTACCTACGTCAACTTTAACTTAGTAATAAATCATTATTTTCTTGTCTTAACTTCCATGTGAATTTTATAAGATAACTGTATCTGTAAATGGGGCATCCGTCAAGAAAGCCCGCGAAATTCGAAATACAAAACTTCCAAAACTGTATTACGAGTACGTTGTATTTTAATCAATATTGATTACGTGGCAAACACATAAAATAATAATAATACAATTTTTCTGTGAAAGTTGTATCATCATTGGTCAGGCAGAGGACATAGTCCTTACATAGTATTTTTTTATTTATTTGGGTGGGAAGTTCTGGGTGGAGCGGGAGGGCGTCAGATTTTACTCACTAAAACCCACTCGTGTTCCTTCAGTGGCCTGCCAAGTGCGCCAGGGCCACGGTATCTCTTTCGAACAACCCGCGACCCTGGAGGCTTCGGCCATATCGGATCCCGTCATTGAGTGCTGACATCTCTTTGAGGCGCGCGTGGAACACGGCGCGCCGTCAACCCGGGCCTGGTCCTTTCCGGTCGGCGAGCAACCCATTGCTCGACATCCTCAAACCCGCGCCTACGGTGGCCGGGAATCTACGGGCGATTCCCGACGCCCGGGGCATCTCCTGCGGGGGGAGTAGGAGCGAGAGGGAGCAAGATTCTCTCCCTCACGCGCTCCGCCTCCTCCTTCGCTTTGCAGAAGGAGATGACGGCTTCCCATTCGCTCTGGCTCCGAACCATGGCGTGGACCAGGGCCTGACGCGAGGGATCGCCGTCGCTGATTGCCTCTGCGAGGACACGGCGGTTTTCCGCTCAGGCTGGGCAGACCTCCACCGTATAGTCCACCGTGTCCTCCGGGCGATCCACACAATGGTGACACCAGGGCGTTTCCTCCCACCTTATACGGAACAGGAACCTTACGAAACAACCATGTCTGTTGAGGACCTGTGTCAGGCGGAAGGTGAGGCCGCCGGTGCATCTCTCCAACCACTCGTCAAAGAAGGGACTTATCGCCGCTATTGTGGCATGTGGTAAAGTGGTTTTGTTACCTTTGATAAGTGGTTGCACCGTACCTACAACTACCTACAAAAACCTGGCATAGTTCGGGCACAAATTGTAGACGGCGCCACTGCGCTTATTGGCATAAAAATGACGTAAGATGGCACTCTTTACCCTTATAATTATAGTACTCTTTGCATTAGTCGAGAATCTTCACTGGTCGTAAGCACATGTCGCTCTCGCTCGTACCCAGTAAACTTTCGACAATAGTAATTTACATAAAAACTTTTATCCGGAGCTTGTTAAAGGCTTGTACCTAGACGTGCTAGGTAGTGCTTAACTTTTAACTGTGCCTGTCGCTTTCTTTCTGTGCTCTTCATTTCGCCTTCTACCGTCAAAGTGCGTCCTGTGAATAGTATAAACTTATGTACAACATATTTCTTCTTTACCGTAAGCTGTTGTGTTTGCTTACTTACTGCAAACCTGTACCGCTTCAATTCTTTCCAAAACGTAACAAATTTTTTCGATAATTTCAAAGGATTGTTAGATTTTTAACTTAAACTTAAATTGAACGTAAAGGCGTCAAATTAAGTTTACTACAATTGTATGTGTATCTCGAAATCCGTACACTTTAACTTAAATAACATAGAATTTCTGCAATAAGGATATTATCCGTACTATCGCATTTTTACTTTGCAATTTTCAATGAAGAAAGACCAGATTATTATATTTTCATTCATAATCTTCTTTGTTCAGTATTCCTTTGTACATTCTTATATTAATACGTTCTAGATTGTGAGACTGTTAATACTTCAGGAAAGCCATCCTTTAAACCATTTTGATTCAAGATGGAGGAAAAATATTGAATATATTTAGCTGGAGCCCTTGTGAGATGTTTAAATACTCTTTAGATGATGGAGTGAGTAAACATTTGTCGACTCAAATGGGAGTTCAGGTGGAGTGTGTGCATTTTTCGGCAGAGTCATATTTAAATAGAATAGGATTTTACAGACATTTTATCCTAGTAATGTTAATAATTTTAGAACGATTGCACTTTTCCGATACGTAAGATTTACTTCCGCACTTAAAAATTAAATTTTATTATTTTAAGACACTTTCGAATATGAAATGAATACCTGCTGTATAATCGACCTCGTAATTGCTTATATTATCACTTTTGATGATAATTCCTACGGTTTTGAAGTTTTACTAAGGTGTTTATTTTTAAATAACCGACGATAAATTTCAACGCAGGGCGTTCAGAATCATGTACAGAATCCAAGGTAACAGGTTCCGCGTCGATGTCCATGCCAGCCTGTATTTGGTAGGTACCACATAAGAAAACAAGAAGCAAAATAAAATTTTCGCCATTTACTTCAAGAGGATGTGCTTACTCTAAAGCCTGAAAGTGCGTTATGCGGACGCCCGCGTATTTCCATTCAAAAGTGCTCATTCGTCGTGGTTTGCGCGGGGCCCACCAGTGGAAACACAGACGGGCTTGGCAAGTTGTCAATGTCACTTTAGAGTTCCGAGAATCACTTAGAAGATTCTTGGTACCTAAAAAATGCAATGTAAAATCTAAGAATCATTTAAGTATCATACTAATAATTATAACGTTTTTAATTTGTAATGTTAAAATTATTAAACATTGGTTTTGATGATGCAAAGCCGCCATTATTTTCGTTTGGAATCTAGTCTTTTCAGTCGCAGTATCGTCATTGTACTTAAAATACTTGACTTGGCTAATAACATAAATAATATAATTATGTTTGTGAAATGCAATTCAGGAAGTGATGATTACATTTATTATAAATTAAAACTCTTGTTTCACAACATATATTTACATTGAGTATTGAATGAATACATAGAAACATAGAATGTTGAAATGAACGTATCCATTATGTCAATGTCACCTGTCTTATAACAGCTGACAGTGTTTCTGTTAATTAGGCAAAATTTCACGTTATGGTTATTGTTTTACAACATCAGATATTTTCCTTTAAAAATAAACAATCTAACACGCGCTTTACTTACACGCGTAACCGCGCACAAGTAAAGCGCGTGTTAGATTGTACAAACATGCTGTGAATGTGTGCGTGAAGACGAGTAGCGTCAGCACGTACACACTTCCGACTTCGCCATTGTCTTGGACGGTACCGAGAGCTCCTGTACTCATACCACGTAGATTCACAGCGTGTTTGTATACTTGCAAACCACAAGGAAAGCGCGCGTAGCTTCCTGAGATTAAAAGTCTATAATTAAAAAACAATTTTGGTCATCAGATTTTCGGTTTTGATAACAAATTCATCCGCATAGAAAATCCCTTAACAGTTTGCTAGGAACATTTTCCATGATCGGAGATACTTAGATACGCTTGGCGCTGGACATAGCTTGCATGAAAGAACTAAAGTTAGTTGAGAACCAGCAAAAAAACAAAATAAAGACACAAACTTAATATGAACATACGAATATTTTTCCAGGTGTTGCTACGCTCTTGAAAATGCAGTCTCTAGCCGGGGAACGGGTGTAAGAGAAACGCAGGTTCGCTGGTTGGTAGCTTACTTGACGGCCGATTACAATCAGAACTTATTGGAGCTTGCGCGAGTACCCTTTAACGGGCGGCCGGGTAAGTACTCTGGGTGGCCATGATAACGTTAACATTCTGCCGCTCGCTAAACGGGGGGTGTTTCTCTCGTGACCTCTCTGACGTTTGTACGAGATAAGGAGGTGTACTATCCCGGTTATGAAACCGAGTGAGATCAGGATACATGATATGTTCTTAGGATACTCTCAGGGCTATCTAGATTTGCTATGACCGCGCTCATATTTGGGCGCAAGCATCACCATTACCGTCAAGTGCCGCGCTCCCATTATTGCGCGCACCGATTCAAGCGGTATATATCTCTATTGTTACTTGTAAATAAGAGTAAATATCGTCCGTGGGCGGCTTTACTACATGGCCTGATGGGTATTCTCGCCAAATAAATCATTCAAAACCATAAACTTTGCCTGGCATATTTGCAAAAAAAATATGAAAACGCGTGGTCTGTAGTCGTAGGTGATCTGTGAGTGAGTGTTTCGTAGTTTTCAAAGAAAGTAATGGTTTTTGTGTCTAAATTGACGGTGAGTGGATAAATATTCATTTATAAATAGTAAACTGGATCACTGTAAATAACTATTTGCACGAAATAACATCAGAAATACTTGTTTTTAGGCAAACAAAACGTAACCCGTGTTAGTATTATTACGTCATTTATTTACAAAAATACATCTCTCGTTATATGGATATACTGTTTATATGTTATAGTATGGTCTGTTTATTCAAGAACCCAAAATAATTTACTTAACTTACGCGTACGCATGTAATGTCACGCCGCGTCAGAGATACACGAATGAAATGGCGAAACACGAATGGCCAAGAGTAACCAGGAGAATAGAAGATAGAAGGCAACTGGAAAGTTATCGATCATGAAGGTTCAGACAAAAAAGTTTCGTTTAAATGCTACATGCTGTAACGAAACCTCAAATTAAGAAGATTAGTAAATATGTCAAATAAAATGAATGATAATACTGTATTGACTTCAAATATTATTAATTTCTAAATGCTAAATATTAATAATGTACTTATTTGAAGCTGCATGAATGTCTGAATTCTAAAGATTGTTATTGGTATTTAAAATTAATTAAAGTCCAAATGTAAAATATTGTAATTGTACATAAAACTTAATTTACATAAAATTGAAATTTGACAAGTTGATTTACGCGAGCAGGACAGAGATAAAAAGCGTTTCTGACGCCTTTTGGTTATTTTCGATTCAAGCGTATACCGTTAGATTCGAAGAACGGTCCTACAACTTTTCAGCGTCTGATAGACAGGGAAATCATCAAATGACTTCTCCCGCTCTGGGTGGAGCGGGAGGGCGTGTCAGACTTTTACTGACTAAAGCCCACCCGTGTTCCTTCAGTTGCTTGTGCCAGGGCCACGGTTATCTCTTTTCGAATTACCCGCGACCCTGAGGCGTTGGCCCTATGACCCCGTCATTTGTGCTGACATCTCTTTGAGGCACGCGTGGATAACGACGCGCCGTCGACCCGGGCCTGGTCCTTACCGTAATACCGTATACCGTATACCGAGTAATCGGTAACTCGCCGTCCGCAAGCCCGCGCCTACGGTGGCCGGGAATCAGCATGCTAAGTAAATATCATGTATCAGAAGTCCAATACTTGTATAACGTTCAAATTCAAGTCGCAATCTCATCTTAGTGACAATCAATTTCAAAAGCTTGTTAAAATTTATGTAAATTGATTGTATTTTTGACAGATTGAGACAGATTAGAATGTGAAAGTTCAAATACGTCAATTGCCCCTTCGATCTCACTCATTTCATAACCAGGATAGTACGCCTCCCCGTCTCGCAGTTCCGAATCGTCAGAGAGGACGTCCACGAAAACCTTTTTGTCCAGTTTGTTCAGGTTCCTTGGATTGAGTTCATGAGCACGTTTTCAGACCACGAGGAGAGTGTATAGCCAGCGGCAGAAGGTAAACGTTATCATGGCATTCTGAATGTAATCGGCAGTCAAGTAAGCTACCGACAATTGAACTTGCGTTTCTCTTACACCCGTAACCCGGCTATAGACTGCATTTTTTCAAGAGCATAGCAACAATTGGTTGCTACCTGGTAAAATATTCGTATGTTAGCAATATTAGGGTTATTTCTTAAGATTTTAACAGGTTTTCCTGGTTCTCCTACAGGTATAAAAACACAGCTGCATGTAGCTAATTGATTGATTTCAAGCTAAATATTCCGAGTGTTCGTACGACGATTATCCGAAAATTATAATGAAGTCCTCGATGGCTTATTTGTTTTTTGTCACGTTTTTCATCTGTTCGTCTGTTAAATATGGTGAGTCTAACATAACTAACAGCACTAAAAGTCCAATATTAGTAATACTTTATTATTAATTACATTATTAGCCTCCATAACCCTAACCCATAATATCACCCTAACTTAAAACCGTCGCAAGTTACTGTTTAACATTTATCTATTTTGATTAATTTGTCAAGAACAATAAATTTAATTATGAATTATCGCTATAAAGGTCGCACATCATTATTGATTATGAATTGCAATAATATCACTTAAATAAACATTGTGGGAACCGTTTTAGGTGAGAAAAAAAACATGCAATTGGAAACATTCCAAAAGCTTTTGTCACATCTATAATTATACAATATGTAACAAAAACCCTGTGCGATCCAAAAAAGGCGTATTCCTGTTTTAACATACGTACTAGAAAAAATAGTAAAAAAAATCTAACTTATAAAAAACCAAAAGCTATTGATTTTTTTATTTTTAGTTACCATGCGAAATGTAACACTAAATATGGTAAATTTTCATAAGTTGACAACACTCCACCGGTCGGCGAAATCTAATATTTTTTGCCTATTTTATTTCAAAGGACACCGCCCTGTACTAGCTGCGCTGTAGGTACTCATAACGAGTCCTCGATCCTTTGATGTAGCCGACTGGTCGCTACTTGTTTGGACACTACGCCAGTCTCACGTGGAGATAGCTTGCGATCGGATGTCCGTACGTATCACGTGCCGCTATCGTATCGCGAACAATGTCGTATTCCAATCAGGAATATTTGAATATGTTAATTTTTATTTGTGAGTGAATGTGTGATTCGTAAATCGAAGTAACAGCTCGGATTGTGGAAGCTTTCGAGTCACTCAAATCGTACACATGTGCGCTGCGAAGAGTACGTGCAAATTTAATAAAAAGGTGTAGAATGTGTACTAATGTTCTAGATAGATAGAGGTATGTAACAAGTAAACGTTTTAATAAACTGATACCTACAGTGGGTAGATTGCCAAAAGCACATCACATTAACTCAATAATAATTGTTTCTTGATAAACAGAAGGTCAGAAATCGGGGTCATTGTGCGTAAGCCTACAATAAAATATCAGCTGATACCTACGCGTAGGCAAAACGTAGATTTCTTTAGTCCTACGTTTCTTTGGCGGCATGCGACAAAGGACCGCCGCGCTCAGGCGGCTTCTTTGACACGAAACTGTAGGTGAACTCTGGTGAACCCTGTCGAGCGATCAGTGTTGCCTTTGGTATGATTATTTTTAATTTTTTAAATTATTTAATTGTTGAAAAATAATTATCTCGTATCCATTAAACGATTACGTATTTGTGTACGCACTACGATACCAAATAATACCCTTCAGGATCGGACATGGTTTTCGTTACATGCTGTATATTCTGTTCTACGCAATTAACTACTATAAACTATTGCAATTAAATCGATATTGATTGAGCATTAACAGAGCAATTTTTCGTAGTTTAATTCAGTCATATTAATTAGGTCATCAAAAACGGCGAGCTATTTGCACTCTCTTTAAGTTAAGTAATTAAATGTGTAATATAATAAAATTTAAAAAGTCCCTTATAAAAGTTACAAATGTTAACGTCTGCTTATAGCCATAAACTTTTATCGTTTAAACTTGTGTTAACTTTAAGCAACGATTATAAGTAAGCTTGTCTGTCAGAACACTGTGACCAGTAAAATACTCGAGCAACTTTTCTTTAAAGTAAAATAAATTTGAAAACATCGTGCAAGAGATGTTTATACGCAAACATCTCTTGCACGATGTTTTCAACTTTCACTCACGCATACATAACTTACGACCAAGAATATGCTCTACGATTTTGCCGCTTAATATGCGCTGACCGATAATAGAAAATCGTAAAATTAAGATAGGAAGAACCGTTTTTAACACTCACACGATTGCAGTACTTACAAACGATTCCGTGATTATAAGGAATTCCTTCATAATGATTTTAGTGTGCCCATTCTATTATTATGAACCATTTTATCTAAGGAACCAACCGAAATCGCGAATAAAATAAGCTATCCCTCTATCCTTTTTTTGGGTTATGGGATCACAAATGCATGATTCTGCGTTTTTTTTTACAATTTCATGGTTTAGAAGCTTTCGGAGTAAACGATCGCCGTTCAAAGGAAAACCATAGTGCGTGTGAAAAGGGCCTACGTTAGGGCAAACTAATCGGTTACACCTAATAATTTATTGATTATATTTTCACACTTCAGCCTCATCAATTGAATGCTACAGTTGTAACTCCATTGTTGATTCAAAATGCTTGAAAGATTACAGCAAATTCAAGACGACATGTACAAGCTCCATGTGTAGCGTAACGACGGGTGATTATACTTTCTTATACCCATAGGTTGTCTTGCCATTGCAAAAAATATGTTTGGGACCATCACACCAAGCCCTTTCATTTGAAATGTCAAGCGGCACAGTTTGCAAAACTTTTGTTTTTTTAATTTTTTAGTTTCTCCCCCAAAAGTGACCCTCATATTCAACATTCATTTATTTACGTTACTCGACCGTGTTTGGGTCACAGAAACTCATATGTGTACCAAATTTCAACTTAATTAGTCCAGTAGATTCGGAGCAAATTGGCTGTGAGACGGACAGACAGAGGCACACGAGTGATCTTAATATATCGTAAGGGTTCCGTTTTTCACTAGGACGTACGGAACCCTAAAAATCGGTATTTAAACTAGTATGGTCTTTAGTTATCAACTCTTTCTGTTATGCAGGGCAAATACCGGCAATACCCCAAATTAACCACACAATACAGACTTATAAATCATGAAATTTAAAAAATAATTTATATAAGAATAAAAATAAAACTTGCTTGTATGCTTTTGTTCATATAATAGTGGTAAGCGTTATTTGAGATTGTTTGCAAAAATAATAGAAGGCTAAGCATTTAGCCGTAAAATTTGTTAAATCTGCCATTCCAAGATTCAGCCAAGTAGTAAGTATGTTATATATATGTCGGCGTGAGAATATTGTAATGTAAAACGGAACGCAACGTTTAGTGACATCATCGCCCCACTCAGTGTATCAGGCGAGTTGTGGAGGGGAACGGCACTTATAAGACGGCGCACCGAGCAATGGCGACATCTCATCTGCCCCGACAAGAGCGTCGCATTCGACAGCCCGACAAGGCCGAATGCCTTGCTGACAGCCTAGAGTCCCAGTGTTCTCCCAGCTCTCAACCAGTAGACCAAGCTCACCTGAGCAAGGTCGACGCTGAAGTCGAACGGAGAGCCTCCCTTCCACCCGTCGAAGACCCTCATGATCCTCTGCCTCCCGTCACTCCAGACGAAGTGCACGACATCATAAAAGGGCTCCAAGCTCGTAAAGCCCCCGGTTCGGACGGTATTACCAACAAGGTATACAAACTCCTACCTGCCCCTCTAATAATGCTCATGACCGCCATCTTCAATGTGCGCCTTGTGCAACAACATCTTCCCACAAGCGTGGAAAGAAGCAACAGTCATCGGTATCCCAAAGCCAGGAAGCCAAAGTCTAAGCCCTCCAGCTACCGTCCCATTAGCTTACTCAACGTTCTCGGCAAAATCTACGAGAGGCTTATTTATAAGCGTCTCAAAGACTACGCCGAAGCAAAGAGCCTCATTCCCAACGAGCAGTTTGGTTTCCGTCCCCAACACTCGAGTATCCACCAGGTCCACCGTATCGTAGAGCACTTGTGCGCCGGTATGCAGCGTAACGCGACGACGGGTGTGCTATTCTTCGACATAGCGAAAGCCTTCGACAAAGTCTGGCACAACGGCTTGTTATACAAGCTCTACCAACTAGGAGTGCCAGATCGTCTCGTGCTCATCTTACGAGACTTTTTGTCAAATCGCACATTCCGCTATCGCATCGAGGGTGCACTCTCGTCCCCTCACCCTATTCGCGCCGGTGTCCCTCAGGGTTCCGTCATATCTCCTCTAGTTTTCACGCTGTTCACCAGCGATATCCCACAGAGTAAAAAGGTTCAGTTTGCTCTCTTTGCCGACGACACTGCCGTTTACTATACCGGTCATTGTCCCAATGCTATAGCTCGTACTCTCCAAACCTCCGCAAACGTCTTAGGTGCTTGGTTCCGGAAATGGAGAATCGAGGTCAACCCCGATAAGAGTCAGGCGGTTCTCTTCTCGAGACGTCGTCGACTCCCTCCCCCACTTCCCAGCCCGATCACTATGTACGGTAAGCCGATCCCCAGGGAGGAGCAAGCCAAATACCTAGGCGTGATCCTCGATGAAAACCTTACCTTTAAGGCTCATATTAAGGCGGTTCGCGCGCGCGCCTCCTTCGCTCTTAGCAGGCTCCACTTTGTACTGACAGCCCGTAGTAAACTGTCACTTAAATGCAAGCTGCGCATCTACACCGCAGTCATCCGTCCCATCATGACCTATGCCTGCGTTGTATTTGCGCACGCGCACCCACGTCATCTCCATAAGATGCAGACCCTCCAGAACCGTTTCCTCAGAAAGGTCACGGGTGCCCCCTTCTATTTCCGTTATATAAATCTCCACATCGATCTTAAAATGCCTACCATAAACCAGTTCATGAAACGCTTATCGAAGCGCTTCTTTGACTGTGGCATTAAACACTCCAACCCCTTGATCTCAGCGGCCGCCCGCTACACTCCCTCCCGCATTAGCAGTATTCGCCGAGCAAGGCATACTTTAATCGCCCCCGACGACGCCACTACCCTCCTCCAGGAGAGTAGTAAGGCCACCAGCACACTACATAAGCCCAAAACCCGATCGCCGTTCTACCGTCCTCGCCGCCGAGGCCCGCCGCGACGCCCAAATCCACGCCCCTTCCGACCCTTGCTCGAGCCAGCCCGCGCCGCTGAGAGTGTAGCTTTAAATTCGTCCCTAAATCACTCAAATCCTGATCCACCTAGTCCCTTGCTGCCCTCTTCCAGCGACGCCCTAAGCCGAGGTTCGTACCCCACAGGAGGTGCCCTTAGCGTTGTCGCTTAGTTTTTAACTTAGTACATTAGTTTAAGTCCTGGCTGGAGGCTTTAATTTATTAGGGCAACCACAGGCAAGTCCGTCTAAGCAGACGACAACCTCATAGGTTGACCTGCGAGATGCCATTTATAAAAAAAAAAACAATGGCGACATCCCGTTGAGGATTGGCTTGTGGTCGACACGCAAGCTTCTCCTACAGAGTATTAATTATTTTGAGGTTAAGTTTTGTGCCGCGCGGACCGCTTTCTGTTATACTCGCCTGCCCGGTACTTAGTGCCGACGCGGTCGCGGAGGCCACGCCCCCGTGATGCCGAAACCCGGCACGCGCGGCTCGTTGGGCCGCGATGCCGGGTCACCGGAGTCCCACCCGGCGCTGGATAGGACGTCGTCGATGCCGAACATCGGTGCCGCGTCGTCCGGTGTACCGCCGGCCGGCTCCAAAAATAGCGAAGAGAAGAAGAAGAAGCTGACAACGAAGGAAGCAAGAAGAGGAGGGGGATCGAGCGCCGCTGCTGCTGCCGGCCCACCGACGTCATCGGCGCCTGCGCGCGTTGCGCCCTCGCCGTCGTCTAGCCGACCGCACGCGGTAATAATCCGCCCCGCTGCGTTCCGCCCGGTGCCCATCCAGGCCCCGGGGCCTGCCGCAAACCCAAGCTCGCGCGCGGCGCAGCACCGCCCGCGCTTCGCTTCTCCGCCCGCGCCACCAGCGAGTGACGAGGAAAAAATCAAAGCTGGGCCAGCTCCGGGCACCACCACACCCGGTCCCCGCCTCCCGCTGGCGGGACCGGCGATGGCTGGGCAAGAGCGGTCAGCAAGAAACCGAGCAGCCGAGACTACAACTACAAGGACAAGGTCAGTACACAGTGATGCCACCAGTACGCCCGCCTCGCCGGCGCCACCCCATGCCTCAGCCTATGACTCGCCCGCGGTTATGTCGCCATGTTCGTCCAACGGATCAAACATGTCGCTGGCTTCCGTGAGCTCGGCCGCTTCCGGTCGCGTAGAAGTGTCCAGGGATACGACCTCGCGACCCGTTTATCGGCTCACCGAGTCTAGGGAAAACGCCACCATGATGTCGCCGGCGTCACCGACGCCGCCGCGGGCCTCGGGCCATGGGTCACGGCCCGAACCCAGAGGCCAGTGGCAACAACGACGTAGAAGCTCCATCGAGACCGCAGTGGCGGAGGGGAAGCGGCTCTGCTCCGACCCGCCGTGCCACCGCGCGAAAGCGCGCCACGGGGTCCGGACACGGCAGCGTCGCCTACCTTTGCCGACGCGGCACGCCGTTCACCCCCGCCACCTGCGTCTCCATCGCCGTCACCGACCGCGGGGCTTAGGCCAACTCCCGCCCGGGAAAGAAGAAGCTCCGATACCCTCCGCTGGTGGCTTCCCAACTGGGCCGCTCACTTCCGGGCCATCAGGGAAAAGCTGGGCCGACCTACAAACGCGCGTTCATACGGGGGTGGAGTCCGATTCACCCCAGACAGCGAAGAAGAGTATACGCTGGTCCAGCGCTACCTGACCGGCCTAGAGAAAGATAGCGGCGTCTCGTGGTTCGGTTATTCACTACCGGCGGACAAGAATATGAAGATCGCCATTCGGGGCCTGCCGGCGGACACGGACCCGAAGGAGATTGAGGAGGAGCTCCACATGCTGGGATACCTGCCAGAGTATGTGCGCCACATTAAGGGCGCACAAGGACGACCCGGCTGCGTGTTCCACGCAATACTCAAGAAGACGCCGGACGTCCGGGCCATTTATGATACCACGACATTTATGTTGATGCGTGTTGTCAAAATAGAGGCCTGGCGCGGAAAACGTGGGCCCGCCCAGTGCCACCGATGCCAGCAATTCAGACACAGCTCGCATCAGTGCCACCGCCCGCTCGCTTGCGTGCGCTGCGGAGAGGCGCACGCCGCGAGAGACTGCCCGCGCCCGCGGGAGGAGCCGGCCACCTGCGCCAACTGCAGTGCACCCCGCGTGCAATATCAAGTCTCCGGTATTCCAAAAGGAAATCCGGAACAAGCGAGCGGGGACCGCTGCCTTAACGGCTACATCACGCCGTCCCCAAGTGGCCATTAACAGGCCACAAGAGCTGCCAGAAGAGGCCCAAGGAACGACACTTATGGCGGCGGCAAACGGGCCCACGGACAAACAAGCAGCCTCCTCCGGGCGGAGGAAGAAAAGACGCGGGGGTAAGGGTAAGGGGAAGAAATCCAACCAACCCCCGGCGACCCAAGGAAACTTCAAGGCCGTCCCTGCCACAAGCGGGGCTCAGGTTGTGAACATACAACAACCCATCACTAGCGCCGGCATAGCGCCGCGGCCAGAAAAAGAACTTCCGAACATTAAGTTCCACAAAGAGACGAGTGGCGGCGCTACCGGCGCCAAAACAGCCAACAACAAAACAGAGTTCACATCCTGTGCAATAAAATTGCTGATGAACCTAATAAAGGCTATCAGGCAGAGCCAGGATGTAGAGACGGTCATCCTGGATGGCCTGGCCACATTATTAACTCTGTACCAAGGCTAGGCCACTCAGGGTGATCCACTGGAACGCCCGAGGCCTTCGGAACAAGGTCGCCCCCTCCGCCATCTCCTTCGGGAACAGGACATCGACGTGGCGCTAATAAGCGAGACGCTCCTGGGACCTGAAGACAGGATTAGGTTCCCGGGATACATCGCTTATAGGAAGGACGAAAGGTCGGCACACGCGCTATACCGTGGTCTGGCAGTATTGGTGAGACGAAGAGTCGTCCATCAGGAAATCTCCTCGACGACCATGGTACACAGCTGGGTGTGCAGCTACACGTAGCCGGCGAGGACATTAGCATACGCGTGCTACAAGCCGCCCGCGGCCCACCTGGACCTTACCGAGCGTAGCGGAGCGTGGAACTCATACAGCACAAATACCGAGGGGAGACGGCTCTTCGCGGACGCGGAAGTCTTCGGCTATACGGTGTCCGGCCCAGAGACGCCCACACACTACCCAAATGTTTTACGGCACATGCCGGACGTGCTAGACATCGCAGTCCACCGAGGGCTAAAATGCCAGATCACGCAACAAGTCATAGACGACGATCTACAATCGGACCATCAACCCGTGCTCGTCGTCCTATCGGGAATGCCGGCCCGACTGAAGCCCATAGCGCCACGTCGCAAAACGGACTGGACGGAGTTCGCAGAGAAGGTAGAGGCCACCACGCCGACTCGGCCTACTGTTACCTCCGCGGACGTGGACCAGATGGCCAATGACGTCACTGCTTGCATCCAAAGCGCCTACAACACGGCGACAAGCACGCAGCCGCAGGGGAGAGGGCTATTGCCGCCCCTGCCGGTGCATATAAATGCAATGATCGCAGCGAAGATGCGCATCCGCAAGCAGTGGCAACAACTGAGATGCCCAACCATGAAGACGCAGCTTAACCGTCTCGCGGAAAAGGTAAAGGCCGAGTTACAGGCTCACACCGCAGCGGGCTGGGGGGAACGAATCGACGCCACGACAGACAGTTGGCCGTCGGTACATCGACTATGCCGCCAGCTCACAAATACCCCAGCCCCGGTGCGTCCGCTACTCAACTGCGATGGGGCGCTCAAGTACGTAGCGGAGGTCATCGCCGAACACCTGTAGCGTCAGTTCCGCCCAAACCCGACCAACGACACCGTCCATGTCGCAGCAGTCGAGAAACACCTGGGAGACTACTTCGCAACGCCGATAGCTCCCGATGAAGATCCGATCTTCTTCTCGCCTGGCGAGGTTAGACGCGCCATCCGCAAGACGAAGCCGAGGAAGGCCCCCGGCGCTGATGGTATCACCAACACAGCGCTGCGCCACCTGCCGTACCGAATGGTAGTGGCACTGGCGCGCCTGTTCACGGCGATACTGCGCACCGGAACCTTTCCCGGCTCGTGGAAGGAAGGGCGCGTCAGCATGCTCCCCAAGGCGGGGAAGAATATACTGAAGCCGGAGAGCTATCGGCCGATCACTCTGTTGCCGACGGTCTCCAAGGTGTTCGAAGCACTCCTGTTGCGACACCTACTGCCGCACATCACACCGCGACCCGAACAATTTGGGTTCCGGGCGGAGCACAGCACGACGCTTCAGCTGTCGAGGGTACTACACCTACTCACAGCTGCGCACAACAAAAAGGAATATTCGGTGGCAGTATTCCTCGACATGGAGAAGGCCTTCGACCGTGTATGGCCTGGAGGCCTCGTATACAAGATGGCCACATCCGACGCGCCCGGTCGCGTTGTAAAGGTGGTCTCTACTTTTCTCACTCACAGGACCTTCAGGGTGGTGGTAGACGGCGCGCTGTCAAGCGCCCGGCCGGTGCTGGCCGGTGTGCCGCAAGGCAGCTGCGTGTCGCCGGCGTGTTACTCACGATACACGGACGACATCCCCACTACCACAGACTCGACGCTCGCGCTGTACGCAGACGACGCCGTGTACATCACTACATCGCTCAATGCGAAGTACGCGGCGGTCAAGATGCAGCGCGCCCTTGATCTTCTTCCCGAGTGGCTGTTTAAGTGGCGGCTGTCGGTGAACGTGGGTAAGACGCAGGCGATGGTCTCGGGATCAGCGCGCCTCCCACCAAACCTGAAACTACAGGGGGCCGACATCGAGTGGTCGCCCCAGGTGAAATACCTAGGTGTAACCATAGATCGTCGGCTCACAATGGGGCCGCACGTCCGCAAGGTCGCCGCACGGGGGAGGGTCGCCCGCAACTTCCTCAGACCGGTGCTCTCGTCCCGCATCCCTGTGCGCGTCAAGCTGGGCGTGTACAAGCTGTACGTACGCCCAATCCATACCCACATTCCGAAAATTAGACCTCATTACCTACCAAGTCTAGACTGTCTGTCCGTCCGTCTGTCTGTCATGGGGTGTTCACCTTTTAACAGTTATAGCTGGTATTCAGTTCACATTTTGACATAATACGTGTTACTCTGTCATGGAAAATAATAAAAACAAAGTAAACAATTATAATTTGGTGATATGAACCCTTTTTGCGCGAGTCTGACTCGCACTTGACCGGTGTTAAATTTGGCCTCTATTGCAATATTTGAAAATTATATGTAATGATAGATTAAATAAATTGCTGAATGTGTGCATTAGGTACACTTAAATGGACAAGAAATCCAAGCTTTTAGGAATAAAAAAAACATTGCAAATAACAAATAGAGAGGGGCTCGAAGCTAAATGATAACAACCCCAGGAGTAGATCGAATAGCAACCGGATTCCTGGCTACCGTAGGTGCGGGCTTTCGACTTTCGCCGTCCGGTAAGGACCAGGCCCGGATCGATTGCGCGTCGTGTTCCACGCGCGCCTCAAAGAGAAGTCAGCACTTATTGACGGGGTCTGTTAGGGCCGATGCCTGCCAAGGTCGCGGGTTGTTCGAACGAGATGCCGTGGCCCTGGCACAGCCAACTGAAGGAACACGGGTGGGTTTTAGTCAGCAAAAGTCTGTCACGCCCTCCCGCTCCACCCAGAGCGGGAGAAGTCATTCGATGATTTCCCACCCAAAAAAGAAAAAGGTATATAATAATAAGTTGTAATAGTGCCTAGTTGATCTAGTGGTCGCAAGAGCTACTGCCGACCATGAGGCCCTGGGTTCGATTTACAGGTCGAGAAAAGTGTTATTGGGGTTTTCAATAAGGAATTTGTCAGTAGCAGCCCGGAGTGTGGATATCTGCCCGGTTGATGGCAATAGCATAATCAGCTTATAATTTTGTCACTGTTGGGACACAAGGCTCCTCTTTTCGAGAGGGAGTGGGCTATATCTATCACGTGAGCCCAGTGCGGATGGAAATAGGCTCGCCCCTTACTACATGGGACTTAAACATAACTGGTGAAATATGGGTCCGTGGTAGGTATCTACTACGGATATACCTCTGCCTAACTCTTCCAGAAACAAGGCGTGATGGTATGTTTTGTTACTTGTTATGTTTGGTACGTTGTCAATCAGCAACACCAAGACTTTATTAAATAAAGATCAAGCAATCTAGCACAATATTTGTATATATTTCATTTTATTTTTAAATGTAATTATGTTATTTTATAATATACAAATATTTTCTTCTAGGTGACAATGGACTTATACAGCGAAACTGTGGTGCAGATCCACATATGCTGGTAGATGGCAAGAATCACGGGAAACATATTATTCCTGAACTTGGAACAATTTACTGGAGAACTTGTAAGACAAATCTTTGTAACGGGGGGGTTATTAACAAACTCCAAATGATGACGTTGATTGCAAGTGCCGTGTTGTCTCTGTTTTTTATTATTAATTTAATTTAATTTTTAAACAATACAGAAAGAAATTGTAAGTGCCTAGTTTTATCTATACTCCGTTGGTTTAGGTAGTTTACTAAAGGTAAACAAAAAAAAATCGTGATTCATGGGTGCTATAACTTGTATTACAAATTTAAAAATCAATTTATTTATTGGGCTCAACCGAACTCTTACAAAAGTCTATTCACAAACATTTTTAACGAAGTTAAAAAGGAAATAATATAACTATTTAAGCATTTAATATGAAAAATTCAAAATTTTCACATGGGTGTTCAGGTTGAACTGATAACACTCTTTGGGCCATGTTCCATCTACATATTTAACCCATTTATCAATATCTGTCTCTAAGAGGATGAAAGAGGGCCTCTTTTGTAGCGTTATTTTCTTAGGTTATGGAAATGAGAGTACGGAGCTGGTCCGTCAAGTATCAGGCTCGGGTTCACTCATTTTGCAACAATATGAATTTAAAAACCAATAACGGTAAATAACAAAAACTTATAATAACTTAATTACAAAGAAATAAGCTATTAATATCACAATTCAACAAAATCAAAACGATAGACGACGACGAGAGAACTGTCAAAGGCGTCTGGTTTACGAACTGAATGTCACAGTTGTATTCTTCAATTTATCTATTTCGTAGATTTGTTTAAAGGTTTAGAAGCCCTGTCTTTTTAGCCTCTTTACAACAGACAAATTACCAAATTTTATATTATTATAATAAATCGAATAAAAAAATGTGCTCAAGCAGTTACACTAACGAAGAGTAGCTTATGAATAAATTATAAAAATTTACATTTATACGAAAGAGGAAAATAACGAAGAAATCTAAAAAAAAATTGATAATAACGTATTTTTATCAAGAAAGTGTCATCAATAAAACCCTTTTTTCTCGCGATTTGTTTACCTTCAGTTAATAACCTAAACCAAAGGAGTATAGTGTAGCAACAAAATGATAACTTAAGTTTTTATCAATATGTTTGGATGTTGCATGTTGACTGCATTTCCATCTCAAATACTCAACCTGCATATAAACTGTATAAATGTCATGCCAAAAGAAATACTGTAAAAATATTTAGTACGACATGGATCCAACTATAATAACGCAGCCAAATAAATGTTTGTTCATTGTCCATATGTGTCATTGTTTCGAATTAAGAGTGAAAAATGAAAATAAAAAAGTTTTTCCAAATCTAATCAATACAAACCCGATTGTTTAAATCTTTCCGATTCTAACTATTTTGTAGTTTTGTATAGGAATACAGACAGAAGTTTTGTTGGGGAGGGGAGTTTGTAGCGTCCTGCTACTTCTTCGAACGGTATGCGAGTTAGAGACTTTCTCAAATCTTTGACACGCACACTCACAGTTTTTTGTAACCATCGAATTGCTTAATTATTTTTGACTAATAAAACTTTTGAAACGTATTCAGTCTGTTTTACTGTTGCTCTGGTATTCCTATCTGTAGGTTTATGCAAACACTTAAACCCGACAGTAAAATTAATAAACTAAATGAGTTCGGCGTTTCCTATCAGACTACTATGAGAAGTAAGGCCGAAACAAACTCAGAGGTCACAGTCTCTTTTAAATTCCAGACAAAATCTTGGTCAGCAGGGCTAACATGCCAGACGCGACAATTACTCACTCTCGTATTTTCTCGTCGCGTCTATACCGTCACTTTACTCGTTTTCTGACAGCACTGCCTTACAAAATACTTGACTTGTTCTGTCAAACTTGATGTTTTCTCGTTAAACCCTAACATGACCACCTAATTTATCTCGCATTTTGACAATTCAACATGAGAAAATCGTGATTTTCTCTAATTTTGTCGTCCTCGATTTGGACGACGAGAAGAGTAGACAAAATTAAGATACAAAAAAAAAATGAATTTCCAAAATAACATGGCAAATTCATAATTGTACTTATTTTCGTCCTAGTTCTATTAGACAACATGAAAAAACTTAATTGAAATACTGAATTGACTTAATTGATTTGTTTGAATTGAATGAAAATACTTAGTTTTAAACAGCCTACTATACACATTGGAATGAAGTTCCTTTCGGCGGCTGCGAGAGAAAGTTTGGCGCAGGGAAGCACTATTACATAGATGAGCATCAAGTGCAGTAATAATCAGTCTAGTTTGTCAATTATAGTGATTAACGAAATCTAGGGAGTTATGGCTGTACCTGCCTAAGCAACATAATTACGAAAATCACCAGTTGAGTCCGCAAAGTTGGTGAGTAAAAGCAATATCATGTGTTTTATGGTGATTGTTACAATATCAACCTTCGCTTTGTCGAATAGTGACCTTCGGCCGATTTATCAATTGTGGTGGATTATCTAGTGAGTATAATAAGTGTCACTAATTGTTAATTTTAATTTTAGCATGCCACAGAAAAACAGTAAAAAAGTTGGTTTCATGGAACTAAACAAAAATTAAAAGAGGTGGACGTTAAATCAATACAGAACATACTTATTCCATGCGTAAAATCGACCGATGTTGCAGTGATAAAAATGATTTGTTTTTAATAACTTGCTACATCGGTTTCTCGTCGCGAGATACAGAAGTGTCAAAGTGCCTTCGAGTTTACTCGAGCTTGGCGGTCATGTTAGGTGTAAGGATGACGTCAAAATCGTAGACAAATTTCGAGAAAACGAGATATCGAGCGTTCTCGCGCTTGTAATGTTAGCCCTGCTGACCGCCTAGTTTATCTCGCATTTTGACAATTCAACATGAGAAAATCCCCGTTTTCTCTAATTTAGTCGTCCTCGATTTTCACGACGACATGAGTAGTCAAAATTATGATCCAATAAAAATTTCAAATAAATATCCAAAATAACATGACAAATTCATAATGATACTTATGTTTGTCATAATTTTATTAAACATTATAATAATAATATAAATACTTTGTTTTAAACTACCTTCTAAATACATTGGAATGAAGTTCCTTTCGGCGGCCACGAGAGAAAATGTGGCGCAGGGGAGCACTACTACGTAGATGAACATAACGTGCAGTAATGACCAGTATCTTTGCCAGTTATGGCGATTACCGAAATCTCAGGAGTTATGGCTGTTTGGAAATATTAAACCTACGTAACATAATTACGAAAACTGCTTATAAAAGGTTTGTTTTAAAACTTGCTACATCGTCAAAAAGCCTTTTTCGAGTTTACTCGAGCATAGCGGTCATGTTAGGCATTAGGATGACGTCAAAATCGTAAACAAATTTCGAAAAATCGAGATAAACAGCGTTCTCGCGCTTGTCATGTTAGCCCTGCAGATCATGTGACTTTTTTTTAGGTAGATTGGTGTCTGAAATGGTCTTTTGAGGAAAACTCCACACAAATTGAGTAGACCTGTCCAGTCAGTGCAAGAATTTGTCAGTAATTGTGACGAGAATTTGTCAAAACGGCTGAACGGATTTGGATGAAATTTCGCGCACGGATAGACCATAACCTGAGTAAGGACATAGTCTACTTTTCATTTTGTTTTATTTTGTCTTATAAATTAGGTAATACACATATTCACTAACAAGTCGAATTATAAAGGCGAAGATTCGAAGAAACAACCTCGTGCATGAGTGGCCTTTTATTTTATCCATATTTTTATATACCATCACATATATTTGCACATCTACAGTTGTACGTTCCTCACATATTAACACAGTCTGAACAAAATAAACTTTCGCCGACCTTTCTCGAATCGTTGGTAAACATCAATTAACCTGACTTTTCAGTTTGTATTTAAATAAGGTTACCGTTAGTGAACTGCTAGACGAAGTATTATCATTATGTTATTGTTCACTTAACTTGTTTTAGCTCTACAATATTTTGTGCAATCTTACACCCTCCTATTACCATAATATATCTGAGGTCATCGTTTTTTTAAGATAAATATTTTACAGTTCAAGCAGTACGGTTATGGAATGCCCTTTTTTTTGGGTGGGAAATCATCAAATGACTTCTTCTGCTCTGGGTGGAGCGGGAGGGCGTGTCAGACTTTCACAGACTAAAACCCACCCGTGTTTCTTCAGTTGCCTGTGCCAGAGCCACGGTATCTCTTTCGAATTTCCAGCGACCCTGAGGCATCGGTCCTATCGGACCCCGTCATTATGTGCTGACATCTCTTTGAGGAGCGCGTGCCTGGTCCTTACCGGACGGCGAGCTACCCATTGCTCGTCGTCCGCAAGCCCGCGCCTACGGTGGCCAGGAATCTGCAGGCGACTCCCGACGTACAAGGCGTCTCCTGCTTCGACTAGGGGCGTGAGAGTGCAAGGCTCTTTACCTCACGCGCTCCGTCTCTCACGGCTTTCCATTCCCTCTCGCTCCGTACCATGGCCTGGACCAGGGCCGGACGAGAGAGATCGCCGCCGCCAATCGCCTACGCGAGGACACGGCGGTGTTCCGCCCAAGCTGGGCAGACCTCCACCGTATGCTCCACCGTGTCCTCCGGGCGATCCACACAATGGGGACAGCCGGGCGTTTCCTCCCGCCTTATGCGAAACCGTGTCCTATGAGAACCTGTGTCAGGTGGAAGGTGAGGACGCCCTGGCGCCTTTCCAATCATTTCTCAAAGGGACATATCGCTGCTATTGTGGCGTGCCCAGTTATGGAATGCACTGCCCGTGTTGATAAGCCGTGTTCAATGTTTGTTCATTTTTTATGTATCTATGTATATATTTATTGTAATACATTAAGTTAATGGTGCACCACAGACTATTCTTGTGTATATAATTATAGATAAGTATAATAATATCGATGGTTGAAATATAAAACGTCTTAAGGGACGAGCCCTGAATTTACAAGAGAGCCAAAAAACTAAATTTGACCTAAAAATCCTCATATTTCTTGAATGTTTTGGTATATTAAGATACTTTCTCCAAATGAATTATAATAACTTTAGGTTTAGCATGCTCCTGATCAATAATTGTTAAACGCCATTGTTTAGAAGATGAAATCTGAAGAGATATGAGGAACAGGGTGTAAAGTTCACTCATACTCTTTTGAAAAGGGAGGATCCTCCGGCCAGATGGATTCGTATCTGGTGGGCAACTGCCCGACGGCTGATGTTGGGAAGTTGTATATATGCTAACTGCACGGTAAACTCTGTATGCGCGATGCAGGATTTGTGTGACGTCAGTGTGATGCGTTGTTCGCATGTAGCGGTGTAGATGCGCCACACATCTCTTTCTCTTACACACTAATTTTGAAAGAGATGTCCTTTAAGACATCGAAAAAGAGCGATATAAAAAATAATTTACGCCTTAAGCATAATAGAAATGATTTTGGCTTAATGGTCAGAATAGTCTTTTTACTTTGAAAATTACTGTCGTAAAGCAAAATAATAAAATAATGGCAATGAAGTAAGTTACAAAACTAAAAAAGTTTTAATGAAAATACTTACTCACAAAATTCTAGTAGTCTGGATTACCTAAAAGATGACTAATGGTTGCTCTGTAATGGTTTATTAAATAAATTAAATACCTAGGTTTTTTATGGCAATAGTTTACACACCGTCCTGGCTGTTTTGTCCTCGCTTTAAATAAAAGGGAAGTGTCGTCTGCAAACAACACTATATCATGATTATCTACAGGATAATCATTGAGATTGATCAATCAATGAGGTAAGGCAAGTTATTAATATAAATAAGAAACAAAAATGTGCCCAGAATTGAACCCTGGGGGACCCCTATTCTTACTACAGATCCAGGTGATCTTTTTCCGTTGACATCAACTCTGAATCCTATCACTTAAATTAGAAGTAAGAAGATCCAGAGAGGCGATCCGTAGTGGTGCAGTTTCTGAGGAGACTGATGGGACTCGTGGGATCAGACTTGGGCTTGTCTGGCTGTTTAAAAATATTTCCGCCTCTGTCTGGGTTCAAACCTACGACCTACAACTCGTAAGTCGCGGCCGTTACCACTGGGCCACCACTGCTCTCACTCGCTCAGCTGTTATGTAGCTAAGCAAAATTTTTTTTTTTTCAAGGTTTCCTTCAAACCGGCAAGAATTCTTTTAGGTTATTGAAAGTAAAATTAAGACAGGTTATAAATATGGTATGGTTGCCCACAAAAAAAAAACGCATGGTGGAAATAACAATCAGTATAACATATACGTCACAGATAACTAAATGTGTAAGTACATATATTAAATCGCGCCATCGCACTATTAATTTGGTTGAGGCAAGACACAATCGGTTCTCGCGGCGAGCTGGATTGCTCCAACGCGAATGTATGCGTACATCCGCGGTGGGGCGACCCGGATCGCCAGGCACTTCTTCTCTTGCAACCGAGCGGGTGGGCAGGTTGCGGATAGCCCAACTCCGACTGCGGGACCGTCTAGAATGGTAGATCCCGACCGGAGCATCTTGTAAGAGATCCCGGACAAGAGAAGTTCCCGAAGGCCCAATCCCAGGATCAGGGTAACCTAGACACCATGAATCTGAACGCCTAACAAAACCATCCCTCCCTATCCACTAACACAAATCCCAGACCTAGGGTGAACCCAAACTACCTACACCCACTCACCAAATGCCTTCCTTCCTATACCTATGGCCCGTCGGTCCCAGAGGAGGGGTAACCTCGATTCCAAAAAAGCCCACCCTCAAAAGATGTAATGCAGAAAGTCGAAAAAACTACCCAGGTGGGTCCCGGCCGGGGAATCCCACACCGCCACGGCGGTCAGCCCCCAACGTATTCTGCGGGGGGCAACGGACTGCACAAAATCACAGCGCCCTTCAGCGCCTACAAACCAGGCAGCGACTAACGCGCCATTACACGCAAACTCGGCCGCGACCGACGCGCCAGTACCCGCAACCCAACGCATAACGCCCCCCACGAGCCTCTGGCAATAGAGTATTGTGCGGAACAGCGTCACCAACCCCGACTATGACCAAGACAAACACAGACAGAGGGCAACAGGGAAGGATGTCGGGGCTGGGAGCTCTACCACCCTCCCGGCTGACGAAGTACGACTGCTGAAGAAGCGCGGAAAAAAGCGGTACGCGAAGGGGCAACCCGGCGCTCAAAGTGGCAGGACGCGGAACCAAGCGGGCATGGGCAAGTCCTCGAAGGGGAAACCCGGCGCGAAAAGCCCCCGAACGCAAAAGAGTCTGCTAGGGCCGCCAGTCGACCCCAAAACACATAACAGAACTCGACCCAGACAGCACAGAGGTAGGCGCCTTAGAGCCTCACAGGCACAGCGCCAAGCGGTACAGGGCCGGCGAAGAGGGTGTGCCCTGACGACACAGCCTCACCGAGTGCACTTCAGGGGGACGCCAAACGTGTGAGGGTCCACTCCACTCAGGGGGAGCAGAAAACCTACGCGCGAGCCACGAAGGATACTACCCCATCCAGAGACCTGAGAGAGGGATGAGGCTGAACTCGTAAAGTTAGGCCTCGAAAACCTGTTGATGAAGAACACGGACTCGACGACACCACTCCCCACCTTCCGCGGTTACCCACGGGTAGCGGAAGGCACCGTGCAGATGTGGTGCGAAGATGACTACGCCCTGATTTGGTTGACGCAAAATGCGCCCAAAATCCGACTACCAGACTATACCAGAGGTACTACGACAATCTGACGTGCCCACCCGTGTCCGAGCCTCGCTTTTTGTCCCTCGTTGCGGAGGTGACGTGGCCCGGCTCCAAAGTGTTCTGATTCGTCAGAACACTTGGTATGACATCGCCAGGTGGTCGCTGTACAGGGCAACTACCGTCGGTGGCAACAACTGTGGGACTTTTTGACCCTGGGTGTGCCACCGGAGGAAGTGGAAAAGGTCTTGGCTCGGGAGCGACGGATATCGTACCTTCTTGGGTCGATATACGTACGCTTCTGGCCCACGACCCAGCCCGCGGACACAAAGACCGACAGTACCGAAGTGAAAGAGACAGCACTGACACCGACACAGACGACCGAACCGGACATCGCCCACCTCGAGGAGGTCATGGCCATGGAGTCGTGCGGCAATGGCCGATGTTGATACCATAACGCCCGGATCACCTGGTTTGAACGAGCAACTCCTCGCTTCGTCGCCGTGTGATCAACAAGAATACCAAGCCAGAGTGGAGGAACGCAGATACCGTCCGATGGATCCATCTCCGACTAACTCCACCCTACTGCCTTCAAAGCCCCTTAACGTCATACAGACCAACCTCCAGCATAGCCAAACTGCCACGGCTAGCTTGCGCAGGGCACTGGAGGTAAAACCCCGAACCATCGCACTGATCCAGGAACCATGGATCAGGAACAATAGAATATGCGGCCTCGGCAACATCGGAGGTAAGCTAATCCTCAACACACATAATTCAGACAGACCAAGAACCTGTGTCTACATACCCAATGGAATTCCTACCACAACACTCACTCAGTTCTGTTCCAGAGACCTGACAGCTGTCAGGCTCCATATATCGGGAACCCTTAGCAAAGCCTCACCGACGGCTCGAAGACCGGATCTGGGACCGGAGTCGGAGTCTTTTCACATGACCTCAACATAAACATATCAAGTCCGCTGGAAATGTTCAGCACCGTCTATCAGGCGGAGTGTGTGGACATTATACAAGCGGCGTATGCCATAGAAACCAGGAAAGTTACGGACACCCATATACGTATACTCTCCGACAGCGCCTCAGTCCTCCAATCATTGGGGAAAAAATATATTGCCTCAAGTATAATACTAGAATGTCACAAAGTTCTAGAACGAGTAACGGTATCAAACCGCAACACAGTGATACTGCAATGGATAAAAGAACACAGTGGATCGCTAGGCAACGACGCAGCTGACGAACTAGCCAGAAGAGCATCCAGCACATCGGCATGCGGGCCTGAACCCATCATACCCATCCCCTTCAACCAGATACGAAGGTGGCTGCAGGAGTCCACCCACACACAAGCCGAGAGGTGGTGGACCTCGACACCAGGCTGCAGGCAGTCCAAGGAAGCTTTTCCATCCTTAGATGGCAGGCTAACCAGACGTTTATTACGCCTAAACAGAAATGGCCTGCGCCTGCTGATGGGGACATCACAGGACACTGCTCGGTAAATAAACACTTTTACACAATAGGCATAACGGACAGCCCTCTGTGCAGAGCTTGCATGGAGTCGGACGAGACCGTGGCGCACGTGCTCTTTGAGTGCACAGGCGTTACCCAGATTAGGACAGAAACCCTCGGTACACTCGGATCTTACACAGAGGTTCTCAACAGACCAGAAGCTTTGATCAACTTCTGGAGGGAGGTGGGCTGGTTGGAATAATAACCACCGACGGCCGCCATGGCCCACGCACAATGGTCCACATGTAGGACTAAGTGCGGAAACCAAACCCTCTAACATAGAACATAGACACAATCGGTTTAATATGAAAATTGGGCAAAGGAACTACACTTGGGAGCAAATAAATCGAGCCACTACCTTTTTTCACGTAAAATGGTAAATATTTTTGGGAATATGGAACGTATCAATTCGAACTATATATCGCCTAAAAGTTAAGTTAATAACCTTAACAATGAGGGTAAATTATTGAATAATAACCTTATTGAATGATAAATTATTGGCTCTGCAAGAAAAATGGTAATTTTGATAGAAAATTTAGTAGGGCTAAAACAGTCCATAAAAACAATAAAAAACAAAATTATTGCAAAAAAAATATTCTTAATAACTGGTATTACCCCCCCGTGCCCTGATGCATTCTTGTAGCATGTAGTCATTGATCTGATCAGAGTTACGATGACATATTGTGGTATGTTCTCCCACTCTTCAAGCACAGCGACTTTAAGCTCGGGAATGGATGAAACAGCGGGAACCCTGGCTCGGACTCTCCGTTTTAGCTCGTCCCATAGGTGTTCGATCGGGTTCAAATCGGGACTTCGTGCTGGCCATACCATTTGTTGAATCCCGATCGCAGACAAGTATTCCGTAACGATCTGCGCGGTATGAGGTCTCGCATTGTCATGCATAAACAAGAAATTTTCTCCGACAAAACCAGCATACGGCATTACGTGGTCTTCAAGAATGTCAGTTATGTATCGGTCAGCTGTTAATCCACGTCTACCGCTGCCATCGTTGGCGGGGTCGACGGAGACAAGTTCCGTTTTTCCGTCTAGAGAAATTCCTCCCCACACCATACAAGAACCACCACCAAAACTCACAGTTTCTCGAATGCAACATTGGGCAAATCTTTCACCAGGACGTCTATACACTCGGTTTCTCCCGTCATTGCTAAAAAGACAGATTCTTGACTCGTCAGAAAACAAAACAGACCTCCAGTCTTCTAACGTCCAATTAATGTGTTCTCGAGCAAACTCCAAGCGAGATCGGCAATGAGCTACAGTCAATTTTGGGCCAGTTGCTGGTTTGTGTGATGTTAAATTTCGTTCCTTTAGTCTTCGTCTCACTGTCCACCTACTGATTGCGACACCTCGAACGTCACGTAACGCTTGCTGTAGCTGAACAGCATTAAGTCCACGGTCGCGCAACGAATTGGTTGCAATAAAGCGGTCGTCACGTTCTGTTGTTGCCCGTGGTCGGCCAGTTCCAGGTCGCCGAACAAAAGCACCAGTCTCCAGATACCTGCGGTATACCCGCTGTACCTTTGAACGACTCAAATGAAGTCTGCGTGCCACTTCACGTTGTCCGTGTCCAACCTCAAGTAAAGCTACAACTTGGGCAGCTTCCGTCGGTGTAGTATCCATTTTATCAGGTTATTTTGATTACACAGACACAGATAAAGACAACAATAACAAGTAATATGGGTATGATTAACAAAAACCTCAAATTTAATCTTTTCTTAACAGAGTACAATAAAAATGTCATAAGCAAATTAAATGCGATAATTTTATTCTACCCTTTAAACTTTAATTAAAATGAAATTTTGACAACTAACTACCCTCATTGTAAAGGTTATTAAATACCCTTTTAGGCGATATATGTTTCGAATCGATGCTTTCCATAATACCAAAAATAATAACCATAATGCGTGAAAAAGGAAGTGGCTCGATTTATTTGCTCCCAAGTGTATATGATATTTTATTAATGTTATCAAAATAGCCTCCATTGTGATAACATTAATATATTAGTGTTCATTGATTTTAAGATTAGACAAAAATCTACATATTTATTTAAGCAAACGCACACGAAAACGAAAATAAGTCATAAATTGGATGAACGAATATAAAAACATTGTTGCAGACTTTACAAAAGACAAACCCGATTTTATTTTCGTTCGGACGTCTTTAATCGTTTTAAACTTACGTTAATTATTATATTCAGATTTCAGTTAAATGTTAATATCTTATGTGTTATATTATAATCAAATTTCAGTTTGTTTGTTTTTTTATATATAATGTTATGTAACTGTAAATTGTTTTTAATATTGTTAGCTATTCCTAACAGCAGATTAAATCATCAGATTTTACGTGTTTATTCAACACTTTAAATCTTTTTCCCTTGAGTGTACCAAACTGACGAATCCACGAAAACAAGCAAATACTAGAAACTGCCGAGTTGACACAACTGTCTAATCGGCAAAACTGACCAATCAGTGAAACTGACAAATCAAATAAACTGGCGAATTTACTACACCGAGGACTGAGAGAAACTGACCAGCGATACGCGGACTCTAATGATTTTTCAATTCGTCTGTTTTATCTTACTTGTTCCAACTGTTCTCTGTTATCAGAGTTCCGTACTTGAATTGCGCCAACGGGATCATTTTCCTAAGTTGATTTCTGTCTCTTTGTTATAGGACTTAGTGTATATAGAAATTCCATTTCAAACAACTTTATTGGTTTACAGGAAAATGTGGCGAAATATTTTGTACACAAAATAACATTTGGATAGCAGTACCAACGTGATTTTTCTATGATCTTTAAATTTTCACGTCACCTTGGTTTAGTAAATAACTTTTTTTTCACTAAGCTATGGTTATAAATTACGTACTGTCAGCAACAAAAATCTATGAACACTTCATCTAAACGTTTTCTAATATCTTATTTGAGCACACCATGAAATTAAATTAGGAACAAGAATAGTAAAATTAAAAGCAAGCTCTTAGCTATTGAAATGCAGAAAAGCATTTTATCGAACAATTTTTTGTCTACTTTGATGATGTTTCAACGTATCTGTGCTTGCTAACTGTACCTACCAAATGCCAAAGGTTATCCCACTTTAGAATTAAACCTTTGCTTTATGATACAAGACCAAATTCACCTTCCCAAGTAGTTAAAATGTCTTCGCTGCTAACTATCTTGTCAAGTGAAGGTCGGAACGACTTTATCACGCAAAAGGCTTTACTTGGGAGCTTCTTACATCGCATAATACTGGGTAGGTAGTTGGTTTATAAGGTCGAAGATAGGAGACTGTGGTAAAGTATTTATGTTACATGTAACAAGAATAGGAAACAGTAGGTTACATGTGCACAATGTTGATAACCGAATCTTTGTTGGTTAAACCTGTTTTGTTGGTAAAAACCTCGAAAAAAAAACAATCAAATCATAAAAATCTAATTGACCGCTGTCTTCGATGTAAAATTTAAATTCATATTTATTATATTATCATAGCAATGAGTGCTAGTAACACCTATTACAGTGTTACTATAGCAGTGGTGGCCCAGTGGTAACGGCCGCGACTTACGAGGTGTAGGTCGCAGGTTCGAACCCAGACAGGCGATTTACTTTGTGCAAATTATTTCATCACTTCTGCTCTCAAAACGGTGAAGGAAAACATCGTGAGGAAACCGGCATGTCTAAGAACCAAAAATTCGAAGACATGTGACATCTACCAACCCGCACAGGGCCCGCGTGGTGGATTACGGCCCACTCCCTCTCATAGAGAGGACGCCTGTGTCCCAGCAGTGGGAACATAATAGGCTGATTATGTATGTTATGTAACACCTATTACCGACTTCAATAGTTGTCTAAAAAATTTATAAAAGGTCAGGTGCGTAGTAGTAATTGGCTGGCGTGTATGACCAGTATGTCGATTCTGCCAAATCTCACTGTGAAGACTTTAGTGGTGTGAGCTGTCATTTTCATCCCGCCTTTGTCAATCCCTACCATCAGTGGAACTGATATCTCACTTCACCAATCACGGTACCGCGGACAGAGCTCCGGCAGGATCTCAAGGCGAAATGGAGGGTACGATCGTCGCAACCCAGTGCTGGGCACGCCACAATTGCGGCGGTAAGTCCCCTCTTTGAGGAGTGGTTGGAGAGGTGCCACGGCGTCCTCGCCTTCCGCCTGACACAGGTCCTCACCGGACACGGTTGTTTCGGGAGGTTCCTGTTTCGCGCGGAGTAAACGCCCGGGTGTCACCATTGTGTGGATTGCCCGGAGGACACGGTGTAGCATACGCTGGAAGTCTGCCCAGCTTGGGTGGAGCACCACCGTGTCCTCACGGAGGCTATCGGTGGCGGCGATCTCTCGCGTCCGGCCCTGGTTCAGGCCATGTACGGAGCAAGAGGGAATGGAAAGCCGTCACCTCCTTCTGCGAAGCAGTGATGCTCGCGAAGGAGGAGGTGGAGCGCGTGAGGGAGAGAGCCTTGCGCCCCCACGCCACCCCTAGTCACCGCAGGAGACGCCCTGGGCGTCGGGAGTCGTCTGCAGATTCCCGGCCACCGTAGGCGCGAGCTTGCGGACGGCGAGCAATGGTTTGCTCGCCGTCCGGTAAAGACCAGGCCTGGGTCGATGGCACGTCCTGTTCTATTCGCCTTCAAAGAGATATCAGCACAAAATGACGGGTCCGATAGGGCCGACGCCTCAGGGTCGCGGGAAATTCGAAAGAGAAACCGTGACCCTGGCACAGGCAACTGAAGGAACACAGGTGGGTTTTAGTCAGTAAAAGTCTGACACGCCCTCCCGCTCCATCCAGAGCTGAAGCAGAAGTCATTTGATGACTTCCCACTCAAAAAAAGGCTCACTTCACCTAAGTTTTCACGGATGAGATGGTTACAGAGTAGCAGTATAGATGTATGAACGTTAACGAGGCAAAAGAAGCATGTCAGGACCGTTGCAGGTGGCGGTCTGTAGTCACTCCCATGTGTGGAAATAAATATGTTATGACTTTTTTTTTGATGTTGCAAATGTTGCTATGTTTAAAGTCACAAAAAATTACCACCAACGGACCACAATGGAAAACAGTAATAACACTTTTACAACCCTGATATCGAACTCATGCCCCAGCCGGATAATTCTCTACAAAAAGTGTACCGGTCTGTTTATTTCAAACTTAACCTACCGAGCGTAGAAGCACTATACAGATTCGTTTTTCTATTTTGAACAGTGAATTGTAAATTGTAATATTGTCATAGAATCGCTAGTCCCTTTCGAGAACTGAAGGTTTTGCAAACGTGCTCGTTAAGTACTACTACCGATAAATGCCTTTGGGAATCCGTGAAAAGTGTATTTTCTACAGTCAATTCTATGGAGATGTGTACAACCTTTATTTTATACTACTGAAACCTGATAAAACAGCTGTATTTCATTACCACCGACGGAAACAGAGGGCTGTTATAAGTTTAACTTGTGTGTCTGTGGCATCGTAGCTCCCAAACCGCAGAACCGATTAAGTTTTTTTTAAACGCCAAACAAACGACCCCCAGCAATAATGAATGGAATGCCATTGTACAAATGATAGATGCTGTTCACTTCCTATTTTCAATAGCCATCCCCCGACGCGACGACGCTTTGATCAAATACTACCTACAACTTATGTTAAACTCAAAGGGTTAAAAGATATTTTACTTTTTTTCGGTTTTTGTTTGTTTTTGATTTTTTTATTTGATTTATACATTCTTCTTCGCGAAGCATCTTGCAGCTTTACTTTGTTAAAAATCGTTTGTTTTATTGCCAACCTGTCAAAATAACTCTTTTTGTGAAATGAACGCACGAGCATTGATAGCAACGCATGACCGCCAGGAAACAGATGGATTATCCATTTTTAAATTTGTTATATATTTCTAAGTTAACCTAAGTATTATTTAAACCGAATATAATATCGTTTGGTGCATGAAAGTCTTGAGGTGGTTCCTTCCTTTTCACGAAATATGGCTTATTTAGGTAAAATACAGTGTGGCATCGAAGCGCAAACTGTAATCATAAAGCCTTTAATGTTTAATTTATTTATTTTGTTACGAAGGAAATTCACAGTAACTCTACTCTACCATGAATAAGTACACTGATCGAAAACCACAAGTTGGGGATTATCTCAGGCATCCGCAAGTCTTCGAGATTTTGAGCTGGTATTAAAGATATATGCAAAACATTTTGTTGTATTGAGACTAGTTTATTGGAAAAAGAAGAATAAGTAGTAAAATGAAAAATGAAAATTCACGTTATTATTTGAAACGACAGTTGTCTATCAACGTATTATAAGCCATACTCTGTGTACATTTATTGAATCGGGCAAGGTTTTGGTGTACGTCGATGACGTATTATTATTGCCCTCATTGACAGCAGATGAAGGGGTAAAGAAAATTTACGAGAGGTCGTACAAACATTAACTCAAGCTGGGTTCACTATAAACCTGAGGTGTCCGTTTCTCAGTGAGGATATTGAATATCTAGGTAGACTAATTAGTAACGGTCAGGTATACCGAGCCGTCATAACGTTGAGGCATCAACCAATGCCCCATTCCCAGGTAATATAGCCAGCCCTAAGAAGTGCCTCACCTGTTTTGTGAGACGACAGTTACTAATACCCGTAAAATACTAATTGTAAAGAAAAAAAATATACTTCTACTCTCAGTATTACTATAATGTCATTATTGGTTACCTAGCAACAATGGGTTGAATATGGACAAAGAAAAGGTGACCAATGAATTGTTAAAGGTTCAACAAGGGTTAAGATTGTGGTGGTTGAACATGGACTAAACCAATTGTTGCGTCCTAATTTTCGTCAACTCAACAAACACTTAAAATTCTGAATCTGAACTGTATGTCATGCAGATGTGTATTTATATTTATAAGGCGATTCCTATATGACTACCCAGAGAAGAAACGCCGAAACAAACTCAGAGGTCACAGTCTGTTTTAAAGTCCAGACATAATCTTGGTCAGGTCATGTGAAGACCATGTAGACTGGTGTCTGAAAAGGTCTTTTGAAGAAAGAACCACACAGATTTCGAGTGGACCTGTCCAGTCAGTTGACACATTTTTCAATCATCGTGCAGCTTAACTCAGAACTAAGAAGCTCAACGATTCGACAAACAATTCAAAAGAAAGGACATATGGTAGGCCGCATAAAATACTCAAACAGTGAGATCATCATTAAAACTAACTGAAAGAAAAAACATAAAAATACAGTGACCCACTTAGTCCTCACATTCACAAAATTTAAATAATATTATACTATACAGTACGTAACCACTGTTTATCTAAAAAGGTATAAATGTAGAAAACAAAACATTAAAAAGTAAAATAGTTAGCAAAATTTTATTAAACATCAATATTATATGTGTAAACTTATTGGAGAAGCTCAATCCCAAGCCTTCTGGTCTTCAATATAGTCTTTGGCAGTATAATAAGCTTTCTGGCATAATTTCCGCTATATAAAAGATTTATATTTATTAAGGCTTATTTCTTGAATGTAGCTAGGAAGTTTATTTAAAAAACGTATACATTGACATTTAAACGAGCCACCTATTTTCTTGAGCCTGGTAGTAGGAACCGCAAATAAGCTTAGCTTTTTTGACAATTTTTATATTACAAAAAAGGGCAATTCGTTCAATTTATAAATTAAGTCCCAGACACTCCCTCAGAGACAAATTAAAAGAGATTAATATAATGACTGTGCCTTCTCAGTATATTTATGAAAATCTTTTGTATGCACATACAAATATTAATTGAACTTTGCATCTAAAGTTATGGCTCAGAATACTGTAGTGTATTGGTGTTTCAACTCTTCACCCTTTATAAGAACATTAGATTCTACTTGTCTTACATGAGAAATCGTAATCTTAATGCATTTCGTTTTTTTCTCGTTAAGAAGTAGGTTATTAACTGTAAACCAGTTAACTACTTTAGCGAGGGCGCTAGTGGTAGTTAACAAAATAAATGCGGTTCAGCAGCTGGTTACTTTGCCAGTAACCAGCTGCTGAACCGCATTTATTTTGTTATCTACCACCTTCTTGTTCAAATCATGTAACGGTCGGCTGACGACGCGTGACTGTGCGTTGGGTTATTTAAGGTATGAAACGGCCGTGCTCTGCTCAGTTGTTCAAATAATTCAACAATATATTTAACCATTCAAACTAAAGTTGACGAAAATTTACGGACGAAAACAATTTTTTTTAACTGTAATACTTAAATTGCAATCTTAAACTTTTTAAATAACATCTTGACAAGAGAGCTGGGTGATTTGTAACTCAGGACCCTTCTATCACAGACACCTTTCTCTATTTAAGATTGTACATTAACCAGTGCCTGCAATATGATGTTTAGATAAATAAAGATTTATGATTATAACGATTCATAGCAGCACCAGCAGCAAACTCGCAAAAATAATTTTATTAGAGAAGAGATAACAAAACAGTTTATAAAATCAAAACGAAATGTAACTAGCTAATGAGTTATGATTATGAATGACTAGTTTTTCTTTAGACCATTACTTTTGAAATTAAGACGGCGAGATCCTTGAAGGACTAATGTTAGCGCGGGGATCATTTAAAGAGTGGACTACTGCATTTAAGGCAAGGGTTTAATGACGTGCTTATAACAATAATAAAACTGTACCGGATAAACACTAGAAACGAAACTAAAGTAAGAGGAGTATCGTTCGTCGCGGTGAAGTCAGAAGAAGCGAGTGGTCATCAGGCCGAACCGTGTCGTCGCCGCGACGCGCTAAACACGCGGCCTGCGCGTGCAGACCATGCGCCATGTGTTGTGTTGGTTTCGATATCCAACAGTGCCCATTCTATTTTGGATAGTTCGAATAACGACATTTGAGACTCGAACGATAGCTCAAGACTTAAAATATTTCGACAAGGGATTCAATTATTGGATGGACATGGTGGAAGATCAAGAACGCCGCTAACGAGATGTAGAAAAACCGGAAATGGTTAGTAACGAGAACTCAGATGAAGAAATTGAAAAAAACAGCAACATTTATCACATAGTAAAAGACCCGGGAAATCAGCTGAACCCCGCTTAAAGATTCACCGATGAAGCTCGACCTGAATCAACCCTGCTGTGACGTCGTTAAAAGATGCCCTCCCAGAGACAAATATCACCCGCCTCTCCACTAATCCCATGCTTGCGTTAGGGTGCATACTCCGTAGGCTCTTGATTCCTCCTATCCTAACGGCACGTCATCCCTACCATTATAGTGCCCCCTGATCTATTCCTTGATATGCAATGGTCTTTGTTGCACCATGAAGCGTGAGGCTTCAGGAGCTAGTGCAAATCTTGGGGTTCGTTCGATTAGTAGAGTCTGGTCAAAACCACGCTGGGGTCGGCGCATTTCATTCATTCATTCCTGCTATACCTTTGTGGAGCTAAGCAGTCAATCAACATGACGCCTATTTTAGTAAACTTTCAACAAAGTAAAGAATAACTTAGCAATGGTCTCGAATTCAGATGCACTTTACTTTGTGAAATTTATTTTAACACCACTGATCTCATAATGTGTTCCAGCAGTAGGAACATTGCAGGCTGATAACGTTAAGTTAAAAAAACTTTTTTAATGAAGGCTTTCGCTTAATAATTACAGTTTTAATGAAAAAACTTTTGTCAGCAGAGTCCAACCGAATTTCTTTTTCGGTTTTCGTCCGTAAATTTTCGTCAACTTTTGTTTGAAGGGTTAAATATATTGTTGAATTAATAAAAATAAAATTGAAGAGCACGGCCGTTTCATCGCTTAAATTACCCAACGCACAGTCACGCGTCGTCAGCCGACCGTTACATGATTTGAACAAGAAGGTGGTAGTTAACAAAATAAATGCGGTTCAGCAGCTGGTTACTGGCAAAGTAAATAGCGCCCTCGCTAAAGTATTGACTCAACTGATTGACAGTTTTATCAATCTATTATCTCCATTAAAGAATCTACTAGCTATTTAATTCACCTACCTACACACCCTCTAACACACATACACTCACCTTCTTCTCTTTGCTCACCTAGAGGACAACTACCCATTAATTATATTAAAGTAGTTAAATTCATTAATCCAATTCATATTTTATATAAACTGTTTCCTTTTGTTCGTAAGCTCAAACTTGCTTACCTAGCCCGAGGGCTTCAGGCGCTGCATGTTGAAACACAGGCTATAAACCTAGTTTGGCAGCAGATGCTATTAATGAGATACAATTGTAACTGATTTACTTTCAAGCATAAGCAGGTATATTATATTTTTTTAACTGGACAAACATCGAGCACGCCGTATCGACACGGGCAAGGCATTCCATAACCGGACTATGGTAATGGAATGCCTTTAAAAACCATTCAAAAGTACTAAAGTGACCTTGTATTCTTTTCTACAACCTAAAATTTAAATGAAAAATTAATAAAAATGTTTATTGCAAGTAACAAGACTCATATACAAACATACATAAAATGCGAAATAATAACAAGCACAGACAAAAACGAACACTCACCATGTAACAATGTCTGCTGCAGCATTGCCGGATGTAGGAGCAATCCAGTCTGTTGGCAATCACTGTAAACTGTTGCCATAAAAAACTAGTTATTTAATTTATTTGATAAAATATTACTGAACAACCATTAGTCATCTTGTAGGTAATCCAGACCACTACAATTTTGTAAGTAAGTATTTTCATTAAAACTTTTTTTAGTTTTGTAACTTACTTCATTGCCATTATTTTTTTAATTAGTTTTACGACAGTAATTTTCAAGGAAAAAATACTATTCTGACCGTTACGCCAAAATGATTTCTATTAGGCTTAAGGCGTAAGGCATTTTTAAATTTTCTTGTTTCGATGTCTGTTTTGTGTCGTTGGAGCTGCTGAAGATTGTAAGAACTATCTTTGCACTGTATAAATTCAATCTTTTAGTATTGTATAATTGCAAAGCACACGTGTGAGCACTATGTGGTACCTACTATAAAGCTACCCTATACTGGGCACGTCTGTCATTGACTTGAATGTGCCCTGGCGGCTGAGAGTATGTCACGCTCACTCAAATGTCTCGCTGGTGGTGGCGTGTGTGTTGGATCATTAAGTTCCCTTCAAAATGGTTGAGCTGAATGGTGCTGATCCATACGTCATGTTCGTGAACGGGCGCCGTCAGTGGGGACTGGTCATCTCTTGGCTGCCACGGCTTTTTTTAATTTTTCTTTTCCGATTTTTATGTTTTTTATTATGGGTCTTTCTACATCGTTCTCACATGTTTAATTTCAACAAGACTGATGTAACAAATTTTCTGTAACCATATTATTTAAAAGAGTGTCCATGGAGTTTCTAGCCCGTTCTTCTCCATAGGTACCTACTTCGCTTTGGAATGGGCAACTAGCTTCATATTTCTGACTGACCGACCCCTTGACAATTCAAAAGTGCCTGTAATGGGTTTATTTGAAATAAATGCTTTGAGTTTGAGTTTGAGTTTGAGTTTAAACGACATCTCTTTCAAAATTAGTGTGTAAGAGAAAGAGATGTCATCTTCTAAATAATGGCGTTTAACAATGATTGATCAGGAGCATGCCATCGCTAAAGTAATAATAATTAATTTGGAGAAAGCATCATAATAGTCCAAAACAGTATACGAATATGAGGATTTTTTTGTCAAATTTATTTTTTTGGCTCTCCTGTAAAGTCAGGGTTTGTCCCTTACGACGTTTGAAATTTCCACCATCGATATTATTATACTTATCTATAATTATATTCACAAGAATAGTCTGTCGTGTACCATTTACATAATGAATTACAATAAATAAATATATATATCGGGATAGGCCCTCATCAGCGATATTACACTTGCACTTTGTAAGTAGGCGTGGATTGTCGGGCGAAGAAAATAGAGATACTAGTTACAGCACAATCACTTTATTTCACTCACAATTTCTTATAAAATAATCACCATGAAATAACCTGAAGGCAGAGGTCCGGCATATTAAATGAAACTATGAAATATAGCAGTAACAAACTTATTTATTCCAACCGCTTGTTAATTAATTAAATAGATCGCTATAATAGCTCTAGGCACTACAGCAGGCGCACCGGGCCGAGCCTGCCACAAGAATGATCCCTTCCAACGCTGCGCACTCGCCTTCATGAAGTGGCCTGAGTAGTGGGGAGAGCGGGGAGGTGAATTTGCCACTTTGCACAGCGTAACTCGGCCCGCTGCACTTGTCGTTTACATAGATCACGCCGACACGGCCATACTGACGTGCGGACGTCCTCGTACGCGTAGTCTCATCAAGCATTATCTAAAATAACAGAACGTTAGTACTAATGTTCGTTCATCCTGACTAGCAATCTGGTCTGGATCATCCCTTCACAGTTTGCCACTTACTCTAGACCGCTCGACATCGAGCCTTCGTTATTTATCCTAATACTAGCAATCTGGTCCGGTTCACCCCTGCAGAGTTTGCAACTAATTCTGGACCGCTTGTTATTAAGCCTACAGGACTTTAGCAATCTGGACCGGTTCACTCCTTCAGAGCTTGCTACTAATTCTGGACCGTTCATTTTTGAACCTTCAGTACTCATCATTTTTTTTCCTTTTTTTTTTGTTCTCTAGACCAGTCATTGCGAACTCTTCAGGGTTACCTCATATGCTAATTATTAGTTTTTGTTTGAATTTTAATAATAGACCCAACTTAGACACTCCACCAAGCGCGTAGCAGGCCTGTGTAATGCCGAGCGAATCTCAAGTCATAAAGCCAGCAAATCGTCACTTCAATGTGCATAAGCGTTCGGTGGTGTCATGTCACCGAATGTGTCGTAGCAGACACATAATTCATGTTCATAACACTAAACTAACAGCGACAAGTATTAAATCTAAATAACAATAATTTTAGTATTGAAGCGCCGCGCCGTCACGGCCAGACCGACATTCGCGCGTCCTTGTGCGTCTCCATCCTCTTATGTCGCCGTAAGTAACCGCGGGCCCATTTTTCTGTAAAGAGAATAAAACTGGTAGATACATTACTTTTTACGCTCGTCCATCAGTGACATACATTACAATGTTTTATATTCCCACAAACTCAACCTTTAGGAGCTGACCCGGACAACTGAAATAGGCGTCCCTCCAACTAGCTATCTCGCCAAATAACATGGACCGGGCAACCCACCAGCGTCTCTCCGATCACTCACTAGTACCACACATCTCCATTGATCTCATAGCCTCTCAGACTAGACGATCACTTTATAATATGATCCAGAACATTGGCCTGCATAAGCCAGTTCTTTAGACGACCCAATAACACATCATAGGACGTCAACCCGCATGAGTCGGTCCCTTACATTATCCTTACACAGTTACTTTAGCTCACAGATTAGTATCAATGTTACCTTTAATTACGTTTCTTCATTCTCAGAGGCCGAGAGATTTCCAGACCTGGCTTTTAACACACGTGAACTACAAATAGACAAAACATCACTGCCACCACCCGATGACACCCATTCCACTCCACAATCGCGAACTGCCGCCATCTCGGCCTCCTTCAAGCTACCAGTCAAGGTGATAGCTACATCCATCAAGCCCTCACATCCCCAGAGCATGGCACGCAAACGCTTACGACTATATTTGTATGCTCTATTAGACACACAACCAAGGGAAGTCCGTATTCCCTGCAAAGCCCAGTCGGACCCCTCTGTCACATTCAATGAAGAAGGAATCGCCTCTGTAAAACGGTCTCATTTTCCCAACTGCGACGCAGCAGATAAATCAATCCCAATATTCTCAGATGCTATCTTACGAATTTTACCCAAATCTAACCCAAACCTAAACTCAGAAGAAGATTCACCTTTGATTATAATAAGTAAGCTCCCCAATGTCCGCATGACTCTCTCTGCCCAAACACCTGCTCTGCCAAAACCGGTAGCAACAAGGTGCAACTATACACCATGGTCACCATAACATTGATCTGTCTGCGCCTATACAATACCTGCCCCGATCCGAAATGATCCGCGAAGTCGCACCGAAAAGACAGACAGCATCCTTTAGAACTTCAACTGTACCAGCTGCATCCAACTAGGAAGTGCACTCGAAAAGGACGCATTTAGTGGAAGAGTCAACAATGACAAGAAAACTCCTTGCTATCGATTTCTCCACCCAACTTCCCCGCGATGTCTATATGTAAAAACGTTGAGCCCCAAACAACCCCTTGAGGCTCAGCACACAATGCAGGACTTACTTTCGCACTCACCTTACCATCTCAGGGAACCAGCATTTCTCAAAAACTCCAGCAAGGGCTTCGTCCCCACCAAGTAGTTAAACCTCTGTGTGAACAAGACTTATCAAAGTCCATGTTAGTGACCCCGGGACTAATGGAAGCCAACAGACACTTACCACGCTCAATCCTCCTGCACTACAGTTACACTTCACAAAAATACATCAGGTACACAATCGCAGCTGTCGTAGGAAGGATCACATTTTACTACCGCGAGTGCGGACAGTCAACGCCAAAGGAAACAATTATTTTTGCAAGAGTGCAACAATATAATAAGCTACCTAAAGATCTAAAGAATGCAAACTCGTTGGGTATTTCCGAAATTAAATTTAAAAATAATAACATTCTAAATGATCAAACACTACTCCAATAAACAGACTTGCCCTACGGCTGTGTTGCTTTATTGTGGCACCGGGATCACATTCCTTATCTATGGTAATTATTTCTTTTGCGGGTGGATCGAAAAGTTTTAAGTTGTGTTAGTTAATAATGTTAATTGCATCCGAAAAGAAATGGTATTACTATTTAGATGATTTAATTTATAATTGATGATTAAACGAACTTACCTGTACGTGAAGTTCAATCACAATTACTCGAAGAGCTTCGTTCGAAGATATTAGCATTAACACACATGTAGTTTCACTTACAGACTCGCCATTTCGCACTGAATTTAGGAGAAAAATAAATAATTTTATCCAATATAAGGTAGATTAAAAACTTTTGTTCGTGACTATGACATTCGTAACTAGCCAGCTCATTTAGTTTGGAGGTTTGCTGAGCTGTTTGTTATTTCACGACTAGGGGTTCAGGATGACTGGGAGGGAGGGATGCTAATATCTTCGAACGAAGCTCTTCGAGTAATTGTGATTGAACTTCACGTACAGGTAAGTTCGTTTAATCATCAATTACTCTCAAGCTTCGTTCTCGATATTAGCATTAACACACATGTAGATGTTTAGAGATTGCAGTCGTGAAATATACCTTATCTATTAAATAGGTACATATTGCATCTTTGCTTTGGGAGTATGAATGAAGAAAATCAATAAATCTAAAATAAGTATCTACTATTTTCCATAGCTATATTTAAGTAAATCACAAAATTTAATAGCTTTTAAATGATCACATTGTTATTTCTAAAATGAGATAATTATCCATTTAACACACTTGAGACAAAATCACCATTGGTAGACATATCGTTTGATATTATTCTATTATAATATTTAGCAAATACCGTAGAAGTTGAACTCCACCCTGCAGTTTTACGTATGACATCCAGACTAACACCTACGCTATACGCTTTAGAAGTGGCTGCGTGTCTGGTGCTGTGTGCAGTAAACAGCGAGATATCAATGCCACTGTTTTGTAACATGCTCTTTACCCATTTGCTCAAAGTCTGCGATGTTACAGCTCGGTATGGTTTCCTAAATGAAATAAAAAGTGATTGATGGTCTTGACATAACTGATTTGTCTTATCAAGATATACTTGAAGAGTATCAGCAGGGCATATTTGCGGCCTTTGTAAAAAATACGGTAAAGAAAACACTGGTTGTAAGGAACCCACTCGTGAAGTTTTAATTAAATCAGTTATCTTAATTATGAACCCTGAATCAGATTTGGTAATGTTATTGACGTGTATTTTTGATAAAGTCTGCATTCTATGGGCTGTTATTAGTGCCAGAAGGGTCACTAACTTTTTACTAAGTTTTTCAAGACTTAAATTTTCGTTTGGATATAATTCCGCCAAATAATTTAAAACTTGATCGGTGTTCCACGTTAAATTGTATCTAGGACATGTGGGCCGTAACCGAAAGATTCCTTTGAAGAATCTTTGAATACTTTCATTGTTTGCAATATCGTGTCCAAGTAACAACGATAAAGCGGATCGGGAGCTATTTAAGGTACCATACCGAGCTCCGGTATTAAACAATTGCGTTAGAAAACAGAGAATATTTGATGTTGAAGCATCGTAAGGTTCTATGTTGTTTTCATTACAGAACGTGAACCACTTCTTAAGGCATGTTTCATACTGCTTGACAGTGTTGTCTGACAGGGATGCTAGCATTATGGGTATGGACGACTGTGGAATTCCTCTTCGGAGAAATGATGTCCGGACAACCTCCCGACAACCAGTGTAATTTGTCGGTGAATTGCACGTTCGCTACAACGAGAAATAATTAAATCACCCGCTGATTTTAAAACGAGTGGTTTTGAGGTGAGGAGTCTTATAAAAAGAGGGTACCATGGCTGTGTTGGCCATTTTGGCACGACAACAATACCAGTGGCTTTGTCGTTAATAATTTTACGCAAGGTCTTTAAGATGACCGAAATTGGTGGAAACGCGTAAAAGTAATAATTAGTCCATGATATAGTGAACGCGTTAATTACATAAGCGTCAGGGTCCCTATGCCAAGAAACATAGATATCACATTTATGATTTATTCTGCTCGCGAATAAGTCAATACAAGGGACACCGAAGTGCTGTGTTATTTTATTATAACCAATCTGAGAAATTTCCCACTCTATGTCGGGGTGTAACCTTCTTGATTCAGCGTCCGCAACTATATTATCAGAAGAACGTATATAATCGGCATGAACCATAATTTTACGCGCTTCGCACCATTTCCACAATTGTTTCGTAACATCAGTTAAATGAGGAAATTGCACGCCACCCATTCTATTTATGTACGATATTGCCGTTGTATTATCAATACGTAACAAAATCTGACAATCTTTCAAATCTTGTGCAAAAGCTTTAAGCCCAAGAAAAGCTGCAAGTATTTCTAAGTAATTAATATGTCGAGTTTGCTCATGTTGACTCCAAGGTCCACTGGCAGTCTCGTCCCCACAGGCGGCGCCCCACCCCGTTGTTGAGGCATCACTAAATATCTCTAAGGAATATGTATCAACTTTTATTTTGCATACCGATTCAATTACCGCATTAAGCCACCAGTCAAAGATGGGAGATAATTCGATTGGTAAATTCATAAACTTATCATAGTTTTCATCATCTTTGAGGTTTAGGTATTTGCACCTCTCAAAGTCTTTAGTATAAAGCCAGCCGTACTCCACGGCTTGACATGCGGATGTTAAAAGACCAATGAAGCGAGCAAAATCTCTTATTTTACATCGTTTGAGCTTTCTAATTCTTAGTAACTCTGTTTTAATTTTCTGTCTTTTATCATCAGGTAATTTAACTTCAAATCTTTTGGAATCTATAATATTTCCTAAAAACTTGCAACAATTCGTCGGCACAACCGAACTTTTTTCTGTGTTGATGATGAATCCTAACGATTTCAATAATAGTTTTGTGTCATTCATATTTTGTAAACAGTCAGTATATGATTGACCAATCAAAAATAAATCATCTAAAAAAAATGTTGATAAATATCCCAAAGACCTCAATAATTTTGCGACTGGTTTGAGAATCTTTGTAAAAATATAAGGCGCAGTGTTTAAGCCGAACGGCAACACGTTAAACTCGTATAGATTTCCATTAAATTTAAAACGTAGATATTTTTTAGAGTTTGGATGTATGCCTATTAAAAAATAGGCATCTTTTAAATCTATTGTTGACATAAAACAGTCGTTTGACACAAGTTTCAAAGCTGTTCTTAAATCTTCAAGTTTAAAATGTTGAGTTGGTATGAATTTATTCAATTGCTTTAGATTTAAAATGAAACGTTGTTTGCCGTTCGGCTTAGGAACAAGAAATATACTGGATATATGTTGACCCGCGCATGGTTGACATAAGGATACTGCTCCAGTACTAATAAGGTCTTGTATTGATTCTTTAAAAGCCTTGTATTCGGATTGCGAATATATAGGCTCTGATGGAACGGTGGTCTGAATAACTAGGTCAGAAAAAATAATTTTATAACCAGCAATCCAAGAGAGTATAACAGGATTATTAGTTAATAAACACCACTGTTCATAGAAACACGAAAGACGGCCCGCGGGGCTTACCGTGTCTAACGTCGGTGACCTGCTTGCGGCTGACGCAACGATGTCCTGGAAGCGTTGCTGTGCGTCGTCCTCATCTGCTGCCTCTGAATCTGAGTTAATGGTGCCGCCCGCGCATATTTCGCGCCCCCCGGCGGCGGTGGTGGGAACTGACGGCGACCCGTCGGAGGGGCTCGGTAGTTTAAAGGTCTGTTGACTGCTTTAGCCCGTTTTTGAGCCGTAGACTTCATTGTCGATGATGACCTTAGATCAGCTCCAGATTTTATTATTGTTTTCGCTGATTTTAAGGTTTCCGATAGGGTACTGCCAAAAAGCATTTCGTCTATTTTGGTTTTGTCTAACTGATCTTTTAGTTCCTTCTTGACAGTAGAAAGAATGAATGCACGTCGTGAGATAGAGTCCGTGTGTTGCATATCACCGAGGATTCGAGCTGTATCCATCAACAGCTTGAGAAGCTCAGGGATTTTATGACCTGATGCGAGCAGCGCGGTAATGGCCTCGCTGATGGAGGACAAGGCACAAGATGTTAATACCTGTTTACTTTCTATACCCTTATCTCGCTTCGCTTGAGTTTCTATCAGAGATGCTTGAATCTCCGGATTAAGGGTAGGCGCTTTTATGAACTTGCAGTTCGACGGTACCAAATATCTATCCTTTAGCTCCTTGCGGTTCTCTTTAGAGAGACCGGAGGTAGCAATGTGGTTGAGTCTAATCGCCAAATCCTTTTGGATTTCACTGCCATATTCTTTAGTCGAGGTGGGGTCCTTTCCTAATATTTCTATTAAGTCTGGATCTAATTCGGGAACATCTTGTTGAAGAGCAAGGGGATCAGGTTCACTCGCCTTCTGTAGATGTACGGCAGTTGATTCTACTGCAGGCGCAGCGAGTACTTGCGCAGGGGGCAGTGCGGCGGTCACGGAGCTCTGCGGCAGTGTGTTCACGTGTGCCGGGATGTTGTCGGTAGTAGACCCCTGTGTGATGGTCGGGGCCGAAACCTCCTCCTCATCACTACGTTCAGCTGGGACTTGTTGCCAGTACGAGCATCCAGGTTGTGGATCTGTGTCGCCGCGATATGACGCACAATCGTCGTCGATTGGGATTGGTTCGCACTCTGCAAGCAAAATGAGTATTTTGCTTAAATAAACCTATTTACGGGTGGGAAGTGAGACTCCTTGTGAGAAACACGCAATCCCAATTAATAGGTGATATAATATTTATTCCTCCAGGATTAACGTACATGCTATAGAAAAACCCCACAGGTAGATCCGAGCAGCAAGTACTTGGTTTTGGAAGTGGAAGGCCCCCTAAGGACAATCCGATTTTCCAATTTAATTATTGTTATGAATCCGGTAAGAAACCAAAAACACAAACATACCATTTTTACAGAACGGTATATGAAAAAGTGTAAGAAACCGAGCCCTGTAATCCACTTTGTTGCTATTCTAAAAGTAACCTATTAAAATGTAAACGCGAAATAAGTAGGTCAATCACTCACCCTGCAGGTTATAAGGCGTAGACAAGTCACCATCGGATGACGATGTACTTTCATAGCGAGTACGTCGCCCACGTTTTATTTCACGTTCTAACTTTTTAAGTTTTTTACACAAATTACTATAATTATCGCGATTATCACGCTTTCTTTTCGGCATTTTAAGGCTTTAATATAAAAACGCACTAGAATTACTGTAAGACAAAAGAATAGATGCGAAACAGCGAAGCACTGATGCGTGAATGAGCTGGCTAGTTACGAATGTCATAGTCACGAACAAAAGTTTTTAATCTACCTTATATTGGATAAAATTATTTATTTTTCTCCTAAATTCAGTGCGAAATGGCGAGTCTGTAAGTGAAACTACATGTGTGTTAATGCTAATATCGAGAACGAAGCTTGAGAGTAATTAAATCATTAGCTGCTTAGTTTGTGTGCCCAAGTTATATTTTAAATTTAAAAACGTTCTGAAGTAAGTGAAATCTTTGTAATTTCTACCACCATTAAATAATTAATTATCGTTTCGCAATATTTGAACTAATTAGAGTTTATCTTCACCATGTAGGTCAGTGTTGATGTTATATAAGAATAATTAAACTCTCAGTAACGTTAACTTCTTTCCCCAAACAGAATGTAATTTTGTCAATATCTGTACGTACATAGATACAACTATCTAATAGATCCCTACCTATAATAACTGGTTCTGTAATTGAGTTAACAGGCACAACATGAAACAAAAAGGACACTGACGTGGTTAATTTCACCACGGCTCAGAATGCGATTCATATTTAACGTTTTCTTTACCTATACCTGTAAGGTAAACTATATCACAGTGCATAGTGCCCGAGAACTTTTTAACAATGCTAAAAGCTACAAACGAACTAGCAAATTATCTTTTAAAAAGAAAAGGAACGAGCTCACCGGATGATGTGGTTGTCCATACACGTAACAGGTGAGACGGTTCATATCATGACTCTTCGGTGCTGGTGCTCGATGCGAATTCTTCACTTCGGTCAAAGGTTCGTACTGCCTCTTGCTCCAATCAATTGATTTTTGGACTGTTGTACTTCAACGATGACATGTGCCATGTATCAGTGAAATTTGACGTTTGCGGTTTAGCGGTTGCCGGAAGTCGTGATAGCAAAAACTCCATATTTTGAATAGATTAGACGGTGGTCCACACTTCACTGTCGTTATTATTTTATTCAGGTTTTTGCCCTTCGAATCCCAATTCTGATATCGGGATAAGCCCTCATCAGCGATATTACACTTGCACTTTGTAAGTAGGCGTGGATTGTCGGGCGAAGAAAATAGAGATACTAGTTACAGCATTTTATCACAATCACTTTATTTCACTCACAATTTCTCATAAAATAATCACCATGAAATAACCTGAAGGCAGAGGTCCGACATATTAAATGAAAGTATGAAATATAGCAGTAACCAACTTATTTATTCCAACCGCTTGTTAATTAATTAAATATATCGCTATAATAGCTCTAGGCACTACAGCAGGCGCACCGGGCCGAGCCTGCCACAAGAATGATCCCTTCCAACGCTGCGCACTCGCCTACATAAAGTGGCCTGAGTAGTGGGGAGAGTGGGGAGGTGAATGTGCCACTTTGCACAGCGTAACTCGGCCCGCTGCACTTGTCGTTTATATAGATCACGCCAACATATACATAAAATTTATTTTTATACTTATATACAGAAACATAAACAAGAATAATCATTAAACAAGTGATAACAACAAAAACTTTTGTTTAATGAAGGTAAAAAATTAACAAACATTGAACACAACTTATCGACACGGGCTGGACATTCCATAACTGGGCACGCCACAATAGCAGCGATAATTCCCCTCTTTGAGAAGTGATTGGAGAGGCGCCACGGCGTCCTCACCTTCCGCCTGACACAGGTCCTCACAGGACACGGTTGTTTCGGGAGGTTCCTGTTTCGCATAAGGCGGGAGGAAACGCCCGGGTGTCCCCATTGTGTGGATCGCCCGGAGGACACGGTGGAGCATACGGTGGAGGTCTTCCCAGCTTGGGCGGAGTACCGACGTGTCCGGAGCGGTCGCGGAGGCGATCTCTAGCGTCCGGCCCTGGTCCAGGCCATAGTACGGAGCGAGAGGGAATGGAAAGCCCTCACCTCCTTCTGCGAAGCAGTAATGCTCGCGAAGGAGGAGACGGAGCGCGTGAGGGACAGAGCCTTGCACCCTCACGCCCCTAGTCGGAGCACGAGACGCCTTGTACGTCGTGAGTCGCCTGCAGATTCCTGGCCACCGTAGGCGCGGGCTTGCGGGCGACGAGCAATGGTTAGCTCGCCGTCCGGTAAGGACCAGGCCCGGGTCGACGGCGCGTCGTGGTCCACGCGATCCTCAAAGAGATGTCAGCACATAATGACGGGGTCCGATTGGATCGATGCCTCAGGGTCGCGGGAAATTCGAAAGACATACCGCGGCCCTGGCACAGGCAACTGAAGGAACACGGGTGGGTTTTAGTCTGTGAAAGTCTGACACGTCCTCCCGCTCCACCCAGAGCGGGAGAAGTCATTTGATGATTTCCCACCCAAAAAAAAGGACATTCCACAACCGTACTCCTTGAACTGTAAAATATTTATCTCAAAAAACCGGTGGAATGCATCGGCATCTCTCATCGTCTCAAGTTTTCCGATGACCTCAGATATCTAGTAAGTATGTCACGAAGGAAACGTTCTGTATGGTAAAAGGAGGATGTAAGATTGCACAAAATACTGTTGAGCTAAAACAAGATATGGGAACATTAAACATAATGATGATACTTCGTCTCGCAGTTCACTAAGCTTATTTAAATACGAACTGTAAAGGGAGGTCAATTGATGTTGACCAACGATTCGAGAAAGGTCGGCGAATGTTTATTTTGTTCAGACTGTGTTAGAATGTGAGTAACGTAGAACTGTAGATGTGCGAATGTAAATGGAATGGCCTTTTATGTTATATTGTTTTTTTTATGTGATGGTATATAAAAATTTGGAAAAAATAAAAGGCCACTCATGCACGAGGTTGTTTCTTCGAATCCGGGCAAACGCCAATGTTTTTAAAATCATAATTGACTTTTGAGTTTATCCTGGACATTACTGACATCAGTGAAAGCAAAACACCGGGAGGAAACTAAGGTCCGTATTACAGAACGTTTCTCAAGTCCAGTTTGATGGTCAATCAGTCAATCACTGTTTAAGTGTAGAAACAATACTTGAGCATAGTTCTTATTCCAGAACGGTAATCAATCTATACTCAACTGAATCGAGGCTCAAATCGAGCCTCATGCAGAGATGTTTATTGTCAATAGATCAGCTTGTTTTCGTTTTCGATTTATTTTATTTACCAAATTTGTTCTGATCATCTCTGGATTAGAAACAGTAAAATAAGTGGCCAATTATTTAGAAAATCAGCGTTATTATTTCGGTCCCGAATACAATTCCGCATTTATTGAAGTAAAATTCTTTGAAGTAAACTATAGTATGTTTGACGTCTGTAAGCAAAATTGTCAAGCTTACTATATAGACTTGTATAATATGGCCATAAATAGGTACATATGCTATATAAATTAAAAATTTTCAGTATCAGTCAGTAATTCAGTATGCCAATTAGATGTCAGCCAGCAGCCTTAGCAAAAGAGTACTATAAATATTAATTTTATTCATATTAATATAATGGCAGGACGCAAGATATTTTTTATTACTTTAGAAAAAACCTTCTAATATAAATTTTAAAATATTTCGAAAATGTAATTGAAAAAAAAAACAGTTAAGTAGTGTGAGCACAGGAACAAAAAAGGCTGCTTGGATCCGTATTGCGGAGAAATTTAATAGTTCGCCTACGTTATGTGAGTCTGTAAGTATCAATTTATTTCCCTAAATTAGGTAATATAGTAATATTAAATGGGGTTATCTTAGTAGTTGTCTACTATTCAATTAGCGATCAATAAAATACTTACCTGCTTTATTGGAACAGGCATCAGGAGAACAGCTAAGACGCCTTTGACAAAACCTGAAAACCCGCCAAAGAGATGCTCTCACAAGAGAGCGACAGCATAGGATGGCCACGGGATGGTGGTCCCTGTCCTGATGCTGAAATAGACCCTAACATAGCCGAATTTTCTCCAGCTCTCTTTGTAGAAGTTCGTGACAGCATAGACTCTGACTGCAATGGTACGTAACCAGGGTATACAGGGCTGTCTTTGAATTATATTCTTTACTATGACTGCTACCACTTAAGTTGCAGCTTATATGTTAACATTGTTTATTATCAGCTTAGGAGGTGGCAATGGTTGGGCTTCCTCTTTCAGCAACTGCTTATGCATGTTGATGTTATTTTCTGATTTGGTGACACAAATTCAAGCATACCCAGATTCAAATAGAGAGTAAGTAACAATAATGCCGGCCCAAGAATCTATTGCCATCGATCCAGACCACACTCCAACAATAATTGATGCCAGCCAGCATGTCTCTTCAGATGCTGTTGAACCCACTACTGCTCCCATAGAAATCGAACCTGTATCCCAACATCCCAGCTTGAGCTGGGATGTTGGGATACAACACAACACAACACAAGACAGCTTGGTTTGTCCATCGGAATTGTCGTCAAATGAAAAAATACTCCGAGTGCAAATTTAAACAAAACTGTACTTAAATAGAGAAAAAAGAGCAAATGAACTGCACATATTAGATGTCAAATATAAAAAACAAAAGTACCAACTCGAAATAGCAATATAAAAAAAAAATACAAGAAGCATCTGCAAAAGCCGAGTCGGCACATAACAACAGTGCTAATTAAAAAAGATTTTTATAAAGAGATCTGCGACCCAAGCACCATAAGTTTCTGTGATCATAATTATAATGTTTTATACACTTTATTTTTAACTGACTTCCAAAAAGGTTGTATTTATGTTCAGCTCTATGTATGTTTTTTATTTAGTATTAATTTCGTGTATTTGTTAATGTTGGTTGTGCTAAGTCAGTCAGTCAAGTTTCTACTTTTATATAGATAGAAGCTAGAAAAATGATTAATACTCCAGTTGCGAAAGAAACAGCAAATCTTATTTAGCTATAAATGTCCAGGTTAGATAAATATTGATTAAGTACATAACTAGCTATATTTTTATTCTTTTCAAATACCTGTTGTCCATTGTTGATGTTGTAGTTGGTCCATTTGGCCACTTTATGGACGTTGTGGCACGATGGCAGCACACATGATAGCAGAATTTTTCAAATGTGCTCCTTACGAAATCAGTATATTCAGCAACAACACAATGGTTACCTTGTTAGTGACAGTGGCTACCCATGCCTTAGGTTTCTTTTAACCCCAATAAGTACACCAACAAGGAATGCCGAAGTAATCTTCAATAGAGTTCATATCAAAACACGAAATGTGGTTGATAGAACATTTGGTAGATGGAAACGGAGATTTCATGCCTAAGTCGAGGGCTGGGCAATAAACTGGTTTCAGTTTGTAACGTAGTCGTTTCTTGCGCTGTACTTTTTAATATATCATTAACATGCAACTATTCAATGGCAATAAACGATGAACAGAGTGATAGCAATGTAAATGAAATTGACGTGGATCATCCTGAAAATCAAGGGACTGTTGATGGGTTTGCGTTTAGAACTACCATAATAAATAATTATATTTAACAAGTGTTCGTGACCGGCGTCGCCTGGGGTGAATTTCATAAAAAATTGCATCACATTCCTGACCTTCCCGGTGGATTTTCCAATTGTTTCTTTGTCTTACAAACCTTATCCTGACAATTACAAACACAACAAAAAAAGAATAAGCCAAATAGGTGCAGCCGCTTTGAACTAATGCGCGGACAAACATTTTTGGCAATTGTTTTTTATGTATATAGATTTACAGCTACTATACCCTAGTTTAATTATCTAATATATAAAATTCTCGTGTCACAGTTTTCGTTGCCATACTCCTCCGAAACGGCTTGACCGATTTTGATGAAATTTTGTGTGCATATCGGGTAGGTCTGAGAATCGGCCAACATCTATTTTTCAAAAAAAAAAAATTGCAAAACAACGTTTGCGGGGTCAGCTAGTAATTTATATAAATAAAACTATGTAAAATGGTCAACTTTTCCCTATTCGCGCCGGTGTCCCTCAGGGTTCCGTCATATCTCCTCTAGTCTTCACGCTGTTCACCAGCGATATCCCACAGAGTAAAAAGGCTCAGTTGGCTCTCTTCGCCGACGACACTGCCGTTTACTATACCAGTCATTGTCCCAATGCTATAGCTCGTACTCTTCAAACCTCCGCAAACGTCTTAGGCGCTTGGTTCCGGAAATGGAGAATCGAGGTCAACCCCGACAAGAGTCAGGCGGTTCTCTTCTCGAGACGTCGTCGACTCCCTCCCCCACTTCCCAGCCCGATCACTAAGTACGGTAAGCCGATCCCCTGGGAGAAGCAAGCCATATACCTAGGCGTGATCCTCGATGAAAACCTTACCTTTAAGGCTCATATTAAGGCGGTTCGCGCGCGCGCCTCCTTCGCTCTTAGCAGGCTCCACTTTGTACTGACAGCCCGTAGTAAACTGTAACTTAAATGCAAGCTGCGCATCTACACCGCAGTCATCCGTCCCATCATGACCTATGCCTGCGTTGTATTTGCGCACGCTCACCCACATCATCTCCATAAGATGCAGACCCTCCAGAACCGTTTCCTCAGAAAGGTCACGGGTGCCCCCTTCTATGTCCGTAATATAAATCTCCACATCGACCTTAAAATGCCTACCATAAACCAGTTCATGAAACGCTTATCGAAGCGTTTCTTTGATTGTGGCATCAAACACTCCAACCCCTTGATCTCAGCGGCCGCCCGCTACACTCCCTCCCGCATTAGCAGTATTCGCCGACCAAGGCATACTTTAATCGCCCCCGACGACGCCACTACCCTCCTCCAGGAGAGTAGTAAGGCCACCAGCACACTACATAAGCCCAAAACCCGATCGCCGTCCTACCGTCCTCGCCGCCGAGGCCCGCCGCGACGCCCAAATACACGCCCCTCCCGACCCTTGCTCGAGCCAGCCCGCGCCGCTGAGCCTGTAGCTTTAAATTCGTCCCTAAATCAAAGAAATCCTGATCCAGCTAGTCCCTTGCTGCCCTCTTCCAGCGACGCCCTAAGCCGAGGTTCGTACCCCACGGGGGCTGCCCTTAGCGTTGTCGCTTAGTTTTAGTTAGTATTTAAGTTTAAGTCCTGGCTGGAGGCCTTAATTTATTAGGGCAACCACAGGCAAGTCCGTTTAAGCAGACGACAACCTTATAGGTTGACCTGCGAGATGCCATACAAAAAAAAAAAAAAAAGTTGGTAAATAAAATAAATCGTAAAAGAAAACAAGCTGATCCATAGACAATACACATCTCTGCTTGAGGCTCGATTTGAGCCTCGATTCAACTGAGTATAGATTGATTACCGTTCTGGAATAAGTACGATGCTCAAGTATTGATTCTAAACTTAAACGGTGATCGACTGATTGACGATGAAACTGGACTTGAGGAACGTTCTGTAATACGGACCTTAGACTTATATTGTACATTTAAGCTGAGACATAAGTCGTGGTGATCAATGATCATGCCTTCTATGTGTGAGAGGCTTTTGCCCTGCATCGGTTATTAGGCTGGTATTTTTAAAAATATTTTTGTAGGTATCTATGTAATATTGCTCGTAGAATAATTGGTCAATGGAATAGGCGAGCTGCCAAGTCGTAGATAATAGCGTGGTCGGCGCACCGTAAGTAGGTCCCATCAAGTCAGAACGAAGACCTAGTGAATGTCGAGGGAATCTGCTGGATGCGGAAGAGGATGACGATACAGCACGGACGACTTTTGGTTGCAATAATGATCGACTCACGCTTCGGCATTGATTCTGCCAGAGACATTGATGACAGAGAACACACGCTATAGACACATGATATAGACTTAAGACTAAAGTGTTATGTCGGTGTCGAAGTCGGCCAATGCATGTGAAAAATCTGTTACCGACAAAAACCTGTCCTGTCCGTTGGACCTAATAAAGTAACCTTATATATGTGTAAATAAACATTTACCTATTCATTCCTACCTCCTGGCACCTTGAGTGGTCCCCTAGCATTAAATATTTACATTAGCTGAATTTGATCGTCCACGTGCGGTATTATTGTAGGTAGGTACTTACTTGAAGGTAAACCGAATTCAGTCTGATTGATTCGTACGTGAAATTGATACTTATAAAAAGGTCAAGTGGCTAATGTTACAAGTATTTGATAGACTTTCGTATTTCTAAGTACCTACGTAGGCGGAGATCAAAAGTTGTGTTAAATTGTATGTAACCTTTTTTAAAGTGCTTTTGGTACTGTAGTTCTGTTCACAAAGTATTGGTGACCTAGTTGGAATGACATAATAGACATAAAACTGGTTCCCGTGAAACGAATACAATTCCACAAAAAAAATTACTTTCACGAGAAGGCATCTCAAGAAAGTACAAGAGTGGACGTTTTCATTTTATAGGGGGACTGGTAATAGTGTCCATCACAGAAAAAATCTGCATCTATTTAATAAAATAAGTGATAGACATAATATTAACACTCGAAATAAAAATAAAATAGATCAACCATTTTTCAGACTATCTAAAGTACATACATCTTTTATGGGGTACTGTGTTAAATGTTACAACAAAATACCTTGTGAAATATTGCAATTAAATGAAAGAAAGTTTAAAACTCTTTGACATGAGTTTTAAACTTTCTTTCATTTAATTGCAAAAAAAAACACTTTGTAAACAAGCATATTACAAATTAGAAGATTGTATCCTAGATAAGAATGCTTGGAAACATGCTGGTCCTGCTCCATAGGACAATCTAGAGGCTAGACAAAATCATACTATTTGCTTATTGTATTGTATAATTTGTTATTTTACTCACTACACTGACTTATTCCTAGTTAATATTTTAGGAAAATCATATATTTTTACAATTGTTTGTAAATATGTGAGCACAATTTACCTATCAGGTGATTAATTTATATGCCTTTGCTTTATTTTTAATTCTTTTTACCAATTTGTGGTATAGTATTTTTATTCTTGGTGCATCGTCTTCACATATAGAAATATAATTAATGTATACAAAATATTGTTAAACATTTTAAAAGAGTAACGGTGGAGTTTCTTGCCACTTCTTCTCCATACGAAACTACTTTTTGGAAGTGGCGCCTAGAATCAGTTCTAATTTTAATGTAAATTTTGACGTTCAAAAGTGCCTTTATAAGGGCATAATTGAAATAAATGCTTTGACTTAGACTTTGACACTGAAACACATCATTATAATCATAATTATGAACGAACTTTTACTGTGGGACTAACCCTTTTTTTCGTGATTTCAGGGTAAAATTACATTAAAAGTCCTGTGTGTATCTGTCACTAATTACCGGTCACCGTGCAGGATGTGCATCAAACTAAGTAAAATTGCACATAAATATTTGCTGGACAACGAATTTAATTTTTGGTGTTAAAAATCGCTGTTTAGGCTAGTGCGCAACGTGCGTGACACAAATGATTGTGTATTGTATGTGTACAGGGGTCGTGGGGGTATTTAAAGTTGTGTCATAACATTAAAAACTCGCTTCCGTAAAAGTTGGAATTTAGACCTTCAATATTGAAGGTTTTTAAATTGCACTAGACAGACAAAATTTTAGTTTTTCTTGACAATATTAATATTAGTAGTCTCCTTAAGGGGTAAACCGACAGTTAAGGTCGGTTTCCCCCTTAAGAGAAAGAGAAATGCAGCACCCCACCTCGTAAGGCCCTGTAGAGCTCGTCACCAGTCTGGATACTCTCCCATCTAGTGAGTTTAAAGTAGCACAAGTTTTGGATGGTGAGCGCTACTCGTTAAGAGCTCTAAATTCTAACCGTACCTACAAATACGCTCACTATATGTTCAGAAAGATAGCAGTAGGTCATGTACCAGTCGAAGTAATGTAGCGTTCACAGTGGTGATGAGCAAGCCTAAGTTATGGAAAGCACGCGATTAGGTTTCTTTATCGGCCGTATAGTAAAGTCGACCGTACCAGTAGTTATTACGTAGTCGTAGCCCGGTAGAAATCAGTGTCTCTTGAGGCAATTCATGTAGTCCGTGGGTGCGCGATGCGTAGGTATCTCTGGCGGAGGTCGGAGTCCAGAGGGATCGTAGTGTGTAGTCAGTGGGTGATGCACACGGGCGATCCACATTCGTACAAAAATGTTGATCCATGCGCTGGATGCGTGACAGCAATGCGATTACTGGTCGGCTATGGGTGCCGTGCCGTGGCGTTAGAGCGGTTTACTGGAGTATGGGTGTCTAGGTGTCTAAGGTTCTTAGTGAAAAAGGCGATTGTTGATATTTGATGTCAGGGACATTGTTTCAGATATCCAGATTTTAAATATACCAATCGATAGAGCAAGAAATTCTGAGTCGAACTTGACAAAATATTCCTTACGATATTTCATACTTCTTCTATCGTTGGATTGTTTTAACTAATATCTGTAAATACAACTACTGTCGCAAGAAACTTTTAAGTGTCTTTACGGACTATTTTAAAGATTGAAATACAGTAGTGCAATAGTACAGAATACTATAACCATTTCATCGCGAAAACATAGCTGAAGTGAGCGTGTAGTGAGCTGTCAGTACCACTAATGCTAGGGATTGACCAAGACAGGATGACACTGACAGCTCACTCCACGCAAGTCTTTACGGTGAGATTGGTACAGAATCGACATGCAGGTTATATGTACAAAAGTATCCCGGGTCGGGGTCTTACTGCGAGTCAGACTCGCGCAGTAAGGGTTAGTATCACCAAATTAGATTTAATTACTTATAACCATTTATTCAACATTAAAATTATATTTACTACGCTAATACCAACTAATACTTATGACGTTTCCCAAAATTCTTTTTCGTCGCCGGAAGATGCGCTGTCAGCGTTCGAGCAGGCGGTAAACGAGGTGTCTACGGCGGACTTCTGGAAAAAAGTGTTTCGAAAACTGGTTCATACGCATGAAACTTTGTATAGAGGCTAGTCGAGTGTATTTTGAAAAGAATAAATAAACAAATATTTACAGAACATTTACTTTTATTTTCGCAAAACTGTCTGAGTGTCCCACGTATTTATAAGTAAATATTGTATATAGACACCCACGACCAAGTACAACGCGTCTTATCATTTTTTTTTGCAAAAATGTCAGGCAAAGTTTATGGTTTTGAATTACTTATTTGAAAATCTGTCTGGCCAGAGAGTAAAACCACCCACAGACCATTTTAAACCTTATCTATTATAATATTATAAATTTAACCCGTGCGAAACGGGAGGTTCCTTACCTCCTCCTTGCCGGGCTTTTAAAAATACACAGTACCTAAAAAAGTTACACACATGAAACTTAGTGTATTTTACAAATCTGCTATAATCTTTTCAAAAATTTGGACCTGTAGTTTTGGACATAAGGGGGGGGGGGGGGGTTAGTAAATTTTCGTAAAATTTCTGAAATGAAATGACTTCAAACTGTTTTTTTTAAGATTATACAAAAAAATGTTTAGAATCATCACATCAAGCCGCTTCATTTGATATGTCACAGGGTACAGTTTTATTTGCGACACAGATACACACACACACAAAAGAAACACGGTTTTTCGCGTCATGCTAATTGACTGCTTAGCTCCACAAAGGTATAGCAGGATGATAATAATTTAAAAGGTTAAATTTGTAATTTACTAGTTAATTAAATCTGTTAATTATTTTATTAATGGGGTGCTGTTCCATTTGCTTTTTGCCTGAAGGCTTTTAGCGAATATTTCATTGTAAACAATTATCGCAAAATTGCCGTACCCGTTTTGTCATGTGTTTATACTAAATCTGTTACCGAATTTTATCCAAAGTACGTTTTCCAACCCATAAGCAAAAGATTTTCGTAGTATCTATTTATAAACGAACAAACAAGGGATTCATGGACTATATACGAGTTAATGATTCTCTTTTTTAGTTTTGTAAGGTTATCGTCAACACATTCGATCGATTACAAAATTTTCTGTTATAGTAGTCTTTATTCTTTATGGCATCGCGAATACTTTTGAGTTCTTTGTTCGTCTCTTGCTCTACTATAACATTGTGCTTATGTAAGATCCAAAACAGATGCGTTGGATCTTTTGTTAAAATACATTATTGTAGGTTGCTGCTCAAAAAATCTAGGTACGTGGGCCATTAAAATTTGTGACTCCTAACGGTAAATAACATCAATGTCAAAAAAATGAATGGCTATAGTCTTGATTCTCTGGTAGTTGTAAGTTCTAACCCTAGTTTCTAAGTCGTTTGTATGCTAACCAAATGGACGCTATGAGTCCGTTTATTTATTTATAGCCTAAGAACCTGAGGTGGTAAGTTCCTTTTTATGTTTTGAATCCTTAAGGGCATTACAAACAGTTACAATTGTAAAGGGGGATGCCCGTTTTTGGACCTAAAGGCACAATAACTTACATTTATGTAAAAAAAACATCGTTTTTTTTAAATTATTTAACAATTTATTCCTTTAACCGAACAAGATTGCATCATTTTTGCATTAATGAAAAGTAGTCAAAAGATAAAAGAAATTCACGGTTGTGGATAAAGCAGCAGTGTTGCCAATAATTATCAATTTTGGTTCACGAAATAAACGATTATGTTTTCATGTTTTATTATTAATAATAAAGCATTACGGATGTATTATAATAGATCGAGAGATATAAGACATAACAAATTATACGATCTATCGGAATCCTAATCGTTTTGAAATATATTGTTAATCCGTTGCTTCATAAGTTCGATAAAAAAATCTGCTCAACAATATAAATAACGCAATGAATGTTGTTGAACTGTCAAAATGAAACAAATTAGTCGTAATCGTTTACGAAAATGTGTTGCGCAATTAGGCTGCTGTTCACGAACGGTAACTTCAGTGGAGTACAGTGGGGAATATAATTTTGTATAAAACACTATACTGCTTTTTTTTGTGTGTGTGGCAACATTGAGTTACGCCGGTTAGCTGTCAAGTCACAATACAGTCAATTGTCAAATCACAAAAAATTACAGTATCTACTTTGATTGTTTGCATTTGCCTTACTGAGTTTATTTTCATGCGGATTTGTAATTTTGACCAACGAATAAACTTATATAATGGATTCCGACGATTCTTTTAACCCTGTTGTGATTGGTATATCCAATTATTGTAAAACAGTTACGTTTGGTAGGATTTAAAACTATTTTAAATTGAACCCTAGCTTTTTTTAACCCATTCCTTTACTAGTTAATTATTTAAAATTGCATATTATCCTATCCATTTATTTTAAAATGTGTGCACTCGAGGCCGAGGTGTCTATGGATGGCGGGCATTCCCCTTTGTGCCCATTTGGAAAATGTCAAAAATGATTTACTGTTCCGACAACAGCTAAAGTCTCCAATTCGTGTGAATGCTATCTTGTTTCAGCGTCACTAGTGCACATTCTAATTAAAGTATTTGACGACTTTGCGAAGATTGTCACTCTGAATGAGAATAGCTCCTAGACCGTTGGCGCTAGCATCTGTATGAAATGAACCTTTTTGGCGCAGCCGCGAGGCAAACACTATCGTTGTTGTTTTTTTTATCATTTGTATTTTGTGCTTTACGACCTGCGTGCAAATAAATATTTTTCTTTCTTTCTCTAGTTCTATTGGAATCTAAAATGCAGAGTTTAGGTTCAGAGGTCAAAAATTGGATGACAGTCTTCTTGTTTGTAATTGGGAGACAAATGGTACGTCTTTTTATCAGAACAGTGTTTTTTTTGTCTACGGTTAAGTGGCTAAGTGACTACTTATAGCTTATGTGGGCTGTTACCATTCTGTAGACTAAGAACAAACATACCTACTTAGTTTTAAGAGATTTTCTCTAACAACAGGTGCTAATCGGGAGGGCCCACCTTTAAAACATTTTCTTTACTAAGATAAAACTAGTGTAAGATTAAAATATTGAACATCATCATCATCATCATAACGCCTGTAATCCCAGAAGGGTTAGGCAGAGGTGTACATTTCGTCAGTTGTGCTTAAGTCCCATGCAATAGGGGGCGAGCCTATTGCCAACAACCTGGCACAAATCCAGACTCCGGGCTGCTACTGAGAAATTGTAGATAGAAAAACCCAATAACACTTTGCCCCACCTAGGAATCGAACCCGGAACCTCATTCTCAGCAGTAGCTCTTGCGACCACTAGACCTACAAGGCAGTCTATTAAACAAGAAATAAAGATATCACCTATTTGAAGTTGAACTTCGTTAGGCGCCATTTCCTTCTAGATCGTTTCGCGCGTCCTTGCAAGCATGCCAATCCTTACATCATAGCAAAAAACTGTGAATAACTTCGCATGGTGATCAAAGTCGTAACTTGTTAACACCATTCGGTAATTGTTACTTTATACTCGTCGTGATCAGAACTAGGTAAAGAAATTTCAGTTAACTTGTGGGTAGTCGTGTTTTGGTTCCGAAAAAACATCCTTTTCAGCAATTTGATTTAAAAGAGACTGTGACGTCTGAGTTCGTTTCGGCCTTTCTTCTCAAAGACCTCATCTAGTTTTTAAAATCTGATTGACGTGTAAAAGTGTTTGGTTAAACATACTTACATAAATAACAATCGTGTGCATAAATAAATTAAATCACTGGAATAACAGTTTTATTAATCAAAAATCATTTAAATTAAGCAATTCGGAGGTTACAAAAGACAGTGAGTGTGCGTGTCAGAGATTTGAGAGTCTCTCACTCGCACACCACCGCTAGTAAAATGAGCGGAGCGCTACAAACTCCCCAGCTACACTTCTGTGGGTATTTTTTTTTTGTTTATGGATTTTTCACACTTAATTCTATATAATGTACTTACTCATGACAACATTATTAATTTATTTCGCTACGTTATTTTAGTTGGATCAATCTCTCATTATACGTGTTTACATTATTTCGGTTGGCAAGTGACATATAAACAGTAATACATTTAGGTTGCGCATTTGAGATAGGAATGCAAGTCTAAATTATATTTAGGACATGTGGCCCGCTCAATCAACATCGTTTTTTTTTTCTTTTCGACTTCTGTATCGTTGAAAAAAACATTAAAATTTATAATTTAAAGACAGGGGCATCATGGCACTTACAGTCAACGTCATCATTTGGATATTGTTCTTAACCCCCCAGTTACAAAGATCTTTCTTACAAGTTCTCCAGTAAACCATTCCAAGTCCAGGAATAGTACTTTGCCCTTTACTCTTGCCACCTTTCAACATATATGGATCTGCACCACATTTTCGCTGCATATCTCCTTTTCTACCTAAAATATTATTTTTAATAAAAATATAATTATTATTAAAATTATTAAGTTAGATTGTTTGTTCTTTTTATAACAAATTCTTTATGTTGCCGTACCTAACATAACGCATAACATAACTTCACGCCTTATTTTCTGGCAGACGTATACCCGTAGTAGGTATACCCACATTTCGCATGATATGTTAAGGTCCCGCACTAGGCCTGCGGGGTAGATTTTAACCCACTTCCTCTCGAAGAGAGGACGCCTGTGTGCAGCTGTGCAGTGGGAACGTTATAGGCTGATTGTGCTTTTGCAATTAACCAAGCAGCAATCCAAATTACGGGCTGCTGCTGAGAATTTCCGTATGAGAAAACCCAGTAACACTTTCTTTTCTTGACCTCGGAATCGAACCAAGGACTTCATGGTCTGCAGTGGCGCTTGCGAGCACTAGACCAACGAGGCACTATAACAACGTATCAATGTACTTATAATATTAAAATCAAGTTTTAACTTTTAGCTGTACCGAATGCAAATGCTGCAGCAAGAAATTTTTATCTGTCTTTACAGATAATTTTCAAAGATTGCAATATAGGCCAAAAATAATCCCGGTCAAGTGCGAGTCAACATCGCGGAATTGAAGGATCACCAAATAATATTGTTTACTTAGTTTTTTTTTTCCATGATGGAGGTCTTGTTAATACGTATTCTGTGATGATGTGAACTGTATACCAGCTATAACGGTTGAAAGGAGAAAACCCCATGGCAGACAGACGAACGGACAGACAACCTAGACTTGGTAGGTAATGAGGTCCCATTTTCGAACCAAATTCCGACCCAGCAATACCAAAGGCCAGGTCGGTCTAGATCTTAGCTTTGACATAACGATGGCAACACAACCTATGGGTATAATAAAATATAATCACCCCTCGTAATGCTGCACACTGAGCTTTTGCATGTCGCTTTAAAGCTACGGTAATTATGCAAGCATTGTTCATCAAAAACGGAGTTACAACTGTAGCATTCAATTGAAGAGCTGGAATTACTGCTGGAAGACTGCTGTATGTTGGAAGAGACTGGAATTTACAAATGTTTTCAATAAATTAATAGATGCAACTGATTAAGCTCTTTTCAAACTCACACTATATATTTACTTTAAACGGAGATCGTTTACCCTGAAAGCTTCTCAACTCAAAAATTGTAGAGAATAGCTGATTTTTGTTTGCGATTCCGTTTGGTTCATTAGTGAGAGTCTAACATAAGGGAGTTTTAGTTATTTCAATAACAGCCTGTAGTTATTAAAAATGAATATATTATAATCCGGTGTGTGCGTGAAAAGCAGCTCAACCGATCTGAATATAACAATCTTCTACTAACGGTTAGCGCATAATAAACATCAAAATCTTTGAGCATAGGTATTCTTGGCCGTAAGTAAAATAAACTCAACTTTATTATACTTGTATAGGAAAGTTGCTCGAGTATTTTGCTGATCACTGTGAGCTGACAGACAACCTTACTTATAATCGTTGCTTCAAGTTTACACAAGTTTAAATATCATCAAACGTATGGATTCGCAGACGTTAACCGTTACTCGTACTTAGCGTTTTGATGACCCTATTGAATTAAACTATGAAATATTGTTATGTAGTGCAGCGACATATTGATTTAATTGCAATAATTAATATCGTTAAACTGAATAGGTACTTCTAGGTGTAACAAAAGCTTTTGGAATCTTTCTAACTGCTTGTTTTGTTTCTCACTGTTACAACACTCAAATTAAGTGTTAATAATGCAATTCAAAACTGATTATTTCAGTGCCCTTTACAGCGATATTACATTTAATTTAATTTTTCATTATTTGACAAATTCATCAAAATAGTCATCGTCATCGACGTTGTCAAAACGCTCTTAAGCAAAATCAATAAGTTAAGGTGTATGGATGTTGTGTGGTGTGTGGTGTTGGTGTATAGGTCATTAATAATAAGATATACTAAAATATTAATATTATTATATGGACTCAGACGGAACTTGAAGCACTGGATAGGAAGGTCCGTACATTGCAGACTGCATATCGGATGCCTCACCCACGGTCATCAGTGATCAGACTGTACATCCCGCGGAAGTGTGGGGGTCGAGGTTTCTTAAATGCTAAAACCCTCCACAACCGCGAGATTTCCTTCAAACTGACGTGGGGATGCACGAGTATGTGGCCGCAGTGCTCAAGGGCCTCGACCCGCTCTCCTGGGCAAAAGACAACTAGCGCGAACCTGCAGTACCAGATACTAACGACCGTAAGGAAGTATGGCAAGGCAAAGAGCTTCACGTACGCTTTTTCCGGGCCCTACATGGGTCTGATGTAGACTTTTTGATGTCTGTATCCTGGCTACGTTTCGGCGACCTCTTTGAGGAAACCGAAGGTTTTGTCTGTGCGATTATGAATAAAGCTATCATGACGAATAATATCTCAAGGACGGTACGGTTGACATCTGTCGAGCATGCCACCGTCCCGGTGAATCTATCCGACATACTGTTTCCGGTGTTTCTCGTCTTGCTAACGGCGAGTACTTGCACAGACACAATCTTGTGGCCAGGATTATCGACCAGTTCTCGAGAGTGGTCACGACACATTTTACTAGATTCGATCTATCATAACTGACATGACTATTGTAGCCAATAAGCCTGATATTGTGGTGATAGATCGACGAGAGCGCCGTGCAATGATTGTTGATATCGCTGTCCCTCATGACGAGAATCTCGTGAAAGCTGAGAATGATAAAAAAATATCAAGTATCTTGACTTAGCACACGAGGCTGTCGACATGTGGAACGTCGACCCTGCAATCAATGTACCAATAACCGTTACAGTAAATGGCCTATAGCGGAGAGCCTCGACCAACACCTCAGTAGGCTCTCATTGCGCGTCTCAGAAAGCAGTATTTCAGGACACGGCACGCATAGTGAGGACGTTCCTCTTTCTAGAGCCGTTTGGCAGTTTGGGCCCTGTTCCAAATGCCGATGGGCAACTATTTTTGAATGTTTGTTGTATAAATATTAAAAAACGTCACAACGGAAACGTAAAACATTAATGAAAATAATTAAACGAAATATGAAAATTAAATGTCTTTTTTTTTCTTTTATTAATAATATCAATTGTGTTAGACTCACCATAGTAAACAGACGAACAGATGAACAACGATACCAAAAACAAATTTGCCAATGAGAAATTCATTATAATTTTCGGGTAAGCGCCATACACGGAATACTAAACTTGAAATCAAGCAATTAGTTACATGCAACCGTGTTTTTACATTTGTAGGAGAACCAGGAAATCCTGCAAAAAAAAACTGAATACAGAAACAACCACGATGCGCACATACGAATATTTTTCCAGGTAGTAACCAATTGTTGCTACGCATTTTTTTTTTAAAGCAGGCATTTGTCTCAAAGTAAGCCGCCCCGCCTGCTTTGCATGGTTTTACGACTTGACAAGAAACGTGTTTTACTTTATTTTAATTTTGTTTTTTTTTTATTGCCGAATGGACCTGCTCTTTACTCCCTGCCAAGAATCAAGCCTGATAGAAAGCGACGGATGAGGTCTATGATGGAACGAGCGTGCCCAAAAGACTAATCGGGATACCAACCAAGTGCGGATGGTACCCTGCAGTATGTCTGATAGTCCAAATGTAGTAGAATGTTGGTATAATAAATACCTATATTTCATGTCCTTAATCACATTTAACAATGTTATTAATATATTACAAATATGTTAAGGTACATTTACGGCCCACGTAGACACAGCAATGGTAAAAATAAAATAAAATTCTAATTCAGCAATAAAATTATAATAATGAAGTAATTATTAAAACATCTCAGATAATAATCGTTACATCCGCATCAAAATCCGTTGCGCAGTCTAGAAAAACAACGCAGTCACAAAGACAGACACAAATATATAAATCCTCGACTGCCGTGAGGGACTGCCTCGTTGGTCTAATGGTCACAAGAGTTACTGCTGAGCATGAGGTCCCGGGTTCGATTCCAAGGTCGGGCAACGTGTTTTTGGGTTTTTCTATCTAGAATTTTTCAGTAGCAGCCCAGAGTCTGGATTTGTGCCCGGTTGGTGGCAATAGGCTCGCCCCCTATTACATGGGACTTAAACATAACTGGCGAAATGTGGGTGTACTATAGGAACACAGGGGTGTTCCTATAGTACACCCACATTTCGCCAGTTAACCTAACCCTTCTGGGATTACAGGCGTGATGTTACGTTATGTTATATATGTATAGATTCCGGCTAATTTCGAAAACTTAGTAAGGTACCTTTCCTCCACTGCCCTTTTTAGTGTATCTTCTATCTAAACTTCACATACTATAATACTATATACTAGAATCAAGTTCTTATAACATAAACAGACAGATGTGTTGCTGGGGAGTTTAATGCACCACTTCTTCCCAGCTTAAACTCTGGCAAGGGGTGAAGGTTTGGGGGAATGAGGACTGTCTCATGTAATTTTGAAATTCAAGAAGTGCTGCAGCAAAGCCAAATGAAATGCTGGGTTGTATTGGTTACTGACTATTGTTGGACGGGAAGGACTTTCAAAAATATCGGTCGTTGTTATAAACACTTTTTCATTATAGGAAAACGTAATTGCAAACAGATGTTAGTCAATCATTTATAATTATGGTGTTCGCCAACCGTCCTGATGCATTTTACAAGTTGTAATAAAAAATTTGAAATCCCTGAAATCAGCTGCCCCTTAATTAAAACGTAAATGTTGAAAAATGAACGTGAATTTACGTTCGCATACTATGACAAAATTTAGGGAACTGTTGATTTGAACGAAGTTAAGGAAGTGTAAGGATCATTACAGGTAGCGTTCTACAGTTCCTGCCTACCCCCATGGGATAAGGCGTTAGTTTATACAGGTATGTACAGTCCGCAAGGCCTAAGCGGATCTTTGCATTTGTGTGAGTACACAAGCGACGCGACCTTTTCTTGGCAAACGGCCAATCGGACAATTGGCCTGAGGCGATGTGCAGCCCTCGCGGTCCCTCGTGCGATTACTTTGGTGCGACTGGTAATCACTCACTCAAATGCAAAGCTCAGCTTAGGCCTCGCGGACTGTCTCAAAGCACGTTCAGCCGTTGGTCGCTGCTGTCATTCGCAGATCTTTGACAGTCGTTACGGGTAATTAGAAGCCCAACCAGTCTTTCCAAGGGGTATCATGATACCCAGTAACTAGGTTGTGGAGGTCTACATTCAGCTGGATCTGAGTAAACAAGAAGCCGACTACAACATGGTTGGGGAAAGGTTAGGCAGATAGATTTTGTATTTTGTGTATTTACCTATTACTTATTTCCTGTCCTGTAATATTAGTTTTTTTTTTCAATCTTCTTTTCTTTCTTGCAAGCTATGCTATGTTCAGCACAAAACTCGTATAGGCATAAGCTCAAATAATGGTTAATTTCCCTAGCTACAAACAGATAATTGGTTTTCTATGCCCATAAATACGTTATCAAAATCGTAAATTTGTATCAACAGATTTACAATTTTGACGAATTTATCAGCAATGCCATTGTTATTTTGTATTTTTAACTCAGGAAGCGACGCACGCTTTCTTTGTGGTTAGCAAGTGTACAAACACTCTGTGAGTGTAAGTGTAAGCGTCGGAGCTCTCAGTACCGTCTGAGATAATCACGAATGGCGAAATCGGTAGTGTGTACGTGTACCTCGTCTTCACGCACACATTCACAGCGTGTTTATACACTTGGTTACTACAAGTAAAGCGCGTGTTAGATTGTTCATATTTAAAGGAAAATAACTGTTGTTTTATGATTTTGTAAAACAATAACCTTATTTTGAACTTGCTTAAATAACAAAGAAACTTTCAGCTGTCATAAGACAGGTGACGTTGACATATGGTTACGTTCATTTCAACATTATGTTAATAATTATTCAATTCTCAATGTTAATTAATATTTTGTTAAAAACAAGAATTCTAATTTTTAATAAATGTAATCATCACTTCCTCAATTTTATTTCATAAACATGGTAAAATAATATATGTAAATAGTTAAGTCAATTCAAATCTTTTAAGTACAAAAAAAATTGAGACTGAAAAGCCCAGATTCCAAACGAAAGTTATGATTTGCGGTTTTTCCTAATCATAACAAATGTCCATTATATTATATATTAATAAAAATTGATAACGTTATAATAAATATACTACTTATAGGATACTTTTAGGTTTCTTAGATTTTACATTGCGATTTTTATAAATGTACCAAATGGTTTCCGAACCATTCTTGGAACTTTCAAGTCATGTTGACATTTTAACAACTTTACCTAGAGTTAACACATCTTTATTAAGTTTTAAAACAGTTCCAGGGTTTTGTTTAGAATGCAGTTTGCTGAATTTGAGAAGTCTGACACTGTTGACAAATGTTTTATCTCAAGCGCCCCCATGCCATTTTAGCTGGCGAATATGCGTCAAAATATTAAAATTATTTACAAAAAAATCGGTAAAACACTAATTACTGCTTGAAATACAACTTTGTTGACACTGACAGTGCCAACTAAACTCGATTTAATTCTAAAAATATCGTTAGATCACTAACTAATAATGCTTGAAACGCAACTTTATTGTCACTGATAGTGTCAGACGTGATACTCGACTTCACGTCATTCCGTGGCTTTAGAGTTTATGTGGAAATAGTTATAAAATTTATTATTTTGTTGTTTTATTGACTGCAAGAGCGAGTAAAGCGAGCTCGGGACTTGGGGCACCCCGACTCGGACAGGTTAGCTTCGAAGGGAGCGAACAGACCCCGCCATCCCCTTCGTGTTTTTTTTTTTGTAAACCACTCAGAAGTAGTAGCCCCGGTTTGCGGGCCTCCGTCAACTATGCCTTGTTGTTATTTCTTGCTTTCCCACCCTACTATTACGGCGATTTTTCGCAGAAATAATTGATTAAAATTTTAACCTTTAACGATTAATATATAAAAAACTCCGGGCCTCCGGCGGAATGGGGGGCGACTGTAACAATCCTCCCCTAACCCCACACTCTATCACCCCCCTATTAGGATGACTTTTCTCAGAAATTATTCAATAAGATTTCGGACATATATAAAAATACGCACCTTCGGTGGGGGATAAGCCAAAATTTTATGATTAACTGTGATTGGTGGAAACTTATATAATAACAGATCTTACACAAACATTATAAACAAACACCAGCTATATTGCAATAAAAAATATCTCGTTAAGTTTGAAAGTAGTCCATAAGTGTTGTGTTGTTATTAGTAGCTATGATAATAGATATTCAGCCAAAACTGTACGACGCTCTGTGATTGTTCGAAAATGGCGGGTTAGGTTTGAGAATTGATCGTCGGACCCAGACCGATTACTATCTAAGGCTTAGGTCACTCGTAGCCACTTGCGACCAATATGCGAGACTGCATGGTCTAGCATATAATGTTAAGAAGAGTGTGTATTTGGGGCCTGGAGTAAATGCCCGGAAGCAGTAGCTTCAGATAGGTTGAATGTACCCTTGTGAGGGTAGACCGATTTAAATATCTGAGTCACTTTTTGACCACTGGCCTCAAAAACGATGAGGATATTGACAGGGTGCGGAGGGCGCTGTGTGTGAGAGCTAACATGATTGTCCGCAGATTCAGGCGTTCCTCTTAAGAGGTCAAGCGCACTATATTTAGTGCTTACTGCACGTCTTTATACACTTGCAGTCTGTGGGTTCATAATACTCAAAAATCATACAGCACCCTTCGCGTTCTTTACGATAACGCATTCAGGGTGCTGATGGGGTTGCCCCGATACTGCAGCGCATCCCCAATGCGCTGCAGTATCGGGGAAGCTCACATGGACCGTTTTTACACGATGATGCGGAAGCGGTGCGCATTCTTATGTATGCACATAAAAAAACTGTTTTAAAAATTAAGTGAAATCCATAATATAAATATTAGGAACAAACACAAATTTGTTGTTCCTACTACCAGGCTCTAGAAAATAGGTGGCTAATTTAAAATGGCCGATTCTCTTGTACACCGAACTAAACTATCACTAAAATTCCTTACTTTAAAAAGTAAGGAATTTTAGTGATAGTTTAGTTCGGTGCTATGAGAATCTTGATTCTCCGAAAAAAAAACTCTAAATTTTAAAAAATAATTTTGATACAACTATAATCGAATTTGACAATTGCGAGTCCACGTGTTTTCTTTTCTTTAAGTTTCGCAAGGTCTTTATTGTTAGAGCCGGAGGCAGCCTGGGGCAGCCTCGACGTGTTTTCTATGGAAGTTTTTGTATGGAAAATAAAAAAGAAAAATATCTACATGTAGAGTTTTTTAGGTTTCGGGTTTACAAAGGGGGTCGAAATTCTCATTTGTGATAGGACACACCGTTTTCGATATGAGAAAAAAAGAAAAAAAAGTTAAAGTACCGTTTTTGCACGACTGAAGTCGAGGTGTTGGTGTGAGTTTTAGTTCACGCCAACTAATTTTATTCCAAACCCTTTTAATCGCGATTAAAAATAGTCAGATTCATGTTCAGATTTAGTTAGACAACCAAATTTTTTGGTGAAAAACATAAAATTCAGAATAGCAAAATTGCCATTTTCACTAAACTAATAACTTAGTGCAATCTTAGGGCTGTCAAACTGCAGTATCACCGGATGCCGACCTACCTCTGTCGTGTGGTCGAGGCCTATTTGACGGACAGGGCCGTCATCTACCCCGGTCACTGGGGAGAGTGGAACCGGCGAGAGATGTCGTGCGGTGTCCCACAGGGATCGGTCCTGGGGCCGCTTCTGTGGGATATCGGTTACGACTGGGTGCTGCGCGCGGACCTCCCGAATGGCGTCAGCGTGGTGTGCTACGCTGACGACACGCTGGTCCTGGCACAGGGGAGGTCGCACCAGGAGGCGGCCGAACAAGCGACACTCGGGGTTGCGACAATCGTCGATAGGATCCGGCAGTTGGGACTCGAAGTGGCCCTGCACAAGTCCGAGGCCATGTGTTTTCATGGTCCTCGGAACGCGCCACTGTCGGGTTCCCAGATAACGGCGGGAGGGGTTCACATCGGTGTCGAGTCGACGATGAAGTACCTGGGACTCGTCCTCGACAGCCGGTGGAACTTCGTGGAGCACTTCCGACGTTTGGCTCCCAGACTGGAGCGGGCTGGGGCTGCCTTGAGGCGGCTCCTGCCCAATCTAGGGGGTCCAAACGCCTCCTGCCGGCCATGGACCGCACGACTCCCGCGTAGAGCCCTACGCGGGAGTCGTGCGGTCCATGGCCCTTTACGGGGCACCGGTGTGGGCGCGTTCTTTGAGGCGCCGACCGGCCCGCCGGTTGAACGCGTCCCAAAGGGTCATGGCCATCCGGCTGGTCCGGGGATACCGCACGGTCTCATGCGAGGCGGCGAGCCTCCTTGCCGGATTGCCGCCATGGGATCTGGAGGCAAAAGCCCTCGCGCACGTATGGGAGTGGCGCGAGGAGGCAAAACGCCGGGGTGTAACTCCGCTGCCGCGACAAATCACGGTACAGCGGACAGAGCTCCGGCGGGATCTCATGGCCACATGGAGGGTGCGATTGTCGCAACCCAGTGCTGGGCACGCCACAATAGCGGCGGTAAGTCCCCTCTTTGAGGAGTGGTTGGAGAGGCGCCACGGCGTCCTCACCTTCCGCCTGACACAGGTCCTCACCGGACACGGTTGTTTCGGGAGGTTCCTGTTTCGCATAAGGCGGGAGGAAACGCCCGGGTGTCACCATTGTGTGGATCGCCTGGAGGACACGGTGGAGCATACGGTGGAGGTATGCCCAGCTTGGGCGGAGCACCGCAGTGTCCTCAGTGAGGCTATTGGCGGCGGCGATCTCTCGCGTCCGGCCCTGGTCCAGGCCATGGTACGGAGCGAGAGGGAATGGAAAGCCGTCACCTCCTTCTGCGAAGCAGTAATGCTCGCAAAGGAGGAGGCGGAGCGCGTGAGGGAGAGAGCCTTGCGCCCTCACGCCCCTAGTCGCCGCAGGAGACGCCCTGGGCGTCGGGAATCGCAAGCAGATTCCCGGCCACCGTAGGCGCGGGCTTGCGGACGGCGAGCCATGGGTAGCTCGCCGTCCGGTAAGGACCAGGCCCGGGTCGACGGCGCGTTGTGTTCCACGCGCGCCTCAAAGAGATGTCAGCACAAAATGACGGGGTCCGATAGGGCCGACGCCTCAGGGTCGCGGGTTATTCCACAGAGAAAACCGTGGCCCTGGCACAGGCAACTGAAGGAACACGGTGGGTTTTAGTCAGTAAAAGTCTGACACGCCCTCCCGCTCCACCCAGAGCAGGAGCAGTCATTTGATGATTTCCCACCCAAAAAAAAAAAAAAGGGCTGTCAAACAAAAAAATAGTTAACCATTCATGTGTCGCGCCATTTTTGACAGATGAGTCACGAGTGTCATATTACTTTTTGGGTGGTCTGGCGCAAAATGGCGCGTATGATTAAAACGACGATATCTCCGTAAATATATACGGGAGGTGTTTAAAAGTTACGTTGTTAGAATAGTTATTAAATTACCTAACAGATTATGTACGGATAAGCCCAGTTTTGCCTTGCAATGTATTAGTAATTCTAGTTTGTATTCAGTGTAAGGGGTTTTTTCCCAGTTTCTTGTGTAAAGATCATTATAATTAAAAAAATAAACAGTTACGTTCCAAAGTTTTTATTTAATTTACATAAATATACACCGTTTTACAATATTCAAGTTAAAAAACACACTTTCTCATTCATTTTTCAAAAGATACAAGCTTCACAAAAACATGACATCATTTAGACGTCATAGAAACATACAAAAAAAGAGGTCTGTTCATTGTTCGATTGCGAGAATAGTCTCGGCCCAATCGCTTGGAATGTTATCTTAAATAAACAAATGCCTCAACTACTTATCGCTGACAGAGTCGCAGAGTCGTGTTAGAAGTGCTTTGTTTAAAAGTTTCGGCTATCCGAATGAACACTTGAAACTTGAGTGCTTTAAACATGCTCTCAAACATTGCATCATAGTTTTAGTTCTGTTCTGTTTGTTTTAAATATAAATACTGATGATACATTTTGAAGATATTTACAAGTTGATAAGCTCAATAAAAGGGCATGCTGCCATACAAAAAAATTACAGAAATCAACAACCAAAATTAACAATTTCAGTACAAACGCACAAGTAAATTGAACAAAAATGACATAAAAACGGATACGACATGTTTATACGGCAAATATTGTCACATCTGAACTCAACTCAAACGTATAACGATACATGCGCCGGATCGATCTATCGGATCGATCTGACACTCAACATATTATCGGATCGGTCGGATCGAATTGACACCTCAGGGGTACGCGCGTACTCCAGGAGTATGTGTACAGATAACCACATTTTTGACGCGTACTCGCGGAGTACGCTGTACAGTTTAGGGGTTAGAAAGGTTCAAAGGTTTGAAAAAATTCCATGGCGGTCCAAAACACCCTTGCCACCGGATAATTCAACACCTGATCCTCTTCGCCATCGTCGTCAGAGCCTGCGTCGCTTCCTGTAACAAATTATAGTTTTGAGTCTAGTGGACACCAGAAGTTTGGTGATGGCCCCATGGGAGTCATGGGAGGGTCATGGTCAGTACATACATACCGTAATTGAGGATGTGGGAGAAATCCTCATCTCTCAGGCACTGGCGAGGGCGACGAGGTGATGATGGTGGTGGTGGAGGACGAGGCTGAGGCGCTGATGCGGGTGCTGCCTCTGCACAATCCATGAACCTGAAACAAATGCAGGGTGGTAGTTCTTATAACTTTAGATTACTTTAGAAATAAATAGAAAGTCAAGTCAACGGTGGAGCAGACTAGAGTAGTCTGGTTGAACCAGACTACTCTAGTCTGCTCCACCATCAAGTCTCACCATCAAGTCAACGGTGGAGCAGACTAGAGTAGTCTGGTTGAACCAGACTACTCTAGTCTGCTCCACCATTGACCCACCCATTCAATGGTGGAGAAGACTTTAGATTGCTTTAGAAATAAATAGAAAGTCCGTAAGCTACTTACGCTGTCGGTGGCAAGGACAATGGAGGTGGGAGAGCCGCCGAAGATGATGGTGATGGCGGTCCCAACTTCATGAACCTGGAACAAAAGTAGTGTTGTAGAACCTATAAAAAAAACACAAAAAAAAAATACCCCTACAATTTTTTTATTACATAACCTCTTTATTTTACAGTCGGTTAAAAAAAATGGAATATCCACACATTTTGCTAATCTGCAAATCGCCGGGGCGTCAGATCGATCCTAAATCGATCCGTTTCGTTTTTATTTTTTTCAAATCAATTTTCGAAAGTTCCTTACGTTTTTAGATAAAACAAATGCATGAAATCAATATTACGTTAAATAAAGACGTACGTAGGCACAACAGATTGAACACAATAGTAGAATAATTAGTCGTAATACGGAATAATACAACGCCAACACGGGGCAAAATGGCGGGAAAATGGCTAACGGTGTTTTGTAAATCACAATTTACCTCCAAATTCTATAACTAATACACATTGTTAGCACTAAAAACTGTTTATTACTTACCGATCTATAGTAAAAGATACTCGTATTCGCTCCGTAGGGCTCCTGTGACACAAATTTACACTCGTAACACAATGGCTTGCGCGCGCTGCCGCTCTCGGATTTGCGCTGACGCATGCGTTCTGGAAATTTCTTTGTTATCCGTCTCAAAGCGTTCCGAGGCAGCGGCTATGCTATTATTAGCATGATTCGTTAATTATCTATGCTCTGAGCAAGTTTGAAAGCTTAAAGTATCGTTTTTCACTAAGAATTAACGACAACACCGACACGTGACGCTAGGATCGATTTAGGATCGATCTGACGCCCCGGGAAGTTTCAAGTGGATCGATTTCGGATCGATCCGACGCCTCAGCGGTTAAGTTGAGTCACTTTAGCCAATTTCAGAATGGAAAATCGTCATTTGACAGGATTAAACCAAATTATAGTGATTTTTTGTCTAGTTTAGAGGCATTTGTGACAAGAGAATCGGCACAAATGAATGCGTTTTTTCATTAAACTTCCTAACCAAATTCAAGAACAAAGCCTTAATAAATTTAAATCTTTTATAAAGCGGAAATTATGCCAGAAAGCCTATTATACTGTCCAAGACTATAATGAGGAAGAAGGCTTGGGATTGAGCTGCTCCAATAACTTTACACAGAAAATAGCATAAGCATAATCAGCCTATAACGTTCCCACTGCTGTGACACGTAATCCTCCACGCGGCCTCAGTGCGGATTGGTAGATGTCTTCGAATTTTTGGTTCTAGGACATGCCGGTTTCCTCACGATGTTTTCCTTCACTATTTTGAGAGCAGTGGTGATGAAATTATTTACCAACCAACCAAATAAACCAACTGGGTCGTAGTAGACGATTGATAGTTATACAATGAAATAAATTCGTCAAAAATATTTTTATCTTTCTGAAATATTTAAATAAATGTCTATGACAGTCATGCTGCAAATATGTTCAAAATATTCGTTTCATTATCTATCCAACAAGGTATAACAAGGGTATTATCAGAATTCTTAGAAAAAACTTTGGTGAAAGGCTCCCAGGTAGTAGTAAAAATAACAATAGCATTACCGTGATTTCGTTGAATTACTTGCTGCGCCTATTGTACATCATGGGATTGCGGTGCGTGCGAGCGGGATATCATACGACGTAAGCTATTGTGAGCGAGAAATAAAATCCCCCGCCATTTTGTTGTTATTCTCTTTGGTTAGTAGCAAAGAGTAATATAAGTTATATAGGATAAGAGAGCCCTCTCTACCCCCCCGACCCTTGCTCGATGAAGTGCCAGCCCGCGCCGTAGCTGAGCCTGTAGCTTTAAATTCCCCGAATAATAATAATCAACAAAATCTGATCCAGCCTGTCCCATCTTGCTGTCCTCCCGTCAGCGACGCCCTAAGCCGAGGTCCGTACCCCACAGGGGGTGCCCTTAGCGAGCGTTCGCTTAGTAATGTAAGTAGTTTTACGCCCCTGGCTGGAGGCTGGAGTCCGCTTAAGGCAGCCACAGGATAGTCCGGTTAAGTAGTCACGACCTCTCAAGGTCAACTACGAGATGCCATACCAAAAAAAAAAGAGAGCCCTCTCTCTTTCAAGTCCGCTTAAGCAGACGACAACCTCATAGGTTGACCTGCGAGATGCCAAACAAACAAGAGAGTCCTCTCTCGAATCTTTTATGCATGACAGTTTTATACGCCATCTGTATTTCTGAACAGGAACTAATTCCCAATCTATGGGTACTATAGATTGGAAGGATATTATAATTTTTATAGCTCTTTATGTTTTAAATGGATGGATAAATATGTAGTATGAAGAAAATAGCTTATCATTGACGTAGGTGATTTTCAAGGTAAAATAATGTTCTGGAAATTGGAATAAAACAAACTAGTTATAGCATATTTTATTTATGTATATTTTATTTTCTATTTAAAAAAAATTACACAGCTGAAAAAAATGAAGTACTCTGACTGGTTTTCTGAATAGTCTTAGTATCAGGACGGAGGAGTACTCTCAACTCAACTTCTATAAGGAGAATACCGTCGCGGTACATGCAATAGGTCGAATGTGAAAAAAAATGCAATTTTCCTTTTTGGCATGCAAGTATCCAAAACATGCTTCCGCAACGTTTGCAAAGACTCCTATGTCTACCGACCAATCAGAAGCGAGCATTTGAACTAGTTGCAATATGACCAATGACAGACGTCTTTGTTTTGGTTCCTGCAAATTGTCGTATGTCATTGTATTCCCGTGATGCGAGACGTCTTTTGTTGTTTTAAAGGTGAATTTACGAAATTAAACGTTATTGATTTGTTCTGTAAGTAATCAACTCTTTTTTTTATATAATTTAATCTAACAGACAGTAATATTACGTTATTTTTAAATCATAACAAAGAAGTAAATTTCTAACATAATAGTAACCTCAAATTTTTTTTTCTTTTCGAGTTCTTACTTATACTTATAGGGGGACTCTACGAAAAAATTCGTTGATGCGGCAGGTGCTCAGGTACAATCAGCGACAGCAGAACCCGTCGTAGAACAGCATAATATTAGAGAGCAACAATGGCTTACACATCCATCGGAAGCCGAACTTACGCCCAATGAGTTTCATGGTATAATGGAGTACACAACACAGACTCATCCTGTAGAAATTGAAAGACACGATGAAATCACGCAAAATCAATTAGATACTGATTTTAGTTCAGGATCGGATGAATTGCATGCCCCACCTGAAAGTGAGTATGACACTGATGTACAAGCAGATGATTCTGTTGGATCAGTGGTTGAAATTTCAACTCAAGATGGCTCGGTGGCTAATGAAACGACACAACAACAGCCGCAATCGATATCGGACACAGATCAAAATACTCCAGATCAAGAACAACCAAAACCAAGAAAGCGTAAAGGTCAAGTTAACATAAATGAGTGGAAGAGATTGAAAAATGCTAAGTTAAGATTAGAGGGGAAGTCTTATCTTGGATTTGAAAAACAGGAAAGTGGGAAATACAAGCAAACTAAAATCAAAGAAGCTAAATGCCTAGGTCCAAGATGTAATGGGCATCCACAGCCGACAACAGTTAAAGGAGGCCCAAGACAAGATTTCAAATGCGGTACGATGAGTGAGGATGATCGAAAGTCAATACATTCACACTTTTGGAATCTGACATCTTGGGAGGCTAAAAAGGTTTACGTCACTGCATGTGTATTGCAGGCACGTCCAAAGTATAGAAGAAAGACTACTGATGTTACCACTTCAAGAAAAAACACTGGATTTACATTCTACTTGACTGTAAAAGAAAATGGAGATGATGTGAAGAAACGTGTATGCCGATTATCAACACTTTAAATATTGGTGAGAAGACTGTGCGCACGTGGATTTTATCAGACCAACCCAGTACAAGCCAAGAAAACGAAGAACATCAAGCTCAGACCCCACGACAAAGATCAAACATCGTTAAGACTCTGGAGGAATTCCTGAATTCACTGCCCAAAGTAGAAAGCCATTATTGTCGAGCATCATCCAGTAAACTTTACGTTGAGCCCTTTTGGTCTAGTTTAAGAGATATGTACCGCTTTTATAAAGATGAGTGTCAAACACAAAATAAAATTGCATCATCCTGGAAAACCTTCTACAATACTTTGAAAGCTATGAACTTAGATCTTTATATTCCGAAAAAGGATCAACGTAATACATGTACACAGTATAAGATAGGAACATGCGATGAGGAAATATTCTGGAAACATGAGCAAAAGAAACAATCAGCAAGAGAAGAGAAAACAAGAGACAAAGAACAATCCATTAATTGTCCTAATACGGAAACCTATACCGTAGATCTACAGGCTGTGCTATTGGCTCCAAGACTAAATGCAAGTGTAAATTACTACAAGACTAAATTGAAGGTCCACAATGAGACATTCCTTAACTTAAGTACTAAAGATGCCGTATGCTATGTTTGGCACGAAGCTGTGGCAGGGATTGAAAGTGATGTATTTGCATCAATTTATACAGACTTTTTACAAAAGACAATAGAAAAAAGCACACCCCGAAAAAATTACGATTTGGAGTGATGGATGTGGATATCAGAACCGAAATATCAAACTTTCTAATGCATTGCTAGAATTGAGCATTAAAACAAACGTAATAATAGAACAAAAATACTTGGAATTTGGACACACCTTCATGGAAGTGGACTCCATTCATTCTACTATTGAGCAGAAATTGCGCAATCGAAGAGAAGTCTATACATCAGCAGATTACATTCCAATAATTCAAGCTGCAAGACAACGTCCGCGTCCTTATGAAACAATTTACTGTAGTAGTGATGATTTTTATACATTTCAGCCAGTATACTACAAAAGTATTCGCCCTGGCAATAAAGTTGGCGATCCCTGTGTTAACGATGTGGTTGCTTTTCAGTATACCCCTAATGGCATTATTCGTTACAAACTGTGCTTCCAAGACGAATGGGCTCAATTACCTGTACGACCAAAGCGTCTGGAATCACTGCCAGATCATCCCAAACTGTACACAGGACCAATTCCAATTGAAACTTCGAAATATACGCACTTGCAAGAACTAAAACAATTGATTCCACAAGATTATCGTCAATTCTATGAGGGCTTACTCCGCAAAATTTTTTATTTTAACATAATAAATAAAAACATTAATATTTACATGATTTTCTTTTTTTCTGTTTTTATATCAGTTTTACCTATGTCATCAAAATGGTTTTTGATACAGACGCAATATGTCCTTTGTCAACTTTTCACAAAAACTGTAAAGTCAATAACCACTTTTGTACCATGTTATGATTTCATACCCAATTTTAATACAAAATGCATCATCACAAATTTTATTTATCTAACACAACATAAAATAATCAGTTTTTAGTCTTTCCTGTAAAGTGGTACCTAACTCACATTCGACCTATTGCATGTAACACTCGGAAAACCACAAAAATTACACAAAATATGAGGAAGCAAAACAAACGCAGACGCACGTTCCGGCAGCCATATTACGTGTGTTTCAGTGTGCGTGTCCGTACGTGTGTTCAATAGACGAAGCACCAACTACAAGTAGCACAGTAAATAATTATTTTATTTAGGTGTAATATAAAATGTTCTTTATTTTATGAGAAATCCATAAAATTTGATTGTTAATAAAAAAATTATCTTGTTTTATTGTGACAGTAGCGACACCTATCGGCACTTTTTTGATACTTCTGAAGACGTTTCCCAGTTCAGCAATGTAGATGGCCCTACACTCTTTGCAATGTGCTTAATGTTCTATGTGTCCCCCCCCTGGTTAGTAGAAATCGAGACGCAAACTACACTTGGCGTGCCTTCTGTTCGGTGTAGTTAAATACCAAAAACCGGACTATCTGTACGACAAGTTAAGTTGGATAGCGAGTAGACGAGAATATGGGAGAAGGCAATGCTCGCAGCAACTCTCTACCCAGTCGCATAGTACAGCCGCTTTTACAGGTAGCTTCCGTTATGCGGCTTCCAAAGCGTGGAATAACCTGCCACCACGTATTCGAGCAATTACCACGATCGACACATTTAGAAGACGCCTACGACAATACGTCATTGAAGCACAACGGAAGCTAGACATGGCCAACTTAAATGTTTCAATAATATGATCCTTAATAATTAATTATTTACAACAGTCCTTTTGTTGCTTTTGTAAACATACCATTTTTTCTTTCTTTTCATGAACACCACTATATTATTATGTATAATTATTTTAAACAATCATCTATTGTGTTTTATTATTACTATATTATTATTATACACATATCTACCGTTATTTTATTTAAATATTTAAACACACGCTAAAAACTGATTTACATCCGTAAGACGTCCTCGTTGGGTCTAGTTTAAAACCAGCGTCAGGCACTTAGTTGTCTAGCATTTAAGCTGAACTGGGCCTATTTGGCGCAGCCGTGAGGCACACAATACTATTCTTCTGTTTTATTTTGTTTTGTGTGCCTTAACCTGGGTCAAATAAATTTATTTTCTTTCTTTCTTTACAACGAACCTCATCCAATAACATCTGTTGATGTTTTGAGGCGGAGAATAATCGATACGGCAAATGAAATTCGAAGGGGTTTAACAACTGGTGTAGTAAAAAGTAGATTAAGACACAGAATGAGAGTACGTGTGCGAAACAGAGGTGGTCACGTGGAACATGAATTGTAATTGTAGACTTTCTATAAAAATGATAATAAACGTAATTTTGTAACTATTTTGTCTTCTGAGCCAAGAGATAAATTTGACGCTTAAGTAACGAAATTATCGTTATTAGAATAAAGCAACTTATCTACTACACAAAAATCGCAAATATAAATGAATAAGACGAAAAACACAAAAAAAATGGCCAATAGACAAAAATCGGCAATTTAAAAAAATAAACTTCAAAGACCAATATCTTCAAAACGGTTAAGTTTGGGGTACGTGTTCCATAGTCAAATCATTCAGGAATGGTGGAAACTATACCTCTTTAAGGATCTAGGTCGACTTAACCTGTAGCCCTGTATAGTAAAGAAGTCAAAACTGTACATTGAGTATTTTTGAAAAACTTGTTGCTACGAAGTGTGGGAAGTTAATGCTGACCATATTGATTTTAGAATTATAATTTATTTACTGAAATTTCTCGCACAAATGCGGCCTTCCTCCTACAAGTAACAAGCCAAACCGTGACACAATGATTTTCTATGTTAAAAATATGTTTAACGATAAACATAGTTCTGGTACAAATTAAGTTACACTCATTTATGTTTTTTTTTTAACGTTGCCCCACACTAGGAATTACTCAGGTATCGTGGGTGCGTTCACAAACATGAAAACTCACATACACAAGACACCCAGACCCGGAACAACTATTTGTAGGTCATACGATTTGTCCCGTGCGGGAATCGAACCCGCGACACGCAGCGCAGCAGCCGATCGCTCAACCACTGCGCCAACCGTGAAAATAATAAAAATTTAATTTGATTGAATATGACAAGATTGAAAATGATTTATTTATATATAAAAGAGGTGCATGGTCAGTAAAGAATGAGTCTAGAACCAGCGCCGTCGAACACTTCTCTGATTTAAGAAAGACATGATCCAGACAGTTGTCAATACGTGTCGAGAAGAGGTGGCCTGGCAGAAGCCCATAAAATGCCAATATATTTAAATACTCTTCAGAGTTTGTATCACAATTTCCTGGACGAATATTAATGTTTAAAACACCAATCACCGCCACTGTTTTCACCGATGATAGGGAAGTCAGTGGGTCATTTAAGAAGGTGACGAAACGTTCGGTTCAGTAATCTTATACTTTAACTCGGAACGAAAATAGAATAAAACAACGTCGTTTTGGTTACTAAATGTAGACTTTGCTGAGGCAAAGCATTCCAAAACAGGGATGTCAGAAACTTTACTGAACCAGCACTCCGAAAGAACAACTACATCACACTTAACATCCATGGAGTGTATGAGAACATCAAATTACCGGAACTTTGATGGCCTAAATGTCCTCAAACTTCGAATGTTTACATGCAAAGTGTTTAGCGTTTGTTTGGAGGATTGCAAGTGCTGTAAGCATTGGTCTGGCGAGCACACGAATGATCGAGATACATTTAGAGATTCTACAGAATCCATAAACTTATTTAAATTATCTACAAGTATGGTAAAAGATAACTAGGGTGCTAGTAAAAGGAACAATGACAACAGTTAGGGTTAATAAAAATAGTGTTTTACCTGTGGTTTGAGAAAAAGGTTTATTCAAACAGCTAATGTGAGTGACCTTCAGAATGGTTGAGCTGAATGGTGCTGATCCATGCGTCATGTTCGTGAACGGGCGCCGTCAGTTGGGACTGGTCATCTCTTAGCTGCCACGGCTTATTTTAATAATTAATTAGCTGGATTGTTTTTAATTATGTTTTGATGCACTCTGGACGCTTTTAACGTGTACGGTTTTTTGTACATCGTTCTCACTTATAGTGTCAACATTAATCGATGTAACTAAGATATATGTAAAAACATTATTATTTAAAAGAGTGTCCATGGAGTTTCTTGCCCGTTCTTCTCCATAGGTACCTACTACGCTTTGGAATGGGCAACTAGCTTCATATTTCTGACTGACCGACTCCTTGACAATTCAAAAGTGCCTGTAAATGGTTTAATTGAAATTAATGATTTGAGTTTTAGTTTGAGTTTGACAGGAATGTAAGTTGATGTAAGTTGGGTACGCCGCGTATAAGGTATATGTGTTAGAATTTCAAAAGCGCTAGATGTATATTTCCATAAAATTATATAAACTAAAGAGAAGCATGCTTAATGTAAAACTGTGATTATAAATAAAGTGGAAGATAGTAATCATTACAGAGGAATAGTCATTATATCAGAATATCTTCAACATTTAGGGTCTTCAAGTCCGATTCATTATTAATGCAGTGTGCGGATTGTCCTTCCTTCTTGCGCACAAAGACCTTTCCATCTGCGGCCTAGCAGAAAGAATAGCCATTTGTTTTGGAAAAATCTCAAGCTAAGAAGTACAGACGTTTATCCCTATAAGTGAGATATTCCGATATCTAAACAGGGACATAAGGGCCATTTATTTGTATTTTAGCAGTTGACAGGTTTTTGTCTTTGTTGGCTGATTTAATTGAGTGAACTACCTTTTGGTGGTTTTGGGTGGTGGAGTTTGGTTGAAATGCATGATTTTTCTATATAAATGATAGGTCAAGTTAAGACACAAATATGTAAAACACAAAAAATAAAACCTATGAGTGAGAAGCGAACTCAGAGTTAGCAGATTACGCCCTCAGTCCTCAAGTAATGGACCACTGGAACACGTGGTACAAGGTAGTACAATTTTTAAAAGGTCTTTTGAGTATATGCGACCCTAGTACTTTTTTCATGAAATCAACAAATACGTTTTATAGCACTACGAGTAAATGAAAAACAGAACTAGCAAAGTTAATGAAATTTATATGGGACCAGCCCGAAGACATACCAAATCCAATTAAAAAAGAATTTTCGAAATCACATCACAAAAAACAAACAAACTGAAAACCTCCGCCTTTTTTAAATCTATAAATATTATAAAAGAGGAAACGTTTGATTGTTTGTTTGGCTCTGAAACTACTGGACCGATTTGAAAAATTTTTGGAGATATGAGGAACAGGGTGTAAAGTTCACTCATACTCTTGGAAAAGGGAGGATGCAGGATTGATGCGTTAGTTCGCATGTGGCGGTGTAGATGCCGCCACAAATTGTTCTACCATTAGAAACCGAAATAATGTCTGATGAACAGAGGCTACTTTTTTTTTCGGAATCCACGCTGACGAAGTCGCGGGTGAAGTGTTAGTCGGTTATAAAAGCAATCAGTTTAATGACAAAATAGTTCTGTCAAGTCTACCGTCCTTTATCCTTTCTACCCATGGAATAGCCCTCAACATTTACACAACGACAGATAAGTATCAGCCAATTTTTTCAATCTAAAGGGTCATTTTACACAAGGTGATTTGCTTGCCCTCAAGAGACTAAGTTAAAGATGGAAAGATAAACAAAATATTCTTTATTGTAAACCAAAAGATACATCGAAACACCAAACATCTGTGTAAGTCTCGTATCTCTTCTATTCTCAAGGTTCTTTCTCGTTAAAGTTTCGATTTTTTTCGAGGAAATTCTATATTCATTCTCCAAATCCTCACCATCACTTCATATCAAACAGTTTTATGTCGAGTAGGTAATTTCACTTGGGTTACCAATACTTAGTTATCAGAACTCGAGTACAGAAAAGGGCTATAAAAAATGTTCACCAACATTTTTACATAACCTTTGATCTTTAATACTTACGTAGGTACTTGCAAATACATGCGTCTATCAAATACTCGTAATATTAGCCACTTGACCTTTTCATAAGTATCAATTTTACGTACGAATGAATCAGAATGAATTCGCTTTACCTTAAAGTAAGTACCTACAATAATAACGCACGTGAGCTATCGAATTCACCTAATGTAAATACTGAATGGTATTGGACCACTCATGGTGTCAGGAGTGAGTAGGAAAGTGTTTATTTATGCCATGTTTAGTTTACATAATAGGTCCGACGGAGAGGATAGGTTTTTGTCGGTGACCGATCTTTAACTAAACTCTTGACAATCTAAGAAGTCAGATTTGTCGGTTTTTCGATTACTCATTATACATGCCGTGAAACTTAGAAAACCTGCATGAAATCTAAAAATCTTATTTATAATTTCTAATTCACTACCATGCACTATAAGAAAGATTATCATTAGTAAACACCAAGCTTAACTTTGAATTAAAAATGCACTCAAAAACACGAAGTAGTCGTTGAATAATATTCCGACAGGTTTTTATTTACAATGGTCATGTCTTTGGGTTCCTTGTCGTAGTTTAGTGACCAAGATAAGCCGTTTTTGACAGAATTAAATTAATGTTCTGTTAAATTGATACTTTTACAAACATAACATTTAGGAAAAGGGAGAAATGTATAATTATTATTGTATTATTTAATTTAAGCATAAAAACAAAATCTGATCACAAATATCTTTAGCTATATTTTGATATTTGGCTAGACAGGTAATGGTTTAGTTAAAAAAAAGCTCCGCTATACTAGAAGTTTTTGTGCCCTATTTTCTGACTCGGCTACCTTACCTTTGGACTGTTTCTGTTAAATTAGTTGAGCTTGGCTTGCTAATTCCGGACTTTCATTAAGCATTACGTGATGTTGGTGTTATCATGTGAACTCGTCAACGTGTCCAAAAGAGGACGCATTCTCAACAGCCAGTCTCCTGACTTGGTTTTGAAGTGGCACGACTACTTTGAAGGAGATTCAGCAAAAAGAGGGCCTCTTTTAGAAGTTACCCAAGTAAAAGCGCTTGGAAGTGGAACAAAAGAGAAAAAGCAAGAGCCTTCTGGTTGATGGCCTACCAGAGCGAGGCAAATCTTCCATTACAACTCGATGCTTTTGAACGTTTTGTACCATTCATCAGTTCGTGTTTTTGATAAAGTCGATTCACCGTAAGCCTTCTGAAACTGAACACAGAATTCCATTGATTGCCAATGAAATTTCGTGTTCAAAATTTAAGACAAACTCTTTATTCGGTGTTTTTGTCCATTATGAAATTCCCAATACACACTTAATTTAAATAACAGATGCAACTCAAACACCGCGCCAAAATGGAAAACATGTGTGCCAACTGAACAACGAAAAAAAAAAGAATATGAACGAGAGAACGTTTAATTATTCTGTAAGCTTTTGCCTTTGTCCAGCCATATTCTGTTAAGCTTTTCTTGATATAAATAAATGTTACCGTAAAAGTATGTTTGGTAATATTGTACGTAGTATTTCTTGGTAAGCTTTGCGTTCCTTTCTTGTTTATTTTTCCGCAAAACGTAACATCACGACTCTATTCCCCAAAGGGAAAGACAGTGGCGCTGGCAGTTTAATTGTGTTTAGGCGTTATATTATAAAAGCTGTTGCTCGCGACTTCGTCTGCGATACAGCCTGAAAAGTAGCCTATGTCAATACCCTGGTCATGGTCTATCTGTTCAGCCGTTTTAGCGTGAAAGCGAAACAAACTTACTTTCGCTTTATTAAGTATATCAGTCAAGATTATGTTTACTCGGAGATTATAATCTATATCTACTAAGCTTGTTTCTTGGCCTACCGTAAAACGGGGTAAATAGGGATGCAGGGGTGATTGCAACGAAACTTTAAAAGGGATTTTAACTTTGAAATAATAATGTTTGACTTTTAGCTTATTGTTTACATTTTCATACAGGTATGGTCCAATTCGAGAGAAAGCCTTATTGCCAAATTTAAGTTTGCAGAAAACTCTGTTCCACTTTTGTTTTCTGCGTGAGCGCTGATCCGTTAGCTCTGTAGCAGCTGCACTCTTATGAAATTTAAGTAGCACTGATAAAATGTACAGTTGGCGCACCGTAAACACTCACGTTTTTCGATATAACATATCAGTGGGTTATCGGAGTCCTAATCCTTGAGAGACCTTAAAGATAGCTCTTTGTGCACGTTCAGCAGTAATTATATAACTTTTACCAGCGAAACCCTAAGTTATTATGCAGTAACTAAGCACAAACTGGCATAAAGCCAGGTAAGTCATCTTTAGAGTATCTTTGTCAGCTATAGATCGCAGTTTTTTAAATATGTACAAAAGCTTCCTGACACGTGAAGTAACCGATTGAATTTGCTTTGCCCATGTCAGGTGTTGGTCAATGCTAATACTCGTACCAAGATACTTAGTACTATTAACTTGTTCAAAAACAGGGCAGCAGCAGCTACCCATTACACTATAATTGCATTGGTGGGATTTGAGTTCAAGTTGTTTAGGGGCAGCTGTTTTTATGCTTATAGAAAAAATTACCACCTTGGTTTTTTGAACATTAAGGGTGAGCAGATTGTGTTGCAGCCATCTGGTAACCCTCTGCATTCCAGCCTCTGCGGCACTGCAGGTTTCCTTCCAAGAGTCGCCATGGAAATTAATAGCTTTGTCATCAGCGTACGCAGTTATTAGCGCGTTGTCCAAATAGAGTGAGCAGACACCATTAACGTGCAGAAGAAACAAGGTGGGGGCAAGGACACTACCTTGGGGCACTCCATATGCCACGTTTGCAAAGGTACTAATAGCTCTATTCGGTCTTCGCTCTCGGTCGGTCAGCATCTCAACTCAATTCTCATTCTTGCAGGATTCGGTCGGTCGGGTTCGGGTAGCATCGTCATTCGTCGGCTATTCTCTCTCGTTCTCATTCACAGACAAAGAACATAACTGACAAACAATCAGTGACTGTTTACAATTTCTCGTTCTCGTTCGCACAAACGATCGCGCGGTTTACTATGTACGAGATCGAAAAGAGCTATTAGACCTAATAGACCGATTACGAGTCAGCGTTCGGAAACGTTTCTTCTAGTACAGTACGAAGATACGGTTCCTATTCGTTCATCGTTCACGAACTACACAAGGCTACATTACAGCTATAGCGGCAGGCTGCGGCTTCCTAACGAAATGTTGGTATACCCCGCGAATAGGTTTTCAGTTTCGTCGTATCTTGGGCTGTCGAAAGGTTAGACAGCTGATTGATTGATTGTGTAAAATCGTGAATCCGTCATCGATCTGTCAGCAGCTAGTGTCATTCAGGGCGCATTCCGAATTGATTGACTGTAATCGATTTAAACGCGCTTACACCCGTTCCGAGTCTGCGTGAGCGCGATAACGATGTCCCGTGAATCGTCATAGATGACGTCATGACAAACGCCATCTTGCGATAACGCCATGTTGCGATAACGCCGACCATGCCCTTTAATAATATCACTGTGAACGAATTGTTGACCGCTCTCATCTGTCATAATCGTGATAAATAAATCGGAACGCAAATAATCGATGTGAGCGCTGTCACGGATTATGGTCTCACTCGGAATGCGGCCTCAGTCAACCGGTCTGTAAAAAAGTAATTTTGAAGATGACAGCTGGTACTAGTTCATTGATTTATCGATTGATCTTGCAGCGAAATAACTCAGAAACACAGATTTATAGCAGAAAGCCTGATTATTTATATCTTAATCAATCGAAATGAAGCACGTTTTTTGCATAATTAGGCGAAATACATTAATTTTACAAATTAATTCTATCACGAATTTTTTTGACAACCGGCTGACAATATTGCCAGTCCCTATTGATCAATTTGATCACAACCAGATGTTGCCAAATATTTTGCACATAACTGCCATTTTGACCTCTATTGCCCAATGTTAATGCCCAGTTTACACAAGCGGTAAATTCGGTCTGTCTCATTATACGAGGAAACGACTATTCTAATGGTCCAAACAAGGATCATGGTTGTTTAACGCAAAGTGAACTGACATTTCGACAACCGGTAAGACTGAGCGTTACTAAAACAAACATGAAAATCTATTAGCAATTTAAGACCGTTGGTCAATGTCTTTTTGCAGGGAAAATTCATTAACTGATACAGAGAAGGAATTACGTTGAAGCAAATGCTTTCATTGTACGCTTGCTATTTGTATTGGCTATTTCAGACAAATAGGCTTCGTTTTTCAGGCTTTGAATGTTTTTATTCCAATTAAGTCAGTGTCATAATTCTAACGTTAATATTTCATATGCGAAAACTAATTAAGTTTGTTTGCTTGGTACGATTTCACGCTAAAACGTCACTGAGGCGTCGAACCAATCCGAAATCGATCCATTTAAAAATCCCCAAAGCATCAGACCAATCCAAGATGACTCCACGTGACACATGTCGGTTTTGACGTTAATTCTTAGTGATGAACGATACTTTAATTAAATATGATGCTAAGTTTTAGTTCATTATTTACTTTTCCATCAGACAGATGACATCAACACACTTTATTTTTCACCCACTTTCATTTAAGAATTTGTTTATAAGTGTTACAAAGCATTCAACGTAAGCTATCATTGGCTTTGTTACATCATTTAAACTATTTTTCAGTTCACTTTACTCATAGAATTAACACACAACAGAACAACTGACGTTACTTTATTATTAACGACGCCATTGGTAACTTCGTGTTGTTTAAATTGAAATAATAATCCAACTCTTCGACCTATCGTAAAGAACGTAAATCATGAGGATTATATCAGTTCCATTCAAGTTATGAAGTTTTTTTTTTATTATTATTTCCAAACATATCCATTCCATTCCATTAATTTTTATTTTGTACTAACAAATATGAATATAATCGTAAGATCTGAAATAAATGATTTATTATTAATATTCCAATGAGGATTCCTCAATGAGGTAGGGATAAAAAAACTACTACATGGAAGTTAGGATAACTTTATGTCAACATTTTGATAAGTCGTTGTCGCCGGAAGTTAAATGTTACCAATATGGAAACCTAAAAAACATATCTACACTTGGGAACAAATAAATCGAGCCACTACCTTTTTCCACGTAAAATGGTAAATATTTTTGGGAATATGGAACGTATCAATTCGAACTATATATCGCCTAAAAGTTAAGTTAATAACCTTAACAATGAGGGTAAATTATTGAATAATAACCTTATTGAATGATAAATTATTGGCTCTGCAAGAAAAATGGTAATTTTGATAGAAAATTTAGTAGGGCTAAAACAGTCCATAAAAACAATAAAAAACAAAATTATTGCAAAAAAATATATTCTTAATAACTGGTATTACCCCCCCGTGCCCTGATGCATTCTTGTAGCCTATTAGTCATCGATCTGATCAGAGTTACGATGACATATTGTGGTATGTTCTCCCACTCTTCAAGCACAGCGACTTTAAGCTCGGGAATGGATGAAACAGCGGGAACCCTGGCTCGGACTCTCCGTTTTAGCTCGTCCCATAGGTGTTCGATCGGGTTCAAATCGGGACTTCGTGCTGGCCATACCATTTGTTGAATCCCGATCGCAGACAAGTATTCCGTAACGATCTGCGCGCTATGAGGTCTCGCATTGTCATGCATAAACAAGAAATTTTCTCCGACAAAACCAGCATACGGCATTACGTGGTCTTCAAGAATGTCAGTTATGTATCGGTCAGCTGTTAATCCACGTCTACCACTGCCATCGTTGGCGGGGTCGACGAAGACAAGTTCCGTTTTTCCGTCTAGAGAAATTCCTCCCCACACCATACAAGAACCACCACCAAAACTCACAGTTTCTCGAATGCAACATTGGGCAAATCTTTCACCAGGACGTCTATACACTCGGTTTCTCCCGTCATTGCTAAAAAGACAGATTCTTGACTCGTCAGAAAGCAAAACTGACCTCCAGTCTTCTAACGTCCAATTAATGTGTTCTCGAGCAAACTCCAAGCGAGATCGGCGATGAGCTACAGTCAATTTTGGGCCAGTTGCTGGTTTGTGTGATGTTAAATTTCGTTCCTTTAGTCTTCGTCTCACTGTCCACCTACTGATTGCGACACCTCGAACGTCACGTAACGCTTGCTGTAGCTGAACAGCATTAAGTCCACGGTCGCGCAACGAATTGGTTGCAATAAAGCGGTCGTCACGTTCTGTTGTTGCCCGTGGTCGGCCAGTTCCAGGTCGCCGAACAAAAGCACCAGTCTCCAGATACCTGCGGTATACCCGCTGTACCTTTGAACGACTCAAATGAAGTCTGCGTGCCACTTCACGTTGTCCGTGTCCAACCTCAAGTAAAGCTACAACTTGGGCAGCTTCCGTCGGTGTAGTATCCATTTTATCAGGTTATTTTGATTACACAGACACAGATAAAGACAACAATAACAATTAATATGGGTATGATTAACAAAAACCTCAAATTTAATATTTTCTTAACAGAGTACAATAAAAATGTCATAAGCAAATTAAATGCGATAATTTTATTCTACCCTTTAAACTTTAATTAAAATGAAATTTTGACAACTAACTACCCTCATTGTAAAGGTTATTAAATACCCTTTTAGGCGATATATGTTTCGAATCGATGCGTTCCATAATACCAAAAATAATAACCATAATGCGTGAAAAAGGAAGTGGCTCGATTTATTTGCTCCCAAGTGTATTTTTGTCGAATGGCAAGTTGGAGGTTTTGCCCTAGTAGGCATTTCATTCCGTCCATACAAAGTTGACCGGTACTGGCCCCCGCCACGCCAGTGGACTCTCGAACCTTTTTTCAGTATTTCTACCACTATGGGCTCTGCCCTACCGAAATGCACGGATTTTTCTACGATTTCAGACAATACATGGCAATTATCCCGATTTTTTTACCGATTTGACAATTAAAAGCCAATAACCACGCGGTTTCCCTTGAAAAATAGTCCATTATACTTAAAAAAAGAAACAGTTATGTTCCAAAGTTTTTGTTTAATTTACACAATATTCCCTAAAAAAACACTTTCTCATTAATTTTTCAAAAGATACAAGCTTCACAAAAACATGACATCATTTAGACGTCATAAAAACATACGAACAAAAAGGTCTGTTCATTGTTCGATTGCGAGAATAGTCTCGGCCCAATCGCTTGGAATGTTATCTTAAATAAATAAATGACTCAACTACTTATCGCTGACAGAGTCGCAGCTGTTAGAAGTGCTTTGTTTAAAAGTTTCGGCTATCCGAATGAACACTTGAAACTTGAGTGCTTTAAACATGCTCTCAAACATTGCATCATAGTTTTAGTTCTGTTCTGTTTCTTTTAAATATAAATACTGATTCTCCATTTTGAAGATATTTACAAGTCGATAAGCACAATAAAAAGGCATGCTGCCATACAAAAAAATTACAGAAATCAAGAACAAAGATTAACAATTTTACTACAAAATATACAAGTACATTGAACAAGGATGACATAAAAATGGATCCAGCAAATATTGTCACATCTGAACTCGAAAACATGTAAAAAAGATTTGATGTACTTGTACACATTCTTTTGATTTAAATGTATTTATTAATGAATTTATGTATTTGATATGTAAAAAAAAGACAAAAAAACAAGAACATTGCAGTAGACGAGAATCTATTGGAAAACGAAAATGAAAACTGCATACAAAGGCGTCATCCACCTCCACCACCTCGTCAGAAGAAGAACCACTAGCTAAACACTCTACACGGTTATGTAAAAAAAAAAAATGCAGAAGTACCTGGACATCAAAGGATACAATGATGGATGAACAATAACACTATTCGCGCTGTCAACGAACAAAGGTGTGGTGCAAAAAATATATAAACAATATATAGATGCATTAAAAGAAATACATTAAGATATAAAATTATGGCTGGGAATGGAAAAGGGCGAAACAGGGATCTAGGCACAGAGCTTTGCGGCAGCCAACACATTCCCGTATCGTCTCCTTTCTACAGGAGACGCATTTCCGCCGCCTGTGTTGATGAGCACCCATCGGAAGGAATTCCAAACGATGGATGGCTTCAACACGTGGCGGCAGTACGGGCATGATGACTACCGCAGGAGAGACGGGTTGGTGACGGCGGAGAAGTGATTTTATGAGGTTCATACGGAATTGGCGGTGATCAAGGATAGAAGAAGTGTGGTGATAGATGATATAGGAGTTTAAAACGGAGACGTTAAGAAGTCTCCGGAATATTTTTTTATACCACACCTGTGTTCGTTTCCACTCGACCGGGAACATGGCCAGCAGCTGGTCTTTTTTATCCACCCCACCCATCATGATATTATAATCACATATCAAGATGGGTTTGGTGGATCCTCGCTGTGTTGACTGGGCGATGCCATGGTATGTTGAGATCATAGCAACCCTGTTGGCGTCTCTCCATACCATGACATCGACGTCACCCGAGGAAAGACCAACGATCTGACCTGGGGTCATGTCCCGCTTGTTGAACCTGTGCAGGGCCTGCGGAACGAACTTACGATCGGTCCGCAGGGTACCTACACAGTCAAAGCCCAAGGACTTAAGTCGTCGAGCGAGACATGGCGAATTGTAGTAATTGTCCATCCACAATGTGTAGCCTTTGTACTCCAGGCCATTGACAAGACGTAAAACTATTGACGGTGTAGACGCCTCTAGCGGATCTTCGTTCTGCTGCGGTAGAGAGCGGTTCTTCTTATGAGCGTGAACCTCAAACCGCCATAGGTAGCCGGTTTGAGATTCACACATTTCGTAAGTTTTGATGCCTTTGTTTGCAGCTTTATTTGGAATAAGCTGGCCGACGTCCAGCCAGCCCTTCGACATCAATAGACTCTCGTCTAGTGCAATGTTTTGCGCTGGATTGTACAATGCCTGGAATTTCGTGTTCAGATGTGACAATATTGGCTGTATTTTAAAAAGACGTGCTTCGGAGCTACCCAGTTCTTGTGCACACATGTCGTCATTGTTAGCAAAATGTAAACATTTGTTTAAAAGGATATATCTATTGACAGACATGTGTGCGCTAAAACCGGGAGTATAGAATAAGTCAGGGGTGGCACCCCAGTACTCCTTCATATTCGCCTTAACCACAATCCCCATCCCAAGAGTCAAAGCAAAGTATACATACAGCTCATCGGCCGTGGTGTCCACCCACTGGCCGATGCGACTGCTGGGATGGAGATTGTTGCTAGCCAGCAATTGGGATGCCACCTGCTGAGCATATCTATTTGTCTCCGAGGCAATGTACTCCATAATTTGCCGATCCCATATGTCAACGAAAATGTCATAAGGGTCGTCACGAGGAATTGTCGGACCTACATTTATTTGGGAGAACGGTTCCCTCCTCGATTCAGGTAGAATCGGGGAATTCGGAAACTCTCTCCAGTCAAAATCAGTCCACCTCCAAGGCTGGTCCGTTGCCGTTAGAGGGACATCGGCGGGCTCAGCGTCACCGCCGGCCGCAACGTCATCCAGCTTAGCTTTGTCGCCGCTGGCAGCAATGACCCCGCCAGCCGCAGCGTCAGCGGAGAGCGCAGAATCAGTAGCGGGCGCATCACGCGGAAAGTCCTCGTCCAAGGGTGTTTCCATGGCAGCCCAAAACACCCTTGCCACCGGATACTTCAACTCCTGATCCTCTTCGGCATCATCGTCAGAGCCTGAATCGCTTCCTGTAACAAATGATAGATCGGTTTTAAATCTGGTGGACACCAGAAGTTTGGTGATGGCCCCGTAGGAGTCATAGGAGGGTCATGGTCAGTAGGTACTTACCGTATTTGAGGATGCGGGGATCCTCATCTTTAAGGCCCTGGCGAGGGCGACGAGGTGGTAGTGGTGAAGGACGTGGCTGAGGCGGTGATGCGGGCGCTGCCTCTGCACAATCCAGTAACCTGAAACAAATGCAGGTTGGTAGTACCTATAATATTAGATTCCATCAAAATAAATAGAAAAGTCCGTGAGCTACTTACGCTGTCGGCGGCAAGGACAATAGATATGGGGGAGCCACCGAAGATGATGGTGATGGCGGCCCCAACTCCATGCACCTGGAACATAAGTAGTGTTGTAGTACCTATGTATAACTTAAGAAAAGAAAAGTCCGTATGCGACTTACGCTGCGCGCGATGGCGCCGGGTTGCATGCTGGTGGTGGTGGCGCCCAGCAGCAGTTTCGCCAGTCGCTTCCACCTCGCACGCGCACTTCCCTAGCGCGTCGCGGTCCTCGCGTGCGAGGACGTTTTGACTCACTTAAACAATCAAAAATAAAAAATACATGTAACACAAACAAACATGCAAACAAGTTTTTAAGCAATATGCAAAAAAACATACATAAATCCATACCCTTATAAAATTTTATTTACATAACCTTCTTATTTTACAGTCGGTTAAAAACTGTAATGATCCAAATGTAGTGAAGCCATATCCACACATTTCGCTAATCCGTGAACAACCCAACAAAATGGTGGATTTAGCTTAAATCGCCCGGGCGTCAGCTGCTCTTACCCGACTCCGTTTCGTTCTTTTTTTTTTCAAATCAATGTTACGAAAATGCCTGAAGTTTTTGGATAAAACAAATTCATGATATCAATAATACGATACATAAAGACGTACGTAGGAGCAACAGATTGATCACAATAGTAGAATTACTAGTCGTAATACGGAGAAATACCACGCCGTCACACGGTAAAATGACGGCAAAATTGCTAACGGTGTTTTGTAAATCACAATTTATATCCAAATTCTGTAACTAATACACATTGTTATTACTAAAAACTGTTAATTACTTACCGATCCATAGTAAAAGATATTCGTATTCGCTCCGTAGGGCTCTTGAGACACAAATTTACACTCTAATGAAATGCCGTGCGCTCGCTGCCGCTCTCGGATTTGCACTGCGCTGCGGGAGTGCGGGCGTTCGACCCTAGTGGTCTCGAACGTCATAGAGCGAAATCGGTACAACTGCCCACTAAATTCGGTATTTTCGTACCCAAAATCGGTAAATCCAAAAAAATACTACTATTCAATCAAATTCGTTTATTTACATCAAAATCATCAATTACACTTAAATATATTGTTTTTTTTTTAAGTTTTATTTTTAGGATTATATCAATATTCTTTAGCCATAGTCTTGGTCATCTTTGAATTAATTAATTTAATGTAAATTTGCATGTAATAGACCAGTGATTGACTCTGTAGACAGCCTATATTGCTGTTTTGTTTTCATAATATTAATAAGCGAAAATATGCGTTCAGCGTTGGCGGATGAACGAGGCAGTGATAAAATAAATTAAAGATGAAAGTAGACAAAGGAAACATTTGAGTGTCATCGCCACGCTTTAGTAAAGTAACTTCATCCCAAAATAGTTCTACATCATGAGAAATTGTTTTGATTTGTTCACAATTTCTTAAAACTTGTATCAATTTCCTGGAATTTATTATAATATATTATAAAATATTGGGAAACCTTAGGAACTATAGAAGCAGTTTTGCCACTTTTAACATTATTTTGTTGGATCAATTATGTCTAAACCTTATAATGATCTTTACACAAAACACTGGGAAAAACCCCTTACACTGATTACAAACTTGAATTACCTACTAATACATTGCAAGGCAAAACACACCTCCCGTACCTATTTACGGAGATATCGTCGTTTTAATCATACGCGCCATTTTGCGCCAGACCACCCACGAAGTATTCGACACACGTCACTTATCTGTCAAAAATGGCGAGACAATTGAGTGGGTAATTCGTACGCTTGAACAAAGTATCGTTTTGTGATTATTACATTGCTTGTCCTGTCACTTAGCGACATACTTAGGTAGTGGTTAAGAAGCAATGTATTTACTGCAAAAATAGTGGTCGCTGTGATATTTGACGACAAAAATAACGTAGTGTAGGCAAGAAATATTTTACGATTTGTTGTTTTTCATGAGTACTTGTATTTATAATTATAACTTTCTATGCTAATGCAAAGATGGGAAGATTGTTTACGACTTACTTTGTACATCTTTATAAATTGTAGTCTATGTAATATTCTGATGTAAGTATATGCTATGTAACTGTATAGTTCCCTACAGTATGCGGAAAGTGAAAGGCGTTACTGTACCACTTGTAATGTTTGATAACTCCGTCATCCCGTTTAGCTCCGATGTTAAGGATCTTGGTCTGCATGTCCACACATGTCTTGACTGGCGAAAGCAGGTCACGACTGTTAGTAAAAAAGTCACCGGAACGTTGCGGGCGGTTGAAAAACCTCCCATCACACATAAAGAGTATGCTTGTACATTCCCTAATCTTTCCCATAATAGACTATGGTGATGTGTGTTACTATGACCTGATTGCAGATCTCTTCAATAAACTTGACCGCCTTCTAAATAACTGCATTCGATTTGTCTTCAATCTACGTAAGTATGATCATGTGTCTGCGCACTGATTGCTTTTAAAATGGTTACCCATACGTCAGCGTAGAGAGTTGAGGGCTCGGTCTATGTTATATTCTATACTCGACAAACCTACTTCTCCTTCTTATCTGACCTCTCATGTTCAATACTTATGCTCTGCTCATAGTAAAAATCTTCGTTCCACCAACAATCGTCTTCTACGATGTCCTTCTCACCGCTCTGGTTTTATTCACTCTTCTTTCTTTGTCCAGGCGGTCTTTCTTTGGAATGTGCTCCCTCTGAACATCAGAATGGCAACCAGTCGGTTATCTTTCAAAGTGAAGGCTCGTGAACATATTCGTGAGAAGTTTGTTAAATCATCTCAACGCTAATTTGCTGGATTCGTTTTCTCATCTACCTATCGTTATTTCTCCTGACAAAGTTTAATCTGTTTATATGTATGTATTTAAGTACTTATGTTTTAGTAGTATATTGTTTTTCGAGTTATCTATCCTCTTTGTTGCACCTGCCATGCTTTGTCTCTGCATCACCCTAAGGTTGACTGGTAGAAAATGCCTCAGTCATTAAGTCCGCCTTTGTACAGTATTTTGTTACTTGTGCATAAAGTTTTAATTAATAAATAAATAAAATACGTTTAGTAGTTTTTGAGTGAAAGAGTAACAAGTCTCGTTCAGACTGGCGCGATGCCACAGCGCGACACAAAGGCACCAACCCATACGGTGCCCGCGTGATTGATTACGGTCCACTCCCTCTCACAGAGAGAAGGCCTGTATCCCAGCAGTGGGAACATTATAGGCTGGATTTGGATTACTGCTTATTAACAATTTTTAAGTTTAGTGAAATGAATAAGTAAAAACTAAGGCTTGTGTACATAAATAAGACAGAAGAAGCTTTAGTTTTTTAAAGAGAGACCAAGGGAATAAATAATCTTATACAGGCTTTAAAATGAATAAAGACAATAAAAATAAATATTTATATTTACACGTCGTCGCGTCGGCCAGTTCGCCACAAAGACCGCGCGCGATGACGATGTATAGGTACCATTTATGTAATTTATTCAAGAACACCGACAGCATATAGGTACGTTCAACTTTGGTTTACAAAATTATTTAGGAAAGTTATGTAGTTAGTTATTATTATCTGCTAGATTTTCTCTACAAGGCCTAGATCTCGAAATATTCTTATAATATGTTGAAATACCGGCATTGTAAAGAAATTTCCAAAAAACGCATGACTAGTCTGTAGATTTAGAAACGATTCCCCAAAGTAGTCAACAAAATAAAGCAAATCATGAAGTTATCTAATTACTTATAGATACAAAATCTTCCGAGTCGTTATGAATGAATGTTAGGTATAGTTATAATATTGTAAAACAAAATGGAAAAAAAAACATCGCTGGCTCTACGAAAGGATGCTTTGACAATATTATTATTTACCTACATTATATTATATTTTATTTATTTATTCGTGGTGGTACCTACATATGTAGGAACTGCATCAGTTGAGCACACGTCACGCGTCTGTGGTAAGTGATAACGCCTGTGACCTTCAGCTAGCCCATCGTAATACGAAGTTTCAATAGTATATAATATGTTTCTATATTATATTGCAATAATAAACTAAATTGTGTTGCTCTGAAAAGAGAGGACATTTATTAATTATAATATTTTACATTAACATTGTGTAAAATAGAACAAAATCAAACATAAACCTTACCTGAAAAGAGAAACAACATTTAAAGCTATTATTTACAATTATTAAATTATTTCTATATTTCACACGGTTGTCATTTTGACTGTCATCTTCATATTAACAGTTCTATTGTTTAGTCCATACAGTTATGTACTAAACATAGTTTGTATATCTCATAGACTATGCGAATGAAGTAAACCTTCATTTACATCTCCCACCCCAAGACAATATTTTTAGAGATTTAAAATGATTTGATTTAAAAAAATTACTGACAAGATCAAACTAAAATTTAATAAAAATTACAAAAATATTTTAACAGATAAATTGACACGAAATCCTAAGCAGTTGTTTATGAGCGCACGTCTGTCGTCCAAAGAGGATGCGCGCTGGTTTCCGTTGGCTTAAATAGGGCTGGCCACTCGTAGCTCCCTCTCGTTTGAAGTTGCAGCTAACACGGCTTCTCCTGACTGAGCAGCGTCCTCGATGGTCTCCGTTAATCGTCTTTGCTCTGGTACCGAAGTAGTCTCAACAACCGAATCTTCATAACCTGGGGAGGAAGACACACATACATGTAAGATCTCACATACATCATGTTCATCAGTAATTTTATACTTGGTTGGGTCAAGACGTCGCTATGCGCTTTAACTTTTCAACACTTTTTTTTTTTCATGAAATAAATTAATGGGCGATGCCACACAAGGCCTTATACGCCGCAAATAAATATACCACTACTATGCCACATAATGTTTTTACACGACATGAAATAAGAACATCTCGATGCCACACAAGGCCTTACACGAGATAAATCGGACGATACTTCGATGCCACACAAGGCCTTACACGAGATAAATCGGACGCTACTTCGATGCCACACAAGGCCTTACACGAGATAAATCGGACGCTACTTCGATGCCACACAAGGCCTTACACGAGGTAAATTGGATGCGCTATTTCGATGCCACACAAGGCCTTACACGAAAACCACACAGTTCAATGCCTTATGCCTTAGCCATCCAGGTCTTACATGTACATTACAGCACAAACATACTTGTCTGTTCCAGTCAACTCAACGCCACACAAGGCCTTATAAGAGTTTGACTGATATCCACGTAACGTATATTAGTTAGCAAGATAGAAAATAAGTACAGCGCCATAGCAAACATCTTCCAAGCATATACATACAGGGAGCTTAAACTTTATGATAAGCAAAAAGAAAACAAGTGATCTTACATTCAAAAAAGGCTGCGCAGGTCTCGGGGGTCCATTCGCCTCGCCACGGAATCATATATTCCGCGGCTGCCTGCGTAGTTTTTCCGTAAGAGCCCGCCAGGAGCCGTAATTCATAACGACTATTCGGCAGGGCATTTATAATGCGATATGGACCTCGAACGCCACTGTCAAGTTTATTAGCAGTTTGAGATGCTTTAATTACAAAAACCAGATCGTTCACAGCAAAGGCTCTAGGTGCCTTTCTATTTCTATTGACACGCGCATCTTGGTTAGCCTGATTTTGAGCCAATAGATCCTCAGCCCTTTTTCGTCTCATTTCACGCCAAGCTTCGCGATTCGGTGTGGAACCATCCACAGTAATATCTCGGACGAGAGCATTTATAGCAGGAGTAGTCGTGTCACAGCCGATAAGAAGATTTAATGCTGAGCATTGAGTACTTTTTTGCTTATTAACGTTCAGTACCAGCTGTAGCCTCCAAAGAACATTGGACCAGGATTCATGTCTATAATTTACATCTATCCTAACCATGTTCAGCACTGTTCGACAATACCGTTCTACTTGGCCATTCTCTTGGTGCATTTCGGGCGTTATGAAATGTATCTGAATACCAAAATTTGCTGCCCATTCGCCAAAGCCGGCACTGTCGAACATTCTGCCCCTATCACATACTATTAATCGCGGAGTACCAAAAATAGACACCGCGTTAGTAAATGCTCGTTTCAGTTCCGCGCTTTCTTGTTTATACATAGGATACAAAAAACAATATTTCGTGAAAGCGTCGATTATAATAAGAATGTATTTGTACCCATTCGATTCGGGTAAAGGGCCAAGTGCATCCGCGTGCACTGTATCAAAAGGTATAATGGACTTCGTCCACGATACAATTGGCTGTAGAGGTGCACGAGGCACCTTTTTGTGTGATAAACAAACAATACAATGACTTATGTATTTCTTGACGAATTGGCGCATGTTAGGAAACCAAAAATGTTTTAATATTAAATCAAGCACCTTTTCAATATTAATATGTCCGTGTTCATCATGAAATACACGTAACAGACTTAGCCTAAAACCCTTTGGAACATAACAAAGTAGTCGTGATTGCTCACCTATAGGGTTGTACTTATAATAAAGTAAGTTGTTTTTCTTTACATACCGTGAACTATCTAACAGGCCCTGATCAAGATTTTCAAGTAAAGTAACCGTTTCGTCGTCAGCGGCTTGTGCAACTTGAGCCCAGTTAACTGGTTTTGTACGACGCAAAGGTTAACTGGATTACGGCTGAGATAATCAGCATGTGACATAAACTGACCTTTTCGATACTCGAGGGTAAAATCATAGTCTTGTAGGAACATCCACCAGCGTGCCACCCTAGGAAGGAGATCCTTTTTACGCTGAGTCATCTTTAAGGCGTTGCAATCGGTAACTACTTTAAAATGTTTACCAACGAGGTATTGACGGAAATGTTGCAATGCCTTAACGACAGCGAGAGTCTCCAACTCATAGGAGTGGTACCTGGGTTCCGCCCCTACAGTGACCTTACTATAGTATGCGACTGCATGTCTACGTCCGTCTTTTCCCGTTTGCATTAATATTGCACCATATCCTAACGAACTTGCGTCAGTGTGGACCTCGGTTTGCAAAGATGGATCAAAAATTAACAGCGCAGGCTCACTAGTCAAAATCGAGATGACTTCTTGCCTAGCCCGCTCCTGTTCGTTACCCCAATAAAACTTAACATCTTTGCGAGTCAAAGAAGCGATGGGAGCCACTTTAGTAGCGTATCCTGGGATATATCTTCTGAAATAGCCGGCCAGACCGAGAAACTGTCTCACTTGCTTAACAGTTTTAGGAATCGGAGAATTGGCTAGTGCGTCTATTTTTACTGCGCTCGGCCGGACCTGACCTTTACTGATCGTTCTCCCAAGATACTCCACTTCAGTCGTAAGGAAGGTGCATTTTCTCAAATTAATAGAAAAACCCGCCCTTGTTAAAATCTCCAGAACAGAATCGAGCAAGGACAAGCCGTCACCTACGGAGTCACTCATTAGCATGACGTCATCGATATACACCAGGACCTGACCTGCATCAATGAGAGGTCTCAATGTATCAGATATAATTCGCTGATAGACTACAGGAGCGTTGGTGAGACCGTAGGGCATTTTGAGATATTCAAAATGACCCTCGGGCGTCACAAACGCAGTACGGTGCACAGAGCCTTCGTCAATCTTTATTTGATGGAAGCCTGTCACCATATCAAGAACAGTGAAATAGTTACACTTACCGAGCCTATCTATATGATCATCGATCAAAGGAAGAGGGTATCTGTCTTTTATCGTTATGTTGTTGAGAGCTCGGTAATCAACAACCATTCTATCCGACCCGTCTTTCTTTTTTACCAACAATATCGGACTTGCATACGAAGACTCTGACTCACGGATTATACCCTTTTCCTTTAAGTCACTAACAATTTCGCGAACACGCAGTTTTTCGTCATATGATAATTTGTACGGTCGATAATTAACAGTTTCCTCACTAATAAGCCGAATGTGCATCTCTCCGGTATTTACGGTGGTTGTCGCTGTTCCACTGAGAAAATATTTTGAATACTTATTCAATACAAACGATAAACGCGCTTTTTCATCACCACACAGTTGTGTGTTGATCGAATCAAGTTGCACAGTCGGTTCACTATGTGTCAAGTTATTTACAAGCGAACTGTTCCTAATTATTCGCTGCGAATCGCCAGTTCGAATGTATGCGAGGCCTTTCCTATTCAGTACATCTGTACCGATAAGCACTGGCGCACTAAGGTAATCACGGGGCACAACATGAAGATCTACCTCCAAGGTGACGTCGTTAAATTCTATGGACAAAGTAACGAAACAATCGGAACGCATTTCTATTCCACCTAAACCACGCAATATCTGTAAACTCGGATTTGTGCGACATGAGAAATGTTTGATAAGATCATTTGATATTAAAGAAATACTCGAACCACTATCAATCAAAACATCGGTGGGTACTCCACTAATCACTGCTGTTATAACATCCCTTTTATTACGGTCGCACGTTATTTCACGACAAAAGTTGATATTAGATTTATTTCGCGTTTCGGAACGTTCTTTTGTAAAACAAGAATCCTCAGTGTGACCAACTTTCTTACAAAATGTACACACAACTTTAGGAAAAGATTTGTTATTAGATTCGGGGATAGTCACGGATTTGTTTTTGTTAATGTTACCGTTATCGGTCTTACTGAGTTTTGAACAAAATCGACTTTTATGTCCAGTTTGGTTACAATTGTAGCAACGTAAACGTACATCTGTATTTATGGCTGGACGCTTGCGAAATCGGTCGGTGGAGGAATCAGTGGTGAATCGGCTATTGCGCGTCTGACTATTAGTAGGTACACTTACGTTTGAACGATTTGATTTCACATAGATTGACAAAAACTCCACGATCGTTTCGGGTGTTAATTTAGCGTTTATGGCGGCTGCGCGTATTTGTGGATCTTTTATGCCGCGCAAAATGATGGCGCACAATAATTCGTCACTTAATCCTTCGACAATACGTAGTCGTAATAAAGATTTTCGCGCATAGTCTGCATACATGGAGTACTTATCAGATTCTTTACACATCACATCAAACAGAATATTTGCGACGTCAATGCGTCGCGGACAAAGTGATTTGAGCTCTAATTTGAAATTTGACCAAGTACGATTGTTACTAGTCCACTCGCGCAACCAGGAGCGTGCGTCACCCTTTAGGGATAGTCCCACACGGGCTAGGCACTCCTTTTCATCCCACTGGTTTAGCGATTGGGCACGGTCTACTTCGTCACACCACGCATAGGCGTCATGAATATTAGGATCAAAATCAGACACATAATAATGGTTGGATCTCACCGGGTTTATGGATTTTAGTGCGTCTATAAGACGCTCCGTGATGTCCGTTGAAGCCGTTGTCGATATAGCTGAGCACCTGTTGTCGCTCGGGGTGCTGATCACGCTCTCGTCACGTGGCGCTGGCTCGACGAGGGCAGGCAACAGTGGCGGTGGCGTGGTTCCACGTGGTGTTTCGGCGCGCTGCTCTAGCGTTGTCAGGCGGTTGAGGATTGCTTCCATCGTCCCGGCTAGGCTACCTAAATTAGGCGAAGACGCGCGCTCTCGCGGTGCTGCACGTTTTCTGCTCGACATTACGATGGAACCAGAAATGACTTGAAGCGGTTATAATGGCATTCAATCCCACTTCTGATTTTAGAGATTTAAAATGATTTGATTTAAAAAAATTACTGACAAGATCAAACTAAAATTTAATAAAAATTACAAAAATATTTTAACAGATAAATTGACACGAAATCCTAAGCAGTTGTTTATGAGCGCACGTCTGTCGTCCAAAGAGGATGCGCGCTGGTTTCCGTTGGCTTAAATAGGGCTGGCCACTCGTAGCTCCCTCTCGTTTGAAGTTGCAGCTAACAATATATATAAATATATATTTAAAAAAAAATTATTCAAATAAGTAAATGTTAAGTCTTATCTGGAACAGGAGCAAGTTTTGTTATGTGGAAAAGATTTGATTCAAGTTTCTTATGACCTGTGTTTATTTTGTAAATTGATTTTGATAATTTCTCTATAACTTCATAGGGACCAATTTTTAACTCATCTAATTTTTTTCTGTTTAATCTATTTCCGTTTTCAACATACACTAAGTCACCTAATTTTAGTTCCCATTCTTTTCTGTTTTTGTCAAATTGTTGCTTATTATAATTGTGTGATTTTATAGTATTTTCTAATGCAATTTTTCTATCATGCAATAAATCATTAAGTGTTATTTCTTGTTTCAATTCATCTGGTAAAATATTAACATTTTTCCCTTCCAATAAGTATTTTGGGGAAAATCTTGTCACAGTATGCTCTGTTTCATTATATCTCTGAGTACATTCATGAGCAATAGTGGTCCAGGCTAGTTTATCCTTTCTTTCATTTATCTTACATCTAATTTTATTAACTAATGTTTGGTTCAATCTTTCATTCAAACCATTAGAAAATGGTGCATTTACTGCAGTGAAGATAATAGGTACATTTTCCTTATCTAAAAAGTTTTTAAAATCTTTCGAATTTATACCTGGATATTGATCTGATAGAATCATGCCAATTTTATTTCCCTGTGTTACTTCTTGAACAAGCTTTATAAAATCATTCGAACTTTGAGATTTAGAAGTCAAGATATAGGCATATCTTGTAAAGTGGTCTACCAAAAGGTGTAAATATGTTTTGTCGAACGAGAGCCACCAAATCCACCAATAGTATCTATAGATACAATTTCAAAAGGGTGAGTAGCGGGACCTAAGTGAGACATAAGTCCAAATTTATATTTAGCTCTAGATTTGTTTTTTATACAGATTTCACAGGTGTCACAGATTTTTCTAATATTATATGTTAAATTTTTCGCTATATAAAACGGTTTAATTTTATTTTCCATTTGATGTATTCCTATATGACAGTAAAGATAATGTATGTTTTTTATAATAATTTTACTAAACTCCTCAGTCAATACAATCTTTTCCTTTTTTCCTACTTTTTTATAGAATATTTTATCTTTTATTATTAATTTATTAGTATTTTGCTTGATCTCTTCATTTTTTTCTTGATCGTTTTGAATGTCTTCTAATTTAATTAAGTTTACAACTTTTAAACCTTCGTCTTGGTTTTCACACGATTCCAAAACAGGATTTCTGCTTAAACAATCTGCTTCTAAGTTGTATTTTCCTGGAGAATAGACTACTTCGAAATTATACTGAGATAGATAATACGTGACGTCCCCTAATTCTTCATCTGTCCTAGCTTTAATATTCATTTTCTCTAGAGGCTTATGATCTGAGAAAACCGTAAACTTTTTTCCCATGAGCCAATGTTGCCAAAATTTTACGGCCTCTTTTATTGCTAAACACTCCAGATATATAGCTTTTTTTGTTTTTTGGGTAACATTTAGTTTTTTCGAAAAATATGCACAAGGTTTTTCTTCTCCATTATGTTGTACCTGTTTCAAGACAGCACCTATGCCCTGTATACTAGCATCCGTATAAATATGTATCGGAAGATCTGGGTCAAAGATTGTTAAAATAGGTTTTGAACAAAGCAAAAATTTTATTGCATCAAAAGATTCTTGACATTTTTCTGACCAAATAAATTTTTGACCTTTTCTTAACAAATTATGTAACGAATCTAATATAATTGATATGTTTGGCACATATTTACCATAAAAATTAATTTTACCCAGAAACTGTCGGACATTTTTTTGTGTTTTCGGAACAGGAAAATCTTTTATAGCAACTAAATTATCCTTCAGAGGAGTAATTGTATTATTTTTTATTATATGTCCCAAGTATTTTACTGAATCCTGTGCAAAGTTACACTTTGAGAACTTTAATCTAAATCCTTCCTTTGAAATTGCTTCCAATAATAATGATAAATGATTAACATGTTTTTCGAACGTTTCAGAAAATATCATTATGTCATCTATGTAATTCACAGTGAAATCAGATAGTCCGTGTTTCCTTATAATGCTACTTAATACTCGCTGAAAAATCGCTGGAGAAGTCTTTAAACCAAACGGTAAACAGGTCCATTGAAAGTGCCCCTCTTGAGTAACAAATGCAGTTTTTTTTCTATCTTCTATTTTCATAGGGATCGACCAGAATGCAGAATTTATATCCAGTGTTGAGTAAAATTTACATTTTCTTGTTTTGACCATTAAATCCTCGATTAATGGAAAAGGTTGTGATTGAGGAACCACAATTTTATTAAGATCGCGAAAATCTATACACAATCTTGATCTTCTGCCGTCTTCTTTTTTAAAGGCCAATGTTACCGGGGCAGCAAAAGGACTATATGACTCTTCAATTAATTCTTTTTCTAATAATTTAGATATTTGTTTTTCTATTTCTTTTTTATCATCAATAGTGCACCTATAAGGCCTTTTGCTACAATATTTATCTATTAGTAAGTCAATATGTGCTTCATAGCCATTAACAGTACCTATATCATATTTATCTTTGGCAAAAAGTGATCTATATTTACAAATTAATTTATCTATCTCCGACTGTTTCTGAAGGTCTAGATGATTAATCGCAATATTAAAATTTGACACTTCTATGTGCTCATTAAAGTTTATTTTATATTCATCATTTTCCTCCGAGACATCCAACGTATTTTTAATATTAAAATTTTCTTCTACCTTTCTACCTGAAAAGCCAGGAATTATTTTTGTACTATTGGTAGTTATTTCCTCTTTATTATCATTCTTTTTTATATCATGGATGTTTTGTGAAATGTCTAATTTTTCATTTTGAATTAGTTGAAATTTTTCTATACAATCCAATCCAATTAAGAAATCGTAATCGAAATTCTCTTCATCTATCACAAAAACATTAACATTCTTCTCGATTTTAAATATCTTTATCTTTAATGTTACGGTTCCAATAGATTTTTTTACACAGATTCGGCACGGTAATCGGTCTTTTTTTTCTTTAACTTTATTTCCAAAACCTACCACATTTTTTTCAAAAAAATTTTTATTCACTAAATGTTCTAGACCTCTGATGTTATTAAATAAATCCTCAGTTTCCTTTAAATTATTCCTATCAATTCTATCCACTATGAAATTTGGTAGACCTGTAGCAATCAGGTCTATTACAGTGTTTTTGTCCATAGATTTATTTATCTCCAACAACAGTCTTTCTTTTTTTAAAGCATATTCTAACAATGAGCCCTGTATATATTTGAATAAAATTGCATACCTGACTGGCGACCATCCTTTGTCCGCATATGTTTCACAAAAGTTATTCTTCCATACTGACCATTCTGAATTTATTGTATGTTGCATGGAACTATACCAGTCAAAACATGAATCCTCCAAGAACAACCTAAAAACTTCAATCTTACTAAGATCATTATCTATTCCTAATCTAGTACATTCTGCTTCAAAAATTGTCATCCATTGGGATACATTTGACGTTTTTTTTTGTGAATTTGTCTATAACAAACTTCTCTGACAAACTCCTTATATTATAAGATTTAGACATATCCTTCTTCATTTCAGCAAAATTCTCCATAAGCCTATTGAAAACCTCTTCTGAAATTTCATTAGCAGCAGCCTGTTGGCGTGTTTCTGGTATCATCTCCTCTAGCAAATATCCCTTAAACTGCATGTTTCCATCTTCATCTTCATAAATCTTTTTTTTTTCTGGTGTCACGGAAATCCATACTCGTCTTTTCTAGTGTCTCCTTTGCAGCGTTACTTTTACTTTTTGAAAAACTTGAGTTTTTATAACTGTATCGTGCAATCTTACAGGTTGAAGTTGTTCCGGGATTGAAAAGGTATGTTTATCGGCATCGGTAATCGAAGTTATGCATATTATATTTGTTTTTGGATCGTCACTGGGTTTCACAACAAACTCGAATTGAAATTTTTCCATTGTGTTTAAAAACAGCTGTAGAAATGTTGTTTTATTATATGTTTCTATATTATATTGCAATAATAAACTAAATTGTGTTGCTCTGAAAAGAGAGGACATTTATTAATTATAATATTTTACATTAACATTGTGTAAAATAGAACAAAATCAAACATAAACCTTACCTGAAAAGAGAAACAACATTTAAAGCTATTATTTACAATTATTAAATTATTTCTATATTTCACACGGTTGTCATTTTGACTGTCATCTTCATATTAACAGTTCTATTGTTTAGTCCATACAGTTATGTACTAAACATAGTTTGTATATCTCATAGACTATGCGAATGAAGTAAACCTTCATTTACAAGTATAAGAGACCAGCACCTTAATTGCGTAACACATTTTCGTAAACGATTACGATTAATCCGTTTGATTTTGACAGTTCAACAACATTCATTGCGTTTTGTACATTGTTGAGCAGAATTTTATCAAACTTATGAAGCAATGGATTAGCAATCTGTTTCAAAACGATTCAGATTCCGATTGGTTTTGTATTACGCAATTAGGGTGCAGCTTATACTAGTTTTGTTTGACGGACGTGCGGACACGCAGTAAGGAAATAAGTACCTATCACACGGCTACACATCAAGCTATAGATTTCCAGTACGGAAATCCTATACAATGCCAGATCTGCGTATACTGGAAACGTATAGATTAACTTTAGTGCCTTTGTAATATTTCAAGAAAGCATCAACGCTTATGGATTTTATTCAACCCGAGACCATAGAATACTTAGTAACCGTGTAAGAAAATGTACAATTATCAGTAGCCTCAGTAGGTACTTATCTACCTAATGCAGACATATTTTTATTTCAATGACCTTGAAATACGTTCTGTGTTTTTAAGGAAAGTAATGTGATAGAGGAAAATTATTATGAAAAATAAAAACGTTTGTTTGTTTATTCACCTGTACCTACCTTTTTCTATTTAAATCTAGTTTCACAAGAATTAAATATATGTAATTCAATTCATCGATTAGGTACGCAACGATGAAGCGTAACTTGGTAAGTACCTAAATAGTTTGTATAAGTACCGCCTGATTTATAGTTACATAAAAATCTAGCTAGTAATATTTGTTCCACCCAAGACCATAGATTACCTAGTTAGTCGACATTCGCAAGGACGTAATAAAATCTTACTGTGTCAGAAAATGTATAATTATTAGTAGGTACTTCTACCTACTTATAATGAGAAATATTTTTAATTCAGGAAGTTTCGAAGAATGTTCAAGTATAAGTTAGTACATAAGTAGGTACTTAACCAACCCGCACTGGGCCCGCGTGGTGGACTATGACCCCTCCCTCTCACAGAGAGAGCCTGTGTCCCAGCAGTGGGAATAAAAACATACCAACAAAAATGCGCATGTTACGTTGGGCAGGTGGAGTCACTCTCATAGACAAAGTGCTACTCTGAACCAGATCCTATGTTAATTAGTTTTAATTAAAAACGTTGAGTCTTTACAAATTCGTCATACGGCATTTTACTGTGGGGTCGGGCTGCTGACATTGAATCCATTTTTATTTTGCAAAAGAGAGCTGTCAGAGCCATTTACAATCTACGTCGCCGCGAATCTCTTAGGGAACTATTTAAGAAGATTCATATAATGACTGTACCTTGCCAGTTCATTTATGAAAATATTATGTATGTTAGCAAAAATCTGCATCTATTTAATAAAATAAGTGATAGACATAATATTAACACTAGAAATAAAAATAAAATAGATCAACCATTTTTCAGACTATCTAAAGTACATAGATATTTTATGGGGTACTATGTTAAATGTTACAACAAAATACCTGGTGAAATATAGCAATTAAATGAAAGAAAGTTTAAAACTCATGTTAAAAAAACACTTTGTAATCAAGCATATTACAAATTAGAAGATTATATCCTAGATAAGAATGCTTGGAAACATGCTGGTCCTGCTCCATAGGACAATCTAGAGGCTAGACAAAATCATACTATTTGCTTATTGTATTGTATATTTGGTTATTTTTACTTTACTCACACACTGACTTATTCCTAGTTAATATTTTAGGAAAATCATATATTTTTACAATTGTTTGTAAATATGTGAGCACAATGTACCTATCACGTGATTAATTTAAATGCCTTTGCTTTATTTTTAATTTTTTGTACCAATAGTGGTATAGTATTTTTATTCTTGGTGCATCGTCTTCACATATAGAAATATAATTAATGTATACAAAATATTGTAAAACATTTTAAAAGAGTAACGGTGGAGTTTCTTGCCACTTCTTCTCCATACGAAACTACTTTTTGGAAGTGGCGCCTAGAATCAGTTCTATTTTTAATGTAAATTTTGACGTTCAAAAGTGCCTTTTTATGGGCCTATTTGAAATAAATGCTTTGACTTTGACGTTGACTCTCGTCGTACGCTATTGGTAAAGACACGACGTTGTTATTTTTGCTCCTCAGATTTTAAATAAGCAAAGTAGTAAAAAGTGAGAATTGTATCAATAATATACTGTTTACTTAAAGCCAGTGAAGTGACCCGACGAACTGTGAAGTTTTTGTGGCAATCCGCTTGAGTGAATCAAAGTTATATCAATATTAAACTGTGGTAAAAATCTTAAATTTGAAAAGTGTTATAAAGAACTTTGACCCTGACCTACGACAACCGGCAGAGCGCTCGATACCTCCCGCGCTAACCACCGCTGTCCCCGTTGTCGCCTGCGCATAATTTTACGCCCAGCGCAAAATTAAAGCGACGGTTCCAGTAAAGCAACTCCAGCGGCGTGGTTTAAGCCACTACACTGAATTGCACGCCGTGGTCACCGGTTCGAGTCCCGCTTTATTCAAAAGCTTTTTTGACTTGTTTAAATTTGTATAGTATTAATATCAGACAAAACACGCTAAAATGAATCCAACAAAAAGACAACAAATTCTCTCATTCTGATTCCGACTTAAGTAAGGCGCTTGAATTTAGTGGCGAACAAAATGTGTCTGTACGCAACAAGCGTAGACAACTGGAATGTGAATTTACGCAGGCGCTTAAAATGCTATCACTAGACTTTAAAAACACTCTGACAGAGTAGCGCAAGGAGCTTGATGCACGAATAAGTACTATTTCTGATAACGTTCTGTATATTAAAGGCGATATTGCTGCTATTACCGTGGTAAAATCGGAAATTAAAAACGAAATTTCGTCTATTCGCTCGGATCAATCTCGGCTTACGAATCAACTAACGGAACTAGATGGAAAATACGACTGCTTATCAAATGACTTAGCTGCCGTGCAGAGCAACGTTCATTTTTTGTCTGATGAACAGACTAATTTAAAAACGCGCATTGAAAGGAAGGATGATGACACAAAGAGTTTAATCAATGATCTCATGTCGAAAATAGACAACTTAGACCAAAATGCTAGGCAATGCAACTTGGAGCTGTGTAATGTGCCTGAAAGACGCCATGAAAATCTGCTGTCGATGATGGAAAAAATTTAATAATATAAACATCAAGGATATTATCTCGATACATCGGGTTCCTCATGCACACCAGAATAACAAACCATAAAACACGTGATAACTTTCTCAGCGCTTTTCGTTTATGTAAGGGCCTTAAGTCCGACCAACTGGATATTTCAGGAGCATCACTTCGCATATTTATGCATGAACGTATCACGTTAAAAAGAAAACAATTATTTCGTGAATGTAAGAATGTTGCTACATTTCATAACTATAGATTTGTGTGGGTTAAGCATGGCACTATGCTCGTCCGTGAAAAAGAAAAATCAAAGTCGTTCGCCATTCGGTCTCACCAAGATCTTAGTAAAATCAAACCGGGGGCTGCTGCCACTAGGGACGAATCTACCACTAAAAACGATTCTATCACTGGGGACGAATAAAGAACTCAATAATGTAGTGTTTAACCTTTCAATTATGTACTTTTTAATTGTTTCCATACTGAATGTTAATAATGTGGAAATAATAATATTATCTTGTTTGCTGAATGTTGCAGTTTTACGGTATGTTTTTCAGCTTTCCGGAACTTATCTTTGTTTTTTCAATATTATGCTATACGTGTATATTCTTCTTCACTCACTTGTTTATGTAAAGAAGAGTTTTAACAGTTTTACTTTGTTTTTATTGCTGTTTTTAATTATACGTGACTTCAAGTTGTACACTTTAAAATTATCTATTTGTCACTTTCTGAAAAGAGATGCTAGACTATTTACATTACTGTTCGATGAACACCTACGGTTATGGATGATAAATTATTAATATACTATCAAAATTGTAGGGGGCTTCGCACTAAACTGCATGTTCTATTTATGAACATTTTATCCAACTGCTACGATGTCATAATACTCACGGAGACTTGGTTAACCCCTGAAATACTTGACTCTGAGTTTATTGATCAACGGTATTCCGTATACAGATGTGATCGGGATCGCGAGGCTACTCAAAAGAAGGATGGTGGTGGCACCCTTATTGCAATGCTGAAGGGACTGGGATCTGTCACAATTGAGTCCACTATCTTATTAAACCAATACATTGAGCATGTCATTTGGCGTATCGCGAGCGCGACGAGAGGAAAGTACGATATCATATGTTCAGCATACATTCCACCAAAAAAACCTGAAAGTGTTTATGTTGCATATTTGGAGCTTTTGCAAGCAGTTGTTGAGAGTGGACGTGTTCAAAATTTATATCTGTTTGGTGATTACAATCTCCCCGGAATTGATTGGTTGGCTGCTGGAGTTTCATGTTCTACCATACAAGATTCAAATAGCAGCAACTCTCCAATTTGTAGACACATGAGCATCTTTATGTCCATTTTTAATGCCTACCAGTATAATAATATAAAAATTCGAACGGAAAGATTTTGGACTTAGTAATCAGTAATAATGAGTGTTCTGTTATAACACCCACTGACACATTATTAACCTCAGACCCTTATCACCCACCCCTGTGTATATTAGCTTCTTTCAATTTAGTTAAACGAGCCATGACACGTAAATCTATACAGAGGTACAATTACTATAAGGCGAACTACGAAGAAATTAATGGTGATTTGGACAAAGTTAACTGGGGCGAATTATTACAGGGGCAGTCTGCTGAAGATACAGTGAATACATTTTATGAAGTTATTTTCAGAGTTATTAAAGCTGATGTTCCCTTAACATCGGTCAAATCTTCTAAATATACGGTTTGGTTCTCACCATCATTGATACATATTTTTAAAAATAAAACTAAAGCGTGGTGTAAATGGAAGGTGTATCAAAATATATCAGATTACGAACAGTTTTCACTATACAGGACAAGATTTCATACTGAATCTAAAGCATGATAATGCCTATACATAAAGTCAGTTGAGGATAGCATAAAAGTTAACACTAAATATTTCTGGACTTTTATATCTAACCGTAAATCTATAGCTTCCATTCCTTCAATTATGCATTACGAGGGACAGTCGTCCAACAATCCAGATGAAATCTGTGATCTATTTTTAAACTTCTTCCATTCTGTTTATGAGCCTTCCACTCTTAACGATATGCAGCAGCAGACCTTCGACGAAGCTGAGAATAGTCGTCTCGTTAGCAATCTGGTGATCAGTATTGAACAAGTACACAGTGCTTTGAAATCCGTAGATTGTTCTAAAGGCCCAGGACCCGATGGCATCCCGCCATTCTTCCTTAAAAATACCGCTGACGCTTTAAGTCTCCCGCTACATATTATTTATAATAGATGTTTGAGCCAAGGAACTTTCCCAGAGGTGTGGAAACGAGCCAATATCACCCCTGTCCATAAATCTTGTCCAAAATATGAAATTGAGAACTACCGTCCCATTTCCATTCTGTCAATCTTGTCGAAGCTTTTCGAGAGGCTTGTCCACAATCAGCTGTATCCGATTATTCATGATCAGATTATTAAGCAACAGCATGGGTTCGTCAAGAAAAGATCCACAACTACTAATTTAATTAAATATACTAATTATTTATTCAATAATTTGGACGCACGTGTACCAGGTGGACTCTATTTATACTGACTTCCGTTAAGCTTTTGACAAGGTGGATCATAAATTACTTTTGGACAAATTAGCATTTAACGGCATTCGTGGGGATTTGTTTCGTTGGTTTACTTCCTATGTTACAAATAGAACGCGAAAAGTGGTAGTAAATGGATTCCATTCCAACTCCATCACTGTTACATCAGGGGTGCCTCAAGGCTCGATACTGGACCCTTTGTTATTCATTATATTTGTTAATGATATTGACATATGCTTTCTAAATTGCACGCGACCTGGTAATTTTACTTGACGATAAACTTCACTTAGATGCACATGTTAATAAAATTGTTAATAATGCTTATCGCATGTACGGCTTTGTGATGAGATCAGCCACAGAATTTAAGCACCCTAGTACATATTTACATCTATATCGATCACTAGTTAGGTCTCAATTAGAATATGCAGTGCCTGTGTGGAACCCCTACTACAATAAATACATTGAGTGTATAGAAAGCATACAACGTAAATTTTTGAAGTCTATGTATTATCGCTGCTTTAAAAGTTGTTACCTCTCTTAGAATGATTTACTTAAAAAATATAATCTGCTTTGTTTGAGTTCAAGGCGTACTTTTCTTGAAACTACATTTTTGTATGACTTATGCAATAACTCGTATGATTGTTTAGATATAGTTAACAAGTTGTGTTATATAGTTCCCAGAACATGCCAGGGACGCGTGGTGCGCGCACGCCCTGTTTTCGCTACTACTTCCAGTCGTACAAATGCCGGCTTGCGTGCACCACTTCGTCGCCTTACGAGCAATTTTAATAAGAATTTCTGCAGTTTGGATCTGTTTGCTTTACCAAAAGGAAAGTTTAAACTCATGTTGCTTAACACACTGCAAAATTAATGTGACACTGTTGTTCCACTTATGCTACACTATTATTAACAGCTTCATGAATAATTTACTGTTGGTATTTCTCTTTTTTATTGTTAACAACGCTTCTTCGTCTTAAAATCTACCAAATTTTCTCATGTGTATCTGTGGAGAACGTGGTTGATTTCACATTTGTAATATTGCTGTATACTATCTTTTTGTAATTCTTAATGTGTAATTGTTTGTTTTCCCGAATAAAAAAAATAAAAAATAAAATTAATTTAGATAATCCATTCATTAAAATAATAATGTTTAAAATGTACAGTATGACTAAAGATATTTTTTTCACTTCATAATGAAAAAATATAATCTCCGCGGGCAGAGCCGGCGCGCAAGCATACGATGCGCAACTTGTCAATTTATTGAATCACGCATACTATAAAATTCGCAACAGCGCACCGCGCCAGAATTCGGAGGTTCAAGGTTGTAGGAACCGCAGCTAAGCGCCTTCACGTCGCTTCAATACAACATACAACGCCATCTAACGATAAACTGATACCGAAGCGATTACTAGTACCCGTATCTTCTTGATACTCAGCAACTGTTTCTCTTTGGTTCTTAGTATGTCTGGTAGAGGGCGTGATTCTGCTCACTCACACAATTTTTTTTTTCTATTTTTGTCAGCTCTGTTTATCCTACAAATACTCTTTTTTAAGTTTTTGTCAATACGCGGGAATTATTTATCATAGAGAATTCATATTCTTGCTTCAATTCAGCAAAAGTCGTTTATATATCGAGATTTGTTACCCGAAATTATGTATGGGGACTACGCAATCACCTTAATTTAATATTGCTAGGCCTAGTTTGATAAGCGTTACAAAAAAAAGTTTCTGCCAATACGATGCCACAGACGACACATATACACATTTAACTTATAACACCCCTCTGTTTCCGTCGTCATTAAAAAATACAGCTTTCGTTAACAGGATTGTATTAATAAATAAAGGTTGCACACATCTCCATATTATTGAATCTGGAAAATACACGTTTCACGTATTCGCAAAGGCATTTCTCTATACATAACGAGCACGTTTGCAAAACGTTCAGTTCTTGAAAGGAACAAATGATCCTAATAGTAATAACGATACGTGCTGACAATATTACAATTTACGGTTCACTGTTCAAAACAGATAATCGTATCTACTGTTTTGTGACTCAGTAGGTTTATTTTGGAATGAACAGCCCGGTACATTTGAAAGAAAGAAAGAAAGAATTAAAAATAGATTTATTTGTCACAGAAACACGTCTATACAAAATAAATCGAATACAAAACTACAAAGCTGATTTATTATTACAACACAGAACATAAATACTCGGCAGCTGCACGCCGTGACTGTGACAAGAAGGCTTCCACTCAGCATGATACTGTGCTACTCGTATAGTGGACCTACAGCAGAGCGCTGATTTTCAGCATATTAAACATATTAAATGAAAATTAGTACATAGTAAATTAAAACAAATAAAACAGTAGTTGGGTTGTCAAAAATAAAAATAAAAGCTAGACATCAAATAACATACACTTGGGAGCAAATAAATCGAGCCACTACCTTTTTTCACGTAAAATGGTAAATATTTTTGGGAATATGGAACGTATCAATTCGATCTATATATCGCCTAAAAGTTAAGTTAATAACCTTAACAATGAGGGTAAATTATTGAATAATAACCTTATTGAATGATAAATTATTGGCTCTGCAAGAAAAATGGTAATTTTGATAGAAAATTTAGTAGGGCTAAAACAGTCCATAAATCAATAAAAAACAAAATTATTGCAAAAAAAATATTCTTAATAACTGGTATTACCCCCCCTTCCCTGATGCATTCTTGTAGCCTATTAGTCATCGATCTGATCAGAGTTACGATGACATATTGTGGTATGTTCTCCCACTCTTCAAGCACAGCGACTTTAAGCTCGGGAATGGATGAAACAGCGGGAACCCTGGCTCGGACTCTCCGTTTTAGCTCGTCCCATAGGTGTTCGATCGGGTTCAAATCGGGACTTCGTGCTGGCCATACCATTTGTTGAATCCCGATCGCAGGCAAGTATTCCGTAACGATCTGCGCGGTATGAGGTCTCGCATTGTCATGCATAAACAAGAAATTTTCTCCGACAAAACCAGCATACGGCATTACGTGGTCTTCAAGAATGTCAGTTATGTATCGGTCAGCTGTTAATCCACGTCTACCACTGCCATCGTTGGCGGGGTCGACGAAGACAAGTTCCGTTTTTCCGTCTAGAGAAATTCCTCCCCACACCATACAAGAACCACCACCAAAACTCACAGTTTCTCGAATGCAACATTGGGCAAATCTTTCACCAGGACGTCTATACACTCGGTTTCTCCCGTCATTGCTAAAAAGACAGATTCTTGACTCTTCAGAAAACAAAACTGACCTCCAGTCTTCTAACGTCCAATTAATGTGTTCTCGAGCAAACTACAAGCGAGATCGGCGATGAGCTACAGTCAATTTTGGGCCAGTTGCTGGTTTGTGTGATGTTAAATTTCGTTCCTTTAGTCTTCGTCTCACTGTCCACCTACTGATTGCGACACCTCGAACGTCACGTAACGCTTGCTGTAGCTGAACAGCATTAAGTCCACGGTCGCGCAACGAATTGGTTGCAATAAAGCGGTCGTCACGTTCTGTTGTTGCCCGTGGTCGGCCAGTTCCAGGTCGCCGAACAAAAGCACCAGTCTCCAGATACCTGCGGTATACCCGCTGTACCTTTGAACGACTCAAATGAAGTCTGCGTGCCACTTCACGTTGTCCGTGTCCAACCTCAAGTAAAGCTACAACTTGGGCAGCTTCCGTCGGTGTAGTATCCATTTTATCAGGTTATTTTGATTACACAGACACAGATAAAGACAACAATTTGAGGTTTTTGTTAATCATACCCATATTACTTGTTGTAATATGGGTATGATTAACAAAAACCTCAAATTTAATCTTTTCTTAACAGAGTACAATAAAAATGTCATAAGCAAATTAAATGCGATAATTTTATTCTACCCTTTAATCTTTAATTAAAATGAAATTTTGACAACTAACTACCCTCATTGTAAAGGTTATTAAATACCCTTTTAGGCGATATATGTTTCGAATCGATGCGTTCCATAATACCAAAAATAATAACCATAATGCGTGAAAAAGGAAGTGGCTCGATTTATTTTCTCCCAATTATATATATATCGGGATAGGCCCTCATCAGCGATATTACACTTGCACTTTGTAAGTAGGCGTGGATTGTCGGGCGAAGAAAATAGAGATACTAGTTACAGCACAATCACTTTATTTCACTCACAATGTCTTATAAAATAATCACCATGAAATAACCTGAAGGCAGAGGTCCGACATATTAAATGAAAGTATGAGATATAGCAGTAACCAACTCTTTTATTCCGACAGCTTGTTAATTAATTAAATAGATCGCGATAATAGCTCTAGGCGCTACGGCAGGCGCACCGGGCCGAGCCTGCCACAAGAATGATCCCCCTCTCTTGGAAATCGCGACGACCCCGCAAGGGGGCGTGGCGAGCGGTCCCGGGGCTTCGCCCCCCGGCCGCGGATTCATATTTTGGGGTTGTAACTACAACCCCCTCATTATGTTCGCAACAATGGCTTGAGGAGCCTGTTGGAACGCAAGCAATATTACTAGCGTCCCTGTGTGTGATTGCTATGGTTTTTCTGTAGGAGCGTCACGACGCTTATAATGAAGCGCCGCTTTCTTCACGACATCTCGGCGGTCTGTCACCGCCAGGTGAGACCTCTAGTTACCTAGAGGAGGCCCGGCGGCGACGACCAGCGGCAGAGATGTCGACTTGACGCACCTACAGAGTAGGTGAATGGTCCCCGCCCGTCCAGATCACAGAGCCAGCCGTTCACTGTCCGGGCTAAGGGGCCGTCATGAGTGTGTGGGCGGTATTGTAGTGTGTCACACCGCCCAGTGTCTACGCGGATCGCGGCCCGCACCGCGCCTCCGCGTGTGAATTTAGGTGCCTGTATAGTGGCGGATGTCTGTGTTTGTTTACGTAACGCGCCTATATTAACCTAGGACACGTTACGCAACAGATGTATATTGTGTGTGTGGAGTCTTATTGTCACAGATAAGCTGTGTGTAACCTGAATTACAGCTTATCTGGGCGTCAGTCCGGTGCGATGGAGTCGTGGTCCGCTAACAGGTCGCGGGGGAGGGGTCTCGCGTCAGGTGGGCGCGCATGCCACGGCGCTATCTGTTTGACATGAGGCCAAGCAGATGCGTCCGCACGCGCGAACATTCCTTTCGCGAGGCGCCCTACAAACTCATCCAGGCCCTCAATCCCGAGGTCCCTCTGAATGACGTCGTTCCTCACGAAGCGAGGGGCGTCCACTATGGTCCGCAACGCTAGACTTTGCTGCGCGCGGAGCAGCTTGCGGTTGGACTCGCTCGTGAGGGCGAGCCACGCAGGGGCGGCGTACGTCAAGATCGGGCGCACGTACTGTCTGTACACGCCCAGCTTGACGCGCACCGGGATGCGGGATGAGAGCACTGGTTTGAGGAGGTTGCGGGCGACCCTCCCCTGTGCGGCGACCCTGCGGACATGTGGCCCCATCGTGAGCCGCCGATCGATGGTGACACCCAAGTACTTGACTCGGGGCGACCAATCGATCTCGACTCCTTGTAGCTGTAAGGGTGGTGGGAGGCGCGCGAAGCCGGTGACCATGGCCTGCGTCTTACCCACGTTTACGGACAGCCGCCACTTTGACAGCCATTCCGGGAGGAGGTCTAGGACGCGCTGCATTTTGACCGCCGCGTACTTCGCATTGAGCGATGTTGCTATGTACGCGGCGTCGTCTGCATACAGCGCGAGTGTCGTGTCTGGAGTCGTGGGGATGTCGTCCGTGTAACGTGAGTAACACCCCGGCGATACGCAGCTGCCCTGCGGGACACCCGCGCGCACCGGGCGGGCGCTAGATAGCGCACCGTCGACCACCACCCTAAATGTCCTGTTGGAGAGAAAATCAGAGACCACCTTTACAACGCGACGGGGCGTGTCTGACGTGGCCAGCTTGTAGGTCAGACCGTCGTGCCACACGCGGTCGAAGGCCTTCTCCATGTCGAGGAATACTGCCACCGAGTATTCCTTCTTATTGATAGCAGCTGCGAGGTGGTGCAGTACCCTCGACAGCTGGAGCGTCGTGCTATGCTCCGCCCAAAACCCAAACTGTTCCGGTCGCGGCTGTATATGAGGCTGGAGATGTCGCAGCAGGAGTGCTTCGAACACCTTGGAGACCGTCGGCAGTAGCGTGATTGGCCGATAGCTCTCTGGCTTCAGGGTGTTTTTCCCCACCTTGGGCAGCATTATGACGCGCCCCTCCTTCCACGCGGCGGGAAAGGTCCCGGTGCGCAGTATCGCCGTGAACAGGCGCGCCAGCGCCGCTACCATACGGTACGGCAGGTGGCGCAGCACTGTATTGGTGATACCGTCAGCACCGGGGGCCTTTCTGGGCGCGTCTAACTGCGCCAGGCGAGAAAAAGATGGGCTCTTCGGAGAGGGCTATCGGCGGAGCGAAGTAGTCTCCCAGGTGTTTCTCGACTGCTGCGACATGGTCGGTATCGCAGGTCGGGTTCGGGCTGAACTGACGCTCCAGGTGCTCGGCGAAGACCTCCGCGCGGTCCTCTGCTACGTATTTAAGCGCCCCGTCGCTGTTAAGCAGCGGGCGCACCGGGGCTGGGGTATTTGTTAGCTGACGGCAGAGTTTATGTACAGACGGCCAGCTGTCATTTGTGGCGTCTATACGTTCCTCCCAGTCCGCGGCGGTGTGTGCCTGTAACTCGGCCTTTACCCTTTCCGCAAGACGGTTTAGCTGGGTCTTCATAGTGGGGCATCTTGTTTGCTGCCACTGCTTGCGGAGGCGCCTCTTGTCGGCGATCATCGCATTTATATGAGCCGGCAGGGGCGGCAACAGCACTCTCCCCTGCGGCTGCGTTGTTGTCGCCGTTTCCAAGGCGCTTTGAATACAAGCAGTGACGTCATTAGCCATTATGTCCACGTCCGCGGCAGTGGCAATAGGCCGAGTCGGCGTGGTGGTCTCTATTTTCTCTGCAAACTTAGTCCAGTCCGTGAGTCGGCGTGGCGCTATGGGCTTCAGTCGGGTCGGCATTCCCGATAAGACGACGAGCACAGGTTGGTGATCTGACTGTAACTCGTCGTCAATCACCTGCTGTGTGATCTGGCAATGTAGCCCTCGGTGAACTACGATGTCCAGTACGTCCGGCATGTAACGTGTGGCGTCCGGGTAGTGGGTGGGCGTCTCTGGACCGGACACCGAGTAGCCGAAGGCTTCCGCGTCCGCGAAGAGCCGTCTCCCCTCGGTATTCGTGGTATGTGAGTTCCACGCTGGGTGCTTGCTATTTAAGTCACCGGCGAGGATGGTCGCGTGTGTTGTGCTAATAAGCGCCCTCAGTTCTGACAGGTCCCATTGGACCGTGGGCGGCTTATAGCAGGCGTAGATGTTATGGTCCTCGCCGGCTATGTGCACCTGTACACCCAGCGCGTAAAAGCTGTTTAGTGACGGCAAGGGGAGCTCTTGATGGACGACTCTTCGTCTCACAAGCACCGCCAGACCACGATATCGGGTGCTTTGTGCCGACCTTTCGTCCTTCCTATATACGAGATATCCCGGGAACCTTATCCTGTCCCCAGGTCCCAGGAACGTCTCGCTTATTAGCACCACGTCGATATTTTGTTCCCGAAGGAGGTGGCGGAGGGGGGCGACCTTTTCCCGTAGGCTGCAGGCATTCCAGTGAATCACCCTCAACGGTCTATCCATTGTAAAGTGACAGCAAAGTGGGCAGACCGTCAAGGATGACCGTCTCCACGTCTTGACCCTGCCTTATGGCCTTAATTAGATCCATCAGTAGCTTGATGGCGCAGGTCGTGAATTCTTGTTTTTGTGTTGTGTTTTTAGCGCCGGTAGCGCCACCACTCGACTTTCCGGTGAACTTTTGTCTCGGTAGTTCCGTTGTTTGCCGCGGCGCTATTCCGGCGCCAGCAGTAGCTTCTATTGTTTCAACCTGCGCCCTGTTGGAGGCAGGGTCGGCCTTAGGGATTTCCTGTGTCGCCGGGGGGGGGGGGGGTTTAGGCTTATTTCCCTTCCCTTTACCCCCGCGTCTCTTTTTCCTCCGCCCCGAGGAGGTGGCTTTCTTATCTGTGGGCTCGTTGGCCGCCGCCATCAGCGTCATGCCGTGAGCCTCTTCTGGTGGCTGTTGTGTCTGCTTGGCGGCCACTTGTGGCCGCCGTGAAGCGGCTGACATGGCAGCGGTCCCCGCTCGCTTGTTTCGGTTTGCTTCCCGAAGCACAGGGCACTTCATATTGCACGCGGGGTGCGGGCCACCGCAGTTGACGCAGGTGGCCGGCTCTTCCCGCGGGCGCGGGCAATCACGTGCCGCGTGCTCGCCCCCGCATCGCACGCAAGCGAGCGGTCGGTGGCACTGGTGCGAGCTGTGCCTAAACTGCTGGCACCGGTGGCACTGTGCGGGCCCACGTTTTCCACGCCAAGCCTCTATTTTGACACCCCGCATATACATGAATACGGTGGTGTCGTATATGGCCCGGACGTCGGGAGTCTTCTTTATTACTGCGTGAAACACACAGCCGGGTCGTCCTTGTGCGCCTTTAATATGGCGCACATACTCCGGCTGGTATCCCAACGCCCGGAGCTCCTCCTCGATCTCCTTGGGGTCAGTGTCCGCAGGCAGCCCCCGTATGGCGATCTTCAGATCCTTTTCCGCTGGCAGCGAGTAGGCAAACCAGGATACCCCGCTGTCCTTTTCCAAGCCAGTCAGATACCGCTGGACCAGCCTGTATTCCTCCTCGCTGTCTGGGGTGAAGCGGACTCCACCCCCGTATGGACGAGCGTTCGGAGGCCGGCCCAGCTTGGCAGCGATGGCCCGGAAGTGGGTAGCCCAGTCGGGTAGCCGCTCTACTACCAGCGGCGGGTACCTCAGTTTCTTCGGCTTCTTCCCCGGCTGTTGCTGCGTTGTCATCGCGGCGCCGGGGGTGGTGGTAGGATGGGCGGTAGATGCCGAGGGGGTGGGGGGTAAAGTTTGATCACTTACCCCTGCGGACTTCAGTGATGTCGGTGTCTGTGCGGGAGGCGAACGGCGCGCCGCGTCAGCGAATGTAGGCGACGCGGGCGAGCCCGAACCCAGCGGCGCGCTTTCGCGCGGCGGGTCAGGGTGGTGCCGCTTCGGCTCCATCGCCTCCGGTGATGTCCTCTTGCGTCGCTGGGTCTTGGGCTCAAGCTGGAACTCGTAGTCGAAGCCCAGCGACGGTGTCGGCGATGGTGGCGATAGCATCGCAGCGTCGGCAACTGGTCCCGCGGTGGGCCGACGTCCGGATCGCGGTGTCGTGTCTCCAGACACGTCGTCGCGACCGGACGCGGCCGAGCCAATGGACGCCATCGACATGCTCGTACCCGCACGCGACGAGCATGCCGACAGCATAGCGGGCGAGTCGTACGCCGACGCGCGGGGGGGCGCCGGTGAAGCGGGCGCCTGAGGCATCATGAGTGCCGGGCGAGGTGTTGATCCGGCACTCGCTGGCCGCTCCCGTTCCGCCGTCGCCGGTCCCGCCAGCGAGAGGCGGGGGCCGGATGCGGCGGTGCGCGAAGCTGGCACAGCTTTGGCACCAGCGGACAGTTCAGGTGCAACTCCAGCGGGCGTAGGCGGCGACGCGAAGCGTGGCGGCGCGGCAGCGCGAGCGGGGGGTGCGCGGGGGCGCGCGGAGGGCGCGGTAGGTGCGGGGGGGTGCGCGGGTAGCGCGGGAAACTCGGGCTGCGCTGCGGAGCGCGCGGTGCGAGCAGGCGCGGGCGCGCGCGCGTGCGGCACGGGGGGGCGCGCATGCGGTGCGCGGCCCTGGCTTGTGGCCGGCCCCGGGGCCTGGATGGGCACCGGGCGGAATGCGGCGGGGCGGATCACCACCGCATGCTGGCGGCTCGTCGACGGCGTCGGTGCAACGCGCGCAGGCGCCGATGTCGTTGGTGGGCCGCTGGTTACGGTGGCGCTCGTGCCCTCTCCTCCTCTTCTCTCTTCTGGTCGGGGCGGCCCAGCGAGCGGTGCACCAGACGACGCGTCGCCGATATTCGGCATCGACGTCGTCCGGTCCATCGTCGAGTGGGTCTCCTGTGACCCGGCATCGCGGCCCAGCGAGCTGCGCTTGCCGGGCTTCGGCATCCCGGGGGGCGTGGTGGTCCGCGACCGCTACGGTGATTGCTCACCGAGCAGCACGGTGGCTCCCTCTGTGTTCGCACCGGTGCCGGCTGGAACCTGTGCAAACACAAAGGAAACGAATTAAATAAAATGCGGTCCGCGCGGCACAAGTCTAACACGTACTTAGGATAGGCTTGTGTAGGCACCACGAAGCCAATCCTGATCCCCCTCTTCGCTGCGCACTAGCTTACATTAAGTTGCTTGAGAAGTGGGGAGAGTGGGGAGGTGAACGTCCCGCTTTGCACAGCGTAACTCGGCCCGCTGTACCTACCGCTAACGGTGACGCCGACATATATAATAACTTAACTAATAACAAAAACAACACCTATAAAATAATTAAATGCATGGTACCCACCCAAAAAACATAACACCTGCACACTAATGTGTCTTGTTTCGCTGAATTTCGCTCCCACCCACTATCACCTTAGCGTCGTTTGCGCACGCGGTCACACCCGCACATTGCTATCTATTTAGTTATTTTATTTCCAGTAGAGAATAATCCGGCTGGGGCATGAGTTCGATACCAGGGTCGTCAGTTTTGTTGAGATTTTACATTAGGGTCCATTGATGGTAATTTTATCGTGCTGATAATATAATAGCATTTGCAACCTCCAATATAAAATATTTATTTATTATATTGGATATGGGGGTAGGCAGGAACTACAAAACGTCACCTGCTCCGATTCCTAATACTTCTTTGGCCGCGGTTTACGTTCATACATCTCGTCATACACGCACGCTGGTTGCGAGTACTACGCACCTTACCTTTATATTTATTTATAAGACAGATATTTTGATCCACAACAGGTGGTAGTAACACTTATTGTTGTTACTTAAGTAATAAATGTTATAATTTAATAGTTTTATTTCAAATCGAAGACTGCAATAAGATTAGATTTTCAATAATTTAATTGATTTATTTTAGAAGTAAACTTACCTTCAAAATAACTTTAACCAACATATATTTCACTATCAACAATTGTGCTCATCTAGCCTACCGTTTCCTGTTTGCAACTGATAAAGTGCTTCCGACCTACGCTTAACAATATATTTAGCAGCGAAGACATTTTTACGACTTGGGAAGATGAATTTGGTTTGTATCTTAAAGCAAAGGATTAATTCCAAAGTGGGGTAATTTTTAGCATTTAGGTACAGTTAGCAACTTTACGTATAAATAATAATATTATTATAATTTTCTGAGCCTCTTTAATTGAAGATGGCCACATAAAAAGTTCGACAGTACAATTTCATTATTGAAGAGATTTAGTGTTATTTGAGTTAAAGATTTCGAGAAATCTATAGAGTTGTTGATAACTTAATTTGACTCCTTTATATTCAATTCAAGTTTAGTTCAAAATCTAAAAATGCTTCAAAATTATCTAAATTGTAAGTTAAGTTTTAAAAACAATAGTTTTCGTGATAACTAATGATAACCAGATGCGCATTTTGCTTTAAATAAAAATAGTTATGAACAGTTTCCAACGTTGACAATTTGTGGCCGTTCGAGGGATTGCAGCCATACGTGATGAATTCAAGGCATTAACTATGGGCCAAAATATCCACACTAGTGGGTCCCAAACAACAGCTAACGACAACGCGGCAGTCCCAGGGCGAGATGGCGGTACAAACTCGACTCTTTTCATTAAGGCCATATATAGGGATAAGTGTAAGGAGGAAAGGCATTGCCCTGCAGTGGGACACAAAAGACTGCTGATAAATAGTGTCAATTAGTGGCCTTCCGATTTTTGACGATAGAAATAAAAATATAAACATAATATCACGGCTAAATAGCCCGAAGGGCAAAGCAGAGTTGCACCTGCAGTACATCCACATTTCGCCTGTTATAATTAAGTCCCATGATATAGGGGGCGAACCTATTGCCATCAACCGGGCACAAATCACCGGGCTGCTACTGAGAACATCGAGATAAGAAAACCCAATAACACTATGCATGACCCGGAAATTGAACCCAAGCTTCAACCCTCAAGCTCAGCAGTAGCGAACATAAATAAATCATTGACTAAATACAACGTCAAATGAAAATTTTCCGTTACCGCTACATATCTCCCAATATCGCATCGCACGTCTTTGGTAAATAAACGTATTATCGTTTGCTTACTTACGTATTTCGTGTTCCATTGAGAAAACAGGGATACACATCAAAAGAATGCGCTAAAACATGATTGCCCACCCTCGCACTGGGAGCACCATAAATCTTGATTGTTAAGAGAAATTTCTAAAAATATGCAACGGTTTTTTTAAATTCAAAATTCAAAAAAAAGTTGGCGTTGGCTTGCAATCTGACCAAATGCAGCTGAATACCAGTATTTTTGAATTGACTGCCTATCTGACGTCTACAAACTATGTACTGGGAAACACGATACCCATAGGACTGGTACCCGTAACGACTGTCAAAGATCTACGTATGACAGCCGAGACCGACGACTTAACTAACCGAAGCACAAAAAAACCATAGGTAAGCCAATTACCAACCTTATGTATTTTTAAGCAGAAGACACACAAATTTCGCGAAATATTTTTAAATTCCATGTAATACGAGGAGAAATACATAATAATATGTAAATTTAATTGTTGTGGTTGTGATTTTGTTGTTCTTGTCGTAAGTTGTTTTAATGGTGCCATTCTAGTAAAAGCAGGGATTAGTTTAGTTTCTATTTTGTTGTTTATGACTTGAATTCTCACATAAACTACTGATCCATGTGCACGCATCGATCCAGCGCTGAATCCTTGAATTTGTATTTCAGCAATGCTGACAGCTATTGTACCAAGCCATATATCTCTCAAACTTTATTTAATTTATGTTAATGAGGTCGGCTGTTAAGTGGGCACAAACAGGCCGTTAATAAAGGAAAAAATACCGTAACAAACAATTACAATTGTGTTTCTAGAAAACTTGTAGCATATTCAGCATATAATGTTCTCAATGCTGAGACACAGGCCTAAGTGGGCCGTTATCCACCACGCGGGCTCAGTGCGGATTTGTAGATGGCACATGGCCTTTTCATGATTAATTCTAGGACATGCCGGTTTCCTCACGATGTTTTCCTTTACCGTTTTTAGGGCAGTGGTGATGAAATAATTCACACAAAGTAAAGCGATAACAAACTTGTAATAGGTATAATTTATTTAACTTTGCTAAATCCCGCCAAAATCCTGGCTACCGTACTCTCACCGCTTTGGCGACACGATTATATTCAGGAGAAGAATTCTCTTTGATGATATTACGAATCTTTTTTTTAATGATAGAAGTCTCTCTTAATGTCTTCTTATGCGTAAAGATTGGTCTTCTTAGAAAACGTTTTGGGTAGTTGGAATCTAAATGATCTTACGGCTTCTGAAGCCTGCTAAATAGCTTAAATTGTTCACAGGTTTAGAATTAATTTCTCCACGCAAACTTGCATTCTTGTTTTGGCAGTCGGATAATGAGGCGATTGTTCGTTTTTTTTTTTGTTTGTTTGTAGTGATGCGCCGACTACAAGTTGTTGACAAGTTGTGCCGAGCAACTGAGTTCCGAGTCTTGCTCGGTATTATGTGTTACTCCGCAGAGTTATAACTCTGCCGAGTAACACGGTTTACTCGTATGACGCTTCAAATATTATATAAGAATGCCATGCAAGATTTTGACATTGTTTCAATGAATTATCATCTTCAGCGCCGCAACAGCGTGAAAATCCGAAAGGGCCATGGCTAAAGAAGTAGATCAATATTTAAGCGAAAAATTATGCCTGTAACAACGAGAGACTGATTAATTAAATAAATGAAATATGTTTGTTTTTTACCATTGATTTTTCTGGCAATGACTAATCTATGTACAATAATATTGTAAAGAGGACAAGTTATAAGTTTACGATTTCTTTTCGAGTACCTCGGCAGTAAAGCCGAGTTATTCAGCCCATATCGAGTACTACCAAAATGGCAGAGTATGCCGAGTAATAAACGAGTACACGACGCAATCTCTAGTTTTTATTTTTTTTCGTGACGTTAAGGTGTGCTCTTATAATTTCTAAAATGGCGTCTACGTTACGGCATCACGATAACACGGGAAAGTAAAATGTATGGAAATTTATAACGCTTTTAAATTTCCGTCGATAACGTTATAACGTGCAAGTATTTCCATACATTTTATGAACGTGGACGGGAAAATCCAAGATAATATCGTGACGTCAGAAATTATTATAAGCGCACGTTAAGTGTTTCAACGTTGAACGTGTCAAAACGTTAAAAAGGTTTAGGATTAATAAAACGGGAAGTACATTAAATATTAATTATTTAATTTAGGTACGTACCTACGTAGACACACTGTACAATATTTCCTCATAACATAAACTTCATTTATCTACTAATTGTAGTAATTATTGCAATGGTTGAAGCTGTCAACTTGCGTAATAATTGTTTTAACTGACGTTAAAATAACCACATGACTCGTAACGTACTTGTTCACACGACTCAAGTGCTATTACTACTAAATTCTAATCTAAATTTTATGTTACCTCAAAAATAACAAATACCTGTTTTGATTTTATGCTAACGTAACTCCAGCGGCCCCTAAGATATAGGCGCCGCCTAGTTTGGGGAACACTGTTTAAAAAATATTTTTAATTTTGGTTAAGGTAATGCCTGTAACAATGGTTTATTTTAATTCTCATTCTTACTAAAGTAACCACACTCAAACCTAATCTACCAAACACTGAAAAGGTAAAAAAGCCGTTACGATACAATTATAAGCAAAGAAACAATTCTATTTTCAATTTACAGTACAAAACCGACAGTAGTTTAAAAAGACAGTAAATACACATTCCCAGTCTGCTGCCTTTCATAGGTATTGACAAGCACAATACAAATAATATTCAAACGAGTGCTTCTATTTTATTCGCTTTGAATTCTGAATGTACTTTTATTCGGTCGTTCACATTCAGTCGTTCAGTCAATGTGAACAGGTGAACTACTTACGTCAGTATCATTTTTGCCTTTAGATGAACTTGGAACTGAATTCTTACGTACAAATGGTTGAATGTTATTGTATGCAGAACAAGAGATTTTGAACCCGAAGTCGTTTTTACTTTGCTTTTAATTACTCGTAGAAACTATAGCCACCTAGCTTTTCATAGTATGGTGGGGAAATGTTTACTCTGATGAATGTTCTTTAGAGTGTGGCGTCAGGCAGGGTGGGCTGACTTCGCCACGACTCTTTAACATGTATGTGAACCATTTGATTGAGGAGCTCAGCAGCATGCATGTTGGATGCCATATTGATGACATATGTGTCAATAATTAGAGTTATGCCGATGATATGGTGCTGCTGAGCCCCTCAATTGGTGGTCTCAGGCAGCTGTTAAAGGTATGTGAGATGGCCTGGGGTACAACGAAAGTAAGAGTGAGTTCATGGTATTTATATGTTAATATAAAATCAATAGCTTTATACCACCTATATTACATACCACACCGTGTTACAGTTTAAATATCTGGGACACATTGTGACTGAGAATTTGAGTGACGAACTAGACATTGAGAGGGAGCGCAGGGCGTTGTCGGTGCGCGGTAATATGTTGGCACACAGGTTCGCGCGGTGTACCGCTCCTGTTAAAATAACAATGTTCAAGGCATTCTGCCAGACGTTTTACACGAGCGGCCTGTGGGCAAACTTTACACAAAAAGCGTACAGTGCCCTGCGCGTCCCGTATAATAATGTATTCAGGGCTCTGTTTCGGCTCCCCCGATATTGCAGTGCATCTGGCATGTTTGCTGACGCCAGCGTAGATGATTTCTACGCAATTATGCGTAAAAAAGTTGCGTCGGTGGTGCGGCGAGTACGGGGGAGCCCGAATAGCGTCCTAAGGATGATTGGCGAGAGAACCGATACTGTTCTGCTCAGTAGGTTCACTGAACGCCATGTGTTGCGAGACCGATGAGCGTACTGAGCAGGGGTAGATAGTGGGTCTAGTTTCTTTTTACTTTTAAATTACTAACATTAGTTACAAGTAAAACACCACCAACACCAACATTTCGACAGCATTTTAAAAGTCTCATGTAACAGGAAGCCAGCCTATTGCCATCAATCGGGCATAAATCCAGACACCGGGCTTCAACTAAGATGTGGAAAAAACTCAAAAAATCTTTGCCCGGCCTGGGACTCGAACCCAGGACCACATGCAGTAGTGCATGTGACCACCAGACCAACGAGGCGGTAATAAGCGAGTCAAAGTAATAAGTAGGTTGTACGTCAGGCGAATACTAAATTTACTTATTATCCGAGAGGCCTGTACGTTCAAGTGTATAATTAGTTATGCAAGAGCAATTCTGGCAAGAGTGGCTACTTCGTAATAAGATTTCTTACACGTGAGTCTCCATTTAGCATTTTTTATTAAAAATTTATAGTCTTTTAATTATTAATTATTTCTGCCGTCACCCCTAACGGACAAGGAAGGTGAACAAGAAAAAAATGCATCCAAATATTTATTTTTTAAATAGAGTAGGTAATTTATACCTATGCAATGTAAACTAATGTGTTCATAATAGGTAAGTTGATAAAATAAAGAAACGGAACGCGAAAAACCTTTCTATTTTTATTTTCTTAGGTGGAAAATTCTCATGGAAATCATCCGTCCTCGGGCGGGCGAAGGGGTCTGTCAGACTCTTAATGACTAAAAACCACCCCTTTGTTCCCTTCCCACACTCGCAACAGGGATCATGGGAACTTGTGCGCCTGCCACGATCCCCGGCTAGTGCCGGCCCGCCTCTGCCGGCCTCCTCAAGTCCTCGGAGTGAGGTGTTAGACTCCCCCTCGCGACGTCCAATAGCTCGAGGTGAAAAGTACGCGCCACTGCCTTGGGTCCTGTTATATGGCTGGTCAGAGATCCCTGTAATCTAATCGAAAGTATGTTAATACTTTCATAAATAAGTTTCAGTACGAAAACGAAGACGCTATGTCTAGCTTAAGGCAAAGTAGAATGACGATCATGTAAGGTGGGTGGTAGAAGATAGAATATCTTAATGATCTTAATGTACCATATACTCAGAAATAAATTATTTAAATAAATAAGAAAGAAGTCGGCAGATCAACTTCGATAGCGTGAGATTAGAGAGGTCTATGACCACCAATGGATAAGCTGATGATCATGAAAAAGAAACCCACAACAATATTACCAAAAAATCTTTTCTTCGTATCCATTTTGTCGAATTCTCTTCATAACAACAATCAACGTCCCTACAAAATTAAATTAACATAAAACTAAATATCTTAAAACGGTACACACTAATAATAATTAAGTTAACATTTATTACTGCCAAATTAATTGCTCCACACATTTCGTTAACACCAAATGCAGCGGGACTAATGAGGGGTAATTCAACACACAAGGTAATTTGCCCTCTCGCAGTACATAACTGAAGGGTAAACAAGGGTAAGCAGAGCTTTAGCGTGCTCTCGTTCATTAGTACTCGATTGTTTAAATAAACACGGTCGGAATATATATCATGTTGCTGGAATTGTGCTTGTTTGGGTGTATTCGCGGGATTCAATTTTTGGTGTAGTTTTGCAGCCCTGTAGTGTACTTGCCCTGTGTGAAGTGAGGGTGAAGTAAGCAGTCAGTGCCATTGATTCAAGGGATTGACCAAGGCGGGGTGACACTGACAGCTCACTCCACGCAAGTCTTCTCGGTGAGATTTTTACAGAATCGACATGCTGTACATAACTTGGTTGGTAACTGATTGCTTTTTCCCAACTATTGCTTGCTCGGCTTCCAGTCTAACTGGATGCAACTGACTACCAGTATTTTACATGGAGCGGCTGCCCATCGAACGGCCACAACCCAGTAACTGGGTAACACGATACCCCTTGGTAACATTGCTTGTCAGACTTTCGGGCTTGTGACTGTCAAATATCGGCACACGTGCTTTCCAAGACACGGAGGTGTCTCGGTATGTAATAGATGGTTACCCATCCAAGGACTGACCTCGACAAGCGCTACTTTACCTTGAAGATCGTCCCGTGCGGCTTTTATTATATTTAGTCGAGCCCTGTAACTCGGTGCCACTTCGCTTGAAATGACTATCCTACTATTTGAATACATTGACCTTCGCACTCTGACGTAATGCTTGATGGTCCATTGTCATTGAAAGCGTCAAAATTTGGTTTTCCGACGTGTGTTCTACAGGCAAGATAAGAAACAGAAGGTCGAAAGTGTTTATTGAAGGCGTATGAAGTATGGACGTTAAAGTCTCGTTGCCCTGTGGGCTTGTCACTTACTTTGTCGGCTTCTAATAAACAAAGTCGTTTTTTTTTTTCGTTTGTTAATTTTACTAATTATCAAACGAAAAAAAAACGACTTTGTCCCTAGTCATTTTACCACTTGTTGGATTAAACAAATGCCTCCAACATATAGCTAAACCAATTCGAAGCGAACCTATTGTTATTGCTGCTTCAATTTGTAAATCTGACAAATGTTGTCTAATGAGATCGCTGTGTCGGATATTCCTACCGTTGAAATTGGGGCCTGTCTAACTATGTAGCAAAATAAACGAATTAATGGAGGAAAACTAAAATCAATTGTTATATTAGGTCTTTATCATGAAATAGCCTTGTAATATACAGAAAGTTAAAGTCTTTTTTAGAATAAATATATTTTTATTTCCATCAATCAAAATGTGCACCCGTTCTATCGATGCATCTCTGCCAGTGCAGTGGTAATTTTTCAAAGCCCTTGTTGAAGTAGTCAGGTGTACGGGAGCCAACAAACTTTTCAAAGGCCTTTTGTACCGCCTCTGGGGTACTGAATTTACTCTGCCACTTTTTTTTTCTAAATTTTGGAAAAATGAAGAATTCTGTCAGCGCAAGGTCTGGTGAATACGGTGGATGACGAAAAACTTCCAACCCTTGCTCTTGTAGCTTAGAGACCGTCTGTTGTGCCTTATGAGGTTGAGCGTTGTAGTGTAGGAGCAACGGGGACGAGTGATTAACCAATAACGAGTAGTGCGTTCGTTTCAAGTGTTCACTTCGTACAAGTAATTAAAGTTGCAAACCGTTTGTATACCTCAATACAACTCGTATTCCATAATTATTTGTATTTGTATCGTGTCCTAAACTAATCAATAAACAAATGACCGAATTTGAAAAGTTAATTCCATATTTTTTTCAACATACGTTAAATTTTTTAAATGATTTTTTAAGAATATGCTTTTGTGCTATTTTGTGTTACCAATCGAATATTTCAGAAAAACATTGCATGGTTTCTTTTTTTACATTAAATATTAATTATTTAATTTACAATATTTCCTCATAACATAAACTTCATTTATCTACTAATTATAGTCATTATTGCAATGTATGAAGCTGTCAACTTGCGTAATAATTGTTTTAGCTGACGTTAAAATAACCACATGACTCGTAACGTACTTGTTCACACGACTCAAGTGCTATTACTACTAAATTCTAACCTAAATTTTAGGTTACCTCAAAAATAACAAATACCTATTTTGATTTTATCCTAACGCAACTCCAGCGGCCCCTAATATATAGGCGCCGCCTAGTTTGGGGAACACTGTTTAAAAAATATTTTTAATTTTGGTTAAGGAAAAGCCTGTAACAATGGTTTCTTTTAATTCTCATTCTTATTAAAGTAACCACACTCAAACCGAATCTACCAAACACTGAAAAAGTAAAAAGCCGTTACGATAAAAATAAAAGCAAACAAACAATTCTATTTTCAATTTACAGTACAAAACCGACGGTAGTTTAAAAAGACAGTAAATACACATTCCCAGTCTGCTGCCTTTCATAGGTATTGACAAGCACAATACAAATAATATTCAAACGGGTGCTTCTATTATATTCGCTCTGAATTCTGAATGTACTTTTATTCGGTCGTTCACATTCAGTCGTTCAGTCATTGTGAACTACTTACGTCAGTATCATTTTTGCCTTTAGATGTACTTTGAACTGAATTCTTACGTAGAAATTGTTGAATTTTATTGTATGCTGAAATGTAACAGGACAAGAAATTTTTGAACCCGAAGTCGTTTTTACTTTGCTTTTAATTATAAACTATGGCCACCTAGCTTGTTAGAAATAGATCAATCTATTGCTGATTCTCAGTCTAGTTTTAATGAATGACTTTTTTTCTGACGAAGAATTTTTGTCCACAAAATCTGTTTGTATGGATGTATGGTCTGGATTGGCGCAAACACGGCTTATCAGATTTGGATAAAATGTGGCACACAGATAGATTATAACCCTGGATTATTACCTGGATTATTGGAGTTTTACCTCCCGGTATTACCTTCTCGTGGAATATTTTTTCGACATCCACTCGGGCGAAGTGAAAAGCTAAGTCAGAATAAATTAAACAACAAGAATGTTAACGTTATATTTCAAGCTTTTCGGGGCTTCAAGTATTATTTCTTTTTTTTTTTTTTCAGAAAACTCACGAGAGTTTTATATTATTCAGTACGGTACTAAAATAAAACAAAGTAAACTGAACCAATACATCGAATGTTTTGTAAAATTGAATACGTCACACATGGTAAGTTGGTTGTAAGGTTGAAAGGTATCCAAGCATAATGGATACCTTTCAACCTTACAACTTGCAACTATTTTATTGCTGCAGGAGGTTTTGCGGAAAAGTATTAAGTACAACCTTACATAGATGTAGAGTGTATGAGTCTTTTTTTTTTGATATTACGTTTTCGGCGTCAACATCCTCCGCCGCCTTGGGAATGCGTAGTGTTCTCCAGCGAAAGTAAAGCTAAACGAATATTTAACATTGAAAAGGATCTATGTAGATACTTATGCAGTTATGAATTAAAGTTAAACAAGACAAAAAACGGTAGTTAAAACTTATTATGTTATATTAGCAGTTTTAATTTATTGAGATGGTATTGGACACAATTTTACAATAGGTCTTTTAAAATTACCGGTAGACGTTTTGACTAAAGCGACACGAATAGTACCGTCTTTTCCGGTATATACTTCAGTTATTATGACTATTGGGCAACGTAATGGAGGAATGTCCTCTTCATGAATCAGATCTACTGTACTGATCTTTACGTTATCTACTTGAGTTAACCATTTCTGGGTAACCTGAAGATTGTGTAAATATTCTACACGCCACCTTTTCCAATAGCTACCACCATCTGGTCTAACAAATGCTTTCGACAACGAAGAGACTTCGTTCCATCGAGAACATTCTGGATGGGCAGAGAAGTTAGAGGTGAAGCATAATAAAATGAGCAGGTATAATAGGTTCCGGATACGGCTCCTCAGATAAGACACAGAGTGGTCTCGAGTGAAGGACTGCCTCAATTTGAGTGAGAACAGTCAGAAGTTCCTCATAAGTGAGAATTTGCGAACCAAATGATGCGGTATAAATGGGTTTTAATAGATTTTATGTTGGACTCCCACAACCCCCCAAAGTGCGGAGCGCGTGGTTAAATTGGTCCAATTATCGGAATATAAACATGAGACAGGTCCGCGACGAGAAAGAAATCTTCTACAAGCGGAAATGAATGTATCGGAATATACATCGGCAACCAGATCAATGTGAACGGCTTTAGTAACAAGGCACCTTTTGTCTTCTTTGGCCACGGAGTCTACGTAAAGTAACCTTTTCACCACACTACCTAACCCACACCACACTACTGCGCTATTGAATGGCCTAAAAAATAGAGGGACAGAAGCAAAAGACTGAATTGTTGTTTCAAAACTTGCTTTATTGTCGCTTTTAATAAAATACACATTAATTTTGTAAAACTAGAGGACACAAAAAAAAATTACGTTGTGGCTATTTTTCCGAATTTATTTTATTTTTATTCGACTGTATACCCATTGCTATCTGCTATACTCCGGGGTATACTCGAGCTCGACGTACAACATAAAAAAATACGTACAACTTTGTTTTCAGTTTTTTCCGCGATATGGTCGGTGCACGTAAAATGAATTCACGTACTATGTTCTGTTTTGCCAACATGCGTTCTGTTGCATATCGTGACGAATATGAAACAAAAAAATGGCAGAAAAGCGTAGAAAAAGTACGCTACAGATTTTCTGTCAGCGTATGCCTCAGGCTTTTAAAATAATTATCTTAATTCCCATATACACAGATGATTTGTTGCTTACTTTTTATCTGAAAACGTAACAAACAGACCGATGACGACAAAACTATTGCAGATACTGTCGTAGGTTTTGAAGGCAAAATTACACGCGCAGGTATTGCACTTTTGTATGCAACAGCAGATTGATCTTTGATAACCGAATAAAATTCTACGCTTGGTCTAGAATTATGTGCGGACTTTATGTTACATTTTACGCGTCGATCTAACTGCTACCCTTATTATTGATACCAGATATCCTCATGTAATCTGTACCCGCGTACGTGGTGTAGAAAATCTTGTCAATGCTTGTCTAAGACATTCGCAAAGACATTAAGTACTTAGCGTGTTAATTGTGATTTCGCTCTACAAGTCTACACCTTACTACAGTTAGAAATCAGTCAGACCCACACTTGAAGTTGATGAATTTCCGAAAATGAATTTAAGCTAGGTTGGTAGACCCGAAAAACATGGCAAGTGGTCATTTCTTCTTGAGAATTTGAACTCTCTAGCATTATCTAGGCTGAACCTATTGGGTATAAAAGTAGGATAAAACGCTTCGGTAAAACGTAGTTAGTGCCTCTGCTTATAGTTTTTGGCTCGTCTTGGCGGGGGGCTCAGTAGTTTCGGAGATAAGGTGAGATAAGGGGAGATAAGAGTAATGGCCAATTTTCATGTGATTTCTTAAATAACTTCACAACTGTTTATTTTAAAATTATACAAAAAATATGTTTGTGACCCTCACAAAACGACCTGTCATTTGATATGTCACACGGTAAGTTTTTGTAAAACTATTGTTTTTAATTTTATAGTTTTCGCCCCAAAAGTGGGCTTCATATTCCAAATTCGTTTATTAACGTTACTCGACCGGGTTTGGGTCACAGAAGTGCATTTGTGTATCAAATTACAACTTAATCAGTACTTAAGATTTGGAGCAAATTGGCTGTTACAGACGGACATACAAACGAGTGATCCTATATGGGTTCCGTTTTTCATTAGGACGTACGGAACCGTAAAAACACTAATTTCTGCATTTATATATGATACGTTATTGACATTATTATTATTAATATACGTTGATATATAAATTACCTAGATACGAGTAGTTTGGATTGAAAGTCAAAGTAAAAGGTTAATTTTTATCAAGTTCTCAGAAATTTGTTCAAGACATTTTAAGAATTTTTTTTTCGCTGCCACAAACTTCGACACACAATCGATTTTTGTAATAAAAGAATCAACAAGGATATTTTGATAAAATTTATGAACTCTTCTCACCAAAACTCTGAAGAAAATTCGAAACCTCAAACAAACAAACAAGAACACACGCCCAATGTTTTCCCCATTTCTTGTAAGGGATATTAATCAAACTTTGTTTTTTTTTCTTTTCAATGCTAAGTAGGGTAATAAATATTGTAACATTTGGCATTTAAACTAGTACAAAATTACATTATTCCCGGGTTTATTGAATGGTACAAAAAGTGCAGGAAACACACTCAGATACCCATTGTGTGGACTACGAGTCGGTGACTTATGGCTGTTGCAAAGAGCTTTATTTCAAATTCGGGACTGACATTATAAAATATTATACTTTTTGAAAATGAAAAACATCGTGTGAAATGTTTGGGCACTTTTCTCGCGAAGAGTATTTTGTACAACTACGAATGGAGTTGACAAATCCTACTTATAGTATTATAAATGTCAAAGTTTGTATATTAGTTACTCAATCACACAAAACTGCTGAACGGATTATTCACGATTTAATCGCTGTTTACGTGACGTATACGTTTTGTGTTAATACGCGGAATTTTACTGGAAGAAAGTTAAAATTGAAAGGTAGATTATACTTATTTCCAAGCTTTGCTTCTAAGTAGTATTCAAAGTAATTTATTCACAAACATTTATCAATACCGTAAAATCATAACACCACGCCAGTATTTCCGGATGAATTAGAGTGTGTTCATGTAGAACGCTGGTATTCGTCGCCGAAATGCGCTGGCATAACAGGCAGAGAAGACCTATACAACACCAACATTTCGATAGCATTTTAAAAGTCTCATGTAACAGGGGGCCAGCCTATTGCCATCAATCGGGCATAAATCCAGACTCCGGGCTTCAACTAAGATGTGGAGAAAACTCAAAAAATCTTTGCCCAGCCTGGGACTCGAACCCAGGACCACATGCTTAGCAGTAGCGCTTGTGACCACCAGAACAACGAGGCGGTAATAAGCGAGTCAAAGTAATAAGTAGGTTGTACAGAAAGAAATGCGTTGACGTCAGGCGAATACAAAATTTACTTATTATCCGAGAGTCCTGTACGTTCAAGTGTATAATTAGATGCAATAGCAATTCTGGCAAGAATGGCTACTTCGTAATAAGATTTCTTAAACGTGAGTCTCCATTTAGCATTTGTTATTAAAAATTTATAGTCTTTTATTTATTAATTATTTCTGCCGTCAACCCAACGGACAAGGAAGGTGAACAAGAAAAAAATGTATCCAAATATTTATTTTTTAAATAGAGTAGGTAAATTATACCTATGCAATGTAAACTAATGTGTCCATAATAGGTAAGTTGATAAAATAAAGAAAAGGAACGCGAAAAACCTTTCTATTTTTATTCTCTTAGGTGGAAAATTCTCATGGAAATCATCCGTCCTGGGGCGGGCGAAGGGGTCTGTCAGACTCTTAATGACTAAAAATCACCCCTTTGTTCCCTTCCTACACTTGCAACAGGGATCATGGGAACTTGTGCGCCTGCCACGATCCCCGGCTAGTGCCGGCCCGCCTCTGCCGGCCTCCTCAAGTCCTCGGAGTGAGGTGTTAGACTCCCCCCTCGCGACGTCCAATAGCGCGAGGTGAAAAGTACGCGCCACCGCCTCGGGTCCTGTTATATGGCTGGTCAGAGATCCCTGTAATCTAATCGAAAGTATGTTAATACTTTCATAAATAAGTTTCAGTACGAAAACGAAGACGCTATGTCTAGCTTAAGGCAAAGTAGAATGACGATCATGTTAGGTGGGTGGTAGAAGAAAGAATATCTTAATGATCTTAATGTACTCAGAAATTAATTATTTAAATAAATAAGAAAGAAGTCGGCAGATCAAATTCGATAGCGTGAGATTAGAGAGGTATATGACCACCAATGGATAAGCTGATGATCATGAAAAAGAAACCCACAACAATATTACCAAAAAATATTTTCTTCGAATCCATTTTGTCGAATTCTCTTCATAACAACAATCAACGTCCATACAAAATTAAATTAACATAAAATTAAATATCTTAAAACGGTACACACAAATAATTATTAAGTTAACATTTATTACTGCCAAATTAATTGCTCCACACATTTCGTTAACACCAAATGCAGCGGGACTAATGAGGGGTAATTCAACACACAAGGTAATTTGCCCTCTCGCAGTACATAACTGAAGGGTAAACAAGGGTAAGCAGAGCTTTAGCGTGCTCTCGTTCATTAGTACTCGATTGTTTAAATAAACACGGTCGGAATATATATCATGTTGCTGGAATTGTGCTTGTTTGGGTGTATTCGCGGGATTCTATTTTTGGTGTAGTTTTGCAGCCCTGTAGTGTAATTTGTAGTGTATTTGCCCTGTGTGAAGTGAGGGTGAAGTAAGCAGTCAGTGCCATTGATTCCAGGGATTGACCAAGGTGGGGTGACACTGACAGCTCACTCCACGCAAGTCTTCTCGGTGAGATTTTTACAGAATCGACATGCTGTACATAACTTGGTTGGTAACTGATTGCTTTTTCCCAACTATTGCTTGCTCGGTCTCTTCCAGTCTAACTGGATGCAACTGACTACCAGTATTTTACATGGAGCGGCTGCCCATGGAACGGCCACAACCCAGTAACTGGGTAACACGATACCCCTTGGTAACATTGCTTGTCAGACTTTCGGGCTTGTGACTACCCGTAACGACTGTCAAATATCGGCACACGTGCTTTCCAAGACTCGGAAATGTCTCGGCATGTAATAGATGGTTACCCATCCAAGGACTGACCTCGACAAGCGCTACTTTACCTTGAAGATCGTCCCGTGCGGCTTTTATTATATTTAGTCGAGCCCTGTAACTCGGTGCCACTTCGCTTGAAATGACTATCCTACTATTTGAATACATTGACCTTCGCACTCTGACGTAATGCTTGATGGTCCATTGTCATTGAAAGCGTGAAAATTTGGTTTGCCGACGTGTGTTCTACAGGCAAGATAAGAAACAGAAGGTCGAAAGTGTTTATTGAAGGCGTATGAAGTATGGACGTTAAAGTCTCGTTGCCCTGTGGGCTTGTCACTTACTTTGTCGGCTTCTAATAAACACCAGCAGTAAAATTAACAAACGACAAAAAAACGACTTTGTCCCTAGTCATTTTACCACTTGTTGGATTAAACAAATGCCTCCAACATATAGCTAAACCAATTCGAAGCGAACCTATTGTTATTGCTGCTTCAATTTGTAAATCTGGAAAATGTTGTCTAATGAGATCGCTGTGTCGGATATTCCTACCGTTGAAATTGGGGCCTGTCTAACTATGTAGCAAAATAAACGAATTAATGGAGGAAAACTAAAATCAATTCTTATATTAGGTCTTTACCATGAAATAGCCTTGTAATATACAGAAAGTTAAAGTCTTTTTTAGAATAAATATATTTTTATTTCCATCAATCAAAATGTGCAACCGTTCTATCGATGCATCTCTGCCAGTGCAGTGGTAATTTTTCAAAGCCCTTGTTGAAGTAGTCAGGTGTACGGGAGCCAACAAACTTTTCAAAGGCCTTTTGTACCGCCTCTGGGGTACTGAATTTACTCTGCCACTTTTTTTTTCTAAATTTTGGAAAATGAAGAATTCTGTCAGCGCAAGGTCTGGTGAATACGGTGGATGACGAAAAACTTCCAACCCTTGCTCTTGTAGCTTAGAGACCGTCTGTTGTGCCTTATGAGGTTGAGCGTTGTAGTGTAGGAGCAACGGGGACGAGTGATTAACCAATAACGAGTAGTGCGTTCGTTTCAAGTGTTCACTTCGTACAAGTAATTAAAGTTGCGAGGCGTTTGTATACCTCAATACAACTCGTATTCCATAATTATTTGTATTTGTATCGTGTCCTACACTAATCAATAAACAAATGACTGAATTTGAAAAGAAAATTCCATTGTTTTTTTTTCATTTTCAAAATTTAACGTATGTTGAAAATATTTTTTAAGAATATGCTTTTGTGCTATTTTGTGTTACGAATCGAATATTTCAGAAAAACATTGCATGGTTTCAAAAAAATAGAGTTTTTGTATCTTATTCTGTTCGTCGTATGATGTACCTACATAGAATGTAAAACAATGGATACGTTTTTCTTCTGTAATTTAAGAGTTTCGTTTGACTTTTGTTAATTTGTATTCCCAGTGAATACAAATTATTTAAATGTGTGTGAAACCTACGAGTTACAAAACATTTGGGGTCTTACCACATTTTTTTTCAAAAGAATATCGTATTTAAAGATGCGGTTTCCTAAAAGAGCAGTGGCATAGTGTGAAACATCATTAATGAAAGTATGTTGATGTCCTTATGAGCGTTGTAAGTCACCATAAGTCAAACCCGGACGCCAGCATTTTCATGACAGTTGTTTTGCGGTTGTTTTGTACAGTTGTTTTGTACAATTTTAAATATGTCCCAATTTTTTTCCCCCGACCGACCCGACTCCGGCTTGAAGTCGACTTACGGTACAACCTATATAATGGAAAGAGGCAAAGAAAGTGGGAATTTAATATGCGTTTTTAAAACAGTACCATCCAGTATAAGTTTTGAGAAGCTCTGAGACAGTTGCTGCCATCTTGGATTTTCACCTCACTACCTGTTGGCTTCTGCACCTTCTAAAACCATGAAATTTTTTTTTTTTCCGTCTAGAGGCCGAGAGAGGGAGAAAGTCGCATAGCGTCACGTAACGCGTTATGCCCCCCCCTGGGCATACGTGGGGCATTACGTGACGATGTCTACCAGTTTACTCCTACCGCAAGCCGCGTTAAAGAACTTCGTTCCAAAAAGTGTGAATCATAAAAAGTCAATAAGTTTCTTGAGGCTGATCCTCAATAAAATAGTATAATTAAATAGTTCTCATTTAAATATTTCTGTTAGTTCTCACAGTTCGCTCGAACACACAGGTTACACAAAACTTATTCGTAAACACATTGTAATAGTCACCCAACTAGCTAGCTACCTATTGTTACTACTATTACAGCATATTTCAGGCTACGCCCATAGTGTAAATAACAATGGTCTTAAAAACGAACGTTAGTAGAATACAAGTTTTATTCAGTGTGGAGTTTCATACAATGTCGCAGCATTGGAGCTTCCCATCTATCAGCGAATAAACTCAAGATAGTGTTGGTACCGCCACAAAGACGAGCAAGCCTAAAAGCGCTTCTTTTACGTATGATGGCCGCAAAACCATCTTTATGCCTTCCCGCAAACATCTTTATCGCGCTACATCGCCATGTCAGCCTCAACAGTATCCTGAATGCGTTATTATACAAGACACGTATAGAGATTGCTAGTTGCACGCAAACTATAAAGAGTCCACAGGCTGCACGTGTAAAATGACGAGCAAAAAGGTTTGAACAAAGTAGCCTTGACCGCCTCAGTACATCGCACAAATCCGCGGGCCCGCATCTTGCTGTCCATGTCAATGTACATACCTGTTATCTTTCAAATCTTCGGTAAACCCAATGATCCAAGTACTTAAAAAACCGCAGAGCGGCCTCTCTGGTATGTTTGGGTTGCACCACCTGCTGTTGTAGCACCTGCTTAAAAGCCTCTTTTTGTTATTACACTAGAGACCTTGCGCTACCGAGTATGCTTCACAGATTGACACCAGTCGCCTTAAAGCACGGATCGATGGGCTCAGCAATACCGTATCGTTAACATTACTAATGTTATTAACCCACACTCCATATATATGACAACCGATTTTAGTGTTGCTGAGCTCAAAGATCAGCCGATTCATATGCAGATTGAAAAGTTGTTATAAGCTCAATCCCGCAAGTTCAAGCTCTCATCAATCAAGCTCAAACTAGAACCTATTATTCTTCGCTCCGAAATATCTTCTGCTATACAGTCTCTAAAGAAGAAGAAGGCGCCAGGAAGTAACCAAATAACAGCAGAGATAATTAATGCTATGGGTGACTTGGGCGAAGAGACGCTTTTCGGTATCTGCTCACACGTCTGGGAACGGTGTTTTGCCGCGGGACTGGTCAGAATCCGTAATTCTTCCACAGCACAAGAAGGGATCAACCAAGAACTGCGGCAATTATCGAACCTTGTCCCTCATCTCACATGCCAGTAAAATCTTGCTCCATATTCTGAACAATCGCATCCATTACTACCTGGACTGGAAAATTCCGCAGGACCAAGCCGGCTTCGTGAAGGGCAGGGGAACTCGAGAGCAAATTCTCAATGTCAGGCAGCTTATTGAGAAGGCATACGAATTTGACACGCCAGTGGTAATGTGTTCCGTCGACTACAGCAAAGCTTCCGACAGTGTCAATTGGGGTTGCTTATGGAGAGTTCTGCAAGAACTTGGAGTACCAAATCATCTCATCGCCCTACTTCGCACCCTGTATGGCTCAAGTCAGGGAGTCGTAAGAGTCGACAAATCAACGTCTTAAGCCTTTAGATTTAACCAAGGAGTACGCCAAGGGTGCATTTTATCGTCTATTCTGTTCAACGTCTATGGAGAACACATTATGAGACGTACTTGCGAGAACTGGGAAGGATGCATCACTGTTGGTGGCGTGAAAATCACCAACCTGCGCTACTCTGATGACACTCTTCTTCTTGCAGCTAATGAGTCTGAAATGACTGCACTCATAGACCGGATGAAGCGGATAAGCGATGAGGTGGGACTCTCTATAAACAGGTCGAAGACCAAGGTCATGATGGTGGAAGGATCTGGGAAGCTGGAACTCACTGGCGCTTTGGACCTAGAAATAGTGGACATGGTAATGTACATCATATTTTTTTTTAGTTTTATCATTCTCTTATTATAGAAGTTACAGGGGGGGAGGGGGACACATTTTACCACTTTAGAAGTGTCTCTCGCGCAAACCATTCAGTTTAGAAAAAAAAGATAAAAGAAACCTCATTATTGAACACCTATCCATAGAACACGTATGGATTTGATGAAAAAAAATCAATTTCAGTTCTAAGTATGGGGAATCCCCAAAATTATTTTTTATTTTTGTATGTAAATCTTAATGCGGTTCACAGAATACATCTACTTACCAAGTTTCAATAGAATACTAAAAAAGTGGCTGTGACATACGAACGGACAGACAGACATGACGAATCCATAAGGGTTCCGTTTTTTGCCATTTGGCTACGGAACCCTAAAAACGTAAGGTAAACAGTTGAGTTCTTAAGGCGATCCCCCGACTAAACGACCTTGAGTGTTCGGACTTCGGTCCTTCTCCGTCCCGCCGCTAAGTCTCGCTCTTCGAGACTTTTATCATAGAAATTCGTTTGAATTATTTTTATACAAAACAAAAGTAGCAGTAAAATTTTATTTTTTATTATATATTCATTCGTGTAATCCTCAAATTATTGGATCGTATACACGCACACTAAACGCATACACAAAATCACCACTACAGGCTTTTTTCTATTTTATTTTTAGTATTTTGTATTACTTTAGCGTTAAGTAGTTTCAGCTCCAAATAATCTTACAAACAATGTAAATGACAGTAAAGTTCTTTGAAGCGTTTTAAATACACTTTATTACCATTTAACATTGTCTTTTAAGAGGTATCTAGTTGACATAACGAGACAGAATTTAAATGTAATTGCATTCTTCAAGAAAACAACTTTGCAATGGTTGTTTTATGCCCTAGTGTTTTTATCACAAGCATCAGCTCACGTTCAGCTTTGAACCAAGCAGTATGGTCTATTATCAGATGACAAAGTGGGAACGCGAGACTAATAAATACTTAGGGTGAATTTCACTAATGAAACTGAACGCGATCAGCATATAAACTATGTTTTAAAGCTATCAGTGTGATTATTTTCTGTCGAATATTCAAATTCAAATTTATTCATTTCCTGAACATAGGGCAAAATTATACCCTGCCAGGGTCGGCGTTGTTCGAAAAATACACCGTACCGTGGCCGTGACACAGGCAACTGAAGGAACACGGGTGGGTTTTAATCAGTAAAGTCTGACAAGTCATTTTATGAGTTCCCACCCAAAAAAAAAGGTAAAATTATACAGTTTTTTTGAACGGGTCCGTACTATGTCCCGCCAAAGGGCATACAAAATAACTTAGGTAATTGAATGTCAATTAACAAAATAGAAACAATTTTTTTTGTGAATAATTCCACTGACTGAGTGATGTATTGACACTGACAGCTCTTGAACGCAGCTTAGATGTGCTGATCGCGTTCAGTTTCATAAGTGATTTCACATAATGATGGCACTTAATGAACCACAGGGCTATTTTATAATTAAGTATAATATTTTTCAGTTATGTAATTTATACAATATATTAATTAATAAATATATTTTTAAGTCATAAACATCTATTATTTCATTATCCCTTTTAATTTTTGCACTGTAAGGAGCCTGAAAACTTAGTAAAATGATGCAATTTCTCTAAAACAAAAAATCTTTCTCTCAGTTCATATGAGAATCTCAATTATAATCCTTCTACACCGCAATTGTAGGACTAAACCACTTCAGTAAATACCAAAATCTATGTTGACCGCGAATAGGACAAGCTCCATACAATTTTGCCCAATCTCCTTTAATGTCAAAGATCGTCCACTCGACGTGTCCATGTCGTTAAGATTGTCAACTCTGTCCGTCTATCCGCTACGTTTTAACACCTAAAATACTGAACAGATCGATATCAAAGACGGCTAGTTGCCCTGGGACATAGAGAAGGATATAATAATAAGTTATTTTGTACTTATAGTATACACAGAGACGAAGTCGTGGGCGTGCTAGGGCTAAATATACAGAAACAGATGGATCTTGTGATTATCTTTACATACCAAGACTTCGCCGTGCTTCGGAAAGGAGGTTAACGCGTTGGTCCCGGCTGACATTCGATGATTCGTTGTGAAGGTCAGTTAAGCAGTAAAGATAGGCAGTCGCTCCATGTAAATTACTGGAATTCAGCTGCATCGCGGTAAACTAGAAGCCGACATCAACATAGTTGGGTTTGGTTCTTTTTTTTAATTATTGAAAGTAGGTTTTTGTATGATTAGTATTGTATTCAATAATATTATTATAACCTTTAATCTTTATTCCATAATAAAGTGGTTATAAATTGTGTGAAGTCCTGACACTTGTGCAAGGTAGTTAAACAGTGTTACAAGAGCCAGTGACCCTCTCCAGGGAGGAAACACTACCTATTAAAAACGTATGCTATAAGATAAAAAAACATAACAAAAAGACTAAAGTTATACAAAATAATAAAAATAAAATGGTAAGAAAAAACCATGTAGTGGTGATTGTGTATGCGTGTATGCGACGTATGTTTGCATGGGTGTGTGCGTCCAATAAAAGATATATGATTTTATTTCTTCTTTATTTTAGACTTCTCTGAAAAGAAATGCTGAAACCATCTCACAAATTACAGCTCTTTTAAAAGCAGACATCTTAATCAGATCATGTGAGTACCAAGTGGATGGTGTCGGAAATGGTCTCTTAAAGAAAGAACCGTACAGATTTGAGTGGACCTTATTTATAAACACATTAAAAAACATTCCATACGCATTATGGTTATAGAATAAACGACATCAAAAAGTAAGTCAGGTATCCGTACAGTCCGCGAGGCTTAAGCTGAGCTTTGCATTTGTGTGAGTGATTACCAATCGCAACAATGTGATCGCGCGAGGGCCGCATAATGCCTCAGGCCGGTTATACGGTATAAACCGGTTTATACCAAACAAAGGCCGCGTCGCTATGTGCACTCACACAATTGCATAGCTCAGCTCTGGCCTCGCGGACTGTAAACTGTAAAAAGCATATTGTTATTTTAAATCATTCAATGGCACTCATTTTTTTTCACAAGATTTTATATAGTAGGTAAAGAAACCGGAAATAATTCGTTTATTTCGTTTAAACTTCGGTTTTTTCGAGTTTCAACAATATCGAATACAAAGTGAGTAGCTGTCACCCAAATCTGGGCTCAATGTAGTGTTCAGTGACCGTTATTAGCTTTATAAATGAGTACGCTAATTAATGTGGACTCGTAATCGTGTGGTATTATTTTGATACAATGATTTTGAACTACCTACATAATCGTGTGTTGTGACCTATAGCATAACCGCATTTTTCGTTGAACGGACCAAATCAAATTGACGCACTAAGGGCTGATTTCTCTACAGTCAGATAACTTTAATCTGAGGAATATATTCCTCAGATTAAAGTTATCCATCTCAAACCACAATTTATAAATTGTGGTTTGAGAGCTTTTGCGTAAAAAATGTCAAACTGTAATATTTATTCTTCAGATAAAAGTTATCTGACTATTGAAAAATCAATCATAAGTCAACCGTGGTAGCATTTCATTCACCTGTCCAAGAATGACAGTTGTGTTTTGAATATAAAATTAAATTGGTAGTCAATTTAATTAAACACATAATTTCTCCGACTTTACATATAACATGTGTTTATCATTGCCATTTTATTAGACTTTTAAGGTTTGCATAGACTGGCCTGATACGCGACGCGAATCTCGCGCTACACAAAAGCACTATTGATCACGCGGCGACCGGTGCTTTTGTGTCGCGTGCGACGGTTTTCAAAACAACTGCTAGCACAGGATTTCGACAAGAGTCTGAAACTAGTTCATCCATACCTACTCCTCAAACTAGTTCATCCATACCTGCTCCTCAAACTAGTTCATCCATACCTGCTCCTCAAACTAGTTCATCCAAACCTGCTCCTCAAACATTAATCTGAATAGGATATCTTAACTATGTTGGGGTCAGCTTCCATTCTAACAGGATGGAGCTGAATACCAATATTTTAAAACATGGAGCAACTGACCTCCCCAACCCAGTTACTTGGTAACACGAAACCCCTGGTTATAATTGGTCGTCAGACTTTTCGGCTTCTGACTACCCGCAATTGACTGTCAAAGATCTACGAGTGATACCCGGGACCAACGACTTAACGTGCTTTCCGAGTTACGGAGGGGTCTTGATATGTAATGTATAGTCACCAATCCAAGACCGACCGCGGCAAAGTGTAGCTCAACCTTCGATCGAACCGGACCCGACCCCTCATATATCATACCAGCAAAGTAATTGCGTAACACACAAGCAGAAAGAAAGTAGGATTTTTTTTTTATTCTGCACAAACAAAACGCACTTTAGAAATAAAAAACCGAAAATTACACACATACCAAGTAGCTAAAAAGCTCGTATTCAGAACACAAAGAATCCAAACAATAACAAGATTGCAAAGTGAAAGAATGACTACTTTTACAACTATTAAACCGTGAGTCGCATCTTGCATCTGTGCAAGAACAGGTCGCTGCTCAGCAAAATGCTGTGACTTAGGACGAACCTATCAAAAACACACCACCACCTCACCCTCACCTCGTCAACTGTGGTGTGACATAATAAATCGGGTAAGTATAATTATAATTTCCCACAAAAGTGAGTGTGATTTTGCTGAACATAATATGTACTGTTACAAAATCAAAATCAAAAATCAAAAGCCATTTATTCAAATTAGGCTGAGAATCAGCACTTTTCGAACGTCAAAATTACATAAGACAGTCCCCCAAAACGCCAGCCCTTCACCACTTCCTAGTGCTTTAGCTGGGAAGAAGAAGTGGCGCAACAAACTCCCCAGCAGCACAGCTGTCCGTTCGGTTAGAAGAACTGGATTTTATACAATTGTAAGTAATTAACAAAACATTAAATTAAATTGCCATACGTCAGCTAGCCACGCCAATTCCAAAAAAAGATAAAAAAATGTTAATAAAAATTAATACATAAATAAAAGCCTCCAGGCCTAAAGGGCATGACAGCTTACATATGCAATACTGGAATTATTATACAAACATATAAAATAAATAAATGATAAACTAGGAACATCAAAGTAAAATAAATTATCAGAACAATTACTGTAACAATAATAAAACCATAGACAGCAAGACGACCAGTCACCACAAGCAGCACCCGTTCACGAGCATAAGCAAAGATCAGCCATTATCCCCCTCGCCATATTTGAGGGAAGGAGGAAACCCGACCCCCATGGTACCGCAAGCAGTGACATCTAAGGGAGCATGACGAACTTGCTGCCGGTTGCTCAGGCAAGAATAATATTATCAATTGTCGAGGTCGCTAGCTAACCACATATTGCAATACAGCTCATTAAAAAAAACATTGTAATGAGTAGAACATGTAAATAATTAATGAAGATCACAAAATAATTGACTTATACCGTCAAATAAAATAAAAAAAATATGAAGTCATTTGAACCTGTCAGTAGGTAAGCTGATTCTGGAGAAAGAACACGAACATTGTCTTGAGTTAATCACAGCGACCAACTGTTCTTATCGTTTAAGTAGTCGTTAATGGAATAATATGCCTTTGAACAAAGGTTGGATTTAACTTGAGCCTTAAACGCATTAAAAGGTAAATCTAGTAAGGAAGAGGGTAACTTGTTGTAAAAATACCAAGCCCAACAAATGAGTTATGAACCTTATGAAGCCGGAACAGTAGAAATGGCTTTGATTTTGACAGTTCAACAACATTCATTGCGTTATTTAAGTTGTTGAGCAGACACATTTTTCGAACATATAAAGCAACGGATTAGCAATATCCTTCAAAATTATTCAGTATGTGATTGACAATGTACTACGCATTTCGGGTGCTGGTACTAAATAGGTTTGAAAAAAGTTTCTCACTTGTACCAAACATTTTAATCACAAGGCGTACGCTAAATATTTTATTACTTAAAAGAAGCGAAATAAAATCACAATGAGAATTCTTACATGTAATTGGAACTTTGTCTCCTAAACCGGGTATTTCATTTAATGTAACTTCTTTATATGTTTCTATATTTAAAAAAAATGCCGTTTTTCGTGTATGTCTATGTAACCGCGGTGTTCTTCTAAACTACGCAACCGATTTAGATGCGGTTGATGATGACGTCACTCTGAAGTAGGTGCACAATGGCTACGCTGACGTTCATGTTCGAGGTCACCAGTAATTAGATCTGAGGAACAGGGTGTAAAGTTTCATATCCTGTATAGAAAAGGAAGTATTCTTCGTTGGGCTATTAACTTATATAAAAGACATCTCGATATTTTGTCAACTCGTATAAGGGCGAATTTCACCAGTGAAACTGAACGCATTCAGCACATCTAAGCCAAGTGCCACAGCGGCACTTTTAATCTAACAAAACAGGGGCATCCCTAGTATGTTCTATTTAATGAAAACAAGTAGGTAGAGATTTGACACTGGCGTGGCTGTTAGGTTTAGACTTATGGTATTACAAGGGCTGTACTTTCATGCCATATTTAATTAAAGGCGAATTTAACCAATGACACTGAACGCGTTCCGCAATAATAAAACACGTTCAAAAGCAAAATTGTTAATGAATATTGACAACTCTCGAACTGTGTGAAAAAAAGCTGCATGAAGATTCTGTAAAAATCTTACCGTGTAGACTTGCGTGAAGTGAGCTATCAGTGTCATCCCATCTTTTGGTCAATCCCTAGCATCAGTGGCACTGACAGCTCACTCCACGCTCGCTTCACCTAAGTTTTCACGGCATGATGGTAACAGAATAGCACTACTGATCGCGTTAAGTTTCATTGGTGAAATTGGCACTTAAAGTGACATTGCCTTGCTTATTATGCTCTACTGAGAAGACTTATGTTCATGTATTAATATTCAAGGGCCTTTATAGGGACAGACGGACGAACGGACAGAAGAAAGAGCCTTAGTAATAATGTCACAGGGCTGTATCTTTTGAACCGTAAATTACACTCTTGAAATTTTGATTGTGTATTATTACGGCCGATAGCTATAGCAACAAATTATAGAAACAAAAAAATAGGGGGTAAAAACGCATATTTTATTATTATAAAAAAAAAAGTTGTATTTTACAAATCTAACTTTACTAGAACTATCTTATACTCATGGGTACGCCCCCGGGGTCTATCCCACAAAAACCCTGATTGTTTTCGGGATAAAAAATATTTTTACTTTACCAGTATCACTCTACGGTTTATTGATAAACTGGGTGTATTTATGATCCGTTGCCTCCTTGGTCTAGTATTCCCAAGCGCATCTGGAGACCATGAGGTTCTTGGATCGATTCCTGGGTCGGGCAATGTTATTGAGTTTTTCCATCTGGAATTTCTCAGTAGCAGCCCGAAGTCAGGATTTTTGACCGATTGATGGCAATAGGTTCGCCCCTTATTACATGGAACTCAAACATAACTGGCTAAATGTGGGTGTACTTTGGGTGCACCTCTGCCTAACCCTTCGGGAAATACAGGCGTGATATCACGACAATCACGTTGAACCGATTATCAGTTGCTACAAAGAAGAAAAACAAACCAACAAACACTTTCGCATTAATAACATTAGAAGGACCGTCAAAGGTCAAAGTCTGGTCAAACTGAAACTAAACCCGCTCGGAACGGAGGACGCGACTACGCGTGTCAATAATTGTTTTGATGATTAGGAAGTCAGGAAAACAATTTAAAAGCCAATTATTTTTAAAACAGTTGGAAACCTTGAATTTTCTTACCGTCTGTACTCTCTATGAAACTACCAATTAAAACAGTGCACCTAGCTTCTGACGTTTCATAAGTGCCTGTGTTGGTAGTGAAGTTGAAACTTGTATGGAGGTGTTTAACTTAAAATCCAAATTTTAAGTTAAACACCTCCATATAAGTTAGTTATACGAGCAAACGTCCCGTCCGTCGTCAAAATGCTGCTATTGCATGCTTGCTAATAATGCTTCAGTTCGCGCGAGATGCGTCGCACGAACCGAAGCATTAAAGCAGCATTTCAAATTGTTGACTTCTAGAACTAACTTCTTTAGCATGAATTCTAAGCGATTCTAAATAATTAGTAAAGGTCTCAAGTAGAGACAATAGACTACCTATCAAGGAATATACAATTCTATCTGATCCATATACATAAGTCAATTATGGCCCAATTGCGAAATCAATTAGCACACTCAATCGACTAACCACTATAATTTCAGTGGTCATTTACTCAAGCCAATAAATTAACAGTCAGACATTGCCTACTGACTGTTTTATGAATCTGATTAAATAAATAAATATAGCTGATTCTGGATTCATCCTGAAACCAGAATCCGCAATATTTATTTATTAAACCAACTTACAAAGAAATTATTAATTTTAATAGACTCGGATCATTGCGGACAGTTGATCACTATTTCAAATATAAACAAAAAAGTTATTAAAAAAGATATCACTGTTAATCCAAAAACAACTAAACGTTTGGAAACATTTAAAACTAAACTTTTGAGTAATTTACTACTTTTGTCAACAAATGAGGACTCTAATCATCAATATAATGCTTTTTTTAATATGTATTGCACACAATTTGATAAAACTTTCATTCCAAAGACATTCTCGGTTAATGGTAACGCTTCCTTCAGTGATTGGGCCACTGTTGGTATACATAAAAGTAGAAAACGTCTTTATGAGTTGTATGATGAACGGACTTGTATAAACACTGCTGAATTTAATTTATATGTTAGAAATTATTCGAAATTATTTAAAAAAGTTTGTTGCATAGCCAAGTCACGTTACTTGAGTTCAAAGATTAAAAATAGCAGTAATGTAATTAAAATGACATGGAATATCATTAATAGCGAAACGGGAAGATCCTGCAACCGAAGTAGTGACTACAGCCTTGCAATTGATGGCAATTTAATTCAATCGGATTCTCAAGTCGCCGCGACCTTCGAAAATTTCTTTGCAGAGATTCCCGTTTCGACTACTAAATCTCTAAACTCATCGCCCACTGCTGCAGAGTCTTTACTTAAAGAAAACGTTCCAGTTCGTGATTCTGAATTTAATTTCCAATATGTCACTTGTAGAGATATAATTAAAATCTTTCACACATTAAATGTTAAAAAAACCGCAGATCTATGGGGTAACTCTGTGGATGTTGCTAAGTCCATTATAAATATTGTAGCACCTACTTTAGCTGTTATTTTTAATAATTTTATTGACCGTGGTGAGTTTCCTGATCTTATGAAAAACAGTAAAATAATACCATTGTTTAAATCTGGTAGCACATCAGACCCTACTAATTATAGACCTATTTCAGTGCTGCCTACCTTAAGTAAAATTTTTGAAAAACTTATTTTAGATCAAATGCAAAGATTTTTAATAAACACAAATTACTGCATACCAAACAGTTCGGTTTTACAAGGGGTCGTTCAACTACTGATACCGGAGATGAACTTTTAGGACATGTTTACAAGGCATGGGAGGACAAATGCGATGCTTTGGGAATCTTTTGCGATTTGTCCAAGGCATTCGATTGTGTTCTTCATGAAACATTGATCAGGAAACTGCACCACTACGGAATCCGGAATGCCTCTCTAGATCTTCTTACTTCTTACTTAAGTGATAGGATTCAGACAGTTGATGTTAACGGAAAAAGATCACCTGGATCTGGAATAAGAATGGGGGTCCCCCAGGGTTCAATTCTTGGCCCATTTTTGTTTCTTATTTATATTAATGACTTGCCTTACCTCATAAAGGATAATCATGATATAGTGTTGTTTGCAGACGATACTTCACTTTTATTTAAACTCAAACGTCAGCAGCTGGTTACTGACAATGTAAATAGCGCCCTTGCTAAAGTAGTTAACTGGTTTAATGTTAATAACTTACTTCTAAACGAGAGAAAAACTAAATGCATTAAGTTTACGATACCTCATGTTAGACAAGTAGAAACTAGTGTTCTTATTAAGGGTGAAGAGTTGAAACCCGAAAACACCACAGTATTCTTAGGCATAACTTTGGATGCCAAGCTTCAATGGGGCCCCCATATAGATAAATTGTCAAAAAAACTAAGCTCTGCAGCATACGCCGTTAGAAAAATTCGTAATTTAACTGATTTAGAGACAGCCCGTTTAGTATACTTTAGTTATTTTCATAGTGTGATGTCGTACGGTATTCTTTTGTGGGGAAATGCCGCCGATATTCAGACAATTTTTGTTTTACAAAAAAGGGCAATTCGTTCAATTTATAAACTAAGTCCCAGACACTCCCTCAGAGACAAATTTAAAGAGATTAATATAATGACTGTGCCTTCTCAGTATATTTATGAAAATCTTTTATATGCACATAAAAATATTAATCTGTTTAAAAAATACAGTGATATCCATAACATAAATACTAGGAACAAACACAAATTTGTTGTTCCTACTACCAGACTCAAGAAAATAGGTAGCTCGTTTAAATGTCAAAGTATTCGTTTTTATAATAAACTTCCTGGCCACATTCAAGAACTAAGCCTTAATAAATTCAAATCTTTTATAAAGCGGAAATTATGCCAGAATGCCTATTATACTGTCAAAGGCTATATTGAGGAGAAGAAGGCTTGGGATTGAGCTGCTCCAATAAGTTTACACAGATATTGTCGATGTTTAATTTGCTGTTAAACTTTTATTTTTGATTTTTTTAGATAAACATTGACATCTTTATATTTACTGTTTAAAGTATAACATTGTTTTAATTTTTGAGAATATGAGGACTATGTGAGTCATTGTTTTTTTGTTCTTTCAGTTGTTTTAATCACGGTCTGGCTGTTTGAGTACTTAACGCGGCCTACCCAAATGTCCTTTCTTTTGTATTGTTCGTGGAATCGTTGAGCTCCTTAGTTCTGAGTTGAGCTGCACCATGATTGACAAATGCATGCACTGACTGGACAGGTCCACTCAAATCAGTGTGGTTCTTTCCTCAAAAGACCATTTCAGACACCAGTCTACAGAGTCCTCATATGATCTGACCATGTTTATTCTCGGATTTTTACACTTTGACATGACGTGAAAATTTACTTTGTAAAGTATTATAATATTTTAATTATTGTGAATGTGAAGGCAGTGTGGATTTGTTGTTTTTTTTTTTATCTCAATCTATTTTTAATTTTTAAAATTAGTTTTAATCATGGTCTGGCAGTTTGAGCAATTTATGCGGCCTACCCAAATGTCCTTTCTTTGGTAATGTTCGTCGAATCGTTGAGCTCCATATGTGTTGTGTTGAGCTGCATGATTACTGACAAATGCGTGCACTGACTGGACAGGTCCACTCATTCTGTTTGGTTCTTTCCTCAAAAGACCATTTCAGACATCAATCCACATGGTCTTCACATGACCTGACCAAGATTATGTCTGGACTTTAAAAGAGACTGTGACCTCTGAGTTTGTTTTGGCGTTTCTTCTCAGAGTAGTCAGATAGGAAACGCCGATCTCATCTACTTTTAAAATAGTATTGACGTGTAAAAGTGTTTTTAAAAACCTACTTACAGAAATAAAATCATTTATCATTTATTTCCAAAGATTTTTGGGATTAAAATGAAATTATTTAAATGTATTCTGCTGTGATTATATGTATTACATTTGTCATCTCTAAATATGTATTAAAATGTTTAATGTAAGTGAAATGTTATTATTCTAGTAATTTAAATTTGTAGAAATTGTGTACGCAAAATTGTTAACTTTGTTATAATAATATTACGCAATTTAGCGTGGAAAGGTTTTGTCATTTAATTTTATTGAAATTTTATATAGTTGTACGCCGTCAAAGGCAAACCATAGTGTACTTAAAGATATTTTATATAGAATAAAAACTTTAACAAGCCGTGCTTCCGAAGGAGTTTCTCATCGGTAAAAATGACGAACTTCCACACAAACTTTCATCCCCTATTTACCTCCATTAAGAGATGTATTTCCTAAAAATCCATCGTATCTACTCACCTTCGTTACCGTTCACTCTCACGCAGAAAGTCAATCTTTTAGACCCAGCGTTTAAGAGTGTGCCTTATTTGTCAGTAATAGGATTTTAGATTTTTATTAGTTCTATCTAAGAATTTTGAAATGAATTTTACACATCATCTACATTATAAGAATCGTGAGTGTGTGAACTAATATTATAAAGTGGTTGTTTGTTTGTTTATGAGTTTGCATGTAGGGGGTAATCTCTGGAACCCGTTCGGATTTGTAAAAATATTTGCATTTGATAGCCAAATTCTTGAGGCCTTCCTCAAGAATTGGGCTGTGAAATGAAGCCGTCTTCAGGTTATTTAACATCAAGCTATGACTCCCAGGCGCCGATCAAAAAGAAAAAAGTGGGTCGAGAGAACAAGAAATTTCAAGCGGATGAAGTCGCGAGCAGAAGCTTTGTTTAAATAAAAAGAGGGTGTGTGCTTATTACCACACGATAGAAGTTTGGCGTCATGTTAATAAGACCAGACGACCTGGCACACCGAGTTGGTAAAGCTTGTATAGCAAGCCGTTGTGCCAGACTTTGTCGAAGGCTTTCGCTATGTCGAAGAATAGCACACCCGTCGTCGTGACACGCTGCAGGCCAGCGCACAAGTGCTCTACGATACGGTGGACCTGGTAGATACTCGAGTGTTTGGTTCGGAAACCAAACTGCTCGTTGGGAATGAGGCTCTTTGCTTTGGCATAGTCTTTGAGATGCTTATAAATAAGCCTCTCGTAGATTTTGACGAGAACATTGAGTAGGCTAATATAGGGCGGTAGCTAGAGGGCTCAGACTTTGGCTTGCCTAGCTTCGGGATACCGATGACGGTTGCTTCTTTCCACGCTTGTGGGAAGATGTTGTTGCTCAAAGCGCCCTTGAAGATGGCAGTCATAAGCATTATTAGAGGGGCGGGAAGGAGTTTGTATACCTTATTGGTAATACCATCCGAGCGGGAGGCTTTACGAGCGTGGAGCCCTTTAATGATGTCGTGCACTTCGTTTGGAGTGACGGGAGGCAGAGGATCATCAGGGTCTTCGACGAGTGGGAGGGAGTCTCTACGTTCGACTTCAGCGTCGACCTTGTTAAGGTGAGCCTGGTCAACTGGTTGAGAGATGGCAGAACATTGGGACTCTAGGCTGTCAGCAAGAAATTCGGCCTTGTCGGGACTGTCGAAAGCGACGCTCTTGTCGGGGCGTCAGAGTTAAGCTCGTGCAGCGTCCCTATCGATTGCAGACGGAGGTTTACGTTCTTGCGCTACATCGAGTACATCGGGAAGCTGATTGGGATTTCCGGGGAAATGGGTCGGGCTCATAGGAGCGATGACGTCAAAGTCAAGGGATTCGCTTAACTTGAAGACGATCCTACCTGTTGTAGAAGTCGTGCTACTGTTCCATACCGGGTGTTTGGCATTGAGATCCTCCGACAAGATGACGGAGTCACTCATACCGAAGAGGGCAGTGAAGTCCTTTTGGAGAGAGATGGGATCCTCCGGACCATTGTCTGGTGGGATAGGCGGAGATGATGGTGATCGGTTGGTGACCGGTCATGCCGATCCGACAGATGGAGGCCTCCAGATGAGAGAAGAGAGGAGGTGGGTCGACTGAGATGCAGTACAAAGATTTCCTAAAGTATATAGGTCGCGGGGGAAAACGGCGATCTCATCGCGTTGACCTGAAACGCCCTTTGGGTTAAAAAGCCTTATTTAATGTACCAGGGTTTGGTGCAACTTAATCTCGTTTTATCCATCGGGAAATAATATTTAAGTGAATTAAGGACTTGCGCGATCTCGGGATACGCGTTGAGGATTTCCATAAGGCGATGAGCGTTGCCATTTGCAGCAACGATTTCATCAGCCATTATGTCCGTGGCGGTGGTGAAGAGGGCCGCGTATGTAATTACTATGATTTGGGCGCTGTTTCGGCCCTGGGATCTTTGCGGTGCAACCGGACAAGCTGAAGGGGCCGCGGCGCTGGGGTGGCGGTAGCCATCAGCGCTGGAATTTTAGCGGGTAGAGCGGGCTGAGATGGCACCGAAGCTGCGGGAGCTTTGTGGTGATTTAAGTTTGCCCAGAGAGAGGGCCTCTGTGGACTAAGCCGTTCCGGCATCTGTGCGGAGGGAAGCTTTACCCAGGGGCTTTCTCTGTGCTGGCAGTCACACAATGTCACATGAGGTGGCCCGTAGAGGCAGGCTGGCACTAGCCGGGGATCGTAGAAGGCGCACAAGTTCTTATGATCCCCGGTACAAGTGTCGGAAGGGAACATCGGGGTGTATTTAAGTAAGAGTCTGGCAGACTGTCACATACCTAACTCATAGAACTAACATAACATAAAACGTAACATCACGCCTGTACTCCCGGATGGGTCGGACAGAGATGTACTTTTTAGTACACCCACATTTCGCTAGTTATGTTAAGGTCTATATGTATTAGGGTACTATCCTATTGCCATCAACCAGGAACAAACTATGTCCTGATAGAAAAACCCAATAACAGTTTGCCCGAACCGGGAATCGAACCCAGGAACACGCGCTTGCGACCACTAGATCAACGACAAATCATAGAAATAATTACTTTCTAAAACCTTAACTGATGCAATATAACTCCCATTACGGTGTAATGAGATTTTTAAATACACATAATATCATTAGAATAACACAAACAGACGTACCTAAAGTCGCCTTTTCGTATAAAATCAGACTTATCTTAAGTAGGCAATCAGAATAAGTTAGTTGTTCTTGAAAACCTAAGCTCTTGAATACCGACGTTCATAAATGACAAGAATACCTATCTTTATTCAAAAGAGACACCATGTTACCACTAAAAGCTTTGCATACTCTGCATCATTTTTACGATGATTGATGTGACAACCTTTTACGTATTTTTTTAATGAACAACGTGGCAATATTGAATATGAACGAACATCTATGGTGGAAACATTTCTAAGTAACCAACAAGCACGGCTGTCCTAAAGAAACTGAATTCCTCGTTCATTCCTTAACGGCTGAACAAAGAAATAAAGAAAATTGCGTTTATTGTCATTACAGACAATAATGTACCCGCTGCTGGAACATCCTCCTCTCTTCAAAATTGAATGGGTCTATAATCTACCACGCGAGCCCAGTGTGGGTTGGTAGTCATGCCACATGTGATTGATAGGCATTATCTACAGCAAAAAGAACCATAAAATTGTAAACAACATTAAACGATGAACATATTTGGATGACAACTTGCACAGTGATAGATTATGACCAGCAAGGTACTTGCGTGGCACTAACAGTAGAAATGGCTTTCATTTTGATAGTTCAACAACATTCATTGATTTATTTACGTTGTTGAGCAGACAAATTTGTCGAACATATGAAGCAATGGATAAGCAATATCCTTCAAAATAATTAGTAAGTAGTGAGTTACCGCGACATGTTTTGCAATACTAGAAGAGTCAACCAAGTGGAGGCCACAAATAATCCCACAGGAACGTACTATCGGGATAAAACTTCGAGTGTTTTGCATATATAATATTAATAGTGCAGTTTGGATTGCTGTACCAGTGTACATCAGGCACATACTCTTCAAACTGAAACACAGCAATACATGGCAGTTTTATTTACAGGTATGTATAAATACCTGACTTAAAATAATAATATGTACATGTATTTATAAAAAGAAGGAAATACGTCATCGTTCAAGAAAAAAATCGTCCGCATTGCTGTCAATAGGAAAATATAGAAATGCATTGAAATGTAGTAGTAGTATCTACCCACAAAAAAAATACAATTACAGCCGAGTGTGAACTTTTCTTTCAACCTTCATTGTATGAATAAAGTAACAAAATAAAGATCATACTACATTAGTCCAATGTTTCCTTCCTTTAAAATAAGTTTGCTCAGTATATTTTACCAGTAATCTCGGGGCATACCTGCAGACACTACAGTTTGTAATTTCACACTACAACAGGAAAAATGAGGGTTAAAAATATTTAATTAAAAATATCTTCCTTCTCGTAACTTTTATAAAAATGAAGCTTCAGGTGTTTTTTGCTCCTAAGTAGATGTTTGTGATGCTTTAAAGCCTTCCACATGAATTGAGTTATCAAAACTAATTATTCAAATCCGACCAATATTTATAAATAAATTACTTGATTATAATTATTGTAAAAGTGCGGTGAGGAAAAGGATCTTAGACAATTAAATAAAAACAAGAAATATTTTCGCTAAGATGATATTTTAGAAGATGATACACAAAAGTAAAGGATTAAATGTGTGAAAATCATGAAGTGATGCTTTAATGCAACCTCATTTAAATACATAAGGTTTCGTGAAACCTGTGCAGAGGCTTATGATAAGCTTCTTTTGATATTATTGACCCGTATTTTCTATATATAAATAGTTAAAAATCCTGATGCTGAATAACCACGCATTGATAAAAAAACTGTTTTCAATCACAAAACAAAACGTGAAGAAAACGAATATACGCGAAGGTGTAAAAAGAAAATTGGTCAAGTGCGTGTCGGACCACGCCCAATGAAGGGTTTCGTAGTTGGAATGAATTGATCCCAATAACAAACTAAACTTTGTAGTTAAAAAATAATCTCCCGCACATCGATCTACATACGTCAAGGTCAAGTCCCCAACTGCAAATGTAAGTTTGTAATCGCAAAGAAGTATTTTTAAGTGAAAAAACAACAAATTAACTATTTTTGGAAATTTTTCTTTGCTCGTGCTTTGATACCTTGCTTCTTTGTAAATTTTAGGATGCTGATGTCAACGGAAAGTATCTATAGTAAAGGTTTAGATTTATTTGTGAGTACTAAAATATGTCGCTTATATGGCCGTATTATTTTAGTGCGATGACTTTGAAGCTTGATTTTTTAGAGCTCCAATGGGCCGCCTACATATTTGATAATAATTTCACTTGATTTCTCACTGCGTTCCTGACAAACGGACGAACGGACAACGAAGTGATCCTATGAGGGCTCCGTTTTTTCCTTTGAGGTACGGAATCCTAAATAGTTCATAATCGATATTGTGACTGTCTGTCACTTATTCCTGTTTAGTAGCAAAATATTATAATTATTTATTCTAAAACCATGCACGTGGTTCGGCCCACTTTACGAAACACATTAAATCTTAATTTTATGGTCTGACAGCTTGACGCGTTACCCTAATAAATAACAAGATATCCTAATTCTTTGCACTTGTAAAATAGTTTAGAACTTCTTAGAAGTCCATTCCATTTCTATTTAATGGCACACGCAAATGGCCACTTATGGCAGCCGTCGTCGCTTGAAAGAAATGTTTAGACAATCGAAACCCATAGTTCTTTACAAATTCTGAGAAAGTTAAAGCGAGGGCGCGTTATTGCAACCAGCTGTGAATCGTAAAAGCAATTAAGAAATAGAAAAATGTGTTTAAAGTCGAAGTTTACAAAAAAATTGTGTGGGAAAGTACCGAGCCCAGATTTTGGATAGTTGGCGGGGGTGTTGCTGTTGAGGAAGGGCAGTTGGTCTTAGGACATGACAGGGTTCGGTCGTTATAGTCTCAAGGAGGAAAGCTAGTTAAGTTAGGAGTTTGGTGAGTGTTGTGAGCTGGGAGGAGCTGTGTTCGAGGTGAAGTTGGTACTACGTGCGGCATTTCGTGAGTAGTAATCTAATCCCCTACAAAGATATCATTGGTAAGTGTTAAACTCTTTACTAATAATGTGCCTTTTTCATTGTATTGTTCTCGTAGGCTGATTTGGTTTATGATTTGTAGGTATCATTTAGATAATATCGCTGCAGGGCTATTAATAATCATTTATTTCAGCATAGCGACATTGCGCTATTAATTAACTATATTTTCTATTGTATTACGTGTCCATCTCCTAATCCATACCCTGACAGATATTTGTCATTTGCGGTTGATTATAGGGAAACGGAGAAGGCCTTCCACTTTATTTGACACTGAGCACTGACGCTCGACTTTTGACGACTTTGACCTGTAACATGCGCAGCCACATACGGAAGGCAGAACCGTAAATACTCTCAGTTCATTTAAAACAACATATGCTATAAAGTCGATCTAAATCGGCATTATAAAACAATCAAACGTTAGTGATAATTACTGCTTCCAAAAAGGTTTGGCCACACAACTCTTTACGAAAGGCTCGTTGCCGGCGCATCTCCAGGGAGAGGGGTTAGGCTTCACACACTTCCCCAAACTGGATTGGTAGTCGTTCTAAGAACGCTAGGGACCGTGTCTCGATAAAACCTACACCCGGCATATGGTACGCCAATTTCTAAATCGACACTATTTATCGAAACACGTCAATTTGGACGCTTTGCCGCTGACAGCCGCACTGTATCCTCGAAATGGGAAGATTAAGGAGATGTGAGGTGACGAAATTACCACCTCGGCAGACACCGAGTACGATCGCATTGAGTTTTGCTACAGACTGAGTCTACGGTACGCTTGTGCAATATTTTCTGTTATTTTAGAAATGGGTCTAGGCTGCCGTAAAGGTGATATTAACATAAATACGCGTTTAGAACTTAATACTCAATACTTGTCTCACTCAATGGCAGTTGGGCTTCGTAGTTCACTGTCTCTAGGATTGAGTAAGACATTTATATTGTGCTTAGGGAACATGTTCTACTAAAATCGTATATTGTCTCAGAGGTTTTATGCGTTAGGTTTAGTAGAACACGTACAAAGAGACAAACGTTGTAAAACGGTTCCCCGTCTCACTGAAATGGGTACATCATACACAGATACATTGACGTAGCTATTATTGATTTATTAAAGCGCAAGCGTAACGATTCCCTAACCTCTTCACATTATGAAGATTCTATTACAGGTATTATTAGCGCTACCTGCGAGAAGGAAGACAGACCGCGGTAGGAAACGGTCGGTATAAGGCTAGGCTAAGAGAGTTAGGAGAATTATTGAGTGCCAGAGGCCTTGTCCAAGTGGGCTGTTGTAGGAGAGAGAATTAATATTAAATAAGTAAAATATAGTTGTGTTGAGGCACATATTTAGTTTATTATTATTCTATAATCTAGTTTTAACGTAGTATGTCGATACTGGAAATATGAAATAACGTAAGGGACATTTTGTCGAAAATGGGTTATATATATCGTTGTATTCGGAATTTTTTGCTCTATCGATTGATATATTTAAAATCTCTATATCTCAAAGAAAATGTCCTTTACATCACATATTTTTCGCAGGCCTAGACCATTTTTGTTCTAGAAACTTGCTGTATATAACATTTCAAATTAATATTTTTATAAAAACTACTGTAAGTCTCTCTAGACACAGTATTTGGTATTTACGTTTAAACAAAATCGAGTACATTTTACAACAGGTCACATAAGTTATTCCATAACTTGAGATGTTTAAGTATTAGTACATTACATTAGTGTTTCCTGAGTAGGTACAAATGCCATGTCCCTTACATTAAATTGCGACTCAAATTATTATAATCATTTTGACCCTTACGTTAATTTCTCAGCATCAAAAATAATTGACCTGTCCTTTACATCACACTGGACTGCGTGATCCGTACAATTTCTCAAAACTTATCTAAACGAATAGTCGTCGTTAACATTGTTTACGGGCGTCTAAAAGTAACAATAACACGGTTTGTGATACTACAAATGTTCATTTAAGTAATACATCATCGTTTTCATTGGTCTAACTGCAAGTAGTGATAGTTTTATCTGGATTATAAATATGATTGATTAAAAGATATCTTCACTTCTAAACAGCGCGCAAAAATTGATGAAAATAAGAAACCACATAAACAGGTAATTATTTCTTAATAAGTAGTTTCGGTAATTATTGTTAAGGCAGGGATGGAGATAAAAAAATAATCTATTTAGATAGAATAATCCTAATAAAAACAAATTAGGCAAAATATTTGTAAGTATGATGTATTATTTTTTGTAGTAAGGTCATGTTAAAAATACAACTTATCAAGCAGTTAACGCAGGATGAATGAGTGTAGAAAGCGTTTTTTGTGATCGATCAAGGTTAACGCTTGCCACGTGTGTTCCGTGGATAGGTGACCATCCATTACATACCAAGACCCCTCCGTGCCTGGGAAAGCACGAATAAGTCGTCGATTCTAGATGTAATTGGTAGATCTTTTCATCTTTGACAGTCGTAGCCACAAGACATTAAATAGTTTTTTTTTGTAAGGGACTTTCTGGCTTACGTTACCTAGGTAAGTCCCTTACGTTAGTTTTTGCAGTTATAAAAAACATTGTTTTATTATTGTTATGACTAGAATTGTTATAAGAAATGCAAATATGTAGCTACAAAAAATAACATTTAACATTATTCATTTCATAACGATAAAATGTGCTATTTTTTGTTGAAGTTACTTTAAATCATTTGAAACTCACAATAATAAGGTCCCTTACGTTAAAATTTTAACCCTAGTTTAATTCACCGCTGTCCTTTACCTTGTAAATTACGCTTTTAGACGATGGTTTTCAATCTTTTTTTTTTTTTGTTTACTGGTGTAATTCTTCTGCAAACATGAAAAACGTGCAGTAAATTCATTGAAGAGTATAATAGAGAATAACAATACAGATATGGAGACGAAACCAACAAAAGCAAACGTCGTTATCCCGAATAGTAGTAATGAGATGAGTGTAAAATATAAAATTATAAATACGTCAAATCTTTCTCTATCTCGATCACATTCAAATGAATGTAAAGAAAATTGTGACAGTTTTGGTTTTTTTTTTGGAAAAAGGTTTGTATCAAATAGTTCTACGTGTGGTTCTAAAATACCCTATTCTTACAAATCAGATGTTAATACCATTATTAAAAAAAGAACCTTTTAACAATAACAAAATATTAGTAAGAAGAAAGAAACAAAGAAAAAAACGGTTATTTAGCACAGACTAAAAGGCACACAAAGCAGGTAAAAATTATTAGATTAACAATCAAAATAAAGATAAAAAATATAAAAAAAATTACAGTGCGAAGTATGAAATTAGCAGGGTAGTGTGCCTCACGGCTGCGCCAAAAAGGCCCAGTTCAGCAAAATAAATGCCAGACAATAAGTGCCTGATGCTGGTTTTCAACTGGACCTGAATTATGAGGTAACAGATGTAAATCAGTTTTATACTGCAACGTGACGCGTGTATGCATACATATAAAAATAAAATTGTTTCAAATAATAATAGTGATGATTAAGTACATAAATAGAGTAAATTTGCAAAAAATATACTGATAAATAAGTGAGACGGAAATAAAGAAATACTGAGAAAACGAGCCGCAACAAACCAGAAGTAACAGACATCACTTCCAATACTATTAGAAATCCGAAAATTCCAAGCGATTTACCATCGACAGGATAAAGACGCGGCTCCTGACATTGATATCGCTTGAAAATCATATTCCATTTACACTACCACACAACACATAAAACACTGCAATATGTTTTCAATGCAATGAGAATGAAACGAATCATCACGTTACTTAAGAAGCAGCCAATATGCATATGTTTGAACCAGTTGCATCTTCTGCTCATTTGATTCAGGAAGATGATATTTTAGGAAACGATGATCTAGATGTTAGACCGAAGAAAAACGTTGTGAGACCTCAAAATTTACAAAATAATGCATGGATTTTAAATTTGACGAAGGACAAAACTATTTTTCTTCAGGAAGCTCAGACCTTTGGTCAGAAAAAGAAGAATTTTCAGATAGTTCAGTTAATAATAAGAAAAACAAGTCAAGAAGGAGGTTAAAGCAAGCTGTGATAACAAATAGTAACAATAGTCAAGAAGATGTAGTACCGAAGAAGAAAACAAAACCAGAAAAAAAATGAAAGAAAATGTTCTGATGTAATACACATGTGGCATACAAAAAGAAGGTCGGAAGTTACAGGATAATCTGTGTGCAAAGGCTAAACTTCTAAGACAATTTTACGAAATATCTGATGAAAGAAGGCCGTCCATATTTGATTATTACTGGTCGTCAAGTAATGAATAGAAACGCGATTGCAATCCTGTAAACCTACACAAAACATCACGCCTTGTTTTCCGAAGGGTTGGGCAGAGGTGTACCTATAGTGGCTATAGTACACCCACATTTCGCCAGTTATTTTTAAGTCCCATGTGATAGGGGGCGAGCCTATTGCCATCAACCGGGCACAAATCCAGACTACGGGCTGCTACTGAGAAATTCCAGATAGAAAAACCCAATAACACGTTGCCCGACCTGGGAATCGAACCCAGGACCTCATGGCATAAACCTGAATCTTCACATTAAGAGTATAACTAAATATAGGCTTAATGACATCGACGATGATGAAACTGATAAAGATTTTGAGATTTTTTCAATTTCACTGTAGGCTTTCTATTGAGGAAGAAGTTAATTTGTTTTTTTTTGTTTGAATATTTATTATTTACTTAGGAAGACTGATTTGTTGATTTAGTTTTTTAATGTGCATTTTACGTTTTCTTTGGACAATAAGTCTATTTTTAGTAAACCAAAATAGCATTTTTTTATTGTTTTCGATTTTAAAAATAATTTAATAATATCGTAAGTAACACTAAATTATTAAATAATTGTTTTAAACTATATTGTTTTGGTACAGTATGTCATGAATGTATTAAATTCACATTTTTTTTATTCGTTAACAGCATAAGCGATATAGAGTACACCATTAGAAGACCTTTACTTCGAAGAACTCTTAATGTTTATTTCCTATAATGTCCCTTACATCAATGCTGTTCATTTACATCTCAAATTTTGTTAACGTATGCCAAACGTATTCATTATTATTTAACGTAAGGGACATGCTATCTTTAAAACTATAGGACTTATTGAATTTTTGCTATTTTAGCTTAAAAGAGTTAAGAAATCTAAGAAACTTTGTCCTAGACACTTTTTACATAAAACATATAGTTAAAAAATTATAGTCAGTTTGGTTAAGAAAAAAACTTATTTTTGCTCTCCTGAAAACCTTAGTTTTGTCCCTTACGTTATTTCATATTTCCAGTATCGATGTGTTAGTGTTTGTAGGTGAGACTGGGTGAGCCTTTAGCTATTATAGTTATCCTAGGCTGATGGAGTTGATAGTCATTATAACTAATCAGACAGACACGTGTTGCTGGGGAGTTTGTTGCACCACTTCTTCTCCCCAGCATAAGCACTAGGAAGTGGTGACGGGTGGGCTCTTTGGGGCTGTCTATAGATTTTCAAGAGAGTTGATTCACAACTCTATTAATTATGCTTGAGTTTGATTCTCTACTCTCATAACTAGTAATTCTAGAATGTCGTATTCGTTGCCTTGGGCCGATACTAAAACTCTAAACTCTATTTAATAATGACCCTTGATTCTCAACTAAAATTATCGAATAATTCAAAGAATATTATATTCTATATCTTAGACTAGTAACTCGGTCAGACCGACACGAGCACGAGTCTTGCAAATATGCTTGTTGTGCAAAGAGTGAACTTCCAGGGGTTTGGGTGACCACAACTATCTCATATCCAGTCTAAGGACTGATAGGGACCATGTCTCCTTAAGAGCATGATGCAGACGCAATGCCGCTAGAACTAGCCGCTCCGTTGCTAGACAAGGACAGTCGCACGGTTGCCGCAGGAAAAGCCGCTTCGTCACGTTTATCAGTTCAAGAGAACTGCTAGGGGCCATGACTCCAAAAGAGCATGATGTCGACGCTATGCCGCTGTAAAGCCGCTTGCGTCACTTTATGGAAGTGTATCTCTGAGTACTCCGAGTGTAGATGCGAGGTATTGTGTGAGTTACGACTGATCAAATACCTATTACGCGCTAGCGTTTGGGTTACTCACAAGTTTATATAATAATTTACTCTGCATCCCTCTATTATTTAGCTTTCTAAAATCACTTCCAGTATATTTCATAACTATGAATTCCCAAGTATCGTCTAATATTGATACACGGTTTCCCTGCCTCATTAATAATATCAAGGCATTTGGCTTCTATAAATTTGGGAATTCACTTCTATTATCGGTGGGAGAGTGACCAAGTCTGGTGACGAGCTCTACAGGGCCGCACGGGGTTGGAGTGCGGCCTTTTCCCCTTAGGGGGAAACCGACCTTAACGCTAATATTAACATAATTAGGAAAAACGAAAAATTTATCAGCCTAGGGTAATTTAGGTACTGTCACAATATCGCTTCTAATAAAAAATAACACATATTCGGATCTACAGCCAGACACATAAAAAACGAAAACTGACGCAGGTCAGTTTACCCTCGACACACTGTCAATAGACACTGCAGGAACTGATCTGATTGCTTGCGCGATGCAGGATTTAGCGTGACATCAGTGTGATGCGTAGTTGCGCATGTGGCGGCGGAGATACCGCCCCAGACTCAAATATAACTTACAAAAAGTGAGTGTATACCTCTGCCTAACCCGCTCGGGGATTACATGCGTAATGTTATGTTATTACGTAATATAGGGTTACATAAATAGTTTGTTTACACGTGATGTTTGTATGTTTGGATAACTGGATGCGAGAAGGTTGTAAGCAGGGAACTTAGTGTCAATATTTGTCGTATTAGGTTTTTTATTATTTTAGTTATTCTGGATATTGGTGTATTTTGTTTAAAACTGATCGCATTGCAAATGCTGTGGACTGTATCCAAATATCGGATACTGCTGTATCCACTGACTGGCATTGCACATCCAGAAATTCGCAGCACTGTGGCTATAGTGAAAGATACATACATCGAAAGGGCAAAGCTACCGGATGACCCACCACGCAATGCGCAACTTCAATCCAGTGCTACAGAGGATTAAAAGACGCAAAAGTTTTCTTGAGTAAGTGAGTCCAGCCAAAGGCAGCCGCTCCACAGGAAGATGTAAACTTTGGCAAGAGTTGCTTAAACCTCCTGATTTTCTTGTTGAACCATCAGAGAGCCTCTACCAGCCAAACCTTAAAAAGACTTCGTACTCAAGTAGGCCGCAGTAGGACAACCTTCACAAGTCCAGGTTCATGGACGGCTCTGATCCCCGGTCCATATGCTGTGTCCCTCCACAGACAATGGCTCACCTTCCATCCCGAACCGCATGCCCTGCCACCTGCACACACATGAGGACCTAATCTACCTTTATCTAAATACAAGGTCTCAAAAAGAGTATCGGGTATTTGTTTTAGCGCTGAAGTTGATTAAGGGGCGCGGGGAGGGGATCGTAGAGTCCGCTATATTGTGGAGTTTTAGGCGCAAGGGTGGTATGGAGGGGGTATGGAGTACCCGGGGATGAATCGCGTTTTTTGCGTACGAGCGTATTTTCGTAACGGTGATTCAATACGGACTGTTCAACGTTAGTATGGTGCGGAGTATCTTACATGCTTTGCGCGATAGCATTTGAAAATGTATCCGGATGTTCGAAAATACAGGTGCGACGGTAAAAATTCAAAACTCTGGTCGCCCTCGTTCAGTCCGCGACCAGAAAACCATCGAAGAAGTGAAGGCAAAACAGTTAAGTTCGTCAAAATCCGTCTTTAACCA